>JARZZO010000013.1:2227500-12227500 GCA_030544215.1 Zantedeschia hybrid cultivar | reverse complement strand
AGTGTGCAAGCTTCAGAGGTCCATTTATGGACTGAAGCAGGCTTCCCGGAGCTGGAACATAAGATTTGACGAGGCTGTCAAGTCTTATGACTTCATTAAGAATGAAGATGAGCCTTGTGTGTACAAGAAGACCAGTGGGAGTGCAGTTATTTTTCTAGTTCTTTACGTAGATGACATACTATTCATTGGGAATAATGTAGCTATGATGTCATCAGTAAAGATGTGGCTGTCGAAAAACTTCTCCATGAAGGATTTGGGAGAAGCATCCTACGTATTGGGAATACGGATCTATAGAGATAGATCAAAGAGGATGCTTGGAATGACCCAATCCTTGTACATAGATACCATAGTCAAAAGGTTTGGCATGGAAAATTCCAAGAGAGGTCTCATACCGATGAGACATGGAATTAGTCTCTCAAAGGAGTAGTCTCCTAAGACTCCTGATGAGAGGGTACTCATGGATAGAATACCCTATGCCTCTGCCATAGGATCTATCATATATGCCATGCTATGTACACTGCCTGATATTGCATTTGCTCTAAGTGTTACGAGCAGATTTCAGGCTGATCCAGGCGAAGAGCACTGGAAGGCAGTGAAATGTATCCTTAAGTACTTGAGAAGAACTAAGGATATGTTTCTTGTCTATAGAAGAGGTGACTTGAAACTGCGAAGCTTTACTGACTCGAGTTTCCAGTCGGATCCAAATGATAGCAAGTCTACATCTGGATTCGTGTTTACTTTGAATGGAGGCGCAGTGTGCTGGAAGAGTTCCAAGCAAGTAACCACTGCAGATTCGACGTCTAAAGCTGAGCACATCACTGCGGCTGAAGCTTTCAAGGAAGTAGTGTGGTTGAAGAAGTTCATCACCGACCTTGACATAGTTCCCTCTATCCTTGATCATGTTCCGCTGTTGTGCGACAACAATGGGACTATTGCACAAGTGAAAGAGCCATGGTCTCATCAGAAATCGAAAGATATTCTGAGGCGCTTTCATCTTATCCAAAGGAGATGTAGTAGTGGAAAGAGTTCCATCCGTCGACAATGTAGCAGATCCACTGACAAAGCCGTTGACTCAAATTGTGTTTGAGCGTCACCTAGAGTCTATAGGCTTATTGTATAAGGGTGATTGGCTTTAGTCCAAGTAGGAGATTGTTAGTTTTAGGTGGCCTACAAGCCAATCTGACTGTAAATCTCGTTCATTTATTAATATAATGGCATAATATTCATTATGTGTAAGTTGCATTAAGTATCGTTTCATAATGAAATCCGTGAATATGTGCTATAGTGATCAGATTATGATGAGATCATACTAATGAGACTGATTACTTAAACACACATATTCTTAATCGTTCCTAGTCGGAGGATATCCGAAAAGGACATTGGATATCCGGTTAGACTAGTACATATTACTCCTGCTCATATGATGAGGGTGACTGATCTCATAAGTCACTTGTGTGGAGACACTAAGGCGAATCTGTAGGTGCTTATTGGAGAATGAGTTCACTGAACTGATCCGACTGAATCGCTGGATGGTATTGTACCTCACTGTCAACCAGCTTGATTCTATTGTCGCAGTTGCGTGGATGGTCCTCGGACCTGAGACACCAAGGACACCTTGTCGGTGGACTTCTGTGCTTTGACCTTTGTCTACGAATCTCTAGCCACGGGATTCTAAAACGCCAAGGATTGGGTACAGCGGAATACAGTCGAAGGGAATTGTGTGTCAATAAGGAATCATTCGCTCTCGGTACTTAGAGAGAGAATGCTCTAGGAAGGATGCGCGAAAGTCCCTGGCCAGGACGGACGACAATATCAGGAAAGGAGTTTTCCGATATTTATCAGCGGCATCAAATCCAAGTGAGTCAACGAGTTAGGGTTTGACAGCACGCCATACCCTGAGTTGACTCGAGAGCATTGTACGAATGAAGGATTATATCCACACGGTAACTATCGGCGGAAAGGTTCCAAGAGTGGGTTACTTAACCCCGATACCTTCTGGGTTTACGCGGTGTTGCTTGGCACCCAACGTGTTCGGAGGCCCGATCGAATTCGATGTGCGACATCAATTCGATTGATTAATTAATTAATAAATGGCTACTAATTGATTAATAAAACTAGTGAGGAGTCACTGGGCTTATTGGGCTATTAACCGGACTGGTAATTGGGCCTAGAGGGTCACACGCAAATAATTCTCAAGGCGATGGATAAATAAGTGGGTTTTATATAAACCGGGAGTTTTTGTGAAAAACCGCGCGGTTAGTATAAAACATAGCGAACGGGCTGAGCAGGCCAAGCTGCTGCTAACCCTAGCCGCCCCTCCTCTGTTTCTCTCTCTCTCTGGCGTCCAGACATATCCAAATCTGCTCCGCCGCTTCTCCGAATCCCGTTCAACGGGAAATCGTCCGCGCGTTGCGACGATCGTTGCGGCGACCGGCGGAGGTTTCATGGGCTGCAAAGAAAGAGGAACGTGAGGATATCCGGTGCGGGGAGGATCGCATGGACTTGCGGTGCATGCGAGGTTTGCGGTGTCGCACCGACGGAACCGAACAGTTGCGGATTCAAATCCGCACATGGTGAGAACCGATAATCCGATTATCGTATTTTTAGATTTTTCGAAACGGGAACGGATCTCTGTTTTTATTTTTATTTCCACTGTGCGGGAGATCCGAAGAAACCCGAGAACCCAACATTCTCAAGATTCGGCTATGTGTACTTAATGAAGTACAAGTCGGAAGCATTTTAGAAGTTCAAGAATGAGGTAGAGAAGCAGTTAGGAATGAGTATTAAAGCTCTTCGATCAGATCAAGGAGGAGAATACTTGAATACTAATT
Source organism: Zantedeschia hybrid cultivar (assembly GCA_030544215.1). Taxonomy (NCBI): domain Eukaryota; kingdom Viridiplantae; phylum Streptophyta; class Magnoliopsida; order Alismatales; family Araceae; genus Zantedeschia; species Zantedeschia hybrid cultivar. Next base: position 12,224,669 of record JARZZO010000013.1, on the reverse strand, counting down.
TCACACAATTCTTAAAGGATAATGGTATCCTTTCTCAGCTAACCCCTCCATATACACCACAGATGAATGGTGTATCAGAAAGAAGGAATCGCACCTTGTTGGACATGGTGCACTTCATGATGAGCTTTTCGGGTTTACCAGTGTCCCTCTGGGGGTATGCTCTAGAGTCAACAACATACCTACTGAACATAATACCCAACAAGTCTGTGACATCTACTCCATATGAGATATGGAAAGACACGAAACCAAAATTTAAACATGTTAAAGTCTAGAGTTGTCCTGTTCATGTAAAGAGGCATGATCTAGACGAACCAGAATCACGAACTGATAAATGGAGGTTTGTGGGATATCCAAAGGAGACCTTTGGATACTATTTTTACCATCCTCGTGAACAAAAGGTATTTGTCAGCAGGAAAGTTATCTTCCTAGAAGAGGAATACCTTCTCCGGGACGACAATGAGAGTAAAATAGTACTGAAAGAGGTTACACATCCCCAAACAATTGTATTATCATCAGATGAGATATCAGTTCCTAAATCTGTTCAGGTACACACAGATGAGCCTCACAGATCTGGTAGGATACTAAACTACCCGAACGATATGTGGGACATATCGATGAAAGTAAGTCTAAGGTAGAATATAATGAGTATGATGATCTTAAATCCTACCAAGAGGCCACATAAGTCCCAGAAGTCGGGAAATGGCGAGAAGCCATGAACTCAGAAATCCAATCCATGTACACCAACCAAGTTTGGAACTTGGAGGACTTGCCCAAAGGTATTGTACCCATTGGATGCAAGTAGATCTTTAAGAGAAAGATCGGTGCTGATGGACATATTGACACTTATAAGGTAAGGTTGGTGGCAAAGAAACATCATCAAAGGCAAGGAATTGACTATGACGAGACTTTCTCACCAATTGCCATGATAAAGTCGATCAGAGTTCTACTCGCCATAGCTACATATTTCGATTACGAAATCTGGCAAATGGTTGTGAAGACTGCCTTCCTCAACGATAACCTTTTGGAAGAGGTGTATATGATACAACAAGAATGTTTCACGTCCAAAGAATCTCCAGGTAAAGTGTAACAACCCACCACCCTATAATAAGGGATCCGATTACTAAATGGGTACCAAATCATTAATTTGGAGCCAAAATAGGATCTTGAAAAGTCTGGGAAATAAATAATAAACTAAGCTAAACATTCACATCGCATTGAATTAAAAAGGAAGTGCAAGAATTAAAAATTATTACAATGCGAGTCGACTCAGCAAATAATTACATACTCCAAGTGAAAGGAAATAATTAACCATATAGGCCAGAAAATAAAATAACAACTACATCGGGGTATACCTCGGAACAACGATTGCTGGCGCGCGACCCAAAGCAACACTCTCCTCGCTACGCCTGCCTGGAACCCTCACCTGAAAACTGCAGGGGTGAGTCTCATTGAAAAGACTCAGTAGGGATCTTTCGATCCCCACTGCCCACTGACGCACCCACAAGTGCAACAACACAAATATAGATAATTTAAGCAAGTAAAGCAGTAAACACAATTTCTAGATTTCGATATAGAACACATGCATTCGAAATATAACATGCACAATTCTGAAATCATTCTACCACAGAGCCCACAACCAGTGTCTCGGCAAAACACGCCAACCACACGACCGAACGCAGGAAACAACGACCTGCTGAGACCAAACAGCAACCCCTCGGATAGCGCGCTGGCTACTCCGGCCTGACAGGCTCTAGGTGGTTCTGCTTCCCCCAGCACGAGTGACACTCCGAATGTACCACTCCCACACCGGTACTAGCTATACCCCAGGGTACACCAGGTGACCCTCTCTCTAGGCGTCACCCCGCCACTCCCACACCGGCGCCGTGTCACTCCCACACCGACACAGGGTGCCTAAGCGCTAACAACTGTCACTCTAGGCCCACGATCGCACAAAACACGACAAGGTGAGATCCGATCACATAGAATTCATCGTCATCGTGTACATTTCTAAGCATGCAATTAACTAAACTATCTAACAATGTAAACACGTGTTAATTGTAGGGATTAATGGAATTCTGGCTTGAATCGCGTCGCCCAAGGCCGACGTCATTCAAGCTTCCTAAACTGGTTCATGTGAAATATGGCCTCAGAAAAAGGCCTAAAAGACGTCGTTCAACAAGGTCGCCGTTTAAAAGGCATCGATGTCCCTAGTCGCCTGATAACGACAGAAACAGAGACAGACCTCGGTGTGATCTGACTTAAAACGTGTCAAGATTGGAAGTCGCCATTCAAAAGGCGTTGCTGTCTCTAGATGCTCATCAGTCCAGAGACAGAGTCTATTATTTGGGCTAAATCGCATCGCGGGTGGAAGCCGCCTTTCTAAAAGGCATCGCTGTCCCCCGACGCCATTTAACCCTCACAGATAGGTTCTTCCTCCGCCATCTCCCAATCCACGGGGTGGGATTTCCTCCCCCAAATCGTGTAAAAATACTATAAAAGTGGAGAAGGAGGAGAAGAACCTAAATACCCATTAAAACACTCAAATTCTCATTACATGCAATTAGTGTTTTCACCCCAAGAAAACCCCTAAACATGCTCCAAAGTGGGAAAAACATGATTTTTAAATGAAATACAATGGGGATCGTCACCCTACCGGTTACTCGAACTTCTCCTAGCTCCAAGCCGCCGACCCGCCTCGCCACACGCCGCCGCCGATACCGCCATGGGCGTCGTTATTCCACCGAGACGTCGGCCGCTGTCCAGAGAGAAAAACGCCGCAGAGGAGATGGTGGTGGTAGTGGTGGGAGTTAGGAGGTTGATGGAGTGGAGCGAGAGATGGAATGGAGGGAGGAAAGCAAGGAGAGGGGGAAGGGGTTCGCCGGAGATTGGAGGGAAGAGAGCAGAGAGAAGAGAAAGGAGAGAATGAGGGAAAGGATGCAGGGTTCGCGGGGTCAAACAGAAACTGGGGAAAACGCGTCGTCCAAGCTCGACGTCATTCAGATGACAAGACTGGGCCGTACTCTGACAAAGCAGGGTCGTTCTCTAAATGGCGTCGTCCATACAAGACGCCATTCAGACAATAAGACCGGGACCGTACTCTCGCGCCCCAAGGCCAACCCACGTGGTGCCCATGTGGCACAACCTAAAACACGTCCACATTGATGGACGCTGATTAAACCGCGTCGAGCAAGCTCGACACGAAAAGGAAACTAAGTCTTAGCCCAACCAAGGCCCAAACTAAGGGATCCAACCCCGAAAACTGACCCGATAACCGGATCCGAAACCTCAATCCTTACATAAAGTGTGCAAGCTTTAGAGGTCCATTTATGGACTGAAGCAAGCTTCCTGGAGCTAGAACGTAGATGACATACTACTCATTGGGAATGATGTAGCTATAATGTCATCGGTAAAGATCTAGCTGTCGAAAAACTTATCCTTGAAGCATCCTACGTATTGGGAATACGGATCTATAGAGATAGATCAAAGAGGATGCTTGGAATAACCCAATCCTTGTACATAGATACCATTGTCAAAAGGTTTGGCATGGAAAATTCAAAGAGAAGTCTCATACCGATGAGACATAGAATTAATTTCTCAAAAGAGCAGTCTCCTAAGACTCCTAATGAGAGGGCATTTATGGATAGAGTACCATATGCCTCTGCCATAGGATCTATCATGTATACCATGCTATATACACGACCTGACATTGCCTATGCTCTAAGTGTTAGGAGCAGATTTCAGGCTGATCTAGGTAAAGAGCACTGAAAGGCAGTGAAATGTATCCTTAAGTACTTGAGAAGCACTAAGGATATGTTTCTTGTCTATGGAGGAGGCGACTTGAAACTGCGAGGCTTTACTAACTCGAGTTTCCAGTCAGATCCAGATGATAGCAAGTCTACATCTAGGTTTATGTTTTCTTTGAACGGAGGTGCAGTGTACTGGAAGAGTTCCAAGCAAGAAACTACTGCAGATTCGACGACTGAAGCTGAGTACATCGTTATTGCTGAAGCCGCCAAGGAAGCAGTGTAGTTGAAGAAATTCATCATCAACCTCGGCGTAGTTTCCAGCATCTCTAATCATGTTCCACTGTTGTGCGACAATAGTGGAGCCATTGCGCAAGCGAAAGAGTCGCGGTCTCATTAGAAATCAAAGTATATTCTGAGGCGCTTTCATCTCATCAGAGAGATCCTTTCAAGAGGAGATGTAGTAGTGGAAAGAGTTCAATCCGCTGATAATGTAGCAGATCCACTGACAAAGCCGTTGGCTCAAAATGTGTTTAAGCGTCACCTAGAGTCTGATAGAATTGGGTGGCCTCAAAGCCAATCATTGTACATTCTAGTTCAAAACATTAATAAAGGCAATCATTTCATTATATATAGTTCTCGCAAATTAACTATCGTAATGAAGATCCGTAGACAAATTTATGAGATATTGAATTATGATAAGATCATAATAGTGAGATCAATATTATTAGTCACTTGTCTTAAACAGTTCTCGATCATAGGATATTTGAATTAGATATTAAATATCCGATAAGATCGACATAGGTTATTTCTGCACATGCGATATGGGTGAATGATCTCACATTCACTCGTGTGGTGACACTAAGACAAGCTTGTGGGTGCTCATTAAAGAATGAGTTCACTGAACATATCCGAATTAGAATTCTTGGATGGTCATTATACCTAATAGTCAACCAAAAAATTCAATTGTTGCAGTAGCGCAGTTGGTCCTTTGACCTGAGTCACCAATGATACCTTGCTTCTAGACTATTGTGACTTGATTCTCTGGCTTGTGGACTTTAACCATTAAGTCCAATATAGCCAGTCTCTCAAACACAATGGAAAGCTTGCGAAGGTAACTGAGTGAAGAACAGTGGATCATTCACTCTTGGTATACGACTGGAGAGAGAATGTCTTATGGATGTGTACACAGAAATCCCTGACCAGGGTCAACTAAAAGATATGTCCTTCTAGAAGTTAACTGAGTACTAGAATCCATCTAAATAATGTGATAAAGGGTTTGACTATGAAACCGTACCTTTGCGTTATTGGGACATTAGATGAGTGAAGGATTTTATCTGTGCTGTATCTGTAGACGGAAATGTTCAAATAAAGGGAACGATATCCCTTATATCTTTTGAGATCATGAGGTAGTGTTTGGTGCCGTTTATGGTCAGAAGGTCAAGTGGATTAATTATCGGATGATAAACCACTTATTTATTGAATTAATTATTTAACACATGATGTTTAAATAATAATTAATAAATACTAAACTTTAGAATTAGTTCTAAGTTTAGTGGGCCTAAAATCAGACTGATATATGGGCCTGGAGGGTCACACACATAAGAGTTCTCGTAAGACGGTGAGAGATGTTAAATATTATAGTTATCTGGGTTTTTCTGAAAAGCCGCAAGATAAACATGAATATTTAAATGGAGAATTATCCAAGGCCAATCTCTTGAATAATCATGAAAATTAAACCTTGTGCTTATCTATATTTCTTATAAAAGGAGGCCAAGGGGTGGGTGGTGGTAATACACGTACACTACACCACTAGAGCTTTAGAGTTTCTCTCTCCTCTCTTTCTCTCCTTCTCTCTCTTGAAGAAGATCCCTCTCTTCTCAACTGCATGGTGGATTTAAGATCAGATCGAAGTACTCAAACCGAGGAGGAAATCGCGTCTGCGTCGGGAGGTCGTGTGAATACCTCTGAAGATCGTGCACATGCGCGATTATCGAAACGGTTGAATCCACGCGAGATTCGAAACCCCGCAAAGGTGAAGAACAGTTCTTCCCGTTAATTTTATTGTCCGTTTTTCGATCCCAGCAACCCGATACTTGGAATCGTTTTATATTTCCGCTGCGTTCTGACAATTCCTTACAGAGTCTATAGGTTTAGTACATAAAGGTGATTGGCTTTAGTCCAAGTGGGAGATTGCTAGTCTTAGGTAGCTTACAAGCCAATATGACTTTGTAATCTCATTCATTTATTAACAAAATGACATTATATTCATTGTGTGTAATTCAAATTAATTATCGTATCATAATGAAGTCCGTGAATATATACGATAGTGATCAGATTATGATGAGATCATACTACTGAGACTGATTACTTAAACACACATATTCTTAATCGTTCCTAGTCGGAGGATATCCAAGAAGGACATTGGATATCCGGTTAGACTAGTACAGATTACTCCTGCTCATATGATGAGGGTGACTGATCTCATAGTCACTTGTGCGGAGACACTAAGGCGAACCTGTAGGTGCTCATTAGAGAGTAAGTTCACTGAACTGATCCGACTGAATCACTGGATGGTATAGTACCTCACTATCAACCAGCTTGATTCTATTGTCGCAGTTGCGTGGATGGTCCTCAGACCTGAGACACCAACGACACCTTGTCGGTTGACTTCTGTGTTTTAGCCTTATTTATGAATCTCTATCCACGGGATTCTAAACAGCCAAGGATCGGATACAACGGAATACCGTCGAAGGAAATTGAGTGTCAATAAGGAATCATTCACTCTTAGTACTTCGAGAGAGAATGCTCTAGGAAGGATGCGTAAAAGTCCTTGGCCAGGACGGACGATAATATCAGGAAAGGAGTTTTCCGATATTATACGGCAGCATCCGATCCAAGGGAGTCAACCGGTTAGGGTTTGATGGTATACCATACCCTGAGTTGACTCGAGAGCGTTGTGCAAATGAAAGATTATATCCACGCGGTAATTGTCGGCGGAAAGGTTCCAAGAGTGGGTTACTTAACCCCGATACCTTCCAGGTTCACACGGTGTTGCTTGGCACCCAACGTGATCGGAGGCCCGATCAAATTTAATATGCGATATTAATTCGATCGATTAATTAATTAATAATAAGTTATTAATTGATTAATCAGGCCAGTGAAGAGTCACTAGGCTTATTGGGCCATTAACCAGACTGGTTATTGGGCCTAGATGGTCATACGCAAATGATTCTTAAGGCGATGGATAATAAAGTGAGTTTTATATAAATCGGGGGTTTTTATGAAAAATTGCACAATTAATATAAAATGTAGCGAACGGGCTGAGCAGGCCAGGCTGCTACTCAACCCGGGCCGCCCCCTCCTCTCTTCCTCTCTTTCTCTAGCACCCCAGGTCGGATCTCTTATCCGAATCTGCTCCTCCGCTTCTCCGACTCCCGTTCGACGGGATATCGACCGCGCGTCGTGGCGGTTGTTACGGCAAATGGCAAAAGGTTCGTGGGCTACGACGAACGAGGAATGGGAGGAAATCTACCGCGAGGAGGATCGCATGGACTTCGCTAGAGGCCGGGCATCTGCACGGCTGGCGGTGTTACACCGACAGAGCCAATCGGTTGCGGATTCGAATCAAAGCACGGTAATGTCCGATTACCGTTCTAATCCGATTTTGAATATTCAAAACGGGAAATGGATCATAGATAGATTAATTTTTATTCCGCTGCATTTTACGATCCGGAGAAACATGAGAACACAACAGTGACTTCTAACCCCACGATCAGGACTTCACGCTTTGCTTCATTCTTGGTCAGTGACTCGACCAGAGCACAGGAATGGTGTCGTATGCCACCATCAGGAGTGACAAAGACAAGCACTGCACCGGCTCAAGTTGTTGATGTGCCGTCAAACATTGTGACGATTCTCGATGCTCCATTAAAATACAATTACCGCACTTTGACTTCTGCTTGCTGCAGTTCAAAAGTTTCTTGTGCTGGCAACACTTCTTCATTTAGTAAATCACTATTCAATGGAGAGTCTTCTGGTTTTGGGTAAGTTGCCAAGAATTCAGCCATGCACTGGCCCTTTATTGCAGTATGAAGGTTATGTCGAGCTCCATGAGAAGCAAGGCCCACTTCTCTAGCCTTCTTGACAGAATGGGTTGTCCGAGAAAAAATTTTAATAGGTCAAATTGTGATATGAGTGGGACTTTGTGCTCCAGTAAGTAATGTCTTAGTTTCTTGATGGCAAACACTAGCACCAAGGACATCTTCTCCATGGGAGAATAGCAATGTTCAGGACCCACCAGCATTCTGCTACGATAATAGAGTGGTTGTTCCTTCCTATCTTCATTTTTCTGCGCTAGCAATGACACCAGGGAAGCATCTAAGGTTCGATGTAGAGAATTAGCAACTTGCCTTTTATAGGTGCCCCTAAAACTCGAGGTTTAAGAAGATATTCCATAATTTTATCGAGGGTGTTCTGGCATTCTTCATCCCATATGAAAGGTGCTCCTTTCTTTGTCAACTTCAAAAAGGGTTGACATCTGTCGGACAAGTTGGAGATGAATCTTCTTATATAAGCCAACCTGCCTTGTACGGACCTAAGCTCCATCAGATTCTTGGGAGGAGGCAATTTTCTCATTGCTTTTATCTTGTCAGGATCAATTTCAATTCCTCGGTATCTAATGATGAAACTAAGGAATTTGCTAATGGACGCACCGAAGGAGAACTTCATAGGATTCACATTTAATTGATATTGTCATAGCCTTTCAAACACCTTACACAAATCAGATAGGTGATTTTTTCTGCTTTCAGACTTTACAACTAGGGCATCAACATAACATTTGACCACAAGTGACACCGGCATTTTTAAGGCCAAAAGGCATCCTCTTGTAACTGAAGATTCCTTTTGAGGTACAGAAGGCTGTATAATTCTTATCTTTGACAATCATTCTTATTTGACTGTAGTCTAATGATCCATCCAAGAACGACAATCCTTCAAACCTTGTGGTGACATCTACCATGATTTCTATGATCGATAGTGGAAAATCGTCTTTGAGGTGTAACGACCCACCACCTTATAATCGGGGATCCGATTACTAAATGGGTACCGAATCATTAAAATTTGGAGCCAAACTAGGATCTCGATAAGTCTGGAAAATAAATGATAAACTAAGCTAAACATCCACATCACATCGAATTGTAAAGGAAGTGCAGGAATTAAAAATTATTACAATTCGACTTGACTCAACAAATAATTACATATTCCAACTGAAAAGAAGTAATTAAGCGTACAGGCCCGAAAGGAAAATAACAACTACATCGGGGCATACCCCGGGACAGTGGTTGCTAGCGCGCAACCCGAGACAACACCCTCCACGCTACGCCTGCCTGGAACCCTCACCTGAAAACCGCAGGGGTGAGTCTCATTGAAATAGACCAGTAGGGATCCTTCGATCCCCACCACCCACTCACGCACCCACAAGTACAGTAACACAAATATAGGCAATTTAAATAAATAAAACAGTAAATACAATTCCCAAAGATTCCCAAATTTTGATATAAAATGCATAAATTTATAAATGTAACATGCACAACTCTGAAACCACTCCACCACAGAGTCCACAACCAGCGTCTCGGCTAAACACACAAACCATGCGGCCGAACGCGGAAAATACCGACCCGCTAGGACCAAACAGCAACTCCTCGGAAAGCGCACTGGCTACTCCGGCCTATCTAGCTCTAGGTGGTTCTGCTTCCCCTAGCACGAGTGACACTCCGAATGTACCACACCCACACCGGTACTAGCTATACCCCGGGGTACACCAGGTGACCCTCGCGTCACCCACCACTCCCACAACGGCACCGTGTCACTCCCACACCGACACAGGGTGCCTAAGCGCTAACAACTGTCACTCTAGGTTCACAGTCGCACGAAACACAACACAGTGCGATCCGATAACGTAGAAACCCTCGTCTTCGAGTACCTTTTTAAACATGCATTTAACCAAACTATCTAACAATGTAAATATATGTCGATTGCACGGATTAATGAGGTTTTGTCTTGAATCGCGTCACCCATGGCCGACGTCATTCAAGACCCCTAAACTGGTTCATATGAAAACTGGCCTCAGAATATGGCCTAAAACGCATCATTCATAGAAGCCGCCATTTAAATGACGTCGCTGTCCCTGGATGCTATTTGTGACAGAAACAGGATCTAGGCTCGGGATGAACAAGACTAAATCGCGTCTTGGGAGGCAGCCGCCATTTAAAATGGCGTCGCTGTCGCAAGACGCCATTTAGCACTCGCAAACAGATTCTCCCTCCGGCCTCCCCCAAGTCACAAAGTGGGATTTCTCCCCCAAATCGCATAAGAACGTACCAAAATAGGGAAGGAGGATAATCCAAATACCCATTAAAAGCCCACCATTTCTCATTTTATAAAGTTAGCATTTTCACCCCAAAAATCCCCTAAACATACTCCAAAATGGGAAAAACATGGATTTAATCAAAACACAACGGAAATCGTCACCCTACCGGTTACTTGAACTCCTCCGAGCTCCAAGCCGCCGAACCGTCACGCCACAAGCCGCCGGCGATACCGTCGTGGACGCCGTTACTCCACCGGGACGTCGGCTGCCGTTCGGAGAGCAATACGCCATGGAGGAAATAGTGGTGGAAGTTAGGGGGGGATTGATGGAGTGAAGGGAGAGGAAAGGAAGGGGAAGGGGAAGGGGGCGCAGATGCGTCGGAGGGAAAGAAGAGAGAGAAGAGAAATGAGAGCATGAGGGAAAGGAAGGAGGGCTCCGGAGCATCAACCGAAACTGGATAAAACGCGTCGTCCAAGACCAACGCCAATCAGACAACAGGACGGGGTCGTACACTGACAGATCTCTGAATGGCGTCGACCATGCAAGACGCCATTCAGATGATAAGACCGGGGCCGTACTCTCGCGGCCCAAAACCTGCCCACGTAGCACATTCTAAAACGCGTCCCCCTAACCGAACGCCGTTTGAACCGCGTCGAGTAAGCTCGACGCGATAAAGAACCCATGCCCCAGCCCTACAAGGGCCCAAATCAAGGGGTCCGACACCAAAATTGACCCAGTAACCGGATCCGAAACCTCAATCCTTACATTCTCCCTCCCTTCAAAGAATTCCGTCCTCGAAATTGCCGCTATAGAATAACGAGATCGAAAATAATGGTACTAGCTCACAAGTGAACTTACAAGAAAGGTAGGAAAACTGATCTCGCATCTCATCCTCTCACTCCTAGGTCGCCTCGCCTCCGGAGCGATGCTGCCAAATCACCTTAACCAGAGGAAAAACCTTGTTCTGAAGGACCTACTCCCTGCGATCCTCAATACGCACTGGAAATTCCGGAAAGGACAAGTCCTCGGCGACTTCCAATTCCGAAAAGTCCAAGACATGAGACGGATCCTGAACATACTTCCTCAGCAAGGAAATATGGAACACATCGTGCACTCCTGCAAGACTGGGTGGCAAGGCTAGCTGATACGCCGTTTCCCCAATTCGAGCAAGAATGGGAAAATGCCCAATATATCGCGGACTCAGCTTACCTCGCTTCCCGAATCTCATCATACCCTAGGAGGGTGAGACTCGGAGAAACACGTGGTCCCTGACCTCAAACTCAAGCGGTCTCCTACGGATATCTGCATAACTCTTCTGCCTGCTCTAAGCTGTAGTCAACCTCTGCTGCACTACCCTGGCAACCTCAGCACACTGCTGTACCAACTCTGGCCCTGTTATCTGCCTCTCACCAATCTCATACCAATTCACAGGAGATCGACACGGCCGCCCGTACAATGCCTCATATGGCGCCATGCCGATACTAGAATGATAACTGTTATTGTAAGCAAATTCCACTGTAGACAAGTGTTGTTCCTAAGAACCTCCCCAATCTAGGCAACAAGCCCTGAGCATATCCTCCAATGTCTGGATGGTCCTCTCTGACTGCCCGTCAGTCTTAGGATGGTAAGCCGAGCTGAAGGCTAACTACGTACCCAAGGCCTTCTGAAAATTCTTCCAGAACCTAGAAGTGAATCTCGGATCCCGATCTAACACGATGGACAAGGGCACCCCATGCAGAGAGATGATCGTAGACACCGATTTTGGACCCCCTTTTGGTCATAACCCCATCACCTTATCCATCTCATTTAGCCCATCAGATTTTCTCACATAATTCAACCCACCAAATAATCAGGCCCATTAACCAATCTCCGCTTCCTCTCACCCGTGAAAGGCCAACTACCCGGCCTTCCACGAAAGTGGGAGGCAGGATAGTTAGCTGTCCATTCTCCTAACTTCTATCTTGACCTCATCTTCCCACGATCTCCTCCACTCGCCACTCTCATCCCCCACTACTTCGATCACTCCCCGCTCCGGCGACTGCCACGGCCACGACCTCCGATCTCTAATTATTTCCTATTGCTTTTAAGGAATTTACGGGGATTTAGACCCTATTTTCCTCCTATTTTCCCTTCACCTATTTAAACCCTCCATGTCCCCTCGAGAAAAGGGGTTGGCAAGGGTTGGAAAGGTTTCAGTTTGCGAGGCTGGAGATTGAAGAGCTTCAAGTGGGAGAAAGCCTTGACAGTCGACGAGTCAGAGGAAGCAGAGGAGTCCTCCGCATTCCAAATGGGCCTATTTTCTTAACTCTCTCCTTACTTTTCTCCTTTCATTTTTCATTGCATTCCCACCATTCATCCACTCCGTAGCATCATCTTCTCCTCCTGTTCTTTTCCTTTTACCACATTACTTTTACTTTTCACTATTACCACACACGAGCATCCCATCTGTATGCATACATCTTAGGATGACTTAACACTCTTCACCCCCCAAGGTTTCAAACAAAATAATGGGAGGTAGGTGGCCATAACATATGGTCACCTTCCCTCCCCAAACACACATCCGGTGCATCCCCTTTCAATTTTAGTTTATTTACATATTTGCATGAATAGACTCTACATATCACAGTTCTAATCGGTTCTCTTTACTTTGTTTTGTCTTTTTTCTCTTAGGGGCTCTTACCACATTCTGCGCGCGGACTACCGAGCTCTCCCCCTTCGGTCGGCCGAATGCAGAGAAGAGGAACCCACTACCCCCGCTCCACCAAAATGCGATCAACCTCATCATCCTGCGGAGCACAGGGACCCCGTAAGGTAATGTTCCTGGCGATCACACATTCCAATCCTTAATCCCCTCTAAATAGCCGCAGTGCTAAAACAAATGGAGAAGCCCTCGCCGGAAGGAGACGGCAGTGGCGGGAACGTTCCGGGCGCTTAAAGCCCTCTGGCAATCACGGTGGGACCTCTACTTGCTCTCTGCGCGCACAGCGATGAAAGGTAAGAAGGTAAAAGCCCCTACAAGTTTCTATTTTGCTTTTTCTTTTTCTGTTTTTCCTTTTTTTTTCCGCACGGCCCACCTCCTGGCCGTCCAGATCCTGGACGGCCAGAGTCCTGGCCGTCTATCTGCCTGGACGGCCAGCTCCGAGGCCGTCCAGATCCTTGGACGGCCAGAGTCCTGGCTGTCCATCTCCTTGGACGGCCAGCTCCTTGGCCGTCCAAGTCTCTGGACAGCCAGCCTCCCGGCCGTCCAGCTCTCCAGACAGCCAGCTTCCCGGCCGTCCGGTTCCTGGCCCCACTGCCCTCTCTGCGATTCAATGACCCGCATGCTGTTCTTCCATTATGATTGGTTAAATTGTTGCGTGTTCCGAGTGTGTTTACTGTTCCCTTGCTTGTTAAATTTGGGTCAAATTCAGGGCGTTCTGCGTGGGAGTCTTAAGAAAGAGCCAGCATCACACTTCTAGTTATCTCTCCCACAGTGTTTGACTCTCCACCCGAGGATTCCCACTCGGGTGTAACTAGTCTTATTTTGTTGGGAACCTCCGTGAGTCTCCGCGAGCTAGGGATTCCCACTTGGCCGCCGAGCGGGTTGTACCTAAACCACCTAATAGGATCCCGGGTTCGTGTGAGGAATTAAGCCTTCCCATTCAAAATCGTCCACCCATAGGTGTCACTGTGAGAATTATTTCAAAATCAAAGACACCTAACTAAACTTTGGTGGAACAGGTTTTGAAAGAAAAGTACAGGGTCGTTAAGGGTTTGAACTTGATTTATTAGAAACCAATACTCATAATGCACAGTTAACCTTTCAAGTGAAATATAAAATCTCTTAGGATTTGTGTTTCATAATGAATCGAATGTATGGTAACACTGTGTATGATGACATGGATGAGTTTGGTAACAATGTCACACACAACCCTCTGTTCGAAATTGAAGAGGATCCACAGCAAACCTTCATATGTATGCTCCAAACATCCAAAGAAGAACTTAGGAGCAAAAATTTTGATGAGTCTTCTGCCTCGCAAGGGGAAAATGAGCCGGTAATTTCAAATAGAACATTTCATAATCCTGGAGAAGATCCAGAACTCATTGTCGTATTATCACGGTATACTCCTAATCAACTCATTCAGTTAGTCTCCTGTGGTAAAACACAGGATACCACTCCTCAGAAGACTCAATTCCAAGGATCTTCTAGCCGACCCCAGGCTAATCAGACGATGCCAGCCCAAATAATCCCATCTAATTTCATCAACCAGATCACACCTCCTAAGCAGGAGGAGTTCATTTACAAGAATGAGGTCGAGACTTGTGTGCGGCAACTCATGGCCGAAAAGCTTACCCTGAAACAACCTCACTCTCTCTCGAGCTATTGCAAGCTCCCTCCAGCCTACTTTCCACCAGGATTCAAAGCCCCCAATTAAACAAAATATGATGGCACCTCTGACCCTTATTACCACCTGTCAAGTTTCCTCATGGATTCCCATCAATGGCTCTACGACAGAGTCCTCCTTGTCCATCTGCTCCAGAAATCCTTAGAAGGTGAGGCCTTAAGATGGTTTTATTCCTTGCCCGCCACAAACCTAATCAATTTTGATATGGTCTCCGAAAAATTCATCACTCAGTTTAGTCATATGACAACCATGTCTCCCACCTTGTTTGATCTTATGATGGAGAAGATGAAGCCCGAAGTGGACTTCACGTATTTTGCCAACAGGTAGAGGGCAATGGCCTCTAGGGCAGAAGTGGCAATCCCCGAATCTCAAGCTATCACCATGTTGGTCAATAATGCTACCCTGCAGCTTCGAGCTATTCTCATGCTGAGCGAATTTCACACATTCGCACAACTTTATAATCGAGCTCGGGTAGTTCAATCTCATATCTGGAGCTCCACTTTGCCATCTTTCTTTGAAAATCAGAACAAAAATAAGAAGACAACACAAACTCCACCAATAAAGGGAGTGACAATCAATGAACAGGTGAGTGCCTTAGGGCAGCCCTTTAGGTCACCCAATCCTATATCTAGATCAGACAACCAATCCAATCAGAAACCATACTCAGCAGTTCCCCCTTCAACTAGCTACAGTCGGCCTATGCCCAAACGTATCTCATATCCGCCTTTGCCAGAATCTCTATTAAACATTTTCCATGTCTTATTATCTTGCAATGCTATCCAGCTTCCACTCCAGTATGAGGCCATCCCCTGCAATGTTTATATGTCCAGATATTGTCCGTATCATAGAGTGTCGGGGCATACAATTTATAACTGCTTCACTTTCAAGGATTGGGTATTTGATTTGAATGAGGAAGGCAAGATCAATTGGGGGCACATGAAAGAGGCTATTGAAACCTTGAAAGTCAAAGACCCTCCGCCCTCTCATCAGGTAACTCAAGATCCATCTTGCTCTCTAGAAAGGGTAAGCACCCTTGTCAAAAATTTGGAACCAAATGTTGATCGCAGAGGACAGTACTGGGAGTATGAAGAGGTCGGGGTATGGCGTGAGTGCCCTACTAGGATGACCAAACCTAGAAAGCCATTGCAAGGAGTCTCCACTGTTATCCAAGACAAACCTTTGGTCTTGATACGACCTAGGGAACAACCAACAGTCATCAACCCAGTCACTCTGGTCCAAATTCCCTCAATTTCAATAAGAGAACCTCCTCTATCCATCTTGTGTCCAACACCAAAGCCGGGTCCAGTAACCCAATTCTACCTAATAAATTCACCACCAATTCAACCAATAAAGTCAGATCAAGCAGTAGACCCCAGTCCAATTGGTGTTACACTGAGAAATCGCATCATTCCCCCAACAAGTCAACCCTTGGACTCCCAAGAGAATTCGAATTTGTCTAGAAGGATTACTCAATCCAAGTATGACATCCTACAACATCTAAGGAAAACTCCCACCAAGATTTCGGTCCTAGAGTTGATTAGGAGATCTCCTACACACAGGGAGGGAGACATTGTTCAAATTCCTACAGCGAATTACAGTCAATGAAGATCTTCCTATCAGGGGGGTCACAAATGTCATTCTCTCAGTCACCCAGACACCGACGATATCCTTCACAGATAAGGATCTAGCTCCCCCTGAATGCCAATCCCTTCCCTTATGCTTAACTACAACACTCAATGGTCACTCATTAGACTCCATCCTGTTAGATAACGGCGCATCAATTAATGTTTGTCCACTCAAGACCTTCAAGAAAATAGGGATTGATCTAGAAAAGATCGAGTCTACTTCCATGATGGTCTCAACCTATGACAATTCTCAAAGACCAGCTAATGGGAAACTGGAAATTAGCCTAGTGGCCATGATCTTTGAATTATACATCCTTGATGTCAAGCCCATATACAACGCCATTCTGGGAAGGCCTTGGATGGACCAAACCCTGGGAGTGCCCTCCACTAATCATCAGTGCTATAAATTCCCATACAATGGGAAGATTGTCAAAATGAAGAGTACCCCCTATGTTGAGTCTTTGGACTCAGTCTCGACTGAACAAATTCCATCCATGATCACTTCTAGAAAAGGGAAAGAGCCCATCCTTTCATCGGTTGACTCTCAGGCCAAGCCCCGGCCTAGTATAGGTTGGCAGCTTATGGACAAAATGGGATATAGTTCAAGATCTGAGTTAGGCAAGGAAGCGCAAGGAATTCGAGAGCTTATCTTTGAAAATCCGACCATTGGGGGATTCAGACTGGATTACCTACTAACCAAACAAATTGAGGGATCAAGAAAATGGACTCTCTTGGATCACTTTGTGAAGGAAAATCAAGAGGTACTCAAGATACACTATCTTGAGAATGAGTTAAAAGAAACAATCAATGAAGTTCAAAGAGAAGATGAAGAAAAGTTCGGTACATGGTTACTGTTTCATGAACCGAATACCTTACGAGAAGGAACCTTCTTAGTGAGGGATGAACCGGCACCCGCCGCTTTCGTTCCCTTCCTATTCCACACACCTTCCATTCTCAGGCTTCCATCACTGATCGTAGCACATTCTCCCGAGTGTTTTATGCTTGGAGACTACGACTCCCAAAAAGAGAAAAAGTCCCACTCCCATACCAAAGGGTATGAAACCACCAATGAGGAGGCAACATACTGGGGCAATTCTGCCATCATTGGGTCTCTGTCTCAATGACCCACCTTTGCAACATGTCTGACTCATTCTCAGAGTTTTGTGCATAATCGCTTAGGGATTGGATAGCTTACTCTTTATCTAAAAGTTGTAGAGGTAAGTAAGTTCTTTCATTTCTAGTTCAAGAGTTAGCAAATAAGTGTAAATATTTGAAAAATGTTTTCCTTTAGATAGGGGTCTATCTAAAGAAATTCTACCCTTAAAAATGTACAAAAAAAATCAAAAATTTCAAAATCCAAAAAAGTTGAATATTCCAAAAAGCAGCAAAAGTATTTGTAAATATGTACATACTTTAATGAAAATCACAAAAAAAATAGAAAAAACACAAAATCCAACTGTCTGGTGACTGCCACGTAACCCCCTGTCTAGTTGCATGATAGATTGGGTTAACATTAAGGTTTGGTTAAGACTTTGATCCACCAAAACCTTGGACGTCTCTACTTTACTTTCATACGGATCTCTATGATCATCATGAGATGCACACATCTACACGTTTTTCAAAGAGAACCTTCTTAAAATGAGTTCGAAGTCTTTAGTACACTGTCAACTGCAACCTTTGTTTTTCGTCTCTCGACTGATCAGGACAGTCAACACCCTTAAACGGTCGAGCTCAACAAACTGCGGTTCCTCAACAACCCGATAGATATAACCCCTCAAATAGGCCCAAATATGAAATATAAAGGACCAGAGCACGTGAAGAGGGTAGTGTCCCCGCAGGCGGAATATCAAATAACCCCGAAAATATCAAGAAAGAAAAAGAAAATACAAAAAGGAAAGGGGGTTCAAGCAATCGTACAAAATAGCCTGGTCGTGACCGTGCCTGGTCATGAAATCTACCAAAGGTCTGAAAAATCAAAAATAGGGGCATCTAGGAGGTCAAAAAGGATCCGTTTTATCATAGCTCTATCTTTTAACGGTTTTGTCTATCCTCCTGTGAGGTTTGTCTCCAAAATTTCTTCACTTTTTCTCCCCCAAGCTTTAATACGAGATAGCTATCTAAAGACCGAATATCATTTTAAAATGGTTCGTTTTTCAAAAATCATCATATGCTCACATGATTACAAGAGTCCAAAATGGGTAAAGAGCAATGTCAGTGTTTCTGGTGAATCAATTCCTTAACCATAATCTCGATGAGTAATCTCAAAACTTCGAGCTTAGGTCAATGCATGCGCGTCACCTATAGGTGTGACGGCGTCTGATTCTGGGTCAGCGTCGCGCGGTTGACCGTTGGGGTTCCAAGGTGTTCCATCTTATACCTTCTAGCTTGTGAGGAAAGAGACCCGGGTCGGGCAAATCATTTACCTCGAAAACGTTTTGGGCAAACTTGGTGGTCGGAAGCAGCTGGGAGCCTAAGCATGGAATGACGGTGTTGTCATCAGTATGAGTTTTAGCCGGTCGAGGTTAGTTTGAGGAGTCTAGAGTCCCAAATCAACCTAGATGTCTGCTTAGGATACCTGGGAAGTTGAGTGTGCATTTTCCTTTCATCATTCAACCAGACTAAGTTTGGACAGTCACCAGGTAGGCGGAATCAAAAACATGTTTTCATTTATCACACACCTCATTTGTTAATATCCACCAGCATTTGCATAT
Organism: Zantedeschia hybrid cultivar; assembly: GCA_030544215.1. Classification (NCBI taxonomy): domain Eukaryota; kingdom Viridiplantae; phylum Streptophyta; class Magnoliopsida; order Alismatales; family Araceae; genus Zantedeschia; species Zantedeschia hybrid cultivar. The sequence continues at coordinate 12,205,835 of JARZZO010000013.1, read as the reverse complement.
TTACTTGTCGCATCAGTTTCAATACTCTTCCTCTTGTTTGGTTAGTAGGACACGGCTCTTTGACCCTATGCGAAGGCTAGGGAAAGGGTAGTTGCTCTTTTTTGGGGCAAGGGACCGAAAATAGATACTACTAACTATTTTCCCCTCATTATTGTGCATACAGGAAAATGATTCTATGTCCAAAAGGTGGACACTTTTGCTGTCGAGTCGAAGAAAAAAGCAGTCGGATTGGCATTCTACTTTGAGAATGGCCATATCTTCCATACTGGCTTCGACTCGACAGGGACCTTTGTCCCTCGTTTCCTTGCAGCTTGTCATTAAAATATTGTGGATCATTGATTATTTACATTTTGCTGATGTGCGTTCTTGCAACAACAGGAAATCTGAAGCAAGTAGGATTGAAGACACAGGAGGCTAATAACTTTGGGCGTACAGACTCTGAGTTCCTCTTTAAATAAAACAATGAGGAGTCTATATTCCCCAAGTTATCGATTGGCCAATAAATCCCTCTTGTTTGCATTAGGAATTTGTTTTCCAATTTTTAAGCCAGCATGCATTGCATAAGCATCCATCCTCGCCCTAGGGACAATGACCATGATTTATCACTCTGCTTAACCCATTGCTGATTTGTGAGTCTGGCAATTGTTTGTCTGTTAGCCCTTTGAATTGCAAGACCTTATCCTTTTCCAATTCGTGTGCTTGAGATTCTCTCACTTAGCGATCATGTGATGCGCCAAGACACCGTGCGCCCGTTGTGTCGAGACCTTTTCAAGTTACACCCCTCCATCTTTCATGCTTGAGATCCCCTTGGGCTAGATCGTTGCATCCTAGTGCGCCAAGGCCTCGCGGTTCCAACACCTAAGGGTCCCACGGATTGTGATTCTCTAGTTTGAACTTTGTTCCCCTTCTTAATCACCCTTGCAATCCAAATAGCCAACTCTCATACATTTACCACATTCGTATATCATCCTTAGATATAGCTCATTCTTTCTTCGGGCTGTGCAAAATCATGTTCGATTTCCGGGACACCTATTTATCATTTCGCTCCACTCCACTGCAAAACAGATGTCCCGGAGGGGCATTTGTAGACACCGATTTTGGACCCCCTTTTGGTCATAACCCCATCACCTTATCCATCTCATTTAGCGCATCATATTTTCTCACATAATTCAACCCACTAAATAATACAGCCTATTAACCAATCTCCGCTTCCTCTCACACGTGGAAGGCCAACTGGGCCGCCTTCCACCACCTATGGAAGGCCACCCCTTGCCTTTCACCACTCTTAGAAGACCAACCCTTGTCTTCCACCATCCGTGGAAAGCCAACCAACCTGCCTTCCACCACCCATAGAAGGCCAACCCTTTCCTTCCACCATCCGTGGAAGGCCAACCAAGCCGCCTTCCACCACCCGCGGAAGGCCAGCTACCTTGTCTTCCACCTTTGGGACACCTTTTTCACTTTTCACCACATTTTTCGTGGAAAGCCAACCAACCTACCTTCCACCACCCATGGAAGGCCACCCCTTGCCTTCCACCACCCTTGGAAGGTCACCCCTTGCCTTACACCACCCTTGGAAGGCCAACTCGGCCGTCTTCCACCTTTTCATGAAAGGCCAACTATCTGGCCTTCCATGAAAGTGGGAGGTAGGATAGTTGGCCGTCCATTCTCCTAACTTCCATCTTGACCTCGTCTTCCCACGATCTCCTCCACTCGCCACTCTCATCCCCCACTACTTTGATCACTCCCCGATCCGGTGACTGCCACGGCCATGACCTCCGATCTCTTATTATTTCCTATTGCTTCTAAGGGTTTTACGGGGATTTAGACCCCTATTTTTCCTTCACCTATTTAAACCCTCCATGTCCCCTCGAGAAAAGGGGTTGGCAAGGGTTGGAAATGTTTCAGTTTGCGAGGCTGGAGATTGAAGAGCTTCAAGTGGGAGAAAGCCTTGACAGTCGACGAGTCAGAGGAAGCAGAGGAATCCTTCGCATTCCAAATGGGCATGTTTTCTTAACTCACTCCTTACTTTTCTCCTTTCATTTTTCATTGCATTCCCACCATTCATCCACTCCGTAGCATCATCTTTTCCCTCTGCTCTTTTCCTTTTACCACATTACTTTTACTTTTCACTATTACCATACACGAGCATCCCATCTACATGCATGCATCTTAGGATGACTTAGCACCCTTCACCCCCAGAGGTCTCAAACAAAAAAACGGGAGGTGGGTGGCCATAACATATGGTCACCTTCCCTCCCCAAACACCCATCCGGTGCGTCCCCTTTCAATTTTAGTTTATTTACATATTTGCATGAATAGACTCTACATATCACAGTTCTAATCGGTTCTCTTTACTTAGTTTTGTCTTTTTTCTCTTAGGGGCTGTTACCACATTCTGCGCGCGGACTACCGAGCTCTCCCCCTTTGGCCGGCTGGAGGCAGAGAGGAACCCACTATCCCTGCTCCACTAGAACGCGATCAACCTCATCATCCTGCGGAGCACAGGGACCCCGTAAGGTGATGCTCACGGCGATCACACATTCCAATCCTTAATCCCCACTAAATAGCCACAGTGCTAAGACGAACGGAGAAGCCCTCGCTGGAAGGAGACGGCAGCGGCGGGGACATTCCGGACGCTTACAATGATCCGGTCCATAAACAACTTAGCCAACTTATCGACTGACCAGTCCTTTCTAATAACTAGAAAGTACGCAGACTTGGTCAATCGATCAACAATGAGCCAGATTGCATCCCTCCTGCCGGGTGACACGGGCAATCCCATTACAAATTCCATAGTCACATGCTCCCATTTCCACTCCGGGATCGGTAATGACTGTAACAATCCTCCTGGTCTCTGGTGCTCTGCCTTAACCTGCTGACAAGTCAGGCACCTTGCCACATAATCAACCACGTCCTTCTTCATACCAAACCACCAAAAGTGCCTCCTCAAACAATGATACATCTTAGTCGTTCCGAGATGGACTGCATATCACGGTGCGCCTCATCCAAGACATTCCTGCGCACATCTTCCTCAGCTGGAACATAATGTCTGCCTCTAAATATGACCGTGCCATCATCCCACAACTCCACCTCTGATATCTGGAGAATCTGCGGTAGTGATGCATCTGCCCTTTGAGCCTCGATCACTGCATGGTACACTGCTGGCCTCACAGTCAAGCTAGCCAACACGGCTCTATCTGCCTCTTGAGGAATCCTAAAAGAAGATTCCACAACTTGCTCATATAACCTCCATTCTTGAATCATAAGATGTGATACGACCGTCTTCCAACTCAAGGCGTCTGCCACTACGTTCGCCTTGCCCGGATGATAAGAAAGGTCGAAGTCATAATCCTCGATAAACTTCATCCACCTGCGCTGCCTCAAATTCAAATCCCTCTGAGTGAAAACATACTTCAGGCTCTTGTGATTAGTGAAGACCTGAAATTTCGCCCCATATAAGTAGTATCGCCAGATCTTCAGAGAAAATACCACAGCCGCCAACTCTAAGTCATGAGTGGGGTAGTTTGCCTCATGCTTCTTCAGCTGCCTAGAAGCATAGAACACAACCTTACTATACTGCATCAGAACCGCACCCAAACTTCGACGAGATGCATCGGAGTAAACCACGAATCCACCTGAACCTGATGGAAGCACCAGAACTGGAGCCGAAGTGAGACGAGCCTTCAATTCGGCGAAACTCTGCTCTCACTCTTCACTCCACACGAAACGAACACCCTTACGAGTCAACCTCGATAAGAGGGTTGCTATTGAAGAAAAATCCTGGACAAACCGTCTGTAATACCCTGCTAATCCCAGGAAACTCCTGATCTCAGTTACTGTCGTTGGTCGGCCCCAGTCCATCACTGCCTCAATCTTGGCTGGATCTACAGCAATGCCATCTCCAGAAATGACATGCCCCAGGAAGTGTACCTTATCTATCTAGAATTCACACTTGTTAAACTTGGCATAAAGTTGGTACTCTCTCAGAACCTGCAACACCACCTGAAGATGCCTGGCATGCTCTTCCTCAGAAGAAGAATATACCAAAATATCATCTACAAACACCACCACAAACTAATCCAGGTAGGCCCTGAAGACCCAGTTCATCAAATCCATAAAAGCCGCCGGAGCATTGGTTAAGCCAAAAGGCATAACCAAAAACTCATAATGTCCGTACCGAGTCCTAAAAGTCGTCTTACTCACATCAACCTCATGGATCCTCATCTGGTAGTACCCTGATCTCAAGTCAATCTTCGAAAACACCTTCGCAGACTGCAACTGATCCATCAGATCATCGATTCTCAGAAGTGGGTACTTGTTCTTTATAGTTACCTGGTTCAATTGTCTATAATCAATGCACAGCCTCAGAGAACTATCTTTCTTCCTAACAAACAGAACTGGAGCACTCCACGGAGAAGTACTGGGACGGATAAAACTCTTATTCAGCAGTTCTTGCAACTGTGCTTTCAACTCAGCGAGTTCGGCCGGAGCCATCCGATATGGGGCCTTAGACAAGGGCGCCGTACCTGGTGCAAGCTTAGTAGTGAACTCAACCTTCCACTGAGGAGGAAGGCCAGACAACTCCTCATAAAACACTTCAACAAATTCACAGACTACAAGCACCTCCCAAGGACTGGAACCACTACTAATACCAGCTACAACTACCGAGGCAAGGAAAGCCTCACAGCCACCAACAAGCAATCTCTAGGCCTTAAAAGCAGAAATAAGAATACCACGAGAAGAGAGCCTAATACCTTGGAAGTAGAAGGCCGGGATGCCCGGAATGGAGAAACGCACCATCTTCCTGTCGTAGTCTACCTCAGCATAATAAGCCTCCAACCAGTCCATACCCAAGATGACATCAAAGTCACTAATGGCAAGCACAACTGACTGGGCAGGTAACTGATGACTCTCAATGGTCAAGGGAACCTCATTCAAACAGTTATAAGTCAACATGAAATCTCCAGAAGGACCTCAACCATCAGTCCATCAGATAACTCATCAATAAGTGCAGAAAGAATATCTACAAACTACTCAGAAATAAAGGAATGCGAAGCACCCGAATCAATCAACACATGCGTGGAGTTCCCAAAGACAGAAAATGTACCTTCCACCAAGTTGAACGCACGAGCCTCCCTCCTAGTGATAGAAAGAACCTCCCCTGGGCCCTCAGCTTCTTCTGATCACCCGGTCCCTGTCCCTGACCATAACCCTGCGGACAATACCTTGCCAAATGGCCCTGCTGGCCACAAGTATAACACCTTCTAGAAAATGCAGGACACTGAGTCACACCGTGAGTACCACCATAATGACGACAAGCTGCTAGAAGCCTTTGAGCTACCTCCTGCTGAGCACTGGACACCGACTGACTCTGCTGGGTCTGCTACCACCGCTGCTGCCACTGCTGATGTCACCACCTCGAAAGAACCTCCTGAATCTGGAGCCGAGTAAAGACGATCCTGATCCAGACGAAGGAGCTACTGCTGCTGTTTTTCCCTTGCCATAAGTCGGCCCTTGAGTAACCAGTCCCCTCTCCCGAGTCGACTAATCATGCTGTGCCTCTACTGCTGCGGCACACTTAACCGCCGATGCCAAGTCCGAACAACAGTGGGATGCCACGAAACTCCTCAAGTTGGACCTCAGTCCATCCACGAACCTCTTAATCCGACGCTCTTCATCTCCTAAAATAAAGGGCACAAACCTCCCAAGCGAAACAAATTTCATCTGGTACTCGAGCACTGTCATGCTCCCTTGGGTCAACTCCATAAATTCCCTCTCCTTGGCCTTCTGGACATGCTTAGGGAAGTACTGCGCATAGAACTCCTTCACAAATGTTTCCCATGGAATCTCCCTGAGATTCCTATCTGCATAAGACAAGCTCTTCAAAGTAGTCCACTAGTCATAGGCATCATCCTTCAACATGAAGGTAACCAACAGAGTTCTCTCAACTACCGCACAATCCATGGTATCGAAAGTTTTCTCTAGCTCCTTCAGCCAATGAACAGCCTCATCAGGGTTGGGACGATTGGTAAAATGAGGCGGCTTCAGCTTCAGGAATCTCTCCAAAGTAGTTGAAGGCCCTCCCCGAATACTAGAACTCTCACTAGGGTCTCGAATCTGATATCTAGTCATCGTGTCCATTATAGCCTCCATAAAGCGCTCCATATTCAGCCTACCGGCCTCAAAACCACTAGGAACATCTCCCTACTCCCTAATAACTAGCACTCTCTTCCTAGGAGCCATCTAATCGCCTACAGTCATAACAATCGAAAATTTTAATTAGAATCCAAAACCTACACTACCGTCGTGCCTGTACGGGATAATGTAATTATTTGCCAAAATAACAATATTTAACCTAGTTATTCATCTATTTGCCAAATCGAATGCTCTGATACCAACTGTAACGACCCGCCACTCTATAATCGGGGATCCGATTACTAAATGGGTACCAACCATTAAAATTTAGAGCTAAACCAGGATCTCGATAAGTCTGAGAAATAAATGAAAAACTAAGCTAAACATCCACATCACATCGAATTGTAAAGGAAGTACAGGAATTAAAAATTATTACAATTCGACTTGACTCAGTAAATAATTACATATTCCAACTGAAAAGAAGTAATTAAGCGTACAGGCCTGAAAGGAAAATAACAACTACATCGGGGCATATCCCCAGACAGTGACTGCTGGCGCGCAACCCAAGACAATACCCTCTACGCTACGCCTACTTGGAACCTTCACCTGAAAACCGCAGGGGTGAGTCTCATCGAAATGGACTCAGTAGGGATCCTTCGATCTCCACCACCCACTCACGCACCCACAAGTACAGCAACACAAATATAGGCAATTTAAATAAATAAAGCAGTAAATACAATTCTCAAAGATTCCTAAATTTCGATATAAAACGCATGAATTTATAAATGTAACATGCACAACTCTGAAACCACTCCACTACGGAGTCCACAACCAGCGTCTCAGCTAAACACACAAACCACGTGGCCAAACGCAAAAAATAATGACCCGTTGGGACCAAACAACAGTCCCTCAGATAGCGCGCTGGCTACTCTGGCCTATCTAGCTCTAGGTGGTTCTACTTCCCCCAGCACGAGTGACACTCCGAATGTAACACTCGCACACCAGTACTAGCTATACCCCGGGGTACACCAGGTGACCCTCTCTCTAGGCGTCACCCCACCACTCCCACACCGACGCCGTGTCACTCCCACATCGCCACAGGGTGCCTAAGCGCTAACAACTGTCACTCTAAGTCCACGGTCGCACGAAACACAACACAGTGTGATCCGATCACGTAGAAACCCTCGTCCTCTAGTACGTTTTTAAGTATGCATTTAACCAAACTATCTAACAATGTAAATATATGTTAATTACACGGATTAATGAGGTTCTGTCTTGAATCGTGTCGCCCATGGTCGACATCATTCAAGACCCCTAAACTGGTTCATATGAAAACTGGCCTCAGAATATGGCCTAAAACACATCATTCATAGAAGCGGCCATTTAAATGACGTCGTTGTCCCTGGATGCTATTTGTGACAGAAACAGGATCTAGGCTCGGGATGAACAGGACTAAATCGCGTCTTGGGAGGTAGCCGCCATTTAAAATGGCGTCGCTGTCGCAAGACGCCATTTAGCACTCGCAAACAAATTCTCCCTCCGGCCTCTCCCAAGTCACAAAGTGGGATTTCTCCCCCCAAATCGCATAAGAACGTACCAAAATAGGGAAGGAGGATAATCCAAATACCCATTAAAAGCCCACCATTTCTCATTTTATAAAGTTAGCATTTTCACCCCAAAAATCCCCTAAACATGCTCCAAAATGGGAAAAACATGGATTTAATCAAAACACAACGGAAATCGTCACCCTACCGGTTACTTAAACTCCTCCGAGCTCCAAGCCGCCGAACCGTCACGCCACAAGCCGCGGCGATACCGTCGTGGACGCCGTTACTCTACCGGGACGTCGGCTGCCATTCGGAGAGCAATACGCCATGGAGGAAATAGTGGTGGAAGTTAGGGGGGGGTTGATGGAGTGAAGGGAGAGGAAAGGAAGGGGAAGGGGAAGGGGGCGCAGATGCGTCGGAGGGAAAGAAGAGAGAGAAGAGAAATGAGAGCATGAGGGAAAGGAAGGAGGGCTCCGGAGCATCAACCGAAACTGGATAAAACGCGTCGTCCAAGACCGACGCCAATCAGACGACAGGACGGGGTCGTACACTGACAGATCTCTAAATGACGTCGACCATGCAAGACGTCATTCAGACGATAAGACCGGAGCTGTACTCTCGCGGCCCAAAACCTGCCCATGTGGCACATTCTAAAATGCGTCCTCCTAACCGGACGCCGTTTGAACCGCGTTGAGCAAGCTCGACGCGATAAAGAATCCGTGCCCCAGCCCTACAAGGGCCCAAACCAAGAGGTCCGACACCGTAACTGATCCGGTAACCGGATCCGAAACTTCAATCCTTATATGAGGCATGCCCTATTTAGGTCTCGGAAATCAATGCAAACCCGAACCAATCCATTCTTCTTCTGTACAGGTACAAGGTTCGCCAGCTACGCAGGGTACATACATTCTTCGATGAAGTCAACATCCTGCATCTTGTCAACTTCGGCATCACCTTCATTTCCAATTCTAGATGCATCCACCATTGGGGTTGCTTCACAGACTTGGGGTTAGGCAGAATAGATAGCTCATGTTCTACTATAGAGGGATCAAGACCAGGCATTTCCTTGTAATTAAATGCAAAGCGATCTTTGAATTCCAAGAGAAGCTCTGTGTATGCCTATCTTTCTTCTTCCCTTAGGAGGGCACAGATGAAGATCGGGCGATGGTCTTCTGGTCTCCTCAGGTTGATTTCAATCAATTCACCAATAGTGGCTTGTCCTCCATCTTCTATCTCCATGAAACAAATTAGGCCTCAGGGTTCCGACTTCTCCTATCTCTCTCTCTCTCTCTCTCTCTCTCTCTCTCTATATATATATATATATATATATATATATATATATATATATATATATATATATATATATATATATATACATATGTATATATATATATATATATATGTATATATATACATGTATATATATACATATATATATATATAGGTCTTTTCTCAACCTTTAGAGCAAATGTAATCCAAAGGTTAATATTATCACACTTGGAAATCGAAAAATAGATATAGAAATAGATGTTTCCGTTTTTGAATCCAACAGTTTATCGGAAATATCCGTATTCCTATTCCGATAGTTATCGGATGGATATTTTTTATCGAAATCAAGTCGGAAAATTGAATACTTGGATTTCCATTTATAGTCCTACTGATTATCAACTTCCAAGGCAATTTAGTATATTTATTATGTCTATCATGCTGGAATTTAGTATGTTTTTATCATCGTATGGTATTTAATCTATGAAAAGTCTATCTTCTACTTTAAAATTCATGAAAATTATGAATAATGATCGAAAAATTCTGAAATTCAATCCCCACCTATGGACATCTTTATTTGACTTATTGGAATGGATTCTACATGATTTTTACTTCTAGATCTTTCTGCACATTAAAACAACACTTACATAACTCTATAGTAATAAAAAATATTAAACTATTTGACCAAGTTTGATCACAAAATTTTACTATAGAAACATATTTAATACCAATAAGATATGTGCCATTTATTTGTAGAAAAACCTATGCGTACAGACAGTGCCATTGTAAAAGGAGTTAGGCTGACCTTATAAGCATTTACGAGGTAGGTCAAAATTTATGGGTGACAAGTGAAATCCCAAACTTGGACTTGTTCTGGGGAAGGAAGGTCAAAATACCTAGGTACTATACATGTAGCTAAGACCCTTGCACCTTTTGCCTAAGTGCGCTGATATTTGTTGTAGGTGCACTTTATGTTGTAACTGAATGCATGTTCAATTTAATATGTGCTTTGATACATCTTAATCTATGATGCCTCACTTTGTTTGCAGAATAAGTTATTACGTGGGGCCCACTGACGGAATAGTGTATATTAGAATAAGGGATGTTTTGGTTTGATAGTTTTGTAGGGCCCGCTGACAGAATAAGAAGAATAAGCAATTCTTGGGTCTAAGGTGGGATGACTTATTCTCCTTATTCTCCGAATACGCTATTATGCGCGATATAAGCCATTCCGCTTATCAAAGTAAAATTAAGCTTATTCTCCCCTTATTCACCCTTATTCTTCTCTTATTCTCCAATCAAAGTAGCGCTGAAACTTTATTTGTTTGATTACTCTAATGACTTTCAAATACTCATTTAATCAGTCGTGCCCTTAGTTGATAAGTCATTCATGCTTCTCATGATTTACCTTTGACCAATCATACTTTGACCGTGCTATGATCCTTGACATATGAACTTTGAATTATGAACATACTAGATATAATAAAATATTGCTAGCCATATGAGAATTTAATATAATATGTGAACCTCTTAGGATGATTAAGGGTTATTTGTTTAACATGTGCATTGGCTAAAGAACTAAGTTTCTAAAAAAATAGAAAATATATTTGAACATGTTAATTTGATCACATTATCATAACAAACAGATTTGAATGTGTTAAGAATATATTCATTTGATAATATGTAACTATATGACAAGCTTCATATGATTCTTCTATTATCATTTATTATTTTCTATATACAAAATCATTATGTTTCACAGGTCGATTCGATTTAGTTTTCGGGAAGAATTTTTCAAACTGAATCAAACCGATTCACTATTATAAATTGAACCAAACCAAACCGAAAAAGTTCGATTTTATTCGGTTTCAACCCCACTTGGGGGCCCAAACGGACACATCAAGTTTTCATTGGGCCCAGTCCAGCTGCCTGCCAGCCCAGATACAACTACCGGAGCCACATTTTATCAATATAAATACAGTTTTATGGGCCATCAGTGGGACAACGCCCACGCCCAGCACACTGGCGTGAGGGGCCTTCACAGCCATCCGACTGTTCATTTATAACTTTCTCTACATAAAAATTTCTGTTGGACTAAACTCACGCTGCCACGCACACAACTCCATCATACGCATGAGGCTTTCAACTCCTTTAGTCTGATACCGGAATATTTCTGCTCCTTATAGTCTTCAAGAATACAATTCGGTGTTTGGTGGTTAGGTTTGAAAAGTTAAGTATATGATAAGTCATGCAAAGATCTAATCCTTACTGAGTTTGACTCATTCTCTATTAAAAAAATTTTAGGTTGTACTAATTAGGATTTAGAGTGAGTGTTCTAGAGTAAATGTGAAGATAGAACTCTTAGTGTTAATTAAGCTCATAAGATGTTAGGCCAAAAGATGAACATGATTGATGTAAACTCTTCAAATATGTATAAACTTTGTAAAGATCCTGAATATTGCTTTTATGAAAGAAAAAAATTATTTATGATGTTCTAGTTCCTTTGTTCTGTATCTCACACTTGTAATGCTTGATTCATTCTCATCACAATGTTGGTCAATCGGAGCTAAATCGGGTGAGGACATCCAAGCCCATATGAATCTTTGTGCCTGGGAGCCACCCTCAACCAAGGGCTGACAGAAGTCCTGAGGACAGCACAATGATCCTCCCCAGACTCCTTGCACCTAAGGGCGTTATTTTTATTTCCTTTTTACATATCACACATGAAAAAGAGCCAAAAGAAGTGAAACAAGCCATTGGGTGTGCAAGCTACATTCCGTGTGAGAAAACAAATCTCAATAACATTGCTATTCTTTGAACATGTAGCTTCATGATTATCCTTTTCCTATTTTCATTTCCCTTTCTCATTTTAAAAGAATGGCGATCAAAATAAATTTACCAAAGAATGAAACAAGGTGGACAAGGATCTTAAAGGGTGGTGAAAGCTTCAGGGCAGCATCTTCACCAAAACTGCGAAATGCTAGCATCCACACTTGCTACACGTCATAAGTGCTCTAGCCTCAGTCAGCAAACCAATTTATGGAGAATATGTCACTTGTATCAAAGAACACAAATCCCAGTTGTGCTACAAGAGAAGACATAAGAAGAAAGCAAAAGAAACTGAACACAAGCTAGATCTTGGAGATATACCTTGCTCTACAATAGTAGGATGATGTCAAAATTCAGCTATGGAAGACAGACTCCTAACGAAGAGCCTTTAAAATTCCATAATAACAGATTTTCCAAAACATTTCTTTTTGGGAAGTGAACTTTCATGCATGTCACTTCTGTCACGATGTTCACGTTGCAAATATATAAAAGTCTGCATACAAATATTACCTGAATATAAAATACAAGTGATGTATATGTTGACCAAGATGTGTGGATATCGAGAAGATGAGATTGCACCCTTAATTTTCATCTTCAATGTGGCTGGTTTCCAAGATGTAATCTCTCATGAGTCTAGTGTTAGATTCATCAACCATCTGCAAAATGGGAGCATGAAGTTGCAGTGTGTTTGTTTTCTGCATTATCCAGATGGAAAAAAGGGAATGGAACCAGAGAATGGACCTTGAAAGCTAGTCTTTTCAAGTTTTCCCACTCGAAATCCTGCTTTAAATATGCAGATCTAACCTGCATACAAAACAGTAAATCAAATAGAAAATGGAAAACAATTAATTGACAAGATTCCCCCCCCCCCCCCCCCTCCCCCCAACCAATGCCAGAGAAGATACACACCTCTAAAATGCGCAAAGCTGTGACATAAGATAGGGGAAATGTCAGCATCATTATAAAGGGAAAAAAAATAAAATCAACATCAACAACATGATCATGGCTGATGAATAAGAGGTTTTAGAGCTAATAGGTTCTTAAGCTGACCAATAAATCAAGCCACAAATCAGACATGCTATTTATTTCCCTGTTAAAATATCAAGAATGAATGAAGTTAATCCAATCTGTTTTTTTCATGGATATAAACTCCCAATTGTAAGTGGTTTCTAGCCTGAAATGATATGATAAATAGGGCAACCTGGCTTACTGAAGAATCAAACAGTGAAGGCACTGGAAATAATTCATAGGTTGAGGGTGACAGATATAGCCAGCAAGCTAGGAAATATAGAAGAAATAAAACCCAAAGCAGAATGTACAATGACAAAAGTTTGTTCATATGAACCAAAATATCCAACTATTTGGATCATAAAGCATGGATCAAAGAGGACAGTATGTTTTTCAGTCACTTCTAGAATGTCGGTTGACCGAAAAGCATACATCAAAAAACTGGAGTGAACAATGGACTACAAAAAGGTTCAGATGAATATCTTTCTTTTGTTTTGTTGGACAGGGGTCTTGACAGTATTCTCCCAACAAATCTTTGAATGACGAGTGCATTGTGAGTTTATATGCAATAACATCATTCAATTGTCCTAAACCACTAAAACAGCAATCAGCTTGTCCATATTATTTGGAAAGAAACATCTATGAAATGAATTGTGCTTCCTGTAGACTGGTCTCATTAGAAGAACTCTTTTATATTCATTTATGTATCAATATTGATAAGACGCACATTATTGTATATTCCATAAAGAGAACAGTACTAGGCATGTATTGGACTACTAAGAACAGTCATATTGACAAGTTCAGAGCAGCTAAAATGAAAAGAGAAAGACTTGGTGCACCGCCAGGCGTCACTACGCCGCCTGCCGGTGCAGCCAAAATTATATATATTAAAAAAAAGAACATGTTTTAATTTTTTTTGAAGGCCCCCAATATGCTACATGCCCATATAATCCGATTTTCGATCAGATATTCCAAAAAAGATGAAAATTCAGAAACCAAGCCCAATGAAAATGCAGCACCAGGTGGCGTAATAAGCCTGGCAGTGCAGCAAGTCTTTCTCAAATGAAAATGCCAAGGAGGAGGTGTGATGGTGTGAAGGGATAAGAAAAACCAAATAGCTCTATAAAAAAATGGAGCAGAGATAATAGCTAATGGATAAAGTATGTGAAAGTCATATGAAATTGTCCAGACATGTAGAAAGATGAAAAGGACATAAGCACCCGTTAAAGATATAAGCATGATTTCGTTACTGGTCCTAGAGGGAATGAGAAGGAACCAAATATGGATGTAGTATGCTATGCATATTAAACTATTTATAGATATATGTATTAATATTACAAAAGGGAAATGGTGAGGTAGGATTGATATTTAACCCCAATTAGTTAGAATTTGTGGATGATAATGATGATGAACTCAAATAAAAGTCACATCAGTGGTACAAGAGTTATGTACACTTGCTTCCTCACAACAATGTAGAGTGTTGACATCAGTTAGGTTGCTGTCTGGAAAAGTTTGACAAATCAATCTAGGAGGCGTGATGGTGTACTCAACAAAAGTTACATCAGGTGTCATCATCAAGCCTCCAAGATTGATTGTCCTAGTTTTCTAGGCAGCAGCCAACATGAGATCAACCCTCTACAATGTGGTGCAAGGAAGCAAGTGTAGATAATTCTTGTGCAATTTAAATACCAGGGAACTAACAGCAAAATTGAAAGGCATCTCTTACACGATGAAAGAAAGCATCCTGCGATTAAAAAAGAAAGTCTGAACTAGGGATATATGATCTTCTCTGCACCAACTATTAGTCAAATAAATAACACAAGCCCTTTAAAGATACATGAGTGATCACCAGAAGAAAAGGAACCGCCGTTTGGTTAGACAACTTCAAAGTATATAAATTCCTTTCTTGTTTAGTCAGTGTATGACGACATGACAAAATGACGGACAGGGGTTTCTTTTGAAAACAAGTGCGAAATTTCTAAGAGAAAACTTAATTCCTGTAGACCAAGTTGAATGCTATCTAAAATTACTTTGTCATTTTTTGCTTGGCCCAAGTAATTTTGAATGGGAACATTCCCACAATCCTAACTCAGTACATCTACATGTCCTAAGATAGACCACCCCCTTGCAAGTGAAAAAAAAAAACATTCTGAAAACATACATTCCTGATTCTTTTCTGCATTTGTAGTTCTTTCCCTTTCCTTCTTATGTTGTACATTCTTGACTTCATTTTTTTTTTCACTTTGAAAGGTCAAAGTTAGCAACAATGACTGACAAGGAAGAAACATCATTCTGAATGGAGGATGAAATATCCAGAAAAAGAATGAATGAGGCCACCAAACCTTTTCCCCCACTGAACACCACACTCACACTCTTAGCAGTATCCACATGCGATACTCTTAGTTGACACAACTTTTTAAAGTTCCTTCACTAGTGGAATTTGCTTCCATATAGTGGAATTTGCTTCCGTATTTAGTAGGGTTGGTTGAACTTGCCACCAAACCTTTTCCCCCACTGAACACCACACTCACACTCTTAGCAGTATCCACATGCGATACTCTTAGTTGACACAACTTTTTAAAGTTCCTTCACTAGTGGAATTTGCTTCCATATAGTGGAATTTGCTTCCGTATTTAGTAGGGTTGGTTGAACTTGCCATGGTGCCTTTCATTTCTTTCATTTGAATGCGCATAATGCAATGTCATATCAGAAAATGGAAACCAAAAAATGGGTCACCAGTCATGAGAAAGACAGCCACAGATTTATGCATACACTGTGCCTCAAAAGGATCCACCTCTTGGCGGTGGTAATCTCCTCCTCCGACTCAAAGGAACGTCCCCTTTTTTGAAGGTGGTGAACACCACATTTCATTGAGAAATTAAGGTTCAAACAAAAGAAATATACAAAACTCCAGTTATGAACGACCCCCCCGGACTAAGGATGCAAATGGTGATCGAAATCTATTATTCAAGGCCAGTTAACAGATATTCTACCTAAGCCAAGATGTATACTGGATAAGATAGCGGATACAATTTTTTTATGACCAAACACACATGGTACACTAAAGATCCAATTATCCGACAGATTATCAGCTTATAGGTCAGTTAATGGATAGTCCTTCTAAACCAATAACATAATGGACACAGTCATGGATCTACCTTGGATGTGCACCGAATCTGACTTTTTGCATCCCAAATCTGAAGCACACGGCATCCACTTATCTAACAAGGTGCTAGAATGTGAAAGAGCAATGATAACATATGCCCCATTACAAAATCTGTTTAGGCCACACATGCACAGAATCACAGTGAACTCCCAATCCAGCAGCTCCAGCCCAATCCTCAAGAAATCAAATAGACTATACTATGATATTAAAGGGACTGAGAAAGTCACCTCAGAATTTCCCTATGTTGTGCTTTCCACCCTTTAGATCATAAGACCTGTCAGATGCCAGACTATATTAGTATGTGGTTTGTGCTTAAGCTAAACCTGCAAGACAGGTTATCATGTGTAAACTCTATATAAAGGAGGAGCATTGCTTCCCCAAGAATAGACAAGTCATTCTAGTGTTCCCAACAAGACCATTGGAAGCATCATATACCACATCTCCACTCAGTCACAATCAGGCAAGAGGGACACCATCCAACCATAAGCTGCTGCATCTTGTTGAAGTTTCCCCACTCCAAATGGAGGGATCTGAAAATTGTATGCATACTGTTCCAACAATGACCCAGGCTATAAAAATATGATCAACCCATTCCTTCAAAGAGCCACAAAAAATGCAGGAATGCTTGATATTTAGCATTACAATCTTCACCCTGTCACACGTTGCTAAACTTCCAGTAGCCACTTTTCAAAAGAGGATATGAATCTTCATTAGGACGGACTTTGACCACACAAGGTTCTTCCACCACACTTTGCAGCCTCTTTCTTCACATACTCTAATGAGAAAGATTTAACAGAGAAGGAACCCTGATTTCCCCATCCTCATAACCTTTTAACCACTGCATCCCATTTAATAACTGCATGGTCAATGAATTTTTACAGTTACAAATTCTGAATATTCACTGTCTGTGAAACTCCTCCTGAATTGTATGTCTTAAACCAAATTTCATGTTCCTCCATTGTAGACCTGCTGAATAAGTTTCTCGTCATCTAATGATAACTGATAGATGCTTTTAAACATGGATGAAAAAACTCTGAACTGACATCAATAAAACTGGTAATAAAACTGAAGGTGAGGCAGGATCATAGTTAGCAAATTCATGCATTGTATGTGTACTCTACGCATGCGTCCATATACTCATATAAAACTTCCGTTTCCATTCAAGTATCAGGATGGTGTTGTATGCATACTTTAACCCTTGAAGTATCATATGTGTAGTATAATCTACATATACACATACTGAAGGATAAAAAATGCATCTTCCAGTCCAATCCTCCATCGGCCCATGAGAATCCCTGGACCCATTGGACAGCATGGCCACAGCCATTGCTGCCACTGTCCCATCGCTGCCACAGCTTGTGAGCCGCTCTTGGGCCAGGTTGATGTGCTGCTGCCACATGCCTACACCAACTTCCATCCACTCTGTCATTTGCATGCTCTCCTTGTCATCTCCGTGCATTCTGTTGGAACAAAGTCCAATTTTTTTTTCCTTTTTCCACTTGGATTTTTCCTACCATTCTGTGAATGAACGGAAAAGTACTTACCACTTCAATTTATCCCATTGTTTGAAAATTTTGGGATTAGTTTTCATGGGTATTTGCCAAAATGCTATCTTGTTTGTGTTGCCTTGAATTCTCAATCCTGCAGCAAGGATTTATGAATGTGGCTTGGCATAGTATCATCACCTAAAAAGGCCATGTCATCTCATAATTGTGGCAGGGTCAGGAACAGGGATGGCAAGATGATGCATTTGATCATGTTCCAGAGCTCGCTGTGGATTGATTTGTCATGTGTTTTGTCAAGCAGGCAGTATCCCACTTGGCATGTGCGTCACCTGTTTGTTAAAATAGCTGTGGGCTTGTTTACTGCCTGATCTTTGGTGAGATGATGAATGTTGAGCCCAGATACTCTGGTTTTCTGTTGTAGGCGATTTTGGACATGTCATGCCATCAAAGAACTTGATTTCCTGGAACTAGCTTTCTGCAGGCATTCAGGAAAGGAAATCTTCTGTTGGGGGAAGCCACCAGTCCCATCTTGTACATAGGAGGAACTTTTCCTGGGCGCTTTTATTTGGGAAAAATGTAATTTATAATGATGTAAAACTTGTGAGTGATATTAAACTCTTTACCTAGACCTTGCCTTGTTAGTTTTGGAGTAATATCATTTGTTATATAATATTGTTTTCAAATTTTAAAAGTAATATTTCTACTTACAGATACCTTTGGTACCGAAGCTTTCAGTTAGAAATGTATTATACACCATATGTATCCCGTTACGAATTTTTGTTGAATGCAAAATCTTTGACCAAATATTTGACTGTATCAAAGAAAGTAAAAACCTATTTACACTAGTACATATCCTGCACCATATTTTTGCAGTACCATATTTAACTATGGACAGGTTCCAAGCACCATCTGCTAATGTTGCTATAAAATTTTCTATGAACAGTACTGACACATAGTATTTAATGGGAAAAAAAATCTCTCACCCTAACAGGGCTGTCAGAAAGGCAGACAAAAGTATTTAATGAGAAAACAAGATCTTACAACCAGTAGAACCTGCCCAATGATTCAAAACTTCTTTGTTAACACCCACTTCCTCTCCATCCCTTGAGAAAGGGATGGGAGAGGAGGCTTCATGCATAAATAACATGCATGACTCACCATGCATAGACATCGACAAACATTAAAGCTATAAACTAATCAGCCCATAGCACTAGTGTCCTTGTATCAGGCATTTATTCTTACATCCCCCACCCTCTAGGCATTCATTTTCATCAATTCAGGGTCAGCTAGATTCAAGAAATACCTAAAAGATTCCGAAAAATAAAAAAGTCCATCAACCGGCTGTTGTGCTTAACTTTAACCACTTGCAAGATGGTAAAAATATCTTGACAAGATAACCTCTGATGGGAAACTGTCTACCAATAGCTTTGCAAGGCAATTTCAATCGGTAGGAAATTGCCTTCTTCTGTTGAATTTTAAGCCTGTACAATCACAGAACGTCCTTCAAAGATCTCCTGGACTCTGCCAGGCAGAAACAGAAAGTGGAAGCCTTTTTTTTTTTTTTGACAAGCGGCACAGTGGCCAGGTATTTACAATGTCATACAGAGGACCCAGGTTCGATATAGGCAACTATTCTGCACAAGGTTCAGGGTTCCGCCTAATTAGGCGACTATCCTGGGTTCGACCCATCTCCGTGGAAGTAATCCCACGGACAAGGGGACATATAATCCCGTGGCACATTTTAAACCAACGGCATGGTAGTTTTTAGGCTCCAACAGACTCAAACCTGAGACCTCCCATTGGGAGGCAAAGGTGGAACCAATATGCTATTGCGTACAGCCCAAAAGTGGAAGCTTTTGCATGGTGATATGTCATCCCGGTCTCATAGAAACTATATTCTTATTCTCTTTTCAAAAATACACAAGTGAACATCAACCACCTTATAGAACTTAGTGGAACAGCTTCTAAGAGAAATACAAAATCATAGCCAACACTTAGAGAAATACATGACGTAAAGATGGATGTGAGTTCATTTCAGTTGATCCAATAACACTACAAGAGAAGGCTTGGGAATATCTAAGACATAGGAAATAGACAATTGGTTAGATCCAAAAAGATGGTTCCAAATGTCATGGAGGATGTTGGGCTGTTCTTCAAAGCAACAATCTATGGAGGTATTCCATGTCTCTTGAGACACCATTGACTCACCAATTTCTCTTGTGGGATTACATTATATCACAATGCTCAAGATCATACACATTTGCCATGAGAATCTGCTCAAGATCATTTTACTTAAGTCATAACCTTCTGTAATGAACTTAGAATTTCGGTAAGTTAAGCTTATTTGAAAGATAATTAAGTTACCTACAATTATTCAGAAGAGCATTCTTAACTAATTTTGATGTTTAGTGGGAGTTTAAGAGTTAATTATGATTGTAGGTCTCTTTAACAGATAAAAGAGAGTTTCCTAATTTGATTTGGATCCTTCAAAGGAACATATAACTCATACAGACTTTCCTTCAATAATGAAGTATACTCTGATTAATGTTAGAATCCAATAGAATTAAATATATTTTTATATCTAAGTCGACTATGAAAGAAGTCATTAATTAGAAACTACACTAATTAGATTTCTGTTCACAGACTCACAGGACAGCAGCACCCTAGTATTTTATATTAAGTCTCTGTAAAAAAAACTCGGATTAATACAAGGCTGGTTGTGGTTGGAAAAGAGGGTTCAAAAGTCGAAAGCATACAAGTTTAAAGAAGACAATTTTTACTAATTTTTACATTTTAGTAGTCAAATATACCAAGTGTTATGCTATTGGTTTTAGAAAGCAGGAAACTAGTCCTAGTGGGACTAGAATTGAATAAAGAAAAAAAAGAATGATTTGATTAACAGAAAGCACAATTTGGAAAGTTGATGGAAGGATCTTAGAGTCAGTTAGAATTTGAACACACTAAGATTTATTAGATTTATATTTCCAATTCTTTTATGAGGAATCCTACTCCGATACCTACCCAAATCAGTTTCTACTCATGGATGTACAAGACACAAGTTCAGTAAAATAAGGATATTTCACTGTAGAAAAACCAGATTGAGGCATGACTGAATCCATGGAAAACAAGACTCAAAGTTCGGCAACTTTGTAGAAAAAAATATTTTGCTAATTCTGACGTTTAGGAGGTTGAAAATTTCAATAATCAGTAAAAGAAGGGCTCCCTGTGTAAAGGAGTTCGATCATTCATCGGATTTGAACGTTTCCTTAAACTGAAAGCTTCTCCCAAGGAAACTCCAACCTAGAAAGATACAGTCTAAACAGATAATGCCGTATGAAGCCAGTGAGTTACCGTTGGCAGTGAAATTGTGTGATTATGAAGAAGTCTGGAAGAATGAAATTGTGCAGTTTGGACAGTGTATAGGTGTATCCTTTGAAGGCAGGGAAGATATGGTTCTGAGCTTTCTTAAGAAGCTGAGAAGGAGTGATATTTTACAACAATCAGTTAAGAGGAAAGGTACGGGTGGAGGTATGAAGATTGGAAAGAGAGAAGTAAGTTTTGTGAGAAACAATGAAGTTCTGGACAGTTTGAGAGGGAAGAAGACCAAGGAGAAAGGGAAACAGATTGTTACATTATGAATTTGATCTCATGGAATATCAGGGGTCTCAATGGGGACTTTAAGATGAGAGCTGTAAAAGATTTGGTGTACTCTCATCAGTTGGACTGCATCTGTTTATAGGAAACCAAGATGGCCAGTTTTGACAAATCTTCTTTAAATAGAGTATGTGGGTCTGTTTTAAATGAAGTGGCAGTTTTTCCTGCAGATGGAATTAAAGGAGGACAGCTGGTGTTATGGAATGGAAACAGGTTTGAGGGTAATGTCTGTGATGTAGGCAACTTCAGCATTTCGGTTGCTTTCAAACATAAGAATAGAAGCTCTAACAATGATTGTTGGGTCATTACATCTGTGTATGGACCCCATACTGATCAACAGAGGGAGGGTTTTGTCCAAGAGCTATATAGGTTGCATATTCTTTTCCCGAAAGCCTGGTGTATCTTGGGAGACTTTAATTGTGTAAGGTTTCCATGGGAGAGGACTGGTAAACAGAAATGGAGCAATAGTATGGATATTTTTAATCAGTGGATCAGAGATGTTCAGCTAATAGAGGTGGATGTTCCAAACAGAAATTATACCTGGTCTAATCTACAGCAGGTCAGTATGCAGACAAAGATTGACAGAGTGTTGATCTCACCCGATTGGTTCAGGAGATTTCCCTTGTCACATGTGAAAGGGTTGTGCAGGTCTGTTTCTGATCATATACCTTTGCTTATTATGATGGATGACAAGAGGAAGAGCTCCAGAATTTTCAGATATGAGCTGAAATGGCAAAGGGAAACTGGATTCAAGGAAATGGTTGGCAAATGGTGGCATCAAGCACCGGTGGCAAATTCTGCAGTGTATAATTTTATGGGCAAACTGAAATGGATTAGGAAATGCTTGAGACAATGGGCTAAACAGAATTTCGGAAAGGAAAAGGAAAAAAGGCAGAAAATGAAGAGCAATATTGAAGAACTGGAAATGAAAAGTGAGGTTGCTGATCTTTCTAATCAAGAGTTGTATTCTTTGAAGGAGTTCCGGAAAATTTATAATGAAGAACTCTTGAAGGAGGAAATTGGTTGGAAACAAAGAGCTAAGGAGCATTGGTTAAAGGAAGGTGATAAAAACACTTCTTTCTTCCATGCGATGGCTAGTGCTAAAAGAAGATACCTGTCTATTGACCATATCAAAGAAGAAGAGAGTGTCATTGAAGATCCCGAGGAGATTAAGAGCAGATTTGTGGCTTTTTTCAAAAATCTTTTCTCAGAAGAATTTCAGATGAGACCCCACATACAAGATGGCTCACTCCCTAAGATAGAAGATTCAGATGCTGGGAAATTGAGTGAACCCTTTGTGGAAGAGGAAGTAAGATTGGCTGTTTTTAGTATGGATCCTAATAAAGCACCGGGACCCAATGATTTTTCTCTTGGGTTCTATCAATTTTTTTGGGATGTTATTAAAGAAGATTTGGTTAACTTTGTGCAAGAGTTTTATGACAGGCCGGAAAGGATTCAATCGGTCAATTCCACATATGTTGTTCTTATTCCAAAGTCAGAGGGAGCGGAAAGAGTGACAAATTTTCGTCCCATCAGTTTACTCAATGGATGTTATAAGATTATTGCCAAGATCTTAGCAACTTGGTTCGAGAAGGTGATTCATAAACTTGTGGGCATTAATCAATCAGCGTTTCTGCAAGACAGATTCATCTTGGATAACTTTATGGCAGCTTATGAGGTTATACATCATTATAAGATCAGAAATAAGCAAGGAGTGTTATTAAAGCTCGACTTTGAGAAGGCTTATGATAGAATCAATTGGAATTGCCTCAAAAAAACAATGATCCTTATGGGATTCAACGAAAGATGGATAAGATGGGTCATGAGCTGTATTTCATCTTCTAAGTTCTCTGTGTTGATTAATAGAGAACCGTGTGGATACTTCAGCAGTTCAAGAGGTCTTAGGCAGGGAGACCCATTGTCTCCGTTTCTTTTTCTACTTATTGGTCAGATTTTTAGCTCTCTTTGGGATAATGCAGTTCAACTTGGCTTAATTGAGGGGTTCAGAATAGGCAGGAGCAATATACACCTATCTCACCTTCAATTTGCAGATGATACGTTGTTGTTTTCTTCGGGAAGTAAGGAGGATATTCAGAATATCAAAAGATTGCTTATTTTGGTAGAACTTATCACAGGGTTGAGGATCAATTATGAGAAATCAGAAATTGTGGGTTTGAATGTGCCACAGCCTAGTCTTCTGGAGATTGCGAGATCCTTAAAATGCAGAGTGAATAATTTCCCTATTAAATACTTGGGCTTGCCCTTATCAGATGGAGCCTTAAGGGTGAGAGATTGGGATGGATTAATTAAGAAATTTGAGAATAGATTGGAAGGGTGGAAAGGCAACTTTCTTTCAGGAGGAGGGAAAATGATATTGTCAAAATTGGTCCTTTCGTCTTTGGCAATCTACTATGCTTCTATCTTTAAGATACCTCGGGCTGTGGAAAAAATTATTGAAGCAATTCGAAGTTCCTTTTTTTGGTCAGGAGGGAGAAGG
Source organism: Zantedeschia hybrid cultivar (assembly GCA_030544215.1). Taxonomy (NCBI): domain Eukaryota; kingdom Viridiplantae; phylum Streptophyta; class Magnoliopsida; order Alismatales; family Araceae; genus Zantedeschia; species Zantedeschia hybrid cultivar. The sequence goes on along the minus strand of JARZZO010000013.1, from coordinate 12,182,225 downwards.
GAGAAGAGAGATATTCATTTGATTAATTGGAGCAATGTTTGTAAAAGTAAGGAGCAAGGTGGAATTGGCCTCTGCGGAGTGGCTACTTTCAATAAAGCAATGTTAGCTAAATGGTTGTGGAGAAGGGGAGAGCATCCGGATATTCTTTGGGCTGTGATTGTGAAGGATCTGTACTTTCATGGTGAGAACAAATGGAATTTTTATCCCTCAACCAGCTACAACATGTCTTCAATCTGGAAGAATATTGTTAGATGTGCTGAATTTATGGATATTTCGAGCACTATTTAGGTGGGAAATGGCAGGGATACACAATTTTGGAAAGATAAATGGTGTTCCAGTGTGGTCTTTTCTGAGCATTTCAGCAATCTATTCAATATTACCCTTTACCAAGAAGCTACAGTTGAGGATGTGTTATGTCATATAGATGCAGGTCAGATCAGTTTACCTTTGAGAAGGGATCCCACGGATGTGGAAGCAGAAGAACTAGTATTGCTAATTACTAGCATTAGTGAAGTCAGAATTTCTAGTGAGGTGCAGGATAAAAGAATTTGGAGATGGACCAACAATGGGCAGTTTTCGGTAAAATCCATGGTTCAAATGTTGAACGATGGTGGTACTAGGGTGTGGTGGAAGGAGTTAGTATGGTCTAACCAACTTCCAAATAAGATCAAGGTGTTCCTTTGGAAGCTTGCTTGGTGTAGAATTCTTACGGGAAGGAGGGCTAAGAAACTACACATCTCTGAGAGTTTCTCTTGTGTTTTTTGTGCTCTTTTTAAGGAGGATCAAAAGCATTTATTCTGTGGTTGTGGTATTATTATCATTCAGTGGAAGATTATTTGTAGATTATTTGGACTCAATTGGGTAGAGCAATCTTCTGTGTTGGATCTCTTACATTGGTGGAGCACTATTTGCCCCTATAAAGATCTTAAACAACTGTGGTTCTTGACCTGCCCGGCCCTTTTGTGGGCCATCTGGTGTGAGAGAAATAGAAGGAAATTCAATGACCAATTCAGAAGTACTAATGAGCTGCTGAGAAGTACATTTAGATGGGTGGAAGAATGGGGAAGGGCTGCTGGTATTCTCAAGGAGGGGAGTTCTGATTTTTTTGACAAGGCCAGAAAATGGAGGGAATTGATTTCTTGATAGGTTGTTCTTAGTGTGTTTCTGTTTTATTTGCTTGATAAAACATCCTTTGTAATTTTTTCATCCTTTCAGCTGTAGATGGGGACCAGGACGGGGCTTGTCCGATCCTGGCTGTGATGCCTTCTGGGCTATTCATTCTCTGTGTAACCCTCCCTTTTATTCAATGAAATTGTGACTTAATGTCACCTTCAAAAAAACTCCAACCTAGAAAGGAAGGGAGGGGGTTGTGTGGGAGTTTGGAAGGTAGAGAAATACTATAAGAAGGCTCCAATTCATGCAGCAAACTCTAGCTGCAGCTAGTGCTCTTGAAGGTAAGTTTTGGTGGGCTTTGAAGAGAGAAAGAGAGGATAGGCTTCTAGTTCGTAAGAACCTTGTTCTAACCATAGGATCTCCTTCCAAGTAGTCTAGAGAATGTGAGAGAAGGTTTGGAAGTGAGGGGATTTGAAGGGGATCAACTAGAGACCAAAGGAACACTAGAGAATCAATTTTGTTGAAAGGTAGGTGATAATTATCCCAAATCATGAGTGTAAAACTATACAATTTGATTGTTTCAAGAATTTTTGATGTTATTAAAATATATTTAAAAATTCAATTTTCAAGAAAGAATCCCAAAACCCCACAAAAATCCCCCCCCCCCAAAAAAAAAAACCCTGCAAGAGGGATTTCTGTCAGTCTGGAGGACTAACGGCCACTAATCTGGCCATCAGGACCAGACAGCCACATCCATGGCGTCCGATGCCCCTCTAATGTTCACCAGATGAATCTCTCTATTAGGATTTCAATTTCTCAACCTTCAGAGGTCTGTTCTCCTTTGTTTCAACACCGATTGACCCAAAATTTTGAGAAAACCTTATCCTAAGCTCAAGATAATGTTCACAAACTTTCATAATTTATGAGATTTTTACATTAATTTCATAATTTAATTGATATCAGCCTGATTTGCAGTCAGCTTTTCAAAATCTTGATTTCCCGATGTTCGTTTTTTTATCATATGGAGTCCAAAATTCATGAAAATTTACAAAGACCTTATGATGGATGTTTTAAACCTTCTTGGGAAGTATGGTGATCTTCTATGTTTATTTGGTATTTAATATGATGATATATACTATGCTAACTTATTCAAGGCTTTCCCGAAATCGCCACAAAAATCCGATTTGATCTTAAACAAACCCAGATTTTAATGAAACCTTCTAGACACCTCATATATGACTTATAAACCATAGATCATAAATTTTGGGAGTTTACAAATCCGTTTGATATTTATTTAAGAAGAACATGCTATTTTCTCAATAAGAAATCTATGAAAAATTATGAATATGGATCTATGAACCATGGAATCCCATCTTTGACCTTTTGACATATTTAACACACTCTATTTACTTGATATGATCATTCTCTAATTTCCGAAATCCTTGGCATCCAAGAAAGATTGAGACTCTATAGATGAACTAGATTGTGGACTTTCATTGATAGAACTATCACTAAAGTCTACTTTGATCTGTTTAATCATATTTGTGATCTATTATTTATTAACATCCTCTGAGACATCCTATTTGACCTTTAGAACATGTTTTTAAAATATTCTTAATTTTTAACCTATTTTTATATTATTTTTATAATTATCTGATTTTTGCCTTGTTCCTTGTGATAATTGCTAGAAAAATTACAAACATTACTCCAAAAAATCTGTAAAATTCTCCATATACTTGGAAATATACTTTTGACCAGTTGGAACAGTTTGAATTTGTTTGGACTCTTGGATCATGCTATTCTACAAATCAACTCCTTTTATGCCATTGTGTAAACTATTTAATTATAAACCTATTTGACTTTTCTTATATGAGTTTGACCATTGTAATCATGCTCTCATACATTATCATATGCCTTGAGTTTACCTATGAAATCTATGCTACTAGACATTACCATGTTAAGGGGATTTCAAAGGACAATCTCAAGTAAGCGCCCACTTGAGTAAAGTCTCCATGATAGTGAGGGCAAGTTGATTAAAATCTTAGAGCCAAAGTTAGGTTTGATGGTTAAGGTTAGATGAGGATATTTATGGTTCTACGTAGTAGCCAAGACCATAGTTCTATTGACTAAAAGCTTTAGTACAAGCTGTCAAGTTTCTCCTTATATTGTGGTTAGATGCATGTTTATGTTAGCAAATTGATTCTCTATCTTTGCTCATGTTCTATCTTATCTGTCATGGTATGATTAATTCTACAACTTAGCTGCGTTCTTATGATTATGCAAGTACAAGACAAGTTTCATACTCGTTCATACCATGCAAGTATACCATATGATAAGCTCATGACTTAGCTAGTTGTGCTATGTTAATTGACCATGTTCATGTTTCCTTGATCTTGAAACTCCATGCTACCAAATCTGATTATGATAAGAAAAAAGCTGTCATATTAAGATAAGACAAGCTATGTCATGATTTCTATGATATCCTTACTTAAAGTATATGTATAAAATGAACCTTATTTCATATTATGTTTTTCATCTAACATGTGATTTTCAAATTTACTATACGTTTAGCTCATAGAAGGGGTATGATGCCTATTGAGTTTTATACTCATAAATAGTGCTAATCATTTTTTATGAGAGCTAGTTTTGAACTTCAGGTAGAGGAAAACTTTGGACCTTGCTAACAAAAGGATTAGCTTTTGCTTAAAGTGTTGTTAAGAGGATATTATGATAATTTATATTTCAATTAGGTTTCTATTGTAAGAATTATGAGAGTTTTAGATGTACTAGTGAGATGAGAGATAACTTTTGATATAAATTTAAATTCTAGTATTTAATGGACTTTGGTATAAATTTAAATTCTAGTTTTAGATGTACTAGTGAGATGAGAGGTGACTTTAGATGTACCACTTGTTTGAAATCTTGGATTAACTTATGGTAATGGCATTTAATTAAATTATTTGTCTTGTGGTTATTTGTCTATCCTATCCATGTGTTATTGGGATCTATCCCGATGTTGTGCACTCAGAGTCCAATGTGAGTTAAAGTGTACTAAACCAAATCCAGGGCATAGCACTCTCTCACCCTTACCCACCTACTCACACCCACACCTTACCCACCCACCCATATACACACACATATACAACCCCCTACTCCCCACACCCACACGCGCATATTCTATCACACAAGGCTGAAGCCCTCTTTGTCTTCATTCTCTATCTTTCTCTGATCTCTCTCACCCTTACTATCACACACACTACCACACAGGGTCCAAGCCCTGTGTCTTTTTGTCTCTTTCTAATCTCTCTCACTCTTACTCTCTCTATGGCTCTCTGGTCTGTATACAGTGCTCACATACACAAAGTCACTACTGTACACACTCATAACTCTTTGTCTCTCTCAAGTCTCTCTTTCCCTCTTTATCATGCACATACACTATCACACAAGGCAAAAGTCCTCTGTCTCTTTCTAATCTCTCTCACTCTCATTCCCTATCTATAGCTCTTTGGTCTATGCATAGTGCACACTCATACACATGGCCCCCTCTCTCTAGTTGTGGATAGTGTATAAAAATAGTGCATTTTTCTTGAAATTAATGGTTGTGGATAGGGGATACTTTATATGTAATTTTTATTAATGTTTTTAATTAATTTTTTTATTATTCTAAAGTTGTAAATTGTAATGTTCCACTTTGTAATTTCTTTCAATTTTAATGTTAAGTATCAATATATAATGTTATTGATATTTTTATCTATATAGTAGAATTTTCAATCTACAATTATTATTTTTAACATATATTTTAAGAGGCACCTAAGTCACCGCCTAGGCATCACTTAAGTAGCCGCCTTAATGCCTAAGCATCGTTGCACCCTGAGAATGCCTTGGGTCACCTTACCACCAGGACAACTATGATCATCTTTTTCTACAAAATCAATCCATTCTTATGCATTGAACATGAGTTGAAATTCTAGAAAAGATTGATCCCATGACTCAAAGTTCACTCTTCTTGGAGGATTTATGGGTTTAGTTGCAAGCCTTGTATAGAATGTTTTTATAGCTTGTGGGTATTTGAGATAGACCAAACAAGAGCTATTGCAACCACCTTCTTCTCTTGTTTTACTTCTTGGTTCCATGCTGCACTCCCTTTGACTTTCCTCACTACTGGTCTCTTTGGAGCCGTGGTAAGGCTTACGGAATTATAGAAGGGAAGGAAATGGATAGAAATATAGATCTAGAGTTAAAAAGAGGGAAGAGATGGGTGGATCAAGAAAAGAGATAAGGAAGGAAGGACTTGTGTGGGGCAAGGGCAAAAATAGTGATTAGGGGGAAGAAAAAGCTTTATAGCATGGAAACATTTGAATGTAAAACTCTATGTTATCTAAAAGAGAGTGGTCCAGAATGATCCCATGTTGATCGATCACATCGAGACGCAATATATGATAGCAAACACTCTTACCAAAGGGCTAGCATTAAGGTTGCATGCCAAGTAAGTAAAGAATATGGGTATGACAAGGTCTTTTCTTGTGCATTGACTTGTAGTATAACATCATCAATTTGTGATTACATATAGTTTATGTTCATATGATGATTCTCCATTTTCTACTTTGCATATATGCTACTTATGAATAAAGTTAGAAAAGAATATCCAAAATGACATATAGTTTGGATGAAGAAGAGGATAAAGTTTTAACCTATTCATAAAGAATGGCCCACATGAAGGGCAGACTATGAGGTGTTTACAGTATTATAGTGTATGAAAGACCACGTTCATATGTAGTGTTCACCATCATGACTAATAAGTTAGGTAGTTTATATTTAAGCAAAAAGAATTCTCTTCAGTTATCTATTTAATCAAAGGCGAGTAAGGTGACCAGGGGTTCACATTAGCCTCAAATGTCTAGGCGATTGCCTAGGCCTTTGAGCTCCCTGCAGGAAGAAAATGATGGTATGATTAAAATAAATAAAACATCCAAGATAATCATATGTAAGACTTTAAGAAGTACTGATCGTGTCCAACATATAATAGTCCATTTGTATAAAGCACTCATATAAGTAGTGGATGGTCTTAGGAATCATAAAAAATAAGAAGAAGTGTTGTAGCACATAAGAGAAAAAAGGTACTAGACATTGTTAGGAGAGGCATTAGTCACTTTGAAATAAGTAAGAATTTAAAGTTGTACCATATAATTAAAAAGGAAACAAGCATTTGACATAGAGATCATAAACAAGTGCCTAGCAAGTGAGGAGAACATGAAGCAAGGTGAGGCGTTTTTGGCTTGCCTCAACCTACATCATTACCTAGGTGAGCGAGGCAATCGTCTTTGATAACATAGTCAATTATTGGAACTATTTAACCTATTTTTGACATCAGACCAAATTGAGCCAAGTGGTATAAGATTAGCTTTATGTACTACTTAAAGTGTGCCCAATTGCACTTAGGTTAGCCCATTAGCAAGGATCCAAGGGATGTGTTTGAAAAGGTAACCATTTGCAGTAAAGTAACCACTGAAGAGTGGGGATTTTAGTGGAGTGAGATCCCATTATACTCTCTCACAAAAGTTCTTCTCTGTGGGAAGAAGAACTTGAACAAGATAAGGAAAGAGACTTGGTCCCATCCTTTGGAGATCTAGAGTGCTCCATAAAGACGATTTCCACAAGTGAAAAGAAGAAAATTAATCACGGGAGAAAGATTGCATGAGACATGATTGGTGATGGTAGCTTCTCCTACAAATTGTAGTGGGTGGACATTGGGTTCCCCAACTGACAACTGTGGTCATCGCCCCAGGCAATAATTTGAATCCTTTCCTACATTTCAAGTCCTATATTCATTATTTTGCTTGACTTCACATTATTGTTTCCAATTGACTTCAACCAACCAAACTTTAACACGTATGAGCACTTAATGTGATACACTCCTCGAATAATATTTTGTGTCAACGTACTTGCCTAAGCAGACACAAGAAACTGAATCAGGCATTGCCATGCATTGGAAAAGAAAGAAGCTCAGTAGAGTGGAAAGCCAGTGAGTGAAACTGTAGAGCTCAGTAAACAACAAAGAGACATGCATCAGCAGTTAGGAGCAAACCGGAACAAAGTAGAAGAGAACAAGGGCATGCATCAGCCAGCGATTAGGAGTAAAGCAGAACAAGGTAGAAGAGAACAAGGACCATGTAGCAAGTACCTAAAGCCTGGTGCCTCGGAGATTCACGCATCAAGCTCCCGCAGAACTTGTCCCCATCGCTCAAGGAATGCCGGTCTATAAATTCCATCAGCTCCCCATATGCATCTGGGTTGTAACTCTAGCCACACCACCAAGAAAAATTAATAAATTAAGTAAAATTCCTCCCCTTTGCCTTGGTAGTACAGAACCGCATGCCACAAAAAAATAAGGAAAGCTATAGTAAAAAGGAAAAGGGCTCTTCGATTGTGTTGTTCACTGAAAAATCCGTGAAAAGTGAGTGTCAACTGTGTTTTAAAATTCAAGTATCTAAGGAGGAACCACCCAGAAACGATATTCTCCAGTCCAGTCCAATGTTTTTGCAGTGCACACCAAATTTTAAATGTGCGCCTGCGGGGGCATAAACCTGGAGCTGAGCAGCTACGATCTTAACGGCTAGGAAGGTGAAGAAATGCTGGAGATTCCTAGCAGCCTTCGCCTCAGGGGACGCCTCCGCGAATCCTACGTCGGAACACAATACACGTAATAAGAACCAGAAGGCGGCTTCATCAACATCGGTCATCGACCTTACTTACACCTGGCTCTCACCTCACCAGCTACACATACACACTCTAGTACACTACCAAAGGCTTTTTTAGCAAAAGGAGGTGGAGAACAAGGAACAGCCACAGCGGCACAACCAGGAACAAACATCTTTTGGCAGCGGGGAGGCGGCATCGAGGTACTGGTTGCGCTGCGGGGGAGCCGTCGCTGTAGCTGCTGCTGCTGCCGCCAGTGCTGCCGCCGCTGCCGGACGGGGGAAGAGCACGGCAATCGTCCCTGGACGCCATCGGTGGCGCGGAAGAGGAGCACCGCGCTGCTGCCGGCGGCTTCCATGTCCTTGCTCCCCGCGCAAACGGTCGCCCGTGCCACACGCTTCGCCTTCTTGTGGCTGGCGGGGCTTTGCTTTTGGGACCCCGAGATTTTTGACACCGTGGGACGCCACGCGCGAGTGAACGAAAAATCTTCCCCCGGCGAGAGATATATTTTTTTTTCCCTTTTTTTTTCAGAATTTTTACTTTTTTGCTCCAATAATTCTCTAGTATTGCTTATAAGCTCTACTAATATTTATATTCTTTATCAATTCTTATAATTATTTAAAATATCTTTAAAATACCCTTCATCCCAGGGACTCTTTTTGGAATGATTTAAACAGTGTGGAGAATTTTAAGAAAATATGAAGATTATAAAAGATTTATAAATAATATCCAAAGATTATAAACATTAAAAAGTAAAAATAGTTTTTGTTTTTCCAACCTTGATAAATAAATAAACTCTTCTTGAAAACAAAATGGCAATACCCCTTATGTTACAATTCAAATCAGAGAGTAATGCAAGGTGAAAGCGTTATATCAAGGTGAACTTAATTTTTTTTTATAAACATCCACATAAATTACTTTAGACGCATGTCATGATTTGTCATCTCTCATACCTTTCCATATAAAGATTACTGCTCACTCGTGGCGTAGAGTATCTCCACGTTCTCCAACGTCAGTTGAGAGGAGATTTTAGCATTAACAAAAATTTCTTACACAGCATTTGAAAACGCACATTTGGGTGATTCCAAACAACAGCCTTATAATGTGAGCAAATGACAGAAAGTTGCATTAGCTCTTGTGGTGGTTTTGAAAATTAAGATAAAGAAAGAGATGACTGCAATGTTTTCTCTCTCTCTCTCTCCATTTTACTCAAAAACAAGTAATGGATAACTTTTAAAAAGGGGAAGATGATCTTGGAAAGAATTTTACTTGTTTTTTTATTTACTTTTTTGAATTTTTGTAATGGTCATCCCTTAGGGTTACCTCCACCCTGGATTTTTAAAGAAAAAATAAACTTACTGTAGCAGTCGTTCACGGTTGCAACATTTAAATTGGACAACTGCCTACAAGTGAGGTAACAAGTACAACTCTTTTGAAAAATAAGAAGACACAAGTATCCTTCTCTTAGGTACCACCTGAATAAAAAGGGTCCTGTAAGCTAAAAAGGATATGGTGGGAAACCTAGCAGGGTCCAATGAATAAGATTGATGCCAAAGTTGACTCCCCAAATGGTATTTTGAGCAACTAAGGTGACATTTGATAATACTTAAGTATGTTGTCTAATGTCTTTTTTTCATATCTAATGACTTACCTTGTTTCTAAAAAGTGCTAAAAATAATTAAGACTGTAGACACTTTTTGCATTTGATAAATGAATCTAACTCACATTTGAATATATGTATTTTTGTATCATTATGTTTTTATGGTAATTAGTAAAAATAGGGGTGGCTTGAGCCTGTCCAACCAAGCCCCACTGTTGTCACTAAAAATGTGACTGGGTTAAGAAAGGAAAAACCAACACACATTGAGCCCAAATGGGCCTGATTCGGCCAACAAACTGTGGGCCCAATTAACACGCAGCCTCACTTCCAAGAGAAGCCCATGTGCATGAAGAAAAATCCAAAAAGTGAAGGGTCTATCCATGCCACGTTTTGGCCCACTCTTGCTACCCAAGAAAAGTAAAAGAGAGGAAATCCATATTTTTCTATACCCAAAAGCCTCCCTAAAAGAGAGAAAGTCAAAAAGGCTTCTAGAAGGAGGAGTAGGTAAAAAGCAAGGCTTGGCCAATGAAAAGAGAGCATGTGCTCTCACCTTAGTGGTTGGCCAATAATGGGGCATATCCCCTTTATACCCTCTCTAAGTCATCCCCTTTTTACCCCCAAAGCAAGCAAAAGAACCATGCTATATAATGTTTTGGTTCTCCCCCCATGCAAAATCGGGCCACACAAAACCCTTGGAGGAACCCCATGCAAAATCGGGCCACACAAAACCCTTGGAGGAAAAAAGAAGAGAGGAAGCGAAGAAGAAGCAAGGGGAAGAGGAGCTCCATCTCCTTCTCCCCACAAGCAAGAAATCCAAGAGAGAAAATAGAGAACGAAGAGAGAAAAGAGAAGAGGGAAGAGTGGAAACCGTCCCCCACCCAAGCCCACAAAGAAGGTTAGATGAGCAATATGTGAAGCCCCTAGGATATTTTCATATTTCTATTTTCCTTTGATGTTATCAAGCTTTATGTTTCTTCTATCTCCCCCATGTCTATCCTCCAATTTGTATACTTCATCTTAGTGAAATGAAATGAAATCTATATCCATGTTTTCACATTTTTTGCTAGTTTTTCATTTAAATTTGAGGTTTCTTACTTCATAACCATGGCTTTTTTTGTCAGGAATGGCTAGGGTGGGTCTCCCAACATCATAGGAAACACCTCCCTTGATCCTAAAACCCTTTGAATAGCTCTTGGAGTGCTCTTATATACAAATCTGTCCAAAAAATTAGTTTCCAGAATTTCATGTTCTTAATTTCATGGCTTGATTTTTGAGGCTTCTATGCTATATGGTTTGGCTTAGGAGATATCCCTTATGTGGGCAAAGATCCTATTCTATCCAAAAACTATTATATAGCCTCCAAAATATTGCATCTTTCCATTTTTATTCATGAAAATGCAACTGGTTTCTTTTTTTGATCTCATGGGCATTTCTTCTTGTCATGGTTCATGGCTCCAGTCATAGGAGGTACTGATGAGAACCCCTCCACATGTTGGAGGTGGGCTTTCAAATGCATAAACCCCCCAATATTAACTATTCAAGTTGATCTCCTATGATGATCTAAATTTCTTTCAAATTTTCATTTTATGGGTATTTCTTCTTGTTATGGTTCATGGCTCCAGCTATGGGGGTACTAATGAGAGCCCCTTCACATATTGGAGGTGGGCTTTCAAATACATAAGCCCCCCAATATTAACCATCCAAGTTGATCTCCTATGATGATCTAAATTTCTTTTAAATTTTCTTCTCATGGGTGTTCCTCTTGCCAAGGGCCATGGCTTCAACCATAGGGGTACTGGAAAGGGTCCCTCCACACATTGGAGGTGGACTTTTAAAGGCACAAATCCCCCTAACATTTGTCCTACAAGTTGGAGCACCCAATATTGAAATCCGACTATGTGTTTTTCAACTTTTCATAGGATTAAGAGGCTCATTCCTCCAAAAATTCGAATGGAATGTATTGGACATCTTTCATCCTAAGTTTCAAGTCACTTCGGCATAGTTTTAAGTGAGTTTCATTCTCATTTTTAGCTTTCTGCATAAAAAACTGGCGAGCAGATTTGGGTCTGCACCTTTCCCTGTTTTGACAAATTTAAATTTAAAAGGGTTTGTTTCTTCCCTAAAGTCCCATGGTAAATGCTCCTATGCTTAGGGTGACTTCTAACTCATCCATGGATAGCATTTGGAGTTTTCCAAATCTGGTTTCATTGAGGCTTAACCAAAATTCTTGTTAAGATTTTTAAGAATTTTCTAATGTTTCTTGAAAGGAACTCTATGAAGGGTGTTCTAACAATTCCAATGCTAGAATAACCTGAAAAAAAAGGTTCCAAAAGCGATGGCTCGAAGTCCCATTCCAAGGATAAGAGGAGTTCCTAACTCTCTCTAAATGTAGGGTCATATTAAGATACTCTTAACGGGTTCTTCTTACACGTCAAAGGCATCAAGGGCACCATGTTAATATTAGGTGGCTTACAAGCCAATCCGATACTATGTAATATTCAATTTATTAATATAATGACATAATTCATTGTGTATTTAATTCGATCATTTTTTATCGTATTACGATAAAGTCCATGAATATGTGCAATGGTCTTCGGATTATGATGAGATCATAATTACGGGACCGAAGATTTATAAATACATGTTCTTAATTGTTCCTAATCGGAGGATGTTGGAGAAGGACATCAAACATCCGGATAGACTAGTACAGGTTTTTACAGCTCATATGATGAGAGTGACTAATCCTATAAGTCACTTGTGTGGAGACACTATGCTGGACCTGTAAGTACTCATTGGTGAATGAGTTTACTAAATTGATCCGATCATGAATCGTTGGATGGTAGCTACCTAATTATTAACTAGCTCGATTCTTTTGTCACAGTTGTGTGGATGGTCTTTGGACCTAAGACACCAAAGATATCTTGTTGGTAGGTCTCTGAGTTTTGACCTTGATTAACGAATTTCTAACCATGGGTTATCTATAAGTCAAGTAATCGGGTTCAAGGAGATGCCCTCGAAGATAATTGTGTGGTCAATACGGGATTATCCGCTCTCGGTAATAGGAGAGAGAATGTTCCAAAAATGATGTGCTTAAGTCCCTGGCAAGGGCGGACTTTGTATCAAATAAAAAGTTATCTGATATAGATTAGCGGCATCTGATTCAAGTGAATCGACCGGCTAGGGTTTACCAGTAAACCATACCCTAGGTCGATTCAGAAACATTGTACGGATGAATGATTATATCCGTGCGGTAACCGATGACGGAAAGGTTCCCATAGTGGGTTGCATAAACTCCAATGTCTCCCGGGATCACGCGGTGTTGCTCGACACCCAACGTGATCGGAAGCCCGTCCGAATTTATTGTCGGACATTAAATTCGTCTAATTAATTGATATAAGGATATTAATTAATTCAGTGGGTCCGTAAAGAGTTACTAGACATAATGAGCCATTAACTGGACTGGTATTTGGACCTAGAGGGTCACACGCAAAAGGTTTTCAAGTCGATGGATATTTTGATGGAGTTTCGGATAAGTGTGGGTTTTTTATGAGAAACCGCAAAACCACTTATTATAAAAGAAATGCTTCGTGCATTGGGGCTGGCAACCCAATGCTGACCTAGCCGCCCCCCTCTCTCTCCTCTCTCTCTCCTGGGCACCCCCCTCAGAGGCTGGCCCCTCCGAATGCTCCACTCCGACTCCAGACCGCTCTTCTTCCCGTCCGACGGGAGATTCGAAACCGCATGTCGCGAAGAATTACGTGCAGTCAGATGGGATCTGTAGACGTCGCATCGAGCGAGAAAGTGAGGATGATTCATCAAGAGGAAGACCACGTGGATACCGCTAGAGACCGGGTACCTGTGCGGCTTGCGGCATCACACCGACGGAACTAGAAGAACGCGGATTCGAATCCGCACAAGGTGAAGAATTGTTCTCCCTATCTGATTAGTTTCTGCAAAACGACATGGATCCGAAAATTATTTTCCGCTACGTTTTGTTTGGATCCGACACAGCGAACCCAACACACCCTTCAGGGTGAGAGACTGCACTCGACGAGTTCCCCTTGGCAGCGACCCTCTACATTCGTCAATTCAACATGAGCCCTTTTCAGGAATGAGCCTTAGGGTCCTTCTCATAATATGGCTTATCATGAATCTCCAAACTCCCCATTAATGCTCGTCGTTGAGGGATGCAAAATTAACTTAAATCATCATATTGGACATCTTCATGTCTAATAAGATGCCTAAGGTGAATGGAAGTTCATGAAATGCCCATATCATTAGAAGACCCACAAGGAAAATTCTCCCAAACGGCTTAATGTAACCACTTAAAGTTTTGAGGTCTTCCAATCTCATACTTCTGAAATTTGTGGTGATTCATAATCATCTCAAGTTGAAGGAGAAATGACATTAGTTGCATGCTTGGGATTTTGAGTCTGCACCTTCAACCCATGAGGTTTGGGAATGGATTGGGATACAAATGTTTCTCCAATTTGAATTTCCTTCTTTTAACTAAACTAACCTTCCACTAACTTGAGTAACCCTATGATTGTGCAGGTTATGTCCAAGTCCAAAGTCATTTCGTGACTTAATAAAATTGTTGTAGACCCAAGTCTCAATCTTCAAAGAAAACATAAAAAACAACATGGAAAGAAACCATTAAACTTAGAAATAAACCAAATTAACAAAAGAAGGATTATCACATCCTCCCAATCATTTTTATGACAAGTTTGAATCTGCAGGTTTGAGTCTGCACCCCAACTGCAGACTCATTTTTCAAAACTATGCAAGATATTCTCAAGATATAAAAATCCTTATTTCAAATGAGGTTTTCTAAATGGAAAATAACCCATATGATCCAAGAAGTCTAAAAAAAAAAAAAGCAAAAACCCATATGTTTTCATAGTTTTGAGTCTGCACCCTTCCATAGACTCATTTTAAAATAGAAATTTGACAAAAATCATCTTTTTCCAAAACCTTTTATCAAAAATTGTGGAAAGCCATCATAAATAAATCATTGTAAGCCAAAAGGTTCAATTACATCAGAAGTTTGCCTCAGAATGGCCCATGCTCAACAAAAAATTCAAACACCAGCTGAGTCTGCAGATGAACAGTAAAAGACGTAGACTCAACTTTTAAAACTGATATTTCTCAAACAAATTGATTTTCTACGATCTCAAAAATACACATTCCCATTTAAAAGGATATGAAGCATATTTTTAACTCCAACTGGGATCCTAAACCCTCCAAGATTGGTGATATGATGCTTGAGTATTCCTTCATTGTTTTGGGTCTGCACTCTCTTCATCAAGTCTGCCGGAAACTCAAATCCACCATTGCAACCAAATTGGGCCTTGACCTGCGAGAGCCTCATCTTTATACTTAAAAAGCATAAACAAATGAATCAAAACATGTCCAGCATGAATATTTTGAAAGAAATAAACAAAATCAAGTTTCTACTCTTTTCAAATAAAATGAGTCTGTACCTTTACAACAAGCCGCAGACTCAACTTCCAAATGTTTATTTTGTCATAAAAATCCAAAGTCTTCTGATCTTTGATGCCTAAAATCAAACCACAAGGTTTTGAAAAAGAAATAAATGTTTTTTGCATAAGTTTTTGTTGACATAAAAAACCTTTATACCTTAAAAAGTCATTTTTTAGCCACATATAGTTAATTTGACTCATTTTTACAAAAAATGGAGTTCAAGCCATGGCTCCTCCAAAAATCGAAGTAGTTAACCCTGCATTTTAAAATAAAAGAAGTTTAAAGCATACTCACTTTGAATTTCTAAAGAAAGGGCTAAAAATGATAAAAACTGTAAGTTGAGTCTGCAGCTACATAGTAACCAGCACACTCAACCCTGTAGACTCAAAATGAAGAGATTTGCAAAAATCCTTTCAAAAAATTCTCTTTAAATTTCTAAAACAAAATTGAAACATGAAACTCTTGCAATCACTTACTTAAAATTAATTGATCTTCATTTTTAGGGTGTTATATTAATTTTTTCTGACGATTAATCAAGAATTTTGCTTTCCAGAAGATGTAATTAACGCTAGCGTGATCGGATCAAACGAACAATCGCAATCATATGAATAAATCGATCAAACGCACAAACAAAAAAACCCAAAAAGGCAAATCAAAAATAAAACGCAACACCCGCCTGCAAAAAATTAAATTGATTCTATAACACAAACAATAGATTAAGGAATAACCCCAGACAAAATAAAACAAAATAGTGATGAGATATAAACTATTTACGTATAGCAGTGTAGAAGGTAAAGAGAATTTGCAGCATATGAACAATGACTTCTGAAAAGATCAACAAAATAACAGAAACATCAACCAAAATTTCTGGCGAACGAAAAAACACAATGGCAACTCAAAAACAACTAGATCTGACCAGCAAAAGGAAGAACAACGTTGCATCAAATCAAGCGAGCACAAATCATATCAACACCACAACGATCATCCACTAAGAGAAGGCAACAATGAAGAACAAGAAAACAACAGAAAAAGGAAGCAAATGGTACATATCTAGATGGATGAGATGCCTAAAAAACCCCAAATCTTCCAACAACCACAAGATACCAAAAACAAATCGATCAATACACCGAAGACCCTATTCTAGCATTGGCCGGAGCAGTACTTGCGAGTTGAGGAGGGCAATTCTAATTGTTGCATCCGGTTAATGATGAGAGGAGGAGCATGCCACATGGGAAGAGGACAAGTAGAGGTCTGCAGGGCGTGGAGCATAGGAGGCAGGCGGAGGGAGAGACGTACGCAGACGAGTGCGTGGCCTGTGCACCGAGAGATTAGGGCTGCGCCAGAGGAGATGAGCACGAAGTGGAGAGAGGTAGATGGCGCGAGGATCTTGAGAAGGAGACATTGGGAGCGAGATTTTCCCTCTAAAAATAAAAAAGTAACCTCCGGCTTACTCAAATTTTAAGAGGAGTTTAAGACATAAGAGGGTGAATTAGATATTGGTTTAGACATTTAACCAAACAATTTGAAACTTGACAAGTCTGATTGTTTTAGATTTTAAAGTTTCATTAAGAGTTATCAAACAGCCCCTAAGAACATGTTGAGAAATCCACACCTATCAAAAAATAATTTTTTAAAAAATAGTTTTTTTTTTTGTAGTGTTTCCAAGACATTAAAGATATCTGAGTATTATGCATGCAATAGTGGCGAATTTGATATATAAAATTTTCCCTCATGCTACTTGAATGGGGGAAAACCTTCTCAACTCAATAAGGGACCCAATATGAAGCTGACGACCCAAGATCCAAGGTTCCAGAAGAACCAAAACAACTTGAATCCCAACCCTTTAATCTAGTACATATACAGTAGGTATTCTCTGTAAAGCTCCAAGAAAAGAGCCACTAAAGAGCATGGGATGAGGGTCTAGACCTATATCAACTTCTCACATGGAGAAACACAATGACACAGTATAACATTGGTCGATGGTCCTCCTTGCTCTCTAGAAAACTTTGATATAGGGACAGACAAACACCAATTCTAAGCTCTCCACTAATCACATCCAACTCCACCATCACTGAGATTAAGTGTGCCCATTGGCATCTTACTACTCCGTCCGAGTCTCACACCTAACCACCTCTATGAAGCAAAGTGAAACAAGTGAGGAAAGTTCACCCAGTTTGAGCCCACTCACTGGTTCCACAAAACTCAGGCAGGCCCCACACCAAACCACCCCTACAAGGCTATAAAACTTCTTAAGTAAGGAAAGTAAAGAGAAAGGAAGGACTAGTTGAGGTCCTAAGGATGTCTCCTTAGGTGTTTGCACCTCCAACCACATAAGCACGCAAATGGACTCTACCATTCTCCTAAATGATTGGATTCCCCCTATGCTTAGGCTTTTGGCTAACAACAACAAGGGAGCCCTAGGAACTAGCTCTAAGCTAAACACGCTGAAGTGCAATCGCCAAGAGTCAGATCATGCTCGACACAAGGGTGCACTATCTGTGTAAATAGGCCGCCAACCAGGAAGCCTAACACCCTGAATGTTACTACAACTGGCCTGACCACTAAAGGAACTATATCCCATGAGCAGGTCAACATCATGAACAACAACCATGCTCAATTAGTCAGAAATCAGCCACCATAGTGTTAGGATCCGGGCGGGATGCGAAGAATGCAGTAGAAACAATGAACAAAATCCCGCTCGATGCCCGCTAATCCGATTCGGAACGAAAAACAATAATCGAAAATCGGGATGCAATTTGATTACCATGTGTGGATTCGAATCTACTTCCGTTTCGGTTCCATCGAGGCGATGCCGCGAGCCGCACAAGTGTCCGGCCTCCAGCAGTATCTACACGATCCTCCGCGGTGGTTCATCCTCGCTCCCTCATCCGTATTAGCTCGCACGCTAACGATCCGTCACCGCAACGATTTCCGAAAATCTGTGGACATAAATTCCCGACTTTCGGAAATCGCGCACGGCAGAGACGAAGACTGTCCCGGTGCCTTGAACGGGGCGCCCAGAGGAGGAGGAAAGAGAAAGGGGGGACGGCCAGCATGAGGAAACCGTGGAGCTTGGTCCAGGGTTTCTCAATAGCGCGTATATATTAAGTCAGCGCGACTTTTCACAAAAGTCCCCGAATTAATATAAATCCCACTAAAACACCACCAACTGAGAATCTATTTACGTGTGACCCTCTAGGCCTATTAACCAGTCCGATTTTCAGCCCGTTAAGTCCAATAACTAGTTATTGACTTATTATAATTAATTAATATCTAGATATTTACTAATTACTTAACTAAATTAACATCTCATGTAAATTCGATCAGACTTCCAATCAAGTTGGGTGCCAAGCAACACTGCATGATCCCGGAAGGTAATGAGGTTCAGCAACCCTCTCATGGAATCTGTCCGTCCACAGTTAGCGCGTGGCTATAATCCTTCGTTCGCACAATGCTCTCGAGTTAACCTAAGCTCCTCCTCCAAGAGGTACATTCAAACTTAATACTGACGGTTGTTGCAGAGGTAATCCAGGTCTTGCAGCAGGGGCAGCTATTCTTCGAGATGATGATGGCCAATTTGTTTTGGCTTGCTGTGAATTTTTTGGAGATACCTGCAGTATAGTCTCAGAGATTAGAGCCATGCTTCTCGGTTTAAAGATGTGTTATCAACAGGGCTACCTTTCTATTATTGTGGAGACTGATTGTTTAGCTTTGGTCTCGCTACTTAATTATGTTGATAATTCAGTGCCTTGGATTTTCTACCCTTGGTGGGATGAGTTGCTTATCTTCACAAGTTCTATGGATATTCGTTTTCAGCATGTGGTCCGTGAATGCAACAGAGCTGCGGATTCCCTAGCTAATTTCTCTTGCTCTGCACAGATCACCCGGATCCATTATACTGCTTCAGATCTGCATTGTAGCATCAAAGGGGAGCTCACCATGGATAGATCTAGTCTCCCTTACCTATGCAGTTGATGCTTCCCTTTTTGGTTGTTGTTTCTTCTTGTACTCAGGGGTTTGGTTTCTTGGGTTTATTTTCCTATATGTACCTTGCGAGGTAAGGCGGGAAGTCCCCCTCAGTTTGTACCTTTATTTTGTGCAATAAAATAACAAGGGCGGCCCAAGGTCCTATAGAAGTTCTGGGTTATTTTTTTTTTTTAAAAAAAACCTAAGGTATGGTCAACTGTCAAACCCTAGATGGTCAACTCACTTGAATCAAACTCCGCTGTATAATATCCGAAAACATCTTTTCTGATATTGTTTCTGCTCTAGCCAGAGACTCCTATGGATCTATTCTAGAGTATTCTCTCTCCAGTTACCTAAGAGCGAACGATCTTTTATTGAACATACAATCACCTTCAAAGTCTTTTACTGGACCCAATCCTTGACTATTAGAGATCCCATGGATTGAGATTCATAAGTCAAGGTCAAAGTCCAGAAGTCCACCGACATTGTGTCTTTGGTGCCTCAAGTCCAAAGATCAACCAAGCCACTGTGACGATGAATCAAACCGGTTGACAGTCAGGTAAATTACCATTCGACGATTCATGTCGGATCAGTTCAGTGAACTCATTCCCCAATTAGCACCTACAGGTTTACCATTGTGTCTCCATACAAATAACTAACAAGATCAATCGCCCTCATCATATGAGCTAGAATGACCTGTACTAGTATTATTGGATGTTTGATGTCCTTCTCAAACATCCGATTACTAGGAACAATTGAGAATATGTGTTTATAAGTCATCAGTCTCATTATTATGATCTCATCATAATCTGATGACTATTGCACACATTCATGGACTTTATTATGCGCAATTATAAATATGCCAATCTACATAATGAATTTAATGACATTTATTAGTGAACCAGATTGAAATAGGTGCCTTATGATTGGCTTAGAGGACACATATATCATCAATCTCCCACTTACACTCAAGTCAATCACCTTCGCATTTGATCTCTATCAAATCTAGGTGATGCTCACATAAAGCATGTGACTAAGACTTGGTCAGGGATCTGCTAAATTATCTACAAATGAAATATTTTTCATTATGTTATTTCCTCTTAATCATTTGTCTCTGAACTTGTTAAAGAGTCTCAGAATGTTTTGCAACTTCTGATAAGACCATGGCTCGACCATAAAATTGATCACTCCTACTGTTATCCTACAACAATAGGACGGTATCAGAGACCTATTAGAACTACATCTAATTTAGAAATGAACTCTTTCATCTATACTGTTCTAATAACAATATCACTTGTTTATGTCGTTATCTTAATATTGAGTTCTGGATTGGAACCCTTCAAATCCATTCATTTCTTATTTGAAGGTTAAGCCTATGATTTAACTTGAAATTTGAGTCAGTGTAACCTCATAGTTTCAAATCATCATCTCCATATACAAGAGTGCATCCTTAGCACTTCTTAAGTACTTAGTGATGTGTTTCATTCCTTCTATCAAGATTTTCTTGTATCCTTTAAAGAACTTTTCCTTAAAAAAATAAATTTCATATCTTAATAATTAAGACTTTATTATGAAATTTATGTCAAACATTTTGACATACAGGTCAATGTAACATCCTTATCAATCTATATTAATAGATTAGTATTTCCTATACATTGGATGTTATAACCAAACCCATTATGGAAGAAAACATGGTTAATAATGCTTTTACTGATGTAACATCCTGATGTCATTCTCAATGACTTTGATGTTATTATCACAAAGCATTACTAAAACGACCGTACTCCCACTGTCCCTCTTGAACATACACATAGTCCGTAATCATTCTTAATGATCATGTAATATTTGACCATTAAGTCAAAAACTCTTTTACAACTTTGGGAACCTTTAGTTTGATTCAAAATGACTTTTGAAATCATAACATACTTCATGGATATTCTAAAAATTTTAAAGGTGTATCATATACATCTGATCTTCAATCATATTGAGGGAATACTTTTTAATATCCAACTGTCATCTCATCATCATGATAGGTAGTATTGGTAAGTAGAATTCTAGTAAACTTATTAATGGTAACTATTGAGAAAAACTTGTCTAAGTCAACATTTTGACGTTGACTATTTCCTTCAGTTTACCATATAAGTTTTAAGTAGTCCATTATGCTAATCTTCATTCTGAAGATTTACTTGCTTTAGGTACAATACCCTCTAGCAATACTATCAAGTTCTGAACTCAATAGTAGTTATGGACTATGGCTTATAATTCTTAACTTCTTGCCAATCTCAAAGTTGTAATGATATAGAGCATCATTATAGATTTTAGATCATAATCTATATTTTTGGGCTCCTCTGATTTTGCTAAATCTAATATATCAAACATATCTTTCTAGTCACTGAGAAAATCTCAAAAATCTATGAAGCTCTCTAATGTGTGTTATGAGTGGTTCCAAACAACTAAAGATTATCCAATAATCTTATGTTAATTTGTGAGTCTAGAATATCTTCTAGTTTTATCAGCTTCCACTGTCTTCTCTGAAGACATGTTCCTCTTCATATAAGACAACTTTCAAGACGATAATTATTCCATTGTCGCCTGACCAATAAAAGTAATGTCCAAAATCTTTAGACACCTCACAAATTTACACTAGGGTATAACTTGACTTTAAAATCAGGTTTGTTTATAATTCACATCTCATATGATATATTTGGTTTTCATATCTTATATGTGTTGGGATCCAGGCGGGACGCGAAGAACGTAGCGGAAACGAAGAACAAAAATTAATCCCGCCCGATACCCGCTGATCCGATTCGGAACGAAAAACTCAAACCGAAAAATTGGGTTGGAATCTGATTACCGTGCGCGGATTCGAATCTGTTTCCGTTTCGGTTCCGTCGAGGCGATGTGGCAAGCCACACAAGCGTCCGGCCTCCAGCGGTATCCACGCGATCCTCCGTGGTGGTTCGTCCTCGATCCCTCGTCCGTTTTAGCTCGCTCGCTGAAGATCCATCGCCGCAACGATTGCGGAAATCCCGCCGACGGGAATTCCCGACTTTCGAAAATCATACGCGGCGGAGACGGAAGCCATTTTGGCGCGCCGAACGGGACGCCCAGAGGAAGAGAGAGAAAGGGGGGATGACGGCCAGCAAGGGAAATCCTGGAGCTTAGCCCAGGGTTTCTCAACAGCGTGTATATATATTAAGTTGGCGTGACTTTTCACAAAAGTCCCCGAGTTAATATAAATCCCACTTATGTACCACCGACTGAGAATCTTATTGCGTGTGACCCTCTAGGCCCATTTACCAGTCCGATTTTCAGCCCGTTAAGTCCAATAACTAGTTATTGACTTATTGTAATTAATTAATATCTATATATTAACTAATTACTTAACCGAATTGACATCGCATGTGAATT
This sequence comes from Zantedeschia hybrid cultivar, assembly GCA_030544215.1. Classification (NCBI taxonomy): domain Eukaryota; kingdom Viridiplantae; phylum Streptophyta; class Magnoliopsida; order Alismatales; family Araceae; genus Zantedeschia; species Zantedeschia hybrid cultivar. Next base: position 12,159,955 of record JARZZO010000013.1, on the reverse strand, counting down.
CGGTTGGACTTCTAATCAAGTTGGGTGCCAAGCAACACCGCATGATCCCGGAAGGTAATGGGGTTCAGCAACCAGCTCATGGAACTTGTCCGTCCACTGTTACCACGTGGCTATAATCCTTCGTTCGCACAATGCTCTCGAGTTAACCTAGGGTATGGTCAACTGTCAAACCCTATATTGTCAACTCACTTGAATCAGACCCCACTTTACAATATCCAAAAACCACTTTTCTGATATTGTTTCTGCTCTGGCCAGAGACTCCTGTGGATCTACTCTAGAGCATTCTCTCTCCAGTTACCTGAGAGCGAACGATCCTCTATTGAACACACAATCACCTTCGAAGGTCTTCCGCTGGACCCGATCCTTGACTATTTGAGATCCCGTGGATAGGGATTCGTAGGTCAAGGTCAAAGTCCAGAAGTCCACCGACAAGGTGTCTTTGGTGTCTCAAGTCCAAGGATCAACCACGCTACTGTGACGATGAATCAAGCCGATTGACAGTCAGGTAAATTACCATTCGGCGATTCATGTCGGATCAGTTCAGTGAACTCATTCTCCAATGAGCACCTACAGGTTTACCATTGTGTCTCCACACTAGTAACTAACGAGATCAATCACCCTCATCATATGAGCTGGAATAACCTGTACTAGTCTAACCGGATGTTTGATGTCCTTCTCAAACATCCTACGGAACAATTGAGAATATGTGTAACGACCCGCCATCCTATGACCGAAGATCCGATCACTAAATGGATGTCGGCCCATTAACTACGGGTTTACACCCGGATCTCACACAACACATCTGGAGGAGTAAGTGCTAAACAGAGCTAAATATAACAAACACACGGACTACGAGGAGAACGAGTGCGCAGAAAGAAAGATAACAATGTCCGTATACAGTCCAACAATAATTACATGTCCAACAATTAAATAAGTACAGGCAGAAGGAAAGTACAACAACATCGGGGCATACCCCGGAACTAAGACAGCTGCTGGTCCGCACACCAAGAAGACACCACGCTTCCGCTCGCCACGAGGTCCACACCTGAAACCGCAGGGAGTGAGCCACACCAGAATTGGGCTCAGTAGGGATCATCCGATCCCCTGCCTCCCACTCACACACCCACAAGTGTAACAACAGGAATATATGGCAATTAAGTAAAGCAGTAAACATAGCACTCAACCTGATAGGAACCGTACGATAAGCAGTGTAACAAGAACAGTACCAAGTAACCCGAAGAACCCGACACGAAGTCACGTCTCACAGTCAAAGTCCACGAAGCGACTGAACCACACTGTCGACCGAAGTCAAACGTCGCCTCCCAACACTACCACCACTGCTCACGCCTGTCCACCCCTACAGTGTTCCGGGGCACTGTAGGGTGAGGCAGTGAGCCAAACTAGGACTAGCTGGACTCAGTGTACCGCTACTGCCAGCTACGTGTGCACACAAGCAGTCTAGACTACTGTCCTACCACCGGATTGCCTCCACGCTAGGCCTCAGCGCGTCCAGGAGGGCCCTGGGGACCTGCGAACCCCCGTCAAGCCGAAGCTACAGGAACTACCCACAAACCCAACTCTCCCGGGCTGCGTCAGGCCAAAGGGCTAAGGGTACCACTCATAACCTTGATCAAAGGTCACATCAGGCCCAGTGGCTAAAGGGTAAACCAACTCCCACCAGTACCAGCTCCACAGCAAGAAACGCGCCGGAAGCTGTCACGACAAACAGGGAAACCCCGACCCGCTGAGGACAAACAGCGATCCCTCGGATAGCACACCGGCTACTCCGGCCCGTCGGGCTCAAGGCGATCCTGCCTTCCTCAGCCAAAGGTAAAACACACATGTACCCCTTCTCCCACCAGTACAGCTCACAGACACCATGGCCCTTCTCCCATCGGCCCATGGTGACAGCGTAAACCACAGTCATATCGATCCACAGTCGTATAAGCACACACACACGTATAACATGATGTAATTCCATTCACACAGAAGTCCTCAGTCTCAGTGTACAACGCAAAACATGCCATAGAACCGCCAACAGTGGAACACATGCTAAAAACCAGCACAAAGACAGTTTCTGTCTTGAATCGCGTCGACCGAGGTCGACGCCATTCAAGCTCCTCAGATAGGTTTATTAAAAGCCAGATTATCTCTTGAAACGCGTCCACCTGTGAAGCCGCCGTTTAAAAACGCGTCAGGGTCGCCAGACGCCATTCAACCCAGAAATCTAGATTGCAGAACCCTTAAACGGGGGCATTTCCTGCCTAAATGGCGTCATGATGTCCCGACGTCCTTATGAAAGGCGTCGTCCATCCATGACGTCATTTAGCGCCAGAACCCCTTACTCAGGAAACCTCGAACAGAGAGGTTTCTGCCCTAAAATGCGTCGTACTGACCCGACGTCTTTCGGAAAGGCGTCGACCAGGCACGACGCCATTTAGTGCCAGAAACCAGGTTTCTTGGTTCAACCCGAGGGTTTCTCCCTTGAACCCCAAGCACCCCGAAAACCCCAAAACCAAAAAGGGGGAAGATGAGAACGTCAAGCACCACGATCATACTATGAAACCACGTCCACAAACACCGCCATTCCCACAAGGAATCCCCCTAAACATGCTCAATCTAACCCCAAACACGCCACATCACGCCAAGAAGCAAACGAGCACACATGCAAGGTTTCGTCCCCCTACCGGTTCTTGAACTCCGCCAAGCTCCGTGCCACCGTCCCGCCGCACCGCACACCGCCGCCGGTACCCTCGAGGACGCCGCCACTCCGCCGGGACGTCGGCCGCCGTCCGGAGAAGGGAACGCCGCGAAGGAGGTGGTGGAGGTAGAGGTGAGAGGTAAGGTGGTGTTGGAGTGGTGGAAGAGGAAGAAGAGGAAGGGAAGTGGAAGAAGAGCGTCGGAGAGGGCGGAGAGGGTGAGGAGAGAGAGAGTGAAGGCGAGAATGAGGGAAAGAAGGGGAGGCTCGCGGGGTCAATCCGAATCCAGCTAAAACGCGTCGATCGAGGCAGACGCCATTCAGTCTGACAGGACAGCCGTACTGACAGCGCTCTGAAACGCGTCGCTCACCGTGGACGCCGTTCAGACGATGTGACCGGCCGTACTGACAACGCTCTGGCGCCGTGCCCTGACATCGCATATGTCGCAGTCTGAATCGCGTCGACCCACCTGGACGCCGTTCAGACGAAATGACAGGGGCCGTACCCTCGCGGCCCGAAAACCGCCCACGTGGCGCACACGTGGCACAACAATCTGCAAACCTAAATGGCGTCCACACACCCTGACGCCTTTTGAAAGGCGTCGACAAGTGCTGACGCCATTCAGCCAGAAATCTCAAGACCCCTCCAGGGTCCAAACCAGGGGATCCGGCCCGAACCCGACCCGAACACAGAACCCGAAACCTCAGTCCTTACAATATGTGTTTATAAGTCATCAGTCTTATGATCTCATCATAATCTGATGACTATTGCACATATTCATGGACTTCATTACGCGCAATTATAAATATGCCAATCTACATAATGAATTTAATGCCATTTATTAGTGAACTAGATTGAAATAGGTGCCTTATAATTGGCTTAGAGGACACCTATATCCATCAATCTCCCACTTGGACTCAAGCCAATCACTTTCGCATTTGATCTCCATCAAATCTAGGTGATGCTCACAGAAAGTCTGTGACTAAGACTTGGTCAGGGATCTGCTAAATTATCTACAGATGGAATATTTTCCATTACGTTATTTCCTCTTAATCCTTTGTCTCTGAACCTGTGAAAGAGCCTCAGAATGTTCTGTAACTTCTGAAGAGACCATGGCTCGATCACACAATTCATTGCTCCCACTGTTGTCCCACAACGATAGGATGGTATCATAGACCTTTTAGAACTACATCTAGTTCAGGGATGAACCTTTTCATCCGTACTGTTCCAATAACAGTATCACTTGTTTATGTCGTCACCTTAACATCGAGTTATGAATTGGAACCATTCCAATCCATTCCTTTCTACTAAAAGGTTGAATCCATTATTTGACTTGAAATTTGAGTCACTGTGACCTCACAGTTTCAAATCATCGTCTCCATATACGTGAATGCATCCTTAATACTTCTCAAGCGCTTAATGATGTAATTCACTCCTGTATCCTTTAAGGAACGTTTTCTTTAAAGGAATAAATTCCATATCTCAACAATTGAAATTTGTTATGAAATTTATGCCAAACATTTTGACATACAGGTCAATATAATATCCCCACCAATCTATCTTAATAGATTCATATTTCCAATACGTGGGATATTATAACTAGACTTATTATGGAGGAAAACATGGTTAACAATGCTTTCACTAATAGTAACATCCTGAAGTCATTCTTATTGACTTTGATGTTATCATCATAAAGCATTATTAAAACGACCGTGCTCCCACTGTCCTTTCTGAACACACACAATCCGTGATCATTCTTAATGATCACATAATATCTGACAATTAAGTCAAAAACTTTTGTTACAATTTAGGAAGCTTCAGTTTGATACAAAATAATTTTGAAATCATAACTTGCTTCCTGGACATTCTAAAAATTTTAAAGGTGTATCATATACATCTTTATCTCAATCACATTGAGTGGACGCTTTTAATATCCAACTATCATCATCTCATGATAGGCAGTATTGGCAAGTAGAATTCTGATAAACTTATCAATCTCAAAGTTGTAATGTTAGAGAGCATCATTATCATAGATTTTAGATCATAATCTACTTTGAGCTCTTCTCATCTTGCTAAATTAGATATGTCAAACATATCCTTTTAGTCACTGAGAGAATCTCAAAAATCTATAAAGTTCTCTGATGTGTGTTATGAGTGCTTCCAAACAACTAAAGATTATCTAATAATCTTATGTTAGCTTGTGAATCTAGAACATCTTCTAGTTTTATCAGCTCCCACTATCTTCTTTGAGGACATATTCCTCTTCACATAAGACAGTTTTTCAGGACGACAATTATGTTAGCTTGTGAATTTAAAGATTATCTAATACCTGACTTTTAAATCAGGTTTGTTCATAATTCACATCTCATATGAATTATTTGGTTTCCATATCTTATATGGACACACATTGACTTATTTGGAACCATCTTTAAAGTATGGACATCTAATATTCATACTTATGTTCAAAAGGACAAGAATCAGGCAAATCTTATTATGTATTGCGCCATATCTTGATAAGGTGCAATTCCTCATTCTATCATATTGCTATGATGCACAATGAGGATCAATCGAGCGAGGATACAATTATCCTCTTAATGATTTGTGTGAATCATATACCTAAGTACTAGTTTCTTTGATCAAATCAAAAATTCTAATACTTCATATTGATCTTATACCTTAATCTCTCAGATGCATTCAACTTGTACTTCAATAAGTACATACAGTCGAATCATTCAAAGAGTAAACTATAAGGTAAGTCAACAGTAGTGATTATCTTTTGGCCTTTGAGCTGTTTACATCAATATGCATCATCCTCAATAATTTCTTATCGTACAACCCTATGTACAATACCATAGATAATCAGGACTCACACAGTTCATTTCTATAGGAGACTAGTGAACATTCATCACATGAAATGTCACTTCAAGAATCTATAGTACATTGACTGATTTGAACAACTATTATTCTTTTCAATCAATATTATTCTTGATTTCTTATGCAACTAAATAACAGTTATTCAGTTTCATATTTGACTCCTATAGATACACAAAGATTTACTGTCTAAAAATAATCTATAAATATCATGAACACTAGTTGAGTCTAACTCAACACTTACATTTTCTCGATTTCTTTTTACTTGTCTATGTCTGCACACTATCGCAGCTCTGAGAATCATTTCCAATATCTCATGTTAAAAACGCGAATTCTCTAATAGACATGAAAAAGACGATAATAAGAATATATGAAACTTTTTTCAAGTTCCATATTCTTTTTGCCTTTACCAATATCCTTATATTGGTTACAGTAGGAGAACTGCACTTCTCTATTTCAACTGACTTTTCTTTATCCTTTCAGGTGTAGATTTTGACCATTTAAAGTCTTACTACTTGCCTTTCTCAAAGACATATCATGAATATCTCTTCATCTTGGTCTATCAAAATAAAAGATTTCATGATAATCATTGCCTTTCAATAAGGCATACCATGAGCACCTCTTCACCTTGGTCTATCCAAGTAAAGGATTCATGATATCTGATTAGGATAGTGACTTTCACTTGGCCCTGAAGACATTCTTCAGAGTTTTTCAGTCAGTCTGAGTATGAGAAGTATTGGCATCCAATATGCCAACTTCTCGAATAGACGACATTTTAGTGAATCGAAGGAAACAACGTGATTTAAGCAGATAGTTCTGATAATTCAATTATGGTCTTTTATCTTGAATTATTTCCCACTATTTTTCGATGGACTGTACAACCTTCAGGTATACAGAACGGAAGACTCCGACGGTCTTCTAGTGAAGATCAGAATCTCCAAGAATCACAGTATGACCTCGGGTAAACACATAGTATCATACCATTATCTTAGAGCAACCATCTCATGGTAATTGCAACTCCTTTCAATATCCGATTTTATTTCGGCTCCCAGGTCTTTAATGGTCCCGGGTAAACACAATAGACCATTATACCTGGTCTAAACTTTACCATCAATACACGACAGAGTAGAGTAAGAATGCAGCTCCCGGGTAAACGCGAGGATAGCTACACTGTTCCTCTATTCCAATCTCAAGGCATCATAATGCCATAGTTAATAGTCCTTTCATCAGATGGTGGCAGATCTCGGATAAATACGTAGTATCTGTCATCACTGAATCAAGTTCTAAGAACTATATTTGTAAGGACTGAGGTTTCGGGTTCCGTATTCGGGTCGGGATCGAGCCGGATCCCCTGGTTTGGACCCTGTGGGGTCTTGAGATTTCTGGCTGAATGGTGTCAGCACTTGTCGACGCCTTTCAAAAGGCGTCAGGGCGTGTGGACGCGATTTAGGTTTGCAGGTTGTTGTGCCACGTGTGCGCCACGTGGGCGGTTTTCGGGCCGCGAGAGTACGGCCCCTGTCATTTCGTCTGAACGGCGTCCAGGTGGGTCGACGCGATTCAGACTGCGACATATGCGATGTCAGGGCACGGCGCCAGAGCGTTGTCAGTACGGCCTGTCACATCGTCTGAACGGCGTCCACGGTGAGCGACGCGTTTCAGAGCGCTGTCAGTACGGCTGTCCTGTCAGACTGATAGGCGTCTGCCTCGATCGACGCGTTTTAGCTGGATTCGGATTGACCCCGCGAGCCTCCCCTTCTTTCCCTCATTCTCACCTTCACACTCTCTCTCCTCGCCCTCTTCGCCCTCTCCGACGCTCTTCTTCCCCTTCCCTTCCTCTTCTTCCTCTTCCACCACTCCAACACCACCTTACCTCTCACCTCTACCTCCACCACTTCCTTCGCGGTGTTCCACTCTCCGGACGGCGGCCGACGTCCCGGCGGAGTGGCGGCGTCCTCGAGGGTACCGGCGGCGGTGTGCGGTGCGGCGGGACGGCGGCACGGAGCTTGGCGGAGTTCAAGAACCGGTAGGGGGACGAACCTTGCATGTGTTACTCGTGTGTTTCTTGGCGTGACATGATGTGTGGGGCTAGATTGAGCATGTTTAGGGGGTTCCTTGTGGGAATGGCGGTGCTTGTGATCGTGGTTTCGTAGTATGCCTGTGATAGATGGATTCTTCTTCCTCCCCTTCTTGTTTTGGGGCTTTTCGGGGCGTTTGGGGTTAGAGGTGAAACCCTCGGGTTGAACCAGGAAACCTGGTTTCTGGCGCTAAACGGCGTCGTGCCTGGTCGACGCCTTTTAGAAAGACGTCAGGGCAGTACGACGCCTTTTAGGGCAGAAACCTCCCTGTTCGAGATTTCCTGAGTTAGGGGTTCTGGCGCTAAATGACGTCATGGATAGACGACGCCTTTTGGAAGGACGTCGGGCCATCATGACGCCATTTAGGCAGGAAATGCCCCCGTTTAAGGGTTATGCTATCTGGATTTCTGGGTTGAATGGCGTCTTGCGACCCTGACGCATTTTAAACGGCGGCTTCACAGGTGGACGCGTTTTAAGGGAGAAACTGGCTTTCAATAAACCTGTTTGAGGAGCTTGAATGGCGTCGACCTCGGTCGACGCGATTCAAGACAGAGCTGTATAAACCCTGGTTTTTAGCATGTGTGTCACTGCGGGACGGTTCAACGCATGCTTTGAGTTGTATACTGAGACTGAGGACTTCTGCATGAATAGGATTTCATCATCTTTGTGTGTGTGCTTTAACTGTACGCTGAGACTGGGGTTTACTGTGCGAATGGAATCATGTTATATATGCGTTTTTGTGTTCATACGACTGTGGATCGATATGACTGTGGTTTACGTTTGTCACCATGGGCCGATGGGGACAGGGTCATGGTGTCTGTGAGGCTTTGTGCCGTACCGGTGGGAGAAGGGGTACATGTGTGTTTTACCTCTGGCTGAGGAAAGCAGGATCGCCTTGAGCCCGACGGGCCGGAGTAGCCGGTGTGCTATCCGAGGGATCGCTGTTTGTCCTCAGCGGGTCGGGGTTTCCCTCGTTTGTCGTGACAGCTTCCGGTGCGTTTCTTGATGTGGAGCTGGTGGGAGTTGGTTTACCCTTTAGCCACTGGGCCTGATGTGACCTTTGATCAAGGTTACGAGTGGTACCCTTAGCCCTTTGGCCTGACGCAGCCCGGGAGAGTTGGGTTTGTGGGTAGTTCCTGTAGCTTCGGCTTGACGGGGGTTCGCCGGTCCCCAGGGCCCTCCTGAAGCGCTGAGGCCTAGCGTGGAGGCAATCCGGTGGTAGGACAGTAGTCTAGACTGCTTGTGTGCACACGTAGCTGGCAGTGGCGGTACACTGGGTCCAGCTAGTCCTAGTTCAGCTCACTGCCTCACCCTACAGTGCCCCGGAACACTGTAGGGGTGGACAGGCGTGAGCAGTGGTGGTAGTGTTGGGAGGCGACGTTTGACTTCGGTCGACTGTGTGGTTTAGTCGCCTTGCGGACTTCGGTTGTGAGACGTGACTCTGTGTTGGGTTCTTTGAGTTGCTTAGAATGGTTCTTGCTACACCGTTCTTCGTACGTTTCCTATCAGAGTTGGATGCTGTGTTTACTGCTTTACTTAATTGCCACATATTCCTGTTGTTACTCTTGTGGGTGTGTGAGTGGGAGGCAGGGGATCGGATGATCCCTACTGAGCCCAATTCTGGTGTGGCTCACTCCCTGCGGTTTCAGGTGTGGACCTCGTGGCGAGCGGAAGCGTGGTGTCTTCTTGGTGTGCGGACCAGCAGCTGTCTTGGTTCCGGGGTATGCCCCGATGTTGTTGTACTTTCCTTCTGCCTGTACTTATTTAATTGTTGGACATGTAATTATTGTTGGACTGTATACGGACATTGTTATTTTACTTATGCGCACTCGTTTACCTTTGTAGTCCGTACGATTGTTATATTTAGCTTTGTTTAGCACTTACTCCTCCAGATGTGTTGTGTGAGATCCGGGTGTGAACCTGCAATTAATGGGCCGACATCCATTTAGTGACCGGGTCTCCGGTCATAGGATGGCGGGTCGTTACAATATTGATGGAGAGTCACGCGGTACATTCTCAATGACTCGCGCTCCGACTTAGACTTTATGTTGAAGGTTTTGTTTATATTAAGTTGGTCTCATCCTAGGTGATAGTTTATAAATATATCGAATATATTTAACTATACCTATATATTAGCAATCGATTCATAATCAATAACTAAAAGTATGTATCATCCATACATGTTCATTATGTGGTCATGGACAGCACGGTGATTAACTGGAGCCAAACAATTAATCACCAAAACTATATAACAATTATATAATTTAAACATGCAAACACATAGCCACTGGTGATCTCATCTCCTGTCGCCTTCCTGGTTGTATTTGTGGATCATCCTCGCCTCTCCTCGGTCGGTGCGATCAAATACAAATATTATATATTTTGAAACAATTTCAAATACAAATAAATTGTAAGAGAAAGCCTTATGGCCGAGTACAATAATGGAGGGGGATAGAATTACAATGGAATGGAGAGAGGGAGGCACACAAGCCTCATTAATTAACACTTAATTAATAAACATTCACATTCCATAACAATCCACAAAATCACACACCATCACATGATATGAAATTAACTAAGTGTATGTCCACGACCACCACAAATTTTAATCATCCACACATGATAAAATACATCACATGAAGGCTAAAATTTTGAAAATATAATAATTTTGGCTTTCTTAAAACCTGGGTACCAATCAAAATTGGATAATTTGAATTTTCGAAAATCTTATTTTCTAACATACAATAAATCTAATTTAAAGCATTAAACACATCAACATGTGCACACAAAACTAAAATTAAAATTCTAAAATATTACATGCATTATTTAGAACAATTCTAAATTAATTAATCTAACATTTAGATTAATATTAAATCACATTAATAACAATTATTAATGCGAAACAATCTAACATTTAAATAGAATTAAAAATTCATAAATAACATTTATAAAGTAATTTTCAACTCAAATTATTAACCCATTAACAACTCTTTGTTAATAAACCCCTTAATTAAAAGGCATTTCTCAATAACAATTATTAAGAAAAGTTAATTAGAACATTTCCAATTAAAATAGTCTAACATCTTAGACTTAATTTAATCCTTTAATAACATTTATAAAAGATTAAATTCCAAGTAGATTAGATCAATATTAATTATAATTGAGAGATTCTTGAGTAAAATAATTAAATGTCTCAATAACAATTATTGAGAGTTATAAAATAAATAAATGAATCCTTAATAACTGTTATTAAGGGTTAATTCTCAAGAATTAATTAACACATCAAAATTAGTCAATTAAACACTTAATAACTATTATTAAGTGTCCCTCAATTATAAAATTAATTTTCTTACAACAATTGCAAAGAAATTGAAAATGTCCAATTAGATAATTAAAATAAAATTAACAACAATTGTTAATTAATTTTAAGATCAAAGCATTAATCTAATCACTTAATTAGAATGTAATTAACAACATTTGTTAATATTATTTAAGATCATGACTTAAAATAAATTAATAATATTAATTAAATTAATTTAAGAACACATCTTAAATAATTCCTCATTCTATTTAATCAAAATGATTTAACAACATTTGTTAATGTTATTTAAGATCACATCTTAAATAAACACTCCAATTTTAAGATCTCATCTTACATATATATAAATTAACAACATTTGTTAACAATTATTAAGATCATATCTTAAATTAACCCCCTTTTTAATCATTCAGATCAAATATATTAAATTAACAACAGTTGTCAATTAAATTAAGATCATATCTTAAATAACCTTCTAACAATTTTATTAAAAGGGATTTAACAATACTTGTTAAATCTAATTAAGATCATATCTTAATATAATAACCCTTAATTAACTGGAAATTATTTATTAAAGTCTAAAACATATTTTAAACTTTATTTAAAGAAATTCTCAGTTAATTAGAAGTGGGTTAAAACATTAATAAAAACTTTTAGAGGGTTTATTGGGGTCTTGGGGTTTAATTGGGCTAGGGTTAAAAGAACTAAATGGGCCTAGCCCATTAAAACCAGAAAAGGGCTCGGTCTGGTCCGGCCTGGCTCGAGCCAGGCAGGGGCCCTGGCTCGAGCGACCTGGCCGAGCCAGGTCCAGCGCCTGGCACGCCCGGGCCAGGCCCAGGCCGCCCGGCCGAACCGGCTCGGGGCCGGCCGGTTCAGGCCTTCCTGCAATTGTTCGGCCAGGGTTGTTTTTAGGGTTTTTCAGCCCTGTTTGAGGCTGGTTTTGGGCGCCGCCGCCGGCCGCGAGGCTGGCCGAAAATTGCAGAGGGATGTCACCACTTCCATTTCCCCCGCCGGTGGTGGCCAGACGGCGACTCCTTCGCCGCCGGTGAACCTCCAAAGTTGGCGATTTGTGCAGTTTCGCAGATTTCAGCTTTTTCCACAATTCTCTTCAACTCTTGAAAATTATGGGAAGAAAAGCTCCACCGGCCGCTATGGAAATTTTCCGGGGATGGCGAGGGGTAGCTGGTCATACCAGCAAACTCACAGAGATGATCCAACTATCATTAATCCTCTTTTGAAGCCCACAAATCCTGTTCTTCATCACCATGAAGAACGCAATAAAACCCCCAAAAATTTCGTTTTTTCGCACAGAAAAATTAAATTCGAAATTCTAAGTTCATCCCATGAACAATATCTATAAGGAAAAACGAATTTATGCATGAAATAATTTAGAACAATAATTTTATCGTTCCGGAGCGGATCAGAGCCGAACCTGGCTCTGATACCACTGTTGAGATTCGGGCGGGACGCGAAGAACGTAGCGGAAACGAAGAACAAAAATTAATCCCGCCCGATACCCGCTGATCCAACTCGGAACGAAAAACTCAAACCGAAAAACCGGGTTGGAATCTGATTACCGTGCGCGGATTCGAATCCGCTTCCGTTTCAGTTCCGTTGAGGCGATGCCGCAAGCCGCACAAGCGTCCGACCTCCAGCGGTATCCACGCGATCCTCCGTGGTGGTTCGTCCTCGATCCCTCGTCCGTTTCAGCTCGCTCGCTGAAGATCCATCGCCGCAACGATTGCGGAAATCCCGCCGACGGGAATTCCCGACTTTCGGAAATCATACGCGGCGGAGAGGGAAGCCGTTTTGGCGCGCCGAACGGGACGCCCAGAGGAAGAGAGAGAAAGGGGGGATGACGGCCAGCAAGGGAAATCCTGGAGCTTGGCCCATGGTTTCTCAACAGCGTGTATATATATTAAGTCGGCGTGACTTTTCACAAAAGTCCCCGAGTTAATATAAATCCCACTTATGTACCACCGACTGAGAATCTTATTGCGTGTGACCCTCTAGGCCCATTTACCAGTCCGATTTTCAGCCCGTTAAGTCCAATAACTAGTTATTGACTTATTGTAATTAATTAATATCTATATATTAACTAATTACTTAACCGAATTGACATCGCATGTGAATTCGGTCGGACTTCTGATCAAGTTGGGTGCCAAACAACACCGCATGATCCCGGAAGGTAATGGGGTTCAGCAACCCGCTCATGAAACCTGTCCGTCCACAGTTACCACGTGGCTATAATCCTTTGTTCGCACAATGCTCTCGAGTTAACCTAGGGTATGGTCAACTGTCAAACCCTATATTGTCAACTCACTTGAATCAGACCCCACTTTACAATATCCAAAAACCACTTTTCTGATATTGTTTCTGCTCTAGCCAGAGACTCCTGCGGATCTACTCTAGAGCATTCTCTCTCCAGTTACCTGAGAGCGAACGATCCTCTATTGAACACACAATCACCTTCGAAGGTCTTCCGCTGGACCCGATCCTTGACTATTTGAGATCCCGTGGATAGGGATTCGTAGGTCAAGGTCAAAGTCCAGAAGTCCACCGACAAGGTGTCTTTGGTGTCTCAAGTCCAAGGATCAACCACGCTACTGTGACGATGAATCAAGCCGATTGACAGTCAGGTAAATTACCATTCGGCGATTCATGTCGGATCAGTTCAGTGAACTCATTCTCCAATGAGCACCTACAGGTTTACCATTGTGTCTCCACACTAGTAACTAACGAGATCAATCACCCTCATCATATGAGCTGGAATAACCTGTACTAGTCTAACCGGATGTTTGATGTCCTTCTCAAACATCGTACGACTAGGAACAATTGAGAATATGTGTTTATAAGTCATCAGTCTTATGATCTCATCATAATCAGATGACTATTGCACATATTCAAGGACTTCATTATGCGCAATTATAAATATGTCAATCTACATAATGAATTTAATGCCATTTATTAGTGAACTAGATTGAAATAGGTGTCTTATGATTAGCTTAGAGGACACCTATATCCATCAATATGGACATATACTGATTTATTTGGAACCATTTGTAGGTGCTTAGAATGACCGTGTGATTATCATGAAATATCTATGTTGTTTAGGTGTAAACTAACCTATTAAAACAGCAACTAAAGTGCAGTGATCGCCAGAAACTTTTAACTAAAAAGTTTCAAAAGAGAGTATGATCGCCTACCTTTCGAACGCGGAAGATTGAGTCCTTAGTTCCCCTTCCTCAGCCGGCTGAAGAAAGAGAGCCCTTTCTTTGCTTCTTTGTTCTTGCTATTGAATTTGAGGTTGAGGATCGTCCAGAAGTTGTGCTTGATTTCCCCCTTTTGATCTTTTGTTGTTGTTGAGTGCAGAAAGGACAGAAACAGAAAACGAAGAAACAATGATGAGAATTTAAGTAGAAGCAATATCTGAACTAATCATGATGTTAAGCATATTTAAAACAGCAAACTCACTTGTTTAATGGCTTTGAAACCCCTTAGATCAAGTAGGTTTTTGAAAGATTATGCTGTGGTGTGTGTTTGCATGAAGTGAATGTGAAGAATGAAATTAATGAAGATGAAAAATGCAGCAATGAAGTAATGAAAAACTTATGCCCGGTCGGTTGAAGCTCTGAAAGGATGAAGATCTTGAAAGGACGCCGACTTCTGGAAATGGCAGCGCTCCGGCGTTACGACGTTGCTTCGATCTTCAACTCGCTATAACGCTATGGCTCAACTCAATTCAATTCTCTTCTCTTCTTTTTTTTTTCTCTTCAACATGCAGGGTATTTATAGGCATTTCTTGCGTTCGAGATTAACATAGAAAAATCCCGAATTTATCCATCTTAACCGACAGATAATTACTGATTAATTCATCTTTATCTGTAATTATCTAAAATGCGTCCACCTTGGCTGACGCCTTTCAGATTAATTAAGATAAGGATAAATATCCGGGAAAACTTATCTTTATCTTTATTAGGTAAAACGCGTCCACCTGTGTAGACGTCTTTTAGCCTAATTAAGATAAGGATAAACATCCGGAGGGGAAGTTAAAATCACTTAGGAAACTTAAAACGCGTCGACCTTCCCAGACGCCTTTTAGTTAATTAATTAATTAATTAAAATTCAAATTTAAACGTTAAAACGGGAATAAACTCTAAATCGCGTCCACACAGGTTGACGTCTTTTAGAATTCTTCATATTTTAACTCAAATTTGAATTAAAACCAATTCAATTGATTAACTTAAACACATCTGTTAAACCCGACACTTAAAAAGATTAATAAAAATTAATTAATGATTAATTATCAGACCATTCTGAGGCATTATTATATGATATGAAATTTATTCGAAATGATGTCAAAATTAGCGTGTCTACAGCTGCCTCACCTTGGCATCGTCTTTGCAAGGGAGTGAAATGGAATGGAATGTACTGAAAAGGTGATGCCAAGGTGTGATGAGACACGCTCTTAACATCACATGATTGGAATTTTTTCAAAATCATCAATGAAGATAGCTCAAGGATAATCAATGGAATTAATCCTGTCTGGATGAAGTAGACAAGGAAATAAAATAAAGTCGATCAACCTCCTCGGAGTGGGAAGTACCCCAGGTCGTAGACACTGTAGGTTTCATCATGGGGAGCATTTGCCAGCCAATGTGGACGTGCTACAGCCATGATGGATCTTTAAAAGAAAACAAGAATATTGGATAAAGAATCCAATCAAGGATGGAATTCCAATGATATCTTTAAGCGAACCTCAAAGATAATCAAGATACTCAATTCAGAATGGAATATTTCATATCATGTTGGAGTTATTTGATTAATGGTCTGAAACTTAATCAGTAATTTATTCTTATTACAATGATTTCAAAGTCCTACATGATGCATGCTGGGCTAAAAGAAAAATATAAAGTTAAATAAAATACAAATTAATCAAGGATAATATTGTTAAATTGTCATTAATGAGTCAAGATACCAATTCTTGTAATTCAGTGCTAAGCCGAAGCTCGTTTATCCACACACCGTTTCACAAAAGTAGAACCATCGTCCTCACTAATTAACAATCCAACGGCCTATCCGTGTGATTAAGAATCCTCTGGAATTATCACTGTTTTTGTTGAAGGGGAACTCAAATTCCAGTTTCATTAAAACCACAAGGTCCATGATATAGTCTAATAAATATTTAACATATAGTAATGCAAATGCAAAGTAATTACATGGAAGAATACAAGGGTAGAAATAACCGTCTTTTTAGCCACGGTCGGGACTTGAATTCCACAATGGGATTTTCTTGACATTTCCAGCTTTACTCAGGCTTTCTTGAATTTTCTGCAATCAAAATTATTAGTAATTCCAAACAAATATTCAATTTAAACATTAAAATCACAGGATTTCGGGAAAATAGCAGATTTGATAAAACGCGTCGTGTCGGGCAGACGCCATTTAACTTTGAAACGCGTCAGGTATCCTCGACGCCTTTTACTCACAGAAACAGGTTTCTGGTTGTTCCCTACCCGAACTCCAACTCTATCAATGCACATCCTTTTTCAATCCGGAAAAGGTCTACTTAGGATCGCAATTCCTCCTATATAAACACCCTTAGGTTATTCCCAAGCAATCCTATCATAATCCAAAGATCCAAAGGAGAGTTTTCTTCCAAATTTTCAAGGTTTCTTCAAGGTTTTCAAGCTTCCCAAGCTTCAAGAAGGAGGAACTCCGAAAAGAGAGATGGATTCCTCAAACAAGAAGATGAAGATGTCTCTGGAGAAGTTTGCAGATATAGAGAATCATCTCAATGGAAGAAATCCCAATCTTCAAGTAAGTTCAATCAACTTTCTTTTATGTTCTTCATCTCTTCCATCATGCTCTTCCATCATCAAACTTCATCAAGCTCCCTTTTTATCTTTCTTTCAGAATTACCCCATGTTTCCTGGCCCAAGAAAGTTCACGTCTCTCCCTTGGATTCGTAAACTTGCAAAAAGTGTCAAGCTTTCTATGCAAGTGTTCATATCCAAGTGGGATCTTCAAGGACTTGTAGTGCTTGCCAAGAATTACAAAAGTGCGAACGTAGACTGGGCGGCTATGGGCGCCTTGATCGAGTGGTGGCATCCCCAAACTCATACGTTCTTCTTTCAAGATTTCGAGTGCACAATCCTTCTAGAAGAGGCGGAACTTCTATTAGGTCTCCCGAAGACCAGAGACAACAGAGACAAGATAGCCTTGACAAAAGAGAGAATCACCGGTCAACAGCTATTGACATCGATCATGAAGGATCCTTCAGAAGCTAAAGGATGCCTCACTAAGAAAGGGATCAATCTCGCAAAACTAGCCGAGTGGACTCTTTATGAAATTGAAGATTTAAGGGAGGATGAGACAGAAGATGTAACGAAAGCTCCCGTTACATGCCTTGCTGGTGCCTTATTCTTTCCTGCACAGGATAACATCTTGGAAGACGATCAAATTAGTGCTATTTGCGCAATTTTCGAAGGTAAATCCATTAGCACTGCTCTCTTAGCATATCTCTACAGTGGACTTTCTGCAGCTTCTGTAGGTCGTCCTCCATATGGATGCATGCTACTCTTTGCTTTGTGGGTTGAACTTCACTTCAAATTCGAGCGTAGCAAGAAAAGGCCTCTGAATCCATCTCAGATCTTCTTGAATAGTCCAATTCATTGCATTGCTAATATTGTAAAGTTCAATGAGTACATGGTCAATAAGGTTCCAAAACTCAAGACCCGAGCCGATTGGAGAGAGTATTTGAAACTCATGACATCCGACATATTCGACTCGTCTCCGCTTGCACTTGTTGGAAAACCAGTTTGGGTGCGCCGCACAGCAGGAGCAGATCTCAAGTTAATTGGAGCCACTGAGTTTGTGTTGTACAATCCACACCGGTGCTTTACTCAACTCAGCTTGGCTCGTCGTGAGTTCCCTGAATTCTCTCCCACACTCCCAATCAAGAAGCGTGACCTGGAGTCCGATGAAGATTATGAAGCCATACAAATCATCATTACTCTATGGAACCTTGGCTTTAGTTATCGTGTAAGATCCTCTAAAGACAGAGATAAAGGATTGAAATTTCCTTATCTTAAAGGTCTTCATGATATTCTCCCTTGAATGTCCTTTTTCTCTTTTTGATTTTGATGTAATAAAGATTGATTCCATTGAATAAAGAACGATTTTTCATGCCTTAGAATCTTTCTCCAACCTTCTGTGATGTGCACATGATTTTTCCTTAAGTAAAAACCTGATTTTTCCTGAAAATTCAACAATTCGGGTTCTGTAAAATGTAAAACGCGTCGTCTCAGAAAGACGCCTTTCAAACTAAAATTATTTTCCCGAAATTCAATTTATTCCTCAAAAACCCGATTTAAGCTTAAAACGCGTCTACCTGTATAGACGCCTTTCAATTCTCTCTCCTATTTTTCCCAGGATTCTGCCATTAATTCCATGATTAATTCCCTGAAATGCGTCCAGTAACCAAGACGCCTTTCATGATTTTCCTGTGTACGGCTCTGAACAGAACCTGAAACGCGTCTACCCATGTGGACGTGTTTCAACCAATTCAAACAGCTGTCCTTTACCGCCTCAACTTATGCGCCTTAAAACGCGTCTTCCTGAGTCGACGCCTTTCACCCTTTTCGTTACAGACCCGCGAAGGCCCTCCTTTCTTCCTCACTTTCTCAAAAATTTCCTCTCCACCGAACTCCGGCGATTTCTCCGGTGATCTCTCTCAAAAACTCCTTCTCTAGAGCCATGGAACACGGCGAGTGATCAAGGAAGAAGAAGACCTTGGCCAAGAGGAGGCAAAGGCAAGAAGAAGAGGTTCCCGAGGAGGTGCCGGCGGCGTTAGCCGAGGCGGCGGTCTTCTTGGAGGAGGAGCTCCCTCCACCGGCGCCCATGGCGGTGGAAGAGGAAGAGGAGGGCGACCTCCACACGGTAAGTCCCTTATGGTTTGGATGGGGTGAGAAAAGAGGGGAAGAAAGGGGTTCTTTCAAGAACCCGAAATCTGGACTTGAAAGGCGTCCAGACCAGGTGACGCCTTTCAAAAGGCGTCGCCCTAGGTCGACGTCTTTCAAGATAAATTTCGAATTTTTAAAATAGGTAGAAATTAGGTTTGAATTGCGTCAAAGTATGTGGACGTGTTTTGAAACACGTCTGTGTATGCTGACGCCTTTCAAAACAGAGTGAATTTTCCTGTTTTTTTTATTACTGACCCTATTTTTTGTTGTTTTTATTTGCAGGGAGTGATGAGGGCTAGGATCTCTTGGGACCTAGTTATAGGGGCTTATAGAGGGCTCCCGGATTTCCAGAAGGTGCGCCTGCGCCGGATGGGGTTCGGTGAGATACTAGACATCGAGCCATTTTGGCTCGATCTAGTCTTGTTGCAGGCGCTCAGGGAGCGTTGGCATGCGGAAAGCCGGGCTTTCCTAATGCCGTGGGGACATATGGTCCCCACCCTAGAGGATGTGGCCAGGATCTCTGGCCTCCGGGTAGAGGGCCGACCGGTGAGTGGGGTGACTTACCCCGACTATCGAGGATTGGCAGAGGCCTTGTTAGGGATAGAGGTGTCTAGCATGGGCAGGGAGTCTAGGATGGTCCCCAAGGTAGAAGTAGAGGCTGCCCTAGGTCTAGCCGAGCCCCGGCGTCAGTCTGACGAGACCCGGGAGGAGTTTAGGGACAGGCTAGCAGAGTCGTCCTCTGCCATCTACTGTAGGGACCCTAGCCAGGTAGAGGAGGTAGACCGACAGCTTAGGGTCTTTCTTGTCTTTTTCTTCGGCCGGTTGCTCTTCGGTACGAAGGGCGACCATATCCACTGTAGATTTTTGTACCTGTTAGATGATTTAGATAGCTTAGGGGAATACGCTTGGGGTGCGGCCCTCCTGGCCCACCTGTTTGCAGATCTATCCGCGGTCATTCCGGACCGCGAGACTACTGTCAGCGGCTTCTCGCCGTTCCTCCAGGTATTAAATGTTTAATTATTTATGATATGCAATATGATATGATGCTTTTCTAACTTATATGTTCATGCATGCAGGTGTGGAGCTACCACTATTTCCCGCTCGGCAGAGCGCGAATTACTCGTCCAGATGCCGTCCCATTGGCCTGCCGTTGGCAGCCAATTGTGGACACAGCTCCGCAGCACCATCAGCTGACGGCCCTCCGCCATCAGTTTCTAGATTATCCAGAGCTATTGGTAAGTTTTTAACTTGTTCAATTTTTTTTATTAAATGCAATTCTTTATTCCTTAAGTACAATTTATTTATGAATGCATCTAACCTATATGCAGGTGATCTGGCGCCCATATCTGGGCATGAACGAGGAAGGTCAGCCATGGGTGACGGCTGGCAGGAGACGATTTGGGAGGCAGATGTGGGTGCACTGCCTCAACGAGATCGAGCCCCTCCGCCTCCGGCTCGTGATGAGGACGTTGGGTCTCCATCAGGAATGGATAGATGAAGAAGTCCCGGAGGGTGTTGGAAGGAGCATGAGGGGCAAGCAATCCCTCACCGACTGGCGTGCCAAGTTCCCGGAGCAGTACGAGGATTGGCACCGTCGGGGCATCAGAGTGGAGTCCCGTGCGGAGAGTAGCGAGGGCTACCTCCAGCAGTACCGGGTCCATTATGCCGACCAGCTGCGGCTCCTCCGACCACTCGATGTAAGTATGCATTCATGCGTCTTTAATTTTATTATTATCTTGATTTATGTTGGTGAATGAATATATATATATGTGATTTGCAGGATGCTCGTGATGCGGTCATCATCGACCTCCGGGCCCGACTACATGATGCTGAGGCCCAGCTCGAACAAGTCCAGAAGGATCTCTTTGATCTGGTATGAATGAATGAATATGAATGCATGTTTTAATTAATTGTATTTTTGGTGATTAACCACTGACAGTGTTCTTTTTGGTGCAGCGAGCTGTCTACACCCAGGCGGCTCCCCCTTCCTTCGGGGCTTCATCATCCACTTCTTCATCCTATGATGCGGCTCTGGCTGACCTCCAGAGTCAGCTCGCCTCCGCCATCCACCGGGCTTCTCTTGCAGAGGAAGACCGTGCTGCTCGGGTAAGACTTTCTTTTCCAAATTTGATTCTCATTGCTTAATTGCCTTGGACTAATAAAATCTTCTTCTGCAGGTTGCTGAGCTTCAGGAGGCCCTTCGACAGAGGGATGCGGAGCTAGCAGAAGCACGGACTTCGGCTGCTCGCATTGCCGAGTTGGAGGCTCAGGTGGCGCGCCTCTCCACTGGAGATCTGGCACGACTCCAAGTTCGCTTGGAGATCCTGACAGAGGAGAGGGACCGCGACCGTCTTCGGATGGAGAGCCTCCAGGGACGTCTGTCAGTCGCGGAGCATGAGCGCAAGATGGTGGAGGAGAGATACCAGCGAGCCCGCCAGCGGGCTATTGATCGAGGTCAGGCGAGTGCCTTTACCGCCAGCATAGCCATATCATCTGGCCAGGCAGGGCCAAGTGTGATGGGACCGCCTCCACCTCCTAGAGCTCCACCGCCAGATGCCCAGGATGAGGCCCAGAGCCAGTTGGATGAGGGCGGAGGGGAGAGCCAGCCTTGAGGGCTTTTGTACTTCTTTTCCTTTCATGTATCATGTACAAAACACTTTTGATATATACATGAAACTTTTGGGCTCCAATCTCGTGTTCTTGTACTTATCTTGCATCCTGTACAACACTTAACAAACAGGTTAAGTATCTATTTAGGCTTAGCCCCTTGCCTGACCAAATAAATGGTCAATTAATCTTTTTCTTGAATAAATGGTCAAGCGGCATAGCCTTTATTAACAAAGGTAATAAGAATAATCAGACTTAAGCAAAATGCAACATACAAGCAAACAGATGCTCACTGAAAATAAAAGGAATGAAACACATTAAATGCAACAAGCAAATGCTAATCGAAATATTTTTGTGGTTTTGAAATATTCATTTTGTTTGGGGTTTTGAAATATGTATTCTTTTTTTTTAGATTTTGACAAATATGTACATTTTTTTTTTGAATTTTTTTGACATATATACTTTTTTTGAATTTTTAACTATGCAAATTTTTTAAATTTTTGACATATGCAATTTTTTTGAATTTTTGACTATGCAAATTTTTTTGAATTTTGACATATGTATTTTTTTTGAATTTTTGACATATACATTTTTTTTTGAATTTTTGACGTATGTATTTTTTTTTAATTTTTGACATATACATTTTTTTTTAATTTTTGACATATACATTTTTTTTTGAATTTTTAACTAAAAGACCAGTATGGTACTTAGATCAAAAGATCATATTCATTTATTAACTTAATTTTCAAATTGTTCTTTAACAACTTAACTTAAAACCCATCGTGTTTGAACTTGTGTTTCCATTCGTGATCCCATTTGATGATTTGACCCTTAGTCAATCTAAGCCATTCTTTAAGTTTGAAGTACACCTCTTTAGAAAGAAAAGAAGAATAGATTTAGAAAGCCCATGAGAAGGTTCCGGAGACCTAAAGAGATGTTCCTTTCCAACCCTAATATCTGTTGGGGTTCGGTCATTTTCTTTCCGGGGTATTTATCGACCTTGCGTTCCCTTTTGTTTCATTTCATGGCCTTGATGTGACGTTTGTAGTGTATTGGCCTTTTGATTTTGAATTTTGCCTTTTCCTTTTTTTTTTTTTCATTCTTTTCTTTCTTTGCTTTGGAACGGATCTCCCCCATTTTTTTTATGACGGCCTCCTACTAAGATGGCGGGTATTCTTGGTAGTCTATTCTAAGCCTCGTTCCGACATCATGGGCCGAGTGTAAAACAGAATTTTATTTAAAAGGAATGATTTGTACTTTACACCCTCAGTCAAGCTTTTGATATTCTTTAGGACTTGGCATCTCTTGTTATTCACGAATCAAACGTGTCAGTGTGTGCGGTAATGGGTTTGAAGTTAAATTATTCAGACTAACAAAGAAATTTGAGTTTATAAATTTTCTGATTCCACTGGCCTTTGTACCATACTGATCGACTCTTTAACCTAAGGGTAGTATTTCTTAAGATGTAAACCATTCCAGGGATGATTTAGCTCTTCTCCTTCTGCATTAATCAAACGATAAGCATTACCAGGAAAAGCATGTGATACAACATAAGGTCCTTCCCAGTTGGGTTGGAGCTTAGAACGCGGACCACCAGGTTTTACAAAAATTCTTTTAACGACCATTTCACCGACTTTGAACTTTCGTTCAATGACTTTCTTTTGATAAAAACGTGCTAATCTGTTTTGATAAACTTTCGCATGATTAGCAGCTGACCATCTTTTCTCGTCTAAAAGTTCCAATTGAGCAAGGAGTGCTGAATGATGTTCATCAATGGAAAATTCCTTGTTCAATTGTACTCTTAATGACGGTATAAGGATCTCATATGGAACTACCGCCTCCATTCCAAATGTTAAGGAATAAGGAGTCTGCCCAGTGGGCGTGCGGATTGAAGTTCGGTAGGCCCATAGAGCCTCAACCAATTTTTCTGGCCAATCTGCGAATTTGTTAGATTTACACGTCTTTTTGATAATTTTTATCAAAGTCTTATTAGTTGCCTTTGCTTGGCCATTGCCTTGCGGATAATAAGGAGATGAATGATGCAATGCAATTTTATACCTGTTGCAGAGGTCCTTCAATTCCTGTGACACGAACTGCGGTCCGTTGTCGGTGACGATGGTACTTGGAATTCCGAATCTTGTGATGATGTTCTTCATGATGAATTTGCAGACGGTTGATGCTTTGATCTCCACGTATGCTTCAGCTTCTGCCCACTTGGTGAAGTATTCCGTTGCCGTGAGAATGAAAGATTTTTGCTTGATGCCGGAATCTGGGTTACCAAGAGGTCCAATAATGTCGAAAGCCCACATGGAGAAAGGCCATGGGGAAGAAACAGGATGGAGTGAAGATGCAGGAGAATGAATTTTGTCGGCGTGAAGTTGACACTTGGCACACCTACGGACATATCCTACGCAGTCTTCTTCCATGGTTGGCCAATAAAATCCTTGTCTAAGGATCTTCTTTGCTAGCATCTGTCCATTGACATGGCCACCACAAACTCCACTATGAGCTCCTTCCATAACCTTCCAAAGCTCATCCTCGTCTAAACATCTCAGAAGAACTCCATCAAAACCTCTTTTGTATAATGCTCCCCCAACTAGGGTGTATCGTTGAGCAAGTCTCCTGATAGCTCTTTTCTCCTCAGTTGTAGCTTCTTCAGGATACGATTGATCTTCACAATATTTTGCAATTTCATAATACCATGGCTTCTGTTCATCATCCATCTCTTCTAACAGCTCCATCAACATGATTTCTCTTTTCTCCACAATACTTCCATCTTTGAATTTCTTCAGCAACTTCTCCTTAGTTCTAAGAAATGAAGGGTCTTTCACGGCAGGTGAAAGACGCCTATGAACTATGATTGATTCAGATTGCTTGCTGATAGGAAAATCAAGGGAAGATGCAAGTGAAGCTAGAGCGTCAGCTAAGATGTTTTGATTTCTAGGGACATGGACAAAGATCAATTTTGTGAAAAGCTTTGAGTATGCAGAAGTCAGTTCTTGATATGGCTTAAGCTTGGGATCAAGAGTTCGATACTTGGTCAACACTTGGCGAAGAATTAATTGGCTATCACCTACAATCCTGAGTTTGGTGGCACCATAGAAATGAGCAGCCTCGAGACCAGCAAGAAGTGCCTCGTATTCAGCTATGTTGTTGGTGACTGGAAAGTCAAGCTGAAAGGCTTGTGGAATGGTGACACCTTCAGGTGATAACAGAACGATTCCGATCCCCTTTCCATGAGAATTCAGAGCTCCGTCAAAATGCAGAGTTCACATATCATCTCTGATTTGATTTACGGACATCAGTTCCTCATCCGGAAACTCTGATCGCACTAGATCAAATCGAGGAAGGGGATGATGAGCGAGATGTTCTGCTATGGCATAGCCCTTGATCGCTTTCTGTTGAATGTAAATGATATCGAATTGAGATAGAAAGCTTTGCCATCGCGCTAACCTATCAGTAAGAACAGATTTCTCCAGCAGGAAGTTGATCAGATTCATCCTAGCAATGAGATGGACTTCATGGGCCAGAAAATAATGCTTTAATTTCTGCACAACCCAAACTAATGCTGCACATGTTTTCTCCATCGCCGTGTATCTCTGTTCAGCGGGGTTGAGAAGTTTAGAGAGATAGTAGGCTGCCCTCTCTTTTCCTTCTTCATCCTCTTGTGCTAGGACAGCCCCCACTGCATCATCCAGGACAGAAATATAAAGTATCAATGGTTTTCCTGGAGATGGTGGTCTCAAAACAGGAGGACTTGCCAAATAGTCCTTTAATCCATCAAATGCCTCCTGGCACTTATCGTCCCAATTGAATTTGACTCCTGGCTTGGTAAGCTCGTAGAACGGCTTACACCTTTGTGAGTGCTGGGAGACAAAGCGGCGAATAAATTGTAACCTCCCGATTAATCCTCTTAACTCTTTCAAGTTTTTAGGAGGTGGCATTTCTCTGATAGCCTTCGCCTTATTGGGATCGATCTCAATTCCCCGTTTGCTAACAATGAATCCAAGCAACTTCCCTGAAGATACCCCGAATACACATTTCTTGGGGTTCATCTTCAACTGATACTCTCTTGATCTCTCTAATACCCTTGCCAAAACTTTGGCATGCTCAGCCTTCGTTTTAGACTTAACCAATAAGTCATCCACATACACTTCCAAATCTATATGCATCATGTCATGAAATATTGCCATCATAGCCCTTTGATAAGTGGCTCCAGCATTCTTCAATCCAAATGGCATGACGACATAACAATATGTTCCCCAAGGTGTAGTGAATGAAGTCTTCTCTTGATCCTCTTCTGCCAGCTTAATCTGGTTGTATCCTGAAAATCCATCCATGAACGATAACGTCTCATAGCCAGCAGTGTTATCGATGAGTACATCAATATGAGGCAATGGAAAATCATCTTTAGGACACGCCCGGTTCAGATCGCGGAAGTCAATGCAAATTCTGACCTTCCCGTCCTTTTTCATAACCGGGACTATGTTGGCCACCCATTGTGGATAAAGGACTACTCTAATGAATTTGGCTTTGTGTAATTTATCGACTTCTTCCTTCATCTTTAAAGCCATTTGTGGGTGGAATCGCCTTAATTTCTGCTTGACCGGACTAGCTCCATCTTTTAATGTTAACCTGTGTTCAACTAAAGATGAGTCTAACCCCGGCATATCCTCGTAACTCCAGGCGAAAGTGTCCTTATAATCCTTAAGCACTTGTACCATTGCCTTCTCATCCTCTGTAGAAAGATTTTTACTGACAAGGACAACCTTAGGTTCGTCTTCAGTCCCTAAGTTTATTTCTTTGGTGGGCTCTTCTACGGCCGCTGAAGGTTCATCAAATCTCTTCACTCCACTGGCATATGCCTCAGCTGCGTCCTCATCATCTTCCTCATCTTCAACAATGGGGTCCTTTTCATGCACTAACTCATATACCCCGTACCCATCATTGACTGACTCATCATCTGTACAATCTTCTGGCATCTGAATTGGATCTTCTAACAGCTGAGGGATTAAAGAGCAAAAGGAACATTTATCAGCCAAATCCTGGAGGTATCTTTTTGGAATTTGCCTACCCTTAGGCTTCCTAGACTTCCTAACCTGACTAACCTGCCTAAAACTAGACTTCCTAACTTCACTAAACTGCCTATCATAACCTAATGAAGATGAAGCAGGATGAAAATCCTGGGATACAAGTGGAAATACGGGGGAATCCTCCCGTGGGGAGGGGTAGAGTAGATCTAGGAGAGAATCTTGAC
Source organism: Zantedeschia hybrid cultivar (assembly GCA_030544215.1). NCBI lineage: Eukaryota > Viridiplantae > Streptophyta > Magnoliopsida > Alismatales > Araceae > Zantedeschia > Zantedeschia hybrid cultivar. Next base: position 12,133,163 of record JARZZO010000013.1, on the reverse strand, counting down.
CGACGGACCCGCGCGATGGGGTGTAATCGGACAAGTAAGATGTTTCCTCGATAATGATTTGGGAAGAATTTGTTGTAAAATTGGCGTTTTTTTTTGGATATCGGAGGAATTATACATGAAGCAGGAGTGAATACAAATGGAAGGGGAATCAGACGGAGGAAGTGGCACCAAGGCCAGAGGATTAGGGGGATCATATAGCAATATGTCCCAGATCAGATCATACATCCTCTCTAGGTCGAGAGGAGGTTGTGGAATAAAGTCCCGAGGGGACAGAGTGATCATTATGGGCGGGGCCCGTGGAATATCTTCAATTATGACCCGCGACCAAGTCGGGGTCAAGAGTAGTGTACGAAAAAGAGTATGGAGCATTAGGACATGTGAAGGATATGTCCCCCTCCAGAGCAGATCTGTTGTATAACCAGCTTCATAGGGGTCATCTGGCTCCCCTTCATCAGTTTGTTCGGACAGCAGTATCCGCTTGTCAAAGATTGCGCCAGGGCTCTCAATTAGCTCGTCGATCTGCGGTGGCCACTTGGGTTCTGCAGGATCCAGAAATAGTCTGTTCAGTGCTATGTATAGGTCCCTCAGGTCGAACCACCTGTACCATTCGCATTCGGGATCATGAAATTTCCTCCTTTTCATAGGCCGCAAAGCCTCCAAGGATTGGTACGTAAGTAATTCGGAACAATGTCTGGCCAAATCCCTCCCATATATGTCATGGAAGTCAAAACATGAAGTAATGACCACCGTGTTGTCGTGACTAAGTATGGGCCCTTTCACAAAGTGTGTATATAGAGTCCATGTTAAGGGATCTCGGCCTTCTTTCAGTGGTGTAGACATTGTTTCCAGGATTTCTTGACCATCTTCTTGCTGAACCCTGTCTTGCTTTAGTTTCCTCGGCCTATAGCCCAGACCGCTTCCAGGTACTGCCCGATGATCTTTAACAGGAGTGGTCCTGCCTTGCAACTGTGTGCCCAGACCTTTCCCAGGCTCGTAGCCGTTCTTCATCATAATCCTCCATCCTGGGGTACTCATGCACTTCCCCCTTTTGATAGCATTTAATGGGTATGGAGAAATGGTAGCGGCTTTCAAAGGATCAGCCACTGGACGGTAGACCTGTAATACCGACAGAAAAGGTTGTCGGCCAGGTAAAACAGCAGATTTAATATTTAGGGTATGAGCAGCAGCAAGGATCGGCATGCTCGTCACTTTAATAATTCGTCCTTTATAAGGGAATTTGAGGCATTGGTGATTCGTAGAAGGAATCGCCTCAAGAGTTTTAATATAAGGACGTCCCAGAATGGCATTTATGGAAGGGTCGATTTCTAGAATATGAAATTCGACCTCTGCATGACTTACTGGGCCTAGCTCCACCTTTAAATAAACCATTCCCAGAGGGGAACGGGTAGAATTGTCATATGCCGTAACTGAGATGGGGCTAGGCAGCCATTTCTCCTTGGGCACACCGCATAGCTCCAGGGTCTTCGGAGGTAAAACATTAATTGAAGCCCCTGTATCAACCAGGCATGCATCCACGGCCTTTTTGCAGATATTGACCGTGATGCTCAGAGCCATGCTTCTGGCGACTGGCGGTGCTAGTTCCGATGTGTGAAATGTAATTGAGGGCTGATCCCCCTGAGGAACTAGTAGTGCTGCAATTTTCTCTACCGGCACGTCTTCGTTAACCATCACCGTCTGTAGGTATTCCATTAAGGCTTCTTGGTGAATCTTGGACCTTTTAATCAATTCCAGTACAGTGATCCGTGCCGGTGTTCTGTCCAGATGTTTCAACAAGCCATATTGAGTGCCTGGTGCACTCTCTTCATTATGGGCTTCCTCAGTTGGCTGTGATGGGCCGTCTCGGACTGTGGACTGAGGAAAGACCTTGTTGAAAATCCTCCCACTCCGGAGCGCGTGTTCCTCGACCGTGGAGGATCCGGGTGACACCTTGAGTACCGCAGAGTCGGGTGGCGTAAGCGGTGCGGAGGGTTGATGCGTAGGTGGTGGCGTTGGGTTAGGTGGTGATGGTGTAGGGTTAGGTGGTGATGGCGCGGTGCGGATTAAAGGCCTAGAGGGTTGAATGGTAGATGGGTAAGTGGTTGGCGAAGTGGGGAATGGTACGCGTAATAGCGGTTTGGATGGTTGGGGCATATCTGGGTAGGTGGTAGTGGTAATGGGTGAAGTAGGAAATGGTACGCGTAGTAATGGCCTAGATGGTAAAAGGGGTGCGTTATTGGTTTGCGGGGGGGTATGTGATGGAGGCGTAGGAGTGCGGGGCGCAATGGGTCTAAGGAAGGTGGGTAATGGTAGTGGGTTATTGGGTGAGGGCGAGTGATATGTGGGTGTGGGTAGAGGGGTGATGGTGACGGGTTGTGGTCTGGGTATGTGGATGGTGCGGCGTAGTAGTCGTTCTGCGGTACTTTGAATGTGACCCGTTGAATAAAGAGAGGAAGAGTCCTCTATCCTCCATTGTTGCCCACGACCAGCCCCAGACTGGCTGTTCGTTAGAATGGGAGCAACCTGGTTCTGGTTCTGGTGCTCCGGGAGTGGATTCTGCACTATGCCCATGTTGGGTGGTGCTGCTGCTTGTGCCGGTGGTCTTGCTTGCTGCTGCTGCTGCTGCTGTTGCGGTCTCCTCGCCTTCAGGGCTGTTATGTATTTCTTCATTTCCTCCCAGTCTATGCCGCCCTGCTCGTTGAGATCATGAATATAATCTCTGAATTGGAAGCAGGTGTCAATGGTATGCCCAGGTTGCCTGTGGAAGTAGCAATACCTGGACGTATCGGCATTTTGAGGCCAGACGGCCTTTTCCCTTGGCAAAACTAAGGCGTTAGCCGCCATTAAAGCACTGAAGATATCGGCCAAGGATTCTGGGAGAGCCGGGTATTCTGCCCTCTTCGAGCCTGGGGGTCTTCTCTGCTGGTTGTAGTCACCAGGAGGAGGGACATTGTGGTACGCCGGCGGTGCGCGCGGCTGGTACTGTGGCTGTTGCTGCTGCTGATACTACTGCTGCTGGGGTTGCTGGTACTGCTGTTGCCGTTGCGGCTGTTGCTGTAGCTGTTGCTGGTTCTGATTCTGATTCGGCTGCTGGGGCCGTTGATACTGTTGTTGGTACTGGGGGTTCTGCTGCTGTCTGTACCCTTGCTGCTGTGGCCTCTGGTACTGCTGCTGACTCCTCACGAACTGGGGCGAGTTATTGTTCATGGTACTCACTTGCTCATGAGAGAGCGTGCCCTCAGTAGTCGGACCTGTGCTGGAAGAGTTCGGCACTGCAGGCTTCCGAGGCGGAGGCCTGCTAGGTCTATGAGGATCAAAGACGCTAGAGAATGTAGCGTCCTTGAAAGCATTCTGGCAGTACCGTGCTCTTTCATAGAGCTCTGCCATGTTGGTCAAATTGTTCAAGGAGAGGACGAGCTTGAACTGGGGCGTGGCATTGGAAATTAACATCTTCACTTGTTCGGACTCGGACAAGTGATCCTTCACCTTTTCAGCCAGACCTCGCCACCTGTCAGCAAAACTGACAAACTCCTCATCAGGTTTCATCTTTTCTGCAATGAGGTCCGTGATAGACAAGGAGGGTGCAACTCTGTCCTGGTATCGTTGAATAAATTTGCGTGAAACGATACCGTAATCTTCTACTTCTGAGGGTTCCAGGGAAAAGAACCACTCGAGGGCCGGTCCGTCTAGAGATCTCCTGAACAAGAAGGCCAACGGCCTCTTATCATTCTGCCAGAAAGAGGATTCATACATAAACTCCTTCAGATGTGTGAAGGGGTTACCAGTACCGTTGTACTTTCGGTACACTGGCATCTCAGAGGATGGCAGATGGAATACTGGCAGGTTCGGCAGACTGATCTCTGGCACAGCTTTGACCCCCATCATTTTCTGGAGGTTATTAAATTGCTCATCCATACGCTCCATTTTGGCCAGCAGCGTTTGTGTGGTCAGATCTGCCTGGGGAGGAGGAGGAGGAGGAGGAGGTACTTGGTAGGCCTGCTGCCTAGAGTACGTTGGGCAGGGTGTACAATAGAGGGGAGGTCCGGCAGAGCTTCCGCCATGCCCGAGGGCATTTTGATAAGCAGGCGTTTGCGGTCTAGCCGGTTGCCTAGATGATGAAAGCTGCGGCCCAGCTGGCCGAGAAGTAATATGAAGGCCCTCCACGGCCTGATGGATATAAGGAGGAGGAAAAGAAGGTTGCTGAGGAACAGCAGGGGGAGCCACAGGGTTCGGCTCGGCAGGCTGCATGGGTGCCTTCCCCTTCAAAATAGATTGGATCGCCTCGAACTGCTGAGGGTCCAGTCGGGAGGCAAGAACTCCCAGAGCATTGACGAGATCCGTAGGATCGGAGGGTGAGGGATCATTCTGGTTCATGTCCCCCTCAAGATCAGGATTAGGGATCGCATATTCATGCGGAAGAGGATCAGGATATTGATCACGTGGATGCAAAAGAGGTGTCCGAACATTCCCATCTAGACGATATGGAATGGGGATAGAACTACGGGAGGCATCAGCATCTCTCCCACTCTCATAGTTGTATTCAGAATCCCGAGGGGCATTAGCATCTCCCTCGTAATTAACCATGGCGTCTGGAGCCACACTCAAGTCCCTACCTGATCGTAGCAACATGATGTTAGATTCTTTGTCAAAGATTTAATCAAACAAGTTGTACAGAGATTAATCAAACAAGTGGATGCTTAACGCGATTTTAGGATTCCTTGTTGAGTTATTTGAATTGGATTAAACCACAATTTCGCTCAGGGAAAGGATCCTAGTTTCAGTTCAATTTCCACCGTTATTCTCTAAGGCTCTCTCTCACAACGCTTTCAGAATCTAACCAGGACTTCAATTGGTACAACCAGCCCGATGATCAAGGAGGAATACCTTGATTTTGGGGACTTATGGAGGTCTCAACGTCAACTTCTCTAGTCTGATCAAGGGACCAACCCAATCAGAGAGAGTTGCTGACGTCGAGTAATGTGTTCCTAAGAAGATGAGGGTATTAGCCTCAATGCGTATGTCCTGTGGCCTGGATGGCCTCTAATGCTTAGTAAGTAATGGGTAGCTAGCACTCAAAACACAAAAATCTGGAAACTGAAAAAAATTAAGAAACTGTTTGAATCGCGTCGATGGTAGTCGACGCTATTCAAAACAGAACTTAATTTTTTCGCAGAAGTAGATGCAGACAGCAGAGAAACTGTGAAGCCTGAAAGGCGTCTAGGTGTGTTGACGCGGTTTTGAAACACGTCAGCGATCAAGGACGCTTTTCAGTTCGCAGAAACAATTTTCCAGGAGGATTTTCTGGGTTGAATCCTCCTCAAACGAGATAAAAAAGCAGTAAACAATCGACTCATGCAAAAATTTTTAGTTCCGGATTTTAAACAGGATGATTTACTAACTAAACAACTAGAAAAAACAATCAATCACACATCATTTTTATCACAAAAACAGCTTTTTTGAATTAATCAAGGGGGGCAAGATCTTGCCACTGGGGTGTGCACGTGGTGCACGAGGGAAATTAATTAAACTAAACACTCACCAATTGGTGAGGACGTGTCCAGAGACACAAATGGTGCACCGTGGGTGCCCGATATGATGATAGCAAGAACAAAAAGAAACTAAAAGATGGCGAGACCAAGTCCCATCGTGATCGCCAAAAAAGCTGTAGGTGCTTAGAATGACCGTGTGATTATCATGAAATATCTATGTTGTTTAGGTGTAAACTAACCTATTAAAACAGCAACTAAAGTGCAGTGATCGCCAGAAACTTTTAACTAAAAAGTTTCAAAAGAGAGTATGATCGCCTACCTTTCGAACGCGGAAGATTGAGTCCTTGGTTCCCCTTCCTCAGCCGGCTGAAGAAAGAGAGCCCTTTCTTTGCTTCTTTGTTCTTGCTATTGAATTTGAGGTTGAGGATCGTCCAGAAGTTGTGCTTGATTTCCCCCTTTTGATCTCTTGTTGTTGTTGAGTGCAGAAAGGACAGAAACAGAAAACGAAGAAACAATGATGAGAATTTAAGTAGAAGCAATATCTGAACTAATCATGATGTTAAGCATATTTAAAACAGCAAACTCACTTGTTTAATGGCTTTGAAACCCCTTAGATCAAGTAGGTTTTTGAAAGATTATGCTGTGGTGTGTGTTTGCATGAAGTGAATGTGAAGAATGAAATTAATGAAGATGAAAAATGCAGCAATGAAGTAATGAAAAACTTATGTCCGGTCGGTTGAAGCTCTGAAAGGATGAAGATCTTGAAAGGACGCCGACTTCTGGAAATGGCAGCGCTCCGGCGTTACGACGTTGCTTCGATCTTCAACTCGCTATAACGCTATGGCTCAACTCAATTCTATTCTCTTCTCTTCTTTTTTTTTTTCTCTTCAACATGCAGGGTATTTATAGGCATTTCTTGCGTTCGAGATTAACATAGAAAAATTCCGAATTTATCTATCTTAACCGACAGATAATTACTGATTAATTCATCTTTATCTGTAATTATCTAAAATGCGTCCACCTTGGCTGACGCCTTTCAGATTAATTAAGATAAGGATAAATATCCGGGAAAACTTATCTTTATCTTTATTAGGTAAAACGCGTCCACCTGTGTAGACGTCTTTTAGCCTAATTAAGATAAGGATAAACATCCGGAGGGGAAGTTAAAATCACTTAGGAAACTTAAAACGCGTCGACCTTCCCAGACGCCTTTTAGTTAATTAATTAATTAATTAAAATTCAAATTTAAACGTTAAAACGGGAATAAACTCTAAATCGCGTCCACACAGGTTGACGTCTTTTAGAATTCTTCATATTTTAACTCAAATTTGAATTAAAACCAATTCAATTGATTAACTTAAACACATCTGTTAAACCCGACACTTAAAAAGATTAATAAAAATTAATTAATGATTAATTATCAGACCATTCTGAGGCATTATTATATGATATGAAATTTACTCGAAATGATGTCAAAATTAGCGTGTCTACACCATTTGTAAAATATGTACATTTAACGTTCATACTCATGTTCAAAATGATATAAGAATTAGACAAATCTTATTATGTATTGCACTATATCTTAATAAGGTGTAACTTCTCATTCTATCATAATACTATGATTTACAATGAGATCAATCGAGTGAGGATATAATTATCATTTTAATGATTTCTGTAAATTCTATACTTAAGTATTAATTTATTTGATCAAATTAAAGAGTTCTAATACTTCATTTTGATCTTATACCAGATGCATTCGGCTTGTACGTCAGCAAGTACATACAGTCGAATAATTCCAAGAGTAAACTAATAAGGTAAGTCAATAGAAGTGATTATCTTCGGCCTTAAGAGGATATTGAGCTGTTTGATGGATATAAGTGTCCTCTAAGTCAATCGTAAGGCACCTATTTCAATTTGGTTCACTGATCAATGGCATCAAATTCATTATGTAGATTGGCATATTTATAATTGCGCATAATGAAGTCCATGAATATGTGCAATAGTCATCAGATTATGATGAGATCATAATAATGAGACTGATGACTTATAAACACATATTCTTAATTGTTCCTAGTCATAGGATGTTTGAGAAGGACATCAAACATCCGGTTAGACTAGTACAGGTTATTCCAGTTCATATGATGAGGGTAACTGATCTCGTTAGTTACTCGTGTGGAGACACAATGGTAAACCTGTAGGTGCTCATTGGGGAATGAGTTCACTGAACTGATCCGACATGAATCGACGAATGGTAATTTACCTGACTGTCAATCGGCTTGATTCATCGTCACAGTGGCGTGGTTGATCCTTGGACTTAAGACACCAAAGACACCTTGTCGGTGGACTTCTGGACTTTGACCTTGACCTACGAATCCCTATCCACGGGATCTCAAATAGTCAAGGATCGGGTCCAGCGGAAGACCTTCGAAGGTGATTGTGTGTTCAATAAAGGATCGTTCGCTATCAGGTAACTGGAGAGAGAATGCTCTAGAATAGATCCGCAGGAGTCTCTGGCCAGAGCAGAAACAATATCTGAAAAGATGTTTTCGGATATTATAAAGCGGAGTCTGATTCAAGTGAGTTGACAATCTAAGGTTTGACAGTTGACCATACCCTAGGTTAACTCGAGAGCATTGTGCGAACGAAGGATTATAGCCACATGGTAACTGTGGATGGACAGGTTCCATGAGTGGGTTGCTGAACCCCATTACCTTCCGGGATCATGCGGTATTGCTTGGCACCCAACTTGATCGGAAGTCCGACCGAATTTACATGCGATGACGGTTGAGTAATTAGTTAATATCTAGATATTAATTAATTACAATAAGTCAATAACTAGTTATTGGACTTAACGGGCTGAAAACCGGACTGGTAAATGGGCCTAGAGGGTCACACGCAATAAGATTCTCAGTCGGTGGTACATAAGTGGGATTTATATTAACTCGGGGACTTTTGTGAAAAGTCGCGCCGACTTAATATATATACGCGCTGTTGAGAAACCCTGGGCCAAGCTCTAGGATTTTCCCTTGCTGGCCGTCATCCCCCCCTTTCTCTCTCCTTCTCTGGGCGTCCCGTTCGAGGCGCCAGAAACAGTTTCCGTCTCCGCCGTGTGTGATTCCCGAAAGTCGGGAATTCCCGTCGGCGGGATTTCAACAATCGTTGCGGTGACGGATCTTCAGCGAGCGAGCTGATACGGACGAGGGATCGAGGACGAACCACCGTGGAGGATCGCGTGGATACCGCTGGAGGCCAGACACTTGTGCGGCTCGCGGCATCACCTCGACGGAACCGAGACGGAAGCGGATTCGAATCCGTACACGATAATCATATTTTGATCTGTTTTTCGTTTTTCGTTTTTTGTTCTAAATCGGATCAGCGGGCATCGGGCGGGATTAATTCTGTTCTTCGTTTCCGTTGCGTTCTTCGCGTCCCGCCCGGATCCCAACACTGTTTATATCAGTATGTATTGACACTAATAATTTCTTATTGTACAACCCTGTGTACAATGCCATAGATAATCAGGATTCACACAGTTCATTTATATAGGAGACTTGTGAATATTCATCATATAAAATGTCACATCAAGAACCTATAGTGCATTGACCAATTTTAAAATCATATCGAACAACTATTGTTCCTTCTCAATCAATGTTATTCACTTTTATAATTATTAATATCTTATGGAACTAAATAACAATTATTCAATTTCATATTAGACTCCTACAGATATGTAAAGATTTACTGTCTGACAGTAACCTATGCATATCTTGAACAATTGTTGAGTCTAACTCAACACTTACTTTTTCTCGATTTCCTTTAAACCTGCATATTATTGCAGATCTGATAATCATTTCCAATATCTCACATTAGATACGCTAATTCTTCAATAGACATGAAAATGTTGGTAATAAGTATATCCGAATCAATATCCTTATAGTTGGCAGTGGGAGAACTACTATTTCTTTCTTTTAGCTGACTTTCCTTTATCCTTCTCAGATGTGGGTTCGATCGTTTAAGATCTTACCTCTTGCCTTTCTCAAAGGTACACAATGAATATCTCTTCTTCTTGGTCTATTCAAATAAGAGATTTAATGACAATCATTGCCTTTCAAAAAGGCATACCATGATTACTTCTTCACCTTGTTCTATCAAAGTAAAAGGATTCATGATATCTGATTAGGATAGTAACTTTCACTTAGCCATGAAGACATTCTTCAGAGTTTTCTAGTCAATCTGAATATGAGAAGTATTGGCATCTAATATGCCAAAATCTCGAATTGATAGACGACATTTTAGTGAACAAAGGAAATAACGTGATTTAAGCAGATAGCTCTTATAATTCAATTATGGTCTTTTATCTTGAATTATTTTTTACTATTTTTCGACAGACTGTATAACCTTCAGGTATACAGAACGGAAGATTCCAACGGTCTCCTAGTGAGGATCAGAATCTCCAAGAATCATAGTATGACCTCGGGTAAACACATAGTATCATACCATTATCTTAAAGCAACTATCTCATGGTAATTGCAACTCTTGCAATATCGGATCTTATTTTGACTCCCAGGTATTTAATGGTCCCGGATAAATACAATAGACCATTATCCTTGATCTAAACTTTACCATCAATACGTGACAGAGTAGAGTAAGAATGTAGCTCCCAGGCAAATGCGAGGATAGCTACACCGTTCCTCTATTCCAATCTCATCATAATGCCATAGTTAATAGTCCTTTCATTAGATGGTGGCTGATCTCAAGTAAACACATAGAAACTGCCATCATTGAATCAAGTTCTAAAAACTATATTGATGGAGAGTCACGCGGTGCATTCTCAATGACTCGCGCACCGGCTTAGACTTTATGTTGAAGGATTTGTTTATGTTAAGTTGGTCTCATCCTAAGTAGTAGTTTATAAATATATCGTATATATTTAATAATACTTAGATAATAGCAATTGATTCAAAATCAAGTACTAAAAGTATGCATCAATTATACATGTTCATTATGTGATTATGGATAGCATGGTAATTAACGGGAGTCATACAATTAATCACCACAACTACATAATAATTATATAATTAAAACATGCAAACATATAGGCACTGGTGATCTCATTTCCTTTCGCCTTCTTAGTTGCACGTGTGGATCATCCTCGCCTCTCCTCAGCCGATACGATCAATTACAATATAAAATGAGATTTAAAACAATTTTCAAGTACAAATTAATTGTAAGAGAAAACCTTATGGCTGAGTACAATAATCGAGGGAGATAGAATTACAATGGAATGAGAGAGAGATGGAGGCACGCAGGCTTCATTAATTTACATTTAATTAACCCATTACACATTCTATAACAATCTACAAAATCACACATCATCACATGATATAAAATTAACTAAGTGCACGTCCATGATTACGACTAATTTTAACTATCCACACATGATAAAACACATCACATGAAGGCAAAAATTTTGAAAAATAATAATTTTGATTTTCTTAAAACTTGGGTACCAATCAAAATTTGATAATTTGAATTTTCAAAAATCTTATTTTGTATCATGCATTTTAAATCTAATTTAAAGCACCAAATACATCAACATGTGCAAACAAAGCTAAAATTAAAATTTTAAAATATTCCATGCATAATTTAAAACAATTCTAAATTAATTAATCTAACACTTAGATTAATCTTAAATCACATTAATAACAATTATTAATGTGAAATAATCTAACATTTAGATAAAATTAAAAATTCCTTAACAACTCTTATAAAAGAATTTCTAATTCGTTAACAATTAATTGTTAAGAACCCCCTTATTAAATAACATTTATCAAATTATTAAGAAATATTAATTAGAACATTTCTAATTAAAATTAGTCTAACAATTAGACTTGATTTAATCTCTTAATAACTCTTATTAAAAGATAAATTTTTAAGTAGATTAGATCTTCAAAAACTTAATTAAGAGATTCTTGAGAATATTAATTAATTATCTTAATAACTATTATTAAGACTTAATTAATCCTTAGTAGCTTTTATTAAGGTTCATTTTTAAGAAATAATTTACTCTTAACAGTTAATTAATCACTTAATAACATTTTATTAAGTGTCCCTTAATTATAATTAATTTCATAACAACAATTGTTAAGAAATTAAATATCTAATCTCCTAATAAAAACTAACAACCTTTTGTTAATTAATTTTAAGGTTACAATTTAAAACAAATTAACGACACTTGTTAATAAGTTTTAATATCATAACTTAATTAACCCCTCTAAACCTTTAATTAAAAATAATAATTTAATAATAACAATTGTTAAGAAATTAAATAAATTTAATTAAGAGTTAACTGAACATTTAATAACCTCTTATTATTAAATGTCCTTTAATTAAAATTAATTTAACAACACTTGTTAAATCTTATTAAGATCATATCTTAATAATAACACCTTTTTAAATGGAAATTATAAACTAAAGTCTAAAACATATTTTAAACATTGTTTAAATCAATTAACAATTAATTAGAGGTGGGTATTTGGTTAAATAAAAGCTTTTAGAGGGAATAAAAGGGTTTAATGTGGTTTAGGGAGTTAAATGGGCTAGGTTTATAGGGCCTCTTGGGCCTAGGCCGGGGTTTGGCCAGGGCCTGGCCTGGCCTAGACCATGGCTCAGGCCACCAGACCGAGCTAGGTCTGGTGCCTGGCGCGCCCGAGCCGGGCCCACCCTCCCCCGGTCGGGCCGGCTCGGGACCGGCCGGTCCAGGCGCATGGGAGCAGTTCGTCCATCCCCTAGGGTCCCCCCCCCCCTTTCCTAGTTGCAGGTTTCTTAGGCGGCGGCGCCACCGGCGTCAACGCCGGAGCCCGTCCAGAAGAGCTCACCGTCGGTTGCCACCACCCAATAGGGGTCCTAGGGAGTTTCCAGAGGCCGCCGGTCATATCGGTCTCCACCATGGAGGTGGCCGTACTCCATCGAAGGCACTTTGAAGCCCACAAAATTGGTTCTTCATCTCCATGAAGAACGCGACGAAAACCCTCCAAAAGAAAAAAATCATTTTTCACATAGAAAAACTAAATTCGATAGTCTAAGTTCATCCCATGAACAATATCTACGAGGAAAAACGAATTAATACATGAAATAATTTAGAATGATAATATCGTCGTTCCGAAGTGGATCAGAGCGAAACCTGGCTCTGATACCACTGTTAGGATCCGGGCAGGACGCAAAGAACGCAGCGGAAATAATGAACAAAATCCCGCCCGATACCTACTAATCCGATTCGGAACGAAAAACAATAACTAAAAATCGTGATGCAATCTGAATACCGTGCGTGAATTCAAATCCGCTTCTGTCTTGGTTCTATCGAGGCGATGCCGCGAGCCACACAAGCGTCCAGCCTCCAGCATATCCACGCAATCCTCCACGGTGGTTCGTCATTGCTCCCTCATCCGTATTAGCTCGCTCGTTGACAATCCGTCGCCACAACGATATCCGAAAACCTGCAGATGGGAATTCCCAACTTTCGGGAATCGCGCGCGGCGGGGACGGAGACTATCCTAGCGCCTCAAACGGGACGGGGGATGGCCAGCATGGAAAACCCTGGAGCTTGGCCTAGGGTTTCTCAACAGCACGTATATATTAAGTCGGCGCAACTTTTCACAAAAGTCCCCAAATTAATATAAATCCCACTAAAACACCACCGACTGAGAATCTATTTACGTATGACCCTCTAGGCCCATTAACCAGTCTGGTTTTCAGCCCGTTAAGTCCAATAACTAGTTATTAACTTATTGTAATTAATTAATATTTACATATTAACTAATTACTTAACCAAATTAACATCTCATGTAAATTCGGTCGGACTTCCGATCAAGTTGGGTGCCAAGCAACACCGCATGATCCCGGAAGGTAATGGGGTTCAGCAACCCTCTCATGGAACATGTCCATCCATAGTTACCGCGTGGCTATAATCCTTCGTTCGCACAATGCTCTCGAGTTAACCTAGGATATGGTCAACTGTCAAACCCTAGATGGTCAACTTACTTGAATAAGACTCCGCTGTATAATATCCGAAAACATCTTTTCTGATATTATTTCTGGTCTAGCCAGAGACTCCTACAGATCTATTCTAGAGCATTCTCTCTCTAGTTACCTGAGAGCGAACGATCCTTTATTGAACATACAATCACCTTCGAAGGTCTTCCGTTGGACCCGATCCTTGACTATTAGAGATCCCATGGACAGGGATTCATAGGTCAAGGTCAAAGTCCAGAAGTCCACCGATAAGGTGTCTTTGGTGCCTCAAGTCCAAGGATCAACTACGCCACTGTGACGATGAATCAAGCCGGTTGACAGTCAGGTAAATTACCATTCGACAATTCATGTCGGATCAGTTCAATGAACTCATTCCCCAATGAGCACCTACAGGTTTACCATTGTGTCTCCACACAAGTAACTAACGAGATCAGTCATCCTCATTATATGAGCTAGAATAACCTGTACTAGTCTTACCTGATGTTTGATGTCCTTCTCAAACATCCTACGACTAGGAACAATTAAGAATGTGTTTATAAGTCATCAGTCTCACTATTATGATCTCATCATAATCCTATGACTATTGCACACATTCATGGACTTCATTATGCACAATTACAAATATTCCAATTTACATAATGAATTTAATGTCATTTACCAGTGAACCAAATTGAAATAGATGCCTTATGATTGGCTTAGAGGACACTTATATCCATTACACAGTACAATACACAAAGACAGCCAAATCAGCAAGGCTATAGGCCACCTCCTCTGCAATTCCAACAACAACCTCACCATCAACTTCAACAACCACAACTTCAACACCTCCAGTTACCTCAACACCCCCCTCAACAGGTATACAATCAACCCAGGCAGCAGCCGAATTACAACCAGGTTCCTCCTCCAAATGACTACCCCAACAAAGAAAACCTCCTGGTCCAAGAAGAGCAGCCTACCCCCAATTGCCAGAGTCACAATCTGATGTTTGCAATGCTCTCATGGCAGCCAATGCTTTAGTATTACCCAAGGAAAATACCATATGGCCCCTGAATGCCGATGCCTCTCGATACTGTGTGTATCATCGACAACCTGGGCATACTGTGGATGTATGTTTCCAATTCAGGGACTACATCCATGATTTAAATAACCAAGGAGGTATAGATTGGGAAGAAATGAGGAAGTTTATAACCGCCTTGAAGGCGAGAAGGCCGCAACAGCAGCAGCCACAGCAGCAAGTTCAAAGAGCACCAATCTAGCAGGCAACACCCCCACAAAACATGGGAATAATACATAACCCACTGTCGGAGAATCAAAATCAAATCGCACCAATCCTCACGAACAGCCGATCTGAGGCTAATAGGGGGCAACAATGGAAGGTCGAAGAGGCCTCTCTATCTACTCAATAGTGCATAGTCAAAAGGCTGCCGAACAACCATCACTACGCCGCATTATCCGCACTCCCAAACCTTCACCAATTCCCATACAACCAAGAACCGCTACACCCATACCCATACCCGTCATCTCCAAAACCACACCTAAAACCCCCGTTTCACTACCTGCCTTCCTCAAACCTATAACCACTATGCCACCACCACCAAATAACCTCCCACCCGTCTACGAATCTATACTCCCATCCAAACCGCTACTACACATATCGTTCCCTATGCCATCACCCATCCACCATGCACACATGCTACATCTAAACCTCTCATCCGCATCGCCCAATCACCTATCCACCACAATACCATCTTACCATCCAAACCCCTCATCCGTACGGCATCACCAATAACAAACAACCCTCCGCCACCCATTTGCGAATCCATCGCACCATCCAAACTCCTCATCCATTGTTGAGCTTCGAAGCGGCCGCATCTTCAGCAAAGTATTCCCACAATCTGCTGTTCAGGAAGGACCGTCACAAGCAGTGGATGAAGTACAAAACAAAGAGAGTATACCAGGCACTCAATATGATTTACTGAAATATTTAGACAAAACACCGATACAAATCTCTATACTCGAGATGATTAAGAGGTCCAATACCCACCAGGAAGCCCTAATTGAGTATTTACAAAGGGTAATGGTTAGTGAAGACGTGCCGGTAGAAAAGATCATTACCTTGCTGGTTCCACAGGGGGAGCAACCATCTATCACATTCCACTCTTCTGAGTTAGCACCCTGATAAACTATTAAATTGATCATTTAAGGGCAATCATATGCATCACACTCATATTTTTATTTGCAAAATAGCATGAAATGATAGATAATTATGTAACAAGTCCAACGGTACCAATTTCATCAAATTCTGACTTAAAAACATCGTCATTTCATGTGATTAAAGGAGTATAGCGCATTTGCGGTTTTTCGACAAAACGGAGACGAAATAAATAAATATGATGATATTTTTATGATAATGCGCTAATTTATATTTATTCTATGTGAACAGGACATGCCGATGATGCAGTGCAGCTGGTGGAGTTTCTGGCAATTTGGGGGAGGTCTAGTGTTCGGATTTCAACTAAAGCAGAGGTAAAAATGCAATTTGATTCCTTCCTTCTCTGGAATTTCCCAAAACCCACTATTTCCTTCTTTCACTCTAATTCCGGATCCTCCTCCTTCTCCAGTTTCCTCTTCCTCTCCTTTATTTTCTTCTCTCTCCCCCATCTCTCTCTTCTCTTCTTTCTTCCTCCCAGCCGCAGCAGCCTCTCTTCTCTTCCTCCTCTTCTCAGCCTCTCACTCTCTAATTCCTAGTCTCTCTCAGCTTCTCCGTTTATTCCCAGCAGCCCCAACTCCCTCTCTCTCTCGGCTTCTCCGTTTCCCAACAGCCTCTCCTTCGCCCTCTCCCTCTTTCTCTCCAATCTCCACAGCTGACTCTCCCTCTCTCTTCTATTCTTTCTCAACCCCGCAGCCCTCCATAGCTCTCTCTCTCTCTCTCTGTTCTCTCTCCCTCCACAGATCTCTCTCTCTCGGTCTGTTCTTTCTCTCCCTTATTCTCCCTCTCCCACACACCTCTCTCTGGTTCCCACGCGGCAACCCTTCTCAGCCGGGCCTCTCTACAACACGCATGCAGCACTGCACCAGCCGCCCATGCACGCTTGGTCCAGCACCTCCTCCACGTCCACGTAGCCGGCAACGCACCAGCAGCAGCCTGCACCTCCACGTGCTGTCCCAGCTGAACCGGCACCTCCACGCGCTGCCCATACGCATGCTCGGTGAAGCTTGCACCAACCGCACCTGCAAAGCTGCTCCTCCACGCGCCAGCACCCCTCAACCACCAGCGGCAACACCTCCACCAGTTTCAGTCCGGTGCATCCCCAGCATAGCACTCCCAGCAAGCTGTCCCGGCGCACCAGCAGAAGCCCCAGCGCATGCAGCAAGTCCATGTTGCCGGCCTCCTCCTACTCCCAACATGCACCTGCATGCACCCGTTGAAGCCTCCACGTAACCGGCTGCCCTGCACCAACAGCAACCGGTCTCCACGGCGCACCAGCAACTGTCCTCCACGATGCCGGCAAGGTTCTCAGTAGATCCACGCGCCAGCAATCCCTCCATGCAGCAAGATCCTCCTTCCAGCGCATGAAGCAGCTTCTTGCCAACCTCCACGCAGCTGCTTCCTCCAGTGCATGCAGCAGCAAGCTCCACGTTTCCCTTCCACGCACCAGCAGCAACCATCAGCCGGCAACCCACAGAAGATTGCTGATATTGTGTTGTTCTTTCTATTTCCCCCATTAGTATAATAGTTGGTAATTTAATTAAGATTAGTAAGTTGTTATTTAATATTTTGTTTATTTAGTTTAAGTTTATTAAACCATTAAACTTTGTAATTTGCTTCGTAATCTTTAGATAATTAATGAGTTCCACATAGTTAAATTTCAACGTATTTGTTATAATTTTAGTTGTGCTTAGTTTTTTTTTTATATGTGCTTGTGTTTAATTTCTGAAAAAGAAAAGAAAAAAAAAGATTTGTTTAATTTAGATAATTATAATTTTATGTAACATTAGTTAACTTAATTCTAGTTTAAATAAGTAATTAGTTTACTTAAAGTCCCACTTATTTTTAGATTAATTAAATTCCAAAGTTTTCAAAGTTAAAATCTTAACTCCCTGTGGATCGACTCGGACTCACCACTATTTTCAAAATTTGATTTGAGTGAGCCGAATAAATTTAGATTGAACGTTCTTATGAGTGTTTAACGACGCACAATTTAGAACGATCACACCCCTAGCAGCGAGGGGCATGACCTTGAGCATTATAGTCAACATTTGCAAGAAAGCTGTAGACGCTTGTTTGGTGGACACTGGGGCGTCCATTAATATCTTACCACCGAAAATACTAGAGCTATGTGGGGTACCTAAAGAAAAATGGTTGCCTTCTTCTATCTCTGTCACTGCTTACGACAACTCCACCCATTCTCCTATGGGAATGGTTTACTTGAAGGTCAAATTGGGCCCGGTCTGTCATGCTAAAGTTGAATTCTACATTTTCGAGATTGACCTCTCACTGAAAGGAATACTCGGTCGTCCTTATATCAAACTACTTGAGGCTATTCCATCCACAAATCATCAATGCCTAGAGTTTCCCTATAAAGGATGGGTCATCAAGGTCATGGCATGCCTATTCTTGCTGCTGCTCACTGTTTAAATACAAGTCCAACTCCAGTCTCTCCATATGCTCGACAACCCATCTTGTCTATGCTACAGACTTATATTCCAATAGCTGATCCACTGAAACACGCCATTCCTTCATCCTATCCAATTTATGTTGTAAAAAGGGGGAACTTCATGAGTACCCTTGGCTAGAATATTATGATGAAGATCGGGTATCACCCCGGGAAAGGCTTGGGTACACAGCTGCAAGGCAGAATTAAGCCAGTGAAAGATGGCAGAAGGATGTAAGAATCGATGATGCGCAGTGGAAAATTAAAACGATTCCTATGCATCGGGTTGCTTGGATCGTAAAACAGACAATAAAAAAATAATGGGAAGAACCATTCTTCACCTTTGCGGGATTTCGAATCTCCCGTAGATTCAACTGATTTGATAATCGCACACGCGCACGATCTTCAGAGGTATCCACACGAGCTCCCGACGCAGACACAATTTCCTCCTCGGCTTGAGTACTTTGACCTGATCTCAAATCCATTATGCAGGAGGGAGAGAGAATGGACGTTTGCTTTAAGAGAGAGAGGGGGAGAGAAAGAGAGGAGAGAGAAAAACTTAAAGGTGTAGTGTACGATTCCAACCACCTCACCACCCCTCTCCTTGGCCTCCTTTTATAACAATTATAGATAAGCACAAGGTTCATTTCTCATGATTATCCAAGAGCTTAGCCTTGGATAATTCTCCATTTAAATATTCATGTTTATCCTGTGGCTTGATAAGTCCACAATTTTACATGAATAACAGATGAAATTGACATACTTTGCTATTCCTCAGCAATTATTTAATGCGCAGTTGAATGATTTACGGCTATGAGAACTTAACTGTTATTTTATGTGAAAATAAGACATGAACAAGCAAATGGCATAGTGGTTGGACCACCTAAACTTCAAAGAAGTGACCAGAGTTCGAATCCTGGCAAAAACAACATTTTATTTTCGTATTTTAGCTTCAACCGGGGCCCACATGCCAACTAAGAGAGAAAGGAGGAGGGAATTCTGAAATTCAAAGAAAGGAGGATCCATTTCAAAAATTCAAAATTCAAAATACCAATTAATGTTTTAAAGAGGATCCCCTAATCAAGGGGAGCTTAATGAAAAGGATTTTTAAAAATCTCTTTTTGAAATTCAAACCCTCCCTTCTTTTCTATAAAACCAAGGGAGGAGGTCAAAGGGAGGGGCCGCAAATTTTCAGATTTTTTTTATCTCCCTCTCTCCCTGTTACGTTTTTCTCTCTGCTTTCTCTCTCTCTCTATCTTTTTCCTCTTTCTCTGTCTCTCCCGCAGACTCTCCCTTTCCCCCTGCGTCTTATACCCTTCTCTGTCTTTCTCTCTGCGTCTTTCTCTTTCTCTTCCTCTCTCCCTTTACGTCTCTGTCTCTCTCCTCCCCTTGCGCCATATCTCTCTCTCTCTCCAGCGCTCTCTCTCTCTCACTTTTTCTGCAAACCGTGCAGCAGCACGCAGTCCCGGGCCCACGCCCGCCACGCAGCGTGCCCACGCGCAGCAGCGCCTGCAGCGCCCGGGCCCGCCAACGTCAGCCGCCGCCACACTCCGCCACGCGGCAGCGCCAGCGGATTCGCGCTGCCACGCCTCGTCGCCCGTGCGCACCGGAGCGGAGGTTCCCGCTCAGTCATCGCCACGCGTCAGCCGCCCCAGCACGCCTCGCCTGCCGCGCTGCACGGCCCGCACGCAACACCTGCCGAGCCGCTGCCTCGCCTGCCGCGCTGCTGCCTCGCCTGCAGCGCCCGAGCCGCCCTGCGCTGCATCGCCTGCCGAGCCCTCGTCTGCCGCACCGCCTCGGTCCAAAGCGCCAAGGTGTCCACTGGTTGCCACGAACCCCGGCTCGGACCAGTGTGCCTCTGCCTAAATGCCCCCCTGCCCACTGCGACAAGCACCTCTTGGCCAGAAGCCCCTCTGCTACGGTTCTGGCCACTGCTGATGTTGTAGTTTGTTCATGTTATTTTAAATTGTCTAGTTCAACTAGTTTTGAAAACTCCCATTGTAATTTCTCCTTAAATAATTTTATATCAGTTTTCTTTTATGCAGTAGCTTGATAATTTTGTCTTCTAGAAATATGTATCTTCTTAGGATAATTTACTTATTCTGTCCATTATTTAGTCATTTAGTTAGATTTACATATTGTAGTTTAGGTCATTAGTTGGGTATTATTAGTGTTGTCTTAATAAAACTTAGGAAATTTAGTGTTTTAGGAGTGTGAGTAAATTTCGGTAATCAATTGATCATCTTCTCAAGATTTGCATCTCAAAGTCACATTTGTTAACACTGTTTCCACTAAAAATCCATGATTTTCAAAGTTAAAAACTCTATTTCTCCGTAGATCGACCCGGTCTCATCCATGCACTACCTTTTTATCCTTAATTGAGACTCGGAAATTAAGATTGATGTTATTTGTATTTTAACGACGGCATTTAAATACGCATCAATTTTTGGCGCCGTTGCCGGGGAATTTAGAATTTTAATTTTGATTATTTTGGGTCCATTTGTATAAATCCATACTCACATTCATTCTCTCTTTTTGTAGGAATTTTTTTTAAAAAAAAAAAAGAAGACAAAAGGAAAGCTCAACTTGGTGAGTTTGTTCCAATTTCTTTAATATTTTTATTTTCAGATTTGCTTAAAATAGATATAGACCTCATTAAATAAAAAAAAAATCAGAAAAACAAAATTAAAAAAAAATGCATTTCAAGATTAGAACCCAAACTACCATGTTTTAGGACATGCATCATTTAGGAATGCATTAGTTTTAAATTTTTGTCATTTGTTTCATGTTGAAGAGTGCGGGAGACAAGGTAAGTCTTTCAAAATTGTGCAAGTAATATGTTCATGCATTGTCATTTCATTATTGCACAAAACAAACTTGATTGAATTGTGGTGTGCATCTCATTGATAAAATAATTTAAGGGCATCTTCATAACAAGATAAGGTGGGGATTTCATCACCCTTCCTTGGCCCACAAACCACAAACACTCCATCTTGCACTGTCCCAAGCCCAATAAAAATCAAATAGCAATTGCACCTAGGGTTCACACTATGATTGGACCTAGCTTTGAATTCATTTCTACTTTGGACAACGGTGTCTAGGCTAGAGGTTACAAAGGCAAACGCCTAAGTGGACAAGTGGTTATTTAATTAGGTCCCTACGAAAGTAGGGGGAGCCTCCCACTATCCCACCTCTTACCTGGCCGATTGATCTATTGTAGGGGTGATTCATAGTGAATTCTAGCCATTTTGTGAGAAATCTCATCCTTAAGTCTAGGATACACTTAGGTCATTAGGAATTTGTTATTAACTTGTTTATCTTTGCATAAATAAACATAAAAAATATATTAAAATAAAAATCACAAAAACAACCATTCTCATCTCATCTTGGTCTAGTGTATGCTAAGTAGAAGATCTCAAAAGCCATATATTATCAAACCCATTCAAGAAATTGAGAGATACCTACATCACCAAACCAATATTCAACATCAAATGGCTGGAAATAATCAACAAATGCCTAAACAAATGAAGGAATACTTCATTCCTCAAGACTATAATCCTTCATCTTGTATCCAATTGCCTAATGTCCATGCTAGCCATTATGAGATCAAGCCAAGCACCATCCAAATGCTCCCATCTTTTTATGGGAATACCAATGAAGATCCATATAAACATTTGGATGAATTCTTTGAGATTTGCTCAACCATGAAAATTCAAGATTTCACGGAAGATGCCCTTCGACTTACCCTATTCCCTTTCTCACTTAAGGACAAAGCTAAATATTGGCTTGGAACGATAGGGGAGCCCATTAGGACTTGGCCCGAAATGCAACAAGAATTCCTAAAAAAATTCTATCCTATTGGGAGAACAAATACAATGAGAAGAGCTATAACTGGATTCTCACAATTACCAGGAGAACAAATTCATGAATCTTGGGAACGATTGAAAGAATTGTTGAGGAAATGTCAACACCATGGATTGTCTAGATGGCAAATTGTGCAAGCATTCTATGAAGGTTTAGATGCACAATACAGACAAATAATAGATGCATCTTGTGGAGGAGCTTTCATGAGCAAAAGTGAGGAAGAAGCTTATGATTTGTTTGAAATGCTAAGTGAAAATTCAATAAATCATGCTTCACTTTCATCATATGAAAGATCTGTGGGAACATCCAAACGGACTGGAGTCTATGAAATAAGAAATAGAGGAGAATTTGAACCTAAGATGGATATCAATGCCTTGGCTCAAAAGTTGGATAAGGTGGACCTTCTGGCCCAACAAATGAGCAAAATGGATCTTATGGCCCAAAAACTAGACCAAGTCCTAGCTTCGAATAACCAAGGATCTAATATCCATGCACAATCAAGACCTTACTCCGAATCTTCTCCATCTTATCAAGAAGCTTGTAATCTTTGTGCCAGCCCAACTCACCATGTCAGTGAGTGTCCTACGGCAGCCCAATTACCACTGTTCATTCAAGAACAAGTCCAAGCAGCCCAGGGTTATTCAAAGCCCAATCATGATCCATATTCTAACACCTATAACCCTGGTTGGAAGAATCATCCTAATTTTTCATGGAAATCTCAACAAGCCCAAGCTCCAAATCCACAAGCACAAAATTTTCAGAACAGGGCCCATCAACAGAATTGCTATCCAAATCAATCTTTCAATAAAAGCCAACCTATCCAGCCCCAAGCTCAAGCTCCTTACTTTCCGCCCAATAACAATCAAAATATGTTCTCTCAACCCCCATATCACATCCCACAACATCAGCTATCAAATCAAAATGATGACAAATTCAATATGCTGCAACAATTACTTATGAATCAACAACAACAACAACAACAATTGCAGCAATTGGTCATCTCTCAACAACAATCCATTTCAAAATTAGAAGCCCAATTGGGTCAAATGGCTGATACAACCATGAGGAGGGAAGTGGGCCCATTACCAAGTCAACCCATTGCAAACCCGCGAAACTATCCTCCGGGTTTCCAACAACAACCAATCCTACCTAATCCTCAAGCCCAACCCCAAATGGGCTCAAATCCACGAAGAGGCCCACAGTTAGAAAATGCGAAAGCAATTTTGGCCTTAAGAAGTGGTAAAGTCTTGCCGGATCTTTACCCAAACCAAGGATCTAGTCAACCCAATCCTGAACAAAATGAAGAAGAAAAAGGAGAAGAAGATGAAGATAAGAATGAACAACCCAATATCATTCAAGGAAAAGGAAAAATGGAGGAATATCCTGAGAATTATAAACCAAAAATCCCTTTTCCACAAGCTTTAGAAAATGGCAAAGAAAAAAGAAAGCATCAAATCCAAGCAAAAAATGAACAGTTAATGGACTTATTTAAACAAGTCCACATTAACATACCATTGGTTGATGCAATCCAACATGTGCCGGCCTATGCCAAATTTTTGAAAGAACTTTGCACTCACAAGAGAGAGCCTAAAGCAAATCCTAAGAAAGTCTTTTTGTCTGAAGAAGTGAGTGCCATTTTGCTAAACCAACTGCCTAAAAAGATGAAAGACCCTGGAGCACCACTTATCTCTTGTGTTGTTGAAGGAACCACCTTTGATAAGGCACTATTGGACCTTGGAGCAAGTGTGAACCTATTACCCACCTCAGTTTATGAAAAATTTGGGATAGAAGAATTGAAACCAACTCCGGTGATCCTACAATTGGCCGATAGATCTCTTAGGACATTGAAAGGAATGGTGGAAGATGTCATTGTCAGGATTGATACTTGCTACTTCCCAGTTGATTTTGTCATCCTTGACATGGAGCCCGTTCAGCATCTGAGAAATAGCCCAATTATATTGGGCCGACCTTTTCTAGCCACTGCAAATGCCATCATTAACTGCAAATCTGGGTTAATGGATATCTCATTTGGAGATCACAAATTATCCCTCAATATTTTCAAAGCTTCTGGCCATATGCAGGATGGGGAAGATTGTTTTGCAATTGATGTGATTGATAAGATTGTAGAAACATCCCCTTCGGCCCAACTTGAAAAGGAAGAAGAGTTAATGGCCATATCAGATTTGAATAAAAAGACCTGGCAGCCCAACAAGGTTGAGCCTTTACCTGAACTCAATCTAGAACCTACTCCTCCATCTCTCCAGGTTCCAACTCAGTTAGAACTCAAACCTTTGCCGGAATCTCTCAAATATGTCTTTTTGGGCCCATCTGAAACTCTACTTGTGATCATAGCTACGGATCTTAACCCTACCCAAGAAGAACAACTCATTGAAGTTCTTCGAACTCATAAAGAAGCCATAGGGTGGTCAATAGCTGATTTGAAAGGAATAAGCCCAACCACATGCATGCATCATATTTATCTTGAAGATAATGCAAAACCAAGTAGAGAAATGCAAAGTAAATTGAATCCTATTATGATGGAAGTGGTTAAGAAGGAAGTGGTGAAATGGCTAGATGTGGGTATCATATACCCGATATCTGATAGCAAGTGGGTAAGCCCAACCCAAGTAGTGCCAAAGAAGTCTGGCTTAACTGTGGTAACAAATGAAAAAGGGGAAGAAATGCCCACTAGGCTAACCACGGGGTGGAGAGTTTGTATTAATTACAGAAAATTGAACACAATGACAAAGAAAGATCATTTCCCACTCCCGTTTATTGATCAGATTTTGAAAAAGCTAGCGGGTCAGAAATATTTCTGTTTCTTAGATGGATATTCGGGATATAATCAAGTGGCTATATACCCAGAAGATCAGGAGAAAACCACATTCACATGTCCATTTGGCACATTTGCATTCCGAAGAATGCCATTTGGACTATGTAATGCACCAGCAACTTTCCAAAGGTGCATGTTGGCCATCTTTTCAGATATGGTGGGAGAATTCCTTGAAGTATTCATGGATGATTTTTCAATATTCGGGGATTCATTTGAAATTTGTCTGGAGAATTTGAAAAATGTATTGGGAAGATGCATAGAGACCAATTTGGTTCTAAGTTGGGAAAAGAGTCATTTCATGGTTAAAGAGGACATAGTTTTGGGCCATATAGTGTCTGGAAGAGGTATCGAAGTGGATAAAGCTAAAGTTAGCCTAATCGCCAATCTTCCTCCACCTACTTCGATAAAACAAATTCGATCATTCTTGGGCCATGCCGGCTTCTACCGCCGGTTTATTCAAAATTTCTCCTAAATTGCCCGACCATTAACCCTTCTCTTAGCCAAAGATGTCCCATTCCATATTGATGAAAAATGCTTGGAAGCATTTAAATCTTTAAAAGAGGCTCTGATCAAAGCTCCCATTCTCCAATCGCCTGATTGGTCTTTGCCATTTGAGATAATGTGCGATGCTTCTGATTATGCTATGGGAGCAGTACTGGGACAAAGAATCAATAAAAAGCCTGTGGTGATTTATTATGCAAGTCGTACACTTGTAGATGCTCAGATGAACTATACCACCACAGAAAAAGAATTGTTAGCTATTGTTTTTGCTCTGGAGAAATTTCGATCTTACCTTTTGGGAGCAAAAGTGATTATTTATTCTGATCACTCGGCATTGAAATATTTGTTGACAAAGAAAGATGCCAAACCAAGATTAATCAGGTGGATCCTACTCCTCCAAGAATTTGATTTGGAGATCGGGGACAAAAAGGGATCCGAGAATGTGGTGGCTGACCATCTCTCCCGAATCATGATTTCAGATAATGAACCAATGAGAGACTCATTCCCTGATAAACACCTCTTAGCCATTTCCCACACGTCACCACCATGGTATGCACATATTGTGAATTTTAAGGTGACTGGTCAAATCCCACAAGGATGGACAAAAAATGAAAAAGATAAATTCTTCTCTCAAGAGAAGTATTATTTTTGGGAAGATCCTGAACTCTTCAAAATTTGTCCAGATCAAATAATCCGGAGATGTGTGCCTGAAGAAGAACAACAAAGTGTTTTGAACTTTTCCCATAACCTTGCTTGTGGAGGTCATTTCTCCGGAAAGAAAACCGCAGCAAAGGTTTTACAAAGCGGTTTCTATTGGCCCACACTTTTCAAAGATGCTTATGAGTTCAGCAAAACATGCCTAAGATGTCAAGCTGTTGGAAATATGACTAAAAGAGATATGATGCCTCTAAATCCAATCTTAGTGGTTGAAATTTTTGATGTTTGGGGAATAGATTTCATGGGCCCTTTTCCACCATCTTTTGGATGTGAATACATCTTAGTGGCAGTGGACTATGTGTCTAAATGGATTGAAGCAATAGCCACCCGAACCAATGATCACAAGGTGGTGATGAAATTTGTACAGAAGAATATCTTTTCTAGGTTCGGATGGCCAAAGGCTATCATTAGTGATGGGGGTTCGCACTTCACTCATTCTCAATTTCGAGCATTGCTCAAAAGATATGGGATTACTCATAAGCTTGCTACCCCTTACCATCTCCAAACTAGTGGCCAAGTAGAGATATCTAATAGAGAAATCAAGAATATCTTGCAAAAATCTGTTAGGCCCGACAGAAAAGATTAGTCCGAAATGTTAGATGATGCTTTGTGGGCCTATCGGACTGCTTATAAAACTCCTATTGGCATGTCACCATACAGGCTAGTCTTTGGAAAAGCCTGCCATCTCCCAGTGGAATTAGAACATAGAGCTTATTGGGCTATCAAACAGGTCAATTTTGATCTAGTCAAAGCAGGTTCACACCGAACCTTACAATTGAGCGAACTAGATGAAATAAGAAATGAAGCCTATGAGAACTCGAAAATCTATAAAGCCAAGACTAAAGCTTTTCATGATAAACATATTGTGAGAAAATCTTTCCACTATAATCAAAAAGTCTGGCTATTTAACTCAAGGTTGCATTTGTTTCCTGGGAAATTGAAATCAAGATGGGATGGACCATTCTTGGTAATTAAAGCTTTTGACCATGGTGCGGTCAAGATCATGGATCCAAAAAATAGACAGACATTTACTGTTAATGGGCAACGCTTAAAACCTTACATTGAAAACCTTCAAAATTGTCCATTGGAATCCGTACAGCTAAGTGATCCACAATGAACATAATTTTGTCTGGCTGAAGACAATAAACTTAGCGCTTATTGGGAGGCAACCCAATCTTCTCATTTTTATTCTAATTATTCTCTTTTTCTTTTCTTTTTTTTAGAAAATTCATAAAATCCACCATGGAGAACAGAGAGAAGCCTCGTCACACCTCAGGTTGTATCTCTCCTCATCAGTAATTTTTGTGCATTTCTATGCCATTGAGGACAATGTCATTCAAGTTGGGGGGAGAATCATAGTGCATATTGAATAAAATCGTTTAAAATGAACAAAAGTTTTGAAATTTTTTTTTTCAATTTTCACACAAATTTTCAAAAGAAAAAAAAATTGTTTCATTTGCACACTCCAACAGAAATTCATATCTATCACACTTCATTTAGGGAATCTTGATCAAAATTGAGGTAGGAGGTTGAGTAAAAGTTTGAATTAACCCCCCTCTCTACAAAGAATCACGACGAGATGATTTTCACACACACACAGTAACCTGGAAAGAGTGGAAGATCCTGAAAGTGTAGAGTTGCTGGAGTTAACCGAAGTGTAGAATTACCCATGCTATTTTTACTTTTAGGTCAAACGAACGAAAAGTTAGGATTCGTAATAGGAGATCAAACCACTTAACCCTTTAAGGAGGCGGTCACTTTGAAAAAAAAAAAAAGGACAATCAGAAACATGAAAATCAAATAAATATGCTTCAAAAGAGTCAAAGGAAGGACGGTGGCAAAAAGTATGCACCTCCCCTCAGACAAAAATAAAGAGTGACAAAAAGTACGTACTCTCAAAGCACAAAACAATCGTGCTAAAGTCCTTCACAGCAAAATAAGACCAAATTCTAAAAAGTTTTAAGTCGGGGCGAAAACCGAAAAGCGAACCTAGCCAACTAATCCAGAGATCTCTTTTTCTGTTCTCTCCCCTGGGTAATTCTACTCCAAGAGGCAGTAAAGGCAACGACATACCAAACAGGATGAAAATGAATTCCAAGCACCTCAAATGATATGCACAATCGTTCGTCCTGATTCTAAGTAATGTGGGTAAGAGAACGAAAACTTGAATTCAAATTACCTACCATAGATATCCTTTAAAATGAAGTGTGACTCTTTTTACTGAACATGATAGTCCTAATTTTTCAAATGATTGTATTGCTAAGAGACTAGCAATGATTAAGTTGGGGGGTGTGATAAGTCCACAATTTTACATGAATAACAGATGAAATTGACATACTTTGCTATTCCTCAGCAATTATTTAATGCGCAGTTGAATGATTTACGGCTATGAGAACTTAACTGTTATTTTATGTGAAAACAGGACATGAACAAGCAAATGGCATAGTAGTTGGACCACCTGAACTTCAAGGAAGTGACCAGAGTTGAAATCCTAGCAAAAACAACATTTTATTTTCGTATTTTAGCTTCAACCGGGGCCCACATGCCAATTAAGAGAGAAAAGAGGAGGGAATTCTGAAATTCAAAGAAAGGAGGATCCATTTCAAAAATTCGAAATTCAAAATACCAATTAATGTTTTAAAGAGGATCCCCTAATCAAGGGGAGCTTAATGAAAAGGATTTTTAAAAATCTCTTTTTGAAATTCAAACCCTCCCTTCTTTTCTATAAAACCAAGGGAGGAGGTCAAAGGGAGGGGCCGCAAATTTTCAGAAATTTTTTATCTCCCTCTCTCCCTGTTACGTTTTTCTCTCTACTTTCTCTCTCTCTCTATCTTTTTCCTCTTTCTCTGTCTCTCCCGCAGACTCTCCCTTTCCCCTGCGTCTTATACCCTTCTCTGTCTTTCTCTCTGCGTCTTTCTCTTTCTCTTCCTCTCTCCCTTTACGTCTCTGTCTCTCTCCTCCCCTTGCGCCATATCTCTCTCTCTCTCCAGCGCTCTCTCTCTCTCACTTTTTCTGCAAACCGTGCAGCAGCACGCAGTCCCGGGCCTACGCCCGCCACGCGGCGTGCCCACGCGCAGCAGCGCCTGCAGCGCCCGGGCCCGCCAACGTCAGCCGCCGCCACGCTCCGCCACGCGGCAGCGCCAGCAGATTCGCGCCACCACGCCTCGTCGCCCGTGCGCACCGGAGCGGAGGTTCCCGCTCAGCCGTCGCCACGCGTCAGCCGCCCCAGCACGCCTCGCCTGCCGCGCTGCACGGCCCGCACGCAACACCTGCCGAGCCGCTGCCTCGCCTGCCGCGCTGCTGCCTCGCCTGCAGCGCCCGAGCCGCCCTGCGCTGCATCGCCTGCCGAGCCCTCGTCTGCCGCACCGCCTCGGTCCAAAGCGCCAAGGTGTCCACCGGTTGCCACGAACCTCGGCTCGGACCAGTGTGCCTCTGCCTAAATGCCCCCCTGCCCACTGCGACAAGCACCTCTTGGCCAGAAGCCCCTCTGCTGCGGTTCTGGCCACTGCTGATGTTGTAGTTTGTTCATGTTATTTTAAATTGTCTAGTTCAACTAGTTTTGAAAACTCCCATTGTAATTTCTCCTTAAATAATTTTATATCAGTTTTCTTTTATGCAGTAGCTTGGTAATTTTGTCTTCTAGAAATATGTATCTTCTTAGGATAATTTACTTATTCTGTCCATTATTTAGTCATTTAGTTAGATTTACATATTGTAGTTTAGGTCATTAGTTGGGTATTATTAGTGTTGTCTTAATAAAACTTAGGAAATTTAGTGTTTTAGGAGTGTGAGTAAATTTCGGTAATCAATTGATCATCTTCTCAAGATTTGCATCTCAAAGTCACATTTGTTAACACTGTTTCCACTAAAAATCCATGATTTTCAAAGTTAAAAACTCTATTTCTCCGTGGATCGACCCGGTCTCATCCATGCTCTACCTTTTTATCTTTAATTGAGACTCGGAAATTAAGATTGATGTTATTTGTGTTTTAACGACGGCATTTAAATACGCATCATGGCTTTTCACAAAAACCCAGATAAATATAATATTTAACATCTCTCACCGTCTTACGAGAACTCTTATGTGTGTGACCTTCTAGGCCCATATATCAGTCTGGTTTCAGGCCCACTAAACTTATAACTAATTCTGAAGTTTAATATTTATTAATTATTATTTAAACATCATATGTTAAATAATTAATTCAATAAATAAGTGGTTTATCATTCGGTGATTAATCCACTTCACCTTCTGACTATGAATGGCACTAAACACTACCTTATGATCCCAGAAGATATAAAAGATATTGTTCCCTTTAATTGAACATTTCCGTCTGCAGATACCGCACAAATAAAATCCTTCACTCATCTAATGTCCCAATAACGCAAGGATATGGTTGTTAGTTTTTGGGTGTCCTACAAACTAATTATGGGCCGTGTAAACCCAATATGTTATACAATCTTGTTCAATATAATTAAGTGGTAATTAGAGCGTAAACTTGTAATCTGTTGATTGCTTTGCGTTGTCCCTAGGATATGTGGTTGTACAGTCAATTTCGAGATGGGATTTCGAATGTGAGTTTAACTGTATATGGACACATACCTTAAACTGTTCCTGATTGGAGAGTAATCACTCTGGGACATTGATTACTTATAAATCAGCATGCATGATGTGTAGATGACCAATCTCACGGTCATAGGTGCGGAGCACCAACACATATGTGTAGGTATTCATCTTGGGAGGATGTTCACTGAACTGATCTGCTGATGGATCTTCAGACGGTTAATTATACCTAATGTCAACTGAAGATCCATCTGTCTCAGTAGTATCGTTGATCCTTTGACCTGAGACATTAATGTGGTCTTGCATGAGGACTAGTGTGGTTTAATGTTTGGTTAAATGACTTTAACCATAAGTCATGAAACACTGAATTATTAGCCACATCAGGATGCATGCGAAGACCGTTAATGGTCAAGAGGGGATCGCTCACTGTCAGGTATATCACAGATAGTTAATGAACCATGACATGAACACTCCACTAAATCCCTGGCCAAGTTGGTATCGGTTCGTTTGGAACGAACGTGAAATTATTATGGAGGTCATGGTCAGACGACACGATCACTAGTGGTTTGACGAAACCATATCATAAGATCGGATCGGACTTATAAAATGAGCGAGAGATTATAGCGATACGGTAACTGAAGACTTACAGGTGCCTAACAGGGTGAAGATGAACCCGGCATCCTCTGGGATCACGCGGATTTACTTGACCCAACGTGATCAAAAGATCCGGAACAAATTAAACGGTTATTGGGAATAACCGGTTTAATTTACTTCTAATTAGATTATAAGTTAATGGATTTTTAAACCAAAGACATAATGGATCTAGAGGATCACACACAAATAACTCTTGCATATCGAAATATTATTGTATGGACAAATATACTAAAGCATTAGATTCTTTTAAGTAAGGAATCTGTGAATGGCTTAAAAGTATATATGCAATAATATAAAGGGCATATATATAATATATATGTTACTAGCCTTATTTGATAAACAATCTAATAATAATATATTGATATATAATATACCTTTGGGTTTAATTTAACCGTGGTTACTTTTGTCGAGGCGGTTAAAGACGTGATTGGTTGACGAGGTGGTTCAAGCTGCCGCTTCAGCTTCCTATTAATAACTCATGTTCTCTTCATACCCGCAAGTCTCTTTTAACCATTCCAAATACCTTATCGTCAAGAAAAAGGAAGAAGAGTTGGACTCTTCTTTCCTGGCCGTCCAGGAGTTAGAGGAGGGTTGTGCGGGTTGAAGGAAAAGGAACTCCGTTGCTGCGAGAGTTCGTGTGGATCGTCTCTAGAGGCTATACGCTTGTACGACTCAAAGCTTCGAGGAGTTCAGCATCAATTTTCACAGAACAACATGTACTGTGCAAGGTGAAAATTTTGTGTGATTTATTTAGATCATTTTTCGTTGCATCGATTGGAGCCCGAACCGATTTGGGAAATCATTTCATTTTACGTTCTTCCGCTTCTGTGATTTCTCGGGAGTTACGATTGAACCCAACAGTAGTATCAGAGCCAGGTTTAGGCTCCTGTTGATGCAACTGGGAACAATGAGCTATGTTGTAACATTATGTTCGAGTTCTTAAATTTTATTTTAATTTTTGGGTCCTGAAAAATTTATTTTTCGGATACAGTGGGAGTTTGGACGACAAGCTGGACCGCCGTCCATGGCCATGTAAACGGTACTTGGAGTGGCCGTCCTGAACGTAAACAGCATTTAGAGTGGCCGTCGTGTTTGGAGAATTTGTTTTCTAAAAAATTTTCAAAAAAAATAAAAAATAAAAATTTAAACGGCCATCCGAGTGGACGGCCATGCATGTGGCCGTCCACTAGGTAGACGGCCAACATGGTGGCCGTCCACCACAAGGGTGGACGGCCAACCATGGTGCCTTCCACTTGGTGGAAGGCACATGGTGGCTGTCCACCACCACTTGTGGTGGACGGCCAGCCATGTGGCCTTCCACTTGGTGGAAGGCACACTAGTTTGCCATCGAGTTAATTTTAAATATTTTAAAATTAAGTGTTGTCCGATTTTTACTACTGTTAGGCGTACTGCTCCAACATGTACTACGCACTACACTGGCACAAAAAATTAAAATTTTATCTCAAAAATTTTTAATTATCAAAAAAGATTAATTAAAATTATTGTTGATTAATCTGATAATTATCATGTAAATTTTGAGTTTAATTGAAGTTTACGTATAAATTCAAACTTTTGAATTTTTAATTATTAGATAATTGTTAAATTTGAATTTTGAGAGGATTATCATTAAAATTCAAATTTTTTAGTTTGTAAAATTATTGGATAATTTTCAAAGGAATAAATTGTGAATTTTAAAAAAAGATAATTGAAGACGATCATTTAATTAAATTGTATTTGATCATTGGATGATTAACTTGAATTTAAATATTATAATTATCTTAATTATCTTGATTGATTGATTGAATTTAAATTCATATGTGTATCCTGTTAAACGATGAGTTTTTCAAAATTAAACATGACCAAAATTTCTCGTATGCACAACACTTGATTTCAATCTATATATAAAGATTATTTTTAAAATAACCCTTCTGTGATTGATATGATTAATATGATTGTGTTTGGAATGATGGGTGATCATGGACTTAGCTCAATTCGTTTTAGGCATATGAGCCTCATTTCTTTCTCTATTTAATTTCCAATGTAATTCTATCTTCCTCCGATGAATGTACTCACCGTAAGGGAAGCTGGAAATTATTCGGCATGTAATTCTTTTTCCGGCCTGCGAGCCGTGTAATTATTGTAATTAATCCTGCGGATGGAGGTTGAAGGCATGGAGGACGAACTGCGAGGATGATCCTGCTGCTTGGGAAGTAGGCTGGATATCAGCATAGTTTTCCTTAGAGTCCATGATCACCCATACTTATTTATTTGCATGGGATGCATTTATTTTGAGCAATTACTAGGTACAGTACATATATAGCTCGAATATATTTATTCTACCACTTAAGGTGAGACCAAAATAAAAATAAAATTCCCTCTTTATTAAATATTAGATCTGTGAACGTGGCTTTAGAAGCCGTCGTAGCCCTCCATCATTATAGGGTGACTGAATGCCATTATTTCGTGGATTTGTTGTGCTTTCCACAAGGTTCATGATTTGGTGGCAGGATCTCAGCCCTAAAGCTTTTCTTCAATAGGATGAGGAACTGAACTTGGCCTTGTTGTGTTTTCTACAAGGGTCGGGTCATGAACTCATTGTTGTGTAGTAATGGTGGTGCGATCTAACTGGGAGTATCCTTTGTTGTGCTTTCCACAAAGGGATGACTGCTCAGGGGTCGAAAGTCAGATATTGCATTAGATGCAAATGTTGTTGACTATCCAAGGAATGGGATGTGATTTGTTGTGCTTTTCACAAGGTTACATCCTAGTTCTGTTGGGATTCCGACCCACTAGGTTGATCGCCGTGATCTCCCATTCTATGTGATTGAGGGTCATATAGTTCGACGCAAAATAGTGGAGCTAACTAAGATAGAAAACCATATATAAAGTTATAACCTTGAATGTATGCTAAAATATTATCTTTTATTTTTCATTCAGATCATCATGTCGTTGTCGAATCCCCTCCGTAGCATCTTAGATGCAAACAAATTGACTGGACCTAATTTTCAAGACTGGCTACGTAATCTGCGAATAGTCTTAACAGCCGAAAAGATTATGTACGTGTTAGACACGATTCAACCTGAGCCTCCCGCTGATGCCGAGGAGGGTGATCAATTAAATTATGCAAAATGGTCGGAAGATTCTTCCCTTGCGCAGTTTTCTATACTGGCCTCTATGACTCCCCAGCTACAGAGGGAATTTGAAAAGATAGATTGTAGAGCTATACTTCTCCAACTACGCTAGCTCTTTGGTGAGCAGGGTAGGATAGAGAGGTATGAGCTCTCAAAGAAACTTTTCAGGACTCGGATGTCTGAGGGTGCTTCAGTACAGGCTCATGTACTGAAAATGATGGAGTGGATAGAGAGACTCAGTGGACTAGGATTCAAGTTGGATCTTGAACTTAGCATTGATCTCATTCTCCAGTCATTACCTGAATCCTTTTCTCCCTTCATCATGAACTTTAACATGAATAGGATTGAGGTTTCTCTACTAGAACTCCTAAACATGTTAAAGAGTGCTGAAGGGACCATGCAGAAGGAGAAACTATCCTTTGTAATAATTGTTGGTCGGACCAACAAGAAAAGGAAGGCCACCCAGACACCCAATAACAAGAAGGGAAAGAAACCGACTAAAGATAATCAGATTACCAAGGCAGGCAAGGGCAAGGGCAAGAAGGATGAAAAAGACAGCAAATGCTTTCGGTGTGGACAGACAGGTCACTGGAAAAGGAATTGCAAGGCAATTCTAAAAGAAGGTATTTTTGTCATTGACTTAAATTTGTCTCTTATCAGATCCACATCATGGGCATTGGATACTAGATGCACATCTCATATCTACAATTCTTTGCAGGTACTGACAAATAAAAGAAGACTTGACAAAAAAGAGATCCAACTAAGAATGGGCAATGGAGCTATAGTTGCTGCTAAAGCTGTGGGGACTGCTCATCTTAGTTTACCTTCTAGGATAATTCTGGAGTTAACAGAGTGTTATTTTGTTCCAGAAATTATCAGAAACATTGTATTTATTTCCTGCTTAAACAATGTTGGTTACTCTTTGACAATAACTAGCAGTGGGTGCTCTATTATCAATAATGGTTTGATTATAGCTAATAGTTATTTGTTCAATGGGTTATATGTATTGGATACATGTCATGATGTAATGCAGGTTTCTAGTGATAAGACAGAAGAAGTGAATTCTGCATATCTTTGGCATTGCAGACTTGGTCATATAGGAGAGAAGAGGATTTCTCACCTATGGTCAAATAGATACTTGAATTCATTCGAATTCAAATCATTTGATACTTGTGAGTCGTGTCTCATGGGGAAGATGGCCAAAGCTCCTTTTAGTGGACATGGTGAAAGGGTTGTTAAGCTTTTGGAACTCATACACATGGATGTATGTGGACTCATGTCAATAGAAGTTAAAGGAGGATATCTCTATTTCATTTCTTTTATTGATGACTTCTCTAAGTATGGCTATATGTATTTAATGAGATATAAATCATAAGCTTTTGAGAATTTTAGGGAATATAAGAATGAAGTAGAGAAGCAGATTGGTAAAAGTATTAAAACTCTTCGATCGGATCGAGGAGGTGAATACTTAAGTCTCGAATTCGCTTCTTACCTAAAGGACAATGGAATAATTTCTCAGTGGACCCCACCATATACACCACAGCATAATGGTGTATCTGAAAGGAGAAATAGGACCTTGTTATACATGGTCCATTCCATGATGTCCTTGGCAGAATTACCATTATCTCTATGGGGGTACGCTTTAGAGACTGCAACCTACTTGTTAAATAGGGTTTCGAGTAAGTCAGTTCCTACCACACCATATGAGATATAGAAGGGAAGGAAACCAAACTTTAATCATATTAAAGTTTGGGGGTGTCCTGCCCATGTGAAGAGGAATGACGCAGATAAGCTAGAGTCGAGAACAGACAAGTGTAGGTTTGTGGGATATCCAAAAGAGATATTTTGATATTATTTCTATCATCCTTTTAGCAAAGGGTCTTAGTGGCCAAGAGAGTTGTATTCCTGGAGAAGGAATATCTCCTCCATAAAAACAGTGGGAACCAGATAGAACTGGACGAGGTCTATGAACCACAAACTAGGAACACAGTCTCATTAGATGAGACACCACCTATGGAAAATGCTCAAAATAAAACACAGATATTGCGAAGATCTAGTAGGGTACTTAGAGAACCTGAGAGATATGTTGGACATATCTCTGACAGTTTGTCTAAGGTACAGATAAATGAGGATGATGATCCTCAATCCTATCAAGAGGCAGTTCGTAATTCTGACTCCGAGAAATAGAAGGAAGCTATGGATTCAGAAATCCAATCCATGTATACCAATCAAGTTTGGAACTTGGTTGGCATACCTGATGGGAAGGTCCCTATCGGCTGCAAATGGATCTTCAAGAGGAAGATCGGAGCAGATGGACAAATTGACACTTATAAGGCTTGTCTAGTGGCAAAGGGATATCGTCAAAGACAAGAAATTGATTATGACGAAACTTTTTCACCAGTAGCAATGATAAAGTCAATTAGAATCCTCCTTGCCATTACAGCATACTTAGATTATAAGATCTGGCAGATAGATGTGAAGACAACATTCTTTAATGGAAACCTGTCATAAGAGGTATACATGGTACAACCTGATGGATTCACATCTAAGCAGCATCCCAATAAGGTATGCAAACTTCATAAATCCATTTATGGATTGAAACAGGCGTCTCGAAGTTGGAATCTGAGATTTGATGAGGTTATCAAATCTTTTGACTTCATTTGAAATGAAGACGGACCATGTGTTTACAAGAAGGTCAATAGGAGCTTAGTAACCTTCTTGGTCATTTATGTTGATGACATCTTACTTATTGAGAATGATGTAAAGATGCTGACATCAACTAAGTCTTTGTTGTACAAGACATTCTCCATGAAGGATTTGGGAGAAGCTCCTATGTGCTGGGCATAAGGATCTATCGTGATAGATCAAAAAGGATGCTGGAAATGTCCCAATCCATGTATATAGATACTATACTCAGGAGATTCCATATGGAAAAATCCAAAAGAGGTCTCATTCCTATGAGACATAGAATTTACCTATCTAAGGGCATGGCCCCTAGAATACCTGAGGAAGTAGAGCACATGAGTCGAGTACCCTATGCCTCAACAATAAGGTCGATCATGTATGCCATGCTATGTACTCGCCCTGATGTGGCCAGTGCTTTGAGCATTACCAGTAGATATCAGAGTGATCCAGGCGAAGAGCACTAGAAAGCAGTAAAATGCATCGTTAAGTACTTGAGAAGAACTAAGGATCTTTTCTTGCTGTATGGAGGAGAAGAGGACTTACAATTGAGAGCATATACAGATTATAGTTTTCAGTCAGATTCGGATGATAGAAAATCCATGTCTGGATTTGTATTCATGTTAAATGGAGGGGAAGTCAGTTGAAAGATTTCCAAGTAAGAAACGACTGCGGATTCAACGACAGAGGCAGAGTATATAGCTGCGGCTGAAGCTGCCAAGGAAGCGGTCTAGATGAAGAAATTCATCTCGGAACTTGACATAGTTCCCAGCATATCAAATCCCATCCCATTATTATGTGATAATAATGGGGCCATCGCGCAGGCGAAGGAACCTCGGTCTCACCAAAGGTCGAAGCATATTCTAAGGCGCTTCCACCTCATTCGGGAGATAGCTATAAGGGGAGATGTGATGGTAGAGCGTGTACCATCAGAAGACAATATTGCAGATCCACTGACTAAACCTTTGTCACATATTATGTTTGAGCGTCATCGAGAAAAGATGGGCCTCAAGACTGTGGACAATTGGCTGTAGTTCAAGTGGGAGATTGTTAGTTTTTGGGTGTCCTACAGACCAATTATGGGTCGTATAGACCCAATGTGTTGTACAATCTTCTTTAATATAATTAAGTGATAATTAGAGCGCAAACTTGTAATCTGTGGATTGCTTTCCGTTGTACAGTCAATTTCGAGATGGGATCTCGAATGTGAGTTTAACTGTATATGGACACATACCTTAAACTATTCCTGATTGGAGAGTAATCACTCTGGGACATTGGTTACTTATAAATCAGCACGCATGATGTGTAGATGACCAATCTTACGATCATAGGTGCGGGGCACCAACACATATGTGTGGGTGTTCATCCTGGGAGGATGTTCACTGAACTAATCAGCTAATGGATCTTCAGACGGTTAATTATACCTAATGTCAACTGAAGATCCATCTGTCTCAGTAGTATCATTGATCCTTTGACCTAAGACATTAATGTGGTCTTGCATGAGGACTGGTGTGGTTTAATGTTTAGTTAAGTGACATTAACCGTAAGTCATGAAACTCTGAATTATTAGCCACATCGGGATGCATGCAAAGACCGTTAATGGTCAAAAGGGGATCGCTCACTGTTAGGTATATCACAGATAGTTAATGAGCCATGACATGGACGCTCCACTAAATCCCTAGTCAGGGTGGTATCGGTTCGTTTGGAACGAACGTGAAATTATTATAGAGGTCATGGTCAGACGACACGATCACTAGTGGTTTGACGAAACCATACCACAAGATCGGATCGGACTCATAGAATGAGCGAGAGATTATAGTGATATAGTAACTGAAGACTTACAGGTGCCTAACAGGGTAAAGATGAACCCGGCATCCTCTAGGATCATGCGGATTTGCTTGACCCAACGTGATCAAAAAATCCGGAACAAATTAAACGGTTATTGGGAATAACCGGTTTAATTTACTTCTAATTAGATTAGAAGTTAATGGATCTTTAAACTAGAGAGATAATGGGCCTAGAGGATCACACACAAATAACTCTTGTAGAACGGAATATTATTGTATGGACAAATATACTAAAGTATTAGATTCTTTTGAGAAAGGAATCTGTGAATGGCTTAAAAGTATATATGTAATAATATAAAGGGCATATATATAATATATATGTTATTAGGCTTATTTGATAAATAAGCTAATAATAATATATTGATATATAATATACTTTTGGGTTTAATTTAACCGTGGTTACTTTTGTCGAGGCGGTTAAAGACGGGATTGGTTGATGAGGCGGTTCAAGCTGCCGCTTAAGCTTCCTATTAATAACCCATGTTCTCTTCATACCCGCAAGTCTCTTTTAACCATTCCAAATACCTGGTCGTCAAGAAAAAGGAAGAAGAGTTGGACTCTTCTTTCCTGGCCGTCCAGGAGTTAGAGGAGGGTTGTGCGGGTTGAAGGAGAAGGAACTCCATTGCTGCGAGAGTTCGTGTGGATCGTCTCTAGAGGCCGTACGCTTGTGCGGCTCAAAGTTTCGAGGAGTTCGGCATCGATTTTCACAGGACAACGCGTACTATGCAAAGTGAAAATCTCGTGTGATTTATTTAGATCATTTTTTATTGCATCGATCGGAGCCCGAACCGGTTTGGAAAATCATTTCATTTTACGTTCTTCCGCTTCTGTGATTTCTCAGGGGTCACGATCGAATCCAACAATGGTTTCATAGTCAAACCCTTTATCGCATTATTTAAATAGATTTCAGTACTCAGATAACTTCCAAAAAGACATCTCTTTCAGTTGACCCTTGTTAGGGCTTTCTGTGTACACATCCATAAGACATTTTCTCTTCAGTCGTATACCAAGAGTGAGTGATTCCTTGTTGTTCACTCAATTACCTTCGCAAGCTTTCCACTGTGTCTGAGAGACTGACTATCATGGACTTAATGGTTAAAATCCACAAGTCAGAGAATCAAGTCACAATGGTCTACAAGCAATGTATTATTGGTGACTCAAGTCAAAGGACCAACTGCGCTAATGCAACGATTGAATTTCCTGATTGACTATTAGGTATAATAACCATCCAGGAATTCTAATTCGGTTCTTTTCAGTGAACTCATTCTCTAATGAACACCCACAAGCTTGTCTTAGTGTCACCACACGAGTGAGTGTAAGATCATTCACCCTCATCGCATGAGCAGAAATAACATGTGTCGATCTTATCGGATATTTAATGTCAAATTCAAATATCCTATGATCGAGAACTGTTTAAAACAAGTGACTAAGAATATTGATCTCACTATCATGATCTCATCATGATTCAATATCTCATACATTTGTCTACGGACCTTCATTACAATAGTTAATTTGCGAGAACTATATATAATGAAATAATTGTCTTTATTAATATTTCGAACTAGAATGTACAATGATTGGCTTTGAAGCCACCCAATTATATCAAAGGATACCTGGAAACGGCCTGGGCTATAGGCCAGAGAAGGTAAGACACACTATTATACAACAGAAAGAAGGTGAAAATGGTCAGAAAGTGTGGAAGACAATGGTGGCACCTTGTAAGGAAAATCGAGATCCCTTGACTTGGACCTTATCCACACATTTTGTTAGAGGGCCCGTGATCCAGCATGACCATGACAACACAGTGGTGATCACCTCTTACTTTGACATGCATGACATTTATGGGAGAGAACTAGCCAGGCAGTGCACACCACTGCTAACATATAAATCATTGGAGGTTCTACAACCAATGAAAAGGAGGAAGTTTCGAGATCTAGAGTGCGAGTGGTACAAGTGGTTTGATACCTGGGACCTGTACATAGTCCTGAACAGATTATTCTTGCATCCTGCTAAACCACAATGGCCGCCACTAATAGATGAACGGCCTGGGGCCATTTTTGACAAAAGAATCTTGCTAAGCGATGAGATTAACGATGAGGAGCTAGATGAACCCTATGAAGCTGGTTTGACTACGGATCACCTTTGGAGGGCTACATACCCCTTACATGTTTTCACCCTCCATACTCTATTCCGCACTCTGCTGCTGACCCCAACCTGGTCGAGGGTCATTACTGAAGACATACCATGGGCGCCGCCGATTATCATTACTCTGTCCCCTCGGGACATTCTTCCTTAGATTCCTCTCAACCTCGAAAGGATCCATGATTTGATCTAGAACCTATTATTGTATGATCCCCCTAATCCTCTGGCTATGGTGCCGTTTTCTCCTCCTCATGATCTCCCTCCTTCCAAATTCATTTATGTTTCATGATAAATATCAAAAATCTCAAAATCCTCGTTGAGGAAACCTCCTACTATCTGTCCGAATGTACCCCATTGCGCAGGTCATTCGGACAAGATTCTCTTCTAGATCTACTCTGCTCCTCCTCTTAAGACGATTCATCTGTATTCCCTCATGTACCTTCTGATTTTTATCCTTCTTCGTCCTCTTTAAGTCAGGATAGGGAGTCTAATTGTAGGGATTCTAGTGAGATTAGACAGTTTAGGGAATCTGGGAAAGCTAAGGGTAAAAAATTCTAAATAGATACCTCTAAGAGTTAGCTTCTAAGTGCTTTCCATTCTATCAAATCCCTCAACTGTTAGAGAATCCTATCTAGTTGCCAGAAGAGTATGAGGCAAATGAATTAGTTGATGACAGGTACGAGGTGTATGAATTAATCCATGAGAAAGATCCCGTCATTAAAGAAGAAGAAGATGAGGACACAGCTGAGGCATACGCAAACGAAGTGAAGAGATTCGATGAACCCTCAGTTGCTGTAGAAGAACCAACCAAAGAAATCAATATAGGAGCTGAAGAAGAGTCTAAGGTAGTCCTCGTTGGTCAAAATCTTTCAAAATTAGATGAAGAGGCTTTGGTTCGAGTTCTTAGAGAATACAAGGACACTTTCGCCTGGAGTTATGAAGATATGTTGGGGTTTGATTCCTCTTTAGTGGAACACCGATTGACCTTGAAAGCTAGAGCTAGTCCGGTTAAACATAAACTAACGTGATTCCACTACAGATGGCTTTGAAAATGAAGGAAGAGGTCGCTAAACTGCATAAAGCCAAATTTATTAGAGTTGTCTTCTATCCGCAATGGGTGGCCAACATAGTCCCGGTTCTGAAGAAGGATGAAAAAGTCAGGATATGTATTGACTTCCGAGATCTAAATCGGGCAAGTCCTAAAGATGATTTCCCACTGCCTCACATAGATGTATTGATTGATAACACAGCTGGATTCGAGACTCTATTGTTCATGGATAGTTTCTCATGGTACAATCAGATTAAGGTGACAGAAGATGATCAGGAGAAAACATCATTTACTATATACTATGGGGAACATATTGTTATGTAGTCATGCTGTTTGGGTTGAAGAATGCTGGAGCCACCTACCAAAGGACAATGATGGCTATATTCCATGACATGATGCATATAGATTTAGAGGTGTATGTAGATGACCTTCTGGTTAAGTCTAACACTAGAGCTAAGCATACTGAAGTTCTGGCAAAGGTTTTGGAGAGATCAAGGGAGTATCAGTTAAAGATGAGTCCAAAGAAATGAGTATTTGGTGTCTCATCAGGGAAGTTTTTAGAATTTATCGTCAGTAAACGGGGCATTGAGATCGATCCCAATAAGGCTAAAGCTATCATTGAAATGCCACCTCCCAAGAACTTGAAGGAACTGAGAGGATTAATCGGGAGGTTGCAGTTTATTCGTCGCTTTGTCTCCTAGTACTCACAAATGTGTAAGCCGTTTTACGAGCTTACTAAATTGGGAGTCAAATTCGATTGGGACGATAAATTCCAGGAGGCATTTGATGAACTGAAGAAGTATCTTGCAAGTCCTCCTGCTCTGAGACCACTATCTCCAGACAAACATTTAATTCTCTACATTTATGTCCTGGATGATGCCATGGGGGCTGTCCTAGCACAAGAGGATGAAGAAGGAAAGGAGAGGACAGCCTATTATCTCTCTAACTTCTCAACCCCGCTGAACAAAGGTATATGATGATGGAGAAAACATGTGCAGCACTTGTATAGGTAGTTTAGAAGTTGAAGCATTAATTTCTAGCCTATGAAGTCCAACCCATCGCTATGATGAATCCTATCAAATTCCTTCTGGAGAAATCTGTCCTTACAGATCGATTAGCATGTTGGCAGAGCTTTCTATCCCAGTTCGATATCATCTACATTCAGCAGAAAGCGATCAAAGGCTATGCCATAGTAGAACACCTTGCTCATCACCCTCTTCCTGTATTTGATCCAGTCCGATCGGAGTTTCTGGATGAGAAACTGATGTCCATAAACAAAATCAAAGATGATATGTGGACTCTGCATTTTGACGGAGCTCTGAACTCTCATGGTAAGGAGATTGGCATCGTTCTCCTATCACCTGAAGGTGTCACTATTCCTCAAGCCTTTCAGCTTGCCTTTCATGTTACAAACAACATAGTTGATTATGAGGCTCTTCTCGCTGGCCTCGAGGCCGCTCATCTCCATGGTGCTACCAAGCTGCAGATAGTGGGTAATAGTCAATTAATCATTCGCCAAGTACTTACCAAGTATCGCACCCTTGATCCCAAAATCAAGCCATATCAGGAACTCACCTCAGCTCCAAGCTCTTCACCAAACTGATCCACCTCAGCTTATGCCAAGCTCTTCACCAAACTGATCCACCTCAGCTTATGCCAAGCTCTTCACCAAATTGATCTTTGTCCATGTTCCTCGGAATCAGAACATCTTGGTTGACGCTCTAGCTTCTCTTACATCGTCTCTGAATTTTTCAATCAGTAAACACTCCAAATCAATCATCATCCATAGGCGTCTCTCTCCTGCTGTAGAGAACCCTTCCTTTCTTAGGATTAAGGAGAAGCTGCTGAAGAAGGTTAAAGATGGAAATATTGTGGAGAAGAGATAAATCATGTTATTGGAATTGCAAGAAGAAATGGAAGGTGAAGAGAAACTATGGTTCTATGAAATTGCTAAATATTGTGAAGATCAGTCATACTCTAAAAAAGCCACTGCTGAGGAGAAAATAGCTATTAGGAGAATTTCTCAGAGATACACCCTAGTTGGAGGGGAGTTATATAGATGC
Organism: Zantedeschia hybrid cultivar; assembly: GCA_030544215.1. NCBI lineage: Eukaryota > Viridiplantae > Streptophyta > Magnoliopsida > Alismatales > Araceae > Zantedeschia > Zantedeschia hybrid cultivar. Next base: position 12,088,948 of record JARZZO010000013.1, on the reverse strand, counting down.
GGATTTGATCGTGTTCTTCTAAGATGCTTAGATAAAGATGAGCTTTGGAAGATCATGGAAGAAGCTCATGCTGGATTTTGTGATGGCCATGTTAATGGACAAATGTTATCAAAGAAAATCCTTAGGCAAAGATATTATTGGCCGACCATAAAAGAACATTATGTAGGATTTGTCCGTAAGTGTGCTTAAGTGTCAACTTCATACCGACAAGATCTATTCTCCCGCATCTTCACTCCATCCTATTTTCTCCCCATGGCCTTTATCCATGTGAGCATTCAACATCATTGGACCTCTTGGTGATCCCAACTCCTCGATCAAGCAGAAAGCCTTCATACTCACCGCGACAAAGTACTTCACCAAGTGGGCAGAAGCCGAAGCTTACACGGAGATCAAAGTGTCAACAGTTTGCAAGTTCATCATGAGAAATATCATCACAAGGTTCAGGATTCCAAGCACGATCGTCACCGACAATGGACCACAATTCATATCACAAGAGTTGATGGACCTCTGCAACATGTATAAAATTACATTGCATCATTCGTCTCCTTATTATCTGTAAGGCAATGGCCAAGCAGAGGCAACTAATAAGACTTTGATAAAAATCATCAAGAAAACATGTGAATCTAATCGATACATAGACTAGCCAGAAAAGCTTATTGAGGCTTTATGGACTTATCGAACTTCAATCCATACTCCCACTGGGCAAACCCTATACTCATTAACATTCGGAATGGAGGCGGTAGTTCCATATGAAGTTCTCATCCCGTCATTAAGAGTACAATTGAACAAGGAGTTTTCTATTAATGAACAATGTTATGCACTCCTCGCTTAGTTCGAATTCTTAGATGAGAAGAGATGGTTAGCTGCTAATCATGCACGCATTTATCAAAATAGACTTGCACGTTTTTATCAAAAGAAGGTTATTGAATGCAAATTCAAAGTCGGTGAAATGGTGGTCAAAAGGATTTTTGTTAAACCTGATGGTCCACATTCTAAGCTTCAACCCAATTGGGAAGGTCCTTATATTGTAAAAGATGCTTTTCATGGTGACGCCTACAGATTAGTTAATGCAGAAGGTCAAGAGTTAACTCATCCCAAGAATGGTTTGTATCTTAAGAAATACTACCCTTAGATTTTAAGTTGTGTCGACTAGCATGGTGCAAAGACCAATGGAGTTAAAAAATTTGAAATCCTAAATTCCTTCGTTAGTCTTTGATAGTCTAATTTAGGTGTATTATACACACACAAACACACTTTGTCCTTGAGTAACAAAAGATGTGAAGTCCGAGGAAAACTGACGACTTGACTAAGAGTATAAAGTACAACCTATTTTTGCTTTATTATTATTCCTTTTTATTCTCAGCTCGCGATGTCAGAATGAGGCTCAAGATAGACTACTAAAAATACCCGTTGTCTTAGAAGAAGGCCGTCATATAAAAAAATGGGGAAAAAATCAAAAGATCCGCCCCAGAAACAAAAGCAAAAGGCAAAAGCCAATTGAAATACAAAAGGCCGTAAATGTCAAATCAAAACGCCAAGAATATCCAAATGAAAAGGGAGCGCAAGGTCAAAAATCCTCTACAAAGAAAAACAACCGAACCCCAACGGTAATAGGGTAAAGGATGGACATCTTCCTGGGTCTCTAGAGCCCTCTCGTGAGTCTTCAAGACCATTTCCTCCCTTCTCGCTAAGGAGTGTACTTGAAGCTTAAGGAATAGCCTAAGTTGATTAAGGGTCAGATCATCAAATGAGATCGGGGACATAAGCACAATAAAAGCATGATGAACTTAGATTAGGTTATTGAAAAATAATTTAGGAATTAAGATAACGAATAAGTAAGCTCTTTTGACTCAAGTACCATACTGATCTCTTAAAAAAAAAATTGAATATTTCAAAACCCAAAAAAATGAATATTTCAAAATTAAAAAAAAAAGAATGAATATTTCAAAACCACAAAAATAATGGATATTTCAAAAATACCAAAAAAATGGATATTTCAAAATACAAAAAAATGGATATTTCAAAATGCAAAAAAAAAAAATGGATATTTCAAAATGCCAAAAAAAAGAAGGGATATTTGAAAATAAAATAAAATAAAATATATATTTGAATATGTTAGAATTTCAATTAGCATCCGCTTGTCAGATCATGCATGTTGTACGTTTCTATTTTTAGCGAGCATCTGAGTGCTTGTATGTTACATTCTTAATTATTGTTTTTAACTATCTACTTTTCATTCGCCTTCATTAAATAAAAGCTTTGCCCCTTGATCCTTCTACCAAGGATAAGATCAGGTAGTCGATTACTTAAACGGGTAAGGGGCTAAGCCGAAATAGACATTTAACTTGTTTGCTCGAGTCATGTGCAGGACATAGGTTGGAAAGAGAAGAAAAGATAGTCGAGAGTTCACGAGAGGTCTCATATATTGTATAACATCATCATGTACATGTATGAGATAAACATAAAGAGTCCATCACATCCGAAGATCAGGACCAAAAGCATATCATCAGAAATCTGACAACATAACAGCAAGTATATAAGTACATTATCATGGGCAGACAATATCATCATACGTCAACAACTTTTTGACAATATCATCATGACGCCATTTAGGGTATTTCTGATATTTCTAGAAAATTGCATATTGGTTGATATTTGATGTTGTTTATATATCTGCTTGAAGTTACTGATGAAATCTGAGTGCAGGAAAATTCAAAAAAGAAAGAAAGCTAAAATTTCAATAAAGTCCCACTATGGGAGTTTCACTGAGTCCCAGTCGTGACTAAAAAGACGGTTATTTCTATCCCTATATTTCATCATCATTACTATATATTACATACTTATTAGATTATATTAATGACCTTGTGATTTTGATGAAACTGAAATTTGAGTTCTCCTCTAACAAAAACAGTGATAATTCCATAAGATTCTTAATTGCACGGATAGCCGTTAGATTGTCAATTGACGGAGACGATGGTTCCACTTTTGTGAAACATTATATGGATTAATGAGCTTCAGCTTAGCACTGAATTACAAGACTGGTATCTTGACTCATCAAAGACAATTTAACAATACTATCATTAATTAATTTATATTTTATTTTATTTTCTATTTTTTTTAAGCTCAACATGCATCATGTAGGACTTTGAAATAATTGTGATAAAAATTAGTTATTGATTAAATTTCAGACCATTGATCAAATAAATCCCAACGTAATATGAAATATTCCATTCTGAATTGGTCTCTCAATTATCTTTGAGGTTTTCTTGAATATATCTTTGGAATTCTATCATTACTTGAATTCTTTATCCTATATTTCTTGTTTCTTTTTAAGATCTATCATGGTTGTAGCACATCCACATTGGTTGGTAATCACTCTCCATGATGAAACCTGCAAGGTTTGTGACCTAAGGTACTTCCCCTCGTGGAGGTTGATCGACCTTAATTGTTTTCCTTTGTCTATCTCATCTAGACAAGATTGGTTCCTTTAATCTCTTCGAGTTACTTCATTAATCATTTTGAGAAAAATTCTTATCATATGATGTTGAGAGCGTGTCTCAACACACCTTGATATCACCTTTTCAGTACATTCTATTCCATTTCACTCCCTTGCAAAGTCAATGTCATGGTGGGGCAGTTGTAGACACGCTAATTTTGACATCATATTGAGTAAATTTCATATCATAATAATAATATCCCGAAATAGTCTGACCTTTAATTGTTAATTAATTTTTATTGATTTTCTTGAAAAATTGGTTGAATGACTTTGCCAAAGGACGACGCCATTTAGTTTTTTAGTAGAAATTAATTCAAACTCAAATTTCCTAATAGAATTAACTAAATGACATCACTTTAGGGGGACCAATTTGATTTTAGTTAATTTCCTAATTAACTGAAAGACGTCTCTAGTGACAGACGCCATTTAGGTTTCCTAATTATTCCGATTTTCTTCTCCATATTTTTATTTCTATTTTTTGCGTTTGATTAGCTAAAAGTCGTCTTCCTCGAGCGACGCGATTTAGGCTTATTCTGATAAGTCTAATTTGGTCGAGATCATATGTTTTGCAAGGTTGGGAAGGACTCAAATCCTTCATGTTTATCTGAGGAAGGTTGCGGAGGCGCGGGACAGCCCTTTGAAAGTCCTAAACCTCACCAAAACCTAATATTATATATACCTATCCTATTGGCCTTGGAAAAAGGTTGGCAATTGAAGAATTTGGAGTTTCCTACAAGGTGTTTGAAGACTCTCAAGGAGGAAAACGTAGAGATCAAGAGGAGCTTCATCCAAGGCTTCTTCTTCTTCTTCTTCATCCTCTTCATCCTCTGAAGCCTATTGAAGACCAAGGTTATGGAGGGGCCAACAACCATCCTTCTTTCTAATTTCTTCTTTGATTTTTCATTGATTTCATAGTTTAGTTTACTATTTTCATATAGTTTGCATCACATCAGTTCATCATCCACACACCCACCACATCATCTTTTCTAAACTTATGTTCATGATAGGGGTTTAAAGAATCAAAACAAGTGAGTCTTTCTTGTTTAGTTGCATGTTAGAATTATTAGATAGAATAAATACTACACTACCATCATAGCTCTAATATCTTCTTTCTTGGTTTAATCTCTTTTTTCAAGGTTTGAAAGAGAAATTTGAGGAAAGAAGGCTTGAAAAGCACAACAAAACAAATAAAAACAAGAGTAAATAAAAAAGAAGGGCTCTTCTTTTTCGGCCAACCGAAAGAGAGGAACAAAGAACCCTATTTCTCCCAGTTGCAAGGTTAGTAGCGATCAACTTAATCTTGAAACCTCCGATTTCTAGTGACCATGATCTTTAATTAGTTTCTTATTTATGTTAACACATGATATCATGAGAATCACACACCACATTTGAGCACTCACAATGCTCACGGCAACCAACTTCAAATATTATCAGCCTCACAATTTAATTTGAAATTACAAAGTTGTGAGAACCGGATCGATCCATGGAGAAATAGAATTTTAATTTTGAAAACTTTGAATTTTGATTAATCTAAAAAGAAAATTGATAACTTGAATTAATTAATTAACTACCTAATCAAAACAACAAATTAATTAAGTAAAACAACTAAGACTGAAAAATCTAATTAAGTGAGCTAATTTTAAGAAAATAAACACAACCTCATGTGAAGAAAAAATAAAAGTTAGACGGAGAAAATCTAAACAAGAAAAACACTTATATTCAATTATTGCAAATTTAAAAGATTAATATTAATCATCTAACAGCAAGAAATAAGATTATAAACTTTCTGGTCTTAATATCCTAAAAAGAAATAACTAATCAACTAACCTAATCAAATAACAAAATAAATGAAAATCCAAAAATAAAATAGCAGAGGGGAGCTCCTATGGGTGCAGGCTGGCGCACGAAACCAGGCTCCTTAGGCAGCAATAGAGGGCACAGTAGACCGGGTACATGGCGGACAGGTGCGTGGGTATGCGCAACAGCCGTGGGCGCGTACGGGCGCTGCAGCAGGGGGCTCGGGCCTAGGGCATACGGCGGTGTGCGTGGCTGGCGTCGCTAGTGACGTGTGGACGCACGCCAGCGGCTAAAGGCAGAGGGCGGGCGAGCTGGCCGACGCATGGCAGGCTACGGCACTGTGGAGCATGCCACGTGGCTCCGCTTCCCGCTTGTGCGGGCACGGGCGATGATGCTGTGTCCCGCGTGCTTCACGGGCTCGCCGTGTGTCCAAGCGGGCGGCGACGCCTGGCAAAAAGCGGGTGAGAGAGAGGAGAGATGAGAGAGATAGAGAGCGACAAGAGAGAGGAGACAAAAAGAGAGAGAAAAGCTTCGATGAAAACAGAGAGAGACACAGAGAAAAGGTGAGATAGAGATGCTGGCGCAAAGGAAAAGAGAGAGAAAAAAAGTGAGAGAGAGGGAGAGAGAGCAGACGGGAGAGAGAGGGAGAGAGATAATAGAGAAAAATTGCAAAGAGAGAGGTACTGCGGCAGCGAGAAAACCCTAAGGGGAGAGAGAGAAAAAGTAAGAGAGAGAGAGAGAGAGGAAGGAGAAAAAAGGTTCTTTTGAAGGGGGAGAGGACTTTTAAAATAAAGAAATGGGAGAGAGGGAGGCGGCGGTTGGCTCCTCTTGGCCCTCCTGGGCAAAGGGTAGGGCAACCCTTTTTGAGAACATAAATGGCCATTTTACCCCTACTTTTATTTTTCCAAAACGGTAGATGTCCCTACTGAGGTTCAAACATTGGACCCCCCACAAGTCTCAAGAGACTTAACCACTGCACCATATTTTCTTCATATCATGTTCACATAAAATAAATATAAATTATAATTTTATCGTGAATAATATTATATTTATGTTGAAATAAATTTATTTATTCTCTCAATTTTTGCCGAAAAAATCGCAAATGCATTATACTCTGTTTTTCACATGAAATGATGATGTTTTTAACTCGGAATTTAACAAAATTGGTATCGTTGGAATCGATACAGAATTATCTATCATTTCATGTCATTTTACACATAAAACTATGAGTATGATGCATGCATTTTCCTTTTTTAAACTCACAAATATCAACTTATCAGTCGTTGCGGCAAGCGACAAATTGTTTGTAGGCTGCAGTTCTGTCTAAGGCGATAGCCGGGAGCTTAAGTTCTTTTAGATTTGCGAGTTAGTTCTGAATGGTTGATGGGAGAGTTGTTTATATAGGGGTTGACTCCCGAGGTCCGGTGAGCTTATCCCCCTAGACACGTCTCCCCTCCTTAGTGGTCAGCTATGGGTGTACGAGCTTTGCTGAGGTGGATGGACCTCATGGAGCCACGTCGGGTGGATGCGTCCCCGCAGCTTAACGGGCTGCGTTCGAGTAGCGGGCCTCATCACTGGCTGGACCCCTGAAGGCAAGGCGCTTTGGGTGGCCCAAGGCCGGTCAGCGACCTAGGCCGAGATGGATCGACCAACAGGACCCTAATTGGGCCCAGGCTCTTGGGCCTCATCAATGGAGAAGGGAAGTGCATGAACAAGAAAAGGGTGGGGAGATGACAAGGACAGGTGCATAGAGGATGGGACGAAGAGGAAGTTGGATTTTTTTTTTCCTTTTCCGCGAAAGAGAGAGTTGCAGATAAAATAAAGACGAGAGAGAGAGAGAGAGGAGTGTAGGGGTACAGAGAGAATCAGCTCTCTTGATCTTCCTTTATCTGCTTCCACGTCCTAGATTAGTTGACGAGTGGGTTTTGTATAATTTCATCTAACTTATGTAGGGGTATGGTTTATGTCATAGAAAATTTACAAATTTAACCATCCACTTATTGTATTTATATTATCACATCAAAGGAAAACTTATTTTTATCACTTAAACCTGGTCATACTTAATGTATAAAGTTATATCCATTATTATCATCAATTAGACTATTAGACATAAGCATAATAGTGAGTTTCCATAAAATATTTATATGCTAACATATCCACTATCTTTCTTTTAGATATTACACAATTCTTTATTGATCATTTTGGATTTGTAAGTACGTGGGACTATATAGGAATGATCTAGAAGTCATTTCTTTGAATTTGTACTTGTGAATTTCATTTAATTTACACTTATTACCTTTAGGTATTCTCTTGTGAAATTAAACCAGTAATGCTTAAGGATAGGGACATGGAACAAGGTTTGATCATGCCCTTGATCTATAAGGAGGCAGTTGGAAGGCACATCTGCGACAAAACTTTACCTTGTGTACTTTTGAGGATAGGGTACTAGTGACCCATTCTCCAAAAGAAACGCCTCCAATTTGCCAAGAAAGTGCAAGCAATGTTAGAGATATGGGTCCCTCCACCACCTCCCTACCACAGAGTTAATTACGCTTGTCCATTGTTTAGTGCATAAAGGTGATTGGCTTTAGTCCAAGTGGGAGATTGTTAGTCTTAGGTGGCCTACAACCCAATCTAACTATGTAAATCACGTTCATTTATTAATAAAAATGGCATTATTTCATTATCTGTAAATTCGTATTGTTATCGTCTCATAATGAAGTCCATGAATATGTGCGATAGTGATCATATGATGATGAGATCATACTAATGAGACTTATCACTTAAACATACATATTCCTAATAGTTCCTAGTCAGAGGATATCCGAGAAGGACAAGGATATCCGGTCATACTAGTACAGATTACTCCTGCTTACACGATGAGGGTGACTGATCTCATAGTCACTTGTGTGGAGACATTAAGGCGAATCTGTAGGTGCTCATTAGAGAATGAGTTCATTGAACTAATCTGACTGAATCGTTGGATGGTATAGTACCTCACTGTCAACGTGCTTGATTTTATTGTCGCAGTTGCGTGGATGGTCCTCGGACCTGAGACACCAAAGGTACCTTGTCGGTGGACTTATGTACTTTGACCTTGGTTTACGAATCTCTATTCACAGGATTCTAAACCAAGGATCGGGTGCAGCGGAATACCGTCGAAGAGAATCAAGTGTCAATAAGGAATCATTCAGTCTCGGTACTTAGAGAGAGAATGCTCTAGGAAGGATGCGTGGAAGTCCTTGGCCAGGGCGGATGATAATATCGGGAAAGGAGTTTTCCGATATTATACGGCAGCATCCGATCCAAGTGAGTCGACCGGTAAGGGTTTGACAGTACACCATATCCTGAGTTAACTCGAGAGCATTGTACAAATGAAGGATTATATTCACACGGTAACTGTTGATGGCAAGGTTCCAAAAGTGGGTTGCTTAACCCTAATACCTTCCAAGTTCACACGGTGTTGCTTAGCACCCAACATGATCGGAGGCCTGATGGAATTCAATGTTCGACATTAATTCGATCGATTAATTAATTAATATGAATTATTAATTAATTAATTAAGTCAGTGAAGAGTCACTGGGCTTATTGGGCCATTAATCGGACTGGTAATTGGGCCTAGAGGGTCACACGCAAATGATTCTCAAAGCGATGGATTAAAAAGTGGGTTTTATATTAAACTAGGGGTTTTTATGAAAAACTGCACAATTAGTATAAAATGTAGCGAACGGGCTAAGTAGGCCAAGCTGCTACTCAACCCTAGCCGCCCCCTCCTCTCTCCCTCTCTCTCTCTGGCACCCCAGGTCGACCCTCCACTGTGGGTCTACTCTGTCGTCTTCTCCGACTCCCGTTTGACGGGAATTCGATCGCGCATTGCGGCGGTTGTTGCGGCGATCGGCGAACTGTTCGTGGGCTGCGAGGAACAAGGAACGAGAGGAAATCCACCGCGAGGAGGATCGCGTGGACATCGCTAGAGGCCGGGCATTTGTGCGGCTAGCAGTGTCACATCCACGGAACCGTTTGGACGCGGATTCGAATCTGCGCGTGGTAGTGTTCGATTACCCATTCTAATCCAGTTTTAGTTTAATCGAAACAGACTAGAATCACGGCATATTAATTTTTGTTTTTCCGTTGCGTTTGCGATCCTGAGAAACACGATAACCCAACAGTGGTATTAGAGCCAGATTACACTCTTTCTCATCCCGTTTTGAACTCCGAATTAATTATTCTTGTAACATTCCATGCGTTTAATCTGGTTATAAATGTGTTCATAAGATGAACACAAATAATTAGATTATTTTTTTGCAAAAATCGGATTATTATTTGGGGGTTTTCGTGTTCTTCGTGGAACGAAGAACGGCAAGGTTCGGCGGCATCGTTCGGGCGTCCCCATGTGATGGAGGGGTTGCCAAGGGTTCCTGGTATGACCAGTGACCCCACTGGTTACCACCTGTGTCGGAGACGCCGCTCGAGGTGGCCGAAAAGGGGGCTATTCTTACTCTTTTCGTTTTTGAGAAAAAATAGGAAAAAGGGGAATAACCGGAGCCCTTTTGGGCATTCACCGACACCGGGCAAGACATCGGCGCCGTCGTCGAGGGTGATTGGAGCCTGCTGGCACCGGAAAGGGCAGCCCCTGCCACCGGGCCACCATCACCTACTACCAACCATAGGGTTAGGGTTTCGGGTTGGGGGGGGGGGGGGGGGGGGGGGGGGGAGGCGGTCCGAGCCGGGCCACTGGTGCCCTACCTAAGCCGGGCCACTAGTGCCCTACCTGGGCCGGGCCAGCCAGGTCTGAGGCTGGCAGAGCCCTTTTCCCCCTCAATTCCCTATTAACCCCCCCCCCCCCCCCCCCCCCACACCCACACCCACACACAATTAAACCCTAAATTAGCCCATTTGAAATAATGTAAATTGGATTTCAATTTTAAAATTCAAACGGGTTTTAGAAATTAAAATTATTGTTCAATTTTATTTAATTGGGCTTTTAATGATTTTGAATCATTAAGATTAACAATTAGTTGTTAACTAATTAAAGTTAATTATTGATTTAAGTGTTAGATTATTAATTATTAATTTACCTAATTGTTAATTAATTAGAGTTACTTATTAATTTAAGTGTTAAATTAATAATTAATTTTAATTGACTAATTTAAGTGTTAAATTAGTAGTTATTACTTAATTAGAGTTAATTGTTAATTTAAGTGTTAAATTAATAATTAATTTTAATTAACTAATCTAAGAGTTAGAATTAGAAGTTATTAATTAATTAGTGTTAATTATTGATTTAAGAGTTAAATTAATAATTAACATTAACTGTCTAATCTAAGTATTAGGTTTGTAGTTAATAATTAATTAAATTTAATTATTAATTTAAGTGTTAAATTAGTAATTAACTTTAATGGACTAATCTAAGAGTTAGATTAGTAATTAATTATTAATAGTCTAATTGTTAGATTATTAATATTGTTTAATCTAAATGTTAGATTGTTTTATTTTTAGAAATGTTCTAATATACATGAAATAATCTAGAATTATTAATTTGGAGTGTGTGCACATGTGATGTGTGTTTTATACTTTAAAAATTGATTTAATTGAATGATTAAATTAATTAAAAGAGTTCGAAATTTAAAAGCCAATTTTGATTGGAACCTAATTTTTTTTAAGTCAAAATTATTTAATTTTGAAACTCTTTTATTTTAGCCATGTGATGCACTTATAATGTGTGGAATGTTTAAAACACACCGTGGTCATGGATATGCACTTTTAAATTATTCATATGATGAATGATTTGTATGGATCGTGGATGAATGATAGATATTTTTTAAATTATTAATAAATAGAGGTCTGTGTACCTCTCTCTCTCTCTCATACTCCGATGTAATTCTACTTCCTCTCTCTTGTACTCACCATGAGGCCTTTTTCAATTTATATGTAATTCTAGAATTTAATGTAATCTGATCGAGGCAACCGAAGAAGAAACGAGGATGATCCACAGCTGCAACCAGGAAGGTGATATGATAAAGATCTCTTACCTATGTATTTGCAGGTTTACCTAATATAAATGTTATGTTATATTGTGTATACATTTGACTGTTGGCTCCAATCAAACACACTATGTTATCCATGACCACACTTGACATGTATGAAATGTATTGTTTTAATTTTGATTATGAATCAAAGCAGGTATAATATTTGTTAAATATATACGATATATTTATATACTATCGCCTAGGAGAAACCAAGATAAAAGTTATATAAAAATCTTCGTCTAAATTCTAAGCCGTAACGTGAGTTATTAAGAACTTACCACGTGGTCCACCATCCTTATAGTCATAGGATTCGAACTAATTTATTTCGCCATTCATGAGGCATTTGCCAAGCAAAGGTCTAAGTAGCAATGGCTTTCACTAGGGGACTCCAACACAATTTTTTTTTTTGGCCACTGATGGGGCATTTGCTTGCAAAGATCCTAGTAGCAATGGCCTTCACTAGGGAACTATGAATCTCAATTTTACTATTCTTTAATTACTATCAAAAAGGCAGTCAATATGATAGTAGAAGTGTAAGACGAAGGATAGCACCATCTTTGATTCTCCCGACATTGTTTCATTCACATATCTGACAATATTGTCACTCTTTACTCAACCTATTACTCAAAGGTTGAACATCTTATGTTCAACTAGCATTCTCTACTAAGGGCTGGGATATTTGATGCTTTCCTTTAACTCCAGAAGACATTAAGGAGGATGTGCTGAAAACCCAAGGGATAGAAGTCATAGCCTTATAGGTTCCTAGTGGTCTTTTATCAAACGTGTCGATCTATCACCAATGAACCTATGATAGCAGCAGTGCATAGTGTTCTATATAATAACAAAAAGGTTAGACATATCAGCTCCGCATTTTTATCCCTAATCCTAAGTTTGATGATGCGAATTCGTTGAAGATGTTCCAAACAAACTCGTTATGCAATGCCCTCTATAACATAATGCCTAAGTCATTGGCTTCTTGCTTAGAACGAGTGTTACCAAAAATGATCAGCCTACACAGTCAACATTCCTTATTGGGTAGAAACTCCAAGATAATATGCTATTAGCACATGATCTCACAAGAAATATTCGGTTAAGGTCATATTGCTCACTTCAAGATAGACATGATAGAGGCTTTTGACATTGTGCCAAGACCATTCATCTACTTTGTGATGGAGGAAACAGGGTTCCCTAAAACTTGGATGCCCAAGATGAAGTGGTCTCTAAAAATTAGCCTGATTTTATACTTACTAAATGGCAGCTCAATAGGATTCTTTATAGCTATTCTTTTTTAACCATTAATAGAGGACATGGAAATTGAACCTTAGAAAAAAAGCAAGCAAACATAAGAACTTGAGGATCCTTCTTAAGAACAAATGAGCAAGTGTAAAAAGATGTACAAATCAAACCTAATGGCAAAGGGGCTTACCTAGATTTATGACATCAACTACAAGGGACTTTTGCACCTATGGCTAAGCCAAAATCCTTAAGAATAATCCTCACATTGACTGTCAAATTCTTACTAAATTGCACCAACCAGGGAACACATGTTTTCAATGGCGACTTGCAAAAGGAGGCATATGCGCAAGCACTGCTTGGGTTTGAAAGTAGAAGAAAAATTCTGCAAGTCGAAGGACGCCTTGTATCGGCTTAACAGTGTCCTCCACGGCCTACTACGGAAAGTTCAGATTTGCCGCCATCCATTTGGCTTTACACAAGGGCATGCAGGCTGCATACTATTTATCAAGTGGAGGGAGGGGCAAGTTCAAGTCCTTATAGTTATTGTGGATGAGAGAGGCATATTGATCACAGGTGATAATGAGAAAGAGATTAAGCAATAAAAGATGATTTGGAAAGAAAATCTATTCTTAAAGTCTTAGGATGCCTCAAACATTTCCTTAGCAATAAAAAGGGGTAGATTTAGTGAAGAAACTTGCAACCATCGATGCAAATATTCTCCTTAAAGAAAGATGAATACGGGGTTCCCATTAAGAGCATCAATGACTTTGATGAAAAGGGGAGCTACTCTTGAAGAAAGATAAAGGCATGATCAAAGGCCAATGGGCAAGCATCTTTAGTTGTCACCCGTTAAGCCTAATATTGCCTATGCAATGAGTGTGGTCAGTCAATTCATGCACGTACCATAAACATGGTAGTTGAGAGAATTAGATTGACCACTAGGATACACAAAGTATGGTCCTAAATGAGGGTGGTTATTCATAAAGACTGGTTGTTGAAAAATTGAGCTTGCAGTGATGCAGATTAGGCAAGCTCTTTTGATGAGGAGAAATCTACCGTAAGTTATTGCACCTACTTGAGAGAGTTTAATTGCATGGAGGAGTAAGAAGTTGATAGTATATGCCAAGTCTAATGGTGAAACTGAATATGAAACAATGGGACATACCACATACTTTCATGGAGTTGTGGTTAAAAAAATTTCTCAAGAACATTGGAGTGAAGATAGAAGAGCTATTAATGAGGCTTCTTTGCAACAAGATGACAATCAACATTTCAAGTAATCAAGTTCAACATAATCAAGCAAAGCATACTGAAATTGATTGACGTTTCACTCCATACTAAGAAGAGCAATACTTGCCCTGTGTTTATTTAAGGGGTTCTTTTTTTTTGAAATAAATTTACCCTTGTAGTAAACATCTAGAATTCTACCAAGAGAGATTGAACCCTGGTGGCTCCCTCCCTACCCAACGTCAGAATGTCCCAAATATTAACTCAGCTGAGCACTCACGACAGGGAATAACGTGGTTAATGTCTTCATAAAAGGGATGCTTAGGCATTAGTTTCCGTCAGTTTTAAGCAAGTTATGTATGGTTTACATCAATGCTCAACTTAAAAGTAGTTATATATGATTGAGGATATCTGTTTTCTTAATTGTTTTTATCTCCTTGTTTCTATTGTTCTTTATTTTGTTGGTTAATGGGTACCTTGTAAGAACTCGAGAGAACGAATGAAATATAGAGCTAGAGAGAAGCCACCAACTATTTGTTGCTCTCTCTCTCTCTCTCCCACATCTCTTTTTCCCCTTTTTTGGACGAGGATAAATCTACCCCACCTGCCTAGTGTTGTTGCAGACGACTTGCATCCTAATCACAGGTGCAATGTCCATGTTTACGGGCCTAGTATGTGCGAGAGAGGCACAGTAACTCCCAAGCCATGCTACCTCCCTCGGGGTGAGGCAAATGACCCTTAATCTAGGCCCTTCCATTAGCCGCGTAATGCTGCTTGTCAACGAGCAGACTGCAACGTCGTGGTTGTCCATGACCTGCCGACGCCTTCACAATTACAAAAGATGAATTTGAAAGGCACCCATGGAAATAGTAACCTCGAGGATGCATCATGTACTCCAAAAGAAGCTGAATAAAGGTACAAGATTCAAGCATCGCTAATACTTTTTTGGAAATGATATTGTTCTCACATGCAAAAAGAATTTGAAACACAAAATACAAGAAATGATGGCCATGATTCAACGGGTGACACTGTAAGACCCAAAAAAGAAGTGATTTATTTTCCTTTGTATTGTAGAGAAATGTCAAGAATGATAATTCACTTATTAATAAGTGATTTAGAATACCCGTTTTATTGCACACTATACAGATCATGGAACATAATTCATAGAGCAGGTAGAAAGGTGATAGTAGGAATTTAGTAGTAAAGAATCACTTTGACTGCTCATCCCTCACACTGCAAGATCCACTAGTGGTTGATGAGAAATCTGCTGTTAGAGTTGTCAGGTGTATCCGAGAGGACTGATCCAAATCCAATTTACCATCCTCGGTTACAGCATCTGCCAATAACATGCTTGCAGCCCTTAGCACCAAAGCAATTGGATTGAAAAACCTTCAGAAGACTTCAAAAGGCCGTATCCGTTGGGGTATCATGCTCTGGGATCTTGTATGAGAATCCCAATTCATCTCCTGAACGCCTTCTGATTATGCCTGCTCTCTGCACTAACCGAACTAATGCCTGTACAACTTCTGACATCGGAGGACGAAACTCTGGTTCCGGCTAGACACCAAAAATGAAAACATCAGAAGAAATAGAAAAAAGTGTATCATCAAATAGAATACACGTGAACATAATTTGGCAGATGTAGCAATCCAGTCTCTGGCTCCAAAAAACCACAAAAAGAACAGAACAATTGCCAAATAATATATCAATATAAATGAAAAAGGTTATGTAAGAAATGAAGCAATCCAGATATCACTTGACGTTAGCTGAACTTTGTAGAATGTCAGAAATACGTGAGAACCCAAAAAAACTGACAAAAGTTTTCATGAGTTTGATAAACATAATTGAAAACCAGAGATAACCAATGCATTCCTTTAAGGTTTCTTGTCTTTGTATGTGATGGATGAAAGTCTCACCCAGCCCAACACAGTCTGTGGGCCGGCCCAGTAACACGGGCTTGAGGTAAAGACTCATGGACATGCCCAGTAAAATAGCCCTTCCACTAATTGCACTCGGCCCATTTATCACAGCCCATTGAAGGGGCATCTAAGTCCTTCCCCTAATAGAAACCCCTGGGATGGATCAAACAGAGTCCCACCCCCTCAGGAGGAATCCGATTATATCGGCCCAATCCAACCTCGAGTAGAAACAGATCAAGATAAACTTGGAAACCAGGTTGAATACGAATCTGCAGGGTACTGCAATGAACTAGAGGATCCGGCTCGGATCCAACCTTCCCAAAACAAGCTCTTTTCTCTCAAATAACTGCCCCCAAAAGGAGACTCAGATGATATACTCTTTCTGATCGGAATCGGATAGGAAGCCGCCTCAAAACCACTATATAAGGTCCCTCAAGCCTACAAACCAAGGTACGCTCGAACCAGTCGAATCTCTCTCTACTTCTTTCCAATACCCCCAGCCTTTTGACTTAAGCATCGGAGAGGGATCCCCCAGATCACTACCGGGAGTCTTTAACGGTGTTCTCTTTTGCAGGAACTGCTGAATTTCAGCCTTTTGATCATAGGCGGAGGACTTTAATTGTGGTGGACGAGATTTTGATCTATCATCTTTTGGCGTCGTCTGTAGGAACGATCTGAGAAGTCATGGCCAGAGGTGACAACAACAGGGTATCCAGGCAGGAGGAAGTTGCAGGCAACGGAACGGTGCTCCCGCCTCTGCCACCTCTAATCGGCGATGCCCACGTAGCACAGAGACCCAACAGCGGCGACCACGGCCGCCCTGAGGAGGTATGCCATGTAGCTCAAGGCCTCGAGTTACAATTATTGATCGATCTTATCCATCAATTAGAAGCCAAGGTCAATTGCCTTGAAGGAGAAGCTCAATGCCGAAGACGCGGGAGAACGGCGAGCCCTCTAAGGAGTTGTCAGAACGAGGAAAACCTAGTACCTCCACCATTGCCCCCGCAAGGCAACCCTTTGATCCATGCTGGAGAACAATGAAAACAGCCCTCTCACCACGATCCCAAGCCGGACGAGAAACGTGGTCGATCCTGCAAGCCGTCGGCAAGGGAGAGGCCTTTTGCTCGGGGGTCACCTGGCCGAGCAAAGAGTCTTGGACCTCTACAAACTAAGGGCTTACGTTGACCATGGCAAAACATTGTTTCTACGAATAGCAACACCTCTTCCCGGTCATCTTCCGACTACGTTTCTTCCTCCTTAAGATCGACGGCCTCGCCCCGACACAGGCATGGTGATTCTAGCCGCCACTCATGTCACCTATCCCCTAGCAAGAAGAGGGTGCAAAGGCTAAAGGAGTGGGCAGAGAAGCTATTCTGCTGAAATTGAAAATTCATTCTGAGAGATCTAGGAAGCCAAGGTTCTTATTTTACTAGGTGAGTGCAGGAAGAAATCTTCCCCCCGCACTTCGAATGCTGACTTTGAAAACATACGACGGCACAAAGGACACAGACGACCACTCACAGATGTTTGAAAGCACATTCTCACTTTTGAACGTGCCAGAAGAAATTAAATGTCGGGCCTTTCCAACGACAGCAGAGAGGAACACCTGACAATGGTTCAGAAAGCTCAAGGCAAACTCCATCGACAACTTCAGAGAGCTGTGACATTCTTTCCAGAACAATTTCGCTACTAGCAGACGGATGTCGATGACCACTGCATCGTTGGTGTCCCTACGGTAGAAGAAGGACAAGTCCCTCTGTAGATACTGGGCCTGCTTCTACGAGGCGGCATTGAAAATTCCCAACGTGGACGTGCCTAATGTTGTACAATACTTCATAGAGGGCACTACCAGCCAACAGGCTTAGTTTGAGCTCAGTAAAGAACTCTTGATTGACCTCACTAACTTTGTCAGGAAAGCATCTATGCATCAACAGTAAAGAGTTGCTCTGCGCCTGCAAGATCTTGCAGCAGTGCACTGACCTTGAAAACAAGAATGAAGAGCAGCCAATGCCCAGAAGAAACAAGAGGTGTCTTGACCGTGATCGAAAGGGTCAACTATATAAGGATCAACGCCAAGAGCAATTGGAGGATCGGCACAACCGATATCTTGGTCGACAGGAAAAAAATGATACATTGCTAAATACGCCAACTGAATGTATTTGATAGTAAATCAAAAATGAAAATTACGTTCACTAGCCGAAAAAGATAAAACCAGTCTTTGGGGCTGACAAAATCGAAAAATTTTGTACCTTTCAACAGAAGTATTGGCCACTTCACATCTGAATGTTACAATCTCAGAAGGGAGATCGAAGCCTTGATCAAATGCGGGTACCTGAAGAAGTATGTTGCCAATAGAGGCGAACGAGACTCCAGTTAGGAAACACAGGGGCACAACAATCGATCCCCTCTGCCCACTAATCGTGACCTTTCTGCTCCACCCAACCGAGTCATTCACATGATTTACAGGAGAGCCTCCAGTGGGTGAGATAGCAACAAGAAGAGGAGCTATGCCTTTGAGACCCAATGGCTTGCCTAGAAAAGCGCCACTATCAACTGCACCCCTCTGAGTGATGAGGATTTGCAAGGTATTGTACTCTTTCATAATGATGCGTTAATAATTGAAGCTGACATTATAGGCTACCCCATCAAGAGAATCTTTATAGACAGTGGGAGCTCACTAGACATCATGTTGTTGAACTATTTTAAGCAGCTCGAGTTGAGTTTAATAGACATGCGGAAGGTTCAGACCCCAATCTATGGCTTTAGCAACCAACCAGTAATTGCCAAAGGCCAGATAACCCTTTCCATGACGCTGGAAACCCCACCATCGTCAATTACCCGGGAGATCAAATTCGTCGTGGTCAACGTCCCCTTCACCTACAATGTTATACTCGTAAGAGAATCAATAAGATGATCCAAGACAGTCCCATCAAGCCTGCACTAAAAATTGAAGTTCCCGACCGAAGAAGGAATTAGAGAGGCTCAGGGGAACCAGAATGTCTCTCAGCAAGCGTATCTTGTAGCAACCAACGCACAACTAAAGAAGCCTATTATTACTATCTGATGGCTCGGACCTTATTTGAGGCCATAATTTAGTAGATAGAATTTCTTCAAGATACTCTTATAAGTGATGTTCTTTAAATAAAGTCCGCTTACTTTTGTTCTTTTGCATGATAATTTTTATGAGGGCCATACCCGACTCTTAACTGGTGTATTCGATCTTACCAAGCAAGTGGTCAACTTTAATAAAGGCTCAAACGGCTAGGGCCGACTTCAGGCGATGGCGACTGCTCGACTTACCCCTGCGGAGCCTCGCCTCGCAGGAATGGGAGTCCCTACCCTTAGATGAGATTAAACTCACTCGATAACCGCTCAACTTATCCTTGTCGAGCTTCACCTTACATGTAAGGGGCTCCCTACCCTCATATGGAACTAAACTCGCTCAACTTACCCCTGCCGAACCTCACCTCGTAGGAAAGGGGCTCGCCCCCCTACCATTGCATGCACTTAACTCCCCAAACTTCCAAGCACCGACCACATTAGCCTAAGTTCCTTTACACAACTTAGCCAACTAATCAGCGGCGGGAGAAGGGGGGATACACCAGACATACAAAACAAAGCGCCAAGATACGCAAAACAAACTAAGATAAGCAAATTTTCCATTTTCAAAACGGGAGAAAGAGTACAATAGTAACCCTAACTCACTTGAGCACCTTCCGGTGATCAAATGGCAAGGCACTCGTCAGCATGACCCCCCTTCAACTGTACCACTTCTACGGAGACCTCGGCAGTCGTTGCGCCTTGACCAGACACCATAACAGCGGGACAATGGAAGCATAGCTTGGCATTTGCGAAGCAGGCCACATACCCATCCAACCAAGCGTCACTATATATAGGCTTACCGACCACAACAGAATGGCCGATATGTGAGCGCCGGTATTCCACGGATGACCGTTAAGCCACCGAACATTCTCAGCGCCGCCTCTACTGTGCGACGAAACTCTTCAGAGGATTGGAGACGCTCGGAGGTGCGGTCTACCTGAAGGGCCTGCAGCTCCAATTGCAAGTTCTCACAAACTTGCTCCAGTCTCTGACATTAGCCCGAGCAGCCTTGAGCTCATGGCGTAACCCTTCTGCTTCTAAAGACATAGCCTGGGCAGCCCCCTCAGCTGAACCGATCCTGGCGTAAAGGACATTGGATAGGTTGGTCTTGTCGCGCCACCGGTCGGAAAGGATCGTTATGCCAAGGCCCACCCTCAAAGTTACAGCAGTAGATCGCCTTAGCAACCCATCAATGCTGAGGTCTCGCATTTCTCCAGGACCCTCCTATAATTGAAGCGTCTCCAACAGATCCATTGCTCGCTAACCCTTGGCGGTAGCGCTATCGCTCTCGATGTACTGGCACATAGGCATTGGTATTTCCGCCTCAAATGCGGACGTCGGTGGTGCCGCCTCTGCATCTCGGAGGCATGTTGCCTGCTTGGGACCTCGGGCGGATGCAGGCGAGGAATCGGCAGCCACACGTTTTCCTTTTGCAATTTGCTACCGCCGGAAGGCCAAGAAATATGCTGCCAAGTCCGCCTTCCACCTTGCGAGGAATCGGCAACCACATGTTTTCCTTTCACAATTTGCTACCTCCGGAAGGCCAGGAAATATGCTGCCAAGTCCACCTTCCACCTTGCGAGGAATCGGCAACCACACGTTTTCCTTTCACAATTTGCTGCCTCCGGAAGGCCAAGAAATCTACTGCCAAGTCCACCTTCCACCTTGCGAGCATCAGGGTCCTCTGTACCGAGCATAGTCGCCCCTGCCGCTGGCGCCCCCTTTGGAGGGAGGAAGCAAACATGTCTCGCTGTCGCTCGAAGGTGCCAACAGATGGTTTGAGGGCATGCTAACTACTTCGATGGCCTGGGCAATGCCCGCAGACTTTCTAGTGCCGTCGGACTTGCCTCTCGATCCTCATCACCTTATAGGGATACTGCAGTATCGCGAAGGCCCCCAGGGGTCGATTCTAGGGTGAGGGCCGCATTGGTCAACTGCCCCCTTAGATGGCAACACCATTTTGAGAGCCCCTCTCCGCACTGCCTATGACAGGGGCGATCCTTTCGCCCCTCTCTAGGTGCAGTAAAGGCTCCTCCGGCGAGGAAGGGATCTCAACCACCTCCTCGCAGGAGACGGAAGGATTAAGGAGGTGCACCTCCTGCCTGATGTGCTTTGATAACGGAGGGCTCTCTCCCTCCTCCCTCTCCTGCTTCAAGGGAAGTGGACTAGGGCAGCAGGCCGGTCTACCCCAGAAACTCCATTGTTGTCGTTGTCACCTTCCTCGCCCCCACACGAGCCATGGGCACTCGTAACGCGGAGGTCATTATGGACGACCGTGCCCATTAAAGTCCTGCCTCCCTGGATTGGGGATGTTCCCCCTTAGCCCGTCGCACCAACGCCATCCTCTATTGCTGGCAGGGTGGCTGCTGGATGACGAGAGCCGCCCATAAGGCATGCTAGGGGAACGTCATCATCGTCCTCACCTCCCCCCCCCCTCCGGACACGGAAGGGGATGCGAGGCATATGCCCGTCCGCAGTCGCCGCAGAGGGGTGAAGTCTTCTGGCTCCTCCTTGCTTTCTCCTCTCTCTCTCTCTCTGTCTGCCCCCCTCCTCAGGTGCAAGGCGCGTCACTGGAGGAGAGGTCGAAGCAATGGTGGACGAACGAATATTCTTACAGTACCATATGACCTCTCCAGACTTGGGGTTGGCCCTTTCAACCCGTAGAACCCCTAAAGCACCACCTGAAGTACAGGTCGAGAGCTATTATCGGCAACCCCTTTCCCCTTCTTGTTGTGGACCTCAGGGCGAATGAAGGGATGGCCGGGGTGCTGCCCAAAGCGAGAGTAACATCCAACATCTACTGCAATTCCATTGTAAGAACAAGTCGTAGCACGATGTTCGTCGCAATATCCATACCCCCGACATGACCAAAGTGGGCAGTAATGGCTAACGGAATGAAAAAGGAGACATGTTACAATCATAACAGGATTTCAAATAATAAAATGACGAGATAGAAAGACGCTTACCAAGAAGGTGCACGCCAGATAAACCTACCGCTCGTAGGGCAGCCCGCCTCGACCACCTGAAGATCGGCATCCACCAGAGGGATACCCTTGATCCGGTCGACAACACTAGAATCCTCGAACGGCGATAATGGGACCACGGGGTTGAGCTTGCCACTGATGGACAGATCCCGAAAGATGATTGGGAACATCCACCACCCCTGGGACCGCTCTTTGACTCATAAGAAGATTCCCTTCCAACCGCAGACATTGGAACATCTGGTCTCCAATGCCAAACTGCCAATGTCGCTTCCTTCTATGCCACAAACTGGACGAAGCCCTAGCTCCCTCTAGCACTGCACCGCTTGACCTGGTACTGGTTTAAGAACATCCCCACAGTTGGAGCTGGGTGACCCTTTTCCTAGGCCAAGACGTAGAACTCGAGAGCGAGCCTTCAAATGTTCAGGACCAATTGAGTAGGAGCGACCCAAAAAAAGTTCAGCAACTCCTCCACAAAGGGGTAAATCAGCAGTCTGAACCCTACCTCAAACATGGCCTCATAGGCCATGAAGGAAAGATGCCACCCCCAGAAAATTCGCTCCCTCTCTGACAACAGGACAAGGGTGTATTCAGCAGGAATTTGATAGGAAGCTCGGAGTTTTGCCAAGAGTCATGTGGTGGCTTGTGTGGCCTCTAGTGTCGTGCGGTCTTCCTCTACCCCCGTGGCAAAACGCATGTCCTTCAACGTGTGGTGCGCCATTACGACGGAAGTGCTAAGAAGAAAGACAAGGAGGAGAAGCTCTACAACATGCTGGCCCGCAAGGAAGGAGAGGGAACTTGTGAAAGGCTCTCGCTCGAAGAAGAGGGTGGCGGCAAGGTCCTCCCTATGGCCTTCGACCTCACCTCTTATAGGAAAGACCGTCCAAACAAGGTGGTTTGGCGCTTCTCGAGGCAGGCGCCCCCGGAAGATGAAGTGACCGGCCACGCTAGGGGGGCATGATTACCCGAAACAGCATGGGAAGATCGAGTAGACACGACGTGTGGAATCACGTATGATTATGGCAGTTGGGAAGACCATGTGCCTCCCTCAGTGGGAAAAGCGTCCTGTCATTTTAAACGTTGCGAGCCAAGGTTGAAGCCCCCGTTTCGCCCCTTCAAATTCGACCATTGCATGTCATATATCCCTTTTTCAAAGGACTCGGATATGGCCACAGTGAGATCGCAGCCATTCATATTACTCCTTGCCGTGCAAGGCACGCCGAGGAGCAGGGGGCAAGTGATGGATGAAAGTCTCACCCGGCCCAAAACGGACCGTAGGCCAGCCCAGTAACACGAGCTTGAGGTAAAACTCATGGACATGCCCAGCAAAATAGTCCGCCACTAATAGCACTCAGTTTATTGATCTCAACCCATTAAAGGGGGGCATCTGAGTCCTTCCCCTAATAGAACTCCTGGGATGGATCAAGCAGGGCCCCACCCCCTCGAGAGGAATCCAATTCTATCAGCCCAATCCGACCCGGGGCAGAAACAGATCAAGATAAACTTGAAAATCGGGTTGAATACGAATCTGCAGGGTATCCCCCCCCCCAAAAAAAAAAAAAAAAAAAATTCTCGAGGGATTGCGATGAACTAGAAGATCCGGCTCAGGTCTAACATTCCCAAAAATATGTTATTTTCTCTCAAATAACTGCCCCCAAAAGGAGACTCAGATGATATACTTTTTCTAATCGGAACCGGATCAGAAGCTATCTCATAACCACTATATAGGGGCCCTCAAGCCTACAAGCCAAGGTACGGTCAAACTAGTCCAATCTCTCTCTACTTCTTTCCAATAACCCCCAGCCTTTTGACTTGCGCATTGGAGAGGGATCACCTGGATTACCACTGGGGGCCCTTAACAGTGTTCTCTTCTGCAAGAACGGCTGAATTTTGGCTTTATGAACACAGGCAAAGGACTATAATCGCAGTGGACGAGATTTCGACCCATCAATATGAATAACCTATTTCAACATGGGATTCCTGTATTTTCCACTAAATTTTGACAAAAACTGGGACTAGAGACGTTTCACAGCTCAATTAAACAATAGAAGCACATTAGTTAGTATGGATGTCTTTCCCTTCGTCATATGTGCATCTTCACAGGTATCTTCAAGGCGCACGCACACACGCGCACACACACAAAGCGCAGTTGCTCATTGCTAGTATTCATATGTCACTAAGAAAATAATTGCCAGAAACCACAAGAGATAATTGAACAAAAAGAAAGATGGCAACCAAAATGTTAAAAAAAAAAGGACATGGGCAAAGAGATGGTATAAATTATTGAAACCTAGAAGTACATATTCTCATTAATGAAAGGAATTGACTCAAGCAAGAAACTAGGCGGCGAAATCCAAGCCCAATGGTTGGTACTGAAACATCCTGAAACCATAATGGCCGTTATCTCACACATTTTATATGAGGACTCTTGGTAGAGTTTTCGCTACATATTCAACAAAGGGTGAAACAACAGCTAGAGACAGAACACACAAGTACCACAAACTATGAAGAAGTTTATCAGCAATCTATAAGCACTATTCAAGTATTGTGTCCACAAAATCAAAGATAGATAATACAGCAGTAATGTGCATGATACCAGGTAGAGATAACAGGCTACATGGACTACCTGAACGCACAGAGCAATTATGTCTGCAAAACGGGAAAGAGATTTTGCCGGATACATGCCATTCAGTGCTGGATCAACCATTTTAGCCAATGAATCAATGTCATGAAGTTGGGGAGTAGCCCATCTGACAAGAGACTGTTCTGATCTCACCCTTGAACTGCGTTAACAGATAAGTGGAAAGAACACAGTCAAAAAGGGACAACTTTGATTGGATAAGAATTAGAAAAAAATCACAAAACACTAGCTTTGAAGGAAGTTTCACCTGTCCAGTGGCTTCCGACCAGTCAACAATTCTAACATCACTACTCCAAAGCTGTAAACATCACTCTTTACGGTATAAATTCCGGACATTGCAAACTCCGGAGCACTGTAGCCAAATGAATCTATCATCTGGGTTGAAATCTACCAACAATAGAAAGATTAAGGACAACTCAGAAAAGTTTAACAAAAACTGAACCAGATCATGGGGTATCAGTGACATATATGACCTTACCTGTCTCTCGGTATTGGGTGTCAATGCAGCTATTCCACAATCTGATAAGTGAGGATTAAGCTCTTCATCAAGTAAAATATTTGCAGACTTTAAGTTTCTATGTACAACTGAAGGCAGGCATACCTCATGGAGATATCTGGACAGAAGAATAAAAAATGGTAAGTTGCAAACACCTCAAAAAAGTAGATATTTAAGTGTCAGAAGACCATCTGTAATGGACTTACTCCAGAGCCCTAGCAGTGCCAAGTGCCACCTTCACACGTGAATTCCATGAAAGGGTTGTGCTGCTATCATCAGCATAGTGCAAAATATCATGCAAAGTTCCGTTTCCAATGAATTCATGAACCAAAAGTCGTTGACCATGTTCCACACAATAGCCCAGCAATGTCACAATGTTTGGGTGCCTAAATCTTGACATATTTGAAACAGCTTCAAGAAAATTATCCTCCTCTTGTAATGACAGTGCAGCACTTTCTATCTTTTTTACAGCAAGAACCTAGACCAGACAAATTATTCCTTCAATGAATAATTCTAGTCAATCATGCTTAGGAAAAACAAAATCTAGAAAAGATGATGCAGTATTATTGATCAATTATCATACAACGGGCCAAGCAAGCGGGGGGAGGTGGGACAGATGCTGAAGAAAAATCCAGAACTGCACTGGCAAAATTGAACTACTATGAAAGCAATACTGAATAATTTACAGTACTCAGTATTGACAATGCAATAAGATCCTTCAGACCTCAACTTTGATACACCTTCCGAATGTCCTTTCTCAAGACTTGAGGGCATGCTTGTCATTCTGCATCTTCTCATGTGCTTTCTGCTATCTTATCTTGAATGAATGACAAAACCGCCCCCAGGCCATATGAGAGAATATCGGAGGTCTACTAGACAAGAGGTCCAAAGACCTCATTCTATTGCAGATGCACTCTGCCATGGCTGGTCCCAAGCCAAAGAAGAGTATGCTCTAGGTTGATAGCCAACACTTGATAAAATTTGTCACATTCCAACCATGAATCCTGAACCAAATTTAATCCTTGTCCATGCTAGGGCATTCTGCAGAAGTGATGCCCAGATGTAATGTCAGCGAGTAGAGATTTGCTAGGGCATCCCTTGGAGGCGCCACAATGATGCATGATTGTGATGATGAATAAGCAAGGGTTTTCATGTGTTTGACAAACACAAGTAAAGAAGTTAGTCCAAAATAATAAGACGTAATATTTTTGGCCCACAAGACTGTCTATTATTAACTTTATGGTTTATAGTGCAGGGCATGTTATATTTTCGGATTATGTTGATGCCACAGGCAAAAGAACCACGAATAAAATACATCATGTAATTGATGGAAGAGAAAATTTAAAAAAAAAATGAGAAGAAAAGAGTTGTACCACTTGTCACAATGCAAGCAGCTATGAAAAGCAGGTAGCTTGTTATGAACAAAGTACAATCTCTATAAAAAGCAACATTCCATCTTCCTCCCAGATCTCCACCTCCTTCATGCCGAACTGCGTCCCAAGCAGGTCACAGAGGAAAATGGGAACTCCGACTACCCAAAGTCGAAATCTGGATAACCTCAGCTCCAGACAAGCCCCCCAGTAGAAATCCCACTGCCCTATCTGCAGAACCATAACGTCACCAGTCAAAAATCGCTTAGACACCACCTCGGATCATGGTAGCTCCAACCTCTATCGATGCTTAGTTCAACCATCCTCTAGCTATTGCTCCGCACCATTCATCAGCCCCAACTTGGGTGATAGGGCCAACCCCTGGGATTTTTGTCGAGCATGAGCCAATCCTGCAATTTGGAGACGTGAGGCAACGTCAAACAGCATGCTACCATGCAGTTTATCAACTGCACATCACATGTTCGACAATTTGTCAAAATGGATGCAGCTTTTATATAAGCAGTCGGCTGGTTATCTATCAACCTGAGGATTGTTATCAGCAGCATATTAGCTGATTATGCAGTCTGATTTCTTCAATTTTTACCCCAAGAGTCATCTTTCCCAACAAGAAGCATACTGCCCTTATGTTTGACAATGGAATACAGGAAACTTTTCTTTCATAAGCTATTGTTGACTCACTCTCCAAGATGAAAGAAAGTGTGCAGGATGGCAATAGATTATTTGTAGAATTCTATGGGCCCTTCAAGAACGGCCACACTTGAGGGGTAAATTTAGTTTTCCAATCTCATATCCTTCAGGTGCAAAGAAGCCCTGGCTTCAAGATGCAAGCAAAATAGCGAAGCCAATTGCAAATTCGACGATCACCGCATTAGATCCAGACTCCCTAGACACCACCTGGAGTGTAAAACCACCCTCTCCACCCCCGTCCTCTGTAGTGCCACCTCTTGACATGCCCCATAGCACAGCAGTAATAGTGGCCTCTCTCCCTCCACCTGGGCTGCTTGTATGGGATCAGACTATCATTGATGTGGCCGATCTTCATTTGCTAGAAATTCTCTGTTCAAGGAGCCATCAGACCGGTAGATTCAGCCATTCATCATCATGAACATGGACCTTGTCACTAGATAGTGTGCTTTTGATCTAATGTGGTGCGCACTTGATGATCATGTAGAGCAATACTCTACGCACCTCAATGTAGTCCTGGTTCAAGAATTCTGTGTCATTTCCTTCTGTCGCTGCGTTATCATGATCCTCCACTATAAAAAACTCAAGAATGTGTTTTACTCAAACTAGGGGAGAATGATGGGGACCTAGGACCGGCACACCAACGTCGCCAACATATTACATACGATGGCATAGTACCAGAGCAACAACAACCCTTACCGAACGAGGTCGAGTTCCTCTCAGCTCAGGAGGATTGGTGAGGATATCAGAGCTCGGGTCATGTTAAACCCGGAGTGTGTTTACTGTTGTTGAAGGATCACACAGGCTTCCCTTTGGCTTGGAGATAGTCATACGCTGCTTGACATGTGGGTTTTCAGATGATGAGTCCATTGAGCTTTTGTTGAGCCCATTTAGCTACTTTTCTATTCTCAAACATTTTTCACACGAGTTTTGCATAATTTCTTGAGTCTAGGGGTATTTTAGTCCTAAGATGTGTCTGGAGAGTCTAGTTAGGGTTGGGGTTCAGGTAATGTCTATAACTTATGTTGTAAACCTCTTTTTAGATTAATGGTGAATTTTTATTGCAAATTTTGAGTATCTCTGTTTCTCTGAGATGGAGAATCGAAAACCTAGGGACGTGGTCGAGCGAGACGCCTGGATATTGCCACCACCACCATTGCCTCATCACCGCTTCATGCTGTCATCTTCCATTCTCGTCCTGCATCAGGTTTTCTTGGTGAAGAAAAGCTAAGTTCATGCCATAGTCCATAACATTCTGAAGTACAATGGAATCAATAAGCTACAAGAGTATGATCGAGAGAGAACCAAATAATCCTTGAAATGAATTATGAATGTCACTTTGAGGATGTCACACATAAATCATGCTGCACAACCTTGGATCTAGAGAAACATATAACAAGCCACTCTAAATTCGTTCTCTCAGGTAAATTGCTTTAATGAGTATAAGTAAACACCCATATGGCATTTTAAATTCTTAAATCAAATCATTTGAATATCTAACTTAGGATTTTGAATAAAAAATTTTGGCTTAGACATTGAAAATGTTCATCAAATATTAGCCAGAGGAATCATCGGAGGTAACTGCAACCATGCATTTGGTGTGCCAAGCAAATACTTTATTTCAGTATATTAATAGCAAATTCTCAACTTGTGCTAAGTCAGCATATGTTTGACCAGTCAATGGGAAAAAATAAATTCAAAAAATTATTGGCTTTGTCAAAATGTGCAATTAAAGAAATGTCAAGGAATGAACTTTTCATTACCTTTCCATTAGAAAACTCTCCCCTGTAGACACGGCCCAGAGAGCCCTCACCAACCAAGCATTCCTGACTGAAGCTGTTTGTTGCAGTTTGAAGAGTAGCAACAGTGTAGAAAGTTGCAGTTATAGGGAGCTTTTGTTTCTTTACAGATCCATTTTTGCTGTATGTTTTGTCAGTGACTGCTTCTTCACCAGGCAATGGTGTCAGATTTGTCATAGGTGCTCCACTTCTGAAAACTTCTTGCACCTCCTTGCTTGGCACTGAAATGTAAGAACACAAGGAACATTAGAGCGAATAAGAGGATCCATAAGCAGCAAAGAAGTGGAAGCAAAATACACACAGCCTGCAATTAAAGAGGATTTTAACAGACAGAATTCAGCCACTAAATTTTTCCACAAAACCTTCACTGAGTTCAATTGCAATGTAGATAAACCCTAGCCAATTTTAAACCAGAACTGTAAGAGAACAAAGCATAACTGATGCATTACAAAATGATTTTCATGGTTTTGGTCTCCTTTTCCTAGAACGAATGAAGAAACATATTTTATAATGTTCATAGCCTAGGGCTCTTTATCTGTATATTGAAAGTGAGTAGAATGGTATTTATAAATTAGAAAGGATGTTCAACAATCAAGCAATAAGAAAAGTCCCAGCCTAACTAACGACATTCTCTGCACTTCTTCTGAAGGTACAATGAATGGAGAAAAAATCCAATACAAGATGCAGGTCTAAATGACATGATAAAAATGATCTCAAAAGATACTGTGGGAAGTAATTGATTTATAGAGAGGTAGCTTAGTCCTTTTGTTTTCTTATTTTCTGTTTGAAATCCACTTAGTCTTTGGTCTCCCTTGATTGGCCTCTCTACAACAGGGGCCTATGCCTTTTTGTAAAGACTATGTTTAAGAAATCCCTAAAAAAACAGGGCATGGGACCTAATGGGAGAGAATCCGATTAGGCCCAGCACTAGGGGGCCGGCCCAAAGTAAGAGAAAGAACTGAATCACATTCGGCCCATCAAGTCAATCGAACAGAAACGGCCCAGGCGCCTTATTGAAATGGTACAGATTCGACTCAAGCGGTGGGCTCTGTTAACAACCGCATTCGGCCCAGTCATAGCAAATAATAGGCCGAAATGGGTCCGGCTCATTCCGGTTAACTGCTATCTAGCCATCGGCCTATTAACGGGGTATTTCGGCAATTTTCTCTCAAACCCCAAAATAGTCCTATATCGGCTGCAACAAGAAGAGAACCTCCATCATCTGCTATAAAAAGAAGGTTATTCATTACGAAAAAGGTACACCTTAAGCACTCAAGCTTCTTCCTTCCTTACTTCTAAAATTAAGTCTTCCTCAGAGGCTGACTTAACCATCGGAGAGGGTTCTCCTGGGCCGAAACCCAGGACCCTCGCTAACTGGTTCTTCTTCTCACAGGAATCTCGACTTGATTCTTCGCCAACTTCTTCGTCCGAGTCCGCTTCCGCAATTGGTCTTTCGGTTCACATTCGGATTCTGCCCTCGAATCCATTAGTGATAGCTTCGGCTACATCACTTGGCGCCGTCTGTGGGAAAGAAACATTATAACCATGTCTCATCGACCAGTGACCAGACGATCCGGCCAAGACGAGGCGGAGACGCGAGCGACTCCGGCGCAGTCACTCCATGCCGAAGGTGCTCCGTCCGTCCTTCCGCAAGGTTCCGTCCTCCCAGCAATACCGGAGCCCCTCGCTCCCAGGGACGACCGAGTGGAGGAACTCCAACAGCAAGTGGCCACACTGGCCGCTACTGTTACTTCTTTGGCACCGTTGCGGGATATGGTTTCTGCTATCGCCCAGCACATGGGGTTGCAGAATCAGTCCGCACAACAGGTACCGCATCTACCTCAATACTGCCCTGCTACTCAGCCTGCGAAGGGACAGCCAACGCCCTCGCGGGCGTTTCGCAACGAAGCAGTTTCGGCGCGCAGCGAACCATTCGGGCCGCAAGGCCGAATTCCTCGCGTCAGAGCAGGACAATGTTTCGTCCGGATTTCATCCGATCGAGGCTGAAAGGCGTTCGGCCGCTACTTCAACCACTCCGGAGCTAGACCAGATATTAATAGAGATGAGGAAGGAAATGCAGCAGATGGTCTCCCGGCCATATAGAGCACCTCTCACCAGCACCATCCTGGAGCATATTCCTTTCTCCCCGGAGCTTCTGGCCATTGAAGTACCTTCCAATTTCAAGTTACCAAAAGGTCCTCTGTATGATGGAATGACAGATCCAGTCTGCCATTTCCAGATATTTAACTCTTACCTCTCCGTCCGAGAGGTTTCTGAGGCAGTCTGCTGCCGTCTCTTATCCAGTCTGTCATTTCCAGAGAGTTAACTCTTACCTCTCCGTCCGAGAGGTTTCTGAGGCAGTCTGCTGCCGTCTCTTCCCCCTCACTCTAGAAAAAACAGCTTCAACTTAGTTTGAAACATTGGCTCTCAATTCTATTCATTCTTTAGTACAATTAGGCCAATTGTTTATCGACCAATTCTATGATGCCACTCGGCAATGCAAAACCTCGGCCAGTTTACTTGCCATTCGGCAAGAGACTCTTCCAGAATACTTTATCAGGTTTTGGACCGAAGCAGCCCAGATTCCAAACCAGGCCAGCTCGATTGCGGTCTCAACCATCATCAGCGGATGCACAGACGAGGGGCTTCTCAGCTCTATCGGAAAGCGTCATCCTCCTACCTTTCAGGACCTAGTGGCTCGGGCCCATAAATATATCAACCGGGAGGCCCTGATGATGTCCAAGGACAAAAGTGTTGCCGAGACAGTATCGGCTATTATCCCGCCAACGGCACGTCCTCTCCCTGAAGATCATGAACCCTCTCGCAAGAGATATCGAAGAGAAGAATGGGGCCGAAACAAGCGCCGAGATCCGCAGCAGCGGTATCTGCCACTACCTGCTCCACCCTCCCGGATGCTCATGGAGGTGAAAGGTATGCTTCGGCAGCCTAAGCGCATCAGAACTGACCCTCGCCGAAGGGACTCCCGAAAATATTGTGAGTACTATCGGGAAACTGGGTATTCAACTGACGAATGTCGGCACCTTCGAGAGGAGATTGATCGCCTCATCCGGGAAGGCCGCCTGCCGCAATACCGACGAGTGCAACCTCAGCAACGGTAGAGCCGAGACGCCCCCGCAGCGCCAAGACAACCCCAACTCCCGGATAAAGAAACACCACCTCAGCCGAAAGCTGCTTCGGCCTCGGCAAAAACATCGCATCAGCGACCTAGCGCCGGGTCAATCATGACGATATCTGGAGGACCGGGAGAGGGATCACGACGTCGTCGTGCCGAGGCGGCGTCAGATGTAACGGCGATCGACGCTAGGCCGAAACGACCCCGTCAAGAAGACATCGTCTTCGGCCAGGAGGATCTGACTGACGTTCAGGTCCCTCACGATGATACCCTTGTTATAAATGTTGTATTAAAAAACTACGATGTCCATCGTATCTTTGTTGATAATGGGAGTGCACCCAATGTGCTTTTTTATGACTGTTTCTTAAAAATGGATTTGACCGAAGTTGATATGAAGCCTCACCGGAGGCCTCTGTTCGGTTTTAATGGTGCGCCCTGTCGGGTGGAAGGCATCGTCTGACTACCCGTGACCCTCGGCACAGCACCAAGGCAATTAACTATTGAGACGGATTTTGCCGTCGTGAAAATTGATTCAACCTACAACGTCATTTTTGGCCGAAGGCTGATCGGAGGAATTAGAGTTATGCCTTCATCCTACCATCAAAAACTAAAGTTCCATACCAGTCATAGAGTCGGCGAGGCGAAAGAGAATCAAGAACCAGCTAGACAATGCTATATGATCTCGGTCAAAAGGAAGGCTGCGGCTGAATCTCTTTCGATCGAATCGTCAGCCGAAGCATCTCCAGGAGAAGAACTTGTAACTATCCCAGTTCCAGGAGGAGAAAGCCGAATGCTGATGATAGATTCCGGCCTTAAGAAAGCCGAAGTCGAGAGACTTGCCAGCTTCCTGAAGGAGAACCTCGACGTCTTCGCCTAGTCTCCCTCGGATATATCCAAAGTCGACCCGGAGGTAGCAGAGCATCGGTTGCATGTCAATTCGAATCAACCTCCAGTCAAGCAGAAGCAGCGCATCTTCAACCAAGAAAGGAGAATGGTCATCCAAGCCGAAGTGCAAAAGGATCTGAATGCGGGACATCTCCGAGAGGTGCATCATCCAGAATGAATCGTCAATGTAGTGATGGTGCCCAAAAAAGACGGTAAGTGGCGAATGTGTGTTGATTTCACTAACCTCAACAAGGCATGTCCGATGGACAATTTCCCGCTGTCTCGAATATACTAGATGGTGGACGCCACTTCCGGCCATGAACTACTCAGCTTCCTCGACGCCTATTCGGGCTATCGCCAGATATGTATGCATCCCATGGACGAGGACAAAACAAGTTTCACAACAGACCTCAGTCTCTATTGCTACACCCGGATGCCTTTCGGCTTGAAGAATGCTGAAGCAACTTATCAGTGTCTCGTCAACAAAATGTTCGCCCCATAACTCGGCCGAAACATGGAGGTTTACATCGACGACATGCTGGTAAAAAGCCGCGTCGCCACTAATCATTTGGCCGATTTGGCTGAAACGTTCTCTACCTTACGCAGGTATAAAATGAAGCTGAATCCTACCAAGTGCGCTTTCGGCGTAGTCTCCGGGAAGTTCCTCGGCTATATGGTCACCCGCTGAGGAATGGAGACGAATCCTGCAAAGATTGCGGCCATCCTTCAAATGCGCCCTCCGGCAAACATCCGAAAAGTTCAAAGGTTAAGCGGACGAATCGCTGCACTGAGCCGCTTCATGTCGAGGGCGGCGGACTATTGCTTCCCTTAATTCAAGCTACTAAAGAAGACCAACAACTTCTCCTGGACAGACGAATGTCAATCAGCTTTCGATCAGCTGAAGACTTACCTTTCCAATGTTCCTGTTTTGTTTAAGCTAGTCCAAGGAGAACAACTGCTCATTTATCTCGCCGTTTCAGAAGCTGCTATCAGTGTCGTCCTTGTCAGAGAAGAAGATGGTGTTCAAAGGCCGGTTTATTATATAAGCCGAGCGCTCTACGGAGCGGAGTTTCGGTATCCAACTCTTGAGAAACTGACCTTAGCCCTCGTCGCCTCCGCGAGAAGGCTCCGGCCCTATTTCCTCGCACATTCAATAAAGGTCCTCACGGATCAACCTTTGAGGCAGATTCTCTCTCGGCCGGAAGTGTCCGGGAGACTAGCAAAATGAGCGATTGAATTAGAGAAGTTCGATATCTCCTATAGACCTCGGACTGCAATAAAAGCTCAAGCTCTAGCCGACTTCATCGCTGAGTTCACCCCCGAGTCATCTTCGGCCGCTCAACTAGAAGTAATCGGAGCAAATCCTGAAGCCGAAATCACTTCGGCTCCAGTATCCTCGGCTGATGAATGGCAACTATATGTTGACAGATCGGATCCGCATGCTCTTCGGGTAGTGGCGTCGGGTGGATTCTGGCGTCTCTAGAAGGAGTCGTCACAGAGTATACCCTGCGCTTCACCTTCCCGGCCACTAACAATGCCACCGAGTATGAAGCCCTCATATCAGGCCTTCGGGCCGCTAGAAGACTCGGTGCGCAGAAGATAAAAGCGTTCAACGACTCTCAACTTCTCGCCAGCCAGATCACCGGGGAGTACGAGACCCGAGACGCATTGATGGCGTCCTATCTCCAGATAACTCGCAAAATCATTGATGAATTCATTTCTTTTGAGATCATGTGGATCCCTCGGGTCGAGAACACTTGAGCCGATGCCCTTTCTCGGCTAGCATCAACGCATGGTAGGGGGGAGCCAAATGGTCTTGGTAGAAGAGCTATCTGAGCCAAGTCTCCAAGAATCTAAGGTCATGCAAGTGAATGATTCCGAAGGAGAAATCTGGATAACTCCATTAATCGCTTTTATCCTCCGAGAAGAACTCCCGTTCGATCCAAAAGAAACAAGACGCATCCGGTAGCGTTCCTCTCATTTCTTAATTCTAGAAGATGTGTTATATAAGAAGTCATTCGGCCGACCACTCCTCTGATGTCTCGGCCCGACCGAAGCCAATTATGCCCTTCGGGAAGTACATGAAGGAATCTGCGGAGCGCATACAGGAGGAAGGGCCTTAACCCATAAACTCTTGAGGCAAGGGTACTAGTGGCCGACACTCCGAGAGGACGCAGCTACTCTCGTCCGCTGCTGCGACCAATGCCAGAGGTTCAATTCTCTTATTCACCAATCAGCAACCATCTTAACACCTCTAACAGATCCTTGGCCTTTCGCCCAGTGGGGGATTGACATTCTGGGACCCTTTCCCATTGCTACCAGCCAGAGAAAGTTCTTCATTGTAGCAGTAGATTATTTCACAAAGTAGGTTGAAGCCGAACCCCTTGCGTCTATCACTGATAATAATACATGGAGCTTCGTATGGAAGTCTATTATTTGCCGCTACGGCATCCCTCAGGCGATCATATCAGATAATGGCAAACAGTTTGACAGCAACCGGTTCAAAGACAACTGTTCAAGCTTCAACATTCTACACAAATTCACTTCAGTAGCTCACCCTCAGACGAATGGCCAAGCCGAAGTCACTAACCGAAGCATATTACGATGACTGAAAACTCGTCTCGGCGAAGCTAAAGGCCGATGGGTTGAAGAGTTGCCAAGTGTTCTATGGGCTTACCGAACAACAAGCCGAACTCCTACCGGAAAAACCCCATTCCGAATGGCTTACGGAGTGGAAGCAGTTATTCCTGTTGAAATCGGCCTACCGTCGCCGAGGGTTCTTGCTTATAATCCGGAGAATAATGATGAAGTCCTAAAGGATCAACTTGATCTAATAGAAGAAACCAGGGATCAAGCTCGCATTCAGCTGGCAGCATACCAACAGCGCATGGCGAGATATCACAACGCTCGAGTAAAGCCTCGAAATTTTGAAGCCGGAGACCTTGTGTTGCGGAACGCCCATGCATCCAAGCCAGCCGAAGCCGCAGGAAAGCTCTCTCCAAACTGGGAAGGCCCTTATCGGGTGAAAGAAGTAATCCGACGGAGGGCCTATCGGCTGGAGACCCTCTCGAGCCAACCTCTCCCTCGTACCTAGAATGTAGAGCGCCTTCAGCGCTATTTTATGTAAAATGTTTTCCTGGGCTTCAACCGGACACCTTAAATGAATACTTTGTTCTGAAATATTGTGTCCGACATTATTCTAAGTCTGTGTAAACCGTACCGGGAATGGCTTCGGCCATACAAACCGTATCGGGAGAGGCATTATTCTAAGTCCGTGTAAACCGTACCGAGAGTGGCTTCGGCCATGCAAACCGTATCGAGAGCGGCATTATTCTAAGTCCGTGTAAACCGTACTGGGAGTGGCTTTAACTATACAAACCGTATCGGGAGCGGCATTATTCTAAGTCCGTGTAAACCATACCGGGAGTGGCTTCGGTCATGCAAACCATATCGGGAGCGACATTATTCTAAGTCCGTGTAAACCGTACCGGGAGTGGCTTCGGCTATGCAAACCGTATCGGGAGCGGCATTATTCTAAGTCCGAGTAAACCGTACCGGGAGTGGCTTCGGTCATGCAAACCGTATCAGGAGCGGCATTATTCTAAGTCCGTGCAAACCATATCATGAGCGGCATGGTTTCGGCCACATATAGAACCGAACCCGGTTACCTTCTTAGGACGTTCTGCCATTGATCCGACCAAAGGATAGTATATCCGAGGAAAATAAAATGCATAGGAGGATTGTTTAAAACGGGTAAGTATAAATCACTTCTATATATACGGGAGATACAAAAGCAGGCCATGTACTCGGCCTCGGCAACTCAAAAGTAAAAACATCCGGGACAAGCCTCCGGATCAGCTATCGGCGTCCTCGCCATCTACATCCACAGGAGAGTAGCCTGGGGACGTCGAAGGAGAAGAAGCATGGTCTGAACCTGTTGCCGCATCTTCCGGAGAAGTCGGGATCCTCTCGGCCTTAAGTTGTTGCCACCAGGCTAAGAGCTGATCGCCTTCTTCTTCGGTGGGAAAAGCCGAAATCTGTGTCCGGACAAACCTTTTGGGCAATGGCCATCACCAGATCGAATATGGTTGCAGCCGCTTTGGCCCCGGCATCGAGCATCTCATCGGCGTACTCCGGACCTTCTTTATAACTCGTCACGGCCGTGCGAGCGACGTCATCGGCCTCTTTTGTTTTGGCCTCTAAGTCTACTTTTAGGGCCGAGACGACTTAGGCGTGACAGCGGCGTTCCGTCCCGCTCCTCCTTGTCCTGGATCTCGGCCTTTAAAGACTCGATCTCCGCTCGGGCCCGATCCAGTTGTTTTTCAGCCTTCTCCTGGGCCTCGAAGGCTGCTCGAACCACCTCCTTCTGTCCGTCCAGATTGGACCGTAACCGCACATTTGCCCCAATAAGGGCATCGATGTTGACCAAGGCCACCTTGCCCACGGCCAGATGGTCCGCGGCCTGGTCTACATCTTGGAGTTTCCGTTGGATGAGAGCATGACGGCGAGCGAGAGCCCCACACATAACTACGGCCTACAGAAGAAAGAAAGAAAAACATAAGTCAAGACAACTAAAGAAAACAACAAAAAAGAAGTGAAGATGAAGAGAGAAGTCTCACTTGGATAGCGTGGCGGACCCACTGCCGAGACAGACCTTCCGAAGAAAGCTCTCAGATCTCGTCTTCGGCCATCGGGATAGTCAAGCCCCGAGCCAGGCGCAAACACGTCTGGGAGTCATCCAGACTGTCATCCGTGAAGACTCCCGTATCCGGACGCCATGGCTCGTGCCCGTATTCCCGAGACATATGGATCACAGCCGCCCCGAAAAGATACGACAGCACCGTATCCGTCGCAGCGCCTGTGGCCGAAGGGGAGTCGTCCCTCCGTGGCTGAGGAAATGAAGTAAGCGGAACCTCCCGTCCCGTGACTGACTTCTTAGTCACCGGAGCAGATCCCCGCTCGTCGCGATCGTCCCGGCGCTTCCGCTTCTCAGACCGCTCGCTTCCCCCAGCAACTGCTTTGCCCTTTCGTCGCTCCCTCTCGAGAGCACCAGCGGCCGCACGGCCCTCGACAGAGGCTGCCATTTGTCATGTCGGGCGGGCATCTGATGCCGAGATCCCTTCGACCGACCTCCCTTCGTTAGGACGCGGCTGGGACGGTCGAGACGGTACAGATTGCCGGAAAATCTAGCCCATAAGGTTTCCGAGACCAGACATTTCTGAAAGCAGAGCAGAATATGAGTTAGGTAAAATTCAAAGATAATTGTATGACCTAGAGCCGACTTACCCTCGGCCATTGCTTCAGCGCCCTCATTGGACGGACGATGGACCTCGGCCGGAGTCCTAGTCGCAGTAGCCCTCACCACAGTTTCTCCTAGGGCATATCTCTAGGAGGAAGGTAGGGAAAAGCTCGGACAGGAGGGTACTACGGGTCCGGCCAGGCTCCCATCTCTATGAGCCTATCCTCATCCTCGAGAAGCTAGACAATATTGTATGGAGTGTCATCTTCAAAGAAGTGGGCATCAGCGAGCTGTTCGGGGTTAAGGGAGGGGCACTCGGAGATACCTTCGGCCAAGAGCCCCCATTCGATGAGGAAGGGCCAGACACCCTTATTCCCCTCCAGTAAAGAGATGAAAAAGAAACCCTCTTTCCAATGATGAATGGACAAGGGCTTCCCGGAGAAGATCTCCCGGCCGAAGCGGGGAACGAAGCAGAACCAAGAAGATTTCCCCTGGGGGTTTGATTTTGAAAAGATAACGAAAGATATTTACAGAAGAGACGAAGTCAAGTATAGAATTAAGAGTCAAAAATGCGTAAACTGTCCGCTAGGAATTCGGAAAGAACTGAGACGGAGCCAGCCCATAGAAGCTTAGGAATTTCACGACGAATTGGTAGAGGGGAAGATGAAAGCCTGCCCGAAAGCTGTACTCATAAATTGAGAAAGAGCCTGGCCGAGGAGAGTTGGCTCTTGTATGCCTCCCAAGCCGAACGGGTGTCATCCAAGATGGAATCAGATAATAATTGGTTATGTCCGTCAGTTCCTCGACGCTGAGGGCACAGACTACATCCGAGACCTTCTCGACCTGACGGCGGCCGGTTGTGGAAGGCTCGGCAGGAGCAGGGACCAATTCTGTCTCGTCCGCCATGTCGGAAGGGAAGGAGTTCAAAGAAAAGGGAGATGATAGAGAAGATTGGAGAGTAGGTTTAAACGAAGAGCACGACGAAATGCTCTCGGCCGAAAAAGAACTATTGGATATGTATCAAAGGAAGAAAAGGCTGGAGCTGAGGCTTACCCTTAGATTAGGAACTCCCTGCGATCGACAAGACGTCCTTAGACGGCCTCGATGGGACACTCGCGGCCGGAGAAGAAAAGACGTGCGCGGCGCTGCTCGCAGGAATGCTCTGGTGCGAAGAAGAAGAGAGAGAAAGCGAAGGAACAGTTCTGAGGCGAACGAAGCCGGTATTTATAGGGGAACCTAAGGGGGTCGGGTGGCGAACCGACGGCCGAGATCCTCCGACCTTTCGGCTCCCCCTCGCTCGGATGTTTGCCACGTGTTCCGTCCTTTGCCATGATGACGAGCAGGCTGCGGGATCGAAGAGAGGCGATCAACGGCCGGAAG
Organism: Zantedeschia hybrid cultivar; assembly: GCA_030544215.1. Lineage (NCBI taxonomy): Eukaryota > Viridiplantae > Streptophyta > Magnoliopsida > Alismatales > Araceae > Zantedeschia > Zantedeschia hybrid cultivar. The sequence goes on along the minus strand of JARZZO010000013.1, from coordinate 12,049,513 downwards.
TGGCCTGACCCTTCGACTACTCCTCCGAATGCTCGCCACGTGTCCCGATCCCCGTATTGGGGACCGGAGTGGCGGTGATCTAGGTGAATTCTCGGGCAGAGAGCCGAAACTACGGTAATCCGAGTGATGACTGCTGACGGTTGAGATCTCTTGTCCTTTCGGCTACCCGTCCAGATGTTCGACACGTGTCATGTGCTTGTTGTGATGCGAGCGTGATGGCGTGAGATTCAAAATCATTTCCTCCATCACCTGGCTCCCCAAAACATTCTGATAACCCTGCCCTTTCACAGCTTGGGACGAAGGTGTTTGTCACCAAGTCTCGGCCTGGGACGAAGGTATTTGTCACCAAGTCTCGGCCTGAGACAAGACTGTTTGTCACCAACTCAGCTTGAGACGAGACCGTGACTCTCAGTTTTTAGACAAGAATGTCGATAACAATTTCAGACGAAGATCATCTATCAGATTTGATCTTTTCATAAGGGCTTCGGATTTTACTCTCGGCGTTTCATAAAGTTGAGAACGACGAGAGTAGGGGACCCTGTGATGGGGGAGAATCCGATTAGGCCCAGCACTAGGGAGCCGGCCCAAAGTAAGAGAAAGAGCCGAATCACATTCGGCCCATCAAGTCAATCGAACAGAAACGGCTCAGGCGTCTTATTGAAATGGTACATATTCGGCCCAAGCAGTGGGCTCTGTTAACAACCGTATTCGGCCCAGTCATAGCAAATAATAGGCCGAAATGGGCCCAGCCCATTCCGGTTAACTGCTATCTAGCCATCGGCCTATTAACGGGGTATTTCAGCAATTTCCTCTCAAACCCCAAAATAGTCCTATATCGGCTGCAACAAGAAGAGAACCTCCATCCTCTGCTATAAAAAGAAAGTTATTCATTGCGGAAAAGGTACACCTTATGCACTCAAACTTCTTCCTTCCTTCTAAAATTAAGTCTTCCTCAAAGGCTGACTTAACCATCGGAGGGGGTTCTCCTGGGCCGAAACCCAGGACCCTCACTGACTGGTTCTTCTTCTCGCAGGAGTCTCGACTTGATTCTTCGCCAACTTCTTCGTCCGGATCGGCTTCGGCAATTGGTCTTTCGGTTCACACCCGGATTCTGCCCTCGAATCCATTAGTGATAGCTTCGGCTACATCAGGACCCATTGTTTGTTGCAATACCACCAGCCCCTGCACATCTTATTCCTTTGATCTCTCATTTCTCCCTGGCTCTTTCACCTCCTGCACGTTACTTCTTGGTATCAGAGAAATCATGGTGAAGGAGAGAGGACAAGATCCATCCAACAGTGAAAAAGGGAGAGGAGTCTCATCCTTGGGTCTGCTTGGTTCTCCACAAGTGGCAGAAGACTCATCACATTGGGGGCTAAAGGTGTTGGAGTACAAGATCCGCAACACCAAAAAGAGTTGGTCACTGTGGACTGATTACCTTGTGGCTCACTGTACACTTCCTGCTGTATCCACTTTGGTCCGCCAATATTATTGACCATACGAAACCCCAGCTACCATTGCTACCACAAATACCAAGTCAGAAGCCCTACCATCACCACCAGAAGCCAATGCCTTCGTTGGACTGTGATTAGGGTTTCCCAGGATCGCCCGAGGCAGATGTCCTTTTTTTAAGTGGATGGTACCAAGTGTATTAAGTTGAAAAAAAGTAAGTGTACACAAGTGTAAGCAATAAGCTCTCAAAAAGAAGCCCTCTATACAGAACACCAAGGCGGTGAATTACTCATTAATTCCTCCCAACAAGACAAAAAAAGAAGACAAACCCAAAAAACCAGAAACTTCCTTGCACCATAACCTGACCCACTCTCTAACAGCAGCAAAAGTGAATCGAGCAACAGACTTTGACACCCGGGAGTCATTCTTAAACTTCCTCATGTTCCTCTCTCCCCAAACAGCCCAAAAGTGGCATGAAGAATCAGCCACCAACATCTGCACTCCACCCTTGGATCCAGATCACCTTGCCATATTGAGAAGTGTGTCGACTGTATCTACCAAAGGGGACTGCATCCCGAGCAAAGAACAATTGCTTGTCAAAGCGCCCGAGCAAAAAACCAACTCACAAACAAGTGATCCAATGATTCCTCGTACTCCCCGCAGAGGCAACAAGTCGGAGGCACATCATATCCAAATCGAATCAGTCTGTTCACAAGTGGAAAGCCTGCCCATGGAGATCATCCACATAAGAATCTTCACCTTCAAGGGTAATCTAGGCTTCCAAAGAAGGGTGAGAAATGGATTCCTCGTATCCCCATCAAGAATCATCTCATACACCGACCTTACTAAGAAGGCCCCAGAGGCACTCCACCCTTAGAACCAAGTGTCCTGAGACGAGTCCTGGACCACCTTGCCTTGGAGGAGCAGCAACAGATCCACCAGGTCTTGAAATTCATCATCTCTAAGATCTCTTCTAAACTGCAGGTCCCGCATACCCCCGTCAAAGGGGGAACTCCTATGCATCTGTGCCACCACTGCCTACTGGTCAGTAGAAATGCAAAAAAGTCTGAGAAACCTTAGGGCTAGTGGGGCAGAGCCACACCACTTGTCCCTCCAGAAGTGGCAATGTCGTCTAGACCCTAAAGAGATATAAGTAGCTGTAAGAACAATATCCTCTGACTGAATGATGCCTCTCCATAGATGTGAAATAGAATACATAGATAGGGGAGAGATGTCCCATGTCCTGGCCCTATTATAGTACTTCTCCTTGATCACTTCCAACCACATGTCTGACTCCAAGGACCGTAATTTCCTAAGCCATTTAGATAAGAGAACAAGGATGAAGACAAGAAGTCTTTGATTCCTAAGCCCTCATTCGTCTTCCTCCTGCAAATCTTGCTCCAATTGACTGCACGGTCTCCTCCCATTACAACCTGTCCACCACCTCTCCAAAAGAACCGGCTCCTCATGGCCTCCAACTGCTTGGCAACTATCTTTGGGATTCTGAAAATAGAGAAGAAATAAATCAGGAGACTGTCAAGAACTGACTAGCACAACACACGCCTCCCCCCATATGTAAGAGAAGTTTTTGTTTCCATCCTGCCAATCTAAAGTGAAACTTCTAAAGAACCGGCTGCCAATCATTGCACCTGATAGACCGTGGTGCTAGAAGTAGGGCTAGATAGGTAATGGGGAAGGAGACAATCTGACACCCCAACAAGAAGGCTGCCCTGCACAAAGCTCTGTCTCCCATATTAACCCCAATAGCTAGGGTTTTGAGGTAGTTCACCTTCAGCCCATTGACTTACTCCAAGAGCTTTAGAAGGAGTCTAGCCATCAAATACTGATCCTCTTACCTGCTAAGAAGATGATCCTATCATCTGCATACTAAAGGTGTGTAATATCTCCCCCCCCCCCTAGAAACCTGACACCAAACCCATTGCCTCTGCCCTCTCCCACATGCAGCTAAGAAGATTAACCACAAGGAGGAACAAAAGAAGGGAAATGGGATCCACTTGCCTAAGATCCCTGCCATTTCTCATTGAAGCCCATATGGGTGAACACCTGCAGCAAACACCCTAGTTAGCGTCGTCATAGGCCTTCTCAAAGTCTAACTTGACAATAACCCCGCTCTTGTGCAAATACTTCATGCCATAGAGACACTTATGCACAGTAAGTTTGGTTTCATGGATCTGCTTACCTTTAAAGAGAGCACTCTGATTGCCATTGATCAAACCTCCTACCATCCTCTCCATTCTGGAAGCCAACATCTTAGCAATGATCTTATACACTCCATTGAGAAGACCAATGGGCCTGAAATCAGCAAGAGAATCAGCCCCTTTCTTTTTGGGAATAAGCACGATAAATGTCTTGTTCACGCCTCTAAGATGGGCTTTCCCCTCCTAGAATTCCAACACTACCTGAAGAAGAAGATCTGTAATGACTTCCCAGCAATGTTAGTAAAACAACATAGAGAAGCCTTTGGCCCTAGTGCTCTGTCCCCTGGCCTAAAAGGATAGTAGGCATGGTCTGATTTGTGTGCACACATATTCAAGGTCTAGGGTCAATATAGTAGAGGAGACCATGTGCCTCAATTAGTTCCACTGGTTTGCCTCACCTGTTGGGATAGCCAAAGATCCCGTTTGGGCAGACAGGCAGTGCTCCCTAAGTTGACAAGGGGGTAGCTAGTTCAGCATTCTGTTTCTGCTGCTGACACTAATGTCCGACTTACCTGTCACTTCTAGGATGAGGGCTTGGACACACTAAGGTAGCATGCCTCTGACTGCTCCCTCGCATAGTGATACCTACATACTAGCAAATAATATTCACTATTATGACTAGTATGCTTGGAATGAAATAAATAAGTAAACATGCATTTCTAGTTATTACCGAATTGATGTTCTGTCTCTGTGGTTACTTTTCTGGTCGTATGGGAGTAGATGGCCCTCATTGAGTGTTTTCATAAGACTCGTGCTGTTATGGCAGGGTTCGAGTGCTGAGTGTAGGAGGGAGGAGTTGTGGCCATGACCTTCAAGTACCTTGTAGATGATAGCACCATCTTCTGTAGACACTTCTGCTTTCGTGTACTTGGGATATTCCTTTGAGAGTGGTGCCTACATACCTATCTCTGGACCTTACCGTTATTTTTGGACTTTGGTACTACACTAGGACATTGTACTATTTTCTGCTTGGGACTGGAGTTTGGATGATCCAGTAGACACTTCCCTTGAAGTTTAGTTGTGTGGATGCTTATCTTGCTATTGTTCCAGGTTCATGCAGGTTTCCCCAATTTTACCATTGACTGACAATGGGCTTTTTACCAGATAAATATCACCATGTGGAAGTCAGTGACAGCTAAGTCCAGTTCATGGGATGCAACAAATACAGCCCATAATTCCAAGTGAACCCACTTTTTCCTGCAGATTTTGTTAGCCTCTTGTTTCGTTGTGAAGGGCCGAACTGAACTGTCCAATTTTCAGCATCCTTTGCCCAATATGTTGGCCGAGGCCAGAACACTTCAGCTAGCCAATCAGGCTTGACCATGTCGTCAAATAACTAAATCCATCAACTACGTTCTTGTTTCCAACATGTGCATCTTAATATCCCCACAAGCACGTATATTCAACCAAGATTACATTGTGTTTGTCAACCACGAGTTTGGTATCATAGCACATTGTCTTACATCATCGAGGCACCACCTTGACCCACATCAGAAGGCCTAAAAGACTCTAGAAATGAGTCAACACATTGACTCACAATCTTCCTGGAGAAGGGGTTAGGAATTTATGTAAGAGTGACAACAAATGTTCATGATAAATGTGAAGTCACAAAAAATAAACTAAATCCCACTAAGAAACATTAAACAATACTTCACCAGATCATTTAACAGATGTGAAAATGACAACATTCAAAAGAAGGCTCTTTTTTTAAAGTGGCACAATAAGACGCTTTAACTGATAAAGTATCAATACCCTTGTTTTGGTACGAACTTGATTGAGTGTTAGAAGACAAAGGATCTTTCCCTCGAAAACTCCACTCTGTTGGTGCATGAGATGACATGTAATCTGATAATTGATGCCATTCTCCTGGAAATGAAATGGGCAATTAAGAATGTTTATAGTGACTAGTGAGTCAACCACTATAAAAAAAGTACAATAAAAAAGAAAATACAATTAAATTGTAATCAGTAATGGATAATTATATGTCCAACATAATAAACCTAAAAGATCAAAGAAAATCCAATCACAGTGTCATAAGGCAAATCCAAATAGTCCAATTAAAGTGAGGAACAAAATTTAGCATGGCTGAATCAGCAAAGGCAATTAGTTACACAGAATATCAACTGCCCATTTTACTAGTTGCACTTGAGAGTGATTAACCTCAAAATCTTGTAAAACAGTAAATGTCCTTTCACCTTAGATTATCCACTCAAAAAAGAAATTTAAAGAAATCTATGTAAAACATTTTGGAGCTAGAGTAACATCCCTCTTGGAATCCAGTTAAACCTGTGTACAAGATGCCGGAGCCAGTCACATTTAATCTAGCTTGTAACATCTGGTCTTTTGACTGTATTTTTCAATATATATACAAAGCATGTCCTAGGATGTCTCCCTATAAAAAATACAAGTATGAGTCAGACATCCCCCTATCCTAATATGTTTAGGGTATCCATCAACATGGATACATAGATATAATAAACTGGGGTGGCTACAACGCACCCCGGGGTGCATTTAAGTTAGATGCACACACACCCTCCAAAAACCACCCATCCTGGTTTTAAAATAAAAATAAAAATCACCAAAAAATTTAAAATATTCAAATACCCCCCTCTAGGTTGTTTCCCACCCCTTGGGAGTTAATTTCACTGTTGGATCAAAAAACTTAACTGTAGCCGTCTAATCAAATCCGTCGTTGGTGAAAATTAAAGCCCCGGGGATGAAATCAACCCAATATTAAAAATTTTATTTTAATTTACAATGGGGAGGGTGGATTTTCGAGGGGGGGTGCATCTAACTTAGATGCGCCCTGGGGCATGCTGAATCCTTTCCCATATCTATCTATCTATATATATACACACATATATATAGATCTTTAAAGCCTCCATTGAAACTCGGGGCCGATCATAAACCAACAATTTAAGAACCAAATCTTTGAAGTACAGAGCCATCAGAGTCCTGGTGAATAGATCAACAACCAACTCAGCAAATGAGACATGGGGAAGAGTAATAGTGCCAGAGAAATAGTGTTCTTGGACATAATAGAAGTTAATCACAATATGCCTTGCGCACATGCATGGATGGCAGTATCGGCCGATATTGATACACATAGTTGTCAAGGCAGCCCAAGGCATTCTCAGGGAGCCTAAGCACTTAGGCGCTAAGGCGACCGCTTAAGCGGTGGCTAGGCGGCACCTTTGGCACCTTCCTTGAAAATTAAAAAATGAATATGACATGTAAAAATTGGATTAACAATAGAGATGTATCAAAAATCAATTGCAGAGATTTCGATATAAAATTGTTATGAAGTAAATTACAATTAGATAATAAGCATGACTATATCAAATGAAATTAATCATGGCAATCAAAATTCAAGTAAGTGCTACATTACTACTATTTCATGCCATTATCTAAAAAGGTAACAAGTAATGTGAAAAATAAAATATTGATTTGACTAACTACAAGGAATAACCAACGAAGAATAATTGTTTATGACTTATCAAACATGTATAATACTAAACAGTACTAAAAATAAAAAAATGACTCTAATTCAGGGTTAGACAGCTGCAAACAAATATTAAAGAGAGAACTTCATGTACTTTGTGCGTTTATGTGTGTAACAGAGATCTGAAGAGAGAGAGAGAGAGAGAGAGAGAGAGAGAGAGGGAGAGAGTAAACAATAGTAAAGAGAGAGCTTGTGTTGTGTGTGTGTGTGTGAGAGAGAGAGAGAGAGAGGAGGCGAAGGGTCGGAGGCTGGTTGGCAAAACCGCGAAGAGGCTGGAGGTGGAAGACAAGACCCCAGGCAAGCAGCACCACCATGACGACAATGTGAGGCTGGCGGAGGGGTCGGAGGAGGAAGATGAGGCCCAAACAAGCAACAACCACCACGATGATGACGCAGAGCCGGTGGACGGCAGCGCAGTCACCGGTGCTCTGGTGGTGGTCACCAGAGGAGGAATAATCTCATCATCATGGTAGTAGTTGTCAGAACTTGGGTGGTGGTCGGAGGGGGAGAATGGCACCAGGATGATAGACCATAGTGCTTAGTCACCGGAGCTCGGGACATTCATCGGACTCACCAGCGTGATCGACGGCAATAGGAATCAGTGGAGGATGGCAAGGAGGAGCTGAGGTGGTAAAACCCTGGGTGTTGGGAAGGGAAATGGGAATGGGATAGTGGGGTCGAGCGGCTTAGGGCAAGGAGGAGGAGGTTTAAAGTGGGATCCAATACATCAATCATATCGGGTCTCTCGGGCCCAGGCGGACCCAAGGCACTTAGGCGCACACTTTGGGCCACCTAGGCATATGCCTAGCCCACCTTATTTGGGCTTGAGAAAGGCGGCCCGGCGCCTTGGGCTGGAAATTGCACCTAGACACCTAGGCGGATGCCTCGCCTTGACAACTATGCTAATATGTATCGGCCAATATGTATCAATATAAGTTGTAAGAGGTACCGATACGGGAGGGGGGTTACCCCGATACCAATCTTTACATTTAAAAAATAATAATTGTTATTGGCCGGTACCAGGTCAATACGCCCGATATGGCTACCAATATGTATTCGTATTGATACCCACCAGTACCAATACCGGCACTGCCTTCCTTGCACACATGAACAGCTAGATTGTCCACAGTATGCAAAGTATTTTGGCTATGACAGTTGTCACAATATGTTGGTGTAGGAAACAATCGAAGCCAGAATAAACGGTTATGTAATCTGATTAGAAAAGGGCATGTGAACTGGCTATAAAACAGGTGAACTGGCTGAAGAGAGGAGATGAATTGCCTGTGAACTAGTTGAAATGAACCTTAAGCCGGTTTGAAATAGTCCACATATCCTAAGCCCTAGAGGGCAAACGTGCCCACTGAAAAGAAGGCCATTTACCTCCCAATGTAAGTCAATCAGATACATGGATGGTAGTACCGGTACCGATATTGGTGGGTACCGGTACCAATACGTACTGGTACCGATATCGGCAATACCGGCCGGTACAAGTATAAAATGGCTAGAAAAATTCAGAAAAAATCAAAGAAAATTCAAAAAAAATCAGAAAAAATGTAAAAAATTAATTAGATATGTGTTGAGTGTGACAAAGATAGATTAAGACAAAGAAGTACACATAACACATACTAAATAACAATTTTGACACAAATTAAATATGAAAAATATTATGCTAATGTACTAAACATTTACAAATAATAAATGCTAATGAAATCAAGCATAATTAGGTTTCAATTGATATTTAGTTAAGGTAATTAGACAAAAAACCCAATAATTAACCACTAATTAGGGTCATAATTGGACTTTTTCTTAATTAACCTTCAATCGACGCAATTGATAGCATGCTCCTATTTTAAAATATTCAATGAAGCTTAATTAGGCTTCAATTGATATTTAACTTAAGCAATTAGACAAAAAATTCAATAATTAACTACTAATTAGGGTCAAAATTTGGATTTTTCTCTAATTAACCTTCAATCAACGCAATTGACAGCATGCTCCTACTTTAAAATATGCAATGAAACTTAATTAAGCTTCAATTGATGTTTAATTAACATAAGTAGACAAAAGCCCTAATTTTTAACCCTAATTTGGGTCAAATTTGGGATTTTTCTCTAATTAGGGTTCAATGAATGCAATTGATAGCATGCTCCTGCTCTAAATTATGCAATGAACATTAATTACGCTTCAATTAATGTTTAATTGAAGTAATTTTTAACCGCTAATTAGGGTCGACAATTGGGGGTTGTCTATTTTACTAAGAAAACGAATGTAATAATCTAATAATAGTTAACAACTCAAAAATAATATAAATATTTAAAATATATATCATACCTTCTTCTATTTCTTTTTTTCTTCCACACAAAAGGACCAAAACCTCTCCGGCAACGGGCGGCGGCGGCGGCGGCAATAGGTGACGGCGGCGGCACCTTCTCCTCCTTCCTCTCCCAAGACCTTCAAAACCGCAAGAGCCCCTCTCACAAATCTATTTCCGTGAGAGGGGAAAGAGAAACACCCCTTTTAAGGGGGCATTTCACATGTACCGGTTCGGTACCGGTCCAAAATAGGACCTATACCGAACCGGTACAGTATTTTTTTTAATTTTTATTTTTTAATATGGTATCGGGCATTTGACCCCGTACCAGTATCGGTGCCAGCCGATATCGATACGTACCGGTACGTACCGGTATCGGCCAGTACTGCCAACCATGATCAGATATGAGTAAACAGATCTGCATCCAATGATGGATGGGAAAAACTCAATTTAAAGCAACCCATTATGTATGTATGAATCAGCACGATCCGGTCTGACTCGATGCATACCAGCGGATCAGACTCGCCTAGATACGAGTCGATTTGTACGAGTCGGCCCGATCCGGTATGATACGGCAAACCATGTTTGACTAGAAACTGTAATGTATTCACAGGTCTTCATGATCAAATGCATTGTACTTGTTAGCATGTTCCATCATTGGATTGGTATCGGCCAGTTGATGCGGGACAGGGGGGGAAGAGGGGGGAATGGGAGGGAGGATCCAATGATGGGCGGGTAATTTGGTGACCGATTCTCTGCGAGAGAGAGCCCATACCCCTTCCTTGGTGTGACGCCAAGGTTCTCCCCCTCCCCGGTGCGACTCTGGGGAAACTCTGTCTGTCGGTGTGAGGCCGACAGGAACTCTCTCCCATTTCCCCCCCCCTCTTCCCCTTTGTCCTGCATCAGTTTTTGGTATCAGAGCATACCTCGATCCCCATCGCGCCGTCGCACCACAGTCATCACCGTCTTCATCCGCGCCAGTCGTTGTCGTCTAAGCCGGTGCTGCTGTCTAACGCATCCCCTCCCACCAACCGATGTCGTGGCCGGCACTGTCACCACCCCGCCCTGCCACCACTGCCGGCATCGTCACAGTCCGGCACCGCCGAAGCCCCTCCTCCCTACACCCTTAGCCGCCGCTCCCCCATTTGGCTTAGTTAGGGTTGTAGAAGAAGAAGAGGAGGAAGAAGAGAATAAATCCGTCACTGCCCCGGCCCCCCCTCCGCCACTACCGCTGAATACTGTCGCCGCCCTAGCCGCCCTCCGGATCTGCCGCACTAGCCACCACTGGAGCCACCCGAGCCTTCCACCTCCGCCGAAGCCGCCATCGTCGGGCCCCGTCACCGTCGTCGACGTCGCCTCCGGCCACCGAAGCCGCTCCGCCCCGCCATCACCACCGCCTCACCCGCCCGCTGGAACCCCGGCCCTTGCAGCCGCCGTCTGGTTCGCGTGAAAGAGGGAGGAGAAGAGAGGAGGAAGAAAGAAGGCTCGTGCCCTAGTTATTGGGCCTGGTCAAATCGAGATTGACCCGGTTCGGATCGAGTCACAGCAATGTGGTCCGAGCCACATTCAGTGGTTCGAGCCTATTGCGAACTGGTCCGAGCCAAGTGCGATTGGTACGACGCCTACTTCGGTTCAGAGCGTTGTGACCCAGATTTTGCCTCGTTTTGCGTGTCATTTCTGCACGCATACCGAGGACTCCGATCATGTTTTCCAAGGTCCACACCAGCCGCCTCGATTTGCGTGCCGATATCCCGGAGTGCTGATATTGCTGCACGCTTCTCGAGGCATTCTTCTAGCAACTTTCGCCCCGCCGCTGTCCCGCCAATTGCTGTGTTTACCACCCGGGATCATATTATTGTGTTCATTGTAGCCTTTTACCTCCCTGCAAGGAGTGGGCCATCATTTTGTTGTATTTGGTGGGTGGTACACAAGTACCAGGTGATCTTCTCCCACGCACCAACGTGGAGGTACGTGCTAACCTTCTCATTTCGATTTGCTTGTCTCGTATGTGCTCTTATCTGCCGCCGAATCGAGAGATAGGTCCTAGCCCGTGATTCTTCATCACTGTTGGTTGTGAGTGCGCTATACCGATCCCGAGTTCCGACAAAACTTTGGGGTGGTCCTAATTCCTAGACTTGTGGTAGTTTCTCAACTACCAAACGGTCCCACGCTTCCTCATCGCGAGAGGGACGGCTTTTCAGCTACTTTTACTTATAGGCGTGGTAATCTGACTGGACTATTGTGCGACTTGAACTGCAGTTGTCCTAACTTTTAAATGCTTATTGCTGAAATTCTATCAACGCCCGTGAGTCTGTTAGCTGTCCCGCATCACCAGTACTGCCAACCATGATCAGATATTAGTAAACAGATCTGCATCCAATGATGGAACATGCTAACAAGTACAATGCATTTGATCATGAAGACCCGTTAATACATCACAGTTTCTAGCCAAACATGGTTTGCCGTATCATACCGAATCGGGCCGACTCGTACAAATCGACTCGTATCTAGGCGAGTCTGATCCGCTGGTATGCATCGAGTCAGACCGGATCGTGCCGATTCATACATACATAATGGGTTGCTTTAAATTGAGTTTTTCCCATTTAATAAGTAAATTTATAATTTTTATATTAATTAATAAGACACATTTCTTTAAAATATGACTTAAACTCATTACTTTTAACAAACTCATTGGCTTGACACGTGCAACTCATGCGAGTCGGACCGGGTCAGATCAAATTCGACTCCGACTTGTATCTGGCTGAACTCGATCCAATCCGGATCCCAAGTCAGCGAACCTTGATCCAAAAAGCAGAAATAGATGTCCAAAGACTGGTCTGCAAGTTGATGCCACACAAGGGTTTAAACTAGTATGATATTAGCAATGGAGAAGACCAATAGTGAGGCCGGCAATGAAAAGGTTGGCAGGCACCAACAAATTGTAGCAGCAAGCAGGAGTCAGAAAAACTCCAGAGTCTGAGAGATATTGTCAGAACTAACTAGCAAGATAAGACCAAAGGTGTAGATGGAGAATTGGAGAGAGGACAGAAACTAGAATTGCAATGATGACAGATTACCCCCGTGAAATTGCAGTATCAGAACTAAATGGCATGATGAAAGCTGGCGTGCAATGTCTCAAAGGGTTAAGGTGGCAGCAAGGGAAGCTCATGATGAGCAGTGCAGTAGCAAAAGAAGGGAGGGTGAGAGGATAACACAAGAAGAGTTTCAAGCATGTCAGAGAAAAAGAGATGTCACAAGGGATACTTGGCAGCAGAGAGAAGGCAATCTAAAAAGTATCATGATCTCCAGAGAGCTGGTTTGTTGTAGCATTAGCTAGCTCTATCAGTATTAATCCAGATAGTGGGTTTGGTTAAAATTTAGTTTTCGAGACTCTCAAGACCTCCTGTTCTCGCCCTTTTTCATTTATAATCCTCAATTTCTCCCAAAGTCGACCATCGTTGATGTTCTTCCAATATCAATTCTAAGATTAATACTATAGACCTCAAAAGTATCAGTATTGAAAATAATACCATATCAAAACTAATACTCCAACCAAACAGGGAATAAGAGAAACCGTTCCTTGACTCTGTGAGACGACAATCACAGGGTAACTCGCAACAAGATGGCACAAGGAGGATGAGAGGAAAGAAACCGTCTGGTCCCATGTTAGGAGTAAACATAAGAAACAATGCAAGCTATCTATTCACTGTTAGGGCAATAGCCAAATATATGCGTAAGCTGTTTCCTAATATTAAGTGTGACTTTTTTAATTTCCCTAAGATTTTCTGACTACAGTAGGATTTTCCACTTTTGAGTTGAGAACATACAACACTCACTATGCACATGCACATGACCATTCACACATGCAAGGAATATAACTAGATAGGGTGAACAAGTTACCATTGATGCAACAGAATAAGCATTCAATCAACAAAGAAATCTAGCAGAAGAAAGGCATATAAGATGCTCAAATGAAGCTCCAAACAAAGAAATAGATTAATCCAATAAAATCAACATGCTAGAAAAACCTTAGGTGGGTTTAAATCATGACAACTCAAAAGAAAGCTGATTGATTGCAATGGTTGAGAAAACCTACATCCTGCATTAACATTCTGCATCTCAGCAATGTGTAGTAGGAGGATTGTTGCTCTAATTTTAGCCGGTGATGTCAAAGCTATCATTTCAAAAAGAGTCAGGGAGGATGAACGTAATGAAGGCCATTGAATTAGGATCCATGACTCTACATGATGCAAATGATTGAGATGAGAGTTTTGAATATAGTGTCAATCATCCTATTGGGTGTAATGAGCATTCTAACTGGTATCAGCAGGTGAAATAAGAGCACATTCCAATTCCAAAAACCTACTGAATATGGTGGATGATCTACATTTTGGATGACTGAAATAGATTGGAGAGAGAGAGAGAGATTACAGAGGTGGCTCCACATTGGAAACAATATAATGGGTGCAAGTACAATTTTGAGATTGAAACCCACCAACGGGAAATGGGAACCACTGAAGTATAAACCCAGCCTCAACAGATCATATGGATGAAGTTCCTACATGTAGCAACATTCATCAACAACTGGGTATGAAGATAACTAGGAATACTTTTCAAAATGCCATGCAGCTATTATTAATTATTATGATTCAAATGACTGTCACTTTGTTGACATAAATTTTACATATTAACACTATTTTAATACATTATTCAAATTTCAAATGGATTCTCAAATGTTAGACTCTTAGTTAAATGACTCAGTCAGCTCGATAGATGCATTGTCGTATTGTTCTTAGCTATTTATCTATCTTTGGATCTTTTCAATTTTCATGCTTTTTTATTTTTCTTGATCTATGTATTTTTTCACTTTTATATGTCTGCGTCAACTTTTCATCCTGAAAACAATTTTCTAAAGTTTCTCTAATTTTATAAAATTCTTCTAATCTTATCACATTTGCCCTTTGTACCTTTTTAAGCTTATTTTTATATCATTTACCTTTACATTATCTGTTGTACAATTGGCCACACATTATACATGCAAAACTAGTAGCTTCCCACGCTGAACAGAAATGGCCAGGACAGATTCAGTTAGGTGTGGAGTGAATAAGCCAAGCAATGCTGACCTTTCGCATGCTCAAACAAAAAGGCTTTAGGCACAAGCTCAACCAGAACCTAAAATATAGCTTGAGCACGGTTCAAACTCGCTCAGCTCAATCTCACTAAAGACTCAAGTCCAACCAACCTCGAGTTCAAGCCTAACCAAGCCCACACAAGCCAAAATGAGACTCAACCAAATTTAATAAAACATTCGTATTTGTTAATATCTGCAATACAAATTGCATACATTACCAAGCCACCTCATGAGCCAAATGAGCAGGCTCATGCTTGACTTATTAAACACGATTGAACTCAAGCAGCTAGCAAGCAACTCAGTTCATTGGCGGTCTCAAGTCTGGTTTCAGAATCTCATGTTGGACTAGGGAGTCCAATATGTTCTCATGTTGGACTAGGGAGTCCAATATGTGATCATTTCAACCATGAAGTTATTGTTCCATGAATAAAAAATAAAGCAATGCTATTACAATGCAGTCTTTAATAAAGACCCAAAAGGTCAAAAAACATGTTCATTTTAAGAGCAGCTGCATCATACTGAGAAACCACCTGACAAGAAAATATATCACACAAACCATGTCCCATTGTGTATACATGATGACAAATCCTTTTGCCAAATAATGGCAGCATTTTTCCTTAATGAGAAGCAAGAATTTGCCAGTTCCTCCAATTTTAAAGAAGAATTCAAAGGAAATAAGAAGCCAGTGGAATAGAAAAGGGAAACAGACTTACCTTTATCCTTACTGATGACAGGTGAATCTGAGGAATTCTTTGAGGTGTTTTTTGCAGCACCTTTACTCTTGGCATTGCTCCGGAGACAGAAGATAACAGCTAGAGTTGCCAATAAGCCGAGAAAAAGAGAGCCCAAAACTATGCCTATTATAGGGCCTACCATGGAACTTTTCTTGTTTTCGTTTTCACCCTTACCGGGATTCCCTTCAGATCCCTTTGTAGCATCTGTAGGAGACCGAGTGCGGTTGCGATTGGTATGCGGCCTGCCAGGAGGAGGTGACATGTAAGGGGGTGGAGGGGGAGCAGGGCCATTGTCAAAGGAGTTGCCATCAACCCTGTGCACGTACAACAGTAAGTCAAAGACAGTATAAAAGGAGAAAACACTCAAACAGAAGTAAATGGAATGGAAGTGTAATGAGGATCACATTGACTGCTGACCTCAGGTTTGAAATGGAGCTAAATTCACGTGGGATCCAGCCAGTGAAATGATTGTGTGCAATATTTCTGGTGATAGGAAATCTTTCAGATAAAAGTCATGATAAGAAGTGAATAAGAGTTAAATGCCAAGATGAATGAAAAGAGTCTTACAAATCATCTAGGCCAAGGTTTGAGAGAATGTTCACTTGTCCACTCAACTGATTGTTCTGCAAATACCTGAGAGTAATTTTTTGTTAAAACGCATGAAACAACCTATGTATATGACAGGAAACGTATATATTTCATTCAATGAACTTACAGTGTAGAAAAGTTTGACAGCACTGAACTTACAGGCTAGAAAGGTTTGACAAGGAACCAAAAGAGTTTGGCAGATCTCCAGACAAGTTATTGAAAGAGAGGTCCCTGGTATCATGAAATTTATGGGTGACTATCAAATGTCTAAATACTTACTAAAAAAAATGCGAAAACAAAATCCATTTTTTGGAATGGGAAGCAGACAGAGGGTAAAAGTGTCAACGGTGGAATAAGCTATAAAGCGAAAAAATGCATGCAATCATTATGTTTCCCATTAGCTACTGCATCCAAATTTAGCTTCTGTTAAAACAACCAAATCATAAGCCTTATATATAATCAGCTTTTGTCAGCTGATCTGATGAAGGATTTTAGAATTTGGCAAGGTTCTCCAACCATGCTACCCCAGCTTGACATTGGCCTTTTACAAGACAGTGGTAAGTTCCTAGCTGAGATACCTCCTGCACAATAGAGAGGCATGTAACAAGTCCCATAAACCGCCTATCCCTCCCCTGTCCCACCTCCTAAGGACCCCTATAAGAAGGCTCCCCACCCCCCCACCCCTCTGATTCCTGTTTTGGTCAGCCAGCAAATAGGAGGGTTAAAGAGAGAGAGAGAGAAGAAGAAGGAGAAGAAGAAGAAGAGAGGCCTGTAGAACGTCAAGCTGACTAGTGAGAACTGTTCTTCCCCATCCAGTACCACCTAGAGAGAGAGAGAGAGGGACTCTAGAAGTGTTCTACTGGAAGCCCTTTATTGACTGTGAAAAGAGGAAGGTCCTGGAAGCACGACCTAGAGTGTGGAGCAGCTCAACGGTTTCTTCATTGACTTCAGCTGATAGTCAAGCCTTAGAAGATGGACTTCAACAGCATGGAAGACCATAAATAGGGATTGGAGAATGTAAGCTGGGGTACAGTGGTATACCTGCTACCATCTCTTTCCTCTTCTATACCTTGCTCCATACTTTTCCCTGTCCTGAATGTTTAGTTTCATGGTGTTGAATTCATGAGACACCTAACGACAGTAGGAATAAAAGGTCTCTATGTTTAAAGCATAATAAGTTGAGTTTTGCAGTACTCTAGGGCTGCACGAGACTACGTTAAACCCAAGAAACATTACCCCATGAATGTGGCTACATACCTCTAGCAGTAAGCTATATCAGCCTAATTCCCTTGCTGAGTCTGTGGACTAAACCAGACATGGAAGACTGGTTTTTGGTTAAGGTTATGCCACTGTTGTCAATTTCTTCCATTGTGCAATCCAACGCATGCGATCAATGAGGTACAAACGCTAAACGATGCAAGAACACTTCACAAGATCCTAGAGACAAGCTTGACCATATATCAAATTCTCAAAACAGTACATATACTAGAATATCTTATGATCCACAATATATCCGTGATTCAACATGGATAACTCTTAAAATGGGTCATGATCCACCATGATATTGACAATTTGCCTCATGCTATAGAAGCTTTCAGAGTTGTACTTGCACATGGTTTCTGTATGATAAACCTATGCTTGTTTGCATGACCCATTACTGTTCCAGTAGTAGGTTACATATTTTGATTGACCTATCTAAGAGAGGAATTTTAATCTGAAATATTTACGGTAGACAGCCCTTCATGTCTAACTTGTTCAACCAAAAGTGCATCATGAGTTTCTAAATCCACCGGGTGTGAGTTTATTGAGCCAACTTAAACCCAATCCACATGAAAACTGCAAGCCAGTGTTCTCCTGTTGCATGTTATAAATGGCTGGGAGGCTGTTAAGGCCCAGAACACAATAAATCTTACATTCTTGAACTTTAATTCATGAAAAATAGTGTAAAATATATTGACCAAGGTCTTGCAAGCAAGGTTTTAGTAACCAGATTGTAAAACCAGATCGGCCAGGGTCGGTTCCGATTCGGGTTCGGGTTTCAAGGCTGGTTCAGGCCGGTTTTGGTCGGCTCTGTCCGGATCAGGCCATCTTGAAGCAGACTGGTTGTGGCCGGTTCTTGTCCGGTTCAGCTGGTTTGGCCACTTCTAGTACCATGCTTGCAAGATGCCCTTGATTGAGAAACCCAAGGTTCCCTCTGAAGCTGAGGTTGTGCCCAACGATATTTAGGATAAGATAAACTCTAGATGCTTGATGTAATAAGTCATTCTTGTATAGACAATGTGCCCTTAAAACTGTGGAACTTCCAGTTAGAGATTAATCTGACATCAAAACCCACAGCATAGAATCCTTAAAATGATTGGAATCATTATTAATAATACTTGCATGTTTGTTGAGGCTGTAGTTAGGCATATGCATGGTACTGACTCAGGTTACTGCAATTCTTCATGTTCAGCATGATTCATGATCTGTGGTTTGTGGTGGAGTGACATTACAGGCCAGTGGCACCTTTTACTATTTGTCTCTTGAGGTCAATAGACAGGTTTCTTTTCATTGGCTGTTTGGGTCACAATCAAGACCTAGTGCTGCCCTTACTCTTTTGACCAGAATCCAGATCAAGCATACTGACTGATAGAATAATCACTGAGGTCTTCACTTGTGTGCATATTTATTCAGGTCCAAGGATGACACGGCAGTGCATAGAACATGCATCCCGACTACTTCTACCTATCTCATCTTTAAAGACAATCAGTGTTCCTGTTAGTGTAATATCCTTCTTCGTGTCCAAGTTGTCTCCATACATTGAAATAGCCATTTTTATATTTTAAAAAAACCATAATTATTTTGAATTTTTTCATAGAGGAGGGCTTGGCTGAATTGGTTCCGGATTAGTCCAAATCGGGTCGGATTGGACGATGTGGTTAGTCAGACAGAGAGCAATCAGTGCCCGATCCTTCCTACCTTGGTTATGACAACAGACAATCAAAAAGGTGAAATAGCTAACTTTGTAGCAAAATTTCAAACAAAGCACAGGTAGAAAATATTCAAAATTATACAGTGCCAGCATGTGAAAGTAATTGCAAGAATGTCACAAAACAGGTGCTAAGATAAAAAGCCAAAAGGAAAATATGAAGTCAATGCAGAAAAAAAATCCTTGAGTAATAGGGCATGGACGCTGAAAATCTTACAGAACAGAAAGGTCTTGAAGATTTTTAAATACGTCCCCAATTGGTTGTGAGAGTAAGTTGTGGCTGGCATTCCTATAAAGAGGGATTTTTTCAGTTGTGCCATTCCTCCAGAATTACAATGACATTATTCCACCACTGGCAAGCAAACACTCATGACAAACACATGAGCACTTACAGATAATTAAGGGAGACCATGGTAGAAATTGAGTAGGGAAGATTCCCATTCAAGTTGTTGTTTGCAACATTCCTGCATCATTGAAAGTTGTATACTAATTAAGGTAAGAACATGAAAGGCGAGAAACATCAGTTCCAGTGGATAGAACATTACAGATAGGTAAGATTCGGAGGCAGCTGATATGGGATTGTTTCATGGATGTTGTTGTTACTCACATCCCTAACATTGAGAAGGGAAAAAATGGGAAAGACGGGGAAAAAAATAGAGGTTAGAAACCAAATGGAACTGAACATTCTTCTTTTGCAGATCAATAGAGAGGAAACTTTCTCACAGTGTTTTCAAAGATAAGAGGCCTGCGAGCATGTAACCCAGAGATCCATTCAGCTGAAGCCCAGGAATTTGACTGCAAGCACCAAATGTAGTTAACAAGAAATGAAACAGATCCTTAAGACCTGAGGACATAAAAAAGATGCAAAGCATCAAGAATCCACTTCTTTACATGGACACAACAGCCGAGCCAGAGCAAGTGATACCCTTCCACGATTCTCCACAGGGATCGCTACCGTTAGACTTCCATCCGGACAGCTGAGGAGGGTTGTTCAATGAACCATACAGAACTTGGAGAGCTTGGACTGCGAGAAGCAGAAATCATCAGTGCCTAACTTATGGAAGCCTACAATAGTAGGAGCAATCACTTTGTACAACGATGCCATGGAAGGGAATCACACACAGTTCCAGGTCACAGAACCATAACATGACAAGTCTGTTTCCATAATATGTGGGGTCTTGGAGGACAGTGAGAGCAATCAGTGTTCAGAGTATTTAACCGAGAGAAGAATAGACACAGCTTTAAATGTGAATATACACAGAGGACTGCTAATATATATATATATATATATATATATATATATATATATATATACCAGAAGATAGAGAGAAAGCGGCTCTGTCAGCGACTAACTAGCATGAGCTCTTCATCTTCAAATCCCAAGTGCAACGACGTCGTTTTCCAAAATGTCAATCGTCTGAAACCATTTGCATGAGAAATCTCCAAAATCGAAGCTATCGTGCGTGTAACCTCATCATGAAATGGCTTCCCCATTCAAAATAATTAGCGGAAACATTGGAATAAAATAGAATAGAATGGAATAGAAGCTCTTGTTCTATTCAAGAAGGAAAGGAAGAGAAATTCGCAGCAGAAGAAAGACGAAAGCTCACATGGCCGGCCACTTGTTCGTGAAGAGATAGAACACTAGCAATTTTCTAGTCTACATTGGATGGAGGATTAACGATCGAAACGCGAAATTTATCAGCAAATTAGAGTCAGAGCCAAGCAAAGCACAAATGAATGAAACTATTAAAGGGGGAAAACGGAGGGAGGGAGACCCAGCAGAAGGGGGAAATGGAAACACCAACCATCAGATGGGTCTGTGGCCGCAAGGAGGAGCACGGGCCCGGGCCCGCCAAGCGCGAGGAGCACAGCGAGCAGAAGAAGAACCACGTGGGTCGCCTTGCACATATTCGCTGCCGGAAAAGGAGACCCTCTCGCCGCGCTTTGCGTCCGCCGCGTCTTCACCTCCTCCCCATCCTCTTCAGCTCAGGTGCGCCGGTGGACCAGGCTCCCTCACGCCGCCGGCAAGCGAGCCTCCTCCTTCTCTTTGGGGGCCCTCCGCCTATCCCTACTCCTCGCCGCCCACATTACCAACTTGCTCTCGCATCTGGCCTGGCGCATCCATCCCCTCAACTCAACAAACAGAAAGAAATAGAGAGAGATGCGAATGGACGACAGGCAGGGGCTGAGCAGGTGAACTAGTGTCGGCAAAGCAGGTAAAGGAAGGGCGTGGAAGCGGGTGGGGAGGGGAATGGGGAAAAAGGGGAAAGAAATCAACTACGCTTGGTAAGTAAATGCTGCTGGCGTCGGTGAAAAGGGTGGGGGATCTATTCTACGTCTATCTATGCCGAGAAGAAAAAAAGGAAGGTGGGAGGGGAGGACTGAGGAGGGATCGCAAAAGGAGGGAGGGGTCTGCACAGGTGAGGTGGGGTGGGCACCCTCAAGCAACAGACAAAAAGAAGGAGATGCGTGCTGGCGCTGGCTGGAACAACAAGTGGAAGCAGAAGGATGCAGCAGCAGCAGGGGGAACAAGAAGAAAGAAGAAGAACAAGTAAAAGCAGCGAAGGCAGACAGGACTGGAGCAGGTGGTGCGGTGGCCTGGTCCTCCTGCTACGGGGGGATCACGGCACGGCGCTTACTCTCTCACTCCCTGTTCTCTTTTTGTGGTTGATAAATTTAAAAGTCGGTCCGTATGTATGTATTAATCCATCCCATCCCACACCAACAGTAACTCATGTGTGTGCATGTGTACGTAAAAGAGGAGATTTAAGTAACTAAAAAAGGCCGGTGATGATGGAGGCAGGGCAGTTCGCGTCATGCACATTAATTAATCAATTAATGGGGGCGTCCGGCGCGTCGTCGATCTTGAGTTGAGGAGGAGGAGCAGCGGCAAGCAACTGGGCTTGAGGAAAATAACGTAACGTGGGACCCAGGGAGACGACCCCTCTCCGCCACGCCACAAGTCCACGACCGACCAGGGCCTTAAGTAAAAGAAAGCACGCTCGCCGGAGGTCATTTACTTCTTCTAAAACCCCTAACTGCTGCTCATCAGTCCCAGCTGGCTGGCTCCTCCGCCCCCGCCTGGCCTGGCCGATGTCAGTGGCGCGTCTTGCTTGCACGGAGACACGCAACTACTGGACGGATGAGTTCCTGGTCCATTCTAACTCAATTCATATTAAATAAAATTAAGTTGACTTAAGTTATATAAATTAAGTTAGACTAAATTTAGATTGACATTAGTTAAATTTGAACTAGATTGGACCGAAAACAGACTGACCAATTTAATTTATTAATTTTTATAATAATTCATACAAAGAATAAAATACTTCTAACAAATCATTTATAAATAGAGCAAATCCAATCTAACTCAATCCAATCTACTTATTATTGAATTTGAATTGAATTTAAATTAAATTTGAGTTAGACTTGAGTTAAATTTAGACTACACTAAAATTGAATTAGATTATTTTAAATTCAAGTTAGAGTCAAATTATCATATAGTCTAACACGACCGACCCAATTTATATCCTTACGCACAACACAATACAACAGACAGAAAAAGTAAGAAAGAGAGAGAGAATCTGCGTGTGTGTCGTGTAAGTATTTATATAGTACATGATGGGAAGGCGGGTCCCTTCTTTCTTCTTTTATTTTACGTGGACGAAAGATGGATAGATAGATGGTAGAATAAATAATAGGTGATGACAGCCAAGGCAAATGGAAAGTGGAGGAATCAGAGGAAGGGGTGTAGAGTGGAGTATGTCTGTAAAGAGAGAAAGTTGGGTGGGGGAGGAAGAGGAGAGGGTCCGGTGCGGTGAGTCTGAGGGTGGAGGTGGGTCGCCATCACTGGCAGCCTAGACTTTCCAAACATGAGTGGTCAGCCGAGATGGAGCAGGTGAAAGGGGGTCAGCAGGAGAAGGGGCATCATTTGATCCCGACTTTGGCGAGTCCATGTCAGTTGGGTGAGCAACTCCCACCTTTCCTACATGTGTCACTATCTCAGTGGTTGGAATATGATTTTTTTATTAAAAATGATTTTTCAAAAAAAAAAAAAAATATAATCTTAGTAATCTATAAGTTAATTTAAGCTGCAGATGATATGCTTCCGAGGCTGTCTCATTTCATATTGAGCGGTTTGTTAAAAAAACGACCCTACCTTAATTTAATTATATAGTAGATTGGATCAAATTGACTTGAATTTATCACTTTTATTTTGCTCTCATGTTGGGATGATGATCAATTTAACGTGAATTCATTAAGTATACAATGTTAAAACTATCAAGTAAATACTACGTTTCCTGTAACTACGACTTGGATTGGATTTTTTAATCCAATTAAATTTAGTTTATAAAGATTAGCATGGTGTTGATTTGGTTTGCACTTGTAATCTCTCATCTGGGAGCTTTCGAGAAAGGCGTGTCCTGGCTGCCGACGCTCTTGCCACCCTGCGTTCCAAGGACGGTCACCATTTTGGTGGGCAGCCGACATGCCAATTTATATGCTTGTCTCATTTTTGTACTAGATCTTCCAGTATTGGAGAGAACTAGAGTTTAAAAAAAATTCTCAACCATGTCCTCAAAGAAATTAAAATACATATGTTGTCTGATTGGAGTGAAATGGTAAATCTCTAATTGGCTAAGTTTCAACGATCTACAATGTCAATTTAAATAAGATCTAATAAGTAGAGGTTGATAGACTCCATCTAGTAACTGAGATAGTGAGCCATTAATTCTTAAGACATGTGATCCTGTTCTACCACTATACACAAAAAGAGACGAACTCTTACTATAATAAAAATCATGGTTTTGTGTAAGCCTACTCTAACATTAAGTTTTTGAGGAACGTTATTATATCATATTTCTATTATTTTCTTCGTCATACTTATTGAAAGTTTAGAGTTAAATAACTATTTAAAACAAGCACTCGATCATTTAACACGCATCAAGGTAAAAAAAAAAAAAAAAGATCCAAATAATTGCTGACGAAGAAGAATCTTATCAAATACATTTCTTTCAATCGGATAATCTTTGACCTCGAGATCGGCTTCCAAAGTAGAATCACGTAATTTTTTTGATCCGGTTCAAGCATTGTTGTTGTTATAGTTTCTACTAGCATGTCACGGTGTGGGAGTGGCAAATGACCGGCCAAGATTAACTTGTGTTGTTCTCGAAGGAAGGCCCGTTGCCTCAGATCTCCCATTATGAACGTCGAACGGTCCTTTTAGTGTATGTAGGGGCCAACCACCCGGGGGTTTATGTAGAGGTTTAGGTTGTGGGGCTAGTAGCTGGTCCACGCTTGAAAAGTGCAGTTGGCTACCTGTTCACGTTGTTGTTGTTGTTGTTGTTGTTGTTGTTGTTGTTGTTGTTGTTGTTGTTATTATTATTATTATTATTATTATACTGTCCTTTTCCTTATCATCCGTGAAATATTCTGTGACATTCCTTGGAATTATGCTTCCATAACGTACTCTAATCATTAGGGAAATTTTATGATAACATCAGTGTACGAAAGCCTCTCATAGGAACACTCCAACTTCCAAGTTACTAAAAAGGATACTCCTTTTAAATTTTGTATCTAAAAGAGACAAGGCCATATTTTTCCTGACAGGCTACTATAAATACCCTCGACAGTTCACCAAAAAAAAATTATCCTATACCCAAATCATATAGGATATGATTGTTGTATATCCTTCATCATAAAATATTTGAAAAATATCTTTTAAAAATAATTACCAAAAAGATATCTGAAACTGAAAATACCATAGAACGTCAATTTTCATAACTTTAATATGTAACAAATATTAATTTTTATAATTTCTAAACGATGCACTAAATATCCAATAACCAAAACAATTTTAGTTTTTGTCCCCTAAGAAACAACCTTATTTCATAATAAGCCCTCATATTCTTACTACTAATTTAAAACCCTTCAAAATGTTGATTTATATGATAAATGTCCTTGAAAACTTGAAAAAAAAATAATCCCTAAATGCTTTGGAAAAACTTCCTGCCAAAGGATCCTTTTTAAATAAAAACAGAAGCTCTGGATAGACCCATACCCAAATAAAGCAAATCCATAGGCGTACCTGTGGTGGACCCAATAATATTAATAGGTAAATACTTAAATTGGGCCTCCGGTCTACTTTTACTCTTTAAGCTCACTTTGTTTGTGGAATAGGACCGAAATAACCGGTATAAAGGTCCTATTCTGATTCGATTGAGGGTACACCTAATTCCCTCAACTCCTCAAACTCTACCTGGAATATCTAATTCCCTCAATTCTCTCAATTCTACCTGGTGATTATAAAAATTTAAGATATTCTTTTAATTTTATAGTGAAGGATATAAAAGCTATGTTATACATGATTTGAAGTAGGGAACATTTTTTGTAAAACATTTAATGATATTTTCATTGATATGTAGGAAAATGTGACTTTTCTCTCTTCAAGTATGAAGGATATGAGGAGCCACTTTTCTTGCTATTTTGAACTCTTTGTGTCCCCTTGGAGATTTCAAAAGTTTTATTATCCTTTTCGATACATTTTTTAATTCTTAAAAACAAAGAATTTGTTGTGTAGATAGACAAAATTCCTATTATTTTTTAATAAAGTTTGACGAGGGGTGATCATATTTGATCCAATCAGGCCCATTTAGCCCACGGGCCCAAAGGCCTTCAGCCCACTGAAGTTGGCGCAAGGGGACACGTGGCACTCGGGACCCGGACCCACATGATAGAAGCCGGATGCCAAAACCTAGATCAATGGATCTCCCGACCTTGTGCCCAATAGCAGCTCCCGAGACCTCCCAAGATCTCACTAAGCCCCCCGAGACTCGGGAAAATGTTTACCTTTCTCCATCCTCTTCTCTCGGCAACTCAACCATATAAAGACCAGGGACCCAGGGCAGGGAGACTCCTTCCCCGGTCCCTCGCGATAACAAAGGTCCCCTCCCGTGGAAACCCTACGCACCTCCAAGCCATCAGGCAGATCTTTCGGATGCAACTACCCACTTACAGTAGGTCCGCACAATCTCCCCCCACCCCCCCCCCCCCCCCCCCCCCGCAACTGCGGCCGAATCTTTCGTTGTCCAGTATCCCACAATCTCCTTAATCAGGGGGGACAGATCGTGAATACGGCTAATCACCCTTTCAAAGGAAACCAACTCTGAGACGGCTCGGGGGACAAGGACTATATAATCTCCGAACCTTCTCTGGTCGAAGGTATGCCATTATAAGCACAAAAACTCTCTAGCAAGATCTCATCTTCTAGTGCCTAACTTAGTCATCCAAGGGTTTTGCTCTCCAGCAGACTGGGGGGCCCCTTGACGCCACTACTCACCTCTTGCAGGTTCTGTTAGGTTTAGGTGGCCTACAAGCTAATCTGACTATGTAAATCTCGTTCATTTATTAATATAATGACATAATATTCATTATGTGTAAATCGCATTAATTATCGTTTCATAATGAAGTCCGTGAATATATACTATAGTGATCAGATTATGATGAGATCATACTAACGAGATTGATCACTTAAACACACATATTCTTAATCGTTCATAGTCGGAGGATATCCGAGAAGGACATCGGATATCCGGTTAGACTAGTACAGATTACTCATGCTCATATGATGAGGGTGACTGATCTCATAAGTCACTTGTGTGGAGACACTAAGGCGAATATGTAGGTGCTCATTGGAGAATGAGTTCACTGAAATGATCCGACTGAATCGCTGGATGGTATTGTACCTCACTGTCAACCAGCTTGATTCTATTGTCGCAGTTGCGTAGATGGTCCTCGGACCTGAGACACCAAGGACACCTTGTCGGTGGACTTCTGTGCTTTGACCTTGGATTACGAATCTCTAGCCACGGGATTCTAAAACGCCAAGGATTGGGTACAGCGGAATACTGTCGAATGGAATTGTGTGTCAATAAGGAATCATTCGCTCTCGGTACTTAAAGAGAGAATGCTCTAAGAAGGATGCACGAAAGTCCCTGGCCAGGGCGGACAATAATATCGGGAAAGGAGTTTTCCGATATTTATCAGTGGCATCCAATCCAAGTGAGTCGACCGGTTAGGGTTTGACAGCACGTCATATCCTGAGTTGACTCGAGAGCATTGTACGAATGAAGGATTATATCCACGCGATAACTGTCAGTGGAAAGGTTCCAAGAGTGGGTTGCTTAACTCCGATACCTTCCGGGTTCACGCGGTGTTGCTTGGCACCCAACGCGATCGGATGCCCAGTCGAATTTGATGTGCGACATCAATTCGATTGATTAATTAATTAATAAAGAGTTATTAATTGATTAATAAAGCCAGTGAGCAGTCACTGGGTTAATTGGGCTATTAACCGGACTGGTAATTGGGCCTAGAGGGTCACACGCAAATGATTCTCAAGGCGATGGATAAATAAGTGGGTTGTATATAAACCGGGGTGTTTTATGAAAAATCGCGCGGTTAGTATAAAATATAGCGAACGAGCTGAGCAGGCCAAGCTGCTGCTAACCCTAACCGCCCCTCCTCTGTTTCTCTCTCTCTCTCTCTGGCGTCCTAGACAGATCTGGATCTGCTCCGCCGCTTCTCCGAATCTTGTTTGACGGGAAATCATCCGCGCGTTGCGGCGATCGTTGCGGCGACCGGCGGAGGTTTCGTGGGCTACGAAGAACGAGGAACATGAGGATATCTGAAAGGATCGAGACTTTCGGATCCGGATTTCGGGTCGGACCCCATTGTTCTAGTCCTAGTGAGGGGCGGAGGTTCTGAGTCGAATCGCGTCAGGACCTCCAGACGCGTTTTGAACGGCGTCCACCTTGGCAGACGCGTTTCAGGTTCTGCCACGTGAGTGCCACGTGGGCTGGCCTTGGGCTGCGAGAGTACGACCCTGTCAGGTCGTCTGAACGGCGTCTGCGAGGGACGACGCCTTTCAGACTGCGACTCTGGGTGTGTTAGAGTACGGCCCTGACAAGTTGTCTGAATGGCGTCGGTATTGGACGACGCGTTTCAGAATCTTGTCAGAGCGGCCGTCACATCACCTGATTGACGTCCGTAGATGTCGACGCGTTTTAGCCAGCTTCTGGTTAACCCCGCGAGCCCTCCTTCTTTCCCTCATTTTTCTCCTACTCTCCTTCTCTCCTCCGGCGACCGGCAGCGATTTCTTCCTCCTCCCTCTTTTCCTCCCACCACTTCGTCTCTCCCTCCACTCCATCCTCTACCTAACTCATACCACTACCACCTCCACTTCCACTGCGGCGTTCTACTCTCCGGACGGCGGCCGACGTCACGGTGGAGCAAGGACGACCACGGCGGTACCGGCGGCGGCGTGGGGCGAGAAGGGTGGACAGCTTGAAGCTTGGAGGAGTTCGAGTGTCCGGTAGGGTGACGTTCCCCATAGCGTTGTGTTTAAAATCATGTTTTCCTCGTTATACATGTGGTAGATCTTCGGTTTTGGGGATTAGAATGAGCATGTTTAGGATCTCTATGGGGGTGTTTGCCTATAGATTGTATTGCTCCTCGTTTCCCTCCATTTTTGATGATTTTTTGGGTTATTTGAAGTTTGAAAGGGAGCCCTCGGGCTTAGGGCGATTCTGGTTCCCGGGGTTAAAAGACGTCGTGCATGGACGACGCCTTTTTGAAGGGCGTCGGGCCATCACGACGCCTTTTAGACAGGAATCGCTTGACAGATACTCTGCCAGGTCGGGGATCCTGTGGCTAAAAGACGTCTTGGGTAAACGACGCGTTTTCGAATGGCGTCAGGCATCCACGACGCCTTTTAACCACAGAAATCCCCTGGTTAAGGCTTTGGAAATTCCGGATTTTCGTGTTGATTGGCGTCTGAGGATGTCGACGCCTTTTAAACGGCGTCCACTGGTGTCGACGCCTTTTAAGGCCAGATTCTGAAGACTGATTTATATATAAACCTGTACATGGGGCTTGAATGGCGTCGACCTCGGTCGACGCGATTCAAGACAGAATCTCACTAATGCATGCCAGTAAAACGTGTTCATACTGCTAGATAGATGGTTAGCACATGTTTTAGTGCACCCGATAGAGATGGATTCCTCATGATCGGATGGTTCTATGTGTGTTATGCGATCGCGGACTTTTCACGTGACCGGATCGCACGGTGTTGGGTTTTCAGTTACTGTGGACCTGGAGTGACATTGTATCACTTTATCACCCTGTGCTGGTGGGGGCGTAAGCACAGCGCCGGTGGGGGCGTGGGCGGGGTGACGCCTAGTGAGAGAGGGTCACCTGGTGAACCCCGGAGTCAGCTAGTACCGGTGTCGGAGTGGTACATTCGGAGAGTCACTCATGCTGGGGGAAGGGGTAGTCACCTGAGCCAGTTGGGCCGGAGTAGCGAGCGTGCTATCCGAGGGGCTACTCCTTGGTCTCAGCGGGTCGAGGTTTTCCCACCGTTGTTTGCACGGTTGGCGAGTTTTATCGAGATGACAGTTGTAGATTTTCTAACGGCTGGTTTAGAATGTGCATGAATATTATAACTGCAATTGCATGTATTCTCACGTAGAGAATTAGGAATTGTACCTGCCACTACACTTGTTACTTCACCGTTAGCTGTACTTTACACTTGTGGGTGTGTGTGTGGGCAGTGGGGATCGAAGGATCCCTACTGAGTCTTGTCTTGAGACTCACCCCTGCGGTTTTCAGGTGAGGACTCCCAGCAGACTTAGAGCGGCGTGTGCGGCCGTGCGTTGTGCGTCTTCGGCAGTTGTTCCGGGGTATGCCCCGATATAGTTGTTATTTATTTTTGGCCTGTATGTTTAATTATTTCTTTTCAGTTGGAATATGTAATTATTTGCTGTATCGAGTCGCATTGTAATAATTTTAATTTCTGCACTTTCAATTCAATGCGATGTGAATGTTTAGCTTAATTTATTATTTATTTCCCAGACTTACTAGATCCTGGTTTGGTTCCAAATTAATGATTCGGTACCCATTTAGTAATCGGATCCCCGATTATAGGGTGGCGGGTCGTTACAGTTGGTATCAGAGCATACGGTCTGGCAAATAAATAAATAACTAGGTTAAATGTTATAATTCGGCAAATAAATACATTATCCCGTATAGGCACGGCGGTAGCATAGGTTTTAGGACTCTAATTAGAACTTTTGATTTTGTAATTGTAGGCGAGTAGATGGCTCCCAGGAAGAGGATGCCAGTTATTCGAGAGAGGGGAGATGCCCCTAGTGGGTCCGAGGCAGGGAGGCCGAGTGTAGAGCAGTTTATGGAGGCCATGATGGACACCATGGCTAGATATCAGACGCGAGACCCTAGCGAGAGTTCTAGTGCTCGAGGAGGGACCACAGCTACACTTGAGAGGTTCTTGAAGCTGAGGCCACCTCACTTCACTGGTCGTCCCGACCCTGACGAGGCCATTCATTGGCTTAGAGAGATTGAGAAGACTTTTGATACCATGGACTGTGCAGCAGTAGAGAGGACCCCACTGGCTACCTTCATGCTGAAGGATAGCGCCTATGACTGGTGGACCACACTGAAGAGTTTGTCTTATGGGGACAGGAGTCTTAGGGAAATTTCTTGGGAGACCTTTGTCAAGGAGTTCAATGCACAATATTTTCCTAGACATGTCCAGCGAGCCAAGGAGAGGGAGTTTATGGATTTGACGCAGGGGAGTATGACGGTACTTGAGTACGAGGCGAAGTTCGTTTCGCTAGGACGGTTCGTGCCTTTCATATCTCAGGACGAGGAACGTCGCACGGAGAGGTTTGTGGATGGGCTTAGGCTCAGTTTGAGGAACTTCGTGGCGTCCCATTGTTGTACAGACTTGGCGTCAGCAGTTAGGCGTGCAGCAGCTGTAGAGGCTCAGCAGATCCAGTCGGCCCGGGAGAGAGGACAGACTGTTCAGGGGCCAGCACGAGGCAGGGGTAAGGCAGCGGCACCGGCTCCTTCAGTCGGTTCGGGATCGTCTTCTCTCGGCTCCCGATTCAGGAGATTCTTCAGGGGTGGTGGCAGCAGTAGTGGCAGCAGCGGCAGCAGCAGGCCCAAGCAGGGTCAGCAGAGTCAGTATGCATCCAGTGCACAGCAGGAGCCAGCTCAGAGGCTTCCGGCTGTTTGTCAGCAATGTGGTGGTGCTCATGGCGGGGCTCAGTGTCCCACTCTCCCCAGGAGATGTTTTACTTGCGGCCAGCAGGGCCATCTGGCGAGGCAGTGCCCGCAGGGGCATAGTCAGGGGCAGGGTCATGGCGACCAGAAGAAGCCAAGGACTCAGGGGAGAGTTCTAGCTATCACCAGGAGGGAGGCTCGCGCGTCCAACTTGGTGGAAGGTACACTCTCTGTCCTTGGGAACTCTGCGCATGTCTTGATCGATTCGGGTGCTTCGCATTCTTTTATTTCCGAGCAGTTCCTAGATATTCTTTCTGCACCCGTTGATGAGTTGTCTGATGGTCTGATGGTTGAGGTTCCTTCTAGAGACTTCATGATATCTTATAATTGTTTGAGGAATGTTCCCTTGACCGTTGAGGGTCATGTGCTACCTGCCCAGTTGGTTGTACTTGCTATTCGTGATTTTGATATCATCCTGGGTATGGATTGGTTGGAAGCCTTCTTTGCAGAGGTGGACTGCCACAGGAAGAGGGTGCGCTTCTCTATTCCGAACATCCCGACCTTTTTCTTCCAAGGTATTAGGCTTTCTTCTCGAGGCATCCTTATTTCTGCCTTTAAGGCACGGAGGTTGCTTGCTGGTGGCTGTGAGGCTTTCCTAGCCTCTGTTGTTGTTTCTGATATCTGTGATAGTCCCAGTCCTTGGGAGGTGCCTGTTGTTTGTAATTTCATAGATGTGTTTCCTGAGGAGCTGCCTGGCCTTCCTCCACAGCGAGAGGTTGAGTTCACCATCGAGCTTGCACCAGGTACGGCGCCCTTGTCTAAGGCCCCGTATCGGATGGCGCCAGACGAACTCGCTGAGTTGAAGGCGCAGTTGCAGGAGTTGTTAGATAAGGGTTTCATTCGTCCCAGTACGTCTCCTTGGAGTGCTCAAGTTCTGTTTGTCAGGAAGAAGGATGGTTCCTTGAGATTGTGCATTGATTATAGACAGCTGAACCAAGTGACTATAAAGAATAAGTACCCACTTCCTAGGATCGATGACTTGATGGATCAGCTGCAGACCGCGAGGGTGTTCTCCAAGATCGATCTGAGATCTGGGTACTATCAGATGAGAATCAGGGATGTGGATGTTAGTAAGACGGCCTTCAGGACTCGGTATGGGCATTGTGAGTTTTTGGTTATGCCCTTCGGCTTAACCAATGCTCCGGCGGCCTTTATGGACCTGATGAACCGAGTCTTCAGGACCTACCTGGACCAGTTTGTGGTTGTGTTTGTTGACGACATTCTGATCTATTCTTCTTCTAAGGAAGAGCACGCTGCTCATCTTCGGGCAGTGTTGCAGGTTCTGAGAGAGCACCAACTTTACGCCAAGTTCAGCAAATGTGAATTTTGGCTAAACGAGGTGCACTTCCTTGGGCACGTTATTTCTGGTGAAGGCATCGCAGTGGATCCAGCCAAGATAGAGGCAGTGATGGACTGGAGCAGGCCGACTTCAGTGACTGAGATCAGGAGCTTTCTGGGACTTGCCGGATATTACAGGCGGTTTGTTCAGGGATTCTCTTCGATAGCGGCCCCCTTGTCGAGGTTGACTCGAAAGGGAGTTCGTTTTGTGTGGACTGAGGATTGTGAGCAGAGTTTTATTGAGCTAAAAACTCGTCTCACGTCAGCCCCAGTGCTAGTGCTTCCATCCGGGTCAGGTGGATTTGTGGTTTACTCAGATGCGTCCCGTCGAGGTTTGGGAGCAGTCCTTATGCAGCATGGCAGGGTAGTTGCTTATGCTTCTCGGCAGCTGAAGAGGCATGAAGAGAACTATCCTACTCATGATTTGGAGCTTGCAGCTGTGGTATTTGCACTGAAGATCTGGAGGCATTATTTATATGGAGAGAAGTTTCAGGTTTTTACAGATCACAAGAGCTTGAAATACGTGTTCACTCAGAGAGACCTGAATCTGAGACAGCGGAGGTGGATGGAGTTTATTAAGGATTATGACTTTGACCTTTCTTATCATCCGGGCAAGGCGAATGTGGTGGCAGACGCTTTGAGTCGGAAGACGGTCATGTCATACCTCATGATTCGGGAGTGGAATTTGTTCGAGCAGGTGGTGGAATCCTCCTTTAGGGTTCCACGTGAAGAGGATAGAGCGGTGCTTGTTAGCCTGACTGTGAGACCGGCTGTGTACCATGCTGTGATTGAGGCTCAGAGGGCAGATGCTGAGTTACCGCAGATTCTCCAGAGGTCTGAGGTTGAGTTGTGGGATGATGGTACCGTCAGATTCAGAGGCAGACTCTATGTCCCGACTGAGGAAGACGTGCGCAGATGTGTTCTTGATGAGGCGCACCGTTCGAGGTATGCAGTGCATCCCGGGACAACAAAGATGTATCACTGTTTGAGGAGGCACTTCTGGTGGCCCGGTATGAAAAGAGATGTGGCTGAGTATGTGGCTAGATGTATGACATGCCAGCAGGTTAAAGCCGAGCATCTGAGACCAGGAGGGTTGCTGCAGCCCTTGTCGATTCCTGAGTGGAAATGGGAGCATGTGACGATGGACTTTGTGATGGGATTGCCTGCATCCCCTAGCAGGAGAGACGCTATCTGGGTTATCGTTGATCGGCTCACCAAGTCGGCACACTTCCTAGCCATTAGGAAGGACTGGTCGGTCGGCAAGCTGGCTAAGTTGTTTGTGGACCGGATTATCTCTCTGCACGGGGTACCCTTGTCCATTGTATCGGATCGAGATCCGAGGTTTACTTCCAGATTCTGGAAGAGCTTTCAGCAGGCGTTGGGCACTCAGTTGGCTTTCAGCTCGGCCTACCATCCAGAGACTGACGGGCAGTCGGAGAGGACTATTCAGACCCTGGAGGATATGCTCAGGGCGTGTTGCCTAGACTGGGGAGGTTTGTGGGAACAACACTTGTCCACCGTGGAGTTTGCCTACAACAATAGCTATCATTCTAGCATCGGCATGGCGCCTTATGAGGCTTTGTATGGGCGGCCGTGTCGATCTCCGGTGTGTTGGTCCGAGATCGGTGAGAGGCAGATAGCAGGACCTGAGTTAGTGCAGCAGTGTGCTAAGATTGCCAGGACGGTTCGACAGAGGTTGACCGCAGCTCAGAACAGACAGAGGAGTTATGCTGACATCCGACGGAGACCACTTGAGTTTGAGGTTGGGGACCACGTGTTTCTCCGAGTCTCACCCTCCAAGGGAGTGATGAGATTCGGGAAGCGAGGCAAGCTGAGTCCGCGATATATTGGACCTTTTCCCATTCTTGCTCGAATTGGGGAAACCGCGTATCAGCTGGCCTTGCCGCCCAGTCTTGCAGGAGTGCACGATGTGTTCCATGTGTCCTTGCTGAGGAAGTACGTTCAGGATCCGTCCCATGTGTTGGATTTTTCAGAGTTGGAGGTCGCTGAGGATTTGTCATTCCCAGAGTATCCGGTTCGTATTGAGGATCGCAGAGATCAGGTCTTGCGGAACAAGGTCGTACCGTTGGTCAAGGTGATTTGGCAGTACCGCTCCGGAGGTGAGGCAACCTGGGAGCGAGAGGATGAGATGCGGGAGCAATTTCCTTATCTCTTTTCGTAAGTATCCCTGTGAACTTGTATCCCTGTTGTGACCTTGTTATTCCTAGCAGTCAATTTCGAGGACGAAATTTTTTTTAAGGGGGGGAGAATGTAAAGATCGAGACTTTCGGATCCGGATTTCGGGTCGGACCCCGTTGTTCTAGTCCTAGTGAGGGGCGGAGGTTCTGAGTCGAATCGCGTCAGGACCTCCAGACACGTTTTGAACGGCGTCCACCTTGGCAGACGCGTTTCAGGTTCTGCCACGTGAGTGCCACGTGGGCTGGTCTTGGGCCGCGAGAGTACGGCCCTGTCAGGTCGTCTGAACGGCGTCTGCGAGGGACGACGCCTTTCAGACTGCGACTCTGGGTGTGTCAGAGTACGGCCCTGACAAGTTGTCTGAATGGCGTCGGTGTTGGACGACGCGTTTCAGAATCTTGTCAGAGCGGCCGTCACATCACCTGATTGACGTCCGTAGATGTCGACGCGTTTTAGCCAGCTTCTGGTTAACCCCGCGAGCCCTCCTTCTTTCCCTCATTTTTCTCCTACTCTCCTTCTCTCCTTCGGCGACCGGCGGCGATTTCTTCCTCCTCCCTCTTTTCCTCCCACCACTTCGTCTCTCCCTCCACTCCATCCTCTACCTAACTCATACCACTACCACCTCCACTTCCACTGCGGCGTTCTACTCTCCGGACGGCGGCCGACGTCACGGTGGAGCAAGGACGACCACGGCGGTACCGGCGACGGCGTGGGGCGAGAAGGGTGGACGGCTTGAAGCTTGGAGGAGTTCGAGTGTCCGGTAGGGTGACGTTCCCCATAGCGTTGTGTTTAAAATCATGTTTTCCTCGTTATACATGTGGTAGATCTTCGGTTTTGGGGATTAGAATGAGCATGTTTAGGATCTCTATGGGGGTGTTTGCCTATAGATTGTATTGCTCCTCGTTTCCCTCCATTTTTGATGATTTTTGGGGTTATTTGAAGTTTGAAAGGGAGCCCTCGGGCTTAGGGCGATTCTGGTTCCTGGGGTTAAAAGACGTCGTGCATGGACGACGCCTTTTTGAAGGGCGTCGGGCCATCACGACGCCTTTTAGACAGGAATCGCTTGACAGATACTCTGCCAGGTCGAGGATCCTGTGGCTAAAAGACGTCTTGGGTAAACGACGCGTTTTCGAATGGCGTCAGGCATCCACGACGCCTTTTAACCACAGAAATCCCCTGGTTAAGGCCTTGGAAATTCCGGATTTTCGTGTTGATTGGCGTCTGAGGATGTCGACGCCTTTTAAACGGCGTCCACTGGTGTCGACGCCTTTTAAGGCCAGATTCTGAAGACTGATTTATATATAAACCTGTACATGGGGCTTGAATGGCGTCGACCTCGGTCGACGCAATTCAAGACAGAATCTCATTAATGCATGCCAGTAAAACGTGTTCATACTGCTAGATAGATGGTTAGCACATGTTTTAGTGCACCCGATAGAGATGGATTCCTCATGATCGGATGGTTCTATGTGTGTTATGCGATCGCGGACTTTTCACGTGACCGGATCGCACGGTGTTGGGTTTTCAGTTACTGTGGACCTGGAGTGACATTGTAGCACTTTATCACCCTGTGCTGGTGGGGGCGTAAGCACAGCGCCGGTGGGGGCGTGGGCGGGGTGACGCCTAGTGAGAGAGGGTCACCTGGTGAACCCCGGGGTCAGCTAGTACCGGTGTCGGAGTGGTACATTCGGAGAGTCACTCATGCTGGGGGAAGGGGTAGTCACCTGAGCCAGTTGTGCCGGAGTAGCGAGCGTGCTATCCGAGGGGCTACTCCTTGGTCTCAGCGGGTCGAGGTTTTCCCACCGTTGTTTGCACGGTCGGCGAGTTTTATCGAGATGACAGTTGTAGATTTTCTAACGGCTAGTTTAGAATGTGCATGAATATTATAACTGCAATTGCATGTATTCTCACGTAGAGAATTAGGAATTGTACCTGCCACTACACTTGTTACTTCACCGTTAGCTGTACTTTACGCTTGTGGGTGTGTGTGTGGGCAGTGGGGATCGAAGGATCCCTACTGAGTCTTGTCTTAAGACTCACCCCTGCGGTTTTCAGGTGAGGACTCCCAGCAGACTTAGAGCGGCGTGTGCGGCCGTGTGTTGTGCGTCTTCGGCAGTTGTTCCGGGGTATGCCCCGATGTAGTTGTTATTTATTTCTGGCCTGTATGTTTAATTATTTCTTTTCAGTTGGAATATGTAATTATTTGCTGTATCGAGTCGCATTGTAATAATTTTAATTTCTGCACTTTCAATTCAATGCGATGTGAATGTTTAGCTTAGTTTATTATTTATTTCCCAGACTTACTAGATCCTGGTTTGGTTCCAAATTAATGATTCGGTACCCATTTAGTAATCGGATCCCCGATTATAGGGTGGCGGGTCGTTACAATATCCGTCGCGAGAAGGATCACGTGGACTTCGCTAGAGGCCGGGCGCTTGCGCAGCTTGCGGTGTCGCACTGACGGAACCGAACGGTTGCGGATTCGAATATGCACACGGTGAGAACTGATTATCCGATAATCTGGTTTTTCTGATTTTCGAAATGGGAGCGGATCTCCGTTTTTATTTTATTTTCCACTGCATGGGAGATCCGGAGAAACTCGAAATCCCAACAGTGGTATCAGAGCCAGGTTTCACTGTTTCTCATCCCGT
Organism: Zantedeschia hybrid cultivar; assembly: GCA_030544215.1. Taxonomy (NCBI): domain Eukaryota; kingdom Viridiplantae; phylum Streptophyta; class Magnoliopsida; order Alismatales; family Araceae; genus Zantedeschia; species Zantedeschia hybrid cultivar. Next base: position 12,012,282 of record JARZZO010000013.1, on the reverse strand, counting down.
TTCGGTTTCCGAAATTAATTTTCTTGTATTATTCCATGCGTAAGTTCGATCCCTTTTTGTCGGATTTGTGTTCATGTGATGAACACGATTAATAAAATTAATTTATTCTGCAAAATTGGATTTTTATTTGGGGTTCTTCGTGGGACGAAGAACGGCGGGTTTACGGTGGCCTCATTTAGGTTCCCAAGTGTTGGGATTGCAGACCAGAACCCAAGTTCATATGGGGAATATCTCCAACCATCACAGGGCTCCTCGCCAATGCCGGATAGACCATTGGAAGGGCCTCCATCTTCTTCCTCTTCTTAAGTTTTTATGAAAAACAGAAATTCAAAAGGGGAGGATTTTGGGGCTTGGCTGGGACCTTCTTTTGCCACCACCGGCGCTGGGCACGTCGCCGGTGCCGGGGGCATCGCCGGCCGGGTCTGGCGGCACCGGGGGGCCGGCCGGCGGCGGTGCTAGACTCTCTCCTAGCCGCCTACAACACCTACAGTCCATTAGGTTTTCGGGTGGGGGGGGGGGGGCGGGGGGTTGAGGATGGACAGGCGGGCCGGTCCGACCGGGCTAGGCCCCTGGCCGGACCGGGTCTGAGCCCAGGCGCGCCTGGCTCGAGCCCAGGCGTGCCTGGCTCGATCCCAGGCCCTATTGGGCCCGGGCCTGCTTGGCCCTATTGGGCTTAGACCTCTTAAACCCCATTTCCACTCAAAACCTTTAACCCCTATTAGCTTAATCTTAATTAAATTGGATTCGAATTTAAAATTTGAAATTGTTTTAAATTTTAAACTAGAATTCAAATTTAGTTAATTATTTTATTAATGATTTTGAATCATTATGTCAATTAAGGATTTATTATTAATTAGCAATTAGTTGTGAATTAATTGAGGGTAATATTAATTTAAGTGTTAAATTAATTATTGACCTTAATTTGTCTAATTTTAAGAGTTAAAATTAGTAGTCAATAATTATTAATCTAATTGTTAGATTATTAATTATTAATACATCTAATTGTTAATTATTAATTTGAGTTAGTTATTAATTTAATTGTTAAATTAATAATTAACTTAGATGACTAATTTAAATGTTAAATTAGTAGTCATTTATTAATTATTGTTAGTCATTAATTTAATAGTTAAATTAATGATAACTTTAATTATCTAATCTAATAGTTAGATTAATTAATTATTAATTAGTTAGTGTTAATTATTAGTTTAAGAATTAAATTAATAATTAACATTAATTGACTGATTTAAATGTTAGATTAGTAGTTAATAATTAATTTGGTTGATTATTAATTTAAGTGTTAAATTATTAATTATCTTTGTTGGATTAATCTAAGAGTTAGATTAGTCTTTAATAGTCTAATTGTTAGATTATTAATGGGGTTTAATCTAAGTGTTAGATTATTAGAAGTGTTCTAATTTGCATGGAATAATTTGGAATTATTAATTTGGATTGTGTGCACATGTGATGTGTGTTTTTGATGCTTTTAAATTTGATTTAATTGCATGATTAATTTAATTAAAAGTGTTTTCGAAATTCAAATACCAATTTTGATTGGATCTCAACTTTTTGAAAGTCAAAATTATTTATTTTGAAAACTCTTTTATTTTAGCTATGTGATGCGCTGAATCATGTGTGGGATGTTTAAAACACACCGTGATCATGGATATGTACTTATTTAATTATTCATGTGATGAATGATGTGTTTGTGTGGATTGTGGATGAATGATAGATGTTTATTGAATTGTTAATAAATAGAGATCTGCGTATCTCTCCCTCTCTCATTTTCCGATATACTTCTACCTCGCTCTCTCTTGTACTCACCATAAGGCCTTCTTCAATTTACCTGTAATTCTAGAATTATTGTAATATGATCGAGGCAACCAAGGAAGGAGCGATGATGATCCACAGCTGCAATTAGGAAGGCGATATGATGGAGATCTCTTGCCTATGTGTTTGCAGGTTTATCTAATGTAAATGTTATGTTAGATTGTGTGTGCGTTTGACTGATGGCTCCAATCAAACCCACTGTGCTATCCATGACCACACTAGACATGTATGTGATGCATTGTTTTTCTTTTGATTATGAATCAAAGCAGGTATAGTATTTAGTAAATATATACGATATATTTATATACTATCACCTAGGAAAGACCAAGATAAAAGTTATCTAAATACCCTCACATAAACTCTAAGCCGTAACGCGAGTAGTTAAGAACTTACCGCATGGTCCACAATCGTTATAGTCATAGGATTCGAATAACTTTAGACAGATTTGTTATACTATCCACAAGGCCTGTTTAATTGGGAGGAGAAACTGTGGCTATGGTATTAAATGCCTATAGATCGGGGTAGAGGAACCATGTAGCTTTGTTGTGCTATCCACAAGAGCTGCATGCAAATCTATATTCGTCGCGTAATGATGGTTAGCTTAGACCAGAATTAGTGGTTTGTTGTGCTATCCACAAGGCCATTAAATCTCTGGGGACCGAAGCTATGATCAGATATTGCAAGGAGTTGCAAGTCCCATGAGTTGGGTGTTCTCTGATTGTATTACAGTTTGTTGTGCTATCCACAAGGCTGTAGTGCTAGTCATTGAGATTCTGATCCCCACTAGGAGACTGTCAGCGTCTCCTGTTCTGTATAACTGAGGGTTATACAGTCCGTCGAAAAATTAGTGGGAGTTAAACTTGAACAAAAGACCATGTCTTGTTTTAAATTTTAATAATTGAACATCTGCTAAATAAATTTTACTTATCTCCTGTAGGGAATTATGTCGTCGAATAACCCACTCCGTGGCATACTTGATGCCCTTTTGACTTACCTAATCTACTCGGATTGGTTCAGAAACCTGAAGAATGTCTTCAGATCTGAGCACATTGACTTTGTCCCTGGAGTTGATCCTCTTGCTGAATCGGCATTGGATGCCCCTGAAGCAGGGATGATAGCTAACGATAAAGGATCGAAGGACAAAGGTAAAAGAGTAGTGAAGGGTGACTGCTTCTACTATAAGCAGTATGGTCACTGGAAAAAGGAACTGCAAGGAGTTCCTTCATGATAAAGCTCATGGAAGAGTGAAACTGTCTGAAGCTTCAGATATCTATATGATAGATATCAACTTGTCAGTTGGAGATTCCACATCTTGGGTATTGGATACCGGATGTGCTTCTCATATCTGTCATGATGTACAGATGCTGACAAGTAAGCACTAACTGAGATAAGGTGAGGTGGAATTGAGACTAGGAAACGGCGCAAAAGTTGCGGCAATTGCTGTTGGGACAGCAAACCTCAGACTTCCATCAAGAGACGCCTTATTATTAGAAGATTGTTATTATGTTCCTAGCATAATAAAAAACATCATATCAGTATCTTGTTTGGACAAGATGGGATATAGGTTGTCTATTGAGAATATAAGTTGTTTGATTTATTATAGTAATAAATCAATAGCTTAGGCATCTTTAGTCAACGATCTATATCTCTTAGATGTTTCTTATTACAATCTTCAAATTGATAATGCTCTTAAGAAGAGCAAGAATTGTGTGAACTAAGCCTACATGTGGCATTGTAGACTTGGGCATATTGGTGAAAACAGGTTGCAATGGTTGCACAAGCATGGTTATTTAACAACATTCGATTACGAATCGTTTGTGACATGTGAATCCTTCCTTATGGGAAAGATGGCAAAATCTCCGTTTACTGGACATGAAGAACGTGCCAAGGACACTCTGGAACTAATACATTCGGATGTATGTGGTCCCATATCCACCCAAACCAAAGATGGCTTCTCATACTTCATCACGTTCACCGACGACTTCTCAAGATTCGGCTATGTGTGCTTAATGAAGTACAAGTCAGAAGCATTTGAGAAGTTTAAGGAGTTCAAGAATGAGGTAGAGAAGCAGTTAGGAAAGAGTATTAAAGCTCTCTTCGATCAGATCGATGAGGAGAATACTTGAGTACTAATTTCACACAATTCTTAAAGGATAATAGTATCCTTTCTCAGCTAACCCCTCCATATACACCACAGATGAATGGTGTATCAGAAAGGAGGAATCGCACCTTGTTGGACATGGTGCGATCCATGATGAGCTTCTCGGGATTACCAGTGTCCCTTTGGGGGTATGCTCTAGAGTCAGCAGCATACCTACTGAATAGAGTACCCAGCAAGTCTGTGGCCTCTACTCCATACGAGATATGGAAAGACAGGAAACCAGAATTTAAACATGTTAAAGTCTGGGGTTGTCCTGCTCATGTAAAGAGACATGATCCAGACAAGCTGGAATCACGAACTGATAAATGCAGGTTTGTAGGATATCCAAAGGAAACCTTTGGATACTATTTTTACCATCCTGGTGAACAAAAGGTGTTTGTCGCCAGGAAAGCTGTATTCCTGGAAGAGGAATACCTTCTCCAAGAAGACAGTGAGAGTAAAATAGTACTGGAAGAGGTTCCAGATCCCCAAACAGCTGCATTATCATCAGATGAGATATCAGTTCCTGAATCTGTTCAGGTACACACAAATGAGCCTCGTAGATCTGGTAGAGTACCTAGACTGCGCAAACGATGTGTAGGACATATCACTGAAGGTGAGTCTAAGGTAGAATATAATGAGGATGATGATCTTAAAGCCTACTAGGAGGCCATAGAAGGCCCAGAATCCGGGAAATGGCGAGAAGCCATGAACTCAGAAATCCAGTCCATGTACACCAACCAAGTTTGAAACTTGGAGGACTTGCCCGAGGGTATTGTACCCATCAGTTGCAAGTGGATCTTTAAGAGAAAGATCGGTGCTGATGGACGGATCGACACTTATAAGGCAATGTTGGTGGCAAGGGGATATCGTCAAAGGTAAGGAATTGACTATGACGAGACTTTCTCACAAGTTGCCATGGTAAAGTCGATTAGAGTTCTACTCGCCATTGCTGCACATTTTGATTATGAAATATGGCAGATGGATGTGAAGACTGTCTTTCTCAATGGAAACATTGAGGAAGAGGTGTATATGATACAACCAGAAGGTTTCACATCCAAAGAATCTCCAGATAAAGTGTGCAAGCTTCAGAGGTCCATTTATGGACTGAAGCAGGCTTCCCGGAGCTGGAACGTAAGATTTGACGAGGCTGTCAAGTCTTATGACTTCATTAAGAATGAAGATGAGCCTTGTGTGTACAAGAAGACCAGTGGGAGTGCAATCACTTTTCTAGTTCTTTACGTAGATGACATACTACTCATTGGGAATGATGTAGCTATGATGTCATCAGTAAAGATCTGGCTGTCGAAAAACTTCTCCATGAAGGATTTGGGAGAAGCATCCTACGTATTGGGAATACGGATCTATAGAGATAGATCAAAGAGGATGCTTGGAATGACCCAATCCTTATACATAGATACCATAGTCAAAAGGTTTGGCATGGAAAATTCCAAGAGAGGTATCATACCGATGAAACATGGAATTAGTCTCTCAAAGGAGCAGTCTCCTAAGACTCCTGATGAGAGGGTACTCATGGATAGAATACCCTATGCCTCTGCCATAGGATCTATCATGTATGCCATGCTATGTATATGGCCTGATGTTGCATTTGCTCTAAGTGTTACGAGCAGATTTCAGGCTGATCTAGGTGAAGAGCACTGGAAGGCAGTGAAATGTATCCTTAAGTACTTGAGAAGAACTAAGGATATGTTTCTTGTCTATGGAGGAGGTGACTTGAAACTGCGAGGCTTCACTGACTCCAGTTTCCAGTTGGATCCAAATGATAGCAAGTCTACATATGGATTCGTGTTTACTTTGAACGGAGGAGCAGTGTGCTGGAAGAGTTCCAAGCAAGTAACCACTGCAGATTGGACGACTGAAGCTGAGTACATCGCTGCAGCTGAAGCCGCCAAGGAAGCAGTGTGGTTGAAGAAATTCATCACCGACCTCGGCGTAGTTCCCAGCATCTCTGAGCCTGTTCCACTGTTGTGTGACAACAATGGAGCCATTGCGTAAGCGAAAGAGCAGCAGTCTCATCAGAAATTGAAGCATATTTTGAGGCGCTTTCATCTTATCAGAGAGATCATATCCAGAGGAGATGTAGTAGTGGAAAGAGTTCCATCTGTAAGGATCGAGACTTTCGGATCCGGTTTTCGGGTCGGACCCTGTAGTTCTAGCCCTTGTGAGGGGCGGGGGTTCTCAGTAGAATCGCGTCAGGACCTCGAGACGCGTTTTGAACGGCGTCCACCGTGGCAGACGCGTTTCAGGTTCTGCCACGTGGGCTGGCCTTGGGCCGCGTGAGTACGGCCCTGTCATGTCGTCTGAACGGCGTCCGCGTGGGACGACGCCTTTTAGACTGCGACTCTGGGTGTGTCAGAGTACGGCCCTGACAAGTTGTCTGAATGGCGTCTGTGTAGGACGACGCGTTTCAGAATCTTGTCAGAGCGGCCGTCACGTCACCTGATAGGCGTCCGTGCATGTCGACGCGTTTTAGCCAGTTTCTGGTTAACCCCGCGAGCCCTCCTTCTTTCCCTCATTTTCTCCTACTCTCCTTCTCTCCTTCTCCTCCGGCGACCGGCGGCGACCCCTCCTCCTCCCTCTTTTCCTCCCACCATTTCGCCTCTCCCTCCACTCCATCCTCTACCTGGTTCCTACCACTACCACCTCCATTTCCACTGCGGCGTTCTACTCTCCGGACGGCGGCCGACGTCACGGTGGAGCAAGGACGACTACGGCGGTACCGGCGGCGGCGTGGGGCGAGACGGGTGGACGGCTTGAAGCTTGGAGGAGTTCGAGTGCCCGGTAGGGTGACGTTCCCCATAGCATCGTGCTTAAAATCATGTTTTTCCACGTTTATGCATGTGGTAGATCTTTGGTTTGGGGGTTAGAATGAGCATGTTTAGGAGTTCATTTGATGACAAGGGGGATTTCCACGAATGTATTGCCTATGGATGGTATTGCTTCTCTTTTTCCCTCCGTTTTTGGGTTTATTTGGGGTTGGAAAGGGAGCCCTCGGGCTTAGGGCGATTATGGTTCCTGGGGTTGAAAGACGTCGTGCACGGACGACGCCTGTTAGACAGGAATCGCCTGACAGACAGTCTGCCAGGTCGGGGATTCCGAGCTTAAAAGACGTCATGGGTGAACGACGCATTTTTGAATGGCGTCAGGCACCCACGACGCCTTTTAAGGCAGAAAATCCCCTGAGTAAAGGCCTTGGAATTCCGGGTTTCTGTGTTGAATGGCGTCTGAGGATGTCGACGCCTTTTAAAAGGCGACCACTGGTGTCGACGCCTTTTAAGGCCAGATTATGAAAACTGATTTATATGAACCTATACTTGGAGCTTGAATGGCGTCGACCTTGGTCGACGTGATTCAAGACAGAATCTCACTAATTCATGCCAGTAAAACGTGTTCATACTGCTAGATAGTTGGTTAGCACATGTTTTAGTGCACCCAATAGAGATGGATTCCTCATGATCGGATGGTTCTATGTGTGTTATGCGATCGCGGGCTTTTCACGTGACCGGATCGCACTGTGTTGGGTTTTCAGTTACTGTGGACCTGGAGTGACATTGTAGCACTTTATCACCCTGTGCTGGTGGGGGCGTGAGCACAGCGCCGGTGGGGGTGTGGGCGCGGTGACGCCTAGTGAGAGAGGGTCACCTGGTGAACCCCGGGGTCAGCTAGTACCGGTGTCGGAGTGGTACATTCGGAGAGTCACTCATGCTGAGGGAAGGGGTAGTCACCTGAGCCAGTTGGGCCGGAGTAGCGAGCGTGCTATCCGAGGGGCTACTCCTTGGTCTCAGCGGGTCGAGGTTTTTCTCACCGTTGTTTGTACAGTCGGCGGGTTCTATCGAGACTACAGTTGTGGATTTTCTAACGGCTGGTTTAGAATGTGCATGTTTATTATATTTCGACTGCATGCGTTCTCACGTAGAGAATTAGATATTGTACCTGCCACTACACTTGTTACTTTACTGTTAGCTGTACTTTACACTTGTGGGTGTGTGCGTGGGCAGTGGGGATCGAAGGATCCCTACTGAGTCTTGTCTTGAGACTCACCCCTGCGGTTTTCAGGTGAGGACTCCCAGCAGACTTAGAGCGGTGTGTGCGGCCGTGTGTTGTGCGTCTTCGGCAGTTGTTCCGGGGTATGCCCCGATGTAGTTGTTATTTATCTCTGGCCTGTATGTTTAATTATTTCTTTTCAGTTGGAATATGTAATTATTTGCTGTATCGAGTCGCATTGTAATAATTTTAATTTCTGCACTTTCAATTCAATGCGATGTGAATGTTTAGCTTAGTTTATTATTTATTTCCCAGACTTACTAGATCCTGGTTTGGTTCCAAATTAATGATTCGGTACCCATTTAGTAATCGGATCCCCGATTATAGGGTGGCGGGTCGTTACACCATCCGTCGACAATGTAGCAGATCCACTGAAAAAGCCGTTGGCTCAAATTGTGTTTGAGCGTCACCTAGAGTCTATAGGCTTATTGTATAAAGGTGATTGGCTTTAGTCCAAGTGGGAGATTGTTAGGTTTAGGTGGCCTAGAAGCCAATCTGACTATGTAAATCTCGTTCATTTATTAATATAATGGCATAATATTCATTATGTGTAAATCGCATTAAGTATCGTTTCAAAATGAAGTCCGTGAATATGTGCTATAGTGATCAGGTTATGATGAGATCATACTAATGAGACTGATCACTTAAACACACATATTCTTAATCGTTCCTAGTCAGTGGATATCCGAGAAGGACATCGGATATCCGGTTAGACTAGTACAGATTACTCATGCTCATATCATGAGGGTGACTGATCTCATAAGTCACTTGTGTGGAGACACTAAGGCGAATATGTAGGTGCTCATTGGAGAATGAGTTCACTGAAATGATCCGACTGAATCGCTGGATGGTATTGTACCTCACTGTCAACCAGCTTGATTCTATTGTCGCAGTTGCGTAGATGGTCCTCGGACCTGAGACACCAAGGACACCTTGTCGGTGGACTTCTGTGCTTTGACCTTGGATTACGAATCTCTAGCCACGGGATTCTAAAACGCCAAGGATTGGGTACAGCGGAATACTGTCGAATGGAATTGTGTGTCAATAAGGAATCATTCGCTCTCGGTACTTAAAGAGAGAATGCTCTAGGAAGGATGCGCGGAAGTCCCTGGCCAGGACGGACGATAATATCGGGAAAGTAGTTTTCCGATATTTATCAGCGGCATCCAATCCAAGTGAGTCGACCAGTTAGGGTTTGACAGCACGCCATACCCTGAGTTGACTCGAGAGCATTGTACGAATAAAGGATTATCTCCACGCGGTAACTGTCGGTGGAAAGGTTCCAAGAGTGGGTTGCTTAACCTCGATACCTTCCGGATTCACGCGGTGTTGCTTGGCACCCAACGTGATCGGAGGCCCAGTCGAATTTGATGTGCGACATCAATTCGATTGATTAATTAATTAATAAAGAGTTATTAATCGATTAATAAAGCCAGTGAGGAGTCACTGGGCTACTTGGGCTATTAATCGGACTGGTAATTGGGCCTAGAGGGTCACACGCAAATGATTCTCAAGGCGATGGATAAATAAGTAGGTTTTATATAAACCGGGGGGTTTTATGAAAAATCGCACGGTTAGTATAAAATATAGCGAACGGGCTGAGTAGACCAAGCTGCTGCTAACCCTAGCTGCCCCTCCTCTGTTTCACTCTCTCTCTGGCGTCCTAGACAGATCTGGATCTGCTCCGCCGCTTCTCTGAATCCCGTTCGACGGGAAATCGTCCGTACGTTGCGGCGACTGGCGGAGGTTTCGTGGGCTGCGAAGAACGAGGAACGTGAGGATATCCGTCGCGAGAAGGATCGCGTGGACTTCGCTAGAGGCCGGGTGCTTGTGCGGCTTGCGGTGTCGCACCGACGGAACCGAATGGTTGTGTATTCGAATGCGCACACGGTGAGAACTGATTATCCGATAATCTGATTTTTCTGATTTTCGAAACCGGAACGGATCTCCGTTTTTATTTTATTTTCAGCTGCGTGGGAGATCCGGAGAAACCCGAAATCCCAACAGGTTCTACCCTGAGCATTTCCGTCCCAAACAAATTTTATCAAGTAGCCGGGATCTTCGATCAGATGGTCACCGTAGTCCAACCACTTTCCGACCGCTACATAATTAGCGTTGTCTGTTGGAAACACGTGAAAAGCCATGGCAAGAGGCTATAAGAATAGCCGCCGTGCCGGAGTGGCTTTGTAAATCAATGAGGTCAGAGTCGACGCCGGTGCAAACCGGTCGCAAAGTGCGACTTCTAGGCCGTCGAGAAACTGTGGCGATCCCATTGGGGTAGTCGCCCAACAACTAGGCACCCTACTCACCCTGATGCAGGAATGCCTCCTTGCGCCACTAGCGGTTTCAGAGCCCCACCTGGGGGCCGCCCCCCAAGAATGACCCCAAAGGGAGGCCCAATATCCTCCAGCCGTCATAGGGAGGTGCAAAGGTGTTCAGAGTGCCAGCGATCGGTTCTTTTTCCTCGATGGGAAAATCTGATGCAATAACCTTTAGTCGGCAGCCTCCGAAGTCGCCGGCTCGAACCATTCCTCCCTAAGGAGGAAGAGCAATCGGAAGGGCCAGCCTCTCCGATCTCGAGCCTCAAAATCTACGTCTCCTCAGGAAGGTCCAACTGTGCACCAGCGTATTGACAAGTTGGAGAGAAGGCTCAGCAAACGAGAACTCTGCCTGGAGCATCGAGAAAAGCATATAGAAAGCCTCCTCTAGAGGAGACGCTCCCTCTCAGTCTCCGACGAGGAGGGAGATAACTCTCCTTTCGCTACCGAGATTCTGGAGTTCCTTATCCCCAAGAAGATGTCCATCAACAACCTTAACACCTACGATGGGCAAGAAGATCAGGAAACTCACTTCAACAACTTCCAGTCTCATATGAGGCTGCATAGAGTCCAGGATGCCATTCGCTGTCTCGCATTTGCCACTACCTTAGTGGGAACGATGCAAACTTGGTTCACTACCCTGGCGTCGAGGTCAATCCACTCTTTTGGGCTACTCGGGAAGCTATTCCCAAGATCATTTTGCTGGTGGTCATTGTAAAAGGTCATCGGCCAGCTTGGTTGCCATCAAGCAGAAGCGCGGCGAATCCCTTTGAGATTATATCTCCTGCTTCCATGACATGGCCCTTCGGGTTCCGAAACTTGAAGTGTCCTCCGCCGTAACTGCCCTGACTCAGGGCACTCGGGATGACTCTCTCCGAAGGGCCATCGTCTTCCAGGTGCCTAAGACCCTATTTGACCTCGTCAACCTGGTGCACCAGCACGCCGACTGCGATGAAGTGATAACTGCCTACCACTACCAAGGGGAAGAAGGCGACCGCAAGCATCAAAGCGAGAGATCCCTCCCTGAGAAGAAGAAACCTCGACTCTTCGAAGGAGACTCCAAGGGTCCTCCATCTCCTGGGCTATACATGCCATTGACTACTCTTGTGTTTAAAATCCTGCAGGATATCGAAAACAAGGAATATGTCAACTAGCCCTAGAAGATGAGGACCAATCCCAAGTGCTGAGATCGGAGGAAATACTGCTACTTCTAGAAGGATCACGGCCACACAACCAAGGAATGTCGACAGCTACGGGACGAGATAAAGTCCATGATATGCCGAAGGTATCTCAGAAAATACGTGGTCAAGCTCGGCCAGGAGCGTGAGGCACCACGGATTGAGAATCGCCCCAATGGCATCGAGATCCACATGATCTCTGGTGGCCTCACATCAGGGGGAGACAGTCGCCAGGGAAAGAAGCGCTATGTGCGCCAAGTGAACCTTGTAACTCCTGACCCCAAGCATTCCGAACACGAGAAAACAATTGTAGGGGACCCTCTGAAGGAACCCATCATTTTCTCGGACGAGGACTTGGTAGGAGTGACTATTCCTCATGACGATGCCTTCGTCGTGACAACAACGGTTAACAAATGTAAAGTTCATCGCATTTTAGTAGATGGAGGTAGCGGCCCCAACGTTATCAGTTACGATTGTTTTCTTTGCATGGGTGCCGATGTCTCGCCTACACGCCAGATGCGCACACCGTTGCTTGGCTTCTCGGGCAAACGTTGTGCCCCCAGTCGGAGTAGTAGCATTAGCAGTAACGCTCGGAACCACTCCCCGAGAGGTCACTTTCGTTGCCGACTTTGTAATCATCCGAGAGATGAGCTCTTACGACGCGATCATTAGTAGAGGAATCATCGGAGGGATAACAGGGGTCCCGTCCTCCCATCACCAAAAGCTGAAGTTCCGGACCCCCTTCGGGGTCGGGGAGGCCAGAGGGAACCAAGAAGAAGCCTGTCGATGCTACCTCATGGCCACCAAGGGGCAGAACCAGCGGGTGGCAGAGCTCCCCCAAGAGCCTGAGAAGGAGCAAAAATCCGCCTCACCTACCGAGGATCTCATGAATATCCAGCTAAGTGAAGACCCTGCTCGAACGGTTCATGTCAGCTCAACTCTTACGGCAGAGTAGATGAAGGAATATCAAATTCGAAGCCTTGTAAATTGTGTGATAATGACATATTAAAGATGCAATATCTTCACGCACAAAAGTCCAAAAATTGCATAGGTGGTATAGTTGAAAAGAGGATACAATGGTCTATAAGTGTGTCTTAAGGAGTTTTAACTAATTTGGTTGTTAAAGGGGTCAAATTTGCGGGGTTGTAGTTAAATAAATCCATTGTTTACGAAAATATGGGTTCCTAATTGCAAATGGTTTAACTTTACTTGTTGATTAAGACTCCACCTGTTGGAGTCCGACTCTACAATGAAGGAGACTTATTTTGGGTTATATTAAGAAGCAAAAAAGATATAAATAGAGCCCTATGTCGTACATAATCTCTCTTGCACGTTGCTCCAACTCTAGGATAAGTACTGTTGTTCTTTTTAGAAAAAAGAGAGTTATTTCGTGAATAATTCTCTTGAAACTTTTCTAATTGGTAAATTATTTTCCTGGAAGTTTTGAGGACGAGGGAGAAACCGTGGGTAGTAGAAAGAGAAGCTAGGATTTGAGAATGATTACTCGCACTCTTGAGGTAGAATATGATAACCTATTTAATGTTTATTTTGTATTATATAAAAACCAACTTTTGATTTTCAAAAGTAGACAATTTGAATTTCTGAAAGCATGATTAACAAGCCCAAGATCTTTGATTTCTATTAGATTTATGAATCCTATCCAAAACCCTTGATTTTCTTAGGTTCGAGTTGACAAGTTGAATTCGTATCAGCATCAGGTGCGCGACTTTTATCGCGTCTGCCCGACATGATGTCTTTATGATGTAAAATATGTGTCATGGTCCCTGATGCAACTTTAAAATCACATCTAATGTTCCTAACGTGATTTTACTTAAAGATTAATGAGTCATATACCTTTAGCTACGGTTACGAGGACCTTTAGCTACAGTTATGAGGATTTTTAGCTCCGATTTTAACAACTTATGACTAATTTTTAGGTTGAACTTTCATTCACCATAACTCCTTTGTTTCTTGAATAGTTAATCTAAAATTTTGAAAATAGCTTGATTTTGACATGTTCTACCTGTGGGTAAAATTTTATAATTTTTAAATTTTATTTGCTTATTATTTTGCTATTTATTCGTTTGGCTCAATTTGACTTAAGTTTCTTTATATGCCATTTGATGTTTTAAATTAGTTGTTTGATGTCCGAATTACAAGAACTTTGTCCACATGCTTTATTAGACCTTTTAGACATGTTCACCAAGTTTGATCAATTTTTGAATCTATTTTATATTTTCAGCCATATGTATTGATTTTTTAGCCCTAACAATTAGTTTTAATGGCCGAAAAATATATTTGTTTTGCTAAAAATTCTGAAACAATTCTTGGAGCATACTCTTCTATCAAGTAACTTGTTAGCATCAGGTTTACTCTAATTTTATATTTATATGACCACGATGACTCTATAAGTACATGTTTTATATGTAAAAGCATGTATTTTGACTTATATATGTATGTAGCACTTTGATAAGTTTAATTCCTGATCTATACTTATCATTTGTTGTCATTTGATCTCTGTTATATGATTATGCCATACATGATTTGATTTGTTTGGACATTACCATCTTATAGAGATTGTAAGACCCGATTCCATTATAAGCATTGGATATGACATTTTGTATGTGAAACGCGAGGGCAACGGGTAAAATTTTAAGCAGGTCGTAGTTACAAAGTGCCACATAGAACAAAGTGCTATGCTGAGCAGGAGCCACCTCTCGAATTTATGGGAGCTACTTCTTGAAACATATTTGTCATTTGTACTGTTGTGGTGGGACTAAGACCTTTACATCATTTGTCTAGATATTTTGGTATATGTTTATTCGACTCCTTATGTTATAGTTTGGATACATGTCCGTTATGATATAATTTGGTATATTTGAATAGCACATAAATATGAAATTTTTACTTCGTATGTTCGTTTGAATTTAACTTAGTCATTTGAATCATTTGATCATCCTGCTTAGCTATTCTTTTGGAATCACGTGAATGTGTCTTAGCCATATGATGCATGATATGAATATGATTTGATAAGCTACTTTGCCACGTGATTCATTATGTGATATGCGATAAGCTCAGTCTGATATGAAATATGTTTAGTTCGATGTGTAATAAGTTCTGTTCATGGCTAATATAATTTGATATGTCATATATGAATCTGATCATGCTATATAATGTTATATGTTACTCGATCTGATCACGTTTATTAGAAAATACATATGATTTAGTAGACTTATATCTCACTATATTTTGTATCATGTTCTTATCTGAGATATATATATAAAACTATGAATTATTTGGTAAGTTTTTGCCTACTGAGTAGTTGTACTCATAAACCTATTAAACATTTTCAGACTCTAAAAAATGAGAGGTAGGACTCAAGGAGGATCTGCCTTGATGATTTTTACTTAGACTTTTGAGTAGGTTATCTAGTTTAGATTTGATTTCCTATTTTAGTAGATTGATGTAGTAGGATCGAGAGAGATATGTACTTTTCCATTTATTTAGTGAGTTGAGTGATTTTATTTTCATTTGATATTTGATGTATTATGAGGATCCTGGAATTGATGATATGTTTTGTGGAACTATAACATTGGCAATGTAAATTTATATCCAGGTATTTGATGATAAATAACATTATTATTGTTTTGGTTATTTGTCTCTCATCATTCATTTCCTATTTGTATGCTATTTGGTTTTGTAGTTACGTATCAAAGTGAGTCCAAATAATTGAACCGGATCAAAGACGTAACAAAAATGGGTTAGAGAAATGATGAATAGAAATATGATAGATGAATATGATAAATATATGATAGGCATATATGATTGATACATATGATTGATGTGAATGGGCCTGGATATAAGTTTCATGAAAAAGTGAATGTCTTATGAGATGACTAAAGGATGATTCTCACCTATGAATGTGAATTTATATCAATATAGACCTTATGTGATTGAATAAGGTAATGCGATGATTCAAAAATGATTCTCATTCACAAGTGGAAGTGGAGAGATGAATTACAGATGAGTCTCACTTGAGAATGGAAGGATGATCCTAGTCTGAGTTTGATTGGCTATATGTGCTATTTCATCGAAGAAGAACATAGATGCGAACCATGTGAGATGACCCTTCGGGATCCATGGCTAGTTTTCAATTGATCATGCATAAGATGATTTTTAGATAGTGTCTTTAATTTCAAAAGTAAAGATGGATGAATGATCAACATCGATATAGAATATAAAATGAGTATAGATTTAATTCATGTACTTTTATTGAGTGATTTGTTCGATACTTGAATCGATTTTATGTGATTTGGTGTTTAGTAGAGATTTCGTGGGTCATCATGGGCACGAGATCCCTATATAGCTCTCATTTATGAGACTCAGCCCCTTCCATGGGCGCAAGTTACTCTAAGGCATCAGAGTGCACAGTGGTTGTGGTGTGGCTAGCTTAATATATTGGTATAATTATCATTTCAAAGTTATATTTTAGACATGTCAATTATTTACTTTGAGAATTGTGTATGAATGATTCAATTATTTATTCTTTATGAATGTCTCTCCTTGCTAATTTTCTTTAATTTGCACTAATTGCTTCCAAACAATTAGAATGATTTAGAAATCGAACCGATAACACACCGGGTCAAGAGAGCCAACCTGGAGCAGTTAGGTGTCCTTTGGATCGGGGTGTTACTGTAACGACCCGCCATCCTATGACCGGAGACCCGGTCACTAAATGGATGTCGGCCCATTAACTGCGGGTTCACACCCGGATCTCACACAACACATCTGGAGGAGTAAGTGCTAAACAGAGCTACATATAGCAACCACACGGACTACGAGGAGAACGAGTGCGCAGAAAGAAAGATAACAATGTCCGTATACAGTCCAACAATAATTACATATCCAACAAGTTAAATAAGTACAGGCAGAAGGAAAGTACAACAACATCGGGGCATACCCCGGAACTAAGACAGCTGCTGGTCCGCACACCAAGAAGACACCACGCTTCCGCTCGCCACGAGGTCCGCACCTGAAACCGCAGGGAGTGAGCCACACCAGAATTGGGCTCAGTAGGGATCATCCGATCCCCCGCCTCCCACTCACACACCCACAAGTGCAACAACAGGAATATATGGTAATTAAGAAAAGCAGTAAACATAGCACTCAACCTGATAGGAACCGTACGATAAGCAGTGTAACAAGAACAGTACCAAGTAACCCGAAGAACCCAACACAAAGTCACGTCTCACAGTCAAAGTCCACGAAGCGACTGAACCACACTGTCGACCGAAGTCAAACGTCGCCTCCCAACACTACCACCACTGCTCACGCCTGTCCACCCCTACAGTGTTCCGGGGCACTGTAGGGTGAGGCAGTGAGCCAAACTAGGACTAGCTGGACTCAGTGTACCGCCACTGCCAGCTACGTGTGCACACAAGCAGTCTAGACTACTGTCCTACCACCGGATTGCCTCCACGCTAGGCCTCAGCGCTTCTAGGAGGGCCCTGGGGACCGGCGAACCCCCGTCAAGCCGAAGCTACAGGAACTACCCACAAACCCAACTCTCCCGGGCTGCGTCAGGCCAAAGGGCTAAGGGTACCACTCGTAACCTTGATCAAAGGTCACATCAGGCCCAGTGGCTAAAGGGTAAACCAACTCCCACCAGATCCACAGCAAGAAACACGCCGAAAGCTGTCACGACAAACGAGGGAAACCCCGACCCGCTGAGGACAAACAGCGATCCCTCGGATAGCACACCGGCTACTCCGGCCCGTCGGGCTCAAGGCGATCCTGCCTTCCTCAGCCAAAGGTAAAACACACAACATGTACCCCTTCTCCCACCGGTACAGACACCATGACCCTGTCCCCATCGGTCCATGGTGACAAACGTAAACCACAGTCATTCCGAATCCATATTCGTACAAGCACACACACAACATGATTCCATTCGTACAGTAAACCTCCGTCTCAGCGTACAGTTGAAGCACACACACATAGATGATGAAATCTCATTCATGCAGAAGTCCTCAGTCTCAGTATACAACTCAAAGCATGCATCTGAACCATCCCACCGTGAAACATGTATCAAATAACCAGAGTTAAGCATTCCTGTCTTGAATCGCGTCGACCGAGGTCGACGCCATTCAAGCTCCACAGACGGGTTCATTAAAAGCCAGATTATCTCTTAAAATGCGTCCACTATTGAAGTCGCCGTTTAAAACGCGTCAGGGTGGCCCGACGCCATTCAACCCAGAAATCCAGATTGCAGAACCCTTAAACGGGGCATTTCCTGCCTAAATGGCGTCATGATGGCCCGACGTCCTTCTGAAAGGCGTCGTCCATCCATGACGTCATTTAGCGCCAGAACCCCTAACTCAGGAAACCTCGAACAGGGAGGTTTCTGCCCTAAAACGCGTCGTACTGACCCGACGTCTTTCGGAAAGGCGTCGACCAGGCACGACGCCATTTAGCGCCAGAAACCAGGTTTCCTGGTTCAACCCGAGGGTTTCTCCCTTGAACCCCAAGCACCCGAAAAGCCCCAAAACCAAAAGGGGAAGATGAGAACGTCAAGCACCACGATCATGCTATGAAACCACATCCACAAACATCGCCATTCCCACAAGGAATCCCCCTAAACATGCTCAATCTAACCCCAAACACGTCACATCACGCCAAGAAGCAAACGAGCACACACGCAAGGTTTCGTCCTCCTACCGGTTCTTAAACTCCGCCAAGCTCCGTGCCGCCGTCCCGCCGCACCGCACACCGCCGCCGGTACCCTCGAGGACGCCGCCACTCCACCGGGACGTCGGCCGCCGTCCGGAGAGTGGAACACCGCGAAGGAAGTGGTGGAGGTAGAGGTGAGAGGTAAGGTGGTGTTGGAGTGGTGGAAGAGGAAGAAGAGGAAGGGAAGGGGGAGAAGAGTGTCGGAGAGGGCGAAGAGGGCGAGGAGAGAGAGAGTGAAGGTGAGAATGAGGAAAAGAAGGGGAGGCTCGCGGGGTCAACCAGAATCCCGCTAAAACGCGTCGATCGAGGCAGACGCCAATCAGTCTGACAGGACAGCCGTACTGACAGCGGTCTGAAACGCGTCACCCTCCACGGACGCCGTTCAGACGACAGGACAGGCCGTACTGTCAATGCTCTGGCGCCGTGCCCTGACATCGCAGATGTCGCAGTCTGAATCGCGTCGACCAAGCTGGACGCCGTTCAGACGAAATGACAGGGGCCGTACTCTCGCGGCCCGAAACCCGCCCACGTGGCGCACACGTGGCACAACAACCAACAGACCTAAATGGCGTCCACACATCCTGACGCCTTTTGAAAGGCGTCGAGCAGTGCTGACGCCATTCAGCCAAGAATCTCAAGACCCCTCCAGGGTCCAAACCAGGGGATCCGGCCCGAACCCGACCCGAACACAGAACCCGAAACCTCAGTCCTTACAGTTACAACACCTTACCTTCCCATGGCCATGATCCGAGTGGGGGCTCCAAAGACCATTGCGGTCGTAATTGACGAGCTCATGGATGTTAAAGGGCTATATGTTAGGACGGCTGTCACACCCGATGCCGACAATAAATCGGTCTTTATGCCTTCTTTAGGTCCCTTCATTGATTCCACTTTGCTTATGTTGTCTCTTTAGGTGTAGACATGTACCTCAGCATCGACAACCTTCTTAGAAAGGTGCAGACATCTACTCTGCATTGGGGCTTGGCCCCCTCCGCGGTGCCTTAATTGCGGGCCCCGATTGCCGCTTCTCTTGAAGGGCATGCTATGGCGGTTGTGGTAGAATGTGGGAGCACGACCGACATGCAGGGAAAGAAGGTGGTTGAGTCCTCCACCTCGGACAAGGCAGACAAGAAGAGGTAGCGGGACAAGAAGGCTACCGAGAAAGTTGGCAGGAGGGCTAAGAAGGTGGCCATCAGGAAGCCTCCACTGAGTAACCCCTCGCTAGGTTGTGAGGGCCCATCTACCAGGACTTGGGTCAAGCTTGGCACTCGGTACCTCTGTCTCCTTCTCCTTCGCGGAAGAGGCTTGCGGCCACATGTCCAAGGAATACTTACATGAGCCACGATGCCCTAAATTGGGGGTCTTCGACAATGACTAGTCCAAGGGCTTGGTGACCTACGTCAAGTTGGCACAAGGGATGACCCTCCCTATCATCTAGGATGAGCTCTGGACCATCCCTGCCAAGGGGTTAATAGTGTAGTGCGTCCACTATGCTGTAATGGTAACCATATGTCCTTAGTGTTTTCGGGCCCTCAACTTTCCTTTCTCAAGTCGACCACAGTCCTTTATCCTCAGGCTGTCGCCTACAGTGCTACCTTTGTCCGTCGATACTCTCACCTAAAAGAGAGGTTGAAGGACATCGACAAGGCGCTAAACTATATCACCTCGGCTAAAGTGGGAGCCGTCCACCATTACCTCAAGGAGCACATGCCCTGTTAGTGTTGTATGTGGTCTACAAGCCAATCATGTACATTGTACAATCTTATTCAGTTATTTATAAGAATGGCAAGAGTAATACTTACTGCACAACCAGGTTGTGTAGCAAGTTCAGTCACACCACACAACTCCCTACGGTTGGACCACATGGCCAACTCGGCCAATTGGGCGAGCTGACATGGTCATCCCCATAATATTTTGATTGACAAATACATATTTCGATTGACAAATACAATTTTCGAATGAAAAATATTGTTTGGATTGAAAAACACAATTTTCAATTGAGAAATGCATATTTCAATTGACAAATCTAATTTCCAATTGACAAATACACATTTCATTGACAAGTATAGTTCCCGATTGACAAATATAATTTTTGATTGACAAATACTATTTTCAAAATTGTATTTGTCAATTGAAAACTGTATTTATCAATCGAAAATTATATTTGTCAATCTAAACTATATTTATCAATCGAAATATGCATTCGTCAATAGGAAATGATATTTGTCAATTGAAATATTATGGGGGTGGCCATGTCAGTTCGCTCAACTGGCCAGGTTGGCTACATGGTCCAACCACAGGGAGTTGTGCGGTGTGACTGTACATGATGTTTGTCCAGCAAGTATTACTGCAGTGGTAATACATTCATTATGTGTAAATTGTGTTTATTTATTATTCGTTTCATAGTGAAGTCCATGAATGTATATATAGTTGTCAAATTATGATGAGAACATAATAATGAGATTGACAACTTATAAACATATATTCTTAATTGTTCCTAATCATAGGATATTTGAAAGGGATATCAAATATTCGGTGAGACTAATACATGTTATTCCTGCCCATGTGATGAGGTTGACTGGTCTCATAGTCACTTGTCTTGAGACAGTAAGGCGAACCTGTGGGTGCTCATTAGTGAATGAGTTTACTGAATTGATCTAACTTGAATCGCTAGATGATAATTTACCTGACTATCAGCCAGTTTGATTCAATGTCACAGTTGCGTGGTTGGTGTTTGTGTTGGGTTCTCGGGTTTCTCCGGATCGCTCACGCAGCAGAAAATAAAATAAAAACAACGATTCATTTTTCTAGTTTCGAATAATCTAAAAACAGATTATCGGATAATCCGTTCTTACCGTGTGCGGATTTGAATCCGCAACCGTTTGGTTCCGTCGGTGCGACACCGCAAGCTGCGCAAGCACCCGGCTTCTAGCGGAGTCCACGCGATCCTCCTTGCGACATAAATCCTCACGTTCCTTGTTCTTCGCAGCCATGAAAACTTCCGTCGTTCGCCGCAACGCGCGGACGAAATCCCTTCGAACGGGAGTCAGAGAAGCGGCGGAGTAGATCCAAGGATCCGGATCTGGCCTGGGGCGCTGGAGAGAGAGAGAAACAGCGGAGGGGGGGCTAGGGTTAGCAGCAGCTTGGCCTGCTCAGCCCGTTCGCTATGTTTTATACTAATCGCGCGGTTTTTCATAAAAACCCCCGGTTTATATAAAACCCACTTAATTATCCTTCGCCTTGAGAATAATTTGCGTGTGACCCTCTAGGCCCAATTACCAGTCCGGTTAATAGCTCAATAAGCCCAGTGACTCCTCACTGGCTTTATTAATCAATTAATAACTCTTTATTAATTAATTAATCAATTGAATTGATGTTGCACATCGAATTCGACTGGACCGCTGATCACATTGGGTGCCAAGCAACGTCGCGTAAACCCGGAAGGTATCGGGGTTAAGTAACCCACTCTTGGAACCTTTCCGCGGACAGTTACCGCGTGGGTATAATCCTTCATTCGTATAATGCTCTCGAGTCAACTCAGGGTATGGCGTGTTGTCAAACCCTAACCGGTCGACTCACCTGGATTGGATGCTGCTGATGAATATCGAAAAACTCATTTCCCGATATTATCGTCCGCCCTGGCCAGAGACTTCCGCGCATCCTTCCTAGAGCATTCTCTCTCTAAGTACCGAGAGCGAATGATTCCTTATTGACACACAATTCCCTTCGACGGTATTCCGCTGTACCCAATCCTTGGTGTTTTAGAATCCCGTGGATAGAGATTCGTAAACCAAGGTCAAAGCACTGAAGTCCACCGACAAGGTGTCCTTGGTGTCTCAGGTCCGAGGACCATCCACGCAACTGCGACAATATAATCAAGCTGGTTGACAGTGAGGTACAATATCATCCAGCGATTCAGTCGGATCAGTTCAGTGAACTCATTCTCCAATGAGCACCTACAGATTCGCCTTAGTGTCTCCATAGAAGTGATTTATGAGATCAATCACCCCCATCATATGAGCAGGAGCAATTTGTACTAGTCTAACCGGATATCCGATGTCCTTCTCGGATATCCTCCGACTAGGAACGATTAAGAATATGCGTGTTTAAGTGATCAGTCTCATTAGTATGATCTCATCATAATCTGATCACTATAGCACATATTCACAGACTTCATTATGAGACGATAATTAATACGATATACACACAATGAATATTATGCCATTATATTAATAAATGAACGAGATTACAAAGTCAGATTGGCTTGTAGACCACATAAGACTAACAATCTCCTACTTGGACTAAAGTCAATCACCTTTATACAGTAAGCCTATAGACTCTAAGTGACGCTCAAACACAATTTGAGCCAACGGCTTTGTCAGTGGGTCTGCTACATTGTTGACTGATGGAACTCTTTCCACCAGTACATCTCCTCTAGATATCATCTCTCTGATAAGATGAAAGCGCCTCAGAATATGCTTCGATTTCTGATGAGACCGCGGCTCTTTCGCTTGCGCAATCTCTCTATTGTTGTCGCACAATAGCGGAACAGGTTTAGAGATGCTGGGAACTACGCCGAGGTCGGTGATGAATTTCTTCAACTACACTGCTTCCTTGGCAGCTTCAGCTGCAGCGATGTACTCAGCTTCTGTTGTTGAATATGAAGTGGTTGCTTGCTTGGAACTCTTCCAGCACACTGCCCCTCCGTTCAAAGTAAACACGATTCCAGATGTAAAATTGCTGTCATCTGGATCTAACTGGAAACTCGAGTCAGAAAAGCCTCGCAGCTTCAAGTCACCTCCTCCATAGACAAGAAACATATCCTTAGTTCTTCTCAAGTACTTAAGGATATATTTCACTGCCTTCCAGTGCTCTTCGCCTGGATCAGTCTGAAATCTACTCGTAACACTTAGAGCAAATGCAACATCAGGCCATGTACATAGTATGACATACATAATAGATCCTATGGCAGAGGCATAGGGTATTCTATCTATGAATGCCCTCTCATTAGGAGTCTTAGGAGACTGCTCCTTTGAGAGATTAATATTATGTCTTATCGGTATAAGACTTATTTTGGAATTTTCCATGCCAAACCTTTTAACTATGGTATCTTTGTATAAGGATTAGGTCATTCCAAACATCCTCTTTGATCTATCTCTATAGATCCGTATTCCCAAT
Organism: Zantedeschia hybrid cultivar; assembly: GCA_030544215.1. Taxonomy (NCBI): domain Eukaryota; kingdom Viridiplantae; phylum Streptophyta; class Magnoliopsida; order Alismatales; family Araceae; genus Zantedeschia; species Zantedeschia hybrid cultivar. Next base: position 11,988,847 of record JARZZO010000013.1, on the reverse strand, counting down.
ACGTAGGATGCTTCTCCCAAATCCTTCATGGAGAAGTTTTTCGACAGCCAGATCTTTACTGATGACATCATAGCTACATCATTCCCAATGAGTAGTCTGTCATCTACGTAAAGAACTAAGAAAGTGACTGCGCTCCCATTGGTCTTCTTGTACACACAAGACTCATCTTCATTCTTAATGAAGTCATAAGACTTGACAGCCTCGTCAAATCTTATGTTCCAGCTCCAGGAAGCTTGCTTCAGTCCATAATTGGACCTCTGAAGCTTGCACACTTTATCTGGAGATTCTTTAGATGTGAAACCTTCTGGTTGTATCATATACACCTCTTCCTCAAGGTTACCGTTGAGGAAGGCAGTCTTGACATCCATCTGCCAGATCTCGTAATCGTAGTGTGCAGCAATGGCGAGTAGAACTCTGATTGACTTTATCATAGCAACCAGAGAGAAAGTCTCGTCATAGTCAATTCCTTGCCTTTAACGATATCCCTTTGCCACCAACCTTGCCTTATAAGTGTCGATCCGTCCATCAACACCGATCTTTCTCTTAAAGATCCACTTGCAACCGATGGGTACAATACCCTTGGGCAAGTCCTCCAAGTTCCAAACTTGGTTGGTGTATATGGACTGGATTTCTGAGTTCATGGCTTCTCGCCATTTCCTCGGCTTCTGGGCCTTCTGTGGCCTCCTGGTAGGTTTTAGGATCATCATCCTCATTATATTCTACCTTAGACTCACCTTCAATGATATGTCCCACATATCATTCGGGTAGTCTCGGTAATCTACCAGATCTACGAGGCTCATGTGTGTGTACCTGAACAGATTCAGGAACTGATATCTCATGTGTGTGTACCTGAACAGGTTATTAGCCGTGGACTCAATAAGCTTTTCACCGAGAGGAAGGATATTTATTATCATACATCTAGAGGATGTCCTCAGATCACACATCTATTATTTGTAGATGATGCCCTTGTATTCATTAATGGCTCCAAGCTCTCTAACATAAATTTAATGTCATTCATTCATCTCTATGAGCAATCATTGGGGCAACAAGTGGTAGGATACCATTATCCTTTAAGAATTGTTTGAAATTAATACTCAAGTATTCTCCTCATTGATCTGATCGAAGAGCTTTAATACTATTTCCTAACTGCTTCTCTACCTCATTCTTGAACTCCTTGAACTTCTCAAATTCTTCCAACTTGTACTTCATTAAGTACACAGCCGAATCTTGAGAAGTCATCGGTGAACGTGATGAAGTATGAAAAGCCACTTTTAGCTTGGGTGGACATTGGACCACATACATCCGAATGTATTAGTTCCAGAATGTCCTTGGCATGTTCTCCATGTCCAGTAAACGGAGATTTTGTCATCTTTCCCATAAGGCAGGATTCAGACAGCTTCAGACAGCTTCACCTTTCCATGATCTTTATCGTTGAGGAACTCCTTGCAGTTCCTCTTCCAGTGACCCTGCTGCTTACAGTAAAAAACAATCACCTTTTACTACTCCTTTGCCTTTGTCCTTCGATCTTTTATCGTCAGCTATCATCTTTGCGTCAAGGGCATCCAATGCCGGTTCAGCAGAAGGATCAGCTCCAAGGACATAGGCAATATGCTCAGATTTGAAGACACTCTTCAGGTTTCTGAGCTTATCCGAGTAGTTCAGGCTAGTTATAAGTTTGGCATCAAGTATGCCACGGAGTGGGTTATTCGATGACAAAATTTCCTACAGGAGATAAGTGAATTATATTCAGCAGATGTTCAATTATTAATTTTAAAACAAGACATGGTCTTTTGTTCAAGTTTTAACTCCCACTAATTTTTGACGGACTGTATAACCTTCAGTTACACAAAACAGGAGACGCCGACAGTCTCCTCGTAGAGATCAAAATCTCAATGACTTGCAGTACAGCCTTGTGGATAGCACAACAAACTGTACAACAATCAAAGAGCACCCAACTCATGAGACTTGCAACTCCTTGCAATATCTGATCATAGCTTCGGTCCCTAGAGACTTAATGGCCTTGTGGATAGCACAACAAACTACTAATTCTGGTCTAAGCAACCATCGTTACTCGACGAGCATAGATTTGCATGCAGCCCTTGTGGATAGTACAACAAAGCTACATAGTTCCTCTACCCCGATCATATAGACATCTAATGCTATAGCCACAGTTTCTCCTCCCAATTAAACAGGCCTTGTGTATAGCACAATAAACCTGCCTAAAGTGATTTGAATCCTATGACTATAATAATGGTGGACCACGCGGTAAGTTCTTAACTACTCGCGTTACGGCTTAGAGTTTAGATGAGGGTATTTAGATAACTTTTATCTTGGTTTCTCCTAGGTGATAATATAAATATATCGTATATATTTAATAAATATTATACCTACTTTGATTCATAATCAAACGAAAATAATGCATCTCATACATGTCTAGTGTGGTCATGGATAGCACAATAGATTTGACTGGAGGCAGCAGTCAAACACACACACAATCTAATCATAACATTTATATTAGAAAATCCTGCAAATATAAAGGCAAAAGATCTCCATCGTATCGCCTTCTTGATTGCAGCAGTGGACCGTCCTCGCTCCTTCCTCGGTTGTCTCGATCAGATTACAACAATTCTAGAATTACATGTAAATAGAAGAGGGCCTCATGGTGAGTATAAGAGAGAGGGAGGTAGAAGGACATCGGAGTTCAAGAGAGGGAGAGGTACGCATACCTCTATTTATTAACAATTAATAAATAACCAACATACATCCACGATCTATACAATCCATTCATCACATGAATAATTAAATAAGTGCATATCTATGACCACGGTGTGTTTTAAACATTCCACACATGATAAGCGCATCACATGGCTAAAATAAAAGAGTTTTTCAAAATAAATAATTTTGGCTTTCATAAAAGCTGGGATTCAATTAAAATTGGTATTTGAATTTCGAAAACTCTTTTAATTAACTTAATCATGCAACTAAATCTAATTTTAAAGAATTAAAACACATATCATATGTGCACACACTCCAAATTAATAAATTCTAGATTATTCTATGTAAAATAGAACACTTCTAATAATCAATCTAACAATTAGATTGAAACCGCATTAATAATCTAACAATTAGACTTTTAATGACTAATCTAACTCTTAGAGTAGTCCAATAAAGTTAATTAATAATTTAACACTTAAATTATTAATCAACCATAATTAATTATTAACTACTAACCTAATATTTAGATTAGTCAATTAATGTTAATTATTAATTTAACTCTTAAACCAATAATTAACATTAACTGATTAATAACTAATTAATCTAACTCTTAAATTAATTAATTAAAGTTATCATTAATTTAACTAGTAAATTAATGATTAACAATAATTAATAAAGGACTACTAATTTAACATTTAAATTAGTCATCTAAGTTAATTATTAATTTAACAATTAAATTAATAACTAACTTACAAATAAAATATCAATTAGTTGATATAATAATTAATAATCTAACAGTTAGACTAATAATGATTTACCACTAATTTAACCCTTAAATTAGTTTAATTAAGGTTAATTATCAGTTTAACATTTAAGCCAATAATTAACTCTAATAAATAAACAACCAATTGTTAATAATAAAATGATTCAAAATCATTAAGGCCCACTGAATTAAAATTGACGAATAAATTTAAATATCAAAACAATTTTGAATTTTAAATTAAAAATCAGATTTTAATATTATTAAATGGGCAAATTTGGGGTTTTTTTCAAATAAAGGGAAATAGGGGTTCAAGGAGTTAAACAACTTAGCCATTTGCTGAGCCATGGCTCAAGCCATGGTTCGAACCAGGTACACCCTGGTTCGGGCACTAGCATATGGCTAAGCCATCTGAAAAAGGCCTAGACCGGCCCGGTTCACACCCAGACCGGTGTAGAGACCGATTTTGGACCACCCTTTTGGTCATGAACCCCATCATCACCAAACCCCTCATCTTAGCCATCTCAGCCCACTAATAACTAGGCCCATTAACCAATCCCGACTCTAGCCACCTTTTCGTGGAAGGCCAGCCAGCCCGCCTTCCACCGTCCTTCGAAGGCCAGCCAGTCCGCCTTCCACCACCCTTCGAAGGCCAGCTTGCCCGCCTTCCACCACCCTTCGAAGGCAAGCCAGTCCGCCTTCCACAGTCTTTCGAAGACCAGCCAGTCCGCCTTCCACCACCCTTCGAAGGCCAGCCAGTCCGCCTTCCACCGCCCTTCGAAGGCCACCCCTTGCCTTCCACCCCCTTCGAAGGCCAACCGGGCCGCCTTCCACCACTTCGTGGAAGGCCAGCTACCTGGCCTTCCATGGGATTGGAAGGCATGTTGGCTGGCCGTCCACTCCCCTAACTACCACCTTGACCTCGTCTTCCCCACAATCTCCTCTACTCGCCGCCCTCACCCCCCACTACTCCGATCACTCCCCACTCCGGCGACTGCGGCGCGTACCACCTCCGATCCTTGACCACTTCCCATTGGCTCCAGGATGATTTACGGGGATTTAGACCCCTATTTTCACCTATTTTCCCTTCACCTATTTAAACCCCCCATATCCTCTCGAGTAAGGGGTTAGGGAGGAGTTTTTTCTGGAGGGAATGCTCAGAGGAGGTTGGCAAGTGAGTCTGTCTTGAGGAGTCGAGTGAACAAGGAGTCAGAGAATTTCAGGAGGGGCTTCAGGAGGAATCCTTCGCACTCCAAATAGGCTTGGCTTCTTAACCCTCTCTTACTTTTCCCCGCTTCATGCCGTTGCATTATCACTTTCCATCCATGCCATAACATTCTCCCTTTCTCACTCTTCTTTTTACTTTTAACATATCGCTTCATTTTTCACACACGAGCACCCCCCATTTGCATGCATGCATGTTAAGATGACCTAGCAACCCTTACTCCCTCAGAGGTTTTAAACAAAAAAAATGGGAGGTGGGTGACCATAACATATGGTCACCTTCCCTCCCCACCACTCGTCCGGTGCGTCTCCCTCTAATTCTAGTTAATTTTATACTTTTATGGATAGATTCTACATGCCACAGTTCTAATCGGGTCATTTTTCCTCTCTTGTCTTGTCTTTTCAGGGATCCTTACCGCATTTCCGCATGCAGACTGCCGGGCTCTCCTCCTCTGGCCGGCCGGAGGAAGAGAAGGAGAAACCACCATTTCCCGCTCCCTTAGAACGCGATCACTCCTACACTCCTGCGGAGCATAGGGACCGAAAGATAATGCTCCTGGCGATCACACCTTAATTTCTAACCCCCTTTAAATCGCCACAGTACTAAGACGAACGGAGAAGCCCTCGCCCGCAACAGCGGCGGGGGACGTTCCGGGCGCCTACAGCCCTCTGGCGATCATGGTGGGACACCCATAGCCTGCTGCACGCGTCGCGATCAAAGGTAAGAAGGTAAGGACCTGATATATTTCATTTTGATCTGGACGGCCTATCAATAGGCCGTCAAAGCTGTTAAACGACCAACCAGTAGGCCGTCCAGCACACTGGACGGCCGCTTATCTGGCCGTCTAGCCCATTGGACGGCCAGTACCTGGGCCGTCCTCTCCATTGGACGGCCAGCATACAGGCCGTCCACTTGATTGGACGACAGGCCCCCAGGCCGTCCGCCTGTACTTGACGGCCAACCCTTGGCCGTCCTCCGACTTTGACGGCCATGACCCTGGCCGTCCACCGCCTTTGACGGTGAAGCTTCTGGCCGTCCTTCCTACTTGCTGTTGCTATACATGTATGCTGTTCTGCGGCCTGTTTTGTTGATTTGTTATATGTTCTGACCTGCTGGTTGTTAAATTTCTGGGTTTTTTTGGGGTATTCTCTGTCGGGGTTTTAAGGAAGAGCCGGCATCACATCTCTAGTTACCTCTCCCGCAGGATCTGACTCTCCACCTGAGGATTCCCACTCGGGTGTGACTAGTCCTATTCTGTTGGGAACCTCCGTAAGTCTCCGCGAGCCAGGGATTCCCACTTGGCCGCCGAGCAGGTTGTACCTGAAACCACCCCATAGGAACCTCGGGTTTGAGTGAGAGATTAATTCAACCTTTCCATTTACAATCATCCACCTATAGGTGTCACTGAGAGAATTGTTTCAAAATTTAAAGACACCTAATTAAACTTTGGTGGAACAAGTTTTGAAAAGTCCAGGGTCGTTAAGGGTTTGAACTTGATTTATTAGAAACCAACTCTCATAATACATTGTTAACATTTCAAGTGAAACATAAAATCATTTAGGGTCTGTGTTTCATGATGAACCGAATGTATGTTAACGCTGTGTATGATGACATGGATGAACTTGGTAACAATGTTATACACAACCCTCTGTTCGAAATTGAAGAAGATCCCCAACAGACTTTCATAGGAATGCTTCAAGCATCAAGAGAAGGACTTCAGAGGAAGGATTCTGATGAATCTTCTACCTCACAAGGAGAAGATGAGCCTGTAATTTACAGTAGGACATTCTAAAACCCTGGAGAAGATCCGAAACTCATTGCTGTATTATCACGGTATACTCCGGATCAACTCATCCAGTTGGTTTCCCGTGGCAAAATTCAGGACGCCACTCCTCGGAAAACCCAATTCCAAGGATCTTCTAGCAGACCCCAGGCAAGTCAAACTATGCCCACTCACACAATCCCATTCAATCCCGTCAACCAGGTCACACCTCCCAAGCAGGAGGAGTTCATCTATAAGAATGTGGTTGAGACTTGTGTGCGGCAACTCATGGCCGAAAATCTCAGCCTTAGGCAGCCTCATTCTCTTTTGAGCTACTGTAAGCTCCCCCAGCCTACTTTCCACCAGGGTTTAAAGTACCTAAGTACAGGAAGTACGATGGTACTACTGACCCACATCATCATTTATCCGGGTTTCTCATAGATTCCCACCAGTGGCTCTTCGATAGAGTCCTCCTTGTCCACCTTTTTCAAAAGTCTCTCGAGGGAGAGGCCTTGAGATGGTTCTCTTCTCTACCAGCCACTGACCTAATCAACTTTGATATGGTCTCTGAGAGGTTTATTACCAACTTCAACCACTTGGCAGCCTTGCCCCCTACCTTGTTTGATCTTGTAATGGAAAAAATGAAGTCCGATGAAGACTTCACTCACTTTGCTAATAGGTGGAGAGCTATGGCTTCTAGAGCAGAGGTTGTTATCCCTGAAGCACAAGTAGTCACTATGCTTGTTAACAACGCTACCCCCCAGCTCCGAGCTATTCTCATGCTTAGCGAACTTCAGACATTCGCTCAGCTGTACAACCGAGCTAGGGTAGTTCAGTCCCAAATCTGAGACTCCACTCTGCCTTTGTTTTTTGAAAATAGAAATAGGAACAAGAAAACCACACCAGCTCCTACCACAGAAGGAGTTACCATCAATGAACAGGTCAACATGCTAGCACAACCAACCGGGATTCCCCATCCCCATCCTAAGTCTGACACTAAGCCCAATCAGAAGCAATATTTAGCTGTTCCTCCCCCGACTAATTACAGTCGTCCTATGGCTAAGCGAGCATCATATCCACCTCTACCGGAATCATTGGCAGACATTTTTTATGCCTTGCTAGCTTGTAACGCCATTCAACTCCCACCTCAAAGAGAAGGTGTTCCGCGCAATACGGACACATCCAGGTATTGCCCCTACCATAGGATCATGGGACACACAATCTACAGTTGCTTCACCTTCAGGGATTGGGTGTATGACTTGAATGATGAAGGGCGGATAAATTGGGAGGACATGAGAAAAGCCATTGATGCTTTGAAGGCTAAGAAGGAACTGAGAATTGTGAAAGACCCTTTACCTTCTCATCAAGTGGTTCAAGACTCCTCCAATTCTCAAGGAAAGGTCAATACTTTGATCAAAGACTTGGAGCCCGTAACAGTTTGCAGAGAACAATACTGGGAGTATGAAGGGTCTGGGATAAGATATCAAGATCCCACTTGATCGCGTAAAACTAAAGGAGTTACTCCAGAAGTCTCCACGCTGTCCCCTAACGAGCCTTTGGTCCTAATCCGGCCCAAAGAGCAACCGGCAACCCTCAAGCCGGTCACTCTCATTCAGATCCCTCCGATCATAGCCGAGGGGCCCACCCTATCTATCTTTTGTCCAACCAGGAACCAGGGTTCGATGACTGGCTTCAATCCCATTAGGTCACCAATGGAAGCGAATCCAATCTCGGTGGGGGTAACGCTCAGGAATCGCATCATCCCTCCAAGCCAACCCTTGGACTCTCAAGGTAACTCAATCCCTACCATGGGGAATGCCCAGTCTGAGTAAGACATCCTCCAGCATTTAGAGAAGACCCTCGCTAAAATCTCTATCCTCGAGCTTATCCGGAAATCTCCCACACACAGGGAGACGCTGTTTAATTTCCTACAACAAATCACTGTCAATGAGGATCTTCCTAGTGGTGGAGTCACTAATGCCATCCTCTCAGTCACTCAGACTCCCATGATCTCCTTCCCAGAAAAGGATCTAGCTCCCCCTGAGTGCCGATCCCTTCCTCTGTGCCTAACCGCCATTCTCAATGGTCATTCAGTAGATTCCATTTTATTGGATACCGACGCCTCTATCAATGTCTGTCCCCTTAAGACCCTCAAAGGATAGGGATAGACCAAGAGAAGGTTGAGTCCACCTCTATGATGGTTTCAGTTTATGACAATTCTCAGAGACCAGCAATTGGAAAGATCTTCCTGCAACTAGAAATCGGCCCGGTGTCCATGATTTCGGAATTCTACATCCTGGATGTTAAGCCAATCTACAATGCTATTCTAGGGAGACCATGGATGGACCAAACTTTGGGGGTCCCATCCACCAACCACCAGTGCTATAAGTTCCCGTATAACGGGAAGATTGTGAAGGTCAAAAGCACTCCCTACATTGAGTCATTGGACTCAGTGACAGCATAACAAATTCCATCCATGATCACTTCCAGGAAAGGCAAAGAGCCTGTTCTTTCATCAGTAAATTCTCACCTAAGGCCTAGGTCTGGCATAGGTTGGCAGCTCATGAGTAAGATGGGGTATAACTCAGGCTCCGGGTTGGGGAAAGAAGAATAAGGCATTCGTGACCCTATCTCAGAGAACCCTGTCAGTGGGGGATGTGGCCTGGGTTATAAGTTTGCTGAACCACCAAAAGAAGCAAAGGAATGGTCCCTCATGAATCACTTTGTGAGAAAGAAGCATGGATTGCCCAGGATAGAGGAGGAAATGCAAGAATATCATGAGGGTAGTCAAGGGGAAGACTTTGGCATATCATCCTTGTTTTGTGAATCAAGCAGCCCACCGATAGGGCTTTTCTTGGTCAGGAATGAGCCAGCTCCGGCTACGTTCATTCCTTTCTTGTTCCACCCACCTTTCGTCCCGATGCTCTCAGCTCCGATCGACGCTATTTCTTCTGAATGTTTCATGTTACAGGCGTTCGGTCACGAAAAAAAAAGTCTAATTCCCATCCTGAGGGGGGGGGGGGGGGAAGCCACTTTCGAGAAGCTTACGTCGTGGGGCGACCCCGCCATCATTGAATCTTTGTCCCAAGGGTCTACCCTTGTCCCATCCAGGACAAAATTGACCCATTCTCCAGGACATGTACATAGCAGTTTAGGAATTAGGATAGCTTCCTCCCTGTCTAGAAATTGTAGGGCTAAGCAAGTTCCTTCATTCTTAGTTCAGGAATTAGCAAATAGGTGCAAAGCTTTGAAAAAGTTGGATAAGTTTCTTTAGAAAGGAGTCATCCCCGATCCATTGGAATTAGTGAAAGACGAGTCTTGCAGTGATGGTCTGGGAGTATTTGAGTTTAGTGAAGAGGAAGAGGTGGATGACTTCGTCGAACCACTTGTCAATGGGACGAGACGGTTTGATGAACCTTCATCAGCCAACGACGAACCCACTAAAGAAGTCAACCTTGGAACAGAGGAGGATCCGAAGATAGTGCTAATTAGTGCCCGTTTGAGTCCAGAAGAAGAAGGGTCCATAATAGCCGTGCTTCAAGAACACCGTGATGGGTTCGCTTGGTCATACGAGGTTATGCCCGAATTAAACACAGAACTGGTGGAACATCGGCTAATCCTCAAGCCTGATGCCAAACCCGTGAAACAAAAGTTGAGACGGCTACAACCGGAATTAGCACTTAAAGTAAAAGAAGAGGTTGACAAATTACACAAGGCCAAGTTCATCCGGGTAGTGCTCTATCCTAAGTGGGTGGCTAATATCGTCCCCGTGGCAAAAAAGGACGGAAAGGTTAGGGTTTGCATAGACTTTCGCAACCTTAATCAAGCCTGCCCAAAGGATGATTTCCCACTACCTCGTATAGACTTGCTGGCTGATAACACGGCTGGATTTGAGATGTTATCTTTCATGGATGGTTTTTCGGGATATAATCAGATCCGACTAGCTGAGGAAGACCAAGAGAAAACATCTTTCATAACCCCATGGGGAACTTATTGCTACATGGTCATGCCGTTTTGGCTTAAGAATGCTGGAGCCACCTACCAGAGGGCTATGATGGCAATCTTTCATGACATGATTAACATCGACATGGAGGTTTATGTGGATGATATCTTAGTGAAGTCTAAAACTAGGAAGGGACATGCTCAAATCCTTAGGGCTGTAATGCAGAGGTCAAGGGGGTACCAACTAAAAATGAACCCAAAAAAGTGCGTATTTGGTGTTTCTTCTGGTAAATTGTTAGGGTTCATGGTGAGCAGAAAGGGGATTGAGGTTGATCCAGACAAAGTGAAGGCGATAGTGGAAATGCCCCCACCATAAAATGTCAGGGATATAAAGGGTCTCATCGGCCGTTTGCAATTCATCAGATGGTTCATATCTCAACATTCTGTGAGATGTAAACCCTCTTATGATTTATTGAAAGGAGGGGCAAAGTTTATTTGGAGAGATAAGTGTCAAAAGGCCTTTGACGAATTGAAAAGCTATCTCCTCAATCCACCAGTCCTTATGGCTCCTATCCTGGGGCGGCCTCTATTGCTATATGTCTCCACCACTGAAGAATCAGCTGGAGCAGTATTGGCCCAACTTGACGACGAGAAGAAAGAGAGAGCAGTGTACATCTCTCCAAACTCTTTAACGATGCCGAAAAGTGATTCACTGCCATGGAGAGGACATGTGCGGCCGTCGTCTGGGTAGTGCAGAAATTGAAGCATTAGTTCCTCGCCCACGAGATCAAACTCCTAGCAAGAATGGACCCGATCAAATATTTGCTAGAGCGGCCAGTTGTAACAGATAGGCTGGTGCGATGGCAGACCTTCTTGAACCAATTTGACATCACCTACGTAAATCAGAAGGCTGTGAAGGGGCAAGCAATTGCCGAACACCTAGCTCATCATCCACTGCCTACATTTTCACCCGTCAGCGAGGAATTTCCGGATGAGGAGTTGGGTCTAATAGTGGATGATACCCCATCCTGGGTCCTTTATTTCGACGGGGCGCTTAATTCTCAAGGCAGTGGGATAGGAGTGGTCCTCGTATCTCCAGAAGGGGTAAGTATTCCACACGCCTGCCAACTCTCCTTCTCAGTGACCAACAATGTCGCTGAATATGAGGCTCTCCTAGCTGGCTTAAAATTGGCGCTGGTTCTGAAAGTCTTGGAATTGAGGATAATTGGAGACTCTCAACTAATCCTCCGCCAAACCGTGGGCAAGTACCAAACTCGGGATTCAAAATTGAAGCCATATCAGGAGTTAGTGAAGTCACTAACCAGGCATTTCAGAAGGATCACCTACGTACATGTGCCTAGGTCTCAGAATATCCTAGCAGATGCCCTGGCCTCCATATCTTCAGCACTAGAGATTCCTGTCACCAAAGGTTTAGCCACCATCACTCTGCATAAGCAAGACTCGCCCTCCTTCCGGGACCCCTGGTTCCAACAATTCCTCCGCGCATCTGAGCACATCTCTACTATCACGGATGAACTCACCCCCGATTGGGATGATGGGAATCCATAGTATTTTGATATCATGAACTACCTTCGCGATGGGTCATTCCCATCTTATGCCACATCTTCTGACCGTAAGGCTATCCGCCGTGCATCTCAACGATACCTTATCTTAGGCGGTCGCCTTTTCAGAAGATCCTTTAGCGGAGTGCTTCTTCGGTGTCTAGATGATGCCGAAATTCACCATGTCATAGAAGCAGCTCATGCCAGTGATTGTGGTGGCCATATTTATGGTCGTGCCTTAGCTCAGAAGCTCCTCATGTCCTATTATTGGCCTTGAATGGAGGCTGATTGTTCCATATTTGTTCAGAGGTGCTTGAAATGCCAGTTACATGCTAACAAGGTTCATGCACCTTCATCATCTCTCAAATCCGTCATTTCCCCGTGGCCCTTCGCCATGTGGGCATTCGACGTTATAGGACCTTTGGAGGATCGATCAGGCGAAATAAAAAGGAAATCATTTATCTTAACCGCCACTGAATATTTCACTAAATGGGCTAAAGCGGAAGCATTTGCAGAAGTCAAAGCATCCACGGTGGTGAAGTTCATCAAACGCAACATTCTCGCCATGTTCGGGACACCGCGCGATCTCATCACCGACAATGGACCACAATTCATCTCCCAAGAGCTCCAGGACATGTGCAGTAAGTATGGCATTAATTTGCATCATTCTTCACCTTACTATCCACAAGGAAATGGTCAGGCCGAAGCCACCAATAAAACTCTCATTCGAATCATCAAAAGAACTTGCAGATCACACAATTATTCAGACTGGCCGGATTGCCTAGTAGAAGCTCTTTGGGCGTACCGTACTTCTGTCCGAACCACCACCGGACAAACACCTTATTCACTAACATTCGGAACAGATGCGGTACTCCCATACGAGATTCTCCTCCCTTCTCTAAGAGTGCAGTTGGATAATGGAATTAGCGACGCCGAACGTCGTAAGGCCATGTTAACCCAACTGGAACTATTAGACGAAAAAAGGATGATGGCGGCAGACCACGCTCAAGTTTACAGAAATAGGATCGCAAGATTCTACGCAAAGAAGGTTCTCAAAAGAAAGTTTGAAATTGAGGAAATGGTACTCAAGAGAAAAATGATCAAAATTCCTGGTCCCAGGAGCAAGTTGCAAGAAAATTGGGAAGGTCCATTTGTAATCAAGGAGGCATACTCAGGTAATGCATACCGCTTAATCAATGAAAAAGAAGAGGAGTTACCCCATCCATGGAATGGGGTTTATCTGAAGAAATTTTATCCATGAAAACAAAAAAGTCAAAAAATCTCAAAAATCCAAAAAGTGAAATATCCCCAAAAAAAAAAGCAACAAAAATATTTGTAAATATGTGCATACTTCAATGAAAATGACAAAAAAATAAAAAAAGACACAAAATCCAACTGTCTGGTGACTGCCATGTAACCTCCTGTCTAGCTCTAGTTGCATGATAGATTGGGTTAACATTAAGGTTTGGCTAAGAATTTGGTCCACCAGAACCTTGGACGTGTTTACTTTACTTTCATACGGATCCCTATGATTATCCTGAGATGTACACACCTACACGTTTTTTCAAAAGGGAACCTTCTTAAAATGAGTTCCAAGTCTTTAGCATACTGTCAAAATGCAACCTTTGCTCTCCGTCTTTCGACCAATCAGGACAGTTGATGCCCTTAAACGGTCGAGCACAGCAAATTGCGGTTCCTCCACAACCCGATAGATGTAACCTCTCAAAAGGGCCCAAAAATGAAATGTAAAGGACCATAGCACGTGAAGAGGGCAGTGTCCCCGCAGGCGGAATATCAAATAACCCCGAAAAATGTCAAGAGCGGAAAAGAAATACAAAAAAGAAAAGGGGGTTCAAGCAATCCGAAAAAAAGCCTGGTCGTGACTGTGCCTGGTCATAAAATCTACCAAAGGCCTGAAAAGTCAAAATAAGGGCATCTAGGAGGTCAAAAGGGGTCCGTTTTGTCATAGCTCGCCCTTTTAACGGTTTTGTTGATCCTCCTGTGAGGTTTGTCTCCAAAATTTCTTCACTTTTCCTCCCTCAAGGTTTAGCACGAGATAGCTATCTAAAGACCGAACATCATTTGAAAATGGTTCGTTTTTCAAAAATCGTCACATGCTCACATGATTACAGGAGTCTAAAATGGGTGAAGAGTAATGTCAATATTTCAGGTGAACTAATTTCTTAACCATAATCTCCATGTGTACTCTCGAAAACTTCGGGCTTAGGTCGATGCATGCGCGTCACCAATTGGTGCGACGACGTCTGATTCCTGGTCAGCATCGCGCGGTTGACCGTTAGGATTCCAAGGTGTTCCATCATATACCTTCTAGATTGTGAGGAAAGAGACCCGGGTCGGACAAATTATTTACCTCAAAAACTTTTTGGGCAAACTTGGTGGTCGGGAGCAGCTGGGAGCCTAAGCATGGCATGACGGTATTGTCATCAGTATGAGTCTTAACCGGTCAAGGTTAGTTTGAGGAGTCTAGAGGCCCAAATCAATCTAGATGCGTGCTTAGGATACCTGGGAAGTTGAGTGTGCATTTCCCTTTCATCATTCGACCAGACTAAGTTTGGGCAGTCACCAGGTAGGTGGAATAAAAACGTGTTTTCATTCATCACACACCTCATTTGTCAATACCCACCAGCATTTGCATATTTACTTGTCGCATTAGTTTCAATATTCTTCCTTTTGTCTGGTTAGTAGGACACGGCCTCTTGACCCTATGCGAAGGCTAGGGAAAAAGGTAGTTGCTCTTTTTTGGGCAAGGGGCCGAAAACATATACTACTAACTGTTTCCCCTAATGTTGTGCATGCAGAAATAACAGGTTTGGATATAAAGCAGAACAAGAAGTGCCCAGATATAAATAGTGAAATATGCAAGCATAACATAATAATCATACATTTCGACACAGGGGCATACCCCTGCATCAGTTCCCAATCCCTCTCCCTCTCAATCTCTCTTCCTTCCTTCCGCGTCATCATCTCTCCTATCTCGAGAAGGGTGCCTCATCTGACTCTCGGCATCATCCTCCCGAGCACGGCGATGACCTGATGCCGGTCGCATAGACCCCGATGAGCCAACGGGTCGCAATGCTCTCCACGCGTCCTTAGCAAGAAGGGAGTCAAGGTCTCTAAAGACGGAACTCCCAGTAGGTGCCTGGCCAGCTGACGGGGCAGGAATGGGGGGACGAGCTCCTGGACTCTGCGTGCTGGATCTCGTAGCTCGTTCTCGCCCCTTCTTCATCACTCGGTCCCACAGAGTTCGGTACTTGAAATCAAGCTCCTGCACCTCTGTCTGCGACCTCGTCAGCTCCTCCCGTAAGCCAGCTATCTTACTCTCCCAGTACACGTCTGGGTGGGATCCTTCTCTCGCTCTGGCCCGAGCTGTCTGCTCCTCTAAGACCTGGTCTCTTAACTGCTGATTGAGGCTCTCCAACTCTTGCGCCCTGGCTAAGGCGGTCTCCACCTCCTGACGCTGCAACGGAACTCAGGGTTAAGCAAGCTCAATCATTATAACACAGGAGCGGAACAAGTCTCACCTGCTGTGCCAAATCCGCCTCTCGGGCCTCCGCACAACGGAGAGCATCCTGCAGTCTCGCCTCCCAATCAACAGGGGCAGTTGGCCCCTGGGATGATGAGCCCGCACCAGGATCCCCTCGCAGCCCGTGACGGGCTAGCGTCTCTCTCTGTATCACAAGGGTTTTTTCACAAAAATAAGATGGACAACCTCATACCCGAATTTAGAAATCAGACTTCTCACCAATTCCCCAATCTGGTGAAGCAGGTCACTCGTCTGCAGAACCAGAATCTCATTCTGATTCTTTAGGATCTGCACGGCTTCAGTTTCAGGCATCTGTTGCAGGAATACCACTAAGGTTAGTCCATGGAAAATTTGAGTGAAATAGACTGAAGGGTTTGAGTGACGTACCCGCCGCGCATCCAGAAACATGCGATCTGAGTACCGCCGGGCATAATCCCCCATGTATCTGAAACTGTTTCGCAGGAATTTATCCTTCTGCAGGGCATCCCCAGTGCGGTGCCACACTTCAATCTCAGCCTGCCTCACCACTCGCCAATCCTGACCAATAGCAGAAGACCGCGGTTCATATCAGGATAGGTCGGATAGGCGAGTAGAGGCTGATGCCATCCCCATGTGCTGTAGGCCATCCGAACAAAGAGGCCGTCACAGATGTTCACGCACAGCAAGGGCACCTCCCGCCGAAATTGGGAGAGACTCTGGGACACCCATGGATGATCGGCCAGGTCCTCCTCTGCATATGGCATCCACACCACCTGAATGAAACAAAGGGTCAGACCTAATCATTTGTTCAGATGCACATATATCTCAAATCACTCACCATATGAGGAGGAAATGTGTCGAGCTGGGCGCAGATGTCCTCCACACGGTATATCACGGGACGATAATCCCGGATCATTTCCCATCGCGCCATGAGTGGAGTCCATCCCTCATGGTCCGCAGAAACGGTCCCTCGGCCGATAGGGAAGCGGGTATAACCCTAGATCTACAAAGGACAACGCAGTCAATGGCTAAGTGAGGAAAGACAGAGATCCATAACCGAGAGGGATTACCTGAAGGAAAGGCGTGAATCCACCCAAATTGCCAGAGCCCTGGCGGTAGCTCACCAGATGGGAGAAAAGGTGACCCAACATCGCAGCTCCCCATGCCATCTTCTTCGCCGCTTGAAGATCCTCCAACAGCGGCAGGTACTTTAGATTGACCTTATAGGAGGCTGTAGCAAATAGCAGCCTCCCGAAGAGGAACAAGAGGAAGATCCGCAAGTTCTCGTCGTCTGAGTGGCCATCCAAGTCCAAGAGCGCTTCCACTCTCTCGGCAAAAGCCTCCAGAGTCTCGCTCGGCATCTGCCGTATCCGGCTCAACCCCACAGATCGGGCGAAGTATCCGAGGGGTATGTGAGATAGCGCTCCTTGGACCCGGTAATACCCCTCGCCCAGGAGTCGATCAGACAACTGCCTGTAATCCCTGAGCTCGGGACCCACTACCGGATCACCAATGACCGGCAAGCTGGTCAAGAAAGGGACGTCCTCCAGTGTGGGCAGCATGTGTCCCCACGGCATGATGAAGGCCCTACATCTGTCATCCTAGCGCTCCCGCAGAGCCACTAAGAAGGGCGCGTCCACCATGAACGGTCGGATCCGGAACAACGGCCCGAACCCAAACGCGTCCACCTGGAAAAGGAGCTGATCGGGCAGCGCGTGGTACCAGGCCCAGACCAACTCCCATGAAATTTGGCCTCAGACTCTCTATGGACCCTGAAAATCCAAACAAGATTAAAAGTCAGGAGCATGTCCATAAAAAATAATTTTGAGGCAGCTGGCCCCACCCTGACGGACGGCGGGCCCATCCGCCGTCTATGCGGACGGCAGGTCCCTGCGCCGCCCGGACGGACGGCAAGGCCCTGCGCCGCCCGCACAGACGGACGGCGGGGTCCTCCGCCGTCCGCCTGGACGGACGGCGGGGCCGCCCGCCGTCCGCCCGCACGGACGGCCGGGAGCCCGCCGCCCGCCACACCGGTCGCCGTGATTCAAAGAAAAAAGGGGGGGGGGGAACCCAAAGGACTCACCTTATTCTTCTTCGGGGGCACCTCTCCGTTGCCACCGCCTTCCTCATCACCTTCTCCTTCTTCTTCCTCTTCATCAGCTCCGACTTCTTCCTCTTCATCTTCCTCCATTGCCGCTGCCCTCTCTTCTTCTTCTTCCTCCTCTTCGGCGCGAAGCGGCTCCTTGCCGCCGCCGCCGCCGACGTCCACCTCATCGCCGCCGCCACCACCGGTCCTCCTCCTCCTAAGGGAGCGGGGAAGCCAAACTCTCGCCATGGATGGAAGGGTGAAAAAATTTTGCAATCGGAGAAGAGGAAGAAAAAGGGGTAAGGGTGGAGAACAAGAGGGCCCAGGGCTTCTTAAAGCCATCCGGCTCGCCGGACGGCTAGCCGTCTGGCCTTTCGCCAGCGTGGATGGCCACAGATGTGGCCGTCCCATGCGGTGGACGGCCAGCGGTCTGGCCGTCCACCAGCGTGGACAGCCAACGGTCTGGCCGTCCACCAGCGTGGACGGCCACGGGCCTGGCTGTCCGACGCCTCCACCCGCATGGACGGCCACGGGTATGGCCGTCCAACGCGGTGGGCGGCCGCCCCTCTGGCCGTCCGCCAGCGTGGACGGCCACGGGTGTGGCCGTCCAACGCGATGGGCGGCCGCCCCTCTAGCCGTCCGCCCATGTAGACGGCCACAGACGGGGCCGTTCGAGGCTATTCTCGTGCCTTTGTCCATTTGGAGGGGAATTTTCAGGAAAATAAAATTGGTATTATTCACTAAAATTTCAATGGATACATTATTCCAGTGCTCTATGGCCCATGAAAAAGGCACATATAGCAGGTCGTACATTGGTTAAATAGTTCACATATCTTTTGACTTCCTCTGAAGTCTCTGCTACATCAAGACGGGCTTTTGTGAATCTAGAATGATGGCGCCATGCACGTCGGAATCGCTCTATTGCTTGCGCCTCTCTCGCGTACCATGTATGTCTCGGTACGATCAGTGTGTCATGCAAAGCGGGGAGTGGCACCTGTCTGGGAACTCCGATCTGGAGATGGCAACGATGTCCTTGGTACACGGCTAACTCGTCAGGGCCAATTAGCCACAACTCACGCTCACGAGAAGCCCTTGTGGTGAACTCCATATCTCGAAGGATCATCGGGACAAAGATAAAATTTTCCATGGGCAGAAAGTTCAGGTAATCACGCCAGTCGTCCCTCGTCTTGAGATGAGCCGTGAGACACCTGACTTGATCTTCGGGACCAAGAAGCGAGCGTGCAGGATATCATGCGCTGTGCTGAAAAATCCGGGAGGTGGAAGTCATTTTTTCATCAAAATCAAAAGATAAGTGCATCTCCATCCACAATTGTAAGGTGAACAAGCTTCCCCTCACAGATCGCCCCATGCTCATGTGGCTAAGCCCTCCATACAGATGTGACAAGATCACCGGGGCAAGAGAATGGCCTCTCCACAACAAGCTCAGCACGCTCACATACTCCCTCTCTAGTACAGAGCCCGAAGTGGGAAACCATAAGACTCCCCCAAGAACTAGGCATAGGCCTCGCATCAGCCTCTCAGATTCGACCGTCTTGCGCTTAATCTCTCGGATCAACCAGTACGCAAGGCGATCGACGAGGATTCCTCGACTGTTAGTCATGCGGCATACCTCCCGTTTATCCTGCACTATATCAACAAAGATTTCCTCCCATGCAGGCAAACCAGAGGGATCACCGGTGGCTAGGCCCTCCCAGCCATAGAAGGTTTCTACCTCCTCCAGTAAAACTGTCGCCTCGAACTCTCGGAACACGAACGCGTGCGTCTCCGGATGCCACAGTTCGAGCAGTGCACCCAGCCCCTCCCAGTGCCAGTGGATGAAAGCGAACCACTTTGCGAACACAATGGAACGGGTCAAACTCCACCGATGCATATATACCCTCATGTCTAGGGTAATCACGTCTAGCAGGGCCGCAAGCCATGCATACTTACGAGTATGCCTAGCATCAGAGAATTTGGGAAGAGGTTGCAGGACAACCAAGAGTCAAGAGAGAAAGGAGAGAGAGTCGAGGTGGATGACAGAAAGGTTTTAGCATACCTGTCCATGGGCCACTAGGTTACTGAGGTGGCCTTCCACATCGGATAGAACCTGAGGTTCCCTGGCAGTAGCGTGAGCAGAAGGTGAGGCCATCTTTCCATAGAAAGCTCGAGTTCTGGAAGAAAGCCCCACGACAACCCTCTCCTTTTAAGGCCACGGGATAACTACAAACTTTCCTACGTCCCATAAGAGACGGAAGGGCATGCATATCCTTTTCCCCTCTTATGGACGGCATACCCCTTGGCCTTCCACCACTTTATGGACGGCACGTCCCTTGGCCTTCCACCTTTTCATAGAAGGCATGCTAGTTGGCCTTCCACCTTTTCGTAGAAGGCATGCCAGTTGGCCTTCTACCACTTTAGAAAAGGCCCATCCACGAGAAGGCATATTGCCCTTCTCCCTTCTCTACTTTGAGAAGGTAACTTCACCCCCAAGCTCAGGAGACCACTTTGCTCAATATCACCAAATTAACAGTTCTTCCAGGAAATCGAGTCGAAGCCATATCAGATTGGCATTCTACCATTAGGATAGACATATCTTCCATATCGGCTTCGACTCGAAACTAACCATTTGCTTTAATGCTTAATGTTGTGTTCATTGAATATGTGAACATTGCTAATGTGTGTTTTTGCAGCTGCAGGGAATCTGAAGCAAGTAGGATTGAAGATACAGGAGGCTAATAACTTTGGGCGTATAGACTCTGATTTCCTCTTTAAACAAAACAATGAGGAGTCTATATTCTCCAAGTTATTCGATTGGACAATAAATCCCTCCTGTTTGCATTAGGAATTTGTTTTTCAATTTTGAACCAGCATGCATTTGCATAAGCATCCATCCTTACCCTAGGGGCAATGACCATAATTTATCACTCTGCTTAACCCATTGTTGATCTGTGAGTCTGGCAATTGTTCGTCTGTTAGCCCTTTGAATTGCAAGACCTTGTCCTTTTCCAGTTCTTGTGCTTGAGATTTCTCACTTGGCGATCACATGATGCGCCAGGCCACCGCACGCCCGTTGTGTCGAGAGTTCTTCAAGTCACACTCCTACATCTTTCACGCTTGAGATCCCCTTGGGCCAGATCGTTGCATCTTGGTGCGCCAAGGCCTCGCGGTTCCAGCACCCGAGGGTCCCACGGATTGTGATTCTCTAGCCTGAATTTTGGTTCCTCTTCTTAGTCACCCTTGCAATTTGAATAGCTAGCTCTCATGCATTTGCCGTGCTCTCATACCATGTCTGGATACAGCTCATCCCTTCTCTGGGCCGTCCAAAATCAGGTTCGATTTTCGGAACACCTATTTATCATTCCGTTCTACTCCACTGCAAAACAGGTGTCCCGGAGGGGCATTTGTAGAGACCGATTTTGGACCACCCTTTTGGTCATGAACCCCATCATCACCAAACCCCTCATCTTAGCCATCTCAGCCCACTAATAACTAGGCCCATTAACCAATCCCGACTCTAGCCACCTTTTCGTGGAAGGCCAGCCAGCCCGCCTTCCACCGTCCTTCGAAGGCCAGCCAGTCCGCCTTCCACCGTCCTTCGAAGGCCAGCCAGTCCGCCTTCCACCACCCTTCGAAGGCCAGCCAGTCTGCCTTCCACCGTCCTTCGAAGGCCAGCCAGTCTGCCTTCCACCGTCCTTCGAAGGCCAGCCAGTCCGCCTTCCACCATCCTTCGAAGGCCAGCCATCCCGCCTTCCACCGCCCTTCGAAGGCCACCCCTTGCCTTCCACCCCCTTCGAAGGCCAACCGGGCCGCCTTCTACCACTTCGTGGAAGGCCAGCTACCTGGCCTTCCACGGGATTGGAAGGCATGTTGGCTGGCCGTCCACTCCCCTAACTACCACCTTGACCTCGTCTTCCCCACGATCTCCTCTACTCGCCGCCCCCACCCCCCACTACTCCGATCACTCCCCACTCCGGCGACTGCGGCGCGTACCACCTCCGATCCTTGACCACTTCCCATTGGCTCCAGGATGATTTACGGGGATTTAGACCCCTATTTTCTCCTATTTTCCCTTCACCTATTTAAACCCCCCATATCCTCTCGAGTAAGGGGTTAAGAAGGAGTTTTTTCTGGAGGGAACGCTCAGAGGAGGTTGGCAAGTGAGTCTGTCTTGAGGAGTCGAGCGGACAAGGAGTTAGAGAGTTTCAGGAGGGGCTTCAGGAGGAATCCTTCGCACTCCAAATGGGCTTGGCTTCTTAACCCTCTCTTACTTTTCCCCGCTTCATTCCGTTGCATTATCACTTTCCATCCATGCCGTAACATTCTCCATTTCTCACTCTTCTTTTTACTTTTAACATATCGCTTCATTTTTCACACACGAGCACCCCTCATTTGCATGCATGCATGTTAAGATGACCTAGCAACCCTTACTCCCCCAGAGGTTTTAAACAAAAAAAAGGAGGTGGGTGACCATAACATATGGTCACCTTCCCTCCCCACCACCCGTCCGGTGCGTCTCCCTCCAATTCTAGTTAATTTTATACTTTTATGGATAGATTCTACATGCCACAGTTCTAATCGGGTCATTTTTCCTCTCTTGTCTTGTCTTGTCTTTTCAGGGATCCTTACCGCATTTCCGCGTGCAGACTGTCGGACTCTCCTCCTCTGGCCGACCGGAGGAAGAGAAGGATAAACCACCATTTCCCGCTCCCTCAGAACGCGATCACTCTTACACTCCTGCGGAGCACAGGGACCGAAAGGTAATGCTCCTGGCGATCACACCTTAATTTCTAACCCCCTTTAAATCGCCATAGTGCTAAGACGAACGGAGAAGCCCTTGCCCGAAACCCGCAGCAGCAGCGGGGGACGTTCCGGGCACCTACAACCCTTTGGCGATCACGGTGGGACACCCATAGTCCGCTGCAGGCGTCGCGATCAAAGGTAAGAAGGTAAGGACCTGATATATTTCATTTTGATCTGGACGGCCTATCAATAGGCCGTCAAAGCTGTTAAACGACCAACCAGTAGGCCGTCCAGCACACTGGACGGCCGCTTATCTGGCCGTCTAGCCCACTAGACGGCCAGTACCTGGGCCGTCCTCTCCATTGGACGGCCAGCATACAAGCCGTCCACTTGATTGGACGGCAGGCCCCCAGGCCGTCCGCCTGTACTTGACAGCCAACCCTTGGCCGTCCTCCGACTTTGACGGCCATGACCCTGGCCGTCCACCGCCTTTGACGGTGAAGCTTCTGGCCGTCCTTCCTGCTTACTGTTGCTGTTCATGTATGCTGTTCTGCAGCCTGTTTTGTTGATTTGTTATATGTTCTGACCTGCTGGTTGTTAAATTTCTGGGTTTTTTTGGGGTATTCTCCGCCGGAGTTTTAAGGAAGAGCCGGCATCACATCTCTAGTCACCTCTCCCGCAGGATCTGACTTTCCACCTGAGGATTCCCACTCGGGTGTGACTAGTCCTATTATGTTGGGAACCTCCGTAAGTCTCCGCGAGCCAGGGATTCCCACTTGGCCGCCGAGCAGGTTGTACCTGAAACCACCCTATAGGAACCTCGGGTTTGTGTGAGAGATTAATTCAACCTTTCCATTTACAATCATCCACCTATAGGTGTCACTGAGAGAATTGTTTCAAAATTTAAAGACACCTAATTAAACCTTGGTGGAACAAGTTTTGAAAGTCTAGGGTCGTGAAGGGTTTGAACTTGATTTGTTAGAAACCAACTCTCATAATACATTGTTAACATTTCAAGTGAAACATAAAATCATTTAGGGTCTGTGTTTCATGATGAACCGAATGTATATTAACGTTGTGTATGATGACATGGATGAACTTAGTAACAATGTTATACACAACCCTCTGTTCGAAATTGAAGAAGATCCCCAACAGACCTTCATAGGAATGCTCCAAGCATCTAGAGAAGGACTTCAGAGGAAGGATTCTGATGAATCTTTTACCTCACAAGGAGAAGATGAGCCTGTAATTTCCAGTAGGACATTCCAAAACCCTGGAGTAGATCCGGAACTCATTGCTGTATTATCACGGTATACTCCGGATCAACTCATCCAGTTGGTTTCCCGTGGCAAAATTCAGGACGCCACTCCTCGGAAAACCCAATTCCAAGGATCTTCTAGCAGACCCCAGGCAAGTCAAGCTATGCCCACTCACACAATCCCATTCAATCCCATCAACCAGGTCACACCTCCCAAGCAGGAGAGTTCATCTATAAGAATGAGGTTGAGACTTGTGTGCGGCAACTCATGGCCGAAAATCTAAGCCTTAGGCAGCCTCATTCTCTCTTGAGCTACTGTAAGCTCCCCCCAGCCTACTTTCCACCAGGGTTTAAAGTACCTAAGTACAGGAAGTACGATGGTACTACTGACCCACATCATCATTTATCCGGGTTTCTCATGGATTCCCACCAGTGGCTCTTCGATAGAGTCCTCATTGTCCACCTTTTTCAGAAGTCTCTCGAGGGAGAGGCCTTGAGATGGTTCTCTTCTCTACCAGCCACTGACCTAATCAACTTTGATATGGTCTCTGAGAGGTTTATTACCCACTTCAACCACATGGCAGTCTTGCCCCCTGAGTACCGAGATCAAATGATTCCTTATTGACACATAATTCTCTTCGACGGTATTTCGCTGTACCTAATCCTTGGTGTTTTAGAATCCCGTGGCTAGAGATTCATAAACCAAGGTCAAAGCACAGAAGTCCACCGACCAGGTGTCCCTGGTGTCTCAGGTCCGAGGACCATCCACGCAACTGCGACAATAGAATCAAGCTGGTTGACAGTGAGGTACAATACCATCCAGCGATTCAGTCGGATCATTTCAGTGAACTCATTCTCCAATGAGCACCTACATATTCGCCTTAGTGTCTCCACACAAGTGACTTATGAGATCAGTCACCCTCATCATATAAGCAGGAGTAATCTGTACTAGTCTAACCGGATATCCGATGTCCTTCTCGGCTATCCTCCGACTAGGAGCTGTAGGCGCCCGGAACGTCCCCCGCCGCGGCTGAGGGCTTCGGGCGAGGGTTCCTCTCCGTTCGTCTTAGCACTGTGGCGATTTAAAGGGGGTTAGAAATAAAGGATGTGATCGCCAGGAGCATTACCTTACGGTCCCTGTGCTCCGCAGGATGGTGGGGATGTGATCGCGTTTTGTGGGAGCGGGAGATGCTGGTTCCTCCTTCTCTTCCTCCGGCCGGCCAGAGGAGGAGAGCTCGGTAGTGCACGCGCAGAATCTGGTAAGAGCCCCTGAAAAGAAAAGACAGACAAAGAAAAGACAATAACCCAATTAGAACTGTGACATGTAGGATCCGTTCATGCAAACATAAAAAATAACTAAAATTAGAGGGAAACGCACCGGATGGGTGTTTGGGAGGGAAGGTGACCATATGTTATGGCCACCCACCTCCCGATTTTTGTTTGGAACCTCTGGGGGTAAAAGGTGCTAAGTCATCCTAGGATGTATGTATGCAGATAAGTGCTCGTGTGTGAAGAGTGAAATGATGTGTTGAAGGTAAAAGAGAGTGAAAGAGAGAGGATGTTACGGCATTGATGGAAATTGGAAATGCAATGAAGTGAAAAAGGTGAAAAAGTAAAAGAGGGTTAGGAAGACAAGCCCATTTGGAGTGACGTTCCTCATGAAACAGCCTTTTGACTCTTTGCCCGCTCAACTCCTCAAAGCCGACCCGTTCCGAGAAAGAGACTCCTTCTTAATCCCTCCTCCAACCAACCCCCAACCTCTCTGCTCGAGGGAACCTGGGGGGTTTAAATAGATGAAGGAAAAAATAGGAGGAAATAGGGGTCTAAATCCCCGTAAATCACCCTTCGACCAATAGGGAGTGGTCAAGGGTCGGAGGTAGTGGACGAGGCAGTCGCCGGAGTGGGGAGTGGTCGGAGTGGTGGGGAACGAGGGCGGAGAGTGGAGGAGATCGTGGGGAAGACGGAGTCAAGGGGGTGGTTAAGGAGTGGACGGCCAGGTGACGTGCCTTCCATTTTTGTGGTGGAAGGCGGTCCGGCTGGCCTTCGAGGGGAGTGGAAGGCGAGGGGTCGCCTTCGAAGGAGGCGGAAGGCAAGGGGTGGCCTTCGAAGGCGGTGGAAGGCAAGGGGTTGGCCTTCCACGAAAAGGTGGTAAAAAGAGCGAAAAGGTGGACGGCGAGATGGCTGGCCTTCGAGGGGGGTAGAAGGCGGGGGGTGGCCTTCGAAGGCGGTGGAAGGCAAGGGGTTGGCCTTCCACGAAAAGGTGAAAAGGGTGGCCAAAAGGTGGAAGGCAAGGTGGTTGGCCTTCGAAGGGGGTGGAAGGCGAGGGGTGGCCTTCGAAGGGGTTGGAAGGCGGACTGGCTGGCCTTCCACGAAAATGTGGCTAAAAGTGGAAAAGGTGGAAAAAATGTGGAAGGCAAGGTAGCTGGCCTTCCAAGGGAGTAGAAGGCGGGGGGTGGCCTTCGAAGGGGGTGGAAGGCGGACTGGCTGGCCTTCCACGAAAAAGGTGGCTAGAGTCGGGATTTGGTTAATGGGCCTAGCTGGTAGTGGGCTGAGATGGCTGAAATGAGGGGATTTTGGTGATGAAGGGCTAATGATGGGTTGGGTTCATGACCAAAAGGGTGGTCCAAAATCGGTGTCTACAAATGCCCCTCCGGGACACCTATTTTGCAGTGGAGTGGAACGGAATGATAAATAGGTGTTCCAGAAATCGAGACTGATTTTGGACAACCTGAAAAGGAGTGAGCTATCCCCAGGGATGATATGTGAATGCGGCAAATGCATGAAAGCTAGCCATTCGAGTTGCAAGAGTGGTTTAAGAAATGGGACAAAGTTCAGTACTAGAGAATCACAGTCCGTGGGACCCCCGGGTGCTGGAACCGCGAGGCCTTGGCGTACCAGAATATATCGATCTGGCCCAAGGGGATCTCGAGCATGAAAGGTGTAGGAGTGTGACTTGAAGAACTCTCAACACAACGGGCGCGCGGTGGCCTGGCGCATCATGGGATCGCCAAGTGAGAGACTCTCAAGCGCACTTGCTGAAAAAAGGAGAAAGGGGTCTTGCAATTCAAAAGGCTAACAGACGTACAACTGCGAGAATCACGGATCAACGATGGGTTAAGCAGTGTGATGAATCACGGTCATTGCCCCTAGGGCGAGGGTGGATGCTTATGCAAAATGCATGCTGGGTTGAAATTTAGAAAAACAAATTCCTAATGCAATTCCTAATGCAAACAGGAGGGATTGATTGGCCAATCGAATAACTTGGAGAATATAGACTCCTCATTGTTTTGTTTAAAGAGGAACTCAGAGTCTATACGCCCGAAGTTATTAGCCTCCTGTGTCTTCAATCCTACTTGCTTCGGATTCCCTGCAGCTGCAAGAACGCACATCAGTAAATGTAAATAATCAATGATCCACAATATCTTAATGTCGAGCTGCAAGGAAACGAGGGACAAAGGTCCCTGTCGAGTCGAAGCCAGCACGGAAGATATGGCCATTCTCAAAGTAGAATGCCAATCCGGCTGCTTTTGGCTTCGACTCGACATCAAAAGTGTCCACCTTTTGGACATAGAATCCTTTTCCTGTATGCACAAGATGAGGGGAAAACAGTTAGTAGTATATGTTTTCGGCCCCTTGCCCAAAATAGAGCAACTACCTTTTCCCTAGCCTTCGCATAGGGTCAAGGGGCCGTGTTGCTAACCAGACAAAAGGAAGAATATTGAAACTGATGCAAGAAGTAAATATGCAAATGCTGGTGGATATTAACAAGTGAGGTGTGTGATGAGTGAAAACATGTTTTTTTTTTTCCGACCACCTGGTGACTGCCCAGACTTAGGCTGGTTGAATGATAAAAGGGAAATGCACACTCAACTTCCCAGGTATCCTAAGCTCACATCTAGATTGATTTGGGCCTCTAGACTCCTCAAACTAACCTTGACCGGTTAAGACTCATACTGATGACAATACCGTCATGCCATGCTTAGGCTCCCAGCTGCTTCCGACCACCAAGTTTGCCCAAAAAGTTTTCGAGGTAAATGTTTTGCCCGACCCGGGTCTCTTTCCTCACAATCTAGAAGGTATATGATGAAACACCTTGGAACCCTAACGGTCAACCGCGCGACGCTGACCCGGAATCAGACGCCGTCGCACCGATTGGTGACGCGCATGCATTGACCTAAGCCCGAAGTTGTAAGGGTACACATTGAGATTATGGTTAAGAAATTAGTTCACCAGAAACATCGACATTACTCTTCACCCATTTTAGACTCCTGTGATCATGTGAGCATGTGACGATTTTCGAAAACGAACCATTTTAAAATGAAGTCTAGTCTTTAGATAGCTATCTCGTGCTAACCTTGGGGGAGAAAAAGTGAAGAAATTGTGGAGACAAACCTCACAGGAGGATCAACAGAACCGTTAAAAGGACAAGCTGTGACAAAACGGACTCCTTTTGACCTCCTAGATGCCCCAATTTTGACTTTTCAGGCCTTTATTGGATTTCTTGGCCAGGCACGGTCACGACCAGGCTTTTTTCATGATTGCTTGAACCCCTTTTTCTTTTTTTTGTATTTCTTTTCTGCCCTTGACATTTATTGGGGTTATTTGATATTCCGCCTGCGGGGACACTGCCCTCTTCACGTGCTCTGGTCCTTTACATTTCATTTCTGGGCCCTTTTTTGTTGAGGGGTTACATCTATCGGGTTTTTTGAGGAACCGCAGTTTGCTGAGCTCGACCGTTTAAGGGGATCAACTGTCCTGATCGGTCGAGAGATGAAGAGCAAAGGTTGCATTTGACAGTGCACTAAAGACTTGGAACTCATTTTAAACAGGTTCTCTTTGAAAAACGTGCAGGTGTGTGCATCTCATGATGAGCATAGGGATCCGTATGAAAGTAAAGTAGACATGTCCAAGGTTCTGGTGGACCAAAATCTTAGCCAAACCTTAATGTCAACCCAACCTATCATGCAACTAGACCTAGACAGGGGGTTTCATGGCAGTCACCAGACGGTTGGATTTTGTGTTTTTTTGATTTTTTTTTGTTATTTTTCATAGGAGTATGTACATATTTACAAATATTTTTGATGCTTTTTGGATATTCGATTTTTTTTTTTTTTTTTTTTTGGAGATTTTGAAATTTTTGATTTTTTTGTATTTTGAGGGTAAAACTTTTTCAAATAGACTCCTATCCAAAGGAAAGCTTTTCAACAATTTTCAAATATTTACACTTATTTGCTAACTAGAAATGAAAGAACTTACCTACCTCTATAACTTGTGGATAAAGAGGAAGCTATCCAATCCCCAAGCGATTATGCACAAGACTCAGAGGGTGAGTCAGACATGTTGCAAAGGTGGGTCCTTGAGATACAGACCCAATGATGGCAGAATTGCCCCAGGAGTGTGCTATGACCGGTGATAAAAGCCTGAGAAGGGCAGGTGTGTGAAATAGCAAGGGTGTGAGGGCGGTGGATACCTGTTCATCCCTCACTAAGGAGGCTCCTTGTTGAGTGGTTGGTTCATAAAACAGCAGCTGTATACCGAAATCTTCTGCATCTTCCCTCTGAATTTCATTGATTGCTTCCTTCAACTCATCCTCAAGATAGTGTATCTTGAGTACCTCTTGATTTTCCTTCACAAAGTGATCTAAGATACTCCATTTTCTTGATTCCTCAGTTGGTCTGGTTAGTATGTAATCCAATTTGAGTCCTCCACTGGTCAGATTTTCAAAGATAGGTTCTTGAATTCCCTGCTCTTCTTTGCCTATCCCAGATCCTGAACTATGCCCCGTTTTGTCCATAAACTGCCAACCTATGCTAGGCTGGGGCTTGAGCTGAGAGTCAACCGATGAAAGGATGGGCTCTGCCCCTTTTCCAGAAGTGATCATAGATGGAATTTGTTCAGTCGAGACTAAATCCAAAGGCTCAAGATGGGGGGTACCCTTCATTTTGACAATCTTCCCATTATATGGAAATTTATAGCACTGATGATTAGTGGAGGGCACTCCCAGGGTCTGGTCCATCCAAGGCCTTCCCAAAATGGCGTTGTATATGGGCTTGACATCAAGGATGTAGAATTCAAAGATCAAGGCCACTGGGCCAATTTCCAGGTTCCCATTTGAGATCATCATGGAAGTAGACTCAATCTTCTCTGGATCAATCCCTACTTTCTTGGGGGTCTTGAGTGGACAAACATTGATTGATGCCCCAGTATCCAACAGGATGAAGTCCAATGAGTGACCCTTGAGTGTTGGGGTCAAGCATGAGGGAAGGGATTGACATTCAGGGGGAGCTAGACTCTTATCTGTGAAGGACATGGTAGGTGTCTGGGTGAGTGAGAGAATGGCATTGGTTACCCCCCTGATAGGAAGATCTTCTTTGAATGTAATGCGCTGGAGGAACTTGAACAATGTCTCCCTTTGTGGAGGAGATCTCCTAATCAACTCTAGGACTGGCATCTTGGTGGGAGTTTTCCCTAGATGCTGTAGGATGTCATACTTAGACAGATCTGAATCCTCTTGAGAGTCCAAGGGTTGACTTGTTGGGGGAACGATGCGATTTCTCAGTGTAACGCCAATCGGACTGGGGTCCACTGCCTGATCTGACTTTAGGGGTTGAACTGGTGGTGAATTCATTAGGCAGAATTGGGTTACAGGACCTGGCTTTGGTGTCGGACACAAGATGGATGGAGGTTCTCTGATTGAAATTGAAGGAACTTGGACCAGAGTGACTGGGTTGATGGTTGTTAGTTGTTCCCTAGGTCGTATCAAGACCAAAGGTTTGTCTTGGATGATAGTGGAGACTCCTTGCAACGGCTCTCTAGGTTTGGTCGTCCTAGTAGGGCACTCACGCCATATCCCAACCTCTTCATACTCCCAGTGCTGTCCTCTATGATTGACATTTGGTTCCAAATTTTTGACAAGGGTGCTCACCCTTTCTAGAGAGATAGATGGATCTTGGGCTACCTGATGAGAGGGTGGAGGGCCCTTGACTTCCAAGGTTTCAGCAGCCTCTTTCATGTGCGCCCAATTGATCTTGGCACTGGAGAAAGGGGGAACTGCTGAATATGGTCTCTGATTGGATTGGTTATCTGATCTGGACATAGGACTGGGTGACCTAAAGGGTTGCTCCGAGGCACTCACCTGTTCATTGATTGCCACTCCCTCTATTGGTGGAATCCTCTTACTTATGTTCTGATTTTCAAAAAAAGATGGCAAAGTGGAACTCCAAATCTGAGATTGAACTACCCGAGCTCGATTATAAAGTTGTGCGAATGTGTGAAATTCGCTCAGCATAAGAATAGACCGAAGCTGCGGGGTAGCGTTATTGACTAGCATGGTGATAGCTTGAGATTCGGGGATTTCCACTTCTGCCTTAGAGGCCATTGCCCTCCACCTGTTGGCAAAATACGTGAACTCCTCTTCAGGCTTCATCTTCTCCATCACAAGATCAAACAAGGTGGGAGGCATGGTTGTCATATAACTAAACTGAGTGATGAATTTTTCGGAGACCATATCAAAATTGATTAGGTCTGTGGCGGGCAAGGAAGAAAACCATCCTAAGGCCTCACCTTCTAAGGATTTCTGGAACAGATGGACAAGGAGGACTCTGTCGTAGAGCCATTGATGGGAATCCATGAGGAAACTTGACAGGTGATCATGAGGGTCAGAGGTGCCATCATATTTCCTGTACTCGGGGGCTTTGAATCCTGGCGGAAAGTAGGCCGGAGGGAGCTTACAATAGCTCGAGAGAGAGTGCGGTTGTTTCAGGGTAAGTTTCTCGGCCATGAACTTACGCACACAGGTTTCAACCTCACTTTTGTAAATGAATTCTTTCTGCTCGGGAGGAGGTGTAGTTGGAGAGACTGGAATCGGCATGACAGGTGGAGCAACTGGAGTAGGAGTTGGCTGATTGATGCGAGTCTGAGCTCTGTTGGGAGATCCTTGGAAGTGAGTTCCCCGAGGAGTGGCATCTTGAGTTTTGCCACCAGAGGCCAACCGGATGAGTTGATCAGGGGTGTACCGTGATAACACGGCAGTAAGTTCCGGATCCTCACTTGGGTTTCGGAGGGTTCTGTTGGACATTATAGGGTCACTTTCTGAAGAAGAAGATTCATCCAAGCACCTTCTCCTAAATTCCCCTCCAGGTGTTTGGAACATGCCCACAAATGTTGGTTGTGGATCCTCTTCAATCTCGAATAGAGGGTTGTGTGTAACATTGTTGCCGAACTGGTCCATGTCATCATACACAGCATTGACATACATTCGGTTCATTATGAAGCACATACCCTAAATGATTTTATGTTCCGCTTGAAATGTTTGCCAATGTTTTATGAAAGTTGGTTTCTAACAAATCAAGTTTAACCCTTAACGACCCTTCACTTTTCCAGAGCTTGTTCCACCAAAGTCCAATTAAGTGTCTTTAGATTTTGAAACAATTCACTAATTTCTCACATAAACCCAAGGTTCCTACAGGGTGGTTTTAGGTACAACCTGCTCGGCGGCCAAGTGGGAATCCCTGGCTCGCGGAGACTGACGGAGGTTCCCAACAGAATAAGACTAGTCGCACCCGAGTGGGAATCCTCAGATGGAATGTCAAACTCTGTGGGAGAGGTAACTAGAAGTGTGATGCCGGCTCTTCCTTAAGAACCCCTGCGGATAGCACCCTTGAACCAACCCACAATCTAGCAGACAGAAAAGGAAAGAAAGACAAGAGAACGGTAAACAAAAAAGCAAACTAGAATCCGCAACAAATAAAAAAAAGGACACTTAAAAATCAGAAAGCCAGAAAAGTCGGAGCCTGGACGGCAGGCTACCTGGCCGTCCTAGAGCCTGGACGGCCAGGCAGTCGGCCGTCCAGCCTGGGCTGGACGGCCAGGAACTTGGCCGTCCGATCCACTGGACGGCCAGGCAGTTGGCCGTCCTGCCTGGACGGCCAGACGCTTGGCCGTCCTGGGCTCTGGACGGCCAAGTGCTTGGCCGTCCGGGCTGTGCTGGACGGCCAGGCACTTGGCCGTCCGGTCCACTGGACGGCCAGGTACTTGGCCGTCCGGTCTGGGCGGCCAAGCGCTTGGCCGTTCAGGACACTGGGCGGCCAAGTGCTTGGCCGTCCACAGGAACTCTTGTATTTTAAGTTGTCTTACCTGCGCGGCGAGCAAGAGAGTGTCCCACCGTGATCGCCAAAGGCTGTAGGCGCCCGGAACGTCCCCCGCCGCGGCTGAGGGCTTCGGGCGAGGGTTCCTCTCCGTTCGTCTTAGCACTGTGGCGATTTAAAGGGGGTTAGAAATAAAGGATGTGATCGCCAGGAGCATTACCTTACGGTCCCTGTGCTCCGCAGGATGGTGGGGATGTGATCGCGTTTTGTGGGAGCGGGAGATGCTGGTTCCTCCTTCTCTTCCTCCGGCCGGCCAGAGGAGGAGAGCTCGGTAGTGCACGCGCAGAATCTGGTAAGAGCCCCTGAAAAGAAAAGACAGACAAAGAAAAGACAATAACCCAATTAGAACTGTGACATGTAGGATCCGTTCATGCAAACATAAAAAATAACTAAAATTAGAGGGAAACGCACCGGATGGGTGTTTGGGAGGGAAGGTGACCATATGTTATGGCCACCCACCTCCCGATTTTTGTTTGGAACCTCTGGGGGTAAAAGGTGCTAAGTCATCCTAGGATGTATGTATGCAGATAAGTGCTCGTGTGTGAAGAGTGAAATGATGTGTTGAAGGTAAAAGAGAGTGAAAGAGAGAGGATGTTACGGCATTGATGGAAATTGGAAATGCAATGAAGTGAAAAAGGTGAAAAAGTAAAAGAGGGTTAGGAAG
This sequence comes from Zantedeschia hybrid cultivar, assembly GCA_030544215.1. NCBI lineage: Eukaryota > Viridiplantae > Streptophyta > Magnoliopsida > Alismatales > Araceae > Zantedeschia > Zantedeschia hybrid cultivar. The sequence goes on along the minus strand of JARZZO010000013.1, from coordinate 11,955,464 downwards.
ACAAGCCCATTTGGAGTGACGTTCCTCATGAAACAGCCTTTTGACTCTTTGCCCGCTCAACTCCTCAAAGCCGACCCGTTCCGAGAAAGAGACTCCTTCTTAATCCCTCCTCCAACCAACCCCCAACCTCTCTGCTCGAGGGAACCTGGGGGGTTTAAATAGATGAAGGAAAAAATAGGAGGAAATAGGGGTCTAAATCCCCGTAAATCACCCTTCGACCAATAGGGAGTGGTCAAGGGTCGGAGGTAGTGGACGAGGCAGTCGCCGGAGTGGGGAGTGGTCGGAGTGGTGGGGAACGAGGGCGGAGAGTGGAGGAGATCGTGGGGAAGACGGAGTCAAGGGGGTGGTTAAGGAGTGGACGGCCAGGTGACGTGCCTTCCATTTTTGTGGTGGAAGGCGGTCCGGCTGGCCTTCGAGGGGAGTGGAAGGCGAGGGGTCGCCTTCGAAGGAGGCGGAAGGCAAGGGGTGGCCTTCGAAGGCGGTGGAAGGCAAGGGGTTGGCCTTCCACGAAAAGGTGGTAAAAAGAGCGAAAAGGTGGACGGCGAGATGGCTGGCCTTCGAGGGGGGTAGAAGGCGGGGGGTGGCCTTCGAAGGCGGTGGAAGGCAAGGGGTTGGCCTTCCACGAAAAGGTGAAAAGGGTGGCCAAAAGGTGGAAGGCAAGGTGGTTGGCCTTCGAAGGGGGTGGAAGGCGAGGGGTGGCCTTCGAAGGGGTTGGAAGGCGGACTGGCTGGCCTTCCACGAAAAGGTGGCTAAAAGTGGAAAAGGTGGAAAAAAGGTGGAAGGCAAGGTAGCTGGCCTTCCAAGGGTGTAGAAGGCGGGGGGTGGCCTTCGAAGGGGGTGGAAGGCGGACTGGCTGGCCTTCCACGAAAAAGGTGGCTAGAGTCGGGATTTGGTTAATGGGCCTAGCTGGTAGTGGGCTGAGATGGCTGAAATGAGGGGATTTTGGTGATGAAGGGCTAATGATGGGTTGGGTTCATGACCAAAAGGGTGGTCCAAAATCGGTGTCTACAGGAACAATTAAGAATATGTGTGTTAAGTGATCAGTCTCATTAGTATTGTAAGGATTGAGGATTCGGGTTTAATTTTCTGGTCGATTTAGGGACGGATCCACTGGTTTGGACCCTGATGGGTGTGGGGAGTGCCTTCTAAATGACGTCTAGGATGCACAACGCCTTTCAAACGACGTCCTGCTGTGTGGACGCCATTCAGCTAGGTTGCTGTTGGGCGACGTGGGCGCCACGTGGGCGGGCTTCCGGCCGCGAGAGTACGACCCCCGTCGTGTCGTTTGAACGGCATCCTGGATGGACGACGCCATTCAGAGTACGGCCCTAGATGTCAGTGTACGGTGCCGGTCTTGTCGTCTGAACGGCGTCTTAGGTGAGCGACGCATTTCAAAGCCTCTGTCAGTACGGCCCGTCCTGTCATCTGATAGGCGTCCTCCTCGCACGACGCGTTTTTCCCTGTTCCGAATTGACCCCGCGAGCCTTCCCTCCTTTCTCTCATTCTCACCACACACTCTCTCTCTTCCCTCTCTCCTCCCCTCCGTTTCCCTCTTTTCCCCTTTCCCTCCCCTTTTCTTCCTCTTCCACCACTCCAATACCTCTCTACCTCTCACCACTACGACCACCACTTCCTTCGCGGCGTTCCATTCTCCGGGAGGCGGCCGACGTCCCGGCGGAGTGGTGACGTCCTCGGAGGTACCGGCGGCGGTCTGCGGTGCGGCGGTTCGGCGACACGGAGCCAGGAGGAGTTCAAGTAATCGGTAGGGGGACGAACCTTGCATGTATTGTAGTTGTTTCATCCGTGTTTTCCGTGTAAATTATAATGCGTGCATGGATTTCTTTAGGTAGAATGAGCATGTTAGGGGTTTTTCTTGAGAGAAATGGGGGTCCCTATGAATGAAGATTTGTAGGTTTCTTGTGATGGTTTGGTTTCCCCCTCTTCCCTTTCTATTTTGGAGCACTTTTTTGGTGATTTGGGGTTAAAAAGGGACCCTCGGGTCGAGTTGCAGGAAACTGGCTTCTAGCCCTAAATGACGTCGCGGTAGGACGACGCCATTTCAAATGGCGGCCTTCTAGGATGACGCCATTTAGGCAGAAATGTCCCAGCAGCGGTTTCTGTTAGAATAAGATTTTTGTGGTGAATAGCGTCCATGGACAGTGACGCCTTTCAAAAGGCAGCTTCCCAGGACGACGCATTTTAAGTGACTTTGCGGTAGCCTGTCCCTGCATCTGTCGCTATCAGGCGACGAGGGACAACGACGCCTTTTCAAAAGGCGACGTGCTTAGACGACGTGTTTTAGTGGAATCATCCCGTAGCACTGTCCCTGCGTTTGTCGCTATGAAACGACGAGGGCAACGACACGTTTTAAAAGGCGGCCACCTGTGACGATGCCTTTTAGGCCATGTTCTGAGGCCGAGATTTCATGAACCAGTTTAGGAGGCTTGAATGGCGTCGGCCTTGGGCGACGCGATTCAAGGCAGAACCATATTATTTCATACTATTAAAATGTGTTTATTATGTTAGATAGTTCAGTTAATACATGCTTTAAATATACTTGATGGTGACGGATTCCTTGTGACCGGATCGCACCGCGTTATGTTTTGTGCAACCGTGGATTTCTTACTGTGTTGTGTTTTGTGCTATTGTGGACCTAGAGTGACAGTTGTAGCGCTTGACACCCTGTGTCGGTGTGGGAGGGACACAGCGCCGGTGGGAGCAGTGGCGGGGTGACGCCTAGTGAGAGAGGGTCACCTGGTGAACCTCGGGGTTAGCTAGTACCGGTGTAGGAGTGGTACCTGTGAAGTGTCACTCGTGCTGGGGGAAGGAGTAACCACCTGAGCCAGTTACGCCGGAGTAGCCAGCATGCTATCCGAGGGGTTACTGTTTGGTCTCAGCGGGTCGGTGTTTCCCACTTTCGGTTGTGTGGTCGGTGTTTCCCACTTTTAGTTGTATGGTCGATGTTTCCCACTTTCGGAGGCGTGGTTGGCGTGTTTTGCCGAGACGCGAGTTGTAGGCTCCTTGGTAGAATGATTTCTGAGATATGCACGTTACATTTCAAATGCATGTGATTTTTATCGAGATTTAGGAGTAGTAATTACTGCTTTACTTGCTTACTTTACCTTTAGCTGTGTTACTGCACTTGTGGGTGTATGAGTGGGAGGCAAGGGATCGGATGATCCCTACTGAGCCCAATTCTGGTGTGGCTCACTCCCTGCGGTTTCAGGTGTGGACCTCTTGGCGAGTGGCGACGTGTGGTGTTCTCCTTGGTGTGCGGACCAGCAGCTATCTCAGTTCCGGGGTATGCCCCGATGTTGTTGTACTTTGCTTTGGCCTGTACTTATTTAATTCGTTGGACTGTGTAATTATTATTGGACTGTATACGGACATTATTAATTTCCTTCCTGCGCACTTGTTAATTGCTTGTAGTCCGTGTGATTGTTATATTTAGCCTTGTTTAACGCTTACTCCTCCAGACGTGTGTTTGAAATCCGAGTGTGAGACCGTGGATAATGATTCGACACCCATTTAGTGATCGGGTTTCCGATCATAGGGTGGCGGGTCGTTACAATTGGTATCAGAGCTCAGTCTGGTCGAGTATGTGGTAAACTAGGTTAGATATTGTAGTCCAACAATAAGTACAAGTCTGTACAGGCTCGTGATATCGCGATGGCTGTTGGTATAGATTGATAGGTTTTGACGTGTTTGTTTCGATTTTCGTGTTCGTGGCGTAGTGATGGCGCCGAGGGGGAGAGTTCCTTTGGCTCGTGATACGAGAGCAGACGATGGTAGTTTAGGGGCAGAGAAGCATAATGTGAATCGTTTCATGGAAGCTATGATTGGGGCTATGTCTAGATACCAGTAGGGAGATAGTGATGAGGGATCTAATTCCTGAGGTGGTCAGTCCACGATGATGGAGCGGTTCTTGAAGTTGAAGACTCCTTCTTTCACGGGTCGACCAGTCCCAGACGAGGCAGCTCCTTGGATTAAGGAAGTGGAGAAGGCATTTGATGTTCTTGAATGTGCTGAGAATGACAAGACCGTGTTGGCAACCTACTTGTTGAAGGACGATGCATACGATTGGTGGGTTACTATCAAGAGGACGATGTTCGCAGATAGGTCCTTGAGAGAGATCCCTTGGGAGATATTTGTGAGGGAGTTTAGTGGACAGTACCTTCCAAGGCAAGTTCAGAAGGCCAAGGAAAGGGAGTTTATGGAATTGGTACAGAATGATATGTCAGTTCTAGAATATCAGACGATGTTTGTGGCTCTTGGAAGATCCGTTCCACACTTATCTGAGCATGAGGAATATAGAACACAAAGATTTGTAGATGGACTCCGGTATGATTTGAGGACAATGGTAGCATCTCAGTATTGTAGAGATCTGGCGTCAGCAGTTCGATGCGTGGCAGCGGTGGAGACTCAGTTCCAGCAAATGGCGAGAGACTTGGAGCGATCGGCACGAGGGAAGCAGCAAGGCAAGAGCAAATCAGCAGTCTTTTCGTCAGGCGGTTCGAGTTCCTTTGAGTTCGGGTCCCAAGAGATGCTTTATGATGAGGATGGAGACGGTTTGGTTCAGCAGATGCAGACTATGGCTAATAGGCAGTAGGAAACGAGACAGGATGCGGCAGAACATTGTCCCCATTGTGGTAGTCATCATGGCAGTCGGACATGTCCATTGGTCACTAGTAGCTGTTTTGGCTGTGGTAAGAAGGGGCATTTTTTGATAAATTGTCCCTAGAAGAATAAGACAGGCTAGGAGCCGAGTGGTCAGTAGGAGCCCGGGACCTAGAGTGGTGTTGTGTGTTCTTTTAGTAGAGGTCTGAGATGTCGGGCTAGGCGAGTATTTTTATCTTATCTTATTAGGTAGTAAGTGTGAACTTTTATGGTACTCTTTATGTATTTTGGACATGGGGGAGAATCAGTTTTGTAATATGCACCTTGTAAGATTAATGTATGGTTATTTCGGTCTACCAGTTTTGGTAGAATTGTGGAACATAGTTAACTTTGTATTGATTTGATTGATCGGTTGTGTGGAGCCCCATGCATGAGTGTAATCAGGTGAGGGCATTGCAGTGGATCCAACCAAGATTGAGGCAGTAATGGAGTGGAGCAAGCCAACAACAGTAACTGAAATCAGGAACTTCTTGGGATTAGCAGGACATTACAGATGGTTTGTCCAGGGTTTTTCTTCATTAGCGACTCCCTTGTCAACGTTGACTCGTAAGGGAGTTCGTTTCGTGTGGACCGACGAGTGTGAGCGGAGTTTCATCGAGTTTAAGACTCGCCTCACATCAGCTCCAACGTTGGTACTTTCATCAGGTTCCGGTGGATTTGTGGTTTATTCAGATGCATCACGTCGAGATTTGGGTGCAGTTATGATGCATCATGATAAGGTTGTGGCCTATGCTTCTAGACAGCTGAAGAAGCATGAAGAGAACTATCCCACTCATGACTTAGAGTTGGCAGCTGTGGTATTTGCACTGAAGATCTGGAGGCATTATTTGTATGGAGATTATTTGAGCAGGTTGTGGAATCTTCCTTTCGGGTTCCATGTGAGGCTGATAGAGCCGTGTTGGCCAGCTTAACTATGAGGCTAGCGGTGTACCATGCTGTGATTGAGGCTCAAAGGGCAGATACAGAGTTACCGCAGTTTCTCCAGAGACCAGAGGCGGAATTGTGGGATGATGGTACAGTCAGGTTTAAAGGTAGACTTTGTGTTCCGACCGAGGAGGACGTGCGCGAGAGTGTCCTTGATAGGGCGCACCGTTCTAGTTATGTAGTGTATCCCGGAACGACGAAGATGTATCATTGTTTGAGGTGGCACTTTTGGTGGCCTGGTGTGAAGGAGGATGTGGATGATTATGTGGCTGGACGCTTAACTTGTCGGCAGGTTAAGGCAGAACATCAGAGACCAGGTGGGTGGTTGCAGCTTTGCCGATCCTGGTATGGAAACGGGAGTATGTGACTATGGACTTTGTGATTGGATTGATTGTATCCCCTGGCAGGAGAGACGAAATCTGGGTTATTGTTGAGCGATTGACCGAGTCAGCACACTTTCTAGTTATTAGGAAGGACTGGTCAATCGATAAGTTGGCTAAGCTGTTTATGGATCGTATCGTCTCTCTGTACGATGTGCCCTTATCCATCGTGTCAGACTGGGATTCGAGATTTACTCTTAAGTTCTGGAAGAGTTTTCGGAAGGCCTTGGGCACGCAGTTAGCGTTTGGCTCGGCCTATCATCCTGAGACTGATGGGTCTGAGGAGGTTCTTGGGTGTAGCACTTGTCTACAGTGGAGAGTGCGTACTACAACAGTTACCATTCTTATATCGGCCTGGCGCCTTATGAGGCATTGTACGGACGGCCGTGTCGATCTCCTGTGAATTGCTCTGAGATTGACGAGAGGTAGATAGCGGGACCAGAGTTGGTTTAGCAGTGTCCTGAAGTTGCCAGAGTGGTACAGTGGAAATTAATTACAGCTCGGTGCAGACAAAAGAGATATGCAGACATCTGTAGGAGACCGCTTGAGTTCGAAGTTGGGGACCACGTGTTTCTCCGAGTCTCACCCTCCAAAGGTGTGATGAGATTCGGGAAGCAAGGTAGCTGGGTCTGCGATATGTTGGACCTTTTCCCATTCTTACTCGAATTGGGGAAACTACATACCAGCTAGCCTTGCCACTAAGTCTTGCAGGGGTGCACGTTATGTTCCATGTTTCGTTGTTAAGGAGATGTTCAAGATCCATCCTATGTTTTAGATTTTTCAGAGTTGGAAGTCGCTGAGTATTTGTCCTTTCCAGAGTTTCCAGTACGTATTAAGGATTGCAAGGATCAGGTCTTCCGGAACAAGGTTGTACCTTTGGTTAAGTAATTTGGCAGTATCGCTCCGAGAGCGAGACAACCTGGGAGCGCGAGGTTGAGATGCGGGCACAGTTTCCCTACTTTTTGGTAAGTTCCCTTGTGAGTTGATAGTTTTTATGTTTCGACCTCGTTAATTGTATCAGGCAATTTCGGGGACGAAATTCTTTTAAGGGGGGGAGTATGTAAGGATTGAGGATTCGGGTTCAATTTTCGGGTCGGTTTTGGGCTGGATCCCCTGGTTTGGACCCTGATGGGTGTGGGGAGTGCCTTCTAAATGACGTCTAGGATGCACGACGCCTTTCAAACGGCGTCCTGCTGTCTGGACGCCGTTCAGCTAGGTTGCTGTTGGGCCACGTGGGCGGGCTTCGGGCCGCGAGGGTACGACCCCTGTCCTGTCGTCTGAACGGCGTCCTGGATGGACGACGTCATTCAGAGTACGGCCCTGGATGTCAGTGTACGGTGCCGGTCTTGTCGTCTGAACGGCGTCTTAGGTGAGCGACGTGTTTCAGAGCCTCTGTCAGTACGGCCCGTCCTGTCATCTGATAGGCGTCCGTCTCGCACGACGCGTTTTACCCTGTTTCGAATTGACCCCGCGAGCCTTCCCTCCTTTCTCTCATTCTCACCATCACACTCTCTCTCTTCCCTCTCTCCGCCCCTCCGTTTCCCTCTTTTCCCTTTTCCCTCCCCTTTTCTTCCTCTTCCACCACTCCAATACCTCTCTACCTCTCACCACTACCACCACCACTTCCTTCGCGGCGTTCCATTCTCCGGGAGGCGGCCGACGTCCCGGCGGAGTGGTGACGTCCTCGGAGGTACCGGCGGCGGTCTGCGGTGCGGCGGTTCGGCGACACGGAGCCAGGAGGAGTTCAAGTAATCGGTAGGGGGACGAACCTTGCATGTATTGTAGTTGTTTCATCCGTGTTTTCCGTGTAAATTATAATGCGTGCATGGATTTCTTTAGGTAGAATGAGCATGTTAGGGGTTTTTCTTGAGAGAAATGGGGGTCTCTATGAATGAAGATTTGTGGGTTTCTTGTGATGGTTTGGTTTCCCCCTCTTCCCTTTCTGTTTTGGAGCACCTTTTTGGTGATTTGGGGTTAAAAGGGGACCCTTGGGTCGAGTTGCAGGAATCCGGCTTCTGGCCCTAAATGACGTCGCGGTAGGACGACGCCATTTCAAATGGCGGCCTTCTAGGACGACGCCATTTAGGCAGAAATGTCCCAGCAGCGGTTTCTATTAGAATAAGATTTCTGTGGTGAATAGCGTCCAGGGACAGCGACGCCTTTCCAAAGGCGGCTTCCTAGGACGACGCGTTTTAAGTGACTTTGCGGTAGCCTGTCCCTGCGTCTATCGCTATCAGGCGACGAGGGACAGCGACGCCTTTTCAAAAGGCGACGTGCTTAGATGACGTGTTTTAGTGGAATCACCCCGTAGCACTGTCCCTACGTCTGTCGCTATCAGGCGACGAGGGACAGCGACGCGTTTTAAAAGGCGGCCACTTGTGGCGATGCCTTTTAGGCCATGTTCTGAGGTCGAGATTTCATGAACCAGTTTAGGAGGCTTGAATGGCGTCGGCCTTGGGCGACGCGATTCAAGGCAGAACCACATTATTTCATGCTATTAAAATGTGTTTATTCTGTTAGATAGTTCAGTTAATGCATGCTTTAAATATACTCGATGGTGACGGATTCCTTGTGACCGGATCGCACCGCGTTGTGTTTCGTGCAATCGTGGATTTCTTACTGTGCTGTGCTTTGTGCTACTGTGGACCTAGAGTGACAGTTGTAGCGCTTGACACCCTGTGTCGGTGTGGGAGGGACACAGCGCCGGTGGGAGCAGTGGCGGGGTGACGTCTAGTGAGAGAGGGTCACCTGGTGAACCCCAGGGTTAGCTAGTACCGGTGTAGGAGTGGTACCTGTGAAGTGTCACTCGTGCTGGGGGAAGGAGTAACCACCTGAGCCAGTTGGGCTGAAGTAGCCAGCGTGCTATCCGAGGGGTTACGGTTTGGTCTCAGCGGGTCGGTGTTTCTCCCTTTCGGTTGTGTGGTCGGTGTTTCCCACTTTCGGTTGTGTGGTCGGTGTTTCCCACTTTCGGAGGCGTGGTTGGCGTGTTTTGCCGAGACACGAGTTGTAGGCTCCTTAGTAGAATGATTTCTGAGATATGCACGTTACATTTCGAATGCATGTGATTTTTATCGAGATTTATGAGTAGTAATTACTGCTTTACTTGCTTACTTTACCTTTAGCTGTGTTACTGCACTTGTGGGTGTGTGAGTGGGAGACAGGGGATCGGATGATCCCTACTGAGCCCAATTATGGTGTGGCTCACTCCCTGCGGTTTCAGGTGTGGACCTCTTGGGGAGTGGCGACGTTTGGTGTTCTCCTTGGTGTGCGGACCAGCAGCTATCTCAGTTCTGGGGTATGCCCCGATGTTGTTGTACTTTGCTTCTGTCTGTACTTATTTAATTCGTTGGACTGTGTAATTATTGTTGGACTGTATACGGATATTATTAATTTCCTTCCTGCGCACTTGTTAATTGCTTGTAGTCCGTGTGATTGTTATATTTAGCCTTGTTTAATGCTTACTCCTCCAGACGTGTGTTTGAAATCCGGGTGTGAGACCGTGGATAATGATTCGACACCCATTTAGTGATCGGGTTTCCGATCATAGGGTGGCGGGTCGTTACAAGTATGATCTCATCATAATCTGATCACTATAGCACATATTCATAGACTTCATTATGAGACGATAATTAATACAATATACACACAATGAATATTATGCCATTATATTAATAAATGAACGAGATTACAAAGTCAGATTGGCTTGTAGGCCACCTAAGACTAACAGTTTGGACCTGAGACATCAAAGACACCTTGTCTATGGACTTCTAGACTTTGACCTTGGCTAATGGATCTCTAACCATGGGGTTCTAATCAGTCAAGTGATTGGGTTTTGTAGAATACCTTCGAAGGTGATTGAATGTTCAATACGGTAGAGAGAGAATGCTCTGGGAATGATGTGTAGAAGTCCCTGGCTAAGGCGCACACTTTATCAGAAAATGAGTTTTCTGATTTCGTATAGCGGCATCTAATCCAAATGAGTGAAGCAGTTAGGGTTTGATAGTAAACCATACCCTAGGTTGACTTGAGTGCATTGCACGGATGAAGAATTATAACTACACAGTAACTGATGATGGAAAGGTGTAACGACCTGCCACCCTATAATCGGGGATCCGATTACTAAATTAGTATTGAATCATTAAATTTGGAGCCAAACCAAGACCTAGATAAGTTTCGAAAATAAATGATAAACTAAGCTAAACATCCACATCATATCGAATTGTAAAGGAAGTGCAGAAAATAAAAATGATTACAATTCGACTTGACTCAGCAATTAATTACATACTCCAACAGAAAAGAAATAATTAAGCGTACAGGCCAGAAAGGGAAATAACAATTACATCGGGGCATACCCCGGAACGACGGCTGCTAGCACGCAACCCAAGGCAATACTCTCCTCACTGCGCCTGCCTGGAACCCTCACCTGAAAACCGCAGGGGGTGAGTCTTATCAAAAAAGACTCAGTAGGGATCCTTCGATCCCCACCACCCACTCACACACTTACAAGTGCAATACACAAATATAGGCAATTTAACTAAATAAAGCAGTAACACAATTCCTAGATTTCGATATAAAACACAGGCATTGATAACAGTAACATGCACGATTCTGAAACCACATTACCACGGAGTCCACAACTAGCGTCTCGGCTAAACACACAAGTCACACGGCCGAACGCGAAAAACACCGACCCTCTGAGACCAAACAGCAACCCTTCGTATGGCACACTGGCTACTCCGGCCTAACCTGGCTCAAGGTGGTCCTACTTCCTCCAGCACGAGTGACTCTATGAATGTACCACTCCCACACCGGTACCAGCTATAGCCCGGGGTACACCAGGTGACCCTCTCTCTAGGCGTCACCCCACCACTCCCACACCGGCGCCGTGTCACTCCCACACCGACACAGGGTGCTTAAGCGCTAACAACTGTCACTCTAGGTCCATGATCGCACAAAACGCAACACAGTGCGATCCGATCACGTAGAAATCATCGTCCTCAAGTATGATTTCAAACATGCAATTAACCAAACTATCTATCAATGTAAACACATGTTAATTGCAGGAATTAATGATATTCTGTCTTGAATCGCGTCGCCCAAGGCCGACGTCATTCAAGACTCCTAAACTGGTTCATGTGAAATGTGGCCTCGGAAGAAGGCCCAATACACGTCGTTTAAACGGGTCGCCGTTTAAAAGGCGTCGCTGTCCCTAGTCGCCTAATAACGACAGAAACAGAAACAGACCTCGGGGTGATCTGAACTAAAATGCGTCGTGCACAGGGGTCGCCGTTTGAATGGCGTCGCTGTCCCTGGATGCTAAGCAGTCCAGAGACTGACAGAGACAGAGTCTGTTATCTGGGCTAAATCGCGTCGTGGGTGGAAGCCGCCTTTTTAAAAGGCGTCGTTGTCCCCCGGCGCCATTTAACCCTTACAGATAGGTTCTCCCACCGCCTTCCCCCAATTCACAGGATGGGATTTCTCATCTAAACTCGCACAAAACACCATAAAAATAGAGAGGGAGGAGGAGAAACTAAGTTGCCATTAAAAACCCACAATTCCTCATTACATGCAATTGGTATTTTCACCCCAAAAATCTCCTAAACATGCTCAAAAGCGGGAAAAACGTGGTTTTCAACAAAACAACGTGAGGATCGTCACCCTACCGGTTACTCGAACTCCTCCGAGGTCCAAGCCGCCGACCCGCCTCGTCACACGCCGCCGCCGGTACCGCCGTAGACGTCGTTACTCTATCGGGACGTCGGCCGTTGTCCGGAGAGAAATGCGCTGCAGAGGAAGTGGTGGTGGTAGTGGAGGAAGTTTGGAGGTTAATAGAGTGGAGGGAGAGGAGGAATGGAGAGAGGAAAGGAAGGAGAGGGGGGAAAGGGATCGCTAGAGGTTGGAGAGAAGAGATGAGAGAGAGAGGAAAGAAGAGAATGAGGGAAAGGAAGGAGGGTTCGCGGGGTCAAACAGAAACTGGGCAAAACGCGTCGTCCAAGCCCGACGTCATTCAGACGACAAGTCCGGGCTGTACTCTGACATATCAGGGCCGTACTCTGAATAGCGTCCTCTAATCAAGACGCCGTTCAGACGATAAGATCGGGACCGTACTCCCGCGGCCCAAAACTAGCCCACGTGGCGCCCACGTGGCACAACCTAAAACGCGTCCACCTCGACGAACGCCGTTTGAACCCAAGCCCCAACCCCACAAGGGCCCAAACCGAGGGATCTGACCCCGAAACTAACCTGATAACCGGATCCGAAACCTCAAACCTTACAAAAGGTTTCTTGAGTGGGTTGCTGAACCCCATTGACTTCCGAGATCATGCGATTTTGCTTGGCACCCAACTTGATCGGAAGCCCAACCAATTAATATGTGGGATATTAATTCGGTTGATTAATTATTTAACGTGCGATATTAAATTAATTAATTTACGCCATTGAAGTGTTACTGGACTTATTGGGCCAAAAACTAGTTGGTACTTGGGCCTAGAGGGTCACATGCACAAAGATTCTCCGTTGATGGTGTGTAAGTGGGGTTTATATTAATTTAGAGACTTTTGTGAAAAATTATCGATAAATTAATATAAATATACGCTAAGAGGGAACCCTGGGTCAAGCTCTAGTTCGCTTTCTAGTCGCCCCCCCCCCCCCCCCCCCCCCCCCCCCCCCCCCTTTCTCTCTCTCTGGTGCACCTTGGCAGGGGTGCCCCCTGCTGCTTCATCTCTGCCGCCTCCAACTCCCAATTGTCGAAATTCACTGTCCGCATATTGCGGGCATCGTCGCGGAGAAGGAACATCAGCGAACGCGCTAAAATGAGTGAGGAAGTGAGGATGATATATCAAGAGGAGGATCGCGTAGATACCACTAGAGGCCGGGCACCTGCACGGCTAGCGACATCGCTCCGTCAGAACCACACAGTCGTGAATTTGACTCCGTGCAAGGTGATGTTTGATCACCGTTTTTGTTCTTTTTTCTTGAAATGGATCGATAATAGGCGGGATGAAAATTTACTCGAATTTTTCTCTGCACTCTTCGTCTCCCGGCCAGATCCTTATAGTGGTATTAGAGATAGGTTTCTATTTGATCCATTTTGATTTTTTGAAACTAATTTCTAGATTAGATTCCATGCTTTAATTTGATCTATTAATTCGATTTTGATTCATGCGATGAATCGGGATGTAAAAACCAAATCTTTTTTATGAGAAGAACGGTTCAGAATCCCATTCCAATCTTTCTTATTTTGTTCTTTGAGATTCGAGGGATATGGAAAAGGGGCCGTCAGCGACCTAGGCATCGTCGGTGGCGATGCTTGGCCACCGCCGATTACATATGACCCCAGTAGGGGGGGCAAGGGCTTGCAGTGTAGGCCCCCTCCTCCTTCTTCCCCCACTTCATGCGATGAAGGAGGAGGAGAGGGTGGGGAGGCCAGGGGCGGCTTGACCACTGCCAATGAGACCTTCAATGGCAGACGCGTATAGCATTGCTCACATGTTTTAAGAATAATTTTGACCAAATTCAACAAAAAATATCCTTTCAAACGTAAATTAGACATATATTTATGGAAAGAATAGATGTACATTTGTGCAGATGAGACAAATGTTAGTGATAAGTAGGCATATATTTGTATAAAGGTATGCATGTTTGTGGTAAGTGGATATATACTTGTGATAAGTAGACATATATCTGTGCTGATGAGACAAATGTTAGTGGTAAGTAGACATATATTTGTAATAAAAGTATGCATGTCTGTGATAAGTGAATATATGTTTGTGGTAAGTAGACATATATTTGTATAGATTACACAAATGTTAGTGATAAGTTAGCATATGTTTTTGTAGGTTAGTCGTATGTTATTCAAACATCTAACTGTGTTGGTGGTAAGCTATTGCAAAGTAAACATATGTAGTATACTTGTCCAAATATTGGTGGTATAAGTGGACTTATATTTCTGCAGTTTTCATTGAATAATGCATGCACACAAACACATACATCAACTCCTTATAAACCCTTAACATCAAAATATCTCTTTTTCTATAACATTTTTACATCAAAACATCTCCCTTATATGCAACAAGAAATTTTATCTTGACTAAAATGGCATGTCTACCTGACTATATGTAAAAACTTATGTCACCCTCCTTGGAGATTGTTTTCATAAACTTCAAGACATAAATTGCATAGTCTACACTTTCAAGGGGTTGGGTGTGGCACATCTCATTGAGACAAGATCTAAAGATCGGTCTATAGTGCCACAATCTGCAGAGAAAGTATCAAGCAAGGATACAATTGCATACACAGGACTAGCATATGAATACTGAGCACACATATATACAACTATACACACATATGATTAGTTTTTAGAAACAATTAGATACTCAGCACACATATAATTATAGTTGCACACACATATGACTAGTTTTCATAACATATGAATACTCAGCAGACATTTATATACAGTTACACACATATATGACTATTTTTCACAAAAATATGTGTAGCAATTCGACGTTTGAATCACTAAAAATTGGTTTTGAGAGTTGCCATCCAAATAGATGTTCAGGAACCTAAAAAATTTGGAAGAACATAATAAAAAATTTGACTCTAAGGCTAGGTCTTAACAGAGGTTATGAGTTTGTGCTTTAGTTAAGTGTGTGGAAGGGGTTAGGCACCTACTCACTCTCCAAGATGGTTTCTATTAGTCTAACCAACTTACAACAAAACGAACATTATCAACTAGTGATAAGCTCCTTTTTATAAATGCACCAACTTACTAAAAAAATGAATCTTATCAACTTGTGATGAGATCTCTTTTGTAGGGGGGCACCAACTTGCTAAGAAAGTGAACTTTACCAACTGGTGATAAGATCCATTTGTGAAGGGGTTTTAAAAGATAAAAGATAATCAACAAAAGGAAAGAAAGATGAAGAAGATTATGTTGCTAACTTTGACCAACTATCTCATGCTTCGCTAGCATTTAGATGGGTTAAAATTTATACTTTATAACTTGAGCTAGGGTCTGTAAGGACTGAGGTTTCGGGTTCGGTTTTCGGTTCGGTTTCGGGCCGGATCCCCTGGGTCGGACCTTGTGGGGTCTGGAGAATTTCCTCTGAATGGCGTCGGAGGATCACGACGCCTTTTAAACGGCGTCTGGATAGGTGGACGCCATTTAGGCGAATTTCTGTTGTGCCACGTGGGTGCCACGTGGGCGGGTTTCGGGCCGCGAGAGTACGGCCCCTGTCTTGTCGTCTGAACGGCGTCCATGATGGACGACGCGATTCAGACTGCCACCCTGCGATGTCAGTGTACGGTGCCTGACATGTCAGCTGAACGGCGTCCATGGTGGTCGACGCGTTTCAGACAGCTGTCAGTACGGCACGTCCTGTCATCTGATAGGCGTTCGTCTTGCTCGACGCGTTTTAGGTAGTTTCTGATGACCCCCGCGAGCCCTCCTTTCTTTCCCTCATTTCTCACCTCTCACTCTCTCTCCTCTCCCTCTCCGCCTCCTCCGACCCCCTCTCTTCCCCTTTCCCTTCCTCTTCTTCCTCTTCCACCACTCCAACGCCTCCCTACCTCTCACCTCTGCCACCACCACTTCCTTCGCGGCGTTCCATTCTCCGGACGGCGGCCGACGTCCCGGCGGAGTGGCGACGTTCTCGGGGGTACCGGCGGCGGTCTGCGGCGCGGCGGTTGGGCGACTCGGAGCCAGGAGGAGTTCAAGTATCCGGTAGGGGGACGAACCTTGTATGTGTTGCTCGTGCTTTCCTAGGCGTGGTTCGATGTGTTCTGGGCTAGATTGAGCATGTTTAGGGGGTGTTCTTGTGGGCTTGGTCACGTTTGTGAATGTGGTTTTGTAGCATGTTGTGGTGGATCTACTTCTCTTCCTCCCCCTTTCCGTTTTGGGGCTTTTTTGGGGTATTTTGGGTTAAGGGAGAAACCCTCGGTTCGAACCAGAGAACCAGGTTTCTGGCGCTAAACGGCGTCGTGCCTGGTCGACGCCTTTTAGAAGGACGTCGGGACAGTACGACGCGTTTTAGGGCAGAAACCTCCCCTGTTCGAGGTTTGTCAGGCTAGGGGTTCTGGCGCTAAATGACGTCATGGGTGGTCGACGCCTTTTAGAAGGACGTCGAGCCACCATGACACCATTTAGGCAGGAAATTACCCCGACTGAGGGTCCGTCAGCTCGGGATTCTGGGACTAAAAGACGTCATGTCCGGGCGACGCGGTTTGAATGGCGTCGGGCGACCATGACGCCTTTTAAGGCAGAAATCCCCTGGGTAATGTTTTTCCGAAATTCTGGATTTATCTGCTGAATGGCGTCGAAGGATGTCGACGCGTTTTAAAAGGCGACCGCTGGTGTCGACGCCTTTTAGGCCAGATTTCCGTGGCCTCTGTTTTATGAACCAGTTTAGGGAGCTTGAGTGGCGTCGGCCTTGGGCGACGCGATTCAGGATAGAACAACACTAATTCATGCCAGTAAAATGTATTCATACTGCTAGATAGTTGGTTAGTGCATGCTGTAGTATACATGGATTCTTCATGATCAGATGGCACTGCGTTGTGTGTAGTGCGATCGCGGGCTTTTCACGTGACCGGATCGTACCGTGCCGGGTTTTGGTGTTTTGAGTTACTGTGGACCTGGAGTGACATTGTAGCGCTTTATCACCCTGTGCTGGTGGGGGCGTGAGCACAGCGCCGGTGGGGGCGTGGGCGGGGTGACGCCTAGTGAGAGAGGGTCACCTGGTGAACCCCGGGGTCAGCTAGTACCGGTGTCGGAGTGGTACATTCGGAGAGTCACTCGTGCTGAGGGAAGGAGTAACCACCTGAGCCTGTTTGGCCGGAGTAGCTAGCGTGCTATCCGAGGGGTTACTGCTTGGTCTCAGCGGGTCGGTGTTTCCTACTTGTGCTTGTGTGGACGGTGTTTTCCCACTTACGGCTGTGTGGTTGGTGTTTCCCACTTGTGGAGGAGTGGTTGACGTGTTTTGCCGAGACGGGAGTTGTAGGCTCCCTGATAGTATGACTTTAAAATTATGCATGTTACATTCCGAAGGCACTTGGTTCATATCGAGGTTTTAGGAGTAGTGTGTTACAGCTTTACTTGCCCTATTACCTGTATCTTTGTTACTGCACTTGTGGGTGTGTGTGTGGGAGGCAGGGGATCGGATGATCCCTACTGAGCCCAATTTTGGTGTGGCTCACTCCCTGCGTTTTCAGGTGTAGACCTTGTGGCGTGTGGCGGCGCGTGGCGTTCTCCTTGGTGTGCGGACCAGCAGCTATCTCAGTTCCCGGGGTATGCCCCGATGTTGTTGTACTTTATTTCTGCCTGTACTTAATTAAATTGTTGGACATGTAATTATTGTTGGACTGTGTACGGACATTGTTACTTTACTTCCTGCGCACTGTACCCCTTGTAGTCCGTATGAATGTTATATTTAATCTTGTTTAACGCTTACTCCTCCAGATGTGCGAATAAGATCCTGGTATGAACCTACAGTTAATGGGCCGACATCCATTTAGTGACCGGGTCTCCGGTCATAGGATGGCGGGTCGTTACAGTTGGTATCAGAGCGTAGTCTGGTCGAGTAAATGGTAAACTGGGTTAGATATCGTAGTCCAACAATAAGTACGAGTCTGTACAGGCGATGGCTGCTGGTGTAGAGTGATAGGTTTTGACGTGTTTGTGTCGATTTTCGTGTTCATGAGGTAGTGATGGCGCCGAGGAAGAGAGTTTCGTTGGCTCGTGGTTCGAGATCAGACGATGGTAGTTCGCGGGCAGAAGGGCATAATGTGGATCGTTTCGTGGAGGCTATGATTGGGGCTATGGGTAGATACCAGCAGGGAGACGGTAGCGAGGGATCCAATTCCCGAGGTGACCAGTTTACGGTGTTAGAGCGGTTTTTGAGGTTGGAGACCCCTTCTTTCACAGGTCGACCAGTTTCAGACGAGGCAGCTCATTGGATTAAGGAGATGGAGAAGGCGTTTGACGTTCTTGAATGTGCTGAGAATGACAAGACCTTGTTGGCAACCTATTTGTTGAAGGATAATGCATATGAATGGTGGGTTACCCTCAAGACAAGGATGTTTGCAAATAAATCTTTGAGAGAGATCCCTTGGGAGGCATTTGTGAGAGAGTTTGGTGGACAGTACTTTCCGAGGCACGTCCAGGAGGCCAAGGAAAGAGAGTTTATGGAATTGGTGCAGAATGACATGTCAGTTCTAGACTATCATGCAAGGTTTGTGACTCTTGGAGGATTCGTTCCACACTTATCTGAGCAGGAGAGATATAGAACTGAGAGATTTGTAGATGGACTCCGATATGATTTAAGGACAATGGTGGCACCTCAGGGTTGTAGAGATCTGGCGTCAGCGGTTCGATGCGCGGCAGCGGTGGAGACTCAATTTCAGCAAATGGCGAAAGAGTTGGAGCGATCGGTACGAGGGAAGCAGCAAGGCAAGAGCAAGTCAACGGTCCCTTCGTCAGGCGGTTCGAGTTCCTTTGAGTTCGGGTCCCAAGGGACGTCACGTGATGAAGATGAGGACGGTTCGGCCCAACAAATGCAGACTGAGGCTAGCAGGCAGCAGGGAAAGAGTCACGATGCGGCAGATTATTGTCCCCGTTGTAGTAGGTATCACGGCAACCGGATGTGTCCATTGGTTGCTGGTAGCTGTTTTGGCTGTGGCAGGAGAGGACATCTCGCGAGGAACTGTCCTCAGAAGAATAAGACGAGTCAGGGGCCGAGTGGTCAGTAGGAGCCCGGTACCTTGTGCAGTGTTGTGTGTCCTTCTTGTGGAGATCCGAGGTGCGGGGTTAGATGAACACTCTTATCTTGTCTTATGAGGTAGTGGTTGTGAACTCTTGTGGCACTCTTTATGTATTTTGGGTCGTGGTGGTGATTTGGTATTGTAATATGTGCTTTGTAAGGTTATTATATAATGATGTTGGCATGTCAATTTTGGTGGAATCATGGCACATAATTAGTTTAATATTGATTTGATTGATGGATTGTGCGTGGGGAGCCCCGTGTAAGGGTGTGATCGTTGAGGGCGTTAGCAGGATTTTACCGATGGTTGGTCCAGGAGTTTTCTTCGATAGCAACCCCTCTTATTGAGGTTGACGCATAGGGGAGTTCGTCTCGTGTGGATCGAGGTGTGTGAGCGGAGTTTCATTAAGTTGAAGACTCGCCTCACTTGGGCTCCAGTGTTGGTACTTTTATCAGGTTCCGGTGGGTTCGTGGGGTATTTAGTTGCATCACATCAAGGTTTGGGGGCATTTCTGATGCGACTTGATAAGATTGTGGCCTATAGGTAGTTGAAGAAGTTTGAGGAGAACTTTCCATCTATGACTTAGAGTTGGCAGCTGTGGCGTTTGCACCGCAGATCTAGAGGCATTGTTTGCATGGGGATTATTTGAGCAATTGTGGAATCTCCCTTTCGGATTCCACGTGAGGCTGATGGAGTCAGGTTGGCCAGCAGTGGACCATACCGTAATTAAGACTGAGAGAATAGATGCAGAGTTACCGCAGATTATCTAGAGTTCAGAGGTGGAATTGTGGGGTAGTAGTACAGTCAGGTTAGAGGTAGGCGTTGTGATTTGACCGTGAAGGACGTGCGCGGGTGTCCCTTTTTGAGGCACACTGTTCTAGAATAAATAATGCTTCCCGGATCGAGTAAGGCGTATCATTGTTGAGGTGGCCTAGTGAGAAGGAGGACAGGGGTGATTCTGTGATTGAATGTTTGAATTGTTGGCAGGATATGGTAGAATATCAGAGTGGCGCAGCGGTAGCATGGTTGCAGTCCTTGCCGATCCCGGTGTGGAGACGGGAGCTTGCGACTTGAGGCATGTATTAGGATTGTTTTATTCCCTGGTGGAGGGAGCGTGAGCTGGATTACCATTGAACTACTGACTACGTCAGCACACTTCCTGGCTATCAGGAAGGACTGGTCAGTCGGTAGGTTGGCTGAGTTGTTTGTAAGTCGGATCGTCTCTTTCTGCTCGATGTGCCCTTATCCATCGTGTCGGATCAGGCTTTAAGATTTACTTCTTAATTGTGGGGAGAGTCTTTGGAAGACTTTGAGTACGCGGTTAGCCTTCAGCCCGGCCTATCGTCCCGAGGCTGATGGGCGGTCAGAAAGGGACCATTCGGATTTTAGAGGTTTTGCTCGTGGCATGTTGCCTAGACTGAGGAGGTTCTTGGTAGCAGCATTGATTTTCCGTGGGGTCTTGTGTACCATAGCAATTACCACTCTAGCCTTGGCTTGGCGCCTTGTGAGGCATTGGTCAGATGGCTGTGTCGATCCCTTGTGATCTAATCTGAGATTGGCAAGAGATAGTTAGCAGAATCAGGGTTGGTATAGCAGGGTGCTTGGGTTGCCAGAGTTGCGCTATCATCGGTGAGAGACCGATTGAGTTTGAAATCGGAGACCTCATATTTTTCCAAGTCTCGCCCTCCATAGGTGTGAGGAGATTTGAGAAGCAGGGTAAGCTGAGTCCGTGCCGTGCTGAGCCTCCTCCCGTTCTTGCTTGAGTTGAGGAAGATTACCAGCCAGCCTTACCGTTCTATCTTGCGGGTGTGCTCGATGCGTTTCGAGTTCCGTTGCAGAAGAGCGTTCCGGATCCGCCCCAGGTGTTGGAACTTTCAGGACTTGAGGTCGCTGAGGACTTGTCCTTTCCTGAGTGTCTAGTGCGTTTTGAGAATCACTTGTGACAGGTCCTTCGGAACAAGGTTGCATCTGTGGACTGAGTATTTTGACAGTATCGCTCCGGGAGCGAGGCGACCTGGGGGCATGTGATTGAGATGTTGGGTAGCAGTTCCTTATCCTTTTTGGTAAGTTCCCATGCGAGTTGGTAGTAGGGGCGTTTTCACCCTCGTTACTGGTAGCAGGCAATTTCGGGGACGAAATTCTTTTAAGGGGGGGAGAATGTAAGGACTGAGGTTTCGGGTTCGGTTTTCGGTTCGGTTTCGGGCCGGATCCCCTGGGTCGGACCTTGTGGGGTCTGGAGAATTTCCTCTGAATGGCGTCGGAGGATCACGACGCCTTTTAAACGGCGTCTGGATAGGTGGACGCCATTTAGGCGAATTTCTGTTGTGCCACGTGGGTGCCACGTGGGCGGGTTTCGGGCCGCGAGAGTACGGCCCCTATCTTGTCGTCTGAACGGCGTCCATGATGGACGACGCGATTCAGACTGCCACCCTGCGATGTCAGTGTACGGTGCCTGACATGTCAGCTGAACGGCGTCCATGGTGGTCGACGCGTTTCAGACAGCTGTCAGTACGGCACGTCCTGTCATCTGATAGGCGTCCGTCTTGCTCGACGCGTTTTAGGTAGTTTCTGATGACCCCCGCGAGCCCTCCTTTCTTTCCCTCATTTCTCACCTCTCACTCTCTCTCCTCTCCCTCTCCGCCTCCTCCGACCCCCTCTCTTCCCCTTTCCCTTCCTCTTCTTCCTCTTCCACCACTCCAACGCCTCCCTACCTCTCACCTCTGCCACCACCACTTCCTTCGCGGCGTTCCATTCTCCGGACGGCGGCCGACGTCCCGGCGGAGTGGCGACGTTCTCGGGGGTACCGGCGGCGGTCTGCGGCGCGGCGGTTGGGCGACTCGGAGCCAGGAGGAGTTCAAGTATCCGGTAGGGGGACGAACCTTGTATGTGTTACTCGTGCTTTCCTAGGCGTGGTTCGATGTGTTCTGGGCTAGATTGAGCATGTTTAGGGGGTGTGCTTGTGGGCTTGGTCACGTTTGTGAATGTGGTTTTGTAGCATGTTGTGGTGGATCTACTTCTCTTCCTCCCCCTTTCCGTTTTGGGGCTTTTTCGGGGTATTTTGGGTTAAGGGAGAAACCCTCGGTTCGAACCAGAGAACCAGGTTTCTGGCCCTAAACGGCGTCGTGCCTGGTCGACGCCTTTTAGAAGGACGTCGGGACAGTACGACGCGTTTTAGGGCAGAAACCTCCCCTGTTCGAGGTTTGTCAGGCTAGGGGTTCTGGCGCTAAATGATGTCATGGGTGGTCGACGCCTTTTAGAAGGACGTCGAGCCACCATGACGCCATTTAGGCAGGAAATTACCCCGACTGAGGGTCCGTCAGCTCGGGATTATGGGACTAAAAGACGTCATGTCCGGGCGACGCGGTTTGAATGGCGTCGGGCGACCATGACGCCTTTTAAGGCAGAAATCCCCTGGGTAATGTTTTTCCGAAATTCTGGATTTATCTGCTGAATGGCGTCGAAGGATGTCGACGCGTTTTAAAAGGCGACCGCTGGTGTCGACGCCTTTTAGGCCAGATTTCCGTGGCCTTTGTTTTATGAACCAGTTTAGGGAGCTTGAGTGGCGTCGGCCTTGGGCGACGCGATTCAGGACAGAACAACACTAATTCATGCCAGTAAAATGTATTCATACTGCTAGATAGTTGGTTAGTGCATGCTGTAGTATACATGGATTCTTCATGATCAGATGGCACTGCGTTGTGTGTAGTGCGATCGCGGGCTTTTCACGTGACCGGATCGTACCGTGCCGGGTTTTGGTGTTTTGAGTTACTGTGGACCTGGAGTGACATTGTAGCGCTTTATCACCCTGTGCTGGTGGGGGCGTGAGCACAGCGCCGGTGGGGGCGTGGGCGGGGTGACGCCTAGTGAGAGAGGGTCACCTGGTGAACCCCGGGGTCAGCTAGTACCGGTGTCGGAGTGGTACATTCGGAGAGTCACTCGTGCTGAGGGAAGGAGTAACCACCTGAGCCTGTTTGGCCGGAGTAGCTAGCGTGCTATCCGAGGGGTTACTGCTTGGTCTCAGCGGGTCGGTGTTTCCTACTTGTGCTTGTGTGGACGGTGTTTTCCCACTTACGGCTGTGTGGTTGGTGTTTCCCACTTGTGGAGGAGTGGTTGACGTGTTTTGCCGAGACGGGAGTTGTAGGCTCCCTGATAGTATGACTTTAAAATTATGCATGTTACATTCCGAAGGCACTTGGTTCATATCGAGGTTTTAGGAGTAGTGTGTTACAGCTTTACTTGCCCTATTACCTGTATCTTTGTTACTGCACTTGTGGGTGTGTGTGTGGGAGGCAAGGGATCGGATGATCCCTACTGAGCCCAATTTTGGTGTGGCTCACTCCCTGCGTTTTCAGGTGTAGACCTTGTGGCGTGTGGCGGCGCGTGGCGTTCTCCTTGGTGTGCGGACCAGCAGCTATCTCAGTTCCCGGGGTATGCCCCGATGTTGTTGTACTTTATTTCTGCCTGTACTTAATTAAATTGTTGGACATGTAATTATTGTTGGACTGTGTACGGACATTGTTACTTTACTTCCTGCGCACTGTACCCCTTGTAGTCCGTATGAATGTTATATTTAATCTTGTTTAACGCTTACTCCTCCAGATGTGCGAATAAGATCCTGGTATGAACCTACAGTTAATGGGCCGACATCCATTTAGTGACCGGGTCTCCGGTCATAGGATGGCGGGTCGTTACAGGGTCTCTCTTCTCCTTGAATTTCTAGAACATGCAAAAGAGTGGTCTCCTTACACTCTCCCTAGCTTGGAGAAATAAGTAGGATGTCGTGCTCTATTTATAAGTAGACGGATGACATAATAACTTGATGATATGGCAAAATAACTTTGAATCAATGAAGATCAATGGATGAGAATGATCGATGTGATTTAGATAAAATATATCATTGGTTCTTAAAAGGGGTAAAAGATAAGTCCAAAAGAAAGTACATGTAGGTATGTTGAACTTTTGATCTGAATAAAAAGGAGATGTGCTATGTCATTAGTTTTTAAAAGAAGTGAAGGAAGAGTCCAAAGTGAAGGACTTATAGACATGTTTAATTTTTGACTTAAATTAAAGAGAATGTGACATATCATCGATTCTTAAAATAAGAGAATGAAGAGTCCAAAGAGAAAGACATGTAGGCATATTTAACTTTTGATTTGGATTAAGAGGAAGTAATATATCATTGATTCTTAAAAAAAGAGAAGGAAGAGTCCAAAGAGAAGGACACATAGGCATGTTTAAATTTTGACTTGGATTAAAGAGGAAGTGACATATTGTTGATTCTTAAAAGAAGAGAAGGAAGAGTCTAACACATCTTATGTTAATTTTTGTCATGATTTGATGGAGTTGTAGATGGGCCATTAGGCTACTATTAGACCATGGGGACATTGGGCCATTAGGCTACGGTTGGGCCATGAAGCCATTGGGCCACTGGGCTATGATTGAGCCATAAGGCCATTGGGTTACTAGGTCATAGTTGACCATTGTGCTATTGGGCTATTGGGCTATAATTGAGCCATAGGGTCATAGTGGATAGAGCAGTTTACTTGGACATGTTGGGCACTTTGAATGGACATGCAAGTCTTAGATATACATGAATGGATATGTCTACATGGATTTCTGATATTTGACTCATCTTAATGAATATGTATTAGATCTTTTATCTATGTACATCCAAAATAGGATGTCTACAATTATCCTTCTTCAAACGATGTTGCGATGCAACTGAAGGTTGAAGCTAGTAGACACCATTTTTCAATTCACACAATAGAATGTTGAGATATTCTTATGAAATGATGGTTATGAGCTTTTACACGCGAGATTCCCTTTAAGCTTTCGCAGTCAAGGTTGCAACCTGCTGTTGTGCCGTAAGCTTCGTCATACTATCAAGGATATCACAACTTTCAAATCTTATAATCTATTGCCTTCCTCATATGTCATCAAAGACAATTCAGAATTGACTATCATCAACGGCTTCACAAGTTTTTTTAAATTTTTTAATTTTTAATTTTTATCTTTTTAGGTTTTTAATTTTTGATATATTTTAAAGTTTTTTTATTTTTTCTTTCTTTGTTTATTTTTTGTGGTCTAGGTCACTACAAAAGGAAAACATTAGAAATGGATCTTAAAAGGGAAGTAAACTAGCAAAGGTGTATTTGCTACAAAGGTGTATTTACATACCTATGCCTGAAATAGAACTCATACGAAATGACTCATTCTTCTTTAGACTTGAGAACGATGATGAAGATACTTCTTCTTACTAGCAAATCAACTAAAGAGTCACGCCAGCAATGGGATATGAAGTACAAAATTGACGAAGACTCTGCTTGTCAAATTCCCGTTGATTTTGTCTTCTGTGGTGATTTGCTTCTATTTTTTTTCTTTTGTTCTTTTTGCCTCATGTTTTCCTTTATAGATGTAGTGCTAGTTTAAGCTTTTCACCACTCCTATATTGGTATACTGCGTCCTTTTGGATTTTCACTCTATGATTTTACTCATAGTGTTTGACATTCACTATGTCCATGATTTTTAGCTCTTTTGCCCTTAGTGTCCTAGATTTTCACTAGGTCTGCTGAGGTGTCTGCTATTTTTACCTATAACACCTTTGCAGATTTTCACCATGTCCTTTTTTGCTTTGGACTTTTTTTTTTTTTGAAAGACTGACAAGGACTTGGATGTTCCTTCATTTCACATCAAAAGTAATACACAATAGTTAACTTTTTGAAATATAAATATAACTAAGTTTTAGAGGATTCTGAGAGATGAAGATTAGGATTTGATGGTGTTCATATCTCTTTCTTTTTCCAAATGAAAAGTGAACATTGATGACAAAAAATTGCAAGTTGTGAACATTTATGAGTTTTTTTCTTTTTCACCTTTTCTCTTTTTTTCTTTGTTTTTTTTTTTCATATTGACAAAATACTTCTAAATGAGCTACATAACAATATACATACATAGGAGAGATAATAAAAGATATGGATGGGTTTGAGGTATTCATACAGATAAGAAATGATGGAACATGCGGATGGGTTTGAGGTATGAGTACTCCCCTAAAACATTAGCCTATAAGTATTCCGGAGAAAATTAACTATCATACATAATACTTCTTGACATACCTGACGTTGATGGGCTTAGGATATATTTCACCATCCTTTATGATGTCAGGACCCTTCTAGTTTGACTGAAACTTACCTTTAATATCAGGTGTCTGTCTTTCTTTGAGAACTAAATTTCCTAATTTTAATTCTCTTAGATACACCTTCTTATGATATGCCCTGACAATTCTTCTTTGGTATCATTGTGCATGGCAAAGAGCTTTCAGTCTTTTTTCTTCAATGAGGTTGAACTGTTCATGTCTTGTTTGAATCCACTTTGCTTCATCAAGCTTGGCTTCCATGATAACTCGAAGTGATGGAATTTCCACTTCAATTGGAAGAACTGCTTTCATTCCATACACTAATAAATAAGGTGTGGCCCTAATTGATATTTTTATATAGGTGCGGTACGCCCATTATGCATAAGGGAGCTTTTTATGTCAATCTCAGTGTGTCACTACATCTTCTCAATTATGCAAATCAAAGTCTTGTTGACAGTTTCTACAACTCCATTTGTTTGCGGACGATATGGAGAAGATTGGTGATGCTTGATTTTGAATTTACCACAAAAGCTTTTCATCTTTTCGGAGATGGAGTTGGTACCATTGTCAGTGATGATTTCACTAGGTACTCTATAACAACAAATAATTTGATTTTTCAAAAATTTGATAATGTGGGAAGAAGTGATGGAAGAGTAAGGTGCAACTTTAGCCCATTTTATAAAATAATCAATAGCCACTAATATGAATTTGTGGCCATTTGAAGACCTTGGATTGACTTTCCCAATGATATCTATCCCCCACATAGAAAAGAATCATGGTGTGGTGAGATTATGAAGTTCTAATGTTGGTGCATGAATCAAATTAGCATGTACTTGACATTGATGACATCTTCTAAAAAAATTGTAGTAGTTAGATTCCATAGTAGTCTAGTAGTAACTCCGTTTGATGGTTTTCTTAGCTAACATGTGACCATTCATATGTGGACCACACATACCATTATGAATCTCTTCCATTACTTTTGAAGCTTCATGTTCATCAATGCATCTAAGGAGAATGTTATTATATGACCTCTTATATAAATGCCCACTACTCAATACAAACTGCATGGCTAATATCTGAACAGTTCTACAGTCATTATATGATGCATGTGAAGGATAGATTTTATCTTCTAAGTATCTTTTGATGTTGTGGTGTCATAGAAGTCCATCTTTAAAAGACACTAGCTCAATTTGAAGACAATAAGTGAGTACTTCTTACTTGTCTACTTGAATCTGGATGACTCTTCCTCATGAGATGCTTATCCATATTGCAAGAGTTGTAAGAGCATCTGCATATGCATTCCTGGCTCTTGACATATATGTAAACTCAATCTCCTCAAATTCTTTAGTCAAATTTTCAAGATGTTCAAGATAAGGGACGAGCTTTTCAACTTGTGCTTTCTATTTTCCTTTAACTTGGCTTATGATAAGAAGAGAATCACCAAATATTTGAAGATGATTAACTCCTTGATCAAGGGCCATAGTTAATCCTAAGATGCATGCTTCATATTCAGCCATATTGTTTATGCATTCAAAGGAGAGCTTAATTAATGCTGGGTATTAATTACCTTGTGGGGACCCTAAGATTCCCCCTATTCCTCTTCCATACTTGTTTACTACTCCATCGAAGTAAACTTTCCATGTAGGCTTTTCACCAATTTCAGATAAATCCTCATTTAGCATAATCAGTTCTTCATAATCATTAATAGGTAACTCAGCCAAATGGTCAACAATTACTTGCCCCTTGATTGATTTTTGGGTGACATAGGTGATATCAAATGCACTCAACAAAAGTTGCCATTTGGCAGTGCGCCCAATAAGTGTTGGTTTCTCAAAGAGGTATTTCAATGGGTCAAGCTAGGCTAAAAGGACACAATATGATAACATATAACGGTGAAGCCATTGTGTAGCCTACAGTAAGGATAAACAAGTCTTTTCAATGGATGAGTATCGGACTTCATAGTCTATGAACTGCTTGCTAAGGTAATATATTACATGTTTCTTTCTACCAGTATCATCATGTTGTCCCAAGACACACCCAATTGACGTCTTAGTAGTTGAGAGATAGAGGAGAAGTGGTTTCCTAGGTTTGGAAGGGACAAACATTGGTGGGTTTGCAAGATAAGCTTTGATCTTTTCGAAAGCATGCTGACATTCATCATTCTAACCATGAGGTGTATTTTTCTTCAAAAGTTTGAAAATAGGTTCACATATCAGGGTAAGTTAGACTATGAACCGGTTGGTGTATTGTAAGCGACTTAGTAACCCTCTTACTTCTTTTTCTGTGTTTAGTGACAGCATCTCAATCATGACTTTGGCTTTACTTGGGTCTATTTCAATGCCCCTTCTACTAACAATGAATCCTAACAGCTTTTTTGAAATGACAGTAAAAATGCACTTTGTAGGATTGAGCCGTTTTTATATTTTCGAAGGCGGTCGAAGAGTTTTTTGAGATTTACCAAGTGATCTTCTGAGTGTCGAGACTTAGCAATCATATCATTAACATAAACTTCTACCTCCCTGTGGATCATGTCATGGAATAATGCTGTCATTGCCCTTTGATAAGTTACTCCAACATTCTTTAAGCCAAATGACATTGCTGCGTAACAAAAGACTCCCCATAGTGTAACAAATAAAATCTTGACCATTTCCTCCTCCATCATGCGGATTTGGTTGTAGCCAGAGAAACTATCCATGAAAGATAACATCTCGTGGCTAGCAGTATTGTCGATAAGAACATCAATATGAGGTAGGAGAAAGTCATCATTTAGACTAGCTTTGTTGAGATCTCTATAGTCCATACACATCATTATTTTTCCATCTTTCTTTGGCACAGGAACAATGTTGGCAAGCCATTCTAGATAGAGTACTACCTTTCTAGCATTATATTATTTGACAATTTTTCCCTTGATCTTCAAAATATATTTTAGCCTTAGTCTTCAAAGTCTTTGCTTTACTGGTTTTGCCCTTACTTTGAGTGGGAAACGCTGAGCTACGATATCAACATCAAGACCAGGCATGTCTTCATATGACCATGTAAACATATCAATGTACTCTCTTAGAAAATCAACAAGGATTTGACGTGCATCAGTAGGCAAAGATGTGCCAATGCGTACGCACTTAGTTTCACCTTTTGCTCCCAAGTTCACCTCTTCAGTTTCTTCTTGAAAAGATAGAGACTTGTTCTTATGTGGGGTAAGGAGATTGGACAACCTTGAAATCATGAATTCGTCTTCAAATTCATCATCATTCTCAATATCCATGAGCTCGAAGTTTAACTCAGAGGTAAAGTTGTGCACATCAAGTTCAACAGAAAATGCAAGCTCGTGAGTTTGTCCATCAAGCATGGTGTTATTGGAATCAAAAGAATTTTTTGTGTTTTTGACATTTTTTGATTTTTTTATAGTTTCCTAATTTTTTTATTTTTTTAGAGTTTTTCAATTTTTTATTTTTTAGAAATTAGGAATAATTTCTTTTTTAGGATTTTGTGATTTTTATTTTTTTGGATATTTTGATTATCAGTGAAAATTTTCTAACAAATGATTTGTACAAGGATTTAGGAAGGGTATCTACTGGTTTGAGTTTCTAAGCTTAGTAAGACCTTTTTTTTAGTGTCAGGATCATCTTTATGGTTCCCTCTGAAAATTAGTGGAGTGGCAAACCAATTTGATGTTTTTTCTAGGGAAGAAGTTACCTTCATAATGCGTCTATCTGGAGAAGTGTTTTCTTCATAATCACATGGATTGTGTCCGAATCAGATATATTAATGACCTCTTTTTCTTTCTCCTCAGGTAAGATAGATTCTTTTCCTTTCATTTGTCGGACGAATTCTCTGACCTTTTGAATGGGCATCACCATTTTCAACATCCTATACTTAGGAGTGTGTTTTTTGAATGGAACTGGCCTCCATTCCTGCAGTTGCTTGGGTGGCTGACATTTTACTGACTTGATCCTCTATTTCATGGCTACCTTTTTCTCTTTTATTTGTTCATGTATGGATGCCGATTTCGGTCATAACCTTCCATGTAATCAGAGTTGAGATCATCATTCTCAGAATCTAAGATCTTATTAAAAGGGTGAGGGTTGACTGGAGAGCTGGTACGAGATGTTGAGTCATTTTCAAATGAACTTGGCACAGAGTGAGGGATAACCTTCATTGGTCTAGTAGAAGACAAATGCATTTTGATGGAATGAGATGGATCAATATCCCTCTCACTATAATTGATGTGATTGATATTTCCTCTGCGAGTGGGATCATCCTTTTGATGGGGATGGTTCACTAATTCTAGAGAATGAGTGTCTATATGTAATGTTCTTCTATCAATTATTTCTTGGATTACATTCCTCGAACTTTGGCACTGATTCGTTGAATGACCAGCCCGCCGATGATATTTACAGAAAGATTTTGGATCATAATCAGCTCAAACAAGAAGTAAAGGATTTGAAGGTATAGGTAAAACCATCTTTCTCTTTTCTATGAGACGAGAAAGGATTGAACTAGGGATTTCTCTCAATTGTTTGAGCCTTCTTAATGGTTGCCTCTCATAATAGTTCTTGAAGGTATTATTAGATCGACTTTCTATTGAGACGGAAGTCCTAAGATTAGGTCAAGAAAGTCCTCATTGGCATGTCCCAATTGAGCCTTTTCATATTTTATCTTCCTGTCACTAGAAGAGGGTACCTTAGGACGGGGGATCCATATAAGGTTTTCTACTTTAGTTCCTACGTCAATCAATTCATCAAAGGTTTCGATGTTTTGAATTGCCAAGAATTCTGATAGAGGTGGCAGGGTAGATTTTATGATCATACTTATCACTTCAGTTTTGCTAGGCGGTTGCTCTATTTGCACAGCCAGTTTCAACCACCTATGAACAAAGGTTTATCTGAACAAAGGTTTAGAACTTTTCATATGTCCTTTAAACCATAGACTCAAGGTGCTCCCTTTTTGGCCTAATGTCCTAATTATATGACAAGTGCCTGATGAAGAGTTCAGACAACTCTTTCTATGAAGCCATTTAACCAGGATCAAGAGACAGAAACCAATGTAATGCTACTCCTAAAAGACTATTTTGGAATAAATGGACGAGTAATTGTTCTCCACCATTGAGTGGAAGTATTTGACTAGTGTACTTATCAAGGTGGCCTATTGGACATCCATGACCATCAAAATTTACAAGATTGAGCGTTTCAAGATGTGGGGATTGATTTGGATCTTAAATTGGTCTTTTTGATGCACTCCTTGTTTTGAATCTTTAGATTGGGCAGAGATGAATACTAGTGAAGCCTCTTGTTGGGATTGGGAATGCATAGGACCGAGCCTATTGCCTTCAGGTAGGCTGGTAGGGTGAGAAGGTTTAGATGATTGAGTTGCATATGAGGAGACTTGTATAGGATGAACATGGGATACCATTGTCATAACTACGTGAAATACTTTAAGAGTTTCTATTAAGAGCTTTCTGACCTTTTGATTTTCTCCTAATTGTGCATCTCCACATTCTTTTGTTGTGTCATAAATATGAATTGGTCTTGAGGTAGAAGGGCTAGGATCCATTTTTGTGATTAGTGTATTTGGTGGAGGGCCTTTAGGATCATCCTTAATCGCCTTGACTTCGTCTGATTCATGTGTCATCTCCTCGTAGAATGGCAGAACATCTCTTTCATTCATTTTGTCAAATAAGGCGACAATCCCTTCAGACATATCTTTTTAGTCACTTTTCTTTTCATCACCTTCTTGACACTTGAAAATAAAAGTTTTAATAATGTGTGGAGGTATTAGCTTAGGTTGATGAGGGCTGCTTTCTCCTTTTTCAATTATCTTCTTTTGCACTTGTTTGACTAGAGCAACAAGTTTTTTTCTCCCTTTTAGTGGGTTTATAACCTAGGCCCCATGTTCCATGTTATCTATTTGCTCGAATAAGTTCTAATTGGCTTTGGTTTCCTTTTCCCAATCCTTGACATCCTAAATGAAGTTCCATTGTTTACACAATTGGGCTATCACCTTGTTGGAATTGTGAGTGGGTGACTTGACAACAAGATAATCCTCATTAGACACATCATTCACTGTCTCAAACTAAAAATTGTGGTAAGCAATATCAGAAGGTAAATATGTGATATCAAGCATTTGGAACTGTTGGGAATCATGAGTGGTGTTTACCTCTGTTGGGACTATTATATCTGGTTTAGAGAGGATGATAATAATTCTATTACTATGAAGAAATTTGAGTCTTTAATGCACACTGAAAAGGATGATCTTATGTGAGTGAATCCAAGGTTGACCTAGAAGCAAGTTGAAAGTTGACTTGATATCAAATACTTGGAAAGTGACTTAGAATTTGACAGGGCTAATGAGTAGTCTCTAATGACATCTCTCTTTGTGTTATCAAATACTCTGACCCCTTGATTAGATTTTCTGAGACTCAATGGGTCAACTCCTAATTTTGTTGAGACCCTAACTAGATAAACATTAAGTGTAGACCCATTATCTATAAGAACAAGAGATATCTTGTAGTCATCATATTGGACTATAATGCTTATGGAGCGGTTGTGGTTGGTACCTTCCGTAGGGAGTTCATCATCAGAAAATGCAATCACATCAGGTGCCATGACTTTACCAATCATGTTCTCACACACTGGAGGCTCAATGTCTTTGGACACATGAGCTAATTGAAGGACCCTAATCAGGGGTTGCCTATGGGGAGGAGAGTTATTTAACAATTCCTAGATAGAGATGTCGGCCATTGTCCTTTTGAGTTGAAAATGACATCATTACTTTGTTCTCATTTTTGAACATGACTTCAGTGTCACATTGGCCTTTTGGTTTGGATTTCTTTGGATTTTCAGCTATGAGATGAGTAGATTTGAATATCCTCCCTGACCTTGTCATGTTTCCCACTTCAACACACATGGATGGTGTAAAGCTTCGCCTGTACACATATGGTACCTTGTGCAGATCAAGTTTAATAGTCAACTCTATGGGCTTTTTTCCTAGTACCTCCACAAGCTTCCTCTTAATGTGATTTTCATTCATAGTTGGAGTTTTAGACATGCCTATCACCTCGATTGGTCTTCTACCCTTTATTGAGACTCTAAAAACTTCTAGAGACTTTTTGGATGCTTGAGGGGGGCCCATCACTACCAATGGTTGTCTAGATCATTGAGGAGCTCCCTATGCAAGAGTGAGGACATTGACAATAGCCTCCTTATTCTTTAGCACAAGATGAGTTTGAGTATTATTAAATGGTGAGGAATGGATGCTCATGAAGATGCACTCAGAGGGATCGTATGATGAAGTATATCTATCAATGACATTGACGGACTGTGAGGTACTTGCTCCATCAGAGTTGTAGACTGGCAAGAGATTTTGGACTATGTTAGATGTTTCGGTCGCAGGTGCTTTGACTACTATGACTTCTTGATCAATGGGGTCTTGGATTAGATGCTTCAAGTTGAAGCATCGATCAGTAATGTGCCCGTTGCTTTGATGGAAGTCACAATTGGCTGCCGCATCATATCCTTTTGAATGCAGATTTACTTGCCGAGGAGAGGGTAATGTAATGTCACCGCTCTATAAAAGGCAAGGTAATATGCAGCTCAAGGGTTCACTAAGAGGAGTGAAATTTCGAAACGGACGAAGAGCTTGAGGTTGTGTTTAGGGAGTAAGAGTAGAGATGTAACTAGGAGGTGAGTTTAGAGGCAAATTAGGTGCATTTACGAAGCCTGGCTGAGATTGAAATATAGTGTGGGTTGGCTTTGAAGCTTGCGCCAATGGATGGAGATGTCTTGCATTTGATGGGTAAGAAGTTTGGGGATACACCTTTGTCACATGTTGGAAAGTGGCGTTGATACCTTCAGTTGACTTTGACGAGATGCCTTATGTAATAGTTTCTGATCGCTTTTACCTTTCTTGATTGAGAGGATGTTGGAAGGAGATGGCCCTCGAGATCTTCCAAGAGTTGAAATTTATCCTCGCCTAATGACAGCTTCTACTCTTTCACCTGCTTTAATGAGAGCAGTATAGTTTTGGTGGCTTTGTATTGCTAAAAATTTAGACAAAGAGGGAAGAGAAGTCCTAATGATTATGTCAATTGACTCTTCTTCAGTTGGATGATGTTTGACACGTGTGGCCATTTCTATCCACCTCTTAACATAGGTGCCAAATGATTCATTTGATTTTTGGGATAAGGCCTCAAGGTCTTCTCTACGGGGTTCCATGTCCAAGTTTTAGAAGTATTAATCAATAAAGAGTCGAGATAGTTGGTCAAAAGATGTTACTATGGATAGATCAAAGGAGGTATACCACTAAAGGGTTGGACCGGTCAGACTCTTTTGAAAGTAACGAACGAGCAATTTCTCATGTTTTTTGAGTGGAGCCATGTCTCCACAATAGGCGTGGAGATGAGAGATTGGGCATTTATTGCCATCATACATTTCAAGCTCAGGTAGCTTGAATTTTTCAGGGAGTTGAGCATCAAGGAATGAGCATAGATCTTGAAAACGGATGTTTTAGGAATCTCTTCCCCGAAGCTTTGGCATCCCTTCTTCCATTTTTTCTAACCTTGTTTGGACTGGATCAATTGTTGGAGGTGGTGGAAGATTTTTCCAGAAGCTAGAAGGAAGAGTTAGGATGGGATTTGATGTCATCTCTCCTACAACAAGCTGATGTGAGTTTTGAGGAGTAACATTCTCTCTCACTTCTTCTTCATACCTACTATTGGCAACTCCCATGGGTTGAGGAAAGAGGTATGAGACTGGTGGGTCATTTGGAGGGAGCAAGTGAGTCTGTGGAGGGTTGGATCGTGCCAATGGTGCCCCTAGTTAAGGTAGTCGAGATTGAGTTATCATTGCCATTAAGGTCTAGATTATCTGCATAGTTTGACCAAACATCTCCCTCAATTGTTGGTTGTTATTTGCAATATTTAACATCCCACCTTCATCAGTAGGTTGTACACCCACTAGATCTTCTTCAACATTTTTTAGGACAAAAGAGCTTTGCTGATCCATTTGTGCTCGAGATCGAGTTTGAATTGAACTCATAATGATGGGACGCCGAGTAGAGGTTCTTAATGAATGACCTGTATTGGCTCAAAGGATGAAGTATAAAAATTCACTCTAATTAGAAATGTGAGATAGGTTATGAGAACAGAAAGAAAGAGTGTTAAAACAAAAGTGAAATAAATACACAGAATAAAGGGAATGAGAATGAATGGGTTAGACAAAGTAGGAAATATAACCTTAAAGTGGAAGATTATGCAGAAAATGTATATTGTTAACAACTATCACAATAGCGAATAGTGAAAGGCTAATATAAAGAAGAATGCAAGTGACGTGTGTGATTAGATTGAAAATTAATGACACAAAAAGTTAGACTGTTCTCAAAATAAAAGATATTCAAGTACGACTATCGATTCTAAAGAAAAAGGAATGTAAGAGATGACAACATAAAGTAATATATTGGTAATGTGTATACTCACATGTGAAGAAATGATTAAAAAGATGCGAAAATATAAATTAACAATATGAGAAAAGAAATATAAGAAAGCAAGAACTTACGCTAGGAAAAGTAAACGTGTAGAATGTATAAATAGAAATATGCAAGTGAAGTGTGTAATTGACGTGGAGACAAATGACGCAAACGATTAGATTAGCTGCATAATAAAAAAATGACAAAAAGAAAATAACAGTGAAGTGGGTGCAAATAAGTGAGAATAAAAATGTAATAACATAAATTCACAATGGAAGAAAAGAAAGCAAAAGTCCTTATTTTTTAGATTTCACTTTGAGTTAAATAAGGATTAAGTCTAAGGATATTTCATCATCTCAAGTGGTTTCTCACTCGCCTTCAAACTTATAGTATAAAATTTTCAATTAAAAGTAAAAAAAATAAAATAAAAGATGGTTAGATGCTTAAGTTGAAGCTTTCCCAACGAAGTCGTCAACTGTAGCAACTCGACATTTAGATCACTAAAAATAGATTTTGGGAGTTGCCACCAAAATAAAAGGTTCGGGAACCTAAAAGATTTGAAAGAACATAATAACAAATTTGAGATTAGATCTTAACAGAGATTATATGTTTGTGCTTCGGCTAAGTATGTGGAAGCAGTTAGGCACCCATATACCCCTCAAGATGGTCCCTACTAGTCTAACCAACTTACTAACAAAACGAACCTTATCAACTAGTGATAAGATCCCTTTGTAAAGACATAAACTTACTAACAAAATGAATCTTATCAACTTGTGATAAGATCATTTTATAGAAGGGCACCAATTTGCTAACAAAGTGAACCTTACTAACTGGTGATAAGATCGATTTGTGAAGAACTTAAAAAAATAAAAGATGATAAAAAAAAGAAAGAGGAAGATGATTATGTCGCTAACTACTACCAACTATTTCATGTTTCTCTAACATTTAGATGGGTTAGAACTTAGACTCTATGACTTGAGTTATGGTCTCTTTTCCTCTTAGATTTCTAGAGCATGCAAAAGGATACTCTCCTTACACTCTCCTTAGTTTAGAGAAATGAGTGGATGGGGTGCTATATTTATAGGTAGAAGGATGGCATAGATGTGGCAAAATAACTTTGAATCAAGGGCGATCAATGGATGAGAATGGTTGATGTGATTTAGATGAGACATATTATTAGTTTTTAAAAGAGGTGAAAGATAAGTCTAAAAGGAAGGACATAAAGGCATGTTCGACTTGAATAAAAAGAAGATGTGATATATCATTAGTTGTTAAAAGAAGAGTCCAAAGAGGACATGTAGGTATGCTTAATTTTTGACGTAGATTAAAGAGGATGTGACATATCATTAATTCTTAAAATAAGAGAAGGAAGAATCCAAAGAGAAGAATATGTAGGCATGTTTAACTTTTGACTTAGATTAAAGAGGAAGTGACGTATCATTAATTCTTAAAGTAAGAGAAGAAAGAGTTCAAAGAGAAGGACATGTAGACATGTTTAACTTTTGACTTAGATTAAAGAGGAAGTGACGTATCAATGATTCTTAGAAGAAGAGAAGGAAGAGTGCAATACATTTTATATTAAATTTTTGTCATGATTTGATGGAGTTGTAGATGGACTATTAGGCTACTATTGGACCATGGAGCCATAGGGCTATTAAGCTACGGTTGGGTCATAGAGCCATTGAGCAACTTGGCTATGATTGGGCTATGGGGCCATGGGCTACTGGGCCATAGTTGAACCATTGGGCTATTGGGTTATTGGGCCATAATTGAGCCATAGGGCCATAGTGGATAGAGTAGTTCACTTGGACATGTTGTTCACTTGGACATGTTGGGCTCTTTGAATGAGTTTGCAAGTCTTGGATATACATAAATAGATATGTCTACATGGATTTCTCGTATTGGACTCATTTGAATGGATAGTTATTGGGTCTTTCATCTATGTACATCTAAAATGGAGTGTCTACAATATGAATACTCAGTACACACATATATACAACTGTACACACATATGACTAGTTTTCAGAAATATTTGAATACTTAGCACACACATTTATATAGTTGCTCACATGTGATTAGTTTTCACAATTGTATGAATAATCAGCACACAGTTATATACAGTTGTATTCACATATGACTAGTTTTCACAAACATATGAATACTCAGCACACACTTGTATACAGCTGCATACAAACACATATATACATCAACTTCCTATAAACCCTTTACACCAAAATATCTCTTTCGCTATATTGTGTACCTCAAAACATCTCTCATGTATGCATGAAGAGATTTTCATGTTACTAAGGTCATTGCTATTAGGCTGTACAACACAGTCCTCTGGTGGGGCTGAACGGGTTGAATGCTACATTATGGCCTACATTAAGACTTGCATAGAGTGTACAATGGGGGACACAAGGTGCATTGGGTACACAGGTTATATTATGGGTTGTATAGACTATACCATTGACTGCATCATGTGCTGCATAGATTATACCATTGGTTGCATCATGGGTTGCATGTACTACATAAATCGTATCATTGGCTGCATCATGGTCTTCATAGGTCGAACATCGAAGTTCAAAGCATTAGTTTCTATAGTAGAATTCTTCTCTCTAGAATTCTTTTGGGTTCTACACTTTTTTCTCAACTTGTCAGTAGAACTTTGTATTCTCTTCTCTTTTGGCCGTCCCTTTCTTGATGTTTGTGACAAATTATTAACCATAACATCCTCAATAAGTTGTTGCACTTTTTGTGCCTCCACTATATCTATCATCTTCTTCATTAATTGATAAATGTTTTCTAGTGCTACCTTATATACGGCACTCGAAGATGATCTCACCTTGGTAACTTTCATGAACCGATATATTAAGTTACTTTAACGATAAGATTCATTATCAATACTATTGCCTTCAATGTTATATTCGACGATTGTGTGCCTATACCGCATCATTTTTGTCCACCGTGTCAAAAAATATCCTTGTGGAATGGTACTGATACTAGCAAGAGGAAAAATCATTAATGCATGTCGACATAGATATCCTCTAAATTCAAAACAAAACATTGGCAACCATATGCTACGACCTCCTCAGTTTTACCAGACGATACGGTAAATTCTTTAACAACAATATTTTCAACTCCTTTCACTTTAATCCTCTCAAAGGACTTCACCCTTATCACCAAACTCTTATCATTCACATCTAGTATGGTAGGCTGACATGCGGAAATCTCAACAACCTCTTGTTCAAATTTCTTAAAGATGTCCCTTATATAAATATCAGCTGCATGCCTGTCAAATAAAGTACTTAGCAAGAAGGCTACAATCTCCATTGTCTTCACATTAGCCTGATCTTCAACATCCCATCTTTTCTCAAGAGTAGCCCTATATTGAACTATGAACTCTTCAAGCATGGTCTTCGCTTGAACAAATCTACCAAACAAATAGTTAATGCTTTCACTCCTTTGTGATGTTGACATACCTACATGTAAAAAAATATACATGTGAGAACAAGAATTGGTTTTCAAATATGTGGATTAGCTTGTCAAAATAGAAGATATGTGTATTAAAACAAACATGTAACTTCCTATTTCAAGTTTGTGAAAACATTTATGTCAAAGGAGTTCGCAGAAACATATGATGCTCTACCCATATATATAGTCAACTTAAACAAATATATCATAGTGAGGACAAACATATGCACAATTTTCAGTTTATTCTTACCAGTAAAGAAGTGATCATTAACAAATGTAGGAATCCACTTTGCACGGCACTGGTATATATCTTGCAACCAATCATTTTCTTTGCATTCAACATACTTATCTATTATCTCATCCCATTTTTCTACAAATTCATGAATTGTTATGGAATCGTAGATGCATGTATCAAACTTCTCCATAAAATTAGGATATTTGTTTACAAATGTGGCCAATCGTTTTTGGGATATTTTTCAATATGAGCCAAAGACAAAAACGGTGCCTTGCATTAGGGAACACCTCGGCAACAACGGCTTTAATTACCTTATTTTGATCCGCAATTATTTTCTTGGGTGAAACTCCACCATATGCTTCTAACCAACACTTGAATACCCATATAAATGTTTCAATCTTCTCATTACACAATAGTGCACAACCAAGTAAGATTGACTACCTATGGTGATTGACGTCAACAATGGAGCAAATAACATTTCATATATATTGGTTATATAAGTGGTATCAAATATTATCACATCCGAGAAATAACTGTATGCTATGCGTAATTTACCATCAATCTAAAAAGTATTTGTCAGTTGATAATTCTCGTTCAAGTTAAATATATAAAAAAATGTCGAATCCTTTCGTTTCATTTTCATAAAATGACGAATCATTCTTTGTGCATCACCCTCTCTCAATTTAGATTGTCGTTCCCTAGTCAAGAAATTATTGTAGTCCATTTTTATAAATTATAACCGTCGGATGCCACGTTTTCTTTTTACAATGCAAGACATTATCTTCGAGGTGGATATGCCTACATTGCCTATGTTCATAATTTCGGATTTCTCAGGGATATTTATTCGTCGATGCAATCTCAGATACATGGATGCAACTGTGCTCAACTCATGATTGTGCTGAAGCAAAATATCGTACACTACAAATTTTCCACTTTCTCTATCTATTTTCACTTTTCTTGATGTTGTGCAGTCAATTTTTGGTGAGTCTTTATGTCTACTTGTATCTAGATTCCTCCTTAGCTTTTCATTCCTCCAACAACCAAGATGGCAAAACACACACATTATCACTAAATTTACTATTTATTGTACTAATGCCAAACCCTATATGCCTCGCATATATATATATATATATATATATTGTAGTATTCTTTTATATCAACAACTGAATCAAATTCCATGCCATCACAAGGTACTGATGCTCTTTCAACTCTATAATCATCCATACACTTTGACGGAATGTTTGGTATATTACTTTCTGACTCAATTTTATGACCTACACATGACAAAATATGGTAAGATTTGTTAAAGAAAATCATACAATAACATGTTGCTATCATGTACTAATATATCTTTAATTGAACAAAAATCATTAACTTTGCATAAACATACCTATTAGTATACTAATATATGCTTAATGTATAATTTGTACAAACATATATACTCTGTAGAAATATATGCTTACTTACCACTAACATATATACAACTGTATTGACATATGTCTCACTTGCAATAACATATACCTTTCATGCACTAGCATAACTATAACTGTACAAACGTTTGTTTATTCTGCATAAATATATGTTTAATATGTAACATATGCCTAGTTAATATTAACATATATACAACTGTACTGACACATGCCTAAGAATAACACGACTATCATGCAAGCATAGCTATGATTGTACAACATACACCTAGTTACCACTAATAAATAAATAAATAAATATATATATATTCTCAAATAGTTTTTTTCTCTTATATATGTATATATATATATATATATATATATATATATACATATATAAGAGAAAAAAAATATTTGAGAATACATGTTGCATGAAATACAAATATCCTAGTAGAAAGGTGATGTCTTCAACAACATATGTTTGAATCTGACTTGCTACACTGAGCTGCAATGACCCTCAGTGTAGAACTAGGGTCAATGCAATAGGTATTACCTCGTATGTTTATGGGAAATAAAAAAGAAAGGGTGCTGGAATGAGTACTTATTACTCGTGGAACATTAGTCCCATTGATGACAAGAAAAATAAGAACTTTTCATACTATTGCTCCCTCTTCAATGTATGCCGCAATCATGTAGTCTTCTTACAGTCAATGTAAATGTAAAACTATCTTGTTCCTCCATATTTGATGGCGGGAGAGCTGCACATCCAACCATTGCCGCCAAGAGCACCTCTTCCTTAGCCATATGGAATGTCAATCACTGCCTAGCTCTTTTATTTGGTGTGCAATGGAGGAGCGTTCGACTTAGAGTGCCTTCGTCCTCTATTCGGTCTGCAACATAGGTAGGTTCAACTTTTCCTTCCTCCTCTGTTCATTGAGCAATGAAACAAGGTTGGAGAGGATTATGGACGGGAAAATGAGTGAGGGCAGACTTGTCATTTTGGTGCCCCTTCAAATCAGTCCATTTCCTTGACCAAAACCTACTTTTGTTTTTTTATTTTTTTTGATAAAGGCTCTTCACGTGTGGGCACACTAATGGGTGTGCACTAAGTCGTTCTCAATTTGCACACCACCAGTGTGCAGCAAGTCTTTCGCATGTGGAAATGTTGGAGTAGTTCTTCCCAACTTTGGCAATGCTGAGAAACCTTCAGACAGCATATGATTGCCACACACGTGATTTACGGGCCACTAATTGGAAAGGATAAGCATCAAAAGATTCTCCTTTCAATTGCGAAAAATTATGGTAAGTCAACATAGGACAGCAGAAAACTGCAGATTCAGATAATTCCAATAGTTGTGATTATAAGTCTAAAAGAAGCCACCCTCAAAATTATTGATATAAAGAACAACGTTTTTGCAGAGTTGTATGTCTCTCTTTCTTGTTCTCAACTGATTGTTTCTCTCACCCCAAGTCTTATTGGTGACGGCATTCATGGTGGTGATGGCAGTGCGATGGCACCATGCTGTTTGATGGCAGTGTGTGGTTTTATAGCTTTGGATGCAGGGTGATAACAGCAGATAGCAATCGCATTACCTGCTTGAGGTAATAATAGTGGCACACACTCAGGACTTTACATGCTTAAATATCTTAGTGGACTGGAATCTGGAGATGACCTCTTAGAGTTAGGCGTAGATCTAAGCAATTTTAAGATACAAGTTATATTTTGGATGTGAAATTAGATCAATTTCCAAATATAGTCTTTTACTGCTTTAGCTCAACTAGTGTTATCAAACATCACTAGTACTCCATGTTGATCAAACATCCCTTATTAATAAATTTGAATTCACATGGGAGATTCTGAAGACTTCACTGTAACTTAAATAATTCTATCAATTTCATAAAAGCAATGTGCAATCTTTCGCTGAATAATTAACTTGAATGCGTCACTATCTTCGACATTGTTCTGCCATTTCCCATATAATCCAAGTATCCAACCAAGGGCCATATCACTTCATATAAAATCTAATCGAGCTTTTCATAGAAGGTGCTTCTAGTAAAGTTCAGAGTTCTCTATCAATGCAGCGGTCACTGATTAACACCAGCCATGTACACACTCCGTGACAGATAAAGAATTTCTTCGTTATGGGTCAGAATACCCATGCTTTTTTAGCCTTAAATAGAGAAGATAAATATTGATACATGGATCCTTTCTATTGTCAGTAACTTATGATTATGATATCACTGGCAGCTTCAAAGGAATGTGTCATCATAGCCTGGACTTTGTGAAGGGTACGATTAGAACCCTACGCTTCATGCCCTTGGGAGCAGCCTTTTATCTTATTGCCTATAGTCTAGGCCAGATCCATACTCCCAAGCTTCAAGATGTCTTCTCCATTCATATTTCTTCCTCTCTGGAAGTGCTTCAACCCATGGCCTTGGGTAAGAAAGATGAAGACTATCAGCAAAACCAAACTAAACATTTCAATTAAATGATAGTCCTCCTTTGGGAAAGAAAAGAAATAATATTGATTACTGTATAATATAAGAAAAGGTGATAATTACCTTATAATTGGCGCAACATATTTTGAGAGGAATGTGTAATGACCCAACATGAAGAAATGCCTTGACCAATCCAAGATCACACCAAGACCAACCTGGAATAGAGCAATCAGCATTGTTTACATCAGCCACATTTGAGCTTTTTTTTTTCCCCCTCTTCATAAGGTCCATGGATGCAAAGTTTATCCAAAGCCATTCAAAATTTATATTTTGTACTGAAGTTATTGGGCCATCCAACTCAAAACCTTAAGGCATTGAGTGGAGTAGGAAGAACGGAGGAGGAACAGCGGACAGCAACAACAAGGGCTGCGGCACATACTCCAATAGGCTACCCCTCTCAATCTTTATACACGTGTTCTTAGTGTTACAACCGTGGACAACGACATAAATACCCTTGTTCCCAAAGAGACAAAAAGCTAACCCCATACAACACACACAAAATAAAAAATAGAAGAGAGACAATCACCAAATGACAAAATTACCCCTAACTATACTCCCCCTTAAGCTAAGCATAGATATCAGACATGCACAGCTTGGACAAATGAGTTGTAAAAAGATCCTTGGATAGTTCTTTGGTGAAGACATCAGAGAGTTTATCAGCAAAATGAACATAAGAAAGACATATTCCCTAGAATCCAGCTTTTCTCAAATGAACGATTAATCTCAATGTGCTTCGTTCTATCGTACTGAATCAGGTTGTTAGCAATGTTGATGGCAACCTTACTGTCACAGTCTATTTCTTGCTTC
The DNA here is from genome assembly GCA_030544215.1 of Zantedeschia hybrid cultivar. NCBI lineage: Eukaryota > Viridiplantae > Streptophyta > Magnoliopsida > Alismatales > Araceae > Zantedeschia > Zantedeschia hybrid cultivar. The sequence goes on along the minus strand of JARZZO010000013.1, from coordinate 11,911,715 downwards.
GTCAAGTGACAAGATTCCCACCAAGAAATAAACAATAGCCAGTGGTTGACCGTCTATCATCTCGAGAACCTACCCAATCAACATCTGTAAAACCATCAACATTTAAATGAGCAGCCTTAGTATACAACGGCTCTTTGCCTGGATAGGATTTGATGTAGCACAATATGCTCTCCACAGCTCACATATGTGGCACCCGAAAAGCATGCACAAACTGACTGACAATGCTCACATCATAGACAATGTCAGGTCGAGTGAGAGATGAATACAAAAGCTTGCCCACGAGCCTCTGATATGTACCTTTCTTGGATTCAGACAAAAGTTCCCCCATTGACTATGAAAGCCCATGATCGGTCTCTATAGGAGTAAGGGTTGATTTGCATCCCAACTTTCCAGTTTCTTGAAGCAAATCAAGGGCGTATTTCCATTGGTAAATGTAGAGACCGTGCTGAGATTTGGCCACCTCAATACTAAGAACGTACTTCAGCTCCCCAAGGTCTTTGATATCAAACTCGTGTGCCAAGTTGTTCTTTAAGCTGTTGCATCTATGGAGATCATAAGTTGTTATATCTCTGTTGAATGATCTCCAACAATAATCATGTTATCCACATACACAAGAAGAATCACCACTCGATGATCCTTCTACTTGGTGAAAAGAGCTTGGTGAAAAGAGTATGATCAGAGTTGCCATGTTGGTAACCAAACTAAACCATAGTAGTTCTACATCTGTCAAACCATACTCTTGGAGACTGCTTCAACCCATACAATGCCTTCTTTGATCTACATTCTCTCCCCTTGGCATCGAGTTCAGTCTCGCTGTATATATACTTCCTCTTGCAAGTCACCATTAAGAAAAGTATTTTTGACATCCAACAGGTGAAGCTCCCAAGAAAATTGGAGAGCAAGAGAGAATACAACTCTCACATACTTCAACTTGGCCACAGGAGCAAATGTCTCCATATAATCTACACCATATGTTTGGGAAAAATCCTTGGCAACTAATTTGGTCTTGTACTTCTAAATAGTGCCATTAGAGTGGTACTTAATAGTGTACACCCATCTGGACCTGACCAGATTCTTCCCCGGAGGTAGGGTCAACAATTTTCAGGTATTATTTTCATCAAGAGCTTACATCTCCTCATCCATTTCTTACACCCACTTTGGATCCTTAACAACTTCAACAAAAGAGTTAGGAACATGATAGATGGAAATAGCAAACATGAAACAGTAATAAGATGGTGAAAGATGAGAGTAAGAAAGAGAATGGGATGTTTTGTATAGATTCTCGTCCCTTTATGAACAACAATAGAGAGGTTCAAATCAACATGTACAGTTGGTAAGGAGGCCAAAATTGGATCTGAAAATTTAGTAGCTTCCTGAGATGGTAGATCTGCGGGAGGCTTATTCTTGTGCCATATATGCATAGAGTAAATTAGCATATCTGATGGAAGATTCTCTAACGATCCAGACGTGGCACCAGTCATATTAGTGGCAGAGGTAAGGGATTAGACTCAGGAGAGGAATCACAAGAAGAAATAGGAGAATCCTCCCCCTTACCAGAAGGCTAAGGGACAAAATATGACTTCGATTCAAAGAATGTGACATCCTTAAGGACCTACGTTCTCCCTATTTTGAGGTCAAAGCATTTGTACTCGTTCTGAGTGGGAGATTAATTCAAAAATATGCCACGGACAGTACGGGGTCTAACTTAGTAAAACTAGGACTCAAAGAATGAATAAAACACAAACAACTAAAGACACGGGACTCCAAAAAAAACAATGAATGATTAGGACAAAGTATCCAAATATGAGACATGTAGTCAAGTGTCCTAAAAGGCATACAGTTGATAACATAGTAGGCGGTCATGACAGCATTAACCCAAAATTTTTTGGGCAACTGATGTTGAAAGAGAAGAACTCAAGAGGTCTTAAGTAAGCGTCTATTTTTTCTTTCAGTCATCCCATTTTGTTGAGGTGAATAGGCATATGAGGATTCATGAATGATTCTCTCATCTTCCATAAATATATTGAGGGTCCTCTTAAAGTACTCCCTTACATTGTCAGATCTAAACAATTTAACCAACTATTCAAACTAGTTTTCAACTATTCTATAGAACATTTGAATGGTTCAAAACACTTTTTCACGAGATTTCATAAGATAGATCTAACAACAATGATAAAAGTCGTCAATAAAACTGATGAAATAGCATGACAATCCGCAAAAGGAATAGGAGACGAGCCCCAAACATCAGAGTGAACAAGTTGGAAAAGAAAAGTGCTTTTCGATGTGGGACTACTCTAACATTTTGCAAAAAGGAAAGTTCTATGATAAGCATTAGCAGTTGAAGTCTAGATTGTACTTGTTGCTGAAGGCTCTAGTCACTGTTGCCGGAAGCAATTGACACCTGCAACTAGTGATTAAAATGGTACCTGAAAATCAGTTTATCCGTCTGCTTATGAAGCCTAAAGGTCATGCAAGGATATAGTTTAAGGGATAAGGAAACTATCTATATCCGAATAAGTTAAGATAAGGAGAAGGATACACCTGTTTTCAAGTCTAATTATGTTTTCTTTCACTCGTCTTAACTATGTGATCATATCTTATTTACAACTCTTATTTCTCATCCATTTATAAGTTAAATCTTTGATCGTGTACCTATCTAATTACATGTCCTATTGTCCACACCATTTTTTTAACCCTCCTTACTCATTCATTAATTTGTAAGATTCATTTTCACAGATGTCATGTATTTACAAGTAATTCTAAGAATTATTTATAAATAATGGATACACACTTATGTTTTGAAAGTAGGATTCCTTCGTTCCCTTTAGAAGCAACATGAGAACAAGTTTATGTTTACATATAATATTGTTTGATAATTTAACCTTTATGTATTTATTTCTAATAATTTTTTATAATTTTAAAGGATAAGGATACATGAGGATAAGGATAAGGATAAGGATACACACATTGCTTAAGGACAAGGATAGAGACACTATTCGAACCCAATATGTACCCTTTTACGTCTCTACCCGCAACAACTACATTTAAGGTTTCCTCAACTCTTTACTATGCATTATTACTCTTTGGCAATAAGGATTCATTTGGTGAATCCAAGGTTCGCCGTATCGCTGATCCATATCTTCCTAGATACGATATGATACCAATCCAACTCGGGCCAACTCGATCTGACTCGGATGAGTCAGGCCGATCCATGCTTATTTTTTTATTTTTTCAAATTCTTTAATTTTGTGAATAATTATGACATAAATAAATTTTTAACTTCAAGGATTTATTACTGACAATGACTTTAAGACAAATTTAGGAGAAATCTACCCTATTAATCAATACAGAAGTGTAAATCATCTATTAAATTAAAGAAAAAAGTCTAATTATTTATCAATTAGAGAAAAAAATCTATTACTTATCAAATTAGAAAAAAAGTCTATTTAATAAGATACAAGTCACATTAAGTCACATTGAGTAGGCTTGAGCCGAATCACAATGACCCGTACCGAATGGCAACATATCGCACGAGTTGTCACGATTCACATACGAGTCGCATCGAGTCGGCACGAGTCAGCACAAGTCACACTGAGTCGCATAGAGTCGGCTAGAGTCATATGTGACTCGGTGACTTGAATTGTCCCAGCGACTCTGACTTGTCCAGATACGAGTCGACTCGTACGAGTTGGCCTGATCCGGTACGATACGAGCAAGGAATTTCGGATCGGATCGGGTCTCCGAATTGGGACCCACCGATTCCAATCCGAATCGGGATTGGATTGGTTGGAATCGGCATGGATCGGCTGGGATTGACCGGAATCAGAACATGCCCATCCCGATCCGAATCGGGATCAGTTGATTCTGCATTCCATGGATACGACAAACCATGGGTGAATCCAATTTAAGCAGCTTTTTAATAGTCATACAAATGATAAAGACTTAGATTGCATTAGTGGCCAATAGAAAATCAATTCATCAATCAACATGGAAGAGGACATCATTTAAGTGTCATACCCACTCAGCATTAGCAATGGGCCAAAAACATGTTAGCTCTTTGGTCCTTACACAGCTTGAGCCTTATTCAGACTTATGTTGTAAGCACAACTTGTGTGCCTCTGGGGTTCCATAGATATGAGGAAATCAGGTATATCATATATGTAACCAAGCAATTGGATATCATTATTCTAGTTGTTTGTTTATCTATAGTCCTCTGGAAGCACTTAACAAATCCAACAATAATTACCCCATTATTTGTGTTTTGTCCTTAATATACCATTTGAAAGCAACTATGCCCATTTTCAGAAGTAACCACACTCTCCCCATCCAATCATCTGATTGTTCACGTCAAGCAAGCCTAAATTACCTTAACAGATCAATGACAGTGGCCTTCCATGTTCACTTGTTCATTTATCCAATTATTTTTTTTACAATTACCGGAAACAAGACTTATTCACTTCACAGTTTATTGAGCTATTCATAATGGTTTCTGGACCTATTTGTACATGTTAGCAAATATTGATATCAAAGAAAAATGCATAACTTGTCTTTATGAATGCCATTTAGTCTACCAAAAGTTCAGGGAGTGGTTGCCACTTTATGTATTGGGACATCTACTACCACATGGGTTTTGGATGGCACATTACATGAGTAACACTTGCTGCACTAACCGGTGGTACTGCACCACCTGTCAATGCGGTAAATCTAATTTTTTATTAATATTTTTAGCTCGGGCCCCACATGATCTACGTGTCCGTATGGGCCAATCTTTGATTGGACAGCCCAAAAATTCTATAAAATAAAAAAAAATCGAGCCCCAATGAACAATAAAAACACCATTTATGGGTGAGCCCAATAACACCTTTTGAGTTTTTTTAGAATGTTTTGGATCATTCGATCGGGCTGCCGATGCTGATAGTAGAGCAGCTAAAGGAAGCAGTAGCAGTATAACCGTCCAATTGCAATTTCATTGCACATTCGTTTTGAATCGGATGCTCACTCTTTCATTCAGTTTCATGGAATAGAGTATCATGCCTCAAGGCCATATTAGTGGCCAAATCACCCAACTTCATGGTATTGACTACGATAAGACACTTAGTCCTGTATGGCAGAATTCTTCAACTCCCTTGTTGTTAACACGTCCTGGGTCCTAGAAGGTCACTCGGAAAGAGACCAATCTTGTCCGTTTTGGTCTCCTTTGGAGGTCTTACAACTTGGTCGCGTTTAAGGAATTGAAAAGTGCCAATCTTGGAATCTGGATTGGACCGTAAACAACTTCTTCTATGGACCTTAAGTACCTTCTCACCCACCAGAGTTGACAGGGGCCTTCTAAAGCCGCATAGCCTCATATTCGGCGAGAGAGTATAGGACTAAGAGGCAACTTGATAGCCACTCAGATTATATCCCTGGCTAAAGGAGTGGAGTTCGATATGGTTCCCCTAGAGATGAAATGGTAGTAGCCCGGGAGTCTGAAAGGATGCTAGAGTAGGACTAGGCAGCCTATATACATACCAATTTAGAGTACCAACCTTGCTTACCATTAATGACTAGTTCGAACACTAGGCGCATAGCGGCGCTTACGGTGGCTCATAATGTTAAACATAGTTGTTTGATCCATTTGAGTAATCCATGGGATTCTTCCACTGTGAACAAATCCCCGGCATCATCATGATCCGCTGCTTAGATCAAATGCATCTATAGTGAGCTGAGGTAAGGGGAGGGAGTTGCGTGAGCAAGAGCTAGAAAGAAGCCTTAGCCCTATCCTGAAACAAGCACGAGGGCTCTACCGATGGCCTAACAAGATATGAAGTTCTTTGAAAGAGAAAGTGAGGTCTAGCTGTCAACAGAAAGAGGTAAGTTTCACTGCACTAGATGTACGGGATCCGGTGTATCCACATCCAACAGAGCACCGAAAAGCCCGCCCTTAGTGCTCTTCCGTTCCCCTACTTTAGCCTTGAACAATTTCAACTTTCAACCATTTTCCATGCGACCTTTGCCTTTAAAGGAGGGGCTCTTAATTGGAGAGGGGGAGGGTGTCCATGATTCGGAGAATTGGTGGATTCCAATCCAGATCGGTCAATCTAGATCGGAATCAACAGGTGCCGATTCAATTTCATGGGGGAAATCCGATCCCCTAAAAAAAATTAAACTAGAATCGACTAGAATCGGTGAGAATCGGCCTGGAATTTTCTAGAATCGGGCTGGATCGGCCGTGAATCGGGCCAATCCTGCCCGGATTGTCTGATATAGGTTCGATCCAGCATATAAGAACTCAAAACCCTTGCCCATATCTTGAACTTCTATCATTTATCCATCTAATGATGTAGTATGTATTATATTTCTCATATTGAAGGGATAAATTGATGTTATTTTATTGTATGTTGTTGCATCATTAAAAATTTGATCATTTATTTAAGTTATATGTTTAATCTTGAATCCCTAATTGGCCACTACTAACCCAAATCAACGTAATTCCATTAGAATTGATTGTTAGTATGACACTTTCAATTCTTTTAGTTTCTTTTCAATTTTTCTGATTTTTTTTTCTCTTGATTTTCTCAGTTTTTAGATTTTTTTTCAATTAAAACAGTCAGGCTGATCTTGGCCAATTCTGCTCATCTGATTTTGATCCGGATAGGATCGAGAGCAGGTGATTCCCAGTCCCGACCCGATTCTACATTCCTAGGAGGGTGTTGGTGAAAGCTGCTTAGTCCCATACTGAAAGTTCACGTAGCAATTCCTGGTCCCAATCTGATTCTACCTTCCTTGGAGGGCCTTGGTGAAAGCTGCTTAGGTTTATGTAGTAGTTGCCTCGTTATATCTCTGGGCATGCCACAGTTTGTACTTCGCATAGGATGGATTGCATGGATGATTCAGTTCAACGATATTTCACTTTTGGCAGGCCACACAATTTATACAGAAGGTGGGCTGTGCTAGACCAGTCTGAAGCCTGAGTGAGGCTCTAGGTAGTCCAAGATATAGCTGTCCATCTTAGGCATCGCCCATGCAAAAAGAATCTTCATTGGGCTGGGCGAAGGTTTTGTTCTGGTCTTCACATCATCCTATATCCTAAAAACCATGATGCTGTTGCATCAGCTAAAAGTGTAATCAGGAATTCTGTCTGTCTGGCATCATCATTTTATATCAAGTTCATAACCAAGGCAGTATCTTATATCCTACCATAAAGAATCATAGCAAAACGTTCATATCAGTAAATCCATAAACCATAAGAGATCAGTAAAACACAACTGAATTATATTCTACCTGTTGAAATATTGATGGAAGAATCTTGGGTTGGGTCAGGACAACTAGACCGAGTGTCTTCACAAGAGGCCCAAACTGTATGACATCCTAAGAAAGTGCAAAAGGTTTTCAGAAAAAAAAAATGGTGACTTATCCACATAAATAGAAGATACAGAAGAAAATGACAACAGCTGATTCATGCTTGTCTCTGTCAAATCAAAATGAACTGATGACATCCTAAGAAAGCATGGAAGGTTTTAAGAAAAATATTGGTGAGATATCTACATAAATAGAAGATATGGAAGAAAACAACAGCTGCTTCATGATTGTTGCGGTCAAAAATCAAAATGAACTGGTGATGGTGATTTAGTAAAAGAACATCAACCATAGTACTGAACGTAATCTACTAACCTGGAGAAATGGTCTAAGTACTGAGTCCCCTAGCCTCTGAAATTATAGTTGATAAAGAACATTAAAATAAATAAACAAACAATAAATAGTTGAATAAAATGACCGGTACTGCTTACCTGCATAGATAAAAAGTTGATATAAAGTAGCTCATTGATAAATGTTGATGGGACATTAGCATGCTTTTGTGCTGACATTGCTCTTTGAAATAACCATGATGCACTTAAATTTGGCTGCAACCCAAAATGAAGTCCATTGAAAAAATAAATAGCAAAATTCTAAGTGATTAGCAATAAGCAGTAACACTGACCATGTAAGGATTTAGCAGGGATAAACTGTATGCATCAAGAAAATTGCCTGTGATTGCTTCATGTAATCCTAATCTCCAAGAAATGAAGAAAATGTGAGTAACATATATTCCTTATCTCAAGCAAAGTGTGCTTGTTGAGCATCTACTTCTATATGTACCCTCAAAAAACCACTAGATGATATTGCATGGCTATTTAACGAAGAATTATGCATCTTATGTGGTCACAATACACGAACATGGAACGTTAAATCCCCATGCTGTAAATAAGGGGTAAAATGACTGCTTGAACATTTAAACTAATGATCCATTTCCAGAACTTTTAATCCTGCTCCATGAAAAACAGGTACTTTATCCACTGGCAGTTTAAAGAAAAAGCAATTCAAAGACCCAAAGAAGAGTGCTCAGTAATGAACAATCTGTAATTGGCTCAAAGAAGAGTGCTCAGTAATGAACAATCTGTAACTACTAACTTATGAATATGAAAATATATTAATAGTAGGGATATCTTTCAGGGAAAAAAATTGAAATCATTGTGATGTAATTTTAGAAACGAGTAGGCAGCAGCTACCCTATCCAATGCTCTGATGACTTCCAGTGATCTTATTGAATATTCAACAGAATCCTTTTGGAAAAATTTCTGCGGCAACATAACTGTTATATAGTTCACTTTGGGAAATAGAGTTGATTGATCAGAGATGGTCTACAAATTAGACTGCTAATGATTTATAGTTTCTTTGTAAATTATAAAGGATAGATTTTAGTGACCATTAACCAAGTTATGCTAGAAATAACCTTTTACCTACACCCCAACTTTAAAAGGGTGATTACACGCCACCTATTTTATCAATATGCTTCAAATTGCATAATTAAGATGAAAGTACTACATAATAAAGTCTTGCTTCAATTATGGAGAACAAAAATAACAAAGATGACAACTTTGGGAGAGAGTAATAGAAAAATATCCTAGGATTGTGAGTTTGTGACTAGTGCTTCTGAGAACCAATTTGGATTCATACCAAGTAGATCTACTATAGAAGCTATTTTATTAGTGAGGCAGTTGAAGGACAGATATAGAAGGATGAGGAAAGGTTTACATATGAGTTTTATTGAAGAAAAGGCCTATGGATGAGTACCAAAAGAGGCAATTCGGTAGAGAGAAGAAAGGAATCTCTAAAGGGTATGTTGATGTGGTTAGAGTCTCTAAAAATGTTAATATGGTTAAGAATATGCGTGAAAGGGCTTTTATGGACATGAGAACTATTTCTGGAGAGATGTCTGAGTTTCCTACTCCTATAATATTACATCAGGGGTCAAACTAAGTCTTTACCTTTTTACTTTAATTGAAGATGCAGTGACAAAGGGTTTATGTGATAGCATCCCTAGGTGTATATGTTTACAAATATTGTTCTGATTGATGAGAATATTAAGGGTTTAAAGTTTAAGTTAGAATGGTGGAGGATGTTTTGGAATATAACAGTTGTAAACATTAGCCATATTAAATACCAGTATATGAAATATAAACTTCAGTATTATGAGGGTTGACCAAGAGGAGTTGGTTATGGCTGATGGTCAAGCTATTCCTAGAAGGTAGCAACTTTCGATATTTAGGATCTATTGTTCAAGGGAATGGAGAGATCTAAGCCCCACTTTGATAGCAGAATAAGGCTCCTTATTCTTAGAATAAGGCTAATTCTAATCTGATATGCATAATTAGTTATACTGCATCAAAATTGCTTATTCCCTGAATAAGGTGAATAAGCAATGCCACCCTAGACCCAAGAACTACTTATTCTGCCTATTCCGCCTCAAAATCCACCCCGCTATCAAAGTGAAACACTCCTTATTCTGGCATAAGAAAATCCAGAATAAGCGACTCCCGTATAACCTATTTTGCTGGTTCACTTTGTTTGCAGAATAGCTTAAACCAGAATAAGGTTTTGAGGATTTCTTAAACTAGAATAAGAGGTATTTTGACCCATAATAAGGAGAATTGCACTGCACTATTCCAAGTGATTTGGTAGGAATAAGTGGAATAAGGAGTGAAATAAAAGGTAAAATTGGGGAATTGGGAGAATTAGGTATTCCAGGTAGAGTTTGGGGAGTTGGGGGAATTGGCGGAATTAGGCATCCCCGCAATCAAACTAGAATAGGGCCTTTATACCGGTTATTCTGGCCCTATTCCGCAAACAAAGTGAGAAAAATGAGAAACTAGTGTTAAGCTAAGTTGGTTAAAGTGAAGTGAATCTAGAGTAGTGAAAATGACAGGTTCCCTTAAAGGTCAAAGATAAGTTCTATACAACCACTGAGACCTGTTATGTTACATAGGATTGAGTGTTAAGTGGTGAGGAAAGAACATGAAAGCTACATGTTGCAGAGTTCAAGACGATGAGATGGATGTGTAGAAAGACCGGAAAGGATAAGATTCACAGTGACTATATATGTGGAGACATAAGTGTAGCTCCGATAGTCCTATTGACATTAAGCTGAAAATAGGCTTGTGGTTCAGTCATGTACACTGTCATCCAAAATTGCACCAGTTAGAAGATGCGATCAAACTTGAGTAGAAGAGGGTAAAAGAACTCAGAAAATGTGATGGTTGGATACAAGGAGAAAGGACTTGACCTTCTTAGGCTTAACTACAGATATGGCATTAGACCATTTAAAATGGTGTATAGAATTCATGTAGCCAACCCAAAAAAAATGTATAAAGATCTAACGATGTTGATGAGGATGATAACTGGTTTAAAAGGAAAAGAGCATTGTCCACACTAAAGCCAAAACAAAGCCATTAGGAGAAAGCACATTTAAGTGGTCCATTAACCTAGGTATTTTATCACAGGAATTTAGCAGACATACCTGTGGTCAATCTTTTCAGGTGCCGAGTCATACTCCCAAAACCGCCAAAGGAAACTGGAGATTGAATTCCACTTGCATCACCAATCTGCTTGGAAGTTAGATACATACATACATTTCATAGGAATCTTAATGAACTGAGATTTGGATACAATAAACACCTGTATGATACGATTAAAAGCTGCTGGTAATGGGCTGTAAGAAAGTTGAGCTCTCCAGTTAAGGAGAGAAATGGGTCAGATTTGAGAACTCAGTCGCAACACAAATATGTACATCAAAAAGTCAAGCTTTGATCAAATGACATGAAACTGCTTTGTCTGAATGTCAGAGAGAAACCTGAGTGTCACCAGAAATTTTAGAGCCTAAACAAGTTAATACGTATAAATACAGCTGGTTTAGCTGGTTGTATGTTAATAGAAAATGATAGAAACAGATTTATATTAGATATTCAATTAAGACAATTAGTCTGATTATATAAACATTTGCTTCATAAAACAGTGAGGAATGTACCAAATCAGGATCTGAGGATAAGTGCAGCACATAAACCAGATAGCAGTTGTACAATGAAAACCAACTGATATTAAACATCATTAGCTGAATCAGCTAGTCCAATGCATTGACCAATTTGGATATTGAACAGCCATAGCCAATCCAAAACATCAAGCTTGATCAACACCTGATGCCTTGACTCCATAGAAGAAAACATATCAGGTATTGATTATCCTTTTCTGTTCCAGATTGAACATCCAACAGTTCCTAATTGAGAGGGCTCAACCTGGAATGAATGGGGATAGTGGAAAATAGAAGAAACAAAAGAAAAGGAGGATCAACTCCTCTTTTTTTTTGCACTCACAGAGAGTAAAAACACAGAAAAGCGAGACAGAAAATATAATGGGTTAAGATTAACCACAAACTAATCCTCAATTTCAGTAATATGGATCAGAATATCTTAACTATACACAAATTGCTAAAAGAAAAACTTTTCTTTCATAGGATCGGGCAAAAATTGAAATTGGGAGCACACCAATTCTTTGGATCATCCTTGGATCCCATCCATTGTTTACATTTCCTGGATCAAACCTGACTTGCATTCACTGGAGTGTTCAATTTTTGCTTTACATCTTCCCTCATCCTGAACAGCAGCAACCCATGACTACACTCTTTCTTAACAAGAGGGAGGCAAGGAAAGACCTTGCAGTCTTAAATTTACATCTATGCAAATATTCATTGAAGGAAATCCTTGCAATTTCCCATTATAAAATTTCTTAATGCAGTTTAGCACGATAGTCTATACTGTGACTGATGACAATAGATTGATGGGCAATAAGATGACAATGTTGATCCATCATCCACAGTAGTAGACTTTTAAATGTAGTTAGCGATACAATAAGCGGCCATAAGCATGATTACCTGTTAAACAAGGTCAAAAAGATAAAAAATATAATTGCTTAGGATACATTATGAATATAGGGCCACATGCACAACAAATCCATAGGCTTAATACTCAGTAGAGACAGTTGTTTTTAGCTGTTTATGGGCAAAAGCACATCAGGTGATACTGAGGTTATGGTGAAAACTCACAATAACCAGCTAAGGGACAGGGCTACATAAAGTCTTAAAAATTGAAAGATAAGTTAAAAAGGTAAAATAGGAGACAGTAAAACTTTAGAATCATCCATAATATGCTAAGTTAAAATCCAAGATTTAGAATTATCATTATCATCATAAATGTTCTCCACAGCTAAACCTAGAGAGGCTATGTCCTTTCTTATGCTCTGCACTAGCTTGAATTTTCTTTTTTTTGAGGGAATGCACTAACCTGATTGAACTGGCCAAATTGGCACCTTTAGCTAATCTCCTCCGTGGCTCAGTTATTTATTTGGTTGTTCTCTTCCAAAGTAGCCATGTACTCAAAGAATTAAAAACCAGTTGACCTGGATGGGAACCAGACAAAATGGACTGGAATTGGCTGGGGATGGACAGCTTTGGCCAGTTGCTGGGTTGGCACTGAAGAATAAAAGAATAATAATAAAAAGAGATATTGCAGTGGTTTTATTAGAATTTAAGGATACATGTGCAACATCTTCTTATTGAGATTTTTTATAAAAAATGCATCCCTTTAAGGCTTTAACCCTTAAACCCTGTCCACTTGATCGATTGGACAGTTAGAGAGATCCTAGATAGGTCTTTCCTGCTGCTGCTTACTCGCCCATCCACTGGCACCGCCTTGCAGTGCACCCCATCGGCTGCTGCCACTGTGCTGCATGCCCCATTGCCAAGGTTCAAAAAACTGGATGGTAAAACAGGACCTGCCATGGCCGGTTCTGATCCTGGTTCCGGTTCCCAGGCCGATTTTGGTTGGTTCTATCCGATTCCGGCCATTTTGGACCGGAACGGTCCTGGCAGGTTCAGGTCCGGTTCAGCCAGCTCCGATCTGGCTCGGCCGGTTTTTAGTACCATGACCATTGCTACTCCGTCTGCTGCTGCTTGGGACTGGTAGGTCCATCATTTCCCCCGTTCATCATCATCATCATCTCATTCTCCTTGGCTCCTCCTTCATCCCCTTCTTTCATGCTGGTGGTCTTCTTGCCCCCATCAACCTCTTTGGGTTTTCCACCTTGTTCCCCTCCTCGTTCTCCAATCCTTCTCCTGAAACCAGCTAGTTTTCAGCTAAAGTTGGCATTGTAACTGAAACTGGCCAAGGCAGGTCTAGTTTCAGTTCCAGTTGTTGACTTCTTACATGTATCGCAAACAATAGAATGCAACACTCAAACTTCTGAAAGGACTCATAAAATGAGAGGGAGAGAGAGAAACAAAGGAAAGGGAAAAAGAGGAATGTGAATGTGAATATTCTAATTCACCAACACAAGATGACTTTGACTTAGAAAATAGATTAAGCAGATATTCATTTAACATTGAAGGCTAATAAGATTTTGGTGCATGGACAAACAAAATATATACCTGTCACGATATGTAGGGAAGATGCCAAAGATCACTCTTAGAACTTCCAATTCATCGAGCACAACCCCCTGAAACAAAGTATCACATTTACAAACACAGGATATCAGTTAGCTAACTAATGGAACCAAATACAATGGCATCCATCTTGTTAGGAGAAAATAAAGAAATAGCCAATAGTCCAGCTACTCCTTTAGTACAGTACAAGTCATTTATCAGCTTTGAGTCTTCATGCATTGAAAAAGGATGATTTGTGCTACATCAATTAACCACTGTAATCACTTTGCATTTTTTCCTATATACTCAGTGAGCATCAGCAAGGATGTGCTAGTGGATTCTTCAGCAATTCCCCTAAGCTGGCTAGGGAAAGTTCCTGGAATTGTTAGTTCTGGTTCAATACTACTGGTCATAATTTTAGTCCACGGCAGCCCAAGTTGTCCAACGGTAGTCCTTCCCAAGAACTTTATGATGGCTCACTTCATTGAAATGATCATATGTTGTCACAGTAAAAACATGGAGCAAGTTTAAAAGTAGAAAGAGCCGAAGGAACATAGAACCATGATGCATTCAGACATAAGAAGACAATCTACCATTGGACAGGACAAAGCAATAATAAACTGCCAAAGGAAAAGGAAATTACATGATGATTTCCTTTGATGTAACTGTTCTTCGATTTTAGACCACTAGTGTTCCCGTAAGAATGTCATTTTAATTACACCTCTTGTTAAGGAAGACAAAGCTCATAAAGAACTTACAAGTGCCTGTTGAAGGATTCCATCATTTTCCCCAGAGAGAGAAAAGAAAACAAATAAGTACCAGGTGTACAATAACACAAACAAGACAAGTGATGCTCCAATTCCCAAAGTGTTAACCTTGGTCTTCAAATTCCATAAATAATCCCCCCACCCACCCAAAAAAAAAAAAAAACCACCATAAGTTTTATAAAGATAAAGAGGTAATTACAAGCAAGGTAACGGGCTCCACACTGAAAACACTGAACTGTATGATAGGAAGATAAATGAAAGGATGAAGGCAGCCGTAAATATCTCAAGGGCTAACGTCTTAAAACACTGAACTGTATGATAGGAAGATAAATGAAAGGATGAACTGCGAAAATGTTTTAAAAACGCCTATGAGGAGTGAGTTGGTGGACCCTTACTGTGTAGGGGGACCATCTAGGCGGCAAGGCGGGTGACTCAAATTCGAAGGTGGTTATTTTTTTCGGACTGTTTTAAAATTTGTTACATATGTCCTACACCAATTGATGATGCTTTTAACTATGGATATCTCACATGTAATTAGATAGCATCATAAAAATCTGATGAATGAACTATAAATCTTTATTTGATATAATTATGTTTTGAAGAATAATATAGCATTACATTAAACATTAAGAAAAAACCAAGGAAGATGAAAAGATGCACCCAAACCTGTAGCTCAAAGGATAGAGCGTTGATCTCATTACCCATAATATGCCAAGGATGTAGGTTCAAAATGACAAAAAGAGAGACACACCCAGGATCCAATGAACATGGATGGCTGAAGGGACCATCAAAAAGAGAGAAAACTATATTTTATGTAGGAGCTTCAGACATTGGTCTGATAGGGATCTCTACAGTTCCAAAAGACTAAGGGAAGACAAAACAAGTGGAGTCCACAGATAAGTAGAAAAAGAGCTCCCATTGTGGGTCTGATTGAAATATAAGGGACAATTTCCAAGGCCATGCATAACTAATTTGTGAGTTTATAATGGTCATTCAAGATGACAATAAACTAATTTGTGAGTGTATAATGGTCATTCAAGATGATAATAATTCATCAACCAAAAACTTGCAAAACACGAAGAAGCAGAAACCACCTAGGCAGGAAAGGCTCTGAGACATTTAGGCGGACTGCCTAGTTGCCTAGGCAGCCAATTTTTAAAACACTGACTCTCCCATTTGAATTATCTGTAAAAGCATACTTCAGTTAGAAATACAGGAGTAGCTTTAATTAGAAGCATTTCCAATGTATTTTTACTCCCCAGAGATAAATAATCATTGTGTTCTCTCCAAATGCTCAAACAGGCAGCATGCAATTCAAGCAGAACATGTCATTCGAAGCTTCTTCCAAGTCCCTTCTTTAGACCGTGATAGTAATTCCACACCCCCTGGGTTGACCATAAATCTGTATGAACATTGTGTTCAAGACTATAGATCAAACTTCCCCATCAATAGGGCACGTAATCATCAAGCAGTCTAAACCTTCAACTGCCATGACCACAAATAGTACAAAGAATATTAGTGTTGATGTACCACCATCTTTTAAAAATATTTATGATCATTCTGTTCCTAAACATTAGCCACATAAAGCCTCTGACTCTTACAGGCAATTTGACTTTCCAAACTTTCTGGCAAGTGAGGGCCTCACACTTAGTCACCTTGTACATGGTTCTTGACATAAAACATAGCACAATCTCTGCCTCAAAGGATGTTGTCCTGATCTTTTTACCCTAGCCACAGAACAATTTTGGCTGATCAACCTGTTAATTTCATTGCAACAAGTCCTTCAGATTGGGGCATCACTAAGTTCTGTTGTTTTGAATGCGATAACTCTCATTCATTGTTTGGCATCACTTTGTAGCTATGATAATCAAACTAGTATACACCTTATCAAAACTATTACCCTATAGTCATTTGTCTTCCCAAAAATAGGCATTGGCTATCACTTTCTCAACCTAATTTAGCCGACTTCAGAATTCCTTTCCGAAGAGGGGACATAAAGGTCTGATTAGCTGCATGGAAGTCAAGAGACAATGACTAAACTTGCAATGTCTAAACTCAATAACCCCCTGATTGAACAATTATTTTCTTATTTTACCTTGATGTCATGATTTTTTTTTTTTTTTTTTAAAAGAAGACAAAGAGGAAAGGAAAAACTTGCGCACAAAGAAGAAATGAGGAGAGGAGGAAAAAGGAGCTGGGGAAGGGAAGAAGTAGCTCACTCAGGGAGGAAAGAAGCAGGATAGAGATAAAATAAGATAAGTAAGAAAGAGAAACTGGTAGGGGTGCAGCCCCCTCACCTCTCTATCTAGTTAGGTTGCATAAAGAAAGAAGAGGAGAAAAAGTTGAGGGGGCGATAAAGTGAGAAATGTAGAAAAGGAGAGAAATTGGAGGAGAAGATGGAATAGGAGATGCAGAGCTCAGGTCCCTCCCACTAGCTTGGTCCTCCTTTTTTTTTTTCTTTTTTTTCCCTTTTTTTTGGGGGGGGGGGGGGGGGATAAAAAAATGGATATCATAGACCTTGTGACGGCCAGTTTACATGCCAAACCAACTCCTTTTCCTTTCTTCACAGACAAAGCATCCCATGAGCTAAAGAAATGCACACTTCAGTCTCCTACCATCGACCAATGCTGATTGGTTTTCTTCAATGAGCCTACAATCCATTCAGTGGCTTACGGGCTGGTAATTTACCAACTTATTAGCATTCTTCTTCTTAGGAATAAAAAAACAATAGCTCAACTAACTGTGCAGGCATGGGTCTGTCTGCTGCTTCTCAAAAACACCTCAGTCACCACTATCACTACACTACTCCTGTAACAGTGAGTTTCTGGAACACATATATGGACTGTCTATTGTAAAGCTGCAAAACCATAACATGGCAGTGTGGCACAGCACAAGAAACAATAACAAAAAGGGCATTAGTAAAGGGGCAATAGAAGTAGGACCAATGACATTGATTGTGAGAATAGTACCAATAATAACAGTACAATAACTAAACAATGTTTGTGAAAATGACAGTTTTAGTAACAATTATAATTTAATAGTTGCAGATAGCAATTGATGGGCTAATAGTATCAGTTGCACAATTAATAGTGATAGTTGTACAGCCATATAGTCATGTGATGCCCATCACACAGTTGTACAGTGACAACCATACAGTTGTATAGTGGCAGTTACACAGTCATACAACGATGGCAAAAAGCAAGAAGCAATAATAGTAATAGCTTTTTAGCCCCCTTTAAAGTAAACACCGTAGAGCAAATAAAACAATCAGACCATGATAAATACAAAAGTCGTAACTAAGTAGCTTAACAGTAGTACACTTCATCTGTCAGAACTGACAGAGTTGATCGATAGTCAAAAACTCATAACAATCATCAGCTTGCATGGGGTCACCAACAGGCAAGCTCAACCTGGCTGCATGCTAACTATGACAGGAACTTCGGCAACCTCGAAAGATGAGATACGTACAAGGACTTATCAGGTCACACGATCCTCACATTACCGTGTCACCCTAGGACTCGATGATATGTGCACACAGGGGAAGACATCACTCACTGTCCTAATGGTTATTAAACCTCTGGAGTCGGGACCTATATTCTTATCCTCATAGTGGTGAAGTCAACCTTAGGTCTGGACCATGACCAAAATAGTCATCTAGTCATGAGTCAGGTCTCCTAACCCCAAGGAACCAATAGTCATAAAGAGGACTAGCGTGTGAAGCCACTTCAACACCAATAAAAAAATCACAGTTTTTCAAAAACCATTGGGAATTTACAACTGTCCAAGTTTACATTACATACATATGTACATATGCATATAATCTTTATCATCAACCTTATTCACACAACCATTTTGTTGTATCATCTTTGACATCAAGTAACCCTGATTAAGGTTTTTATGCATCGGATCCCTGCATTAGAAAAGTTCTTAACTGGGAGCACAGTGATAAATGTCACATCATTTTACAAACCATGGTTTAATTATTTTCTAAACAAGGATTTTAATGCCCTGATTCCCCACTTTGGAACCATCCTTAGCTGAAGGATCAGACAAACACAAGTACCTTTAGTTACACAAGGTGAACACAACAGAATTCATTGGGAACATATAGTCCCGGTCTGGGCTCTGGAATCTGGATGGAACCTAGGGTTGCATTCATAAAATAATCTTCCAAGTCCTTAAAGAAGACAATTTTAAGGTCTCTATTTTGGGATCTTTATATGTAATGCCTCGGTCGACGACCCGTTTCGGCGGTGCCGACTTACTTCGAACCAGCGGGTGCGCCACAGTGGGAACAATCCAAACATACACATTCCAGAGCGAGCACATATATATATATCCACAACACCATGAATCAACTATCGTAACATAAATTTATATATTAAATGATAAATACTGCAAATTACAATACTTATTAAGGATCTCTAAATATATCCAAATTACATCCTACTTACATAAATTCTAAATCTGAAACATACGTCTAAATAGCATCTAGATCTTTTGGCTCTAAGTCTTGCATCCCACTGTTCAACCTTTACCTCCTTTTTCTAAAAAATAGTTAGTGAGGAAGGGTAAGTCCCAACCGACTTAGTAAGTTCATAACCCACAAAACCATAGTTTTTTCATACAATATATCATAAAGGAAAAAGACATAATAAATATCTAAATAACATGCATCATAATATCATATATACATGCTTATGCCCTAAACATATTCTTTAGCATCAAATCTTATCATGAGAAACTAAACATGACTTAAACTTAAACATGAACGTTAAACCTCATAAGCCTAGCATGATCCACAACATGCATCTTAACATAACTTAACATGTATCTTAACATAACATGCCTCTATCATGAACTTAATATATCATGTATCTTACTTCTTAACATGACATCATGCATCCTACTTCTTAACATGCTTAACTGAACATGATCACACATATCATCATCTTATCACTTATTTAATGAACATGCATCCAAACCACAATATGAGGAGTATCGTGCCTAACATGACATGCAGCCAATCGTAAGGCAAATGCCTACTGGCTCTTCCACTGCGCAGCAGGGGGACCCACCCGTCCCACCTGGACTGAAAAAGCCGTAGCCAGAATTTTATCCGTTTGCCTCGGATTTCATGCATCTTGTAGCTTAGTGTCCGCCTTATAAAGATGCATGTATGATTCAGATGCATGGACTCCTAAGGTGGCATTATCGTAACTGAATGGATCAAGGATTCTAAAGGTAGCCCCTACAACTTCAAGGGGTGGCTCCACGCTATAGAGGCTTCACCTCTAAGGGTAGCCTTTTTCATAGGTAGCATTTTCCTTCCCATCACAACCTGCGTGACACTTAGTTCTCAAGCTACCGGTTGGTTAATCATCTTATACAGGCATGCAACATGCTTAAACATATGCAACTATCTTACCTATCATATGTTGAATATGCAAATATTCATGAATATCATCTTAAACATTACATATAGATATTCATACTTATAAAATGTAGGAAAATAGTGTTGAAAATAAATTTTTTCACATAAAAATATATGTGGAATCATAGTTAATGATCACTTGCCTCTTAATCAAATGATTTACAATGCTAAGAAGCTTGCTACGGCAGGAACCTCCTCCTCTATGCATTTACTTGGCGCCACAATCCTCTCACGTCGTCCTCTACATGCATGCAAAGAACCTCGCGAGTTGCTTCCGCTCTCTCTCTCTCTCTCTCTCTCTCTCTACTTTTATGCCTCTTAAGTTGTGATAGGAGGGGTACCTACCTCTCAGGTTGTGGTAGGAGGGGAAATGTACCCTCCTATTTATAGGAGAAAAAAAGAAATAACTTAAGGCTCAAGTTAACTTAAAGGGCAAGTTAACTTAAGGGGTATGTTAACTAAGTAACTTGTTGACTAAGTTACTTATTCGCTAAGTAACTTAAGAGCCAAGCAACCTTACCAGTATCCTTATCATTTACATTACTAATAGTATTTATTTGTATCCTATCCTTTACCAATAACTTGTACTTATTATATTTCAACTCTATATATTTTTTATAATTAGATTTATACCCTCATTCAATAACTTTTTTCACCAAGTAAGCTGAAATCAACCCTTTTTTACTATTTTAGGATACTTTTAGGAACTAAAAAAATTCCACTTAAGACCCTATAAAAATCATCCATTGCATCATAAGACATAAACTTTTCATAATTGTATTTATACTTTTTAAGTATTTATTAATATACCCTTTTTCATAATTGTGTATATTTTGGTAAAACTTATTACCGTCAGATTATATCATAAAGTTCCTAAAATTATAAATAAACTTCTCATGTAAGTATAATTTATTTGTGTGTCCTTACATTATAACATAACTAGATGCTTAGCATCAGAACAATCCTAAACCAGAGAATTACATGGTCACAAATATGCAGTTAAACATTAATTTTATGACTTTTCAGTGTGAATAACATGAAATCATTCACTGAAGCATGATCTAAGCAGATTCAGATGTTCAGGAAATATTTTACATTAAAGATCCTAAACAAATAAGGCTCTCAACTCCCAAGAATTACACATCATTGGGTAAACTGAAGCAGCCGACCAACTCATTACTAATGACAGACTGGTAAAAGAAGCCAATCGGTCCACAATGAGCTGAAACCGAAGAACAAATCAGCTGAAACAGCAAAAGATTTGTGGCATATTTCTAGATTAGTGGTCAATCTCCCGTATTAGGACTTTTGCTTTATTAACACTTGTTTAGATGTAAGAATTAAAGTTACACCTAGCTGCTGCAGAGGGCTACAAACCTAATGGAGGGCGTGTCTACACAAGAAAAGAATAGTATGCTAGGGATTATACAAGCTCCACAATTTTAGGGTACTAGAACCCTAACTAAGCATGCCACAAACATTAAGTTCCATCAATAACGCCTCTTGTATTTCAGGCAAAAATAATGCCTCAGCTGCTCTAGCAAATTAGAAATGAAGGGAATAAGAAAGAGGCAGACAGAGAAGGTTTCACTCTGCTTTGTAGAAAACCTAACAGTAAGTTCTAACAGTTCCTCTCGTAAGCTGAACTAGCTACCAAAGTCAGTGGAGAATGGCTGCTTTAACTGTTCCTGGGCTCGTGGATGGAGCATCCAAGCTCCTCCTCCACTGCTCCACTGACGAAGACATCTTCATGAAGCTTCCCTTCTTCTCTTCTAGCATTTTAGGTGGTGAAAAAGGAGGTTCCTTAGGACAACCCTTAAGAAGTTGACAATCATCTTGTAGAAGGGAGTTCAACTTGAGTTCGAACTCTCCATCCACATTGGTTGTGGATAAGAGCAGAGGTCTCGGACACTACTAAAGAACTATCTATGGGGTGAAAATCAGATGCATCCGATGATTATTTTCTATGCATCAAGGATGTACAAAATGGATGGGCTAGATAGTGTCATATATAGTATCATCTAATCTGTGACTGTTAGATATTGCAATGGAATGATTTTTTATATGTACATAGTTTTCATATTTTCTAGAATGTTTAATGGTTTGGGTTAAAAATCAGAGTTTGTTTTTGAAGGTCGCCCCATTCTTATTTTGCCACCGGTGCCAATAGAACCCTCCTCATATATATATATATATATATATATATATATATATATAGCTAGCCTTGTGGAGTTTTGTGGGGGACTTTGGTAGCCTCCCCAAGTAGGCGAGGATGATCCTGCTGCCGTCCGCTGCCACCACAAGGGATCTCCTCTACACCGTGATCCAGGTAATACTCTCCCAAGTCTGGATTAAAGAATCCAATACATCTCATACCCTTAAGTTCTCAAACTGATGTAATTATTTTTCTGCTTTATATATATATATATATATATATATATATATATATATATATATATATATATATATATATATATATATATATATATATATATATATATATATATATATATATATATATATATATATATATATATCTTGGGGTACCACTTCAGACCTTGGAATCTGCCACGTGGAGTTTTGTGGGGGGGACTCCCCACGTCGGTGAGCAGGATCCTGCTGCCGTCCTCTGCCACCACGTGGGATCTCCTCTACACTGTGATCCAGGAAATTCTCTCCCAAGTCTGGGTTAAAGAATCCAATACATGATGGTTGGCAGTATCGGCCGATACCGATATGTGTTGGCCAATACGTATCAGTATCGGTGGGTACCAATACCATATTGAGTGGACCGATACCGACCGATACTGGCCCAATACTGAGCCAAAATGGACCTGCTACCGGCCGATACTGATACCAGTACGTATCGGTATCGGTACCCTCCGATACCGATGCCAGTACTACCATCCTTGAATACATCTAATACCCTTAAGTTCTCAAACTGATGTAATTATTTTTCTGCTTTATAGCAGAAAGAACAGAAATTAAAAGTGGGAATATTGGAATTACATTGATAAGAAATATAATTATTTATAAATGGATACATATGTGAGCCAAGGGACAACAACTTTTTTGGTTGTGGTATTATAGTCTCATAGCCTCTGATTGTGCTTTATTGTGAAATAAAATTGGTGGTATAATACAGAATTTCTTTTGAAAAAAGGTGCAACTCTTCTTTCAGCTGCTGGGAATTATAAAATCCAAAACTAAAAAACATAAAACTTAAGGGGACTTTGCAATGTTTGCAAAAGAATGTTGAATAAAAACCTGATACTCTGGCATAAGATCCCAGTAATCCTCTAACAAATCTTCCAATATTGGGCACCCTGGTTGAGCATCAACATATGTAAACATATAAGTTGTCCGATCAGTGGAACCAGAACCAGCCGGGAATGCCTGTTAGATCATTGACACATAAGCAATTAATTTCCAAATATGCTCAGATTCTGCTAAATATTTTTCATTTATTACAAAATGGAATTCAAAATGCTGGAACATCAGGAACATAAAAATAGTAAATATTTTCACATAGATCATCATCAAAAAATGGTCATCAGCCAATAATGGTATTGAGCTATAGTAACTTGCCAACATTCCAAGTTACACCACAAAGATGCATGAGGAAGAAAAAAAAACTTCAGTGATCATAAAACCAAACCGTATTATGATGGGTAATGCACCATACACCTCAGACACAACACAAATGTATGCAGGTCTCAGTAAACAAAGACCAAAAACTATCTAAGAGAAAGATTCCAAGTATAAATCATATACTTCACATGTATAAACTCAACAAACTGTGGACAGTGCATATGTACATAGAATGGATATTTGGTGGCATTCAAATGTTCCAATGAATGCCATGTTCATTCATATTTCATAGGACAATGAATGCACAAGCAGCAGTAACAATCTGAAAAATAAAAATACATAAAGTAAAATGATGAAGTCATCCAATTACAATGAAAAAGGTGTAAGTTAAAAATAACTATTTTACAAGCAAAAGTAAAATAATGAGGACAAGGAGAGGTTGCAAGTAAATGGACTTGGAGAATCTAGACATAAAAATGGATCTTACACATGGTAATCGGGTACTCCAAATAGAAATATGAATTATTTGTAGTTTATATACATTGCCAAAATTTCACTATCTAGATTCTAGAAAGGTAGGATCAGTTTACCTCCCAAAAGTACTGCAGTTTCGAGCCTCCAACTGTTTTGACTGATGACTCGCTAAAGATAACATCACCTGTTGAGTTTTCTTTGAAACCACGAGAACAAGAACCAACGACGAGGCACATACCATCTGGTTTTCTACCTGATCTAATCTGCAGGCATGGTATGAAAATTTCACAGTAAATAAGGGGTGAAAAAACCAAACTGTAAGAAACAATGAATAAATAATGATCATAGGTCCCCATTGATTTTTGCCATGTGTTTGTTTTTTATCAAACATTGCTAGATTTAAACACGTGGGGGAAACCATATACAAACATATGGAAGCTCTGTATCCATAAATAGACTTTTTCAAGATCAACATCTCTTCACGTCATTTTCTATAGATACACATATAACAGAAATGAAACAATTTTAAAATGGAACATACAGCAAAAATCACTGATGATATTATCAGTAAGCACTTGATGAATAAGCTGCCCATAAATGTACATTGGGCGTCATATGGTTATCAAAAAGTGCAGACTAGTGATTAATATGTGCTGCCAAGATCATAAACATTCATGTATATAACTAAAGGTTTGGCATTATTATGGCCGCATAATGTTGTGTGCAACTAAAATATTTATATGTGTTGGTGTATGACAAATATGTAGCGTACAACATATCCTGCTGAGGATCCTATGAGACTTGGGAATCCAAGTATTTGTCTAACAGTTTCGAACATCTATAATAATTATGCAAACCATGTGCAAACTATCAGGAAAGATAGATGATTGTTTAAGTGCAAAAGTAAGCACAGGTATATCCATCTGAAATCAATAATTCAAAATGGATGAAAGCATAAACATAAATGAGACCTAAGCAATGAAAAGGAAAATTAATATAAGAAGAAGATCAGGAGTGATTTGATGAGTCAATGAAATCAATATAAATACTGATGAGCTAGTACGAAAGGGGTGCCTTTTGGTGGCAAAAAACTTGAAATTCCCATTTTCGGGCACGGAAGTCAAAGTAGCGTGCCATGTTGCATCATCTGGAGGGCGGTGCTCGAACCGACGCCGCCCGATGACCGTCGATCTTCTCAGGGACTCCCGAGAGTCCCTTATAAATAGCGGGCTGCCCCCCCCCCCCCCCCTCCCCCCCCCCCCCCTAAAGCCCCTCATTCGTGCGAGCACTGTTGGGGGAGTCGGGCAGAGAGAGATTAGAAGGTGGCTCAAGCACATCCCTTCGAACGGCTTAGGCCGAATAAGTCAAAGGATAAGCCTCCAACATTGTCTTGTCCTTCCGTTTCATGTCCTCTTCCTCTCTGTTCGACTCAAGCAGCTCGTCTTGCTCTTCCACCAATCAGAAACCAGCCAAGTCGGCTTCTCTTTATACTTGCTTCAGCCTCAATTCTTTTGCTACCATAATTGCAGACAAAGCCGCCTCGCAGCCTGTTGCTTCCACCGAGCAGGCTGACTCCCAACAGGCAGAGCTTATGGGGTCGAGTCGGCAACTGGCCAAACTAGTTGCCAACGTTGCCTCGATCCTCAATCACAAGGCCATCCGTGAGATGTGGGAATGATACGACATCCCGAACTGGACCCGACTGGTGAAGCCCCGGCCCAAGTACCGAGCCAACTCCCTTCGATTGGGGTGCTTTACCATATATGAGCAAAGCTTCTGAGCTGGCTTTTGAGTTCCTCTTCATCCTCTTTTCTTTAACCTTATCAACTTCTACGGTCTCACCCTGTCTCAATTCTTCCCTAACTCCTGGCGAACCATCTACGGCTTCATCGCCCTTTGCAGTCGATTGGGTATAGCCTCCACCCCTTCTCTTTTTAGATACATATTCACAATAAAGAGGGCTGGCAAGTCGTCCTGGTACTGCTTTTCCTCCCGGTCAGATGTCGGCCTATTCTCCAACAAGCTGTCGTCCATACACAAGTGGAAGGAGGGGTTCTTCTATGTTGGTATGCTGGAGTGAGACAAAGGGGTATGGCCCTACTCGACTGAGTGGAGCCCAAGAGTTGGCTACGACGCTTAAAATAATCTCTGAGGGGCTAGTTAATATAGCGGGGCTCTTTGGAGACGTTGAAAAATTGATTGAAGCCGACACTTAGCCGGATCCGAAGAACATGTCAGTCCGGGCAGCCCCTTATCTCCCACCTGGCCAAGAAGGAGCGCAAGGCCCTGAGGACCACTGCGGCAACGGCAGCGGTGCCTCTAGCCGAGGAGCTCGTTGATATAGAAGTATTGTCCAGCGAGTGGGACATTGCTACTAGAGCCGAGAGTAAGTCGATCTCGGGTTGGTTTCTCTATTCTCGACTAATAGAGTTTTACTTATTGTCTCCTTTTGGATGCAGACACGAACCCCAACGCGGGGCTCCGGCGTAACCATCTCGGCTCCACCCCAAACGGCCGCTTTTTTCGAAGGACGTGCGACTACGGCACCGGCCGAGAGGGAGAGAGCCGCTCCTTCCAAGGGAAGTCCATACAGCCTTCCACCGAGGAGGCTGCAGACAAACAAAAGTAGAAAGCCGAGACGGCAGTAACGAGGGAGTCCAAGAAAATGAAGAAGGCAGCCGCCTGAGATGTGTCACTGGCGGCTCTACCTCCAGGTCAAGGGGTGTCCGAGGGGAGCGCCTTCGCCATCAGGACTTCTGTTTCTTTCCCCTTCGGTGGGGACCCTCACAGCTAAATGACCAAGGAATACAGGCATAAGCCGTGGTGTCCAAAGCTTGGGGTATTCGCCGATGACTCTCTGGAGGACTCGAAGACCTACCTCAAACTAGCATAGGGAATGACATGAGTTCCGCACCATCCCACCAAGGGCTTGTCAGTGCAATGTGTGTGCTACACGGTCCTGGTAAGGATCAACGTGTCTTGGCTAATGTTCTCTCTATCGTATCTTAGCTAATCGTCTCCTGTCTCTTTTGACAGGCCACCTCATATAGTGGGGCCCTCGCTTGTCGATTCTCCCACAACCAGGAGAAGCTAAAGGATGTGGACAAGGTAGCTGACCACCTAGCTTCGGCTAAGGTTTCCACTGTCTGCCAAGCCTCGAAGGC
This sequence comes from Zantedeschia hybrid cultivar, assembly GCA_030544215.1. Lineage (NCBI taxonomy): Eukaryota > Viridiplantae > Streptophyta > Magnoliopsida > Alismatales > Araceae > Zantedeschia > Zantedeschia hybrid cultivar. The sequence continues at coordinate 11,884,517 of JARZZO010000013.1, read as the reverse complement.
AGCATCGACACCCTCCTCGACATCAATGCAAGATGGGCAGTCAAGGTGCAGAAGCAAGCAGGCTTGCAGAAGTCGACTGAGGAGGCGAGGGAGAAGGCTGAGAAAGAGGCGGAGGACCTCCGCTACGCTTTAAAGGAGAAGACCGAAGCCCTCTCGTAGCTCTAAAAGGAGGCCGCCGAGGAGAAGAAGAGACACGATGAGCTTCTGACGGCAGCAACTACGAGGGCGGAGAAGGCCGAGGAGGATGCATGTAATGCAGTTGTGTTCTTCAAGGCCGACCCCGAGTACACTGATGCGTTGCTAGAATATGGGACTAAATGGGCACGGATGGTCTTCGATTATTCGGGAGCAGACATGATGGGGCTCACATTCTCGGACAATGCCACCGTCTATGTAGTCAGAGACATGAGGCGACCGGGGGGTTGCCTCATATGGCCTAGGCGTTTGATGCGACATTTAAAAAAAAAAAAATTAATTCAAATGTTTATATAAAAGGTAAAAAACATAAATAAAATCATACAAAATGACACATTCCTTCACTCAAATACAATCAAATAAGTTTAAATCAAGCCAACTAAAATAAAATTTAATCAAATCAAAGATATAATCAACAAAGTCATAGAAATTTTGCTACTAAATAAACCCACCATAAGGAAAATTTATCGAAGAAGTGCTAAACAAGCACAATACTAAATAAGTCGACTACAACATCGTTAGAGAAAGAGAAAGGGAGGGAGAGAGACAAAGAGAGTAAGAGACATAGAGAGAGAATAGTCGACAAAGAAAGAGAGTGAAATGGAGAGATACAGAGGGAGAGAGAAAGATGTAGAGAGAGAGGTGGACAGAGACACAGGAAAAGAGACGAGAGAGGGGGCTCCAAGCCCTTGTAAGAAAGAGAGAGAGAGAGAGAAAGAGAGGGTGAGAAAGACAGAGAGAGGGGGCTTTGAGCCCCTATAAGAGAGAGAGTAGTTGAGAGAAAGAAAGAGAGAGACACAAAGAGAGAGAGAGAGTAGTTGTAACGACCCGCCATCCTATGACCGGGGACCCGGTCACTAAATGGATGTCGGCCCATTAACTACGGGCTCACACCTGGATCTCACACAACACATCTGGAGGAGTAAGTGCTAAACAGTGCTAAATATAACAATCTCACGGACTACAAAGGTAAACAAGTGCGCAGGGAAGGTAACAATGTCCGTATACAGTCCAACAATAATTACATGTCCACAATTAAATAAGTACAGGCAGAAGGAAAGTACAACAACATCGGGGCATACCCCGGAACTAAGACAGCTGCTGGTCCGCACACCAAGAAGACACCACGCTACCGCTGCGCCTCGAAGTCCACACCTGAAACCGCTGATGCTAGATCCTTACAACAGTGAGCTGCCACAAACTCCCTCAAATCGTGCCGAAGTCCATCCACGAATTTCTCCGTCCTCAGATCCTCACGCCCAGAAATGTGAGGAGCAAACCTTCCCAGGGCCACAAATCTCATCTGATATTCTAACACCGACGTATCACCCTGCACCAATTCCATGAATTCCCTTTCCTTGGCCCTACGAACATGCCTCGGAAGGTACTGTCCACTGAACTCCCTCACAAAGCCTTCCCAAGGAATCTCTCTCAAAGATCTATCTGGGAACATCAATCCCTTGATGGTAACCCACCAATCATAGGCATCACCCTTCAACAAGTAGGTTGCCAACAAGGTCTTGTCATTCTCAGTACATTCTAGCACATCAAATGCCTTCTCCATTTCCTTAATCCACTGCGCTGCCGCATCAGGAACAGGTTGACCCGTGAAAGAAGGAGGCTTCAGCTTCAAGAACCGCTCCACCACCGTGGATTGGCCACCTCGGGAACTGGACCCCTCAGCTCCATCTCTTTGCTGATATCTAGCCATAGCCTCAAACATAGCCTCCATGAAACGATCCACATCCTGACCTTCCGCCCTCGGATCACCACCACCTGCTCTCGAACCACGGGTCAACGGAGCTCTCCTCTTCGGCGCCATCACTACCCCACAAACATACAAACCGAACCAAAAACACGTCAAAACCTATCAATCTACACCAGCAGCCATCGCCTGTACAGACTCGTACTTATTGTTGGACTATAATATCTAACCCAGTTTATCACATACTCGACCAGACTGAGCTCTGATACCATCTGTAACGACCCGCCATCCTATGACCGGGGACCCGGTCACTAAATGGATGTCGGCCCATTAACTACGGGCTCACACCCGGATCTCACACAACACATCTGGAGGAGTAAGTGCTAAACAGTGCTAAATATAACAATCTCACGGACTACAAAGGTAAACAAGTGCGCAGGGAAGGTAACAATGTCCGTATACAGTCCAACAATAATTACATGTCCACAATTAAATAAGTACAGGCAGAAGGAAAGTACAACAACATCGGGGCATACCCCGGAACTAAGACAGCTGCTGGTCCGCACACCAAGAAGACACCACGCTACCGCTGCGCCTCGAAGTCCACACCTGAAACCGCAGGGAGTGAGCCACACCAGAACTTGGCTCAGTAGGGATCATCCGATCCCCTGCCTCCCACTCACACACCCACAAGTGAAGCAACAGTAATATATAGAGCAGTTAAGTAAAGCAGTAAACACAACAAGCAACTCCAGCACGAAACGCACGACAAACAGTGTAGCAGGAACAACGCTGAGTAACCCGAAGAACCCAACACAGAGTCACGTCTCACGACCGAAGTCCACAGGGCGACTAAACCACACAGTCGACCGAAGTCAAACGTCGCCTCCCAACACTACCACCAGTGCTCACGCCTGTCCACCCCTACAGCGTTCCGGAGCACTGTAGGGTGAGGCAGTGAGCTGAACTAGGACTAGCTGGACTCAGTGTACCGCCACTGCCAGCTACGTGTGCACACAAGCAGTCTAGACTACTGTCCTACCACCGGATTGCCTCCACGCTAGGCCTCAGCGCTTTCCTGGAGGGTCCTTGGGACCGGGAACCCCCGTCAAGCCGCAGCTATAGGAACTACCCGCAGACCCAACTCTCCCGGGCTGCATCAGGCCAAGGGCTAAGGGTACCACTCGTAACCTTGATCAAAGGTCACATCAGGCCCATTGGCTAAAGGGTAAACCAACTCCCACCAGTAAAACCACCAGCTCCACAGCAAGAGACACGCCGGAAGCCGTCACAACAAGCAAGGGAAACCCCGACCCGCTGAGACCAAACAGCAACCCCTCGGATAGCACACTAGCTACTCCGGCCCGCCGGCTCAAGGTGGTTCTGCTTCCCTCAGCTAAAGGTAAAACACCACGAGCACCCCTCCTCACAGACACCATGACCCTGTCCCCACCGGTCCATGGTGACATCAGAAACCATTGTCACATCGATCCACAGTCGTATGATCACACACACACATATAACATGCTGTCAATCCATTCGCACAGTAAACCCCAGTCTCAACGTACAGTTAAAGCACATACACACCCACAGATGATGAAATCCCAGTCATGCAGAAGTTCTTAGCCTCAGTATATAACTCAAAGCATACATTAGAACCATCCCACCGTGAAACATACATCAAATACCCCAAGTTAACCATTCCTGGCTTGAATCGCGTCGACCGAGGTCGACGCCATTCAAGCCCCACAGACGGGTTTATTAGAAGACCAGAATAACCCTTAAAACGCGTCCACCGATGAAGTCGCCTATTAAAACGCGTCTGGATGGCCCGACGCCATTCAACCCCGAAATCCAGAATACAAAACCATTAAGCGGGGGCAAATCCTGCCTAAATGGCGTCATGGTGACTCGACGTCCTTCAGAAAGGCGTCGATCACCCATGACGTCATTTAGCCCAGCACCCCTAACCTCTGAAACTCGAACAGGGGAATTTCTGCCCTGAAACGCGTCGTCCTTAACCGACGTCCTTCTAAAAGACGTCGACCAGGGACGACGCCTTTCAGCGCCAGGAACCAGGTTCCCTGGTTCGAACCGAGGGCTCCTCCCTTGAACCCCAAGCACCTCGAAAACCCCAAAACAAGAGGGAGAGGAAGGAGAACTCAACTACCACATGCATACACCGAATCCTACGATCACAAGCACGCCAATTCCCACAAGAAAACCCCCTAAACATGCTTATTCTAGCCCCAAATACATCACGTCACGCCGAGAATCACACGAACGTCACAAGCAAGGTTCGTCCCCCTACCGATTCTTGAACTCCACCAAGCTCCTCGCCGCCGACCCGTCTCGCCCCACGCCGCCGCCGGTACCTTCGGGGACGCCGCCACTCCGCCGGGACGTCGGCCGCCGTCCGGAGAAGGGAACGCCGCGAAGGAAGTGGTGGAGGTAGAGGTGAGAGGTAGGGAAGCTATGGAGTGGTTGGAAGAGGAAGAAGAGGAAGGGAGGGGAAGGAAGAGCGTCGGAGAGGGCGAAGAGGGCGAGGAGAGAGAGAGAGTGTGAGGGTGAGAATGAGGGAAAGAAGGGAGGGCTCGCGGGGTCATTCAGAAACCAGCTAAAACGCGTCGATCGAGGCAGACGCCTATCAGTCTGACAGGACAGCCGTACTGACACCGCTCTGAAACGCGTCGACCACCGTGGACGCCGTTCAGACGATGTGACAGGCCGTACTGACAACGCTCTGGCGCCATGCCCTGACATCGCAGATGTCGCAGTCTGAAACGCGTCGACCCACCTGGACGCCGTTCAGACAAATCTGACAGGGCCGTACTCTCGCGGCCCGAAAACTGCCCACGTGGCACAACAACCAGCAACCTAAATGGCGTCCACACACCCTGACGCCTTTTGAAAGGCGTCGACGAGCGCTGACGCCATTCAGCCAGAAATCACAAGACCCCACAGGGTCCAATCCAGGGGATCCGGCCCGATCCCGACCCGAAAACCGAACCCGAAACCTCAGTCCTTACAGTAGTCGAGAGAGAAAGAGAGGGTGAGAGAGAGAGGGGGCTCCGAGTCCCTGTATAAGAGAGAGAGAGAGAGAGTAGTCCAGAGAGAGAGGGTGAGAGAGATAAAGAGAGGGGCTCCAAGCCCCTATAAGAGAGAGAGTAGTCGAGAGAGAAAGGGTGAGAGAATGGAGAGAGAGAGTCACATATAGAGAGGGTGCAATCAAGAGAGAGAGAAAGAAGTCAGGGGAAGAGAGAAAGAGATTAGGGCTTACCTACAAGAGGAATCGCTGGAGCCTTCCGTTGTTGTCGTTGGACTGGAGCACCGTCATTGTCCCCAGACTGGAGTGTCATCGTCGTCGTCAAAGATTGTGGAGGGGGCGTATAAGGTCGAGCTTGGGGGGAATTGGCAACGGAGGAGGCGAAGGGGGGCTCAGGGTTAGGGTTTGATCGGGAGGGGGGGTGGGTGGGTTAGTGGGTTACAACTTATATAGCATAGATATTGGGCCCTTTAAGCATGTCACTGGGCCGCTGCAGGTGAGGCGAGCGAAGGCGCTCGAATTGCGCTGACGTGAGCGCCTTGGCGAATGAGGTGATCCCATTGATCTCCTAGGCGATGAAGGCTAAAGTGAGGCAACTTACCATCACCTCACCTTGCCTCGTCACCTAGGTGATCACCTTAGTCGCCTTTGATAACATAGGCCACCATGAATGAGCTCCTAGCTTAGTAGGGGCAGCTAAAGGTCAAGGCCTCCTCGATGCCTTCCACAGATCTAGTTCTCGGAGCGGGAGTTGGCGATGATGCCGACGGGACCTCCCCGGATACTACCGTGACCTCCGGCAGCTCTCTCCTGAGCTCAGACGAGGACAATGCCAAGGGCGACATAGGCGATGCGGGAGCCGTCAAGAAGTAAAGTGTTCTTTTTCTCTTTTCTCTTTTGTTCCGACTAACAACCAAGGTATGCCTAGCAGGCTGAGAGTTTTTGTAACAAGGCATTTGGCCCCCTTTCTCTATGAAAATACCAACTTCTGTATACCGGTCTCTCTCAAGTGTTGTCTCCACCTCGCTTCTTAAGTCTATTTTTAGTATAGTTTGTATGGTCGAGGCCATTTTCGACATGGTTTACTTGACTACATGTCTCACCCGATACGGTTTTCACAGTCGAGGCTGCTCCCGATACGATTTACGCGACTAAATGTCGTACCTGGCACAATTTACACGGCCAAGGCCGCTCTTGATGTAGTTTACACGACTAAATGTCACTCCCAGTATAATTTATACCGTGGACGCCGCTCTTGAAATGGCTTAGCGACTAAGTGTTGTACCCAATAGGTTTACACAGTCGAGGACGCTCCACATTCCAAGGACATCATTCATGGGCAAGCAGTTCGATTTTTTACTATTTTCAAAACAAACAATTTACAATCGACCTTCAGGCCAGTCGGCTCTATATATAATAAAGGTGCAGCCATTCCACATTCCAAGTCCTTGGGATGGGTTGCCCCCCGAGTGTTTCGAGATGATAGGCGCCACGGCGGATGACCTCTCTTACTTGGTAGGGTCCCTCCCAGTTTGGAGCTAACGTCCCTTAAGCTTCAATCTGCCAAAAGGTGCGAGCATCTCGGAGCACTAAGTATCAAGCATGGAAGCTCCTAGTCTTGGCCCGAGTATTGTGATATCTAGCCATCTTCTATTGGTACGCTGCGAGCCGAATGTGAGCCATGTCTCTCATTTTGCCGAAGAGATCCAATCGGTCTTTTAGGTCCTCATTGTGTGCCGGTTGTTCATAGCCTAGTACTAAAAGCAAATGGACATTGATTTCGACCGATATGACGGCTTCAGTTCCATATGCCATGCAAAATGAAGTCTCGCCCATGGGGGTTTGACTTGTCATCCGATAGGCCTACAAGACACTTGGCAATTTGTCTGCCCACTGACCCTTTGCCTTACCGAGCCACATCTTTAGTCCTTGTAGATTGGTTAGGCTGGTGACTTCGGCCTGCCCGTTCGTCTGCGGGTGAGCAACCAAAGTGAATTTGCAGACGATATTGAAGGCTTCACAGTTGCTTCTGAACCGGCTGTTATTGAATTGCTTGCCATTGTCGGTTATGATCACTCAGGGGACGCCGAATCGGCATATGATGAACTTTCAGAAGAAGTTCCATGTCGCCAGGGGGTCGGCCTCTGTCCACTTGGTGAAATAGTTTATAGTGATAATCAGAAACTTCCTCTGTCCCAGAGCTGGGGGGAAACCAGAATGTCTACACCCCATTAAGCGAAAGGCCAAGGATCGGCCAGTGGGGTTAAAGGAGTTACCGACTGATGGAGCAAGGGACCGAATCTCTGGCATTTATCACATCGGCGGACGAGCTTTGTGGTATCCTGGAGAAGAGTCGGCCACTAATATCCCTGCCTCAGTAGTTTACGGGGAAAGGCCTGGCCCCTGGTGTGTCCTCCACAAACCCCTTTGTGAACCTCCCGAATGGCGTATTCGACTTCGACCTCGGCCAAGCAGCATGGCAACAGCCGGCCGAAGGACCTCTTATATAACACACCATCGACAGTGAGGAAGAGCGTGGCATGCAGACAGATGTGCTGAGCCTCTTGCTCGTCGACCGAGAGCTCTCCTTGAAGGAGATAGGCCTGTATTAGAGCCATCCAGGAATCAACTTCGTACGAGCCAACTTGCATTACCAACTTACGTGAGTTGATGCTTGGCATCTTCAGCTCTTCTATTAGGACCGCCGCCCTTCCCCGCTCCCGAAGATTGACACTAAGCGAGAGAGGGTGTCGGCCCAGGTGTTTTCGAACCTCGGATTCTGCTAATGATGAAGTGGTCAAAGTCGACTGTAATAGCCCTTACCACCTGAAGGTAAGCTATTATGGCAACATCATTGGGTTCATACTCCCCGAGGACTTAATTAACTACCCACTAGGAGTCACTGTAAACACTTAGTCTCCGCTCGCCCATCTGGCGCCCCGCTCGGATGCCTGAGATGAGAGCCTCATATTTGACAACATTATTAGTGGCGAAAAATCCTAAACAGAGAGCATACTCCAACTTTTGGATTTGAAAGACTAAATGGCTTCTGTGCTCGACAACCGTTCTTATTTGATTTTAGCCTAATGACCTATCCACGAAGGACAATGACCTATGGCCCCTGGTGACATCCATCATTGCCTTTGTAATTGGCAATATGAAATTGTCTTTAGGGCAAGCCTTGATGAAAGAACAAACCTATCTTTTCTTCTTCTCTTTTGGCTGATGGTATACTGGCCTTTTATGTGGGATGCGTGCATGTTTTGATAAAATACACCTCATGCATCTCATCAATTTCAGCACTCACCTTCATTTCCAATTCTGGTTGCATCTGCCCTTAAGGTTGCTTTACAAGCTTAGCCTCTCGTAAGACGAATAGTTCATGTTCCTTACACTTAGGAAGTAATTGTCTATATACCTTCCTTTCTTCACCTAAGAGGGTATTAGTGAAAACTAGGCAAGGATCTTCTATTTCCCCTTCTATTGGAGGTTGAGGTATTAGAACTCCTCTTGCTCCTCTACTTCTTTACAGGGACCGTAGGGACATAGCGAACCTTTGGTTTAGTAAGTTCTCCCTCATCCAAGTGAATGAAGAGATTATCCACCAAAATGGTCTTGGTAGACTTGGATGGATCTGTGGTAGGAGTCTTATTATTGCACCTTTGACCATGCCCCTTGTTGGACAAGGAAGCTGGTGAGATACTTCCAATGTTGTCACTGAAACTCTGAACGGAAGCCTCAGTAAACTTGCTCTTCTTGGCATGATGAGAGCCACGTCTTTTTCTCTTGCTTAAAGATGGCTTCAGTTGTTGGGACAACCCCCATGCAATATGGGGACTCAACATTAATAGGAAAGTCGCCAAAGCATATCAACATGGAGAGATGGCCACATCACACATGGCGAAGAACCACCAATAGGCCCAAAGTTACTTTAGTTGTTGCCGTCGTCGATGTTACTGTGATTTCAAATTCTGCACAAAATGTGGCGAAGTTAGCAACTTCGTGGAAAGGGCATCACTTGATAGAGAGATGAAGGGACGGATTGTCCCCAGTAGAGTCGCCATCTGTTTGAGGGATCTCGAGAGTACCCTCGATCCTTTTTGTTTGATTTCAAAAATTCTGATTTATGTTTTCCCCATGAGATAGGCAAATTAGGTTTTAAAAAGTTGAACCATCCCCATCGGCCTTGACCGATGTTAATTACATTGCTCTAACGAATGAAAACCGTTGATTAATTGCCTACAGTGCTGCCCTAAATAAAACCAACTACAAAATATGCAATTCAATTACTGAAAGCCTAATTTGAATTAAGCCCAAATCTTTACCCTAGCCTAGGACAAGTTCTAGATGGATTAAAAGGGTTTTAAGGGGTTTTAGATTGATTCCAAGTGTTTTAAACCCAAAAGGATATTTTGATCATTTTTGAAAAGTTTTTAGTTTAAGGGTATTTAATGTGTTTTAAGTGATTTAACATTTTTTTATGATTTTTAAATCATTTTTAATGCATTAAGGGTATTTTGGTAATTTTGGTCATTTTTAGAGTTCTAAAGATATTTCAGGTATGTTAGGTGGTTTCTACATTTTTGGGGATTTTTCTGTAATTTTTGCATTTTTTTTATAGTTGGAGGGGTATTTCAGTCATTTTGGATTGGTTAAATGATTACATGGGTCATTAAAGGTTATGAAGGTGTTGGTGTCTTTTAGAGACATTAAAAGGTATATTATTTAGGTTATGGTTAATGAGGATATGTTACATGTTTGGTTGGTTGGTTGGTTGTTTGTTCAAGGTTAAGGATATCTTAGGACTTAAATGAGTTTAGGTAAGAAAGCCAAGGGTATTTGAGTCATTTAGACAGCAAGCAAACAAAGTCCAAGTCCATGGACCAGCTTATTGGGCTTTAACAATTTGCATTCACGTCTCAAGCATGATGGACTTGCTTAAGTTCATCCAAGTCCACTAAAGGATAACCTTAATGGATACTAGTTAAGGATGCAAAGAGGTCAGACCCGTTATAGATCCATTAAGTATCCTTTAGTGAGCACTAAATGGATCTCATTAAATCCACTAGAGGATATGTCTCAAAGGATAAGAATTGGATCCTCAATGGTTCGTTAAAAGTCCTTGAATCCATTAAGTATCCATTTAGAATACAAGAGCTTAATGGGTCAAAAAAGGATCCATTATATCAATATACTTGAATCGATTCGATAAGGGTCCAATAACAAATTATGATCGGTGCAAATAGCAACAGATAATCATATGATTCATGTCATTCAAACAAGAAGCAAGAACTCAAGAATACATGAGTTCACTTATACACAAGTAGCAAAGCCCAAGAAAGCATGAGCATGCTAATCAAGAAAAATATAGTAATGGCCAAACTCAAGAAAGCATGAGTTTGCCTCTTCACAAGTCTTCAACAAATCCTTCTCAAAGAGTGGCACCAAGTTCTCGAAAAAAAAGTCCTCTTGCAGCAGCCCCCCTTGGGGTATTTATAGGGTGAAAGAGGGAGCCAACTGGTGGGGGTCCTTTTTTATTTCTTTATACCCTCTTTTCTTCTTTTTTGCTTTTATACCCTAACTGGTGGGTATCCCTCTCTCTCTTGGCCTTCTCCCTCTTTACTGTTGCTTTTGGCTGAGGCGGCTGCTGCTCTTTGTTGTTGTCACTGCCTTGTGGTGCTGCCACTGCTGATTTTGTTGTTGTTTGTTGCTTCTTGCCAATGTTCTTGTGATTGTTTGTTGCCCTCCCCCTTTTTTTAATTATGATAACAAGATAACAGAAAAATCCGTTAAACAAAGTCCTAGTAATGCTCCAGTTTTACCTATTAACTTCACAGGCCGGCAAAATCTTGCTCTAATATTGCCTCAAGGCGATAGTTGTGGCTGTTGGTCTAGACAAAGCTCATTTTTGTTGTATGGACAGTGATATAGGGTTTTCTAAAGCAATCAGAATCTTTTGAGTTGAACTTGTTCTAGTTATCCCACAATGATTGTTTTAGAAAAGTTACAAAGATTTGCTCCCTTACTTTAAGACGCATCAAGGAAACTAGGAATGCTAATTATAATCAAACATAGAAACATATTGAAGTTTTATGAAATGTAACAATAACATAAATTGCAGAAATACTTTTCACGCCTGAGTTCCATAAATAAAATGTCAAACAGGATGATTTACTTCATATAAATCAGATATTACAAAAGCTGACCTGTTTTACAATTGGAGAGAAATTACCCATTGCATCAATGACGAGTCGTGATGACAAAACCTTCCCATCAGAAAGGTGCAATATCTGGGTGACAGGAAACTTGTTAGTTGCTTAAGAATTAAATGAAAAGAATTCCAGAAAGCTGGGAACTGCGTGGCAAGTTGGCAATGTGCAATAGATGACAGAATCATGAAAGGTGCAATATCCGGGTGACAGGAAACGTATTAGTTAATTAAGAATTAAATGAACAGAATTCTAGAAAGCTGTCAACCAATATGGCAAGTTGGCAATGTGCAATAGATGACAAAATCATGAAGATGATAGAATGAAAACAAATTTTGATGCCTATCAACCTTATCAGTTGTTAAGGAGCATAAAGAGCATAATGATTTCACTATTAGGGCACAATCCAATATATTCACTTCTTGGTCATAGACGCAAAGGTTTCATAGTCAATCTCCACACACACTCCTATGTGAAACCATAAGCCATGAGTCAACCATTGTGCCGCTCAAAGACCAATACGGCTAGGTGTTGACCTTGGAAATCCACTTATAACCTATGGGCATCATGTCAACTGAAAATAGAACAAGATTCTCGTAAGGATCAGGCTGGGGAGCATGAAGAACAATGACAATAAATTGCAGTGCAAATAAAATCACTCCCAATGATGCTGAAAGATCCGATTTCTCATCTTAAATAAACGGGATGATGCAGAATCATCACCTTGCATAGAACCGGGTCCACGACAATAGTTGAATCCTGAGAAAGTGATGCTGCCAACCGTGTAGATGCCTGGCCTCTAGTAGTACCCATACCACTTTCACGTCGATGGAGATTCCTTAATTCCTCTAGAAGGATCCTCCTGATCCCGTGGCCTTCTTTCTATTCTTGCAGGACTGTGGAGTAGGCAAGGAAGAGCAGAGAGAGAAGCATAGGGGTACTTAAGGCTAGAGCCACCCAGAGCGAGGAGGAGAGAGAGGAGGGGGGTTGCACAGTCAGGAAACCTTGGAGCTTGGCCTAGGGTTTCTCTTCAGCATGCATTTATATTAAATTTTTAAATAATAAAAACCCTCATAATTAATATAAACCCCATATAAGTCCACCTAACCAGAAGCTTTACATGTATGACCCTCTAAGCTTAGATGTCAGTCTAGTTTCGAGTCCATTTAGCCCTATAAACCATTATCGGCTTATTAAGTTCACTCTTAACTTAGAATTAATTATCTAATATCAAATGATTAATTCAAGCATCTCATCACTATGATTTAATCATCGCATGATTAAGTCAATTTGACTTTCTATTATGAACAACACCAAGCAACACCTTACGATCCCAAAGGGCATAAGGGATAGGCAACCCACTCAGGAACCTTTCCGTCAATAGTTATTGCACAGCTCATCCTTCATTCATGCAATGTCCCTAGGCAAACCTAGGGTATGATTAATATGTCAAACCCTGTTTTGGTTTGCCCGGATGGATAATATACCTTTTAATTAGTATCATTAGAAAAACACCTTTTCTGATGTACTCTATAACCTTGGCCAAGGATTTCGAAGTATTAATCAATAGAGCATTCTTTGTCTAACTTATACAAAAAGTGAATGGTTCCTTGTTGAGTACACAATTACCTTTGCAGGTGTCCCACTGAGTTTGAATACTTGACTGTTTATGGTCTTTTGGTTAAAGACCTTTAAGCAAAGAATCAAGGCACATATATCCACCGATAAGATATCTTTAGTGTCTTAGGTCTAAGGACAAACCACAGGCCTAAGGACAAACCACACTATTGTGACGCAGAATTCCCCGGTTGACAGCTAGATGTAGTGACCATCTGGGGATTCTATATTGAATCAATTCAGTTAACTCATTTGCCAATGAGCACCTACATGTTTACCTTAGTGTCTTCACACGAGTGACTACAAGACTAGTAACCCCTCATCATATGACCAAGTATAACATGTACTAGTCTATATGGATATTTGATGCCCTTCAAATATCCTATGGCTATGTACAATTTAGGATATTATATTTAAAGAAGATTAACCTCATTATGATTTAATCTTCATTACAATATTTTAGGACTTCACTATGAAATATAAATTCATACAAACCATAATAAATGAAATACCATTTTTATTAAGTAAACTGAACAAGAATGTACATAGATGTCAAATTGATTGGCTTGATGGACACCAATTTCTAACAATTCCAAGTGAGTCTGCTGAGGGGTCTAAACATTGTCCTTACATACAATCATCGAGGGGAGACTGAATTGCATCCCGGTCTGTCTTTTTGATTGATGTGACTATTAAACCTGAAAATAATAACATTGCCAATTAAGGTTGGTCGAATCATTGGATTGGTACAACTTTGTCCCTCTGAAAATTGAGTCAAACTCATAAAGACACGATCTGACTCGCAAAGACATGATCTCTGTGAAGCATAAATGCTTATCCAATATTTAGAAATTACTAATTTCTTGACAGTTGGGTGTTTCCCTGGCACGACTGTTTCCAATTTGTGCATTCTAGAGGAGTGTCAGAAAAACACATGATAAGACAAAAAATACAACAGACCCTAAATCAACTCTATTTCCTAATGCCATTGTCCCCTTGTGCTTTGGCACCTATTCCTTTTGGATTATGATGTGGGCATCCATTTCATATAGGGCCAGAAATGGAGATTCCCAAACCCACATCAACATGAACATGTGCACAGCCAATGTTACAATCTGATGCATGAAGAGATGTTATAGCATGACCCCCAACCCCCAGTGCCACCGACTTCCAATTGTAAAGCTTCTTCTCAACCAACAAAAACTAATGACATGTTTTAGATGAGAAGAAAAGGACTAAAAAATTATGGTTACTGTTTGAAGGGTAGCTTACAGCTGTATCATCATAGATGCATACTTTGGATATGCCATTGCCCTCAAATATGATTCCACCAAGAGAATTAAACCGTTCCTTCATGACCTCCAAAAGCTTAGCAGGCCTGCCATGGGAAGGATTTCCAGAAGTATGTTAGAATCCATGTTCAAATGAAGAGTCCATTTGAGAATCTAGAACATATGGCAATTTATTTCATGCAGTTACCTAAGATATTCATACTGTAACCAGAGTGCCACAACAATCACAAAACCATACAACTTCGGTGGCTTCTCAACAAATTAATATACAGCATCCAGCAACTTATTAATGACATAATCAAATCTGCATTAGAAAAATAAGTCACCCAGCTTATTCCCTCATCAGCATGAATGTTTGACTGTTCACCAGCTTATTCCCACATCAGCATGATTTATGAGATTTTTTTTTTTTTGGTTAGCTAGAGAATGACAATTTTATGGGTTAATCAAATGCACGTATTTTTAAGGAATCATCAGAAACATGAATTTTCTTCTTCGAGGGAAGAGTTGACATCTCTGGTTAAGATGTGACTTTACTGATATTTTTATTGAATTCAAATGAGTGAGTATTTCTTTATTTGCACGCAATATCTTAAGTAAATACCATTTACTTTAATGATATTCAAGGAAATAAGATCACTGATATTGGGCCTGAGCTTAATGGCCGTATTATTGTCCTGGGTAATGGCCTGTTATGGTTCTGCTGACCTCATCCTCTTTCCATTAGGGGTGTCAATGGGCAGGCCAGCCTGTGAGCCTGGCAGGCTGACCCGTGACGGGCCGGATTTGGGCTGTCTCTCGTGGCCCATTGGACATCTTTTGAGCCATGGATTCAAGCCCATCAATTTGCGGGTCGGGCTGGGCTTGGGCTACTATTGACAGTCATTTTTGATCTGGCCGATTTGTTTGAATTTGATTTGATTATGGGCTATGGGAATCATGATTTCCCGCCATTTGTTGGATATCATTATATTTGCATGACGGACAATTATTCCTTGAGATTTTATATATTGACTCGCCAATGGAAATGGTTATTTGGATTCTTTAGAATTCAGACTATTTCCGCCAATTCATAGACTAACGTTAATTACATCCTGCTGCAATAGGAAAACCCTTGGATTTCTTCAAGAAGTATTCCACACCTTAATGCTGCCAGGCGACGCCATTTTTCTCGGTCACCCTTGTTTTATTCCTCACACATACTATATTAAAACGATTGACATTAGCCTATATGAAAATGATATCATGTCATAGAAATACATCATTTGGAAAACGCAGTATGGCATACTTTGTTTACCCCGCCAATTCTCTACATTATAGGAGAGCATTGTGGACAAATCCTATTCAAAGTACTATTCATTGCACTATTTATCAGTACTATTCATAGACACTATTTATGTGTCCCTTGTGGGCCCCAACCCTGGTCAGGTTTGTCTCAGAGCGTTCGACTATGTTTGGATATAATTTGATTCATTTGTTTGATAAAAAGATATGCAACATGCTTATCGAGGTGCACTATTCATATGTCATTCTGCTCTATCGAGTATTGATTAGGGATCCTGCCTTGTCGGCACAATTCATTTGTTCATTTGACTAAAATTACATGTTGTGCAATATTCATCCTCTAGTAATGACTGTCCTAAGTAGGACAGGCGGATAGTGTACGAGGTAACACTAAGCCACACTTTCAATGTCCAGCTATAGGTATGCATATGAGCACATGACATGGTTTGCTTTGGTTAGCCTTTTGGAATGTGCTAGTGTTTGCACATTTTTCGAGGCGCTAAAGTGCCCCTGCTGGTTAAAAGCCGACCCCTAATATTGTATTGTGTCGTTGAATTTGAAAGTTCAAGTTGATTTGTTTTAATTAGTGTGAGCGTACATGGCATGCTTGTCAAGGTACTATTCACCCCCTACAGACGACTATCCAACATCAGACAATGGCATGCAGTGGTGTGAGAGAGTGCATGTTGATTTGTGCCTTTAATGCAAGCGCCAGGGTGTACTATTCAACTCCTGACAACGACTGTCATGGGTGGGTCCCACAAATAGACAACGGCACAAGGCGATAAGTCGATGTGTTAGTGTTCATGGCGATCTCACACTATTCATTATGGCGGCGGCGGTGGTGCACGGCGCACTATTCATGACGGCAGTGGTGCACTATTTACCGTAGCGGCGACACTCTATTCATGGCAGTGGCGGTGCTCTATTCATGGCGGCAGCGGCACGCTATTTCATGGCGACGCACTATTCATGGCGGTGTACTATTCATGACGGCGGCGGTACTCTATTCAAGACGGCAACGGGCGATTCATGGCGATGGTGGCATACTATTCATGGCGGCTGTGGCACACTATTTATGACAGCGACGCACTAATAATCGCGGCGGCGATACACTATTCATGGCGGCAATGGCGCACTATTCATAGCGGCGGTGCGCTAATCGGTGGCATACTATTCATGACAATGGCACACTATTCATAGCGACGGCGTGCACTATTCATAATGGCGGCAACGCATTATTCACGGCGACAGGGGTGCACTATTCATAGCAGTGACACACTATTCATGACAGCAGCGCGCTATTCATGGCAGCAGCAATGCACTATTCATGGCGGCGGCAGTACATTATTTATAGCGGCAATGTCTTCAAATCGTGTCACTAAGGTTTGGCGACGACGTTTGAAACCATATCACCGAGGGTTGGCGGCGGCATTTGAAACCATGTCACCAAGGGTTGGCGGCGGCGTTTGAAACCACGTCGCTAAGGGTTGGTAGCGGTGCTTGGAACCACTTCGCCGACGACGACGCTTATAACTACATCACTAAGGGTTGGTGGCGGTAGTTGAAACCACATCGCCGAGGGTTGGCAGGGTGAGCTCAACAACACTCGAGTATTACGATGATTCAGCAACATCTCTTATAAACTCACGGCTCGCTGATCATTGTTCATATATAACGTCAGGCCGAGAGGTCTCGACTCAACAACTCGCCACCACTGTCTTGCAGCGATGATGGGCCGACGAGGGCTTCGACTCGACGGCTTGCCACTACCACCTTAAAGTGATGATGGGCTGATGAGGCCTTCAACATTCATAAGACTTAGAAAAATTTTGAACTAGGTCGTTGACGCTTGGCGACATGAATATTAGTTACGTCGCTAGGTGGTGGCGACATAACCAATGGCCACGTTGCCAAGCGTCGACAACGTAGTTTTTTTTTTTTTTTACCTTGAAGGAATGGAGAGTGGAAGTTTTTTTTCCACCAATTTTCACTCCTTTTTTTTCCAACCCATTTACAAGAGAGGGGATCAGGGGTATTTATAGAATTTTACACCCAACAGAAGTATGCCAAGTGGCGTTACATGATTGGCCCATGGAGGTGGGCCTAGTTTAGGCGGCAGCATCCCACTGGCCAGAGCTTTGACTTGCTTTGATTCGTCCACGTGTCGATGACGAGGCACAAGATGGCGATAATATGGTATGGATGACATGGCAGAGGTAAGACGCATGGCTTTCCCCAATTTCTATTTTTTTAAGTGGATTTTTGGGTATTTTTTATTTCCTTTTTCTTTTTCAGGGATTTTCTAGGAATTTGGGTAGAAAGCCCCTCCTATTTTGGTTTTTTGTAGCTTTCCTTTCTCTGATGATTTTCCTGGGGTTTCTTAGAATTCTAGGGCAAAAGAACCCCCATATGCCCCCCTTCCCTTTTGTAAATTGAAGGGCACATTGGTCTTCTATTTTTGTGAAAAATTTCCCTCCAACAAAGTGCCCCCCACAAGCCAGTTGCCGAGGGCTGAAGCGGAAGGGAGTGGCTCGTGTATTTGCAATTTGCGCTCATGGTTGGAGAGAATTGAAGGGCTCCCGTTGTGGGAATCTCATAAGTATGCCAAGATTTGCTTTTGCTCCTTTTTCATGTTTATATAGCATTTGTTGAAAGCTTTATGCATCTTCGTCAAAGCTTGTTTGGATGACCGCCTTTAGAGAGTTTTGCGGCGATTTGTATGTTGGTGCCGTAAGGATGATATGACAGCGTCACATGGCAGTGGCACAAGAGCCATGTTGCCGCTTATATGACAATACTGCAAATATGTTGTGGCGACTTTTATGACAGCATCGCAAGTATGATATAGCGATACATATGATGATACCGCCACAAGCATATAATGAATTGGATGATGGTGCCGCAAGTATCATGCAAAGACCCATATAATGATGTTGCGAATATCATGTGGCAACCCATATGATACGTCATGGGTACCACATGATGGCAATAAAGAAGCATGTTGCCATATGTATGATGCAAGGTTTGCCGTATCGCTGATCCGTATCGGATTGTATCTTCCTAGATGCAATACGACATTGATCCAACTCGGTCCAACTCGCACGAGTCACACGAGTCCAACCAATGAGTTTGTTAAGTCAATGAGTTATTTGTTAAAATTAACGAGTTTAAGTCACACTTTAGAGAAATGTATCCTATTAGTTGAGATAAAAACATAATCTTACTTATCAAATAGGAAAAACTCAACTTAAAACATTCTATTAAGCATGTATGAGTCGGCACGATCCGATCCGACTCGGTGCGTATCAGAGGATCGGGTCGGCCCAGATACGAGTCGACTCGTACGAGTCGGCCTGATCCGGTACAATACAGCAAACCATGGTACTATGATGGAGTTGTAAATATAAAGTGACGATCTTCATGACAGCATCACAAATTTGACAGGGCAATGCATATAATGATGCCGCAAGAGGTATTGCGACAATCTATATGATGGTGCCAGAAGTATGATGCAGCAATCTTGTGTGTAGATGTTGCAGATGTGATATGGCAAGCTGTATGATGTTGCCTCAAAAGGCATGCAGCAAAACTTGTAACAGAGTTGTAGCAAGCTTGTATGTTGACGAAAATTTGGAAGAAGATTCTGCAACCTTTTAGAGAGATGGTAGATGGTGACTGCCTACTTGGCATTTGGAAAGCGGATTATAATGCCTTTGAATGCCAGCAAGAAGAACTTGTCTGCCAAACATCCTCTGTATGGGTTCAAGTGGAAGGACTTTGAAGGTAAACACCTTGATTGAAGATGTATCCATATAAAAAAAATGTAATCTTGCAATTTTGCCTGTTATGTTGGGATGGGGTGGTTGAGTTGGCTCAACACTTGTTATGGTCCTATATTGCATTATGTGATGATATCGAGGGAACCATGTGACGGCAGTATGAGATATGCTACCATCCATATGACGGTCTCATAAATATGATGTGACGACCTAGTATGATGATGTCTGTACGGCAGGACATATGATGATGCCGCAAGTATGATGCAACAATCTTGCATGTAGAGGTTACAAATATCAGATGGTGGATTGTTTGATGATGCCACAAAAGGCATGTTGCAACCTACATGACGGTGTTGCAGATATGGTGTAGCTACCTTGCATAATGATATCTCCATTGCGCACATGATGGTGCCATGACTATCACATGGTAATCTTTTTAACTGTATCATGAACATTTTTCAGCAGCCCATATCTCTTAGAAGGTAGAATCCTTTTCATTCATCTTGACCTACTCTACCTTTCCCCTCAGTTTATTCAATTGATTGAATCATCGTTTTCTCATTCTGTGTACCTCTTAAACCCTAGAGTTCTTGAGATGGCCACTTCTGCTTCAGCATATCAAGTTTCAGCAGCTGGAGTTGAACCAGTTGCACCAGCAGCATCCATAGTTCAATTCATCTCCATGTCCAGAGATTTATGGTAGCTAAGGTAGACTTCTGCAACTGCAAGAAAGTTGATTTCAGAGTTGAACAATAAGGGGCTTGAGAAAGTAGAAAAACGACATTAAGCCACTTTTATATACTGGTGCTGCAGAAATGATGTGAGGACCTGATATGATTATGTCGCAGATGTCTCACAGCGGCCTATATAATATTGTCGGGGATATGATGCACAGATCCATATAACCATGATGTAAAAGCAATGCCTCGACCCTTGAAGAGGCATTGCAGATATGATGTGACACTCTGACATAATGGTGCTGCGAAGATCATATGGAACATATAACGCTGTAAGAGGCATATTGCAATGCTTACGATAGAATTCGGCGAGCTAGTATATTGATGCTGCAAAATGTATATGGCACGTATATGGTGGCGCCGTAGATATCATGTGATGATCTATATGATGGCATTGTGGATATCATATGGCAGTCCATATGACAGTGTTGCAGAAATCTGCGGCAACTTGTATATCGATGCCGCAAAAACTCATTCTGCAATCCACATGACAATGTTATATAGGGCAGACATAATGGCCATGTAAGTGTCACACGATGATTTTTATGATTGCGTCGTGGATATTTGGCGTCAGCTCATTTGACATTGTTGCTGGCACAATGCAGCAATTTCTATGACAACACTGCAAAATGCATGGTGCAACCCTTATAAAACTGTTGCAAATATGATGCAACAATGTTGTTAGAGTTAAGTATATTAGTTTTAGCTTATAGTGTTCCTAGGACATAATGTTATGTGTGTCTAGGTATATAACATATTGTTCTCCCCTCTCTTAGGTTAATTCAATTGGATCTTTTCCCTAAACAACATGGTATCAGAGCCATAAGCTCTGGACCGCCGCCCCCGCCACACCTCGCCGTCGCTGCCCCCGCCGCTCACGCGCTCTGCCACCGCCGCCACTCCGGCGCTCTGCCGTCGTCCCTCTCCACCCTCCACGCCCGCCCAGCAACTCCGCCCAGACGCCCCACACCCAGCCTCCACTTCAGCCCCGCCCAGCCACGCCCAGCCCCACGCGCACCCCCACGCCTAGCACCAGACACCCCACGCGCCGTAGATCCCCAGCCCCGCCCCACTCGCCGCACATCCCCAGTCCACGCGCCGCACAGCCGTCGCTCCACGCCCAGCCCCACGCACCACCCAGCTTCACGCACTACACCCCTCGCCCACCATCCAATCTGCCTCCTCTTCCTTCCAACAGCAAACCCCAAGCCGCCACCTCCCACACAGATGCCACACTGGGCGGTTCGTGGTCTGGTTCGGTGACGTTGTTCGCGGCGTCTTTTCTTTGAAGATGGTCAGCACATAGAGATTCTTGTCTAGTTATCTCTTTCTCTATGTGCTGACATCTCTTGATTCGGAGCACTTCTTGTTTTTATCCCGTTGTCCGCGATGGAGAATCCGTCACCTCACACTCTTCCTTCAGCGTCCTTTTCTTCCGGTGAAGGAAAGACGTATTACATGATGGCTACTTCCGTGAAACTGCATGGAGCCAACTATACTCAGTGGTCGAGGGCGTTTCGGTTCTTGGTGACGGCTATGAAGAAACTTCGTCATCTTGATGATAATCCTCCTGCGAAATCGGATCTTAAAGTCTACGAAGCTTGGCAAGCGGACGACGGGGTCATGATCTCGGTTCTCGGAAACAGTTGTGAACCTCATATTTTTCACAACATTTTGTTTCTGGACACTGCAAAGGACATGTGGGACTCTTTGAAGCGTACCTACTTAGGTGACAAAAATATTTCCCACATCTACAATTTGTATTCCAAATTATTTGCAATAAAGTAGAAGGGGCGACATGTGTCGTAATATTTTTCTGAGGTCTAAGGCTTGTGGAATGAACTCCAACTGTATCACCCTGCTGCTCTCGATGTCGCTACTCTTCAAAAACAGCGGGAGGAGTTCATTGTTGCCAAGTTCCTTTATGGACTTGACAACAACTTCAGACATGTTCGGGATAATATGTTAGCAGATACGGCTATTCCACACTTGGCTAATGCATTCTCTCACGTCCTACGCGCTAGTACTACTCCTCATGTGGATGCTGGTCCCTTGGTTGCACCTTCTCCGGATGCTAGAATTGCTTCCGCTCTTGCTGCAAACGGGCGCGGACGTGGTTGCGGGCGTGGTCGATCACCGTGCTCACATTGTGGGAGGTCAAATCATCAGTCAAATTTTTGTTGGAAGAAATACGGCAAAGGAGGCAGTAAATCCAATCCGACCGCCCACCTTGGAGTTACATCTGATACTCCTATGGATGTTCCACCTTTGCAGTCGCAGTCAATTAGTGCTTCCTCTCTGCGATCGGAAGGGGGAGTGACTTTATCCCGGGAGGAATACGAGACATTCCAACGACTTCTCAAAAGCCCTACATCATCATCCTCTTTCTATGCGATTTCGTCCTCAAGTAGTGCACTTGTTGTTCACCATCCCTCCTGGATTGTGGACTCGGGGGTTTCCTGTCATATGACAGGTGACAATTCCCTTTTCTCTTCCCTTGACCTGTCTACCTCTCATGCCCCTGTATTTGTAGCCGATGGCTCCCACTCATCTGTTGCAGGGAAAGGTAGTGTTCAGTCTTCTACTCTTACCTTGGATGATGTGCTTTATGTTCATAAATTTTTAGTTAATCTCTTATCTATTAGCAAGCTAACTCGTTCTATGGGTTGTTCAGTAACCTTTTATCCGTCTTATTGTACCTTTCAGGACCTCCAGACGAAGAAGAAGATTGGTGGCGGGCATGAATCTGGTGGTCTCTATTATCTTAATGTTGATCAACCTCTCCAGAAGTCTCAGGCATTGTCTGCATCAGACACCGCTTATCAGTGGCACTGTCGGTTGGGTCATCCTTCCATTCAGAAGTTTCGTGATGTCATTTCCATTCCGTCTACAGTCAATAAATTTTACTGTGATACTTGTAAGTTAGGGAAGCATCTTAGGGTATCTTTTCCTTCTAGTTAAAATAAAAGGAGCTCTACTCCCTTTCATCTTATTCACTCTGATGTTTGGGGACCGTCTCCTGTTATCTCCAAACTCGGATTTCGTTATTTTGTTACATTTATAGATGATTTTTCTCGTATGACGTGGGTTTTTCTACTCAAGTCAAGGTCTGATGTACTTTCAACTTTTCAACGCTTTTATACTGAAATAAAGACTCAATATTTTGTTTCTATTAAAATTGTGCGTACAGATAATGCCTTGGAATACACTCAGACATCTTTTGCATCCTTTTGTGCTTCTCATGGGATTATCCATCAAACATCATGCTCGTATACCTCTCAACAAAATGGGATTGCTGAAAGAAAGAACCGTCATCTTCTAGATATTGCTCAGACCTTGATGCTCCACATGAATGTTCCAAAACATTACTGGGGAGATGCGGTTCTCACATCGTGTTATCTCATTAACCATGCTCCGAGCACTGTGTTGGATGGAAAATCACCATTCTTGAGTCTTCATCCTAATCAACACCCGTTTTCCCTTGTTCCGCGGGTGTTTGGCTGTAAATGTTTTGTTCACTTACTCGGTCCGGGTCGTGATAAACTATCAATTGTATGTATCTTTGTTCGATACTCTCGTACTAAAAAATGATATTGTTGTTTTGAACCCCAGACCAAGAAGTCTTTTGTTACAGCCGATGTTACTTTTTATGAGTTTGTACCTTTCTTCCCTCCATCCGTTCATGTGCAGACTCATTCCCTGACCCCTGCTGTTCCAATTCCTATTTTACCTGACGCGCTTCCCTCTGACTCTGCCATTGTCACTGATAATGAGGTTGTTACGCCACTAGATAATGACCAACGGTAGGGACAGGTTTATCAGCGGCGAGAGAAAGATCCACCACAGAGTGCACCACTATCGTCTTCCCCGTCGGAGGATCTTTTAACTGATGAACCTTTTTCCTTACCTGTGTCAGATTTGCATCTCCCTATTGCTCTTCGGAAAGGGGTACGGTCAGTTAAAAGTATTTACCAATATCCTATTGGTAACTTTGTTTCTTATCACTCATTGCATCCTTCTTTCCGTCAGTTTGCTCTGTCTATTTCTGCTGTATCTATTCCCAGGTCTGTATCTGAGGCTATTTCTCAAACAAAATGGAAAGCTACTATGGATGATGAAATGCAAGCCTTGATTTCATAAGGAATTTGGATCCTTATATGCCGACCGGCTGATGTTACTCATGTTTCCTGCCGCTGGGTATTCACTATCAAGTACTCTCCAGATGGCACTATTGACAAGTATAAGGCGCAACTTGTGGCAAAAAGGTTCACTCAAACATATGGAGTTGACTACTTTGAAACCTTTTCACCTGTAGCCCGGTTGAATTCTGTTCGGGTCCTTTTATCTCTTGCTGTAAATCAGGGATGGCGGATGATCCAAATGGATATAAAAAATGCCTTCTTGTATGGTGATCTTCAGGAAGAGGTCTATATGGAGCAACCTCTAGGATATGCTGCTCAGGGGGAGTTGGTGTGCAAATTGAAGGCCATTTATGGTCTTAAACAGAGTCCGCGGGCTTGGTTTGACAAGTTTAGTCATATTGCTTCTGGTGTTGGGTTGAAACGAAGCCAAGCTGATCACTCATGGTTGGAAGTACCGACTGATACTGGTACGTATCGGTCGGTACGTACCGGTATCAGCCGGCACCGGTACCCTTGATTTAAAGGGTATCGACCGGTACCGGACCAATATTGGGCCAGTACCGGCTAGTACGTATCGGTACCGGTACCCACCAATACCGGTACCAGTACTGGTACTGTCATCCTTGTGATCACTCTGTTTTCATTCGACATTCTTCTACTGGTGTTGTCATTTTAGTTGTATATGTTGATGATATGCTCCTCACAAGTAGTGATACACATGGGGTTGAAGAAATTCTGACGTATTTAGGGAAGCATTTCGTAACAAAGAATTTAGGGAGGCCTCGCTACTTCCTAGGTATTGAGATAGCATTTGGAAAAGATGGTGTATCTCTTTCACAAAGAAAGTATACTCTTGACCTCCTTAAAGAGATGGGGTTACTTGACTGTAAACCCGTTAATACTCCCACAGTTACTCAGCAAGATTTGGATGTGGAAGATAGTCCAAACCTTGATGATGTTTCAAGGTATAGACGGTTGTGTGGAAAACTCATTTATTTGACAGTCACAAGACCTGATATTGCATTTGCTGTCGGAGTAGTGAGTCAATTTATGCAGAAACCCAAGAAGTGTCACTGGAAAGCTGCTATGAAGATTTTGCATTATATAAAGGCTGCTCCTGGAAAAGGATTATTGTACAAAAAGAGTGGACACTTGAAGATTGAAGCTTTCTCAGATGCTGACTATGCAGGATCCAAGTTAAATAGACGATCTACTTCTAGATTCTGTACATATGTTGGCGGTAACCTGGTTACATGGAGGAGTAAGAAACAAAGTGTTGTGGCTAGATCAAATGCTGAAGCCGAGTATAGAGCAATGGCTCAGACTGCGTGTGAGATGATGTGGCTTCAAAGGTTAATGTCTGACTTTAGAGTTACGTCTACTGAACTAATGGAGATGCATTGTGACAATCAAGCTGCCATTCACATTGCTAAGAATCCTATGTTTCATGAACGAACAAAGCACATAGAAGTGGACTGTCATTTTGTGAGAGATGCAGTTATGTCTCAGAAGATCAGTACTCTGTATACCCCTACCGATGATCAACTAGCTGATTTGTTTACTAAGTCTTTTGGGGTGTCTCGGTTCAATACTCTTTGTAACAAGTTGGGCATGATTGATATATATGCTCCAGTTTAAGGGGGAGTGTTAGAATTAAGTATATTAGTTTTAGCTAATAGTGTTCCTAGGACACAATGTTATGTGTGTCCAGGTATATAACATATTGTTCTCCCCTCTCTTAGGTTAATTCAATTGGATCTTTTCCCTAAACAACAAATGTATTAGACAGCGCCGTAAAAGCCATGTTATAACCCATGCGGAGGTGTTGCAGATATGTGTTGTATTCCATATGATGGTACTTCAAAAGCTTATATACTATCGTTGTGCAGACTCATTTTGAAGTCCACATAATGATGTTGTAGATATGATGCAGCAACTTTCTATGTCAGAGCTGCTGAAGACATACGACATGTATGATGTCGCTGCAAATATTATGAGATGATTTATATAATGGCATTGCAGATATCATGTGGCAACTCATGGGATGGCACCAGAGAAATTATGTGGCGAACTGCACAATGGCGGCTTTTTCTGAAATCCATATGATAGTGACAGTCCGTATGGTGTGGCATCCATATGATGGTGCCGCCATAAGAGCTGTTATTCAACCTTGTATGTTGATGCCACAGAAGACATGATGCATGTACGCTGGTGCCATGGAGATTATGTAACGACCTGATATGATGGCATCGCGAACATCATATAATGTTCCATATGACTGCTTGCAAAAGTCATGCAGCGAGCTATATGACGGTGCTGCTAAAGACATGTGACGCGCATGATGCTGCCGTAAACATTATGACATGATCGTATGGTGGTACCGCCATAAGAGCCATTCGACAACTTATACAATGGTGTTGCAACTATGATGCGGCATTTCTGCACAATGGCATCATGAAAGCCATGTTGTAGTTTTTTGCAAATATGATGTCGGGGCTCATATGATGGCACCATGAAGACATTCTGCAACCTACATGACCGTGTTGCAGAAATTTGCGGCAACTCGTATAACGGCGCCGTGAAGCATGTGACGGCCCTTATGATAGTGTCGTAGGTATGCTGCAACTCAGATGATGATGTTGCAGGTATGATGTGATGACCTGATATGACGATCCATATAACGGTGTCACGAAGACCATGCTACAACGCTTGTGAGGGCATTATAGATATGATAGCGCCACGAAAGCATGCGACGGTCCATATGATCGTCGCAAAGATTTATTAGCAACTTGTATATGACAGCATAAGAGCTATTATGTAACCCATATGATGGTGTTGAATATATAATGTGGTGATCTCCTATGATGGAGCCACTATAGCCGTGCGACGCGTATGATGCCGCTACAAACATTATGAGATTATCTATATAACGTTGTCACAGATATCATGTAGCGACCCATGAGATAGCATTACAGAAATCCATGCGACAACCTGCATAATGGCGCCACGATGACTTTTTCTGCAACTCATATGATAGTATTGTAAATATGATGTAACGACCTTGTATCAACATCACTGAGGACATGCGAATATGTAACAATTTGTATGTCGATGCCGTGACGACTATATGATGCTGCTGCAACGACTTGCATATGCTGAATAAGAATATGATCTCAGCTCTCATAGGGGTTATCTTGGGCAGCCAGTTATGACCCCAAACATTTTGTGGCATACTTTACAATAGATGTCCTTTGTCATTTCGGTCGCCAGTTTAGTATGTATAGGATTAAAATGATCGAAGATATGTCTTTTTTATCATCAAATGAACCTTGTACTGGCGTGGATGCTGCCTGGAAAGAAGTGTAATTATTGATCAAGTATCATCATAGCACTGGTTATTCCTACGATACGTGAACGCAGCACTCATGGGATGCCAAGATGCTTCAGAGTTAAGAAGTGTGGAGTCCAAGACGAAGATCTGTAGAAGAAGGCTTACGACTTTTGCCAACACTATGTATGGCTTGTATGAAAAAGGTGATTAAATATTGAACCACCTTGGGACTTCATCTTGCTGGCCATTCCAAGGGCTTGTGCTGGATTCCTTTGGTGAGCAACTTGATGTGATCTTGTTGTCTTGCGTGCCGCATTATAATGGGATGGTTGAGTCTGCTCATCATTTTATAGCCCATCATAACAAATGCATTGCATACGGTTTTTTTTTTTTTTTTTGACATATTACTAGCCGCAACGCCCATTTCTAGGTTTTTGCTAAGGCTAGCCCCCTCTTGCTTTTGTCTGCGCGCCCTCTCGAGTTTTCACGTAGCGGAGTTCCCAATTTTACCCAAAACGCCCTTTTAGGTTTTCACCTCGGTTGAATTTTAGATCTTTTTGCCCACAGCCTTTTGGCTGAGTCCGTCGGGGCACCTTAATTTTAAACCCCATTTGTTCTTTTTCTTTTTTTCTTCGTCTTTTTTTTTTCCTTTTGAAATGTGAGATTTGGTGTTGCGGTGGATTAAGGCTCCACATGGCACATTTGGGGTATGCATATGTGGATATATGGAGGATTGAGATTTTATAGATTAAGGCTCCATAAGGCGTGTTTGGGAATATGGGTATGTGGTGGATTGAGGCTTTGCCAGGTATGTATGAGGTATAAGTTTATAGTAAATTGAAGCTTCATAGGGCGCATTTGGGAATATGTTGGATGGTGGATTGAGGCTCCGCCAGGCACATGGGGGTGGTGGATTGAGGCTCCACAGGGCACATGGGTAGATGACTTTTGGGGAGGATTGAGGCTTTACCAAGTATGCATGAGGTATGAATTTATAGTAAATTGAAGCTTCATAGGGTGCATTTGGGAATATATTGGATGGTGGATTGAGGCTCTGCCGGGCACATGGGTGTGGTGATTTGGGGGTAGATTAAAGCTCCACAAGGCCATGAACATGAGGATTTTGGGGTGGATTAAGGCTCCACAAGGCCATAAGTTGTATGGTGGATTGAAGCTCCACATGGCTATAAATTGTATGGTGGATTGAGGCTCCATAAGACCATGAGTTGTATAGTGGATTGAGGCTCCACAAGGCCATAAGTATGAGTTTGGAGTATTGAGGGCTCCACTGGGCTATAAATTGTATAATGGATTGAGGTTCCACAGGGCCATGAGTTGTATAGTGGATTGAGGCTCCACAGGGCCATGAGTATGAGTTTGGAGTGGATTTAGGGCTCTACAGGGCAATAAGTTTGGGTTTGGAGTGGATTGGCGGCTCCACAGGGCCATGAATTTAGGTTTTGGAGTGCATTGGGGGTTCCACAGGACCATAAGTTTGGGTTTGAAGTGGATTAGGGGCTCTATAGGGCCATGAATTTGGGTTTTGGCGTAGATCAAGAGCTCTACAGGGCCATAAGTTTAGGTTTGGAGCAGATCGGGGGCTCCACAGGGCCATGAAGTTGGATTTTGAAGTGGATTGGGGGCTCCACAGGGCCATGGATATGAGTGATATGGTGGATTGAGGCTCTATAGAGCCATGATTGTACGGTGATTGGGGCTCCATAGAGCACATCTGCATTTGTATCTAATATTTATATTTGCAGAGGATTAAGAGTCCTGCATGGCCATTGCCATTTACATCGGTATCTAGACTGTCTGTGGAAAGCAAGGAATTCCGGATCGGATCGGGTCCCTGAATCGGGACCCGCCGATCCCGATCCGAATCGGGATCGAATCGGCCGGAATCGGCCGAATCGGGACCTGCCGATCCCGATCCAAATCGGCCGATCCGGATCGGGATCGGCCGATTCTGCATTCCATGGTGGAAAGGAATACGGTTTCTTGCTAGTCGTATGTAAGGTGATCTTTTGGAGGATTGAAGCTCCTACCTGGCTTATCTTAAACGTGAATTTATGGAGGATTAAGGCTCTTGCATGACCATCTACAAGATGAACTTCTAGAGGATTGAGGCTTCTGCCTTACCACATCTTGAATATGAATTTGTGGAGGAATAAGTCTCCTGCTCAGCCATCTGAATTTGTGTTTGGAGAGGATTAAGGCTCCTGCTCGGCCATCTGAATTTGTGTTTGTGGAGGATTAAGGCTCCTACTTGGCCTTCTGAATTTGTGTTTGTAAAGGATTAAGGCTCCTGCCTGGCACATCTTGAACATGAATTTGTGGAGGATTAAGGCCCCCATAAGGCCATATGCATTTGCGATTTGGTTTTAACCAATATATACCAAATTTGTGACCTTATTTAAGGGCACAACACAATCAGTCTTTCTTTCATGACTTGGCCTTAGCCAAAATGATGAGATAGTCTGACTTTGATATAGGGGTGTAGAACATCTATCAGACATGCTTGCCCATTATAACCAGGTTCATTGTTCCTTGTGTCTCTGAAAGCTATGCTACTGATTATGATCTATCCCATATAGTTATGACTGTCCTAATTAATTTTGCATGGAACAGACTTCTAACATATGTATTATGAAGTACTGGACACTCAGAAGATTATGTTGAATCAGTCCTTGGTGAGAAAATATCACGTCTCGGTCTTGGAAACTTGAAGATTCATCAATCGAAGGAGCATTGGATGCTAAGTTGGATTGGGGTACTTTGAGAATTTGGGCTTTTTAGCCATTACAAAGTAGGAGTGGATGCAATTCAGCAACCAAAATGGGATGTATTTGTCCCGTATTCAATATAAATAGCGAAAAATAGCATCATATTGATATTGTCCATATTATCAACCTGCCATATGTATGGTGAAGCGAAGGCTGCCTATCATTGGCAACTTTGTTGCTTTTCCTTGTTTATATGTTTTGCAGGAAACAGTAAAGATGGCATCTCCCCCTTGGATGGATATTAGGCATCACCATTGCCATTTCCCAGGGCCTTCGAAGATTTTGTGGCCCATTTGAAGGAGAAATTTGGAGAGCAAGCGCTTTTGTTGTTTTCAGGGATGTTTTAGTCCTCCCAGATAATGCTTGCATGGATTCATATGGATGGTCATAAAAGACCTTCATGTGTTTCCCATCTAGAAGGGTAAATATCACATTGCCTTGATGGTCTATGATTGTATAAGCACCCATTTAGTATGTTGTCATGGAGAATGTGAAGTCCAAGTCCATTTGGGTGGATTTTCTTTTGAGCTTTGGAGCCATGACTTGCTTTTGTTTGACCATGACGAGGCCAGTTTTCTTGCATATACTCTCTTTGAGCAATTTCTCATAAGCATGGGCCATGCATGCTTAATAGAATTGCAAATTTTGATCGGCTCAAGGCCGATTGCATTCCAGGTTGGCTTCTTTTATAGCCGCCTTTCAATTTGATCATAATCTTCGCATATATGTCCATAGTGGACAGGCATCCTGTATAACGGGAGTTTTAATTACACCGAGATAACCGCCTCAATGCCATATGTCCCAGAGTGTTTATAAGGCTTGTCTTCATGAGAGCAGTCGTCGGCATGTACCTTCATTCCTTACTCCATTACTTGGATATTCTGAATGCCAAGAGTTGAAGAGATTTTCTTTGACATAAGGTGGATCTTGTAATCCTTTTATTTTTACATGGATCTGTTGTATGAGTGTCATCATTCATTATCATTTTTGACTCCCCCCTTTTTCCTTTGGAATGCATGAGAAGGAGAGAATAGTTAGGCGGATTTCTACTTTTCAGGACCTTCTTGGACGAATTTGGCATGGCGACTTCCCTTGACTTTCCTTTGAGGTTTTTTTTTTCAAATATCTTTTTTGAAATTTCCGCCTTTTGATCTGATTTCTGAGCTGAACTTATTTGGTTAGTAGTCAATTTGGTATCTTTGTGATCCATGACATATTGAGGCCAACTTTCTTCATCTAAAGAGTCATCAAGAAAATATTCATTGCCTTTTGTATGAGGAAGAATGGATTTTGGTTCTTTACTGTGGGAGCAAATGATTTCTTATATATTTGAACTTTCTTGGGAACTTTCCATGTTTGTGCTACGTCCCTGTTGCGGCCTTTTGTATGGTTTTGGCTGCGGGCGATTTGTTTTCTCTTTTAGTAGGTGAGTATCAATGGTTTTGGTCTTGAGAAGATGATTTCATCTTCACAAGCAATGTTGTTTGAAGCAAAAATTGAGATGACATTACAGGAGAACATATGAACTTTCCTGTTGTATGTTGTTTTTGCAACCTGTTTCATCAGCTTACATAGCAGTCATTGGTATGGGTATATTCCATGTTGCATATAAGTAGCATTTACGGCGTTGGCTTGTGCCGACTTAACATGTGACTGAGGTGGGTTCTACCCTATGCTCGCCTAGATCAATTTTGTCTTTTTGTATGAATCCCTCAACAATATCTTTGAAGAGGAAGCAATCTTCGATTACATGTCCTACAATACGGTGATAGAGACAATAATTTGGGTGATTGACTTTGCTGACTTCATCTGCCTTTTTAGGCTCAAGCAGTTCAAAGAGTCTTTCTTGAAGACATCGGTTGAATATTTGTTGAGTCGTTTCTTTGGGAAAAGAGTAAGGCCTTTAGAGCCTTTTATTTAGGGATTTGCCCTAGCATTGTTGTCCTATCTTTTCTTTTCCAGGTTCACGGCCAGATTTAAGATGTAGACTTCTTTAGCTGTACTATTGCCATTGTCTTTTATTTCTAAGAACCAAGGTTCTTCGTCATGTCTGGTTGACGGATTTGAGTTTTCAGAGAGGAATATCTCAATTTCAGCGACAACATTATTGAGATGCTCAAAGGTTTTTATGTTGGAGACGATGACTTTTTCACTTACCTCCGTCCGAAGATTCCTTTTGCAAAAAACAGACGGCCTCTTCTTGATTTGGTGGATTTTTGCATCTCATTCTGAGCTCTCGCCACCTTTAGATGAATTCCAGAGTAGACACATCCTGATTTTGTGGTGTGGAGAATAGCTCAATTAATGGAATTTTTCTCTCCACAATTTGAAATCTTTTGATAATTTTTTTTGGGAGGCGTTACAGATACCATGTTCTATAACCCTCCACACCCTGTGTCCAGTCATATCCAACTTTTAGCAGAACTCAGAGATGGTACATGTACGGACCATATCATATACATAACATAAATGAGAGAATAAGAGCTCACAAGGTAATAACAAATAGCCATCCATCGCAAAATCTAAATAATAATAAATCAACACAATCCATGAAAGTCTCATAATAAACAATTGTCTCTGAATAATATAAACAATCTTTATCAACTCTCTAGGATCTCTCAAATTATACAATAGACTCAA
Organism: Zantedeschia hybrid cultivar; assembly: GCA_030544215.1. Lineage (NCBI taxonomy): Eukaryota > Viridiplantae > Streptophyta > Magnoliopsida > Alismatales > Araceae > Zantedeschia > Zantedeschia hybrid cultivar. The sequence continues at coordinate 11,851,751 of JARZZO010000013.1, read as the reverse complement.
ATACTTTCTACTACATCAATCTACTAAAATGAAAAGACTCATATTACCACAACTAGTCTTGAATTTAATAAGTTCTAAGAACACCTAATTCTCATAGTCAGAATCAAAATCCAACTCTCTGGTCATCTATCCTGAAAAACTATTTAACCAACTTGCTGAGTACAAAACTCAGTAGGCATCATCCCTTCCACAGGCTAAACATATAATAATTGAAATTCACATGATATATAAAATCATGGCATGAATGAATTTCAATGCTACATATAAATCAAGTAAAAGAATGATACAAAACAAAATCTTATATATCTCATATCAAATCAAATGTATTTTCTAATAGTTTAAAACAAACATGCTAATTCATAATACTTGTCACATATATCAAACTTTCTTACTTTACTTGAAATCAAACTACCAATCATAAACATATCTCATAATTTCTCCAACACATAGGGAGACACATATCACATAGTATATGACTTAAAATGTCAACTAGCAGTATAAAATCAAGTTATACATTTTAAAATTCAAATACATATTTAAAACATATTATAATGAAGTTAAAACATATCCAAATTTAACTCATTATATGTCAGAATTATCATATTTTACATATTAAACGGACAAGTATCTTAACCACAACATAAGGAGCCACACATATATATAAAATCATGGCATGAATGAATTTCAATGCTACATATAAATCAAGTAAAAGAATGATACAAAACAAAATCTTATATATCTCATATCAAATCAAATGTATTTTCTAATAGTTTAAAACAAACATGCTAATTCATAATACTTATCACATATATCAAACTTTCTTACTTTACTTGAAATCAAACTACCAATCATAAACATATCTCATAATTTCTCCAACACATAGGGAGACACATATCACATAGTATATGACTTAAAATGTCAACTAGCAGTATAAAATCAAGTTATACATTTTAAAATTCAAATACATATTTAAAACATATTATAATGAAGTTAAAACATATCCAAATTTAACTCATTATATGTCAGAATTATCATATTTTACATATTAAACGGACAAGTATCTTAACCACAACATAAGGAGCCACACATATACATATACTGGGCACTTACGAAATAGTACCAAGTCTTGGATACCGCAGAACCGGAGATCACACATCCCACCACTACACCATACTGAAGTAGGTTTCATGGATTTTACCCATTGTCCTTGGGTCACATAATAACCTGTCCAACAAGGATGCTTACATTGGAATCGGGCTACATAATCCCTTTAAGATGGCAATGTCATTATCACACAATTTAAATTAGATGGCACATGTCTTACAGAGATTAGAATTCATCATGAATCTGAAATTAACATTAATCATATAGCTAATAATATACATATGCAAAAATAATATATGTTTCATGAAAACAAAGCATTTTAAAGACAACAGAATGTTCTACAATAAACTTTAAGGTAAAACTGATTCCAACAGGGTCACATATGCATGAAAAACATTACTGAGAATTTTTCCGGAATTTCCGGAACATGCTTCATGATTTTCACCTATCAAAACCTATTTTTTTAGACTGAAAAAATATTAAACATGGTGAATATTAGTAAACAAATTCAAAAATTCACCAAACTGTTAAAACATGATAATTAGGCCATAAGCAAAGTGTTTGCAAAATCTCACTAAATTCGGAGATCAAATGAGTGGTTTCAAGGTTCAAATGGCGAGTTTAAAAAAGAAATAAATAGTAATAAAATAGGAATAAATTTTCAAAAATTATGAATTTTTACAAGCAAGAAGAATATGTCAAAATCAAGGTGTAATCAAAATTTCAAGTCAATTGGCTAAGAAACGAAAAAGTTATGTCTAATCAGAGTTCAACCTCAAAACTACAAATATAAACTCTGAAAACCGTAGGTAAAGGTTCTAAAAAATGTAGGTAAAGACTTATGAGTACTTAATCAAGAACTTAAATTGTGTCCAGAGAGGTGGATGCATAGATGGCAGTACCGGTACCGGTACCGGCCGGTACGACCGGTACGGGCTTAAAGGGGCCCAAAAAAATCAGAAAAAAAGAGAAAAAATCAGAAAAAATCAGAAAAAAATCAGAAAAATATAAACAATTAATTAGCTATGTGTTGGGTGTGATAAAAGTGTGTTAAGACAAAGAAGTACACATAACACATACAAAATAACTATTTTCATACAGATTAAACATGAAAAATATTATGTTAATGTACTAAATATTTACAACAATACAAAATATTAACGAAATCAAACGATCCTTACCTATGAAAAACATAAGTGAGTCCCTTAATATGGATAATAACCTGTAGTTCCTTCTGATTCATCATCTGGTTGCTGTTGCTGGTATCCATAATAAGGTTGCATATGTTCCCTATATTCACCATAACTAAACAATGATGCAGCCAAGTTATGCATCCCTCTTTGAATCCCTCTTGGAGTATATGCTTGTTGACTTGATGAAATTCCAGAATCATGGTGCAAAGAAGTAGCATGAGGATAAGAAGAAGACCCTGACCCATAACTGCTACTGGGTGGAATCGGTGGATGGAATTGAAAGCCTTCATACTCTACTTGATCTCCCCAACTATACATGCCTGCTTCTTGTTGGCCACCTCCATAACCTGACTGCTGTCCATGCTGACTTTGTGAATCATAATCTCCTTGACTTTCATGTTGTCCTCTTCCTGTGTCAATATGTAAGGAGAAAGAAGGTGCATACACTACGCCTCCGGTAGTAGCACCTGCAGCTGCACCAGCATCATCACTAGGAGACTCTGTCCCATCATCATCATCATCTTGATCATAATCAACAATTAACTTTCTTTTAACATTACTTGATTTTTTCTTTTGTGATGCCTGTTTTTGTTGGCTTTCTTTTTTTTCTAGATCCTTTTGCAAGTTCAATCGATTCAATACTCCTTTTCCTCGTGGTGTATGCCTCACATAAATTTGCTTCATCTCATCAATGGCAGGATCGTCACTGGCAGCCAGATTAGTCCTCTCCAAAGTAGATGTACTCATTTTTAAGAATGATGGTGGTCCAACCATTCTAGAAGTGACTGGCCTACTATCTAATTCTGAGTGTCTAGCAGGCTCAAGCTCAGTATCATGTGCAAATAAAGGCACATGCTCAGTCTGACTCTGATGCTCATATGAAGGAAGTGAATTTTCTTTTTGCCTTTTCGAGGTTCTTAATTTTGGATCTCTAGCAACAGCTCCATCTAGTATGCCTTCTGCCCATTCTGTATCATCGGGATCAAAAACTGGCTCATCGACAGTTGCTCGTGTCTCAACCCAAGTCTGCAAGAGATTATCATCATCAAATAACTCTTCCACATCAATTTGGCCAACCACATCTTCTGCGTGTCCTGCAGCTCGTTTCTCCCTCAATTGTTGTCTCAACCGGATGTTTTTGATCCTCAATCTCATATTGTAATGGCAGTACACCAATTTGTCCAATCGTTCAGCCTTTAACCGATTACGAATTTTTGAGTGTATAAGGCTGAACGTGCTCCAGTTTCTTTCACCTTGGCTTGCCGACGTCGTCTGACTCAAAACCCTCATTGCAACGGAAGCCAATGGATTATAGCACATATCTGTTGTACACCATTATCCACCACTCAGTTGTGCCATCATTAAAAGAAACCAAAAAAAAAATTAATCAATGTATGTTCTCGTTTCTTATGCACATTTGACAACAATGCAATGACTAAGTATACCTGGGCTCACTTTCTCTACAGCAATTTGCACAGAGTCTTCATTATATGTCTCCAACCTTAGCCTATAAGCCTCCATCTACAAAGATGGAATTAACAATTAATAGAATTCATAGGCTCTTCAAATTACAAGTAATTGGATAAATCTTAAAGTCAGATCTTCACTAAGTATACCTATCTCTCTGCCTCAATCCTATCTTCTATTGTCCTCGACAAACGTGCAATCACATTTAGTGTGCCTTGAATCACCTTTCCATCAATATGCACTTGACGACTGTACATTACTCGAGGATTTAAAAAATAACCTGCATTTCGGTGAAAAATTACTAATGTCAATTTAATAAATAATTTCCCATGTAACAGTATAAGACTTCACTTACCAGCTGCATGCAAGTCGTGGTGTAATGTGCTTTTCCATCTGACATCAATAAGGTCCCACCACTTCATATAAGTGTTGGGAAATGCGTTCTTGATGTGCACCTTAGCAATGTCAATTGCCTCGTACAAATATCCTATGTAATTCTTATCATCCCCATCCACCAATTTTAACACTTGTACGAGAGGTTCCACCAACTTCAGATAAGTCTCCATATTACTCCAAAATTTTTTATTCTCTATGATTTTCCTCACTTCCAAATGTTCAGATTTAGATTCATTGGAGGTGGTCCGCATATACTCCAAGAACTCCTTATTAAACATAAAACCTTTGATCTCATTCTTGAATTTGTGCAAAGATTCTAAAGAAATAAAATTAGATGCAAATCGTGTAGGCCCCGCACGGATGAGATCTCGACCTCCAGATGCTTTTTCTCTGAACATATTCAAGATCCTGGGATGACCATAAATAAATTGGGTAATTCTTTGGGCTCTCTTTACAGTCTTGCTGATAGTTGGATCCTTACCAATGTCTTCAAGCATCAAGTCCAGACTATGCGCTGCACATGGGACTCAATAAAGGTGTTTGCGCTTGTCCATTAACTTCTTCCCTGCAGCTTTATAACTTAGTTCATTATCGGTGACCACCTGGATAACATTTTCCTCTCCAATTTCCTGAACCATCTGATCCATCAAACCAAATAAATATTTTGCATTCTTTGAATAGTTTGATGCATCAACAGATTTCATAAAAACTGTCCCTTCAGTGCAATAAACAAGAAAATTAATCATGGACTTCTTCGTGGTACCAGTCCAGCCATCGCACATAATTGTGCATCCTCTCTCCTTCCATACTGCCTTAAAACTTTCAACCCACTGTTGAAGTTCTTCATATTCTCCATCAAGCCCCCGTCCATATATGTCTCGACGTGTGGGGGCTTTGAACCCACGACCATGATCTGCTATCGCATCAATCATAGGCTGAAAATAAGGAGACTGAGCAGCATGTAAGGGAACATCTGCATGCAAAAACCATTTGCAGATGCTTTTAAATGTATGTCATGCCGCTTCAGCTGACTTTTTTACTCCTCTCATTGCTTGCTTGATTTTTGGCTGAGTAGAACTCTGTCTTCTAAAAAGATAACTGTCCATAGGACCCACTTGGCCTGTAGGTTGACTTGTGCCTCTTATTGATGGTCCATCACCTCTCCTTCGGGCTTCGTCTTCTTGTTGATGCCATAAACTCTCTCTTCTAGCTACAGCCATCTCAGGATCATCATCATCATCATCATCACTAGAATCTACAATTTGTTCAGCCCTTTGCCTCTCACGTATAGAAATGCCACTGGCCGCAGTATACATCCCTTTGCCTTTTGTATTATGTCTACCTGAAATTTCGCCTTGGAGTTCAACCTCATCTTCATTCTTTTGTTCTTTTTGTGCTTTTCGGCCATGCAACAATTTACGCATCTCGTTGGCAACTTGTCGGGGACAGACAGTACACCTTGTCACCTGTCATGTCTTCCCTGCTAAATGTTCTTTCCCTCGAGTGATTCCACCACCCATCTCTTTACCACAATATTTGCATTTCACTCTCCTCTTTGCAGTATTAACTAAGGTGATATGGGCCCACCCTGGGTCTTGCTCTTGTTGTTCAGCCATGTTCCTACAACACATAAAAAAAAAATAGAAACAAATATAAGAACATTTGGCATTACGCTCCTAGTTTAAAACATGTAAAATTGGGACCCCAAAATTGGGGATTTCCCCTAATTAACCGTCGATCAACACAATTGACAGCACACTCCTATTTTAAAACATGCAATGAAGCTTAATTAGGCTCCAATTGATGTTTAATTTAAGTAATTAGACAAAAGCCCCAATTTTTAACCGCTAATTAGGGCCAAAATTGGAGATTTCCCCTAATTAACCGTCGATCAACACAATTGACAGCACACTCCTATTTTAAAACATACAATGAAGCTTAATTAGGCTCCAATTGATGTTTAATTTTAGTAATTAGACAAAAGCCCCAATTTTTAACCGCTAATTAGGGCCAAAATTGGGGATTTCCCCTAATTAACTGTCGATCAACACAATTGACAGCACACTCCTATTTTAAAACATGCAATGAAACTTAATTAGACTCCAATTGATATTTAATTTAAGTAATTAGACAAAAGCCCCAATTTTTAACCGCTAATTAGGGCCAAAATTGGGGATTTCCCCTAATTAACCGTCGATCAACGAAATTAACAGCACACTTCTAGTTAAAACATGTAATGAAGCTTAATTAGGCTCCAATTGATGTTTAATTTAAGTAATTAGACAAAAGCCCCAATTTTTAACTGCTAATTAGGGCCAAAATTGGGGATTTCCCCTAATTAACCGTCGATCAACGTAATTGACAACACACTCCTAGTTTAAAACATGCAATGAAGCTTAATTAGGCTCCAATTGAAGTTTAATTTGAGTAATTAGACAAAAGCCCCAATTTTTAACCACTAATTAGGGCCAAAATCGGGGGTTGTCTATTTTATCAAGAAAATGAACGTAAATCATCTAAGAAATATGTAACAAACTAAAAAATAATCACTACATTAAAATATAAATCATACCTTCTTTTTTTCTTCCACCCAAAACGGTGAAAACGTCTCCGGAAAGGGTGAAAACGTCTCCGGCGGCGGTGGCGGACGGCGGCGGCGGCAGCGGGTGGCGGCGGCGCTTCTTTCCCCTCCTTCTCCTCCTCCTTCCCTTCCCCTCCCACTGCAAAAAACCGAAATCCCCTCTCACAGATCTGTTTCTGTGAGAGGGGACACACGGGCGAACCGGGCCGGTACCGGCCCGGTACAGTCATTTTTCTCTTTTTTTTTTTTTTTTTTTACGGTACCGGCCCAAAATGGGGGTACCGGTACCGGTCCGGGCCGGTACCGGTACGTAGCCGAAACTGCCATCCATGGGTGGATGTCTTTTACAATCAAATTGAAAGGCGTCCAGTCAAGCATACGCGTTTTAATAGGCGTCATCTAGTCTGAACGTCTTTTAACCAGAAATTCCATAACCAGCATATTTCGTAAATTGGTCAAAGAATTGATAAATGAAAGTGGAACTTAAAATCATAGACTTATAGAATATTGTTCCAGAAACATATTTTGACACTTTTGAAAATTAAAATCAAGTTTTTCATATTAATACAAAATAATCCATACTTTGGAAAATCATCACCTACCTCTTATGAACAAACTGATCTTCTCCAACTAATCCCTACAACCCTACTACGAATCCAGCAACTTCTAACCTTCCCTCTTAATCTCTAAGCCTCCACAAATACGAGATCATTAATCCATAAGTCATAAATCATTTCTTCTTATCTATTCTTCAAGAACAAGAGCAACTACCCTAATTCGAATCCCACACGACCTCCATAGTCCACGTTTGGATCGGATTAAATTTTTCTTCCACGAATTAGAGAGAATCCTACTCCAAATCAGACTCCTCTCCTGCATCTCTACTTGTCTTATCTGAACATCTAATTTTTTGACTTAGCAAACGGAAGAACCTGCAAAAATGATCTTCTACAAAGTTGTAGATCTCTTCGAGCTCTTTCCAAGGGTACCAACCACACCAAAATATAAGTTATATAGTAAAAGTTATCGCTAAGATACTAACGTGTTGTCCTAAGTACCCAAAGCTATAAACTTCCTTCAACTTAATTGGCTAAATCACCTACAAAACTAAGTTAATGGGCTTATTCAAATAACTAAGTTATACTCTATTTGTCTCTTAATTATTATTATTTTTGTTTAGAAAATACCAGGTATTACAGAGGGTCTAGGACATCTGCTCCATCGCGGAGGCTGAATAGCTTCAAAAACTCTTAAATTTCTTCATTATTCTTCAAAAAGAGGATTACACCACTATTTAAAGCAAAGCTAACTCAAACCCTAAACCTAATGACTAAAATACCCTAATTCAAAATAAATGACTAAAATCTGATCCAAAATCTTTTTAAAAAAGTACATCAAATGGGCCCTAATGGTCCAAATAAAATATAAAATAGACTCTTGGCTTCGCTTCCACAATTCTTGGATTCCCATCACTTTGACTCTTGAATACATACCTCCTTATACCCCCGTCTTTAACAGGATGACGAAGGATCAGTTTGTTTCAGCTCTGCGCAAGCTGTGCATGTTCAACATCTATCCTCAACTTGAGAGGGGTGGTATGTAAGATAAATTTTTATGTGAGGGGTTTATTTGTCTTCGTGTCTTACTCTCTTGTTCTCTGCTTTCTTTCAGTTACTGAGTTTTTGAATGGCCTGGTTGGTCCCCTTAAAGCAAGGGGTAATTATGTCTTTGTGTAACCCTTTTATTTAGCCTATGGCAAGGCCTGTTGGTGACTGAGTCACAGAAACCAGCCCTCTCTACAGCTAGTCCCCCCCTGCTGTGTCATGTCTCTCCTCTCTCTGCATCTCGGTCAACTTCTACAATTTACTATAAGTACCTGACAAACATTGGACATCTTAAGACTTATTCCAATCGGTCTTCAACAACTGAGATATAATGAATTCAACAACCATTGAACTGGCTGAAAGAATTTGCCTAATAAAAACTAATAGCTCAAACTTACAAAACACCAAGATTAAGAATGTCTTCCACCCAAATTTCACCTTTCTCTTCGAATCCACATCTACTCTGCAATAAAGTTAAATATTATTTACTTAGGAAGAGTTATACCTTGAATGAATATCAGGTAATATGACAAATAACATTATCTTACAGGATTGAACTTCACTCCTGTAACCTGGTCAATGTCCTTGTGAGAAAGAATACCGACTTCAACTAGTTCCATGAGCTCTTTCCTTGAAATATTCCACTCTTGTTGACGCTAATATGCAATTTTTCACAACAATGAATGGCAAACACGTGAACAAGAAACATCATACAATAGCAAATATTAGAAGCATACCCCCTTTAGCTGGTTCCTTTCAACAATTCCAACACGGAGGCCTTTACAGGCCAATGATGCAGCGACAAAAATTCCCAAAGTACCACCACAAACAAGTACGTCAAAGGCATGTGCCTCATGGTCATAAGGATGTAAGTTAACCGATGAATCAGGAAAACAGAAGACTACATCAAGTTTTTCCTTTATATCTGCAAAAAAAAAAAAATCAAACCATAGGAATGTGTTACGATTGAGGAGTTATCACTCCAAAAATCTAAATCCTCCATTCCCTGAACAGTTCTGGACAAACATGCAGATATGATATGATAACTTCCAATCACTATTTTAGCCTCATTCAAATGCATCAAACAAATTATACCACCAAAAAGGTAAAACTAAAAGCATCAACTATATAACATGTTAGTGCCCAAAATCCTGGTTTCATAATCAAAAATTCCACATCGAGATGAGCCAATGCTAATCTGATTTCAATTAGGGAAAATCTGATCCCTGATTTAATTGAAAAGATGAAAGCAGAAAAATCAAGTTCATCTTATCCCAGGCAGATTTAGAGCCAAGCCTGGTCCCAATCTGGATCAGATCGGTCCCAGCCAACACAGGACCCAACCCGATTCCACAACCCTTGAATGAAACAGATACATTTTTCAAACTGACTGTACAATCTTATCAAGTTTGTCTCTTATATGAAACATTTATATAAAACAACATATTTTTTTACTACAATAACATCATGGTAAAGCTTGAAGAGAAAGAGAAAACTAAGTACTTGAAACTAGCAGAGTTGTACTCTGTTGAATGAACAAGCTCTAACTACTGCAAGTTGCCCAGAAAACTGGGGAAGCACAATTGGACACCACTTAGACAAGAAATGCAGGATACCATTGATCAACAAGCACCTGGAAGAAACAATTGTAGATAGAAACGCATTTTCTTATCAAGATTCCAAAGAGAAAGTTCATCAAGAACTCACAGTTAAGAAATGACAACATTACCTTACAAAAATAGATCACATCCAACTAGGAAAAAAATTGTCAAATAATGTGAGCCTTTATTTATGAAATTATGAGATAGATTAACTGTACTGTAACAGTAAAAATATCAGTATTATAAATGCAGATGGCAAAAGCAAAGAACATTGTTAGATGCAAAAGACCCCTCTACCATGGGTTATAAAAAAATTGTCCTCTATGCGAGGACCATTATATGATCCATACTTTTCTGTAATATGAGTTTCACCCAATTCCTTTATATTATTAGTCCTTTCCCTACTCCAAGCAGTCTGATGTTACTAATGCGCATTTCTATGATAATGGTGAGAATCGTGAAATAAAGGTGACAGATGTTCCTGCATTACATATTTCTATGGATTTGTCATCGGGCGTTATTATGTGTAAGAAGTAAAATCTCCTATGTGGACCACTAGGAAGCATTCCAGTTTGTTTTGAAATTGTCGCCGTAGTACTTCTACAAGGAGATATATTGCAATACCTGCCCTGCAGAAAACTGGATAGTTAGATTAACCAGTTATCTTTCTCAGTGACAGTCCAATTCTCTGATGAGCTTTGCCTCGTTTCTCTCTCTTCCAAGCCCTCCCTCCCAAGCCACAGCTTTCCCTTTATTAAATTGCTGTTATGTCTCGTTCGCTCTCTTCTCCTGCTGCTACTTCTCTCTTTATTCTTTATTTTTATTTTTGATCTTTTTCACTTTTCATAGAGCTTCATATCATAATTGTTGCAATACACATTGCCAGCATCAGTAAGAGGACCATACTACACATGAGCCAGTTAATAACCTTAAATTGCAAAAAGGATGCAGAGGAGGAAAATTAGTGGGATGGTCAAGTTAAAATCACCATATATGTAAAAATATAATTTTGATCGAGGCAATTCTGTACCCATTTAAAAGTTTCCAATTCTCTACAAACTCGGTTTCTGTATTGTTTCTAGACTTTTGCAACTTTGTCCAAATGGCAGAGAAGTTTGCACCAACTGTGAAAGTACTGGCATGTCTTTCCTCTTCCTTTGCAAGTTTTTTTATTTAGTTTCTCCCGAAGACAGAAATGGGGAACTGGAATCTAATACAAATTCACTTAGTTTCTTTCCTAAGTACATAAGGAATATATCCTTAGAAGTCTGGCTGTGGTTAGGAATTCCCTAGTTTCTTATAGCAAGCCAAAGTTTAATGTGAGGAGTTCAAGTTTGTTTCTTACGAGGCTTAGAAAGTAAGTACTATGGACAGAGACTCAACAGTCATCCTTTAATGAAACCGCGGTCGTGAAAGGCTGAGAAATCATGCGTGCACACATGCATGCGTTTGAAGGGTGGGTGGGAGAGAATGGTTGTGCCATGATTACATTATCTTTTTATCATGCGTGCACACATGCATATGTAATTTCAGTAACAGAAAGGTTGATCATGTAGATTTAGTTACTATTGACGGTCAAGTTATTCTTAAAAGTAGCAACTTTCGATATTTAGGATCTTCTATTCAAGATGATGGAGAGATCTCACGAAGTCAAGACAGGTTGGCTGAAGTAGAGAAGTGCATCTAGAGCATCTAAAGTCCTTGTAATCGACGGGTCCCCTTAAAAACTCAAAGGTAAGTTTTATAGGGTAGTTGTAAGACTTGCTATGTTACATGGTTCTGAGTGTTCGGCTGTAAGAAAGGATCATGTGCAAAAATTATGTGTTGATGCGATAAGGATGTTGAGGTGGATGTGTGGTAAGACTAGAAAAGATAACTTAGGAAGGAATGTATACATAATGAATTAAGTGTAGCTCCTATTGACATTAAGCCTAAGGAGAATAGACTGCGATGATTTGGTCATGTACATCATCATCCAAGTTCAGCGTCAGTTAAGAGGTGTGATAAAATTAGAGTGGGAGAGGGTAGAAGGCATAGAAGAAGACTTAAGGTGAGGTGGTTAGATGTAGTTAGCAAGGACTTGGTCTTGCTACATGTTACCTCAAGTTTGGCATTGGATATACTAAAATGGCGGGACATGATTCATGTAGTCGAGCCCAAATAGATGGCATAAAGCGATGATGATGATGATGATGCTCTCTTCCTTCATACAAGACTATGCTCTCTTCTTTTCTTTTTTCTGAAAGATGGTCAACGCTCTCTTTATGCTCTCCTTCTTCATGCATGCTCCACAAGCATGTTCTCTTTCTTTGTGCATCCTAGTAGAGTCAGATCATCCTTCTCTATGTTGATGGCATGGTATCCCAATTCTTCTATTGTGACATGTCGGAAGAGTTGGCATGTGTAGAACTCATGAAATTGAGGAAACATTGTGCTTCAACAAAATTAATATACCCCAAGGGTTCAGATCAAGAATGATTATAAGAGGAAGAAGGAAGTGGACGGAGCAAAACCAACCTGATGCAGTATAACAAATGCTAGACAGTAGTCTGTCCAACCTCTTCAATGCGTTATACGAGTAAGCTCCTCCAGCACCTCCTACTTCTTCCCTAGTTGAAATGCTTTCCATTATCCGCTGCATGATAGAGTAGGTTACCACTTAGCTCTAGATGGTAGCATTGTTCTAAATGGCCAGTGATAGGAAAAAAAAAAAAAAACCACTGGTGGAAGCTGTATTAAGAAACAAAGCGGTGCACCTTTTATTAGCTTTACGATGTGACATCACCTGCTAACTAGTAGTTTATATAACAAGGAGCTTGCTCATGCCATTCAAGTCAAGAGGCCCTACTATATATCCAGTATTTTGGAGCATTAAAACTAAACAAATACTTCATAATTGAATTTCCCCATAGAGGTCACTTAGGATTCCTCCTCTTCAAAATGACATTATCATGAAATTAGCTTATGAACACATTATACTTGTAACATGATGTTTTATCAAATCCCGGGAAAGCCATACATATAACTACCATCTGAAGCTTCTACATTCTAGTACTGACAGTGTTGCACCAGACGTTTTGGGAAAATTTTCAGTTTCACATGAAGGTTATACTGCAACACCCACATTTTGTCAACTCACGACAAAATCTCTTTCTACAAAATAATGTTCAACATTCAGACCAACATAAGTTTTATAGTGGTGTAACAATGCTTGCTTCTTTATTGTGATGGCTGTTTAATACTGTATTCTTTTCCATCAAATTCCTTTTTTCCAAGGGAGCCGCACAACCATCCAAATATCTGATCAGCATATGACAGCTTGTTTGCAATGTGCCTGATTGCACCATAATCCATATGGTTATGGATTTTATGTTGAGTAGCTTATTTATATTTCTGGGTTTCTAGATAGTATCCCTCGTAATATATCAGGAAAATTCCTTGCAATCTGTCTATGAAGAAATTATGTAGATATTCCCCGTAATCAAACTTATATTTGCAAATAACCCTTTCGAAAATCTTTTTTTCCTCTAAATCTCTTGGAGCTTTCCTTGAATTTTATGGGTGTCTATCAAAGAACTTGAGATTTTGAGAGGAAATAAATTAATAGATAGATTAACTTACAGAACCAAATTACTGCCTCTGCAGATTTACTTCGCTCTTAAAGAGTGGTGGGTCAACGTCCCAAAAAGAGAGCAAAGCGGAACGAAGAAGAAAAAGTGTTTCCCACAAAGGAGGAGCTCAGGTGTGGCGGCATACTTGGGTCCTCGAAGGGGTCGAAGCGCCGCCAGCAGGACCAGCATCAGCGTCGAAGGTAGCCCGGGGGAGGAGAAGCAGAGATGGAGGGCGACAAGGAGCAGCAGTTCCTCTTCGCCGGCGCCTCCCCCCTTTCCCAGTCCCAATCGGGAACGCCGCAACCGATGAAGAAGAAGAGGAGGTGGAGGAGGAAGGGGGTGAGGAGCGATGGCGGCCATGAAGAGAGCAGGGGGAGCTCCATGGAGGGTGGAGGTCGCAGCGCTGCAGCAGCAACATGGCGATGAGGTGAATGAGGTGGTGGTGCAGCCAACGGTTCCCTTTCCACGCCCACTCCTCTCCGGGGTCTCCACTCCAGCTATATTGTAGCTTTGGAAAGATGCTACTTCCACCCACTTGATCACATCATGCCTCCGCTTTTGGGCTCTTCCCGTCCACGGCTCTTGGGCCCTCTTCCGAGGAGCCACCCACACAGAAGAGTGACAATAGCAAACTAGGAGCAACCGTTCCCTTGCTTGGTTTCATGCTAGAAGATCTTCTACGGTCTTCGAAAAAGACGCGAAAAATGCACCCACTTTTTTGCCCCCCTTTTTTATCTCAACTCTTCGTAGAACACAAATTGGTCCAATTCGATAAAAAAAAAAAAGGTAAAAGTTTAGCCAAGTCAAAATATGTAAACTTACACAAGGGATTTGCAAAACCATATACGAAAATTGTGTATAAATCGAGCGTTGAGACTGAACCTCCTATCATGCATGGTTAAGGCCAAGGGTACGTGATTGCTAGAGAAGGCCATTGATGCCTCATTTTACATTCTCTTTCCATTATTTTCTCGTCAATGCCAATATGTACGACTATAGCCGACCGTTAGAAGTCCCTAAGTGGCTGGAGGACCTCTTTCTAGTGAAATATTGTCCAAATACAATAAAAATAGCCATCAGAAGCCCAAATGGAATTACAAATTACAGTATTTTGGTTTGATTTGATTTTATTATCTCAAGAATCTCAACCTAGGCCGGGCACTATAAGCAGGATCGGGGTTATACTTCTCCACCTATCATCAAAAGTGAAATTCTCAATCAAAATTGGGGCTAGGGAGGTCTGCGGGGATCAGAGTGAATCTCATCGTGTTACTTTATCTCGGCCTGAGAAAGAGAGGTAGCATCCCAATAGGCTCGACTCGAGAGGTCTCAACAGTCAAGGCCAACACCACGGAACGAACCCTAGCTGAAGAGATGAATCACCCTTGATGGATAGTCGAAAGTGATCCGCTCTTCTCTAACACACAAAGGGAGAACTACTAAGGCCTCCTTATGGTGAATATGATGTCCAGGCAGAACACCCAGGCACATCCTTAGAAGTGGCAACCCACTAGTTAGTTAGCCAATTCAAGGAAGGGTAGACTAAATTGGAAAATACTAAGTGCACATGACTGGTGTGCACAAATCTTAGTCACGTTGCACACCCAATAGGCAACGACCATATTGAAGCCGATTGGGACTGAGTTGGCCATGACATGGCGAGAGTACTTAATGCGATTTGAAAGGCCTGAGAAAAGACTTTAGTGCCCTCATCCATTCCCACCCCTAAAGACGGTCCGACGAAGGGGGAGAAACCACCTACGCTTGCCCTCTCAACTCAACAATGAGGAACCAACCTGTCCGGCGCTCGTCCTCTCTTCCTCGTCTCTTAGCATGGAGGCCACTAGTGCAACTTCCCCATCTCTTGGCATGCAGGCCACCAGCACAAGCACCTATAAGGATCGGGTGGAGCACAAAGAACGCAGCAGAAATTAAGTATTAAAATTTTATATCCGGCCGTTACCGATCCGTTTCGACAAATAAACCACAAAATGATTATTCGGTAATTACCTTGCGTGGATTGGAATCGGCATTCGTCTTGTTCCAAACGAGCGATGTCACCAGCCGTGCAGATGCCCAGTGTAACAACCCGCCACCTATAATCGGAGATCCGATCACTAAATAGATATTGAATCATTAAAATTAGGAGCCAAACTATGATCTCAAATAAGTTTAAAAAATAAATGATAAATTAAATTAAACATTCCATACAACATCTAACTGTAAAGAAAATGCAAATAATTACATAGTCCACAACTAAAACGAAATAACTATACGTACAGGCTTGAAATAAAGGTATAACTACATCGGGGCATACTCCGGAACAAAAGTTGTTGGTGCGCAACTCGAGACGAAATCTACGACTACTACGCCTACCGAGAACCCTCAACTGAAATCGCAGGGAGTGAGTCACATTAGAATAGACTAAGAAGGGATCCCTCGATCCCCACCTCCTATACATGCACACACAATCGTAATACAACAAGGATATATAGGCAAGATATGAACAAGTAAAGCGATAAATAAACCATATGTCCATCGTAAGAAACACTCAAGAAGCTGCCAAGTCAACCGTAAAAATACCGACCCACTGGGACAAAATAACAACCCCTCAGATAACGCGTTGACTACTCCGGCATGTCTAGCTTTAGGTGGTTCTACCTCCTCCCAGCTACGAGTGACACTCCGAAGTGTACCACTATCACACCGGTACTACCTATTATTCTGGAGTACATCAGGTGACCCTTGCCTCCTAGGCGTCACCTTGTCACTCCCACACCGACACAAAGTGTCAAGTGCTAACAACTGTCACTCTAGGTCCATAATTGCATAAACATAACACAATGCGATTCCAAGCACATGAAAATCTCTGCCCCAATGTATGATTTCAAGCATGCATATAATAAGATTGTCTAACAATATACAAGAATCTAATTAACATAATATATAATAATCACACATGTTAAATGCAAGAAATATGAGGCTCTGTCTTGAATCACATTGACTCAGGTTGACGCCATTCAAGACCTTATAATAAGTTTTCTCACTCTCTAGCCTCAAGATCCTGGGATACTGGCCTGAATCACGTTGACCATGGTCGATGTCATTCAACGTCCTATCTCACTCTCTAGCCTCGGGACCTAGGGTCATGGGCCGTAAATCGCGTCGACTCAGGCAAATGCAGTTCATAAATCACATCACCTTGAGCGGACTCATTTCATGTCCGAAACTGAGCTCCCCTCCAGTCTTCACCGGGCCACAACACGAGGTATCCTCCCCCAAAACGAATGAAAAACACACATAGAGACAAGGGGAAATCCATTAACGGAAAGAAACACACTATTCCCATTTTCAAAAATACCAATTTTAATCAAAACCCCCCTGGAACATGCTCATTTTCTATCCAAAATCCCCATACATACATAACATGCTCCAAAACGGGAAATCATGGTTTAAATAAATCAAACAACTTGTGAGGATTGTCACCTTACTGATTACTTGAACTCCTCATAAATCCTTGCCGTCGAACCACCACACCATAAGTCGCCGCCGGTATCGTCGTGGACGCTGTCACTCCATGGAGACGTCGGCCGCTGTCCGAAGAGTGAAGAAGCCGCGGTGTAGATGGTGGTTGTAGACACGTTAATTTTGACATCATTTTGAGTAAATTTTATATCATATAATAATGTTTCAAAATGGTCTGATATTTAATCATTAATTATTAATTTTCTGGAATAATTGTCTAAATGACGTCGATACATGTAAACGCCATTTAAGTTCATTAATGAAATTAATTTTAATTCAGATTTTTAACCTGATTTTTAATTAATTTGTTAATTAACTAAAAGATGTATGTACGACACGACGCCATTTAGATTTCCTAATGTGTTTCTGTTTCTTCTTCCCGATGTTTATCCTTATCTTAATTAAGCTAAAAGACGTCTCCTATGGGCGACACGTTTTAGATAATACAGATAATTATGAATTAAGCTGTGTTTATCTATTTCTTGGTTGGATTGGCTTCAAACTCTTTTATGTTAATCTATAAGTAACCACGAATGCACATGAGAACTTAAGTCTATAAATACATAAGCCTATGAAGTAGGAAATGTTAAGAATTTAAGAGAGAAACTACGTCAAAACGCTGAAGGATTTGAAGGTTCGAGGCATTGCACGACTACTTACAGAAGAGCTTCATCCTTTCTCCATCTTTTCTTCATCCTTTAAGATCATTTAAGAACCAAGACTTTCAGGGGCCATTCAATCTTATTCTTTCTATTTGTTTCATCTAATTAATTTATTTCATAGTTCTATTCATTACATCACTCCATGCTATTAACACACTCACTAGCATAATTTCAACCCACATGTTGAGGAGTTTTAAAGACCACAAAGCAAGTGAGTTATTCTTGTTTGAGTTGCATGATTAAAATTTTCATTATAATAGATATTACCTCTATATAGTTCTTATTAGTTTTCTTCTCTTTTATCTTATTCTTTGCAAGGTACAAAGGAGAAATAAAAAGATCAAGAGGAGTGTAAGGACTGAGGTTTCGGGTTCGGTTTTCGGTTCGGTTTCGGGCCGGATCCCCTGGGTCGGACCTTGTGGGGTCTGGAGAATTTCCTCTGAATGGCGTCGGAGGATCACGACGCCTTTCAAACGGCGTCTGGATAGGTGGACGCCATTTAGGCGAATTTCTGTTGTGCCACGTGGGTGCCACGTGGGGGGGGTTTCGGGCCGCGAGAGTACGGCCCCTGTCTTGTCGTCTGAACGGCGTCCATGATGGACGACGCGATTCAGACTACCACCCTGCGATGTCAGTGTACGGTGACTGACATGTCAGCTGAACGGCGTCCATGGTGGTCGACGCGTTTCAGACAGCTGTCAGTACGGCACGTCCTGTCATCTGATAGGCGTCCGTCTTGCTCGACGCGTTTTAGGTAGTTTCTGATGACCCCCGCGAGCCCTCCTTTCTTTCCCTCATTTCTCACCTCTCACTCTCTCTCCCCTCCCTCTCCGCCTCCTCCGACCCCCTCTCTTCCGCTTTCCCTTCCTCTTCTTCCTCTTCCACCACTCCAACGCCTCCCTACCTCTCACCTCTGCCACCACCACTTCCTTCGCGGCGTTCCATTCTCCGGACGGCGGCCGACGTTCTGGCGGAGTGGCGACGTTCTCGGGGGTACCGGCGGCGGTCTGCGGCGCGGCGGTTGGGCGACACGGAGCCAAGAGGAGTCCAAGTATCCGGTAGGGGGAAGAACCTTGTATATGTTGCTCGTGCTTTCCTAGGCGTGGTTTGATGTGTTTTGGGCTAGATTGAGCATGTTTAGGGGGTATTCTTGTGGGCTTGGTCGCGTTTGTGAATGTGGTTTTGTAGCATGTTGTGGTGGATCTACTTCTCTTCCTCCCCCTTTCCGTTTTGGGGCTTTTTCGGAGTATTTTGGGTTAAGGGAGAAACCCTCGGTTCGAACCAGAGAACCAGGTTTCTGGCGCTAAACGGCGTCGTGCCTGGTCGACGCCTTTTAGAAGGACGTCGGGACAGTACGACGCGTTTTAGCGCAGAAACCTCCCCTGTTCGAGGTTTGTCAGGCTAGGGGTTCTGGCGCTAAATGACGTCATGGGTGGTCGACGCCTTTTAGAAGGACGTCGAGCCACCATGACGCCATTTAGGCAGGAAATTACCCCGACTGAGGGTCCGTCAGCTCGGGATTCTGGGACTAAAAGACGTCATGGTCGGGCGACACGATTCGAATGGCGTCGGGCGACCATGACGCCTTTTAAGGCAGAAATCCCCTGGGTACTGTTTTCCCGAAATTCTGGATTTATCTGATGAATGGCGTCGAAGGATGTCGACGCGTTTTTAAAAGGCGACCGCTGGTGTCGACGCCTTTTAGGCCAGATTTCCGTGGCCTCTATTTTATGAACCAGTTTAGGGAGCTTGAATGGCATCGGCCTTGGGCGACGCGATTCAAGACAGAACAACACTAATTCATACCAGTAAAATGTATTCATACTGCTAGATAGTTGGTTAGTGCATGCTTTAGTATACATGGATTCTTCGTGACCAGATGGCACTGCATTGTGTGTAGTGCGATCGCGGGCTTTTCACGTGACCAGATCGTACCGTGCTGGGTTTTGGTGTTTTGAGTTACTGTGGACCTGGAGTGACATTGTAGCACTTTATCATCCTGTGCTGGTGGGGGCGTGAGCACAGCGCCGGTGGGGGCGTGGGCGGGGTGACGCCTAGTGAGAGAGGGTCACCTAGTGAACCCCGGGGTCAGCTAGTACCGGTGTCGGAGTGGTACATTCGGAGAGTCACTCGTGCTGAGGGAAGGAGTAACCACCTGAGCCTGTTTGGCCGGAGTAGCTAGCGTGCTATCCGAGGGGTTACTGTTTGGTCTCAGCGGGTCGGTGTTTCCTACTTGTGCTTGTGTGGACGGTGTTTTTCCTACTTACGGCTGTGTGGTTGGTGTTTCCCACTTGTGGAGGAGTGGTTGACGTGTTTTGCCGAGACGGGAGTTGTAGGCTCCCTGATAGTATGACTTTAGAATTATGCATGTTACATTCCGAAGGCACTTGGTTCATATCGAGGTTTTAGGAGTAGTGTGTGACAGCTTTACTTGCCCTATTACCTGTATCTTTGTTACTGCACTTGTGGGTGTGTGTGTGGGAGGCAGGGGATCGGATGATCCCTACTGAGCCCAATTTTGGTGTGGCTCACTCCCTGCGTTTTCAGGTGTAGACCTTGTGGCGTGTGGCGGCGCGTGGCGTTCTCCTTGGTGTGCAGACCAGCAGCTATCTCAGTTCCCGGGGTATGCCCCGATGTTGTTGTACTTTATTTCTGCCTGTACTTAATTAAATTGTTGGACATGTAATTATTGTTGGACTGTGTACGGACATTGTTACTTTACTTCCTGCGCACTGTACCCCTTGTAGTCCGTATGAATGTTATATTTAATCTTGTTTAACGCTTACTCCTCCAGATGTGCGAATAAGATCCTGGCATGAACCTACAGTTAATGGGCCGACATCCATTTAGTGACCGGGTCTCCGGTCATAGGATGGCGGGTCATTACAGTTGGTATCAGAGCGTAGTCTGGTCGAGTAAGTGGTAAACTGGGTTAGATATCGTAGTCCAACAATAAGTACGAGTCTGTACAGGCGATGGCTGCTGGTGTAGAGTGATAGGTTTTGACGTGTTTGTGTCGATTTTCGTGTTCGTGAGGTAGTGATGGCGCCGAGGAAGAGAGTTTCGTTGGCTCGTGGTTCGAGATCAGACGATGGTAGTTCGGGGGCAGAAGGACATAATGTGGATCGTTTCGTGGAGGCTATGATTGGAGCTATGGGTAGATACCAGCAGGGAGACGGTAGCGAGGGATCCAATTCTCGAGGTGACCGGTTTACGGTGTTAGAGCGGTTTTTCAGGTTGGAGACCCCTTCTTTCACAGGTCGACCAGTCTCAGACGAGGCAGCTCGTTGGATTAAGGAGATGGAGAAGGCGTTTGACGTTCTTGAATGTGCTGAGAATGACAAGACCTTGTTGGCAACCTATTTGTTGAAGGATAATGCATATGAATGGTGGGTTACCCTCAAGACAAGGATGTTTGCAAATAGATCTTTGAGAGAGATCCCTTGGGAGGCATTTGTGAGAGAGTTTAGTGGACAGTACTTTCCGAGGCACGTCCAGGAGGCCAAGGAAAGAGAGTTTATGGAATTGGTGCAGAATGACATGTCAGTTCTAGACTATCATGCAAGGTTTGTGGCTCTTGGAGGATTCGTTCCACACTTATCTGAGCAGGAGAGATATAGAACTGAGAGATTTGTAGATGGACTCCGATATGATTTAAGGACAATGGTGGCACCTCAGGGTTGTAGAGATCTGGCGTCAGCGGTTCGATGCGCGGCAGCGGTGGAGACTCAATTTCAGCAAATGGCGAAAGAGTTGGAGCGATCGGTACGAGGGAAGCAGCAAGGCAAGAGCAAGTCAACGGTCCCTTCGTCAGGCGGTTCGAGTTCCTTTGAGTTCGGGTCCCAAGGAACGTCACGTGATGAAGATGAGGACGGTTCGGCCCAACAAATGCAGACTGAGGCTAGCAGGCAGCAGGGAAAGAGTCACGATGCGGCAGATTATTGTCCCCATTGTAGTAGGTATCACGGCAACCGGATGTGTCCATTGGTTGCTGGTAGCTGTTTTGGCTGTGGCAGGAGAGGACATCTCGCGAGGAACTGTCCTCAGAAGAATAAGACGAGTCAGGGGCCGAGTGGTCAGTAGGAGCCCGGTACCTTGTGTAGTGTTGTGTGTCCTTCTTGTGGAGATCCGATGTGCGGGGTTAGATGAACACTCTTATCTTGTCTTATGAGGTAGTGGTTGTGAACTCTTGTGGCACTCTTTATGTATTTTGGGTCGTGGTGGTGATTTGGTATTGTAATATGTGCTTTGTAAGGTTATTATATAATGATGTTGGCATGTCAATTTTGGTGGAATCATGGCACATAATTAGTTTAATATTGATTTGATTGATGGATTGTGCGTGGGGAGCCCATGTAAGGGTGTGATCGTTGAGGGCGTTAGCAGGATTTTACCGATGGTTGGTCCAGGAGTTTTCTTCGATAGCAACCCCTCTTATTGAGGTTGACGCATAGGGGAGTTCGTCTCATGTGGATCGAGGTGTGTGAGTGGAGTTTCATTAAGTTGAAGACTCGCCTCACTTGGGCTCCAGTGTTGGTACTTTTATCAGGTTCCGGTGGGTTCGTGGGGTATTTAGTTGCATCACATCAAGGTTTGGGGGCATTTCTGATGCGACTTGGTAAGATTGTGGCCTATAGGTAGTTGAAGAAGTTTGAGGAGAACTTTCCATCTATGACTTAGAGTTGGCAACTGTGGCATTTGCACCACAGATCTAGAGGCATTGTTTGTATGGGGATTATTTGAGCAATTGTGGAATCTCCCTTTCGGATTCCACGTGAGGCTGATGGAGTCAGGTTGGCCAGCAGTGGACCATACCGTAATTAAGACTTAGAGAATAGATGCAGAGTTACCGCAGATTATCCAGAGTTCAGAGGTGGAATTGTGGGGTAGTAGTACAGTCAGGTTAGAGGTAGACGTTGTGATTTGACCGTGAAGGACGTGCGCGGGTGTCCCTTTTTGAGGCACACTGTTCTAGAATAAATGATGCTTCCCGGATCGAGTAAGGCGTATTATTGTTGAGGTGGCCTAATGAGAAGGAGGACAGGGGTGATTCTGTGATTGAATGTTTGAATTGTTGGCAGGTTATGGTAGAATATCAGAGTGGCGCAGCGGTAGCGTGGTTGCAGTCCTTGCCAATCCCGGTGTGGAGACGGGAGCTTGTGACTTGAGGCATGTATTAGGATTGTTTTATTCCCTGGTGGAGGGAGCGTGATCTGGATTACCATTGAACTACTGACTACGTCTGCACACTTCCTGGCTATCAGGAAGGACTGGTCAGTCGGTAGGTTGGCTGAGTTGTTTGTAAGTCGGATCGTCTCTTTCTGCTCGATGTGCCCTTATCCATCGTGTCGGATCGGGCTTTAAGATTTACTTCTTAATTGTGGGGAGAGTCTTTGGAAGACTTTGAGTACGCGGTTAGCCTTCAGCCCGGCCTATCGTCCCGAGGCTGATGGGCGGTCAGAAAGGGACCATTCGGATTTTAGAGGTTTTGCTCGTGGCATGTTGCCTAGACTGAGGAGGTTCTTGGGAGCAGCATTGGTTTTCCGTGGGGTCTTGTGTACCATAGCCGTTACCACTCTAGCCTTGCCTTGGCGCCTTGTGAGGCATTGGTCAGATGGCTGTGTCGATCCCTTGTGATCTAATCTGAGATTGGCAAGAGATAGTTAGCAGAATCAGGGTTGGTATAGCAGGGTGCTTGGGTTGCCAGAGTTGTGCTATCATCGGTGAGAGACCGATTGAGTTTGAAGTTGGAGACCTCATGTTTTTTTCCAAGTCTCGCCCTCCATGGGTGTGAAGAGATTTGAGAAGCAGGGTAAGCTGAGTCCGTGCCGTGCTGAGCCTCTTCCCGTTCTTGCTCGAGTTGAGGAAGATTACCAGCCAGCCTTACCGTTCCGTCTTGCGGGTGTGCTCGATGCGTTTCGAGTTCCGTTGCAGAAGAGCGTTCCGGATTTGCCCCAGGTGTTGGAACCTTCAGGACTTGAGGTCGCTGAGGACTTGTCCTTTCCTGAGTGTCTAGTGCGTTTTGAGAATCACTAGTGACAGGTCCTTCGGAACAAGGTTGCATCTGTGGATTGAGTATTTTGACAGTATCGCTCCGGGAGCGAGGCGACCTGGGGGCGTGTGATTGAGATATTGGGTAGCAGTTCCTTATCCTTTTTGGTAAGCTCCCATGCGAGTTGGTAGTAGAGGCGTTTTCACCCTCGTTACTGGTAGCAGGCAATTTCGGGGACGAAATTCTTTTAAGGGGGGGAGAATGTAAGGACTGAGGTTTCGGGTTCGGTTTTCGGTTCGGTTTCGGGCCGGATCCCCTGGGTTGGACCTTGTGGGGTCTGGAGAATTTCCTCTGAATGGCGTCGGAGGATCACGACGCCTTTCAAACGGCGTCTGGATAGGTGGACGCCATTTAGGCGAATTTCTGTTGTGCCACGTGGGTGCCACGTGGGGGGGGTTTCGGGCCGCGAGAGTACGGCCCCTGTCTTGTCGTCTGAACGGCATCCATGATGGACGACGCGATTCAGACTGCCACCCTGCGATGTCAGTGTACGGTGCCTGACATGTCAGCTGAACGGCGTCCATGGTGGTCGACGCGTTTCAGACAGCTGTCAGTACGGCACGTCCTGTCATCTGATAGGCGTCCGTCTTGCTCGACGCGTTTTAGGTAGTTTCTGATGACCCCCGCGAGCCCTCCTTTCTTTCCCTCATTTCTCACCTCTCACTCTCTCTCCCCTCCCTCTCCGCCTCCTCCGACCCCCTCTCTTCCGCTTTCCCTTCCTCTTCTTCCTCTTCCACCACTCCAACGCCTCCCTACCTCTCACCTCTGCCACCACCACTTCCTTCGCGGCGTTCCATTCTCCGGACGGCGGCCGACGTTCCGGCGGAGTGGCGACGTTCTCGGGGGTACCGGCGGCGGTCTGCGGCGCGGCGGTTGGGCGACACGGAGCCAAGAGGAGTCCAAGTATCCGGTAGGGGGAAGAACCTTGTATATGTTGCTCGTGCTTTCCTAGGCGTGGTTTGATGTGTTTTGGGCTAGATTGAGCATGTTTAGGGGGTATTCTTGTGGGCTTGGTCGCGTTTGTGAATGTGGTTTTGTAGCATGTTGTGGTGGATCTACTTCTCTTCCTCCCCCTTTCCGTTTTGGGGCTTTTTCGGAGTATTTTGGGTTAAGGGAGAAACCCTCGGTTCGAACCAGAGAACCAGGTTTCTGGCGCTAAACGGCGTCGTGCCTGGTCGACGCCTTTTAGAAGGACGTCGGGACAGTACGACGCGTTTTAGCGCAGAAACCTCCCCTGTTCGAGGTTTGTCAGGCTAGGGGTTCTGGCGCTAAATGACGTCATGGGTGGTCGACGCCTTTTAGAAGGACGTCGAGCCACCATGACGCCATTTAGGCAGGAAATTACCCCGACTGAGGGTCCGTCA
Organism: Zantedeschia hybrid cultivar; assembly: GCA_030544215.1. Classification (NCBI taxonomy): domain Eukaryota; kingdom Viridiplantae; phylum Streptophyta; class Magnoliopsida; order Alismatales; family Araceae; genus Zantedeschia; species Zantedeschia hybrid cultivar. Next base: position 11,826,591 of record JARZZO010000013.1, on the reverse strand, counting down.
GCTCGGGATTCTGGGACTAAAAGACGTCATGGTCGGGCGACGCGATTCGAATGGCGTCGGGCGACCATGACGCCTTTTAAGGCAGAAATCCCCTGGGTACTGTTTTCCCGAAATTCTGGATTTATCTGATGAATGGCGTCGAAGGATGTCGACGCGTTTTTAAAAGGCGACCGCTGGTGTCGACGCCTTTTAGGCCAGATTTCCGTGGCCTTTGTTTTATGAACCAGTTTAGGGAGCTTGAATGGCGTCGGCCTTGGGCGACGCGATTCAAGACAGAACAACACTAATTCATGCCAGTAAAATGTATTCATACTGCTAGATAGTTGGTTAGTGCATGCTTTAGTATACATGGATTCTTCGTGACCAGATGGCACTGCATTGTGTGTAGTGCGATCGCGGGCTTTTCACGTGACCGGATCGTACCGTGCTGGGTTTTGGTGTTTTGAGTTACTGTGGACCTGGAGTGACATTGTAGCACTTTATCATCCTGTGCTGGTGGGGGCGTGAGCACAGCGCCGGTGGGGGCGTGGGCGGGGTGACGCCTAGTGAGAGAGGGTCACCTGGTGAACCCCGGGGTCAGCTAGTACCGGTGTCGGAGTGGTACATTCGGAGAGTCACTCGTGCTGAGGGAAGGAGTAACCACCTGAGCCTGTTTGGCCGGAGTAGCTAGCGTGCTATCCGAGGGGTTACTGTTTGGTCTCAGCGGGTCGGTGTTTCCTACTTGTGCTTGTGTGGACGGTGTTTTTCCCACTTACGGCTGTGTGGTTGGTGTTTCCCACTTGTGGAGGAGTGGTTGACGTGTTTTGCCGAGACGGGAGTTGTAGGCTCCCTGATAGTATGACTTTAGAATTATGCATGTTACATTCCGAAGGCACTTGGTTCATATCGAGGTTTTAGGAGTAGTGTGTGACAGCTTTACTTGCCCTATTACCTGTATCTTTGTTACTGCACTTGTGGGTGTGTGTGTGGGAGGCAGGGGATCGGATGATCCCTACTGAGCCCAATTTTGGTGTGGCTCACTCCCTGCGTTTTCAGGTGTAGACCTTGTGGCGTGTGGCGGCGCGTGGCGTTCTCCTTGGTGTGCAGACCAGCAGCTATCTCAGTTCCCGGGGTATGCCCCGATGTTGTTGTACTTTATTTCTGCCTGTACTTAATTAAATTGTTGGACATGTAATTATTGTTGGACTGTGTACGGACATTGTTACTTTACTTCCTGCGCACTGTACCCCTTGTAGTCCGTATGAATGTTATATTTAATCTTGTTTAACGCTTACTCCTCCAGATGTGCGAATAAGATCCTGGCATGAACCTACAGTTAATGGGCCGACATCCATTTAGTGACCGGGTCTCCGGTCATAGGATGGCGGGTCGTTACAAGGAGAGAATCAATCGACAAGGAAAAGTTGGACGATCCTCAAAGTCCAATAAATATTCAAAGCAAAAACAAAATTAGAAGGGCTCTTTTTCTTCAGCCGGCTGAAGAGGAGGAATCAAGGACTTCAATATCTCCCACGTCTAAAACAGGTAAGCGATCATCTTTTATCTTTTGAAGCTTTTTAGTCAAAAGTTTTTGGCGATCACACTTAATTTTTAATAGGTTTATTTGTTATTTAAACAACATAGAATTTCATGAATTCACACATCACGATTTGAGCACTTACAACTTTTTGACGATCACGGTGGGACTTGGTCTCGCCATCTTTTAAATCTTTGTTCTTGCTTTCATCAATCGGGCACTCACAATGCACCACTTGAGTCCCTCGGATACGCCCTCACCGATCGGTGAGTTTTTAATTTAAATGTTATTCCTACGTGCACCACGTACACACCCTTGTGGCAAGATCTTGCCCTTCCCGTTTGATTGATTGAAAAGTTGTGATTGTGATAAGAAGAATGTGTGATTGATTGAATGTTTTAGTTGTTTACATGATAAATTATCCTGTTAAAAATTGAAATAAAAAAGATTCGCATGAGCTGATTATTTACCGCTTCATCCTGTTAATTTGAGGAGGAATCGACCCAGAAATTCCTTCTTAATTGTTGATTCTGCGACTTGAAAAGCGTCTTGGAACAGCGACGCATTTCATACCGCTTGTTGGGTTCTCGTGTTCCTCCAGATCTCCCGCGCAGCGGAAATAAAATATAAATCGGAGATCCGTTCCCGTTTCAAAAAATCTAAAAACTGGATTATCGGATAATCGGTTCTTACCATGTGCGGATTCGAATCCGCAACCATTTGGTTCCGTCGGTGCGAAACCGCAAGCCGTGCAAGCACTCGGCCTCTAGAGGAGTCCACGCGATCCTCCTCGCGATGGAAATCCTCACATTCCTCGTTCTTCGCAACCCACGAAGTCTCTGCTATTCGCCGCAACGATCGCCACAACGCGCGGACGATTTCCCATCGAACAGAATTCGAAGATGTGGCGGAGTAGATCTGGGGATCCGGATTCTTCTAGGGCACCACAGAGAGAGAGAGAAAGAGAGGCGGGGGCGGCTAGGGTTAGCAGCAGCTTGGCCTGCTCAGCCCGTTTGCTATATTTTATACTAACCGTGCAGTTTTTCATAACAACCCTCGGTTAATATAAAATCCACTTATTTATCCATCGCCTTAAGAATCCTTTGCATGTGACCCTTTAGGCCCAATAACCAGTCCGGTTAATAGCCCAATAAGCCCAGTGACTCCTCACTGGCTTTATTAATCAATTAATAACTCTTTATTAATTGATTAATCAACCGAATCGATGTTGCACATCAAATTCGATCGGGCCTCCGATCACGTTGGGTGCCAAGCAACACCACGTGAACCCGGAAGGTATCGGGGTTAAGTAACCCACTCTTGGAACCTTTTCGCTGACAGTTATCGTGTGGATATAATCTTTCATTCGTACAATGCTCTCGAGTCGACTCAGGGTATGGTGTACTGTCCAACCCTAACCGGTCAACTCACTTGGATTGGATGCCGCTGATGAATATCGGAAAACTCCTTTCCCGATATTATCGTCCGCCTTGGCCAGGGACTTTCGCGCATCCTTCTTAGAGCATTCTCTCACATCGTACCGAGAGCGAATGATTTCTTATTGACACTCAATTCCCTTCGACGGTATTCCGTTGAACCCGATCCTTGGCTGTTTAGAATCCTATGGTTAGAGATTCATAAACCAAGGTCAAAGCACAGAAGTCCACCGACAAGGTGTCATTGGTGTCTCAGGTCCGAGGACCATCCACACAACTGCGACAATAGAATCAAGCTGGTTGATAGTGAGGTACAGTACGATTCAGCGATTCAGTCAGATCAGTTCAGCGAACTCATTCTCCAATGAGCACCTACAGATTCGCCTTAGTGTCTCCACACAAGTGACTATGAGATCAGTCACCCTCATCGCTTGAGAATGAGAAATATGTACTAGTCTAACCGGATATCCGATGTCCTTTTCGGATATCCTCCGACTAGGAACGATTAAGAATATGTGTGTTTAAGTGATCAGTCTCACTAGTATGATCTCATCATAATCTGATCACTATCGCACATATTTATGGACTTCATTATGAGACGATAATTAATATGATTTACACACAATGAATATTATGCCATTATATTAATAAATATAAACGAGATTACAAAGTCATATTGGCTTGTAGGCCACCTAAGACTAACAGTCGCCCAACCCCGACGCCTTTCAGGCAAAAATCTCTCTGATGTCTACTGCCTGAGGTTCTGCGACAGAGTAAGGCTCTGTTTTGAATAGCGTTGAGGAACAGCGACGCGATTCAGACAGTTTCTTGTTTTATTCTTCAGTCCTCAGATTTCTGATTTAATTGTTATTACCCATTACATATTAAGCATTAGAGGCCACCCCGGCCACAGGTCATATGCACTGGGGCTAACCCCCACTTTTCTCATAGGAACACATTTCTTGACGTCTTCACCTCTCTCAGATTGGGTCGGTCCCTCGATCAGACTAGAGTGGTTGATGTTAAAGACCTTCGTAAGTCCCTAAAATCAAGGTATTCCTCCTTGTTCATCGGGCTGGTTGTACTAATCGAAGTCTTGATTAGATTCTTCATAACGTTGTGAGAGAAAGCCTTAGAATATAACGGTGGAAACATAATTGAAACTAGAATCCTACCCATTGAGTGAATTTGTGGTTAAAAATCTAAATAATCCAATAAGGAATCCTAAAACAACGTTAAACATTCACTTGTTTGCTTAATCTTTGCGCAACTTGTCTGCGAATCTCTGTTGAAAAAAATCTAATACCATGTTGCTTCGATCAGGTAGAGATTTGAGCATGGCTTCAGGTGCTCTGGTCAACTACGAGGGAGATGCTAATGCCCTTCATGAATCTAATTATCACTATAAAAACGGGGGAGATGCTAATACCCCCTGTTAGTCTTAGGTGGCCTACAAGCCTATATGAGTTTGTAATCTTGTATCATTTATTAATAAGATGACAATATATTCATTATGTATAATTCACATTAATTATCATCTTATAATGAAGTCCGTAAATATGTGCGATAGTGATTAGATTATGATGAGATCATACTAGTGAGACTGATCACTTAAACATACATATTCTTAATTGTTCCTAGTTGGAGAATATCCGAGAAGGACATCGGATATCCGGTTAGACTAGTACAGATTACTCCCGCTCATAAGATGAGGGCGACTGATTTCATAGTCACTTGTGTGGACGCTAAGGCGAATCTGTAGGTGCTAATTGGAGAATGAGTTCACTAAACTAATCCGACTGAATCGTTGGATGGTACTGTACCTCATTATCAACCAGCTTGATTCTATTGTCGCAGTTGCGTAGATGGTCCTCAGACCTGAGACATCAAGGACACCTTGTCGGTGGACTTCTGTGCTTTGACCTTGGTTTATGAATCTCTAACTACGGGACTCTAAATAGCCAAGGATCGGATACAACGGAATACCGTTGAAGGGAATTGAGTGTCAATAACGAATCATTCGCTCTCGGTATGATGAGAGAGAATGCTCTAGGAAGGATGCGCGAAAGTCTCTGGCCAGGACGGATGATAATATCGGGAAAGGAGTTTTCCGATATTCATCAGCGACATCCAATCCAAGTGAGTTAACCGGTTAGGGTTTGAGAGCATGCCATGCCCTGAGTTGATTCGAGAGAAGTATACGAATGAAGAATTATATCCATGCGGTAACTGTCGATAGAAAGGTTCCATGAGTGGGTTGCTTAACCTCGATACCTTCCGGGTTCACGCGGTGTTGCTTGGCACCCAAAGTGATCAGAGGCCCGATCGAATTCGATGTGCGACATCAATTCGATTGATTAATTAATCAATAAAGATTTATTAATTGATTAAAAAATTCAGTGAGGAGTCACTGGGCTTATTGGGGTATTAACCGGACTGATAATTGGGCCTAGAGGGTCACACGCAAAAGATTCTCAAGGAGATGGATGAATAAGTGAGTTTTATACAAATCGGGGATTTTTATGAAAAACTGCACAATTAGTATAAAATATAGCAAACGGGCTGAGCAGGCCAAGCAAGCTGCTAACCCTAGCCTCCCCAGCCTCTCTTTCTCTCTCTCTCTGGTGCCACAGAATAATCAGGATCTGCTCCGCCGCATCTCCGAATCCCATTCGACAGGAAATCGTTCGCGCATTGCGGCGATTGTTGCGGCGAAGGGCGGAGACTTCGTGGGCTGCGAAGAACGAGGAACGAGAGGATTTCAGTCGTGAGGAGGATCGCATGGACTCCACTAGAGGCCGGGCGCTTGCACGGCTTGCAGTGTCGCACCGACGGAACCGATCGGTTGCGGATTTGAATCCGCACACGGTAAGACTTCGATACTCCGATTATCGAGATTTTAGGTTTCAAAATGGGAATCGGATTTCCATTTTATTTTTATTTCTGCTGCGCGGGAGATCCAGAGAAATCCGAGAACCAAACAGTGGTATCAGAGCCAGGTTCCACTGTTTCTCGTCTCGTTTCGGATTCCGAAATTAATTTTTCTATGTGTTATTCCATGCATGTATTCGATTTATTTGCTGGATCTATATTCATATGATGATCACAATTAATGATATTAATTTAGATCTTGAAAAATCGAATTTTTTTTTTGGGTGTTTCGGTGTTCTTCATGTGATGAAGAACGGACCTCATACTGGTGTTGTTTTGAAGATCTTAATGGCCATGTATGATGATTAGATCATCCTAGATGCCCATGGATTTAGGCCGGTCATTGAGAGCATCCCACCTGCCACAAGAGTAGCCTAGAAGGGCTGGTTAATGGGGTTCTCCTTCCTCCTATTTTCTTTTTTTTTGAAAATCAGAAAATTAGCATTCAAAAGAGGCTCGGGCCTACTTGTTTGGGGCACCGTCGGCTGCCCTACCAACGCCGGGTGAGTCGCCGGCGCCGGGGGTGTCGCCGGCCGGGGCTAGGAGGCGTCGGGACCGCGCGGCGGTGGCACTGCAACTCCCCTCCCGCCGCCATGATCTCTGCAGGTGAGGTTTAGGGTTTCGGGTGGGGGGGAGGAAGGTTGGGGGTGGACCGGCTCTGAGGGCGGACCAGGTCGGGTCGGCCCGGGTGGTCTGCAGCGAGCCAGGGAGCACCTGGTTCGAGCCTGGCTGGCCGTCCACTCCCCCAACTACCACCTTGACCTCGTCTTCCCCACGATCTCCTCTACTCGCCGCCCTCACCCCCCACTACTCCGATCACTCCCCACTCTGGCGACTGCCGCGCGTACCACCTCCGATCCTTGACCACTTCCCATTGGCTCCAGGATGATTTACGGGGATTTAGACCCCTATTTTCTCCTATTTTCCCTTCACCTATTTAAACCCCCCATATCCTATCGAGTAAGGGGTTAAGGAGGAGTTTTTTTTTTCTGGAGGGAACGCTCAGAGGAGGTTGGCAAGTGAGTCTGTCTTAAGGAGTCGAGCGGACAAAGAGTCAGAGAGTTTCAGGAGGGGCTTCAGGAGGAATCCTTCGCACTCCAAATGGGCTTGTCTTCTTAACCCTCTCTTACTTTTCCCCGCTTCATTCCGTTGCATTATCACTTTCCATCCATGCCGTAACATTCTCCATTTCTCACTCTTCTTTTACTTTTAACATATCGCTTGATTTTTCACACACGAGCACCCCCCATTTGCATGCATGCATGTTAAGATGACCTAGCAACCCTTACTCCCCCAGAGGTTTTAAACAAAAAAACGGGAGGTGGGTGACCATAACATATGGTCACCTTCCCTCCCCACCACTCGTCCGGTGCGTTTCCCTCTAATTCTAGTTAATTTTCTATTTTTATGGATAGATTCTACATGCCACAGTTCTAATCGGGTCATTTTTCCTCTCTTGTCTTGTCTTGTCTTTTCAGAGATCCTTACTGCATTTCCGCGTGCAGACTGCCGGGCTCTCCTCCTCTGGCCGGCCGGAGGAAGAGAAGGAGAAACCACCATTTTCCGCTCCCTCAGAACGTGATCACTCTTACAATCCTGCGGAGCACAGGGACCGTAAGGTAATGCTCTGGGCGATCACACCTTAATTTCTAACCTCGTTAAATCGTTACAATGCTAAGACGAACGGAGAAGCCCTCGCCCGAAGCAACAGCAGGGGACGTTCCGGGCGCCTACAGCCCTCTGGCGATCACGGTGGGACACCCATAGCCCGCTGCACGCGTCGCGATCAAAGGTAAGAAGGTAAGGACCTGATATATTTCATTTTGATCTGGACGGCCTATCAATAGGCCGTCAAAGCCGTTAAACGACCAACCAGTAGGCCGTCCAGCACACTGGACGGCCGCTTACCTGGCCGTCTAGCCCACTGGACGGCCAGTACCTGGGCCGTCCTCTCCATTGGACGGCCAGTATACATGCCGTCCACTTGATTGGACGGCAGGCCCCCAGGCCGTCTGCCTGTACTTGATGGCCAACCTTTGGCCGTCCTCCGACTTTGACGGCCATGACCCTGGCCGTCCACTGCCTTTGATGGTGAAGCTTCTGGCCGTCCTTCCTGCTTGCTGTTGCTGTTCATGTATGCTGTTCTGCGGCCTATTTTGCTGATTTGTTATATGTTCTGACCTGCTGGTTGTTAAATTTCTGGGTTTTTTGGGGTATTCTCTGTGGGGGTTTTAAGGAAGAGCCGGCATCACATCTCTAGTCACCTCTCCCGCAGGATCTGACTCTCCACCTGAGGATTCCCACTCGGGTGTGACTAGTCCTATTCTGTTGGTAACCTCCGTGAGTCTCCGCGAGCCAGTGATTCCCACTTGGCCGCCGAGCAGGTTGTACCTGAAACCACCCCATAGGAACTTCGGGTTTGTGTGAGAGATTAATTCAACCTTTCCATTTACAATCATCCACCTATAGGTGTCACTGAGAGAATTATTTCAAAATTTAAAGACACCTAATTAAACCTTAGTGGAACAAGTTTTGAAAAGTCCAGGGTCGTTAAGGGTTTGAACTTGATTTGTTAGAAACCAACTCTTATAATACATTGTTAACATTTCAAGTAAAACATAAAATCATTTAGGGTCTGTGTTTCATGATGAACCGAATGTATGTTAACGCTGTGTATGATGACATGGATGAACTTGGTAACAATGTTATACACAACCCTCTGTTCGAAATTGAAGAAGATCCACAACAGACCTTCATAGGAATGCTCCAAGCATCTAGAGAAGGACTTCCGAGAAAAGATTCCGATGAATCTTCTACCTCGCAGGGAGAAGATGAGCATGTAATTTCCAGTAGGACATTCCAAAATCCTGGAGAAGATCCGGAACTCATTGCTGTATTATCACGGTATACTCCGGATCAACTCATCCAGTTGGTTTCCCGTGGCAAAATTCAGGACGCCACTCCTCGGAAAACCCAATTCCAATGATCTTCTAGCAGACCCTAGGCAAGTCAAGCTATGCCCACTCACACAATCCCATTCAATCCCATCAACCAGGTCACACCTCCCAAGCAGGAGGAGTTCATCTATAAGAATGAGGTTGAGACTTGTGTGCGGCAACTCATGGCCGAAAATCTTAGCCTTAGGTAGCCTCATTCTCTCTTGAGCTACTGTAAGCTCCTCCCAGCCTACTTTCCACCAGGGTTTAAAGTACCTAAGTACAGGAAGTACGATGGTACTACTGACCCACATCATCATTTATCCGGGTTTCTCATGGATTCCCACCAGTGGCTCTTCGATAGAGTCCTCCTTGTCCACCTTTTTCAGAAGCCTCTCGAGGGAGAGGCCTTGAGATGGTTCTCTTCTCTACCAGCCACTGACCTAATCAACTTTGATATGGTCTTTGAGAGGTTTATTACCCACTTCAACCACATGGCAGGCTTGCCTCCTACCTTGTTTGATCTTGTAATGGAAAAAATGAAGTCCGATGAAGACTTCACTCACTTTGCTAATAGGTGGAGAGCTATGGCTTCTAGAAAAGAGGTTGTTATCCCTGAAGCACAAGCAGTCACTATGCTTGTTAACAACACTACCCCCCAGCTCCGAGCTATTCTCATGCTTAGCGAACTTCAGACATTCGCTCAGCTGTACAACCGAGCTAGGGTAGTTCAGTCCCAAATTCGAGACTCTACTCTGCCTTCGTTTTTTGAGAACAGAAACAGGAACAAGAAAACCACACCAGCTCCTACCACAGACGGAGTTACCCTCAATGAACAGGTCAGCATGCTAGCACAACCAACCAGGATTCCCAATCCCCATCCTAAGTCTGACACTCAACCCAATCAGAAGCAATATTCAGCTGTTCCTCCCCCGACTAATTATAGTCGTCCTATGGCTAAGCGAGCATCATATCCACCTCTGCCGGAATCATTGGCAGACATTTTTTATGCCTTGCTAGCTTGTAACGCCATTCAACTCCCACCTCAAAGAGAAGGTGTTCCGCGCAATACGGACACATCCAGGTATTGCCCCTACCATAGGATCACGGGACACAATCTACAATTGCTTCACCTTCAGGGATTGGGTGTATAACTTGAAGGATGAAGGGTGGATAAATTGGGAGGACATGAGAAAAGCCATTAATGCTTTGAAGGCTAAGAAGGAACTGGGAATTGTGAAAGACCCGTTACCTTCTCATCAAGTGGTTCAAGACTCCTCCAGTTCTCAAGGAAAGGTCAACACTTTGATCAAAGACTTGGAGCCCGTAACAGTTCGCTGAGAACAATACTGGGAGTATGAAGGGTCTGGGATAAGATATCAAGATCCCACTTGGTCACGTAAAACTAAAGGAGTTACTCCAGAAGTCTCCACGCTGTCCCCTAACGAGCCTTTGGTCCTAATCCGGCCTAAAGAGCAACCGGCAACCCTCAAGCCGGTCACTCTCATTCAGATCCCTCCGATCACAGCCGAGGGGCCCACCCTATCTATCTTTTGTCCAACCAGGAACCAGGGTTCGATGACTGGCTTCAATCCCATTAGGTCACCAATGGAAGCGGATCCAATCTCGGTGGGGGTAATGCTCAGGAATCGCATCATCCCTCCAAGCCAACCCTTGGACTCTCAAGGTAACTCAATCCCTACCATGGGGAATGCCCAGTCTGAGTACGACATCCTCCAGCATTTAGAGAAGACCCCCGCTAAGATCTCTATCCTCGAGCTTATCCGGAAGTCTCCCACACACAGGGAGACGCTGTTTAATTTCCTACAACAAATCACGGTCAATGAGGATCTTCCTAGTGGTGGAGTCACTAATGCCATCCTCTCAGTCACTCAGACTCCCATGATCTCCTTCCCAGAAAAGGATCTAGCTCCCCCTGAGTGCCGATCCCTTCCTCTGTGCCTAACCGCCATTCTCAATGGTCATTCAATAGACTCCATTTTATTAGATACCGGCACCTCTATCAATGTCTGTCCCCTTAAGACCCTCAAAAGGATAGGGATAGACCCAGAGAAGGTTGAGTCCACCTCTATGATGGTCTCAGCTTATGACAATTCCCAGAGACTAGCAAATGGAAAGATCTTCCTGCAACTAGAAATCGGCCCGGTATACATGATTTCGGAATTCTACATCCTGGATGTTAAGCCAATCTACAATGCTATTCTAGGGAGACCATGGATGGACCAAACCTTGGGGGTCCTATCCACCAACCACAAGTGCTATAAGTTCTCGTATAACGGGAAGATTGTGAAGGTCAAAAGCACTCCCTACATTGAGTCATTGGACTCAGTGACAGCAGAACAAATTCCAACCATGATAACTTCCAGGAAAGGCAAAGAGCCTGTTCTTTCATCAGTAAATTCTCACCTAAGGCCTAGGTCTGGCATAGGTTGGCAGCTCATGAGTAAGATGGGGTATAACTCAGGCTCCGGGTTGGGGAAAGAAGAACAAGGCATTCGTGACCCCATCTTAGAGAACCCTGTCAGTGGGGGATGTGGCCTGGGTTATAAGTTTACTGAACCACCAAAAGAAGTAAAGGAATGGTCCCTCATGAATCACTTTGGGAGAAAGAAGCATGGATTGCCCAGGATAGAGGAGGAAGTGCAAGAATATCATGAGGGTAGTCAAGAGGAAGACTTTGGCATATCATCTTTGTTTTGTGAATCAAGCAGCCCACCGATAGGGCTTTTCTTGGTCAGGAATGAGCCAGCTCCGGCTACGTTCATTCCTTTCTTGTTCTACCCACCTTCTGTCCCGATGCTCTCAGCTCCGATCGACGCTATTTCTTCTGAATGTTTCATGTTACAGGCGTTTGGTCACGAAAAAAAAAGTCCAATTCCCATCCTGAGGGGGGGGGAGTCACTTTCGAGAAGCTTACGTGGTGGGGAGACCCCGCCATCATTGAATCTTTGTCCCAAGGGTCTACCATTGTCCCATCTAGGACAAAATTGACCCATTCTCTAGGACATGTACATAGCAGTTTAGGAATTAGGATAGCTTCCTCCCTGTCTAGAAATTGTAGGGCTAAGCAAGTTCCTTCATTCTTAGTTCAGGAATTAGCAAATAGGTGCAAAGCTTTAAAAAAGTTGGATAAGTTTCTTCAGATAGGAGTCATCCCCGAACCATTGGAATCAGTGAAAGACGAGTCTTGCAGTGATAGTCTGGGAGTATTTGAGCTTAGTGAAGAGGAAGAGGTGGATGACTTGGTCGAACCACTTGTCAATGGGACGAGACGGTTTGATGAACCTTCATCAGCCATCGACGAACCTACTAAAGAAGTCAACCTTGGAACATAAGAGGATCCGAAGATAGTGCTAATTAGTGCCCGTTTGAGTCCAGAAGAAGAAGGGTCCATAATAGCCGTGCTCCAAGAACACCGTGATGGGTTCGCTTGGTCATATGAGGATATGCCCGGATTAAACATAGAACTGGTGGAATATTGGCTAATCCTCAAGCCTGATGCCAAACCCGTGAAACAAAAGTTGAGACGGCTACAACCGGAATTAGCACTTAAAGTAAAAGAAGAGGTTGACAAATTACACAAGGCCAAGTTCATCCGGGTAGTGCTCTATCCTAAGTGGGTGGCTAATATCGTCCCCGTGGAAAAAAAGGACGGAAATGTTAGGGTTTGCATAGACTTTTGCAACCTCAATCAAGCCTGCCCAAAGGATGATTTCCCACTACCTCATATAGACTTGCTGGTTGATAACACGGCTGGATTTGAGATGTTATCTTTCATGGATGGTTTTTCGGGATATAATCAGATTCGACTAGCTAAGGAAGACCAAGAGAAAACATCTTTCATAACCCCATGGGGAACTTATTGCTACATGGTCATGCCGTTTGGGCTTAAGAATGCTGGAGCCACCTACTAGAGGGCTATGATGGCAATCTTTCATGACATGATTCACATCGACATGGAGGTTTATGTGGATGATATCTTAGTGAAGTCTAAAACTAGGAAGGGACATGCTTAAATCCTTAGGGCTGTAATGCAGAGGTCAAGGGAGCACCAACTGAAAATGAACCCAAAAAAGTGCGTATTTGGTGTTTCTTCTGGTAAATTGCTAGGGTTCATGGTGAGCAGAAGGGGGATTGAGGTTGATCCAGACAAAGTGAAGGCAATAGTGGAAATGCCCCCACCTAAAAATGTCAGGGATATAAAGGGTCTCATCGGCCATTTGCAATTCATCAGACGGTTCATATCTCAACATTCTGTGAGATGTAAACCCTTTTATGATTTATTGAAAGGAGGGGCAAAGTTTATTTGGAGCGATAAGTGTCAAAAGGCCTTTGACGAATTGTGTCAAAAGGCCTTTGACGAATTGAAGAGCTATCTCCTCAATCCACCAGTCCTTATGGCTCCTATCTCGGGGCGGCCTCTATTGCTATATGTCTCCACCACTGAAGAATCAGCTGGAGCAGTATTGGCCCAACTTGACGACGAGAAGAAAGAGAGAGCAGTGTACTATCTCTCCAAACTCTTTAACGATGCTGAAAAGCGATACACTGCCATGGAGAGGACATGTGCGACCGTCATCTGGATAGTGCAGAAATTGAAGCATTACTTCTTCGCCCACGAGATCAAACTCCTAGCAAGAATGGACCCGATCAAATATTTGCTAGAGCGGCCAGTTGTAACAGATAGGCTGGTGCGATGGCAGACCTTCTTGAACCAATTTGACATCACCTACATAAATCAGAAGGCTGTGAAGGGGCAAGCAATTGTCGAACACCTAGCTCATCATCCACTACCTACATTTTCACCCGTCAACGAGGAATTCCCGGATGAGGTGTTGAGTTTAATAGTGGATGATACCCCATCCTGGGTCCTTTATTTCGACGGGGCGCTTTATTCTCAAGGCAGTGGGATAGGAGTGGTCCTCGTATCTCCAGAAGGGGTAAGTATTCCGCACGCCTGCCAACTCTCCTTCTCAGTGACCAACAATGTCGCTGAATATGAGGCTCTCCTAGCTGGCTTAAAATTGGCGCTGGTTCTGAAAGTCTTGACTCTCAACTAATCCTCCGCCAAACCGTGGGCAAGTACCAAACCCGGGATTCAAAATTGAAGCCATATCAGGAGTTAGTGAAGTCACTAACCAGGCATTTCAGAAGGATCATCTACGTACATGTGCCTAGGTCTCAGAATATCCTAGCAGATGCCCTGGCCTCCTTATCTTCAGCACTAGAGATTCCTGTCACCAAAGGTTCAGCCACCATCACTCTGCATAAGCAAGACTCGCCCTCCTTCCGGGACCCCTGGTTCCAACAATTCCTCCGCCCATCTGAGCACATCTCTACTATCACGGATGAACTCACCCTCGATTGGGATGATGGGAATCCATGGTATTTTGATATCATGAATTACCTCCGCGATGGGTCATTCCCATCTTATGCCACATCTTCTAACCGTAAGGCTATCCGCCATGCATCTCAACGATACCTTATCTTAGGCAGTCGCCTTTTCAGAAGATCCTTTAGCGGAGTACTTCTTCGGTGTCTAGATGATGCCGAAATTCACCATGTCATAGAAGCAGCTCATGCCAGTGATTGTGGCGGCCATATTTATGGTCGTGCCTTAGCTCAGAAGCTCCTCATGTCCTATTATTGGCCTTCAATGGAGGCTGATTGTTCCATATTTGTTTAGAGGTGCTTGAAATTCCAGTTACATGCTAACAAGGTTCATGCACCTTCATCATCTCTCAAATCCGTCATTTCCCCGTGGCCCTTCGCCATGTGGGCATTCGACGTTATAGGACCTTTGGAGGATCGATCAGGCGAAATAAAAAGGAAATCATTTATCTTAACCGCCACTGAATATTTCACTAAATAGGTTGAAGCGGAAGCATTTGCAGAAGTCAAAGTATCCACGGTGGTGAAGTTCATCAAGCGCAACATTCTCGCCAGGTTCGGGACACCGCGCGATCTCATCACCGACAATGGACTACAATTCATCTCCCAAGAGCTCCAGGACATGTGCAGTAAGTATGGCATTAATTTGCACCATTCTTCGCCTTACTATCTACAAGGAAATGGTCAGGCCGAAGCCACCAATAAAACTCTCATTCGAATCATCAAAAGAACTTGCAGATCACACAATTATTCAGACTGGCCGGATCGCCTAGTAGAAGCTCTTTGGGCATACCGTACTTCTGTCCGAACCCCCACCGGACAAACACCTTATTTACTAACATTCGGAACAGATGCGGTACTCCCATACGAGATTCTCCTCCCTTCTCTAAGAGTGTAGTTGGACAATAAAATTAGCGACGCCGAACGTCGTAAGGCCATGTTAACCCAACTGGAACTATTAGACGAAAAAAGGATGATGGCGGCAGACCACGCTCAAGTTTACAGAAATAGGATCGCAAGATTCTACGCAAAGAAGGTTCTCGAAAGAAAGTTTGAAATTGGGGAAATGGTACTCAAGAGAAAAATGATCAAAATTCTTGGTCCCAGGAGCAAGT
The DNA here is from genome assembly GCA_030544215.1 of Zantedeschia hybrid cultivar. Lineage (NCBI taxonomy): Eukaryota > Viridiplantae > Streptophyta > Magnoliopsida > Alismatales > Araceae > Zantedeschia > Zantedeschia hybrid cultivar. The sequence continues at coordinate 11,811,245 of JARZZO010000013.1, read as the reverse complement.
TGCAAGAAAATTGGGAAGGTCCATTTGTAATCAAGGAGGCATACTAAGGTAATGCATACCGCTTAATCAATGAAAAAGGAGAGGAGTTACCCCACCCATGGAATGGGGTTTATCTGAAGAAGTTTTATCCATGAAAACAAAAAAATAAAAAATCTCAAAAATCCAAAAAATGAAATATCCCAAAAAAAAAACAACAAAAATATTTGTAAATATGTGCATACTTCAATGAAAATGACAAAAAAATAAAAAAAGACACAAAATCCAACTGTCTGGTGACTGCCATGTAACCCCCTGTCTAGGTCTAGTTGCATGATAGATTGGGTTAACATTAAAGTTTGGCTAAGACTTTGGTCTACCAGAACCTTGGACGTGTCTACTTTACTTTCATACGGATCCCTATGATCATCCTGAGATGCACACACCTACACGTTTTTTCAGAACGGAACCTTCTTAAAATGAGTTCCAAGTCTTTAGCATACTGTTAAAATGCAACCTTTGCTCTCCATCTTTCGACCAATTAGGACAGTTGACGCCCTTAAATGGTCGAGCTCAGCAAATTGCGGTTCCTCTACAACCCGATAGATGTAAGCTCTCAAAAGGGCCCAAAAATGAAATGTAAAGGACCAGAGCACGTGAAGAGGGCAGTGTCCCCGTAGGCGGAATATCAAATAACCCCGAAAAATGTCAAGAGCGGAAAAGAAATATAAAAAAGAAAAGGGGTTCAAGCAATCAGAAAAAAAAAAGACTGGTCATGATCGTGCCTGGCCATAAAATCTACCAAAGGCCTGAACAGTCAAAATAGGGGCATCTAGGAGGTCAAAAGGGGTCCGTTTTGTCACAGCTCGCCCTTTTAACGGTTTTGTTGATCTTCCTGTGAGGTTTGTCTCCAAAATTTCTTCACTTTTTCTCCCTCAAGGTTTAGCATGAGATAACTATCTAAAGACCGAACATCATTTTAAAATGGTTCGTTTTTCAAAAATCGTCACATGCTCACATGATCATAGGAGTCTAAAATGGGTGAAGAGTAATGTCAATATTTCTAGTGAACTAATTTCTTAACCATAATCTCAATGTGTACTCTCGAAAACTTCGGGCTTAGGTCAATGCATGCGCGTCACCAATTGGTGCGACGACGTCTGATTCCGGGTCAGCGTCGCGCGGTTGACCGTTAGGGTTCCAAGGTGTTCCATCATATACCTTCTAGATTGTGAGGAAAGAGACTCGGGTCGGGCAAATTATTTACCTCGAAAACTTTTTGGGCAAACTTGGTGGTCGGGAGCAGCTGGGAGCCTAAGTATGGCATGACGGTATTGTCATCAGTATGAATCTTAACCGGTCAAGGTTAGTTTGAGGAGTCTACAGGCCTAAATCAATCTAGATGCGTGCTTAGGATACCTGGGAAATTGAGTGTGCATTTCCCTTTCATCATTCGACGAGGCTAAGTTTGGACAGTCACCAGGTAGGTGGAATAAAAAACGTGTTTTCATTCATCACACACCTCATTTGTTAATACCCACCAACATTTGCATATTTACTTGTCGCATTAGTTTCAATATTCTTCCTTTTGTCTGGTTAGTAGGACACGACCTCTTGACCCTATGCGAAGGCTAGGGAAAAGGTAGTTGCTCTTTTTTGGGCAAGGGGCTGAAAACAGATACTACTAACTGTTTCCCCTGATGTTGTGCATGCAGAAATGACAGGTTTGGACAGAAAGCAGAACAAGAAGTGCCCAGATATAAATAGTGAAATATGCAAGCATAACATAATAATCATACATCTCGACACAGGGGCATACCCCTGCATCAGTTCCCAATCCCTCTCCCTCTCAATCTCTCTTCCTTCCTTCCGCGTCATCATCTCTCCTATCTCGAGAAGGGTGCCTCATCTGACTCTCGGCATCATCCTCCCAAGCACGGCGATGACCTGATGCCGGTCACATAGACCCCGATGAGCCAGCGGGTCGCAATGCTCTCCATGCGTCCTCAGCAAGAAGGGAGTCAAGGTCTCTAAAGACGGAACTCCCAGTAGGTGCCTGGCCAGCTGACGGATGGGGGGACGAGCTCCTGGACTCTACGTGCTGGATCTCGTAGCTCGTTCTCGCCCCTTATTCATCACTCAGTCCCACAGAGTTCGGTACTTGAAATCAAGCTCCCGCACCTCTGTCTGCGACCTCGTCAGCTCCTCCCGTAAGCCAGCTATCTTACCCTCCCAGTATACGTCTGGGTGGGATCCTTCTCTCGCCCTGGCCCGAGCTGTCTGCTCCTCTAAGACCTGGTCTCTCAACTGCTGATTGAGGCTCTCCAACTCTTGCGCCCTGGCTAAGGCAGTCTCCACCTCCTGACGCTGCAAAGGAACTCAGGGTTAAGCAAGCTCAATCATTATAACACAGGAGCGGAACAAGTCTCACATGCTGTGCCAAATCTGCCTCTCGGGCCTCCGCACGACGGAGAGCATCCTGCAGTCTCGCCTCCTAATTAGCAGGGGCAGCTGGCCCCTGGGATGATGAGCCCGCACCAGGATCCCCTCGCAGCCCGTGACGGGCTAGTGTCTCTCTCTGCATCACAAGGGTTTTTTCACAAAAATAAGATGGACAACCTCATACCCGAATTTAGAAATTAGACTTCTCACCAATTCCCCAATCTGCTGAAGCAGGTCACTTGTCTGCACAACCAGAATCTCATTCTGATTCTTTAGGATCTGCACGGCTTCAGTTTCAGGCATATGTTGCAGGAATACCACTAAGGTTAGTCCATGGAAAAGTTGAGTGAAATAGACTGAAGGGTTTGAGTGACGTACCCGCCGCGCATCCAGAAACATGCGATCTGAGTACCGCCGGGCATAATCCCCCATGTATCTGAAACTGTTTCGCAGGAATTTATCCTCCTGCAGGGCATCCCCGGTACGGTGCCACACTTCAATCTTAGCCCCCCTCACCACTCGCCAATCCTGACCAATAGCAGAAGATCGGCGACGACCGCGGTTCATATCAGGATAGGTCGGATAGGCGAGTAGAGGCTGATGCCATCCCCATGTGCGGTAGGCCATCCGAACAAAGAGGCCGTCACAGATGTTCACGCACAGCAAGGCCACCTTCCGCCGAAATTGGGAGAGACTCTGGGACACCCGTGGATGATCAGCCAGGTCCTCCTCTGTATATGGCATCCACACCACCTGAATGAAACAAAGGGTCAGACCTAATCATTTGTTCATATGCACATATATCTCAATCAGTCACCATATGAGGAGGAAATGTGTCGAGCTGGGCGCGGATGTCCTCCACGCGGTATATCACGGGACGATAATCCCGGATCATTTCCCACCGCGCCATGAGTGGAGTCCATCCCTCACGGTCCGCAGAAACGGTCCCTCGGCCGATAAGGAAGCAGGTATAACCTCAGATCTACAAAGGACAACGCAGTCAATGCCTAAGTGAAGAAAGACAGAGATCCATAACCAAGAGGGATTACCTGAAGGAAAGGCGTGAATCCACCCAAATTGCCAGAGCCCTGGCGGTAGCTCACCAGATGGGAGAAAAGGTGACCCAACATCGCAGCTCCCCACGCCATCTTCTTCGCCGCTTGAAGATCCTCCAACAGCGGCAGGTACTTCAGATTGACCTTATCTGAGGCTGTAGCAAATAGCAGCCTCCCGAAGAGGAACAAGAGGAAGATCCGCAAGTTCTTGTCGTCTGAGCAGCCATCCAAGTCCAAGAGCGCTTCCACTCTCTCGGCAAAAGCCTCCAGAGTCTCGCTTGGCATCCGTCGTACCCAGCTCAACCCCACAGATCGAGCGAAGTGTCCGAGGGGTATGTGAGATAGCGCTCCTTGGACCCGGTAATACCCCTCGCCCAGGAGTCGATCTGATAGCTGCCTGTAATCCCTGAGCTCGGGACCCACTACCGGATCACCAATGACCGGCAAGCCGGTCAAGAAAGAGACGTCCTCCAGTGTGGGCAGCATGTGTACCCACGGCATGATGAAGGCCCTGCATCTGTCATCCCAGCGCTCCCGCAGAGCCACTAAGAAGGGCGCGTCCACCATGAACGGTCGGATCCGGAACAGCGGCCCGAACCCAAACGCGTCCACCTGGAAAAGAGCCGATCGAGCAGCGTGTGGTACCAGGCCCAGACCAACTCCCACGAAACTCGGCATCGGACTCTCTGTGGACCTTGAAAATCCCAACTAGATTAAAAGTCAGGGGCATGTTTATAAAAAATAATTTTGAGGCAGCTGGCCCCACCCTGACGGACGGCTGGCCCATCCGCCGTCTGTGCGGATGGCAGGGCCCTGCGCCGCCCGGACGGACGGCAAGGCCCTGCGCCGCCCGCATAGACGGACGGCGGGGCCATCCGCCGTCCGCCCGTACGGTCGGCGGGACCGCCCGCCGTCCGCCCGGACGGACGGCGGGGCCGCCCGCCATCCGCCCGCACGGACGGCGGCGTCGCCTGCCGTCCGCCCGCACGGACGGCCGGGAGCCCCGCCGCCCGCTACACCGGTCGCCGTGATTCAAAGAAAAAAGGGGGGGGGGGAACCCAAAGGACTCACCTTCTTCTTCTTCGGGGGCACCTCTCCGTTGCCACCGCCTTCCTCATCACCTTCTCCTTCTTCTTCCTCTCCATTAGCTCTGTCTTCTTCCTCTTCATCTTCCTCCGTTGCCGCTGCCCTCTCTTCTTCTTCTTCCTCCTCTCCGGCGCGAAGCGACTCCTCGCCGCCGCCGCCGCCAACATCCTCCTCGCCGCCGCCGCCACCACTGGAGCTCGCTCCATCACCGCCACCACCGGTCCTCCTCCTCCTAAAGGAGCGGGGAAGCCAAACTCTCGCCATGGATAGAAGGGTGAAAAATATTTTGAATCGGAGAATAGGAAAAAAAAGGGGTAAGGGTGGAGAACAAGAGGGCCCAGGGCTTCTTAAAGCCATCCGACTCGCCGGACGGCCAGCCGTCTGGCCGTTCGCCAGCGTGGACGGCCACAGATGCGGTGGATGGCCAACGGTCTGGCCGTCCACTAGTGTGGACGGCCAGTGGTTTGGCCGTCCACCAGCGTGGACGGCCACATGCCTGGCCGTCCGACGCCTCCACCGGCATGGACGGCCACAGGTATGGCCGTCCAACGCGGTGGGCGGCCGCCCCTCTGGCCGTCCACCAGCGTGGACGGCCACGGGTGTGGCCGTCCAACGCGATGGGCGGCCGCCCCTCTAGCCGTCCGCCCATGTACACGGCCACAGACGGGGCCGTCTGATGCTATTTTCGTGCCTTTGTCCACTTGGAGGGGAATTTCCAGGAAAATAAAATTGGTATTATTCACTAAAATTTCAATGGATACATTATTCCAGTGCTCTACGGCCCATGAAAAAGGCACATACAGCAGGTCGTACATTGGTTAAATAGTTCACATATCTTTTGACTTCCTCTGAAGTCTCTGCTACATCAAGATGGGCTTTTGTGAATCTAGAATGACGGCGCCATGCACGTCGGAATCGCTCTATTGCTTGCGCCTCTCTCGCGTACCCTGTATGTCTCGGCACGATCAGTGTGTCATGCAAAGCGGGGAGTGGCACCTGTCTGGGAACTCCAATCTGGAGATGGCAACGATGTCCTTGGTACACGGCTAACTCGTCAGGGCCAATTAGCCACAACTCACGCTCACGAGAAGCCCTTGTGGTGAACTCCATATCTCGAAGGATCATCGGGACAAAGATAAAATTTTCCACGGGCAGAAAGTTCAGGTAATCATGCCAGTCGTCCCTCGTCTTGAGATGAGCCGTGAGACACCTGACTTGATCTTCGGGACCAAGAAGCGAGCGTACAGGATACCACGTGCTGTGTTGAAAAATCCGGGAGGTGGAAGTTACTTTTTCATCAAAATCAAAAGATAAATGCATCTCCATCCACAATTGTAAGGTGAACAAGCTTCCCCTCACAGATCGCCCCATGCTCATGTGGCTAAGCCCTCCATACAGATGTGACAAGATCACCGGGGCAAGAGAATGGCCTCTCCACAACAAGCTCAGCACGCTCACATACTCCCTCTCTAGCACAGAGCCCGAAGTGGGAAACCATAAGACTCCCCCAAGAACTAGGCATAGGCCTCGCATCAGCCTCTCAGATTCGACCGTCTTGCGCTTAATCTCTCGGATCAACCAGTACGCAAGACGATCGATGAGGATTCCTCGACTGTTAGTCATGCGGCATACCTCCCATTTGTCCTGCACTATATCGACAAAGATTTCCTCCCATGCAGGCAAACCAGAGGGATCACCGGTGGCTAGGCCCTCCCAGCCATAGAAGGTTTCTACCTCCTCCAGCAAAACTGTCGCCTCGAACTCTCGGAACACGAACGTGTGCGTCTCCAGATGCCACAGTTCGAGCAGTACACCCAGCCCCTCCCAGTGCCAGTGGATGAAAGCGAACCACTTTGAGAACACAATGGAACGGGTCAAACTCCACCGATGCATATATACCCTCATGTCTAGGGTAATCACGTCCAGCAGGGCCGCAAGCCATGCATACTTACGAGTATGCCTAGCATCAGGGAATTTGGGAAAAGGCTGTAGGACAACCAAGAGTCAAGAGAGAAAGGAGAGAGAGAGTCGAGGTGGATGACACAAAGGTTTGAGCATACCTGTCCACGGGCCACTAGGTTGCTGAGGTGGCCTTCCACATCGGATAGAACCTGAGGTTCCCTGGCAGTAGCGCAAGCAGACGGTGAGGCCATCTTTCCACAGAAAGCTCGAGTTCTGGAAGAAAGCCCCGCGACAACCCTCCCCTTTTAAGGCCACGGGATAACTACAAACTTTCCCACGTCCCATAAGAGACGGAAGGGCATGCATATCCTTTTCCCCTCTTATGGACGACATACCCCTTGGCCTTCCACCACTTCATGGACGGCACGTCCCTTGGCCTTCTACCTTTTCATAAAAGGCATGCTAGTTGGCCTTCCACCTTTTCATAGAAGGCATGCCAGTTGGCCTTCTACCACTTTAGAAAAGGCCCATCCACGAAAAGGCATATTGCCCTTCTCCCTTCTCTACTTTGAGAAGATAACTTCACCCCCAAGCTCAGGAGACCACTTTGCTCAATATCAACAAATTAATGGTTCTTCCGGGAAATCGAGTCGAAGCCATATCGGATTGGCATTCTACCATTAGAATAGCCATATCTTCCATATCTGCTTTGACTCGAAACTAACCATTTGCTTCTCATCCTCCCACAGTTTAATGCTTAATGTTGTGTTCATTGAATATGTGAACGTTGCTAATGTGTGTTTTTGCTGCTGCAGGGAATCTGAAGCAAGTAGGATTGAAGATATAGGAGGCTAATAACTTTGGGCGTATAGACTCTGAGTTCCTCTTTAAATAAAACAATGAGGAGTCTATATTCTCCAAGTTATTCGATTGGCCAATAAATCCCTCCTGTTTGCATTAGGAATTTGTTTTTCAATTTTGAACCAGCATGCATTTGCATAAGCATCCATCCTCGCCCTAGGGGCAATGACCATAATTTATCACTCTGCTTAACCCATTGTTGATCTGTGAGTCTGGCAATTGTTCGTCTGTTAGCCTTTTGAATTGCAAGACCTTATCCTTTTCCAGTTCTTGTGCTTGAGGTTTTCTCACTTGGCGATCACATGATGCGCCAGGCCACCGCGCGCCCGTTGTGTTGAGAGTTCTTCAAGTCACACTCCTACATCTTTCACGCTTGAGATCCCCTTGGGCCAGATCGTTGCATCCTGGTGCGCCAAGGCCTCGCGGTTCCAACACCCGAGGGTCCCACGGATTGTGAATCTCTAGCCTGAATTTTGGTTCCTCTTCTTAGTCACCCTTGCAATTCGAATAGCTAGCTCTCATGCATTTGCCGTGCCCTCATACCATCTTTGGATACAACTCATCCCTTCTTTGGGCCGTCCAAAATCAGGTTTGATTTTCGGAACACCTATTTATCATTCCGTTCCACTCCACTGCAAAGCAGGTGTCCCGGAGGGGCATTTGTAGACACCGATTTTGGACCACCCTTTTGGTCATGAACCCCATCCACCATTAGCCCATCATCACCAAACCCCTCATCTTAGCCATCTCAGCCCACTAATAACTAGGCCCATTAACCAAACCCCGACTCTAGCCACCTTTTCGTGGAAGGCCAGCCAGCTCGCCTTCCACCACCCTTCGAAGGCTAGCCAGTCCGCCTTCCACCACCCTTTGAAGGCCAGCCAGTCCGCCTTCCACCACCCTTCGAAGGCCAGCCAGCCCGCCTTCCACCACCCTTCGAAGGCCAGCCAGTTCGCCTTCCACCACCCTTCAAAGGCCTGCCAGTCCGCCTTCCACCATCCTTCGAAGGCCAGCCAGTCCGCCTTCCACCACCCTTTGAAGGCCAGCCAGTCCACCTTCCACCACCCTTCGAAGGCCAGCCAGCCCGCCTTCCACCACCCTTCGAAGGCCAGCCAGTCCGCCTTCCACCATCCTTCGAAGGCCAGCCAGTCCGCCTTCCACCATCCTTCGAAGGCCAGCCAGCCCGCCTTCCACCGCCCTTCGAAGGCCACCCCTTGCCTTCCACCCCCTTCGAAGGCCAACCGGGCCGCCTTCCACCACTTCGTGGAAGGCCCAGCTACCTGGCCTTCTACGGGATTGGAAGGCATGTTGGCTGGCCGTCCACTCCCCTAACTACCATCTTGACCTCGTCTTCCCCACGATCTCCTCTACTCGCCGCCCTCACCCCCCACTACTCCGATCACTCCCCACTCCGGCGACTGCCGCGCGTACCACCTCCGATCCTTGACCACTTCCCATTGGCTCCAAGATGATTTACGGGGATTTAGACCCCTATTTTCTCCTATTTTCCCTTCACCTATTTAAACCCCCCATATCCTATCGAGTAAGGGGTTAAGGAGGAGTTTTTTTTTCTGGAGGGAACGCTCAGAGGAGGTTGGCAAGTGAGTCTGTCTTAAGGAGTCGAGCGGACAAAGAGTCAGAGAGTTTCAAGAGGGGCTTCAGGAGGAATCCTTCGCACTCCAAATGGGCTTGTCTTCTTAACCCTCTCTTACTTTTCCCCGCTTCATTCCGTTGCATTATCACTTTCCATCCATGCCGTAACATTCTCCCTTTCTCACTCTTCTTTTACTTTTAACATATCGCTTCATTTTTCACACACGAGCACCCCCCATTTGCATGCATGCATGTTAAGATGACCTAGCAACCCTTACTCCCCCAGAGGTTTTAAACAAAAAAACGGGAGGTGGGTGACCATAACATATGGTCACCTTCCCTCCCCACCACCCGTCCGGTGCGTTTCCCTCTAATTCTAGTTAATTTTCTATTTTTATGGATAGATTCTACATGCCACAGTTCTAATCGGGTCATTTTCCCTCTCTTGTCTTGTCTTGTCTTTTCAGGGATCCTTACTGCATTTCCGCGTGCAGACTGTCGGGCTCTCCTCCTCTGGCCGGCCGGAGGAAGAGAAGGAGAAACCACCATTTCCCGCTCCCTCAGAACGTGATCACTCTTACAATCCTGCGGAGCAGAGGGACCGTAAGGTAATGCTCCTGGCGATCACACCTTAATTTCTAACCCCGTTAAATCGCCACAGTGCTAAGACGAACGGAGAAGCCCTCGTCCGAAGCCCGCAGCAGCAGTGGGGGACGTTCCCGGCGCCTACAGAGGGTTCGCGGGGTTAACCAGAACATGGCTAAAACGCGTCGAGCTGCATGGACACCTATAAGTTGACATGACGGGCCGTACTGACAGAGTCTGAAACGCATCGCCTACCCAAGACGCCGTTCAGATGACAAGACCGGCACCGTACACTGACAACCCAGGGTCGTACTCTGAATGGCGTTGTCCATTGAGGACGCCTTTTAGACGACAGGACAGAGCCGACTCTCGCGGCCCAAAGCCCGCCCACGTGGCGTCCACGTGGCACAACAACCACTCAACTAAATGGTGTCCACTCAGCAGGACGTCGTTCAAAAGGCGTCTGCATCCTAGACGTCATTTAGAAGGCACTCCCATACCCATCAGGGCCCAAACCAGGGGATCCGACCTAGAAACTGACCCGATAACCGGATCCGAAACCTCAGTCCTTACATTTTCCCCCCCTTAAAATAATTTTGTCCCGAAATTGCCTACTACAATTAACGAGGTTGAAATATAAAGATACAAGTATACAAGAGAATTTATGAGAAGAGGTAGGGAAACTGCTCCCGCATCTCGTCCTCGCGCTCCCAGGTTGCCTCGCCCCCGGAGCGATACTGTCAAATCACCTTAACCAGAGGTACAACCTTGTTCCGAAGGACCTGTTCTCTGCGATCCTCAATATGTACAGGAAACTCTGGGAAAGACAAGTCCTCAGCAACTTCCAATTCTAAAAAATCCAAAACATGAGGTGGATCCTGAACATATCTTCTCAGCAACGAAACATGGAATACATCGTGCACCCCTGCAAGACTGGGCGGCAAGGCCAGCTGATATGCCATTTTCCCAATCCGAGCAAAATTGGGAAAAGGCCCAATATATCGCGGACTCTGCTTACCTCGCTTCCCGAATCTCATTACACCCTTGGAGGGTGAGACTCGGAGAAACACGTGGTCCACAACTTCAAACTCAAGCGGTCTCCTCCAGATGTTAGCATAACTCTTCTGTTTGCTCTGAGCTGCAATCAATCTCTGCTGTACCACTCTGGCAACCTCAGCACACTGCTGTACCAACTCTGGCCCTGCTATCTGCCTCTCGCCAATCTCGGACCAGCTCACAGGGGATCGACACGGTCGCCCGTACAAAGCCTCGTAAGGCGCCATGCCGATACTAGAATGGTAGCTATTATTGTAAGCAAACTCCACTGTAGACAAGTGCTGCTCCCAAGAACCTCCCCAGTCTAGGCAACATGCCCTGAACATATCCTCCAGAGTCTGAATGGTCCTCTCCGACTGCCTGTCAGTCTCGAGATGATAGGCCGAGCTGAAGGCCAACTGCGTGCCCAAGGCCTTCTGAAAACTCTTCCAGAACCTAGAAGTAAACCTCAGATCCCGGTCTGATACGATGGATAAAGTCACCCCGTGCAGAGAGATGATCCGATCCACAAACAGCTTAGCCAACTTATCGACTGACCAGTCCTTCCTAATAGCCAGGAAGTGTGCCGACTTGGTCAATCGATCAACAATGACCCAGATCGCATCTCTCCTGCCAGGGGATACAGGTAATCCCATCACAAAGTCCATAGTCACATGCTCCCATTTCCATTCCGGGATCGGCAAGGGCTGCAACAACCCTCCTGGTCTCTGATGCTCTGCCTTAACCTGCTGACAAGTCACACACCTAGCCACATACTCAGCCACATCCTTCTTCATACCAGGCCACCAAAAGTGCCTTCTCAAACAATAATACATCTTAGTCGTCCCGGGATATACTGCATATCTAGAACGGTGCGCCTCATCAAGGACACTCCTGCGCACGTCCTCTTCGGTCGGAACATAGAGTCTGCCTCTAAACCTGACTGTACCATCATCCCACAACTCCACCTCTGGTCTCTGGAGAATCTGCGGTCTACATCTGCCCTCTGAGCCTCAATCATGGCATGGTACACTGCTGGCCTCACAGTCAAGCTAGCCAACACGGCTTTATCAGCCTCACGTGGAACCCGAAAGGAAGATTCCACAACCTGCTCAAATAATCTCCATTCTCGAATCATAAGGTATGACACGACCGTCTTTCGACTCAAGGCGACTGCCACCACATTCGCCTTGCCTGGATGATAAGAAAGGTCGAGGTCATAATCCTTGATGAATTCCATCCACCTACGCTGCCTCAAATTCAGATCCCTCTGTGTGAATACATACTTCAGGCTCTTGTGATCAGTAAAAACCTGAAATTTCTCTCCATACAAATAATGTCTACAGATCTTCAGTGCAAATACTACAGCTGCCAACTCTAAGTCATGGGTAGGATAGTTCTCCTCATGCTTCTTCAGCTGTCTAGAAGCATAGGCCACGACCTTGCCATGCTGCATCAGAACTGCACCCAAACCTCGACGAGATGCATCTGAATAAACTACAAATCCACCTGAACCTGATGGAAGCACCAAAACTGGAGCCGAAGTGAGGCGAGTCTTCAACTCAATGAAACTCCGCTCACACTCCTCGGTCCACATGAAACGAACTCCCTTACGAGTCAACCTCGACAAGGGGGCCGTTCTCGAAGAAAACCCCTGGACAAACCGCCTGTAATAACCTGTTAGCCCCAAGAAGCTCCTGATCTTAGTCATTGTTGTTGGCCTGCTTCAATCCATCACTGCCTCAATCTTGGCTGGATCCACTGCGATGCCCTCGCCAGAAATGACATGCCCCAGGAAGTGCACCTTGTCTAACCAGAATTCACACTTGCTAAACTTGGCATAAAGTTGGTGCTTTCTCAGAACCTGCAATACTACCTGAAGATGTGTGGCATGCTCTTCTTCAGAAGAAGAGTATATCAAAATATCATCTACAAATACCACCACAAATTGATCCAGATAGGCCCTGAAGACCCGGTTCATCAGATCCATAAAAGCTGCCGGAGCATTGGTCAAGCCAAAAGGCATAACCAAAAACTCATAATGTCCATACCGAGTTCTAAAGGCCGTCTTACTAACATCAACCTCATGGATCCTCATCTGATAATACCTCGATCTCAAGTCAATCTTGGAAAACATCTTCGTAGACTGCAACTGATCCATCAAATCATAAATTCTCGGAAGTGGGTATTTGTTCTTTATTGTCACCTGGTTCAGCTGTCCATAATCAATACACAACCTCAGAGAACCATCCTTCTTCCTGACAAATAGAACTGGAGCACCCCACGGAGAAGTACTCGGACGAATAAAACCCTTATCCAGCAATTCCTGCAACTGCGCCTTCAACTCAGCAAGTTCGGCTGGCACCATCCGATACGTGGCCTTAGACAGGGGCGCCGTACCCGGTGCAAGCTCAATAGTAAACTCAACCTCTCGCTGAGGAGGAAGGCCAGGCAACTCCTCAGAAAACACATCTACAAAGTCACAAACTACAGGCACCTCCCAAGGACTAGGACTACCACTAACATCAGCTAAAACAACAGAGGCAAGGAAGGCCTCACAACCACCAACAAGCAACCTCTGGGCCTTAAAGGCAGAAATAAGAATACCTCGAGAAGAGAGCCTAATACCTTGGAAGTAGAAGGTCGGGATGTCCGGAATAGAGAAACGCACCCTCTTCCTGTGGCAGTCCACCTCGGCATAATAAGCCTCCAACTAGTCCATGCGCAAGATGACATCAAAGTCGCGAATGGCAAGTACAACTAACTGGGCAGGTAACTCATGGCCCTCAATGGTCAAGGGAACATCACTCAAATAGTTATAAGACAACAAGAAATCCCCCAGAAGGAACCTCTACCATCAATCCATCAGATATCTCATCAACGGGTGCAGAAAGAACATCTATGAACTGCTCAGAAATAAAAGAATGCGAAGCACTCGAATCAATCAACACATGTGCAGAGTTCCCAAGGACAGAAAGTGTACCTTCCACCAAGTTGGATGCACTAGCCTCCTTCCTGGTGATAGCTAGAACTCTCCCTTGGGTCCTCGGCTTCTTCAGATCACCTGATCCCTGCCCTTGGCCATGCCCCTGCGGGCAATGCCTCGCCAGATGGCCATGTTGGCCACAAGTGAAACACCTCCTAGGAAGAGCAGGACATTGAGTCCCACCGTGAGTACCACCGCAATGCTGACAAATTGCTGGAAGTCTCTGAGCTGACTCCTGCTGAGCACTGGACACCGACTGGCTCTACTGACTCTGCCTGGGTCTGCTGCTACCGCTGCTGCCGCTACTGTTGCCACCGCCTCGAAAGAACCTCCTAAATCTGGAGCCGAGTGAGGATGATCCTGATCCGGACGAAGGAGCTGCTGCTGCTACCTTTCCCCTGCCACGAACTGGCCCCTGAGTAGTCAGTCCCCTCTCCCGGGCTGACTGATCCTGCTGTACCTCTACTGCCGCGGCACACCTAACTGCTGATGCCAAATTTGAACAATAGTGAGATGCCACAAAACTCCTCAGACTGGACCTCAGTCCATCCACAAACCTTTCAGTCCGACGCTCCTTGTCCCCTGAGATGAAAGGCACAAACCTCCCAAGCGAAACAAACTTTGCCTGGTATTCCAGCACTGTCATGCTTCTTTGGGTCAGCTCCATGAATTCCCTCTCTTTGGCCCTCTGAAGATGCCTAGGGAAGTACTGTGCATTGAATTCCTTCACAAAAGTCTCCCATGGAATCTCCTTGAGGCTCCTATCCGCATATGACAAACTCTTCAAAGTGGTCCACCAATCGTAGGCATCATCCTTCAACATGAAAGTAGCCAACGGAGTCCTCTCAACCGTTGCACAATCCATAGTATCAAAAGTCTTCTCCATCTCCCTCAACCAGTGAACAACCTCATCAGGGTCGGGACGACCGGTGAAATGAGGCGGCCTCAGCTTTATGAATCTCTCCAGTGTAGCTGAAGACTCTCCCCGAGCACTGAAACTCTCACTAGGGTCTCGGGTCTGATATCTAGCCATCGTGTCCATCATAGCCTCCATGAAATGCTCCACACTCGGCCTACCGGCCTCAGATCCACTAGGGACATCTCCCCGCTCTCTAATAACCGGCATCCTCTTCCTAGGAGCCATCTAATCGCCTACAATCACAAAAATTGAAAAGTTCTAATTAGAATCCTAAAACCTACACTACCACCGTTCCTGTACGGGATAATGTAATTATTTGCCGGACTTACGACATTTAACCTAGTTATTCATTTATTTGCCAGACCGAATGCTCTGATACCAACTGTAACGACCTGCCACCCTATAATCGGGGATCCGATTACTAAATAGGTACCGAATCATAAATTTGGAATCAAACCAGGATCTAGATACATTTGGGAAATAAATAATAAACTAAGCTAAACATTCACATCGCATTGAATTGAAAAGAAAGTGCAGGAATTAAAAGTTATTACAATGCGACTCGACACAGCAAATAATTACATACTCCAACTGAAAAGAAATAATTAAGCGTACATGCCATAGAATAAAATAACAACTACATCGGGGCATACCCCGGAACAACAGCTGCTGACGCGCACTCTAAGCAGCACTCTCCTCGCTAAGCCTGCTTGGAACCCTCACCTGAAAGCCGCAGGGGTGAGTCTCAACGAAAAGACTCAGTAGGGATCCTTCGATCCCCACTGCCCACTCACACACCCACAAGTTCAAGAACACAGCTAAAGGTGAAGTAAGCTAGTAAAGCAGTAATTACTACTCCTAAATTTCGACATAAATCACATGCATTCAAAATATAACATGCATATCTCTAAAACCAATCTACCAGGGAGCCCACAACCAACGTCTCGGCAAAACATGCCAACCACACAAACGACGGTGGGAAACACCGACCCGCTGAGACCAAGCAGTAACCCCTCGGATAGCACGCTAGCTACTCCAACCCAACAGGCTCTAGGTGGTTACTACTTCCCTCAGCACGAGTGACACTCCACAGGTACCACACCCACACCGGTACTAGCTAACCTTGGGGTTCACCAGGTGACCCTCTCTCACTAGGCGTCACCCCGCCACACCCACACTGGCGCTGTGTTCCACCCACACCAAAACAGGGTGATAAAGAGCTACAATTGTCACTCTAGGTCCACGGTCGCACGAAACACAACACAGTGCGATCCGGTCACCTAGGAAACCTCATCCTCGAGTACGATTACAATCATACAATTAACCAAACTATTTAATAGTGTAACACATTTAATAACATGTGTTATTGTGATTCTGTCTTGAATCGCGTCGCCCAAGGCCGACGCCATTCAAGCCTCCTAAACTGGTTCATAAAAACTCGGCCTCAAAACCTGGCGTAAAACACGTCGCCATAGGTAGCCGCCTTTTGAAAGGTGTCGTTGTCCATCGTCGCCGGATAGCGACCAAAACAAGGGCAGGCCATGGGGTAATTCCACTAAAATGTGTCGTCCACGCAAGTCGCCTTTTGAAAAGGCGTCGCTGTCCCTGGACGCTTATCAGTCCCGAGACATGGTCTGTTATTGGGCTAAATCGCGTCGTGGGTGGGAGACGCCTTTCTAAAAGGCGTCCCTGTTCCTCGACGTCATTTAGTCCTGACAGACAGGTCCTCCCCTCCGTTCCCCCAATCCACAAGTTGGGATTTCTCCCCAAAACGCACGAAAAGGGCAATGAAACGTAGGGGGGAAGGAGGAGAACCTAGCTACCCATTAAAATACCCAATTTCTCATCCCATGCACTTAGCATTTTCACCTCAAAAACACCCCTAAACATGCTTCAAAGCGGGAAAACATACATGTTTCAAAGCTAGAAAACATGATTCTAAATGAAATACAGTGGGAATCGTCACCCTACCGGTTACTCGAACTCCTCCAAGCTCTAAGTCGCCCACCCATCTCGCCCCACGCTGCCGCCGGTACCGCCGAGGACGTCGTTACTCCACCAGGACGTCGACTGCCGTCCGGAGAGAAAACGCCGCGGAGGAGGTGGTGGTGGTAGTGGTGGGAGTTAGGAGGTCGATGGAGTGGAGATGAAATGGTGGGAGGAAAAGAAGGAGGGGAAGGAAGAATCGCCGGAGCCGCCGGGGAAGAGAGGAGAGAGAAGAGGGAGGAGAAAATGAGGGAAAGGAAGGAGGGTTCGCAGGGTTAACCAGAAACTGGCTACAACGCGTCGAGCTGCACGGACGCCTATAAGTTGACATGACGGGCCGTACTGACAGAGTCTGAAACGTGTTGCCTACCCAAGACGCTGTTCAGACGACAAGACTGGCACCGTACACTGACAACCCAGGGTCGTACTCTGAATGGCATCGTCCATTGAGGACGCCTTTCAGACGACAGGACATGGCCATACTCTCGCGGCCCGAAGCCCGCCCACGTGGCGTCCACGTGGCACAACAACCACTCAACTAAATGGCGTCCACTCAGTAGGATGTTGTTCAAAAGGCGTCGTGCATCCTAGACGTCATTTAGAAGGTACTCCCCATACCCATCAGGGCCCAAACCAGGGGATACGACCTAAAAACTAACCTGATAACCGGATCCGAAACCTCAGTCCTTATAAAACCCACTATACTATCCATGACCACACTAATGACATGTATGAGATGCATTGTTTTCTTTTGATTATGAATCAAAACAGGTATAATATTTAGTAAATATATACGATATATTTATATACTATCACCTAGGAGAGACAAAGATAAAAGTTATCTAAATATCCTCATCTAAACTCTAAGCTGTAACGTGAGTAGTTTAGAACTTGCCGCGTGGTCCACCATCGTTATAGTTATAGGATTCGAATCACTTTAGGCAGGTTTGTTGTGCTACCACAAGGCCTGTTTAATTGTGAGGAGAGACTGTGGCTATGACATTAGATGCCTATATGATCGGGGTAGAGGAACCATGTAGCTTTGTTGTGCTATCCACAAGGGCTGCATGCAAATCTATGCTCGTCACGTAACGATGGCTAGCTTAGACCAGAATTAGTGGCTTGTTGTGCTATCCACAAGGCCATTAAACCTCTAGGGACCGAAGTTATGATCGGAAATTGCAAGGAGTTGTAAGTCCCATGAGTTGGGTGCTCTTTGATTGTATTACAGTTTGTTGTGCTATCCACAAGGCTGTATTGCAAGTCATTGGGATTCTGATCCCCACTAGGATACTGTCGGTGTCTCCCGTTTTGTGTAGCTGAGGGTTATACAGTCCGTCGAAAATTAGTGGGAGTTAAAACTTGAACAAAAGACCATGTCTTGTTTTAAGTTTAATAATTGAACATCTGCTAAAATAAATTTAATTTATTTCCTATAGGGAATAATGTCGTCGAAAAACCCACTCCGAGGCATACTTGATGCCCTTTTGACTTACCTGTTTTACTCGGATTGGCTTAGATACTTGAAGAATGCTTTCAGATCTGAGCACATTGACTAGGTTCTTGAAGCTGATCCTCCTACTAAACCGGCATTGGATGCCCTTGACGCAGAGATGATAGCTAACGATAAAAGATCGAAGGACAAAGACGAAGGAGTAGTAAAGGGTGATTGCTTCTACTATAAGTAGAATGGTCACTGGAAGAGGAACTGTAAGAGGTTCCTCAATGATAAAAATCATGGAAAGGAGAAGTTGTCTGAAGCTTCAGATATCTATATGATAGATATCAACTTGTCAATTAGAGATTCCACATCTTGGGTATTAGATACCGGATGTGTTTCTCATATATGCTATGATGTGCAGATGCTGACTAGTTAGTGCAAACTGAGAAAAGACGAGGAGGAATTGAGGCTAGGAAACGGCACAAAAGTTGCGGCGGTTGCTGTCGGGACAGCAAACCTCAGGCTTCCATCAGGAGATGCCTTATCATTGGAAGATTGTTATTATGTTCCTAGCATAATAAAGAACATCATATCAGTATCTTGTTTGGACAAGATAGGATATAGATTGACTATTGAGAATAGAAGTTGTTCGATTTATTATGGTAATAAATCAATAGCTTCGGCATCTTTAGTCAACGGACTATATCTTTTAGATGTTTCTTATTACAATCTTCAAATTGATAATGTTCTTAAGAAGAGCAAGAATTGTGTGAACTAAGCCTACATGTGGCATTGTAGACTTGGGCATATTGGTGAAAGCAGGTTGCAAAGGTTGCATAATGATGGTTATTTAACTGCATTCGATTATGAATCGTTTGCGACATGTGAATCCTGTCTTATGGGAAAGATGGCAAAATCTCCATTTACTGGACATGGAGAACGTGCCAAGGATATTTTGGAACTAATACATTCGGATGTATGTGGTCCAATGTCCACCCAAGCCAAAGGTGGCTTTTCTTACTTCATCATGTTCACCGATGACTTCTCAAGATTCGACTATGTGTACTTAATGAAGTACAAGTCGGAAGCATTTGAGAAGTTCAAGGAGTTCAAGAATGAGGTAGAGAAGCAGTTATGAAAGAGTATTAAAGTTCTTCGATTAGATCGAGGAGGAGAATACTTGAGTACTAATTTCACACAATTCTTAATGGATAATGGTATCATTTCTCATTTGACCCCTCCAAATACATCACAGATGAATGGTGTATCAGAAAGGAGGAATCGCACCTTGTTGGACATGTTGCGATCTATGATGAGCTTTTCGAGATTACTAGTGTCCATCTAGGGGTATGCTCTAGAGTCAGCAACATACCTACTGAACAGAGTACCCAGCAAGTCTGTAGCCTCTACTCCATATGAGATATGGAAAGGTAGGAAACCAGAATTTAAACATGTTAAAATCTAGGGTTGTCTGACTCATGTAAAGAGACATGATCCAGACAAGTTGGAATCACGAACTGATCAATGTAGGTTTGTGGGATATCCAAAGGAAACCTTTGGATACTACTTTTACCATCTTGGTGATCAAAAGGTGTTTTTCGCCAGGAAAGCTGTCTTCCTAGAAGAGGAATACCTTCTCTAGGAGGACAGTAGGAGTAAAATAGTATTGGAAGAGGTTCCAGATCCTAAAACAGCTGCATTATCATCAGATGAGATATCAGTTCATGAATCTGTTCAGATACACACAGATGAGCCTCGTAGATCTGGTAGATTACCTAGACTACCCGAACGATATGTAGGACATATCGCTGAAGGTGAGTCAAAGGTAGATTATAATGAGGATGATGATCCTAACAACTACCATGAGGCCATAGAAGGCCCAGAAGCCGAGAAATGGCGAGAAGCCAAGAACTTAGAAATCCAGTCAATGTACACCAACCAAGTTTGGAACTTGGAGGACTTGCCCGAGGGTATTATACCCATTGGATGCAAGTGGATTTTTAAGAGAAAGATCGGTGATGATGGACGGATCGATACTTATAAGGCAAGGTTGGTGGCAAAGGGATATCGTCAAAGGCAAGGAATTGACTATGACGAGACTTTCTCACCGGTTGCCATGATAAAGTCGATCAGAGTTCTACTCGTCATTGCTGCACATTTTGATTTCGAAATTTGGCAGATAGATGTGAAGACTGCCTTCCTCAATAACAACCTTGAAGAAGAAGTGTATATAATACAACCAGAAGGTTTCACATCCAAAGAATCTCCAGATAAAGTGTGCAAACTTTAGAGGTCCATTTATAGACTGAAGCAGGCTTTCCGGAGCTGGAACATGAGATTTAATTAGGCTGTCAAGTCTTATCAGTTCCTTAAGAATGAAGATGAGCCTTGTGTGTACAAGAAGACCAGTGGGAGTTCAGTCACCTTCTTAGTTCTTTACGTAGACGACATACTACTCATTGGGAATGATATGGCTATGATGTCATCAGTAAAGATCTGGCTGTCGAAAAATTTCTCTATGAAGGATTTGGGAGAAGTATCCTACGTATTGGGAATACAGATCTATAGAGATAGATCAAAGAGGATGCTTGGAATGACCCAATCCTTGTACATAGACACCATAGTCAAATGGTTTGGCATGGAAAATTCCAAGAGAGGTCTCATACCGATGAGATATGGAATTAATCTCTCAAAGAAGCAGTCTCCTAAGACTCATAATGAGAGGGCACTCATAGATAGAGTACCCTATGCCTTTGCCATAGGATCTCTGTTGTCAAGGTGCCCGCCTAGGCGCCCAGGCGCTTTTACAGCACCAAGGCGTTGGGGCGCCTTTCCAACTGGTGAAAAGGCGCCCAAGGCGCCCGCTAAGGCACCCAAGGCGCGCCTGCCTAGGCGCCCAGATTTCTGAAATCCAAGGTTCTTGCCCCTCTCTTTTTGTATATATACATATATGTATATATATATACACATATAATTATATAAATACATACTAATACATATATATAGACATATTACATACATATATTTAGATTTATATATACAAACATGCATATATATGTATATGTATACATCTAAATATATGTATCATGTATGTAAAATGTGTATGCATATATATATAAAAATATGCATATATATATATATATATATATATATATATATATATATATATATATATATATACACATCTATATACATATACATATTACATACATACATTTAGATATATTTGTGTATACATATGTACGTATATATTATATAGTTAGACATATACACATATTACATACATACATTTATACATAGATATATATGTACGTATGTATATATATGTGTGTAAATCTAAATGTATATATATATATACATATATATACATATATATATATATATACATATATATATATATATATATATATATATATATATACATATATATATGTATGTATCTAAATGTATGTATGTAATATGTGTGTACATATATATATATATATATCATAAATTAAAATATTATATTATGAAGTTGACGCCTAGGCAACGCCTAGGCGGGCGCCTAAGCACTTAGGCGGTCCAGAACCCCAAGCACGCCTTGGTCGCCTTACCGCCTTGACAACTATGCATAGGATTTATCATGTATGCCATGATATGTACACGGCCTGATATTAAATTTGCTTTAAGTGTTACGAGCAGATTTCAGGCTGATCTAGGCGAAGAGCATTGGAAGGCAGTGAAATGTATCCTTAAGTACTTGAGAAGAACTAAGGATATGTTTCTGGTCTATGGAGGAGGTGACTTGAAACTGCGAGGCTTTACTGACTCAAGTTTCCAGTCAGATCCATATGATAGCAAGTCTACATCTGAATTTGTGTTTACATTAAACGGAGGCGCAGTGTACTGGAAGAGTTCCAAGCAAGCAACCACTATAGATTCGACGACTGAAGCTGAGTACATCGCTGCAGCTGAAGCTACCAAGGAAGTAGTGTGGTTGAAGAAATTCATCACCGACCTCGGCATAGTTCCCAGCATCTCTGCACCTGTTTCGCTGTTGTGCGACAACAATGGAGCGATTGCGCAAGCGAAAGAGCCACGGTCTCATCAGAAATCGAAGCATATTCTGAGGCGCTTTCATCTTATCAGAGAGATCATATCTAGAGGAGATGTAGTGGTGGAAAGAGTTCCATCTGTCGACAATGTAGCATATCTACTGAAAAAGTCGTTGGCTCAAATTGTGTTTAAGCGTCACCTAGATTCTATAGGCTTACTGTATAAAGGTAATTGACTTTAGTCCAAGCGGGAGATTGTTAGTCTTAGGTAGCCTACAAGCCAATATGACTTTGTAATCTCGTATAATTTATTAATAAGATGGCAATATATTCATTATGTATAATTCGCATTAATTATCGTCTCATAATGAAGTCCGTGAATATGTGCGATAGTGATCAGATTATGATGAGATCATACTAGTGAGACTGATCACTTAAACACACATATTCTTAATCGCTCATAGTCGGAGGATATCCGAGAAGGACATCGGATATCCGGTTAGACTAGTACAGATTACTCCCGCTCATAAGATGAGGGTGACTGATCTCATAGTCACTTGTGTGGAGACACTAAGGCGAATCTGTAGGTGTTCATTAGAGAATGAGTTCACTGAACTGATCCGATTGAATCGCTGGATGGTACTGTACCTCACTATCAACCAGCTTGATTCTATTGTCGCAGTTGCGTGGATGGTCCTCGGACCTAAGACACTAAGGACACCTTGTCGGTGGACTTCTGTGATTTGACCTTGGTTTATGAATATCTAACCATAGGATTCTAAACAGCCAAGGATCGGGTACAACGGAATACCGTCGAAGGGAATTGAGTGTCAATAAGAAATCATTCGCTCTCGGTACAATATGAGAGAATGCTCTAGGAAGGATGCGCGAAAGTCCCTGGCCAAGGCAGACGATAATATCAGGAAAGGAGTTTTCCAATATTCATCAGCGGCATTCAATCCAAGTGAGTTGACCGGTTAGGGTTGGACAGTACACCATACCCTGAGTCGACTCGAGAGCATTGTACGAATGAAAGATTATATCCACGCGGTAACTGTCGGCGAAAAGGTTCCAAGAGTGGGTTACTTAACCCCGATACCTTCCGGGTTCACGCGGTGTTGCTTGGCACCTAACGTGATCGGAGGCCCGATCGAATTTGATGTGCAACATCGATTCGGTTGATTAATTAATTAATAAAGAGTTATTAATTGATTAATAAAGCTAGTGAGGAGTCACTGGGCTTATTGGGCTATTAACCGGACTGGTTATTGGGCCTAAAGGGTCATATGCAAAGGATTCTCAAGGCGATGGATAAATAATTGGATTTTATATTAACCGAGGGTTTTTATGAAAAACTGCACGGTTAGTATAAAATATAGCGAACGGGCTGAGTAGGCCAAGCAAGTTGCTAACCCTAGCCGCCCCAGCCTTTCTTTCTCTCTCTCTGTGGTGCCACAGAGCAATCCAGATCCCCGGATCTACTCCACTGCATCTCCGAATCCCGTTCGACGGGAAATCGTCCGCGCGTCGCGGCGATCGTTGCGGCGAACGGCGGAGACTTCATGGGCTGCGAAGAACAAGGAATGAGAGGATTTCTGTTGCGAGGAGTATCGCGTGGACTCCGCTAGAGGTCGGGCGCTTGTGCGGCTTGCGGTGTCGCACCGACGGAATCGATCGGTTGCATATTCGAATCCATACACGGTAAGACTTCGATACTCCGATTATCGAGGTTTTAGTTTTCGAAACGGGAATCGGATCTCCATTTTATTTTTATTTCCGCTGCATGGAAGATCCAGAGAAACCCGAGAACCCAACACCCCCATGATGCTCATTCCTATCCATCTGAACATGAGGGAAACCCCCATATCCCTCCTCCTTTCGTCCATGATCAACACAATTCTGGCGTTGATCTTCCTCCGCATGTACATGCGGTGTCTAATCCTATCTATGAGGGGGCCATGGACCCGAATGGACTCTCATCCTCTAACCCCTCTGATCTGGTTAACGCTCTGGGAGTTCTGGCCTTCCATCTGGATCCTCAACAGCTCGAGGCAATCCAATCTATTCTGAAGGGGAAGACGCCCATGCAGGCTACTAAACCGAACCCTGTGGTTTCCCCTGTTGTTCCTCAACCTCCTCCCCATCATACTTCCTTTATTCATCAGGCCATGGAAGGCCTTCAGGTTTCAACCTCCCGGCCATAGAGCCTAATTAGTCTGTATATTTAATGATTTATCCTACCCATATTATCCTACCCCCACTCTCAAGATCAAATTGGTATGGCTCATGATCAGATGGTAACGGTTAATGCTCTCTCATGATTCATATGCTCTGATATCATATTGTTACGCTCCGGATCTAGTTCAATTTTTTTTTTTTTTCTACAACTCAGAATCCAACCACGTAATCTCAGAATAAATTCCACCATAACAAACAGATATGAGAGCTAAACAATCACAATGCGATTTAAATAAATATCATAACCATCAACTAATCAAATATATCTAAATATAGCCAATACCAAAGTTCACAAATTTTAATATCCATCAATTTGTAGATAAATTCTCAATCTTACTAAATAAAGAAAAATACATCAATCTCTCATTATCCTTACTATATCAAATCTAAGAAAGTTATAAATTTAAATCTAAATAACCTCCTGAAGATGTCAAATGCCTCAATCAAAAGTCTCCTCAAATTTCAAGTTGTCTTTCTCAGACTTTGAAAATGTTAATAGGGTTTATGAGTACAACCACTCAGTAGGCTTTAAACCATCCACATGACTTAACTTCCAGTAAATTTTACAAATCACATTGTACAATTATACTAAACATGATCTTACACAATTCTATATCTCACATAAGAACATGATATAAAACATGATTAAATATAAGCTTATCAAATCAAATGTTTTTTCTAATAATATGAATAAATCAATTAACATATAGTATATATGGCATGATCGAACTCATATCAAACATATCAAATTCTATTAGCCATGATCAGAATGTATCACATATCGAACAGAACTCATCAAATTATCAGGGCGTTGCATATCGCCGTCTCTTGAACATATAACATATCAAATAGCAAATATCATGGCATAGTAACTTATCAAATCAGATTCATATTATGGATCATATAGTTAAGATAGATTCATATGATTGCAAAGAGATACTTAAACAGGATGACCAAAGGATTCAAATAATTAAGTTGAATTCAAATGAACATATAGAGCGAAAATTTCAGATTATGTGCCAATCAAATCATGTCAAATATATCATATCAAATGTTATGGGACATGCACCTAAACCACAACATAAGGAGCCAAATAAAATAAATACTAAAGCATCTAGGCAAATGATGTAAAGGTCTTGGTCACTACGTAGAACTGGAGAGTCTAAGTCCTACCCAACTCCAAATTGCCAGGGCATTATGTACCACCATCACTTGGTTTTAGCCGGCCGAAAATGAGGATTCTACCTGTTTGCCCTCAGGTTTCAAACTAAATACCCTATCTAATATGAATGCTTATAATGGAATCGGGCCAAATATCTCCTTAAGATGGCAATGTCTAAGCAAAGTCAAATATTTATGACACAATCAGATTAACAGAGATCAAATGATGACAAAAGATGAGGATAGTTCAGAAAATTGAATCATCAAATTGATACATATATATAAGAGTTAAAATACATACTTTTATATACAAAATAACTACTTAGAGAGTCATCATGATCATATATATGAAAAATTAGAGTAAAATTGATAAAAATAAGTTGTTGGGTAGAAGCACATGCTACTAAAATATTAACAGATTTTTCAGACAAAGAATTATAATTTCGACTAATAAAATAAATTTTTAGAGACGAAAAATGAACAAATAAGACCGAAAATAGCAAAAAGATTCATAAAATTATCAAACTTGGTTAACATGTCCAATAGGTCAAATTAATTATAAGAACAAAGTTTCATGTAATTCTAATATCAAATGAATGATTTAGAATATCAAATGATATATAAATAACTTAAGTCAAATTGGGCCAATCGAATAAATAGCAGAATAATAGGCAAATTAAATATAAAATATATGATATTTTACCATAAAGTATAACAGGTTGAAATCAAAGTGTGTTCAAAATTTCAAGTCAATCCGCCAATGAACAAAAGAGTTATGGTCAATCTAAGTTCTAAGCTGAAAATTTGTCACAGCTTCTGAAAATCGTAGGCATAGGTCTTTAAAAATGTAGCTATAGGTCTTAAATTTCCAGAATATCGAATTTTGCGAATTTGATCAAATATTCATAGATCAAAGTGGAATCTAAAGTCATGGGTTGATAGATTATAGTTCTAGAAAGCATATTTGACCACTTTTGAAAATCAAAACGAAGTTTTTATATTAATACAAAATATCATTTAATGGGTTATCATCACCTACCTCAAGAACACGAAGAATACTCCCCTCTAATATCTTTCAATCACCTTCTACCACTCCAATCTTAGTTTTATTGTAATCTAAGGCTTCTCCCACGACCTTTAAACCTCAAAGAACAACAATCCATCCATTAAAATCAATTTCTAAAGAGAATTAAATCAAAATACTTATCTTTCTCATGAAGAATACCATGTTCTTACCTCTTATCTTGGGGCTGCGTGGAGAAAGCCTTATGCACTACTTCAAGGCCTCATATATACTATTTTGGCTTCCTAACACTATCCAAATTAAACTCCTAAAGTTTCCAAGTCGAAGTCAAACCGTAGCTTCTTTAACCAATAAGCTAAAGTATTCCGATTCAAACTAGAAATCCAAATTTTCGTGTAGAATGAGTTTCCTCCCTTAAATCCCCTCTACGACTCATTAAACGTTGAAATTAGCTTTTAGTTATTTTTGACAAAGTTGTAGTATTTTATATCCTATTTACAACCGTATATGCCATATCATTTTTGGTCTTTTAGGCGCGAAGTTATTACGTTCGCAAGACTTCCTCACAGTTTTCAGACCCAAAACTTTGACCAAGTGTTAGAATCTAATTAGTTTCCTAATTGGGCCACTAATGGGTTTATTGGACTTGTTTTGACTTAACTAATGACTTAACCATTCTAAATATATTATTTTATTATTAAATAAATATTAAACATATTTAAATCATTTTATTTTATTAATTGACTTAATTAGACTTATTTAAATCTAATTAGGCTTAATTAAGCTTAGCCTAATAACAAATTAATAGGCTTGAAGTCCAGGATATAACACGGTGGGACTTAGTGATCACAGTGGGACCTTATTGAAATTCTTGCTCCATTTTTATTTTCCTTGAATTTTTCTTGCACTCAAATTTCGTTAGTGATTTCAAATAGATAATCAATAGCCATGAATATGCATTTTTGGAAAATACAACAAAAATACTCTAAATGGCGTCGCTCTGAGTCGACCTCATTTGAACGACGTCGTCTTGAGGCGACACCATTTAACTTACCGAAACTGCTCCTTTCTAACTCCACTCTGGACTCAACTTTCCTTCATCAAACATCCTCTTCCAGTTCGGAAAGGTTCTTCTAACCATGCAAATCACTCTATATATTCTTTCTCTCCTCATATCAAACCATCACAACAAGTATTGGAGAAAGAAAGCTAGAGAATTCTCTCAAAATATCAAGAGAAAGGAAGAAATCAAGAGAAAGGAGGAGATCAAGTAGTTGAGGAAGGTGGCAAACTTTGCAAAGGATTTTTTATGAAACAAGCGGGCGAGGAAGATGATCGAAAGGCTTTCTGACATAGAAGGCCATCTTCGTGAGAGAGATCCTGACCTATAAGTAACCTATTCTCTTTTCTTTCAAATTTTCATTCTTCTACAAATTGTTCCATGCTTCAATTCTTTTCTTGAATATGATAAGACTATGCCAATTCTCTTTCTTTCAAGGCATATCCTTTCTTCCCTGGTCTAAGAAGATTTTCTTCTCTCCCATGGATTTCACAATTAGTGGAAAAAATCAACCTATCCATGCAATCATATATCTCCAAGTGGCATATCCAAGGCTTGGTTGTTCATGCTAAACATTATAGAAGCGCGTGTATGGACTAGGCTACAATAGGTGCTCTAATTGAAGTGTGGCATCCTTAAACACACACTTTCCTATTTACTTCCTTCGAAGCTACCATCCTGTTGGAAGAAACTAAACTCCTACTGGGACTTCCAAAGCTTAATTTAATAGTGATGAACCTGACGTGACAGATATGCTATTCATGAGGGAAAGGATCACTTGCCATCAGTTTTTGGAAAAGATCATGGAAAATCCAAAAGAAATTCAGAGCATTCTCACTTAGAAAAGAATCAATCTGGCGAAGTTAGCAGAATGGACTCTAAAGAAAATGGAAGGAATCAAGGAGGAAGATACAGAGACCGTGATGATCGCGTTCACTGTATGTCTGGCTGGAGCTCTATTATTCCCTACCCAAGAAAACATATTGTTAGAAGATCAAATAAGTGCGATTTGTGGGATTTTTAAGGGAAAGTAGATAAGCACATCAGTCCTAGCATATCTTTATAGTGGGCTCTCAGTAGTTTCTATCGATTAGCCTCCTTATGGCAGCATGCTACTTCTTGCTCTATGGATCGATCTCCACTTCAAATTCAATCACAATGAGGAAGCGGTTCCAAGATGTCTCAGATATATCAGTGCAATACAATCTTTCACAACGCCAATATCGTGAAATTCAACAATAACATGACAAATTGAGTGCCCAACCTAAAAACTCGAACTGACTAGCGTGCTTACTTCAAGACTATGCCAAGGACTGGCTTCAAATCTACACCACTTGCTCTTAGATAAAAGGTGGTACGGGTGCATCGTTGTACTGGTACAGAGCTCCGACTGATTGGGACAACCAAGTGTGTCTTATACAAACCATATCGCGGTCATCCTCAACTTAGCATGCCACGCTATGAATTTCCTAAGATATCAAATCTTTCTCCAATCAAGAAGTGGACCTTAAGAACTAATGAAGATTTCGAGACGACATAACTCATTGCGACTTTGTGGAACATCGGCTTCACCCGTTGTGTTAAACTTCCTTATGAAGTGAATCGAGAGCTATGGAAAAATTATGTAAAAGAGCTTCAAAAAATTCAGCCTGAAAGCTCTCAACTTCTGCCCAAAGTTTGATGTACTTTTCAATTTTATTTTCAATGAAAAATTGTTCCTTTAATACCATATATATCTTTCCTTAATATTGTGCAATTTTCTAGAATTTTGTTTTAATCAAAACAGCTCATTCTCAACATTTAGAATTTCGGGCTCATTAATCTAAATCGCGTCCACTCAGAACGATGCCTTTCAATTTAATTCATTTTATGAAAACTAAAATTTATTCCTTAAATAGAGCTTGAATCACATCGGCCGAGGTTGATGCCTTTCACTTCTCTCTCCTATTTTCCAGAATTTTCAAGGCATTTAATTTTTTAAATCACGTTGGCCACAGTCGACGACTTTTAATTTATTTCTAGACTTTTCGTGGTATGGTTCTGACTGTCAAAGGTGGTAAATCGTGAAGCGTCTTCCATGTTCGACCCCTTTCACTAATTTTCAAAATTCAAACAACCACCTTAGTTTGTGCGCCGCTGAATGGCGTCGTCTAGGCGCGACACAATTTAAATTTTTTACTGAAGGTGCGTGAGCCTGAGCCCTCTTTTCTCCTCATTCTCTCCAATATGTTCGCTCTCCTTTTGTCTGTAGTGTTCAAAATCGTGTTGTGCTATTTATGATATCATGTGTTCATACGATAAATAATCAAATTTAAACTACGTGATCGCTAGAAACTGAAGGTTTCAATGAAAAGTTGATCGCTTTACTTACCTTGTGGAATTAGGAGAGTTGTGGTTTCTTTTGTTGCCTTTCTTTGGCCGGCCAAAGAAAGAAAGCCCCTTCTTTTTCTTTACTCTTATTTTTGTGTTGATTTTTAAGCCTCTTCAAATCCTTTTCTTCAAGTTTTCTCCTTCTCTTCACACCTTGCAAAAGACAATCAAACAAAAGAGAAGAACATAATTAGAGCTATTGGTAGTGTAGCATCTATTATAACAATCAAATTTAACATAAACTAAACTAAAAAGAGTCACTTGTTTGGTGTTCTTTAAACCCCTAACGTGTATGGGTAGGAGAAACTATGATGTGGGTGTGTGAATCATGGAGTGATGAGATGAAAAACAATGAAAAAAGTGATAAACTATGATGAAAAACTAACTAGAAACTACATTAGAAAAGAGAATGTTTGGCCCCTTCAAAGTCTTGGTCTTCAAAAGCTTCAATGGAAGAAGCAAAAGAGGAAGAAAAAGCTTCAATGTTCTCCCACATTTTCTGTAGAGGAGGGCTCCTTTTCACCTTGTCTTCAACTCTAAAACCTTAATGGCCAACTTTTTCTCAATGCCAAAGGGGGTGGGTATATATAGAATAGGTTTTGAGGGGAACTTTACTTCAAAGGGGCTCTCCCACGGCCTCCGGATTGCCATAGATAGCTATCCAAGAAGTTGGAAACCCTTCCAACCTCAGGAGCCGGATTAGCTCAGCCAAATCAAGTTTATCAAGAAAGTGCTTAAATCGCATCGCCCACCAGGGACACCATTTGGTTAATTAAAGGGGCCAAAATAGAAAGGAAATTGGCGAAGGAAACCGAAAAACATTAGGAAACCTAAGAGGCATCGTCCATGAGCGACGTTGTTTAGATAATTAAAAAATTAATTCAAACTCAAATTGGAAATCAAGACGGATTAGGGAACTAAATGGTGTCATCTATGGGCAACGTTATTCAGTTAAATCTATCCAGATTTAGGAATTTAATTTCGAATTGATTTCAACTAGAAATCTAAAAGGCGTCGGCCATGGTCGACGTTAATCAACGAATCATGGTCGACGTTAATCAACGAATTTCTTAAAAACTCAATAAATTTTTTTTAATGATTAAAAATCAGACCATTTCGGGGCATTATAGTTGTGATATGAAATTTACTCAATATGAAGTCAAAATTAGCGTGTTTACAGCTGTCCCACTTTAGCATTGACTTTGCAAGGAAGTGAAATGGAATTGAATGAACTGTAAAGATGATGCCAAGGTGTGACGAGACATGCTCTCAACATCACATGATAAGAATTTTTCTCAAATGATTAGTGAAGTAGCTCAAAGAGATCAACGGAATCAATCTTATCTCGACGAGATAGGTAAAAGAAATAAAATAAGGATGATCAACCTCCACGAGGATGTGAACGCTCAAATCATGTGTGTGATGTTCATGAGTTTGTGTTGTTTAGATGAATAGTAAAAACTATTTAAATTAAAGAAAATATGATCGCCAAAAACTATACAAGTTTCAAAGAAAGATTGATCGCTTACCTCTTCAAATTGGGAGATTGGGTCCTTGATTCCTTCTCTTTGGCTGAACAAAGAAAAAGGGCCATTTTTATCAAGTGTTCTTGCTTTTTGATTTCTTGATAGTTATTCTTTTGAATCTCTTTCTTTCTTCTTCTTTGTACCTTGCAAAAAAGATTAAATAAAAATAAAAATTCTAATTAGAACTATAATGGAGCAACATATATAATAATAAGAAATTTAACATGCAACGAAACTAATCTACTCACTTGATTGTTGTTCTTTAAACCCCTAATATGAATATGGGTGTGAAAAATATGATGGGTGTGTGTGTGTGAACATGAAGTGAAGATGATGAACTATGAAAAATCAGTGAATAAACTATATGAAATCAAATGAAAAGCTAGAAAGAAATTAGGGAAAGAAGATGGTTGGTTGGCTTCTCCATAGCCTTGGTCTTCAAGAGGTTCAAGGGATGAAGAGGATGAGAAGAAGAAGTCTTGTATGAAACCTCTCTTGTTGTCCACGTTTTTCTCCTTTAGGACCTCCAAACACCTTGTCTTGAGCTTCAAAATCACCAATTGTCAATCTTTTTCAAAGGTCCAAAGGGTGTTATATATATAGAGAGTGGTTTAGGGTTGTTTTGGGTTTCAAAAGGACTCTCTCCTGCAGTCGGACTTATCTTGGATGAGCATGGAGGAGTTTGCAACCTTTCCAACTTCGGAAACCGAATTATCTTGGCCAAATCATATTTATCAAGAAACTCTCAAATCACATCGCTCAGATTGGACGTCATTTGGCTAATTAAAATGGCCAAAATAAAAATAAAATCCAAAAAGAAAATTGAAATACATTAGGAAACCTAAATAGTGTCTCCCTAGGGCGACGTGCTTTAGATAATTAGAAAATTAATTCGAGTTAAAAATCGAAAACTCAGACGGATTAGGACCTAAATAGCGTCTCCCTAGAGCGACGCTATTCAGTTAAATTTATCTGAATTTAGGAATTTAATGCCGAACTGATTTCTACTAGAAATCTAAATGGCGTTGGCCATGGGCGACGCTAATCAACAAATTTTGAGAAAAATTAATAAAAATTAATTAATGATTAAGCACAGACCATTTTGGGGCATTATAATTGTGACATGAAATTTACTCAATATGAGGTCAAAATTAGCGTGTCTATAGTTTCCCCACCTTGGCATTGACTTTGCAAGGGAGTAAGATAGAATGGAATGTACTGAAAAGGTGATGCCAAAGTGTGATGAGACACGCTCTCAACATCATATGATATGAATCTTTCTCAAAATAATCAATGAAGTAACTCAAAGAGATCAATGTAATTATTCCTGTCTGGATGAAAGAAACAAAGGAAAACAAATAAGGTTGATCAACCTTTACGAGGGGAAGTACCCTAGGTCACAAACCTTGTAGGTTTCATCATGGAGAGTGGTTACCAGCCAATGTGGACGTACTACAACCATGATAGATCTTAAAAGGAAACAAGAAATATTTGAGATAAAGACTCCAATGATAGAATTCTAAAGATATCTTCAAGAAGTTCTTAAAGATAATTGAGAGATCAATTCATAATCGAATATTTCATATCACATTGAGATTTATTTGCATAATGGTCTGAAATTTAATCAATAACTAATTTTTATCACAATTATTTGAAATGCATACTGGGCTAAAATAAAAATTAAAATAAAATAAAATATAAAATAATCAAGGATAATATTGTTAAATTGTTATTGATAAGTCAAGACACCAATTTTGCAATCTAGTGCTAAGCCGAAACTCGTTTATCCACACACCATTTCTCAAAACGGAATCATCGTCCCCATCAATAAAATCTGATGGCCTATCTGTGCAATTAAGAATTTTATGAAATTATCACTATTTTTGTTGAAGGGGAATTCTAATTCCAGTTTCATCAGAATCACAAAGTCTTTGATACATTCTAATAAATATTTAATATATAGTAATGATGATGCAAATCAATTACATAAAGGAATACAGAGGTAGAGATAACCATCTTTTTAGTCACGGTAGGGATTCATTGAAACTTCTACAGTTGGACCTTTATTGAAATTTTCTTGAATTTTCCTCTTTCCTGCACTCAGAATTTATCAGTAACTTCAAGCAAATAATCAATAATCAACAAATATCATGCAATTATGAAATTTTGAGAAAATAATAGGAAGGCAGAAAATACATCAAATGGCGTCGCTATTTACATACGTTATTTAAATGACGTCGCCTCGTCCATATGCCATTTAGCTTACAGAAATAGTTCTCTATTCTGACTCAACTCTGAACTCTACTTTCCTTCAATGCACATCCCTCTTCCAGTTCGGAACGGGCTCCTCAATCTCTCAAATTCCTCTATAAAACCTCCCCTTCTTCATATCAAAGCATTACAATAAGCAATCAAGAGGAAAAGCTAAAGGATTCTCTCCAAAACTCAAGAACAAAAGGGGAAGAACAAGGAGAAATCAAGGAGGAAGATCAATTTATTCAAGGAGGATGGTGAATTCTTCACAAGATTCTTTAAACAAAAGGATGAGGAGGGCCATTGAAAAGCTCTCTGAAGTGAAAGATCATCTAAGTGGGCGAGATCCTAACTTACAAGTAAGTTATTCTTCTCTAACCAAATTCTTCTTCTATGTTCTTCAATTCTCTCTACATGTTTTTCATATTCTAATTTTTCATGGGCATGATAGAACTATTCTAATTCCTTTTCTTTCTTTATCTAGGGATATCCTTTCTTCTCTGGTCCAAGAAGATTTTCTTCACTTCTATGGATCCAAAAGTTTGTAAACAAGATTAATGTCTCCATGCAATCTTGTATATCTAAGTGGCATATCCAAGGGTTGGTTATTCATGCCAAATATTACAAGAGTACAAGCATGGATTGGGATGCGATGGGTGCTTTGATCGAGCTATGGCATCCTCAAACTTACACTTTTCTTTTTGCCACGTTCGAAGCCACTATCTTTCTTGAAGAAACCGAACTCCTATTGCGTCTTCCTAAACTTAAGGTCAACAATGATGAACCTGACTTGAGTGAAATGATGCTCATGAGGGAAAAGATCACAGGTCAACAATTGCTAGGAAAGATTATGAAGAATCCAAAAGAAATTCAAGGCTGTCTTACAAAGAAGGGAATTAATCTTGCTAAATTGGCCGAATGGACTCTAAAGAAGATTGAAGATCTCAAGGATGAAGAAACATATAACGTGATGAAGGCGTTCACCACATGTTTAGCTGGAGTTTTATTATTCCCTGCCCAAGATAATGTTCTAGAAGATGATCAAATAAGCGCAATCAATGGGATTTTTGAAGGAAAGCAGATCAGCACAACAGTTCTAGCCTACTTATATAGTGGGCTCTCTACAGCTTCTACAGGTCATCCTTCTTATGGCATAATGAGGAAAAAGTTCCAAGGATATATCAGACATATCAGCGCAGTCCTGTCTTCCATATCTCCAATATAGTGAAGTTCGATGACAACATGACCAATCGGATGCCCAACTTCAAAACTCAAGCTGACTGGCGCACTTACTTCAAGACTATGCTCAGGACTGGATTCAAATCTATGCCACTCACTCTCATGGAAAAGGCTGTTCGAGTTCACCGTGGTGTTGGCACAGAGCTCCGACTGAACGGGGCGACTGAGGTCGTTCTCTATAAGCCACATCGCTGTCATCCTCAACTTGGTATGCCTCGCTATGAATTTCCAAAAATATCTTCTCTTTTTCCAATTAAGAGGCGTGCATTGGGAACTGATGAATATTTTGAGGCGACTGAACTTATTGCTACTCTATGGAACATCGGATTCACCCGTTGCGTTAAACTTCCTCATGAAGCCAATCGAGAATTATGGAAAACTTATGTAAAGGAGCTTAAAAAAATCCGTCCTTGAAAACTCTTCAATCTCATCTTCCAACTTGGTGTACTTTGATTTTATTTTCAATGAAGAATCAGCCCTCAGTACAATAAAAATCATCCCTTAATGTTTTGCAATTTTTGTAATTTTTCCTTGAATGACACTGTGCTTTCTCCTTAAAATATCAAGGTTCGGGCTTGTTTAATTCAAATTGCGTCGACTCAGAGAGACACTTTTTAGTCAAATTTAATTTTTAAAAATAAATTTTTAATCCTTTAAAAGCCCAAATCGCGTCTGCTCAGCAAGACGCCTTTAGCTTTTTCTCTCCTATTTTTTAGAGATTTCCAACAATTAAACCACTGAATCGCGTCCTCCTTTAGAGACGCGAATAATAATTCTTCCAGATTTTTTGTGGTACGGCCCTGACCAAAAGAGGCGGTAGAATCCATAAGGTGTCGCCCATAAGGGACACGTTTCACAAATTTCAAAAATTTTCTGTTGTTGCCTTAGTTTTGCGCCACTTAATGGCATCACTATTGTAAGATGCGATTTAACGAATTCAAATAGGGTCGCGCGAGCTCGTGTCCCTTTCCTTCTCACTCTCTTTTGGGTCTTCTCTCTCTTCCCTTTCCATCATCTCCGGCGACGTTGGGCGACTCTGGCGAGTTCCTGAGCTTCCGACCATCTTTTTCTCTCCAGCGAGCCTTTTCGACTCTAGCGAGCTTCTTCGGCCACCTTCTCTCGTCTCTACGCTCTCTCTCACTCTCAAACTCTCTCTCTCTCTCTCTCACTCCATTGAGCTCTCTGATAAAGTGTTAAATTGAGCATTTAAGGGCAATCATACGCATCATACTCATGTTTTTATCTGTAAAATAGCATGAAATTATAGATAATTGCGTACCAAGTTCAACGGTACCAATTTCGTCAAATTCTGACTTAAAAACATCGTCATTTCATGTGATTAATAGAGTATAGCGCATTTGCAGTTTTTCGACAAAACCAAGACGAAATAAATAAATATAATGATTTTTTAATGATAATATGCTAATTTATATTTATTCTATGTGAACAGGACATGCCGATGACGCAGTGCAGTTGGTGGAGTTTCCGGAAATTTGGGGGAGGTCTAGGGTTCGAATTTCGAAAAATTCGACGCCATTTTGTCCAAAAGATTAAAGCATGGGTAAAAACGTCATTTGAGGCCCTAGTGTTGCCCTAATTCCATGGCCAAGAAGAACCCAAGACGGACCAGCCGCCTTCCTAAAGCCTACTTTCTTTTTTTTAAAAAACCTGCCTTCCCTTCTCTTTAAAAGTTTCCTTCCCGAACTCAATTCTCTCTGCTTCCTTCTCTCCTCTCTGTTTCCTTTTCTCTGTCTCTCCCTCTTTCCCTCTGCACACCTTCCTCCCTCCTTCCCACGTCTCTCTTCCTCTCTATATATTTCCTCCTCCTCTCTCTCGGTTTCCCTCCCCACGCACACCCTCTGATTCCTTGTCCTTCTCCTTCTCTAGTTTCCTTCCCGCAGCCGGTTCTTTCTCCCTCTCTCTTTCTCCCACGCACAGCTCCTTCTCCCTCTCTCTTTCTCCCACGCACAGCTTCCTCTTCTCAGCCTCTCCCACTCGGTTTTCTAGATTTCCTGCTCCTTCTCCGGTTTCCCTTCTCTCTCTCACACCTCTCTCTCACGGTTTCTCCTTCTCCTTCATCCCCACCGTTTCCCAGCATCCCTCTCTCTCTCGGTCTCGCCCAGCACTCTCTCCTTTTCTCTTCCTCCCTCCACAGTTCTCTCTCTCAATCTCTCTTTCTCTCTCTCCGTTTTATCTTTCTCCTTTCAGCCTCTCCTTGCCATCTCCTTCTCTCTCCCCGGTTTCCTGGCTCCACCAGCGCACCAAGCCAGCAGCACGTACCTGCGCGAGCCAACAGCGCCTCCAGCGCCCTCCACGTGCAGCGGCAACGTCCGGTGAAGCCAGCACCAGCTCGCGCCGCCCTCGCGCATGCCCGGCTGCACCTCCCCGTACCCTGCGTAGCCCATGCATGCCGGCAAGCCTCCACCAGCCAGCAAAGCCCATGCATGCAGGCACGTCCAAGCGCCCAACCAGCAAGCACACGCCC
This sequence comes from Zantedeschia hybrid cultivar, assembly GCA_030544215.1. Taxonomy (NCBI): domain Eukaryota; kingdom Viridiplantae; phylum Streptophyta; class Magnoliopsida; order Alismatales; family Araceae; genus Zantedeschia; species Zantedeschia hybrid cultivar. The sequence continues at coordinate 11,773,988 of JARZZO010000013.1, read as the reverse complement.
TCCACTCTGCGGCAACGTCCCACACTTGCCAGCACCTCCTGCACGCGCAAGCAACAGCTCCCATGTGCTGCGCCTGAAGCCAGCCACCAGCACACGCCTGCATGCGTACCTCCACGCCTCCACCTGCTGCCACCGAGGCCTTCAGCTGCAGTATTAAGTTGTTTTAGTTATTAAACAATAAGTGTTTAGGTTTATTTATTTCTTATAGATATTTAAACTCAAAAGTTTGTAATTCCATATCGTACTTTTAGGTGTTTAACACTGATTATCTTGAATTTTCGGTTACAAGTTATTGGTGTTTTAGCTTAGATTTTTCTTAGATTAGGCATTTAATTAATGAATGATATTTAGATATTTTTAACTAATTTATTTCACATATTTTGTTAGCCACCTAATTCTAAATTTCCTAGTTTTATTTGAAATCAAATACTTCATATCTTCTAATTTTCAATACAAATTCAAGATTTTCAAAGTTAAAATTTTATCTCCCTGTGGATCGACTCGGTTCTCACCATTTAGGATTTGCAAATCAATTGTGAGTCCGATAATATTTGAAGTTGATTATCGTGACCGTTTAACGACGCGTATCTCGTTCATATCAATTTTTGGCGCCGTTGCCGGAGAGTTAGATTTTTAATTTTGATTATCTTGGATTTAGTGTAACCAATCTTTAGCTAACCTTATTATTCTTATTTTTGTAGGTATATTGAAAAAAAAAAAAAAAAGGAAAGCGAACTCATAGTAAGTGTGTTCCAACTTTCTATGTTTCAATTTCCTTACTTTAGTTAGTTTCTATTTTTGTAGTTTCTAAGTTAGATAGGTTTCCATTAACTTAAAAAAAAAAAAAATAAAAATAAAAGAAGAACATCCAAATTTAAAAATCTTCATTTTCAAGATTAGAAACCTTCCATGTTAGGCATTCATCATTCTAGGAAAGCATGCGCTAGTTTTTTTGCACAGTTATTTCTATAAATTGTTGAAGATTGCGGGGGAAAGGTACGTGTTTCAATTTTAGCAAGTCATTCATGATTGCATCAACACACCCTCCATTGATTTGCTTATTGCCTTGTATTGCATTCAAAAAGACTTTAAGGGCAACAACTTTAACCACATAAGGTAGAGATTTGATCACCCTTCCTTAGCCCACAAATCACCTTCCTTGCATTGGTATTTCCTAATCTAATTAAAAGCAAGTCGAAAGAGAATATAGGGTTTACACCGTGAGTGGTTTAAATTTTGGGTTGCCTCTATTTTTGGCAACGGTGTCTAGGCTAGAGGTTAAAAAGGCAAACGTCTAAGCGGGAAAGTGGTTCTCTAATTAGGTCCCTACGAAAGTAGGGGGAGCCTCCCACTACCCCACCTCTTACCTGGCCGTTGATTGATTGTGGTTGTGACTTGAGGTGGACTCCATTCACCTTGTAAGAAAATTCACATAGAGAGTCTAGGTTAACATTAGATCATTAGGATAATTTGTTTGACAAAATTGTTTGCATTTAAAAAAAAAAAAAACAAGAAATAGAAAATAAAAATTCAAATCCATCATCTCTCTCTCAGTCCTAGTGTATGCAAGGTAGGAGATCTCAAAACCCTAACCTTCTAGGACCATTTTCTGAAATAGAAAGAATCTTACATCAAAGAAATCCACCACAAGATCAAATGGCTGATAATCAGGACCCACCAAAGCAAATGAAGGACTATTTCATTCCAAATCGATATCAACCTTCATCCTGTATTCACCTTCCTCAGAATCCAGCCAATCAATATGAAATTAAATCTAGCACCATTCAGATGCTCTCATCTTTTTATGGGAATACTAATGAAGATCCCTATAAGCATCTGGATGAATTTCTAGAAATCTGTTCCACGGTGAAGATACAGAATTTCACCAATGATGGCCTTAAGTTGACCTTATTTCCCTTTTCATTAAAGGATAAGGCTAAATATTGGTTGGGAACTATAGGAAGGCCCATTAGGACATGGGAAGAAATGCAGAAAGAATTTCTCAAGAAGTTCTATCCCATAGGACGGACCAATACCATGAGAAGGGCCATCACGAATTTTACCCAAACTCTTGGGGAATTGATCCATGAATCTTGGGAAAGACTGAAAGAATTGCTTAGGAAATGCCCTCATCATGGGCTTTCAAAATGGCAAATTGTCCAAGCATTCTATGAAGGATTGTCTGAACAGTTCAGACAGATGGTGGATGCCTCATGTGGAGGGGCATTTATGATGAAAAATGAAGATGAGGCCTATGATCTGTTTGAGATGTTAAGTGAAAATTCCATTAATCATGCCTCATTATCATCTTATGAAAGGTATGTTGGGCCATCTAAACGGATTGGAATGTACGAACTCAAGGCCTGTGGAGAGCCCGAAGCCAGAATGGACATAAATCTGATTAATCAGAAATTGGATAAGGTAGACATCTTGGCCCAGAAACTAGACCAACTGTTGGCTTTAAACAAGCAACAACCTTCTTACCCAACACAATCTAGTCCATATGAAGGCCCATCTTCCGCCAATCATGATATTTGTGCCTTATGTACAAGTCCAACGCATCAAGTGAATGAATGCCCAACTGCGGCCCAACTTCCACCATTCATTCAAGAACAAGTTCAGGCTGCCCAGGGATTCTCCAGGCCCAATAATGATCCATTCTCAAATACTTACAATCCTGGCTGGAGAAACCACCCTAATTTCTCTTGGAAGAATCAGCAGGCCCCACTACCAATGTCCAATCCTCCCATGCATCAAGCCCAAAAGCCACAGAATTCATTTCAACATCAATCTAATTTCTATGGAAATGTTCAGGCAAGGGGATCTCAGGCCCATTTCTCTCAACCGGCCCATTATCAATCATTCCAATCAGGTCAACCGGCCCACTACCACTCATTCAAATCAGGATAGCCAACCCAATACCATCCTCCACCCACTTATCAACAACCTCCTCAGCCCAACTTTGATGACAAATTTACTCAACTCCAACAACTGATTTTGACCCAGCAACAATCCATTTCTAAGTTGGAAAGTCAAATGGGCCAACTAGCTGAAGCTACGATGAGAAGAGAAGTGGGTCAACTTCCTAGTCAACCCATTGCCAATCCAAGGAATCAACCTCCGGGTTTTCCACAACAATCGGGCCTTTTACCTCAGCCTGGCCCATTACCACAACCTAAAGGGCCGCAATTTGAGAATGCTAAAGCCATTTCAGCCCTTAAGAGTGGGAAAAGTTTAGAAAAATCACATGCAGATGGAGAGTTAGCCAAAGGTTCCACTGATGGGCCTCAGGAAATTGAAAGTGAGAGTGAAGCTGAACCCAACATGGAAAAGTTAGAGGAGGACCCGAAAGGAAAAGAGAAGATAGATGAAGGCCCAAGTTCTTATCAACCTAGGGTGCCATTTCCTAATGCCTTGTTAGCTAAGCCCAATGCCAGGAAGAAATTAGCCCAGAATGAGGAGTTGTTGGATTTATTCAAACAAGTCCAAATTAATATTCCACTCCTCGATGCCATCAAGCATGTGCCAGCTTATGCTAAGTTTCTCAAGGAATTATGTACTCCACGAAGAGAATCTAGAATGGCACCCGAAAAGGTTCGGCTTTCAGAAGATGTAAGTTCGATTGTGATGAATCATTTACCCAAGAAGTTAAAGGATCCTAGAGCACCTCTAATTTCATGTGACTTAGCTGGAGTTACATTTGATAGAGTTTTATTGGATTTAGGTGCTAGTGTGAACCTTTTGCCAATAGCCATTTATGAGAAATTTGATATCGGGGAATTAAAGCCCACACCCATCATCTTGCAGTTGGCTGATAGGTCTGTGAAGACTCTACGGGGATTAATTGAGGATGTTATTGTGAAGGTTCATGATTGTTATTTTCCCGTGGATTTTTTCATTATGGATATGGCATTACCTGAGGAACTCATTCACACTCCGATCATCCTAGGTCGTCCATTCTTAGCCACTGCCAAAACTAATATAAATTGTGAAACTGGCATAATGGACATTTCATTTGGGGGTCAAAAGGTCAAGATTAATATCTTCAAAGCATCTCAATACCCAGATCATGAAGAAGAATGCCATACTATTGATATCTTGGATAATCTGGTTGAAGAAAATGAGATGTCCACATATGACCTTTTGGAGGAAGCCAATATTTTAAAGGATTTGCCAGGCCCATTAACATCTTGGCCCAAGGTTGAACCTTTACCAGCCTTACAATCTGAGCCCGCTTTGCCATCCTTAGAGGACCCTCTTGAGCTTGAACTCAAACCATTGCCTGAGTCTCTCAAGTATATCTTTTTGGGCCCGAACCAAACTCTCCCGGTCATCATTGCGGCAAATCTCACATCGCCGCAGGAGGCCCAATTAACCGAGGTCCTCAAAGACCACAAGGGTGCCATTGGATGGTCGATGGCCGATTTAAAGGGAATTAGCCCGTCCATTTGCATGCATCACATCTATATGGAAGAGAATTCTAAGCCTAGTCGGGAGATACAAAGGCGGCTTAATCCCAATATGAAAGAAGTGGTGAAGAAGGAAGTTGTGAAATGACTGGATGCGGGTATCATTTACCCCATATCAGACAGTAAATGGGTCAGCCCAACCCAAGTGGTACTCAAGAAATCTGGATTAACGGTTATCAAGAATGATCATGGAGAATAGGTACCCACTAGGCTCACCACGGGATGGAGAGTGTGCATTGATTACCGAAAGCTGAATCTCATGACTAAGAAGGATCACTTTCCACTCCCATTCATGGATCAGATTCTGGAAAAGTTATCGGGCCAGAAGTACTTTTGCTTCTTAGATGGGTACTTTAGGTACAATCAAGTGGCTATTTACCTGGAAGATCAAGAAAAGACCACCTTTACGTGCCCTTATGGCACGTTTGGTTTTAGGAGGATGCCATTCGGATTATGCAACGCACCAGCCACATTTCAACGGTGCATGATGGCTATATTCTCCGATATGGTGGGAGAATGCATGATGGCTATATTCTCCGATAAAGCTAAGATCCATCTCATATCCAATCTTCCTCCTCCTACCTCGGTCAGACAGATCCGTTCATTCCTTGGCCATGCTGGTTTCTATCGCCGGTTTATCCACAATTTCTCTCAAATTGTCCGGCCTCTAACTCTTCTCCTAGCTAACGATGTTCCTTTCTAAATAGATGAATCTTGCATCAAGGCATTTAATTCTCTGAAGGAATCTTTGACCAAAGCTCTGATTCTTCACTCCCCAGATTGGTCTTTGCCCTTCGAAATCATGTGCGATGCCTCTGATTATGCTATCGGTGTGGTTTTGGGACAAAGAATCAACAAGTGTCCCGTGGTGATCTATTATGCAAGTCGCACCCTTGCAGACGCTCAAATGAATTATACCACCACAGAAAAGGAATTATTAGCCGTGGTTTTTGCCCTAGAAAAATTCAGATCTTATCTTTTAGGGGAAAAAGTCATAATCTATTCTGATCACTCAACTCTAAAATACCTGTTGACCAAGAAGGATGCAAAGCCTAGACTTATTAGATGGATCTTACTCCTTCAGGAATTTGATTTGGAAATTCGGGATAAGAAGGGTTCTGAGAATGTGGTAGCTGACCACCTATCCCGAATTCTGATCTCCGAAAGTACACCAATCACTGATTCCTTTCCTGATGAGCATCTTCTCGCCATTTCTCACACTTTTGCACCTTGGTATGCTCATATTGTCAATTACAAGGTGACTAATCAGCTTCTGGAAGGATGGACTAAAAGTGAGAAGGACAAATTCTTTTCCCAGGAAAAGTATTATTTCTGGGAGGATCCTGAATTATTCAAATTCTGTCCTGATCAAATCATTAGGCAATGTGTTCCTGAAGAACAACAACAGAGTGTTCTCAACTTCTGCCTTAATCTGGCTTGTGGGGGCCATTTCTTAGGAAAGAAAATTGCAGCCAAGATCCTGCAAAGTGGTTTTTACTGGTCCACACTTTTCAAAGATGCCCATGAGTTCAGCAAAACTTGCCTCCGATGTCAGGCTGTTGGAAATATGGCAAAAAGGGATATGATGCCACTCAACCCAATCTTGGTGGTTGAGGTCTTTGATGTTTGGGGAATTGACTTTATGGGACCTTTTCCACCCTCTTTTGGACATACATATATACTGGTAGCGGTGGATTATGTCTCTAAGTGGATTGAAGCAGTAGCCACCCGAACCAATGATCATAAAGTGGTCATTAAATTTCTTTCAGAAGAATATCTTTTCTCAGTTCGGGTGGCCTAAAGCTATCATAAGTGATGGGGGAACGCATTTCACGAATTACCAGTTTCGGACTTTGCTTAAGAAATATGGGATTAATCACAAAGTAGCTACCCCTTATCATCTCCAAACTAGTGGCCAAGTGGAAGTTTCCAATAGAGAGATTAAGAATATTCTGCAAAAGTCTGTTAGGCCTGATAGAAAAGATTGGTCTGAAAGATTGGATGATGCCTTATGGGCCTACCGGACCGCTTACAAAACTCCTATTGGCATGTCTCCTTATTGCCTGGTTTTTGGAAAAGCGTGCCACCTTCCGGTGGAATTGGAACATAGGACTTATTGGGCCATGAAACAAGTCAATCTGGACCTAGCCCAAGCTGGTTCCCACCAAACCTTACAACTGAGTGAGCTAGAAGAGTTGCGCAACGAGGCCTATGAAAATTCAAAGATTTATAAAGCCAAGACTAAAGCTTTTCATGATAAACATATTGTGAGAAAATCCTTTCTTCCACATCAGAAAGTTTGGCTATTTAACTCTAGGCTCCACTTATTTCCAGGAAAACTGAAATCCAGATGGGATGGACCCTTCGTGGTCGTTAAAGCCTTCGATCATGGAGCCGTTAAAAATCTAAACCCCAAAAGTGGGAACACTTTCACCGTTAATGGTCAACGGTTGAAACCATTCATTGAAAATCTTCAAAATGCATCACCTGAATCCATAGAACTGAGTGATCCACAATAACTGAACTGCCGTCTGGCTGAAGACGATAAACTTAGCGCTTGTTGGGAGGCACCCAATATTTTACTTCAATTTTTTGTGTTTCTTTTCCTTTTAGGTCCCTGAGCAGCAGTCGCCCTGGGTATGTCGCATCCTCTTCATTACAGGTTGTTTCTCTCCTTCACAATTCTCTTCTAGCTGACATGTTTTTCATATATTTTATGCCATTGAGGACAACGTCAATCAAGTTGGGGGGTGGGACAATCAATTTGATATGCATTTATTGAAGATCTTTTGAAGAAAACTGATATATTTTACTGAAAAATGGTCAAATTTTTAAAATTTCTTTCAAAAACTTCTTTTCACATCCTATGAAAATTGCATGAAAATTATGTTTCATTAAGTAAATCTTAAACAAATCAGTTTTTTTATTGTCACATTGGTTAAAGAGCCTTCACAGTTTAAATATCCCACTTTACAAAAATCCACGGCAGGATAATTTTCATACACACACGACAACTTAGAATAAATGAAAGATTTTAAAGGTATAGAATTGCTGGAATTAACCTTAAAGATAGGACTAATTCTAATTTTTCTTTTTAGGTTGAACGAAAGGAATGTGTAGGATTCGTAATAGGGGACTGTCCCACTCAACACTCTAAAAGAGGCCGTCATTCAAAATGGACAGCTGTAAACACTAATGGCAATAGAAGGCGTTAAAAGAGCTAAAGGAAGGTAGGTGGCAAAAAGTACGCACCTCCCCTCAGGCAATTCAAAGAGAGTGGCAAAAAGTACGCACTCTCAAAAGCAAAAGTACAATAAAATGAAAAAAAAAAAGCTACGCCAAAAAGTCCATCGTACCAGAAATATGACCAAGTCGTGAAAAGTGCTGAGTTGGGACGGGAACTGAAAAACGGTCCTCGCTGACTGATCGGGAAATCTTTTATTCTCTTCTCCTCCCCAGGTAGTCTTATCTAAAGGGTAGTAAAGGCAAGAATATACCAGAAAGGTCGGAAACGAGTTCTAAGTGTGTCAATTCTCATGCACAATTACCTGTCGTGAATCAAAATATTGTGGGATATGAAAACTTTAGCTTAATCAATCGGCTACCACTTAAACTGTTTGTGATAGACAGTACAAATGAAGCATGATAATTCATTATTTGTCCTAACTTTTCCTTATTTGCATTGCTAAGGGACTAGCAATGAGTAAGTTGGGGGGTGTGATAATGTATTAAATTGAGCATTTAAGGGCAATCATACGCATCATACTCATGTTTTTATCTGTAAAATAGCATGAAATGATAGACAATTGTGTACCAAGTTCAACGGTACCAATTTCATCAAATTCTGACTTAAAAACATCTTCATTTCATGTGATTAATGGAGTATAGCGCATTTGCGGTTTTTTGACAAAACCGAGACGAAATAAATAAATATAATGATTTTTTTAATGATAATATGCTAATTTATATTTATTCTATGTGAACAGGACATGTCGATGACGCAGTGCAGTTGGTGGAGTTTCCGAAAATTTGGGGGAGGTCTAGGGTTCGAATTTCGATAAATTCGACGTCATTTTGTCCAAAAGATTAAAGTAGGGGTAAAAACATCATTTGAGGCCCTAGTGTTGCCCTAATTCCATGGCCAAGAAGAACCCAAGACGGACCAGCCGCCTTCCTAAAGCCCACTTTCTTTTTTTTTAAAAACCTGCCTTCCCTTCTCTTTAAAAGTTTCCTTCCCGAACTCAATTCTCTCTGCTTCCTTCTCTCCTCTCTGTTTCCCTTTCTCTGTCTCTCCCTCTTTCCCTCTGCACACCTTCCTCCCTCCTTCCCACGTCTCTCTTCCTCTCTATATATTTCCTCCTCCTCTCTCTCGGTTTCCCTCCCCACGCACACCCTCTGATTCCTTGTCCTTCTCCTTCTCCAATTTCCTTCCCGCAGCCGGTTCTTTATCCCTCTCTCTTTCTCCCACACACAGCTCCTTCTCCCTCTCTCTTTCTCCCACGCACAACTTCCTCTTCTCAGCCTCTCCCACTCGGTTTTCCAGATTTCCGGCTCCTTCTCCGGTTTCCCTTCTCTCTCCCACACCTCTCTCTTACAGTTTCTCCTTCTCCTTCTTCCCCACCGTTTCCCAACATCCCTCTCTCTCTCAGTCTCGCCCAACACTCTCTCCTTTTCTCTTCCTCCCTCCACAGTTCTCTCTCTCGATCTCTCTTTCTCTCTCTCCATTTTATCTTTCTCCTTTCAGCCTCTCCTTGCCATCTCCTTCTCTCTCCCGGGTTTCTTGGCTCCACCAGCGCACCAAGCTAGCAGCACGCACCTGCGCGAGCCAACAGCGCCTCCAGCGCCCTCCACGTGCAGCGGCAACGTCCGGTGAAGCCAGCACCAGCTTGCGTCGCCCTCGCGCATGCCCGGCTGCACTTCTATGCACCCTGCGTAGCCCATGCATGCCGGCGAGCCTCCACCAGCCAGTAAAGCCCATGCATGCAGGCACGTCCAAGCGCCCAGCCAGAGAGCACACGCCCTCCACTCTGCGGCAACGTCCCACGCTTGCCAGCACCTCCTGCACACGCCAGCAACAGCTCCCATGTTCTGCGCCTGAAGCCAGCCACCAGCACACGCCTGCATGGGTACCTCCACGCCTCCACCTGCTGCCACCGAGGCCTTCAGCTGCAGTATTAAGTTGTTTTAGTTATTAAACAATAAGTGTTTACGTTTATTTATTTCTTATAGATATTTAAACTAAAAAGTTTGTAATTCCATATCGTACTTTTAGGTGTTTAACAATGATTATCTTGAATTTTCGGTTACAAGTTATTGGTGTTTTAGCTTAGATTTTTCTTAGATTAGGCATTTAATTAATGAATGATATTTAGATATTTTTAACTAATTTATTTCACATATTTTGTTAGCCACCTAATTCTAAATTTCCTAGTTTTATTTGAAATCAAATACTTCATATCTTCTAATTTTCAATACAAATTCAAGATTTTCAAAGTTAAAATTTTATCTCCCTATGGATCGACTCGGTTCTCACCATTTAGTATTTGCAAATCAATTGTGAGTCCGGTAATATTTGAAGTTGATTATCGTGAGCGTTTAACGACGCGTATCGCGTTCATATCACTCTCTTTCTTCTACACGGTCCAGTAGAGCAGGGAGGGCCTAGCGGTCTTGGTGGGAAGCAAGGTCGAGTTGCAGCGATCGAGGTGGTGGAGGTGCCCGAAGGGATCCCCAAAGCGGCACCAGTCGAAACAGTGGTAAGAATCGCGGAAGTAGCGGCTTTTATGGAAGCTGAGGATGCCGATCCACGTTTGGTAAGTCTCAAAACTCCCTATTTATATTAAAATTTTAATTTTTTGGGGGGAAGGGAACCGACCACAGATTCTGTGAATCTGTGGTAAAAGGCGTCTGGGGATAGGGACGGCTTTTGAAATGCATCCCTGGTCCCTGACATGATTAAAAAATTGATAATTATTTCAAAAATTGATTATTAATGTCTTGACAGTGAATTTGATGAGTTATTTGAAAATTGCAGTGGACAATGAGGATCAAGATATCATGGGACCTGGTGGTAGCGGCTTACAGGGGTCTCCCGGATTTCCGAAAGATGCGGTTGGCGGAGATGGGGTTCCGAGAGATCTTAGAGATAGAGCCGTTATGGATCGACCTCATCCTTCTATAGGGCTGAGGGAGAGGTGGCATGCTGAGAGCAGAGCATTTCTAATGTCCTAGGGACATATGATCCCCAACTTCGAGGACATGTGCAGGATCATCGGCCTTTGGGTGGATGGTTGGGCAATTAGCGGGATCATGTATCCTGATTATCGAGAGTTAGCATTGGAGATCCTAGGACAAGAGGTGATGGGGATTGAGGGCCGAGAGTCTCAGACTCTCTTGAGGACAACCGTCGAGAGATCTTTAGGATTAGTAGAGCTTAGACAGCAGACGGATGACTCTCGGGAGAAATTGAGAGAGAGACTGGCAAAGGCAACTAGCGCAGTCTACTGCCAGGATTCAAGGGATAGGCCTAGTGTAGATACAGATCTTAGGAGATTCTTAGTGTTTTTCTTTGGTAGGCTCCTGTTCAGGACGAAGGGTGATTACATCCACTGTCGTTTCCTGAGTCTCCTTGTATATTTAGATCGACTAGGCAAGTATGCCTGAGATGCAACCCTTTTAGCTCACCTCTTCACCGACCTCTCCGCAGTTACGCCGGACCGGGAGACCACCATCAGCGGCTTCGCACTGTTTCTTCATGTACTTAATTTATTTTATTTTTGTTCATTTGATTCAATGCTTATGGAACAATGCATGCGATTCTAACTACATGTTCTTTTATGCAGGTTTGGAGTTATTACTATTTTCCTCTGGGCCGGGCGAGGCCATCTACACAGCCGGCGGCAATTCCGCTTGCCTGACATTGGCATATGGTAGTGGACACGATGCCACAACATCACCAACTGACGATCCTCCGTCGTCAATTTTTGGACTACCCAGAGTTGTTGGTAAGTTTTAAAATTCTTTTCTTGTCATTATTAACTGTTTCATGGTTTATTAGAATATTTAAACATTTAGTTAAACATTTTTATTAGAATGTCTTGTATGGTGTTTAAATATTTTATTAGCATGTTTAATTAATTTAATTAGTTGTTTAATTAGCACATCTGTTAAATGTTAAATGATTGAATGATGAATATTTGAATTTACGTCTTATTAGATGTTCATTACTTTGAACATGACATAGTTTATTGATTCATTTTATTAATTATTTTATATGTGATGTGGAATGCGACTAACCTATATGAATGTAGGTTATTTGGCGTCCGTACCTTAGTATGGATGATGTAGGACAGCCCTGGGTAGAGTAGGGGCGGATCCGATTCAGGCGCCAGGTCTGGCTACACTGCATGAGCGAGATAGCCCTCCTACACCTGAGGCTGGTGATGTGGACATTGGGGCTGCATCAGGAGTGGGTGGAGGAGGAGATCCAGGAGGGGATTGAAAGGACCATGAGGGGCAAGCAAGCCCGCACCGACTGGAGTGCCAAGTTCCCAGAAACGCGAGATGACTGGCATCGGTATGTGATACGGTAGAGTCGTAGGCGGTGAGCAGCGATGCTTACCTACAGCACTACCGAACCCACTACGCGGCCCATCTCCAGCTACTTCGTCCTCTCAATGTAAGTGACATGATATGCATGACATAAATGCTTCTTTTATTTTCTTAATTATCTTGCTTATGTTTGTGAATGTATGACATGATATGGTATGAATATGCAGGATGCGCGGGATGCCACCATCATCACCCTCTGGGGCAACCTCCAAGATGCAGAGGCCCAATTGGAACAAGTACAGAAGGAGCGGAATGAACTTGTGAGAATGACATGCAATATGAATCATAGATGCTTTCTTTTATTGTTTTGACGTTGGTACACTGATAGAGATCTCCTCTTTATTACAGCGTGCCACTTACACTCACGCGGCTCCTCCTTCATCCTCTGCTACTGCTGGCACTTCATCTTCCTCTGCCACTCATGAGGCTGCCCTTGCCGACCTACAGAGTCAGCTGGCTTCCGCCCTCTACTGAGCCACTCAGGCTGAGGCCTGCCACTCGGGTAAGTCTTTAACTTGTTTCTTTCATGATATCTTTTACTTGCTTGATCAATTGGTTGACAATGTCTTTTATTGCAGGTCCAAGAGCTCTGCATGGCTCTTGGAGAGAGAGATGCTGAGTTGGCACAGGCCCGTGGTTCAGCAGCCCGCATTGCTGAGCTGAAAGAGCAATTGGCCAGACTTTCCGCTGGCGATCTTCCTCGTAAGCTTGCACAACTCCAGGTTTGGCTAGATATCTTGACCGAGGAGAGGGATCGTGACCGAGTCCGGTTGGAGAGTCTTTAGGGCCGGCTATCGGTTTCGGAGCACGAGCGCTAGAGCATAGAGGCTCGATACCAGTGTGCGCGGCAGCAGGCGCTAGATCGAGGACAGGCGAGTGCATTCACGACCAGCATAGCAGTATCTTCCGAGCAGGCTGGGCCGAGCGCCATGGGACCGCCTCCGCCACCGAATCGTGGGCCAGATGGACCAGACGAGGCCCAAAGTTAGTTTGATGAGGGCGCGGGGGTGAGTCAGCCGTAAGGGCTGCTGATGTTGATGTTTCTTCTTTTGCTTTGCTATATCTTGCTTTCATTTTGAAGTCCTGTAGATGGACTTACACTTGTATATGAACACTTTTGATATATATGAAGAGAGTTTCTTCACACTTGAGTCATCTTTGTACTTTTCTTTATTGTCTCGTTTTTCATACTCGCGCGTGGCATGAACAAACAAATTAAATATCTGTTCCAGCTTAGCTCTTTGCCCAGTTAAGTAATTGGCTATTTGATCCTATATTTGGTAAAAAGGTCAAGGGGCGAAGCCTTTATTTAATGAAGGGCAAATAAAGATGATTAAAGGGAAATAAATAGCAAAATGCAACATACAAGCATGCAAATGCTCACTGAAAATAAAAAGGATGAAACACACATGATGTGACAAACAAATGCTAATTGAAATATTTTTATTTTGCAATTGCAATTTTCGAAATATCCAATTTTTGGGGGTTTTGGAATATTCAATTTTTTTAGGTGGTTTTGAAGTATTCAATTTTTTTGTAGTTTTGAAATATTCAATTTCTTTTATGGTTTTGGAATATTCAATTTTTTTGTAGTTTTGAAATATTCAATTTTTTTGTGGTTTTGAAATATTCAAATTTTTTTGTGGTTTTGAAATAAGATATCAACTAAATAAACTAAAGACCAGCATGGTACTTGGATCAAAAGAGTATATTTATTCATTAACATAATTCCTAAATCATTCTTCAATGAACTAATCCAGACTCATCGTGCTCGAGTTATGTTTATGTTTGTGATCCCATTCGATGGTCTGACCATTAATCAACCTAAGCCATTCCTCAAGTTTGGAGTACGCCTCTTTAGAAGGAACGGAAGAATTGTTCTAGAAAACTCACGAGAGGGTTCCGGAGACTCAGAAAGATGTCCCTCCTTTACCCTATTATCAATTAGGGTTTAGTCATTTTGACTTTTACGGGGTATTTATCGACCTTGCGCTCCCTTTTCATTTGATTTTGTGGCCTTTTGATGTAACGTTTGTAATGTTGAGTGGCCTTTTGATTTTGTTGGCTTTTTTTAACCTTTGTGCTTTTCTTTTGGTTTTTTTTGTGGGGCGGATCTCCCCCCTTTTTTTATGATGGGTTCCTACTAAGATGGCGGGTATGTTCGGTAGTCTATTCTAAGCCTCATTCTGACATCGTGGGCCGAGAGTAAACTAGAAGTTTTGTTTAAAAGGAATGAGTTGTACTTTACACTCTTAGTCAAGCTTTCGGCATTCAGACTTCACATCTCTTGTTACTCACGAACCAAATGTGTTTGTGTGTGCAATAATGGATTTAGATTAGATTATCAAAGACTAACGAGGGAATTTAAGTTTTCGAATTTTCAGACCCCACTGGTCCTTGCACCATGCTGATCGACACAACTTAAACTAAGGGTAGTACTTTTTAAGATAGAGACCATTCGAGGGATGAGTTAACTCTTGTCCTTCTGCATTAACTAAGCGATAGGCATTACCAGGAAATACATACGAGATAATATAAGGACCTTCCCAATTAGGTTGGAGTTTGGAACGCGGACCACCAGATTTCATGAAGATTCTTTTAACAACCATTTCACCAACTTTGAATTTTCGCTCAATGACTTTCTTTTGATAAAAACGTGCTAATCTATTCTGATATACTCGTGTATTATTAGCGGCTGACCACCGTTTCTTGTCTAAATGTTCTAATTGAGCCAGGAGTGCTGAGCAGTGCTCATCAATGGAAAGCTCCTTGTTCAACTGTACTCTTAAGGATGGGATGAGGACTTCATATGGAACTACCACCTTCATTCCGAATGTTAAAGAAAATGGAGTTTGCCCCGTGGGCTTGCGGATTGAAGTTCGGTAGGCCCATAAAGCTTCAACAAGTTTCTCTGGCCAGTCTGTGTATCGATTAGATTCACATGTTTTCTTGATGATTTTTATTAAAGTCTTGTTAGTTGCCTCTGCTTGGCGATTGCCTTGTGGATAATATGGAGACGAATGATGCAATGCAATTTTATATCTGTTGCAGAGGTCCTTCAGCTCTTGTGATATGAACTGTGGTCCATTGTTGGTGACGATGGTGCTTGGAATTCCGAATCTTGTGATGATGTTCTTCATGATAAACTTGCAGACTGTTGATGCTTTGACTTCTGCGTAAGCTTCGACTTTTGCCCACTTGGTGAAGTATTCCATTGCCGTAAGAATGAAGGATTTCTGCTTAATGCCGAAATTGAGATCACCGAGAGGTCCAATGATGTCGAAAGCCCACATGGAGAAAGGCCATGGAGAGGAAACATGATGGAGTGAAGATGCAGGGGAATGAATCTTGTCAGCATGAAGTTGAAACTTACCACACCTACGGACATACACTACACAATCTTCTTCTATTGTTGGCTAGTAGAATATTTGTCTAAGGATTTTCTTGGATACCATCTGTCCATTAACATGGCCACCACAAACTCCAGCATGAGCTCCTTCCATAATCTTCCAAATCTCATCTTCGTCCAAATATCTCAAAAGAACACCGTCAAAACCTCGTTTATAAAGTGCTTCTCCAACTAGGGTGTATCTCTGAGCAACTCTCCTGATAGCCCTTTTCTCCTTTGCTGTGGCTTCTTCAGGGTAGGATTGATCTTCACAGTATTTGGCAATCTCAAAATACCATGGTTTCTCTTCATCTTCCATCTCTTCTTGCAATTCTAATAGCATGATCTCTCGCTTCTCCACTATATCTCCGTCCCTAACCTTCTTCAGCAATTTCTCCTTAATCCTAAGGAATGAAGGGTCTTTCACGGTGGGTGAAAGACGCCTATGGATGATGATCAATTTAGATTGTTTATTGATTGGGAAATTCAGGGATAATGCGAGAGAGGCTAGAGAGTCGGCTAAGATGTTCTGATTCCGAGGAACATGGACAAATATCAATCTAGTAAAAAGCTTGGCATAGGCAGAAGTGAGTTCTTGATAAGGCTTGAGTTTAGGATTAAGAGTTCGGTACTTGGTAAGCACTTGGCGAAGGATTAACTGACTATCACCTACAATCCTGAGCTTGGTGGCACCATGAAGATGAGCAGCCTTTAGACCGGCTAGAAGAGCCTCGTATTCAGCAAGATTGTTGGTGACAGGAAAGTCAAGCTGAAAGGCTTGTGGAATGGTGACACCTTCGGGTGATAGCAGAACAATGCCGATACCCTTACCGTGAGAATTCAGAGCTCCATCAAAATGCAAAGTCCACATGTCGTCTTTGATTCTGTCTATGGGCATCAGTTCCTCATCTAGAAACTCCGATCGGATTGGATCAAAACGAGGAAGAGAAATCGATCGATAAGGATAGATTTTTCAAGGAGGAATTTGCGGATTCATCCTAGCGATGAGATGGATTTCATAAGCTAGAAAGTAGTGCTTCAATTTCTGAACCACCCATACAATGCAGCACAGGTCTTCTCCATCGCTGTGTATCTCTGTTCCGCGGGGTTAAGGAGTTTAGAGAGATAGTAGGCTGCCCTCTCTTTCCCTTCTTCATCCTCTTGTGCTAAGACAACCCCCACCGTGTCATCCAGGACAAAGATATAAAGAACTAGAGGTTTGTTCGGAGATGGTGGCCTCAAGACAGGAGGACTTGCCAAATATGTCTTCAATCTATCGAATGCCTCCTGACACTTATCGTCCCAATCAAAGTTGACTCCCGGCTTAGTGAGCTCATAGAACGGCTTACACCTTTGTTAATGTTGGGAGACAAAGCGGCGAATAAATTGCAACCTCCCGATCAATCCTCTTAATTCTTTCAAGTTTCGGGGAGGTGGCATCTCTCTAATAGCCTTCGCCTTGTTGGGATCGATCTCAATGTCTCATTTGCTCACGATAAATCCTAACAACTTCCCTGATGATACACCAAATACGTACTTTATGGGATTCATCTTCAATTGATATTCTCTTAACCTTTTCAAAACTCAAGCCAATACTTTGGCATGCTCAGCCTTAGTCTTGAATTTCACTAACAGATCATCCACATACACTTCTAAATCAATGTGCATCATGTCATGGAATATGGCCATCATAGCCCTTTGATAAGTGGCTCCAACATTCTTCAGTCTAAATGGCATAACGACATAACAATAAGTGCCTCAAGGTATAGTGAACGACGTCTTCTCTTGGTCCTCTTCTGTCAAGCGAATCTGATTATACCCTAAGAATCCATCTATGAATGACAGTATTTTATAACCAGCTGTGTTGTCAATGCGTACATCTATGTGAGGTAGTGGAAAAACATCTTTAGGACATGCCTGATTCAAATCTTGGATGTCAATGCAAATCCTGACCTTCCCATCCTTTTTCAAGATTGGGACTATATTTGCCACCCATTGCCGATAGAGGACAACTCTAATAAATTTGGCTTTATGCAACTTATCGACCTCTTCCTTCATCTTCAAAGCTATCTGAGGGTGGAAATGCCTCAACTTTTGTTTAACCAGGTTAGCCCCTGATTTCAACGTTAATCGGTGCTCCACTAGGGATGAATCTAACCCCGACATATCTTCATAACTCCAGGCGAAAGTGTCCTTGTAGTCTCTGAGAACTTGAACCATTGCCTCCTTATCTATTTCAGAAAGATTTTTATTGACGAGGACAACCTTAGGCTCATCTTAAGTTCCTAGATTGATTTCTTTAGTAGGGTCTTCTATGGTAACCAAGGGTTCATCAAATCTCTTCACTCCGCTAGCATACGCCTTAGTCGCGTCCTCGCCATCTTCCTCATCTTCAGTAATGGGGTCTTTCTCATGTAGAAGTTCATACACCCTATATTCATCGTTGACTAACTCATCAACTTTATATCCTTCTGGCAACTGAATGGGATTCTCTAAAAGTTAAGGGATCTGAGAGCAAGAAAGGCATCTTAATGCTAAATCCTAGAGGTATCTATTCGGAATTCATCTATCCTTAGACTTCCTAGACTTCTTAACCTGACTGACCTCACTAACCTTATAACGACCCGCCACCCTATAATCGGAGACCCGATTACTAAATGGGTATTGGATCATTATCTATAGGTTCACACCCGGATCTCAATTGACACGTATGGAGAAGTAAGCGTTAAACAAGGCTAAGTATAACAATCTTATGGACCTCAAAGAAAGTACAAATGCGCAGGAAGTAAAATAATAATGTTCGTACACAGTCCAACAATAATTACAAGGTCCAAGGAATTAAATAAGTATAGGCAGAAGAAAAGTACAACATCATCGGGGAATACCCCGGAACCGAGATAGTTGTTGGCCCGCACACCAAGGAGAACACCACACACCAATACTCACCGAGAAGTTCACACCTAAAACTGCAGGGTGTGAGCCACACAAAAATTGGGCTCAGTAGGGATCACCCGATCCCCCGCCTCCCACACACGCACCCATAAGTGCAACAATACAAGATGAAGGCAATTTAAGTAAGGCAGTAAACACAGCTCCCAAAGATTCCCGAATTCCGATGTGAAACATATGCATTTGTAATGCAATAGGCACAATTCCAAGCAATTCAAGTAACCCAACTCAACACCGTAGTTGGTAACCAAAGATCTGGCTGAACACATAAACCACACTGTCGAATGCGTACAAACGATGCCTCACAACACCACCAACACCCACGCTTGTCCACCCCTACGATGTTCTGAACACCGTAAGGTGAGGCAGTGAGTTAAATTAGGACTAACTGGGACTAGTGAACTACCACCACCTAGTCACGTGCGCACACAAGCAGTCTAGACCACTGTCCTATCGATCGGACTTCCTTCAATGCCAGGCCTAGGCGCTTCACGAAGGCCTTGGGGACCGGCGAAACCCCCCTCAAGACGAAGCTATAGGGACTACCCGTAACCCTAACCTCTCGGGTCACATTAGGCCAAAGGGCGAAGGGTACGACTCATAACCTCGATATCTTAGGTTAGATCATGCCCAGTGGCGAAAGGGTAAACTCCAACAGCACCAAACCTGGTTCCACAGTAAGAAAAACGCCAGAAATTGCCACGACAAACTAGGAATGCATCGACCCGTTGAGACCAAACAACAACCCTCGGATAGCATGCTGGCTACTCCGGCCTGTCTAGCTCTAGGTGGTTCTACTTCCCCCAGCCACAAGTGAAACACTAACATGTACCCCTCCTACATTGGTATGACATCAATGCCACATAGACACCGCATCCCTCACACATCAACACAAGGTGTCAAACATAAACCACAAACGTTCTATGTCCACGATCGCATAAATACACACACAATGCAATCCGTTCATACATAAGTCCTCGGCCTCGATGTACGATTTCAAGCATGCATTCAACCGAACTATCTAACAATGTAAACACATGTTAATTTTATAGATTAATGGGTTCTGGATTAAATGGCATCGTCCTAGCCAGTCACCATTTCAAATGGCGTCACTTTTACTAGACGCCATTCAAAATATATCCCGTGACAGATCTGGCCTAAATGGCGTCGTCTTAGCCAGTCACTATTTCAAATGGCATCGTCCTAGCCAGACGCCATTTAGAACCCGAAATATGGTTTTCTGCAACCTTTCCCGAGCCTCAAAACTGGGTTTCCTCTCCTCCAAAATTTCCCCAAAAAAACACAAAAATAGAGAATGAAGGGGAGAATCCAATTTACCACTTAAAACGCACTAATTTCTATTTCATAAAAATGACAATTTTCATTAAAAAGCCCCTTAAATATGCTCATTCTACTGACGTTGCATGCTTCAAAATGGGAAAACATGGATAAAACAACCAAATCTCGTATAAGGATCGTCCGCCTACTGGCCACTTGAACTTCTCTTAGCTCCTTGCCGCGAAACCGCCGCACCGCAAACCATCGCCGGTACCGTCGTGGACGCCATCACTCTGCTGAGATGTCGGCTGCCGTCCAGAGAGTGAAGTGCCACGATGGAGATGGTGGTGGTAGTGGTGAGAGGTAGAGAGGTGTTAGGGTGGGGGAAGAGGGAGAAGAGGAAGGGGAAGGGAAGGGGGAAACGGAGGGGATCAGAGAGAGTGAGAAGGAGGGAATGAGAGAAAGGAGGGAAGGCTCAGGGTGTCAAATCGAAATAGGTGAAATTGCGTCATCCTCGACAGACGCCATTCAGGCGACAGGACGGGATCGTACTCTGGCAGAATGTCTGAATCGTGTCGTCCATCCAAGACGCCATTCAGACGACATGACCGGGGCCGTACACACGTGTCCCAATGCCCGCCTACGTGGCACAGCAGCAACCTGCCTAAATGGCACCGTATAGCTCGATGCCATTCTAGATGGCATCATGCACCCCAAACGTCGTTTAAAAGGCACGCCCTAGACCCACTGGGGCCTAAACCAAGGGGTCCGGCTCCGAAATCGACCCGATAACTGTACCCGAAATCTCAGTCCTTCCAAACCGGCGCAGAACTAGACTCCCTAACTTCATTAAACTACCTACCACTAAACTCACTATCCTGACCTAGTGAGGACGAAGAAGGATAAAAATCAAGGGGTACATGAGAGAATACAGGTAAATCCTCCCGAGTGGAGGGGCAGAGGAGATATAAATGGGAATCTTGCCCGATTGACCCGTACGATGGGGTATGATCAGACAAGTAGTATGAAGTTTCCTCAACGAGGATGTGGGAGGAGGAATTTGCCAAATCGACGTTTTTTTTTTGTGTGGAGATTTTGAGCGTTAATCATGAAACATGAATGAACATGAAAAGGGGGAGGATGAGAAGATGAAGGTAACGGCACCAAAGCCAAAGGATTAGGAGGATCATGTTGGATTCTCGGGTTTCTCCGGATCTCCCGCGCAGCAGAAATAAAACTAAAAACGGAGATCCGTTTCCGTTTCAAAAAATCTAAAATTACGATAATCGGATTATCGAAGTCTTACCGTGTGCGGATTCGAATCCGCAACCGTTCGGTTCCGTCTGTACGACACCGCAAGCTGCGCAAGCGCCCGGCCTCTAGTGGAGTCTACGCGATCCTCCTCGTGACGGATATCCTTGCGTTCCTCATTCTTCGCAGCCCATGAAACCTCCGCCGGTCGCCGCAACGATCGCCGCAATGCGCGGACGATTTCCCGTCGAATGGGAGTCGGAGAAGCGGCGGAGCAGATCCGGATCTGTCTGGGACGCCAGAGAGAGAGAGAGGAACAGAGGAGGGGGGGGCTAGGGTTAGCAGCAGCTTGGCCTGCTCAGCCCGATCGCTATATTTTATACTAACTACGCAGTTTTTCATATAAACCTCCGGTTTGTATAAAACCCACTTATTTATCTATCGCCTTGAGAATCATTTGCGTATAACCCTCTAGGCCCAATTACTAGTCCGATTAATAACCCAATAAGCCCAGTAACTCCTTACTGGCTTTATTAATCAATTAATAACTCTTTATTAATTAATTAATCAATCGAATTGATGTCGCACATCGAATTTGACCGGGCCTCCGATCATGTTGGGTGCCAAGCAACACCGCGTGAACCCGGAAGGTATCAAGGTTAAGTAACCCACTCTATGAACTTTCCGTCGACAGTTACCGCGTGGATATAATCCTTCATTCGTACAATGCTCTCCAGTCAACTCAGGGTATGGCGTGCTGTCAAACCCTAACCGGTCGACTCACTTGGATTCGATGCCGCTGATGAATATTGGAAAACTCCTTTCCCGATATTATCATTCACCCTGGCCAGGGACTTCCGCGCATCCTTCCTAGAGCATTCTCTCTCTAAGTACCGAGAGCGAATGATTCCTTATTGACACACAATTCCCATCGACGGTATTCCGCTGTACACAATCCTTGGCTGTTTAGAATTCCGTGGCTAGAGATTCATAAACCAAGGTCAAAGCACAGAAGTCCACCGTCAAGGTGTCCTTGGTGTCTCAAGTCCGAGGACCATCCATGCAACTGCGAAAATAGAATCAAGCTGGTTGACAGTGAGGTAAAGTATGATCAACGATTCAGTCAGATCAGTTCAGTGAACTCATTCTCCAATGAGCACCTACAAATTCGCCTTAGTGTCTCCACATCATCATATGAGCAGGAGTAATCTGTACTAGTCTAACCAAATATCCGATGTCCTTCTCGGATATCCTCCTGTTGGGATCGCTGTGTCGGGATCCGACCGAAAACGCAGCGGAATAAAAATAATATCAGGATCGGATACATCCCGTTTCGATCAACAAAACAAGACCGGAGTAAATCGGATTTACCTTGCGCGAATTCGAATCCGCGTTCGTTTTCCGGTTCCGTCGGAGCGATGCCGCAAGTAGCGCAAATGCCCGACCTCTAGCAGTATCCACGCGGTTCTCCTCGCGATGGATCGTCCTCGCCTCCTCGCTCGATGCAGCGTTCATAGATCCCGTCTGGCTGCGCGTAATCCGCCGCAACATGCGAATTCGGAATCTCCCGTCGGACGGAAGGTGGAGCAGTTGGGAATCGAAGCGGAGACTCCAGATGGCCGCCTCGCGTTACACGCCCAGAAGAGAGGAGAGAGAGAGAAGGAATGTAACGACCCGCCACCCTATAATCGGAAACCCGATTACTAAATGGGTATCGGTTCATTATCTACGGGTTCACACCTGGATCTCATACAACACATCTGGAGGAGTAAGCGTTAAGCAAGGCTAAATATAATAATCACACGGAATTCAAGGAAAATACAAGTGCGCAGGAAGGAAATTAATAATGTCCGTACACAGTCCAACAATAATTACATGGTCCAAAGAATTAAATAAGTACAGGCAGAAGCAAAGTACAATAACATCGGGGCATACCCCAGAACTGAGATAGCTGCTAGTCCGCACACCAAGGAGAACACCACACGCCGCCACTCGCCAAGAAGTCCACACCTGAAACCGTAGGGAGTGAGCCACACCAAAATTGGACTCAGTAGGGATCATCTGATCCCCGCCTCCCACTCACACACCCACAAGTATAATAGTACAGAATGAAGGCAATTAAGTAAAGCAGTAAACACACCTCCCAAAACCCGATATGGAACAAACGCATAAGTAATGCAACAGGCACAGTTCTACGCAATTCAGTAACCCAGCTCAATACCACAATTCATAACCAAGGATCCGGCTAAACGATCAAACCACACTGTCGACCGCAGACGAACGTCGCCTCACAACACCACCAACACCCACGCCTGTCCACCCCTACGGTGTTCCGGGCACCGTAGGGTGAGGCAGTGAGTCAAACTAGGACTAATTGGGACTAGTGAACCACCACTGCCCAGCTACGTATGCACACAAGCAGTCTAGACTACTGTCCTATCGACCGGACTTCCCTCAACGCGAGGCCTCGGCGCTTCAAGAGGGCCTTAGGGACCGGCGAAACCCCCATCAAGCCAAAGCTCTAGGGACTACCCGCAACCCTAACCTCCCGGGTCGCATCAGGCCAAAGGGCGAAGGGTACCACTCGTAACCTTGATATCTTAAGTTACATCAGGCCCAGTAGCGAAAGGGTAAAACTCCAGTAACACCACACCCAGCTCCACAGTGAAAAACACGCCGGAAGCTGCCACGACAAACTAGGAAAGCACCGACCCGCTGAGACCAAACAGTAACCCCTCGGATAGCGCGCTAGCTACTCCGGCCTGACGGGCTCTAGGTGGTTCTGCTTCCCCCAGCCATAGGTGAAACACAACATGTACCCCTCCCACACCAGTACGACAACAATGCCACACAGACACCATGGCCCTCCCACTTCGGCACAAGGTGACAAACGCAAACCACAACTGTTCCAACTCCACAATCGCATAAGCACACACACATACGATGCGGTTCTAATCACACAGAAATCCTCGGCCTCGATGTATGATTTAAAGCATGCACTGAATGAACTATCTAACAGTGAAAACACATATTAATAACATGAGTTAATGTGATTCTGTCTTGAATCGCGTCGCCCGAGGCCGACGTCATTCAAGCCTCCTAAACTGGTTCATGTAAACTCGGCCTCAGAATATGGCCTAAAAGGCGTCGTGCCTACTCGTCATCTTTTAAAACGCGTTGCTGTCCCTAGTCGCCGGATAGCGACAGAAACAGAGACAGACCACGGTTAATTCACTTAAAACGCGTCGTCCTGGGAAGCCGCAGTTTGAAAGGCGTTGCTGTTCCTGGACGCCATTCACAGCAGAACCCTATTCTGACAGAAACCGCTTCTAGGACAATTTCTGCCTAAATGGCGTCGTGCTGGCCCATCACCATTTTGAATGGCGTTTTCCGAGCGCGACGTCATTTAGAGCCAGAAACCTGGTTTCTGCAACTTAACCCGAGGGTCCCTTTTAACCCCAAATTCACCCCAAAAACACCCAAGAGAGGGAAAACGAAGAGGGAAAACCAATCCACCATGTGAAACCCACAAATCCCCATTCATAAAAACGGCCATTTCCACCAAGAAACCCCCTTAGCATGCTCATTCTACCCAAAAACCCCATACATGCATCATGCTTCACAACGGGAAGCACAGATGAAATAACCACATTACATGCAAGGTTCGTCCCCCTACTGGTTACTTGAACTCCTCCTGGCTCCATGCCGCCGAACCGCCGCACCGCAGACCGCCGCCGGTACCTCCGAGGACGTCGTCACTCCGCCGGGACGTCGGCCGCCGCAAGGAGAATGAAGCGCCGCTAAGGAAGTGGTGGTGGTAGTGGTGAGAGGTAGAGGGGTGTTGGAGTGGTGGAAGAGGAAGAAGGAGGAGGCGAAAGGGAAGAGGGAAACGGAGGGGGCGGAGAAAGGGTAGAGAGAGAGTGAGAAGGAGAGAATGAGAGAAAGGAGGGAAGGCTCACAGGGTCAATCTGAAACAGGTTGAAACGCGTCGTGCGAGACAGACGCCTATCAGATGACATGACGGGCCGTACTTTGACAGACTAGGGTCGTACTCTGAATGGCGTCGTCCATCAAGGACGCCGTTCAGATGACACGACCGGGGTCGTACTCTCGCGGCCCGAAGCCAGCCCACGTGGCACAACAACAACCTAGCTAAATGGCATCCACACAGCAAGATGTTGTTCAAAAGGCGTCGTGCATCCTAGACGTCATTTAGAAGGCACTCCCCAGACCCATCAGGACCCAAACCAGGGAATCCGGCCCGAAATCGACCCGAAAACTGAACCTGAATCCTCAATCCTTACAAAGAACGACGGCTAGGTTAGGGTTGCTGGCCCCTGACGTAGAATCCGTTCTTTTATAATAAATTTGTTTGCGGTTTTTCATAAAAATCCGGACTTATCCGAAATCCTGTCGGATTATCCATCGACTTGAAAACCATTTGCATGTGACCCTCTAGGCCCAAATACCAGTCCAGTTAATAGCCCATTAAGCCCAGTAACCTTTTACTCACCCACTGAATTAATTAATATCCTTATATTCAATTAATCAGCAGAATTTATTGTTCCACAATAAATTCAGAAGGACTTCCGATCACATTGGATGCCAAGCAACATCGCGTGATCCTGGATGGCACTGGGGTTATCGCAACCCTCTATTGGAACCTTTCTCTCATCAGTTAGCGCGCGGATATAATCCTTCATCCGTGCAATGTTCCCGAATCGACCTTGGGTATGGTTCACTGTTAAACCCTATTCGGTCGACTCACTTGAATCAAATGCCGCTAATCTGAATCCGATAACTCCTTATCAAATACATAGTCCGCCCTGGCCAGGGACTTTAAGCGCATCATTCCCGGAACATTCTCTCTCAAACTACCGAGAGCGGATGATCCCGTATTGAACACACAATTACCTTCAAGGGCATTTCCCTGAACCCGATCGCTTGACTTGTTGATAACCCATGGTTAGGGATTCGTTAGTCAAGGTCAAAGTTCAGAAACCTACCAACAAGATATCTTTGGCGTCTCAGGTCCAAGGATCATCCATGCAACCGTGACAAAAGAATCGAGCTGGTTAACAGTGAGGTGTTTACCATCCAACGATTCATAGTCAGATCAGTTCAGTGAACTCATTCACCAATGAGCACCTATAGGACCAGCATAGTGTCTCCACACAAGTGACTTATGGGATCAGTCACCCTCATCATATGAGCTGAAGTAACGTATACTAGTCTATCCGGATGTTCGATGTCCTATCTCAAACATCCTATGACTAGGAACAATTAAGAACATGTGTTTATAAGTCTTCGGTCCCGTAATTATGATCTTATCATAATCCGAAGACTATTGCACATGTTCATGGACTTCATCGTGATACGATAAACATAGATCGAATTAATTACATACAATGAATTTTTACCATTTATTAATAATCTGAATCAGTACATAGTATCGGATTGGCTTTGAGACCATCTAATACTAACAATCTCTTACTTGGACTAAAACCAATCACTTTTATATAGAATACCCATATTCTCTAAGGGACGCTCAAAGACATTTTGAGACAAAGGCTTTGTAAGTGGATCTGCTATGTTGTCGGCTGAAGGAACTCTTTCCACTATGACATCTCCTCGAGCTATAATCTCTTTGATCAGATGAAAGCGCCGCAGAATGTGCTTTGACTTCTGATGAGACCTCGGCTCTTTCGCTTGAGTAATCGCCCCATTGTTGTCACACAGCAGTGGGACGGGACCAGATATACTTTCCACCACACCAAGATCGCCGATGAATTTCTTCATCCATACAGCTTCCTTGGCGGCTTCAGCAGCAGCAATATACTCAGCTTCCGTTGTTGAATCAGTAGTTGTTTCCTGCTTGGAACTTTTCCAACTCACTGCTCCCCCGTTGAGTGTGAAAACAAAACCTGATGTTGACTTGCTGTCGTGAGGATCAGACTGAAAACTCGAGTCAGTGTATCCTTGCAGCTTTAAGTCTCCTCCTCCATAGACTAGAAATAGATCCTTAGTCCTTCTCAAGTACTTAAGGATGCATTTCACAGCCTTCCAGTGTTCATCACCTGGATCTTCCTGATGTCTGCTCGTAACACTTAGAGCATATGCTACATCAGGTCTGGTACATAGCTTGGCATACATGATGGACCCTATGGCAGAAGCATAGGGGACTTTATCCATCACAGCCCTCTCTTCAGGTGTCTTGGGAGACTGACCTTTAGAGAGTGAAATTCCATGTCTCATCGGTATGAGACCTCTCTTGGAATTTTTCATGCAAAACCTTTTGACAATGGTTTCTATGTACATGGATTGGATTAAAGCTAGCATCTTCTCTGATCTATCTCTATAGATCCGTATTCCTAATACGTAAGATGCTTCTCCCAAATCCTTCATGGAGAAGTTCTTTGACAGCCATATCTTTACTGATGACATTATTCCTATATCATTCCCAATGAGTAGGATGTTGTCAACGTAAAGAATCAGAAATGTGATTGTGCTCCTACTATTTTTCTTGTATACACAGGGCTCATCTTCATTCTTAATGAAGCCATAAGATTTGATTGCCTCATCAAATCTTATGTTCCAACTTCGGGAAGCTTGCTTCAGTCCATAAATAGACCTTTGCAACTTGCATACCATGTCTGGAGATTCTTTGGATGTGAATCCTTCTGGTTGTATCATATACACCTCCTCCTGAAGATTTCCATTGAGGAAGGCAGTCTTCACATCCATCTGCCAGATTTCATAATCATGGTAGGCAGTAATGGCGAGAAGAATTCTGATAGACTTAATCATAGCAACGGGTGAAAAGGTTTCGTCATAGTCAACACCTTGTCTTTGACGATAGCCTTTCGCCACTAATCTTGCTTTATAAGTCTCAATACGTCCATCTGCACCGATCTTTCTTTTAAAGATCCATTTGCAGCCGATAGGTATTATACCATCGGGTAAATCTTCCAAGTTCCAAACTTAGTTGATGTACATGGACTGTATTTTAGAATTCATGGCTTCCCGCCATTTCCCGGTCTCTGAACTTTCAATGGCCTCCTGGTAAGTCTTAGGATCATCATCCTCATTATAGAGTATCCTTGAACCATCCAAATTAATATGTCCCACATATCTTTCTAGTGGTTTAGGTATTCTTTCAGACCTACGAGGTTCTTGTGTATGATTTTGAACAGGTTCAGAAACTGACGGTTCATCTGATGAACCATTACCAGTTTGTGGGTCTAGAATTTATTCAAGAATTACTTTACTCCCACTGTCCTTCTGGAGAATATAATCTTCTTCCAGAAAGATAGCTCTCCTGGACACAAACACATTTTGTTCGCCAGGATGATAAAAGTAATATCCATAAGTTTTCTTTGGATATCTCACAAATCTGCATTTGTCAGTTCTGGATTCTAGCTTATCTTTGTCATGTCTTTTAACATGAGCAGGACATCCCCAGACTTTAACATGCTTAAGGTCTGGTTTCCTTCTATTCCATATCTCATATGGAGTGGTTTCAACAGATTTGCTGGGTACCTTGTTCAGGATATACATAGCCGAGCTAAGTACATATCCCCATAAGGACATCGGTAATTTGGACATGCTCATCATGGATCGCACCATTTCCATTAATGTGCGATTTCTCCTTTCTGATACACCATTCATCTGAGGTGTATAAGGAGGTGTAAGCTGAGAAAGGATGCCATTATCGTTTAAGTATTTAATGAACTCTGTACTCAAGTATTCACCACCCCGATCGGATCAGATGGTTTTTATACTCTTTCTTATTTGTTTTTCTACTTCACTTTTAAATTTTCTGAATTTCTCAAATGCTTCAGATTTATACTTCAATAAGTATATATATCCAAACCTTGAGTAATTATTAGTGAATGTAATGAAGTATGAGAAACCACCAATGGCTTGGGTTGACATAGGACCACATACATCTGAATGTATGAGTTCTAATATGTCTTTGGCTCGTTCTCCAGTTCCACTAAATGGAGACTTAGCCATTTTACCCATTAAACATGACTCACAGGTTGCATATGATTCATAATCAAATGGATTCAAGTATCCATCTTTATGCATCCTTTGGAGTCTATTTTCACCAATGTGTCCAAGCCTACAATGCCACAAGTAGGCTTTGTTCATTTCATACTTACTTCTTTTAATTGAAGAACCGATGTGTAAATTATCATGAGACACATTTAATAGATACAAACCATTGGATAATATAGCAGAAACAACTATTGTTCTCAAAATTTAAATTGTATCCAATTCTATCTAAACATGAAATAGAAATGATGTTCCTTATTATGCTAGGTACATAATAACATTCATCTAATAAAAATGTGTCTCCGGATGGTAGCTTGAGCTTCACTGTCCCCACAATGATCGCCGCAACTCTTACGCCGTTACCTAGCCTCAACTCCACCTTGCCGGTCCTTAGCTTACGTCTTCTTGTCAGTGCCTGCACAGAATTGCGGATATGAGATACACATCCAGTATCTAATACCTATGATGTACAATCTCTTATTGACAAGTTTACATCTATCATATAGATACCTGAAGCGTCCTGCTGCTAAATTGTTCCTTGAGCCTTGTCCTTGAGGTATTCTTTGCAATTCCTCTTCCAATGGTCTTTCTGGTGACAGTAGAAGCAATCACCTTTCTCAGCACTTTTACCTTTGTCTTTCTTGACAACCTTTGCCTTCCTCTGAACCTTGTTCTTACCTTTCCGAAAAGCTTGGACTGCAAGTCTTTTTTTGTTGGTCTTATCAACTATGAGGACATGGGATTTATCCTTCACAAGGTTCCCTTCAGCAGTCTTTAACATGTTCAGTAGTTCAGCTAAGATGGCCTGGATCTTGTTCATGTTAAAATTAACGATGAATTGAGCATATGACTGTGGAAGAGAAGATAACACGAGGTCTGTGTGCATCTCCTTGGGAAGTGTAATCCCAAGAGCATCCAGCCTCTCCACCCACTCAATCATCTTCAGCACGTAATTATGTACTGAAGTTCTCTCTGCCATCTGAGCCTTGAACAGATTCTTCGATATCTCATATCATTCGATTCTGCTCTGCTCACCAAATAGCTCCTTCAAATAGAGCATGATGGATCTAGCATCCATCTCTTCATGTTGCCTCTACAACTCATTGCTTATAGAGGCTAACATGTAGCATTGGGCCATGGTGGAATCTTCCTTCCATTTTTCATACGCTATCATTTCCTCCTCTGGGGCATCTAATGCTGGTTCAGCAGGAGGTTTATTATCCAAGACGTAGGCAATCTGCTCAGACCTGAGGACAATCTTCAGGTTCCTGAGCCAGTCTGAGTAATTGGTGCATGTCAAACAGTTGGCATCAAGTATGCCTCGCAACGGGTTATGGTGCGACATTCTAGCCTACAGGAGATAACCAAATGATAATTAGCAGATATTCAGATTAACTAAAACAAAATATGGTCTTTTATTATCTAGTTTTACTCTTACTAATTTTCGACTGACTGTATAACCTTCAGATATACAAAACGGGAGACGCCGACTGTCTCCTAGTGGGAATCAAAATCTCCAAGCATCACAGTATGACCTCGGGTAAACACGTAGTATTATACCGCTATCTCAGAGCAATCATCTCATGATAATTGCAACTCCTTGCAATATCCGATCATATTTCAGCTTCCAGGTTATTAATGGTCCCGAGTAAACACAGTAGACCATTATCCTCAGTCTAAGCATTACCATCAATACATGACAGAGTAGAGTGGGAATAAAGTTCCCGGGTAAACACGTGGATAACTATATCGTTTCTCTACTCTTATCCAAAGGCATCTAATGCCATGATCAACAGTCCTCTCAACAGACAATGGCAGACCTCGGGTAAACACATAGTATTTGCCATCACTGAATTAAGTCTATTAATCATATTGATGGAGAGCCACGCGGTGCATTCTCAATGACTCGCGTTATGGCTTAGAGTTTGTTACGAAGGGTTTACTTATTTAGTTTGGTCTCATCCTAGGTGATAGTATTAAATATATCGAATATATTATAAATACTAATAACCTAGCAAATATAAAGCACACGCATCACATACATGTCATTAGTGTGGTCATGGACGGCACTGCAGTTTGAGTTGAGCCAGACAGTCAAACGCACACACATACACAATATAACAACTTATATCATGAGTTTGCAAACCCATAGATTCAATGAACTCCTTCATTTTCATCTGGTCGGCAGTTGTAGATCATCCTTGCTCCGAGCGCAGCTGCCTCGATCAAATTACATCATAATTCGTAATTACAAAATAATTTATAGAAGGAGGAAGCCTTATGGCGATTACATCATGGAGGGAAGTAGAATTACATTGGAATATGAGAGGGAGAGGTTCGCAGACCTCTATTTATTAATAAATAACAAATCACACAATCACATTCCATATCCACAATTAATGCTCGTCCATGACCACCATATGTTTTATTTAAACAAACCACACATGAAATAGCACATCAAATGGCTAATTAAATTTTTTGAAAATAACTAATAATTTTGGTTTGATAAAACTAGGGACAAACAAAATTTTGGAGAATTTAGAATTTTCGAAAATCAATTTATGTATGCTTAACTTAAATCGAATTTAAACAAGCATGATAACACATCATATGCATTAAAATTCCAAAACTTAAATATCTAGAATATTCCATGCAAATATGACAAGATTAATCTAACGATTAGATTAATAAAGTCATAAAACCACTAAATTAATCAGTATCTAATTAAAAATCTAACACTTGGATTATTTAGTTAGAATTAATCATCAATCCAACATTTAAATTAATAATTAATTGTAACTATTAATTCCAATCAAGATAATGAGCTTAATCAATTGGTCTCTCAAAAGTTAAATTGAATAAAAATTTTGATTTCAAAACAATTTTGAAAAATAAAATTTTAAAACCGATTTAATCTAATAAAACTATAATCCAGGTGGTTCAGCCCATCCTGGCCGAACTAGGGCTCAGCCCAATTGAGCCATGGGTTCGGACCAAGGGCCCCAGGGCTCGAACCAGCCCGCCCTGGCTGAACCAGGGCTCAGCCCAGCTGAGCCATGGGCTCGGACCAGGCGCCCCCCGGGCTAAGGACCAGGGCGGGGCGGGCGGTTCAACCCGGTTCGACCCCCGGCCGGCCCGGTTCGGCCGCACGGGCCCGAGCCCTTCTCCCCCAATCCCGGCGGCACCTGCACGTAGGAAACCATGCGGGGAAGGAGGGAGGCGGCGACCGGCAACCGCCCCGGTGCCGGGAGGGCATCGGACCGCCGCCGGTCACCTCGTCGGCGCCGGACGGCGCCTGTGGTGCCATCCAACCCCAAAAGGGGTGCCCGGAACCCCCAAAAACCTCTGTCAAACCTAGGTGCTGGGAAAATAGTATTCCGGCCGGTCATCGCCGGTAACCCCCCGCCGGAGCCGAAGATGATGTTGGCAGTGATCTGTGGGATCATTTGGTCATACCAAAAATCCTTCCTAGCAGATTCGCATCACATGTGATTATCCAAACATCACCCCACAAACTTTGTTCTTCGTCCCACGAAGAACACGAGAGACTAAAAAATAATGATTTTTGTAGAAATAAAATTAATCTAATTAATTTTATCCATCTCATGAATATTATTTCTTCAACAGAATCGTAAAATATGTATGGAATATGACTAGATAATTAAATTTTGGAATTCGAAACGGCGAAGAACACAGTGATAACCTGGCTCTAATACTACTGTTGGGATCGCTGTGTCGGGATCCGACCGAAAACGCAGCGGAATAAAAAAATATTGGGATCGGATCCATCCCGTTTCGATCAACAAAACAAGACCGAAGTAAATCGGATTTACCTTGCGCGGATTCGAATCCGCGTTCGTTTTCCAGTTCCGTCGGAGCGATGCCGCAAGTCGCGTAGATGCCCGACCTCTAGCGGTATCCACGCGGTTCTCCTCGAGATGGATCGTCCTCTCCTCCTCGCTCGATGCAGCGTTCGTGGATCCCGTCTGGCTGCGCGTAATCCGCCGCGACATGCGGATTCAGAATCTTCCGTCGGACGGAAGGCGGAGCAGTCGGGAATCGAAGCGGAGCCTCCAGATGGCCGCCTCGTGTCACACGCCCAAAAGAGAGGAGAGAGAGGGAAAGAACGACGGCTAGGTTAGGGTTGCTGGCCCCCGACGTAGAATCCGTTCTTTTATAATAAATTTGTTTGCGGTTTTTCATAAAAACCCAGACTTATCCGAAATCATGTTGGATTATCCATCGACTTGAAAACCATTTGCGTGTGACCCTCTAGGCCCAAATACCAGTCCAGTTAATAGCCCATTAAGCCCAGTAACCTTTTACTGACCCACTGAATTAATTAATATCCTTATATTCAATTAATCAGCCGAATTTATTGTCCCACAATAAATTCGGACGGACTTCTGATCACGTTGGATGCCAAGCAACATCGCGTGATCCTGGATGGCACTGGGGTTATCGCAACCCTCTATTGGAACCTTTCTGTCATCGGTTAGCGCGCGGATATAATCCTTCATCCGTGCAATATTCCCGAATTGACCTAGGATACGATTCACTGTTAAATCCTATTCGGTCGATTCACTTGAATCAGATGTCGCTAATCTGAATCCGATAACTCCTTATCGAATATAGAGTCCGCTCTGGCCAGGGACTTTAAGCGCATCATTCCTGGAACATTCTCTCTCAAATTACCGATAGCGGATGATCCCGTATTGAACACACAATTACCTTCAAGGGCATTTCCTTGAACCCGATCGCTTGACTTGTTGATAACCCATGGTTAGGGATTCGTTAGTCAAGGTCAAAGTTCAGAAACCTACCAACAAGATATCTTTGGCGTCTCAGGTCCAAGGATCATCCATGCAACCGTGACAAAAGAATCGAGTTGGTTAACAGTGAGGTGTTTACCATCCAGCAATTCATAGTCGGATCAGTTCAGTGAACTCATTCACCAATGAGCACCTACAAGTCCAGCATAGTGTCTCCACACAAGTGACTTATGGTTTCAGTCACCCTCATCATATGAGATGAAGGATCCTATACTAGTCTATCCGGATGTTTGATGTCCTATCTCAAGCATCCTATGACTAGGAATAATTAAGAACATGTGTTTATAAGTCTTCAGTCTCGTAATTATGATTTCATCATAATCTGAAGACTATTGCACATGTTCATGGACTTCATCGTAATACGATAAACATAGATCGAATTAATTACACACAATGAATTATTGCCATTTATTAATAATCTGAATAAGTACATAGTATCGGATTGGCTTTGAGACCATCTAATAGTAACACCTCTGACTAGGAACGATTAAGAATATGTGTGTTTAAGTGATCAGTCTTATTAGTATGATCTCATCATAATCTGATCACTATAGCACATATTCACGGACTTCATTATGAGACGATAATTAATACGATTTACACACAATGAATATTATGCCATTATATTAATAAATGAACGAGATTACAAAGTCAGATTGGCTTGTAGGCCACCTAAGACTAACAATCTCCCACTTGGACTAAAGCCAATCACCTTTATACAGTAAGCCTATAGACTCTAGGTGATGCTCAAACACAATTTGAGACAACGACTTTGTCAGTGGATCTGCTACATTGTCGACTGATGGAACTCTTTCCACCACTACATCTCATCTGGATATGATCTCTCTGATAAGATAAAAATGCCTCAGAATATGCTTCGATTTCTGATGAGACCGCGTCTCTTTCGCTTGTGCAATCGCTCCATTGTTGTTGCACAATAGCGGAACAAGTTCAGAGATGCTGGGGAACTACGCCGAGGTCGGTCATTCCAAGCATTCTCTTTGATCTATCTCTATAGATCCGTATTCCCAATACGTAGTATGCTTCTCCCAAATACTTCATGAAGAAGTTTTTCGACCGCCAGATCTTTACTGATGACATCATAGCTGCATCATTCCCAATGAGTAGTATGTTGTCTACGTAAAGAACTAAGAAGGTGACTGTGCTCCCACTGGTCTTCTTGTACACACAAGGCTCATCTTAATTCTTAATGAAGTAATAAGACTTGACAGCCTCATCAAATCTCATGTTCCAGCTCTGGGAAGCCTGCTTCAGTCTATAAATGGACCTTTGAAGCTTGCACACTTTATCTGGAGATTCCTTGGATGTGAAGCCTTCTGGTTGTATCATATACACCTCTTTCTCAAGGTTGCCGTTGAGGAAGGCAGTCTTCACATCTATTTGCCAGATTTCATAATCAAAATGTGCAGCAATGGCGAGTAGAACTCTGATCGACTTTATCATGGCAACTGGTGAGAAAGTCTCGTCATAGTCAATTCCTTGTCTTTGACGATATCCTCTTGCCACCAACCTTGCCTTATAAGTGTCGATCCGTCCATCAGTATCAATCTTTTTCTTAAAGATCCACTTGCATCCGAAGGGTACAATACCCTCGGGCAAGTCCTCCAAGTTCCAAATTTGGTTGGTGTACATGGACTGGATTTCTGAGTTCATCGCTTCTCGCCATTTCCTGACTTCTGGGCCTTCTATGGCCTCCTGGTAGGTTTTAGGATCATCATCCTCATTATATTCTACCTTAGACTCATCCTCAACGATACCCACATATCGTTCGGGTGGTCTAGGTAATCTACCAGATCTATGAAGCTCATCTGTGCGTACCTGAACAGATTCATGAACTGATATCTCATCTGATAATAACACAACTGTTTGGGGATCTGGAACCTCTTCCAGTACTATTTTACTCTCACTATCCTCCTGGAGAAGGTATTCCTCTTCCAGGAATACAACTTTCCTGGCGACAAACACCTTTTGTTCACCAGGATGGTAAAAATAGTATCCAAAGGTTTCCTTTGGATATCCCACAAACCTGCATTTATCAGTTCGTGATTCTAGCTTAACTGGATCATGCCTCTTTACATGAGTAGGACAACCTCAGACTTTAACATGTTAAAATTCTGGTTTCCTGCCTTTCCATATCTCATATGGAGTAGAGGCCACAGACTTGCTGGGTATTTTGTTCAGTAGGTATGCTGCTGACTCTAAAGCATACCCCCAGAGGGACACTCGTAATCCTAAAAAGCTCATCATGGATCGCACCATGTCCAACAAGGTGCGATTCTTCTTTTCTGATACACCATTCATTTGTAGTGTATATGGAGGGGTTAGCTGAGAAAGGATACTATTATCCTTTAAGAATTGTGTGAAATTAGTACTCAAGTATTCTCCTCCTCGATCTGATCGAAGAGCTTTAATACTCTTTCTTAATTGCTTCTCTATCTCATTCTTGAACTTCTCAAACGCTTCCGACTTGTACTTCATTAAGTACACATAGCCAAATCTTAAGAAGTCATTGGTGAACGTAATGAAGTATGAAAAGCCACCTTTGGCTTGGGTGGACATTAGACCACATACATCCGAATGTATTAGTTCTAGAGTGTCCTTGGCACGTTCTCCATGTCCAGTAAATAGAGATTTTGCCATCTTTCCCGTAAGGCAGGATTCACATGTCGCAAATGATTCATAATCGAATGCAGTTAAGTAACCATGCTTGTGCAACCGGCTTTCACCAATATGATCAAGTCTACAATGCCACATGTAGGCTTGGTTTACACAATTCTTGCTCTTCTTAAGAGCATTATCAATATGAAGATTGTAATAAGAAACATCTAACAGATATAGACCGTTGACTAAAGATGCCGAAGCTATTGATTTATTATCATAATAAATCGAACAACTTCTATTCTCAATAGACAACCTATATCCCATCTTGTCCAAACAAGATACTGATATGATGTTCTTTATTATTCTAGGAACATAATAACAATCTTCCAATGATAAGACGTCTCCCGATGGAACCCTGAGGTTTGGTGTCCCTACAGCAATCTCCGCAACTTTTGCGCCGTTTCCTAGCCTCAATTCCACCTCGCCTTTTCTCAGCTTACGCTTACTTGTCAGCATCTGCACATCATGGCAGATATGAGAAGCACATGCGATATCTAATACCCAAGATGTGGAATCTCTAACTAACAAGTTGATATCTATCATATAGATAACTGAAGCTTCAGACAGGTTCACCTTTCCATGTTCTTTATCATTAAGGAACTCCTTGCAGTTCCTCTTTCAGTGACCCTGCTGCTTACAGTAAAAGCAGTCACCTATTTACTACTCCTTTGTCTTTGTCTTTCGATCTTTTATCGTCGGCTATCATCTTTGTGTCAAGGGCATCCAATGCCGGTTCAGCAGAAGGATCAGCTCCAAAGACATAGGCAATGTGCTCAGATCTGAAGACACTCTTCAGGTTTCTGAGCTCATCCGAGTAGTTCAGGCTAGTCATATGTTTGGCATCAAGTATGCCATGGAGTGGGTTATTCGATGACATAATTCCCTACAGGAGATAAGTGAAATCTATTCAACAGATGTTCAATTATTAATTTTAAAACATGACATGGTCTTTTGTTCAAATTTTAACTCCCACTAATTTTCGACGGACTGTATAACCCTCGTTACATAGAACGGGAGACGCCGACAGTCTCCTAGTGGGGATCAGAATCTCAATGACTTGCAGTACAGCCTTGTGGATAGCACAACAAACTGTAACACAATCAAAGAACACCCAACTTATAGGACTTGCAACTCCTTGCAATATCTGATCATAGCTTCGGTCCCCAGAGATTTACTGGCCTTGTGGATAGCACAACAAACCACTAATTCTGGTCTAAGTTAACCATCGTTACGCGACAAGCATAGATTTGCATGCAGTCTTTGTGGATAGCATAACAAAACTACATGGTTCCTCTACCCCGATCATATAGGCATCTAATGTCATAGCCATAGTTTCTCCTCCTAATTAAACAGGCCTTGTAGATAGCATAACAAACCTGTCTAAAGTGATTCGAATCCTATGACTATAACGATGGTGGACCACGTGGTAAG
Organism: Zantedeschia hybrid cultivar; assembly: GCA_030544215.1. Lineage (NCBI taxonomy): Eukaryota > Viridiplantae > Streptophyta > Magnoliopsida > Alismatales > Araceae > Zantedeschia > Zantedeschia hybrid cultivar. The sequence continues at coordinate 11,736,039 of JARZZO010000013.1, read as the reverse complement.
TTCTTAACTACTCGTGTTACGACTTAGAGTTTAGATGAGGGTATTTAGATAACTTTTATCTTGGTCTTTCCTAGGTGATAGTATAAATATATCGTATATATTTAATAAATACTATACCTGTTTTTATTCATAATCAAACATTAAACACAATGCATCACATACATGTCTAGTGTGGTCATGGATAGCACACTGGGTTTGACTGGAGTCAACAGTCAAATGCACATACAATCTAACTTAACATTTATATCAGATAAACCTGCAAACACATAGGTAAAGAAACTTCATCTTTTCGCCTTCCTGGTTGCAGTTGTGGATCGTTCTCGCTCCTTCCTCGGTTGCCTCGATCATATTACAATAATTCTAGAATTACATGTAATTAAAAGAGAGCTTTATGGCGAGTACAAGAGAGAGGGAGGTAGAAGTACATCGGAGTTCGAGAGAGGGAGAGGTACGCAGACCTCTATTTATTAACAATTAATAAATAACCATACATCCACGATCCACACAATCCATTCATTACATGAATATTTAAATAAGTGCATATCTATGACCACGGTGTGCTTTAAACATTCCACACATGATTCAGCACATCACATGGCTAAAAAAAAAGACTTTTTCAAAATTAAATTGTTTTGGCTTTCAAAAAGCTGGGTTCCAATCAGAATTGGTATTTGAATTTCGAAAACTCTTTTAATAAGATAAGCATGCAATTAAATCAAATTTAAAAGCATCAAATCACACGTCACATGTGCACACACTCCAAATCAATAATTCCAAATTATTCCATACAAATTAGAACATTTCTAATAATTAAAGAATCTAACATTTATATTAAACCACATTAATAATCTAACAATTAGACTATTAATAATTAATCTAACTCTTAGACTAGTCTAACTAAGTTAATTAATAATTCAACACTTAAATTAATAATCAACTGTAATTAATTATTAACTACTAACCTAACACTTAGATTAGTCATTTAATGTTAATTATTAATTTAACTCTTAAACCAATAATTAACACTAACTAATTAATAACTAATTAATCCAACTCTTAGATTAAATAATTAAAGTTATCATTAATTTAACTATTAAATTAATAATTAACAATAATTGATCATATTAAGGTTAATAATTAATTTAACATTTAAATTAATATTAACCCAAATTAATTAACAACTAATTGCTAATTAATTAACCCTTAAATTATATAATGATTCAAAATCATCAAGGCACCAATTAAGTAAAAATTGAAAAAAAAAAATTAATTTCAAAACACTTTTGAATTTTAAAATTAAAATTCAATTCTTATTTAATTTGGTCATTAAGGGTTTAAAATGGTGTAATTAGTGAATTAATGGGGGGGGGGGGGGGTTTAAAGAAAAGGGCCCAGCCCTTAAACTGAGCCAGGGCTTGGCTAAAAGCCTGAGCCAGTGCCCAAAACAGGCCCCTGGGCTCGAGCCAGGGCTCGGCCCCTTAGCTCAGCCAGCCCCAGGCCCGGTCCAACCGGGGGCCGGCCCGGTCCATCGGGACCGGTTGAGGAAGCAGGCTCGGCCGGCCTCCCCTTCCAACCCGAAACCCTAATACCTGCATTGCAGGTTTGGGTGGTGGCTACTGGCGCCGCCGCCCGGTCGGCCTCGACCGATGACCCCCTTAGCCGCCGGCGACGGCCCGGTCTCCCTCCCCAGCCACAGAAAACCCTAAAACCCTTAACTGCAACAGTTTGCAGCCGGCGGGTTTGGGGTTTTGCAGGCCGCCGTTGGCGAGCGCCTGGGGCTTGCCAGGCCCCGCGGGTGAAGCCCAAACCGCCGGCGACCTGCCCGGCGCCGTAGGGTAGCCGGCGGTCCCCTTAAAAGGCTGTTATAAACCCTTTTAATGCCCCCCCTTTAAACTACTTCTTGTTCAAACTGTGGGCAAGGAAGGAGGTGGGAGATCCTTCTGGCCATCTCCAGCGGCCCATTCGGCGCCGGCTAGAAGCCCAGTGAACACAGGGTGACAATCCCCAAAGGATCCAGGGTCTCGGGCCTTCATCCCAACGCTTGGGAAGCCCGAATGAGGCCGCCATTAACCCCGTTCTTCATCACATGAAGAACACGAAAATAACCCCCAAAAATTCCGATTTGCAGGATTAAAAATTAATCTAATTAATTGTGTTCATCATATGAACACAGATCCAACAATCAATCGAATTTGTGCATGGAATTAAATAATAGAAATATTAAATCGGAGATCGAAATGGGACGATAAACAGTGGAACCTGGGTTTGATACCACTGTTGGGTTCTCAGGTTTCTCCGGATCTCCTGCGCAGTGGAAATAAAAATAAAAACAGAGATCCGTTTCCGTTTCGAAAATTCTAAAATTACGATAATCAGATTATCGAAGTCTTACCGTGTGCGGATTCGAATCCGCAATCGTTCGGTTCCGTCGGTACGACACCGCAAGCCACGCAAGTGCTCGGCCTCTAGCGGAGTCTACGCGACCCTCCTTGTGAAGGATATCCTCGCGTTCCTTGTTCTTTGCAGACCACGAAACCTCCGCCGGTCGCCGCAACAATCGCCGCAACGCGCGGACGATTTCCCGTTGAACGGGAGTCGGAGAAGCGGCAGAGCAAATCCGGATCTGTCTGGGTTGCCAGAGAGAGAGAGAAACAGAGGAGGGCGCGGCTAGGGTTAGCAGCAGCTTGGCCTGCTTAGCCCGATCGCTATATTTTATACTAACCGCGCGGTTTTTCATAAAAACCTCCAGTTTGTATAAAACCCACTTATTTATCCATCGCCTTGAGAATCATTTGCGTGTGACCCTCTAGGCCCAATTACCAGTCCGGTTAATAGCCCAATAAGCCCAGTAACTCCTTATTGGCTTTATTAATCAATTAATAACCCTTTATTACTTAATTAATCAATCGAATTGATGTCGCACGTCGAATTCGACCGGGCCTCCGATCACGTTGGGTACCAAGCAACACCGAGTGAACTCGGAAGGTATCGGGGTTAAGTAACCCACTCATGGAACCTTTTCGCCGACAGTTACCGCATGAATATAATCCTTCATTCGTACAATGCTCTCGAGTCAACTTAGAGTATGGCGTGCTGTCAAATCCTAACCGGTCAACTCACTTGAATTGGATGCCGCTGATGAATATCGGAAAACTCCTTTTTCGATATTATCGTCCGCTCGGCCAGGGACTTCCGCTCATCCTTCCTAGAGCATTCTCTCACTAAGTACCGAGAGCGAATGATTCCTTATTGACACACAATTCCCTTCGACGGTATTATGTTGTACCCAATCTTTGGCTGTTTAGAATCCCGTGGCTAGAGATTCATAAACCAAGATCAAAGCACAGAAGTCCACCGTCAAGGTGTCCTTGGTGTCTCAGGTCCGAGGACCATCCACGCAACTGCGACAATAGAATCAAGCTGGTTGAAAGTGAGGTACAGTACCATCCAGCGATTCAGTCGGATCAGTTCAGTGAACTCATTCTCCAATGAGCACCTACAGATTCGCCTTAGTGTCTCCACACAAGTGATTTATGAGATCAATCACCCTCATCATATGAGCAGGAGTAATCTGTACTAGTCTAACCAGATATCCGATGTCCTTCTTGGATATCCTCCGACTAGGAACGATTAAGAATATGTGTGTTTAAGTGATCAGTCTCATTAGTATGATCTCATCATAATTTGATCACTATAGCACATATTCACGAGCTTCATTATGAGACGATAATTAATACGATTTACACATAAGAAATATTATGCCATTATATTAATAAATGAACGAGATTACAAAGTCATATTAGCGTGCAGGCCACCTAAGACTAACATATCATACAATAGTATGTCACAGATCAGATCATAGATCCTCTCAAGGTCGAGAGGAATATGAGGAATCAGATTTCGGGGGGACAAAGTAACAATAATGGGCGGAGTCCGAGGGATATCTTCAGTAATGACCGTCGACTAAGTCGGGGTCAGAAACAGAGTGCGGAATAAAGTATGGAGGGTGAAAATATGATGGGGATAGGTCCCTCTCCAGAGAAGATTAGTGGTGAATCCAGGTTGGTAGGGGTCATTAAGCTCTCCTTCGTCTGTCTCCTCACTCAGCAAGATTCTCTTATCAAAGATGGCCCCAGGCCCTTTAATCAGCTCATCTATTAGCAGCGGCCACTTTGGTTCTGGGGGATCCAGGAATAGCCTGTTTAGTGCAATGTACAGGTCCCATGTGTCAAACCAGCGGTACCACTCGCACTCTGGATCTTGAATCTTCCTCCTCTTCATCGGCCGCAGTGCTTCCAAGGATTGGTTTGTTAGCAACTCAGAACAGTGCCTGGCTAAATCTCTCCCATATATGTCATATAGGTCAAAGTGGGAAGTAATCACCACCGTGTTATCATAGTCATGATTAATCACGGGTACCCTAATGAAGTGTGTATATAGGGTCCAAGTCAAGGGATCCCGGTTTTCTTTGCACGGGGTGGTCATGGTCTTCTAGATTTTTTGGCCATCTTTGTCTTCTTGCTGCTGAACAATATGCCGTTTCATCTTTGGTAGCCTATAGCCCAGACCATTATCGGGTGTTCTTCTACTGTCTTTGATGGGCCTGGTTCTGCCCTACAGTTGTGTGCCCCGGCCTTTTCCAGGTTGGTAACCACCCTTCATCATGATATCCCAGCCAAGAATACTTACGCACTTTCCCTTTTTTACAGCATCCACTAGGCAAGGAATAGATATAGTGGCTTTCAAAGGATCAGCTAAAGGAGAATACACCTGTAATATCGACAGAATGGGTTATCGGCTAGGTGAAGGAGTCGACTTGATGTTCAAAGAATGAGCAGCAGTAAGGATTGGCATGCTCGTCACTTTAATGATTCGTCCCTTATAAGGAAACTTGAGGCCTTGATGGTTTGTAAAGAGTATGGCCTCAAGGGATTTGATGTAAGGACGACCAAGGATACCTTTTAAAGAAGGGTCGATCTCTAAGATGTGGAACTCGACCTCGGCATGACATACGAGACCTAACTCTACTTTCAAGTAAACCATTCCCAGAGGGGAACGGGTAGAGTTGTCTTAGGCAGTAATAGAAATAGGTGAAGGAAACCACTTTTCCTTGGGTACATCACAGAATTCTAGGGTCATTGGTGATAGCACGTTAATAGAGGCCCCTGTGTCAACCAAATATGCATCCATAGCCTTCTTGCAAATGTTAACTGTAATGCTTAGTGCCATGCTCCTAGTTGCTGGTGGTGGTAGTTTAGATATATGGAATGAGATAGAGGGTTGATCCTCTTGTGGAACTAGCAGTGCAGTGATCTTCTCTACTGGCACAACTTCATTTACCATAATCCTTTTGAGATATTCCATTAAAGCTTTTTGGTGAGTTTTAGATCTTTTGATTAGTTCAACCACTGAGATGTGTGCCGGTGTTCTGTCTAGGTGCTTCAACAAGTCATATTGAGTGCCAGATGCACTTTCTTCATTCTGTACTTCCTCTAGCGGCTGTGATGGGCCATCTTTAACTGTGGATTGAGGAAAGACTTTGTTGAAAATTCTGCCACTCCAGATCACGTGTTGGTCATCATTGGAAGGTGATATCTTGAGTACTGCCGGGTTGATGAGTGGTGTAGAAGGGGTGATGGGTTTGTATGCGGGTGATGGTAGGTTATTTGGTGGAGGTACTGGAACGCGGATGAATGGTTTGGAGGGTTGTATGGTGTTGGGGTAGGTAATTGGTGCGGGTGACGTGGGAAATGGTACGCGTAGCAATAGTTTAAAAGGCATGAGGGGTTCATGGTTGGGTGGCAGGGGGTTATTTGGTTGAGGCATGGTGGAAGATTTAAGGAAAGTGAGTGTTAATGTAAGGGTTATGGTTATGGGTTCTGGTTTAGGTATGCGGAGAATGCGGCGAGGCAGTTGTTCGGCAGTACTCGGAACATGGCCTGTTGAATAAATAGAGGAGGACTCTTCTTCCTTCCACTGTTGCCCTCTGTTAATCTCAGACTGTCTATGGATAAGGATTGGGGCAATCTGACTTTGATGCTCCGGCAGCGGGCTCTACACTATTCCCATGTTTGGTGGTGCTGCTGCCTGTGCAAGTGCTCTCTGTATCTGTTGTTGTTGTTGTTGTTGTTGTTGTTGCTGTTGTTGTTGCAGTGGTCTCCCTGTCTTCAGGGTGACTATTTACTTTCTCATCTCTTCTCAATCAATACCCCCTTGTTCATTCATGTCATGCATGTAGTCCCTAAATTGGAAACATGCATCCACTGTATGCCCAGGTTGTCTATAGAAGACACAATACCTAGAGGCATCAACATTCTGTGATCAGACTGTTTTCTCCTTTGGCAAGACCAAAGCATTGGCAACCATAAGGTCGTTGAATATGTCTGCTAGAGACTTCGGGAGCTGAGGATAGGACGCCCTCTTCGGGCCTGGAGGTTTTTGTTAGTCTTAGGTGGCCTACAAGTCAATCTGACTATGTAAATCTCGATCATTTATTAATATATAATGGCATAATATTCATTGTGTATAAATCGTATTAATTATCATCTCATAATGAAGTCCGTGAATATGTGCGATAGTGATCAGATTATGATGAGATCATACTAGTGAGACTGATCACCTAAACACACATATTCTTAATCGTTCATAGTCGGAGGATATCCGAGAAGGACATCGGATATCCGGTTAGACTAGTACAGATTACTCCCGCTCATGTGATGAGGGTGACTGATCTCATAAGTCACTTGTGTGGAGATACTAAGGCGAATCTGTAGGTGTTCATTGGAGAATGAGTTCATTGAACTGATTCGACTGAATCGCTGGATGGTACTGTACCTAACTGTCAACCAGCTTGATTCTATTGTCGCAGTTGTGTGGATGGTCCTCGGACCTGAGACACCAAGGACACCTTGTCGGTGGACTTCTGTGCTTTGTCCTTGGTTTATGAATCTCTAATCACGGGATTCTAAATAGCTAAGGATCGGGTACAGCAGAATACCGTCGAAGGGAATTGTGTGTCAATAAGGAATCATTCGCTCTCGGTACGATGAGAGAGAATGCTCTAGGAAGGATGTGCGAAAGTCCCTGGCCAGGGAGGACGATAATATCGGGAAAGGAGTTTTCCAATATTCATCAGCGACATCCAATCCAAGTGAGTTAACCGGTTAGGATTTGACAGTACGCCATACCCTGAGTTGACTCGAGAGCATTGTACGAATGAAGGATTATATCCAAGCGGTAACTGTCGGCGGAAAGGTTCTAAGAGTGGGTTACTTAACCTCGATACCTTCCGGGTTTACGCGGTGTTGCTTGGCACCCAACGTGATCGGAGGCCCGATCGAGTTCGATGTGCAACATCGATTCGATTGATTAATTAATTAATAAAGGGTTATTAATTGATTAATAAAGCCAGTGAGGAGTCACTGGGCTTATTGGGCTATTAACTGGACTGGTAATTGGGCCTAGAGGGTCACACGCAAATGATTCTCAAGGCGATGGATAAATAAGTGGGTTTTATGCAAACCAAGGATTTTTATGAAAAATCGCGCAGTTAGTATAAAATATAGTGAACGGGCTGAGCAGGCCAAGCTGCTGCTAACCCTAGCCGCCCCCTCCTCTGTTTCTCTCTCTCTCTGGCACCCCAGGCCAGATCCGGATCTCCGGATCTGCTCCGCCGCTTCTCCGACTCCCGTTCGATGGGATATCGTCCGCACGTAGCGGCGAATGGTGGAAGTTTTCGTGGCTGCAAAGAACGAGGAATGTGAGGATTTCCATCGTGAGGAGGATCGCTTGGACTCCGCTAAAAGTCGGGCGCTTGCGCGGCTTGCGGTGTCGCACTGATGGAACCGAACGGTTGTGGATTCGAATCCGCACACGGTAAGAACTGATAATTCGATTATCGGTGTTTTAGTTTTTTCGAAACGGGAATCGGGTCTCCATTTTATTTGTATTTCCGCTGCGTGGGAGATCTGGAGAAACCTGAGAAACCAACAGTTTTCTCTGCTGATTGTAGTCACCTGGGGGAGGCACATTATGGTATACTGGTTGCTGATGTGGCTGGTTGAATGTCTGTTGATACTGCAGCTGAGGCTGATTGTAGGCTGACTGGTATGATTGCTGAGGTGGCCTAAAGCCCTACTGATTTGGTGGTCTCTACCCTATATACTGCGGCTGTTGTTGTTGATTTCCCATGAACTGTGGCTGGTTATTATTCATGGTGCTAATTTGTTCATGCGAGAGGGTGCCCTCAGTAGAGGCCTAAAGCCCTGGTGATTTGGCATTGCAGGCTTCTACGGTGGAGGTCTGCTGGGTCTATGGGGGTCAAAGATGTTGGAGAAGGTTGAATCTTTGAAAGCGTTTGTGAGTGCTTAAAATGAGTGCGTGATTATCATGAAAAATCTATGTTATTTAAGTGCAAAATAAACCTATTAAAAGGAACTAAGTGAAGTGATCGTCAGAAACTTTTGACTTAAAAGTTCCAAAAGAAAGAGTTTGATCGCTTACCTGTTTGAGCGTGGGAGATGTTGAGCTCTTGATTCCCCCTCTTCAGCCGGCTGAAGAAAGAGAGTCCTTCCTTTTCTTTGTTCTTGCTTTGACAATGGCATCTAGAGCCATACTCAAGTCCCTGCCCGATCGAAGCAGCATGATGTTAAATTCTTTTTCAAGGATTAGCAAACAAGTTGTACAGAGATTTAAACAAACAAGTGGATGTTTAGCATGATTTTAAGATTCCTTGTTGAGTTATTTGGATTTGATTAAACCACAAATTCGCTCAAGGGATGGGATCCTAGTTTCAGTTCAATATCCACCGTTATATTCTATGGCTTTCTCTCACAACGTTTATGGAATCTAACCGGGACTTCAACTGGTACAACCAGCCCGATGATCAAGGAGGAGTACCTTGATTTTGGGGACTTACGGAGGCCTCAACGCCAACTTCTCTAGTCTGATCGAGGGACCGACCCAATCAGAGAGAGTTGATGACGTTAACTAGAGTGTTCTTAAGAAAAGGAGGGTGTTAGCCTCAATGCGTATGACCTGTAGCCTGGATGGCCTCTAATGCTTAATACATAATGGGTAATTAGCACACAGATTACAAAAATATGAGAACTGAAGAAGAAATAAGAAACTGCCTGAATCGCGTCGAGGTTAGTCGACGCTATTCAAACAGAGTCTTAATTTTTTCACAGAAGCTCAGATTGCAGACAGCAGAGAAATGAGACTGAAAGGCGTCTGGATTAACTGATGCAGTTTGAAACGCGTCAGTGTTCCTGGACGCTTTTCAAGTCGCAGAAGCAATTTTCCAGGAGGAATTTCTGGATTGATTCCTCCTCAAACAGGATAAAAACAATAAATAATAAGCTCATGCAAGATTTTTTTTAGTTTCAGATTTTAACAGGATGATTTTACCAACTAAACAACTAAGATATCAATCAATCACACAACATTTCATCACAAAAATAGCTTTTTAACTAATCAACGGGGAGGGCAAGATCTTGCCACTAGGGTGTGCACGTGGTGCACGTGGGAAATTAACTAAACTAAAAACACTCACCAATTGGTGAGGACGTGTCGAGAGACACAAGTGGTGCACCGTGGGTGCCCGATTGATAACAACAAGAACAAAAGAACTAAAAGATGGCGAGACCAAATCCCATCGTGATCGCCAAAAAAGCTGTGAGTGCTTAAAATGAGTGCGTGGTTATCATGAAAAATCTATGTTGTTTAAGTGCAAAATAAACCTATTAAAAGGAACTAAGTGAAGTGATCGCTAGAAACTTTTGACTTAAAAGTTCCAAAAGAAAGAGTTTGATCGCCTACCTGTTTGAGCGTGGGAGATGTTGAGCTCTTGATTCCCCCTCTTCAGCCGGCTGAAGAAAGAGAGCCCTTCCTTTTCTTTGTTCTTGCTTTGATTGTTGTTGAGTTTGAGGATCGTCCAGAGTTCTTGTGATTTGCTTGTTGATTCCCTCCCCTTTGATTCTCCTTTGCAAGACAATAGAAAGAGTAAAGAAGAAACGATGAGAATTCAAGCAGAAATAGTATCCATTCTAATCAGAGTTTTAAACATGCAACTAAACATAGAACTCACTTGTTTGGATGGTCTTTGAAATCCCTTTAAATTAGTTTTGAAAATGATGCTAGTGTTGTGTGTTTTGCATGGAGTGATGTGATGAAGAATTCAAGATTAATGAAATGAAAATGCAGAAATGAATTGAAAAACTTATGCCAGTTGGATGAAGAATGAAAAGCCTTGATCTTGAATTGGATGAAGAATGGATGGACGCCGACTTCTGGAAACAACACTTCGGTTCTTCAGCGCTTGGACGTTGTGCTCCGATTTCTTCTTCAATATTTCACTCAATTCTAACTCTGATTTAACTCTAATTCAACTTTTTTTCACCCATTCAAGATGCAAGGTATTTATAGACTTCCTGTGCGTCCGCGGATTTACATGGAAAAATTTGAGATTTATCCATCTTAATCAACAGATAAATACAGATTAATTCATCTTTATCTGTAATTATCTAAAACGCGTCAACCATAAACGACGCCTTTCAGATTGATTAAGATAAGGATAAACATCCGGTAAAATCTATCTTTATCTGTATTAGCTAAAACGCGTCTACATGTATAGACGTCTTTTACACTAATTAAGATAAGGATAAACATCCGGAAGAGAAGTAGAAATAACTTAGAAAACCTAAAACGCGTCGTTATTTACAGACGCCTTTTAGCTAATTAATCAACTGATTAAAATTCAAATTTAAACGTTAAAATAAGAATAAACTCTAAATGGCGTCCACACAGGTCGACGTCTTTTAGACTTCTTCATATTTTAACTAAAATTTGAGTTAAAATCAATTTAATTGATTAACTTAAACATGTCTGTTAAACCCGACACTATTAATTTAAAAAGATCAATAAAAATTAGTCAATGATTAAATATCAGACCATTCTGAGGCATTATTATATGATATGAAATTTACTCGAAATGATGTCAAAATTAGCGTGTCTACAGCGTTCTGGCAATAACGCGCCCTCTCGTATAATTCTGCCATGTAAGTCAAATTGTTCAACGTGAGGGCTAGCTTGTACTGGGGTGTGGCGTTGGCAATCATCATCTTCACTTGTTCTGACTCAGACATGTAATACTTTATCTTCTCTGCCATACCCCTCCATCTATCAGCGAAGGTGATGAAGTATTCATCCGGCTTCATCCTTTCAGCCACTAAATCAGTTATTGATAACGACAGTGCAATTCTGTCTTGGTTTCGCTGGACGAATTTCCTTGACACAATGTCATAATCCTCCACATCAGATGAATCCAAAGAGAAAAACTACTCAAGGGCCAGTCCTTCTAATGATTTCCTGAACAAGAATGCCAGCAAACTGTTGTCATTCTGCCAGAAGGAAGATTCCTACATGAACTCCTTCAGGTGGGTGAAGGGGTTACTAGAACCATTGTACTTTCTATACACTGGCATTTCAGAAGGCGAGAGGTGAAATACTGGTAGATTGGGGAGGGTGATCTCAGGTACAACCTTGACTCCCATCATTTTCTTGAAACTGTTGAATTGCTCGTTTATGCGGTCCATCTTCGTGAGTAGAGCCTGAGTCACGGGATCAATTTGGGAAGGAGGAGGTGGTGGAGCATGATAAGCTTGGCCCCTGGAATAAGTGGGGTAAAGGGGACAACATGGCTGAGGTCTGGCAGCGCTTCCGCCATGCCCGAAGGCATTTTGGTACGTCGGCATATGCAGTCTAGCCGTATATCTCGAGGAAGGCAATTGTGGCCCAGATGGTGGGGGAGTTGAAATATGAAGACCCTCCATGGCCTGATGAACGGGAGAAGCATGGCGAGGAGGAGGAACTTGATGAGTAACAGGGGGAACTGCAAGATTCATTTCGGTAGAACGCAAAGGTGTCTTCCCCTTGAGAATGGACTGGATAGCCTCAAGTTGTTGAGGATTCACGTGGGTAGCCAAGGCTCCTAAGACGGTAACCAGATCAAGAGGGTTGGCAGATGAAGGCTCAGCTTGATCTTGAGCCTCTTCATAAGTGGGATTGGAGATTACGTGCACATGAGGATGATTGGTACCACGATCATACTGGTCATGGATAAACTGAGTCCAATGAGGGACATAAGTGTCTACCTCATATTTAGCGTGGAAGAAGCTATAGTCATGAGGGGCATTAGCATCTCCCCCCTTCTCAGAATAGTAATCATAATTGCGAGGGGCATTAGCATCTCTCTCGTTTTTAAACACATCTTCCTGTTCGATGGCAACCATGTCGAGAGTTCTACCTGATAGAAGCATCATGATATTAAGTTTTTGCAAAGAAGTTCAAACATGCTGCACAAAGTTTGACATACAAGTGGATGATTACGTTGCTTTAGGATTCCTTGTTGAATTACTTGAATTTCTAGACGCAAATTCACTCAACGGGGTAGGATCCTAGTTTCAATTCAATTTTTCCACCCTTATACTCTATGATTCTCTCACAACAGTATGAATGATTAACTAGGACTTCAATTGGTACAACCAACCCGATGAACAAGGATGAATACTTTACTTTTAGGGACTTATGGAGGTCTTAACACCAACCACTCTAGTCTGACTGAAGGACCGACCTAGCTAGAGAGAGGTGAAGATGCTAAGAAAGGTGTTCCTATGAGGAGGGGTGAGCCCCAATGCAGATGACCTACGGCCTGGATGGCCTCTAATGTAGTATAAGATAGATATAGGTAAGAAAGAAATCAATGATCTGAGGGCTGATGAGCAAAAGAAGGAACTTGCTTGAATCGCGTCGCCATTTACCGACGCTATTCAAGACAGAAGCTTCTTTTGTTAACAGAACCTCAGGCAGTAGTGCCAACAGGAATATGAGGATGAATGGCATCTTGACACAGTGACTTGGTTTGAATCGTGTCTCTCTGTCTAGACGCTATTCAGAGCCTGAAAACTAAAAACAAGGAGCAATTTCGAGGACAATCCCCTCTCAAGTTATCAAGATAAACAGAAATCTAACTGATCATGCAAATTCAAGTTAAACAGGTTTATATCATGCAAACAAGCATAAACTCAACCAACCACACACTTCCTATCACACTCACAACTTCCAATTAATCACGGGAGGGTAAGATTTTGCCACAAAGGGGTGTGCACGTAGTGCACGTAGGAATAAAAGTAACTAAAATCACCAATTGGTGAAAGGAGTGCTCGAGGGACACAAGTGGTGCACCGTAGGTATCCGATGATAAAAAGCAAAAATAAATACTAAAAGACGACAATATTAAGTCCCACTATGATCGCCAAAAAACTGTGAATGCTCAAATCATGCGTGTGATGTTCATGAGTGTGTGTTGTTTAGATGAATAGTAAAAACTATTTAAATTAATGAAAACGTGATTGCCAGAAACTATAAAAGTTTCAAAGAAAGATTGATATCTTACCTCTTAAAATTTGGGAGATTGGGTCCTTGCTGCTTTTCTTTGGTCGGCCAAAGAAAAAGAGTCCTTTTTGTAAGGTGTTCTTGCTTTTTGATTTCTTGATGGTTATTCTTTTGAATATCTTTCTTTCTTCTTCTTTGTACCTTGCAAAAAAGATTAAACAAAAATAGAAATTCTAATTAGAGCTAGAGTAAAGTAGCATCTATTCTAATAAGAAATTTAAATATGCAACTAAACTAATCTACTCACTTGATTGGTATTCTTTGAACCCCTAATATGAATATGGGTGTGGAAAATATGATGTGTGTGTGTGTGTGAACATGAAGTGATGATGGTGAACTATGAAAAATCAGTGAATAAACTATATGAAATCAAATGAAAAGCTAGAAAGAAATTAAGGAAAGAAGATGGTTGGTTGGCTTCTCCATAGCCTTGGTCTTCAAGAGCTTCAAGGGATGAAGAGGATGAGAAGAAGAAGTTTTAATGATGCCTCTCTTGCTGTTCACATTTTTCTCTTTTAGGGTCTCGAAACACCATGTCTTGAGCTTCAAAATCATCAATTACCAACCTTTTTTAAAGGTCCCAACGGTGTTGTATATATAGAGAGTGATTTAGGGTTGTTTTGGGCTTCAAAAGGACTCTCTCCCGCAGTCAAACTTACTTTGGATGAGCATGGAGGAGTTTGCAACCTTCTCAACTTTGGAAACCGTATTATTTCCGCCAAATCAGGTTTATCAGGAAACTCTCAAATTGCGTTGCTCAGACAGGACGCCATTTGGCTAATGAAAACGGTCAAAATAGAAATAAAATCCAGAAAGAAAACTGAAATACATTAGGAAACCTAAATAGTATCTCCTTAGGGCGACGTGCTTTAGATAATTAGAAAATTAATTCGAATTAAAAATCGAAAACCCAGATGGATTAGGACCTAAATAGTGTCTCCCTAGAGAGACACTATTCAGTTAAATCTATCTGAATTTAGGAATTTAATTCCGAACTGACTCCTGCTAGAAATCTAAATGGCATCGGCCATGGGCGACGCTAATTAATAAATTTTGATAAAAATTAATAAAATTAATTAATGATTAAACATCAGAGTATTTTGGGGCATTATAATTGTGACATGAAATTTACTTAATATGAGGTCAAAATTAGCGTGTGTATAGAGGAGAAGTACCCTTGGTTACAAACCTTACATGTTTCGTCATGGAGAGCGATTACCAGTCAATGTGGATGTGCTTCAACCATGATGGATCTTAAAAGGAAATAAGAAATATGAGATAAAGAATCCAAACAAAGAAAGAATTCTAAGGATAACTTCAAAAAAACCTCAAAGATAATTGAGAGATTAATTCGGAATGGAATATCTCTTATCACGTTGGGATTTATTAGATCAATGGTCTGAAATTTAATCAATAACTAATTCTTATTACAATTATTTCAAATTCCTACACGATGCATGCTAGGCTAAAAGAAAGATTAAAAATAAAATAAAATATAAATTAATCAAGGATAATATTGTTAAACTGCTATTGGTGTGTCAGGATACCAGTCCTGCAATTCAGTACTAAACTGAAGCTTGTTTGTCCCCACACTGTTTCACAAAAGCGGAACCATCGTCCTCTGTAATTATCATTGTTTTTGATAAAGGAGAATTCAAATTTCAGTTTCATCAAAACCACAAGGTCTTTGATATACTCTAATAAATATTTATTATATAGTAATGCTAATACAAATCAATTACACAAGAGAGTACAAAGATAGAGATAACCATCTTTCAAGTTAGGGCGGGACTTAGTAATCACAGTAAGACCTTTTTTGAAATTCCAGCTTTATTTTCGTTTTCTTGAATTTTCTGCACTCAAAATTTGTCAGTAACTTCATACAGAGAGATAAATATCATCAAATAGTAGTAATTGTGCATTTTCGGGAAAATGTTAGAAATTCACTAAATGCCGTCGCTCTGAGTCGACGTCATTTAAATGACGTCGCCCCATCCAGGCGTCATTTAACTTACCGAAACAGAACTGTTCTGACTCCAATTCAGACTCTACTTGCCTCCCTTAAACTCCCTCTTCCAATTCGGAAAGGACCTTCCAATGTCGCAAATCACTCTATATAACCTCCTTTCCTTCGTATCAAACCATCACAACAAGTTTACAAGAGGGAAAGCTAGAGAATTCTCTTCAAAGCTCAAGGGAAAGAAAGAGAAGGAGTAAGAGGAAGGAGGAGATCAAGGAATGAAAGGGCATGGCTAGTTTTGCTAAGGATTTTTCAAATAAGAGGGCGATACAGATGATCGAGAGGCTTTCTATCATAGAAGGCTGCCTTAATGGGCGAGATCCTAACTTACAAGTAAGCTATTCTCTCTTTCCCATTCAATTTTTATTCTTTTCTTTATTCTTCTACATGTTCTCCAGGCTCCAAATTTTCTTCAATATGATAGAATTGTGTTAATTCTCTTTCAAGGGTTATCCTTTCTTTCCTGGTTCGAGGAGATTTTCTTCTCTTCCATAGATTTCCAAGTTAGCGAAGAAAATCAATCTCTCCATGCAATCATATATTTCAAAGTGGCATATCTAAGGCTTAGTGATTCATGCTAAACTTTATAAGAGCGTGTGTATGGATGAGGCTGCTATGGGTGCAATTATTGAACTGTGACATCCCCAAACACATACTTTCCTCTTTACTTTCTTCGAAGCTGGCATCCTATTGGAGAAGCTGAACTCCTACTGGGACTTCCAAAGCTCAAGGCAAACAGTGATGAACCGGACGTGATAGATATGTTATTCATGAGAGAAAAAGTCACTTGTTGTCAGTTCTTAGAAAAGATCATGGAAAGTCCTAAGGAAATCCAGAGCGTTCTTACTTAGAAAGGGATAAATCTGGCGAAGCTGGCAAAATGAACTATGAAGAAAATAGCAGAAATCAAAGAGGAAGAAACTAAGATCATAATGATCGCATTCACTACATGTTTGGCTGGAGCTCTACTATATTCCCTGCCCAGGACAGCACCCTATTGGAAGATCAAATAAGTGCGATTTGTGGGATATTCCAGGGAAAGCAGATAAGTACAACAGTCCTAGCCTATCTCTACAGTGGGCTCTCAGCGGCTTCTATTGGTCAACCTCCTTATGACAACATGCTACTCTAAGCCTTATGGATCGATCTCCCCTTCAAGTTCAACCACAATGAAGAAGAAGTTCCCAAAATGTCCTAGATATATCAACACAGTCCTATCTTTCATATTGCCAACATCGTGAAATTCAACAACAACATGACCAATCGTGTGCCTAACCTCAGGACTCGAGCTGACTGGCGTGCTTACTTCAAGACCATGCCAAGGCTCGGCTTCGAATCCACACCACTTGCTCTCAGAGAAAAGGTGATTCAACTAAGCCGTTGTGCTAGCACAGAGCTCCGACTGATTGGGGCGACCGAGTTCGTCTTATATAATCCACATTGCTGTCATCCTCAACTGGGTATGCCTCGCTATGAATTTCCTAAGATATCCAATCTCTCCCCAATCAAGAAGCGGGCTTGGGGAACTGATGAAGACTTTGAGGGGACAGAGCTTATTGCAACCTTGTGGAGCATCAGTTTCACACGTTGTGTTAAACTTCCTCATGAAGCAAATTAGGAGTTGTGGAAAAACTATGTAAAAGAGCTTACGAAAATTAGGCCTGAAAACTATCAACTCTTGCCCAAAGCTTGATGCATTTTCTAATTTATTTTCAATGCAAAATCATTCCTTTATTGTCATAAAGATCTTTCCTTAATATTGTGCAATTTTCTGGATTTTTTCCTTAAACAAAATGGTCATTTTCCTCAAAATTCAAAGTTTCGGGCTCAATAATCCAAATGGCTTCGTGACCAGATGACGCATTTCAATGTAATTCAATTTTCTAAAATTAAGATTTACTCCTCAAAATAGCCTGAATCACGTCGGCCATGGTCAACGCCTATCAATTCTCTCTCCTATTTTCCAGAAATTTATGAGCATTAAACTCCTTGAATCATGTCGCCCATGGTCGACCTCTTTCTCTGATTTTTTTTCAGATTTTTACAGGTATGGATTTGACTGTCAAAGGAAGTAAATTTAAATGGCGTTGTCCATGGAAGATGCCTTTCATTAATTTTCAAAATTCAAACCCCTAGCCTCAGTTTGTGCGCCACTGAAATACGTCACGCGTGGCCGACGCCATTCAAGGAATTTACTGTGGCTGCGTGAACCCGAGCCCCTTCCTTCCTCATTCTCTCTTCCAATCTCTCTCTCCTCTCTTCTTTCTCCTCTCTGGCAACATCCTAGGCGATTCTGGCATGCTCCCCCTTTTTCCGGCTATCTCCTCCGTCTCCGTCGACATCCCAGTGATCCCCTATCTACCAGCCACTCTCCTCTTCTATTCTCTCACTCTCTTACTCTCTCTCTACCCATTCTCCCATTCTCTACTCGGTTCGGTATGGAGCGTGGTGGACAGAGTGGTCCGAGCGGGAAACAGCAGCGGGTTATCATCGTCTCGGAGCATGAGGGTGACGAGGAGGATCTCCTCGCAACTCAACAAGAAATCACAGCGGATGTGGCGGTCCTTGCCGCGGCCGAAGCATTCATGGAGGCGGAAGAGCCTCCATTGGTGGCGGCACCAATCGAAGAGGTTGGTCCTCCCGTGGTAGGTTCAAAAACTTCTTATGGTATTTTTAGGGACGGGGAACCTAAAGGGGAAGGCCACGGGTCTGTGAACCCGTGGTTGAATGGCATCGAGACCAGGCGTCGAGACCAAGCGACGCCTTTTAAAAGGC
Source organism: Zantedeschia hybrid cultivar (assembly GCA_030544215.1). Taxonomy (NCBI): domain Eukaryota; kingdom Viridiplantae; phylum Streptophyta; class Magnoliopsida; order Alismatales; family Araceae; genus Zantedeschia; species Zantedeschia hybrid cultivar. Next base: position 11,717,792 of record JARZZO010000013.1, on the reverse strand, counting down.
GTCGACTAGGCCTGACACCATTCAAAGGAGTGGTCCTAGACCCAATTTTGTAAGGATCGAGACCTTCGGATCCGGTTTTCGGGGTCGGACCCTGTAGTTCTAGCTACGTGATGTAGACTGGATCTATCACGACCGGATTCTGAAGCTGGAACCTTAAGTTTGGATCCGAGGCTGGGTCGGATCGGTGACGAGGCCCGACGGGGATCCGGATGGCAACGGAGGCGAAGCCGATGGCCCGAGGCCGAGGGTGGCTCGGTCGGGCGATTGGCTTGTCTTCGGAAGCAGGGCCGAGACCCCTTCGGGCGGTGCGAATCCGGATTTCCTTCGGACCGAGAGGCAGCCGGCGTTCGGCGTCGAGACCAGTGAGAGGAGTCTGAGGTCGGTGGCCGAGACCGACTCGGGTAGACCGGCGACTCGAGGGTGCCATATGGGCTGGCTTTGGGCCACGTAGTGTACGGCCCTGTCGAGTCGTCTGACTAGCGCCCACGTGGGACGACGACCTCTTGACAGCGGCGCGGGCTGTGTCAGGGTACGGCCCCGACGTGTCGGCTAGACGACGGCCTCGATCCACGCGCTCGGCCCGTCTCGAGATAAACCCCCGCGAGCCCTCCTTTCCCTCATTTTTTCTCCTTCTCTTCCTCTCCTTCCCCTCCGGCGAACTCGGCGGCGATCCCTCCGTCTCTCTCTTTTCCTCCCACCATTTCACCTCTCCCTCCACTCCATCCTCTACCCAGCTCCTACCCCTACCACCTCCATCTCCACTGCGGCGTTCTACTCTCCGGACGGCGGCCGACGTCACGGTGGAGCAAGGACGACCACGGCGGTACCGGCGGCGGCGTGGGGCGAGTCGGGTGGACGGCTTGAAGCTCGGAGGCGTTCAAGTGTCCGGTAGGGTGACGGTTCCCATAGCATCGCGTTTTAACCAGGTTTTCCTCGTTTAAGCATGATTATGGATCGCTGGTTTTGGGGGGGGGGGGGGTAGAATGAGCATGTTTAAGTATTCTTTTGATGATTTGGGGGATTTGCTATGAAGGTGATTTTCCTATGGTTTGTATTGTCCCTCTTTCCCCTCTGTTTTTGAGCAACTTTGGGGTTTCATGGGTTGAAAGGGAGCCCTCGGGCCATGGCAGATTTTGGGTTCCTGGGCGGGCTTGTCTTCGGATAGCGGGCCGAGATCCCTTCGGACCGATGTCCCTTCGGGCGGGTTGAAAGACGACGTGCATGGACGACGCCTTTTTGAAGGGTGTCGGGCCATCACGACGCCCTTGACAGAAATCGCCTGGCCGAGACCCCTTCGGTCCGAGGACTATTTTACATAAACCTGATTCTGAACAGAACCTCACTAATTCATGCCAATAAAACGTGTTCATACTGCTAGATAGTTGGTTAATGCATGTTTTGGTGCACTCGACAATGATGGATTCTTCATGACCGGATGGCACCGCGTGGTGTGTCGTGCGATCGTGGGCTTTTCACGTGACCGGATCGTACTGTGCCGGGTTTTTGTGTTTTGTGTTACTGTGGACCTGGAGTGACATTGTAGCGCTTTATCACCCTGTGCTAGTGGGGGCGTGAGCACAGCGCCGGTGGGGGCGTGGGCGGGATGACGCCCAGTGAGAGAGGGTCACCTGGTGCACCCCGGGGTCAGCTAGTACCGGTGTCGGAGTGGTACATTCGGAGAGTCACTCATGCTGAGGGAAGGAGTAACCACCTGAGCCAGTTGGGCCGGAGTAGCTAGCATGCTATCCGAGGGGTTACTGTTTGGTCTCAGCGGGTCGGTGTTTCCTACCTTCGGTTGTGTGGTCGGTGTTTCCTACCTTCGGTTGTGTGGTCGGTGTTTCCTACCTTCGATTGTGTGGTCGGTGTTTCCTACTCTTGGTCGTATAGCCGAGACACCTTCGGTTAGCGCTAAGCCGAGACACCTTCGGTTAGCGCTAAGCCGAGACACCTTCGGTTAGTGATAAGCCGAGACGTGAGTTGTTGGCTCCTTGATAGAATGATTCTAGAATTATGCATGTTATATTTCGAATGCACATGGTTCATATCGAGATATAGGAGTAGTGTACTTACTTCTGTGTTCGTTGCTTTACCGTTAGCCGTATCTTGCACTTGTGGGTGTGTGCGTGGGCAGTGGGGATCGAAGGATCCCTACTGAGTCTTGTCTTAAGACTCACCCCTGCGGTTTTCAGGTGAGGACTCCCAGTAGACCTAGAGCGGCGTGTGCGGCCGCGTGTTGAGCGCCTTCAGCGGTTGTTCCGGGGTATGCCCCGATGTAGTTGTTATTTATTTCTGGCCTGTATGTTTAATTATTTCTTTTCAGTTGGAGTATGTAATTATTTGCTGTATCGAGTCGCATTGTAATAATTTTAATTCCTGCACTTTCATTTCAATTCAATGCGATGTGAATGTTTAGCTTAGTTTATTATTTATTTCCCAGAATTACTAGATCCTGGTTTGGTTCCAAATTAATGATTCGGTACCCATTTAGTAATCGGATCCCCGATTATAGGGTGGCGGGTCGTTACAGTTGGTATCAGAGCATACGGTCTGGCAAATAAATAAATAACTAGGTTAAATGTCGTAAGTTCGGCAAATAAATACATTATCCCATACAGGCACGGCGGTAGCATAGGTTTTAGGACTCTAATTAGGACCTTCTGATTTTGTAATTGTAGGCGAGTTGATGGCTCCCAGGAAGAGGATGCCGGTTATTCGAGAGCGGGGAGATGCCCCTAGTGGATCCGAGGCAGGGAGGCCGAGTGTAGAGCGGTTTATGGAGGCCATGATGGACACTATGGCTAGATACCAGATGCGAGATCCTAGTGAGAGTTCTAGTGCTCGAGGAGGGTCCACAGCTACCCTTGAGAGGTTCCTGAAACTGAGGCCACCTCACTTCACCGGTCGTCCCGACCCTGATGAGGCCATTCACTGGCTTAGAGAGATAGAGAAGACGTTCGATACCATGGACTGCCCAGCAGTAGAGAGGACCCCATTGGCTACCTTTATGCTGAAGGATAGCGCTTATGACTGGTGGACTACATTGAAGAGTTTGTCTTATGAGGACAGGAGTCTTAGGGAAATCTCATGGGAGACCTTTGTTAAGGAGTTCAATGCACAGTATTTCCCTAGACATGTTCAGAGAGCCAAGGAGAGGGAGTTTATGGATCTGACGCAGGGGAGTATGACGGTCCTCGAATATCAGGCGAAGTTTGTTTCGCTGGGTCGGTTCGTGCCTTTCATATATGGGGACGAGGAGCGTCGTACGGAGAGGTTTGTGGACGGATTGAGGCTTAGTCTGAGGAACTTCGTGGCGACTCACTGTTGCACGGATTTGGCTTCTGCGGTTAGGTGTGCGGCAGCTGTAGAGGCTCAGCAGATCCAGTCGGCCCGAGAGAGAGGACAGGCTGTTCAGGGGCTAGTGCGTGGCAGGGGCAAGGCTGCGGCACCGACTCCCTTGGTCGGATCGGGATCGTCGTCACTCGGCTCCCGATTCAGGAGGTTCTTCAGAGGCGGTGGCAGCAGTAGTGGTAGCAGCGGCAGCAGCAGGCCCAGGCAGGGTCAGCAGGGTCAGTCTGCATCCAGTGCACAGCAGGAGCCAGCTCAGAGACTTCCGGCAGTCTGCCAGCACTGTGGAGGTGCCCATGGCGGGACTCAGTGTCCCACTCTTCCCAGGAGGTGTTTTACTTGCGGCCAATAGGGCCATTTGGCGAGGCAGTGCCCGCAGGGGCATGGTCATGGTCAGGGTTCAGGTGATCAGAAGAAGCCGAGGACCCAGGGAAGAGTTCTAGCTATCACCAGGAGGGAGGCTCGCGCGTCCAACTTGGTGGAAGGTACACTTTCTGTCTTTGGGAACTCTGCACATGTATTGATTGATTCGGGCGCTTCGCATTCCTTCATTTCTGAGTAGTTCCTTGATATTCTTTCTACACCCGTTGATGAGTTAGCTGATGGCTTGATGGTAGAGGTTCCTTCTGGAGACTTCATGATATCTTATAATTGTTTGAGGAATGTTCCCTTGACCATTGAGGGTCATGTGCTACCGGCCCAGTTGGTTGTACTTGCTATTCGTGACTTTGATATCATCCTGGGCATGGATTGGTTGGAAGCCTTTTATGCTGAGGTGGACTGCCACTGGAAGAGGGTGCGCTTCTCTATTCCGGACATCCCGACCTTCTTTTTCCAACGTATTAGGTTTTCCTCTCGAGGCATTCTCATTTCTGCCTTTAAGACACGGAGGTTGCTTGCTGGTGGCTGTGAGGCTTTCCTCGCCTCTGTTGTTGTTTCTGATGTCCGTTCTAGTTCCAGTCCTTGGGAGGTGCCCGTGGTTTGTGATTTCGTAGATGTGTTTCCTGAGGAGCTGCCTAGCCTTCCTCCTCAGCGAGAGGTCGAGTTCACCATCGAGCTTGCACCAGGTACGGCGTCCTTGTCTAAGGCCCCGTATCGGATGGTGCCAGCCGAACTCACTGAGTTGAAGACGCAGTTGCAGGAGTTGCTGGACAAGGGTTTCATTCGTCCCAGTACATCTCCATGGGGTGCTCCAGTTCTGTTTGTTAGAAAGAAGGATGGTTCTCTGAGGTTGTGCATCGATTATAGGCAGCTGAACCAGGTGACAATAAAGAATAAGTACCCGCTTCCAAGGATCGATGATTTGATGGATCAGCTGCAGTCTGCGAGGGTGTTTTCCAAGATTGACCTGAGATCTGGATATTATCAGATGAGGATTCGGGATGTGGATGTTAGCAAGACGGCTTTTAGAACTCGGTATGGACATTATGAGTTTTTGGTTATGCCCTTCGGCTTGATCAATGCTCCGGCAGCCTTTATGGATTTGATGAACATGAGTCTTCAGGACCTACCTGGACCAGTTTGTGGTTGTATTTGTTGATGATATTCTGATCTATTCTTCTTCTGAGGAAGAGCACACCGCCCATCTTCGGGCAGTGTTGCAGGTCCTGAGGGAGCACCAACTTTACGCCAAGTTCAGTAAGTGTGAATTTTGGCTAGACAAGGTGCACTTCCTGGGGCATGTCATTTCTGGCGAGGGCATCGCAGTGGATCCGGCCAAGATCGAGGCGGTAATAGATTGGAGCAGGCCGACTTCAGTGACGGAGATCAGGAGCTTTCTGGGGCTTGCTGGTTATTACAGGCGGTTTGTTCAGGGGTTTTCTTCTATAGCGGCCCCCTTGTCGAGGTTGACTCGAAAGGGAGTTCGTTTTGTGTGGACTGAGGATTGTGAGCAGAGTTTTGTTGAGTTAAAAACTCGCCTCACGTCAGCCCCAGTGTTGGTGCTTCCATCTGGGACAGGTGGATTCGTGGTTTATTCAGATGCGTCCCGTCGAGGTTTGGGCGCAGTCCTAATGCAGCATGGCAGGGTAGTTGCTTATGCTTCTAGGCAGCTGAAGAAGCATGAGGAGAACTATCCTACCCATGATTTGGAACTTGCAGCCGTGGTGTTTGCACTTAAGATCTGGAGGCATTACTTATATGGAGAGAAATTCCAGGTTTTCACCGATCACAAGAGCTTGAAATATGTGTTCACTCAGAGGGACCTGAATCTGAGGCAGCGGAGGTGGATGGAGCTCATTAAGGATTATGACCTTGACCTTTCTTATCATCCGGGCAAGGCGAATGCAGTGGCAGACGCCTTGAGTCGGAAGACGGTCATGTCATACCTTATGGTTCGAGAGTGGAAATTGTTCGAGCAGGTGGTGGAATCTTCCTGTAGGGTTCCACGCGATGATGGCAGAGCCGCGCTGGTCAGTTTGACTGTGAGACCAGCGGTGTATCATGCTGTGATCGAGGCTCAGAGGGCAGATGCTGAGTTACCACAGATTCTCCAGAGGTCAGAGGTGGAATTATGAGATGACGGTACTGTCAGGTTCAGAGGTAGACTTTATGTTCCGATTGAGGAGGACGTGCGCAAGTGTGTGCTTGATGAGGCGCACCGTTCGAGGTATGCAGTACATCCTGGGATAACAAAGATGTATCATTGTTTGAAGAGGCACTTCTGGTGGCCTGGTATGAAGAAAGATGTGGCTGAACATGTGGCTAGATGCATGACTTGTCAGCAGGTTAAAGCCGAGCATCAGAGACCTGGAGGGTTGCTGCAGCCCTTGCCGATTCCAGAGTGGAAATGGGAACGTGTAACGATGGACTTTGTGATGGGATTGCCTACATCCCCTAGCAGGAGAGACGCCATCTGGGTCGTCGTTGATCGGCTGACCAAGTCGGCACACTTCCTAGCCATTAGGAAGGACTGGTCGGTCGGCAAGCTGGCAAAGTTGTTTGTAGACCGGATCATCTCCTTGCACGGGGTACCTTTGTCCATTGTATCAGATCGAGACCGTAGGTTCACTTCCAGGTTCTGGAAGAGCTTTCAGAAGGCATTGGGCACCCAGTTGGCCTTCAGCTCGGCGTATCATCCCGAGACTGACGGGCAGTCGGAGAGGACCATTCAGACATTGGAAGATATGCTCAGGGCATGTTGCGTAGACTGGGGAGGTTCTTGGGAGCAGCATTTGTCCACCGTGGAGTTTGCCTACAACAACAGTTACCATTCCAGTATCGGCATGGCGCCATACGAAGCTTTGTATGGACGGCCGTGTCGATCTCCGGTGTGTTGGTCCGAGATCGGTGAGAGGCAGATAGCAGGACCTGAGTTAGTGCAGCAGTGTGCTGAGATTGCCAGGACAGTTCGGCAGAGGTTGACCGCAGCTCAGAATAGGCAGAAGAGTTATGCTAACGTCCGACGGAGACCACTTGAGTTTGAGGTTGGGGACCACGTGTTTCTTCGAGTCTCACCCTCCAAGGGTGTGATGAGATTCGGGAAGCGAGGCAAGCTGAGTCCGCGATATATTGGACCTTTTCCCATTCTTGCTCGAATTGGGGAAACCGCGTATCAGCTGGCCTTGCCGCCCAGTCTTGCAGGGGCGCACGATGTGTTCCATGTGTCCTTGTTAAGGAAGTATGTTCAGGATCCGTCCCATGTGTTGGATTTTTCAGAATTGGAGGTCGCTGAGGACCTGTCCTTTCCAGAGTATCCTGTGCGCATCGAGGATCGCAGAGAGCAGACCCTACGGAACAAGATTGTACCTTTGGTCAAGGTGATTTGGCAGTACCGCTCCGGAGGTGAGGCAACCTGGGAGCGAGAGGACGAGATGCAGGAACAGTTTCCTTACCTCTTTTCGTAAGTTTCCTTGTGAACTTGTATCCCTATTTTGACCTTATTGATTATAACAGTCAATTTCGGGGGCGAAATTCTTTTAAGGGGGGGAGATTGTAAGGATCGAGACCTTCGGATCCGGTTTTCGGGGTCGGACCCTGTAGTTCTAGCTACGTGATGTAGACTGGATCTATCACGACCGGATTCCGAAGCTGGAACCTTAAGTTTGGATCCGAGGCTGGGTCGGATCGGTGACGAGGCCCGACGGGGATCCGGATGGCGACAGAGGCAAAGCCGATGGCCCGAGGCCGAGGGTGGCTCGGTCGGGTGATTGGCTTGTCTTCGGAAGCAGGGCCGAGACCCCTTCGGGCGGTGCGAATCCGGATTTCCTTCGGACCGAGAGGCAGCCGGCGTTCGGCGTCGAGACCAGTGAGAGGAGTCCGAGGTCGGTGGCCGATACCGACTTGGGTAGACCGGCGACTCGAGGGTGCCACATGGGCTGGCTTTGGGCCGCGTAGTGTACGGCCCTGTCGAGTCGTCTGACTAGCGCCCACGTGGGACGACGACCTCTTGACAGCGGCGCGGGTTGTGTCAGGGTACGGCCCCGACGTGTCGGCTGGACGACGGCCTCGATCCACGCGCTCGGCCCGTCTCGAGATAAACCCCCGCGAGCCCTCCTTTCCCTCATTTTTTCTCCTTCTCTTCCTCTCCTTCCCCTCCGGCGAACTCGGCGGCGATCCCTCCGTCTCTCTCTTTTCCTCCCACCATTTCACCTCTCCCTCCACTCCATCCTCTACCCAGCTCCTACCCCTACCACCTCCATCTCCACTGCGGCGTTCTACTCTCCGGACGGCGGCCGACGTCACGGTGGAGCAAGGACGACCACGGCGGTACCGGCGGCGGCGTGGGGCGAGTCGGGTGGACGGCTTGAAGCTCGGAGGCGTTCAAGTGTCCGGTAGGGTGACGGTTCCCATAGCATCGCGTTTTAACCAGGTTTTCCTCGTTTAAGCATGATTATGGATCGCTGGTTTTGGGGGGGGGGGGTAGAATGAGCATGTTTAAGTATTCTTTTGATGATTTGGGGGATTTGCTATGAAGGTGATTTTCCTATGGTTTGTATTGTCCCTCTTTCCCCTCTGTTTTTGAGCAACTTTGGGGTTTCATGGGTTGAAAGGGAGCCCTCGGGCCATGGCAGATTTTGGGTTCCTGGGCGGGCTTGTGTTCGGATAGCGGGCCGAGATCCCTTCGGACCGATGTCCCTTCGGGCGGGTTGAAAGACGACGTGCATGGACGACGCCTTTTTGAAGGGTGTCGGGCCATCACGACGCCCTTGACAGAAATCGCCGGGCCGAGACCCCTTCGGTCCGAGGACTGTTTTACATAAACCTGATTCTGAACAGAACCTCACTAATTCATGCCAATAAAACGTGTTCATACTGCTAGATAGTTGGTTATTGCATGTTTTGGTGCACTCGACAATGATGGATTCTTCATGACCGGATGGCACCGCGTGGTGTGTCGTGCGATCGTGGGCTTTTCACGTGACCGGATCGTACTGTGCCGAGTTTTGGTGTTTTGTGTTACTGTGGACCTGGAGTGACATTGTAGCGCTTTATCACCCTGTGCTGGTGGGGGCGTGGGCCGGGTGACGCCTAGTGAGAGAGGGTCACCTGGTGAACCCCGGGGTCAGCTAGTACCGGTGTCGGAGTGGTACATTCGGAGAGTCACTCATGCTGAGGGAAGGAGTAACCACCTGAGCCAGTTGGGCCGGAGTAGCTAGCATGCTATCCGAGGGGTTACTGTTTGGTCTCAGCGGGTCGGTGTTTCCTACCTTCGGTTGTGTGGTCGGTGTTTCCTACCTTCGGTTGTGTGGTCGGTGTTTCCTACTCTCGGTTGTGTAGCCGAGACACCTTCGGTTAGCGCTAAGCCGAGACACCTTCGGTTAGCGCTAAGCCGAGACACCTTCAGTTAGTGATAAGCCGAGACGTGAGTTGTTGGCTCCTTGATAGAATGATTCTAGAATTATGCATGTTATATTTCGAATGCACATGGTTCATATCGAGATATAGGAGTAGTGTACTTACTTCTGTGTTCGTTGCTTTACCGTTAGCCGTATCTTGCACTTGTGGGTGTGTGCGTGGGCAGTGGGGATCGAAGGATCCGTACTGAGTCTTGTCTTAAGACTCACCCCTGCGGTTTTCAGGTGAGGACCCCCAGCAGACCTAGAGCGGCGTGTGCGGCCGCGTGTTGAGCGCCTTCAGCGGTTGTTCCAGGGTATGCCCCGATGTAGTTGTTATTTATTTCTGGCCTGTATGTTTAATTATTTCTTTTCAGTTGGAGTATGTAATTATTTGCTGTATCGAGTCGCATTGTAATAATTTTAATTCCTGCACTTTCATTTCAATTCAATGTGATGTGAATGTTTAGCTTAGTTTATTATTTATTTCCCAGACTTACTAGATCCTGGTTTGGGTCCAAATTAATGATTCGGTACCCATTTAGTAATCGGATCCCCAATTATAGGGTGGCGGGTCGTTACAAATTTAGTATTAAAAATTAATTTTAATTGCCTCATTAGTGATTCATCTAACATTTTCTTGGGCAATTGTAGGGGACGATGAGGGCCATAATCTCTTGGGACCTCGTGATCGCAGCATACTGCGAACTCCTAGACTTCAAGAAGGATAGTGTAACGACCCGCCATCCTATGACCGGGGACCCGGTCACTAAATGGATGTCGGCCCATTAACTACGGGTTCACACCCGGATCTCACACAACACATCTGGAGGAGTAAGTGCTAAACAAAGCTAAATATGACGATCACACGGACTACAAAGGTGAACGAGTGCGCAGAAAGGGAAATATCAATGTCCGTATACAGTGCAACAATAATTACATGTCCAACAATTAAATAAGTACAGGCAGAAGGAAAGTACAACAACATCGGGGCATACCCCGGAACTAAGACAGCTGCTGGTCCGCACACCAAGAAGACACCACGCTACCGCTCGCCACGAGGTCCACACCTGAAACCGCAGGGAGTGAGCCACACCAGAATTGGGCTCAGTAGGGATCATCCGATCCCCAGCCTCCCACTCACACACCCACAAGTGTAACAACAGGAATATATGGCAATTAGGTAAAGCAGTAAACATAGCATTCAACCTGATAGGAACCGTACGATAAGCAGTGTAACAAGAACAGTACCAAGTAACCCGAAGAACCCAACACAAAGTCACGTCTCACAGTCAAAGTCCACGAAGCGACTGAACCACACTGTCGACCGAAGTCAAATGTCGCCTCCCAACACTACCACCACTGCTCACGCCTGTCCACCCCTACAGTGTTCCGGGGCACTGTAGGGTGAGGCAGTGAGCCAAACTAGGACTAGCTGGACTCAGTGTACCGCCACTGCCAGCTACGTGTGCACACAAGCAGTCTAGACTACTGTCCTACCACCGGATTGCCTCCACGCTAGGCCTCAGCGCTTCCAGGAGGGCCCTGGGGACCGGCGAACCCCCGTCAAGCCGAAGCTACAGGAACTACCCACAAACCCAACTCTCCTGGGCTGTGTCAGGCCAAGGGCTAAGGGTACCACTCGTAACCTTGATCAAAGGTCACATCAGGCCCAATGGCTAAAGGGTAAACCAACTCCCACTAGTAACACCACCAGCTCCACAGCAAGAAACATGCCGGAAGCTGTCACGACAAACAAGGGAAACCCGACCCGCTGAGGCCAAGCAGCAACCCCTCGGATAGCGTACCAGCTACTCCGGCCCGACGGGCTCAAGGTGGTTCTGCTTCCCTCAGCTAAAGGTAAACCACAACATGTACCCCTCCTCACAGACACCATGACCCTGTCCCCACCGGTCCATGGTGACATCGGAAACCACAGCCATATCGATCCACAGTCGTATAAGCACACACACACATATATAACATGCTGTCATTCCATTCGCACAGTAAACCCCAGTCTCAACGTACGGTTAAAGCACACACCCATAGATGATGAAATCTCATTCATGCAGAAGTCCTCAGTCTCAGTATACAACTCAAAGCATGCATCTGAACCATCCCACCCTGAAACATGTATCAAATAACCAGAGTTAAGCATTCCTGTCTTGAATCGCGTCGACCGAGGTCGACGCCATTCAAGCTCCACAGACGGGTTCATTAAAAGCCAGATTATCTCTTAAAATGCGTCCACCAATGAAGTCGCCGTTTAAAACGCGTCAGGGTCGCCCGACGCCATTCAACCCAGAAATCTAGATTGCAGAACCCTTAAACGGGGCATTTCCTGCCTAAATGGCGTCATGATGGCCCGACGTCCTTCCAAAAGGCGTCGTCCATCCATGACGTCATTTAGCGCCAGAACCCCTAACTCAGGAAACCTCGAACAGGGAGGTTTCTGCCCTAAAACGCGTCGTACTGACCCGACGTCTTTCGGAAAGGCGTCGACCAGGCACGACGCCATTTAGCGCCAGAAACCAGGTTTCCTGGTTCGACCCGAGGGTCTCTCCCTTGAACCCCAAGCACCCGAAAAGCCCCAAAGCCAAAAGGGGGAGATGAGAACGTCAAGCACCACGATCATGCTACGAAATCACGTCCACAAACATCGCCATTCCCACAAGGAATCCCCCTAAACATGCTCAATCTAACCCCAAACACGCCACATCACGCCAAGAAGCAAACGAGCACACATGCAAGGTTTCGTCCCCCTACCGGTTCTTGAACTCCGCCAAGCTCTGTGCCGCCGTCCCGCCGCACCGCACACCGCCGCCGGTACCCTCGAGGACGCCGCCACTCCGCCAGGACGTCGGCCGCCGTCCGGAGAGTGGAACACCGCGAAGGAAGTGGTGGAGGTAGAGGTGAGAGGTAAGGTGGTGTTGGAGTGGTGGAAGAGGAAGAAGAGGAAGGGAGGGGGAGGAAGAGCGTCGGAGAGGGCGAAGAGGGTGAGGAGAGAGAGAGTGAAGGTGAGAATGAGGGAAAGAAGGGGAGGCTCGCGGGGTCAATCCGAATCCAGCTAAAACGCGTCGATCGAGGCAGACGCCTATCAGTCTGACAGGACAGCCGTACCGACAGCGCTCTGAAACGCGTCGCCCACCGTGGACGCCGTTCAGGCGATGTGACATGCCGTACTGACAACGTTCTGGCGCCATGCCCTGACATCGCAGATGTCACAGTCTGAATCGCGACGACCCACTTGGACGCCGTTCAGACGAAATGACAGGGGCCGTACTCTCGCGGCGCGAAAACCGCCCACGTGGCGCACACGTGGCACAACATCCTACGAACCTAAATGGCGTCCACACACCCTGACGCCTTTTGAAAGGCGTCGACGAGAGCGGACGCCATTCAGCCAGAAATCACAAGACCCCACGGGGTCCAAACCAGGGGATCCGGCCCGATCCCGACCCGAATACAGAACCCGAAACCTCAGTCCTTACAGATAGGCTTAGGCACATGGGATTCGAAGAGATCTTCGAGATAGAGCCCTTCTGACTAGATTTGATCTTACTACAAGTCCTTAGAGAGAGATGGGACCCAGTGAGTCAGGCATTCCTGATGTCTTGGGGACACATGATCTCCAGTCTAGAGGAGGTTGTGAGGATCATCGGTCTCCGAGTGGAGGGCCGGACGGTGAGCGGGATTACACATCCCGATTATAGGGAGATGGCCCAGAGTCTTCTCGGTCTAGAGATGACTGGATTACTAGGTAGAGAGTCCAGGACTCTGCACCAGGTGGATGTAGAGGACGCCCTAGGGTTAAATGATCCTAGACAGAGGCAGGGGGAGTCCCGGGAGATGTTCAGGGACAGATTATCTTGGTCAGCTACCGGCGTGTATTGCTGGGATGAGAGCCAAAGATATGTAGTAGACCGGCAGCTTAGGATTTTCTTGATATTATTCTACAGGAGGTTGCTCTTCGGGACGAAGGGCGACCATATTCACTGCAGGTTTTTAGGTCTTTTAGTTGATTTAGATAGATTAGGAGAATATGCATGGGGTGCGGCCCTTCTGGCCCACCTCTTCACAGACCTATTTGAAACCATGCCTGATCATAAGATGACCATTAGTAGCTTCGTGCCGTTCCTTTAGGTACACTTATTGTATTTTTATTTTATTTATGCTTATGAAATGATTTAACGCATGATTTCTAACCTATATGTTTATTTATGCAGATATGGTCATATTATTACTTTACTTTGGGTCGAGCGAAGCCCATCCAACCTGACGTTGTCCTATTGGCCCGCAGATGGTGGCCAATTGTGGACACAACACTGCAACACCACCAGCTGACGGCTCTACGCCATCAATTCCTTGATTATCCAGAGATATTGGTGAGTTTTTATTTAATGATTATTCATGTTTATTTGATTAAATGCAATTGTTTATTTAATTATGAATGCAACTAATGTATGTACATGTAGGCGATCTGGCACCTGTACATGGGGATGGGAGAGGCAGGGCAGCCATGGGTAACGGCTGGGCAGGCGTGGTTTGTTAGTCTTAGGTAGCCTACAAGACAATATGACTTTGTAATCTTGTTCATTTATTAATATAATGGCATATATTCATTGTGTGTAAATCGTACTAATTATCGTGTCATAATGAAGTCCGTGAATATGTGCGATAGTGATCAAATTATGATGAGATCATACTAGTGAGACTGATCACTTAAACACACATATTCTTAATCGTTCCTAGTCGGAGGATATCCGAGAAGGACATCGGATATCCGGTTAGACTAGTACAGATTACTCCTGCTCATGCGATGAGGGTGACCGATCTCATAGTCACTTGTGTGGAAACACTAAGGCGAATCTGTAGGTGCTCATGGGAGAATGAGTTCACTGAACTGATCTGACTGAATCGCAGAATGGTATTGTACCTAACTGTCAACCAGCTTGATTCTATTGTCGCAGTTGTGTGGATGGTCCTCGGACCTGAGACACCAAGGACACCTTGTCGGTGGACTTCTGTGCTTTGACCTTGGTTTATGAATCTCTAATCACGGGATTCTAAATAGCTAAGGATCGGGTACAGCAGAATACCGTCGAAGAGAATTGAGTGTTAATAAGGAATCATTCGCTCTTGGTACGATTAGAGAGAATGCTCTAGGAAGGATGCGCAAAAGTCCCTGGCCAGGGATGACGATAATATCGGGAATGGAGTTTTCCGATATTCATCAGCGGCATCCAATCAAAGTGAGTTCACCGGTTAGGATTTGACAGTACGCCATACCCTGAGTTGACTCGAGAGCATTGTACGAATGAAGGATTATATCCAAGTGGTAATTGTCGGCGGAAAGGTTCCAAGAGTGGGTTACTTATCTCCGATATGTTCCGGGTTCACGCGGTATTGCTTGGCACCCAACATGATCGGAGGCCCGATCGAATTTGATGTGCGACATCAATTCGATTGATTAATTAATTAATATGAGTTATTAATTGATTAATGAGGACAGTGAGGAGTCATTGGACTTATTGAGCCATTAACCGGACTGGTTATTGGGCCTAGAGGGTCACACGCAAATGATTCTCAAGGCAATGGATAAATAAGTGGGTTTTATATAAACCGTAGGTTTTTATGAAAAACCGCGTGGTTAATATAAAATGTAGCGAACAGGCTGAGCAGGCCAAGCAGCTATTAACCCTAGCCGTCCCTTCCTCTCTTCCTCCCTCTCTCTGGTGCCCCAGAAGAATCGGGATCCCCGGATCTGCTCCGCCGCTTTTTCGACTCCCGTTCGATGGGAAATCATCCCGCGTTGCGGCGATCGTTACGGCGAACGGCGGAGACTTCGTGGGCTGCGAAGAATGAGGAACGTGAGGATATCCGTTGCGAGGAGGATCACGTGGACTCCGCTAGAGGCCGGGCGCTTGCGCCGCTTGCGGTGTCGCACTGACGGAACCAAATGGTTGCAGATTCGAATCCGCACACGGTAAGGATTCGATAATCAAATTATCGTAATTTTAGATTTTTCGAAATGGGAACATATCTCCGTTTTATTTTTATTTCCGCTGCGTGGGAGATCCGGAGAAACCCCGAGAACCCAACAGTGGTATCAGAGCCAGGTTCCATTGTTTCTCGTCCTGTTTTGGGTTCCGAAATTAATTTTTCAAAGTATTATTCCATGCACAAGTTCGATATTATTGCTGGAACCTTGTTCATGTGATGAACACAGATTAAAAGGATAATTTTGATTGATTTTATTATGCAATATTCGGATTTTAAATGTGGTTTTTCATTTTCTTCATATGATGAAGAACGGGGTTGTTGGAGGCTTCGATCTGGTGTCCTCATGCGATGGTGAAGTGACCCGGGGTCCTGATATGGCCAGGAATCTCCCGTTCACCACCGGAGTAGGAAGGGAATCTATGAATGGCCGGTCATCTTCTTCCTCCTCTTTTAAAACGGCATGAAAAACCAGTTTTTGGGGCTCGGATGGGGGCTTCTTATGCCTTCTCCGGCGGCCTTGTCGGCGTCAGGCTCATTGCTGGCGCCAGGGGCCGGCCGACGGTGGTGCCAGAACCCCCCATAGCCACCACTTGCAACCTGCAATAGGGGCATTAGGGTTTCGGGTGTTGCAGGGTTGGGGACGGGCGGTTTGGGGGGGGGGGGTGTCCAACCGACTGGCTCCAGCGCCGGACCAGGCTGGCCTGGTGCCTAGGCTCGAGCTTGGGTAGGCCACTGGCTCGAGCCAGATGCCGTAATGTGCTGAGCCCCAAAGCCCTTAATCCCATCTTATTTAAACCCCAATGCCCATTTAAAATAAAATTGAAATTGGAATAAAGTTTTAAAATTCAAAAATTATTTTGAAATTTAAAATTATTATTTAATTATTTTATTTAACTGGGCTTATAATGATTTTGAATCATTTTTCTTAATTAACAAATTAGGGTTAATTGTCAACTTAAGTGTTAGTTTAATAATTAACCTCTATTGTCTAATTTTAAAAGTTAAAATTAGTGGTTAATAATTATTAATGTAATTGTTATATTATTAGTTATTAATGCATCTAATTGTTAATTATTGATTAGGGTTAGTAATTAATTTAAGTGTCAAATTAATAATCAATTTTAATTGACTAGTTTAAATGTTAAATTAGTAGTCCTTGATTAATTATTGTTAATCATTAATTTAATATTTAAATTAATGACAACTTTAATTATCTAATCTAAGAGTTAGATTAATTAGTTGTTAATTTATTAGTGTTAATTGTTAGTTTAAATGTTAAATTATTGATTAACATTAATTGACTAATCTAAGAGTTAGATTAGTAGTTAATAATTAATTAAAGGTGATTATTAATTTAAGTGTTAAATTAGTAATTAACTTTAATGGACTAGTCTAAGAGTTAGATTAGTTATTAATTATTAATAATATAATTGTTAGATTATTAACATGTTTTAATCTAAATGTTAGATTGATTTAATTATTAGAAGTATTCTAATTTGCATGGAATAATATAGAATTATTAATTTGGAGTGTGTGCACATGTGATGTGTGCTTTATTGCTTTTTAAATTTGATTTAATTGTATACTTAAATTGATTAAAAGAGTTTTCGAAATTCAAATACCAATTTTGATTGGGACCCATGCTTTATGAAAGCCAAAATAATTTATTTTGAAAAACTTATTTGTTTTAGCCATGTGATGCGTTTATCATGTGTAGAACGTTTAAAATGCACTGTGGTCATGGATATGCACTTATTTAATTATTCATGTGATGAATGATTGTGTGGATCGTGGATGCTTGAATTATGGATATTTATTAATTGTTAATAAATAGAGATCTGCGTACCTCTCTCTCTCTTTCAAACTTCGATGTACTTCTACCTCCTTCTCTTTTGTACTCGCCATAAGGCCTTCTTCTGTTTACATGTAAATTTAGATTTAAATGTAATATGATCGAGGCAACTGATGAAGGAGCGAGGACGATCCACAGCTGCAACTAGGAAGGCGAAAAGATGAAGATCCCTTGTGATAAAGTGTTAAATTGATCATTTAAAGGCAATCATATGCACCATACTCACGTTTTTATCTGTAAAATAGCATGAAACGATAGATAATTGTGTACCAAGTCCAACGATACCAATTTCGTCAAATTCTGACTTAAAAACATCGTCATTTCATGTGATTAATGGAGTATAGCGCATTTGCGGTTTTTCGACAAAATCGAGACGAAATAAATAAATATAATGATATTTTTATGATAATGTGCTAATTTATATTTATTTTATGTGAACAGGACATGCCGATGATGCAGTGCAGTGGGTGGAGTTTCTGAAAATTTGGGGAAGGTCTAGTGTTCGGATTTCAATAAATTCGACTAAAGTAGGAGTAAAAATGTAATTTGATGTCCTAATATTGCCCTAATTCCATGGCTAAGAAGGACCCAAGAAGGGCCAGCCGCCTTCCTAAAGTCGACTTTCTTTTTAAAAAGACCCTCTGATTCCTTCTTTCTCTGGAGTTTCCCAAAATCTTCTATTTCCTTCCTTCCCTCCAATTTCCCAACCGCAGTCCTACTTCTTCTCCAGTTTCCCTTCCCGCACGCATTCCTCTCTATATATTCGCCCCTCTTCTCAGCCTCCAATCCCTCTAATTCCGACTCTCTCTCTCTCTTAGTTTCCCAACCTCGAACTCTCTAATTCCTAGTCTCCCTCGGCCTCCACAGATTCCCAGCAACCTCTCCCACGGTTCTCTTCCTCTTCTCCAGTCTCCTTCTCTCCTTGCCATCCCTCTCTTTCTCCCTCGGTTTCTCTTTCTCTCTCTCCTCTATTCCTCCTCTCCCGCACCTCTCTCTCACAGTTTCTCCTCCTCCGTCTTCCTCTCCGTTTCACAGCTTCCCAGCATCTCTCTCTCTCTCGTTCTCTCTTTCTCTCCCTCTGTTCTCTCTCTCTCGGTATCCCTTCTTCCTCTCCGGTTCTCTTCTCTCTCCCACGACTCTCCTCCTCCGTATCTCTCCTCCTTTCCTTCTCTCTCGCCGTCTCTTTCTCTCCTCCCCGTCCATGCCTACCGCCGGCCTCGAGCGTGGCTCCAGCAGCTCCATGCGCCTACAAGCTCCCACAGTGCGGTGAAGCCGACGCCGCACCTGCATGTCAAGCTCTAGCAAGCCCCATGTATGCATGCACGCCGTCCACCAACGCACCCGAGCTGGTCCTCCGTTGAAGCCTGCATTTGCCGGCCAGCTGCTCCTCCACGTGCTGCACCCGCCCATGCATGCATGTACGCGTCTGCAAGCTGAACCAACAAGCTCTCCATGCGCCTCCTCCTCTCGGCAGCAGCATCCACCAAGCTGAACCAGCAAGCCCTCCAGCGCATCCAAGCAGCTGCTACTCCACACGCCAGCAACCGCACAAGCATCCGGCTGGTCTACTGCGCCAACCCCTACTCTGGCTGGTCCACTGTGCCGGCAGTTCCCACAGATTTCTGTTGCTCTGTTCTTTCTCTCCCCCATTAGTATAGTATTAATTTAATTGTTTAGGATTAGTTAGTTATTATTTTATGTTTGATTGTGTAATTTAAGAATATTAAATCATAAAGTGTGTAATTTGTTTCATAATTTTTAGATAATTCATGTTTTACACATAGTTAAGTTACGGTGTTTTTGTTACATTTTTTTTAGTTGTGCTTATTTTCCATATGTGCTTGTGTTTAATTTTTGAAAAAGAAAAAAAAAATTGTTTAATTTAAGTAATTATTTCTTTTAGGTAACATTAGTCAATTGAGTTCTAGTTTAAATAAGTAATTAGTTCACTCAAATTCTAACCTATTTTTAGATTAATTAAATTCCAAAGTTTTCAAAGTTAAAAATTTAACTCCCTGTGGATCGACTCGGACTTACCATTATTAATTTTCAAAACTGAATTTAAATGAGCCGAATAAATTTAGATTGAACGTTCTCACGAGTGTTTAACAACGCACAATTTGGAAAGATCAATTTTTGGCGCCGTTGCCGGAGAGGTAGATTTTTAATTTTGATTATCTTGGATTTTGTGTAATTATTCTTTAGCTAACCTTCTTTTTCTTATTTTTGTAGGTATATTGAAAAAAAAAAAAAAAAAGAAAACGAAATCATGGTAAGTGTGTTCCAACTTTCTATGTTTCAATTTCCTTACTTTAGTTAGTTTCCATTTTTGTAGTTCCTAGTTTAGATAGGTTTCCATTAACTAAAAAAAAGAAACAAAAAGAAGAACATCTAAATTTAAAAATTTTCATTTCAAAGATTAGAAACCTTCCATATTTAGGTCATGCATCATTTAGGACAGCATTTTTAGACTGTTTCCTTTCTTGTAAATTTTCATTTTGTTGAAGATTGCGGGGGACAAGGTGAGATTTCTACCTTCCTTAAATACCATGTTCATGCATTTCCATGATTACATAGAACCCCTTGTTTGAATTGGTTGTGCACTTCACATAAAAATATCTTAAGGGAAGTCCATTAACAAAATAAGGTGGGGATTTGATTACCCTTCCTTGGCCCAAAAACAACCATCTCTTGCACTCTTTCACTAAACCAAGCCCATTAAAAGTGAGTAGGAATTCAATCTAGGGTTTACAATGAGATTTGGGTCTAGCTTGAGTCCACTATCACTTTTGGAGACTGGTGTCAAGGCTAGAGGTCAAATGGCAAACGCCTAAGTGGGTCGGTGGTTCTTTAATTAGGTCCCTACGAAAGTAGGGGGAGCCTCCCACCACTCCACCTCTTACCTGGCTGATTGATAATTGTGAGGGTGGACTTGAATTAAACCTAGATTAATTTGTGAGAAACACATCATGTAGGCTAGTTTAACCATAGTTGTCTTAGGAATAATTGTGTGCTAACTTGTTTGCATCATTAATAAAAAATAAAAATAAAAAGATTTTCAGCATGGAGTGGACTCAAATGAACCAATTTCTTGGCCCATGTCTTAATACCATCATACCTTTCCCTCCACCACCTAATATGGATTTGTCTCACAGATTAGATAAGCTAGACAACTTGGCCCACACAATTGATCAATTTCTAGTTTTGAGCTCAGAACCGTCCTCATCTCCCACACAATCATATACCTATCAAGAGAGATGCCCCATTTGGGCCAATCAGGACCATTATGATACCCCACCTGCTCTTCAATTTCCACCTCACCAGGCCCAAGCTCCAAGTCTAGCTATCCAAGACTTCTCGGATTGGCCCCAATTCCAAGTCTACTCTAGTGGTTTGGCCCACAATCATGGACACTCCGATTATCCATTGTCCACAAGCTCTTGTCCACCTTGCTTCCAATCAAATTATTCGACATATTCTTATTCTTCGCAGTCTGATTATCAGCCAAATTATCCGCATCCTCAAGATGATCAATTCATGCAACTTGAACAAATAGTCTTGGCTCAACAATAAATCATTGGTAGAATGCAGACCCTAGTTGACTGTTTGACTGAAACTAATCTAAGGATGGATTTAGAAGAAGTGCTTAGCAAGCCCATTGAATATCTGCAATCTTTTTCACTTGATTTTGACCAACAAATCAACTCACAAATTCAACTTGAAATCGCTCAACCCGGAAATGGTTACATCATGCCTGATCTTGAAAACAGAGAGAATCTTAAGAAGTTATATCAGGTGAGAATAGGGAATGCTAGTATGACTCAATCTATGAAAAATCCTGAGACTGGTCAACAAGATGCATCCATGATCATACCTGTCTGTCCTGAGGAAAGTTTAAGTGATAGAAAAGGAGAAGGGGAAGTGAGTGATCTTTTAGAGGTTAATCCGGATTTTGAACACTTCATGTTCCCCACAGTGGAAGTCAATATACATGCTAGTCCGAACCTCGAATATTTTTCCTTCCCAATAGAGAAAGTGGATATTCTGGAAGATATATACCAGGTGGATAGAGAGAAGATGGAAAACCCTCTGACTGACCAGCAAAGTGAATTTACGATCACACCTATCTCTCTTGAGGAGAGCTTGAAGGAAAAAGGAGAAGGAGAAATGAGTGATTTGCTCAATATTGATCTGGACTTTGAACACTTTCTATTTCCCACAGAGGAATTAAATACACATGATGGTCTGGATCTTGAATATTTCTTATTCCTAATGGATCAGAAAGTGGATAATCTTGAGGAATTGCATCAAGAGAAAACTAAAGCCATAGACTTAGCTAATCATCAAGAAGAGCCTATTGAGGGTCAGTTGGGGGGAGATGAAGGAGACAAGAAGGATTCTAGTGAGAGCCCAGATATTCACCTACCTACGATCCGTTTCCCGAGTGTTAGAGAATCTAAGCCCAATAGCCTCCAAAAACTGGCCCGACTCAAGGAGGTGATGGAATTATTAGGCTAAGTCCACATCAACAACCATTTTCTCAAAGAAACTCACTGTGTTGCCCAACTCAATTCTTACAATATCGATAACATCAATCTTTATTGGATTTTATTGAAATTTGAGGCCAAACTGAACTTGTTCTCAGTCTCTATCTTTGAGAAATTTGGAATCCACAAATTAAAGTGCACGTCGGTTGCCTTGTAGTCAATTGATCATGTCATTAAGTAGCCACATGACATGATTCAAGATACTCTTATTCAGGTGGATAGGAGCCACATATTTGTTGATTTCCTCATCTTCGACATTGGATCATCCCCTACATTGAATCAATGTCCCATCATTTTGGAAATTTCTGATATTTTTCTAGGTGATCAAATGCTTCAGTTCAATCAAGGAAAAGAAGCGGGGTACGTGGTTGACATGGCCTATGAATCAAGTAGAACCAATATCTTATTGACCATGTTGAAAAATTCTTTTCTCTGGAATCTCAATGATAACATTCTGATTCATCAGCTACATGCAATGTTGAGTGCACTCCAACCAACAAACTTCAAAATGCATGCACTGAAATTTGTGCTAGTAGGCATTAGATAGTGTGCACATTCCGTCTGGCTGAAGACGATAAACTTAGCGCTTGTTGGGAGGCAACCCAATATTTTACTTCAGTTTTTGTATTTCTTTTCATTTTTAGGTCCCTGAGCAGCAGTCGCCTTGGGTATGTCGCATCCTCGTCATCACTGGTTGTTTCTCTCCTTCACAAGTCTCTTCTGGCTGACATGTTTTTCATATCTTTTATTCCATTGAGGACAATGTCAATCAAGTTGGAGGGTGGGACAATCAATTTGATATGCATTTATTGGAAAATCTTTTGAAGAAAACTGATATCTTTCACTGAAAAATGGTCAAAATTTTTAAAACTTCTTCTCACATCCTATGAAAATTGCATGAAAATCATGTTTCATTAAGTAAATCTTAAACAAATCAGTTTTTTTTAGTTGTCACATTGGTTAAAGAGCCTTCAAAGTTTAAATATCCCACTTCACAAAAATCCACTGCAAGATGATTTTCACACACACACGGCAACTTAGAATAAATGAAAGATCTTAAAAGCATAGAATTGTTGGAATTTATCTTAAGGATAAGACTACTTATTCTAATTTTTCTTTTGAGTTGAACGAAAGGAATGTGTAGGATTCATAATAGGGGACTGTCCCACTCAGCACTCTAAAAGAGGCGGTCATTTAAAATGGACAACTGTAAACACTAAAGGCAATAGAAGGCAGTAAAAGAGCTAAAGGAAGGTAGGTGGTAAAAAGTACGTACCTCCCCTCAGGCAATTCAAAGAGAGTGGCAAAAAGTACGCACTCTCAAAAGAAAAAGTACAAAGAAATGAAAAAGCCACGCTAAAAAGTCCATCGTACCAGAAATATGATCAAGTCGTGAAAAGTACTGAGTTGGGACGGGAACTAAAAAATGGTCCTCACTGACTGATCGGGAAATCTTTTATCTCTTCTCCTCCCCAGGTAGTTTTATCTAAAGGGTAATAAAGGCAAGAATATACTAGAAAGGTCGGAAACGAGTTCTAAGCGTGTCAATTTTCATGCACAATTACCTGTCGTGAATAAAAATATTGTGGGATATGAACATTTTAGCTTAACCAATTGGCTACCACTTAAACTGTTTGTGATAGATATTACAAATGAAGCATGAAAATTCATTGTTTGTCCTAACTTTTCCTTATTTGCATTGCTAAGGGACTAGCAATGAGTAAGTTGGGGGGTGTGATAAAATGTTAAATTGATCATTTAAAGGCAATCATATGCACCATACTCACGTTTTTATCTGTAAAATAGCATGAAACGATAGATAATTGCGTACCAAGTCCAACGATACCAATTTCGTCAAATTCTGACTTAAAAACATCGTCATTTCATGTGATTAATGGAGTATAGCGCATTTGCGATTTTTCGACAAAACCGCGACGAAATAAATAAATATAATGATATTTATATGATAATGTGCTAATTTATATTTATTTTATGTGAACAGGACATGCCGATGATGCAGTGCAGTGGGTGGAGTTTTTGGAAATTTGGGGGAGGTCTAGTGTTCGGATTTCAATAAATTCGACTAAAGCAGGGGTAAAAATGTAATTTGATGTCCTAATATTGCCCTAATTCCATGGCTAAGAAGGACCCAAGAAGGGCCAGCCGCCTTCCTAAAGTCGACTTTCTTTTTAAAAAGACCCTCTGATTCGTTCTTTCTCTGGAGTTTCCCAAAATCCTCTATTTCGTTCCTTCCCTCCAATTTCCCAACCGCAGCCCTACTTCTTCTCCAGTTTCCCTTCCCGCACGCATTCCTCTCTATATATCCGTCCCTCTTCTCAGCCTCCAATCCCTCTAATTCCGATTCTCTCTCTCTCTTAGTTTCCCAACCTCGAACTCTCTAATTCCTAGTCTCCCACGGCCTCCACCGATTCCCAACAACCTCTCCCACGATTCTCTTCCTCTTCTCCAGTCTCCTTCTCTCCTTGCCATCCCTCTCTTTCTCCCTCAGTTTCTCTTTCTCTCTCTCTTCTATTCCTCCTCTCCTGCACCTCTCTCTTATAGTTTCTCCTCCTCCGTCTTCCTCTCCGTTTCACAGCTTCCCAGCATCTCTCTCTCTCTTGTTCTCTCTTTCTCTCCCTCTATTCTCTCTCTCACGGTATCCCTTCTTCCTCTCCGGTTCTCTTCTCTCTCCTACGACTCTCCTCCTCCGTATCTCACCTCCTTTCCTTCTCTCTCGCCGTCTCTTTCTCTCCTCCCCGTCCATGCCTACCGCCGGCCTCGAGTGTGGCTCCAGCAGCTCCATGCGCCTACAAGCTCCCACAGTGCGGTGAAGCCGACGCCGCACCTGCATGTCCAGCTCCAGCAAGCCCCATGTATGCATGCACGCCGTCCACCAACGCACCCGAGCTGGTCCTCCGTTGAAGCCTGCATTTGCCGGCCAGCTGCTCCTCCACGTGCTGCACCCGCCCATGCATGCATGTACGCGTCTGCAAGCTGAACCAACAAGCTCTCCATGCGCCTCCTCCTCTCGGCAGCAGCATCCACCAAGCTGAACCAGCAAGCCCTCCAGCGCATCCAAGCAGCTGCTACTCCACACGCCAGCAACCGCACAAGCATCCGGCTGGTCCACTGCGCCAACCCCTTCTCTGGCTGGTCCACTGTGCCGGCAGTTCCCACAGATTTCTGTTGCTCTGTTCTTTCTCTCCCCCATTAGTATAGTATTAATTTAATTGTTTAGGATTAGTTAGTTATTATTTTATGTTTGATTATTTAATTTAAGAATATTAAATCATAAAGTGTGTAATTTGTTTCATAATTTTTAGATAATTCATGTTTTACACATAGTTAAGTTACGGTGTTTTTGTTACATTTTTTTTAGTTGTGCTTGTTTTCCATGTGTGCTTGTGTTTAATTTTTGAAAAAGAAAAAAAAAGATTTGTTTAATTTAAGTAATTATTTTTTTTAGGTAACATTAGTTAATTGAGTTCTAGTTTAAATAAGTAATTAGTTCACTCAAATTCTCACCTATTTTTAGATTAATTAAATTCCAAACTTTTTTAAGTTAAAAATTTAACTCCCTGTAGATCGACTCGGACTCACCATTATTAATTTTCAAAATTGAATTTAAATGAGCCGAATAAATTTAGATTGAACATTCTCATGAGTGTTTAACGACGCACAATTTGGAACGATCACCTTGCCTATGTATTTGCAGGGTAATCTAATATAAATGTTATGTTGGATTGTGCATGCGTTTGACTGTTGGCTCCAGTCAAACCCACTATGCTATCCATGACCACACTTGACTTGTATGAGATGCATTGTTTTATGTTTGATTGTGAATCAAAGCAAGTATAGTATTTAGTAAATATATACGATATGTTTATGTACTATCACCTAGGAGAGACCAAGATAAAAGTTATCTAAATACCCTCGTCTAAACTCTAAGCCGTAACGTGAGTAGTTTAGAAATTACTGTGTGGTTCACCATCGTTATAGTCATATGATTCGAAGCACTTTAGGCAGGTTTGTTGTGCTACCACTGTAGGCGCTCGGAACGTCCCCCGCCGCTGCTACGGGCTTCGGATCGGGGGGTTTCTCCGTTCGTCTTAGCACTGTGGCGATTTTTAGGAGGGTTAGAAATTAAGATGTGATCGCCAGGAGTATTACCTTACGGTCCCTGTGCTCCACAGGATTGTAGAGTGATTGCGTTCTGAGGGAGCGGGAGATGGCGGTTTCCCCTTCTCTTCCTCCGGCCGGCCAGAGGAGGAGAGCTCGGTAGTCCGCGCGCAGAATCTGGTAAGAGCCCTTGAAAAGAGAAGACAAACAAAGAAAAGAAATAACCCGATTAGAACTGTGATATGCAAAATCTATCCAAAATGTAAAAAAAACTAACTAGAATTGGAGGGAGACGCACCGGATGGGTGTTTGGGAGGGAAGGTGACCATATGTTATGGCCACCCACCTCCCGTTTTTTGTTTGGAACCTCTGGGGGTAAAGGGTGCTAAGTCATCCTAAGATGCATGCATATAGATAGGGTGCTCGTGTGTGAAAAGTGAAGTGATGTATTGAAAGTGGAAAGAAGAAAAAGAGTAAGAGAGGGTTCAGAAGACAAGTCCATTTGGAGTGACGTTCCTCCTGAAATAGCTCTCTCACTCTTTACCCGCTCGACTCCTCAAGGCCGACTTACTTGCCAACTTCCTCTGAGCTTTCCCTCCAGAAAAGAAACTCCTCCTTCACCAACCCCTCTCCAACCCCTTTGCTCGAGGGAACATGGGGGGTTTAAATAGGTGAAGGGAAAATAGGGGAAAATAGGGGTCTAAATCCCCGTAAATCATCCTGGAGCCAATGGGAAGTGGTCAAGGGTCAGAAGTGGTGCGCGCGACAGTCGCCGGAGTGGGGAGTGATCGGAGTAGTGGAGGTGAGGGCGGCGAGTAGAGGAGATCGTGGGGAAGACGAGGTCAAGGTGGTAGTTGGGGGAGTGGACGGCCAGCCAACATGCCTTCCAATCCCGTGGAAGGCTAGGTAGCTAGCCTTCCACGAAGTGGTGGAAGGCGGCCCGGTTGGCCTTCGAAGGGGATGGAAGACAAGGGGTGGCCTTCGAAGAGTGGTGGAAGGCAAGGGGTGGCCTTCGAAGGACGGTGGAAGGCGGACCAGCTGGCCTTCGAAGGGTGGTGGAGGGCGGACTGGCTGGCCTTCGAAGGGTGGTGGATGGCGGACTGGCTGGCCTTCGAAGGGTGGTGGAAGGCGGACTGGCTGGCCTTCCACAAAAATGTGGCTAGAGTCGGGATTTGGTTAATGGGCTTAGTTATTAGTGGGCTGAGATGGCTAAGATGAGGAGTTTGGTGAAGATGGGCTAATGATGGATGTGGTTAATGACCAAAAGGGTTGTCCAAAATTGGTGTCTACAAATGCCCCTTCGGAAAACCTGTTTTGCAGTGGAGTGGAACGAAATGATAAATAGGTGTGCCGGAAATTAAAACTGATTTTGGATGGCCCAATGAAGGGAAGAGCTATATCCAAAGGTGGTATGAGAGGGTGGCAAATGTATGAAAGCTAGCTATTCGAGTTGCAAGGGTGACTAAGAGGAACACAATTCAGACTAGAGAATCGCAATCCGTGGGACCCTCGGGTGCTGGAACTGCGAGGCCTTGGCGCACCAAGATGCAACGATCTGGCCCAAGGGGATCTCAAGCATGAAAGATGTGGGAGTGCGACTTGAAGAGCTCTCGACACAACGGGCGCGCGGTGGCCTGGCGCATCGGGTGATCGCCAAGTGAGAGAATCTCAAGCACACGTATTGAAAAAGGATGAGGTCTTGCAATTCAAAGGGCTAACAGACGAACAAATGCCAAACTCACAAATCAGCAATGGGTTAAGCAGAGTGATAAATTATGGTCATTGCCCCTAGGGCGAGGAATGGTGGATGATGCTTATGCAATGCATGCTGGTTTAAACATTAGAAAACAAATTCCTAATGTAAACTGGAGGAATTTATTGGCCAATCGAATAACTTGGGGAATATAGACTCCTCATTGTTTTGTTTAAAGAGGAACTCAGAGTCTATACGCCCAAAGTTATTAGCCTCCTGTATCTTCAATCCTACTTGCTTTAGATTCCCTGCAGCTGCAAGAACGCACATCAGTAAATGTAAATAATCAATGATCCACAATATCTTAATGACAAGATGTAAGGAAACGAGGGACAAAGGTCCCTATCGAGTCGAAGCCAGCACGGAAGATATGGCCATCCTCAAAGTAAAATGCCAATCCAGCTGCTTTTGGCTTCGACTCGACAGCAAAAAGTGTCCACCTTTTGGACATAGAATCCTATTCCTATATGCACAAAAATGAGGGGAAAGCAGTTAGTAGTATCTATTTTCGGCCCCTTGCCCAAAAGAGCAACTACCTTTTCCCTAGCCTTCGCATAGGGCCGTGTTCAACTAACCAGACAAAAGGAAAGCATTGAAATCGACGTGACAAGAAAATATGCCAATGATAGCGGATATTAACAAGTGGAGTGTGTGATGAAAACATGTTTTTGATTCCGCCTGCCTGGTGACTGCCCAAACTTAGCCTGATTGAATGATGAAAGGAAAATGCACACTCAACTTCCCAAGTATCCTAAGCACACATCTAGATTGATTTGGGCCTCTAGACTCCTCAAACTAATCTTGACCGGCTAAGACTCATACTGATGACAATACCGTCATGCCATGCTTAGGCTCCCAGCTGCTTCCGACCACCAAGTTTGCCCAAAAAGTTTTCGAGGTAAATGATTTGCCCGACCCGGGTCTCTTTCCTCACAATCTAAAAGGTATATGATGAAACACCTTGGAACCCTAACGGTCAACCGCGCGATGCTGAACCGGAATCAGACGTCGTCGCACCTATTGGTGACGCGCATGCATTGACCTAAGCCCGAAGTCTTGAGGGTGCTCATTGAGATTATGGTTAAGAAATTGGTTCACCAGAAACACTGACATTATTCTTCACCCATTTTAGACTCCTGTGATCATGTGAGCATATGACGATTTTTGAAAAATGAGCCATTTTAAAATGATATTCAGTCTTTAGATAGATATCTCGTGCTAAACCTTGAGGGGGAAAAAGTGAAGAAATTTTGGAGACAAACCTCACAGGAGGATCAACAAAACCGTTAAAAGGGCGAGCTATGACAAAACGGACCCCTTTTGACCTCCTAAATGCCCCTATTTTGACTTTTCAGGCCTTTGGTAGATTTTATGGTCAGGCACGGTCACGACCAGGCTTTTTTCTGATTGCTTGAACTCCCTTTTCTTTTTGTATTTCTTTTCCACTCTTGACATTTTTTGGGGTTATTTGATATTCCGCCTGCGGGGACACTGCCCTCTTCACGTGCTCTGGTCCTTTACATTTCATTTTTGGGCCCTTTTTGAGGGGTTACATCTATCGGGTTGTGGAGGAACCACAATTTGCTGAGCTCGACCGTTTAAGGGCATCAACTGTCCTGATTGGTCGAAAGACGAAGAGCAAATGTTGCATTTTGACAGTATGCTAAAGACTTGGAACTCATTTTAAAAATGTTCTCTTTTGAAAAAACGTGTAAGTGTGTGCATCTCAGGATGATCATAGGGATCCGTATGAAAGTAAAGTAGACACGTCAAAGGTTCTGGTGGACCAAAGTCTTAGCCAAACCTTAATATTAACCCAATCTATCATGCAACTAGACCTAAACAGGGGGTTACATGGCAGTCACCAGATAGTTGGATTTTGTGTTTTTTCTGATTTTTTGTCATTTTCATTGAGGTATGCACATATTTACAAATATTTTTGATGCTTTTTAGATATTATTTTTTTTTTTTTTTTTTTTTTGAGATTTTGAGATTTTTTGTGCATAAAGGATAGAATTTTTAGATAGACTCCTATCCAAAGAAAAACATTTTTCAAAATATTTACACTTATTTGCTAACTCTTGAACTAGAAATGAAAGAACTTACTTACCTCTACAACTCTTAGATAAAGAGGAAGCTATCCAATCCCTAAGCGATTATGCACAAGACTCTGAGGATGAGTCAGACATGTTGCAAAGGTGGGTCTTTGAGACAGGGATCCAATGATGGCAGAATTGCCCCAGGGGTGTGCTATGACCGGTGATAAAAGCCTGAGAAGGGAAGGTGTGTGAAATAGGAAGGGAATGAGAGCGGTGGGTACCGGTTCATCCTTCACTAAGGAGGATCCTTCTCGTCGAGTGGTTGGTTCATAAAACAACAGCTGTGTACCGAAATCTTCTGCATCTTCTCTTCTAACTTCATTGATTGTTTCTTTCAACTCATCCTTAAGATAGTGTATCTTGAGTACCTCTTGACTTTCCTTCACAAAGTGATCCAAGAAACTCCATTTTCTTAATCCCTCAGTTGGCTTGGTTGGTAGGTAACCCAATTTGAATCCCCCAATGGTCAGATTTTCAAGTATAGGCTTCGAATTCCTTGCTCTTCCTTACTTAACCCAGATCCCGAACTATGCCCCATTTTGTCCATAAGCTGCCAACCTATGCTAGGCTGGGGCTTGGCCTGAGAGTCAACCGATGAAAGGATGGACTCTTTCCCTTTTCCGGAGGTGATCATGGATGGAATTTGTTCAGTTGAGACTGAGTCCAAAGACTCAAGATAGGGGATTCTCTGCATTTTGACAATCTTCCCATTGTATGGGAATTTATAGTATTGATGATTAGTGGAGGGCACTCCCAGGGTTTGGTCCATCCAAGGCCTTCCCAGAATGACGTTGTATATGGGCTTGACATCAAGGATGTAGAATTCAAAGATCATGGCTACTGAGCCAATTTTCAGTTTCCCATTAGCTAGTCTTTGAGAATTGTCATAGGTTGAGACCATCATGGAAGTAGACTCAATCTTTTTTGGATCAATCCCTACTTTCTTGGGGGTCTTGAGTGGACAGACATTGATTGATGCTCCGGTATCCAACAGGATGGAGTCCAATGAGTGACCCTTGAGCGTTGCAGTTAAGCATAAGGGAAGGGATTGACAATCAGAGGGAGCTAGATCCTTATCTGTAGGTGTCTGGGTGACTGAGAGAATGGCATTTGTGACCCCCCTGATAGGAAGATCTTCATTGAGTGTAACTTGCTGGAGGAATTTGAACAATGTCTCCCTGTGTGTAGGAGATCTCCTAATCAACTCTAGGACCGGAATCTTGGCGGGAGTTTTCCCTAGATGTTGTAGGAAGACATACTTGGATTGAGTAATCCTTCTAGACATATTTGAATCATCTTGGGAGTCCAAGGGTTGACTTGTTGGGGGAATGATGCGATTTCTCAGTGTAACACCAATCGGACTGGGGTCTACTGCTTGATCTGACCTTAGTGGTTGAACCGGTGGTGAATTCATTAGGCAGAATTGGGTTACTGGACCTGGCTTTGGTGTTGGACATAAGATGGATAGAGGAGGTTCTCTGATTGAAATTGAGAGAACTTGGTCCAGAGTGACTGGGTTGATGACTGTTGGTTGTTCCCTAGGTCGTATCAAGACCAAAGGTTTGTCTTGGATAATAGTGAAGACTCCTTGCAATGGCTTTCTAGGTTTGATCATCCTAGTAGGGCACTCACGCCATACCCCAACCTCTTCATACTCCTAGTACTGTCCTCTGCGATCGACATTTGGTTCCAAATTTTTGACAAGGGTGCTCACCCTTTCTAGAGAGCTAGATGGATCTCGAGCTACCTGATAAGAGGGCGGAGGGCCCTTGACTTTCAAGGTTTCAATAGCCTCTTTCATGCACCCCCAATTGATCTTGGCGCTAGAGGAAGGGGGAACTGCTGAATGTGGTTTATGATTGTCTGATCTGGACATAGGACTGGGTGACCTAAAGGGTTGCCCCAAGGCACTCACCTGTTCATTGATTATCACTCCCTCTATTGGTGGAGTCCTCTTACTTCTGTTCTGATTTTCAAAGAAGGATGGCAAAGTGGAACTCCAGATCTGAGATTGAACTACCCGAGCTCGATTATAAAGTTGTGCGAATGTGTGAAATTCGCTCAGCATGAGAATAGCTCGCAGCTGCGAGGTAGTGTTGTTGACCAACATGGTGATAGCTTGAGATTCGGGGATTGCCACTTCCGCCCTAGAGGCCATTGCCCTCCACCTGTTGGCAAAATACGTGAACTCCTCTTCAGGCTTCATCTTTTCCATCACAAGATCAAACAAGGTGGGAGGCATGCTTGTCATATGACTAAACTGAGTGATGAATTTTTCAGAGACCATATCAAAATTGATTAGGTCTGTGGCGGGCAAGGAGGAGAACCATCTTAAGGCCTCACCTTCTAATGATTTTTGGAACAGATGGACAATGAGGACTCTGTCGTAGAGCCATTGATGGGAATCCATGAGGAAACCTGACAAGTGGTAATGAGGGTCAGAGGTGCCATCATATTTCCTGTACTTGGGGGCTTTGAATCCTGGTGGAAAGTGGGCCGGAGGGAGCTTGCAATAGCTCAAGAGAGAGTGCGGTTGTTTCAGGGTAAGTTTCTCGGCCATGAGCTTACGCACATAGGTTTCAACCTCACTTTTGTAGATGAATTCCTCCTGCTTGGGAGGAGGTGTAGTTTGAGAGACTGGAATCGGCATGACAGGTGGAGCAATTGGAGTAGGAGTTGCCTGGTTGATGCGAGTCTGAGCTCTGTTGGAAGATCCTTGGAAGTGAGTTCTCCGAGGAGTGGCATCTTGAGTTTTACCACAAGAGGCCAACTGGATGAGTTGATCAGGGGTGTACCGTGATAACACGGCAATAAGTTCCGGGTCCTCACTCGGGTCTTGGAAGGTTATGTTGGAGATTATAGGGTCACTTTCTGAAGAGGAAGATTCATCCAAGTATCTTCCCTTAAGTTCCTCTCTAGGTGTTTGGAACATGCCCACAAATGTTTGTTGTGGATCTTCTTCAATCTCGAACAGAGGGTTGTGTGTGACATTGTTACCAAACTCATCCATGTCATCATACACAGTGTTAACATACATTCGGTTCATTATGAAATACAAATCCTAAGAGATTTTATATTTCACTTGAAAGGTTAACAGTGTATTATGAGAATTGGTTTCTAACAAATCAAGTTCAAATCCTTAACGACACTGTACTTTTCTTTCAAAACATGTTCAACCAGAGTTTAGTTAGACGTCTTAGATTTTGAAAAAAATTCTCTCAGTGACACCTATAGGTGAGTGATTGTGAATGGAAAGGCTCAATTAATTCCTATTTAGGGTGGTGTCAGGTACAACCTGCTCGGCGGCCAAGTGGGAATCCCTGGCTCGCGGAGACTCACGGAGGTTCCCAACAGAATAAGACTAGTCACACTCGAGTGGGAATCCTCAGGTGGAGAGTCAAACACTATGGGAGAGGTAACTAGAAGTGTGATGCCGGCTCTTCCTTAAAAACCCGTGCGGATAGTACCCTGGAATCAACCCACAGTCCAGCAGACAAGAGAGGAAAAGAGAAGACAAGAGAGCAGTAAACAAAAAACTAGAACAGGCAACAATTTAATCAGAAAAATTGGACAGTAAAAAAATTAGGCAGCCAGAAGGCCGGAGCCTGGACGGCCGGCTACTTGGCCGTCCTAGAGCCTGGACGGCCAGGCAGTTGGCCGTCCTGGGTTTTGGAAGGCCAGGTGCTTGGCCGTCTTTGGGCTCTGGACGGCCAGGTACTTGGTCGTCCGGGCTGGGCTCTGGACGGCCAGGCACTTGGCCGTTCGGTCCGTTGGACGGCCAGGTACTTGGCCGTCTGGTCTGTGCTGGACGGCCAGGTACTTGGCCGTCCGGCCTGGGCGGCCAAGCGCTTGGCCGTTCGGGACTCTGGGCGGCCAAGTGCTTGGCCGTCCGCGGGAGTAGCTCTTACCTTGCCTGGCGAGCAAGAGAGTGTCCCACCGTTATCGCCAGAGGGCTGTAGGTGCCCGGAACGTCCCCCGCCGCTGCTACGGGCTTCGGATCGAGGGGTTTCTCCGTTCGTCTTAGCACTGTGGCGATTTTTAGGAGTGTTAGAAATTAAGATATGATCGCCAGGAGCATTACCTTATGGTCCCTGTGCCCCGCAGGATTGTAGAGTGATCGTGTTCTGAGGGAGCAGGAGACGGCGGTTTCCCCTTCTCTTCCTCCGGCCGGCCAGAGGAGGAGAGCTCGGTAGTCCACGCGCAGAATCTGGTAAGAGCTCCTAAAAAGAGAAGACAAACAAAGAAAAGAAATAACCCGATTAGAACTGTGATATGCAGAATCTATCCAAAATGTAAAAAAAACTAATTAGAATTGGAGGGAGACACACCGGATGGGTGTTTAGGAGGGAAGGTGACCATATGTTATGGCCACCCACCTCCCGTTTTTTGTTTGGAACCTCTGGGGGTAAAGGGTGCTAAGTCATCCTAAGATGCATGCATGTAGATAGGGTGCTCGTGTGTGAAAAGTGAAGTGATGTATTGAAAGTGGAAAGAAGAAAAAGAGTAAGAGAGGGTTAAGAAGACAAGCCCATTTGGAGTGACGTTCCTCCTGAAATAGCTCTCTAACTCTTTGCCCGCTCGACTCCTCAAGGCCGACTAACTTGCCAACTTCCTCTAAGCTTTCCCTCCAGAAAAGAAACTCCTCCTTCACCAATCCCTCTCCAACCCCTTTGCTCGAGGCAACATGGGGGGTTTAAATAGGTGAAGGGAAAATAGGGGTCTAAATCCCCGTAAAGCATCCTGGAGCCAATGGGAAGTGGTCAAGGGTCGGAGGTGGTGCGCGCGGCAGTCGCCGGAGTGGGGAGTGATCGGAGTAGTGGAGGTGAAGGCGGCGAGTAGAGGAGATCGTGGGGAAGACGAGGTCAAGGTGGTAGTTGTGGGAGTGGACGGCCAGCCAACATGCCTTCCAATCCTGTGGAAGGCTAGGTAGCTAGCCTTCCATGAAGTGGTGGAAGGTGGCCCGGTTGGCCTTCGAAGGGGATGGAAGGCAAGGGGTGGCCTTCGAAGAGTGGTGGAAGGCAAGGGGTGGCCTTCGAAGGACGGTGGAAGGCGGACCGGCTGGCCTTCGAAGGGTGGTGGAAGGCGGGCTGGCTGGCCTTCGAAGGGTGGTGGAAGGCGGGCTGGCTGGCCTTCGAAGGGTGGTGGAAGGCAGACTGGCTGGCCTTCGAAGGGTGGTGGAAGGCGGACTGGCTGGCCTTCCACAAAAAGGTGGCTAGAGTTGGGATTTGGTTAATGGGCCTAGTTATTAGTGGGCTGAGATGGCTAAGATGAGGGGTTTGGTGAAGATGGGCTAATGATGGATGTGGTTAATGACCAAAAGGGTGGTCCAAAATCGGTGTCTACAACTATAAGGCCTGTTTAATTGTGAGGAGAGTCTGTGGCTATGGCATTAGACACTTACTTGATCGGGGTAGAGGAACTATGTTGCTTTGTTGTGCTATCCACAAGCTTTGCATGCAAATCTATGCTTGTCTTGTAACGATGGTTAGCTTAGACCAGAATTAGTGGCTTGTTGTACTATCCACAAGGCCATTAAAACTCTGGGGACCGAAGCTATGATCGGATATTGTAAGGAGTTGCAAGTCCCATGAGATGGGTGCTCTTTGATTGTTTTACAGCTTTCTTGTGCTATCCACAAGGTTGTACTGCAAGTCATTGAGATTTTGATCCCCACTAAGAGACTGTTGGCGTCTCCCGTTCTGTATAACTAAGGGTTAAACTGTCCGTTGAAAATTAGTGGGAGTTAAAACTTGAACACAAGACCATGTCTTGTTTTATTTTTAATAATTGAACGTCTGCTAAATAGATTTTACCCATCTCCTGTAGGGAATTATGTCATCGAATAACCCACTTCGTGGCATACTTGATTCCCTTTTGACTTACCTGATCTACTCGAACTGGCTCAGACACTTGAAGAATGTCTTCAGATCTGAGCAGATTGCCTATGCCCTTGATGCTGATCCTCTTATTGAATCGGCATTATATGCCCCTAAAGCAGAGATGATAGCTAACGATAAAGATCGAAGGACAAAGGAAAAAGAGTAGTAAAGGGTGACTGCTTCTACTATAAGCAGAATGGTCACTGGAAGAAGAACTGTAAGGAGTTCCTCAACGATAAAGCTCATGGAAAAGTAAAGCCGTATGAAGCTTCAGATATCTATATGATAGATATCAACTTGTCAGTAAGAGATTCCACATCTTAGGTATTAGATACCGGATGTACTTCTTACATCTGTCATGATGCACATATACTGACAAGTAAGCGCAAGCTGAGAAAAGGGGAGGTGGAACTGAGGCTAGGAAATGACGCAAAAGTTGCGGCGATTGCTGTTGGGATAGCAAACCTCAGGTTTGCATCGAGAGACGTCTTATCATTAGAAAATTGTTATTATGTTCCTAGAATAATAAAGAACATCATATCAGTATCTTGTTTGGAGAAGATAGGATATCGGTTAACTATTGAGAATAGAAGTTGTTCGATTTATTATGGTAATAAATCAATAACTTCGGCATCTTTAGTCAATGGTCTATATCTGTTAGATATTTCTTATTACAATCTTCACATTGATAATGTTCTTAAGAAGAGCAAGAATTGTGTGAACCAAGCCTACATGTGGCATTGTAGACTTAGACATATTGGTGAGAGCAGGTTGCAAAAGTTGCACAAACATGGATATTTGAATGCATTCGATTATGAATTGTTTGCGACATGTGAGTCCTGCCTTATGGGAAAGATGGCAAAATCTTCATTTACTGTACATAGAGAACATGCCAAGGACATTCTGGGATTAATACATTCAGATATATGTGGTCCCATGTCCACCCAAGCCAAAGGTGGCTTCTCGTACTTCATTACATTCACCGACGACTTCTCAAGATTAGGTTACGTGTACTTAATGAAGTACAAGTTGGAAGCATTTGAGAAGTTCAAGGAGTTTAAGAATGAGGTAGAGAAACAATTAGGAAAGTGTATTAAAGCTCTTCGATCTGATCGGGGAGGAGAATACTTGAGTACTAATTTCACACAATTCTTAAAGGATAATGGTATCCTTTCTCAGCTGACCCCTCATATACACTACAGACGAATGGTGTATCAGAAAGGAGGAATCGCACCTTGTTGGACATGGTGCGATCCATGATGAACTATTCGAGATTACCAGTGTCCCTCTGAGGGTATGCTCTAGAGTCAGCAGTATACCTACTGAATAGAGTACCCAGCAAGTCTGTAGCCTCTACTCCATATGAGATATGGAAAGGCAGGAAACCAGAATTTAAACATGTTAAAGTCTGGAGTTGTCCTGCTGATATAAAGAGGCATGATCAAGACAAGCTGGAGTCACGAACTGATAAATATAGGTTTGTGAGATATCCATAGGAAATCTTTGGATACTACTTTTACCATCCTGGTGAACAAAAGGTGTTTGTCGCCAGGAAAGCTTTCTTCTTAGAAGAGGAATACCTTCTCCAGGAGGATAGTGGAAGTAAAATAGTACTGGAAGAGGTTCCAAATCCCCAAACAGTTGCATTATCATCAGATGAGATATCAGTTTTTGAATATGTTCAGCTACACACATATGAGTCTCGTAGATCTGGTAGATTACCTAGACTACCCGAACGATATGTAGGACATATCGCTGAAGGTGAGTCTAATGTAGTATATAATGAGGATGATGATCCTAAAACCTACCAGGAGGCCATAGAAAGCCCAGAAGCCAGGAAATGGCGAGAAGCCATAAACTCAGAAATCCAATCCAAGTACACCAACCAAGTTTGGAACTTGGAGGACTTGTCCGAGGGTATTGTACCCATCGGATGCAAGTAGATCTTTAAGAGAAAGATCGGTACTGATGGACGGATTGATACTTATAAGGCAAGGTTGGTAACAAAGGGATATCGTCAAAGGCAATGAATTGACTATAACGAGACTTTCTCACCAGTTCCCATGATAAAATCAATCAAAGTTCTACTCGCCATTGCTGCACACTTCGATTACGAGATCTGGCAGATAGATGTGAAGACCGCCTTCCTCAATGGTAACCTTAAGGAAGAGGTGTATATAATACAACTAGAAAGTTTCACATCTAAGAAATCTCCAGATAAAGTGTGCAAGCTTCAAAGGTCCATTTATAGACTGAAGCAAGCTTCTCGGAGCTAGAACATAAGATTTGACGAGGCTCTCAAGTCTTATGACTTTATTAAGAATGAAGATGAGCCTCGTGTGTGCAAGAAGACTAGTGGGGGCGCAGTCACCTTCTTAGTTCTTTACATAGAGGACATACTACTCATTGGGAATGATGTAGCTATGATGTTATCAGTAAAGATCTGGCTGTCGAAAAACTTCTGCATGAAGGATTTGGGAGAAGCATCTTACGTATTGGGGATACAGATCTATAGAGATAGATAAAAAAGGATGCTTGGAATGACCCAATCCTTGTACATAGATACCATTGTCAAAAGGTTTGGCATGGAAAATTCCAAGAGGGGTCTCATATAGATGAAACATAGAATTAATCTCTCAAAGGAGCAGTCTCCTAGGACTCCCGATGAGAGGACACTCATGGATAGAGTACCCTATACTTCTGCCATAGGATCTATCATGTAGGCCATAATATGTACACGGTCTGATGTTGCATTTGCTCTAAGTGTTACGAGCAGATTTCAGGCTGATCCAGGCGAAGAGCACTGGAAGGCAGTGAAATGTATCCTTAAGTACTTGAGAAGAACTAAGGATATGTTTCTTATCTATGGAGGAGGTGACTTAAAACTGCGAGGCTTTTCTGACTGGAGTTTTCAGTCAGATCCAGATGATAGCAGGTTTACATTTGGATTCGTGTTTAGTTTGAACGGAGGCGCAGTGTGCTGGAAGAGTTCCAAGCAAGCAACCACTGCAGATTCGACAACTGAAGTTGAGTACATCGTTGCAGCTGAAGCCGCCAAGGAAGCAGTGTGGTTGAAGAAATTCATCACCGACCTCGGTGTAGTTTCCAGCATCTTTGAACCTATTTCGCTGTTGTGCGACAACAATGGAGCCATTGCGCAAGCGAAAGAGCCGCGGTCTCATCAGAAATCGAAGCATATTTTGAGGCACTTTCATCTAATCAGAGAGATCATATCCAGAGGAGATGTAGTGGTGGAAAGATTTCCATTTGTCAACAAGATAGCAGATCCACTGACAAAGCCGTTGGCTCAAATTCTATTTGAGCGTCATCTGGAGTCTATAGGTTTACTGTATAAAGGTGATTGACTTTAGTCCAAGTAGGAGATTGTTAGTCTTAGGTGGCCTACAAGCCAATATGACTTTATAATCTCGTTCATTTATTAATATAATGGCATAATATTCATTGTGTGTGAATCGTACTAATTATCGTGTCATAATGAAGTCCGTGAATATGTGCGATAGTGATCAGATTATGATGAGATCATACTAGTGAGACTGATCACTTAAACACACATATTCTTAATCGTTCCTAGTCGGAGGATATCCGAGAAGGACATCGGATATCCGGTTAGACTAGTACAAATTACTCCTGCTCATGCGATGAGGGTGACCGATCTCATAGTCACTTGTGTGGAGACACTAAGGCGAATCTGTAGGTGCTCATTGGAGAATGAGTTCACTGAACTGATCTGACTGAATCGCTGGATGGTATTGTACCTCACTGTCAACCAGCTTGATTCTATTGTCGCAGTTGTGTAGATGGTCCTCGGACCTGAGACACCAAGGACACCTTGGCGGTGGACTTCTGTGCTTTGACCTTGGTTTACGAATCTCTAGCCACGGGATTCTAATACGCCAAGGATTGGGTACAGTGGAATACCGTCGAAGGGAATTGTGTGTCAATAAGGAATCATTCGCTCTCGGTACTTAGAGAGAGAATGCTCTACGAAGGATGCGCGAAAGTCCCTGGCCAGGGCGGACGATAATATTGGGAAAGGAGTTTTCCGATATTCATCAGCGACATCCAATCCAAGTGAGTCAACCGGCTAGGGTTTGACAGCTCGCCATGCCCTGAGTTGACTCAAGAGCATTGTACGAATGAAGGATTATATCCACGCGGTAACTATCGACGGAAAGGTTCCAAAAGTGGGTTACTTAACCCCAAATACCTTCCGGGTTCACGCGGTGTTGCTTGGCACCCAACGTGATCGGAGGCCCGGTCGAATTCGATGTGCGACATCAATTCAATTGAGTAATTAATTAATAAAGAGTTATTAATTGACTAATAAAGCCAGTGTGGAGTCACTGGGCTTATTGGGCTATTAACCGGACTGGTTGTTGGGCCTAGAGGGTCACACGCAAATGATTCTCAAGGCGATGGATAAATAAGTAGGTTTTATATAAACCGGGGGTTTTTATGAAAAATCGCACGGTTAGTATAAAATTTAGTGAATGGGCTGAGCAGGCCAAGCTGCTGCTAACCCTAGCCACCCGCTCCTTTCTTTCTCTCTCTCTCTGGTGCTCCAGAATAATCGGGATCCCTGGATATGCTCCGCTACTTCTCCAACTCCCGTTTGACGGGAAATCATCCGTACGTTGCGGCGAACGGCGGAGACTTCGTGGGCTGCGAAGAACAAGGAACGTGAGGATATCTGTCGAGAGGAGGATCGCGTGGACTTCTCTAGAGGTCGGGCACTTGCGCGGCTTGCGGTGTCGCACCGACGGAACCGAACAGTTGCAGATTTGAATCCACACATGGTAAGGATTCGATAATCCGATTATCGTAATTTTAGATTTTTCGAAACAGGAACGGATCTCCATTTTATGTTTATTTCCGATGCATGGGAGATCCGGAGAAACCTCGAGAACCCAACACGGTTCAGCAGGCAGACGTGGATGCAGTGCCTGAATGAGAACGAGCTCCTCCACCTTCGACTAACGATGAGGACCCTAGCCTCCACCAGGAGTGTATCGAGGAAGAGGTACCGGAGGGGATCAGGAGGACGATGAGGGGGAAGCAGGCCACACCAACTGGCAGGTGAAGTTCTCGAAGCAGCATGTCGACTGGAAGCGATGTGGCAACCCGGTCGAGTCCCACGTGGAGAGTAGCGATGGCTACATTCACCAGTATCGGGCCCACTACGTTGCCAACCTTCAGCAGCTTCGTCCTCTCGATGTAAGTATGGTTATATGCTTCTTATATTTTATTATTATCTTTCTTAAATTTGTGAATGAAGGAATGACATGTTATATGTGCAGGATGCGCGTGGCGCTACCATCATTACTCTTCGGGCTCGACTCCAGGATGTTGATGCCCAGCTTGAACATGTCCAGAAGGAGCTCGATGAACTGGTATGTATGATTGAAAGTCTTAAACACATGAATGGATTTATTTTATTAATTGTTTTGACACTTAACCACTGACGGTGCTCTTTTGGTACAACGTGCTGTTAGTATTGGATGGCCAATAAGTCAATCCGATACTGTATTATGTTCAGATTATTAACATAATGACATATTTTCATTGTGTATCTTATTTGAGCATTGCTTATCGAATCACGATGAAGTCCATGAACATGTGCATTAATCTTCGAATTATGATGAGATCATAATTACGGGACCGAAGGTTTATAAATACATGTTCTTAATTGTTCCTAGTCATAAGATATTTTGAGAAGGACATCGAACATCCAGATAGACTAGTATAGGTTTCTTCAGCTCATATGATGAGGGCGACTGATCCTATAAATCACTTGTGTGGAGACACTATGCTGGACCTGTAGGTGCTCATTGGCGAATGAGTTCACTGAACTGATCTGACTATGAATAGCCGGATGGTAAACACCTCACTGTTAACCAAATCGATTCTTTTGTCACGGTTGCGTAGATGATCCTTATACCTGAGATGCCAAAGATATCTTGTTGATAGGTTTCTGAACTTTGACCTTGACTAACGATCCCTAACCATGGGTTATCAATAAGTTAAGTGATTGGGTTCAGGGAAATGCCCTCGAAGGTAATTGTGTGTTCAATACGGAATCATCTGCTCTCGGTAGTTTAAGAGAGAATGTTCCACGAATGATGCGCTTAAAGTTCCTGGCCAGGGCGGACTCTGTATCTGATAAGGAGTTATCTGATTCAGATTAGCGGCATATGATTCAAGTGAATAGACCAGTTAGGGTTTAATAATAAACCATACCTTAGGTAGATTCGTGAACATTGTACGGATGAAGGATTATATCCGCGCGGTAACCGTTGATGGAAAGGTTCCCAAAGTGGGTTTGATTAACCCAAATGCCTTCTGGCATCATGCAGTGTTGCTTGGCACGCAACATGATCGGAAGCCCGTCCGAATTTATTGTGGTGACATTAAATTCAGCTGATTAATTAATATAAGGGTATTGATTAATTTAATGGGTCAGTAAGAGGTTACTGGGACTTAATGGGCCATTAACTGGATTGGTATTTGGGCCTAAAGGGTCACACGCAAATGGTTTTCTAGTTGGTAGATTTTTAATAGGGTTTTGGATAAGTTCGGGTTTTTATGAAAAACCGCAAACGAACTTCTTATAAAAGCATGCGATCAGGCTCAGGGGCCAGCAACCCTAACCCTGGCCGCCCCCCTCACCTCTCTCTCCTCTCTCTCTGGCACCAGCCCCATCTGGATGCCCCTCGACATAGTCGCATCGACTCCCGTTCTTCGTGTTCTCATCTGATAAGAAATCTTCTTCGCATGTCGCGGAGAATCACACGAAGCAAGATGGGATCTGCGGACGCTGCTACGAGCGAGGAAACGAGGACGATCCGTCAAAAAGAAGACCGTGTGGATATATCTAGAGGTCGGGCATGTGCGCGGCTTGCGGGATCACACCGTCGGAACCGTTCGGATGCGGATTCGAATCTACATAAGGTAAATCAGATTTACGAATTAGTTTTAATGATCGAAACAGGATTGATCAGATCATAAGAAATTTTATTCCGCTGCGTTTTCGGTCGGACCTCGACACAACGATCTTAATAGTGGTATCACAGCATGGTTACACTGTGTTTTCGCTGTTTTGATCTCCGTATTGATAATTTTATAATTTAATTCCATGCCCTGTTTTGATTTTACTTAAATGCAATGCGTTCATGAGATGAACACTGTGAATTAAAAATAATTATTGCATCAAAAATTATTTTTTTTGTATACCCCTTTTCGTGTTCTTCGTCCGACGAAGAACGGCCATGGATCGGCACATTCGCGAGCACCCCAAAGGTTGGGGATGGATCATCGTCTCATGGTACCACCCAGGTGGGATCGCCGGTCGCCGGAGACCCCATGGCTGGCCTGCCCCTTCTCTTCTTTCTCTCCTACATTTGAAGAAGAAAATGGAGGGGGGGGGGGGGGGGGGGGGTGATTTGGGATGACCGCCGGCTGCCAGGGCCACCGGCGCTGTCGCCGAGACCCCTGGCCGCCGGGGGGGTCATCCCCGGTGCCGGTCCCCGCTGGCCGCCACCTGCAGGGCAGGCCGGTGGCGGCTGGGGGCCGCCCCCTTTCTTGCCTACAACGTACCTAGGGGAAACCCTAGCTACGTCGGGCAGGGAAGGGGGAGGCGGCTGGGCCGGGCCAGACCCTAGGCCCGAGCCAGCTTGGTTCGGGCGCCGGCTGGCTCGGTCCAGTGACCGGACCGGGCCCGGTTCGCCAGGCCCTTTATCCCTATTTTATTTTTTTGATGCCATTCTTAAATTACCGAATTTAGTTTAAATATAAAATGTGCTTTTTTTGTTTAATTATATTCTATTTTTAATTGTTTATGGCATATAAATAAGATTATGGGGTTATTTTAACGATTGTTGTTAATTGCTTTTTAATCTAATTGTTAGAATAAATGACATTAAAGGGAGTTGATTTAATTGTTAAATTAAAATT
The DNA here is from genome assembly GCA_030544215.1 of Zantedeschia hybrid cultivar. NCBI lineage: Eukaryota > Viridiplantae > Streptophyta > Magnoliopsida > Alismatales > Araceae > Zantedeschia > Zantedeschia hybrid cultivar. The sequence goes on along the minus strand of JARZZO010000013.1, from coordinate 11,674,450 downwards.
TAATGTCTATAATTTTTACAAGGCATGGAATATTATAAATTTGTCAATTTGGAGTTATTGTACATTTATTTTGATGTGCATCTGATTGCTTATTTAAATTCTATTTAAATTGGCATGATTAAACTGAAAAATCTTTTCGAAAATTCTAAATCCAATTTGATTGGTTCCTGGTTTTATGAAACCAAAAATATTTATTTTCAAAAATTTTAATTAGCCATTTGAAGAGCTATTTCCTGTGTGGTTTGTTTTAATCTAAAAACAGCACGGTGGTCATAGATTAGCACTTTAATTGTTGTGGATGTGGACGTGATTGTGTGGTTTATTGTTTATTAATAAATAAAGGTCTGCGAACATCTCCCTCTCATATTCCATTGTATTTATACCTCCCTCCTTTTGTATTCGCCTTAAGGCTTCCTCTTTTTAAATTATCTTGTAATTATGAATTATGATGTAATTTGATCGAGGCGGCTGAGCGTGGAGCGAGGATGATCCACAACTACAACCAAGAAGGATAAGAAAGAGTTCCTTAAGCCTATGAGTTTGCAGACTCATAATATAAACGTTGTATTATGTGTGCGCATGTGCGTTTGACAATATGGCGCATGTCAAACCACTGTGCTATCCATGACCACCACTCGACATGTATGTGATGTGTGTGTATTTATTCTTTTGATTATGAATCAAATAATCTAGGTTATTAGTAAAAAATATATATATTCGATATATAATACTATCGCCTAGGATGAGAGCAAATAAATAATATAAAACCTTCGTTTTAAAATCTAAGCCATAATGCGAATCATTTAGAATGCACCGCGTGGCCCTCCATCAATATAGTTATTAAATCTCGATTGTTTGGTGGCATATTCTTCGTGTTTACCTGAGATTTGCCATCATTTGAAGAGAGGTCTATTGACTATGGCGTTGGATGCCTGGAGATTGGAGTAAAAGAACAGTATAGCTATCCATGTGTTTACCCGGGGGCTATATTCATACTCTACTCCATCACGTATTGATGGTTGTTTATAACATATTTAATGGTCTATTGACTATGGCGTTGGATGCCTGGAGATTGGAATAAAAGAACAGTATAGCTATCCACGTGTTTACCCAGGAGCATTAGTGATCTGGAGCCGAAACAAGATCAGATATTGCAAGGAGTTGCAATTATCATGAGATGATTGCTCTGAGATAACAGTATGATACTATGTGTTTATCCGAGGTCATAATTGTTAGGTTCGCTGTGTCGAGATCTGACTGAAAATGCAGCAGAATAATTTATTTCGGGATCGGATCCATCCCGTTTCGATTAACAAAATAATACCGGAGTGAATCAGATTTACCTTGCGCGGATTCGAATCAGCGTTAGTTTTTCGGTTCTGTCGGAGCGATGCCACAAGTCGGGCAGGTGCTCGACCTCTAGCAGTATCTACGCGGTTCTCCTCGCGATGGATCGTCCTCGCCTCCTCTCTCGAATCGACTTTCGTGGATCCCGTCTGGCTTCGCGTAATCTGCCACGACATGCGGATTCAGAATCTCCTGTTGGACAGAAGGCGGAAGAAGGACGGCCTCGTGTCGTGCGTCTGGAAGAGAGGAGAGAGAAAGAATGACGGCTAGGTTAGGGTTGTTGGCCCCCGACGTAGCGTCTATTCTTTTATAATTAATATGTTTGCGGTTTTATGTCCAGACTTATCCGTAACCCTGTCAGATTATCCATCGACTTGAAAACCTTTTGCGTGTAACCCTCTAGGCCCAAATACCAGTTCAATTAATAGCCCATTGAGCCCAGTAACTCTTTACGGATCCACTGAATTAATTAATATCCTTATAATTAATTAATCAGCCGAATTTATTGTCCCACAATAAATTCGGACGGACTTCCGATCACGTTGGATGCCAAGCAACATCGCGTGATCCTGGATGGCACTGGGGTTATCGCAACCCTCTATTGGAACCCTTCTGTCATCGGTTAGCGCGCGGATATAATCCTTCATCCGTGCAATGTTTCCGAATCGACCTTGGGTATGGTTCACTATTAAACCCTATTCGGTCGACTCACTTGAATCAGATGCCGCTAATCTAAATCCGATAACTACTTATCGAATACAGAGTCCGCCCTGGCCAGGGACTTTAAGCGCATCATTCCCAGAACATTCTCTCTCAAACTACCGAGAGTAGATGATCCAATATTGAACATACAATTACCTTCGAGGGCATTTCCCTGAACCCGATCACTTAACTTATTGATAACCCATGGTTAGAGATTCGTTAGTCAAGGTCAAAGTTCAGAAACCTACCAACAAGATATCTTTGGCGTCTCAGGTCCAAGGACCATCCACGCAACCGTGACAAAAGAATCAAGCTGGTTAACGGTGAGGTGTTTACCATCCAGCGATTCATAGTCGGATCAGTTCAGTGAATTCATTCGCCAATGAGCACCTACAAGTCCAGTATAGTGTCTCCACACAAGTGACTTATAGGATCAGTTACCCTCATCATATGAGTTGAAGTAATGTATACTAGTTTATCTGGATGTTCGATGTCCTATTTCAAACATCCTATGACTAGGAACAATTAAGAACATGTGTTTTATAAGTCTTCAGTCCTGTAATTATGATCTCATCATAATCCGAAGACTGTTGCACATGTTCATGGACTTCATCGTGATACGATAAACATAGATCGAATTAATTACACACAATGAATTATTGCCATTAATTAATAATATGAATAAGTACATAGTATCGGATTGGCTTTGACACCATCTAATACTAACAATAATGTGATGCTTGGAGATTTTGATCCTCACTAGGAGACAGTCGGCATCTCCCGTTCTGTATAAATATGAAGGTTATGTATCTCGACGAAAATTAGTGGGAGAAAAATTAGATAATAAAAGACCATATCTTGTTTTAATTAATCTGAATACCTGCTAATTATAATTTGATTATCTCCTGCAAGGCTAAAATGTTGCACCATAATCTGTTGCATGGCATACTTGATGCCAATCGTTTGACAGGCTCTAACTACTCAGACTGGCTCAGGAACCTGAAGATTGTCCTCAGGTCTGAGCATATTGCCTATGTCTTGGATAATGAACCTCCTACTGAACTAGTATTAGATGCCCCAAAGGAGGATTTGATTGCATATGAAAAATGGAAGGAAGACTCCACCATGGCCCAATGCTACATGTTAGCCTCTATGAGCAATGAGTTGCAGAGGCAACATGAGAAGATGGATGCTAGATCTATCATGCTCCATTTGAAGGAGTTGTTTGGTGAGTAGAACAGAATTGAACGATATGAGATATCTAAGAATATGTTCAAGGCTCAGATGGCATAGGGAACTTTAGTACAGACTCATGTACTGAAGATGATTGAATGGGTAGAGAGGCTGGATGCTCTTGGGGTTATACTTCCCAAGGATATGCATACTGACCTTGTGTTATCTTCCCTTCCACAATCATATGCTCAGTTCATCGTTAGCTTTAACATAAACAAGATCCAGACCACTTTAGTTGAACTACTGAACATGTTAAAGACTGTAGAGGGGAACCTTGTGAAGGATAAATGCCATATCCTCATAGTTGGTAAGACCAACAGAAAGAGACTTGCTGTCCAAGTCTTTTGGAAAGGTAAGAATAAGGTTCAGAGAAAGCAAAAGGTTGTCAAGAAAGACAAAGCCAAGAGTGCTGAGAAAGGTGATTGCTTCTGCTGTCATCAAAAGAGCCACTGGAAGAGGAATTGCAAGGAATACCTCAAGGACAAGGCTCAAGCTTTAGGTATCTATATGATAGATATAAACTTGTCAATAAGAGATTGTACATCATGGGTATTAGATACTGGATATGTATCTCATATCTACAATTCTATGCAGGCACTGACAAGAAGACGTAAGCTGAGGACCGGCGAGGTGGAGCTGAGGCTACGTAACGGCGCAAGGGTTACGACTATCACTGTGGGGACAGTGAAGCTCAAGCTACCATCTGGGGACACATTTTCATTAGATGAATGTTATTATGTACCTAGCATAATAAGAAATATTATTTTTATTTCATGTCTAGATGGAATTGGATATAATTTAATTGTTGGGAACAATTGTTGTTCCATTTATTTGGGAAATAAATTAATAGCTTTTGCTATCTTGTCCAATAGTTTGTATCTATTAAATGTGTCTCATGAATATTTACATATCAGTTCTTTAATTAAAAGAAGTAAGTATGAAATGAACAAAGCCTACTTAGGGCATTGTAGGCTTGGCCACATTGGTGAAAATAGACTCTAATAGGTGCATAAAGATGGATACTTAGATCCATTTGATTATGAATCATATGCAACCTGTGAGTCATGTTTAATGGGTAAAATGGCCAAGTCTCCATTTAGTAGAACTGAAGAGCGAGCAAAAGACATATTAGAACTTATACATTCAGAAATATGTGGTCTTATGTCTACCCAAGCCATTGGTGGTTTCTTATATTTCATTACATTTACTGATGATTACTCATGATTTGGATACATATACTTAATGAAGTATAAATCTGAAGCCTTTGAGAAATTCAGAGAATTTAAGAATGAAGTAGAGAAACAAACTGGAAAGAGTATAAAACCATCCGATTTGATCGGGATGGTGAATACTTGAGTACATAGTTCATTAAATACTTAAAGGATAATGGAATCCTTTTCCAACTTACACCTCCTTATACACCTCAGATGAATGGTGTATCAGAAAGGAGAAATCGCACATTAATGGAAATGGTGCGATCTATGATGAGTATGTCCAAATTACCAATGTCCTTATGGGGATATGCACTTAGCTCGGCTATGTATATCCTGAACAAGGTACTTAACAATTCTATTGAAACCACTCCATATGAGATATGGAATGGAAAGAAACCAGAGCTTAAACATGTTAAAGTCTGGGGATGTCCTGCTCATGTTAAAAGACATGACGCAGATAAGCTGGAATCCAGAACTAATAAATGCAGATTTGTGGGATATCCAAAGGAAACTTATGGATATTACTTTTATCATCATGATGAACAAAAGGTGTTTGTAGCTAGGAGAGTTGTCTTTCTGGAAGAAAATTATATTATCTAGAAGGACAGTGGGAGTAAAGTAACTCTGGAAGAAATTCCAGACCCACAAACTTGTAATGGTTCATCCGATGAACTGTTAGTTTCTGAACCTGTTCAAAATAGTACACAAGAATATCGTAGGTCTGAAAGAGTACCTAAACCACTGGAAAGAAATGTAGGACATATTAATTTGGATGGTTCAAGGATACTCTATAATGAAGATAATGATCCTAAGACTTATGAGGAGGCTATTGAAAGTCCAGAGGCTGGGAAATGGCGGGAAGCCATGAATTCTAAAATACAATCCATGTACATCAACCAAGTTTGGAACTTAGAAGATTTACCCGAGGGCATAGTACCCATCGGATGCAAATGGATCTTTAAAAGAAAGATCGGTGCAGATGGACGTATTGAGACTTATAAGGCAAGATTAGTTGCGAAAGGCTATCGTCAAAGACAAGGTGTTGACTATGCCGAAATCTTATCACCCGTTGTCATGATTAAGTCTATTAGAATTCTTCTCGCCATTGCTGCCTACTATGATTATGAAATCTGGCAGATGGATGTGAAGACTACCTTTCTCAATGAAAACCTTGAGGAGGAGGTGTATATGTTACATCTAGAAGGGTTCACAACCAAAGAATCTCCAGAGATGGTATGCAAGTTGTAGAGGTCCATTTATGGACTGAAGCAAGCTTCCTGAAGCTGGAACATAAGATTTGATGAGGCGATCAAATCTTATGGCTTCATTAAGAATGAAGATGATCCCTGTGTGTACAAGAAAAACAGTGGGAGAGCAATCACATTTCTGATTCTTTACATTGACGATATCCTACTCATTGGGAATGATGTGGGAATGATGTCATCAGTAAAGATTTGGCTGTCAAAGAACTTCTATATAAAGGATTTGGGAGAAGCATCTTACGTATTGAGAATACGGATCTATAGAGATAGATCGAAGAAGATGCTTGCTTTAACCCAATCTATGTACATAGAAACCATTGTCAAAAGGTTTGGTAAGGAAAATTCCAAGAGAAGTCTCATACCGATGACACATGGAATTTCACATTCTAAAGGTCAGTTTCTCAAGACACTTGAAGAGAGGGTTATGATGGATAAGGTCCCCTATGCCTCTGTCATAGGCTCCATCATGTATGCCATGCTATGTACAAGACCTGATGTAGCATATGTTCTAAGTGTTACGAGCATGCATCAGGTGGATCTAGGTGATGAACACTGGAAGGCTGTGAAATTTATCCTTAAGTACTTGAGAAGAACTAAGGATCTATTTCTAGTCTATGGAGGAGAAGACTTAAAGGAACAATGATACACTGACTCGAGTTTTCAGTCTGATCTTGATGACAGCAAGTCAATATCAGGTTTTGTCTTTACACTCAACGGGGGAGCAGTGAGCTGGAAAAGTTCAAAGTAGGAAACCACTGCTGATTCGACAACAAAAACTGAGTATATTGTTGCTGCTGAAGCCGTCAAGGAAACTGTATGGATGAAGAAATTCATCGGCGATCTTGGCGTGGTAGAAAGCATATATGGTCCCCGTCCTACTGTTGTGTGACAATAATGGGGCGATTGCTCAAGTGAAAGAGCCGAGGTCTCATCAGAAGTCAAAGCACATTCAGCGGCGCTTTTATTTGATTAGAGAGATTATAGCTTGATGAGATGTCGTTGTGGAAACAGTTACCTCAACCGACAACATAGCATATCCACTAACAAATTCTTTGTCTCAAATTGTATTTGAGCGTCACTTATAGAATATGGGTATTCTGTATAAAAGTGATTGGCTTTAGTTCAAGTAGGAGATTGTTAGTATTGGATGGCCAATAAGCCAATTTGACATTGTATTATGTTCAGATTATTAACATAATGGCATATTTTCATTGTGTATCATATTTGAGCATTGCTTATCGAATCACGATGAAGTCCATGAACATGTGCATATTAATCTTCGAATTATGATGAGATCATAATTACGGGATCAAAGGTTTATAAATATATGTTCTTAACTATTCCTGGTCATAAGATGTTTTGAGAAGGACATCGAACATCCGGATAGACTATTATAGGTTTCTTCAGCTCATATGATGAGGGTGACTGATCCTATAAGTCACTTGTGTGGAGACACTATGCTGGACCTGTAGGATCCCATTGGCGAATGAGTTCACTGAACTGATCCGACTATGAATTGCTGGATGGTAAACACTTCACTGTTAACCAGCTCGATTCTTTTGTCATGGTTGCGTTGATGATCTTTGGACCTGAAACGCCAAAGATATCTTATTGGTAGGTTTCTAAACTTTGACCTTGACTAACGAATCCCTAACTAAGGGTTATCAATAAGTCAAGTGATCGGGTTCAGGGAAATGCCCTCGAAAGTAATTGTGTGTTCAATATGGGATCATTCGCTCTCGGTAGTTTGAGAGAGAATGTTCTACGAATGATGCGCTTAAAGTCCGTAGCAGATCTAGATCTGTCTGGACGCCAGAGAGAGAGAGAAACAGAGGAGGGGCGGCTAGGGTTAGCAGCAGCTTGGCCTGCTCAGCCCGTTCGCTATGTTTTACACTAATCGCGCAGTTTTTCATAAAAACCCCCGGTTTGTATAAAACCCACTTATTTATCCATCACCTTGAGAATCATTTGCGTGTGACCCTCTAGGCTCAAGTACCAGTCCAGTTAATGGCAAAACAAGCCCAGTGACTCCTCACTAGCTTTATTAATCAATTAATAACCCTTTATTAATTAATTAATCAATCGAATTGATGTCGCACATCGAATTCGACTGGGCCTCCGATCACGTTGGGTGCCAAGCAACACCGCGTGAACCCGGAAGGTATTGGGGTTAAGCAACCCACTCTTGGAACCTTTCCGCCGACAGTTACCGCGTGGATATAATCCTTCATTCGTACAATGCTCTCGAGTCAACTCAGGGTATGGCGTGCTGTCAAACCCTAACCGGTCGACTCACTTGGATTGGATGCCGCTGATGAATATCAGAAAACTCCTTTCCCAATATTATCGTCCGCCCTGGCCAGGGACTTTCGCGCATTCTTCCTAGAGCATTCTCTCTTTAAGTACCGAGAGCGAATGATTCCTTATTGACACACAATTCCCTTTGACGATATTCCGCTGTACCCAATCCTTGGCGTATTAGAATCCCGTGGCTAGAGATTCGTAAACCAAGGTCAAAGCACAGAAGTCCACCGACAAGGTGTCCTTGGTGTCTCAGGTCCGAGGACCATCCATACAACTGCGACAATGGAATCAAGCTGGTTGACAGTGAGGTATAATACCATCCAGCGATTCAGTTGGATCAGTTCGGTGAACTCATTCTCCAATGAGCACCTACAGATTCGCCTTAGTGTCTCCACACAAGTGACTTATAAGATCAGTCACCCTCATCATATGAGCAGGAGTAATCTATACAAGTCTAACCGGATATCCGATGTCTTTCTCGGATATCCTCCGACTAGGAACGATTAAGAATATGTGTGTTTAAGTGATCAGTATCATTAGTATGATCTCATCATAATCTGATCACCATAGCACATATTCACGGACTTCATTATGAAACGATAATTAATGCGATTTACACATAATGAATATTATGCCATTATATTAATAAATGAACGAGATTTACATAGTCAGATTGGCTTGTAGGCCACCTAAAACCAACAATCTCCCACTTGGACTAAAGCCAATCACCTTTATACAATAAGCCTATAGACTTTAGGTGACGCTCAAACACAATTTGAGCCAACGGCTTTGTCAGTAGATCTGCTACATTGTCGACGGATGGAACTCTTTCCACTACTACATCTCCTCTGGATAAGATGAAAGTGCCTCAGAATATCTTTCGATTTCTGATAAGACCACGACTCTTTCACTCGTGTAATAGTTCCATTGTTGTCGTACAACAGCGGAACATGATCAAGGATACAGGGAACTATGTCAAGGTTGGTGATGAACTTCTTCAACCACACTACTTCCTTGAAAGCTTCAGCTGCAGTGATGTGCTCAGCTTTAGTCGTCGAATCTGCAGTGGTTACTTGTTTGGAACTCTTCCAGCACACTGCGCCTCCGTTCAATGTAAATACAAATCCAGATGTAGACTTGCTATTATCTGGATATGACTAGAAACTCAAGTCAGTAAAGCCTCACAGTTTCAAGTCACCTCCTCCATATATAGGAAACATATCCTTAGTTCTTCTCAAGTATTTAAGGATACATTTCACTGTCTTCCAGTGCTGTTCGCCTGGATCAGCCTGAAATCTGCTCGTAACACTTAGAGAAAATGCAACATCAGGCCGTGTACATAGTATGGCATACATGATAGATCCTATGGCAGAGGCATAGGGTATTCTATCCATGAATGCCCTCTCATTAGGAGTCTTAGGAGACTGCTCCTTTGAGAGACTAATTCCATGTCTCATCGGTATGAGACCTCTCTTGAAATTTTCCATACCAAACCTTTTTTACTATGGTATCTATATACAAGGATTGGGTCATTCCAAGCATCCTCTTTGATCTATCTCTATAGATCCGTATTCCCAATACATAGGAAGCTTCTCCCAAATCCTTCATGGAAAAGTTTTTCGACAGCCAGATCTTTACTGATGACATCATAGCTACATCATTCCCAATGAGTAGTATGTCATCTACGTAAAAAACTAAGAAGGTGACTGCACTCCCATTGGTCTTCTTCTACACACAAGGCTCATCTTCATTCTTAATGAAGTCATAAGACTTGACAGCCTCATCAAATCTTATGTTCCAGCTCCGGGAAGCCTGCTTCAGTCCATAAATAAACCTCTGAAGCTTGCACACTTTATCTGGAGATTCTTTGGATGTGAAACCTTCTGCTTGTATCATATACACCTCTTCCTCAAGGTTACCATTGAGGAAGGCAGTCATCACATCTATCTGCCAGATTTCATAATCAAAATGTGCAGCAATGGCGAGTAGAACTCTGATCGACTTTATCATGGCGACTGGTTAAAAAGTCTCGTCATAGTCAATTCCTTGCCTTTGACGATATCCCTTTGCCACCAACCTTGCCTTATAAGTGTCGATCCGTCCATCAGCACAGATCTTTCTCTTAAAGATCCACTTGCAACCAATGGGTACAATACCCTCGGGCAAGTCCTCCAAGTTCCAAACTTGGTTGGTGTACATGGACTGGATTTCTGAGTTTATGGCTTCTTGCCATTTCGCGGCTTCTGGGCCTACTATGACCTCCTGGTAGGTTTTAGGATCATCATCCTCATTATATTCTACCTTAGGCTCACCTTCAGCGATATGTCTCACATATCGTTCGGGTAGTCTAGGTAATCTACCAGATCTACGAGGCTCATCTGTGTGTACCTGAACAGATTCAGGAACTGATATCTCATCTAATGATAATGCAACTTTTTAGGAATTTGGAACTTCTTCCAGTACTATTTTACTCCCACTGTTCTCCTGGAGAAGGTATTCCTCTTCCAGGAAGACAACTTTCTTAGCGACAAACACCTTTTGTTCACCAGGATGGTAAAATAGTATCCTTTATTTGGATATCCCACAAAACTGCATTTATCAGTTCGTGATTCCAGCTTGTCTGGATCATGCCTCTTTAGATGAGTAGGACAACCCCAGACTTTAACATGTTTAAATTCTGGTTTCCTGCCTTTCCATATCTTATATGGAGTAGAGGCCACAGACTTGCTGGGTACTCTGTTCAGTAGGTATGTTGCTGACTCTAGAGCATACCCCCAGAGGGACACTGGTAATCCCGAAAAGCTCATCATGGATCGCACTATGTCCAACAAGGTGCGATTCCTCCTTTCTGATACACCATTCATCTGTGGTGTATATGGAGGGGTTAGCTGAGAAAGGATACCATTATCCTTTAAGAATTGTGTGAAATTAGTACTCAAGTATTCTCCTCCTCGATCTGATCGAAGAGCTTTAATACTCTTTCCTAACTGCTTCATTACCTCATTCTTGAACTCCTTGAACTTCTCAAATGCTTTCGACTTGTACTTCATCAAGTACACAGCCGAATCTTGAGAAGTCATCGGTGAACGTGATGAAGTATGAAAAGCCACCTTTGGCTTGGGTGGACATGGGACCACATACATCCGAATGTATTAGTTCCAGAATATCCTTGGCACGTTCTCCATGTCCAGTAAATGGAGATCTTGCCATCTTTCTCATAAGGTAGGATTCACATGTCGCAAACGATTCATAATCGAATGTTGTTAAGTAACCATGCTTGTGCAACTTTTGCAACCTGTTTTCGCCAATGTGCCCAAGTCTACAATGCCACATGTAGGCTTGGTTCACACAATTCTTGCTCTTCTTAAGAGCCTTATCAATTTGAATATTATAATAAGAAACATCTAATAGATATAGACCGTTGACTAAAGATGTTGAAGCTATTGATTTATTACCATAATAAATCGAACAACTTCTATTCTCAATAGTCAACCTATATCCTATCTTGTCCAAACAAGATATTGATATGATGTTCTTTATTATGCTAGGAAGATAATAACAATCTTCTAATAGTAAGATGTCTCCTGATGGAAGCCTGAGGTTTGTTGTCCCAACGGCAATCGCCGCAACTTTTGCGCCGTTTCCTAGCCTCAATTCCATCTCGCCTTGTCTCAGCTTGCGCTTACTTGTCAGCATCTGTGCATCATGACAGATATGAGAAGCACATCTGGTATCCAATACCCAAGATGTGGAATCTCTAACTAACAAGTTGATATCTATCATATAGATATCTGAAGTTTCAGACAGCTTCATTCTTCCATGAGCTTTATCATGAAGGAACTCTTTGCCGTTCCTCTTCCAGTGACCATACTGTTTATAGTAGAAGCAGTCACCCTTCACTACTCCTTTGCCTTTGTCCTTCGATCTTTTATCGTTAGCTATCATCTCTGCTTCAGGGGCATCCAATGCCGATTCAGCAAGATGATCAGCTCCAGGGACAAAGTCAATGTGCTCAGATCTGAAGACATTCTTAAGGTTTCTGAACCAATCCGGATAGATCAGGTAAGTCAAAAGGGCATCAAGTATGCCACGGAGTGGGTTATTCGACGACATAATTCCTTACAGGAGATAAGTAAAATCTATTTAGCTGATGTTCAATTATTAAAATTTAAATAAGACTTGGTCTTTTGTTCAAGTTTGACTCCCACTAATTTTCGACAGACTGTATAACCCTCAGTTATACAGAACGGGAGATGCCGACAGTCTCCTAGTGGGAATCAGAATCTCAATGACTTGCACTATAGCCTTGTGGATAGCACAACAAATTGTAATACAATCAGAGAGCACCCAACTCATGGGACTTGCAACTCCTTGCAATATCTGATCATAGCTTCGGTCCCCAGAGATTTAATGGCCTTGTGGATAGCACAATAAACCATTAATTCTGGTCTAAGCTAACCATCATTACGCGACGAGCATAGATTTGCATGCAGCCCTTGTGGATAGCACAACAAAGCTACATGGTTCCTCTACCCCGATCTATAGGCATCTAATGTCATAGCCACAATTTTTCCTCCCAATTAAGCAGGCCTTGTGGATAGCACAACAAACCTGCCTAAAGTGATTTGAATCCTATGACTATAACGATGGTGGACAACGCGGTAAGTTCTCAACTACTCGCGTTACGGCTTAGAGTTTATCTGAGGGTATTTAGATAACTTTTATCTTGGTCTCTCCTAGGTGATAGTATATAAATATATCGTATATATTTACTAAATACTATACCTGCTTTGATTCATAATCAAAAGAAAATAATGCATCACATACATGTCATTAGTGTGGTCATGGATTGCACAGTGGGTTTGACTGGAGCCAACAGTCAAACGCACACACAATCTAACTTAACATTTACATTAGATAAACCTGCAAACACATAGGCAATAGATCTCCATCTTTACACCTTCCTGGTTGCAGTTGTGAATCGTCCTTTCTCCTTCCTTGGTTGCCTCGATCAAATTACATTAATTCTTAAATTACAAGTAAATTGAAGAAGGCCTTATGGCGAGTACAAGAGAGAGGGATGTAGAAGTACATCAGAGAATGAGAGAGGGAGAGATACGCAGATCTCTATTTATTAACAATTAATAAACTTCCATCATTCATCCACGATCCACACAAACACATCATTCATCACATGAACAATTAAATAAGTGCATATCGATGACCACGGTGTATTTTAAACATTCCACACAAGATACAGCGCATCACATGGCTAAAATAAAAGAGTTTTCAAAATAAATAATTTTGGCTTTCAAAAAGCTGGGATCCAATCAAAATTGGTATTTGAATTTCGAAAACACTTTTAATTAACTTAACATGCAATTAAATCAAATTTAAAAGCAATAAAACATACATCACATGTGCACACACTCCGAATTAATAAATTCAAGATTATTACATGCCAATTAGAACAATTCTAATAATCTAACTCTTAGACTAGTCCAACAAAATTAATCATTAATTTAACACTTAAATTAATAATTAGCTCTAATTCGTTATTAATTATCAATCTAACAATTGGACTGGATAATTAATAAGTGTTAATCACTAATTTAACTATTAAACTAAAAATTAACAAAAATGAACAGTTAACCACTAATCTAACTCTTAGATTAGTAGAAAAATATTAATTATTAATTTTACTTTTAAATCAATAATTAATAGCATCTAATTAAACTATTATATTAGTTAATTAAAATTAATCGTCAATTTAACAATTAATCTAACAATTAATTCTAATTAACTAACAAATACTAATTTAACAATTAAATTAGTCAATTAAAATTAGTTATTAATTTAACATTTAAATTAATAACTAATCTTAATCAATTAACAACACCATGTTAATTCAAATGATTCCATAATCATTAACTCCCAATTAAATATAAATTGAATAATAATTTAAAGTTTCAAAATAGTTTTGAAAGTATAAATTAACTATCCAATTTAATTTTAAATGGGCTGAGGATTTAGGGGTTTAAAAGGGGTTAATTAGGGATATATATAGAATGGGCCCAGCCCATTCAAGTACTGGCTCGAGCCACAGGGGAGCCTCAGCTCGGCCAGGGCCCGAGCCAGGGTCCCTGGGCTCGAGCCAGGGCTCGGCCCCTTGGCCCAGGGAGCCCATGGCTCGCCCAGCCGGCCGGTCCGGCCGCCTTGGACTGGCTCGGGCCGGCTTCTTCCACCTGTCGCCTCCCCTTACAGGAAACCCTAATAGGGTTTGCAGGTGGAGGCCGGCGGCGCCGCCCAGCGGCTGGGCCCCCGGCACCGGCCAGTCACGCTGGTGACTCCCCCGGTGCCGGCGACGGCCCCCCGGCACCGGTGGCACGCCGGAGGCACCCCTTTTTTCTATAATTGTAGGTGGCCGGCGCTAAGGAGAGGTGGCTAGGCCGCCCAGCGGCCGGCGACAGGCGCTGTCTGGCCCCACCGACGTCGCTCCGGTGCCGGCGGGCTCGCCGGAGAAGGACCATAACATCATGGCCGACCCCTTTCATCCCGCTTTTATTTTCTGGTTCCAAACCGAGAGAAATAAAAAATTGAGTCCTGCAAACCGCCCATCTCCATGGGTCTCTCCGACGTCAACAACGGATCCAGGGATGACCGGCGACCCTTCCTTAGGATCGGGGTTGCTGGCCAAGCCTTCCCAACGCTTGGGAAAGCCCGAACAAGACCATGGTTAACCCCGTTCTTCATCTCACGAAGAACGCCGAAAACCTCACAGTAAAATTCAAAAAATTGCAGCAAAAATAATCTAATTAACTGTGCCCATCATATGAACACAAATCCAACAATTAATCGAATATTGAGCATGGAATAACACATGAAATACTAATTCGGAGATCGAAACGGGACGAGAAACAGTAGAACCTGGTTCTGATACCACTGTTGGGTTTTCTCGGTTTCTCCGGATCGCTCACGCAGCAGAAAATAAAAAAAAATAGCGATCCATTTTCCCGTTTCGAAAAATCTAAAACTACGATTATCAGATAATCGATTCTCACTGTGTGCGGATTCGAATCCACAACCGTTCGGTTCCGTCGGTGCGACACCGCAAGCCGCGCAAGTGCCCGGCCTCTAGCGAAGTCCACGCGATCCTCCTCGCGACGGATATCCTCACGTTCCTCGTTCTTCGCAGTCTATGAAACCTCCGCCGGTCGCCGCAATGATCGCCGCAACGCGCGGACGATTTCCCGTCGAACGGGATTCGGAGAAGCGGCGTAGCAGATCTAGATCTGTCTGGATGCCAGAGAGAGAGAGAAACAGAGGAGGGGTGGCTAGGGTTAGCAGCAGCTTGGCCTGCACAGCCTGTTCGCTATGTTTTATACTAACCGCGCGATTTTTCATAAAAACCCCCGATTTGTATAAAACCCACTTATTTATCCATCGCCTTGAGAATCATTTGCGTGTGACCCTCTAGGCCCAAGTACCAGTCCAGTTAATGGCCCAACAAGCCCAGTGACTCCTTACTGGCTTTATTAATCAATTAATAACCCTTTATTAATTAATTAATCAATCGAATTGATGTCGCACATCGAATTCGACCGGGCCTCCGATCACGTTGGGTGCCAAGCAACACCGCGTGAACCCGGAAGGTATTGGGGTTAAGCAACCCACTCTTGGAACCTTTCTGCCGATAGTTACCGCGTGGATATAATCCTTCATTCGTACGATGCTCTCGAGTCAACTCAGGGTATGGCGTGCTGTCAAACCCTAACCGGTCGACTCACTTGGATTGGATGCCGCTGATGAATATCGGAAAACTCCTTTCCCGATATTATCGTCCGCCCTGGCTAGGGACTTCCGCGCATCCTTCTTAGAGCATTCTCTCTCTAAGTACCGAGAGCGAATGATTCCTTATTGACACACAATTCCCTTCGACGGTATTCCACTGTACCCAATCCTTGGCGTATTAGAATCCCGTGGCTAGAGATTCGTAAACCAAGGTCAAAGCACAGAAGTCCACCGACAAGGTGTCCTTGGTGTCTCAGGTCCGAGGACCATCCACGCAACTGCGACAATAGAATCAAGCTGGTTGACAGTGAGGTACAATACCATCCAGCGATTCAGTCGGATCAGTTCGGTGAACTCATTCTCCAATGAGCACCTACAGATTCGCCTTAGTATCTCCACACAAGTGACTTATGAGATCAGTCACCCTCATCATATGAGCAGGAGTAATCTGTACTAGTCTAACCAGATATCCGATGTCCTTCTCGGATATCCTCCGACTAGGAATGATTAAGAATATGTATGTTTAAGTGATCAGTATCATTAGTATGATCTCATCATAATCTGATCACCATAGCACATATTTACGGACATCATTATGAAACGATAATTAATGCGATTTACACATAATAAATATTATGCCATTATATTAATAAATGAACGAGATTTACATAGTCAGATTGGCTTGTAAGCCACCTAAAACCAACAATCTCCCACTTAGACTAAAGCCAATCACCTTTATACAATAAGCCTATAGACTCTAGGTGACGCTCAAACACAATTTGAGCCAACGGCTTTGTCTGTGGATCTGCTACATTGTCGATGGATGGAACTCTTTCCACTACTACATCTCCTCTGGATAAGATGTATCTGATAAGGAGTTATCGGATTCAGATTAGTGGCATATGATTCAAGTGAATAGACCGGTTAGGATTTAATAGTAAACCATACCCTCGGTCTATTCAGGAACATTGCACGGATGAAGGATTATATCAGTGTGGTAACCGTTGACGGAAATGTTCTTAAGCTGGGTTTGATTAACCCTAATGCCTTCCGGGATCATGCAGTGTTGCTTGGCACCCAACGTGATCGGAAGCTTGTCCGAATTTATTGTGGTGACATTAAATTCGGCCGATTAATTAATATAAGGATATTAATTAATTCAGTGGGTCAGCAAGAGGTTACTGAACTTAATGGGCCATTAACTAGATTGGTATTTAGGCCTAGAGGGTCACACGCAAATGGTTTTCTAGTTGGTGGATTTTTAACAGGGTTTTAGATAATTTCAGACTTTTATGAAAAACCGCGAACGAACTTCTTATAAAAGCTTGCGACCAGGCTCAGGGGCCAGCAACCCTAATGCTGGCAGCCCCCCTCACCTCTCTCTCCTCTCTCTCTGGCGCCAGCCCCATCTGGATGCCCCTCGATAGAGTCGCATCAACTCCCGTTCTTCGTGTTCTCGTCCGACGAGAAATCGTCTTCACATGCCGTGGAGAATCACACGAAGCCAAAAGGGATCCACGAACGTTGCTACGAGCGAGGAAATGAGGACAATCCGCCAAGAGGAACACCACGTGGATACCGCTAGAGGCCGGGCACGTGCACCGCTTGCAGGATCACACCATCGGAACCGTTAGGACAAGGATTCAAATCCGCGCAAGGTAAATTAGATTTACCAATTAGTTTTAATGATCGAAACATGATTGATACGATCTCGAGAAAGTTTATTTCGCTGCGTTTTCGGTCAGATCTCGACACAGCGATCCTAACACGTGCTACGTACACCCAAGCTGCCCAACCTTCCTCCTATACAACTGGAGCTTCATCATCTGGCATACATCATGATGCTGCCCTCGCTGACCTCCAAGACCAGCTGTCTCGGGCCATCCACCGGGCCTCTCTAGCAGAGGAGGACCGTGCTTCCTGGGTATCTTGATCTTTAGCTTTTCATTTCTTTGAACGGGTTGACCTTAAACTTTCTTGGACTAACTGACGAAGCTTTTCCCTTGATTGATAGGTTGCCGAGCTTCAGGAGGCCCTTCAGAGGGTGGAGATGGAGCTAAAGCAGACGTGGGTTGCAGCGGCCCAGGCGCAGAGGGACACTGCCTGTATCAGGGACCTGGAGGAGCAGTTGGCATGTCTCTTCGCCGGTGATCTTCCTCGTGAGCTAGCACGACCCCAGATGCGTCTGGAGCTTGTTACCGAGGAGCGGGACTGGGGGCATGGACACTTGATGGCCGACCTCCAGTCTCTCCAAGGCCGACTGTCCATCACCCAGCACGTGCGACGGAGCGTGGAGGAGAGGTACCAGCATGCTTGATAGAGAGCTCGTGAGAGGGGTCATGGTAGCACGTTCACCTCGAGCGTCACTATGACCTCCTCTAGAGCCGAAACTAGCGCAATGGGGCCACTGCCACCACTGACCAGAGCGCTAGAGGGACCAGACGAGGCCCAAAGCCAATATGATGAGGGTGTCGGCGAGAGCCAACCATGAGGATGCCGATCGATACTGATGCTACTGATCATCCATCATATCTTTTGCTTTTATTGCTATGCTGCCGAGGTCCGGCTAACATGTATTTTTGTCCTAATCTTCGGAGATGATGGACTTTTCTTTTCTCCCACACGTAAATGAAACACGTGAGTATACACTATATATATGAGGCTTCTTGTAAACTTCCAATTGTCTTTACCTTTCCTTCTTCTTTTCAACCTATGTCCTACACATGACTTGAACAAACAAGTTAAATATCTGTTCTAGCTTAGCCCCTCATCCTGTTAAATAACCGACTACTTGCTCCTATCCTTGGTAGAAGGGTCAAGGGGCAAAACTTTTATTTAATGAAGGCGAAAAATGATTAAAAGGACAATAATTTAAAATGCGACATACAAGCACACATATGCTAAATGGGAATAAAAAATTCAGCACACATGATGTGACAAGCGTATGCTAATTGAAATTCTAACATATTCAAATATCCATTTTTTTTTGTGCTTTCGAAATATACATTTTTTTATGTCTTTGAAATATCTATTTTTTGGGGGTTTTGAAATATCCATTTTTTTTGTACTTTCAAAATATCCATTTCTTTGTACTTTTGAAATATCCAATTTTTTGTACTTTTGAAATATCCATGTTTTGTTGTTTTAAAATATCCATTTTTTATTTTTATTTTTACTTTTGAAATATTGACTTAACCTAAAGACCAGCATGGTACATGGATCAAAAGTGCTTACTTTTTTGTTATCTTAATTCCCTAATTATTCTTTAATAATCTAATCCAAGTTCATTATGCTTTTATTGTGCTTATGTCTATGATCCCATTTGATGATTTGACCCGTACTTAACTTATTCCTTAAGCTTGGAGTACACCCCTTAGGGAGAAGAGAAGAAATGGTGTAGAAAGCTCACGAGAGGATTCTGGAGACCTAGGAAGATGTCCATCATTTATCCTATTGTCTGTTGGGGTTCGATCATTTTCACTTTGAAAGGTATTTTTGACCTTGTGCTCCCTTTTATTTGAATATTTGGCCTTTTGATTTGTTATTTGTAGCCTTTTGTATTTGATTTGGCTTTCGCCTTTTTTTTAAAAAAAAATGTTTCTAGGACGGATCTTTTGATTTTCCTCCCTTTTTTTTAATGACAACCTCCTACTAAGATGGTGGGTATTTTCAATAGTCTATCCTGAGCCTCGTTCCGATGTTGTGAACCGAGAAAGAAAGAATGAGTTGCACTTTACACTCTTAGTCAGGCTGTCAGCCTTTTTTGGACTTCACATCTCTTGTTACTCAAGGACAAAGTGTGTTTGTGTGTGTAAACTGTGCTTAAATTAAACTATAAAAAACTAACGAGGGAATTTAGGATTTTAAAATTTTCTAACTCTACTAGTCCTTACGCCATGCCAGTCGACACACCTAATCTAAGGATAGTATTTCTTTAGATACAAACCATTCCAGGGATGAGATAGTTCTTAACCTTCTACATTAACTACCCTATAGGCGTTACTAGGAAAAACATTTTTCACAACATAAGGTCCTTCCTAGTTGGGTTGGAGTTTAGAACGCAGACCACCAGGTTTGACGAAAATCCGTTTTATCACCATTTAACTAACTTTCAACTTCCTTTCGATAACCTTCTTTCGGTAAAAATGTGCAAGTCTATTCTAATAAACTCGTGCATGATTAGCAGCTGACCATCTTTTCTCGTCTAAGAATTCCAATTAAGCGAGGAGTGTAGGGTGATGTTTAACAATAGAGAACTCCTTATTCAATTGTACTCTTAATAATGGGATGAGGACCTCATATGGAACTACCGCGCTCATTCCGAATGTTAATGAGTACGGGGTTTGCCCAGTAGGAGTACGAATTGAAGTTCGGCAAGCCCATAGAGCCTAAATAAGTTTTTCTGGCCAGTCTGTGTATTTGTTAGACTTACATGTTTTCTTTATAATCTTGATTAAAGTTTTATTAGTTGCCTCTGCTTGGCCATTGCCTTGCGGATAATATGGAAATGAATGATCCAATGCAATTTTATACCTGTTGTAGAGGTCCCTCAGTTCCTATGAGATAAACCGTGGTCTATTGTCGGTGATGATGATGCTTGGAATTCTAAATTTGGTGATGATATTCTTTATGATGAACTTACAGACCGTTGATACTTTGATCTCCGTGTAAGCTTCGACTTTTGCCCATTTTGTGGAGTACTCCATTGCCGTGAGTATGAAGGATTTCTGTTTGACTGAGGAGTTGGGATCACCAAGAGGATCAATGATGTCGAATGCCCATATGGAGAAAGGCCATGGGGAGGACAGAGGATGGAGTGAAGATGCGGGAAAATGAATTTTGGCCGCATGAAGTTGACACTTGACATACCTACAGACATACCCTACACAATCTTCTACCATAGTTGGCTTGGTCCGGGTCCGTTGCTAAGATGGCTCAGGTCCATGATCCAACCCAGCCCAGCAAGGGGGGGGACTCGTCCCCTTTACTGTGCGCAACTAGGAAACCCTAGATGCGCATACCGGTGGTGCCGACGTCCCTGGTCGGTGGCGGTGCTAATCCCCCCCCACCCCCCCCTTTTTTTTTTTTGTGTTAACCGAACCCCCACCCCCCTTAATACGCAGGATTAATAAGAAGTAGGAAGGGCTGGCCGGCGGCCGACACCGGTGGATAGGTAGGCGGCATCCGGCGACCCCCCGAGGGGATCCGAGGTGCTAGTGAGTCACCCCCAACGCTTGGGGTGCCCGTGGAGATTTCTATACACATCCATTCTTCGTCCCATGAAGAACACGAAAATCCCTAAAAAATAAATTTTTCTTGTCAAAATAAAAATCTAATTACGTGTGTTCATTGGATGAACAACGTTCTAACAACAAAAATTAATTAACAACAATTAACAACATGGAATATAATTAAAGAATAATCGATTTGGGGACCGAAACGACGATGAACACAATGGAACTTGGCTATGATACCACTGTTAGGTTCGTTTTGTCAGATCCGAACAAAAACGTAGCGGAAAATAAATTTTTTGAATCCATGCAATTTTGTAAAACTAATCAAATAGGGAAAATGATTCTTCACCTAGCACGGATATGAATCCGTATTGTTCTGTTTCCGTCGGTGTAATGTTGTAAGCTGCACAGGTGCTCGGCCTCTAGCGGTATCCACGCAGTCTTCCTCTCGATGGATCGTCCTCGCTTCCTCACTTGATGTAACGTTCACAGATCGCATCTGGTTGCGCATAATTCTACGCGACATGCATTTTCGAATTTCCCATTGGACGGGAAGCAGAGCGGGCAGGAGTCGGAGCGGAGCCTCTGGGGGGCCGGCCTCTGAAGGGTGGCACCCGGGAGAGAGAGAGGAGAGAGAGGAGGGTGACTAGGTCTACACCGAGTTATTGGCCCCAGTGTGCGAAGCAGTTCTTTTATAATAAGTGATTTTACGATTTTTCAAAAAAATGCACACTTATCAGAAACCCCATCAAAATATCCATTGGCTCATCTTCATTCTTAATGAAGTCATAAGATTTGATCGCCTCATCTAACCTTATGTTCCAGCTTCGGGAAGCTTGATTCAGTCCATAAATAGACCTCTGCAACTTGCATGCCATGTCTAGTTATTTCTTGTATGTGAATCCTTCTAGTTGTATCATATGCACTTCCTCCTCAACGTTTCCTTTGAGGAAGGCAGTCTTTACATCTATCTTCCATATTTCAAAATCATGGTAGGTAATAACGGCGAGAAGAATTCTGATAGATTTAATCATGGTAACGGGTGAGAAGGTTTCGTCATAGTCAATACCTTGTCTTCGACGATAGTCTTTCGCTACTAATCTTGCCTTATAGGTCTCAATACGTCATTCTGCACCGATCTTTCTTTTATAGATCCATTTACAACCGATGGATACTATGCCTTTGGGTAGATCTTCCAAGTTCCAAACTTGGTTGATGTACATGGACTGTATTTCAGAATTCATGGCTTCCCGCCATTTCCTGGCCTCTGGACTTTTAATGGTCTCCTAGTAAGTCTTGGGATAATTATCTTCATTATAGAGTATCCTAGAACCATCCAGATCAATATGCTCATACATCTTTCTGGAGGTTTAGGTACTCTCTGACGTACGAGGTTCTTGTGTACTATTTTGAACATGTTCAGAAACTAACCTTTTATCTGATGAACCATTACCAATTTGTGGGTCTTAAATTTCTTCCAGAGTAACTTTACTCACATTGTGCTTCTAGAGAATATAATCTTCTTCCAGAAAGACAGCTATCTTGACTATAAATACCTTTTGTTCACTAGGATGATAAAAGTATATCCATAAGTTTCCTTTAGATATCCCACAAATCTGCATTTGTCAGTTCAGGACTCCAGCTTATCTGCATCATGTCTTTTAACATGAGCAGGACATCTCCAGACTTTAACATGTTTAAGGTCTGGTTCCCTTCCATTCCATATCTCATATGGAGTGGTTTCAACGGATTTGGTGGGTACCTTGTTCAGGATATACATAACCGAGCTAAGTACATATCCCCATAAGGACACTAGTAATTTGGACATGCTCATCATAGATCGCACCATTTCCATTAATGTGCGATTTCCCCTTTTTGATACACCATTCATCTAAGGTGTATAAGTAGGTGTAATCTGAGAAATGAACTATTTTTCTTTAAGTATTTAATGAACTCTGTACTCAAGTATTCACCACCCCGATCAGATCGGATGGATTTTATACTCTTTCCAGTTTGTTTCTCTACCTCATTATTAAATTATCTGAATTTCTCAAAGGCTTTAGATTTATACTTCAATAAGTATATGAATCCAAACCTTGAGTAATCATCAGTGAATGTAATGAAGTATGAGAAACCACCAATGGCTTGGGTAGACATATGATAACATTTATCTGAATGTATAAGTTCCAATATGTCTTTGGCTCGTTCTTTAGTCCTACTAAATGGAGACTTAGCCATTTTACCCATTAAACATGACTCACAAGTTGCATATGATTCATAATCAAATGGATCTAAGTATCCATCTTTGTGCATCCTTTTGAGTTTGTTTTCACCAATGTGGCCAAGCCTACAATGCCATAAGTAGGCTTTGTTCATTTCATACTTGTTTCTTTTAGTTAAAGTACCGATGTTTAAATTCTCGTGAGGCACATTTAAAAGATACCATCCATTGGACAAGGTAGCAGAAGCTATTAATTTATTTCCAAAATAAATGGAACAACAATTGTTCCCAATAATTAAATTATATCCAATTCTATCTAAACATGAAATATAAGTAATATTTCTTATTATGTTAGGTACATAATAATATTCATCTAATGAAAATGTGTCTCCGGATGGTAGCTTGAGCTTCACTGCCCCCAAGCGATCGCCGCAACTCATGCGCCGTTACTTAGCCTCAGCTCCACCATACCGGTCCTCAGCTTATGTCTTCTTATTAGTGACTGCACAGAATTACAGATGTGAGATATACATCCAATATCTAATACCCATGATGTGTAATATCTTATTGACGAGTTTATATCTATCATATAAATACCTGAAGCGTCATACTGCTTCACAGTTCCTTGAGTCTTGTCATTGAGGTATTCTTTGCAATTCCTCTTCCAGTAGCCCTTTTGATGACAATAGAAACAATCACCTTTATTAGCGCTCTTGCCTTTGTCTTTCATGACCACCTTTTGCTTTCGCTAAACTTTGTTTTTACCTTTCCTAAATGCTTGGACTGCAAGCCTCTTCCTATTGGTCTTACCTACCATGAGGATTTGGGCTTTATCCTTCACAAGGTTCCCCTCTGCAGTTTTCAAGATGTTTAGTAATTCAGTTAAGGTGGTCTGGATCTTGTTTATGTTAAAATTAACGATGAACTGAGCATATGATTGTGGAAGAGAAGACAACACGAGGTCTGTGTGCATTTCCTTGGGAAGTGTAATCCCAAGAGCATCCAACCTCTCCACCTATTCAATCATCTTCAGTACATGAGTCTGTACTGAAGTTCCCTCTGCCATCTGAGCCTTCAACAGATTCTTAGATATCTCATATCGTTCGACTCTGTTCTGCTCACTAAACAGCTCCTTCAAATGGAGCATGATGGATCTTGCATCCATCTCCTCATGTTGCCTCTGAAACTGATTGCTCATAGAGGCTAACATGTAGCAATGGGCCATGGTGGAGTTTTCTTTCCATTTTTCATATGCAATCATCTCCTCCTCTGTTGCACCTCATGCTGGTTCAGTAGGAGGTTCATTATCCAAGACATAAGCAATTTGCTCATACCTATGGACAATCTTCAGGTTTCTGAGCCAGTCCGAATAATTGGTGCCTGTCAAACGATTGGCATCAAGTATGCACACTAGGGGTTGTTGTGCGACGTTTTAGTCTACATGAGATAATTAAATTTATAATAGCAGAAATTCATATTTATTTATTTAAAATAAGATATGTCTTTTATTATCAAGTTTTACTAATTTTCGTTGGACTGTATAGCCTTCAGATATACAGAACGGGAGACGCCGACTGTCTCCTAGTGGGGATCAGAATATCTAAACATCACAGTATGACCTCTGTGAGTGCTCAAATGATAGTGTGATTATCATGAAAATTCTAGGTTATTTAGTGTAAAATAATCCTATTAAAAACAGAAAACTAAGTGCAGTGATCGCCAGAAACTTTTAACTAAAAAGTTCCAAAAGAGGGTTCTGATCGCCTACCTATTTGAACGCGGAAGATACTGAGCTCTTGGTTCCCCCTCTTTAGCCGGCTGAAGAAAGAGAGCCCTTTCTTGTTCTTTGTTCTTGCTGTTGAGGTTGAAGTTGAGGTTCTTCCAGAAATCCTTGTGACTTTGATTGTTTTACTCCCTTGATTCTCCTTTTTGCTCCGCGCAGCATAATAGAAAGAAAAGAAACGGAGAAACAATGATGAGAACTTTAAGCAAGAATAGTATCCATTCTAATCAAGCTTTTAAACATGCAACTAAACAGCAAACTTACTTGTTTAATGGCTTTTGAAACCCCTTAATTAAATAGGTTTTGAAAGAATGCTAGTGTTGTGTGTGTTTGCATAAAGTGAATGATGAATGTAGAATTAAATGAAATGAAGATGCAAAAATAAAAGACTTATGCCCATTGGTTGAATTCTTGAATGGATGAAGAATCTTGAATGGACGCCGACTTCTGGAAATGGCAGCGCTTCAGCGTTCCGACGTTGTTGCTCCGATCTTCAACTCGCTATCGCTCAATGATAATCAACTCAAGATTACGCTTAACATTTTTTTAACTCTTCAAGATGCAAGGTATTTATAGGCTTCTTTTGCGTTCGCGATTAACATAGAAAAACCTCGGATTTTTCCATCTTAACCGACAGATAAATACTGATTAATTCATCTTTATCTGTAATTATCTAAAATGCGTCCAGGATGGCTGACGCCTTTCAGATTAAATTAAGATAAGGATAAACATCCAGGAAAACTTTTCTTTATCTTTATTAGCTAAAACGCGTCTACATGTGCAGACGTCTTTTACACTAATTAAGATGAGGATAAACATCCGGAAGAGAAGTAGAAATAGCTTAGGAAACCTAAAACGTGTCAAGACTAACTGACGCCTTTTAGCTAATTAATCAATTGATTAAATTTCAAATTTAAACGTTAAAATAAGAATAAACTCTAAATGGCGTCCACATAGGTCGACGTCTTTTAAACTTCTTTATATTTTAACTGAAATTTGAGTTAAAATCAATTCAATTGATTAACTTAAATATGTCTGTTTGACCCGACACTCAAAAAGATCAATAAAAATTAATCAATGATTAAATATCAGACCATTCTGAGACATTATTATATGATATGAAATTTACTCGAAATGATGTCAAAATTAGCGTGTCTACAGCTGCCTCACCTTGGCATCGTCTTTGCAAGGAAGTGAAATGAAATGGAATGTACTGAAAAGGTGATGCCAAGGAGTGATGAGACACGCTCTTAACATCACATGATTGGAATTTTTCTCAAAATTATCAATGAAGATAGTTTAAGGAAATCAATGGAATTAATCATGTCTGGATGAGGTAGACAAGGAAATAAAATAAAGTCAATCAACCTCCTCGGAGTGGGAAGTATCCCAGGTCGTAGACACTGTAGGTTTCATCATGGGGAGCGTTTGCCAGCCAATGTGGACGTGCTGCAGCCATGATGGATCTTAAAAGAAAACAAGAAATATTGGATAAAGAATCCAAGAAAGGATAGAATTCTAATGATATCTTCAAGCGAACCTCAAAGATAATCAAGATACTCAATTCGGAATGGAATATTTCATATCATGTTTGGATTATTTGATTAATGGTCTAAAACTTAATCAATAATTAATTTTTATCACAATGATTTCAACGTCCTACATGATGCATGCTAGGCTAAAAGAAAAATATAAACTCAAATAAAATATAAATTAATCAAGGATAATATTGTTAAATTGTCATTAATGAGTCAAGACACCAATTCTTGTAATTCAGTGCTAAGCCGAAGCTCGTTTATCCACGCACCGTTTCACAAAAGTGGAACCATCGTCCTCACTAATTAACAATCCAACGGCCTATCCGTGCGATTAAGAATTCTCTGGAATTATCACTATTTTTGTTGTAGGGGAACTCAAATTCCAGTTTCATCAAAACCACAAGGTCCTTGAGATACTCTAATAAATATTTAACATATAGTAATGCAAATGATTTACATGGAATAATACAAGGGTAGAAATAACCGTCTTTTAGCCACGGTCAGGACTTCTTGACTCCCACAGTGGGATTTTCCTGATATTTCCAGCTTTGATTGAATTTTCTTGAATTTCCAGAATTGCTGAAACGCGTCGTGTCCCGTTGACGCCATTCAATGTTAAAACGCGTCGGTTCTCCTTGACGCCGTTTAACTCACAGAAACAGGTTCTTCTATTCGAATTCCAACTCTTCCATGCCTTGTGTCCTGTATATGACTTGAACAAACAGGTTAAGTATCTGTTCAGGCTTAGCCCCTTGCCTGGTTAAGTAACCGACTACTTGATCCTATCCTTGGTAGAAGGGTCAAGGGGCATAGCCTTTATTAACAAAGGTAATCGAACTATAAGCAAAATTAAGCAAAATGCAACATACAAGCAGACAAATGCTCACTGAAAATAAAAGGAATGAGACACACCAAGTGCAACAAGCAAATGCTAATTGGAATGTTTTTTGTTGTTTTGAAATATGTACTTTTTTGGGTTTTGAAATATTTGTTTTTTTTTGAATTTTGACATATGTATTTTTGGATTTTTGACATATGTATTTTTTTTTATTTTTGACATATGTAATTTTTTTGGGGGTTTTTGACATATGTATTTTTTTGAATTTTGACATATGTATTTTTTTTGGAGTTTTTGACATATGTATTTTTTTGGAGTTTTTGACATATGTATTTTTTTGGAGTTTTTGACATATGTATTTTTTTTGGAGTTTTTGACATATGTATTTTTTTTGGAGTTTTTGACTAAAAGACCAGCATGGTACTCAGATCAAAAGATCATATTCATTTATTAACTTAATTTCCAACTCATTCTTCAACCATTTAACTTAAACCCATCGTGTTTGAACTTGTGTTTCCATTCGTGATCCCATTTGATGATTTGACCATTAGTCAATCTAAGCCATTCCTTAAGTTTGGAGTACACTTCTTTAGAAAGAAAAGAAGAATAAGTTTAGAAAGCCCATGAGAAGGTTCCGGAGACCTAAAAAGATGTTCCTTTCCTACCCTAGTATCCGTTGGAGTTCGGTCATTTTCTTTCCGGGGTATTTATCGACCTTGCGTTCCCTTTTGTTTCATTTCATGGCCTTGATGTAATGTTTGTAGTGTAATGGCCTTATGATTTGACATTTGAATTTTGCCTTTTCCTTTCCCTTTTCTATATTTTTTTTGCTTTGGGACGGATCTCCCCCATTTTTTTATGACGGCCTCCTACTAAGATGGCGGGTATTCCTGGTAGTCTATTCTAAGCCTCGTTCCGTCATTATGGGCCGAGTTTAAAACATAATTTTTGCTTTAAAACGAATGATTTGTACTTTACACTTTCAGTCAAGCTTTTGATATTCCTTAGGACTCGGCATCTCTTGTTGCTCACGAATCAAACGTGTCAGTGTGTGTAGTAATGAGTTTATAGTTAAAATATTAGACTAACAAGGAAATTTGATTTTATAAATTTTCTGATTCCACTGGTCTTTGTACCATGCCGATCGACTCTTTAACCTAAGGGTAGTATTTCTTAAGATGTAAACCATTCCAGGGATGATTTAGCTCTTTTCCTTCTGTATTAACAAGACGATAAGCATTACTAGGAAAAGCGTGTGATACAACATAAGGCCCTTCCCAGTTGGGTTGGAGCTTAGAACGCGGACCACCAGGTTTTACAAAAATTCTTTTGACGACCATTTCACCGACTTTGAACTTACGGTCAATGACTTTCTTTTGATAAAAAACGTGCTAGTCTACTTTGATAAACTTTTGCATGATTAGCGGCTGACCATCTTTTCTCGTCTAGGAGTTCCAATTGAGCAAGGAGTGCTGAACGATGTTCATCAATGGAAAATTCCTTATTCAATTGTACTCTTAATGACGGTATAAGGATCTCGTATGAAACTACCGCATCCATTCCAAATGTTAAGGAATAAGGAGTTTGCCCAGTAGGCGTGCGGATTGAAGTTCGGTAGGCCCATAGAGCCTCAACCAATTTTTCTGGCCAGTCTGCGAATTTGTTAGATTTGTACGTCTTTTTGATGATTTTTATCAAAGTTTTATTAGTTGCCTCTGCTTGGCCATTGCCTTGCGGATAATAAGGAGACGAATGATGCAATGCAATTCTATACCTGTTGCAGAGATCTTTCAATTCTTGTGACACGAACTGCGGTCCGTTGTCGGTGACGATGGTGCTTGGAATTCCAAATCGGGTGATGATGTTCATCATGATGAACTTGCAGACGGTTGATGCTTTAACTTCCGTATATGCTTCAGCTTCTGCCCACTTGGTGAAGTATTCCGTTGCCGTGAGAATGAAAGATTTTTGCTTGATGCCGGAATCTGAGTTACCAAGGGGTCCAATAATGTCGAAAGCCCACATGGAGAAAGGCCATGGGGAAGAAACAGGATGGAGTGAAGATGCAGGAGAATGAATTTTGTCGGCGTGAAGTTGACACTTAGCACACCTACGAACATATCCTACACAGTCTTCTTCCATAGTTGGCCAATAAAATCCTTGTCTAAGGATCTTCTTTGCTAGCATCTGTCCATTGACATGACCACCACAAACTCCACTATGAGCTCCTTCCATAACCTTCCAAAGCTCATCTTCGTCTAGACATCTCAGAAGAATTCCATCAAAACCTCTCTTGTACAGTGCTCCTCCAACTAGGGTGTATCGTTGAGCAACTCTCCTGATAGCTCTCTTCTCCTCAGTTGTAGCTTCCTCAGGATATGATTGATCTTCACAATATTTTGCAATCTCATAATACCATGGCTTCTGTTCATCATCCATCTCTTCTAACAGCTCCATCAACATGATTTCTCTCTTTTCCACAATATCTCCATCTCTGACTTTCTTCAGCAACTTCTCTTTAGTTCTAAGAAATGAAGGATCTTTCACGGCAGGTGAAAAACGCCTATGAACTATGATTGATTCGGATTGCTTGCTGATTGGAAAATCAAGAGAAGATGCCAATGAAGCTAGAGCGTCAGCTAAGATGTTCTGATTCCTAGGGACATGGACAAAGATCAATTTTGTGAAAAACTTTGAGTAAGCAGAAGTAAGTTCTTGATAAGGCTTGAGCTTGGGATCGAGAGTTCGATACTTGGTCAGCACTTGGCGAAGAATTAGTTGGCTATCACCCACAATCCTGAGTTTAGTGGCACCATGGAAATGAGCAGCCTCGAGGCCAGCAAGAAGTGCCTCGTATTCAGCTATATTTTTGGTGACTGGAAAGTCAAGCTGAAAGGCTTGTGGAATGGTGATACCTTCTGGTGATAACAGAACGATACCTATCCCCTTTCCATGAGAATTCAGAGCTACGTCAAAATGCAGAGTCCACATATCATCTCTGATTTGATTTACGGACATCAGTTCCTCATCCGGAAACTCTGATCGCACTGGATCAAATCGAGGAAGGGGATGATGAGCAAGATGTTCTGCTATGGCATAGCCCTTGATCGCTTTCTGCTGAATATAAATGATATCGAATTGAGATAGAAAGCTTTGCCATAGCGCTAACCTATCAGTAAGAACAGATTTCTCCAGAAGGAATTTGATTGGATTCATCCTAGCGATGAGATGGACTTTATGGGCCAGAAAATAATGCTTCAATTTCTGAACAACCCAGACCAATGCTGCACATGTTTTCTCCATCGCCGTATATCTCTGTTCAGCGGGGTTGAGAAGTTTAGAGAGATAGTAAGCTGCCCTCTCTTTTCCTTCTTCATCTTCTTGTGCTAGGACAGCCCCCACTGCATCATCTAGGACAGAAATATAAAGTATCAATGGTTTGCCCGGAGATGGTGGTCTCAAAATAGGAGGACTTGCCAAATAATCCTTTAATCCATCGAATGCCTCCTGACACTTATCGTCCCAATCGAATTTGACTCCCGGCTTGATAAGCTCGTAAAACGGCTTACACCTTTGTGAGTGCTGGGAGACAAAACGGTGAATAAATTGCAATCTCCCGATTAATCCTCTCAACTCTTTCAAGTTTTTAGGAGGCGGCATTTCTCTGATAGCCTTCGCCTTGTTAGGATCGATCTCAATTCCCCGTTTGCTGACGATGAATCCAAGTAATTTTTCTGAAGATACCCCGAATACACATTTCTTGGGGTTCATCTTTAACTGATACTCTCTCGATCTTTCTAATACCCTTGCCAAAACTTTGGCATGCTCGGCCTTTGTCTTAGATTTGACCAATAAGTCATCCACATACACTTCCAGATCTATGTGCATCATGTCATGAAATATTGCCGTCATAGCCCTCTGATAAGTGGCTCCAGCATTCTTTAATCCAAATGACATGACAACATAACAGTATGTTCCCCAAGGTGTAGTGAATGACGTCTTTTCTTGATCTTCTTCTGCCAGCTTAATCTGATTGTACCCTAAAAATCTGTCCATAAACGATAACGTTTCATAGCCAGCAGTGTTATCGATGAGTACATCAATATGAGGCAATGGAAAATCATCTTTAGGACACGCCCGGTTTAGAACGCGGAAGTCAATGCAAATTCTGACCTTCCCGTCCTTCTTCATGACCGGGACTATGTTGGCCACCCATTGTGGATAAAGGACAACTCTAATGAATTTGGCTTTATGTAATTTGTCGACCTCTTCCTTCATCTTTAGAGCCATTTGTGGGTGGAATCGCCTTAATTTATGCTTGACAGGGCTAGCTCCTTCCTTTAATGTTAATCTATGTTCAACTAAAGACGAGTCTAACCCCGGCATATCCTCGTAACTCCAAGCGAAAATGTCCTTATAGTCCTTAAGTACTTGTACCATTGCCTTCTCATCCTCTGTAGAAAGATTTTTACTGACGAGGACAACCTTAGGTTCGTCTTCAGTCCCTAAATTGATTTCTTTGGTGGGCTCTTCTACGGCAGCTGAGGGTTCATCAAATCTCTTCACTCCACTGGCATATGCCTCAGCTGCGTCCTCATCATCTTCTTCATTTTCAATAATGGGGTCTTTTTCATGTATTAACTCATACACCCCGTACCTATCATTGACTGACTCATCATCTATACAATCTTCTGGCATCTGAATTGGATTTTCTAAAAACTGAGGGATTAAAGAGCAAGAAAAGCATCTATCAGCTAAGTCCTGGAGGTATCTATCTGGAATTCGCCTACCCTTAGGCTTCCTAGACTTCCTAACTTGCCTAGAACTAGACTGCCTAATTTCACTAAACTCCCTATTCTGACCTAATGAAGATGAAGCAGGATGAAAATCCTGGGATACAAGTGGAAATACAGGGGAATCCTCCCGTGGGGAGGGACAGAGTAGATCTAAGAGAGAATCTTGACCGAAGGACCCGTGCAATGGAGTGTGATCGGACAAGTAAGATGTTTCCTCGATGAGGATCTGGGAAGAATTTGTTGCCAAATTGGCGTTTTTTTTTGGACCATCGAGGAATTAAACATGAAACAGGAGTGGATACAAATAGAAGGAGTATCAGATGGAGGATGTAAGGTCTGAGGTTTCGGGTTCAATATTCGGGTCAGGTTCGGGCCGGATCCCAAGTTTCGACCTTGAGGGGTCTTGAGATTTCCGACTAAATGACGTCTTCACTGCTCGACGTCTTTCAAAAGACGTCTGTCTATGTAGACGCCATTTAGGTCCGCTTTCTGTTGTGCCACGTGTGCGCCACGTAGGCGGGTTTCGGGCCGCGAGAGTACGGCCCCTGTCACATCGTCTGAAGGGGGTCCATGATGCTAGACGCGATTCAGACTGCGACACCTGCGATGTCAGTGTACGGCGCTAGAGCGTTGTCAGTATGGCCTGTCCTGTCGTCTGAACGGCGTCCGTGGTGAGCGACGCGTTTCAGACCGCTGTCAGTACGGCCCGTCCTGTCAGACTGATTGACGTCTGCCTCGATCGACGCGTTTTAGCCAGATTCAGATTGACTCCGCGAGCCTCCCCTTCTTTCCCTCATTTTCGCCTCCACTCTCTCTCTCTTCGCTCTCTCCGCCCCCTCCGCCCTCCTTCCTCCCTTCCCTTCCTCTTCTTCCTCTTCCATCACTCCAATACCTCCTTACCTCTCACCGCTACCTCCACCACTTCCTTCGCGGTGTTCCATTCTCCGGACGGCGGCCGACGTCCCGGTGGAGTGGCGGCGTCCTTGAGGGTACCGGCGGCGGTCTGCGGTGCGGCGGGTCGGCGGCACGGAGCTTGGAGGAGTTCAAGAACCGGTAGGGGGACGAACCTTGCATGGACTGTGAATGTATTGCTTGTGTTTTCCATGGCGGAGCATGTTGTATTTGGGGTAGATTGAGCATGTTTAGGGGGTTTAATGGGGTTTCTATGCATGAAGAATTATGGGCTTCAAATGGTAATTCGTTTTCCTACTTCGTTTTCCCCCCCTCTTGAGCGATTTTGGGGTGTTTTGGGGGTGAAAGGGTGCCCTCGGGCTGAGGACAGGACTTCGTTTCTGGTGCTAAAAGACGTCATAGATGGACGACGCCTTTTAGAAGGACGTCGGGACATCATGACGCCTTTTAGGCAGAAATCGCTCCACCGAGTTTCTGTCAGTTCAGGGAATCTGACGCTAAATGACGTCATGAATGGACGACGCCTTTCAGAAGGACGTCGGGCCATCATGACGCCATTTAGGCAGGAAATTCCCTGACTGTGGGGTCTGCAAATCTGGAATTTCGGTGTGAATGGCGTCTGTAGACTCTGACGCGTTTTAAAAGGGAGGCTTCCCAGGTGGACGTGTTTTAAGGCATAATCTGTTTTAATTGAACCTGTTTGAGGGGCTTGAATGGCGTCGACCTCGGTCGACGCGATTCAAGACAGAACTGCTTAACTCCTGTTATTTAACACATGTTTCACGGTTGAATGGTTCAAATGCATGCTTTAAGCTGTACGCTGAGACGGAGGTTTACTGTGCGAATGGAATGATGTTATATGTGTATGTATGTGCTTATGCGAACATGGAATCGGAATGACTGTGGTTTACGTTTGTCACCATGGGCCGATGGGGACAGGGCCATGGTGTCTATGAGGCATTGTGCCGTACCGGTGGAGGAGGGGTACATGTTGTGTTTTACCTTTGGCTGAGGGAAGCAGAACCACCTTGAGCCCGTCGGGCCGGAGTAGCCGGTGCGCTATCCGAGGGGTTGCTGTTTGGTCTCAGCGGGTCGGGGTTTCCCTGTTTGTCGTGGCAGCTTCCGGCGCGTTTCTTGCTGTGGAGCTGGTTATGGTACTGTTGGAGTTGTTTTACCCCTGTAGCCACTGGGCCTGATGTGACCTTTGATCAAGGTTACGAGTGGTACCCTTCGCCCTTTGGCCTAATGCAGCCTGGGAGGTTAGGGTTGTGGGTAGTTCCTATAGCTTCGGCTTGACGGGGGTTCGCCGGTCCTCAGGGCCCTCCTGAAGCGCCGAGGCCTGGCGTAGAGGCAATCCGGTTGGTAGGATAGTAGTCTAGACTGCTTGTGTGCACACGTAGCTGGGCCGTGGTGGTACACTGGTCCCAGCTAGTCCTAGTTTGACTCATTGCCTCACCCTACAGTGCCCCGGAACACTGTAGGGGCGGACAGGCGTGAGTAGTGGTGGTAGTGTTGTGAGGCGACGTTTGACTTCGGTCGACAGTGTGGTTCAGTCGCTTTGTGGACTTTGGCTGTGAGACGTGACTTTGTGTTGGGTTCTTCGGGTTACTTAGAACTGTTCCTGCTACACTGCTTACGCGTATGTTTCATATCAGGTTTGGGTGCCATGTTTACTGCTTTACTTAATTGCCATATATCCGTATTGTTGCACTTGTGGGTGTGTGAGTGGGAGGCAGGGGATCGGATGATCCCTACTGAGTCCAATTCTGGTGTGGCTCACTCCCTGCGGTTTCAAGTGTGGACCTCGTGGCGTGTGGCGGCGTGTGGTGTCTTCTTGGTGTGCGGACCAGCAGTTGTCTCAGTTCCGGGGTATGCCCCGATGTTGTTGTACTTTTCTTCTGCCTGTACTTATTTAATTTGTTGGACCATGTAATTATTGTTGGACTGTATACGGACATTGTTATCTTCCTTCCTGCGCACTTGTTATACCTTTGTAGTCCGTGTGATTGTTATATTTAGCCTTGTTTAGCGCTTACTCCTCCAGATGTGTTGTGTGAGATCCGGGTGTGAACCCGCAGTTAATGGGCCGACATCCATTTAGTGACCAGGTCTCCGGTCATAGGATGGCAGGTCGTTACAGAGAAAGTGGCACCAAGGCCAGAGGATTAGGGGGATCATATAGCAATATGTCCCAGATCAGATCATACATCCTCTAGATCGAGAGGAGGTAATGGAATGAGGTCCCGAGGGGACAGAGTGATCATAATGAGCGGAGCCTGTGGAATATCTTCAATAATGACCTGCGATCAAGTCGGGGTCAAGAGCAGTGTGCGAAATAGAGTATGGAGCATGAAGACATAAGAAGGATATGTCCCCCTCCAGAGTAGATCTGTAGTATAACCAGCTTCATAGGGGTCATCTGGCTCCCCTTCATCGGTTTCTTCCGACAGCAGTATCCGCTTATCAAAGATAGCACCAGGACCTTCAATCAACTCATCAATCTGCGGCGGCCATTTGGGTTCTGCAAGATCCAGGAACAATCTGTTCAGTGCTATGTAGAGGTCCCTCAGATCGAACCATCTGTACCATTCACATTCGGGATCGTGGAATTTCCTTCTCTTCATAGGCCGCAGAGCCTCCAAGGATTGGTACGTAAGTAGTTCCGAGCAATGTCTGGCCAAGTCTCTCCCATATCTGTCATAGTGGTCAAAACATGAAGTAATGACCACCGTGTTGTCATGACTAAGTATGGGCCCTTTTATGAAATGTGTATACAGGGTCCATGTTAGGGGATCTCGGCCTTCTTTGGGTGGTGTAGACATTGTCTCTAAGATTTCCTGACCATCTTCTTGCTGAACCCTGTCTTGTTTCAGTCTCCTCGGCCTGTAGCCCAGACCGCTTCCAGGTGCTGCTCGATGATCTTTAACAGGAGTGGTCCTGCCCTGCAACCGTGTGCCCAGACCTCTTCCAGGTTGGTAACCGTTCTTCATCATGATTCTCCATCGTGGGGTACTCATGCACTTCTCCCTTTTTATGGCATTTAGCGGGTAAGGAGAAATGGTGGCGGCTTTTAGAGGATCAGCCACTGGATGGTAGACCTGTAATACCGATAGAAAAGGTTGTCGGCCAGGTAAAGCAGCAGATTTAATATTCAGGGTATGAGCAGCAGCAAGGATCGGCATGCTCGTTACTTTAATAATTCATCCTTTAAAAGGGAATTTGAGGCATTGGTGATTCGTAGAAGGAATCGCCTCAATAGTTTTAATATAAGGACGACCCAAAATGTCATTTATAGAAGAGTCGATTTCCAGGATGTGAAATTCGACCTCTGCATGACTTACAGGACCTAGCTCCACCTTTAAATAAACCATTCCCAGAGGGGAACGGGTAGAGTTGTCATATGCCGTCACTGAGATGGGGCTAGGCAGCCATTTTTCTTTGGGCACACCGCACAGCTCTAGGGTCTTCGGAGGTAAAACATTGATCGAAGCTCCCGTGTCAACCAGGCATGCATCTACGGCCTTCTTGCAGATATTAACCGTGATGCTCATAGCCATGCTTCTAACTGCTGGCGGTGCTAGTTCCGATGTGTGGAATGTAATAGAGGGGCTGATCCCCCTGAGGAACTAGTAGTGCTGCAATCTTTTCTACCGGCACGTCCTCGTTGACCATCACCTTCTGCAAATATTCCATAAGGGCTTCTTGGTGAATCTTGGACCTTTTGATCAATTCAAGTATAGTGATCCGTGCCGGTGTTCTGTCCAGATGTTTCAACAAATCATATTGAGTGCCTGGTGCACTCTCTTCATTATGGGCTTCCTCAGTCGGCTGTGATGGGCCGTCTCTAACTGTGGACTGAGGAAAGACTTTGTTGAAAATCCTTCCACTCCGGAGCGCATGTTCCTCAACCGTGGAAGATCCAGGTGACACCTTGAGTACCGCGGGGTTAGATGGTGCGGATGGCGTAGAGGGTTGGTATGTGGGTGGTGGCGTAGGGTTAGGTGGTGATGGCGCGGTGCGGATTAAAGGCCTAGATGGTTGGATGGTGGATGGGTAAGTGGTTGGTGAAGTGGGGAATGGCACGCGTAATAGCGGTCTGGATGGTAGGATGGTATCTTGGTAGGTGGTAGTGGTAGTGGGCGAAGTAGGGAATGGTACGCGGAGTAATGGCCTAGATGGTAGAAGGGGTGCGTAATTGGTTTGCGGGGGGTTATATGGTGGAGGTGTAGTGGTGTGGGGCGTAATGAGCTTAAGGAAAGAGGGTAGTGGTAATGGGTTATTGGGTGCAGGCGAGTGATATGTGGGTGTCGGTAGAGGGGTGATGGTAATGGGTTGTGGTCTAGGTATGCGGATGGTGCGGCGTGGTGGTTGTTCTGCGGTACTCTGAACGTGACCCGTTGAACAAAGAGAGGAAGAGTCCTCTATTCTCCACTGTTGCCCACGACCAGCCTCAGACTGGCTGTTTGTCAAAATAGGAGCAACTTGGTTTTGGTACTGATGCTCCGGGAGTGGGTTCTGCACTATGCCCATATTTGGTGGTGGTGCTGCTTTTGCTGGTGTCTTGCTTGCTGCTGCTGTTGCTGCTGTGGTCTTCTCGCTTTCAGGGCTGATATATATTTCTTCATCTCCTCCCAGTCTATGCCGCCCTGCTCGTTGAGATCATGAATATAATCTCTAAACTGGAAGCAGGTGTCGATGGTATGCCCAGGTTGCCTATGGAAATAGCAATACCTGGACGTGTCGGCATTTTGAGGCCAGACGGCCTTTTCCCACGGCAAAACTAAGGCATTAGCTGCCATTAGAGCACTGAAGATATCTGCCAAGGATTCTGGGAGGGCCGGGTATTCTGCCCTTTTCGGGCCTGGAGGTCTTCTTGGCTGGTTATAGTCACTAGGAGGAGGGACATTATGGTATGCCGGCGGTGCGCGCAGTTGATACTGCTGTTGTTGCTGATATTGCTGCTGTTGGGGCTGCTGGTACTGTAATTGCCGTTGCGGCGGCTGCTGTGGCTGTTGCTATTGCTGGTTCTGATTCGGCTACTGGGGCCACTGATACTGTTGTTGATAATGGGGGTTCGGCTGCTGCCTGTATCCCTGCTGATTCGGCTGCTGTGGCCGCTGGTACTGTTGCTGACTCCTCACGAATTGGGGCGAGTTATTGTTCATGCTACTGTCTTGCTCATGAGAGAGCGTGCCCTCAGTAGTCGGACCTATGCTGGGAGCATTCGGCACTGCAGGCTTCCGAGGTGGAGGCCTGCTAGGTCTGTGAGGATCAAAGACGCTAGAGAACGTAGCGTCCTTGAAGGCATTTTGACAGTACCGTGCTCTTTCATAGAGCTCTGCCATGTTGGTCAAATTGTTCAGGGAGAGGACAAGCTTGAACTGGGGCGTGGCGTTGGAAATTAACATCTTCACTTGTTCGGACTCGGACAAGTGATCCTTCACCTTTTCGGCCAGGCCCCGCCACCTGTCAGCAAAACTGACAAACTCCTCATCATGTTTCATCTTTTCTGCAATGAGGTCAGTGATGGACAAGGAGGGTGCAACTCTGTCCTGGTATCGTTGAATAAATTTGCGTGAAACGATACCGTAATCCTCTACTTCGGAAGGTTCTAAGGAAAAGAACCACTCGAGGGCTAGTCCCTCTAGAGACCTCCTGAACAAAAAGGCCAACGACCTCTTGTCGTTCTACCAGAAAGAGGATTCATACATAAACTCCTTCAGATGTGTGAAGGGGTTACCAGTACCGTTGTACTTCCGGTACACTGGCATCTCAGAGGGCGGCAGGTGGAATACTGGCAGGCTTGATAGGTTGATTTCCGGTGCAGCTTTGACCCCCATCATCTTCTAGAGGTTATTAAATTGCTCATCCATGCGCTCCATTTTGGCCAGCAACGCTTGTGTGGTCAGATCTGCCTGGGGAGGAGGAGGAGGTGGAGGTACTTGATAGGCTTGCTGCCTAGAGTACGTTGGACAGGGGGGACAATAAAGGGGAGGTCCGGCAGAGCTTCCGCTATGCCCGAGGGCATTTTGATAAGCGGGTGTTAGCGGTCTAGCCGGTTGCCTAGCAGATGAAAGTTGTGGCCCAGTTGGCTGAGAAGTGATATGAAGGCCTTCTATGGCCTGATGGATGTAAGGAGGAGGAAGAGGAGGTTGCTGAGGGACAGCCGGGGGAGCCACAGGGTTCGGCTCAGCAGGCTGCATGGGTGCCTTCCCCTTCAAAATAGACTGGATCGCCTCGAACTGCTGAGGGTCCAGACGGGAGGCAAGAACTCCTAAAGCGTTGACGAGATCCGAAGGATCAGAGGATGAGGGATCATTCTGATTGATGTCCCCCTCAAGATTGGGATTAGGAATCGCATATTCATGCGGGGGAAGATCAGGATATCGATCATGGGGATGAAAGAGAGGTGTCCGGACATTCCCATCTTGTCGATATGGAATGGGGACAGAATTACGGGAGGCATCAGCATCTCTCCCGCTCTCATAGTTGTAGTCGGAATCAAGAGGGGCATTAGCATCTCCCTCGTAGTTGATGATGGCGTCTTGAGCCATACTCAAGTCCCTACCTGATCGTAGCAGCATGATGTTAGATTCCTTTTTTCAAAGATTTGACAAACAAGTTGCACAGAGATTAATCAAACAAGTGGATGCTTAACGTGATTTTAAGATTCCTTGTTGAGTTATTTGAATTGGATTAAACCACAAATTCGCTCAGGGAAAGGATCCTAGTTTCAGTTCAATTTCTACCGTTATTCTCTAGGGCTTTCTCTCACAACGCCTTTGGAATCTAACCGGGACTTCAACTGGTACAACCAGCCCGATGATCAAGGAGGAATACCTTGATTTTGGGGACTTATGGAGGCCTTAACGTCAACTTCTCTAGTCTGATCAAGGGATCAACCCAATCAGAGAGAGTTGCTGACGTCAAGTAAGGTATTCCTAAGAAAAGGAGGGTATTCGCCTCAATGCGTATGTCCTATGGCCTGAATGGCCTCTAATGCTTAATAATAATGGGTAGTAGCGCACAAGTCACAAAAATCTGAGAATTGAAAAATAACTAAGAAACTGCCTGAATAGCATTGAGTATAGTCGACGCTATTCAAACAAAATCTTAATTTTTTCGCAGAAACTCAGATGCAGACAGCAGAGAGAATATGACTAAAAGGCGTCTGGGTGTATTGACGCGGTTTGAAACGCGTCAGTGTACCTAGACGCTTTTCAAGTCGCAGAAACAGTTTTGCAGGAGGAATTTCTGGGTTGATTCCTCCTCAAACAGGGTAAAAGCAGTAAATAATCAATTCATGCAGATTTTTTTTAGTTCCAGATTTTAACAGGATGATTTACTAACTAAACAACTAGAAAATCAATCAATCACACATCATTTTCATCACAAAAACAGCTTTTTAAACTAATCAAGGGGAGGGCAAGATCTTGCCACTGGGGTGTGCACGTGGTGCACGAGGGAAATTAACTAAACTAAAACACTCATCAATTGGTGAGGACGTGTCGAGAGACACAAATGGTGCACCGTGGGTGCCCGGTTGATGATAGCAAGAATAAAAAACTAAAAGATAGCGAGACCAAGTCCCACCGTGATCGCCAAAAAAGCTGTGAGTGCTTAAAATGATAGTGTGATTATCATGAAAATTCTAGATTATTTAGTGCAAAATAATCCTATTAAAAACAGAAAACTAAGTGCAATGATCGCCAGAAACTTTTAACTAAAAAGTTCCAAAAGAAGGTATGATCGCCTACCTGTTTGAATGCGGAAGATATTGAGCTCTTGGTTCCCCCTCTTCAGCCGGCTGAAGAAAGAGAGTCCTTTCTTGTTCTTTGTTCTTGCTATTGAGGTTGAAGTTGAGGATCGTCCAGAAATCCTTGTGACTTTGATTGTTTTACTCCCTTGATTCTCCTTTTTGCTCCGCGCAGCAGAATAAAAAGAAAAGAAACGGAGAAACAATGATGAGAACTTTAAGTAAGAATAGTATCCATTCTAATCAAGCTTTTAAACATGCAACTAAACAGCAAACTTACTTGTTTAATGGCTTTTGAAACCCCTTAATTAAATAGGTTTTGAAAGAATGCTAGTGTTGTGT
Source organism: Zantedeschia hybrid cultivar (assembly GCA_030544215.1). Taxonomy (NCBI): domain Eukaryota; kingdom Viridiplantae; phylum Streptophyta; class Magnoliopsida; order Alismatales; family Araceae; genus Zantedeschia; species Zantedeschia hybrid cultivar. The sequence continues at coordinate 11,633,177 of JARZZO010000013.1, read as the reverse complement.
GTGTTTGCATGAAGTGAATGATGAATGTAGAATTAAATGAAATGAAGATGCAAAAATAAAAGACTTATGCCCATTGGTTGAATTCTTGAATGGATGAAGAATCTTGATTGGACGCCGACTTCTGGAAATGGCAGCGCTTCAGCGTTCCGACGTTGTTGCTCCGATCTTCAACTCGCTATCGCTCAATGATAATCAACTCAAGATTACTCTTAACATTTTTTTTAACTCTTCAAGATGCAAGGTATTTATAGGCTTCTTTTGCGTTCGCGATTAACATAGAAAAATCTCGGATTTATCCATCTTAACCGACAGATAAATAATGATTAATTCATCTTTATCTGTAATTATCTAAAACGCGTCCAGCATGGCTGACGCCTTTCAGATTAAATTAAGATAAGGATAAACATCTGGGAAAACTTATCTTTATCTTTATTAGCTAAAACGCGTCTATATGTGTAGACGTCTTTTACACTAATTAAGATAAGGATAAACATCTAGAAGAGAAGTAGAAATAGCTTAGGAAACCTAAAACGCGTCAAGACTAACTGACGCCTTTTAGCTAATTAATCAATTGATTAAATTTCAAATTTAAACGTTAAAATAAGAATAAACTCTAAATGGCGTCCACATAGGTCGACGTCTTTTAGACTTCTTTATATTTTAACTGAAATTTGAGTTAAAATCAATTCAATTGATTAACTTAAATATGTCTGTTTGACCCGACACTCAAAAAGATCAATAAAAATTAATCAATGATTAAATATCAGACCATTCTGAGGCATTATTATATGATATGAAATTTACTCGAAATGATGTCAAAATTAGTGTGTCTACAACCTCCGGTAAATGCATAGTATCATACTATAGTTAAGGATTCGTTAATCAAGGTCAAAGTTCAGAGATCTACCAACAAGGTATCCTTGGTGTCTCAGGTCCAAGGACCGTCCACACAACCGTGACAAAAGAATCAAGTTGATTAACAATTAGGTAGGTACCATCCAGCGATTCATCGTCAGATCAGTTTAGTGAACTTATTCATCAATGAGCACCTACAGGTCCAGCATAGTGTCTCCACACATGTGACTTATAGGATCAGTCACCCTTATCATATGAGCTAAAGAAACCTGTGCTAGTCAATCCAGATGTTTAATGTCCTTCTCAAATATCCTCCGACTAGGAATAATTAAGAACATGTGTTTATAAGTCTTCGGTCCCGTAATTATGATCTCATTATAATCCACAGACCCTTGCACATGTTCATGGACTTCATCGTGATACGACAAATAATGATCGAATTAATTACACAATGAAATTATGCCATTATATTAATAAACTGAATATTGCATAGTATCGGATTGGTATGTAGGCCACCAAATACTAACATGTATATCTTCAGCAATCACCCTGGACCAAGTCGGGGTCAGCAGTAGGGTTCTAAACAAGGTGTGGAGATTGAAAATATGAGAAGGGTACATAGCTCTCCAAAGGTGATCAGTAGTCATGCCTGTTTCATAGGGGTCATCAGGCTCCCCTTCATCAGCTTCATCACTCAACAAGATTCTCTTATCGAAGATGGCTCTAGGCCCTTTAATTAGGTCTTCTATTAGTGGCGGCCATTTCGGTTCAGAAGGATCCAAGAACAGTCTGTTCAGAGCTATGTACAAGTCCTATATGTCAAACCACCTGTACCACTCACACTTTAGGTCATGAAATTTTCTCCTTTTCATAGGCCACAGAGCCTTTAAAGATTGACATGTAAGGAGTGGCATATAGTGTCTACCCAATTATCTCCCATAGATATCATGCAGATCAAAGTGAGAGGTGATCACCACCGTGTTATCATTATCATGCTAGATTACGGGGCCCTTGACAAAATGGGTAGATGAGAGTCCAGGTTAACGGGTCTCGATTTTCTTTGCATGGGGTCACCACGGTCTTCCATATCTTGTAACCATCTTCAGTTTCCTCCTGCTGTACTATGTTATGTTTCACCTTTTCTGGTCAATATCCGAGACCGTTTCCAGATACCATTCTATCATCTATGACTGGTTTAATTATTCCTTGTAATTGCGTGCCCAGACCCTTTCCGTGTTGTTATCCAATTTTCATCATTGTGCTCCATCCTGGGGTAGTCATGTACTTTCCCCGCTTCATGGCACTGGTCGGATATGATGAGGATAGTGTAGACTTCAGCGGGTCTACTAAAGGTAGGTAAGTATGTAGTAGAGATAGAATTGGTTTATGAATGGGTGAGGGATTGGGAGTTGGATTGATGTTTAAAAAGTGAGTATTAGCGGGGATAGGCATACTTCTCGCCTTGACGATGCACCCCTCATAAGGGAATTTGTGGCGTTGATGATTGGTTGATGGAATTGCCTCCAGAAGTTTAATGTTGGGACGTCCAAGGATGCCTTTTAGTGAAGGGTCTTTTTCCAAAATGTGGAATTCGACCTCGAGGTGATAGACATGGCCTAATTCTACTCTAAGGTAGACCATTCCCAATGGGGTTCGAGTGGAGTTAAATGATAGATATGGGTGATGGCAGCCACTTCTCCTTTAGTGTGCCACAAAGTTCTAGAGTTCTTGGCGGCAACTCATTTATCAAAGCTCCAATATCTACTAGACATGCATCCACAACTTTCTTACATATATTCACTGTAATGCTCAGAGCCATACCCCGCACTGCCAGGGGTGCCAGTTCAGAAGAATGGAAGGATATGGATAGTTGTTCGCCCTGTAGTACCAACAATGCAGTGATCTTTTCAACTGGTACATCTTCGTTTACCATAATTCTCTGTAGATATTCCATTAAAGCTTCTTGGTCAGTCTTGGACCTCTTAATCAATTCTTACACAGAGATGCGTGCCGAAGTCTTGTCTAGGTGATTCAGTAGATCATACTGAGTGCCTGATGCACTCTCTTCATTCTACACCTCATCAACAAGCTGTGATGGACCATCTTGAATAGAAGACTGGGGAAATACTTTGTTGAAGATTCTGCCGCTCTAGAGCATTAGAGGTTGCGGCTCAACAGTGGAAGGTGAGGGCAATGTATTGATGGCTGTAGGGTTAATGAGCGGTTTAGATGGCATGAGTGGTGGATTTGGTGTAGTAGGTGATTGTGCGATGCAGATGAGGGGTTTGGTGGGTTGTAGGGTATTATGGTTAGGTGATGGCATGGGGAAAGGGATGCGTAGCAACGGCTTGGATGGCATGATTTGTTCATAGACAGGTGGTAGGTTATTTGGTGGTAGTGAAGGCCTTGATGTGATGGATATGGGTTTAAGGATGGCAGGTGGTGGAGTGGTGACAGTAGGTATGGTGGGATTAGTTTTTATGAGTTGTGGTGGTGGAACATATATTAATGGGTTTAGCGAAGGTCTAGGAATGCGGATGATGCAACATGCTAATTGTATGGCAATATTCTGAGTGTGGACTATGGAGTATATGGATGAGGATTCTTCCACCCTCCACTGTTGTCTCCTATTCACCTCAGATTGGCTATTAGTAAGGATTAGGGCTATCTAGTTTGGATGCTTTGGTAAAGGGTTTTGTACTATTCCCATATTTGACGGAGGTGCCGCCTGCTGAACAGGTGCCCTCTGGACTTGCTGTTGCTATTGCTAAGGTCTCTTTGCTTTCAAAGCGGTAATGTACTTCTGTATATTTTCCCAATCAATACCTCCTTGATCGTTTATATTATGAATGTAATCCCTGAATTGGAAGCAAACATTCATAGTGTGGCCAGACTGACGGTGAAACACATAATAATGGGATGTGTCTGCATTTTGCGGCCAAATAGTGCTTTCCTTGGGCAGTGACAAAGCATTAACTGTCATGAGAGTGTTAAAAATGTTAGAGAGTGACTCTGGGAATGGTGGGTACGATGTTCTCCTTGGACCTAGAGGTTAATGGTGGGTATGATGCTCTCCTAGGACCAGGAGGTTTCCTTTATTAGGAATAATCAATGGGTGGCAGAACTTGATTATAACCCTGTTGCTGTCGGGGTTGATTGTGGACTGGCTGATGAGGTTGTTAGGGTGGCTTGAAGCCTAGTACATAGTATCATACATGATGGAGCCTATGGTAGAAACATAGGGAACCTTATCCATCATTGCCCTCTCCTCAGGTGTCTTTGGAGAGTGACCTTTAGAAAGAGAAATTTCATGTCTCATCGGTATGAGACCTCTCTTGGAATTTTCCATGCCAAACCTTTTGACAATGGTTTCTATGTACATAGATTGGGTTAAATCAAGCATCTTCTTTGATCTATGTTTATAGATTCGTATTCCTAATACGTAAGATGCTTCTCCCAAATCCTTCATGGAGAAGTGCTTTGACAGCCAAATCTTTAGTGATGACATCATTCCCAATGAGTAGGATGTCATCAACGTATAGAACTAGAAATGTGATTGTCCTCCTAATGTTTTTTTCTTGTACACACGTGGCTTATCTTCATTCTTAGTAAAGCCATAAGATTTGATCGCCTTATCGACCCTTATGTTCCAGCTTTGGGAAGCTTGCTTCAGTCCATAAATAGACCTCTGCAACTTGCATATCATGTCTGGTGATTCCTTGTATTTGAATCCTTCTGGTTATATTATATACACTTCCTCCTCAAGGTTTCCATTAAAGAAGGCAGTCTTTACATCCATCTGCCAGATTTTATAATCTTGGTGGGCAACAATGGCGAGAAGAATTTTGATAGACTTAATCATGGTAACGGGTGAGAAGGTTTCGTCATAGTCAATACCTTGTCTTCGACGATAGTATTTCGCCACTAATCTAGCCTTATAAGTCTCAATACGTCCATCTGCACCGATCTTTCTTTTATAGATCCATTGGCAGCCGATGGGTACTATGTCCTCAGGTAGATCTTCTAAGTTCCAAACTTGGTTGATGTACATGGACTGTATTTCACAATTCATGGCTTCCCGCCATTTCCCGGCCTCTGGACTTTTGATGGCCTCCTAGTAAGTCTTGGGATCATCATCTTCATTATAAAGTATCTTAGAACCATCCAAATTAATATGTCCTATACATCTTTCTGGAGGTTTAGGTACTCTCTCTGACCTACGAGGTTCTTGTATACTATTTTGAACATGTTCATAAACTAACAGTTCATCTGATGAACCATTATCAATTTGTGGGTCTGAAATTTCTTCCATAGTAACTTTACTCACATTGTCCTTCTAGAGAATATAATCTTCTTCCAGAAAGACAACTCTTCTGACTACAAACACCTTTTGTTCGCTAGGATGATAAAAGTAGTATCCATAAGTTTCCTTTGGATATCCCACAAATCTGCATCATGTCTTTTAACATGAGCAGGACATCCCCAGACTTTAACATGTTTAAGGTCTAGTTTCCTTCTATTCTATATCTCATATAGATTGGTTTCAACAGATTTGTTGGGTACCTTGTTCAGGATATACATAGCCGAGCTAAGTACATATCTCCATAAGGACACTAGTAATTTGGACATGCTCATCATAGATCGCACCATTTCCATTAATGTGGGATTTTTCTTTTCTGATACACCATTCATCTAAGGTGTATAAGGAAGTGTAAGCTGAGAAATGATACCATTATCCTTTAAGTATTTAATGAACTCTATACTCAAGTATTCACCACCCCGATCAGATTAGATGGATTTTATACTTTTTCCAGTTTGTTTCTCTACTTCATTCTTAAATTTTCTGAATTTCTCAAAGGCTTCAGATTTATACTTCAATAAGTATATGAATCCAAACCTTGAGTAACTATTCGTGAATGTAATGAAGTATGAGAAACCACCAATAGCTTGGGTAGACATAGGACAACATATATCTGAATGTATAAGTTCCAATATGTCTTTGGCTCGTTCTTCAGTCCCACTAAATGGAGACTTAGCCATTTTGCCCCTTAAACATGACTCACAAGTTGCATATGCTTCATAATCAAATGGATCTAAGTATCCATCTTTGTGCATCCTTTTGAGTTTGTTTTCACCAATGTGGCCAAGCCTACAATGCCATAAGTAGGCTTTGTTCATTTCATACTTGTTTCTTTTAGTTGAAGTACCGATGTTTACATTTTCATGAGCCACATTTAAAAGATACCATCCCTTGGACAAGATAGCAGAAACTATTAATTTATTTCCAAAATAAACGGAACAACAGTTGTTCCCAACAATTAAATTATATCCAATTCCATTTAGACATGAAATAGAAATAATATTTCTTATTATGCTAGGTACATAATAACATTCATCTAATGAAAATGTGTCCCCAGATGGTAGCTTGAGCTTCACTGTCCCCAAGCGATCGCCACAACTTTTGCGCCGTTACCTAGCCTCAGCTCCACCTCATCGGTCCTCAGCTTACGTCATCTTGTCAATGCCTGCCCAGAATTGCAGATGTGAGATACACATCCAGTATCTAATACCCATGATGTACAATCTCTTATTGACAAGTTTAAATCTATCATATAGATACCTGAAGCATCATGCTGCTTCACAGTTCTTTGAGCCTTATCATTGAGGTATTGTTTGCAATTCCTCTTCCAGTGGCCATTTTGATGACAGTAGAAGCAATCACCTTTCTTAGTGCTCTTGCCTTTGTCTTTCTTGACCACCTTTTGCTTTCACTGAACTTTGTTTTTACCTTTCCTAAATGCTTGGATTGCAAGCCTCTTCCTATTGGTCTTACGAACCATGAGGATTTGGGGTTTATCCTTTACAAGGTTCCTCTCTGCAGTTTTCAAGATGTTTAGTAATTCAGCTAAGGAGGTATGGATCTTGTTCATGTTAAAATTAACGATGAACTGAGTATATGATTGTGGAAGAGAAAACAACACGAGGTCTGTGTGCATCTCCTTGAGAAGTATAATCCTAAGAGCATACAACCTCTCCACCCATTCAATCATCTTTAGTACATGAGTCTGTACTGAAGTTCCCTTTGCCATCTGAGCCTTGAACATATTCTTAGATATCTAATATCGTTTGACTCTGCTCTGCTCACCAAACAACTCCTTCAAATGGAGCATGATGGATCTTGCATCCATCTCCTCATGTTGCCTCTGCAACTCATTGCTCATAGAGGCTAACATGTAGCAATGGGCCACGGTGAAATTTTCTTTCCATTTTTCATATGCAATCATCTCCTCTTCTGGGGCACCTAATGTTGGTTCAGTAGGAGGTTCATTAACCAAGACATAAGCAATTTGCTCATACCTGAGGACAATCTTTAGGTTTTTGGGCCAGTCCAAATAATTGGTGCCTGTCAAACGATTGGCATCAAGTATGCCACACAACGAGTTGTGGTGCGACATTTTAGCCTACAGGAGATAATTAAATTTATAATAGCAAAAATTCAGATTTATTTATTTAAAACAAGATATGGTCTTTTATTATCAAGTTTTACTCCCACTAATTTTCATTGGACTGTATAGCCTTTAGATATATAGAACGGGAGATGTCCACTGTCTCCTAGTGGGGATCAGAATCTTTAAGCATCACAGTATAACCTCGGATAAATGCATAGTATCATACTGCTATCCCAGAGCAATCATCTCATGATAATTGCAACTCTTTGCAATATCTGATCTTAATTTTGGCTCCAGAACACTAATGGTTCCGGGTAAACATAATAGACCATTAAATATTTTCTAAGCATTACCATCAATACATGATGGAGTAGAGTAGGAATATAGCTCCCGGGAAAACACGTGGATAGCTATACTATTCCTCTATTCCAATCTCAAGGCATCAAATGCCATAGTCAATGGACCTCTCGTCAGATGATGGAAAATCTCGAGTAAACACGAAGAATATGCCACCATTGAATCGAGATCTAATAACTATATTGATGGAGAGCCACATGGTGCATTCTAAGTGACTCACACTACGGCTTAGACTTTAAAACGAAGGTTTTATATTATTTATGTTAGTCTTATCCTAGGCGATAGTATTAAATATATCGAATACATTATATAGACTAATAACTTAGATAATTTGATTCATAATCAAAGAAAGAAAAACAAACACGCATCACATATATGTCTCGGTGTGGTCATGGACAACACTAGGGATTGACTTGAGCCAAACAGTCAAACACACAAACACACAATACAACATTTATATTATGAGTCTGCAAACTCATAGGCTTAAGGAACTCTTTCTTATCCTTCTTGGTTGCAGTTGTGGATCATCCTCACTCTACGCTCAGCCGCCTCAATCAAATTACATCAATAATTCATAATTAAGGATAATTTAAAGGAAGAAGCCTTAAGGAGAATACAAAGGGAGGGAGGTAGAAATATAATGGAATATGAGAGGAAGAGGTTCACAGACCACTATTTATTAATAGACAATAAACCACACAATTGCATCCATAATCGATTCACATCCACAAAATGTAAAGTGCTAATCTATAACCACCGAGTAGTTTTTAAACAAACCACACATGAAATAGCACATCAAAGGGCTTGATAAAATTTTCGAAAATGGATATTTTTGGTTTCATAAAACCAGGAACCAATCAAAATTGGTTATAGAATTATTTTTCGAAAAAAAATTAATTAAGCATGCTAATTTAAAAAAGTAATATATAACACATCAAATTAAATGTATCATAATATCACATCATGTGTTCTAAATCTGAAAATAATGATTTAAGAATATTCCATGCAACATTTGAACACTTCAAATAAATGGGGTTAATCTAACAATTAGATCAATTAAGGTTAATCTAACAATTTAGAATTAATTAATTAAATTAGCAACTTTTGTCAATTAATTAAGCAAAATAAATAAACCTTAATGAGGACCCAATTGAATTTGATATTAATCAGTAAAATCATATTTTACAAATAATACAAATCCAATTAATTTTTTTAATTAATCAAATAAATTAAAAATTGGGCCTAATTATGGAGGCCCATAAGGGCTCAGCCCAGTTGAGCCCCTGGCTCAAGCTAGGGCCGAGCCAGGGCTCAGCCAGGGGCTCGAACCTAGGCTCGTACGCCTGGTTCGAGCCCTGGCGGATCCTGGCTCGGACCCCTAGTGTAAGGATCGAGACTTTCGGATCCGGTTCTCGGGCTCAGACCCTGTAATTCTGGCCCTAGTGGGGGCTGAGGTTCTGTGACGATTCGCGTCAAGACCTTGAGACGCATTTTGAACGGCATCCACCGTTGCAGACGCGTTTTAGGTTCTGCCACGTGGGTGCTACGTGGGCTGGCTTTGGGCCGCGGGAGTACGGCCCTGTCGTGTCGTCTGAACGGCGTCCGCATGGGACGACGCCTTTCAGACTGCGACTCTGGGGTTGTCAAAGTACGGCCCTGACATGTCTCCTGAACGGCGTCTGTGTAGAACGACGCGTTTCAGAGTCTTGTCAGAGCGGCCATCACGTCATGTGATAGACGTCCGCGAGTGTCGACGCGTTTTAGCCAGTCTCTGGTTAACCCCGCGAGCCCTCCTTCTTTCCCCCATTTTCTTCCTTCTCACTTTCTCTCCTTCCCTTCCGGCGATTCCGGCGGCAGCCCCTTCTCCTCCCTCTTTTCCTTCCACCATTTCATCTTTCCCTCCACTCCATCCCCTACCTAGCTCCCACCACTACCACCTCCACTTTCACTGCGGCGTTTTACTCTCCGGACGGCGGCCGACGTCACGGTAGAGTAAGGACGACCACGGCGGTACCGACGGCGGCGTGGGGCGAGACGGGTGGACGGCTTGAAGTTTGGAGGAGTTCAAGTAACTGGTAGGGTGACGGTTCCCATAGTGTTGTGTTTAAACCATGTTTTCCCCGTTTAAAGCATGTTATGGATCTTTGGATTTGGGGGGTAGAACAAGCATGTTTAGGAGCTCTTCTTGATGATATGGGGGATTTCTATGAATGTGGTTTCCTGATGGTTGGATTCGCCCCTCTTTCTCCTCTGTTTTGGGTGATTTTGGGGTTTTTGGGGTTGAAAAGGGAAAGCCTCGGGCTCATGACAGACCTGGTTCCTGACGTTGAAAGACGTCGTGCATGGACGACGCCTTTTTGAAGGGCGTCGGGCCATCACGACGCCTTTTAGGCAGGAATCGCCTTACTGAGGGTCTGCCAGTTCGGGGATTCTGGGACTAAAAGACGTCATGGGTGGGCGACGCGATTCGTAATAGCGTTGGGTAACCATGACGCCTTTTAAGGCAGAAATCCCCTGATTAATGTTTTCTGCAAATTCCTGGATTTTTGTGCTAATTGGCGTCTGAGGATGTCAACGCCTTTCAAAAGGCGACCGCTGGTGTCGACGCCTTTTAGGCCAGATTCTGAGGCCAGTGTTTTATATAAACCAGTACATGGAGCTTGAATGGCGTCGGCCTTGGGCGACGCGATTCAAGACAGAACTACACAAATTCATGCCAGTAAAATGTGTTCATACTGCTAGATAGTTAGTTAGTGCATGCTTTAGTGTACTCGGTAGAGATGGATTCTTCATGATCGGATGGCACTATGTTGTGTTTCATGCGATCGCGGACTTTTCACGTGACCGGATCGTACTGTGCCGGGTTTTGTGTTACTGTGGACCTGGAGTGACAGTTGTAGCGCTTTATCACCCTGTGCTGGTGTGGGTGGCGCACAGCGCCGGTGGGGGCGTGGGCGGGGTGACGCCTAGTGAAAGAGGGTCATCTGGTGAACCCCGGGGTCAGCTAGTACCGGTGTGGGCGTAGTACATTCGGGGTCTCACTCATGCTGAGGGAAGGAGTAACTACCTGAGCCAGTTGGGCCGGAGTAGCTAGAGTGCTATCCGAGGGGTTACTGCTTGGTCTCAGCGGGTCGAGGTTTTCCCACTATTGTTTGTGTGGTTGGCGTGTTCTATCGAGACGGCAGTTGTGGGTTCCCTAGTCGTCTGGTTTAGAAATATGCATGTTTAATACATTTCGACTGCATGTGATTTCACGTTGAGAATTAGGAATAGTACTTACCACTGTGCTTGTTACTTTACCGTCGGCTGTATTTTACACTTGTGGGTGTGTGCGTGGGCAGTGGGGATCGAAGGATCCCTACTGAGTCTTGTCTTTGAGACTCACCCCTGCGGTTTTCAGGTGAGGACTCCCAGCAGACCTAGCGAGGAGAGTGCGGCCGTGTGTTGAGCGCCGTCAGCGGTTATTCCGGGGTATGCCTCGACGTAGTTGTTATTTTATTTCTGGCCTGTATGTTTAATTATTTCCTTTCTGTTGGAGTATGTAATTATTTGCTGTATCGAGTCGCATTGTAATAATTTTTAATTCCTGCACTTTCATTTCAATTCAATGCGATGTGAACGTTTAGCTTAGTTTATTATTTATTTCCCAGACTTACTTAGATCCTGGTTTGGTTCCAAATTAATGATTCGGTACCCATTTAGTAATCAGATCCCCGATTATAGGGTGGCGGGTCGTTACAGTTGGTATCAGAGCATTCGGTCTAGCAAATAAATGAATAACTAGGTTAAATGTCATGAGTCCGGCAAATAAATATATTATCCCGTACAGGCACGGCGGTAGTATAGGTTTTAGGACTCTAATTAGAACTTTTCGATTTTGTGACTGTAGGCGAGTAGATGGCTCCTAGGAAGTGGATGCCGGTTATTCGAGAGCGGGGCATGTCCCTAGTGGATCTGAGGCCGGGAGGCCGAGTGTAGAGCAGTTTATGGAGGCTATGATGGACACTATGGCTAGATACCAGACTCGAGACCCTAGTGAGAGTTCTAGTGCTCGGGGAGGGTCCACAGCTACACTTGAGAGGTTCCTGAAGCTGAGGCCACCTCACTTCACCGGTCGTCCCGACCCTGATGAGGCCGTTCACTGGCTTAGGGAGATAGAGAAGACTTTCGATACCATGGATTGTGCAGCAGTGGAGAGGACTCCGTTGGCTACCTTCATGTTGAAGGATAGCGCCTATGATTGGTGGACCACCTTGAAGAGTTTGTCATATGGGGACAGGAGTCTTAGGGAAATTTCATGGGAGACTTTTGTTAAGGAGTTCAATGCACAGTATTTCCCTAGACATGTCCAGAGGGCCATGGAGAGGGAGTTTATGGATCTGACGCAGGGGAGTATGACGGTCCTCGAGTATCAGGCGAAGTTTGTTTCGCTGGGTCGGTTCGTGCCTTTCATATCTGGGGACGAGGAGCGTCGTACGGAGAGGTTTTTGGACGGACTGAGGCTCAGTCTGAGGAACTTCGTGGCGTCCCACTGTTGTACAGATTTGGCATCAGCGGTTAGGTGTGCGGCAGCAGTGGAGGCTCAGCAGAACCAGTCAGCCCGGGAGAGAGGACTGACTGCTCAGGGACCAGTTCGTGGCAGGGGTAAGGCAGCGGCAGCGGCCCCTTCGTCCGGATCGGGATCGTCGTCACTCGGCTCCCGATTCAGGAGATTCTTCAGGGGTGGTGGCAGTAGTAGTGGCAGCAGTGGTAGCAGCAGGCCCAGGCAGGGTCAACAGAGTCAGTCAGCGTCCAGTGCGCAGTAGGAGCCAACTCAGAGGCTTCCGGTAGTTTGTCAGCACTGTGGTGGTGCCCATGGCGGGACTCAGTGTCCTACTCTTCCTAGGAGGTGTTTCACTTGCGGCCAGCAGGGCCATTTGGCGAGGCAGTGCCCGCAGGGGCATGGTCAGGGGCAGGGTTCAGGTGATCAGAAAAAGCCGAGGACCCAGGAGAGAGTTCTAGCTATCACCAGGAGGGAGTCTCGCGCGTCCAACTTGGTGGAAGGTACACTTTCTGTCCTTGGGAACTCTGCACATGTGTTGATCGATTCGGGTGCTTCGCATTCTTTCATTTCTGAGCAGTTCGTAGATATTCTTTCTGCACCCGTTGATGAGTTATCTGATGGTTTGATGGTAGAGGTTCCTTCTGGAGACTTCATGTTATCTTATAATTGTTTGAGGAATGTTCCCTTGACCATTGAGGGTCATGTGCTACCTGCCCAGTTGGTTGTACTTGCCATCTGCGACTTTGATATCATCCTGGGCATGGATTGGTTGGAAGCTTTTTATGCTGAGGTGGACTGCCACAGGAAGAGGGTGCGTTTCTCTAGTCCGGACATCCCAACCTTTTATTTCCAAGGTATTAGGCTCTCTTCTCGAGGTATTCTCATTTCTGCCTTTAAGGCTCGGAGGCTGCTTGCTGGTGGCTGTGAGGCCTTCCTTGCCTCTGTTGTTGTTTCTGATGTCCGTGATAATCCCAGTCCTTGGGAGGTGCCTGTAGTATGTGACTTCGTAGATGTGTTTCCTGAGGAGCTGCCTGGCCTTCCTCCTCAGCGAGAGGTCGAGTTTACCATCGAGCTTGCACCAGGTACGGCGCCCTTGTCTAAGGCCCCGTATCGGATGGCGCCAGCCGAACTCGCTGAGTTGAAGGCGCAGTTGCAGGAGTTGCTGGATAAGGGTTTCATTCGTCCCAGTACATCTCCTTGGGGTGCTCCAGTTCTGTTTGTTAGGAAGAAGGATGGTTCTCTGAGGTTGTGCATTGATTACAGGCAGCTGAACCAGGTGACGATAAAGAATAAGTACCCACTTCCAAGGATCGATGATTTGATGGATCAGCTGCAGTCTGCGAAGGTGTTTTCCAAGATTGACCTGAGATCTGGATATTATCAGATGAGGATTCGGGATGTTGATGTTAGTAAGACGGCTTTTAGGACTCGGTATGGACATTATGAGTTTTTGGTTATGCCCTTCGACTTGACCAATGCTCCGGCGGCCTTTATGGATATGATGAACCGAGTCTTCATGACCTACCTGGACCAGTTTGTGGTAGTATTTGTTGATGATATTCTAATCTATTCTTCTTCTGAGGAAGAGCACGCCACTCATCTTCGGGCGGTGTTGCAGGTCCTGAGAGAGCACCAACTTTACGCCAAGTTTAGCAAGTGTGAATTTTGGCTAGACGAGGTGCACTTTCTTGGGCATGTCATTTCTGGCGAAGGTATCGCAGTGGATCCAGCCAAGATCGAGGCAGTGATGGATTGGAGCAGGCCGACTTCAGGGACTGAGATCAGGAGCTTCCTGGGGCTTGCCGGTTATTACAGGCGGTTTGTTCAGGGGTTTTCTTCGATAGCGGCCCCCTTGTCGAGGTTGACTCGAAAGGGAGTTCGTTTTGTGTGGACAGAGGAATGTGAGCAGAGTTTCATTGAGTTAAAAACTCGCCTCACGTCAGCCCCAGTGCTGGTGCTTCCATCTGGGTCAGGTGGGTTTGTGGTTTACTCAGATGCGTCCCGTCGAGGTTTGGGCGCAGTTCTAATGCAGCATGGCAGGGTAGTGGCTTATGCTTCTCGGCAGCTGAAGAAGCACGAGGAGAACTATCCTACCCATGATTTGGAACTATCGGTTGTGGTATTTGCACTTAAGATTTGGAGACATTACTTATTCGGAGAGAAATTTCAGGTTTTTACTGATCACAAGAGCCTGAAGTATGTGTTCACTCAGAGAGACCTGAATTTGAGACAACGAAGGTGGATGGAGTTCATTAAGGATTATGACTTTGACCTTTCTTATCATCCGGGCAAGGCGAATGTAGTGGCAGACGCCTTGAGTCGGAAGACGGTCATGTCATACCTTATGATTCAAGAATGGAAATTATTCGAGCAGGTTGTGGAATCTTCCTTTAGGGTTCCACGTGAAGATGACAGAGCCGTGTTGGTCAGCTTGACTGTGAGACCAGCTGTGTATCATGCTGTGATTGAGGCTCAGAGGGCAGATGTTGAGTTACCACAGATTCTCCAGAGGTCAGAAGTGGAATTGTGGGATGACGGTACTGTCAGGTTCAGAGGTAGACTTTATGTCCCGACTGAGGAGGACGTGCGCAGGTGTGTTCTTGATGAGGCGCACCGTTCGAGATATGCAGTGCATCCTGGGACAACCAAGATGTATCATTGTTTGAGGAGGCACTTCTGGTGGCCTGGTATGAAGAAAGATGTGGCTGAGTATGTGGCTAGATGCATGACTTGTCAGCAGGTTAAAGCCGAGCATCAGAGACCTGGAGGGTTGCTACAGCCCTTGCCGATTCCAGAGTGGAAATGGGAGCACGTGACTATGGACTTTGTGATGGGATTGCCTACATCCCCTAGTAGGAGAGACGCTATCTGGGTCATCGTTGATCGGCTGACCAAGTCGGCACACTTCCTAACTATTAGGAAGGACTGGTCAGTCGGCAAGCTGGCAAAGTTATTTGTAGATCGGATCATCTCCCTGCACGGGGTACCCTTGTCCATCGTATCAGATCGAGATCCGAGGTTTACTTCCAGGTTCTGGAAGAGCTTTCAGAAGGCCTTGGGCACTCAGTTGGCTTTCAGTTCGGCCTACCATCCCGAGACTGATGGGCAGTCGGAGAGGACCATTCGGACCTTGGAGGATATGCTCAGGGCATGTTGCTTAGACTGGGGAGGTTCTTGGGAGCAACATTTGTCCACAGTGGAGTTTGCCTACAACAACAGTTACCATTCCAATATCGGCATGGCGCCTTACGAGGCTTTGTATGGGCGACAGTGTCGATCTCCGGTGTGTTGGTCCGAGATCGGTGAAAGACAGATTGCGGGACCAGAGTTAGTACAGCAGTGTACTGAGATTGCCAGGACAGTTCGGCAGAGGTTGACCGTAGCTCAGATTAGGCAGAAGGGTTATGCTGACGTCCGACGGAGACCGCTTGAGTTTGAAGTTGGGGACCACGTGTTTCTCCGAGTCTCACCCTCCAAGGGTGTGATGAGATTCGGGAAGCGAGGCAAGCTGAGTCCGCGATATATTAGGCCTTTTCCCATTCTTGCTCGAATTGGGGAAACCGCGTATCAGCTGGCCTTGCCGCCCAGTCTTGCAGGGGTGCACGATGTGTTCCATGTTTCCTTGCTGAGAAAGTATGTTCAGGATCCGTCCCATGTTTTAGATTTTTCAGAGTTGGAGGTCGCTGAGGACCTGTCCTTTCCAGAGTTTCTTGTTCGTATAGAGGATCGCAGGGAACAGGTCCTGCGGAACAAGATTGTACCTTTGGTCAAGGTGATTTGGCAGTACCGCTCCTGAGGTGAGGCAACCTGGGAGCGAGAGGATGAGATGCGGGAGCAGTTCCCTTACCTCTTTTCGTAAGTCTCCTTGTGAACTTGTATCCTTACTTTTGACCTTGTTAATTATAGCAGTCAATTTCGGGGGCGAAATTCTTTTAAGGGGGGGAGAATGTAAGGATCGAGACTATCGGATCCGGTTTTCGGGGTCGGACCCTGTAATTCTGGCCCTAGTGGGGGCTGAGGTTCTGTGACGATTCGCGTCAGGACATCGAGACGCGTTTTGAACGGCGTCCACTGTTGCAGACGCGTTTTAGGTTCTGCCACGTGGGTGCCACGTGGGCTGGCTTTGGGCCGCGGGAGTACGGCCATGTCGTGTCGTCTGAACGGCGTCCGCATGGGACGACGCCTTTCAGACTGCGACTCTGGGGTTGTCAGAGTACGGCCCTGACATGTCTCCTGAACGGCGTCTGTGTAGAACGACGCGTTTCAGAGTCTTGTCAGAGCGGCCGTCATGTCATCTAATAGACGTCCGCGAGTGTCGACGCGTTTTAGCCAGTCTCTGGTTAACCCCGCGAGCCCTCCTTCTTTCCCCCATTTTCTTCCTTCTCACTTTCTCTCCTTCCCTTCAGGCGATTCCCGCGGCAGCCCCTTCTCCTCCCTCTTTTCCTTCCACCATTTCATCTTTCCCTCCACTCCATCCCCTACCTAGCTCCCACCACTACCACCTCCACTTCCACTGCGGCGTTTTTCTCTCCGGACGGCGGCCGACGTCACGATGGAGTAAGGACGACCACGGCGGTACCGGCGGCGGCGTGGGGCGAGACAGGTGGACGGCTTGAAGTTTGGAGGAGTTCAAGTAACCGGTAGGGTGACGGTTCTCATAGTGTTGTGTTTAAACCATGTTTTCCCCGTTTAAAGCATGTTATGGATCTTTGGATTTGGGGGGTAGAACAAGCATGTTTAGGAGCTCTTCTTGATGATCTGGGGGATTTCTATGAATGTGGTTTCCTGATGGTTGGATTCGCCTCTCTTTCTCCTTTGTTTTGGGTGATTTTGGGGTTTTTGGGGTTGAAAAGGGGGAGCCTCGGGCTCATGACAGACCTGGTTCCTGACGTTGAAAGACGTCGTGCATGGACGACACCTTTTTGAAGGGCGTCGGGCCATCACGACGCCTTTTAGGCAGGAATCGCCTTACTGAGGGTTTGCCAGTTCGGGGATTCTGGGACTAAAAGACGTCATGGGTGGGCGACGCGATTCGTAATAGCGTCGGGTAACCAGGACGCCTTTTAAGGCAGAAATCCCCTGATTAATGTTTTCTGCAAATTCCTGGATTTTTGTGCTAATTGGCGTCTGAGGATGTCGACGCCTTTCAAAAGGCGACCGCTGGTGTCGACGCCTTTTAGGCCAGATTCTGAGGCCAGTGTTTTATATAAACCAGTACATGGAGCTTGAATGGCGTCGGCCTTGGGCGACGCGATTCAAGACAGAACTACACTAATTCATGCCAGTAAAATGTGTTCATACTGCTAGATAGTTGGTTAGTGCATGCTTTAGTGTACTCGGTAGAGATGGATTCTTTATGACTGGATGGCACTATGTTGTGTGTCATGCGATCGCGGACTTTTCACGTGACCGGATCGTACTGTGCCGGGTTTTGTGTTACTGTGGACCTGGAGTGACAGTTGTAGCTTTTTATCACCCTGTGCTGGTGTGGGTGGAGCACAGCGCCGGTGGGGGCGTGGGCGGGGTGACGCCTAGTGAGAGAGGGTCACCTGGTGAACCCCGGGGTCAGCTAGTACCGGTGTGGGTGTGGTACATTTGGAGTGTTACTCATGTGGAGGGAAGGAGTAACCACCTGAGCCAGTTGGGCCGGAGTAGCTAGAGTGCTATCCGAGGGGTTACTGCTTGGTCTTAGCGGGTCGAGGTTTTCCCACTGTTGTTTGTGTGGTTGGCGTGTTCTATCGAGACGGCGGTTGTGGGTTCCCTAGTCGTCTGGTTTAGAAATATGCATGTTTAATACATTTCGACTGCATGTGATTTCACGTTGAGAATTAGGAATAGTACTTACCACTGTGCTTGTTACTTTACCGTCGGCTGTATTTTACACTTGTGGGTGTGTGCGTGGGCAGTGGGGATCGAAGGATCCCTACTGAGTCTTGTCTTTGAGACTCACCCCTGCGGTTTTCAGGTGAAGACTCCCAGCAGACCTAGCGAGGAGAGTGCGGCCGTGTGTTGAGCGCCGTCAGCGGTTATTCCGGGGTATGCCCCGACGTAGTTGTTATTTTATTTCTGGCCTGTATGTTTAATTATTTCCTTTCTGTTGGAGTATGTAATTATTTGCTGTATCGAGTCGCATTGTAATAATTTTTAATTCCTGCACTTTCATTTCAATTCAATGTGATGTGAATGTTTAGCTTAGTTTATTGTTTATTTCCCAGACTTACTTAGATCCTGGTTTGGTTCCAAATTAATGATTCGGTACCCATTTAGTAATCGGATCCCCGATTATAGGGTGGCAGGTCGTTACACCTGGCCCGAGCCAGGGTGTCCAGCAGGGCTGGACCCTATCGGCGGCTAGGCAAACCCTAGCCACCTGACCGGGTTAGTCAGAGGGTTCCCTACTATGCAGGGAACCCGACGGCGCCCCCCGTCCTGCCGGGTCTTCTCCGTCGCCGGCCTCGGCTACGTACGGGCACCAGCCCCGACCGCTAGCAACGGCGACGCCGCTAGCGCCGTCCAACGACTGGCGTGGGCCCGAGAAGGGCTCTATAAATGGGATTTTTCCCCTCCCCTTTCCATCCGAATTTCTAGTTTCCAAAATGCAAAAACGAAGAGGAAGAGCACCATGGCCGGCCATCCAACGCCCCATCCACCGCCAACAACCATAGATGCAGTAGTGGAAGATCTCACATCATGGGAAACCAACCTTTGGATCCGTTTAGAGCGCCAAGAATGAAACATTCTTCGTCCAACGAAGAACACGATGAAAAAACCCCAAAATAATTATTTTCTTCAATTTAGAATTGTGATCTCATCACAATGATCATCTCATGAACATCAATCACAAGCATGAATTTAATTCAAAATCATAATTTCAGAAGTCGAAATGGCGAAAACACAATGGAACCTGGCTCTGATACCACTGATGGGTTTACTGTGTCGAGATCCGACCAAAAATGTAGCGGAATAAAATTATTTGGGATCGTATCCATCCCGTTTCGATCTATAAAACTAAACCAGTAAATCTCATTTACCCTATGCGTATTCGAATCCACATTCGTTCGGTTCCGATGGTATGATCCTGCAAGCCACGTAGGTGCCTGACCTCTAGCGGTATCCACGCAATCTTCCTCTTGGTGGATCGTCCTCGCTTCCTCGCTCACAGTAGCGTTCGCGGATCCCGTCTAGCTTCGTGTGATTCTCAGCGACATGCGAAGATGAATTTTCATCGAACGAGAAGACGGAGCACGGGAGTTGATGCAGTTCTGCCGAAGGGCACCCAAAGGAGGGGTGGCGCCAGAGAGAGAGGAGAGAAAGGTGGAGGACGGCCAGGTCAGGGTTGCTGGCCCCTGAGCCTGGTCGCTAGCTTTTATAACAAGTCCTTTCACAATTTTTCAGAAAAACCTGAACTTATCCAAAACCCTATTAAAGATCCACCAACTTGAAGATCATTTGCGTGTGACCCTCTAGGCCCAAATACCAGTCCAGTTAATGGCCCATTAAGTCCAGTAACATCTTATTGACCAATTGAATTAATTAATATCCTTATATTAATTAATCAGCCAAATTCAATGTCCCACAATAAATTCGAATGGGCTTCCGATCACGTTGGGTTCCAAGCAACACTGCGTGATCCCGGAAGGCATTGTTATCAAACCCACTATATAATCCTTCATCCGTGCAATATTCCCGAATTGACATAGGGTATGATTTATTGTTAAACCCTAGTCGATCAATTCACTTGAATCAGATGCTGTTAATTTGAATCCGATAACTCCTTATTAGATACAGAGTCCGCCCTGGCCAGGGACTTTAAGTGCATCATTCATGGAACATTCTCTCTCTAATTACCGAGAGCGGATGATCCCGTATTGAACACACAATTACCTTCGAGGGCATTTCCCTAAACCTGATCACTTGACTTATTAATAACCCATGGTTAGAGGCTCATTAGTCAAGGTCAAAGCTCAAGAACGTACCAACAATATATCTTTGGCGTCTCAAGTCCAAGGATCATCTACACAACTGTGACAAAAGAATCGAGTTGGTTAATAGTGAGGTGTTTACCATCTAGTGATTCAAAGTTAGACCAGTTCATTGAACTCATTCGCTAATGAGCACCCACAGGTTCAGCATAGTGTCTCAACACAAGTGACTTATAGGATCAGTCACCCTCATCACATGAGCTGAAGAAACCTATACTAGTCAATCCGAATATTTGATGTCCTTCTCAAACATCCTATGACTAGGAACAATTAAGAGCATGTGTTTATAAATAATTGGTCCCGTAATTATGATCTCATCATAATCCGAAGATCAATGCACATGCTCATGGACATCATCGTGATTCGATAAGCAGTGCTTAGATAATATACACAATGATAATATGCCATTATTTCAATAATATGAATATTACATAGTGTCGGATTGGCTTGTGGGCCATCCAATACTAACAAATCGATCATGCCATCCAAGCCATTACCACTCACTCCATTCCCCATGCCATCACCCATCCACTATAATGCTATACAACCCACCAAACCCCTCATCCGCATTACCCAATCACCCATTACATCAAGCCAACCCCTCATTAACCTGGTAGTTCTTAAGATATCACTGGTACCTTCAACTATTGAGCTGCAAATGCTACGAAGCGGTAGGATTTTCAGCAAAGTGTTCCCCCAGTCTGTTCAGGAGGGCCCATCACAGGTAATCGACGAGGTACAGAATGAAGAGAGTGCACCTAGCACTCAATATGACTTGTTGAAACACCTGGATAAAACATCGGTACGTATCTCTGTGCTCGAACTGATAAAGAGGTCTAAGACCTATAAAGAGGTCCTGATGGAGTATCTGCAGAGGGTAATGGTCAATGAAGGCGTGCCAGTGAAAAAAATTACAGCACTGTTGGTACCCCAAGGTGATCAACCATCCATAGCTTTCCATGCATCTAAATTAGCACCCCTGGCAGTGCGGGGTATAGCCTTGAGTATCACCGTTAACATTTGTAAGAAGGCCGTGGACACATGTCTAGTAGACACTAGAGCATCCATCAATGTTCTGCCACCAAGAACCCTGGAGCTATGTGTGATACCGAAAGAAAGGTGGCTACCTTCGCCTATATCTGTCACTACATATGATAATTCCACTCAATCACCATTGGGCATAGTCTACTTGAAGGTAGAGTTGGACCCAGTTTGTCATTTCGAAGTTGAATTCCATATCCTTGAAATTGATCCTTCACTAAAGGGTATACTTGGATGTCCTTATATCAAATTACTCAAGGCTATCTCATCAATCAATCATCAATGTCTCAATTTCCTTACAAAAGACGTATCATCAAAGTTACTAGTATGCCTATTCTTGTTGCAAGTCATTCCCTGAACATAAACCCAATTCCTAATCTTTCATACGTTTAGAAACCCATTCTATCTCTATTACAAACCTACCTACCATTGGCAGATCCGCTAAAGTCCACTCTACCTTCATCTTATCCGATCAATGCTATGAAATAGGGGAAGTACATGGGCACCTCGGGCTGGAGTATAATGATGAAGACTGGATATCAGCTGGGAAAAGGTCTAGGAACACAGTTGCAAGGAAGAACCAAGCTAGTTAAAGATGGCAGAATGATACCTGGGAATGGTCTGGGCTATAGGCCAGAGAAAGTGAGGCACAACATTGTACAATAGCAAGAGAGTGAAGATGGTCACAAGGTGTGGAAGACCATGGTGACACCATGCAAGGAGAATCGGGACCCACTAACTTGGACCCCATCCACACATTTTGTCAAAGGACCTGTGATCTGATATGACAATGACAATACTGTAGTGATCACCTCTTACATTGACATGCATGATATCTATGGGAGGGAGTTGGCCAGACATTGCACGACACTTCTCACATACCAATCCTTGGAGGCTCTACCGTCTATGAAAAGGAGAAACTCTCAAGAGCTTGAATGTGAATGGTACAGGTGGTTTGATACCTGGGATTTGTACATAGCTTTGAACAGGCTGTTTCTACATCCTTCCGAACCACAATGGTTGACGTTAATAGATGAGCTGATTAAGAGGCTGGGGCCATTTTTGACAAGAGAATCCTACTGAGTGATGAGACAGATGAAGGCGAACCAGATCACCCCTATGAAGTTGGGTTGACCATTGATCACCTATAGAGAGCTACTTATCCATCACATGTTTTTACTCTCTATACTCAATTCCGCACTCTGCTACTGACCCCAATTTGGTCGAGGGTCATTACTGAAGACATACCTTGAGCACCGCCCATCATTATTACTCTGTCCCTTCGAGACTTCCTTCCTCGGACTCCACTCGACCTCGAGAAGATCTATGACTTAATCCGAGACATACTTTTCTATGATCTCCCTAATCCTTTAGCCATGGTGCCATTTTCCCCATCCTATTACCCTTCTTTCCAAGTTCACTCTTGCTTTATGTTAAATAATGAAAGTCCCCCCCCCCCCCCCAAACCTCCTCTCAAATCCTTATTGAGGAGACCTCTTGCTACTTGTCCGAATATACCCCATTACGCGGGTCGCTTGGGAAAGATTCTCTGCTAGATCTGTTCTACTCCACCTCTCAGGAGGATTCCCCTGTATCTAGTCATGTACCCTCTATTTTTTATCCTTCTTTGTCCTCATTAGGTCAGGATATGGAGTCTAGTTATAGAAAGTCTAGTGAAGTTAGGCAGTTTAAGAAGTCTAGAAAGTTTAAGGGTAGACAGATTCTAAATAGATACCTCAAGGAGTTAGCATCTAATTGCCTTCCCTGCTACCAAATCCCTCAGTTGTTAGAGGATCCCATTCCGTTGTCAAAAGAATGTGAGGTAGATGAGTTGGTTGATGACAGATATGGGGTGTATGAATTGATACACGAAAAGGATCCTGTCGTCGAAGAAGAAGATGATGAGGACGCAGCTGAGGCGTATGCAAGTGGAGTGAAGAGATTTGATGAACCTTCAGCTACTATAGAAAAGCCAACCAAGGAGATCAATTTAGGAACCAACGACACTTTTGCTTGGAGTTAGATATGCCGGAGTTAGATTCTTCTCTAGTTGAGTATCGATTGACCTTGAAATCTGGAACTAGTCCGGTCAAATAGAAATTAAGGCAATTCCACCTACAGATGGCTTTGAAAATGAAGGAATAGGTCGATAAGTTGCATAAAGCCAAATTCATTAGAGTTGTCCTCTATCCGTAATCGGTAGCCAATATACTCCCAGTTATGAAGAAGGACGGGAAAGTCAGGATCTGCATTGACTTCCGAGATCTGAACCGAGCATGTCCTAAAGATGATATCCCACTGCCTTTTATAGACATACTCGTTGACAACACAGCCGGATATGAGACTCTCTCATTCATGGATGGCTTTTTAGGGTACAATCAGATTCGTTTGACAGAAGAAGATCAGGAGAAGGCTTCATTCACTACACTATGGGGAACATATTGTTATGTAGTCATGCTGTTTGGATTGAAGAACGCTGGAGCCACATATCAAAGGGCAGTGATGGCTATATTCCATGATATGATGCATATACATTTAGAAGTGTATGTGGATGACCTACTAGTTAAATCTAAGACAAAGGATAACCATGCTGAAATCTTGGAAAAGCTATTGGAAAGATTAAGGAAGTACCAATTGAAGATGAATCCGAAGAAATGTGTGTTTGGTGTCTCTTCAGGAAAGTTGTTAGGATTCAGTATCAGTAACGGGGCATTGATATCGATCCCAACAAGGCCAAAGCTTTTATTGAAATGCCACCCCCCTAGGAATTTGAAAGAATTGAAAGGATTAACCAGGAGGTTGCAGTTTACTCGCCGCTTTATCTCCAAGCACTCACAAAGGTGTAAGCCGTTTTACAAGCTTACTAAGTTGGGAGTTAAATTCGATTTGGACGATAAGTGTCATAAGGCATTTAATACATTGAAGAAGTATCCTGCAAATCCTTCTATCTTTAGACCACCATCTTCGAAGGAGAATTTAATTCTATATATTTTTGTTTTGGATGATTCGGTGGGGGTTGTCTTGGCACAAGAAGATGAAGAAGGAATGGAACGGGTAGCATATTATCTCTCTAAACTTCTTAACTCCGCAGAACAAAGGTACACGGCGATGGAGAAGACGTGTGCAGCATTGGTATGGGTAGTTCATAAGTTGAAATACTATTTTCTTGCCCATGGAGTCCACCTCATCACTAGGATGAATCCTATTAAGTTCCTTCTTGAGAAATTCGTCTTTACTGATAGAATAGCACGTTGGAAAAACTTTCTCTCCCAATTTGATATCATCTACATTCAGCAGAAAGCGATTAAAGGTTATGCCATAGCAGAACATGTTGCTCATCACTCTCTTCCCATATTTGATCTAGTTAGGTCAGAGTTTCTGAATGAGGAACTGATGTGCATAAACAAAGTCACCAATGATATGTGGACTATGCATTTTGACGGAGCTCTAAACTCTCATGGTAAGGGTATCGACATTGTTCTCCTATCACCTGAAGGTGTCACCGTTCCCCAAGCCTTTCAACTCGCTTTTCATATCACAAATAACATAGCTAAATATGAAGCTCTCCTTACCGGCCTTGAGGCCGCTCATTTTCATGGTGCCACCAAGCTGCGGATTGTAGGTGATAGTCAGTTAATTCTACGTCAAGTGCTCACCAAGTACCGTACCCTTGATCTCAAACTCAAGCCATATCAAGAACTCACCTTAGTTTATGCCAAGCTTTTCACTAAACTGATTTTTATCCATATTCCTCGGAATCAGAACATCTTAGCTGACGCTCTAGCTTCTCTAACATCATCCCTGAACTTCCTAATTAGCAAACATTTAGAATCGATCATTGTCCATAGGCGTCTCTCTCCCACTGTAAAGGACCCTTCTTTTATTAGGATTAAGGAGAAGTTGCTAAAGAAGGTCAGAGATGGAGACATTGTAGAGAAGAGAGAGATTATATTGTTAGAATTGCAAGAGGAGATGGAAGATGAAGAGAAACCATGGTACTATGAGATTGGAAAATACTGTGAAGATCAGTCTTATCCTCAAGAAGCCACAACTGAGGAGAAAAGGGCTATCAGGAGAATTGCTTAGAGATACAGCCTAGTTGGAGGAGAGTTTTATAGACGTGGACTTGATGGCATTCTTCTAAGATGATTAGATGAGGATAAACTTTGGAAGATCATGGAAGGAGCTCATGCTGGAGTTTGTGGTGGCCATGTTAACAGACAAATACTATCAAAGAAAATCCTTGGATAAGGATATTATTGGCCAACTATAGAAAAAGATTGTGTAGGGCATGTCCGTAGGTGTACCCAGTATCAACTTCATGCTGACAAAATTTATTCCCCCGCATCTTCACACCATCTTCTGTCCTCCCCATGGCCTTTCTCCATGTGGGCATTCGACATCATTGCTCCTATTGGTGATCCCAACTCCTCAATCAAACAAAAATCCTTCATACTTACGGCAACGGAGTACTTCACCAAATGGGCAAAAGCCGAAGCTTTCACGGAGATCAAAGCGTCTACAGTCTGCAAGTTCATTATGAGGAATATCATCACCAGATTCAGAATTTTGAGCACTATCGTCACCGATAATGGACCACAATTTATCTCACAAGAGTTGAAGGACCTCTGCAACAGGTATAAAATTGCATTGCATCATTCATCTCCATATTATCTGCAAGGCAATGGCCAGGCAGAGGCAACAAGCAAAACTTTGATCAAAATTATAAAGAAGACATGTAAGTCTAACAAATATGCAGATTGGCCAGAAAAGCTTGTTGAGATTCTATGGGCCTATCGAACTTCAATTTGCACTCCCATTGGGCAAACCCTATACTCATTGACATTCGGAATAGAGGTGGTAGTTCCGTATGAAATCCTCATCCCGTCATTAAGAGTACAGTTGAACAAGGAGTTTTCCATGATGAGCAACATTATGCACTCCTCACTCAATTGAATTCTTAGACAAGAATAGATGGTCAGCTGCTAATCATGCACGAGTATATGCACATTTTTATCAAAAGAAAGTTATTGAATGAAAGTTCAAAGTCGTTGAAATGGTGATTAAAAGGATTTTTATAAAACTTGGTGGTCTATGTTCTAAACTGCAACCTAATTGGGAAGGACCTTATGTTGTAAAAGATGCTTTTCCTACTAATGCCTACAAGCTAGTTAATGCGGAAGGTCAAGAGTTAACTCATCCTTAGAATAGTTTGTATCTAAAGAAAAACTACCCTTAGATTAGGCGTGTCGACCGGCATGGTGCAAAGATCGGTGTAGTTAGAAAATTTGAAATCCTAAATTCCCTCTTTACTCTTTAATAGTCTAATTTAGGCGCATTATACACACACAAAGCACGCTTTGTCCTTGAATAACAAGAGATGTGAAGCCCAAGGAACATTGACAGCTTGACTAAGAG
The DNA here is from genome assembly GCA_030544215.1 of Zantedeschia hybrid cultivar. Lineage (NCBI taxonomy): Eukaryota > Viridiplantae > Streptophyta > Magnoliopsida > Alismatales > Araceae > Zantedeschia > Zantedeschia hybrid cultivar. The sequence continues at coordinate 11,606,532 of JARZZO010000013.1, read as the reverse complement.
TGTAAAGTAAAACCCATTCTTATTTTCTTTCCTTCTTTATTATTGGCTCGCGATGTTGGAACGAGGCTCAGGATAGACTACTGAAAATACCCTCCATCTTAATAGAAGATCGTCATAAAAAAAAGGGGAAAAAATCAAAAGATCCGCCCCAAACGCAAAAGCAAAGGTCAAAAGCCAAATAAAAAACAAGAAGGCCACAAACGTCAAATCAAAAGGCCAAATATCCAAATAAAAGGGAGTGCAAGGTCAAAAATATCCCACAAAGTGAAAATGACCAAATCCCAACAGACAATAAGATAAAGGATGTACATCTTATTAGGTCTCTGGAACCCTCTCATGAGCTTTCTAGACTATTTGTTCCCTTCTCCCTAAGGGGTGTACTCCAAGCTTAAGGAACGGTCTAAGTTAATTGAGGGTCAAATCATCAAATAGGATCATGGACGTAAGTACAATAAAAACATGATGAACCTAGATTAGGTTATTGAAGAATAATTAGGGAATTAAGATAACGAATAAGTAAGCTCTTTTAATCCATGTACCGTGTTGGTCTTTAGGTTAAATGAATATTTCAAAACTATTAAAAAAATAAATATTTGAAAATTACAAAAAAATGGATATTTCAAATTAAAAAAAAAAGATATTTCAAAACTACAAAAAAAAATGGATTTCCAAAACAAAAAAAAAAAGTGGATATTGCAAAAGTACAAAAAACATGGATATGTCAAAAAAAAAAACAAGTTAGAATTTCAATCAGTATCCGATTGACACGTCATGTGTGTTGTATTCTATTATTTATAATGAGTATCTACGTGCTTGTATGTTGCATTTTAAATTATTTCCTTCAATTTATTTCGTCTTAATTAATTAAAAGCTTGGCCCCTTGACCGTTCTACCAAGGATAGGATCAAGTAGTCGGTTACGTAACCGAGCAAGGGGCTAAGCCAGAACAGACACATAACATGTTTGTTCAAGTTATGTACAGGGCACCGGTATGCAAAAAAGATTCAAAGTCAAACAGAGACAATCAAAGGACAAAAAGTTTCATTCATATATCAAAAGTTTCACGTACATGTGTGAGAAAAGATTAAAAAAGTCTATCATCAAGACTCAAAAGTACATTAGATAACACCAACACCCCTCAAAGCTGACTCTCACCGGCGCCCTCGTTGTACTGGCTCTGGGCCTCCGGTCCCTTTGGTGCCCTAGTCGATGGTGGAGGTGGCTGATAAAGTGTTAAATTGATCATTTAAAGGCAATCATATGCATCATACTCACGTTTCTATCTGTAAAATAGCATGAAATGATATATAATTGCGTACCAAGTCCAACGGTATCAATTTCGTCAAATTCTGACTTAAAAACATCGTCATTTCATGTGATTAATGGAGTATAGCGCATTTGTGATTTTTCGACAAAACCGAGACGAAATAAATAAATATAATGATATTTTTATGATAATGTGCTAATTTATATTTATTTTATATGAACAGGACATGCCGATGATGCAGTGCAGTTGGTGGAGTTTTCGGAAATTTGGGGGAGGTCCAGGGTTCGAATTTCGATAAATTTGACGTCATTTTGTCCAAAAGATTAAAGCCGGGGTAAAAATGTCATTTGAGGCCCTAACATTGCCCTAATTCCATGCCCAAAAAGGGTCAGCCACCTTCCTAAAACCCACTTTCGTTTTTTAAAAATACTTTTCTTCCCTTCTCTTTAAAAGTTTCCTTCCCGAACTCAATTCTCTCTATTTCCTTCTCTCCTATCTATTTCCTTTTCTCTGTCTCGCCTTCTTTCCTTCTCTACCTCTCTCCTTCACCCACGACTCTCTCTTCCCCTCTATATATCTCTCTCTTTCTCCCGGCCGTCCCATGCTCCCTCTCTCTCTCAGATTCTCTCTCTCCGTCTCCAATCTTCCTTCAAGCAATCTTCTCTTCCTCCTCTCAAACCCCGTAGTCCTCTCTTCCTCTCCTCTCCAGCCGGTTCCTCCTCCTCTCTCTTTCTCCCACGCACAGCCTCGAACTCTTCTCTAATTCCAACTCTCTCTCGGCAGCCCTCTCCTCCTCTTTTTCCAACTCTCACCCCGCAGCTCTCTCTTCCTCTCTCCGTTCTGCTCTTTTTCCAACTCCAATTTCCAGCCGCATCTCAGCCCTTCTCTCTTCAGTTTTTCCTCCTCCTCTTCCTCGGTTTCCAACTTCTTTCTCCACAGTTCTCTCTCTTCTATTTCTTCTCTATTTCACAGCTCCTCTTTCTTTCTCTCCTTCTCGGAATAATTCTCTCCAGACTCCAGCATCTTTCTCTCCCTCTCTCCGGTTTCTCTCTTTCTCTCCCTCTGTTATCTCTCTCACCAGCAAGCTCCACCGCCAACACATCCACGTGCACGCACCCGTTGAAGCCAGCACACCTGCATGCGCCGGCATCCACCACCTCCAGGCGGTGAAGCCATCAAGCTTCCTCCTTTCCCAGTGCCTGCAAGCCAGCTAGATCCTCCTTCCAGCGCATGAAGCAGCTCCTCCAGCAAGCCCACGCCGCAGCTGCACGTCCAGCATCCAAGAGCTGCTCCTCCACGTGCAGCAAGCTCAAGGTCAAGCAGCTGCGACGCAGCCATCCACGTCGGGCTTCCAGCTCTCCACGGCTTCCTCCTGCCCGGTCCACCTTCTTCACGCATCCAGCAGCTCCACCGTCCACACGTGCACGTCTGGTGAAGCCGGCCTCCATCCACCAGCTGCCTCAAGCACCCAGCTCCAGCAGCAACCACACTCTCCACCAGCAGCAGCTCCAACAGCCTTGCCCCTACTCGGCCAGCATCGAACCTGCATGCAGCCCGGTGAAGCAGCATCCTCCACGCACCATCCAGCTGCTTCCTCCAGCTTCAGTCTTCCTCCTGCCCAGCAACCACGTGCCAGCAACCCTCTTCCACATGCATGCAGCAGCAAGCTCTCAAGTTTCTCCACGTCAATAAGCATCAAGCTCCACTGCACCAGCCGGCAGTTTCCACAAAGCCCGACAGATTATTGTTGTTATTCTGTTCTTTCCTTTCCCCAATTAGTGTAGTATTAACTTGATTGATTAGGATTAATTAGTTATTGATGTTTGATTATTTAAGTTTAATGATAGTGAACCATAAATGTTGTGATTTGTTTTGTAATTTTTAGATAATTAATAAGTTACACATAGTGAAATTTCAATGTCTTCGTTATAATTTTTAGTTGTGTTTATTTATTATTTTTTTTATATATGTGTTTGTGTTTAATTTTTGAAAAAGAAGAAAAAAAGAGTTGTTTAATTCAAGCAATTATATTTTTAGGTAACATTAGTTAATTGCATTTTAGTTTAATTAAGTAATTAGTTTATTTAAAATTTCACTTATTTTTAGATTAATTAAATTCCAAAGTTTTCAAAATTAAAATTCTATCTCCCTGTGGATCGACTCGGACTCACAACTATTAAATTCCAAAATCTGATTTGAGTGAGCCGGATAAATTTAGATTGAACGTTTTCATGACTGCTGATGTAGACTGGATCTATCACGACCGGATTCCGAGGCTGGAACCCGGAGAAATGGATCCGAAGCCGGTTCGGATCGGTGTTGCTGAGGCCCGACGAGGATCCGGAAGGCCGAGGAGGCGGAGGCGGAGACGAGGGTCCGAAGGCCGAAGGGCGCCTCGGTCGGTGCAGACTCGTCCCCGGGAACTCGGGGCCGAGGCTCCTTCGGCGGGCGAAGGGGCGGCGCGGATGAAGCTCTTCCTGGCTATACAGCCGACAGGCGATGAAGCTGAAGCCGACGGTCCGAGGCCGGAAGGGTCTCGGACTCGGCTTGCTCTTGGATAGTGAGACCAAGAGCCCTTTTTTGTCGGACGAAGGGACAGCGCGGGGCCGAGCCTCCCGTTGCGGGGCAGCCGTCGTACGGCGTCGAGACCAAGGAGAGGAATCCGAGGTCGGCGGCCGAGACCAACTCGGGAAGGTCGGCGATGATTCGAACCGAGCTCCTGCAGGAGGGAAAGAAGAAGAAACCGGTCAGTAGGAGCCCCGGGCTCTGGCCCTTAGGAACCCCCTCCGACGGTCAAGTTAGCTTCTGAAGATGATTCGATTCAGAAGGCAAGAAGTAGCTTTAATGCTATTTGGACCGTAGTCCTTAAGGGTCTCGGAGGCAAAGAGTTGCATACCTTTGGCAATAAATAGCGGTGTATTTATAGCAGAGGATAGAGGTTGGTTAACGGTGGTAGCCGATATAGGACTATGTTTGGGCTTACTGGTAAACCGCCATAGTGCCTGATCCGCCACCGGAGTGGGCCGGACTCGGCTATCGGGCCGAAGGGGGTTGGGCCGCTGAGGGGCCGAAGCCTACTGGGCCTTAGGCTGCCGTGCTATTCCCGGGCCGAAGGCTGGTGGGCCGCTGACGGGCTGAAGCCTGTTGGGCTGGGAGCGACGGTGCCGCTTACTGGGCCGAGGGCTGCTGGGCCGCCGATGGGCCGGAGGCTCCCGGAGGGCCTGATACTGCTGCTGTTGGGCTGAACGGGGTTTGGGCCTGCTCTAATGGGCCGAATCGGATTCTGCCTCATCACATAGCCCCCCACTCTTGTCTTCCTCAGTTATGAGATGGCGAGAGTATAGCCCGAAGCTGTCAAAAGAGCATCGTGACAGGTGTCTTACCCGAAGCTCTGCTCTCCTTTTTTATTGGGAAGAGGGGGCCCTCGGTCGGCCGAGGGCCATGCGGTTGCTTCGTTTCCGCTCGGAGTGGCGACGAAGCCTCGGAGGCAAGAAGGCGAAAGGGTCGAGCCCTCTGACTCGTGCCAGGTTTCATTAAATGGACGGGATGGCGCGTCGCCTCGCGAGGAAGCACGGGACACGCGTCGTGCATCCGGTCGCCCCGTCGAAAACACAAATGGATCCTGACCGATCTCTGGTCGCGGATCGCCTCGGCTCTCTGCCCGAGGCTCCACTCGGATTGCCGCCTCTTTCACCTTCAGCGCGCGGATCGGGACACGTGGCGCGTATCGGGCGGTCAGGCGAAGGGTCGGGGCGCCCTCGGCGGTCGATTGCTTCGCTGCAAGTCCCGGAGCCGGTCCGTCATCATTGCCGAAGGACGACGCACGTGGCGTGCATCTGAGAGGGGCGAGGAGACGAGCGGGACGATCTCGGCCGTTGGCTTCGGCGGGAGGCGCTCCGAGCGAGCTCTATAAATACAAGCCCTCAGCAGGGCACTGTTCTTCTTCCTGCCGCTGTGCCTACGTTTTCTCTACAACCTCCCAAGCTCTTCTTCCCTCTCCTGCGGAAAGCTAGCTTCCTGAAGGCTTCGTCCGAGCTCGCCGGCCACTGCGGGAAGGTCTCCATTCCTTGGAGCGCATCGCGGGTGGAGCTGGGAGGTTTGAGGAGCCGCACTCGGCTCAGGAGAGACCTTCTTCCCCCTTTCTGCGAGTAAGCCCCAGCTTTCCTCCTTCCCTTCGTGGCCTTATGGTCCGGGATTCTTCTAGTGAGATTACTCCTTCGGACGAGGAGTATACTCCTTCCCGCTCCCTGCGATCTCTCTTGTCGGATCCCCTCACCTCAGACTCCTCCGCCCCAGCAATGTCCGAAGAACCCGAGGTCTCCGGGACTGAGTGGTATTGCTTCGTCCCTCGGGTTGGGCGAAGCGTATTCTCCGGGAAGCCTTCGTCCATCCACGGCTGGAAGAGGAAGTTCGTCTTCGTCTCCCTGCCGGAGAAGGAGAAGGGTTTGTGGCCCTTCCCTACTGAATGGGCGCCGCTGGCTGCGGGCCTCTCGGATCCTCCTACCCTTACCCCGGTCCAGAGCATCCTCGTGGGTCGCATCCAGATGATGGCCCCGTATAGTGTCTGGGGGCTTCTCAGCGCGTCGGAGCGTCTGGTGACCGCCGGGGTATGGCCGGATCCGAGGTCCGATCTGGTGCAGGCCTTCCCTTATCTTCCTCCCGGGGAGACTCCGCGGGGCCGCGGAGGAAGGGCCGCCGCTCCTCTGGCCGAAGCTCCTCCGGCTGAGGCTGCTGATGAAGTTTCGGCCGAGGGTAAGTCGGTTTTGAGTTTGCACTTGTTCTCTTGTTTTGTTTCTGACGGGTTTTTCTTGCTTGCAGCGATGGCCAATCTAGACTCCCTCCTCGACCGGATATCCGACCGGCGCGGTCCGGGCCGAACACTGACCCCGCAGGCGGCAGGCAGGCCCGGTCGAGGCGCCGGGGCCCCGAGGACCCGAGGCGGGGTCCCAAGGACTGCGGCTTCTTCTGAGGGCCGTGCCGCTGCTGCCGCTCTCGAGAGGGAGAGAAAGTCGAAATTCGCCGCTCGAAGGGGCGGCCGAGCGTCGAAGCGCCCCCGGTCGGAAGAGGCCGTAGATGCGGAGGAGACTCCGCTGATCAGGAGGAGTGCCGAGGCCCGAAGGGCCGCGAGGCTGGCATCTCCTGAGGCGCCGAGGGGCGATTCTCCTTCGGCTGTAGCGGCCGGGGTCGGCGACGAAGGCGCCGGGTCGCAGGCTCCACGGGTGCAGCGCAAGTGGTGGCGCCCCGAACCGGGGATCTATGAGGACGAGAGTATGGAAGACTCGCAGACGTGCCTCCGTCTGCTCCGCAGTCTCACTCTCCCTTCGGCCTTTGAAGGGCTGAAGCACCATTCGGTCCTCAGCCTGGCGGCGATGAGCGCTCGGCTGTCTGTCCAGGTAATACGCTTGTAGGCGCTTCAGTCGAGCTTTCCTTCGCTTTCTCTTGATTTTCCTTTTTTCTGATCACTGTTCGCTTTCGGCTCGCAGGCTGCGGTGACAGGCAGCGTCCTGATGCACCATCAGGAGCAGCTCCGGCTCCAGCTCCTGGAGGCCGAGAGAGAGTCGGATGGCTCGGGCGAGGGTACTTCGGTGGTGCCCGACATCGAGCCTCTAGTCGGGGGGCTCGTGACCTCGAGTGCCCAGGTGCGGGCGCAGCTGGCGGAGAAGACAACTGAGGCCCGCGCTTCTGCCGAGGCCAAGGCGAAGGCTGAGGGGGAGCTCGCCGTGGCACAGTCCAAGATCCGGGCCCTCAAGGCCCAGATTCAAGAGAAGGACTCCCGGCGGGCCTCGGAGAAGCAGCGGCATGCCGAGGAGGTATCGGCGCTGAAGCGGGAGCTGGAGGAGGTGGCAGACTTGGCCGTAGCCGAATACAAGGCCGGCCCGGACTTCACTGAAGAGATCATCCAAGCTCAAGTGCTGGCTTCCTCCTCCGTCTTCGACCTTGGGTTGGCTGTCGCTCAGAGGGCCTGCCCGAGTGTCGATCTGACTGGGGTCGACCTACCGAGGGGCGCGGAAGCCAAGGAGCTCCTGTCTTGGTGGCAGGGACTTATGGCCGAGAGGGCCTTGACTCCTGCGCCAGATGATGAAGCTGCGCCCGCTGAGGGGGTCCCCGAGGAAGCTGTCCCTGAGGAGGCCGCCGACGAGGAGGTTACCGCTGAGGAGGCTGCTGCTCCTGAAGCGGTGCAGATCGTCGACTCTCCCTCTCCCTCTCCCTCTCCGGGACAAGCCGCAGCCGAGGCGGAGGAGGCCGAAGCCGAAGAATGACGTGGGGATCTTCCCCGGTTCCTGCCTCTTCTTCTGTTGTAAGCCCTCGGCTTAGGGTATGGCCGGTTTACGCTTCTTCTTCTATCGTAAACCTCCGGCCAATTATACAGCCCGCTTCTACTTCTTCTTCTGTTGTAAGCCCTCGGCCTAGGATATGGCCGGTTTTTGTACTTCCTTCTCTATAAATACAAGGAATGTTTTTGGCTTTACCTCGGTGCTTGCGTATGATCGACCGAATATAGCCCTTCAGGAGCCTGAGGTCCTGTCGTCGTTCGCCATAGCTTGTAAGGCCGAGACCCGATGTAGGTTCGGACAGAATGTCGCCACAGTATTCGGCCGGGGCTTTTACTATTGTGGTCCACATGATCCCGAAGGGACATCTGGCCGCTTCTTACGTTTGTCGGATGGCCGAAGTCATTCATGCTTCCGCTTGCGCGAACCCAGATATGCCCCGCCACTTTCCGAATCGGCATACGTGGCCGGAGCCATTCCCGGTGCGGCTTATATGGACTTAGAGAGAATAACATGCCGCTCCCGATACGGTTTTGCGTGGCCGAAGCCACTCCCGGTACGGTTTACACGGACTTAGAGAGAATACCATGCCGCTCCCGATACGGTTTGCATGGCCGAAGCCACTCCCGGTACGGTTTACACGGACTTAGAGAGAATACCATGCCGCTCCCGATACGGTTTGCATGGCCGAAGCCACTCCCGGTACGGTTTACACGGACTTAGAGAGAATACCATGCCGCTCCCGATACGGTTTGCATGGCCGAAGCCACTCCCGGTATGGTTTACACGGACTTAGAGAGAATACCATGCCGCTCCCGATACGGTTTGCATGGCCGAAGCCACTCCCGGTACGGTTTACACGGACTTAGAGAGAATACCATGCCGCTCCCGATACGGTTTGCATGGCCGAAGCCACTCCCGGTACGGTTTACACGGACTTAGAGAGAATACCATGCCGCTCCCGATACGGTTTGCATGGCCGAAGCCACTCCCGGTACGGTTTACACGGACTTAGAGAGAATACCATGCCGCTCCCGATACGGTTTGCATGGCCGAAGCCACTCCCGGTACGGTTTACACGGACTTAGAGAGAATACCATGCCGCTCCCGATACGGTTTGCATGGCCGAAGCCACTCCCGGTACGGTTTACACGGACTTAGAGAGAATACCATGCCGCTCCCGATACGGTTTGCATGGCCGAAGCCACTCCCGGTACGGTTTACACGGACTTTAGAGAGAATACCATGCCGCTCCCGATACGGTTTGCATGGCCGAAGCCACTCTCGGTACGGTTTACACGGACTTAAAGAGAATACCATGCCGCTCCCGATACGGTTTGCATGGCCGAAGCCACTCCCGGTACGGTTTACACGGACTTAGAGAGAATACCATGCCGCTCCCGATACGGTTTGCATGGCCGAAGCCACTCCCGGTACGGTTTACACGGACTTAGAGAGAATACCATGCCGCTCCCGATACGGTTTGCATGGCCGAAGCCACTCCTGGTATGGTTTACACGGACTTAGAGAGAATACCATGCCACTCCCGATACGGTTTGCATGGCCGAAGCCACTCCCGGTACGGTTTACACGGACTTAGAGAGAATACCATGCCGCTCCCGATACGGTTTGCATGGCCGAAGCCACTCCCGGTACGGTTTACACGGACTTAGAGAGAATAACATGCCTCCTGACAAAAGAAGTCTTTATTCAAACTCTGCGGCTGTAAGCCCGGGAAAAAGTGACTTACACATAGTAACGCCGAAGGCGCTCAACATTCCAGGTGCGAGGGAGAGGCTGGCCCGAAAGGGTCTCCAACCGATAAGCTCCACGCCTGATCACCTCCCTGACTCGATAAGGCCCCTCCCAGTTGGGGGCAAGTTTTCCTGAGGCTTCGGCTGGTTTGGAAGCATGAGCGTTCCTCAACACGAGGCTCCCTACTTCAAAGCTTCGGGGCTTTACTCGAGTGTTGTGGTACTTCGCCATGCGCTGTTGATAAGCGGCCAGCCGGACGCGAGCCCTGTCTCGGGTCTCTTCAATGAGGTCCAGGTGGTCTTTCAGTCCTTCATCGTTGGCCTTCGGATCGTAAGCAATGACCCTGGGAGAGGGAAGGCCGATCTCCACCGGGATAACAGCCTCTACGCCATAGGCCATGCGAAAGGGAGTTTCGCCGGTGGGGGTTCGGCTTGTGGTCCGATAAGCCCACAGAACACTTGGCAGCTCCTCCACCCATCGGCCCTTAGCTTCGCCGAGGCGGGTTTTTAATCCTTGTAGGAGGCTTCGGTTAACGACTTCGACTTGGCCGTTCGTTTGAGGATGCGCTACCGAAGTAAATTTGTGAAGTATGCCGAAGCTGGCGCAGTTGTTGCTGAACCGCCGGCTGTCGAACTGCTTCCCATTGTCAGAGATAATGGCCCGAGGGACGCCGAACCGGCAAATGAGGGACTTCCAGACGAAGTTCCAAGCGTTGCTGTCGGTTATTGCCGCGAGGGGTTCGGCTTCAACCCACTTAGTGAAATAATCTACAGCCACGATGAGGAATTTTCTTTGGCCGGTGGCAACGGGAAAAGGTCCCAGGAGGTCAAGTCCCCACTGGGCGAAAGGCCAGGGGTCGGATAAGGGGGTCAGAAGGGCGCCTGCCTGGTGGATGAGGGAGCTATACCTCTGGCACTGGTCACATCGCCGGACGAGGGCTAAGGCGTCCTCTCGGAGTGATGGCCACCAGTAGCCTTGTCTTAGAAGCTTGTGAGCCAAGGCCCTTCCTCCCGTATGCGCCCCGCATACCCCTTCATGGACTTCTTTCGTGGCGTAGTCGGCTTCAGCTGGGCCGAGGCACCGCAGCAGTGGTCGGCCGAAGGATTTCTTGTACAGGGCCCCGTCCAGAAGAAGAAAGTGGGATGAGCGCTGTCGAACGCGCTTTGCCTCCTTCGGATCTGGCGGGACTTCTCCTTGGAGAAGGAAAGCGACGAGGGGGGTCATCCATGTCTTGGCCTCGGCCTCGGCCTCGGCGACTAGCATGGCCTCGGTTTCGCCGAGGCTTGGTTCGGCGAGCTCTTCGACGAGGATCATTCGGCCTCCCCCCCCGTCTTGGGTGGACGCCAGCCGGGAAAGTGCATCGGCTCGGGCATTCTCGGTTCTCGGAATCCTCACAACTTCATAAGAGTCAAATTGGGCGAGGATTTTGCGAATCACCTGGAGATAAGAAGCCATCATTGCGTCCCGAGCCTCGTACTCCCCGGAGATGTGGCTGACGATTAGCTGGGAATCGCTGAAGGCCTTCAGGTTCCGGACGCCGAGCTTCTTTGCGGCCCGGAGGCCGGAGATGAGAGCTTCATACTCGGCGGCATTGTTGGTTGCCGGGAAGGAAAAGCGCAGGGCGTACTCCGTGACGACCCCTTCGGGCGACGCCAGGATCCATCCGGCGCCGCTGCCCATGGAGCATGCGGAGCCGTCTACGAAGAGTCGCCATTCGTCGGCCGGTACGGGAGCTGAAGTAGCCTCGACTCCGGTTGCGTTTGGCACTGGATGAGGCGCCTCGGAGGCGCCAGGGGTGAGTTCGGCGATGAAATCCGCCAATGCCTGGGCCTTTATAGCTACCTGAGGAGCGTAGGAGATATCGAACTCTCCTAGCTCGATTGCCCATTTCGCCAGCCTGCCGGACACCTCTGGCCGGGAGAGGACTTGTCTCAGGGGCTGGTCGGTGAGGACCTTCACGAATGGGCCAGAAAATAGGGCCGGAGCCTCCTTGCGGTCGAGACAAGGGCCAGAGCTAACTTTTCTAGGGCAAGGTACCGGAGTTCTGCCCCTTGAAGGGCTCGGCTGGTATAGTAAACCGGCTTCTGTATGCCTTCTTGCTCTCGGATGAGGACGGCACTGAGAGCCGTCTCGGAGACCGCAAGGTATAAGCTCAGGGGTTCCCCGGGAACCGGCTTGGATAAGATGGGGACTTTGGCGAGGTAGGCCTTCAGCTGGTCGAAGGCTGCTTGGCACTCTTCCGTCCACTCGAAGTTGTTGGCCTTCTTCAATAGTTTGAAGAAGGGGAAACAGTAGTCAGCCGCTTTCGACATGAAGCGACTGAGGGCTGCGATCTTCCCGTTTAGCTTCTGTACCTCTCGGATGTTTGCCGAGGGGCGCATCTGTATGATGGCCGAAATCTTCTCGGGGTTAGCTTCCACCCCACGGCGGGTGACCATGTAACCGAGGAACTTGCCGGAGGCTACCCCGAAGGCGCACTTGGCCGGATTCAGCTTAATCTTGTACCGCCTAAGGGCGGAGAAAGTCTCGGCTAGGTCGGCCAAATGCTCAGAAGCGATACGGCTCTTGACCAACATGTCGTCTATGTAGACCTCCATGTTTCGGCCCAGCTGTGGAGCAAACACTTTGTTGACCAGGCGCTGGTATGTGGCGCCGGCGTTCTTCAGACCGAAGGGCATTCGGGTGTAGCAGTACAGGCCCAAATCGGTTGTGAAGCTGGTTTTACCCTCGTCATCCGGATGCATCCGGATCTGGTGGTAGCCCGAATAGGCGTCGAGGAAGCTTAAGAGCTCGTGGCCGGACGTCGCATCCACCACCTGGTCTATCCGAGGCAGTGGAAAGCTGTCCATCGGACAGGCTTTGTTGAGGTTGGTGAAGTCCACGCACATACGCCATTTGCCTTCTTTCTTTGGCACCATGACCACGTTGGCGATCCATTCCGGATGATGCACCTCTCGGAGGTGTCCGGCGTCCAGCCCCTTCTGCACTTCGGCCTGGATGGCGGTTCTCCTTTCTTGATTGAAGGTGCGCCGCTTCTGCTTTACCGGGGGCTGGTCGGGATCGGTATGGAGACGGTGCTCGGCTATCTCCGGGTCAACCCCGGGCATGTCCGATGGAGACCAGGCGAAGACGTCGAGATTCTCTTTCAAGAACTCGGTAAGCTTCTCCGCTTCCACCTTATCCAGGCCGGAGCCTATCATCAGGACTCGTCCCTCGCCTCCTGGAATAGGGACGGCGAGGAGTGTTTCTCCCGGAGATGCCTCGGCTGATGACTCGATCGTCAGGGTTTCGGCTGCGGCCTTCCCTTTGACCGAAATCATGTAGCACTGCCGGGCTGCTTCTTGGTTTCCTTTGGCTTCGCCGATCCCGTGGTTGGTATGAAACTTCAGCTTCTGATGGAAGGATGATGGCACGGCTCCGACCCCGCCGATGAGCCTTCGGCCGAATATGGCGTTGTAGGCTGACTCGATCTTTACAACGGCAAAGTCCGTTTCAACGGTCAATTGCCGGGGGGCGGAGCCCAAGGTCACAGGAAGCCGAACAATACCCTCTACTCGGTAGGGCGAGCCGTTAAAACCGAAGAGGGGGCCCCGATGAGGCTTCATGCTAGCCTCACTCAATCCCATCTTCTCAAAACAATCGTAAAACAAGATGTTTGGGGCACTTCCATTATCCACAAAGATCCTATGTACATCATAGTTATTTATTACAACGTTGACGACGAGAGCGTCATCATGAGGGACCTGAGCATCAGTCAGGTCCTCGGCGCCGAAGGTGATGTCTTCCAGACGAGGCCGCTTCGGCTCGCCGTCGACCGCCGCTACGGTGCTGCGTTGCCGCGACCTTGATCCCTCCCCGGGCCCTCCGGATATCATCATGATAGACCCAGAGCTGGGTCTTTGATGGGATGATTCAACCGGGGCCGCGGTGGCTTTTGGCGGAGGAGCGGCTTCTATCGCCGGGGGTGGTTGCTGTCTGGGTGCTGCAGGGACGTCCCGGTTCTGCTGCGGCGGCTGCTCCCGCCGATATTGCGGCAATCTCCCCTCCCGGATGAGGCGGTCGATTTCTTCCCGGAGCTGTCGGCACTCGTCCGTCGTGTGGCCGATCTCTCGGTGATACTCGCAGTATTTGCCGGGGTCCCTTCGGCGAGGATCGGTCTTGATGCGATTAGGCCGCCGGAGCATGCCCTTCACCTCCATGAGCATCCGGGAAGGGGGAGCAGGTAAGGGTAGGTACCGCGGCTGCGGGTCCCGTCGCCTCTCCCTGTCCCAATCCTCCCGGCGATAACGCTTCCGGGAGGGCTCTTGGTCCTCGGACCGAGGTCTGACCGCCGGGGGAGCAGGCGTCGAGGTAGTCTCGGTTGCGCCTTTACCCCTGGACAGCATCAGGGCCTCTCGGTTGATGTACTTATGGGCCCGGGCCACGAGGTCCTGAAAGGTAGGGGGATGGCGCTTCCCGATGGAGCCGAGGAGCCCCTCATCCCTGCACCCGCTGATCACGGCCGAGACCGCGATCGAGCTGTCGAGGTTTGGGATCTGGGCGGCCTCGGTCCGGAACTTGGTGAAGTACTCCTGGAGGGTTTCGGCGGGGCCTTGCCGGATGGCTAGCAAGCTGGCGGAAGTTTTGGACTGCCGGGTGGCATCATAGAACTGGTCGATGAATAACTGGCCCAACTGAACCAGGGAGTGAATGGAGTTGGGGGCCAGAGCCTCGAACCAGGTGAGGGCAATTTTTTCAAGGGTGAGGGGGAAAAGACGGCAGCGGACTGCCTCGGAGATCCCTCGGACCCGAAGATAAGTGTTAAACTTCTGGAAATGACAGACCGGATCTGTCATTCCGTCGTAGAGAGGGCCCTTCGGCAGCTTGAAGTTGGGGGGTACCTCAGTGGCCAGGAGCTCCGCCGTGAATGGGGTCTGCTCCAGAATGTTGCTGGCGAGGGGCGCCCCGTGAGGCCGAGACACCATCTGCTGCATCTCTTTGCGTATCGCCGTGAGCCGCTGGTCCAGGTCCGGGGCGGTCGAGGTGGCGACGGATTGTCCTCCGGTTCGGGCCGGACGGTATCCTGACGAAGCATAATCCTGCTCCGTCAGGCGATCGGTGCGAGGAGTTCGGACAGGTAGCGTCGGGGGCTCGCTGTGCGTCTCCGCGGCCTCGTTGAGAGGAACCGGCGCAGGCGCCGGCCGGAACCGGGCATCTTGTACTGGGCAGAGCGGGGGGAGCGGCGCCTGCGGAGGAGGCTATCCCATCAGCCCTATGCGCTGGGCGATGGCGGATACCATCTCCTGGAGAGGCGCTAGGGACGTGACGGCAACTGCTAGCGTCGCCACTTGCTGCTGGAGCGCCCCCACTCGGTCTTCCGAGCCGAGAGACTCCGGTATGGTTGGCAGAGGCAGGCTCGGCGGGGCAGAAGGTGCGCCTTCGGAAGGCAGCATCTGCGCCGAGGCCTCCCGCGCTTCTGCTTCGCCTTGCCCAGATCGTCGGGTCACAGGTCGCTGAGACATGACTTGTTTTGTTGGTTTCCCACAGACGGCGCCACGTGATGTAGACTGGATCTATCACGACCGGATTCCGAGGCTGGAACCCGGAGAAATGGATCCGAAGCCGGTTCGGATCGGTGTTGCTGAGGCCCGACAGGGATCCGGAAGGCCGAGGAGGCGGAGGCGGAGACGAGGGTCCGAAGGCCGAAGGGCGCCTCGGTCGGTGCGGACTCGTCCCCGGGAACTCGGGGCCGAGGCTCCTTCGGCGGGCGAAGGGGCGGCGCGGATGAAGCTCTTCCTGGCTATACAGCCGACAGGCGATGAAGCTGAAGCCGACGGTCCGAGGCCGGAAGGGTCTCGGACTCGGCTTGCTCTTGGATAGTGAGACCAAGAGCCCTTTTTTGTCGGACGAAGGGACAGCGCGGGGCCGAGCCTCCCGTTGCGGGGCAGCCGTCGTACGGCGTCGAGACCAAGGAGAGGAATCCGAGGTCGGCGGCCGAGACCGACTCGGGAAGGTCGGCGATGATTCGAACCGAGCTCCTGCAGGAGGGAAAGAAGAAGAAACCGGTCAGCAGGAGCCCCGGGCTCTGGCCCTTAGGAACCCCCTCCGACGGTCAAGTTAGCTTCTGAAGATGATTCGATTCAGAAGGCAAGAAGTAGCTTTAATGCTATTTGGACCGTAGTCCTTAAGGGTCTCGGAGGCAAAGAGTTGCATACCTTTGGCAATAAATAGCGGTGTATTTATAGCAGAGGATAGAGGTTGGTTAACGGTGGTAGCCGATATAGGACTATGTTTGGGCTTACTGGTAAACCGCCATAGTGCCTGATCCGCCACCGGAGTGGGCCGGACTCGGCTATCGGGCCGAAGGGGGTTGGGCCGCTGAGGGGCCGAAGCCTACTGGGCCTTAGGCTGCCGTGCTATTCCCGGGCCGAAGGCTGGTGGGCCGCTGACGGGCTGAAGCCTGTTGGGCTGGGAGCGACGGTGCCGCTTACTGGGCCGAGGGCTGCTGGGCCGCCGATGGGCCGGAGGCTCCCGGAGGGCCTGATACTGCTGCTGTTGGGCTGAACGGGGTTTGGGCCTGCTCTAATGGGCCGAATCGGATTCTGCCTCATCAAGTGCTTAACGACGCATAATTTGGAATGATGAATTTTTGGCGCCGTTACCGGGGAGTTAGATTTTTAATTTTGATTATCTTGAATTTAGTGTAATTATTCTTTAGCTAACCTTCTTTTTCTTATTTTTACTGGTATATTGAAAAAAAAAAGGAAAATGAAATCATGGTAAGTGTGTTCCAACTTTCTATGTTTCAATTTCTTGACTTTAGTTAGTTTCCATTTTTCTAGTTTCTAGTTTAGATAGATTTCCATTAACTAAAAAAAAGAAAAAAAAAGAAGAACATTCAAATTTAAAAATCTTCATTTCCAAGATTAGAAACCTTCCATATTAGGTCATGCATCATTTAGGACTGCATTTTTAGACTGTTTCCTTTCTTGTAAATTTCCATTTTGTTGAAGATTGCGGGGGACAAGGTGAGATTTCTACCTTCCTTAAATACCATGTTCATGCATTTCCATGATTGCATAGAACCCCTTGTTTGAATTGGTTGTGCACTTCACATAAAAATATCTTAAGGGCAAGTCCATTAACAAAATAAGGTGGGGATTTGACTACCATTCCTTGGCCCAAAAACAACCATCCCTTGCACTCTTTCACTAACCCAAGCCCATTAAAAGTGAGTAGGAATTCAATTTAGGGTTCACAATGAGATTTGGGTCTAGCTTGAGCCCACTATCACTTTTGGAGACCGGTGTCTAAGGCTAGAGGTCCAATGACAAACGCCTAAGTGGGTCGGTGGTTCTTTAATTAGGTCCCTACGAAAGTAGGGGGAGCCTCCCATCACCCCACCTCTTACTTGGCCGATTGATAATTGTGAGGGTGGACTTGAATTAAACCTAGATTAATTTGTGAGAAACACATCATGTAGACTAGTTTAACCATAGTTGTCTTAGGAATAATTGTGTGCTAACTTGTTTGCATCATTAATAAAAAATAAAAATAAAAAGATTTTCAGCATGGAGTGGACTCAAATGAACCAATTTCTTGGCCCATGTCTTAATACCATCACACCTTTCCCTCCACCACCTAATATGGATTTGGCTCACAGATTAGATATGTAACGACCCGCCATCCTATGACCGGAGACCCGGTCACTAAATGGATGTCGGCCCATTAACTGCGGGTTCACACCCGGATCTCACGCAACACGTCTGGAGGAGTAAGTGCTAAACAAGGCTAAATATAACAATCACACGGACTACAAAGGTAAACGAGTGCGCAGAAAGGAAAATATCAATGTCCGTATACAGTCCAACAATAATTACATGGTCCAACAAATTAAATAAGTACAGACAGAAGGAAAGTACAACAACATCGGGGCATACCCCGGCATTGGGACAGCTGCTGGTCCGCACACCAAGAAGGCACCACACGCCTCCACACGCCGCGAGGTCCACACCTGAAACCGTAGGGAGTGAGCCACACCAGAATTGGGCTCAGTAGGGATCATCCGATCCCCTGCCTCCCACTCACACACCCACAAGTGGAACAACAGGGATATATGGCAATTAAGTAAAGCAATAAACATAGCACCCAAATCTGATATGAAACGTACGATAAGCAGTGTAGCAAGAACAGTTCTAAGCAACCCGAAGAACCCAATACAGAGTCACGTCTCACAGCCAAAGTCCACAAAGCGACTGAACCACACTGTCGACCGAAGTCAAACGTCGCTTCCCAACACTACCACCACTGCTCACGCCTGTCCACCCCTACAGTGTTCCGGGGCACTGTAGGGTGAGGCAGTGTGTCAAACTAGGACTAGCTGGGACCAATGTACCGCCACTGCCCAGCTACGTGTGCACACAAGCAGTCTAGACTACTGTCCTACCGACCGGATTGCCTCCACGCTAGGCCTCAGCGCTTCAGGAGGGCCCTGGGGACCGGCGAACCCCCGTTAAGCCGAAGCTACAGGAACTACCCACAACCCTAACCTCCCGGGCTGCGTCAGACCAAAGGGCTAAGGGTACCACTCGTAACCTTGATCAAAGGTCACATCAGGCCCAGTGGCTACATGGGTAAAACAACACCAACAGTACCACAACCAACTCCACAGCAAGAAACGCGCCGGAAGCTGCCACGACAAACAAGGAAACCCCGACCCGCTGAGGCCAAGCAGCAACCCCTCGGATAGCGCACCAGCTACTCCGGCCCGACGGGCTCAAGGTGGTTCTGCTTCCCTCAGCCAAAGGTAAAACACCACATGTACCACTCCTCCCACCGGTACGGCACAATGCCTCACAGACACCATGACCCTGTCCCCATCGGTCCATGGTGACAAACGTAAACCACAGTTATTCCAATCCACAATCGCATGGGCACATACACACATATAACATGATGTAATTTCGTTCACGCAGAAGTCCTCAGTCTCAGTGTACAATGTAAAGCATGCATTTGAACCGTCCCACAGTGAAACACATGATAAAACCAGGATTTATACAGTTCTGTCTTGTATCGCGTCGATCGAGGTTGACGCCATTCAAGCCCCTCTGACAGGTTCATTACAAGCCAGATTATTCCTTGAAACGTGTCGTCATAGGGAGTCGCCCTTTAAAACGCGGCCAAGCCCACAGACGCCATTCACACCGAAATTCCAGATTTGCAAACCCTCAGTCGGGGTGATTTCCTGCCTAAATGGCGTCATGATGGCCCGACGTCCTTCCGAAAGGCGTCGTCCATCCATGACGTCATTTAGCGCCAGAACCCCTAACTCGCGAAACCTCGAACAGGGAGGTTTCTGTCCTAAAAGGCGTCGTACTGCCCTGACGTCCTTCTAAAAGGCGTTGACCAGGCACGACGCCGTTTAGCGCCAGAAGCCTGGTTCCCTGGTTCGATCTGAGGGTTTCTCCCTTAACCCCAAACCCCCCAAAAACGCCCCAAAACAGAAAGGGAAGGAAAAGGAATTCAACCACCACAAGCATGCTACAAATCTGCGTTCACAAGCACAGCCATTCCCACAAGAAGACCCCCCTTAAACATGCTCATTCTACCCCAAAACACATCATGCCACGCCAAGGAAAATCACGAGCAACAGATGCAAGGTTCGTCCCCCTACCGGTTCTTGAACTCCTCCAAGCTCCGTGCCGCCGACCCGCCGCACCGCAGACCGCCGCCGGTACCCTCGAGGACGCCGCCACTCCGCCGGGACGTCGGCCGCCGTCCGGAGAATGGAACGCCGCGAAGGAGGTGGTGGAGGTAGAGGTGAGAGGTAAGGAGGCTATGGAGTGATGGAAGAGGAAGAAAAGGAAGGGAAGGGAGGAAGGAGGGCGGAGGGAGCGGAGAGGGTGAAGAGAGAGAGGGTGAAGGCGAAAATGAGGGAAAGAAGGGGAGGCTCGCGGGGTCAATCTGAATCTAACTAAAACACGTCGATCGAGGCAGACGCCAATCAGTCTGACAGGACGGCCGTATAGACAGCGCTCTGAAACGTGTCGCTCACCGCGGACGCCGTTCAGACGACAGGACAGGCCGTACTGACAACGCTCTGGCGCCGCACACTGACATCGCAGGTGTCGCAGTCTGAATCGCGTCGACCAACATGGACGCCGTTCAGACGATGTGACAAGGGCCGTACTCTCGCGGCCCGAAACCCGCCCACGTGGCGCACACGTGGCACAACAGAAAGCGGACCTAAATGGCGTCTACATAGACAGACGTCTTTTGAAAGACGTCGAGCAGTGCAGACGTCATTAAGTCGGAAATCTCAAGACCCCTCAGGGTCCAAACCAGGGGATCCGGCCCGAACCCGACCCGAATACTGAACCCGAAATCTCAGTCCTTACAAGATAAGCTAGACAACTTGGCCCACACAATTGATCAATTTCTAGTTTTGGGCCCAGAACCGTCCTCATATCCCACACAATCATATACCTATCAAGAGAGATGCCCCATTTGGGCCAATCAGGACCACTATGATACCCCACCTGCTCTTCAATTTCCACCTCACCAGGCCCAAGCTCCAAGTATAGCTATCCAAGACTTCTCGGATTGACCCCAATTCCAAGTCTACTCTAGTGGTTTGGCCCACAATCATGGACACTCCGATTATCCATTGTCCACAAGCTCTTGTCCACCTTGCTTCCAATCAAATTATTCGACATATTCTTATTCTTCGCAGTCTGATTATCAGCCCAGTTATCCGCATTCTCAAGATGATCAATTCATGCAACTTGAACAAATAGTCTTGGCCCAACAACAAACCATTGGTAGAATGCAGACCCTAGTTGACTGTTTGACTGAAACTAATCTAAGGATGGATTTAGAAGAAGTGCTTAGCAAGCCCATTAAAAATCTGCAATCTTTTTCACCTGATTTTGACCAACAAATCAACATGCATCCATGATCATACCTGTCTGTCCTGAGGAAAGCTTAAGTGATAGAAAAGGAGAAGGGGAAGTAAGTGATCTTTTAGAGGTTAATCCGGATTTTGAACACTTCATGTTCTCCACAGTGGAAGTCAATATACATGCTAGTCCAAACCTCGAATATTTTTCCTTCCCAATAGAGAAAGTGGATATTCTGGAAGATATATACCAGGTGGATCGAGAGAAGATGAAAAACCCTCAGACTGACCAGCAAAGTGAATTCACGATCACACCTATCTCTCTTGAGGAGAGCTTGAAGGAAAAAGGAGAAGGAGAAATGAGTGATTTGCTTGATATTGATCTGGACTTTGAACACTTTCTATTTCCCACAGAGGAATTAAATATACATGATGGTCTGGATTTTGAATATTTCCTCTTCCTAATGGATCAGAAAGTAGATAATTTTGAGGAATTGCATCAAGAGAAAACTGAAGCCATAGACTTAGCTAATCATCAAGAAGAGCCTATTGAGGGTCAGTTGGGGGGAGATGAAGGAGACGAGAAGGATTCTAGTGAGAGCTCAGATATTCACCTACCTATGATCCGTTTCCCGAATGTTAGAGAATCTAAGCCCAATAGCCTCCAAAAGCTGGCCCGACTCAAGGAGGTGATGGAATTATTGGGCAAAGTCCACATCAACAGCCATTTTCTCAAAGAAACTCACTGTGTTTCCCAACTCAATTCTTACAATATCAATAACATCAATCTTTACTGGATTTTATTGAAATTTGAGGCCAAACTGAACTTGTTCTCAGTCTCTATCTTTGAGAAATTTGGAATCCACAAATTAAAGTGCACATCGGTTGCTTTACAGTCAATTGATAATTTCATTAAACAGCCACATGACATGATCCAAGATACTCTTATTCAGGTGGATAGGAGCCACATATTTTTTGATTTCCTCATCTTCGACATTGGATCATCCCCTACATTGAATTAATGTCCCATCATTTTGGGAATTTTTGATATTTTTCTAGGGGATCAAATGCTTCAGTTCAATCAAGGAAAAGAAGCGGGGTACATGGTTGACATGGCCTATGAATCAAGTAGAACCAATATCCTATTGACCATGTTGAAAAATTCTTTTCTTTGGAATCTCAATGATAACATTCTGACTCATCAGCTACATGCAATGCTGAGTGCACTCCAACCAACAAACTTCAAAATGCATGCACTGAAATTTGTGCTAGTAGGCATTGGATAGTGTGCACATTTTGTCTGGCTGAAGACGATAAACTTAGCGCTTGTTGGGAGGCAACCTAATATTTTACTTCCGTCCTTGTATTTCTTTTCCTTTTAGGTCCCTGAGCAGCAGTCGCCTTGGGTATGTCGCATCTCCTTCATCACAGGTTGTTTATCTCCTTCACAATTCTCTTCTGGCTGACATGTTTTTCATATCTTTTATGTCATTGAGGACAATGTCAATCAATTTGGGGGGTGGGACAATCAATTTGATATGTATTTATTGAAAAATCTTTTGAAGAAAACTGATATCTTTCACTGAAAAATAGTTAAATTTTTAAAAATTTCTTTCAAAAACTTCTTTTCACATCCTATGTAAATTGCATGAAAATCATGTTTCATTATGTAAATCTTAAACAAATCAATTTTTTGGTTGTCACATTGGTTAAAGAGCCGTTAAAGTTTAAATATCCCACTTCACAAAAATCCTCGGCAGGATGATTTTCACACACACGGCAACTTAGAATAAATACAAGATCTTAAAAATATAGAATTGCTGGAATTATTCTAATTTTTCTTTTGGGTTGAACGAAAGGAAAGTGTAGGATTCGTAATAGGGGACTGTCCCACTCAGCACTCTAAAAGAGGCGGTCATTTAAAATGGATAGCTGTAAACACTAAAGGTAATAGAAAGCGGTAAAAGAGCTAAAAGAAGGTAGGTGGCAAAAAGTACGCATCTCCCCTCAGGCAATTCAAAGAGAGTGGCAAAAAGTACGCACTCTCAAAAGCAAAAGTACAATGAAATAAAAAGCCACGCTAAAAAATCCATCGTACCAGAAATATGACCAAGTCGTGAAAAGTGCTGAGTTGGGATGGGAACTGAAAAAAGGTACTTACTGACTGATCGGAAAATCTTTTATTCTCTTCTCCTCCCCAGGTAGTCTTATCTAAAGGATAGTAAATGCAAGAATATACCAGAAAGGTCGGAAACGAGTTCTAAGCGTGTCAATTTTCATGCACAATCATCTGTCGTGAATCAAAATATTGTGGGATATGAAAACTTTAGCTTAACCAATCGGCTACCACTTAAATTGTTTGGGAAAGATACTACAAATGAAGCATGATAATTCATTGTTTGTCCTAACTTTTCCTTATTTGCATTGCTAAGGGACTAGCAATGAGTAAGTTGGGGGGTGTGATAAAGTGTTAAATTGATCATTTAAAGACAATCATATGCATCATACTCACGTTTCTATCTGTAAAATAGCATGAAATGATATATAATTGCGTACCAAGTCCAACGGTACTAATTTCGTCAAATTCTGACTTAAAAACATCGTCATTTCATGTGATTAATGGAGTATAACACATTTGTAATTTTTCGACAAAACCGAGACGAAATAAATAAATATAATGATATTTTTATGATAATGTGCTAATTTATATTTATTTTATGTGAACAGGACATGCCGATGATGCAGTACAGTTGGTGGAGTTTTCGGAAATTTGGGGGAGGTCTAGGGTTCGAATTTCGATAAATTCGACGTCATTTTGTCTAAAAGATTAAAGAAGGGGTAAAAACGTCATTTGAGGCCCTAACATTGTCCTAATTCCATGCCCAAAAAGGGTCAGCCGCCTTCCTAAAACCCACTTTCCTTTTTTAAAAATACCTTTCTTCCCTTCTCTTTAAAAGTTTCCTTCCCGAACTCAATTCTCTCTATTTCCTTCTCTCCTCTCTATTTCCTTTTCTCTGTCTCGCCTTCTTTCCTTCTCTACCTCTCTCCTTCACCCACGACTCTCTCTTCCCCTCTATATATCTCTCTCTTCCTCCCGGCTGTCCCATGCTCCCTCTCTCTCTTGGATTCTCTCTCTCCATCTCCAATCTTCCTTCAAGCAATCTTCTCTTCCTCCTCTCAAACCCCGCAGTCCTCTCTTCCTCTCCTCTCCAGCCGGCTCCTCCTCCTCTCTCTTTCTCCCACAGCTCCTCCTCCTTTCTCTTTCTCCCACGCACAGCCTCTAACTCTTCTCTAATTCCAACTCTCTCTCGGCAGCCCTCTCCTCCTCTTTTTCCAACTCTCACCCCGCAGCTCTCTCTTCCTCTCTCCGTTCTGCTCTTTTTCCAACTCCAATTTCCAGCTGCATCTCAGCCCTTCTCTCTTCAGTTTTTCCTCCTCCTCTTCCTCGGTTTCCAACTTCTTTCTCCACAGTTCTCTCTCTTCTATTTCTTCTCTGTTTCACAGCTCCTCTTTCTTTTTCTCCTTCTCGGAATAATTCTCTCCAGACTCCAGCATCTTTCTCTCCCTCTCTCCGGTTTCTCTCTTTCTCTCCCTCTGTTATCTCTCTCACCAGCAAGCTCCACCGCCAACACATCCACGTGCATGCACGCGTTGAAGCCAGCACACCTGCATGCGCCGGCATCCACCACCTCCACGCGGTGAAGCCATCAAGCTTCCTCCTTTCCCAGCGCCTGCAAGCCCGCTGTCACCTGGTTGTCACGGTTAAATCTAATGGGCTATTCCATGTGGTCTGTTAAATGTAATGGGCCTTTCAATGACTGTGCCGATTAAATAAGATTTTACGATTGAAATTAAATCCTTTTGGGCCAAATAAGCTAATAATGAACTTGGCTCACGCTCGGCTCGAGCTCGACTTATTTGACTCGAGTTCGAGCTCGAGTTGGGTTTTGAGCTCGAAGTGAGGTTCGGACTCGACTCAAGTTCGAATTTTTTGTGTCAACGAGTTTGAACTGTGCTAAGCTCTCATTGCCACCCGTACATATAGGGTACGAACGTCCCTAATGCTTTAATCAGGCATTCTCGCCCCCGTTAGCATCCCACATCCACCCGTCTATACATGCCCTTCCCTAGGTTCCCTACGATGTACCTAGCCTCCAGCAGCTTTTTATGTGATGCATCCTAGTTACCAGCCTAGTATGTTGCCAACTGCTCCAACATCTTAACCTTAATGCAGTGCTTCCTTCCCCCTCCCGACCCCTTGACCTAATTAATGTTTTACATGTTCCCTCCATTACAAAGAACCTTCTCTCTATTTATTAGTTTACCAGGGATAACAATGTTGCCAGCTAGATCCTCCTTCCAGCGCATGAAGCAGCTCCTCCAGCAAGCCCACGCCACACCTGCACGTCCAGCATCCAAGAGCTGCTCCTCCACGCGCAGCAAGCTCAAGGTCAAGCAGCTGCGACGCAGCCATCCACGTCGGGCTTCCAGCTCTCCACGGCTTCCTCTTGCCCGGTCCACCTTCTTCACGCATCCAGCAGCTCCACCGTCCACGCGTGCACGTCCGGTGAAGTCGGCCTCCATCCACCAGCTGCCTCAAGCACCCAGCTCCAGCCCCAACCGCACTCTCCACCAGCAGCAGCTCCAACAACCTTGCCCCTACTCGGCCAGCATCGAACCTGCATGCAGCCCGGTGAAGCAGCATCCTCCACGCACCATCCAGCTGCTTCCTCCAGCATCAGTCTTCCTCCTGCCCAGCAACCACGTGCCAGCAACCCTCTTCCACATGCATGCAGCAGCAAGCTCTCAAGTTTCTCCACGTCAATAAGCATCAAGCTCCACTGCACCAGCCGGCAGTTTCCACAAAGCCCCACAGATTATTCTTGTTATTATGTTCTTTCCTCTCCCCAATTAGTGTAGTATTAACTTGATTGATTAGGATTAATTAGTTATTGATGTTTGATTATTTAAGTTTAATGATAGTGAACCATAAATGTTGTGATTTGTTTCCTAATTTTTAGATAATTAATAAGTTACACATAGTTAAATTTCAATGTCTTTGTTATAATTTTTAGTTGTGTTTATTTATTATTTTTTATATATATGTGTTTGTGTTTAATTTTTGAAAAGAAGAAAAAAAGAGTTGTTTAATTCAAGCAATTATATTTTTAGGTAACATTACTTAATTGTATTTTAGTTTAATTAAGTAATTAGTTTATTTAAAATTTCACTTATTTTTAGATTAATTAAATTCCAAAATTTTCAAAATTAAAATTCTATCTCCCTGTGGATCGACTCAGACTCACAACTATTAAATTCCAAAATCTGATTTGGGTGAGCCGGATAAATTTAAGTTGAACGTTTTCATGAGTGTTTAACGACGCACAATTTGGAACGATCAGTGGCCCCATCGCACTCGACTCGGCTCTGGCAGAGGACACAACAACGCTTGAGGGGAATGTGCTACCATGCCCTCTCTCGCGAGCTCTCTACTGGGCACGCTGGTACCTCTCCTCCACGCTCCGCCGCTCAAGCTCAGCGATGGATAACCGACCCTGGAGAGACTGGAGGTCGGCCATCAGGCATTCGCACTCCCGGTCCCGTTCCTCGGTGACCACCTCCAGATGCATCTAGAGTCGTGCCAGCTCGCGAGGAAGGTCACTAGTGGAGAGGCACGCCAGCTACTGCTCTATCTCTGGCACCCGAGCTGCTGCAGCTCAAGTCTGCTCCAACTTTGTCTTAGAGGATGAAGCCGCTAGAGATTGGTAGTGTAACGACCCGCCACCCTATAATCGGGGATCCGATTACTAAATGGGTACCGAATCATTAATTTGGAACCAAACCAGGATCTAGTAAGCCTGGGAAATAAATAATAAACTAAGCTAAACATTCACATCGCATTGAATTGAAATGAAAGTGCAGGAATTAAAATTATTACAATGCGACTCGATACAGCAAATAATTACATACTCCAACTGAAAAGAAATAATTAAACATACAGGCCAGAAATAAATAACAACTACATCGGGGCATACCCCGGAACAACCGCTGAAGGCGCTCAACACGCGGCCGCACACGCCGCTCTAGGTATGCTGGGAGTCCTCACCTGAAAACCACAGGGGTGAGTCTTAAGACAAGACTCAGTAGGGATCCTTCGATCCCCACTGCCCACGCACACACCCACAAGTGCAAGATACGGCTAACGGTAAAGCAACGAACACAGAAGTAAGTACACTACTCCTATATCTCGATATGAACCATGTGCATTCGAAATATAACATGCATAATTCTAGAATCATTCTATCAAGGAGCCAACAACTCACGTCTCGGCTTATCATTAACCGAAGGTGTCTCGGCTTAGCACTAACCGAAGGTGTCTCGGCTACACGACCGAGAGTAGGAAACACCGACCACACAACCGAAGGTAGGAAACACCGACCACACAACCGAAGGTAGGAAACACCGACTACACAACCGAAGGTAGGAAACACCGACCCGCTGAGACCAAACAGTAACCCCTCGGATAGCATGCTAGCTACTCCGGCCCAACTGGCTCAGGTGGTTACTCCTTCCCTCAGCATGAGTGACTCTCCGAATGTACCACTCCGACACCGGTACTAGCTGACCCTGGGGTTCACCAGGTGACCCTCTCTCACTAGGCGTCACCCCGCCCACGCCCCCACCGGCGCTGTGCTCACGCCCCCACCAGCACAGGGTGATAAAGCGCTACAATGTCACTCCAGGTCCACAGTAACACAAAACACCAAAACCCGGCACAGTACGATCCGGTCACGTGAAAAGCCCACGATCGCACGACACACCACGCGGTGCCATAAGGTCATGAAGAATCCATCATTGTCGAGTGCACCAAAACATGCATTAACCAACTATCTAGCAGTATGAACACGTTTTATTGGCATGAATTAGTGAGGTTCTGTTCAGAATCAGGTTTATGTAAAACAGTCCTCGGACCGAAGGGGTCTCGGCCAGGCGATTTATGTTAAGGGCGTCGTGATGGCCCGACACCCTTCAAAAAGGCGTCGTCCATGCACGTCGTCTTTCAACCCACCCGAAGGGACATCGGTCCGAAGGGATCTCGGCCCGCTATCCGAAGACAAGCCCGCCCAGGAACCCAAAATCTGCCATGGCCCGAGGGCTCCCTTTCAACCCATGAAACCCCAAAGTTGCTCGAAAATAGAGGGGAAAGAGGGACAATACAAACCATAGGAAAATCACCTTCATAGCAAATCCCCCAAATCATCAAAAGAATACTTAAACATGCTCATTCTACCCCCCCCCCAAAACCAGCGATCCATAATCATGCTTAAACGAGGAAAACCTGGTTAAAACGCGATGCTATGGGAACCGTCACCCTACCGGACACTTGAACGCCTCCGAGCTTCAAGCCGTCCACCCGACTCGCCCTACGCCGCTGCCGGTACCGCCGTGGTCGTCCTTGCTCCACCGTGACGTCGGCCGCCGTCCGGAGAGTAGAACGTCGCAGTGGAGATGGAGGTGGTAGGGGTAGGAGCTGGGTAGAGGATGGAGTGGAGGGAGAGGTGAAATGGTGGGAGGAAAGGAGAGAGACGGAGGGATCGCCGCCGAGTTCGCCGGAGGGGAAGGAGAGGAAGAGAAGGAGAAAAAATGAGGGAAAGGAGGGCTCGCGGGGGTTTATCTCGAGACGGGCCGAGCGCGTGGATCGAGGCCGTCGTCCAGCCGACACGTCGGGGCCGTACCCTGACACAGCCCGCGCCGCTGTCCAGAGGTCGTCGTCCCACGTGGGCGCTAGTCAAACGACTCGACAGGGCCGTACACTACGCGGCCCAAAGCCAGCCCATGTGGCACCCTCGAGTCGCCGGTCTACCCGAGTCGGTCTCGGCCACCGACCTCGGACTCCTCTCACTGGTCTCGACGCCGAACGCCGGCTGCCTCTCGGTCCGAAGGAAATCCGGATTCGCACCGCCCGAAGGGGTCTCGGCCCTGCTTCCGAAGACAAGCCAATCGCCCGACCGAGCCACCCTCGGCCTCGGGCCATCGGCTTCGCCTCCGTCGCCATCCTGATCCCCGTCGGGCCTCGTCACCGATCCGACCCAGCCTCGGATCCAAACTTAAGGTTCCAGCTTCGGAATCCGGTCGTGATAGATCCAGTCTACATCATGTAGCTAGAACTACAGGGTCCGACCCCGAAAACCGGATCCGAAGGTCTCGATCCTTACAATCTCCCCCCCTTAAAAGAATTTCGCCCCCGAAATTGACTGCTATAATCAATAAGGTCAAAATAGGGATACAAGTTCACAAGGAAACTTACGAAAAGAGGTAAGGAAACTGTTCCCGCATCTTGTCCTCTCGCTCCCAGGTTGCCTCACCTCCGGAGCGGTACTGCCAAATCACCTTGACCAAAGGTACAATCTTGTTCCGTAGGGTCTGCTCTCTGCGATCCTCGATGCGCACAGGATACTCTGGAAAGGACAGGTCCTCAGCGACCTCCAATTCTGAAAAATCAAACACATGGGACGGATCCTGAACATACTTCCTTAACAAGGACACATGGAACACATCGTGTGCCCCTGCAAGACTGGGCGGCAAGGCCAGTTGATACGCGGTTTCCCCAATTCGAGCAAGAATGGGAAAAGGTCCAATATATCGCGGACTCAGCTTGCCTCGCTTCCCGAATCTCATCACACCCTTGGAGGGTGAGACTCGAAGAACACGTGGTCCCCAACCTCAAACTCAAGTGGTCTCCGTCGGACGTCAGCATAACTCTTCTGCCTATTCTGAGCTGCGGTCAACCTCTGCCGAACTGTCCTGGCAATCTCAGCACACTGCTGCACTAACTCAGGTCCTGCTATCTGCCTCTCACTGATCTCGGACCAACACACCGGAGATCGACACGGCCGTCCATACAAAGCTTCATATGGCGCCATGCCGATACTGGAATGGTAACCGTTGTTGTAGGCAAACTCCACGGTGGACAAATGCTGCTCCCAAGAACCTCCCCAGTCTAGGCAACATGCCCTGAGCATATCTTCCAATGTCTGAATGGTCCTCTCCGACTGCCCGTCAGTCTCGGGATGATAGGTCGAGCTGAAGGCCAACTGGGTGCCCAATGCCTTCTGAAAGCTCTTCCAGAACCTAGAAGTGAACCTAGGGTCTCGATCTGATACAATGGACAAAGGTACCCCGTGCAAGGAGATGATCCGGTCTACAAACAACTTTGCCAGCTTGCCGACCGACCAGTCCTTCCTAATGGCTAGGAAGTGTGCCGACTTGGTCAGCCGATCAACGACGACCCATATGTCGTCTCTCCTGCTAGGGGATGTAGGCAATCCCATCACAAAGTCCATCGTTACATGTTCCCATTTCCACTCTGGAATCGGCAAGGGCTGCAGCAACCCTCCAGGTCTCTGATGCTCGGCTTTAACCTGCTGACAAGTCATGCATCTAGCCACATATTCAGCCACATCTTTCTTCATACCAGGCCACCAGAAGTGCCTCTTCAAACAATGATACATCTTTGTTATCCCAGGATGTACTGCATACCTCGAACGGTGCGCCTCATCAAGCACACACTTGCGCACGTCCTCCTCAGTCTGAACATAAAGTCTACCTCTGAACCTGACAGTACCGTCATCCCATAATTCCACCTCTGACCTCTGGAGAATCTGTGGTAACTCAGCATCTGCCCTCTGAGCCTCGATCACAGCATGATACACCGCTGGTCTCACAGTCAAACTGACCAGCACGGCTCTGCCATCATCGCGTGGAACCCTAAAGGAAGATTCCACCACCTGCTCGAACAATTTCCACTCTCGAACCATAAGGTATGACATGACCGTCTTCCGACTCAAGGCGTCTGCCACTGCATTCGCCTTGCCCGGATGATAAGAAAGGTCAAGGTCATAATCCTTAATGAGCTCCATCCACCTCCGCTGCCTCAGATTCAGGTCCCTCTGAGTGAACACATATTTCAAGCTCTTGTGATCGGTGAAAACCTGGAATTTCTCTCCATATAAGTAATGCCTCCAGATCTTAAGTGCAAACACCACGGCTGCAAGTTCCAAATCATGGGTAGGATAGTTCTCCTCATGCTTCTTCAGCTGCCGAGAAGCATAAGCAACTACCCTGCCATGCTGCATTAGGACTGCGCCCAAACCTCGACGGGACGCATCTGAATAAACCACGAATCCACCTGTCCCAGATGGAAGCACCAACACTGGGGCTGACGTGAGGCGAGTTTTTAACTCAACAAAACTCTGCTCACAATCCTCAGTCCACACAAAACGAACTCCCTTTCGAGTCAACCTCGACAAGGGGGCCGCTATAGAAGAAAACCCCTGAACAAACTGCCTGTAATAACCAGCAAGCCCCAGAAAGCTCCTGATCTCCGTCACTGAAGTCGGCCTGCTCCAATCTATTACCGCCTCGATCTTGGCCGGATCCACTGCGATGCCCTCGCCAGAAATGACGTGCCCCAGGAAGTGCACCTTGTCTAGCCAAAATTCACACTTACTGAACTTGGCGTAAAGTTGGTGCTCCCTCAGGACTTGCAACACTGCCCGAAGATGGGCGGTGTGCTCTTCCTCAGAAGAAGAATAGATCAGAATATCATCAACAAATACAACCACAAACTGGTCCAGGTAGGTCCTGAAGACTTTGTTCATCAAATCCATAAAGGCTGCCGGAGCATTGGTCAAGCCGAAGGGCATAACCAAAAACTCATAATGTCCATACCGAGTTCTAAAAGCCATCTTGCTAACATCCACATCCCGAATCCTCATCTGATAATATCCAGATCTCAGGTCAATCTTGGAAAACACCCTCGCAGACTGCAGCTGATCCATCAAATCATCGATCCTTGGAAGCGGGTACTTATTCTTTATTGTCACCTGGTTCAGCTGCCTATAATCGATGCACAACCTCAGAGAACCATCCTTCTTTCTAACAAACAGAACTGGAGCACCCCATGGAGATGTACTGGGACGAATGAAACCCTTGTCCAGCAACTCCTGCAACTGCGTCTTCAACTCAGCGAGTTCGGCTGGCGCCATCCGATACGGGGCCTTAGACAAGGACGCCGTACCTGGTGCAAGCTCGATGGTGAACTCGACCTCTCGCTGAGGAGGAAGGCCAGGCAGCTCCTCAGGAAACACATCTACGAAATCACAAACCACGGGTACCTCCCAAAGACTGGAACTAGAACGGACATCAGAAACAACAACAGAGGCGAGGAAAGCCTCACAGCCACCAGTAAGCAACCTCCGTGTCTTAAAGGCAGAAATGAGAATGCCTCGAGAGGAAAACCTAATACCTTGGAAAAAGAAGGTCGGGATGTCCGGAATAGAGAAGCGCACCCTCTTCCAGTGGCAGTCCACCTCAGCATAAAGGGCTTCCAACCAATCCATGCCCAGGATGATATCAAAGTCACGAATAGCAAGTACAACCAACTGGGCCGATAGCACATGACCCTCAATGGTCAAGGGAACATTCCTCAAACAATTATAAGATATAATGAAGTCTCTAGAAGGAACCTCTACCATCAAGCCATCAGCTAACTCATCAACGGGTGTAGAAAGAATATCAAGGAACTGCTCAGAAATGAAGGAATGCGAAGCGCCCGAATCAATCAATACATGTGCAGAGTTCCCAAGGACAGAAAGTGTACCTTCCACCAAGTTGGACACGCGAGCCTCCCTCCTGGTGATAGCTAGAACTCTTCCCTGGGTCCTCGGCTTCTTCTAATCACCTGAACCCTGACCATGACCATGCCCCTGCGGGCACTGCCTCGCCAAATGGCCCTGTTGGCCGCAAGTAAAACACCTCCTGGGAAGAGTGGGACACTGAGTCCCGCCATGGGCACCTCCACAGTGCTGGCAGACTGCCGGAAGTCTCTGAGCTGGCTCCTGCTGTGCACTGGATGCAGACTGACCCTGCTGACCCTGCCTGGGCCTGCTGCTGCCGTTGCTACCACTACTGGTGCCACCGCCTCTGAAGAACCTCCTGAATCGGGAGCCGAGTGACGACGATCCCAATCCGACCGAGGGAGTCGGTGCCGCAGCCTTGCCCTTGCCACGCACTGGCCCCTGAACAGCCTGTCCTCTCTCTCGGGCCGACTGGATCTGCTGAGCCTCTACAGCTGCCGCACACCTAACCGCAGAAGCCAAATCCGTGCAACAGTGAGACGCCACGAAGTTCCTCAGACTAAGCCTCAATCCGTCCACAAACCTCTCCGTACGACGCTCCTCGTCCCCAGATATGAAAGGCACGAACCGACCCAGCGAAACAAACTTCGCCTGATATTCGAGGACCGTCATACTCCCCTGCGTCAGATCCATAAACTCCCTCTCCTTGGCTCTCTGAACATGTCTAGGGAAATACTGTGCATTGAACTCCTTAACAAAGGTCTCCCATGAGATTTCCCTAAGACACCTGTCCTCATAAGACAAACTCTTCAATGTAGTCCACCAGTCATAAGCGCTATCCTTCAGCATAAAGGTAGCCAATGGGGTCCTCTCTACTGCTGGGCAGTCCATGGTATCGAACGTCTTCTCTATCTCTCTAAGCCAGTGAATGGCCTCATCAGGGTCGGGACGACCGGTGAAGTGAGGTGGCCTTAGTTTCAGGAACCTCTCAAGGGTAGCTGTGGACCCTCCTCGAGCACTAGAACTGTCACTAGGATCTCGCGTCTGGTATCTAGCCATAGTGTCCATCATGGCCTCCATAAACCGCTCTACACTCGGCCTCCCTGCCTCGGATCCACTAGGGGCATCTCCCCGCTCTCGAATAACCGGCATCCTCTTCCTGGGAGCCATCAACTCGCCTACAATTACAAAATCAGAAGGTCCTAATTAGAGTCCTAAAACCTATGCTACCGCCGTGCCTGTATGGGATAATGTATTTATTTGCCGAACTTAAGACATTTAACCTAGTTATTTATTTATTTGCCAGACCGTATGCTCTGATACCAACTGTAACGACCCGCCACCCTATAATCGGGGATCCGATTACTAAATGGGTACCGAATCATTAATTTGGAACCAAACCAGGATCTAGTAAGCCTGAGAAATAAATAATAAACTAAGCTAAACATTCACATCGCATTGAATTGAAATGAAAGTGCAGGAATTAAAATTATTACAATGCAACTTGATACAGCAAATAATTACATACTCCAACTAAAAAGAAATAATTAAACATACAGGCCAGAAATAAATAACAACTACATCGGGGCATACCCCGGAACAACCGCTGAAGGCGCTCAACACGCGGCCGCACACGCCGCTCTAGGTCTGCTGGGAGTCCTCACCTGAAAACCGCAGGGGTGAGTCTTAAGACAAGACTCAGTAGGGATCCTTCGATCCCCACTGCCCACGCACACACCCACAAGTGCAAGATACAGCTAACGGTAAAGCAACGAACACAGAAGTAAGTACACTACTCCTATATCTCGATATGAACCATGTGCATTCGAAATATAACATGCATAATTCTAGAATCATTTTATCAAGGAGCCAACAACTCACGTCTCGGCTTATCACTAACCGAAGGTGTCTCGGCTTAGCGCTAACCGAAGGTGTCTCGGCTTAGCGCTAACCGAAGGTGTCTCGGCTACACGACCGAGAGTAGGAAACACCGACCACACAACCGAAGGTAGGAAACACCGACCACACAACCGAAGGTAGGAAACATCGACCACACAACCGAAGGTAGGAAACACCGACCCGCTGAGACCAAACAGTAACCCCTCGGATAGCATGCTAGCTACTCCGGCCCAACTGGCTCAGGTGGTTACTCCTTCCCTCAGCATGAGTGACTCTCCGGATGTACCACTCCGACACCGGTACTAGCTGACCCCGGGGTTCACCAGGTGACCCTCTCTCACTAGGCGTCACCCCGCCCACGCCCCCACCGGCGCTGTGCTCACGCCCCCACCAGCACAGGGTGATAAAGCGCTACAATGTCACTCCAGGTCCACAGTAACACAAAACACCAAAACCCGGCACAGTACGATCCGGTCACGTGAAAAGCCCACGATCGCACGACACACCACGCGGTGCCATCCGGTCATGAAGAATCCATCATTGTCGAGTGCACCAAAACATGCATTAACCAACTATCTAGCAGTATGAACACGTTTTATTGGCATGAATTAGTGAGGTTCTGTTCAGAATCAGGTTTATGTAAAACAGTCCTCGGACCGAAGGGGTCTCGGTCAGGCGATTTCTGTCAAGGGCGTCGTGATGGCCCGACACCCTTCAAAAAGGCGTCGTCCATGCACGTCGTCTTTCAACTCGCCCGAAGGGACATCGGTCCGAAGGGATCTCGGCCCGCTATCCGAAGACAAGCCCGCCCAGGAACCCAAAATCTGCCATGGCCCGAGGGCTCCCTTTCAACCCATGAAACCCCAAAGTTGCTCAAAAACAGAGGGGAAAGAGGGACAATACAAACCATAGGAAAATCACCTTCATAGCAAATCCCCCAAATCATCAAAAGAATACTTAAACATGCTCATTCTACCCCCCCCCCCCAAAACCAGCGATCCATAATCATGCTTAAACGAGGAAAACCTGGTTAAAACGCGATGCTATGGGAACCGTCACCCTACCGGACACTTGAACGCCTCCGAGCTTCAAGCCGTCCACCCGACTCGCCCCACGCCGCCGCCGGTACCGTCGTGGTCGTCCTTGCTCCACCGTGACGTCGGCCGCCGTCCGGAGAGTAGAACGCCGCAGTGGAGATGGAGGTGGTAGGGGTAGGAGCTGGGTAGAGGATGGAGTGGAGGGAGAGGTGAAATGGTGGGAGGAAAAGAGAGAGACGGAGGGATTGCCACCGAGTTCGCCGGAGGGGAAGGAGAGGAAGAGAAGGAGAAAAAATGAGGGAAAGGAGGGCTCGCGGGGGTTTATCTCGAGACGGGCCGAGCGCGTGGATCGAGGCCGTCGTCCAGCCGACACGTCGGGGCCGTACCCTGACACAGCCCGCGCCGCTGTCAAGAGGTCGTCGTCCCACGTGGGCGCTAGTCAGACGACTCGACAGGGCCGTACACTACGCGGCCCAAAGCCAGCCCATGTGGCACCCTCGAGTCGCCGGTCTACCCGAGTCGGTCTCAGCCACCGACCTCGGACTCCTCTCACTGGTCTCGACGCCGAACTCCGGCTGCCTCTCGGTCCGAAGGAAATCCGGATTCGCACCGCCCGAAGGGGTCTCGGCCCTGCTTCCGAAGACAAGCCAATCGCCCGACCGAGCCACCCTCGGCCTCGGGCCATCGACTTCGCCTCCGTCGCCATCCGGATCCCCGTCGGGCCTCGTCACCGATCCGACCCAGTCTCGGATCCAAACTTAAGGTTCCAGCTTCGGAATCCGGTCGTGATAGATCCAGTCTACATCACGTAGCTAGAACTACAGGGTCCGACCCCGAAAACCGGATCCGAAGGTCTCGATCCTTACAGGCAGCGTAGTGAACTCGATACTGGTGGAGGTAGGCCTCGCTACGCTCTGCATGTGACTGTACTGGGACACCGTCCCTGAACCAATCGTTACGCTGGTCCGGGAACCTCGCACGCCAGTTCGTGCGAGCCTGCTTCCCTTTCATAGTCCTCTCGATCCCCTCCGGGATCTCCTCCTCTATCCACTCTTGGTGGAGGCCCAGCGTCCTCATCATCAGTTATAGGTGCAACAGCTCGATTTCATTCATGTAGTGGACCCACACCTGGCGTCCATACCTCGCTCTGCCAGCCTCCACCCAGGCTGTCTTGCCTCATCCATGCCCAAATAAAGGCGCCAAATAACCTACATGCACATAGGTTAATTGCATTCATGATTAAATAAACAATTGCATTTAATTGGATTAAAATGAGAAGTAAATATTAAAGAAAATTCACCAAAAGTTCTGAATAATCAAGGAATTGACGGCAAAGAGCCATCAACTGGTGGTGTTGTGGTGCTGTGTCCACAATTCGTTGCCAACGGCGGGCCAGCGAGACAGCATCAGGTCGGCCGGCCTTTGCTCGGCCCAGAGGAAAGTAATACTATGACCAAATCTGCATAAACAAACATGTAGGTTAGAAATTATCACATGCATTAAATCATTTCATATGCATAAATAAAATAAAATTCATAAAGGATGTACCTGAATAAATGGCGCGAAGCCGCTGATGGTGGTCTCACGGTCTGGTGTGATCGCAGATAAGTCGGTGAAAAGATGGGCCAGTAGGGCCGCACCCCATGCATACTCACCTAATCTATCTAAATCCTCAAGAAGACTAAAAAATCTATAGTGGATATGATCATCCTTCGTCCCGAAGAGTAATTGACCGAAGAAGAAAATTAGAAAAATCCTAAGCTGCCGGTCTACTACCTCTCTCTGGCTCTCATCCTAGCAATATACGCCGATAGCTGACCAGGACAACCTATCTCTAAACGTCTCCCTAGACTCACCTTGCCTCAACTAACCCTAAAGCATCCTCTACCTCTACTCTACTAAGGGTCCCGGACTCTCTGCCAGTTGCCCTTGACACTGCAAGACCAAGGAGGCATTCCACCGTTGCCCAATAGTCGGGATAAGTTTTCCCGCTCACCGCCCGGCCCTCTACTCGAAGGTTGGTGATCCTCGCCACATCTTCCAGGTTGGAGACCATATGTCTTCAGGGCATTAGGAATGCCATGCACCAAGAATCCCATCTCTCCCTAAGGACCTATAGCAGCACTAAATCGAGCCAGAAGGGCTCGATGTCCAAGATCTCTCCAAATCCCATCTCCTTGAGCCTAGCCTTTTGGAAATCTAGGAGTCCCCTGTAGGCTGCGATCACAAGATCCCATGATATTTTGGCCCTCATTGTCCCCCGCAATTACCTAAGAAAATGTTATAAATGTCAATTGAAAGCAATTAAATTCAATTTTAATGATAAATTGGGTCTAAAATAACTCTTTTGAATGGCGTCGGCCATGGTCGACGCCTTTTGAAAGGCGTCATTTGGTCTTGATGCCATTCGGACACGGGTCTGTGGACTCGTGGCCACCTCTCCTTTCGGCCCCCCGTCCCCTCAAAAGCGACAAAAATGAAAAATTTGAACTTACCATAGAAGGCCCCACCTCTTCGGCTTGTGCCAGTGCCGGTGGCGCCACCGGTGGAGGATCCTCGGCCTCCATGAATTCCTCGGCCACGGCGAGGTTCGCTAAGTCTTCCATAATATCCGGTTGTGTCAAGAGAAAATCCTCGTCGTCTCCCTCCAACCCCGACACGCCAAAGATCCTTTACCACTTCCCAAGTCCGCTTGGGCCGCCGTGATCCATGTCGAGTGAAGGGAGGACCAAGAGATAGAGAGAGGGTGGGAGCTCATGAGAGAGAAACCTCGTAAGAGAGAGAGTAGGCACTGCCGAGGATTGCCGGAGACCACGCTTGTTGCCGAAGAAGAAGTGAGGAAGAAGAGAGAGAAAGGGGTAAAGGAGAACGAGGAAGAAAGAGGCTCAAACTCGCGAACTCTGTATAAAATTGTTAAATGGCTTCGACTTAGAGTGATGTGATTTAGTGGCACACAAACTGAGGCAGGCGGTTCAAATTTGAAATTTACAGAAAGACGTCGCCTATGGACGACGTGATTTGGATTTACCACCTTTGATAGTCAGAGCCGTACCACAAATTCTGGAGAAAATCAGAGAAAGACACCGACCATGGGCGATGCAATTCAAAGAATTAATTGTTGGAAAATGTGGAAGTATAGGTATAATCAATGATTAGCGTCGACCATGAGCGACGTGATTCAGAGAATTTAATACTCGGAGATTTCTAGAAAATAGGAGAGAGAAATTGATAGGCGTCACCTATGGTCGACATGATTCAGGCTCTTTTAAGGATTAAATCTTAATTTTTGGAAATGAATTTTATGGAAAGGCATCTCTCTGAGTTGACGCTATTTGGATTACTGAGCCCGAAACTTTGAATTTTAAGGAAAATGAGCCATTTTGCTTAAGGAAAAATTTTAGAAAATTGCAAATATTAAGGAAAGATCTCTATGGCATTAAAGGAATGATATTTCATGCAAAATAAATTTAAAAATTACATCAAACGCAGGATGGAAATCGAGAGCTTACAGGCTGGATTTTCTGTAACTCTTTTACATACGTTTTCCATAACTCCCAGTTCGCTTCATGAGGAAGTTTAACACAACGGGTGAAGCCGATGTTCTACAAGGTTGCAATAAGCTATGTTGTCTTAAAGTCTTCATCAGTTCCTAAGGCCCACTTTTTTATTAGAGAAAGAGTAGATATTTTTGGGAATTCATAGCGAGGCATGCCAAGCTGAGGATGACAGCGATGTGGATTATACAAGATGAACTCGGTCGCCCCGATCAGTCGGAGCTCTATGCCACCACATCGGTGTAAGGAATCGCCTAAAATGCAGTGGAATAATAAATGATTCCATGTGTATCGGTTGCTGGGATCGTAAAACGGACAATTAAATTACCGGGAAGAACTATTCTTCACCTTTGCGGGCTTTCAAATCTCCCGTG
Source organism: Zantedeschia hybrid cultivar (assembly GCA_030544215.1). Classification (NCBI taxonomy): domain Eukaryota; kingdom Viridiplantae; phylum Streptophyta; class Magnoliopsida; order Alismatales; family Araceae; genus Zantedeschia; species Zantedeschia hybrid cultivar. The sequence continues at coordinate 11,567,859 of JARZZO010000013.1, read as the reverse complement.
GATTTGACCGATTCGGTAATCGCGCATGCGCACGATCTCAAGAGGTATCCACACGAGCTCCCGACGCAGACGCGATTTCCTCCTCGACTTGAGTAGTTCGACCCGATCTCAAATCCACCATGCGTGGAGAGAGAGAGAGATCTACTTCAAGAGAGAGAAGGAGAGAGAGAGAGGAGAGAGAAACTCCAAGATGGTGTAGTGTACGTCCAACTCTAACCACCCCTCCCCTTGGCCTCCTTATATAAGAAATAAGGATAAACACAAGGATTAAGTCTCATGATTATCTAAGAGCTTGGCCTTGGATAATTCTCTATTAAATATTCATGTTTATCCTGTAGCTTTTCACAAAAACCCAGATAACAATAATATTTAACATCTCTTATCGTTTAACAAAAACTCTGATGTGTGTGACCCTCCAGGCCCATATATTAGTCTGGTTTCAGGCCCATTAAACTTAGAACTAATTCTAAAGTTTAATATTTATTAATTATTATTTAAACATCATAAATAATTAATTCAATAAATAAATGGTTTATCATTTGATGATTAATCCACTTGACCTTCTGACCATGAATGGCACCAAACACTACCTCATGATCCTAGAAGATATAAGGGATACTATTCCCTTTATTTGAACCTTTCTGTCTATAGATACCACACAGATAAAATCATTCACTCATCCAATGTCCCAATAACGCAAGGGTATAGTTTTACAGTCAAACCCTCTATCAGATTATTTAGATGGATTCCAGTACTCAGTTAACTTCTAAAAAGACATCTCGTTCAGTTGACCCTGGCCAGGGATTTCTGTGTACACATCCATAGGACATTCTCTCTCCAGTCTTATACTAAGAGTGAGTGATCTCCTGTTGTTCACTCAATTACCTTCGCAAGCTTTCCACTGTGTCTGAGAGACTGACTATTGTGGACTTAATGGTTAAAGGCTATAAGTCAGAGAATCAAGACACAATGGTCTACAAGCAAGGTATCATTGGTGACTCAGGTCAAAGGACCAATTGCGCTACTGCAACGATTGAATTCCTTAGTTGACTATTAGGTATAATGACCATCTAAGAATTCTTATTCGGATCTGTTCAGTGAACTCATTCTCTAATGAGCACCCACAAGTTTGTCTTAGTGTCACCACACAAGTGAATGTGAGATCATTCACCCTCATCGCATGAGCAAAAATAACTTGTTCGATCTTATCGGATATTTAATGTCCATCTCAAATATCCTATGATCGAGAACTATTTTAAGACAAGTGACCAAGAATATTGATCTCATTATCATGATCTCATCATGATTCAATATCCCATACATTTGTCTACGGACCTTCATTATGATAGTTAATTTGCGAGAACTATAAATGAAGAAATAATTACCTTTATTAATAATCTGAACTAGAATATACAATGATTGGCTTTGAGGCCACCCAATTCTATCATTCTCCCACTTAGACTATAGCCAATCACCCATGTGTATAAGCCCCATAGACTTAAGGTGACGTTCTAAATTATTTTGAGACAACGGCTTAGTCAAGGGATCTGCTACATTATCTTCAGATGAGACTTTCTCAACTACTATATCTCCTCGAGCGATAATCTCACGAATCAGATGAAATCGTCTTAGAATGTGCTTTGACTTTTGATGCGATCTTGGCTCCTTTGCTTGAGCTATTGCCCCATTGTTGTTACATAATAATGGAACATGATCTAAAATGCTTGGAACTACGCCAAGTGCAGAGATGAACTACTTCATCCAAACCGCCTCCTTAGCCGCTTCAGCTGCAGGAATGTATTCTGCTTCAGTCGTCGAATCTGCAGTTTTTTCTTATTTGGAACTTTTCCAACTTACTGTACCTCCATTTAACATGAACACAAATACAGACATGGATTTGCTGTCATCCATATCTGACTGGAAGCTTGAGTCAGTAAACCTTCGAAGTTCCAAGTCATTTTCTCCATAGACGAGAAATAGATCCTTAGTCCTTCTCAAATATCTAAGGATATATTTCACCGCCTTCTAGTGTTCCTCACCTGGATCAGCCTGATATCTACTAGTGACACTTAGTGGGTGTGCCACATCAGGTCTAGTACATAGCATTGCATACATGATAGATCTTATTGTCGAAGCATAAGGAACTCTATCCATGTATGCTTTCTCTTCAGGTGTCTTAGGAGAGAATCCTTTAGAGAGATAAATTCCATGTCTCATCGGAACAAGACCTCTCTTGGAATTTTCCATGCCAAACATTTTGACTATGGTGTCTATGTACATGGATTGAGATAAACTAGGCATCCTTTTGGATCTATCTCTATATATCCTTATTCCCAGAATATAGGATGCTTTTCCCAAATCCTTCATGGAGAAGTTTTTGGATAACCAAATCTTTACTGATGACAACATTCCTACATCATTCCCAATTAGTAGAATGTCATCAACGTAAAGTACTAAAAAAGTAACCTCGCTCCCACTGACCTTTTTGTATATACAAGGTTCATCTTCATTCTTAATGAAGTCATAAGATTTGATTGCTTCATCAAATCTTAAGTTCTAAGTTCGGGATACCTGCTTTAATCTATAAATGGATCTATGCAGCCTGCATACCTTACTTGAATGTTCTTTGGAAGTGAATCCTTCAGGTTGTATCATATACACCTTTTCTTGAAGGTTCCCGTTAAGGAATATTGTTTTCACATCTATTTTCCATATTTCATAATCACAGAATGCAGCAATAGCAAGAAGTAATATGATTGACTTAATCATAGCAACTGGAGAAAAAGTTTCGTCATAGTCAATGCCTTGTCTTTGACGATACCCTTTCGCTACCACCCTTGCCTTGTATGTGTCAATCTGTCCATCTACCCCGATCTTTCTTTTAAAGATCCATTTACTGTCAATAGGTACTATACCTTATGGCAGATTAACCAAGTTCCAAACTTGGTTGGCATACATGGACTGAATTTCTAAATTCATTGCTTCTTGCCATTTTTCTGATTCTTGACTATTTATAGCTTCTTGGTAGGTTGAGGATCATCATCCTCATTTAAGTGCACTTTTGGTTTGCCGTTATCGATGTGTCCGACATATCTTTCAAGCTGTTTAGGCACTCTACCAGATCTGCGAATTGCTTGTGTATTATGTTGAACAAGTTCTTGAGTCAATGGCTCAATAGATGAGCCAGCATTGATTTATGAGTCTGAAATTTCTTCCAGTTCTATCTTGCTCCCACTGTCTTCTTTTGAAAGATATTCTTTCTCTAAGAAGACAACTCTTTTTGTGACAAACACCCTTTGATCGCTGGGCTGATAGAAAAAATATCCAAAAGTCTCTTTTGGATATCTCACAAACCTGCATTTTTCTGTCCTGGAATCCAATTTATCTGGATCATGTCTTTTGACATGTGCAGGACAGCCCCAGACTCTAACATGTTTAAAATCCGGCTTCTTCCCTTTCCATATCTCATATGGAGTAGAAGACACTGACTTATTCGGAACTTTGTTCAATAGATATGCAGCAGTCAATAGTGCATATCCCCATAAAAAAATTGGAAGTTTAGCATAACTCATCATTGATCGTACTATATCTAATAGAGTACGATTTCTCCTTTTCGATATACCATTCAACTGTGGTGTATAGGGAGAAGTTCACTGAGACAGAATACCATTATTCTTAAGATATTGTGTGAATTATGTACTTAAGTATTCACCTCCTCGATCAGATCGAAGAGTCTTAATACCCTTTCCAGTTTGATTTTCAACTTCATTTTTAAATTCTTTAAATTTCTTAAAGACTTATGACTTATATTTTATTAAATATATCCAGCCATATCTTGAAAAATCATCTGTAAATGAAATGAAGTATGAATAACCACCCATGGCATGTGTTGACATTGGACCACATACATTACTATGTATTAATTCCAATAATTCAATAGCCCTTTCCCCATGTCCAGAAAATGGGGCTTTGGTCATTTTTCCTATGAGACAAGCTTCACAAGTTGCAAATGATTTAAAATCGAATGGATCAAGGTATCCATTCTTTTGCAACTTTATAATTCTGTTCTCATTAATATGACCGAGCCTACAATGCCATAAGAAAGATTTATTCATGTCTTTATCCTTTTGTTCAAGAGACTTATTTACTAGACAAACATCATATGAAATATCGAGTAAATATAAACCATTCAATAAATATCCAGAAGCAAACAATTTGTTTTCTTGATAAATGGAACACCCTTTATTCTCAAGTTTCATAGAATATCCTTACTTATCTAAACATGTAATAGATATGATATTCATAATGATAGTTGGAACATAATAACATTCATTAAGTTCCAATAAGTCTCTGTAGACACCGATTTTGGACCCCCTTTTGGTCATAACCCCATCATTTTATCCATCTCATTTAGCCAATTAGATTTTCTCACATAGTTCAACCCACTAAATAATCGGGCCCATTAACCAATCTCGACTTTCGCCACCTTTTTCATGGAAGGCCAGCCAACCTGCCTTCCACCACCCTTGGAAGGCCACCCCTTGCCTTCCACCATCCTTGGAAGGCCAACTTGTCCGCCTTCCACCATCTTTCGAAGGTCCACCCGTCCGCCTTCCACCATCCTTCGAAGGCCAACCCCCTTGCCTTCCACCATCCTTCGAAGGCCAACCCGTCCGCCTTCCACCATCCTTCGAAGGCCAACCAACTTGCCTTCCACCCTCCTTAGAAGGCCACCCCTTGCCTTCCACCACCCTTCGAAGGCCAACCGGGCCGCCTTCCACCTCTTTGTGGAAGGCTAGCTACCTTGCCTTCCACGGGATTGGAAGGCAATATGGTTGGCCGTCCACTCCCCTAACTTTCATCTTGACCTCGTCCTCTCACGATCTCCTCCACTCGCCACCCTCACCCCCACTACTCCGATCATTGCCTACTCTGACGACTGCCGCGCGCATAACCTCTGACTCTTGACCACTTCCTATTGGTTCTTTGATGATTTATGGGGATTTAGACCCCTATTTTCTTCTATTTTCCCTTCACCTATTTAAACCCTCCATATCCCCTCGAGAAAGGGGGTTAGGTGGGGTTGAGCGGGCAAGGGGTTGGAAGGCTTCAATTTGCTCAGAAACTGAAGAACTCCAAGCGGGAGAAGATTTCGGCAGTTCATAAGTCAGAGGAAGCAGAGGAATCCACCGCATTCCAAATGGACTTGTTTTCTTAACTCTCTCCTTATTTTTCTCCTTTCCATTTCATTGCATTCCCACTCTCTATCTACTCCGTAACATCATCCTCTCCTCTTACTCTTTTCTTTTACCACATTACTTTTACTTTTTACTATTACCACACACGAGCACCCCATCTACATGCATGCATCTTAGGATGACCTAGCAACACTTACCCCCAAGAGGTTTTAAACAAAAAACGGGAGGTGGGTGGCCATAACATATGGTCACCTTCCCTCCCCAAACACCCATCCGGTGCGTCCCCTTTCAATCTTAGCTCGTTTATTTGTTTGCATGAACGGATCCTACATGCCGCAATTCTAATCGGGCTATTTCTTTTCTTTATTCGTCTTTTCTTTTTAGGGGATCTTACCACACTCTGTACGCGGACTACCGAGCTCTCTCCCTTCAGCCGGCCGAAGGCAGAGAAGAGGAACCCACTATCCCCGCTCCATCAGAACGCGATCACTCTCACCATCCTGTGGAGCACAGGGACCGTAACTTAATGCTCCTAGCGATCACACACTTTGACTCCTAACCCTTCCAAATCGCCGCAGTGCTAAGACGAACGGAGAAGCCCTTACCCGAAGCCCACAGTAGCGGCGGGGGACGTTCCGAGCGCCTACAGCCCTCTGGCGATCACGGTGGGACACTCTTTTGCTCGCCGTGCACATTGTAAGATAGTTTAAAAAAAGGTAAGAGCTCCTCTCACGGACGGCCAAGTACTTGGCCGCCCAGAGTCCTGGACGGCCAAGTACTTGGCCGCCCAAACTCCCGGACGGCCAAGTACCTGGCCGTCCAGACTTCGAAACGGCCAACTACCTAGCTGTCTAGGCTCTAGGACGGCCAAGTAGATGGCCGTCCGGACTCCAGGACGGCCGCAGTTCTAGCCGTCCAAGCCCTTAGGCGGCTGGCATTCTGGCCGTCCAATTTTCACTTGTTCATTAAATTGTTGCGTGTTCCAGTTTTTTGTTTACTGTTCTCTTGTTTGTTGATCTGTGGGTTAAATCCAGGGTACTATCCGCATGAGGTTTTTTAAGGAAGAGCCGGCATCACACTCCTAGTTACCTCTCCCACAGTGTTCGACTCTCCACCTGAGGATTCCCACTCGGGTGTGACTACTCTTATTCTGTTGGGAACCTCCGTGAGTCTTCGCGAGCCAGGGATTCCCACTTGGCCGCCGAGCGGGTTGTACCTAAACCACCTAATAGGATCCCGGGTTCGTATGAGGAATTAAGCCTTCCCATTCAAAATCGTCCACCCGTAGGCGTCACTGAGAGGATTATTTCAAAATCAAAGACACCTAACTAAACTTTGGTGGAATATGTTTTGAAAGAAAAGTACAGGGTCGTTAAGGGTTTGAACTTGATTTGTTAGAAACCAACACTCATAATACACTGTTAACCTTTCAAGTGAAATATAAAATCATTTAGGATTTGTATTTCATAATGAACCGAATGTATGGTAACACTGTGTATGATGACATGGATCAGTTTGGTAACAATGTCACACACAACCCTCTGTTCAAGATTGAAGAAGATCCACAACAAACATTTGTGGGCATGTTCCAAACATCTAGAAGATGCTTAGCTGAATCTTCTTCTTCAGAAAGTGACCCTATAATCTCCAACAGGACCTTCCAAAACCCAAGTGAGGACACGGAACTTATTGCCGTGTTATCACGGTACATCCCTGATCAACTCATCCAGTTGGCCTCTTGTGGCAAAACTCAAGATGCCACTCCTCGGAGAACTCACTTCCAAGGATCTTCCGACAGAGCTCAGACTTTCATCAACAAGCCAACTCCTACTCCAGTTGCTCTACCCGTCATGCCGATTCCAGTCTCTCAAACTACACCTCCTCCCAAAAAGGAGGAATTCATCTACAAAAGTGAGGTTGAAACCTATGTGCGTAAGCTCATGGCCGAGAATCTTACCCTGAAACAACCGCACTCTCTCTTGAGCTATTGCAAGCTCCCTTTGGCCTACTTTCCACCAGGATTCAAAGCCCCCAAGTACAGGAAATATGATGGCACCTCTGACCCTCATTACCACCTGTCAGGTTTCCTCATGGATTCCAATCAATGGCTCTACGACAGAGTCCTCCTTGTCCATCTGTTCCAGAAATCCTTAGAAGGTGAGGCCTTAATATGGTTTTCTTCCTTGCCCGCCACAGACCTAATCAATTTTGATATGGTCTCCGAAAAATTCATCACTCAGTTTAGTCATATGACAACCATGCCTCCCACCTTGTTTGATCTTGTGATGGAGAAGATGAAGCCTGAAGAGGAGTTCACGTATTTTGCCAACAGGTGGAGGGCAATGGCCTCTAGGGTGGAAGTGGCAATCCCCGAATCTCAAGCTATCGCCATGTTGGTCAATAACGCTAGCCCGCAGCTTCGAGCTATTCTCATGCTAAGCGAATTTCACACATTCGCACAACTTTATAATCGAGCTCGGGTAGTTCAATCTCAGATTTGGAGTTCCACTTTGCCATCCTTCTTTGAAAATCAGAACAGAAATAAGAAGACCACACAAACTCCACCAATAGAGGGAGTGACAATCAATGAATAGGTGAGTGCCTTGGGACAGCCTTTTAGGTCACTCAATCCTATGTCCAGATCAGACAACCAATCCAATCATAAACCATATTCAGCAGTTCCCCCTTCAACTAGCTACAGTCGGCCTATGCCCAAACGTACCTCATATCCGCCTTTGCCGGAATCTCTGTTAGACATTTTCCATGTCTTATTATCTTGCAATGCTATCCAGCTTCCACCCTAGCATGAGGCCATCCCCTACAATGTTGATATGTCCAGATATTGTCCATATCATAGAGTGTCGGGGCATACAATTTATAACTGCTTCACTTTCAAGGATTGGGTATATGATTTGAATGAGGAAGGCAAGATCGATTGGGGGCACATGAAAGAGGCTATTGAAACCTTGAAAGTCAAAGACCCTTCGCCCTCTCATCAGGTAGCTCAAGATCCATCTAGCTCTCTAGAAAGGGTGAGCACCCTTGTCAAAAATTCGGAACCAAATGTCGATCGTAGAGCACAGTACTGGGAGTATGGAGAGGTTGGGGTATGGCGTGAGTTCCCCACTAGGATGACCAAACCTAGAAAGCCATTGCAAGGAGTCTCCACTATTATTCAAGACAAACCTTTGGTCCTGATACGACCTAGGGAACAACCAACAGCCATCAACCTAGTCACTCTGGTCCAAGTTCCCTCAATTTCAATCAGAGAACCTCCTCTATCCATCTTGTGTCCAACACCAAAGCCGGGTCCAGTAATAAATTCACCACCAGTTCAACCACTAAAGTCAGATCAAGCAGTAGACCCCAGTCCGATTGGTGTTACACTGAAAAATCGCATCATTCCCCCAACAAGTCAACTCTTGGACTCCCAAGAGAATTCAAATATGTCTAGGAGGATTACTCAATCCATGTATGACATCCTACAACATCTAAGAAAAACTCCCGCCAAGATTTCGGTCCTAGAGTTGATTAGGAGATCTCCTACACACAGGGTGATATTGTTCAAATTCCTCCAGCGAGTTACAGTCAATGAAGATCTTCCTACCAAGGGGGTCATAAATGCCATTCTCTCAGTCACCCAGACACCTGCGATATCCTTCACAGATAAGGATCTAGCTCCCCCTGAATGACAATCCCTTCCCTCATACTTAATTGCAACACTTAAGGGTCACTCATTGGACTCCATCCTGTTGGATACCGGAGCATCAATCAATGTTTGTCCACTCAAGACCCTCAAGAAAGTAGGGATTGATCCAGAAAAGATTGGGTCTACTTCTATGATGGTCTCAACCTATGATAATTCTCAAAGACCAGCTAATGGGAAACCGGAAATTGGCCCAGTGGCCATGATCTTTGAATTCTACATCCTTAATGCCAAGCCCATATACAACGCCATTCTGGGAAGGCCTTGGATGGACCAGACCCTGGGAGTGCCTTCCAGTAACCATCAGTGCTATAAATTCCCATACAATGGGAAGATTGTCAAAATGAAGAGTACCCCAATGTTGAGTCTTTGAACTCACTCTCGATTGAACAAATTCCATCCATGATCACTTCTGGAAAAGGGAAAGAGCCCATCCTTTCATCTGTTGACTCTCAGGCCAAGCCCCGGCCTAGTATAGGTTGGCAACTTATGGACAAAATGGGGGATAGTTCGGGATCTGGGTTAGGCAAGGAAGAGCAAGGAATTCGAGAGCCTATCTTTGAAAATCCGACTATTGGGGGATTCAGATTGGGTTACCTACTAATCAAACCAACTGAGGAATCAAGAAAATGGACTCTCTTGGATCACTTTGTGAAGGAAAATCAAGAGGCACTCAATATACACTATCTGGAGGATGAGTTGAAAGAAACAATCAATATAGTTCAAAGAGAAGATGAAGAAGATTTCGGTACACAACTGTTGTTCTATGAACCAACCACTCGACGAGAAGGAGCCTCCTTAGTGAGGGATGAACCGGTACCCACCGCTCTCATTCCCTTCTTATTCCACACACCTCCCCTTCTCAGGCTTCTATCACCAGTCGTAGCACATTCCCCTGAGTGTTTTATGCTTGGAGACTACGACCCCCAAAAGGAGGAAAAGTCCCACTCCCATATCGGAGGATATAAAACCACCATGAGGAGCCAACATACTGGGGTAATTTTGCCATCATTGGGTCTCTGTCTCAAGGACCCACCTTTGCAACATGTCTAACTCACTCTCAGAGTCTTGTGCATAATCGCCTAGGGATTGGGTAGCTTCCTCTTTATCTAAGAGTTGTAGAGGTAAGTAAGTTCTTTCGTTTCTAGTTCAAGAGTTAGCAAATAAGTGTAAATATTTGAAAAATATTTTTCTTCGGATAGGAATCTATCTAAAATTTCTACCCTTTAAATGCAAAAAATATATATATTTTTTTAAAATCTCAAAAAAAAATTGAATATTCCAAAAAGCAACAAAAATATTTGTAAATATGTACATACTTTAATGAAAATCACAAAAAATTAGAAAAAACACAAAATCCAATTGTCTGGTGACTGCCACGTAACCCCCTGTCTAGGTCTAGTTGCATGATAGTTTAAGTTAACATTAAGGTTTGGTTAAGACTTTGATCCACCAGAACCTTGGACGTGTCTACTTTACTTTCATACAGATCCCTATAATCATCATGAGATGCACACACCTACACGTTTTTTTCAAAGAGAACCTTCTTAAAATGAGTTCGAAGTCTTTAGTACACTGTCAACTGCAACCTTTGCTCTTCGTCTCTCGACCAATTAGGACAGTTGACGCCCTTAAACGGTCGAGCTCAGCAAATTGCGGTTCCTCAACAACCCGATAGATGTAACCCCTCAAATGGGCCAAAAATGAAATATAAAGGACCAGAGCACGTGAAGAGGGCAGCGTCCCCGCAGGCGGAATATCAAATAACCCCGAAAAAAACATCAAGAGAGGAAAAGAAATACAAAAAAGAAAAAGGGGTTCAAGCAATCATACAAAAAAGTCTGGTCGTGACTGTGCCTGGCCATGAAATCTACCACAGGCCTGAAAAGTCAAAAATAGGGACATTTAGGAGATCAAAAGGGATCCGTTTTGTCATAGCTCACCCTTTTAACGGTTTTGTCGATCCTCCTGTGAGGTTTGTCTCCAAAATTTCTTCACTTTTTCTCCCCCAAGGTTTCACATGAGATGACTATCTAAAGACTGAATATCATTTTAAAATGGTTCGTTTTTCAAAAATCGTCACATGCTCACATGATCACAGGAGTCCAAAATGGATAAAGAGTAATGTCAGTGTTTCTAGTGAATCAATTCCTTAACTATAATCTCAATGAGCACTCTTAAAACTTCGGACTTAGGTCAATGCATGCGCGTCACCTATAGGTGCGACGGCGTCTGATTCCGGGTCAGCGTCGCGCGGTTGACCGTTGGGGTTCCAAGGTGTTCCATCTTATACCTTCTAGGGTGTGAGGAAAGAGACTCGGGTCTGGCAAATCATTTACCTCGAAAACTTTTTGGGCAAACTTGGTGGTCAGAAGCAGTTGGGAGCCTAAGCATGGCATGACGGTATTGTCATCAGTATGAGTCTTAGCCGGTCAAGGTTAGCTGGAGGAGTCTAGAGGCCCAAATCAATCTAGATGTGTGCTTAGGATACCTGGGAAGTTGAGTGTTCATTTCTCTTTCATCATTCAATCAGGCTAAGTTTGGGCAGTCACCAGGTGGTCGGAATCAAAAACATGTTTTCGTTCATCACACACCCTACTTGTTAATATCCACCAGCATTTGCATATTTACTTGTCGCATCAGTTTCAATACTCTTCCTTTTGTCTGGTTAGAAGGACACGGCTCCTTGACCCTATGCGAAGGCTAGGGAAAAGGTAGTCGCTCTTTTTTGGGCAAGGAGCTGAAAACAGATACTACTAACTATTTTCCCCTCATTATTGTGCATACAGGAAAAAGATTCTATATCCAAAAGGTGGACACTTTTGCTGTCGAGTCGAAGCCAAAAGCAGCTGGATTGGCATTCTACTTTGAGAATGGCCATATCTTCCGTGCTGGCTTCGACTCGACAGGGACCTTTGTCCCTCGTTTCCTTGCAGCTTGTCATTAAGATATTGTGGATCATTGATTATTTATATTTGTTGATGTGCGTTCTTGCAGCTGCAGGGAATCTAAAGCAAGTAAGATTGAAGATACAGGAGGCTAATAACTTTGGGTGTATAGACTCTGAGTTCCTCTTTAAACAAAATAATGAGGAGTCTATATTCCCTAAGTTATTCGATTGGCCAATAAATCCCTCCTGTTTGCATTAGGAATTTGTTTTCCAATTTTTAAACTAGTACGCATTTGTATAAGCATCCATCCCCGCCCTCGGGGCAATGACCATAATTTATCACTCGGCTTAACCCATTGTTGATTTGTAAGTCTGGCAATTGTTCGTCTGTTAGCCCTTTGAATTGCAAGACCTCATCCTTTTCCAATACGTGTGCTTGAGATTCTCTCACTTGGCGATCACATGATGCGCCAGGCCACCGCGCGCCCGTTGTGTCGAAACCTTTTCAAGTCAAACTCCTCCATCTTTCATGCTTGAGATCCCCTTGGGCCAGATCGTTGCATCCTAGTGCGCCAAGGCCTCGCAGTTCCAGCACCCGAGGGTCCCATAGATTGTGATTCTCTAGTTTGAACTTTGTTCCCCTTCTTAATCACCCTTGCAATCCAAATAGCCAACTCTCGTTCATTTACCACATTCACTTATCATCCTTAGATATAGCACATTCCTTCTTCGGGCTGTCCAAAATCAGGTTCGATTTTCGGAACACCTATTTATCATTCCGTTCCACTCCACTGTAAAACAGGTGTCCCGGAGGGGTATTTGTAGACACCGATTTTGGACCCCCTTTTGGTCATAACCCCATCATTTTATCCATCTCATTTAGCCCATCAGATTTTCTCACATAGTTCAACCCACTAAATAATCAGGCCCATTAACCAATCTCGACTTTCGCCACCTTTTTCGTGGAAGACCAGCTAACCCGCCTTCCACCACCCTTGGAAGGCCAACCTGTCCGCCTTCCACCATCCTTCGAAGGCCCACCCGTCCGCCTTCCACCATCCTTCGAAGGCCCACCCGTCCGCCTTCCACCATCCTTCGAAGGCCAACCCTCTTGCCTTCCACCATCCTTCGAAGGCCAACCCGTCCGCCTTCCACCATCCTTCGACGGCCAACCAGCTTGCCTTCCACCATCCTTGGAAGGCCACCCCTCGCCTTCCACCCCCCTTAGAAGGCCACTTCTTGCCTTCCAACACCCTTCGAAGGCCAACCGGGCCTCCTTCCACCTCTTTGTGGAAGGCCAGCTACTTGGCCTTCCACGGGATTGGAAGGCAATATGGTTGGCCGTCCACTCCCCTAACTTCCATCTTGACCTCGTCCTCCCACGATCTCCTCCACTCGCCACCCTCACCCCCACTACTCCGATCATTGCCCACTCCGGCGACTGTCGCACGCACAACCTCCGACTCTTGAGCACTTCCTATTGGTTCTTTGATGATTTACGGGGATTTAGACCTCTATTTTCTCCTATTTTCCCTTCACCTATTTAAACCCTCTATGTCCCCTCGACAAAGGGGGTTAGGTGGGGTTGAGCTGGTGATAGCCAATGATTATGTCGTTAAAAAACCCAAGCTAACAATCATATTTTAATCAGCTCATATAAACTAATTTTAACAATAGCAATGGTGAGTCCGAGTCGATCCACAGGGAAGTAAATTCTTAATTTTGAAAATCTTGTAATTCTTAATAATCTAAAAACAAGTGAGAACTTGAGGGAACTAATTAATTACCTATTTAAACTATGACCCAATTAACTAACGTACCTAAAAATGTAATTACGTAAACTAAACGAATCCCTTTTTTTTTTTTAGAAATTAAACACAACCACATATGGAGAATAAGCACAACTAAAAAAAATTATAACAAAAGCACCATTATTTAACTATGTGTAAATCATTAATCATCTAAAAATCAGGAATCAAATTACAAAATATATGGTTTAATATCCTTAAACAAAATAACTAAACATCAAATACTAAATAACTAATCCTACTCAAATAAACAAATACTGTACTAGTGGAGAGAGAGAGAGCAAAGCAGCGGCAGCCTCTGTGGATGCTTTGTGAGGGCGCCCGCGCAATGGACCAACAGCAAAGGGGCGGCGTAGTAGACCAGCTGGAGAGCGGGATGTTCAGCTTCAAGTGTGTTGGAGTGCGGCGTGTGCACCAGATGTACTGGAGGCTTGTAGGTGCGGTTGGTGGAGGCGTGCTGGAGCCGTACGTAGAAGCTTGCAGCCGGAGACGTGCGTGCATGCGGTGGGGCGCTTGGAGGAGCGTTGGGCAACGCGGAGCAACTGGTGGCTGATGCGTGGGGCGTGCATGCATGCCGTGTGGAGCAACTTCAGGTGCAGCGGGGTGCTTTAGCGGACATGCATGAGTGGCGGTAGCATGCATGCATGCAGGCACGTGGACGGTGCGGTGGCCTGGGGCGCGGCTGGCTTCAAGCCCGTGGGAGCGCTGGTGTGCCTGGCAGGGCGTTGGGCAACGCGTGGGGGCCGGCGAGAGAGAGACGAGAGAGACAGAGCAAGAGAGAAGGAGAGTACGGTACAGAGTGCTGGGAGAGAGGAGAGGAAGAGAGATTGCGGCTGGGAGAACACAGAGTGTTGGGAGAGAGGAGAGGAAGAGAGAGCCATGGGAAACCGAAGAGAGGGAGCAAAGGAGGGAGGAAGGGTGCTTGCAGACGGAGAGGGAGAAGGAGAGAGAATAATATAGAGAGGAAGAGAGAGACGTGGGAAATAGAGAGAGGGGAGGAGAGTGCTTGGGGGCGGCGGTCCTCCGAAACGGAGAGGGAGAGGGAATAGGAGAGTGCGGCTGGGAGAGGCTGGGAAACCGGAGAGAGAGGAGGAAAGTGCGGCGGAGAAAACAGAGAGAGAGAAAGAATAATACGGCTAAGAGGAAGGGGGGATCCTTTTAAAGAAAAGAGAAGGAAGGGTTTTTAAAATAAAGAAAGTGGGGGAAAGGAAGGTGGCTGGTCTTTCTTGGGTTCTTTGGGCAAGAATTAGGGCAATATTATGGCATCAAATGACAGTTTTACCACTGCTTTAATCTTTTGGTCAAAATGAAGTCGAATTTATTGAGATTCGAACACTAGACCTCCCCCAAATTTCCAGAAACTCCACCAACTGCACTGCATCATCGGCATGTCCTGTTCACATAGAATAAATGTAAATTAGCATATTATCATTAAAAAATTCATTATATTTATTTATTTCATCTCGATTTTGTCGAAAAACCGCAAATGCGCTATACTCCATTAATCACATGAAATGACGATGTTTTAAAGTCAGAATTTGACGAAATTGGTACCGTTGGACTTGGTATGCAATTATCTATCAGTTCATGCTATTTTACATATAAAAACGTGAGTGTGATGCAAAAGATTACCTTTAAATGATCAGTTTAACAATTTATCACACCCCCCAACATACTCATTGCTAGTCCCTTAGCAATGCAAATAAAGGAAAAATTAGGACAACAATGAATTATCATGCTTCATTTGTAGTTATCTATCACAAACAATTTAAGTGGTAGCTGATTGTTTAAGCTAAAGTTTTCATATCCCACAATATTTTGATTCAAGACCGGTGATTGAGCATGAAAATTGGCACACTTAGAACTTGTTTCCGACCTTTCTTGTATATTCTTACCTTTACTACCCTTTAGATACGACTACTTGGGGAAGAGAAGAGAATAAAAGATTTTCCGATTAGTCAGCGAAGACCGTTTTTCAGTTCCCGTCCCGACTCAGCACTTTTCACGACTTGGTCATATTTCTGGTGCGATGGACTTTTTAGCGTGGCTTTTTCATTTCATTGTACTTTTGCTTTTGAGAGTGTGTACTTTTTGCCACTCTCTTTGAATTGCCTGAGGGGAGGTGCGTACTTTTTGCCACCTACCTTCCTTTAGCTCTTTTAATGCCTTCTATTGCCTTTAGTGTTTACAGTTGTCCATTTTAAATGACCGCCTCTTTTAGAGTGCTGACTGGGACAGTCCCCTATTACGAATCCTAACACATTCCTTTCGTTCAACCTAAAAGAAAAATTAGAATGAGTAGTCTTATCCTAAAGGTTAATTCCTGCAATTCTATACTTTTAAGATCTTTCATTTATTCTAAGTTGCCGTGTGTGTGTGAAAATTATCCTGCCGTAGATTTTTGTGAAGTGGGATATTTAAACTTTGAAGGCTCTTTAACCAATGTGACTACCAAAAAACTGATTTGTTTAAGATTTACTTAATGAAACATGATTTTCATGTAATTTTCATAGGATGTGAAAAGAAGTTTTTGAAAGAAATTTTAAAATTTTGACCATTTTTCAGGGAAAGATATCAGTTTTCTTCAAAAGATTTTCAATAAATGCATATAAAATTGATTGTCCTACCTCCCAACTTGATTGACATTGTCCTCAATGGCATAAAAGATATGAAAAACATGTCAACCAGAAGAGAATTGTGAAGGAGAGAAACAACCTGTGATGAAGATGATGCGACATACCAAAGGCGACTGCTGCTCAGGGACCTAAAAGGAAAAGAAATACAAAAACTGAAGTAAAATATTGGGTTGCCTCCCAACAAGCGTTAAGTTTATCGTCTTCAGCCAGATGGAAGTTCAGTTATTGTGGATCACTCAGTTCGATGGATTCAGGTGGCTCATTTTGAAGATTTTCAATAAATGGTTTTAACCGTTGACCATTAACGGTGAAAGTGTTCCCACTCTTGGTATTCAGAATTTTAACAGCTCCATGATCAAAGGCTTTAACGACCACGAATGGTCCATCCCATATGGATTTCAGTTTTCCAGGAAATAGGCGGAGCCTATAGTTAAATAGCCAAACTTTCTGATTTGGAAGAAAGGATTTTCTCACAATATGTTTATCATGGAAAGCTTTAGTTTTGGCTTTATAAATCTTTGAATTTTCATAAGCCTCGTTGCGCAACTCTTCTAGCTCACTCAGTTGTAAGGTTCGGTGGGAACCAGCTTGGGCTAGGTCTAGATTGACTTGTTTAATGGCCCAATAAGTCCTATGTTCCAATTCCACCGGAAGGTGGCACGTTTTTCCAAAAACCAGGCGATAAGAAGACATGCCAATAGGCGTTTTGTAAGCGGTCCGATAGGCCCATAAGGCATCATCCAATCTTTCAGACCAATCTTTTCTATCGGGCCTAACGGACTTTTGCAGAATATTCTTAATCTCTCTATTAGAAACTTCCACTTGGTCACTGGTTTGGGGATGATAAGGGGTAGCCATTTTGTGATTAATCCCATATTTATTAAGCAAAGCTCGAAACTGGTAATTCATGAAATGCGTTCCCCCGTCACTTATGATAGCTTTAGGCTACTCGAACCGAGAAAAGATATTCTTCTGAACGAATTTAATGACCACTTTATGATCATTAGTTCGGATGGCTACTGCTTCAATCTACTTAGAGACATAATCCACCGCTACCAGAATATATGTATGTCCAAAAGAGGGTGGAAAAGGTCCCATAAAGTCAATTCTCCAAACATCAAAAACTTCAACCACCAAGATTGGGTTGAGTGGCATCATATCCCTTTTCGCCATATTTCCTACAACTTGGCATCGGAGGCAAGTTTTGTTGAATTCATGGGCATCTTTGAAAAGTGTGGGCCAGTAAAAACCACTTTGCAGGACCTTGGCTGTAGTTTTCTTTCCCGAGAAATGGCCCCCACAAGCCAGATTATGGCAGAAGTTGAGAACACTCTGTTGTTCTTCTTCAGGAACACATCGCCTAATAATTTGATTAGGATAGAATTTGAATAATTCCGGATCTTCCCAGAAGTAATACTTCTCCTGGGAAAAGAATTTGTCCTTCTCACTTTTAGTCCATCCTTCCGAGAGCTGATTAGTCACCTTGTAATTGACAATATGAGCATACCAAGGTGCAACAGTGTGAGAAATGGCCAGCAGATGCTCATCAGGAAATGAATCAGTTATTGGTGCACTCTCGGAAATCAGAATTCGGGATAGGTGGTCAGCTACCACATTCTCAGAACCCTTCTTATCCCGAATTTCCAAATCGAATTCCTGAAGGAGTAAGATCCATATAATAAGTCTAGGCTTTGCATCCTTCTTGGTCAAAAGGTATTTCTGAGTTGAGTGATCAGAATAGATTATGACTTTTGCACCTAAAAGATATGATGTGAAATTTTCTAGGGCAAAAACCATAGCTAATAATTCCTTTTCTGTGGTGGTATAATTCATTTGAGCATCTGCAAGGGTGCGACTTGCATAATATATCGCCACGGGACACTTGTTGATTCTTTGTCCCAAAACCACACCGATAGCATAGTCAGAGGCATCACACATGATTTTGAAGGGCAAAGACCAATCTGGAGATTGAAGAATCGGAGCTTTGGTTAAAGATTCCTTCAAAGAATTGAATGCCTTGATGCAAGATTCATCCATTTGGAAGGGAACATCCTTAGCTAGGAGAAGAGTTAGAGGCCAGGCAATTTGAGATAAATTGTGGATAAACCGGCGATAGAAACCGGCATGGCCAAGGAATGAACGGATCTGTCTGACCGAGGTAGGAGGAGGAAGATTGGATATGAGATCGATCTTAGCTTTATCTACCTCTATCCCCCTTTCAGACACAATGTGGCCTAGAACAATGCCCTCTCGAACCATAAAATGGCTCTTTTCCCAACTAAGTATTAGATTGGTGTCAATGCATCTGGCTAGCACTTGTTTAAGATTTTCCAAGCAATTTTCAAAAGAATCCCCGAACATTGAGAAATCATCCATGAAAACTTCGAGGAATTCTCCCACCATATCAGAGAATATAGCCATCTTGCACCGTTGAAATGTGGCCGGTGCGTTGCATAATCTAAATGGCATCCTTCTAAAAGCAAACGTGCCATAAGGGCACGTAAAGGTGGTCTTTTCTTGATCTTCTAGGTAAATAGCCACTTGATTGTACCCGGAGTACCCATCTAAGAAGCAAAAGTACTTCTGGCCCGATAACTTTTCCAGAATCTGATCCATGAATGGGAGTGGAAAGTGATCCTTCTTAGTCATGAGATTCAGCTTTCGGTAATCAATGCACACTCTCCATCCCGTGGTGAGCCTAGTGGGTACCTCTTCTCCATGATCATTGATCGTTTCGAATTGTACGTTGTTAAACACATGAAAACGTTCAATCTAAATTTATCCGGCTCACTCAAATCAGATTTTAAAAATTAACAGTGGTGAGTCCGAGTCGATCCACAGGGAGTTAGAATTTTAATTTTGAAAACTTTGGAATCTAGTTATCTAAAAATAGATGAGAATTTGAATAACTAATTACTTAATTAAGCTAAAACTCAATTAACTAATGATACTTAAAAAATATAATTACTTTAATTAAACAAATCTTTTTTTTTCTTTTCTTTTTCAGAAATTAAGCACAAACATATATGGAAAATAAGCACGACAAAGAAAATTATAACATCAAAGACAAACTATTGTTTAAATGTATAAATCATTAATTATCATGAATCAAATAACCTAATTAACAACTAATAATTAATTAAACAACAACTATTCAAAAATTAACCGTAATTAAATAACCACTAACTAATTAAACAATACCTAAACATCAAATAACTAACAACTACCCCTAATTAAATAACAAAGACTATGCTAGTGGGGGAAATAGAAAGGGCAACACAACAACAATACGTGGGTCTGCCGGCGCAGTGGACCACAAGGAAAGGGGGTGGCGCAGTGGTCCAGGCTTCATGTTGCTGCCGCAGGTTTGCTGTTGGAAACGCAGGGCTGCTGGAGATATTGCTTGGAGCTTGCTGGTTCACGGCTGGGACAGCTGGAGGAAGGTTGGAGGTTGGGACAGCTGCTGCGTGGAGTGCTTGGAAGCTGCTGCGTGGGGTGTTTGGAAGAAGGAACTGCTGCACGTTGGCGTGGAGGTGCAGCTGCTGGCCGTTGCTGCTGGAGGCGCGTTGGAGAAGCTTGCTGCATGCAAGGTGCGGTTGGAAGGCTGCTGCAGGTTGAAGGCAGAAGATGGACGACTGTCTTCACCACGCGTGCATGCAGGTTGGCGGCTGTCTTCACCAAGCATGCGTGCAGGTTGCTGGCTGGTGGAAACTTTGCCGCGTGGGGAAAGCCGTGGAGTTTGCTGGTAGGTGCTGCGGAGAGGAGGTGTGAACGGTGCGGCTGCAGGCGTGCTGGAGGGATGTGGAGAGTGCTGGTGCTGCTGGTGGGTGGAGGCTGCCGCTACACGCAGGTGGAGGCTGTTGCTACACGCAGGTGGATGCAAGTAGCTGGCTGAGAAGGTGCTGGACGAGCAGGAGCAAGGTGCTTCACCGCAGATGTTGGCACGTAGACGGTGGCTGACTGCTGCGTGGTGTGGGTGCAGCTGAGATGTGGATGCTTGCTGGCTCGTGCAGGCTTCAACGTGGAGACCGGCTAGATGCAGGCCGGCTGCTGGTGTATGAGCAAGCTTCGTGGAGAATAAATCGAGAGAGGGAGAGAACAAAGCAAGAGAAAGAGATAAAACGAGAGAGGGATAACCGGGGAGAGGGAGAGAAAGATGCTGGAGAGGAGGAGAGAACCAGAAAGAAATAGAAATCAGAGAAGAGGGAGAGCCGGAGAGAGGGAGAAAATTTTGTGGGAAGGAAATAGGAAAACCGAGGGAGAGAGGAATGCTGGGAAACTGGAGAGGGAGGAGGAGAGGCTGCCGGGAAGGGAAACTAGAGAGAGAGGGAGGAAGAGAAGCTGCGGGAAAACTGGCGAGGAAGAGTGCTGCGGAGAGGACAATTTATAGAGAGGAGAAGGAGTAGCCGGCTGGAGAGGAGAGGAGCTGCGGGTTTGAGTTGGAAAAGGAGGAGGATCTGCCGAAAAACGTGGGAGAGACTGAGAAAAAGGAAACTGGAGAAGAAATAGGATTGCGGTTTGGAAAATTAGAGAGAAGGAAAGAAATAGTGGGTTTTGGGAAACTCCAGCGAAGGAAGGAATCAAATTGTATTTTTATCCCCGCTTTAGTTGAAATCCGCACACTAGACCTCCCCCAAATTTCCGAAAACTCCACCAGCTGCACTGCGTCATCGGCATGTCCTATTCACATAAAATAAATATAAATTAACGCATTATCATAAAAATATCATCATATTTATTCATTTTGTCTCGGTTTTGTCGAAAAACCGCATATGCGCTATACTCCTTTAATCATATGAAATGACGATGTTTTTAAGTCAGAATTTGATTAAATTGGTACCGTTGGACTTGTTACACAATTACCTATCATTTCATGCTATTTTGCAGATAAAAATATGAGTAAGATGCATATGATTGCCTTTAAATGATCAATTTAACACTTTATCAATCATTCTTGATAACCGTTAATCCAGATTTCTTAGGTACCACTTGGGTTGGGCTTGTTAGTTTAGGTGGCCTACAAGCCAATCTGACTATGTAAATCTCGTTCATTTTATTAATATAATGGCATAATATTTATTATGTGTAAATCGCATTAATTATCGTTTCATAATGAAGTCCGTGAATATGTGCTATAGTGATCAGATTATGATGAGATCATACTAATGAGACTGATCACTTAAACGCACATATTCTTAATCGTTCATAGTCGAAGGATATCCGAGAAGGACATCGGATATCCGGTTAGACTAGTACAGATTACTCCTGCTCATATAATAAGGGTAACTGGTCTCATAAGTCACTTGTGTGGAAACACTAAGGCGAATCTGTAGGTGTTCATTGGAGAATGAGTTCACTGAACTGATCCGACTGAATCCCTGGATGGTATTGTACCTCACTGTCAACCAGCTTGATTCTATTGTCGCAGTTGCGTAGATGGTCCTCGGACCTGAGACACCAAGGACACCTTGGCTGTGGACTTCTGTGCTTTGACCTTGGTTTACGAATCTCTAGTCACATGATTCTAATACGCCAAGGATTGGGTACAGCGGAATACCGTCGAAGGGAATTGTGTGTCAATAAGGAATCATTCGCTCTCGGTACTTAGAGAGAGAATGCTCTAGGAAGGATGCGCAAAAGTCCCTGGCCAGGGCGGATGATAATATCGGGAAAGGAGTTTTCCGATATTCATCAGCGGCATCCAATCCAAGTGAGTCAACCGGCTAGGGTTTGACAACTCGCCATGCCCTGAGTTGACTCGAGAGCATTGTACGAATGAAGGATTATATCCACGCGGTAACTGTCGGTGGAAAGGTTCCAAGAGTGGGTTACTTAACCTCAAATACCTTCCGGGTTCACGAGGTGTTGCTTGGCACCCAACGTGATCGAAGGCCCGGTCGAATTCGATATGCGACATCAATTCGATTGATTAATAAAGGGTTATTAATTAATTAATAAAGCCAGTGAGGAGTCACTGAGCTTGTTGGGCCATTAACTGGACTGGTACTTGGGCCTAGAGGGTCACACGCAAATGATTCTCAAGGCGATGGATAAATAAGTGGGTTTTATACAAACCGGGGGTTTTTATGAAAAACCACGCGGTTAGTATAAAACATAACGAACGGGCTGAGCAGGCCAAGCTGCTGCTAACCCTAGCCGCCCCTCCTCAGTTTCTGTCTCTCTCTGGCGCCTAGGCAAATCCAGATTTGCTCCGTTGCTTCTCCAAATCCCGCACGACGGGAAATCGTCCGCGCGTTGCGGCGATCATTGCGGTGACCGGCGGAGGCTTCATGGGTTGAGAAGAACGAGGAACTCGAGGATATCTGTCGCGGGAAGGATCGCGTGGACTTCGCTAGAGGCCGGGCGCTTGCGCGGCTTGCGGTGTCACACCGACGGAACCGAACGGCTGCGGATTCGAATCCGCACACGGTGATGTAGGCGCCCGGAACGTCCCCCGCCGCGGCTGCGGGCTTCGGGCGAGGGTACCTCTCCGTTCGTCTTAGCACTGTGGCGATTTAAAGGGGGTTAGAAATAAAGGATGTGATCGCCAGGAGCATTACCTTACGGTCCCTGTGCTCCGCAGGATGGTGGGGATGTGATCGCGTTTTGTGGGAGCGGGAGATGCTGGTTCCTCCTTCTCTTCCTCCGGCCGGCCAGAGGAGGAGAGCTCGGTAGTGCACGCGCAGAATCTGGTAAGAGCCCCTGAAAAGAAAAGACAGACAAAGAAAAGACAATAACCCAATTAGAACTGTGACATGTAGGATCCGTTCATGCAAACATAAAAAATAACTAAAATTAGAGGGAAACGCACCGGATGGGTGTTTGGGAGGGAAGGTGACCATATGTTATGGCCACCCACCTCCCGATTTTTGTTTGGAACCTCTGGGGGTAAAAGGTGCTAAGTCATCCTAGGATGTATGCATGCAGATAAGTGCTCGTGTGTGAAGAGTGAAATGATGTGTTGAAGGTAAAATAGAGTGAAAGAGAGAGGATGTTACGGCATTGATGGAAATTGGAAATGCAATGAAGTGAAAAAGGTGAAAAAGTAAAAGAGGGTTAGGAAGACAAGCCCATTTGGAGTGACGTTCCTCCTGAAACAGCCTTCTGACTCTTTGCCCGCTCGACAGCCTTCTCTGAGCCTTCCTTCCAAGAAGCCACCTCTTAACCTCAGAAAATCCTTAACCCCAAATCCTCCTTTAACCCGAAGTCCTTAACCCCTTGCTCGAGAGGATGTGGGGGGTTTAAATAGGCGAAGGAAAAAAGGGGAGAAAACAGGGGTCTAAATCCCCGTAAATCACCCTTCAACCAATAGGGAGTGGTCAAGGGTTGGAGGTAGTGGGCGCGGCAGTCGCCGGAGTGGGGAGTGGTCGGAGTAGTGGGGACGTGGGCGGCGAGTAGAGGAGATCGTGGGGAAGACGGAGTCAAGGGGGTGGTTAAGAAGTGGACGGCCAGGTGACATGCCTTCCATTCTTGTGGTGGAAGGCGGCCCGGCTGGCCTTCGAAGGGGGTGGAAGGCGAGGGGTGGCCTTCGAAGGTGGTGGAAGGCAAGGGGTGGCCTTCGAAGGTGGTGGAAGGCAAGGGAGCTGGCCTTCTACGAAAAGATGGTGAAAAGTGAAAAAGGCGGCTAAAATCGTGGAAGGCAAGGTAGCTGGCCTTCGAAGGGGGTAGAAGGCGGGGGGTGGCCTTCGAAGGGGTTGGAAGGCGGACTGGCTGGCCTTCCACGAAAAGGTGAAAAAGGGGGGCCAAAAGGGTGGAAGGCAAGGTGGGTGGCCTTCGAAGGTGGTGGAAGGCGAGGGGTGGCCTTCGAAGGAGGTGGAAGGCAAAGGGGTTGGCCTTCCACGAAAAGGTGGCTAAAAGTGGAAAAGGTGGAAAAAAGGTGGAAGGCAAGGTAGCTGGCCTTCCAAGGGTGTAGAAGGCGGGGGGTGGCCTTCGAAGGTGGTGGAAGGCGAGGGGTGGCCTTCGAAGGGGGTGGAAGGCGGACTGGCTGGCCTTCCACGAAAAAGGTGGCTAGAGTCGGGATTTGGTTAATGGGCCTAGCTGGTAGTGGGCTGAGATGGCTCAAATGAGGGGATTTATGATGATGGGCTGATGATGGAGGGGATTTATGACCAAAAGGGTGGTCCAAAATCGGTGTCTACAGGTGAGAACTTCGATAATCCGATTATCGTACTTTAGATTTCGAAACAGGAACGGATCGCGGTAAATATTTTATTTTCCGCTGCGTGAGCGATCCGGAGAAATCGAGAAATCCCAATAGTGGTATCAGAGCCAGGTTCCACTGTTTCTCGTCCCGTTTCAGTTTCCGAAATTAATTTTTCTTGAGTTATTCCATGTGTTTAATCCGAATAAAATGACGGAATAGTGTTCATAAGATGAACACAAATAATTTGATTATTTTTTTGTGATTTTTCGGATTTTATTTTTGGGTTTTCGGTGTTCTTCGTGGGATGATGAACGGGGTGTTTTCGGCGGCTTCGTTAACGATTCCCAAGCGTTGGGATGGCAGCCCGGATGCCCGGATCTCTTGGTGATAGTTACTACTACACACCGGGCATGATGGCCGGCGCCATGGTGGCCTTGAAGAGCTACAAAATCGAGCCCCAAATCGGATCTAAACCCTGCAAAACCAGTAAAAATCCCACAGTTTTGGGGCTTAGCCGACAGTTGTTTGGGCTTCTCCGGTGGCCCTACCGGCGCCGGGGAGCCCGCTGGCGGGGCCGGCACCGCCGGGGGGGGGGGCGGGCGGGGCAGCCGGCGCCCCAGCCGCCAGCCTCCAAACCTGCAGATCTAGGGTTTTCGGTTTTGGGGGTTCAGGTTGGGGAAGGGGCGGTTCAGGGTAGAACCGGGTCTCGCGAGCCGGCCAGGCCAGATGGACCCTGGCCCGGTCCAGGGTGCCCCGGGTCCGGGCCCCTGGCCGAGCCCGGGCTCGCACCTGGCCGAGCCAGGGCTCACACCAGGCCGAGCCCCTAGCTCGAACCAGGTCCAGTGGGCTGAGCCCACTCCCCCTATTTCTTTTAAAACCCCATTAAATCCCCAAATTGCCCATTAGAAATTTAGTTAAAATTTGAATTAATTTCAAAATTTTCAAAATTGTTTTGAGGATTAAAATTATCATTCAATTTTAATTTAATTGGGCATTTATTAATGATTTTGAATCATTAACTTAATTAAGAGATTATTAACTAGCAATTAGTTGTTAATTAATTGGGGTTAATATTAATTTAATTATTAAATTATTATTAACCTTAATTTAACTAATTTAAATGTTAAATTAGTTATTAATAGTTATTAGTTTAATTGTTAGATTATTAACTATTATCTCAGTTAATTGTTAATTAATTTTTGAGTTAGTTATTAATTTAATTGTTAAATTAATAATTAACTTAAATGACTAATTTAAATGTTAAATTAGTAGTTCTTAATTAATTACTGTTAGTCATTAATTTAATAGTTAAATTAATGATAACATTAATTATCTAATCTAAGAGTTAGATTAATTAATTATTAATTAGTTAGTGTTAATTATTAGTTTAAGAGTTAAATTAATAATTAACGTTAATTGGCTAATCTATGTGTTAGATTAGTAGTTAATAATTAATTTGGTTGATTATTAATTTAAGTGTTAAATTATTAATTAACTTTGTTGGATTAATCTAAGAGTTAGATTAGTCTTTAAATAGTCTAATTGTTAGATTATTAATGGGGTTTGATCTAAGTGTTAGATTATTAGAAATGTTCTAATTTGCATGGAATAATCTGGAATTATTAATTCAGAGTGTGTGCGCATGTGATGTGTATTTATTGCTTTTAAATTTGATTTAATTGCATGTTAAGATAATAAATGAGTTTTTTCGAAATTCAAACACCAATTTTGATTGGATCCCAGCTTTCTGAAAGCCAAAACTTATTTATTTTGAAAAACTCATTTGTTTTAGCCATGTGATGTGCTGAAGCATGTGTGGAATGTTTGAAACACACCGTGGTCATGGATATGCACTTAATTTATTATTTATGTGATGAATGGATTGTGTGGATCGTGGATGTATGATGTTTATTAATTGTTAATAAATAGAGATCTGCGCACCTCTCTCTCTTATACTTCGATGTATTTCTACCTACATCTCTCTCTTGTACTCGCCATAAGGCCTTCTTCAGTTTACTTGTAAATTCTAGAATTTAAATGTAATATGATCGAGGCAACCGAGGAAGGAGCGAGGACGATACACAGCTGCAACCAGGAAGGCAAAAAGATGGAGATCTCTTGCCTATGTGTTTGCAGGTTATCTAATGTAATTGTTGTGTTAGATTGTGTGTGCGTTTGACTGTTGGCTCCAGTCAAACCCACTGTACTATCCATGACCACACTAAAGATATGTATGTGATGCATTATTTTTCTTTTGATTATGAATCAAAGCAGGTTATAGTATTTAGTAAATATATATGATATATTTATATACTATCACCTAAGAGAGACCAAGATAAAAGTTATCTAAATACCCTCAGATAAACTCTAAGTCATAACGTGAGCAGTTGAGAACTTACCGCGTGGTCCACCATCATTATAGTCATAGGATTCGAATCACTTTAGGCAGGTTTGTTGTGCTATCCATAAGGTCTGCTTAATTGGGAGGAGAAACTGTGGCTATAGCATTAGATGCCTATAGATCGGGGTAGAGGAACCATGTAGCTTTGTTGTGCTATCCACAAGGGCTGCATGCAAATCTATGCTCCTCGCGTAATGATGGTTAGCTTAGACCAGAATTAGTGGTTTGTTGTGCTATCCACAAGGCCATTAAATCTCTGTGGACCGAAGCTATGATCAGATATTGCAAGGAGTTGCAAGTCCCATGAGTTGGGTGCTCTCTGATTGTATTACAGTTTGTAGTGCTATCCACAAGACTGTAGTGCAAGTCATTGAGATTCTGATCCCCACTAGGAGACTGTCGGCGTCTCCCGTTCTGTATAACTGAGGGTTATACAGTTCGTCGAAAATTAGTGGGAGTTAAACTTGAGCAAAAGACCATGTCTTGTTTTAAATTTTAATAATTGAACATCTGCTAAATAGATTTTACTTATCTCCTGTAGGGAACTATGTCGTCGAATAACTCACTGCGTGTAAGGATTGAGATTTTCGGATCCGATTTTCGGGGTCAGACCCTGTAGTTCAGGCCCTAGCGGGGCTGAGACTCTGTGTTGTTTCGCGTCTAGACCTCGAGACGCGTTTTGAACGGCGTCCACCGTTGCAGGCGCGTTTTAGGTTCTGCCACGTGGGTGCCACGTGGGCCGGTTTTGGGCCGCGAGAGTACGGCCCTGTCGTGTCGTCTGAACGGCGTCCGCGTGGGACGACGCCTTTCAGACTGCGACTCTGGGATTGTCAGAGTACGGCCCTGACATGTCTCATGAACGACATCTTTATGAAACGACGCGTTTCAGATTCCTGTCAGAGCGGCCGTCACGTCATCTGATAGGCGTCCGTCCATATCGACGCGTTTTAGCCAGTCTCTGGTTAACCGCGCAAGCACTCCTTCTTTCCCTCATTTCTTCCTTCTCTCTTTCTCTCCTCCCTTCCGGCGGGTCCGGCGACGCCCCTTCTCCTCCCTCTTTTCCTCCCACCACTTCGCCTTTCCCTCCACTCCATCACCCACCTAACTCCTACCACTACCACCTTCACTTCCACCGCGGTGTTTTACTCTACGGACGGCGGCCGACGTCACGGTGGAGTAAGGACGACCACGGCGGTACCGGCGGCGGCGTGGGGCGAGACGGGTGGACGGCTTGAAGTTTGGAGGAGTTCAAGTAACCGGTAGGGTGACGATTCCCATAGTATTCTATTTTAAAACCATGATTCTCCCTCTTGAAGCATGTTTTAGATCTATGGTTTTGGGGTAGAACAAGCATGTTTAGGAGCTCTTCTTAATGGAATGGGGGATCTCTATGAATGTGGATTTATGATGATTTGATTTGCCTCTCTTTCTCCTCCGTTTTGGATGATTTTGGGGTTTTTGGGGGTGAAAAGGGGAGCCCTCGGGCTCGAGACAGACCTGGCTCCTGGCGTTAAAAGACGTCGTGCATAGACGACGCCTTTTTGAAGGGCGTCGGGCCATCATGACGCCTTTTAGGCAGGAATCGTCCTACTTAGGTTCTGTCAGTTCGGGGATTCTGGGACTAAAAGACGTCATGTGTTAGCGACGCGATTTGTAATAGCGTCGGGTCACCATGACGCCTTTTAAGGCAGAAATCCCCTGATTAACATTTTCTACGAATCCTGGATTTCTGTGTTATTGGTGTCTGAGGATGTTGACGCCTTTTAAAAGGCGACTTCTGGTGTCGACGCCTTTTAGGCCAGATTCTGAGGTCGGTATTTCATGAACCATTATAGGGTGCTTGAATGGCGTCGGCCTTGGGCGACACGATTCAAGACAGAACTTCACTAATTCATGCCAATAAAATGTGTTTACACTGCTAGATAGTTGGTTAATGCATGCTTTAGTGTACTCGATGATGATGGATTCTTCATGACCATATGGCACTGCGTTGTGTGTCGTGCGACCGCGGACTTTTCACGTGACCGGATCGCACTGTGCCGGGTTTTGTGTTACTGTGGACTTAGAGTGACAGTTGTAGCGCTTTATCACCCTGTGCTGGTGTGGGTGGAGCACAGCGTCGGTGGGGGCGTGGGCGGGGTGACGCCTAGTGAGAGAGGGTCACCTGGTGAACCCCGGGGTCAGCTAGTACCGGTGTGGGTGTGGTACTTTCGGAGTGTCACTCATGCTGAAGGAAGGAGTAACCACCTGAGCCAGTTGGGCCGGAGTAGCTAGAGTGCTATCCGAGGGGTTACTGTTTGGTCTCAGCGGGTCGGTGTTTTCCCCACCTTCGTTTGTGTGGTTGGTGTGTTCTATCGAGACGTCGGTTGTAGATTCCCTTGTAGACTGGTTTAGAAATATGCATGTTTAATACATTTCGACTACATGTGATTCATATCAAGATTTATGAATAGTAATTACCACTGTGTTTGTTACTTTACCTTCAGCTGTATTTTACACTTGTGGGTGTGTGCGTGGGCAGTGGGGATCGGAGGATCCCTACTGAGTCTTGTCTTTGAGACTCACCCCCTGCTGTTTTCAGGTGAGGACTCCCGACAGACCTAGCGAGGGGAGTGCGGCTGTGTGTCAAGCGCCGTCAGCTGTTGTTCCGGGGTATGCCCTGACGTAGTTGTTATTTTATTTCTGGCATGTATGTATAATTGTTTCTTTTCTGTTGGAGTATGTAATTATTTGCTGTATCGAGTCGCATTGTAATAACTTTTAATTCCTGCATTTTCATTTCAATTCAATGCGATGTGAATGTTTAGCTTAGTTTATTACTTATTTCCCAGACTTACTTAGATCCTGGTTTGGTTCCAAATTAATGATTCGATATCCATTTAGTAATCGGATCCCCGATTATAGGGTGGCGGGTCGTTACAGTTGGTATCAGAGCATTCGGTCTGGCAAATAAATGAATAACTAGGTTAAATGTCGCGAGTCCGGCAAATAATCACATTATCCCGTACAGGCACGGCGGTAGTATAGGTTTTAGGATTCTAATTAGAACTTTTCGATTTTGTGATTGTAGGCGAGTAGATGGCTCCTAGGAAGAGGATGCCGGTTATTCGAGAGCGGGGAGATGTCCCTAGTGGATCTAAGGCCGGGAGGCCGAGTGTAGAGCAGTTTATGGAGGCTATGATGGATACTATGGCTAGATACCAGACCCGAGACCCTAGTGAGAGTTCTAGTGCACGGGGAGGGTCTACAGCTACACTAGAGAGATTCCTGAAGCTGAGGCCACCTCACTTCACCGGTCGTCCCGACCCTGATGAGGCCGTTCACTAGCTTAGGGAGATAGAGAAGACTTTCGATACTATGGATTGTGCAGCAGTGGAGAGGACTCCGTTGGCTACCTTCATGTTGAAGGATAGCACCTATGATTGGTGGACCACCTTGAAGAGTTTGTCATATGAGGATAGGAGTCTCAGGGAGATTTCATGGGAGACTTTTGTTAAGGAATTCAATGCGCAGTATTTCCCTAGGCATGTCCAGAGGGCCAAGGAAAGGGAATTTATGGATCTGACTCAGGGGAGTATGACAGTACTCGAGTATCAGGCGAAGTTTGTTTCGCTTGGGAGGTTTGTGCCTTTCATATCTGGGGACGAGGAGCGTCATACTGAGAGGTTTGTGGACAAACTGAGGCTCATTCTGAGGAACTTCGTGGCATCCCACTGTTGTACAGATTTGGCATTAGCGGTTAGGTGTGCAGCAGCAGTAGAGGCTCAACAGAACCAGTCAGCCCGGGAGAGAGGACTGACTGCTCAGGGACCAGCTCGTGGCAGGGGTAAGGCAGCGGCAGCAGCCCCTTCGTCCGGATCGGGATCGTCGTCACTCGGCTCTCGATTCAGGAGATTCTTTCGAGGTGGTGGCAGCAGTAGTGGCAGCAGCGGTAGCAACAGGCCCAGGCAGGGTCAGCAGAGCCAGTCGGTGTCCAGTGCGCAGCAGGAGTCAGCTCAGAGGCTTCCAGCAGTTTGTCAGCACTGTGGTGGTACCCATGATGGGACTCAGTGTCCTACTCTTCCTAGGAGGTGTTTTACTTGCGGCCAGCAGGGTCATTTGGCGAGACATTGCCCGCAGAGGCATGTTCAGGGACAGGGTTCAGGTGATCAGAAGAAGCCGAGAACCCAGGGGAGAGTTCTAGCTATCACCAGGAGGGAGGCTCGCGCGTCCAAGTTGGTGGAAGGTACACTTTCTGTCCTTGGGAACTCTGCACATGTGTTGATCGATTCGGGTGCTTCGCATTCTTTCATTTCTGAGCAGTTCATAGATATTCTTTCTGCACCTGTTGATGAGCTATCTGATGGATTGATGGTAGAGGTTCCTTCTGGGGATTTCATGTTATCTTATAATTGTTTGAGGGATGTTCCCTTGACCATTGAGGGCCATGAATTACCTGCCCAGTTGGTTGTGCTTGCCATTCGTGACTTTGATATCATCCTAGGCATGGATTGGTTGGAAGCTTTTTATGCTGAGGTGGACTGCCACAGGAAGAGGGTGCGTTTCTCTATTACGGACATCCCGACCTTCTATTTCCAAGGTGTTAGGCTCTCTTCTCGAGGTATTCTCATTTCTGCCTTTAAGGCTCGGAGGTTGCTTGTTGGTGGTTGTGAGGCCTTCCTTGCCTGTGTTGTTGTTTCTGATGTCCGTGACTGTCCCAGTCCTTGGGAGGTGCCTGTAGTGTGTGACTTTGTAGATGTGTTTCCTGAGGAGTTGCCTGGCCTTCCTCCTCAGCGAGAGGTCGAGTTTACCATTGAGCTTGCACCGGGTACGACGCCCTTGTCTAAGGCCCCGTATTGGATGGCGCCAGCCGAACTCGCTGAGTTGAAGGCGCAGTTGCAGGAGTTGCTGGATAAGGGTTTCATTCGTCCCAGTACTTCTCCGTGGGGTGCTCCAGTTCTTTTTGTCAGGAAGAAGGATGGTTCTCTGAGGTTGTGCATTGATTATAGGCAGCTGAACCAGGTGACGATAAAGAATAAGTATCCACTTCCAAGGATCGATGATTTGATGGATCAGCTGCAGTTTGCGAAGGTGTTTTCTAAGATTGACCTGAGATCTGGATATTATCAGATGAGGATCCGGGATGTTGATGTCAGTAAGACGGCTTTTAGGACTCGGTATGGACATTATGAGTTTTTGGTTATGCCTTTTAGCTTGACCAATGCTCCGGCGGCCTTTATGGATCTGATGAACCGAGTCTTCAGGGCCTACCTGGATCAGTTTGTGGTAGTATTTGTAGATGATATTTTAATATATTCTTCTTCTGAGGAAGAGCACGCCACTCATCTTCGGGTGGTGTTGCAGGTCCTGAGAGAGCACCAACTTTACGCCAAGTTTAGCAAGTGTGAATTTTGGCTAGACAAGGTACACTTCCTTGGGCATGTCATTTCTGGCGAAGGCATTACAGTGGATCCAGCCAAGATCGAGGCGGTGATGGATTGGAGCAGGCCGACTTCAGTGACTGAGATCAGGAGCTTCTTGGGGCTTACCGGTTATTACAGACGGGTTGTTCAGGGGTTTTCTTCGATAGCGGCCCCCTTGTCGAGGTTGACTCGAAAGGGAGTTCGTTTTGTGTGGACCGAGGAATGTGAGCAGAGTTTCGCTGAGTTAAAGACTCGCCTCACGTTAGCCCCAGTGTTGGTGCTTCCATCTAGGTCGGGTGGGTTTGTGGTTTACTCAGACGCGTCTCGTCGAGGTCTGGGCGCAGTTCTAATGCAGCATGGCAGGGTAGTGGCTTATGCTTCTCGGCAGCTGAAGAAGCATGAGGAGAACTATCCTACCCATGATTTGGAACTGGCAGCTGTAGTATTTGCACTTAAGATTTGGAGACATTACTTGTACGGAGAAAAATTTCAGGTTTTACTGATCACAAGAGCCTGAAGTATGTGTTCACTCAGAGAGACCTGAATTTGAGACAGCGGAGGTGGATGGAGTTCATTAAGGATTATGACCTTGACCTTTCTTATCATTCGGGCAAGGCGAATGTAGTGGCAGACGCCTTGAGTCGGAAGACGGTTTGAGTCGGAAGACGGTCATGTCATACCTTATGATTCAAGAATGGAAATTATTTGAGCAGGTTGTGGAATCTTCCTTTCGGGTTCCACGTGAAGATGATAGGGCCGTGTTGGCCAGCTTGACCGTGAGACCAGCAGTGTATCATGCTGTGATTGAGGCTCAGAGGGCAGATGTTGAGTTACCACAGATTCTCCAGAGGTCAGAGGTGGAGTTGTGGGATGACGGTACAGTCAGGTTCATAGGTAGACTTTATGTTTCGACCGAGGAGGACGTGCGCAGGAGTGTGCTTGATGAGGCGCACCGATCTAGATATGCAGTGCATCCCGGGACAACCAAGATGTATCATTGTTTGAGGAGGCACTTCTGGTGGCCTGGTATGAAGAAAGATGTGGCTGAGTATGTGCCTAGATGCATGACTTGTCAGCAGGTTAAAGCCGAGCATCAGAGACCTAGAGGGTTGTTGCAGCCCTTGCCGATTCCAAAATGGAAGTGGGAGCACGTGACTATGGACTTTGTGATGGGATTACCTTCATCCCCTAGCAGGAGAGACGCTATCTGGGTCATTGTTGATCGGCTGACCAAGTCGGCACACTTCCTAGCTATTAGGAAGGACTGGTCAGTCAATAAGTTGGCTAAGTTATTTGTAGATCGGATCATCTCTCTGCACGGGGTACCTTTGTTCATCGTATCAGATCGGGATCCGAGGTTTACTTCTAGGTTCTGGAAGAGTTTTCAGAAGGCCTTGGGCACCCAGTTGGCTTTCAGTTCGGCCTACCATCCCGAGACTGATGGGCAGTCGGAGAGGACCATTCAGACTCTAGAGGATATGCTCAGGGCATGTTGCTTAGACTGGGGAGGTTCTTGGGAGCAACATTTGTCTACAGTAGAGTTTACCTACAACAACAGTTATCATTCCAGTATCGGCATGGCGCCTTACGAGGCTTTGTACGGGCGACCATGTCGATCTCCTATGTGTTGGTCCGAGATTGGTGAAAGACAGATAGCGGGACCAGAGTTAGTTCAACAGTGTGCTGAGATTGCCAGGATAGTTCGGCAGAGGTTGACCGCAGCTCAGAGTAGACAAAAGAGTTATGCTGACGTCCGACGGAGACCGCTTGAGTTTGAGGTTGGGGACCACGTGTTTCTCCGAGTCTCACCCTCCAAGGGTGTGATGAGATTCGGGAAGCGAGGCAAGCTGAGTCCGCGATATATTGGACCTTTTCCCATTCTTGCTTGAATTGGGGAAACCGCGTATCAGCTGGCCTTGCCGCCCAGTCTTGCAGGGGTGCACGATGTGTTCCATGTTTCCTTGCTGAGAAAGTATGTTCAGGATCCGTCCCATGTTTTAGATTTTTCAGAGTGGAAGGTCGCTGAGGACTTGTCCTTTCCAGAGTTTCCAGTTCGTATTGAGGATCGCAGAGAACAGGTCCTTCGGAACAAGGTAGTGCCTTTGGTCAAGGTGATTTGGCAGTACCGCTCCGGGGGTGAGGCAACCTGGAAGCGGGAGGATGAGATGCGGGAGCAGTTTCCTTACCTTTTTTCGTAAGTCTCCTTGTGAACTTGTATCTCTACTTTTTGACCTTGTTAATTCTAGCAGACAATTTCGGGGGCGAAATTCTTTTAAGGGGGGGAGAATGTAAGGATTGAGATTTTCGGATCCGGTTTTCGGGGTCAGACCCTGTAGTTTAGGCCCTAGCGGGGCTGAGACTCTGTGTTGTTTCGCGTCTAGACCTCGAGATGCGTTTTGAACGGCGTCCACCGTTGCAGACGCGTTTTAGGTTCTGCCACGTGGGTGCCACGTGGGCCGGCTTTGGGCCGCGAGAGTACGGCCCTGTCATGTCGTCTGAACGGCGTCCGCGTGGGACGACGCCTTTCAGACTGCGACTCTGGGATTGTCAGAGTACGGCCCTGACATGTCTCCTGAACGGCGTCTTTATGGAACGACGCATTTCAGAGTCCTGTCAGAGCGGCCGTCACGTCATCTGATAAGCGTCCGTCCATATCGACGCGTTTTAGCCAGTCTCTGGTTAACCCCGCGAGCACTCCTTCTTTCCCTCATTTCTTCCTTCTCTCTTTCTCTCCTCCCTTCCGGCGGCTCCGGCGACGCCCCTTCTCCTCCCTCTTTTCCTCCCACCACTTCGCCTTTCCCTCCACTCCATCACCCACCTACCTCCCACCACTACCACCTCCACTTCCACCGCGGCGTTTTACTCTCCGGACGGCGGCCGACGTCACGGTAGAGTAAGGACGACCACGGCGGTACTGGCGGCGGCGTGGGGCGAGACGGGTGGACGGCTTGAAGTTTGGAGGAGTTCAAGTAACCGGTAGGGTGACGATTCCCATAGTATTCTTTTTTAAAACCATGATTCTCCCTCTTGAAGCATGTTTTAGATCTATGGTTTTGGGGTAGAACAAGCATGTTTAGGAGCTCTTCTTAATGGAATGGGGGATCTCTATGAATGTGGATTTATGATGATTTGATTTGCCTCTCTTTCTCCTCCGTTTTGGATGATTTTGGGGTTTTTGGGGGTGAAAAGGGGAGCCCTCGGGCTCGAGACAGACCTGGCTCCTGGCGTTAAAAGACGTCGTGCATGGACGACGCCTTTTTGAAGGGCGTCGGGCCATCATGACGCCTTTTAGGCAGGAATCGTCCCACTTAGGTTCTGTCAGTTCGAGGATTCTGGGACTAAAACACGTCATGTGTTAGCGACGCGATTTGTAATAGCGTCGGGTCACCATGACGCCTTTTAAGACAGAAATCCCCTGATTAACATTTTCTAAGAATCCTGGATTTCTGTGTTATTGGTGTCTGAGGATGTTGACGCGTTTTAAAAGGCGACCTCTGGTGTCGACGCCTTTTTGGCCAGATTCTGAGGCCAGTATTTCATGAACCAGTATAGGGTGCTTGAATGGCGTCGGCCTTGGGCGACGCGATTCAAGATAGAACTTCACTAATTCATGCCAGTAAAATGTGTTTACACTGCTAGATAGTTGGTTAATGCATGCTTTAGTGTACTCGATGATGATGGATTTTTCATGACCGGATGGCACTGCGTTGTATGTCATGCGACCGCGGACTTTTCACGTGACCGGATAGCACTGTGCCGGGTTTTGTGTTACTATGGACCTGGAGTGACAGTTGTAGCGCTTTATCACCCTATGCTGGTGTGGGTGGAGCACAGCGCCGGTGGGGGCGTGCGCGGGGTGACGCCTAGTGAGAGAGGGTCACCTGGTGAACCCCGGGGTCAGCTAGTACCGGTGTGGGTGTGGTACTTTCGGAGTGTCACTCATGCTGAGGGAAGGAGTAACCACCTGAGCCAGTTGGGCCGGAGTAGCTAGAGTGCTATCCGAAGGGTTACTGTTTGGTCTCAGCGGGTCGGTGTTTTCCCCACCTTCGTTTGTGTGGTTGGTGTGTTCTATCGAGACGTCGGTTGTGGATTCCCTTGTAGACTGGTTTAGAAATAAACATGTTTAATACATTTCGACTACATGTGATTCACATCGAGATTTAGGAATAGTAATTACCACTGTGTTTGTTACTTTACCTTCAGCTGTATTTTACACTTGTGGGTGTGTGCGTGGGCAGTGGGGATCGGAGGATCCCTACTGAGTCTTGTCTTTGAGACTCACCCCCTGCGGTTTTCAGGTGAGGACTCTCGGCAGACCTAGCGAGGGGAGTGCGGCTGTGTGTTGAGCGCCGTCAGCTGTTGTTCCGGGGTATGCCCCGACGTAGTTGTTATTTTATTTCTGGCCTGTATGTATAATTGTTTCTTTTCTGTTGGAGTATGTAATTATTTGCTGTATCGAGTCGCATTGTAATAACTTTTAATTCCTACATTTTCCTTTCAATTCAATGCTGGTTTGGTTCCAAATTAATGATTCGGTACCCATTTAGTAATCGGATCCCCGATTATAGGGTGGCGGGTCGTTACACTCCGTGGCATACTTGATGCCCTATTGACTTACCTGATCTACTCAAATTGGTTCATAAACCTGAAGAATGTCTTCAGATCTGAGCACATTGACTTTGTCCCTAGAGCTGATCCTCCTGCTGAATCGGCATTGGATGCCCCTGAAGTAGAGATGACAGCTAACGATAAAAGATCGAAGGACAAAGGCAAAAGAGTAGTGAAGGGTGATTGCTTCTACTATAAGCAGTATGGTCACTGGAAGAGGAACTGCAAGGAGTTCCTTCATAATAAAGCTCATGGAAAGGTGAAGCTGTCTGAAGATATCAACTTGTCAGTTAGCGATTCCACATCTTGGGTATTGGATACCGGATGTGCTTCTTATATCTGCCATGATGTGCAGATGCTGACAAATAAGTGCAAGCTGAGACAAGGTGAGGTGGAATTGAGGCTAGGAAACGGCGCAAAAGTTGCGGCGATTGTTGTTGGGACAGCAAACCTCAAGCTTCCATCGGGAGACACCTTACTATTAGAGGATTGTTATTATGTTCCTAGCATAATAAAGAACATCATATTAATATCTTGTTTGGACAAGATAGGATATAGGTTGACTATTGAGAATAGAAATTGTTCGATTTATTATGGTAATAAATCAATAGCTTCGGCATCTTTAGTCAATGGTCTATATCTATGAGATGTTTCTTATTACAATCTTTAAATTGATAATGCTCTTAAGAAGAGCAAGAATTGTGTGAACCAAGCCTACATGTGGCATTGTAGACTTGGGCACATTGGCGAAAGCAGGTTGCAAAAGTTGCACAAGCATGGTTACTTAACAGCATTCGATTATGAATCGTTTGCAATATGCGAATCCTGCCTTATGGGAAAGATGGCAAAATCTCCATTTACTGGACATGGAGAACGTGCCAAGGACATTTTGGAACTAATACATTCAGATGTATGTGGTCCCATGTCCACCCAAGCCAAAGGTGGCTTTTCATACTTCATCACGTTCACCGATGACTTCTCAAGATTCGGCTATATGTACTTAATGAAGTACAAGTCGGAAGCATTTGAGAAATTCAAGGAGTTCAAGAATGAGGTAGAGAAGCAGTTAGGAAAGAGTATTAAAGTTTTTCGATCAGATCGAGGAGGAGAATACTTGAGTACTAATTTCACACAATTCTTAAAGGATAATGATATCCTTTCTCAGCTAACCCCTCCGTATACACCACAGATGAATGGTGTATCAGAAAGGAGAAATCGCACCTTGTTGGACATGGTGCGATCCATGATGAGTTTTTCGGGATTACCAGTGTCCCACTAGGGGTATGCTCTAGAGTCAGCAGCATACCTACTGAACAGAGTACCCAACAAGTCTGTGGCCTCTACTCCATATGAGATATGGAAAGGCAGGAAACCAGAATTTAAACATGTTAAAGTCTAGGGTTGTCCTGCTTATGTAAAGAGGCATGATCCAGACAAGCTGGAATCACGAACTGATAAATGTAGGTTTGTGGGATATCCAAAGGAAACCTTTGGATACTATTTTTACCATCCTGATGAACAAAAGGTGTTTGTCGCCAGGAAAGCTGTCTTCCTGGAAGAGGAATACCTTATCCAGGAGAACAGTAGGAGTAAAATAGTACTGGAAGAGGTTCCAGATCCCCAAACAGCTGCATTATCATCAGATGAGATATCAATTCCTGATTCTGTTCAGGTACACACAGATGAGCCTCGTAGATCTGGTAGAGTAACTAGACTACCCGAACGATATGTGGGACATATTTCTGAAGGTGAGTCTAAGGTAGAGTATAATGAGGATGATGATCCTAAAACCTACCAGGAGGCCATAGACGGTCCAGAAGCCGGGAAATGGCGAGAAGCCATGAACTCAGAAATCCAGTCCATGTACACCAACCAAGTTTGGAACTTGGAGGACTTGCCCGAGGGTATTGTACCCATCGGTTGCAAGTGGATCTTTAAGAGAAAGATCGGTGCTGATGGACGGATCGACACTTATAAGGCAAGGTTGGTGGCAAAGGGATATCGTCAAAGACAAGGAATTGACTATGACGAGACTTTCTGACTAGTTGCCATGATAAAGTC
Organism: Zantedeschia hybrid cultivar; assembly: GCA_030544215.1. NCBI lineage: Eukaryota > Viridiplantae > Streptophyta > Magnoliopsida > Alismatales > Araceae > Zantedeschia > Zantedeschia hybrid cultivar. The sequence continues at coordinate 11,529,006 of JARZZO010000013.1, read as the reverse complement.
GATCAGAGTTATGCTCGCCATTGCTGCACATTTTGATTATGAAATCTGGCAGATAGATGTGAAGACTGCCTTCCTCAATGGTAACCTTGAGGAAGAGGTGTATATGATACAACCAGAAGGTTTCACGTCCAAAGAATCTCCAGATAAACTGTGCAAGCTTCAGAGGTCTATTTATGGACTGAAGCAGGCTTCCCGGAGCTGGAACATAAAATTTGACGAGGCTGTCAAGTCTTATGACTTCATTAAGAATGAAGATGAGCCTTGTGTGTACAAGAAGACCAGTGGGAGTGCAGTCACTTTTCTAGTTCTTTACGTAGATGACATACTACTCATTGGGAATGATGTAGCTATGATGTCATCAGTAAAGATCTGGCTGTCGAAAAACTTCTCCATGAAGGATTTGGGAGAAGCATCCTACGTATTGGGAATATGGATCTATAGAGATATATCAAAGAGGATGCTTGGAATGACCTAATCCTTGTACATAGACACCATAGTCAAAAGGTGTGGCATGGAAAATTCCAAGAGAGATTTCATACCGATGAGACATGGAATTAATCTCCCAAAGGAGCAGTCTCCTAAGACTCCTGATGAGAGGGCATTCATGGATAGAATACCCTATGCCTCTGCCATAGGATCTATCATGTATGCCATGCTATGTACACGGCCTGATGTTGCATTTGCTTTAAGTGTTACGAGCAGATTTCAGGCTGATCCAGGCGAAGAGCACTGGAAGGCAGTGAAATGCATCCTTAAGTACTTGAGAAGAACTAAGGATATGTTTCTTGTCTATGGAGGAGGTGACCTGAAACTGCGAGGCTTTACTGACTCGAGTTTCCAGTCAGATCCAAATGATATCAAGTCTACATTTGGATTCGTGTTTACTTTGAACGGAGGTGCAGTGTGCTGGAAGAGTTCCAAGCAAGTAACCACTGCAGATTCGACGACTGAAGCTGAGTACCTCGCTGCAGCTAAAGCCGCCAAGGAAGCAGTGTGGTTGAAGAAATTCATCACCAACCTCGGCGTAGTTCCCAGCATCTCTGAGCCTGTTCCACTGTTGTGCGACAACAATGGAGCTATTGCGCAAGCGAAAGAGCCGTGGTCTCATCAGAAATCGAAGCATATTTTGAGGCACTTTCACCTTATCAGAGAGATCATATCTAGAGGAGATGTAGTAGTGGAAAGAGTTCCATCCGTCGACAATATAGCAGATCCACTGACAAAGCCGTTAGCTCAAATTGTGTTTGAGCGTCACCTAGAGTCTATGGGCTTATTGTATAAAGGCGATTGACTTTAGTCCAAGTGGGAGATTGTTAGTTTAGGTGGCCTACAAGCCAATCTGACTATGTAAATCTCGTTCATTTTATTAATATAATGACATAATATTCATTATGTGTAAATCGCATTAATTATCGTTTCATAATGAAGTCCGTGAATATGTGCTATAGTGATCAGATTATGATGAGATTATACTAATGAGACTGATCACTTAAATACACATATTCTTAATCGTTCATAGTCGAAGGATATCCGAGAAGGAGATCGGATATCCGGTTAGACTAGTACAGATTACTCCTACTCATATGATGAGGGTGACTGATCTCATAAGTCACTTGTGTGGAGACACTAAGGCGAATCTGTAGGTGCTCATTGGAGAATGAGTTCACTGAACTGATCCGACTGACTCGCTGGATGGTATTGTACCTCACTGTCAACCAGCTTGATTCTATTGTCGCAGTTGCGTAGATGGTCCTCGGACCTGAGACACCAAGGACACCTTGGCGGTGGACTTCTGTGCTTTGACCTTGGTTTACGAATCTCTAGCCACGGGATTCTAATACGCCAAGGATTGGGTATAGCGGAATACCGTCGAAGGGAATTGTGTGTCAATAAGGAATCATTCGCTCTCGGTACTTAGAGAGAGAATGCTCTAGGAAGGATGCGCGAAAGTCCCTGGCCAGGGCGGACGATAATATCGGGAAAGGAGTTTTCCGATATTCATTAGCGGCATCCAATCCAAGTGAGTCAACCGGCTAGGGTTTGACAGCTCGCCATGCCCTGAGTTGACTCGAGAGCATTTTACGAATGAAGGATTATATCTACGCGGTAACTGTCGGTGGAAAGGTTCCAAGAGTGGGTTACTTAACCCCAAATACCTTCCGGGTTCACGCGGTGTTGCTTGGCACCCAACGTGATCGGAGGCCCGGTCGAATTCGATGTGCGACATCAATTCGATTGATTAATTGATTAATAAAGGGTTATTAATTAATTAATAAAGTCAGTGAGGAGTCACTGAGCTTGTTGGGCCATTAACTGGACTGGTACTTGGGCCTAGAGGGTCACATACAATGATTCTCAAGGCGATGGATAAATAAGTGGGTTTTATACAAACCGGGGGTTTTTATGAAAAACCGCGCGGTTAGTATAAAACATAGTGAATGGGCTGAGCAGGCCAAGCTGCTGCTAACCCTAGCCGCCCCTCCTCAGTTTTTGTCTTTCCCTGGAGCCTAGGCAAATCCAGATCTGCTCCGCTGCTTCTCCGAATCCCGTTCGACGGGAAATCGTCCGCGCATTGCGGCAATCATTGCGGTGACCGGCGGAGGCTTCGTGGGCTACGAAGAACGAGGAACTCGAGGATATCCGTCGCGCGGAGGATCGCGTGGACTTCGCTAGAGGCCGGGCGCTTGCGCGGCTTGCGGTGTCACACCGACGGAACCGAACGACTGCGAATTCGAATCCGCACACGGTGAGAACTTCGATAATCCGATTATCGTACTTTAGATTTCGAAACGGGAACGGATCGCTGTAAATATTTTATTTTCCGCTGCATGAGCGATCCGGAGAAACCGAGAAAACCCAACTGGGCTGACCCATTTACTATCCGATATGGGGTAAATGATACCCGCATCCAGCCATTTCACAACTTTCTTCTTCACCACTTCTTTCATATTGGGATTAAGCCGCCTTTACATCTCCCGACTGGGCTTAGAATTCTATTCCATATAGATATGAAGCATGCAAATGGACGGACTTATTCCATTCAAATTTACCACCGACCATCCAATGGCACCCTTGTGGTCTTTGAGGACCTCGGTTAATTGGGCCTCCTGCGGCGATGTGAGATTTGCCGCAATGATGACCGGGAGAGTTTGGTCCGGGCCCAGGAAGATATACTTGAGAGACTTAGGTAATGGCTTGAGTTCAAGTTTAGGAGGATCCTTTAAGGGTGGCAAAGCGGGTTCAGATTGTAAGGCTGGTAAAGGTTCAATCATGGGCCAAAATGTTAATGGGCCGGGAGAATCCTTTAAGGTATTGGCTTCCTCCAAAAGGTCATGTTTGAACATCTCATTTTCTTCAACCAGATTATCCAAGATATCAATAGTATGGCATTCTTCTTTATGATTTAGATATTGAGATGCTTTGAAGACATTAATCTTGACCTTTTGACCCCCATGCCAGTTTCACAATTTATATTAGCTTTGGCAGTGGCTAAGAATGGACGACCTAGGATGACCGGAGTGTAAATGAGTTCCTCAAGTAATGCCATATCTAGAATAAGAAAATCCACGGGAAAATAACAATCATGAACCTTCACAATAACGTCCTCAATTAATCCCCGTGAAGTCTTCACAGACCTATCAGCCAATTGCAAGATGATGGATATAGGTTTTAATTCCCCAATATCAAATTTCTCATAAATGGCTGTTGGCAAGAGGTTCACACTAGCACCTAAATCTAATAAAGCTCTATCAAATGTAACTCCACCTAAATCACTTGAGATCAACGGTGCTCCAGGATCCTTTAACTTCTTGGGTAGATGATTCATCACAATCGCACTTACATCTTCTGAAAGCCGAACTTTTTCGGGTGCTATTCTAGATTCTCTTCGTAGAGTACATAATTCCTTGAGAAACTTAGCATAAGCTGGCACATGCTTGATGGCATCGAGGAGTGGAATATTAATCTGGACTTGTTTGAATAAATCCAACAACTCCTCATTATGGGCCAGTTTCTTCCTGGCATTGGGCTTAGCTAACAAAGCATTTGGAAATGGCACCTTAAGTTGATAAGAACTTGGGCCTTCATCTATCTTCCCTTTTCCTTTCGGGTCCTCCTCTAACTTCTCCATGTTGGGTTCAGCCTCACTCTCACTTTCAATTTCATGAGGCCCATCAGTGGAACCTTCGGCTAACTCTCCATCTGTATGTGGGTTTTCTAAACTTTTCCCACTCCTAAGGGCTGAAATGGCTTTAGCATTCTCAAACTGAGGCCCTTTAGATTGTGGTAACGGGCCAGGTTGAAGTAAAAGGCCCGATTGCTGAGAAAAATCTGGAGGTTGATTCTTTGGATTGGCAATGGGTTGACTAGGAAGTTGACCCACTTCTCTTCTCATCGTAGCTTCAGCTAGTTGGCCCATTTGACTTTCCAACTTAGAAATGGATTGTTGCTGGGTCAAAATCAGTTGTTGGAGTTGAATGAATTTATCATCAAAATTGGGCTGAAGAGGTTGTTGATAAGTGGGTGGAGGATGGTATTGGGTTGGTTGTCCAGATTGGAATGAGTGGTAGTGGGCCGGTTGACCTGATTGGAATGATTGATAATGGGCCGGTTGAGATAATTGGGCCTGAGATCCCCTTGCCTTAACATTTCCGTAGAAATTAGATTGATGTTGAAATGAATTTGGTGGCTTTTGGGCCTGATGCATGGGAGGATTGGACATTGGTAATGGGGCCTGCTGATTCTTCCAAGAGAAATTAGGGTGGTTTCTCCATCTAGGATTGTAAGTATTTGAGAATGGATCATTATTGGGCTTGGAGAATCCCTGGGCAGCCTGAACTTGTTCCTGAATGAATGGTGGAAGTTGGGCTGCAGTTGGGCATTCATTCACTTGATGGGTTGGACTTGCGCATAAGGCACAAATGTCATGATTGGCAGAAGATGGGCCTTCTTATGGACTAGATTGTATTGGGTAAGTAGGCTCTTTCTTGTTTAAGGTCAAGAGTTGGTCTAATTTATGGGCCAAGATGTCTATCTTATCCAATTTCTGATTAATCAGATTTATGTCCATTCTGGATTCGGGCTCTCCACGGGCCTTAAGTTCATACATTCCAGTCTGTTTAGATGGCCCAACAGACCTCTTATAAGATGATAATGAGACATGATTGATGGAATTTTCACTTAACATCTCAAAAAGATCATAGGCCTCATCTTCATTTTTCATCATAAATACCCCTCCACATGAGACATCCACCATTTGTCTGAACTGTTCAGACAATCCTTCATAGAATGCTTGGACAATTTGCCATTTTGAAAGTCCATGATGAGGACATTTCCTAAGCAATTCTTTCAGTCTTTCCCAAGATTCATGGATCAATTCCCCGGGAGTTTGGGTAAAACTCGTGATGGCCCTTCTCATGGTATTGGTCCGTCCTATGGGGTAGAACTTCTTGAGAAATTCTTTCTGCATTTCTTCCCATATCCTAATGGGCCTTCCTATAGTTCCCAACAAATATTTAGCCTTATCCTTTAATGAAAAGGGAAATAAGGTCAACTTAAGGCCATCATCGGTGAAATTCTGGATCTTCACCGTAGAACAGATTTCTAGAAATTCATCTAGATGCTTATAGGGATCTTCATTAGTATTCCCATAAAAGGATGGGAGCATCTGAATGGTGCTAGATTTAATTTCATATTGATTGACTGGATTCTGAGGAAGATGAATACAAGATAAAGGTTGATATCGATTTGGAATGAAATAGTCCTTCATTTGCTTCGGTGGGTCCTGATTATCAGCCATTTGATCTTGTGGTGGATTCCTTTGATGTAGGATTCTCTCTATTTCAGCAAATGATCCTAGAAGGTTAGGGTTTTGAGATCTCCTACCTTGCATACACTAGGACTGATAGAGAGAGGATGGATTTGAATTTTACTTTCTATTTCTTTTTTTTTTTTTTTTAAATGCAAACAATTTTGGCAAACAAATTACCCTAATGATCTAATGTTAACATAGACTCTCTATGTGAATTTTCTTACAAGGTGAATGGAGTCTGCCTTAAGTCACAACCACAATCAATCAACGGTCAGGTAAGAGGTGGGGTAGTGGGAGGCTCCCCTTACTTTCGTAGGGACCTAATTAGAGAACCACTTTCCCGCTTAGGCGTTTGCCTTTTTAACCTCTAGCCTAGACACCGTTATCAAAAGTGGAGGCAACCCGAAATTTAAACCACTCACAGTGTAAACCCTAGATTCTCTTTCTACTTGCTTTTAATTGGATCAGGAAATGCCAGTGCAAGGAAGGTGATTTGTAGGCCAAGGAAGGGTGATCAAATCCCTACCTTATGTGGTTAAAGTTGTTGCCCTTAAAATCTTTTTGAATGCAATAAAAGGCAATAAGCAAATCAATGCAGGGTGTGTTGATGCAATCATGAATGACTTGCTAAAATTAAAATACGTACCTTTCCCCCGCAATCTTCAACAATTTATGGAAATAACTATGAAAGGAAGCTAGCTCATGCTTTCCTAGAATGATGAATGCCTAGCATGGAATGTTTCTAATCTGGAAATGCAGATTTTTAAATTTAGATGTTCTTCTTTTGTTTCTTTTTTTTTTTTAGTTATTGGAAACCTATCTAAATTAGAAACTACAAAAATTGAAACTAACTAAAGTAAGGAAATTGAAATATAGAAAGTTGGAACATACTTACCATGATTTCGCTTTCCTCTTCTTTTTTTTTTCAATATACCTGCAAAAATAAGAAAAATGAGGTTAGCTAAAAATTAAGTACACTAAATCCAAGATAATCAAAATTAAAAATCTAATTCCCCGGCAATGGCGCCAAAAATTGATAGCCAATGATTATGTCGTTAAAAAACCCAAGCTAACAATCATATTTTAATCGACTCATATAAACTAATTTTAACAATAGCAATGGTGAGTCCGAGTCGATCCACAGGGAAGTAAATTCTTAATTTTGAAAATCTTGTAATTCTTAATAATCTAAAAACAAGTGAGAACTTGAGGGAACTAATTAATTACCTATTTAAACTATGACCCAATTAACTAACGTACCTAAAAATGTAATTATGTAAACTAAATGAATCCCTTTTTTTTTTAGAAATTAAACACAACCATATATGGAGAATAAGCACAACTAAAAAACAAAAAAACAAAAGCACCATTATTTAAGTATGTGTAAATCATTAATCATCTAAAAATCAGGAATCAAATTACAAAATCTATGGTTTAATATCCTTAAACAAAATAACTAAACATCAAATACTAAATAACTAATCCTACTCAAATAAACAAATACTGTACTAGTGGAGAGAGAGAGAGCAAAGCAGCGACAACCTCTGTGGATGCTTTGTGAGGGCTCCGGCGCAATGGACCAACAGCAAAGGGGTAGTGCAGTAGACCGGCTGGAGAGCGGGATGTTCAACTTCAAGTGTGTTGGAGTGCGGCGTGTGCACCGGATGTGCTGGAGGCTTGCAGGTGCGGTTGGTGGAGGCGTGCTGGAGCCGCGCGTAGAAGCTTGCAGCCGGAGACGTGCGTGCATGCGGTGGGGCGTTTGGAGGAGCGTTGGGCAACGCGGAGCAACTGGTGGCTGATGCGTGGGGCGTGCATGCATGCCGTGTAGAGCAGCTTCAGGTGCAGCGGCTGGTGTAGCGGGGTGCTTCAGCAGACATGCATGAGCGGCGGTAGCATGCATGCATGCAGGCGCATGGACGGTGCGGTGGCCTGGGGCGCGGCTGGCTTTAGGCCCGTGTGAGCGCTGGTGTGCCTGGCAGGGCGTTGGGCAATGCGTGGGGGCCGGCGAGAGAGAGAAGAGAGAGACAGAGCAAGAGAGAAGGAGAGTGCGGCACAGAGTGCTGGGAGAGAGGAGAGGAAGAGAGATTGCGGCTGGGAGAACATAGAGTGCTGGGAGAGAGGAGAGGAAGAGAGAGCCGTAGGAAACCGAAGAGAGGGAGCAGAGGAGGGAGGAAGGGTGCTTGCAGACGAAGAGGGAGACCGGAGAGAGAATAATATAAAGAGGAAGAGAGAGACGTGGTAAACAGAGAGAGAGGAGGAGAGTGCTTGGGGGCGGCGGTCCTCCGAAACGGAGAGGGAGAGGGAATAGGAGAGTGCGGCTGGGAGAGGCTGGGAAACCAGAGAGAGAGGAGGAAAGTGCGGCTAAGAAAACAGAGAGAGAGAAAGAATAATATGACTGAGAGGAAGGGGGGATCCTTTTAAAGAAAAGATAAGGAAGGGTTTTTTAAATAAAGAAAGTGGGGGAAAGGAAGGTGGCTGGTCTTTCTTGGGTTCTTTGGGCAAGAATTAGGGCAATATTAGGGCATCAAATGACATTTTTACCACTGTTTTAATCTTTTGGTCAAAATGAAGTCGAATTTATTGAGATTCGAATACTAGACCTCCCCCAAATTTCCAGAAACTCCACCAACTGCACTGCATCATCGGCATGTCCTATTCACATAGAATAAATGTAAATTAGCATATTATCATTAAAAAAATAATTATATTTATTTATTTCATCTCGGTTTTGTCGAAAAACTGCAAATGTACTATACTCCATTAATCACATGAAATGACGATGTTTTTAAGTCAGAATTTGACGAAATTGGTACCGTTGGACTTGGTACGCAATTATCTATTAGTTCATGCTATTTTACATATAAAAACGTGAGTGTGATGCAAAAGATTGCCTTTAAATGATCAGTTTAACAATTTATTAGTGGGCAAGGGGTTGGAAGGCTTCAGTTTGCTCAGAAACTGAAGAACTCCAAGCGAGAGAAGGCTTCGGCAGTCCATAAGTCAGAGGAAGCAGAGGAATCCTCCGCATTCCAAATGGGATTGTTTTCTTAACTCTCTCCTTATTCTTCTCCTTTCCATTTCATTGCATTCCCACTCTCTATCTACTCCGTAACATCATCCTCTCCTCTTACTCTTTTCTTTTTACCACATTACTTTTACTTTTCACTATTACCACATACGAGCACCCCATCTACATGCATGCATCTTAGGATGACCTAGCAACTCTTATCCCCCAGAGGTTTTAAACAAAAAACGGGAGGTGGGTGGCCATAACATATGGTCACCTTCCCTCCCCAAACACCCATCCAGTACGTCCCCTTTCAATCTTAGCTCGTTTATTTGTTTGCATGAATGGATCCTACATGCCGCAGTTCTAATTGGGCTATTCTTTTCTTTGTTCGTCTTTTCTTTTCAGGGGCTCTTACCACACTCTGTGCATGGACTACCGAGCTCTCCCCCTTCAGCCGGCCGAAGGCAGAGAAGAGGAACCCACTATCCCCGCTCCATCAAAACGCGATCACTCTCACCATCCTGCGGAGCACAGAGACCGTAAAGTAATGCTCTTGGCGATCACACACTTTGACTCCTAACCCTTCCAAATCGCCGCAATGTTAAGACAAACGGAGAAGCCCTCGCCCGAAGCCCACAGCAGCAGCGGGGGACGTTCCGGGCGCCTACAGTCTCCTGACGGCATCTGAAGACTTGCTGTCCCTACAGCCATCGCATCAACTTTTGCTCCATTTCTAAGTCTCAGATTCACGTCTCTATGATTCAGCTTTCTTCTACTTGTTAATACTTGCAAGTTTTTGCAGATATGAGAAACACATTTAATATCTAATACCCAAGATGTTGATTCTCTATAAGACAAGTTAAGATCGATCATGAGTATACCTGAAGCTTCACCAAACTTCTCCTTTGCTTTTTATGCTAGGTAAACCTTGCAGTTTCTTTTCCAATGTCCTTTTTTATGGCAGTGGAAACACTGACCTTTATCATTAGCTTTTATTTTATCCTTTTGAATAGCTGGTTGCCTTTCACTGGCTTTTTGGACTTTCCTTTCTTAAAGGTCTGTCCAACTTTCCTTTTCTTATTGGTCTTACCAACAAGCATAATATGAGGTTTATCCTTTTGGATAGTCCCCTCAGTTGTCTTCAACATATTGAGCAGCTCATCCAGAGTAACCTCAATTTTGTTCATATTGAAGTTAATGATGAACTGTGAAAATGAATTTGGCAAGGATTGATGGATCAGATCGATGCTTAAGTCATTGTTCATAACAAAATCAAGCACCGCAAGCCTTTCAATACACTCTATCATTTTAAGCACATGTGTTTGGACAGATGTGCCATCAGTCATTCTAGTTCTGAATAGTTTCTTAGATATCTCATATCTTTCTGTTCTGGATTATTCACCAAACAACTCTTGTAGGTGATTCAGAATGGCCTTTGTGTCCATATTGTCATGTTGTCTTTGTAGTTCATTATTCATTGAACCAAGCATGTAACATTGGACTTTTATAAAGTCCTCCTTCAAGTTTTCAAAAATCATTAGTTCGTCTTCATTGGCATTATCTCCAGGTTGTTCCGGATCAGGCTGATCCAGGACATGTTAGGTTTAGGTGGCCTACAAGCCAATCTAACTATGTAAATCTCGTTCATTTATTAATATAATGGCATAATATTCATTATGTGTAAATCGCATTAATTATCGTTTCATAATGAAGTGTCTGTGAATATATGCTATAGTGATCAGATTATGATGAGATCATACTAATGAGACAGATCACTTAAACACACATATTCTTAATCGTTCCTAGTCGGAGGATATCCCAGAAGGACATCGGATATCCAGTTAGACTAGTACAGATTACTCCTACTCATATGATGAGGGTGACTGATCTCATAAGTCACTTGTGTGGAGACACTAAGGCGAATTTGTAGATGCTCATTGGAGAATGAGTTCACTGAACTGATCAGACTGAATCGCTGGATGGTATTGTACCTCACTGTCAACCAGCTTGATTCTATTATCGCAGTTGCGTGGATGGTCCTCGGACCTGAGACACCAAGGACACCTTGTCGGTGGACTTCTATGCTTTGACCTCGGTTTACGAATCTCTAGCCACGGGATTCTAAAATGCCAAGGATTGGGTACAGTGGAATACCGTCGAAGGGAATTGTGTGTCAATAAGGAATCATTCGCTCTCGGTACTTAGAGAAAGAATGCTATAGGAAGGATGCGTGGAAGTCCCTGGCCAGGGCGGACGATAATATCGGGAAAGGAGTTTTCCGATATTTATCAGCGGCATCCAATCCAAGTGAGCCGACCGGTTAGGGTTTGACAGCACGCCATATCCTGAGTTGACTCAAGAGCATTATACTAATGAAGGATTATATCCACGCGGTAACTGTCGGCAGAAAGGTTCCAAGAGTGGGTTGCTTAACCCCGATACCTTCCAGGTTCACGCGGTGTTGCTTGACACTCAACGTGATCGGAGGCCCGGTCAAATTCGATGTGCGACATTAATTCGATTGATTAATTAATTAATAAAGGATTATTAATTGATTAATAAAGCCAGTGAGGAGTCATTGGGCTTGTTGGGCCATTAACTGGATTGGTAATTGGGCCTAGAGGGTCACACACAAATGATTCTCAAGGTGATGGATAAATAAGTGGGTTTTATATTAACCGGGAGTTTTTATGAAAAACTGCACGGTTAGTATAAAACATAGCGAACGGGCTGAGCAGGCCAAGCTGCTGCTAACCCTAGCCGCCCCTCCTCTATTTCTCTCTCTCTCTGGCATCCAGACAGATCCATATCTACTCCGCCGCTTCTCCGAATCCCGTTCGAGGGGAAATTGTCCACGTGTTGCGGCGATCGTTGCGGCGACCGGCGGAGGTTTCGTAGGCTGCGAAGAACGAGGAACGTGAGGATATCCGTCACGAGGAGGATCGCGTGGACTTCGCTAGAGGCTGGGCACTTGCGCGGCTTGCGGTGTCACACCGACGGAACCGAACAGTTGCGGATTCGAATCCGCACACGGTGAGAACAGATAATTCGATTATTGTGATTTTTAGTTTTTCGAAACAGGAACGGATCTCCGTTTTTATTTTATTTTCCGCTGCGTGGGAGATCCAGAGAAACCTGAGAACCCAATAGTGGTATCAAAGCTAGGTTCCACTGTTTCTCGTCCCGTTTCGGTCTCCGAATTAATTTTTTCTTGAATTTATTCCATGCTTTAAAACTCGAATTTTGCTTAATCTGTGTTCATGAGATGAACACAAATAATCGGATTATTATTCTGCAATTTTCGAATTTTATTTGGGGGTTTTGTGTTCTTCGTGGGACGATGAACGGCGAGTTTTCGGCGGCTTCGTAAGCGATTCCCAAGCGTTGGGATAGCGGCCCAGATGCCCGGATCTCTAGGTGATAGTCACCACAGCACATCCGGTATCTTTGTCGGCACCGGAGTGCCCTTGGAGGGCTGCAAAATCAAGCCCCAAATTCGGGTTTTGAAACCCTGAAAATCAGATCTTTGGGTTTTCTGAGGGGCTCGGGCTGTGTGTGTGGGGCCTCTCCGGCGATCCCACCGGCGCCAGAGGGGGCACGGCAGGTACGGACGCGCCGTACCGCCGGCGGCCACTGCTGCACGAGCCCCGCCGCCGGCCACCGCTTACACCTGCATCTAGGGTTTCTATGCAAAGGGGTGTCGGGTTTCTGGCAGGGACGAACTAGGCGAGCCGGCCCCGAACCGGTTTAGACTAGCTCGACCGGGCCCGGCTGGGGGCCAGAACCTGGCTGGGCCAGGGCCGGTGCCTGGCTGGACCAGGACTCGAGCCTGGCTGGGCCAGGGCTCGAGCCTGGCCGAACCAGGGCCCGAACAACCCATGTGGTTGAGCTCTGTTCAGATTAAAACCCTTATTAAACCCCATAAATACCTTATTAAGCCCATTTGACCCAATTAATAATTGATTAGATTTTAAATTTATATTTCAAAATTGTTTTGGAAATTAAATTTTTTAATATTATTGAATTGATTCAGTAATGATTTTGGAATCATTTTATTAACAAATTGTTGTTATTTATTGTAGTTAGTTATTAATTTAAATGTTAAATTAATAATTAATTTTAAATGATTAATTTAAGAGTTAAATTAATGTTCATTAGTTAATTAGAATTGATTTTTAATTTAAATGTTATATTAACAATTAATTTTAACTAACTAATTAAATGGTTTAATTAAGATTTATTAGTTATTGGTTTAAGAGTTAAACTGATAATTAATTTTTAATCCAATAATCTAAAAGTTAGATTAGTGTTTAATTGTTAATTAGTGTTAATTATTAGTTTAAGAGTTAATTTGATCATTAACATTAATTAATTAACTAGTCTAAGAGTTAGATTAGTAAATAATAATAAATTAGAGTTAATTATTAATTTAAGTGTTAAATTAATGATTAACTTTGTTGGACTAGTCTAAGAGTTAGATTAGTTATTAATAGTCTAATTGTTAGATTATTAATGGGGTTTAATCTAAGTGTTAGATTATTAGAATTGTTCTAATTTGTATGGAATAATCTGGAATTATTAATTCGGAGTGTGTGCACATGTGATGTGTGTTTATTGCTTTTAAATTTTGATCTAATTGCATGTTACGTTAATAAATGAGTTTTTCGAAATTCAAATACCAATTTTGATTGGATCCCAGCTTTTTGAAAGCCAAAATTATTTATCTTGAAAACTCTTTTATTTTAGCCATGTGATGCACTATATCATGTGTGGATGTTTAAAACACACTGTGGTAATGGATATGCACTTAATTAATTATTCATGTGATGAATGGATTGTGTGGATCGTGGATGTATGATTGTTTATTAATTGTTAATAAATAGAGATCTGCGTATCTCTCCCTCTCTCATTCTCTGATGTATTTCTACCTCCCTCTCTCTTGTACTAGCCATAGGGCTCTCTTCTAATTACATGTAATTTTAGAATTAGTATAATCTGATCGAGGTAACCGAGGAAGGAGCGAGGACGATCCACAGCTGCAACCAGGAAGGCGAAAAGATCGAGATCTCTTGCCTATGTGTTTGCAGGTTATCTAATATAATTGTTGTGTTAGATTGTGTGTGTGTTTGACTGTTGGCTCCAGTCAAACCTACTGTGCTATCCATGACCACACTAGACATGTATGTGATGCAATGTTTTCTTTTGATTATGAATCAAAGCAAGTATAGTATTTACTAAATATATACGATATATTTTTATACTATCACCTAGGAGAGACCAAGATAAAAGTTATCTAAATACCCTCAGATAAACTCTAAGCCGTAACGCGAGTAGTTAAGAACTTACCGCGTGGTCCACCATCGTTATAGTCATAGGAATCGAATCACTTTAGACAGGTTTGTTGTGCTATCCACAAGGCCTGTTTAATTGGGAGGAGAAACTGTGGCTATAGCATTAGATGCCTATATGATCGGGGTAGAGGAACCATGTAGCTTTGTTGTGCTATCCACAAGGGCTACATGCAAATCTATGCTCATCGCATAACGATGGTTAGCTTAGACCAAAATTAGTAGTTTGTTGTGCTATCCACAAGGCCATTAAATCTCTGGGGACCGAAGCTATGATCAGATATTGCAAGGAGTTGCAAGTCCCATGAGTTGGGTGCTCTTTGATTGTATTACAGTTTATTGTGCTATCCACAAGGCTGTAGTGCAAGTCATTGAGATTCTGATCCCCACTAAGAGACTGTCGGCGTCTCCCGTTCTGTATAATTGAGGGTTATACAGTCCGTTAAAAATTTATGGGAGTTAAACTTGAACAAAAGACCATGTCTTGTTTTAAATTTTAATAATTGAACATCTGCTAAATAGATTTTACTTATCTTTTGTATGAAATTATGTCATCGAATAACCCACTCCGCGGCATACTTGATGCCCTTTTCACTTACCTGATCTACTCAGATTGGCTCAGACACTTGAAAAATGTCTTCAGATCTGAGCAGATTGCCTACACCCTTGATGCTGATCATTCTGATGAATCGGCATTAGATGCCTCTGAGATAGAAATGATTGCATACGATAAAAGATCGAAGGATAAAGGCCAAAGAGTAGTAAAGGGTGACTGCTTCTATTATAAGCAGTATGGTCACTAGAAGAGAAACTGCAAGGAGTTCCTTAACGATAAAGCTCATGGAAAGGTGGAGTTGTCTGAAGCTTCATATATCTATATGATAGATATTAACTTGTCAGTTAGAGATTCCACATCTTGGGTATTAGATACTGGATGTACTTCTCATATCTACCATGATGTGCAGATGTTGACAAGTAAGCGCAAGCTGAGACAAGGTGAGGTGGAATTGAGGCTAGGAAATGGCGTAAAAGTTGCGGCGATTGTTGTTGGAACAGTAAACCTCAGGCTTCCATCAGGAGACGCCTTACTATTAGAAGATTGTTATTATGTTCTTAGCATAATAAAGAATATCATATCAGTATCTTGTTAGGACAAGATAGGATATAAGTTGTCTATTGAGAATAGAAGTTGTTCGATTTATTATGGTAATAAATCAATAACTTCGGCATTTTTAGTCAACGGTCTATATCTCTTAGATGTTTCTTATTACAATCTTCATATTGATAATGCTCTTAAGAAGTGCAAGAATTGTGTGAACCAAGCCTACATGCGGCATTGTAGACTTGGGCACATTGGCGAAAGCAGGTTGCAAAAGTTGCATAAACATGGTTACTTAACAGCATTCAATTACGAATCGTTTGCAACATGTGAATCCTACCTTATGGGAAAGATGGCAAAATCTCCATTTACTGGACATGGAGAACGTGCCAAGGACATTCTGGAACTAATACATTCGGATGTATGTGGTCCTATGTCCACCCAATCCAAAGGTGGTTACTCATACTTCATCACGTTCACCGATGACTTCTCAAGATTCGGCTATGTGTACTTAATGAAGTACAAGTCGGAAGCATTTGAGAAGTTCAAGGAGTTCAAGAATGAGGTAGAGAAGCAGTTAGAAAAGAATATTAAAGCCTTTCGATCAGATCGAGGAGGAGAATACTTGAGTACTAATTTCACACAATTCTTAAAGGATAATGGTATCCTTTCTCAGCTAACGCCTCCATATACACCACAGATGAATGGTTTATCAGAAAGGAGGAATCGCACCTTATTGGACATGGTGCGATCCATGATGAGCTTTTCGTAATTACTAGTGTCCCTCTGGGGGTATGCTCTAGAGTCAGCAACATACCTACTGAATAGAGTACCCAGCAAGTCTGTGGCCTCTACTCCATATGAGATATGGAAAGACAGGAAACTAGAATTTAAACATGTTAAAGTCTAGGGTTGCCCTGCTCATGTAAAGAGACATGATCCAAACAAGCTGGAATCACGAACTGATAAATGCAGGTTTGTAGGATATCCAAAAGAAACCTTTGGATACTATTTTTTTACCATCCTGGTAAACAAAAGGTGTTTGTCGCCAGGAAAGCTGTCTTCCTGGAAGAGGAATACCTTCTCCAAGAGAATAGTGGGAGTAAAATAGTACTGGAAGAGGTTCTAGATCCCCAAACAGCTGCATTATTATCAAATGAGATATCAGTTCCTGAATCTGTTCAGGTACACACACATGAGCCTCGTAGATCTGGTAGATTACTTAGACTACCCGAACGATATGTGGGACATGCTGCTGAAGGTGAGCCTAAGGTAGAATATAATGAGGATGATGATCCTAAAACCTACCAGGAGGCCATAGTAGGCCCAGAAGCCGCGAAATGGCAAGAGGCCGTAAACTCAGAAATCCAGTCCATGTACACCAACCAAGTTTGGAACTTGCAGGACTTGCTCGAGGGTATTGTACCCATCGGTTCCAAGTGGATCTTTAAGAGAAAGATCGGTGCTGATAGACGGATCGACACTTATAAGGCAAGGTTGGTGGCAAAGGGATATCGTCAAAGGAAAGGAATTGACTATGACGAGACTTTTTCACCAGTTGTCATGATAAAGTCGATCATGGTTCTACTCGCCATTGCTGCACATTTTGATTATGAAGTCTGGCAGATGGATGTGAAGACTGCCTTCCTCAATGGTAACATTGAGGAAGAGGTGTATATGATACAGCCAGAAGGTTTCACATCCAAAGAATCTCCAGATAAAGTGTACAAGCTTCAGAGGTCCATTTATGGACTGAAGCAGGCTTTCTGGAGCTGGAACAAAAGATTTGACGAGGCTGTCAAGTCTTATAACTTCATTAAGAATGAAGATGATCCTTGTGTGTACAAGAAGACTAGTGGGAGCGCAGTCACCTTCTTAGTTCTTTACATAGATGATATACTACTCATTGGGAATGATGTAGCTATGATGTCATCAGTAAAGATCTGGCTGTTGAAAAACTTCTCCATGAAGGATTTGGGAGAAGCATCCTGCGTATTGGGAATACAGATATATAGAGATAGATCAAAGAAAATGCTTGGAATGACCCAATCCTTGTACATAGATACCATAGTCAAAAGGTTTGGCATGGAAAATTCCAAGAGAGGTCTCATACCAATGAGACATAGAATTAGTCTCTCAAAGGAGCTGTAACGACCCGCCATCTTATGACCGGAGACCCGGTCACTAAATGGATGTCGGCCCATTAACTTTAGGTTCACACCCGGATCTTATACACACATCTGGAGGAGTAAGCGTTACACAAGATTAAATATAACATTCGCACGGACTACAAGGAGGTACAGTGCGCAGGAAGTAAAATAATAATGTCCGTACACAGTCCAACAATAATTACATGTCCAACAAATTAATTAAGTACAGGCAGAAATAAAGTACAACAACATCGGGGCATACCCCGGGAACTGAGATAGCTGCTGGTCCGCACACCAAGGAGAACACCACGCGCCGCCATACGTCACAAGGTCTACACCTGAAAACGCAGGGAGTGAGCCACACCAAAATTGGGCTCAGTAGGGATCATCCGATCCCTCGCCTCCCACACACACACCCACAAGTGCAGCAACAATGATACAGGTAATAAGGCAAGTAAAGCTGTAACACACTACTCCTAAAATCTCGATATGAACCATGTGCATTCGAAATGTAACATGCATATCTCTAAATCATTCTATCAAGGAACCTACAACTCGTGTCTCGGCAAAACACGCCAACC
Organism: Zantedeschia hybrid cultivar; assembly: GCA_030544215.1. Taxonomy (NCBI): domain Eukaryota; kingdom Viridiplantae; phylum Streptophyta; class Magnoliopsida; order Alismatales; family Araceae; genus Zantedeschia; species Zantedeschia hybrid cultivar. The sequence continues at coordinate 11,511,009 of JARZZO010000013.1, read as the reverse complement.
ACGCCTCCGAAAATGGGAAACACCAACCACACAGCCGTAAGTGGGAAACACCGTCCACACAAGCGAAAGTAGGAAACACCGACCCGCTGAGACCAAACAGTAACCCCTCGGATAGCACGCTAGCTACTCCGGCCCAACTGGCTCAGGTGGTTACTCCTTCCCTCAGCATGAGTGACTCTCCGAATGTACCACTCCGACACCGGTACTAGCTGACCCCGGGGTTCACCAGGTGACCCTCTCTCACTAGGCGTCACCCCGCCTACGCCCCCACCGGCGCTGTGCTCACGCCCCCACCAGCACAGGGTGATAAAGCGCTACAATGTCACTCCAGGTCCACAGTAACACAAAACACCAAAACCCGGCACAGTACGATCCGGTCACGTGAAAAGCCCACGATCGCACGGCACACAACGCAGTGCCATTTGGTCATGAAGAATCCATTTCTACCGAGTACACTAAGCATGCACTACCAACTATCTAGCAGTATGAACACATTTTACTGGCATGAATTAGTGTTGTTCTGTCTTGAATCGCGTCGCCCAAGGCCAACGCCATTCAAGCTCCCTAAACTGGTTCATAAAACACGGGCCACGGAAATCTGGCCTAAAAGGCGTCGACACCAGAGGTCGCCTTTTGAAAGGCGTCGACATCCTCCGACGCCAACCACACCGAAAATCCAGGAATTCCAGAAAACATTAATCAGGGGATTTCTGCCTTAAAAGGCGTCATGGTTACCCGACGCTATTCAAATCGCGTCGCCCACCCATGACGTCTTTTAGTCCCAGAATCCCGAGCTGACGGACCCTCAGTCGGGGTGATTTCCTGCCTAAATGGTGTCATGGTGGCCCGACGTCCTTCTGAAAAGACGTCGTCCACCCATGACGTCATTTAGCGCCAGAACCCCTAACCCGTGAGACCTCGAACGGGGAGGTTTCTGTCCTAAAAGGTGTCGTACTGCCCTGACGTCCTTTCTAAAAGGCGTCGACCAGGCACGACGCCATTTAGCGCCAGAAACCTGGTTCCCTGGTTCGAACTGAGGGTTTCTCCCTTAACCCCAAATACTCCGAAAAAGCCCCAAAACGGAAAGGGGGAGGAAGAGAAGTTGATCCACCACAAACATGCTACAAAACCACATTCACGAACGCGGCCATACCCACAAGAACACCCCCTAAACATGCTTAATCTAGCCCAAAACACATCACATCATGCCTAAGAAAACACGAGCAACACATAGAAGGTTCGTCCCCCTACCGGATACTTGAACTCCTCCTGGCTCCGTGTCGCCCAACCGCCGCATCGCAGACCGCCGCCGGTACCCCCGAGAACGTCGCCACTCCGCCGGGACGTCGGCCGCCATCCGGAGAATGGAACGCCGCGAAGGAAGTGGTGGTGGCAGAGGTGAGAAGTAGGGAGGCGTTGGAGTGATGGAAGAGGAAGAAGAGGAAGGGAATGGGGAAGACTGGGATCGGAGGAGGCGGAGAGGGAGAGGAGAGAGAGTGAAGGGGTGAGAAATGAGGGAAAGAAAGGAGGGCTCGCGGGGTCAATCAGGAACTGCCTAAAACGCGTCGAGCGAGAAGGACGCCTATCAGATGACAGGACGGGCCGTACTGACAGCTGTCTGAAACGCGTCGACCACCACGGACGCCGTTTAGCTGACATGTCAGGCACCGTACACTGACATCGCAGGGTGGCAGTCTGAATCGCGTCGTCCATCATGGACGCCGTTCAGACGATGAGACAGGGGCCGTACTCTCGCGGCCCGAAACCCGCCCACGTGGCGCCCACGTGGCACAACAGCAAAACGCCTAAATGGCGTCCACCTATCAAGACGCCGTTTGAAAGGCGTCGTGAAGTGTAGACGTCATTCAGAAGAAACTCTCAAGATCCTTCAGGGTCCAAACCAGGGGATCCGGCCCGAAACCGACCCGAAAACTGCACCCGAAACCTCAGTCCTTACATTCTCCCCCCCTTAAAAGAATTTCGTCCCCGAAATTGCCTGCTACAAGTAACGAGGGCGAAAATGTCTCCACTGCCAACTCGCATGGGAACTTACCAAAAAGGGTAGGGAACTGCTTCCCAGCATCTCAATCACGCGCCCCCAGGTCGCCTCGCTCCCGGAGCGATACTGTCAAAATACTCAGTCCACAGATGCAACCTTGTTCCGGAGGACCTGTGACTAGTGATTCTTAAAACGCACTAGACACTCTGGAAAGGACAAGTCCTCAGCGACCTCAAGTCCTGAAAGTTCTAACACCTGGGGCGGATCCAGAACACTCCTCTACAACGAAACACGAAACGCATCTTGCACTCCCGCAAGACTGAACGGCAAGGCTGGCTGGTAATCTTCCTCAATTCGAGCAAGAACGGGAAGAGGCCCAGCACGGCACGGACCCAGCTTACCTTGCTTCTCAAATCTCTTCACACCCGTAGAGGGCGAGACTTGGAAAAACACGAGGTCTCCAACTTCAAACTCAATCGGTCTCTTACCGATGATAGCACAACTCTGGCAACCTAAGCACACTGCCATACCAACCCTGATCCTGCTAACTGTCTCTTGCCAACCTCAGACTAGATCACAAAGGATCGACACCACCATCTAAACAATGCCTCAAAAGGCGCCATGCCAATGCTATTGTGGTAACTGCTATGGTACACAAAACCCCACTGAAAACCAATGCTGCTCCCAAGAACCTCCTCAGTCTAGGCAACATGCCACGAGCAGAACCTCTAAAATCCGAATGGCCCTCTCAGACCGCCCATCAGCCTCGGGATGATAGGCCGGGCTGAAGGCTAATCGCGTACTCAAGGCCTTCCAAAAACTCTTCCCACAGCTAAGAAGTAAATCTCAACGCCCGATTCGACATGATGGATAAGGGAACATCGAGCAGAAAGAGATGATCCGACTCACAAACAACTCAGCCAACTTACCGACTGACCAGTCCTTCCTGATAGCCAGGAAGTGTGCTGACGTAGTCAGTTGTTCAATGGTAATCCAGATCACGCTCCCTCCACCAGGGAATAAAACAATCCTAATACATGCCTCAAGTCGCAAGCTCCCGTCTCCACACCGGGATCGGCAAGGAATGTAACCACGCTACCGCTGCGCCACTCTGATATTCCACCCTAACCTGCCGACAATTCAAGCATTCAATTACAAAATCACCCCTGTCCTCCTTCTTACTAGACCACCTCAACAATGATACGCCTTACTCGATCCGGGAAGCATCATTTATTTAGAACAGTGTGCCTCCAAACGGGACACCTGCGCACGTCCTTCACGGTCAAATCACAAAGTCTACCTCTAACCTGACTGTACTACTGCCCCACAATTCCACCTCTGAACTCTGGAGAATCTGCGGTAACTCTGCATCTGTCCTCTAAGTTTTAATTACGGTATGGTACACTGCTGGCCAACCTGGCTCCATCAGTCTCACGTGGAATCCGAAAGGGAGGTTCCACAGTTTGCTCAAATAATCCCCATACAAATAATGCCTCTAGATCTATAGTGCAAACACCACAGCTGCCAACTCTAAGTCATAGATGGATAGTTCTCCTCAAGCTTCTTCAACTGCCTATAGGCCACAATCTTACCAAGTTGCATCGGAAACGCAGCTAAACCTCGATGCGATGTAACTGAATACCCCACAAATCCACTGGAACCTGATAGAAGTACCAACACTGGAGCCCAAGTGAAGTGAGTCTTCAACTTAATGAAACTCCGCTCACACTCCTCGATCCGCATGAGACGAACTCCCCTACGAGTCAACCTCAATAAGGGGGGTTGCTATCGAAGAAAACCCCTGGACCAACCATCGGTAAAATCCTACTAATGCCCTCACCGATCACACTCTTACACGGGGCTCCCCACACACAATCCATCAATCAAATCAATACTAAACTAATTATGTGCCATGATTCCACCAAAATTGATAGACCAACATCATTATATAATAACCTTACAAAGTACACATTACGATACCAAATTACCACTACGACCCAAAATGCATAAAGAGTGCCATAAGAGTTCACAACTACTACCTCATAAGACAGGGTAAGAGTGTTCATCTATCCCCGCACCTCGGATCTCCACAAAAAGGGCACACAACACTACATAAGGTACCGGGCTCCTACTGACCACTCGGCCCCTGACTCATCTTATTCTTCTGGGGACAGTTCCTCGCGAGATGTCCCCTCCTGCTACAGCAAAAACAGCTACCAGCGACCAATGGACACACCCGGTTGCCGTGATACCTACCACAACAGAGACAATAATCTGCCGCATCATGTCTCTTTCCCTGCTGCCTGCTAGCCTCAGTCTGCATCTGTTGGGCCGAACCGTCCTCATCTTCATCACGTGACGTCCCTTGGGACCCGAACTCAAAGGAACTCGAACCGTCTGACGAAAGGACCGTTGATTTGCTCTTGCCTTGCTGCTTCCCTCGTACCGTTCGCTCCAACTCTTTCGCCATTTGCTGAAATTGAGTCTCCACCGCTGCCGCGCATCGAACCGCTGACGCCAGATCTCTACAACCCTGAGGTGCCACCATTGTCCTTAGATCATATCGGAGTCCATCTACAAATCTCTCGGTTCTATATCTCTCCTGCTCAGATAAGTGTGGAACGAATCCTCCAAGAGCCACAAACTTCGCATGATAATCTAGAACTGACATGTCATTTTGCACCAATTCCATAAACTCTCTTTCCTTGGTCTCCTGGACGTGCCTTGGAAAGTACTGTCCACTAAACTCTCTCACAAATGCCTCCCAAGGGATCTCTCTCAAAGATCTATTTGCAAACATCCTTGTCTTGATGGTAACCCACCATTCATATGCATTATCCTTCAACAAATAGGTTGCCAACAAGGTCTTGTCATTCTCAGCACATTCAAGAACGTCAAACGTCTTCTCCATCTCCTTAATCCAATGAGCTGCCTCGTCTGGGACTGGTCGACCTGTGAAAGAAGGGGTCTCCAACCTCAAAAACCGCTCTAACACCGTGAACTGGTCACCTCGGGAATTGGATCCCTCGCTACCGTCTCCCTGCTGGTATCTACCCATAACTCCAATCATAGCCTCCACGAAACGATCCACATTATGCCCTTCTGCCTCCGAACTACCATCGTCTGATCTCGTATCACGAGCCAACGAAACTCTCTTCCTTGGCGCCATCACTACCTCACGAACGCGAAAATCAACACAAACACGTCAAAACCTATCACTCTACACCAGCAGCCATCGCCTGTACAGACTCGTACTTATTGTTGGACTACGATATCTAACCCAGTTTACCACTTACTCGACCAGACCATGCTCTGATACCAACTGTAACGACCCGCCATCCTATGACCGGAGACGCGGTCACTAAATGGATGTCGGCCCATTAACTGTAGGTTCACACCTGGATCTTATACACACATCTGGAGGAGTAAGCGTTAAACAAGATTAAATATAACATTCGCACGGACTACAAGGAGGTACAGTGCACAGGAAGTAAAATAATAATGTCCGTACACAGTCCAACAATAATTACATGTCCAACAAATTAATTAAGTACAGGCAGAAATAAAGTACAACAACATCGGGGCATACCCCGGGAACTGAGATAGCTGCTGGTCCGCACACCAAGGAGAACACCACGCGCCGCCACACGCCACAAGGTCTACACCTGAAAACGCAGGGAGTGAGCCACACCAAAATTGGGCTCAGTAGGGATCATCCGATCCCTCGCCTCCCACACACACACCCACAAGTGCAACAACAATGATACAGGTAATAAGGCAAGTAAAGCTGTAACACACTACTCCTAAAATCTCGATATGAACCATGTGCATTCGAAATGTAACATGCATATCTCTAAATCATTCTATCAAGGAACCTACAACTCGCGTCTCGGCAAAACACGCCAACCACGCCTCCGAAAATGGGAAACACCAACCACACAGCCGTAAGTGGGAAACACCGTCCACACAAGCGAAAGTAGGAAACACCGACCCGCTGAGACCAAACAGTAACCCCTCGGATAGCACGCTAGCTACTCCGGCCCAACTGGCTCAGGTGGTTACTCCTTCCCTCAGCATGAGTGACTCTCCGAATGTACCACTCCGACACCGGTACTAGCTGACCCCGGGGTTCACCAGGTGACCCTCTCTCACTAGGCGTCACCCCGCCTACGCCCCCACCGGCGCTGTGCTCACGCCCCCACCAGCACAGGGTGATAAAGCGCTACAATGTCACTCCAGGTCCACAGTAACACAAAACACCAAAACCCGGCACAGTACGATCCGGTCACGTGAAAAGCCCGCGATCGCACGGCACACAACGCAGTGCCATCTGGTCATGAAGAATCCATTTCTACCGAGTACACTAAGCATGCACTACCAACTATCTAGCAGTATGAACACATTTTATTGGCATAAATTAGTGTTGTTCTGTCTTGAATCGCGTCGCCCAAGGTCGACGCCATTCAAGCTCCCTAAACTGGTTCATAAAACACGGGCCACGGAAATCTGGCCTAAAAGGCGTCGACACCAGAGGTCGCCTTTTGAAAGGCGTCGACATCCTCCGACGCCAATCACACCGAAAATCCAGGAATTCCAGAAAACATTAATCAGGGGATTTCTGCCTTAAAAGGCGTCATGGTTACCCGACGCTATTCAAATCGCGTCGCCCACCCATGATGTCTTTTAGTCCCATAATCCCGAGCTGACGGACCCTCAGTCGGGGTGATTTCCTGCCTAAATGGCATCATGGTGGCCCGACGTCCTTCTGAAAAGGCGTCGTCCACCCATGACGTTATTTAGCGCCAGAACCCCTAACCCGTGAGACCTCGAACGGAGAGGTTTCTGTCCTAAAAGGCGTCGTACTCCCCTGACGTCCTTTCTAAAAGGCGTCGACCAGGCACGACGCCGTTTAGCGCCAGAAACCTGGTTCCCTGGTTCGAACCGAGGGTTTCTCCCTTAACCCCAAATACCTCGAAAAAGCCCCAAAACGGAAAGGGGGAGGAAGAGAAGTTGATCCACCACAAACATGCTACAAAACCACATTCACGAACGCGGCCATACCCACAAGAGCACCCCCTAAACATGCTTAATCTAGCCCAAAACACATCACATCACGCCTAAGAAAACACGAGCAACACATATAAGGTTCGTCCCCCTACCGGATACTTGAACTCCTCCTGGCTCCGTGTTGCCCAACCGCCGCACCGCAGACCGCCGCCGGTACCCCCGAGAACGTCGCCACTCCGCCGGGACGTCGGCCGCCATCCGGAGAATGGAACGCCGCGAAGGAAGTGGTGGTGGCAGAGGTGAGAAGTAGGGAGGCGTTGGAGTGGTGGAAGAGGAAGAAGAGGAAGGGACTGGGGAAGACTGGGATCGGAGGAGGCGGAGAGGGAGAGGAGAGAGAGTGAAGGGGTGAGAAATGAGGGAAAGAAAGGAGGGCTCGCGGGGTCAATCAGGAACTGCCTAAAACGCGTCGAGCGAGAAGGACGCCTATCAGATGACAGGACGGGCCGTACTGACAGCTGTCTGAAACGCGTCGACCACCACGGACGCCGTTTAGCTGACATGTCAGGCACCGTACACTGACATCGCAGGGTGGCAGTCTGAATCGCGTCGTCCATCATGGACGCAGTTCAGACGATGAGACAGGGGCCGTATTCTCGCGGCCCGAAACCCGCCCACGTGGCGCCCACGTGGCACAACAGCAAAACGCCTAAATGGCGTCCACCTATCAAGACGCCGTTTGAAAGGCGTCGTGAAGTGTAGACGTCATTCAGAAGAAACTCTCAAGACCCTTCAGGGTCCAAACCAGGGGATCCGGCCCGAAACCGACCCGAAAACTGCACCCGAAACCTCAGTCCTTACAGGAGCAGTCTCCTAAGACTCCTGATGAGAGGGCATTCATAGATAGAATACCCTATGCCTCTGGCATAGGATCTATCATGTATGCCATGCTATGTACACGACCTGATATTGCATTTGCTCTTAGTGTTACGAGCATATTTCAGGCTGATTCAGGCGAAGAGTACTGGAAGGCAGTGAAATGTATCCTTAAGTATGGAGGAGGTGACTTGAAACTGCGAGGCTTTACTGACTCGAGTTTCCAGTCAGATCCAGATGATAGCAAGTCTACATCTGGATTCGTATTTACATTGAACAGAGGCGCAGTGTGCTGGAAGAGTTCCAAGCAAGTAACCACTGTATATTCGACGACTGAAGCTGAGTACATCGCTGCAGTTGAAGCCGCAAAGGAAGCGGTGTGGTTGAAGAAATTCATCACCAACGTCAGCGTTGTTCCCAGCATCTCTGAGCCTGTTCCACTGTTGTGCGACAACAATGGAGCGATTGCGCAAGCGAAAGAGCCGTGGTCTCATCAGAAATCGAAGCATATTTTGAGGCGCTTTCATCTTATCAGAGAGGTCATATCTAGAGGAGATGTAGTAGTGGAAAGAGTTCCATTCGTCGACAATGTAGCAGATCCATTGACAAAGCCGTTGGCTCAAATTGTGTTTGAGCGTCACCTAAAGTCTATAGGCTTATTGTATAAAGGTGATTGGCTTTAGTCCAAGTGGGAGATTGTTAGTTTTAGGTGGCCTACAAGCCAATCTGACTATGTAAATCTCGTTCATTTATTAATATAATGGCATAATATTCATTATGTGTAAATCGCATGAGCCTCGTAGATCTGGTAGATTACCTAGACTACCCGAACGATATGTGAGACATATCGCTGAAGGTGAGCCTAAGGTAGAATATAATGAGGATGATGATCCTAAAACCTACCAGGAGGTCATAGTAGGCCCAGAAGCCGCGAAATGGCAAGAAGCCATGAACTCAGAAATCCAGTCCATGTACACCAACCAAGTTTGGAACTTGGAGGACTTGCCCGAGGGTATTGTACCCATTGGTTGCAAGTGGATCTTTAAGAGAAAGATCTGTGCTGATGGACGGATCGACACTTATAAGGCAAGGTTGGTGGCAAAGGGATATCGTCAAAGGCAAGGAATTGACTATGACGAGACTTTTTCACCAGTCGCCATGATAAAGTCGATCAGAGTTCTACTCGCCATTGCTGCACATTTTGATTATGAAATCTGGCAGATAGATGTGATGACTGCCTTCCTCAATGGTAACCTTGAGGAAGAGGTGTATATGATACAAGCAGAAGGTTTCACATCCAAAGAATCTCCAGATAAAGTGTGCAAGCTTCAGAGGTTTATTTATGGACTGAAGCAGGCTTCCCGGAGCTGGAACATAAGATTTGATGAGGCTGTCAAGTCTTATGACTTCATTAAGAATGAAGATGAGCCTTGTGTGTAGAAGAAGACCAATGGGAGTGCAGTCACCTTCTTAGTTTTTTACGTAGATGACATACTACTCGTTGGGAATGATGTAGCTATGATGTCATCAATAAAGATCTGGCTGTCGAAAAACTTCTCCATGAAGGATTTGGGAGAAGCTTCCTATGTATTGGGAATACAGATTTATAGAGATAGATCAAAGAGGATGCTTGGAATGACCCAATCCTTGTATATAGATACCATAGTAAAAAAGGTTTGGTATGGAAAATTTCAAGAGAGGTCTCATACCGATGAGACATGGAATTAGTCTCTCAAAGGAGCAGTCTCCTAAGACTCCTAATAAGAGGGCATTCATGGATAGAATACCCTATGCCTCTGCCATAGGATCTATCATGTATACCATGCTATGTACACAGCCTGATGTTGCATTTTCTCTAAGTGTTACGAGCAGATTTCAGGCTGATCCAGGCGAACAGCACTGGAAGACAGTGTAATGTATCCTTAAATACTTGAGAAGAACTAAGGATATGTTTCCTATATATGGAGGAGGTGACTTGAAACTGTGAGGCTTTACTGACTCGAGTTTCTAGTCAGATCCAGATGATAGCAAATCTACATCTGGATTTGTATTTACATTGAACAGAGGCGCAGTGTGCTGGAAGAGTTCCAAACAAGTAACCACTGCAGATTCGACGACTAAAGCTGAGCACATCACTGCAGCTGAAGCTTTCAAGGAAGTAGTGTGGTTGAAGAAGTTCATCACCAACCTTGACATAGTTCCCTGTATCCTTGATCATGTTCCGCTGTTGTACGACAACAATGGAACTATTACATGAGTGAAAGAGCCGTGGTCTCATCAGAAATCGAAAGATATTCTGAGGCACTTTCATCTTATCCAGAGGAGATGTAGTAGTGGAAAGAGTTCCATCCGTCGACAATGTAGCAGATCCACTGACAAAGCCGTTGGCTCAAATTGTGTTTGAGCATCACCTAGAGTCTATAGGCTTATTGTATAAGGGTGATTGGCTTTAGTCCAAGTGAGATATTGTTAGGTTTAGGTGGCCTACAAGCCAATCTGACTATGTAAATCTCGTTCATTTATTAATATAATGGCATAATATTCATTATGTGTAAATCGCATTAATTATCATTTCATAATGAAGTCCGTGAATATGTACTATAGTGATCAGATTATGATGAGATCATACTAATGAGACAGATCACTTAAACACACATATTCTTAATCGTTCATAGTCGGAGGATATCCCAGAAGGACATCGGATATCCTGTTAGACTAGTACAGATTACTCCTGCTCATATGATGAGGGTGACTGATCTCATAACTCACTTGTGTGGAGACACTAAGGCGAATATGTAGATGCTCATTGGAGAATGAGTTCACTGAAGTGATCCGACTGAATCGCTGGATGGTATTGTACCTCACTGTCAACCAGCTTGATTCTATTGTCGCAATTGCGTAGATGGTCCTCGGACCTGAGATACCAAGGACACCTTGTCGGTGGACTTCTGTGCTTTGACCTTGGTTTACGAATCTCTAGCCACGGGATTCTAAAACGCTAAGGATTGGGTACAGCGGAATATCGTCGAAGGGAATTGTGTGTCAATAAGGAATCATTCGCTCTCGGTACTTAGAGAGAGAATGCTCTAGGAAGGATGCGCGGAAGTCCCTGGCCAGGGCAGACGATAATATCGGGAAAGGAGTTTTCCGATATTTATCAGCGGCATCCAATCCAAGTGAGTCGACCGGTTAGGGTTTGACAGCACGCCATACTCTGAGTTGACTCGAGAGCAATGTACGAATGAAGGATTATATCCACGCGGTAACTATCGGCGGAAAGGTTCCAAGAGTGGGTTGCTTAACTCCGACACCTTCCGGGTTCACGCGGTGTTGCTTGGCACCCAACGTGAACGGAGGCCTGGTCGAATTCGATGTGCGACATCAATTTGATTGATTAATTAATTAATAAAGGGTTATTAATTGATTAATAAAGCCAGTGAGGAGTCACTGGGCTTGTTGGGCCATTAACTGGACTGGTAATTGGGCCTAGAGGGTCACACGCAAATGATTCTCAAGGCGATGGATAAATAAGTGAGTTTTATATAAACCGGGGGTTTTTATGAAAAATTGCGCGATTAGTATAAAACATAGCGAACGGGCTGAGCAGGCCAAGCTGCTGCTAACCCTAGCCCCCCTCCTCTGTTTCTCTCTCTCTCTGGCATCTAGACAGATCCATATCTACTCCGCCGCTTCTCCGAATCCCGTTCGACAGGAAATCGTCCGCGCGTTGCGGCGATCGTTGCGGCGACCGGCGGAGGTTTCGTGGGCTACGAAGAACAAGGAACGTGAGGATATCCATCGCGAGGAGGATCGCGTGGACTTCACTAGAGGCCGGGCACTTGCGCGGCTTGCGTTGTCGCACCGACGGAACCGAACAGTTACGGATTCGAATCCGCACACGGTGAGAACCGATAATTCAATTATCATGATTTTTAGTTTTTCGAAACGGGAACGGATCTCCGTTTGTATTTTATTTTTCATTGCGCGGGAGATCCGGAGAAACCCGATAACCCAACAGGACATAAACAAGTTTCTCACACCTGAGGACAATCTACAGGTTGCGAAGCCAATCAACAGAATTTGGTCCCGTGAGTTTGTTAGCATCAAGAATTTTACGTAGAGGATTAGGTGAAGACATAGCGACCTACAAAGAAATATAACGAAAAATAAGCGGATAGTTCTTTAAAATCAGATTTAGGACTTTTAATCTTGATTTATACTCTCATTATTTTTTGGCGATCTATATGACCCTCTAATGTACAGAACGGGAGATTCCGGTGATCTCCTACTGAGGATCAGAATCCTTCGGGTATTATGTATGTGATCTTGTGGTAACACAACAAATCACATCAAGTCCCATAGGCAGTCAACTCTTGACAATTGCAACATTTGCAATATCCGATCAAATTTAACCCCTGAATTAGAATGATCTTGTGGTAGCACAACAAACCAAACGATTTAGTTAAGTTTATCCATCATTACTTAGATTACATAAATTCGTAGTGTAATCCTTGTGGTAGCACAATAAAACTACACTATTTGTCTATCTATCTTTGTGACATCTCATGTCGTAGACCTAGATTAATTTCTAAATCAAATAGACCTTGTAGTAGCACAACAAATCCATTTGAAATAAGAATTATCCTTAGATCTCTAATGATGGTGGGTTACATAGATTATTCTGAATATCTCATGTTTACAACTTAAATTTTGAAAGAGGGTTTTATGTTGATTTATAAAAATCATGCTATTAATAATATTTCAATTTTAAGTATCATAATACTTAATAGAAATATATATTTAACAGCATGTTCCACAGATATCACATACGTGCAGAAAAATAAATAGGGATGATCATGGACCACAGAAACTACTATGGAATCATCGAAGCCAAACGATGATCCATAAAATAATCCTAGTGTGAATTCAGCAACACCGGTTCCATTTGATGCGAGTCCTTCCTCCAGAGGTGTCTTCATAAGATCCCATCCTCAAAACTTAATCCGCAATATCTAAACATGACTTTAGGACTCGCAGGTCCATAAATGTACAGTTAAATAATAAGAAACCTTGATCTTATCATGGGGATTACAATCTTATAGGAAGATAGAGAGTACAATTGGATTAAGAGAGAGGAGGACACGCAGGTCCTATTTAAAATACCAAATGAAACATGCATCGCCTTCATTCACAAAATAACCATCACATGATTAATCTAAGTCCATGATAAAATACATCACATGCATCAAATAATTATTAGATAATTATAGTTGGTATTATTTTATAAAATAAAATATAATACCATTAGTTTTTGAAATAACATTTATTTTATGTTTAAATCAACAAATATTCATAATATTATTGACAAATGATTTAACTAAACTATTTAGTAAAATATTCATACAATTCAAACAATTTGAACTTTAAAATAAGCATCACATTATTCATGCATAATAAGTTTAAAAACAATTTTAAACTTAATTGATTAATGGGAAGTTAATAATCTAAAGCAATTTTAAATAATTAACTATAGCCCTATAATCAATAAAACCCTTTCAAATTTAATTAACAGTAATTAAACTATTTAATAAACTGTCAATTAATAATTTTACAATTTAAACGGAATTAAAATTGCAAAAAAAAAAGGGTTTTAAAACAATTTTAATGGGCTAAAGGGGTTAAAATAGGGCTTAACGGGTCTGTGGGGTTCGGTCGGGTCCGGCCCGGTCCGGATCTGGCGCGGATCCACATGGGTCTAGGCGGGCCTGCCCGGTAGCCCACGTGCCGCTTCACCCTCGCTGCCCGTTAGGGTTTGGGGTGAGGCGGGCACGCCTGGTTCGTCCCTAACCGGCGGGGGGTTGGCAGGCATCGGCCCAGGCGATCGCCGGCGGGGATCCGGCCTATCCCTACGGCGTCAGTGACGTCGCCGATGGCCCAAAAGCACATCGCCGGACGTGCCCTTCCAAGCTAGCAAGCGCAGGGAATAAAACGCCTGGTGCACGAGAAGGTTTGCATGGGGAAGCCGCCGCCGACCTAGGCAGGGCTCGGGTAGGCTCCGGCAAGAGCTGCCGTCGCCGGTGGAGCTCCAGACGTCGCCGTACATGCTCTTTAGGCCCATGCATGCGCAATAATCTAATTATTCTTGCATGCATGGCAGTGCGGTGCTGTCTGAGTTTGCTTGCCCGCGAGAAGAATAGATATCGATGACTGTCAAAGGAGAAAAAGGGGGTTCTTTGGGGATCCCTCTGGTCATACCAGATGCAAGGATGAAGACTAATTGCAGCACCCTTGCAATACTAACATATTTCAGTTCATAACCTTGGCAATGAAAGCATGAAAAAAAAAAAAAATCCAAGCTAACCGAACAAGCACCATCGAACCCCTTATTCCTTTCCTTATATCCATGCAGCATCAGAGAAACCAGGAGAGTCCTGGATCTAATATAGATGTGCAGATGGAGGGTTCTTCTCAAGAGAGAAAATATGAAACGGCCATGATTGTTCTATCCGCAAGCTAATCCTTTATTAATTAAAATTAGGAAACATGAACACCTTGCCACCAGACCGTCTAGGAATAATTCCCTATCATCAAATGATAATTAAAAAATTTCATCTTAGCCCAAAAATGTGTACAATACACGTTCAACACGCATAACGAGAAATCAGCACACAAAACGATGCCATTTTACAATCGAACCAGCAACCCGGCTCTGATACCACTGTAAGGAATCGCCTAAAGTGCAGTAGAATAATAAATGATTCCATGTGTATCGGTTGCTGGGATCGTAAAACGGACAATTAAATTACCGGGAACAATTGTTCTTCACCTTTGCGGGGTTTCGAATCTCCCGTGGATTCGACTGATTCGATAATCGCGCACGCGCACGATCTCCAAAGGTATCCACATGAGCTCCCAACGCATACGCGATTTTCTCCTCGACTTGAGTACTTCGACCCGATCTCAAATCCACCATACGCGGAGAGAGAGAGAGATAGATCTACTTCAAGAGAGAGAAGGAGAGAGAGAGAGAGAGAGAGAGACTCCAAGATGGTGTAGTGTATGTCCAACTCTAACCACCCCTCTCCTTGGCCTCCTTATATAAGAAATAAGAATAAACACAAGGATTAAGTCTTATGATTATCCAAGAGCTTGGCTTTAGATAATTCTCCATTAAATATTCATGTTTATCTTTCGGCTTTTCACAAAAATCTAGATAACAATAATATTTAACATCTCTTACCGTCTAACAAGAACTCTGATGTGTGTGACCCTCTAGGCCCATATATCAGTCTCGTTTCAGGCCCATTAAACTTAGAACTAATTCTAAAGTTTAATATTTATTAATTATTATTTAAACATCATATGTTAAATAATTAATTCAATAAATAAGTGGTTTATCATCTGATGATTAATCCACTTGACCTTCTGACCATGAACGGCACCAAACACTATTTCATGATCTCATAAGATATAAGGGATACTGTTCCCTTTATTTGAACCTTTCCATCTGCAGATACCGCATTGATAAAATCCTTCACTTATCCAATATCCCAATAATGCAAGGGTATGGTTTTACAGTCAAACCCTCTATCGCATTATTTAGATGGATTCTAGTACTCAGTTAACTTCTAGAAAGACATCTCTTTCAATTGACCCTGGCCAGGGATTTCTGTGTACACATCCATAGGATATTCTCTCTCCAGTCTTATACCAAGAGTGAGTGATCCCCTGTTGTTTACTCAATTACCTTCGCAAGCTTTCCACTGTGTCTGAGAGATTGACTATCATGGACTTAATGGTTATAGTCCACAAGTCAGAGAATCAAGATACAATGGTCTACAAGTAAGGTATCATTGGTGACTCAGGTCAAAGGACTAACTGCGCTACTGCAACGATCAAATTCCCTAGTTGACTATTAGGTATAATGACCATCCAGGAATTCTTATTCGGATCTGTTCAGTGAATTCAATCTCTAATGAGCACCCACAAGTTTGTCTTTTTATCACCACACGAGTGAATGTGAGATCATTCACACTCATTGCATGAGCAGAAATAACTTGTGTCGATCTTATCGGATATTTAATGTCCATCTCAAATATCTTATGATCGAGAACTATTTAAGACAAGTGACTAAGAATATTGATCTCACTATCATGATCTCATCATGATTCAATATCCCATACATTTGTCTACGGACCTTCATTACGATAGTTAATTTGCGAGAACTATAAATGAAGAAATAATTGCCTTTATTAATAATATGAACTAGAATGTCCAATGATTGGCTTTGAGGCCACCCAATTCTATGAATTGGTGCACCCGAACTGCCTTTTCTTAGAGAGAAAGTGGTGTAGATTCGAAGCCAATCCTTGGCATGGTCTTAAAGTAAGTGCGCTAGTCAGCTCGAGTCTTAAGGTTGGGCACTCGATTGGTCATGTTGTTATTGAATTTCACAATATTAGTAATGTGAAAGATAGGACTGCGCTGATACATCTGAGATGTCCTGGGAACTTCTTCCTCATTATGATTGAATTTAAAGTGCAGATCAATCCATAAGGCTAAGAGTAGCATGCTGCCATAAGGAGGGTGGCCAGTAGAGGCCACTGAGAGCCCACTGTAGAGTTAGGTTAGGACTGCTGTGCTTATATGCTTTCCCTAGAATATCCCACAAATTGCACTGAGTTGATCTTCCAATAAGATGTTATCCTAGGTAGGGAATAGTAGAGCTCCAGCCAGACATGCAGTGAACGCGATCATTACGGTCTATGTATCTTCCTCTTTGGTATTTTCCATCTTCTTCAAGGTCCATGCTGCAAGCTTCACAAGATTAATTCCTTTCTGAATAAGAACGTGCTGGATTTCTTTTGGACTATTCATAATCGTTTCTAAGAGTTGATGGCATGTGACCTTTTCTCTCATCAATAGTATATCTATCACATTAGGTTCATCACTATTAGCTTTGAGCTTAGGAAGTCCCAATAGAAGTTCAGCTTCTTCCAATAGAATAGTGGCTTCGAAGAAAGTGAAGAGGAAAGTATGGGTTTGAGGATGCCACAATTCAATCAATGCACCAATTGCAGCCCAATCCATAAGTGCGCTTTTGTAGTGTTTGGCATGGATAACTAAGTCTTGGATACGCAGTTCTATCATGGAGAGGTTGATTTTCCCCACCAACTTGAAAATCCATGGGAGAGAAGAAAATCTCCTTGGACCAGGGAAGAAAGGATATCCCTTGAAAAAGAAATAGCGCAGTTCTATCATATTGAAGATAATTTGGAGTATGGAGAACATGTAGAAGAATAAAGAAAATAGAAATTACATGGTGAAGGAGAGAATAACTTATCTTTAAGTTAGGATCTCGCCCACGAAGGTGGCCTTCTATGTTAGAAAGCCTCTCAATCATCTTCCTCGCCCTCTTGTTCAAAGAATCTTTAGCAAAATTAGCCATCTCCCTTGAATAAAATAATTTCTTCCTCTTGATATCTCACCTTTCTCCTTCTTTCTCTTGAGATCTTGAGAGAATCCCTTAGCTTTTCCTCTTGGATACTTGTTGTGATGGTTTGGTATGAAGGGAGGGAAGTTATATAGAGTGATTTGCGAAGTTGGGAGGTCCTTTCCGAGTTGGAAGAGGGAGTTTAAGGGAGGCAAGTGGAGTCTGGATTGGAGTCAGAAAGGAGCTATTTCAGTAAGTTAAATGGTGTATGGACAGGGGGACGTCATTTAAATGACGTCGACCCAGAGGGATGCTATTTAGGGTATTTTTGAAATTTTTCTAAAATTACATATTTGATGTTGTCTATCTCTCTGCATGAAGTTACTGACAAATTTTGAGTACAAAAAATTCATGGAAAATAAAAATAAAGTTGGAAGCTGCAATAAGGTCCCACTGTAGGAGTTTCACTGAGTCCCGCCGTGACTAAAAAGACAGTTATCTCTACCCCTGTATTCTTTTATATAATTAATTTGCATCAGCATTATTATATGTTAAATATTTATTAGATTATATTAAGGACCTTATGATTTTGATGAAACTGGAATTTGAGTTCCCCTCTATAAAAAACAGTGATAATTCTAGAGAATTCTTAATTGCACGGATAGGCCGTTAAAATGCTAACTGATGGGGACGATGGTTCCACTTTTGTAAAACGGTGCATAGACGAATGAGCTTCAGCTTAATACTGAATTGCAAGACTGGTGTCTTGACTCATCAACAACAATTTAACAATATTATCTTTAATTAACTTATATTTTATTTTATTTTAATTTTCCTTTTAGCCCAGCATGCATCATGTAGGACTTTGAAATTACTGTGATAAGAATTAGTTATTGATTAAATTTTAAACCATTGATCAAAATAAATATCAACGTGATATGAAATATTCCACTCTAAATTGATCTCTTAATTACTTTTGAGGTTTTCTTGAAGATATCTTCGGAATTCCTCCTTGTTTAGATTCTTTATCTTAATTTCTTGTTTCTTTTTAAGATCCATTATGGTTGTAGCACGTCCACATTGGCTAATAATCGCTCTCCATAATAAAATCTGCAAGGTTTGTGACCTAGGATACTTCCCCTTATGGAGGTTGATCGACTTTATTTTTTTTCTTTGTCTATCTCATCCAGATAGGATTGATTCCATTGATAACTTTGAGTTGCTTCACTAATCATTTTGACAAAGATTCTCATCATATGATGTTGAGAGCGTGTCTCATCACACCTTGGCATCACCTTTTCAGTTCATTTCATTTAATTTCACTCCTTTGCAAAGTCAATGCCAAGGTGGGGCAGCCGTAAACACCCTAATTTTGACTTCATATTGAGTAAATTTTATGTCATAATTATAATGCCTCGAAATAGTCTAACTTTTAATCATTAATTAATTTTTATAGATTTTTTTTGTTGAAATTAGTTGATTAATGTCGACCATGGCCGACGCCATTTAGATTTCTAGCCGAAATCAATTCGGATAGATTTAACTGAATAACGTCGCCCATCGTCGACGCCGTTTAGTTTCTAATCCGTCTGGATTTCCGATTTGAATTCGAATTAATTTCCTAATTATCTAAGTAACGTCGCACATGGATGACACCTTTTAGGTTTCCTAAGTGTTTCCGATTTCCTTTGCGGATTTTCTATTTATTTTGGCCCCTTTAATTAACTAAATGGTGTCCCTGATGGGCTACGCGATTTAAGCACTTTCTTGATAAACTTGATTTGGCCAAGCTAATCCGGTTTCAGAGGTTGAAAGGGTTTCCAATTCCTTAGATGCTCATCCATAGCAATCCAGAGGCCATGGGAGAGGCTTTTTAATGTTGAATTGTCCTAAACAAGGCTTCTATATATACATATGTATATTGGCCTTTGAAAAAGATTGGCTATTGAAGAATTGAAGCTCTCCCTCAAGGTGTTTGAAGGCTCTCAAGAAGGAAAACGTGGACAGCAAGAGGAGCTTCTTTTTGTTCATTCTCTTTTTCTTTTGAAACCCATTGAAGACCAAAGCTACAGAGGGGCCAACCACACTCATCCCCCTTGCTTTCTCTTTCTAGTTTCTTTTTACTTTTCATTGTTTTCCATCTAGTTAGTTTACTATTTTTCATAGTTCTTCAACACCTCACTCCATCATATACACACTTACTACATAATTTCCATGCTTACATGAGTTAGGGGTTTAAAGAATCACAACAAGTGAGTTCTTCTTGTTTAGTTGCATGTTAAATTTGCTAGTTAGAATAGATACTACACTACCAAAGTTCTAATCAACTTCCTTTTTGTTTTGATTGTCTTTTCTTGCAAGGTATTGAAGAGAAGGATTTCAAAGTTTGAAGGCTTTGGAAAGCTTAGAGAAGAAAAGAAAGAAGAAAATAACACAAAAACAAAAGTAAAGAACAAAAAAGAGGCTCTCTTTTTTCAGTCAGTCGAAGAAGAGGAACAAAAAGAATCCAGTCTCTCCAAATCACAAGGTTAGTAAGCGATCAAACTTATTTCTTTGAAACCTTCGGTTTATAGCGATGACACTTAATTCTAAAACTTGATTTATTTACCATATGAACACATGATATCATGATAACCACACACACTTTTTGAACACTACAATAGGCGCTTATTAAAAGCTATTTAATCGACCCTATTTATGAAGGTTAATCGATTTGAGATCACAAGAACAATTGAAGTTCAATTCGAGTCTCAAAATCGATTAAACCAAACATAGCAATTAATTAATCACAAGAGGATAATCGGCATTTAAACATAAGAGTAATCGATTAATCATATAATAGTAATTGAAGTAATAGAGTTAAAATAATAATCGATTTGATTAATAATCGTAGTGTCACTAGAATAAGACTAATCGTTTGATTGATAAAGATAATCGAAATGTAAACACAATAATCAATTATACTGCTGTTAGAATTAATTGATTACTTAGTTATCAATAACCGAAGTGAGGACTCATTAAGTGATTAGAATTCTTCACTGCAATCGAAGTTGAAATTCAATCACATAATCGACTATAAATATGCTGATAATCGAAGTGTGAAACTCAGTAATCGATTATGCAACTGTTAGAACTAATCGATTAGATAGTTATCGATAATCAAAGTGAAAATTCACTAATCAATTAGAGTTCTAACTTTGATGGAAATTGAAACTCAATCATATAATCGAGTGGAAGTATATCGATAATGGGAATGAACACTCAGTAATCGATTATAGCTATAATATAAGTTGAAATTGAAACTCAATCACTTAATCGATTAAAAATATTTCGATGATCAAAATAAACATGTTAACCGAAGTTACTATTAAACACTTAATCGGTTGAAGTATAATTGAAGTTGATGATTGATTATGGCTTCATGGGTAATCAATTAAAGACATGAAATTAAAATAAAAATCGAACCGATTAACTTAGATGATTCTTAAAATCAAAATATTCATCGATTAATTATAGTGACTTAATCAATTTATCAGTTAAGTCTATAACGAGGGATCATAGAACTCCTGATATCGACTAAGTCTAGAACTAGACATGTTGCCATGAAATTGATAGCATAAAAACACAAATCATTCAACAATCTCTTCCTTTTTGATGATGACAAAAGCTTCTGAAAAATGCAAGAATATAGCATACAATAAAAGTGTTGATATTAGAATACATGTCACACATAAAAATACACTCTTATCACATAGAGATATTTCTCCCTCTGTGTGTTAACAGAAATGCATAGTGTGCATATCACAAAATGCAAACATTTAGAATGTTGTATAGATAATATTTCTCCCTTTTTTTGTCAATCAACTAAAAAAGGAGAAGGGGGAATAGAGTAAGATTATTCTTATAGGAAGTCCATGAAGAGTTAAAAGAACCTTTCGTATCAAGTAGTAAGGAGCAAAAAGGAACATAAAATGATCTTTATTGAATGAAGGATATAGATTTACAGAACAGTTGCTCCCACTGTGAGTGTACATGTAGAAAAATTAGCAACATACAAAATACAAAAGAGTTTGATGTCTGAAAAAACTGAGTGGAAAGAACTTCCACATCAGCAATCAATGATGCATACTCTCTCCTCTTGGCCCTTTACTCCCCCTCACTCTGTGGCTCCTTCTCTAGTGAGAATTTATGTAACGACCCGTCACCCTATAATCAGGGATTCAATAACTAAATGGGTATCAAATCATTAAAATTTGGAGCCAAACCAGGATCTCGATAAGTCTGGAAAATAAATGATAAACTAAGCTAAACATTTCACAACACATCGAATTGTAAAGGAAGTGCAGGAATTAAAAATTAATACAATTCGACTCGACTCAGCAAATAATTACATATTCCAAATGAAAATAAATAATTAAGGGTACATGCCTAAAAGAAAAATAACAACTACATTGGGGCATACCCTAGAACAGTGGCTGCTTGCGCGCATCCCGAGACAATACCCTCTATGCTACGCCTACGTGGAACCCTTACCTGAAAACCATAGGGGTGAGTCTCATCGAAATGGACACAGTAGGGATCCTTCGATCCCCACCATCCACTCACTCACCCATAAATGCAATGACACAAACATAGGCAATTAAATAAGTAAAGCAGTAAACACAACTCCCAAAGATTCCCAAATTCTGATATAAAAACATACATTTGTAAATGCAATATGCACAACTATGAAACCACTCCACCACGAAGTCTACAACCAGCGTCTCGGCTAAACACACAAACTACGCAGCAAAACACGGAAAACACCGACCCGCAGGCCAAAACAACAACCCCTTGGATAGCGCACTGGCTACTCTAGCCTGTCTAGCTATAGGTGGTTCTACTTCCTCCAGCAACTAGTGACACTTTGAATGTACCACTCCCACGATGGCAAGGAACCTAGTGATGATCGGATACTATCCCCACATGATCCGGGGTCCAAGTTATCCATCCCAATGCTTGGGAAGCACTATACAAACCCCAGTTCTTCATCCAACGAAGAACAATATTAAATCCCATAAAAATTCTAAATTTGCAAAGTCAAATAATTAAAAATTATTCTTTTAATTTGTGTTCATCGCATGAAAATGGATCCTGCAATAAAATCAAACTAGCACATGGAATAATACATGAAAACATTAAATCGAAGAACGAAACAGGACAAGAAATAGTGGTACCTAGTTCTGATACCACTGTTGGGTTCTCGTGTTTCTTCAGATCACTCACACAACGGAAATTAAAATAAAACCAGTGATCCATTTTCCTATTTCAACTAAACTAAAACGATGATCATATAATCGGATTCTTACCACGTACAGATTTGAATCTACAACCGTTCGGTTCCGTCAGTGTGACACCGCAAGCCGCACAAATGCCTGGCCTCTAGTGGAGTTCACGTGATCCTCCTCGTAGTTGATATCCTCACGGTTCCTCATTCTTCATAGCCCACGAAACCTACGCCGTTCGCCGCAACGATCGCCGCAACGCACGGACGATTTCCTGTCGAACAGGAGTCGGAGAAGCAGCAGAGCAGACCCAGGGATCCAGTCTCAGCCCGTTCAGCCAGAGAGAGATGAAGAGAGGAGGGGGCGGCTAGGGTTGAGAAGCAGCTTGGCCTGCTCAGCCCGTTCGCTACATTTTATACTAACCGTGCAATTTTTCATAAAATTCCCCGGTTAATATAAAACCCACTTATTTATCCATCGCCTTGAGAATCATTTGCGTGTGACCCTCTAGGCCCAATTACCCATCCAGTTAATGGCCCAATAAGTCTAGTGACTCCTCACTGGCTTGATTAATCAATTAATAACTCATATTAATTGATTAATCAATCAAATTAATGTCACACATCGGATTCGATCGGACCTCCGATCACGTTGAGTGCTAAGCAACACCGTATGAACCCAGAAGGTATCGGGGTTAAGTAACCCACTCTTAGAACCTTTTCGCCGACAGTTACTGCGTGGATATAATCCTTCATTTGTACAAAGCTCTCGAGTCAACTCAGGGTATAGTTTACCGTCAAACCCTAACCGGTTGACTCACTTGGATTGGATGCCGCCGTATAATATCGGAACTCCTTTCCCAATATTATCATTTGCCTTGGCCACAGACTTCCTCGCATCCTTCCTAGAGCATTCTCACTCTAATTACCGAGAGTGAATTATTCCTTATTGACACTCAATTTCCTTCGACATTATTCCGTTGTACCCGATCCTTGGCTATTTAGAATCCTGTGGTTAAAGATTCATAAACCAAAGTCAAAACACAAAAGTCCACCGACAAGGTGTCCTTGGTGTTTCAAGTCCGAGGACCATCTACGCAACTGTGACAATAGAATCAAGCTAGTTGACAGTGAGGTACTATACCATCAAGCGATTAAGTCGGATCAGTTCAGTGAACTCATTCTCTAATGAGTACCTACAAATTCACCTTAGTGTCTCTACACAAGTGACTATGAGATCAGTCACCCTCATCGTATGAGCAAGAGTAATCTGTACTAGTCTAATCGGATATCCGATGTCCCTCTCGGATATCCTCCGACTAGGAACTATTAAGAATATGTGTGTTTAAGTGATCAATCTCATTAGTATAATCTCATCATAATCTGATCACCATCACACATATTCATGGACATCATTATGACATGATAATTAATACGATTTACACAATGAATATATTGTCAGTTTTTATTAAAAAATGAACAAGACTATAAAGTCATATTGGCTTGTAGGCCACCTAAGACTAACAATCTCCCAGTTGGACTAAAGCCAATCACCTTTATCTACTAAACCTATAGACTCTAGTTGACACTCAAACACATTTTGAGCCAGTGGCTTTGTCAGTGGATCTGCTACATTTTCGGTGGATGGAATTCTTTCCACCACTACATCTTCTCTGGAAATGATCTCTCTAATTAGATGAAAGTGCCTTAGAATATGCTTCAATTTCTGATGAGACCGCGACTCTTTTGCTTGTGCAATGGCTCCATTGTAGTCGCACATCAGCGGAATAGGTTTAGAGATACTGAGAACTACGCCGAAGTCGGTGGTGAATTTCTTCAACCACACAGCTTCCTTGGTGGCTTCAGCTGCAACGATGTACTCAGTTTCAATTGTTGAATCTACAGTGGTTTGCTGCTTGGAACTCTTCGAACACACTGCGCTCCATTCAAAGTAAACACAAATCTAGATGTAGACTTGCTATCATCAAAATTTGACTGGAAACTCGAGTTAGTAAAGCCTCGTAGTTTCAAGTCGCCTCCTCTATAGACAAGAGACATATCCTTAGTTTTCTCAAGTACTTAAGGATACATTTCAAGTCTTCCAGTGCTTTTCGCCTGGATCAGTCTGAAATTTGCTCGTAACACTTAGAGCATATGCCACATCATGCCGTGTACATAGTATGGCATACATGATAGATCCTATGGCAGAGGCATAGGGTACTCTATCCATGAATCCCCTCTCATTAGGAGTCTTAGGAGACTGTTCATTTGAGAGATAAATTCTATGTCTCATCGGTATGAGACTTCTCTTAGAATTTTTCATGTCAAACCTTTTGACTATAGTATTTATGTATAAGGATTGGGTCACTTCAAACATCCTTTTTGATCTATCTCTATAGATCCGTGTTCCCAATATGTACGATGCTTCTCCCAAATCTCTCATAGAGAAGTTTTTCAATAACCAGATCTTTACTGATGACATCATAGCTACATCATTCCTAATGAGTAGTATGTCATCTACGTAAAGAACTAAGAAGGTGACTGCACTCCCACTGGTCTTCTTGTACACACAAGGCTCATCTTCATTCTTAATGAAGTCATAAAACTTGACAGCCTCGTCAAATCTTATGTTCTAACTCTAGGAAACTTACTTCAGTCCATAAATGGATCTTTGAAGCTTGCACACTTCATTTGGAGATTCCTTGGATGTGAAACCTTCTGGTTGTATCATATACACCTCTTCCTCAAGATTACCATTGAGAAAGGTACTCTTCACATCTATCTGCCAGATTTCGTAATTGAAAGTGTAGCTATGGCGAGTAGAACTCTTATCGACTTTATCATGTCAACTGGTGAGAAACTCTCGTCATAGTCAATTCCTTGCTTTTGACGATATCCCTTTACCACCAATCTTGCTTTATAAGTGTCAATCCTTCTATCAGCACCGATCTTTCTTTGAAAGATCCGCTTGCACCCGATGGATACAAATACCCTCGGGCACGTCCTCTAAGTTCCAAACTTAGTTAGTGTACAGGGACTTGATTCTGAGTTCATGGCTTCTCTTCATTTCCCAACTTCTGGGCCTTCTATGGCCTCTTGGTAGGATTTAGGATCACCATCCTCATTATATTCTACCTTAGACTTTCCTTCAGCGATACATCCCATATATCGTTTGGGTAGTCTAGATACTCTACCAGATCTACGAGGCTCATCTATGTATAACTGAACAGATTTAGGAACTGATATCTCATCTGATAATTTTGCAGCTGTTTAGGGATCTGGAACCTCTTCCAGTACTATTTGACTCCCACTGTCCTTTTGGAGAAGATATTTGTCTTCTAGCAAGACATTTTTCCTGGTGACAAACACCTTTTGTTCACCAGGATGGTAGAAATTGTATCCAAAGGTCTCCTTTGGATATCCCACAAACCTTCATTTATCAGTTCGTGATTCCAGCTTGTCTGGATCATGCCTCTTTACATGAGCAGGACAACCTCAGACTTTAACTTGTTTAAATTCTGATTTTCTTCCTTTTCATATCTCATATGGAGTAGAGGCCACAGACTTGCTGAGTACTCTATTCAGTAGGTATACTACTGACTCTAGAGCATACCCTCAGAGGGACACCGAAAAGCACATCATAGATTCCACCATGTCCAACAAGGTGCGATTCCGCCTTTCTGATACACCATTCTTCTGTGGTGTATATGGAGGGGTCAGATGAAAAAGAATACCATTATCTTTTAAGAATTGTGTGAAATTAATATTCAAGTATTCTCCTCCTCGATCTAATCGAAGAGCTTTAATATTGTTTCCTAACAGCTTCTCTACCTCATTCTTGAACTCTATGAACTTCTCAAATGCTTCCGACTTGTACTTCATTAAGTACACATAGCCGAATCTTGAGAAGTCGTCGGTGAACGTGATGATGTACAAAAAACCACCTTTGGCTTGGGTAGACATGGGACCACATATATCTGAATGTATTAATCCCAGACTATCCTTGTTCTCTATGTCTAGTAAATGAAGATTTTTCCATCTTTATCATAAAGCAGGACTCACATGTCGCAAATGATTCAAAATCGAATGCATTCAAATATCCATGCTTGTGCAACTTTTGCAACTTGCATTCACCAATATGTCCAAGTCTACAATGCCACATGTAGGTTTGGTTCACACAATTCTTGCTCTTCTTAAAAGTATTGTCAATATAAAGATTGTAATAAGTAACATCTAAAAGATATAGACCATTGACTAGAGATGTTAAAGCTACTGATTTATTACCGTAATAAATTGAACAACTTTTGTTCTCAATAGTCAACCTATATCCTATCTTGTCTAAACAAGATATAGAAAAGATGTTATTTATTATGCTAGGAACATAATAACAATCTTCCAATTATAAGACATCTACTGATGGAAGCCTGAGGTTTGTTGTCCCTATAGCAACTGCCGTAACTATTGTGCTATTTCCTAGCCTCAGTTCAACCTCGCATTTTCTCAGCTTGTGCTTACTTGTCAGCATCTGCACATCATGGCAGATATGAGAAGCACATCTAGTATCTAATACCTAAGATGTGGAATCTTTAACTGACAAGTTGATATCTATCATATAGATATCTGAAGCTTCAGACAGCTTCACCTTTCCATGAGCTTTATTGTTGAGGAACTCCTTGCAATTCCTCTTCGAGTGACCATTCTGCTTATAGTATAAGTAGTCACCTTTTACTACTCCTTTAACATTGTCCTTCTTCCTTTCATCATTAGCTATCATCTCTGTCTCAAGGGCATCCAATACCGGTTCAGTAGGAGGATCAGCTCCAAAAAAGTAGGCAATGTGTTCAGATCTGAAGACATTTTTCAGGTTTCTGAGCAAATCAGAGTAGTTCATACTAGTCAAAAGATTGGCATCAAGCATGCCACGGAGTGGGTTATTCGCGGTTAATATTGTAAAATATTATCTTGGTATCGTGGTTATTGGCATCAACTACTCACGTTACGGCTTAGAATTTAGACAAGGGTATTTAGATAACTTTTATCTTGGTCTCTCTTAGGTGATAGTATATAAATATATCATATATATTTACTAAATACTATACCTGTTTTGATTCATAATAAAAAAGTAAAACAATGCATCTCATACATATCTAATGTGGTCATGGATAGTACAATGGGTTTGACTGGAGCCAACAGTCAAACGCACACTCAATCTAACATAACATTTACATCAGATAATTTTGCAAACACATAGGCAAGACATCTTCATCATATCGCCCTCCTAGTTGCAACTATGGATCGTCCTCGCTCCTTCTTCGGTTGCCTCTATCATATTACAATAAATTCAAATGTAAATAGAAGATGACGTTATGGCGACTACAAGAGAGAGGGAGGTAGAAGTATATCGGAGTGTGAAAGAGAGAGAGTAGTACGCAGACCTCTATTTATTAACAACTTAATAAAAATCCATTCAACCATAGATCTACGATCCACATACATCAATCATCATATGAATAATTAAATAAATGCATAACCATGACCACGGTGTGTTTTAACCATTCCACACATGATAAGCTCATCACATGGCTAAACTAAAAGACTTTTCAAAATAAATCATTTTGGCTTTCAAAAAGCATAGGTTCCAATCAAAATTGACTTTTGAATTTCGAAAACTCTTTTAATAACTTAAGCATGCAATTAAATCAAATTTAAAAGCATATAAAACGCACATCACATGCGCACACACTCCAAATTAATAATTTCAATATATTCCATGCAAATTAGAACATTTCTAATAATTAAAACAATCTAACAATTAGATAAACATATTAATAATTTAACAATTAGACTATTAATAATTAATTACTAATCTAACTCTTAGATTAGTCTACTAAAGTTAATTATTAATTTAATACTTAAATTATTAATTAACTCTAATTAGTTATTAACAACTAATCTAACTCTCAGATTAGTTAATTAATGTAAATTACTAATTTAACTCTTGAACTAATAATTAACACCAATTAATTAATAACTAATAACCTAACCCTTCGATTAGTTGATTTAATATTAATCATTAACTTAACACTTGAATTAACAATTAACTCTAATAAACATAAAGTGCTAATTTAACTCTTAGATTAGTTAATTAATGTTAACTATTAATTTAACTCTTAAAATAATAATTAACACTAATTAATTAATGACTACTAATTTAACACTTAAATTAATAATTCGATGAATTAATGATTAATAATCTAACATTTAGATTAATAATTGTTAACTACTAATTTAACTCTTAAATTAGTCAAATTAAGATTAATTATTAATTTAACACTTAAACTAATAACTAACTTTAATTCAATAGTGACTAATTATTAATTAAATAATGATTCAAAATCATTAAAGCCCACTTAATTAAAATTGAATAATAAATTTAAATATCAAAACAATTTTGAATTTTAAATTAAAATCAAATTTTAATTTCATTAAATGGGCATTGGGTTTAATTGGAAATATGTGGGTTTTAATTAAAAAGAGAGTTGGCGGGGGGGGGGGGGGGGTGGTGGGCGCTACCAGCCCCGCCGCCGGCCAGCTCCGGCGTCGGTGACGTGCCTGGCACCGGCTGTGAGTGCTTGAATAGTGATGTGTGAAATCATGAATTTTATGTTGATTATATGGCAATGAAAACCTATTAAAAACTAAGTGTGTTCGCTAGAAAGTTTTTGACTAAAAAGTTTCGAAAGATGAAAGAATGATTGCTTACCTGTTTTGAAGTTGGGAGATGTTAAAGTTCTTGATTCCTTCTCTTCAGCCAGCTGAAGAAAAAGAGCCCTTCTAATCTTGTTCTTACTTTGAATGCTAATTGGACTTTGAGGATCATCCAATTTTTTTTTGTTGATTCCCTCCTCTTGATCTTTTGATCTTGACAGTTGTACCTTGCAAGGAATGAGATGAAACGAAGAGAAAAAATAATAAGAACTAAATAGAGGTAGTATCTATTCCAATGAGAATTCTAATCATGCAACTCAAATAAGATGAACTTACTTGTTTTGTGGTCTTTAAAACCCCTTAACATGTGGGTTAAAAAAATATGCCAGTGTTGTGTGAATAGCATGGAGTGATGTGATGGATAGAACTATGAAACTAATGATAGTATTAGATGGTCTCAAAGCCAATCCGATACTGTGTACATATTCAGATTATTAATAAATGGCAATAATTCATTGTGTGTAATTAATTCGATTTGTGTTTATCGTATCACGATGAAGTCCATGAACATGTGCAATAGTCTTCGGATTATGATGAGATCATAATTACGGGACCGAAGACTTATAAACACATGTTCTTAATTGTTCCTAGTCATAGGATGTTTGAGATAGGACATCAAACATCTGGATAGACTAGTATAGGTTACTTCAGCTCATATGATGAGGGTGACTGATCCCATAAGTCACTTGTGTGGAGACACTATGCTGAACCTATAGGAGCTCATTGGTGAATGAGTTCACTGAACTGATCCGACTATGAATCGCTGGATGGTAATCACCTCACTGTTAACCAGCTCGATTCAATTGTCACGGTTGCGTGGATGATCCTTGGACCTGAGACTCCAAAGATATCTTGTTGGTAGGTTTCTGAGCTTTGACCTTGACGAACAAATCCCTAACCATGGGTTATCAATAAGTCAAGCGATCGGGTTTAGGGAAATGCCCTCGAAGGTAATTGTGTGTTCAATACGGGATCATCCGCTCTCGGTTGTTTGAGAGAGAATGTTCCGGGAATGATGCGCTTAAAGTCCCTGGCCAGGGTGGACTCTCTAATCGATAAGGAGTTATCGGATTCATATTAGCGGCATCTGATTCAAGTGAATCGACCAAATAGGGTTTAACAGTAAACCATGCCTTAGGTCGATTCGGGAACATTGTACGGATGAAGGATTATATCCGCGCGCTAACCGATGACAGAAAGGTTCCAATAGAGGGTTGCGATAACCCCAGTGCCATCCAGGATCACGCGATGTTGCTTGGCATCCAACGTGATCGGCAGTCCGTCTGAATTTATTTTGGGACATTAAATTCGGCTGATTAATTGAATATAAGGATATTAATTAATTCAGTGGGTCAGTAAAGGTTTACTGGACTTAATGGGCTATTAACTGGACTGGTATTTGGGCCTAGAGGGTCACACGCAAATGGTTTTCAAGTCGATGGATAATCCGACAGGATTTCGGATAAGTTTGGGTTTTTATGAAAAACCGCAAACTGACTTCTTATAAAAGAACGGATTCTACGTCCGGGGCCAGCAACCCTGACCTAGCCGTCATTCGTTCTTCCCCACTTTCTCTCTCCTCTGGGCGTGCCGTTCCCAATTGCTCCACCTCCCGTTCGACGGGGATTTCGAATCCGCATGTCGCGGCGGATTACGCGCAGTCAGACGGGATCTTCAAGCACCGCAGCGAGCGAGGAAGCGAGGACGATCCATCGCGAGGAGAACCGCGTGGATACCGCTAGAGGTCGGGCATCTGCGCGACTTGCGGCATCGCTCCGACGGAACCGGAAAACGGACGCGGATTCAAATCCGCGCAAGGTAAATCGATCTACATCGGTTTTAGTTTTAACGACCGAAACGGGACAGATCCGATCCCGAACTTCTTTATTCCGCTGCGTTTTAGGATCGGATCCCGACACAACGATCCCAACAACTAATATGATGGAATCAATAGGAAAAGAGAAAGAATGGCCTCTGGAAGCCATGGTCTTGAATGATCTTGAAAGAATGAAGAAAGGATGAAGAAGATGAAGCTTCAAGACTCCTTGCAGCACCTCAATCCTTCAATTCTTTCAGCATTTGGATGTCGTTTTTTCTCTTAAAATCTTAACCCTCTTTTACTTCAAAGTCTTATGTATTTATAGACTTGATTTTAAGGCTCTCACGTGCATTCGCGATCACTTATGTATTAACTTGAAAAATTTTGGAGACAATCCAACTAAGAAACAAATAAACACAGCTTAATTAATCATTATCTATAATTATCTAAAACGCGTCGCTCATAGGAGATGTCTTTTAACTTAATTAAAGATAAAGATAAACTCGAGAAAACATAAACCGTTATCATTAGGAAATCTAAATGGCATCGTGTCTAGCAGACGTCTTTTAGTCAATTAACAAATTAATTAAAAATCAAATCAAAAATCAAAATAGGAATAAAACCCTAAAAGGTTCTCCCTAAGACGATGTCTTTTAGAATAATTTTCATATTTGATTAAAAATCCGAGTTAAAATCAATTTCATTAATTAAAACTTGAATGGCATTTTATCTGAACGATGTCATTTAGACAATTAATCTAATAAAATAATAAAAGTTAACTAATGATTAAATATCAGAACATTTTGGAGCATTATTATATGATATGAAATTTTCTGAAAATGATGTCAAAATTAGAGTGTCTACAACTGCTCCACCTTGGCATTGACTTTGCAAGGGAGTGAAATGAAATGGAATGTACTGAAAAGATGATGCCAAGGTGTGATAAGACACGCTCTCAACATCATATGATGGAAATTTTTCCTGAAATGATCAATGAAGATAACTCAAGGAATATCAATGGAATTAATTCCGTCTAACGAGGTAGACAAGGAAATAAAATAAGGTCGATCAACCTCCACGATTGGGAAGTATCCTAGGTCACAAACCCTGCAGGTTTCATCATGGAGAGCGGTTGCCAACCAATTTGGACATGTTGCAACCATGATAGATCTTAAAAGGAAACAAGAAATGTTGGGACAAAGAATCCAAAAAAGGATAGAATTCTAAGGATATCTTCAAGCGAACCTCAAAGATAATCAAGATACTCAATTTACAATGGAATAATTTATATCATGTTGGGAATTATTTGATCAATGGTCTGAAGTTTAACCAAGAGTTAATTTTTATCACAATTATATAAGTTCTACAAGATGCATGCTTGGCTAAAAGAAAAATATAAAATAAAATAAAATATACATTAATCAAGGATAATATTGTTAAATTGTCATTATTGAGTCAAGATACTAATTATGTAATTCAATACTAAGTCGAAGCTCGTTTGTCCACGCACTGTTTCACAGAAGCGGAACCATCGTCCTAATTAATTAGTAATCTAACAGCCTATCCGTGCGATTAAGAATTCTCTGGAATTATCACTATTTTTATTGAAGGAGAATTCAAATTCTAGTTTCATCAAAATCACAAGGTCCTTTATATATCTAATAAATATTTAACATATAATAATGCCGAGGCAAATCAATTACATGAAATAATACAAGGATAGAGATAACCGTCTTTTTAGTCACGGTCGGAACTCATTAACTTCCACAGTAGGATCTTCTTGACATTCTCAGTTTCATTTCAATTTTCTTGAATTTACTGCACTCATAAATCATTAGTAATTTCAATCAAAACATTAATTAAGCATTAAACATGGATAAACATGGGATTTCGGGCAAATAACAGAAAATCCTGAAATACGTCGTATCGCGCCAACGCCATTAAACCAATCAAAACATGTCGATGTTCACCGATGCCTTTTAAGTGGCAGAAACAGGTTCTTGTTGTGTTTCTTCCAGATTCTAACTCTCTTCATGCTTATCCTTTCTCCAATTCTGAAAAGACTCTTCAGAATTGCAAATCTCTCTACATAAACTTCCTTAACTTGTATTAATGCAACCCCAAACACAATCTAGAGATCAAAGAAAAGGATCTTCTTCAAAGTTCAAAGAGAAATCAAGGCTTCAAGAAGGAAAAAGCTCAAGAACAAGATGGATTCTTCAAACCAAAGGATGAAGAAGATGCTTTAGAAACTTTTAGTGGTGAAAGATCATTTGAGCGGGAGAGACCCTAACTTTCAAGTAAGTTAAATCATCTCTTCCTTTCAATTATTCTTCTTCAATTCCCTTCATGTTCTTCACGTTCTTCATAGAATTATAGCAATTTTCTTTTATTTATCTAGTCATATCTTCTTTTTCCTAACCCAAGAAAATTCACGTCTCTTCCTTGGATTCGGAAGCGTACAAAAAACATGACTATCTCCATGCAATCTTATGTTTCCAAGTGAAATATCCAAATTTTAGTTGTCCATGCAAAGCATTATAAGAGTTGAAACGTGGATTGGGCAGCGATGGGTGCTCTAACTGAGTTATGGCATCCTCAAACCCATACTTTCTTCTTTTCCAAACTCGAATCCACCATACTTCTTGAAGAGGCCGAACTTCTACTGGGCCTTCCTAAGATCAAGTTGAATAATGACGAACTGATCTTAAATAAGATGGCACTTATGAGGGAAAAGATCACAGGTCAGCAATTATTGATGAAGATCATGAAGGATCCAAAGAAAGTTCAAGGATGCCTTACTAAAAAAGGGTTTAACCTCGCAAAGTTGGCAGAGTGGACTTTGTATGAGATTGAAGAACTCAAAGAGGATGATACTGAGAACATGATGAAAGCATTCACCACATGCTTGGTTGGAGCTCTATTCTTTCCTGCCTAGGACAATATTATGGAGGATGATCAAGTCAGTGCAATATGCGAGATTTTTGAAGGAAGACAGATTGGCACATCGATCTTAGCCTATCTCTACAGTGGGCTTTTTGCAACATCTATAAGTCAGCCTCCTTATAGTTGCATGCTTCTCTTTGCTCTGTGGGTGGAGTTGTACTTTAAGTTCGAGTACTATAATAGAAATTATGCAAGACCATCTCAGATATATCAAAATAGTCTAATCTTCCATATTTCCAATATTGTGAAATTCAACAAAAGGATGATCAATCAAGTGCCCAAACTCAAGACCCGAGCTGACTGGAGAGCTTATTTGAAGATAATGCCATCGTACGGATTCGATTCTTCTCCACTGGCACATGTAGGGAAGACGATCTGAGTATGCCGTGCAGCTGGTGTAGAGCTTCGACTGATTGGCGCAACTGAGCTTGTACTGTACAATCTTCATCGCTGCTATACTCAACTTAGCATGCCTCGTCATGAGTTCCCAGAGTTTTCTCACATCTCTCCAATCAAGAAGCGCACTTTGGAATCTGATGAAGACTTTGAAGCAACCGAACTTATAGTTACACTATGGAATATCAACTTCATTCATCGTGAAAAATCTTCTAGTAAAGTTCATAGAGGATTAGCATATCCATATGTAATGGGACTTCAGGAAATTCTTCCTTGAAAGCTATCTTTATTTTCTATTTGATGTAATTAAGAATTTATTTTCAATAAAAGATTCAATCTATTTTTGTCATGAAATCGATCTTTAAAGTTCTGTAATTCTTCCTTAAGCAAAACCATGATTTTTCCTTAAAAGATGCTTTTCGGGTGTAAATAGCGTCGTCCTATTAAAATGCCTTTCAATCATAATTAATTTCTAAAATTCAAAGATCAATTCCTTAAAAATCCGATTTATACTTAAAACACATCTACCAATTAAGACGCCTTTCAACTCCCTCTCTTCATTTTTCCACAAAATTCTACTATTAATTTTGTAAAAGTAATACGCTGAAACGCATCATTCAGATATGACGCGTTTAATCATTATGCGTGGTACGGTTCTGAGCAGAATTGGCAGTTTAATCTGAAACGTGTCGGGATGTATCGACGCTTTACACAATTTCAAAGTTCTGGCTTGCTGCCTCAGTTTATGCGCTTTTGAAAGGCGTCGCTGTCCCTCGACGCGTTTTAACTTCTCCAAACAGAAGCTACGCGAGCCCAAGCTCCCCTCTCCTCATCCTCCTTTGCTCTCTTCTCTCTCCCTTACCTTCCTCCTCTTCGGCGATCATCTTCGCTTCCGGTGACCTCTAGCCTCTCCGACGATCACCTTCACCTCCGGCGACCTTGAACCTCTCCGGCTATCTCGAACCACTCTGGCCATCTCGAACCAAGCTATTTCGAACTCTCTCAGCCTCCCTCATCTGAGACTCTCTCCCTCGAATTCTCTCATCTTCTAATCATGGAACAAGGCGAGGGATCAAGACCGTTGTGCCATACGTGTGACAAGGAGGGAGGAGCTTGAAGTCCCTCCCGAGGAGGCAAGGGCGCTCGAAGTGGCGGCGACGATTATAGAAGAAGACGCTCCTCTCCTAGTAGCGATGGAAGAAGGAGAAGAAGAAGAAGAAGCCCTTCACACGGTAAGTTTTCTAATGGATGAATGGGATGAGGAAAGGGTGAGAAAAGGGACTTTCGAAAAAAAAGTCTGAAATCGGCTTTGAACGGCATCCAGACCAGGTGACGCCTTTCAAAGGGCGTCGTTTTGGTCCGATGTGATTCAAAGCGAAATTCTGTTTTAAATGGAGCAGAAAATTGCACTAAATGGCGTCAGGATATGTGGACGCCTTTGAATGGGTGTCCACCATGTCCGACGCCATTCAGATAGAATATTTTTATTTTGAAATTTATTTATTTTAATGCCCATTGACTGATTAAAAATTGTTGAATTATTTGCAGGGGACGATGCGGGCCCGGATATCTTAGGACCTAGTCATTGGAGCTTATTGAGGACTCTCGGATTTCTAGAAGGCTCAGCTGCACCACATGGGGTTCGGGGAGATTCTAGATATTGAGCCCTTCTAGCTTGATTTAGTTCTCCTTCAGGCACTGTTTGAGCGATGGCACGCAGAGAGTTGGGCATTCCTAATGCCCTGGATGTTAGTTTTAGGTGGCCTATAAGCCCATCTGACTATGTAAATCTCGTTCATTTATTGATATAATGGCATAATATTCATTATGTGTAAATCGCATTAATTATCGTTTCATAATGAAGTCCGTGAATATGTGCTATAGTGATCAGATTATGATGAGATCATACTAATGAGACTGATCACTTAAACACACATATTCTTAATCGTTCCTTGTCGGAGGATATCCCATAAGGACATCGGATATCCGGTTAGACTAGTACATATTTGTAAGGACTGAGGCTTCGGGTTCAGTATTCGGGTCGGTTTCGGGTCGGATTCTCCGGTTTGGACCTTGAGGGGTCTTGAGAATTTCTTCTGAATGACGTCTGTCCTGCACGACGCCTTTCAAACGGCGTCTTGCTGGGTGGACGCCATTTTGGGTTGTTGCTGTTGTGCCACGTGGGCGCCACGTAGGCGGGTTCGGGCCGCGAGAGTACAGCCCCTGTCTTGTCTTCTGAACGGCATCCGTAATGGGCGACGCCATTCAGACTGCGACCCTGCGATGTCAGTGTACGGTACCGGTCTTGTCGTCTGAACGGCGTCGGTGATGAGCGACGCGTTTCAGAGCGCTGTCAGTACGGCCCGTCCTGTCATCTGATTGGCGTCTGTCTCGGACGACGCATTTTAGCCAGTTTCTGATTGACCCCGCGAGCCTTCCCTTCTTTCCCTCATTCTCACTCTCTCTCCTCGTCCTCTCCACCCTCCTTCCCTTCCCTTTCCCTCTCTTCCTCTTCCACCACTCCACTACCTCTCTACCTCTCACCACTACCACCACCACTTCCTTCGCGGCGTTCCATTCTCCGGACGGCGGCCGACGTCCCGACGGAGTGGCGACGTCCTCGGGGTACCGGCGGCAGTCTGCGGTGCGACGGTTTGGCGGCGCGGAGCCAGGAGGAGTTCAAGAGATCGGTAGGGGGACGAACCTTGCATGGATTGTGGTTATCTTGCCCGTGATTTCCATAGGTGTAGCATGATGTGTTTGGGGTAGAATGAGCATGTTTAGAGGGTTTTTCTTAGTGATATGGTCGTGGTTATGAATGTGGATTTATGAGTTTCGCATGGTAGTTTGATTGCCCCTCTTCCCCTTCTGTTTTCATGTGGTTTTGGGGCATTTGGGGTGAAAAAGAGGACCCTCGGATAGAGCTACGGAACCAGGTTTCTAGCGTTAAAAGACGTCGTGCCTGGACGACGCCATTTAGAATGGCGACGGTCCAGAACGACGCCATTTAAGCAGAAATCGTCCCATTGAGGTTCTGTCAGTCTGGGGTTCTGGCGCTAAATGGCGTCTTGTCTGAACGACGCCATTTAGAATGGCAACGGCCCAGTACGACGCCATTTAGGCAGAAATCACCCCGATTGAACTTACTACAAGTTTCAGGTTTTGTTGTGAATGGCGTCTGAGGACAGTGACGCCTTTCTAAAAAGCGGCTTCCCAGGATGACGCGTTTTAAGCCATAATCTGAGGTCGGATTTAAATGAACCAGTTTGGGAGTCTTGAATGGTGTCGGCCACGGGCGACGCGATTCAAGGCAGAATCACATTAACTCTCGTTATTAATGTGTTTCACTGATAGATAGCTCAACAAATGCATGCTTTAAATGGTACATCGAGGCTGAGGTTTGCTGTGTGAATGGAATCGTATCATATGTTGCGTGCTTATACGATTGTAGAATCGGAACACCTGTGGTTTACGTTTGTCACCTTGTGCCGAAGTGGGAGGGCCTTGATGTCTGTGAGGCATTGTTGCCGTACCGGTGGGGGAGTGGTACATGTTGTGTTTTCACCTTTGGCTGAGGGAGACAGAACCACCTTAAGCCCGTCGGGCCGGATTAGCTAGTGTGCTATCCGAGGGGTTGCTGTCTGGTCTCAGCGGGTCGGGGTTTTCCTGTTTGTCGTGGCAGCTTCCGACGCGTTTCTTGCTGTGGAGCTGGTTGTGGTACAGTTGGAGTTGTTTTACCCCTTTAGCCACTGGGCCTGATGTGACCTGTGATATCAAGGTTGCGAGTGGTACCCTTCGCCCTTTGGCCTGACGCAGCCCGGGAGGTTAGGATTGTGGGTAGTCCCTATAGCTTCGGCTTGACGGGGGTTTCGCCGGTCCCCAGGGCCCTCCTGAAGCGCCGAGGCCGGGCGTGGAGGAAGTCCGGTCGGTAGGACAGTAGTCTAGACTGCTTGTGTGCACACGTAGCTGGGCAGTGGTGGTTCACTGGTCCCAGTTAGTCCTAGCTTGTCTCACTGCCTCACCCTACGGTGCCCCAGAACACTGTAGGGGCGGACAGGCGTGAGTGTTGGTAGTGTTATGAGGCGACGTTTGTCTGCGGTCGACAGTGTGGTTTGGTCGCTTAGTTGGACCCTTGGTTATGAGTTGTGGCATTGTGTTGGGTTATTCAGATTACTTAGAACTGTGCCTGTTGCATTGCTTATGTGTACGTTTCATATCAGGTTTTGGGAGCTATGTTTACTGCTTTATTTAATTGCCATATTTCTATATTATTGCACTTGTAGGTGTGTGAGTGGGGGGCGGGGATCGGATGATCCCTACTAAGCCCAATTCTGGTGTGGCGCACTCCCTGCGGTTTCAGGTGTGGACCTCGTGGCGTGTGGTGTCTCCTTGGTGTGCGGACCAGCAACTATCTCAGTTCCGGGGTATGCCCCGATGTTGTTGTACTTTACTTCTGCCTGTACTTATTTAATTAGTTGGACCATGTAATTATTGTTGGACTGTATACGGACATTGTTAATTTCCTTCTTGCGCACTCGTAATTTTCCTTGTGGTCCGTAAGATTGTTATATTTAGCCTTGTTTAACGCCTACTCCTCCAGATGTGTTGTGTGAGATCCGGGTGGGAACCTGCAGTTAATGGTCCGACATCCATTTAGTGATCGGATCTCCAGTCATAGGATGGCGGGTCGTTACAGATGGTATCATAGCTCTGTCTGGTCAAGTATGTGGTAAACTAGGTTAGATATTATAGTCCAACAATAAGTACGAGTCTGTACAGGCGATGGCTGCTGGTGTAGATTGGTAGGTTTTGATGTGTTTTGGTTCAATTTGCGTGTTTGTGGGGTAGTGATGGCGCCGAAGAGAAGAGTTTCGTTGGCTCATGGTTCGAGAGCAGATGATGGTGGTTCGGGGGCAGAAGGGCATAATGTGGATCGTTTCATGGAAGCTATGATTGGGGCAATGTCTAGATACCAGCAGGGAGATGGAAATGAGGGGTCCAATTCCCAAGGTGGCTAGTCCATGGTGATGGAGCGGTTCTTGAAATTGAAGCCCCCTTCTTTCACGGGTCAACCTGTTCCAGACGCAGCAGCTCATTGGATTAAGGAAGTTGAGAAGGCATTTGAGGTTCTTGAATGTGCAGAGAATGACAAGACCTTGTTGGCAACTTACTTGCTGAAGGACGATGCTTATGATTGGTGGGTTACCATCAAGGGGATGATGTTTCCAGATAGGTCCTTAAGAGAGATCCCTTGGGAAGACTTTGTGAGAGAGTTTAGTGGACAGTACTTTCCGAGGCACGCTCGGAGGGCCAAGGAAAGGGAGTTTATGGAATTGGTGTAGGATGGTATGTCAGTTCTAGAATATCAGATGAAATTTGTAGCTCTTGGAAAATTTGTTCCACACATATCTGAGCATGAGGAACGTCGGACGGAGAAATTTGTGGATGTACTTCGGCATGATCTGAGGGAAATGGTGGCATCTCATTGTTGTAGAGATCTGGCGTCAGCGGTTCGGTGCGCGACAGCGGTAGAGACTCAGTTCCAAGGAATGGCAAAGGAGTCAGAGCAATCATCACAAGGGAAGCAGCAAGGCAAGGACAGATCAGCGGTCTTTTCATCAGGCGGTTTGAGTTCCTTTGAGCTCGAGTTCCAAGAGGTGCCTTGTGATGAGGATGAAGATGGTTCGGTTCAGCAGATGCGGACGGTGAGGAACTGTCCCCAGAAGAATATGGCAGGTCAGGAGCCGAGTGGTCAGTAGGAGCCCGGGACTTTGAGTGGTGTTATGTCTCTTAGTGGAGGTCCGAGATACTGAGCTAGATGAGCACTTTTATCTTGTCTTATTCAGTAGTGGTTGTAAACTCTTATGGCACCTTTTATGTACTTCGGACACGATGGAGAATCAGTTTTGTAATATGTGCCTTGCTAATATATGGTTATTTCGGTCTATCAACTTTTTGACAGAATTGAGAATCTTGGTTAGCTTAGTGTTGATTTGATTGGCTAGTTATGTGGAGCCCAGTGTGTGAATGGTGAGAATGATTGTTGTGATATGTGTTGCCGGCATGTGATGGTTAGCCGTGATTATCGTGTGAGCGGTTGCAATTTCGAGGACGAAATTCTTTTAAAGGGGGGAGAATGTAAGGACTGAGGCTTCGGGTTTAGTATTCGGGTCGGTTTCGGGTCGGATTCCCCAGTTTGGACCCTGAGGGGTCTTGAGAATTTCTTCTGAATGACGTTTGTCCTGTACGACACCTTTTAAACGGCGTCTTGCTGGGTGGACGCCATTTTGGGTTGTTGCTGTTGTGCCACGTGGGCGCCACGTGGGCGGGTTCGGGCCGCGAGAGTACGGCCCCTGTCTTGTCATCTGAACGGCGTCTGTGATGGGCGACGCCATTCAGACTGCGACCCTACGATGTCAGTGTACGGTGCCGGTCTTGTCGTCTGAACGGCGTCGGTGATGAGCGACGCATTTCAGAGCGCTGTCAATACGGCCCATCCTGTCATCTGATTGGCGTCTGTCTCGGACGACGCGTTTTAGCCAGTTTCGGATTGACCCCGCGAGCCTTCCCTTCTTTCCCTCATTCTCACCCTCTCACTCTCTCTCCTCGCCCTCTCCACCTCCGAACCCTCCTTCCCTTCCCTTTCCCTCTCTTCCTCTTCCACCACTCCACTACCTCTCTACCTCTCACCACTACCACCACCACTTCCTTCGTGGCGTCCCATTCTCCAGACGGCGGCCGACGTCCCGGCGGAGTGGCGACGTCCTCGGGGTACCGGCAGCGGTCTGCGGTGCGACGGTTTGGCGGCGCGGAGCCAGGAGGAGTTCAAGAGATCGGTAGGGGGACGAACCTTGCATGGATTGTGGTTATCTTGCCCATGATTTCCATAGGTGTAGCATGATGTGTTTGGGGTAGAATGAGCATGTTTAGAGGGTTTTTCTTAGTGATATGGCCGTGGTTATGAATGTGGATTTATGAGTTTCGCATGGTAGTTTGATTTCCCCTCTTCCCCTTCTGTTTTTGTATGGTTTTGGGGCATTTGGGGTGAAAAAGGGGACCCTCGGGTAGAGCTGCGGAACCAGGTTTCTGGCGTTAAAAGACGTCGTGCCTGGACGACGCCATTTAGAATGGCGACGGTCCAGCACGACGCCATTTAAGCAGAAATCGTCCCATTGAGGTTTTGTCAGTCTGGGGTTCTGGCGCTAAATGGCGTCTTGCCTGGACGACGCCATTTAGAATGGCAACGGCCCAGCACGACGTCATTTAGGCAGAAATCACCCCGATTGAACTTTCTGCAAGTTTTGGGTTATGTTGTGAATGGCGTCTGAGGACAGTGACGCCTTTCTAAAAGGCGGCTTCCCAGGAAGACGCGTTTTAAGCCATAATCTGAGGTCGGGTTTAAATGAACTAGTTTGGGAGTCTTGAATGACGTCGGCCACGGGTGACGCGATTCAAGGCAGAATCACATTAACTCTCGTTATTAATATGTGTTTCACTAATAGATAGCTCAACAAATGCATGCTTTAAATGGTACATTGAGGCTGAGGTTTGCTGTGTGAAAGGAATCGTATCATATGTTGCGTGCTTATGCGATTGTGGAATCAGAACACCTGTGGTTTACGTTTGTCACCTTGTGCCGAAATGGGAGGGCCTTGGTGTCTGTGAGGCATTGTTGCCGTACCGGTGGGGGAGTGGTACATGTTGTGTTTTCACCTTTGGCTGAGGGAGACATAACCACTTTGAGCCCGTCGGGCCAAATTAGCTAGTGTGCTATCCGAGGGGTTGCTGTCTGGTCTCAGCGGGTCGGGGTTTTCCTGTTTGTCGTGGCAGCTTCCAGCGCGTTTCTTGCTACCCCTTTAGCCACTGGGCCTGATGTGACCTGTGATATCAAGGTTGCGAGTGGTACCCTTCGCCCTTTGGCCTGACGCAGCCCGGGAGGTTAGGATTGTGGGTAGTCCCTATAGCTTCGGCTTGACGGGGGTTTCGCCGGTCCCCAGGGCCCTCCTGAAGCGCCGAGGCCGGGCGTGGAGGAAGTCCGGTCGGTAGGACAGTAGTCTAGACTGCTTGTGTGCACACGTAGCTGGGCAGTGGTGGTTCACTGGTCCCAGTTAGTCCTAGCTTGTCTCACTGCCTCACCCTACGGTGCCCCAGAACACTGTAGGGGCGGACAGGCGTGAGTGTTGGTAGTGTTATGAGGCGACGTTTGTCTGCGGTCGACAGTGTGGTTTGGTCGCTTAGTTGGACCCTTGGTTATGAGTTGTGGCACTGTGTTGGGTTATTTGGATTACTTAGAACTGTGCCTGTTGCATTGCTTCTGTGTATGTTTCATATCAGGTTTTGGGTGCTATGTTTACTGCTTTATTTAATTGCCATATTTCTGTATTATTGCACTTGTGGGTGTGT
Source organism: Zantedeschia hybrid cultivar (assembly GCA_030544215.1). Lineage (NCBI taxonomy): Eukaryota > Viridiplantae > Streptophyta > Magnoliopsida > Alismatales > Araceae > Zantedeschia > Zantedeschia hybrid cultivar. Next base: position 11,468,102 of record JARZZO010000013.1, on the reverse strand, counting down.
GAGTGGGAGGTGGGATCGGATGATCCCTACTGAGCCCAATTCTGGTGTGGCTCACTCCCTGCGGTTTCAGGTGTGGACCTCGTGGCGTGTGGCGGCGTGTGGTGTCTCCTTGGTGTGCAGACCAGCAACTATCTCAGTTCCGGGGTATGCCCCGATGTTGTTGTACTTTGCTTCTGCCTTATTTAATTAGTTGGACCATGTAATTATTGTTGGACTGTATACGGACATTGTTAATTTCCTTCCTGCGCACTCGTAATTTTCCTTGTGGTCCGTGAGATTGTTATATTTAGCCTTGTTTAACGCCTACTCCTCCAGATGTGGTGTGAGATCCGGGTGGGAACCCGCAGTTAATGGTCCGACATCCATTTAGTGATCGGATCTCCGGTCATAGGATGGCGGGTCGTTACAAGATTACTCCGGCTCATATAATGAGGGTGACTGATCTCATAAGTCACTTGTGTGGAGACACTAAGGCGAATCTGTAGGTGCTCATTGGGGAATGCGTTCACTGAACTGATCCGACCGAATCGCTGGATGGTATTGTACCTCACTGTCAACCAGCTTGATTCTACTGTCGCAGTTGCGTGGATGGTGCTCGGACCTGAGACACCAGGGATACCTTGTCGGTGGACTTCTGTGCTTTGACCTTGGTCTATGAATCTCTAGCCACGGGATTTTAAAATGCCAAGGATTGGGTACAGCGGAATACCGTCGAAGGGAATTGTGTGTCAATAAGGAATCATTCGCTCTCGGTACTTAGAGAGAGAATGCAATAGGAAGGATGCACGAAAGTCCCTGGCCAGGGCGGACGATAATATCGGGAAATGAGTTTTCCGATATTTCTCAGCGACATCAAATCCAAGTGAGTCGACCGGTTAGGGTTTGATAGCACGCCATATCTTGAGTTGACTTGAGAGCATTGTACGAATGAAGGATTATATCCACGCGGTAACTGTCGGCGGAAAGGTTCCAAGAGTGGGTTAGTTAACCCCGATACCTTCCGGGTTCACGCGGTGTTGCTTGGTACCCAACGTGATTGGAGGCCCGGTCGAATTCGATGTGCGACATCAATTCGATTGATTAATTAATTAATAAAGGGTTATTAATTGATTAATAAATCTAGTGAGGAGTCACTGGGCTTGTTGGGCCATTAACTGGACTGGTAATTGGGCCTAGAGGGTCACACGCAAATGATTCTCAAGGCGATGGATAGATAAGCAGGTTTTATATAAACCGAGGGTTTTTATGAAAAATCACGCAGTTAGTATAAAACATAGCGAACGGGCTGAGCAGGCCAAGCTGCTGCTAACCCTAGCCGCCCCTCTTCTGTTTCTCTCTCTCTCTGGCGTCCCAGACATATCTAGATCTGCTCCGCCGCTTCTCGGACTCCCGTTCGACGAGAAATCGTTCGCGTGTTGCGGCGATCGTTGCGGCGATCGACGGAAGTTTCGTGGGCTACGAAGAACGAGGAATGTGAGGATATCCGTCGCGAGGAGGATCACGTGGACTTCGCTAGAGGCCGGGCGCTTGCGCGGCTTGCGGTGTCTCGCCGATGGAACCGAACGGTTGCGGATTCGAATCCGGACAAGGTGAGAACCGATAATCCGATTATTGCGTTTTTAGATTTTTCGAAACGGGAACGGATCTCCGTTTTATTTTTCTTTCCGCTGCGCGGGAGATTCGGAGAAACCCGAGAACCCAACGGTGGTATCAGAGCCAGGTTTCACTGTTTCTCGTCCCGTTTCGGTCTCTGAATTTAATGTTTTCATGTATTATTCCATGTACGAATTCGATCTGTTTGCTGGATCCATGTTCATGAGATGAACACAGATATTTAAGAATAATATGATTATTTTTTGGGGATATTTTGGATTTCTTCATGAGATGATGATTTGGGGGTTTTCGGCAAGTCCGTGCTTGCTTCCCAAGCGTTAGGATGGCGTACCGGGACTCTGGATCCCTAGTGGATAGTCACAACTGTCCACTGGGAGTCATTGCCTGCTCCGGGGTGGCCTTGGAGGTTCACTAAATCAAGCCCTTTTTTCCTCCCTTTGCTGCGTTGGAACCGGATTTTGGTGGGGCTTTTGGTATGCTTTGGGGCTTCTCCGGGGATCCCACCGGCACCGGAGGGGTCGCTGGCAGGACCGACGCCGCCGTCCAGGGCGGCCGCAGGAGGGGCGACGCCGCCGACACCCTGAAACTCCCTCCCCGCCGCCGGGCCTGAAACTTGCAACTAGGGTTTCCTGCATCTGGTGGGGTTCGTCGGGTTGGAGAAGGAAGCCGGTCCAGGTGCTGGACCAGGCGGGGCTCGAGCCGGGGCTGAGCCGGCCGGGGGTTCGGGCTCGTGCAGGGCCTGGCTCTAGTTAACAGTTGGGCCCTGGCTGAGCCAGGAAGGCCCGGGCTGAGCCAGGAGGGTCCTAGCTCGGACCCTGACCGAGCCCTAGCTTAGCATACTGCCTGGGCCATCTTTCCCCCTTTTAAATTTAAATTAAAACCCCAATTAAACCCCAATTTAAACCCCTTTTAAAAACCCCAATTAGCCCAATTAATAATTAATGGGATTGGATTTTGATTTTAAATTTTAAAATTGTTTTAAAAATTTTAAATTATTATTCAATGTTATTTAATTGGGCATATTGATGATTTTAAATCATTAAGTTAATTAAGGATTTATTAATTAGCAATTAGTTGTGGATTAATTGAGGTTAATATTAGTTTAAGTGTTAAATTAATTATTGACCTTAATTTATCTAATTTTAAGAGTTAAAATTAGTAGTCAATAATTTTTAATCTAATTGTTAGATTATTAATTATTAATACATCTAATTGTTAATTATTAATTTGAGTTAATTATTAATTTAATTGTTAAATTAATAATTAACTTAAATGATTAATTTAAATGTTAAATTACTAGTCCTTGATTAATTACTGTTAGTCATTAATTTAATAGTTAAATTAATGATAACTTTAATTATCTAATCTAAGAGTTAGATTAATTAATTATAAATTAGTTAGTGTTAATTATTGGTTTAAGAGTTAAACTAATAATTAACATTAATTGGCTAATATAAGTGTTAGATTAGTAGTTAATAATTAATTTGGTTGATTATTAATTTAAGTGTTAAATTATTAATTAACTTTGTTGGATTAATCTAAGAGTTAGATTAGTCTTTAATATTCTAATTGTTAGATTATTAATGGGGTTTAATCTAAGTGTTAGATTATTAGAATTGTTCTAATTTGCATGGAATAATCTGGAATTATTAATTCGGAGTTTGTGCACATGTGATGTGTGTTTATTGCTTTTAAATTTTGATCTAATTGCATGTTAAGTTAATAAATGAGTTGTTCGAAATTCGAAAACCAATTTTGATTGGATCCCAGCTTTTTGAAAAGCCAAGGTTATTTATTTTGAAAACTCTTTTATTTTAGCCATATAATGCGCTATATCTTGTGTGGGATGTTTAAAACCCACTGTGGTCATGGATATGCACTTATTTAATTATTCATGTGATAAATGATGTGTTTGTGTGGATCGTGGATGAATGATGGATGTTTATTAATTGTTAATAAATAGAGGTCTGCGTACCTCTCTCTTTCTCATACTCCGATGTACTTCTACCTCCCTCTCTCTTGTACTCACCATAAGGCTCTCTTCTAATTACATGTAATTCTAGAATTAGTATAATTTGATCGAGGCAACTGAGGAAGGAGCGAGGACGATCCACAACTGCAACCAGGAAGGCAAATAGATGTAGATCCTTTGCCTATGTGTTTGCAGGTTATCTAATATAATTGTTGTGTTAGATTGTGTGTGCATTTGACTGTAGGCTCCAGTCAAAGCCACTGTGCTATCCATGACCACACTAATGACATGTATGAGATGCAATGTTTTATGTTTGATTATGAATCAAAGCAGGTATAGTATTTAGTAAATATGTACGATATATTTGTATACTATCACCTAGGAGAGACCAAGATAAAAGTTATCTAAATACCCTCAGATAAACTCTAAGCCGTAACGTGAGTAGTTAAGAACTTACCGCGTGGTCCACCATCGTTATAGTCATAGGATTCGAATCACTTTAGGCAGGTTTGTTGTGCTATCAACAAGGCCTGCTTAATTGGGGGGAGAATCTGTGGCTATGGCATTAGATGCCTATATGATCGAGGTAAAGGAACCATGTAGCTTTGTTGTGCTATCCACAAGGGCTGCATGCAAATCTATGCTCGTCGCGTAACGATGGTTAGCTTAGACCAGAATTAATGGTTTGTTGTGCTATCCACAAGACCATTAAATCTCTGGGGACCGAAGCTATGATTAGATATTGCAAGGAGTTGTAAGTCCCATGAGTTGGGTGCTCTTTGATTGTATTACAGTTTGTTGTACTATCCGCAAGGCTGTAGTGCAAGTCATTGAGATTCTGATCCCCATTAGTAGACTGTCGGCGTCTCCCATTCTGTATAACTGAGGGTTATATAGTCCGTCGAAAATTAGTGGGAGTTAAACTTGAACAAAAGACCATGTCTTATTTTATTTTAATAATTGAACATCTGCTAAATAGATTTTACTTATCTCCTGTAGGGAATTATGTCGTCGAATAACCCACTCTGTGGCATACTTGATGCCCTTTTGACTTACCTGATCTACTCGGATTGGTTCAAAAACCTGAAGAATGTCTTCAGATCTGAATACATTGACTTTGTCCTTAGAGCTGATCCTCCTGCCGAATCGGCATTGGATGCCCCTGAAGGCGAGATGATAGCTAACGATAAAAGATCGAAGGACAAAGGCAAAAGAGTAGTAAAGGGTGACTACTTCTATTATAAGCAGTATGGTCACTAGAAGAGGAACTGCAAGGAGTTCCTTAACGATAAAGCTCATGGAAAGGTGAAGCTGTCTGAAGCTTCAGATATCTATATGATAGATATTAACTTGTCAGTTAGAGATTCCACATCTTGGGTATTAGATACCGGATGTGCTTCTCATATCTGACATGATGTGCAGATGCTGACAAGTAAGCGCAAGCTAAGACAAGATAAGGTGGAATTGAGATGAGGAAAAGGCGCAAAAGTTGCGGCAATTGCTGTTGGGACAGTAAACCTCAGACTTCCATCAGAAGACGCCTTACTATTAGAAGATTGTTATTATGTTCCTAGCATAATAAAGAACATCATATCAGTGTCTTGTTTGGACAAGATAGGATATAGGTTGACTATTGAAAATAGAAGTTGTTCGATTTATTATGGTAATAAATCAATAGCTTCAACATCTTTAGTCAACGGACTATATCTTTTGGATATTTCTTATTACAATCTTCAAATTGATAATGCTCTTAAGAAGAGAAAGAATTGTGTGAACCAAGCCTACATGTGGCATTGTAGACTTGGGCACATTGGCGAAAGCAGGTTGCAAAAGTTGTACAAACATGGTTACTTAACAGCATTCGATTATGAATCGTTTGCAACATGTGAATCCTGCCTTATGGGAAATATGGCAAAATCTCATCATACGAGCAGGAGTAATCTGTACTAGTCTAACCGGATATCCGATGTCTTTCTCGGATATCCTCCGACTATGAACGATTAAGAATATATGTGTTTAAGTGGCCAGTCTCATTAGTATGATCTCATCATAATCTGATCACTATAGCACATATTCACGGACTTCATTATGAAACGAGAATTAATGCGATTTACACATAATGAATATTATGTCATTATATTAATAAATGAACGAGATTTACATAGTCAGATTGGCTTGTAGGCCACCTAAAACTAACAATCTCCCACTTGGACTAAAGCCAATCACCATTATACAATAAGCCTATAGACTCTAGGTGACGCTCAAACACAATTTGAGCCAACAGCTTTGTCAGTAGATCTGCTACATTGTCAATGGATGGAACTCTTTCCACTATTACATCTCCTCGGGATAAGATGAAAGCGTCTCAAAATATCTTTCGATTTCTGATGAGACCACGACTCTTTCACTTGTGCAATAGTCCCATTGTTGTCGCACAACAGCGGAACATGATCAAGGATACAGGGAACTATGTCAAGGTCGGTGATGAACTTCTTCAACTACACTACTTCCTTGAAAGCTTCAGCTGCAGTGATGTGCTCAGCTTTAGTCGTCGAATCTGCAGTGATTACTTGCTTGGAACTCTTCCAGCACACTGCGCCTCTGTTCAAAGTAAATATGAATTCAGATGTAGACTTGCTATCATCTGGATCTAATTGGAAACTCGAGTCAGTAAAGCCTCGCAGTTTCAAGTCACCTCCTCCATAGACAAGAAACATATCCTTAGTTCTTCTCAAGTACTTAAGGATACATTTCACTGCCTTCCAGTGCTCTTCGCCTGGATCAGCCTGAAATCTGCTCGTAACACTTATAGCAAATGCAACATCAGGCCGTGTACATAGCATGGCATACATGATAGATCCTATGGCAGAGGCATAGGGTATTCTATCTATGAGTACCCTCTCATCAGGAGTCTTAGGAGACTGCTCCTTTGAGAGACTAATTCCATGTCTCATTGGTATGAGACCTCTCTTGGAATTTTCCATACCAAACCTTTTGACTATGGTATCTATGTACAATGATTGGGTCATTCCAAGCATCCTCTTTGATCTATCTCTATAGATCCGTACTCCCAATACGTAGGATGCTTCTCCCAAATCCTTCATAGAGAAGTTTTTCGACAGCCAGATCTTTACTTATGACCTCATAGCTACATCATTCTCAATGAGTAGTATGTCATCTACGTAAAGAACTAGAAAAGTGACTGCACTCCTACTGGTCTTCTTGTACACACAAGGCTCATCTTCATTCTTAATGAAGTCATAAGACTTGACAGCCTCGTCAAATCTTATGTTCCAGCTCCGTGAAGTCTGCTTCAGTCCATAAATGGACCTTTGAAGCTTACACACTTTATCTGGAGATTCTCTGGATGTGAAACCTTCTGGTTGTATCACATACACCTCTTCCTCAAGGTTACCATTGAGAAAGGCAGTCTTCACATCCATCTCCCAGATTTCATAATCAAAATGTGCAACAATGGCAAGTAGAACTCTAATCGACTTTATCATGGCAACTAGTGAGAAAGTCTCGTCATAGTCAATCCATTGCCTTTGACGATATCCCTTTGCCACCAACCTTGCCTTATAAGCGTCGATCCGTCCATCAGCACCGATCTTTCTCTTAAAGATCCACTTGCAACTGATGGGTACAATACCCTCGAGCAAGTCCTCCAAGTTCCAAACTTGGTTGGTGTACATAGACTGGATTTCTGAGTTCATGGCTTCTCGCCATTTCCTGGCTTCTGGGCCTACTATGGCCTCCTAGTAGGTTTTAGGATCATCATACTCATTATATTCTACCTTAGACTCATCTTCAGTGATATGTCCTACATATCGTTCTGGCAGTCTATGTACTCTACTAGATCTACGAGGCTTATATGTGTGTACCTGAATAGATTCAGGAACTGATATCTCATCAGATGATAATACAGCTGTTTGGGGATCTGGAACTTCTTCCAGTACTATTTTACTCCCACTGTTCTCCTAGAGAAGGTATTCCTCTTCCAGGAAGACAGCTTTCCTGGCGACAAACACCTTTTGTTCACCAAGATGGTAAAAAATAGTATCCAAAGGTTTCCTTTAAATATCCCACAAACCTGTATTTATCAGTTTGTGATTCCAGCTTGTCTGGATCATGCCTCTTTACATGAGCAGGGCAACCCCAGACTTTAACATGTTTAAATTCTGGTTTCCTGCCTTTCCATACCTGATATGGAGTAGAGGCCACAGACTTGCTCGGTACTCTGTTTAGTAGATATACTGCTGACTCTAGAGCATACCCCCAAAGGGACACTAGTAATCCCGAAAAGCTCATCATGTATCACACATATCCAACAAGGTGCGATTCCTCCTTTCTGATACATCATTCATCTGTGGTGTATATGGAGGGGTTAGCTGAGAAAGGATACCGTTATCCTTTAAGAATTGTGTGAAATTAGTACTCAAGTATTCTCCTCGTCGATTTGATCGAAGAGCTTTAATACTCTTTCTTAACTGCTTCTCTACCTCATTCTTGAACTCCTTGAACTTCTCAAATGCTTCCGACTTGTACTTCATTAAGTACACATAGCCGAATCTTGAGAAGTAATCGGTGAACGTGATGAAGTATGAGTAGCTGCCTTTGGCTTGGGTGGACATAAGACCACATACATCCGAATGTATTAGATCCAGAATGTCCTTGGTGATAGAATTGGGTGGCCTCAAAGCCAATCATTGTACATTCTAGTTCAGATTATTAATAAAGGCAATCATTTCTTCATTTATAGTTCTTGCAAATTAACTATCGTAATGAAGATCCGTAGACAAATGTATGGGATATTGAATCATGATGAGATTATGATAGTGAGATCAATATCCTCAGTCACTTGTCTTAAACAGTTCTAGATCATAGGATATTTGAGATGGACATTAAATATCCGATAAGATCGACACAAGTTATGTCTGCTCATGTGATGATGGTGAATGATCTCACATTCACTCGTGTGGTGACACTAAGACAAACTTGTGGGTGCTCATTAGAGAATGAGTTCACTGAACAGACCCAAATAAGAATTCCTGGATGGTAATTATACCTATTAGTTAACTAGGAAATTCAATCGTTGCAGTAGCACAGTTGGTCCTTTGACCTGAGTCACCAATGATACCTTGTTTGTAGACCATTGTATCTTGATTCTCTGACTTGTGGACTTTAACCATTAAGCCCACGATAGTCGGTCTCTCAGATACAATGGAAAGCTTGCGAAGGTAATTGAGTGAACAACAAGGGATCACTCACTCTTGGTATAAGACTGGAGAGAGAATATCCTATGGATGTATACACAGAAATCCTTGGCCAGGGTCAAATGAAAGAGATGTCTTTCTAGAAATTAACTGAGTACTGGAATCCATCTAAATAATGCGATAGAGGGTTTGACTATAAAACCATACCTTTGCGTTATTGGGACATTGGATGAGTGAAGAATTTTATCTATGCGGTATCTGCAGACGGAAAGGTTCAATGAAGGGAACGATATCCTTTATATCTTCTGGGATCATGAGGTAGTGTTTGGTACCGTTCATGATCAGAAGGCCAAGTGAATTAATCATCAGATGATAAACCACTTGTTTATTAAATTAATCATTTAACATATGATGTTTAAATGTTAATTAATAAATATAAAACTCTAGAATTAGTTCTAAGTTTAATGGTCCTGAAATCGGACTGATATATGGGCCTAGAGGGTCGCACACATAAGAGTTCTCGTCAGACGGTGAGAGATGTTAAATTTCATGCTTATCTGGGTTTTTAAGCCGTAGGATAAACATGAAGATTTAATGGAGATTTATCCAAGGCCAAACTCTTGGATAATCATGAGGATTAATCCTTGTGCTTATCCTTATTTCTTATATAAGGAGGCCAAGGGAAGGAGTAAAAGTTGGTTGGACGAATTACACACCCCAAGATTCTCTATCTCCTCTCTCTCTCTCCTTCTCTCTCTCTTGGAATAGATCTGTCTCTTTCCGCGCATGGTGGATTTGAGATCTGGTCGGAGTACTCAAGTCGAGGAGGAAAACGCGTCTGCAGTGGGAGCTCGTGTGGATACCTCTAGAGATCGTACGCGCGCGTGATTACCGAGTCGGAATCATCTACGGGAGATTCGAAACCCCGCAATGGTGAAGAACCGTTCTTCCTGCATTTAATTTTATTATCCGTTTTACGATCCCAGCAACCGATATATAGGAATCGATTTTATTCTCTGCTGCGTACTAGGCGATTCCTTACACTTGGCACGTTCTCCATGTCCAGTAAATGGAGATTTTGCCATCTTTCCCATAAGGCAGGATTCACATGTCGCAAACAATTCGTAATTGAATGTAGTTAAGTAACCATGCTTATGCAACTTTTGCAACCTGCTTTCGCTAATGTGCTACATATAGGCTTGGTTCACTCAATTCTTGCTATTCTTAAGAGTATTATCAATTTGAAGATTGTAATAAGTAACATCTAAGAGATATAGACCATTGATCAAAGATGCCGAGACTATTGATTTATTACCATAATAAATCGAACAACTTCTATTCTCAATAGTCAACCTATATCCTATCTTGTCCAAACAAGATATTGATATGATGTTCTTTATTATGCTAGGAACATAATAACAATCTTCTAATAGTAATGTGTCTCCTGGTGGAAGCCTAAGGTTTGCTATCCCAACAGCAATCGCCGCAACTTTTGCACCGTTTCCTAGCCTCAATTTAACCTCGCCTTGTCTCAGCTTGCGCTTACTTGTCAGCATATGTACATCATGACAGATATGAGAAGCACATCTGATATCTAATACCCTAGATGTGGAATCTCTTACTGACAAGTTGATATCTATCATATAGATATCTGAAGTATCAGACAACTTCACCTTTCCATGAGCTTTATCATGAAGGAACTCCTTGTAGTTCCTCTTCCAGTGACCATATTAGAAGCAGTCACCCTTTACTACTCTTTCATCTTTGTCTTTCGATCTTTTATCGTTAGCTATCATCTCTGCTTCAGGGGCATCTAATGCCGATTCAGCAAGAAGATCAGCTCTAGGGACAAAGTCAATGTGCTCAGATCTGAAGATGTTCTTCAGGTTTTTGAACCAATCTGAGTAGATCAGATAAGTCAAAAGGGCATCAAGTATGCCATGCAGTGGGTTATTCGACGACATAATTCCCTACAGGAGATAAGTAAAATCTATTTAGCAGATGTTCAATTATTAAAATTTAAAACAAGACATGGTCTTTTGTTCAACTTTAACTCCCACTAATTTTCGACGGATTGTATAACCCTCAGTTATACAGAATAGGAGACGCCGACAGTCTCCTAGTGAGGATCAGAATCTCAATGACTTGCACTACAGCCTTGTGGATAGCACAACAAACTGTAATACAATCAAAGAACACCCAACTCATGGGACTTGCAACTCCTTGCACTATCTGATCATAGCTTCGGTCCCCAGAGATTTAATGGCCTTGTGGATAGCACAACAAACCATTAATCCTGGTCTAAGCTAACCATTATTACGCGACGAGCATATATTTGCATGTAGCCCTTGTGGATAGCACAACAAAGCTACATGGTTCCTCTACTCCGATCATATAGGCATCTAATGCCATAGCCACAGTTTCTCCTCCCAATTAAGCAGGTCTTGTGGATAGCACAACAAACCTACCTAAAGTGATTTGAATCCTATGACTATAACGATGGTGGACCACGCGGTAAGTTATTAACTACTCGCGTTATGGCTTAGAGTTTATCTGAGGGTATTTTAGAAAACTTTTATCTTGCTCTCTCCTAGGTGATAGTATATAAATATATCGTATATATTTAGTAAATACTATACCTGCTTTGATTCATAATCAAACATAAAACATTGCATCTCATATATGTCATTAGTGTGGTCATAGATAGCACAGTGGATTTGACAGGAGCCAACAGTCAAATGCACACACAATCTAACACAACAATTATATTAGATAACCTGCAAACACATAGGCAAAGGATCTACATCTATTCGCCTTCCTGGTTGCAGCTGTAGATCGTCCTCGCTCCTTCTTCGGTTGCCTCGATCAAATTACACCAATTCTAGAATTACATGTAATTAGAAGAGAGCCTTATGGCGAGTACAAGAGAGAGGGAGGTAGAAATACATCAGAGAATGAGAGAAGGAGAGATTCGCAGATCTCTATTTATTAACAATTACTAAACATCCATCATTCATCCAGAATCCACACAAACACATCATTCATCACATGAACAATTAAATAAGTGCATATCCATGACCACGGTGTGTTTTAAACATCCCACACAAGATATAGCGCATCACATGACTAAAATAAAAGAGTTTTTAAAAAATATATATAATTTTGGCTTTCAAAACGCTGGGATCCAATCAAAATTGGTGTTTGAATTTCGAAAATACTTTTAATTAACTTAACATGCAATTAAATCAAAATTTAAAAGCAATAAACACACATCACATGTACACACACTTCGAATTAATAATTCCAGATTATTCCATGAAAATTAGAATAATTCAAAAAATCTAACACTTAGATTAAACCCCATCAATAATCTAACAATTACACTATTAATGACTAATCTAACTCTTAGACTAGTCTATCAAAGTTAATTAACAATTTAACACTTAAATTACTAATTAACTCTAATTATTAATTAACTACTAATCTAACTCTTAGATTTGTTAATTTAAAATCAATTATTAACTTAACACTTAAATTAATAATTAACTTTAATTAATTAATAATTACTAATCTAACAATTAGATTAGTTAATTAATGTTAATTATTAATTTAACCCTTAAATTAATAACTAACAATTAATCATTAAAGACTACTAATTAAACACTTAAATTAGTCATCTAAGTTAATTATTAATTTAACAATTATATTAATAACTAACTCAAATATTAATTAACAATTAGTTGAAATAATAATTAATAATCAAACTATTAGATTAATAATTATTAATTACTAATTTAACCATTAAATTAGTATTATTAAGATTAATCATTAGTTTAACTATTAAACTAACAATTAACATTAATTAATTATCAATTAAATGTTAATCAAAATTGATCCATAAATCATTAATAAGCCCAATTAAATAAAATTAGACAAAAATTTAATTTCAAAACTCCTTTTGAATATTAAAACTGAAATTCAAATTTTAATTCTTAAATGGGCTAAAGGGGTTTAATATAGTTTAATCAGGGAATAGTGGTTTAATAGGGAACTATACAAATGGGCTCAGCCAGAAGGCCCTAGCCCTGGCTCGGCCAGGGTTCGAACCAAGGGGGGGACTGGCTCGAGCCCTGGCATAGGGCTAGGTCCCAGCCAGCCCGGCCTGGCCCGACCCGGCCCAGCCGGTCGGACTGGCTCAGGACCGGCCCTTGGCCACCTTCAACCCAGCCGCCCCATAACCTGCAAACCCTAATTCCCATGTTGCAGGTGTTGCCCGACGGCGGCGACGTCCCACGGCAGCCCCTCCCCGGTGGTGCCCAGCCCTGCCGGCGATGCCTCCGGCGCCGACGGGCTCGCCGGCGGTGGCCCGGATCTACTCCAAGGCAGGCCAAGCCCCTCCTTTCTCCCCAAAATCAGATTTTCGGGTTCCTTATTTCTGGTTTTTGCACCCTGGGAAGAAGAAAGAGAGGGCCCTCCCCTCCATACCTGCCATCACCAGCAGCCATTCCGGCGCTGGAAAGGATGCCCGGTGGCGAAGGGGATATTCCTGGTCATACCAGGGCCACGGACTTATTCCCCATCGTATGGGGATGCCGGATTGAAGTCTCTAAAATCCCGTTGTTCCTCATCACATGAAGAACAGGAAACACCCCAATAAAATCCGAAAAATAACAGAAAAATAATCTTATTATTTGTGTTCATCTTATGAACACTTTTCTGTTGTTACAATCGGATTATAAACATGGAATAATACATGGAAATATTAAATCGGAAACCGAAACGGGATGAGAAATAGTGGAAACCTGGCTCTGATACCACTGTTGGGTTTCTCGGGTTTCTCCGGATCACTCACGCAGCAGAAAATAAAATATTAAAATAGCGATCCGTTCCCGTTTCGAAAATCAAAATTCGATTATCGGATAATCGAAGTTCTCACCATGTGCGGATTCGAATCCGCAACCGTTCGATTCCGTCAGTGCGACACCGCAAGCCGCGCAAGTGCCCGGCGTCTAGCGAAGTCCACGCGATCCTCCTCGCGACGGATATCCTCACGTTCCTCGTTCTTCGCAGCCCACGAAACCTCCGCCGGTCACCGCAACGATCGCCGCAACGCGCGGACGATTTCCCATCGAACGGGATTCGGAGAAGCGGCGGAGCAGATCTAGATCTGTCTAGACACCACAGAGAGAGAGAAACAGAGGAGGGGCGGCTAGGGTTAGCAGTAGCTTGGCATGCTCAGCCCGTTCGCTATGTTTTATACTAACCGCGCAGTTTTTCACAAAAACCCCCAATTTATATAAAACCCACTTATTTATCCATCGCCTTGAGAATCATTTGCGTGTGACCCTCTAGGCCCAATTACCAGTCCAGTTAATGGCCCAACAAGCCCAGTGACTCCTCACTGGCTTTATTAATCAATTAATAACCCTTTATTAATTAATTAATCAATCGAATTGATGTCGCACATTGAATTCGATCGGGCCTCCGATCACGGTGGGTGCCAAGCAACACCGCGTGAACTCGGAAGGTATCGGGGTTAACTAACCCACTCTTGGAACCTTTCCGCCGACAGTTACCGCGTAGATATAATCCTTCATTCGTACAATGTTCTCGAGTCAACTCAGGTTTATGGCGTGTTCTCAAACCCTAACCGGTCGACTCACTTGGATTGGATGCCGCTAAGAAATATCGGAAAACTCCTTTCCCGATATTATCGTCTGCCCTGGCCAGGGACTTCCGCGCATCCTTCCTAGAGGATTCTCTCTCTAAGTACCGAGAGCGAATGATTCCTTATTGATACACAATTCCCTTCTTCGGTATTCCGCTGTACCCAATCCTTGGCGTTTTAGAATCCCGTGGCTAGAGATTCGTAAACCAAGGTCAAAGCACAAAAGTCCACCGACAAGGTGTCCTTGGTGTCTCAGGTCCGAGGACCATCTACACAATTGCGACAATAGAATCAAGCTGGTTAACAATGAGGTACAATACCATCTAGTGATTTAGTCGGATCAGTTCAGTGAACTCATTCTCCAATGAGCACCTACAGATTCGCCTTAGTGTCTCCACACAAGTGACTTATGAGATCAGTCACCCTCATCATATGACCAGGAGTAATCTGTACTAGTCTAACCGGATATCCAATGTCCTTCTCTGATATCCTCCGACTAGGAACGATTAAGAATATGTGTTTAAGTGACCAGTCTCATTAGTATGATCTCATCATAATATGATCACTATAGCACATATTCACGGACTTCATTATGAAACGAGAATTAATGCGATTTACACATAATGAATATTATGCCATTATATTAATAAATGAACGAAATTTACATAGTCAGATTGGCTTGTAGGCCACCTAAAACTAACAAGCAGCAAGTCTGTGGCCTTTACTCCATATGAGATATGGAAAGGCAGGAAACCAGAATTTAAACATGTTAAAGTCTGGAGTTGTCCTGCTCATGTAAAGAGGCATGTTCCAGACAAGTTGGATTCATGAACTGATAAATGCAGGTTTTTGGGATATCGAAAGGAAACCTTTGGATACTATTTTTACCATCCTGATGAACAAAAGGTGTTTGTCGCTAAGAAAGCTATCTTCTTAGAAGAGGAATACCTTCTCTAGGAGGACGGTGGGAGTAAAATAGTACTGGAAGAGGTTCCAGATCCCCGAACAGCTTCATTATCATCATATGAGATATCAGTTCATAAATATGTTCATGTACACACATATGAGCCTCGTAGATCTGGTAGAGTACCTAGACTGCCAGAACGATATATGGGACATATCGCTGAAGGTGAGTCTAAGGTAGAATATAATAAGGATGATGATCCTAAAACCTACCAGGAGGCCATAGAAGGCCCAGAAGCCGGGAAATGGCGAGAAGCCATGAACTCAGAAATCCAGTCCATGCACACCAACCAAGTTTGGAACTTGGAGGACTTGCCCGAGTATATTGTACCCATCAGTTGCAAGTGGATCTTTAAGAGAGAAAAATCGGTGCTGATGGACGAATCGACACTTATAAGGCAAAGTTGGTGGCAAAGGGATATCGTCAAAGGCAAGGAATTGACTATGATGAGACTTTCTCACCAGTTGCCATGATAAAGTCGATCAGAGTTCTACTCGCCATTGCTGCACATTTTGATTATGAAATCTGGCAGATCGATGTGAAGACTGTATTCTTCAATCGTAATCTTGAGGAAGAGGTGTATATGATACAACTAAAAGGTTTCACATCCAAAGAATCTCCAGATAAAGTGTGCAAGCTTCAGAGGTCTATTTATGGACTGAAGCAAGCTTCCCGGAGCTGGAATATAAGATTTGATGAGGCTGTTAAGTCTTATGACTTCATTAAGAATGAAGATGAGCCTTGTGTGTACAAGAAGACAGTCTTATGACTTCATTAAGAATGAAGATGTGCCTTGTGTGTACAAGAAGACCAATGGGACTGTAGTCACCTTCTTAGTTCTTTACGTAGATGACATACTACTCATTGGGAATGATGTAGCTATGATGTCATCAGTAAAGATCTGGCTGTCGAAAAACTTCTCTATGAAGGATTTGGGAGAAGCATCCTACGTATTTGGGAATACGGATCTATAGAGATAGATCAAAGAGGATGCTTGGAATGACCCAATCCTTGTACATAGATACCATAGTCAAAAGGTTTGACATGGAAAATTCCAAGAGAGGTCTCATACTGATGAGACATGGAATTAGTCTCTCAAAGGAGCAGTCTCCTAAGACTCTTAATGAGAGGGTACTAATAGATAGAATACCCTATGCCTCTGCCATAGGATCTATCATGTATGCCAAGCTATGTACACGGCCTGATGTTGCATTTGCTCTAAGTGTTACGAGTAGATTTCAGGCTGATCCAGGCGAAGAGTACTGGGAAGCAGTGAAATGTATCCTTAAGTACTTGAGAAGAACTAAGGATATGTTTCTTGTCTATGGAGGAGGTGACTTGAAACTGCGAGGCTTCACTGACTCGAGTTTCCAGTCAGATCCAGATGATAGCAAGTCTACATCTAGATTCATGTTTACTTTGAATGGAGCGCAGTGTGCTGGAAGAGTTCCAAGCAAGTAACTATTGCAGATTCGACGACTAAAGCTGAGCACATCACTGTAGCTGAAGCTTTCAAGGAAGTAGTGTGGTTGAAGAAATTCATCACCGACCTTGACATAGTTCCCTGTATCCTTGATCATGTTCCGCTGTTGTGCGACAACAATGGGACTGTTGCACAAGTGAAAGAGCTGTGGACTCATCAGAAATGGAAAGATATTCTGAGGCACTCTCATCTTATCCAGATGAGATGTAGTAGTGGAAAGAGTTCCATCCGTCGACAATGTAGCAGATCCACTGAAAAAGCCGTTGGCTCAAATTGTGTTTGAGCGTCACCTAGAGTCTATAGGCTTATTGTATATGGGTGATTGGCTTTAGTCCAAGTGGGAGATTGTTAGTTTTAGGTAGCCTACAAGCCAATCTGACTATGTAAATCTCGTTCATTTATTAATATAATGGCATAATATTCATTATGTGTAAATCGCATTAATTATCGTTTCATAATGAAGTCCGTGAATATGTGCTATAGTGATCAGATTATGATGAGATCATACTAATGAGACTGATCACTTAAACACACATATTCTTAATCGTTCATAGTTGGAGGATATCTGAGAAGGACATCGGATATCCGGTTATACTAGTACAGATTACTCATGCTCATATAATGAGGGTGACTGATCTCATAAGTCACTTGTGTGGAGACACTAAGGCGAATTTGTAGGTGCTCATTGGAGAATGAGTTCACTGAACTGATCCGACTGAATCGCTGGATGGTATTGTACCTCACTGTCAACCAGCTGGATTCTTTTATCGCAGTTGCGTGGATGGTCCTCGGACCTGAGACACTAAGGACACCTTGTCGGTGGACTTCTATGCTTAGACCTTGGTCTACGAATCTCTAGCCACGGGATTCTAAAATGCCAAGGATTAGGTACAGCGGAATACCGTCGAAGGGAATTGTGTGTCAATAAGGAATCATTCGCTCTCGGTACTTAGAGAGAGAATGTTCTGGGAAGGATGAGCGAAAGTCCCTGGCCAGGGCGGACGATAATATCGGAAAAGGAGTTTTCCGATATTTATCAGCGGCATCAAATCCAAGTGAGTCGACCGGTTAGGGTATGATAGCACGCCATACCCTGAGTTGACTCGAGAGCATTGTACGAATGAAGGATTATATCCACACGGTAACTATCGGTGGAAAGGTTCCAAGAGTGGGTTACTTAACCCCGATACCTTCCGGGTTGACGCGGTGTTGCTAGGCATCAAACGTGATCGGAGGCCCGATCGAATTCGATGTGCGACATCAATTCGATTGATTAATTAAGTAATAAAGGGTTATTAATTGATTAATAAAGCCAGTGAGGAGTCACTGGGCTTGTTGGGCTATTAACTGTACTGGTAATTGGGTCTAGAGGGTTACACGCAAATGATTCTCAAGGCGATGGATAAATAAGTGGGTTTTATATAAACCGGAGGTTTTTACGAAAAACCGCACGGTTAGTATAAAACATAGCGAACGGGCTGAGCAGGCCAAGTTGCTGCTAACCCTAGCCGCCCCTCCTCTATTTCTCTCTCTCTCTGGCGTCCCAGACAGATCTAGATCTGCTTCGCCGCTTCTTCAACTCTCGTTCGACGGGAAATCGTTCGCGCGTTGCGGCGATCGTTGCGGCGACCGGCGGAGGTTTCGTGGGCTGCGAAGAACGAGGAACATGAGGATATCCGTCGCTAGGAGGATCGCGTGGACTTCGCTAGGGACCGGGTGCTTGCGTTGCTTGCGGTGTCGCACCGACAGAACCGAACGGTTGCGGATTCGAATCCGCACACGGTGAGAACCGATAATCCGATTATCGCGTTTTTAGATTTTTTGAAATGGGAACGGATCTCCGTTTTATTTTTATTTCTGCTGCGCGGGAGATCCGGAGAAATCCGAGAACCCAACACTGGGGCCACATGGTCCGAAGTCTAGAGGATGTTGCCAGGATCACCGGCCTTAGAGTAGAGGGTCGGGCAGTGAGCGGGGTGACTTACTCCGATTACTGTGGATTGGCGGAGAGTCTGCTAGGGATAGAGGTCTCTAGCTTAGATAGAGAGTCTAGGACCGTCCCCAGAGTAGAGGTAGAGGCAGCTTTAGGATTAGTAGAGCCCCGGTGTCGATCTGACGAGACACGGGAGGGTTTTAGGGATAGACTAGCTAGGTCTTCCTCTGCCATATACTATAGAGATCCGAGTAAGGAGGAGGTAGACCGACAGCTTAGAGTTTTTCTTGTCTTTTTCTTTGGTCGGTTGCTCTTCGGTACGAAAGGTGAGCATATTCACTGTAGGTTCCTTAGTTTATTAGATGACTTAGATAGCCTTCATGAGTACGCTTATGGTGCGGCCCTCCTGGCCCATCTCTTCGCCGACCTTTCCGCAATCACGCCAGACCACAAGACTACTATCAACGGCTTCTCGCCGTTCCTCCAAGTATTAAATTATTTGTTTATGCAATGAAATGCAATGAGGTGATGACTTCTAACTTATATGTTCATGTATGCAAGTATGGAGTTACTACTACTTCCCGCTCGGCCGAGTGAGGATTATGAGGCTAGACGCTGTCCCGTTGTCTAGCCGCTGGCAGCCAATTGTGGATACGGCCCCACAGCACCATCAGTTAACGGCCCTCCGCCGTCAGTTCCTTGATTGCCCGGAGCTCCTGGTGAATTGTTTATTTTATTTAAATGCAATGTTTCATTTTAAATGCAATTTATTTTTTATGAATGCCTCTAACTTGTATGCAGGTGATCTGGCGCCCATACTTGGGCATGGGCGAGGCAGGCCAGCCGTGGGTGACGGCTGGTTGGAGGCGGTTTGGGCAGCAGATGTGGGTCGACTACCTTAATGAGATTGATCCTCTTCGCCTCCGACTCGTGATGAGGACCCCGGGCCTCCACCAGGAGTGGATAGACGAGGAGGTCCCGGAGGGAATTGGACAATCGATGAGGGTCAAGAAGGCCCTTACTGACTGGCGTGCCAAGTTCCCCGAGCAGTATGAGGACTGGCACCGCCGGGGCGTACGACTGGAGTCCCATGCGGAGAGTAGAGAGGCCTACCTCCAGCAGTATCGGACCCACTACGCCGATCAGCTATGACTCTTTCGTCCACTTGATGTAAGTATGCATTGATGCGTCTTTCATTTTAATTATCATCTTTATTTAAATTTGTGAATGAACGTATGAATGTATGTTATGCGGGATGCGCGCGATGCGACCATCATCGACCTCCGGGCCGGCCTACAAGGTCTAGCTGGAACAAGCTCAGAAAGAACTCTTTGACCTAGTATGTATGCATGTTTATGAAATGTTTATTTTGATTAGTTAATTTGTTTTGACGATTAGCCGCTGACAGTTGATCTTTTGGTGTAGCGAGTCGTGTATACGTAGGCAGCTCCTCCCCCTTTCTCTACCGGTGCTTCCTCATCTTCTGCGGCTACTCATAAGGCTACCATTGCTGATATCTAGAGTCAACTGGCTTATGCCATCCACCGAGCCTCACTTGCAGAAGAGGATCGGGCCTCCCGAGTAAGTTCTACCCTTTTGACTTCCATTATTGAATTTGCTATTGATTGCTTGGAGTGACAATATATTCTCTTGTAAGTTGCTGAGCTTTAGGAAGCCCTTCAAAGGGCTGAGACTGATGCTGCTCGGGTCCGTGAGCTTGAGGAGCAGGTGGCTCGCCTCTCCACCAGGGACCTTCCTCGGGAGCTCTCACGTCTTCAGTCTCGGCTGGAGTTCATTACTGAGAAGAGAGAGCGAGAGCGGCAGGAGCGGCAGCGTATGGACACAGAGATGTCCTCTCACTGGGCCCAACTGGGCATCGTCAAGCACGAGCGACACAGCATCGAGGAGCTATACCGACGTGCTTGGCAATGGACCCAGGAGCATGGACAGGAGAGCGCTTTTACAGCCAGCGTGGCCATCTCCTTTGGTCAAGCTGGCCCGAGCACCATGGGTCCACCACCGCCGCCGTCTAGAGCAGCTGCACCCGATGCCCAGGATGAGGCCCAAAGCTAGTTTGATGAGGGGGGCGGAGAGAGTTAGTCGTGAAGGCTGCTTTATGTACTTTTCTTCTCCTTTTTTATGAGTCCTGACGTTGATGGACTCTTCACATGTACATGAAACTTTTGAAATAAGGATGAAACTTTTGTCGCACTTTTTCTGTCTTTGATTTTGACTTATACACCTGTGTCATGTACATGACTTAGCAAATAGGACAAGCATCTGTTTAGGCTTAGCCCCTTGCCTAGTTAAGTAATCGATTCTTTCTTTGATAAAAGGGTCAAGGGGCAAAGTCTTTATTAACAAACATAAAAGAAATAATTGAACTGAAAGAAATAACAGAGTAAAATGCAACATGCAAGCAGGCAGATGCTTACTGAAATAAAAGAATTAAACATACCAAATGCGACAAGCAGATGCTAAGTGAAATATTTTTGTTCGGCTTTGCAATTGCAATTTTCAAAATACTTGATATCTATTTTTTTTGGATTTTGAAATATGTATTTTTTTGGATTTTAAAATACATATATATATATATTTTAGAAAATCTATTTTTTATTTTGGTTTTAAAATATATATATATATATATTTTATTTCGAAATATCTTTTTTTTTTTTTGGTTTTGAAATATATATATATATATATATATATATATATATATATATATATATAATTTTTTTGATTTTGGAATATCTATTTTTTTGGATTTTGAAATAAAGGCCAGCATGGTACTCAGATCAAAAGAACATATTCATTTATTAAGTTAATTCCCAAATTATTCTTCAATAATCTAACTTAGACTCATCGTGCT
The DNA here is from genome assembly GCA_030544215.1 of Zantedeschia hybrid cultivar. Lineage (NCBI taxonomy): Eukaryota > Viridiplantae > Streptophyta > Magnoliopsida > Alismatales > Araceae > Zantedeschia > Zantedeschia hybrid cultivar. Next base: position 11,446,383 of record JARZZO010000013.1, on the reverse strand, counting down.
TGAGCTTGTGTTTCCATTTGTGATCCCATTCGATAGTCTGACCGTTAGTCCATCTAGGCCGTTCTTCAAACTTGGAGTATGCCTCTTTAGAAAGAATTGAAGAATTTGTCTAGAAAGCCCACGAGAGGGTTCCAGAGATCCAGAAAGGCGTCCCTTCTTTGCCCTAATATATGTTGGAGTTCAGTCATTTTCTCTACGGGGTATTTAATGACTATGCGCTATCTTTTCATTTGATTTCATGACCTTGGTGTAATGTAATGGCCTTTTGATTTGATGCTTGGCATTTTGCCTTTTGCTTTTTTTTTTTTTTCTTTTCATGGGACGGATCTCCCCCTCCTTTTTTTTTTATGACGGCCTCCTACTAAGATGGCGGGTACTTTTGGTAGTCTATTCTAAGTCTCATTCCGACATCGTGGGCCGAGTGTAAAAATAGAATTTTTTGTTTAAGAAGAATGAATTGCACTTTACACCCTTAGTCAAGCCTTCGGTATTCTTTCGGACTTTGCATCTCTTGTTACTCACGAAACAAACGTGTCAGTATGTGTAGTAATGTGTTTGAATTAAATTATCCAGACTGATAAGGAAATTTTGAGTGTCAAAATTTTTTGATTCTAGTGATCTTTGCACCATGTTGATCGACTCTCTAACCTAAAGATAGTATTTCTTAAGTTACAAACCGTTCCAAGGGTTAGATAACTCTTGCCCTTCTGCATTGACTAAATGGTAGGCGTTACCAAGAAAAGCATGCGATATGACATATGGTCCTTCCCAATTGGGTTGGAGCTAAGAACGCGGACTACCAAGTTTTACAAAGATTCTTTTAACGACCATTTCACCAACTTTGAACTTACGTTCAATGACTTTCTTTTGATAAAAACGTGCTAATATATTTTGATATACTTTTGCATGATTAACAGATAACCATCTTTTCTCGTCTAAGAGTTTTAATTGAGCGAAAAGTATTGAACGATGTTCATCGATAGAGAATTCCTTGTTCAATTGTACCCTTAATGACGGTATGAGGATCTCATATCGAACTACCACCTCAATTCCAAATGTTAAGGAATATGAAGTATGTCCAGTGGGTGTGCGGATTGAAGTTCGGTATGCCCATAGAGCCTTGATCAGTTTCTCTGGCCAGTCTGTGAATTTACTAGATTTGCACGTCTTTTTGATGATTTTTATCAAAGTTTTGTTAGTTGCCTCTACCTGGCCATTGCCTTATGGATAATAAGGAGACGAATGATGCAATGCAACTTTATACCTATTGCAGAGGTCCTTCAGCTCCTGTGATACGAACTGCGGTCCATTGTCGGTGACGATGGTACTTGGAATTCTGAATTTGGTAACGATGTTCTTTATGATAAATTTGCAGATGGTTGATGCTTTGACTTCCGTGTAAGCTTTGGCTTCTGCCCACTTGGTGAAGTATTCCGTTGTTGTGAGAATGAAGGACTTCTACTTAATGCCGGAATTAGGATTACGAAGGGGTCCAATGATGTCAAAAGTTCACATGGAGAAAGGCCATAGGGAGAAAATAGGATGGAGTGAAGATGCGGGGGAGTGGATCTTGTCGGAGTGAAGTTGACACTTAGCACACCTATGAACATACCCTACACAATCTTCTTCTATGGTTGGCCAATAGAATCCTTGTCTAAGGATCTTCTTTGATAGCATTTGTCCATTAACATGGCCACCACAAACTCCAGTATGAGCTCCTTCCATAATCTTCCAAAGTTCATCTTCGTCTAAACATCTCAGAGGAACTCCATCAAAACCTCGCTTATAAAGTGCTGCCCCAATGATAGCCCTTTTCTCCTCAGCTGTGGCTTCTTAAGGATATGATTGATCTTTACAATATTTGGCTATCTCATAGTACCACGGTTTCTGTTCATCATCCATCTCTTCTAGCAACTCCATCAACATTATTTTTCGCTTCTCCACAATATCTCCATCTCTGACCTTCTTCAGCAACTTCTCCTTGGTCCTAAGGAAGGAAGGGTCTTTCATGGCGGGTGAAAGACGCTTATGAACAATGATCGATTCGGATTGTCTGCTTATTGAAAAATCGAGAGATGATGCGAGTGAAACTAGAGTGTCAGCTAAGATATTATGATTTTGAGGAACATGGATGAAGATCAATTTAATGAAAAGCTTAGCATAAGCCAAAGTAAGTTCTTGATAAGGCTTGAGTTTAGGATCAAGAGTTCGATATTTGGTTAGCACCTGGCGAAGAATCAACTGGGTATCACCCACAATTCTGAGTTTGGTGGCACCATGGAGATGAGCAGCCTCAAAGCCAGCAAAGAGTGCTTCGTATTCAGCTATATTGTTAGTGACTGGAAAGTCAAGCTAAAAGGCTTGTGGAATGATAACACCTTCAGGTGATAATAGAATAATGCCAATACCCTTACCGTGGGAATTCAGAGCTCCGTCAAAATGCAAAGTCCACATATCATCTTTGATTTTGTCTATGGACATCAGTTCCTCATCCGGAAACTCTGATTGGACTGGATCAAATCAAGGAAGGGGATGATGATCAAGATGTTCGGCTATGGCATAGCCTTTGATCGCTTTCTACTGAATATAGGTAATATCAAATTGAGATAGAAAGCTTTGCCATCGTGCTAAACTATCAGTGAGAACAAATTTCTCAAGAAGAAACTTAATTGGATTCATCTTAGCGATGAGATGGACTTCGTGAGCTAGAAAGTAGTGCTTCAGCTTCTGAACCACCCAAACCAATGTTGTACATGTTTTCTCCATCGCCGTGTATCTTTGTTCTGCGGGGTTGAGAAGTTTAGAGAGATAGTAGGATGCCCTATCCTATCCTTCTTCATCTTCTTGTGCTAGGATAGCCCCCACTGCATCATCCAGGACGGAGATATATAGAATTAAAGGTTTGTCCGGAGATGGGGGTCTCAAGACAGGAGGACTTGCTAAATAATTCTTCAGTCCATCAAATGCCTCCTGACACTTATTGTCCCAATTGAATTTGACCCCCGGCTTGGTAAGCTCGTAAAACGGCTTACACCTTTGTGAATGTTGGGAGACAAATCGGTGAATAAACTGCAACCTCTCGATCAATCCTTTTAACTCTTTCAAGTTCTTGGGAGGTAGTATCTCTCTGATAGCCTTTGCCTTATTGGAATCGATCTCAATGCCCCGCTTATTGACAATGAATCTAAGTAATTTGCTTGAGGATACCCAGAATAAACATTTCTTAGGGTTCATCTTCAACTGATATTCTCTTGATCTTTCTAAAACTCTTGTCAAAACTTTGGTATGCTCAGCCTTAGTCTTAGATTTTACTAACAAGTCATCTACATACACTTCTAGATCGATGTGTATCATGTCATAGAATATCGCCATCATAGCCCTTTGGTAAGTGGCTCCAGTGTTCTTTAATCTAAAAGGCATCACGACATAGCAATATCTTCTCCAAGGTGTAGTGAATGATGTTTTCTCTTGATCTTCCTCTGCCAACTTAATTTGGTTATATCCTGAGAATCCATCCATAAATGATAAAGTTTCATAGCCAGCTGTATTATCGATGAGTACATCAATGTGAGGCAGTAGAAAGTCATCCTTAGGACATGCCTGGTTCAGGTCTCGAAAATTAATACAGATTCTGACTTTTCTATCCTTTTTCATAACCGGGACTATGTTAGCCACCCATTGCAGATAGAAGACAACTCTAATAAACTTGGCTTTATGTAGCTTATCAACCTCTTCCTTCATTTTCAAAGCCATTTGTGGGTGGAATCGCCTTAACTTTTGTTTAATCGAGCTAGCTCCGTCTCTTAATGTTAATCGATGTTCCACTAGTGATGAGTCTAACCCCGGCATATCCTCATAGCTCTAGGCGAAAGTGTCCTTGTAGTCTTTGAGAACTTGGACCATTGTCTCCTCATCTGTTTCAGAAAGATTTTTATTGACGAGGACAACCTTAGGTTCGTCTATAGTTCCTAGATTAATCTCTTTGATAGGCTCTTATACAGCAGCTGAGGGTTCATTAAATCTTTTCACTCTACTGGCATATTGATAGAATTGGGTGGCCTCAAAGCCAATCATTGTACATTCTAGTTCAAATTATTAATAAAGGCAATCATTTCTTCATTTATAGTTCTTGGAAATTAACTATCGTAATGAAGGTCCGTAGACAAATGTATGGGGTATTGAATCATGATGAGATCATGATACTGAGATCAATATTCTCAGTCACTTGTCTTAAACAGTTCTCGATCATAGGATATTTAAGATGGACATTAAATATCCGATAAGATCGACACAAGTTATGTCTGCTCATGTGATGAGGGTGAATGATCTTACATTCACTCGTGTGGTGACACTAAGACAAACATGTGGGTGCTCATTAGAGAATGAGTTCACTGAACAGACCCAAATAAGAATTCCTGGATGGTAATTATACCTATTAGTCAACCAGGGAATTCAATCGTTGCAGTAGCACAGTTGGTCCTTTGACCTGAGTCACCAATGATACCTTGTTTGTGGACCATTATATCTTGATTCTCTGACTTGTGGACTTTAACCATTAAGTCCACGATAGTCGGTCTTTCATATACAGTGGAAAGCTTGCGAAGGTAATTGAGTGAATAACAGGGGATCACTCACTCTTGGTATAAGACTGGAGAGAGAATGTCCTATGGATGTGTACACAGAAATCTCTGGCCAGGGTCAAATGAAAGAGATGTCTTTCTAGATATTAACTGAGTACTGGAATCCATCTAAATAATGCGATAGAGGGTTTGACTATAAAACCATACCCTTGCGTTATTGGGACATTGCATGAGTGAAGGACTTTATCTGTGCGGTATCTGCAGACGGAAAGGTTCCATTAAAGGGAACAGTATCCCTTATATCTTCTGAGATCATGAGGTAGTGTTTGGTGCTGTTCATGATCAGAAGGCCAAGTGAATTAATCATCAGATGATAATCCACTTGTTTATTAAATTAATCATTTAACATATGATGTTTAAATGTTAATAAATATTAAACTCTAGAATCAGTTCTAAGTTTAATGGGCCTGAAATCGGACTGATATATGGGCCTAGAGGGTCACACACATAAGAGTTATCGTCAGACGGTGAGTGACGTTAAATTTCATGCTTATCTGGGTTTTTATGAAAAGCCGCAGGATAAACATGAAGATTTAATAGAGAATTATCCAAGGCCAAACTCTTGGATAATCATGAGGATTAATCTTTGTGCTTATCCTTATTTCTATATAAGGAGGCCAAGGGGGATGGGTAAAGAAGTTGGTTGGACAAATTACTCACCCCAGATTCTCTATCTCCTCTCTCTCTCTCCTTCTCTCTCTCTTGGAGTAGATCTGTCTCTCTCCACGTATGGTGGATTTGAGATCTGGTTGGAGCACTCAAGTCGAGGAGGAAATCGCGTCTGCAGCGGGAACTCGTGTGGATACCTCTAGAGATCGTGCGCGTGCGCAATTACTGAGTCGGCATCATCTACGGGAGATTCGAAACCCCGCAAAGGTGAAGAACCGTTCTTCCCGCGTTTATTTTATTGTCCGTTTTACGATCCCAGCAACCGATACATAGGAATCAATTTTATTCTCCGCTGCGTTCTACACGATTCCTTATAGTGGTATCAGAGCCAGGTTGTTGGTTCGATCGTAAAACGGCATCGTTTTACGTGATTTTCTCGTTATGCGTGAAGAACCCGTATTGTACGTGTTCTTGTGTTTAATCCGATTAAAATGACGGAATAGTGTTCATACGATGAACGCATATGATTTGATTATTTTTCTGTGATTGTTCGGATTTTATTTGGGGTTTTCGGAGTTCTTCATGAGATGATGAACCGGGGTACTTCGGCGGCTTCGTTAACGATTCCCAAGCGTTGGGATGGCAGCCCGAATGCACGGATCTCTTGGTGATAGTCACCACTACACATCCGACACATTTGCCGACGCCGGAGTGGCCTTGAAGAGCTGTAAAATCGAGCCCAAAGATAGTCTTAAACCCTGCAAAATCAGAAATTTGGGGCTTTATGGGGGCTCGGTTAATACCCCAAACCGGGGCCCACCGGCGTGCCTGCCGGCGCCGGGGGCACCGCCGGTGACGGGGGCATCGCCGGCGGGGCTGGCGTCTGCCGGGGGGGGGGGGGGGGGGGGGCGGGGCTCGGCGGTCGGCGCCGCTGGGGTGGGAACCCTAGGGTTCCTGCAAAAGCTGCTTCTATTGGAGAAGAAGCGGCCAGGCCGCCGGTCCCGACCCGGTCGGACCGGGCGGGGACCGGGCCGGACCCCTTGGCCGAGCCAGGGCTCGACCCTGGCCGAGCCAGGGCTCGGGTCTGGCCGGGCCAGAGCCCCCGGCCGAGCCAGGGCTCGACCCTAGCCGAGCCAGGGCCCGGGTCCAAGCCAATTGGCCCTAATGGGCTGGGCCCATTTTTTTATGATTATTAAAAATGTTTTAATAACTATTTAGCCCCTTATAACCTTTATTAGCCCATTTTAGCCCATTTAAGCCCGTTTTAAAATTTTTTTAAAACAGAAAAATTATAAGAATAATTAATAATTGTTATTAATTATTTTTATGATTATTAACAGTTTATTAAACTGTTTAATAACTGTTATTCAATTAAAGGGCTTTATTGTTAATAGGGTGTTAGTTAATTATTTAAAATTGTTTTAGATAATTAATTTCTCTATTAAATCAATTAGTTTAAAAATGTTTTAAACTGATTTTATGCATAACTTGATTATATTTTTCTGTTCAAATTGTTTGAATTAGTATTTAGATTAACTGAATGGTTTAGTTATTTAATTTGTCAATAATGTTTTGAATATTATTGATAATGTTGAAATAAATGTTATTTCGAAAACTAATTGGTATTATAATTTTATATTTATAAAATTTAATACCAAACTGCAATTATGTGATGATTGTGATGCATGTGATGTTTTTTATGGTGGGATGATCATGGACTTATTATTATCATGTGATGATTTGTGTGAATGAATGCGATGCTTATTTCATTTGGTATTTTAAATAGGACCTGCATGTCCTCCTTTCTCTTAATCCAGATATACTCTCTACCTTCCTATAAGATTGTACTCCCCTTGATAAGATCAAAGTTTCTTATTGCTTTAAATGTACATTTATGGACCTGCGAGTCCTGAATTTCATATTTAAATGTTTCGGATTAAGCTTAGAGGATGGGATCTTCTGAAGACACCTCTGGAGGAAGGACTCGCATCAAATGGAACCAGTGTTGCTATTTTCACATTAGGATCCTATTATGGATCATTGTTTGGCTCCGATGATTCCATAGTAGTTTTAGCAGTCCATGATCATCCCTATTTAATGTTTCTACATATATGTGATATTTGTGGTCTATGCTATCATATATATATTTCTATTAAGTATAATGATACTTCAAATCGAAATACTATTGATAGCACGATTTTTATAAATCAACTCAAAAACCCTCTTTTAAAATTTAAGTTGCAAACGTGAGATATTCAGAATAATCCACGTAACCCACCATCATTATAGATCTTAGGATAATTCTTATCTCAAATGGATTTGTTGTGCTACCACAAGGTCTATTTGATTTAGAAATTAACCTAGGTCTACGACATGTGATGTCATTAAGATGAGTGGACAAATAGTGTAGTTTTGTTGTGCTACCACAAGGATTGCACTATGAATTCATGTCATCTAAGTAATGATGGATAAACTTAACTGAATCAAATTGATTTGTTGTGCTACCACAAGGTCATTCTGATTCAGGGGTTAAATCGATCGGATATTGCAATCGTTGCAACTGTCAAGAGTTGACTGCCTAAGGGACTTGATGTGATTTGTTGTGCTACCACAAGGTCACATGCATGTTGCCCGAAGGATTCTGATCCCCACTAGGAGATCACCGGAATCTCCCGTTCTGTATCTTAGAGGGTAATACAGATCGCCGAAAAATAGTGGGAGCATAAATCTAGATTAAAAGTCCTAAATATGATTTTAAGAACTATCTGCTCATTTTATATATTTCCATGTAGGTCGCTATGTCGTCACCTAACCCCCTCCGTTGCATACTTGATGCAAATAAACTCACGGGACCAAATTACATTGACTAGTTACGCAACCTAAAGATTGTCCTCAGGTGCGAAAAGCTAGCCTATGTCCTGGATCAACCAGATCCAGTGCAACCCGGTGATAATGCTAACGAAGATGAATTAATGATGTATGAAAATTGGAAGGAGGACTCTGTCAAGGTCCAGTGTTATATGCTCGGTTCAATGAACAATGAACTGTAGCGACAGCATGATAACATGGAACCTAAGACCATTCTGAATCACCTACAAGAGTTGTTTGGTGAACAATCCAGAACAGAAAGATATGAGATATCTAAGAAATTGTTCAGGACCAGAATGAGCGAGGGCACATCTGTGCAAACTCATGTGCTCAAGATGATAGAGTGGATTGAGAGGCTTGCTGTGCTGGGCTTTGTTATGAACAATGACCTGAGCATTGACTTAATCCTACAGTCCCTTCCAGATTCATTTTCACAATTCATTATCAACTTCAATATGAACAAAATTGAAGTTACACTAGCTGAGCTGCTCAACATGTTGACGACAGCAGAAGGCACTATCCAGAAAGATAAGCCAAATGTAATGCTTGTTGGTAAGACCAACAAGAAAAGAAAAGTTGGACAGACCTTTAAGAAAGGTAAGCCTAAGAAGCTAGTGAAAAGCAAACCGGCGGTTCAAAAGGACAAAGCTAAAGTCAATGATAAAGGTCAGTGTTTCCACTGCCATAAAGAAGGTCATTGGAAGAGAAACTGAAAGATTTATCTCGCAGAAAAAGCAAAGGAGAAGCTTGGTGAAGCTTCAGGTATACTCATGATCGATCTTAACTTGTCTTATAGAGAATCAACATCTTGGGTATTAGATACTGGATGTGTTTTTCATATCTGCAATAACTTGCAGGTGTTAACAAGTAAAAGAAGATTGGACCGCAGAGACGTGGATCTGAGGCTCGGGAATGGAGCAAAAGTTGCTGCGTTAGCTGTGGGGACAACAAAACTTCAGATGCCGTCAGGAGACTCATTGGAACTAATAGATTGTTATTATGTTTCGACCATTATTAGGAATATCATATCTATTTCATGTTTAGATAAACAAGGATATTCTATGAAACTAGAGAATAAAGGTTGTTCTATTTATCAAGGAGACAAATTGTTTGCTTTCGGATACTTATTGAATGTATTATATTTACTTGATATTTCATACGATGTTTGTCTGGTAAATAAATCTCTTGAACGCTTAGATAAGGATGTGAATAAATCGTACCTATGGCATTGTAGGCTAGGTCATATAAATGAGAACAGGATCATCAGGTTGCAAAAGAATGGATATATTGATCCATTTGATTATGAATCATTTGCAACTTGTGAAGCTTGTCTCATGGGAAAAATGACCAAAGCTCCATTCTCAGGACATGGAGAAAGAGCTAAGGACTTATTGGAACTAATACATAGTGATGTATGTGGTCCAATATCCACTCATGCTATGGGTGGTTACTCATACTTTGTTTCATTTAAAGATGATTTCTCAAGATATGACTACATATATTTAATGAAATATAAGTTAGAAGTCTTTAAGAAATTTAAAGAGTTTAAAAATGAAGTTGAGAACCAGACTGGAAAGAGTATCAAAACTCTTCGATCAGATCGAGGGGGTGAATACTTAAGTACATAATTCATAGAATATCTTAAAAATAATAGCATTTTGTCTCAGTGGACTCCTTCCTATACACCACAATTAAATGGTGTATCGGAAAGGAGAAATTGTACTCTATTAGATATGGTACGATCAATGATGAGTTATGCTAAACTTCCAATCTCTTTATGGGGATATGCACTGTTGACTGCTGCATATCTGTTGAACAAAGTTCCCAGTAAGTCAGTATCTTCCACTCCATATGAGATATGAAAAGGGAAGAAACAGGACTTTAAACATGTTAGAGTCTGGGGTTGTCCTGCACATGTCAAAAGACATGATCCAGACAAACTGGATTCCAGGACAGAGAAATGTAGATTTGTGGGATATCCAAAAGAGACTTTTGGGTATTATTTCTATCAGCCCAGCGATCAAAGGGTGTTTGTCGCAAAAAGAGCTGGAAGAAATTCTAGACTCACAAATCAACACTAGTTTATCTTCTGAACCATTGACTCAAGAACTTGTTCAAGATGATACACAAAAGGTTCGCAGATCAGGTAGAGTGCCTAAGCAGCCTGAAAGATATGTTGGACATATCGATGATGGCCAATCAAAAGTACACTTAAATGAGGATGATGATCCTTAAACCTACCAAGAAGCCATAAATAGTCAAGAATCAGAAAAATGGCAAGAAGCAATGAATTCTGAAATTCAGTCCATGTACGCCAACCAAGTTTGGAACTTGGTTAATCTGCCATAAGGTATAGTACCTATTGGCAGTAAATGGATCTTTAAAAGAAAGATCGGGGCAGATGGACAGATTGACACATACAAGGTAAGGCTGGTAGCAAAAGGATATCGTCAAAGGCAAGGCATTGACTATGACGAAACCTTTTCTCCAGTTGCCATGATTAAGTCAATCAGAATACTTCTTGCTATCGCCACATTCTATGATTATGAAATATGACAAATGGATGTAAAAACAGCATTCCTTAACGGGAACCTTCAAGAAGAGGTGTATATGATACAACCTGAAGGATTCACTTCCAAAGAGCATTCAAGCAAGGTATGCAAGCTGCAAAGATCCATTTATGGATTAAAGCAGGCATCCCGAACTTGGAATTTAAGATTTGATGAAGCAATCAAATCTTATGACTTCATTAAGAATGAAGATGAACCTTGTGTATACAAAAAGGCTAGTGGGAGCGTAATTACCTTTTTAGTGCTTTATGTTGATGACATTCTACTCATTGGGAATGATGTAGGAATGTTGTCATCAGTAAAGACTTGGTTATCCAAAAACTTCTCCATGAAAGATTTGGGAGAAGCATCCTATATTCTGCGAATAAGGATCTATAGAGATAGGTCCAAAAGGATGCTTGGCTTATCCCAATTTATGTACATAGATACCATAGTCAAAAGGTTTGGCATGGAAAATTCCAAGAGAGGCCTCGTTCTAATGAGGCATGGAATTTATTTCTCTAAAGGAATGTCTCCCAAGACACCTGAAGAGAGAGCATACATGGATAGAGTTCCTTATGCCTCGGCAATAAGATCTATCATGTATGCAATGCTATGTACTAGGCTTGATGTGGCACACCCACTAAGTGTCACTAGTAGATATCAGGCTGATCCAGGTGAAGAACACTGGAAGGCGGTGAAATGTATCCTTAGATACTTAAGAAGGACTAAGGATCTATTTCTCGTCTATGGAGGAAACGACTTGGAACTTCAAGGGTTTACTGACTCGAGTTTCCAGTCAGATATGGATGATAGAAAATCCATGTCTGGATTCGTGTTCATGTTAAATGGAGGTGCAGTAAGTTGGAAAAGTTCCAAACAAGAAACAACTACAGATTCGACGACCGAAGCAGAATACATTGCTGCAGCTGAAGCGGCCAAGGAGGTGGTTTGGATGAAGAAGTTCATCTCAGCACTTGGAGTAGTTCCAAGCATTTCAGATCCTGTTCTATTATTGTGTGACAACAATGGGGCAATAGCTCAAGCGAAGGAGCCAAGATCACATCAGAAGTCAAAGCACATTCTGAGATGATTTCATCTGATTCGTGAGATTATCGCCCGAGGAGATATAGTAGTTGAGAAAGTCTCATCTGAAGATAATGTAGCAAATCTCTTGACTAAGTCATTGTCACAAAACAATTTAGAACGTCACCTTAAGTCTATGGGACTTAGACACATGGGTGATTGGCTATAGTCCAAGTGGGAGAATGATAGAATTGGGTGGCCTCAAAGCCAATCATTGTACATTCTAGTTCAAATTATTAATAAAGGCAATCATTTCTTCATTTATAGTTTTTGGAAATTAACTATCGTAATGAAGGTCCGTAGACAAATGTATGGGGTATTGAATCATGATGAGATCATGATAGTGAGATCAATATCCTTAGTCACTTGTCTTAAACAGTTCTCGATCATAGGATATTTAAGATGGACATTAAATATCCGATAAGATCGACACAAGTTATGTCTACTCATGTGATGAGGGTGAATGATCTCACATTCACTCGTGTGGTGACACTAAGACAAACATGTGGGTGCTCATTAGAGAATGAGTTCACTGAACAGACCCAAATAAGAATTCTTGGATGGTAATTATACCTATTAGTCAACCAGGGAATTCAATCGTTTCAGTAGCACAGTTGATCCTTTGACCTGAGTCACCAATGATACCTTGTTTGTGGACCATTGTATCTTGATTCTCTGACTTGTGGACTTTAACCATTAAGTCCACGATAGTCGGTCTTTCAGATACAGTGGAAAGCTTGCGAAGGTAATTGAGTGAACAACAAGGGATCACTCACTCTTGGTATAAGACTAGAGAGAGAATGTCCTATGGATGTGTACACAGAAATCCCTGGCCAGGGTCAAGTGAAAGAGATGTCTTTCTAGATATTAACTGAGTACTGGAATCCATCTAAATAATGCGATAGAGGGTTTGACTATAAAACCATACCCTTGCGTTATTGGGACATTGCATGAGTGAAGGACTTTATCTGTGCGGTATCTGCAGACAGAAAGGTTCAATTAAAGGGAATAGTGTCCCTTATATCTTCTGGGATCATGAGGTAGTGTTTGGTGCTGTTCATGATCAGAAGGCCAAGTGAATTAATCATCAGATGATAATCCACTTGTTTATTAAATTAATCATTTAACATATGATGTTTAAATGTTACTTAATAAATATTAAACTCTAGAATCAGTTCTAAGTTTAATGGGCCTGAAACCGGACTGATATATGGGCCTAGAGGGTCACACACATAAGAGTTCTCGTCAGACGGTGAGAGACGTTAAATTTCATGCTTATCTGGATTTTTATGAAAAGCCGCAGGATAAACATGAAGATTTAATGGAGAATTATCCAAGGCCAAACTCTTGGATAATCATGAGGATTAATCCTTGTGCTTATCCTTATTTCTATATAAGGAGGCCAAGGGGGATGGGTAAAGAAGTTGGTTAGACGAATTACTCACCCCAGATTCTCTATCTCCTCTCTCTCTCTCCTTCTCTCTCTCTTGGAGTAGATCTGTCTCTCTCCGCGCATGGTGGATTTGAGATATGGTCGGAGCACTCAAGTCGAGGAGGAAATCGCATCTGCAGCGGGAACTCGTGTGGATACCTCTAGAGATCGTGCGCGTGCGCGATTACCGAGTCGGCATCATCCACGGGAGATTCGAAACCCCGCAAAGGTGAAGAACCGTTCTTCCCGCGTTTATTTTATTGTCCGTTTTACGATCTCAGCAACCGATACATAGGAATCGATTTTATTCTCCGCTGCGTTCTACACAATTCCTTACGCATATGCCTCAGCTGCATCCTCGTCATCTTCTTCATCTTCAGTAATGGGGTCTTTCTCTTGTATCAGTTTGTACACCCCATATCCATCATTGACCGACTCATCGACTTCACAATCTTTTGGCATTTGAATAGGATTTTCTAGCAGCTGAGGGATCATAAAGCAAGAAAGGTATTTAGTGGCTAGATCCTAGAGGTATCTATCTAGGATTCTTCTACCCTTAGATTTCGTAGACTTCCTAACCTGATTAACTTTCCTAGGACTAGACTCCCTAACTTCACTAAACTCCCTATCCTGACCTAATAAGGACGAAGAAGGATAAAAATCATGGGCTACATTAGGGAATACAGGAGAATCCTCCTGAGGGGAGGGGCAAAGCAAGTCTAGAAGAGAATCTTGCCTGAATGACCCACGCGATGGGGTACAATTGGATAAGTATGAGGTTTCCTCAACGAGGATCTGGGAGGAAGAGGTGCCAAATTCGCATTTTTTTTTAGAGAGAAGATGAATTAATCATGAAACAATAATGGATATGAATAGGAGGAGAACGAGATGAAGGAAGCAGCACTAAGGCCAAAGGATTGGGGGGATCATACAATAGTATGTCCTAGATTAAATCATAAATCCTCTCCAGATCAAGAGGAGGTTGAGGAATAAGGTCCCGTGGGGACAGAGTAGCCATAATGGGCAGGGCTCATGGGATATCTTCAATGATGACCCGCGAGCATGTTGGGCTCAAGAGTAGGGTGCGAAACAGAGTATGGAGAGTGAAGATGCGAGAGGGATAAGTTCCTCTCCAGAGAAAATCAGTAGTGTAACCAGCTTCATAGGGGTCATCTGGCTCCCCTTCATCTATTTACTCGGACAACAAAATTCTCTTATCAAAAATGGCGCCAGGCCCTTCAATCAGCGGCGGCCACTTCTGCTCTGGGGGATCAAGAAATAGTCTGTTCAGTGCAATGTACAGATCCCTCAGATCGAACCACCGGTACCATTCACATTCTGGATCTTGAAATTTTTATCTTTTCATTGGCCGCAGAGCCTCCAAGGACTGGTACGTCAGTAATTCTGAGCAATGTCTGGCTAGATCCCTTGCATAGATGTCATGGAGATCAAATTGGGCAGTAATGACCACCGTATTATTATCATGATTAATTATAGGTCCCTTGACGAAATGTATATATAGGGTTCATGTCAAGGGATCCCGGCCTTCCTTACATGGGGTGGACATTGTTTCCCAGGCCTTCCGGCCGTCTTCATCTTCTTCTTGCTGAACAATGTGGTGCCTCACTCTTCTTGGCCTATAGCCTAGGCCATTACTGGGTGTCCTTTGGTTGTCTTTAACAGGCGTAGTTCTACCCTGCAATTATGTGCCCAAGCCCTTTCCCGGCTGATAGCCGCCATTCATCATGATTTTCTAGCCATTGGTACTCATGCACTTCCCCCGCTTCATGGCATCAATCGGATAAGGAACAAGCTTGGTGGCTTTCAAAGGATCAGCCATAGGATAATAAACTTGTAATACCGACAACAGAGGTTGTTGGCCAGATAAAGGGGTTGGCTTGATATTCAAGGAATGAGCAGCAACAAGAATTGGCATGCTCGTATAATAATGCGTCCCTTACATGGAAATTTGAGGCATTGATGGTTTATTGAGGGAATTGCCTCAAGGGACTTAATGTAGGGGCGGCCAAGGATGCCCTTCAACGAAGGGTCGATCTCCAAGATGTGGAACTCGACCTCGGCATGACCTACAGGGCCTAACTCCACCTTTAAATAGACCATTCCCAGAGGGGAACGGGTAGAGTTATCATAAGCCGTAACAGAGATTAGAGAAGGTAGCCACTTCTCCCTACGTATACCGCACAGTTCAAGGGTCTTTGGTGATAGAACATTGATTGAAGCGCATATGTCAACCAGGTATGTATCTACGGCCTTCTTGTAGATGTTGACTGTAATGCTCAGAACCATGTTTTTGGCTGCTGGTGGTGCTAGTTCCGAAGTATGAAATGAAATAGAGGGTTGATCCCCCTGAGGAACTAACAGTGCAGTGATCTTCTCCACTGGCACATCTTCGTTGACCATTACCTTCTATAGGTACTCCATCAGAGCTTCCTGATGGGTTTTGGATCTCTTGATCAATTCGAGCACAGAGATTCGTGCCGGTGTCCTGTCTAATTGTTTTAACAGGTCATACTGAATGCCTGGTGCACTCTCATCATTATGTACTTCCTCAGGCGGCTGTAATGGGCCGTCTCTAACTATGGATTGAGGAAAGACCTTGTTGAAGATCCTCCCACTCCGAAGCGTATGTTCTTCAAGCGTGGAAGGTCCAGGTGATAGTTTGAGCACTGCAGGGTTGGTGGGTGGTTTAGATGGCGTGGGGGGTTGGTATGCGGGTGATGGTGTGGGGTCGTTTGGTGAAGGCATGGTGCGGATGAGGGGTTTAGAGGGTCGAATGGTGGAGGGGTAAGTGGTTGGTGCGGGTGAAGTGGGGAACGGTATGCGAAGAAGTGGTTTAGATGGTTGTATGGTACTAAGGTAAGTGGTTGTGGTAGGTGACGTGGGGAACGACATGCGGAGTAATGGTTTGGATGGCATGAGGGGTGCATAGTTGGCTTGCGGAGGGTTGTTTAATGAAGGCGTGGTGGCGTAAGGGGTAGTGGGTGGTGGTGATGGGTTAATGGGTGTGGGTAGGAGGTTACGGGAGTTGGTATAGGTGTAATGGTGATGGGTTGTGGTTTGGGTATGCGGAGAATGCGGCGTGGCGGTTGCTCAGCGGTGCTCGGGATGTGGCCTGTTGAGTAAATAGATGAAGAGTCCTCTACCTTCCACTGCTGCCCTTGGTTAGCCTCATACCCACTATTCGTCAAGATGGGGGCAATCTGATTATGGTGTTGATGCTCCGGTAGCGGGTTCTACACCCATGTTCGGGGGTGTTGCTTCCTGTGCTGGCGCTCTCTGTTGTTGTTGTTGTTGTTGGGGCTGTTGTTGATGTTGTTGTTGTTGATGCTGCTGAGGTCTTCTTGCCTGTAAGGCGGATATGTATTTCCTTATCTCCTCCCAGTCAATGCCTCCTTGTTCGTTGAGATCATGGATGTAATTTCGAAATTGGAAGTAGGCATCTATCGTGTGACTAGGTTGTCTATGAAAGAAACAGTACTTGGAGGCATAGACATTCTAGGGCCTGACTGTTTTCTCTCTAGGCAAGACTAAGGCATTGGCTGCCATCAAGACATTAAAGATATCCAATAGAGATTCTGGGAGGACTGGATATACTGCCCTTTTTAGGCTTGGAGGCTTCCTCTGCTAATTATAATTACCTGGAGGAGGTACATTATGATATGCTGGCGGTGCACGCGGCTGGCACTGTTGCTGTGAAGGCTGGTATTGCAACTGCTGAGGCTGCTAGTATTGCTGGTACGATGGCTGATGGTACTGTGGCCGCTGGTACTGCTGTTGCTGCTGTGGTTGCTGATATTGTGGCTGATGTTGTCTGTAACCTTGCTGGTTCGGTGGCCTTTTCCCTACGTACTACGATGGTTGCTGGTTTTCTCATGAACTGGGACTGATTATTGTTCATGATACTGACTTGCTCGTGGGAGAGCGTGCCCTCAGCTGTCAGACCCGTGTTAGAAGAGTTTGATACGGCAAGCTTCCGAGGTGGAGGCCTGCTGGGTCGATGAGGAACAAAGATGCTGGAGAAAGTAGCATCCTTGAAGGTGTTCTAGCAATAACGCGCCCTCTCATAAAGTTCCTCCATGCTGGTTAGATTGTTCAATGCAAGGACCAGCCTGTATTGGAGGGTGGCATTGGAGACAAACATTTTGACCTATTCGGATTCGGACATATGATCCTTAATTTTCTCTTCCATACTTCTCCATCTATCAGCGAATGTGATGAAATCTTCATTGGACTTCATTTTCTCAGCAACCAGATCAGTTATGGACAGAGACGGTGCGACCTTTTCCTGGTATCGTTGAATAAATTTCCTTGATACGATACCGTAATCCTCCACCTCAGACGGCTCTAACGAGAAGAACCACTCGAGGGCTGGTCCCTCTGATGATTTTCTGAATAGGAATGCCAATGACCTCTTGTCGTTCTGCCAAAAGGATGATTCGTACATAAACTCCTTCATGTGGGTGAAGGGGTTACCAGTACCATTGTATTTCCTATACACTGGCATTTCTGAGGGTGGCAAGTGAAACACAAGCATACTTAGAAGATTGATCTCAGGCACAGCCTTGACTCCCATCATCTCCTGGAAATTGTTGAACTGCTCATCCATGCGTTCCATCTTCGCGAGCAGGGCTTGAGTTGTTGGATCAAATTGGGGAGGAGGTGGTGGTAGTACATGATACACCTGCTACCTAGAATACGTGGGGAAAGGTGGACAATAAGGCTGTGGTCCGGCAGTGCTTCCGCCATGCTCGAGGGCATTTTGGTAAGTTGGCGTTGGCGGTCTGGCCGGTTGCCTTGAAGAGGACAATTGTGACCCAGCCGGGAGAGAAGTTGAGAGCTGAAAGCCTTCCATGACTTGATGAATAGAGGAAGTATGCTGGGGAAGAGGTTGAGGAATAACAGGGGGAATTGTGGAATTTGGTTCAGTAGAATGTAAGGGCATCTTTTCCTTCAGGATGGATTGGATCGCTTCGAGCTATTAATGATTCAGATGGGAGGCTAAAACCCCCAAGGCGGTAACTCGATCCGAGGGAAAGGTGGATGATGGCTTATTTCGGTCAATGGCTCCCTCAAAGACAGGATTGGACACCGCATGCACATGCGAACGAAGATTAACATCAGAATTGTATTGATCGTGAATGAAAGGAGGAGGGATATGGGGGTTTCCCTCAGGCTCAGGTAAGTAAGAATGGGGATCACGGGGGGCATTTGCATCTCCCCCGTTCTCATAATGGTATTCAGATTCATGAGGGGCATTAGCATCTCCCTCGTAGTTAACCAGAGCATCTGAAGCCATGCTCAAATCTGTACTTGATCGAAGCAACATGGTATTAGATTTTTCAACAGAGATTTGTAGATAAGTTATGTAGAGATTAGACAAACAAGTGGATGTTTAACGTTATTTTAGGATTCTTTGTTGGATTATTTGGATTTTCTTTTAAAAACCACAAATTCCCTCAATAGGTAGGGTCCTAGTTTCAATTTGGTTTCCACCATTATCTTCTAAGGCTCTTTCTCACAACGACATGAAAATCTAACCAGGACTTTGATTGGTACAACCAGCCCGATGAATAAGGTGGAATACCTTGATTTTGGGGACTTACGGAGGTCTTTAACATCAACCACTCTAGTATGATTGAGGGAACGACCCAATCAGAGAGAGGTGAAGACGTCAAGAAATGTTTTCCTATGAGAAGAGGGGTGGGGGGGTTAGCCCCAGTGCGTATGAGCTATAGTCGGGATGGCCTCTAATGCTTAATACATAATGGGTAGATAGCAATCAAATCAAAGATCTAAAGACTGATGAACAAAACAAAAATCTAGTTGAATGGCGTCGCTGTAACCTGACACTATTCAAAACAGAGATTTATTTTACCCGTAGTACCTCAGGCAACAAACAATAGGGATATCAGCCTAATTGGCGTCGTGGGATAGCGACGCGATTAGAAAGCACGTCGCTGTTCCAAGACGCTATTTAATGCATAGAAACAACAACTTAGAAGGAATTTTTGGATCAATTCTCTCTCAACTTATCAGGATAAAGCAGTAAATGATCAGCTCATGCGAATTTTAATTTTTAACAGGATGATTTATCATTTAAACAAAACAAAACTCAATCAATCACACATTCTCTCTAACACAATCATAACATTCAAACAATTCACGGGGAAGGCAAGATCTTGCCGCAAGGGTGTGCACGTGGTGCACGTGGGAATATCAATTAAATTAAAAACTCACCGATCAGTGAGAACGTGCTCGAGGGACACAGGTGGTGCACCGTGGGTGCCCGATTGATAAATGTAAGGAATCGCCATGAACGCAGCGGAAATAAAAATGATTCCTTTTGTATCGGTTGCTGGGGTTGTAAAACGGACATTAAAATAACGCGGGAAGAACAGTTCTTCACCTTTGCGGGGTTTCGAATCTCCCGTGGATGATGCCGACTCGGTAATCGCGCACGCGCACGATCTCTAGAGGTATCCACACGAGTTCCCGCAGCAGACGCGATTTCCTCCTCGGCTTGAGTGCTCCGACCAGATCTCAGATCCACCATGCGCGGAGAGAGACAGATCCACTCTGAGAAGAAGAGAGAGAGAGGAGAGAGAGAATCTGGGGAGTAAAATTCGTCCAACTAACTTTTTACCACTCCCCCTTGGCCCTCCTTATATAGAAATAAGGATAAGCACAACAATTAATCCTCATGATTATCCAAGAGTTTGGCCTTGGATAATTCTCCATTAAATCTTCATGTTTATCCTGCAGTTTTTCACAAAAACCCAGATAAGCATGAAATTTAACATCTCTCACCGTCTGACGAGAACTCTTATGTGTGTGACCCTCCAGGCCCATATATCAGTCTGGTTGCAGGCCCATTAAACTTAGAACTGTTTCTTGAGTTTAATATTTATTAATTAACATTTAAACATCGCATGTTAAATGATTAATTTAATAAACAAGTAAATTATCATCCGATGATTAATTCACTTGGCCTTCTGATCATGAACAGCACCAAACACTACCTCATGATCCCAGAAGATATAAGGGATACTGTTCCCTACAATTGAACCTTTCCGTCTGCCGATACCGTACAGATATAATCCTTCACTCATGCAATGTCCCGATAACGCAAGGGTATGGTTTTATAGTCAAACCCTCTATCGCATTATCCAGATGGATTCCAGTACATAGTTAATATCTAGAAAGACATCTCTTTCATTTGACCCTGGCCAGGGATTTCTGTGTACACATCCATAGGACATTCTCTCTCCAGTCTTATACCAAGAGTGAGTGATCCCTTGTTGTTCACTCAATTACCTTCGCAAGCTTTCCACTGTATCTGAAAGACCGATTATGGTGGACTTAATGGTTAAAGCCCATGAGTCAGAGAATCAAGACACAATGGTCCACAAACAAGGTATCATTGGTGACTCAGGTCAAAGGACCAACTGTGCTACTGCAACAATTGAATTCCCTGGTTGACTAATAGGTATAATTACCATTCAGGAATTCTTATTTGGGTCTGTTCAGTGAACTCATTCTCTAATGAGCACCCACTTGTTTGTCTTAGTGTCACCACACAAGTGAATGTGAGATCATTCACCCTCATCATATGAGCAGACATAACTTGTGTCGATCTTATCGGATATTTAATGTCCATCTCAAATATCCTATGATCGAGAACTATTTAAGACAATTGCCTTAGGATATTGATCTCACTATCATGATCTCATTATGATTCAATATCCCATACATTTGTCTATGGACCTTCATTACAATAGTCGTTTGCGAGAACTATTAAATGCAGAAATAATTGCCTTTATTAATAATCTGAACTAGAATGCACAATGATTGGCTTTGAGGCCACCCAATTCTAACATTCTCCCACTTGGACTATAGCCAATCACCCATGTGTCTAAGTCCCATAGACTTAAGGTGACGTTCTAAATTGTTTTGAGACAATGGCTTAGTCAAGGGATCTGCTACATTATCTTCAGATGAGACTTTCTCAACTACTATATCTCCTCGGGCGATAATCTCACGAATCAGATGAAATCGTCTCAGAATGTGCTTTGACTTCTGATGTGATCTTGGCTCCTTTGCTTGAGCAATTGCCCCATTGTTGTCACACAATAATGGAACATGATCTGAAATGCTTGGAACGACTCCAAGCGCCGAGATGAACTTCTTCATCCAAACCGCCTCCTTGGCCGCTTCAGCTGCAGCAATGTATTCTGCTTCGGTCGTCGAATCTGCAGTAGTTTCCTGTTTGGAACTCTTCCAACTTACTGCACCTCCATTTAACATGAACACAAATCCAGACATGGATTTGCTGTCATCCATATCCGACTGGAAACTCGAGTCAGTAAATCCTCGAAGTTCCAAGTCGTTTCCTCCATAAACGAGAAATAGATCCTTAGTCCTTCTCAAGTATCTACGGATACATTTCACCGCCTTCCAGTGTTCCTCACCTGGATCAGCCTGATATCTACTGGTGACACTCAGTGGGTGTGCCACATCAAGCCTAGTACATAGCATTGCATACATGATAGATCCTATTGCCGAGGCATAAGGAACTCTATCCATGTATGCTCTCTCATCAGGTGTCTTGGGAGACATTTCTTTAGAGAGATAAATTCCATGCCTCATAGGAACAAGGCCTCTCTTGGAATTTTCCATGCCAAACCTTTTGACTATGGTATCTATGTACATAGATTGGGACAAGCCAAGCATCCTTTTGGACCTATCTCTATAGATCTTTATTCCCAGAATATAGGATGCTTCTCCCAAATCTTTCATGGAGAAGTTTTTGGATAACCAAGCCTTTACCGATGATAACATTCCTACATCATTCCCAATGAGTAGAATGTCATCAACGTAAAGTACCAAAAAGGTAACTGCGCTCCCACTAACCTTTTTGTATACACAAGGTTCATCTTCATTCTTAATGAAGTCATAAGATTTGATTGCTTCATCAAATCTTAAGTTCAAAGTTCGGGATGCCTGCTTTAATCCATAGATGGATCTTTGCAGCTTGCATACCTTGCTTGAATGCTCTTTGGAAGTGAATCCTTCAGGTTGTATCATATACACCTCTTCTTGAAGGTTCCCGTTAAGGAAAGCTGTTTTCACATCCATTTGCCATATTTCATAATCATAGAATGCAGCGATAGCAAGAAGTATTCTGATTGACTTAATCATGGCAACTGGAGAAAAGGTTTCGTCATAGTCAACACCTTGCCTTTGACGATATCTTTTTGCTACAAGCCTGGCCTTGTATGTGTCAATCTGTCCATCTGCCCCGATCTTTCTTTTAAAAATCCATTTACTGCCAATAGGTACTATACCTTCTGGCAGATCAACCAAGTTCCAAACTTGGTTGGCATATATGGACTGAATTTCAGAATCCATTGCCTCTTGCCATTTTTCTGATTCATGACTATTTATGGCTTCAAGGTAGGTTTGAGGATCATCATCCTCATTTAAGTGCACTTTTGGTTTGCCTTCATCGATATGTCCAACATATCTTTCAGGCTGCTTAGGCACTCTACCTGATCTGCGAACCTTTTGTGTATCATCTTGAACAAGTTCTTGAATCGATGGTTCAGTAGATGAACCAGTGTTGATTTGTGAGTCTAGAATTTCTTCCAGTTCTATCTTGCTCCCACTGTCTTCTTTTGAGAGATATTCTTTCTCTAAGAAGGCAGCTCTTTTTGCGACAAACACCCTTTGATCGCTGGGCTGATAGAAGTAATATCCAAAACTCTCTTTTGGATATCCCACAAATCTACATTTCTCTGTCCTGGAATCCAGTTTGTCTGGATCATGTCTTTTGACATGTGCAAGACAACCCCAGACTCTAACATGCTTAAAGTCTGGTTTCTTTCCTTTCCATATCTCATATGGAGTGGAAGGTACTGATTTACTCGGAACTTTGTTCAACAGATATGCAGCAGTCAACAGTGCATATCCCCATAAAGAGATTGGAAGTTTGGCATAACTCATCATGGATCGTACCATATCTAATAGAGTACGATTTCTCCTTTCCGATACACCATTTAACTGAGGTGTATAGGGAGGAGTCCATTGAGACAAAATACCATTATCCTTAAGATATTCTGTGAATTCTGTACTTAAGTATTCACCTCCTCGATCTGATCGAAGAGTTTTAATACTCTTTCCAGTCTGGTTCTCAACTTCGTTTTTAAACTCTTTAAATTTTTCAAAGACTTCTGACTTATATTTCATCAAATATATGTAGCCATATCTTGAAAAATCATCTGTAAATGAAACAAAGTATGAGTAACCACCCATAGCATGAGTGGACATTGGACCACATACATCACTATGTATTAGTTCCAATAAGTCCTTAGCTCTTTCTCCATGTCCTGAGAATGGAGTTTTGGTCATCTTTCCCATGAGACAAGCTTCACAGGTTGCAAATGATTCATAATCAAATGGATCAAGATATCCATTCTTTTGCAAACTTATGATCCTATTCTCATTTATATGACCTAGCCTACAATGCCATAGGTACGATTTATTCACATCCTTATCTAAGCGTTCAAGAGAATTATTTACCAGACAAACATCATATGAAATATCAAGTAAATATAATCCATTCAATAAATATCCTGAAGCAAACAATTTGTCTCCTTGATAAATAGAACAACCTTTATTCTCTAGTTTCATAGAATATCCTTGTTTATCTAAACATGAAATAGATATGATATTCCTAATAATGGTCGAAACATAATAACAATCTATTAGTTCCAATGAGTCTCCTGACGGCATCTGAAGTTTTGTTGTCCCCACAGCTAACGCAGCAACTTTTGCTCCATTCCCGAGCCTCAGATCCACGTCTCTGCGGTCCAATCTTCTTTTACTTGTTAACACCTGCAAGTTATTGCAGATATGAGAAACACATCCAGTATCTAATACCCAGGATGTTGATTCTTTATAAGACAAGTTAAGATCGATCATGAGAATACCTGAAGCTTCACCAAGCTTCTCCTTTGCTTTTTCTGCAAGATAAATCTTGCAGTTTCTCTTCCAATGACCTTCTTTATGGCAGTGGAAACACTGACCTTTATCATTGACTTTAGCTTTGTCCTTTTGTGCCGCCGGTTTGCTTTTCACTTGCTTCTTAGGCTTACCTTTCTTAAAGGTCTGTCCAGCTTTTCTTTTCTTGTTGGTCTTACCAACAAGCATTACATTTGGCTTATCTTTCTGGATAGTGCCTTCAGCTGTCTTCAACATGTTAAGCAGTTCAGCTAGTGAAACTTCAATTTTGTTCATATTGAAGTTGATAATGAATTGTGAAAATGAATCTGGAAGGGACTGTAGGATTAAGTCAATGCTCAGGTCATTGTTCATAACAAAGCCCAGCACAGCAAGCCTCTCAATCCACTCTATCATCTTGAGCACATGAGTTTGCACAGATGTGCCCTCGCTCATTCTGGTCCTGAACAATTTCTTAGATATCTCATATCTTTCTGTTCTGGATTGTTCACCAAACAACTCTTGTAGGTGATTCAGAATGGTCTTAGGTTCCATGTTATCATGCTGTCGCTACAGTTCATTGTTCATTGAACCGAGCATATAACACTGGACCTTGACAGAGTCCTCCTTCCAATTTTCATACATCATTAATTCATCTTCGTTAGCATTATCACCGGGTTGCACTGGATCTGGTTGATCCAGGACATAGGCTAGCTTTTCGCACCTGAGGACAATCTTTAGGTTGCGTAACTAGTCAATGTAATTTGGTCCCGTGAGTTTATTTGCATCAAGTATGCAACGGAGGGGGTTAGGTGACGACATAGCGACCTACATGGAAATATATAAAATGAGCAGATAGTTCTTAAAATCATATTTAGGACTTTTAATCTAGATTTATGCTCCCACTATTTTTCGGCGATCTGTATTACCCTCTAAGATACAGAACGGGAGATTCCGGTGATCTCCTAGTGGGGATCAGAATCCTTCGGGCAACATGCATGTGACCTTGTGGTAGCACAACAAATCACATCAAGTCCCTTAGGCAGTCAACTCTTGACAGTTGCAACGATTGCAATATCCGATCGATTTAACCCCTGAATCAGAATGACCTTGTGGTAGCACAACAAATCAATTTGATTCAGTTAAGTTTATCCATCATTACTTAGATGACATGAATTCATAGTGCAATCCTTGTGGTAGCACAACAAAACTACACTATTTGTCCACTCATCTTAATGACATCACATGTCGTAGACCTAGTTTAATTTCTAAATCAAACAGACCTTGTGGTAGCACAACAAATCCGTTTGAGATAAGAATTATCCTAAGATCTATAATGATGGTGGGTTACGTGGATTATTCTTAATATTTCACGTTTACAACTTAAGTTTTAAAAGAGGGTTTTGATTTTGATTTGTAAAAAATCGTGCTATCAATAGTATTTCAATTTGAAGTATCAATATACTAAATAGAAATATATATATGATAGCATAGTCCACAAATATCACATATGTGCAGAAAAATTAAATGGGGATGATCATGGACTGCTTAAACTACTATGGAATCATCGGAGCCAAACGATGATCCATAATAGGATCCTAATGTGAAAACAGCAACACTGGTTCCATTTGATGCGAGTCCTCCCTCCAGAGGTGTCTTCAGAAGATCCCGTCCTCTTAGCTTAATCCAATACATTTGAATATGAAATTCAGGACTCGCAGGTCCATAAATGTACATTTAAACAATTAGAAACCTTGATCTTATCAAGGGGAGTACAATCTTATAGGAAGGTAGAAAGTACACTAGGATTAAGAGAGAGGAGGACACGCAGGTCCTATTTAAAATACCAAATGAAATGAGCATCGCATCCATTCACATCATTCATCACATGAAAATACTAAGTCCATGATCATCCCACCATAAAACACATCACATGCATCACAATCATCACATAATTGCTGTTTGGTATTAAATTTTATAAATATAAAATTATAATACCAATTAGTTTTCGAAATAACATTTATTTCAGCATTATCAATAATATTTAAAACATTATTGACAAATAAACTAACTAAACTATTCAGTTAATCTAAATAATTATTCAAACAAATTGAATGGCAAAGTGTAATCAAGTTATGCATGAATTTAGTTTAAAACAATTTTAAACTAATTAAATTAACAGGGAATTAATTATTTAAAACAATTTTTAAACAATTAACTAACACCCATTAGTTATTAAGCCCTTTAATAGACTAACAGTTATTAAACACTTTAATAAACTGTTAATAATCATAAAAAATTAATTAATAACACTTATTAATTATTCTTATAATTTTCTGTTTTAAAACAATTTTAAAACATGCATAAATGGGCTAAAATTGGGTTTAAAGGGGGTTAAACAGGTATTTAAAAATCATTTTTAAAAAACTGAAAATGGGCCCAGCCCATTTGGGGCCCAATGGCCCGGACCCAGGCCTCCTGGCTCGGCCAGGGTCGAACCCTGGCTCAGCCAGGGTCGAGCCCTGGCTCGGCCAGGGCGCACCCTGGCTCGGCCAGGGCCGCACCCTGGCTCGGCCAGGGCGCCGCCCGGCCCCCGGCCCGGTCCGACCGGGTCGGGACCGGGCGGTTCGGCCACTTCGAACAGATTCGACCGGCCCCCTTCTCTTTAACCTGCAACCTGTTTTGCAGGAACCCTAGGTTAGCCACCGGCGGCGGCGCCGCCGAGCTCCGGCCACCCCCCGGCGGGTGCCGGCCCGGCCGGCGATGCCCCCCGGCGCCGGCGACGTGCCCGGTGCCGGCGGGGTCACCGGCGGTGGCCAAATAGCCCCCTTGAACGAGCCCTTAAACTACCCCTAAAATCTGGTTTTCAGGTTTAAAAACCCAAGTTCGGGCTCGATTTAAAGCACCTCCAAGGGCATTCTGGTGCCGATCTCCATGCCCAATGCGAAGTGGTGACTATCACCAAGAGATCTAGAGATTCGGCCGGCCATCCCAACGCTTGGGATGCACGTACGAAGCCGCCGAAGTACCCCGTTTCATCATCACATGACGAACTCCGAAAAACCCAAATAAAAATCCGAAAAATACAGAAAAATAATCAAATCGATCGTGATCATCATATGAACACTAATCTGTCATTTTTAATCGGATTATACTCAAGAACACGTACAATACGGGTTCTTCACGCATAGCGAGAAAACACACAAAACGGTGCCGTTTTACAACCGAACTAGCGAAACCTGGCTCTGATACCACTGTAAGGAATCGCCATGAACGCAGCGGAAATAAAAATGATTCTTTTTGTATCGGTTGCTGGGGTTGTAAAACGAACATTAAAATAACGCGGGAAGAACAGTTCTTCACCTTTGCGGGGTTTCGAATCTCCCGTGGATGATGCCGACTCGGTAATCGCGCACGCGCACGATCTCTAGAGGTATCCACACGAGTTCCCGCAGCAGACGCGATTTCCTCCTCGGCTTGAGTGCTCCGACCGGATCTCAGATCCACCATGCGCGGAGAGAGACAGATCCACTCTGAGAAGAAGAGAGAGAGAGGAGAGAGAGAATCTGGGGAGTAAAATTCGTCCAACTAACTTTTTACCACTCCCCCTTGGCCCTCCTTATATAGAAATAAGGATAAGCACAACAATTAATCCTCATGATTATCCAAGAGTTTGGCCTTGGATAATTCTCCATTAAATCTTCATGTTTATCCTGCAGTTTTTCACAAAAACCCAGATAAGCATGAAATTTAACATCTCTCACCGTCTGACGAGAACTCTTATGTGTGTGACCCTCCAGGCCCATATATCAGTCTGGTTGCAGGCCCATTAAACTTAGAACTGTTTCTTGAGTTTAATATTTATTAATTAACATTTAAACATCGCATGTTAAATGATTAATTTAATAAACAAGTAAATTATCATCCGATGATTAATTCACTTGGCCTTATGATCATGAACAGCACCAAACACTACCTCATGATCCCAGAAGATATAAGGGATACTGTTCCCTACAATTGAACCTTTCCGTCTGCCGATACCGCACAGATATAATCCTTCACTCATGCAATGTCCCGATAACGTAAGGGTATGGTTTTATAGTCAAACCCTCTATCGCATTATCCAGATGGATTCCAGTACATAGTTAATATCTAGAAAGCCATCTCTTTCATTTGACCCTGGCCAGGGATTTCTGTGTACACATCCATAGGACATTCTCTCTCCAGTCTTATACCAAGAGTGAGTGATCCCTTGTTGTTCACTCAATTACCTTCGCAAGCTTTCCACTGTATCTGAAAGACCGATTATGGTGGACTTAATGGTTAAAGCCCACGAGTCAGAGAATCAAGACACAATGGTCCACAAACAAGGTATCATTGGTGACTCAGGTCAAAGGACCAACTGTGCTACTGCAACAATTGAATTCCCTGGTTGACTAATAGGTATAATTACCATCCAGGAATTCTTATTTGGGTCTGTTCAGTGAACTCATTCTCTAATGAGCACCCACTTGTTTGTCTTAGTGTCACCACACGAGTGAATGTGAGATCATTCACCCTCATCACATGAGTAGACATAACTTGTGTCGATCTTATCGGATATTTAATGTCCATCTCAAATATCCTATGATCGAGAACTATTTAAGACAATTGCCTTAGGATATTGATCTCACTATCATGATCTCATTATGATTCAATATCCCATACATTTGTCTATGGACCTTCATTACAATAGTCGTTTGCGAGAACTATTAAATGAAGAAATAATTGCCTTTATTAATAATCTGAACTAGAATGTACAATGATTGGCTTTGAGGCCACCCAATTCTAACAATAAAAGCAATAACAAAAAAGTTTAAATGACGGCGAGACCAAGTCCCACCGTGATCGCCAAAAAGTTGTAAGTGCTCAAATAGTGATGTGTGAAATCACGAATTTTATGTTGATTATATGACAATGAAAACCTATTAAAAACTAAGTGTTATCGCTAGAAAGTTTTTGACTAAAAAGCTTCAAAAGATGAAAGAATGACCGCTTACCTGTTTTGAAGTTGGGAGATGTTGAAGTTCTTGATTCCTTTTCTTCAGTCGGCTGAAGAAAAAGAATCCTTCTCATCTTGTTCTTGCTTTGAATGCTAATTAGACTTTGAGGATCATCCAGATTTTCTTTGTTGATTCCCTCATCTTGATCTTTTGATGTTGATGGTTGTACCTTGCAAGGAATGAGATGAAAAGAGGAGAAAAACTAATAAGAACTAAATGGAGGTAGTATCCATTCTAATGAGAATTCTAATCATGCAACTCAAAGAAGATGAACTTACTTATTTTGTGGTCTTTAAAACCCCTTAACATGTGGGTTAGAAAAATATGCTAGTGTTGTGTGAATAGCATGGAGTGATGTAATGGACAGAACTATAAAACTAATATGACGGAATCAATAGGAAAAGAGAAAGAATGGCCCCTGGAAGCCTTGGTCTTAAATGATCTTGAAAGAATGAAGAAAGGATGAAGAAGATGAAGCTTCAAGACTCTGAGTAGTACCTCGATCCTTCAATTCCTTCAGTATTTGGACGTCGTTTTTTTCTCTTAAAATCTTAACCCTCTTTCACTTCAAAAACTTATGTATTTATAGACTTGATTTTAAGGCTCTCAAGTGCATTCGTGATCACTTATGGATTAACTTGAAAAAGTTTGGAGCCAATTCAACCAAGAAATAGATAAACAAAGCTTAATTCATCATTATCTATAATTATCTAAAACACGTCGCCCATAGGAGACGTCTTTGAACTTAATTAAAGATAAAGATAAACTTGAGAAAACAGAAACAATTATCATTAGAAAACCTAAAGGACGTCGTGTCTAGCAGACGTCTTTTAGTCAATTAACAAATTAATTAAAATTCAAAATAGGAATAAAATCTTAAAAGGCGTCTCCTTAAGGCGACGTCTTTTAGAATAATTTTCATATTTGATTAAAAATCCGAGTTAAAATCAATTTTATTAATAAATTTGAATGGCGTTTTATCTGGACGACATCATTTAGACAATTAATCTAATAAAATAATAAAAGTTAAACAATGATTAAATATCAGAATACTTTGGGGCATTATTATATGATATGAAATTTACTCAAAATGATGTCAAAATTAGCGTGTTTACACCGACAGGGTCTCCGGAGAAGCCTAATAAGGGTCGATTAAGGCCTCCTTTTACACCCCAAAAAATCTGAATTTTTTCTTGTTTCTTTTCAAAACCATGGGGAAGAAGAAGATGAGGCTCCCTTCAGCCACCTCCAAAGGCCTCTCCTACGACGGCTAGGAACCCAGTGATGATCGGAGACGATCCCCACATGATCCGACATCCAACTTATCCATCCAAACGCTTGGGAAGCCCTATACAAACCCCAGTTCTTCGTCCAACAAAGAACTATATTAAATCCCATTAAAATTCAAAATTTGCAGAGTCAAATAATTAAAAATTATTCTTTTGATCTGTGTTTATCGCATGAACACGGATCCAATAATAAAATCAAACTAGCACATGGAATAATACATGAAAACATTAAATCGGAGACCGAAATAGGACAAGAAATAGTGGAACCTGCCTCTGATACCACTATTGGGTTCTCGTGTTTCTCCAAATCGCTCACGCAATGGAAATTAAAATAAACCAGCGATCCATTTTCCCATTTCGATTAAACTAAAACAATTATCAGATAATTGAATTCTTACCGCGTGCGGATTCAAATCTGCAACCATTCGGTTCCGTCAGTGTGACAGCTGCGCAAACGCCCGGACTCTAGCAGAGTCTACGCGATCCTCCTCACGGTGGATGATAGCTTAAGATTGTGTTGTTAAAAATTAAAGCTAACAATCTAAATTAATAGGCTCATTTAACTTGAATTTTTAACAATAGCAATGGTGAGTCCGAGTCGAATCCACTGGGAAATAGTTTTTTAAAGTTAAAAACCTTAGATTTTTTTAAAGGAAACACAGAGAAGAAAAAATATAGAGTATGATGATTTAATAAATAACAATTGAAACTAATCGGACTTACTATGAACTCACAAAAGGAGTACCACTAAACGAGCATAATTAGATCATATACTGAACTAAGAGTACTTCTAAAATACTAATTAAAAGTAGAATATAAAGTTTGAGTAGTATTAACAGAAGAAAAAATAAAAGTTGTAGAATAAAAAGTGGGAGAAAAGATAACATTTTTCAAAGGAGCTACTGTCATTCGTTAATATAACTATATGAAATTTTAGAGAGACATTGTAAATAAACAAATAACATGACTTTTATAAGAAAACTTTTACATAAAATATTCTAAATATAGTGTAACATGGAGAACTCAAAAAGTAAAGAGAGAGGCGATGGAGAGAGAAAACTGCTGCTTGCAGTCGTCGTCGCCCTTCGCATGGATCTTTGGCCGCCCTAGACTCCTTCCAGTAGTCAGTTCCAGTTCCTTGAGTCCACCTCTTGCCCTTGACAGCCGTTGATTTGAGAGAGATGTAGAGAGAGAGAACAAAGCTAGAGAGAGAGAGAGAGTTCTACAGTACCCGCGGGTACTATAGCAAAGAGGGAGAAAATGTGAGAGAGAAAGGGACAGAAGGCAGGAGGAAGAAGAAAAAGTAGGAGAGAGCGAGAAGGAAGGAAGGAGATACTTCTTAAAAAGGGAGAGAGAATTTTTAAAATAAAGAAAGGAAGAAAGTGGGCGGTGGCTGGCTCCTCTTGTTCTCTTCTTGGGTAAGAATTAGGGAAATTGTTTAGGATAGCAAAAGACCATTTTACCTTTACTTTAGTATTTTTTCCGAAATAAAGCCGATTTTGTTGGGATTCGAACTCCCGTCCTTCCCACAAACGACTAGAAACTTAGCCAATCGCACTGCATCTTCTTCATGTTCTGTTCACATAAAATAAATGTAAATTATGATATTATCATGAATAAAATTACATTTATTCTTAAATAAATTGATTTCTCATGGTTTTGCAGAGAAAACCGGAAATGCATGAAATGATGATGTTTTAAACTCAGAATTTGACGAAATTGGTATGGTTGGAATCGATACGAAGTTGTCTATCATTTCATGCTATTTTAAACATAAAAAACATGAATATAGTGCATGCATTTGTTCTTTTAACAATAAAAAATACTAACTTATCTATGGATATCCTCATGGTTCCTCGTTCTTCGCAGCCTACGAAACCTATGCTGTTCGCTGTAACGATCGCCGCAACGCGCAAACGATTTCCCGTCAAACGGGAGTCAGAGAAGCAGCAGAGCAGACTCGGGGATCCGAGCTCGTCTAGGGCGCCACAGAGAGGGAGGAAGAGAGGAAGGAGCAGCTAGGGTTGAGCAGCAGCTTGGCCTGCTCAGCTCGTTTGCTACATTTTATACTAACCGCACGGTTTTTCATAAAAACCCCCGGTTAATATAAAACCCACATATTTATCCATCGCCTTGAGAATCATTTGCGTGTGACCCTTTAGGCCCAATAAGCAGTCTGGTTAATGGCCCAATAAGCCCAGTGACTCCTCACTGGCCTGATTAATCAATTAATAACTTATATTAATTAATTAATCAATCGAATTAATGTCGCACATTGAATTTGATTAGGTCTTCGATCACGTTGGGCGCCAAGCAACACCGCGTGAACCCGGAAGGTATCGGAGTTAAGCAACCCACTCTTGGAACATTTTTGCCGACAGTTACCGCATGTATATAATCCTTCATTCGTATAATGCTCTCAAGTCAACTCAGGGTATGGTTTACTGTTAAACCCTAACCGGTCGACTCACTTGGACTGGATGCCGCCGTATAATATCGGAAAACTCCTTTCTCGATATCATCATCCGCCCTGGCCAGAGACTTCCGCATATCCTTCCTAGATCATTCCCTCTCTATGTACAAAGAGCAAATGATTCTTTATTGACACTCAATTTCCTTCGACGGTATTCCGCTGTACCCGATCCTTGGCTGTTTAGAATCCCATGGTTAAAGATTCATAAACTAAGGTCAAAGCACAGAAGTCCACCGACAAGGTGTCCTTGGTATCTCAGGTCCGAGGACCATTTATGCAACTGCAACAATAGAATCAAGCTGGTTGACCATGAGGTACTATACCATCCAGCGATTCAGTCGGATCAGTTCAATTTACTCATTCTCTAATGAGCACCTATAGAGTTGCCTTAGTATATCCACATAAGTGACTATGAGATCAGTCATCCTCATCGTATCAGCATGATTAATCTGTACTAGTCTAACTGGATATCTAATGTCCTTCTCGGATATCCTCTGACTAGGAACTATTAATAGTATGTGTGTTTAAGTGATCAATCTCATTAGTATGATCTCATCATAATTTGATCACTATCGCACATATTCATAGACATCATTATGACACGAGAATTAATACGATTTACACATAATGAATATATTGCCATTTTATTAATAAATGAACAAGATTATAAAGTCATATTGGCTTGTAGGCCACCTAAGACTAACAACCCTCTCTCTAGGCGTGACCCCACCACTCCCACACCAGCGCCGTGTCACTCCCACACCGGCACAGGGTGCCTAAACGCTAACAACTCACTCTTCATCTATGATCGCACAAAATACAACATAGTGCGATCCAATCACGTAGAAATCCTCGTCCTCGAAGTACGTTTTCAAGTATGCATTTAATCAAACTATCTAGCAATGTAAACACATATTAATTGCATGACTTAATGGGGTTCTGTCTTGAATCGCGTCGCCCATAGCTGATGTCATTCAAGACCCCTAAATTGGTTCACACGGAAACTAACCTCGAGAGATGGGCCTAAATCACGTCGCCCAGGGTTGACGTCATTCAGATGGCGTCACCTAGTCGCGACGTTATTTACCACCCGAAAACTGAACAACCCTATAGTATTTGGGCCTAAATCGCGTCGCCCATGGCCGACACCATTTACAAATGGCGTCGCCCTAACCTGACGCCATTTAGCGCCTGAAGCAAGATTTTCCAACGACCTCCCCCGAGCCACAAATGGGATTTCTTCCTCTTAAAACTTTCCTTAAACACCCAAAATAGAGGAGGGGAAGGAGAATCCAAATAACCATTTTAAAATCCACTGTTCCCCATTTTATAAAACGAGCATTTTCACCCAAAAATTTCTTAAAACATGCTCAAAAGTGGGAGAAACATAGTTTTAAGCAAAACACTGGGAGGATCATCACCCTACCGGTTACTTGAACTCGTTCTTGCTCCTAGTCGCCGAACCGCCACGCCACGAGCCGCTACCGGTACTACCGTGGACGCCATGACTCCACCAGGACATCGGCCGTCGTCCAGAGAGAAATGCGCCGTGGAGGAGATGTTGGTGGTAGTGGTGGAAGTTAGGAGGTTTATGGAGTGGAGGGAGAGGAGGAATGGGGAGAGGAAGGGAAGGACGGCGGGGGGGGGGTCATAGCCGTTCGGAGAGGAGGGGGAGAAGAGAGAGAGGGGGGAGTTGAGGGAAAGGAGGGAGGGCTTCGGAGCGTCAACCAAAACAGGCTGAAAACGCATCGTTCCTAAACGACGCCAATCAGAAAATAGGATGAGGTCGTACATTGGTAGATGCCTGAATCACGTCATCCATGCAAGACGCCATTCAGATGGCACGACCGGGGCCGTACACACATGCCCCCAGGCTCATCCATGCGGCACTCTTGCAAAGCTCCTAAAATCGCGTCTCGCTTGCCCATGTCCCAACCCCACAAGGGCCCAAACCAAGGGGTCCGACACTGAAACCGACCCAATAACTGGATTCGAAAACTCAGTCCTTACATTCTCCCCCCTTTAAAAGAATTTCATCCCCGAAATTGCTGCGATAAAAATAACGAGATCAAAAATGATGGTACAAGCTTACAAGAGAACTTATAAGAAAAGGTAGGGAAACTGTTCTCGCATCTCATCCTCTCACTCCCAGGTAGCCTCGCCTCCGAAGCGATGCTGCCAACTCCCCCTAACCAGAGGAACAACCTTGATCCATAGGACCTGCTCTCTGCGATCCTCAATATGTACTGGAAATTCCAAAAATGCAACTTTCAATCCTCGCCTGCCAATCTTTCTCTCAACCCCTCTCCGAGAGGAGTAAGACGGTTTAAATAGGAGAGTAGAAAAAGGGGAAATTCCAGTTCTAAATCTTTGTTAATCATCAAAGAACCAATAGGAAGCGGTCAAGAGTCGGGGGTTGTGCGCGTGGCAGTCGCCGAAGTGGGGAGTGATCGGGGTAGTGGGGATGAGGGTACCGAGTGGGGGGAAAATCGTGGGAAGACGAGGTCAAGGTGGAAGTTAGGGAATGAACGGCCAACCTTCTTGCCTTCTAATTCTGTGGAAGGCCAGGTAGCTGGCCTTCCATGAAAAGCTGGAAGGCGGCCCAGTTGGCCTTCCAAGGGCGGCGGAAGGCGAGGGGTGGCCTTCCAAGGGTGGTTGAAGGCAAAGGGGTGGCCTTCCAAGGATGGTGGAAGGCAAAGGGGTGGCCTTCCAAAGGTGATGGAAGGCGGGCTGGTTGGTCTTCCAAGGATAGTGGAAGGCAAGGGGTGGCCTTCCAAGGGTGGTGGAAGGTGGGCTAGTTGGCCTTCCATGAAAAGGTGGCGGAAGCCGAGATTGGTTAATGGGCCTAATTATTTAGTGGGTTTAGAAAATTAGATGGATTAAATGAGATGGCTAAGGTGATGGGTTTGATGGTGATGGGATAATGGTGACTAGGGTTTACGACCAAAAGGGGTCCAAAATAGGTGTCTACAAATGCCCCTCCAGGACACCTGTTTTGTAGTGGAGTGGAGCGGAATGATAAATAGGTGTTCTGAAAATTGAACCTGATTTTGGACAGCTCAAAGAAGAGATGAACTATATCCAAAGATGATATGAGAATGTGGTAAATGCATGAGAGTTTAGGCATTTGGATTGCAAGGGTGTTTAAGAAGTGGAACAAAATCCAAACTAGAGAATCACAATCCATGGGACCCTCGGGTGCTGGAACCGCGAGGCCTTGGTGCACTAGGATACAACGATCTGGCCCAAGGGGATCTCAAGCATGAAAGATGGATGGAGCATGACTTGAAAATGTCTCAACACAACGGGCGCACAATGGCCTGGCGCATCACATGATCGCCAAGTGAGAGATTCGCAAGCACGCGAATTGGAGAAGGATATGGTCTTGCAATTGAAAGGGCTAACAAACAAACAATTGCCAGACTCACAGATCAACAATGGGTTAAGCAGAGTGATAAGTTGTGGTTTTTGCCCCTAGGGCGGGAATGGATTTGCTGGTGGATGATGCTTATGCAATGCATGCTGGTTTAAAAATTGGAAAACAGATTCCTAATGCAAACAGGAGGGATTTATTGGCCAATCGAATAACTTGGGGAATATAGACTCCTCATTGTTTTGTTTAAAGAGGAACTTAGAGTCTATACGCCCAAAGTTATTAGCCTCCTGTGTCTTCAATCCTACTTGCTTCAGTTTTCCTGTAGCTACAATAGCGCACATTAGCAAAGTTCATATATCCAATGATTACAACATTCAAGTATTTAAACTGCAAAAGGATGAGAAGCAAATATCTAGTTTCGAGTCGAAGCCGATATGGAAGATATAGCTATTTTAATAGTAGAATGCCAATCCGATATGACTTCGACTCGATTTTCAAGAATAACCATTAATTTGTTGATGTTAGGCAAAGAGGTCTCCTGAACTTGTGGTGAAGTTACCTCCTCAAAGTAAGAAGGGGTGAAGGGTAATTAGCATGCCTTTCGCGGAAGGGCCTTTTTCAAAATGATGGAAGGTCAACAAGCATGCCTTCTACGAAAAGGTGGAAGGCCAAGGGATATGCCGTCTATGAAAAGATGGATATGCATGTTCTCCGTCTTTTATGGAACATGGAAAGTACCAAAGTACTATGGCCTTAAAAGGGGAGACTTGTCCCGAAGCTCCCTTTTGAAAATCTCAAACTTTTCTACGAGGACTATGGCCTCGTCTTCTGCTCACGCGACTGCCAGGGAACCTCAAGTTCTATCTAACATTGAAAGCCATCTCAACAGCCTACTGGCCCATGGATAGGTAAGCTCAAGCTTTTATACTGTTTACTTTGATTCTCTCTTCTCTCCTTTGACCTTTGGTTGTCCTGTAACCTATTCTTAAATTCCCTAATGCTCGGCATACTCGAAGGTATACATGGCTTGCATACCTAATGGACGCGATTCGTAATGACCCGCCACCCTATAATCGGAGATCCAATTACTAAATGGGTGCCGAATCATTAAATTTGGAGCCAAACTAGGATCACGATAAGTCTGGGAAATAATAATAAACTAAGCTAAACATTCACATCGCATTGAAATAAAAAGGAAGTGCAAAAATTTAAAATTTTTACAATGCGACTCGACACAGTAAATAATTACATACTCCAACTGAAAATAAATAATTAAGCGTACAGGCCAGAAGATAAAAAAACAACTACATCGGGGCATACCCCGGAACAGCGGCTGCTGATGCGCAACCCAAGACAACACTCTCCTCGCTATGCCTGCCTGGAACCCTCACCTGAAAACCGCAGGGGTGAGTCTCATCAAAAAGACTCAGTAGGGATCCTTCGATCCCCATCGCCCACTCACGCACCCACAAGTATAGATAATTTTAAGCAATTAAAGCAGTAAACACAATTTCTAAATTTCGATATAAAACACATGCAATCGAAATATAACATGCAAAATTCTGAAATCATTTTACCACGGAACCCACAACCAGAGTCTAGGCAAAACATGCCAACCACATGGCCGAACGAAGGAAACACCGACCCGCTAAAATCAAACAGTAACCCCTCGGATAGCACGCTAGCTACTTCGGCCCAACTGGCTCTAGGTGGTTTCTGCTTCTCCCAGCACGAGTGACACTCTGAATGTACCACTCCCACACCGGTACTAGCTAACAACGGGGTACACCAGGTGACCCTCTCTCTAGGCGTCACCCCATTACTCCCACACCCGCGCTGTGTCCCTCCCACACCGACATAGGGTGCCTAAGCGCTACAACTGTCACTCTAGGTTCACGATCGCACGAAACATAACACAGTGCGATCCGATTACGTAAAAATCCTCATCCTTGAGTACGGTTTCAAGAATGCATTTAATCAGACTATCGAACGATGTAGATACATGTTAATAGCATGAATTAATGTGATTTGTCTTGAATCGCGTCGCCCATGGCCGACATCATTCAAGCCTCCTAAACTGGTTTATATAAAATGGGCCTCGAAAATGGCCTAAAAACGCATCGCCATATGTAGCCGCCTTTTGAAAGGCGTCGCTGTCCCTAGTCGCCTGATAACGATAGAAACAGAGACAGGCTTCGAGGTGATTTCACTTAAAACGCGTCGTGCATGCAAGTCGCCATTCAAAAGGCGTCGCTGTTCCTGGATGCTCATCAGTCTAGAGACAAAGTTTGTTATTTAGGCTAAATTGCGTCACGGGTGGAAGCCACCTTTCTAAAAGGCATCGCTGTCCCCCGACGCCATTTAACCCTCATAGACAGGTTCTTCCTCTGCCATCTCCCAATCCAAGGGGTGGTATTTCCTCCCCCAAATTGTGTAAAAATACGAAAAACGTGGAGAATGAGGAGAAGAACCTAAATACCCATTAAAACACCCAATTTCTCATTACATGCGTTTATTATTTTCACCCCAAGAAAATCCCTAAACATGCTCCAAAGCGAGAAAAACATGGTTTTTAAACGAAATACAATGGGGATCGTCACCCTACCGGTTACTCGAACTCCTCCTAGCTCCAAGCCGCCAACCCGTCTCGCCCCACGCCGCCGCTGGTACCGTCGTAGACACCGTTACTCCACCGGAATGTCGGCCACCGTCCGGAGAGAAATGTGCCGCGGAGGAAGTGGTGGTGGTAGTGAAGGAAGTTGGGAGGTTAATGGAGTGGAGGGAGAGGAGGAATGGGGAGAGGAAAGGAAGGGGAGGGGGAGAGGGCGCTGGAGAGTCGGAGGGAAGAGAGGAGAGATAAGAGAAAGGAGAGAATGAGAGAAAGGAGGGAGGGTTCGCGGGGTCAAACAGAAGTTGGGTAAAATGCGTCGTGCAAGCCCGACGTCATTTAGATGATAAGACCAGGCCATACACTGACAAACCAGGGTCATACTCTAAATAGCGTCATCCATACAAGATGCCATTCAGACGATAAGACCGGGGCCGGACTCTCACTCCCCAAGGCCAGCCCGCGTGGCGCCCACGTGACACAGCCTAAAATACGTCCACATTGCTGGACGCCGTTTGAACCGCGTCGAGCAAGCTCGATGCGAAAAGAAACTAAGTCTCAGCCCCACCAGGGCCCAAACTAAGGGATCCAACCCCGAAACTGACCCGATAACCGGATCCGAAACCTCAATCCTTACACGATTACTCTAGACATGAGGTGTATATGCGCCGGTGGAATCTAACCCGGTCCATTGTGTTCGTGAAGTGGTTCAACTCCATTCACTGGCATTGGGAGGGGCTGGGCGCACTGCTTGAACTATGGCATCCGGAGATGCATACATTCGTGTTTCGAGAGTTCGAAGCGACAGTGCTGATAGAGGAGGTGGAAATCTTCTATGGCTGGGAGGGTCTAGCCACTGGCGATCCCTCCGATTTGCCTGCATGGGAGGTGATCTTTGCTGATATAATGCAAGACAAACTGGAGGTATGCCGTATGAGTGACAAGCGAGGAATCCTCGTCGATCGTCTTGCGCACTGGTTGATCCAAGAGATTAAACCCAAGACGGTCGAGCCTGAAAGACTGATGCGGGGGTTATGCCTAGTCCTCGAGGGAGTCTTGTGGTTTCCAACCTCAGGCTCTGTGCTAGAAAGAGAGTATGTGGGTGTGCTGAGCTTGCTGTGGAGAGGTCAATCTCTTGCCCCGATGATTCTGTCACATCTATATGGAGGACTCAGTCACATGAGTATGGGGCGATCTGTAAGGGGGAGCTTATTCACTCTACAGTTGTGGATGAAGATGCACTTAGTTTTTGATTTTGATGAGAAGGTGACTGATAAAGTATTAAATTGATCATTTAAGGGCAACCATATGCATCATACTCATGTTTTTATCTGCAAAATAGCATGAAATGATAGATAATTGTGTAACAAATCCAACGGTACCAATTTCATCAAATTCTGACTTAAAAACATCGTCATTTCATGTGATCAAAGGAGTATAGCGCATTTGCGGTTTCTCGACAAAACCGAGACGAAATGAATAAATATGATGATATTTTTATGATAATGCGCTAATTTCTATTTATTTTATGTGAACAGGATATGCCGATGACGCAGTGCAGCTGGTGGAGTTTTCGAAAATTTGGAGGAAGTCTAGTGTGCGGATTCAACTAAAACATGGGCAAAAATGCAATTTGATTCCGTCATTCGCTGGAGTTTCCCAAAATCCACTATATCCTTCCGTCTCTCTAATTTCCTAAAACACATCCCGTCCTTTATTTTAAAAATCCTCTTTCTCTCTCTCGTTTTAGAAAGTGAACCCTCTTTCTTTTCCAGTTTCCTTTTTTTTTCCCCAATTTTCCAACTCCAGTCCGACTTCTTCTCCAGTTTCCTCCCCACGCCCCTCTTCCTCTCTATATATTCCTTTTCTTCTCCTTTTCCAAAGGGGCTCTTTTTCTCACACGTTCTCTCTCAAATTTCCTCTCTCTCGTTTCTTTCCTCCACTCTCCGCAGCCCTCTCCTCTTGCTCTTCCTCTCCGGTTTCCCTTCCTCCCTCCTTGGTTCCTCTCTGTTTCCCACGGTTCTCTCCCCCTCTGTGTCTCCTTCTCTCCCTCTCCTCTTCCCCAGCAGCCGAGTCCTCCTCCTCCTCCGTAACCTCTCTCTCTCCCACGTTTAAGCTCTCTCCCACGGTTTCTTTTTTTTTCCCTCTCTCTCTGGTTTATTTTCCTCTCTCCTCTGTTCTTTCCTTCCCCGTCTCTCTATCCCTTCTCTCCCACACGATCTTTGTCTCCTCTTCTCTCTCGGTTCCTCTCCTTCTCTCAGCAGCCCTGCAAGACTCCGCCCCAACAACCAGCAGCAGCTTCGCATTGCCGGCCCCCAACAACCTCCCAGCAGCTTCCTCCTGCCCAGCCATCGACGGTCTTCCCGGTGTACCTCCAGCGGCTCCATCAGCTCCCATGCGCTGTGCCTGAAGCAAGCTCCTCAACGCACTGCCAGCAGCTGCTCGTGCAGCATCGCCCCAGCAGCATCCCGGCACCTCCACGCGCATGCGAGCCTGCGGCAGCGTTCCAGCACACCCAGCAGCAGCTGCACCTTCTCTCTTCTCTGCCCACCGCATCCTGCATGCGTGCAGATCCCTCCAGCGACAGCAGCTGCCAAGCACGCCGGCTTCCAGCTTCCCTGCTCGTCCAATTCCTCGCAGCAGCGTGTGCAGCAACAACCTCGCAGCAGCGCTGGCAGCAGCAAACGCAGCACCTCCTTCTGCCTCCAAGATCCTCCACGTAGCCGCAGTGAGACACCTGTCCAAGCTTGGTGGTTCTTCCTACTCCACCTTCTTCACGTACATCAGCAGCAATAGCACACCAGCTTCTTCCTTCTTCCAGCTGTCCAAGCTTCCTTCACGCATGCAGCACCAGCAGCAAGTCTTCTTCAGCGGTCCACTGCGCCGTCTCCTCTCCGGCCCGGTCCATTGCGCCGAAGCCCAGCAGAAGCTTCTCCAAGTCTTATTTGTTGCATATAGTTGTTTATTTAGATTATCATTAATTACTTCTGTTAGTTAAACGATTAGTGGTTAATGAAAACTTTATTCAATTTTTATTTAGTTAAACGTTTATTTCCTCATTATATTAAGGTGTTTACTTGTTATTTAGCATTAGTTTAATTAATTTGATTTTTTTTAGTTAAGTAGCTTGTGTATGGTTTCGTTAGGTAATTAATTATTTAGTATAATTAGTTAATTCAGGTTATTGTTATTTTTAGAATAATTGAATTCTAGAGCATTAAAAATCATAAACAATCACCAATTTTTTTTTATTAGATTAAATAAAGTCCAAAGTTTTCAAAATTAGAATCTTAACTCCCTGTGGATCGACTCGGACTCACCACTATTAAATTTTCAAAATCTAATTTGAGTGAGCCAGATAAATTTAGATTGAACGTTTTCATGTGTTTAACGACACACAATTCGAAACGATCAATTTTTGGCGCCGTTGCCGGGGAGTTAGATTTTTAACTTTGATTATCTTGGATTTAGTGTAATTAGTCTCTAACTAACCTTATT
Organism: Zantedeschia hybrid cultivar; assembly: GCA_030544215.1. Taxonomy (NCBI): domain Eukaryota; kingdom Viridiplantae; phylum Streptophyta; class Magnoliopsida; order Alismatales; family Araceae; genus Zantedeschia; species Zantedeschia hybrid cultivar. Next base: position 11,403,894 of record JARZZO010000013.1, on the reverse strand, counting down.
TTTCTTATTTTTGCAGGTAAATTGAAAAAAAGAATAAAAAAGAAAAGGAAAGCGAAATCATGGTCAGTGTGTTCCAACTTTCTATATTTCAATTTCCTTACTTTAGTTAGTTTTCTTTTTTGTAGTTTCTAGTTTAGATAGGTTTCCATTAACTAAAAAAAGAAACAAAAAGAGGAACATCCAAATTTAAAAACCTTCATTGCCAAGATTAGAAACGTTCCATGCTAGGCATTCATCATCCTAGGAAAGCATGAGTTAGTTTACTTTCACAGTTATTTCCATAAATTGTTGAAGATTGCGGGGGAAAGGTACGTGTTTCAATTTTTAGCAAGTCATTCATGATTGCATCAACACACCTTGCATTGATTTGTTGCCTTGTATTGCATTCAAAACGACTCTAAGGGCAGCAACTTTAACCACATAAGGTAGGGATTTGATCACCCTTCCTTAGCCCACAAATCACCTTCCTTGTATTGGCATTTCCTAATCCAACTAAAGGCAAGTTGAAAGAGAATCTACGGTTTACACCGTGAGTGGTTTAAATCTCGAGTTGCCTCCATTTTTGGAAACGGTGTCTAGGCTAGAGGTAAAAAGGCAAACGTCTAAGCAGGAAAGTGGTTCTCTAATTAGGTCCCTACGAAAGTAGGGGGAGCCTCCCACTACCCCACCTCTTACGTGGCTGTTGACTGATTGTGGTTGTGACTCGAGGTGGACTCCATTCACCTTGTAAGAAAATTCACATAGAGAGTCTAGGTTAACATCAGATCATTAGGATAATTTGTTTGTCAACATTGATTGCATTTAAAAAAAAAAAAAAACAAGAAATAGAAAACAAAATCCTCTCTCCATCAGTCCTAGTGTATGCAAGGTAGGAGATCTCAAAATCCTAACCTTCTAGGACCACTTGCTGAAATAAAAAGAATCCTACATCAAAGAAATCCACCACAAGATCCAATGGCTGATAATCAGGACCCACCAAAGCAAATGAAGGACTATTTCATTCCAAATCGATATCAACCTTCATCTTGTATTCATCTTCCTCAGAATCCAGCCAATCAATATGAAATCAAATCTAGCACCATTCAGATGCTCCCATCCTTTTATGGGAATACTAATGAAGATCCTTATAAGCATCTGGATGAATTTCTAGAAATCTGTTCGACGGTGAAAATCCAGAATTTCACTGATGATGGCCTCAAATTGACCTTATTTCCCTTTTCATTAAAGGACAAGGCTAAATATTGGTTGGGAACCATAGGAAGGCCCATTAGGACATAGGAAGAAATGCAGAAAGAATTTCTCAAGAAGTTCTATCCCATCGAGCGGACCAATACCATGAGACGGGCCATCACGAGTTTTACCCAAACTCCCGGGGAATTGATCCATGAATCTTGGGAAAGACTGAAAGAATTGCTTAGAAAATGCCCTCATCATGGGCTTTCAAAATGGCAAATTGTCCAAGCATTTTATGAAGGATTGTCTGAACAGTTCAGACAGATGGTGGATGACTCATGTGGAGGGGCATTTATGATGAAAAATGAAGATGAGGCCTATGATCTGTTTGAGATGTTAAGTGAAAATTCCATTAATCATGCCTCATTATCATCTTATGAAAGGTCTGTTGGGCCATCTAAACAGACTGGAATGTATGAACTTAAGGCCCGTGGAGAGCCCGAATCTAGAATGGACATAAATCTGATTAATCAGAAGTTGGATAAGGTAGACATCTTGGCCCATAAATTAGACCAACTCCTGGCCTTAAACAAGCAAGAGCCTACTTACCCAACACAATCTAGCCCATATGAAGGCTCATCATCTGCTAATCATGACATTTGTGCCTTTGCGCAAGTCCAACCCATCAAGTGAATGAATGCCCAACTGCGGCCCAACTTCCACCATTCATTCAAGAACAAGTTCAGGCCGCCCAGGGATTCTCCAGGCCCAATAATGATCCATTCTCAAATACTTACAATCCTGGCTGGAGAAGTCACCCTAATTTCTCTTGGAAGAATCAGCAGGCCCCATTACCAATATCCAATCCTCCCATGCATCAAGCCCCAAAGCCACAGAATTCATTCCAACAACAATCTAATTTCTATGGAAATGTTCAGGCTAGGGGATCTCAAGCCCAGTTTTCTCAACCGGCCCCGTACCAATCAGGTCAATCGGCCCAATATCAATCAGGACAATCGGCCCAGTATCAATCAGGTCAACCGGCCCACTACCACTCATTCCAATCAAGACAGCCAACCCAGTGCCATCCTCCACCCACTTACCAACAACCTCCTCAGCCCAACTTTGATGATAAATTCACTCAACTCCAACAACTGATTTTGACCCAGCAACAATCCATTGCTAAGTTGGAAAGTCAAATGGGCCAACTAGCTGAGGCCACGATGAGAAGAGAAGTAGGCCAACTTCCTAGTCAACCCGTTGCCAATCCAAGGAATCAACCTCCGGGTTTTCCACAGCAATTGGGCCTTTTACCTCAGCCTGGCCCGGTACCACCGCCTAAAGGGCCGCAATTTGAGAATGCTAAAGCCATTTCAGCCCTTAGGAGTGGGAGAAGTTTAGAAAAACCACATGCAGACGAAGAGTTAGCTAAAGGTTCCACTGATGGGCCTCAGGAAATTGAAAGTGAGAGTGAAGATGAACCCATCATAGAGAAGTTGGAGGAGGATCTGAAAGGAAAAGGGAAGATTGATGAAGGCCCAAGTTCTTATAAACCTAGGGTGCCATTTCCTAATGCCTTGTTAGCTAAGCCCAATACCAGGAAGAAACTGGCCCAGAATGAGGAGTTGTTGGATTTGTTCAAACAAGTCCAAATTAATATTCCACTCCTCGATGCCATCAAGCATGTGCCAGCTTATGCTAAGTTTCTCAAGGAATTATGTACTCCACGAAGATAATCTAGAATGGCACCCGAAAAGGTTCTGCTTTCTGAGGATGTTAGTGCAATTGTGATGAATCATTTACCCAAGAAGTTAAAGGATCCTGGAGCACCTCTAATTTCATGTGACTTAGCTGGAGTTACATTTGATAGAGCTTTATTGGATCTAGGTGCGAGTGTAAATCTATTGCCAACAGCTATTTATGAAAATTTTGATATTGGAGAATTAAAGCCCACATCCATCATCTTGCAGTTAGCTGATAGGTCTGTGAAAACTCCACGGGGGTTAATCGAGGATGTTATTGTGAAGGTTCATGATTGTTATTTTCCCGTGGATTTTCTTATTCTGGATATGGCATTGCCTGAGGAACTCATTCACACCCCGATCATCTTAGGTCGTCCATTCTTAGCTACTGCCAAAGCTAATATAAATTGTGAAACTAGCATAATGGACATTTCATTCGGGGGTCAAAAGGTCCAGATTAATGTCTTCAAAGCATCTCAATACCTAGATCATGAAAAAGAATGCCACACTATTGATATATTGGATAATCTGGTTGAAGAAAATGAGATGTCCACATATGACTTTTTGGAGGAAGCCAACACTCTGAAGGACTCTCCTGGCCCATTAACATCTTGGCCCAAGGTTGAACCTTTACCAGCCTTACAATCTGAGCCCGCTTTGCCATCTTTAGAGGACCCTCCTGAGCTTGAACTCAAACCATTACCTGAGTCTCTCAAGTATATCTTTTTGGGCCCGGACCAAACTCTCCCGGTCATCATTGCGGCAAATCTCACATCGTCGCAGGAGGCCCAATTAACTGAGGTCCTCAAAGACCACAAGGGTGCTATTGGATGGTCGGTGGCAGATTTAAAGGGAATTAGCCCGTCCATTTGCATGCATCACATCTATATGGAAGAGAATTCTAAGCCCAGTCGGGAGATGCAAAGGCGGCTTAACCCCAATATGAAAGAAGTGGTGAAGAAGGAAGTTGTGAAATGGTTGGATGCGGGTATTATTTACCCAATATCAGACAGTAAATGGGTCAGCCCAACTCAAGTGGTACCCAAGAAATCTGGATTAACAGTTATTAAGAATGATCATGGAGAAGAGGTACCCACTAGGCTCACCACGGGATGGAGAGTGTGCATTGATTACCGAAATTTGAATCTCATGACTAAGAAGGACCACTTTCCACTCCCATTCATGGACCAGATTCTAGAAAAGTTATCGGGCTAGAAGTACTTCTGCTTCTTAGATGGGTATTCCGGGTATTATCAAGTGGCCATTTACCCGGAAGATCAAGAAAAGACCACCTTCACGTGCCCTTATGGCACGTTTGCTTTTAGGAGAATGCCATTCGGGTTATGCAACGCACCAGCCACATTTCAACGTTGCATGATGGCTATCTTCTCCGATATGGTGGGAGAATTCCTCGAGGTTTTCATGGACGATTTCTCGATCTTCGGGGACTCTTTTGAAAATTGCCTGGAAAATCTTAAACAGGTGCTAGCACGATGCATAGACACCAATCTGATTCTTAGCTGGGAAAAGAGCCATTTCATGGTTCGAGAGGGCATTGTTCTAGGCCATATTGTGTCTGAAAGGGGGATAGAAGTAGATAAAGTTAAGATCGATCTCATATCCAATCTTCCTCCTCCTACTTCAGTCAGACAGATCCGTTCATTCCTTGGCCATGCCGGTTTCTATCGCCGGTTTATCCATAATTTTTCTCAAATTGCCCGGCCCCTAACTCTTCTCTTAGCTAAGGATGTCCCGTTCCAAATGGATGAATCTTGCATCAAAGCATTTAATTCTCTGAAGGAATCTTTGACCAAAGCCCCGATTCTTCAATCTCCAGATTGGTCTTTACCCTTCGAAATCATGTGTGATGCCTCTGATTATGCTATCGGTGCAGTTTTTGGACAAAGAATCAACAAGTGTCCCGTGGTGATATATTATGCAAGCCGCACCCTTGCCGATGCTCAAATGAATTATACCACCACAGAAAAGGAATTATTGGCCGTGGTTTTTGCCCTAGAAAAATTCAGATCTTATCTTTTAGGGGCAAAAGTCATAATCTATTCTGATCACTCAGCTCTCAAATACCTGTTGACCAAAAAAGATGCAAAGCCTAGGCTTATTAGATGGATCTTACTCCTTCAGGAATTTGATTTGGAAATTCGGGATAAGAAGGGTTCTGAGAATGTGGTAGCTGACCACCTATCCCGAATTCCGATATCTGAAAGTACACCGATCACTGATTCCTTTCCTGATGAGCATCTACTGATCATTTCCTAGACTGTTGCACCTTGGTATGCTCACATTGTCAATTACAAGGTGACTACTCAGCTTCCGGAAGGATGGACTAAAAGTGAAAAGGACAAATTCTTTTCTCAGGAGAAATTTTATTTCTGGGAGGATCCTGAATTATTCAAATTTTGTCCTGATCAAATCATTAGGCGATGTGTCCCTGAAGAAGAACAACAGAGTGTTCTCAATTTCTGTCATAATCTGGCGTGTGGGGGCCACTTCTCAGGAAAGAAAACTGCAGCCAAAGTCCTACAAAGTGGTTTTTACTGGCCTACACTTTTCAAAGATGCCCATGAATTTAGCAAAACTTGCCTCCGATGTCAGGCTGTAGGGAATATGGCGAAAAGGGATATGATGCCACTCAACCCAATCTTGGTGGTTGAAGTCTTTGATGTTTGGGGAATTGACTTTATGGGACCTTTTCCACCCTCTTTTGGACATACATATATTCTGGTAGCGGTGGATTATGTCTCAAAATGGATTGAAGCAGTAGCCACCCGAACCAATGATCATAAAGTGGTCATTAAATTCGTTCAGAAGAATATCTTTTCTCGGTTCGGGTGGCCTAAAGCTATCATAAGTGATGGGGGAACGCATTTCACGAATTACCAACTTCGGGCTTTGCTTAAGAAATATAGGATTAATCACAAAGTAGCTACCCCTTATCACCCCCAAACCAGTGGCCAAGTGGAAGTTTCCAATAGGGAGATCAAGAATATTCTGCAAAAGTCCGTTAGGCCCGATAGAAAAGATTGGTCTGAAAGATTAGATGATGCTTTATGGGCCTATCGGACCGCTTACAAAACCCCTATTGGCATGTCTCCTTATCGCCTGGTTATTGGAAAAGCGTGCCACCTTCCGGTGGAATTGGAACATAGGGCTTATTGGGCCATTAAACAAGTCAATCTGGACCTAGCCCAAGCTGGTTCCCACCGAACCTTACAACTGAGTGAGCTGGAAGAGTTACGCAACGAGGCCTATGAAAATTCAAAGATTTATAAAGCCAAAACTAAAGCTTTTCATGATAAACATATTGTCAGAAAATCATTTCTTCCAAATCAGAAAGTTTGGCTATTTAATTCTAGGCTTCGCCTATTTCCTGGAAAACTGAAATCCAGATGGGATGGACCCTTCGTGGTCGTTAAAGCCTTTGATCATGGAGCCGTTAAAATTCTGAATCATAAAAGTGGGAACACTTTTACTGTTAATGGTCAACGGTTGAAACCATTCATTGAAAATCTTCAAAATGAGCCACCTGAATCTATAGAACTGAGTGATCCACACTAACTGAACTTCCGTCTGGCTGAAGACGATAAACTTAGCGCTTGTTGGGAGGCAACCCAATATTTTATTTCAGCTTTTGTATTTCTTTCCTTTTAGGTCCCTGAGCAGCAGTCGCTGTGGGTATGTCGCATCCTTGTCATTACAGGTTGTTTCGCTCTTTCACAAATTCTCTTCTGGCTGCATGTTTTTCATATCTTTTATGCCATTGAGGACAATGTCAATCAAGTTGGGGAGTGGGACAATTATATGCATTTATTAAAAATCTTTTGAAGAAAACTGATATCTTTCACTGAAAAATAGTCAAATTTTTTCAAAAACTTATTTTCACATCCTAGGAAAATTACATGAAAATCATGTTTCATTAAATAAATCTTAAACAAATCAGTTTTCTGTTAGTCACATCGGTTAAAAGAGCCTTTAAAGTTCAAATATTCCACTTTACAAAAATCCACGGCGGGATGATTTTCACACACACACGGCAACTTAGAATAAATGAAAGATCTTAAGGGTATAGAATTGCTGGAATTAACCTCAAGGATAAGACTACTTATTCTAATTTTTCTGTTGGGTTGAACGAAAGGAATGTGTAGGATCCGTAATAGGGGACTGTCCCACTCAGCACTCTAAAAGAGGCGGTCATCTAAAATGGATAGCTGTAAACATTAAAGGCAAGTGAAGGCGATAAAAGAGCTAAAGGAAGGTAGGTGGCAAAAAGTACGCACCTCCCCTCAGGCAATTCAAAGAGAGTGGCAAAAAGTACGCACTGTCAAAAGCAAAAGTACAATAAAATGAAGAAACGCCACGCTAAAAAATCCATCGTATCAAAAATATGGCAAGTCGTGAAAAGTGCTGAGTTGGGACGGGAACTGAAAAACGGTCCTCACTGACTGATCGGAAAATCTTTTATTCTCTTCCCCTCCCCAAGAAGTCTTATCTAAAGGGTAGTAAAAGCAAGAATATATCAGAAAGGTCGGAAACGAGTTCGAAGTGTGTCAAATTTCATGCACAATCACCTGCCGTGAATCAAAATATTGTGGGATATGAAAACTTTTAGCTCAACGAAATGGCTACCACTTAAATTGATTGTAAAAGATACTACAAATGAAGCATGATAATTCATTATTTGTCCTAACATTTCCTTATTTGCATTGCTAAGGGACTAGCAATGGGTAAGTTGGGGGGTGTGATAAAGTATTAAATTGATCATTTAAGGGCAACCATATGCATCATACTCATGTTTTTATCTGCAAAATAGCATGAAATGATAGATAATTGTGTAACAAATCCAACGGTACCAATTTCATCAAATTCTGACTTAAAAACATCGTCATTTCATGTGATCAAAGGAGTATAGCGCATTTACGGTTTCTCGACAAAACCGAGACGAAATGAATAAATATGATGATATTTTTATGATAATGCGCTAATTTCTATTTATTTTATGTGAACAGGATATGCCGATGACGCAGTGCAGCTGGTGGAGTTTTCGAAAATTTGGAGGAAGTCTAGTGTGCGGATTTCAACTAAAACATGGACAAAAATGCAATTTGATTCCGTCATTCGTTGGAGTTTCCCAAAATCCACTATTTCCTTCCGTCTCTCCAATTTCCTAAAACACATCCCGTCCTTTATTTTAAAAATCCTCTTTCTCTCTCTCGTTTTAGAAAGTGAACCCTCTTTCTTTTCCAGTTTCCTTTTTTTTTCCCCAATTTTCCAACTCCAGTCCGACTTCTTCTCCAGTTTCCTCCCCACGCCCCTCTTCCTCTCTATATATTCCTTTTCTTCTCCTTTTCCAAAGGGGCTCTTTTTCTCACACGTTCTCTCTCAGATTTCCTCTCTCGTTTCTTTCCTCCACTCTCCGCAGCCCTCTCCTCTTGCTCTTCCTCTCCGGTTTCCCTTCCTCCCTCCTTGGTTCCTCTCTGTTTCCCACGGTTCTCTCCCCCTCTGTGTCTCCTTCTCTCCCTCTCCTCTTCCCCAGCAGCCGAGTCCTCCTCCTCCTCCGTAACCTCTCTCTCTCCCACGTTTAAGCTCTCTCCCACGGTTTCTTTTTTTTTCCCTCTCTCTCTGGTTTATTTTCCTCTCTCCTCTGTTCTTTCCTTCCCCGTCTCTCTATCCCTTCTCTCCCACACGATCTTTGTCTCCTCTTCTCTCTCGGTTCCTCTCCTTCTCTCAGCAGCCCTGCAAGACTCCGCCCCAACAACCAGCAGCAGCTTCGCGTTGCCGGCCCCCAACAACCTCCCAGCAGCTTCCTCCTGCCCAGCCATCGACGGTCTTCCCGGTGTACCTCCAGCGGCTCCATCAGCTCCCATGCGCTGTGCCTGAAGCAAGCTCCTCAACGCACTGCCAGCAGCTGCTCGTGCAGCATCGCCCCAGCAGCATCCCGGCACCTCCACGCGCATGCGAGCCTGCGGCAGCGTTCCAGCACACCCAGCAGCAGCTGCACCTTCTCTCTTCTCTGCCCACCGCATCCTGCATGCGTGCAGATCCCTCCAGCGACAGCAGCTGCCAAGCACGCCGGCTTCCAGCTTCCCTGCTCGTCCAATTCCTCGCAGCAGCGTGTGCAGCAACAACCTCGCAGCAGCGCTGGCAGCAGCAAACGCAGCACCTCCTTCTGCCTCCAAGATCCTCCACGTAGCCGCAGTGAGACACCTGTCCAAGCTTGGTGGTTCTTCCTACTCCACCTTCTTCACGTACATCAGCAGCAATAGCACACCAGCTTCTTCCTTCTTCCAGCTGTCCAAGCTTCCTTCACGCATGCAGCACCAGCAGCAAGTCTTCTTCAGCGGTCCACTGCGCCGTCTCCTCTCCGGCCCGGTCCATTGCGCCGAAGCCCAGCAGAAGCTTCTCCAAGTCTTATTTGTTGCATATAGTTGTTTATTTAGATTATCATTAATTACTTCTGTTAGTTAAACGATTAGTGGTTAATGAAAACTTTATTCAATTTTTATTTAGTTAAACGTTTATTTCCTCATTATATTAAGGTGTTTACTTGTTATTTAGCATTAGTTTAATTAATTTGATTTTTTTTAGTTAAGTAGCTTGTGTATGGTTTCGTTAGGTAATTAATTATTTAGTATAATTAGTTAATTCAGGTTATTGTTATTTTTAGAATAATTGAATTCTAGAGCATTAAAAATCATAAACAATCACTAATTTTTTTTTATTAGATTAAATAAAGTCCAAAGTTTTCAAAATTAGAATCTTAACTCCCTGTGGATCGACTCGGACTCACCACTATTAAATTTTCAAAATCTAATTTGAGTGAGCCAGATAAATTTAGATTGAACGTTTTCATGTGTTTAACGACACACAATTCGAAACGATCAGTGACCTCCACTTCCAAGATATTTCAGCACAGTGCGTGGTATCCTGCACGCTCACTTCTTGGTCCCGAAGATCAAGTTAGATGTCTCACGGCTCATCTAAAGACGAGGGATGACTGGCATGATTATCTGAATTTTCTGACTGTGGAAAAATTCGTCTTTGTTCCGATGATCCTTCGGGGTATGGAATTTACCACAAGGGCTTCTCGTGAACGTGAGCTGTGACTAATCGGCCCTGATGAGCTAACCATGTACCAAGGGCATCGCTGCCATTTTCAGATTGGAGTTCCAAGACAAGTGCCATTTCCTGCTTTATATGATATGCTGATTGTACTAAGGCATACAGGGTATGCGAGGGAAGCAAGGGCTATAGAACCACTTCGACGTGCATGGCGTTGTCATTCTAGATTCACTAAGGCCTGCATTGATGTAGTAGAGACTTCTGAAGAGGTCCATAAATATATGAATTATTTAAGAAATGTAAGGCCTGCTGTATGTGCCTTTTTCATGGGTCGTAGAGCATTTGAATTATGTATTTATTAAAACTTGGTGAATAAAAATTTTATTTTTAATTTTAAAAATTCCCTCGCCATGGACATAAATAAACGAAGATCTACGGGCGGCCTCTCTTCTGGCCGTCCGTTCCAGCGGACGGCCACACGCGTGGTCGTCCGTGACGGTGGACGGCCTCACGCGTGGCCGACCGTAACGGCGGATGGCCCCACATACAACCGTCCATACCGGCGGACGGCCACACGTGCAACCGTCCGTGACGGCGGATGGTCACACGCGTGGGCGTCCGACCCATCGGACGGCCACGCCTGTGGCCGTTCGTGCCGGCGGACGGCCGTACGTGCAGCCGTCCTTGTCGGCGGACGGCCACGCTTGTGGCCGTCCGTGCCGGCGGTTGGCCTTAAAAAGCCCCCAAAACCCTCTTGTTACTTTTCCTACTCTTTCTTCCTCTTCTCCTTGACCCCAGCTTTCTCCTCACCCTTTCATGGCTCAAGTGTGGCTCCCCCGTTCCCTTAGGAGAAGAAGGACCGGTGGTGGCGATGGCGAGGCGGCAATGGCCTGCGGCAGCGATGGTGCGGATGCCGGCGGTGGCATCGGCGAGGAGGCCGGCGAAGATGCGCTCCGCGACAAAGAAGAAGGAGAAGAAGAGAGGGATGCATAAGGTGACGATGAAGAGGAGGAAGATGAAGTCGGTAAAGAGGAAGAAGAAGCCGGAGAAGAAGAAGAAGAGGAGGAAGATGGCGGCAACCAGGAGGTTCCCCTGAAGAAGAAGAAGGTGAGTCCTTTTGATTTTTTTTATTTTATTTTTGGATTTGATCTGTGGCAGCCGGCCTAGAAGACGGCGGGCGGCCGCGCCGTCCGTCCGTGCGGATAGTGCACTGCCACGCAGTCCGTCCGGGCAGACGGTCGGCGCCCCTGCCGTCCATCCGGGTGGACGGCGGGCTGCCACGCCGTCCGTCTGGGCGGATGCAGGCGGCCCCGGTCATGCCTCTTATGCATATTTACATATGCCCCTAACTTTTATTCTCTTGGGATTTGCAGCAACCGCAGAGAGTTCAAGGTAGAGTTTCTTGGGAGTTGGTCTGGGCCTGGTACCATGCACTGCCCGACCAGCTCCTTTTCCAGGTGGATGCAATTGGGTTCGGGCAGCTGTTTCGGATCCGACCATTTATGGTGGATGCACCATTCTTGGTGGCTTTACGGGAGCGCTGGGATGACAGATGCAGAGCCTTTATCATGCCTTGGGGACATATGCTGCCCACGCTGGAAGACGTCTCCTTTTCGACAGGCTTGCCGGTCATTGGTGATCTAGTGGATCCTGAGCTCAGAGATTACAGACAGCTTTCATATCGACTCCTAGATGAAGGGTACTACAGAGTCCAAAGAGCATTATCTCATATACCCTCGGGCAGTTTGCCCGATCCGTGGGATTGAGTCGGGCACGGCGGATGCCGAGCGAGACTCTTGAGGCTTTTGCTGAGAGAGTGGAGACTTTGCTAGATTTGGATGGCCACTCAGATGATGAGAATCTGCGGATCTTCCTCCTATTCTTCTTCGGAAGATTGCTATTTGCTACAGCTTCTGACAAGGTCAACTTGAAGTATTTGCCGTTGTTGGAGGATCTCCAAGTAGCGAAGAAGATGGCATGGGGAGCAGCGATGCTGGGTCACCTTTTCTCTCACTTGGTGAGCTATCGCCAGGGATCCGGCAATTTGGGCGGGTTCACGCCCTTTCTTCAGGTAATCCTTCTTGATTGTTGATCTCTGTCCTTCCTTGCTCAAACTGATTGATATTGACTGTGTTATCTCTTGTAGATTTGGGGCTATACCTGCTTCCCCATCGGCCGTGGGGCAGCCTCTGCGGATCGTGAGGGATGGACTCCTTTTATGGCGTGGTGGGAAGTGATTCGGGATTATCATCCCGTCTTGTACCGCGTGGAGGACATCCGTGCCGAGCTTGACACATTTCCTCCTCACATGGTGAGTAATTCAAAATATGCACCTCTTGACCAATGATTAAGTCTGACTTTTCACTTCAAATAGGTGGTGTGGATGCTATATGCAGAGGAGGATCTCACTGATCATCTATAGGTGTCTTAGAGTCTTTCCCAATTCCGGCGAGAAGTGCCCTTGCTATGTGTGAATATATGTGATGGCCTCTTCGTTTGGATGACTTTCCATACGTGGGGATGGCACCAGCCTTTACTTGCCTTTCCGACCTACCCTGATATGAACTGCAGTCATCGCCGCTCTTCTGCAATTGGTCAGGACTGGCGAGTGGTAAGACGGGCTGAGATTGAGGTATGTCACCGCACTGGGGACGCCCTGCAGGAGGATAAAACCCTGCAAGATAGTTACACATACTTGGGAGATTACGCCCGACGGTATGCAGACCGCATGTTTCTAGATGCACGGTGGGTGCGTCAATTCAAACCTTTCAATTCACTTGCCTTTCATTCAATTTCTTCTTACTGATTGGCCTTGGTGGTGTATTTGCAACAGATGCCAGAAACCAAAGCCGTGCAGATTTTAAGGAATCATAATGAGATTTTGGTTCTGCAGATGAGTGACTTGCTTCGCCAAATTGGAGAGTTGGTGAGAAGTTTGATTTCCGGTTTCAGGAGTGAGATTGTCCTTTTATTTTTATGGAATTCTTCGTGATGCAGAGAGAAATGCTAGCCCGCCACGAGCCGCGAGGAGATCCTGGCACAGGCTCATCATCTTAGGGGCTAGCTGCCCCTGCTGATTGGGAGGCGAGGTTACAGGATGCCCTCCATCGTGCGGAGGCCCAGGAGGCGGACTTGGCACAGCAGGTGAGAATTGTTCCATTCTTGTGTTATTCCGATTGAGCTTGCTTAACTCTAAGTTCCTTTACAGCGCCAAGAGGTGGAAGCCGCCTTGGCCAGGGCACAAGAATTGGAGAACCTCAATCAGCAATTGAGAGATCAGGTGATAGAGGAGCGGACTGCCTGGGCCAGGACAAGAGAAGAATCCCATCCAGACGTGTACTGGGAGGGCAAGATAGCCGGCCTGCGAGAGGAGCTGACGAGGTCGCAGACAAAGGTGAGGGAGCTTGATTTCAAGTAGTAGACCCTGTGGGACCGAGTGATGAAGAAGGGGCGAGAACGAGCCACGAGATCCAGCGCACATAGTCTAGGAGCTCGTCCGCCTATCCCTGCTCCATCGGCTGTCCAGGCACCTGCTGGGAGTTCTATCTTTAGAGACATCGACTCCCTGCTTGCTGAGGACGCATGGAGGGCACTTCGACCTGCTGGCTCTTCGGGGTCTATGCGACCGGCATCGGGTCATTGCCGTGCTCGGGAGTATGACGCTGAGAGTCAGATGAGACACTCCTCTCGTGATAGGAGGGAGGATGAGGCGGAGGGAAGGAAGAGGGATTGAGAGCTGATACAGGGGTATGCCCCTGTTTTGTGATGTATGAACATTATGTTATGCTTGCATATTTCATTATTTGGATGTCCGGGCACTTCTTGTTTTGCTTTTTGTTCATACATGTTCTTCCCTGCATGCACAACATTAGGAAAAACGGTTAGTAGTATCTGTTTTCGGCCCTTTGCCCAAAAGAGAGCAACTACCTTTTCCCTAGCTTTTGCATAGGGTCAAAGGGTCGTGTCCTACTAACCAGACAAAAGGAAGAGTATTGAAACTGATGTGACCAGTAAATATGCAATTGCTAGAGGATATTAACAAATGAGGCGCGTGATAAATGAAAACATATTTTTGATTCCGACCGCCTGGTGACTGCCCAAACTTAGCCTGGTTGAATGATAAAAGGGAAATGCACACTCAACTTCCCAGGTATCATAAGCACACATCTAGGTTGATTTGGGCCTCTTGACTCCTCAAATTAACCTTGACTAGCTAGGCTCCCAGCTGCTTCCAACCACCAAGTTTGTTCAAAAAGTTTTCGAAGTAAATGATTTGTCCGACCCGGGTCTCTTTCCTCACAACCTATAAGGTATAAGATGGAACACCTTGGAACCCCAACGGTCAACCGCGCGACACTGACCCGGAATCAGACGCCGTCGCACCTATAGGTGACGTACATGCATTGACCTAAGTCCGAAGTTTTGAGAGTGCTTATTGAGATTATGGTTAAGGAATTGATTCACCAGAAACACTGACATTGCTCTTTACCCATTTTGGACTCCTATGATCATGTGAGCATGTGACGATTTTTGCAAAATGAACCATTTTAAAATGATATTTGGTCTTTAGATAGCTATCTCGTGTTAAACCTTGGGGGAGAAAAAGTGAAGAAATTTTTGGAGGCAAACCTCACAGGAGGATCGACAAAACTGTTAAAAGATAGAGCTATGACAAAACGGACCCTTTTTGACCTCCTAGATGCCCCTATTTTTGATTTTTTCAGGCCTTTGGTAGATTTCATGGCCAGGTACGGTCACGACCAGGCTTTTTTGTATGATTTCTTGAATCCCCTTTCCTTTTTTGTATTTATTTTCCTTTCTTGATATTTTTCAGGTATTCCGCCTGCGGGGACACTGCCCTCTTCACGTGCTCTGGTCTTTTACATTTCATATTTGGGCCTATTTGAGGGGTTACATCTATCGGGTTGTTGAGGAACCGCAGTTTGCTGAGCTCGACCATTTAAGGGCGTCGATTGTCTTGATCAGTCGAGAGACGAAGAGCAAATGTTGTAGTTGACAGTGTACTAAAGACTTCGAATTCATTTTAAGAAGGTTCTCTTTGTAAAACGTGTAGATGTGTGCATCTCATGATGATCATAGGGATCTGTATAAAAGTAAAGTAGATGTGTCCAAGGTTCTGGTGGATCAAAGTCTTAACCAAACCTTAATGTTAACCTAATCTATCATGCAACTAGACCTAGACAAAAGGGTTTCGTGGTAGTCACCAGATAGTTGGATTTTATGTTTTTTCCTAATTTTTTTGTGATTTTCATTAAAGTATGTACATATTTACAAATCTTTTGTTGCTTTTCGGAATTTTCAAATTTTTTGGATTTTGAAATTTTTGATTTTTTTGTGCATTTTTAAGGGTAAAACTTCTTCAGATACACCCCATTCCAAAGATGAGGTAATTCTTCTCCTTTTTCATTGATTAGGCAGTATGCATTACCTGAGTATGCTTCTTTGATTACAAATGGACCTTCCCAATTTTCTTGCAATTTATTCCTGGGACCAGGAATTTTGATCATTTTTCTCTTGAGTACCATTTCCCCAATTTCAAACTTTCTTTCGAGAACCTTCTTTGCATAGAATCGTGCGATCCTATTTTTGTAAACTTGAGCGTGGTTTGATGCCATTATCCTTTTTTCGTCTAATAGTTCCAGTTGGGTTAACATGGCTCTACGACGTTCAACGTCGCGGATTCCATTATCCAACTGCACTCTTAAAGAAGGAAGGAGAATCTCATATGGAAGTACCACATCTGTTCCGAATGTTAGTGCATAAGGTGTTTGTCCGGTGGGAGTTCGGACAGAAGTGCGATACGCCCAAAGAGCCTCGACTAGGCGATCAGACCAATCTGAGTAATTGTGAGATCTGCAAGTTTTTTTGATGATTCGAATGAGAGTTTTATTGGTGGCTTCGGCTTGACCATTTCCTTGTGGGTAGTAAGGCGAAGAGTGATGCAAATTAATGCCATACTTACTACACATGTCTCGGAGCTCCTGGGAGATGAATTGTGGTCCATTGTCGGTGATGAGATCGCGCGGTGTCCCGAACCTGGAGAGAATGTTGCGCTTGATGAACTTCACCACCGTGGATACTTTGATCTTTGCAAACGCTTCAGCTTCAGCCCATTTAGTGAAATACTCAGTGGTAGTTCAGATAAATGATTTCTTTTTTATTTCACCTGATCAATCTTCCAGAGGTCCTATAACATCGAATGTCCACATGGCGAAGGGCCAAGGGGAAATGATGGGATTGAGAGATGATGAAGGTGCATGAATCTTGTTAGCATGTAACTGACATTTCAAGCATCTTTGAACAAATATGGAACAGTTAGCCTCCATTGAAGGCCAGTAATAGGACATGAGAAGTTTCTGAGTTAAGGCGCGGCCATTGATATGACCACCACAATCGCTTGCATGAGCTGCTTCTATGACATGTTGGATTTCGGCATCATCTAGACACCGAAGGAGTACCCCAGTGAAGGATCTTCTAAAAAGAAGTCTGCCTAAGATAAGGTAGTGTTGAGATGCTCGGCGGATTGCCTTGCGGTCAGAAGTTGTGGCATAAGATGGGAAGGATCCATCGCGAAGGTAGTTCATGATATCAAAATACCACGGATTTCTATCATCCCAATCGGGGGTGAGTTCTTCCGTGATAGCAGAGATATGTTCAGATGAGAGAAGGAATTGCTGAAACCAGGGGTCCCGAAAGGAGGGTGAGTCTTGCTTGTGTATAGTGATGGCTACTGAGCTTTTGGTGATGGGAATCTCTAGTACTGAAGATAAGGAGGCTAGGGCATCTGCTAGGATGTTCTGGAACCTAGGCACATGTACATAGGTAATCTTTCTGAAACGCCTGGCTAGCAATCTCACCAACTCATGATACGGCTTCAATTTTGGATCCCGGGTTTGATACTTGCCCACGGTTTGGCGAAGAATCAATTGAGAATATCCAATTATTCTCAATTCTATGACTTTGAGAACCAATGCCAATTTTAAGCCAGTTATGAGAGCCTCATATTCAGCGACATTGTTGGTCACTGAGAAGGAGAGTTGGCAAGCATGTGAAATACTTACCCCTTCCGGAGATACGAGGACCACTCCTACCCCACTGCCTTGAGAATTAAGTGCCCCATCGAAGTGAAGGACACAGGATGGAGTATCATCCACTATTAGATCCAACTCCTCATCCGGGAATTCATCGTTGGCGGGCGAGAATGTAGGCTGCGGATGATGAGCGAGGTGCTCGGCAATTAATTGCCCCTTTACAGCCTTCTGATTTACATAGGTAATGTCAAATTGGTTCAAGAAGATCTGCCACCGCACCAGCCTATCTGTTACAACTGGCCGCTCTAGTAAATATTTTATCAGGTCCATTCTTGCCAGAAGTTTAACCTCGTGGGCGAGGAAGTAGTGCTTCAATTTCTGCACTACCCAGACGACGGCCGCACATGTTCTTTCTATAGCAGTGTATCGCTTTTCAGCATCGTTGAAGAGCTTGGAGAGATAATACACTGCTCTTTCTTTCTTCTTGTCGTCAAGTTGGGCCAATACTGCTCTAGCTGATTCTTCAGTGGTGAAGACATATAGCAATAAAGGCCGCCCCGGGATAGGAGCCATAAGAATTGGTGGATTGAGGAGATAACTCTTCAACTCGTCGAAGGCCTTTTGACACTTATCACTCCAAATAAACTTTGCCCCTTCTTCCAATAAATCATAAAAGGGTTTACATCTCACAGAATGTTGAGATATGAATCGTCTGAGAAATTGCAGACGGCCGATGAGACCCTTTATATCCCTGACATTTTTAGGAGGGGGAATTTCCACTATCGCCTTCACTTTGTCAGAATCGACCTCAATCCCCCTTATGCTTACCATGAATTCTAGCAATTTACCAGAGGAAACACCGAATACACACTTTTTTGGATTCATTTTCAGTTGGTGCTCTCTTGACCTCTGCATTACAATCCTGAGAACTTGAGCATGCTCCTTCCTACTTTTAGACTTCACTAAGATATCATCCACATAAACCTCCATGTCGATGTGAATCATGTCATGAAATATTGCCATCATTGCTCTCTGGTAGGTGGCTCCATCGTTCTTAAGCCCAAATGGCATGACCATATAGCAATAAGTTCCCCATGGGGTTATGAAAGATGTCTTCTCTTAGTCTTCTTTAGCTAGTCGGATTTGATTATATCTTGAAAAACCATCCATGAAGGACAACATCTCAAATCCAGCCGTATTATCGAATAGCAAGTCAATATGAGGAAGTGGGAAATCATCCTTTGGACATACTTGATTGAGGTTGCGGAAGTCTATACAAACCCTAACCTTTCCGTCTTTTTTTGTCACGTAGACGATATTAGCTACCCACTTAGGATAGAGCACTACCCTAATGAACTTGGCCTTGTGTAATTTGTCAACCTTTTCTTTTACCTTAAGTGCTAATTCTGGTTGTAGCTGCCTTAACTTTTGTTTCACGGGTCTGGCATCAAGCTTGAGGATTAACCGATGTTCCACCAACTCTATGTTTAATCCGGGCATATCTTCATATGACCAAGCAAACCCGCCAGGATATTCTCGGAGTATGGCTATTATGGACCCTTCTTCTTCCGGACTCAATTTAGCGCTAATTACCACTATCTTCGGATCCTTCTCTGTTCCAAGGTTGACTTCTTTAGTGGGTTCGTCGACGGCTGACGAAGGTTCATCAAACCGTCTCATCCCATTGACAAGTGGTTCGGCCAAGTCATCGTCCTCTTCTCCTTTACTAAGCTCAAATACTCCTAGGCCATCATTGCAGGATTCAACTTTCACAAGCTCCAATGGCTCAGAGATGACCCCTATCTGAAGAAACTTGTCATCTTTGTTCAAAACTTTACACCTATTTGCTAACTCCTGAACTAAGAAAGATGGAACCTGCTTAGCCCTACAATTCCTAGACAAGGAGGAGGCTATCCTAATTCCAAAACTACTATGTACATGACCTGGAGAATGAGTCAGGTTTGTCCCAGATGGGCAAGGGTAGATCCTTGGGATAAAGATTCAATGATGGCGGGGTTTCCCCACCATGTAAGTTCCTCAAAAGTGACATCGCGCCCTTCATGATGAGAATTGGACTTTTTTTTTTATGACCAAATGCCTCTAACATGAAACATTCAGAAGAATGGGCGTCGACCGGCGCCGGGAGCATTAGGATGGAAGGTGGGTGGAACAAGAAAGGAATGAACGTGGCAAGAGCCGGTTCATTCTTGACCAAAAAGAACCCTATCTGTAGGTTATCTAATTCATGAAACAAGGATGTTATGGCGAAATCTTCTTCATTTTCCTCTCGACTATCCCCGTTCTCTTCTTGTACTCCCTCTTCTATCCTAAGCAACTTCTGCTCTTTTCTCACAAAGTGATTCATGAGGGACCATTGTTTTGTCTTTTTTGTTGGTTCAGTTGACTTATAACCCAGGCCAAATCCCCCGATGATAGGGTTATCTAAAATAGGGTCACGAATGTCTTGTTCTTCTCTTCCTAACCCAGAGCCTGAACTATACCCCATCTTATCCATGAGCTGCCAACCTATGCCGGGCCTGGGATGAGAATTGAATGATGAAAGAACGGGTTCTTTGCCTTTCTTGGAAGTTATCATAGATGGAATCTGTTCTGCTGTTACTGAGTCCAATGACTCGATATAGGGAGTGCTTTTGACCTTCACAATTTTCCCGTTATACGGGAACTTATAGCACTGGTGGTTGGTGGATGGGACCCCCAAGGTTTGGTCCATCCAAGGTCTCCCTATAATAGCATTGTAGATGGGCTTAACATCCAAGATGTAGAATTCCGAAATCATGGCTACCGGGTCGATTTCCAGTTGTAGGAAGATTTTTCCATCTGCTGGTCTTTGAGAATTATCGTAGGCCGAGACCATCATGGAGGTGGACTCAATCTTCTCTGGATATATCCCTATCTTCTTGAGGGTCTTGAAGGGACAGACATTGATAGAGGCTCCGGTATCCAGAAAAATGGAGTCTACTAAATGACCATTGAGAGTGGCAGTTAGGCACAAAGGAAGAGATCGGCACTCGGGGGGAGCCAAATCTTTTTCTGGGAAGCATATCATGGGGGTCTGAGTGACCGAGAGGATGGCATTAGTCACTCCTTCAATAGGAAGATCTTCATTGACCGTGATTTGCTGTAAGAAATTAAACAGTGTTTCCCTATGTGTGGAAGATTTCTAGATTAGCTCAAGGATAGAGATCTTGGCAGGAGTCTTCTCCAAATGATGGAAGATGTCATATTCAGATTGGACATTTCCCGCAGTAGGGATTGAGTTATCCTGGGAGTCCAAGGGTTGGCTTGGAGGAATAATGCGATTCCTGAGTGTTACTCCCACCGAGATTGGATCTGCTTCATTCATTGGTGACCTTATAGGATTGAGGCAGGTCATCGACCCCTGATTCTTGGTTGGGCAGAAGATGGATAGGGTGGGTCGCTAAGTTGTGATTGGAGGGATCTGGATGAGGGTGACTGGCTTGAGGATTGCTGATTGTTCTTTGGGTCGGATTAGGACCAAAGGCTTGTCTTGGGAGATCGTGGAGACTTCTGGGGTGAATCCTCTATTCTCATGTGACCAAGTGGGATCTTGATGTTTTATCCCAGATCCTTCATACTCCCAATATTGTTCTCTGCAGACTATTCTCGGTTCTAGGTCTTTGATCAAAGTATCGACCTTACTTTGAGAACTGAAGGGATCTTAGACTGCTTGATGAGAAGGTAACGGATCTTTCACAATTCCTAACTCCTTCTTGGCCTTTAAAGCATCAATAGCCTACATCATATCCTCCCAGTTTATCCGACCTTCATCATTCAGGTCATACACCTAATCCCTAAAAGTGAAGCAGTTGTAGATCGTGTGACCTGGGACCCTATGGTAGGGGCATTACCTAGATATGTCCGCACTGCGCGGAACACCTTCTCGTTGAGGTGGGAGTTGAATGGCATTGCAGGCTAGCAAGGCATAAAAAATGTCTGCTGACGATTTTGG
Organism: Zantedeschia hybrid cultivar; assembly: GCA_030544215.1. NCBI lineage: Eukaryota > Viridiplantae > Streptophyta > Magnoliopsida > Alismatales > Araceae > Zantedeschia > Zantedeschia hybrid cultivar. The sequence continues at coordinate 11,382,859 of JARZZO010000013.1, read as the reverse complement.
CAGAGGAGGATATGATGTACGTTTAGCCATAGGACGACTATAATTAGTCAGGGGAGGAACAACTGAGTATTGTTTCTGATTAGGCTGAGCATCAGAGTTAGGTTGAGAATTGGGAATCCTGGTTGGCTGGGCTAGCATACTAACCTGCTCATTGATGGTGACTCCTTTTGTGGTGGGAGTCGGTGTGTCTTTCTTGTTCCTGTTTCTGTTCTTAAAGAACGAGGGCAGAGTGGAGTCTTGGATTTGAGACTGAACTACTCTAGCTCAATTATATAGTTGAGCGAATGTTTGAAGTTCGCTAAGCATGAGAATAGCTCGGAGCTGAGCGGTAGCGTTGTTAATTGTTAGTTTTAGGTGGCCTACAAGCCAATCTGACTATGTAAATCTCGTTCATTTATTAATAAAATGGCATAACATTCATTATCTGTAAATTGCATTAATTCTCGTTTCATAATGAAGTCCGTGAATATATGTTATAGTGATCAGACTATGATGAGATCATACTAATGAGATTGATCACTTAAACATACATATTCTTAGTTGTTCCTAGTCGGAGGATATCGGAGAAGGACATCGGATATCCGGTTAGACTAGTACAGATTACTCCTGCTCATATGATGAGGGTGACTGATCTCATAAGTCACTTGTGTGGAGACACTAAGGCGAATCTGTAGGTGCTCATTGGAGAATGAGTTCACTGAACTGATCCGACTGAATCGCTGGATGGTATTGTACCTCACTATCAACCAGCTTGATTCTATTGTCGCAGTTGCGTGGATGGTCCTCGGACCTGAGACACCAAGGACACCTTGGCGGTGGACTTCTGTACTTTGACCTTGGTTTACGAATCTTTAGCCACGGGATTCTAATACGCCAAGGATTGGGTGCAGCGGAATACCGTCGAAGGGAATTGTGTATCAATAAGGAATCATTCGCTCTCGGTACTTAGAGAGAGAATGCTCTAGGAAGGATGCGCGAAAGTCCCTGGCCAGGGTGGACGATAATATCGGGAAAGGAGTTTTTCGATATTCATCAGCGGCATCCAATCCAAGTAAGTCGACCGGTTAGGGTTTGACAGCTCTCCATGCCCTGAGTTGACTCGAGAGCATTGTACGAATGAAGGATTATATCCACGCGGTAACTGTCGGCGGAAAGGTTCCAAGAGTGGGTTACTTAACCCCAAATACCTTCTGGGTTTACGAGGTGTTGCTTGGCACCTAACGTGATCAGAGGCCCGGTCGAATTCGATGTGCGACATCAATTCGATTGATTAATTAATTAATAAAGGGTTATTGATTGATTAATAAAGCCAGTGAGGAGTCACTGGGCTTGTTGGGCCATTAACTGGACTGGTACTTGGGCCTAGAGGGTCATACGCAAATGATTCTCAAGGCAATGGATAAATAAGTGGGTTTTATACAAACCGGGGGTTTTTATGAAAAACCGCGCGGTTAGTATAAAACATAGCGAACGGGCTGAGCAAGCCATGCTGCTGCTAACCCTAGCCCCCCCTCCTCAGTTTCTCTCTCTCTCTGGTGTCCAGACATATCCAGAACTGCTCCGCCGCTTCTCTGAATCCCATTCGACGGGAAATCGTTCGCGCGTTGCGGCGATTGTTGCGGCGACCGGCGGAGGTTTCGTGGGCTGCGAAGAACGAGGAACGCGAGGACATCCGTCCCGTTTCGGTTTTCGAAATTAATTTTTCTTGAGTTATTCCATGTGTTCAATCTGATTGAAATGACGGAATAGTGTTCATAAGATGAACACAAATAATTTGATTATTTTTCTGTGATTTTTCAGATTTTATTTGGGGTTTTCGGAGTTCTTCATGAGATGATGAACCGGGGTACTTTAGCGGCTTCGTACGCGATTCCCAAGCGTTGGGATGGCGGCCCGGATGCCCGGATCTCTTGGTGATAGTCACCACTACACACCGGACATGATAGCCGGCGCCATGGTGGCCTTGAAGAGCTACAAAATCGAGCCCCAAATTGGATTTAAAACCCTGCAAAATCAGATTTTTAGGGGGTCTTTTGGGCTTGGTCTTCACCCCATCGGAGGCCGACGGCGGCCCTGCCGGCGCCGGGCACGTTGCCGACACCGGGGGCAACGCCGGCCGGGGCCGGCGGCGCCTGGGGCTCGCCGGCGGCGGCGCTGCCCAGCCAGCCGCCCACTACCTGCATCTAGGGTTTGCAAGTTTTGTGGGGGGCGTTGGTCTGCTGGGGAGATGGGGCTGGGCCAGCTCGGTCTCGAGCCGGTCTAGTCCGGTCCGGGCCGGTTCGGTCTGGTTCGAATCGGCAGATCCCCTTTTTCCTTTTAAACCCCATTAATCCCACCTTAAACCCCATTAAGCCCATTTAAAATACAAATAAAATATGGATTAAATTTTAAAATTCAAAATTGTTTTGAAATTTAATTTTATTGTTCAATTTTATTTAATTGGGCTTGTATTTAATGATTTTGAATCATTAAGTCAATTAAGGGATTATTAACTAGCAATTAATTGTTAATTAATTGGGGTTAATATTAATTTAATTGTTGAATTGATTATTAACCTTAATTTAACTAATTTAAATGTTAAATTAGTTATTAATAGTTATTAGTCTAATTGTTGGATTATTAACTATTATCTCAGCTAATTGTTAATTAATATTTGAGTTAGTTATTAATTTAATTGTTAAATTAATAATTAACTTAAATGACTGATTTAAATGTTAAATTGGCAGTCCTTAATTAATTATTGTTAGTCATTAATTTAATAGTTAAATTAATGATAACTTTAATTATTTAATCTAAGAGTTAGATTAATTGATTATTAATTAATTAGTGTTAATTATTAGTTTAAGAGTTAAATTAATAATTGACATTGATTGGCTAATCTAAGTGTTAGATTAGTAGTTAATAATTAATTTGGTTTATTATTAATTTAAGTGTTAAATTATTAATTAACTTTGTTGGACTAATCTAAGAGTTAGATTAGTCAATAATAGTCTAATTGTTAGATTATTAATGGGGTTTAATCTAAATGTTAGATTATTAGAAATGTTCTAATTTGCATGGAATAATCTAAAATTATTAATTTGGAGTGTGTGCGCATGTGATATGTGTTTAATGCTTTTAAATTTTGATTTAATTGCATGTTAAGTTAATAAAATGAGTTTTCGAAATTCAAACACCAATTTTGATTGGATCCTAGCTTTTTGAAAGCCAAAATTATTTATTTTGAAAACTCATTTATTTTAGCCATGTGATGCGCTGAATCATGTGTGGGATGTTTAAAACACACCGTGGTCATGGATATGCACTTATTTAATTGTTCATGTGATGAATGATGGATTGTGTGGATCGTGGATGTATGATTTTTATTAATCGTTAATAAATAGAGGTCTGCGCACCTCTCTCTCTCATACTCCGATGTATTTCTACCTCCCTCTCTCTCTTGTACTCGCCATAAGGCCCTCTTCTAATTACATGTAATTCTAGAATTAATGTAATCTGATCGAGGCAACTGAGGAAGGAGCGAGGACGATCCACAACTGCAACCAGGAAGGCGATAAGATGGAGATCTCTTGCCTATGTACTTGCAGGTTATCTAATATAATTGTTGTGTTAGATTGTGTGTGCGTTTGACTGATGGCTCCAGTCAAACCCACTGTGCTATCCATGACCACACTAAAGACATGTATGTGATGCATTGTTTTTCTTTTCATTATGAATCAAAACAGGTTATAGTATTTAGTAAATATATACGATATATTTATACTATCACCTAAGAGAGACTAAGATAAAAGTTATTTAAATACCCTCAAATAAACTCTAAGCCGTAACGCGAGTAGTTAAGAACTTACCGCGTGGTCCACCATCATTATAGTCATAGGATTCGAATCACTTTAGGTAGGTTTGTTGTGCTATCCACAAGGCCTGCTTAATTGGGAGGAGAAACTGTGGCTATGGCATTAGATGCCTATATGATCGGGGTAGAGGAACCATGTAGCTTTGTTGTGCTATCCACAAGGGCTGCATGCAAATCTATGCTCGTCGCGTAACGATGGTTAGCTTAGACCAGAATTAGTAGTTTGTTGTGCTATCCACAAGGCCATTAAATCTCTAGGGACCGAAGCCATGATCAGATATTGCAAGGAGTTGCAAGTCCCATGAGTTGGGTGCTCTCTAATTGTATTACAGTTTGTTGTGCTATCTACAAGGCTGTAGTACAAGTCATTAAGATTCTGATCTCCACTAAGAGACTGTCGGCGTCTCCCGTTCTGTATAACTGAGGGTTATACAGTCCGTCGAAAATTAGTGGGAGTTAAACTTGAACAAAAGACCGTGTCTTGTTTAAAATTTTAATAATTGAACATTTGCTAAATAGATTTTACTTATCTCATGTAGGGAATTATGTCGTCGAATAACCCACTCTGTGGCATACTTGATGCCCTTTTGACTTACCTGATCTACTCCGATTAGTTCAGAAACCTGAAGAATGTCTTCAGATCTGAGTACATTGACTTTGTCCCTGGAGCTGATCCTCCTGCTGAATCGGTATTGGATGCCCCTGAAGCAGAGATGATAGCTAACGATAAAAGATCGAAGGACAAAGGCAAAAGAGTAGTAAAGGGTGACTGCTTCTACTATAAGCAGTATGGTCATTGGAAAAGGAACTGCAAGGAGTTCCTTCATGATAAAGCTCATGGAAGAGTGAAGCTGTCTGAAGCTTCAGATATCTATATGATAGATATCAACTAATCAGTTAGAGATTCCACATCTTGGGTACTGGATACCGGATGTACTTCTCATATCTGCCATGATGTGCAGATGCTGACAAGTAAGCACAAGCTGAGACAAGGTAAGGTGGAATTAAGGCTAGGAAACGACGCAAAAGTTGCAGCGATTACTGTTGGGACAGTAAACCTCAAGCTTCCATCGGGAGACACCTTACTAGTAGAAGATTGTTATTATGTTCCTAGCATAATATAGAACATCATATCAATATCTTGTTTGGACAAGATAGGATATAGGTTGATTATTGAGAATAGAAGTTGTCTGATTTATTATGGTAATAAATCAATAGCTTCAACATCTTTAGTCAACGGTCTATATCTATTAGATGTTTCTTATTACAATCTTCAAATTGATAATGCTCTTAAGAAGAGCAAGAATTGTGTGAACCAGGCCTACATGTGGCATTGTAGACTTGGGCACATTGGCGAAAGCAGGTGGCAAAAGTTGCACAAGCATGGTTACTGAACAGCATTCGATTATGAATCGTTTGCAACATGTGAATCCTGTCTTATGGGAAAGATAGCAAAATCTCCATTTATTGGACATGGAGAACGTGCCAAGGACATTTTTGAAATAATACATTCGGATGTATGTGGTCCCATGTCCACCCAAGCCAAAGGTGGCTACTCATACTTCATCACGTTCACCGATGACCTCTGAAGATTCGGCTATGTGTACTTAATTAAGTACAAGTCTGAAGCATTTGAGAAGTTCAAGGAGTTTAAGAATGAGGTGGAGAAGCAGTTAGGAAAGAGTATTAAAGCTCTTCGATCAGATCGATGAGGAGAATACTTAAGTACTAATTTCACACAATTCTTAAAGGATAATAGTATCCTTTCTCAGCTGACCCCTCCATATACACCACAGATGAATGGTGTATCTGAAAGGAGGAATAGCACTTTGTTGGACATGGTGCGATCTATGATGAGCTTTTAAGGATTACCAGTGTCCCTCTGGGGGTATGCTCTAGAGTCAGCAGCATACCTACTGAACAGAGTACCCAGCAAGTCTGTGGCCTCTACTCCATATGAGATATGGAAAGGCAGGAAACCAGAATTTAAACATGTTAAAGTATGGGGTAGTCCTGCTCATGTAAAGAGGCATGACCCAGACAAGCTGGAATCACGAACTGATAAATACAAGTTTGTGGGATATCCAAAGGAAACCTTTGGATACTATTTTTACCATCCTGGTGAACAAAAGGTGTTTGTCGCCAGGAAAGCTGTCTTCTTGGAAGAGGAATACCTTCTCCAGGAGGACAGTGGGAGTAAAATAGTACTGGAAGAGGTTCCAAATCCCCAAACAGCTGCATTATCATCAGATGAAATATCAGTTCCTGAATCTGTTCAGGTACACACAGATGAGCCTCGCAGATCTGGTAGAGTACCTAGACTACCCGAACGATATGTGGGACATATTGTTGAAGGTAAGTCTAAGGTACAATATAATGAGGGTGGTGATCCTAAAACCTACTAGGAGGCCATAGAAGGCCCAGAAGCCAGGAAATGGCGAGAAGCCATGAACTCATAAATCCAGTCCATGTACACCAACCAAGTTTGGAACTTGGAGGACTTGCCCGAGGGTATTGTACCCATCGGTTGCAAGTGGATATTTAAGAGAAAGATCAGTACTGATGAACGGATCGACACTTATAAGGCAAGGTTGGTGGCAAAGGGATATCGTCATAGGCAAGGAATTGACTATGACGAGGCTTTCTCACCAGTTGCCATGATAAAGTCGATCAGAGTTCTACTCGCCATTGCTGCACATTTTGATTATGAAATCTGGCAGATGGATGTGAAGACTGCCTTCCTCAATGGTAAGCTTGAGGAAGAGGTGTATATGATACAACCAGAAGGTTTCACATCCAAGGAATCTCCAGATAAAGTGTGCAAGCTTCAGAAGTCCATTTATGGATTGAAGCAAGCTTCCCGGAGCTGGAACATAGGATTTGACGAGGCTGTCAAGTCTTATGACTTCATTAAGAATGAAGATGAGCCTTGTGTGTACAAGAAGACCAGTGGGAGTGCAGTCACTTTTCTAGTTCTGTACGTAGATGACATACTACTCATTGGGAATGATGTATCTATGATGTCATCAGTAAAGATCTGGCTGTCGAAAAACTTCTCCATGAAGGATTTGGGAGAAGCATCTTACGTATTGGGAATACGGATCTAGAGAGATAGATCAAAGAGGATGTTTGGAATGACCCAATCCTTGTACATAGATACCATAGTCAAAAGGTTTGGCATGGAAAATTCCAAAAGAGGTCTCATACCGATGAGACATGGAATTAGTCTCTCAAAGGAGCAGTCTCCTAAGACTCTTGATAAGAGGGCATTCATGGATAGAATACCCTATACCTCTGCCATAGGATCTATCATGTATGCCATGCTATGTACACGGCCTAATGTTGCATTTGCTCTAAGTGTTATAAGCAGATTTCAGGCTGATCCAGGCGAAGGGCACTGGAAGGCAGTGAAATGTATCCTTAAGTACTTGAGAAGAACTAAGGATATATTTCTTGTCTATGGAGGAGGTGACTTGAAACTGCGAGGCTTTATTGACTCGAGTTTCCAGTCAGATCCATATGATAGCAAGTCAACATCTGGATTCGTATTTATTTTGAACGGAGGCGCAGTGTACTGGAAGAGTTCCAAGCAAGTAACCACTGCAGATTCGACGACTGAAGCTGAGTACATTACTGCAGCTGAAGCCGCCAAGGAAGCAGTGTGGTTGAAGAAATTCATCACCGACCTCGGCGTCATTCCCAGCATCTCTGAGCCTGTTCCACTATTGTGCGACAACAATGGAGCGATTGCGCAAGCGAAAGAGCCGCGGTCTCATCAGAAATCGAAGCATATTCTGAGGCGCTTTCACCTTATCAGAGAGATCATATCCAGAGGAGATGTAGTAGTGGAAAGAGTTCCATCCGTCGACAATGTAGTAGATCCATTGACGAAGCCGTTGGCTCAAATTGTGTTTGAGCGTCACCTAGAGTCTATAGGCTTACTGTATAAAGGTGATTGGCTTTAGTCCAAGTGGGAGATTGTTAGTTTTAGGTGGCCTACAAGCCAATCTGACTATGTAAATGTCATTCATTTATTAATAAAATGGCATAACATTCATTATGTGTAAATCGCATTAATTCTCGTTTCATAATGAAGTCCGTGAATATGTGCTATAGTGATCAGACTATGATGAGATCATACTAATGAGACTGATCACTTAAACACACATATTCTTAATTGTTCCTAGTCGGAGGATATCCAAGAAGGACATCGGATATCCGGTTAGACTAGTACAGATTACTCCTACTCATATGATGAGGGTGACTGATCTCATAAGTCACTTGTGTGGAGACACTAAGGTGAATCTGTAGGTGCTCATTGGAGAATGAGTTCACTGAACTGATCCGACTGAATCGCTGGATGGTATTGTACCTCACTGTCAACCAGCTTGATTCTATTGTCGCAGTTGCGTAGATGGTCCTCGGACCTGAGACACCAATGACACCTTGGCGGTGGACTTATGTACTTTGACCTTGGATTACGAATCTCTAGCCACGAGATTCTAATACGCCAAGGATTGGGTGCATCGGAATACCATCGAAGGGAATTGTGTGTCAATAAGGAAATATTCGCTGTCGGTACTTAGAGAGAGAATGCTCTAGGAAGGATGTGCGAAAGTCCCTGGCCAGGGCGGACGATAATATCGGGAAAGGAGTTTTCCGATATTCATCAGCGGCATCCAATCCAAGTGAGTCGACCGGTTAGGGTTTGACAGCTCGCCATGACTTGAGTTGACTCGAGAGCATTGTACGAATGAAGGATTATATCCACGCGGTAACTGTTAGCGGAAAGGTTCCAAGAGTGGGTTACTTAACCCCAAATACCTTCCGGGTTCACGCGGTGTTGCTTGGCACCCAACGTGATCGGAGGCCCGGTCGAATTCGATGTGCGACATCAATTCGATTGATTAATTAATTAATAAAGGGTTACTGATTGATTAATAAAGCCAGTGAGGAGTCATTGGGCTTGTTGGGCCATTAACTGGACTGGTACTTGGGCCTAGAGGGTCGCACGCAAATGATTCTCAAGGTGATGGATAAATAAGTGGGTTTTATACAAACCGGGGGTTTTTATGAAAAACCACGCGATTAGTATAAAATATAGCAAATGGGCTGAGCAGGCCAGGCTGCTGCTAACCCTAGCTGCCCCTCCATAGTTTTTCTCTCTCTTTGGCGTCCAGACAGATCCAGATCTGCTCCGTCGCTTCTCCGAATCCCGTTCGACGGGAAATCGTTCGCGCGTTGCGACGATCGTTGCGGCGACCGGCGGAGGTTTCGTGGGCTGCGAAGAACGAGGAACGTGAGGATATCCGTCGCGGGGAGGATCGCGTGGACTTCGCTAGAGGCCGGGCGCTTGCGCGGCTTGCGGTGTCGCACCAACGGAACCGAACGGTTGCGGATTCGAATCCGCACACGGTGAGAACCGATAATCCGATTATCGTTGTTTTTAGTTCTTCGAAACGGGAACGGATTGCTGTAAATATTTTATTTTCCGCTGCGTGAGCGATTCGGAGAAACCCGAGAAATCCCAACATTAACAAGCATAGTAACAGCTTGGGCTTCAGAGATGACAACCTCTACTCTAGAGGCCATGGCTCTCCACCTATTAGCAAAGTGAGTGAAGTCTTCGTTAGACTTCATTTTTTCCATTATGAGATCAAATAAGGTAGGGGGCAAGGCTACCATGTGATTGAAATGGGTGATGAATCTTTCAGAGACCATATCGAAATTGATTAGGTCAGTGGCTGGTAGAGAAGAAAGCCATCTCAAGGCCTCTCCCTGGAGAGACTTCTGAAAGAGGTGGACAAGAAGGACTCTATCAAAGAGCCACTGGTGAGAATCTATGAGAAACCCTGATAAGTGATGATGTGGGTCAGTGGTACTATCGTACTTCCTGTACTTAGGTACTTTGAATCCTGGTGTGAAGTAGGCTACATGGAGCTTACTGTAGATCGAAAGGGTATGAGGTTGTCTCAGGATGAGATTTTCGGCCATGAGTTGTTGCACACAAGTCTCGATCTCATTCTTGTAGATGAACTCCTCCTACTTGGGAGGTGTGACCTGGTTGATGAGATCAGATGGAATTGTTTGAGCTGGCATTGTTTGATTAGCCTAGGGTCGGCTAGAAGATCCTTGGAATTGAATCTTCCGAGGAGTGGCATCCTGGATTTTGCCACGGGAAACTAACTGGATAAGTTGATTAGGAGTATAACGTGATAATACAACAATAAGTTCCGGATCTTCTCCAGGATTTTGGAATGTTCTACTTGAAACTACCGGCTCATCTTCTCCTTGCGAGGTAGAAGAGTCATCAGAATCTTTCCTCGGAAGTCCTTCTCTGGATGCTTGGAGCATACCTATGAAGGTTTGTTGTGGATCTTCTTCAATTTCAAATAGAGGGTTGTGCGTGACATTGTTACCAAACTCATCCATGTCATCATACACAGTGTTAACATACATTCAATTCATTATGAAACACAAATCCTAAAGATTTTATATTTCACTTGAAAGGTTAACCGTGTATTATGAGTGTTGGTTTCTAATAAATCAAGTTCAAACCCTTAGCGGCCCTGTATTCTCCTTTCAAAACCTGTTCCACCAGAGTTTAGTTAGGTGTCTTTGAATTTGAAATAATTCTCTCAGTGACGCCTATGGGTGGATGACTGTGTATGGAAAGACTCAATTCCTCACACAAACCTAGGTTCCTATTAGGTGGTTTTAGGTACAACCTGCTCGGCGGCCAAGTGGGAATCCCTGGCTCGCGGAGACTCACGGAGGTTCCCAACAGAATAAGACTAGTCACACCCGAGTGGGAATACGCAGGTGGAGAGTCAAATACTGTGGGAGAGGTGACTAGAGATGTGATGCCGGCTCTTTCTTAAAACCCCCGCGGAGAGTACCCTGAAAAAACCAGTAACTTAACAAAGAACGAGCCAGAACATACAATGAACATCAATAGGAAAAGTAGTTAGCACATACGGACAACACACATGGACGGCCAATAGAGTAGCCGTCAAAGTAGGGAGGACGGCCACCGGATTGGCCGTCAAAGGGGGAGGACGGCTAGCGGATTGGTCGTCCAAGGGAGAGGACGGCAAGGGGATAGACCGTCCAAATGAGAGGACGGCCAAGAACCTGGCCGTCTAGATCTCGACGGCCAGACAAGTGGCCATCCAAGATGTTGGACGGTCGACCGTTTGGCCGTCTAATAGCTTGGATGGCCAAGCTACAGGCCGTCCAGATTAAAAAATAAAAAATATTAGGGCCTTACCTTCTTACCTTTGATCGCGGTGCGTGCAGCGAGCAAGTAGATGTCCCACCGTGATCGCCAGAGGGCTGTAGGCACCCGGGACGTCCCCGCCGCTGCTGTCTCTTCACGCGCAAAGGCTTCTCCGTTCGTCTTAGCACTACGGCGATTTTGATCCGGTCAGGAATTAAAGTATGTGATCGCCAGGAGCATTACCTTACGGTTCATGTGCTCTGCAGAATGGTGAGATTGATCGCGTTCTGATGGAGCGGGAGACGACGGGTTACTCTTCTCTGCCTCCGATTGGCCGAAGGGGGATAGCTCGGTAGTCTACACGCAAAATGTGGTAAGGGCCCCTGAAAAAGAAAAGACAAAACAAAGAAAAGAAATAACTCGATTAGAACTGCAACATGTAGAATCCGTTCATGCAAACAAATAATCGAGTTAAAATTGAAAGGGGACGCACCAGATGGATGTTTGGGGAGGGAAGATGACCATATGTTATGGCCACCCACCTCCCTTTTTTTTTTGTTTGAAACCTCTGTTAGAGTAGGTAGTAGGATGTCCTAGGATGCATGCAATGAAGTGTACGTGTGTGTCATGGTGATGAGATGGATGGGATGTAGTAAAAGGAGACTATGAGATGTGGAAAGGTGGTGAGTGCAGTGCATAGAAAAGAAAGAGGACAAGAGTTAGAAGAACAAGCCCATGTCGGAGGAATTTCAGATGCTCCCGTTCCGCTGTCCGTAACCTCCAGACTGGCCAACCTCCAAAATTGCAACCTTCAATCCTCGCCCGCCAACCTTTCTCTCAACCCCCTCTCCGGGAGGAGTAAGAGGGTTTAAATAGGAGAGTAGAAAATAGGGGAAATTTTAGTTGTAAATCCTCGTTAATCATCAAAGAACCAATAGGAAGCGGTCAAGAGTCGGGGGTTGTACGCACGACAGTCGCCGGAGTGGGGAGTGATCGGAGTAGTGGGGATGAGGGTACCGAGTGGGGGGAAAATCGTGGGAAGACGAGGTCAAGGTGGAAGTTAGGGAATGAACAGCTAACCTTCTTGCCTTCCAATTCTGTTGAAGGCCAGGTAGCTGGCCCATGAAAAGTTGGAAGGCGGCCCAGTTGGCCTTCCAAGGGCGGCGGAAGGCGAGGGGTGGCCTTCCAAGGGTGGTGGAAGGCAAAGGGGTGGCCTTCCAAGGGTGGTGGAAGGCAAAGGGGTGGCCTTCCAAGGATGGTGGAAGGCAAAGGGGTGGCCTTCCAAGGGTGGTGGATGGTGGGCTGGTTGGCCTTCTACCGGTGGTGGAAGGCGGGCTGGTTGGCTTTCCAAGAATGGTGGAAGGCAAGGGGTGGCCTTCCAAGGGTGGTGGAAGGCGGGCTAGTTTAGCTTCCACGAAAAGGTGGCGAAAGCCAAGATTGGTTAATGGGCCTGATTATTTAGTGGGCTGAGAAAATTTGATAGATTAAATGAGATGGCTAACGTGATGGGTTTGATGGTGATGGGCTAATGGTGACTGGGGTTTACGACCAAAAGGGGTCCAAAATCGGTGTCTACAGGTACGACCCCCGTCTTGTCATCTGAAAGGCGGCTACCTTGGACGACGCATTTTAACAAGTTTCGGTTTGACCCCGCGAGCCCTCCCTCCTTTTCCTCATTCTCTCCTTTCCTTTCTCTCTCCTCCCCTTCCCCTCCGATCCATCCGACCTCCATTCCCCCTTCTCCTTCCTTTCCTCTCCCCATTCTTCCTCTCCCTCCACTCCATCAACCTCCTAACTTCCACCACTACCACCACCATCTCCTCCGTGGCGTATCTCTCTCTGGACGGCGGCCGACGTCCCGGTGGAGTGACGACGTCCACGGTGGTACCGGCGGCGGCTTGTGGTGTGGCGGTTCGGCGGCTAGAAGCACGGAGGAGTTCAAGTAACCGGTAGGGTGACGATTCCCATTGTGTTTTGATTATAACCATGTTTTTTCCCGCTTTAGAGTATGTTTAGGGGATTTTTGGGGTGAAAATGTTAACCTTGTAAATGAGGTATCATGGGCTTTTAATGGGTATTTGGATTCTCCTCCTCCTTGCCTATTTTCGTTGTGTTTTTGGTGCAATTTTTTTTTTTTTTTTGGAGGGGGGGGAATCCCAATTCATAATTCGGGGGAGGCCGAAAGAGAACCTGTCTATGGGCGTTAAGTGGCATCTTGGAAATAGCGACGTCATTTAATACGGCGTCTTCCACCCAAGAGGCAATTTAACCCAGATAAGTGGTTTTGTCTCTAGCTCAAATAACGTCCAGGGACAACGACGCCTTTTAAAAAGACAGCTTCCATGGGTGACGCGATTTAGGCCATATTCTGAGGCCAGTTTTTATGTAAACCAATTTAGGGATCTTGAATGACGTTGACCTAGAACGACGAGATTCAAGACAAAACTCCATTAATTCATCATATTAACATGTGTTTACAATGTTAGATAGTTTGTTTGAAATCGTACTTCGAGGATGAGGATTCTACGTAATCGGATCACACTGTGTTGTGTTTTGTGCGACCGTGGACCTAGAGTGATAGTTGTTAGCAGTTAGGCACCCTGTGTCGGTGTGGCAGTGACACGGCGCCGGTGTGGGAGTGGTGGGGTGATGCCTAGGGAGAGGGTCACCTAGTATACCCCGAGGTATACCTAGTACCGGTGTGGGAGTGGTACATTTCGAGTGTCACTCGTGCTGGGGGAAGTAGAACCCCCTAGAGCCGGGTAGGCCGGAGTAGCCAGCACGCTATCCGAGGGATTGCTGTTTGGTCTCAGCGGGTCATTGTTTTTCGTGTTCGGCCACGTGGTTTGTGTGTTTAGCCGAGACGCTGGTTGTGGACTCCGTGGTGGAGTGGTTTTAGAATTGTGTATGTTACATTTACGAACGCATGCATTTTATATCAGAATTTGGGAATTTTGGGGGGATGTGTTTACTACTTTAATTATTAAAATTGCCTAGAATTGTGTTGTTGCACTTGTGGGTGCGTGAGTAGGTGGTGGGGATCGAAGGATCCCTACTGAGTCCATTTTGATGAGACTCACCCCTGCGGTTTTCAAGTGAGGGTTCCAGGCGGGCGTAGTGTGGAGGGTTTTACTTAGGGTTGCGCTCCAGCAGGCACTGTTCCGGGGTATGGCCCGATGTAGTTGTTACTTTTCCTTTCAGGCATGTACACTTAATTATTTCTTTTCCGTTGGAATATGTAATTACTTGCTGAGTCAAGTCGAATTGTAATAATTTTTAATTCATGCACTTTCCTTACAATTCGATGTGATGTGAATGTTTAGCTTAGTTTATCATTTATTTCCCAGACTTATTGAGATCCTGGTTTGGTTACACATTTTAATTATTCGGTACCTATTTAGTAATCGGATCATCGATTATAGGGTGGTGGGTCATTACAAAAATACGTAGTCCCCAACCTCGAACTCAAGCGGTCTCCTACGGATGTCTACATAACTCTTCTGCCTGCTCTGAGCTGTAGTCAACCTCTACTGTACAACTCTGGCAATCTCAACACACTGTTGTACCAACTCTGGTCCTGCAATCTGCCTCTCGCCAATCTCAGACCAATTCATAAGAGATCGACATGGCCGCCCGTACAATGCCTCATATGGCGCCATGCCGATAATAGAATGATAACTGTTGTTGTAAGCAAACTCGACTGTAGACAAGTGATGTTCCCAAGAACCTTCCCAATCTAGGCAACAAGTCCTGAGCATATCCTCCAGTGTCTGAATGGTCCTCTCTGACTGCCCATTAGTATCAGGATGGTAAGCCGAGCTGAAGGTTAACTGCGTACCCAAGGCCTTTTAAAAACTCCTCCATAATCTAGAAGTAAACCTCGGATTGCGATCTGTAGAGAGATGACCCGGTCCACAAACATCCTAGCCAACTTACTGATTGACCAGTCTTCCTAATAGCTAGAAAGTGCGCCGACTTGGTCAATCGATCAACAATGACCCAGATCGCGTCTCTCTTGCCGGATGACACGGGTAATCCCATCACAAAGTCCATAGTTACATGTTCTCATTTCCATTTCGGGATCGATAATGGCTGCAACAACCCTCCTAGTCTCCGATGTTCCACTTTAACCTACTGACAAGTCAGGCATCTTGCCACATACCCAGCCACGTCCTTCTTCATACCAGGCCACCAAAAGTGCCTCCTCAAACAATGATACATTTTAGTCGTTCCGGGATGCACTACATATCTTGAACGGTGCGCCTTCTCTAGGACACTCCTGCGCACCTCTTTCTCAGTTGGGACATAGAGTCTACCTCTAAATCTGACCGTGACATCATCCCACAACTCCACCTCTGATATCTAGAGAATATGCAGTAGCTCTACATCCGCCCTCTGAGCCTCAATCACTGCATGGTACATTGTTGGCTTCATAGTCAAGCTGGCCAACACGGCTCTATCAACCTCTCGAGGAATCCTAAAGAAAGATTCCACAACCTCTTATATAATTTTCATTCCTGAATCATAAGATGTGATACAACCGTCTTCCGACTCAAGGCGTCCGCCACCACGTTCCCCTTGCCCGGATGATAAGAAAGGTCGAGATAATAATCCTTAATAAACTCCATCCACCTGTGCTACCTTAAGTTCAGATCCTTCTGCGTGAATACATACTTCAGGCTCTTGTGATCAGTGAAGACTTGAAACTTTTCTTCATATAAATAGTGCCGCTAGATCTTCAGTGCAAATACCACAGCTGCCAACTCCAAGTCATGAGTGGGGTAGTTCTCCTCATGCTTCTTCAGCTGCCTAGAAGTATAGGCCACAACCTTACCGTGTTGCATCAGAACCGCATCCAAACCTCGACGAGATGCATTGGAGTAAACCACGAATCCACCAGAGCCAGATGGAAGCACTAGAATTGGAGCCGAAGTGAGACGAGTCTTCAACTCAGTAAAGCTCCGCTCACACTCCTCGGTCCACACAAAACGAAATCCCTTACGACTCAACCTTGACAAGGGGGTCGCTATTGAACAAAAATACTAGAAAAACTGTCTGTAATACCCTGCTAACCCTAAGAAGCTCATGATCTCAGTTACTGTCGTCGGTTTGCCCCAATCCATCACTGCCTCAATCTTGGTTGGATCTATAGTAATGCCATCTCCATAAATGACATGCCCTAGGAAGTGCACCTTATCTAGCAAGAATTCACACTTGCTAAACTTGGCGTAGAGTTGGTGCTCTCTTAGAACTAGCAACACCACCTGAAGATGCGTGTCATGCTCTTCCTCAGAAGTAGAATACACAAAAATAACATCTACAAACACCACCACAAACTGATCCAGGTTGGCCTTAAAGACCCAGTACATCAAATCCATAAAAAATGTCGGAGCATTGGTCAAATCGAAAGGCATAACCAAAAAATCATAATGTCCATATCGAGTCCTAAAAACCGTCTTACTCACATCAGCATCACGGATCCTTATCTGGTAATACCTTGACCTTAAGTCAATCTTCGAGAATACCTTGGCAGACTACAACTGATCCATCAGATCATCGATTCTCGGAAGTGGGTACTTATTCTTCACTGTTACTTGGCTCAACTATCTATAATCAATGCATAGTCTCAGAGAACCATCCTTCCTCCTAACAATCAGAACTGGAGCACCCTACGGAGAAGTACTAGGACTGATAAAACCTTTATCCAGCAATTCCTGCAACTGCGCCTTTAATTCAGCGAGTTTGGCCGGAACCATCTGATACGGGGCCTTAGACAAGGGCGTCGTACCCGGTGCAAGCTCAATAGTGAGCTTAACCTCCCGCTGAGGAGGAAGGCCAGGCAACTCCTCATAAAACACATCAACAAAGTCACTAGCTATAGGAACCTCCCAAGGACTGGAACCACTCCTAACACCAGCTACAACTACTGAGGCAAGGAAAGCGTTACAGCGACCAACAAGTAACCTCTGGGCCTTAAAAGCAGAAATAAGAGTACTATGAGAAGAGAGCCTAATACCTTGAATGTAGAAGGCTGGGATGCCTGGGATTGAGAAGCGCACCCTCTTCCTATGATAGTCCACCTCGGCATAATAAGCCTCCAACCAGTCCATGCCCAAGATGACATCAAAGTCACTAATGGCAAGCACAACTAACTGAGCAGGTAACTGATGACCCTCAATGGTCAAGGGAACCTCACTCAAATAGTTATAAGTCAGCATGAAATCCCCAGAAGGAACCTCAACCATCAGTCCATCAGATAACTCATTAATGGGTGCAGAAAGAATATCTACAAACTGCTCAGAAATAAAAGAATGTGAAGCACCCGAATCAATCAACACATGCGGGGAGTTCCCAAGGATAGAAAGTGTACCTTCCACCAAGTTGGATGCACAAGCATCCTTCCTGGTGATAGCGAGAACTCTCTCCTAGGTCCTCGGCTTCTTCTAATCACTCGGTCCCTGCCCCTGGCCATGCCCCTACGGGTAATAATGCACCAAATGGCCATGCTGGCCATAAGTATAACACCTCCCAAAAAATGCGGGACACTGAGTCCCTCTGTAAGTGCCACCACAATGACAACAAGTTGTTAGAAGTCTCTGGGCTACCTTCTGCTCGGCGTTGGACACCGACTGACTCTGCTACTGTTGGGTTTTCTCGGTTTCTCCGGATCGCTCACGCAGCAGAAAAATAAAATTATTTACAGCGATCCATTCCCGTTTCGAAGAACTAAAATACGATAATCAGATTATCGAAGATCTCACCGTGTGCGGATTCCAATCCGCAGCCGTTTGGTTCCGTCGGTGTGACACCGCAAGCCGCGCAAACGCCCGGCCTCTAGCGAAGTCCACGCGATCCTCCCCGTGACGGATATCCTCGAGTTCGTCGTTCTTCGTAGCCCACGAAGCCTCTGCTGGTCGCCGCAATGATCGCCGCAGCGCGCAGACGATTTCCCGTCAAACGGGATTCGGAGAAGCGGCGGAGCAGATCTGGATCTGCCTGGACGCCAAAGAGAGAGAAAAACTATGGAGGGGCGGCTAGGGTTAGCAGCAGCCTGGCCTGCTCAGCCCATTTGCTATATTTTATACTAACCGCGTGGTTTTTCATAAAAACCCCCGGTTTGTATAAAACCCACTTATTTATCCATCACCTTGAGAATCATTTGCGTGCGACCCTCTAGGCCCAAGTACCAGTCCAGTTAATGGCCCAACAAGCACAGTGACTCCTCACTGGCTTTATTAATCAATCAGTAACCCTTTATTAATTAATTAATCAATCGAATTGATGTCGTACATCGAATTCGACCGGGCCTCCGATCACGTTGGGTGCCAAGCAACACCGCGTGAACCCAGAAGGTATTTGGGGTTAAGTAACCCACTCTTGGAACCTTTCCGCTAACAGTTACCGCGTGGATATAATCCTTCATTCGTACAATGCTCTCGAGTCAACTCAAGTCATGGCGAGCTGTCAAACCCTAACCGGTCGACTCACTTGGATTGGATGCCGCTGATGAATATCGGAAAACTCCTTTCCCGATATTATCGTCCGCCCTGGCCAGGGACTTTCGCACATCCTTCCTAGAGCATTCTCTCTCTAAGTACCGAGAGCGAATGATTCCTTATTGACACACATTTCCCTTCGACGGTATTCCGATGCACCCAATCCTTGGCGTATTAGAATCTCGTGGCTAGAGATTCGTAATCCAAGGTCAAAGTACAGAAGTCCACCGCCAAGGTGTCCTTGGTGTCTCAGGTCCGAGGACCATCCACGCAACTGCGACAATAGAATCAAGCTGGTTGACAGTGAGGTACAATACCAACCAGCGATTCAGTCGGATCAGTTCAGTGAACTCATTCTCCAATGAGCACCTACAGATTCGCCTTAGTGTCTCCACACAAGTGACTTATGAGACCTGTCACCCTCATCATATGAGCATGAGTAATCTGTACTAGTCTAACCGGATATCCGATGTCCTTCTCGGATATCCTCCGACTAGGAACGATTAAGAATATGTGTGTTTAAGTGATCAGTCTCAGTAGTATGATCTCATCATAATCTGATCACCATAGCACATATTCACGGACTTCATTATGAAACGATGATTAACGCGATTTACACATAATGAATATTATGCCATTTTATTAATAATGAACGAGATTTACATTGTTAGATTGGCTTGTAGGCCACCTAAACTAACAATCTCCCACTTGGACTAAAGCCAATCACCTTTATATAATAAGCCCATAGACTCTAGGTGACGCTCAAACACAATTTGAGCCAACGGCTTTGTCAGTGGATCTGCTACATTGTCGACGGATGGAACTCTTTCCACTATTACATCTCCTCTGAATATGATCTCTCTTATAAGGTGAAAGCGCCTCAGAATATGCTTCGATTTCTGATGAGACCGTGGCTCTTTCGCTTGCGCAATGGCTCCATTGTTGTCGCACAACAGTGGAACAGGCTCAGAGATGCTGGGAACTACGCCGAGGTCGGTGATGAATTTCTTCAACCACACTGCTTCCTGGGCTGCTTCAGCTGTAGCGATGTACTCAGCTTCAGTCGTCGAATCTGCAGTGGTTACTTGCTTGGAACTCTCCCAGCACACTGCCCCACCGTTCAAACTAAACACGAATCCAGATGTTGACTTGCTATCATCTGGATCTGACTGGAAACTCGAGTCAGTAAAGCCTCGCAGTTTCAAGTCACCTCCCCCATAGACAAGAAACATATCCTTAGTTCTTCTCAAGTACTTAAGGATACATTTCACTGCCTTCCAGTGCTCTTCGCCTGGATCAGCCTGAAATCTGCTCGTAACACTTAGAGCAAATGCAACATCAGGCCGTGTACATAGCATGGCATACATGATAGATCCTATGGCAGAGGCATAGGGTATTCTATCCATGAATGCCCTCTCATCAGGAGTCTTAGGAGACTGCTCCTTTGAGAGACTAATTCCATGTCTCATCGGTATGAAACCTCTCTTGGAATTTTCCATGCCAAACCTTTTGACTATGGTATCTATGTACAAGGATTGGGTCATTCAAAGCATCCTCTTTGATCTATCTCTATAGATCCGTATTCCCAATACGTAGGATGCTTCTCCCAAATCCTTCATGGAGAAGTGTTTCGACAGCCAAATCTTTACTGATGACATCATAGCTACATCATTCCCAATGAGTAGTATGTCATCTACGTAAAGAACTAGAAAAGTGACTGCACTCCCACTGGTCTTCTTGTACACACAAGGCTCATCTTCATTCTTAATGAAGTCATAAGACTTGACTGCCTCGTTAAATCTTATGTTCCAGCTCCGGGAAGCCTGCTTCAGTCCATAAATGGACCTCTGAAGCTTGCACACTTTATCTGGAGATGCTTTGGATGTGAAACCTTCTGGTTGTATCATATACACCTCTTCCTCAAGGTTACCATTGAGGAAGGCAGTCTTCACATCCATCTGCCAGATTTCGTAATCAAAATGTGCAGCAATGGCGAGCAGAACTCTGATCGACTTTATCATGGCAACTGGTGAGAAAGTCTCGTCATAGTCAATTCCTTGCCTTTGACGATATCCCTTTGCCACCAACCTTGCCTTATAAGTGTCGATCCGTCCATCAGCACCGATCTTTCTCTTAAAGATCCACTTGCAACCGATGGGTACAATACCCTCGGGCAAGTCTTCCAAGTTCCAAACTTGGTTGGTGTACATGGACTGGATTTCTGAGTTCATGGCTTCTCGCCATTTCCCGGCTTCTGGGCCTTCTATGGCCTCCTGGTAGGTTTTAGGATCATCATCCTCATTATATTGTACCTTAGACTCACCTTCAGCGATATGTCCCACATATCGTTCGGGTAGTCTAGGTACTCTACCAGATCTACGAGGCTCATTTGTGTGTACCTGAACAGATTCAGGAACTGATATCTCATATGATAATAATGCAGCTGTTTGGAGATCTGGAACCTCTTCTAGTACTATTTTACTCCTACTGTCCTCCTGGAGAAGGTATTCCTCTTCCAGGAAGACAGCTTTCCTGGCGACAAACACCTTTTGTTCATCAGGATGGTAAAAATAGTATCCAAAGGTTTCCTTTGGATATCCCACAAACCTGCATTTATCAGTTCGTGATTCCAGCTTGTCTGGATCATGCCTCTTTACATGAGCAGGACAACCCCAGACTTTAACATGTTTAAATTCTGGTTTCCTACCTTTCCATATCTCATATGGAGTAGAGGCCGCAGACTTGTTGGGTACTCTGTTCAATAGGTATGCTGCTGACTCTAGAGCATACCCCCAGAGGGACACTGGTAATCTCGAAAAGCTCATCATGGATCGCACCATGTCCAACAAGGTGCGATTCCTCCTTTCTGATACACCATTCATCTGTGGTGTATATGGAGGGGTCAGCTGAGAAAGGATACCATTATCCTTTAAGAATTGTGTGAAATTAGTACTCAAGTATTCTCCTCCTCGATCTGATCGAAGAGCTTTAATACTCTTTCCTAACTGCTTCTCTACCTCATTCTTGAACTCCTTGAACTTCTCAAGTGCTTCCGACTTGTACTTCATTAACTACCCATAGCCGAATCTTGAGAAGTCATCGGTGAATGTGATGAAATAAGAAAAACCACCTTTGGCTTGGGTGGACATGGGACCACATACATCCGAATGTATCAGTTCCAGAATGTCCTTGGCACGTTCTCCATGTCCAGTAAATGGAGATTTCGCCATCTTTCCCATAAGGCAGGATTCGCATGTTGCAAACGATTCATAATCGAATGTAGTTAAGTAGCCATGCTTGCGCAACTTTTGCAACCTGTTTTCGCCAATGTGCCCAAGTCTACAATGCCACATATAGGCCTGGTTCACACAATTCTTGCTCTTCTTAAGAGCATTATCAATTTGAAGATTGTAATGAGAAACATCTAATAGATATAGACCGTTGACTAAAGATACCGAAGCTATTGATTTATTACCATAATAAATCGAACAACTTCTATTCTCAATTGTCAACCTATATCCTATCTTGTCCAAACAAGATATTGATATGATGTTCTTTATTATGCTAGGAACATAATAACAATCTTCCAATAGTAAGGTGTCTCCCGATGGAAGCCTGAGGTTTGCTGTCCCAACAGCAATCGCCGCAACTTTTGCGCCGTTTCCTAGCCTCAATTCCACCTCACCTTGTCTCAGATTGCGCTTACTTGTCAGCATCTGCACATCATGGCAGATATGAGAAACACATCCGGTATCTAATACCCAAGATGTGGAATCTCTAACTGACAAGTTGATATCTATCATATAGATATCTGAAGCTTCAGACAGCTTCACTCTTCCATGAGCTTTATCGTTAAGGAACTCCTTGCAGTTCCTCTTCCAGTGACCATACTGCTTATAATAGAAGCAGTCACCCTTCACTACTCTTTTACCTTTGTCCTTCGATCCTTTATCGTTAGCTATCATCCCTGCTTCAGGGGCATCCAATGCCGATTTAGCAGGAGGATCAGCTCCAGGGACAAAGTTATTGTGCTCAGATCTGAAGACATTCTTCAGTCTGAACCAATCCGAGTAGATCAAGTAAGTCAAAATGGCATCAAGTATGCCACGGAGTGGGTTATTCGACGACATAGTTCCTACAGGAGATAAGTAAAAACTATTTAGCAGATGTTCAATTATTAAAATTTAAAACAGGACATGGTCTTTTGTTCAAGTTTAACTCCCACTAATTTTCGACGAACTGTATAACCCTCAGTTATACAGAACGGGAGACGCCGACAGTCTCCTAGTGGGGATCAGAATCTCAATGACTTGTACTACAGCTTTGTGGATAGCACAACAAACTGTAATACAATCAAAGAGCACCCAACTCATGGGACTTGCAACTACTTGCAATATCTGATCATAGCTTCGGTCCCCAGAGATTTAATGGCCTTGTGGATAGCACAACAAACCACTAATTCTGGTCTAAGCTAACCATCATTACGCGACGAGCATAGATTTGCATGCAGCCCTTGTGGATAGCACAACAAAGCTGCATGGTTCCTCTACCCCGATCTATAGGCATCTAATGCCATAGCCATAGTTTCTCCTCCCAATTAAGCAGGCCTTGTAGATAGCACAATAAACCTGCCTAAAGTGATTCGAATCCTATGACTATAACGATGGTGGATCACGCGGTAAGTTCTCAACTACTCGCGTTACGGCTTAGAGTTTATGTGAGGGTATTTAGATAACTTTTATCTTGGTCTCTCCTAGGTGATAGTATATAGAGATATCGTATATATTTACTAAATACTATAACCTGCTTTGATTCATAATCAAAAGACAAATAATGCATCACATACATGTCATTAGTGTGGTCATGGATAGCACAGTGGGTTTGACTGGAGCCAACAGTCAAACGCACACACATTCTAATCATAACAATTATATTAGATAACCTGCAATCACATAGGCAAGAGATCTCCATCTTTTCGCCTTCCTGGTTGCAGCTGTGGATCGTCCTCGCTCCTTCCATGATTGCCTCGATCATATTACATTAATTCTAGAATTAACAAGTAAATTGAAGAAGGCCTTATGGCGAGTACAAGAGAGAGAGGGAGGTAGAAATACATCGGAGTATGAGAGAGAGAGAGGTGCGCAGACCTCTATTTATTAACAATTAATAAACATTCATACATCCACGATCCACACAATTCATTCATCACATGAATAATAAATTAAGTGCATATCCATGACCACGGTATGTTTTAAACATCCCACACATGATTCAGCACATCACATGGCTAAAACAAATGAGTTTTCAAAAATAAATAAGTTTTGGCTTTCAGAAAGTTGGGATCCAATCGAAATTGGCATTTGATTTTCGAAAACACATTTTATTAACTTAACATGCAATTAAATCTAAATTTAAAAGCATTAAACACACATCACATGCGCACACACTCCGAATTAATAATTCCAGATTATTCCAAGCAAATTAGAACAATTCTAATAATCTAACACTTAGATTAAACCCCATTAATAATCTAACGATTAGACTATTTAAAGACTAATCTAACTCTTAGTTTAATCCAACAAGTTAATTAATAACTAATCTAACAATTAGAATAGTTAATTAATTAATGTTAATCACTAATTTAACTCTTAAACCAATAATTAACAGAAATTAATCATTAACTTTTAATCTAATATTTAGATCAGTTAATTAATGTCAATTATTAATTTAACTCTTAAATGAATAATCAACACTAATTAATTAATAACATTTAATTAAACCATTAGATTACTTAATCAAAATTAACTATCAATTTAACACTTAAATCGATAATTAATTTTAATTAACTAATAATAACTAATTTAACACTTAAATTAGTCCATTAGAGTTAATTATTAATTTAACATTTAAATTAATAATTAATTCAAAACAATAATAACAATTTGTTAATAATTATCTTAAAACCCATTAATAACCCAATTCAATAATATTAGAAAATTTTAATTTTTCAAAACAATTTTTTGAAAAATAAACTTAAAATTCTAATCTATTATAAATTGGGTCAAATGGGCTTAATATGGTTTAAATGGGGATTAAAAGGGGTTTTAGGTGGGTAAAAATAAAAGGGAAATGGGCCCAGCCCATTAGGGCCAAGCTGGCCCGAGCCCAGCAGGGCCTGGGTCCGAGCCAGGCGCGTCTGGGCTCAGCCCAGTCCGGCCAGGGGCCAAGCCCGATTCGGCTGCTGCTCTACCCGGTCCGACCGGGTTGACTCCAGCCCGACCCCTCTGAACCGCCCGTCTTCCTCTGCAACCCGACGCACCTGAAACCCTAGGGTTTCTGTAGGTGCAGCCCGACGGCGGCGCACCTGGCGGCGCCCCCCCCCCCCCTGCCCGGCGCTGCCCAGCTCTGCCGGCGATGCCTCCGGCGCCGGTGGGCTCGCCGGCGGCGGCCGGATCTTATCCACAACATGCCGAGCCTCCAAATAACCATCAAAATCTGGTTTTTCAACCTGTGTAGAAGGGGAAAAAGAGGGGAAATCCGGCCATCTTCAGCGGCCTCTCCGGCACCGGTTAGGAGTCCATTGATGCCCGGTGACAATCCCCAGATCATCAGGGGTCCTAGTCTTGCCATCCCAACACTTGGGGGGGCTCGAAGAAAGCCACAACAAATCCGGATCTTCATCACATGAAAAATCCGAAACCCCCAAAAACAAATTTCGTAAAATTGCAAAAAAATTATCTAATTAACTGTGCTCATCGTATGAACACAGATCTGACAATTAATCGAACATTTATGCATGGAATAACGCATGAAATATTAATTTCGGAGACTCGAAATGGGACGAGAAACAGTGGAACCTGGCTCTGATACCACTGTTGGGTTTTCTCGGTTTCTCCGGATCGCTCACGCAACGGAAAAATAAAATTATTTACAGCGATCCGTTCCCGTTTCGAAGAACTAAAATACGATAATCAGATTATCGAAGATCTCACCGTGTGCGGATTCGAATCCGCAGCCGTTTGGTTCCGTCGGTGTGACACCGCAAGCCGCGCAAACGCCCGGCCTCTAACGAAGTCCACGCGATCCGCCTCGAGATGGATATCCTCGAGTTCGTCGTTCTTCGTAGCCCACGAAGCCTCTGCTGGTCGCCGCAATGATCGCCGCAGCGCGCAGACGATTTCCCGTCAAACGGGATTCGGAGAAGCGGCGGAGCAGATCTGGATCTGCCGGGACGCCAGAGGAAGACAGAAACTGAGGAGGGGCGGCTAGGGTTAGCAGCAGCTTGGCCTGCTCAGCCTGTTAGCTATGTTTTATACTAACCGCGCGGTTTTTCACAAAAACCCCCGGTTTGTATAAAACCCACTTATTTATCCATCGCCTTGATAATCATTTGCGTGTGACCCTCTAGGCCCAAGTACCAGTCCAGTCAATGGCCCAGTAAGCCCAGTGACTCCTCACTGGCTTTATTAATTAATTAATAACCCTTTATTAATCAATTAATCAATCAAATTGATGTCGCACATCGAATTCGACCGGACCTCCGATCACGTTGGGTGCCAAGCAACACCGCGTGAACCCGGAAGGTATTTGGGGTTAAGTAACCCACGCTTGGAACCTTTCCGTCGACAGTTACCGCGTGGATATAATCCTTCATTCGTATAATGCTCTCGAGTCAACTCAGGGTATGGTGAGCTGTCAAACCCTAACCGGTCGACTCACTTGGATTGGATGCCGCTGATGAATATCGGAAAACTCCTTTCCCGATATTATCGTCCGCCCTGGCCAGGGACTTCTGCGCATCCTTCCTAGAGCATTCTCTCTCTAAGTACCGAGAGCGAATGATTCCTTATTGACACACAATTCCCTTCGACGGTATTCCGCTGTACCCAATCCTTGGCGTATTAGAATCCCATGGCTAGAGATTCGTAGACCAAGGTCAAAGTACAGAAGTCCACCGCCAAGGTATCCTTGGTGTCTCAGGTCCGAGGACCATCCACGCAACTGCGACAATAGAATCAAGCTGGTTGACAGTGTGGTACAATACCATCCAGCGATTCAGTCGGATCAGTTCAGTGAACTCATTCTCCAATGAGCACCTACAGATTCGCCTTAGTGTCTCCACACAAGTGACTTATGAGACCTGTCACCCTCATCATATGAGCAGGAGTAATCTGTACTAGTCTAACCGGATATCTGATGTCCTTCTCGAATATCCTCCGACTATGAACAATTAAGAATATGTGTGTTTAAGTGATCAGTCTCAGTAGTATGATCTCATCATAATCTGATCACCATAGCACATATTCACGGACTTCATTATGAAACGATAATTAACGCGATTTACACATAATGAATATTATGCCATTTTATTAATATTGAACGAGATTTACATTGTTAGATTGGCTTGTAGGCCACCTAAACTAACAATCTCCCACTTGGACTAAAGCCAATCACCTTTATACAATAAGCCCATAGACTCTAGGTGACGCTCAAACACAATTTGAGCCAACGGCTTTGTCAGTGGATCTGCTACATTGTCGACGGATGGAACTCTTTCCACTATTACATCTCCTCTGGATATGATCTCTCTGATAAGGTGAAAGCGCCTCAGAATATGCTTCGATTTCTGATGAGACCGTGGCTCTTTCGCTTGCGCAATGGCTCCATTGTTGTCGCACAACAGTGGAACAGGCTCAGAGATGCTGGGAACTACGTCGAGGTCGGTGATGAATTTCTTCAACCACACTGCTTCCTTGGCTGCTTCAGCTGCAGCGATGTACTCAGCTTCAGTCGTCGAATCTGCAGTGGTTACTTGCTTGGAACTCTTCCAGCACACTGCCCCACCGTTCAAAGTAAATACGAATCTAGATGTTGACTTGCTATCATCTGGATCTGACTGGAAACTCGAGTCAGTAAAGCCTCGCAGTTTCAAGTCACCTCCCCCATAGACAAGAAACATATCCTTAGTTCTTTTACCACTACTACCGCTGCTGCCGCCACCACCTCGAAAGAACCTCTTGAATATGGAGTCGAGTGAAGATTATCCTGATCTAGATGAAGGAGTTGCTGTCTTTCCCTTACCATAAGCCGGCCCCTGAGTAACTAGTCCCCTCTCCCGAGCCGACTGATCATGCTGTGCCTCTACTGCTGCGGCACACTTAACTGCCGATGCCAAGTCCATACAATAGTGGGATGCCATAAAACTCCTCATGTTGGACCTCAGTCCGTTTACGAACCTCTCAGCTCGACGCTCTTCATCTCCTGAAATGAAGGGTACAAATCTCACAAGCAAGACAATATCTTCAAAGTAGTCCACTAGTCATAGGCATCGTCCTTCAACATGAAGGTAGCCAACAGATTCCTCTCAGCTGCCGCACAGTCCATGGTATCAAAAGTCTTCTCTAACTCCTTCAGCCAATGAACGGCCTCATCAGGGTTGGGACGACCGGTAAAATGAGGCGGCTTCAGCTTCAGGAATCTCTCTAGAGCAATTGAAGGCCCTCCCTGAGTACTAGAACTCTCACTAGAGTCTCGAGTTTGATATCCAGCCATCGTGTCCATCATAGCCTCCATAAAACGCTCCATATTCGGCCTACCAGCCTCAGATCCGCTAGGAACATCTCCCTGCTCCCTAATAACTGGCACTCTCTTCCTAGGAGCCATCTAATCACCTACAGTCACAAGAATCGAAAATTTCTAATTAGAACTCAAAACCTACACTTCCGCTGTGCCTGTACAGGATAATGTAATTATTTGCCGAAATTACGGTGTTTAACCTAGTTATTCATCTATTTGCCATACCGAATGCTCTGATACCAACTGTAACGACCCGCCACCCTATAATCAGGGATGTGATTACTAAATGGATACCGAATCATTAAAATTTGGAGCCAAACTAGGATCTCGATAAGTCTAGGAAATAGATGATAAACTAAGATAAACATTCTACAACACATCGAATTGTAAAGAAAGTACAAGAATTAAAAATTATTACAATTCGACTCGACTCAGTAAATAATTACATATTCCAACTGAAAATAAATAATTTAGCGTACAGGCCTGGAAAGTAAATAACAACTATATTGGGGCATACTTCGGAACTGTGACCGCTCGCACGCAACCTGAGACAAAGCCCTCCACGCTATACCTACCTGGAACCCTCACCTGAAAATCACAGGGGTGAGTCTCATTGAAATGGACTCAGTAAGGATCCTTCGGATCCCCACCACCTAGTCACGCACCTACAAATGCAATAACACAAACATAGGCAATTAAATAAGTGAAGTAGTAAACCCAACTCCCAAAGATTCCCATATTCCGATATAAAACACATGCATTTGTAAATGCAACATGCACAACTTTGAAACCACTCTACCACGAAGTCTACAACTAGCGTCTCGGCTAAACACACAAACTATGCAGCCGAACGTGGAAAACACCGACCTGCTGGGATCAAACAACAACCTCTCGGATAGCACGCTAGCTACTCTGGCTTGTCTAGCTCTAGGTGGTTCTGCTTCCTCCAGCAACGAGTGACACTCTGAATGTACCACTCCCACACTAGTACTAGCTATACCCTGGGGTATAGTAGGTGACCCTCTCTCTAGGCGTCACCCCACCTCTCCTACACCAGCGCCGTATCACTCCCACACCGACACAGGGTGCCTAAACACTAACAACTATCACTCTAGGTCCATGATCGCACAAAACACAACACAGTACGATCTGATCATGTAGAAATCCTTGTCCTCGAAGTACGTTTTCAAGTAGGCATTTAATCAAACTATCTAACAATGTAAACACATGATAAATACATGAATTAATGAGATTTTGTCTTGAATAACGTCGCCCATAGCTGACGTCATTCAAGGCCTCTAAACTGGTTCATACGAAAACTGGCTTTGAGTGATGGGCCTAAATTGCGTCGCTTATGGTTGACGTCATTCAAACGGCGTCACCTGGTCGCAATGTTATTTACCACCCGAAAACCGAACTGCCCTCTAGCATCTGGGCCTAAATTGTGTCACCCATGGCCGACACCATTTACAAATGGCGTCGCCCTGGCCCGACGCCACCTAGCGCCTGAAGCAGGATTTTCCTGCGGCCTCCCCCAAGCCACAAACGAGATTTCCACCTCCTAAAACCGCCCTAAAGCACCCAAAATAGAGGAGGGGGAGGAGAATCCAAATAACCATTTTAAAACCACCGCTCCCCATTTTATAAAACGAGCATTTTCACCCAAAAACCCCCTAAAACATGCTCCAAAGTGGGAAAAACATGGTTTTAAGCAAAACACCGCGAGGATCGTCACCCTAGCAGTTACTTGAACTCCTCCTTACTCCTAGCTGCCGAACCACTACGCCACAAGCCACCTCTGGTACCGCCGTCAACGTCGTAAATCCACTAGGATGTCGGCTGTTGTCCAAAGAGAAATGCGCCACGGAGGAGATGGTGATGGTGGTGGTAGTGGTCGAAGTTAGGAGGTTGATGGAGTGGAGGGAGAGGAGGAATGGGGAGAGGAAGGGAAGGAGGGGGGGGTCGGAGCCATTCGGAGAGGAGGGGAGGCGAGAGAGAGGAGGGAGAGAATGAGGGAAAGGAGGGAGGGCTTCGGAGCGTTAACCGAAACAGGCTGAAAATGCGTCGTTCCTGAATAACGCCAATCAGACGACAGGACCGGGTCGTACACTGGCAGATGCCTGAATCGCGTCGTCCATGCAAGACTGCATTCAGATGACAGGACCGGGGCTGTACACACGTGCCCCCACGCCCGCCCTCGCAGCACTCTTGCAAAGCTCCAGGCTACAAGGGCCCAAACCAAGGGGTCCAACCGAAACCTACTTAATAACTAGATTCGAAATCTCAGTCCTTACAATTTAGGTCTGTATTTTATCCAAGTTGAGCCTTAGCTATTGTTGTTGTTCCTTATGTTGCGTCTACGAAGAAAGTTCTTCACTTTGTTAGTGGTATAACACAAGTTGAAGGTGTAGCACTCACCTAGAAAAGGTGAAGTTTCTATTCTCACCATACCAAAGTTGGAATGTGTGGGACCCTCCACTACAATATTTGGATTGTGTATAGAGGAACTCACCAATAAGGGTGATAATGGAAATTATGTCTAGATGGTGTGTGGAGTAACTCCTTAGAAAGTCCCAGTAGTGAGCCGTTTGCTTATAAGAATGAGCACTTCCAAAGCTGCTTGAGGTAGATTTCATCTCCCCCAAGGCCTTAACTCCACATGCATCCGGAATCACAATAGAATTTCATCAGGGTAGAACACCAAATGACTGAAGACAAATCTATGTGACTGGTGAATAGGATTTAAGGAACACTGATGATAGAAAAGAAGAAAGGATAGTTGTTGCCCAAGGCTAGATTAACCCGAAATTACTCTAACAGAAATTAAATGAGGAAGCTAATAAATGGACTAAAGGAGATGAAAATAAGAAAATAATAACACAATAAATGCACAAAAATTTTATACTAGTTTGGTCTATCCAGACCTACATCCAATACCTAAGAAACCACTTGGGACTTCCACTAACAGCAGGTACCTAGCCCTTGTAGGTTATACAACCACCTCCTGCAATCGCATGCCCACTCTTCAACCAAGAAGAGTAACAGCCTCCTGCTTCCAGTAGATCCACTCTTCTAACACTAGGAAGAGGATCAACCTTCTGCTTCCAGCAGACCCTCTATTCCACCAAGAAGAGGAACAAACTCTTGCTTCTAGTAGGTTCTATCTTCCACAACCAGGAAGAAGAACAAAGTGAGATTAGAATATAGAAAGTGCCTATGAAATAGGCAAGCATTCACAAAAAACATAGTATAGATCAGGATAGGAAATAAACAACTTGTTGCACAGGTCTTGATCTGAAGAGGAACTCAAAGAATTTCTTATAAGAGCGATGATGCATAGCTGTTGAGATCTTCAAGATCTTTCTTTCAACATGCTAGGCATGTTGGCTCTTTTCTCACATTTGGATGATTGTCGCTCTTGTGTCAAAATTGTATTCCTCAATGTTGTTCTCATCTTTAATGAAGGGCTTATCTTTATATCCCTTCTTCAAAATCAATTTGTTAGACTGATTTATTGTAAGAAGGCTTCTTTTTGCCTATGTCCATATTCAAATTTTTGAGAGAGAAGCTGGAGAGAGAGAATGACTAGTCTGTTGCATTCCTGGACTCGAGGTCGCATGAATAAATACATAGAAGCTTCCTCAAGTACATACCTTTTGCTGTTAGGTCAAACCTACAGAGAGTACAAACACTAGAAAGGCAAGATAACTTTTCCTACCGTTGTATCAGTTGCTAGTAGAAGTCTATGATAGTATAAGGTGCGTAGAAATTACAACAAATCTATCAGTCAAAGGTATGGCAGAGATTATCAAGCAAAAAGAACATGTAAAATATAACCTGAGAGTGTAGGCACGCTAATTTTGACCTCATATCGAGTAAATTCTATGTCACAATTATAATACCCCGAAATGGTCTGGTTTTTAATTGTTAATTAATTTTCATTGATTTTTCTCGAAATTTGTTGATTAGCATTGCCTACGCACGACGCCATTTAGATTCCTAGCAGAAATCCGTTCGGAACTAAATTCCTAAATTCAGATAGATTTAACTGAATAGCGTCGCCTAAGGGAGACGTCATTTAGGTCCTAATATGTCTAGGTTTTTTATTTTTAATTCGAATTAATTTCCTAATTATCTAAAGCACGTCGCCCCAGGGAGACGCGATTTAGGTTTTCTAATCTTTTTCAGATTTCTTTCTATTTTGGCCGCTTTAATTAGCCAAATGACGTCCCGTCTGAGCGATGCAATTTGAGAGTTTCGTAATAAACATGCTTTGGCCGAGATAATCTAGATTCCGAAGTTGGGAAGGTTGCAAACTCCTCCATGCTCATCCAAGGTAAGTCCGACTGCGAGAGAGAGCCCTATTGAAGCCAAAACACTCCCAAACTACTCTATAAATATAACACCCTTTGGACCTTTAAAAAAGGTTGGCAATTGGTGATTATGAAGCTCAAGGCAAGGTGTTTGAAGGCTCTCATGGAGAAAAACATGGACAACAAGAGGAGCTTCATCTAAAGCATCTTCCTCTTCATCCTTTTCATCGTTTGAAGCTTTTGAAGACCAAGGCTATGGAGGAGTAAACCAACCATCTTCTTTTCTAGTTTTCTTTCTAATTTTTCATTGATTTCATATAGTTTAATCATTGTTATCTTCATAGTTCATCTCATCACTCCATATTCACATACACACTCATATTTTTCCATACCCACATACATGTTAGGAGTTTAAAGAACACCAATCAAGTGAGTAGCCTTGTTTAGTTGCAAGATTAAATTTCTTATTAGAATAGATACTACCCTATACCTTAGTTCTCCTTAGAATTTTTTATTTTGTGTTTAATCTTTCTTGCAAGGAACAATCAAGGAGAGAAGAAGATTCAAAAGTAACAACAAATCGAGAAATCAAAAGCAAGAACATATCAACAAAAGGGCTCTTTTTCTTTGGCCGGCCAAAGAGAGGGAATTAAAGACTCGATCTCCCAAGTTAGAAAGGTAAGGCAATCAATCTTTCTTTGAAACTTTTAAAGTTTTTGGCGATCACGTTTTCTTTAATTTTAATAGTTTTATCTATCCATATAAACAACATAAATTCATGAACATCACACACATGATTTGAGTACACTACAGCTTTTGGCGATCACGGTAGGACTTGATCTTGCCATCTTTTAGTATTTTTTCTTGCTTTTTATCATCGGGAACCCACGGTGCACCACTTGTGTCCCTCGGGCACCCCTTTCACCAATTGGTGATTTTAGTTACTTTTATCCCTATGTGCATTACGTGCACACCCCTTTGTGGCAAGATCTTGCCCACCCTTGATTGATTAGAAGTTGTGAGTGGGATAGGAAGTGTGAGGTTGATTGAGTTTATACTTGTTTGCATGATAATAAATCTGTTTAACTTGAGTCTGCGTGATCAATTAGATTTCTGTTTACATTGATAACTTGGGAGGGGATTGTCCCTGAAATTGCTCTATGTTTACAGTTTATAGGCTTTCAATAGCGTCTAGACAGAGCGACGTGATTCAAACCGCATTGCGGAGACAAGATGCCATTCAATCTCATATTCCTGTTGGAGCTGCTGCCTGAGGTTCTGTGAACAAAGGAAGCTTCTGTCTTGAATAGCGTCGGTGAACAGTGATGCGATTCAAGCAGTTCCTTCTTTTGCTCATCAACCCTCATATCATTGATTTCTTTGTTACTTATATCTATCTTACACTACATTAGAGGCCATCTAGGCCATAGGTCATCTGCATTGTGGCTCACCTCCCCCCCCCCCCGCCCCCTTTTATAGGAACACCTTTCTTAGCATTTTTACCTCTCTCTAACTACGTCGGTCCCTCGATCCGACTAGAGTGGTTAGTGTTAAGACCTCCGTAAGTCCCCAAAAGTAAGGTAGTCCTTATAGACAACCCTTTTTTGGCCCATTCTATAGACCGATTTGAGCTTTATTGTGTCAACGGGCCTTTGTATTGATCTATTTTGTCGTTTCCCGCTCATTTGGACTCCTTGAAATTTAATTTCTTTTTGTCAAAAAGTTCTGTCACAAAATGTTTATTTTTCAAAAAACAAGTACATGATTTCAAAACTTTTTATTTTATTTTTAATGCATTTGGATTTTAAAAATATTCATTTTTAAATTTTTTTAACTTTTGTCAAGTCCATCATGTGGCCAGACTGCTGGCCATCGGATCCATCAGACGGCCAAACTGATGGCTGTCTGATGGTCAGACGGCTAGACAGTTAGCCGTCTGATCATTTAGACGGCGAGGGAGCTGACTGTCTGACCATCTTTCAGACGGCCACTTGCCTCGCCGTCTGATGGTCAGACAGCCAG
Source organism: Zantedeschia hybrid cultivar (assembly GCA_030544215.1). Lineage (NCBI taxonomy): Eukaryota > Viridiplantae > Streptophyta > Magnoliopsida > Alismatales > Araceae > Zantedeschia > Zantedeschia hybrid cultivar. Next base: position 11,348,380 of record JARZZO010000013.1, on the reverse strand, counting down.
GTTGCTCGCTGTCTGATACTTCAGACGGCCACCTCTTTGGCCGTTTGATGGTCTAGTTTTCTGTGACCTTTTTTATGCCTTTTTCTCGGATTTTTGACCATATCTTCCGCATTTTCTCACCCTAATGGATTAAGATGAAGGTGATTTAGAGCTTAGGTGTCAACTCTTGATTGGTTTTGGCTTAGATTTTGTTGAAGAGATCTCTATCCACCCTTCTTTATCCTCATCCATTGGCCCATGAAATGGGGGCTTCCTAGGGTTTCAACTCGACCTCCTTTGCCTATTTAAGCTCTCCTTCACCCTGGGAACGGGCGGGAGGAGGTTCACTAGGGTGAGGGTACCATTTTACATCAAAAGAGAGAGAAAAGAGTGATTTCAAAGTCTAGCATTAGTCCTTTCCTTTGGAGTCCGTGGAAGAAAAAAACCATGGAGTCTTGGAGGCTCTAGGAAGCATGAATGTGCTGTCAATCTTGTGCCCATGCAACACTCTCTTCAACGTGAAAAAAGGGAACCCTACTTTCCTCTCTCATTTTATCATTTTTATCATTCTCTTCATAGTCCCATACATGAATGCACAAGTCTAGGATTTTGTCCATGTTTAGATGTCGTTTTCACACACATGCACTCATGGTTCAGTACCTTAGATCCTTGCTAAGGGGTTTATTTTGATCCAAGACACCAAAAAATAGGAAGGTAGTTGGCCATAACACTTGGTCACTCATCCTTCTCACCCACACATTCGTTAAGCTCACCTCTAATTGATATATTTCTTTCGCTTAATGAACAGATGTTGTGCTAATTAAGAGTCTAATGGGTGTTTTAATTTATGGTTAATCTGCAGGAAATAAAGGCGTGAGGCCCCATCTTCTTGGTCGGCCGAGGAGAAGGGAGTGTGGACTACAAATTCTGCTATGCACGGAGGTCTTGGAGTGTCATTCGCGATCAAGGTAGTCCCTCTAGGTCGAGGTAAAACACCCTGGTGATCACCATTTTAGTTCTTGGTGTTTCAGTTCATCAAGTCATTTGTTCTTTATTTTGGATTCATGGCCACGAAGGTCGATCTCTGCTCACCAGTTGAGCGCGGGATCATTTCTAGCGCCTACAACCTTCTGGCGATCACGGTGGGTCCACTTGTGCCTACCATGCTATTTTCTTTATTTATTTCCTACAAAAATTTCATTTTTTTAAGATTTTTGTGAGTTGTAGTGAGGGCCATCAGAAGGCCAAATTGCTGGCCTTTTGAAGTATCAAACTGCCAAACTGCTGGTCTTCTGAAGCAACAAACGGCCAGGGGGGTGGCTGCCTGATCTGTCAGACGGCTAGGTAGGTGGCCTTCTGATCTGTCAAATGGCCATCGATTTGGCCGCCAGGTGGGCCCTGTTCAGAATTGTTTTTAGTGATATTTTTCTTAATCCTTGATGTTTTGAGGTTCATCTTTGATGTGATTTTCATTTAATACTCCTTTTCAGGGTTGGTAGAAGAGCCTCTGTACATTTTTCTTGGAAAGACCCTCTCTTTTGGATTAACTCTCTATTTGGGGACTCTCACCTTAGTAGAAAGTAGTTCTAATAGAGAACCTCCGTTAGACACCGTACTCCGTGAATTTCTGTACGGTGACTATTGGGTTCTCGGGATTCTCTAGATATCCCGCGCAGCGGAAATAAAATAAAAACGGAGATATGTTCCCGTTTCGAAAAATCTAAAATTACGATAATCAGATTATCGAAGTCTTACCGTGTGCGGATTCGAATCCGCAACTGTTCGGTTCCGTCAGTGCGACACAGCAACAAGCGCCCGGCCTCTAGCGGAGTCCACACGATCCTTCTCGCCACGGATATCCTCACGTTCCTTGTTCTTCGCAGCCACGAGAGCTCCGCCGATCGCCGCAACGTTCGCCACAACGTGCGAACGATTTCCCGTCAAACGGGAGTCAGAGAAGCGGCGGAGCAGATTCGGGGATCCGGATATATCTGGGACGCCAGAGAGAGAGAGAAATAGAGGAGGGGGTGGCTAGGGTTAGCAGCAACTTGGCATGCTTAGCCCGTTCGCTATATTTTATACTTACCGCACGGTTTTTCATAAAAACCTCCGATTTGTATAAAACCCACTTATTTATCCATCACCTTGAGAATCATTTGCGTGTGACCCTCTAGGCCCAATTACCAGTCCGGTTAATAGCCCAATAAGCCCAGTAACTCCTCACTGGCTTTATTAATCAATTAATAACTCTTTATTAATTAATTAATCAATCGAATTGATGTCGCACATCGAATTCGATTGGGTCTCCGATCATATTGGGTGCCAAGCAACACCGTACCCGGAAGGTATTGGGGTTAAGTAACCCACTCTTGGAACCTTTCCGCCGACAGTTACTGCGTGGATATAGTCCTTCATTCGTACAATGCTCTCGAGTCAACTTAGGCTATGGCGTGTTGTCAAACCCTAACCGGTCGACTCACTTGGATCGGATGCCGCTGATGAATATCGGAAAACTCCTTTCTTGATATTATCGTCCGCCTGGCCAGGGACTTCCGCGCATCCTTCCTAGAGCATCCTCTCTCTAAGTACCAAGAGCGAATGATTCCTTATTGACATACAATTTCCTTCGACGGTATTCCACTGTACCCACCGTCAAGGTGTCTTTGGTGTCTTAGGTCCGAGGACCATCCACACAACTGCGACAATTGAATCAAGCTGGTTCACAGTAAGGTAAGTACCATCCAGCGATTCAGTCAGATCAGTTCAGTGAACTCATTCTCCAATGAGCACCTACAGATTTGCCTTAGTGTCTCCACACAAGTGATTTATGAGATCAATCACCCTTATCATATGAGTAGGAGTAATCTGTACTAGTCTAACCGGATATCCGATGTCCTTCTCGGATATCCTCCGACTAGGAACGATTAAGAATATGTGTGTTTAAGTGATCAGTCTCATTAGTATGATCTCATCATAATCTGATCACTATAGCACATATTCACGAACTTCATTATGGGACGATAATTAATACGATTTACACACAATGAATATTATGCCAATATATTAATAAATGAATGAGATTAGAAAGTCAGATTGGCCTGTAGGCCACCTAAGACTAACAATCTCCCACTTGGACTAAAGCCAATTACCTTTATACAGTACTAGGTGACGCTCAAACACAATTTGAGCCAACAGCTTTGTCAGTGGATCTGCTACATTGTCGACAGATGGAACTCTTTCCACCATTACATCTCCTCTGGATATGATCTCTCTGATAAGTCGAAAGCGCCTCAGGATATCTTTCGATTTCTGATGAGACTGCGGCTCTTTCACTTGAGCATTACGCCCGTTGTTGTCGCATAATAGCGGAACATGATCAAAGATGCAGGGAACTATGTCAAGGTCGGTGATGAACTTCTTCAACCACACTACTTCCTTGAAAGCTTCAGCTGCAGTGATGTGCTCAACTTCAGTCGTTGAATCTACAGTGGTTGCTTGCTTGGAATTCCAGCACACTGCTCCTCCGTTCAAAGTAAACACAAATCCAGATGTAGACTTGCTATCATTTGAATATGACTGGAAACTCGAGTCAGTAAAGCCTCACAACTTCAAGTCACCTCATCCATAGACAAGAAACATATCCTTAGTTCTTCTCAAGTACTTAATGATACATTTCACTGCCTTCCAGTGCTCTTTGGTTGGATCAACATGAAATCTGCTTGTAACACTTAGAGCAAATGCAACATCAGGCCATGTACATAGCATGGCATACATAATAGATCCTATGGAAAGGCATAGAGTATTATATCCATGAATGCCCTCTCATTAGGAGTCTTAGGAGACTGCTTCTTTGATAGATTAATTCCATGTCTCATCGGTATGAGACCTCTCTTGGAATTTGCTATGCCAAACCTTTTGACTATTGTATCTATGTACAATGATTGGGTCATTCCAAGCATCCTCTTTAATCTATCTCTATAGATCCGTATTCCCAATACGTAGGATGCTTCTCCCAAATCCTTCATGGAGAAGTTTTTCGACAGCCAGATCTTTCCCGATGACATCATAGCTACTTCATTCCCAATGAGTAGTATGTCGTCTACGTAAAGAAATAAGAAGGTGACTACGCTACCACTGGTCTTCTTATACACATAAGGCTCATCTTCATTCTTAATAAAGTTATAAGACTTGACAGCCTTGTCAAATCTTATGTTCCAGCTCCGAGAAGCTTGCTTCTGTAACGACCCGCCACCCTATAATCGGGGATCCGATTACTAAATGGGTACCGAATCATTAATTTGGAACCAAACCAGGATCTAGTAAGTCTGGGAAATAAATAATTAACTAAGCTAAACATTCACATCGCATTGAATTGAAATGAAAGTGCAGGAATTAAAATTATTACAATGCGACTCGATACAGCAAATAATTACATACTCTAACTGAAAGAAATAATTTGACATACAGGCCAGAAATAAATAACTACATCGGGGCATACCCCGGAACAACCGCTGAAGGCGCTCAACACACGGCCGCACACGCCGCTCTAGGTCTGCTGGGAGTCCTCACCTGAAAACCGCAGGGGTGAGTCTCAAGACAAGACTCAGTAGGGATCCTTCGATCTCCACTGCCCACGCACACACCCACAAGTGTAAAGTACAGCTAACGGTAAGTAACAAGCACAGTAGGTACAACTCCTAATTCTCAACATGAAATCACATGCAGTCGAAATATATTAAACATGCATATTCTAAACCAGCCGACTAGGGAATCCACAACTGCCGTCTCGATGGAACTCGCTAACCACACAAACAACGGTGGGGAAAACCTCGACCCGCTGAGACCAAGCAGTAACCCCTCGGATAGCACACTAGCTACTCCGGCCCAACTGGCTCAGGTGGTTACTCCTTCCCTCAGCATGAGTGACTCTCCGAATCTACCACTCCGACACCGGTACTAGCTGACCCCGGGGTTCACCAGGTGACCCTCTCTCACTAGGCGTCACCCCGCCCATGCCCCCACCGGCGCTGTGCTCACGCCCCCACCAGCACAGGGTGATAAAGCGCTACAATGTCACTCCAGGTCCACAGTAACATAAAGCCCAGCACAGTACGATCCGGTCACGTGAAAAGTCCGCGATCGCATAACACACACAATAGTATCACCCGGTCATGCGGAATCCATCTCTACTGCGTACACCAAAACATGCACTAACCATCTATCTAGCAGTATGAACACATTTTACTGGCATGAATTAGTGAGGTTCTGTCTTGAATCGCGTCGCCCAAGGCCGACGCCATTCAAGCTCCATGTACAGGTTCATGTAAAACAGTCTTCAGAATCAGACCTTAAAAGGCGTCGACACCAGTGGTCGCCTTTTGAAAGGCGTCGACATCCTCAGACGCCATTCAACACAGAAATCCGGAAATTCCAAAGCCCTTACTCTGGGGATTTCTGCCTTAAAAGGCGTCATGGCTACCCGACGCTATTCAAAATGCGTCGCCCACCCATGATGTCTTTTAGTCCCAGAATCCCCGAACTGGCAGACTCTCTGTCAGGTGATTCATGTCTAAAAGGCGTCGTGATGGCCCGACGCCCTTCAAAAAGGCGTCGTCCATGCACGACGTCTTTCAACCCCAGGAACCAGAGTTGCCATGAGCCCGAGGGCTCCCCTTTTCAACCCAAACAACCCCAAAATTACCCAAAAACGGAGGAGAAAGAGGGGCAATACAATCCATAGGAAATCACATTTATAGAAAATCCCCCATATCATCAAAAGAACTCCTAAACATGCTCATTCTACCCCCCAAAGCCAAAGATCTACAACATGCATAGACGGGGGAAAACATGGCTTAAACACGATGCTATGGGAACCGTCACCCTACCGGACACTCGAACTCCTCCAAGCTTCAAGCCGTCCACCCTTCTCACCCCACGCCGCCGCCGATACCACCGTGGTCGTCCTTGCTCCACCGTGACGTCGGCCGCCGTCCGGAGAGTAGAACGCCGCAGTGGAGGTGGAGGTGGTTGTGGTAGGAGCTAGGTAGAGGATGGAGTGGAGGGAGAGATGAAATGGTGGGAGGAAAAGAGGGAGGAGGAGGTATCGCCGCCGAGTTCGCCGGAGGGGAAGGAGAGAAAGAGAGAAGGGGAAAATGAGGGAAAGAAGGAGGGCTCGCGGGGTTAACCAGAGACTGGCTAAAACGCGTCGACCTCCGCGGACGCCTATCAGGTGATTAGACGGCTGCTCTGACAAGACTCTGAAACGCGTCGTTCAAGGCAGACGCCGTTCAGACGACATGTCAGGGCCGTACTCTGACAATCTCAGAGTAGCAGTCTGAAAGGCGTCGTCACACGTGGACGCCGTTCAGACGACGCGACAGGGCCGTACTCTCGCGGCCCGAAGCCAGCCCACGTGGCACCCACGTGGCAGAACCTAAAACGCGTCTGCAAAGGTGGACGCCGTTTAAACCGCGTCGAGCCCGCTCGACGCGAAACAGCACCGAGCCCCAGACCCCACTAGGGCCAGAATTACAGGGTCCGACCCGAAAACCGGATCCGAAAGTCTCGATCCTTACATTCTCCCCCCCTTAAAAGAATTTCGCCCTCGAAATTGACTGCTAGAATTAACAAGGTCAAAACAGGGATGCAGTTCACAAGGAAACTTACGAAAAGAGGTAAGGGAACTGCTCCCGCATCTCATCCTCTCGCTCCCAGGTTGCCTCACCTCCGGAGCGGTACTGCCAAATCACCTTGACCAACGATACAATCTTGTTCCGCAAAACCTGATCTTTGCGATCCTCAATACGAACAGGATACTCTGGAAAGGACAGGTCCTCAGCGACCTCCAACTCTGAAAAATCCAACACATGGGACGGAACCTGAACATACTTCCTCAACAGGGAAACATGGAACACATCGTGCACACCTGCAAGACTGGGCGGCAAGGCCAGCTGATATGCGGTTTCCCCAATTCGAGCAAGAATGGAAAAGGCCCAATATATCGCGGACTCAGCTTGCCTCGCTTCCCGAATCTCATCATACCCTTGGAGGGTGAGACTCGGAGAAACACGTGGTCCCCAACTTCAAACTCAAGTGGTCTCCGTCGGACGTCAGCATAACTTTTCTGTCTACTCTGAGCTGCGGTCAACCTCTGCCGAACTGTCCTGGCAATCTCAGCACACTGCTGCACTAACTCTGGTCCTGCTATCTGCCTCTCACCGATCTCGGACCAACACACCGGGGATCGACACGGTCGCCCATACAAGGCCTCGTAAGGCGCCATGCCGATACTGGAATGGTAACTGTTGTTGTAGGCAAATTCTACTGTGGACAAATGTTGCTCCCAAGAACCTCCCCAGTCTAGGCAACATGCCCTGAGCATATCCTCCAAGGTCTGAATAGTCCTCTCCGACTGCCCGTCAGTCTCGGGATGGTAGGCCGAGCTGAAAGCCAACTGAGTGCCCAATGCCTTCTGAAAGCTCTTCCAGAACCTGGAAGTAAACCTCGGATCTCGATCTGATACAATGGACAAAGGTACCCCGTGCAAAGAGATGATCCGGTCTACAAACAACTTTGCCAGCTTGCCGACCGACCAGTCCTTCCTAATGGCTAGGAAGTGTGCCGACTTGGTCAGCCGATCAACGATGACCCATATAACGTCTCTCCTGCTAGGGGATGTAGGCAATCCCATCACAAAGTCCATCGTCACATGCTCCCATTTCCATTCTGGAATCGGCAAGGGCTGCAGCAACCCTCCAGGTCTCTGATGCTCGGCTTTAACCTGCTGACAAGTCATACATCTAGCCACATATTCAGCCACATCTTTCTTCAGACCGGGCCACCAGAAGTGCCTCCTCAAACAATGATACATCTTGGTCGTTCTAGGATGCACTGCATATCTCGAACGGTGCGCCTCATCAAGAACACATCTGCGCACATCCTCCTCAGTCGGAACATAAAGTCTACCTCTGAACCTGACAGTACCGTCATCCCATAATTCCACCTCTGACCTCTGGAGAATCTGTGGTAACTCAGCATCTGCCCTCTGAGCCTCAATCACAGCATGATACACAGCTGGTCTCACAGTCAAACTGACCAGCACGGCTCTGTCAACTTCACGTGGGACCCTAAAGGAAGATTCCACCACCTGCTCGAACAATTTCCACTCCCGAATCATAACGTATGACATGACCGTCTTCCGACTCAAAGTGTCTGCCACCACATTCGCCTTGCCCGGATGATAAGAAAGGTCAAAGTCATAATCCTGAATGAACTCCATCCACCTCCGCTGCCTCAAATTCAGGTCTCTCTGAGTGAACACATATTTCAGGCTCTTGTGATCAGTAAAAACCTGAAATTTCTCTCCATATAAGTAATGCCTCCAGATCTTAAGTGTAAACACCATAGCTGCAAGTTCCAAATCATGGGTAGGATAGTTCTCCTCATGCTTCTTTAGTTGCCGAGAAGCATAAGCAACTACCCTGCCATGTTGCATTAGGACTGCGCCTAAACCTTGACGGGACGCATCTGAGTAAACCACGAATCCACCTGACCCAGATGGAAGCACCAAAACTGGGGCTGACGTGAGGCGGGTCTTTAGCTCAACAAAACTCTGCTCACATTCTTCGGTCCACACAAAACGAACTCCCTTTCGAGTCAACCTCGACAAGGGGGCCGCTATAGAAGAAAACCCCTGAACAAACCGCCTGTAATAACCGGCAAGCCCCAGAAAGCTCCTGATCTCAGTCACTGAAGTCGGCCTGCTCCAATCCATCACCGCCTCAATCTTGGCTGGATCCACCGCGACACCTTTGCTAGAAATAACATGACCAAGGAAGTGCACCTCGTCTAGCCAAAACTCACACTTGCTGAACTTGGCGTAAAGTTGGTGCTCCCTCAGGACCTGCAACACTGCCCGAAGATGGGCGGCGTGCTCTTCCTCAGAGGAAGAATAGATCAGAATATCATCCACAAATACAACTACAAACTGGTCCAAATAGGTCCTGAAGACTCGGTTCATCAGATCCATAAAGGCCGCCGGAGCATTGGTCAAGCCGAAGGGCATAACCAAAAACTCATAATGTCCATACCGAGTTCTGAAAGCCGTCTTACTAACATCCACATCCCGGATCCTCATCTGATAATATCCAGATCTCAAGTCGATCTTGGAAAACACCCTCGCGGACTGCAGCTGATCCAACAAATCATCGATCCTAGGAAGCGGGTACTTATTCTTTATTGTGACCTGGTTCAGCTGCCTATAATCGATGCATAATCTTAGAGAACCATCCTTATTTCTAACAAACATAACTGGAGCACCCCATGGAGATGTACTGGGACGAATGAAACCCTTATCCAGCAACTCCTGAGACTGCGCCTTCAACTCAGCGAGTTCGGCTGGCGCCATCCGATATGGGGCCTTAGACAAGGGCGCCATACCTGGTGCAAGCTCAATGGTAAACTCGACCTCTCGCTGAGGAGGAAGGCCAGGCAGCTCCTCAGGAAACACATCTACGAAATCACATAGTACAGGCACCTCCCGAGGACTGGGACTATCACAGACATCAAGAACAACAACAGAGGCAAGGAAAGCCTCACAGCCACCAGCAAGCAACCTTCGTGCCTTAAAGGCAGAAATGAAAATACCTCGAGAAGAAAGCCTAATACCTTGGAAGAAGAAGGTCGGGATGTCCGGAATAGAGAAGCGCACCCTCTTCCTGTGGCAGTCCACCTCCGCATAAAATGCTTCTAACCAATCCATACCCAGGATGATATCAAAATCACGAATAGCAAGTACAACCAACTGGGCAGGTAGTACATGACCCTCAATGGTCAAGGGAACATTCCTCAAACAATTATAAGATATCATGAAGTCTCCAGAAGGAACTTCCACCATCAGACCATCAGATAACTCATCAGCGGGTGCGGAAAGAATATCTAGGAACTGCTCGGAAATGAAAGAATGCGAAGCACCCGAATCGATCAACACATGCGCAGAGTTCCCAAGGACAGAAAGTGTACCTTCCACCAAGTTGGACGTGCGAGCCTCTCTCCTGGTGATAGCTAGAACTCTCCCCTGGGTCCTCGGCTTCTTCTGATCGCCATGACCCTGCCTCTGACCATGCCCCTGCGGGCACTGCCTCGCCAGATGGCCCTGTTGGCCGCAAGTAAAACACCTCCTGGGAAGAGTGGGACACTGAGTCCCGCCATGGGCACCACCACAGTGCTGACAAACTGCCGGAAGCCTCTGAGCTGGCACCTGCTGTGCACTGGACGTAGGACGTAGGGTCATTCCAAGCATCCTCTTTAATCTATCTCTATAGATCCGTATTCCCAATACGTAGGATGCTTCTCCCAAATCCTTCATGGAGAAGTTTTTCGACAGCCAGATCTTTCCCGATGACATCATAGCTACTTCATTCCCAATGAGTAGTATGTCGTCTACGTAAAGAACTAAGAAGGTGACTACGCTACCACTGGTCTTCTTATACACATAAGGCTCATCTTCATTCTTAATAAAGTTATAAGACTTGACAGCCTTGTCAAATCTTATGTTCCAGCTCCGAGAAGCTTGCTTCTGTAACGACCCGCCACCCTATAATCGGGGATCCGATTACTAAATGGGTACCGAATCATTAATTTGGAACCAAACCAGGATCTAGTAAGTCTGGGAAATAAATAATTAACTAAGCTAAACATTCACATCGCATTGAATTGAAATGAAAGTGCAGGAATTAAAATTATTACAATGCGACTCGATACAGCAAATAATTACATACTCCAACTGAAAGAAATAATTAGACATACAGGCCAGAAATAAATAACAACTACATCGGGGCATACCCCGGAACAACCGCTGAAGGCGCTCAACACACGGCCGCACACGCCGCTCTAGGTCTGCTGGGAGTCCTCACCTGAAAACCGCAGGGGTGAGTCTCAAGACAAGACTCAGTAGGGATCCTTCGATCCCCACTGCCCACGCACACACCCACAAGTGTAAAGTACAGCTAACGGTAAGTAACAAGCACAGTAGGTACAACTCCTAATTCTCAACGTGAAATCACATGCAGTCGAAATATATTAAACATGCATATTCTAAACCAGCCGACTAGGGAATCCACAACTGCCGTCTCGATGGAACTCGCTAACCACACAAACAACGGTGGGGAAAACCTCGACCCGCTGAGACCAAGCAATAACCCCTCAGATAGCACACTAGCTACTCCGGCCCAACTGGCTCAGGTGGTTACTCCTTCCCTCAGCATGAGTGACTCTCCGAATGTACCACTCCGACACCAGTACTAGCTGACCCCGGGGTTCACCAGGTGACCCTCTCTCACTAGGTGTCACCCCGCCCACGTCCCCACCGGCGCTGTGCTCACGCCCCCACCAGCACAGGGTGATAAAGCGCTACAATGTCACTCCAGGTCCACCGTAACATAAAGCCCAGCACAGTACGATCCGGTCACGTGAAAAGTCCGCGATCGCATAACACACACAATAGTATCACCCGGTCATGCGGAATCCATCTCTACTGCGTACACCAAAACATGAACTAACCATCTATCTAGCAGTATGAACACATTTTACTGGCATGAATTAGTGAGGTTCTGTCTTGAATCGCGTCGCCCAAGGCCGACGCCATTCAAGCTCCATGTACAGGTTCATGTAAAACAGTCTTCAGAATCAGGCCTTAAAAGGCGTCGACACCAGTGGTCGCCTTTTGAAAGGCGTCGACATCCTCAGACGCCATTCAACACAGAAATCCGGAAATTCCAAAGCCCTTACTCAGGGGATTTCTGCCTTAAAAGGCATCATGGCTACTCGACGCTATTCAAAACTCGTCGCCCACCCATGACGTCTTTTAGTCCCAGAATCCCCGAACTGGCAGACTCTCTGTCAGGTGATTCCTATCTAAAAGGCGTCGTGATGGCCCGACGCCCTTCAAAAAGGCGTCGTCCATGCACGACGTCTTTCAACCCCAGGAACCAGAGTTGCCATGAGCCCGAGGGCTCCCCTTTTCAACCCAAACAACCCCAAAATTACCCAAAAACGGAGGAGAAAGAGAGGTAATACAAACCATAGGAAATCACATTTATAGAAAATCCCCCATATCATCAAAAGAACTCCTAAACATGCTCATTCTACCCCCCAAAGCCAAAGATCTACAACATGCATAGACGGGGGAAAACATGGCTTAAACACGATGCTGTGGGAACCGTCACCCTACCGGACACTCGAACTCCTCCAAGCTTCAAGCCATCCACCCTTCTCGCCCCACGCCGCCGCCAGTACCACCGTGGTCGTCCTTGCTCCACCGTGACGTCGGCCGCCGTCCGGAGAGTAGAACGCCGCAGTGGAGGTGGACGTGGTAGTGGTAGGAGCTAGGTTGAGGATGGAGTGGAGGGAGAGATGAAATGGTGGGAGGAAAAGAGGGAGGAGGAGGTATCGCCGCCGAGTTCGCCGGAGGGGAAGGAGAGAAAGAGAGAAGGGGAAAATGAGAGAAAGAAGGAGGGCTCGCGGGGTTAACCAGAGACTGGCTAAAACGCGTCGACCTCCGCGGATGCCTATCAGGTGATTAGACGGCTGCTCTGACAAGACTCTGAAACGCGTCGTTCAAGGCAGACGCCGTTCAGACGACATGTCAGGGCCGTACTTTGACAATCTCAGAGTAGCAGTCTGAAAGGCGTCGTCACACGTAGACGCCGTTCAGACGACGCGACAGGGCCGTACTCTCGCGGCCCGAAGCCAGCCCACGTGGCACCCACGTGGCAGAACCTAAAACGCGTCTGTAAAGGTGGACGCCGTTTAAACCGCGTCGAGCCCGCTCGACGCGAAACAGCACAAAGCCCCAGACCCCACTAGGGCCAGAATTACAGGGTCCGACCCGAAAACCGGATCCGAAAGTCTCGATGCTTACAGCTTCAGTCCATAAATGGACCTCTGAAGCTTGCACACTTTATCTAGAGATTCTTTGGATGTGAAACCTTTTGGTTGCATTATATACACCTCTTCCTCAAGGTTAACATTGAGGAAGGCAGTCTTCACATCCATCTGCCAGATCTCGTAATTAAAATGTGCAGCAATGCCGAGTAGAACTCTGATCGACTTTATCATGGCAACTGGTGAGAGAGTCTTGTCACAGTCAATTCCTTGCCTTTGACAATATCCCTTTGCCACCAACCTTGCCTTATAAGTATCGATCCGTCCATCAGCATCGATCTTTCTCTTAAAGATCCACATGCATCCGATGGGTACAATACCCTCGGACAAGTCCTCCAAGTTCCAAACTTGGTTGATGTCCATAGACTGGATTTCTGAGTTCATGGCTTCTCGCCATTTCTTGGCTTCTGGGCCTTCTATGGCCTCCTGGTAGGTTTTAGGATCATCATCCTCATTATATTCTACCTTAGACTCACCTTCAGCGATCTGTCCCACATATCGTTCGGGTGGTCTAGGTAATCTACCAGATCTATAAGGCTCATCTGTGTCTACCTGAACAAATTCAGGAACTGATATCTCATCTGATGATAGTGCAACTGTTTGGGGATCTGGATCCTCTTCCAGTACTATTTTACTCCCACTGTCCTCCTGGAGAAGGTATTCCTCTTCCAGGAGTACAGCTTTCCTGGTGACAAACACCTTTTGTTCACCAAGATGGTAAAAAATAGTATCCAAAGGTTTCCTTTGGATATCCCACAAACCTGCATTTATCAATTCATGATTCTAGCTTGTCTGGATCATACCTCTTTATATGAGCAGGACAACCCCAGACTTTAACATGTTTAAATTCTGGTTTCCTACCTTTCCATATCTCATATGAAGTAGAGGCCACAGACTTGCTGGGTACTTTGTTTAGTAGGTATGCTGCTAACTCTAGAGCATACCCCTAGAGGGACACTGGTAATCCCAAAAAGCTTATCATGGATCGCACTATGTCCAACAAGGTGCGATTCCGCCTTTCTGATACACCATTCATCTGTGGTGTATATAGAGGGGTTAGCTGAGAAAAGATATCATTATCCTTTAAGAATTGTGTGAAATTAGTACTCAAGTATTCTCCTCCTCGATCTGATCGAAGAGCTTTAATACTCTTTCCTAACTGCTTCTCTACCTCATTCTTGAATTCCTTTAACTTCTCAAATGATTTCGACTTGTACTTCATTAAGTACACATAGCCGAATCTTGAGAAGTCATCGATGAAGGTGATGAAGTAAGAAAAGCCACATTTGGCTTGGGTGGACATTAGACCATATACATCTGAATGCATTAGTTCCAAAATATCCTTGGCACATTCTCCATTTCTAGTAAATGGAGATTTTGCCATCTTTCCCATGAGGCAAGATTTATATGTCGCAAACAATTTATAATCGAATGCTATTAAACAACCATGCTTATGCAACCTTTGCAACCTGCTTTCACTAATATGCCCAAGTCTGCAATGCCACATGTAGGCTTGGTTTACACAATTCTTGCTCTTCTTAAGAACATTATTAATTTAAAGATTGTAATAAGAAACATCTAAGAGGTATAGACCGTTGACTAAAGATGCCGAAGCTATTGATTTATTACCATAATAAATCGAACAACTTCTATTCTCAATAGTCAACCTATATCCTATCTTGTCCAAACAAGATACTGATATGATGTTTTTTATTATACTAGGAACATAATAACAATCTTCTAATAGTAAGGCGTCTCTTGATGGAAGCCTGAAGTTTGTTGTCCCAACAACAATCGCCACAACTTTTGCGCCGTTTTCTAATCTCAAGTCCACCTCTCCTTGTCTCAGCTTGCGCTTACTTGTCAGCATCTGCGCATCATGACAAATATGAGAAGCACATCCAGTATCCAATACCCAAGATGTGGAATCTCTAACTGACAAGTTGATATATACCATATAGATATCTAAAGCTTCAGACAGCTTCACCTTTCCATGAGCTTTATCTTTGAGGAACTCCTTGCAGTTCCTCTTCCAGTGACCATGTTGCTTACAGTAGAAGCAGTCACCTTTCACTACTCCTTTGTCTTTGTCCTTCGATCTTTTATCGTCAGCTATCATCTTTGTGTCAATGGGATCCAATGCCGGTTCAGCAGAAGGATTAGCTCCAAGGACATAGGCAATGCGCTCAGATCTGAAGACAGTCTTCAAGTTTCTGAGCTCATCCAAGTAGTTCAGGCTAGTCATAAGTTTGCATCAAGTATGCCACGGAGTGGGTTATTCGAGGACATAATTTTGTACAGGAGATAAGTGAAATCTATTCAGCAGATGTTCAATTATTAATTTTTTTAAAACAAGCTATGGTTTTTTGTTCAAGTTTTAACTCCCATTAATTTTCGACAGACTGTATAACCCTCAGCTACACAGAACGGGAGACGCCGACAGTCTCCTAGTGGGGATCATAATCTCAATAACTTGCAATACAGCCTTGTGGATAGCACAACAAACTGTAATACAATTAAAGAGCACCCAACTCATGGGACTTGCAACTCCTTACAATATCTGATCATAGCTTCTATCCCCAGAGGTTTAATAGCCTTATAGATAGCACAACAAGCCACTAATTCTAGTCTAAGCTAACCATCGTTATGCGACGAGCATAGATTTGCATGCAACCCTTGTGGATAGCACAACAAAGCTATATGGTGCCTCTACCCCGATCATATAGGCATCTAATGCCATAGCCACAGTTTATCCTCCTAGTTAAACATGCCTTGTGGATAACACAACAAACCTGCCTAAAGTGATTTGAATCCTATGACTATAATGGTGGTGGACCACGCGGTAAGTTCTTAACTACTCGCGTTACGGCTTAGAGTTTAGATGAGGGTATTTAGATAACTTTTATCTTGATCTCTCCTAGGTGATAGTATATAAACATATCGTATATATTTACTAAATACTATACCGGCTTTGATTCATAATCAAATATAAAACAATGCATCTCATACATGTCATTAGTGTGGTCATGGATATCACAGTGGATTTGACTAGAGCCAACAGTCAAACGTACATACAATTCTAATATAACATTTGCATTAGAGAATCAACAAACACACAGGTAAAGGATCTACATCACATCGCCTTCCTGGTTGCAACTGTGGATCATCCTCGCTCCTTCCTCGGTTGCCTCGATCATATTACAATAATTCTAGAGTTACATGTAAATAGAGGAGTGCCTCATGGCGAGTACAAGAGAGAGGGAGGTAGAAGTACATCGGAGTTCGAGAGAGGAAGAGGTACGCAGACCTCTATTTATTAACAATTAATAAATAACCAACATCCACGATCCACACAATCCATTCATCACATGAATAATTAAATAAGTGCATATCTATGACTATAGTGTGTTTTAAACATTCCACACATGATTCAGCGCATCACATGGCTAAAACATATGAGTTTTCAAAATTAAATGAGTTTTGGTTTTCAGACAGCTGAGTTCCAATCAAAATTGGCATTTGAATTTCGAAAACTCATTTAATTAATTTAACATGCAACTAAATCAAATTTAAAAGTATCAAATCACACATCACACGTGCACACACTCCAAATTAATAATTCCATATTATTCCATGCAAATTATAACATTTCTAATAATTAAACAATCTAACACTTAGATCAATCCACATTAATAATCTAACAATTAGACTATTAACAACTAATCTAACTCTTAGACTAGTCCAACAAAGTTAATTAATAATTTAATACTTAAATTAATAATCAACTATAATTAATTATTAATTACTAACCTAACACTTAAATTAGTCAATTAATGTTAATTATTAATTTAACTCTTAAATCAATAAATAACACTAACTTATTAACACCTAATTTATTAATCTAACTCTTAGATTAGTTAATTAAAGTTATCATTAATTTAACCATTAAATTAATGATTAACAATAATTAATAAAGGACTACCAATTTAACACTTAAATTAGTCATCTAAGTTAATTATTGATTTAACATTTAAATTAATAACTAACTCATTTATTAATTAACAGTTAGATGAAATAATAGTTAATAATCTAACATTTATATTAATAAATATTAATAACTAATTTAACAGTTAAATTAGTTAAATTAAAATTAATTATTAGTTTAACATTTAATCTAATAATTAACTTTAATTGATTAAAACTAATTGTTAATTAACATGATTTAATATCATTATGACCAAATAATTTAAATTTATTAATAAATTTAAATATCAAAACACTTTTGAATTTTAAATTAAATTCAGATTTTAATTTCGTCAATTGGGCATGGGGGTTTACACGGGCTTTAATAAGAAAAGAAATGGGAAGGGTCCAGCCAGCTGGGCAACCTGGCTCGAGCCCCTAGCTCGGCCAGGCTCGAACCCTGGCTCGGCCAGGGGCTCGGGCCCGGACCATCCCGGTCCGCCCGTGCCCTACCCGGTTCGACCGGGTCGGGACCGGGCGGCCCACCTCCTTCTTCTAGAAAACCCTAACCGAGGCCCCCTTTTAGCAGATATGCAATGGCCGGCGGCGGGCCTCCACGGCGCCGCCCGACAGCTGGCCACCGACGCCGGCCAGCCTCGCCGGCGACACCCACGGCGCCGGTGGGACCCCTGGCGCCGATAGATCCCCCGAAGAAGCCCAAAACACATATAGCCGACTCCTTAGATTTCTGATTTTTCAGGATTTTTAGGGTTTCCAAAACCGAATTTTGGGCTAGATTTTGCAGCTCTCCAAGGCCACTCCGGTAGCAGTCTAGGCCACAGGTGGATAGTGGTAACTATCCTCAGGGGATCTGGGGTCCTGCCTCGCCATCCCAACGCTTGGGAAGCGTGTACAAAGTCGTCGAAAACCCCCCGATCATCATCTCACGAAGAACTCCGAAAACCCCAAAATAATTCGAAAAATTGCAGAATAATAATAATTAAAATTATTATAAAATCTGTGTTCATCTCATGAACACGGATCCAGCAAAAAGATCGAATCTTCGCATGGAATAATACACAGAAATATTAATTTCGAGAATTGAAACGGGACGAGAAACAATGGAACCTGGCTCTGATACCACTGTTGGGTTCTCGGGATTCTCCGGTTCTCCCATGCAGCGGAAATCAAATAAAAATAGAGATCCGTTCCCGTTTCAAAAAAATCTAAAATACGATAATCGGATTATCGAAGTCTTACCATGTACGGATTCGAATCCGCAACCGTTCGGTTCCGTCGGTGCGACACCGCAAGCCCCGCAAGCGCCCAGCCTCTAGCGGAGTCCACGCAATGGATATCCTCACGTTCCTCGTTCTTCACAGCCACGAGACCTCCGCCGATCCCCGCAACGTTCGCCGCAGCGTACGAACGATTTCCCGTTGAAGGGGAATCGGAGAAGCGGCAGAGCAGATTCGGGGATCCGGATATATCTGGGACGCCAGAGAGAGAGAGAAACAGAGGAGGGGGCGGCTAGGTTAGCAGCAGCTTGTCCTACTCAGCCCGTTCACTATATTTTATACTAACCACGCAGTTTTTCATAAAAACCCCCGGTTTGTATAAAACCCACTTATTTATCCATCGCCTTGAGAATCATTTGCGTGTGACCCTCTAGGACCAATTACTAGTCCGGTTAATAGCCCAATAAGCCCAGTGACTCCTCACTGGCTTTATTAATCAGTTAATAACCCTTTATTAATTAATTAATCAATCGAATTGATGTTGCACATAGAATTCGATCAGGCCTCTGATCATATTGGGTGCCAAGCAACACCGCGTGAACCCGGAAGGTATCGGGGTTAAGTAAACCACTCTTGGAACCTTTCCGCCGACAGTTACCGCGTAAATATAGTCCTTCATTCGTACAATGCTCTCGAGTCAACTCAGGGTATGGCGTGCTATCAAACCCTAACCGGTCAACTCACTTGGATCGAATGCCGCTGATGAATATCAAAAAATACTCCTTTCCTGAGATTATCGTCCGCCCTGGACAGGGACTTCCGCGCATCCTTCCTAGAGCATTCTCTCTCTAAGTACCGAGAGCGAATGATTCTTTATTGACACACAATTCCCTTCGACGGTATTCCGTTGTACTCAATCCTTGGCTGTTTAGAATCCCGTGGCTAGAGATTCATAAACCAAAGTCAAAGCACAGAAGTCCACCGTCAAGGTGTCTTTGGTGTCTCAGGTCCGAGGACCATCCACGCAACTGCGACAATAGAATCAAGCTGGTTGACACTGAGGTACAGTACCATCCAGTGATTCAATCGGATCAGTTCAATGAACTCATTCTCCAATGAGCACCTACAGATTCGCCTTAGTGTCTCCACACAAGTGATTTATGAGATCGATCACCCTCATCATATGAGCAGGAGTAATCTGTACTAGTCTAACCGGATATCCGATGTCCTTCTCGGATATCCTCCGACTATGAACGATTAAGAATATGTGTGTTTAAGTGATCAGTCTCATTATTATGATCTCATCATAATCTGATCACTATAGCACATATTCACGAACTTCATTATGAGACGATAATTAATATGATTTACACACAATGAATATTATGCCATTATATTAATAAATGAATGAGATTACAAAGTTAAATTGGCTTGTAGGCCACCTAAGACTAATAGTGACCGAGCTGGTTGTACATGGAGTAAGTCCTATTAGAACCTTGGGATTGAGATGAGTGTATATTTTTAGCCTGAAATCGAACATTCAATATGAGATCTTTTTAAGAGTGTGCTACTAAGTCTCAAAGCTCTAAATTAACATTTTTTGTTTGTTCAACTTATTTGCAAAGCAAAGAAAAATGGAGAACATGTTTTCAAATCCCATGTTCCAAAGTGAACTCCCTTTTGAGACGGAAGACATGAGAGCCAGTACATATGTATGTATGTTCAACACACATTAAGGGGATGCCTCACGTCAGGAAGATCTAGACGAAGTCTCCTCCCATGAAGGGGATGAGCCAATTCGTCTCAAAGTTGGAAGGTCGGTGACACAGAATCCTAGTGATGATGCTAACTTAATCAGGTTGTTGGCAAGGTACACACCTGAGCAACTTATCCAGATTGCCTCAAAAGTCAAAACTTCAATCAATCATCCCGCCTTCAAGATCTATCCCGCATACCTTACCAAGCATCTTCAAACAAAGCTCCCTGCAAGACTCA
Organism: Zantedeschia hybrid cultivar; assembly: GCA_030544215.1. NCBI lineage: Eukaryota > Viridiplantae > Streptophyta > Magnoliopsida > Alismatales > Araceae > Zantedeschia > Zantedeschia hybrid cultivar. The sequence goes on along the minus strand of JARZZO010000013.1, from coordinate 11,328,263 downwards.
ATTGGGGTCTAATCCAAATGCTTCAGTTCCACCCATTTTTCCTGCTGCAGCCACACCTTGGCAACCAATCCCGACCTCATCAAAACAAATTGGACCTCTAGAGTACATTTCTAAGCAAGAAATGGAGCCTTACCTCAGAAAATTGCTTGCTGAATCATTTACAATTTCTAAGCCGTATTCCTTAGTTGAATATTGCAAACTTCCCCCAGCATATTTTCCACCTGGATTTAAGGCTCTGAAGTATCGAAAGTATGATGGAAGTACTGACCCGCATCACCATCTGTCGGATTTTCTTATGGATTCACACCAATGGCTATATGACAAAGTGTTGTTGGTGCATCTCTTTTAGAAATCTTTAGAAGGAGAAGCTCTGCGTTGGTTTTCCTCACTTGCATCCTCAGATCTGCTCAATTTCGACACTGTTTCTGAAAAATTCATTAGTCATTTTAGTCACATGACTAATCTGACTCCTACCCTTTTTGATCTAGTGTCGGAGAAAATGAAATCGGATGAAGATTTTACCCAATTTGCCAATAGATGGAGGGTGATGGCATCAAGAGTTGAAGTTATCGTTCCAGAAGCTCAAGCAGTTACCATGATTGTGAATAATGCAACACCTCAGCTTAAAACCATTCTAATGCTCAGTGAACTCTACACCTTCGCTCAATTGTACAATAGAGCCAAAGTGATATAGACTCAGATCAGATATTCCACTCTTCCTTCCTTCCTTGACATCCGCCCTCGAAATCGGACAGCGATGCCTATGCCAACCACTGAAGGGGTTACTACCAACGTAAATATCAACGCCTTCAATCAGCCAACCAAAAGGTGACCCATCAATCCTGGTCCTGCCACCACTCCTGCCAGCAATCCTCGGTAGTACTCTGCCGTTCCTCCGCCAAACAATTATGGCAGGCTTGCTCCAAAGAGAACTTCCTACCCCCCACTTCTAGAATCTTTGGGTGATATCTTCTTTTCTCTTATAGCTTGCAAAGCCATTCAACTTCCACCTCAGAGGGAAGGGATTTCTCCCAATGTTGATACCTCTAAATACTGTCCTTATCACAGAGCTCCTGGGCATGTCATTCACAATTGCTTTGCATTTAGAGATTGGGTTTATGACATGAACGATGAGGGGCGTATTATTTAGGAAGATGTTAGAATTACTGTCACTAATTTGAAAGGAAGGAATCGGGACCTTGGCATAGTTTAGAACCCTATCCCATATCATTAGAATGTTACAGACCCATCCACATCAGGACAAGAACAAGAAGAGAAAGTCAACACCTTCACAGTTGACCAAAAATCTCGGGTGATCTGAAGAGAACAATTTTGGGGGTATGAAGGAGAACCACTAGTCCGAGAATATGGGGATCATGAAGAAGATCATTGTGAAAAGATGGAAATGAGTGTGGGAGTTATCCAGGAAGTATGAAGGCCCTTAGTGCTCCTCTGGCCTAAGAAAGAACATGTTCCAACCACACCATCATGTCATAATCCTTCATTGAATTTCTTGACTCAAACCACATCCTCACTCATGATTCCTAATGACTCCCGTCACTTCAATTGATCACACCCAGTCCTAAAGAAGTCAGTACTCCCATTGAAAACACCATGAATCTTTCACTTAGAAATAGGGTAGTCCCACGATCTTCCAGGATGCCTGAGACTCAAGGGGAGTCCAACACTCCATCAAGCTCCGCGTCAACAGAATATGACATTCTCCAACATCTTGAGAAGACCTCATCAAGGATCTCTATTTTAGAGTTAATCAAAAGATCTCCTTCACACTAGGAAACACTTCTCAAATTCCTCCAAAAGTTCATGGTAAGTGAGGATCTTCCATCTAATGATGTCTCCATGCAATCAATGATCACTTTCTCCAATGAAGATTTGGCTGCTCCCGAACACCGTTCTTTACCCTTACTACTTATCATCACACTAAATGGGGTAAGGGTAGACTCTACTTTGATTGACATTGGGGCATCCATCAATGTATGCCCGATGAAGACATTGACACAAATTAGAGTAAAGGAAGAAGAGTTGGTAAGAGTTTCAACTACCATTTCAGCCTATGATAACTCCAAACGGACTTCCCCTGGAAAAATCATTCTCTAAGTAGGAGTTGGGCAAATAATCATGCCTTCAGAGTTCGTCATTTTAGATGTTGAGCCAACCTACAAGCTAATTCTGGGAAGACCTTGGATAAAGTAGACTGTGGGAATCCTGTCTATAGCACATCAATGTTACAAATTCCCATTTAAAGGAAAAATAGTGAAGATCAAAAGCACCCCTATAGTGAAAATGTTGGAGACGATAACCATAGAGCAAATTCTTGCCATGACTATCATTGAGAGGAAAAATGAAGAAACTTTGTCCACAATCAATTCGGCCCAGTTTGGAAAAGAAGTTGGGACAGCTATTGCTTCATTACCACTCAGAAAGGAGACTAAAGTGGACAGGGAAAGAAAGGGTTAGTAAATGATGATGAAGATGGGATATTATCTGGGAAAAGGATTAGGAAAGGAAGAGCAAGGAATGAGACAGTCCATCGAGGAAGAAGAAAATTTCAATGGAGTAGGATTGGGGTATCTATACAGAGATGAATATTGGCAACCCATAGATTGGGTGCTCTGGGAGCACTTTGCTTCAGGGGCCACTGGATTTCAAGAAGAAGAGAAGATGATACATCAAGTGAGGGACGATCCATCTAATAAGAGTGACAAAGAAGAAGTGGAAGAAGAACTAGGACTCCAGGCATTATTTTGTCTACAAATTCTAGAGGAAAGGTCTCCCTTACAGCTAGGAATAGGTATATTCTTAGCCCATCAGCATCTTAGTCCCCTCACTTTCATTCCATTCTTGTTTCACCCCTCAGTCCCTCCACTTATCACTCTTCCAATACCAGCATCTCCCCAACATTGTTTCTCATTCATCACTTTTGATCATAAAAAAAAGATGCCCATTTTGAAAGGAGAAAATGCCAAATCACTCTTGAAGAACCTTCATATTGGGAGAATGAGTGTACAGAGAGCTTCCTTGTTCAAGGGACCTCTCTTTCCCATCAGCTGTATTCATCAATCGTCCACCCGCTTGTACATAATAATTTAAGAATAGGAATAGGTTCAGCACAGAAAGGGGAAAGGAAGTGAAGTTCTTAGACATTTTGTTTTAGAGTTGGCACATAGATGTGGAAGTTTAATTCAAGAGTCTGCATTCTCATAGGAAGATTGCATCAATATAATTGTAAATGAGGAAGTCGCAGAATGTTTGGAATTTGATGGACTTGGGGTATATCTGTTAGCGGTGGGAGAAATTAATGAGCATGATGAATATGAGGATGAAGAGGATTCGATAACTCCTTACGTGAGTGGGACAAAGAGATTTGATGAGCCAACAACTGCAGTCGATGAACCAACCAAGGAAGTTAATCTTGGACAGAGGAAGATCCTAAGATAATCCTTATTAGTGCAAATTTGAGTGCCAAAGAAGAAGTTGAGATAACGACTATGTTAAAGGAATATCCGGATGATTTCACTTGGTCTTATGAGGATATTGCAGGACTAGATACATCTTTAGTGGAGCACCGGCTAGTCTTAAAATCTGATGCTAAGCCTGTTAAACAAAAATTGAGAAGACTACATCCAAAATCGGCTCTAAAAGTCAAAGAGGAAGTTGATAAACTCCACAAAGCAAAATTCATCAGAGTTGTTCTCTATCCTCAGTGGATAGCAAACATCGTCCCAGTGATGAAAAAGGATGATAGGGTCAAGGTGTGCATAGATTTTAGGGATTTGAACTAAGCCTGTCTGAAGGATGATTTCCCACTCCCTCACATAGATGTCCTGATAGATAATACCGCGGGCTACGAGATGCTTTCATTTATGGATGGCTTTTCAGGATACAATCAGATCAGATTAGCTGAGGAAGATCAAGAGAAGATATCTTTCACCACCCCATAGGGAACTTATTGTTATGTTGTGATGCCTTTTGGGTTGAAGAACGCAAGGGAAACATATCAAAGGGCTATGATGGCTATTTTTCACGACATGATGCATGTGGATATGGAGGTGTATGTAGATGATGTCTTGATAAAATCAATGACTCGAGAGGATCACTCTAAAATCTGGAGAAAGGTCTTGCGAAGGTCAAGGGAGCACCAATTGAAAATGAATCCTAAGAAATGTGTGTTCGGAGTACCATCTGGAAAGCTATTATGATTCATTGTAAGAAAAAGAGGAATAGAGATAGATCCTAACAAGACCAAGGCCATTTATGAAATGCCACCTCCCAAGAATATCAAACAAGTTCGAGGACTTATTGGAAGATTGCAGTTCATTCGAAGGTTTATTTCGCAACATTCACAGAGGTGCAAGCCATTCTACGAACTACTGGAAGAAGGGGCAAAATTTGATTGGAATGTGAAATGTCAAAAGACTTTTGACGAATTAAAAAGCTATTTACAAAGTTCCCCAGTCCTGAAGCCCCCAGTGGTGGGACGTCTCCTACTGCTCTATATTTCTGCTACTGATGATTCTACTGGAGCACTATTGGCCCAATATGACGATGAGAAGAAAGAAAGGGCGGTGTATTATCTCTCTAAATTATTCAATGAAGCAGAAAAGAAATACATTGCCATGGAAAGGACGTGTGCAACTCTCGCTTGGGTAGTTCAGAAGTTCAAGCATTATTTTCTTGCTCACGAGGTAAAGCTTCTGGCTAGGATGGACCCGATTAAATATCTCTTGGAAAAGCTAGTATTGACGGATCGTTTGGTTAGATGGCAAAGTTTCTTAAATCAATTTGATATAACATATGTGAATCAGAAAGCCATCAAGGGACAAGCCATTGCAGAACATCTGGCACATCACCCCTTACCAATCTTTTCTCCTATCGAAACTGAGTTTCCTGATGAAGAATTGAGGTCTTTAGTGGATGATAGTCCATCTTGTGTTCTGTATTTTAATGGTGCTCTCAACTCTAACGGTAAGAGAATAGGGGCAGTCTTATTGTCACCTGAAGGAGTGAGCATCCCTCAGGCTTGACAATTAACCTTTCCTGCTACTAACAATATAGCGGAATATGAAGCACTCTTAATAGGACTGAAGACGGTAGTAATGCTTGGAGTCAAAGAGCTGCGCATCATTGGTGATTCTCATCTAATCCTTAGACAAGTTCTTCACAAGTATAGGACCAAAGATCGCAAGTTAAAGCCATATCAAGAGTTGGTGAAAAGTGTAGCCCGTCGGTTTAAAAAACTCACCTATGTTCATACCCCAAGATCCCAGAACATTCTAGCGGATGCACTCGCTTCGCTATGTTCTTCCTTGGAATTTCCACCAGGCAAATCATCTGCAACAATCTTGATTTGGAAAATGGACTTTCCCTCTCTCTCCGACCCTTGGTTCCTGCAATTCCATAAGCCTCCTGATGAAGAAGTCTCGGTATTAAAGGTGTCCTATGTAGATCCAATGGTGGACTTTGATTGTAACGACCCGCCACCCTATAATCAGTGACCCGATTACTAAATGGGTACCGAATCATTAAAATTTGTAACCAAACCAGGATTTCGGTAAGTATGGAAAATAAATGATAAACTAAGCTAAACATTCACATCACATCGAATTGTAAGGAAAGTGCAGGAATTAAAAATTATTACAATTCGACTTGACTCAGCAAATTATTACATATTCCAACTGAAAAGAAATAATTAAGTGTACAGGCCTGAAAGGAAAAATAACAACTACATCGGAGCATACCCCGGAACAGTGGCTGCTAGTGCGCAACCCTATGCAAAAACATCCACGCTACGCCCGCCTGGAACCCAAACCTGAAAACCGCAGGGGTGAGTCTGATCGAAATGGACTCAGTAGGGATCCTTCGATCCCCACCACCCACTCACGAACCCACAAGTGCAACAACACAAATCTAGGCAATTTAAATAATTAAAGCAGTAAACACATCTCGTTAAGATTCCTAAATTCTGATATAAAACACATGCATTCGTAAATGTAACATGCACAACTCTGAAACCACTCCACTACGGAGTCCACAACCAGCGTTTCGGCTAAACACACAACCCACATGACCTAACGTAGAAAACATCGACCCGCTGAGACCAAACAGCAACCCCTCAGATAGCGCGCTGGCTACTCCGGCCTAACAGGCTCTAGGTGGTTCTGCTTCCCCCAGCACGAGTGACACTCCGAATGTACCACTCCCACACCGGTACTAGCTATACCCCAAGGTACACTAGGTGACCCTCTCTCTAGGCGTCACCCCACACCGTGTCACTCCCACACCGACACAGGGTGCCTAACCGCTAACAACTGTCACTCTAGATCTACGGTCGCACAAAACACAACACAGTGCGATCCGATTACGTAGAATCCTCGTCCTCGAAGTATGATTTCAAGCAAATTATTTAACATTATAAGCACATGTTAATAGCATGGATTAATGGAGTTCTGTCTTGAATAGCGTCGTTCTAGGCCGACGTCATTCAAGACCCCTAAACTGGTTCACACAAAACTAGCCTCGGAATATGGCCTAAATCGCGTCGCCCTCGGCAGCCGCCTTTTAAATGGCGTCACTGTCCCTGGACGTTATTTGGACCAGAGACAGAACCCCTTATCTGGGTTAAATCGCGTCCTAGGTGGAAGCCGTCATTTTAAAATGGCGTCGCTGTCCCAAGACGCCATTTAACGCTCACAGACAGGTTCTCTTTCGGCCTCCCCCGAATTACAAATTGGGATTTCTCCCCTAAAATGCACCAAAAACACAACGAAAATAGGGGAGGAGGAGGAGAATCTAAATACCCATTAAAAGCCCATCATTCCTCATTTACAAGATTAACATTTTCACCCCAAAAATCTCCTAAACATGCTCCAAAGCGGAAAAAAACATGGTTTTAATAAAAAAAACAACGAGGATTGTCACTCTACCAATTCCTTGAACTCCTCCTAGTTCCTAGCCACCAAACCACCATGCTGCAAGCTGCCACCGATACCACCGTGGACGTCATCACTCGACCGGGACATCGGCCGCCGTCCGGAGAGAGATACGTCGCGGAGGAGATGGTGGTGGTAGTGGTGGAAGTTAGGGAGGGTTGATGGAGTAGAGGGAGAGGAAAGGAAGGAGAAGGGGGAGAGGGGGTCGGACGGATCGGAGGGGAAGGGGAGGAGAGAGAAAGGAAAGGAGAGAATGAGGGAAATGAGGGAGGGCTCGCGGGGTCAAACCGAAACTTATCAAAATGCGTCGTCCAAGGCCTACACCAAACAGACGGCAAGACGGGACCATGCATTGACAGATCAGGGCCTTACTCTGAATGGCGTCGGCCATGCAAGACGCCATTCAGACGATAAGACTAGGGCCATATTCTTCCGGCCAAAAACTAGCCAACGTGGCACATTCTAAAACGCGTCCTCCTAACTGGACGTCGTTTGAACCGCGTCGAGTTTGAACTCATGCCCCAGCCCCATAAGGACCAAACCAAGGGGTCAAACTCCGAAATTGACCCAATAACCGGATCCAAAACCTCAATCCTTGCATTGATGATGGGAACCCTTGGTATTTTGATATTGAGAATTACTGTAAGGATGGGTCTTTCCCAAAATATGCCACATCTCAGGATTGAAAGGCAATCTGTCAGGTGGCACAAAGATATAGAATTCTAGGAGGTATGCTGCACAAGAAGTCACTTAGCAGAGTATTTCTTTGCTGCTTAGATGAAATAAAGGCTAAACAAGTGATTGAAGCTGCTCACGCTAGTGAATGTGGCGGCCATGTCAATGGCCGCTTACTAGCTCAGAAACTCCTCAAACTCTATTACTAGCCCACCATGGAGGAAGACTATAACATCTTCGTTCGGCATTGTGTGAAGTGTCAGCTTCACGGTGACAAAATTTATGCTCCTTCCTCATCTCTTCACCTAATGATCATTCTGTGGCACTTTGCCGTGTGGGCATTTGATGTTGTTGGACCCTTGTAAGACAGAACTGGAGAAATCAAGAAGAAGTCCTTCACCCTTACTGCTACAGAATACTTCACAAAATGGGCTAAAGCATAAGCCTTTTCCGAGATCAAAGCCTCAAAGTGATCAAGTTCATCAAGTGCAACATTTTGGCCAGGTTTGGAACCCCAAGGGACATCGTCACCGACAATGGGCCGGAATTCGTCACCTAGGAATTCCATAAAATGTGCAGTAAGTTCGGCATTCAAATGCATCATTCATCTCCATATTATCCACAAGGTAATGGCCAAGCGGAAGCAACAAACAAAACCCTCATCAGAATCATAAAGAAAACTTGCAAATCGCATAATTTCGCAGATTGGCCAGAACGTTTAGTGGATGCTATTTGGGCATATCGCACCTCGATCCGAACTCCTACTGGTCAAACCCTTTTTGCTCTCACATTCGGATCAAAGGCGGTACTTCCATACGAGATCCATATCCCCTCACTAAGAGTACAATTGGGTCAGGATTTAGATTCTGATGGACATCGGGAAGAATTGTTGACCCAATTGAAGCTCTTAGATGAAAAGCGGATGATTGCTGCCAATCACGCTAAAGTTTATAGTCAAAGAATTGTAAGATTTTATGTCAAAAAGGTAATTGAACGTAAATTTGAAGTGGGAGAGATGGTCCTAAAATGAAAATTCATAAAATCTTATGGACCAAGATATAAGTTGCTTGAAAATTGGGAAGGGCCATTTGTGGTTAAAGAGGTATATCTTGGGAATGCATATAAGTTGGTAAATGAGCAGGGGCAAGAGTTGTCTCATCCATGCAATGGTGTTTACCTGAAGAAGTTCTACCCTTAGGTCATTCATCTTTTGTTTCAAATAGGAATAGGATAGTCGGTATGGTGCTATGACCAGTGGGGCTTAAAGTTAGATTTTCATAAACTGTCTCTATTTCTTTTAGACGTTTGGAAAAGAGGAAGTCCTACACACACTCACGCATATCATTAAGGAGCAGATAATGGACGAGTCGAAGAGAATGGAAACCAAGCTTAGAAGGAGATAGAACACCCTTTTTTCCTATTATTCAGCCAAAGTCGGGGCACCGCGGCCCCATGGGAGGACTCCCGAATCCATCCGCCACCTTAGTAGGAGGAAGTCAAACAAAGAAATCAAAAGTAAAAGCCACGTCAAAGGCAAAAAAGAAGCAAAAGCCTTCAGACCAAATGTCAAGTCAATAAAAGGAGGCAAATGAAGAAAAGGCCTACCAAGTCAAATCTCAACACAAGGCTACAAAGAAAAGAAAAGAGATCGAATCCCAATAGGCAATGGGGTGGAGGAAGGATAATCCCTGAGGTCACCTAACCCTCTCAAGCGGCTTATCTATTCATTCTTTTTATTTTTGGGTGTTCTCTCTTCTTCTTAGTGACGTTGAAGTGAACTAAGATTCAAAAGTTAAATGGAATTAATGACCTGGCAAGTTTAACTGTCACGCTTTCCCAAATCAAACCCTCTTAGAAAAGAAAAGGTGTGTGAAGTTTAGTCGAAAGTTCTTTTGATCTGTGTACCATGCCGATTTTAGAGTATGTCAATTTCCCTTGAGACTTCGGGCTTAGGTCAATGCAAGCGGTTTACCGAATGGTACGACACCGCTAATTCCGGGTTAGCATCGCACGGTTGGCCATTAGGGTTCCAAGATGGTCCATCATGTACTACTTAAGTTGTGAGGAAAGAGATCCAGGTTGGGTAAATCAATTATCGTTGATATGTTTTTGAGAAGAATCTGTTGGTCGGGAGTAGCTGGGAGCCAAAGCATGGCATGACGGTTTTGTCATCTGCATAAGACTTAACAGGGTGGGTTCTGGTCGAGAACTATTAACGTCTCAAATCGGCTCAGGTATGCACATAGGACGCCTGGAGAGTTCGGCAAGGGACATTTCAAAATCTAAAAACATCACATATTTCAAAATAAAAAAAAAGTTATATATTTCAAAATCCATAAAAAATCATATATTTCAAAATCCAAAAAAAAAATCATATATTTCAAAATCCAAAAAAATCATATATTTCAAAAACCAAAAATCATCATATATTTCAAAATCCAAAAAAAATCATCACACATTTCGAAATCCAAAAAAAAAAAGAAAAAGAAACATATTCATCTGTATGAATTGCTTGTCATTTTGTGCATACAAGTTGCATATGCATGATTGCATGCCGCATATTTCTTTATTTGATTATGTCTGTTTAATAAGACAATACCCCTTAACTCGTTGCCAAGGCTAGAATGGTATTCATCTTTTTGAGTAAGGGGCTATAGTAAACTATGAAAATAACTCTCTTCCTCAGTGGTGTTGTGCAGGAACATGCAATGAAGAAAAGCAAGTTCAATGGCAATCACAAAAGTCATGAATACAACACCATCATCAGGGGCATACCCCTGCATACAACACCATCATCAAGGGCATACCCTTGCATACAACATCATCATCAGGGGCATACCGCTGCATACAACATCATCATTAGGGGCATACCCCTGAATCCACAAACTCACATCATTCTAAACTCACATCAAAAATCTCTACCACTATCTCCTGCTCCTACATCCTAGAGTGGCGGTCGTCGACGACTGCTACTACTATCCTCTCGATGACGTCTCTGACTTGGGGCTGGGGATTGAGAATGGAAAGAGTGATCAGGGAAAGAGAAAGGAAACTCAAATCCAACCTGTAAACCAGCAAAAAAGTCAAAATCACCAAAAGTATAACCACTCAAATAAGTTAGCTGGGCAGGAGGGACTGTAGGTGGAACAAAGGGCATAGAAGGATGAGTGGAAGGAGCAGTCGGATAAGTGGGAGGAGCCGGCGGATAAGCATAAGGGATCTGAGTACTTGGGTATGCTGGGTACCTAGAATGAGCCTGGCCACCTAGATGAGGAGGGTGAATTGGACCTCCAGCGCGTGAATGGGGCACGTGATCTATTCGGAGCTCATGACCCTTCATAGAAAGTTGATCAATGATCATTTCATATTTGCCCTTCATAGTGAAAAGCTTCTCCCGAGCATCCAACAATTCTTTCTCCAATTCCTTCACCTTGGACTCTACTACAAATAAGTGTCCAGGCACAGTAATGCCGCCCATGGTCTCTAGGCGTCGCGTTAGTTATTCCACTTGGGTCGCATATGAAGAAGATTGCCCTAGTGCCCTTTCCAGCTCCACCACATCTTCTCGAGCTGCTTGGAAAAAACTACCAAGCGGATGAGGTGCCATGGAACCATGAAAGTCTGCATATCAATGGTAATGCAATGCATTAGAGTGACCAACCAAGTATAATGGATTTCATGGTGTGGGCCAGTCAACCGCAGCACTACCTGAAAAAGGGAAAGTACTTCAAGAGGGGAAGAAGGAAGATTAAAGGAAGTGATTTTATGTGTGCATACCTGGCCACGAGCCACGCAGTTGCTAAGATGACCCTTGATCTCGGTCAAAACATCAGGTGTGAGAATCATGAAGCCCAAAGGTAACTTTTTGGAGGAAGAAGAGGACGCCATGAGAGGTTGGAAGGGTCCCATCCAAGCTTTCTCGCACTTATTTTATACTAAGATGCAGATAGAGATGTACTCCCATGCACCGGAGTCCCACAATAAAAGAAAAAGCAAAAAACAGCATAAAATCATAAGACGACCAGGTCGATGGCCTTCTGATGCTTCAGACGGGCACCAGTCTGGCCTTTTGATGGAACCATCAAACGGGTAGATAGATAGCCTTCTGATGCTTCAGACGGCCACCAATCTGGCCTTCTGATGGAACCATCAGACGGCCAAATAGATGGCCTTCTAATGCATCAGACGGCCACCAGTTTGGCCTTCTAACAAAATATTTTAGAAAAATTATAAAAAAATTGAAAAAAAGAGAAAAAATTAGAAAAATGTGTGCTTCTTACTTTATTGCTGATATAATGATTCTAACATCTGATTTCACAGGAAGAAAAAGATTGAAGAGTTTGCATTAGTTTAGAAAAAACTGGAGGTTAATAACTTAAGGCACATAAATCCGGAGTTCCCCTTTAACAAAAATGATGATGGATTTATGAGGTTTAAGTTATTTGAATAGCTTAGAATAAATCCTCCAGTGTCTTGCATTAGATAGGTTTTTTATTTTAAATCCAGCACGCATCATTCATTCTTTCAGCATACCATTGCAGAGGAGAGTAGGGCCTTGTCGCCCTGTGCTTTAATCATCCATTGTTGGAATCTTTTATCATCTGCGCAATGTTTTGATTAAGTCTTGGAATACACCTTACACGCCTTTGATTGCCATCCCTTAAACTCCTTCGACCGGACAGGCGTCCCATAGTGTGTCGGAGACTCGCAGCAATTGCCAAAGAACCTCCTGGGTTGTAGTTTATGGGTACAAAACTCTTTCCCCTCATCATTCATAACTTGCATCACCATTGTTTTCAAACTTTTAGCATCTTCCACTTCGGGTGGAGTGGTCCAAAATAGGGTGTAGTGTCCGTATCATCTACTTATCAATCCCCTGTGCTCCCCTGCAAAGAGGATGCCACGGAGGGATAGCTGTAGGCACCCATTTTTGGCCCATTCCATAGACCGATTTGAACTTTATTGTGTTAACGGGCCTTTGTATTGATCTTTTTTGTCGTTTCTCGCTCATTTGGACTCCTTAAATTTTAATTTCTTTTTGTCAAAAAGTTTGTCACAAAACGTTCATTTTTCAAAAAAAAAGTGCATGATTTCAAAACTTTTTATTTCATTTTTAATGCATTTGAATTTTAAAAATATTCATTGTTTAAATTTTTTAACCTATATCAAGTCTAATAGGTGGCCAGAGTGCTGGCCGTCTGATCCATCAAACAGCTAGACTGCTAGATAGGTGGCCGTCTGACCATCTTTCAGACGGCCACTTGCCTGGCCGTCTGATGGTCAAACGGCCAGGGGCTGGCCGTCTGATGGTCAGACGGCCAAGTTGCTGGCCGTCTGATACTTCAGACGGCCACCTCTTTGGCCGTCTGATGGTCTGGTTTTCCGTGATTATCCAAATCTTTTCTTACGCCTTTCTCTCGGGTTTTCGACCATATCTTGCGCATTTTCTCACCCTAATGGATTAAGATGAAGGTGATTTAGGGCTTAGGTGTCAACTTTTGATTGATTTTGGGTTAGATTTTGTTGAAGAGATCTCTATCCAACCTTCTTTATCCTCATCCATAGGCCCACGAAATGGGGGCTTCCTAGGGTTTTAACTTGACCTCCTTTGCCTATTTAAGCTCTCATTCACCTTAGGAACGGGCGGGATGAGGTTCACTAGGGTGAGGGTACCATTTTACATCAAAAGAGAGAGAAAAGAGTGATTTCAAAGTCTAGCATTAGACATCTTCTTTAGAGCCCGTCGGAAGAAAACAACTATGGAGTCTTGGAGGCTCTAGGAAGCAAGAATGTGCTGTCAATCTTGTGCCCATGCAACACTCTCTTCAACGTCAAAAAGGGGAACCCTACTCTCCTCTCTCATTTATCATTTTTATCATTCTCTTCATAGTCCCATACATGCATGCACAAGTCTAGGATTTTGTCCATGTTCAGATTTCATTTGCACACACATGCACTCATGGTTCGGTACCTTAGATCCTTGCTAAGGGGTTTATTTTGATCTAAAACACCAAAAAATGGGAAGGTGGATGGCCATAACACTTGGTCACTCATCCTTCTCACCCACACATTCAGTAAGCTCACCTCTAATTGATATATTTATTTAGCTTAATGAACGGATGTTGTGCTAATTAAGAGTCTAATGGGTTAATTTATGGTTAATCTACAGGAAATCAAGGTGTGAGGCCCCGTCCTAGTGGCCAGCCGAGGAGAAGGGAGTGTGGACTACAAATTCTCTTGCGCACGGAGGTCTTGGGGTGTCATTCGCGATCAAGGTAGTCTCTCTGGGTCGCGGTAAAACACCCTGACGGTCACCATTTTAGTTCTTGGTGTTTCAGTTCATCAAGTCATTTGTTCTTTATTCTGGGTTCGTGGCCACGGAGGTCGGTCTCTGCTGACCAGTTGAGCGCGGGGTCATTTCCGGCGCCTACACTCCTCCTTGTTCATCGGTCCAGTTGTACCAATTGAACCCCTGATTAGTCATTCATACCGTTGTAAGAGAACCATAAAGTATAACAGTGGAAAAATTGAATTAAAACTAGGATCCTACCCCGTGTGAATTTTGGTTTAAAATCCAAATAATCTAACGAGCAATCCTAAAGCAACGTAATCATCCACTTGTCTGTTAAACTTTGTGCAACGTGTTTGAACTTCTTTGCCAAAACTTAATATCAAGATGATTCGATCAGGTAGAACTTTGGATATGGCTGCTTACGAGCAGGATGCCATGATTGAATATGAGGGAGATGCTAATGCCCCTCGGGAATATGATTATTACTCTGAGAATAGGGGAGACGCTAATGCCCCCCCACAATCCAAACTTCTATCACCCTGATTATGAGGGAGAGGCCTATGCCCCTCAAGGTCAAGTCCATTTTACTCACGACCAGTACAACCGTAGTACTGATCATCCTCACATACATGTGATCTGCAATCCTACCTACGAGGAGGCTCAAGATCAAGCTGATCCCTCATCCACCAATCCTCCTGATTTGGTTACCGTTCTGGGAGCTCTGGCTACCCACGTGGATCCTGTGGTTCCCCCTATTATCCATTAAGCTCGTCCTCCTCATCGTGCTTCTCCCGTTCATCAGGCCATAGAGGGCCTTCGTATTTCAACTCCTCAGCCGTCCGGGCCACAATTGTCTTCCTCGAGATATCCGGCTAGACCGCACACGCCGACTTACCAAAATGCCTTCGGGCATAGCGGAAGCACTGCCGGACCTAAACCATACTGCCCCCTTGCCCCACTTATTCCGGGAGGCAAGCCTATCATGCTCCACCACCTCCTCCTCCTCCCCAAATCGATCCAGTGACTCAGGCTCTACTCACAAAGATAGACTGCATGGACAAGCAGTTCAACAGTTTCAAGAAGATGATGGGAGTCAAGGTTGTCCTTGAAGTGTCCATCCCCAATCTGCCAGTATTTCATCTGCCACCTTCTGAGATGCCCATGTATAGAAAGTACAACGGTTCTGGTAACCCCTTTACCCACCTAAAGGAGTTTATGTACGAATCTTCCTTTTGGTAGAGTGACAAGAGGTCACTGGCGTTCTTGTTCAGGAAATCATTAGAAGGACCAGCCCTTGAGTGGTTTTTCTCCTTGGATTCGTTTGACGTGGAAGATTATGACATTGTGTCGCAGAAATTCATCCAACGATACAAGGACAAAATTGCACCCTCCCTGTCTATAACTAATTTAGTGGTTGAAAAGATGAAGCCTGATGAAGACTTCATCACCTTTGCTGATAGATGGAGGAGCATTGTAGAGAAGATCAATGATCATCTATCCGAATCTAAACAAGTGAAGATGATGATTTCTAATGCTACCCCTAGTACAAGCTGGTCCTCACGTTAAACAACTTGACCAGCATGGTAGAATTATATGAGAGGGCACGTTATTGTCAGAATGCATTCAATGATGCTACTTTCTCCAATGTCTTTGACCCTCACAGACCTAGTAGGCCTCCACCCCGGAAGCCTGTTAATCTAAATCCCTCTAACATGGGTCCTACCACTGAAGGCACACTCTCCTATGAACAAATCAGCACCATAAATAATAACCAGCCACAATTTGTAAGGAACCAGCAGCAACAATTGCAATACACAGGGCAGCGACCGCTGAACCAGCTGGACTTCAGGCCACCTCAACAACTATACCAGCCAGCATATAATCAGCCTCGTCAGCAACCAGCATACCATAATGTGCCTCCCTCAGGTGATTACAATTAGCAGAGAAAACCTCCAGGTCCAAAGAAGGCGTCTTATCCTCCGCTCCTGGAGTCTCTATCAGACATATTGAATGCCCTTATGGTAGCCAATGCTTTGGTCTTGCCAAAGGAGAAAATAGTCTAGCTTGCTCAGACCCGGGGATCCGAGCTTGTCTAGGGCGCCAGAGAGAGAGAGAGGAAGAGAGGAAGGAGCAGCTAGGGTTGAGCAGCAGCTTGGCCTGCTCAGCTCGTTTGTTACATTTTATACTGACCGCGCGGTTTTTCATAAAAACCCCCGGTTAATATAAAACCCACATATTTATCCATCGCCTTGATAATCATTTGCGTGTGACCTAGGCCCAATAAGCAGTCTGGTTAATGGCCCAATAAGCCTAGTGACTCCTCACTGGCCTGATTAATCAATTAATAACTTATATTAATTAATTAATCAATCGAATTAATGTCGCACATTGAATTTGATTAGGTCTTCGATCACGTTGGGCGCCAAGCAACACCGCGTGAACCCGGAAGGTATCGGAGTTAAGCAACCCACTCTTGGAACATTTTTGCCGACAGTTACCGCATGGATATAATCCTTCATTCGTATAATGCTCTCAAGTCAACTCAGGGTATGGTTTACCGTTAAACCCTAACCGGTCGACTCACTTGGACTGGATGCCGCCGTATAATATCGGAAAACTCCTTTCTCGATATCATCATCCGCCCTGGCCAGAGACTTCCGCGTATCCTTCCTAGATCATTCTCTCTCTATGTACAAAGAGCAAATGATTCTTTATTGACACTCAATTTCCTTCGACGGTATTCCGCTGTACCCGATCCTTGGCTGTTTAGAATCCCATGGTTAAAGATTCATAAACTAAGGTCAAAGCACAGAAGTCCACCGACAAGGTGTCCTTGGTATCTCAGGTCCGAGGACCATTTATGCAACTGCAACAATAGAATCAAGCTGGTTGACCATGAGGTACTATACCATCCAGCGATTCAGTCGGATCAGTTCAATTTACTCATTCTCTAATGAGCACCTATAGAGTTGCCTTAGTATATCCACATAAGTGACTATGAGATCAGTCATCCTTATCGTATCAGCATGATTAATCTATACTAGTCTAACTGGATATCTAATGTCCTTCTCGGATATCCTCTGACTAGGAACTATTAATAGTATGTGTGTTTAAGTGATCAATCTCATTAGTATGATCTCATCATAATTTGATCACCATCGCACATATTCATGGACATCATTATGACACGAGAATTAATACGATTTACACATAATGAATATATTGCCATTTTATTAATAAATGAACAAGATTATAAAGTCATATTGGCTTGTAGGCCACCTAAGACTAACAACCCTCTCTCTAGGCGTGACCCCACCACTCCCACACCAGCGCCGTGTCACTCCCACACCGACACAGGGTGCCTAAACGCTAACAACTGTCACTCTTCATCTATGATCGCACAAAATACAACATAGTGCGATCCAATCACGTAGAAATCCTCGTCCTCGAAGTACGTTTTCAAGTATGCATTTAATCAAACTATCTAGCAATGTAAACACATATTAATTGCATGACTTAATGGGGTTCTGTCTTGAATCGCGTCGCCCATAGCTGATGTCATTCAAGACCCCTAAATTGGTTCACACGGAAACTAACCTCGAGAGATGGGCCTAAATCACGTCGCCCAGGGTTGACGTCATTCAGATGGCGTCACCTAGTCGCGACGTTATTTACCACCCGAAAACTGAACAACCCTATAGTATTTGGGCCTAAATCGCGTCGCCCATGGCCGACACCATTTACAAATGGCGTCGCCCTAACCTGACGAAATTTAGCGCCTGAAGCAAGATTTTCCAGCGACCTCCCCCGAGCCACAAATGGGATTTCTTCCTCTTAAAACTTTCCTTAAACACCCAAAATAGAGGAGGGGAAGGAGAATCCAAATAACCATTTTAAAATCCACTGTTCCCCATTTTATAAAACGAGCATTTTCACCCAAAAATTTCTTAAAACATGCTCAAAAGTGGGAGAAACATAGTTTTAAGCAAAACACTGGGAGGATCATCACCCTACCGGTTACTTGAACTTGTTCTTGCTCCTAGTCGCCGAACCGCCACGCCACGAGCCGCTACCGGTACTGCCGTGGACGCCATGACTCCACCAGGACATCGGCCGTCGTCCAGAGAGAAATGCGCCGTGGAGGAGATGGTGGTGGTAGTGGTGGAAGTTAGGAGGTTTATGGAGTGGAGGGAGAGGAGGAATGGGGAGAGGAAGGGAAGGACGGCGGGGGGGGGGGGGGGGGGGGGGTCATAGCCGTTCGGAGAGGAGGGGGAGAAGAGAGAGAGGGGGGATTTGAGGGAAAGGAGGGAGGGCTTCGGAGCGTCAACCAAAACAGGCTGAAAACGCATCGTTCCTAAACGACGCCAATCAGAAAATAAGATGAGGTCGTACATTGGTAGATGCCTGAATCATGTCATCCATGCAAGATGCCATTCAGATGACACGACTGGGGCCGTACACACGTGCCCCCAGGCTCATCCATGCGGCACTCTTGCAAAGCTCCTAAAATCGCGTCTCGCTTGCCCATGTCCCAACCCCACAAGGGCCCAAACCAAGGGGTCCGACACTGAAACCGACCCAATAACTGGATTCGAAAACTCAGTCCTTACATTCTCCCCCCTTTAAAAGAATTTCATCCCCGAAATTGCTGCGATAAAAATAACGAGATCAAAAATGATGGTACAAGCTTACAAGAGAACTTATAAGAAAAGGTAGGGAAACTGTTCTCGCATCTCATCCTCTCACTCCCAGGTAGCCTCGCCTCCGAAGCGATGCTGCCAACTCCCCCTAACCAGAGGAACAACCTTGATCCATAGGACCTGCTCTCTGCGATCCTCAATACGCACTGGAAATTCCAAAAATGCAACTTTCAATCCTCGCCTGCCAACCTTTCTCTCAATCCCTCTCCGACAGGAGTAAGACGGTTTAAATAGGAGAGTAGAAAAAGGGGAAATTCCAGTTCTAAATCCTTGTTAATCATCAAAGAACCAATAGGAAGCGGTCAAGAGTCGGGGGTTGTGCGCGTGGCAGTCGCCGGAGTGGGGAGTGATCGGGGTAGTGGGGATGAGGGTACCGAGTGGGGGGAAAATCATGGGAAGACGAGGTCAAGGTGGAAGTTAGGGAATGAACGGCCAACCTTCTTGCCTTCTAATTCTGTGGAAGGCCAGGTAGCTGGCCTTCCATGAAAAGCTGGAAGGCGGCCCAGTTGGCCTTCCAAGGGCGGCGGAAGGCGAGGGGTGGCCTTCCAAGGGTGGTTGAAGGCAAAGGGGTGGCCTTCCAAGGATGGTGGAAGGCAAAGGGGTGGCCTTCCAAAGGTGGTGGAAGGCGGGCTGGTTGGTCTTCCAAGGATAGTGGAAGGCAAGGGGTGGCCTTCCAAAGGTGGTGGAAGGTGGGCTAGTTGGCCTTCCACGAAAAGGTGGCGCAAGCCGAGATTGGTTAATGGGCCTAATTATTTAGTGGGTTTAGAAAATTGGGTGGATTAAATGAGATGGCTAAGGTGATGGGTTTGATGGTGATGGGATAATGGTGACTGGTGTTTACGACCAAAAGGGGTCCAAAATAGGTGTCTACAAATGCCCCTCCAGGACACCTATTTTGTAGTGGAGTGGAGCGGAATGATAAATAGGTGTTCTGAAAATCGAACCAGATTTTGGACAGCTCAAAGAAGAGATGAACTATATCCAAAGATGATATGAGAATGTGGTAAATGCATGAGAGTTTAGGCATTTGGATTGCAAGGGTGTTTAAGAAGTGGAACAAAATCCAAACTAGAGAATCACAATCCATGGGACCCTCGGGTGCTAGAACCGCGAGGCCTTGGTGCACTAGGATACAACGATCTGACCCAAGGGGATCTCAAGCATGAAAGATGGATGGAGCATGACTTGAAAATGTCTCAACACAACGGGCGCACAATGGCCTGGCGCATCACATGATCGCCAAGTGAGAGATTCGCAAGCACGCGAATTGGAGAAGGATATGGTCTTGCAATTGAAAGGGCTAACAAACAAACAATTGCCAGACTCACAGATCAACAATGGGTTAAGCAGAGTGATAAGTTGTGGTTTTTGCCCCTAGGGCGGGAATGGATTTGCTGGTGGATGATGCTTATGCAATGCATGCTGGTTTAAAAATTGGAAAACAGATTCCTAATGCAAACAGGAGGGATTTATTGGCCAATCGAATAACTTGGGGAATATAGACTCCTCATTGTTTTGTTTAAAGAGGAACTTAGAGTCTATACGCCCAAAGTTATTAGCCTCCTGTGTCTTCAATCCTACTTGCTTCAGTTTTCCTGTAGCTACAATAGCGCACATTAGCAAAGTTCATATATCCAATGATCACAACATTCAAGTATTTAAACTCCAAAAGGATGAGAAGCAAATATCTAGTTTCGAGTCGAAGCCGATATGGAAAATATGGCTATTTTAATAGTAGAATGCCAATCCGATATGACTTCGACTCGATTTTCAAGAATAACCATTAATTTGTTGATGTTAGGCAAAGAGGTCTCCTGAACTTGTGGTGAAGTTACCTCCTCAAAGTAAGAAGGGGTGAAGGGTAATTAGCATGCCTTTCGCGGAAGGGCCTTTTTCAAAATGATGGAAGGTCAACAAGCATGCCTTCTACGAAAAGGTGGAAGGCCAAGGGATATGCCGTCTATGAAAAGATGGATATGCATGTCCTCCGTCTTTTATGGAACATGGAAAGTACCAGAGTACTATGGCCTTAAAAGGGGAGACTTGTCCCGAAGCTCCCTTTTGAAAATCTCAAACTTTTCTACGAGGACTATGGCCTCGTCTTCTGCTCACGCGACTGCCAGGGAACCTCAAGTTCTATCTGACGTTGAAAGCCATCTCAACAGCCTACTGGCCCATGGACAGGTAAGCTCAAGCTTTTATACTGTTTACTTTGATTCTCTCATCTCTCCTTTGACCTTTGGTTGTCCTGTAACCTATTCTTAAATTCCCTGATGCTCGGCATACTCGAAGGTATACATGGCTTGCGTACCTAATGGACGCGATTCATAATGACCCGCCACCCTATAATCGGGGATCCGATTACTAAATGGGTGCCGAATCATTAAATTTGGAGCCAAACTAGGATCACGATAAGTCTAGGAAATAATAATAAACTAAGCTAAACATTCACATCGCATTGAAATAAAAAGGAAGTGCAAAAATTTAAAATTTTTACAATGCGACTCGACACAGTAAATAATTACATACTCCAACTGAAAATAAATAATTAAGCGTACAGGCCAGAAGATAAAAAAACAACTACATCGGGGCATACCCCGGAACAGCGGCTGCTGACGCGCAACCCAAGACAACACTCTCCTCGCTATGCCTGCCTGGAACCCTCACCTGAAAACCGCAGGGGTGAGTCTCATCAAAAAGACTCAGTAGGGATCCTTCGATCCCCACCGCCCACTCACGCACCCACAAGTATAGATAATTTTAAGCAATTAAAGCAGTAAACACAATTTCTAAATTTCGATATAAAACACATGCAATCGAAATATAACATGCAAAATTCTGAAATCATTTTACCACGGAACCCACAACCAGCGTCTAGGCAAAACATGCCAACCACATGGCCGAACGCAGGAAACACCGACCCGCTAAGATCAAACAGTAACCCCTCGGATAGCACGCTAGCTACTTTGGCCCAACTGGCTCTAGGTGGTTTCTGCTTCTCCCAGCACGAGTGACACTCTGAATGTACCACTCCCACACCGGTACTAGCTAACACCGGGGTACACCAGGTGACCCTCTCTCTAGGTGTCACCCCACTACTCCCACACCCGTGCTGTGTCCCTCCCACACCGACATAGGGTGCCTAAGCGCTACAACTGTCACTCTAGGTTCACGGTCGCACGAAACATAACACAGTGCGATCCGATTACGTAAAAATCCTCATCCTTGAGTACGGTTTCAAGCATGCATTTAATCAGACTATCGAACGATGTAGATACATGTTAATAGCATGAATTAATGTGATTTGTCTTGAATCGCGTCGCCCATGGCCGACATCATTCAAGCCTCCTAAACTGGTTCATATAAAATGGGCCTCGAAAATGGCCTAAAAACGCATCGCCATATGTAGCCGCCTTTTGAAAGGCGTCGCTGTCCCTAGTCGCCTGATAACGACAGAAACAGAGACAGGCTTCGAGGTGATTTCACTTAAAACGCGTCGTGCATGCAAGTCGCCATTCAAAAGGCGTCGCTGTTCCTGGATGCTCATCAGTCTAGAGACAAAGTTTGTTATTTAGGCTAAATTGCGTCACAGGTGGAAGCCACCTTTCTAAAAGGCGTCGCTGTCCCCCGACGCCATTTAACCCTCATAGACAGGTTCTTCCTCTGCCATCTCCCAATCCAAGGGGTGGTATTTCCTCCCCCAAATTGTGTAAAAATACGAAAAACGTGGAGAATGAGGAGAAGAACCTAAATACCCATTAAAACACCCAATTTCTCATTACATGCGTTTAGTATTTTCACCCCAAGAAAATCCCTAAACATGCTCCAAAGCGGGAAAAACATGGTTTTTAAACGAAATACAATGGGGATCGTCACCCTACCGGTTACTCGAACTCCTCCTAGCTCCAAGCCGCCAACCCGTCTCGCCCCACGCCGCCGCTGGTACCGTCGTAGACACCGTTACTCCACCGGAACGTCGGCCACCGTCCGGAGAGAAATGTGCCGCGGAGGAAGTAGTGGTGGTAGTGAAGGAAGTTGGGAGGTTAATGGAGTGGAGGGAGAGGAGGAATGGGGAGAGGAAAGGAAGGGGAGGGGGAGAGGGCGCTGGAGAGTCGGAGGGAAGAGAGGAGAGATAAGAGAAAGGAGAGAATGAGAGAAAGGAGGGAGGGTTCGCGGGGTCAAACAGAAGCTGGGTAAAATGCGTCGTGCAAGCCCGACGTCATTTAGATGATAAGACCAGGCCATACACTGACAAACCAGGGTCATACTCTATATAGCGTCGTCCATACAAGACGCCATTCAGACGATAAGACCGGGGCCGGACTCTCACTCCCCAAGGCCAGCCCGCGTGGCGCCCACGTGGCACAGCCTAAAATACGTCCACATTGCTGGACGCCGTTTGAACCGCGTCGAGCAAGCTCGATGCGAAAAGAAACTAAGTCTCAGCCTCACCAGGGCCCAAACTAAGGGATCCAACCCCGAAACTGACCCGATAACCGGATCCGAAACCTCAATCCTTACACGATTACTCTAGACATGAGGTGTATATGCGCCGGTGGAATCTAACCCGGTCCATTGTGTTCGTGAAGTGGTTCAACTCCATTCACTGGCATTGGGAGGGGCTGGACGCACTGCTTGAACTATGGCATCCGGAGATGCATACATTCGTGTTTCGAGAGTTCGAAGCGACAGTGCTGATAGAGGAGGTGGAAATCTTCTATGGCTGGGAGGGTCTAGCCACTGGCGATCCCTCCGATTTGCCTGCATGGGAGGTGATCTTTGCTGATATAATGCAAGACAAACTGGAGGTATGCCGTATGAGTGACAAGCGAGGAATCCTCGTCGATCGTCTTGCGCACTGGTTGATCCAAGAGATTAAACCCAAGACGGTCGAGCCTGAAAGACTGATGCGGGGGTTATGCCTAGTCCTCGAGGGAGTCTTGTGGTTTCCAACCTTAGGCTCTGTGCTAGAAAGAGAGTATGTGGGTGTGCTGAGCTTGCTGTGGAGAGGTCAATCTCTTGCCCCGGTGATTCTGTCACATCTATATGGGGGGCTCAGTCACATGAGTATGGGGCGATCTGTAAGGGGGAGCTTATTCACTCTACAGTTGTGGATGAAGATGCACTTAGTTTTTGATTTTGATGAGAAGGTGACCTCCACTTCCAAGATATTTCAGCACAGTGCGTGGTATCCTGCACGCTCACTTCTTGGTCCCGAAGATCAAGTTAGATGTCTCACGGCTTATCTAAAGACGAGGGTTGACTGGCATGGTTATCTGAATTTTCTGACTGTGGAAAAATTCGTCTTTGTTCCGATGATCCTTCGGGGAATGGAATTTACCACAAGGGCTTCTCGTGAACGTGAGCTGTGGCTAATCGGCCCTGATGAGCTAACCATGTACCAAGGGCATCGCTGCCATCTTCAGATTGGAGTTCCAAGACAAGTGCCATTTCCTACTTTATATGATATGCTGATTGTACTAAGGCATACAGGGTATGCGAGGGAAGCAAGGGCTATAGAACCACTTCGACGTGCATGGCGTCGTCATTCTAGATTCACTAAGGCCTGCATTGATGTAGCAGAGACTTCTGAAGAGGTCCATAAATATATGAATTATTTAAGAAATGTACGGCCTGCTGTATGTGCCTTTTTCATAGGTCGTAGAGCATTTGAATTATGTATTTATTAAAACTTGGTGAATAAAAATTTTATTTTTAATTTTAAAAATTCCCTCCCCATGGACATAGATAAACGAAGATCTACGGGCGGCCTCTCTTCTGGCCGTCCGTTCCAGCGGACAGCCACACGCGTGGTCGTCCGTGACGGTGGACGGCCTTATGCGTGGCCGTCCGTAACGGCGGATGGCCCCACATACAACCGTCCATACCGGCGGACGGCCACACGTACAACCGTCCGTGACGGCGGATGGTCACACGCGTGGGCGTCTGACCCATCGGACGGCCACGCCTGTGGCTGTTCTTGCCGGCAGACGGCCGTACGTGCAGCCGTCCTTGTCGGCTGACGGCCACGCTTGTGGCCGTCCGTGTCGGCGGTTGGCCTTAAAAAGCCCCCAAAACCCTCTTGTTACTTTTCCTACTCTTTCTTCCTCTTCTCCTTGACCCCAGCTTTCTCCTCACCCTTTCATGGCTCAAGTGTGGCTCCCCCGTTCCTTTAGGAGAAGAAGGACCGGTGGTGGCGATGGCGAGGCGGCAATGGCCGGCGGCAGCGATGGTGCGGATGCTGGCAGTGGCATCGGCGAGGAGGCCGGCGAAGATGCGCTCCGCGACGAAGAAGAAGGAGAAGAAGAGAGGGATGCAGAAGGTGACGATGAAGAGGAGGAAGATGAAGTCGGTAAAGAGGAAGAAGAAGCCGGAGAAGAAGAAGAAGAGGAGGAAGATGGCGGCAACCAGGAGGTTCCCCCGAAGAAGAAGAAGGTGAGTCCTTTTGATTTTTTTTTTTTTTTTTTTGGATTTGATCTGTGGCAGCCGGCCTAGAAGACGGCAGGCGGCCGCGCCGTCCGTCCGTGCGGATAGCGCACTGCCACGCAGTCCGTCCGGGCAGACGGTCGGCGCCCCTGCCGTCCATCCGGGTGGACGGCGGGCTGCCACGCCGTCCGTCTGGGCGGATGGCGGGCGGCCCCGGTCATGCCTCTTATGCATATTTACATATGCCCCTAACTTTTATTCTCTTGGGATTTGCAGCAACCGCAGAGAGTTCAGGGTAGAGTTTCTTGGGAGTTGGTCTGGGCCTGGTACCATGCACTGCCCGACCAGCTCCTTTTCCAGGTGGATGCAATTGGGTTCGGGCAGCTGTTTCGGATCCGACCATTTATGGTGGATGCACCATTCTTGGTGGCTTTACGGGAGCGCTGGGATGACAGATGCAGAGCCTTTATCATGCCTTGGGGACATATGCTGCCCACGCTGGAAGACGTCTCCTTTTTGACAGGCTTGCCGGTCATTGGTGATCTAGTAGTGGATCCTGAGCTCAGAGATTACAGACAGCTTTCATATCGACTCCTAGGTGAAGGGTACTACAGAGTCCAAAGAGCATTATCTCATATACCCTCGGGCAGTTTGCCCGATCCGTGGGATTGAGTCGGGCACGGCAAATGCCGAGCGAGACTCTTGAGGCTTTTGCTGAGAGAGTGGAGACTTTGCTAGATTTGGATGGCCACTCAGATGATGAGAATCTGCGGATCTTCCTCCTATTCTTCTTCGGATGACTGTTATTTGCTACAGCTTCTGACAAGGTCAACTTGAAGTATTTGCCGTTGTTGGAGGATCTCCAAGCAGCGAAGAAGATGGCATGGGGAGCAGCGATGCTGGGTCACCTCTTCTCTCACTTGGTGAGCTATCGCCAGGGATCCGGCAATTTGGGCGGGTTCACGCCCTTTCTTCAGGTAATCCTTCTTGATTGTTGATCTCTGTCCTTCCTTGCTCAAACTGATTGATATTGACTGTGTTATCTCTTGTAGATTTGGGGCTATACCTGCTTCCCCATCGGCCGTGGGGCAGCCTCCGCGGATCGTGAGGGATGGACTCCTTTTATGGCGTGGTGGGAAGTGATTCGGGATTATCATCCCGTCTTGTACCGCGTGGAGGACATCCGTGCCGAGCTTGACACATTTCCTCCTCACATGGTGAGTAATTCAAAATATGCACCTCTTGACCAATGATTAAGTCTGACTTTTCACTTCAAATAGGTGGTGTGGATGCTATATGTAGAGGAGGATCTCACTGATCATCCATAGGTGTCTTAGAGTCTTTCCCAATTCCGGCGAGAAGTGCCCTTGCTATGTGTGAATATATGTGATGGCCTCTTCGTTTGGATGACTTCCATACGTGGGGATGGCACTAGCCTTTACTTGCCTTTCCGACCTACCCTGATATGAACTGCAATCATCGCCGCTCTTCTGCAATTGGTCAGGACTGGCGAGTGGTAAGGCGGGCTGAGATTGAGGTATGTCACCGCACTGGGGACGCCCTGCAGGAGGATAAAACCCTGCAAGATAGTTACACATACTTGGGAGATTACGCCCGACGGTATGCAGACCGCATGTTTCTAGATGCACGGTGGGTGCGTCAATTCAAACCATTCAATTCACTTGCCTTTCATTCAATTTCTTCTTACTGATTGGCCTTGGTGGTGTATTTGCAACAGATGCCAGAAACCGAAGCCGTGCAGATTTTAAGGAATCATAATGAGATTTTGGTTCTGCAGATGAGTGACTTGCTTCGCCAAATTGGAGAGTTGGTGAGAAGTTTGATTTCCGGTTTCAGGAGTGAGATTGTCCTTTTATTTTTATGGAATTCTTCGTGATGCAGAGAGAAATGCTAGCCCGCCACGAGCCGCGAGGAGATCCTGGCACAGGCTCATCATCTTAGGGGCTAGCTGCCCCTGCTGATTGGGAGGCGAGGTTACAGGATGCCATCCATCGTGCGGAGGCCCAGGAGGCGGACTTGGCACAGCAGGTGAGAATTGTTCCATTCTTGTGTTATTCCGATTGAGCTTGCTTAACTCTAAGTTCCTTTACAGCGCCAAGAGGTGGAAGCCGCCTTGGCCAGGGCACAAGAATTGGAGAACCTCAATCAGCAATTGAGAGATCAGGTGATAGAGGAGTGGACTGTCTGGGCCAGGACAAGAGAAGAATCCCATCCAGACGTGTACTGGGAGGGCAAGATAGCCGGCCTGCGAGAGGAGCTGACGAGGTCGCAGACAAAGGTGAGGGAGCTTGATTTCAAGTACCAGACCCTGTGGGACCGAGTGATGAAGAAGGGGCGAGAACGAGCCACGAGATCCAGCGCACAGAGTCTAGGAGCTCGTCCGCCTATCCCTGCTCCATCGGCTGTCCAAGCACCTGCTGGGAGTTCTATCTTTAGAGACATCGACTCCCTGCTTGCTGAGGACGCATGGAGGGCACTTCGACCTGCTGGCTCTTCGGGGTCTATGCGACCGGCATCGGGTCATTGCCGTGCTCGGGAGTATGACGCTGAGAGTCAGATGAGACACTCCTCTCGTGATAGGAGGGAGGATGAGGCGGAGGGAAGGAAGAGGGATTGAGAGCTGATACAGGGGTATGCCCCTGTTTTGTGATGTATGAACATATGTTATGCTTGCATATTTCACTATTTGGATGTCCTGGCACTTCTTGTTTTGCTTTTTGTTCATACATGTTCTTCCCTGCATGCACAACATTAGGAAAAACGGTTAGTAGTATCTGTTTTCGGCCCCTTGCCCAAAAGAGAGCAACTACCTTTTCCCTAGCTTTTGCATAGGGTCAAAGGGTCGTGTCCTACTAACCAGACAAAAGGAAGAGTATTGAAACTGATGTGACCAGTAAATATGCAATTGCTAGAGGATATTAACAAATGAGGTGCGTGATAAATGAAAACATGTTTTTGATTCCGACCGCCTGGTGACTGCCCAAACTTAGCCTGGTTGAATGATAAAAGGGAAATGCACACTCAACTTCCCAGGTATCATAAGCACACATCTAGGTTGATTTGGGCCTCTTGACTCCTCAAATTAACCTTGACTAGCTAAGACTCATACTGATGACAATACCGTCATGCCATGCTTAGGCTCCCAGCTGCTTCCAACCACCAAGTTTGTTCAAAAAGTTTTCGAAGTAAATGATTTGCCCGACCCGGGTCTCTTTCCTCACAACCTATAAGGTATAAGATGGAACACCTTGGAACCCCAACGGTCAACCGCGCGACACTGACCCGGAATCAGACGCCGTCGCACCTATAGGTGACGTACATGCATTGACCTAAGTCCGAAGTTTTGAGAGTGCTTATTGAGATTATGGTTAAGGAATTGATTCACCAGAAACACTGACATTACTCTTTACCCATTTTGGACTCCTATGATCATGTGAGCATGTGACGATTTTTGCAAAATGAACCATTTTAAAATGATATTTGGTCTTTAGATAGCTATCTCGTGTTAAACCTTGGGGGAGAAAAAGTGAAGAAATTTTTGGAGGCAAACCTCACAGGAGGATCGACAAAACTGTTAAAAGATAGAGCTATGACAAAACGGACCCTTTTTGACCTCCTAGATGCCCCTATTTTTGATTTTTTCAGGCCTTTGGTAGATTTCATGGCCAGGCACGGTCACGACCAGGCTTTTTTGTATGATTTCTTGAATCCCCTTTCCTTTTTTGTATTTATTTTCCTTTCTTGATATTTTTCAGGTATTCCGCCTGCGGGGACACTGCCCTCTTCACGTGCTCTGGTCTTTTACATTTAATATTTGGGCCTATTTGAGGGGTTACATCTATCGGGTTGTTGAGGAACCGCAGTTTGCTGAGCTCGACCATTTAAGGGCGTTGATTGTCTTGATCAGTCGAGAGACGAAGAGCAAATGTTGTAGTTGACAGTGTACTAAAGACTTTGAACTCATTTTAAGAAGGTTCTCTTTGTAAAACGTGTAGATGTGTGCATCTCATGATGATCATAGGGATCCGTATAAAAGTAAAGTAGATGTGTCCAAGGTTCTGGTGGATCAAAGTCTTAACCAAACCTTAATGTTAACCTAATCTATCATGCAACTAGACCTAGACAAAAGGGTTTCGTGGTAGTCACCAGATAGTTGGATTTTATGTTTTTTCCTAATTTTTTTGTGATTTTCATTAAAGTATGTACATATTTACAAATCTTTTGTTGCTTTTCGGAATTTTCAAATTTTTTGGATTTTGAAATTTTTGATTTTTTTGTGCATTTTTAAGGGTAAAACTTCTTCAGATACACCCCATTCCAAAGATGAGGTAATTCTTCTCCTTTTTCATTGATTAGGCAGTATGCATTACCTGAGTATGCTTCTTTGATTACAAATGGACCTTCCCAATTTTCTTGCAATTTATTCCTGGGACCAGGAATTTTGATCATTTTTCTCTTGAGTACCATTTCCCCAATTTCAAACTTTCTTTCGAGAACCTTCTTTGCATAGAATCGTGCGATCCTATTTTTGTAAACTTGAGCGTGGTTTGATGCCATTATCCTTTTTTCGTCTAATAGTTCCAGTTGGGTTAACATGGCCTTACGACGTTCGGCGTCGCTAATTCTATTGTCCAACAACACTCTTAGAGAAGGGAGGAGAATCTCGTATGGGAGTACCGCATCTATTCCGAATGTTAGTAAATAAGGTGTTTGTCCGGTGGGGGTTCGGACAAAAGTACGGTACGCCCAAAGAGCTTCTACTAGGCGATCCGGCCAGTCTGAATAATTGTGTGATCTGCAAGTTCTTTTGATGATTCTAATGAGAGTTTTATTGGTGGCTTCGGCTTGACCATTTCCTTGTGGGTAGTAAGGCGAAGAGTGATGCAAATTAATGCCATACTTACTACACATGTCCCGGAGCTCCTGGGAGATGAATTGTGGTCCATTGTCGGTGATGAGATCGCGCGGTGTCCCAAACCTAGAGAGAATGTTGCGCTTGATGAAGTTCACCACCGTGGATACTTTGATCTTTGCAAACGCTTCAGCTTCAGCCCATTTAGTGAAATACTCAGTGGCAGTTCAGATAAATGATTTCTTTTTTATTTCACCTGATCAATCTTCCAGAGGTCCTATAACATCGAATGTCCACATGGCGAAGGGCCAAGGGGAAATGATGGGATTGAGAGATGATGAAGGTGCATGAATCTTGTTAGCATGTAACTGACATTTCAAGCATCTTTGAACAAATATGGAACAGTTAGCCTCCATTGAAGGCCAGTAATAGGACATGAGAAGTTTCTGAGTTAAGGCGCGGCCATTGATATGACCACCACAATCGCTTGCATGAGCTGCTTCTATGACATGTTGGATTTCGGCATCATCTAGACACCGAAGGAGTACCCCAGTGAAGGATCTTCTAAAAAGAAGTCTGCCTAAGATAAGGTAGCGTTGAGATGCTCGGCGGATTGCCTTGCGGTCAGAAGTTGTGGCATAAGATGGGAAGGATCCATCGCGAAGGTAGTTCATGATATCAAAATACCACGGATTTCTATCATCCCAATCGGGGGTGAGTTCTTCCGTGATAGCAGAGATATGTTCAGATGAGAGAAGGAATTGCTGAAACCAGGGGTCCCGAAAGGAGGGTGAGTCTTGCTTGTGTATAGTGATGGCTACTGAGCTTTTGGTGATGGGAATCTCTAGTACTGAAGATAAGGAGGCTAGGGCATCTGCTAGGATGTTCTGGGACCTAGGCACATGTACATAGGTAATCTTTCTGAAACGCCTGGCTAGCAATCTCACCAACTCCTGATACGGCTTCAATTTTGGATCCCGGGTTTGATACTTGCCCACGGTTTGGCGAAGAATCAATTGAGAATATCCAATTATTCTCAATTCTATGACTTTGAGAACCAATGCCAATTTTAAGCCAGTTAGGAGAGCCTCATATTCAGCGACATTGTTGGTCACTGAGAAGGAGAGTTGGCAAGCATGTGAAATACTTACCCCTTCCGGAGATACGAGGACCACTCCTACCCCACTGCCTTGAGAATTAAGTGCCCCATCGAAGTGAAGGACACAGGATGGAGTATCATCCACTATTAGATCCAACTCCTCATCCGGGAATTCATCGTTGGCGGGCGAGAATGTAGGCTGCGGATGATGAGCGAGGTGCTCGGCAATTGATTGCCCCTTTACAACCTTCTGATTTACATAGGTAATGTCAAATTGGTTCAAGAAGGTCTGCCACCGCACCAGCCTATCTGTTACAACTGGCCGCTCTAGCAAATATTTTATCAGGTCCATTCTTGCCAGAAGTTTAACCTCGTAGGCGAGGAAGTAGTGCTTCAATTTCTGCACTACCCAGACGACGGCCGCACATGTTCTTTCTATAGCAGTGTATCGCTTTTCAGCATCGTTGAAGAGTTTGGAGAGATAATACACTGCTCTTTCTTTCTTCTTGTCGTCAAGTTGGGCCAATACTGCTCTAGCTGATTCTTCAGTGGTGAAGACATATAGCAATAAAGGCCGCCCCGGGATAGGAGCCATAAGAATTGGTGGATTGAGGAGATAACTCTTCAACTCGTCGAAGGCCTTTTGACACTTATCACTCTAAATAAACTTTGCCCCTTCTTCCAATAAATCATAAAAGGGTTTACATCTCACAGAATGTTGAGATATGAATCGTCTGATAAATTGCAGACGGCCGATGAGACCCTTTATATCCCTGACATTTTTAGGAGGGGGAATTTCCACTATCGCCTTCACTTTGTCAGAATCGACCTCAATCCCCCTTATGCTTACCATAAACTCTAGCAATTTACCAGAGGAAACACCGAATACACACTTTTTTGGATTCATTTTCAGTTGGTGCTCTCTTGACCTCTGCATTACAATCCTGAGAACTTGAGCATGCTCCTTCCTGGTTTTAGACTTCACTAAGATATCATCCACATAAACCTCCATGTCGATGTGAATCATGTCATGAAATATTGCCATCATTGCCCTCTGGTAGGTGGCTCCAGCGTTCTTAAGCCCAAATGGCATGACCATATAGCACTAAGTTCCCCATGGGGTTATGAAAGATGTCTTCTCTTAGTCTTCTTTAGCTAGTCGGATTTGATTATATCTTGAAAAACCATCCATGAAGGACAACATCTCAAATCCAGCCGTATTATCGAATAGCAAGTCAATATGAGGAAGTGGGAAATCATCCTTTGGACATACTTGATTGAGGTTGCGGAAGTCTATACAAACCCTAACCTTTCCGTCTTTTTTTGTCACGTGGACGATATTAGCTACCCACTTAGGATAGAGCACTACCCTAATGAACTTGGCCTTGTGTAATTTGTCAACCTTTTCTTTTACCTTAAGTGCTAATTCTGGTTGTAGCTGCCTTAACTTTTGTTTCACGGGTCTAGCATCAAGCTTGAGGATTAACCGATGTTCCACCAACTCTGTGTTTAATCCGGGCATATCTTCATATGACCAAGCAAACCCGCCAGGATATTCTCGGAGTACGGCTATTATGGACCCTTCTTCTTCCGGACTCAATTTAGCGCTAATTACCACTATCTTTGGATCCTTCTCTGTTCCAAGGTTGACTTCTTTAGTGGGTTCGTCGACGGCTGACGAAGGTTCATCAAACCGTCTCGTCCCATTGACAAGTGGTTCGACCAAGTCATCGTCCTCTTCTCCTTCACTAAGCTCAAATACTCCTAGGCCATCATTGCAGGATTCAACTTTCACAAGCTCCAATGGCTCAGAGATGACCCCTATCTGAAGAAACTTGTCATCTTTGTTCAAAACTTTACACCTATTTGCTAACTCCTGAACTAAGAAAGATGGAACCTGCTTAGCCCTACAATTCCTAGACAAGGAGGAGGCTATCCTAATTCCAAAACTACTATGTACATGACCTGGAGAATGAGTCAGGTTTGTCCCAGATGGGCAAGGGTAGATCCTTGGGATAAAGATTCAATGATGGCGGGGTTTCCCCACCATGTAAGTTCCTCAAAAGTGACCTCGCGCCCTTCATGATGAGAATTGGACTTTTTTTTTTATGACCAAATGCCTCTAACATGAAACATTCAGAAGAATGGGCGTCGACCGGCACCGGGAGCATTAGGATGGAAGGTGGGTGGAACAAGAAAGGAATGAACGTGGCAAGAGCCGGCTCATTCTTGACCAAAAAGAACCCTATCTGTGGGCTATCTAATTCATGAAACAAGGATGTTATGGCGAAATCTTCTTCATTTTCCTCTCGACTATCCCCGTTCTCTTCTTGTACTCCCTCTTCTATCCTAAGCAACTTCTGCTCTTTTCTCACAAAGTGATTCATGAGGGACCATTTTTTTGTCTTTTTTGTTGGTTCAGTTGACTTATAACCCAGGCCAAATCCCCCGATGATAGGGTTATCTAAAATAGGGTCACGAATGTCTTGTTCTTCTCTTCCTAACCTAAAGCCTGAACTATACCCCATCTTATCCATGAGCTGCCAACCTATGCCGGGCCTGGGATGAGAATTGAATGATGAAAGAACGGGTTCTTTGCCTTTCTTGGAAGTTATCATAGATGGAATATGTTCTGCTGTTACTGAGTCCAATGACTCGATATAGGGAGTGCTTTTGACCTTCACAATTTTCCCGTTATACGGGAACTTATAGCACTGGTGGTTGGTGGATGGGACCCCCAAGGTTTGGTCCATCCAAGGTCTCCCTATAATAGCATTGTAGATGGGCTTAACATCCAAGATGTAGAATTCCGAAATCATGGCTACCGGGTCGATTTCTAGTTGTAGGAAGATTTTTCCATCTGCTGGTCTTTGAGAATTATCGTAGGCCGAGACCATCATAGAGGTGGACTCAATCTTCTCTGGATATATCCCTATCTTCTTGAGGGTCTTGAGGGGACAGACATTGATAGAGGCTCCGGTATCCAGAAAAATGGAGTCTACTAAATGACCATTGAGAGTGGCAGTTAGGCACAAAGGAAGAGATCGGCACTCGGGGGGAGCCAAATCTTTTTCTGGGAAGCATATCATGGGGGTCTGAGTGACCGAGAGGATGGCATTAGTCACTCCTTCAATAGGAAGATCTTCATTGACCGTGATTTGCTGTAAGAAATTAAACAGTGTTTCCCTATGTGTGGAAGATTTCTAGATTAGCTCAAGGATAGAGATCTTGGCAGGAGTCTTCTCCAAATGATGGAAGATGTCATATTCAGATTGGACATTTCCTGCAGTAGGGATTGAGTTATCCTGGGAGTCCAAGGGTTGGCTTGGAGGAATAATGCGATTCCTGAGCGTTACTCCCACCGAGATTGGATCTGCTTCATTCATTGGTGACCTTATAGGATTGAGGCAGGTCATCGACCCCTGATTCTTGGTTGGGCAGAAGATGGATAGGGTGGGTCGCTAAGCTGTGATTGGAGGGATCTGGATGAGGGTGACTGGCTTGAGGATTGCTGATTGTTCTTTGGGTCGGATTAGGACCAAAGGCTTGTCTTGGGAGATCGTGGAGACTTCTGGGGTGAATCCTCTATTCTCATGTGACCAAGTGGGATCTTGATGTTTTATCTCAGATCCTTCATACTCCCAATATTGTTCTCTGCAGACTATTCTCGGTTCCAGGTCTTTGATCAAAGTATTGACCTTACTTTGAGAACTGAAGGGATCTTAGACTGCTTGATGAGAAGGTAACGGATCTTTCACAATTCCTAACTCCTTCTTGGCCTTTAAAGCATCAATAGCCTACATCATATCCTCCCAGTTTATCCGACCTTCATCATTCAGGTCATACACCTAATCCCTAAAAGTGAAGCAGTTGTAGATCGTGTGACCTGGGACCCTATGGTAGGGGCATTACCTAGACATGTCCGCACTGCGCGGAACACCTTCTCGTTGAGGTGGGAGTTGAATGGCATTGCAGGCTAGCAAGGCATAAAAAATGTCTGCTAACGATTTTGGCAGAGGAGGATATGATGTACGTTTAGCCATAGGACGACTATAATTAGTCAGGGGAGGAACAACTGAGTATTGTTTCTGATTAGGCTGAGCATCAGAGTTAGGTTGAGAATTGGGAATCCTGGTTGGCTGGGCTAGCATACTAACCTACTCATTGATGGTGACTCCTTCTGTGGTGGGAGTCGGTGTGGCTTTCTTGTTCATGTTTCTGTTCTTAAAGAACGAGGGCAGAGTGGAGTCTTGGATTTGAGACTGAACTACTCTAGCTCAATTATATAGCTGAGCGAATGTTTGAAGTTCGCTAAGCATGAGAATAGCTCGGAGCTGAGCGGTAGCGTTGTTAATTGTTAGTTTTAGGTGGCCTACAAGCCAATCTGACTATGTAAATCTCGTTCATTTATTAATAAAATGGCATAACATTCATTATCTGTAAATCGCATTAATTCTCGTTTCATAATGAAGTCCGTGAATATGTGCTATAGTGATCAGACTATGATGAGATCATACTAATGAGACTGATCACTTAAACACACATATTCTTAGTTGTTCCTAGTCGGAGGATATCGGAGAAGGACATCGGATATCCGGTTAGACTAGTACAGATTACTCCTGCTCATATGATGAGGGTGACTGATCTCATAAGTCACTTGTGTGGAGACACTAAGGCGAATCTGTAGGTGCTCATTGGAGAATGAGTTCACTGAACTGATTCGACTGAATCGCTGGATGGTATTGTACCTCACTATCAACCAGCTTGATTCTATTGTCGCAGTTGCGTGGATGGTCCTCGGACCTGAGACACCAAGGACACCTTGGCGGTGGACTTCTGTACTTTGACCTTGGTTTACGAATCTCTAGCCACGGGATTCTAGTACGCCAAGGATTGGGTGCAGCGGAATACCGTCGAAGGGAATTGTGTGTCAATAAGGAATCATTCGCTCTCGGTACTTAGAGGGAGAATGCTCTAGGAAGGATGCGCGAAAGTCCCTGGCCAGGGCGGACGATAATATCGGGAAATGAGTTTTTCGATATTCATCAGCGGCATCCAATCCAAGTGAGTCGACCGGTTAGGGTTTGACAGCTCTCCATGCCCTGAGTTGACTCGAGAGCATTATACGAATGAAGGATTATATCCACGCGGTAACTGTCAGCGGAAAGGTTCCAAGAGTGGGTTACTTAACCCCAAATACCTTCCGGGTTTACGAGGTGTTGCTTGGCACCTAACGTGATCAGAGGCCCGGTAGAATTCGATGTGCGACATCAATTCGATTGATTAATTAATTAATAAAGGGTTATTGATTGATTAATAAAGCCAGTGAGGAGTCACTGGACTTGTTGGGCTATTAACTGGACTGGTACTTGGGCCTAGAGGGTCATACGCAAATGATTCTCAAGGCAATGGATAAATAAGTGAGTTTTATACAAACCGGGGGTTTTTATGAAAAACCGCACGGTTAGTATAAAACATAGCGAACGGGCTGAGCAGGCCATGCTGCTGCTAACCCTAGCCCCCCCTCCTCAGTTTCTCTCTCTCTCTGGTGTCCAGACATATCCAGATCTGCTCCGCCGCTTCTCTGAATCCCATTCGACGGGAAATCGTTCGCGTGTTGCGGCGATCGTTGCGGCGACCGGCGGAGGTTTCGTGGGCTGCGAAGAACA
This sequence comes from Zantedeschia hybrid cultivar, assembly GCA_030544215.1. Classification (NCBI taxonomy): domain Eukaryota; kingdom Viridiplantae; phylum Streptophyta; class Magnoliopsida; order Alismatales; family Araceae; genus Zantedeschia; species Zantedeschia hybrid cultivar. The sequence goes on along the minus strand of JARZZO010000013.1, from coordinate 11,291,579 downwards.
AGGAACGCGAGGACATCCGTCCCGTTTCGGTTTTCGAAATTACTTTTTCTTGAGTTATTCCATGTGTTCAATCTGATTAAAATGACGAAATAGTGTTCATAAGATGAACACAAATAATTTGATTATTTTTCTGTGATTTTTTAGATTTTATTTGGGGTTTTCGGAGTTCTTCATGAGATGATGAACCGGGGTACTTTAGCGGCTTCGTACGCGATTCCCAAGCGTTGGGATGGCGGCCCGGATGCCCGGATCTCTTGGTGATAGTCACCACTACACACCGGACATGATAGCCGGCGCCATGGTGGCCTTGAAGAGCTACAAAATCGAGCCCCAAATTGGATTTAAAACCCTGCAAAATCAGATTTTTAGGGGGTCTTTTGGGCTTGGTCTTCACCCCATCGGAGGCCGACGGCGGCCCTGTCGGCGCCGGGCACGTTGCCGACGCCGGGGGCAACGCCGGCCGGGGCCGGCGGCGCCTGGGGCTCGCCGGCGGCGGCGCTGCCCAGCCAGCCGCCCACTACCTGCATCTAGAGTTTGCAAGTTTTGTGGGGGGCGTTGGTCTGCTGGGGAGATGGGGCTGGGCCAGCTCGGTCCCGAGCCGGTCTGGTCCGGTCCGGGCCGGTTCGGTCTGGTTCGAATCGGCAGATCCCCTTTTTCCTTTTAAACCCCATTAATCCCACCTTAAACCCCATTAAGCCCATTTAAAATACAAATAAAAGATGGATTAAATTTTAAAATTCAAAATTGTTTTGAAATTTAATTTTATTGTTCAATTTTATTTAATTGGGCTTGTATTTAATGATTTTGAATCATTAAGTCAATTAAGGGATTATTAACTAGCAATTAATTGTTAATTAATTGGGGTTAATATTAATTTAATTGTTGAATTGATTATTAACCTTAATTTAACTAATTTAAATGTTAAATTAGTTATTAATAGTTATTAGTCTAATTGTTGGATTATTAACTATTATCTCAGCTAATTGTTAATTAATATTTGAGTTAGTTATTAATTTAATTGTTAAATTAATAATTAACTTAAATGACTGATTTAAATGTTAAATTGGCAGTCCTTAATTAATTATTGTTAGTCATTAATTTAATAGTTAAATTAATGATAACTTTAATTATTTAATCTAAGAGTTAGATTAATTGATTATTAATTAATTAGTGTTAATTATTAGTTTAAGAGTTAAATTAATAATTGACAATTGGCTAATCTAAGTGTTAGATTAGTAGTTAATAATTAATTTGGTTTATCATTAATTTAAGTGTTAAATTATTAATTAACTTTGTTGGACTAATCTAAGAGTTAGATTAGTCAATAATAGTCTAATTGTTAGATTATTAATGGGGTTTAATCTAAGTGTTAGATTATTAGAAATGTTCTAATTTGCATGGAATAATCTGAAATTATTAATTTGGAGTGTGTGCGCATGTGATATGTGTTTAATGCTTTTAAATTTTGATTTAATTGCATGTTAAGTTAATAAAATGAGTTTTCGAAATTCAAACACCAATTTTGATTGGATCCTAGCTTTTTGAAAGCCAAAATTATTTATTTTGAAAACTCATTTATTTTAGCCATGTGATGTGCTGAATCATGTGTGGGATGTTTAAAACACACCGTGGTCATGGATATGCACTTATTTAATTGTTCATGTGATGAATGATGGATTGTGTGGATCGTGGATGTATGATTTTTATTAGTCGTTAATAAATAGAGGTCTGCGCACCTCTCTCTCTCATACTCCGATGTATTTCTACCTCCCTCTCTCTCTTGTACTCGCCATAAGGCCCTCTTCTAATTACATGTAATTCTAGAATTAATGTAATCTGATCGAGGCAACTGAGGAAGGAGCGAGGACGATCCACAGCTGCAACCAGGAAGGCGATAAGATGGAGATCTCTTGCCTATGTGCTTGCAGGTTATCTAATATAATTGTTGTGTTAGATTGTGTGTGCGTTTGACTGATGGCTCCAGTCAAACCCACTGTGCTATCCATGACCACACTAAAGACATGTATGTGATGCATTGTTTTTCTTTTCATTATGAATCAAAACAGGTTATAGTATTTAGTAAATATATACGATATATTTATACTATCACCTAAGAGAGACTAAGATAAAAGTTATCTAAATACCCTCAAATAAACTCTAAGCCGTAACGCGAGTAGTTAAGAACTTACCGCGTGGTCCACCATCATTATAGTCATAGGATTCGAATCACTTTAGGTAGGTTTGTTGTGCTATCCACAAGGCCTGCTTAATTGGGAGGAGAAACTGTGGCTATGGCATTAGATGCCTATATGATCGGGGTAGAGGAACCATGTAGCTTTGTTGTGCTATCCACAAGGGCTGCATGCAAATCTATGCTCGTCGCGTAACGATGGTTAGCTTAGACCAGAATTAGTAGTTTGTTGTGCTATCCACAAGGCCATTAAATCTCTGGGGACCGAAGCCATGATCAGATATTGCAAGGAGTTGCAAGTCCCATGAGTTGGGTGCTCTCTAATTGTATTACAGTTTGTTGTGCTATCTACAAGGCTGCAGTGCAAGTCATTGAGATTCTGATCCCCACTAAGAGACTGTCGGCGTCTCCCGTTCTGTATAACTGAGGGTTATACAGTCCGTCGAAAATTAGTGGGAGTTAAACTTGAACAAAAGACCGTGTCTTGTTTAAAATTTTAATAATTGAACATTTGCTAAATAGATTTTACTTATCTCATGTAGGGAATTATGTCGTCGAATAACCCACTCTGTGGCATACTTGATGCCCTTTTGACTTACCTGATCTACTCCGATTAGTTCAGAAACCTGAAGAATGTCTTCAGATCTGAGTACATTGACTTTGTCCCTGGAGCTGATCCTCCTGCTGAATCGGCATTGGATGCCCCTGAAGCAGAGATGATAGCTAACGATAAAAGATCGAAGGACAAAGACAAAAGAGTAGTAAAGGGTGACTGCTTCTACTATAAGCAGTATGGTCACTGGAAAAGGAACTGCAAGGAGTTCCTTCATGATAAAGCTCATGGAAGAGTGAAGCTGTCTGAAGCTTCAGATATCTATATGATAGATATCAACTTATCAGTTAGAGATTCCACATCTTGGGTACTGGATACCGGATGTGCTTCTCATATCTGCCATGATGTGCAGATGCTGACAAGTAAGCGCAAACTGAGACAAGGTGAGGTGGAATTAAGGCTAGGAAACGACGCAAAAGTTGCGGCGATTACTGTTGGGACAGTAAACCTCAAGCTTCCATCCGGAGACACCTTACTAGTAGAAGATTGTTATTATGTTCCTAGCATAATATAGAACATCATATCAATATCTTGTTTGGACAAGATAGGATATAGGTTGATTATTGAGAATAAAAGTTGTTTGATTTATTATGGTAATAAATCAATAGCTTCAGCATCTTTAGTCAACGGTCTATATCTATTAGATGTTTCTTATTACAATCTTCAAATTGATAATGCTCTTAAGAAGAGCAAGAATTGTGTGAACCAGGCCTACATGTGGCATTGTAGACTTGAGCACATTGGCAAAAGCAGGTGGCAAAAGTTGAACAAGCATGGTTACTTAACAGCATTCGATTATGAATCGTTTGCAACATGTGAATCCTGTCTTATGGGAAAGATAGCAAAATCTCCATTTATTGGACATGGAGAACGTGCCAAGGACATTTTTGAAATAATACATTCGGATGTATGTGGTCCCATGTCCACCCAAGCCAAAGGTGGCTACTCATACTTCATCACGTTCACCGATGACCTCTGAAGATTCGGCTATGTGTACTTAATTAAGTACAAGTCGGAAGCAGTTGAGAAGTTCAAGGAGTTCAAGAATGAGGTGGAGAAGCAGTTAGGAAAGAGTATTAAAGCTCTTCGATCAGATCGAGGAGGAGAATACTTGAGTACTAATTTCACACAATTCTTAAAGGATAATGGTATCCTTTCTCAGCTGACCCCTCCATATACACCACAGATGAATGGTGTATCTGAAAGGAGGAATAGCACTTTGTTGGACATGGTGCGATCTATGATGAGCTTTTCAGGATTACCAGTGTCCCTCTGGGGTATGCTCTAGAGTCAGCAGCATACCTACTGAACAGAGTACCCAGCAAGTCTGTGGCCTCTACTCCATATGAGATATGGAAAGGCAGGAAACCAGAATTTAAACATGTTAAAGTATGGGGTAGTCCTGCTCATGTAAAGAGGCATGACCCAGACAAGCTGGAATCACGAACTGATAAATACAAGTTTGTGGGATATCCAAAGGAAACCTTTGGATACTATTTTTACCATCCTGGTGAACAAAAGGTGTTTGTCGCCAGGAAAGCTGTCTTCTTGGAAGAGGAATACCTTCTCCAGGAGGACAGTGGGAGTAAAATAGTACTGGAAGAGGTTCCAGATCCCCAAACAGCTGCATTATCATCAGATGAAATATCAGTTCCTGAATCTGTTCAGGTACACACAGATGAGCCTCGCAGATCTGGTAGAGTACCTAGACTACCCGAACGATATGTGGGACATATTGTTGAAGGTAAGTCTAAGGTACAATATAATGAGGGTGGTGATCCTAAAACCTACTAGGAGGCCATAGAAGGCCCAGAAGCCAGGAAATGGCGAGAAGCTATGAACTCAGAAATCCAGTCCATGTACACCAACCAAGTTTGGAACTTGGAGGACTTGCCCGAGGGTATTGTACCCATCGGTTGCAAGTGGATCTTTAAGAGAAAGATCGGTACTGATGAACGGATCGACACTTATAAGGCAAGGTTGGTAGCAAAGGGATATCGTCATAGGCAAGGAATTGACTATGACGAGGCTTTCTCACCAATTGCCATGATAAAGTCGATCAGAGTTCTACTCGCCATTGCTGCACATTTTGATTATGAAATCTGGCAGATGGATGTGAAGACTGCCTTCCTCAATGGTAAGCTTGAGGAAGAGGTGTATATGATACAACCAGAAGGTTTCACATCCAAGGAATCTCCAGATAAAGTGTGCAAGCTTCAGAAGTCCATTTATGGATTGAAGCAAGCTTCCCGGAGCTGGAACATAGGATTTGACGAGGCTGTCAAGTCTTATGACTTCATTAAGAATGAAGATGAGCCTTGTGTGTACAAGAAGACCAGTGGGAGTGCAGTCACTTTTCTAGTTCTTTACGTAGATGACATACTACTCATTGGGAATGATGTATCTATGATGTCATCAGTAAAGATCTGGCTGTCGAAAAACTTCTCCATGAAGGATTTGGGAGAAGCATCCTACGTATTGGGAATACGGATCTAGAGAGATAGATCAAAGAGGATGCTTGGAATGACCCAATCCTTGTACATAGATACCATAGTCAAAAGGTTTGGCATGGAAAATTCCAAGAGAGGTCTCATACCGATGAGACATGGAATTAGTCTCTCAAAGGAGCAGTCTCCTAAGACTCTTGATAAGAGGGCATTCATGGATAGAATACCCTATGCCTCTGCCATAGGATCTATCATGTATGCCATGCTATGTACACGGCCTAATGTTGCATTTGCTCTAAGTGTTACAAGCAGATTTCAGGCTGATCCAGGCGAAGAGCACTGGAAGGCAGTGAAATGTATCCTTAAGTACTTGAGAAGAACTAAGGATATATTTCTTGTCTATGGAGGAGGTGACTTGAAACTGCGAGGCTTTACTGACTCGAGTTTTCAGTCAGATCCATATGATAGCAAGTCAACATCTGGATTCGTATTTATTTTGAACGGAGGCGCACTGTACAGGAAGAGTTCCAAGCATGTAACCACTGCAGATTCGACGACTGAAGCTGAGTACATTACTGCAGTTGAAGCCGCCAAGGAAGCAGTATAGTTGAAGAAATTCATCACCGACCTCGGCGTCATTCCCAGCATCTCTGAGCCTGTTCCACTATTGTGCGACAACAATGGAGCGATTGCGCAAGCGAAAGAGCCGCGGTCTCATCAGAAATCGAAGCATATTCTGAGGCGCTTTCACCTTATCAGAGAGATCATATCCAGAGGAGATGTAGTAGTGGAAAGAGTTCCATCCGTCGACAATGTAGTAGATCCATTGACGAAGCCGTTGGCTCAAATTGTGTTTGAGCGTCACCTAGAGTCTATAGGCTTACTGTATAAAGGTGATTGGCTTTAGTCCAAGTGGGAGATTGTTAGTTTTAGGTGGCCTACAAGCCAATCTGACTATGTAAATGTCATTCATTTATTAATAAAATGGCATAACATTCATTATGTGTAAATCGCATTAATTCTCGTTTCATAATGAAGTCCGTGAATATGTGCTATAGTGATCAGACTATGATGAGATCATACTAATGAGACTGATCACTTAAACACACATATTCTTAATTGTTCCTAGTCGGAGGATATCCGAGAAGGACATCGGATATCCGGTTAGACTAGTATAGATTACTCCTGCTCATATGATGAGGGTGACTGATCTCATAAGTCACTTGTGTGGAGACACTAAGGCGAATCTGTAGGTGCTCATTGGAGAATGAGTTCACTGAACTGATCCGACTGAATCGCTGGATGGTATTGTACCTCACTGTCAACCAACTTGATTCTATTGTCGCAGTTGCGTAGATGGTCCTCGGACCTGAGACACCAAGGACACCTTAGCGGTGGACTTCTGTACTTTGACCTTGGATTACGAATCTCTAGCCACGAGATTCTAATACGCCAAGGATTGGGTGCATCGGAATACCATCGAAGGGAATTGTGTGTCAATAAGGAATCATTCGCTCTCGGTACTTAGAGAGAGAATGCTCTAGGAAGGATGTGCGAAAGTCCCTGGCCAGGGCGGACGATAATATCGGGAAAGGAGTTTTCCGATATTCATCAGCGGTATCCAATCCAAGTGAGTCGACCGGTTAGGGTTTGACAGCTCGCCATGACTTGAGTTGACTCGAGAGCATTGTACGAATGAAGGATTATATCCACGCGGTAACTGTTAGCGGAAAGGTTCCAAGAGTGGGTTACTTAACCCCAAATACCTTCCGGGTTCACGCGGTGTTGCTTGGCACCCAACGTGATCGGAGGCCCGGTCGAATTCGATGTGCGACATCAATTCGATTGATTAATTAATTAATAAAGGGTTACTGATTGATTAATAAAGCCAGTGAGGAGTCACTGGGCTTGTTGGGCCATTAACTGGACTGGTACTTGGGCCTAGAGAGTCGCACACAAATGATTCTCAAGGTGATGGATAAATAAGTGGGTTTTATACAAACCGGGGGTTTTTATGAAAAACCACGCGGTTAGTATAAAATATAGCAAATGGGCTGAGCAGGCCAGGCTGCTGCTAACCCTAGCCGCCCCTCCATAGTTTTTCTCTCTCTTTGGCGTCCAGACAGATCCAGATCTGCTCCGCCGCTTCTCCGAATCCCGTTTGACGGGAAATCGTTCGCGCGTTGCGGCGATCGTTGCGGCGACCAGCGGAGGTTTCGTGGGCTGCGAAGAACGAGGAACGTAAGGATATCCGTCGCGGGGAGGATCGCGTGGACTTCGCTAGAGGCCGGGCGCTTGCGCGGCTTGCGGTGTCGCACCAACGGAATCGAACGGTTGCGGATTCGAATCCGCACACGGTGAGAACCGATAATCCGATTATCGTTGTTTTTAGTTCTTCGAAATGGGAACGGATTGCTGTAAATATTTTATTTTCCGCTGCGTGAGCGATCCGGAGAAACCCGAGAAATCCCAACATTAACAAGCATAGTAACAGCTTGGGCTTCAGAGATGACAACCTCTACTCTAGAGGCCATGGCTCTCCACCTATTAGCAAAGTGAGTGAAGTCTTCGTTAGACTTCATTTTTTCCATTATGAGATCAAATAAGGTGGGGGGCAAGGCTACCATGTGATTGAAATGGGTGATGAATCTTTCAGAGACCATATCGAAATTGATTAGGTCAGTGGCTGGTAGAGAAGAAAGCCATCTCAAGGCCTCTCCCTGGAGAGACTTCTGAAAGAGGTGGACAAGAAGGACTCTATCAAAGAGCCACTGGTGAGAATCTATGAGAAACCCTGATAAGTGATGATGTGGGTCAGTGGTACCATCGTACTTCCTGTACTTAGGTACTTTGAATCCTGGTGTGAAGTAGGCTACATGGAGCTTACTGTAGATCGAAAGGGTATGAGGTTGTCTCAGGATGAGATTTTCGGCCATGAGTTGTTGCACACAAGTCTCTATCTCATTCTTGTAGATGAACTCCTCCTACTTGGGAGGTGTGACCTGGTTGATGAGATCAGATGGAATTGTTTGAGCTGGCATTGTTTGATTAGCCTAGGGTCGGCTAGAAGATCCTTGGAATTGAATCTTCCGAGGAGTGGCATCCTGGATTTTGCCACGAGAAACTAACTGGATAAGTTGATTAGGAGTATAACGTGATAATACAACAATAAGTTCCGGATCTTCTCCAAGATTTTGGAATGTTCTACTTGAAACTACCGGCTGATCTTCTCCTTGCGAGGTAGAAGAGTCATCAGAATCTTTCCTCGGAAGTCCTTCTCTGGATGCTTGGAGCATACCTATGAAGGTTTGTTGTGGATCTTCTTCAATTTCAAATAGAGGGTTGTGCGTGACATTGTTACCAAACTCATCCATGTCATCATACACAGTGTTAACATACATTCAATTCATTATGAAACACAAATCCTAAAGATTTTATATTTCACTTGAAAGGTTAACCGTGTATTATGAGTGTTGGTTTCTAATAAATCAAGTTCAAACCCTTAGCGGCCCTGTATTCTCCTTTCAAAACCTGTTCCACCAGAGTCTAGTTAGGTGTCTTTGAATTTGAAATAATTCTCTCAGTGACGCCTATGGGTGGATGACTGTGAATGGAAAGACTCAATTCCTCACACAAACCTAGGTTCCTATTAGGTGGTTTTAGGTACAACCTGCTCGGCGGCCAAGTGGGAATCCCTGGCTCGCGGAGACTCACGGAGGTTCCCAACAGAATAAGACTAGTCACACCCGAGTGGGAATACTCAGGTGGAGAGTCAAATACTGTGGGAGAGGTGACTAGAGATGTGATGCCGGCTCTTTCTTAAAACCCCCGCGGAGAGTACCCTGAAAAAACCAGTAACTTAACAAAGAACGAGCCAGAACATACAATGAACATCCATAGGAAAAGTAGTTAGCACACACGGACAACACACATGGACGGCCAATAGAGTAGCCGTCAAAGTAGGGAGGACGGCCACCGGATTGGCCGTCAAAGGGGGAGGACGGCTAGCGGATTGGCCGTCCAAGGGAGAGGACGGCAAGGGGATAGACCGTCCAAATGAGAGGACGGCCAAGAACCTGGCCGTCTAGATCTCGACGGCCAGACAAGTGGCCATCCAAGATGTTGGACGGTCGACCGTTTGGCCGTCTAATAGCTTGGATGGCCAAGCTACAGGCCGTCCAGATTAAAAAATAAAAAAATATTAGGGCCTTACCTTCTTACCTTTGATCGCGGTGCGTGCAGCGAGCAAGTAGATGTCCCACCGTGATCGCCAGAGGGCTGTAGGCACCCGGGACGTCCCCGCCGCTGCTATCTCTTCACGCGCAAAGGCTTCTCCGTTCGTCTTAGCACTACGGCGATTTTGATCCAGTCAGGAATTGAAGTATGTGATCGCTAGGAGCATTACCTTACGGTTCATGTGCTCCGCAAAATGGTGAGATTGATCGCGTTCTGATGGAGCGGAAGATGACGGGTTACTCTTCTCTACCTCCGATTGGCCGAAGGGGGATAGCTCGGTAGTCTACACGCAAAATGTGGTAAGGGCCCCTGAAAAAGAAAAGACAAAACAGAGAAAAGAAATAACTCAATTAGAACTGCAACATGTAGAATCCGTTCATGCAAACTAATAATCGAGTTAAAATTGAAAGGGGACGCACCAGATGGATGTTTGGGGAGGGAAGATGACCATATGTTATGGCCACCCACCTCCCTTTTTTTTTTGTTTGAAACCTCTGTTAGAGTGGGTAGTAGGATGTCCTAGGATGCATGCAATGAAGTGTACGTGTATGTCATGGTGATGAGATGGATGGGATGTAGTAAAAGGAGACTATGAGATGTGGAAAGGTGGTGAGTGCAGTGCATAGAAAAGAAAGAGGACAAGAGTTAGAAGAACAAGCCCATGTCGGAGGAATTTCAGATGCTCCCGTTCCGCTGTCCGTAACCTCCAGACTGGCCAACCTCCAAAAATGCAACCTTCAATCCTCGCCCGCCAACCTTTCTCTCAACCCCCTCTCCGGGAGGAGTAAGAGGGTTTAAATAGGAGAGTAGAAAATAGGGGAAATTCTAGTTGTAAATCCTCGTTAATCATCAAAGAACCAATAGGAAGCGGTCAAGAGTCGGGGGTTGTACGCACGACAGTCGCCGGAGTGGGGAGTGATCGGAGTAGTGGGGATGAGGGTACCGAGTGGGGGGAAAATCGTGGGAAGACGAGGTCAAGGTGGAAGTTAGGGAATGAACAGCTAACCTTCTTGCCTTCCAATTCTGTTGAAGGCCAGGTAGCTGGCCCATGAAAAGTTGGAAGGCGGCCCAGTTGGCCTTCCAAGGGTGGCGGAAGGCGAGGGGTGGCCTTCCAAGGGTGGTGGAAGGCAAAGGGGTGGCCTTCCAAGGGTGGTGGAAGGCAAAGGGGTGGCCTTCCAAGGATGGTGGAAGGCAAAGGGGTGGCCTTCCAAGGGTGGTGGATGGTGGGCTGGTTGGCCTTCTACCGGTGGTGGAAGGCGGGCTGGTTGGCTTTCCAAGAATGGTGGAAGGCAAGGGGTGGCCTTCCAAGGGTGGTGGAAGGCGGGCTAGTTTACCTTCCACGAAAAGGTGGCGAAAGCCAAGATTGGTTAATGGGCCTGATTATTTAGTGGGCTGAGAAAATTTGATAGATTAAATGAGATGGCTAACGTGATGGGTTTGATGGTGATGGGCTAATGGTGACTGGGGTTTACGACCAAAAGGGGTCCAAAATCGGTGTCTACAGGTACGACCCCCGTCTTGTCATCTGAAAGGCGGCTACCTTGGACGACGCATTTTAACAAGTTTCGGTTTGACCCCGCGAGCCCTCCCTCCTTTTCCTCATTCTCTCCTTTCCTTTCTCTCTCCTCCCCTTCCCCTCCGATCCATCCGACCTCGTTTCCCCCTTCTCCTTCCTTTCCTCTCCCCATTCTTCCTCTCCCTCCACTCTATCAACCTCCTAACTTCCACCACTACCACCACCATCTCCTCCGTGGCGTATCTCTCTCTGGACGGCGGCCGACGTCCCGGTGGAGTGACGGCGTCCACGGCGGTACCGGCGGCGGCTTGTGGTGTGGCGGTTCGGCGGCTAGGAGCACGGAGGAGTTCAAGTAACCGGTAGGGTGACGATCCCCATTGTGTTTTGATTATAACCATGTTTTTTCCCGCTTTAGAGTATGTTTAGGGGATTTTTGGGGTGAAAATGTTAACCTTGTAAATGAGGTATCATGGGCTTTTAATGGGTATTTGGATTCTCCTCCTCCTTGCCTATTTTCGTTGTGTTTTTGGTGCAATTTTTTTTTTTTTTTTGGGGGGGGGGGGGGGGGGAGGGAATCCCAATTCATAATTCGGGGGAGGCCGAAAGAGAACCTGTCTATGGGCGTTAAGTGGCATCTTGGAAACAGCGACGTCATTTAATACGGCGTCTTCCACCCAAGAGGCAATTTAACCCAGATAAGTGGTTTTGTCTCTAGCTCAAATAACGTCCAGGGACAACGACGCCTTCTAAAAAGACGGGTTCCATGGGTGACGCGATTTAGGCCATATTCTGAGGCCAGTTTTTATGTAAACCAGTTTAGGGGTCTTGAATGACGTTGACCTAGAACGACGAGATTCAAGACAAAACTCCATTAATTCATCATATTAACATGTGTTTACAATGTTAGATAGTTTGTTTGAAATTGTACTTCGAGGATGAGGATTCTACGTAATCGGATCACACTGTGTTGTGTTTTGTGCGACCGTGGACCTAGAGTGATAGTTGTTAGCACTTAGGCACCCTGTGTCGGTGTGGCAGTGACACGGCGCCGGTGTGGGAGTGGTGGGGTGATGCCTAGGGAGAGGGTCACCTAGTATACCCCGAGGTATACCTAGTACCGGTGTGGGAGTGGTACATTTGGAGTGTCACTCGTGCTGGGGGAAGTAGAACCCCCTAGAGCCGGGTAGGCCGGAGTAGCCAGCACGCTATCCGAGGGATTGCTGTTTGGTCTCAGCGGGTCATTGTTTTTCGCGTTCGGCCACGTGGTTTGTGTGTTTAGCCGAGACGCTGGTTGTGGACTCCGTGGTAGAGTGGTTTTAGAATTGTGTATGTTACATTTACGAACGCATGCATTTTATATCAGAATTTGGGAATTTTGGGGGGATGTGTTTACTACTTTAATTATTAAAATTGCCTAGAATTGTGTTGTTGCACTTGCGGGTGCGTGAGTAGGTGGTGGGGATCGAAGGATCCCTACTGAGTCCATTTTGATGAGACTCACCCCTGCGGTTTTCAAGTGAGGGTTCCAGGCGGGCGTAGTGTGGAGGGTTTTACTTAGGGTTGCGCGCCAGCAGGCACTGTTCCGGGGTATGCCCCGATGTAGTTGTTACTTTTCCTTTCAGGCATGTACACTTAATTATTTCTTTTCTGTTGGAATATGTAATTACTTGCTGAGTCAAGTCGAATTGTAATAATTTTTAATTCATGCACTTTCCTTACAATTCGATGTGATGTGAATGTTTAGCTTAGTTTATCATTTATTTCCCAGACTTATTGAGATCCTAGTTTGGTTACACATTTTAATTATTCGGTACCTATTTAGTAATCGGATCATCGATTATAGGGTGGTGGGTCATTACAAAAATACGTAGTCCCCAACCTCGAACTCAAGCGGTCTCCTATGGATGTCTACATAACTCTTCTGCCTGCTCTGAGCTGTAGTCAACCTCTACTGTACAACTCTGGCAATCTCAGCACACTGTTGTACCAACTCTGGTCCTGCAATCTGCCTCTCGCCAATCTCAGACCAATTCATAGGAGATCGACACGGCCGCCCGTACAATGCCTCATATGGCGCCATGCCGATAATAGAATGATAACTGTTGTTGTAAGCAAACTCGACTGTAGACAAGTGATGTTCCCAAGAACCTTCCCAATCTAGGCAACAAGTCCTGAGCATATCCTCCAGTGTCTGAATGGTCCTCTCTGACTGCCCATTAGTATCAGGATGGTAAGCTGAGCTGAAGGTTAACTGCGTACCCAAGGCCTTTTAAAAACTCCTCCATAATCTAGAAGTAAACCTCGGATTGCGATCTGTAGAGAGATGACCCGGTCCACAAACATCCTAGCCAACTTACTGATTGACCAGTCTTCCTAATAGCTAGAAAGTGCGCCGACTTGGTCAATCGATCAACAATGACCCAGATCGCGTCTCTCCTGCCGGATGACACGGGTAATCCCATCACAAAGTCCATAGTTACATGTTCTCATTTCCATTTCGGGATCGATAATGGCTGCAACAACCCTCCTAGTCTCCGATGTTCCACTTTAACCTACTGACAAGTCAGGCATCTTGCCACATACCCAGCCACGTCCTTCTTCATACCAGGCCACCAAAAGTGCCTCCTCAAACAATGATACATTTTAGTCATTCCGGGATGCACTACATATCTTGAACGGTGCGCCTTCTCTAGGACACTCCTGCGCACCTCTTCCTCAGTTGGGACATAGAGTCTACCTCTAAATCTGACCGTGACATCATCCCACAACTCCACCTCTGATATCTAGAGAATATGCAGTAGCTCTACATCCGCCCTCTGAGCCTCAATCACTGCATGGTACATTGTTGGCTTCATAGTCAAGCTGGCCAACACGGCTCTATCAACCTCTCGAGGAATCCTAAAGAAAGATTCCACAACCTCTCATATAATTTTCATTCCTGAATCATAAGATGTGATACAACCGTCTTCCGACTCAAGGCGTCCGCCACCACGTTCCCCTTGCCCGGATGATAAGAAAGGTCGAGATAATAATCCTTAATAAACTCCATCCACCTGTGCTACCTTAAGTTCAGATCCTTCTGCGTGAATACATACTTCAGGCTCTTGTGATCAGTGAAGACTTGAAACTTCTCTTCATATAAATAGTGCCGCTAGATCTTCAGTGCAAATACCACAGCTGCCAACTCCAAGTCATGAGTGGGGTAGTTCTCCTCATGCTTCTTCAGCTGCCTAGAAGTATAGGCCACAACCTTACCGTGTTACATCAGAACCGCATCCAAACCTCGACGAGATGCATTGGAGTAAACCACGAATCCACCAGAGCCAGATGGAAGCACTAGAATTGGAGCCGAAGTGAGACGAGTCTTCAACTCAGTAAAGCTCCGCTTACACTCCTCGGTCCACACAAAACGAAATCCCTTACGACTCAACCTTGACAAGGGGGTCGCTATTGAACAAAAATACTAGAAAAACTGTCTGTAATACCCTGCTAACCCTAAGAAGCTCATGATCTCAGTTACTGTCGTCGGTTTGCCCCAATCCATCACTACCTCAATCTTGGTTGGATCTATAGTAATGCCATCTCCATAAATGACATGCCCTAGGAAGTGCACCTTATCTAGCAAGAATTCACACTTGCTAAACTTGGCGTAGAGTTGGTGCTCTCTTAGAACTAGCAACACCACCTGAAGATGCGTGTCATGCTCTTCCTCAGAAGTAGAATACACAAAAATAACATCTACAAACACCACCACAAACTGATCCAGGTTGGCCTTAAAGACCCAGTACATCAAATCCATAAAAAATGTCGGAGCATTGGTCAAATCGAAAGGCATAACCAAAAAATCATAATGTCCATATCGAGTCCTAAAAACCGTCTTACTCACATCAGCATCACGGATCCTTATCTGGTAATACCTTGACCTTAAGTCAATCTTCGAGAATACCTTGGAAGACTACAACTGATCCATCAGATCATCGATTCTCGGAAGTGGGTACTTATTCTTCACTGTTACCTGGCTCAACTATCTATAATCAATGCATAGTCTCAGAGAACCATCCTTCCTCCTAACAATCAGAACTGGAGCACCCTACGGAGAAGTACTAGGACCGATAAAACCTTTATCCAGCAATTCCTGCAACTGCGCCTTTAATTCAGCGAGTTTGGCCGGAACCATCTGATACGGGGCCTTAGACAAGGGCGTCGTACCCGGTGCAAGCTCAATAGTGAGCTTAACCTCCCGCTGAGGAGGAAGGCCAGGCAACTCCTCATAAAACACATCAACAAAGTCACTAGCTACAGGAACCTCCCAAGGACTGGAACCACTCCTAACACCAGCTACAACTACTGAGGCAAGGAAAGCCTTACAGCCACCAACAAGTAACCTCTGGGCCTTAAAAGCAGAAATAAGAGTACTATGAGAAGAGAGCCTAATACCTTGAAAGTAGAAGGCCGGGATGCCTGGGATTGAGAAGCGCACCCTCTTCCTATGATAGTCCACCTCGGCATAATAAGCCTCCAACCAGTCCATGCCCAAGATGACATCAAAGTCACTAATGGCAAGCACAACTAACTGAGCAGGTAACTGATGACCCTCAACGGTCAAGGGAACCTCACTCAAATAGTTATAAGTCAGCATGAAATCTCCAGAAAGAACCTCAACCATCAGTCCATTAGCTAACTCATTAATGGGTGCAAAAAGAATATCTACAAACTGCTCAGAAATAAAAGAATGTGAAGCACCCGAATCAATCAACACATGCGGGGAGTTCCCAAGGATAGAAAGTGTACCTTCCACCAAGTTGGATGCACAAGCCTCCTTCCTGGTGATAGCGAGAACTCTCTCCTAGGTCCTCGGCTTCTTCTAATCACTCGGTCCCTGCCCCTGGCCATGCCCCTGCGGGTAATAATGCACCAAATGGCCCTGCTGGCCATAAGTATAACACCTCCCAAAAAATGCGGGACACTGAGTCCCTCTGTAAGTGCCACCACAATGACAACAAGTTGTTAGAAGTCTCTGGGCTACCTTCTGCTCAGCGCTGGACACCGACTGACTCTGCTACTGTTGGGTTTTCTCGGTTTCTTCGGATCGCTCACGCAGCGGAAAAATAAAATTATTTACAGCGATCCGTTCCCGTTTCGAAGAACTAAAATATGATAATCAGATTATCGAAGATCTCACCGTGTGCGGATTCGAATCTGCAGCCGTTTGGTTCCGTCGGTGTGACACCGCAAGCCGCGCAAACGCCCGGCCTCTAGCGAAGTCCACGCGATCCTCCCCACGACGGATATCCTCGAGTTCGTCGTTCTTCGTAGCCCACGAAGCCTCTGCTGGTCGCCGCAATGATCGCCGCAGCGCGCAGACGATTTCCCGTCAAACGGGATTCGGAGAAGCGGCGGAGCAGATCTGGATCTGCCTGGACGCCAAAGAGAGAGAAAAACTATGGAGGGGCGGCTAGGGTTAGCAGCAGCCTGGCCTGCTCAGCCCATTTGCTATATTTTATACTAAACGCGTGGTTTTTCATAAAAATCCCCGGTTTGTATAAAACCCACTTATTTATCCATCACCTTGAGAATCATTTGCGTGCGACCCTCTAGGCCCAAGTACCAGTCCAGTTAATGGCCCAACAAGCCCAGTGACTCCTCACTGGCTTTATTAATCAATCAATAACCCTTTATTAATTAATTAATCAATCGAATTGATGTCGCACATCGAATTCGACCGGGCCTCCGATCACGTTGGGTGCCAAGCAACACCGCGTGAACCCGGAAGGTATTTGGGGTTAAGTAACCCACTCTTGGAACCTTTCCGCTAACAGTTACCGCGTAGATATAATCCTTCATTCGTACAATGCTCTCGAGTCAACTCAAGTCATGGCGAGCTGTCAAACTCTAACCGGTCGACTCACTTGGATTGGATGCCGCTGATGAATATCGGAAAACTCCTTTCCCGATATTATCGTCCGCCCTGGCCAGGGACTTTCGCACATCCTTCCTAGAGCATTCTCTCTCTAAGTACCGAGAGCGAATGATTCCTTATTGACACACATTTCCCTTCGACGGCATTCCGATGCACCCAATCCTTAGCGTATTAGAATCTCGTGGCTAGAGATTCGTAATCCAAGGTCAAAGTACAGAAGTCCACCGCCAAGGTGTCCTTGGTGTCTCAGGTCCGAGGACCATCCACGCAACTGCGACAATAGAATCAAGCTGGTTGACAGTGAGGTACAATACCATCCAGCGATTCAGTCGGATCAGTTCAGTGAACTCATTCTCCAATGAGCACCTACAGATTCGCCTTAGTGTCTCCACACAAGTGACTTATGAGACCTGTCACCCTCATCATATGAGCAGGAGTAATCTGTACTAGTCTAACCGGATATCCGATGTCCTTCTCGGATATCCTCCGACTAGGAACGATTAAGAATATATGTGTTTAAGTGATCAGTCTCAGTAGTATGATCTCATCATAATCTGATCACCATAGCACATATTCACGGACTTCATTATGAAACGATAATTAACGCGATTTGCACATAATAAATATTATGCCATTTTATTAATAATGAACGAGATTTACATTGTTAGATTGGCTTGTAGGCCACCTAAACTAACAATCTCCCACTTGGACTAAAGCCAATCACCTTTATACAATAAGCCCATAGACTCTAGGTGACGCTCAAACACAATTTGAGCCAACGGCTTTGTCAGTGGATCTGCTACATTGTCGACGGATGGAACTCTTTCCACTATTACATCTCCTCTGGATATGATCTCTCTGATAAGGTGAAAGCGCCTAAGAATATGCTTCGATTTCTGATGAGACCGTGGCTCTTTCGCTTGCGCAATGGCTCCATTGTTGTCGCACAACAGTGGAACAGGCTCAGAGATGCTGGGAACTACGCCGAGGTCGGTGATGAATTTCTTCAACCACACTGCTTCCTTGGCTGCTTCAGCTGTAGCAATGTACTCAGCTTCAGTCGTCAAATCTGCAGTGGTTACTTGCTTGGAACTCTTCCAGCACACTGCCCCACCGTTCAAACTAAACACGAATCCAGATGTTGACTTGCTATCATCTGGATCTGACTGGAAACTCGAGTCAGTAAAGCCTCGTAGTTTCAAGTCACCTCCCCCATAGACAAGAAACATATCCTTAGTTCTTCTCAAGTACTTAAGGATACATTTCACTGCCTTCCAGTGCTCTTCGCCTGGATCAGCCTGAAATCTGCTCGTAACACTTAGAGGAAATGCAACATCAGGCCGTGTACATAGCATGGCATACATGATAGATCCTATGGCAGAGGCATAGGGTATTCTATCCATGAATGCCCTCTCATCAGGAGTCTTAGGAGACTGCTCCTTTGAGAGACTAATTCCATGTCTCATCGGTTGAAACCTCTCTTGGAATTTTTCATGCCAAACCTTTTGACTATCGTATCTATGTACAAGGATTGGGTCATTCCAAGCATCCTCTTTGATCTATCTCTATAGATCCGTATTCCCAATACGTAGGATGCTTCTCCCAAATCCTTCATGGAGAAGTGTTTCGACAGCCAGATCTTTATTGATGACATCATAGCTACATCATTCCCAATGAGTAGTATGTCATCTACGTAAAGAACTAGAAAAGTGACTGCACTCCGACTGGTCTTCTTGTACACACAAGGCTCATCTTCATTCTTAATGAAGTCATAAGACTTGACTGCCTCGTCAAATCTTATGTTCCAGCTCCGAGAAGCCTGCTTCAGTCCATAAATGGACCTCTGAAGCTTGCACACTTTATCTGGAGATTCTTTGGATGTGAAACCTTCTGGTTGTATCATATACACCTCTTCCTCAAGGTTACCATTGAGGAAGGCAGTCTTCACATCCATCTGTCAGATTTCGTAATCAAAATGTGCAGCAATGGCGAGCAGAACTCTGATCGACTTTATCATGGCAACTGGTGAGAAAGTCTCGTCATAGTCAATTCCTTGCCTTTGACGATATCCCTTTGCCACCAACCTTGCCTTATAAGTGTCGATCCGTCCATCAGCACCGATCTTTCTCTTAAAGATCCACTTGCAACCGATGGGTACAATACCCTTGGGCAAGTCTTCCAAGTTCCAAACTTGGTTGGTGTACATGGACTAGATTTCTGAGTTCATGGCTTCTCGCCATTTCCCGGCTTCTGGGCCTTCTATGGCCTCCTGGTAGGTTTTAGGATCATCATCCTCATTATATTGTACCTTAGACTCACCTTCAGCGATATGTCTCACATATCGTTCGGGTAGTCTAGGTACTCTACTAGATCTACGAGGCTCATCTGTGTGTACCTGAACAGATTCAGGAACTGATATCTCATATGATAATAATGCAGCTGTTTGGAGATCTGGAACCTCTTCTAGTACTATTTTACTCCCACTGTCCTCCTGGAGAAGGTATTCCTCTTCCAGGAAGACAGCTTTCCTGGCGACAAACACCTTTTGTTCATCAGGATGGTAAAAATAGTATCCAAAGGTTTCCTTTGGATATCCCACAAACCTGCATTTATCAGTTCGTGATTCCATCTTGTCTGGATCATGCCTCTTTACATGAGCAGGACAACCCCAGACTTTAACATGTTTAAATTCTGGTTTCCTACTTTTCCATATCTCATATGCAGTAGAGGCCACAGACTTGTTGGGTACTCTGTTCAGTAGGTATGTTGCTGACTCTAGAGCATACCCCCAGAGGGACACTGGTAATCTCGAAAAGCTCATCATGGATCGCACCATGTCCAACAAGGTACGATTCCTCCTTTCTGATACACCATTCATCTGTGGTGTATATGGAGGGGTCAGCTGAGAAAGGATACCATTATCCTTTAAGAATTGTGTGAAATTAGTACTCAAGTATTCTCTTCCTCGATCTGATCGAAGAGCTTTAATACTCTTTCCTAACTGCTTCTCCACCTCATTCTTGAACTCCTTGAACTTCTCAAGTGCTTCCGACTTGTACTTCATTAAGTACACATAGCCGAATCTTGAGAAGTCATCGGTGAATGTGATGAAGTAAGAAAAACCACCTTTGACTTGGGTGGACATGGGACCACATACATCCGAATGTATCAGTTCCAGAATGTCCTTGGCACGTTCTCCATGTCCAGTAAATGGAGATTTCGCCATCTTTCCCATAAGGCAGGATTCGCATGTTGCAAACGATTCATAATCGAATGTAGTTAAGTAGCCATGCTTGTGCAACTTTTGCAACCTGCTTTCGCCAATGTGCCCAAGTCTACAATGCCACATGTAGGCCTGGTTCACACAATTCTTGCTCTTCTTAAGAGCATTATCAATTTGAAGATTGTAATGAGAAACATCTAATAGATATAGACCGTTGACTAAAGATACCGAAGCTATTGATTTATTACCATAATAAATCGAACAACTTCTATTCTCAATTGTCAACCTATATCCTATCTTGTCCAAACAAGATATTGATATGATGTTCTTTATTATGCTAGGAACATAATAACAATCTTCCAATAGTAAGGTGTCTCCCGATGGAAGCCTGAGGTTTGCTGTCCCAATAGCAATCGCCGCAACTTTTGCGCCGTTTCCTACCCTCAATTCCACCTCACCTTGTCTCAGCTTGCGCTTACTTGTCAGCATCTGCACATCATGGCAGATATGAGAAGCACATCCGGTATCTAATACCCAAGATGTGGAATCTCTAACTGACAAGTTGATATCTATCATATAGATATCTGAAGCTTTAGACAGCTTCACTCTTCCATGAGCTTTATCGTTAAGGAACTCCTTGCAGTTCCTCTTCCAGTGACCATACTGCTTATAATAGAAGCAGTCACCCTTCACTACTCTTTTACCTTTGTCCTTCGATCCTTTATCGTTAGCTATCATCCCTGCTTTAGGGGCATCCAATGCCGATTTAGCAGGAGGATCAGCTCCAGGGACAAAGTTATTGTGCTCAGATCTGAAGACATTCTTCAGTCTGAACCAATCCGAGTAGATCAAGTAAGTCAAAATGGCATCAAGTATGCCACGGAGTGGGTTATTCGACGACATAGTTCCTACAGGAGATAAGTAAAAACTATTTAGCAGATGTTCAATTATTAAAATTTAAAACAGGACATGGTCTTTTGTTCAAGTTTAACTCCCACTAATTTTCGACGAACTGTATAACCCTCAGTTATACAGAACGGGAGACGCCGACAGTCTCCTAGTGGGGATCAGAATCTCAATGACTTGTACTACAGCCTTGTGGATAGTACAACAAACTGTAATACAATCAAAGAGCACCCAACTCATGGGACTTGCAACTCCTTGCAATATCTGATCATAGCTTCGGTCCCCAGAGATTTAATGGCCTTGTGGATAGCACAACAAACCACTAATTCTGGTCTAAGCTAACCATCATTACGCGACGAGCATAGATTTGCATGCAGCCCTTGTGGATAGCACAACAAAGCTACATGGTTCCTCTACCCCGATCTATAGGCATCTAATGCCATAGTCATAGTTTCTCCTCCCAATTAAGCAGGCCTTGTGGATAGCACAACAAACCTGCCTAAAGTGATTCGAATCCTATGACTATAACGATGGTGGACCACGCGGTAAGTTCTCAACTACTCGCGTTACGGCTTAGAGTTTATCTGAGGGTATTTAGATAACTTTTATCTTGGTCTCTCCTAGGTGATAGTATATAGATATATCGTATATATTTACTAAATACTATAACCTGCTTTGATTCATAATCAAAAGACAAATAATGCATCACATACATGTCATTAGTGTGGTCATGGATAGCACAGTGGGTTTGATTGGAGCCAACAGTCAAACGCACACACATTCTAATCATAACAATTATATTAGATAACCTGCAATCACATGGGCAAGAGATCTCCATCTTTTCGCCTTCCTGGTTACAGCTGTGGATCGTCCTCGCTCCTTCCATGATTGCCTCGATCATATTACATTAATTCTAGAATTAACAAGTAAATTGAAGAAGGCCTTATGGCGAGTACAAGAGAGAGAGGGAGGTAGAAATACATCGGAGTATGAGAGAGAGAGAGGTGCGCAGACCTCTATTTATTAACAATTAATAAACATTCATACATCCACGATCCACACAATTCATTCATCACATGAATAATAAATTAAGTGCATATCCATGACCACGGTATGTTTTAAACATCCCACACATGATTCAGCACATCACATGGCTAAAACAAATGAGTTTTCAAAAATAAATAAGTTTTGGCTTTCAGAAAGCTGGGATCCAATCGAAATTGGCATTTGATTTTTGAAAACACATTTTATTAACTTAACATGCAATTAAATCTAAATTTAAAAGCATTAAACACACATCACATGCGCACACACTCCGAATTAAAAATTCCAGATTATTCCATGCAAATTAGAACAATTCTAATAATCTAACACTTAGATTAAACCCCATTAATAATCTAACGATTAGACTATTTAAAGACTAATCTAACTCTTAGTTTAATCCAACAAAGTTAATTAATAACTAATCTAACAATTAGAATAGTTAATTAATTAATGTTAATCACTAATTTAACTCTTAAACCAATAATTAACAGAAATTAATCATTAACTTTTAATCTAACATTTAGATCAGTTAATTAATGTCAATTATTAATTTAACTCTTAAATTAATAATCAACACTAATTAATTAATAACATTTAGTTAAACCATTAGATTACTTAATCAAAATTAACTATCAATTTAACACTTAAATCGATAATTAATTTTAATTAACTAATAATAACTAATTTAACACTTAAATTAGTCCATTAGAGTTAATTATTAATTTAACATTTAAATTAATAATTAATTCAAAACAATAACAACAATTTGTTAATAATTATCTTAAAACCCATTAATAACCCAATTCAATAATATTAGAAAATTTTAATTTTTCAAAACAATTTTTTGAAAAATAAACTTAAAATTCTAATCTATTATAAATTGGGTCAAATGGGCTTAATATGGTTTAAATGGGGATTAAAAGGGGTTTTAGGTGGGTAAAAATAAAAGGGAAATGGGCCCAGCCCATTAGGGCCAAGCTGGCCCGAGCCCAGCAGGGCCTGGGTCCGAGCCAGGCGCGTCTGGGCTCAGCCCAGTCCGGCCAGGGGCCAAGCCCGGTTCGGCTGCTGCTCTACCCGGTCCGACCGGGTCGACTCCAGCCCGGCCCCTCTGAACCGCCCGTCTTCCTCTGCAACCCGACGCACCTGAAACCCTAGGGTTTCTGTAGGTGCAGCCCGACGGCGGCGCACCTGGCGGCGCCCCCCCCCTCCCCAGCGCTGCCCAGCTCTGCCGGCGATGCCTCTGGCGCCGGTGGGCTCGCCGGCGGCGGCCGGATCTTATCCACAACATGCCGAGCCTCCAAATAACCATCAAAATCTGGTTTTTCAACCTCTGTAGAAGGGGAAAAAGAGGGGAAATCCGGCCATCTTCAGCGGCCTCTCCGGCACCGGTTAGGAGTCCATTGATGCCCGGTGACAATCCCCAGATCATCAGGGGTCCTAGTCTTGCCATCCCAACACTTGGGGGGGCTCGAAGAAAGCCACAACAAATCCGGATCATCATCACATGAAAAATCCGAAACCCCCAAAAACAAATTTCAAAAAATTGCCAAAAAATTATCTAATTAACTGTGCTCATTGTATGAACACAGATCCGACAATTAATCGAACATTTATGCATGGAATAACGCATGAAATATTAATTTCGGAGACTCGAAACGGGACGAGAAACAGTGGAACCTGGCTCTAATACTACTGTTGGGTTTTCTCGGTTTCTCCGGATCGCTCACGCAGCGGAAAAATAAAATTATTTACAGCGATCCGTTCCCGTTTCGAAGAACTAAAATACGATAATCAGATTATCGAAGATCTCACCGTGTGCGGATTCGAATCCGCAGCCATTTGGTTCCGTCGGTGTGACACCGCAAGCCGCGCAAACGCCCGGCCTCTAACGAAGTCCACGCGATCCTCCCCGCGACGGATATCATCAAGTTCGTCGTTCTTCGTAGCCTACGAAGCCTCTGCTGGTCGCCGCAATGATCGCCGCAGCGCGCAGACGATTTCCCGTCAAACGGGATTCGGAGAAGCGGCGGAGCAGATCTGGATCTGCCTGGACGCCAGAGGAAGACAGAAACTGAGGAGGGGCGGCTAGGGTTAGCAGCAGCTTGGCCTGCTCAACCCGTTAGCTATGTTTTATACTAACCGCGCGGTTTTTCACAAAAACCCCTGGTTTGTATAAAACCCACTTATTTATCCATCGCCTTGAGAATCATCTGCGTGTGACCCTCTAGGCCCAAGTACCAGTCCAGTCAATGGCCCAGTAAGCCCAGTGACTCCTCACTGGCTTTATTAATTAATTAATAACCCTTTATTAATCAATTAATCAATCGAATTGATGTCGCACATCGAATTCGACCGGGCCTCCGATCACGTTGGGTGCCAACCAACACCGCGTAAACCCGGAAGGTATTTGGGGTTAAGTAACCCACTCTTGCAACCTTTCCGTCGACAGTTACCGCGTGGATATAATCCTTCATTCGTACAATGCTCTCGAGTAAACTCAGGGTATGGCGAGCTGTCAAACCCTAACCGGTCGACTCACTTGGATTGGATGCCGCTGATGAATATCGGAAAACTCCTTTCCCGATATTATCGTCCGCCCTGGCCAGGGACTTCTGCGCATCCTTCCTAGAGCATTCTCTCTCTAAGTACCGAGAGCGAATGATTCCTTATTGACACACAATTCCCTTCGACGGTATTCCGCTGTACCTAATCCTTGGCGTATTAGAATCCCATGGCTAGAGATTCGTAGACCAAGGTCAAAGTACAGAAGTCCACCGCCAAGGTGTCCTTGGTGTCTCAGGTCCGAGGACCATCCACGCAACTGCGACAATAGAATCAAGCTGGTTGACAGTGTGGTACAATACCATCCAGCGATTCAGTCGGATCAGTTCAGTGAACTCATTCTCCAATGAGCACCTACAGATTCGCCTTAGTGTCTCCACACAAGTGACTTATGAGACCTGTCACCCTCATCATATGAGCAGGAGTAATCTATACTAGTCTAACCGGATATCCGATGTCCTTCTCGGATATCCTCCGACTAGGAACGATTAAGAATATGTGTGTTTAAGTGATCAGTCTCAGTAGTATGATCTCATCATAATCTGATCACCATAGCACATATTCACAGACTTCATTATGAAACGAGAATTAACGCGATTTACACATAATGAATATTATGCCATTTTATTAATAATGAACAAGATTTACATTGTTAGATTGGCTTGTAGGCCACCTAAACTAACAATCTCCCACTTGGACTAAAGCCAATCACCTTTATACAATAAGCCCATAGACTCTAGGTGACGCTCAAACACAATTTGAGCCAACGGCTTTGTCAGTGGATCTGCTACATTGTCGACGGATGGAACTCTTTCCACTATTACATCTCCTCTGGATATGATCTCTCTGATAAGGTGAAAGCGCCTAAGAATATGCTTCGATTTCTGATGAGACCGTGGCTCTTTCGCTTGCGCAATGGCTCCATTGTTGTCGCACAACAGTGGAACAGGCTCAGAGATGCTGGGAACTACGCCGAGGTCGGTGATGAATTTCTTTAACCACACTGCTTCCTTGGCTGCTTCAGCTGCAGCGATGTACTCAGCTTCGGTCGTCGAATCTGCAGTGGTTACTTGCTTGGAACTCTTCCAACACACTGCCCCACCGTTCAAAGTAAATACGAATCCAGATGTTGACTTGCTATCATCTGGATCTGACTGGAAACTCGAGTCAGTAAAGCTTCGCAGTTTCAAGTCACCTCCCCCATAGACAAGAAACATATCCTTAGTTCTTTTACCACTACTACCGCTGCTGCCGCCACCACCTCGAAAGAACCTCCTGAATATGGAGTCGAGTGAAGATGATCCTGATCTAGATGAAGGAGTTGCTGTCTTTCCCTTACCATAAGCCGGCCCCTGAGTAACCAGTCCCCTCTCCCGAGCCGACTGATCATGCTGTGCCTCTACTGCTGCGGCACACTTAACTGCCGATGCCAAGTCCATACAATAGTGGGATGCCATAAAACTCCTCATGTTGGACCTCAGTCCGTTTACGAACCTCTCAGCTCGACGCTCTTCATCTCCTGAAATGAAGGGTACAAATCTCACAAGCAAGACAATATCTTCAAAGTAGTCCACTAGTCATAGGCATCGTCCTTCAACATGAAGGTAGCCAACAGATTCCTCTCCACTGCCGCACAGTCCATGGTATCAAAAGTCTTCTCTAACTCCTTCAGCCAATGAACGGCCTCATCAGGGTTGGGACGACCGGTAAAATGAGGCGGCTTCAGCTTCAGGAATCTCTCCAGAGCAATTGAAGGCCCTCCCTGAGTACTAGAACTCTCACTAGAGTCTCGAATTTGATATCCAGTCATCGTGTCCATCATAGCCTCCATAAAACGCTCCATATTCGGCCTACCAGCCTCAGATCCGCTAGGAACATCTCCCTGCTCCCTAATAACTGGCACTCTCTTCCTAGAAGCCATCTAATCACCTACAGTCACAAGAATCGAAAATTTCTAATTAGAACTCAAAACCTACACTTCCGCTGTGCCTGTACAGGATAATGTAATTATTTGCCGAAATTACGGTGTTTAACCTAGTTATTCATCTATTTGCCATACCGAATGCTCTGATACCAACTGTAACGACCCGCCACCCTATAATCAGGGATGTGATTACTAAATGGATACCGAATCATTAAAATTTGGAGCCAAACTAGGATCTCGATAAGTCTAGGAAATAGATGATAAACTAAGCTAAACATTCTACAACACATCGAATTGTAAAGAAAGTACAAGAATTAAAAATTATTACAATTCGACTCGACTCAGTAAATAATTACATATTCCAACTGAAAATAAATAATTTAGCGTACAGGCCTGGAAAGTAAATAACAACTACATTGGGGCATACTTCGGAACTATGACCGCTCGCACCCAACCTGAGACAAAGCCCTCCACGCTATACCTACCTGGAACCCTCACCTGAAAATCACAGGGGTGAGTCTCATTGAAATGGACTCAGTAAGGATCCTTCGGATCCCCACCACCTAGTCACGCACCTACAAATGCAATAACACAAACATAGGCAATTAAATAAGTGAAGTAGTAAACCCAACTCCCAAAGATTCCCATATTCCGATATAAAATACATGCATTTGTAAATGCAACATGCACAACTTTGAAACCACTCTACCACGAAGTCTACAACTAGCGTCTCGGCTAAACACACAAACTATGCAGCCGAACGTGGAAAACACCGACCTGCTGGGATCAAACAACAACCTCTCGAATAGCACGCTAGCTACTCTGGCTTGTCTAGCTCTAGGTGGTTCTGCTTCCTCCAGCAACGAGTGACACTCTGAATGTACCACTCCCACACTAGTACTAGCTATACCCTGGGGTATAGTAGGTGACCCTCTCTCTAGGCGTCACCCCACCTCTCCTACACCAGCGCCGTGTCACTCCCACACCGACACAAGGTGCCTAAACACTAACAACTATCACTCTAGGTCCATGATCGCACAAAACACAACACAGTACGATCTGATCATGTAGAAATCCTTGTCCTCGAAGTACGTTTTCAAGTAGGCATTTAATCAAACTATCTAACAATGTAAACACATGATAAATGCATGAATTAATGGGATTTTGTCTTGAATAACGTCGCCCATAGCTGACGTCATTCAAGGCCTCTAAACTGGTTCATACGAAAACTGGCTTTGAGTGATGGGCCTAAATTGCGTCGCTTATGGTTGACGTCATTCAAACGGCGTCACCTGGTCGCAACGTTATTTACCACCCGAAAACCGAACTGCCCTCTAGCATCTGGGCCTAAATTGTGTCACCCATGGCCGACACCATTTACAAGTGGCGTCGCCCTGGCCCAACGCCACCTAGCGCCTGAAGCAGGATTTTCCTGCGGCCTCCCCCAAGCCACAAACGAGATTTCCACCTCCTAAAACCGCCCTAAAGCACCCAAAATAGAGGAGGGGGAGGAGAATCCAAATAACCATTTTAAAACCACCGCTCCTCATTTTATAAAACGAGCATTTTCACCCAAAAACCCCCTAAAACATGCTCCAAAGTGGGAAAAACATGGTTTTAAGCAAAACACCGCGAGGATCGTCACCCTAGCAGTTACTTGAACTCCTCCTTACTCCTAGCTGCCGAACCACTACGCCACAAGCCACCTCTGGTACCGCCGTCAACGTCGTAAATCCACTAGGATGTCGGCTGTTGTCCAAAGAGAAATGCGCCACGGAGGAGATGGTGGTGGTGGTGGTAGTGGTCGAAGTTAGGAGGTTGATGAAGTGGAGGGAGAGGAGGAATGGGGAGAGGAAGGGAAGGAGGGGGGGGTCGGAGCCATTCGGAGAGGAGGGGAGGCGAGAGAGAGGAGGGAGAGAATGAGGGAAAGGAGGGAGGGCTTCGGAGCGTTAACCGAAACAGGCTGAAAATGCGTCGTTCTTGAATAACGCCAATTAGACGACAGGACTGGGTCGTACACTGGCAGATGCCTGAATCGCGTCGTCCATGCAAGACTCCATTCAGATGACACGACTGGGGCTGTACACACGTGCCCCCACGCCCGCCCTCGCAGCACTCTTGCAAAGCTCCAGGCTACAAGGGCCCAAACCAAGGGGTCCAACCGAAACCTACTTAATAACTAGATTCGAAATCTCAGTCCTTACAATTTAGGTCTGTATTTTATCCAAGTTCAGCCTTAGCTATTGTTGTTGTTCCTTATGTTGCGTCTACGAAGAAAGTTCTTCACTTTGTTAGTGGTATAACACAAGTTGAAGGTGTAGCACTCACCTAGAAAAGGTGAAGTTTCTATTCTCACCATACCAAAGTTGGAATGTGTGGGACCCTCCACTACAATATTTGGATTGTGTATAGAGGAACTCACCAATAAGGGTGATAATGGAAATTATGTCTAGATGGTGTGTGGAGTAACTCCTTAGAAAGTCCCAGTAGTGAGCCGTTTGCTTATAAGAATGAGCACTTCCAAAGCTGCTTGAGGTAGATTTCATCTCCCCCAAGGCCTTAACTCCACATGCATCCGGAATCACAATAGAATTTCATCAGGGTAGAACACCAAATGACTGAAGACAAATCTATGTGACTGGTGAATAGGATTTAAGGAACACTGATGATAGAAAAGAAGAAAGAATAGTTGTTGCCCAAGGCTAGATTAACCCGAAATTACTCTAACAGAAATTAAATGAGGAAGCTAATAAATGGACTAAAGGAGATGAAAATAAGAAAATAATAACACAATAAATGCACAAAAATTTTATACTAGTTTGGTCTATCCAGACCTACATCCAATACCTAAGAAACCACTTGGGACTTCCACTAACAGCAGGTACCTAGCCCTTGTAGGTTATACAACCACCTCCTGCAATCGCATGCCCACTCTTCAACCAAGAAGAGTAACAGCCTCCTGCTTCCAATAGATCCACTCTTCTAACACTAGGAAGAGGATCAACCTTCTGCTTCCAGCAGACCCTCTATTCCACCAAGAAGAGGAACAAACTCTTGCTTCTAGTAGGTTCTATCTTCCACAACCAGGAAGAAGAACAAAGTGAGATTAGAATATAGAAAGTGCCTATGAAATAGGCAAGCATTCACAAAAAACATAGTATAGATCAGGATAGGAAATAAACAACTTGTTGCACAGGTCTTGATCTGAAGAGGAACTCAAAGAATTTCTTATAAGGGCGATGATGCATAGCTGTTGAGATCTTCAAGATCTTTCTTTCAACATGCTAGGCATGTTGGCTCTTTTCTCACATTTGGATGATTGTCGCTTGTGTCAAAATTGTATTCCTCAATGTTGTTCTCATCTTTAATGAAGGGCTTATCTTTATATCCCTTCTTCAAAATCAATTTGTTAGACTGATTTATTGTAAGAAGGCTTCTTTTTGCCTATGTCCATATTCAAATTTTTGAGAGAGAAGCTGGAGAGAGAGAATGACTAGTCTGTTGCATTCCTGGACTTGAGGTTGCATGAATAAATACATAGAAGCTTCCTCAAGTACATATCTTTTGCTGTTAGGTCAAACCTACAGAGAGTACAAACACTAGAAAGGCAAGATAACTTTTCCTACCGTTGTATCAGTTGCTAGTAGAAGTCTATGATAGTATAAGGTGCGTAGAAATTACAACAAATCTATCAGTCAAAGGTATGGCAGAGATTATCAAGCAAAAAGAACATGTAAAATATAACCTGAGAGTATAGGCACGCTAATTTTGACCTCATATCGAGTAAATTCTATGTCACAATTATAACACCCCGAAATGGTCTGGTTTTTAATTGTTAATTAATTTTCATTGATTTTTCTAGAAATTTTTTCATTAGCATCGCCTACGCACGACGCCATTTAGATTCCTAGCAGAAATCCGTTCGGAACTAAATTCCTAAATTCAGATAGATTTAACTGAATAGCGTCGCCTAAGGGAGACGTCATTTAGGTCCTAATATGTCTAGGTTTTTTATTTTTAATTCGAATTAATTTCCTAATTATCTAAAGCACGTCGCCCCAGGGAGACGCGATTTAGGTTTTCTAATCTTTTTCAGATTTCTTTCTATTTTGGCCGCTTTAATTAGCCAAATGACGTCCCGTCTGAGCGATGCAATTTGAGAGTTTCGTAATAAACATGCTTTGGCCGAGATAATCTAGATTCCGAAGTTGGGAAGGTTGCAAACTCCTCCATGCTCATCCAAGGTAAGTCCGACTGCGAGAGAGAGCCCTATTGAAGCCAAAACACTCCCAAACTACTCTATAAATATAACACCCTTTGGACCTTTAAAAAAGGTTGGCAATTGGTGATTATGAAGCTCAAGGCAAGGTGTTTGAAGGCTCTCATGGAGAAAAACATGGACAACAAGAGGAGCTTCATCTAAAGCATCTTCCTCTTCATCCTTTTCATCGTTTGAAGCTTTTGAAGACCAAGGCTATGGAGGAGTAAACCAACCATCTTCTTTTCTAGTTTTCTTTCTAATTTTTCATTGATTTCATATAGTTTAATCATTGTTATCTTCATAGTTCATCTCATCACTCCATATTCACATACACACTCATATTTTTCCATACCCACATACATGTTAGGAGTTTAAAGAACACCAATCAAGTGAGTAGCCTTGTTTAGTTGCAAGATTAAATTTCTTATTAGAATAGATACTACCCTATACCTTAGTTCTCCTTAGAATTTTTTATTTTGTATTTAATCTTTCTTGCAAGGAACAATCAAGGAGAGAAGAAGATTCAAAAGTAACAACAAATCGAGAAATCAAAAGCAAGAACATATCAACAAAAGGGCTCTTTTTCTTTGGCCGGCCAAAGAGAGGGAATTAAAGACTCGATCTCCCAAGTTAGAAAGGTAAGGCAATCAATCTTTCTTTGAAACTTTTAAAGTTTTTGGCGATCACGTTTTCTTTAATTTTAATAGTTTTATCTATCCATATAAACAACATAAATTCATGAACATCACACACATGATTTGAGTACACTACAGCTTTTTGGCGATCACGGTAGGACTTGATCTTGCCATCTTTTAGTATTTTTTCTTGCTTTTTATCATCGGGAACCCACGGTGCACCACTTGTGTCCCTCGGGCACCCCTTTCACCAATTGGTGATTTTAGTTACTTTTATCCCTATGTGCATTACGTGCACACCCCTTTGTGGCAAGATCTTGCCCACCCTTGATTGATTAGAAGTTGTGAGTGGGATAGGAAGTGTGAGGTTGATTGAGTTTATACTTGTTTGCATGATAATAAATCTGTTTAACTTGAGTCTGTGTGATCAATTAGATTTCTGTTTACATTGATAACTTGGGAGGGGATTGTCCCTGAAATTGCTCTATGTTTACAGTTTATAGGCTTTCAATAGCGTCTAGACAGAGCGACGTGATTCAAACCGCATTGCGGAGACAAGATGCCATTCAATCTCATATTCCTGTTGGAGCTGCTGCCTGAGGTTCTGTGAACAAAGGAAGCTTCTGTCTTGAATAGCGTCGGTGAACAGTGATGCGATTCAAGCAGTTCCTTCTTTTGCTCATCAACCCTCATATCATTGATTTCTTTGTTACTTATATCTATCTTACACTACATTAGAGGCCATCTAGGCCATAGGTCATCTGCATTGTGGCTCACCTCCCCCCCCCCCTTTATAGGAACACCTTTCTTAGCATTTTTACCTCTCTCTAACTACGTCGGTCCCTCGATCCGACTAGAGTGGTTAGTGTTAAGACCTCCGTAAATCCCCAAAAGTAAGGTAGTCCTTATAGACAACCCTTTTTTGGCCCATTCTATAGACCGATTTGAGCTTTATTGTGTCAACGGGCCTTTGTATTGATCTATTTTGTCGTTTCCCGCTCATTTGGACTCCTTGAAATTTAATTTCTTTTTGTCAAAAAGTTCTGTCACAAAATGTTTATTTTTCAAAAAACAAGTACATGATTTCAAAACTTTTTATTTTATTTTTAATGCATTTGGAATTTAAAAATATTCATTTTTAAATTTTTTTAACTTTTGTCAAGTCCATCATGTGGCCAGACTGCTGGCCATCGGATCCATCAGACGGCCAGACTGATGGCTGTCTGATGGTCAGACGGCTTGACAGTTAGCCGTCTGATCATTTAGACGGCGAGGGAGCTGACTGTCTGACCATCTTTCAGACGGCCACTTGCCTCGCCGTCTGATGGTCAGACAGCCAGGTTGCTCGCTGTCTGATACTTCAAACGGCCACCTCTTTGGCCGTTTGATGGTCTAGTTTTCTGTGACCTTTTTTATGCCTTTTTCTCGGATTTTTGACCATATCTTCCGCATTTTCTCACCTTAATGGATTAAGATGAAGGTGATTTAGAGCTTAGGTGTCAACTCTTGATTGGTTTTGGCTTAGATTTTGTTGAAGAGATCTCTATCCACCCTTCTTTATCCTCATCCATTGGCCCATGAAATGGGGGCTTCCTACGGTTTCAACTCGACCTCCTTTGCCTATTTAAGCTCTCCTTCACCCTGGGAACGGGCGGGAGGAGGTTCACTAGGGTGAGGGTACCATTTTACATCAAAAGAGAGAGAAAAGAGTGATTTCAAAGTCTAGCATTAGTCCTCTCCTTTGGAGTCCGTGGAAGAAAAAAACCATGGAGTCTTGGAGGCTCTAGGAAGCATGAATGTGCTGTCAATCTTGTGCCCATGCAACACTCTCTTCAACGTGAAAAAAGGGAACCCTACTTTCCTCTCTCATTTTATCATTTTTATCATTCTCTTCATAGTCCCATACATGAATGCACAAGTCTAGGATTTTGTCCATGTTTAGATGTCGTTTTCATACACATGCACTCATGGTTCAGTACCTTAGATCCTTGCTAAGGGGTTTATTTTGATCCAAGACACCAAAAAATGGGAAGGTAGTTGGCCATAACACTTGGTCACTCATCCTTCTCACCCACACATTCGTTAAGCTCACCTCTAATTGATATATTTCTTTCGCTTAATGAACAGATGTTGTGCTAATTAAGAGTCTAATGGGTGTTTTAATTTATGGTTAATCTGCAGGAAATAAAGGTGTGAGGCCCCATCTTCTTGGTCGGCCGAGGAGAAGGGAGTGTGGACTACAAATTCTGCTATGCACGGAGGTCTTGGAGTGTCATTCGCGATCAAGGTAGTCCCTCTAGGTCGAGGTAAAACACCCTGGTGATCACCATTTTAGTTCTTGGTGTTTCAGTTCATCAAGTCATTTGTTCTTTATTCTGGATTCATGGCCACGAAGGTCGATCTCTGCTCACCAGTTGAGCGCGGGATCATTTCCAGCGCCTACAACCTTCTGGCGATCACGGTGGGTCCACTTGTGCCTACCATGCTATTTTATTTATTTATTTCCTACAAAAATTTCATTTTTTTAGGATTTTTGTGAGTTGTAGTGAGGGCCATCAGAAGGCCAAATTGCTGGCCTTTTGAAGTATCAAACTGCCAAACTGCTGGTCTTCTGAAGCAACAAACGGCCAAGGGGGTGGCTGCCTGATCTGTCAGACGGCTAGGTAGGTGGCCTTCTGATCTGTCAAATGGCCATCGATTTGGCCGCCAGGTGGGCCCTGTTCAGAATTGTTTTTAGTGATATTTTTCTTAATCCTTGATGTTTTGAGGTTCATCTTTGATGTGATTTTCATTTAATACTCCTTTTCAGGGTTGGTAGAAGAGCCTCTGTACATTTTTCTTGGAAAGACCCTCTCTTTTGGATTAGCTCTCTATTTGGGGACTCTCACCTTAGTAGAAAGTAGTTCTAATAGAGAACCTCCGTTAGACACCGTACTCCGTGAATTTCTGTACGGTGACTATTGGGTTCTCGGGATTCTCTGGATATCCCGCGCAGTGGAAATAAAATAAAAACGGAGATATGTTCCCGTTTCGAAAAATCTAAAATTACGATAATCAGATTATCGAAGTCTTACCGTGTGCGGATTCGAATCCGCAACCGTTCGGTTCCGTCAGTGCGACACAGCAACAAGCGCCCGGCCTCTAGCGGAGTCCACACGATCCTTCTCGCGACGGATATCCTCACGTTCCTTGTTCTTCGCAGCCACGAGAGCTCCGCCGATCGCCGCAACGTTCGCCACAACGTGCGAACGATTTCCCGTCAAACGGGAGTCAGAGAAGCGGCGGAGCAGATTCGGGGATCCGGATATATCTGGGACGCCAGAGAGAGAGAGAAATAGAGGAGGGGGTGGCTAGGGTTAGCAGCAACTTGGCATGCTCAGCCCGTTCGCTATATTTTATACTTACCGCACGGTTTTTCATAAAAACCTCCGATTTGTATAAAACCCACTTATTTATCCATCACCTTGAGAATCATTTGAGTGTGACCCTCTAGGCCCAATTACCAGTCCGGTTAATAGCCCAATAAGCCCAGTAACTCCTCACTGGCTTTATTAATCAATTAATAACTCTTTATTAATTAATTAATCAATCAAATTGATGTCGCACATCGAATTCGATCGGGTCTCCGATCATATTGGGTGCCAAGCAACACCGTACCCGGAAGGTGTCGGGGTTAAGTAACCCACTCTTGGAACCTTTCCGCCGACAGTTACTGCGTGGATATAGTCCTTCATTCGTACAATGCTCTCGAGTCAACTTAGGCTATGGCGTGTTGTCAAACCCTAACCGATCGACTCACTTGGATTGGATGCCGCTGATGAATATCGGAAAACTCCTTTCTTGATATTATCGTCCGCCCTGGCCAGGGACTTCCGCGCATCCTTCCTAGAGCATCCTCTCTCTAAGTACCAAGAGCGAATGATTCCTTATTGACATACAATTTCCTTCGACGGTATTCCGCTGTACCCACCGTCAAGGTGTCTTTGGTGTCTTAGGTCCGAGGACCATCCACACAACTGCGACAATTGAATCAAGCTGGTTCACAGTAAGGTAAGTACCATCCAGCGATTCAGTCAGATCAGTTCAGTGAACTCATTCTCCAATGAGCACCTACAGATTTGCCTTAGTGTCTCCACACAAGTGATTTATGAGATTAATCACCCTCATCATATGAGTAGGAGTAATCTGTACTAGTCTAACCGGATATCCGATGTCCTTCTCGGATATCCTCCGACTATGAACGATTAAGAATATGTGTGTTTAAGTGATCAGTCTCATTAGTATGATCTCATCATAATCTGATCACTATAGCACATATTCACGAACTTCATTATGAGACGATAATTAATACGATTTACACACAATGAATATTATGCCATTATATTAATAAATGAATGAGATTAGAAAGTCAGATTGGCCTGTAGGCCACCTAAGACTAACAATCTCCCACTTGGACTAAAGCCAATTACCTTTATACAATACTAGGTGACGCTCAAACACAATTTGAGCCAACAGCTTTGTCAGTGGATCTGCTACATTGTCGACAGATGGAACTCTTTCCACCATTACATCTCCTCTGGATATGATCTCTCTGATAAGTCGAAAGCGCCTCAGGATATCTTTCGATTTCTGATGAGACTGCTGCTCTTTCACTTGAGCATTACGCCCGTTGTTGTCGCATAATAGCGGAACATGATCAAAGATGCAGGGAACTATGTCAAGGTCGGTGATGAACTTCTTCAACCACACTACTTCCTTGAAAGCTTCAGCTGCAGTGATGTGCTCAGCTTCAGTCGTTGAATCTACAGTGGTTGCTTGCTTGGAATTCCAGCACACTGCTCCTCCGTTCAAAGTAAACACAAATCCAGATGTAGACTTGCTATCATTTGAATCTGACTGGAAACTCGAGTCAGTAAAGCCTCACAACTTCAAGTCACCTCATCCATAGACAAGAAACATATCCTTAGTTCTTCTCAAGTACTTAATGATATATTTCACTGCCTTCCAGTGCTCTTTGGTTGGATCAACATGAAATCTGCTCGTAACACTTAGAGCAAATGCAACATCAGGCCATGTACATAGTATGGCATACATAATAGATCCTATGGAAAGGCATAGAGTATTCTATCCATGAATGCCCTCTCATTAGGAGTCTTAGGAGACTGCTTCTTTGATAGATTAATTCCATGTCTCATCGGTATGAGACCTCTCTTGGAATTTTTTATGCCAAACCTTTTGACTATTGTATCTATGTACAATGATTGGGTCATTCCAAGCATCCTCTTTAATCTATCTCTATAGATCCGTATTCCCAATACGTAGGATGCTTCTCCCAAATCCTTCATGGAGAAGTTTTTCGACAGTCAGATCTTTCCCGATGACATCATAGCTACTTCATTCCCAATGAGTAGTATGTCGTCTACGTAAAGAACTAAGAAGGTGACTACGCTACCACTGGTCTTCTTATACACATAAGGCTCATCTTCATTCTTAATAAAGTTATAAGACTTGACAGCCTCGTCAAATCTTATGTTCCAGCTCCGAGAAGCTTGCTTCTGTAACGACCCGCCACCCTATAATCGGGGATCCGATTACTAAACGGGTACCGAATCATTAATTTGGAACCAAACCAGGATCTAGTAAGTCTGGGAAATAAATAATTAACTAAGCTAAACATTCACATCGCATTGAATTGAAATGAAAGTGCAGGAATTAAAATTATTACAATGCGACTCGATACAGCAAATAATTACATACTCCAACTGAAAGAAATAATTAGACATACAGGCCAGAAATAAATAACAACTACATCGGGGCATACCCCGGAAGAACCGCTGAAGGCGCTCAACACACGGCCGCACACGCCGCTCTAGGTCTGCTGGGAGTCCTCACCTGAAAACCGCAGGGGTGAGTCTCAAGACAAGACTCAGTAGGGATCCTTCGATCCCCACTGCCCACGCACACACCCACAAGTGTAAAGTACAGCTAACGGTAAGTAACAAGCACAGTAGGTACAACTCCTAATTCTCAACGTGAAATCACATGCAGTCGAAATATATTAAACATGCATATTCTAAACCAGCCGACTAGGGAATCCACAACTGCCGTCTCGATGGAACTCGCTAACCACACAAACAACGGTGGGGAAAACCTCGACCCGCTGAGACCAAGCAGTAACCCCTTGGATAGCACACTAGCTACTCCGGCCCAACTGGCTCAGGTGGTTACTCCTTCCCTCAGCATGAGTGACTCTCCGAATGTACCACTCCGACACCGGTACTAGCTGACCCCGGGGTTCACCAGGTGACCCTCTCTCACTAGGCGTCACCCCGCCTACGCCCCCACCGGCGCTGTGCTCACGCCCCCACCAGCACAGGGTGATAAAGCGCTACAATGTCACTCCAGGTCCACAGTAACATAAAGCCCAGCACAGTACAATCCGGTCACGTGAAAAGTCCGCGATCGCATAACACACACAATAGTATCACCTGGTCATGCGGAATCCATCTCTACTGCGTACACCAAAACATGCACTAACCATCTATCTAGCAGTATGAACACATTTTACTGGCATGAATTAGTGAGGTTCTGTCTTGAATCGCGTTGCCCAAGGCCGACGCCATTCAAGCTCCATGTACAGGTTCATGTAAAACAGTCTTCAGAATCAGGCCTTAAAAGGCGTCAACACCAGTGGTCGCCTTTTGAAAGGCGTCGACATCCTCAGACGCCATTCAACACAGAAATCCGGAAATTCCAAAGCCCTTACTCAGGGGATTTCTGCCTTAAAAGGCGTCATGACTACCCGACGCTATTCAAAATGCGTCGCCCACCCATGATGTCTTTTTGTAAGGACTTAGGTTTCGGGTTCGGTATTCGGGTCGGGATCGGGCCGGATCCCCTGGTTTGGACCCTGTGGGGTCTTGTGATTTCTGGCTGAATGGCGTCAGCGCTCGTCGATGCCTTTCAAAAGGCGTCAGGGTGTGTGGACGCCATTTAGGTTGCTGGTTGTTGTGCCACGTGTGCGCCACGTGGGCAGTTTTCGGGCCGCGAGAGTACGGCCCCTGTCAGATTTGTCTGAACGGCGTCCAGGTGGGTCGACGCGTTTCAGACTGCGACATCTGCGATGTCAGGGCACGGCGCCAGAGCGTTGTCATTACGGCCTGTCACATCGTCTGAACGGCGTCCACGGTGGGCGACGCGTTTCTGACCGGTGTCTGTACGGCTGTCCTGTCAGACTGATAGGCGTCTGCCTCGATCGACGCGTTTTAGCTAGTTTCGGATTGACCCCGCGAGCCTCCCCTTCTTTCCCTCATTCTCACCTTCCCTCTCTCTCTCCTCGCCCTCTCCGACCCCCTCTCTTCCCCTTCCCTCCCCTTCTTCCTCTTCCATCACTCCAATACCACCTTACCTCTCACCCCTACCACCACCACTTCCTTCGCGGTGTTCCACTCTCCGGACGGCGGCCGACGTCCCGGCGGAGTGGCGGCGTCCTCGAGGGTACTGGCGGCGGTGTGCGGTGCGGCGGGACGGCGGCACGGAGCTTGGCGGAGTTCAAGAACCGGTAGGGGGACGAACCTTGCGTGTGTTGCACGTGGTTTGCTTGGCGTATCTCGTAGTGTTTGGGGGATAGATTGAGCATGTTTAGGGGGTTTACTTGTGGGATTTGGCGTGCTTGTGATCGTGGATTCGTCGTATGCATATGGTGGCTGAGTTCCTCTTCCTCTCCTTCTTGTTTTGGGGCTTTTTCGGGGGCTTGGGGTTCAAGGGAGGAACCCTCGGTTCGAACCAGGGAACCTGGTTCCTGGCGCTGAAAGGCGTCGTACCTGGTCGACGCCTTTTAGAAGGACGTCGGGTCAGTACGACGCGTTTCAGGGCAGAAACCCCCGCTGTTCGAGGGGTGCTGGTGCTAAATGACGTCATGGGCGGTCGACGCCTTTTAGAAGGACGTCGAGCCACCATGACGCCATTTAGGTGGGAATTGCCCCTTTTAAGGGTTCTGCAATCTGGATTTCTGGGTTGAATGGCGTCGAGCCACCTTGACGCGTTTTAAATGGCGACTTCGACGGTGGACGCGTTTTAAAGAGATAATCCGGCTTTTAGTAAACCCGTCTATGGAGCTTGAATGGCGTCGACCTCGGTCGACGCGATTCAAGCCAGGAATGAATAGCTCTGGTTTTAATAAACCTGTTTGAGGGTCTTGAATGGCGTCGACCTCGGTCGACGCGATTCAAGACAGAGCTGTATGAACTCTGGTTTTTAGCATGTGTTTCACTGCGGGACGGTTCAAAGCATCTTTTACGTTGTATACTGAGACTGAGGACTTCTGCATGAATGGGATTTCATCATCTTTGTGTGTGTGCCTTAACTATACGCTGAGACTGGGGTTTACTGTGCGAATGGAATCATGTTATATATGCGTTTGTGTTCATATGACTGTGGTTTACGCTGTCACCATGGGCCGATGGGAGAAGGGCCATGGTGTCTGTGAGCTGTACTGGTGGGAGAAGGGGTACATGTGTGTTTCACCTTTAGCTGAGGGGAAGCAGGATCGCCTTGAGCCGACGGGCCGGAGTAGCCGGTGTGCTAATCCGAGGGATCGCTGTTTGTCCTCAGCGGGTCGGGGTTTCCTTTGTTTGTCGTGACAGCTTCCGGCGTGTTTCTTGCTGTGGAGCTGGTGGTGTTACTGGTGGGAGTTGGTTTACCCTTTAGCCATTGGGCCTGATGTGACCTTTGATCAAGGTTACGAGTGGTACCCTTAGCCCTTGGCCTGACGCAGCCCGGGAGAGTTGGGTTTGTGGGTAGTTCCTATAGCTTCGGCTTGACGGGGGTTCGCCGGTCCCCAGGGCCCTCCTGGAAGCGCTGAGGCCTAGCGTGGAGGCAATCCGGTGGTAGGACAGTAGTCTAGACTGCTTGTGTGCACACGTAGCTGGCAGTGGCGGTACACTGAGTCCAGCTAGTCCTAGTTTAGCTCACTGCCTCACCCTACAGTGCCCCGGAACACTGTAGGGGTGGACAGGCGTGAGCAGTGGTGGTAGTGTTGGGAGGCGACGTTTGACTTCGGTCGACTGTGTGGTTTAGTCGCCTTGTGGACTTCGGTCGTGAGACGTGACTCTGTGTTGGGTTCTTCGGGTTACTCAGAGTTGTTCCTGCTACACTGTCTGTCGTACGTTTCGTACCGGGGTTGCCTGTTGTGTTTACTGCTTTACTTGACTGTTCTATATATTACTGTTGCTTCACTTGTGGGTGTGTGAGTGGGAGGCAGGGGATCGGATGATCCCTACTGAGCCCAGTTCTGGTGTGGCTCACTCCCTGCGGTTTCAGGTGTGGACTTCGAGGCGCAGCGGTAGCGTGGTGTCTTCTTGGTGTGCGGACCAGCAGCTGTCTTAGTTCCGGGGTATGCCCCGATGTTGTTGTACTTTCCTTCTGCCTGTACTTATTTAATTATCGTTGGACATGTAATTATTGTTGGACTGTATACGGACATTGTTATTTTCTTCCCTGCGTACTTGCTTACCTTTGTAGTCCGTGTGATTGTTATATTTAGCCTTGTTTAGCACTTACTCCTCCAGACGTGTTGTGTAAGATCCGGGTGTGAACCCGTAGTTAATGGGCCGACATCCATTTAGTGATCGGGTCTCCGGTCATAGGATGGCGGGTCGTTACACTTTTAGTCCCAGAATCCCCGAACTGGCAGACTCTCTGTCAGGTGATTCCTGTCTAAAAGGCGTCGTGATGGCCCGACGCCCTTCAAAAAGGCGTCGTCCATGCACGACGTCTTTCAACCCCAGGAACTAGAGTTGCCATGAGCCCGAGGGCTCCCCTTTTCAGCCCAAACAACCCCAAAATTACCCAAAAACGGAGGAGAAAGAGGGGCAATACAATCCATAGGAAATCACATTTATAGAAAATCCCCCATATCATCAAAAGAACTCCTAAACATGCCCATTCT
Organism: Zantedeschia hybrid cultivar; assembly: GCA_030544215.1. Taxonomy (NCBI): domain Eukaryota; kingdom Viridiplantae; phylum Streptophyta; class Magnoliopsida; order Alismatales; family Araceae; genus Zantedeschia; species Zantedeschia hybrid cultivar. The sequence goes on along the minus strand of JARZZO010000013.1, from coordinate 11,250,152 downwards.
ACCCCCCAAAGCCAAAGATCTACAACATGCATAGAAGGGGGAAAACATGGCTTAAGCACGATGCTGTGGGAACCGTCACCCTACCGGACACTCGAACTCCTCCAAGCTTCAAGCCGTCCACCCTTCTCGCCCCACGCCGCCGCCGATACCACCGTGGTCGTCCTTGCTCCACCGTGACGTCGGCCGCCGTCCGGAGAGTAGAACGCCGCAGTGGAGGTGGAGGTGGTAGTGGTAGGAGCTTGGTAGAGGATGGAGTGGAGGGAGAGATGAAATGGTGGGAGGAAAAGAGGGAGGAGGAGGTATCGCCGCCGAGTTCGCCGGAGGGGAAGGAGAGAAAGAGAGAAGGGGAAAATGAGGGAAAGAAGGAGGGCTCGCGGGGTTAACCAGAGACTGGCTAAAACGCGTCGACCTCCGCGGACGCCTATCAGGTGATTAGACGGCTGCTCTGACAAGACTCTGAAACGCGTCGTTCAAGGCAGACGCCGTTCAGACGACATGTCAGGGCCGTATTCTGACAATCTCAGAGTAGCAGTCTGAAAGGCGTCGTCACATGTGGATGCCGTTCAGACGACGCGACAGGGCCGTACTCTCGCGGCCCGAAGCCAGCCCACGTGGCACCCACGTGGCAGAACCTAAAACGCGTCTGCAAAGGTGGACGCCGTTTAAACCGCGTCGAGCCCACTCGACGCGAAACAGCACAGAGCCCCATACCCCACTAGGGCCAGAATTACAGGGTCCGACCCGAAAATCCGATCCGAAAGTCTCGATCCTTACATTCTCCCCCCCTTAAAAGAATTTCGCCCTCGAAATTGACTGCTAGAATTAACAAGGTCAAAACAGGGATGCAGTTTACAAGGAAACTTACGAAAAGAGGCAAGGGAACTGCTCCCGCATCTCATCCTCTCGCTCCCAGGTTGCCTCACCTCCGGAGCGGTACTGCCAAATCACCTTGACCAACGGTACAATCTTGTTCCGCAAAACCTGATCTCTGCGATCCTCAATACGAACAGGATACTCTGGAAAGGACAGGTCCTCAGCGACCTCCAACTCTGAAAAATCCAACACATGGGACGGATCCTGAACATACTTCCTCAGCAGGGAAACATGGAACACATCGTGCACTCCTGCAAGACTGGGCGCAAGGCCAGCTGATATGCGGTTTCCCCAATTCGAGCAAGAATGGGAAAAGGCCCAATATATCGCGGACTCAGCTTGCCTCGCTTCCCGAATCTCATCACACCCTTGGAGGGTGAGACTCGGAGAAACACGTGGTCCCCAACTTCAAACTCAAGTGGTCTCCGTCGGACGTCAGCATAACTTTTATGTCTACTCTGAGCTGCGGTCAACCTCTGCCGAACTGTCCTGGCAATCTCAGCACACTGCTGCACTAACTCTGGTCCTACTATCTGCCTCTCACCGATCTCGGACCAACACACCGGGGATCGACACGGTCGCCCATACAAGGCCTCGTAAGGCGCCATGCCGATACTGGAATGGTAACTATTGTTGTTGGCAAATTCTACTGTGGACAAATGCTGCTCCCAAGAACCTCCCCAGTCTAGGCAACATGCCCTGAGCATATCCTCCAAGGTCTGAATAGTCCTCTCCGACTGCCCGTCAGTCTCGGGATGGTAGGCCGAGCTGAAAGCCAACTGAGTGCCCAATGCCTTCTGAAAGCTCTTCCAGAACCTGGAAGTAAACCTCGGATCTCGATCTGATACAATGGACAAAGGTACCCTGTGCAGAGAGATGATCCGGTCTACAAACAACTTTGCCAGCTTGTCGACCAACCAGTCCTTCCTAATGGCTAGGAAGTGTGCCGACTTGGTCAGCCGATCAACGATGACCCAGATAACGTCTCTCCTGCTAGGGGATGTAGGCAATCCCATCACAAAGTCCATCGTCACATGCTCCCATTTCCATTCTGGAATCGGCAAGGGCTGCAGCAACCCTCCAGGTCTCTGATGCTCGGCTTTAACCTGTTGACAAGTCATACATCTAGCCACATATTCAGCCACATCTTTCTTCAGACCGGGCCACCAGAAGTGCCTCCTCAAACAATGATACATCTTGGTCGTTCCAGGATGCACTGCATATCTCGAACGGTGCGCCTCATCAAGAACACATCTGCGCACATCCTCCTCAGTCGGAACATAAAGTCTGCCTCTGAACCTGACAGTACCGTCATCCCATAATTCCACCTCTGACCTCTGGAGAATCTGTGGTAACTCAGCATCTGCCCTCTGAGCCTCAATCACAGCATGATACACAGCTGGTCTCACAGTCAAACTGACCAGCACGGCTCTGTCAACTTCACGTGGGACCCTAAAGGAAGATTCCACCACCTGCTCGAACAATTTCCACTCCCGAATCATAAGGTATGACATGATTGTCTTCCGACTCAAAGCGTCTGCCACCACATTCGCCTTGCCCGGATGATAAGAAAGGTCAAAGTCATAATCCTTAATGAACTCCATCCACCTCCGCTGCCTCAAATTCAGGTCTCTCTGAGTGAACACATATTTCAGGCTCTTGTGATCAGTAAAAACCTGAAATTTCTCTCCATATAAGTAATGCCTCCAGATCTTAAGTGTAAACACCATAGCTGCAAGTTCCAAATCATGGGTAGGATAGTTCTCCTCATGCTTCTTCAGCTGCCGAGAAGCATAAGCAACTACCCTGCCATGTTGCATTAGGACTGCGCCCAAACCTTGACGGGACGCATCTGAGTAAACCACGAATCCACCTGACCCAGATGGAAGCACCAAAACTGGGGCTGACGTGAGGCGGGTCTTTAGCTCAACAAAACTCTGCTCACATTCTTCGGTCCACACAAAACGAACTCCCTTTCGAGTCAACCTCGACAAGGGGGCCTCTATAGAAGAAAACCCCTGAACAAACCGTCTGTAATAACCGGCAAGCCCCAGAAAGCTCCTGATCTCAGTCACTGAAGTCGGCCTGCTCCAATCCATCACCGCCTCAATCTTGGCTGGATCCACCGCGACACCTTTGCCAGAAATAACATGCCCAAGGAGGTGCACCTCGTCTAGCCAAAACTCACACTTGCTGAACTTGACGTAAAGTTGGTGCTCCCTCAGGACCTGCAACACTGCCCGAAGATGGGCGGCGTGCTCTTCCTCAGAGGAAGAATAGATCAGAATATCATCCACAAATACAACTACAAACTGGTCCAAATAGGTCCTGAAGACTCGGTTCATCAGATCCATAAAGGCCGCCGGAGCATTGGTCAAGCCGAAGGGCATAACCAAAAACTCATAATGTCCATACCGAGTTCTGAAAGCCGTCTTACTAACATCCACATCCCGGATCCTCATCTGATAATATCCAGATCTCAGGTCGATCTTGGAAAACACCCTTGCGGACTGCAGCTGATCCAACAAATCATCGATCCTAGGAAGCGGGTACTTATTCTTTATTGTGACCTGGTTCAGCTGCCTATAATCGATGCACAATCTTAGAGAACCATCCTTCTTTCTAACAAACAGAACTGGAGCACCCCATGGAGATGTACTGGGACGAATGAAACCCTTATCCAGCAACTCCTGCAACTGCGCCTTCAACTCAGCGAGTTCGGTTGGCGCCATCCGATACGGGGCCTTAGACAAGGGCGCCGTACCTGGTGCAAGCTCAATGGTAAACTCGACCTCTCGCTGAGGAGGAAGGCCAGGCAGCTCCTCAGGAAACACATCTACGAAATCACATACTACAGGCACCTCCCGAGGACTAGGACTATCACGGACATCAGGAACAACAACAGAGGCAAGGAAAGCCTCACAGCCACCAGCAAGCAACCTCCGTGCCTTAAAGGCAGAAATGAAAATACCTCGAGAAGAAAGCCTAATACCTTGGAAGAAGAAGGTCGGGATGTCCGGAATAGAGAAGCGCACCCTCTTCCTGTGGCAGTCCACCTCCGCATAAAAGGCTTCTAACCAATCCATACTCAGGATGATATCAAAATCACGAATAGCAAGTACAACCAACTGGGCAGGTAGTACATGACCCTCAATGGTCAAGGGAACATTCCTCAAACAATTATAAGATATCATGAAGTCTCCAGAAGGAACTTCCACCATCAGACCATCAGATAACTCATCAGCGGGTGCAGAAAGAATATCTAGGAACTGCTCGGAAATGAAAGAATGCGAAGCACCCGAATCGATCAACACGTGCGCAGAGTTCCCAAGGACAGAAAGTGTACCTTCCACCAAGTTGGACGCGCGAGCCTCTCTCCTGGTGATAGCTAGAACTCTCCCCTGGGTCCTCGGCTTCTTCTGATCGCCATGACCCTGCCCCTGACCATGCCTCTGCGGGCACTGCCTCGCCAGATGGCCCTGTTGGCCACAAGTAAAACACCTCCTGGGAAGAGTGGGACACTGAGTCCCGCCATGGGCACCACCACAGTGCTGACAAACTGCCGGAAGCCTCTGAGCTGGCTCCTGCTGTGCACTGGACGCCGACTGACTCTGCTGACCCTGCCTGGGCCTGCCGCTGCTGCCACTACTGCTGCCACCACCCCTGAAGAATCTCCTGAATCGGGAGCCGAGTGACGACGATCCCGATCCGACCGAAGGAGCCGGTGCCGCTGCCTTACCCCTGCCTCGCACTGGCCCCTGAACAGTCTGCCCTCTCTCCCGGGCCGACTGGGTCTGCTGAGCCTCTACAGCTGCTGCGCACCTAACTGCTGATGCTAAGTCTGTACAATAGTGGGACGCCACGAAGTTCCTCAAACTGAGCCTAAGCCCATCCACAAACCTCTCCGTACGACGCTCCTCGTCCCCATATATGAAAGGCACGAACCGTCCCAGCGAAACAAACTTTGCCTGGTACTCAAGTACCGTCATACTCCCCTGCGTCAGATCCATTTACTCCCTCTCCTTGGCTCGCTGGACATGTCTAGGGAAATATTGTGCATTAAACTCCTTAACAAAGGTCTCCCATGAAATTTCCCTAAGACTCCTGTCCTCATAAGACAAACTCTTCAGCGTGGTCCACCAGTCATAGGCGCTATCCTTCAGCATAAAGGTAGCCAGTGGGGTCCTCTCTACTGCTGCACAGTCCATGGTATCGAAGGTCTTCTCAATCTCTCTAAGCCAGTGAATGGCCTCATCAGGGTCGGGACGACCGGTGAAGCGAGGTGGCCTCAGCTTCAGGAACCTCTCAAGTGTAGCTGTTGACCCTCCCCGAGCACTAGAACTCTCGCTAGGGTCTCGCGTCTGATATCTAGCCATAGTGTCCATCATGGCCTCCATAAACTGCTCAACACTCGGCCTCCCTGCCTCGGACCCACTAGGGGCATCTCCCTGCTCTCGAATAACCGGCATCCTCTTCCTGGGAGCCATCTACTCGCCTACAATTATAAAATCAAAAAGTTCTAATTAGACTCCTAAAACCTATGCTACCGCCGTGCCTGTACGGGATAATGTATTTATTTGCCGAACTTACAACATTTAACCTAGTTATTTATTCATTTGCCAGACCGTATGCTCTGATACCAATTGTAACGACCCGCCACCCTATAATCGGGGATCCGATTACTAAATGGGTATCAAATCATTAATTTGGAACCAAACCAGGATCTAGTAAGTCTGGGAAATAAATAATTAACTAAGCTAAACATTCACATCGCATTGAATTGAAATGAAAGTGCAGGAATTAAAATTATTACAATGCGACTCGATACAGCAAATAATTACATACTCCAACTGAAAGAAATAAATAGACATACAGGCCAGAAATAAATAACAACTACATCGGGGCATACCCCGGAAGAACCGCTGAAGGCGCTCAACACACGGCCGCACACGCCGCTCTAGGTCTGCTGGGAGTCCTCACCTGAAAACCGCAGGATTGACTCTCAAGACAAGACTCAGTAGGGATCCTTCGATCCCCACTGCCCACGCACACACCCACAAGTGTAAAGTACAGCTAACGGTAAGTAACAAGCACAGTAGGTACAACTCCTAATTCTCAACGTGAAATCACATGCAGTCGAAATATATTAAACATGCATATTCTAAACCAGCCGACTAGGGAATCCACAACTGCCGTCTCGATGGAACTCGCTAACCACACAAACAACGGTGGGGAAAACCTCGACCCGCTGAGACTAAGCAGTAACCCCTCGGATAGCACACTAGCTACTCCGGCCCAACTGGCTCAGGTGGTTACTCCTTCCCTCAGCATGAGTGACTCTCCGAATGTACCACTCCGACACCAGTACTAGCTGACCCCGGGGTTCACCAGGTGACCCTCTCTCACTAGGCGTCACCTCGCCCACGTCCCCACCGGCGCTGTGCTCACGCCCCCACCAGCACAGGGTGATAAAGCGCTACAATGTCACTCCAGGTCCACAGTAACATAAAGCCTAGCACAGTACGATCTGGTCACGTGAAAAGTCCGCGATCGCATAACACACACATTAGTATCACCCGGTCATGCGGAATCCATCTCTACTGCGTACACCAAAACATGCACTAACCATCTATCTAGTAGTATGAACACATTTTACTGGTATGAATTAGTGAGGTTCTGTCATGAATCGCGTCGCCCAAGGCCGACGCCATTCAAGCTCCATGTACAGGTTCATGTAAAACAGTCTTCAGAATCAGGCCTTAAAAGGCGTCGACACCAGTGGTCGCCTTTTGAAAGGCGTTGACATCCTCAGACGCCATTCAACACAGAAATCCGGAAATTCCAAAGCCCTTACTCGGGGGATTTCTGCCTTAAAAGGCGTCATGGCTACCCGACGCTATTCAAAACGCGTCGCCCACCTATGACGTCTTTTAGTCCCATAATCCCCGAACTAGCAGACTCTCTGTCAGGTGATTCCTGTCTAAAAGGCGTCGTGATGGCCCGACGCCCTTCAAAAAGGCGTCGTCCATGCACGACGTCTTTCAACCCCAGGAACCAGAGTTGCCATGAGCCCGAGGGCTCCCCTTTTCAACCCAAACAACCCCAAAATTACCCAAAAACGGAGGAGAAAGAGAGGCAATACAATCCATAGGAAATCACATTTATAGAAAATCCCCCATATCATCAAAAGAACTCCTAAACATACTCATTCTACCCCCCAAAGCCAAAGATCTACAACATGCATAGACGGGGGAAAACATGGCTTAAACACGATGCTGTGGGAACCGTCACCCTACCGGACACTCGAACTCCTCCAAGCTTCAAGCCGTCCACCCTTCTCGCCCCACGCCGCCGCCGGTACCACCGTGGTCGTCCTTGCTCCACCGTGACGTCGGCCGCCGTTCGGAGAGTAGAACGCCGCAGTGGAGGTGGACGTGGTAGTGGTAGGAGCTAGGTAGAGGATAGAGTGGAGGGAGAGATGAAATGGTGGGAGGAAAAGAGGGAGGAGGAGGTATCGCCGCCGAGTTCGCCGGAGGGGAAGGAGAGAAAGAGAGAAGGGGAAAATGAGGGAAAGAAGGAGGGCTCGCGGGGTTAACCAGAGACTGGCTAAAACGCGTCGACCTCCGCGGACGCCTATCAGGTGATTAGACGGCTGCTCTGACAAGACTCTGAAACGCGTCGTTCAAGGCAGACGCCGTTCAGACGACATGTCAGGGCCGTACTCTGATAATCTCAGAGTAGCAGTCTGAAAGGCGTCGTCACACGTGGACGCCGTTCAGACGACGCGACAGGGCCGTACTCTTGCGGCCCGAAGCCAGCCCACGTGGCAGAACCTAAAACGCGTCTGTAAAGGTGGACGCCGTTTAAACCGCGTCGAGCCCGCTCGACGCGAAACAGCACAGAGCCCCAGACCCCACTAGGGCTAGAATTACAGGGTCCGACCCGAAAACCGGATCCGAAAGTCTCGATCCTTACAGCTTCAGTCCATAAATGGACCTCTGAAGCTTGCACACTTTATCTAGAGATTCTTTGGATGTGAAACCTTTTTGTTGCATTATATACACCTCTTCCTCAAGGTTAACATTGAGGAAGGCAGTCTTCACATCCATCTGCCAGATCTCGTAATTAAAATGTGCAGCAATGGCGAGTAGAACTCTGATCGACTTTATCATGGCAACTGGTGAGAGAGTCTCGTCACAGTCAATTCCATGCCTTTGACAATATCCCTTTGCCACCAACCTTGCCTTATAAGTATCGATCCGTCCATCAGCATCGATCTTTCTCTTAAAGATCCACTTGCATCCGATGGGTACAATACCCTCGGGCAAGTCCTCCAAGTTCCAAACTTGGTTGGTGTCCATAGACTGGATTTCTGAGTTCATGGCTTCTCGCCATTTCTTGGCTTCTGGGCCTTCTATGGCCTCCTGGTAGGTTTTAGGATCATCATCCTCATTATATTCTACCTTAGACTCACCTTCAGCGATATGTCCCACATATCGTTCGGGTGGTCTAGGTAATCTACCAGATCTATAAGGCTCATCTGTGTGTACCTGAACAAATTCAGGAACTGATATCTCATCTGATAATAGTGCAACTGTTTGGGGATCTGGATCCTCTTCCAGTACTATTTTACTCCCACTGTCCTCCTGGAGAAGGTATTCCTCTTCCAGGAGTACAGCTTTCCTGGTGACAAACACCTTTTGTTCACCAGGATGGTAAAAAATAGTATCCAAAGGTTTCCTTTGGATATCCCACAAACCTGTATTTATCAGTTCATGATTCTAGCTTGTCTGGATCATACCTCTTTATATGAGCAGGACAACCCCAGACTTTAACATGTTTAAGTTCTGGTTTCCTACCTTTCCATATCTCATATGAAGTAGAGGCCACAGACTTGCTGGGTACTTTGTTTAGTAGGTATGCTACTAACTCTAGAGCATACCCCCAGAGGGACACTAGTAATCCCAAAAAGCTTATCATGGATCGCACTATGTCCAATAAGGTGCGATTCCGCCTTTCTGATACACCATTCATCTGTGGTGTATATAGAGGGGTTAACTGAGAAAAGATATCATTATCCTTTAAGAATTGTGTGAAATTAGTACTCAAGTATTCTCCTCCTCGATCTGATCGAAGAGCTTTAATACTCTTTCCTAACTGCTTCTCTACCGCATTCTTGAATTCCTTTAACTTCTCAAATGATTTCAACTTGTACTTCATTAAGTACACATAGCCGAATCTTGAGAAGTCATCGATGAAGGTGATGAAGTAAGAAAAAGCCACATTTGGCTTGGGTGGACATTAGACCATATACATCTGAATGCATTAGTTCCAAAATATCCTTGGTACGTTCTCCATTTCTAGTAAATGGAGATTTTGCCATCTTTTCCATGAGGCAAGATTTATATGTCGCAAACAATTTATAATCGAATGCTATTAAACAACCATGCTTATGTAACCTTTGCAACCTGCTTTCACTAATATGCCCAAGTCTGCAATGCCACATGTAGGCTTGGTTTACACAATTCTTGCTCTTCTTAAGAGCATTATTAATTTAAAGATTGTAATAAGAAACATCTAAGAGGTATAGACCGTTGACTAAAGATGCCGAAGCTATTGATTTATTACCATAATAAATCGAACAACTTCTATTCTCAATAGTCAACCTATATCCTATCTTGTCCAAACAAGATACTGATATGATGTTTTTTATTATGCTAGGAACATAATAACAATCTTCTAATAGTAAGGCGTCTCTTGATGGAAGCCTGAAGTTTGTTGTCCCAACAACAATTGCCACAACTTTTGCGCCGTTTTCTAATCTCAAGTCCACCTCTCCTTGTCTCAGCTTGCGCTTACTTGTCAGCATCTGCGCATCATGACAAATATGAGAAGCACATCCAGTATCCAATACCCAAGATGTGGAATCTCTAACTGACAAGTTGATATATACCATATAGATATCTAAAGCTTCAGACAGCTTCACCTTTCCATGAGCTTTATCTTTGAGGAACTCCTTGCAGTTCCTCTTCCAGTGACCATGTTGCTTACAATAGAAGCAGTCACCTTTCACTACTCCTTTGTCTTTGTCCTTCGATCTTTTATCGTCAGCTATCATCTTTGCGTCAAGGGGATCCAATGCCGGTTCAGCAGAAGGATCAGCTCCAAGGACATAGGCAATGCGCTCAGATCTGAAGACAGTCTTCAAGTTTCTGAGCTCATCCAAGTAGTTCAGGCTAGTCATAAGTTTGCATCAAGTATGCCACGGAGTGGGTTATTCGAGGACATAATTCTGTACAGGAGATAAGTGAAATCTATTCAGCAGATGTTCAATTATTAATTTTTTTAAAACAAGCTATGGTTTTTTGTTCAAGTTTTAACTCCCATTTATTTTCGACAGACTGTATAACCCTCAGCTACACAGAACGGGAGACGCCGACAGTCTCCTAGTGGGGATCATAATCTCAATAACTTGCAATACAGCCTTGTGGATAGCACAACAAACTGTAATACAATTAAAGAGCACCCAACTCATGGGACTTGCAACTCCTTACAATATCTGATCATAGCTTCTATCCCCAGAGGTTTAATAGCCTTATAGATAGCACAACAAGCCACTAATTCTAGTCTAAGCTAACCATCGTTATGCGACGAGCATAGATTTGCATGCAACCCTTGTGGATAGCACAACAAAGCTATATGGTGCCTCTACCCCGATCATATAGGCATCTAATGCCATAGCCACAGTTTATCCTCCTAGTTAAACATGCCTTGTGGATAGCACAACAAACCTGCCTAAAGTGATTTGAATCCTATGACTATAATGGTGGTGGACCACGCGGTAAGTTCTTAACTACTCGCGTTACGGCTTAGAGTTTAGATGAGGGTATTTAGATAACTTTTATCTTGATCTCTCCTAGGTGATAGTATATAAACATATCGTATATATTTACTAAATACTATACCGGCTTTGATTCATAATCAAATATAAAACAATGCATCTCATACATGTCATTAGTGTGGTCATGGATATCACAGTGGGTTTGACTAGAGCCAACAGTCAAACGTACATACAATTCGAATATAACATTTGCATTAGAGAATCAACAAACACACAGGTAAAGGATCTGCATCACATCGCCTTCCTGGTTGCAACTGTGGATCATCCTCGCTCGTTCCTCGGTTGCCTCGATCATATTACAATAATTCTAGAGTTACATGTAAATAGAGGAGTGCCTCATGGCGAGTACAAGAGAGAGGGAGGTAGAAGTACATCGGAGTTCGAGAGAGGGAGAGGTACGCAGACCTCTATTTATTAACAATTAATAAATAACCAACATCCACGATCCACACAATCCATTCATCACATGAATAATTAAATAAGTGCATATCCATGACCATGGTGTGTTTTAAACATTCCACACATGATTCAGCGCATCACATGGCTAAAACATATGAGTTTTCAAAATTAAATGAGTTTTGGTTTTCAGACAGCTGAGTTCCAATCAAAATTGGCATTTGAATTTCGAAAACTCATTTAATTAATTTAACATGCAACTAAATCAAATTTAAAAGTATCAAATCACACATCACATGTGCACACACTCCAAATTAATAATTCCATATTATTCCATGCAAATTATAACATTTCTAATAATTAAACAATCCTTAGATCAATCCACATTAATAATCTAACAATTAGACTATTAACAACTAATCTAACTCTTAGACTAGTCCAACAAAATTAATTAATAATTTAACACTTAAATTAATAATCAACTATAATTAATTATTAATTACTAACCTAACACTTAAATTAGTCTGTTAATGTTAATTATTAATTTAACTCTTAAATCAATAAATAACACTAACTTATTAACACCTAATTTATTAATCTAACTCTTAGATTAGTTAATTAAAGTTATCATTAATTTAACCATTAAATTAATGATTAACAATAATTAATAAAAGACTACCAATTTAACACTTAAATTAGTCATCTAAGTTAATTATTGATTTAACATTTAAATTAATAACTAACTCATTTATTAATTAACAATTAGATGAAATAATAGTTAATAATCTAACATTTATATTAATAAATATTAATAACTAATTTAACATTTAAATTAGTTAAATTAAAATTAATTATTAGTTTAACATTTAATCTAATAATTAACTTTAATTGATTAAAACTAATTGTTAATTAATATGATTTAATATCATTATGACCAAATAATTTAAATTTATTAATAAATTTAAATATCAAAACACTTTTGAATTTTAAATTAAATTCAGATTTTAATTTCGTCAATTGGGCATGGGGGTTTACACGGGCTTTAATAAGAAAAGAAATGGGAAGGGTCCAGCCAGCTGGGCAACCTGGCTCGAGCCCCTAGCTCGGCCAGGCTCGAGCCCTGGCTCGGCCAGGGGCTCGGGCCCGGACCATCCCGGTCCGCCCGTGCCCTACCCGGTTCGACCGGGTCGGGACCGGGCGGTCCACCTCCTTCTTCTTCTAGAAAACCCTAACCGAGGCCCCCTTTTAGCAGATATGCAATGGCCGGCGGCGGGCCTCCACGGCGCCGCCCGACAGCTGGCCACCGACGCCGGCCAGCCTCGCCGGCGACACCCACGGCGCCGGTGGGACCCCTGGCGCCGACAGATCCCCCGAAGAAGCCCAAAACACATATAGCCGACTCCTTAGATTTCTGATTTTTCAGGATTTTTAGGGTTTCCATTTTGGGCTAGATTTTGCAGCTCTCCAAGGCCACTCCGGCGGTAGTCTAGGCCACAGGTGGATAGTGGTAACTATCCTCAGGGGATCTGGGGTCCTGCCTCGCCATCCCAACGCTTGGGAAGCGTGTACAAAGTCGTCGAAAACCCCCCGATCATCATCTCATGAAGAACTCCGAAAACCCCAAAATAATTCAAAAAATTGCAGAATAATAATAATTAAAATTATTATAAAATCTGTGTTCATCTCATGAACACGGATCCAGCAAAAAGATCGAATCTTCGCATGGAATAATACACAGAAAAATTAATTTCGAGAATTGAAACGGGACGAGAAACAATGGAACCTGGCTCTGATACCACTGTTGGGTTCTCGGGATTCTCCGGTTCTCCCATGCAGCGGAAATAAAATAAAAATAGAGATCCGTTCCCGTTTCAAAAAAATCTAAAATACGATAATCGGATTATCGAAGTCTTACCATGTACGGATTCGAATCCGCAACCGTTCGATTCCGTCGGTGCGACACCGCAAGCCCCGCAAGCGCCCAGCCTCTAGCGGAGTCCACGCGATGGATATCCTCACGTTCCTCGTTCTTCGCAGCCACGAGACCTCCGCCGATCCCCGCAACGTTCGCCGCAGCGCACGAACGATTTCCCGTTGAAGGGGAATCGGAGAAGCGGCAGAGCAGATTCGGGGATCCGGATATATCTGGGACGCCAGAGAGAGAGAGAAACAGAGGAGGGGGCGGCTAGGTTAGCAGCAGCTTGTCCTACTCAGCCCGTTCACTATATTTTATACTAACCACGCAATTTTTCAAAAAAACCCCCGGTTTGTATAAAACCCACTTATTTATCCATCGCCTTGAGAATCATTTGCGTGTGACCCTCTAGGACCAATTACTAGTCCGGTTAATAGCCCAATAAGCCCAGTGACTCCTCACTGGCTTTATTAATCAGTTAATAACCCTTTATTAATTAATTAATCAATCGAATTGATGTTGCACATAGAATTCGATCAGGCCTCTGATCATATTGGGTGCCAAGCAACACCGCGTGAACCCGGAAGGTATCGGGGTTAAGTAACCCACTCTTGGAACCTTTCCGCCGACAGTTACCGCGTAGATATAGTCCTTCATTCGTACAATGCTCTCGAGTCAACTCAGGGTATGGCGTGCTATCAAACCCTAACCGGTCAACTCACTTGGATCGGATGCTGCTGATGAATATCAGAAAACTCCTTTCCTGAGATTATCGTCCGCCCTAGACAGGGACTTCCGCGCATCCTTCCTAGAGCATTCTCTCTCTAAGTACCGAGAGCGAATGATTCTTTATTGACACACAATTCCCTTCGACGGTATTCCGTTGTACTCAATCCTTGGCTGTTTAGAATTCTGTGGCTAGAGATTCATAAACCAAAGTCAAAGCACAGAAGTCCACCGTCAAGGTGTCTTTGGTGTCTCAGGTCCGAGGACCATCCACGCAACTGCGACAATAGAATCAAGCTGGTTGACACTGAGGTACAGTACCATCCAGTGATTCAATCGGATCAGTTCAATGAACTCATTCTCCAATGAGCACCTACATATTCGCCTTAGTGTCTCCACACAAGTGATTTATGAGATCGATCACCCTCATCATATGAGCAAGAGTAATCTGTACTAGTCTAACCAGATATCCGATGTCCTTCTCGGATATCCTCCGACTAGGAACGATTAAGAATATGTGTGTTTAAGTGATCAGTCTCATTATTATGATCTCATCATAATCTGATCACTATAGCACATATTCACGAACTTCATTATGAGACGATAATTAATATGATTTACACACAATGAATATTATGCCATTATATTAATAAATGAATGAGATTACAAAGTTAAATTGGCTTGTAGGCCACCTAAGACTAATAGTGACCGAGCTGGTTGTATATGTAGTAAGTCCTATTAGAACCTTGGGATTGAGATGAGTGTATATTTTTAGCCTGAAATCGAACATTCAATATGAGATCTTTTTAAGAGTGTGCTACTAAGTCTCAAAGCTCTAAATTAACATTTTTTGTTTGTTCAACTTATTTGCAAAGCAAAGAAAAATGGACAACATGTTTTCAAATCCCATGTTCCAAAGTGAACTCCCTTTTGAGACGGAAGACATGAGAGCCAGTACATATGTATGTATGTTCAACACACATTAAGGGGATGCCTCACGCCAGGAAGATCTAGACGAAGTCTCCTCCCATGAAGGGGATGAGCCAATTCGTCTCAAAGTTGGAAGGTCGGTGACACAAAATCCTAGTGATGATGCTAACTTAATCAGGTTGTTGGCAAGGTACACACCTGAGCAACTTATCCAGATTGCCTCAAAAGTCAAAACTTCAATCAATCATCCCGCCTTCAAGATCTATCCCACATACCTTACCAGGCATCTTCAAACAAAGCTCCCTGCAAGACTCAATTGGGGTCTAATCCAAATGCTTCAGTTCCACCCATTTTTCCTGTTGCAGCCACACCTTGGCAACCAATCCCGACCTCATCAAAACCAATTGGACCTCTAGAGTACATTTCTAAGCAAGAAATGGAGCCTTACCTCAGAAAATTGCTTGTTGAATCATTTACAATTTCTAAGCCGTATTCCTTAGTTGAATATTGCAAACTTCCCCCAGTATATTTTCCACCTGGATTTAAGGCTCTGAAGTATCGAAAGTATGATGGAAGTACTGATCCGCATCACCATCTGTCGGGTTTTCTTATGGATTCACACCAATGGCTATATGACAAAATGTTGTTGGTGCATCTCTTTTAGAAATCTTTAGAAGGAGAAGCTCTGCGTTGGTTTTCCTCACTTGCATCTTCAGATCTGCTCAATTTCGACACTGTTTCTGAAAAATTCATTTGTCATTTTAGTCACATGACTAATTTGACTCCTACCCTTTTTGATCTAGTGTCGGAGAAAATGAAATCGGATGAAGATTTTACCCAATTTGCCAATAGATGGAGGGTGATGGCATCAAGAGTTGAAGTTATCGTTCCAGAAGCTCAAGCAGTTACCATGATTGTGAATAATGCAACACCTCAGCTTAAAACCATTCTAATGCTCAGTGAACTCTACACCTTCGCTCAATTGTACAATAGAGCCAAAGTGATATAGACTCAGATCAGATATTCCACTCTTCCTTCCTTCCTTGACATCCGCCCTCGAAATCGTACAGCGATGCCTATGCCAACCACTGAAGGGGTTACTACCAATGTAAATATCAACGCCTTCAATCAGCCAACCAAAAGGTGACCCATCAATCCTGGTCCTGCCACCACTCCTGCTAGCAATCCTCGGTAGTACTCTGCCGTTCCTCCGCCAAACAATTATGGCAGGCTTGCTCCAAAGAGAACTTCCTACCCCCCACTTCTAGAATCTTTGGGTGATATCTTCTTTTCTCTTATAGCTTGCAAAGCCATTCAACTTCCACCTCAGAGGGAAGGAATTTCTCCCAATGTTGATACCTCTAAATACGGTCCTTATCACAGAGCTACTGGGCATGTCATTCACAATTGCTTTGCATTTAGAGATTGGGTTTATGACATGAACGATGAGGGGCGTATTATTTTGGAAGATGTTAGAATTACTGTCACTAATTTGAAAGGAAGGAATCGGGACCTTGGCATAGTTTAGAACCCTATCCCAGATCATCAGAATGTTACAGACCCATCCACATCAGGACAAGAACAAGAAGAGAAAGTCAACACCTTCACAGTTGACCAAAAATCTCGGGTGATCTGAAGAGAACAATTTTGGGGGTATGAAGGAGAACCACTAGTCCGAGAATATGGGGATCATGAAGAAGATCATTGTGAAAAGATGGAAATGAGTGTGGGAGTTATCCAGGAAGTATGAAGGCCCTTAGTGCTCCTCTGGCCTAAGAAAGAACATGTTCCAACCACACCATCATGTCATGATCCTTCATTGAATTTCTTGACTCAAACCACATCCTCACTCATGATTCCTAATGACTCCCGTCACTTCAATTGATCACACCCAGTCCTAAAGAAGTCAGTACTCCCATTGAAAACACCATGAATCTTTCACTTAGAAATAGGATAGTCCCACGATCTTCCAGGATGCCTGAGACTCAAGGGGAGTCCAACACTCCATCAAGCTCCGCGTCAACAGAATATGACATTCTCCAACATCTTGAGAAGACCTCATCAAGGATCTCTATTTTAGAGTTAATCAAAAGATCTCCTTCACACTAGGAAACACTTCTCAAATTCCTCCAAAAGTTCATGGTAAGTGAGGATCTTCCAGCTAATGATGTCTCCATGCAATCAATGATCACTTTCTCCAATGAAGATTTGGCTGCTCCCGAACACCGTTCTTTACCCTTACTACTTACCATCACACTAAATGGGGTAAGGGTAGACTCTACTTTGATTGACATTGGGGCATCCATCAATGTATGCCCGATGAAGACATTGACACAAATTAGAGTAAAGGAAGAAGAGTTGGTAAGAGTTTCAACTACCATTTCAGCCTATGATAACTCCAAACGGACTTCCCCTGGAAAAATCATTCTCTAAGTAGGAGTTGGGCCAATAATCATGCCTTCAGAGTTCGTCATTTTAGATGTTGAGCCAACCTACAAGCTAATTCTGGGAAGACCTTGGATAAAGTAGACTGTGGGAATCCTGTCTATAGCACATCAATGTTACAAATTCCCATTTAAAGGAAAAATAGTGAAGATCAAAAGCACCCCTATAGTGAAAATGTTGGAGACGATAACCATAGAGCAAATTCTTGCCATGACTATCATTGAGAGGAAAAATGAAGAAACTTTGTCCACAATCAATTCGGCCCAGTTTGGAAAAGAAGTTGGGACAGCTATTGCTTCATTACCACTCAGAAAGGAGACTAAAGTGGACAGGGAAAGAAAGGGTTAGTAAATGATGATGAAGATGGGATATTATCTGGGAAAAGGATTAGGAAAGGAAGAGCAAGGAATGAGACAGTCCATCGAGGAAGAAGAAAATTTCAATGGAGTAGGATTGGGGTATCTATACAGAGATGAATATTGGCAACCCATAGATTGGGTGCTCTGGGAGCACTTTGCTTCAGGGGCCACTGGATTTCAAGAAGAAGAGAAGATGATACATCAAGTGAGGGACGATCCATCTAATAAGAGTGACAAAGAAGAAGTGGAAGAAGAACTAGGACTCCAGGCATTATTTTGTCTACAGATTCTAGAGGAAGGGTCTCCCTTACGGCTAGGAATAGGTATATTCTTAGCCCATCAGCATCTTAGTCCCCTCACTTTCATTCCATTCTTGTTTCACCCCTCAGTCCCTCCACTTATCACTCTTCCAATACCAGCATCTCCCCAACATTGTTTCTCATTCATCACTTCTGATCATAAAAAAAAGATGCCCATTTTGAAAGGAGAAAATGCCAAATCACTCTTGAAGAACCTTCATATTGGGAGAATGAGTGTACAGAGAGCTTCCTTGTTCAAGGGACCTCTCTTTCCCATCAGCTGAATTCATCAATCATCCACCCGCTTGTACATAATAATTTAAGAATTGGAATTGGGATAGGAATAGGTTCAGCACAGAAAGGGGAAAGGAAGTGAAGTTCTTAGACATTTTGTTTTAGAGTTGGCACATAGATGTGGAAGTTTAATTCAAGAGTCTGCATTCTCACAGGAAGATTGCATCAATATAATTGTAAAATTCTGCATTCTCACAGGAAGATTGCATCAATATAATTGTAAATGAGGAAGTCGCAGAATGTTTGGAATTTGATGGACTTGGGGTATATCTGTTAGCAGTGGGAGAAATTAATGAGCATGATGAATATGAGGATGAAGAGGATTCGATAACTCCTTACGTGAGTGGGACAAAGAGATTTGATGAGCCAACAGTTGCAGTCGATGAACCAACCAAGGAAGTTAATCTTGGACAGAGGAAGATCCTAAGATAATCCTTATTAGTGCAAATTTGAGTGCCAAAGAAGAAGTTGAGATAACGACTATGTTAAAGGAATATCCGGATGATTTCACTTGGTCTTATGAGGATATTGCAGGACTAGATACATCTTTAGTGGAGCACCGGCTAGTCTTAAAATCTGATGCTAAGCCTGTTAAATAAAAATTGAGAAGACTCCATCCAAAATCGGCTCTAAAAGTCAAAGAGGAAGTTGATAAACTCCACAAAGCAAAATTCATCAAAGTTGTTCTCTATCCTCAGTGGATAGCAAACATCGTCCCAGTGATGAAAAAAGATGATAGGGTCAAGGTGTGCATAGATTTTAGGGATTTGAACTAAGCCTGTCTGAAGGATGATTTCCCACTCCCTCACATAGATGTCCTGATAGATAATACCGCGGGCTACGAGATGCTTTCATTTATGGATGGCTTTTCAGGATACAATCAGATCAGATTAGCTGAGGAAGATCAAGAGAAGATATCTTTCACCACCCCATAGGGAACTTATTGTTATGTTGTGATGCCTTTTGGGTTGAAGAACGCAAGGGAAACATATCAAAGGGCTATGATGGCTATTTTTCACGACATGATGCATGTGGATATGGAGGTGTATGTAGATGATGTCTTGATAAAATCAATGACTCGAGAGGATCACTCTAAAATCTGGAGAAAGGTCTTGCGAAGGTCAAGGGAGCACCAATTGAAAATGAATCCTAAGAAATGTGTGTTCGGAGTACCATCTGGAAAGCTATTATGATTCATTGTAAGAAAAAGAGGAATAGAGATAGATCCTAACAAGACCAAGGCCATTTATGAAATGCCACCTCCCAAGAATATCAAACAAGTTCGAGGACTTATTGGAAGATTGCAGTTCATTCGAAGGTTTATTTCGCAACATTCACAGAGGTGCAAGCCATTCTACGAACTACTGGAAGAAGGGGCAAAATTTGATTGGAATGTGAAATGTCAAAAGACTTTTGACGAATTAAAAAGCTATTTACAAAGTTCCCCAGTCCTGAAGCCCCCAGTGGTGGGACGTCTCCTACTGCTCTATATTTCTGCTACTGATGATTCTACTGGAGCACTATTGGCCCAATATGACGATGAGAAGAAAGAAAGGGCGGTGTATTATCTCTCTAAATTATTCAATGAAGCAGAAAAGAAATACACTGCCATGGAAAGGACGTGTGCAACTCTTGCTTGGGTAGTTCAGAAGTTCAAGCATTATTTTCTTGCTCACGAGGTAAAGCTTCTGGCTAGGATGGACCCGATTAAATATCTCTTGGAAAAGCTAGTATTGACGGATCGTTTGGTTAGATGGCAAAGTTTCTTAAATCAATTTGATATAACATATGTGAATCAGAAAGCCATCAAGGGACAAGCCATTGCAGAACATCTGGCACATCACCCCTTACCAATCTTTTCTCCTATCGAAACTGAGTTTCCTGATGAAGAATTGAGGTCTTTAGTGGATGATAGTCCATCTTGTGTTCTGTATTTTAATGGTGCTCTCAACTCTAACGGTAAGAGAATAGGGGCAGTCTTATTGTCACCTGAAGGAGTGAGCATCCCTCAGGCTTGACAATTAACCTTTCCTGCTACTAACAATATAGCGGAATATGAAGCACTCTTAATAGGACTGAAGACGGTAGTAATGCTTGGAGTCAAAGAGCTGCGCATCATTGGTGATTCTCATCTAATCCTTAGACAAGTTCTTCACAGGTATAGGACCAAAGATCGCAAGTTAAAGCCATATCAAGAGTTGGTGAAAAGTGTAGCCCGTCGGTTTAAAAAACTCACCTATGTTCATACCCCAAGATCCCAGAACATTCTAGCGGATGCACTCGCTTCGCTATGTTCTTCCTTGGAATTTCCACCAGGCAAATCATCTGCAACAATCTTGATTTGGAAAATGGACTTTCCCTCTCTCTCCGACCCTTGGTTCCTGCAATTCCATAAGCCTCCTGATGAAGAAGTCTCGGTATTAAAGGTGTCCTATGTAGAGCCAATGGTGGACTTTGATTGTAACGACCCGCCACCCTATAATCAGTGACCCGATTACTAAATGGGTACCGAATCATTAAAATTTGTAACCAAACCAGGATCTCGGTAAGTATGGGAAATAAATGATAAACTAAGCTAAACATTCACATCACATCGAATTGTAAGGAAAGTGCAGGAATTAAAAATTATTACAATTCGACTTGACTCAGCAAATTATTACATATTCCAACTGAAAAGAAATAATTAAGCGTACAGGCCTGAAAGGAAAAATAACAACTACATCGGAGCATACCCCGGAACAGTGGCTGCTAGTGCGCAACCCTATGCAAAAACATCCACGCTACGCCCGCCTGGAATCCAAACCTGAAAACCGCAGGGGTGAGTCTGATCGAAATGGACTCAGTAGGGATCCTTCGATCCCCACCACCCACTTACGAACCCACAAGTGCAACAATACAAATCTAGGCAATTTAAATAATTAAAGCAGTAAACACATCTCGTTAAGATTCCTAAATTCTGATATAAAACACATGCATTCGTAAATGTAACATGCACAACTCTGAAACCACTCCACTACGGAGTCCACAACCAGCGTTTCGGCTAAACACACAACCCACATGACCTAACGTAGAAAACATCGACCCGCTGAGACCAAACAGCAACCCCTCAGATAGCGCGCTGGCTACTCCGGCCTAACAGGCTCTAGGTGGTTCTGCTTCCCCCAGCACGAGTGACACTCCGAATGTACCACTCCCACACCGGTACTAGCTATACCCCAAGGTACACCAGGTGACCCTCTCTCTAGGCGTCACCCCACACCGTGTCACTCCCACACCGACACAGGGTGCCTAACCGCTAACAATTGTCACTCTAGATCTACGGTCGCACAAAACACAACACAGTGCGATCCGATTACGTACAATCCTCGTCCTCGAAGTATGATTTCAAGCAAATTATTTAACATTATAAGCGCATGTTAATAGCATGGATTAATGGAGTTCTGTCTTGAATAGCGTCGTTCTAGGCCGACGTCATTCAAGACCCCTAAACTGGTTCACACAAAACTAGCCTCGGAATATGGCCTAAATCGCGTCGCCCTCGGCAGCCGCCTTTTAAATGGCGTCGCTGTCCCTGGACGTTATTTGGACCAGAGACAGAACCCCTTATCTGGGTTAAATCGCGTCCTAGGTGGAAGCCGCCATTTTAAATGGCGTCGTTGTCCCAAGACGCCAATTAACGCCCACAGACAGGTTCTCTTTCGGCCTCCCCCGAATTACAAATTGGGATTTCTCCCCTAAAACGCACCAAAAACACAACGAAAATAGGGGAGGAGGAGGAGAATCTAAATACCCATTAAAAGCCCATCATTCCTCATTTACAAGATTAACATTTTCACCCCAAAAATCCCCTAAACATGCTCCAAAGCGGAAAAAAACATGCTTTTAATAAAAAAAACAACGAGGATTGTCACTCTACCAATTCCTTGAACTCCTCCTAGTTCCTAGCCACCAAACCACCATGCTGCAAGCCGCCACCGATACCACCGTGGACGTCATCACTCGACCGGGACATCGGCCGTCGTCCGGAGAGAGATACGTCGCGGAGGAGATGGTGGTGGTAGTGGTGGAAGTTAGGGAGGGTTGATGGAGTAGAGGGAGAGGAAAGGAAGGAGAAGGGGGAGAGGGGGTCGGACGGATCGGAGGGAAAGGGGAGGAGAGAGAAAGGAAAGGAGAGAATGAGGGAAATGAGGGAGGGCTCGCGGGGTCAAACCGAAACTTATCAAAATGAGTCGTCCAAGGCCTACACCAAACAGACGGCAAGACGGGACCGTGCATTGACAGATCAGGGCCTTACTCTGAATGGCGTCGGCCATGCAAGACGCCATTCAGACGATAAGACTAGGGCCATATTCTTGCGGCCAAAAACTAGCCAACGTGGCACCCACGTGGCACATTCTAAAACGCGTCCTCCTAACTAGACGTCGTTTGAACTGCGTCGAGTTTGAACTCATGCCCCAGCCCCATAAGGGCCCAAACCAAGGGGTCCAACTCCGAAATTGATCCAATAACCGGATCCAAAACCTCAATCCTTGCATTGATGATGGGAACCCTTGGTATTTTGATATTGAGAATTACTGTAAGGATGGGTCTTTCCCAAAATATGCCACATCTCAGGATTGAAAGGCAATCTGTCAGGTGGCACAAAGATATAGAATTCTAGGAGGTATGCTGCACAAGAAGTCACTTAGCAGAGTATTTCTTCGCTGCTTAGATGAAATAAAGGCTAAACAAGTGATTGAAGCTGCTCACGCTAGTGAATGTGGCGGCCATGTCAATGGCCGCTTACTAGCTCATAAACTCCTCAAACTCTATTACTAGCCCACCATGGAGGAAGACTGTAACATCTTCGTTCGGCATTGTGTGAAGTGTCAGCTTCACGGCGACAAAATTCATGCTCCTTCCTCATCTCTTCACCCAATGATCACTTTGTGGCACTTTGCCGTGTGGGCATTTGATGTTGTTGGACCCTTGTAAGACAGAACTGGAGAAATCAAGAAGAAGTCCTTCACCCTTACTGCTACAGAATACTTCACAAAATGGGCTAAAGCATAAGCCTTTTCCGAGATCAAAGCCTCAAAGTGATCAAGTTCATCAAGTGCAACATTTTGGCCAGGTTTGGAACCCCAAGGGACATCGTCACCGACAATGGGCCGGAATTCGTCACCTAGGAATTCCATAAAATGTGCAGTAAGTTCGGCATTCAAATGCATCATTCATCTCCATATTATCCACAAGGTAATGGCCAAGCGGAAGCAACAAACAAAACCCTCATCAGAATCATAAAGAAAACTTGCAAATCGCATAATTTCGCAGATTGGCCAGAACGTTTAGTGGACGCTGTTTGGGCATATCGCACCTCGATCCGAACTCCTACTGGTCAAACCCTTTTTGCTCTCACATTCGGATCAAAGGCGGTACTTCCATACGAGATCCATATCCCCTCACTAAGAGTACAATTGGGTCAGGATTTAGATTCTGATGGACATCGGGAAGAATTGTTGACCCAATTGAAGCTCTTAGATGAAAAGCGGATGATTGCTGCCAATCACGCTAAAGTTTATAGTCAAAGAATTGTAAGATTTTATGTCAAAAAGGTAATTGAACGTAAATTTGAAGTGGGAGAGATGGTCCTAAAACGAAAATTCATAAAATCTTATGGACCAAGATATAAGTTGCTTGAAAATTAGGAAGGGCCATTTGTGGTTAAAGAGGTATATCTTGGGAATGCATATAAGTTGGTAAATGAGCAGGGGCAAGAGTTGTCTCATCCATGGAATGGTGTTTACCTGAAGAAGTTCTACCCTTAGGTCATTCATCTTTTGTTTCAAATAGGAATAGGATAGTCGGTATGGTGCTATGACCAGTGGGGCTTAAAGTTAGATTTTCATAAACTGTCTCTATTTCTTTTAGATGTTTGGAAAAGAGGAAGTCCTACACACACTCACGCATATCATTAAGGAGCAGATAATGGACGAGTCAAAGAGAATGGAAACCAAGCTTAGAAGGAGATAGAACACCCTTTTTTCCTATTATTCAGCCAAAGTCGGGGGACTGCGGCCCCATGGGAGGACTCCCGAATCCATCCGCCACCTTAGTAGGAGGAAGTCAAACAAAGAAATCAAAAGTAAAAGCCACGTCAAAGGCAAAAAAGAAGCAAAAGCCTTCAGACCAAATGTCAAGTCAATAAAAGGAGGCAAATGAAGAAAAAGCCTACCAAGTCAAATCTCAACACAAGGCTACAAAGAAAAGAAAAGAGATCGAATCCCAATAGGCAATGGGGTGGAGGAAGGATAATCCCTGAGGTCACCTAACCCTCTCAAGCGGCTTATCTATTCATTCTTTTTATTTTTGGGTGTTCTCTCTTCTTCTTAGTGAGGTTGAAGTGAACTAAGATTCAAAAGTTAAATGGAATTAATGACCTGGCAAGTTTAACTGTCACGCTTTCCCAAATCAAACCCTCTTAGAAAAGAAAAGGTGTGTGAAGTTTAGTCGAAAGTTCTTTTGATCTGTGTACCATGCCGATTTTAGAGTCTGTCAATTTCCCTTGAGACTTCTGGCTTAGGTCAATGCAAGCGGTTTACTGAATGGTACGACATCGCTAATTCCGGGTTAGCATCGCACGGTTGGCCATTAGGGTTCCAAGATAGTCCATCATTTACTACCTAAGTTGTGAGGAAAGAGACCCAGGTTGGGTAAATCAATTATCGTTGATATGTTTTTGAGAAGAATCTGTTGGTCGGGAGTAACTGGGAGCCAAAGCATAGCATGACGGTTTTGTCATCAGCATAAGACTTAACAGGGTAGGTTCTGGTCGAGAACTATTAACGTCTCAAATCGGCTCAGGTATGCACATAGGACGCCTGGAGAGTTCGGCAAGGGACATTTCAAAATCTAAAAACATCACATATTTCAAAATAAAAAAAAAGTTATATATTTCAAAATCCATAAAAAATCATATATTTCAAAATCCAAAAAAAAAATCATATATTTCAAAATCCAAAAAAATCATATATTTCAAAAACCAAAAATCATCATATATTTCAAAATCCAAAAAAAATCATCACACATTTCGAAATCCAAAAAAAAAAAGAAAAAGAAACATATTCATCTGTATGAATTGCTTGTCATTTTGTGCATACAAGTTGCATATGCATGATTGCATGCCGCATATTTCTTTATTTGATTATGTCTGTTTAATAAGACAATACCCCTTAACTCGTTGCCAAGGCTAGAATGGTATTCATCTTTTTGAGTAAGGGGCTATAGTAAACTATGAAAATAACACTCTTCCTCAGTGGTGTTGTGCAGGAACATGCAATGAAGAAAAGCAAGTTCAATGGCAATCACAAAAGTCATGAATACAACACCATCATCAGGGGCATACCCCTGCATACAACACCATCATCAAGGGCATACCCTTGCATACAACATCATCATCAGGGGCATACCGCTGCATACAACATCATCATTAGGGGCATACCCCTGAATCCACAAACTCACATCATTCTAAACTCACATAAAAAATCTCTACCACTATCTCCTGCTCCTACATCCTAGAGTGGCGGTCGTCGACGACTGCTACTACTATCCTCTCGATGACGTCTCTGACTTGGGGCTGGGGATTGAGAATGGAAAGAGTGATCAGGGAAAGAGAAAGGAAACTCAAATCCAACCTGTAAACCAACAAAAAAGTCAAAATCACCAAAAGTATAACCACTCAAATAAGTTAGCTAGGCAGGAGGGACTGTCGGTGGAACAAAGGGCATAGAAGGATGAGTGGAAGGAGCAGTCGGATAAGTGGGAGGAGCCGGCGGATAAGCATAAGGGATCTGAGTACTTGGGTATGCTGGGTACCTAGAATGAGCCTGGCCACCTAGATGAGGAGGGTGAACTGGACCTCCGGCGCGTGAATGGGGCACGCGACCTATTCGGAGCTCATGACCCTTCATATAAAGTTGATCAATGATCATTTCATATTTGCCCTTCATAGTGAAAAGCTTCTCCCGAGCATCCAACAATTCTTTCTCCAATTCCTTCACCTTGGACTCTACTACAAATAAGTGTCCAGGCACAGTAATGCCGCCCATGGTCTCTAGGCGTCGCGTTAGTTATTCCACTTGGGTCGCATATGAAGAAGATTTCCCTAGTGCCCTTTCCAGCTCCACCACATCTTCTCGAGCTGCTTGGAAAAAACTACCAAGCGGATGAGGTGCCATGGAACCATGAAAGTCTGCATATCAATGGTAATGCAATGCATTAGAGTGACCAACCAAGTATAATGGATTTCATGGTGTGGGCCAGTCAACCGCAGCACTACCTGAAAAAGGGAAAGTACTTCAAGAGGGGAAGAAGGAAGATTAAAGGAAGTGATCTTATGTGTGCATACCTGGCCACGAGCCACGCAGTTGCTAAGATGACCCTTGATCTCGGTCAAAACATCAGGTGTGAGAATCATGAAGCCCAAAGGTAACTTTTTGGAGGAAGAAGGGGACGCCATGAGAGGTTGGAAGGGTCCCATCCAAGCTTTCTCGCACTTATTTTATACTAAGATGCAAATAGAGATGTACTCCCATGCACCGGAGTCCCACAATAAAAGAAAAAGCAAAAAACAGCATAAAATCATAAGACGACCAGGTCGATGGCCTTCTGATGCTTCAGACGGGCACCAGTCTGGCCTTTTGATGGAACCATCAAACGGGTAGATAGATAGCCTTCTGATGCTTCAGACGGCCACCAATCTGGCCTTCTGATGGAACCATCAGACGGCCAAATAGATGGCCTTCTAATGCATCAGACGGCCACCAGTTTGGCCTTCTAACAAAATATTTTAGAAAAATTATAAAAAAATTGAAAAAAAGAGAAAAAATTAGAAAAATGTGTGCTTCTTACTTTATTGCTGATATAATGATTCTAACATCTGATTTCACAGGAAGAAAAAGATTGAAGAGTTTGCATTAGTTTAGAAAAAACTGGAGGTTAATAACTTAAGGCACATAAATCCGGAGTTCCCCTTTAACAAAAATGATGATGGATTTATGAGGTTTAAGTTATTTGAATAGCTTAGAATAAATCCTCCAGTGTCTTGCATTAGATAGGTTTTTTATTTTAAATCCAGCACGCATCATTCATTCTTTCAGCATACCATTGCAGAGGAGAGTAGGGCCTTGTCGCCCTGTGCTTTAATCATCCAATGTTGGAATCTTTTATCATCTGCGCAATGTTTTGATTAAGTCTTGGAATACACCTTACACGCCTTTGATTGCCATCCCTTAAACTCCTTCGACCGGACAGGCGTCCCATAGTGTGTCGGAGACTCGCAGCAATTGCCAAAGAACCTCCTGGGTTGTAGTTTATGGGTACAAAACTCTTTCCCCTCATCATTCATAACTTGCATCACCATTGTTGTCAAACTTTTAGCATCTTCCACTTCGGGTGTAGTGTCCGTATCATCTACTTATCAATCCCCTGTGCTCCCCTGCAAAGAGGATGCCACGGAGGGACAGCTGTAGGCACCCATTTTTGGCCCATTCCATAGACCGATTTGAACTTTATTGTGTAAACGGGCCTTTGTATTGATCTTTTTTGTCGTTTCTCGCTCATTTGGACTCCTTAAATTTTAATTTCTTTTTGTCAAAAAGTTTGTCACAAAACGTTCATTTTAAAAAAAAAAAGTGCATGATTTCAAAACTTTTTATTTCATTTTTAATGCATTTGAATTTTAAAAATATTCTTTGTTTAAATTTTTTAACCTATATCAAGTCTAATAGGTGGCCAGAGTGCTGGCCGTCTGATCCATCAAACAGCTAGACTGCTAGATAGCTGGCCGTCTGACCATCTTTCAGACGGCCACTTGCCTGGCCGTCTGATGGTCAAACGGCCAGGGGCTAGCCGTCTGATGGTCAGACGGCCAAGTTGCTGGCCGTCTGATACTTCAGACGGCAACCTCTTTGGCCGTCTGATGGTCTGGTTTTCCGTGATTATCCAAATCTTTTCTTACGCCTTTCTCTCGGGTTTTCGACCATATCTTGCGCATTTTCTCACCCTAATGGATTAAGATGAAGGTGATTTAGGGCTTAGGTGTCAACTTTTGATTGATTTTGGCTTAGATTTTGTTGAAGAGATCTCTATCCAACCTTCTTTATCCTCATCCATAGGCCCACGAAATGGGGGCTTCCTAGGGTTTTAACTTGACCTCCTTTGCCTATTTAAGCTCTCATTCACCTTAGGAACGGGCGGGATGAGGTTCACTAGGGTGAGGGTACCATTTTACATCAAAAGATAGAGAAAAGAGTGATTTCAAAGTCTAGCATTAGACATCTTCTTTAGAGCCCGTCGGAAGAAAACAACTATGGAGTCTTGGAGGCTCTAGGAAGCAAGAATGTGCTGTCAATCTTGTGCCCATGCAACACTCTCTTCAACGTCAAAAAGGGGAACCCTACTCTCCTCTCTCATTTTATCATTTTTATCATTCTCTTCATAGTCCCATACATGCATGCACAAGTCTAGGATTTTGTCCATGTTCAGATTTCATTTGCACACACATGCACTCATGGTTCGGTACCTTAGATCCTTGCTAAGGGGTTTATTTTGATCTAAAACACCAAAAAATGGGAAGGTGGGTGGCCATAACACTTGGTCACTCATCCTTCTCACCCACACATTCAGTAAGCTCACCTCTAATTGATATATTTATTTCGCTTAATGAACGGATGTTGTGCTAATTAAGAGACTAATGGGTTAATTTATGGTTAATCTACAGGAAATCAAGGTGTGAGGCCCCGTCTTAGTGGCCAGCCGAGGAGAAGGGAGTGTGGACTACAAATTCTCTTGCGCACGGAGGTCTTGGGGTGTCATTCACGATCAAGGTAGTCTCTCTGGGTCGCGGTAAAACACCCTGACGGTCACCATTTTAGTTCTTGGTGTTTCAGTTCATCAAGTCATTTGTTCTTTATTCTGGGTTCGTGGCCACGGAGGTCGGTCTCTGCTGACCAGTTGAGCGCGGGGTCATTTCCGGCGCCTACACTCCTCCTTGTTCATCGGTCCAGTTGTACCAATTGAACCCCTGATTAGTCATTCATACCGTTGTAAGAGAACCATAAAGTATAACAGTGGAAAAATTGAATTAAAACTAGGATCCTACCCCATGTGAATTTGAGTTTAAAATCCAAATAATCTAAGGAGGAATCCTAAAGCAACGTAATCATCCACTTGTCTGTTAAACTTTGTGCAACGTGTTTGAACTTCTTTGCCAAAACTTAATATCAAGATGCATCGATCAGGTAGAACTTTGGATATGGCTGCTTACGAGCAGGATGCCATGATTGAATATGAGGGAGATGCTAATGCCCCTCGGGAATATGATTATTACTCTGAGAATAGGGGAGACGCTAATGCCCCCCCACAATCCAAACTTCTATCACCCTGATTATGAGGGAGAGGCCTATGCCCCTCAAGGTCAAGTCCATTTTACTCACGACCAGTACAACCGTAGTACTGATCATCCTCACATACATGTGATCTGCAATCCTACCTACGAGGAGGCTCAAGATCAAGCTGATCCCTCATCCACCAATCCTCCTGATTTGGTTACCGTTCTGGGAGCTCTGGCTACCCACGTGGATCCTGTGGTTCCCCCTATTATCCATTAAGCTCGTCCTCCTCATCGTGCTTCTCCCGTTCATCAGGCCATAGAGGGCCTTCGTATTTCAACTCCTCAGCCGTCTGGGCCACAATTGGCTTCCTCGAGATATTCGGCTAGACCGCACACGCCGACTTACCAAAATGCCTTCGGGCATAGCGGAAGCACTGCCGGACCTAAACCATACTGCCCCCTTGCCCCACTTATTCCGGGAGGCAAGCCTATCATGCTCCACCACCTCCTCCTCCTCCCCAAATCGATCCAGTGACTCAGGCTCTACTTACAAAGATAGACTGCATGGACAAGCAGTTCAACAGTTTCAAGAAGATGATGGGAGTCAAGGTTGTCCTTGAAGTGTCCATCCCCAATCTGCCAGTATTTCATCTGCCACCTTCTGAGATGCCCATGTATAGAAAGTACAACGGTTCTGGTAACCCCTTTACCCACCTAAAGGAGTTTATGTACGAATCTTCCTTTTGGTAGAGTGACAAGAGGTCACTGGCATTCTTGTTCAGGAAATCATTAGAAGGACCAGCCCTTGAGTGGTTTTTCTCCTTGAATTCGTTTGACGTGGAAGATTATGACATTGTGTCGCAGAAATTCATCCAACGATACAAGGACAAAATTGCACCCTCCCTGTCTATAACTAATTTAGTGGTTGAAAGGATGAAGCCTGATGAAGACTTCATCACCTTTGCTGATAGATGGAGGAGCATTGTAGAGAAGATCAATGATCATCTATCCGAATCTAAACAAGTGAAGATGATGATTTCTAATGCTACCCCTAGTACAAGCTGGTCCTCACGTTAAACAACTTGACCAGCATGGTAGAATTATATGAGAGGGCACGTTATTGTCAGAATGCATTCAATGATGCTACTTTCTCCAATGTCTTTGACCCTCACAGACCTAGTAGGCCTCCACCCCGGAAGCCTGTTAATCTAAATCCCTCTAACATGGGTCCTACCACTGAAGGCACACTCTCCTATGAACAAATCAGCACCATAAACAATAACCAGCCACAATTTGTAAGGAACCAGCAGCAACAACTGCAATACACAGGGCAGCGACCGCTGAACCAGCTGGACTTCAGGCCACCTCAACAACTATACCAGCCAGCATATAATCAGCCTCGTCAGCAGCCAGCATACCATAATGTGCCTCCCTTAGGTGATTACAATTAGCAGAGAAAACCTCCAGGTCCAAAGAAGGCGTCTTATCCTACGCTCCTGGAGTCCCTATCAGACATATTCAATGCCCTTATGGTAGCCAATGCTTTGGTCTTGCCAAAGGAGAAAATAGTCTGGCCCAAGAATGCTTATGCCTCCAGGTATTATGTCTTTCGTAGATAACCTGGGCATACAGTGGATGCATGTTTCGAATTCAGGAACTACGTCCATGACCTGAATGAGCAAGGGGGTATTTGATTGGGAAAAGATGAGTAAGTATATAGTTGCTCTGAAGGCGAGGAGACCACCGTAACAATAGCAGCAACAACAACAACAACCACAGCAGCAACAATAGTAGATACAGAGAGCACCAGCACAAGCAACAGTTGTAACGACCCGCCACCCTATAATTGGGGATTCAATTACTAAATGGGTACCGAATCTTTAAAATTTGGAGCCAAACCAGGATCCCGATAAGTCTGGAAATAAATGATAAGTTAAGCTAAACATCCCACATCACATCGAATTGTAAAGGAAGTGCAGGAATTACAAATTATTACAATTTGACTTGACTCAGAAAATAATTACATATTCCAACTGAAAAGAAATAATTAAACGTATAGGCCTAAAAGGAAAATAACAACTACATCAAGGCATATCCCGGAACAGTGGCTTCTGGCAAGCAACCCGAGACGAAACCCTTCACATTACGCCTTCCTGGAACCCTTACCTGAAAACTACAGGGGTAAGTCTCATTGAAATGGACTCAGTGGGGATCCTTCGATCCCCACCACCCACTCACGCACCCAAAAGTGCAACAACACAAATATAGGCAATTTAAATAAATAAAGCAGTAAACACAACTCCCAAAGATTCCCAAATTTTGATATAAAACACATGCATTCGTAAATGCAACATGCACAACTCTGAAACCATTCCACCACGGAGTCCACAACTAGCATGTCGGCTAAACACACAAACCACGCAGCCGAACGCAGAAAACACCGACCCGCTGGGACCAGCAACAACCCCTAGGATAGCGCGCTGGCTACTCCGACCTGTCTAGCTCTAGGTGGTTTTGCTTCCCCCAGCACGAGTGACACTCCAAATGTACCACTCCCACACCGGTACTAACTATACCCTGTGGTACACCAGGTGACCCTCTCTCTAGGCGTCAACCCACCACTCCTACAGCGACGCCGTGTCACTCCCACACCGACACAGGGTGCCTAAGTACTAACAACTGTCACTCTAGGTCCACAGTTGCACAAAACACATCACAGTGCAATCCGATCACGTAGAAATCCTTGTCCTCAAAGTACGTTTTTTTAAAGCATGCATTTAACCAAACTATCTAACAATGTAAACACATGTTAATTGCATGGACTAATGAGGTTTTGTCTTGAATTGTGTCGCCCGTGGTCGACGTCATTTAAGAACCCTAAACTGGTTCATGCAGAAATCGGCCTCGGAAGATTGCCTAAATTGCGTCGCCCCTGACAGCCGCCATTTAAAATGGCGTCGATGTCCCCAGACGCTATTCAATATAGAGATATAATCCAACTGAACTGGCCTCGGAACTAGCCGGGCTAAATCGCGTCTCAGGTGGAAACCGCCATTTAAAATGGCGTCTCTATCGCCATATGCCATTTAGCACTCGCAGACAGGTTCCCCCCACCCCCCGGCCTCCCCCGAGTCACAAAGTGGGATTTCTCCCCCAAATCGTACAAAACATCAAAAATGGAGAAGGTAGAGGAGAAGCCTAATCATTTTCATAAAGAAACCCTTAAACATGCTCTCTACCCTAGAAGCATCCGCACATATTGCATGCTTTAAAGCGGAAAAATCATGATTTTAAACAAAACTCCGCGAGGATCGTTATCCTACCGGTTACTTGAACTCCTCTGTGCTCCTAGCTGCTGAACCGCCACGCCACAAGCCTCCGCCGGTACCGTCGTAGACGCCGTCTCTCCACCGGGACGTTGGCCGTCGTCCGGAGAAAGAATAGAGGAGGTAGTGGTGGTAGTGGTGGAAGTTAGGGAGTTGATGGAGTAGAAAGAGATGAGGAATGGGGAGAGGAAGGGAAGGAGAAGGGGAAAGGAGCGTCGAAGGATTTAGAGGGAGGGAGGAGAGAGAAGAGAATGAGAGAAATGAGGGAGGGTTCAGAGCGACAACCGAAGTTGCGCCAAATTGTGTTGTCTAAGACCGACGTCAATCAAACGACACGACAGGTCATATGCTGACAGATCTCTGAATGGCGTCGACCATGTAAGACGCCATTTAGACGATAAGACGTCGTACTCTCGCGGCCCAAAATTGGCCCATGTGGCACATTCCAAAAAAGTGTCCCCTTAACCCGATGTCGTTTGAACCGTGTCGAGCTTGGAGCCCATGCCCCAGCCTTATAAGGACCCAAACCAAGGGGTCCGACACCGAAATTGGATCCGAAACCTCAGTCCTTACAGTAGCATCACCACCAAACATAATTATAGTGCAGAACTCGCTGCCAGAACACTAAAACCAGGTTGCCCCGATCCTTACCTATAGCTGGTCTGAGGCTAACAGGGGACAACAGTGGAAGGTAGATAAGTCTTCTATTTATTCGACGGGCCATGTTCCGAGTACTGCAAAACAACCGCCTCGCTGCATCTTCCGCATACCTAAGCCAGAATCCATCACCATCACCTCCATACCGACACCTGCCTATTTTAAACCCCCCACTAAATCTAAACCAAATAACCCACCACCACCCAGTTATAAGCCACTCATGCCATCTAAACCATTGCTACGCATACCATTTCTCACATTACCTTGCATCAACCACCCACCCCAATACCATACAACCCTCCAAACCACTCATCTGTGTTCCAGCACCTCCACCAAATAACCCACCATCACCCACATATGAACCCATTACCCTCTCTAAACCCCTCATCAACCCGGCGGTACTTAAGATATCACCTGGACCTTCCATTGATGAGCAAGAGGATCTTCAACAAAGTCTTCCCTCAATCCACGGTTAGAGATGGCCCATCACAGCTGCCAGAAGAAGTACAGAATGAAGAGAGTGCATCTAGCACTCAATATGACTTGTTGAAGCACCTAGACAAAACACCGACACGCATCTCAGTGCTTGAATTAATCAAAAGATCCAAGACACACCAAGAAGCTTTAATGGAGTATCTTAAAAGGATTATGGTCATTGGACGTGCCTATAGAAAAGATCACTGCACTATTCATTCCACAAGGGGATCAGCCCTCCACCTCATTTCACACATCTAAACTAGAACCACCAGCAGCTAAGAGAATGGCCCTAAGCATTACAGTCAACATTTTCAAGAAGGTTGTATGTCGCCGAAGACTCTAGAATTCTGTGGTATACCCAAGGTGAAGTGGCTGCCTTCACCCATCTTTGTTACCGCCTACGACAACTCTACCCGTTCCCCTCTGGGATGTTGGGTTTTCTCGGTTTCTCCGGATCGCTCACGCAGCGGAAAAACAAAATTATTTACAGCGATCCGTTCCCGTTTTGGAATCTAAAATACGAGATAATCGGATTATCGAAGTTCTCACCGTGTGCGGATTCGAATCCGCAGCCGTTTGGTTCCATCGGTGCGACATCGCAGGCCGCGCAAGCGCCTGGCCTCTAGCGAAGTCCACGCGATCCTCCCCGCGACGGATATCCTCGAGTTCCTCGTTCTTCGTAGCCCACGAAGCATCCGCCGGTCGCCGCAACGATCGCCGCAGTGCGCGGACAATTTCCCGTCGAACGGATTCGGAAAAGCGGCAGAGCAGATCTGGATCTGCCTGGACGCCAGAGGAAGACAGAAACTGAGGAGGGGCGGCTAGGGTTAGCAGCAGCTTGGCCTGCTCAACCCGTTCACTATGTTTTATACTAACCGCGCAGTTTTTCATAAAAACCCCCGGTTTGTATAAAACCCACTTATTTATCCATCGCCTTGAGAATCATTTGTGTGTGACCCTCTAGGCCCAAGTACCAGTCCAGTTAATGGCCCAACAAGCCCAGTGACTCCTCACTGGCTTTATTAATTAATTAATAACCCTTTATTAATCAATTAATCAATCGAATTGATGTCGCACATCAAATTCGACCGGGCCTCCGATCACGTTGGGTGCCAAGCAACACCGTGTGAACCCGGAAGGTATTTGGGGTTAAGTAACCCACTCTTGGAACCTTTCCGCCGACAGTTACCGCGTGGATATAATCCTTCATTCGTACAATGCTCTCGAGTCAACTCAGGGTATGGCGAGCTGTCAAACCCTAACCGGTCGACTCACTTGGATTGGATGCCGCTAATGAATATCGGAAAACTCCTTTCCCGATATTATCGTCCGCCCTGGCCAGGGACTTTCGCGCATCCTTCCTAGAGCATTCTCTCTCTAAGTACCGAGAGCGAATGATTCCTTATTGACACACAATTCCCTTCGACGGTATTCCGCTGTACCCAATCCTTGGCGTATTAGAATCCCATGACTAGAGATTCGTAAACCAAGGTCAAAGTACAGAAGTCCACCGCCAAGGTGTCCTTGGTGTCTCAGGTTCGAGGACCATCCACGCAACTGCGACAATAGAATCAAGCTGGTTGACAGTGAGGTACAATACCATCTAGCGATTCAGTCGGATCAGTTCAGTGAACTCATTCTCCAATGAGCACCTACAGATTCGCCTTAGTGTCTCCACACAAGTGACTTATGAGATCAGTCACTCTCATCATATGAGCAGGAGTAATCTGTACTAGTCTAGCCGGATATCCGATGTCCTTCTCGTATATCCTCCGACTAGGAACGATTAAGAATATGTGTGTTTAAGTGATCAGTCTCATTAGTATGATCTCATCATAATCTGATCACTATAGCACATATTCAAGGACTTCATTATGAAACGATAATTAACGCGATTTACACATAATGAATATTATGCCATTTTATTAATAAATGAATGAGATTTACATTGTTAGATTGGCTTGTAGGCCACCTAAACTAACAATCTCCCACTTGGACTAAAGCCAATCACCTTGATACAATAAGCCTATAGACTCTAGGTGACGCTCAAACACAATGTGAACCAACGGCTTTGTCAGTGGATCTGCTACATGGTCGACGGGTGGAACTCTTTCCACTACTAAATCTCCTCTGGATAATATGAAAGCACCTCAGAACATCTTTCGATTTCTAATGAGACCATGGCTTTTCCACTCGTGCAATAGTCCCATTGTTGTCGCACAACAGCGGAACATGATCAAGGATACCGGGAACTATGTCAAGGTCGGTGATGAACATCTTCAACCACACTATTTCCTTGATGGCTTCAGCTGCAACGATGTACTCAGCTTCAGTCATCGAATCTGCAGTGGTTACTTGCTTGGAACTATTCTAGCACGTTGCACCTCCGTTCAAAGTAAACACGAATCCAGATGTTGACTTGCTATCATCTGGATCTGACTGGAAACTCGAGTCAGTAAAGCCTCGCAGTTTCAAGTCACCTCCTCCATAGACAATAAACATATCCTTACTTCTTCTCAAGTACTTAAGGATACATTTCACTGCCTTCCAGAGCCCTTCGCCTAGATCAGCCTGAAATCTGCTCGTAACACTTAGAGCAAATGCAACATCAGGCCGTGTACATAGCATGGCATACATGATAGATCCTATGGCAGAGGCATAGGGTATCCTATCCATGAATGCCTGCTCATCAGGAGTCTTAGGAGACTGCTCCTTTGAGAGACTAATTCCACGTCTCATTGGTATGAGACCTCTCTTGGAATTTTCCATGCCAAACCTTTTGACTATGGTGTCTATGTACAAGGATTGGGTCATTCCAAGCATCCTCTTTGATCTATCTCTATAGATCCGTATTCCCAATACGTAGGATGCTTCTCCCAAATCCTTCATGGAGAAGTGTTTCGACAGCCAGATCTCTACTGATGACATCATAGCTACATCATTCCCAATGAGTAGTATGTCATCTACGTAAAGAACTAGAAAAGTGACTGCACTCCCACTGGTCTTCTTGTACACACAAGGCTCATCTTCATTCTTAATGAAGTCATAAGACTTGACTGCCTCGTCAAATCTTATGTTCCAGCTCCGGGAAGCCTACTTCAGTCCATAAATAGACCTCTGAAGCTTGCACACTTTATCTGGAGATTCTTTGGATGTGAAACCTTCTGGTTGTATCATATACACCTCCTCCTCAAGGTTACCATTGAGGAAGGCAGTCTTCATATCCATCTGCCAGATTTCATAATCAAAATGTGCAGCAATGACGAGTAGAACTCTGATCGACTTTATTATGGCAACTGGTGAGAAAGTCTCGTCATAGTCAATTCCTTGCCTTTGACGATATCCCTTTGCCACCAACCTTGCTTTATATGTGTCGATCCGTCCATCAGCACCAATCTTTCTCTTAAAGATCCACTTGCAACCGATGGGTACAATACCCTCGAGCAAGTCCTCCAAGTTCCAAACTTGGATGGTGTACATGGACTGGATTTCTGAGTTCATGGCTTCTCGCCATTTCCCGGCTTCTCGGCCTTCTATGCCCTCCTGGTAGGTTTTAGGATTATCATCCTCATTATATGCTACTTAGACTCACCTTCAGCAATATGTCCCACATATCGTTCGGGTAGTCTAGGTACCCTACCAGATCTACGAGGCTCATCGTGTGTACCTGAACAAATTCAGGAACTGATATCTCATCTGATGATAATGCAGCTGTTTGGGGATCTGGAACCTCTTCCAGTACTATTTTACTCCCACTTTTCTCCTGGATAAGGTATTCATCTTCCAGGAAGACAGCTTTCCTGGCGACAAACACCTTTTGTTCACCAGGATGGTAAAATTAGTATCCAAAGGTTTCCTTTGGATATCCCACAAACCTGCATTTATCAGTTCGTGATTCCAGCTTGTCTAGATCATGCCTCTTTACATGAGCAGGACAACCCCAGACTTTAACATGTTTAAATTCTGGTTTCCTGCCTTTCCATATCTCATATGGAGTAGAGGCCACAGCCTTGCTGGGTACTCTGTTCAGTAAGTATGCTGCTGACTCTAGAGCATACCCCCAGATGGACACTGGTAATCCCGAAACGCTCATCATGGATCGCACCATGTCCAACAAGGTGCGATTCCTCCTTTCTGATACACCATTCATCTGTGGTGTATATGGAGGGGTCAGCTGAGAAAGGATACCATTATCCTTTAAGATTTGTGTGAAATTAGTACTCAAGTATTCTCTTCCTCGATCTGATCGAAGAGCTTTAATACTCTTTCCTAACTGCTTCTCTACCTCATTCTTGAACTCCTTGAACTTCTCAAATGCTTCCGACTTGTACTTCATTAAGTACACATAGCCGAATCTTGAGAAGTCATCGATGAACGTGATGAAGTAAGAAAAGCCACCTTTGGAATGGGTAGACATAGGACCACATACATCCGAATGTATTAGTTCTAGAATGTCCTTGGCACGTTCTCTATGTCCACTAAATGGAGATTTTTCCATCTTTCCCATAAGGCAAGATTCGCATGTTGCAAACGATTCATAATCGAATGTTGTTAAATAACCATGCTTGTGCAACTTTTGCAACCTGCTTTTGCCAATGTGTCCAAGTATACAATGCCACATGTAGGCCTGGTTCACGCAATTCTTGCTCTTCTTAAAAGCATTATCAATTTGAAGATTGTAATAAGAAACATCTAATAGATATAGACCGTTGACTAAAGATGCTGAAGCTATTGATTTATTACCATAATAAATCGAACAACTTCTATTCTCAATAGTCAACCTATATCCTATCTTGTCCAAACAAGATATTGATATGATGTTCTTTATTATGCTAGGATCATAATAACAATCCTCTAATAAGGTGTCTCCCGATGGAAGCTTGAGGTTTGCTGTCCCAACAGCAATCGCCGCAACTTTTGCGCCGTTTCCTAGCCTCAATTCCACCTCACCTTGTCTCAGCTTGCGCTTACTTGTCAGCATATGTACATCATGACAGATATGAGAGGCACATCCGGTATCCAATACCCAAGATGTGGAATCTCTAACTGACAAGTTGATATATATCATATAGATATCTGAAGCTTCAGACAGCTTCACTTTTCCATGAGCTTTATTGTTAAAGGAACTCCATGCAGTTCCTTTTCCAGTGACCATACTGCTTATAGTAGAAGCAGTCACCCTTCACTACTCTTTTGCCTTTGTCCTTCGATCCATTATCGTTAGCTGTCATCTCTGCTTCAGGGGCATCCAATGCCGATTCAGCAGGAGGATCAGCTCCAGGGACGAAGTCAATGTGCTCAGATCTGAAGACATTCTTCAGGTTTCTGAACCAATCCGAGTAGATCTGGTAAGTCAAAAGGGCATCAAGTGTGCCACGGAGTGGGTTATTCGACGACATAGTTCCCTACAGGAGATAAGTAAAATATACTTAGCAGATGTTCAATTATTAAAGTTTAAAACAAGACATGGTCTTTTGTTCAAGTTTAACTCCCACTAATTTTCGACGGACTGTATAGCCCTCAGTTATACAGAACGGGAGACGCCGACAGTCTCCTAGTGGTGATCAGAATCTCAATGACTTGCACTATAGCCTTGTGGATAGCACAACAAACTGTAATACAATCAGAGAGCACCCAACTCATAGGACTTGCAACTCCTTGCAATATCTGATCAGAGCTTCGGTCCCCAGAGATTTAATGGCCTTGTGGATAGCACAACAAACCATTAATTCTGGTCTAAGCTAACCATCATTACGTGACGAGCATAGATTTGCATGCAGCCCTTGTGGATAGCACAACAAAGCTACATGGTTCCTCTACCCCGATCTATAGGCATCTAATGCCATAGCCATAGTTTCTCCTCCCAATTAAGCAGGCCTTGTGGATAGCACAACAAACCTGCCTAAAGTGATTCGAATTCTATAACTATAATGATGGTGGACCACGCGGTAAGTTCTCAACCACTCGCGTTACGGCTTAGAATTTATCTGAGGGTATTTAGATAACTTTTATCTTGGTCTCTCCTAGGTGATAGTATATAAATATATCGTATATATTTACTAAATACTATAACCTGCTTTGATTCATAATCAAAAGATAAACAATGCATCACATACATGTCATTAGTGTGGTCATGGATAGCACAGTGGGTTTGACTGGAGCCAACAGTCAAACTGTAACGACCCGCCACCCTATAATCGGGGATCCGATTACTAAATGGGTACCGAATCATTAATTTGGGACCAAACCAGGATCTAATAAGTCTGGGAAATAAATAATAAACTAAGCTAAACATTCACATCGCATTGACTTGAAATAAAAATGCAGGAATTAAAATTATTACAATGCGACTCGATACAGCAAATAATTACATTCTCCAACAGAAGGAAATAATTAAACATACAGGCCAAAGATAAATAACAACTACATCGGGGCATACCCCGGAACAACCGCTGAAGGCACACCACACCCGGCCGCACACGCCGCTCTAAGTCTGCTGGGAGTCCTCACCTGAAAACCGCAGGGGTGAGTCTCAAGACAAGACTCAGTAGGGATCCTTCGATCCCCACTGCCCACGCACACACCCACAAGTGTAAAGTACAGCTAACAGAAAAGTAACAAGTGTGGTGGCAGGTACAATATCTAATTCTCTACGTGAGAACACATGCAGTCGAAATATAATAATCATGCACATTCTAAATCAACCGTTAGAAAACCCACAACTGCCGTCTCGATAGAACTCGCCGACCGTACAAACAACGGTGGGAAAAACCTCGACCCGCTGAGACCAAGGAGTAGCCCCTCGGATAGCACGCTCGCTACTCCGGTCCAACCGGCTCAGGTGACTACCCCTTCCCTCAGCATGAGTGACTCTCCGAATGTACCACTCCGACACCGGTACTAGCTGACCCCGGGGTTCACCAGGTGACCCTCTCTCACTAGGCGTCACCCCGCCCACGCCCCCACCGGCGCTGTGCTCACGCCCCCACCAGCACAGGGTGATAAATCGCTACAATGTCACTCCAGGTCCACAGTAACACAAAACCACCAAAACTCAGCACTGTACGATCCGGTCACGTGAAAAGTCCGCGATCGTATAACACACATGTGACACCATCCGGTCATGAAGAATCCATCTCCACCGGGTACACTAAAACATGCACTAACCATCATCTAACAGTATGAATACGTTTTACTGGCATGAGTTAGTGAGATTCTGTCTTGAATCGCGTCGACCGAGGTCGACGCCATTCAAGCCCCATGTACAGGTTCACATAAATCAATTTCCAGAATCTGGCCTTAAAAGGCGTCGACACCCGTGGTCGCCTTTTTAAAAGGCGTCGACATCCCCAGACGCCATTCAACACAGAAACCCGGAATTCCAAGACCTTTACTCAGGGGATTTTCTGCCTTAAAAGGCGTCGTGGGTGCCTGACGCCATTCAAAAATGCGTCGTTCACCCAAGACGTCTTTTAAGCTCTGAATTCCCGACCTGGCAGACTGTCTGTCAGGCGATTCTTGTCTAAAAGGCGTCGTGATGGCCCGACGCCCTTCAAAAAGGCGTCGTCCATGCACGACGTCTTTCAAGCCCAGGAACCAGGATCGCCCTAAGCCCGAGGGCTCCCTTTCCAACCCCAAACAAACCCAAAACGGAGGGAAGAAGAGAAACAACACTATCCATAAGCAATACATTCGTGGAAATTCCCCTTATCATCAAATGAACTCCTAAACATGCTCATTCTAACCCCCAAATCAAAGATCTACCACATGCATAAACGAGGAAAAACATGGTTTTAATCACGATGCTATGGGGAACGTCACCCTACCGGACACTCGAACGCCTCCGAGCTTCAAGCCGTCCGCCTGTCTCTCCCCACGCCGCCGCCGGTACCGCCGAGGTCGTCCTAGCCCCACCGTGACGTCGGCCGCCGTCCGGAGAGCAGAACACCGCAGTGGAAGTGGGGGTGGTAGGGTAGGAGCCAGGTAGAGGATGGAGTGGAGGGAGAGGCGAAATGGTGTGAGGAAAAGAGGGAGGAGGAGGGGGTCGCCGCCGGTCGCCGGAGGAGAAGGAGAGAAGGAGAGTAGGAGAAAATGAGGGAAAGAAGGAGGGCTCGCGGGGTTAACCAGAAACTGGCTAAAACGCGTCGACATGCACGGACGCCTATCAGGTGACATGACGGCCGCTCTGACAGGATTCTGAAACGCGTCGTCCTACACAGACGCCATTCAGACAACTTGTCAGGGCCGTACTCTGACACACCCAGAGTCGCAGTCTGAAAGGCGTCGACCCACACGGACGCCGTTCAGACGACCTGACAGGGCCGTACTCTCGCGGCCCAAAGTCAGTCCACGTGGCACCCACGTGGCAGAACCTGAAACGCGTCTGCCACGGTGGACGCCGTTTAAAACGCGTCTCGGGGTCCTGACGCGATTCGACTTAGAACCCCCCGCCCCTCACAAGGGCTAGAACTACAGGGTCCGACCCGAAAACCGGATCCGTAAGTCTCGATCCTTACACAAACGCACACACAATCTAATCATAACATTTATATTAGATATCCTGCAATCACATGGCAAGAGATCTCCATCTTTTCGCCTTCCTAGTTGCAGCTGTGGATCGTCCTCGCTTCTTCTTCGGTTGCCTCGATCATATTACATTTAAATTCTATAATTTATAAGTAAATTGAAGAAGGCCTTATGGTGAGTACAAGAGAGAGAGGGAGGTAGAAATACATCGGAGTATAAGAGAGAGAGGTGCGCAGACCTCCATTTATTAACAATTAATAATCAAACATACATCCACGATCCACACAATCCATTCATCACATGAATAATAAATTAAGTGCATATCCATGACCACGGTGTGTTTTAAACATCCCACACACTATTCAGTGCATCACATGGCTAAAACAAATGAGTTTTCAAAATAAATAAGTTTTGGCTTTCAAAAACTGGAATCCAATCAAAATTGACATTTGAATTTCGAAAAACTCATTTATTATCTTAACATGCAATTAAATCTAATTTAAAAGCAATAAACACACATCACATGCGCACACACTCCGAATTAATAATTCCAGATTATTCCATGCAAATTAGAACATTTCTATAATCTAACACTTAGATTAAACCCCATTAATAATCTAACAATTAGACTATTTAAAGACTAATCTAACTCTTAGACTAGTCCATCAAAGTTAATCAATAATTTAACACTTAGATTATTAATTAACTCTAATTAGTAATTAACTACTAATCTAACTCTTAGATTAGTTAATTAATGTTAATTAGTAATTTAACATTTAAATTATTAATCAACACTAATTCTTTAATAATATTCATCTAACACTTAGATTAGTTAACTTAAAATTAATCATTAATCTTAACACTTAAAATCAACAATTAACTCTAATTAACTGATAAGTACTAATTTAACATTTAAATTAGCTAATTAAAGTTCTATTAATTTAACACTTAAATTAATAACTAACTTTAATCAATTAAGAACAATTGTTAATAATAATGATTCAAAAATCATTAAAGCCCAATTTAATAAAACTGAATAATAATTAAAATTTTCAAAACAGATTTTGAATTAAATTAAAATCTAATTTTATTTTCATTAAATGGGCCAACAATGAATAAAGGGGTTTATAATGATTCAAAATCATAAAAGAG
Source organism: Zantedeschia hybrid cultivar (assembly GCA_030544215.1). Lineage (NCBI taxonomy): Eukaryota > Viridiplantae > Streptophyta > Magnoliopsida > Alismatales > Araceae > Zantedeschia > Zantedeschia hybrid cultivar. The sequence goes on along the minus strand of JARZZO010000013.1, from coordinate 11,206,505 downwards.
TTAATTAAATAAAATTGAACAATAATTCAAAATTTTAAACAATTTTAAAATTTAAATTAAGTCCAATTTTAATTTAATTAACAGGGCATAAGGGTTTAATTTGGGGTTTGGGTTTGAAAGTAAAAGGGCCCAGTCCTTAAAACCCAGCTGGCTCGGGCCCTGTAGGGCCTGGGTTCGAGCCAGGTGCGCCTGGGCCCGAGCCAGGCGCACCTGGCTCGTGCCTGCCTTGGGCCCGGTCCAACCGGGACCTGACCGGCCGGCCCAAGCCCGAACCGCCCGTCCCCTTCCACCCGAAACCCTTCAGCCCTAACCTGCAACAGTTGTAGGTGGGGATGGTGTTGCAGCGGCGCCGCCCGGCCCCTGCCGGCGGCACAGGCCCCGGCCGGCGGTGCCCTCGGCGTCGGCGACGTGCCCGGCGCCGGCAGGGCCGCCGGCGGTGGCCAAATAGGCTGCCTGAGCCTCTATATGGGGTTGATTTCAGGGTTTGAGATGGGGGAAAAACTGGGTATTCTCTCCAACTGGCCACTGGCAAACGCCCCTCACAGCTTCTCCGGCCTCGGTCACAGGTGTGAGCGATGACTGGGAGGTCCCTGGTCATACCAGGATTCTTGGTCACCTCCCCATCACATGGGGACATCCGATTGAAGCCTCCGAACTGCACTATTCTTCGTCTCACGAAGAACACAAAGAACCGCAAAAAAAATTTCAAAAAATTTGCAGAAATAAAATAATCAAATTATTTTAACATTAGTGTTCATCTCATGAACACGGATCCTGCAAAAAGATCGAACTGATGCATAGAATAATACACAGAAAAATTAATTTCGAGAACCGAAACGGGACGAGAAACAGTGGAGCCTGGCTCTGATACCACTATTGGGTTTTCTCGGTTTCTCCGGATCGCTCACGCAGCGGAAAAACAAAATTATTTACAGCGATCCGTTCCCGTTTCGGAATCTAAAATACGAGATAATCGGATTATCGAAGTTCTCACCGTGTGCGGATTCGAATCCGCAGCCGTTCGATTCCGTCGGTGCGACACTGCAAGCCGCGCAAGCACCCGGCCTCTAGCGAAGTCCACGCGATCCGCCCGCGACGGATATCCTCGAGTTCCTCGTTCTTCACAGCCCACGAAGCCTCCGCCGGTCGCCGCAACGATCGCTGCAGTGCGCAGACGATTTCCCGTCGAATGGGATTCGGAGAAGCGGCAGAGCAGATCTGGATCTGCCTGGACGCCAGAGGAAGACAGAAACTGAGGAGGGGCGGCTAGGGTTAGCAGCAGCTTGGCCTGTTCAGCCCGTTCACTATGTTTTATACTAACCGCACGTTTTTTCATAAAAACCCCCGGTTTGTATAAAACCCACTTATTTATCCCTCGCCTTGAGAATCATTTGCGTGTGACCCTCTAGGCCCAAGTACCAGTCCAGTTAATGGCCCAACAAGCCCAGTGACTCCTCACTGGCTTTATTAATTAATTAATAACCCTTTATTAATCAATTAATCAATCGAATTGATGTCGCACATCGAATTCGACCGGGCCTCCGATCACGTTGGGTGCCAAGCAACACTGCGTGAACCCAGAAGGTATTTGGGGTTAAGTAACCCACTCTTGGAACCTTTCCGCCGACAGTTACCACGTGGATATAATCCTTCATTCGTACAATACTCTCGAGTCAACTCAGGGTATGGCGAGCTGTCAAACCCTAACCGGTCGACTCACTTGGATTGGATGCCGTTGATGAAATATTGGAAAACCCCTTTCCCGATATTATCGTCCGCCCTGGCCAGGGACTTTCGCGCATCCTTCCTAGAGCATTCTCTCTCTAAGTACCGAAAGCGAATGATTTCTTATTGACACACAATTCCCTTCGACGGTATTCCACTGTACCCAATCCTTGGCGTATTAGAATCCCATGGCTAGAGATTCATAAACCAAGGTCAAAGCACAGAAGTCCACGGCCAAGGTGTCCTTGGTGTCTCAGGTCCGAGGACCATCCACGCAACTGCGACAATAGAATCAAGCTGGTTGACAGAGGTACAATACCATCCAGCGATTCAGTCGGATCAGTTCAGTGAACTCATTCTCCAATGAGCACCTACAGATTCGCCTTAGTGTCTCCACACAAGTGACTTATGAGATCAGTCACCCTAATCATATGAGCAGGAGTAATCTGTACTAGTCTAACCAGATATCCGATGTCCTTCTCGGATATCCTCCGACTAGGAACGATTAAGAATGTGTGTTTAAGTGATCAGTCTCATTAGTATGATCTCATCATAATCTGATCACTATAGCACATATTCAAGGACTTTATTATGAAACGATAATTAACGCGATTTACACATAATGAATATTATGCCATTTTATTAATAAATGAACGAGATTTACATTGTTAGATTGGCTTGTAGGCCACCTAAACTAACATGGGAATGGTTTATTTGAAGGTAGAGCTAGGTCCCGTTTGTCATGCCGAGGTCGAATTCCATATTCTTGAGATCGACCCTTCGTTGAAAGGCATCCTTGGCCGTCCGTACATCAAATCCCTTGAAGCAATTCCATCTACAAACCATCAATGTCTCAAGTTTTCCATACAAAGGACAAATTATTAAAGTAACGAGCATGCCGATCCTTACTGTTGCTCACTCTTTGAACATCAAGCCGACTCCTTTACCTGGACGACAACCCATTTTGTCGGTATTACAGGTCTATTATCCTCCGGCTGATCCTTTGAAAGCCACTATACATGTTCCTTGCCCAGTCGATGCTGTGAAATGGAGAAAGTGCATGAGTACCCCTGGTTGGGATATCATGATGAAGGGTGGCTATCAACCAGGGAAAGGCCTAGGCACACAATTACAGGGCAGAACCACACCAATAGAGATAGCAAAAGAGCACCTAGTAATGGTCTGGGCTATAGGCCAGCAAGGGTGAGACGACACATTGTTTAGCAGTAGGAAGAGGAAGACAGCCAGAAAATTTGGAAGACAATGACCACCCTGTGCAAAGAAAACTGGGATCCCTTGACTTGGACCTTATATACACACTTCATTAAGGGACCCGTAATTAATCACGATAATGACAACACGGTGGTGATCATTTCCTACTTCGACCTGCGTGACATTTATGGGAGAGATCTAGCCAGACACTGTTCTAAGTTGCTGACGTACCAGTCCTTGGAGGCTCTGCGGTCGATGAAGAGGAGGAAGATTCAAGATCCAGAATGCGAGTGGTACCATTGGTTCGACACATGGGACCTTTACATTGCACTAAACAGGCTATTCCTTGATTCCTCAGAACCAAAGTGGCCGACACTAATAGATGAGTTGATTGAAGGGCCTGGGGCCATTTTGATAAGAGAATCCTGCTGAGCGAGGAGACAGACGAAGGGGAGTCTGATGACCTCTACCAACTTGGATTCACCACGGACCTTCTCTGGAGGGGAACTTATCCCCATCATGTTTTCACCCTCTATACCCTATTGACCCCGACTTGGTCGAGGGTCATTACTGAAGATATACCTCGGGCTCTGCCCATCATTGTTGCTCTGTTTCCTCGAGACCTAATTCCTCAGATTCTATTCGATCTTGAGAGGATCTATGATTCAATCTGGGACATATTTTTATATGATCCCCTTAATCCTTTGGCCTTAGTGTCGTTACCTTCATCTTCGTATCCTCCTCCTTTACATATTCATTCATGTTTCATGATCAATACTCAAAACCTCCCAAAAAAAAAAAAATTGCCAATTTGGCAACTTCCTCCTCCTAAATCCTCATTCAGGAAACTTCATATTACTTGTCTGATTGTACCCCATCGCGAGGGTCACTCGGGCAAGATTCCCTTCTAGACCTACTTTGCCCCTCCCCTCAAGAGGATTCACCTGTATCACATCATGTACCCCCTGATTTTTATTCTTCTTCGTCCTCACTAGGTCAAGATAGGGAGTCTAATTGTAGGGAGTCTAGTTCTAGGTAGGTTAGAGAGGTCAGCCAGGTTAGGAAGTCTAGGAAGTTTAAGGGTAGACGAATTCTGAATAGATACCTCCAGGATTTAGCCTTAAGCTACCTTTCTTGCTCTTAGATCCCCCAGCTTTTAGAGAATCCCATTCAGTTGCTAGGAGGATGTGAAGTTGATGAGTTAGTCGACGATGGATATGGGGTGTATGACCTTCAACATGAGAAAGACCCCATCATGGAAGATGACGAGGATGCAACTGAGGCGTATGGTAGTGGAGTGAAGAGATTTGATGAATCCTCAGCCGCCATAGAAGAACCTACCAAAGAAATCAATCTAGGAGCTGAAGAAGAACCTAAGGTTGTCCTCGTCAGTCAGAATCTATCCAAGTCAGAGGAGGAGGCAATGGTTCAAGTGATAGAATTGGGTAGCCTCAAAGCCAATCTTTGTACATTCTAGTTCAGATTATTAATAAAGGCAATCATTTCTTCATTTATAGTTCTCGTAAATTAACTATCGTCATAAAGGTCCATAGACAAATGTAGGGGATATTGAATCATGATGAGATCATGATAGTGAGATCAATATTCTTAGTTACTTGTCTTAAATAGTTCTCGATCAAAGGATATTTGAGATGGACATTAAATATCCGATAAGATCGACACAAGTTATCTCTGCTCATGCGATGAGGGTGAATGATCTCACATTCGCTCGTGTGGTGACACTAAGACATACTTGTGGGTGCTCATTAGAGAATGAGTTCACTGAACAGATCCGAATAAGAATTCCTGGATGGTAATTATACCTATTAGTCAACCAGGGAATTCAATCGTTGCAGTAGCACAGTTGGTCCTTTGACCTGAGTCACCAATGATACCCTGCTTGTAGACCATTGTGTCTTGATTCTCTGACTTGTAGACTTTAACCATTAAGTCCACGATAGTCAGTCTCTCAAATACAGTGGAAAGCTTGCGAAGGTAATTTAGTGAACAGCAAGGGATCACTCACTCTTGGTATAAGACTGGAGAGAGAATGTCCTATAGATATGTACACAAAAATCTCTGGCCAAGGTCAAATGAAAGAGATGTCTTTCTAGAAATTAACTAAGTACTGGAATCCATCTAAATAATGAAATAGAGGGTTTGACTGTAAAACCATACCCTTGTGTTATTGGGACATTAGATGGGTGAAGGATTTTATCTGTGCGGTATCTGCAGACGGAAAGGTTCAAATAAAGGGAACAATATCCCTTATATCTTCTGGGATCATGAGGTAGTGTTTGGTGCCGTTCATGGTCAGAAGGTCAAGTGGATTAATCATCGGATGATAAACCACTTATTTATTGAATTAATTATTTAACATATGATGTTTAAATAATAATTAATAAACATTAAACTTTAAAATTAATTCTAAGTTTAATGGGCCTGAAACCAGACTGATATATGGGCCTGGAAGGTCACACACATAAGAGTTCTCGTTAGACGGTGAGAGATGTTAAATATTATGGTTATCTGGGTTTTTCTGAAAAGCCGCAGGATAAACATGAATATTTAATGGAGAATTATCCAAGGCCAAGCTCTTGGATAATCATGAGAATTAATCCTTGTGCTTATCCTTATTTCTTATATAAGGAGGCCAAGGGGAGGGGTGGAAAAAGTTGGACGTACACATCCACTTCTTAGAGTTTCTCCCTCCTCTCTCTCTCTCCTTCTCTCTCTTGAAGTAGATAGATCTCTCTCTCTCCGCGCATGGTGGATTTGAGATCGGGTCGAAGTACTCAAGCCGAGAAGGAAATCGCGTCTGCGACGGGAGCTCGTATGAATACCTCTAGAGATCGTACGCGTGTGCGATTACCGAATCGGACGAATCCACGGGAGATTCGAAAACCTGCAAAGGTGAAGAATAGTTCTTCCCGTATTTATTTTATTGTCCGTTTTACGATCCCAGCAACCGATACACATAGGAATCATTTAATTTCCGCTGCGTTTTAGGCGATTCCTTACAGTGGTATCAGAGCCAGGTTGTTGGTTCGATTGTAAAATGGCATCGTTTTGCGTGTCGATTTCTCATTATGCATGTTGAACGTGTATTGTACACGTAATTTTTTTGGGGCTTAAAATCATTTTACAATATATCATCTAATGATAGGGAATATGTAAGGATTGAGATTTTGAGTTCAGTTTTCAGGTTAGTCTCGAGCCGGATTCCCTGGGTTGGGCCCTGATGGGTCTGGGGAGTACCTTCTAAATGACGTCAAGGGGACACGACACGTTTTAAACGGCGTCTTGCTGGGTGGACGCCATTTAGCTAGGTTGCTGTTGTGCTATGTGGGCGCCACGTGGGCAGGCTTCGGGCCACGAGAGTACGGCCCCTGTCGTGTTATCTGAACGGTGTCCTTGTTGGACGACGCCATTCAAAGCAGGACCCTGGGTTGTCAATGTACGGCACCAGTCTCGTCGTCTGAACGGCGTCTTTGATGGGCGACGCTTTTCAGAGCCTCTGTCAATACGGCCCGTCCTGTCATCTGATAGGCGTCCGTCTCGCACGACGCGTTTTACCCTGTTTCGGATTGACCCCGCAAGCCTTCCCTCCTTTCTCTCATTCTCTCTCTTCCCTCTCTCCGCCCCCTCCGATTCCTCTTTTCCCTTCCCTTCCTTCCCTTCCTCTTCCACCACTCCAGTACCTCTCTACCTCTCACCACTACCACCACCACTTCCTTCGCGGCACTTCATTCTCCGGACGGCGGCCGATGTCCCGGCGGAGTGACGACGTCTTCAGAGGTACCGGCAGCGGTCTGCGGTGCGGCGGTTCGGCAGCACGGAGCCAGGAGGAGTTCAAGAAACTGGTAGGGGGACGAACCTTACATGTATTGTAATTGTTTCATCCGTGTTTCCCGTGTAAGTCACAATGTGTGTGTGGGGTTTTTGGGTAGAATGAGCATGTTAAGGGGTTTTCTTGATGGAAATGGTGGTTCCTATGCATGAGAATTTATGGATTTCATATGGTGGTTTGGTTTCCCCCTTCGTTTTCCCTCTCTTGGGCATTTTGGATTGTTTTTAGGGTTAAAAGGGGACCCTCAGGTCGAGTTGCAGGAAATCGGCTTCTGGCCCTAAATGACGTCGCGCTAGGACGACGCCATTTCAAATGGCAGCTTCCAAGGACGATGCCATTTAAGCAGAAATGTCCCAGAAGCGGTTTCTATTAGAATAGATTTCCGTGGTGAATAGCGTCTAGGGACAGCGACGCCTTTCAAAAAGGCGGCTTCCCAGGACGACACGTTTTAAGAGAATCAACCGTAGCCTGTTCCTGCTTCTGTCACTGTTAGGCGACGAAGGACAGCGACGTGTTTTAATAGGCGGCTACCTATGGCGATGCCTTTTAGGCTATGTTCTGAGACTGAGAATTCACATGAACCAGTTTAGGAGGCTTGAATGGCGTCGGCCTTGGGCGACGCAATTCAAGACAGAACCACATTAATTCATGCTATTAATATGTGTTTACACTGTTAGATAGTTTGGATAATTGCATGATTGTAATTGTACTCGAGGATGAGGATTCTTATGTGACCGGATCGCATGCTTAGAAATGTACTCGATGACGTTGGATTCCATGTGACCGGATCACACCGTGTTATGTTTCGTACAACTATGGACCTAGAGTGACAGTTGTAGCGCTTTGTCACCCTGTGTCAGTGTGGGTGGGACACAGCGCCGGTGGGAGCAGTGGCGGGGTAACGCCTAGTGAGAGAGGGTAACCTGGTGAACCCCGGGGTTAGCTAGTACTGGTGTCGGAGTGGTACCCGTGGAGTGTCACTCGTGCTGGGGGAAGGAGTAACCACCTGAGCCAGTTGGGCCGGAGTAGCTAGCGTGTTATCCGAGGGGTTACTGTTTGGTCTCAGTGGGTCGGTGTTTCCCACTTTCGGTTGTTGGTCGGTGTTTCCCACTTTCGGTTGTTGGTCGGTGTTTCCCACTTTCGGTTGTGTGGTTGGCGTGCTTTATCGAGACACTGCTTGTAAGCTCCCTAGTAGAATGATTTATGAGATATGCATGTTACATTTCGAATGCATGTGGTTTATATCGAGATTTAGGAGTAGTAATTACTGCTTTATTTGCTTACTTTACTTATATCTATATTATTGCACTTGTGGGTGTGTGAGTGGGAGGCGAGGGATCGGATGATCCCTACTGAGCCCAATTCTGGTGTTGCTCACTGCCTGCGATTTCAGGTGTGGACCTCTTGGCGAGTGGAGGCGTGGTGTTCTCCTTGCTGTGCGGACCAGCAGCTATCTTAGTTCCGGGGTATGCCCCGATGTTATTGTACTTTGCTTCTGCCTGTACTTATTTAATTCTTTGGACCATGTAATTATTGTTGGACTATGTACGGACATTATTAATTTCCTTCCTGCGCACTTGTAATTTCCTTAAAGTCCGTGTGATTGTTATATTTAGCTTTGTTTAACGCTTACTCCTCGAGACGTGTGTATGAGATTTGGGTGTGAGACCGTGGATAATGATTCAACACCCATTTAGTGATCGGGTTTCCGATCATAGGGTGGCGGGCCGTTACAGAATAGTTCCCAGGCTTAAAAGGGTGTTTTTATCATGAGTGTTTTTAAACCATGAACTTTTATCCCATCTTGGATAGAAACCCCAACCTGCACGTCAAAAACACATCCAGGACAGTCCTAGCTTATTTGATTTTGCTTGAAGGTCTGCTGTAGGATTGAGGTCTCATGAATCCTCCTTAGAACAGTTCATGGCAGGTGGGTAAAATTTTATGGTTGCAAATAGTCACAAAGGGATTGAAAATTATCGTGATAATTTTTTTGGGGGTAAAGCCACAGAGGTGATCCCAAGTTTCATATGGCCATCTGGTTGGACCAGATAAGTCTCCGGTGATAACCAGAGATTCTCCATAGTGGGCGGCGGCCGGCGTGTCCCTTCCCTCGGGCTTGATCGCTGGTTTTAATGTAGGTTGCAAGGATGGTCCCTGCTTCTTATGGCAATCTAGTATGACCAGAGTGATTTCTGGCGGTGACTAGGGCTTCCCTTTCTCATGCCGTAGCCGGCGACATAGTTTTCTTCTAGAGGGCATGCGGACAAGGCCACGTTTAGGACCGGCCATGCAGGGTGTCTTTACGCATGCATGAAGAAACGGATGTCCGATGACGTCCACCGGCGCCGCCGGCGACGCCTACCGGCATTGAAAGCTCTGGCCGGAGCCTTCCCGGGCCCCGCCTCGGCCGGCGGCGGCTTTACCCCGCCGGTTTGCTCACGTGCAGGCGCTTCCCCCCCGCACAAACCCTAACGGGCGGTGGGGGTAAGCGGTGCGTAGGCCTACGGGTCAGCCCGCCCGGACCCGCCAAGATCCGCGACGGATTCGAACCAGGTCAGACCCGACCGACCCCCCAGACCCGTTTACCCTAAGTTTACCCCCTTAAGCCCATTAAAATTCTTTTTAAACCCAATTTTTGCAGTTTCAAATTCTGTTTAAATTGCAATTTTTTTATGACAGACTATTACATAGTTTAATGACTGTTATTTAAATTTTTATTGATTATAGGGTTTAGTTAATTATTTAAAATTATTTTAGATTATTAACTTCCCATTAATCAATTAAGTTTAAAATTGTTTTAAACTTATTATTCATGCATAATGTGATGCTTATTTTAATGTTCAAATTGTTTGAATTCTGTGAATATTTAACTAAAATAGTTTAGTTAAATCGTTGGTCAATAATATTATGAATATTTGTTGATTTAATCTTGAAATAAATGTTATTTTGAAAACTAAAGGTATTATATTTTATTTTTATAAAATAATACCTATTATAATTATCTGATAATTATTTGATGCATATGATGTGTTTTATGGTGGGATGATCATGGACTTAAATTAATCATGTGATGGTTATTTTGTGAATGATTGCGATGCATGTTTTATTTGGTATTTTAAATAGGACCTGCGTGTCCTCCTCTCTCTTAATCCAACTGTACATTCTATCTTCCTATAAATTTGTACTCCCCTTGATAAGATCAAGGTTTCTATTCATTAATTAAATGTACATTTCTGGACTTGTGAGTCCTATGTTCATTCTTAGGATAGTTGTTGAATTTAGAGAACGGGATCTTCTGAAGACACCAATGGAGGATGAAATCGTTTCAGATGGAACCTGCGTTGCGGCATTTACTATATGTTTTCTTTATGGATCATCATTTGGCTCCGATGATTCCATAACTGATTTAGCAGTCCATGATCATCCCCATTATTTTTTCTGCATATATGTGATATTTGTGGATTATGTTATTATATATATATATATATATATATATATATATATATATATATATATATATATTTCTATTAAGTATAATGATACTTCAAATCGAAATATTATTAATAGCACGATTTTTATAAATCAACTTAAAACCCTCTTTAAAATTTTAAGTTGTAAACGTGAGATATTCAGAATAATCCACGTAACCCACGATCATTATAGATCTAAGGAAAATTTTTATTTCAAATGAATTTGTTGTGCTACCACATGGTCTATTTGATTTAGAGATCAATCTAAGTCTACGACATGTGATGTCATTAAGATAAATGGACAAATAGTGTAGTTTTGTTGTACTACCACAAGGATTGCGCTACGAATTTATGTTATCTAAGTAATGATGGATAAACTTAACTGAATTGTTTGATTTGTTGTGCTACTACAAGATCATTCTGATTCAGGGATTAAATTTGATCGGATATTGCAAATGTTACAATTGTCAAGAGTTGAGTGCCTATGGGACTTGATGTGATTTTTTGTGCTACCACAAGATCGCATGTACGATACCCGAAGGATTCTGATCCTCACTAGGAGATCACCGGAATCTCCCGTTCTGTATATTAGAGGGTTAAATAGATCACCGAAAAATAGTGGGAGTATAAATCTAGATTAAAAGTCCTAAATCTGATTTTAGAACTATTTGCTTATTTTCGTTATATTTCCCTGTAGGTCGCTATGTCGTCACCTAACCTCCTTCGTTGCATACTTGATGCAAACAAACTCACGGGACCAAATTACATTGACTGGTTACGCAACCTGAAGATTGTTCTCAGGTGTGAAAAACTAGCCTATATCCTAGATCAACCTGATCCAGAATAACCTGGTGAAAATGCTAACGAAGATGAATTAATGATGTTTGAAAATTGGAAGGAGGACTCTGTTAAAGTTCAGTGTTATATGCTTGGTACAATGAACAATGAACTACAACGACAGCATGATAACATGGAAGCCAAGTCCATTCTGACTCACCTACAAGAGTTGTTTGGTGAACAACTGAGAACAGAAAGATATGAGATATCTAAGAAACTGTTCAGGACTAGAATGAGCGAGGGCACATCTGTGCAAACTCATGTGCTCAAGATGATAGAATGGATTGAGAGGCTTGTAGTGCTTGACTTTGTTATGAACAATGACCTAAGCATCTACTTAATCCTTCAGTCCCTACCATATTCATTTTCACGATTCATCATCAACTTCAATATGAACAGGATTGAAGTTACACTGGCTGAGCTGCTCAACATGTTGAAGACAGCTGAAGGCACTATCCAGAAAGATAAGCCACATGTTATGCTTGTTGGTAAGACCAATAAGAAAAGAAAAGCTGGACAAACCTTTAAGAAAGGTAAGCCAAAGAAGCCAGTGAAAAGCAAACCAGTGGTTCATAAGGACAAAGCTAAAGTCAACGATAAAGGCCAGTGTTTCCACTGCCATAAAGAAGGTCACTGGAAGAGAAACTACAAGATTTATCTAGCAGAAAAAGCAAAGGAGAAGCTTGGTGAAGCTTCAGGTATACTCATGATTGATCTTAACTTGTCTTATAGAGAATCAACATCTTAGGTATTAGATACTGGATGTGTTTTTCATATTTGCAATAACTTGAAGGTACTAACAAGTAAAAGAAGATTGAATCGCGGAGACGTGGATTTGAGACTTGGCAATGGAGCAAAGGTTGCTGCGTTAGCTGTGGGGACAGCAGGACTTCAGATGCCGTCAAGAGACTCATTGGAACTAATAGATTATTATTATGTTCCAACCATAATTAGGAATATCATATCTATTTCATGTTTAGATAAACAAGGATATTCTATGAAACTTGAGAATAAAGGTTGTTCCATTTATCAAGGAGACAAATTGTTTGCTTCTGGGTATTTAATGAATGGTTTATATTTACTCGATATTTCGTATGATGTTTGTCTAGTAAATAAGTCTCTTGAACAATCAGATAAAGATATGAATAAATCATACCTATGGCATTGTAGGCTCGGTCATATAAATGAGAAAAGGATCATTGAGTTGCAAAAGAATGGATATCTTGATCCATTTGATTATGAATCATTGCGGCGACCGGCGAAGGTTTCGTGGGCTGCGAAGAACGAGGAACGTGAGGATATCCGTCGTGAGGAGGATCGCGTGGACTTCGCTAGAGGCCGGCGCTTGCGCGGCTTGCGGTGTCGCACTGACGGAACCGAACGGTTGCGGATTCGAATCCGCACACGGTAAGAACTTCGATTATCCGATAATCGATTTTTTTTATTTTTGAAACGAGAATGGATCGTTGTTTTAATATTTTATTTTCCGCTGCGTAAGCGATCCGGAGAAACCCAACAGTGGTATCAGAGCCAAGTTCCACTGTTTCTCATCCCGTTTCGGATTCTGAAATTAATTTTTCTGTGTATTATTCCATGCGAAGATTTGAACTTTTTGTTGGATCCGTGTTCTTGAGATGAACACAGATTTTATGAATAATTTTGATTATTTAATTCTGCAATTTTTCAAATTATTTTGGGGTTTTCGTAGTTCTTCATGAGATGATGAATCAGGGCTTTTCGGTGGCATCATTCGGGTTCCCAAGTGTTGGGATGGCAGACCGGAACCCAGGATCATATGGGGAATATCTCCGGCCATCACAGGGCTCCTCGCCAATGCCGGATAGGCCATTGGAAGGGCCACCATCTTCTTCCTCTTCTTAAGTTTTTATGAAAAACAGAAATCCGAAAGGGGAGGATTTTAGGGCTCGGCTGGGAGCTTCTTTTGCCACCACCGGCGCCGGGGGCATTGCCGGCCGGGGCTGGTGGCAGCGCTGGATCCCCCCCTTATCCTCCTGCAACACCTGCACACCGTTAGGTTTTCGATGGGCTCGGGGGTTGGGGACGAACCCGTCCGACCGGTTGGGCCAGTCTGGGGATAGGGAGGGCGGGCCGGTTCAATGGTTGAACCGAGCCAGGACCAGGTGCTCGGTCGGCCCCAGCCAAGGGCTCGAACCAGCCGAGCCCTGGCTTGGTCTATTGGGCTCAGCCCATCCTTCTTTTATAGCTCCAATCCCATTAAACCCCTAGCCCATTAAATGTAATTAGAATTAGATTTTAATTTTAAAATCAAAATAGTTTTGAAAATTTTATTTTATTATTCAATTTCTAATTAATTAGACTTTAAATGATTTTGAATAATTTAATTAACAATTAGTTCTTAACTAATTAGGGTTAATTATTAACTTAAGTGTTAATTTAATAATTAACCTCAACTAACTAATGTAAGAGTTTAAATTAGAGGTTAATGATTATTAATCTAAATGTTAGATTATTAATTCAACTAATTGTTAATTAATATTTGAGTTAGTTATTAATTTAATTGTTAAATTAATAATTAACTTAAATGACTGATTTAAATGTTAAATTGGTAGTCCTTAATTAATTATTGTTAGTCATTAATTTAATAGTTAAATTAATGATAACTTTAATTATTTAATCTAAGAGTTATTAATTAATTATTAATTACTTCATGTTAATTATTAGTTTAAAAGTTAAATTAATAATTAACATTAATTGATTAATCTAAATGTTAGGTTAGTAGTTAATAATTAATTTGGTTTATTATTAATTTAAGTGTTAAATTATTAATTAACTTTGTTGGATTAATCTAAGAGTTAGATTAGTCTTTAATAGTCTAATTGTTAGATTATTAATGGGGTTTAATCTAAGTGTTAGATTATTAGAATTGTTCTAATTTGCATGGAATAATCTGGAATTATTAATTTGGAGTGTGTGCACATGTGATGTGTGTTTTGATGCTTTTAAATTAGATTTGATTGCATGATAAGTTAATAAATGAGTTTTTTGAAATTCAAATACTAGTTTTAATTGGATTCCAGCTTTTTGAAAGCCAAAGTTATCTATTTTGAAAACTCTTTTATTTTAGCCATGTGATGAGCTATATCATGTGTGGGATGTTTAAAACACACCGTGGTCATAGATATGCACTTATTTAATTATTCATGTGATGAATGATGTGTTTGTGTGGATCGTAGATGAATGATGGATGTTTATTAAATTGTTAATAAATAGAGATCTGCGTATCTCTCCCTTTCTCATTCTCCGATGTACTTCTACCTCCCTCTCTTTTGTACTCGCCATAAGGCCCTCTTCTAGTTACATGTAATTCTAGAATTAGTGTAATCTGATCGAGGCAACCGAGGAAGGAGCGAGGATGATCCACAGCTGCAACCAGGAAGATGAAAAGATTGAGATCTCTTGCCTATGTGTTTGCAGGTTATCTAATATAATTGTTGTGTTAGATTGTGTGTGCGTTTGACTATTGGCTCCAGTCAAACCCACTGTGCTATCCATGACCACACTAATGACATGTATGAGATGCATTGTTTTCTTTTGATTACGAATCAAAACAGGTATAGTATTTAGTAAATATATACGATATATTTATATACTATCACCTAGGAGAGACCAAGATAAAAGTTATCTAAATACCCTCAGATAAACTCTAAGCCGTAATGCGAGTAGTTAAGAACTTACTGCGTGGTCCACCATCGTTATAGTCATAGGATTAAGATTACTTTAGACAGGTTTGTTGTGCTATCCACGAGGCCTGTTTAATTGGGAGGAGAAACTGTGGCTATGGCATTAGATGCATATATGATCGGGGTAGAGGAACCATGTAGCTTTGTTGTGCTATCCACAAGGGCTACATGCAAATATATGCTCGTCGCGTAACGATGGTTAGCTTAGACCAGAATTAGTGGTTTGTTGTGCTATCCGCATGGCCATTAAATATCTGGGGACCGAAGCCATGATCAGATATTGCAAGGAGTTGCAAGTCCCATGAGTTGGGTGCTCTTTGATTGTATTACAGTTTGTTGTACTATCCACAAGGCTGTAGTGCAAGTCATTGAAAATCTGATCCCCACTAGGATACTGTCGACGTCTCCCATTCTGTATAACTGAAGGTTATACAGTCCGTCGAAAATTAGTGGGAGTTAAACTTGAACAAAAGACCATGTCCTGTTTTAAATTTTTAATAATTGAACATCTGCTAAATAGATTTTACTTATCTCTTGTAGGGAATTATGTCGTCGAATAACTCACTCCGTGGCATACTCAATGCCCTTTTGACTTACCTGATCTACTCGGATTGGTTCAGAAATCTGAAGAATGTCTTCAGATCTAAACATATTGACTTTGTCCTTAGAGCTAATCCTCTTGCTGAATCGGCATTGGATGCCCCTGAAGCGGAGATGATAGCTAACGATAAAAGATCAAAGGATAAAGGCAAAAGAGTAGTAAAGGGTGACTACTTCTATAAGCAGTATGGTCACTGGAAGAGGAACTGCAATGAGTTCCTTAACGTTAAAGCTCATAGAAAGGTGAAGCTGTCTAAAGCTTCAGATATCTATATGACAGATATCAACTTGTCAGTTAGAGATTCCACATCTTGGGTATTACATACCGGATGTGCTTCTCATATCTGCCATGATGTGCAGATGCTGACAGGTAAGCACAAGCTGAGACAAGGTGAGGTGGAATTGAGGCTAGGAAACGGCGCAAAAGTTGCGGCGATTGCTGTTGGGACAGCAAACCTCAGGCTTCCATCAGGAGACGCCTTACTATTAGAAGATTGTTATTATGTTCCTAGCATAATAAAGAACATCATATCAGTTTCCTGTTTGGACAAGATGGGATATAGGTTGTCTATTGAGAATAGAAGTTGTTCGATTTATTATGGTAATAAATCAATAGCTTCAGCATGTTTAGTCAACGGTCTATATCTCTTAGATGTTTCTTATTACAATCTTCAAATTGATAATGCACTTAAGAAGACCAAGAATTGTCTGAACTAAGCCTATATGTGGCATTGTAGACTTGGGCACATTGGTGAAAGCAGGTTGCAAAAGTTGCACAAGCATGGTTACTTAACATCATTCGATTATGAATCGTTTGCAACATGTGAATCCTGCCTTATGGGAAAGATGGCAAGATCTCCATTTACTAGACATGGAGAACGTGCCAAGGACATTCTAGAACTAATACATTCGAATGTATGTGGTCTTATGACCACCTAAGCCAAAGGTGGCTACTCATACTTCATCACGTTCACCGACGACTTCTCAAGATTCGGCTATGTGTACTTAATGAAGTACAAGTCGGAAGCATTTGAGAAGTTCAAGGAGTTCAAGAATGAGGTAGAGAAGCAGTTAGGAAAGAGTATTAAAACTCTTCGATCAGATCGAGGAGCAGAATACTTAAGTACTAATTTCACACAATTCTTAAAGGATAATGGTATCTTTTCTCAGCTAACACCTTTATATACACCACAGATGAATGGTGTATCAGAAAGGCGGAATCGCACCTTGTTGGACATAGTGCGATCCATGATAAGCTTTTTGGGATTACCAGTGTCCCTCTGGGGGTATGCTTTAGAGTTAGCAGCATACCTACTAAACAAAGTACCCAGCAAGTCTGTGGCCTCCACTCCATATGAGATATGGAAAGGCACGAAACCAGAATTTAAACATGTTAAAGTCTGGGGTTGCCCTGCTCATGTAAAGAGGCATGATCCAGACAAGCTGGAATCACGAACTGATAAATGCAGGTTTGTGGGATATCCAAAAGATACTTTTAGATACTATTTTTTACCATCCTGGTGAACAAAAGGTGTTTGTTGCAAGAAAAGCTGTATTCCTAGAAGAGGAATATCTTCTCCAGGAGAACAGTGGGAGTAAAATAGTACTGGAAGAGGTTCCAGATCCCCAAACAGCTGCATTATCATACGTTGAGATATCAGTTCCTGAATCTGTTCAGGTACACACAGATGAGCCTCGTAGATCTGGTAGAGTATCTAGACTGTCCGAACGATATGTAGGACATATCACTGAAGGTGAGTCTAAGGTAGAATATAATGAGGATGATGATCCTAAGACCTACTAGGAGGCCATAGAAGGCCCAAAAGCAGGGAAATGGCGAGAAGCCATGAACTCAGAAATCCAGTCCATGTACACCAACCAAGTTTGGAACTTAGAGGACTTGCCCGAGGGTACTGTACCCATCGGTTGCAAGTGGATCTTTAAGAGAAAGGTCGGTGCTCATGGACGGATCGACACTTATAAGGCAAGGTTGGTGGCGAAGGGATATCGTCAAAGGCAAGGAATTGACTATGACGAGACTTTCTCACCAGTTGCCATGATCAAGTCGATCAGAGTTCTACTCGCCATTGCTGCACATTTTGATTATGAAATCTGGCAGATAGATGTGAAGACTGCCTTCCTCAATGGTAACCTTGAAGAAGGGGTGTATATGATACAACCAAAAGGTTTCACATCCAAATAATCTCCAAATAAAGTGTGCAAGCTTCAGAGGTCCATTTATTGACTGAAGCAGGCTTCCCGGAGCTGGAACATAAGATTTGACGAGGCTGTCAAGCCTTATGATTTCATTAAGAATGAAGATGAGCCTTGTGTGTACAAGAAGACCAGTGGGAGTGCAGTCACTTTTCTAGTTCTTTACGTAGATGACGTACTACTTATTGGGAATGATGTAGCTATGATGTCATCAGTAAAGATCTGGCTGTCGAAAAACTTCTCCACGAAGGATTTGGGAGAAGCATCCTACGTATTGGGAATACGGATCTATAGAGATAGATCAAAGAGGATGCTTGGAATGACCTAATCCTTGTACATAGATACCATAGTCAAAAGGTTTGGCATGGAAAATTCCAAGAGATGTCTCATACCGATGAGACATGGAATTAGTCTCTCAAAGGAGCAGTCTCCTAAGACTCCTGATGAGAGGGCACTCATGGATAGAATACCCTATGCCTTTGCCATAGGATCTATCATGTATGCCATACTATGTACACGGCCTGATGTTGCATTTGCTCTAAGTGTTACGAGCATATTTCAGGCTAATCAAGGCGAAGAGCACTAGAAGGCAGTAAAATGTATCCTTAAGTACTTGAGAAGAACTAAGGATATATTTCTTGTCTATGGAGGAGATGACTTGAAACTGCGAGACTTCACAGACTCGAGTTTCCAGTCAGATCCAGATGATAGCAAGTCTACATCTGGATTCGTGTTTACTTTGAACAGAGGCGCAGTGTGTTGTAAGAGTTCCAAGCAAGTAACCACTGCAGATTCGACGACTGAAGCTGAGCACATCGCTGCAGCTGAAGCCGCCAAGGAAGATGTGTGGTTGAAGAAATTCATCACCGACCTTAGCGTAGTTCCCAGTATCTCTGAACCAGTTCCGTTGTTGTGCAACAACAATGGAGTGATTGCGCAAGCGAAAGAGCCGCGGTCTCATCAGAAATCGAAGCATATTCTGAGGCGCTTTCACCTTATCAGAGAGATCATATCCAGAGGAGATGTAGTAGTGGAAAGAGTTCCATCTGTCGATAATGTAGCAGATCCACTGACAAAGCCGTTGGCTCAAATTGTGTTTGAGCGTCACCTAGAGTCTATAGGCTTATTGTATAAAGGTGATTGGCTTTAGTCCAAGTGGGAGATTGTTAGGTTTAGGTGGCCTACAAGCCAATCTAACTATGTAAATCTCGTTCATTTATTAATATAATGGCATAACATTCATTATGTGTAAATCGCATTAATTATCGTTTCATAATGAAGTCTGTGAATATGTGCTATAGTGATCAGATTATGATGAGATCATACTAATGAGACTGATCACTTAAACACACATATTCTTAATCGTTCCTAGTCGAAGGATATCCGAGAAGGACATCGGATATCCGGTTAGACTAGTACAGATTACTCCTGCTCATATGATGAGGGTGACTGATCTCATAAGTCACTTGTGTGGAGACACTAAGGCGAATCTGTAGGTGCTCATTGGAGAATGAGTTCACTGAACTGATCCGACTGAATCGCTAGATGGTATTGTACCTCACTGTCAACCAGCTTGATTCTATTGTCGCAGTTGCGTGGATGGTCCTCGGACCTGAGACACCAAGGACACCTTGTCGGTGGACTTCTGTGCTTTGACCTTGGTTTACGAATCTCTAGCCATAGGATTCTAAAACGCCAAGGATTAGGTACAGCGGAATACCGTCGAAGGGAATTGTGTGTCAATAAGGAATCATTCTCTCTCGGTACTTAGAGAGAGAATGCTCTAGGAAGGATGTGCAGAAGTCCCTCGCCAGGGCGGACGATAATATCGAGAAAGGAGTTTTCCAATATTCATCAGCGGCATCCAATCCAAGTGAGTCGATCGGTTATGGTTTGACAGCACGCCATACCCTGAGTTGACTCGAGAGCATTGTACGAATGAAGGATTATATCCACGCGGTAATTGTCGGCGGAAAGGTTCCAAGAGTGGGTTACTTAACCCCAATACCTTCCGAGTTCACGCGGTGTTGCTTGGCACCCAACGTGATCGGAGGCCCGGTCGAATTCGATGTGCAACATCAATTCGATTGATTAATTAATAAATAAAGGGTTATTAATTGATTAATAAAGCCAGTGAGGAGTCACTGGGCTTGTTGGGCCATTAACTGGACTGGTACTTGGGCCTAGAGGGTCATACGCAAATGATTCTCAAGGCGATGAATAAATAAGTGGGTTTTATACAAACCGGGGGTTTTTATGAAAAATCACGTTGTTAGTATAAAACATAGCGAACGGGCTGAGCAGGCCAAGCTGCTGCTAACCCTAACCGCCCCTCCTCTGTTTCTATCTCTCTCTGACGTCCAAACAGATCCAGATCTGCTCCGCCGCTTCTCCGATCCCATTCGACGGGAAATCATCCGCGCGTTGCGACGATCATTGCGGCGACCAGCGGAGGTTTCGTGGGCTGCGAAGAACGAGGAACATGAGGATATCTGTCGCGAGGAGGATCGCGTGGACTTCGCTAGAGACCGGGCGCTTGCGCGGCTTGCGGTGTCGCACTGACGGAACCGAACGGTTGCGGATTCGAATCCGCACACGGTGAGAACTTCGATTATCCGATAATCAATTTTTATATTTATTTTTTCGAAACGGGAATGGATCGTTGTTTTAATTTTTTTTTTTCCGCTGTGTGAGCGATCTGGAGAAACCCGAGAAACCCAACACAAAGTTCCCAGTAAGTCAATATCTTCCACTCCATATGAGATATGGAAAGGGAAGAAACCAGACTTTAAGCATGTAGAGTCTGGGGTTGTCCTGCACATGTCAAAAGACATGATCCAGATAAACTGGATTTCATGACAGAAAAGTGTAGATTTGTGGGATATCCAAAAGAGACTTTTTGATATTATTTCTATCAGCCCAGCGATCAAAGGGTGTTTGTCACAAAATGAGCTGTCTTCTTAGAGAAAGAATATCTTTCAAAAGAAGACAGTGAGAGCAAGATAGAACTGGAAGAAATTTCAGATTCACAAATCAATGCATGCTCATCTAATGAGCCATTGACTCAAGAACATGTTAAAGATAATACACAAGCAATTCGTAAATCTGGTAGAGTGCCTAAACAGCCTAAAAGATATGTTGGACATATCAATAATGGCAACCCAAAAGTGTACTTAAATGAGGATGATGATCGTCAAACCTACCAAGAAGCCATAAATAGTCAAGAATAAGAGAAATGACAAGAAGCAATGAATTCAGAAATTCAGTCCAGGTATGCCAACCAAGTTTGAAACTTGGTTAATCTGCCAGAAGGTATAGTACCTATTGGCAGTAAATGGATCTTTAAAAGAAAGATCGGGGCAGATGGACAGATTGACACATACAAGGCAAGGCTGGTAGCGAAAGGGTACCGTCAAAGACAAGGCATTGACTATGACGAAACTTTTTCTCCAGTTGCCATGATTAAGTCAATCAGAATACTTCTTGTTGTTGCTGCATTCTATGATTATGAAATATGGCAAATGGATGTGAAAACAACATTCCTTAACGGGAACCATCAAGAAGAGGTGTATATGATACAACCTGAAGGATTTACTTCCGAATAACATTCAAGTAAGGTATGCAGGCTGCATAGATCCATTTATGGATTAAAGCAGGCATCCCGAACTTGGAACTTAAGATTTGATGAGGCAATCAAATCTTATGACTTCAATAAGAATGAAGATGAACCTTGTGTATACAAAAAGACCAATGGGAGAGCAGTTACTTTTTTGTTACTTTACGTTGATGACATTCTACTCATTGGGAATGATGTAGGAATGTTGTCATCAATAAAGATTTGGTTATCAAAAAACTTCTCCATGAAAGAATTGGGAGAAGCATCCTATATTATGGGAATAAGGATCTATAGAGATAGATCCAAAAGGATGTTCGGATTGTCCCAATCCATGTACATAGACACCATAGTCAAAAGGTTTGGCATGGAAAATTCCAAGAGAGGTCTCGTTCCGATGAGATATGGAATTTATCTCTCTAAAGGAATGTCTCCCAAGACACCTGAAGAGAAAGCATACATGGATAGAGTTCCTTATGCTTCGGCAATAGGATCTATCATGTATGCAATGCTATGTACAAGACTTGATGTGGTACACCCACTAAGTGTCACTAGTAGATATCTGGCTGATCCATGTGAGAAACACTGGAAGGCGGTGAAATGCATCCTTAGATACTTAAGAAGGACTAAGGATCTATTTCTCGTCTATGGAGGAAACGACTTGGAACTTCGGGGGTTTACTGATTCGAGCTTCCAGTCGGATATGGATGATAGCAAATCCATGTCTAGATTTGTGTTTATGTTAAAAAGAGGTGCAATAAGTTGGAAAAGTTCCAAACAAGAAACAACTGCAGATTCGACGACCAAAGTAGAATACATTGCTGCAGCTGAAGCGGCTAAGGAGGCGGTTTGGATAAAGAAGTTCATCTCTGCACTTGGAGTAATTCCAAGCATTTCAGATCCTGTTCCATTATTGTGTGACAACAATGGGGCTATAGCTCAAGCAAAAGAGCCAAGATCGCATCATAAGTCGAAGCACATTCTGAGACGATTTCATCTGATTCGTGAGATTATCGCCCGAGGAGATATAGTAGTTGAGAAAGTCTCATCCGAAGATAATGTAGCAGATCCCTTGACTAAGCCATTATCTCAAAACAATTTAGAACGTCACCTTAAGTTTATAGGACTTAGACACATGGGTGATTGGCTATAGTCCAAGTGGGAGAATGATAGAATTGGGTGGCCTCAAAGCCAATCATTGTACATTCTAGTTCAGATTATTAATAAAGGCAATCATTTCTTTATTTATAGTTCTCGTAAATTAACTATCGTAATGAAGGTCCATAGACAAATGTAGGGGATATTGAATCATGATGAGATCATGATAGTGAGATCAATATTCTTAGTTACTTGTCTTAAACAGTTCTCGATCATAGGATATTTGAGATGGACATTAAATATCCGATAAGATCGACGCAGGTTATCTCTACTCATGCGATGAGGGTGAATGATCTCACATTCACTCGTGTGGTGACACTAAGACAAACTTGTGGGTGCTCATTAGAGAATGAGTTCACTGAACAGATTCAAATAAGAATTCATGGATGGTAATTATACCTATTAGTCAACTAGAGAATTCAATCGTTGCAGTAGCACAGTTAGTCCTTTGACCTGAGTCACCAATTATACCCTGCTTGTAGATCATTGTGTCTTGATTCTCTGACTTGTAGACTTTAACCATTAAGTCCACGATAGTCAGTCTCTCAGATACAGTGGAAAGCTTGCGAAGGTAATTGAGTGAACAACAAGGGATCACTCACGCTTGGTATAAGACTGGAGAGAGAATGTCCTATGGATATGTACACAGAAATCCCTGGCCATAGTCAAATGAAAGAGATGTCTTTCTAGAAATTAACTGAGTACTGGAATCCATCTAAATAATGCGATAGAGGGTTTGACTGTAAAACCATACCCTTGTGTTATTGGGACATTAGATGAGTGAAGGATTTTATCTATGCGGTATCTGCAGACGGAAAGGTTCAAATAATAGGAACAATATCCCTTATATCTTCTGGGATCATGAGGTAGTGTTTAGTGCCGTTCATGGTCGGAAGGTCAAGTGGATTAATCATCGGATGATAAACCACTTATTTATTGAATTAATTATTTAACATATGATGTTTAAATAATAATTAATAAACATTAAACTTTAAAATTAGTTCTAAGTTTAATGGGCCTGAAACTAGACTGATATATGGGCCTGGAAGGTCATACACATAAGAGTTCTCGTTAGACGGTGAGAGATGTTAAATATTATGGTTATCTGGGTTTTTGTGAAAAACCGCAGGATAAACATGAATATTTAATGGAGAATTATCCAAGGCCAAGCTCTTGGATAATCATGAGAATTAATCCTTGTGCTTATCCTTATTTCTTATATAAGGAGGCCAAGGGGAGGGGTGGAAAAAGTTGGACGTACACATCCACTTCTTAGAGTTTCTCTCTCCTCTCTCTCTCTCCTTCTCTCTCTTGAAGTAGATAGATCTCTCTCTCTCTGCGCATGGTAGATTTGAGATCGGGTCGAAGTACTCAAGCCGAGAAGGAAATCGCGTCTGCGACGGGAACTCGTATGAATACCTCTAGAGATCGTACGCGTGTGCGATTACCGAATCGGACGAATCCACGGGAGATTCGAAAACCAGCAAAGGTGAGGAATAGTTCTTCCCGTATTTATTTTATTGTCCATTTTATGTTCCCAGCAACCGATACACATCGGAATCATTTAATTTCCGCTGCGTTTTAGGCGATTCCTTACATCAAGTTCTCAGAGATTATAAGGATACTTTCGCTTAGAGCTATGAAGATATGCTGGGGTTAGATTCATCCCTAGTGGAGCACCGATTAATGTTGAAATTAGGAGCTATCCCGGTCAAACAGAAGTTAAGACGATTCCACCCTCAGATGGCTTTGAAAATGAAGGAAGAGGTCGATAAACTACATAAAGCCAAACTTATTAGAGTTGTCCTCTATCTGTAATGGGTGGCTAATATAGTCCTGGTTATGAAAAAGGATGGGAAGGTTAGGATTTGCATTGACTTCAAAGATTTGAACCAGGCATGTCCTAAAGATGATTTTCCATTGCCTTATATTGATGTACTCATTAACAACACAGCTGGTTATGAAACACTGTCATTTATGGATGGATTCTAAAGATATAATCAGATTTGCTTGGCAGAAGAGGACCAAGAGAAGACATCGTTCACTACTCCATGTGGCACTTATTGTTATGTCGTTATGCCATTTGGACTGAAGAATGCTAGAGCCATTTATTAGAGGGCTATGATGGCTATATTCCATGACATGATGCACATTGATTTAGAAGTGTATGTGGATGATCCGTTAGTGAAATCTAAGACTAAGGCTGAGCATGCCAAAGTTTTGGCGAGAGTTTTAGAAAGGTCAAGAGAATATCAGTTGAAGATGAATCTCAAGAAATGTGTATTTGGTGTCTCATCAGGGAAGTTGTTGGGATTCATCGTGAGTAAACGAGGCATTGAGATCGATCCCAACAAGGCTAAGGCCATCTGAGAGATGCCACCTCCCTGAAATTTGAAAGAATGAAGAGGATTGATCAGGAGGTTGCAATTTATTCGCGGCTTTGTCTCCCAGCATTCACAAAGGTGTAAGCCATTTTACAAACTTACTAAGCCGGGAGTCAAGTTTGATTGGGATGATTAAGTGTTCAGGAGGCATTCGATGGATTGAAGACATATTTAGCAAGTCTTCCTATTTTGAGACCACCATCTCTGGACAAACCTTTAGTTATGTACATTTCTATCTTGGATGATGTGGTGGGGGTTGTCCTAGCACAAGAAGATGAAGAAGGGAAAGAAAGGGCAGCCTACTATCTATTTAAACTTCTCAACCCCGCAGAATAGAGATATACAACAATGGAGAAGACTTGTACTGCATTAGTATGGGTGATTCAGAAGCTGAAGCACTATTTTCTAGCTCATGAAGTCCATCTCATCGCTAGGATGAATCCCATTAAATTCTTCCTCGAGAAATCTGTTCTCACCAATCGATTAGCACAATGGCAAAGCTTTCTCTCTCAATTCGATATCATCTATATTCTGCAGAAAGGCATCAAAGGCTATGCCATCGCGGAACATCTTGCTCATCCCCCTTTATCCATATTTGATCCGGTCCGATTGGAGTTTTCGGATGAGGAACTGATGTCCATTAACAAAATCGAAGACGATACGTGGACTCTGCATTTTGACGGAGCTCTGAACTCTCATGGTAAGGGTATCGGCATTGTTCTGCTATCATCTGAAGGTGTCATCATTCCACAAGCCTTTCATCTTGACTTTCCTGTCACCAACAATATGGCTGAATATGAGGCTCTTCTAGCTGGTCTCGAGGCTAGTCACTTCTATAGTGCCACCAAGCTCAAGATTGTGGGTGATAGTCAGCTAATCCTTCGCCAAGTGCTTACCAAATACTGAACTTTTGATCCTAAACTCGAGCCTTATCAAGAACTCACTTCTGCCTATGCCAAGCTTTTCACTAGATTGATCTTTGTCCATGTTCTTCGAAATCAGAACATCTTAGCCGACTCTCTAGCTTCTCTCGCATCATCCCTAAATTTTCCAATTAGCAGAAACTTTGAATCTATCATCGTTCATAGGCGTCTTTCACCTGTCGTAAAAGACCCTTCATTCCTTAGGATTAAGGAGAAATTGCTGAAGAAGGTCATAAATGAAGATATTGTGGAGAAGCGAGAGATCATGTTATTGGAATTATAAGAAGAGATAGATGATGAAGAGAAACTATGGTATTTTGAGATTGCTAAATACTGTGAAGATCAATCCTATCCTGAAGAAGCCACAGCTAAGTAGAAAAGGGCTATCAGGAGACTTGCTCAGAGATACACCGTAGTTGGAGGAGCAGTGTATAAACGTGGATTTGTTGGTTCTCTTCTGAGATGCTTGGACTAAGATGAGCTTTGGAAGATTATGGAAGGAGCTCATGTTGAAATTTGTGGTAGCCACGTTAATGGATAGATGTTATCAAAGAAGATCCTTAGATAAGGATTCTATTGGCCAACCATGGAAGAAAATAGTGTAGGGTATGTCCGTAAGTGTGCTAAATGTCAACTTCATGCCGACAAGATTCATTCTCCTGCATCTTCACTCCATCTTGTTTCCTCCCCATGGCCTTTCGCTATATGGGCTTTCGACTTCATTGGACTTCTCGGTGATCCCAATTCTAGCATTAAGTAGAAATTCTTCATTCTTATGGCAACGAAGTACTTCACCAAGTGGGTAGAAGTCGAAGCTTACACAGAAGTCAAAGCATTAACAGTCTGTAAGTTTATCATGAAGAACATCATCACAAGATTCAGAATTCTAAGCACCATCGTTACCGACAATGGGCCACAGTTCATATCACAAGAATTAAAGGACCTCTGCAACAGGTATAAAATTACATTGCATCATTTATCTCCATATTATCCACAAGACAATGGCCAAGTAGAGGCGACTAATAAGATTTTGATAAAAATTATCAAGAAAACGTGTGAATCTAATAAGTTCACAGACTGGCCAGAAAAATTGATTGAGGCTTTATGAGCATATCGAACTTCAATCCGCACGCCTACTTGGCAGACTCCATATTCCTTAACATTTGGAATGGAGGCGGTAGTCCCATATGAAGTCCTCATCCATGCTTAAGAGTACAATTAAACAAGGAGTTCTCTCTTGATGAGTATCCTTCAGCACCCCTCGCTCAATTGGAACTTTTAGACTAGGAAAGATGGTCAGCTACTAATCACGCACGAGTATATCAAAATAGATTAACACGTTTTTATCAAAAGAAAGTCATTGAACGAAAATTCAAAATCGATGAGATGGTTGTAAACATAATCTTTATAAAGTCTGGTGGTCCACGTTCTAAGCTCCAACCCAACTAGGAAGGACCTTATGTTATCTCACATGCTTTTCCTGGTAACACCTATCACTTAGTTAATGCAGAAGGGCAAGAGTTAACTCATCCCTAGAATGGTTTGTATCTTAAGACGTCTCTTAGGTTAATGAGTCGATCAGCATGGTGCAAGGACTAGTGGGGGTCTGAAAATTTGAAAACTCAAATTCCCTCGTTAGTCTTTGGTAATCTAATTCAAATGCATTATTGCACACACAAACACGTTTGGTTCGTAAGTAACAAGAGATGCGAAGCCCAAAGAATGCCAAAAGCTTGACTAAAGGTGTAAAAGTACAACTCATTCTTTTTAAAAGAAGGCTTCTGTTTTTACTCTTGGCCTACAATGTCGGAACGAGACTTAGAATAGACTACTAAAAATACTCGCTATCTTAGTAGGAGGTCATCATAAAAAAAAGGGGGAGATCCACCCCACAAGAAAGAAAAAAGCACAAAGGCAAAAAGCCAACAAAATCAAAAGGCCACTCAACATTACAAATGTTACATTAAAAGGCCACAAAATTAAATTGAAAAGGAGCGCAAGGTCGATAAATACCCCGCAAAGTTTAAATGATCGAACCCCAACAGATAAAAGGGTCAAGGAGGGATATCTTTCAGGATCTCCAGAACCCTCTCACAGGCTTTCTAAACCGATTCTTCCCTTCCTTCTAAAGAGGCGTGCTCCAAGCTTGAGGAATGACTTAGGTTGACTAAAGATTGTACCATCGAGTAGGATCATGAACACAAGCACAATTTAGGTACATTGAGTCTCGATTAGGTTATTAAAGAATGATTAGGGAATTAAGACGACGAATAGTAAACTCTGTTGATCCAGGTACCATACTGGTCTTTAGGAATAAATGGATATTTGAAAATTAAAAAAAAAAATGAATATTTCAAAACCATAAAAAATTTGAATAATTCAAAACCACAAAAAAAATTGAATATTTCAAAACCACAAAAAAATGGATATTTCAAAATAACAAAAAAATGGATATTGCAAAATTACAAAAAAAAAATTGAATATTTCAAAGTGACAAAAAAAATGAATATTTGAAAACCACAAAAAATTGAATATTTCAAAACCAAAAAATTAGATGTTTTGAAAAGTGCAATTGCAAAACCAAAAATATTTCAATTAGCATTTATTTGTCAAATCATGAGTGTTGCAACCTTTTTGTTTTCAGTGAGCATTTGCATGCTTGTATGTTGCATTTTACCATTTACTTCTCCTTTAATTATCTTTATTTCGTCTTCATTAAATAAAGGCTTAGCCCCTTGACCCTTCTACCAAGGATAGGATCAAGTAGCCAGTTATTCAATTGGGCAAGGAGCTAAGCCCGAACATATATTTAACTTGTTTGTTCAAGCCATGCGTAGGTATGAAAGGAAATAAAAGTACAAAGGCAACTCAAATATGAAGAAACTCCCTTCATATATACCAAAAGTGTTCATGTACAAGTATAAGTCCATCCACAGGACTTCAAAGTAAAAGGAAGATACATCAACATCATCAAGCAGCCCTCATGGCTGACTCTCTCATGAACCCTTGTCATACTAACACTGGGCCTCATCCAGCCCATCTAGCCCACGAGTCGGCGTAGGTGGTGGTCCCATATCACTCAGCCACGCCTGGCCTGAAGAAATCGCAACACTCGCAGTAAAGGCACTCGCTTGTCCCCGTTCCTCAGCCCACAGACGAGCACGCTGATAACGTTCCTCTATGCTGCGCCTCTCGCACTTGGCAATTCCAAGTTGGACTCGGAGAGAGGACATCTATGTGTCAATCCGGTGCCTATAATGCCGCTCGTGTTCCCTCTCCTCAGTGATGACCTCCAGGCGTGACCAGAGTTGTGAAAGCTCCTACAAAAGGTTACCTGTAGAGAGCATCGCCAGCTACTCCTCCAACTCGGTGACATGGGCCACTCTGCGTCGAGCCTCCTCGAGAGCCTGATAGAGCTCTTGAACCTATAGCGCGGAAGATACTGTCAGTCAACTAATCAAACAAGCGAAGAATACCATGCAGAAATGAAGAAAGCAAGTTGAAGACTTACCGGGGCAGCAACATCGTCCTCGGCATGGGTAGCTCAGCGGAAGACTATGGCCAACTGACACCGCAGGTCAGTAATGGTGTCCTCGTGAGCAGCACTGGAAGACGGGCTGACAGCAGCGGAGGATGAAGGAGGGGCCGCAAGAGTGTAGGCGGCGCGCTGTAACGGAAGAGAGATCACCGTTAGTGTGCAAGTGTCAGAACAATTTAATAATAAAATGATACATTCGTAATTCACGTTTCATTCATGCATGTCATGCTTACCAGTTCATTCAGTTATTTATGCACCTGCTCTAGCTAGGACTGCATTTTGGAGGTGGCCCCGGAGGGTGATGATGGTGGCATCCCTCGCATCCTGCATATTCATACCATATCATGTCATACATTCACAAATGTAAGCAAGATAATTAATGAAAGAAAATAAGCATTCATGTCATTCATGTCATGTTACTTACATCGAGAGGACGGAGTAGCTGGAGATGGCAGCGTAGTGGGTGTAGTAGCGTTGAAGGTAAGAATCGCTGCTCACCGCCTTCGATTCCACCGGTATCCCATATCGATCCCAGTCATCGCGTTGATCCGGGAACTTGGCGCTCCAGTCGATGTGGGCTTGCTGGCCCCGCATGGTCCTCCCGATCCCCTCCGGGATCTCCTCCTCCACCCATTCCTGATGCAGCCCCAGTGTCCGCATCACCAGCCTCAGGCACAAGAGGGCTATCTCATTCATACAATGTAGCCACACCTGGCGCCTGAATCAGCCCCGCCCCTGCTCTACCCAGGGCTATCCTGCATCGTCCATACCAAAGTACAGACGCCAGATAACCTGCATTCATATAAGTTAATTGCATTGCATTTCATATGAAAATAATGATTAAAAAAACAATAAGTCATGTTATATTCAACCAATAAAACATTAAATAAGTCACGTTATAATAATCATTTAAATCATCAATCAAATTATTCAATTAAATGTTAAACAAATAAATGTTAATTTAACAAGTATCTAAAAACATTTTAACAAAATAATTAATTAATAATTAAATATTTTAACCACATTCTAATAAAACAAATAATTAATCAAACATTCTAATAATATGAAACACAATAATAATGGCAAGAAAAGAATTAAAACTCACCAGCAGCTTTGGGTAGTCGAGGAACTGACGGCGGAGGGCTATCAGTTGGTGATGATGTGGCGCCGTAACCACTACTGGACGCCACCGTCATGCTAATGGTATTGTAGCCGACTATGAGGATGGCCTCGTTCGGTCCAGGGGAAAATAATAATAAGACCAGATCAGCATAAAAGAACATATAAGTTAGAATCACTACATGCATTACATCATGAGCATTTAATGAAATGAATAGATTTAAAATAAGTTAAGCACCTGGAGGAACAACGCGAAGCCACTGATGGTGGTCTCCCGGTCTGGTGTGATGGCGGAGAGATCAGTGAAGAGGTGAGCCAGAAGGGATGCACCCCAAGCGTACTCGCCTAATCTATCTAAATCTACAAGGAGACTGAAGAAACGATAGTGGATGTAGTCACCCTTGATCCTAAAAAGGAGCCTACCAAAGAAGAAGACTAAGAACCTCCTAAGGTCCCTATTTGCTCTAGCCCTATCAGAAGGATCCTGGCAATACACCTCACTAGCCGCCTTGGCTAGTCTCGATCTCAACTCAGCCCGGGACTCATCAGGCTATTGCCTAGGTTCCTCTAATCCTAATGATCTCTCTACCGCCGTCCTTTGGAGAGTCTGGCTCTCTTGACCCTCTAGCCTATTCACGTCTAGTCCTAACAATTCCTGAGCTAATACATGGTAGTCGGGATAGGTAATCCCGCTCATTGCCCGGCCATCTACCCAGAAGCCGGTAATCCTACACACGTCCTCGAGGCTGGGGATCATATGTCTCCAAGGCATCAGAAATGCCCTACTCTCAATGTGCTATCGCTAAGGACGAGGTCGATCCAGACCGGCTTGATCTCTAGTAACTCACAGAACCCCATCTCCACCAACCGCACTTTCTGGAAATTCGGAAGACCACAGTATGCCGCTACCACCAGGTCCTATGGTATCCTGGTCTTCATTGTCCCCTGCAATTTTCAAATAACTCATCAAATTCATCGCCAGGACATTAATAATCAATTTCTAAAATAATTATCAACACTTTTAAATCGCGTCAAGGTCCAGGGGCGTGTTTCAAAAGGCGTCCCTATCCCCAGATGCCTTCTACCACATATTCACAGGATCTGTGGTCGTTTCCTCTTTCCCCCCAAAAATTGAAATTTTAGTATAAAAAGAGTGTTCTCGAGGGTTACCAAATGTGGACCGGCTTCCTCGACCAGTGCTGCTACCGCCTCGCCCACTAGAGCCTCGGGAGGAGCCTCCTCGGCCTCCATGAAGGTTGATGCCTCCGTGAGTTCCGCCGCCATTTCTTTGCCCTCGGCAATTTCCACCACCTCGATTGCCGCGATTCACTTCCCACCAAGATCGCTAGGCCCTCCTTGTTCCATGGCGAGTGTAGAAAGAGAGAGAGCTCAGGTAGGTGGGAGAGTTGGAGAATGAGAGCTAGAGAGAGAGGGTGATGATGAGAGAGGTTAGAGAGATAATGGCGGTCGGTCATTGAAGAAGCTCGCCGGAGTTGAGGGAGATGGCCAGAGAGGGAGGAGAATGGCTGGAGTCACCCACCGTTCACCGGGGAGAAGGAAGGAGTGAAGAGAGAGAAAGTGAAGAGGAGAATGAGGAATAAAGGGGCTCGGGCACACGCGACCCTGTTTGAATTGGTTAAATCACGTCTGGGGACAACGATGCCATTCAGTGGCGCATAAACTGAGGCAGCAATAGAAATTTTTTTGAAATTTGTGAAATGTGTCCCCTATTGGCGATGCCTTTTATACTTCATTGCTTCTTTTGGTCATGACCGTACCACAGAAATACGGAGTAATAAGAGATATGTGTCTCCCCAGGAGGACGCGATTCAGTGGATTAATGGTTGAAAATCTCTAGAAAATAAGAGAGAGAAATTGAAAGGCGTCTTTCTGACAAGACGCTATTTGGGCTTTTAAGGATAAAATTCTTATTCTTGGGAGATTAAATTCAGTTAAAAGACATCTTTCTGAGTCGACGCGATTTGAATTAAATAAGTCCGAACCTTGATATTTTAAGGAAAAACCTCACTTTATTCAAGAAAAAATTACAGCAAAATTGCAAAACATTAAAGGATGATTTGTATTACATTAAGGAATGATTTCTTTATTAAAAATAAAATCAAAGTACATCAATGTGGATGATAAGAGAGAGATATTTCAAGAACGAATCTTCAGAAGATCTTTTACATATGATTTCCATATTTTTCGATTAGCTTCATGAGAAAGTTTAACACGACGGGTGAACCCGATGTTCTGCAGAGTAGCAATAAGCTTAATCTCCTCAAAGTCTTCATTAGTTCCCAAAGCCTGCTTCTTAATTGGAGAAAGGTTGGAAATCTCGGGAAATTCGTAGCGCAGCATACCAAGTTGAAGATGATAGCGATGAGGATTATAGAGAACGAACTCGGTCGTCCTGATCAGTTGGAGCTCTGTGCCAGCATCACGGCGCACTCAAACCACCTTCTCCATAAAAGCAAGTGTCATGGATTTGAATCCAGTTCTGAGCATAGTCTTGAAGTAAGCGCGCTAGTCAACTCGAGTCATGAAGTTGGGCAGCCGATTAGTCATGTTGTCATTGAACTTGACAACATTTGAGATATGAAAGATAGAACTGCACTGATACATCTGAGATATCTTTGGAACTTCTTCTTCATTATGGTTGAATTTGAAGTGGAATTCCACACATAGAGCTAAGAGAAACATGCTTCTATAAGGAAGTTGACCTATAGAAGTTGCAGAGAGCCCATTGTAGAGGTAGGCTAGAATCGCTGTGCTAATTTGCTTTCCTTCGAAGATCGTATTGATTGTGCTGATTTGATCATCTTCTTGAACATTATCTTGGGTAGGGAATAGTAGTGCTCCAACTAAGCATGTGGTGAACGCCTTCATCACGTTCTCTGTTTCTTCATCCTTGAGATCTTCAATCTTCTTCAAAGTCCATTCAGCTAACTTTGCAAAATTGATCCCCTTCTTAGTAAGACAACTTTGAATTTCCTTTTGATTCTTCGTGATCTTTTCTAGCAATTATTGACCCATGATCTTTTCCTTCATGAGCATCATATCACTCAAATCAGGTTCATCATTGTTGACCTTGAGCTTAGGAAGACCCAATAGGAGTTCGACTTCTTCTAAGAGGATACTGGCTTCAAACGTGGCAAAAAGAAAGGTATGAGTTTGAGGATGCCATAGTTCGATTAAGGCGCCCATCGCAGCCCAATCCATGCTTGTACTTTTGTAATGTTTGGCATGAATAATCAACCCTTTAATATGCCACTTAAATATATAAAATTGTATGGAGAGATGAGTCTCGTTAACTAGCTTTTGGATTCATGGAAGTGAAGAGAATCTTCTTGGATCGGGTAAGAAAGGATATCCCTAGATAAAGAAAGAAAAGAAATTGGAATAGTTCTATCATTCCCATAAAGAATTGAGAATATGAAAAAACATGTAGCGAGAATTGAAGAACATAGAAGAAGAATTGATTAGAAGAGAGATTAGCTTACTTGTAAGTTAGGATCTCGACTACTTAGATGATCATTTACTTCAGAGAGCTTCTCGATCGTCTTTCTCATCCTCTTGTTTGAAGAGTCTTGTGAAGAATTCATCCTTCTTGAATAAATTGATTGATCTTCCTTCTTGATTTATTCTTGTTCTTTCCCCCTTTTTCTTGAGTTTTGGAGAGAATCCTCTAGCTTTCCCTCTTGAGGGAAAGTGGAGTTCGGATTGGAGTTAGAGCAAAGAACAATTTTTGTAAGTTAAATAGCATCTTGACCGAGCAACGTCATTTAAATGACGTCTTTAAACAGTGACGCCATTTGATCAACTTTTTGAATTTCTATTAATTATCTGAAAATCTATAATTGCTGATATTTAATGTTGATTACTTATTTACTTGAAGTTACTGACAAATTCTGAGTGTAGGAAACTAAAGAAATGAAAATAAAACTGAGAATTTCAATAAGGTCCCACTGTAGGAGTTCACTGAGTTTCTGCTGTGACTAAAAAGACGGTTATCTCCAACCCTTGTATCCCTGTATTCTTTTATGTAACTGATATGCATCATCATTACTATATGTTAAATATTTATTAGAGTATATCAAGGACCTTGTGGTTTTGATGAAACTAGAATTTGAGTTCTCCTTTAACAAAAACAGTAATAATTACAGAGATTTCTTAATCGCATGGATAAACTGTCAGATTGTTAATTGATGGGGACAATGGTTCCGCTTTTGTGAAACAGTGCATGAACAAATGAGCCTCAGCTCAGTACTGAATTGCAGGACTGGTGTCTTAACTCATTAATGACAGTTTAACAATATTAGCCTTGATTAATTTATATTTTATTTTATTTTAATTTTTCATTTAGCCCAGCATACATCATGTAGGACTTTGAAATAATTGTGATATGAATTAATTATTGATTAAATTTCAGACCATTGATCAAATAAATCCCAATGTGATAGGAAATATTTCATTCTGAATTAATCTCTTAATTATCTTTGAGGTTTTCTTGAAGATATCTTTGGAATTCCTCCTTGGATTCTTTATCCCAAATATTTCTTGTTTCCTTTTAAAATCCATCATAGTTGTAGCACGTCCACATTGGCTGGTAACCGCTCTCCATGATGAAACCTGTAGGGTTTATAACCTAGGGTACTTCCCAATCGTGGAACTTGATCGATGTTATTTTATTTCCTTTGTCTATTTCATCCAAACAAGATTGATTCCATTGATCTCTTCGAGTTACTTTATTGATTATTTTGAGAAAAATTCCCTTCATATGATGTTGAGAACGTGTCACATCACACTTTGACATCATATTTTCAGCACATTCTATTCTATTTCACTTCCTTGCAAAGTCAATGCCAAGGTGGGGCAGCTGTATGCATGCTAATTTTGACCTCATATCGAGTAAATTACATATCACAATTATAATGTCCCAAAATGGTCTACTTTTTAATCATTAATTAATTTTTATTGATGTTTCTCGAAATTTGTTGATTAGCGTCGCCCACGTATGACGCCATTTAGATTTCTAGCAGAAATTAGTTCGGAACTAAATTCTAAATTCTGATTGATTTTACTAAATAGTGCCACCTAAGGGAGACGCCATTTAGGTCCTAATCCATCTAAGTTTCTGATTTTTAATTCAAATTAATTTCCTAATTATCTAAAGCAAGTCGCCCCAAGGAGACACGATTTAGGTTTCGTAATCTTTTTCAATTTTCTTTTCGGATTTCTTTTTATTTTGGTTGCTTTAATTAGCCAAATGGCGTCCTGTCTGAGTGAAGCGATTTGAGAGTTTCCTGATAAACATGCTTTGGCCGAGATAATCCAATTTCCGAGGTTGGGAAGGTTGCAAACTCCTCCATGCTCATCCAAGGTAAGTCCGATTGCGGGAGAGAGCCTTATTAAAGCCAAAACACTCCCAAACTACTCTCTATAAATATAACACCCTTTGGACCTTTAAAAAAGATTGACAATTGGTGATTTTGAAGCTCAAGGCAACATGTTTGAAGGCTCTCAAGGAGAAAAACGTGGACAACAAGAGGAGCTTCATCTAAAGCTTCTTCCTCTTCATCCTTTGAAATTTTTGAAGACCAAGGCTATGGAGGAGTCAACCAACCATCTTCTTTTCTAGTTTTCTTTCTAATTTTTCATCGATTTCATATAGTTTAATCATTGTTTCTTCATAGTTCATCTCATCACTCTATATTCACATACACACTCATATTTTTCCATACCCACATGCATGTTAGGGGTTTAAAGAACACCAATCAAATGAGTAGCCTTGTTTAGTTGCATGATTAAATTTCTTATTAGAATAGATACTACCCTATACCTTAGTTCTAATTAGAATTTTTACTTTTGTGTTTAATCTTTCTTGCAAGGAACAATCAAGCAGAGAAGAAGATTTAAAAGTAACAACAAACTAAGAAATCAAAAGCAAGAACATATCAACAAAAAGGCTTTTTTTCTTTGGCCGGCCAAAGAGAGGGAATCAAGGACTCAATATCCCAAGTTAGAAAGGTAAGACGATCAATCTTTCTTTGAAACTTTTAAAGTTTCTGACGATCATATTTTCTTTAATTTTAATAGTTTTATCTATCCATATAAACAACATAAATTCATGAACATCACACACATGATTTGAGCACACTATAGAGAGTACCGGCTAATTTGAATTGAACTCCATAAAGTGAACATTAGCTGAAGTTATTGGTCAATCGGAATGTCAATTATTTTGATATAACTCAGAAACAAATGCTGAATAAAAGTGAGAATCTGGCCACTAATCAACATCAGTAGGTGAGTGTACATCTTACTCACAAACAGACTGCTAATTGAAGTATCGGTGGGGCTTACTTAGATTTGAGGAATGACTTAATTTAAAACACATGAAATAGTTAATTGAAGTAATAACTTAAAGAATTAATCGAAGCGGAGTTCGAAAGCAAAACTTCGTTTAGCGTTATAACAGTAATTGAAGAGATATCTCAGAATGCTAATCAAAATGGAACTTAAAATTCTATTTCGATTAAAACACAACATAAGTCTAAGTTGAATTTCGATTAATGTTATGAAGGTAATCGAAGTGGTTGCTCACATGTTAATCGAATCAAAATTAGACAGATTCAAAATGAACACTTTAAATAGTAATCGAGTACAACTTTAAGACATCAATCGATAAAGAAATTAGAAAAAAAAAATATCCGATTAAATTTGAGAGTGATATTTTGATTAGTGCTGAACTATCTGCAAGTTACTAAAGTCATGAAGCTTAATTGAAGTTTCAATTATCTCTTTTTATTATGAGAGTCAACAAAATTTGAAAGTGACTAAATTATAGAACTTATATAACTCATGTAGGAGACTGTCAACAATTGAATAAAAAAATAAAGTGATTTCTTTCACTCCCATGGAGACAAACTCTTGTCATTTTCATAGTATATTATCATCAAAATATTTTCAGAGTGTGTTATCACCAAAATATAGGGAAATGAAAAACACAAATTATTCAACAATCTTCCTTTTTTTGGTGATGACAAAACTACTTGAAAATGAAGCTATGCGAAAATCACAACACTTTCGGAAATAATAAGTCCATAACTAGAAATATTTTGAACATTCAGGAAAATGAAACTGATATTTGAACTAAACAAGATAACATATAAACAAACTAGTCAAAGTTAAAATCAATGGACAGTTTATATGCAAATGTGTTTTAGGAGAATGTTGGATAGTTTATTTCTCCCTTATATGAAGATGCAGTTTGTTTCTTCCCCCTTTTTGTTATAACTAGAATGTCGGAATGTTGGATAGTTTATTTCTCCCCCTTTTTGTCATTCACACAAAAAGGTAACTATACATAGAGAATCAATGAAGGAGAGACAAGAAGATAGAAGACAAACAATAAGATATATTGAATTCTAAAATTGGTATACAATTTGTGTTTGATAAGGTACAAAGCTGTGGAAGAGAAAAATGGGAAGAAGCTACAGTGAATCAGAACTGGAAGAATTTGTCAGGACAGGTTAGAGCAAATATGGTGACTATCTCCCAAGTCTTCTGATCAATGGTCTATGATCTGGCAATGTATTCCTAGAGAGTCATTTCTCACCTCTCTCCACTTTCCCCAACTTCTTCCTCTTCTTCTCTACCATCTCCTTCCTCCATTCTTCTTCCTCTTCCACCCTTCTCTTCTCCAAAGCTTCCTCCTCTAGTCCCCCACCGACCACCACCACCACTTCCTCTCCTCTCCTCCCTAATTGGTTGTCCTTGCTTTGTCCTCTTATGGTAGTATTGAGCATAACCCTATTCCATTCTGGTCATATATACTTTGCTAGGCACTTTATGTCTTAGGTATCTGGACAGTAGATTCTTTCTATAAGTAATGAAACCTTGTATCTTAAAGGGAGAAACCAGGCCTTCATTCTTTAGTCCCTACTTTATGTTCTTATAGGTCATGTAGATACATTGATAATTGAAATAGGTGTCAAAGGAGAAGGCAGTAGATTGCTGGTCCTCAAATTTCCTTGTAGTTAGAGGACTTTTCCTAAGAGGTTCCCTTTATTTGTCGACTATCAAGAGTTGTTGATGTAGTTCTAGATAGGTTTGAGTCCATTCTTGTATAGTGTATCTCTAAACTTGGGAAAACACAATAGAAAATGTGTTTAGCTTCACCCTCCCATTTTGAATAGCCATTTTCATAAAATGAGTAAAGGAAAGAATAAAGTTATACTTGGCTAAGTGCTTGCCTTTCATTTTTCCATATAGCTTTATGATCTATGAGCCCTCCTCTATGTCCATCATCAAAATGAAGTTGGGGTAACTTTATGGGCACAATGGCTTCATCTAGATTAAGACTGACCTGCACAGTCTCTTAAGGGTGCTGAGTTTTGAGTCTCTAAACTTTAAACTAAAATTGACTCAAGCTAACCTCTAGTGTATTAGTTGCTCTTTTCCTATCACAAGAACTTCATGTACTCTCTCTTGACTGACTCCTTGTACCTTCCCCAATAAGCTTCATGCCTTTGAGCTAGCCACTCTACAAGAGAAAGAGTTGGCTGTCTTCGCTGAGCTCGGACAGAGTTATCTTGTAAGAATGAATAGAGTTGAGGGTACAAATTGCTCCACTTTTGTTCCTTGAGTATAGCAGACTTATTGTAACGACCCACTATCCTATAATCGGGGATCCGATTATTAAATGGGTACCGAATCATTAATTTGGAGCCAAACCAGGATCTAGATAAGTCTGGGAAATAAATAATAAACTAAGCTAAACATTCACATTGCATTGAATTGAAAAGGGAGTGCAAGAATTAAAAAT
This sequence comes from Zantedeschia hybrid cultivar, assembly GCA_030544215.1. Classification (NCBI taxonomy): domain Eukaryota; kingdom Viridiplantae; phylum Streptophyta; class Magnoliopsida; order Alismatales; family Araceae; genus Zantedeschia; species Zantedeschia hybrid cultivar. The sequence continues at coordinate 11,167,307 of JARZZO010000013.1, read as the reverse complement.
TATTACAATGCGACTCGACACAGCAAATAATTACATACTCCAACTGAAAAGAAATAATTAGGCGTACATGCCAGAAAATAAGATAACAACTACGTCGGGGCATACCCCAGAATAATGGCTGCTGGCGCGCAGCCTAAGGCATCACTCTCCTCGCTAAGCCTGCTTGGAACCCTCAATTGAAAACCGCAGGGATGAGTCTCATCGAAAAGACTCAATAGGGATCCTTCGATCCCCACCGCCCACTCACGCACCCACAAGTGCAGCAACACAAAATAGGTAAATTAAGCAAGTAAAGTAGTAACGCAATTCCTAAATTTCGATATAAAACACATACATTCGAAATGTAACATGCACAACTCTAAAACCATTCTACCAGGGAGCCTACAACCAGCGTCTTGGCAAAACACGCCAACCACATGGCCGAACGCGGGAAACAATGACCCGCTGAGACCAAATAGTAACCCCTGGGATAGCACGCTAGCTACTCTGGCCCAACTGGCTCTAAGTGGTTTCTGCTTCCCCCAACACGAGTGACACTCCAAAAGTACCACTCCTACACCGGTACTAGCTAACCACGGGGTACACCAGGTAACCCTCTCTCTAGGCGTCACCCCACCACTCCCATACCGGCGTTGTGTCCCTCCCACACCGACACAGGGTACCTAAGTTCTACAACTGTCACTTTAGGTCCACGGTCGCACGAAACACAACACAGTGCGATCCGATCACGTAAAAATCCTCATCCTCGAGTACAATTTCAAGCATGCATTTAACCAACTATCTAACAGTGTCAAGATATGTTAATAGCATGAATTAATGTGATTCTGTCTCGAATCGCGTCGCCCAAGGCCGACGTCATTCAAGCCTCCTAAACTGGTTCATGTGAAATCTGGCCTCGGAAATGGCCTAAAAAATGCGTCGTCGTATGTAGCCACCTTTTGAAAGGCGTCGTTGTCCCTAGTCGCCTGATAGCGATAGAAGTAGAGATAGGCTACGGGTGATTTTCACTTAAAACGCGTCGCCCATGCAAGACGCCTTTTGAAAGGCATCGCTGTCCTTGGACGCTCATCAGTCTGGAGATAGAGTCTGGTATTTGGGCTAAATCCCCTCGCGGGTGGAAGCCGCCTTTCTAAAAGGCGTCGTTGTCCCCCGGCGCCATTTAACCTTCACAGATAGGTTCTCCCTCCGCCATCTCCCGATCCACAGGGTGGGATTTCCTCCCCAAAATCGTGTAAAAACACGAAAAACGTGGAGAATGAGGAGAAGAAGCTAAATACCCATTAAAACACCCAATTTCTCATTACATGCATTTAGTATTTTCACCCCAAGAAAACCCCTAAACATGCTCCAAAGCGGTAAAACATGGTTTTTTAAACGAAATACAACGGGGATCGTCACCCTACCAGTTATTCGAACTCCTCCTAGCTCTAAGCCGCGAACCCACCTCGCCACACGCCGCCGCCAGTACCGCCGTGGACGCCGTTACTCCACCGAGATGCCGGCCACCGTCCGAAGAGAAGTGCGCCGCGGAGGAAGTGGTTGTGGTAGTGGAGGTAGTTGGTAGGTTAATGGAGTGAAGGGAGAGGAGGAATGGAGAGAGGAAAGAAAGGAGGGGGAAAAGGGGTCGCCGGCTCGCCGGAGGGAAGAGAGGAGAGAAAAGAGGGAGGAGAGAATGAGGGAAAGGAGGGAGGGTTCGCAGGGTCAACCAGAAACTGGGTAAAACACGTCGTGCAAGCCCGACGTCATTCAGATGACAAGACCGAGCCATACACTGACAAACCAGGGTCGTACTCTAAATGGCGTCGTCCATACAAGACGCCATTCAGACGATAAGACCGGGGCCGTACTCTCGCGCCCTAAGACCAGCTCACGTGGCATAGTCTAAAACACGTCTACTTTGCTGGACGCCGTTTAAACCAGGTCGAACAAGCTCGACGCGAAACAGAAACTAAGTCACAGCCCCATCTGGGCCCAAACTAAGGGATCCGACCCCGAAACTGACTCGATAACCGGATCTGAAAACCTCAATCCTTACATTCTCCCCCCCTTAAAAGAATTTCGTCCCCGAAATTGCCTACTACAATTATCGGGGTTGAAACATAAAGATACAAGCTCATAAGAGAACTTACGAGAAAAGGTAGGGAAACTGTTCCCGCATCTCATCCTCGCGCTCCTAGGTCGCCTCGCCCATGGAGCGATACTGCTAAATCACCTTAACCAGAGGTACAACTTTGTTCCGAAGGACTTGTTCCCTGCGATCCTCAATACGTACTGGAAACTCTTGAAAGGACAAGTCCTCAGCGACTTCGAATTCTGAAAAATCCAAAACGTGAGATGGATCCTGAACATATTTCCTTAGCAAAGAAGCATGGAACACATCGTGCACTCCTGTAAGACTGGGCGGCAAGGCTAGGTGATACGCCGTTTCCCCAATTCGAGCAAGAATGGGAAAAGGCCCAACATATCGCGGACTCAGCTTACCTCGCTTCCCGAATCTCATCACACCCTTGGAGGGTGAGACTCGGAGAAACACGTGGTCCCCAACCTCAAACTGAAGCGGTCTCCTACGGATGTCTGCATAACTCTTATGTCTGCTCTGAGCTGTAATTAATCTCTACTGGACCACTCTGGCAACCTCAGCACACTGCTGAACCAACTCTGGTCCTGCTATCTGCCTCTCATCAATCTCAGACCAATTCACAGGGGATCGACAGGGCCGCCCGTACAATGCCTCATAAGGCGCCATGCCGATACTAGAATGATAATTGTTGTTGTAAGCAAACTCCACTGTAGACAAGTGCTGCTCCCAAGAACCTCCCTAGTCTAGGCAACATACCCTGAGCATATCCTCCAGAGTCTGAATGGTCCTCTCCGACTGCCCATCAATCTCGGGATGATAAGCCGAGCTGAAGGCTAACTACGTGCCCAAGGCCTTCTGAAAACTCTTCCAGAACCTAGAAGTAAATCTCAGAACCCGGTCTGACACGATGGATAAGGGCACCCCGTGTAGAGAGATGATGCGATCCACAAACAGCTTAGCCAACTTACCGACGGACCAGTCCTTCATACTAGCCAGGAAGTGTGCCGACTTGGTCAATCGATCAACAATGACCCAGATCGTGTCTCTTTTGCCAGGGGACACAGGTAATCCCATCATAAAGTTCATAGTCACGTGTTCTCATTTCCATTCCGGGATTGGCAAGGGCTGCAACAAACCTCCTGGTCTCTGGTGTTCTGCCTTAACCTACTGACAAGTCATGCACCTAGCTACATAATCAGCCACATCCTTCTTCATAACAGACCACCAAAAGTGCCTCAACAATGATACATCTTAGTCGTTTCGGGATGCACTGCATATCTAGAATGGTATGCCTCATCCAGGACACTTCTGCGCACACCCTCCTCGGCCAGAACATAGAATCTGCCTTTAAACCTGACTGTTCCATCATCCCACAATTCCACCTCCGGTGTCTGGAGAACTTGCAGTAACTCTGCATCTGCCCTTTGAGCCTCAATTACGGCATGGTAAACTGTTGGCCTCACAGTTAAGCTGGCCAACACGGCTCTATCAGCCTCCCGCGGAACCCTAAAGGAAGATTCCACAACTTGCTCAAATAACCTCCATTCTCGAACCATTAGATATGACACGACCGTCTTCCGACTCAAGGCGTCTGCCACCACATTCACCTTGTCCGGATGATAAGAAAGGTCGAGATCATAATCCTTGATAAATTCCATCCACCTGCGCTGCCTCAAGTTCAGATCATTCTGCGTGAATACATACTTCAGGCTCTTGTAATCGGTAAAAACCTGAAATTTCTCTCCATACAAATAGTGCCTCCAGATCTTCAATGCAAATATCACAGTTGCCAACTCTAAGTCATGAGTGGGATAGTTCTCCTCGTGCTTCTTCAGCTGCCTAGAAGCATAGGCCACAACCTTACCATGCTGTATCAGAACCGCACCCAAACCTCGACGTGATGTATCTGAATAAACCACAAATCCACCGAAACCAGATGGAAGTACCAACACTTGAGCCGAAGTGAGGCGAGTCTTCAACTCAATGAAACTCCGCTCACACTCCTCGGTCCACATGAAACGAACTCCCTTACGAGTCAACCTCGACAAGGGGGTCGCTATCGAAGAAAAACCCTGGACAAACTGTCTATAATATCCTGCTAATCCCAAGAAGCTCCTGATCTCAATTACTGTTGTTGCTCTATTCCAATCCATTACTGCCTCAATCTTGGCTAGATCCACGGCAATGCCATCTCCATAAATGACATGCCCCAGGAAGTGCACCTTATCTAGCCAGAATTCACACTTGCTAAACTTAGCATAGAGTTGGTGCTCTCTCAGAACCTGCAATACTACCTGAAGATGTGTGGCATGTTCTTCCTCAGAGGAAGAGTATACCAAAATATCATCTACAAATACCACCACAAATTGATCCAGGTAGGCCCTGAAGACCCGGTTCATCAAATCCATAAAAGCCGCCGGAGCATTGGCCAAGCCAAAAGGCATAACCAAAAACTCATAATGTCCATACCGAGTCCTAACGGCCGTCTTACTAACATCAACCTTACGGATCCTCATCTGATGATACCCTGATCTCAAGTCAATCTTTGAAAACACCTTCGCAGATTGCAACTGATCCATCAGATCGTCGATCCTCGGAAGTGGGTACTTGTTCTTTATCGTCACCTGGTTCAGCTGTTTATAATCAATAGACAACTTCAGAGAACCATCCTTCTTCCTGACAAATAGAACTGGAGCACCCCACGGAGAAGTACTCGGACGAATAAAACCCTTATCCAGTAATTCCTGCAACTGCGCCTTCAACTCAGCAAGTTCGGCTGGCACCATCAGATACGGGGCCTTAGACAGGGGCGCCGTACCCGGTGCAAGCTCAATAGTAAACTCAACCTCTCGCTGAGGAGGAAGGCCAGGCAACTCCTCAGAAAACACATCTACAAAGTCACAAACTACAGGCACCTCCCAAGGACTGGGACTACCACTAACATCAGCTAAAACAACAGAGGCAAGGAAGTCCTCACAACCACCAACAAGCAACCTCTGGGCCTTAAAGGCAGAAATAAGAATACCTCGAGAAGAGAGCCTAATACCTTGGAAGTAGAAGGTCGGGATGTCCAGAATAGAGAAACACACCCCCTTCCTGTGGCAGTCCACCTCGGCATAATAAGCCTCCAACCAGTCCATGCCCAGGATGACATCAAAGTTACGAATGGCAAGCACAACTAACTGGGCAGGTAACTCATGACCCTCAATGGTCAAGGGAACTTCACTCAAATAGTTATAAGACAACATGAAATCCCCAGAAAGAACCTCTACCATCAATCCATCAGATATCTCATCAACGGGTGCAGAAAGAATATCTACGAACTGCTCAGAAATAAAAGAATGCGAAGCACCCGAATCAATTAACACATGCGCAGAGTTCCCAAGGACAGAAAGTGTACCTTCCACCAAGTTGGATGCACGAGCCTCCTTCTTGGTGATAGCTAAAACTCTCCCCTGGGTCTTCGGCTTCTTCTGATCACCTGGACCCTGCCCCTGACCATGCCCCTGCGGGCAATACCTCGCCAAATGGCCCTACTGGCCACAAGTGTAACACCTCCCAGAAAAAGCAGGACACTGAGTCCCACCGTAAGTGCCACCGCAATGTCGACAAGCTGCGGGAAGCCTCTGAGCTGCCTCCTGTTGAGTACTGGACACTGACTGACTCTGCTGGCTCTGTCTGGGTCTACTACTACCGCTGCTACTGCCACTGCCTCGAAAGAACCTCCTGAATCTGGAGCCGAGTGAAGACGATCCTGATCCGGACGAAGGAGCTGCGGCTGCTGCCTTTCCCCTGCCACGAACTGGCCCCTGAGTAGTCAGTCCCCTCTCCCGGACTGACTGATCATGCTGTGCCTCTACTGCCGCGGTACACCTAACCGCCGATGCCAAATCTGTACAACAGTGGGATGCCAAAAAACTCATCAGATTGGACCTCAGTCCATCCACAAACCTCTCAGTCCGACGCTCCTCATCTCCTGAGATAAAAGGCACAAACCTCCCAAGCGAAACAAACTTCGTCTGGTATTCAAGCACTGTTATGCTTCCTTAGGTCAGCTCCATAAATTCCCTCTCCTTGGCCTTCTGGACATGCCTAGGAAAGTACTGTGCATTAAATTCCTTCACAAAAGTCTCCCATGGAATCTCCCTGAGACTCCTATCCGCATATGACAGACTCTTCAAAGTGTTCCACCAATTGTAGGCATCATCCTTCAACATGAAGGTAGCCAACGGAGTCCTCTCAACCGCCGCACAATCCATAGTATCAAAAGTTTTCTCCATCTCCCTCAACTAATGAACAGCCTCATCAGGGTTGGGACGACTGATGAAATGAGGCGGCTTCAGCTTCAGGAATCTCTCTAGTGTAGCTGAAGACCATCCCCGAGCACTGGAACTCTCACTAGGGTCTCGGGTCTGGTATCTAGCCATCGTGTCCATCACAGCCTCCATGAAATGCTCCATACTCGGTCTACCGGCCTCAGATCCACTAGGAACATCTCCCCGCTCTCTAACGACTGACATCCTCTTCCTAAGAGCCATCTAATCGCCTCCAATCACAAAAATCGAAAAGTTCTAATTAGAATCCTAAAACCTACACTACCGCCGTGCCTGTATGGGATAATGTAATTATTTGCCAGAATTACGATATTTAACCTAGTTATTCATTTATCTGCCAGACCGAATGCTCTGATACCAACTGTAATGACTCACCACCCTATAATCGGGGATCCGATTACTAAATGGGTACCGAATCATTAACTTGGAGCCAAACCATGATCTAGATAAGTCTGGAAAATAAATAATAAACTAAGCTAAACATTCACATCTCATTAAATTGAAAAGGGAGTGCAAGAATTAAAAATTATTACAATGCGACTCGACACAGCAAATAATTACATACTCAAGCTGAAAAGAAATAATTAAGCGTACATGCCAGAAAATAAGATAACAACTACGTCGGGGTATACTCCGGAACAATGGCTGCTGGTGCGCAACCTAAGGCAGCACTCTCCTCGCTAAGCCTGCCTGGAACCCTAACCTTAAAACCACAGGGGTGAGTCTCATCGAAAAGACTCAGCAGGGATCCTTCGATCCCCACCGCCCACTCACGCACCCGCAAGTGCAGCAACACAAAATAGGTAAATTAAGCAAGTAAAGCAGTAACACAATTCCTAAATTTCGATATAAAACACATGCATTCGAAATGTAACATGCACAACTCTGAAACCATTCTACCAGGGAGCCTACAACCAGCGTCTCGGCATAACACGCCAACCACACAGCCGAATGCGGGAAACAACGACCCGCTGAGACCAAACAATAACCCCTGGGATAGCATGCTAGCTACTCCGGCCCAACTAGCTCTAGGTGGTTTCTGCTTCCCCCAGCACGAGTGACACTCCAAAAGTACCACTCCTACATCGGTACTAGCTAACCCCGGAGTACACCAGGTGACCCTCTCTCTAGGCGTCACCCCACCACTCCCACATCGGCGCTGTGTCCCTCCCACATCTACACAGGGTACCTAAGCGCTACAACTGTCACTCTAGGTCCACGGTCGCACGAAACACAACACAGTGCGATCTGATCACATAAAAATCCTCATCCTCGAGTACGATTTCAAGCATGCATTTAACCAAGTATCTAACAGTGTGAAGATATGTTAATAGCATGAATTAATGTAATTCTGTCTTGAATCGCGTCGCCCAAGGCGGACGTCATTCAAGCCTCCTAAACTGGTTCATGTGAAATCTGGCCTAGGAAATGGCCTAAAAAATGCGTCGTCATATGTAGCCGCCTTTTGAAAGGCGTCGCTGTCCCTAGTCGCCTGATAGCGACAGAAGCAGATATAGGCTACGGGTGATTTTCACTTAAAACACGTCGCCTTATGAAAGGCGTCGCTGTCCCTGGACGCTCATTAGTCCGGAGATAGAGTCTGGTATTTGGGCTAAATCGCGTCGCAGGTGGAAGCTGCCTTTCCAAACGGCGTCGCTGTCCCCCGACGCCATTTAACCCTCACAGATAGGTTCTCCCTCCGCCATCTCCCGATCCACGGGGTGTGATTTCCTCCTTAAAATCGTGTAAAAACATGAAAAATGTGGAGAATGAGGAGAAGAAGCTAAATACCCTTTAAAACACCCAATTTCTCATTACATGCATTTAGTGTTTTCACCCCAAGAAAACCCCTAAACATGCTCCAAAGCGGGAAAACATGGTTTTTTAAACGAAATACAACGGGGATCGTCACCCTACCAGTTACTCGAACTCCTCCTAGCTCCAAGCCGTGAACCCGCCTCGCCACACGCCGCCGCCGGTACCGCTGTGGACGCCGTTACTCCACCGAGACATCGGCCGCCGTCCGACGAGAAGTGCGCTGCGGAGGAAGTGGTGGTGGTAGTGGAGGAAGTTGGTAGGTTAATGGAGTGGAGGGAGAGGAGGAATGGAGAGAGGAAAGGGAGGAGGGGGAAAAGGGGTCGCCGGCTCGCCGGAGGGAAGAGAGGAGAGAGAAGAGGGAGGAGAGAATGAGGGAAAGGAGGGAGGGTTCGCGGGGTCAACCAGAAACTGGGTAAAACAAGTCGTGCAAGCCCGACGTCATTCAGATGACAAGACCGAGCCGTACACTGACAAACCAGGGTCGTACTCTAAATGGTGCGTCCATGCAAGACGCCATTCAGACGATAAGGCCGGGGCCGTACTCTCGCGCCCCAAGATCAGCCCACGTGGCACAGTCTAAAACACGTCTACATTGTTGGACGCCGTTTAAACCGCGTCGAGCAAGCTCGACGCGAAACAGAAACTAAGTCTCAGCCCCATCTGGGCCCAAACTAAGGGATCCGACCCCGAAACTGAACCGATAACCGGATCCGAAAACCTCAATCCTTACACTTATTCTATACTTGAGTGATTTCCCCTCTAGTCAAGTAGTGTTAGGCTATGAATTGTTCTATTTACTTCTCCAAGGAAACAGGAGTCAGCTCCAATACTTCAAGTCTAGCATTCTTTTGCAAGAACTCTATATATACAAGTTTTCCCTTAGTGGATGAGGAGAATACACCCTAGAATAGAGGGAATAAATGGTATTTTGTCCTCCTCTTGGGCCTTTTAGGAGCTTTGGATTTCTGTCTTTCAAGAATTGCCTACGTATGAGAGGAGAACAAAGAGCTAAGGGGAGTATCATCATCTGAGACTCTGTACTCTATCGCAGATGTCTGAGGTTCTAGCTTTACTGATAAAATTGGCGCACTGAAGGTGACAGGAGGCTGCTACTCTGCTGGAAGCTCTGAAGGAGCCCGAGGCATTGGTGTTGCCTTAGGAGGAGGAATAGATGATGTTGATCCTACTCAGGAAAGAAAGGCTGAGTAGAAAAGAAGTCAAAGGTGTATTAAGGATAGCCAGAAGAAGAGTTGTCTACATAAATGGGTGAGAAAGTGGAGGCTTGATCTAGAGGAGGTGTAGTGAAGCAAGTGGGAGCATCTACAGGAGGAGGTGCAGATGTTGAGGTAGAAGCTACTTCTAGTTGAGGAGAAGGAGCTACTAAAGATGGAGGAGAAGAGGCTGAAGGAGCAACTGGAGATGGAGGTGGAACTGAAGAGATTGGATCTATTGGAGATTGAATAGGAGAAGTGGAAGGAGCTCCAGTATCAGGCTACTACTGATTAACTTTGTTGATGCTTCATCTAATATAGCAGAGTCCACTAACCTATCCTCCTGCCTCTTTCTTACTTATTCTTTCTAAGGTTCATAGTGAGATATTTGTCCAATATAGCAAAGTCCACCTACTGGACTCCTTCCACTGGAGATATTTGTCCAATATGCCTAATCCCAGCTTCACTGGCATTAATCATGTTGGCCATCATAATATTAGGCATGTTCACCATCCTCTTCTAAATAATCCAATACAACATATCTGAGCCCTTCTGTGTGATGTTATCAAAGGTAGCTCCCGAGACTCAGAATGTGAGCAATGATGAGGTAAATCATCCTCTTCTCTGCTGATAGCTATTTTACATCTATTGTACTATTCTTCAATATATAGCTTGGCCTAACTATAGCTATTGCCTTGGTTTCCATGACCACTGAATTCTTCAAGTTCTGACCTTCTGCCTCACACCCAAAGAGTTGAACTAAGAGCTCTAGGGTAATGGTGATGATCTTCCCCTTTACTCTGGCAGTAAGAACTGGGGGTGTGACCTAACTTATCAAGGTGATGTAGAAGGCCTTGACCAGGCTAGGGTAGAGGGCTTAGATACTTGGCACATCTGACTCAGTTGAATATCTGTCAGGACCTTCTCTACTAATCGTTGTTCCTTCTTCCTCAGATCTGTGAAATGCACCTTTTTACAGCTACAATAATCCAATAGGGTGGTAAGGAAATGGTGATGCTCGGTCTCATCTTGGAAGTGCTCATCTACAGCATTGGATGCCACTATGGTATCCTGAGAAACTAAGGCGGAACATGCAGAGGCTGCCATGGCAGCTGGATTCAAAAAAAAAGGAAAAAGCTAAGGTTTCTAAGCATGGAGAAGATTGGAAATAGGTAAAAAGCTAGAAATCGGTGGCAGGAATCATGAAAGAGGGTTAAATATCCTACCTTTTACAGAAAATCGTTGGAAATCAACAGGAAAATATTTGAAAAGCTTGGATGCCTTCGCACGAGAGGACTGGAGCACATAAGCTTCAAAATCGCCAGAGAGGGAAGGCTCAGGTGGAAGGAAGTAGAAAAGAGGTTGAATTTCATTTAATAGGATGCCCAAATCGAAAGAGGCGTGATTCAAAACATTTCAATTTTCCCTAAGAGCACCAAATACAAAGATGTAACCAGTAAGTAATCAAAGTGATAAGGAGAAGTGCATACTTCATTTAACAAAGAAGTCATAGACTTCAATTATAGAAGATAAGTTTAGCTCATATTAACATTCAAAGACAAAACTTTGATTAGCTAACAAACAGATGTATCGATTACTAAATAGATTGAGATGAAAGAAGAGGGTAATCGAAGTGTCAATCAACTATAAGAGCTCGAAGAGTTAAGCAGTAAGCTTTGGTTTTTCGAGTAATGAAGAAAGTTCCGATGCATGATTCGATTAGTGTCTGTCCTTGTTATATTTGTGTGTATTCTCAGGAGAACTATCCAGGTTTATTAATAAAATGAAAGGTCTAACCGATTTATCTACAAATTACACATTCCTAACACTCTTCAGATAGTAGTAAATCTATCTTAGAAAAGAGACTTTGTGAAGATGTCAGCTAGTTGATGCAATGTATCTACAAAATCCATTGTAATATCACCATTAGCTATATGATCTCCAATGAAATGATACCTGACCTCAATATGCTTAGTCCTTGAGTGTTGAATAGGATTCTTGGTTAAATTGATGGCATTTGTGTTGCCACACAACATTGTAATCCCTTCAAACTTGTGTCCAAAGTCCTCTAGTTGATGCTTGATCCACAAAAGTTAAGCACAATAGCTTCCAACTGCTACTATTATGCTTCTGCTATTGACAACTACTGAATTTTGCTTTCTTGAGGACCATAAAATCAGACAACCTACAAGAACCTGACAGGTACTATTGGTACTTTTTCTATCAACTTTGCAATAAGCATAGTTAACATTAGAATATCCAAAAAAATTGAAATTGCATCTTCTAAGATAATATAGTCCTAAGTCACAGATAGCAATCATATATCTAAAGATTCTCTTGACATAGATCAAGTGAGATTCTTTAGGATCTACTTGAAACCTGGCACACATGCATACACTAAACAAAATGCTCAATCTACTAATAATTAAATATAGTACATACCCTTTTGTGATTTATATACCATACTTTGAGGATCTGCCTCTTATTTGATGGGAATGCTCATGAGCCAAGTTAAAAGTATTATCTTCTTTTGAGTCTGAGAAAGATGAGTTTCCTTTACTCTCCCCAATTTCTACTAGAATTTTTCTTTTAGAGAATCACTTACGGTTCTTGGAATAGTCCTTCTTATTGTGATCTTTCTCCTTATGTTAATAACAATTGACCTTTTAGGTGTCCTGATTGTTTGCTCTTGCAACAAGTAGATTCTTGCTTTTTGTTGTATCCTTTCTTGATGTTCCTATCATTTGAGGCTTCTTCTTTAGAATTTGTTGTAACCTTCTTGACAACAAGGTTTCTTCATCACTTTATTCATTTTCTTCTTCAGTAAGTTGTAACTTCATCTAAGCTTGAATGAATTATCTTCAAGACTGTGGAGAGCTTCTTCTTGGCGGTACTCTCTCATGGGCCATGAGAGATCCAATGAGTTTTTCAAGTGTCAGCATACTAACATCATGAGCTTCCTTAATAGCTGTCATTTTAGGTGTCCATTGTCTTGGGAGAGATCTCAAAATCTTTTTGATTAGATCTCCATTGTTGTACTCTTTTCCGAGAGCCATCAACCTATTTGTGATGTTTGTGAATCTTCTGTACATCTGGGTGATGTTCTCGGTTGGCTCCATCTTGAACTTCTCGTATTAGATAATCAAAATGTCTACCCTAGTTTCCTTGACTTTCTCTATGCCTTCATGTGTAAGGTGAAGTTTCCTTTCTAGTTTTGCAGTCAGATATCCAGTTGAACTCCTTCTTTGCTAGAGCATAGCAGAGGATGCTATTGGCCCTGTTATTCAAAAAAAATAAACATTTATCATTATATGTCCATCTCTCTCTAGAAATAGTTATGACATAGTCTCCGTCCTCAAACACACTTCATAGGTCAAGGTCCCCTTTAGAAAATGTTCCATATGACAATTCCAGTAGTAGTAGTCTTCAAACAGTAGAGGGCGGTTGATAGATTGACCTTAAGTATAACTGTTTGTCATAGCTATTACTCTCTTGACTATTTGGTCAAATAAATGAGAGTCAGGACTCTGATACCACTTGTTGCCTAAGGTTAGATTAACCCAGAGGGGGTGAATGGGTAATTAAAATTTATTCTAATATAAATTAAATGTAGAAGCTAATAAATGGACCGAAGGAGATGAAAACAAGGAAACAATCACATAATAAATGCACAAAAAATTAATAGGTTCGGTCTATCCATACCTACATCCAGTACCCAAGAAACCACTTGGGATATTCATTAACAGCAAGGTACCAATCCTTGCAGGTTATAAAACAACCTCCTACATGCGCAGGCCCTCTCTTCAACCAAGAAGAGTAACAGCCTCCTGCTTCCAGCAGGCCCTCTCTTCCAACACTAGGAAGAGGATCAACCTCCTACTTCCAGTAGGCCCTTTCTTCCAACTATTAGTTTTAGGTGGCCTACAAGCCAATCTGACTATGTAAATCTCGTTCATTTACTAATATAATGGCATAATATTCATTATGTGTAAATTGCATTAATTATCATTTCATAATGAAGTCCGTGAATATGTGCTATAGTGATCAGATTATGATGAGATCATACTAAAGAGACTGATCACATAAACACACATATTCTTAATCGTTCCTAGTCGGAGGATATCCGAGAAGGACATCGGATATCCGGTTAGATTAGTACAGATTACTCTTGCTCATATGATGAGGGTGACTGATCTAATAAGTCACTTGTGTGGAGACACTAAGGCAAATCTGTAGGTGCTCATTGGAGAATGAGTTCACTGAACTGATCCGACTGAATCGCTAGATGGTATTGTACCTCACTTTCAACCAGCTTGATTATATTGTCGCAGTTGCGTGGATGGTCCTTGGACCTGAGACACCAAGGACACCTTGTCGGTGGACTTCTGTGCTTTGACCTTGGTTTACAAATTTCTAGCCACGGGATTCTAAAACGCCAAGGATTGGGTACAGCGGAATACCATCGAAGGGAATTGTGTGTCAATAAGGAATCATTCGCTCTCAGTACTTAGAGAGAGAATGCTCTAGGAAGGATGCGCGGAAGTCCCTGGCCAAGGCGGACGATAATATCGAGAAAGGAGTTTTTCGATATTTATCAGCGGCATCCAATCCAAGTGAGTCGACCGGTTAGGATTTGACAGCATGACATACCCTAAGTTGACTTGAGAGCATTGTACAAATGAAGGATTATATCCACGCGGTAACTGTCGGCAGAAAGGTTCCAAGAGTGGGTTACTTAACCTCGATACCTTTCGGGTTCACGCAGTGTTGCTTGGCACCCAACTTAATAGAGGCTGAGCAGGCCAAGCTACTGCTAACCCTAGCCGCCCCTCCTCTGTTTCTCTCTCTCTCTAGCATCCCAGACAGATCCGGATCTACTCTACCGCTTCTCCGACTCCCGTTCGACGGGAAATCGTCCGCGCGTTGCGGCGATCATTGCGGCGAACGACGGAGTTTTCGTGGGCTACGAAGAACGAGGAACATGAGGATATCCGTCGTGAAGAGAATCGCGTGGACTCCGCTAGAGGCCGGGCGTTTGCACGGCTTGCGGTGTCGCATCAACAGACCCGAACGGTTGCAGATTCCAATCCGCACACGGTAATAACTAATTATCCGATAATCTGGTTTTTTCGATTTTCGAAACAGGAATGGATCTCCATTTTTTTTTTTTTTTTTTTGCTGCGCGGGTGATCCGAAGAAACCGGAGAACCCAACAGTGGTATCAAAACCAGGTTCCACTGTTTCTTCTCCTGTTTCAGGTTCCGAAATTAATTTTCCCAAGTTTTATTCCATGCCGTATGTTTGATTATTTGCAAGATCTGTGTTCATACGATGAACACATATTAATATGATTAATATTCTGCAATTTTCGAAATTATTTCTGGGGTTTATTTGTATTCTTCGTTGGACGAAGAATGGGGTGTTTTCGATGGCTTTGTTCGAGCTTCCCAAGTGTTGGGATGGAGGACCGGTCCCCGGATCGTCTGGGGAACGTTACCAGACCATTACTGGGCTCCTCACCGGCGTCGGAGTGGGTGGCCTGGTAGTGAACGGCCCGCCCCCACTTCTCCCTGTTATATAGGTTTTTTAAAAAAGCATAAATAAAGGGGTTAATGGGGTAGGGGAGCTGTTTGGGTGCCTCTCCGGCGAGCCCGCCGGCACCGGCAGGTCCGTACGGTGCCGGGAAGCCGGCCGCTGGGCCGGGGATTGCTTCCCGGGGCCCTTGCTCCCCCCCCCCCCCCCCCTTTCTGCGGCCTACACCTGCAAACGCTGTGTGCGTTTAGGGTTTCGGGTGGGGGGAAGGGGGCGACCAGGCGGCCCACCCGGTCTTGGACCGGTCGGACCGGACCGGGCCACAGCAGTCCTGTGGCGGGCTAGAACTAAGCCTGGTTCGAGCCAAGTCTCGGACCTAAACTTGCTTTGGGCTCGAGCCAGGCCCAGATGGCTCAACCCATTCTTAAATTTGAAACACCTATTTCAATTAAACCCTATGCCCACTTAATAAAATTAAAATCTGATTTTGATTTGAAATTGAAAATTGTTTTGATATTCAAATTTATTATTCAATTTTAATTATTTGGGCATTAATTATTATGAATCATTTTAATATTAACAATAAGATTGATTAATTAAGGGTTAAATATTAATTTAATGGTTAAATTAATAATTAACCTTAATTTAACTAATTTAAATGTTAAATTAGTTATTTATAGTTATTAGTCTAATTGTTAGATTATTAACTATTATTTCATCTAATTGGTAATTAAATATTTGAGTTAGTTGTTAATTTAATTGTTAAATTAATAATTAATTTAAATGACTAATTTAAGTGTTAAATTAGTAGTCTTTAATTATTATTGTTAGTTATTAATTTAAGGGTTAAATTAATGATTAACATTAATCATCTAATCTAATAGTTAGATTAGTAATTATTAATTAATTAAAGTTAATTGTTAATTTAAGTGTTACGTTAATAATTAATTTTAAATTAACTAATCTAAGAGTTAGATTAGTAGTAAATTAATAATTAGAGTTAATTATCAATTTAAGTATTAAATTATTAATTAACATTGTTGGACTAGTCTAAGAGTTAGATTAGTCATCATAGTCTAATTGTTAGATTATTAATGGAGTTTAATCTAAGTGTTAGATTATTAGAAGTGTTCTGAATTGCATGGAATAATCTGGAATTATTAATTTGGAGTGTGTGCACATGTAATGTGTGTTTTAATGCTTTTAAATTAGATTTGATTGCATGTTAAATTGATTAAAAGTGTTTTCGAAATTCAAATACCAATTTTGATTGGATCCCAGTTTTTTGAAAGTCAAAATTATATATTTTGAAAATTCTTTTATTTTAGCCATGTGATACGCTGAATCATGTGTGGAATGTTTAAAACATACCATAGTCATGGATATGCACTTATTTAATTATTCATGTGATGAATGGATTGTATGGATCGTGGATGTATGGTTATTTATTAATTGTTAATAAATAGATATATGCGTATCTCTCCCTCTCTCATACTTCGATGTATTTCTACCTCTCTCTCTCTTGTACTCGCCATAAGACTCTTTTCTAATTACATGTAAATTCTAGAATTTGATGTAATCTGATTGCGGCAACCGAGGAAGGAGCGAGGACGATCCACATATGCAACCAGGAAGGCGATGTTATGCAGATCCTTTGCCTGTGTGTTTGTTGGTTCTATAATGTAAATGTTATATTAGAATTGTATGTGCGTTTGGCTGTTGGCTCCAGTAAAACCCACTGTGCTATCCATGACCACACTAATGACATGTATGTGATGCATTGTTTTCTTTTGATTATGAATCAAAGCAGGTATAGTATTTAGTAAATATATGCGATATATTTATATACTATCACCTAGGAGAGACCAAGATAAAAGTTATCTAAATACCCTCATCTAAACTCTAAGCCGTAACGCGAGTAGTTAAGAACTTACCACGTGGTCCACCATCGTTATAGTCATAGGATTCGAATCACTTTAGGCAGGCTTGTTTTGCTATCCACAAGGCTTGTTTAATTGGGAGGAGAAACTGTGGCTGTGGCATTAGATGCCTATATGATTGAGGTAGAGGAACCATGTAACTTTGTTGTGCTATCCACAAGGGCTGCATGCAAATCTATGCTCATCGCGTAACGATGGTTAGCTTAGACCAGAATTAGTGGTTTGTTGTGCTATCCACAAGGCCATTAAATCTCTGGGGACCGAAGCCATGATCAGATATTGCAAGGAGTTGCAAGTCCCATGAGTTGGGTGCTCTTTGATTGTATTATAGTTTGTTGTGCTATCCACAAGGCTGTACTGCAAGTCATTGAGATTCTGATCCCCACTAGGAGACTGTCGGCATCTCCCGTTCTGTATAACTGGGGGTTATACAGTCCGTCGAAAATTAGTGGGAGTTAGAACTTGAACAAAAGACCATGTCTTGTTTTATCTTTAATAATTGAACATCTGCTAAATAGATTTTACTTATCTCCTGTAGGGAATTATGTCGTCAAATAACCCACTCCATGGCATACTTGATGCCCTTTTGACTTAGCTGATCTACTCAGATTGGTTCAGAAACCTGAAGAATGTCTTTAGATCTGAGCATATTGACTTTGTCCCTAGAGCTGATCATCCTGCTGAATCGGCATTGGATGCCCCTGAAGCAGAGATGATAGCTAATGATAAAAGATCGAAGGACAAAGACGAAAGAGTAGTAAAGGGTGACTACTTCTACTATAAGCAGAATGGTCACTAGAAGAGGAAATGCAAGGAGTTCCTTCACGATAAAGCTCATGAAAAGGTGAAGCTGTCTGAAGCTTCATATATCTATGATAGATATCAACTTGTCAGTTGGAGACTCCACATATTGGGTATTAGATACCAGATGTGCTTCTCATATCTGTCATGATGCGCAGATGCTGACAAGTAAGTGCAAGTTGAGACAAGGAGAGGTGGAATTGAGGCTAGGAAACGGCGCAAAAGTTGCAGTGCTTGCTGTTGAGACAGCAAACCTCAGGTTTCCATCAGGAGACGTCTTACTATTAGAAGATTGTTATTATGTTCCTAGCATAATAAAGAACATCATATCAGTATCTTGTTTGAACAAGATAGGATATAGGTTGACTATTGAGAATAGAAGTTGTTCGATTTATTATGGTAATATATTAATAGCTTCAGGATCTTTGGTCAACGGTCTATATCTCATAGATGTTTCTTATTACAATCTTCAAATTGATAATGCTCTTAAGAAGAGCAAGAATTGTGTGAACCAAGCATGCATGTGGCATTGTAGACTTGGGCACATTGGCGAAAGCAGGTTGCAAAAGTTGCACAAACATGGTTACTTAACTGCATTCGATTACGAATCGTTTGTGACATGTGAATCCTGTCTTATGGGAAAGATGGTAAAATCTCTATTTACTGAACATGGAGAACGTGCCAAGGACACTCTAGAACTCATACATTCGGATGTATGTGGTCCCATGTCCACCTAAGCCAAAGGTGGATTTTCATACTTCATCACGTTCACCGATGACTTCTCAAGATTCGGGTATGTGTACTTAATGAAGTACAAGTCGGAAGTATTTGAGAAGTTCAAGGAGTTCAAGAATGAGGTAAAGAAGAAGTTAGGAAAGAGTATTAAAGCTCTTCGATCAGATCGAGGAGGAGAATACTTGAGTACTAATTTCACACCATTCTTAAAGGATAATGCTATCCTTTCTCAGTTAACCTCTCCATATACACCACAGATGAATGGTGTATCGGAAAGGAGGAATCACACCTTATTGGACATGGTGCGATCCATGATGAGCTTTTCGGGATTACCAGTGTCCCTCTGGGGGTATGCTCTAGAGTCAGCAGCATACCTACTGAACAAAGTACCCAGTAAGTCTGTGGCCTCTACTCCATATGAGATATGGAATGGCAGAAAACTAGAATTTAAACATGTTAAAGTCTGGGGTTTCCCTGCTCATGTAAAGAGGCATGATCCAGACAAGCTGGAATTACGAACTGATAAATGCAGGTTTGTGGGATATCCAAAGGAAACCTTTGGATACTATTTTTACCATCCTGGTGAACAAAAGGTGTTTGTCGCCAGGAAAGCTGTCTTCCTGGAAGAGGAATACCTTCTCCAAGAGAACAGTAGGAGTAAAATAGTACTAGAAGAAGTTCCATATCCCCAAATAGCTGCATTATCATCAGATGAAATATCGGTTCCTGAATCTGTTCAGGTACACACACATGAGCCTCGTAGATTTGGTAGATTACTTAGACTACCTGAACGATATGTGGGACATATTGCTGAAGGTGAGTCTAAGGTAGAACATAATGAGGATGATGATCCTAAAACCTACCAGGAGGCCATAGAAGGCCCAGAAGCTGGGAAATGGCGAGAAGCCATGAACTCAGAAATCCAGTCCATGTACACTAACCAAGTTTGGAACTTGGAGGACTTGCCCGAGGGTATTATACCCATCAGTTGCAAGTGGATCTTTAAGAGAAAGATCGGTGCTGATGGACGGATCGACACTTATAAGGCAAGGTTGGTGATAAAGGGACATCGTCAAAGGCAAGGAATTGACTATGACGAGACTTTCTCACCAGTTGACATGATAAAGTCGATCAGAGTTCTACTCGCCATTGCTGCACACTTTGATTATGATATCTGGTAGATGGATGTCAAGACTGCCTTCCTCAATGGTAACCTTAAGGAAGAAGTGTATATGATGCAACCATAAGGTTTCACATACAACGAATCTCCAGATAAAGTGTGCAATCTTTAGAGATCCATTTATGGACTGAAGCAAGCTTCTCGGAGCTAGAACACAAGATTTGACGAGGTTGTCAAGTCTTATAACTTCATTAAGAATGAAGATGAGCCTTGTGTGTACAAGAAGACCAGTGGGAGCGCAGTCACCTTCTTAGTTCTTTACGTAGATGACATACTATTCATTGGGAATGATGTAGCTATGATGTCATCAGTAAAGATCTGGCTGTCAAGAAACTTCTCCATGAAGGATTTGGGAGAAGCATCCTACGTATTGGGAATACGGATCTATAGAGATAGATCAAAGAGGATGCTTGGAATGATCCAATCCTTGTACATAGATACCATAGTCAAAAGGTTTGGCATGGAAAATTCCAAGAGAGTCTCATACTGATGAGACATGAAATTAGTCTCTCAAAGGAACAGTCTACTAAGACTCCTGATGAGAGGGCACTCATGGATAGAATATCCTATACCTTTGCCATAGGATCTATTATGTATGCCATGCTATGTACACGGCATGATGTAGCATTTGCTCTTAGTGTTACGAGTAGATTTCAAGCTGATCCAAGCAAAGAGCACTGGAAGGCAGTGAAATGTATCCTTAAGTACTTGAGAAGAACTAAGGATATGTTTCTTGTCTATGGAGGAGGTGACTTGAAACTGCGAGGCTTTACTGACTTGAGTTTCCAGTCAGATCCAGATGATAGCAAGTCTACATCTAGATTCATGTTTACTTTGAATGAAGGCGCAGTGTGCTAGAAGAGTTCCAAGCAAGTAACCACTGCAGATTCGACGACTGAAGCTGAGTACATCGCTGCAGCTGAAACCGCCAAGGAAGCAGTGTGTTTGAAGAAATTCATCACCGACCTCGGCGTAGTTCCCAGCATCTCTGAGCCTATTCCGCTGTTGTGCGACAACAATGGAGCGATTGCGCAAGCGAAAGAGCCACGGTCTCATCAGAAATCGAAGCATATTCTGAGGTGCTTTCATCTTATCAGAGAGATCATATCCATAGGAGATGTAGTAGTGGAAAGAGTTCCATCCATCGACAATGTAGCAGATCCACTGACAAAGCCGTTGGCTCAAATTGTGTTTGAGCGTCACCTAGAGTCGATAGGCTTATTGTATAAAGGTGATTGGCTTTAGTCCAAGTGGGAGATTATTAGTTTTAGGTGGCCTACAAGCCAATCTGACTATATAAATCTCGTTCATTTATTAATATAATGGCATAATATTCATTATGTTTAAATCGCATTAATTATCGTTTCATAATGAAGTCCATGAATATGTGCTATAGTGATCAGATTATAATGAGATCATACTAATGAGACTGATCACTTAAACACGCATATTCTTAATTGTTCCTAGTTGGAGGATATCCGAGAAGGACATCAGATATCCGATTAGACTAGTACAGATTACTCCTGCTCAGATGATGAGGGTGACTGATCTCATAAGTCACTTGTGTGGAGAGACTAAGGCGAATCTGTAGGTGCTCATTGGAGAATGAGTTCACTGAATTGATCCGACTAAATCGCTGGATGGTATTGTACCTCACTGTCAACCAGCTTGATTCTATTATCGTAGTTGCGTGGATGGTCCTCGGACCTGAGACACCAAGGACACCTTGTCGGTGGACTTCTGTGCTTTGACCTTGGTTTACGAATCTCTAGCCACAGGATTCTAAAACGCCAAGGATTGAGTACAACGGAATACCGTCGAAGGGAATTATGTGTCAATAAGCAATCATTCGCTCTCGGTACTTAGAGAGAGAATGCTCTAGGAATGATGCGCAGAAGTCCCTAGTCAGGGCATACGATAATGTCGGGAAAGGAGTTTTCCGATATTTATCATCAACATCCAATCCAAGTGAGTCGACCGGTTAGGGTTTGACAGCATGCCATACCCTGAGTTGACTCGAGAGCATTGTACGAATGAAGGATTATATCCACGCGGTAACTGTCGGTGGAAAGGTTCCAAGAGTGGGTTACTTAACTCTGATACCTTCCGGGTTCACGCGGTGATGCTTGGCACCCAACGTGATTGGAGGCCCGGTCGAATTCGATGTGCGACATCAATTCGATTGATTCATTAATTAATAAAGAGTTATTTAATAAAGCTAGTAAGGAGTTACTAGGCTTATTAGGCTATTAACCGGACTGGTAATTGGGCCTAGAGGGTCACATGCAAATGATTCTCCAGGTGATGGATAAATAATTGGGTTTTATACAAACCGAGGGTTTTTATGAAAAACCGCACAGTTAGTATAAAATGTAGCGAACATGATGAGCAAGCCAAGCTACTGCTAACCCTAGCCGCCCCTCCTCTGTTTCTCTCTCTCTCTAGCGTCCCAGACAGATCCGGATCTGCTCTGCTGCTTCTCTGACTCCCGTTTGACGAGAAATCGTCCGCGCGTTGCGGCAATCGTTGCGGCGAACGACAGAGGTTTCGTGGGCTGCGAAGAACGAGGAACGTGTGGATATCCGTCGTGAGGAGGATCATGTGGACTCCGCTAGAGGCCAGGCGCTTGCGCAGCTTGCGGTGTCGCACCAACGGAACCGAACGGTTGCGGATTCGAATCCGCACACGGTAAGAACTGCTAGTTTTTTCGATTTTTGAAACGGGAACGGATCTCCATTTTTTTTTTTTTTATTTCCGCTGAGCAGGAGATCTGGAGAAACCCGAGAACCCAACACCAACAATAGGAAGAGGAACAACCTCTTGCTTCCAGCAGGCCCTCTCTTTCATCAAGAAGAGGAACAACCTCTTACTTCTATCATGCCCTCTCTTTCACAACCAAGAAGAGGAATAAAGTGAAATTAGAATATATAAAGTGCTTATGAAATAGGCAAGTGATCATAAAGAATACAATACATATCGAGACAAAAAATAAACAACTAGGCTGCACAGGTCTTGATTTGAAGAGGGTCTCCAAGAACTTCTTGTAAGAGTGATGATGTACGACTCTTGAGACCTTCAATCTCTTTCACTCTTGAGACCTTCAATCTCTTTCTCTCAATAGGCTAGGTGTGTTGGCTCTTTACTCCCACTTGGATGATTGTCTCTCTTGTGTCAAAATTGTATTCGTCAATGTTTTTCTCATTTTCAGCGAAGGGATTCTCTTTATATCCCTTCCTCAAAAACAATATGTTAGATTGGTTTGCTACAAGAAAGCTTTTTATTGGGTTCAAATTTCTGTGAGAGAAGTTGGAGAGAGAGAGAATGACTAGTCTACTGCGTTGCTAGACTCGAGGTCGCATGAATTAATGCATAAAAGCTTCCTCGAGTATAAACCTTGTGTTGTCAGGTTAAACCTGCAGAGACTACAAACACTACGAAGGCAAGATAACTTTTCCTGCCATTATGTCAGTTGCTAGCAGAAGTCTATGGTAGTAGAAAGTGTATAGAACTGCAACAAATTTGTCAATCAAAGATATGATAGAGATCATCAAGCAAAAATAACATGTAAAATATAACCTAAGAGTACCAGCTAATTTGAATTGAATTTCGTAACGCGAATGTTAGCCGGAGTTATAAGTCAATCGAAATGTCAATTCTTTCGATATAAGTTGTAAACAAATACTTAATCAAAGTAAGAATCTGGCCACTAATCAAAGTTAGTAAGTGAGTATACGTCTTAGTCGCAGACATACTGTTAATTGAAGTACTGGTGGCTCTCACTTAGATTTGAGGAATGACTTAATTTAAAACACATGAAATAGTTAATCGAAGAGATATGTTAGAATGCTAATTGAAAATGAACTTAAAATTCTATTCAATTAAAACACAAAACATAACTCTAAGTTGAGTTTCAATTAATGTTATCAAGGTAATTGAAGTGGCTATTCAAATGTTAATCCAAATTTGACTTAGATAGATTTAGAGTCAACATTTTAAATGGTAATCGAATGGAAAAACTGATCCAATTAAACTTGAGAGTGATATTTCGGTTAGTGCTGAATTATCTGTAGGTTATTTGAAGTCTTGAAGCATAATTGAAGTTTCAATTATCTCTTTTTTAATGAGAGTTAAGGAACTTTGAAAGCGACTAAGTTAGAGAACTTATATACCTCATGTCAGAGACTATCAACAAATGAATAAAGAAACAAAATGATTTCTTTCACTCTCATACAAACAAAGTCTTGTCATTTTCGTACTGTGATATCACTAAAATATTTCATAGTGTGTTATCACCAAAACATTTTTATAGTGTGTTATCACCAAAATATAGGGATATGAAAAACACAAATTACTCAGCAATAGTTTCTCAAAAAAAATGAAAGAGAAACCAAGCTTAGGGAGGTCGTCTAAGCAGTTCAAGGTTGAAATTGCAAATGACAATGAAGTTGAGCTACTCATACCTTTTATAGACCAAGGAAACTTACAGAAAACGTCATTCTCATACAAGTTGGTGACGCAAAAGTAGAGGTGAAAAGAAATGATGTAAACTAAATAGGTGAGAGTACCTCTGTCAGTTGATCAAAAAGTAAGTTGCTGACATGTTGTCAGATTTGATGCATCAAGAGATTTTGAAAACAAGTGGGATGAAAGGACACCGATTGCTTTAGGTGTCATAATCGATTGATCAATGAAATCATAAGCAAAAGAAGTGTAATCAATCTGAAGGATAATTGATTATAAAATAGACTATAATGGAATTGAGTCGACATCTATAATTGATAAAACACAATGGATTAGGTGATACATTTATTAATGAACAATATCGATTAAAGGTAAGACATCATTTAATAGAACGAATCGATTAGCAAAATGAATCAATATAAGAATACTAAAAGATAATCGATTAACATCAAAGCGATAATGCTCAGATTACTGAATAAAGATTTAATCAATTGAAGATTTAAGTTGAATCGATTAGAAGTCCTTAATCAAAGAAGTGATTAAGCTAGTGATTAAGTCAACAACTGAATTGATTAACAAGGAGATTTCAATTTAGCAAATAGAAGTGATCAACATACTCATATCCTTTGAGAGTGTATCCAAATTTTGATAATTAAGAACTAGGATTTTCTACCTATCTGTCAGTGTAGCATGAAATATAATATAAAATGGTTCTAAATGTAGACATCCTATCATGTTGACAGTACAAAACAGAAGGAACATGTCTATAATAGTCAACAAAAGTATCGTCACAGATATGTGATGTGACAAATCACAAGATTCGTTAGAGAAAAGAGAGCCTTTTTTTATTTAAATAGTAACCATTTAAGTAAATCGATTATGGGCATGGCTAAGTCACAAGTGCTTACTAAAAGCTATTTAATCGAAGCTATTTGTGAAGGTTAATAGGTTTGAGATCATAAGGACAATCGAAGTTCAGTTCGAGTCTCAAAATCGATTAAACCAAACAAAGCAATTGATTAATCACAAGATGATAATCATCGTTTAAACATGAGAGTAATCAATTAGTCATATAACAGTAATCGAAAGAATACAGTTAAAACAATAATCGATTTGATCAATAATAGCAGTGTTGCTGATTAATGCTAATCGATGGATCGATAAAGATGATTGAAACGTAAACACGATAATCAATTATATAGTTATTAGAAGTAATCGATTAGATAGCTTCCAGTAATTGAATTACGGACTCACTAATCGATTAGAGTTCTAACTGCAATCAAAGTCGAAACTCAATCACATAATCGATTATAAGTATACTGATAATCAAAGTGTGAAACTCGGTAATCAATTATGCAGCTGTTAGAACTAATCAAGTAGATAGTTATCAATAGCCGAAGTGAGAACTCACTAATTGATTAGAGTTTTAACTTTGATAGAAATTGAAACTCAATCATATGATAGATTAGAAGTATATCGATAATCGAAGTAAACACTCAGTAATCGATTACAGTTCTGAAATGAATCAAAATCAAAACTCAATCACTTAATCAATTAAAAGTATATCGATGATTGAAGTGAACATGTTAATCCATGTTGTAATTAAATAACATAATTGATTGAAGTATAATTGAAGCTGATGACTGATTAAGGCTTCACAAATAATCGATTAAAGATATGAAATTAAAATTAAAATCGAATCGATTAACTTAGACAATACTTAAAATCAAAATGTTAATTGATTTATCAATTAAGTCTAAAATCGAGGGATCATAGAACTCCTTAAATCAACTAAGTCCATAACTAAACAAGTAGCCATGAAATTGACAACATAAAAACACATTCAATTATGCTATCTAGATAAAAGTAAATAATATTTATTGATAATATTTTCATTATTTGTTATTAGCAAAATATAGAAGTAAAATAAAGAGACAAATTACTCAACACTTCTTCAACATAACATCTTTCTTAGCCTTTATACATCATAAGTGATCACACATCAAATCTTTCACTTTAGTATAGGACAAGCAACCACACAGTGACACCGAGTACTTGTTCTTCTTCATTACTTAATGGTTATGGCAAACCTATTAGATCTTTGACTATGCAGTTGGAGGATGCCCTCAGATCCTACCGGATAGCATGTAAACACACTTCTCACATTTAACCAGCTGCCTCGGGTATCTTACTTATCCCCGTAGTCATTAATCGAGTGAATGAGGAAATCTAGAGGTGACTTCCATGGAATTAGGAGATGCTCCCACTGTGTGACACTTTAGTCCCGAGGGAATCAATAGATGACCGCCACAATGTAGCACTTTGGTCCACATGGCACTTAGATCCCACATCACCGGCTTGGTACATCCACTTAGCACCTTAATTATTTTTAAATTAGGCATATGCACGTATAAACTAATCTATTTGATGCAATACATGCACGAATGCATAACAAGATGCTAATGGCATATAGTTAATCATGAAAATAACAAGAAAACAATTCATCAATTAACCTCATGAATTGCATCATGGACAGTTGATGTGATTCAAATCACATCAACCATCCTTGATGCATTTTAGCAAGCCATACAAAATTTCAGCTTTTTCATTAAAACCTACTTATTTTGAAAAACAATGAATATGCATGAACTATCATGGTGCTAAGCACAATGCAACATGTATATCATGGTCTATGCATGCATCAAATATTATTTACATAATTAATTTAGAATTTAACTAGCATGACGACAAGGATATTCTAAAAAATATAAAAAACAAGAAATATGGTCTTTCTATAATAATTGGCTTTTATCTTGATATGGTATAAAAACATGGATAATAATCATCTACATGCATAGTGGATCATAACAGAACAGTAACATCGATCTTATCATGGATCTAAAACATGGAGTACTCTTGAACGTTAAATATAAACCATCCTGTAATGGCCTGAATCATGTTATACATGATTGACGTGATTCAAATTGCGTTAGCATGTAGTGACGCATTTCAACCCAAATTCAGATCTTACGTAAACAAAAGGAGAAGGAAAAAGAAAGAGGAAAGAACGGATCCATGTAGTCTACACTTCATTCTAGGACATCAACTAAACACTCATGCATC
The DNA here is from genome assembly GCA_030544215.1 of Zantedeschia hybrid cultivar. NCBI lineage: Eukaryota > Viridiplantae > Streptophyta > Magnoliopsida > Alismatales > Araceae > Zantedeschia > Zantedeschia hybrid cultivar. The sequence goes on along the minus strand of JARZZO010000013.1, from coordinate 11,140,092 downwards.
ATATAATACTTAGTAGATAGCACAGTAGTTTGAAAATGGAGTTTTTCTACATAAAAATACTATGCTCTTCATATTTAGTCATCATTTGCCTCACATACACAGCATAACCATGTAAACAAGCTTGCCTTTGGCAAGGAAAGAAGCTCCACTATGCACCACCACACCATTACCATGTTTACCATGCGCCACACACTATCCATCTGCAAAGAATGTGAAGAACGGCTGCCGCCTCTCTCTCTCGATCTCTATCGAACTCTCTCTAGGGTTCCGATTGGCTTAGAGACAAAAATAGGGGTTGCAGACACACTCAGGGACTTAAATAGTCCTAACAATAGAGTCCCATGTAGACTCAAGTTGCGCACAGAGGAGAAAGAACATGCTACAAGTCGGGCTCATATTTCATTAAATCATGTCAGCTTGTGTCACGCATCAGCAAAGGGTGACACATTTCAAAGAATTCCAGTAGAATTTAAAATTACAAAAAAAATTCAATTGATTCGAAAACCAACTCCACTAATGGGTCTACCAGGGTACTTATTAATGGGCTTATAATGGGTTTGCTAAAAATGCCAGGTGTTACACTTTTAGTCAAGTAGACTTCGTATCCACACACATGGTTTGTCATACAACTAATTCGATCTTGAAAAGTTGCTTTTGTTTGAGCTATTGTACTTTATGTAATGGTATTGGCATTTGCATGAATTGACTAATCTTAGATCTTACTATATATGTGATTTGATGGATTTATGTAACGCCCCAAAAATCCTTATTCCGAGTTTCAAGTGTGGGAATAACCCAACTTACAAAAGAGTGAGAATAATCCAGAAGGAATAAATTACAAGAATTATACAAATTATAGTGTCCAGATCCAAAATTTACATTGCCATGCCAAAATCCATTTCAAAGTACGCAACATAAATGTATTACATTTTTACATCTCATCTTTAGACTTACAACTACTATTTACAAATATTTCTAATAACATGACTAGAGTACCTAAGATCCTTCTCTTGGACTCTTGGATATGTTTCCTTTACTAAAAAATGGTTAAAACTTAAGAATAAGTCAAGTGACTTAATAAACATCATACCCTTCCACATGGCTTACCATATTATATATGAAAAAAGTTGCATCTATGTTATTCGTAACAGGAAAAAAAAAGAAGTTCTAATGATACATATAAAACAAAAATAGTGTCATATTGTCAAACATTTGGTGGATCATATTTTAAAAGACATAATTACAAAATTTAAAGAGCAGATTTGAAGCATGCATACAGAGGCAGGATACATCATCTTACTTTTATATTCTTATTAGAATTTTCATAATTTCATTTCTTATTTCTTCTTGGTTCTTCTTCTTCATGTGCGGCATAGTTCAACTTACATGCTTCTTCTTCTTATTGCTACCCTTCCCGTGGCGATTTCACACATAATCTTTTACTTAAGACATATGCCGGGTATTTCTTTTTATTATGCTTAAGTGGCAGTACAAATAACATAATCTAGGGAACGTTCTTCTGACCCCACATGTCGGGCGTAACACGTGAACCTTTGTAACTGCAGTACAGGGGAGTACACTTCTCCCACCTAACTGGAATCGGGCCTGACGACAGTGAAACAAGTATAGGATTTCCATTCATAAACTTGTTTCCCCCCGGGCCATAGAAGGATCTAGAGGTGGCTCATACTTAGGGGTATAGCACTTAGCCAACTGCGTAGTTTTCCCTAAAACATGCCATCTATATGCCATATTTACAGTTATCATTCTCATGTGTTTCTAACATAATGCATGTAAATAGACCATAACTTATTTAATTGCAATTCTTACATGTTGCGGTATATTTTGGTTTAAAATCCGAGTTATTTACATCACAAGTCAAGTGACTTTAATCAATTAGAGTTGTTTACTTCACGCAAATTATGTCTTGTTACATATGTGCAGGTGGCGCAATGAAGTGTAACATCCCAAAACAACTATCGGATACATGCATATATTAATTAATAATGGCAAAACGGATGTAGCCAATAGTTTTTTCGTAATATAAGGCAAAATGAGTAAACAAACTCAAAATAGAAAATAACCAGAGTAGGATAATCATACACCTACATTAGCTATGACAAAATTTACGACTACTGCCTTTTTACCCTTGGATGTTGGGCCGAGTAAAATCTCCCTTCTTTTTTCTCCTTTTGCCTTCTCTCTCTCTCTATCTATCTTTTATCTATCTACTAACATGGGATGGGAGAAATTTAAGAAGTTGCCCCCTATTTATAGGTGGAGAAAAAGGAGATATTTTAAGGATCAGGGTAACGAAAGGGCTAAATAACTTAAGGGCTAAGTAATTGCTATCTTATCGATTCTTTTAAAATAATTGTATATATATCTATACCTTTTCACCAAGTAATCGATACAAATCTTTTTTGGCTATTTAAAGGTACTTTTAAGAATTTTAAAATTTTCACTTAAGACCCTATAATTCATCTATTGCATTATAACACATAAGCTTTTCATAATTGCATTTTTAATTTTTAAGTATTTATAAATATACCCTTTTTTTCTAAAGGTGTGTGCATTTTAGTGAAACTTATTACTAACCTAATTGCACCATAAATTCACTAAAATCATAAATAAACTTTTCCTTTCATACATTGTTAGAAATGAAAATATCCTCATAATTTATTTAGGGATCCTTACAATTTAATTCCACCATTTACACCATATCCCTCGTGTGAGTTATCAAACTAGAACATGACTGTGATATTGACTTTTGCATAGAACTGTGGAATCATAGTCCCCCCCACCACTAAATCAAAGTTTGGCACTAGGATTTTGCCTGAAAAAGTGCCCACACTCAATACACGCGCCAAAACTAAGAATGGACTAGGAAACATCCTTTGCAGTAGCATTGTCTTTTTTCTGAAGCGTTTTCAGCTTCATTCAAAATTTTTGAGATTGTCTTATTACATGATTAAGGTTAAATAGTAGATATACATAATAAATAAATTAAAATTCCACATGCTTGGGATTATCATTATAGTGTGTTTCTATACTACAATGACATATTTTCAGCTCTATTTAGAAACATATTAGATCTTGATTCAAATATCAACTTTTCTACAAATTACAATATTAACATAATAAATTCCTCATGCTTGGTGTAAATTCTAACATATATGGAACACATTGTCCGGATATACTTAAATCATGATAACCAATATCTAGTCTATGGAGATATGGATCACTTTTTTTCCTCATAGAAATTTTAGAAAAAAAGTAAATTTCAGAAGTACCATGCATTACAAATTCAAATTAATTAGTTCATCCCTTTTTGCTAATCGATCATATGAATGTTGATCAAATTTCCTAAAATTTAATACGTATAATTCATGTTATCTCATATATATGAAGATGCCACAAATAAATGCATTTACATCCTTAATTATACTCCTTCATATTTGAAAAATATTTGTAAATAATTAAGGATATAAATCAATTATTAACAATTTTACTTTTCACTATTATTTAATATTAATATAATTTATCGATATGTTGATCACCTGGGAAGTAAAATCAATACTTTCAAAGTAAAAATATAAATTTTCAACACCCTTCAAACGTATATATTTAGATTTTTTAGCAAAATAATCGCATAATTTGTTCAATTATTTTAATTTTCATGCTTTTCCGAAGAAATATCCTATAAAGTTAGTTAAAACATAATTTAAGAGTCACAAAAATATATGCAAAAATTTATGGGCTAACATGATGCTTAGATCATATTAGTAAAGTTCATAGGGTTTGAAGCCGTCTATTAATTTATGGACAAACCCTTAAGGGACCATTTGTGGATGTCGATAATCTATTAATAGATGGAAGCCATATATTGACAGATCACAGAACAATCCTTATCCAACCAAAGGATGGAAGCCATTTTGGGGCATGTTTTGTGCAAGACTTTAATCCTTATCCAATCAATTGGTTACTAAAACTTTACTAATCAAATAAATGCAGGTATCCCACATAACAATGGTATTAGGTCATCATATGCCTACCTTTCCATGGATCCTTCTTAAAGTTTCCCAGGCGAGCATCTAATAGTGAACCTGTGATACTTGGCCTGTTAGTAGCTCAGTGATATCCCGTTAGTAACCCAGGTAGGCCCACTAGTGGGTTAGATTGAGCCTTTAGAGGTTTTGGCCAAGAGAGCTTATTAGCGTCATACCCACTTGACGCGATTAAGAGGGGTGCTTAAAAAGGATCATATCATCCAGACATGATTAAGAAGTCTGATTCCAATGCGATCTCTCTTGAGTTCTTTCCTTCTAGAGTGTTTGTTTTTAAGTAGACTTTGACCTAGAGGCTATTTAAAGTATCCCTAAGCGTGAGAGAGAAGGTTACTACATTCTAAACCCTAGAGCAAACGTGAGGGAAAGATTAGAGGCATTTCTCAGTGCGTGGAGGGGGTATTTTTTGCATTCTTCGTGTGCACCGAGAGAGACGGCAGTGCTACGGTGCTGCAGAGTGTGAGAGAAGGTGGTTGCCTTGCCTAGGTGGCATTAATACAGTCGTTTCGCTTTATAGAGGCAAGTTATGATGAATTTCGACATTCATAGCTATTTTTACGTAAATAAAATCTTATTTTCAAAAATAATTGTCAATTACTATGATAGTAGCATGAAAAGAAGGCTTTATAGTTATGTTTGATGCATGTGAATCCCCCACGTATGACCCTTCTTTCTAAATTTCCATGCTCTATGTGGGGAACCCAAGACTGAATGCAGAAACCCTAATCTGCATGCTTGAATGCGTCATGTGACCCTGACGCAATTTGATATTCACGTCAGATGATGCTATTAAGCTTAGTGTTGGTTGATGATTAAAGTTCTATTATGCATATTTTAGTGGCATAATAGGTTCATAGCTTAATGAATTAAGTACTGCTCCGATACTGCATAGATGAGGTATATTTGTGACCTTTTTTCATGATTTCCATGAGAACTTATTTTTCTATCCATAAATACATGTTTATATGTGATGTAGACCTTTGCATTACTATTCACAGCACTGTCACAGAGCATACTGCATGCATGTTTAAGATGATTAATGCTATAGACAATGCCATCATGGGAGGTTAAGTGTCCAACCCACAATACCGTCCTTGTGGGTCAAGACTAAGATAAGATACGAAAGAGCTCATGGCAACGAATCAGAATTTTGGATGTGTGCTTTACACTGACCCTGGGTGGGATATGTCAAACCCCTGACTATGCAGTCGAAGATCTTGTTGGCTTTGTCTTACCTCTAGGTAGTGATGATGATGAATAAGATGAACTATGACCTTTAACAATGTGGCTGGATGCATGCCCTATCATAAAATGATGAATATGATGCTATATTGTATGATGCAATGCATATGAATGGCCATGTTTATTGTTTAAGAAATCATGATACATTTAGACCGCGATGAAGACTATATGTATATTCTTGACATAGATGACCTATGAGCATGTTTAGGACATAAGATTTGCTTACATTTATGTTATGGTTCCAGCATGTTTAGATGTGAATAGTTAGTTTTCTAAGCTTGTTGAATTCTATATGGCTCACACATGTATACAAACTCGTTTTTCAGCTGAGGGAGACTTTGTTGAGGCGGATGAGACAGAAGTAGTTGTTTCAGAAGCTTGAGGCTTGAGTTGAAGCCAATTATCTAAAAGTAGATTTTATTTCATTTTTAAGTAACGAAAGATATAATAGGGATTATTTTTAGCATAAGATATATACTTTTATTATAGATATTTAGTGATCCAAGATATGGAGACTTTGTATTTTATTTCAATGATATTAATAGTAGATTATCTTAATGATAGTTGTTTCCATGGTGATTATGGTCTTATCTTCATATACTCTTTCTCTACGGTTCGTAAGAGGATGTTTGGGTTGTTCTCACTGTGGTGTGCCCGCAACGTTCATCCATTGAAAGTAGCCCAAAGAGAGCCGCCGCCCCCCTCGTTCTCTTTCCTTTTTATCTCCCTCATCCCTCTTTTAAAAATCCCTCTCCTCCTCTTTTTAAAGGAGGCTCCCTTTTCCCAACTGACCTCCTTCTCTCCCCACTTTCTTCTTCTTCTTCTTCTTCTCTCTCCTCCTTTCTCCCCTTCGCGGTCTTCCTTCTTTTTTTCTCTCTCTCTCTATTCTTCTTTTCTTTCTCTCTGCACATCTCTGCCTCTCTCTTAATTGCCCTCTTCTTCCTTTCTCTTTATCTCTCTCTCTCTGTTCTTCTTTTCTTTCTCTCTGCGCATCTCTCCCTCTCTCTTAATTGCCCTCTTCTTCCTTTCTCTTTATCTCTCTCTCACCTTTTCTCTCCCTCTCTCTATAATTTTCTCTATCTCATCCTTTCTCTCTCTTTGCTCTAAAACATCTCTCTCTATCCATTTCTCTCTCCCCTGTTATCTCCCTGTTTGCTCCCGCTCTTTCTCTCTCTTCCACTTCCTCTTTTTTTCTCTTTCCTCTCCTTATGGCTCAACCCTCTCTCTAAATCTCTTTGAACCCACTCTCTCTTTCTCTCTTTTTTTTTATTTCTCTCTCTCCTGTTCCCCTTTCCTCTCTCTCTCTTCCTTCCTCTCTCTCTCTTCCTTCCTCTCTCTTTCTCCTTCTCTTTTCCACTCTTCTTCTCTCTCTCTCCCGCTCTTCCTCTCTCTTTCTCTATCTTCCTTTCTCTCTTTTTCTCTCCCTCTATATCTCACCTCTCTCTCTTCTCTCTCGCCTTCCACGTGCCGAACATGGCCACACTGTAGCACCACGCAGCACACGAGCCCAGGTTTCGTTGCCTGTACCCAGCTGTAGCAGCCGACCGCGCGATCCCGCCTAGGCCGCTGCCTCCACGTATCTGCATTGTGCCTGTAGATCTCTCCCCAAGAGCGACGCTATGAGACACCCCGCCACGTGCCGCTCCTCAGTCGGTTCCTACCCGGAGCTGCCCTCTACCGTGTACTAATGCTGCAACCGCCATGCGCCAGTGCTCCCAAGACTCCAGCAGTCGTGTACCATGCCACTCCTGCTGCTGCACCGGGCTCATCGTGCCTGAACCCCCAGAGTCTTGCTGCCTTGCTATTTTAGCGTGCTTCATTGCCCCCGTACGCAAGCCCGTTGTTGTTGTTGTTCTCACTGCCATTGTTCCTTCTTTTTCATTTATTTATTTTTACTATTTTGTTAATTTAGGTTAGTTGATGAAATTAGTTTAGTTAATTTGCTTAGAGTTATTTAGTTGTATTATACTTGGCTTAAGATCAATAGTGAGTGTGTTTCTTTACTTCATTTAATCTAGCTTTCCCCTCCTAATCTTCTTCTTTATGTATGGTGATGTGCGTTATTTTTTTTAGAATTAATTCAGTCAATTAGATTTGTTTGCTCTAATTAGTTTAATTAATTAATTCACAGCATCTTAGTGGTAATTTCTAGCATTAAGTACACATTTAATTTTTGCAATGAACTTCTTCCTAATATTTAAGTGGTCTATTTTTTATGAAATAAAATCCAAAGTTTTCAAAGCTAAAATCTAGTTCTCCGTGCATCGACTCGGTTCTCACCACTTAACTAATTTTCAATTTGATTGTGAGTTGAGTAATTTGAAGTTGGTTGTCGTAAGTGTTTGACGATGCGCATCGCATGTATATCAATTTTTGGCACCGTTGCCGAAAATTAGAAGTTTGAAAATTTTAGATTTAGTATGCATATTCATACTAACATAGAGGAGGATTTTTATTTCTTTTTCTAATTTTCACATCTTTTTTCTTTTCGTGTACCTACAAAATAATATATATAATTCCTCCTCCCAGTGCGTATGTTCCAACTTGCTTTGTTTGTATTTTCTTTTTAGTTAGGTTTCTTTTTAGTGATTTCTTAAGTTAGAAATGTTTCCATTAATTAAAAAAATAAAAAATCCTAAAAATAAAAATTTTCATTTTAAGATTAGAAACTCTCCATGTTTAGGTCATGCATCATTTAAGGCTGCACTTTTAGGCAATTTCCTTTATTGTAAATTTGTTTTTGTTGAAGATTGTGGGGGATAAGGTGAGATGTCTAACCTTCTTTAAAACCATGTTCATAGATTTCCATGATTGCATAGAACCCCATGTTTGAATTGGTTGTGAACTTTACTTGAAAATATCTTAAGGGTAAGTCCATTAAGAAAATAAGGTGGGAATTTCATCACCCTTCCTTGGCCCAGAAACAACCATCCCCTGTACTCTTGCACTAACCCAAGCCCATCAAAATTAAGTAGGAATTAACCCTAAGCTTTACAAAGAGATTTGGGTCTAGCTTGATCCCACTGTCACTTTTGAAGATCGATGTCTAAGGCTAGGTCAAATGGTAAACACCTAAGTGGCTCTATAGTTATTTAATTAGGTCCCTACGAGAGCAGGGGAGCCTCCCACTACCATATCTCTTATCTGGACGGTTGACAACTATGTGGACTTAGGTTAGAGCTAGACTAATTTGTGAGAAATACATCATTTAGGTTAGTTTAGTTGATGTTGCACTTATGATAGAGCTAGACCAAGTGCCTAGCAAGCCTACTAAAAATCATGAAGAAATATCACTTGATTTTGACCAACAATTCAATCAACCTGAGATCTCTCAGCCTAAAAAGGCTCACATCATGTCTAATCTTGAAAATATAGAGAGTCTTGAGGAGTGAAATTAGGAGAAAATAGGGAATGTTAGGCCCAACCAATGCATAGGTCTGGAAATCCTTAAGGCTGGTCATTAAGAGGAGCCCGAGCCTAATTCGCTGCTGAGGAGGGTCAAGAAGAAAAAGGGGAATAGAAAATGAAAAGTGTCTTAGAAAGCATAACTCCACAATTTTTGGAAAAGATAAAATGGAAGATTTTCATCAAAATGTGGAGGTTATGAGTAGCAATGATGAAGTTGAAGAAGGACATGAGCCAGAAAATATCATGGTGGATAAATCTAGAATAAGCAAGGAGGAAGTAGGAGAGAAGTCACTAGAAACTTCCAAGCCATTTCAATTTCAAGCAATAGGTGAAACTTCTCCTACTCGGGCCTAAGAGGATAATGGTGGAAGTGAAAAAGAGCCATTAAGGATAAGTCGGAGGGAGATGACTAAGGGGAGGAGAAACCTGATGAGGATCTGATCATGTACCAACCCATAGTTTCCTTCCCTAGTGTCTTAGAACCCTAGCCTAATAGCAACAATAAGCTGGCCCAAGATGAGGAGATAGTGAAACCATTCAATCAAGTTTACATCAATATCTCTCTCCTCAATGCAATTCGGCATGTTGCAACATGCGCTAGAGCCCGAGAAGAACTTTGCACAAAAGTATATGTGAAGGATCTGGGTATCCCGCTCATTTCATGTGACATGAAGGGCATTACCTTTCATCGTGTCCTCTTGTAACTTGGCGCTGGAGTGAAAATTATCTCAATTTATGTCTTTGAAAAATTTGAAATTAGAGAATTAAAGTCCAAATCGATCGCTTCGCAGTTAATGATCAATTCATTAAGCAGCCATGCGACATATATTCTTATTCGGGTGAATAGAAGCCCCGTTCTTGTTGATTTCCTCATCCTTGACATGGAATCATCCCCGACCTTGAATCAATTCTCCAACATTCTTGGAAATTTTGATCTTTTTCTGGGGGATCAAGTTCTTCAATTCATTCAAAGACATGAAGAGGGGTACATTATTGGGATGGCCTATGAATCAAGTGGAATCAATCTTTCAATGACCATGTTGGAAGATTATTTTTATCTCGAGCTTTGATAATATCACTCTGACTCATCAGATGCATGTTGCACTTAAGCCACTCCAACCAACAATTGTTAAAACATGTGCACTAAAATTTGTGTTGACAGGCACTGAATAATATGTGCATTACCTTTGACTGAAGACATTAAACTTAACACTTATGAGGACAATGTCATTTAAGTTGGGGGTAGCAACCATTGTGCATGTTTATAAAGTCTTTTGAAGAAATCTTATATTTTTTATAGATAAAAAATATGTTCAAATTTTTTAAAATTTTTGGCATTTTCACACCCCAATTAAGCTTTTATTCAATCATGCTTCATTAAGGGAGTCTTAAGCAAATCAATTTTGAGTTAGTTAATTGGACAAAAGCTTTAAAAAGTTCATAATATTCCACCTCCATAAGGTGCCCGATAGAGATGATTTTCACATACACACGACAACTTGGGGTGAGTGGAAGACCTTAAAAGTATCGAGTTGCTGGAGTTGGTCTAGAGGGTAGGACTACCTATTCTATTTTTTATTTTTGGGTCGAATAAAAGGAAGGTCAGAATGGATAATAGGGGACCAACCCACTCAGTATCCTAAAGAGGCGGTCATCTAAAAGGGACAGTTGTAAGCATGGAAATTGAATGTCAAATAGCAAATATACTTCGCAAGAGCCAAAGGAAGGCAAGTGGCAAAAAGTACACACCCCCTCAGGAAAATTAAAGAGAGTGGCGAAAAGTACGCACTTTCAAAGGCAAAGAGTGCACAATAAAAAAGCCATGCTAAATTAAAGGTTTCTCATACTAAAATAAGACTAAGTCCTGAAAAGTGTTGAGTCAGGACAAGAGCTGAAAAGCAATTCTTACTGACTGATCAATAGATTTCTTTTTTCTCTTCTCTCTTCCAGATAATTTTGCCCCAAGGGTCAACAAAGGTGAGAATATATTAGAAATGGTGGAAATGAACTCAAAGCATGGCAATCTTTATGCACAATCATCTGTCATGATGCTAAGTGTAGCAGAGGAAAGGAGAACGTTAGCTTAACTAATCAACTATCATTTAATTATTTGTGATAGATAGCCTTCAACTAAAACGTGATTTTTCATAGCTTATTATAGTCCTAATTTTTCACTATTTGAATTGCTAATAGACTAGTAACGATTAAGTTGGGGGCTGTGATAATTATGCATTCTAGGATATTAATTGATTAAAATTATTTATTACACTCATGATTTTATGTGCAAAATTGCATGGAATGATAAATAATTTTGTGCTCTTTCCAACGACACAAATTTTGTTGAATTGCGAGTTAAAAAATAAAGTCATTTCATGTGAAAAACTAAGTGGAGTGCATTTGTGGTTTTACAACAAAGCCAAGAATATTTAATTTAGGCATAATTATTGTGTTGTTTACTATAGAGAACTAATTTGAATTTTTTATGTGTGAATAAGGCATAAAAGGCATGTGGCACAATTGGTTGGATTACTTAGTTGTCAGGAGGGTGACCAAGGTTCAAATCCCAGTAATAACGCAGCTTATTTTTGCAAAACGGACAAAGGCAGTGCCACCATAGACATTTACTAGTTTGAAGAAGGGTTGCACTAACCTCTTCTCCAAGGTAGTCCAAAGAGAGCAGACGGCCCCCTCTTTCTCTTTCCTTTTTATCTCCCTCATCCCTCATTTAAAAGTCTCTCTCCTCCCTCTTTTTAAAGGAGGCTCCCCTTTTCCCAGCCGACCTCCTTCTCTCCCCTCTTTCTTCTTCTTCTTCTTCTTTTCTCTCTCCTCCTCTCTCCCCTCCAGGCTCTTCCTTCTTTTCCTCTCTCTATACTTCTTTCTCTCTCTGTTCTTCTTTTCTTTCTCTCTTCGCATCTCCCCTCTCTCTTGGTTGCTCTCTTATTCCACTCTCTTTATCTCTCTCTTACCTAGTCTCTCCCTCTCTCTTCAATTCTCTCTCTCCCCCGCTATCTCCCTATTCGCTCTTCTCTTTTTCTCTCTCTCTCTCTCTCTCTTCCTCTTCCTCTTATTTTCTTTTTCCTTTCCCCATTCGGCCCTCTCTCTATCTATCTCTCCGAACCTGATATCTCTTTCTCTCTGTTTTTTTGTTTCTCTCTTTCATGTTCCCCCTTCCTCTCTCTCCCTTCCTTCCTCTCTCTTTCTCCTTCTCTCTTCCTCTCTGCTTCTCTCTCTCTCCCTCTCTTCCTCTCTCTATCTTTATTTTCCTTTCACTCTCTTTCTCTCTTGCTATCTCTCTCCTCTCTCTCTCTTCTCTCTCGCCTTGCTATGCGCCGGATGTGGCCACGTGGCAGCATTGTGTAGTACGCGAGCCTGGGCTTCATATCCCGTGTAGGCCGTGTAGGTGCACCGTTGCTGTGTGGCAGCCGGCTACGTGGTCCCGCCTAGGCCGCCACCTCCATGCACCTATATCTTGCCTAGATCTCTTTCCCCAAGAGCAGCGCTGTGAGCCACCTCGCCACGTGCCACTCCTCTGTCAATTCCTGCTCGGAGCTGCCCTCTATCGTACGCCAATGCTGCAACCACCATGCACCAACGCTCCCAAGCCTCCAACAACCGTGCACCATGCCCCTCTTGCTGCTAAACTAGGCTCATTGCGCCAAAGCCCTCCCTATCCTTACTGCCTCGCTGTTCCAGCACGGTTCATTGTGCTCATATGCAAGCCCACTGTCATTGTTGTTCTCATTGCCACTGTTGCTTCTTTTTCTTTTTCTTTTTTTTTTTTGTTAATTTAGGTTAGTTGATGAAATTAGTTTAGTTAATTTGCTTAGAGGTATTTAGTTGCATTAGACTTGGTTTAAAATCGATAGTGAGTGTGTTTCTTTTTTTCTTTTAATCTAGCTTTCCCCTCGTGATCTTCTTCTTTAAGCGCGGTGATGTGCATTATTTTTTTTAGGATTAATTCAGTCAATTAGATTTGTTTGCTTTAATTACTTTAATTAACTAATTTACAACATCTTAGTGGTAATTTCTAGCATTAACTAGGCATTTAATTTTTGCAATGAACTTCTTCCTAATATTTAAGTAGTATATTTTTTATCAATTAAAATCCAAAGTTTTCAAAGGTAAAATCTAGTTCTTTGCGGATCGACCCGGTTCTCACCACTTACCTATTTCAAATTAATTGCGAGTCCGATAATTTGAAGTTGGTCGATGTGAGAGTTTAACGACGTGCCTTGCGCGCATATCATAGGCCCGCATGATTGAACCAGGTCGGTTGGGTGGGTGCGTTATAGAACCTCTTCTTGGTTCTTCCTTGGCTTCACACTTAGTCTTCCTTACCTACCTTGGTATCCTCTCCTTCCTTAGGAAAAGCAATCCACATCTAAAAACTCTACTCTGCAAGCTATACCTCGAGGAAGAATAAAGAAGAAGTAAGCTAAAATACACACATGAAATGGAAACTTTAGAAACTATCATATTGACTAATGCTTATTTACAATGGCTTCAACCCTATTTGAGTCATGGTTAATGGAATTTAACTAATTTAGATTCTAAGTTGAATTTGTTGTTGTCTTAAGTCTAATCCAAACTAGCACATATCTAGTATCCTCAAAAATGTTTGTTAGCATAGACTAGTTCCCACTTCTTTGCATTTTTAGCCAACTAAATTATAAAATTAGGACAAGTAATGACATAAAAATTGTATATAAGTTGAAAAATTTTCTAATGGTTCATGTTTTGTTTCATTATGATGTTTCTTTCAAAGCTTTATCTTCAACAAGTGGTCTAATATTAGTTAAAATTTTGAAATAATGGATGTATTATCTAATTGGGCCATCTTAATTAGTGCTTTAATGGGCCTATTTAATTTGTTAAATTCCATAAATTGAATAGGGTATAATGGATATAAATATGCTAAGCACAGTCTCCCACAATGTCATAATGTCATTAATAAACTGATGGCATCAGCTATATAGAATATGAAGTTAATTCATAAATGGTTAGTTGAAAGTATCTAGATGCTTAGACATGAAAATAATATAGACCTTGGCATATCATGAGAAATAATATTGACATAATAATGAAATTAGATGCATAATTATTTCATTATATAAAAAATTCTTAAGTTTCCACATTGAGGAAGATGCAGTTAACATATTTTTGAGCGGGATGAGGCCCATTAAAAGCATTTGTTCCACCCAAGCAACATGCTAAGAAGATTCACTTGCCTACATGATATGTTTCAACTTGTTTAAACTATATGCATATATGTCCATGCCAAATGTGTAGTAGGATCAATTATTTATTCTTGAAGATATGCTTTCCAAGTAGAATATATTCCATCTTGTAAACATGTATTATATTTTAAATACATAAAATACTTTATAGGTATTCTTCTACTTTGCTATTTTTAACTTCATTTGCAAGTAAAGTAGAAAAGTATTTAAAAGTCATGGTGATGGAAGGAATAAACAAAATACTCGATATTATCCATAGTAAAAGCAAAAACATAAAAGCCACTAACAATAGTGGAAGATTTTTGACAATTGACTTGTATTGAAATATGTCAATCCATGAATAAAATATGATCACTTGCTTGTAAGGTTTTGATAAAAAAGGCTCATATGCAACTTATAAGAAAGATTCATGTAATTTAAGTTTTAGTAACAATATTTTCTAAGAAAACTTAAATTGAGTGTTATTGGTGTACACCTTTTTGTATATCATATAAGGAAATTTTTAGATCTTATAATATGACGTTATAGAAGATTAAATTAGATGATGTAAAATCAATTGACGTTTCTAGGTGCACATTGATTTACAAAGATGCTGATGACCGATATAATAGGGAATCTTTCATATTGATTTCTTTGAGTATACTTCTTGTGAATGCTATGCTAACTTCCGCTCCCACTAGATAGTATATCACACAAAGTCGAGGACTTTCCAAATTAGGGAATTTTGCTCAGCATCATGGATTGTAGACTATTTCTTTTCTAATGTAGATTTTAAGTCCTATTAAATTTCATTTGATAAAAAATTTAGATTGAATTCTTTTCTTATCTAGGTTGGAATGAATCAAATAGGATATTATTGACATTTATTCTTGTGTTTGTCTTTATAATACACTCATCCTTTGCAGTTTTATAAAACCTTTTTGTTTATTGTGTTTTTTTTTTTTCATTTTAGAAGAGTATGGGTTGTCTTTTTTTATTAGCACAAGAATTTGAATAAATTGTATAGTGATCATAATAATTTTTCTCTTTTCAAAATTGATGGCAAGAATATTATTATTCACATGTCATACCTAATAGTATAATTAAACATTACACTCATCTTGATGTAAATGTCTGCCAACTTCATGGTGATAGAATCTTACACTAATTTCTCATGGGGTGTCATGTTTTCCTTTTGCAAAATGGTTTTCACATAAAAGAAAAACCTCACAATCATAAAGTTTTCCTATTATGTTCTTTATTTGATGTATATATATGGGGAGATCTCAAGAGCCCAAGCAAGTTGCTTAGATCTTATCTCACATATTTCATCTTCTCCTTGATCAAAAATAGCAGAGAGAGATGGGTTTATCGAGGGCAAGTATTATGTTAGCTATCATTAAAGCTTCATTCGCTCTCTCCTTTGCATTTGATATGTCTATTATGAAGTATGGGGAGGAGAACATTATGGAAAGTTTGTTGAAGAATCAGGAAGAAACAAGATGGTTATATGAAGACTGGATGGTCATGCACAATAAGTCATACTACACACTTGAGGAGAAGGAGAGGAGATTTGAGATCTTTAAAGATAATCTTCATTTTATTAATGAGCATAACCACCCTCAAAATAACCACTCCTACATTGTTGGTCTTAATCATTTTGCTGATTTGACCAATCAAGAGTATCAATCTACTTACCTCTATAAAATTAACATGAGCGAATTGTTCTCTGTACCTATAAGTAAGAGATACAATGTTAGGAAGTGGGATAGACTTCCTAATTCCATTGATTGGAGGTCTAGCGGTGCTGTAGGGCCAGTGAAGAACCAAGGCACATGTGGTAACTTTTATGTTCTTAATTGGATGCTTCATATCAAAATGACAGAAAGATAATCTTATTATTTTTTGTTGCTTAGACACATGTTCAGTCAAATTAAAACCATGTTCCTTGTTTATTATTTATTATTTAAATTAATTTTGTGTTGTCATATTCATGGCAACTAAATAATGGTATCATTCTTTATCTAGAAATTATTTCGTCAAATTCATTCTTATTTTCTTTGTTTATATTATAGATACAAATTTTATTCTTAGAAACAAATTCATGTTGATAATGTATTCTTTGGTAAATATTTGAAGATACTTCAAGGCTAGATGTCTAAACTATCTTATAATGGTAGAGTATCCATTTAAGCTATATATATATATATATATATATATATATATATATATGCATTATGTAAACATCATTTTATGATTTTTCTCCAATTAGTGAAAATGTAGAAATGTATAAGTTAGTAGCATTCACTACGTATGGCCTTTTTACAAAGACAAATATATTTATGCATCTCTCTCTCTCTCTCCATCTTAGCTACTCACTATCACATGCATGTGCACCATACATTTTTATGTAATTAGGTTGAAGCCATACATTGGCTTAAAATCATTTTCAACATTACTTTTCTTCTTCGAAAAAACTTATCATTGATCTTCATATTTTGTTAAAGTTAATTAATCTAATTTTAGTCTATAGAAGCCTAACATGAAATGATATTCTAATTATTCACATTACCTCCTTAATCATTAACCTTTTGAAAAGTTTAGGAAAGAATAGTACCAACATATTTTCCATGTTATTATACATATGTAGAACATTCTTGTTAATTTATTTCATTCTTGTGTATAATTTTGGTATCATGGATTTATAAATACTTTCTTAAAATTTTTTGGTGAGAATATTAGTAATCACATGAGATCATGGAACTTCTTCAAAATCCTTTTAACATAAGTAAACTTTATGAATTAGTTAATGAAAACCTAACACTTGTTAAACCTTACCTTAGTTTTCATTAAAGCCACGTAAACTATTGTATCATGTTCTATGCAAAAAAGGTCTTTTACTTAACACCATATAATATGCTTATTAATTAGTATGTAAATTCCCATCACCCCGCTAAACATTTTTTTTAATAATAAAGTTCCTAGCAAGATTCCAGTAGAATGCATCACCCCTCTAAAGATCATATTTGATAAAATTTCCTTAAATGAAAAGTGAAACTTTGTTATAAATTCCTTTCACTGCAAAATAAATGTTTCTAGAAAATACTCAAAGATTATTCAAATTATATGGTAAAGGTTTTATCAAAAGCATAATGATTAGTCAAAGTTACTAAGCTTACAAAGATTTTGAAACAAAAATGACGATTATGTCGTTTGCAATAAGTTCATATGACTAAAAGCAAGATACTTGAAAATTTTAACTATACAATAAAGGAAGAGCCTACTACATTCCTTATGATACTAGTACGTCGTTGAGTGATTCTCCTACCTTATGAAGATATCTAATTGTTAAAATTGGGAGGTTAAAACTAAGTTGATTCATCAATAGCAATCTACATTTTGCTCAATTTGGACTTTGCTATAATGAGTATAAAAAAATAGAAATAGAAGATCAGTTTATGAAACCATGGATGATGCTATATTTTGGCATATTTACAATATATTCAAATAGGTTGGAAATCCATACACATATAGCATTTGCATTTATCGTTTCCAGATCAATGGATTAAGCAACTACATAGACTCCTTTGTCTAAACGATTCTATTCATGATGCTCATTTCTTCATATCATGCATTAAAATAAAGGAGAACAAGCAAGCTTAATGGCTTATTATGATAATTATTACAAGATCATTCTCATTAAGGCTATTATGTTTTAAGTGTTTTATTATGATAGAGGAAAAAATGGAAGACATCTAAGGACTTACTCAGTTAGGAAAAGTTGAGTGTACCTCAGATAATCATATAATAGTTCATTTGACATAATATTAGATGAAAGTGGCTATGATTACATGAATTTTGTTAATTAAACTTTTGATAGAAAGTTAAGAAACCTTATATATGTGATTATACAACTTTAATATATCTTAGAAGCTTATATCTCTAAATGTATTAGATTTGTTTTTTTAAAATATTTCAGCTTCAATAATTTAACATAGTTATCGATTATTCTAAATCATTCTTCACCATGTCCCATAGTTATTGATTTTCTATATCATTCTTCATCATGTCCCGTAACACTATGTAATTAGTTATTTCATATAAAGTTGCTAAGTTTAAACTAAAGTTTTAGAATATAGATGATGTACAATTTAGGGTGTAAACTAGTTTAGAAGTATAATGTCGGATTTGTTCATTAAATTATTGCTTGACAAGTGATTTGGCATTGTGACCAACTATGAATGCACAATTCACATAATAGGATTAACATTAGCATATTCCTTCAATGTTATACATGCATGTTTCTTTCATGCTATGACAATAATTCTTCTATCAATTTAATCCTATCATGCATAATAGACATTAAACTTATGCATACAAATAAATAAGATTTATTTAATTTTTTATTTCTTAAAATTTTACTAACCAATGAATTTCTTTGATAATTAGATCAAGTTTCATTTTCACATGAAAACTTTAATATGGTGATTATGTATTTAACAATCATATATCATCTAATTAATAATCTTTATTTCCATTCAAATTTCATTATTTGTTAACTAAACATGGGTTTCTATCTTATTATTATTTTTTTTTATTTACAAATTTCATTGTAAAATATGGATACTAACAAGTCTATGAACTACCTTGCTACTATTGTAGAGAGCTGCTGGGCATTTTCTGCTATTTCCACCGTCGAAAGTTTAAACCAAATTATAACAGGTGATTTAATAACTCTATCTGAGCAAGAACTAGTGGATTGTGATAAAAGCAACAACGGGTGCCATCGTGGCCTCCCTCATAAAGCTTACGAATATATGATAAATCACCGTGGCGTCGACACTGACATAAACTATCCCTACATATCTCAAAATGGAATTGAAGGGACTTGCAAAAAGAATAAGGTAAATGAGATCCTTTAGTTTGCACAAGTGTTGATGTATTTTATTTCACAAATAATATAGAAGAATAGTACATTTCTAATTCATATTTTTATTAATTTGAAGGTTAAAGCCGTATCCATTGATAGGTACGAACATGGCTTACGAAATGAGCAAGCTATAAAGAAGGCAGTTGCAACCCAACCTGTTAGTGTTGCTGTTGATTCCAGTAGCAGAGCTTTTCAATTATACAAGTCGGTAAGGCCAAACTTTTAGTGGTCGGCTGAATCTTTAGTGAAACCAAAAGCTTATTCATAAAGTAGACAGCATACAACTTCCGTATGCTTATTAATATAACTTATGGCTACTAATGTAAATCTTGTCTAGAGATTTTATAGTGTTGTATATCTTTAGAGTTATTCTATCATTAACCTTCATGCTACATTTTTTTTTTTCTTTTGTGAAGTAGATGAATAGAATAATGAAATTATGATAATTTCTAACTTAGAGATGGTTATTGTATACTTTGTAGATTGTGAACAGGGCAACCTGTTTCATGTTTGCTTTATAGATACTATATATAAAGGGATAATTTCATATTAATCACTCTTAAGTGTTAATATGATATGTAAGATACTTTGAAAGTGCAAAACATTAAATTTAGCATTTTAAATTGACGTCATGAAGTCTTGATGTTTAGCATATTGGAGGAAATGAGAATGCTATAGAAACAATTCTATAAATGAGTAACTGGTACTTTTTCAACGAAGAAATCTAGGTAACTAAATAAGTCAATATATTATAACTAAAGAACTTTGGTGTTAATCCTTTTTATTCATGTAAAACACCTCCATTGCATTTTCTTCTCTAACATTGCACCAATGTAATTTTTTTAGATTGAATGACTTTACGTAGGTTTTTGAAACATTAAATTTTCATCTTTCTCAGTTTCTAATAATTAAACATTTTGTAATGTTCACTTGTAAATGAAGATTGATACTAATAGATATCTTATAATAACTATTCTCTTTTACAAGAGAATGTGTATAAATCATTAGCATAAATGAAAAATAATAATAACCATTTTTATTAGATGTTGATGGATTCATGTAAAGAAACTTGCATTTTTACTGATGAACATTTCAAGTTCTTGGAACAATAATAAAGTGGATATTTTACTTTCAAATAAAAATATTAGTCACTAACAAATTTAAATAGAAGATTATCTTGATTATCTTCATATTGAAGTGTAAAAATTATCTACTTGGCTTTGAAAAGTAAAATTTTATAAGTGTCAAATAACGAACCTTATGATTTTGCACTTTTTATAATTTATGTCTTATATTGCCTAATTCCATGTCACCAATGATGAATTCAAGGAGGACATTTCTCACTCATGTTTTATGTGATCACAATCTAAAAGTTTAGTTAATATCAGATAGAGATTTTTAGTTTCTAATTCTTTGGCTTATATTTTAAATTCTGATGCTAGTTCATTCTTATTATAAATATATAATGATGTTAATTAATTAAAATGTTCATTGGTATGGTAGATAATAGCTTAAAGTAAATTAGCAACATGAAAAGTATAATGGTAGTATATTCATTGCACTTATTCAATAAGTTATTATTACTTTTTACTTGGAGAGTGATATTATCCCTATGTGCTTATTAGTTTTCCTATAAAAGTCATAAGAACTTGAGAACTTTCATTATCCATATTAAAATCTACATTGCAATAAATTAGTAGGCTAAAGTCCTTAACTTAACAATACGAAACTTTATTCTTAGTGACATTTTATATGGGATTGACTTTCTATCATGTGATACTAATACACCTTCATTTTCATTATCAGGGCATATTCACTGGACCATGCAAGACTGCTATTGACCACGCTGTAGTGATTGTAGGTTATGGTATAGACAATAACATAGACTATTGGATCGTTAGAAATTCTTGGACAGACAGATGGGGAGAAGGGGGATACATAAGAATGGAACGTAATGTCGCTGGTCCTCATGGAAGATGTGGAATTGCTAAATATTTCACCTATCCCGTGAAAACAAGTTTTCCAGTGAAGCAATATTGGTCGTCCAAAGTTGTTGATGGAATGAAAAATAGTGCATAGACTTTGCACATGCAGCTCAAGTCATGTGCCAAGATAATACTATTTGCTTATAAATTGTTAATAAACAAAATGTCATATTATGATGATGACTACAATGATAAATATATTATACACTTTCCTCTTAATATGATGTAATAAATATTTGATGCATGTAATAATATATCTTTCTGTCTTAATTGTTGCAAATATTGTGAATCATGAAATGTTGTGTTATTAATGACAATATTTATTCTAGCATGTTCACTCATTCTTAGGGATAAAACAATCTTGTGACCTTTTAAAGATGAAGTTGGCATTGGAAAACATTCCGTTGTTCAAAACGGCCTTTATTGTTGACAAGATTTGGAATTAATGTAAATAGTTGGTAAAATTTTAAAAGTTATTGGAAAGCATATTAAGTGAGAAAGATTATACAACACACTTCAAAACTAATCAAATCCATTTTGCAAAATCGTAAATGTAATGCCCTATACTCCAAACATCAAGGTATTATCCGCTTTAGCCCGTGGGCCTTATGGTTTTATCCTTTTTTAGAGGTAATTAGCTCCAAAGTGGGGACTTCCCAGGAGGTCATCCATCGAAAAGTCACCTTGATAATTAAAAATACAACTTAACTATACTTGAGGGTTTTACCCCTCTAATATAGGTGACGTCCTCGTTGCATCGTTACCCAACCTACAACTAGTTCTCGAGGCATGTAGGAATCTGGAGGTGGCCTCCATATGCTCAAGAGGTGGCTCCCACCATCTAGGTTCACACTGTGGTGTTATATATCGATGTCTTACAAGAAGTCCTCTCGTGGTGTAGCACTTTGCCCTATGTGGCACTTAGTTCCTATACTTTCAGTTGGTTCGTGACTCTAATTCCATTCTATAATGTCTTATGCTCTACCATCAAGGTATCATCCTCTCTGTTTGTCCATAAGTTTGGAGATGAAATGAAGAACTAAACTTCAATTGAGTCCCCAAAGCTTCTTTTAAGCTCCTCCAAAACTTGACAGTAACCCACGAATTTCTATCTGATATTAGAAATTGGCACTCCATGTAATATAACAAGTTTCTTCAACATACAATCTGGCCAAAACTTTCAACGTCTGAGTTTTTTGAGTAGCCAAAAAGTAAGCCGATTTGGTTAATCTATCCATAATTACCCAGATCATATCATGCCTCTTCTTCGTCCTAGGCAGACCTACAACAAAAGCTATAGTGATATGCTCCCACTTTCACTGGGAAATGTCTATTAATTGCAAAGGTCTAGCAGATCTTGATATTTAGCCTTAACTTGCTAACAGCTCAAACATCTTGAAACAAATTAAGCAATGTCTCTCTTCATACCTGACCACCAGAAGTGCTTTTTCAGGTCTCTGTACATCTTTATACTGCATGGATGAATAGAAAGGTTAGACTTATGTGCATCAGTCAACAACTTCATCATGAGCTCTTCATCATTGGGTGCATACAGTCTACCATCAAATCTGATCCCTCTGCCAACACCTTGAGTAACTCTTGGCTTACCCAGCATAGATATAATTGTCTGGGCATTTTTATGAACTTCAATAATCTTGTCAAGCAACACTTGATGCACAGCCAAACTCATAAAATATGACCTCTTACTATGATCCCATGGCATCACTTCTACCATATCCTCTAAAGCCTTCCAATTTGAACACAACTACAGGGACATTGGATGAGTGAAGGATTTTATCTGTGCAGTATCTGCAGACGGAAATGTTCAAATAAAGAGAACTATATCCCTTATATCTTCTGGAATCATGATGTAGTGTTTGGTGTTGTTCATGATCAGAAGGCCAAGTGAATTAATCATCAGAAGATAATCCACCTGTTTATTAAATTAATCATTTAACATATGATGTTTAAATGTTAATTAATAAATATTAAACTTAAGAATTAGTTCTAAGTTTAATGGGCTTGAAACCGGACTGATATATGGGCCTAGAGGGTCACACACATAAGAGTTCTCGTCAGACGGTGAGAGACGTTAAATTTCATGCTTATCTGGGTTTTTATGAAAAGCCGCAGGATAAACATGAATATTTAATAGAGATTTATCTAAGGCCAAACTCTTAGATAATCATGAGGATTAATCCTTGTACTTATCCTTATTTCTTATATAAGGAGGCCAAGGAGAGGGGTAAAAAAAAAAAGTTGGACGAACTGCACACCCCAAGATTCTCTATCTCCTCTCTCTCTCTCCTTCTCTCTCTTGGAGTAGATCTTTCTCTTTCCGCGCATGGTGGATTTGAGATCTGGTCGGAGCACTCAAGTCGATGAGGAAATTGCGTCTGCAGCGAGAGCTCGTGTGGATACCTCTAGAGATCGTGCGCATGCGCGATTACCGAGTCGGAATCATCCACGGGAGATTCGAAACCCCACAAAGGTGAAGAACTGTTCTTCCCGCGTTTAATTTTATTGTCCGTTTTACGATCCCAACAACTGATATATAGGAATCGATTTTATTTTCCGCTGCGTTTTAGGCGATTCCTAATAGTGGTATCAGAGCCAGGTTGCTGGTTCAATCGTAAAACGGCATCGTTATGTGTGATTTTTCTCGTTATGCGTGAAGAACTGTATTGTACACGTTCTTGGGCTTGTTCTTCAAGGAAATTTTAAAATCATTGTTATGTGATAATTAATGAATCTTCCATTATTTTTAACGATGCTGTTAAATCTGTTTAACACTTCGTGTCTAATATGCGAGTTTTTGGGGGTGTTCTTGATACGGTCGTATATTCATAAGATGAAACCGACTGGGGTTTAATTTCTTGTTGATAATGATCTATTCTTCATGGATGGCTACATGATGAACGGATGCTCCAGGGAATGTCCCTGGCCTCCTATCATCAGTTAGAAGCACCAGCGTCGTCTGGTGATGCCCGACAGTCACGCGGCTCAATTCCTATGTCGATCGGCCATGTATACAAGGATAATCAGATTATCGGACGATCATGGAACGATCGGAACCTTCGGTGACGTCTGGAATGCATCCAGCGACCACCATTGACATCCACGGCGCCGTCCGACGCCGCCTCGCCTCCGTTTTGTCCAGCTGTGGCCCTCCCCGCACTGCCTTGCCTGTGTAAAACCAAAGCATGCGATAAGATCGCATGCAGGCTAACAGGAGACGTTTGGGGACGTCCGCGGCGCCGTCGGCGAAGTCCACTGGCTCCGTGGGGGCCAGCCGGAGCCCCACCGTCCATCGGCTGGACCGGGGGAGGGGGCAATCCTCCTTGTTAACTTGATAAGCTGCAGTATGCAGGTTTGAGGGGAGGACCGGCGGCACACGGAGACGTCCGGAAGATCACCGGCGACGTGCACCGGTGCCGGAGGAGCCGGCCGGAGCCCCGCCGCCCATCGGCTGGGCCGGCGGCGACCTACCCCGCCGGTCGGGGGGGCGAACCAGGCGGCGCCCCCACCAGAAACCCTAATCGGGCGGCGGGGGCGACCGGCGCGTACGCCAACGCGCCGGCCCGCCCGGACCCGCTGACCCGCGCCGGATCCGAACCGGGTCCGGACCCGGCCGACCCAGAGGCCTACCCGAATCCCTTTTAACCCCACTTTTTAACCCCTTTTTAGCCCATTTTAAACCCTTTTTAGCCCATTTTAAACCCTTTTTAAAATAGAAATTTTATAGGGATAATTAATAACTGTTATTAATTATTCTTATTATTATTAACAGATTATTAAACTGTTTAATGACTGTTAATTCATCTAAGGGTTTTATTGATAATAGGGTGATGAGGCAGAATCCGATTCGGCCCATTGAAGCAAGCCCAAACCCCGTTCAGCCCAGCAGCGGCAGTACAAGGCCCTCAGGGAGCCTTCGGCCCATCAACGGCCCAACAGCCTTCGGCCCATCAGCGGCACCGTCGCTCCCGGCCCAACAGGCTTCAGCCCGTCAGCGGCCCACCAGCCTACGGCCCGGGAGTAGCACGGCAGCCTAGGGCCCAACAGGCTTCGGCCCATCAGCGGCCCAACCCCCTTCGGCCCGATAGCCGAGTCCGGCCCACTCCGGTGGCGGACCAGGCACTATGGCCGTTTACCAGTAAGCCCGCATTTAGTCCTATATCGGCTATCACCGTTAACCATCCTCTATCCTCTGCTATAAATACACCGCTATTTATTGCCAAAGGTATGCTCTCTTAAGCCTCCGAGACCCTTAAGGATTACGGTCCAAAAAGCATTAAACCTGTTCTTTGCTTCCTGAATCGAATCATCCTCAGGAGCTAACTTAACCGTCGGAGGGGGTTCCTTAGGGCCGAAGCCCGGGACTCCTGCTGACCGGTTTTCTTCTTCTTTCCCTCCTGCAGGAGCTCAGTTCGAATCATCGCCGACCTTCCCGAGTCGGTCTCGGCCGCCGACCTCGGACTCCTCTCCCTGGTCTCGACGCCGTGCGCCGGCTACCCCGCAACAGAGGAGACCCGGTCTCGCGCCACCCCTTCGTCCGCCGAAGGAGCTTCGGCCCCGACTTCCCAGAGCAAGCCAGTCACCGACCGAGCACCCCTCGGCCTTCGGACCTTCGGCTCCGCCTCTGCATCCTTCGCCTTCCGGATCCCCGTCGGGCCTCCAAACACCGATCCGACCCAGCTCCGGATCCTCTTCGGATTCCAACTTCGGAATCCGATCGTGATAGATCCAGTCTACATCACGTGGCGCCGTCTATGGGAAACCAACAAAACAAGTCATGTCTCAAAGACTTGTTACCCGACGGTCCGGACAAAGCGAAGCAGAAGCACGGGAGGCCTCGGCGCAGATGCTGCCTTCCGAAGGCGCCCCTTCTGCCCCGCCAAGCCTGCCTCTGCCAACCATACCGGAGTCTCTCGCCTCGGAAGACCGAGTGGAGGTGCTCCAACAACAAGTTACGACGCTGGCCGCTGCCGTCACGTCCCTAGCGCCTCTTCAGGAGATGGTGTCCGCCATCGCCCAGCGCATGGGACTGATGGGACAGCTTCCTCAGCAAGCGCCACTCCCCCCACTCTACCCAGTACAAGATGCCCGGTTCCGGCCGGCGCCTACACCGGTTTCCCCCCGCGAAACCGCGGCGACGCGCAGCGAGCCCTCGGCACTACCTGCCCGAGCTCCTCGCGTCGATCGCCTGATGGAGCAGGATTTTGCTTCGTCGGAACTCCGTCCGGCCCGGACCGAGGACAATCAGTCGCCACCTCGACCGCCCCGGACCTGGACCGACGGCTGACGGCGATGCGCAAGGAGATGCAGCAGATGGTGTCTCGGCCTCACGGGGCACCTCTCGCCAGCAACATCCTGGAGCAGACCCCGTTCACGGCGGAGCTCCTGGCTACCGAGGTACCTCCCAACTTCAAGCTGCCGAAGGGTCCTCTTTACGACGGAATGACAGATCCGGTCTGTCATTTCCAGAGGTTCAACGCATACCTCAGGGTCCGAGGGGTCACCGAGGCAGTCCGCTGCCGACTTTTCCCCCTCACCCTTGAAAAGATCGCCCTCACCTGGTTCGAGACACTGGCCCCTAACTCCATCCACTCCCTAGTCCAGTTGGGCCAGTTATTCATCGACCAGTTTTATGATGCCACCCGGCAGTGCAAAACCTCCGCCAGCTTGCTGGCCATCCGGCAAGGCCCCACCGAAACTCTCCAGGAATACTTCACCAAATTCCGGACTGAGGCCGCTCAAATCCCGAACCTCGACAGCTCGATCGCGGTCTCAGCCGTGATTAGCGGGTGCCGGGACGAGGGGCTCCTCGGCTCCATCGGGAAGCGCCATCCCCCTACCTTCCAGGACCTCGTGCCCCGGGCCCATAAATACATCAACCGGGAGGCCCTGATGCTGTCCAGGGGTAAAGGCGCAGCCGAAGTCACCTCGGCACCTGCTCCCCAGGTGGTCCGACCTCGGCCAGAAGACCAAGAGCCCTCCCGAAAGCAGTATCGCCGGGAGGACTGGGACAGGGAGAGGCGACGGGACCCGCAGCCGCGGTACCTACCCTTAGCTGCTCCCCCTTTCCGGTTGCTCATTGAGGTGAAGGGCATGATCCGGCGGCCAGATCGCATCAAGACGGATCCTCGTCGAAGGGACCCCGACAAATACTGTGAGTATCACCGGGAGATCGGCCACACGACGGATGAGTGCCGACAGCTCCGGGAGGAAATCGACCGCCTCATCCGGGAGGGAAGATTGCCGCAGTACCGACGGGAGCAGCCCCCACCACAGCAAAACCGGGACGTCCCTGCAGCGCCCAGGCAACAACAACCCCCGGCGATAGAAGCCGCTCCTCCGCCGAAGGTCACCTCGGCCCCGGTAGAAGCATCCCATCAAAGACCCAGTTCTGGGTCTATCATGATGATATCCGGAGGGCCGGGGGAAGGATCAAGGCCGCGGCAGCGCAGCTCTACCACCGTAGCAGCAGTTGACGGCGAACCGAAGCGGCCTCGCCAAGAAGACATCACCTTTGGCTCCGAGGACCTGACTGATATTCAGGTCCCTCACGATGACGCCCTCGTCATCAACGCTGTAATAAATAGCTATGATGTACATAGAATATTTGTCGATAATGGAAGTGCCCCAAACATCTTGTTTTATGATTGTTTTGAAAAAATGGGATTGAGTGAGGCTAATATGAAGCCTCCCCGGGGCCCCCTCTTCGGTTTTAATGGCTCGCCCTGCCGAGTAGAGGGTATTGTTCGACTCCCTGTAACCTTAGGCTCCGCCCCCCGGCAACTAACCGTTGAAACAGACTTTGCCGTTGTAAAAGTCGATTCGGCCTACAACGCCATCTTCGGCCGGAGGCTAATCGGCGGGGTCGGGGCCGTGCCTTCGTCCTTCCATCAGAAGCTGAAGTTTCATACTAGCCATGGAATAGGCGAGGCCAAAGGGAATCAAGAAGCAGCCCGGCAATGCTATATGATTTCGGTCAAGGGAAAGGCTGCAGCCGAAACCCTGGCGATCGAGTCATCAGCCGAGGCATCTCCGGGAGAAGCACTCCTCGCCATTCCGGTTCCGGGAGGCGAGGGACGAATCCTGATGATAGGCTCCGGCCTGGAAGAGACCGAAGCAGAGAAGCTTACCGAGTTCTTAAAAAAGAATCTTGACGTCTTTGCCTGGTCTTCGGCGGACATGCCCGGGGTTGACCCGGAGGTAGCAGAGCACCGACTCCATACCGATCCCGACCAGCCCCCGGTAACGCAGAAGCGGCGCACCTTCAATCAGGAAAGGAGGGCCGCCATCCAAGCCGAAGTACCGAAGGGGCTGGACGCCGGACACCTCCGAGAGGTGCATCATCCGGACTGGATCGCCAACGTGGTAATGGTGCCAAAGAAAAATGGCAAATGGCGTATGTGCGTGGACTTCACCAACCTCAACAAGGCCTGTCCGATGGATAGCTTTCCGCTGCCTCGAATAGACCAGGTGGTGGACGCGACTTCTGGCCACGAGCTCTTAAGCTTCCTCGACGCCTATTCAGGCTATCACCAGATCCGGATGCATCCGGATGATGAGAGCAAGACCAGCTTCACGACCGATCTGGGCCTATACTGCTATACCCGAATGCCCTTCGGTTTGAAGAACACCGGCGCGACATATCAGCGCCTGGTGAATAAAGTGTTCGCCCCGCAGCTCGGCCAAAACATGGAGGTCTATATAGACGACATGTTGGTGAAGAGCCGCGTTGCTGCAGAGCATTTGGCCGACTTGGCCGAGACATTCTCCGCCCTTAGGCGGTACAAGATGAAGCTGAACCCGGCCAAATGCGCCTTCGGGGTAGCCTCCGGGAAGTTCCTTGGCTACATGGTCACTCACCGAGGGGTAGAGGCTAACCCCGAGAAGGTTTCGGCCATCATGCAAATGCGCCCCCCGGCAAACCACCGAGAGGTACAGAACCTGAACGGGAGGATCGCAGCCCTGAGCCGCTTCATGTCGAGGGCGGCAGATTACTGTTTCCCCTTCTTCAAACTGCTGAAGAAGGCGAATAGCTTCGACTGGACGGATGAGTGCCAAGCAGCCTTCGACCAGCTGAAGGCCTACCTCTCTAAAGTCCCCGTCTTGTCCAAGCCGGTCCCTGGGGAGCCTCTGAGCCTGTACCTTGCAGTCTCCGAGACGGCTCTCAGCGCCGTCCTCGTCCGAGAGCAAGAGGGCGTTCAGAAGCCAGTTTACTATACCAGCCGAGCCCTTCAAGGAGTAGAACTCCGGTATCTCGCCCTGGAGAAGTTGGCTCTGGCCCTCGTCTCGTCCGCGAGGAGGCTCCGGCCTTATTTTCTGGCTCATCCCGTAAAGGTTCTCACCGACCAGCCCCTGAGGCAAATTCTCTCCCGACCGGAGGTGTCCGGCAGGCTAGCGAAGTGGGCGATCGAGCTAGGAGAGTTCAACATCTCCTACGCCCCTCGGGTAGCAATAAAAGCCCAGGCGTTAGCAGACTTCATCGCCGAACTCACCCCCGGCGCTTCCTCGGCATTTCAGCCGAAACCCGACGTGTCCGAAGCCGAGGCTACTTCGGCTCCTGCACCGGCAGACGAATGGCGACTCTTTGTGGACGGCTCGGCGTGCTCCACGGGCAGCGGCGCCGGGTGGATCCTGGCATCGCCCGAAGGGGTCGTCACGGAGTACGCCTTGCGTTTCTCCTTCCCAGCGACTAAGAACGCCGCCGAGTACGAAGCTCTCATCTTTGGCCTCCGGGCCGCGAAGAAGCTCGGCGCCCGGAACCTGAAAGCCTTCAGCGATTCCCAACTGATCGCCAGCCACATCTCCGGGGAATACGAGGCTCGGGATGCAATAATGGCATCTTATCTCCAGGTGACTCGCAAGATCCTCGCTCAATTCGATTCTTATGAAATCGTGAGGATCCCGAGAGCCAAAAATACCCGAGCCGATGCACTCTCCTGGCTGGCGTCAACTCAAGATGGGGGAGGAGGCCGAATGATCCTCGTGGAAGAACTCGCCAAACCAAGCCTCGGCAGGCCGGAAGCCATGCAAGTCACTGAGGCCGAAGCCGAGACATGGATGACTCCCCTCATCGCCTTTCTTCTCCGTGGTGAAATCCCGCCAGACTCAAGGGAGGCGAAGCACATTCGGCAGCGCTCATCCCATTTCCTCCTTCTGGACGGGGCGCTATACAAGAAGTCCTACGGCCGACCACTGCTGCGATGTCTCGGCCCGGCTGAAGCCGACTACGCCACGAGAGAAGTACATGAAGGGGTGTGCGGGGCGCATGCGGGAGGAAGGGCCTTGGCTCACAAGCTTCTAAGACAAGGTTACTGGTGGCCGACACTCCGAGAGGATGCTTTAGCCCTCGTACGGCGCTGTGACCAGTGCCAGAGGTTCAACTCCCTCATTCACCAGGCAGCCACCCTTCTGACCCCCTTGTCCGATCCCTGGCCTTTCGCTCAATGGGGAATCGACCTCCTGGGACCTTTTCCCATCGCCACTGGCCAAAGAAAATTCCTCATCGTGGCGGTAGATTATTTCACTAAGTGGGTCAAAGTCGAACCCCTCGCATCAATAACCGATAGCAATGCTTGGAACTTCGTATGGAAGTCCATCATTTGCCGGTTCGGCATCCCTCGGGCCATCATTTCTGACAATGGAAAGCAGTTCGACAGTCGTCGGTTCAGCGACAACTGCGCCAGCTTCGGCATACTTCACAAATTCACTTCGGTAGCTCACCCTCGGGCGAACGGCCAGGTCGAAGTTACCAACCGAAGCCTACTGCAGGGACTGAAAACCCGCCTCGGCAAAGCCAAAGGCCGATGGGTAGAGGATCTGCCGAGTGTTCTGTGGGCCTACCGGACGACGAGCCGAACCCCCACCGGCGAAACTCCCTTCCGCATGGCCTATGGGATAGAGGCCGTTATTCCGGTGGAAATCGGCCTTCCCTCTCCCCGGGTCACTGCTTACAATCCGGAGGCCAACAAAGAAGGTTTGAAAGATCATCTAGACCTCGTTGAAGAGACCCGAGACAAGGCTCGTATCCGGCTGGCAGCTTATCAGCAGCGCATGGCCAAGTACCACAACACTCGAGTAAAGCCCCGAAGCTTTGAAATAGGGAGCCTCGTGTTGAGGAATGCTTATGCTTCCAAACCAGCCGAAGCCTCAGGGAAGCTTGCCCCCAACTGGGAGGGGCCTTATCGGGTCAGGGAGGTGATCAGGCGTGGGGCATATCGGTTGGAGACCCTCTCGGGCCAACCTCTTCCTCGCACCTGGAATGTAGAGCGCCTTCGGCGTTATTATATGTGAATCACTTCTTCCCAGGCTTTCAGCCGGACAGTATGAATAAAGATCTCTTTTTTAGAAAACCTGTTGGTATTTTCTAAGTCCGTGTAAACCGTACCGGGAGTGGCTTCGGCCATGCAAACCGTATCGGGAGCGGCATGGTATTCTCTCAAAGTCCGCAAGTCCTTTGATCCGACGAATGGCTTCGGCCATGCAAACCGTATCGGGAGCGGCATGGTATTCTCTCAAAGTCCGCAAGTCCTTTGATCCGACGAATGGCTTCGGCTATGTAATCCGGATCAGGACGCGGCATGGTATTTTCTAGGTCCGTGTAAACCGTACCGGGAGTGGCTTCGGCCATGCAAACCGTATCGGGAGCGGCATGGTATTCTCTCAAAGTCCGCAAGTCCTTCGATCCGACGAATGGCTTCGGCCATGTAATCCGGATCAGGACGCGGCATGGTATTTTCTAAGTCCGTGTAAACCGTACCGGGAGTGGCTTCGGCCATGCAAACCGTATCGGGAGCGGCATGGTATTCTCTCAAAGTCCGCAAGTCCTTCGATCCGACGAATGGCTTTGGCCATGTAATCCGGATCAGGACGCGGCATGGTATTTTCTAAGTCCGTGTAAACCGTACCGGGAGTGGCTTCGGCCATGCAAACCGTATCGGGAGCGGCATGGTATTCTCTCAAAGTCCGCAAGTCCTTCGATCCGACGAATGGCTTCGGCCATGTAATCCGGATCAGGACACGGCATGGTATTTTCTAAGTCCGTGTAAACCGTACCGGGAGTGGCTTCGGCCATGCAAACCGTATCGGGAGCGGCATGGTATTCTCTCAAAGTCCGCAAGTCCTTCGATCCGACGAATGGCTTCGGCCATGTAATCCGGATCAGGACGCGGCATGGTATTTTCTAAGTCCGTGTAAACCGTACCGGGAGTGGCTTCGGCCATGCAAACCGTATCGGGAGCGGCATGGTATTCTCTCAAAGTCCGCAAGTCCTTCGATCCGACGAATGGCTTCGGCCATGTAATCCAGATCAGGACGCGGCATGGTATTTTTTAAGTCCGTGTAAACCGTACCGGGAGTGGCTTCGGCCATGCAAACCGTATCGGGAACGGCATGGTGTTCTTCCTAAGTCCGCAAAAACCTCGATCCGACGAATGGCTTCGGCCATGTAATCCGGATCAGGGAGCGGCGAGATATATCTCTAAATCTGCATAAGACGAAGCGGGAGTGGCATCGGCCACATGAACCGCATCTAGGGCGGCGGGATACCCCTTCGGATCTTATGAGCCACATTAGCAAAGGCCCCGGCCGTATATACTGGCGATATTCTATCAACTTCCTATCCGAACCTACATCGGGTCTCGGCTTCGCGAACTATAGCGAACGACGGCAGGATCTCGGACTTCTGAAAGGCCCAGATTCGGTCAATCATGCACAAAGCAACAAGGTAAAACTCAGAAATACTTCCTGTATTCACAAAAGGGGAAGTACAAAATCGGCCATCCGCCTGGCCGCAGGCTTACAAAAGAAGAAAAACAAAAACCGGGGGGAGCCCTCGTATCAGCCCTCGGCAACCCCCTCCTCCTCCGCTTCGACTGCGTTTCGGCCAGGAGAGGGAGAGGGGGAATCGACAATCTACACAGCCTCAGGAGGGGCAGCCTCGACAGGGGCCTCCTCGGCGGGTACGGCTTCGTCGCCTGGCGCTGGGGTCGAGGCCCTCTCGGCCATAAGCTCCTTCTACCAAGATAGGAGCTCCTTGGCTTCCTCACCCATCAGTAGGGCAACCCCGGTTAAGTCAACACTCGGGCAGGCCCTCTGGGCGACAGCCAGCCCGAGGTCGAAGACCGAGGAGGCCGCTAGCAGTTGAGCTTGGATTATTTCTTCAGCGTAGTCCGGGCCGTCCTTATAATCGGCTACGGCCGAGTCCACCGCCTCCTCCAGCTCCTGCTTCAGAGCCGATATCTCCTCGGCATGGCGGCGTTTCTCCGAAGCCCGCCGGGAGTCCTTGTCCTGGATCTGGGCCTTAAGGGCCCGGATCTCAGCCTGGGCGGCAGCAAGCTCCCGCTCGGCCTCCACCTTGGCCTCGGCGGAAGCACGGGCCTCTGCTGCCCTCTCCTCCAGCTGCGCCCGCGTCCGGGCGCCTGCGGCTACAAGCCCATCGATCAGGGGCTCGATATGAGGCCCCGTCGAAGGACCCTCGCCCAAACCGGCCGAGGCCGACCTCCACTCAGCCTCCAGGAGTTTGTTCCGGAGCAGCTCCTGATGATGCAGCAGGACGCTGCCCGTAACTGCGGCCTGCGGACCGAAAGCAAACAAGGATCAGAAAAGAATTAAAGCGAAGGAAAGCCAAGTTGAGGCACACTCAGAAGCTTCTTACCTGGACCGCCAACCGGGTGCTGATCGTCGCCAGGTCGGTGACCGAGTGGTCCTTCAGCTCTTCGAAAGCCGAAGGGAGAGTGAGGCTGCAGAGCAGACGGAGGCACGTCTGCGAATCCTCCATACTCTCATCTTTGTAGATCCCCGGCTCAGGGACCCACATCTCGCGCTCCTGCGCGCAGGGCGCCTGCATCGCAGCGCCTTCATCCTCGGCACCTATCGATGCGGCCGGAGGAGAGTCGCCCCTCGGCGCCTCGGGGGACGCCAGCCTTGCAGCCCTTCGGGCCCTGGCGCTTCTCCGGATCAGAGGAGCGGGTTCTGCCTCTTCGGGCTCCTCCACCCGAGGCCGCTTCGACAGTCGACCGCCCCTTCGGGCGGCAAACTTGGATTTTCACTCCCTCTCGAGAGCGGCGGCAGCAGCACGGCCCTCGGAGGAGGCCGCAGTCCTCGGAATCCCGCCTCGGGTCCTCGGAGCTCTTGCGCCTCGGCCAGACCCGGCTGCCGCCTGCGGGGGTGGTAGCCGGCCTTGATCGCGCTGATCGGATATCCGGGCGAGGAGGGCGTCGATCCCGGACATTGCTGCAAGCAAGAGAAGACGTTAAAAACAAAATAACGACCAGTTGCAAACTCAAAGCCGACTTACCCTCGGCCGAAACTTCAGCAGCCTCGTCAGCCGGAGGAGCTTCGGCCGGAGGAGCGGCAGCACTTCCTTAGCTGCCCCGCGGAGTCTCCCCGGGAGGTAGGTATGGAAAGGCCCGCTCCGGATCGAACCGAGGGTCCGGCCATACCCCGGCATTCACCAGCCGCTCCGCCTTACTAAGAAGCCCCCAGATGTTGTACGGGGCCATGATCTGGATGTGGCCCACGAGGGTGCTCTGGACGGAAAGGGCCACACGCCCTTCTCGTTCTCCGGCAGGGAAATGATGATGAATTTCCTCTTCCAGCCATGGATGGACGAGGGCTTCCCGGAGAAGATGCTTCGGCCGATCCGAGGGACAAAGCAATACCACTCGGATCTCCCCTGCCTCTGGATTTTAAAGAGGTAGCGGAAGACGTTGATGGAAGGAGTGATCCGTATACGGGCGAAAACGGCCAAGAAACCGTATACGGTGCGCCAGGAATTGGGAAAGAGCTGAGACGGAGCCAGCCCGTAGAAGCAAAGAAGATTGATGACGAAAGTGGGAAGAGGAAGACGAAAGCCCGCCTGGAAACTATCTACATAGATAGAGAAGGAACCCGGGCGGGGAGTATTGGCCCTGGTAGTGGAGCCAGGCCGGTAAGGGGTCGTCCAAGAAGGAAGCTGGAAGTAAGAAGCGAGGTTGCTAACCTCTTCGTCCGAAAGGGCGCAGGACGCTTCCGAGGCAGTGTCGGGACGGCGACGTCCCGAGGTGGAAGCCCGGCCCGGGTTCCGGACCTCCTCGGAGGCCTCGGCCCCGGAAGCCTCGGCCCCGGAAACCTCGGCCCCGGCAGCCTCGGCCCCGGAAGCCTCGGACCCCTCGGCCCCGGAAGCCTCGGGCTCTTCAGACATCGCAGAGGCGAGGGGGTCAAAAGTATAGGGAGATGACACAGAAGACTTGGGGGAATGGGAAGGAGTATACTCCTCGTCCGAAGGAGTAATCTCGCTAGAAGAGGAGCTGCAGACCATGAGGTCGCGAAGAGGAAAAGGGAGGTCGAGGCTTACTCGCAGGAAGGGGAAAGAAATCTCTCCTGAACCGAGCGCTGCCTCTCGAGCCACCCAGCTCCACCAACGAGGTGCCCCGAGGAATGGAGATCCTCCCACGATGGCCAGCAAGCTCGGACGACGCCTTCAGAGAGCTAGCCTTTCGCCGGAGAGGAGGGAGAGCTTGGGTGATCGCAGGGCAACGCAGGCGCAGCGGCAGGAAGAAGAACAGTGCCCTGCTGGAGGCTTTTATTTATAAGCTCCATCCGAAGCGCCTCCCGCCGAAGCCAACGGCCGAGATCGTCCCCTTCGTATCACCGCTCCTCTCGGATGCCCGCCACGTGCACCGTCCTTCGGCAATGATGACGAGCCGGCTCCGGGACTTGAAGCAAAGCGATCAACGGCCGAAAGCGCTCCGACCCTTCGGCTGTTCACTCGGATGCCCGCCACGTGTCCCGATCCGCGTGCCGAAGAGGGGAGCGGCGGCAATCCGAGTGGAACCTCGGACAGAGAGCCGAGGTGATCCGCGACCCGCGAGCGGTCAGGATCCTTTTGTGCTTTTGACGGAGCGGCCGGATGCGCGACGCGTGTCCCGTGCTTCTTCGCGAAGCGACGCCCATCCCGTCCATTTAATGAAGCCTGGCGCGAGTCAGAGGGCTCGGCCCTTCGTCTTCAGAGCCATGGGTCTTCGTCGCCACTCTGAATGAAGACGAAACGACCGCATAGCCCTCGGCCAACCGAGGGCACCCTCTTCTCAAAGAAAAAGAACAGAGCTTCGGGTAAGACACCTGTTACGCTATTTTCCTACTAGCTTCGGGCTATACTCTCGCCATCTCAGAACTGAGGAAGACAAGAGTGGGGGGCTATGTGATGAGGCAGAATCCGATTCGGCCCATTGAAGCATGCCTAAACCCCGTTCAGCCCAGCAGCGGCAGTACAAGGCCCTCAGGGAGCCTTCGGCCCATCAGCGGCCCAACAGCCTTCGGCCCATCAGCGGCACCGTCGCTCCAGGTCCAACAGGCTTCAGCCCGTCAGCGGCCCACCAGCCTACGGCCCGGGAGCAGCACGGCAGCCAGGGCCCAACAGGCTTCGGCCCATCAGCGGCCCAACCCCCTTCTGCCCGATAGTCGAGTCCGGCCCACTCCGGTGGCGGACCAGGCACTATGGCGGTTTACCAGTAAGCCCGCATTTAGTCCTATATCGGCTACCACCGTTAACCATCCTCTATCCTCTGCTATAAATACACCGCTATTTATTGCCAAAGGTATGCTCTCTTAAGCCTCCGAGACCCTTAAGGACTACGGTCCAAAAAGCATTAAAGCTGTTCTTTGCTTCCTGAATCGAATCATCCTTAGGAGCTAACTTAACCGTCGGAGGGGGTTCCTTAGGGCCGAAGCCCGGGACTCCTGCTGACCGGTTTTCTTCTTCTTTCCCTCCTGCAGGAGCTCGGTTCGAATCATCGCCGACCTTCCCGAGTCGGTCTCGGCCGCCGACCTCGGACTCCTCTCCCTGGTCTCGACGCCGTGCGCCGGCTGCCCCGCAACAGAGGAGACCTAGTCTCGCGCCGCCCCTTCGTCCGCCGAAGGAGCTTCGGCCCCGACTTCCCAGAGCAAGCCAGTCACCGACCGAGCACCCCTCGGCCTTCGGACCTTCGGCTCTGCCTCTGCATCCTTCGCCTTCCGGATCCCCGTCGGGCCTCCAAACACCGATCCGACCCATCTCCGGATCCTCTTCGGATTCCAGCTTCGGAATCCGGTCGTGATAGATCCAGTCTACATCATAGGGTATTGATTAATTATTTAAAATTGTTTTAGATAATTAACTTCCCTATTAAATCAATTAAGTTTAAAATTGTTTTAAACTCATTTTATACATAACATGATTTTATTTAACTGTTCAAAATGTTTGAATAAGTATTTAGATTAACTGAATGGTTTAGTTATTTCATTAGTCAATAATGTTTTGAATATTATTGATAATATTGAAATAAATGTTATTTCGAAAAGTTATTGGTATTATAATTTTATTTTTATAAAATTTAATTCCAACAGTAATTATGTGATAATTATGATGCATGTGATGTGTTTTATGGTGGGATGATCATGGACTTAGTATTATCATGTGATGATTGATGTGAATGAATGCGATGCTTATTTCATTTGGTATTTTAAATAGGACCTGCATGTCCTCCTCTCTCTTAATCCAAATGTACTCTCTACCTTCCTATAAGATTGTACTCCCCTTGATAAGATCAAGGTTTCTTATTGTTTAAATGTACATTTATGGACCTGCGAGTCCTAAATTTCATGTTTAAATGTCACGGATTAAGTTTAGAGGACAGGATCTTCTGAAGACACCTCTGGAGGAAGGACTCGCATCAAATGGAACCGGTATTGCTGTTTTCACATTAGGATTCTATTATGGATCATCGTTTGGCTCCACTGATTCCATAGCGGCTTAAGCAGTCCATGATCATCCTTATTTATTTTTCTGCATATATGTGATATTTGTGGACTATGCTATCATATATATATTTCTATTAAGTATTATGATACTTCAAATCGAAATACTATTGATAGCACAATTTTTATAAATCAACTCAAAAACCCTCTTTTAAAATTTAAGTTGTAAACGTGAGATATTCAGAATAATCCACGTAACCCACCATCATTATAGATCTAAGGATAATTCTTATCTCAAATGGATTTGTTGTGCTACCACAAGGTCTATTTGATTTAGAAATTAAACTAGGTCTACGACATGTGATGTCATTAAGATAAATAGACAAATAGTGTAGTTTTGTTGTGCTCCCACAAGGATTGCACTATGAATTCATGTTATCTAAGTAATGATGGATAAACTTAGCTGAATCATTTGATTTGTTGTGCTACCACAAGGTCATTCTGATTCAGGGGTTAAATTGATCGGATATTGCAAATGTTGAAATTGTCAAGAGTTGACTGCCTAAGAGACTTGATGTGATTTGTTGTGCTACCACAAGGTCACATGCATGATGTCCGAAGGATTCTGATCCCCACTGGGAGATCACCGGAATCTCCCGTTCTGTATATTAGAGGGTCATATAGATTGCCGAAAAATAGTGGGAGCATAAATCTAGATTAAAAGTCCTAAATCTGATTTTAAGAACTATCTGCTTATTTTTATATTTCCTTGTAGGTCGCTATGTCGTCACCTAACCCCCTTCGTTGCATACTTGATGCAAACAAACTCACGGGACCTAATTACATTGATTGGTTACACAACCTGAAGATTGTCCTCAGGTGTGAAAAGCTAGCCTATGTCCTGGATCAACCAGATCCAGTGCAACCCGGTGAAAATGCTAACGAGGATGAATTAATGATGTTTGAAAACTGGAATGAGGATTCTATCAAAGTCCAGTGTTATATGCTTGGTTCAATGAACAATGAACTACAACGACAGCATGATAACATGGAACCTAAGTCCATTCTGAATGACCTACAAGAGTTGTTTGGTGAACAATCTAGAACAGAAAGATATGAGATATCTAAGAAATTGTTCAGGACCAGAATGAGCGAGGGCACATCTGTGCAAACTCATGTGCTCAAGATGATAGAAGGGATTGAGAGGCTTGCAGTGCTTGGTTTTGTTATGAATAATGACCTAAGCATCGACTTAATCCTACAGTCCCTTCCAGATTCATTTTCACAATTCATTATTAACTTCAATATGAACAAAATTAAAGTTACACTGGCTGAGCTGCTCAACATGTTGAAGACAGCAGAAGGCACTATCCAGAAAGATAAGCCACATGTAATGCTTGTTGGTAAGACCAATAAGAAAAGAAAAGCTGCACAGACCTTTAAGAAAGGTAAGCCTAAGAAGCTAGTGAAAAGCAAACCGGCGGTTCAAAAGGATAAAACTAAAGTCAATGATAAAGGTCAGTGTTTCCACTGCCATAAAGAAGGTCACTGGAAGAGAAACTGCAAGATTTATCTAGCAGAAAAAGCAAAGGAGAAGCTTGGTGAAGCTTCAGGTATACTCATGATCGATCTTAACTTGTCTTATAGAGAATCAACATCTTGGGTATTAGATACTGGATGTGTTTCTCATATCTGCAATAACTTGCAGGTGTTAACAAGTAAAAGAAGATTGAACCGCGGAGACGTGGATCTGAGACTCGGGAATAGAGCAAAAGTTGTTGCGTTAGCTGTGGGGACAGCAAGACTTCAGATGCCGTCAGGAGACTCATTGGAACTAATAGATTGTTATTATGTTCCAACCATTATTAGGAATATCATATCTATTTCGTATTTAGATAAACAAGGATATTCTATGAAACTTGAGAATAAAAGTTGTTCCATTTATCAAGGAGACAAATTGTTTGCTTCTGGATATTTATTGAATGGATTATATTTACTTGATATTTCATATGATGTTTGTCTAGTAAATAAATCTCTTGAACGAATAGATAAGGATGTGAATAAATCATACCTATGGCATTGTAGGCTAGGTCATATAAATGAGAACAGGATCATTAGGTTGCAAAAGAATGGGTATCTTGATCCATTTGATTATGAATCATTTGCAACTTGTGAAGGTTGTCTTATGGGAAAAATGACCAAAGCTCCATTTTCAGGACATGGAGAAAGAGCTAAGGACTTATTGGAACTAATACATAGTGATGTATGTGGTCCAATGTCCACTCATGCTATGGGTGGTTACTCATACTTTGTTTCATTTACATATGATTTCTCAAGATATGGCTACATATATTTAATGAAATATAAGTCAGAAGTCTTTGAGAAATTTAAAAAGTTTAAAAATGAAGTTGAGAACTAGACTGGAAAGAGTATCAAAACTCTTCGATCAGATCGAGGGGGTGAATACTTAAGTACATAATTCACACAATATCTTAAGAATAATGGTATTTTGTCTCAGTGGACTCCTCCCTATACACCACAATTAAATGGTGTATCGGAAAGGAAAAATCGTACTCTATTAGATATGGTACGATCAATGATGAGTTATGCTAAACTTCCAATCTCTTTATGGGGATATGCACTATTGACTGCTGCATATCTGTTGAACAAAGTTCCCAGCAAGTCAGTATCGTCCACTCCATATGAGTTATGGAAAGGAAATAAACCAGACTTTAAGCATGTTAGAGTATGGGGTTGCCCTGCACATGTCAAAAGACATGATCTAGACAAACTAGATTCCAGGATAGATAAATGTAGATTTGTGGGATATCCAAAAGAAACTTTTGGATATTATTTCTATTAGCCCAGCGATCAAAGGGTATTTGTCGCAAAAAGAGTTGTCTTCTTAGAAAGAGAATATCTTGCAAAAGAAGACAGTGGGAGCAAGATAGAACTAGAAGAAATTCTAGACTCACAAATCAACACTAGTTCATCTACTGAACCATTGACTCAAGAACTTGTTCAAGATGATACACAAAAGGTTCGCAGATCAGGTAGAGTGCCTAAGCAGCCTGAAAGATATGTTGGACATATCGATGATGCAAACCAAAAGTGCACTTAAATGAGGATGATGATCCTCAAACCTACCAAGAAGCCATGAATAGTCAAGAATCAGAGAAATAGCAAGAGGCAATGAATTCTGAAATTCAGTCCATGTATGCCTACCAAGTTTGGAACTTGGGTAATTTGCCAGAAGGTATAGTACCTATTGGGAGTAAATGGATCTTTAAAAGAAAGATCGGGGCAGATGGACAGATTGACACATACAAGGCAAGGTTGGTAGCAAAAGGATATCGTCAAAGGCAAGGCATTGACTATGACGAAACATTTTCTCCAGTTGCCATGATTAAGTCAATCAGAATACTTCTTGCCATCGCCACATTCTATGATTATGAAATATGGCAAATGGATGTGAAAACAGCATTCCTTAATGGGAACCTTCAAGAAGAGGTGTATATGATACAACCTGAAGGATTCACTTCCAAAGAGCATTCAAGCAAGGTATGCAAGCTACAAAAATCCATTTATGGATTAAAGTAGACATCCCGAACATGGAACTTAAGATTTGATGAAGCAATCAAATCTTATGACTTCATTAAGAATGAAGATGAACCTTGTGTATACAAAAAGACTAGTGGGAGCACAGTTACCTTTTTGGTACTTTACGTTGATGACATTCTACTCATTGGGAATGATATACGAATGTTGTCATCAGTAAAGACTTGGTTATCCAAAAACTTCTCTATGAAAGATTTGAGAGAGGCATCCTATATTGTGGGAATAAGGATCTATAGAGATAGGTCCAAAAGGATGCTTGGCTTATCCCAATCTATGTACATAGATACCATAGTCAAAAGGTTTGGCATGGAAAATTCCAAGAGAGGTCTCGTTCCAATGAGGCATGGAATTTATCTCTCTAAAGGAATGTCTTCCAAGACACCTGAAGAGAAAGCATACATGGATAGAGTTCCTTATGCCTCGGCAATAGGATCTATCATGTATGCAATGCTATGTACTAGGCTTGATGTGGCACACCCACTAACTGTCACTAGTAGATATCAGGCTGATCCAGGTGAAGAACACTGGAAGGCAGTGAAATGTATCCTTAGATACTTAAGAAGGACTAAGGATCTATTTCTCGTCTATGGAGGAAACGACTTGGGACTTCGAGGGTTTACTGACTCGAGTTTCCAGTCGGATATGGATGATAGCAA
Organism: Zantedeschia hybrid cultivar; assembly: GCA_030544215.1. Classification (NCBI taxonomy): domain Eukaryota; kingdom Viridiplantae; phylum Streptophyta; class Magnoliopsida; order Alismatales; family Araceae; genus Zantedeschia; species Zantedeschia hybrid cultivar. The sequence goes on along the minus strand of JARZZO010000013.1, from coordinate 11,098,239 downwards.
ATCCATGTCTGGATTTGTGTTCATGTTAAATGGAGGTGCAGTAAGTTGGAAAAGTTCCAAACAAGAAACAACTGCAGATTCGACGACCGAAGTAGAATACATTGTTGCAGCTGAAGCGGCCAAGGAGGCGGTTTGGATGAAGAAGTTCATCTCTGCACTTGGAGTAGTTCCAAGCATTTCATATCCTGTTCCATTATTGTGTGACAACAATGGGGCAATAGCTCAAGCGAAGGAGCCAAGATCACATCAGAAGTCAAAGCACATTCTGAGACGATTTCATCTTATTCGTGAGATTATCGCCCGAGGAGATATAGTAGTTGAGAAAGTCTCATCTGAAGATAATGTAGCAGATCCCTTGACTAAGCCATTGTCTCAAAACAATTTAGAACGTCACCGTAAGTCTATGGGACTTAGACATATGGGTGATTGGCTGTAGTCCAAGTGGGAGAATGATAGAATTGGGTGGCCTCAAAGCCAATCATTGTACATTCTAGTTCATATTATTAATAAAAGCAATTATTTCTTCATTTATAGTTCTTGCAAATTAACTATCGTAATGAAGGTCCGTAGACAAATGTATGGGATATTGAATCATGATGAGATCATGATAGTGAGATCAATATCCTCAGTCACTTGCCTTAAATAGTTCTCGATCATAGGATATTTGAGATGGACATTAAATATCCGATAAGATTGACACAAGTTATGTCTGCTCATGTGATGAGGGTGAATGATCTCACATTCACTCGTGTGGTGACACTAAGACAAACTTGTGGGTGCTCATTAGAGAATGAGTTCACTGAACAGACCCAAATAAGAATTCCTGGATGGTAATTATACCTATTAGTCAACCAGGGAATTCAATCGTTGCAGTAGCACAGTTGGTCCTTTGACCTGAGTCACTAATGATACCTTGTTTGTAGACCATTGTGTCTTGATTCTCTGACTTATGGACTTTAACCATTAAGCCCACGATAGTCAGTCTCTCAGATACAGTGGAAAGCTTGCGAAGGTAATTGAGTGAACAACAAGGGATCACTCACTCTTGGTATAAGACTGGAGAGATAATGTCCTATGGATGTGTACACAGAAATCCCTGGCCATAGTCAAATGAAAGAGATGTCTTTCTGGAAATTACCTGAGTACTGGAATCCATCTAAATAATGCGATAGAGGGTTTGACTATAAAACCATACCCTTGCGTTATTGGGACATTGGATGAGTGAAGGATTTTATATGTACGGTATCTGTAGACGGAAAGGTTCAAATAAAGGGAACTGTATCCCTTATTTCTTCTGGGATCATGAGGTAGTGTTTGGTGCTGTTCATGATCAGAAGGCCAAGTGAATTAATCATCAGATGATAATACACTTGTTTATTAAATTAATCATTTAACATATGATGTTTAAATGTTAATTAATAAATATTAAACTTAAGAATTAGTTCTAAGTTTAATGGGCCTGAAATCGGACTGATATATCGGCCTAGAGGGTCACACACATAAGAGTTCTCGTCAGACGGTGAGAGACGTTAAATTTCATGCTTATCTGAGTTTTTATGAAAAGCCGCTGGATAAACATGAATATTTAATGGAGATTTATCCAAGGCTAAACTCTTGGATAATCATGAGGATTAATCCTTGTGCTTATCCTTATTTCTTATATAAGGAGGCCAAGGAGAGGGGTAAAAAAAAAAAGGTTGGACGAACTGCACACCCCAAGATTCTCTATCTCCTCTCTCTCTCTCCTTCTCTCTCTTGGAGTAGATCTTTCTCTTTCCGCGCATGGTGGATTTGAGATGTGGTCGGAGCACTCAAGTCGAGGAGGAAATCGCGCCTGCAGCGAGAGCTCGTGTGGATACCTCTAGAGATAGTGCGCATGCGCGATTACCGAGTCGGAATCATCCACGGGAGATTTGAAACCCCGCAAAGGTGAAGAACTGTTCTTCCCGCGTTTAATTTTATTGTCGGTTTTACGATCCCAGCAACCGATACATAGGAATCGATTTTATTTTCCGCTGCGTTCTAGGCGATTCCTAACAACAACTTCCGTATGCTTATTAATATAACTTATGGCTACTAATGTAAATCTTGTCTAGAGATTTTATAGTGTTGTATATCTTTAGAGTTATTCTATCATTAACCTTCATGCTACATTTTTTTTTTCTTTTGTGAAGTAGATGAATAGAATAATGAAATTATGATAATTTCTAACTTAGAGATGCTTATTGTATACTTTGTAGATTGTGAACAGGGCAACCTGTTTCATGTTTGCTTTATAGATACTATATATAAAGGGATAATTTCATATTAATCACTCTTAAGTGTTAATATGATATGTAAGATACTTTGAAAGTGCAAAACATTAAATTTAGCATTTAAAATTGACGTCATGAAGTCTTGATGTTTAGCATATTGGAGGAAATGAGCATGCTATAGAAACAATTCTATAAATGAGTAACTGGTACTTTTTCAACGAAGAAATCTAGGTAACTAAATAAGTCAATATATTATAACTAAAGAACTTTGGTGTTAATCCTTTTTATTCATGTAAAACCCCTCCATTGCATTTTCTTCTCTAACATTGCACCAATGTGATTTTTTCAGATTGAATGACTCTACGTAGGTTTTTGAAACATTAAATTTTCATCTTTCTCAGTTTCTAATAATTAAACATTTTGTAATGTTCACTTGTAAATGAATATTGATACTAATTGATATCTTATAATAACTATTCTCTTTTACAAGAGAATGTGGATAAATCATTAGCATAAATGAAAAATAATAATAACCATTTTCATTAGATGTTGATGGATTCATGTAAAGAAACTTGCATTTTTACTGATGAACATTTCAAGTTCTTGGAACAATAATAAAGTGGATATTTTACTTTCAAATAAAAATATTAGTCACTAACAAATTTAAATAGAAGATTCTCTTGATTATCTTCATATTGAAGTGTAAAAATTATCTACTTGACTTTGAAAAGTAAAATTTTATGAGTGTCAAATAACGAACCTTATGATTTTGCACTTTTAATAATTTATGTCTTATATTGCCTAATTCCATGTCACCAATGATGAATTCAAGGAGGACATTTCTCACTCATGTTTTATGTGATCACAATCTAAAAGTTTAGTTAATATCAGGTAGAGATTTTTAGTTTCTAATTCTTTGGCTTATATTTGAAATTATGATGCTAGTTCATTCTTATTATAAATATATAATGATGATAATTAATTAAAATGTTCATTGGTATGGTAGATAATAGTTTAAAGTAAATTAGCAACATGAAAAGTATAATGGTAGTATATTCATTGCACCTATTCAATAAGTTATTATTACTTTTTACTTGGAGAGTGATATTATCCCTATGTGCTTATTAGTTTTCCTATAAAAGTCATAAGAACTTGAGAACTTTCATTATCCATATTAAAATCTACATTGCAATAAATTAGTAGGCGAAAGTCCTTAACCTAACAATATGAAACTTTATTCTTAGTGACATTTTATATGGGATTGACTTTCTATCATGTGATACTAATACACCTTCATTTTCATTATCAGGGCATATTCACTGGACCATGCATGACTTCTATTGACCACGCTGTAGTGATTGTAGGTTATGGTACAGACAATTACATGGACTATTGGATCGTTAGAAATTCTTGGACAGACAGATGGGGAGAAGGGGGATACATAAGAATGGAACGTAATGTCGCTGGTCCTCATGGAAGATGTGGAATTGCTAAATATTTCACCTATCCCGTGAAAACAAGTTTTCCAGTGAAGCAATATTGGTCTTCCAAAGTTGTTGATGGAATGAAAAATAGTGCATAGACTTTGCACATGCAGCTCAAGTCATGTGCCAAAGATAATGCTATTTGCTTATAAATTGTTAATAAACAAAATGTCATGTTATGATGATGACTACAACGATAAATATATTATACACTTTCCTCTTAATATGATGTAATAAATATTTGATGCATGTAATAATATATCTTTCTGTCTTAATTGTTGCAAATATTGTGAATCATGAAATGTTGTGTTATTAATGACAATATTTATTCTAGCATGTTCACTCATTCTTAGGGATAAAACAATCTTGTGACCTTTTAAAGATGCAGTTGGCATTGGAAAACATTCCGTTGTTCAAAATGGCCTTTATTGTTGACAAGATTTGGAATTAATGTAAATAGTTGGTAAAAATTTAAAAGTTATTGGAAAGCATATTAAGTGAGAAAGATTATACAACACACTTCAAAACTAATCAAATCCATTTTGCAAAATCGTAAATGTAATGCTCTATACTCCAAACATCAAGGTATTATCTGCTTTAGCCCGTGGGCCTTATGGTTTTATCCTTTTTTAGAGGTAATTAGCTCCAAAGTGGGGACTTCCCAGGAGGTCATCCATCGAAAAGTCACCTTGATAATTAAAAATACAACTTAACTATACTTGAGGGTTCTACCCCTCTAATATAGGTGACGTCCTCGTTGCATCGTTACCCAACCTACAACCAGTTCTCGAGGCATGTAGGAATCTGGAGGTGGCCTCCATATGCTCAAGAGGTGGCTCTCACCATCTAGGTTCACACTGTGGTGTTATATATCGATGTCTTACAAGAAGTCCTCTCGTGGTGTAGCACTTTGCCCTATGTGGCACTTAGTTCCTATACTTTCAGTTGGTTCGTGACTCTAATTCCATTCTATAATGTCTTATGCTCTACCATCAAGGTATCATCCTCTTTGTTTGTCCATAAGTTTGGGGATGAAATGAAGAACTAAACTTCAATTGAGTCCCCAAAGATTCTTTTAAGCTCCTCCAAAACTTGACAGTAACCCACGGATTTATATCTGATATTAGAAATTGGCACTCCATGTAATATAACAAGTTTCAACGTCTGAGCTTTTTGAGTAGCCAAAAAGTAAGCCGATTTGGTTAATCTATCCATAATTACCCAGATCATATCATGCCTCTTCTTTGTCCTAGGCAGACCTACAACAAAAGCTATAGTGATATGCTCCTACTTTCACTAGGAAATGTCTATAATTGCAAAGGTCTAGTAGATCTTGATATGTAGCCTTAACTTGCTGACAGCTCAGTCATCTTGAAACAAATTAAGCAATGTCTCTCTTCATACCTGACCACCAGAAGTGCTTGTTCAGGTCTCTGTACATCTTTATACTGCGTGGATGAATAGAAAGGTTAGACTTATGTGCATCAGTCAACAACTTCATCATGAGCTCTTCATCATTGGGTGCATACAATCTACCATCAAATTTGATCCCTCTGCCAACACCTTGAGTAACTCTTGGCTTGCCCAACATAGATATAATTGTCTGATCATTTTTATGAACTTCAATAATCTTGTCAAGCAACACTAGATGCACAGCCAAACTCATAAAATATGACCTCTTACTATGATCCCATGGCATCACTTCTACCATATCCTCTAAAGCCTTCCAATTTGAACACAACTACAGTAACATCAATTTTCTGCTCAAAACACCTGCTACCACATTAGCTTTCCCTAGATGGTAATTTAGTGAAAAGTTATAATCCTTTAAGAATTCCACCTGCGCCTTTGTCTCCTGTGTGATCATACAATCTAGACTCTCGCAGACATACTAAGAGCTTCTAGTTTCGAGTGGAGGGGAGCTAGGATGAGCAGTTGCCATTAGTGAAATTTACATATAATAATAGTTATCATGCTAGTATTGGAATAGTACCATACATAACTCTTTATGGAAGACCATTCAGATAACCTATGTGATGGGCCGAAGTTAGAGATAGAAGCTTATTAGGTGCACAGATTTTGCAAGAGTGTTATGAGAAAATTGATCTTACTAAGAAGAAGTTGTTGGTAGCATATAGTAAGCAAAAGAGCTATACAAACAGCAGGAAAAGAGAGCTGAATTTTGTTGTTGGAGATCATGTGTTTCTGAAAGTGTATCATATGAAAGGAGTGATGAGATTTATCAAGAAGGGCAAGTTGAGTCTAAGATTTATTGGTCCCTTTCAGATTCTAGAGAAAATTGGATCTGTTGCTTATAAAATTTGCTTTAACACCTTCGTTATCAAGTATACATCCGGTGTTTCATGTGTCGATGCTTAGGAAGTATGTGCAAGATTCATTACATGTGATTGAATATGAGTCTCTGGAGGTGTAGCTAGATCTTTCCAATGTTGTGAAGCCTATGAAGATTTTGGTCCACAAGGAGTAAGTGTCAAGAACCAAGGTGATTCCGTTAATGAAAGTTTTGCGGAGAAATTATTCCAATGAAGAAGCAATATGGGAAGCTGAAGAAGAAGTATCCTCAGTGGCTTGGTAAGTTGGGATTTTACCTTGTGAGGATAAAATTTCTTTAAGGGGGAGAGGATGTTATACCCTATGGTTCAAATCTATGTAATCGATTAGAGGCCAATAGCGTAATCGATTAAAAGTATGGTTAGGTTGTGTAATCGATTAGATGAGTTAATTCATTATGACCTTATGACCAGAGACTGTCTTATTGAAATTAATTATGACTTGTTCTGCTGTAATTGATTATAGACTATTCTGATAGAATTGGGTGGCCTTAATGCCAATCATTGTACATTCTAGTTGTAAATATTACTAAAGGCAATCATTTCATTATATATATAGTTCTTGCAAATTAACTATCGTAATGAAGGTCAGTAGACAAGTGTATAGGATATTAAATCATGATGAGATCATGATAGTGAGATCAATATTCTTAGTCACTTGTCTTAAATAGTTCTCGATCATAGGATATTTGAATTAGACGTTAAATATTCGATAAGATCGACACAGGTTATTTTTGCTCATGCGATGAGGGTGAATGATCTCACATTCACTCGTGTGGTGATACTAATACAAACTTGTGGGTGCTCATTAGAGAATGAGTTCACTGAATAGATCTAAATTAGAATTCTTGGATGGTCATTATACCTGATAATCAACCAAGGAATTTAGTTGTTGCAGTAGCGTAGTTGGTCCTTTGACCTGAGTCACTAATGATACCTTACTTGTAGACCATTGTAACTTGATTCTCTGGCTTGTGGACTTTAACCATTAAGTCCACAATAGTCTGTCTCTCAAACACAGCGGAAAGTTTGCGAAGGTAATTGAGTGAACAACAGGAGATCACTCACTCTTGGTATACCATTGGAGAGAGAATGTCCTATGGATGTGTACACATAAATCCTTGGCCAGGGTCAACTGAAAGAGATGTCTTTTAGAAGTTAACTGAGTACTAGAATCCATCTAAATAATGCGATAAAGGGTTTGTCTAAGAAACCAAACCCTTGCGTTATTGAGACATTGCATGAGTGAAGGATTTTATCTGTGCGGTATCGACAGATGGAAAGGTTCAAATAAAGGGAACAATATCCCTTATATCTTCTGGGATCATGAGGTAGTGTTTGGTGCCGTTCATGGTCAGAAGGTCAAGTGGATTAATCATCGGATGATAAATCACTTATTTATTAAATTAATTATTTAACATATGATGTTTAAATAATAATTAATAAATATTAAACTTTAAAATTAGTTCTAAGTTTAGTGGGCCTGAAACCAGACTAATATATGAGCCTAGAGGGTCACACACATAAGAGTTCTGTAAGATGGTGAGAGATATTAAATATTATATTTTTCTAAATTTTTGTGAAAAGCTGCAAGATAAACATGAATATTTAAATAGAGAATTATCCAAGGACAAACTCTTGAATAAACATGACAATTAAACCTTGGCCTTATATATAATTTATATAAAAGGAGGGCTACATGGTGGTGTACGTATACTACACCCTTTTGGAGTTTCTCTCTCCTCTCTCTCTCTCTCTCTCTCTCTCTCTTAAAGAAGGATAGATCTCTCTCTCTCCTGCTCATCGACTGCATGCTGGATTTGAGATCGGGTCGATGTCTTCAAGTCGAAGAGGAAATCGCATCTGCATTGGGAGCTCGTGTGGATACCTCTAGACATCCTACCCGTGCACGATTATCGAATCGGTTCAATCCACGGGAGATGCGAAACCCTGCAAAGGTGAAGAAAATTTCTTCCTATTAATTTTAATTTGCCCGTTTTTTGATCCCAACAACCCAATACAGGGAATCGGTTCATATTCTACTACGTTTTCACCGATTCCTAATAGTGGTATCAGAGCCAGGTTGCTGGTGCAATCGTAAAACGACATCGTTTTGCGTGATAATTTCTCGTTATGCGTAAAGAACTTGTATTGTACACGTTGTTGGGTTATATTAAAAGGGGTTTTTAACTATAGCTTGATAGTGGGAATTGTTCCCGAGTTTGGGGATTGTTTTGCATAAATGATGCATAGTTTAATCCTTCGTTAACATCTAAAAGAGGAGATATCTCAACGGTTTATTAAGCATAGCTAACTTGAGAATTGCAGGACTATGCATGCTTCTCTGCAACTGTTAAAGGGGTCTGGTGGAGGCCTGGGCTTTTTGTATCTTCCTTTGGGGATGCTCCTACCGGCTAGGGATGCAAGTTTTATTTTAACCTACCCACGGGCTAGGAATAGAAACTATGTAAACCGGATTTTTTGGAAGCCGCAGGGATAGTCCCTAGCTTCTAGCCGGTGTCTGGTATGACCAGAGAAGTCTCCGTTGATGACCGGGGCTTCCCTAGATTACATTGGTGTCCGACGGCCTCCCTTTCACTTTTTGAAGGCATGCGAACTAGGCCGCGCTCAGAACTAGCCATGCATGTATTTGTCAACGCATGTAAGGAGAAACAGACGTCCGGCGACATCCACCGGTATCGTAGGCTCCGTCCAGAGCCTCGCTGCCACTTGCTTCAGCCGGCGGCGCCTTCCCCCTGCCAGGAGAGCCACAAACCAGGCCATGCAAACGATAACGACATGCACGGGGCATTGGACGACGTCCGGAGACCCACCGTTGTCACCGATGACGTCTGCTTGGAGTCCACCGGCGCCGTGAGGGCCGGACGAAGCCCTACCGCCCATCGCCTGGGCCGGCGGCGACCTCCACTTGCCAGTCGGGGGTCGAACCAAATGCGCACCCCCCCCCCCCCCTCTCACCCTAACGGGCAATAGGGTAGGTCGACACGTCGGCCATCGGGCGGGCCCGCCTGGACCCACGCGAGGTCCAGACCCGACGCCCCCCAACCACCGTTTAGGCTATTTAACCCCCTTTTAGCCCTTTTTAAAATTGTTTAAAAACCCAATTTTGCAATTTTAAAATTTGTTTAAACTATAATTATTTTAAGTAACAAATTATTAAATTGTTTAATTAACTATTAGTTAGACTTATAAGGGTTTATAGTTAGGGGTATTTGTTAATTATTTAAAATAGTTTTAAATTATTAACTTAATTCCCTATTAAACTATTAAGTTGAGAACTTGATTTTAAAGTTAATTCTTCTTCTGCATAACTTGAAGTTTCTAATTGGTTTAAATTGTTTGAGCATGTGACTTGTTAACTAAATACTTTAGTTAATTTAATTATCAATGATACTGTGTCTATTGTTGATAAACTTGAAATAATTGTTATTTCAAAAATCTAATGGTATTATATTTTTATTTTAGCAAAAATAATTATCTGGTAATTATTTAATGTATTTGATGTGTTGTGTTGTATGGTGGGATGATCATGGACTTAGGTTAATCATGTAATAGTTATTATGTGTGAATGCAATGCATGTTTTATTTGGTCTTTTTAAAATAGGACCTGCGTGTCTTCCTCTCTCTTAATTTTATCCAAAATGTACATTCTATCTCCCTCAAACTTTGTACTTCCCTTGATCATATCAAGGTTTATTATTATAATTGATTGTACAATAGTGGGTGTGCGAGTCTCATGTTCATTATTATATCTAAATGTAACGGATTAAAGTTTGACGACGGGATCTTCTGAAGGCACTTCTAGAGGATAGACTCACATCAGATAGAACTTGTATTGCTGAATTCACCATAGGATCTCATTATGGATCATCATTTGGCTACGATGATTTCATAATAGAATTAAGTAGTCTATGATCATCTTATTTTAAATTTCTACTTATATGTGATATTTGTGGAATGTGCTATTAGATAAATATTTCTATTAAGTACACTTGATACTTCAAATTGAAATATTATTAGTAGCACTTATTTTATAAAATAACTCAAATACCCTCTTAAAAATTTTAGTTGTAACGTGAGATACTAAGAATATTCCACGTAAACCACCATCATTATAGATCCTACATTGATTTTTATTTCAAATGGATTTGTTGTGCTACCACAAGATCTATTTGACTTAGATATTAATTAACGGTCTAAGACAAAATGATGTCATTTTAGAGAGGTGAATAAATGATGTAATTTTGTTGTGCTACCACAAGGATTACACCATAAGTGTAGACACGGTAATTTTGACGTCATTTTGAGTAAATTTCATATCATATTATAATGCTCCAAAATGGTCTGATATTTAATCATTGGTTATCTTTTATTAATTTTTTATGGAATAATTGTCTAAATGACGTCGACATATGAAGACACCATTTAAGTTTATCAATGAAATTGACTTTAACTTAGACTTTTAATCGAATATTAAAATAATTCTAAAAGACGTCGCCATTGGGACGTCGTTACGGATTTTATTCATATTTCGATTTATAATTTGATTTTTAATTAATTTGTTCATTAGCTAAAAGACGTCTTGCTTCCACGACGCCATTTAGGTTTCCAAAACTGTTTCTGTTTCTTCTTTCTGAGTTTATCGTTATCTTAATTAAGCTAAAAGACGTCTCCCTTGGGCGATGCATTTTAGGTAATTACAGATAATGATGAATTAGCTTGTGTTTATCACTTTCTTGATTGGATTGGCTTCAAACTCTTTCAAGTTAATCCATAATTGGCAGCAGATGCACGTGAAACTCTGAGCTTAAAGTCTATAAATACCCGAACCCTTGGTCATTAAAAAGTTAGTGAATGTTAGTGAAAATTCTTTGAAGAGAAAGTGAGTTAAGATTTTAAGAGAGAGAGGCTACGTCCAAACGTTGAAGGAGTTGAAGGATCGAGACGCTGCATGATTACTTCTAGGAGTCTTGAAGGAAGAGCTTCATCCTTTCTTCATCATCTTCGTCCATTCAAGACCAAGGTTTTCAGAGGCCATTCAACTTTATTCTCTCTTCCTATTGATTTTATCATATTAGTATCATAATTTTTATATTCATCATGTCACTCCATGTTATTTACACAACACTACCATATATTTCCAACCCACATGTTAAGGGGTTTTAAAGACCACAAAACAAGTGAGTTATTCTTGTTTGAGTTGCATGGTTAAAAGTCTTATTAGAATAGATGCTACCTCCTTTTAGTTCTTATTAGTTTTCTCCTTTTTCATCTCATTCCTTGCAAGGTATAAAGGAGAATTAGAAGATCAAGAGGAGGGAATCAACAAAGAAAATCTAGACGATCCTCAAAGTCTAATCAACATTCAAAGCAATAAGAAGATTAGAAGAGCTCTTTTTCTTTAGTCAGCTAAAGAGAGGGAATCAAGGACTTCAACATCTCCCACGTCTGAAACAGGTAAGCGATCATCCTTTGTCTTTTGAAGCTTTTTAGTTAAAAGCTTTTTGGCGATCACACTTAGTGTTTAATAGGTTTCTATTGTCATCTAATCAACATAAAATTCATGATTTCACACATCACGATTTGAGCACTCACAACTTTTTGGCGATTACGGTGAGACTTAGTCTCACCATCTTTTATATCTTTGTTCTTACTTTTATCAATCGGGCACCCACGGTGCACCACCTGTGTCTGTCGGGCACGCCCTCACCAATCGGTGAGTTTTTAGTTTAACTCCTACGTGCACCACGTGCACACCCTTGCGGCAAGATCTTGCCCTCCCCTTTTGATTGATTGAAAAGTTGTGATTGTGATAGGAAGAATGAGTGATTGATTGAATATTTTAGTTGTTTACATGATAAATCATCTTGTTAAAAATTAAAATAAAAAAAAAAGATTCGTATGAGCCGATTATTTACCACTTTATCCTCTTAGTTTGAGAGGAATTGACCATGAAATTCCTTCTTAATTATTGATTCTATGCGTTGAAAAGCGTCTAGGTACAGCGACGCGTTTCATACCACGTCGCCCATCCCCGACGCTTCTCAAACAAAAATTTCTCTGTTGTCTGCTGTCTGAGGTTCTGCGACAAAATAAGGCTCTGTTTTGAATAGCATCGAGGAACAATGATGAGATTCAGGTAGATTCTTGTTTTGTTCTTCAGTCCTTGGATTTCTGATTTGATTGCTATTACCCATTACGTACTAAGCATTAGAGGCCATCCCGGCCACAGGTCATACTCACTGGGGCTAAACCCCCCCCCCCCCCCCATTTTCTCATAGGAACACATTTCTTGACGTCTTCACCTCTCTCTGATTGGGTCAGTCTCCCGATCAGACTAGAGTGGTTGACGTTAAAGACCTCTGTAAGTCCCCAAAATCAAGGTATTCCTCCTTGTTCATCGGGCTAGTTTTACCAACTGAAGTCCTGGTTAGATTTTCATTTCATTGTGAGAAAAAGCCTAAGAATATAATGGTGGAAACATAATTGAAACTAGGATCCTACCCGTTGAGCGAATTTGTGGTTAAAAATCCAAATAACCCAACAAGGAATCTTAAAACAACGTTAAACATCTACTTGTTTATCTAATCTCTGCACAACTTGTCTACGAATCTCTGTTGAAAAATCTAATACCATGTTGCTTCGATCATGTAGAGATTTGAGTATGGCTTTAGGTGCTCTGGTCAACTACGAGGGAGATGCTAATGCCCCTCATGAATCTAATTATCATTATGAGAACGGGGGAGATGCTAATCCCCCCCATGATCCTCATTCCTACCTATCTGAACATGAGGGAAACCCCCATATCCCTCCTCCTTTCGTTTACAATCAACACAATTCTGACGTTGATCTTCCTCCGCATGTGCATGCAGTGTCTAATCCTATCTTTAAGGGAGACATGGCCCTAAATGAACCCTCATGCTCCAACCCCTCTGATCTGGTTAACGCTCTAGAGTTCTGGCCTCCCATCTGGATCCTTAACAGCTCGAAGCAATCCAATCTATTCTGAAGGGGAAGATGCCCGTGCAATCTACTAGACCAAATTCTATAGTTCCCCCTGTTTTTCCTCAACCCCCCTCCCACCATACTTCCTTTATTCATTAGGCCATGGAAGGCCTTCAGGTTTCAACCTCCCGACCATCTGGGCTGCAATTGTCCTCTTCAAGGCAACCGGCCAGGCCGCCAACGCCAACTTACCAAAATGCCCTCGGGCATGGCAGAAGCACTACCGGACCACATCCTTATTGTCTACCTTGCCCTGCTTATTCCAGGTAGCAAGTTTATCAAGTTCCACCACCACCTCCTCCCCAAGTTGATCCGACAACTCAAGCCCTGCTCGCAAAGATGGAACGTATGGATGAGCAATTCAACAATTTTCAGAAGATGATGGGAGTCAAGGCTGCGCTTGAGATTAATCTCCCTAGTCTGCCGATATTTCATCTGCCACCCTCCGAAATGCCAGTATATAGAAAATACAATGGTACTGGTAACCCCTTCACTCACCTGAAGGAGTTCATGTACGAATCATCTTTCTGGCAGAAAGACAAGAGGTCGTTGGCATTTTTGTTCAGGAAGTCATTGGAGGGACCAGCCCTCGAGTGGTTCTTTTTCTTAGAGCCATCCGAAGTAGAAGACTATGGTGTCGTATCAAGAAGATTCGTTCAACGATACCAAGACAGAGTTGCACCCTCTCTATCCATTATCGACCTGATAACAGAAAAGATGAAGCCCGACGAGGAATTCGTCAATTTTGCCGATAGATAGAGGGGTATGGAAGAAAAGGTTAAGGATCATCTATCCGAATCTGAACAAGTAAAAATGATGATCTCCAATGCTACACCCCAGTTCAAACTAGTCCTCGTACTGAACAATCTGACCAGCATGGCGGAGCTCTATAAAAAGGCGTGTTACTGCTAGAACGCCTTCAAGGATGCTATCTTCACCAGCGTCTTTAATCCTCACCGACTCAGTAGGCCTCCACCTCGGAAGCCTGCTGTACCAAACTCTCCTAGCACTGGTCCGACAACTGAGGGCACGCTCTCCCACGAGCAAATCAGCATCATGAACAATAATCAGCCCCAGTTCGTGAGAAACCAGCAACCATTGCAATACACAGGGCAAAGGCCGCCGAACCAGCAAGGTTACAAGCAGTAGCAACCACAGTACCATCGGCTACAGCAGCCGAACCAACATCCATACCAGTAGCCACAGCAGCAGCCACAACAACAGCTACAGTACCAGCCTCCACAGCAACAGTACCAGCCGCACGCATCACCGACATATCATAATGTACCTCCTCCAACTGATTATAATCAGCAGAAGAAGCCTCCAGGCCCGTAAAGGGCAGCATATCCAGCACTCCCAGAATCTCTACTAGACATCTTTAATGCCTTGATGGCAGCCAATGCCTTAGTCTTACCTAGAGAGAAAACAGTCTGGCCCCAGAATGCCGACACCTCCAGGTATTGTTTCTTTCATAGACAACCTGGGCACATAATAGATGCCTGCTTCAAATTTCGAGATTACATCTATGATCTCAATGAACAAGGAGGCATTGACTGGGAGGAGATGAGGAAATACATATCCGCCTTAAAGGCGAGAAGACCTCAACAACAACAACAACCCCAACAGCAACAACAACAATAGAGAGCGCCAGCATAGGCGGCAGCACCTCCGAATATGGGTATAGTGCAAAACACGCTACCGGAGCATCAACATCATAATCAGATTGGCCCCATTTTGACAAATAGCCAGTCTGAGGCTAACCAAGGGTAGTAGTGGAAGGTAGAGGACTCTTCCTCTATTTACTCAACGGGTCACAGCCCAAGCACCGCCGAGGAACCGCCACGCCGCATCCTCTGCATACCTAAACCACAACCCGTTCCAACACCTGCATACCTCCTACCCACACCCATTAACCCATCACTACCACCCACTTTCCCTAAACCCATTACTCCCTACGCCACCACGCCTCTATTAAACAACCCTCCGCAAGCAAACTATGCACCCCTCTATTAAACTACCCACACCCATTAATTAGTTCATCCCTTTTTGCTAATCGATCATATGAATGTTGATCAAATTTCCTAAAATTTAATACGTATAATTCATGTTATCTCATACATATGAAGATGCCACAAATAAATGCATTTACATCCTTAATTATACTCCTTCATATTTGAAAAATATTTGTAAATAATTAAGGATATGAATCAATTATTTATAATTTTACTTTTCACTATTATTTAATATTAATATAATTTATCGATATGTTGATCACCTGGAAAGTTAAATCAATCCTTTCAAAGTAAAAATATAAATTTTCAACACCCTTCAAACGTATATATTTAGATTTTTTAGCAAAATAATTGCATAATTTGTTCAATTATTTTAATTTTCATACTTTTCCGAAGAAATATCCTATAAAGTTAGTTAAAACATAATTTACGAGTCACAAAAATATATGCAAAAATTTATGGGCTAACATGATGCTTAGATCATATTAGTAAAGTTCATAGGGTTTGAAGCCATCTATTAATTTAGGGACAAACCCTAAGGGACCATTTGTGGATGTCGATAATCTATTAATAGATGGAAGCCATCTATTGACAGATCACAGAACAATCCTTATCCAACCAAAGGATGGAAGCCATTTTGGGGCATGTTTTGTGCAAGACTTTAATCCTTATCCAATCAATTGGTTACTAAAACTTTACTAATCAAATAAATGCAGGTATCCTACATAACAATGGTATTAGGTCATCATATGCCTACCTTTCCATGGATCCTTCTTAAAGTTTCCCAGGCGAGCATCTAATAGTGAACCTGCGATACTTGGCCTGTTAGCAGCTCAGTGATATCCTGTTAGTAACCCAGGTAGGCCCACTAGTGGGTTAGATTGAGCCTTTAGAGGTTCTGGCCAAGAGAGCTTATTAGCGTCATACCCACTTGACGCGATTAAGGGGGGTGCTTAAAAAGGATCATATCATCCAGACATGATTAAGAAGTCTGATTCCAATGCGATCTCTCTTGAGTTCTTTCCTTCTAGAGTGTTTGTTTTTAAGTAGACTTTGACCTAGAGGCTATTTAAAGTATCCCTAAGCGTGAGAGAGAAGGTTACTACATTCTAAACCCTAGAGCAATCGTGAGGGAAATATTAGAGGCATTTCTCAGTGCGTAGAGGGGGTATTTTTTGCATTCTTCGTGTGCACTGAGAGAGACGGCAGTGCTACGGTGCTGCAGAGTGTGAGAGAAGGTGGTTGCCTTGCCTAGGTGGCCTTAATACATTTGTTTCGCTTTATAGAGGCAAGTGATGATGAATTTCGACATTCATAGCTATTTTTATGTAAATAAAATCTTATTTTCAAAAATAATTGTCAATTACTATGATAGTAGCATGAAAAGAAGGCTTTATAGTTATGTTTGATGCATGTGAATCCCCCATATATGACCCTTCTTTCTAAATTTCCATGCTCTATGTGGGGAACCCAAGACTGAATGCAGAAACCCTAATCTGCATGCTTGAATGCGTCATGTGACCTTGACACAATTTGATATTCACGTCAGATCATGCTATTAAGCTTAGTGTTGGTTGATGATTAAAGTTCTATTATGCATATTTTAGTGGCATAATAGGTTCATAGCTTAATGAATTAAGTACTGCTCCGATACTGCATAGATGAGGTATATTTGTGACCTTTTTTCATGATTTCCATGAGAACTTATTTTTCTATCCATAAATACATGTTTATATGTGATGTAGATCTTTGCATTACTATTCACAGCACTGTCACAGAGCATACTGCATGCATGTTTAAGATGATTAATGCTATAGACAATGCCATCATGGGAGGTTAAGTGTCCAACCCACAATACCGTCCTTGTGGGTCAAGACTAAGATAAGATATGAAAGAGCTCATGGCAGTGAATCAGAATTTTGAATGTGTGCTTTACATCGACCCTGGGTGGGATATGTCAAACCCCTGACTATGCAGTCGAAGATCTTGTTGGCTTTGCCTTACCTCTAGGTAGAGATGATGATGAATAAGATGAACTATGACCTCTAACAATGTGGCTGGATGCATGCCCTATCATAAAATGATAAGATGATGCATGATGATGAATGATGAATATGATGCTAGATTGTATGATGCTATGCATGTGAATGGCCATGTTTATTGTTTAAGAAATCATGATACATTTAGACCGCGATGAAGGCTATATGTATATTCTTGACATAGATGACCTATGAGCATGTTAAGGACATAAGATTTGCTTACATTTATGTTATGGTTCCAGCATGTTTAGATGTTGAATATCATGTATTTTCTTTATGATATAGTTATGCAAAACTGTGAATAGTTAGTTTTCTAAGCTTGTTGAATTCTATATGGCTCACACATGTATACAAACTAGTTTTTCAGCTGAGGGAGACACTGTTGAGGCGGGTGAGACAGAAGTAGTTGTTTCAGAAGCTTGAGGCTTGAGTTGAAGTCAATTATCTAGAAGAAGATTTTATTTCATTTTTAAGTAACAAAAGATATAATAAGGATTATTTTTAGCATAAGATATATACTTTTATTATAGATATTTAGTGATCCTAGATATGGAGACTTTGTATTTTATTTCAATGATATTAATAGTAGATTATCTTAATGATAGTTGTTTCCATGGTGATTATGGTCTTATCTTCATATACTCTTTCTCTACGGTTCGTAAGAGGATGTTTGGGTTGTTCCCACTGTGGTGTGCCCACAACGTTGATCCACTGAAAGTAGCCCAAAGAGAGCCGCCGCCCCCCTCATTCTTTGTCCTTTTTATCTCCCTCATCCCTCTTTTAAAAATCCCTCTCCTCCTCTTTTTAAAGGAGGCTCCCTTTTCCCAACTGACCTCCTTCTCTCCCCTCTTTCTTCTTCTTCTTCTTCTCTCTCCTCCTCTCCCCTTCGCGCTCTTCCTTCTTTTTCTCTCTCTCTCTTTGTTCTTCTTTTCTTTCTCTCTCCACATCTCTCTTAATTGCCCTCTTCTTCCTTTCTCTTTATCTCTCTCTCACCTTTTCTCTCCCTCTCTCTATAATTTTCTATATCTCATCCTTTCTCTCTCTTTGCTCTAAAACATCTCTTTCTATCCATTTCTCTCTCCCCTACTATCTCCCTGTTTGCTCCCGCTCTTTCTCTCTCTTCCACTTCCTCTTTTTTTCTCTTTCCTCTCCCTATGGCTCAACCCTCTCTCTCTATCTCTTTGAACCCACTCTCTCTTTCTCTCTATTTTTTTATTTCTCTCTCTCCCGTTCCCCTTTCCTCTCTCTCTCTTCCTTCCTCTCTCTTTCTCCTTCTCTTTTCCACTCTTCTTCTCTCTCTTTCCCGCTCTTCCTCTCTCTTCCTCTCTCTTTCTCTATCTTCCTTTCTCTCTTTTTCTTTCCCTCTATCTCTCACCTCTCTCTCTTCTCTCTCGCCTTCCACGTGCCGGACATGGCCACACTGTAGCACCACGCAGCATACGAGCCCAGGCTTCGTTGCCTGTGCCCAGCCGTAGCAGCCGACCGCGCGATCCCGCCTAGGCCGCTGCCTCCACGTATCAACATTGCGCCTATAGATCTGTCCCTAAGAGCGACGCTATGAGACACCCAGCCACGTGCCGCTCCTCAGTCGGTTCCCGCCCGGAGCTGCCCTCGGCCGTGTACGAATGCTGCAACCGCCATGCGCCAGTGCTCCCAAGATTCCAGCAGTCGTGCACCATGCCACTCCTGCTGCTGCACTGGGCTCATTGTGCCTGAACCCCTAGAGTCTTGCTGCCTTGCTATTTTAGCGTGCTTCATTGCCCCCGTACGCAAGCCCGTTGTTGTTGTTGTTCTCACTGCCATTGTTCCTTCTTTTTCATTTATTTATTTTTACTATTATGTTAATTTAGGTTAGTTGTTGAAATTTGTTTAGTTAATTTGCTTAGAGGTATTTAGTTGTATTAGACTTGGCTTAAGATCAATAGTGAGTGTGTTTCTTTACTTCATTTAATCTAGCTTTCCCCTCCTAATCTTCTTCTTTATGTGTGGTGATGTGCGTTATTTTTTTTAGAATTAATTCAGTCAATTAGATTTGTTTGCTCTAATTAGTTTAATTAATTAATTCACAGCATCTTAGTGGTAATTTCTAGCATTAAGTACACATTTAATTTTTGCAATGAACTTCTTCCTAATATTTAAGTAGTCTATTTTTTATGAAATAAAATCCAAATTTTTCAAAGCTAAAATCTAGTTCTCCGTGGATCGACTCGGTTCTCACCACTTAACTAATTTTCAATTTGATTGTGAGTCGGGTAATTTGAAGTTGGTTGTCGTATGTGTTTGACGATGCGCATCGCATGTATATCAATTTTTGGCACCGTTGCGGAAAATTAGAAGTTTGAAAATTTTAGATTTAGTATGCATATTCATACTAACATAGAGGGGGATTTTTATTTCTTTTTCTAATTTTCACATCTTTTTTCTTTTTGTGTACCTACAAAATAATATATATAATTCCTCCTCCCAGTGCGTATGTTCCAACTTGCTTTGTTTCTATTTTCTTTTTAGTTAGGTTTCTTTTTAGTGATTTCTTAAGTTAGAAATGTTTCCATTAATTAAAATAATAAAAAATCCTAAAAATAAAAATTTTCATTTTAAGATTAGAAACTCTCCATGTTTAGGTCATGCATCATTTAGGGCTGCATTTTTAGACAATTTCCTTTATTGTAAATTTGTTTTTGTTGAAGATTGCGGGGGATAAGGTGAGATGTCTAACCTTCTTTAAAACCATTTTCATAGATTTCCATGATTGCATAGAACCCCTTGTTTGAATTGGTTGTGAACTTTACTTGAAAATATCTTAAGGATAAGTCTATTAAGAAAATAAGGTCTGAATTTCATCATCCTTCCTTGGCCCAAAAACAACCATCCCCTGCACTCTTGCACTAACCCAAGCCCATCAAAATTAAGTAGGAATTAACCCTAAGCTTTACAAAGAGATTTGGATCTAGCTTGATCCCACTGTCACTTTTGAAGATCGATGTCTAAGGCTAGGTCAAATGGTAAACACCTAAGTGGCTATATAGTTATTTAATTAGGTCCCTACGAGAGCAGGGGAGACTCCCACTACCCTATCTCTTATCTGGACGGTTGACAACTGTGTGGACTTAGGTTAGAGCTAGACTAATTTGTAAGAAATACATCATTTAGGTTAGTTTAGTTGATGTTGCACTAATGATAGAGCTAGACCAAGTGCCTAGCAAGCCTACTAAAAATCATGAAGAAATATCACTTGATTTTGACCAACAATTCAATCAACCTGAGATCTCTCAGCCTGAAAAGGCTCACATCATGTCTAATCTTGAAAATAGAGAGAGTCTTGAGGAGTGAAATTAGGAGAAAATAGGGAATGTTAGGCCCAACCAATGCATAGGTCTAGAAATCCTTAAGGCTGGTCATCAAGAGGAGCCTGAGCCTAATTCGCTGCTGAGGAGGGTCAAGAAGAAAAAGGGGAATAGAAAATGAAAAGTGTCTTAGAAAGCATAACTCCACAATTTTTGGAAAAGATAAAATGGAAGATTTTCATCAAAATGTGGAGGTTATAAGTAGCAATGATGAAGTTGAAGAAGGACATGAGCCAGAAAATATCATGGTGGATAAATCTAGAATAAGCAAGGAGGAAGTAGGAGAGAAGTCACTAAAAACATCCAAGCCATTTCAATTTCAAGCAATAGGTGAAACTTCTCCTACTCGGGCCTAAGAGGATAATGGTGGAAGTGAAAAAGAGCCATTAAGGATAAGTCGGAGGGAGATGACTAAGGGGAGGAGAAACCTGATGAGGATCTGATCATGTACCAACCCATAGTTTCCTTCCCTAGTGTCTTAGAACCCTACCCTAATAGCAACAAGAAGCTGGCCCAAGATGAGGAGATAGTGAAACCATTCAATCAAGTTTACATCAATATCTCTCTCCTCAATGCAATTCAGCATGTTGCAACATGCGCTAGAGCCCGAGAAGAACTTTGCACAAAAGTATATGTGAAGGATCTGGGTATCCCGCTCATTTCATGTGACATGAAGGGCATTACCTTTCATCATGTCCTCTTGGAACTTGGCAGTGGAGTGAAAATTATCCGAATTATGTCCTTGAAAAATTTGAAATCAGAGAATTAAAGTCCAAATCGGTCGCTTCGCAGTTAATGATCAATTCATTAAGCAACCATGCGACATATATTCTTATTCGGGTGAATAGAAGCCCCGTTCTTGTTGATTTCCTCATCCTTGACACGGAATCATCCCCGACCTTGAATCAATTCTCCATCATTCTTGGAAATTTTGATCTTTTTCTGGGGGATCAAGTTCTTCAATTCATTCAAAGACATGAAGAGGGGTACATTATTGGCATGGCCTATGAATCAAGTGGAATCAATCTTTCATTGACCATGTTGGAAGATTCTTTTTATCTCGAGCTTTGATAATATCACTCTGACTCATCAGATGCATGTTGCACTTAAGCCACTCCAACCAACAATTGTTAAAACATGTGAACTAAAATTTGTGCTAACAGGCACTGAATAATATGTGCATTACCTCTGACTGAAGACATTAAACTTTGCACTTGTTAGGAGGTGACCCAATATTTTTAGGTTAATATAGTAAGTTGCCTTCTTGTTTTCTTTATAGATTTGAATAATTCGGGTGGCAGTTGGCTTAGGCATAAAGTAGATGAAAATCCTTAGTCCCCTATGTTGTATCTCTCCTTCCGTGACTACTTTTGGCTGTAATTCTTTCATATTTTTTATGCTATTGAGAACAATGTCATTTAAGTTGGGGGGAGCAACCATTGTGCATGTTTGTAAAGTCTTTTGAAGAAATCTTATATTTTTTATAGATAAAAAATATGTTCAATTTTTTTAAAATTTTTGGCATTTTCACACCCCAATTAAGCTTTTATTCAATCACGCTTCATTAAGGGAGTCTTAAGCAAATCAATTTTGAGTTAGTTAATTGGACAAAAGCTTTAAAAAGTTCATAATATTCCACCTCCATAAGGTACCCGGTAGAGATGATTTTCACACACACACGACAACTTGGGGTGAGTGGAAGACCTTAAAAGTATCGAGTTGCTGGAGTTGGTCTAGAGGGTAGGACTACCTATTCTATTTTTTATTTTGGGGTCGAATAAAAGGAAGGTGAGAAATGATAATAGGGGACCAATCCACTCAGTATCCTAAAGAGGCGCTCATCTAAAAGGGACAGTTGTAAGCATGGAAATTGAATGTTAAATAGCAAATATACTTCGCAAGATCCAAAGGAAGGCAAGTGGCAAAAAGTACACACCCCCTCAGGCAAATTAAAGAGAGTGGCAAAAAGTACGCACTTTCAAAGGCAAAGAGTGCACAATAAAAAAGTCATGCTAAATTAAAGGTCCCTCATACTAAAATAAGACCAAGTCCTGAAAAGTGTTGAGTCAGGACGAGAGCTGAAAAGCAATTTTGCCCCAAGGATCAACAAAGGTGAGAATATATTAGAAATGGTGGAAATGAACTCAAAGCATGGCAATCTTTATGCACAATCATTTGTCATGATGCTAAGTGTAGTAGAGGAAAGGAGAACGTTAGCTTAACTAATCGACTATCATTTAATTATTTGTGATAGATAACCTTCAACTAAAATGTGATTTTTCATAGCTTATTATAGTCCTAATTTTTCACTATTTGAATTGCTAATAGACTAGTAGGGCTGTGATAATTATGCATTCTTGGGTATTAATTGATTAAAATTATTTTTTACACTCATGATTTTATGTGCAAAATTGCATGGAATGATAAATAATTTTGTGCGCTTTCCAACGACACAAATTTTGTTGAATTGCGAGTTAAAAAATAAAGTCATTTCATGTGAAAAACAAAGTGGAGTGCATTTGTGATTTTACAGCAAAGCCGAGAATATTTAATTTAGGCATAATTATTGTGTTGTTTACTATAGAGAACTAATTTGAATTTTTTATGTGTGAATAAGGCATAAAAGGCATGTGGCACAATTGGCTGGATTACTTAGTTGTCAGGGGGGTGACAAAGGTTCAAATCCCAGTAATAACGCAGCTTATTTTCGCAAAAGGGACAAAGGCAATACCACCATAGACATTTACTAGTTTTAAGAAGGGTTGCACTAACCTCTTCTCCAAGGTAGTCCAAAGAGAGCAGATGGCCCCCTCTTTCTCTTTCCTTTTTATCTCCCTCATCCCTTATTTAAAAGTCTCTCTCCTCCCTCTTTTTAAAGGAGGCTCCCCTTTTCCTAGTCGACCTCCTTCTCTCCCCTCTTTCTTCTTCTTCTTCTTTTCTCTCTCCTCCTCTCTCCCCTCCAGGCTCTTCCTTCTTTTCCTCTCTCTATAGTTCTTTCTCTCTCTATTCTTCTTTTCTTTCTCTCTTCGCATCTCCCCCACTCTCTTGGTTGCTCTCTTATTCCTCTCTCTTTATCTCTCTCTTACCTAGTCTCTCCCTCTCTCTTCAATTCTCTCTCTCCCCCGCTATCTCCCTATTCGCTCTGCTCTTTCTCTCTCTCTCTCTCTCTCTCTTCCTCTTCCTCTTCTTTTCTTTTTCCTTTCCCCATTCGGCCCTCTCTCTATCTATCTCTCCGAACCTGATACTGCTTTCTCTCTGTTTTTTTGTTTCTCTCTTTCATGTTCCCCCTTCCTCTCTCTCCCTTCCTTCCTCTCTCTTTCTCCTTCTCTCTTCCTCCCTGCTTCTCTCTCTCTCCCTCTCTTCCTCTCTCTATCTTTATTTTCCTTTCACTCTCTTTCTCTCTTGCTATCTCTCTCCTCTCTCTCTCTTCTCTCTCGCCTTGCTATGCGCCGGATGTGGCCACGTGGCAGCATGCATTGTGTAGTACGCGAGCCTGGGCTTCGTAGCCCGTGCAGGCCGTGTAGGCGCACCGTTGCTGTGTGGCAGCCGGCTACGAGGTCCCGCCGAGGCCGCCACCTCCATGCACCTATATCTTGCCTGGATCTCTTTCCCCAAGAGCAGCGCTGTAAGCCACCTCGCCACGTGCCACTCCTCTGTCAATCCCCGCTCGGAGCTGCCCTCTCTCGTACGCCAATGCTGCAACCACCATGCACCAACGCTCCCAAGCCTCTAACAACCGTGCACCATGCCCCTCTCGCTGCTACACTAGGCTCATTGCGCCAAAGCCCTCCCTATCCTTACTGCCTTGCTGTTCCAGCGCGGTTCATTGTGCTCATATGCAAGCCCACTGTCATTGTTGTTCTCATTGCCACTGTTGCTTCTTTTTCATTTTTTTTTTATTTTGTTAATTTAGGTTAGTTGATGAAATTAGTTTAGTTAATTTGCTTAGAGGTATTTAGTTGCATTAGACTTGGTTTAAAATCGATAGTGAGTGTGTTTCTTTTTTTCTTTTAATCTAGCTTTCCCCTCGTGATCTTCTTCTTTAAGCGCGGTGATGTGCATTATTTTTTTTATGATTAATTCAGTCAATTAGATTTGTTTGCTTTAATTAGTTTAATTAACTAATTTACAACATCTTAGTGGTAACTTCTAGCATTAACTAGGCATTTAATTTTTGGAATGAACTTCTTCCTAATATTTAAGTAGTCTATTTTTTATCAATTAAAATCCAAAGTTTTCAAAGGTAAAATCTAGTTCTTTGCAGATCGACCCGGTTCTCACTACTTAGCTATTTTCAAATTAATTGTGAGTCCGATAATTTGAAGTTGGTTGATGTGAGAGTTTAACGACGTGCCTTGCGCGCATATCATAGGCCTGCATGATTGAACCAGGTCGGTTGGGCAGGTGCGTTATAGAACCTCTTCTTGGTTCCTCCTTGGCTTCACACTTAGTCTTCCTTACCTACCTTGGTATCCTCTCCTTCCTTAGGAAAAGCAATCCACATCTAAAAACTCTACTCCACAAGCTATACCTCGAGGAAGAATAAAGAAGAAGTAAGCTAAAATACACACATGAAATGGAAACTTTACAAACTATCATATTGACTAATGCTTATTTACAATGGCTTCAACCCTATTTGAGTCATGGTTAGTGGAATTTAACTAATTTAGATTCTAAGTCGAATTTGTTGTTGTCTTAAGTCTAATCTAAACTAGCACATATCTAGTATCCTCAAAAATGTTTGCTAGCATAGACTAGTTCCCACTTTGCATTTTTAGCCAACTAAATTATAAAATTAGGACAAGTAATGACATAAAAATTGTAGGTAAGTTGAAAATTTTTCTAATGGTTCATGTTTTGTTTCATTAGGATGTTTCTTTCAAAGCTTTATCTTCAACAAGTGGTCTAATATTAGTTAAAATTTTGAAATAATGGATGTATTATCTAATTGGGCCATCTTAATTGGTGCTTTAATGGGCCTATTTAATTTGTTAAATTCCATAAATTGAATAGGGTATAATGGATATAAATATGCTAAGCACAGTCTCTCACAATGTCATAATGTCAATAATAAAATATGAAGTTAATTCATAAATGGTTAGTTGAAAGTATCTAGATGCTTAGACATGAAAATAATATAGACCTTGGCATATCATGAGAAATAATATTGACATATTAATGAAATTAGATGCATAA
This sequence comes from Zantedeschia hybrid cultivar, assembly GCA_030544215.1. NCBI lineage: Eukaryota > Viridiplantae > Streptophyta > Magnoliopsida > Alismatales > Araceae > Zantedeschia > Zantedeschia hybrid cultivar. The sequence goes on along the minus strand of JARZZO010000013.1, from coordinate 11,072,532 downwards.
TTATTTCATCATATAAAAAATTCTTAAGTTTCCACATTGAGGAAGATGCAATTAACATATTTTTGAGCGGGATGAGGCCCATTAAAAGCATTTGTTCCACCCAAGCAACATGCTAAGAAGATTCACTTGCCTACATGACGTGTTTCAACTTGTTTAAACTATATGCATATATGTCCATGCCAAATGTGTAGTAGGATCAATTATATATTCTTGAAGATATGCTTTCCAAGTAGAATATATTCCATCTTATAAACATGTATTATATTTTAAATACATAAAATACTTTATAGGTATTCTTCGACTCTGCTATTTTTAACTTCATTTGCAAGTAAAGTAAAAAAGTATTTAAAAGTCATGGTGATGGAAGGAATAAACAAAAAACTCTTGATATTATCCATAGTAAAAGCAAAAACATAAAATCCACTAACAATAGTGGAAGATTTTTGACAATTGACTTGTATTGAAATATGTCAAGCCATGAATGAAATATGATCACTTGCTTGTAAGGTTCTGATAAAAAAGGCTCATATGCAACTTATAAGAAAGATTCATGTAATTTAAGTTTTAGTAACAATATTTTCTAAGAAAACTTAAATTGAGTGTTATTGGTGTACACCTTTTTGTATATCATATAAGGAAATTTTTAATTTACAAAGATGCTGATGACCGATATAATAGGGAATCTTTCACATTGATTTCTTTGAGTATGCTTCTTGTAAATGCTATGCTAACTTCCACTCCCACTAGATAGTATATCACACAAAGTCGAGGACTTTCCAAATTAGGGAATTTTGCTCAGCATCATGGAGTGTAGACTATTTCTTTTCTAATGTAGATTTTAAGTCCTATTAAATTTCATTTGATAAAAAATTTAGATTGAATTCTTTTCTTATCTAGGTTGGAATGAATCAAATAAGATATTATTGACATTTATTCTTGTATTTGTCTTTATAATACACTCATCCTTTGCAGTTTTATAAAACTTTTTTGTTTATTGTGTTTTTTTTTTTCATTTTAGAAGAGTATGGGTTGTCTTTTTTTATTAGCACAAGAATTTGAATAAATTGTATAGTGATCATAATAATTTTTCTCTTTTCAAAATTGATAGCAAGAATATATTATTCACATGTCATACCTAATAGTATAATGAAACATTACACTCATCTTGATGTAAATGTCCGCCAACTTCATGGTGATAGAATCTTACACTAATTTCTCATGGGGTGTCATGTTTTCCTTTTGCAAAATGGTTTTCACATAAAAGAAAAACCTCACAATCATAAAGTTTTCCTATTATGTTCTTTATTTGATGTATATATATGGGGAGATCTCAAGAGCCCAAGCAAGTTGCTTAGGTCTTATCTCACATATTTCATCTTCTCCTTGATCAAAAATAGTAGAGAGAGATGGGTTTATCGAGGGCGAGTATTATGTTAGCTATCATTAAAGCTTCATTCGCTCTCTCCTTTGCATTGGATATGTCTATTATGAAGTATGGGGAGGAGAACATTATGGAAAGTTTGTTGAAGAATAAGGAAGAAACAAGATGGTTGTATGAAGACTGGATGGTCATGCACAATAAGTCATACTACACACTTGAGGAGAAGGAGAGGAGATTTGAGATCTTTAAAGATAATCTTCATTTTATTAATGAGCATAACCACCCTCAAAATAACCACTCCTACATTGTTGGTCTTAATCATTTTGCTGATTTGACCAATCAAGAGTATCAATCTACTTACCTCTATAAAATTAACATGAGCGAATTGTTCTCTGTACCTATAAGTAAGAGATACAATGTTAGGAAGTGGGATAAACTTCCTAATTCCATTGATTGGAGGTCAAGCGGTGCTGTAGGTCCAGTGAAGAACCAAGGCACATGTGGTAATTTTTATGCTCTTAATTTCATGCTTCATATCAAAATGACAGAAAGATAATCTTATTATTTTTTGTTGCTTAGTCACATGTTCAGTCAAATTAAAACCATGTTCCTTGTTTATTATTTATTATTTAAATTCATTTTGTGTTGTCATATTCATTGCAACTGAATAATGGTATCATTCTTTATCTAGAAATTATTTCGTCAAATTCATTCTTATTTTCTTTGTTTATATTAAAGATACATATATGCATTGTTTGGTATGTAAACATCATTTTATGATTTTTCTCCAATTAGTGAAAATGTAGAAATGTATAAGTTAGTAGCATTCACTATGTATGGCCTTTTTACAAAGACAAATATATTTATGCATCTCTCTCTCTCTCCATCTCAGCTACTCACTATCACATGCATGTGCACCATACAATTTTATGTAATTAGGTTGAAGCCATACATTCGCTTAAAATCATTTTCAACATTACTTTTCTTCTTCGAAAAAACTTATCATTGATCTTCATATTTTGTTAAAGTTAATTAATCTAATTTTAGTCTATAGTAGCCTAACATGAAATGATATTCTAATTATTCACATTACCTCCTTAATCATTAACCTTTTGAAAAGTTTGGGAAAGAATAGTACCAACATATTTTCCATGTTATTATACATATGTAGAACATTCTTATTAATTTATTTCATTCTTGTTTATAATTTTGGTATCAAGGATTCTTAAATACTTTCTTAAAATTTTTTGGTGAGAATATTAGTAATCACATGAGATCATGGAATTTCTTTAAAATCTTTTAACATGAGTAAGTAAACTTTATGAATTAGTTAATGAAAACCTAACACTTGTTAAACCTTACCTTAGTTTTCATTAAAGCCAGGTAAACTATTGTATTATGTTCTATGCAAAAAAGGTCTTTTACTTAACACCCTATAATATGCTTATTAATTAGTATGTAAATTCCCATCACCCCGCTAAACATTTTTTTTAATAATAAAGTTCCTAGCAAGATTCCAATAGAATGCATCACCCCTCTAAAGATCATATTTGATAAAATTTCCTTAAATGAAAAGTGAAACTTTGTTATAAATTCCTTTCACTGTAAAATAAATGTTTCTAGAAAATACTCAAAGATTATTCAAATTATTTGGTAAAGGTTTTATCAAAAGCATAATGATTAGTCAAAGTTACTAAGCTTACAAAGATTTTGAAACAAAAATGACGATTATGTCGTTTGCAATAAGTTCATATGACTAAAAGCAAGATACTTGAAAATTTTAATTATACAATAAAGGAAGAGCCTACTACATTCCTTATGATACTAGTACCTCGTTGAGTGATTCTCCTACCTTATGAAGATGTCTAATTGTTAAAATTGGGAGGTTAAAACTAAGTTGATTCATCAATAGTAATCTACATTTTGCTTAATTTGGACTTTGCTATAATGAGTATAAAAAAATAGAAATAGAAGATTAGTTTATGAAATCATGGATGATGCTATATTTTGGCATATTTACAATACATTCAAATAGGTTGGAAATCCATACACATATAGCATTTGCATTTATCGTTTCCAGATCAATGGATTAAGCAACTACATAGACTCCTTTGTCTAAACGATTCTATTCATGATGCTCATTTCTTCGTATCATGCATTAAAATAAAGGAGAACAAGCAAGCTTAATGGCTTATTATGATAATTATTACTAGATCATTCTCATTATGGCTATTATGTTTTAAGTGTTTTATTATGATAGAGGAAAAAATGGAAGACATCTAAGGACTTACTCAGTTAGGAAAAGTTGAGTGTACCTCAGATAATCATATAATAGTTCATTTGACATAATATTAGATGAACGTGGCTATGATTACATGAATTTTGTTAATTAAACTTTTGATAGAAAGTTAAGAAACCTTATATATGTGATTATACAACTTTAATATATCTTAGAAGCTTATATCTCTAAATGTATTAGATTTGTTTTTTTAAAATATTTCAGCTTCAATAATTTAACATAGTTATCGATTATTCTAAATCATTCTTCACCATGTCCCATAGTTATTGATTTTCTATATCATTCTTCATCATGTCCCGTAACACTATGTAATTAGTTATTTCATATAAAGTTGCTAAGTTTAAACTAAAATTTTAGAATATAGATGATGTACAATTTAGGATGTAAACTAGTTTAGAAGTATAATGTCGGATTTTTTCATTAAATTATTGCTTGACAAGTGATTTGACATTGTGACCAACTATGAATGCACAATTCACATAATAGGATTAACATTAGCATATTCCTTCAATGTTATACATGCATGTTTCTTTCATGCTATGACAATAATTCTTCTATCAATTTAATCCTATCATGCATAATAGACATTAAACTTATGCATACAAATAAATAAGATTTATTTAATTTTTTATTTCTTAAAATTTTACTAACCAATGAATTTCTTTGATAATTAGATCAAGTTTCATTTTCACATGAAAACTTTAATCTGGTGATTATGTATTTAACAATCATATATCATCTAATTAACAATCTTTATTTCCATTCAAATTTCATTATTTGTTAACTAAACATGGGTTTCTATCTTATTATTATTATTTTTTATTTACAAATTTCATTGTAAAATATGGATACTAACAAGTCTATGAACTACCTTGCTACTATTGTAGAGAGCTGCTGGGCATTTTCTGCTATTTCCACCGTCGAAAGTTTAAACCAAATTATAACAGGTGATTTAATAACTCTATCTGAGCAAGAACTAGTGGATTGTGATAAAAGCAACCACGGGTGCCATCGTGGCCTCCCTCATAAAGCTTACGAATATATGATAAATCACCGTGGTGTCGACACTGACATAAACTATCCCTACATATCTCAAAATGGAATTGAAGGGACTTGCAAAAAGAATAAGGTAAATGAGATCCTTTAATTTGCACAAGTGTTGATGTATTTAATTTCACAAATAATATAGAAGAATAGTACATTTCTAATTCATATTTTTATTAATTTGAAGGTTAAAGCCGTATCCATTGATAGGTACGAACATGGCTTACGAAATGAGCAAGCTATAAAGAAGGCAGTTGCAACCCAACCTGTTAGTGTTGCTGTTGATTCCAGTAGCAGAGCTTTTCAATTATACAAGTCGGTAAGGCCAAACTTTTAGTGGTCGGCTGAATCTTTAGTGAAACCAAAAGTTTATTCATAAAGTAGACAGCATACAACTTCCGTATGCTTATTAATATAACTTATGGCTATTAATGTAAATCTTGTCTAGAGATTTTATAGTGTTGTATATCTTTAGAGTTATTCTATCATTAACCTTCATGCTACATTTTTTTTTTTCTTTTGTGAAGTAGATGAATAGAATAATGAAATTATAATAATTTCTAACTTAGAGATGCTTATTGTATACTTTGTAGATTGTGAACAGGGCAACCTGTTTCATGTTTGCTTTATAGATACTATATATAAAGGGATAATTTCATATTAATCACTCTTAAGTGTTAATATGATATGTAAGATACTTTGAAAGTGCAAAACATTAAATTTAGCATTTTAAATTGACGTCATGAAGTCTTGATGTTTAGCATATTGAAGGAAATGAGCATGCTATAGAAATAATTCTATAAATGAGTAACTGGTACTTTTTCAACGAAGAAATCTAGGTAACTAAATAAGTCAATATATTATAACTAAAGAACTTTGGTGTTAATCCTTTTTATTTATGTAAAACCCCTCCATTGCATTTTCTTCTCTAACATTGCACCAATGTGATTTTTTTAGATTGAATGACTTTACGTAGGTTTTTGAAACATTAAATTTTCATCTTTCTCAGTTTCTAATAATTAAACATTTTGTAATGTTCACTTGTAAATGAAGATTGATACTAATAGATATCTTATAATAACTATTCTCTTTTACAAGAGAATGTGGATAAATCATTAGCATAAATGAAAAATAATAATAACCATTTTTATTAGATGTTGATGGATTCATGTAAAGAAACTTGCATTTTTACTGATGAACATTTCAAGTTCTTGGAACAATAATAAAGTGGATATTTTACTTTCAAATAAAAATATTAGTCACTAACAAATTTAAATAGAAGATTATCTTGATTATCTTCATATTGAAGTGTAAAAATTATCTACTTGGCTTTGAAAAGTAAAATTTTATGAGTGTCAAATAACGAACCTTATGATTTTGCACTTTTAATAATTTATGTCTTATATTGCCTAATTCCATGTCACCAATGATGAATTCAAGGAGGACATTTCTCACTCATGTTTTATGTGATCACAATCTAAAAGTTTAGTTAATATCAGGTAGAGATTTTTAGTTTCTAATTCTTTGGCTTATATTTTAAATTCTAATGCTAGTTCATTCTTATTATAAATATATAATGATGTTAATTAATTAAAATGTTCATTGGTATGGTAGATAATAGCTTAAAGTAAATTAGCAACATGAAAAGTATAATGGCAGTATATTCATTGCACTTATTCAATAAGTTATTATTACTTTTTACTTGGAGAGTGATATTATCCCTATGTGCTTATTAGTTTTCCTATAAAAGTCATAAGAACTTGAGAACTTTCATTATCCATATTAAAATCTACATTGCAATAAATTAGTAGGCTAAAGTCCTTAACTTAACAATATGAAACTTTATTCTTAGTGACATTTTATATGGGATTGACTTTCTATCATGTGATACTAATACACCTTCATTTTCATTATCAGGGCATATTCACTGGACCATGCAAGATTGCTATTGACCACGCTGTAGTGATTGTAGGTTATGGTACAGACAATAACGTGGACTATTGGATCGTTAGAAATTCTTGGACAGACAGATGGGGAGAAGGGGGATACATAAGAATGGAACGTAATGTCGCTGGTCCTCATGGAAGATGTGGAATTGCTAAATATTTCACCTATCCCGTGAAAACAAGTTTTCCAGTGAAGCAATATTGGTCTTCCAAAGTTGTTGATGGAATGAAAAATAGTGCATAGACTTTGCACATGCAGCTCAAGTCATGTGCCAAGATAATACTATTTGCTTATAAATTGTTAATAAACAAAATGTCATATTATGATGATGACTACAATGATAAATATATTATACACTTTCCTCTTAATATGATGTAATAAATATTTGATGCATGTAATAATATATCTTTCTGTCTTAATTGTTGCAAATATTGTGAATCATGAAATGTTGTGTTATTAATGACAATATTTATTCTAGCATGTTCACTCATTCTTAGGGATAAAACAATCTTGTGACCTTTTAAAGATGAAGTTGGCATTGGAAAACATTCCGTTGTTCAAAATGGCCTTTATTGTTGACAAGATTTGGAATTAATGTAAATAGTTGGTAAAAATTTAAAAGTTATTGGAAAGCATATTAAGTGAGAAAGATTATACAACACACTTCAAAACTAATCAAATCCATTTTGCAAAATCGTAAATGTAATGCCCTATACTCCAAACATCAAGGTATTATTTGCTTTAGCCCGTGGGCCTTATGGTTTTATCCTTTTTTAGAGGTAATTAGCTCCAAAGTGGGGACTTCCCAGGAGGTCATCCATCGAAAAGTCACCTTGATAATTAAAAATACAACTTAACTATACTTGAGGGTTCTACCCCTCTAATATAGGTGACGTCCTCGTTGCATCGTTACCCAACCTACAACCAGTTCCCGAGGCATGTAGGAATCTGGAGGTGGCCTCCATATGCTCAAGAGGTGGCTCCCACCATCTAGGTTCACACTGTGGTGTTATATATCGATGTCTTACAAGAAGTCCTCTCGTGGTGTAGTACTTTGCCCTATGTGGCACTTAGTTCCTATACTTTGAGTTGGTTCATGACTCTAATTCCATTCTATAATGTCTTATGCTCTACCATCAAGGTATCATCCTCTCTGTTTGTCCATAAGTTTGGGAATGAAATGAAGAACTAAACTTCAATTGAGTCCCCAAAGCTTCTTTTAATCTCCTCCAAAACTTGACAGCAACCCACGGATTTCTATCTGATATTAGAAATTGGCACTCCATGTAATATAACAAGTTTCTTCAACATACAATCTGGCCAAAACTTTCAACGTCTGAGTTTTTTGAGTAGCCAAAAAGTAAGCCGATTTGGTTAATCTATCCATAATTACCCAGATCATATCATGCCTCTTCTTCGTACTAGGCAGACCTACAACAAAAGCTATAGTGATATGCTCCCACTTTCACTGGGAAATGTCTATTAATTGCAAAGGTCTAGCAGATCTTGATATTTAGCCTTAACTTGCTGACAGCTCAGACATCTTGAAACAAATTCAGCAATGTCTCTCTTCATACCTAACCACCAGAAGTGCTTGTTCAGGTCTCTGTACATCTTTAAACTGCATGGATGAATAGAAAGGTTAGACTTATGTGCATCAGTCAACAACTTCATCATGAGCTCTTCATCATTGGGTGCATACAATCTACCATCAAATTTGATCCCTCTACCAGCACCTTGAGTAACTCTTGGCTTACCCAACATAGATATAATTGTCTGATCATTTTTATGAACTTCAATAATCTTGTCAAGCAACACTAGATGCACAGCCAAACTCATAAAATATGACCTCTTACTATGATCCCATGGCATCACTTCTACCATATCCTCTAAAGCCTTCCAATTTGAACACAACTACAGTAACATCAATTTTCTGCTCAAAACACCTGCTACCACATTAGCTTTCCCTAGATGGTAATTCAGTGAAAAGTTATAATCCTTTAAGAATTCCACCTGCGCCTTTGTCTCCTATGTGATCAGACAATCTAGACTCTAGCAGACATACTCAGAGCTTCCAGTTTCGAGTGGAGGGGAGCTAGGATGAGCAGTTGCCATTAGTGAAATTTACATATAATAATAGTTATCATGCTAGTATTGGAATAGTACCATACATAACTCTTTATGGAAGACCATTCAGATCACCTATGTGATGGGCCAAAGTTAGAGATAGAAGATTATTAGGTGCACAGATTGTGCAAGAGTGTTATGAGAAAATTGAGCTTACTAAGAAGAAGTTGTTGGTAGCATATAGTAAGTAAAAGAGCTATACAAACAGCAAGAAAAGAGAGCTGAATTTTGTTGTTGGAGATCATGTGTTTCTGAAAGTGTCTCATATGAAAGGAGTGATGAGATTTATCAAGAAGGGCAAGTTGAGTCTAAGATTTATTGGTCCCTTTCATACTCTAGAGAAAATTGGATATGTTGCTTATAAATTTGCTTTAACACTTTCGTTATCAAGTATACATCCGGTGTTTCATGTGTCGATGCTTTGGAAGTATGTGCAAGATTCATTACATGTGATTGAATATGAGTCTCTGGAGGTGTAGCTAGATCTTTCCAATGTTGTGAAACCTATGAAGATTTTGGTCCACAAGGAGTAAGTGTCGAGAACCAAGGTGATTCCGTTAGTGAAAGTTTTGCAGAGAAATTATTCCAATGAAGAAGCAATATGGGAAGCTGAAGAAGAAGTATCCTCAGTGGCTTGGTAAGTTGGGATGTTACTTTGTGAGGATAAAATTTCTTTAAGGGGGAGAGGATGTTATACCCTATGGTTCAAATCTATGTAATCGATTAGAGGCCAATAGCGTAATCGATTAAAAGTATGGTTAGGTTGTGTAATCGATTAGATGAGTTAATTCATTATGACCTTATGACCATAGACTGTCTTATTGAAATTAATTATGAGTTGTTCTGCTGTAATTGATTATAGACTATTCTGATAGAATTGGGTGGCCTTAATGTCAATCATTGTACATTCTAGTTGTAAATATTACTAAAGGCAATCATTTCATTATATATATAGTTCTCGCAAATTAACTATCGTAATGAAGGTTTGTAGACAAATGTATAGGATATTAAATCATGATAAGATCATGATAGTGAGATCAATAGTCTTAGTTACTTGTCTTAAACAGTTCTCGATCCTAGGATATTTGAATTAGACGTTAAATATCCGATAAGATCGACACAAGTTATTTCTGCTCATGTGATGAGGGTGAATGATCTCACATTCACTCGTATGATGATACTAATACAAACTTGTGGGTGCTCATTAGAGAATGAGTTCACTGAATAGATCTAAATTAGAATTCTTGGATGGCCATTATACCTGATAATCAACCAAGGAATTTAGTCGTTGCAGTAGCGCAGTTGGTCCTTTGACCTGAGTCACTAATGATACCTTACTTGTAGACCATTGTGACTTGATTCTCTGGCTTGTGGATTTTAACCATTAAGTCTACAATAGTTTGTCTCTCAGACATAGCGGAAAGCTTGCGAAGGTAATTGAGTGAACAACAGGAGATCACTCACTCTTGGTATACCATTGGAGAGAGAATGTCTTATGGATGTGTACACAGAAATCCTTGGCTAGGGTCAACTGAAAGAGATGTCTTTTAGAAGTTAACTGAGTACTAGAATCCATCTAAATAATGCGATAAAGGGTTTGACTATGAAACCAAACCCTTGCGTTATTGGGACATTGCATGAGTGAAGGATTTTATCTGTGTGGTATCGACAAACGGAAAGGTTCAAATAAAAGGAACAATATCCCTTATATCTTCTGGGATCATAAGGTAGTGTTTGGTGCTGTTCAAAGTCAGAAGGTCAAGTGGATTAATCATCGGATGATAAACCACTTATTTATTAAATTAATTATTTAACATATGATGTTTAAATAATAATTAATAAATACTAAACCTTAGAATTAGTTCTAAGTTTAGTAGGCTTGAAACCAGACTGATATATGAGGCTAAAGGGTCACACACATAAGAGTTTTGTAAAATAGTGAGAGATATTAAATATTATATTTTTCTAAATTTTTGTGAAAAGCCGCAGGATAAATATGAATATTTAAATAGAGAATTATCCAAGGACAAACTCTTGAATAAACATGAGAATTAAACCTTGGCCTTATATATAATTGTTATAAAAGGAGGGCTACATGGTGGTGTATGTATACTACACCCTTTTGGAGTTTCTCTCTCCTCTCTCTCTCTCTCTTAAAGAAGGATAGATCTCTCTCTCTCTCCTGCTCTTCGACCATGGTGGATTTGAGATTTGGTCGATGTCTTCAAGTCGAGGAGGAAATCACGTCTACATTGGGAGCTCGTGTGGATACGTCTAGAGATCCTGCCCGTGCACGATTATAGAATTGGTTCAATCCACGGGAGATTCGAAACCCTGCAAAGGTGAAGAAAAGTTCTTCCTATTAATTTTAATTTGCCCGTTTTTTGATCCCAGCAACCCAATACAGGGAATTGGTTCATATTTCGCTGCGTTTTCACCGATTCCTAATAGTGGTATCATAGCCAGGTTGCTGGTGCGATCGTAAAGTGGCATCGTTTTGCATGATAATTTCTCGTTATGCGTGAAGAACTTGTATTGTACATGTTCTTGGGTTATATTAAAAGGGGTTTTTAACTATAGCTTGATAGTGGGAATTGTTCCCGAGTTTGGGGACTGTTTTGCATAAATGATGCACAGTTTAATCCTTCGTTAACATCTAAAAGAGGAGATATCTCAACGGTTTACTAAGCATAGCTAACTTGAGAATTGCAGGACTATGCATGCTTCTCTGCAACTGTTAAAGGGGTCTGGTGGAGGCCTGGGCTTTTTGTATCTTCCTTTGGGGATGCTCCTGCCGGCTAGGGATGCAAGTTTTATTTTAACCTACCCACGGGCTAGGAATAGAAACTATGTAAACTGGATTTTTTGGAAGCTACAGGGATAGTCCCTAGCTTCTAGCCGGCGTCTGGTATGACCAGAGAAGTCTCCGTTGATGACCGGGGCTTCCCTAGATCACAGTGATGTCCGACGGCCTCCCTTTCACTTTTTGAAGGCATGCAAACCAGGCCGCGCTCAGAACTGGCCATGCATGGATTTGTCAACACATGCAGGGAGAAACAGACGTCCGGCGACATCCACCGGTATCGTAGGCTCCCTCCGGAGCCTCGCTGCCACTTGCTGCAACCAGCGGTGCCTTCCCCCTGCCGGGAGAGCCACAAACCAGGCCATGCAAACGATAACGACATGCATGGGGCATTGGATGACGTCCGGAGACCCACCGGTGTCACTGATGACGTCCGCTTGGTGTCCACCGGCGCCGTGAGGGCCGGCCAAAGCCCTACCGCCCATCGCCTGGGCCGGTGGCGGCCTCCACTCGCTAGTCGGGGGTCAAACCAAATGCGCACCCCGCCCCCCCCCTCTAACCCTAATGGGCAATAGGGTAGGTCGGCACATGGGCCATCGGGCGGGCCCGCCTAGACCCACGCGAGGTCCAGACCCGACGCCCCCCAACCACCGTTTAGGCTATTTAACCCCCTTTTAACCCTTTTTTAAATTGTTTAAAAACCCAATTTTGCAATTTTAAAATTTGTTTACACTATAATTATTTTAAGTAACAAATTATTAAATTGTTTAATTAACTATTAGTTAGACTTATAAGGGTTTATAGTTAGGGGTATTTGTTAATTATTTAAAATAGTTTTAAATTATTAACATAATTCCCTATTAAACTATTTAGTTGAGAATTTGATTTTAAAGTTAATTCTTCTTCTGTATAACTTGAAATTTCTAATTTGTTCAAATTATTTGAGCATGTGACTTGTTAACTAAATACTTTAGTTAATTTAATTATCAATGATACTGTGTCTATTGTTGATAAACTTGAAATAATTGTTATTTTAAAAATATAATGGTATTATATTTTTGTTTTAGCAAAAATAATTATCTGGTAATTATTTAATGTATTTGATGTGTTGTGTTGTATGGTGGGATGATCATGGACTTAGGTTAATCATGTAATAGTTATTATGCGTGAATGCAATGCATGTTTTATTTGGTCTTTTTAAAATAGGACCTGCGTGTCTTCCTCTCTCTTAATTTTATCCAAAATGTACATTCTATCTCCCTCAAACTTTGTACTTCCCTTGATCATATCAAGGTTTCTTATTATAATTGATTGTACAATAGTGGGTGTGCGAGTCTCATGTTCATTATTATATCTAAATGTAACGGATTAAAGTTTGAGGACGGGATCTTCTGAAGGCACCTCTAGAGGACAAACTCGGATCAGATAGAACTTGTATTGCTGGATTCACCATAGGATCTCATTATGGATCATCATTTGGCTACGATGATTTCATAATAGAATTAAGTAGTCTATGATCATCTTATTTTAAATTTCTGCTTATATGTGATATTTGTGGAATGTGCTATTAGATAAATATTTCTATTAAGTACACTTGATACTTCAAATTGAAATATTATTAGTAGCACTTATTTTATAAAAATAACTCAAATATCCTCTTAAAAATTTTAGTTGTAACGTGAGATATTAAGAATATTCCGCGTAACCTACCATCATTATAGATCCTACATTGATTTTTATTTCAAATGGATTTGTTGTGTTACCATAAGATCTATTTGACTTAGAGATTAATTAACGGTCTAAGACAAAATGATGTCATTTTAGAGAGGTGAATAAATGATGTAATTTTGTTATGCTACCACAAGGATTACACCATAAGTGTAGACACGCTAATTTTGACGTCATTTTGAGTAAATTTCATATCATATTATAATGTTGCAAAATGTTCTGATATTTAATCATTGATTAACTTTTATTAATTTTTTCTGGAATAATTGTCTAAATGACATCGACATATGAAAACGCCATTTAAGTTTATCAATGAAATTGACTTTAACTCAGACTTTTAATCGAATATTTAAATAATTCTAAAAGACGTCGCCATTGGGAGACGTCGTTTAGGCTTTTATTCATAATTTGATTTCTAATTTGATTTTTAATTAATTTGTTAATTAGCTAAAAGATGTCTTGCTTCCACGACGCCATTTAGGTTTCCAAAACTGTTTCTGTTTCTTCTTTGCAAGTTTATCCTTATCTTAATTAAGCTAAAAGACGTCTCCCTTAGGTGATGCATTTTAGGTAATTACATATAATAATGAATTAGCTTGTGTTTATCACTTTCTTGATTGGATTGGCTTCAAACTCTTTCAGGTTAATCCATAACTGGCAGCATATGCGCGTGAAACTCTGAACTTAAAGTCTATAAATACCCGAACCCTTGGTCATTAAAAAGTTAGTGAATGTTAGTGAAAATTCTTTGAAGAGAAAGTGAGTTAAGATTTTAAGAGAGAGAGGCTACGTCCAAACGCTGAAGGAGTTGAAGGATCGAGACGCTGCATGACTACTTCTAGGAGTCTTGAAGGAAGAGCTTCATCCTTTCTTCATCCTCTTCGTCCATTCAAGACCAAAGCTTTTAGGGGCCATTCAACTTTATTCTCTCTTCTTATTGATTTCATCATATTAGTATCATAATTTTTATATTCATCATGTCACTCCATGTTATTTACACAACACTAGCATATATTTCCAACCCACATGTTAAGGAGTTTTAAAGACCACAAAACAAGTGAGTTATTCTTGTTTGAGTTGCATAGTTAAAAGTCTTATTAGAATAGATGCTACCTCTATTTAGTTCTTATTAGAATAAAATATTTATTCTTGCTTTTATCAATTGGGCACCCACGGTGCACCACCTATGTCTCTCGGGTACGCCCTCACCGATCGGTGAGTTTTTAGTTTAACTCCTACGTGCACCCTATGCACACCCTTACGGCAAGATCTTGCCCTCCCCTTTTGATTGATTGAAAAGTTGTGATTGTGATAGAAAGAATGAGTGATTGATTGAATGTTTTAGTTGTTTACATGATAAATCGTCTTGTTAAAAATTAAAATTGAGAAAAAAGATTCGCATGAGCCAATTATTTACCACTTTATCCTATTAGTTTGAGAGGAATTGACCCTAAAATTCCTTCTTAATTATTGATTATGTGCGTTGAAAAGCGTCTAAGTACAGCGACATGTTTCATACCACGTCGCCCATCCCTGACACTTCTCATGCAAAAATTTCTCTGTTGTCTGCTGCCTGAGGTTCTGCGACATAATAAGGCTCTATTTTGAATAGCGTCGAGGAACAATGATGAGATTCAGGCATATTCTTGTTTTGTTCTTCAGTCCTTGGATTTTTGATTTGATTGCTATTACCCATTACGTACTATGCATTAAAGGCCATCCCGGCCACAGGTCAAACGCACTGGAGCTAACCCCCCCCCCCCTCCCCTTTTCTCATAGGAACACATTTCTTGACGTCTTCACCTCTCTCTGATTGGGTCGGTCCCTCGATCAGACTAGACTGGTTGACGTTAAAGACCTCCGTAAGTCCCCAAAATCAAGGTATTCATCCTTGTTCATCGGGCTAGTTTTACCAATTGAAGTCCTGGTTAGATTTTCATTTCATTGTGGGAAAGATCCTTAGAATATAATGGTGGAAACATAATTGAAACTAGGATCCTACCCGTTGAGCGAATTTGTGGTTAAAAATCCAAATAACCCAACAAGGAATCTTAAAACAACGTTAAACATCCACTTGTTTATCTAATCTCTGCACAACTTGTCTACGAATCTCTATTGAAAAATCTAATACCATGTTGCTTCGATCAGGTAGAGATTTGAGCATGGCTTCAGGTGCTCTGGTCAACTACGAGGGAGATGCTAATGCCCCTCATGAACCTAATTATCATTATGAGAACGGGGGAGATGCTAATGCCCCCCATGATCCTCATTCCTACCTATCTGAACATGAGGGAAACCCTCATATCCCTCCTCCTCTCATTCACGATCAACACAATTCTGACGTTGATCTTCCTCTGCATGTGCATGCAGTGTCTAATCCTATATTTAAGGGAGCCATGGACCCAAATGAACCCTCATGCTCCAATCCCTCTGATCTGGTTAACGCTCTCGACTTCTGGCCTCCCATCTAGATCCTCAACAGCTCGAAGCAATCCAATCTATTTTGAAGGGGAAGACGCCCGTGCAGTCTACTGGACCGAATTCTATAGTTCCCCCTGTTGTTCCTCAACCTCCCTCCCACCATACTTCCTTTATTCATTACGCCATGGAAGCCCTTCAGGTTTCAACCTCCCAGCCATCTGGGCTGCAATTGTCCTCTTCAAGGCAACCGGCCAGGCCGCCAACGCCAACTTACCAAAATGCCCTCGGGCATGGTAGAAGCACTGCCAGACCACAGCCTTATTGTCTACCTTGCCCTGCTTATTCCAGGCAGCAAGTTTATCAAGTTCCACCACCACCTCCTCCCCAAGTTGATCCGACAACTCAAGCCCTGCTCGCAAAGATGGAACGCATGGATGAGCAGTTCAACAATTTTCAGAAGATGATGGGAGTCAAGGCTGCGCTTGAGATTAATCTCCCCAGTCTGCCGGTATTTCATCTGCCACCCTCCGAAATGCCAGTATATAGAAAATACAACGGTACTGGTAACCCCTTCACTCACCTGAAGGAGTTCATGTACGAATCATCTTTCTGGCAGAACGATAAGAGGTCGTTGGCATTATTGTTCAGGAAGTCGTTGGAGGGACCAGCCCACGAGTGGTTCTTTTTCTTAGAGCCATCCGAAGTAGAGGACTATGGTGTCGTATCAAGAAGATTCATTCAATGATACCAAGATAGAGTTGCACCCTCTCTATTCGTTATCGACCTGATAGCAGAAAAGATGAAGCCCGACGAGGAATTCATCAATTTTGCCGATAGATAGAGGGGTATGGAAGAAAAGGTTAAGGATCATCTATCCGAATCTGAACAAGTAAAAATGATGATCTCCAATGCTACACCCCAGTTCAAGCTAGTCCTCGTACTGAACAATCTGACCAGCATGGCGGAGCTCTATGAAAAGGCGCGTTACTGCTAGAACGCCTTTAAGGATGCTACCTTCACCAGCGTCTTTAATCCTCACCGACCCAGTAGGCCTCCACCTCGGAAGCCTACTGTGCCAAACTCTCCTAGTACTGGCCCGACAACTGAGGGCACGCTCTCCCACGAGCAAATCAGCATCACGAACAATAATCAGCCCTAGTTCGTGAGAAACCAACAACCATTGCAGTACACAGGGTAAAGGCCACCGAACCAGCAAGGTTACAGGCAGTAGCAGCCACAGTACCATCGACTACAGCAGCCGAACCAACAGCCATACCAATAGCCACAGTAGCAGCCACAACAACAGCTACAGTACCAGCCTCCACAGCAGCAGTACCAGCCGCACGCATCGCCGACATATCATAATGTTGATGGATATAGGTGTCCTCTAAACCAATCATAAGGCACCTATTTCAATCTGGTTCACTAATAAATGGCATTAAATTCATTATGTAGATTGACATATTTATAATTGCGCATAATGAAGTCCATGAATATGTGCAATAGTCATCAGATTATGATGAGATCATAATAATGAGACTGATAACTTATAAACACATATTCTTAATTGTTCCTAGTCGTAGGATGTTTGAGAAGGACATCAAACATCCAGTTAGACTAGTACAGGTTATTCCAGCTCATATGATGAGGGTGACTGATCTCGTTAGTTACTAGTGTGGAGACACAATGGTAAACCTGTAGGTGCTCATTGGAGAATGAGTTCACTGAACTGATCCGACATGAATTGCCGAATGGTAATTTACCTAACTGTCAATCGGTTTGATTCATCGTCACAGTGGCGTGGTTGATCCTTGGACTTGAGACGCCAAAGACACCTTGTTGGTGGACTTCTGGACTTTGACCTTGACTTACGAATCCCTATCTATACGATCTCTAATAGTAAAGGATCGGGTCCACTGGAAGACCTTCGAAGGTGATTGTGTGTTCAATAAAGGATCGTTCGCTCTCAGGTAACTGGAGAGAGAATGCTCTAGAATAGATCCGCAGGAGTCTCTAGCCAGAGCAAAAACAATATCAGAAAATAGGTTTTCGGATATTGTAAAGCGGAGTCTGATTCAAGTGAGTTGACAATCTAGGGTTTGACAGTTGACCATACCCTAAGTTAACTCGAGAGCATTGTGCGAACGAAGGATTATAGCCACGTGGTAACTGTGGACAGACAGGTTCCATGAGTGGGTTGCTGAACCCCATTACCTTCCGGGATCATGCGGTGTTGCTTGGCACCCAACTTGATCGGAAGTCCGACAAAATTTACATGCGATGATAATTCGATTAAGTAATTAGTTAATATCTAGATATCAATTAATTACAATAAGTCAATAACTAGTTATTGGACTTAACGGGCTGAAAACCGGACTGGTAAATGGGCCTAGAGGGTCACACGCAATAAGATTCTCAGTCGGTGGTACTTAAGTGGGATTTATATTAACTCGGGGACTTTTGTGAAAGGTCACGCCGACTTAATATATATACGCGCTGTTAAGAAACCCTGGGCCAAGCTCCAGGATTTCCCTTTGCTGGCCGTCATCCCTCCTTTCTCTCTCCTCCTCTGGGCATCCGATTCGAGGCGCCAGAATAGTTTTCGTCTCCGCCGCGCGTGATTCTCGAAAGTCGGGAATTCCCGTCGGCGGGATTTCAGCAATCGTTGCGGCGACGGATCTTCAGCTAGCGAGCTGAAACGGACGAGGGATCAAGGACAAACCACCACGAAGGATCACGTGGATACCGCTGGAGGCCGGACGCTTGTGCGGCTCGCGGCATCGCCTCGACGGAACCGAGACGGAAGCGGATTCGAATCCGCGCACGGTAATCGGATTACTTCTCGTAGTTTTCGGTTAGCGTTTTTCGTTCCGAAACGGATCAGCGGGTATCGGGCGGGATTAAATTTTTTTCGTCGTTTCCGCTGCGTTCTTCGCGTCCCGCCCGGATCCCAACAGTGGTATTAGAGCCAGGTTTCGCTCTGATCCGCTCCGGAATGATTAAATTAATATTCTAAAATTATATCCATGCTCGAATCGTTTTTCTCTCGGAAGATGTTCATCGGATGAACATATTAATTTGAGATTAATTTTTGGTGAAGAAAAATTGATTTTTTTTTGGGTTTTTCGTTGGGTTCTTTATAGTGATAAAGAATCCAATTTGTAGGTTTGAATAGAGCTTCCATGGTGATGGAAGTAAAACCAAATATGTTGCTGTTATGAACAGCCATCCCCGGCTTTCCTCAAGGACCCTGCTGTGGCCGGAATCCGACGATTGAGCCTCCCATATTTCTCTTTTTTTTTTTTTTTTCAAGCATTAGATGAGGATAAAGGAGAAAGCCACGGTTATTAAAACCGTCAACTGCCGCTTTTGAGGGGCTTTCTGGCGAGATTGGCTTACTGGCCGGCGGCAGCCGGCGTCGGGGATGAAGGGGCAAACCCCCCCCCAGCAACTTACGGCCGTCCCTGGCGGCGGCGCCGCCCCTGGACAAACCTGCAAACAGGAAAAGGGGGGGGGGGGAACCCTAGCAGACGATGGGCTTGCTGGTGCCCGGACCGGCCGGTCCCGAGCCGGCCCGACTGGGGGCGGCTGGGGCCGGGCCGGTGCGCCAGGCACCAGACCTGGCTGAGCCAGGTGGTGCCTGGCTCGAGCCCAGGCGCCCCACAGGGGCCGACCTGGCTCGGACCAGGCTACGCAGGCCAGCCCGAGCCCTAGTCCGGACCAAGCTGGGCCCTAGCTCGAACCAGGCCGGATTAGATCCGAGCCATTTCTATTTTAATGGGCTTCGGCCCATTTGGCATTTTAACCCTGGCCCAATAAATCCTAGATTAACCCATTAACCCCAAAACCCCCTTTTTTTTAAGCCCTATTAACCCCTCATTACAGGTTATTTAACCCTCATTAACATGAAATTAAATGATGAATCATATTTAAAATTTGTTTTATGTATTGATTCATTATTTCAAGTTATAGAGGGAATTGATTTAAGATGTGTTCTTTAATCAAATAATTAGAAGTTAATTTTGAGATATGATCTTATATATAATGGGGTTGATTTTGAAAGATGTGATCTTTATTAGATTTAACAAGAGTTGCTAAACGGATTTCTATCAAGGAACATTTAATAAGTGTTTATTAAATGTTTAGTTAACCCTTAATTAGATTTGCTTAATTTGTTAACAATTGTTGTTAAGAAATTAACTTCTTAATATGAGTAATTAAAGGGGTTAAATTTTTTTTTAAGATTTTGATCTTAAATTATAATTAACAAGTGTTGTTAAATTAATTAAGTTGTGACTTTAAAATATTTTAACAAATGTTGTTAATTTAATTTTAAGTCATGATCTTGAATAGAATTAACAAGAGTTGTTACTTTTGTTACAATTAAGTGATTAATTAGCTAATTATAATAGTTATAATTAAGTTAATTATTTCTTGAGTAATAAACCTTAATAAATGTTATTAAGGACTAATTATGTCTTAATAATAGTTATTAAGATTATTAATTAGTTTACTCAAATATCTCTTAATTATTGGTTTTAATGATCTAATCTTCTTGGAATTTAATCTTTTATAAATGTTATTAAAGGATTAAATTAAGTCTAAGATGTTAGACTATTTTAATTAGAAATGTTCTAATTATTATTTCTTAATAATTGTTATTGAGAAATATGATTCAATTAAGGGGTTTTAACCAGGAGTTGTTAAGGGGGTTAATAATATGAGTTGAAAATTCTTTTATAAATGTTAGTTAGGAATTTTTAATTCTTTCTAAATATTAGATTGTTTCACATTAATAATTGTTATTAATGTGAATTAAAATTAATCTAAGTGTTAGATTAATTAATTTATAAATGTTCTAAATTATGCATGGAATATTTTAGAATTTTAATTTTAGCTTTGTGTGCACATGTTGATGTGTTTAATGTTTTAAATTAGATTTACTGCATGTTAGAAAATAAGATTTTCGAAAATTCAAATTATCCAATTTTGATTGGTACCCAGGTTTTAAGAAAGCCAAAATTATTATATTTTCAAAATTTTAGCCTTCATGTGATGTGTTTTATCATGTGTGGATGGTTAAAATTTGTGGTGGTCATGGACATGTACTTAGTTAATTTCATATCATGTGATGGTGTGTGATTTTGTGGATTGTTGTGGAATGTGATGTTCACTAATTAAATGTTAATTAATGAGACATGCGTGTCTCCCTCTCTTTCTCATTCCATTGTAATTCTATCTCCCTCTGTCCTTGTACTCGGCCATAAGGCTTTCTCTTACAATTTATTTGTATTTGAAATTGTTTCAAAATTAATGATATTTGTAATTGATCGCGCCAACCGAGGAGAGGCGAGGATGATCCACAAATGCAACCAGGAAGGCGACATGAGATGAGATCACCAGTAGCTGTGTGGTTGTATGTTTAGATTATATAAATGTTATATAGTTTTGGTGATTAATTATTTGGCTCCAGTTAATCACCGTGCTGTCCATGACCACATAATGAATATGTATGGTTGATGCATGCTTTTTAGTTATTGATTATGAATCGATTGCTAATATCTAGGTATAGTTAAATATATATGATATATTTATAAACTATCAACTAGGATGAGACCAACTTAATATAAACAAAATCTTCAACCTAAAGTCTAAGCCGGAGCCCGAGTCATTGAGAATGTACCGCGTGGCTTTCCATCAATATAGTTCTTAGAACTTGATTCAGTGATGACAATTTCTACGTGTTTACCCAAGATCTGCTACCATCTGATGAAAGGACTATTAACTATGGCATTATGATGCCTTGAGATTGGAATAGAGGAACGGTGTAGCTATCCTCGCGTTTACCCGGGAGATACATTCTTACTCTACTCTGTTACATATTAATGGTAAAGCTTAGACCAGGTATAATGGTCTATTGCATTTACCCAGGATCATTAAAGACCTGGGAACCGAAATAAGATCGGATATTGCAAGGAGTTGCAATTACCCTGAGATGGTTGCTGTAGAATAATGGTATGATACTATGTGTTTACCCGAGGTCATACTGTGATTCTTGGAGATTCTGATCCTCAGTAGAAGACCGTCGGAGTCTTCCGTTCTGTATACCTGAAGGTTATACAGTCTGTTGAAAAATAGTGAGAAATAATTCAAGATAAAAGACCATAATTGAATTATCAGAACTATCTGCTTAAATCACATTATTTCCTTCGATTCACTAAAATGTCGTCTATTCGAGAAGTTGGCATATTGGATGCCAATACTTCTCATACTCAAACTGACTAGAAAACTCTGAAGAATGTCTTCAGGGCTAAGTGAAAGTCACTACCCTAATCAGACATCATGAATCCTCTTAGTTGGATAGACCAAAGTGAAGAGGTACTCATGGTATGCCTTATTGAAAAGCAATGATTGTCATGAAATCTCTTATTTGGATAGACCAAGATGAAGAGATATTTATGATGTACCTTTGAGAAAGGTAAGTGGTAAGATTTTAAACGATCGAATCCACACCTAAAAAGGATAAAGAAAAGTCAGCTGAGATAGAGAAGTAGCAGTTCTCCCACTGCAACCAATATAAGGATACTGGTAAAGGCAAAATGAATATGAAACTTGAAAGAAGTCTCATACATTCTTGTTATCAACTTTTGCATGTCTATTGGAGAATTAGCGTATACAATATGAGATATTGGAAATGATTCTCAGAACTGCGATAGTGTGCAGACTTAGACAAGTAAAAGAAAATCGAGAAAATGCAAGTGTTGAGTTAGACTCAACAATTGTTCATGATATTCATAGGTTACTGTTAGACAGTAAATCTTTGTATATCTATAGGAGTCTAAAATGAAACAGAATAATTATTATTTAGTTGCATAAGATATCAAGAATTGTAAAAGTGAATAACTTTGACTGAGAAGGAACAATCGTTGTTCAAATCAGTCAATGCACTATAGATTCTTGAAGTGACATTTCATGTGATGAATATTCACAAGTCTCCTATATAAATAAACTGTGTGAATCCTGATTATCTATGATATTGTACACAGAGTTGTACAATAAGAAATTATTGATGCTAATACATATTGATGTAAACAGCTCAATATCCTTACATTATAGTTAACTCTCAAAATGATTCGACTGTAAGTACTTATTGAAGTACAAGACGAATATATCTGAAAGATTAAGGTATAAGATCAATATGAAGTATTAGAATTTTTTTTGATTTGATCAAAGAAAGTAATACTTAGGTACATGATTCACACAAATCATTAAGAGGATAATTGTATCCTTGCTCGATTAATCCTCATTATGCATCATAGCAATATGATAGAATGAGGAATTATATCTTATTAAGATATGGTGCAATACATAATAAGATTTGCCTAATTATTATCTTTTTTGAATAAGAATATGAACATTAGATGTCCATACTTCAAAGATGGTTCCAAACAAGTCAGTGTGTGTCCATATAAGGTATGGAAACCAAATAATTTATATGAGATGTGAATTATGAACAAACCTGATTTTAAAGTCAGGTACTACCGTGATGTGAATTTGTGAATGTCTAAAGAGTTTGGACATTACAGTTATTGGCCAAACGATAATGAAATAATTGTCGTCCTGAAAGCTGTCTTCTGTGAAGAGGAATATGTCCTAAAAAAAAAGACAGTGAGAGCTGATAAAACTAGAAGATGTTCTAGATTCACAAGTTAACATAAGATTATTAGATAATCTTTAGTTGTTTGGAGCCGGTCATAACACATCAGAGAGCTTCATAGATTTTTGAGATTCTCTCAGTGACTAAAAGGATATGTTTGACATATCTGATTTAGCAAGATGAGAGGAGCTCAAAATAGATTATGATCTAAAATCTATAATAATGATGCTCTCTGTCATTACAACTTTGAGATTGATAAGTTTATTAGAATTCTACTTGTCAGTACTGCCTATCATGCGATGATGACAATTGGATATTAAAAGCGTCCACTGAATGTGATTGAGGTAAAGATGTATATGATACACCTTTAAA
Organism: Zantedeschia hybrid cultivar; assembly: GCA_030544215.1. NCBI lineage: Eukaryota > Viridiplantae > Streptophyta > Magnoliopsida > Alismatales > Araceae > Zantedeschia > Zantedeschia hybrid cultivar. The sequence continues at coordinate 11,048,753 of JARZZO010000013.1, read as the reverse complement.
GCTTTTAGAATGTCCAGGAAGTAAGTTATGATTTCAAAATTATTTTGAATCAAACTGTAGCTTTCTAAGTTGTAATAAAAGTTTTGACTTGATATTACGTGATCATTAAGAATGATCACGGACTGTGTGTGTTCAAAGAGGACAGTGGGAGTACGGTCGCTTTAGTAATGCTTTATGATAATAACATCAAAGTCATTGAGAATGACTTCGGGATGTTACTATCAGTGAAAGCATTATTGACCATATTTTCCTCCATAATAAGTTTAGTTATAATATCCCACGTATTGGAAATACGAATCTATTAAGATAGATCGGTGGGGATATTATATTGACCTGTATGTCAAGATGTTTGGCATAAATTTCATAACAAGTCTCAATAGTTGAGATATGGAATTTATTTCTTTAGAGAAAAATTCCTTAAAGGATACATAAGTGAATTGCATCATTAAGCACTTGAGAAGTGTTAAGGATGCATTCACGTATATGGAGAGGATGATTTGAAACTATGAGGTCACACTGACTCAAATTTCAAGTCAAATAATGGATTCAACCTTCTAGTAGAAAGGAATGGATTGGAATGGTTCCAATCCAAAACTCGATATTAAGATGACGACATAGATAAATGATACTGTTATTAGAACAGTATGGATGAAAAGGTTCATCCATGAACTAGATGTAGTTCTAAAAGGTCTCTGATGAAATCTCGTTGTTGTAGGACAACAGTGGGAGCGATCAATTATGTGATCGAGCCATGGTCTCTTCAGAAGTTGCAGAACATTCTGAGGCTCTTTCACAGGTTCAGAGACAAAAGATTAAGAGGAAATAACGTAATAGAAAATATTCCATCTATAGATAATTTAGCAGATCCCTGACCAAGCCTTAGTCACAGACTTTTTGTGAGCATCACTTAGATTTGATGGAGATCAAATGCAAAAGTGATTGGCTTGAGTCCAAGTGGGAGATTGATGGATATAGGTGTCCTCTAAGCCAATCATAAGGCACCTATTTCAATCTGGTTCACTAATAAATGACATTAAATTCATTATGTAGATTGGCATATTTATAATTGCACATAATGAAGTCCATGAATATGTGCAATAGTGATCAGATTATGATGAGATCATAATAATGAGACTGATGACTTATAAACACATATTCTCAATTGTTCCTAGTCGTAGGATGTTTGAGAAGGACATCAAACATCCGGTTAGACTAGTACAGGTTATTCCAGCTCATATGATGAGGGTGACTGATCTCGTTAGTTACTAGTGTGGAGACACAATGGTAAACCTGTAGGTGCTCATTGGAGAATGAGTTCACTGAACTGATCCGACATGAATCGCCGAATGGTAATTTACCTAACTGTCAATCGGTTTGATTCATCGTCACAGTGGCGTGGTTGATCCTTGGACTTGAGACACCAAAGACACCTTGTCGGTGGACTTCTGGACTTTGACCTTGACTTACGAATCCCTATCTATAGGATCTCTAATAGTAAAGGATCGGGTCCAACGGAAGACCTTCGAAGGTGATTGTGTGTTCAATAAAGGATCGTTCGCTCTCAGGTAACTAGAGAGAGAATGCTCTAGAATAGATCCGCAGGAGTCTCTGGCCAGAGCAAAAACAATATCAGAAAATAGGTTTTCGGATATTGTAAAGCGGAGTCTGATTCAAGTGAGTTGACAATCTAGGGTTTGACAGTTGACCATATCCTAGGTTAACTCGAGAGCATTGTGCGAACGAAGGATTATAGCCACGTGGTAACTGTGGACGGACAGGTTCCATGAGTGGGTTGCTGAACCCCATTACCTTCCGGGATCATGCGATGTTGCTTGGCACCCAACTTGATCGGAAGTCCGACCGAATTTACATGCGATGATAATTCGATTAAGTAATTAGTTAATATCTAGATATTAATTAATTACAAGAAGTCAATAACTAGTTATTGGACTTAACGGGCTAAAAACCAGACTGGTAAATGGACCTAGAGGGTCACATGCAATAAGATTCTGAGTCGGTGGTACTTAAGTGGGATTTATATTAACTCGAGGACTTTTTTGAAAAGTCGCGCCGACTAAATATATATACACGCTGTGGAGAAACCCTGAGCCAAGCTCCAGGATTTCCCCTTGCTAGCCGTCATCCCTCCTTTCTCTCTCCTCCTCTGGGCGTCTCGTTCGAGGCGCCAGAACAGTTTCCGTCTTCGCCGCGCGTGATTCCCAAAAGTCGGGAATTCCCGTCGGCGGGATTTCAGCAATCGTTGCGGCAACGGATCTTCAGCGAGCGAGCTGAAACGGACGAGGGATTGAGGACAAACCACCACGAAGGATCGCGTGGATACCGTTGGAGGCCAGAAGCTTGTGCGGCTCGCGGCATCGCCTCGACGGAACCGAGACGGAAGCGGATTCGAATCCGCGCACGGTAATCGGATTACTTCTTGTAGTTTTCGGTTAGCGTTTTTCATTTCGAAACGAATCAGCGGGTATCGGGCGGGATTAAATTTTGTTCGTCGTTTCCGCTACGTTCTTCGCGTCCCGCCCGGATCCCAACAAATGTACCTCCTCCAACTGATTATAATCAGCAGAAGAAGCCTCCTGGCCCGAAAAAGGCAGCATATCCAGCACTCCCAGAATCTCTACTAGACATCTTTAATGCCTTGATGGCAGCCAATGCCTTAGTCTTACCTAGAGAGAAAATAATCTGGCCCCAGAATGCCAACACCTCCAGGTATTGTTTCTTTCGTAGACAACCTGGGCACACAATAGATGCCTGCTTCCAATTTCGAGATTACATCTATGATCTCAATGAACAAGGAGGCATTGACTGGGAGGAGATGAGGAAATACATATCCGCCTTAAAGGCGAGAAGACCTCAACAACAACAACAACCCCAACAGCAACAACAACAACAGAGAGCGCCAACACCTTCGAATATGGGTATAGTGCAAAACCCGCTACCGGAGCATCAACATCATAATCAGATTGCCCCCATTTTGACAAATAGCCAGTCTGAGGCTAACCAAGGGCAGCAGTGGAAGGTAGAGGACTATTCCTCTATTTACTCAACGGGTCACAGCCCGAGCACCGCTGAGCAACCGCCACGCCGCATCCACCGCATACCTAAACCACAACCCGTTCCAACACCTGCATACCTCCTACCCACACCCATTAATCCATCACTACCACCCACTTTCCCTAAACCCATTACTCCCTACGCTACTACGCCTCTATTAAACAACCCTCCGCAAGCAAACTATGCACCCCTCATGCCATCCAAACCATTACTCCGCGTACCATTCCCCACATCACCTACCACAACCACTTATCCTAATACCATATAACCATCTAAACCATTACTCCGCGTACCTTTCCCCACTTCACCTGCACCAACCACTTACCCCTCCACCATTCAACCCTCTAAACCCCTCATCCGCACCATGCCTTCACCAAATAACCCCACACTATCACCCGCATACCAACCCTCCACACCATCTATACCATCCACCAACTCTGTAGTGCTCAAACTATCAAGTGGACCTTCTACGCTTGAAGAATATACGCTTCAAAGCGGAATGATCTTCAACAAAGTCTTTTCTCAGTCCACCGTCAGAGATGGCGCATCACAGCTGCCAGAGGAAGTACATAATGATGAGAGTAAACCAGGCACTTGATAGCTTAAGATTGTGTCGTTAAAAATCAAAGCTAACAATCTAAATTAATCGGCTCATTCAAATTGTATTTTTAACAATAGCAATGGTGAGTCGGAGTCGAATCCACAGGGAAATAGATTTTTAAAGTTGAAAACCTTGAATTTGTTTTAGAGGAAAAATAGAGAAGAAAGAAGATGGAGCATGATGATTTAATAAATAACAATTGAAATTAATCAAACTTACTATGAACTTACAAAAGGAGCACTCCTAAAAAAGCATAATCAGACCATATACTAAACTAAGCATACCTCTAAAACACTAATTAAAAGTAAAATAAAAAGTTTGAATGGTGTCCATAGAAGAAAAAATAAAAGTTGTAGAACAAAAAGAGGGATAAAATATAACGTTTTTCAAATGAGCTATTGTCATTCGTTAACATAACTATATGAAATTTTACAGAGATATTTAAAATAAAAAAATAATATAACTTTCATAAGGAAACTTTTATAAAAATATTTTAAATATAGTGTAACATGGAGAACTCAAAAACTAGAGAGAGAGGCGATGGAGAGAGAAAATTGGTGCTTGCAGCCGTCGTAGTCCTTCGCGCGGATCCTTGGCCGCCCTAGACTCCTTCCAGTAGTCAGTCGAAGTGCTTTGAGTCCACCTCTTGCCCTTGACAGCCGCCGGTTTGAGAGAGATGTAGAGAGAGAGAGCGAGCGAGAGAGAGAGAACAAAGTTAGAGAGAGAGAGAGTGCTACAGTATTACGGTACTGTAGCTACAGTACCCACTGGTACTGTAGTAGAGAGGGAGAAAAAGTGAGCGAGAAAGGGAGATAAGGCAGGAGGGAGAAGAAAAAGTAGGAGAGAGAGAGAAGGAAGGATGGAGAGACTTCTTAAAAAGGGAGAGAAGTTTTAAAATAAAGAAAGGAAGAAAGTAGATGACGGCTGGTTCCTCTTATTCTCTTCTTGAGTAAGAATTAGGGCAACCATTTAGGGTAGCAAAATACCATTTTACCCCTACTTTAGTATTTTTGCCAAAATAAAGTCGATTTTGCTGGGATTCAAACTCCCGTCCTTCCCACAAACGACCAAAAATTTAGCCAATTGCACTGAATTTTTTTCATGTTCTATTCACATAAAATAAAAGTAAAGATATTATCATGAATAAAATTACAATTATGCTTAAATAAATTGATTTCTCACAGTTTTGCTAAGAAAACCGCAAATGCATGAAATGATGATATTTTTAACTCAGAATTTGATGAAATTGGTACCGTTGGAATCGGTACGAAGTATCATTTCATACTATTTTAAACATAACAAACATGAATATAGTGTATGTGTTTGTTCTTTTAACAATAAAAAATACTAACTTATCACACCCCCCAACTTACACATTGCTAGTCCCGTAGCAATGCAAATAGAAGAAAAATTAGGACAACAATGAATGATCATGCTTCATTTATAGCTATCGATCATAATCAATTAAATGGTAGTTGATTGGTTAAGCTAAAGTTCTCATTTCCCACTACACATTGGTTCGTGACAGGTGATTGTGCATGGAAGTTGGCATGCTTAGAACTCGTTTATGTCCTTTCCGTTATATCCTCGCATTTACTAATCCTTTAGATAGAACTACCTAGGGACGAGAAGAGAAAAGGGATTTCCTTATCAGCCCATGAAGATCGTTTTTCAGCTCCCGCCCTGACTCAGCACTTTTACGACTTGGTCGTCTTTTTAGTATAGGGGAATTTTTTATTTAGCGTGACTTTTTCATTTAATTGTGCTTTTACCTTTGAGAGTGCGTACTTTTTGCCAGTCTCTTTGAATTGCCTGAGGGGAGGTGCATACTTTTAGCCAACTACCTTCCTTTAGCTCTTTTTGACACCTTATTTGGCATTTAATGTTTACAAATGTCTCTTTTTAAATGACCGCCTCTTTAGAGTGCTGATTGAGTCGGTCCCCTATTACGAATCCTAACGTTGTTTTCATTCAACTCAAAAGAAATTTTTTTGGAATAGGTAATCTTATCCTTAGAGTTAATTCCAGCAATTTTATACTTTCAAGATCTTTCACTTATTCTAAGTTGTCGTGTGTGTGTGAAAATCATTCCTGTCGTGGCTTCTTGTGAAGTGGGCTATTATGAACTTTAAAGGTTTTATCCAATTTAACTAACATAAAACTGATTTATTTAAGATTTTCTTAATGAAATAAGATTTCATGTAACTTATGTGGGATGTGAAAAAGAAGTTTTTGAAAAATTTTCGACCATTTTCTAAGTTTTCTTTAACAAATTTTTGAAAAAATTGCATATCGATTCCCCCCCTCCCCCCAACTTGAATGGCATTATCCTTAATGACACAAAAAATATGAAAACACATGTTAGCCATAAGAAAGTTGGGAAGGAGAGAAACAACCTGTGGTGATGAGGATGCGACTTTACCAAAGCCAACTGCTGCATAAAACCCTAAAAATGAAAAGAAAAACAGAAGATGATCTAAAATGTTGGGTTGCCTCCTGAAGCGCTAAGTTTAATGTCTTCAGCCAGACGGAAGTGCAATCACTGTGGATCACTCAGCACAATGGAGTCTGGTGGGCTATTTTGAGAATTTTCAACAAACAGTTTCAGTCGTTGCCCATTAACAGTGAATGTGTTTCCCGTCTTTAGATTCATGATTTTAACAGCTCCATGATCAAAGGCTTTGATGACCAGGAAATGGCCCATCCCATCTTGATTTCAGTTTTCCTGGGAATAAACGCAGCATAGAGTTAAATAACCAAACTTTTTGATTATGATGGAAAGATTTCCTCACAATGTATTTATCATAAAAGGCTTTAGGTTTGGCTTTGTAAATATTTGAATTTTCCTAGGCTTCATTACGCAATTCCTCTAGCTCACTCAATTGTAAGGTTCTATGGGTACCAGCTTGGGTTAGGTCCAAATTGAGTTGTTTGATGGCCCAATATGCCCTATGTTCTAATTCCACAGGAAGGTGGCAAGCTTTTCCAAAAACTAGGCGATAAAGAGACATGCCAATAAGAGTTTTATAAGCAATCCGATAGGCCCACAAAGCATCATCTAATATTTCATACTAATCTTTTTTATTGGGCCTAACGGACTTTTGCAGAATATTCTTGATCTCTCTATTGGAAACTTCTACTTGGCCACTAGTTTGGGGATGATAAGGGGTAGCCAGCTTATGATTAATCCCATATTTCTTAAGCAAAGATCGAAATTGGGAATTCGTGAAATGCGTGCCCCTATCACTTATGATAGCTTTGGGCCACCTGAATCTAGAAAAGATATTTTTCTGGACGAATTTCATGACCACTTTATGATGATTGGTCTGGGTGGCTATTGCTTCAATCCACTTAGAGACATAATCCACTGCCACTAAGATATATTAATGTCTAAACGAAGGTGAAAAAGGTCCCATAAAGTCTATTCCCCAAACATCAAAGACCTCAACCACTAAGATTGGATTGAGTGGCATCATATCCCTTTTTGACATATTTCCTATAGTGTGGCATTAGAGGCAAGTTTTGCTGAACTCATGGGCATCTTTAAATAGAGTGGGCCAATAAAAACAACTTTGCAGGACCTTGGCTGTAATTTTCTTTCCCGAAAAATGGCCCCCACAAGAAAGACTGTGATAGAAGTTCAACACACTTTGCTGTTCTTCGTCAGGAACACATCGCCGGGTGATTTGATCAGGACAAAATTTGAATAGCTCAGGATCCTCCTAGAAATAATACTTCTCCTGAGAAAAGAATATGTTCTTCTCACTTTTGGTCCAACCTACCGAAAGTTGATTGGCCACCTTGTAATTGACAATATGAGCATACCAAGGTGCAATGGAGTGAGAAATGGCTAATAGATGCTCATCAGGGAATGAATCAGTCATTGGTTCACTTTCAGAAATCAGAATTTGTGATAGGTGGTCAATTGCCACGTTCTCAGAACCCTTTTTATCTCGAATTTTCAAATCAAATTCTTGGAGTAATAATATCTATCTGATGAGTCTAGGCTTAGCATCCTTCTTCGTCAGCAGGTATTTCAATTTTGAGTGATCAAAATAAATTATGACTTTTGTCCCTAAAAGATAAGATCGGAATTTCTCAAGGGAAAAAACCACAGTCAATAATTCATTTTCTGTGGTGGTATAATTCATTTGAGCATCTGCAAGGGTGTGACTTGCATAATAGATCACCACCGGACACTTGTTGATTCTTTGTCCCAGAACCGCACCGATAGCATAGTCAGAGGCATCACACATGATCTTGAAGGACAAAGACCAATCAGGAGATTGAAGAATCGGGGCTTTGGTCAATGCATCCTTCAAAGGATTGAATGCCTTTATACATGGTTCATCCATGTAGAATGGGACATCTTTGGCTAGGAGAAGAGTCAGAGGTTGGGCAGTTTGAGAGAAATTTTGGATAAACCGGCGATAGAACCCGGCATGGCCAAGAAATTAACAAATTTGTCTGACCGAGGTGGGAGGAGGAAGATTAGATGTTTAGAACGATGTTAGCTTTATCTACCTCTATCCCCCTTTCAGATATAATATGGCCTAGAACAATGCCCTCTCGAACCATAAAATGGCTCTTCTCCTAGCTAAGTATCAGGTTGGTTTCTATGCATCGCGCTAGCACCTGTTTCAGATTTTCTAAGCAATTTTCAAAAGAATCCCTAAAGATTGAAAATCATCCATGAAAACTTCGAGGAACTCTCCCACTATGTCAGAGAATATAGCCATCATGCACCGTTCAAATGTGGCTGGTGCGTTGCATAATCTAAATGGCATTCTCCTGAAAGCGAACGTGCCATAAGGGCACATAAAAGTGGTCTTTTCTTGATCTCCCAGGTAAATAACCACTTGATTATACCCGGATTACCCATCTAAGAAGCAAAAGTACTTCTGGCCTGATAACTTTTCCAAAATCTAGTCCATGAACGGGAGTGGAAAGTGGTCCTTCTTAGTCATGAGATTCAGCTTTCTATAATCAATGCACACTTTCCATCCTGTGGTGAGCCTAGTGGATACCTCTTCCCCATGATCGTTCTTGATAACTATCAATCTGGACTTCTTGGGTACCACTTGGGTTGGGCTGACCCATTTGTTGTTCTTTCTTTACTACCTCTTTCATATTTGGGTTAAGCTGCCTTTGCATTTTCCAACTGGGCTTGGAATTCTCTTCCATATAGATGTAATGCATGCAAATGGATGGGCTAATTCCCTTTAAATCTGCCACCAACCATTCAATGGCGCTCTTATGGTCTTTAAGGACCAAGATTAATTGGGCCTCTTGCAGCAATGTGAGATTTGCCACAATGATGACCGGAAGAGTTTGATCCAAGCCCAAGAAGATATACTTGAGAGACTCAGGTAATGGCTTGAGTTCAAGTTCAGGAGGGTCCTCTAAGGAAGGCAAAGCAGGCTCAGACTGCAAGGTTGGTAAAGGTTCAACCTTAGGCCAAGATGTTAATGGGCTAGGAGAATCTTTTAAAGCATTGGCTTCTTCAAAAAAGTCATGTATGAGCACCGAATTCTCTTCGATTAAATCATCTAAAATATCAATAGTGTGGCACTCTTCTTTGTGATCCGAATATTTAGATGCTTTGAAGACGTTAATCTTGACCTTTTGACCCCCAAAAGATATGTCCATCATGCCAGTTTCACAATTGATGTTAGCTTTGGCGGTGGCCAAAAATAGACGTCCTAGAATGATCGAGGTATGAATGAGCTCCTCGGGTGAGGCCATATCCAAAATGAGAAAATCTAGAGGGAAGTAGCAATCATGAACTTTTACAATAACATCCTCAATGAGTCTCCGTGGAATTTTTACAGACTTATCTACCAATTGCAAGACGATGGATGTGGGCTTCAGTTCCCTAATATCAAAATTTTCAAAAATAGCAGTTGGCAACAAGTTCACACTAGCGCCCAAAGCCAATAATTCTCTATTAAATGTGACTCCACCTATGTCACATGAAATCAAAGATGCCCAAGGGTCCTTGAGCTTCTTGGCTAGATGGTTCATTAAAATTACACTCACATCCTCTGAAAGTCTAATCTTTTCGGGAGTCAATCTCGATTCCCTTCTCGGTGTGCACAATTCCTTCAGGAACTTAGCATAAGATGGCACATGCTTGATAGCATCAAGAAGTGGAATATTGATCTAAATTTGTTTAAATAATTCCATCAACTCCTCATTTTGGGCCAGTTTCTTCTTGGCATTAGACTTGGCTAGTAAAGCATTTGGGAATGGCACCCATGGTTGATATGAGCTTGGGCCTTCATCCAACTTTCCTTTTTCCTTTCGGATCTCCCCCCAACTTCTCCATATTGGGCTCAACCTCACTTTCACTTTCGATTTCCTGAGGCCCACTAGTGGAATCTTCTGCTACCTCCCTATCCTTCTGTGGGTTCTCCAAACTCTTCCCACTTCTAAAGGCCAAAATAGCTTTAGCATTCTCAAATTGCCACCCTTTAGGTTGTGCTAGTGGGCTAGGTTGAGGTAAAAGGCCCGATTGGGGTGGAAAACCTGGAGGTTGATTTCTCGGATTAGCAATGGGTTAACTAGGAAGTTGGCCTATTTCCCTCTTCATAGTGGCTTCAACTAATTGCCCCATTTGACTCTCCAACTTAGAAATAGACTATTGTTGGGTTAAGATAAGTTGTTGGAGTTGTATGAATTTGTCATCAAAATTGCGTTGAGAAGGTTGTTGATAAGTTGGTGGTGGAGGATATTGAGTGGATTGCCCTGATTGGAAGGATTGATAGTGGACTGGTTGAGAGAATTAGGCTTGAGAGAATTGAGCCTGTGGTCCCCTAGCATGTGAATTCCCATAGAAGTTGGGTTGATATTGAAATGAGTTATGGGGCTTTTGGGCTTGATGCATGGGAGGATTAGGCATTTGTAATGGGGCCTGTTGATTCTTCCAGGCAAAGTTAGGATAGTTTCTCCAGTCGGGGTTATAAGTGTTAGAGAATGGATCATTACTGGGCCTGGAGAACCCCTGAGCGGCCTGAACTTGTTCTTCAATGAATTGTGGTAATTGGGCCGCAGTTGGGCATTCATTCACTTGATGGGCCGGACTTCCGCACAAAGCACAAATGTCATAAGAGATGGAAGATGGACCCTCGTATGGACTAGATGGTGTTGGGTAGATAGGTTCTTGTTTGTTTAAGGCCAAAAGTTGGTCTAACTTTTGAGCCAAGATATCTACCTTATCCAATTTCTGATTGATCAAATTGATGTCCATTCTGGATTCAGGCTCTCCACGAGTCTTAAGTTCATACATTCCGGCCCATTTAGATGGCCCAACAAACCTCTCGTAAGATGATAGGGAGGCATGATTGATAGAATTATCACTTAGCATCTCAAATAAATCATACGCCTCCTCTTCATTTTTCATCATAAATGCCCCTCCACATGAGGCATCCACCATTTGTTTGAACTGTTCAGACAATCTTTCATAGAATGCTTGGACAATTTGCCACTTTGATAGCCCATGATGAGGGCATTTCTGAAGCAATTCTTTCAATCTTTCCCATGATTCATGAATCAATTCCCCAGGAGTTTGGGTAAAACCAGTGATGGCCCTTCTCATGGTATTGGTCCGCCCAATGGGATAGAACTTCTTGAGAAATTATTTTTGCATTTCTTCCCATGTCCTAATGGGCCTACCTATAGTTCCCAACCAATATTTGGCTTTATCTTTTAGAGAAAAGGGGAATAGGGTCAACTTAAGGGAATCATCAGTGAAATTCTGAATTTTCACCGTGGAACAGGTTTCTAGAAATTCATCTAAATGCTTATAACGATCTTCATTTGTATTCCCATAAAAGGATGGGAGCATCTAAATGGTACTTGATTTAATCTCATATTGATTGGCCGGATTCTGAGGAAGGTGAATACAAGATGAAGGTTGATATTGATTTAGAATGAAATAATCCTTCATTTGCTTCGGTGGTTGCTGATTATCAGCCATTTGATCTTGAAGTGGGTTTCATTGATGGATTATTCTCTCAATTTCAAAAATCGGTCCTAGAAGGTTTGGACTTTGAGATCTCCAACCTTGCATGCACTAGGATGAAGAGAGAGAAGAAGGATTTGATTTTTCTTTTCTTTCACTCTTTTTTTTTATATATGCAAATAAATTATCAAACAATCTTAACCTAATGACCTAGACTTCTATGTAAATTTTTCTCACAAAGTGAATAGGATCCACCACAAGTCACAACCACAATCAGTCAACGGTCAGGTAAGAGGTGGGGTAGTGGGAGGCTCCCCCTACTTTCGTAGGGACCTAATTAAGGAACTACTTTCCCGCTTAGGCGTTTGCCTTTTAACCTCTAGCTTAGACATCGTTGCCAAAAATGGAGGCAACCCAAGATTTAAACCACTTACAGTGTGAACCCTAGGGTCCCTTACGACTTGCTTTTATTAAGTTTAGGAAATGTCAATTCAAGGAATGTGATTTGTGGTCTAAGAAAGGGTGATGAAATCCCCACCTTATGTTGTTAAAGGTATTGCTCTTAAAAGTCTTTTTATTTCAATGCAATGCAACAGTTAAATCAAGCAAGGGGTTTTGATGCAATCATGAATGACTTGCTAAAATTGAAACACGTACCTTTCTCCTACAATCCGCAATCTTCAACAAAGAATGGAAATGACTATGAAAGAAAGCTAACTCATGATTTCCTAAAATGATGAATGCCTAGCATGGAAGGTTTCTAATCTAGAAATGAAGATTTTTAAATTTGAATGTTCTTCATTTTGTTCTTTTTTTTTAGTTAATGGAAACCTATCTAAATTAGAAACTACAAAAATTGAAACTAACTAAAATAAGAAAATTGAAAAAGTTGGAACACATTTACTAATAGTTCGCTTTCCTCCTTTTTTTTTATGCACCTACAAAAATAAGAAAAAGAAGGTTAGCTAAGGAATAATTACTAAATCCAAAATAATAAAAATTAAAAATTTAAATCCCCGGCAACGGCGCCAAAAATTGATAACTTAAGATTGTGTCGTTAAAAATCAAAACTAACAATCTAAATTAATCGGCTCATTCAAATTGAATTTCTAACAATGGCAATGGTGAATCCGAGTCGAATCCACAGGGAAATAGATTTTTAAAGTTGAAAACTTTGGATTTTTTTTTTAGAGGAAAAATAGAGAAGAAAGAAGATAGAGCATGATGATTTAATAAATATTGAAACTAACCGGACTTACTATGAACTTACAAAAGGAGCACCCCTAAACGAGCATAATCAGACCATCTACTAAACTAAGACTACCTCTAAAACAGTAATTAAAAGTAGAATATAATGTTTGAGTGGTGTCCATAGAATAAAAAATAAAAGTTGTAGAACAAAAAGAGGTAGAAAATATAACATTTTTCAAATGAGCTACTATCATTGGTTAACAGAACTATATGCAATTTTACAGAGACATTAAAAATAAAAAAATAATATGACTTTTATAAGGAATTTTTTATAAAAAGTATTCGAAATATGGTGTAACATAGAGAACTCAAAAACTAGAGAGAGATGCAATGGAGAGAGAAAATTGGTGCTTGCAGCCATCGTAGTCCTTCGCGCGGATCCTTGGCCGCCCTAGACTCCTTCCAGTTGTCAGTTTCAGTACCTTAAGTCCACCTCTTGCCCTTGATGATGGATATAGGTGACCTCTAAGCCAATCATAAGGCACCTATTTCAATCTGGTTCACTAATAAATGACATTAAATTCATTATGTAGATTGGCATATTTATAATTGCACATAATGAAGTCCATGAATATGTGCAATAGTGATCAGATTATGATGAGATCGTAATAATGAGACTGATGACTTATAAACATATATTCTCAATTGTTCCTAGTCGTAGGATGTTTGAGAAGGACATCAAACATCCGGTTAGACTAGTACAAGTTATTCCAGCTCATATGATGAGGGTGACTGATCTCGTTAGTTACTAGTGTGGAGACACAATGGTAAACCTGTAGGTGCTCATTAGAGAATGAGTTCACTGAACTGATCTGACATGAATCGCCGAATGGTAATTTACCTAACTGTTAATCGGCTTATTCATCATCACAGTGGCGTGGTTGATCCTTAGACTTGAGACACCAAAGACACATTGTCGGTGGACTTCTGCACTTTGACCTTGACCTACGAATCCCTATCCACGGGATCTCTAATAGTCAAGGATCGGGTCTAGCGGAAGACCTTCGAAGGTGATTGTGTGTTCAATAAAGGATCGTTCGCTCTCAGGTAACTGGAGAGAGAATGCTCTAGAATAAATCTGCAGGAGTCTCTGGCCAGAGCAAAAACAATATCAGAAAAGTAGTTTTCAGATATTGTACAGCGGAGTCTGATTCAAGTGAGTTGACCATCTAGGGTTTGACAGTTGACCAATCCCTAGGTTAACTCGAGAGTATTGTGCGAACGAAGGATTATAGCCACGCGGTAACTGTGGACGGACAGGTTCCATGAGTGGGTTGTTGAACCCCATTACTTTCCAGGATCATGCGGTGTTACTTGGCACCCAACTTGATCAGAAGTCCGACCGAATTTACATGTGATGTTAATTCGGTTAAATAATTAGTTAATATCTAGATATTAATTAATTACAATAAGTCAATAACTAGTTATTGGACTTAACGGGTTGAAAACCGGATTGGTAAATGGGGCTAGAGGGTCACACGCAATAAAATTCTCGGTCGGTGGTACATAAGTGGGATTTATGTTAATTCGGGGACTTTGGTGAAAAGTCGCGCCGACTTAATATATATACGCGCTGTTGAGAAACCCTGGGCCAAGCTCCAGGATTTCCCATACTGGCCGTCATCCCCGCTTTCTCTCTCCTTCTCTGGGCGCCCCGTTCGAGGCACCGGAAACAGTTTTCGTCTCCGCCGCACGTGATTCCCGAAAGTCGGAAATTCCCGTCGGAGGGATTTCAGCAATCGTTGCGGCGACAGATCTTTAGCGAGCGAGCTGATACGGACGAGGGATCGAGGACGAACCACCGCGAGGATTGTGTGGATACCGCTGGAGGCCGGACGTTTGTGCGGCTCACGGCATCGCCTCGACGGAATCGAGATGGAAGCGGATTCGAATTCGCACACGGTAATCGGATTACTTCCCGTTGTTTTCGGTTTTAGTTTTTCGTTCCGAATCGGATCAGCGGGCATCGGGCGGGATTTATTTTGTTCGTCATTTCTGCTGCGCTCTTCATGTCCCGCCCGGATCCCAACAGTGGTATCAGAGCCAGGTTCCGCTCTGATCCGCTCCGGAACGATAAAATTAATGTTCTGAAATTATTTCCATGCTCAGATTATATTTCTCTCATAGAAATTACTTATGGGATGAGTACACAATAATCGGATTATTTTTTTGTGGAGAAAATCAATTTTTTTTAGGATTTCATCGCGTTCTTTATGGAGATGAAGAACTGGTTTTGTGGGCTTCAAAAAGGGATCAATGGTGGTTGGACCATCTCTGTAGATTTGCTGGTATGACCAGGTACCCCTCACCATCCCCGGAAAATTTCTATGGCGGCCGGTGGAGCTTTTCTTCCCATATGTTTCAAGAGTTGGAAAAGATTGAGAAAAAGCCTTAGTTATAAAATATGCACAAATCTCCATCTTTGGGTGTTCACCGGCGACGAAGGAGTCGCCGGCCGGCCATCACCGACAGTGGAAATGAAAGGGGTAACTCCCCTCTGTAACCTCCGGCCACCATCCCTGCTGCCGCCGCCGCCGCCGCCGGCGCAGCCCAATAGTGGCTACTAAAGGGCCCAGAAAACCTAAAAAACAGGCCAGTCGAACCTGCTGGGAAGGGCCTAGACCGGCCGGTCCCGCGCCAGGCGCTTGGCCGGGCGGGAGCTGGCTCGGTTGGCCCAAGCGCTCGACCTGGCTGAGCCAGGTCGCACCTAGGTCCGGCCCTGGCTCGGCCCGAGCGCGCCTAGGGCCCGGCCTGGCTCGGCCAGGTGCCTGGGCCCGAGCCAGGTGCCCCCTGGCCCGAGCCAGACGAGCCAGGTTCAGCCCTGGCTGCACCAGCTCGAGCCAGTTCGGCCCATTAAGCCCTAATTAGGCTCATTAAGCCTATTTTAGCCCTAATAACCCCATAAACCCCTTATTTAAGGCTAAACCCCAACCCTTTTTAACTGGAATTAAAATTAAATAATTTAAAATTGTTTTAATATTATTTTTTCCAATTAATAAAGAATTTATTGAGATTTGATCTTAATAGTTAATTGGATTTAACTTATGTAAGATATGATTTTACATAAAGGGTTGATATGATTCCCTTTACCTTAAAATTAAAATAAATTTTATTTAAAAGTGTTTTATACTTAAATTTATAATTTTAAGTTTAAAGGGGAATTATGAGTTAAGATGTGATCTTAATTTATAATTAACAAATGTTGTTATTTATATAAAATGAGAGCTTAATTAATTATTAACAATTGTTGTTATTAATTATTAAGATAATATTATTAATCTTAATTAACAAGTGCTATTAATTTATATTTAAGATTTGATCTTACACTTATATTAACAACAATTGTTATTTAATTATTAAGTAGTGACTTGAACTTTAATTATCAAATGTTGTTAATTAATCTTGGTCAAGTGATTAGATTGTTTTAATTTCTTAGCAATTGTTGTTATGAAATTAAGTATTTTATTGAGGGACTTTTAATAAAAGTTGTTGAGTGATTTATTAACTCTTAATAATAGTTATTAAAGAGTTAATTGATTCTTGAGAATTAACCTTAATAAAAGTTATTGAGGATTAATCAAAGCTTACTAATAGTTATTAAGCTAATTAATATTCTCAAGAATCCCTTAATTAAAATTTGAAGATCCAATCTACTTAATAATATAATCTTTTAATAAATGTTATTAAGAGATTAATTAAGTCTAATTGTTAGACTATTTTAATTAGAAATGTTCTAATTAATTATTCTTAATAATTGTTATTGAGAAATAAGATTTAATAAAAGGGGTTTATTAACAAGGAGTTGTTAATGAATAATAATTGTAATTATTAATTCTTTTATAAGTGTTATTTAGAAATTTTTAATTCTATCTAAATGTTAGATTGTTTACATTAATAATTGTTATTAATGTGATTTAATATTAATCTAAGTGTTAGATTAATTAATTTAGAATTGTTCTAAATTTTGCATGGAATATGTTAGAATTTTAATTTTAGCTTTGTTTACACATGTTGATGTGTTTGATGCTTTAAATTAGATTTATTGCATGTTAGAAAATAAGATTTTTGAAATTCCAAAATTATCCAATTTTGATTGGTACCCAAGTTTTAAGAAAACCAAAATTATTATATTTTCAAAATTTTATCCTTCATGTGATGTGTTTTATCATATGTGGATAGTTAAAATTTGTTGTGGTCATAGACATGCACTTAGTTAAATTTCATATCATGTGATGATGTGTGATTATGTGGATTGTTATGGAATGTGATGTACATTAATTAAGTGTTAATTAATGAGGCCTACGTGCCTCCCTCTCTCTCTCATTCCATTGTAATTCTATCTTCCTCTATCATTGTACTCGGCCATAAGGCTTTCTCTTACAATTTATTTGTATTTGAAATTGTTTCAAAAATAAATATTATTTGTATTTGGTCGCGCCGGCCGAGGAGAGGCGAGGATGATCCACAAATGCAACCAGGAAGGCGACAGGAGATGAGATCACCAGTGGCTATGTGTTTGCATGTTTAAATTATGTAAATGTTATATAGTTTTGGTGATTAATTGTTTGGCTCCAGTTAATCACTGTGCTGTCCATGACCACATAATGAACATGTATGGATGATGCATGCTTTTAGTTTTTTATTATGAATCGATTACTAATATCTAGGTATAGTTAAATATATACAATATATTTATAAACTATCACCTACGATGAGACCAACTTAACGTAAACAAAACCTTCAACATAAAGTCTAAGCTGGAGTGTGAGTCATTGAGAATGTATCGCGTGGCTCTCCATCAATATAGTTCTTAGAACTTAATTCAGCACTGACAATTTCTACATGTTTACCCGAGATCTGCCACCATCTGATGAAAGGACTATTAACTATGGCATCTTGATGCCTTGAGATTGGAATAAAGGAACGGTGTAGCTATCCTCGCGTTTACCTGGGAGCTACATTCTTACTCTACTCTGTCACGTATTGATGGTAAAGCTTAGACCAGTGATAATGGTCTACTGTGTTTACCCGGGACTATTAAAGACCTGGGAGTCGAAATAAGATTGAATATTGCAAGGAGTTGCAATTACCATGAGATAGTTGCTCTGGGATAATGGTATGATACTATGTGTTTACCCGAGGTCATACTATGATTCTTGGATATTCTGATCCTCACTAGGAGACCGTCGGAGTCTTCCGTTCTGTGTACTTGAAGGTTATACAGTCCGTCGAAAAATAGTGAGAAATAATTCAAGATAAAAGTCCATAATTGAATTATAAGAACTATCTGCTTAAATCACGTTATTTCCTTCGTTCACTAAAATGTCGTCTATTCGAGATTTTGGCATATTGGATGCTAATACTTCTCATATTCAAACTGACTAGAAAACTCTAAAGAATGTCTTTAAGGGTGAGTGAAAGTCACTATCCTAATAAGATATCATGAATCCTCTTACTTGGATAGACCAAGGTGAAGAAGTACTCATGATATGCCTTTTTGAAAGGCTTAATCATTGTCATGAAATCTCTTATTTGGATAGACCAAAATGAAGAGATATTTATGATGTGCCCTTGAGAAAGGCAAGTGGTAAGATTTTAAATGATCTAATCTACATCTGAAAAGGATAAAGGAAAGTCAGCTGAGATAGAGAAATAACAGTTCTCCCACTGCAACCAATATAATGATACTAGTAAAGGCAAAACGAATATGAAACTTGAAAGAAGTTTCATATATTCTTATTATCAACTTTTGTATGTCTATTGGAGAATTAGCATATCCAATATGAGATATTGGAAATGATTCTCAGAACTGCGATAGTGTGCAGACTTAGACAAGTAAAAGGAAATCGAGAAAATACAAATGTTGAGTTAGACTCAGCAATTGTTCATGATATTCATAGGTTGCTGTCTGATAGTAAATTTTTGTATACTATAGGAGTCTAATATGAAATTGAATAATTGTTATTTAGTTGTATAAGATATCAAGAATTATAAAAGTGAATAACGTTGACTGAGAAGGAACAATAGTTGTTCAAATCAGTCAATGCACTATAGATTCTTGAAGTGACATTTCATGTGATGAACACTCACAAGTCTCTTATAGAAATGAACTGTGTGAATCTTAATTATCTATGATATTGTACACAGGGTTGTACAATAAGAAATTATTGATGCTGATACATACTGATGTAAACAGCTCAGTGTCATCTTAAGGCCAAAGATAATCACTTCTATTGACTTACCTTATTAGTGTACTCTTAGAATGATTCGACTGTATGTACTCACTGAAGTACAAAATGAATGCATCTAAAAGATTAAGGTATAAGATCAATATGAAGTATTAGAATTTTTGATTTGATCAAAGTAACTAATACTTAGGGATATGATTCACATAAATCATTAAGAGGATAATAGTATCCTCGCTCGATTGATTCTCATTGTATATCATAGTAATATGATAGAATGAGGAATTGCACCTTATTAAGATATGGTGCAATACATAATAAGATTTGCCTAATTATTATCCTTGTGAACATGAGTATGAACATTAGATGTCCATACTTTACAGATGGTTCCAAATAAGTCAGTGTATGTCCACATAAGATATGGAAATCAAATAATTCATATGAGATGTGAATTACGAACAAACCTGATTTAAAAGTCAGGTATTACCGTGGTGTGAATTTATGAATGTCTAAAGAGTTTGGACATTACAATTATTGGCCAGGCGATAATGAAATAATTATCATCCTGAAAGTTGTCTTCTGTGAAGAGGAATATGTCCTCAAAGAAGACAGTGGGAGCTGATAAAATTAGAAGATGTTCTAGATTCACAAGCTAACATAAGATTATTAGATAATCTTTAGTTGTTTGGAACCAGTCATAACACATCAGAGAGCTTCATTGATTTTTGAGATTCTCTCAGTGACTAAAAGGATATGTTTGACATATCTGATTTAGCACGATGAGAGGAGCTCAAAATAGATTATGATCTAAAATCTATGATAATGATGTTCTCTGTGATTACAACTTTGAGATTGATAAATTCTACTTACCAATACTACCTATCATATGATGAGATGATGACAGTTGGATATTAAAAACGTTCTCCCAATATGATTGAGGTAAAGATGTATATGATACACCTTTAAAGCTTTTAAAATGTCTAGGAAGCAAGTTATGATTTCAAAAGATTATTTTGAATCAAACTAAAACTTCCCAAAGTTGTAATAAGAGTTTTTGACTTAATTGTCAGATACTACGTGATCAATTGTGTGATCTGCAACTTCTGATATTTATTAATTACAATAAGTCAATAACTAGTTATTGGACTTAACGGGCTGAAAACCGGACTGGTAAATGGGCCTAGAGGGTCACACGCAATAAGATTCTCAGTCGGTGGTACATAAGTGGGATTTATATTAACTCAGGGACTTTTGTGAAAAGTCGCGCCAACTTAATATATATACGCGTTGTTGAGAAACCCTGGGCCAAGCTCCAGGATTTCTCCATGCTGGCCGTCATCCCCCCTTTCTCTCTCCTCCTCTAGGCGCTGTAGGTGCTTAAAATGCTCGTGTGATTAACATGAAAAATCTATGTTGTTTAGTATAAACTAACCTATTAAAAATAGCAACTAAGTGCAGTGATCGCCAGAAACTTTTGACTTAAAAGTTTCAAAAGAAGTATGATCGCCTACCTGTTCAAACGCGGAAGATATTGAGTCCTTGATTCCCCTCCTTCAGCCGGCTGAAGAAAGAGAGCCATTTCTTTGTTCTTTTTGTTCTTGCTGTTGAATTTGAGGTTGAGGATCGTCCAGAAGTCCTTCTTGACTTGTGCTTGATTTCCTTCTTTTGAATCTCTCGTTGTTGTTGAATGCAGCAGAGACAGAGGGAAAGGAAGTGAAGAAACTATGATGAGAATTTAAGTAGAAGCAGTATCTAAACTAATCATGATTTTAAGCATGCAATTAAACAGCAAACTTACTTGTTGAGTGGCATTTGAAACTCCTTAATCAAATAGGTTCTGAAAGAATGAATGTGTGGTGTGTGTTGCATGAAGTGAATGATGAAGAATGAAAGATTAATGAAGATGAAAATGAAACACTTATGCCCAATCGGATGAAGCCTTGAAAGGATGAAGATCTTGAAAAGACGCCGACTTCTGGAAATGGCAGCGCTCCGGCGTTCTAACGTTGTTGCTTCGATCTTCAACTCGCTATAATAGTGCTCTTTCTTTTCTCAATAGGGATCAACCTCTTTTTTAACTCTTCAAGATGCAAGGTATTTATAGGCTTTTTCTGCGTTCGCGATTAACATAGAAAAATCTAAGATTTATCCATCTTAATTGACAGATAAATACAGATTAATTCATCTTTATCTGTAATTATCTAAAACGCGTCCACCTTGGCTGACGCCTTTCAGATTAATTAAGATAAGGATAAATATCCGGGAAAACTTATCGTTTTCTTTATCAGCTAAAACGCGTCTACATGTGTAGACGTCTTTTACACTAATTAAGATAAGGATAAACATCCGAAAGAGAAGTTAAAATAGCCTAGGAAATCTAAAACGCGTCGACCCTTACAGACGCCTTTTAGTTAATTAATCAACTGATTAAAATTCAAATTTAAACACTAAGATAAGAATAAACTCTAAATGGCGTCCACATGGGTCGACGTCTTTTAGACTTCTTCATATTTTAACTGAAATTTGAGCTAAAATCAATTCAATTGATTAACTTAAACATGTCTGTTAAACCCGACACTCAAAAAGATCAATAAAAATTAATCAATGATTAATTATCAGACCATTATGAGGCATTATTATATGATATGAAATTTACTCGAAATGACGTCAAAATTAGCGTGTCTACAGCTGCCTCACTTTGGCATCGTCTTTGCAAAGGAGTGAAATGAAATGGAATGTACTGAAAAAGTGATGCCAAGGTGTGATGAGACACGCTCTTAACATCACATGATTGGAATTTTTCTCAAAATCATCAGTAAAGATAGCTCAATGAAATCAATGGAATTAATCCTGTCTGGATGAAGTAGACAAGGAAATAAAATAAGGTCGATCAACCTCCTCGGAGTGGGAAGTACCCCAGGTCATAGACACTGTAAGTTTCATCATGGGGAGCGTTTGCCAGCCAATGTGGACGTGCTGCAGCCATGATGGATCTTAAAAGAAAACAAGAAATATTGGATAAAGAATCCAAGAAAGGATAGAATTCCAATGACATCTTCAAGCGAACCTTAAAGATAATCAAGATACTCAATTCAGAATGGAATATTTCATATCATGTTTGAAATTATTTGATTAATGGTCTGAAACTTAATCAATAATTAATCCTTATTTCAATGATTTCAAAGTCCTATATGATGCATGCTGGGCTAAAAGAAAAATATAAAGTCAAATAAAATATTAATCAAGGATAATATTGTTAAATTGTCATTAATGAGTCAAGACACCAATTCTTGTAATCCAGTGCTAAGCCGAAGCTCGTTTATCCGCGCACCATTTCACAAAAGATGGAACCATCATCCTGACTAATTAACAATCCAACGGCCTATCCGTGCGATTAAGAATCCTCTGGAATTATCACTGTTTTTGTTGTAGGGGAACTTAAATTCCAGTTTCATCAAAACCACAAGGTCCTTGATATGATCTAAAAAATATTTATCATATAGTAATGCGAATTAACTATATGAAATAGTACAGGGGTAGAAATAACCGTCCTTTTAGCCACGGTCAGGACTTCTTGACTCCCACAGTAGGATCTTCTTGATATTTCCTCAGGTTTTCTTGAATTTTAGAAACGCGTCGTGTCGAGCCGACGCCATTCACATGAACAAAAACACGTCGCTGTTCAACGACGCTTTTCAATAGCAGAAACATGTTCTAGCTGTCTTCAATCCGTATTCCAACTCTTTCATGCCTTATGTGCTGTATATGACTTGAACAAACAGGTTAAGTATCTGTTCAGGCTTAGCCCCTTGCCTGACCAAATAAATGGTCAATCAATCTTTTTCTTCAATAAATGGTCAAGGGGCATAGCCTTTATCAACAAAGGTAATGAGAATAATCAAACTTAAGCAAAATGCGACATACAAGCAAACAGATGATCACTGAAAATAAAAGGAATGAAACACACTAAATGCAACAAGCAGATGCTAATTGAAATATTTTTGTTGTTTTGAAATATTCATTTTTGTTTGGGTTTTGAAATTGAATTTTTGACATATGTATTTTTTCTGAATTTTTGGAATATGTATTTTTTCTGAATTTTGACAAATGTACATTTTTTTGAGTTTTTGACATATGTATTTTTTATTTTTGACATATGTATTTTTTTTTTGAATTTTGACATATGTATTTTTGGATTTTTGACATATGTATGTTTTTTGAATTTTTGACTAAAAGATCAGCATGGTACTTAGATCAAAAGATCATATTCATTTATTAACTTAATTCCCAAATTGTTCTTTAACAACTTAACTTAAAACTCATCGTGTTTAAACTTGTGTTTCCATTCGTGATCCCATTTGATGATTCGACCCTTAGTCAATCTAAGCCATTCCTTAAGTTTGGAGTACAGCTCTTTAGAAAGAAAAGATGAATAAGTTTAGAAAGCTCATGAGAAGGTTCCGGAGACTTAAAAAGATGTTCCTTTCCTACCCTAATATCCGTTGGGGTTCGGTCATTTTCTTTCCGGGGTATTTATCGACCTTGTGTTCCCTTTGTTTCATTTCATGGCCTTGATGTAACGTTTGTAATGTAATGGCCTTTCGATTTGACGTTTGGCTTTTTGCCTTTTTGCTTTTTCTTTTCTTTTCTTTCCTTTTCTTTTTCGGGACGGATCTCCCCCATTTTTTTATGACGGCCTCCTACTAAGATGGCGGGTATTCTTGGTAGTCTATTCTAAGCCTCGTTCCGATATCATGGGCCGAGTTTAAAACATAATTTTGCTTTTAAAATGAATGATTTGTACTTTACACTTTCGGTCAAACTTTCGATATTCTTTAGGACTTGTCATCTCTTGTTACTCACGAATCAAACGTGTCAATGTGTGTAGTAATGGGCTTGAAATTAAGTTATCCAGACTAATAAGGAAATTTGAGTTTATAAATTTTCTGATTCCATTGGTCTTTGTACCATAGTGATCGACTCTTTAACCTAAGGGTAATATTTCTGCAAACTTGTTAGATTTGCACGTCTTTTTGATGATTTTTATCAAAGTCTTATTTGTTGCCTCTGCTTGGCCATTGCCTTGCGGATAATAAGGAGATGAATGATGTAATGCAATTTTATACCTGTTGCAGAGGTCCTTCAATTCTTGTGACACGAACTGCGGTCCGTTGTCGGTGACGATGGTGCTTGGAATTCCAAATCTTGTGATGATGTTCTTCATGATGAACTTGCAGACGGTTGATGCTTTGATCTCCACGTATGCTTCAGCTTCTGCCCACTTGGTGAAGTATTCCGTTGCCGTGAGAATGAAAGATTTTTGCTTGATGCCGGAATCGGGATTACCAAGGGGTCCAATAATGTCGAAAGCCCACATAGAGAAAGGCCATGGGGAAGAAACAGGATGGAGTAAAGATGCAGGAGAATGAATTTTGTCGGCGTGAAGTTAACACTTAGCACACCTACGGACATATCCTACACAGTCTTCTTCCATTGTTGGCTAATAAAATCCTTGTCTAAGGATCTTCTTTGCTAGCATCTGTCCGTTGACATGGCCACCACAAACTCCACTATGAGCTGCTTCCATAACCTTCCAAAGCTCATCTTCGTCTAGACATCTCAGAAGAACTCCATCAAAACCTCTCTTATACAGTGCTCCCCCAACTAGGGTGTATCGTTGAGCAACTCTCCTGATAGCTCTCTTTTCCTCAGTTGTAGCTTCCTCATGATACGATTGATCTTCACAATATTTTGCAATTTCGTAATACCATGGCTTCTGTTCATCATCCATCTCTTCTAACAGTTCTATTAACATGATTTCTCTTTTCTCAATGATATCTCCGTCTCTGACTTTCTTCAGCAACTTCTCCTTAGTTCTAAGGAATGAAGGATCTTTCACGGCAGGTGAAAGACACCTATGAACTATGATTGATTCAGATTGCTTGCTGATTGGAAAATCAAGAGAAGATGTGAGTGAAGCGAGAGCGTCAGCTAAGATGTTTTGATTCCTAGGGACATGGACAAAGATCAATTTTGTGAAAAGCTTTGAGTATGCAGAAGTAAGTTCTTGATAAGGCTTGAGCTTGGGATCGAGAGTTCGATACTTGGTCAGCACTTGGCGAAGAATTAGTTGGCTATCACCCACAATCCTGAGTTTGGTGGCACCATGGAAATGAGCAGCCTTGAGGCCAGCAAGGAGTGCCTCGTATTCAGCTATATTGTTTGTGACTGGAAAATCAAGCTGAAAGGCTTGTGAAATGGTGACACCTTCAAGTGATAGCAGAATGATACCAATACCCTTTCCATGAGAATTCAGAGCTCCGTCAAAATGCAGAGTCCACATATCATCTCTGATTTGATTTACGGACATCAGTTCCTCATCCGGAAACTCTGATCGTACTGGATCAAATCGAGGAAGGGGATGATGAGCGAGATGTTCTGCTATGGTATAGCCCTTGATTGCTTTCTGCTGAATATAAATGATATCGAATTGAGATAGAAAGCTTTGCCATCGCGCTAACCTATCAGTAAGAACATATTTCTCCAGAAGGAATTTGATCGGATTCATCCTAGCGATAAGATGGACTTCATAAGCCAGAAAATAATGCTTCAATTTCTGCACAACCCAGACCAATGCTGCACATGTTTTCTCCATCGCTGTATATCTCTGTTCAGCAGGGTTGAGAAGTTTAGAGAAATAGTAGGCTGCCCTCTCTTTTCCTTCTTCATCCTCTTGTGCTAGGACAGCCCCCACTGCATCATCCAGGACTGAAATGTAAAGTATCAATGGTTTGCCTGGAGATGGTGGTCTCAAAACAGGAGGACTTGCTAAATAGTTCTTTAATCCATCGAATGCCTCCTGACACTTATCATCCCAATCGAATTTGACTCCCGGCTTGGTAAGCTCGTAAAACGGCTTACACCTTTGTGAGTGCTGGGAGACAAAGCGGCGAATAAATTGTAACCTCCCGATTAATCCTCTCAACTCTTTCAAATTTTTTGGAGGTGGCATTTCTCTGATAGCCTTCGCCTTGTTAGGATCGATCTCAATTCCCCGTTTGTTGACAATGAATCCAAGCAATTTTCCTGAAGATACCCCAAATACACATTTCTTGGGGTTCATCTTTAACTGATATTCTCTCGATCTCTCTAATACCCTTGCCAAAACTTTAGCGTGCTCAGCCTTTGTTTTAGATTTAACCAATAAGTCATCCACATACACTTCCAGATCTATGTGCATCATGTCATGAAATATCGCCATCATAGCCCTTTGATAGGTGGCTCCAGTATTCTTTAATCCAAATGGCATGACAACATAACAGTATGTTCCCTAAGGTGTAGTGAACGATGTTTTCTCTTGATCTTCTTCTGCCAGCTTAATCTGATTATATCCTGAAAATCCGTCCATAAACGATAAAGTTTCATAGCCAGCAGTATTATCGATGAGTACATCAATATGAGGCAATGGAAAATCATCTTTAGGACACGCCCAGTTCAAATCACGGAAGTCAATACAAATTCTGACCTTCCCGTCCTTCTTCATAACCGGGACTATATTGGCCACCCATTGTGGATAAAGGACGACTCTAATGAATTTGACTTTGTGCAATTTGTCGACCTCTTCCTTCATCTTTAAAGCCATTTGTGGGTGGAATCACCTTAATTTCTGCTTGACCGGACTAGCTCCATCTTTTAATGTCAACCTGTGTTCAACTAAAGATGAGTCTAACCCTGGCATATCCTCATAACTCCAGGCGAAAGTGTCCTTATAGTCCTTAAGTACTTATACCATTGCTTTCTCATCCTCTGTAGAAAGATTTTTACTGACGAGGACAACCTTAGGTTCGTCTTCAGTCCCTAAATTTATTTCTTTGGTTGGCTCTTCTACGGCAGCCGAGGTTCATCAAATCTCTTCACTCCACTGGCATATGCCTCAGCTGCGTCCTCGTCATCTTCCTCATCTTCAATAATGGGGTCTTTTTCATGCACTAACTCATATACCCCGTACCCATCATTGACTGACTCATCATCTGTACAATCTTCTGGCATCTGAATTGGATCTTCTAAAAACTGAGGGATTAAAGAGCAAGAAGAACATTTATCAGCTAAGTCCTGGAGGTATCTATCTGGAATTTGCTTACCCTTAAGCTTCCTAGACTTCCTAACCTGACTAACCTGCCTAAAACTGAAATGCCTAACTTCACTAGACTGCCTATCATAACCTAATGAAGATGAAGCAGGATGAAAATCCTGGGATACAAATGGAAATACAGGGGAATCCTCCCGTGGGGAGGGACAAAGTAGATCTAAGAGAGAATCTTGACCGAAGGACCCGTGCGACAGGGTGCAATCGGACAAGTAAGATGTTTCCTCGATAAAGATTTGGGAAGAATTTGTTGCCAAATTGGCATTTTTTTTTGGACAATGAAAGAATTAAACATAAAGCAGGAATGAATACAAATGGGAGGAGAATCAGATGGAAGAAGTGTCACCAAGGCCAGAGGATTAGGGGGATCATATAGTAATATGTCCCACATCAGATTATACAGCCTCTCTAGATCGAGAGGAAGTTGTGGAATAAGGTCCCGAGGGGACAGAGTAATCATAACGGGCGGAGCCCGTGGAATATCTTCAATAATGACCCGCGACCAAGTCGGGGTCAAGAGCAGTGTACGGAGTAGGGTATGGAGCATGAAGACATGTGAAGGATATGTCCCCCTCCAGAGCAGATCTGTAGTGTAACCAGCTTCATAGGGGTCATCTGGCTCCCCTTCGTCGGTCTCTTCCGACAGCAGTATCCGCTTGTCAAATATGGCACCAGGGCTTTCAATCAGCTCGTCAATCTGCGGCGGCCATTTATGTTCTGCAGGATCCAGGAATAGTCTGTTCAGTGCAATGTATAGGTCCCTCAGGTCGAACCATCTGTACCATTCACATTTGGGGTCATGGAATTTCCTCCTTTTCATAGGCCGCAGAGCCTCCAAGGATTGGTACGTAAGTAGTTCAGAACAATGTCTGGCCAAATCTCTCCCATATATGTCATGGAGGTCAAAACACGAAGTAATGACCACCGTGTTGTCATGGCTAAGTATGGGCCCTTTTACAAAATGTGTATACAGGGTCCATGTTAAGGGATCTCGGCCTTCTTTAGGTGGTGTAGACATTGTCTTCAAGATTCCCTGACCATCTTCTTGCTGAATCCTGTCTTGCTTCAGTTTCCTCGGCCTATAGCCCAGACCGCTTCCAGGTGCTGCTCGATGATCTTTGACAGGAGTGGTCCTGCCTTGCAACTGTGTGCCCAGACCTCTCCCAGGCTCATAGCCGTTCTTCAGCATAATTCTCCATCCTGGGGTACTCATGCACTTCCCCCTTTTGATAGCATCTAATGGGTATGGAGAAATAGTGGCGGCTTTCAGAGGATCAGCCACTGGACGGTAGACCTGTAATACCGACAGAAAAGGTTGTCGGCCAGGTAAAACAGCAGATTTAATATTTAAGGCATGAGCAGCAGCAAGGATCGGCATGCTCGTCACCTTAATAATTCGTCCTTTGAAAGGGAATTTGAGGCATTGGTGATTCGTAGAAGGAATCGCCTCAAGAGTTTTGATATAAGGACGACCCAGAATGGCATTTATGGAAGGGTCGATTTCTAGGATGTGAAATTCGACCTCTGCATGACTTACAGGGCCCAGCTCTACCTTTAAATAGACCATTCCCAGAGGGGAACGGGTAGAATTATCGTATGCCGTTACTGAGATGGGGCTAGGTAGCCATTTCTCCTTGGGCACACCGCACAGCTCCAGGGTCTTCGGAGGTAAAACATTGATTGAAGCCTCTGTATCAACCAGGCATGCATCCACGGCTTTCTTGCAGATATTGACCGTGATGCTCAGAGCCATGCTTCTGGCGGCTGGCGGTGCTAGTTCCGATATGTGGAATGTAATTGAGGGCTGGTCCCCCTGAGGAACTAGTAGTGCTGCGATTTTCTCAACCGGCACGTCCTCATTGACCATCACCTTTTGTAGGTATTCCATTAAGGCTTCTTGGTGAATCTTGGACCTTTTGATCAATTCAAGTACAGTGATCCGTGCCGGTGTTCTGTCCAGATGTTTCAACAAGTCATATTGAGTGCCTGGTGCACTCTCTTCATTATGGGTTTCCTCAGTCGGCTGTAATGGGCCATCTCTGACTGTGGACTGAGGAAAGACTTTGTTGAAAATCCTTCCACTCTGGAGTGCATGTTCTTCAACCGTGGAGGATCCGGGTGATATGGTGGATGGGTAAGCGGTTGGCGAAGTGGGGAATGGTACGCGTAATAGCGGTCTGGAGGGTAAAGGCATATCTGGGTAGGTGGTGGTGGTAGCGGGTGAAGTAGGAAATGGTACACGTAATAGCGGCCTAGATGGTAGGAGGGGCGCGTTATTGGTTTGTGGGGAGTTATATGATGGAGGCGTAGGAGTGCGGGGCGTAATGGGCTTAAGGAAGGCAGGTAGTGGTAATGGGTTATTGGGTGTGGGTGAGTGATACGTGGGTGTGGGTAGAGGGGTGATGGTAATGGGTTGCGGCCTAGGTATGTGGATGGTGCGGCGTGGTGGTCGTTCTGCGGTATTTTGAACGTGACCCGTTGAACAAAGAGAGGAAGAGTCCTCTACTCTCCACTGTTGCCCACGACCAGCCTCAGACTGGCTGTTCGTCAGAATGGGAGCAACTTGGTTTTGGTTCTGGTGCTCCGGGAGTGGATTCTGCACTATGCCCATGTTGGGTGGTGCTGCTGCTTGTGCTGGTGGTCTTGCTTGCTGCTGCTGCTGCTGCTGCTGTGGTCTTCTCGCCTTCAGGGCTGATATATACTTTTTCATCTCCTCCCAGTCTATGCCGCCCTGCTCATTGAGATCATGAATATAATCTCTAAACTGGAAGCAGGTGTCGATGGTATGCCCAGGTTGCCTATGGAAATAGCAATACCTGGACGTATCGGCATTTTGAGGCCAGATGGCCTTCTCTCTTGGCAAAACTAAGGCATTAGCTGCCATTAAAGCACTAAAAATATCTGCCAAGGATTCTGGGAGGGCCGGGTATTCTGCCCTTTTAGGGCCTGGAGGTCTTCTCTGCTGGTTGTAATCAGCAGGAGGAGGGACATTATGGTACGCCGGCGGTGCGCGTGACTGATATTGTAGCTGTTGCTGTTGCTGATATTGCTGCTGTTGGGGCTGCTGGTACTGCTGTTGCCGTTGCGGCGGATGCTGTTGCTGTTGCTGGTTCTGATTCGGCTGCTGGGGCCGCTGATACTGCTGTTGATAATGGGGGTTCTGCTGCTGTCTATACCCTTGTTGGTTCGGCTGCGGTGACCTCTGGTACTGCTGCTGGTTCCTCACGAACTGGGGCGAGTTATTGTTCATGGTGCTGACTTGCTCGTGAGAGAGCGTGCCCTCAGTAGTCGGACCTGTGCTGAGAGAATTTGACACTGCAGGCTTCCTAGGTGGAGGCCTGCTAGGTCTGTGAGGATCAAAGACGCTAGAGAACGTAGCGTCCTTGAAGGCATTCTGGCAGTACCGTGCTCTTTCATAGAGCTCTGCCATGTTAGTCAAATTGTTCAAGGAGAAGACTAGCTTGAACTGGGGCGTGGCGTTAGAAATTAACATTTTCACTTGCTCAGATTCGGACAAGTGATCTTTCACCTTTTCAGCCAGGCCCCGCCACCTGTCAGCGAAACTGACAAACTCCTCATCAGGTTTCATCTTTTCTGCAATGAGGTCCGTGATAGACAAGGAGGGTGCAACTCTGTCCTGGTATCGTTGGATAAATTTGCGTGAAACGATACCGTAATCCTCTACTTCGGAGGGTTCCAGAGAAAAGAACCACTCGAGGGCTGGTCCCTCTAGAGATCTCCTGAACAAAAAGGCCAACGACCTCTTGTCGTTCTGCCAGAAGGATGATTCGTACATGAACTCCTTCAGATGTGTGAAGGGGTTACCAGTACCGTTGTACTTCCGGTACACTGGCATCTCAGAGGGTGGCAGATGGAATACTGGCAGGCTCGGTAAACTGATTTCTGGCACAGCTTTAACCCCCATCATCTTCTGGAGGTTGTTGAACTGCTCATCCATGCGCTCCATCTTGGCCAGCAACGCTTGCGTGGTCAGATCTGCCTGGGGAGGAGGAGGAGGTGGAAGTACTTGATAGGCCTGCTGCCTGGAATATGTTGGACAGGGTGGACAATAAAGAGGAGGTCCGGCAGAGCTTCCGCCATGCCCGAGGGCATTTTGATAAATAGGCGTTTGCGGTCTAGCCGGTTGCCTAGATGATGAAAGCTGTGGCCCAGCTGGCCGAGAAGTGAGATGAAGGCCTTCCATGGCCTGATGGATATAAGGAGGAGGAAGAGGAGGTTGTTGAGTAATAACAGGGGGAGCCACAGGGTTCGGCTCAGCAGGCTGCACGGGTGCCTTCCCCTTCAGAATAGACTGGATCGCCTCGAACTGCTGAGGGTCCAGTCGGGAAGCAAGAACTCCCAAAGCGTTGACAAGATCCATAGGATCAGAGGATGAGGGATCATTTTGATTCATGTCCCCCTCAAGATCGGGATTAGGGATCGCATATTCATGCGGGGGAAGATCAGGATATCGATCCTGTGGATGAAAAAGAGGGGTCCGGACGTTCCCATCATGTTGAATCGGAATGGGGACAGAATTACGGGAGGCATCAGCATCTCTCCCGTTCTCATAGCTGTAGTCCGAATCGCGAGGGGCATTAGCATCTCCCTCGTAGTTGATGATGGCGTCTTGAGCCATACTCAAATCCCTGCCTGATCGCAGCAACATGATGTTAGATTTCCTTTTTCAAAGATTTACCAAACAAGTTGTGCAGAGATTAATCAAACACGTGGATGTTAATCGTGATTTTAAGGTTCCTTGTTGAGTTATTTGGATTGGATTAAACCACAAATTCGCTCAGGGAAAGGATCATAGTTTCAGTTCAATTTCCACTGTTATTCTCTAGGGCTTTCTCTCACAACGCTTTTAGAATCTAGCCTGGACTTCAATTGGTACAACCAGCCCGATGATCAAGGAGGAATACCTTGATTTTGGGGACTTATGGAGGTCTCAACGTCAACTTCTCTAGTCTGATCAAGGGACCAATCCAATCAGAGAGAGCTGCTGACGTCGAGTAATGTGTTCCTAAGGAAAGGAGGGTATTCGCCTCAATGCGTATGTCCTGCGGCCTGGATGGCCTCTAATGCTTAGTAGTAATGGGTAGCTAGCACTCAAACCACAGAAATCTGGAAACTGAAAAATAATTAAGAAACTGTCTGAATCGCGCCTATATTAGTCAACGCTATTCAAAACAGAACTTAATTTTTTCGCAGAAACAGATCTGAAAAATAACTAAGAAACTGTCTGAATCGCGTCGAGGTTAGTCGACGCTATTCAAAACAGAACTTAATTTTTTCGCAGAAACAGATGCAGACAGCAGAGAAAACTGTAAAAACTGAAAGGCGTCTAGGGGTGTTGACGCAATTTTGAAACGCGTCAGTACTCCTCGACGCTTTTCAGTTCGCAGAAACAATTTTTCAGGAGGATTTTCTGGGTTGAATCCTCCTCAAACAGGCTAAAAAGCAGTAAACAATCAACTCATGCAGATTTTTTTTAGTTCCAGATTTTAAACAGGATGATTTACTAACTAAACAACTAGAAAACCAATCAATCACACATCATTTTCATCACAAAAACAGCCTTTTTTTGAACTAATCAAGGGGAGGGCAAGATCTTGCCACTGGAGTGTGCACGTGGTGCACGAGGGAAATTAATTAAACTAAAACACTCACCAATTGGTGAGGACGTGTCGAGAGACACAAATGGTGCACCGTGGGTGCCCGATATGATGATAGCAAGAACAAAAAGAAACTAAAAGATGGTGAGACCAAGTCCCATTGTGATCGCCAAAAAAGCTGTAGGTGCTTAAAATGCTCGTGTGATTAACATGAAAAATCTATGTTGTTTAGTGTAAACTAACCTATTAAAAATAGCAACTAAGTGCAGTGATCGCCAGAAACTTTTGACTTAAAAGTTTCAAAAGAAGTATGATCGCCTACCTGTTCAAACGCGGAAGATATTGAGTCCTTGATTCCCCTCCTTCAGCCGGCTGAAGAAAGAGAGCCCTTTCTTTGTTCTTTTTGTTCTTGCTGTTGAATTTGAGGTTGAGGATCGTCCAGAAGTCCTTCTTGACTTGTGCTTGATTTCCTTCTTTTGAATCTCTCGTTGTTGTTGAATGCAGCAGAGACAGAGGGAAAGGAAGTGAAAAAACTATGATGAGAATTTAAGTAGAAGCAGTATCTAAACTAATCATGATTTTAAGCATGCAATTAAACAGCAAACTTACTTGTTGAGTGGCTTTTGAAACCCCTTAATCAAATAGGTTCTGAAAGAATGAATGTGTGGTGTGTGTTGCATGAAGTGAATGATGAAGAATGAAAGATTAATGAAGATGAAAATGAAACACTTATGCCCAATCGGATGAAGCCTTGAAAGGATGAAGATCTTGAAAAGACGCCGACTTCTGGAAATGGCAGCGCTCCGGCGTTCCAACGTTGTTGCTTCGATCTTCAACTCGCTATAATAGTGCTCTTTCTTTTCTCAATAGGGCTCAACCTCTTTTTTAACTCTTCAAGATGCAAGGTATTTATAGGCTTTTTCTGCGTTCGCGATTAACATAGAAAAATCTAAGATTTATCCATCTTCATTAACAGATAAATACAGATTAATTCATCTTTATCTGTAATTATCTAAAACGCGTCCACCTTGGCTGACGCCTTTCAGATTAATTAAGATAAGGATAAATATCTGGGAAAACTTATCGTTATCTTTATCAGCTAAAACGCGTCTACATATGTAGACGTCTTTTACACTAATTAAGATAAGGATAAACATCCGGAAGAGAAGTTAAAATAGCCTAGGAAACCTAAAACGCGTCGACCCTTACAGACGCCTTTTAGTTAATTAATCAACTAATTAAAATTCAAATTTAAACGCTAAGATAAGAATAAACTCTAAATGGCGTCCATATGGGTCGACGTCTTTTAGACTTTTTCATATTTTAACTGAAATTTGAGTTAAAATCAATTCAATTGATTAACTTAAACATGTCTGTTAAACCCGACACTCAAAAAGATCAATAAAAATTAATCAATGATTAATTATCAGACCATTATGAGGCATTATTATATGATATGAAATTTACTCGAAATGACGTCAAAATTAGCGTGTCTACAGGCGCCCCGTTCGAGGCGCTGGTATTGTCTCCGTCTCCGCCGTACGTGATTCCCGAAAGTCGGGAATTCCCGTCGGCGGGTTTTCAGCAATCGTTGCGGCGACGGATCTTCAGCAAGCGAGCTGATACGGACGAGGGATCGAGGACGAACCACCGTGGAAGATCACGTGGATACTGCTGGAGACCGGACGCTTGTGCGGCTCGCGGCATCGCCTCAACGGAACCGGGACGGAAGCAGATTCGAATCCACACACGGTAATCGGATTACTTCCCGTTGTTTTCGGTTTTAGTTTTTCGTTCCGAATCGGATCAGCGGGCATCGCGCGGGGTTTATTTTGTTCGTCGTTTTCGCTGCGTTCTTCTCATCCCGCCCGGATCCCAACACTTGACAGCCACTGGTTTGAGAGAGATGTAGAGAGAGAGAGAGCGAGCGAGGGAGAGAGAACAAAGCTAGAGAGAGAGAGAGAGAGAGAGAGAGAGAGAGAGTGCTATAGTACCGCGGTACTGTAGCAAAGAGGGATAAAAAGTGTGAGAGAAAGGGAGAGAATGCAGGAGGGAGAAGAAAAAGTAGGAGAGAGAGAGAAGGAAGGAAGGAGAGACTTCTTAAAAAGGGAGAGAAAATTTAAAATAAAGAAAGGAAGAAAGTGGATGGCAGCTGGCTACTCTTGTTCTTTTCTTAGGTAAGAATTAGGGCAACCATTTAGGATAGCAAAAGATCCTTTTACCCCTGCTTTAGTATTTTTGCCAAAATAAAGCCGATTTTGCTGGGATTTGAACTCCCGTCCTTCCCACAAACTACCAAAAACTTAGCCAATTGAATTACATCTTCTTCATGTCCTGTACACATTAAATAAATGTAAATTAGGATATAATCATGAATAAAATTACATTTATGCTTAAATAAATTGATTTCTCAAGGTTTTGCTGAGAAAATCGCAAATGCATGAAATGATGATGTTTTTAACTCAGAATTTGATGAAATTGGTACCGTTGGAATCGTTACGAAGTTTTCTATCATTTCATGCTATTTTAAACATAAAAAAAATGAATATAGTGCATGCATTTGTTCTTTTCACAATAAAAAATACTAACTTATCAGCACTCAATATGACTTGTTGAAACAATTAGATAGGACACTGGCACGAATCTCCATGTTTGAATTGATCAAAAGATCCAAGACCTATCAGGAAGATCTGATGGAGTACCTACAGAAGGTAATGGTCAACGAAGACGTGCCGGTAGAGAAGATCACTGCACTG
Source organism: Zantedeschia hybrid cultivar (assembly GCA_030544215.1). Lineage (NCBI taxonomy): Eukaryota > Viridiplantae > Streptophyta > Magnoliopsida > Alismatales > Araceae > Zantedeschia > Zantedeschia hybrid cultivar. Next base: position 11,013,161 of record JARZZO010000013.1, on the reverse strand, counting down.
TTAGTTCCTCAGGGGGATCAACCCTCTGTTTCATTTCATGCTTCGGAACTAGCACCATCAGCAACCAGAAACATGGCTCTGAGCATTACGGTCAACATCTGCAAGAAGACCGTAGATACATGCTTGGTTGACACAGGGGCTTCAATCAATGTTCTATCACCAAAGACCCTTGAATTGTGTGTACCCAGGGAGAAGTGGCCGCCTTCCCCTATTTCTATTACAGCTTATGATAACTCTACTCGTTCTCTTCTGGGAATGGTCTATTTAAAGGTAGAGTTAGGCCAAGTATGTCATGCCAAGGTCGAGTTCCATGTCTTGGAGATCGACCCTTCTTTGAAGGCCATCCTTAGCCGTCCTTACATCAAGTCCCTCAAGACAATTCCTTCTACAAATCACCAATGCCTCAAATTCCCATACAAGGGACGAATCATTAAAGTCACGAGCATGCCAATCCGTACTGCTTCTCATTCCCTGAATATCAAGCCAACTTTTCCACCTGGACAACAACCTCTGTTGTCTGTATTACAAGTCTACTGTCCTGTGGCTGATCCTTTGAAAGCCGCCACGCTTGTTCCTTATCCAATTGATGCCATGAAGCGGGGGAAGTGCATGAGTACCCCTGGCTGAAAAATCATGATAAAAGGCAACTATCAGCCTGGAAAAGGCCTGGGCACGCAATTGCAGGGCAGAACTAAACCTGTTAAAGACAGCCGAAGGACACCCGGTATGGCCTGGGCTATAGGCCAAGAAGAGTGAGGCACCACATTGTTCAGCAAGAAGAAGATGAAGATGGCCAGAAGGCCTGGGAAACAATGTCCACCCTATGTAAAGAAGGTCGGGATCCCTTGACATGGACCCTGTATACACATTTTATCAAGGGACCCGTAATCAGCCATGATGATGATAATACAGTGGTCATCACTTCTCATTTTGATCTCCATGACATATATGGGAGGGACCTGGCCAAACATTGCTCAGAACTATTGACGTACCAGTCCTTGGAGGTTCTACGGTCAATGAAAAGGAGGAAATTCCAAGATCCAAAATGTGAATGGTACCGGTGCTTCGATTTGAGAGATATGTACATTGCATTGAACAGACTATTGCTTGATCCCTCAGAGCAGAAGTGGCCATCGCTAATAGACGAGATGATTGAAGGGCCTGGCGCCATTTTTAACAAGAGAATTCTGTTGTTTGAGGAAACAGATAAAGGGGAGCCATATGACCCCTATGAAGCTAATTATACTACGGATCTTCTTTGGAGGGGAACATATCCCTCTTACATTTTCACTCTCCACACTTTATTCCGTACTCTACTTCTGACCTCAACTTGGTCGCGGTTCATCACTGAAGATATTCCACAGGCTCCACCCATTATGATTACTCTGTCCCCACGGGACCTTATTCCTCATCCTCCTCTCGATATGGAGAGGATTTATGATTTAATCTGGGACATACTATTGTATGATCCTCCCAATCCTTTGGCCTTAGTACTGCTTCCTCCATCTCATTCTCCTCCTATTCATATCCATTCTTGTTTCATGATTAATTCATCTCTTCCCTTAAAAAAAAGGCCAACTCGGCAACTTCCACCTCCCAGATCCTCATTGAGGAAACTTCCTACTTGTCCGATTGTACCCCATCGCGTGGGTCATTCGAGCAAGGTTCTCTTCTAGACTTGATCTGCCCCTCCCCTCGGGAGGATTCCCCTATATCATATTCTGTACCCTATGATTTTTATCCTTCTTCATTCTCATTAGATCAGGATAGGGAGTTTAGTGAAGTTAGGGAGGCTAGTTCTAAGCAAGTTAGTCAGGTTAGGAAGTCTAGAAAATCTAAGGGTAGGCAAATTCTAGATAGATACCTTCAGGAACTAGCTGCTTGATGCCTTTCTTGTTCTATGATCTCTCAGCTGTTAGAAAATCTCATCCAGATGCCAGAAGACAGTGAAATCGATGAGTCGGTCAATGATGGATATGGGGTGTACGAACTAATACACGAGAAAGACCCTATTCTTGAAGATGAGGAAGATGGCGAGGATGCAGTTGAGGCATATGCCAGTGGGGTAAAAACATTTGATGAATACTCAGCTGCTGTAGAAGAGTCTACCAAAGAGATCAATCTAGGAACTATAGACGAACCTAAGGTTGTCCTCGTTAGTAAAAAATATTTCTAAAGCAAATGAAGAGGCAGCGATCCAAGTTCTCAAAGACTATAAGGACACCTTCGCCTGGAGCTATAAGGATATGTCGGGGTGAGATTCGTCACTAGTGGAACATTGATTGGCATTGAAAGATGGAGCTAGCCCGGTTAAACAAAAGTTAAGGCGATTTCACCCACAAATGGCTTTGAAAATGAAGGAAGAGGTCGATAAGCTGCACAAAGCCAAGTATATTAGAGTTGTCCTCTATCCGCAATGGGTGGCCAACATAGTCCCGGTTATAAAGAAGGATGGGAAGGTAAGAATCTGTATTGACTTCCGAAATATGAACCGGACATGTCCTAAGAATGATTTCCCACTGCCTCACATTGATGTACTCATCGATAATATAGTTGGCTATGAAACATTATCATTTATGGATGGATTTTTAGGATATAACCAGATTAAGTTGGTAGAAGATGATCAAGAGAAAACGTCATTCACTACACCTTGGGGAACATATTGCTATGTTGTCCTACCTTTTGGACTGAAGAATGTTGCAGCCACATACTAAAGGGCTATGATGGCAATATTCTATGATATGATGCACATAGATCTAGAAGTGTATGTGGATGACTTATTAGTGAAATCCAAGACTAAGGCTGAGCATGCCAAAGTTTTAGCAAGAGTTTTGGAGAGATCAAGGGAATATCAGTTGAAGATGAACCCCAAGAAATGTGTACTCGGGGAACTTGAAAGAATTGAGAGGGTTAATCGGGAGGTTGCAATTTATTCGCCAATTTGTCTCCCAACATTTACAAAGGTGTAAGCCGTTTTACGAGCTTACCAAGCCGGAGTTAAATTTGATTGGGACGATAAGTGTCAGGAGGCATTTGATGGATTGAAGAATTATTTAGCAAATCCTCCTATCTTGAGACCACCATCTCTGGACAAACCTTTAATTCTATATATTTATGTCCTGGATGATGTGGTGAGGGCTATTTTAACACAAGAAGATGAAGAAGGAAAGGAGAGGGCAGTGCACTATCTCTCTAAACTACTCAACCCCACTGAGCAAAGATACATGGCGATGGAGAAAACATGTTCAGCATTGGTCTGGGTGGTTCAGAAGCTGAAGCACTACTTTCTAGCTTACGAAGTTCATCTCATCGCAAGGATGAATCCCATTAAGTTTCTCCTTAAGAAATCCGTTCTCACTGATAGGTTAGCACAATGGCAAAGCTTTCTCTCTCAATTCGATATTATCTACATTCAGCAGAAAGCGATCAAAGGCTATGCCATCGCAGAACATCTTGCTCATCACCCTCTCCCCCGTTTTGATCTAGTCCAATCGGAGTTTTCGGATGAGGAACTGATGTCCATAGACCAAATCAAAGATGATATGTGGACTCTGCATTTTAACGGAGTTCTAAATTCCCATGATAAGGGTATTGGCATTGTTCTGTTATCACCTGAAGGTGTCACCATTCCACAAGCCTTTTAGCTTGACTTTCCAGTCACTAGCAACATAACTGAATACGAAGCACTCCTTGCTAGCCTCAAGGCTGCCCATCTCCATGGTGCCACCAAACTCAGAATTGTGGGTGATAGTCAATTGATTCTTCGCCAGGTGCTAACCGAATATCGAACTCTTGATCCTAAGCTCAAGCCTTATCAAGAACTTACTTCGGCCTATGCTAAGCTTTTCACTAAGTTGATCTTCATCCATGTTCCTCAAAATCAGAACATCTTAGCTAACGCTATAGCTTCCCTCGCATCATCCCTCAATTTTCCAATCAGCAGACAATCCGAATCAATAATTGTTCATAGGCATCTCTCATCTGCCGTAAAAGACCCTTCATTCCTAAGGACCAAGGAGAAGTTGCTAAAGAAAGTTAGAGATGGAGATATTGTGGAAAAATGAGAGATTATGTTGATTGAGTTGCTAGAAGAGATGGATGATGAACATAAACCATGGTACTATGAAATTGTCAAATATTGTAAAGATTAATCATATCCTGAGGAAGTCACAGCTGAGGAGAAAAGGGCTATCAGGAGAGTTGCTCCGAGATACACCCTAGTTGGGGGAGCGCTTTACAAGCGAGGTTTTGATGGAGTTCCTCTAAGATGTTTAGACAAGGATGAGCTTTGGAAGATCATGGAAGGAACTCATACTGGAGTTTGTGGTGGCCATGTTAATGTACAAATGTTATCGAAAAATATCCTTAGTCAAGGATTTTATTTGCCAACCATGGAAGAAGATTGTGTAGGGTATGTCCGTAGGTGTGCTAAGTGTCAACTTCACGCCGACAAGATCCACTTCCCCGCATCTTCACTCCATCCTATTTTCTCCCCATGGCCTTTCTCCATGTGGGCTTTCGACGTCATTGGACTCCTTGGTAATCCTGATTCCGGCATTAAGCAAAAATCCTTCATTCTTACGGCAATAGAATACTTCACCAAGTGGGCAGAAGCCAAAGCTTACACGGAAGTCAAAGCATCAACCGTTTGCAAATTCATCATGAAGAACATCATCACAAGATTCGGAATTCCATGCACCATCGTTATCGACAATGGACCACAGTTCATATCACAGGAGTTGAAGGACCTCTGCAACATGTATAAAATTGCATTGTATCATTCGTCTCCATATTATCCGCAAGGCAATGGCCAAGTAGAGGCAACTAACAAGACATTGATAAAAATCATCAAAAAGACGTGCAAATCTAATAAGTTTATAGACTGGCCAGAGAAACTGATTGAGGCTCTATGGGCATACCGAACTTCAATCCACACGCCCACTGGACAGACTCTGTATTCCATTACATTCTGAATGGAGGCGGTAGTTCCATACGAGATCCTAATACCGTCATTAAGAGTACAACTGAACAAAGAATTCTCTATTGATGAGCATCGATCAGCATTCCTTCTCAATTGAAACTCTTAGACGAGAAAAGATGGTCAGCTGCTAATCATGCAAGAGTATATCAAAATAGATTAGCACGTTTTTATCAAAAGAAAGTCATTGAACGAAAGTTCAAAGTTAGTGAAATGGTCATCAAAAGAATTTTTGTAAAACCTGGTGGTCCGCATTCTAAGCTCCAACCTAATTGGGAAGGACCATATGTCATATCGCATGTTTTTCCTAGTAACGCCTACCGTTTAGTCAATGCAGAAGGGCAAGAGTTAACTTACTCCTAGAATGGTCTGCATCTTAAGAAATACTACCCTTAAGTTAGTGAGTTTATTATCATGGTGCAAAGACCAGTGGAATCAGAAAATTTTGAAACTCAAATTTCCTTATCAGTCTAGATAATTTAATTCAAACACATTACTACACATACTGATACATTTGGTTCGTGAGTAACAAGAGATGTAAAGTCCAAAGGAATATCGAAGGCTTGACTAAAAATGTAAAGTGCAATTCATTCTTTTTAAACAAAAAATTCTATTTTTACACTCCGCCTACGATGTCGGAACGAGGCTTAGAATAGACTACCAAAAATACCCGCCATCTTAGTAGGAGGTCATCATAAAAAAAAGGGGGAGGTCCGTCCCATGAAAAGAAAAAGAAAAGTAAAAGCAAAAGGCAAAAGCTGAGTATCAAATCAAAAGGCCATTACATTACAAACATTACACCAAGGCCATGAAATCAAAAGAAAAGGGAGCGCAAGGTCGTTAAATACCCCGTAAAGAAAATGACCAAAGCCGAACAGATATTAGGGTAAAGGAGGGATATCTTCTCGAGTCTCCAGAACCTTCTCGTGGGCTTCCTAAACAAATTCTTCATTTCTTCCTATAGAGATGTACTCAAAACTTAAGGAACGGCCTAGATTGACTAAGGATCAGATCATCGAATGGGATCACGAATAAAAACACAAGCTCAAGCATGAGTCTAAGTTAGATTATTAAAGAACAATTTGGAAATTAAGTTAATAAATGAATATGTTCTTTTGATCTGAGTACCATGCTCGTCTTTATTTCAAAATCCCCAAACAAAAAGATATTTCAAAATCCGAAAAAAAAAAGATATTTCAAAATCCCCCAAAAGAAAATAGATATTTTAAAATCCCAAGAATATAGATATTTCAAAATCCAAAAAAAAATATAGTTATTTTAAAATCAAAATCATAAAAGTTAAGTGTTTTGAAAATTGCGATTGCAAAGCCGAACAAAAATATTTCAATTAGCATCTGCTTGTCACATTTAGTGTGTTTCATTCTTTTTATTTCTAGTGAGTATCTACCTACTTACATGTTGCATTTTACTCTGTTATTTCTTTTAGTTCAAGTATTTTTTTTTACCTTTGTTAATAAAGGATTTGCCCTTTGACCCTTTTATCAAGGAAAGAATCGATTACTTAACTAGGCAAGGGGCTAAGTCTAAATAGATGCTTAACCTATTTGTTAAGTAATATACAGGACACATGTATGAAAGTCAAATGTAAAGACAAAAGAGTACAAATCTGAAGATAAAGAGTTTCATGTATATCATCAAAATGTGTTTTACATACATATCTGAGTCCATCAACATCCGGACTCATAAAAAAGAAAGGAAAATACATGATAAGCCGCCCTCACGGCTGACTCTCCCCGGCCCCCTCATCAAATTGGCTCTAAGCCTCCTCTGGGGCATCCGGTGCTGGTCCTCTGGACGACGGTGGCGGTGGACCCATAGTGCTCGGGCCAGCTTGACCAGAAGAGATGGCCACGCTGGCTGTGAAGGCGCTCGCCTGTCCACGCTCCTGAGTCCGCTGCCAAGCACGTCGGTATCGCTCCTTGATGCTACGGTGCTCGTGCTCGGCAATGCCCAGCTAGATCCGAAGGGAGGACAACTCCGTATCCATCCGCTGCCGCTCTCGCTCTCTCTCCTCAGTAATAAACTCTAGCCGAGACTGGAGATGTGAAAGCTCTCGAGGAAGGTCCTCGGTGGAGAGACGAGCCACCTGCTCCTCGAGCTTACGGACCTAAGCCGCATCAATCTTAGCCCTTTGAAGGGCTTCCTGAAGCTTAGCAACCTACAAGAGAAGACGCTGTCAGTCCAAGGTAATCAAGCAATCAATGTCAAATTCAATGATGGAAGTCAAAATGCTAGGACTTACTCGGGAGGCTCGATCCTCTTCCGCAAGGGAGGCTCGGTGGATGGCGGAGGCGAGATGACTCTAGGGATCAGCAATAGCAGCCTCGTGAGCAGCAGATGGGGCAGAAGATGAAGCGCCATAGGAAGGGGGAGCCGCCTGGGGGTACACGGCTCACTGCACCAAAAAGAATGACTGTCAGCGGCTAATCGTTAAAACAAATTAATTAATTAAAATAATCATTCACATGCATAAACATGCATACATACCAGGTCAAAGACTCTTTCTGGACTTGTTCTAGCTGGGCCTCCGCATCTTGTAGGTGGGCCCGGAGGTCGATGATGGTTGCATCACACGCATCCTACCATCACATACATGCATTCATTCACAAATATAAATTAAAGATAATAATAAAATGAAAGACGCGTGAATCATATTTACATCGAGAGGACGAAGGAACCACAACTGGTCGGCGTAGTGGGCTCAGTACTGCTAGAGGTAGGTAAAGCTATCCTCCGCATGGGACTCCACCAGTACGCCCCGGCGGTGCCAGTCCTCGTACTGCTCAGGGAACTTGGCACGCTAGTCGGTGAGGACCTACTTGCCCCTCATCGATCATCCTACTTGTTAGTTTAAGGTGGCCTACAAGCCAATCTAACAATGTAAATCTCGTTCATTTATTAATATAATGGCATAATATTCATTATGTGTAAATTGCTTTAATTATCATTTCATAATGAAGTCCGTGAATATGTGCTATAGTGATCAGATTATGATGAGATCATACTAATGAGACTGATCACTTAAACACACATATTCTTAATCGTTCCTAGTCGAAGGATATCCGAGAAGGACATCGGATATCCGGTTAGACTAGTACAGATTACTCCTGCTCATATGATGAGGGTGACTGGTCTCATAAGTCACTTGTGTGGAGACACTAAGGCGAATCTGTAGGTGATCATTGGAGAATGAGTTCACTGAACTGATCCGACTGAATCCTAGATGGTATTGTACCTCACTGTCAACCAGCTTGATTCTATTGTCGCAGTTGCGTGGATGGTCCTCAGACCTGAGACACCAAGGACACCTTGGCGGTGGACTTCTGTGCTTTGACCTTGGTTTACGAATCTCTAGCCATGGGATTCTAATACGCCAAAGATTGGGTACAGCGGAATACCGTCGAAGGGAATTATGTGTCAATAAGGAATCATTCGCTCTCGGTACTTAGAGAGAGAATGCTCTAGGAAGGATGCGCGAAAGTCCCTGGCCAGGGCGGACGATAATATCGGGAAAGGGGTTTTCCGATATTCATCAGCGGCATCCAATCCAAGTGAGTCAACCGGTTAGGGTTTGACAGCTCGCCATACCCTGAGTTGACTCGAGAGCATTGTACGAATGAAGGATTATATCCACGCGGTAACTGTCGGCGGAAAGGTTCCAAGAGTGGGTTACTTAAACCCAAATACCTTCTGGGTTCACGCGGTGTTGCTTGGCACCCAACGTGATCGGAGGCCCGGTCGAATTCGATGTGCGACATCAATTCGATTGATTAATTGATTAATAAAGGGTTATTAATTAATTAATAAAGCCAGTGAGGAGTCACTGGGCTTGTTGGGCCATTAACTGGACTGGTACTTGGGCCTAGAGGGTCACACACAAATGATTCTCAAGGCGATGGATAAATAAGTGGGTTTTATACAAATCGGGGGTTTTTATGAAAAACCGCGCGGTTAGTATAAAACATAGCGAACGGGCTGAGCAGGCCAAGCTGCTGCTAACCCTAGCCGCCCCTCCTCAGTTTCTGTCTTCCTCTGGCGTCCAGGCAGATCCAAATCTTCTCCGCCGCTTCTCCGAATCCCGTTCGACAGGAAGTCGTCCGCGCGTTGCGGCGATCATTGCGGCGACCGGCGGAGGCTTCGTGGGCTGCGAAGAACGAGGAACTCGAGGATATCCGTCGCGGGGAGGATCGCGTGGACTTCGCTAGAGGCCGGGCGCTTGCGCGGCTTTCAGTGTCGCACCGACGGAACCGAACGGCTGCGGATTCGAATCCGCACACGGTGAGAACTTCGATAATCCGATTATCGTACTTTAGATTTCGAAACGGGAACGAATCGCTGTAAATATTTTTGTTTTCCGCTGCGTGAGCGATTCGGAGAAACCGAGAAAACCCAACAGTGGTATCAGAGCCAGGTTCCACTGTTTCTCGTCCCGTTTCGGTTTCCAAAATTAATTTTTCTTGAGTTATTCCATGCGTTTAATCCGATTAAAATGATGGAATAGTGTTCATAAGATGAACACAAATAATTTGATTATTTTTCTGTGATTTTTCGGATTTTATTTGGGGTTTTCGGAGTTCTTCATGAGATGATGAACCAGGGTACTTCGGCGACTTCATACGACCTTCCCAAGCGTTGGGATGGCCGGCTGAGACTCTGGATCCATAGAGGATAGTCACCTCTATCCACTAGTCACCAAGATCGGTGCCGGAGTGCCCTTGGAGGTCCTGAAAAACGAGCCCAAATTCTGGTTTTTGAAACCTGAAAAACCAGAAATTAGGGGAAGTTTCAAGGGCTTGGGTTGCAGCTTCGGGGGCCCCGCCGGCGGCCATGCCAGCGCCGGACACGCCGCCGGCGCCGGGGGCATCGCCGGCCGGTGCCAGTCGACACTGGGGGCCGGCCGGCGGCGGCGCCAGATCCTCCCAGCCACAGTTACCTACTGCAATAGGGTTTCAGGGTTGCAAGGAAGAGGGTGAACCGGCCGGTCCCGAGCCGGTCCGACCGGCTGGGCCGGTCCGGTCTGTTGGTCTGGCCAGGGTAGGCTTGGCTGGGCTTAGCCTCGAGCCAGGGTTCGAACCTGGTTCGAACCAGGCCGAGCCACTGGCTCGAGCCAGATGGCACAAATAAAGATGGGCTTAACATTTAAATCTGTTTTGCCCTCTTAAAACCCCAAATAAACCCAAATGAAGCCCATTATTCCTTATTAGTTCATTTAATAAATAAAATTAGATTTTAATTTAATTCAAAATGTTTTGAATTTTAAATTACTATCTAATTTCGTTTATTTGGGAAATATGATTATGGAATCATTTTAATTAACAAGAAGTTGTTAATTGATTAAATTGGATTATTAATTTAAATGTTAAATTAATAACTAATTTTTATTATACTAATTTAAATGTTAAATTAGTAGTTATTAATTAATTGAAATTAATTGTTAGTTTAATTGTTAAATTGATGATTGATTTTAATTAATTAATACAATGGTTTAATAAGGAGTAATTAGTTATTAGTTTAAAGAGTTAAACTAATAATTAATTTTATCCACTAATCTAAGAGTTAGATTAATACTTAACTGTTAATTTGTGTTAATTATTAGTTTAATGGTTAAATTAGTGGTTAACACTTATTAATTATCTAGTCTAATTGTTAGATTGATAATTAATAACAAATTAGAACTAATTATTAATTTATGTGATAAGTTAATGATTAATTTTGTTGGACTAGTTTAAGAGTTAGATTAGTTATTAATAGTCTAATTGTTAGATTATTAATGGGGTTTAATCTAAGTGTTAGATTATTAGAATTGTTCTAATTGGCATAGAATAATCTGGAATTATTAATTCGGAGTGTGTGCGCATGTGATGTGTGTTTAATGCTTTTAAAATTTGATTTAATTGCATGTTAAGATAATAAATGAGTTTTTCGAAATTCAAATACCAATTTTGATTGGATCCCAGCTTTTTGAAAGCCAAAACTTATCTATTTTGAAAACTCATTTGTTTTAGCCATGTGATGCGCTGAATCATGTATGGGATGTTTAAAACACACCGTGGTCATGGATATGCACTTAATTTATTATTCATGTGATGAATGGATTGTGTGGATCGTAGATGTATGTTTGATTATTAATTGTTAATAAATAGAGGTCTGCGCACCTCTCTCTCTCATACTCCGATGTATTTCTACCTCCCTCTCTCTCTTGTACTCGCCATAAGGCTTTCTTCAATTTACTTATAAATTCTAGAATTTAAATGTAATATGATCGAGGCAACCGAGGAAGGAGCGAGGACGATCCACTGCTGCAACCAGAGAGGCGAAAAGATGGAGATCTCTTGTCTATATGATTGCAGGATATCTAATGTAAATGTTATGATTAGATTGTGTGTGCGTTTGACTGTTGGCTCCAGTCAAACCTACTGTGCTATCCATGACCACACTAATGACATGTATGAGATGCATTGTTGTTCTTTTGATTATGAATCAAAGTAGGTTATAGTATTTAGTAAATATATACGATATATCTATATACTATCACCTAGGAGAGACCAAGATAAAAGTTATCTAAATACCCTCAGATAAACTCTAAGCCGTAACGCGAGTAGTTAAGAACTTATCGCGTGGTCCACCATCGTTATAGTCATAGGATTCGAATCACTTTAGGCAGGTTTGTTGTGCTATCCACAAGGCCTGCTTAATTGGGAGGAGAAACTGTGGCTATGGCATTAGATGCCTATATGATCGGGGTAGAGGAACCATGTAACTTTGTTGTGCTATCCACAAGGGCTGCATGCAAATCTATGCTCGTCGCGTAATGATGGTTAGCTTAGACCAGAATTAGTAGTTTGTTGTGCTATCCACAAGGCCATTAAATCTCTAGGGACCGAAGCTATGATCAGATATTGCAAGGAGTTGCAAGTCCCATGAGTTGGGTGCTCTGTGATTGTATTACAGTTTGTTGTGCTATCCACAAGGCTGTAGTGCAAGTCATTGAGATTCTGATCCCCACTAGGAGACTGTCGGCGTCTCTCATTCTGTATAACTGAGGGTTATACAGTCCGTCGAAAATTAGTGGGAGTTAAACTTAAACAAAAGACCATGTCTTGTTTTAAACTTTAATAATTGAACATCTGCTAAGTAGATTTTACTTATCTCCTATAGGGAACTATGTCGTCGAATAACCCACTCCGTGGCATACTTGATGCCCTTTTGACTTACCTGATCTATTCGGATTGGTTCAGAAACCTGAAGAATGTCTTCAGATCTGAGCACATTGACTTCGTCCTTGGAGCTGATCCTCCTTCTGAATCGGTATTGGATGCCCCTGAAGCAGAGATGACAGCTAACGATAATGGATCGAAGGACAAAGGCAAAAGAGTAGTGAAGGGTGACTGCTTCTACTATAAGCAGTATGGTCACTGGAAAAGGAACTGTAAGGAGTTCCTTCATGATAAAGCTCATGGAAAGGAGAAGCTGTCTGAAGCTTCAGATATCTATATGATAGATATCAACTTGTCAGTTAGAGATTCCACATCTTGGGTATTAGATACCGGATGTGCTTCTCATATCTGCCATGATGTGCAGATGCTGACAAGTAAGCGCAAGCTGAGACAAGGTGAGGTGGAATTGAGGCTAGGAAACGGCGCAAAAGTTGCAGCGATTGCTGTTGGGACAGCAAACCTCAAGCTTCCATCGAGAGACACCTTACTATTAGAGGATTGTTATTATGTTCCTAGCATAATAAAGAACATCATATCAATATCTTGTTTGGACAAGATAGGATATAGGTTGACTATTGAGAATAGAAGTTGTTCGATTTATTATGGTAATAAATCAATAGCTTCGGCATCTTTAGTCAATGGTCTATATCTCTTAGATGTTTCTTATTACAATCTTCAAATTGATAATGCTCTTAAGAAGAGCAAGAATTGTGTGAACCAAGCCTACATGTGGCATTGTAGACTTGGGCACATTGGCGAAAGCAGGTTGCAAAAGTTGCACAAGTATGGTTACTTAACAGCATTCGATTATGAATCGTTTGCAACATGCGAATCCTGCCTTATGGGAAAGATGGCAAAATCTCCATTTAGTGGACATGGAGAACGTGTCAAGGACATTCTGGAACTAATACATTCGGATGTATGTGGTCCAATGTCCACCCAAGCCAAAGGTGGCTTTTCATACTTCATCACGTTCACCGATGACTTCTCAAGATTCGGCTATGTGTAGTTAATGAAGTACAAGTCTGAAGCATTTGAGAAGTTCAAGGAATTTAAGAATGAGGTGGAGAAGCAGTTAGGAAAGAGTATTAAAGCTCTTCGATCGGATCGAGGAGGAGAATACTTGAGTACTAATTTCACACAATTCTTAAAGGATAATGGTATCCTTTCTCAGCTGACCCCTCCATATACACCACAGATGAATGGTGTATCAGAAAGGAGGAATCGCACCTTGTTGGACATGGTGCGATCCATGATGAGCTTTTCAGGATTACCAGTGTTCCTCTGGGGGTATGCTCTAGAGTCAACAGCATACCTACTGAACAGAGTACCCAGAAAGTCTGTGGCCTCTACTCCATATGAGATATGGAAAGGCAGGAAACCAGAATTTAAACATATTAAAGTCTGGGGTGTCCTGCTCATGTAAAGAGGCATGATCCAGACAAGTTGGAATCACAAACTGATAAATGCAAGTTTGTGGGATATCTAAAGGAAACCTTTGGAGACTATTTTTTCCATCTTGGTGAACAAAAGGTGTTTGTCGCCAGGAAAGCTGTCTTCCTGGAAGAGGAATACCTTATCCAGGAGAACAGTAGGAGTAAAATAGTACTGGAAGAGGTTCCAGATCCCCAAACAGTTGCATTATCATCAGATGAGATATCAGTTCCTGAATATGTTCAGGTACACACAGATGAGCCTCGTAGATCTGGTAGAGTACCTAGACTATCCGAACGATATGTGGGACATATCGCTGAAGGTGAGTCTAAGGTACAATATAATGAGGATGATGATCCTAAAACCTATTAGGAGGCCATAGAAGGCCCAGAAGCCGGGAAATGGCGAGAAGCCATGAACTCAGAAATCCAGTCCATGTACACCAACCAAGTTTGGAACTTGGAGGACTTGCCCGAGGGTATTGTACCCATCGGTTGCAAGTGGATCTTTAAGAGAAAGATCGGTGCTGATGGACGGATCAACACTTATAAGGAAAGGTTGGTGGCAAAGGGATATCGTCAAAGGCAAGGAATTGACAATGACGAGACTTTCTCACCAGTTGCCATGATAAAGTCGATCAGAGTTCTACTCGCCATAGCTGCTCATTTGATTATGAAATCTGGCAGATGGATGTGAAGACTGCCTTCCTCAATGGTAACCTTGAGGAGGAGGTGTATATGATACAACCAGAAGGTTTCACATCTAAAGAGTCTCCAGATAAAGTGTGCAAGCTTTAGAGGTCCATTTATGGACTGAAGCAGGCTTCCCGGAGCTAGAACATAAGATTTGACGAGGCAGTCAAGTCTTATAACTTCATTAAGAATGAAGATGAGCCTTGTGTGTACAAGAAGACGAGTGGGAGTGCAGTCACTTTTCTAGTTCTTTACGTAGATGACATACTACTCATTGGGAATGATGTAGCTATGATGTCATCAGTAAAGATGTGGCTGTCGAAAAACTTCTCCATGAAGGATTTGGGAGAAGCATCCTACGTATTGGGAATACGGATCTATAGAGATAGATCAAAGAGGATGTTTGGAATGACCCAATCCTTGTACATAGATACCATAGTCAAAAGGTTTGGCATGGAAAATTCCAAGAGAGGTCTCATACCGATGAGACATGGGATTAATCTCTCAAAGGAGCAGTCTCCTAAGACTCCTGATGAGAGGGCATTCATGGATAGAATACCTTATGTCTCTGCCATAAGATCTATCATGTATGCTATGCTATGTACACAGCCTGATGTTGCATTTGCTCTAAGTGTTACGAGAAGATTTCAGGCTGATCCAGGCGAAGAGCACTGGAAGGCAGTAAAATGTATCCTTAAGTACTTGAGAAGAACTAAGGATATGTTTCTTGTCTATGGAGGAGGTGACTTGAAACTGCGAGGTTTTACTTACTTGAGTTTCCAGTCATATCTAGATGATAGCAAGTCAACATCTGGATTCGTGTTTACTTTGAACGGAGGAGCAGTGTGCTGGAAGAGTTCCAAGCAAGTAACCACTACAGATTCGACGACTGAAGCTGAGCACATCGCTGCAGCTGAAGCTTTCAAGGAAATAGTGTGGTTGAAGATGTTCATCACCGACCTTGACATAGTTCCCGGTATCTTTGATCATGTTCCGCTGTTGTGCGACAACAATGGGACTATTACACAAGTGAAAGAGCCGTGGTCTCATCAGAAATCGAAAGATGTTCTGAGGCGCTTTCATATTATCTAGAGGAGATTTAGTAGTGGAAAGAGTTCCACCCGTCGACCATGTAGCAGATCCACTGACAAAGCCGTTGGCTCAAATTGTGTTTGAGCGTCACCTAGAGTTTATAGGCTTATTGTATAAAGGTGAATGGCTTTAGTCCAAGTGGGAGATTGTTAGTTTAAGGTGGCCTACAAGCCAATCTAACAATGTAAATCTCGTTCATTTATTAATATAATGGCATAATATTCATTATGTGTAAATTGCTTTAATTATCGTTTCATAATGAAGTCCGTGAATATGTGCTATAGTGATCAGATTATGATGAGATCATACTAATGAGACTGATCACTTAAACACACATATTCTTAATCGTTCATAGTCGAAGGATATCCGAGAAGGACATCGGATATCCGGTTAGACTAGTACAGATTACTCCTGCTCATATGATGAGGGTGACTGGTCTCATAAGTCACTTGTGTGGAGACACTAAGGCGAATCTGTAGGTGATCATTGGAGAATGAGTTCACTGAACTGATCCGACTGAATCCTAGATGGTATTGTACCTCACTGTCAACCAGCTTGATTCTATTGTCGCAGTTGCGTGGATGGTCCTCAGACCTGAGACACCAAGGACACCTTGGCGGTGGACTTCTGTGCTTTGACCTTGGTTTACGAATCTCTAGCCATGGGATTCTAATACGCCAAAGATTGGGTACAGCGGAATACCGTCGAAGGGAATTATGTGTCAATAAGGAATCATTCGCTCTCGGTACTTAGAGAGAGAATGCTCTAGGAAGGATGCGCGAAAGTCCCTGGCCAGGGCGGACGATAATATCGGGAAAGGGGTTTTCCGATATTCATCAGCGGCATCCAATCCAAGTGAGTCAACCGGTTAGGGTTTGACAGCTCGCCATACCCTGAGTTGACTCGAGAGCATTGTACGAATGAAGGATTATATCCACGCGGTAACTGTCGGCGGAAAGGTTCCAAGAGTGGGTTACTTAAACCCAAATACCTTCTGGGTTCACGCGGTGTTGCTTGGCACCCAACGTGATCGGAGGCCCGGTCGAATTCGATGTGCGACATCAATTCGATTGATTAATTGATTAATAAAGGGTTATTAATTAATTAATAAAGCCAGTGAGGAGTCACTGGGCTTGTTGGGCCATTAACTGGACTGGTACTTGGGCCTAGAGGGTCACACGCAAATGATTCTCAAGGCGATGGATAAATAAGTGGGTTTTATACAAATCGGGGGTTTTTATGAAAAACCGCGCGGTTAGTATAAAACATAGCGAACGGGCTGAGCAGGCCAAGCTGCTGCTAACCCTAGCCGCCCCTCCTCAGTTTCTGTCTTCCTCTGGCATCCAGGCAGATCCAGATCTGTTCCGCCGCTTCTCTGAATCCCGTTCGATGGGAAATCGTCCGCGCGTTGCGGCGATCATTGCGGCGACTGGCGGAGGCTTCGTGGGCTGCGAAGAACGAGGAACTCGAGGATATCCGTCGCGGGGAGGATCGCGTGGACTTCGCTAGAGGCCGGGCGCTTGCGCGGCTTGCGGTGTCGCACCGACAGAACCGAACGGCTGCGGATTCGAATCTGCATACGGTGAGAACTTCGATAATCCGATTATCATACTTTAGATTTCGAAACGGGAATGAATCGCTGTAAATATTTTTGTTTTCCGCTGCATGAGCGATTCGGAGAAACCGAGAAAACCCAACACTACTCCCTCCGGGACCTCCTCGTCAATCCACTCCTAGTGGAGGCCCAGGGTCCTCATCACTAGGCGGAGGCGGAGAGGCTCGATCTCGTTCAGGCAGTGCACCCACATCTGCCTGCCGAACCGCCTCCAGCCAGCCGTCACCCATGGTTGTCTTACCTCACCCATGCCCATGTATAGGCGCCAGATTACCTGCATACAGGTTAGATGCATTCATAGTAAATAAATTGCATTTAATAAATGAAACATTGCATTTAAATAAAATAAACAACTAAATTTAAACAACTCACCAAGAGCTCTGGATAATCAAGGAACTGACGGTGAAGGGCCATCAGCTGGTGTTGCTAAGGGGCTGTGTCCATAATTTACTGCCAGCGACGAGCCAAAGGGACAGCACCCGGTCGAATAATCCTCGCTCGGCGGAGCGGGAAGTAATAGTAGCTCCAAACCTGCATACATGAACATATAAGTTAAAAATCATCATTTCATTGCATAAAAAAATAATTAAATAATTTAATACCTGAAGGAACGGCGAGAAGCCAATGACGGTCATCTCACGGTCCACCGTGACCGCGGACAAATCTACGAACAGGTGGACCAGGAGTGCCGCACCCAAGGCATACACATGGAGGCTATCAAGGTCATTTAACAAACTCAAAAGGCTATAGTGAATGTGGTCGCCCTTCGTACCGAAGAGCAACCACCAAAAAATAAAACAAGAAAGACTCTCAACTGTCTATCTACCTCCTCCTCCTGACTCGGATCTCTACAGTATACAGAAGAGGAGGACATAGCAAGTCTATCTCTAAATGCCTCGCAGGTCTCATCAAACTGCCGCCTAGGCTCTACTAATCCTAGAGTTGCCTCTATCTCTACCCTAGGGATAGTCCTAGACTCTCTATCTAGACTAGAGACCTCTATCCCTAGTAGACTCTCTGCCAATCCACGGTAGTCGGGATAGGTCACCTCGCTCACTGCCCAGCCTTCTACTCTAAGACCTGTCCGTAGGCCATTAGGAAAGTCCTGCTCTCCGCATGCCAACGCTCCCTGAGCACCTGTAGAAGAACCAAATCGAGCCAGAAGGGCTCGATCTCCAGAATCTCTGCGAACCACATCTGGCGCAGGCGCTCCTTCTGAAAATCCGGGAGTCCTCAGTAGGCCCCAATAACTAAATCACAGGATATCCGGGCCCTCATCGTCCCCTGCAAATAATTCAAGAAGTCTTCATCAGTCAATGGGCATTAAAAATCAATTTTTAGAATAAAAAAAATATTCTATCTAAAAGGCGTTGGCTATGATGGACGCCCATTGAAAGGCGTCCACATGTCTTAACGCCATTTAGCCTAATTTTCTGCTCTATTAAAAAAAATGAATTTTGCTTTAAATGGCGTCGGACTATGGCGACGCCCTTTGAAAGGCGTCACCTGGTCTAGACGCCATTCAAAATCGATTTCGGACTTCGTCAAAAAACCCCTTTCTCCCCATTTCCCTCATCCCATTTATTAAAAATCCAATCACACAGAGAACTTACCAAGTGTTGGGCCTCTTCTTCTTCTCCTCCCTCGACCATTGCTGGAGGAGGAATATCTTCGCCGAGGAAGGCCGTCGCCGCTTCGAAAACCCTCACCTCCTTGGGAGGGACCTCTTCGCGCTCTTCCCTCCTCACCACGCGCACGACATGGCGGCGCTTGCCACTTCCCCTTGATCCCTCGCCTTGTTCCATGATTTGAGGGGAAGAGAACAAGAGAGAAAGAGAGAGTTTGGGAGAAAGGTTCAAGAGAGAGAGCTAGAGAATGAGAGAGGAAGAGAGAAAGAATGAGGAAGAGTGAGATGGCCGGAGGTGAAGGTCGCCAGAGGTGAAGGTCGTTACTGGACTTGAAGGGTCGTCGCCAGAGAGGAAAGAAGAGAGAAAGAGTTTTGGGAGAATGAGAAGAAGGGGCTCGGGCTCGCAGGTTCAGTTTGAGAGGTTTGAAACGCGTCGAGGGACAGCGACGCTATTCAGTTCACATAAACTGAGGCGACAAAGAAAGATTTTTTGAAATAGTGTAAACCGCATCCATACCTCTCGACGCGTTTTAGTTTAAACCGCTTGTTCTGTTTAGAGCCGTACCACAGATAATGATTAAACACATCATGCATGGGCGACGCTTTTCAGTGGATTAATTACTGGAATAATGGTAGAATTCTGTACAAAAGTAGGAGAGAGAATGAAAAGGCATCTACATGTGGGGACGCGTTTTAGGCATAATAAGGGTTTTTAAGGAATTAATCTTTGAATTTTGAAAATTAATTATGATTAAAAGGCATCTTGCTAGGACGACACTATTTACACTCATAAATCATATTTTAAGGAAAAATCATGGTTTTACTTAAGGAAAAATCCTGGATAAATTGTAGAACGTTAAGGGATGATTTATATGGTATAAATGGATTCTTTATTTAAATAAATTCTTTATTACATCAAGGAAGATAAAGAGAGCTATTCAAGGAAGAATTTCCTGAAGCCCCATTACATAAGGATATGATAATCCTCTATTTGTTTTCTGAGAGGATTTTACACGATAAATGAAGCTAATGTTCCACAGTGTAACTATAAGCTCAGTTGCTTCAAATTCTTCATCGGATTGCAAAGTGCGCTTCTTGATTGGAGAGATATGGGAAAACTCTGGGAACTCATGACGAGGCATGCTGAGTTGAGTATAGCAGCGATGAGGATTGTATAGCACGAACTCAATTGCACTAATTAGTTTAAGCTCTACACTAACTGTACGACGTACTCGAATCGGTTTCCCTACAAGAGCAAGTGGAGAGGAATCGAATCTGTACGATGGCATTGTTTTCAAATAAGCTCGCCAATCAGCTCGGGTCTTGAGTTTGGGTGCTCGGTTGATCATCTTTTCATTAAACTTCATGATGTTGAAAATATGAAAGATTGGACTATTTTGATATATCTGAGATGGTTTTGCTGAATTTCTATTATGGTGCTCAAACTTGAAGTGCAACTCCACCCACAGAGCAAAGAGAAGCATGCAACCATGAGAAGGCTGACCTACAGATGCTGTAGAAAGCCTACTGTAGAGATAGGCTAAGATCGTTGTGCCAATCTGTCTCCCTTCAAAGATCTCGCAAATTGCACTGACTTGATCACCCTCGAGAATGTTGTCCTGGACAGGAAAGAATAGAGCTCCAACGAAGCATGTGGTGAACGCTTTCATCACATTCTTAGTATCATCCTCTTTGAGTTCCTCGATATCATACAAAGTTCACTCTGCCAACTTTGCAAGGTTAATCCCTTTCTTAGTAAGGCATCATTGAACTTCTTTTGGATCCTTCATAATCTTCATCAATAGTTGTTGACCTATGATCTTTTCCCTCATAAGCGCCATCTTATTCAGGATCAGTTCATCATTGTTCAGCTTAATCTTAGAAAGACCTAATAAGAGCTCAGCCTCTTCAAGAAGTATAGTGGATTCGAACTTAGAAAAGAGGAAGGTATGGATTTATGGATGCTATAATTCAATTAGAGCACCCATCGCTGCCCAATCCACATTTGGACTGTTATAGTGCTTTGCATGGACAATTAAACTTTCGATACTCCACTTGGAAACATAAGATTGCATAGAGATAGTCATGTTTTTTGCAAGCTTCCGAATCCAAGGAAGAGATGTGAATTTTCTTGGACCGGGAAAAAGAGGATATGCCTATATAAATAAAAGAAAATTGATATAATTCTATGAAGAACATGAAGAAAAAGGGGAATTGAAGAAGAAGAATTGAAAGAAAGAGAGTATTTAACTTACTTGTAGATTAGGATCTCTCCCACTAAGATAATCTTTAACTTCAGAAAGCTTCTCAAGCATCTTCTTTACCCTTTTGTTTAAAGAATCCATCTTGTTCTTGAAAACCTTGAACTTTAAAGAAAATCCCTTACTTTGATCTCTAGATTAGGCTTGGGGTTGCCTTAATATAAGTTAAGGAAGCCTATCTATATTGATTTGCGATTCTAAGGAGTCTTTTCTGGATTGAAGAAGGGATAAGCATGAAGAGAGCTGGAATCCAGATTGAACACAGCAAGAACCTATTTCTGCAACTTAAAAGGCGTTGGTGAACAGCGATGTGTTTTGATTGGTTAAATGGCGTCAGCGCGACACGACGCCTTTCAAGGATTTTCTGTTATTTACCCGAAATTCCATGTTTATCCATATTTTAATGCTTAATTGAGTATTTGCTTTAAATTACTGATGATTTCTGAGTGCAGGAAATTCAAGAACATGACAAATGAAGCTGAGAAAGTTGGTAAAGATCTTACTGTGGGAGTTCATGAGTCCCGACTGTGGCTAAAAAGACGATTATCTCTATCCATGTATTCCATTATGTAATTGATTTGCATAATCATCATTACTATATGTTAAATATTTATTAGATATATCAAGGACCTTGTAGTTTTGATGAAACTGGAATTTGAGTTCCCCTTCAACAAAAACTATGATAATTCCAAAGAATTCTTAATCACACGGATAGGCCGTTGGATTGTTAATTAATGAGGATGATGGTTCCTATAAGGATTGAGGTTTTCGGATCCGGTTATCGGGTCAGTTTCGGGGTTGGATCCCTTAGTTTGGACCCTGATGGAGCTGAGACTTAGTTCCTGTTTCGCGTTGAGCTTGCTCGACGCGGTTTAAACGGCGTCCAATAATGTAGACGTGTTGTAGGCTGTGCCACGTGGGCACCACGTGGGCTGGTCTTGGGACGCGAGAGTACGGCCCCGGTCTTATCGCCTGAATGACGTTTTGGATGGACGACGCCATTTAGAGTACGACCCTGGTTTGTCAGTGTACGGCCCGGTCATGTCATCTAAATGACGTCGGGCTTGCATGACGCATTTTACCCAGCTTCTGGTTGACCCGCGAACCCTCCCTCCTTTCCCTCATTCTCTCCTTCCTCTTCTCTCCCTTCTCTTCCCTCCAGCGAGCCGGCGACCCCTTTCCCCCCTCCTTCCTTTCCTCTCTCCATTCCTCTCCTCTCCCTCCACTCCATTAACCTACCAACTTCCTCCACTACCACCACCACTTCCTCCGCGGCGCACTTCTCTTCGAACGGCAGCCGACGTCCCGATGGAGTAACGGCGTCCACGGCAGTACCGGTGGCGGCGTGTGGCGAGGCGGGTTGGCGGCTTGGAACTAGGAGGAGTTCGAGTAACCGGTAGGGTGACGATCCCTGTTGTATTTCGTTTAAAAATCATGTTTTCCCACTTTAGAACATGTTTAGGGGTTTTCTTGGGGTGAAAATACTAAATGCATGTAATGAGAAATTGGGTATTTTAATGGGTATTTAGGTTCTTCTCCTCATTCTCCATGTTTTTCGTGTTTTTACATGATTTTGGGGAGGAAATCCCACCCCGTGGATCGGGAGATGGAGGGGGGAGAACCTGTCTGTGATGGTTAAATGGCGTCAGGGGACATCGACGCCTTTAAGGCCATTTCCGAGGCCAGATTTCACATGAACCTGTTTAGGAGGCTTGAATGACGTCGGCCTTGGGTGACGCGATTCAAGACAGAATCACATTAATTCATGCTATTAACATATCTTCACACTGTTAGAAAGTTTGGTTAAATGCATGCTTGAAATCGTACTCAAGGATGAGGATTTTACGTGATCGGATCGCACTGTGTTGTGTTTCATGCGATAGTGGACCTAGAGTGATAGTTGTAGCTCTTAGCCACCCTGTGTCGGTGTGGGAGGGACACAGCGCCAGTGTGGGAGTGGTGGGGTGACGCCTAAAGAGAGGGTCACTTGGTGTACCCCGGGGTTAGCTAGTACCGGTGTAGGAGTGGTACCTTTGGAGTGTCACCCATGCTGGGGGAAGTAGAAACCACCTAGAGCCAGTTGGGCCGGAGTAGCTAGCGTGCTATTTGAGCGGTTACTGTTTGGCCTCAGCAGGTCGGTGTTTCCCGCGTTCGGCCGTGTGGTTGGCGTGTTTTGCCGAGACGTTGGTTGTAGGCTCCTTGGTAGAATGGTTTCAAAATTGTGCATGTTACATTTTGAATACATGTGTTTTATATCGAAATTTAGGAATTGTGTTACTTGCTTAATTTACCTATATTTGTGTTGCTGCACTTGTGGGTGCGTGAGTGGGTGGTGGGGATCGAAGGAGCCCTACTGAGTCTTTTCGATGAGACTTACCCCTGCGATTTTCAGGTGAGGGTTCCAGGTAGGCGTAGTGAGCAGAGTGTTGCCTTGGGTTGCGTGCCAGCAACCGTTGTTCCAGGATATGCCTCGACGTAGTTGTTATTTTATTTTCTGGCCTATACGCTTAATTATTTCTTTTCAATTGGAGTATGTAATTATTTGCTGTGTCGAGTCGCATTGTAATAATTTTTAATTCTTGCACTTCCTTTTCAATTCAATGCGATGTGAATGTTTAGCTTAGTTTATTATTTATTTCCCAGACTTATCTGGATCCTGGTTTGGCTCCAAATTAATGATTCGGTACCCATTTAGTAATCGGATCTCCGATTGTAGGGTGGTGGGTCATTACAGTTGGTATCAGAGCATTCAGTCTGGCAAATAAATGAATAACTAGGTTAAATATCGTAATTATGGCAAATAATTACATTATCCCGTACAGGCACGGCGGTTGTGTAGGTTTTAGGATTCTAATTAGAATTTTTTGATTTTTGTGATTGTAGGCGCTTAGATGGCTCCTAGGAAGAGGATGCCAGTTGTTAGAGAGTAAGGAGATGTCCCTAGTGGATCTGAGGCCGGTGGCCGAGTATGGAGCATTTCATGGAGGCTATGATGGACACGATGGTTAGATACCAGACCCGAGACCCTAGTAAGAGTTCTAGTGCTCGGGGGGGGGGGGGGGGTCTTCAGCTACACTAGAGAGATTCCTGAAGCTGAAGCCGCCTCATTTCACCGGTCGTCCCGACCTTGATGAGGCTGTTCATTGGTTGAGGGAGATGGAGAAGACTTTTGATACTATGGATGTGCGGCGGTTGAGAGGACTCCGTTGGCTACCTTCATGTTGAAGGATGATGCCTACGATTGGTGGACCACTTTGAAGAGTTTGCCATATGCGGATAGGAGTCTCAGGGAGATTCCATGGGAGACTTTTATGAAGGAATTCAATGCACAGTACTTCCCTAGGCATGTCCAGAAGGCCAAGGAGAGGGAATTTATGGAGCTGACCCAAGGAAGCATGATAGTGCTTAAATACCAGACGAAGTTTGTTTCGCTTGGGAGGTTTGTGCCTTTTATCTCAGGAGACGAGGAGCGTCGGACTGAGAGGTTTGTGGATGGACTAAGGTCCAATCTGAGGAGTTTTGTGGCATCCCACTGTTGTACAGATTTGGCATCGGCGATTAGGTGTGCCGCAGCAGTAGAGGCACAGCATGATCAGTCAGCCCGGGAGAGGGGACTGACTATTCAGGGGCCAGTTCGTGGCAGGGGAAAGACAGCAGTAGCAGCTCCTTCGTCCGGATCAGGATCATCTTCACTTGGCTCCATATTCAGGAGGTTCTTTCGAGGCAGTGGCAGTAGCAGCAGTAGTAGCAGACCCAGACAGAGCCATCAAAGTTAGTCAATGTCCAGTGCTTAGCAGGAGGCAGCTCAGAGGCTTCCCGCAGCTTGTCGACATTGCGGTGGTACTCACGGTGGGACTCAGTGTCCTGCTTTTTCTGGGAGGTGTTACACTTGTGGCCAGCAGGGCCATTTGGCGAGGTATTGCCCGCAGGGGGATGGTCAGGGGCAGGGTCCAGGTGATCAGAAAAGGCCGAGGACCCAGGGGAGAGTTTTAGCTATCACCAGGAAGGAGGCTCGTGCATCCAACTTGGTGGAAGGTACACTTTCTATCCTTGGGAACTCTGCGCATGCGTTAATTGATTCGGGTGCTTCGTATTCTTTCATTTCTGAGCAGTTCATAGATATTCTTTCTACACCTGTTGATGAGATATATGATGGATTGATGGTAGAGGTTCCTTCTGGGGATTTCATGTTGTCTTATAACTGTTTGAGTGAAGTTCCCTTGACCATCGAGGGCCATGAGTTACCTGCCCAGTTAGTTGTGCTTGCCATTCGCAACTTTGATGTCATCCTGGGCATAGACTGGCTGGAGGCTTATTCTGCCAAAGTAGATTGCCATAGGAAGAGGGTGCATTTCTCTATTCCGGACATCCCGACCTTCTACTTCCAAGGTATTAGGCTCTCTTCTCGAGGTATTCTTATTTCTGCCTTTAAGGCCCAGAGGTTGCTTGTTGGTGGTTGTGAGGCCTTCCTTACCTCTATTGTTTTAGCTGATGTTAGTGGTAGTCCCAGTCCTTAGGAGGTGCCTGTAGTTTATGACTTTGTAGATGTGTTTCCTGAGGAGTTGCTTGGCCTTCCTCCTCAGCGAGAGGTTGAGTTTACTATTGAGCTTGCACTGGGTACGGCGCCCCTGTCTAAGGCCCCGTATCGGATGGCGCCGGCCGAACTCGCTGAGTTGAAGGTGCAGTTGCAGGAATTACTGGATAAGGATTTCATTCGTCCCAGTACTTCTCCGTGGAGTGCTCCAGTTCTATTTGTCAGGAAGAAGGATGGTTCTCTGAGGTTGTGTATTGATTATAGACAGCTGAACCAGGTAACGATAAAGAACAAGTACCCACTTCTGAGGATCGATGATCTGATGGATCAGTTGTAGTCTGCAAAGGTGTTTTCAAAGATTGACTTGAGATCAAGGTATTATCAGATGAGGATCCGTGAGGTTGATGTTAGTAAGACGGCCTTCAGGACTCGATATGGACATTATGAGTTTTTTGTTATGCCTTTTGGCTTAACCAATGCTCCGGCGACTTTTATGGATTTGATGAACCGGGTCTTGAGGACCTACCTAGATCAATTTGTGGTGGTATTTGTAGATGATATTTTAGTATACTCTTGTTTTGAGGAAGAACATGCCACACATCTTCAGGTGGTATTGCAAGTTCTGAGAGAGCACCAACTCTATGCCAAGTTTAGCAAGTGTGAATTCTGGCTAGATAAGGTGCACTTCCTGGGACATCTCATTTCTGGAGATGGCATTGCCGTGAATCCAGCCAAGATTGAGGCAGACCAACAACAGTAACTGAGATCAGGAGCTTCTTGGGATTAGCAGGATATTATAGATGGTTTGTCCAGGGTTTTTCTTCGATAGCGACCCCCTTGTGGAAGTTGACTCGTAAGGGAGTTCGTTTCGTGTGGACCGAGGAATGTGAGCGGAGTTTCATTGAGTTGAAGACTCGCCTCACTTCGGCTCCAGTGCTGGTGCTTCCATCAGGTTCTGATGGATTTGTGGTTTATTCAAATGCATCACGTCGAGGTTTGGGTGCAGTTCTGGTGCAACATGGTAAGGTTGTGGCCTATGCTTCTAGGCAACTGAAGAAGCACGAGGAGAACTATCCCACTCATGACTTAGAGTTGGCAGCTATGGTATTTGCATTGAAGATCTGGAGGCACTATTTGTATGGAGAGAAATTTCAGGTTTTTACCGATCACAAGAGCCTGAAGTATGTATTCACGCAGAAGGATCTGAACTTGAGGCAGCGCAGGTGGATGGAATTTATCAAGGATTATGATCTCAACCTTTCCTATCATCCAGGCAAGGCGAATGTGGTGGCAGACGCCTTGAGTAGGAAGATGGTCGTGTCCTATCTCATGGTTCGAGAATGGAGGTTATTTGAGCAGGTTATGGAATCTTCCTTTAGGGTTCCGCGAGAGGCTGATAGAGCCATGTTGGCCAGCTTAACTGTGAGGCCAGCAGTGTACCGTGCCGTAATTGAGGCTCAGAGGGCAGATGTAGAGTTACCGCAGGTTCTTCAGACACCGGAGGTGGAATTGTGGGATGATGGTATAGTCAGGTTTAGAGGCAGACTCTATGTTCCGGCCGAGGAGGACGTGTGCAGAAATGTCCTGGATGAGGCACACCGTTCTAGATATGCAGTGCATCCCGGAACGACTAAGATGTATCATTGTTTGAGGAGGCACTTTTGGTGGCCTAGTATGAAGAAGGACGTGGCTGAGTATGTGGCAAGGTACTTGACTTGTCAGCAGGTTAAGGCAGAACATCAGAGACCAGGAGGATTGTTGCAGCCTTTGCCGATCCGGGAATGGAAATGGGAGCATGTGACTATGGCCTTTGTGATGGGATTACCTGTGTCCCCTGGCAGAAGAGATGCGATTTGGGTCATTGTTGATCGATTGACCAAGTCGGCACACTTCCTGGCTATTAGGAAGGACTGGTCAGTCAGTAAGTTGGCTAAGCTGTTTATGGATCGGATCATCTCTCTGCACGGGGTGCCCTTATCCATCGTGTCAGACCGGGATCCGAAATTTACTTCTAGGTTCTGGAAGAGTTTTCAGAAGGCCTTGGGCACGCAGTTAGCCTTCAGTTCGGTCTATCATCCCGAGACTGATGGGCAGTCAGAGAGGACCGTTCAAACTCTAGAGGATATGCTCAGGGCATGTTGCCTAGACTGGGGAGGTTCTTGGGAGTAGCACTTGTCTACAGTGGAGTTTGCTTACAACAACAGTTATCATTCTACTATCGGCATGGCGCCTTATGAGGCATTGTACGGGCGGCCGTGTCGATCCCCTGTGAATTGGTCTGAGATTGGTGAGAGGCAGATAGTAGGACTAGAGTTGGTTCAGCAGTGTGCTGAGGTAGCCAGAGTGGTGCAGCAGAGATTGATTGCAGCTCAGAGCAGACAGAAGAGTTATGCAGACATCCGTAGGAGAGCACTTGAGTTTGAGGTTGGGGACCACGTGTTTCTCCGAGTCTCACCCTCTAAGGGTTTGATGAGATTTGGGAAGCGAGGTAAGCTGAGTCCGCGATATGTTGGGCCTTTTCCCATTCTTGCTCGAATTGGGGAAACGGCGTATCAGCTAGCCTTGCCGCCCAGTCTTCCAGGAGTGCACGATGTGTTCCATGTTTCTTTGCTGAGGAAATATATTCAGGATCCATCTCATGTTTTGGACTTTTTAGAGTTAGAAGTCGTTGAGGACTTGTCATTTCCAGAGTTTCCAGTACATATTGAGGATTGCAGGGAACATGTTCTTCGGAACAAGGTTGTGCCTCTGGTAAAGGTAATTTGGCAGTATCGCTCCAGGGGCGAGGCGACCTAAGAGCGCGAGGATGAGATGTGGGAGCAGTTTCCCTACTTTTTCTCGTAAGTTCTCTTGTGATCTTGTATCTTTATGTTTCAACCTCGTTAATTGTAGCAGGCAATTTCGGAGACGAAATTCTTTTAGGGGGGGAGAATGTAAGGATTGAGGTTTTCAGATCCGGTTATCGGGTCAGTTTCGGGATCGGATCCCTTAGTTTGGGCCCTGATGGGATTTAAACGGCATCCAGCAATGTAGACGTGTTTTAGGCTGTGCCTCGTGGGCGCTACGTGGGCTAGTCTTGGGGCGTGAGAGTACGGCCCCGGTCTTATCGTCTGAATGGCGTCTTGGATGGACGACGCCATTTAGAGTACGATCCTGGTTTGTCAGTGTACGGCTAGGTCTTGTCATTTGAATGACGTCGGACTTGCATGACGCGTTTTACCCAGCTTCTGGTTGACCCCGTGAACTCTCCCTCCTTTCCCTCATTCTCTCCTTCGTCTTCTCTCTCTTCTCTTCCCTCCGGCGAGCTGGCGACCCCTTTCCCCCCTCCTTCCTTTCCTCTCTCCATTCATCCTCTCCCTCCACTCCATTAACCTACCAACTTCCTCCACTACCACCACCACTTCATCCGCGGCGCACTTCTCTTCGGACGGCAGCTGACGTCCTAGTGGAGTAACGGCGTCCACGGCGGTACCGGCGGCGACGTGTGGCGAGGCAAGTTGGTGGCTTGGAACTAGGAGGAGTTCGAGTAACCGGTAGGGTGACGATCCCCATTGTATTTCGTTTAAAAATCATGTTTTCCCACTTTAGAGCATGTATAGGGGTTTTCTTGAGGTGAAAATACTAAATGCATGTAATGAGAAATTTGGTGTTTTAATGGGTATTTAGGTTCTTCTCCTCATTCTCCACACTTTTCGTGTTTTTACACGATTTTGGGGAGGAAATCCCACTCCGTGGATCAGGAGATGGAGGAGGGAGAACCTGTCTGTGAGGGTTAAATGGCGTCGGGGGACAGCGATGCCTTTGAGAAAGGCGGCTCCCACCCACGACGCGATTTAACCCAATTAACAGACTCTATCTCTGGACTGATGAGCGTCCAGGGACAGCGACGCCTTTCAAAAGGCAACTTGCATGGGTGACACGTTTTAAGTGAAAAATCACCCCGTAGCCTGTCTCTGCTTCTGTCGCTATCAGGCGACTAGGGATAGCGACGCCTTTCAAAAGGCGGCTACATGTGACGACGCGTTTTAAGGCTATTTCCGAGGCCAGATTTCACATGAACCAGTTTAGGAGGCTTGAATGACGTCGGCCTTGGGCGATGGGATTCAAGACAGAATCACATTAATTCATGCTATTAACATATCTTCACACTGTTAGATAGTTTGGTTAAATGCATGCTAGAAATCGTACTCGAGGATGAGGATTTTTACGTGATCGGATCACACTGTGTTGTGTTTCGTGCGACTGTGGACCTAGAGTGACAGTTTTAGCGCTTAGCCACCCTGTGTCGGTGTGGGAGGAATACAGCGCCGGTGTGGGAGTGGTGGGGTGACTCCTAGAGAGAGGGTCACCTGGTGTACCCCGGGGTTAGCTAGTACCAGTGTAGGAGTGGTACCTTTGGAGTGTCAGTCATGTTGGGGGAAGCAAAAATCACCTAGAGCCAGTTGGGCCGGAATAGCTAGCGTGCTATCCGAGGGGTTACTGTTTGGTCTCAGCGGGACGGTGTTTCCCGCGTTCGGCCGTGTGGTTGGCGTGTTTTGCCGAGACGTTGATTGTAAGCTCCTTGGTAGAATGGTTTCAGAATTGTGCATGTTACATTTCTAATACATGTGTTTTATATCGAAATTTAGGAATTGTGTTACTTGCTTAATTTACCTATATTTGTGTTACTACACTTGTGGGTGCGTGAGTGGGCGGTGGGGATCGAAAGATCCCTACTGAGTCTTTTCGATGAGACTCACCCCTGCGGTTTTCAGGTGAGGGTTTCAGGCAGGCGTAGCGAGGAGTGTGCTGCCTTGTGTTGCGCGCCAGCAACCGTTGTTCCGGGGTATGCCCCGACGTAGTTGTTATTTTATTTTCTGTCTTGTACGCTTAATTATTTCTTTTCTGTTGGAGTATGTAATTATTTGCTGTGTCGAGTCGAATTGTAATAATTTTTCATTCTTGCACTTCCTTTTCAATTCAATGCGATGTGAATGTTTAGCTTAGTTTATTATTTATTTCCCAGACTTATCTAGATCCTGGTTTGGCTCTAAATTAATGATTCGGTACCCATTTATTAATCGGATCCCTGATTATAGGGTGGTGGGTCGTTACAGTTCCACTTTTGTAAGACAGTACACGGATAAACAAGCTCCGACTTAGTACTGAATTACAAAATTGGTATTTTGACTCATTAATAATAATTTAACAATATTATTCTTGACTAATTTATATTTATTTGATCTTATATTTTCTTTTAGCCCAGCATGCATTATACAGGACTTTGAGTTATTGTAATAAGAATTAATTATTGATTAAATTTTAAACCATTGATCAAATAATTCACGACATGATATGTTATATTCTATTCAGAATTGCGTATCTTAATTATCTTTGAGATTTTCTTGAAGATATCTTTAGAATTCTATTCTTTTTTGGATCCTTTATCCCAAAATTTCTTGTCTTCTTTTAACATCCATCATGGTTGCACCACGTCCACATTGGCTAGCAATCGCTCTCCATGATGAAACCTACAGGGTTTGTGACTTATGGTACTTCCTAATCGTGGAAGTTGATCGACTTTATTTTATTTTCTTGTCTACTTCATCCATACATGATTGATTCCATTAATATCCTTTGAGTTATTTTCAGAAAGATTTCTACCATATGATGTTGAGAGCGTGTCTCATCACACCTTGGCATCATCTTTTAAGTACATTCCAATTCATTTTATTCCTTTGCAAAGTCAGTGCCAAGGTTAAGCAGCTGTAGACACACTAATTTTGACGTCATTTTGAGTAAATTTCATATCATATAATAATGCTCCAAAATGGTCTGATATTTAATCATTACTTAACTTTTATTAATTTTTTCTGTAATAATTGTCTAAATGACGTCGGCATATGAAGACGCCATTTAAGCTTATTGATGAAATTGACTTTAACTCATATTTTTAATCGAATATGAAAATAATTCTAAAAGACGTCGCCACTGGGAGACGTCGTTTAGGCTTTTATTCCTATTTCGATTTATAATTTAATTTTTAATTAATTTGTTAATTAGCTAAAAGACATCTTGTTTCTACAACGCCATTTAGGTTTCCTAAAGTGTTTTTGTTTCTTCTTTCCGAATTTATCCTTATATTAATTAAGCTAAAAGACGTCTTCCTTGGACGACATGTTTTAGGTAATTACAGATAATGATAAATTAGCATGTGTTTATCTGTTTCTTGATTGGATTGGCTTCTAACTCTTTCAAGTTAATCCATAACTGGCCGTGGATGCGCGTGAAACTCTGAACTTAAAGTCTATAAATACCCGAACCCTTGGTCATTAAAAAGTTAGTGAATGTTAGTGAAAAATCTTTGAAGAGAAAGTGAGTTAAGATTTTGAGAGAGAAGCTACGTCCAAACGCTGAAGGAGTTGAAGGATTGAGGTGCTGCACGGCTACTTCCAGAAGTCTTGAAGGAAGAGCTTCGTCCTTTCTTCATCCTCTTCGTCCATTCAAGACCAAGACTTTCAGGGGCCATTCAACTTTATTCTCTCTTCCTATTGATTTCATCATATTAGCATCATAATTTTTATATTCATCATGTCACTCCATGTTATTCACACAACACTAGCATATATTTCCAATCTACATGTTAAAGGGTTTTAAAGACCATAAACCAAGTGAGTTATTCTTGTTTGAGTTACATGGTTAAAAGTCTTATTAGAATAGATACTACCTCCATTTAGTTCTTATTAGTTTTCTCCTTTTTCATCTCACTCCTTGCAAGGTATAAAGGAGAATCAGAAGATCAAGAGGAGGGAATCAACAAAAAAAATCTAGACAATCCTTAAAGTCCAATCAGCATTCAAAGTAAGAACAAGATTAGAGTGGCTCCTTATCTTCAGCCGGCTAAAGAGTGGGAATCAAGGACTTCAACATCTCCCACGTCTGAAACAAGTAAGCGAACATCCTTTGTCTTTTGAAGCTTTTTAGTTAAAAGCTTTCTGGCGATCACACTTAGTTTTTAGTAAGTTTTAATTGTCATCTTATCAACATAAAATTCTTGATTTCAAACATCATGATTTGAGTACTCACAACGAGTTCATGCTATCTATGTAATGATGGATTAACTTAACTAAATCATTTGATTTGTTGTGCTATCACAAGATCAATCTGATTTTGGGTTATAAACTGATCGGATATTGCAAATGTTGTGATTACCAAGAGTTGGTTTCCTGAGGATTGTGATGTGATTTCTTGTGCTACCATAAGATCACATGCATGATATCCAAAGGATTCTGATCCTCACTAGGAGATCACCAGAATATCCCATTCTATACAATAGAGGGTCATACAGATCGTCGAAAAATAATGGGAGCTAAATCTAGATTAAAAGTCCTAAATCTGATTTAATTGAACTATCTGCTCATTATCGTAAAATTTCTTTGTAGTTCACAATGTTGTCGCCTAATCCTCTTCGTAATATACTTGATGCTAACAAACTCACGGGACCAAATTATATTGATTGGCTCCGCAACCTGAAGATTGTCCTCAGGTGTGAGAAAGTTGCTTATGTCCTGGATCAGCCTGATCTAGAACAACCTGGTGAAAATGCCAATGAGGATGAACTGATGATTTATGAAAATCGGAAGAAGGACTCTATTAAAGTTCAACGTTATATGTTGGGTTCTATGTCTAATGAACTACAAAGACAGCATGATAATATGAAAGCTAAGGCCATTCTAAATCACCTACAAGCGTTGTTTGGTGAATAGTCAAGAACAGAAAGATATGAGATATCAAAGAAACTGTTTAGGACTAGAATGACTGATGGCACATCTATGCAAACACATGTGCTTAAAATGATAGAGTTGATAGAAAGGCTCGCGGTGCTAGACTTTGTTATGAATGATGACTTAATCATCGATTTAATCCTTCAGTCCTTACCAGATTCTTTTTCACAGTTTATCATTAACTTCAATATGAATAAAATTGTGGTTACACTGGCTAAGCTGCTCAATATGTTGAAGACAACTGAAGGTACAATCCAAAAGGATAAGCCACATGTTATGCTTGTTGGTAAGACCAATAAGAAAAGGAAAGCTAGACAGACCTTTAAGAAAAGAAAGTCTAAAAGGCTAGTGAAAAGCAAGCCTGCTGTTCAAAAGGACAAAGCAAAAGCCAATGATAAAGATCAATATTTCCACTTCCATAAAGAAGGACACTGGAAAAGAAATTGCAAGATTTATCTGACAAAAAAAGCATAGGGGAACTTGGTGAAGCTTCAGGTATACTTATGATTGATCTTAACTTGTCTTATAGAGAATCTACATCATGGGTATTAGATACTGGATGCGTTTCTCATATCTGCAATAACTTGCAGGTGCTAACAAGTAGAAGAAGACTAAATCGTGGAGACGTGGATCTGAGACTTGGAAATGGAGCAAAGGTTGTTGCATTAGCTGTGGGAACATCAAGACTAAAAATGCCATCAGGAGACATATTGGAACTTAAAGATTGTTATTATGTTCCAACTATTATTAAGAATATCATTTATATTTCTTGTTTAGATAAAGAAGGAGAGAATAATGATTGTTCTATTTATCTAAGAGACAAATTGTTTGCTTTTGGATATTTATTAAATGATTTGATTTACTTGATATTTCATACAATGTGTAAGGATTGAGGTTTCGGATCCGGTTATCGGGTCAATTTTCAGGGTCGAACCCTGTAGTTCAGGCCCTAATGGGGCTGAGACCCTGTTCTGTTTCACGTCGAGCCTGCGAGACGCGGTTTAAACGGCTTCCAGCATGGCAGACGCGTTTTAGATTGTGCCACGTAGGTTGGCCTTTGGTCGCGAGTGTACAGCCCTGTCGTGTCGTCTGAATGGCGTCCACTATGGACGACGCCATTCAGACTGCGACCCTGGATTGTCAGTGTATGGTGCCGGTCTTGTCGTCTGAACGGCGTCGGTGGTGATCGACGCATTTCAGAGCTTCTGTCAGTACGGCCCGTCCTGTCATCTGATAGGCGTCCGTATAGCTCGACGCGTTTTACCCAGTTTCTGGTTACCCCGCGAACCCTCCTTCCTTTCCCTCATTTCTTCCTTCTCTCTCTCTCTCCTCCCTTCCTTCGGCGATTCCGGCGACGACTCATCCCCCTCCCTCTTTTCCTCCCACCATTTCATCTCTCCCTCCTAACTACCACCACTACCACCACCACCTCCTCCGCGGCGTTTTCTCTCCGGACGGCGGCCGACGTCCCGGTAGAGTAATGATGACCTCGGCGGTACCAGCGGCGGCGTGGGGCGAGACGGGTGGGCGGCTTGGGGCTTGGAGGAGTTCAAGTAACCGGTAGGGTGACGATTCCCAGTGCATTTTCATTTGAAACTATGTTCTTCCCGCGTTTGAGGCATGTTTCGGGATGCTTTTTGGGGTGAAAACGCTAAGTGCATGTATGAGAAATTGGGTGTTTTAATGGGTAGTTAGGTTCTCCTCCTTCCCCTTTATATTTTGTGCCATTTTCTATGCGTTTTGGGGGGGAAATCTCACCTCGAGGATTGGGGGAAGCGAAGGGGAGAACCTGTCTGTCGGGGTTGAATGGCGTCGAGGTTGAGCGACGCCTTTTGAAAGGCGGCGACCACCCACGACGTGATTTAACCCAATAACAGACCCCGTCCCCGGACTGATAAGCGTCCAGGGACAGCGACGCCTTTTCAATAGGCGTCTTGCGTCGACGACGCGTTTTAGTGGAAATCACCCCATGGCTTGTCCCCGTTTTCGGTCGCTAAAAGGCGACGAGGGATGTAGACGCCTTTCAAAAGGCGACGACTTGTGGCGATGCGTTTTACGTCAGGTTCTGTGGCTGAGTTTCTGTAAACCAGTTTAGGAGACTTGAATGGCATCGGCCTTGGGCGATGCGATTCAAGACAGAATCACACTAATTCATGCTACTAAAATGTGTTTACACTGTTAGATAGTTGATTAAATGTATGCTTTAAATTATACTCGACGATGATGGATTCCTTGTGACCGGATCGCACCGCGTTGTGTTTCGTGCGACCGTGGACTTCTTATTGTGCTGTGTTTGGTGTTACTGTGGACCTAGAGTAACAGTTGTAGCGCTTTATCACCCTGTGCTGGTGTGGGTGGAGCACAGCACTGGTGGTGTAACGACCCGCCATCCTATGACCGGGGACCCGGTCACTAAATGGATGTCGGCCCATTAACTACGGGCTCACACCCGGATCTCACACAACACATCTGGAGGAGTAAGTGCTAAACAGTGCTAAATATAACAATCTCACGGACTACAAAGGTAAACAAGTGCGCAGGGAAAGTAACAATGTCCGTATACAGTCCAACAATAATTACATGTCCAACAATTAAATAAGTACAGGCAGAAAGAAAGTACAACAACATCGGGGCATACCCCGGAACTAAGACAGCAGCTGGTCCGCACACCAAGAAGACACCACGCTACCGCTGCGCCTCGAAGTCCACACCTGAAACTGCAGGGAGTGAGCCACACCAGAACTGGGCTCAGTAGGGATCATCCGATCCCCTGCCTCCCACTCACACACCCACAAGTGAAGCAACAGTAATATATAGAACAGTCAAGTAGAGCAGTAAGCACAACAGGTAACCCCGGTACGAAACGTACGACAAACAGTGTAGCAGGAACAACTCTGAGTAACCCAAAGAACCCAACACAGAGCCACGTCTCACGACCAAAGTCCATAAGACGACTAAACCACACAGTCGACCGAAGTCCAACGTCGCCTCCCAACACTACCACCAGTGCTCACGCCTGTCCACCCCTACAGCGTTCCGGAGCACTGTAGGGTGAGGCAGTGAGCTGAACTAGGACTAGCTGGACTCAGTGTACCGCCACTGCCAGCTACGTGTGCACACAAGCAGTCTAGACTACTGTCCTACCACCGGATTGCCTCCACGCTAGGCCTCAGCGCTTTCCTGGAGGGTCCTGGGGACCGGGAACCCCCGTCAAGCCGCAGCTATAGGAACTACCCGCAGACCCAACTCTCCCGGGCTGCATCAGGCCAAGGGCTAAAGGTACCACTCGTAACCTTGATCAAAGGTCACATCAGGCCCATTGGCTAAAGGGTAAACCAACTCCCACCAGTAAAACCACCAGCTCCACAGCAAGAGACACGCCGGAAGCCGTCACAACAAGCAAGGGAAACCCCGACCCGCTGAGACCAAACAGCAACCCCTCGGATAGCACACTAGCTACTCCGGCCCGCCGGCTCAAGGTGGTTCTGCTTCCCTCAGCTAAAGGTAAAACACCACGAGCACCCCTCCTCACAGACACCATGACCCTGTCCCCACCGGTCCATGGTGACATCGGAAACCATTGTCACATCGATCCACAGTCGTATGATCACACATACACATATAACATGCTGTCAATCCATTCGCACAGTAAACCCCAGTCTCAACGTACAGTTAAAGCACATACACACCCACAGATGATGAAATCCCAGTCATGCAGAAGTTCTCAGTCTCAGTATATAACTCAAAGCCTGCATTAGAACCATCCCACCGTGAAACATACATCAAATACCCCAAGTTAACCATTCCTGGCTTGAATCGCGTCGACCGAGGTCGACGCCATTCAAGCCCCACAGACGGGTTTATTAAAAGACCAGAATAACCCTTAAAACGCGTCCACCGATGAAGTCGCCTATTAAAACGCGTCTGGATGGCCCGACGCCATTCAACCCCGAAATCCAGAATACAGAACCATTAAGCGGGGGCAAATCCTGCCTAAATGGCGTCATGGTCACTCGACGTCCTTCAGAAAGGCGTCGATCACCCATGACGTCATTTAGCCCAGCACCCCTAACCTCTGAAACTCGAACAGGGGGATTTCTGCCCTGAAACGCGTCGTACTTAACCGACGTCCTTATAAAAAACGTCGACAAGGTACGACGCCTTTCAGCGCTAGGAACCAGGTTCCCTGGTTCGAACCGAGGGTTTCTCCCTTGAACCCCAAGCACCCCGAAAACCCCAAAACAAGAGGGAGAGGAAGGAGAACTCAACTACCACATGCATACGCCGAATCCTACGATCACAAACACGCCAATTCCCACAAGAAAACCCCCTAAACATGCTCATTCTAGCCCCAAATACATCACGTCACGCCGAGAATCACACGAACGTCACAAGCAAGGTTCGTCCCCCTACCGATTCTTGAACTCCACCAAGCTCCTCGCCGCCGACCCGTCTCGCCTCACGCCGCCGCCGGTACCTTCGGGGACGCCGCCACTCCGCCGGGACGTCGGCCGCCGTCCGGAGAAGGGAACGTCGCGAAGGAAGTGGTGGAGGTAGAGGTGAGAGGTAGGGAAGCTATGGAGTGGTTGGAAGAGGAAGAAGAGGAAGGGAGGGGAGGAAGATCGCCGGAGAGGCAGAGGGGGTGAGGAGAGAGAGAGTGTGAGGGTGAGAATGAGGGGAAAGAAGGGGAGGCTCGCGGGGTCTATCCGAAACCAGCTAAAACGCGTCGATCGAGGCAGACGCCTATCAGTCTGACAGGACAGCCGTACTGACACCGCTCTGAAAACGCGTCAACCACCGTGGACGCCGTTCAGACGATGTGACAGGCCGTACTGACAACGCTCTGGCGCCATGCCCTGACATCGCAGATGTCGCAGTCTGAAACGCGTCGACCCACCTGGACGCCGTTCAAACAAATCTAACAGGGCCGTACTCTCGCGGCCCGAAAACCCGCCCACGTGGCGCACACGTGGCACAACAACCAGGAACCTAAATGGCGTCCACGCACCCTGACGCCTTTTGAAAGGCGTCGACGAGAGCTGACGCCATTCAGCCAGAAATCACAAGACCCCACAGGGTCCAAACCAGGGGATCCGGCCCGATCCCGACCCGAACACAGAACCCGAAATCTCGGTCATTACAGGTGGGGGTGTGGCGGGGTGACGCCTAGTGAGAGAGGGTCACCTGGTGGACCTAGGGGTTAGCTAGTACCGGTGTAGGAGTGGTACTTGTGAAGTGTCACTCGTGCTGGGGAAAGGAGTAACCACCTGAGCTAGTTGGGCCGGAGTAACCAGCGTGCTATTCGAGGGGTTACTGTTTGGTCTCAGCGGGTTGGTGTTTTCCACTTTCGGTTGTGTGTTCGGTATTTCCCACTTTCGGTTGTGTGGTCGGTGTTTCCCACTTTCGGTTGTGTGGTCGGTGTTTCCCACTTTCGGTTGTGTGGTCGGTGTTTCCCCACTTTCGGTTTTGCGGTCGGTGTTCCCACTTTCGGAGGCGTGGTTGGAGTGTTTTGCCGAGACGCGAGTTGTAAGCTTCTTAATAGAATGATTCTAGAGATATGCTTGTTACATTTCGAATGCATGTGGTTCATATCGAGATTCAGGAGTAGCGTGTTACAACTTTACTTGCTTAAATCACCTGTATCTTTGTTATTGCACT
Source organism: Zantedeschia hybrid cultivar (assembly GCA_030544215.1). NCBI lineage: Eukaryota > Viridiplantae > Streptophyta > Magnoliopsida > Alismatales > Araceae > Zantedeschia > Zantedeschia hybrid cultivar. The sequence continues at coordinate 10,974,269 of JARZZO010000013.1, read as the reverse complement.
TGTGGGTGTGTGAGTGGGAGGGAGGCGGGGGATCGAATGATCCCTACTGAGCCCATTCCTGGTGTGGCTCACTCCCTGCGGTTTCAGGTGTGGACCTCGTGGCGAGTGGCGGCGTGTGGTGTTATCCTTGGTGTGCGGACCAACAACTATCTCAGTTCCGGGGTATGCCCCGATGTTGTTGTACTTTACTTCTGCCTGTACTTGTTTAATTCTTTGGACTGTAATTATTGTTGGACTGTATATGGACATTGTTAATTTTCTTCCTGCGCACTCATAATTCCTTGAAGTCCGTGTGGTTGTTATATTTAGCCTTGTTTAACGCTTACTCCTCCAGATGTGTGTATGAGATCCGAGTGTGAGACCGTTGGATAATGATTCGACACCCATTTAGTGATCGGGTCTCTGATCATAGGGTGGCGGGTCGTTACACAATGTATGTTTAGTAAATAAGTCTCTTCAACAAATAGATAAAGATGTGAATAAATCATACATATGGCATTGTAGGCTCGGTCATATAAATGAGAATAGGATCATTAAGTTGCAAAAGAATTGATATATTGATCCATTTGATTGTGAATCATTTGCAACTTGTGAAGCTTGTCTCATAAGAAAAATGACTAAAGCTCTATTTTTTGGATATGGAGAAAGAGCTAAGGAATTATTGGAACTAATACATAGTCATGTATGTGGTCCAATGTCCACTCATGTTATGGGTGGTTACTCATACTTCATTTTATTTACAGATGATTTCTCAAGATATGGTTGCATATATTTAATGAAATATAAGTCAGAAGTCTTGGAGAAATTTAAAGAATTTAAAAATGAAGTTGAGAAACAAACTGGAAAGATTATCGAGACACTTCGATCTGATCGAGGGGGTGAATACTTAAGTACAGAATTCACATAATATCTAAAAAATAATGGTATTCTGTCTCAGTGCACTACTGTTTGCTGCATATCTATTGAATAAAGTTCCTAATAAGTCAGTATCTTTCACCCCATATGAGATATGGAAAGAGAAGAAGCTAGATTTTAAGCATGTTAGAATATGGGGTTGTCCTGTACTTGTCAAAAGACATGATCTAGATAAATTGGATTTCAGAACAGAAAAATGTAGGTTTGTGGGATATCCAAAAGAGACTTTTGGAATTATTTCTAGCACTCCAGCGATTAAAGGGTGTTTGTCGAAAAAAAAGTTGTCTTCTTAGAAAAAGAATATCTTTTAAAAGAAGATTGTAGGAGCAAGATAGAATTGAAGGAAATTTCAGACTCACAAATCAATGATGGCTTATCTGATGAGCTATTGACTCAAGAACCTGTTCAAAACAATATACAGGAAAATCGCAGATCTGGTAAAGTGCCTAAGCAGCCTGAAAGATATGTTGGACATATCGATGATGGCAAACCAATAGTGCACTTAAATGAGGATGATGATCCTCAAACCTACCAAGATGTCATGAATAGTCAAGAATCAGAGAAACGACAAGAGGCAATGAAATAAGAAATTCAGTCTATGTATGTCAACCAAGTTTGGAACTTAATTAATATGTCAGAAGGTATAGTACCTATTGGCAGTAAATGGATCTTTAAAAGGAAGATCGGAGCAGATGGACAGATTGACACTAACAGGACAAGGCTGGTAGTGAAAGGGTATCGTCAAAAACAAGGAATTAACTATGACAAAACTTTTTCCCAGTTGAAATGATTAAGTCAATCATAATACTTCTTACTATTGCTACTTTCTATGATTATGAAATATGATAAATGAATGTGAAAACATCGTTCCTTAACGGCAACTTTCAGGAACAAGTGTATATGATACAACTTGAAGGATTCACTTCCAAAGAGCATCCAAGTAAAGTATGCAGACTACAAAGATCCATTTGTAGATTAAAGCAGGCATCCGGAACTTGGAACTTAAGATTTGATGAAGCAATCAAATCTTATGACTTCATTAAAAATGAAGATGAGAGCGCGATTACTGGTGGGAGCGCGATTACCTTTTTAATACTTTACGTTGATGATATTCTACTCATTGGGAATGATATAGGATTGTTGTCATCAGTAAAGATTGGTTATCCAAAAACTTCTCTATGAAGGATTTGGAGAGGAATCCTATATTCTGGGAATAAGGATCTATAGAGATAGATCTAAGAGGATGCTTAGATTATTCCAATCCATATACATAGACACCATAGTCAAAAGGTTTGGCATGGAAAATTCCAAGAGAGGTATCATTCCAATGAGACATGGAATTTATCTCTCCAAAGGAATGTCTCCCAGGACACCTGAAGAGAAAGCATATATGGATAGAGTTCCTTATACTTCCGCAATAAGATCTATCATGTATGCAAGGCTATGTACTAGGCCTGATGTGGCACATCCACTAAGTGTCACTAGTAGATATCAGGCTGATCCAGGTGAAGCATACTGGAAGGCGGTGAAATGTATCCTTAGATACTTGAGAAGGACTAAGGATCTATTTCTCGTCTATGGAGGAGACGACATGGAACTTCGAGGATATACTGACTCGAGCTTTCAGTCGGATATGGATGACAACAAATCTATGTCTGGATTTGTGTTCATGCTAAATGGAGGTGCAATGAGTTGGAAAAGTTCCAAACAAGAAACAACTGCAGATTCAACAATCGAAGCAGAATACGTTGCTGCATCTGAAGTGGCTAAGGAGGAGGTTTAGATGAAGAAGTTCATCTCTGCACTTGGAGTAGTCCCAAGCATTTCAGATCCTGTCCCATTATTATGTGACAACAATGGGGCAATAGCTCAAGCAAAGAAGTCAAGATCACATTAGAAGTCAAAGCACATTCTAAGACAGTTTCATCTGATCCGTGAGATAATTGCCAGAGGAGATATAGTGGTTGAGGAAGTCTCATCGGAAGATAATGTAGCAGATCCTTTGACTAAGCCATTATCTCAAAACAATTTAGAACGTCATCTTAAGTCTTTGGGACTTATACATATGGGTGATTAGCTTTAGTCCAAGTGGGAGAATGATAGAATTGGGTGGCCTTAATGCCAATCATTGTATATTCTAATTCTAAATATTAATAAAGACAATCATTTCATTATATATATAGTTCTTACAAATTAACTATCGTAATGAAGGTATGTAGACAAATGTATAGGATATTAAATCATGATGAGATCATAATAGTAAGATCAATATTCTTACTCACTTGTCTTAAACAGTTCTCGATTATAGGATATTTGAATTGGACATTAAATATCCAATAAGATGGACACATGTTATTTTTGCTTATGCGATGAGGGTGAATGATCTCACATTCACTCGTGTTGTGACACTAAGAAAAACTTGTGGGTGCTCATTAAAGAATGAGTTCACTGAACAGATCTGAATTAGAATTTCTAGATGGTCATTATACCTGATAGTTAACTATGGAATTCAATCGTTGCAGTAGCGTAGTTGGTCCTTTGACCAGAGTCACCAATGATATCTTGCTTGTAAACCATTGTAACTTGATTCTCTGGCTTGTGGACTTTAACTATTAAATCCACAATAGTCAATCTCTCAGACACAGCGAAAAGTTTGCGATGGTAATTGAGTGAACAACAAGAGATCACTCACTCTTGTTATATCACTGGAGAGAGAATGTCCTATGGATGTGTATACAGAAATCCCTGGCTAGGGTCAACTGAAAGAGATCATGTCTTTCTAGAAGTTAACTGAGTACTAAAATCCATCTAAATAATGCGATAAAGGGTTTGACTATGAAACCATACCCTTACGTTATTGGGACATTGGATGAGTGAAGGATTTTATCTGTACAGTATCTGCAGATGGAAAGGTTCAAATAAAGGGAATAGTATCCCTTATATCTTCTGGGATCATGAGGTAGTGTTTGGTGTCGTTCATGGTCAGAAGGTCAAGTGGATTAATCATTGGATGATAAACCACTTATTTATTGAATTAATTATTTAACATATAATGTTTGAATAATAATTAATACTAAACTTTAGAATTAGTTCTAAGTTTAGTGGGCCCAAAAGACTGATATATGGGACTAGAGGGTCACACACATAAGAGTTCTCGTAAGACGGTGAGAGATATTAAATATTATATTTATCTGGATTTTTGTGAAAAGCTGTCAGATAAACATGAATATTTAAATGGAGAATTATCCAAGGCCAAGCTCTTGGATAATCATGAGAATTAAACCTTGGCCTTATCTATAATTGTTATAAAAGGAGGGCTACATGGTGGTGTACGTACACTACACTCTTTTGGAGTTTCTCTCTCCTTTCTCTCTCTCTCTTTCTCTTGAAGAAGGATAGATCTCTCTCTCTCCTGCTCTTTGACTACATGGTGGATTTGAGATCGGGTCGATGTCTTCAAGTCAAGGAGGAAATTGCGTCTACGTCGGGAGCTAGTGTGGATATCCCTGGAGAGATCGTACGCGTGCGCGATTACCAAATCGATTCAATCCACAGGAGATTCGGAACCCCGCAAAGGTGAAGAATGGTTCTTCCCGTTAATTTTAATTTGTCTGTTTTTCGATCCCATCAACCCGATATAGGGAATCGGTTCATATTCCGCTGCGTTTTCACCGATTCCTAACATATTCTCCTATAATTGATTAAATGATAGGCTGACAATTAGATAGTTAGTTAATTAGTTAGTTAGTTAACTATCAGTTAGTTATCAAATAGTTAGTCAATTAATTGGCTAACTATTTGATCAGGTGGTTAGTCATCGATGAGTTGTCAATCCAAGCGATTAGTAATGGGTGAGCTGTTAGTCCAAGTGATTAGTAATAGGTGAGCTGTCAGTCCAAGTAATTAGTTATGGATGACTGGCAATAATTTTTGGTAGCGCTGGTAAGCACCCATCTTGCTAGGAACTTTTGGAGGTCTATGGCTCTAGAGAGGGAAGCCTAGCTTGGAGATTGGAGTAGTGAGCCTCGATTGTAAGAGGTAGGTGGATCTACTAAAGTAAGATATATTTTTTATGTAGAAAACTATATTATTTTGATGATTTAAAAGTGCTTCTAGTCTGATCTGCATATGTCCTTGAGGTCTACATCTGTCTTGATCTTCATCTGTTCTTGAATTTGAATCTAACCAATTTGTTCTTCATCTAAATATGTAATAGCTATTTCTTTATATGGAATTCAATTCTATCATGTTCTATATCTTCTATACATGTTCAAATTTCATCCTTGATAATTTGTTGGCTTTGATTTGTTAATATATGCTCAATTCTTGATACTTTCTTTCTTTGAACTCTTAGATCTGTGCAATTTTCTTAAGAGCTACGGATCATGTAATGCCTTCTTTAAGGGCTTTTGGGCCAAAATATTATAATCATTCATAAGTTTGGCCAAAACCTGTTGGCAAAAAAATGGGACATGAGACTACCCAGTTCTGCAATAGCCATGACCTAGCACTAGAAACTAGGTGCTTGGTATCTATTTTCTCTCCTTAAAGTTTGTAATGCCCCGCCGACCGGGTACGATCGAGCCAGCCTACTGTGAACCAACGGGTGAGTGCCATAGTGGGAATAATGTAAACATCGACTTAGTTCCAGAGTGAGTAAATACATACATCCATAAACACCATGACACAACCATCATAGCCACAAGAATATTCACTATATAAAACAAACATTGAAAACAATAATGATCATGTCCAGAATCTCTAAATATCCATGAAATATTATATCACTAAGTCTGAATAAACTAACTATTACATCAAAGCTATGCTAAAAATAGAACCTATGCTTATCTAGCAATCTGGATCTTCTAGCACTAAGCCTCCTGGTCCTAACAAAGCTCAACTTCAACCTCGCTTTGAAAAATGTTAATTACGTAAGAGTTACTCCCAACCAACTTAGTAAGGTCATCTTCCACAAAATCCATGGTTTTGAATAAAATATATATAATTAAAAAGACATAGTAAACAATTAGATAATATGAACAATGTTATCTTACATACATGCTTATGTTCCTAAAATGAGTTCTTTATTATTGGCTAAGTCATATCATTTGTATATTAATCTTGCATGATTAATTAAGCATGGGACATGATTCATAGCTTAGATCGTCATGGTATACTTCATCATCATTGTAACGACCCGCCACCCTATAATCGGGGATCCGATTACTAAATGGGTACCGAATCATTAATTTGGAACCAAACCAGGATCTAGTAAGTCTGGGAAATAAATAATTAACTAAGCTAAACATTCACATTGCATTGAATTGAAATGAAAGTGCAGGAATTAAAATTATTACAATGCGACTCGATACAGCAAATAATTACATACTCCAACTGAAAAGAAATAATTAAACATACAGGCCAGAAATAAATAACAACTACATCGGGGCATACTCCGGAACAACCGCTGAAGGCGCTCAACACGCGGCCGCACACGCCGCTCTAAGTCTGCTGGGAGTCCTCACCTGAAAACCGCAGGGGTGAGTCTCAAGACAAGACTCAGTAGGGATCCTTCGACCCCCACTGCCCACGCACACACCCTCAAGTGCAAAGTACGGCTAACGGTAAAGCAACGAACACAGAAGTAAGTACACTACTCCTATATCTCGATATGAACCATGTGCATTCGAAATATAACATGCATAATTCTAGAATCATTCTATCAAAGAGCCAACAACTCACGTCTCGACTTAGCATTAACCGAAGGTGTCTCGGCTACACTGTCCGAAGGTGTCTCGGCCACACAACCGAGAGTAGGAAACACCGGCCACAGCCGACGGTAGGAAACACCGACCACAGCCGAAGGTAGGAAACACCGGCCACACAGCCGAAGGTAGGAAACACCGACCCGCTGAGACCAAACAGTAACCCCTCGGATAGCATGCTAGCTACTTCGGCCCAACTGGCTCAAGTGGTTACTCCTTCCCTCAGCATGAGTGACTCTCCGAATGTACCACTCCGATACCGGTACTAGCTGACCCCGGGGTTCACCAGGTGACCCTCTCTCACTAGGCGTCACCCCGCCCACGCCCCCACCGGTGCTGTGCTCACGCCCCCACCAGCACAGGGTGATAAAGCGCTACAATGTCACTCCAGGTCCACAGTAACACAACACACCAAAACCCGGCACAGTACGATCCGGTCACGTGAAAAGCCCACGATCGCACGACACACCACGCGGTGCCATCCGGTCATGAAGAATCCATCATTGTCGAGTGCACCAAAACATGCATTAACCAACTATCTAGCAGTATGAACACGTTTTACTGGCATGAATTAGTGAGGTTCTGTTCAGAATCAGGTTTATGTAAAACAGTCCTCGGACCGAAGGGGTCTCGGCCAGGCGATTTCTGTCAAGGGCATCGTGATGGCCCGACACCCTTCAAAAAGGCGTCGTCCATGCACGTCGTCTTTCAACCCGCCCGAAGGGACATCGGTCCGAAGGGATCTCGGCCCGCTATCCGAAGACAAGCCCGCCCAGGAACCCAAAATCTGCCATGGGCCCGAGGGCTCCCTTTCAACCCATGAAACCCCAAGGTTGCTCAAAAACAGAGGGGAAAGAGGGACAATACAAACCATAGGAAAATCACCTTCATAGCAAATCCCCCAAATCATCAAAAGAATACTTAAACATGCTCATTCTACCCCCCCCAAAACCAGCGATCCATAATCATGCTTAAACGAGGAAAACATGGTTAAAACGCGATGCTATGGGAACCGTCACCCTACCGGACACTTGAATGCCTCCGAGCTTCAAGCCGTCCACCCGACTCGCCCCACGCCGCCGCCGGTACCGCCGTGGTCGTCCTTGCTCCACCGTGACGTCGGCCGCCGTCCGGAGAGTAGAACGCCGCAGTGGAGATGGAGGTGGTAGGGGTAGGAGCTGGGTAGAGGATGGAGTGGAGGGAGAGGTGAAATGGTGGGAGGAAAAGAGAGAGACGGAGGGATCGCCGCCGAGTTCGCCGGAGGGGAAGGAGAGGAAGAGAAGGAGAAAAAAATGAGGGAAAGGAGGGCTCACGGGGGTTTATCTCGAGACGGGCCGAGCGTGTGGATCGAGGCCGTCGTCCAGCCGACACGTCGGGGCCGTACCCTGACACAGCCCGCGCCGCTGTCAAGAGGTCGTCGTCCCACGTGGGCGCTAGTCAGAAGACTCGACAGGGCCGTACACTACGCGGCCCAAAGCCAGCCCATGTGGCACCCTCGAGTCGCCGGTCTACCCGAGTCGGTCTCGGCCACCGACCTCGGACTCCTCTCCCTGGTCTCGACGCCGAACGCCGGCTGCCTCTCGGTCCGAAGGAAATCCGGATTCGCACCGCCCGAAGGGGTCTCGGCCCTGCTTCCGAAGACAAGCCAATCGCCCGACCGAGCCACCCTCGGCCTCGGGCCATCGGCTTCGCCTCCGTCGCCATCCGGATCCCCGTCGGGCCTCGTCACCGATCCGACCCAGCCTCGGATCCAAACTTAAGGTTCCAGCTTCGGAATCCGGTCGTGATAGATCCAGTCTACATCACGTAGCCAGAACTACAGGGTCCAACCCCGAAAACCGGATCCGAAGGGGTCTCGATCCTTACAACCTCCCCCCCTTAAAAGAATTTCGCCCCCGAAATTGACTGCTATAATCAATAAGGTCAAAATAGGGATACAAGTTCACAAGGAAACTTACGAAAAGAGGTAAGGAAACTGTTCCCGCATCTCGTCCTCTCGCTCTCAGGTTGCCTCACCTCCGGAGCGGTACTGCCAAATCACCTTGACCAAAGGTACAATCTTGTTCCGTAGGGTCTGCTCTCTGCGATCCTCGATGCGCACAGGATACTCTGGAAAGGACAGGTCCTCAGCGACCTCCAATTCTGAAAAATCCAACACATGGGACGGATCCTGAACATACTTCCTTAACAAGGACACATGGAACACATCGTGCGCCCCTGCAAGAGTGGGCGGCAAGGCCAGCTGATACGCGGTTTCCCCAATTCGAGCAAGAATGGGAAAAGGTCCAATATATCGCGGACTCAGCTTGCCTCGCTTCTCGAATCTCATCACACCCTTGGAGGGTGAGACTCGAAGAAACACGTGGTCCCCAACCTCAAACTCAAGTGGTCTCCGTCAGACGTCAGCATAACTCTTCTGCCTATTCTGAGCTGCGGTCAACCTCTGCCGAACTGTCCTGGCAATCTCAGCACACTGCTGCACTAACTCAGGTGCTGCTATCTGCCTCTCACCGATCTCGGACCAACACACCAGAGATCGACACGGCCGTCCATACAAAGCCTCATATGGCGCCATGCCGATACTGGAATGGTAACTGTTGTTGTAGGCAAACTCCACGGTGGACAAATGCTGCTCCCAAGAACCTCCCCAGTCTAGGCAACATGCCCTGAGCATATCTTCCAATGTCTGAATGGTCCTCTCCGACTGCCCGTCAGTCTCGGGATGATAGGCCGAGCTGAAGGCCAACTGGGTGCCCAATGCCTTCTGAAAGCTCTTCCAGAACCTGGAAGTGAACCTTGGGTCTTGATCTGATACAATGGACAAAGGTACCCCGTGCAAGGAGATGATCCGGTCTACAAACAACTTTGCCAGCTTGCCGACCGACCAGTCCTTCCTAATGGCTAGGAAGTGTGCCGACTTGGTCAGCCGATCAACGACGACCCAGATGGCGTCTCTCCTGCTAGGGGATGTAGGCAATCCCATCACAAAGTCCATCGTTACATGTTCCCATTTCCACTCTGGAATCGGCAAGGGCTGCAGCAACCCTCCAGGTCTCTGATGCTCGGCTTTAACCTGCTGACAAGTCATGCATCTAGTCACATATTCAGCCACATCTTTCTTCATACCAGGCCACCAGAAGTGCCTCTTCAAACAATGATACATCTTTGTTATCTCAGGATGTACTGCATACCTCGAACGGTGCGCCTCATCAAGCACACACTTGCGCACGTCCTCCTCAATCGGAACATAAAGTCTACCTCTGAACCTGACAGTACCGTCATCCCATAATGCCACCTCTGACCTCTGGAGAATCTGTGGTAACTCAGCATCTGCCCTCTGAGCCTCGATCACAGCATGATACACAGCTGGTCTCACAGTCAAACTGACCAGCACGGCTCTGCCATCATCGCGTGGAACCCTAAAGGAAGATTCCACCACCTGCTCGAACAATTTCCACTCTCGAACCATAAGGTATGACATGACCGTCTTCCGACTCAAGGCGTCTGCCACTGCATTCGCCTTGCCCGGATGATAAGAAAGGTCAAGGTCATAATCCTTAATGAGCTCCATCCACCTCCGCTGCCTCAGATTCAGGTCCCTCTGAGTGAACACATATTTCAAGCTCTTGTGATCGGTGAAAACCTGGAATTTCTCTCCATATAAGTAATGCCTCCAGATCTTAAGTGCAAACACCACGGCTGCAAGTTCCAAATCATGGGTAGGATAGTTCTCCTCATGCTTCTTCAGCTGCCGAGAAGCATAAGCAACTACCTTGCCATGCTGCATTAGGACTGCGCCCAAACCTCGACGGGACGCATCTGAATAAACCACGAATCCACCTGTCCCAGATGGAAGCACCAACACTGGGGCTGACGTGAGGCGAGTTTTTAACTCAACAAAACTCTGCTCACAATCCTCAGTCCACACAAAACGAACTCCCTTTCGAGTCAACCTCGACAAGGGGGCCGCTATAGAAGAAAACCCCTGAACAAACTGCTTGTAATAACCAGCAAGCCCCAGAAAGCTCCTGATCTCCGTCACTGAAGTCGGCCTGCTCCAATCTATTACCGCCTCTATCTTGGCCGGATCCACTGCGATGCCCTCGCCCGAAATGACATGCCCCAGGAAGTGCACCTTGTCTAGCCAAAATTCACACTTACTGAACTTGGCGTAAAGTTGGTGCTCCCTCAGGACCTGCAACACTGCCCGAAGATGGGCGGTGTGCTCTTCCTCAGAAGAAGAATAGATCAGAATATCATCAACAAATACAACCACAAACTGGTCCAGGTAGGTCCTGAAGACTCTGTTCATCAAATCCATAAAGGCTGCCGGAGCATTGGTCAAGCCGAAGGGCATAACCAAAAACTCATAATGTCCATACCGAGTTCTAAAAGCCGTATTGCTAACATCCACATCCCGAATCCTCATCTGATAATATCCAGATCTCAGGTCAATCTTGGAAAACACCCTCGCAGACTGCAGCTGATCTATCAAATCATCGATCCTTGGAAGCGGGTACTTATTCTTTATTGTCACCTGGTTCAGCTGCCTATAATCGATGCACAACCTCAGAGAACCATCCTTCTTTCTAACAAACAGAACTGGAGCACCCCATGGAGATGTACTGGGACGAATGAAACCCTTGTCCAGCAACTCCTGCAACTGCGTCTTCAACTCAGCGAGTTCAGCTGGCGCCATCCGATACGGGGCCTTAGACAAGGGCGCCGTACCTGGTGTAAGCTCGATGGTAAACTCGACCTCTCGCTGAGGAGGAAGGCCAGGCAGCTCCTCAGGAAACACATCTACGAAATCACAAACCACGGGCACCTCCCAAGGGCTGGGACTAGAACGGACATCAGAAACAACAACAGAGGCGTGGAAAGCCTCACAACCACCAGCAAGCAACCTCCGTGCCTTAAAGGCAGAAATGAGAATGCCTCGAGAAGAAAGCCTAATACCTTGGAAAGAGAAGGTCGGGATGTCCGGAATAGAGAAGCGCACCCTCTTCCTGTAGCAGTCCACCTCAGCATAAAAGGCTTCCAACCAATCCATGCCCAGGATGATATCAAAGTCACGAATAGCAAGTACAACCAACTGGGCCGGTAGCACATGACCCTCAATGGTCAAGGGAACATTCCTCAAACAATTATAAGATATCATGGAGTCTCCAGAAGGAACCTCTACCATCAAGCCATCAGCTAACTCATCAACGGGTGCAGAAAGAATATCAAGGAACTGCTCAGAAATGAAGGAATGCGAAGCGCCCGAATCAATCAATACATGTGTAGAGTTCCCAAGGACAGAAGTGTACCTTCCACCAAGTTGGACGCGCGAGCCTCCCTCCTGGTGATAGCTAGAACTCTTCCCTGGGTCCTCGGCTTCTTCTGATCACCTGAACCCTGACCATGACCATGCCCCTGCGGGCACTGCCTCGCCAAATGGCCCTGTTGGCCGCAAGTAAAACACCTCCTGGGAAGAGTGGGACACTGAGTCCCGCCATGGGCACCTCCACAGTGCTGGCAGACTGCCGGAAGTCTCTGAGCTGGCTCCTACTGTGCACTGGATTCAGACTGACCCTGTTGACCCTGCCTGGGCCTGCTGCTGCCGCTGCTACCACTACTGCTGCCACCGCCTCTGAAGAACCTCCTGAATTGGGAGCCGAGTGACGACGATCCCGATCCGACCGAGGGAGTCGGTGCCGCAGCCTTGCCCCTGCCACGCACTGGCCCTTGAACAGCCTGTCCTCTCTCTCGGGCCGACTGGATCTGCTGAGCCTCTACAGCTGCCGCACACCTAACCGCAGAAGCCAAATCCGTGCAACAGTGAGACGCCACGAAGTTCCTCAGACTAAGCCTCAATCCGTCCACAAACCTCTCCGTACGACGCTCCTCGTCCCCAGATATGAAAGGCACGAACCGACCCAGCGAAACAAACTTCGCCTGATATTCGAGGACCGTCATACTCCCCTGCGTCAGATCCATAAACTCCCTCTCCTTGGCTCTCTGAACATGTCTAGGGAAATACTGTGCATTGAACTCCTTAACAAAGGTCTCCCATGAGATTTCCTTAAGACTCCTGTCCTCATAAGACAAACTCTTCAATGTAGTCCACCAGTCATAAGCGCTATCCTTCAGCATAAAGGTAGCCAATGGGGTCCTCTCTACTGCTGGGCAGTCCATGTATCAAACGTCTTCTCTATCTCTCTAAGCCAGTGAATGGCCTCATCAGGGTCGGGACGACCGGTGAAGTGAGGTGGCCTCAGTTTCAGGAACCTCTCAAGGGTAGCTATGGACCCTCCTCGAGCACTAGAACTCTCACTAGGATCTCGCGTCTGGTATCTAGCCATAGTGTCCATCATGGCCTCCATAAACCGCTCTACACTCGGCCTCCCTGCCTCGGATCCACTAGGGGCATCTCCCCGCTCTCGAATAACCGGCATCCTCTTCCTGGGAGCCATCAACTCGCCTACAATTACAAAATCAGAAGGTCCTAATTAGAGTCCTAAAACCTATGCTACCGCCGTGCCTGTATGGGATAATGTATTTATTTGCCGAACTTACGACATTTAACCTAGTTATTTATTTATTTGCCAGACCGTATGCTCTGATACCAACTGTAACGACCCGCCACCCTATAATCGGGGATCCGATTACTAAATGGGTACCGAATCATTAATTTGGAACCAAACCAGGATCTAGTAAGTCTGGGAAATAAATAATAAACTAAGCTAAACATTCACATCGCATTGAATTGAAATGAAAGTGCAGGAATTAAAATTATTACAATGCGACTCGATACAGCAAATAATTACATACTCCAACTGAAAAGAAATAATTAAACATACAGGCCAGAAATAAATAACAACTACATCGGGGCATACCCCGGAACAACCGCTGAAGGCGCTTAGCACGCGGCCACACACGCCGCTCTAAGTCTGCTGGGAGTCCTCACCTGAAAACCGCAGGGGTGAGTCTCAAGACAAGACTCAGTAGGGATCCTTCGACCCCCACTGCCCACGCACACACCCTCAAGTGCAAAGTACGGCTAACGGTAAAGCAACGAACACAGAAGTAAGTACACTACTCCTATATCTCGATATGAACCATGTGCATTCGAAATATAACATGCATAATTCTAGAATCATTCTATCAAGGAGCCAACAACTCACGTCTCGACTTAGCATTAACCGAAGGTGTCTCGGCTACACTGTCCGAAGGTGTCTCGGCCACACAACCGAGAGTAGGAAACACCGGCCACAGCCGAAGGTAGGAAACACCGACCACAACCGAAGGTAGGAAACACCGGCCACACAGCCGAAGGTAGGAAACACCGACCCGCTGAGACCAAACAGTAACCCCTCGGATAGCATGCTAGCTACTCTGGCCCAACTGGCTCAGGTGGTTACTCCTTCCTTCAGCATGAGTGACTCTCCGAATGTACCACTCCGACACCGGTACTAGCTGACCCCGGGGTTCACCAGGTGACCCTCTCTCACTAGGCGTCACCCCGCCCACGCCCCCACCGGCGCTGTGCTCACGCCCCAACCAGCACAGGGTGATAAAGCGCTACAATGTCACTCCAGGTCCACAGTAACACAACACACCAAAACCCGGCACAGTACGATCCGGTCACGTGAAAAGCCCACGATCGCACGACACACCACGCGGTGCCATCCGGTCATGAAGAATCCATCATTGTCGAGTGCACCAAAACATGCATTAACCAACTATCTAGCAGTATGAACACGTTTTACTGGCATGAATTAGTGAGGTTCTGTTCAGAATCAGGTTTATGTAAAATAGTCCTCGGACCGAAGGGGTCTCAGCCAGGCGATTTCTGTCAAGGGCGTCGTGATGGCCCGACACCCTTCAAAAAGGCGTCGTCCATGCACGTCGTCTTTCAACCCGCCCGAAGGGACATCGGTCCGAAGGGATCTCGGCCCGCTATCTGAAGACAAGCCCGCCCAGGAACCCAAAATCTGCCATGGGCCCGAGGGCTCCCTTTCAACCCATGAAACCCCAAGGTTGCTCAAAAACAGAGGGGAAAGAGGGACAATACAAACCATAGGAAAATCACCTTCATAGCAAATCCCCCAAATCATCAAAAGAATACTTAAACATGCTCATTCTACCCCCCCCAAAACCAGCGATCCATAATCATGCTTAAACGAGGAAAACCTGGTTAAAACGCGATGCTATGGGAACCGTCACCCTACCGGACACTTGAACGCCTCCGAGCTTCAAGCCGTCCACCCGACTCGCCCCACGCCGCCGCCGGTACCGCCGTGGTCGTCCTTGCTCCACCGTGACGTCGGCCGCCGTCCGGAGAGTAGAACGCCGCAGTGGAGATGGAGGTGGTAGGGGTAGGAGCTGGGTAGAGGATGGAGTGGAGGGAGAGGTGAAATGGTGGGAGGAAAAGAGAGAGACGGAGGGATCGCCGCCGAGTTCGCCAGAGGGGAAGGAGAGGAAGAGAAGGAGAAAAAAATGAGGGAAAGGAGGGCTCGCGGGGGTTTATCTCGAGACGGGCCGAGCGTGTGGATCGAGGCCGTCGTCCAGCCGACACGTCGGGGCCGTACCCTGACACAGCCCGCGCCGCTGTCAAGAGGTCGTCGTCCCACGTGGGCGCTAGTCAGACGACTCTACAGGGCCGTACACTACGCGGCCCAAAGCCAGCCCATGTGGCACCCTCGAGTCGCCGGTCTACCCGAGTCGGTCTCGGCCACCGACCTCGGACTCCTCTCACTGGTCTCGACGCCGAATGCCGGCTGCCTCTCGGTCCGAAGGAAATCCGGATTCGCACCGCCCGAAGGGGTCTCGGCCCTGCTTCCGAAGACAAGCCAATCGCCCGACCGAGCCACCCTCGGCCTCGGGCCATCGGCTTCGCCTCCGTCGCCATCCGGATCCCTGTCGGGCCTCGTCACCGATCCGACCCAGCCTCGGATCCAAACTTAAGGTTCCAGCTTCGGAATCCGGTCGTGATAGATCCAGTCTACATCACGTAGCCAGAACTACAGGGTCCGACCCCGAAAACCGGATCCGAAGGGGTCTCGATCCTTACAATCATACTCGTAATATGCATTATCTTATCACTTATTCATAACATAGGATAAGCCACCATAACACGACATAGAGGCATCATCGTCATCTTCCTTACTTAGTGGTAAGATAAAGCCTACTAAGTCTTCGGCTGTGCAATCAGGGGATTGTTGGGTTTCTCGGGTTTCTTCGGATTGCTCACGCAGCGAAAAATAAAATAAAACAGCGATCCATATTTCCTGTTTCGAAAAACAAAAATCAATTATCGGATAATCGAAGTTCTCATAGTGTGCGGATTCGAATCTGCAACCGTTCGGTTCCGTCGGTGCGACACCGCAAGACGCGCAAGTGCTCGGCCTCTAGCAAAGTCCACGCGATCCTCCTCGCGATTGATATCCTCACGTTCCTCATTCTTTGCAGCCCACGAAACCTCCGCCGGTCGCCGCAACGCGCGGACGATTTCCCGTCGAACGGGATTTGGAGAAGCGGCGGAGCAGATCTAGATCTGTCTGGACGCCAGAGAGAGAGAGAAACAGAGGAGGGGCGGCTTGGGTTAGCAGCAGCTTGGCCTGCTCAGCCCGTTCGCTATGTTTTATACTAATCGCGCATTTTTTCATAAAAACCCCCGGTTTGTATAAAATCCAGTTATTTATCCATCGCCTTGAGAATCATTTGCGTGTGACACTCTAGACCCAAGTACCACTCCAGTTAATGGCCCAATAGCCTAATGACACCTCACTGGCTTTATTAATCAATTAATAACCCTTTATCAATTAATTAATCAATTAAATTGATGTCGCACATCGAATTCGACTGGGCCTCCGATCACGTTGGGTGCCAAGCAACACCGTGAGAATCATTTGCGTGTGACCCTCTAGGCCCAATTACTAGTCCAGTTAATGGCCCAACAAACCCAGTGACTCCTCACTAGCTTTATCAATCGATTAATAACCCTTTATTAATTAATTAATCAATCGAATTGATGTCGTACATCGAATTCGAACGGGCCTCCGATCACATTGGGTGCCAAGCAAAACCGCGTGAACCCGGAAGGTATCGGGGTTAAGTAACCCACTCTTGGAACCTTTCCATTGACAGTTACCGCGTAGATATAATCCTTCATTCGTACAATGCTCTCGAGTCAACTCAGGGTATGGCGTGCTGTCAAACCCTAACCGGTCGACTTACTTGGATTGGATGCCGCTGATAAATATCGGAAAACTCCTTTCCCGATATTATCGTCCGCCCGGGCCAGGGACTTCCGCGCATCCTTCCTAGAGCATTCTCTCTCTAAGTACCGAGAGCGAATGATTCCTTATTGACACACAATTCCCTTCGACGGTATTCCGTTGTACCCAATCCTTGGCTTTTTAGAATCCCGTGGCTAGAGATTCGTAAACCAAGGTCAAAGCACAGAAGTCCACCGACAAGGTGTCCTTGGTGTCTCAGGTCCGAGGACCATCCACGCAACTACAACAATAGAATCAAGCTGGTTGACAGTGAGGTACAACACCATCCAGCGATTCAATCGGATCAGTTCAGTGAACTCATTCTCCAATAAGCACCTATAGATTCGCCTTAGTGTCTCCACACAAGTGACTTATGAGATCAGTCACCCTCATCACATGAGCAGGAGTAATATGTATTAGTCTAACCGGATATCCGATGTCCTTCTCGGATATCCTCTGACTATGAATGATTAAGAATATGTGTGTTCAAGTGACCAGTCTCATTAGTATGATCTCATCATAATTTGATCACTATAGCACATATTCACGGACTTCATTATGGAACGATAATTAATGTGATTTACACATAATGAATGTTATGCCATTATATTAATAAATGAATTAGATTTACATAGTCAGATTGGCTTGTAAGCCACCTAAACCTAACAATCTCCCACTTGGACTAAAGCCAATCACCTTTATATAATAAGCCTATAGACTCTAGGTGACGCTCAAACACAATTTGAGCCAACGGCTTTGTCAATAGATCTGCTACATCGTCGACGGATGGAACTCTTTCCACTACTATATCTCCTCTGGATAAGATGAAAGCACCTCAGAATATCTTTCGATTTCTGATGAGACCACGGCTCTTTCACTTATGCAATAATCCCATTGTTGTCGCACAACAACGGAACATGATCAAGGATACCGGGAACTATGTCAAGGTCGGTGATGAACTTCTTCAACCACACTACTTCCTTGAAAGCTTCAACTGCAGTGATGTACTCAGCTTCAGTCCTCGAATCTGCAGTAGTTACTTGCTTGGAACTCTTCCAGCACACTGCGCCTCCATTCAAAGTAAACACGAATCCAGATGTAGACTTACTATCATTTGGATCCGACTGGAAACTCGAGTCAGTAAAGTCTCGCAGTTTCAAGTCACCTCCTCTATAGACAAGAAACATATCCTTAGTTCTTCTCAAGTACTTAAGGATGCATTTCACTGCCTTCCAGTACTCTTCGCCTGGATCAACCTGAAATTTGCTTGTAATACTTAGAGCAAATGCAACATCAGGCCGTGTACATAGCATGGCATACATGATAGATCCTATGGCAGAGGCATAGGGTATTCTATCCATGAATGCCCTCTCATTAGGAGTCTTAGGAGACGGCTCCTTCGAGAGATTAATTCCATGTCTCATTGGTATGAGACCTCTCTTAGAATTTTCTATGACAAACCTTTTGACTATGGTATCTATGTACAAGGATTGGGTCATTCCAAGCATCCTCTTTGATCTATCTCTATAGATCCGTATTCCCAACACGTTGGATGCTTCTCCCAAATCCTTCATGGAGAAGTTTTTCGACAGCCAGATCTTTACTGATGACATCATAGCTACATCATTCCCAATGAGTAGTATGTCATCTACGTAAAGAACTAGAAAAGTGACTGCACTCCCACTGGTCTTTTTGTACACACAAGGCTCATCTTCATTCTTAATGAAGTTATAAGACTTGACAGTCTCGTCAAATCTTATGTTCCAGCTCCGGGAAGCTTGCTTCAGTCTATAAATGGACTTCTGAAGCTTGCACACTTTATTTGGAGATTCTTTGGATGTGAAACCTTCTGGTTGTATCATATACACCTCTTCCTCAAGGTTACCATTGAGGAAGGCAGTCTTCACATCCATCTGCCAGATTTCATAATCAAAATGTGCAGCAATGGCGAGCAAAACTCTGATCGACTTTATCATGGCAACCGGTGAAAAAGTCTCATCATAGTCAATTCCTTGCCTTTGACGATATCCCTTTGCCACCAACCTTGCCTTATAAGTGTCGATCCGTCCATCAGCACCGATCTTTCTCTTAAAGATCCACTTGCAACCGATGGGTACAATACCCTCGGGCAAGTCCTCCAAGTTCCAAACTTTGTTGGTGTACATGGACTGGATTTCTGAGTTCATGGCTTCTCGCCATTTCTCGGCTTATGGGCCTACTATGGCCTCCTGGTAGGTTTTAGGATCATCATCCTTATTATATTCTACCTTAGACTCACCTTTAGCGATATGTCCCACATATCGTTCGGGTAGTCTAGGTAATCTACCAGATCTACGGGGCTCATGTGTGTGTACCTGAACATATTTAGGAACTAATATCTCATCTGATGATAATGCAGCTGTTTGGGGATCTGGAACCTCTTCCAGTACTATTTTACTCCCACCGTCCTCCTGGAGAAGGTATTCCTCTTCCAGGAAGACAGGTTTCCTGGCGACAAACACCTTTTGTTCACTAGGATGGTAAAAATAGTATCCAAAGGTTTCCTTTGGATATCTCACAAACCTGCATTTATCAGTTCGTGATTCCAACTTGTTTGGATCTTACCTCTTTACATGAGCAGGGCAACCCCAGACTTTAACATGTTTAAATTATGGTTTTCTGTCTTTTCATATCTCATATGGAGTAGAGGCCACAGACTTGCTGGTACTCTGTTCATGCTGCTGACTCTAGAGCATACCCCCAGAGGGACACTGGTAATCCCGAAAAGCTCATCATGGATCGCACCATGTCCAACAAGGTGCGGTTCCTCCTTTTCGATACACCATTCATTTGTGGTGTATATGGAGGGGTCAGCTAAGAAAGGATACCATTATCCTTTAAGAATTGTGTGAAATTAGTACTCAAGTATTCTCCTCCTCGATCTGATCGAAGAGCTTTAATACTCTTTCCTAACTGCTTCTCTACCTCATTCTTGAACTCCTTGAACTTCTCAAATGCTTCCGACTTGTACTTCATTAAGTACACATAGCCGAATCTTGAGAAGTCATCGGTGAACATGATGAAATATGAGTAGCCACCTTTGGCTTGGGTGGACATGGGACCACATACATTCGAATGTATTAGTTTCAGAATGTCCTTGGCACGTTCTCCATGTCCAGTAAATAGAGATTTTGCCATCTTTCTCATAAGGCAGGATTCACATGTTGCAAACGATTCATAATCGAATGCTGTTAAGTAACCATGCTTGTGCAACTTTTGCAACATGCTTTCGCCAATGTGTCCAAGTCTACAATGCCACATATAGGCTTGGTTCACACAATTCTTGCTCTTCTTAAGAGCTTTATCAATTTAAAGATTGTAATAAGAAATATCTAATAGATATAGACCGTTGACTAAAGATGCTAAAGCTATTGATTTATTACTATAATAAATCGAACAACTTCTATTCTCAATAGTCAACCTATATCCTATCTTGTCCAAACAAGATATTGATATGATATTCTTTATTATGCTAGGAACATAATAACAATTTTCTAATAGTAAGGCGTCTCCTGATGGAAGCTTGAGGTTTGCTGTCCCAACAGCAATCACCGCAACTTTTGCGCCGTTTCCTAGCCTCAATTCCACCTCACCTTGTCTCAGCTTGCGCTTACTTGTCAGCATCTGCACATCATGGCATATATGAGAAGCACATCCGATATCTAATACCCAAGATGTGGAATCTCTAACTGACAAGTTGATATCTATCATATAGATATCTGAAGCTTCAGACAGCTTCACCTTTCTATGAGCTTTATCGTTAAAGAACTCCTTATAGTTCCTCTTCCAGTGACTATATTGCTTATAATAGAAGCAGTCACCCTTTACTACTCTTTCGTCTTTGTCCTTCGATCTTTTATCGTTAGCTATCATCTCTGCTTCAGGGGCATCCAATGTCGATTCAGCAGGAGGATCAACTCCAGGGACAAAGTCAATGTGCTCTGATCTGAAGATATTCTTCAAGTTTCTGAACCAATCCGAGTAGATCAGGTAAGTCAAAAGGGCATCAAGTATGCCACGGAGTGGGTTATTTGATGACATAATTCCCTATAGGAGATAAGTAAAATCTATTTAGCAGATGTTCAATTATTAAAATTTAAAACAAGACATGGTCTTTTGTTCAAGTTTAACTCCCACTAATTTTCGACGGACTGTATAACTCTCAGTTATACAAAACGGAAGACACCGACAGTCTCCTAGTGGGGATCAGAATCTCAATGACTTGTACTACAGTCTTGTGGATAGCACAACAAACTGTAATACAATCAAAGAGCACCAAACTCATGGGACTTGCAACTCCTTGCAATATCTAATCATGGCTTCAGTCCCCAGAGATTTAATGGCCTTGTGGATAGCACAACAAACCATTAATCATGGTCTAAGCTAAGCATCATTACGCGACGAGCATAGATTTGCATGCAGCCCTTGTGGATAGCACAACAAAGGTACATGGTTCCTCTACCCCGATCTATAGGCATCTAATGCCATAGCCATAATTTCTCCTCCCAATTAAATAGGCCTTGTGGATAGCACAACAAACCTATCTAAAGTGATTCGAATCCTATGACTATAACGATGGTGGACCACGCGGTAAGTTCTTAACTACTCGCGTTACGGCTTAGAGTTTATCTGAGGGTATTTAGATAACTTTTATCTTGGTCTCTCCTAGGTGATAGTATAAAGATATATCGTATATATTTAGTAAATACTATACCTGCTTTGATTCATAATCAAAAGAAAACATTGCATCACATACAAGTCTAGTGTGGTCATGGATAGCACAGTGGGTTTGATTGGAGCCAATAGTCAAACGCACACACAATCTAACACAACAATTATATTAGATAACCAGCAAACACATAGGCAAGAGATCTCCATCTTTTCGCCTTCCTGGTTGCAGTTGTGGATCGTCCTCGCTCCTTCCTCGGTTGCCTCGATCATATTATATTTAAATTCTAGAATTTACAAGTAAATTGAAGAAGGCCTTATGGCGAGTACAAGAGAGAGAGGGAGGTAGAAATACATCGGAGTATGAGAGAGAGATGTGCGCAGACCTCTATTTATTAATAATTAATAAACAATTATACATCCACGATCCACACAATCCATTCATCACATGAATAATTAATTAAGTGCATATCCATGACCACGGTGTGTTTTAAACATCCACACATGATATAGCGCATCACATGGCTAAAATAAAAGAGTTTTCAAAATATATAATTTTGGCTTTCAAAAAGCTGGGATCCAATCAAAATTGGTATTTTAATTTCGAAAACACTTTTAATTAACTTAACATGCAATCAAATCTAATTTAAAAGCATTAAACACACATCACATGTGCACACATTCCGAATTAATAATTCCATATTATTCCATGCAAATTAGAACAATTCTAATAATCTAACACTTAGATTAAACCCCATCAATAATCTAACAATTAGACTGTTAATGACTAATCTAACTCTTAGACTAGTCCATCAAAGTTAATTAACAATTTAACACTTAAATTATTAATTAACTACTAATCTAACTTTTAGATTTGTTAATTTAAAATCAATTATTAACTTAACACTTAAATTAATAATTAACTTTAATTAACTAATAATTATTAATCTAACAATTAGATTAGTTAATTAATGTTAATTATTAATTTAACCCTTAAATTAATAACTAACAATTAATCATTAAAGACTACTAATTTAACACTTAAATTAGTCATCTAAGTTAATTATTAATTTAACAATTAAATTAATAACTAACTCAAATATTAATTAATAATTAGTTGAAATAATAATTAATAATCTAACTGTTAGATTAATAATTATTAATTACTAATTTAACCCTTAAATTAGTTTAATTAATATTAATTATTAGTTTAACAATTAAACTTTCAGTTAACATTAATAAATTAACAACTAAAAGTTAATCCAAAATGATTCAAAAATCATTAATACCCTGATTAAATAAAATTGAAAAATAATTTTAGTTTCAAAACATCTTTTGAATTTCAAAATTAAAATCCAATTATTATTTAATTGGGAATTTTGGGGTTTAATTTGAAATTAAATTGAGATAAGGGGAGGCCCAAACAGGCTCAGCCAAAAGGCCCTAGCCCTGGCTCGGCCAGGGTTCGAACCAAGGGGGGACTGGCTCGAGCCCTGGCACAGGGCTAGGTCCCAGCCAGCCCGGCCCAGCCGATCGGACTGGCTCGGGACCGGCCCTAGGCCTCCCTCAACCCAGTCGCCCCCATAACCTGCAAACCCTAATGATGCAGGGAAGGAGGTCCGGCGGCTGCAGCGGTTGGGGCGCCGGCGGCCCTGCCCCCTGGCGGCGTCGGCCCCGCCGGCGGGCTCCCCGGCGCCGGTAGGGCCATCGGAGAAGCCCAAACGGGCTGCCGGCCAAGCCCCAAAACAGTGGGATTTTTCTGGTTTGAATGGTTCCAAAACCGAATTTTGGGGCTTGATTTCGGAGCCCTCCAAGGCCACTCCGGCGCCAGCAAAGGTTCCCAATGATAGTGGTGACTATCCACTCGGGATCTGGAGTCCCTGCCCGCCCTCCCAACGCTTGGGAAGCAACTATGAACCAACTGAAAACTCCCCGTTCATCGTCCCACGAAGAACACAAAAGAACCCCCGAATGAAATCCGAAAATGACAGAAAAATAATCTAATTATATGTGTTAATCTTATGAACACTATTCCATCATTTTAATCGGATTAAACGCACGGAATAACTCATGGAAAAATTAATTCGGAGATCGAAACGGGACGAGAAACAGTGGAACATGGCTCTGATACCACTGTTGGGTTTCTCGAGTTTCTCCGAGTCGCTCACGCAGCGGAAAATAAAATAAAATAGCGATTCGTATTGCGGATTCGAATCCGCAACCGTTCGGTTCCGTCGGTGCAACACCGCAAGCCGTGCAAGTGCCCGGCCTCTAGCGAAGTCCATGCGATCCTCCTCGCGATGGATATCCTCACGTTCCTCGTTCTTCGCAGCCCACGAAACCTCCGCTGGTCGCCGCAACACGTAGACGATTTCCTGTCGAACGGGATTCGGAGAAGCGGCGGAGCAGATCTAGATCTGTCTGGATGCCAGAGAGAGAGAGAAACAGAGGAGGGGTGGCTAGGGTTAGCAGCAACTTGGCCTGCTCAGCCCGTTCGCTATGTTTTATACTAACCGCGCGATTTTTCATAAAAACCCCCGATTTGTATAAAACCCACTTATTTATCCATCGCCTTGAGAATCATTGGTGTCTGACCCTCTAGGCCTAAGTACCAGTCCAGTTAATGGCCCAACAAGCCCAGTGACTCCTCACTGGCTTTATTAATCAATTAATAACCCTTTATTAATTAATTAATCAATCAAATTGATGTCGCACATCGAATTTGACTGGGCCTCCGATCACGTTGGGTGCCAAGCAACACCGCGTGAACCCGGAAGGTATTGGGGTTAAGTAACCCACTCTTGGAACATTTCCGCCGACAGTTACCACGTGGATATAATCCTTCATTCGTACAATGCTCTCGAGTCAACTCAGGGTATGGCGAGCTGTCAAACCCTAACCGGTTGACTCACTTGGATTGGATGCCGCTGATAAATATCGAAAAATTCCTTTCCCGATATTATCGTCCGCCATGGCCAGGGACTTCCACGCATCCTTCCTAGATCATTCTCTCTCTAACTACTGAGAGCGAATGATTCTTTATTGACACACAATTCCCTTTGACGGTATTCCGCAGGAGTAATCTGTACTAGTCTAACTGGATATCCGATGTCCTTCTCGGATATCCTCTAACTAGGAACGATTAAGAATATGTGTGTTCAAGTGATCAGTCTCATTAGTATGATCTCATCATAATCTGATCACTATAGTGCATATTCACGGACTTCATTATGAAATGATAATTAATGCGATTTACACATAATGAATATTATGCCATTATATTAATAAATGAACGAGATTTACATAGTCAGATTGGCTTGTAGGCCACCTAAACCTAACAGGGATTACACCACATATTCCGTTCAATTAATGTGTTTGTAAGAAGGTACACTTTCTAGGATTTTAACTCGTTGCCTCGGCCTCAACATCCTCATATTCATTAACCAATTAGAGATGGGAATCTAGAGATGGCCCCTACTAGTTCAAGAGGTGGCCCTTACCACGTAGCAGTTTGTCCCAAAAGGATTCAAGAGGGGACTCCCATGGCGTGGCACTTTGTGTAACAACTAAGGTTTCAAATTCAGTTCTTGGGTCAATTTCGATGTTGGATCCCCCGATTTGGGTCATTGTGAGCCGGGTGCATGGGTTTTGAACAGCGTCGAGTAGGCAGGATGCGCTTCTGATAGGCGTCGGCCATAGGCGACGCGATTTAGGAGCCATGCGGGTGTGCCGCGTGGTCGGCTATTGGGGTGCATGTGTGCGGCCCCAGTCTTGTCTTCTGAATGGCATTGCATATGGTTGACACGATTCAGACATATGCCAGTGTACGACCCTAGTCTTGTCATCTTAATGGCATCATGCATGCTCGACGCGATTCAGACATCTGCTAGTGTGTAACCCCCGTCTTGTCGTCTAAACTGCATCGTTCTAGGACGACGCAATTTAGTGTTGTCAGGGTGACGCCCCCAGCCACCCCTACTCTCTCCCCCCTTTCTCTCATTCATTCCTACTCACCTTCTCTCTTCCCTCTCTCTATCCCTTTGTTTCCTCTCTTCCCTTTCCTCCTTCACCACTCTAATCCTCCTCTACCACCTCTCACCATGTAACGACCCCCTTGTTGGGCTCCGCGTTTCTTCGGATCACTTACGCAACGGAAAATAAAGTAATTAAAACAGCGAATCATTCCCATTTCAAAAATACAAAATTGATAATCGGATTATGGATTCTTATCGTGCGCGGATTCGAATCCGCGGCCGATCGATTTCGTCGGTGTGACACCGCAAGCCGTACAAGCGCCCGGCCTCTTGTGAAGTCCACATGATCCTCCTCGCGGTAGATATCCTAATGGTTCCTCGTTCTTCGTAGCCCACGAAGCCTCCACCATTCGCCGCAATGATCGCTGCAACGCAAGGACGATTTCCCATTGGACGGGACTCGGAGAAGATGGCGGTGTTGGGTTTTCTCGGGTTTCCTCGGATCGCTCACGCAGCGGAAAATAAAATAAAACAGCGATCCGTTTTCCCGTTTCGAAAAATCTAAAACTACGATTATCAGATAATCGATTCTCACCGTGTGCGGATTTGAATCCGCAACCATTCGGTTCCGTCGGTGCGACACCGCAAGCCGTGCAAGCGCCTGGCCTCTAGCGAAGTCCACGCGATCCTCCTCGCGACGGATATCCTCTCATTCCTCGTTCTTCGCAGCCCACGAAATCTCCGCCGGTCGCCGCAATGATCGCCACAACGCGCGGACGATTTCTCGTCGAACGGGATTCGGAGAAGCGGCGGAGCAGATCTAGATCTGTCTGGATGTCACAGAGAGAGTGAAACAGAGGAGGGGCGGCTAGGGTTAGCAGCAGCTTGGCCTGCTCAGCCCGTTCGCTATGTTTTATACAAACCGCGCGATTTTTCATAAAAACCCCCGCTTTGTATAAAACCCACTTATTTATCCATCGCCTTGAGAATCATTTGCGTGTGACCCTCTAGGCCTAAGTACCAGTCCAGTTAATGGCCCAACAAGCCCAGTGACTCCTTACTGGCTTTATTAATCAATTAATAACCCTTTATTAATTAATTAATCAATCGAATTGATGTCGCACATCGAATTCGACCGGGTCTCCGATCACGTTGGGTGCCAAGCAGCAATGCGTGAACCCGGAAGGTATTAGGGTTAAGCAACCCACTCTTGGAACCTTTCCGCCGACAGTTACCGCGTGGATATAATCCTTCATTCGTACAATGCTCTCGAGTCAACTCAGGGTATGGCGTGCTGTCAAACCCTAACCGGTCGACTCACTTGGATTGGATGCTGCTGATGAATATCGAAAAACTCCTTTCGCGATATTATCGTCCGCCCTGGCTAGGGACTTCCGCGCATCCTTCCTAGAGCATTCTCTCTCTAAGTACCGAGAGCGAATGATTCCTTATTGACACACAATTCCCTTCGACGGTATTTTGCTGTACGCAATCCTTGGCGTATTAGAATCCCGTGGCTAGAGATTCGTAAACCAAGGTCAAAGCACAGAAGTCCACCGACAAGGTGTCCTTGGTGTCTCAGGTCCGAGGTGTTAGGAATCTCCTAGAACGCAGCGGAAAATAAAATCGATTCCTATGTATCGGTTGTTGGGATCGTAAAACAGACAATAAAATTAACGCGGGAAGAACGGTTCTTCACCTTTGCGGGGTTTCGAATCTCCCGTGGATGATTCCGACTCGGTAATTGCGCACGCGCACGATCTCTAGAGGTATCCACACGAGCTCCCGCTGCAGATGCGATGTCCTCCTCGACTTGAGTGCTCCGACTAGATCTCAAATCCACCATGCGCGGAGAGAGACAGATCTACCATCAGCGAAGAGAGAGAAGGAGAGAGAGAGAGGAGATAAAGACTCCTGGGGTGTAAAATTCGTCCAACCTGTTTTACCCCTCCCCTTGGCCTCCTTATATAAGAAATAAGGATAAGCACAAGAATTAATCTTCATGATTTTCCAAGAGTTTGGCCTTGGATAAATCTCCATTAAATCTTCATGTTTATCCCGCGGCTTTACATAAAAACCCAGATAAGCATGAAATTTAACGTCTCTCACCGTCTGACGAGAACTCTTATGTGTGTGACCTTCTAGGCCCATATATCAGTCCGGTTTCAGGCCCATTAAACTTAGAACTAATTCTAGATTTTAATATTTATTAATTAACATTTAAACATCATATGTTAAATGATTAATTTAATAAACAAGTGGATTATCATCTGATGATTAATTTACTTGGCCTTCTGATCATGAACAGCACCAAACACTACCTCATGATCCCAGAAGATATAAGGGATACTGTTCCCTTTAATTGAACCTTTCCGTCTGCAGATACCGTACAGATAAAATCCTTCACTCATCCAATGTCCCAATAACGCAAAGGTATGATTTTATAGTCAAACCCTCTATCGCATTATTTAGATGGATTCCAGTACTCAGTTAATTTCTAAAAAGACATGTCTTTCATTTGACCCTGGCCAGGGATTTCTGTGTACACATCCATAGGACATTCTCTCTCCAGTCTTATACCAAGAGTGAGTGATCCCTTGTTGTTCACTCAATTACCTTCGCAAGCTTTCCACTGTATCTAAGAGACCGACTATCGTGGGCTTAATGGTTAAAGTCCACAAGTCAGAAAATCAAGACACAATGGTCTACAAACAAGGTATCTTTGGTGACTCAGGTCAAAGGACCAACTGTGCTACTGCAACGATTGAATTCCCTGGTTGCCTAATAGGTATAATTACCATCCAGGAATTCTTATTTGGGTTTGTTCAGTGAACTCATTCTCTAATGAGCACCTACAAGTTTGTCTTAGTGTCACTACACGAGTGAATGTGAGATCATTCACCCTCATCACATGAGCAGACATAACTTGTGTCGATCTTATTGGATATTTAATGTCCATCTCAAATATCCTATGATTGAGAATTGTTTAAGACAAGTGACTGAGGATATTGATCTCACTATCATGATCTCATCATGATTCAATATCCCATACATTTGTCTACGGACCTTCATTACGATAGTTAATTTGCAAGAACTATAAATGAAGAAATAATTGCCTTTATTAATAATTTAAACTAGAATGTACAATGATTGGCTTTGAGGCCACCCAATTCTATCATTCTCCCACTTGGACTATAGCCAATCACCCATGTGTCTAAGTCCCATAGACTTAAGGTGACGTTCTAAATTGTTTTAAGATAATAGCTTAGTCAAGGGATCTGCTAATTATCTTCAGATGAGACTTTCTCAACTACTATATCTCCTCGGGCGATAATCTCACGAATCAGATGAAATCGTCTTAGAATGTGCTTTGACTTCTGATGTGATCTTGGCTCCTTCGCTTGAGCTATAGTCCCATTGTTGTCACACAATAATGGAACAGGATCTGAAATGCTTGGAACTACTCCAAGTGCAGAGATGAACTTCTTCATCCAAACCGCCTCCTTGGCCGCTTCAGCTGCAGCAATGTATTCTGCTTCGGTCGTCGAATCTGCAGTTGTTTCTTGTTTGGAACTTTTCCAACTTACTGCACCTTCATTTAACATGAACACAAATCCAGACATGGATTTGCTATCATCCATATCCGACTGGAAACTCGAGTCAGTAAACCCTCGAAGTTCCAAGTCGTTTCCTCCATAGACGAGAAATAGATCCTTAGTCCTTCTTAAGTATCTAAGGATGCATTTCACCGCCTTTCAGTGTTCTTCACCTGGATCAGCCTGATATCTACTATTGACACTTAGTGGGTGTGCCACATCTGGCCTAGTACATAGCATTGCATACATGATAGATCCTATTGCTGAGGCATAAGGAACTCTATCCATGTAAGCTTTCTCTTCAGATGTCGTGGGAGACATTTCTTTAGAGAGATAAATTCCAGGTCTCATTGGAACGAGGCCTCTCTTGGAATTTTCCATGCCAAACCTTTTGACTATGGTATCTATGTATATAGATTGGGATAAGCCAAGCATCCTTTTGGACCTATCTCTATAGATCCTTATTCCCAGAATATATGATGCTTCTCCTAAATCTTTCATGGAGAAGTTTTTGGATAACCAAGTCTTTACAGATGACAACATTCCTACATCATACCCAATGAGTAGAATGTCATCAACGTAAAGTATCAAAAAGGTAACTGCGCTCCCACTAGTCTTTTTGTATATATAAAGTTCATCTTCATTCTTAATGAAGTCATAAGATTTGATTGCTTCATCAAATCTTAAGTTCCAAGTTCGGGATGCCTGCTTTAATCCATAAATGGATATTTGCAGCTTGCATACCTTACTTGAATGCTCTTTGGAAGTGAATCCTTCAGGTTGTATCATATACACCTCTTCTTGAAGGTTCCCGTTAAGGAATCCTATTTTCACATCCATTTGTCATATTTCATAATCATAGAATGCGGCGATAGCAAGAAGTATTCTGATTGACTTAATCATGGCAACTGGAGAAAAGGTTTCGTCATAGTCAATGCCTTGCCTTTGACGATATCCTTTTGCTACCAGCCTTGCCTTGTATGTGTCAATCTATCCATCTGCCCCGATCTTTCTTTTAAAGATCCATTTACTGCCAATAGGTACTATACCTTCTGGCAGATTAACCAAGTTCCAAACTTGGTTGGCATACATGGACTGAATTTCAGAATTCATTGCCTCTTGCCATTTTTCTGATTCTTGACTATTTATGGCCTCTTGTTAGGTTTGAGGGTCATCATCCGCATTTAAGTGCACTTTTGATTTGCCATCATCGATATGTCCAACATATCTTTTAGGCTACTTAGGCACTCAACCTGATCTGCGAACCTTTTGTGTATCATCTTGAACAAGTTCTTGAGTCAATGGTTCAGTAGATGAACTAGTGTTGATTTGTAAATTTAGAATTTCTTCCAGTTCTATCTTGCTCCCACTCTCTTCTTTTGAAAGATATTCTTTATCTAAGAAGACAGCTCTTTTTGCGATAAACACCCTGTGATCGCTGGGCTAATAGAAATAATATCCAAAAGTCTCTTTTGGATATCCCACAAATCTACATTTTTCTGTTCTAGAATCCAGTTTGTCTGGATCATGTCTTTTGACATGTGCAGGACAACTCCAGAGTCTAACATGCTTAAAGTCCGGTTTCTTCCCTTTCCATATCTCATATGGAGTGGAAGATACTGACTTACTGGAAACTTTGTTCAACAGATATGCAGCAGTCAACAGTGCATATCCCCATAAAGAGATTGAAAGTTTAGCATAACTCATCATTGATCGTACCATATCTAATAGAGTACGATTTTTCCTTTCCGATACACCATTTAATTGTGGTGTATAGGGAGGAGTCCACTGAGACAAAATGCCATTATTCTTAAGATATTGTGTGAATTATGTACTTAAGTATTCACCCCCTCGATCTGATCGAAGAGTTTTGATACTCTTTCCAGTCTGGTTCTCAACTTCATTTTTAAACTCTTTAAATTTCTCAAAGACTTCTGACTTATATTTCATTAAATATATGTAGCCATATCTTGAGAAATCATCTGTAAATGAAACAAAGTATGAGTAACCACCCATAGCATGAGTGGACATTGGACCACATACATCACTATGTATTACTTCCAATAAGTCCTTAGCTCTTTCTCCATGTCCTGAGAATGAAGCTTTGGTCATTTTTCCCATGAGACAAGCTTCACAAGTTGCAAATGATTCATAATCAAATGGATCAAGATATCCATTCTTTTGCAACCTGATGATCCTGTTCTCATTTATATGACCTAGCCTACAATGCCATAGGTATGATTTATTCACATCCTTATCTATTCGTTCAAGAGATTTATTTACTAGACAAACATCATATGAAATATCAAGTAAATATAATCCATTCAATAAATATCCAGAAGCAAACAATTTGTCTCATTGATAAATGGAACAACTTTTATTCTCAAGTTTCATAGAATATCCTTGTTTATCTAAACATGAAATAGATATGATATTCCTAATAATGGTCGGAACATAATAACAATCTATTAGTTCCAATGAGTCTCCTAACGGCATCTGAAGTCTTGCTGTCCCCACAGCTAACGCAACAACTTTTGCTCCATTCCCAAGTCTCAGATCCACGTCTCCGCGGTTCAATATTCTTTTCCTTGTTAGCACCTGCAAGTTATTGCAGATATGAGAAACACATCCAGTATCTAATACCCAAGATGTTGATTCTCTATAAGACAAGTTAAGATCGATCATAAGTATACCTGAAGCTTCACCAAGCTTCTCCTTTGCTTTTTATGCTAGATAAATCTTGCAGTTTCTCTTCCAGTGACCTTCTTTATGGTAGTAGAAACACTGACCTTTATCATTGACTTTAGCTTTGTCCTTTTGAACCGCCGGTTTGCTTTTCACTAGCTTCTTAGGCTTACCTTTCTTGAAGGTCTGTCCAGCTTTTCTTTTCTTGTTGGTCTTACCAACAAGCATTACATGTGGCTTATCTTTCTGGATAGTGCCTTCTGCTGTCTTCAACATGTTAAGCAGCTCAACCAGTGTAACTTCAATTTTGTTCATATTGAAGTTGATAATGAATTGTGAAAATGAATCTGGAAGGGACTGTAGGATTAAGTCAATGCTTAGGTCATTGTTCATAACAAAGCCAAGCACTGCAAGCCTCTCAATCCATTCTATCATCTTGAGCACATAAGTTTGCACAGATGTGCCCTCGCTAATTCTGGTCCTGAACAATTTCTTAGATATCTCATATCTTTCTGTTCTGGATTGTTCACCAAACAACTCTTGTAGGTGATTCAGAATGGACTTAGGTTCCATATTATCATGTTGTCGTCGTAGTTCATTGTTCATTGAACTAAGCATATAACACTAGACTTTGATAGAATCCTCCTTCCAGTTTTCAAACATCATTAATTCATCCTCGTTAGCATTATCACCGAGTTGCACTGGATCTGGTTGATCCAGGACATAGGCTAACTTTTCACACCTGAGGACAATCTTTAGGTTGCGTAACCAGTCAATGTAATTAGGTCCCGTGAGTTTGTTTGCATCAAATATGCAACGAAGGGGGTTAGGTGACGACATAGCGACCTACAAGGAAATATAAAAATAAGCAGATAGTTCTTAAAATCAGATTTATGACTTTTAATCTAGATTTAGGCTCCCACTATTTTATCGGCGATCTGTATGACCCTCTAATATACAAAACGGGAGATTCCGGTGATCTCCTAGTGGGGATCAGAATCCTTTGGGCATCATGCATGTGACCTTGTGGTAGCACAACAAATCACATCAAGTCCCTTAGGCAGTCAACTCTTGACAATTGCAACATTTGCAATATTCGATCAATTTAACCCCTGAATCAGAATGACCTTGTGGTAGCACAACAAATCAAATGATTCAGTTAAGTTTATCCATCATTACTTAGATAACATGAATTCATAGTGCAATCCTTGTGGTAGCACAACAAAACTACACTATTTGTCCATTTATCTTAGTGACATCACATGTCGTAGACCTAGGTTAATTTCTAAATCAAATAGACCTTGTGGTAGCACAACAAATCCATTTGAGATAAGAATTATCCTTAGATCTATAATGATGGTGGGTTACGTGGATTATTCTGAATATCTCACGTTTACAACTTAAATTTTAAAAGAGGGTTTTTGAGTTGATTTTTTAAAATCGTGCTATCAATAGTATTTCGATTTGAAGTATCATAATACTTAATAGAAATATATATATGATAGCATAGTTCACAAATATCACATATGCAGAAAAATTAAATAGGGATGATCATGGACTGCTAAAGCTACTATGGAATCATCAGAGCCAAACGATGATCCATAATAGAATCCTAATGTGAAAACAACAACACTGGTTCCATTTGATGCGAGTCCTTCCTCCATAGGTGTCTTCAGAAGATCCCGTCCTCTAAACTTAATCCGTAACATTTAAATATGAAATTTATGACTCGTAGGTCCATAAATGTACATTTAAATAATAAGAAACCTTGATCTTATCAAGGGGAGTACAATCTTATAGAAAGGTAGAGAGTACATTTGGATTAAGAGAGAGGAGGACACGCAGGTCCTATTTAAAATACCAAATGAAATAAGCATCGCATTCATTCACATCAATCATCACATGATAATAATAAGTCCATGATCATCCCACCATAAAACACATCACATGCATCACAATCACCACATAATTACAATTGGTATTAAATTTTATAAATATAAAATTATAATACCAGTAAATTTTTGAAATAACACTTATTTCAATATTATCAATAATATTCAAAACATTATTAACTAATGAAATAACTAAACCATTCAGTTAATCTAAATTCTAATTCAAACATTTTGAACAGCTAAATAAAATCAAGTTATGCATAAAATGAGTTTAAAACAATTTTAAACTTAATTGATTTAATAGGGAAGTTAATTATCTAAAACAATTTTAAATAATTAACCAATACCCTATAATCAATAAAACCCTTTAATATGAATTAACAGTTATTAAATAGTTTAATAATATGTTAATAATAATAAGAATAATTAATAACAATTATTAATTATCCCATAAAATTTCTATTTTAAACAGGGATTAATGGGGTTTTAATAGGGGTTCGGATAGCCTTTAGGGCCGGTCGGGTCCGGACCCGGTCCGGATCCGGCGCGGGTCAGCGGGTCCGGGTGGGCCGGCCCACTGGCCCACGCGCCGCTTCACCCCCGCTGCCCGTTAGGGTTTGGGTGAAGCGGCGCTCTTGGTTCGCTCCCCGAACGGCGGGGCCAGGTCGTCGCCGGCCCGGTGGAAGGGCGGCGAGGCTCCGGCCGGCTCCCACGGTGCCGGTGTACGTGGCCGGTAGTGCTCCAAGCGTTGCCGAACGTCCTTAAACCTCACCGGTCCTCCCCTTAAACCTGCATGCTGCAAGTAATTAAAATAACATGGGGAGTTGGTCGCTCCCGGCCCAGCCGATGGGCGGCGGGAATCCGGCGGGCTCCTATGGCGCTGCGGATGTCATCGGCGACCTCCTTTTGTGTCGTCGGACTTGCCCTCTCCATCCTTGCAAGCGCAGTTGATGGCAGCGTCTGGTGCGAAGCCTGCGGGGAGGAAAGGGCGGTGTGGCTGGGTGTTGTGCTTGTCGGGCAGCGCCAGATGGCGCTTGCGACGCCGACAGACGTCCTTAGTGAGGCCGGTAGGTGCCGTCGGACGTTCTCCATCAATCATGCAAGCATGTATTATCCCGCTTGCATGGCCGCATGGTCAAGATAAAGATAACAGGTTATCTTCAGCCATCATCGAAGAAAACGGTGGGGATCCTAGCATGGGTATCCTATCTGGTCATACCAGAAAGGATGAAGGCATACTTCCGTTACAAAAACCAAGGCTATTCTCCCCTATTGCATTTCTCAGCCGATAATCTTACAGACGAACCCAAAATTGCCCTATTTAATTTCGGGATCATATCCCTATAAATTTTAGACTTTCTAAAAACGCGGGAACGATTCCCAGATTGTTAAAATAATTTTGAGCCCAAGAACACGTACAATACGGGTTCTTCACGCATAACGAGAAATTATCACGCAAAACGATGCCGTCTTACGATCGAATCAGCAACCTGGCTCTGATACCACTGTTAGGAATCGCCTAGAACGTAGCGGAAAATAAAATCGATTCCTATGTATCGGTTGCTGGGATCGTAAAACGGACAATAAAATTAACGCGGGAAGAGCGGTTCTTCACCTTTGCGGGGTTTCGAATCTCTCGTGGATGATTCCGACTCGGTAATCGCGCACGTGCACGATCTCTAGAGGTATCCACATGAGCTCCCGCTGCAGACGCGATTTCCTCCTCGACTTGAGTGCTCCGACTAGATATCAAATCCACCATGCGCGGAGAGAGACAGATCTACTCTAAGAGAGAGAGAAGGAGAGAGAGAGAGGAGATACAGAATCCTGGGGTGTAAAATTCGTCCAACCTGTTTTACCCCTCCCCTTGGCCTCCTTATATAAGAAATAAGGATAAGCACAAGGATTAATCCTCATGATTATCCAAGAGTTTGGCCTTGGATAAATCTCCATTAAATCTTCATGTTTATCCTGCGGCTTTTCATAAAAACCCAGATAAGCATGAAATTTAACGTCTCTCACCGTCTGACGAGAACTCTTATGTGTGTGACCCTCTAGGCCCATATATCAGTCCGGTTTCAGGCCCATTAAACTTAGAATTAATTCTAGAGTTTAATATTTATTAATTAACATTTAAACATCATATGTTAAATGATTAATTTAATAAACAAGTGGATTATCATCTGATGATTAATTTACTTGGCCTTCTGATCATGAACAGCACCAAACACTACCTCATGATCCCAGAAGATATAAGGGATATTGTTACCTTTAATTGAACCTTTCCGTCTGCAGATACCGCACAGATAAAATCCTTCACTCATCCAATGTCCCAATAACGCAAGGGTATAGTTTTATAGTCAAACCCTCTATCGCATTATTTAGATGGATTCCAGTACTCAGTTAATTTCTAGAAAGACATCTCTTTCATTTGACCCTGGCCAGAGATTTCTGTGTACACATCCATAGGACATTCTCTCTCCAGTCTTATATCAAGAGTGAGTGATCCCTTGTTGTTCACTCAATTACCTTCGCAAGCTTTCCATGTATCTGAGAGACCGACTATCGTGGGCTTAATGGTTAAAGTCCACAAGTCAGAAAATCAAGACACAATGGTCTACAAACAAGGTATCTTTGGTGACTCAGGTCAAATGACCAACTGTGCTACTGCAACGATTGAATTCCCTGGTTGACTAATAGGTATAATTACCATCCAAGAATTCTTATTTGGGTCTGTTCAGTGAACTCATTCTCTAATGAGCACCCACAAGTTTGTCTTAGTGTCACCACACGAGTGAATGTGAGATCATTCACCCTCATCACATAAGCAGACATAACTTGTGTCGATCTTATCGGATATTTAATGTCCAAGTTAAATTCCAAGTTAAAAACATCATCATTTCATGCATTTGTGGTTTTCTCGGCAAAATCGAGATAAATCAATTTATTTAAGAAAAAATCTAATTTACATTTATTCTATGTGAACATGACATGCAGATGATGTAGTGCAGTTAATAAAGTCTCTGGAAATTTGTGGGTGGTCCAGTGTTCGAATCTCAACAAAAATCGACTTCATTTTGGCTAAAAGGCTAAAGTAGGGACGAAAGGGTCTTTTAACACTCTAAAAACGTTGCCCTAATTTCTGCTCAAGAAAGAGCCTTGGAGCAACTGCCACCTTCTTTTCCCCCTCCCTTCTTCTTTTTGAAAACACTCCCCCTTTTAAATACTCTTTCTTCCCTTCTTTGCCTCTCTCTGGAATCTATCTCTCTCTTTCAGGTTCTCTCTCCCCCTAGCTCTCTCTCTCTTCTTTGCTCTCTCTGCCGCAGCCCCTCTTTCTCTGACTTTTTCTCTCTTTCTCTCTCCCCTGTTAGACTCCCTCTCTCTCTCTCCCTTTTCTTTCTCTCCCTCTCCTTCTCTCAACCGCAGACCCCCTCTCTCTCCCTGCTTTTCTCTCTCTCTCACCTTTTCTCCCTCTCCCACCCTTTCTTTTTCCTATTTTTTTCTTCTTCCCCTTCGTCCTTTTCTTCCTCTGTCCTTTTCCTCTCTCTGTCCCTCTCCACGTCTCTCTATTCTCTCTGCCATGCCTGCTGAAGGGGCCCGCCAGACGCTGTCGCATCGCCACGCGGCTGCTCTGCGTGTTTCGCCGGGCTGGGCATCGTCCCCCGTGCCCAGCACGAAGACGCGCCACGGCCCGCCTAGCCGACATGCGTCCCAGTCGCCGGGTCCTCCGCGCCACGCGTCGCCGCACGAGCCTGCCCGCCTACTCCGCATCGTCGATCGAGCCTAGCGTAGGTGGGTAGCTCGCCGCCAACCGCCACGCGTCGTCAGCGCCCGCGTACGAGCCTGCCACGCGGCACGCCCACGTTCGAGCCCTCCACCTTCTCCACTGAGCCTGCTTCTCGGTCCAAAGCACACGTGCGCCCACCTACTGCCAAGAACTCTGCCCGGACCACTGCACCACAGCCCTCACAGATCCCTCCAACGCCTGCCCACGCCTGCTTGCCATCGGGCACACAACGTCCACTACCCCCACAGAGCTTGCTTATACTATTATTACCTAGTATTCATGTTATTTTGGATGAGTAGCTTAGGTTTAGTTATTTCTTTTAGTTAATTTAATTTGTTTGAAGAATATTGGTGATTATCATAGTGGTTTTATTTTTTTTATATGTACTCTTTTCTTCATCTAGTTTAAATATCATTGGAAGTTTTAACATTGCTTCCTTCATTTCATCACTCTCTTTCTTCCTTCATTTAAGCATAATTGTTTATATTTTGTGTTAGATTAGGTTAATAGTTAAGAAATGTGCATAGTTGTTCTAAATCTGGTTAAGTAGTTAGTTTCATTTTAATGGTAGTTTTCATTTAAGCTATGCAAGTGATCTACTAATTTTTCAAATATCTTAAGATTCTAAAATCAAAATCCAACATTTTCAAGGTTAATAATCTATCTCCCTGTGGATTCGACCCGATCTCACTTTTGTGTTGTACCTTAATATTTATGTGTTTGATTGGAATTTAAAGTTGATGTTCATGTATGTTTAATGACACATGATTTTGAACGAACAATTTTTGGCACCGTTGTCAGGGAGTTAAATTTTTAATTTTGATTATTTTGGATTTAGTGTAATTATTTCTTATCTAATCTCCTTTTTCTTATTTGTGTAGGTGCATTTTTAAAAAAAAGAGAGAGAGAGAAAGAAGGAAAGTGAAATCATTAGTAAGAATGTTCCAACTTTCTATTTTTTTAACTTTTCTTAGTTTCAGGGTTGCCATTAACTAAAAAAGGGAAAGAAAAAGAAGCAAATTCAAATTTAAAAATCTCCATTTCAACATTAGAAACTGTAAGGATCGAGACTTTCGGATCCGGTTTTCGGGTCGGACCCTGTAGTTCTGGCCCTAGTGGGGGGGCTGAGGTTCTGTGTAGATTCGCGTCAGGACCTCGAGACGTGTTTTGAACGGCGTCCACCGTTGCAGACGCGTTTCAGGTTCTGCCACGTGGCTGGCTTCGGGCCGCGAGAGTACGGACCTGTCGTGTCGTCTGAACGGCGTCCGCGTAGGACGACGCCTTTTAGACTGCGACTCTGAGTGTGTCAGAGTACGGCCCTGACAGGTTGTCTGAACAGCGTCTATGTAGGACGACGCGTTTCAGACTCCTGTCAGAGCGGCCGTCATATCACCTGATAGACGTCCGTGGATGTCGACGCGTTTTAACCAGTCTCTAGTTAACCCCGCGAGCCCTCCTTCTTTCCCTCATTTTCTCCTTCTCTCTTTCTCTCCTTCCCCTCCGGCGAACTCGGCGGCGACTCCTCCTCCTCCCTCTTTTCCTCCCACCATTTCATCTCTCCCTCCACTCCATCCTCTACCTAGCTCCTACCACTACCACCTCCACCTCCACTGCGGCGTTCTACTCTCCGGACGGCGGCCGACGTCACGGTGCAGCAAGGACGACCACGGCGGTACTGGCGGCGGCGTGGGGCGAGACGGGTGGACGGCTTGAAGCTCGGAGGCGTTCAAGTATCCGGTAGGGTGACGGTTCCCATAGCATCGTGTTTTCCCCCGTCTAAGCATGTTATGGATCTATGGTTTTGGGGGGTAGAACGAGCATGTTTAGGAGTTCTTTTGATGTTATGGGGGATTTCTATGAATGTGTTTTCCTATGGATTGGGTTGCCCCTCTTTCTCCTCCGTTTTGGGTTTGTTTGGGTTGAAAAGGGAGCCCTCGGGCTCATGGCAAACTTTGGTTCCTGGGGTTGAAAGACGTCGTGTATGGACGACGCATTTTTGAAGGGCGTCGGGCCATCACGACGCCTTTTAGACAGGAATCACCTGACTGAGAGTCTGCCAGTTCGGGGATTATGGGACTAAAAGACGTCATGGGTGGGCGATGCATTTTGAATAGCGTCGTGTAGCCATGACGCCTTTTAAGGCAGAAATCCCCTGAGTAAGGCCTTTGGAATTTCTGGATTTCTGTGTT
Organism: Zantedeschia hybrid cultivar; assembly: GCA_030544215.1. NCBI lineage: Eukaryota > Viridiplantae > Streptophyta > Magnoliopsida > Alismatales > Araceae > Zantedeschia > Zantedeschia hybrid cultivar. The sequence goes on along the minus strand of JARZZO010000013.1, from coordinate 10,934,494 downwards.
GAATGGCGTCTGAGGATGTCGACGCCTTTCAAAAGGCGACCTCTAGTGTCGACGCCTTTTAAGGCCTGATTCTGAAGACTGTTTTACATAAACCTGTACATGGAGCTTGAATGGCGTCGGCCTTGGGCGACGCGATTCAAGACAGAACCACACTAATTCATGCCAGTAAAATGTGTTCACACTGCTAGATAGATGGTTAGTGCATGTTTTAGTGTACCCGATAGAGATGGATTCTTCATGATCGGATGGTTCTATATGTGTGTTATGCGATCGCGGACTTTTCACGTGACCGGATCGCACTGTGCTGGGTTTTGAGTTACTGTGGACCTGGAGTGACACTGTAGCACTTTATCACCCTGTGCTGGTGGGGGCGTGAGCACAGCGCCGGTGGGGGCGTGGGTGGGGTGACGCCTAGTGAGAGAGGGTCACCTGGTGAACGCCGGGGTCAGCTAGTACCGGTGTCGGAGTGGTACATTCGGAGAGTCACTCATGTTGAGGGAAGGAGTAGCCACCTGAGCCAGTTGGGCCGGAGTAGCTAGTGTGCTACCCGAGGGGCTACTGCTTGGTCTCAGCGGGTCGAGTTTTTCCCACCGTTGTTTGTGCGGTTGGCGAGTTCTATCGAGACGGCAGTTGTGGATTCTCTAGTCGGCTTGTTTAGAATGTGCATGTTATTATATTTCGACTGCATGTGATTTCACGTTGAGAATTAGGAATTGTACCTACCACTGCACTTGTTACTTTACCGTTAGCTGTACTTTACACTTGTGGGTGTGTGCGTGGGCAGTGGGGATCGAAGGATCCCTACTGAGTCTTGTCTTGAGACTCACCCCTGCGGTTTTCAGGTGAGGACTCCCAGCAGACTTAGAGCGGCGTGTGCGGCCGTGTGTTGAGCGCCTTCAGCAGTTGTTCCGGGGTATGCCCCGATGTAGTTGTTATTTATTTCTGGCATGTATGTTTAATTATTTCTTTTCAGTTGGAGTATGTAATTATTTGCTGTGTCGAGTCGCATTGTAATGACTTTTAATTTCTGCACTTTCATTTCTATTCAATGCGATGTTGATGTTTAGCTTAGTTTATTATTTGTTTCCCAGACTTACTTAGATCCTGGTTTGGTTCCAAATTAATGATTCGGTACCCATTTAGTAATCGGATCCCCGATTATAGGGTGGTGGGTCGTTACAGTTGGTATCAGAGCATACGGTCTGGCAAATAAATAAATAACTAGGTTAAATATTGTAAGTTCGGCAAATAAATACATTATCCCGTACAGGCACAACGGTAGCATAGGTTTTAGGACTCTAATTAGAACTTTTTGATTTTGTAATTGTAGGCGAGTAGATGGCTCCCAGAAAGAGGATGCCAGTTATTCGAGAGCGGGGAGATGCCCCTAGTGGGTCCGAGGCAGGAAGGCCGAGTGTAGAGCAGTTTATGGAGGCCATGATGGACACTATGGCTAGATATCAGACGCGAGACCCTAGCGAGAGTTCTAGTGCTCGGAGAGGGTCTACAGCTACACTTGAGAGGTTCTTGAAGCTGAGGCCACCTCACTTCACCGGTCGTCCCGACGCTGACGAGGCCATTCACTGGCTTCGAGAGATAGAGAAGACCTTCGATACCATGGACTGTGCAGCAGTAGAGAGGACCCCACTGGCTACCTTTATGCTGAAGGATAGCGCCTATGACTGGTGGACCACACTGAAGAGTTTGTCTTATGAGGACAGGAGTCTTAGGGAAATTTCATGGGAGACCTTTGTTAAGGAGTTTAATGCACAATATTTCCCTAGACATGTCCAGCGAGCCAAGGAGAGGGAGTTTATGGATCTGACGCAGGAGAGTATGATGGTACTTGAGTACCAGGCGAAGTTTGTTTCGCTAGGACGGTTCGTGCCTTTCATATCTGGGGACGAGGAGCGTCGCACGGAGAGGTTTGTGGACGGGCTGAGGCTCAGTCTGAGGAACTTTGTGGCGTCCCACTGTTGTACAGACTTGGGATCAGCAGTTAGGTGTGCAGCAGCAGTTGAGGCTCAGCAGACCCAGTCGGCCCGGGAGAGAGGGCAGACTGCTCAGAGACCAGTGCGAGGCAGGGGTAAGGCAGCGGCACCGGCTCCTTCGGTCGGATCGGGATCGTCATCACTCGGCTCCCGATTCAGGAGATTCTTCAGGGGTGGTGGCAGCAGTAGTGGCAGCAGTGGGCCTAGGCAGGGTCAGCAGAGTCAGTCAGCGTCCAGTGCACAGCAGGAGCCAGCTCAGAAGCTTCCGGCAGTTTGTCAACACTGTGGTGGTGCCCATGGCGGGACTCAGTGTCCCACTCTTCCCAGGAGGTGTTTTACTTGCGGCCAGCAGGGCCATCTGGCGAGGCAGTGCCCGCAGGGGCATAATCAGGGGCAGGGTCATGGCGATCAGAAGAAGCCGAGGACCCAGGGGAGAGTTCTAGCTATCACCAGGAGGGAGGCTCGCGCGTCCAACTTGGTGGAAGGTACACTTTCTGTCCTCGGGAACTCTGCGCATGTGTTGATCGATTCGGGTGCTTCGCATTCTTTCATTTTCGAGCAGTTCCTAGATATTCTTTCTGCACCCGTTGATGAGTTATCTGATAGTTTGATGGTGGAAGTTCCTTCTGGAGACTTCATGATATCTTATAATTGTTTGAGGAATGTTCCCTTGACCATTGAGGGTCATGTGCTACCTGCCCAGTTGGTTGTACTTGCTATTCGTGATTTTGATATCATCCTGGGTATGGATTGGTTGGGAGCCTTTTATGCAGAGGTGGACTGCCACAGGAAGAGGGTGCGCTTCTCTATTTCGGACATCCCGACCTTCTTTTTCCAAGGTATTAGGCTTTCTTCTCGAGGTATTCTCATTTCTGCCTTTAAGGCACGGAGGTTGCTTGCTGGTGGCTGTGAGGCTTTCCTTGCCTCTATGGTTGTTTCTGATGTCCGTGATAGTCCCAGTCCTTGGGAGGTGCCTGTTGTTTGTGATTTCGTAGATGTGTTTCCTGAGGAGCTGCCTGGCCTTCCTCCTCAGCGAGAGGTCGAGTTTACCATCGAGCTTGCACCAGGTACGGCGCCCTTGTCTAAGGCCCCGTATCGGATGGCGCCAGCCGAACTCGCTGAGTTGAAGGCGCAATTGCAGGAGTTGCTGGATAAGGGTTTCATTCGTCCCAGTACATCTCCATGGGGTGCTCCAGTTCTGTTTGTCAGGAAGAAGGATGGTTCTTTGAGATTGTGCATCGATTATAGGCAGCTGAACTAGGTAACAATAAAGAATAAGTATCCACTTCCTAGGATCGATGATTTGATGGATCAGCTACAGTCCGCGAAGGTGTTTTCCAAGATCGACCTGAGATCTGGATATTATTAGATGAGGATCCGGGATGTGGATGTTAGTAAGACGGCTTTCAGGACTCGATATGGGCATTATGAGTTTTTGGTTATGCCCTTCGGCTTGACCAATGCTCCGGCGGCCTTTATGGATTTGATGAACTGAGTCTTCAGGACCTACCTGGACCAGTTTGTGGTTGTATTTGTTAATGATATTCTGATCTATTCTTCTTCTGAGGAAGAGCACGCCGCCCATCTTCGGGCAGTGCTGCAGGTCCTGAGGGAGCACCAACTTTACGCCAAGTTTAGCAAGTGTGAATTTTGGCTAAACGAGGTGCACTTCCTTGGGCACGTTATTTCTGGTGAAGGTATCGCAGTAGATCCAGCCAAGATCGAGGCAGTAATGGACTGGAGCAGGCCGACTTCAGTGACTGAGATCAGGAGCTTTCTGGGGCTTGCTGGTTATTACAGGCGGTTTGTTCAAGGGTTTTCTTCGATAGCGGCCCCCTTGTCGAGGTTGACTCGAAAGGGAGTTCGTTTTGTGTGGACCGAGGATTGTGAGCAGAGTTTTAATGAGCTAAAAAACTTGCCTCACGTCACCCCCAGTGCCGGTGCTTCCATCTGGGTCAGGTGGATTTGTGGTTTACTCGGATGCGTCCCGTCGAGGTTTGGGCGCAGTCCTTATGCAGCATGGCAAGGTAGTTGCTTATGCTTCTCGGCAGCTGAAGAGGCATGAGGAGAACTACCCTACTCATGATTTGGAACTTGCGGCTGTGGTGTTTGCACTTAAGATCTGGAGGCATTACTTATATGGAGAGAAATTCCAGGTTTTCACCGATCACAAGAGCTTGAAATATGTATTCACTCAGAGAGACCTAAATCTGAGGCAGCGGAGGTGGATGGAGTTTATTAAAGATTATGACTTTGACCTTTCTTATCATCCGGGCAAGGCGAATGTGGTGGCAGACGCTTTGAGTCGGAAGACGGTCATGTCATACCTTATGATTCAGGAATGGAAATTGTTCGAGCAGATTGTGGACTCCTCCTTTAGGGTCCCACGCGAAGAGGATAGAGCAGTGCTAGTCAGCTTGACTGTGAGACCAGCTGTGTACCACGCTGTGATTGAGGCTCAGAGGACAGATGTGGAGTTACCACAGATTCTCCAGAGGTCAGAGGTGGAGTTGTGGGATGACGGTACTGTCAGGTTCAGAGGCAGACTCTATGTCCCGACTGAGGAAGACGTGTACAAATGTGTTCTTGATGAGGCGCACCGTTCGAGATATGCAGTGCATCCTGGAACAACAAAGATGTATCATTGTTTGAGGAGGCACTTCTGGTGGCCCGGTATGAAGAAAGATGTGGCTGAATATGTGGCTAGATGTATGACTTGTCAGCAGGTTAAAGCCGAGCATCAGAGACCTGGAGGGTTGCTGCAGCCCTTGCCGATTTCAGAGTGGAAATGGGAGCATGTGACGATGGACTTTGTGATGGGATTGCCTACATCCTCTAGCAGGAGAGATGCTATCTGGGTCATCGTTGATCGGCTGACCAAGTCGGCACACTTCCTAGCCATTAGGAAGGACTGGTCGGTCGGCAAGCTGGCAAAGTTGTTTGTAGACCGGATCATCTTTCTGCACGGGGTACCTTTGTCCATTGTATCAGATCGAGATCCGAGGTTTACTTCCAGGTTCTGGAAGAGCTTTCAGAAGGCATTGGGCACTCAGTTGACTTTCAGCTTGGCCTATCATCCCGAAACTGACGGGCAGTCAGAGAGGACCATTCAGACCTTGGAGGATATGCTCAGGGCATGTTGCCTAGACTGGGGAGGTTCGTAGGAACGGCGTTTGTCCACTGTGGAGTTTGCCTACAACAACAGTTATCATTCCAGTATCGGCATGGCACCTTATGAGGCTTTGTATGGGCGGCCGTGTCGATCTCCGGTGTGTTGGTCCGAGATCGGTGAGAGGCAGATAGCAGGGCCTGAGTTAGTGCAACAGTGTGCTGAGATTGCCAGGACAGTTCGGCAGAGGTTGACCGCAGCTCAGAGTAGACAGAAAAGTTATGCTGACGTCCGACGGAGACCACTTGAGTTGGAAGTTGGGGACCACGTGTTTCTCCGTTCTCACCCTCCAAGGGTGTGATGAGATTCGGGAAGCGAGGCAAGCTGAGTCCGCGATATATTGGGCCTTTTCCCATTCTTGCTCGAATTGGGGAAACCGCGTATCAGCTGGCCTTGCCGCCCAGTGTTGCAGGGGTGCACGATGTGTTCCATGTATCCTTGCTATGAAAGTATGTTCAGGATCCGTCCCATGTGTTGGACTTTTCAGAGTTGGAGGTCGCTGAGGACCTGTCCTTTCCAGAGTATCCTGTTCGTATTGAGGATCGCAAAGAACAGGTCTTGCGGAACAAGATTGTACCGTTGGTCAAAGTGATTTGGCAGTACCGCTCCGGAGGTGAGGCAACCTGGGAGCGAGAGGATGAGATGCGGGAGCAGTTCCCTTACCTCTTTTCGTAAGTTTCCTTGTGAACTTGTATCCCTGTTTTGACCTTGTTAATTCTAGCAGTCAATTTCGAGGGCGAAATTCTTTTAAGGGGGGGAGAATGTAAGGATCGAGACTTTCGGATCTGGTTTTCGGGTCGGATCCTGTAGTTCTGGCCCTAGTGGGGGGGCTGAAGTTCTGTGTAGATTCGCGTCAGGACCTCGAGACGCGTTTTGAACGGTGTCCACCGTTGCAGACGCGTTCCAGGTTCTGCCACGTGGGCTGGCTTCGGGCCGCGAGAGTACGGCCCTGTCGTGTCGTCTGAACGGCGTCCGCATAGGACGACGCCTTTCAGACTGCGACTCTGAGTGTGTCAGAGTACGGCCCTGACAGGTTGTCTGAACGGCGTCTGTGTAGGACGACGCGTTTCAAACTCCTGTCAGAGCGGCCGTCATATCACCTGATAGACGTCCGTAGATGTCGACGCGTTTTAACCAGTCTCTGGTTAACCCCGCGAGCCCTCCTTCTTTCCCTCATTTTCTCCTTCTCTCTTTCTCTCCTTCCCCTCCGGCGAACTCGGCGGCGATTCCTCCTCCTCCCTCTTTTCCTCCCACCATTTCATCTCTCCCTCCACTCCATCCTCTACCTAGCTCCTACCACTACCACCTCCACCTCCACTGCGGCGTTCTACTCTCCGGACGGCGGCCGACGTCACGGTGGAGCAAGGACGACCACGGCGGTACCGGCGGCGGCGTGGGGCGAGACGGGTGGACGGCTTGAAGCTCGGAGGCGTTCAAGTATCCGGTAGGGTGACGGTACCCATAGCATCGTATTTTCCCCCGTCTAAGCATGTTATGGATCTATGGTTTTGGGGGGTAGAACGAGCATGTTTAGGAGTTCTTTTGATGTTATGGGGGATTTCTATGAATGTGTTTTCCTATGGATTGGGTTGCCCCTCTTTCTCCTCCGTTTTGGGTTTGTTTGGGTTGAAAAGGGAGCCCTCGGGCTCATGGCAAACTCTGGTTCCTGGGGTTGAAAGACGTCGTGCATGGACGATGCCTTTTTGAAGGGCGTCGGGCCATCACGACGCCTTTTAGATAGGAATCACCTGACTGAGAGTCTGCTAGTTCGGGGATTCTGGGACTAAAAGACGTCATGGGTGGGCGACGCATTTTGAATAGCGTCGTGTAGCCATGACGCCTTTTAAGGCAGAAATCCCCTGAGTAAGGCCTTTGGAATTTCTGGATTTCTGTGTTGAATGGCGTCTGAGGATGTCGACGCCTTTCAAAAGGCGACCTCTAGTGTCGACGCCTTTTAAGGCCTGATTCTGAAGACTGTTTTACATAAACCTGTACATGGAGCTTGAATGGCGTCGGCCTTGGGCGACGCGATTCAAGACAGAACCACACTAATTCATGCCAGTAAAATGTGTTCACACTGCTAGATAGATGGTTAGTGCATGTTTTAGTGTACCCGATAGAGATGGATTCTTCATGATCGGATGGTTCTATATGTGTGTTATGCGATCGCAGACTTTTCACGTGACCGGATCGCACTGTGCTGGGTTTTGAGTTACTGTGGACCTGGAGTGACACTGTAACACTTTATCACCCTGTGCTGGTGGGGGCGTGAGCACAGCGCCGGTGGGGGCGTGGGCGGGGTGACGCCTAGTGAGAGAGGGTCACCTGGTGAACCCCGGGGTCAGCTAGTACCGGTGTCGGAGTGGTACATTCGGAGAGTCACTCATGCTGAGGGAAGGAGTAGCTACCTGAGCTAGTTGGGCCGGAGTAGCTAGTGTGCTACTCGAGGGGCTACTGCTTGGTCTCAGCGGGTCGAGTTTTTCCCACCGTTGTTTGTGCGGTTGGCGAGTTCTATCGAGACGGCAGTTGTGGATTCTCTAGTCGGCTGGTTTAGAATGTGCATGTTATTATATTTCGACTGCATGTGATTTCACGTTGAGAATTAGGAATTGTACCTACCACTACACTTGTTACTTTACCGTTAGTTGTACTTTACACTTGTGGGTGTGTGCATGGGCAGTGGGGATCGAAGGATCCCTACTGAGTCTTGTCTTGAGACTCACCCCTGCGGTTTTCAGGTGAGGACTCCCAGCAGACTTAGAGCGGCGTGTGCGGCCGTGTGTTGAGCGCCTTCAGCAGTTGTTCCGGGGTATGCCCTGATGTAGTTGTTATTTATTTCTGGCCTGTATGTTTAATTATTTCTTTTCAGTTGGAGTATGTAATTATTTGCTGTGTCGAGTCGCATTGTAATGACTTTTAATTTCTGCACTTTCATTTCTATTCAATGCAATGTGGATGTTTAGCTTAGTTTATTATTTGTTTCCCAGACTTACTTAGATCCTGGTTTGGTTCCAAATTAATGATTCGGTACCCATTTAGTAATCGGATCCCCGATTATAGGGTGGCGGGTCGTTACAGAAACCTTCCATGCTAGGCATTCATCATTTTAGGAAAGCATGCATTAGTTTCTATTCTTAATCATTTCCATATTTTGTTGAAGATTGCGGGGGAAAGGCACGTGTTTCAATTATAGCAAGTCATTCATGATTGCATCAACACACCTTGCCATGATTTGATGATTGCCTTGCATTGCATTCAAAATACTTTAAGGGCAATAACTTTAACTACATAAGGTAGGGATTTGATCACCCTTCTTTAGCCCACAAATCACTTTTCTTGCATTGGTGTTTCCTAACCCAATTAAAAGCAGGTCGAAAGAGAATCTAGGGTTTACACTGTGAGTGGTTTAAACTCGGGTTGCCTCCACTTTTGGCAACGGTGTCTAGACTAGAGGTTAAAAGGGCAAACACCTAAGCGGAAAAGTGGTTCTTTAATTAGGTCCCTATGAAAGTAGGGAGAGCCTCCCACTACCCCACCTCTTACTTGGCCATTGATTGTTGTGGTTGTGATTTGAGGTGGACCCTATTCACTTTATGAGAAAATTCACATAGAAGTATAGGTCAATCTTAGATCATTAGGATAATTTGATAGCCAAAGTGTTTGCATAAAAAAAAAAAAAAGTCAAAATAAAACTCAAATCATTTTTTTTTTCTCTCTCTCTTCGTCCTAGTGTATGCAAGGTAGGAGATCTCAAAATCCTAACCTTCTAGGACCATTTGCTGAAATTGAGAGAATTCTACATCAAGGAAATCCACCACACAATCAAATGGCCAATAATCATGACCCATCGAAGCAAATGAAGGATTATTTCATCCCAAATCAATACCAACCTTCATCTTGCATTCATCTTCATCAAAATCCAGCCAATCAGTATGAGATTAAATCAAGCACCATTTAGATACTCCCATCCTTTTATAGGAATATGAATGAAGATCTTTATAAGCATCTGGATGAATTTTTAGAAATCTGTTCCACAGTGAAGATCTAGAATTTCACCGATGATGCCCTTAAATTAACCTTATTCCCATTTTCATTGAAGGATAAGGCCAAATATTGGCTGGGGACTATAGGTAGGCCCATTAGGACATGGGAAGAAATACAAAAAGAATTTCTAAAGAAGTTCTATCCCATAGGGCGGACCAATACCATGAGAAGGGCTATCACGGGTTTTACTCAAACTCTCGGGGAATTGATTCATAAATCTTGGGAAAGATTGAAAGAGTTCCTTAGGAAATGCCCTCATCATGGGTTATCAAAGTGGCAAATTGTCCAAGCATTCTATGAAGGATTGTCTGAACAGTTCAAACAAATGGTGGATGCCTCATGTGAAGGGGCATTTATGATGAAAACTGAAGATGAGGCTTATGATCTATATGAGATGTTAAGTAAAAATTCCATCAACCATACCTCATTATCATCTTATGAGAGGTCTGTTGGGCCATCTAAACGGGTCGGAATGTATGAACTTAAGGCTCGTGGAGAGCCCGAATCCAGAATGTACATCAATCTGATCAATCAGAAATTGGATATGGTAGACATCTTGGCCCAAAAGTTAGACCAACTCTTAGTCTTAAATAAGCAAGAACCTACCTACCCAACACCATCTAGTCCATATGAAGGCCCATCTTCCATCTCTCATGACATTTGTGCTTTGTGCGCAAGTCTGGCCCATCAAGTGAATGAATGACAAACTGCAGCCCAATTACCACCATTCATTCAAGAACAAGTTCAAGCTGCCCAGGGATTATCCAGGCCTAATAATTATCCATTCTCTAATACTTACAATCTGGGCTAGAGAAATCACCATAATTTTGCATGGAAGAACCAGCAGGCTCCTTTACAAATGTCTAATCCTTCCATGCATCAAGCCCAAAAGCCCCGGAACTCCTTTCAACATCAACCCAACTTCTACAGGAATTTGCATGCTAGGGGACCACAGGCTCCATTCTCTCAAGCCCAATTCTTTCAACCAGCCCACTATCAACCCTTCCAATCAGGGCAATCCACCCAATATCCTCCTCCACCACCTTACCAACAACCTCCTCAACCTAATTTTGATGATAAATTCACACATTAGCTGAAGCCACTATGAGGAGGGAAATGGGCCAACTTCCTAGTCAACCCATTGCCAATACAAGGAATCAACCTCCAGATTTTCCACCCCAATCGGGTCTTTTACCTCAACCCGGCCCAGTATCACAACCTAAAGGGCCACAATTTGAGAATGCTAAAGGTATTTCGGCCCTTAGAAGTGGGAAAAGTTTGGAGAACCCACAAATGGATGGGGAGGTGGGAGAAGGTTCTACTAATGGGTCTTAGGAAATTGAAAGTGAGAGTGAGGCTAAACCCAATAAGGAGAAGTTGGAGGGGATCCGAAAGGAAAAGGAAAGTTGGATGAAGGTCTAAGTTTATACCAACCACGGGTGCCATTTCCCAATGCTTTACTAGTCAAGCCCAATGCTAGGAAGAAACTGGCCCAGAATGAGGAGTTGCTGGAATATTCCACTCCTCTATGCCATCAAGCATGTGCCAGCTTATGCTAAATTCCTCGAGGAATTGTGCACACTACGAAGAGAATCTAGAATGGCACCCGAAAAGGTTAGGCTATCGGAGGCTGTGAGTGCTATTGTAATGAACCATTCCCAAGAAATTGAAAGATCCTGGGGCACCTTTGATCTCATGTGACTTAGGTGGAGTCACATTTGATAGAGCTTTATTGGACCTAGGTGCCAGTGTGAACCTCTTGCCAACAACTATTTATGAGAAATTTGATATTGGAGAATTAAAGCCCACATCCATCATCTTGCAGTTGGCTAATAGGTTTGTGAAGACTCCATAGGGATTAATTGAGGATGTTATCGTAAAAGTCCATGATTGTTATTTTCCTATAGATTTTCTTATTCTTGATATGGCATCTCCTGAAGAACTCATTCACACTCCAATAATCCTAGGACGTCCATTCTTAGCCACTGCCAAAGCTAATATAAATTGTGAAACTGGCATGATGGACGTATCATTTGGGGGTCAAAAAGTCAAGATTAATGTCTTCAACGCATCCCAATATCCGGATCATGAAGAAGAATGACATACTATCGATATCTTGGATAATTTGGTTGAAGAAAACGTGTGTTCACACATGACCTTTTAGAGGAAGCCAATGCTTTAAAAGATGCTCCCAGCCCATTAACATTTTGGCCCAAGGTTGAACCTTTACCAGCCTTACAGTCTGAGCCTGCTTTGCCATCCTTAGAGGACCCTCCTGAGCTTGAACTTAAGCCATTACCTGAGTTTCTTAAGTATATCTTTTTGGGCCTGGACCAAACTCTCCCGGTCATCATTGCGGCAAATCACACATCGCCGTAGGAAGCCTAATTAACCGAGGTCCTCAAAGACCACAAGGGTACCATTGGATGGTCGGTGACCGATTTAAAGAGAATTAGCCCGTCCATTTGCATGCGTCACATCTATATGGAAGAAAATTCTAAGCCCAGTCGGGAGATGCAAAGGCGGCTTAAGCCACACATGAAAGAGGTGGTTAAGAAAGAGGTTGTAAAATGGCTGGATGCGGGTATCATTTATCCCATATCGGATAGCAAATAGGTCAGCCAAACCCAAGTGGTACCAAAGAAATCTGGATTGACGATTATCAAGAATGATCAGGAGGAAGAGGTACCTACTAGGCCCACCACGGGATGGAGAGTGTGCATTGATTACAAAAAGCTTAATATCATGACTAAGAAGGATCACTTCCCACTCCCGTTTATGGATCAAATTTTGGAAAAATTATCGGGCCAGAAGTACTTTTGCTTCTTAGACGGATACTCCGGATATAATCAAGTGGCTATTTAATCGAAAGATCAAGAAAAGACCACTTTTACGTGCCCTTATGGCACGTTTACTTTCAGGAGGAGAATGCCATTAGCATATCTCATCACACCTTGGCATCACCTTTTCAGTACATTCCATTTCATTTCACTCCCTTGCAAAGACGATGCCAAAGTGAGGCAGCTGTAGACACGCTAATTTTGACATCATTTTTGAGTAAAATTTATATCATATAATAATGCCTCTAAATGGTCTGATATTTAATCATTAGTTAATTTTTATTAATCTTTCTGGATTAATTATCTAAATGACATCGATCAGACAGACATAATTTAAGTTTATTAAAGAAATTCATTTTAACTCATATTTTTAATCAAATATGAAAGATTCTAAAAGACGTCGACCTGTGAAGACGCCATTTAGAGTTTATTCATATTTTGATTTTTAATCTGATTTTTAATTAATTTATTAATAAATTAAAAGACGTCTGTCATGCACGACGCCATTTAGGTTTCCTAAGCTGATTCTGTCTCTTCTTCCCGATGTTTATCCTTATCTTAATTAGTCTAAAACACATCTCCCATAGGCGACACGTTTTAGATAATTACAGATAATGATGAATTAATCTGTGTTTATCTATTTATTGGTTGGATTAACTTCAAAATCTTTCATGTTAATCTATTAATAACTGCGGATGCGTGAACTTAAGCTTATAAATACCCAGCCCCTTGGTCATTAAAAAGTTAGTGATGATAGTAATAATTGATAATTATTGGAGCGATTCTTTGAAAGAGACGACGTTCAAACGCTGAAGGATCGAAGCGCTGTTGCTACTTCCCGGAGTCTGCATCCTTTCTTCATCCATTCTTTGTCCTTTCTTCATCCATTCAAGAACCAACACTTCCCAGGGGCCATCCAAATTAGTTCTTTTTATTAATCTCTGTTGGTTTCATCATCATATTAGTTCAAAATCTCATTCATCACATCACTCTATGCAACACACACTCACTAGCATTATTTTCCAATCTATGTTTTAAAGAGGTTTAAAAGACCATCAAACAAGTGAGTTCTTTGTTCTAGTTGCATGATCAAAATCTTCATTAGAATAGATACTACCTTTGCTTGAGTTCTTATTATTTTCTTTCATCTTATTTCTTGCAAGGTACAAAAGGAGATTAAGAGAATCAACAACAAGGGAATCAAGCTGGATGATCTTCAAAGCCCTATAAGCATCCAAAGCAAGAACAAAGTCAGAAGGGCTCTCTTTCTTTAGCTGGCTAAAAGAGGGGAATCAAGGACTTTAACATCTCCCAGTTCCAAAACAGGTAAGTGATCAATCTCTGTCTTTTGGAATTTTTTAGTTAAAAGTTTATGGCTGTAAGGACTGAGGTTTCGGGTTCTGTATTCTGGTCGGGTTCGGGCCGGATCCCCTGGTTTGGACCCTGAGGGGGGGTCTTGAGAGTTCAGAGTGAATGACATCTGCACTGCACGACGCCTTTCAAAAGGCGTCAGGTTGTGTGGACGCCATTTAAGTCTGCTTGCTGTTGTGCCACGTGTGCGCCACGTGGGCGGGTTTTCTGGCCGCGAGAGTACGGCCCCTGTCACATCGTCTGAACGGCGTCCAGGTTGGTCGACGCGATTCAGACTGCGACCTCTACGATGTCAGTGTGCGGCGTCAGAGCGTTGTTAGTACGGCCTGTCTTGTCGTCTGAACGGCGTCCGCGGTGAGCGACGCGTTTCAGAGCGCTGTCAGTATGGCCATCCTGTCAGACTGATTGGCGTCTGCCTTGATCGACGTGTTTTAGCTAGATTCAGATTGACCCCGCGAGCCTCCCCTTCTTTCCCTCACTTTCGCCTCCACCTTCTCTCTCTTCGCCCTCTCCGCTCCCTCCGCTCTCCTTCCTCCCTTCCCTTCCTCTTCTTCCTCTTCCATCACTCCATAGCCTCCTTACCTCTCACCTCTACCTCCACCACCTCCTTCGCGGCGTACCATTCTTCGGACGGCGGCCGACGTCCCGGCGGAGTGGCGGTGTCCTGGAGGGTACCGGCGGCGGTCTGCGGTGCGGCGGGTCGGCGGCACGGAGCTTGGAGGAGTTCAAGAACCGGTAGGGGGACGAACCTTGCATGTGTTGCTCGTGTTTTCCTTGGCGTGACATGACGTGTTTTGGGCTAGATTAAGCATGTTTAGGGGGTGTTCTTGTGGGTATGGCCGTGCTCGTGAATGTGGATTTGTAGCATGCTTGTGGTGGATGAACTTCTTTTCCTCCCCCTTCTGTTTTGGGGCTTTTTCGGGGTATTTGGGGTTAAGGGAAAAACCCTCGGATCGAACTAGGGAACCAGGTTTCTGGCGCTAAACGGCGTCGTGCCTGGTCGACGCCTTTCAGAAGGACGTCAGGGCAGTACGACGTCTTTTAGGACAGAAATCTCCCTGTTCGAGGTTTCAAGAGTTAGGGATTCTGGCGCTAAATGACGTCATGGATGGATGACGCCTTTCTGAAGGACGTCGGGCCATCATGACGCCAGTTAGGCAGGAAATCACCCCGACTGAGGGTCCGCAAACCTAGAATTTCGGTGTGAATGGCGTCTGTGGACTTGGACGCATTTTAAAGGGCGACTCCCTACGTAGACGCATTTCAATGAATAATCTGACTTTTAATGAACCTGTTTGAGGGTCTTGAATGGCATCGACCTCGGTCGACGCGATTCAAGACAGAGCTATATAAACCCTGGTTTTAACATGTGTTTCACTGTGGGACGGTTCAATGCATGTTTTACGTTGTACACTAAGACTGAGGACTTCTGCGTGAGTGGAATTACATCATGTTATATGTATGTATGTGCTTATACGACTGTGGATCGGAATGACTGTGGTTTACGTTTGTCACCATGGACCGATGGGGACAGGGTCATGGTGTCTGTGAGGCATTGTGCCGTACCGGGGGGAGAAGGGGTACATGTTGTGTTTTACCTTTGGCTGAGGGAAGCAGAACCACCTTGAGCCCGTCGGGCCGGAGTAGCCGGTGCGCTATCCGAGGGGTTGCTGTTTGGTCTCAGCGGGTCGGGGTTTCCCTGTTTGTCGTGGCAGCTTCCGGCGCGTTTCTTGCTGTGGAGCTGGTTGTGGTACTGTTGGAGTTGTTTTACCCCTGTAGCCACTGGGCCTGATGTGACCTTTGATCAAGGTTACGAGTGGTACCCTTAGCCCTTTGGCTTGACGCAGCCCGGGAGGTTAGGGTTGTAGGTAGTTCCTGTAGCTTCGGCTTGACGGGGGTTCGCTGGTCCCTAGGGCCCTCTTGAAGCGCCGAGGCCCGGCGTGGAGGCAATCCGATCGGTAGGACAGTAGTCTAGACTGCTTGTGTGCACACGTAGCTGGGCAGTGGCGGTACACTGGTCCCAGCTAGTCCTAGTTTGACTCACTGCCTCACCCTAAAGTGCCCCGGAACACTGTAGGGGCGGACAGGCGTGAGTAGTGGTGGTAGTGTTGTGAGGCGACGTTTGACTTCGGTCAACAGTGTGGTTTAGTCGCTTTGTGGACTTTGGCTGTGAGACGTGACTCTGTGTTGGGTTCTTCGGGTTGCTTATAATTGTTCCTGCTACACTGCTTATCGTACGTTTCGTATCAGGTTGGGTGCTATGTTTACTGCTTTGTTTAATTGCCATATATCTATGTTGTTGCACTTGTGGGTGTGTAAGTGGGAGGCAGGGGATCGGATGATCCCTACTGAGCCCAATTGTGGTATGGCTCACTCCCTGCGGTTTTAGGTGTGGACCTCGCGGCGTGTGGTGGCGTGTGGTGCCTTCTTGGTGTGCGGACCAGCAGCTGTCTCAGTTCCGGGGTATGCCCCGATGTTGTTGTACTTTCCTTCTGCCTGTACTTATTTAATTTGTTGGACCATGTAATTATTGTTGGACTGTATACGGACATTGTTATCTTCCTTTCTGCGCACTTGTTATACCCTTGTAGTCCGTATGATTGTTATATTTAGCCTTGTTTAGGACTTACTCCTCCAGATGTGTTGTGTGAGATCCGGGTGTGAACCCGTAGTTAATGGGCCGACATCCATTTAGTGATCGGGTCTCCGGTCATAGGATGACGGGTCGTTACAGTTGGTATCAGAGCTCAGTCTGGTCGAGTATGTGGTAAACTAGGTTAGATATTATAGTCCAACAATAAGTACGAGTCTGTACAGGCGATGGCTGCTGGTGTAGATTGGTAGGTTTTGACGTGTTTTAGTTCTATTTGCGTGTTGTGGGGTAGTGATGGCGCCAAAGAGAAGAGTTCCGTTGGCTCGTGGTTCGAGAGCAGATGGTGGTGGTTCGAGGGCAAAAGGACAGAATGTGGATCGTTTCATGGAAGCTATGATTGGGGCTATGTCTAGATACCAGCAAGGAGATGGAAGTGAGGGGTCCAGTTCCCGAGGTGGCCAATCCTTGGTGATGGAGCGGTTCTTGAAGCTGAAGCCCCCTTCTTTCACGGGTCAACCTGTTCCAGATGCGGCAGCTCATTGGATTAAGGAAGTGGAGAAGGCGTTTGATGTTCTAGAATGTGCTGAGAGTGACAAGACCTTGTTGGCAACCTACTTGCTGAAGGATGATGCTTATGATTGGTGGGTTACCATCAAGGGGTTGATGTTTCCAGATAGGTCTTTGAGAGAGATTCCTTGGGAAGGTTTTGTGAGAGAGTTTAGTGGACAGTACTTTCCGAGGTACGTTCGTAGGGCCAAGGAAAGGGAGTTTATGGAATTGGTGCAGGATGATATGACAGTGCTACAGTATCAGATGAAATTTGTAGCTCTGGGACGATTTGCTCCACACAGATCTGAGCGTGAGGATCTTAGGACGGAGAAATTCGTGGACGGACTTCGGCATGATTTGAGGGAGTTTGTGGCAGCTGATTGTTGTAAGGATCTGGCGTCAGCAGTTCGGTGCGCGGCAGCGGTGGAGATGCAGTTCCAACACACGGCGAAGGAGTCGGAGCATTCAGCACAAGGGAAGCAGCAAAGCAGGGATAGATCAGCGGTCTTTTCGTCAGGTGGTTCGAGTTCCTTTGAGGTCGAATTCCAGGAAGTACCTTGTGACGAAGATGAGGATGGTTCGGTTCAGCAGATGCAGACGGAGGTCAGCTGGCAACAGGAAGCAAGGCGGGACGCTGCGGATCGTTGTCCCCGTTGTGGTAGGTTTCATGGTAATCGGATATGTCCTTTGATCACTGGTAGCTGTTTTGGCTGTGGTAGGAAGGGACATCTCGCGAGGAACTGTCCCCAGAAGAATAAGGCAGGTCAGGATCCGAGTGGTCAGTAGGCGTTTGAGACGTGAGTGGAGTTGCATCTCTTTGTGGAGGTCCGAGAGGCTGTGCTAGATGAGCACTTTTATCTTGTCTTGTTCAGAGGTGGTTGTGAACTCTTGTGGCACTTGTAAGTACTTGGGTTTGGTGGAGAATCAGTTTTGTAATATGCGCCTTGCCGGCGTGTGGTTATTATGATCTTTCAGCTTTTTGTTAGAATCGAGAATCTTGGTTAGCTTGATGAGAATTTGAGTGGCTAATTATGTGGAGCCTTGTGTGTGCGATTGGTGAGAATGATTGTTGTAATCGGTGTGCCGGCATGTGATGGTTAGCCAAGTTTATCGTGAGCGGTTGCTAATTTCGAGGACGAAATTCTTTTAAAGGGGGGAGAATGTAAGGACTGAGGTTTCGGGTTCTGTATTCGGGTCGGGTTCGGGCCGGATCCCCTGGTTTGGACCCTGAGGGGGGGTCTTGAGAGTTCAGACTGAATGACGTCTGCACTGCTCGACGCCTTTCAGAAGGCGTCAGGTTGTGTGGACGCCATTTAAGTCTGCTTGTTGTTGTGCCACGTGTGCGCCACGTGGGCGGGTTTTCGGGCCGCGAGAGTACGGCCCCTGTCACATCGTCTGAACGGCGTCCAGGTTGGTCGACGCGATTCAGACTGCGACCTCTGCGATGTCAGTGTGCGGCGTCAAAGAGTTGTCAGTACGGCCTGTCCTGTCGTCTGAACGGCGTCCGCGGTGAGCGACGCGTTTCAGAGCGCTGTCAGTACGGCCGTCCTGTCAGACTGATTGGTGTCTGCCTCGATCGACGCGTTTTAGCTAGATTCAGATTGACCCCGCGAGCCTCCCCTTCTTTCCCTCACTTTCGCCTCCACCTTCTCTCTCTTCGCCCTCTCCGCTCCCTCCGCTCTCCTTCCTCCCTTCCCTTCCTCTTCTTCCTCTTCCATCACTCCATAGCCTCCTTACCTCTTACCTCTACCTCCACCACCTCCTTCGCGGCGTACCATTCTCCGGACGGCGGCCGACGTCCCGGCGGAGTGGCGGCGTCCTGGAGGGTACCGGCGGCGGTCTGCGGTGCGGCAGGTCGGCAGCACGGAGCTTGGAGGATTTCAAGAACCGGTAGGGGGACGAACCTTGCATGTGTTGCTCGTGTTTTCCTTGGCGTGACATGACGTGTTTTGGGCTAGATTAAGCATGTTTAGGGGGTGTTCTTGTGGGTATGGCCGTGCTCGTGAATGTGGATTTGTAGCATGCTTGTGGTGGATGAACTTCTTTTCCTCCCCCTTCTGTTTTGGGGCTTTTTCGGGGTATTTGGGGTTAAGGGAAAAACCCTCGGATCGAACCAGGGAACCAGGTTTTTGGCGCTAAACGGCGTCGTGCCTGGTCGACGCCTTTCAGAAGGACGTCAGGGCAGTACGATGCCTTTTAGGACATAAATCTCCATGTTCGAGGTTTCAAGAGTTAGGGATTCTGGCGCTAAATGACGTCAAGGATGGACGACGCCTTTCTGAAGGACGTCGGGCCATCGTGATGCCATTTAGGCAAGAAATCACCCCGACTGAGGTTCTGTAAACCTGAAATTTCGGTGTGAATGGCGTTTGTGGACTTGGACGCATTTTAAAGGGCGACTCGCTATGTAGACGCGTTTCAATGAATAATCTTGCTTTTAATGAACCTGTTTGAGGGTCTTGAATGGCGTCGACCTCGGTCGACGCGATTCAAGAGAGAGCTGTATAAACCCTGGTTTTAACATGTGTTTCACTGTAGGACGGTTCAATGCATGTTTTACATTGTACACTGAGACTGAGGACTTCTGCGTGAGTGGAATTACATCATGTTATATGCGTGTATGTGCTTATACGACTGTGGATCGGAATGACTGTGGTTTACGTTTGTCACCAAGGACCGATGGGGACAGGGTCATAGTGTATGTGAGGCATTGTGCCGTACTGGGGGGAGAAGGGGTAGATGTTGTGTTTTACCTTTGGCTGAGGGAAGCAGAACCACCTTGAGCCCGTCGGGCCGGAGTAGCCGGTGCGCTATCCGAGGGGTTGCTGTTTGGTCTCAGCGGGTCGGGGTTTCCCTGTTTGTCGTGGCAGCTTCCGGCGCGTTTCTTGCTGTGGAGCTGGTTGTAGTACTGTTGGAGTTGTTTTACCCCTGTAGCCACTGGGCCTGATGTGACCTTTGATCAAGTTTACGAGTGGTACCCTTAGCCCTTTGGCCTGACGCAGCCCGGGAGGTTAGGGTTGTGGGTAGTTCCTGTAGCTTCGGCTTGACGGGGGTTCGCCGGTCCCAGGGCCCTCGTGAAGCGCCGAGGCCCGACGTGGAGGCAATCCGGTCGGTAGGACAGTAGTCTAGACTGCTTGTGTGCACACGTAGCTGGGCAGTGGCGGTACACTGGTCCCAGCTAGTCCTAGTTTGACTCACTGCCTCACCCTACAGTGCCCCGGAACACTGTAGGGGCGGACAGGCGTGAGTAGTGGTGGTAGTGTTGTGAGGCGACGTTTGACTTCGGTCGACAGTGTGGTTTAGTCGCTTTGTGGACTTTGGCTGTGAGACGTGACTCTGTGTTGGGTTCTTCGGGTTGCTTAGAACTGTTCCTGCTACACTGCTTATCGTACGTTTCGTATCAGGTTGGGTGCTATGTTTACTGCTTTGTTTAATTGCCATATATCTGTGTTGTTGCACTTGTGGGTGTGTAAGTGGGAGGCAGGGGATCGGATGATCCCTACTGAGCCCAATTCTGGTATGGCTCACTCCCTGCAGTTTCAGGTGTGGATCTCGCGGCGTGTGGTGGCGTGTGGTGCCTTCTTGGTGTGCGGACCAGCAGCTGTCTCAGTTCCGGGGTATGCCCCGATGTTGTTGTACTTTCCTTCTACCTGTACTTATTTAATTTGTTGGACCATGTAATTATTGTTGGACTGTATACGGACATTGTTATCTTCCTTTCTGCGCACTTGTTATACCTTTGTAGTCCGTGTGATTGTTATATTTAGCCTTGTTTAGCACTTACTCCTCCAGATGTGTTGTGTGAGATCCGGGTGTGAACCCGTAGTTAATGGGCCGACATCCATTTAGTGATCGGGTCTCCGGTCATAGGATGGCGGGTCGTTACACTGGCGATCACATTCACTTAGTTTTTAATAGGTTTATTTGTCACCTAAACAACATAATTTTCATGATAATCACACACCTAATTTGAGCACTCACAGCTTTTTGGCGATTACGGTGGGACGTGGTCTTGCCATCTTTTAATCTTTGTTTTTGCTTTTTATCAATCGGACACTCTCTATGCACCACCTGTGTCTCTCGACATGCCCTCACCGATCGGTGAGTTTTTAATTTCATTGTTATTCCTACGTGCACACCTCTGTGGCAAGATCTTGCCCTCCCCGTTTGATTGATTGGAAAGTTGTGGTTGTGATAAGAAGATTGTGTGATTGATTGATATTTTAGTTGATTATATGATGAAATCATCTTGTTAAAAATTGAAAATTGAAATAGAAAAAAGAATCGCATGCTCTGATTATTTACTGCTTTCATCCTGTTTGTTTGAGGAGGAATCAATCCAGAAATTCCTCCTTAATTGTTGATTCTAAGACCAGAAAAGCGTCTAGGAACAGCGACGCGTTTCATACCGCGTCACCATACCACGACGCCTTTCAGGCAATTTTATCTGCTATTTGTTGCCTGAGATTCTGCGAAAAAATAAGGTTATGTTTGAATAGCGTCGACCGACAGCAACGCGTTTCAGGCAATTTCTTATTTTTTCTTCAGTTCTCAGATTTCTAATCTGCTTGTTACTACAAATTACGTAATAAGCATTAGAGGCCATCCCGGCCACAGGTCATACGCACTAGGGCTAACACCCCCCTTTTCTCTTAGGAACACCTTTCTTGACGTCTTCACCTCTCCCTGATTGGGTCGGTCCCTCAATCAGACTAGAGTGGTTGGCGTTAAAGACCTCCATAAGTCCCCAAAATCAAGGTATTCCTCCTTGTTCATCGGGCTGGTTGTACCAATCGAAGTCCTAGTTAAATTTTCATAACGTTGTGAGAGAATGTCATAGAGTATAACAGTGGAAATTGAACTGAAACTAGGATCCTACCCCTTGAGTGAATTTGTGATTAATTGAATCCAAATAACCCAACAAGGAATCCTAAAATAACATTAAACATCAACTTGTTTGCTTAATCTCTGTACAACTTGTCTGCAAATCTTTGAAAAAATCTGACATCATGTTACTTCGATTAGGTAGGGATTTGAGCGTGGCTTTAGGAGCTATGGTCAACTATAAGGGAGATGCTAATGCCCCTCTTGAATCCAATTATCACTATGAAAATGGGGGAGATGCTAATGCCCCCCATGATCCTCATTCTTATCCATCTGAACATAAGGGAAACCTTCATGTCCCTCCTCCTTTTGTCCATGATCAACACCATTCTGGTGATGATCTTCCTCCGCACGTGCATGCGATTTCTAATCCTATCTTTGAGGGGGCCATGAACCCGAATGAGCCCTCATCTTCCAATCCATCTGATCTGGTCAACGCCCTGGGAGTTCTGGCCTCCCACCTGGATCCTCACCAACTTGAGGCAATCCAATCCATTTTGAAAGGGAAGACGCATGTACTGTCTACTGGGCCAAATCCTGTGGTCCTACCTATCATTCCTCAACCTCCTCCTCAACACACTTCATTCATTC
The DNA here is from genome assembly GCA_030544215.1 of Zantedeschia hybrid cultivar. Classification (NCBI taxonomy): domain Eukaryota; kingdom Viridiplantae; phylum Streptophyta; class Magnoliopsida; order Alismatales; family Araceae; genus Zantedeschia; species Zantedeschia hybrid cultivar. The sequence continues at coordinate 10,912,462 of JARZZO010000013.1, read as the reverse complement.
ATCAGGCCATGGAAGGCCTTCAGGTTTCAACTTCTCAGCCAGCTGGGCCACAACTATCCTCCTTGAGGCAACCGATCAGGCCACCGACGCCTACTTACCAAAATGCCCTCAGGCATGGCGGAAGCTCTACCGGACCTCAACCCTATTGTCCCCCTTGCCCCACATACTCTAGGCAACAGGCCTATCATGTACCTCCACCTCCCCCTCCTCCAGTCAATCCGATGACTCAGGTTCTGCTCGCAAAGATGGAGCGTATGGACGAACAATTCAATAACTTTCAGAAGATGATGGGAGTTAAGGCTGCACCCGAGATTAACCTGCCATGTCTGCCTGTATTTCATCTGCCACCCTCTGAGATGCCAGTGTACCGAAAATACAATGGTACTGGTAACCCTTTCACTCATTTGAAGGAGTTTATGTATGAGTCATCTTTCTGGCAAAACGAGAAGAGGTCGTTGGCATTTTTGTTCAGGAAATCCTTGGAGGGACCAGCCCTTGAATGGTTCTTTTCCTTAGAGCCATCTGAAGTAGAGGACTATGGTATCGTGTCACGAAAATTCATTCAACGATACCAGGACAGAGTTGCACCATCTCTATCCATTACTGACCTGATAGCAGAAAAAATGAAGCCCGACGAGGAATTCGTCAGTTTTACTGATAGATAGAGGGGCATGGCAGAAAAAGTTAAAAATCATTTGTCTGAGTCCGAGCAAGTAAATATGTTAATTTCCAATGTCACACCTCAGTTTAAACTAGTCCTTGCCCTAAACAGCTTGACTGGCATGGCAGAGCTGTATAAAAGGGTGCGTTATTGCCAAAATGCTTTCAAGGATGCTACATTCTCTAGTGTCTTTGATCCTCACTGACCTAGTAGGCCTCCACCTCGAAAGCTAGCTGTGCCAAATTCTCCTAGCACAGGTCCAACCACTGAGGGAACGCTCTCTCATAAGCAGATTAGTACCATGAAAAACAATTAGCCCTAATTCGTGAGGAATCAGCAACCACAGTACTAGCAGCCGCAGCAGCTAAACCAACAAAGTTACAGACAGCAGCAGCCGAACCCACAATATCAATAGCCTTAGTACTAGCGGCCTCAGTAGCCAAACCAGTAGCCACAGTAGCAGCCACAACGGCAATTACAGTATCAGCCCCCACAACAGCAGCAATACTAGCCACGCGCACCGCCGGCATACCACAATGTACCTCCTCCTGCTGATTATAACCAGTAGAGGAAGCCTCTAGGCCCGAAAAGGGCAGAATATCCATTTCTTCTAGAGTCCTTATCAGATATCTTCAATGCTTTAATGGCAGCCAATGCTTTGGTTTTACTAAGAGAAAAAACAGTTTGGCCCTAAAATGCCGACACTTCTAGGTATTGTTATTTCCACTGACAACCTAGACACACATTAGATACCTACTTCCAATTCCGAGATTATATTCATGATCTCAACGAGCAGGGAGGCATTGATTGGGAAGAAATGAAGAAGTATATATCCGCCTTGAAGGCGAGAAGACCACAACAACAACAATAGCAACAACAACAACCAAGAGCGTCGGTACAGGCAGCGGCACCGCCAAACATGGGAATAGTGCAGAACCCACTCTCGGAGCACCAGAACCAGAATCAAGTTGCCCCTATTTCGACAAATAGCCGGTCTGAGGCTAACTGAGGGCAACAATGGAAGATAGATGACTCTTCCTCTATTTATTCGGCGGGTCACACTCCGAGCACCATTGAGCAACCACCACGCCGCACCCTCCACATACCTAAACCACAACCCGTTACCATCACACCAGTATCAACACCCGCATTGTAACGACCCGCCACCCTATAATCGGGGATCTGATTACTAAATGGGTACCGAATCATTAATTTGGAACCAAACTTGGATCTAGTAAGTCTGGGAAATAAATAATAAACTAAGCTAAACATTCACATCGCATTGGATTGAAATGAAAGTGCAGGAATTAAAATTATTACAATGCGACTCGATACAGCAAATAAATACATACTCCAACCGAAAGAAATAATTAAACATACAGGCCAGAAATAAATAACAACTACATCGGGGCATACCCCGGAACAACCGCTGAAGGCGCTCAACACACGACCGCACACGCCGCTCTAGGTCTGCTGGGAGTCCTCACCTGAAAACCGCAGGGGTGAGTCTCAAGACAAGACTCAGTAGGGATCCTTCGATCTCCACTGCCCACACACACACTCACAAGTGCAAAGTACAGCTAACGGTAAAGTAACGAGCACGGCTGTAAGTGCAATGCCTAATTCTCAACGTGGAATCACATGCAATCGAAAATATAATAAACATGCATATTTTAAACCAGCTGACTAGGGAACCCACAACTGTCGTCTCGGTAGAGCTCGCCAACTACACAAACAACGGTGGAAAAACCTCGACCCGCTGAGGCCAAGCAGTAACCCCTCGGATAGCACGCTAGCTACTCCGGCCCAACCGGCTCAGGTGGCTACTCCTTCCCTCAGCATGAGTGACTCTCCGAATGTACCACTCCGACACCGGTACTAGCTGACCCCGGGGTTCACCAGGTGACCCTCTCTCACTAGGCGTCACCCCGCCCACGCCCCCACCGGCGCTGTGCTTACGCCCCCACCAGCACAGGGTGATAAAGCGCTACTGTAAGGACTGAGGTTTCGGGTTCTGTGTTCGGGTCGGGTTCGGGCCGGATCCCCTGGTTTGGACCCTGGAGGGGTCTTGAGATTCTTGGCTGAATGGCGTCAGCACTGCTCGACGCCTTTCAAAAGGCGTCAGGATGTGTGGACGCCATTTAGGTCTGTTGGTTGTTGTGCCACGTGTGCGCCACGTGGGCGGGTTTCGGGCCGCGAGAGTACGGCCCCTGTCATTTCGTCTGAACGGCGTCCATCTTGGTCGACGCGATTCAGACTGCGACATCTGCGATGTCAGGGCACGGCGCCAGAGCGTTGACAGTACGGCCTGTCCTGTCGTCTGAACGGCGTCCGTGGAGGGTGACGCGTTTCAGACCGCTGTCAGTACGGTTGTCCTGTCAGACTGATTGGCGTCTGCCTCGATCGACGCATTTTAGCTGGATTCGGATTGACCCCGCGAGCCTCCCCTTCTTTCCCTCATTCTCACCTTCACTCTCTCTCTCCTCGCCCTCTTCGCCCTCTCCGATGCTCTTCTTCCCCTTCCCTTCCTCTTCTTCCTCTTCCACCACTCCAACACCACCTTACCTCTCACCTCTACCTCCACCACTTCCTTCGCGGTGTTCCACTCTCCGGACGGCGGCCGACGTCCCGGCGGAGTGGCGGCGTCCTCGAGGGTACCGGCGGCGGTGTGCGGTGCGGCGGGACGGCGGCACGGAGCTTGGCGGAGTTCAAGAACCGGTAGGGGGACGAAACCTTGCATGTGTGCTCGTTTGCTTCTTGGCGTGATGTGGCGTGTTTGGGGTTAGATTGAGCATGTTTAGGGGGATTCCTTGTGGGAATGGCGATGTTTGTGGATGTGGTTTCATAGCATGATCGTGGTGCTTGACGTTCTCATCTTCCCCTTTTGGTTTTGGGGCTTTTCGGGTGCTTGGGGTTCAAGGGAGAAACCCTCGGGTTGAACCAGGAAACCTGGTTTCTGGCGCTAAATGGCGTCGTGCCTGGTCGACGCCTTTCCGAAAGACGTCGGGTCAGTACGACGCGTTTTAGGGCAGAAACCTCCCTGTTCGAGGTTTCCTGAGTTAGGGGTTCTGGCGCTAAATGACGTCATGGATGGACGACGCCTTTTGGAAGGACGTCGGACCATCATGACGCCATTTAGGCAGGAAATGCCCCCGTTTAAGGGTTCTGCAATCTGGATTTCTGGGTTGAATGGCGTCTGGCTACCATGACGCGTTTTAAACGGCGGCTTCACTGGTGGACGCGTTTTAAGAGATAATCTGGCTTTTAAATAAACCTGTCTGAGGAGCTTGAATGGCGTCGACCTCGGTCGACGCGATTCAAGACAGAGTTGTATAAACCCTGGTTTTTAGCATGTGTGTCACTGCGGGACGGTTCAACGCATGCTTTGAGTTGTATACTGAGACTGAGGACTTCTGCATAAATGGGATTTCATCATCTTTGTGTGTGTGCTTTAACTGTACGCTGAGACTGGGGTTTACTGTGCGAATGGAATCATGTTATATATGCGTTTGTGTTCATACGACTGTGGATCGATGTGACTGTGGTTTACGTTTGTCACCATGGACCGATGGGGACAGGGTCATGGTGTCTGTGAGGCATTGTGCCGTACCGGTGGGAGAAGGGGTACATGTGTGTTTTACCTCTGGCTGAGGAAAGCAGGATCGCCTTGAGCCCGACGGGCCGGAGTAGCCGGTGTGCTATCCGAGGGATAGCTGTTTGTCCTCAGCGGGTCGGGGTTTCCCTCGTTTGTCGTGACAGCTTCCGGCGTGTTTCTTGCTGTGGAGCTGGTGGGAGTCGGTTTACCCTTTAGCCACTGGGCCTGATGTGACCTTTGATCAAGGTTACGAGTGGTACCCTTAGCCCTTTGGCCTGACGCAGCCCGGGAGAGTTGGGTTTGTGGGTAGTTCCTGTAGCTTCGGCTTGACGGGGGTTCGCCGGTCCCCGGGGCGCTCCTGGAAGCGCTGAGGCCTAGCGTGGAGGCAATCCGGTGGTAGGACAGTAGTCTAGACTGCTTGTGTGCACACGTAGCTAGCAGTGGCGGTACACTGAGTCCAGCTAGTCCTAGTTTGGCTCACTGCCTCACCCTACAGTGCCCCGGAACACTGTATGGGTGGACAGGCGTGAGCAGTGGTGGTAGTGTTGGGAGGCGACGTTTGACTTCGGTCGACTGTGTGGTTTAGTCGCCTTGTGGACTTCGGTTGTGAGACTTGACTCTGTGTTGGGTTCTTCGAGTTGCTTAGAACTGTTCTTGTCACACTGCTTATCGTACGGTTCCTATCAGGTTGAGTGCTATGTTTACTGCTTTACTTAATTGCCATATATTCCTGTTGTTACACTTGTGGGTGTGTGAGTGGGAGGCTGGGGATCGGATGATCCCTACTGAGCCCAATTCTGGTGTGGCTCACTCCTTGCGGTTTCAGGTGTGGACCTCGTGGCGAGCAGAAGCGTGGTGTCTTCTTGGTGTGCGGACCAGCAGCTGTCTTAGTCCGGGGTATGCCCCGATGTTGTTGTACTTTCCTTCTGCCTGTACTTATTTAATTGTTGGACATGTAATTATTGTTGGACTGTATACGGACATTGTTATTTTACTTTCTGCGCACTCGTTTACCTTTGTAGTCCGTACGATTGTTATATTTAGCCTTGTTTAGCACTTACTCCTCCAGATGTGTTGTGTGAGATCCGAGTGTGAACCCGCAGTTAATGGGCCGACATCCATTTAGTGACCGGGTTTCCGGTCATAGGATGGCAGGTCGTTACAGCTACAATGTCACTCCAGGTCCACAGTAACATAAAACCCAGCACAGTACGATCCGGTCACGTGAAAAGTCCGCGATCGCATAACACACACAATAGTATCGCCCGGTCATGCAGAATCCATCTCTACTGCGCGCATCAAAACATGCACTAACCATCTATTCAGCAGTACGAACACATTTTACAGGCATGAATTAATGAGGTTCTGTCTTGAATCGCGTCGCCCAAGGCCGACGCCATTCAAGCTTCATGTTCAGGTTCATGTAAAACAGTCTTCAGAATCAAGCTCTAAAAGGCGTCGACACCAGTGGTCGCCTTTTAAAAGGCGTCGACATCCTCGGATGCCATTTAGCACAAAAATCCAGAAATTCCAAAGAAATTACCCAGGGGATTTCTGTCCTAAAAAGCGTCATGGCTGCCCGACGCTATTCAAAGCGCGTCGCCCACCCATGACGTCTTTTAGTCCCAGAATCCCGAACTGACCGACTCTCAGTCAGGCGATTCCTATCTAAAAGGCGTCGTGGTGGCCCGACGCCCTTCAAAAAGGCGTCGTCCATGCACGACGTCTTTCAACCCCAGGAACCAGAATCTGCCATGAGCCCGAGGGCTCCCTTTTCAACCCAAACAACCCCAAAATTACCCAAAAACGGAGGAGAAAGAGGGGCAATACAATCCATAGGAAATCACATTCATAGCAAATCCCCCATATGATCAAAAGAACGCCTAAACATGCTCGTTCTACCCCAAAACCATCGATCCATAACATGCTCTAGACGGGGAAAACATGGTTTAGAACACAACATTGTGGGAACCGTCACCCTACCGGATACTTGGACGCCTCCGAGCTTCAAGCCGTCCACCCGTCTCGCCCCACGCCGCCGCCGGTACCGCCGTGGTCGTCCTTGCTCCACCGTGACGTCGGCCGCCGTCCGGAGAGTAGAACGCCGCAGTGGAGGTGGAGGTGGTAGTGGTAGGAGTTAGGTAGAGGGTGGAGTGGAGGGAGAGGTGAAATGGTGGAAGGAAAAGAGGGAGGAGGAGGAATCGCTGCCGAGATCGCCGGAGGGGAAAGAGAGAAGGAGAGAAGGAGAAAATGAGGGAAAGAAGGAGGGCTCGCGGGGTTAACCAGAGACTGGTTAAAACGCGTCGACATCTACGGACGTCTATCAGGTGATATGACGGCCGCTCTGACAGGAGTCTGAAACGCGTCGATCGAGGCAGATGCCGTTCAACCGACATGTCAGGGCCGTACTCTGACACACCCAGAGTCGCAGTCTGAAAGGCGTCGTCCTACGTGGACGTCGTTCAGTCGACACGACAGGGCCGTACACTTCGCGGCCCAAAGCCAGCCCACGTGGCAGAACCTAAAACGCGTCTGCAACGGTGGACGCCGTTTAAACCGCGTCGAGCCCGCTCGACGCGAAACAACACAGAGTTCCACACCCGACTAGGGCCAGAACTACAGGGTCCGACCCCGAAAACCGAATCCGGAAGCCTCAGTCCTTACATTCTCCCCCTCTTAAAAGAATTTCGCCCCCGAAATTGACTGCTAGAATTAACAAGGTCAAAACAGGGATACAAGTTCACAAGGAAACTTATGAAAAGAGGTAAGGGAATTGTTCCCGCATCTCATCCTCTCGCTCCCAGGTTGCCTCACCTCCGGAGCGATACTGCCAAATCACCTTAACCAAAGGTACAATCTTGTTCCGTAGGACCTGTTCTCTGCGATCTTCAATACGAACAGGATACTCTGGAAAGGACAGGTCCTTAGCGACCTCCAACTCTGAAAAATCCAACACATGGGACGGATCTTGAACATACTTTCTTAACAAGGAAACATGGAACACATCGTGCACTCCTGCAAGACTGGGCGGCAAGGCTAGTTGATACGCGGTTTCCCCAATTCGAGCAAGAATGGGAAAAGGCCCAATATATCGCGGACTCAACTTGCCTCGCTTCCCGAATCTCATCACACCCTTGGAGGGTGAGACTCGGAGAAACACGTGGTCCCCAACCTCAAACTCAAGCGGTCTCCGTCGGACGTCAGCATAACTCTTCTGCCTACTCTGAGCTGCGGTCAACCTCTGCCGAACTGTCCTGGCAATCTCAGCACACTACTGTACTAACTCTGGTCCCGCTATCTGTCTTTCACCGATCTCGGACCAACACACCGGAGATCGACACGGTCGCCCATACAAAGCTTCATAAGGCGCCATGCCGATACTGGAGTGGTAACTGTTGTTGTAGGCAAATTCCACTGTGGACAAATGCTGCTCCCAAGAACCTCCCCAATCAAGGCAACATGCCCTGAGCATATCTTCCAAGGTCTGAATGGTTCTCTCTGACTGCCCGTCTGTCTCGGGATGGTAGGCCGAGCTGAAAGCCAGCTGAGTGCCCAATGCCTGCTGAAAGCTCTTCCAGAACCTGGAAGTAAACCTCGGATCTCGATCTGATACAATGGACAAAGGTACCCCGTGCAGAGAGATGACCCGGTCTACAAACAACTTTGCCAGCTTGCCAACCGACCAGTCCTTCCTAATGGCTAGGAGGTGTGCCGACTTGGTCAGCCGATCAACGATGACCCAGATAGCGTCTCTCCTGCTAGGGGATGCAGGCAATCCCATCACAAAGTCCATCGTCACATGCTCCCATTTCCACTCAGGAATCGGCAAGGGCTGCAGCAACCCTCCAGGTCTCTGATGCTCGGCTTTAACCTGCTGACAAGTCATACATCTAGCCACATATTCAGCCACATCTTTCTTCATACCGGGCCACCAGAAGTGCCTCCTTAAACAATGGTACGTCTTGGTTGTCCCAGGATGCACTGCATATCTCGAACGGTGCGCCTCATCAAGAACACATTTGCGCACATCTTTCTCAGTCGGGACATAGAGTCTGCCTCTGAACCTGATAGTACCGTCATCCCACAACTCCACCTCTGACCTCTAGAGAATCTGTGGTAACTCCGCATCTGCCCTCTGAGCCTCAATCACAGCGTGGTACATAGCTGGTCTCACAGTCAAGCTGACTAGTGTAGACACGCTAATTTTGACGTCATTTCGAGTAAATTTAATATCACACAATAATGCCTCAGAATGGTCTGATAATTAATCATTAATTAATTTTTATTAATCTTTTTGAGTGTTGGATTTAACAAATGTGTTTAAGTTAATTAATTGAATTGATTTTAGTTCAATTTGAGTTAAAATATGAAGAATTCTAAAAGACGTCGACTCACGTGGACGCCATTTATAGTTTATTCTTGTTTTAACGATTAAATTTGAATTTTAATTAATTGATTTATTAACTAAAAGGCGTCTGGGAATGTTGACGCGTTTTAGGTTTCCTAAATGGTTTCTACTTCTCCTCCGGATGTTTATCCTTATCTTAATTAGTCTAAAAGACGTCTACACAAGTGGACGCGTTTTACCTAATAAAGATAAAGATAAGTTTTCCCGGATGTTTATCCTTATCTTAATTAGTCTAAAAGACGTCTACATAAGTGGACGCGTTTTACCTAATAAAGATAAAGATAAGTTTTCCCGGATATTTATCCTTATCTTAATTAATCTGAAAGGCGTCAGCCAAGGTGGACGCGTTTTAGATAATTACAGATAAAGATGAATTAATCAGTATTTATCTGTCGGTTAAGATGGATAAATTCGGAGTTTTTCAATGTTAATCGCGAACGCAAGAAATGCCTATAAATACCCTGCATATTGAAGAAGAAAAAAGAAAGAGAGAACAGAATTAAGTTGAGTTGAGCCATAGCATTATAGCGAGTTGAAGATCGAAGCAACAACGTCGTAACGCCGGAGCGCTGCCATTTCCAGAAGACGGCGTCCTTTCAAGATCTTCACCCTTTCAAAGCTTCAACCAATTGGGCATAAGTTTTTCATTACTGCATTCATTTCATTAGTTTTATTTTTTTTATATTCACTTCATGCAAACACACACCACAGCATAATCTTTCAAAAACCTACTTAATCTAAGGGGTTTCAAAGCCATTAAACAAGTGAGTTTGCTGTTTTAAATATGCTTAAAATCATGATTAGTTCAGATATTACTTCTACTTAAATTCTCATCATAGTTCTTCATTTTTTGTTTTTGTCTCTGCTACACTCAACAACAACAAGAGATCAAAAGGAGGAAATCAAGCACAGCTTCTGGACGATCCTCAACCTCAAATTCCACAGCAAGAACAAAGAAGCAAAGAAAGGGCTCTCTTTCTTCAGCCGGCTGAGGAAGGGGAACCAAGGACTCAATCTTCCGCGTTTGAAAGGTAGGCGATCATATTCTTTTTTTTGAAACTTTTTAAGTTAAAAGTTTCTGGCGATCACTGCACTTTAGTTGCTGTTTTTAATAGGTTAGTTTACACCTAAACAACATAGATATTTCATGTTAATCACGCGGTCATTCTAAGCACCTACAGCTTTTTTGGCGATCACGGTGGGACTTGGTCTCGCCATCTTTTAGTTTCCTTTTGTTCTTGCTATCATCATATCGGGCACCCACGGTGCACCATTTGTGTCTCTGGACACGTCCTCACCAATTGGTGAGTGTTTAGTTTAATTGATTTCCCTCGTGCACCACGTGCACACCCCAGTGGCAAGATCTTGCCCCCCCCCCCCTTGATTAACTCAAAAAGCTGTTTTTGTGATAAAAATGATGTGTGATTGATTGTTTTTCTAGTTGTTTAGTTAGTAAACCATCCTGTTTAAAATCTGGAACTAAAAAAATTTGCATGAGTCGATTGTTTACTGCTTTTCATCTTGTTTAAGGAGGATTCAACCCAGAAAATCCTCCTGGAAAACTGTTTCTGCGAACTGAAAAGCGTCCAGGAAAGCTGACGCGTTTCAAAACCGCGTCAACCTACCTAGACGCCTTTCATGCTTCACAGTTTCTTTGCTGTCTGCATCTGCTTCTGCGAAAAATTAAGTTCTGTTTTGAATAGCGTCGACTACCATCGACGCGATTCAGACAGTTTCTTAATTTTTTTCAGTTTCCAGATTTCTGTGTTTTGAGTGCTAGCTACCCATTACTTACTAAGCATTAGAGGCCGTCCAGGCCACAGGACATACGCATTGAGGCTAATACCCTCCTCTTCTTAGGAACACATTACTCGACGTCAGCAACTCTCTCTGATTGGGTTGGTCCCTTGATCAGACTAGAGAAGTTGACGTTGAGACCTCCATAAGTCCCCAAAATCAAGGTATTCCTCCTTGATCATCGGGCTGGTTGTACCAATTGAAGTCCCGGTTAGATTCTGAAAGCGTTGTGAGAGAAAGTCCTAGAGAATAACGGTGGAAATCGAACTGAAACTAGGACCCTTTCCCTGAGCGAAATTGTGGTTTAATCCAATTCAAATAACTCAACAAGGAATCCTAAAATCACGTTAAGCATCCACTTGTTTGATTAATCTCTGTACAACTTGTTTGATTAAATCTTTGAAAAGGGAATCTAACATCATGTTGCTACGATCAGGTAGGGACTTGAGTGTGGCTCCAGACGCCATGATTAATTACGAGGGAGATGCTAATGCCCCTCGGAATTCTGAGTACAACTATGAGAGTGGGAGAGATGCTGATGCCTCCCGTAGTTCTATCCCCATTCCGTATCGTCTAGATGGGAATGTTCGGACACCTCTTTTGCCTCCACGTGATCAATATCCTGATCCTCTTCCGCATGAATATGCGATCCCTAATCCTGATCTTGAGGGGGACATGAACCAGAATGATCCCTCATCCTCTGATCCTACGGATCTCATCAATGCTCTGGGAGTTCTTGCCTCCCGACTGGACCCTCAGCAGTTCGAGGCGATCCAATCTATTTTGAAGGGGAAGGCACCCATGCAGCCTGCCGAGCCGAACCCTGTGGCTCCACCTGCTGTTCCTCAGCAACCTTCTTTTCCTCCTCCTTATATCCATCAGGCCATGGAGGGCCTTCATATTACTTCTCGGCCAGCTGGGCCGCAGCTTTCATCATCCAGGCAACCGGCTAGACCGCAAACGCCTACTTATCAAAATGCCCTCGGGCATGGCGGAAGCGCTGCCGGACCTCCCCTCTATTGTCCACCCTGTCCAACGTACTCTAGGAAGCAGGCCTACCAAGTACCTCCTCCTCCTCCTCCTCCTCAAGCAGATCTGACCACACAAACGCTGTTGGCCAAAATGGAGCGTATGGATGAGCAATTTAATAACCTCCAGAAAATGATGGGGGTCAGAGCTGTACCAGAGATCAGTCTACCGAGTCTGCCAGTATTCCATCTGCCACCCTCTGAAATGCCAGTGTACCGAAAGTACAACGGTACTGGTAACCCCTTCACACATCTGAAGGAGTTCATGTATGAATCCTCTTTCTGGCAGAACGACAAGAGGTCGTTGGCCTTCTTGTTCAGGAGATCTCTAGAGGGACCAGCCCTCGAGTGGTTCTTTTCCCTGGAACCCTCAGAAGTAGAAGATTACGGTATCGTTTCACGCAAATTCATTCAACGATACCAGGACAGAGTTGCACCCTCCTTGTCTATCACGGACCTCATTGCAGAAAAGATGAAACCGGATGAGGAGTTTGTCAGTTTTGCTGACAGGTGGCGGGGTCTGGCTGAAAAAGTGAAGGATCACTTGTCCGAGTCCGAACAAGTGAAAATGTTAATTTCTAATGCCACGCCCCAGTTTAAGCTCGTCCTCTCCTTGAACAATTTGACTAATATGGCAGAGCTCTATGAAAGAGCACGGTACTGCCAGAATGCCTTCAAGGACGCTACATTCTCTAGCGTCTTTGATCCTCATAGACCTAGCAGGCCTCCGCCTCGGAAGCCTGCAGTGCCGAACTCTTCCAGCACAGGTCCGACTACCGAGGGCACGCTCTCTCATGAGCAAGTGAGTACCATGAACAATAACTCGCCCCAGTTCGTGAGGAGTCAGCAGCAGTACCAGAGGCCACAGCAGCAAGGGTACAGACAGCAGCAGAACCCCCAGTACCAACAGCAGTATCAACGGCCCCAGCAGCCGAATCAGAATCAAAACCAGCAACAGCTACAGCAACAGCCGCAACGGCAACAGCAGTACCAGCAACCCCAGCAGCAGCAGTATCAGCAACAACAACAGCCACAGTACCAGCCGCGCGCACCCCCGGCGTACCACAATGTCCCTCCTCCTGGTGATTACAACCAGCAGAGGAGACCTCCAGGCCCGAAGAGGGCAGAATACCCGGCTCTCCCAGAATCCTTGGCCGATATCTTCAGTGCTTTAATGGCGGCTAACGCCTTAGTTTTGCCAAGGGAAAAGGCCGTCTGGCCTCAAAATGCCGATACGTCCAGGTATTGCTACTTCCACAGGCAACCTGGGCATACCATTGACACCTGCTTCCAATTCAGAGATTACATTCATGATCTCAACGAGCAGGGCGGCATAGACTGGGAGGAAATGAAGAAATACATAACAGCCCTGAAGGCGAGGAGACCGCAGCAGCAACAGCAGCAGCAAGCAAGACCACCAGCACAAGCAGCAGCACCACCCAACATGGGCATAGTGCAGAATCCACTCCCGGAGCACCAGAACCAGAACCAGGTTGCTCCCATTCTAACGAACAGCCAGTCTGAGGCTGGTCGTGGGCAACAATGGAGGATAGAGGACTCTTCCTCTCTCTACTCAACGGGTCACGTTCAAAGTACCGCAGAGCGACTACCACGCCGCACCATCCACATACCCAGACCACAACCCGTCACCATCACCCCCCTACCCACACCCACATATCATTCGCCCTCACCCAATAACCCACTACCACTACCCACCTTCCTTAGACCCATTACGTCCCGCACTCCTACGCCTCCATCATATACCCCTCCGCAAACCAATAACGCACTCCTTTTACCATCTAGGCCATTATTACGCATACCATTTCCTACTTCGCCCATTACCACTACCACCTACCCAGATATGCCCCAACCATCCAAACCGTTACTACGCGTACCATTCCCCACTTCGCCAACCACTTACCCATCTACCATCCAACCATCTAGGCCTTTAATCCGCACCGCGCCATCACCACCTAACCCTACGCCATCACCACCTAACCCAACGCCACCACCTACGCATCAACCCTCCGCACCGCTTACGCCACCCAACTCTGCGGTACTCAAGGTGTCACCCGGATCCTCCACGGTCGAGGAACATGCGCTCCGGAGTGGGAGGATTTTCAACAAGGTCTTTCCTCAGTCCACAGTCCGAGACGGCCCATCACAGCCGATTGAGGAAGCCCATAATGAAGAGAGTGCACCAGGCACTCAATATGACTTGTTGAAACATCTGGACAAAACACCGGCATGGATCACTGTACTGGAATTGATTAAAAGGTCCAAGATTCACCAAGAAGCCTTAATGGAATACCTACAGAAGGTGATGGTCAATGAAGACGTGCCGGTAGAGAAAATTGCAGCACTACTAGTTCCACAGGGGGATCAGCCCTCAATTACATTTCACACATCGGAACTAGCACCGCCAGCCACTAGAAGCATGGCTCTGAGCATCACGGTCAATATCTCCAAGAAGGCCGTGGATGCATGCCTGGTTGATACAGGGGCTTCAATTAATGTTCTACCTCCGAAGACCCTGGAGCTATGCGGTGTGCCCAAGGAGAAATGGCTGCCTAGCCCCATCTCAGTTACGGCATATGACAATTCTACCCGTTCCCCTCTGGGAATGGTTTATTTAAAGGTGGAGCTAGGTCCAGTAAGTCATGCAGAGGTCGAATTTCATATTCTAGAAATCGACCCTTCCATAAATGCCATTCTGGGACGTCCTTATATTAAAACTCTTGAGGCGATTCCTTCTACGAATCACCAATGCCTCAAATTCCCTTATAAAGGACGAATTATTAAAGTGACGAGCATGCCGATCCTTGCTGCTGCTCATACATTGAATATTAAGTCTGCTGTTTTACCTGGCCGACAACCTTTTCTGTCGGTATTACAGGTCTACCGTCCAGTGGCTGATCCTTTGAAAGCCGCTACCATTTCTCCATACCCATTAAATGCTATCAAAAGGGGGAAGTGCATGAGTACCCCGGGATGGAGAATCATGATGAAGAACGGCTACGAGCCTGGGAAAGGTCTGGGCACACAGTTGCAAGGCAGGACCACTCCTGTTAAAGATCATCGGGCAGTACCTGGAAGCGGTCTGGGCTATAGGCCGAGGAAACTGAAGCAAGACAGGGTTCAGCAAGGAGATGGTCAAGAAATCTTGGAAACAATGTCCACACCACTGAAAGAAGGCCGAGATCCCTTAACATGGACTCTATATACACACTTTGTGAAAGGGCCCATACTTAGTCACGACAACACGGTGGTCATTACTTCCTGTTTTGACTTCCATGACATATATGGGAGGGACTTGGCCAGACATTGTTCCGAACTACTTACATACCAATCCTTGGAGGCTCTGCGGCCTATGAAGAGGAGGAAATTCCATGACCCTGAATGCGAATGGTACAGATGGTTCGACCTGAGGGACCTATACATAGCACTGAACAGACTATTCCTGGATCCTGCAGAACCCAAGTGGCCACCGCAGATTGACGAGCTAATTGAGAGCCCTGGCACAATCTTTGACAAGCGGATACTGCTGTCCGAACAAACTGATGAAGGGGAGCCAGATGACCCCTATGAAGCTGGTTACACAACAGATCTGCTATGGAGGGGGACATATCCTTCACATGTCTTCATACTCCATACTCTTTTTCGTACACTACTCTTGACCCCGACTTGGTCGCGGGTCATAATTGAAGATATTCCACGGGCTCCGCCCATTATGATAACTCTGTCCCCTCGGGACTTTATTCCACAACCTCCTCTCGACCTGGAGAGGTTGTATAATCTGATCTGGGACATATTGCTATATGATCCCCCTAATCCTCTGGCCTTGGTGCCGCTTCCTCCGTCCGATTCTCCTCCCATTTGTATTCATTCTTGCTTTATGTTTAATTCTTTCATTTTCCAAAAAAAAACGTCAATTTGGCAACAAATTCTTCCCAAATCATTATCGAGGAAACATCTTACTTGTCCGATTACGCCCCATCGCGCGGGTCCGTCGGTCAAGATTCTCTCCTAGATCTACTCTGTCCCTCCCCACGGGAGGATTCCCCTGTATTTCCATTTGTATCCCAGGATTTTCATCCTGTTTCATCTTCATTAGGTTATGATAGGCAGTTTAGTAAAGTTAGGGAGTCCAGTTTTAGGCAGGTTAGGAAGTCTAGGAAGCCTAAGGGTAGGCAAATTCCAGAAAGATACCTCCAGGATTTGGCTGATAAATGTTCCTTTTGCTCTTTAATCCCTCAGCTTTTAGAAGATCCAATTCAGATGCCAGAAGATTGTACAGATGATGAGTCAGTCAATGATGGGTACGGGGTATATGAGTTAGTACATGAAAAGGACCCCATTGTTGAAGATGAGGAAGATGATGAGGACGCAGCGGAGGCATATGCCAGTGGAGTAAAGAGATTTGATGAACCTTCAGCTGCCGTCGAAGAGCCCACCAAAGAAATAAACTTAGGGACTGAAGACGAACCTAAGGTTGTCCTCGTTAGTAAAAATCTTTCTACAGAGGATGAAAAGGCAATGGTACAAGTGCTTAAGGATTATAAGGACACTTTCGCCTGGAGTTATGAGGATATGCCAGGGTTAGACTCATCTTTAGTTGAACACAGGTTAACATTAAAAGATGGAGCTAGTCCGGTCAAGCAAAAATTAATGCGATTCCACCCACAAATGGCTTTAAAGATGAAGGAAGAAGTCGATAAATTACACAAAGCCAAATTCATTAGAGTTGTCCTTTATCCACAATGGGTGGCTAACATAGTCCCGGTTATGAAGAAGGACGGGAAGGTCAGAATTTGCATTGACTTCCGCGATCTGAACCGGGCATGTCCTAAAGATGATTTTCCATTGCCTCATATTGATGTACTCATCGATAACACTGCTGGCTATGAGACGTTATCATTCATGGATGGATTTTCAGGATACAACCAGATTAAGCTGGCAGAAGAGGATCAAGAGAAGACTTCATTCACTACACCTTGGGGAACATATTGTTATGTCGTCATGCCATTTGGATTGAAGAAAGCTGGAGCCACTTATCAAAGGGCTATGATGGCAATATTTCATGACATGATGCATATAGATTTGGAAGTGTATGTGGATGATTTATTGGTTAAGTCTAAAACGAAGGCTGAGCATGCCAAAGTTTTGGCAAGGGTATTAGAGAGATCAAGAGAATATCAGTTGAAGATGAACCCCAAGAAATGTGTATTCGGGGTATCTTCAGGGAAATTGCTTGGATTCATTGTCAGCAACGGGGAATTGAGATCGATCCCAATAAGGCGAAGGCTATCAGAGAAATGCCACCTCCCAAAAACTTGAAAGAGTTAAGAGGATTAATCGGGAGGTTACAATTTATTCGCCGTTTTGTCTCCCAGCACTCACAAAGGTGCAAGCCGTTTTACGAGCTTACCAAGCCAGGAGTCAAATTCAATTGGGACGATAAGTGTCAGGAGGCATTTGATGGATTAAAGGACTATTTGGCAAGTCCTCCTGTTTTGAGACCACCATCTCCAGGCAGACCATTGATACTTTATATTTCAGTCCTGGATGATGCAGTGGGGGCTGTCTTAGCACAAGAGGATGAAGAAGGAAAAGAGAGGGCAGCCTATTATCTCTCTAAACTTCTCAACCCCGCTGAACAGAGATACACGGCGATGGAGAAAACATGTGCAGCATTGGTTTGGGTTGTTCAGAAATTAAAGCATTACTTTCTGGCCCATGAAGTCCATCTCATCGCTAGGATGAATCCGATTAAGTTCCTTCTGGAGAAATCTGTTCTTACTGATAGGTTAGCGCGATGGCAAAGCTTTCTATCTCAATTCGATATCATTTACATTCAACAGAAAGCGATCAAGGGCTATGCCATAGCAGAACATCTCGCTCATCATCCCCTTCCTCGATTTGATCCAGTGCGATCAGAGTTTCCGGATGAGGAACTGATGTCCGTAAATCAAATCAGAGATGATATGTGGACTCTGCATTTTGACGGAGCTCTGAATTCTCATGGAAAGGGTATCGGAATCGTTCTGTTATCACCTGAAGGTGTCACCATTCCACAAGCCTTTCAGCTTGACTTTCCAGTCACCAATAACATAGCTGAATACGAGGCACTTCTTGCTGGTCTCGAGGCTGCTCATTTCTATGGTGCCACCAAACTCAGGATTGTAGGTGATAGCCAATTAATTCTTCGCCAAGTGCTGACCAAGTATCGAACTCTTGATCCCAAGCTTAAGCCATATCAAGAACTTACTTCTGCTTACTCAAAGCTTTTCACAAAATTGATCTTTGTCCATGTCCCTAGAAATCAAAACATCTTAGCTGACGCTCTAGCTTCACTTGCATCTTCTCTTGATTTTCCTATCAGCAAGCAATCTGAATCAATCATAGTTCATAGGCGTCTTTCACCCGCCGTGGAAGATCCTTCATTTCTTAGAATTAAGGAGAAGTTGCTGAAGAAATTCAAAGATGGAAGCATCGTGGAGAAAAGAGAAATCATGTTGATGGAGCTGTTAGAAGAGATGGATGATGAACATAAGCCATGGTATTATGAAATTGCAAAATATTGTGAAGATCAATCGTATCCTGAAGAAGCTACAACTGAGGAAAAAAGAGCTATCAGGAGAGTTTCTCAACGATACACCCTAGTTGGGGGAGCATTATATAAGAGAGGTTTTGATGGAGTTCTTCTGAGATGTCTAGACGAAGATGAGCTTTGGAAGGTTATGGAAGGAGCTCATAGTGGAGTTTGTGGTGGCCATGTCAATGGACAGATGCTAGCAAAGAAGATCCTTAGACAAGGATTTTATTGGCCAACCATGGAAGAAGACTGTGTAGGATATGTCCGTAGGTGTGCCAAGTGTAAACTTCACGCCGACAAAATTCATTCTCCTGCATCTTCACTCCATCCTGTTTCTTCCCCATGGCCTTTCTCCATGTGGGCTTTCGACATTATTGGACCTCTTGGTAACCCAGATTCCGGCATCAAGCAAAAATCTTTCATTCTCACGGCAACGGAATACTTTACCAAGTGGGCAGAAGCTGAAGCATACGTGGAGATCAAAGCATCAACCGTCTGCAAATTCATCATGAGGAACATCATCACAAGATTCGGGATTCCAAGTACCATCGTCACCGACAACGGACCGCAGTTCGTGTCACAGGAATTGAAGGACCTCTGCAACAGGTATAAAATTGCATTGCATCATTCATCTCCTTATTATCCGCAAGGCAATGGCCAAGCAGAGGCAACTAATAAGACTTTGATAAAAATTATCAAAAAGACGTGTAAATCTAACAAATTCGCAGATTGGCCAGAAAAATTGGTTGAGGCTCTATGGGCCTACCGAACTTCAATCCGCACGCCTACTGGGCAAACTCCTTATTCCTTAACATTTGGAATGGAGGCGGTAGTTCCATATGAGATCCTTATACCGTCATTAAGAGTACAATTGAACAAGGAATTCTCCATTGATGAACATCGTTCAGCACTCCTTGCTCAATTGGAACTCTTAGACGAGAAAAGATGGTCAGCTGCTAATCATGCAAAAGTTTATCAAAACAGATTAGCACGTTTTTATCAAAAGAAAGTCATTGAACGAAAGTTCAAAGTCGGTGAAATGGTCGTTAAAAGAATTTTTGTAAAACCTGGTGGTCCGCGTTCTAACTCCAACCCAACTGGGAAGGACCTTATGTTGTATCGCACGCTTATCCTGGTAATGCTTATCGTTTGGTTAATGCAGAAGGAGAAGAGCTAAATCATCTCTGGAATGGTTTACACCTTAAGAAATACTACCCTTAGGATAAAGAGTCGATCAGTATGGTACAAAGACCAGTGGAATCAGAAAATTTATAAACTCAAATTTCTTTGTTAGTCTGAATAATTTAACTTCAAACCCATTACCACACACACCGACACGTTTGATTCGTGAGTAACAAGAGATGCCAAGTCCTTAAGAATATCAAAAGCTTGACTAAAAGTATAAAGTACAAATCATTCCTTTTAAATAAAATTCTGTTTTACACTCGGCCCATGATGTCGGAACGAGGCTTAAAATAGACTACCAAGAATGCCCGCCATCTTAGTAGGAGGCCGTCATAAAAAAAATGGGGGAGATCCGTTCCAAAGCAAAGCAAAGCAAAAAAAGAAAAGGATAGAAAAGCAAAAGCAAGGCAAAAAGCCAAATTCAAAATCAAAAGGCCAATACACTACAAACGTTACATCAAGGCCATGAAATGAAACAAAAGGGAACGCAAGGTCGATAAATACCCCGGAAAGAAAATGACCGAACCCCAACAGATATTAGGGTTAGAAAGGGACATCTTTTTAAGTCTCCGGAACCTTCTCATGGGCTTTCTAAATCTATTCTTCTTTTCTTTCTAAAGAGGTGTACTTCAAGCTTAAAGAATGGCTTAGATTGACTAAGGGTCAAATCATCAAATGGGATCACGAATGGAAACACAAGTTCAAACACGAGGGGTTTTAAGTTAAGTTGTTAAAGAACAATTTGGAAATTAAGTTAATAAATGAATATGATCTTTTGATCTAAGTACCATACTGGTCTTTTAGTCAAAAATTCAAAAAAAATGTATATGTCAAAATTCAAAAAAAATGTATATGCAAAAATTCAAAAAAAATGCATATGTCAAAAATTCAAAAAAAAAAAAATATCTCAAAAATTCAAAAAAAAATACATATTTCAAAACCCCAAACAAAATGAATATTCCAAAACCACAAAAAATATTTCAATTAGCATTTGCTTGTGGCATTTAGTGTGTTTCATTCATTTTATTTTCAGTGAGCATATGTTTGCTTGCATGTTGCATTTTGCTTAAGTCTGATTATTCTTATTACCTTTGTTAATAAAGGCTATGCCCCTTGACCATTTATTCAAGGAAAAGATTAATTGACCATTTATTTGGTCAGGCAAGGGGCTAAGCCTAAACAGATACTTAACCTGTTTGTTAAGTGTTGTACAGGATGCAAGATAAGTACAAGAACACGAAATTGGAGCCCAAAAGTTTCATGTATATATCAAAAGTATTTTGTACATGATACATGAAAAGGAAAAGAAGTACAAAAGCCCTCAAGGCTGGCTCTCCCCTCCGCCCTCATCCAACTGGCTCTGGGCCTCATCCTGGGCATCTGGCGGTGGAGCTCTAGGAGCTGGAGGCGGTTCCATCGCACTTGGCCCTGCCTGACCAGATGATATGGCTATGCTGGCAGTAAAAGCACTCGCCTGACCTCGATCAATAGCTCGCTGGCGGGCTCGCTGATATCGCTCCTCCACCATCTTGCGCTCATGCTCCGCAACTGACAGCCGACCCTGAAGACTCTCCAGTCGAAGGCGGTCGCGATCTCTCTCCTCAGTCACAACCTCCAGGCGAATCTGGAGGCGTGCAAAATCTCCAGTGGAGAGACGCGCCACCTGCTCCTCTAGAGCCCGGATCCGCGCAGCATCAGCTTCGGCGCGAGCCGCTGCAGTACGGGCATGCTCCAGCTCCGCTTCAGCTCTCTGAAGGGCTTCCTGAAGCTCGGCAACCTGAATAAAAGTCATTGTTAGTTCAAGGCAGTCAAGTAATTAAAATCAAATTCAGAAATGAAAAGTTGAAGAACTTACCCGAGCAGCACGATCCTCCTCCGCGAGAGAAGCCCGGTGGATGGCGGAGGCAAGCTGACTCTGGAGGTCAGCCAGAGCCGCATCATAGGATGAAGAAGTGGATGATGAAGCCCCGAAGGTAGGAGGAGCCGCCTGGGTGTAGACGGCTCGCTGCACCAGAAGAACACTGTTAGTGGTTAATCGCCAAAACAAATAATTAATTAAAAACATGCATTCATATTCATGCATACATACCAGATCGAAGAGCTCTTTTTGGACTTGTTCTAGCTGGGCCTCCGCATCATGTAGGCGGGCCCGGAGGTCGATGATGACAGCATCACGTGCATCCTGCAAGTCACGCATTCATACATTCATTCACCAAACATAAATCAAGATAATAATAAAATTAAAGGCGCATGAATGCATACTTACATCGAGTGGTCAGAGAAGCCGAAGTTGATCGGCGTAATGGGCCCGGTAATGCTGGAGGTAGCCCTCGCTACTCTCCGCACGGGACTCCACCCGTACGCCGCGGCGGTGCCAATCCTCGTACTGCTCGGGGAATTTCGCACGCCAATCTGTGAGGGCTTGCTTGCCCCTCATGCTTCTCCCGACGTCCTCCGGGACCTCCTCATCGATCCATTCCTGGTGGAGGCCCAGGGTCCTCATCACAAGCCGGAGGCGGAGGGGCTCAATTTCGTTGAGGCAATGTAGCCACATTTGCCTCCCGAACCTCCTCCTGCCAGCCGTCACCCACGGCTGACCCTCCTCGCCCATACCAAGGTACGGGCGCCAGATCACCTGCATATAGATTAGATGCATTCATATAAATAATTTGCATTTAAACAATAAAAGAATTGCATTTAATAAAATTTTTTTAAATAAGTTAAAAACTCACCAAAAGCTCTGGATAGTCCAAGAACTGACGGCGGAGGGCCGTCAGCTGATGGTGCTGTGGAGCTGTGTCTACAATTGGCTGCCAACGGCAGGCCAAGGGGACAGCATCTGGACGAACGATCCTCGCTCTGCCGAGCGGGAAATAATAGTAGCTCCACACCTGCATTCATAAACATATAAGTTAGAAAAAGCATCATATCATATTGTATATCATGAATAAATAATAACACATTTAATACCTGGAGGAACGGCGAGAAGCCGCTGACAGTAGTCTCGCGGTCCGGAATAACCGCGGATAGATCTGCAAACAAGTGGGCCAGGAGGGCCGCACCCCAAGCATACTCACCTAAGCTATCTAGGTCATCTAACAAGTACAAAAATCTACAGTGGATATGGTCGCCCTTCGTACCGAAGAGCAACCGACCGAAGAAAAAGACAAGGAAGACCCTAAGCTGTCAGTCTACCTCCTCTACCTGGCTAGGGTCCCTACAGTAGATGGCAGAAGACGACTCTGCTAGTCTATCCCTAAACTCCTCCCGGGTCTCGTCAGACCGACGCCGGGGCTCATCTAATCCAAGGGCAGCCTCTACTTCTACCCTGGGAACCATCCTAGACTCCCTGCCCATGCTAGATACCTCTATCCCTAATAAGGCCTCTGCTAACCCTCGATAATCGGGGTAAGTCACCCCACTAACTGGTCGGCCCTCTACCCGGAGGCCAGTGATCCTGGCCACATCCTCTAGGGTGGGGACCATATGTCCCCACGGCATTAGGAAAGCCCGGCTTTCCGCATGCCAACGCTCCCTGAGCGCCTGTAACAAGACTAGATCGAGCCAAAATGGCTCGATGTCTAATATCTCACCGAACCCCATCCGGCGCAGGCGCACCTTCTGGAAGTCCGGGAGCCCTCTGTAAGCCCCTATAACTAGGTCCCAGGAGATCCTAGCCCTCATCACTCCCTGCAAATAGAAACAACAAAAAATAGGGTCAGTATTAATAAAAAAGGAAAATTCACTCTGTTTTGAAAGGCGTCAGCATACACAGACGTGTTTCAAAACACGTCCACATCCCTTGACGCAATTCAAACCTATTTTCTACCTATTTTAAAAATTCGAAATTTGACTTAAAAGACGTCGACCAAGGGCGACGCCTTTTGAAAGGCGTCACCTGGTCTGGACGCCTTTCAAGTCCAGATTTCGGGTTCTTGGAAGAACCCCTTTCTTCCCCTCTTTTCCTTGCCCATTCAAACCACAAGGGACTTACCGTGTGGAGGTCGCCCTCCTCTTCCTCTTCCACCGCCATGGGCGCCGGTGGAGGGAGCTCTTCCTCCAAGAAGGCCGCCGCCTCGGCTAACGCCGCCGACACCTCCTCGGGAGCCTCTTCTTCTTGCCTTCGCCTCCTCTTGGCTAAGGTCTTCTTCTTCCTTGATCCCTCACCGTGTTCCATAGCTCTAGAAGGAGTTTTTGAGGGAGAGATCACCAGAATCGCCGGAGCTCGGGTGGAGAGAAGGAATTTTTGAGAAAGTGAGGAAGAAAGGAGGGCCTTCGCGGGTCTGTAACGAAAAGGGTGAAAGGCGTCGACTCATAACGACGCGTTTTAGCGCACATAAGTTGAGGCGGTAAAGGACAGCTGTTTGAATTGGTTGAAACACGTCCACATGGGTAGACGCGTTTCAGGTTCTGTTCAGAGCCGTACACAGGAAAATCATGAAAGGCGTCTTGACTACTGGACGCATTTTAGGGAATTAATCATGGAATTAATGGCAGAATCTTGGGAAAAGTAGGAGAGAGAATTGAAAGGCGTCTGGTTAGGTAGACGCGTTTTAAGCTTAAATCGGGTTTTTGAGGATTAAATTGAATTTCTGGAAAAGAATATAGTTTGAAAGGCGTCTTTCTGAGTGGACGCATTTTGCATTTTACAGAACCCGAACTGTTGTTTTTTCAGGAAAAATCAGGTTTTTACTTAAGGAACAATCATGTGCACATCACAGAAAGTTAGGGAAAGATTCTAAGGCATGAAAAGTCGTTCTTTATTCAATGGAATCAATCTTTATTACATCAAAATCAAAGAGAGACAAAGGACATTCAAGGGAGAATATCATGAAGACCTTTAAGATAAGGAGATTTCAATCCTTTATCTCTGTCTTTAGAGGATCTTACACGATAGCTAAAGCCAAGATTCCATAGAGTAATGATGATTTGTATGGCTTCATAATCTTCATCGGACTCCAGGTCACGCTTCTTGATTGGAAGTGTAGGAGAGAATTCAGGGAACTCGCGACGAGCCAAGCTGAGTTGAGTAAGGCACCGGTGTGGATTATATAACACAAACTCAGTAGCTCCAATTAATTTGAGGTCTGCTCCTGCTGTGCGGTGCACCCAAACTGGTTTTCCAACGAGAGCAAGCGGAGACGAGTCGAATATGTCGGATGTCATGAGTTTCAAATACTCTCTCCAGTCGGCTCGGGTCTTGAGTTTTGGAACCTTGTTGACCATGTACTCATTGAACTTTACAATATTAGCAATGCAATGAATTGGACTATTCAAGAAGATCTGAGATGGATTCAAAGGCCTTTTCTTGCTATGCTCGAATTTGAAGTGAAGTTCTACCCACAAGGCAAAGAGTAGCATGCATCCATATGGAGGACGACCCACAGAAGCTGCAGAAAGTCCACTGTAGAGATATGCTAAGAGAGCAGTGCTAATGGATTTACCTTCGAAAATTGCGCAAATAGCACTGATTTGATCGTCTTCCAAGATGTTATCCTGTGCAGGAAAGAATAAGGCACCAGCAAGGCATGTAACGAGAGCTTTCGTTACATCTTCTGCCTCATCCTCCCTTAAATCTTCGATTTCATAAAGAGTCCACTCGGCTAGTTTTGCGAGATTGATCCCCTTCTTCGTGAGGCATCCTTTAGCTTCTGAAGGATCCTTCATGATAGATGTCAATAGCTGTTGACCGGTGATTCTCTCTTTTGTCAAAGCTATCTTGTCTCTGTTATCTCTGGTCTTCGGGAGACCTAATAGAAGTTCCGCCTCTTCTAGAAGGATTGTGCACTCGAAGTCTTGAAAGAAGAACGTATGAGTTTGGGGATGCCACCATTCGATCAAGGCGCCCATAGCCGCCCAGTCTACGTTCGCACTCTTGTAATTCTTAGCGAGCACTACAAGCCCTTGAAGATCCCACTTGGATATGAATACTTGCATAGAAAGCTTAACACTTTTTGCAAGTTTACGAATCCAAGGGAGAGACGTGAACTTTCTTGGGCCAGGAAACATGGGGTAGGTCTGAAAGAAAGATAAAAAGGAAGCATGATGAAGAGCATGACGAAAGACATGAAGAACATGAAAGAAAGTTGATTGAACTTACTTGAAGATTGGGATTTCTTCCACTAAGATGATTCTCTATATCTGCAAACATCTCTAGAGACATCTTCATCTTCTTGTTTGAGGAATCCATATCTCTTTTTCGGAGTTTCTCCTTCTTGAAGCTTGGGAAGTTGGAAAACCTTGAAGAAACCTAGAAGATTTGGAAGAAAACTCTCCTTTGGATCTTTGGATTATGATAGGATTACTTGGGAGTAACCTTAGGGTGTTTATATAAGAGGAATCACGATCCTAAGTAGACCTTTTCCGGATTGGAAAAGGGATGTGCATTGATAGAGTTGGAGTTCGAATAGAGAACAACCAGAAATCTGTTTCTGTGAGTAAAAGGCGTCTATTATACCTGACGCGTTTCAAAGTTAAATGGCGTCTGCTCGACACGACGCGTTTTAGCAATTCTGCTATTTTCTCGAAATTCTGTGATTTTAATTGAATATTTGTTTGGAACTAATAATTTTGATTGCAGAAAATTCAAGAAAGTCTGAGCAAAGCTGGAAATATCAAGAAAATCTCACTGTGGAATTCATGAAGTCCCGACCGTGGCTAAAAAGACGGTTATTTCTACCCTTGTACTCTATTTCATGTAATTACTTTGCATTTGCATTACTATATATTAAGTATTTATTAGATTATATCAAGGACCTTGTGTTTTGATGAAACTGGAATTTGAGTTCCCCTACAACAAAAACAGTGATAATTCCAGAGGATTCTTAATCGCATGGATAGGCCGTTGGATTGTTAATTAGTGGGGACGATGGTTCCACTTTTGTGAAACGGTGCGTGGATAAACGAGCTTCGGCTTAGCACTGGATTACAAGAATTGGTATCTTGACTCATTAATAACAATTTAACAATATTATCCTTGATTAATTTATATTTTATTTAACTTTATATTTTTCTTTTAGCCCAGCATGCATCATGTAGGACTTTGAAATCATTGTAATAAGGATTAATTATTGATTAAGTTTCAGACCATTAGTTAAATAATTCAACATGATATGAAATATTCCATTCTGAATTGAGTATCTTGATTATCTTTGAGGTTCGCTTGAAGATATCTTTGGAATTTTATCCTTGATTGGATTCTTTATCCAATATTCTTGTTTTCTTTTAAGATCCATCATGGCTGTAGCACGTCCACATTGGCTGGCAAACGCTCCCCATGATGAAACCTACAGTGTCTACGACCTGGGGTACTTCCCACTCCGAGGAGGTTGATCGACCTTATTTTATTTCCTTGTCTACTTCATCCAGACAGGATTAATTCCATTGATTTCATTGAGCTATCTTCCTTGATGATTTCGAGAAAAATTCCAGTCATGTGATGTTAAGAGCGTGTCTCATCACACCTTGGCATCACCTTTTCAGTACATTCCATTCCATTTCACTCCCTTGCAAAGACGATGCCAAGGTGAGGCAGCTGTAGACACGCTAATTTTGACGTCATTTCGAGTAAATTTTATATCACACAATAATGCCTCAGAATGGTCTGATAATTAATCATTAATTAATTTTTATTAATCTTTTTGAGTGTCGGATTTAACAGATGTGTTTAAGTTAATTAATTGAATTGATTTTAGTTCAATTTGAGTTAAAATATGAAGAATTCTAAAAGACGTCGACTCAAGTGGACGCCATTTATAGTTTATTCCTGTTTTAACGATTAAATTTGAATTTTAATTAATTGATTTATTAACTAAAAGGCGTCTGGGAATGTTGACGCGTTTTAGGTTTCCTAAATGGTTTCTACTTCTCCTCCGGATGTTTATCCTTATCTTAATTAGTCTAAAAGACGTCTACACAAGTGGACGCGTTTTACCTAATAAAGATAAAGATAAGTTTTCCCGGATGTTTATCCTTATCTTAATTAGTCTAAAAGACGTCTACATAAGTGGACGCGTTTTACCTAATAAAGATAAAGATAAGTTTTCCCGGATATTTATCCTTATCTTAATTAATCTGAAAGGCGTCAGCCAAGGTGGACGCGTTTTAGATAATTACAGATAAAGATGAATTAATCAGTATTTATCTGTCGGTTAAGATGGATAAATTCGGAGTTTTTCAATGTTAATCGCGAACGCAAGAAATGCCTATAAATACCCTGCATATTGAAGAAGAAAAAAGAAAGAGAGAACAGAATTAAGTTGAGTTGAGCCATAGCATTATAGCGAGTTGAAGATCGAAGCAACAACGTCGTAGCGCCGGAGCGCTGCCATTTCCAGAAGACGGCGTCCTTTCAAGATCTTCACCCTTTCAAAGCTTCAACCAATTGGGCATAAGTTTTTCATTACTGCTTTCATTTCATTAGTTTTATTTTTTTTATATTCACTTCATGCAAACACACACCACAGCATAATCTTTCAAAAACCTACTTAATCTAAGGGGTTTCAAAGCCATTAAACAAGTGAGTTTGCTGTTTTAAATATGCTTAAAATCATGATTAGTTCAGATATTACTTCTACTTAAATTCTCATCATAGTTCTTCATTTTTTGTTTTTGTCTCTGCTACACTCAACAACAACAAGAGATCAAAAGGAGGAAATCAAGCACAGCTTCTGGACGATCCTCAACCTCAAATTCCACAGCAAGAACAAAGAAGCAAAGAAAGGGCTCTCTTTCTTCAGCCGGCTGAGGAAGGGGAACCAATGACTCAATCTTCCGCGTTTGAAAGGTAGGCGATCATATTCTTTTTTTTGAAACTTTTTAAGTTAAAAGTTTCTGGCGATCACTGCACTTTAGTTGCTGTTTTTAATAGGTTAGTTTACACCTAAACAATATAGATATTTCATGTTAATCACGCGGTCATTCTAAGCACCTACAACTAGCACTGCTCTATCCTCTTCACGTGGAACCCTAAAGGAGGATTCCACAATCTGCTCGAACAATTCCCACTCCCGAATCAAAAGGTATGATATGACCATCTTCCGACTCAATGCATCTGCCACTACATTTGCCTTGCCCGGATGATAAGAAAGGTCAAAGTCATAATCCTTGATAAACTCCATCCACCTCCGCTGCCTCAGATTCAGGTCTCTCTGAGTGAACACATATTTCAAGCTCTTGTGATCGGTGAAAACCTGAAATTTCTCTCCATATAAGTAATGCCTCCAGATCTTAAGTGCAAACACCACGGCTGCAAGTTCCAAATCATGGGTAGGATAGTTCTCCTCATGCTTCTTCAGCTGCCGAGAAGCATAAGCAACTACCCTGCTATGCTGCATTAGGACTGCGCCCAAACCTCGTCGGGACGCATCTGAGTAAATCACGAATCCACCTGTCCCAGATAGAAGCACCAACACTGGGGATGACGTGAGGCGGGCCTTTAACTCCATAAAACTCTGCTCACATTCCTCGGTCCACACAAAACGAACTCCCTTTCGAGTCAACCTCGACAAGGGGGCCGCTATAGAAGAAAACCCCTGAACAAACCGCCTGTAATAACCAGCAAGCCCCAGAAAGCTCCTGATCTCAGTCACTGAAGTCGGCCTGCTCCAATCCATCACCGCCTAGATCTTGGCTGGATCCACTGCGATACCCTCGCCAGAAATGACATGCCCAAGGAAGTGCACCTTGTCTAGCCAGAATTCGCACTTGCTGAACTTGGCATAGAGTTGGTGCTCCCTTAGGACCTGCAACACCACCCGAAGATGAGTGGCGTGCTCTTCCTCAGAAGAAGAATATATCAAAATATCATCGACGAATACTACCACAAACTGATCCAGGTAGGCCCTAAAGACTCAGTTCATCAAATCCATAAAGGCTGCCGGAGCATTGGTCAAGCCGAAGGGCATAAACAAAAACTCATAATATCCATACCGAGTCCTAAAAGCCGTCTTGCTGACATCAACATCACGGATCCTCATCTGGTAATATCCAGATCTCAGGTCAATCTTGGAAAACACCTTCGCGGACTGCAGCTGATCCATCAAATCATCGATCCTTGGAAGTGGGTACTTATTCTTTATGGTCACCTGGTTCAGCTGCCTATAATCGATGCACAATCTCAGAGAACCATCCTTCTTTCTAACAAATAGAACTGGAGCACCCCATGGAGATGTGCTGGGACGAATGAAACCCTTATCCAGCAACTCCTGCAACTGCGCCTTCAACTCAGCGAGTTCGGCTGGCGCCATCCGATACGGGGCCTTAGACAAGGGTGCCGTACCTGGTGCAAGCTCGATGGTAAACTCGACCTCTCGCTGAGGAGGAAGGCCAGGCAGCTCCTCAGGAAACACATCTACGAAATCACAAACAACAGGCACCTCCCAAGGACTGGGACTATCACGGACATCAGAAACAACAACAGAGGCAAGGAAAGCCTCACAGCCACTAGCAAGCAACCTCCGTGCCTTAAAGGCAGAAATGAGAATACCTCGAGAAGAAAGCCTAATACCTTGGAAGAAGAAGGTTGGGATGTCCAGAATAGAGAAGCGCACCCTCTTCCTGTGGCAGTCCACCTCCGTATAAAAGGTTTCCAACCAATCCATACCCAGGATGATATCAAAATCACGAATAGCAAGTACAACCAACTGGGTAGGTAGCACATGACCCTCAATGGTCAAGGGAACATTCCTCAAACAATTATAAGATATCATGAAGTCTCCAGAAGGAACTTCCACCATCAGACCATCAGATAACTCATCAACGGGTGCAAAAAGAATATCTAGGAACTGCTCGGAAATGAAAGAATGCGAAGCACCCGAATCGATCAACACATGCGCAGAGTTCCCAAGGACAGAAAGTGTACCTTCCACCAAGTTGGACGCGCGAGCCTCCCTCCTGGTGATAGCTAGAACTCTCCCCTGGGTCCTCGGCTTCTTCTGATCACCTGAACCCTGACCATGACCATGCCCTTGTGGGCACTGCCTCGCCAAATGGCCCTGCTGGCCGCAAGTAAAACACCTCCTGGGAAGAGTGGGACACTGAGTCCCGCCATGGGCACCACCACAGTGTTGGCAGACTGCCGGAAGCCTCTGAGCTGGCTCCTGCGGGGCACTGGACACAGACTGACTCTGCTGACCCTGCCTGGGCCTGTTGCTGCCGCTGCTACCACTACTACTGCCACCGCCTCGGAAGAATCTCCTGAATCGGGAGCCGAGTGACGATGATCCCGATCCAACCGAAGGAGCCGGTGCCGCTGCCTTACCTCTGCTACGCACTGGCCCCTGAGCAGTCAGTCCTCTCTCCCGGGCCGGCTGGTTCTGTTGAGCCTCTACTGCTGCTGCACATCTAACTGCTGATGCCAAGTCTGTACAACAGTGGGACGCCACAAAGTTCCTCAGACTGAGCCTCAGTCCGTCCACAAATCTCTCCGTACGACGCTCCTCGTCCCCAGATATGAAAGGTACGAACCGTCCCAGCGAAACAAACTTCGCCTGATACTCAAGTACCGTCATACTCCCCTGCGTCAGATCCATAAACTCCCTCTCCTTGGCTCTCTGTACATGTCCAGGGAAATATTGTGCATTGAACTCCTTAACAAAGGTCTCCCATGAGATTTCCCTAAGACTCCTGTCCTCATAAGACAAGCTCTTCAATGTAGTCCACCAGTCATAAGCGCTATCCTTCAGCATGAAGGTAGCCAATGGGGTCCTCTCTACTGCTGGACAGTCCATGGTATCGAATGTCTTCTCTATCTCTCTAAGCCAATGAATGGCCTCATCAGGGTCGGGACGACCGGTGAAGTGAGGTGGCCTCAGCTTCAGGAACCTCTCAAGTGTAGCTGTGGACCCTCCCCGAGCACTAGAACTCTCACTAGCATCTCGCGTCTGATATCTAGCCATAGTGTCCATCATAGCCTCCATAAACTGCTCTACACTCGGCCTCCCTGCCTCGGACACACTAGGGGCATCTCCCCGCTCTCGAATAACCGGCATCCTCTTCCTGGGAGCCATCTACTCGCCTACAATTACAAAATCAAAAGGTTCTAATTAGAGTTCTAAAACCTATGCTACCGTCGTGCCTGTATGGGATAATGTATTTATTTGTCGAACTTACGACATTTAGCCTAGTTATTTATTTATTTGCCAGACCGTATGCTCTGATACCAACTGTAACGACCCGCCACCCTATAATCGGGGATCCGATTACTAAATGGGTACCGAATCATTAATTTGGAACCAAACCAGGATCTAGTAAGTCTGGGAAATAAATAATAAACTAAGCTAAACATTCACATCGCATTGGATTGAAATGAAAGTGCAGGAATTAAAATTATTACAATGCGACTCGATACAGCAAATAATTACATACTCCAACTGAAAGAAATAACTAAATATACAGGCCAGAAATAAATAACAACTACATCGGGGCATACCCCGGAACAACTGCTGAAGGCGCTCAACACACGACCGCACACGCCGCTCTAGGTCTGCTGGGAGTCCTCACCTGAAAACCGCAGGGGTGAGTCTCAAGACAAGACTCAGTAGGGATCCTTCGATCCCCACTGCCCACACACACACTCACAAGTGCAAAGTACAGCTAACGGTAAAGTAACGAGCACGGCTGTAAGTGCAATGCCTAATTCTCAACGTGGAATCACATGCAATCGAAAATATAATAAACATGCATATTTTAAACCAGCTGACTAGGGAACCCACAACTGTCGTCTCGGTAGAGCTCGCCAACTACACAAACAACGGTGGAAAAACCTCGACCCGCTGAGGCCAAGCAGTAACCCCTCGGATAGCACGCTAGCTACTCCGGCCCAACCGGCTCAGGTGGCTACTCCTTCCCTCAGCATGAGTGACTCTCCGAATGTACTACTCCGACACCGGTACTAGCTGACCCCGGGGTTCACCAGGTGACCCTCTCTCACTAGGCGTCACCCCGCCCACGCCCCCACCGGCGCTGTGCTCACGCCCCCACCAGCACAGGGTCATAAAGCGCTACAATGTCACTCCAGGTCCACAGTAACATAAAACCCAGCACAGTAAGATCCGGTCACGTGAAAAGTCCGCGATCGCATAACACACACAATAGTATCGCCCGGTCATGCAGAATCCATCTCTACTGCGCGCATCAAAACATGCACTAACCATCTATTCAGCAGTACGAACACATTTTACAGGCATGAATTAATGAGGTTCTGTCTTGAATCGCGTCGCCCAAGGCCGACGCCATTCAAGCTTCATGTTCAGGTTCATCTAAAACAGTCTTCAGAATCAGGCTCTAAAAGGCGTCGACACCAGTGGTCGCCTTTTAAAAGGCGTCGACATCCTCAGACGCCATTTAGCACAAAAATCAAGAAATTCCAAAGAAATTACCCAGGGGATTTCTGTCCTAAAAGGCGTCATGGCTGCCCGACGCTATTCAAAGCGCGTCGCCCACCCATGACGTCTTTTAGTCCCAGAATCCCGAACTGACAGACTCTCAGTCAGGTGATTCCTGTCTAAAAGGCGTCGTGGTGGCCCGACGCCCTTCAAAAAGGCGTCGTCCATGTACGACGTCTTTCAACCTCAGGAACCAGAATCTGCCATGAGCCCGAGGGCTCCCTTTTCAACCCAAACAACCCCAAAATTACCCAAAAACGGAGGAGAAAGAGGGGCAATACAATCCATAGGAAATCACATTCATAGCAAATCCCCCATATGATCAAAAGAACGCCTAAACATGCTCGTTCTACCCCAAAACCATCGATCCATAACATGCTCTAGACGGGGAAAACATGGTTTAGAACACAACATTGTGGGAACCGTCACCCTACCGGATACTTGGACGCCTCCGAGCTTCAAGCCGTCCACCCGTCTCGCCCCACGCCGCCGCCGGTACCGCCGTGGTCGTCCTTGCTCCACCGTGACGTCGGCCACCGTCCGGAGAGTAGAACGCCGCAGTGGAGGTGGAGGTGGTAGTGGTAGGAGTTAGGTAGAGGGTGGAGTGGAGGGAGAGGTGAAATGGTGGAAGGAAAAGAGGGAGGAGGAGGAATCGCCGCCGAGATCGCCGGAGGGGAAAGAGAGAAGGAGAGAAGGAGAAAATGAGGGAAAGAAGGAGGGCTCGCGGGGTTAACCAGAGACTGGCTAAAACGCGTCGACATCCACAGACGTCTATCAAGTGATGTGACGGCCGCTCTGACAAGTTTCTGAAACGCGTCGATCGAGGCAGACGCCGTTCAGCCAACATGTCAGGGCCGTACTCTGACACACCCAGAGTCGCAGTCTGAAAGGCGTCGTCCTACGTGGACGCCGTTCAGTCGACACGACAGCGCCGTACACTTCGCGGCCCAAAGCCATCCCACGTGGCAGAACCTAAAACGCGTCTGCAACGGTGGACGTCGTTTAAACCGCGTCGAGCCCACTCGACGCGAAACAACACAGAGTTCCAGACCCGACTAGGGCCAGAACTACAGGGTCCGACCCCGAAAATCGAATCCGGAAGCCTCAGTCCTTACACGCATACCGTTTACCCACGCCCATTAACCCATCACCACCGCCCGCTTTCCTCAAACCCATTACTCCCCTCGCCACCACACCTCCATCAAACAACCTACCACAAGCTAATTACGCACCCCTCATGCCATCCAAACCACTGCTCCGCGTACCATTCCCTACATCACCTACCACCACCACCACTTACCCAAATACCATACAACCATCTAAACCATTACTCCGCGCACCATTCCCCACTTCATCCGCATCGACCAATTACCCCTCCACCATCCAACCGTCTAATCCTCTCATCCGTACCATGCTACCACCAAGTAACTCCACACCATCACCCATATACCAACCCTCCACACCATCGACATCATCTACTAACCCTACGGTGCTCAAGCTGTCACCCGAACCTTCCACAACTGATGAACATGCACTCTGGAGTGGGAGGATCTTCAATAAGGTCTTTCCTCAATCAACAGTTAGAGACAACCCATCACAGCCGCTAGAGGAAGCACATAACGATGAGAGTGCACCAGACACTTAATATGACCTGCTGAAACAACTAGACAGAATGCCGGCACGAATCTCTGTGCTGGAGTTGATCAAGAGATCGAAGACCCATCAGGAAGCTCTGATGGAGTATCTACAAAAAGTGATGGTCAATGAAGACGTGCCGGTAGAGAAGATCGCTGCACTACTAGTTCCTCAGGGAGATCAGCCCTCTATCTTATTTCATGCCTCGGAACTAGGACCACTAGCAACCAGAAACATGGCTCTAAGTATCACGGTCCATATCTGTAAGAAGGCCGTAAATGCATGTCTGGTCGACACGGGGGCTTCAATTAATGTCCTGCCTCCGAAGACCCTAGAATTGTGTGGTGTACCCAAAGAAAAATGGCTGCCTAGCCCTATCTCTGTAACAACTTATGATAACTCCACCCGTTCCCCTCTGGGAATGGTCTATTTAAAAGTAGAGTTAGGTCCTGTATGTCATACCGAAGTCGAATTTCACATTTTGGAAATCGATCCTTCCTTGAAGGCTATTTTGGGCCGTCCTTATATTAAAACCCTTGAGGCGATTCCCTCTACGAATCATCAGTGTGAGTGCTCAAATTAGGTGTGTGATTGTCATGAAAATTATGTTGATTATGTGACAAATAAACCTACTAAAAACTAAGTGAATGTGATCGCCAGAAACTTTTAACTAAAAAGTTCCAAAAGAAAAAAAGTTTGATTGCCTACCTGTTTTGGATGTAGGAGATGTTCGAGTCCTTGATTCCCCTCCTTCAGTTGACTGAAGAAAGAGAGCCCTTTTGACTTTGTTCTTACTTTGACTGCTTATCAGACTTTGAGGATCATCCAGATTCATTTTCCTTTTTGATTCTCTCCTCTTGATCTCCTTTTGTACCTTGCAAGAAAGGGGAAAGAAAAAGAGAACAATGAGAACTCAAGCAGAAGTAGTATCTATTCCAATATAAATTTTAATCTGCAACTTAAACAAAGAACTCACTTGTTTGATGATCTTTTAAAACCCCTTAATACATGGATTGGAAAATAATGCTAGTGAGCGTGTGTTGCATGGAGTGATGTGATGAAAATGTGATGTTAATGTGATGGAAATATGAGAAAGATGTAAGAATTAATTAAGAACTAAGTTGAATGGCCCCTGGAAAGCCTTCGTCTTTAATGAATCTTGAAAGGACGAAGATGTAAGGATCGAGACTTTCGGATCCGGTTTTCGGGTCGGACCCTGTAGTTCTAGCCCTTGTGAGGGGCGGGGGTTCTGAGTAGAATCGCGTCAGGACCTCGAGACGCGTTTTGAACGGCGTCCACCGTGGCAGACGCGTTTCAGGTTCTGCCACGTGGGCTGGTCTTGGGCCGCGTGAGTACGGCCCTGTCTTGTCGTCTGAACGGCGTCCGCGTGGGACGACGCCTTTTAGACTGCGACTCTGGGTGTGTCAGAGTACGGCCCTGACAAGTTGTCTGAATGGCGTCTGTGTAGGACGACGCGTTTCAGAATTTTGTCAGAGCGGCCGTCACGTCACCTGATAGGCGTCCGTGCATGTCGACGCGTTTTAGCCAGTTTCTGGTTAACCCCGCGAGCCCTCCTTCTTTCCCTCATTTTCTCCTACTCTCCTTCTCTCCTTCTCCTCCGGCGACCGGCGGCGACCCCTCCTCCTCCCTCTTTTCCTCACACCATTTCGCCTCTCCCTCCACTCCATCCTCTACCTGGTTCCTACCACTACCACCTCCATTTCCACTACGGCGTTCTACTCTCCGGACGGCGGCCGACGTCACGGTGGAGCAAGGACGACCACGGCGGTACCGGCGGCGGCGTGGGGCGAGACGGGTGGACGGCTTGAAGCTTGGAGGAGTTCGAGTGTCCGGTAGGGTGACGTTCCCCATAGCATCGTGCTTAAAATCATGTTTTTCCTCATTTATGCATGTGGTAGATCTTTGGTTTGGGGGTTAGAATGAGCATGTTTAGGAGTTCATTTGATGACAAGGGGGATTTCCATGAATGTATTGCCTATGGATGGTATTGCTTCCCTTTTTCCCTCCGTTTTTGGGTTTGTTTGGGGTTGGAAAGGGAGCCCTTGGGCTTAGGGCGATTCTGGTTCCTGGGGTTGAAAGACGTCGTGCATGGACGACGCCTTTTTGAAGGGCGTCGGGCCATCACGACGCCTTTTAGACAGGTATCGCCTGACAGACAGTCTGCCAAGGCGGGGATTCCGAGCTTAAAAGACGTCATGGGTGAACGACGCATTTTTGAATGGCGTCAGGCACCCACGACGCCTTTTAAGGCAGAAAATCCCCTGAGTAAAGGCCTTGGAATTCCAGGTTTCTGTGTTGAATGGCGTCTGGGGATGTCGACGCCTTTTAAAAGGCGACCACTGGTGTCGACGCCTTTTAAGGCCAGATTCTGAAAACTGATTTATATGAACCTGTACTTGGAGCTTGAATGGCGTCGACCTTGGTCGACGCGATTCAAGACAGAATCTCACTAACTCATGCCAGTAAAACGTGTTCATACTGCTAGATAGCTGGTTAGCACATGTTTTAGTGCACCCGATAGAGATGGATTCCTCATGATCGGATGGTTCTATGTGTGTTATGCGATCGCGGGCTTTTCACGTGACCGGATCGCACTGTGTTGGATTTTCAGTTACTGTGGACCTGGAGTGACATTGTAGCACTTTATCACCCTGTGCTGGTGGGGGCGTGAGCACAGCGCCGGTGGGGGCGTGGGCGGGGTGACGCCTAGTGAGAGAGGGTCACCTGGTGAACCCCGGGGTCAGCTAGTACCGGTGTCGGAGTGGTACATTCGGAGAGTCACTCATGCTGAGGGAAGGGGTAGTCACCTGAGCCAGTTGGGCCGGAGTAGCGAGCGTGCTATCCGAGGGGCTACTCCTTGGTATCAGCGGGTCGAGGTTTTCTCACCGTTGTTTGTACGGCCGGCGGGTTCTATCGCGACTACAGTTGTGGATTTTCTAACGGCTGGTTTAGAATGTGCATGTTTGTTATATTTCGACTGCATGCGTTCTTACGTAGAGAATTAGATATTGTACCTGCCACTACACTTGTTACTTTACCGTTAGCTGTACTTTACACTTGTGGGTGTGTGCGTGGACAGTGGGGATCGAAGGATCCCTACTGAGTCTTGTCTTGAGACTC
This sequence comes from Zantedeschia hybrid cultivar, assembly GCA_030544215.1. Taxonomy (NCBI): domain Eukaryota; kingdom Viridiplantae; phylum Streptophyta; class Magnoliopsida; order Alismatales; family Araceae; genus Zantedeschia; species Zantedeschia hybrid cultivar. Next base: position 10,875,032 of record JARZZO010000013.1, on the reverse strand, counting down.
ACCCCTGCGGTTTTCAGGTGAGGACTCCCAGCAGACTTAGAGCGGCGTGTGCGGCCGTGTGTTGTGCGTCTTCGGCAGTTGTTCCGGGGTATGCCCCGATGTAGTTGTTATTTATTTCTGGCCTGTATGTCTAATTATTTCTTTTCAGTTGGAATATGTAATTATTTGCTGTATCGAGTCGCATTGTAATAATTTTAATTTCTACACTTTCAATTCAATGCGATGTGAATGTTTAGCTTAGTTTATTATTTATTTCCCAGACTTACTAGATTCTGGTTTAGTTCCAAATTAATGATTCGGTACCCATTTAGTAATCGGATCCCCGATTATTGGGTGGCGGGTCGTTACAGAAGAAGTGATGAAGAAAGCATGCGAATTCTTGGAAGTAGTAGCAGCACCTTGATCCTTCAGCGTTTGGACGTCATCGCCAAGATTCATTTACTCAACTATCGCTCAATTATCACTATTATCACTCTCAATAATTATCACTATTATCACCAATAATCACTTTAATCACTAACTTTTTAATGACCAAGGGGCCATGTATTTACAGGCTTTACATCTGCGGTTATTAATGGATTAACACGAAAGAATTTGAAGTTTATCCAGCTAACAAACAGATAAACACAAATTAATTCATCATTATCTGTAATTATCTAAAACGCGTCGCCTATGAGAGACGTCTTTTAGACTAATTAAGATAACGATAAACATCCGGAAAAAGAGATAGAAACAGCTTAGGAAACCTAAATGGCGTCGTGCCTGGCAGACGTCTTTTAACTAATTAATCAATTATTTAAAATTCAAACTTTAAAAATCAAAATAAGAATAAACTATAAATGGCGTCTACACATGTCGACGTCTTTTAGACTTTTTTATATTTGATTAAAATTTGAGTTAAAATTAATTTAATTAATTAACTTAAATTATGTCTGTCTGACCCGATACTATTTAGATAATTAATCTGAAAAGATTAATTAATGATTAAATATCAGACCATTCTGAGGCATTTATTATATAATATAAAATTTACTCAAAATGATGTCAAAATTAGCGTGTCTACAACTGCCTCACCTTGGCATTGTCTTTGCAAGGAAGTGAAATGAAATGGAATGTACTGAAAAGTTAATGCCAAGGTGTGATGAGACACACTCTTAATATCACATGATTGGAATTTTTCTCAAAATCATCAATGAAGATAACTCAAGGAGATCAGTGAAATCAATCCTATCTGGATGAGGTAGACAAGGAAATAAAATAAGGTCGATCAACCTCTACGGATTGGGAAGCACCCTAGGTCATAGACACTGCAGGTTTCATCATGGGGAGCCATTGCCGACCAATGTGGACGTACTGCAGCCATGATGGATCTTAAAAGAAAACAAGAAATGTTGGATAAAGAGTCCAAAAAAGGATAGAATTCCAAGGATATCTTTAAGCGAACCTCAATGATAATCAAGATACTCAATTCAGAATAGAATATTTCATATCATATTGGAATTATTTGATCAATGGTCTGAAACTTAATCAATAATTAATTCTTATCATAATTATATCAAAGTCCTACATGATGCATGCTGGCCTAAAAGAAAAATATAAAATAAAATAAAATATAAATTAATCAAGGATAATATTGTTAAATTGTCATTAATGAGTCAAGATACCAATTCTTGTAATTCAGTGCTAAGCCGAATCTTGTTTATCCACGCACCGTTTCACAAAAGTGGAACCATCGTCCTCACTAATTAACAATCCAACGGGCTATCCGTGCGATTAAGAATTCTCTGGAATTATCACTATTTTTGTTGTAGGAGAACTCAAATTCCAGTTTCATCAAAACCACAAGGTCCTTGATATAATCTAATAAATATTTAACATATAGTAATGATGATGCAAATTAATTACATGAAATAATATAAAGGATAGAGATAACCGTCTTTTTAGCCACGGTCGGGACTCATAAACTCCCACAGTAGGATGTTCTTGAAATTTTCAACTTTGCAATCATTTCTTCGAATTTCTGAAACGCGTTGTGTCGTGCTGACGCCATTAACATGAACCAAAACATGTTGCTGTTCAATGACGCCTTTCAATCGCAGAAACATGTTTTGACTGTCTTCAATCCGGATTCCAACTCTCTTCATGCCTTGTGTCCTATATATGACTTGAACAAACAAGTTAAGCATCTATTCAGGTTTAGCCCCTTGCCTGGTTAAGTAATCGACTACTTGATCCTATCCTTAGTAGAAGGGTCAAGGGGCATAGCCTTTATTAATAAAGGTAGTATGAATAATCAAACTATAAGAAAAAATGCAACATGCAAGTAGACAGATGCTCACTGAAAATAAAGGAATGAAACACACAAGATACGATAAGCAGATGCTAATTAAAATATCTTTATTGTTTTGAAACTTTCATTTTGTTTGAGTTTTGGAACATATACTTTTTTTTTAATTTTTGAAATATGTACCTTTTTTGGATTTTTGAAGTATGTAATTTTTTTTTTTGGATTTTTTGAAATATGTATTTTTTTGGATTTTGGAAATATGTATTTTTTTTTATGGTGCAAATTAAAAGACCAGCATGGTACTCAGCTGGTACTCAGATCAAAAGGAAACATATTCATTTATCAACTTAATTCCCAGATTGTTCTTCAATAATCTAACTTAGACCCATCGTGTTTGAACTTGTGTTTCCATTTGTGATCCCATTTGATGATTTGATCCTTAGTCAATCTATGCCGTTCCTTAAGCTTGGAGTACGCCTCTTCATAAAGAAAGGAAGAATTGGTTTAGAAAGCCAACGAGAAGGTTCCGGAGACCTAAAAAGATGTTCCTTTCTTACCTTAATATCTGTTGGGGTTCGGTCATTTTCTTTCCGGGGTATTTATCGACCTTCCGTTCCCTTTTACTTTATTTCATGGCCTTGATGTAAAGTTTGTAGTGTAATGGCCTTTTGATTTGACATTTGGCTTTTGCCTTTTGCTTTTGCTTTTCTTTTTCTTGGACGGATCTCCCCCATTTGTTTTATGACGGCCTCCTACTAAGATGGCAGGTATTCTTGGTAGTCTATTCTAAGTCTCGTTCCGACATTATGGGCTGAGTGTAAAAACAGTATTTTGTTTGAAAAGAATAATTTGCACTTTACACTTTCAGTCAAGTTTTCGATATTCCTTAGGACTTGGCATCTCTTGTTACTCACGAATCAAACGTGTCGGTGTGTGCAGTAATGTGTTTGAATTAAATTATTCAGACTGATAAAGAAATTTGAGTTTCTAAATTTTCTGATTCCACTGGTCTTTGCACCATACTGATCGACTCTTTAACCTAAGGGTAATATTTTTTAAGATACAGACCATTCCAGGGATGAGTCAACTCTTCCCCTTCTGCATTAATTAGACGGTAAGCGTTACCAGGAAAAGCATGTGATACAACATAAGGTCCTTCCTAATTGGGTTGGAGCTTAGAACGTGGACCACCAGGTTTTACAAAGATTCTTTTGACGACCATTTCACCAACTTTGAACTTACGTTCGATGACTTTCTTTTGGTAAAAACGTACTAATCTATTTTGATAAACTCTTGCATGATTAGCGGCTGACCATCTTTTCTCGTCTAAGAGTTCCAATTGAGCAAGGAGTGTTGAACGGTGTTCATCAATGGAGAATTCCTTATTCAATTGTACTCTTAATGACGGTATAAAGATCTCGTATGGAACTACCGCCTCCATTCCAAATGTTAAGGAATAAGGAGTCTGCCCAGTAGGCATGCGGATTGAAGTTCGGTAGGCCCATAGAGCCTCAATTAATTTTTCTGGCCAATCTATAAATTTATTAGACTTGCACGTCTTTTTGATGATTTTTATCAAAGTCTTGTTAGTTGCCTTTGCTTGGCCATTGCCTTGCGGATAATAAGGAGATGAATGATGCAATGCAATTTTGTACCTGTTGCAAAGGTCTTTCAGCTCTTGTGACACGAACTGCGGTCCATTGTCGGTGACGATGGTACTTGGAATTCCAAATCTTGTGATGATGTTCTTCGTGATGAACTTGCAGATGGTTGATGCTTTGACTTCCGTGTATGCTTCAGCTTCTGCCCACTTGGTGAAGTATTCCGTTGCCGTGAGGATGAGGGACTTTTGCTTAATGCCGGAATCAGAATTGCCAAGGGGTCCAATGATATCGAAAGCCCACATGGGGAAAGGCCATGGGGAGGAGACAGGGTGGAGTGAAGATGCAGGAGAATGAATTTTATCGGCGTGAAGTTGACACTTAGCACACCTACGGACATATCCTACACAATCTTCTTCCATGGTTGGCCAATAGAATCCTTGTCTAAGGATTTTCTTTGCTAACATCTGTCCATTAACATGGCCACCACAAACTCCAGCATGAACTCCTTCCATAACCTTCCAAAGCTCATCTTCGTCTAAACATCTTAGAAGAACTCCATCAAAACCTCTTTTGTATAATGCTCCTCCAACTATGGTGTATCTTTGAGCAACTCTCCTGATAGCCCTTTTCTCCTCAGTTGTGGCTTCTGCAGGATATGATTGATCTTCACAATATTTAGCAATTTCGTAGTATCATGGTTTCTATTTGTTAGAAATCGCCTAGAACGCAGCGAAAAATAAAATCGATTCCTATGTATCGGTTGCTGGGATCGTAAAACGGACAATAAAATTAAATGCGGGAAGAACAGTTCTTCACCTTTGCGGGGTTTCGAATCTCCCATGGATGATTCCGACTCGGTAATCGCGCACGCGCACGATCTCTAGAGGTATCCACACGAGCTCTCGCTGCAGACGCGATTTCCTCCTCGACTTGAGTGCTCCGACCAGATCTCAAATCCACCATGCGCGGAAAGAGAAAGATCTACTCCAAGAGAGAGAAGGAGAGAGAGAGAGGAGATAGAGAATCTTGGGGTGTGCAGTTCGTCCAACCTTTTTTACCCCTCCCCTTGTCCTCCTTATATAAGAAATAAGGATAAGCATAAGGATTAATCCTCATGATTATCCAAGAGTTTGGCCTTGGATAAATCTCCATTAAATATTCCTGTTTATCCTGCGGCTTTTCATAAAAATCCAGATAAGCATGAAATTTAACGTCTCTCACCGTCTGACGAGAACTCTTATGTGTGTGACCCTCTAGGCCTATATATCAGTCCGATTTCAGGCCCATTAAACTTAGAACTAATTCTTAAGTTTAATATTTATTAATTAACATTTAAACATCATAGGTTAAATGATTAATTTAATAAACAAGTGGATTATCATCTGATGATTAATTCACTTGGCCTTCTGATCATGAACAGCACCAAACACTACCTCATGATCCCAGAAGATATAAGGGATACAGTTCCCTTTATTTGAACCTTTCCGTCTGCAGATACCGCACATATAAAATCCTTTACTCATCCAATGTCCCAATAACGCAAGGGTATGGTTTTATAGTCAAACCCTCTATCGCATTATTTAGATGGATTCCAGTATTCAGTTAATTTTCAGAAAGACATCTCTTTCATTTGACCCTGGCTAGGGATTCGGTGTACACATCCATAGGACATTCTTTCTCCAGTCTTATACCAAGAGTGAGTGATCCCTTGTTGTTCACTCAATTACCTTCGCAAGCTTTCCACTGTATCTGAGAGACTCACTATCATGGGCTTAATGGTTAAAGTCCACAAGTCAGAGAATCAAGACACAATAGTCTACAAACAAGGTATCATTGGTGACTCAGGTCAAAGGACCAACTGTGCTACTGCAACGATTGAATTCCCTGGTTGACTAATAGGTATAATTACCATCCAGGAATTCTTATTTGGGTCTGTTCAGTGAACTCATTCTCTAATGAGCACCCACAAGTTTGTCTTAGTGTCACCACACGAGTGAATGTGAGATCGTTCACCCTCATCACATGAGCAAACATAACTTGTGTCGATCTTATCGGATATTTAATGTCCATCTCAAATATCCTATGATCGAGAACTGTTTAAGACAAGTGACTGAGGATATTGATCTCACTATCATGATCTCATCATGATTCAATATCCCATACATTTGTCTACAGACCTTCATTACGATAGTTAATTTGCAAGAACTATAAATGAAGAAATAATTGCCTTTATTAATAATCTGAACTGGAATGTACAATGATTGGCTTTGAGGCCACCCAATTCTATCAGTATTCATCATCCATCTCTTCTAACAGCTCCATTAACATAATTTCTCTCTTTTCCACAATATCTCCATCTCTGATCTTCTTCAGCAGCTTCTCCTTAGTCCTAAGGAATGAAGGGTCTTTCACGGCGGGTGAAAGACGTTTATGAATAATGATTGACTCAGATTGTCTGCTGATTGAAAAATTAAAAGAAGATGCAAGTGAGGCTAGAGTGTCAGCTAAGATGTTTTGATTCCTAGGAACATGGACGAAGATCAACTTTGTGAAAAGCTTAGCATAAGCAGAAGTAAGTTCTTGATAAGGCTTAAGCTTGGGATCAAGAGTCCGATATTTGGTTAACACTTGGAGAAGAATCAATTGGCTATCACCCATAATTCTGAGTTTGGTGGAACCATAGAGATGGGCAGCCTCGAGGCCAACAAGGAGTGCCTCGTATTCAGCTATATTGTTAGTGACTGGAAAGTCAAGCTGAAAGGCTTGTGGAATGATGACACCTTCAAGTGATAACAGAACAATACCAATATCCTTTCCATGGGAATTCAGAGCTCCATCAAAATGCAGAGTCCACATATCATCTTTGATTCGGTCTATGGACATCAGTTCCTCATTTGAAAACTCCGATCGGACTGGATCAAAATGAGGAAGCGGGTGGTGAGCGAGATATTCTACTATGGCATAGCCTTTAATCGCTTTCTGCTGAATGTAAGTGATATCAAATTGAGATAGAAAGCTTTGACATCGTGCTAACCTATCAGTAAGGACAAATTTCTCAAGGAGAAACTTGATTGGATTCATCCTAGTGATGAGACGGACCTCATGGGATAGAAAGTAATACTTCAATTTCTGAACCACCCATACAAGTGTTGCACATGTTTTCTCCATCGTCGTGTATCTTTGCTCAGCGGGGTTGAGAAGTTTAAAGAGATAGTAAGCTGCCCTCTCCTTTCCTTCTTCATCCTCTTATGCTAGAACAGCCCCCACCGCATCATCCAGGACAGAAATGTATAGTATCAATGGTTTGCCTGGAGATAGTGGTCTCAAAATAGGAGGACTTGCCAAATAATTCTTTAATCCATCGAATGCCTCCTGACACTTATCGTCCCAATTGAATTTGACTTCTAGGTAAAACGGCTTACATCTTTGTGAGTGCTGGGAGACAAAACAATGAATAAATTACAACCTCCCGATTAATCCTCTTAACTCTTTCAAGTTCTTGGGAGGTGGCATCTCTCTGATAGCCTTCGCCTTGTTGGGATCGATCTCAATTTCCCGTTTACTGACAATGAATCTAAGTAATTTCCCTGAGGATACCCCGAATACACATTTATTGTGGTTCATCTTTAACTGGTATTCCCTCGATCTTTCTAATACTCTTGCCAAAACTTTGGCATGTTCAGCCTTAGTCTTAGATTTCACCAACAAGTCATCCACATATACTTCTAGATTGATATGCATCATGTCATGAAATATTGCCATCATAGCCCTCTGATAAGTGGCTCCAGCATTCTTTAATCCATAAGGCATGACGACATAACAATATGTTCCTTAAGGTGTAGTGAATGATGTCTTTTCTTGATCTTCTTCTGCCAATTTGATCTGATTATATCCTGAAAATCCATCCATAAATGATAAAGTTTCATAGCCAGCAATGTTATCGATGAGTACGTCAGTGTGGGGCAATGGAAAATCATCCTTAGGACACGCGCGATTCAAATCTCTGATGTCAATACAAATCCTGACCTTCCCATCTTTCTTCATAACCGAGACTATGTTGGCCACCCATTGTGGATAAAGGACAACTCTAATGAATTTGGCTTTATGTAACTTATTGACCTCTTCCCTCATCTTTAAAGCCATTTGTGGGTGGAATCGCCTTAACTTCTGTTTGACCGGACTAGCTCCATCCTTTAATGTCAACATGTGTTCCACTAGTGATGAGTCTAATCCCGACATATCCTCATAACTCCAGGCGAAAGTGTCCTTATAATCCTTAAGAACTTGTACCATTGTCTTCTTATCCATTTTAGAAAGATTCTTGCTAACGAGGACAACCTTAGGTTCGTCTTCAGTCCCTAAATTGATCTCTTTGGTGGGCTCTTCTACGGCAATTAAGGGTTCATCAAATCTTCTTACTCCACTAGCATATGCCTCAGCCGCGTCCTCGTCATCTTCCTTATCTTCAACAATGGGGTCTTTTTCGTGTATCAATTCATACACCCCTTATCCATCATTAACTGACTCATCGTCTACACAATCTTTTGGCATCTGGATAGGATTCTCTAATAGCTGAGGGATTATAGAGCAAGAAAGGCAATTATCAGCTAAATCCTGGAGGTATCTATCTGGGATTTGTTTACCCTTAGATTTTCTAGATTTGCTAACCTGACTAACCTGCCTAGAACTAGACTACCTAACTTCGCTAGACTCCCTATCTTGACCTAATGAGGACGAAGCAGAATGAAAATTATAGGATACATGCGGAAATACAGGAGAATCCTCCCGAGGGGAGGGGCATAGTAGATCTAAAAGAGAATCTTGACCGAAAGACCTGCGCGATGGGGTACGATCGGACAAGTAGGAAGTTTCCTCAATGAGGATCTGAGAGAAATTTGTTGTCAAATTGGCGTCTTTTTTTGGAGGAAAGATGAATTAAACATAAAACAAAAATGAAGGTGAACAGGAGGAGAATGGGACGGAGGAAGTGGTATCAAGGGCAAAGGGTTGGGGGGATCATACAGTAGTATGTCCCAGATTAAATCACAAATCCTCTCTAGATCGAGAGGAGGTTGGGGAATGAAGTCCCGTGGGGACAGAGTGATCATGACGGGCGGAGCCCGTGGAATATCTTCAGTAATGACCCGCGACCAAGTCGGGGTCAAGAGCAGAGTGCGGAACAAGGTATGAAGTGCAAAAATGTGAGAAGGATAAGTCTCCCTCCAGAGAAGATCCGTGGTATAACCAGCTTCATGGGGGTCATCTGGCTCCCCTTCATTTGTTTCCTCAGACAGCAGTATTCTTTTATCAAAAATGGCACCAGGTCTTTTAATCAGTTCATCTATTTGTGGCGGCCACTTAGGTTTTGAGGGCTCAAGAAACAGTCTGTTCAATGCAATATACAGATCCCTTAAGTCAAACCATCTGTACCATTCACACTCAGGGTCTTGAAACTTCCTCCTTTTCATTGGCCGCAGACCCTCCAAGGACTGGTACGTGAGCAACTCTTTACAATGTCTGGCCAGGGCTCTCCCATATATGTCTTGGAGATCAAAACAGGAAGTAATGACCACCGTATTGTCATGACTGATTATAGGCCCCTTGACGAAATGTGTGTACAGAGTCCATGTTAAGGGGTCCCGACCTTCTTCGCATGGTGTGGACATTGTCTCCCATATCTTCTGGCCGTCTTCATTTTCTTCCTGCTGAGTAATGTCGTGCCTCACTTTTCTTGGCCTATAGCCCAGGCCATTTCCAGGTGTCCTTCGGTTGTCTTTGATGGGCGTAGTTCTGCCTTGTAATTGCGTGCCCAGGCCCTTTCCAGGCTGATAACCACCTTTCATCATTATTTTCCATCTAGTTGTACTCATGCACTTCCCCCGCTTTATGGCATTCAGTGGATAAGTAGTAAGAGTGGTGGCCTTTAAAGGATCAGCCACCGGACGGTAGACCTATAATACCGACAGAAAAGGTTGTCGGCCAGGTGAAGAAGTTGGCTTGATATTCAAGGAGTGAGCAGCAGAAAGCATCGGCATGCTCGTAACTTTGATAATTCGTCCTTTGTACGAAAATTTGAGGCACTGATAATTCGTAGAGGGAATCGCCTCAAGGGTTTTCATATAAGGACGACCCAAAATAGCATTCAAAGAAGGATCGATTTCCAAAATGTGAAAATCGACCTCGGCATGACATACAGGGCCTAACTCCACTTTCAAATAGACCATTCTCAGAGGGGAACGGGTGGAATTATCATAAGCTGTAACAGAGATAGGGCTAGGCAGCCATTTTTCTTTGGGTATACCGCGCACCTCAAGGGTCTTCGGAGGCAGGACATTAATTGAAGCCCCTGTGTCGACCAGACATGCATCTACGGCCTTCTTGCAGATATTGACCGTAATACTTAAAGCCATGCTCCTGGCTGCTGGTGGTGCTAGTTCCGAGGCATGAAATGAGATAGAGGGCTGATCCCCCTGAGGAACTAGTAGTGCGGCGATCTTCTCTACCGACACGTCTTCGTTCACCATCACTTTCTGTAAATACTCCATTAGAGCCTTTTGATGGGTCTTTGATCTCTTTATCAATTCAAGCACAGAGATTCGTGCCAGTGTTCTGTCAAGATGTTTCAACAGGTCATATTGAGTGCCTGGTGCACTCTCATCATTATGTGCTTCCTCCGGCGGCTGTGATGGGCCGTCTCTGACTGTTGATTGAGGAAAGACTTTGTTGAAGATCCTCCCACTCCGGAGTGCATGTTCTTCAGTTGTGGAAGGGCCGGGTGATAACTTGAGCACTGCAGGGCTAGTGGATGGTGTAGACGGTGTGGAGGGTTGGTATACTGGTGATGGCGCGGGGTTAGTTGGTGGTGACATGGTACGGATGAGAGGCCCAGATGGTTGGATGGTGGAGGGGTAAGTGGTTGGTGCGGATGAAGTGGGGAATGGCATGCAGAGTAGAGGTTTAGACGGTTGTATGGTATTTGGGTAAGTAGTGGTAGTAGTGGGTGATGTGGGAAACGGTATGCGGAGTAGTGGTTTGGATGGCATGAGGAGTGTGTAATTGGCTTGCGGTGGGTTGTTTAATGGAGGCGTAGTGGCATAGGGGATAATGGGTTTGAGGAAAGTGGGCTGTGGTAATCGGTAATTGGGTGTGGGTAAATGGTGTGCGGGTGTTGGTACTGGCATGATGGTAATGGGTTGTGGTCTAGGTATGTGGATGGTGCGGCGTGGTGGTTGTTCTGCAGTGCTCGGAGTATGGCCCGTTGAATAAATAGAGGAAGGGTCCTCTATCTTCCATTGTTGCCCTCGATTAACCTCAGACCGGCTATTTGTTAAAATGGAGGCAACTTGGATCTGGTTCTGGTGCTCCGGGAGTGGGTTTTGCACTATACCCATATTTGGCGGCGCTGTTTCTTGCGCCGGTGCTCTTGGTTGTTGTTGCTGCTATTGTTGTTGTGGTCTTCTCGCCTTCAAGGCGGATATGTACTTCTTCATCTCTTCCCAGTCAATACCTCCCTGCTCGTTGAGATCATGAATGTAATCTCGGAATTGGAAGCATGTATCTATGGTGTGTCCAGGTTTTCTCTGGAAATAACAATACCTAGAAGTGTCGGCACTTTGGGGCCAAACAGTTTTTTCTCTTGAAAGAACCAAAGCATTGGTTGCCATTAAAGTACTGAAAATATCCGATAAGGACTTTGGAAGAACTGGATATTCTGCCCTCTTCGGGCCTGGAGGTTTTCTCTGTTGGTTATAATCAGCAGGAGGAGGTACATTGTGGTATGCCGGCGGTGCGCGCGGCTGGTATTGCTGCTGTTGTGGGGGCTGATACTGCTGCTGTAGGGGGTGATACTGTAATTGCCGTTGTGGCTACTGCTGTGGCTATTGTTGTGGTTGCTGGTTCGGCTGCTGAGGCTGCTGGTACTGAGGTTGCTGATACTGTGGGTTTGGTTGCTGCTGTTTGTAACCCTGCTGGTTTGGCTGCTGTGGCCGCTCATATTGTGGTTGCTGATTCCTCATGAATTGGGGCTGGTTGTTGTTCATACTACTAACCTACTCATGGGAGAGTGTGCCCTCAGTGGTTGGACCTGTACTAGGGGAATTTGGCACAGCAGGCTTCTGAAGTGGAGGCCTGCTAGGTCGGTGTGGATCAAAGACACTAGAGAACGTAACATCCTTGAAAGCATTCTGACAATAACGTGCTCTTTCATAGAGCTCTGCCATGCTGGTCAAATTGTTCAGGGCGAGGACTAACTTGAACTGAGACGTAGCATTAGAAATTAACATTTTTACTTGCTCTGACTCAAACAAATGGTCTTTCACTTTTTTTGCCATGCCCCTCCATCTATCAGCAAAATTGACGAACTCCTCGTCGGGCTTCATCTTTTCTGCTATCAGGTCAGTAATGGACAGAGAGGGGGAAACTCTATCCTGGTATCGTTGAATGAACTTTTGTGATACGATACCGTAGTCCTCTACTTCAGCAGGTTCTAAAGAAAAGAACCATTCGAGGGATGGTCCCTCCAAGGATTTCCTGAACAAAAATGCCAACGACCTCTTGTCATTTTTCCAGAAAGATGACTCATACATAAAATCCTTCAAATGAGTGAAGGGGTTACTAGTATCGTTATATTTTTGGTACACTGGCATCTCAGAGGGCGGCAGATGGAACACAGGCAGACTTGGCAGATTAATCTCAGGTGCAGCTTTAACTCCCATCATTTTCTGAAGGTTGTTGAACTGTTCGTCCATACGCTCCATCTTTGCCAGCAGCGCTTGTGTTGTTGGATTAATCTAGGGAGGAGGGGGAGGTGGAGGTACATGATAGGCCTGTTGCCTAGAGTACGTAGGGCAAGGAGGACAATAGAGTTGAGGTCCGACAGAGCTTCTGCCATGCCCGAGGGCATTTTGGTAAGTAGGCGTCGACGGCCTGACCAGTTGCCTCAAGGAAGAAAGTTGTGGCCCAGCTGGCCGAGAAGTTGAGACATGGAGGCCTTCTACGGCCCGATGAATGAAGGAAGTATGATGAGGAGGTGGTTGAGGAATGACAGGGGGAGCCGCAGGGTTCGGCTTGATAGATGGCATGGGCGTCTTCCCCTTCAAAATAGACTGGATTGCCTCGAACTGTCGAGCATCTAGGCAGGAGGCAAGAACTCCCAAAGCGTTCACTAGATCCGAGGGATCGGAGGATGATGGATCATTTGGGTTCATGCCCCGCTCGAAAATAGGATTAGGAACCGCATGCACATGCGGAGGAAGATTAGAATATTGATCATGAGCACAAGGAAGAGGGGTTTGTTGGTTTCCCTTGTAACGAACTGGACAAGAATGAGGATTACGGGGGGCATCAGCATCTCCTCAGCTTTCAAAATGGTAATCAGACTCAAGAGGGGCATTAGCATCTCCCTCATAGTTGACTAGAGCATATGGAGCCATGCTCAAATCCCTACCTGATCGAAGTAGCATGATGTTAGATTTTTTTTTCAAAGATTTGCAGACAAGTTGCACAGAGATTAAGCAAACAAGTGGATGTTTAACGTTATTTCAGGATTCTTTGTTGGGTTATTTGGATTCAATTAATCACAAATTCACTCCAGGGGTAGGATCCTAGTTTCAGTTCAATTTCCACCGTTATACTCTATGGCTTTCTCTCACAACATTATGAAAATCTAACCAGGACTTCGATTGGTACAACCCGCCCGATGAACAAGGAGGAATACCTTGATTTTGGGGACTTACGGAGGTCTTTAATGCCACCCACTCTAGTCTGATCGAAGGACCGACCCAATCAGAGAGAGGTGAAGACGTCAAGAAAAGTGTTCCTAAGAGAAAAGGGGGGTGTTAGCCCCAATGCGTATGACCTGTGGCCTGGATGGCTTCTAATACTTATTATGTAATGTGTAGTAGCAAACCGATCAAAAATCTGAGAACTGAAGAAAACAACAAGAAACTGCCTGAATCGCATCGCTGTTGGTCGACGCTATTCAAACATAAACTTATTTTTTCGCAGAGACTCAGGTAGCAGACAACAGAGAATTGGCCTGAAAGGCGTCTGGGTTTGGAGACGAGGTATGAAACGCGTCGCTGCTCCTGGACGCTTTTCAAGTCACATAATCAACAATTAAAGAGGAATTTTCGGATCAATCCCTCCTCAAACAGACAGGATGAATGTAGTAAATAATCGGCTTATGCGATTCTCTTTTTTTTAAAGTTTTTAACAGGATAATTTTATCAGATGAACAACTAAAATATCAATCAATCACACAATCTTCTTATCACAACCACAACTTTCCAATCAACCAAACGGGGAGGGCAAGATCTTGCCACACAGGTGTGCACGTGGTGCACGTAGGAATAACAACTAAACTAAAAAAACTCGCCGATCGGTGAGGGCGTGTCGAGAGACACAGGTGGTGCACCGTAGGTGCCCAATTGATAAAAGAAAAAATAAAGATTAAAAGATGGCGAGACCAAGTCCCGCCGTCATCGCCAAAAAGCTGTGAGTGCTCAAATTTGGTGTGTGATTGTCATGAAAATTATGTTGATTATGTGACAAATAAAGCTACTAAAAACTAAGTGAATGTGATCGCCAGAAACTTTTAACTAAAAAGTTCCAAAAGAAAAAAATTTTGATCGCCTACCTGTTTTGGATGTGGGAGATGTTCGAGTCCTTGATTCCCCTCCTTCAGCCGGCTGAAGAAAGAGAGCCCTTTTGACTTTGTTCTTGCTTTGACTACTTATTAGACTTTGAGGATCATCCAGATTTCTTTTCTTTGTTGATTCTCTCCTCTTGATCTCCTTTTGTACCTTACAAGAAAGGGGAAAGAAAAAGAGAACAATGAGAACTCAAGCATAAGTAGTATCTATTCTATTATAAATTTTAATCATGCAACTTAACCAAAGAACTCACTTGTTTGATGATCTTTTAAAACCCCTTAAAACATGGATTGAAAAATAATGCTAGTGAGTATGTGTTGCATGGAGTGATGTGATGAAAATGTGATGGAAATGTGATGGAAATATGAGAAAGATGTAGGAATTAATTAAGAACTAAGTTGAATGGCCCCTGGAAAGCCTTGGTCATAAATGGATCTTGAAAGGACGAAGAAGCGATGAAGAAAGGATACGTACTCCTAGAAGTAGTAGCAGCACCTCGATCCTTCAGCGTTTGGATGTGGTCGCTAAGATTCCTTTGCTCAACTATTGCTCAATTATCGCTATTATCACTCTCAATAATTATCACTATTATCACCCATAATCACTTTAATCACTAACTTTTTAATGACCAAGGGGTTATGTATTTATAGGTTTTACATCTGCGATTATTAATGGATTAACATGAAAATATTTGAAGTTTATCCAGCTAACAAACAGATAAATACATATTAATTCATCATTATCTGTAATTATATAAAACGCGTCGCCTATGGGAGACGTCTTTTAGACTAATTAAGATAAGGATAAACATCCGGAAAAAGAGATAGAAACAGCTTAGGAAACCTAAATGGTGTCGTGCCTGGTAGACGTCTTTTAACTAATTAATAAATTAATTAAAATTAAAACTTTAAAAATCAAAATTGGAATAAACTCTAAATGGTGTCTACACATGTCGACGTCTTTTAGACTTTTTCATATTTGATTAAAATTTAAGTTAAAATCAATTTAATTAATTAACTTAAATTATGTCTGTCTGACCCGATACTATTTAGATAATTAATTTGGAAAGGTTAACTAATGATTAAATATCAGACCATTCCGAGGCATTTATTATATAATATGAAATTTACTCAAAATGATGTCAAAATTAGCGTGTCTACAATCAGTGCCTCAAATTTCCCTACAAAGGACGAATCATTAAAGTTATGAGCATGCCAATCCTTGTTGTTGCTCACCCCTTGAAAATCAAGCCAACTTCTTCACCTGGCCGACAACCTTTTCTGTCGATATTACAGGTCTACCATCCGGTGGCTGATCCTTTAAAGGCCTCCACTCTTACTCTTTATCCATTGGATGCCATAAAGCGAGGGAAGTGAATGAGTACCCCTGGTTGGAAAATAATGATGAAGGGTGGTTATTAGCCTGGAAAGGGTCTAGGCACACAATTACAAGGCAGAACCACGCCCTTCAAGGATAACCGAAAGACACCTGGAAATGGCCTGGGCTATAGGCCAAGAAAAGTGAGGCACGACATTACTCAGCAGGAAGAAAATGAAGACGGCCAGAAGATATGGGACACAATGTCTACACCATGCAAAGAAGGTCGGGACCCTTTAACATGGACCATATATACACATTTCGTCAAGGGGCCCGTGATCAGTCGTGATAACACGGTGGTTATCACTTCCTGTTTTGATCTCCAGGACATATATGGAAGAGACCTAGCAAGACATTGTTCAAAATTGCTCATATACCAGTCCTTGGAGCTTCTGCAGCCAATGAAAAGGAGGAAGTTCCAAGACCCTGAGTGTGAATGGTACAGATGGTTTGACTTAAGGGATCTGTACATTGCATTAAACAGACTATTTCTTGATCCTTCATAACCAAAGTGGCCGCCACAAATAGACGAACTGATTGAAGGGCCTGGTGCCATTTTTGATAAAAGAATACTGCTGTTTGAGGAAACAAATGAAGGGGAGCCAGATGACCCCTATGAAACTGGTTATACCACGGATCTTCTTTGGAGGGGGACTTATCTCTCTTACATTTTCACACTCCATACCTTGTTCTGTACTTTGCTTCTGACTCCGACTTGGTCGCGGGTCATTACTGAAGATATTCCACGGGCTCCGCCCATCATGATCACCCTGTCCCCACGGGACTTTATCCATCAACCTCCTCTCGATCTAGAGAGGATTTGTGATTTAATATGGGACATACTACTGTATGATCCCCCCAATCCTTTGGCCTTGGTGCCGCTTCCTCCATCCCATTATCCTCTTATTCACCTTTATTTTTGTTTTATGATTAATTCATCTTTTCTCAAAAAAAAAATGCCAATTTGACAACAAATTTCTCTCAGATCCTCATTGAGGAAACTTCCTACATGTCCGATTGTACCCATCGCGCGGGTCATTCGGTCAAGATTCCCTTCTAGATCTACTCTGCCCCTCCCCTCGGGAGGATTCTCCTGTATTTCCTCATGTATCTTATAATTTTCATTCTGCTTCGTCCTCATTAGGTCAGGATAGGGAGTCTAGCGAAGTTAGAGAGTCTAGTTCTAGGCATGTTAGTCAGGTTAAGAAGTCTAGAAAATCTAAGGGTAAACAAATTCCAGATAGGTACCTCCAGGATTTAACATTTAAATGCCTTTCTTACTCTATGATCCCTCAGCTGTTAGAGAATCCTATTCAGCTGCCAGAAGAGTGTATAGATGATAAGTCAGTCAATGATGGATATGGGGTGTTTGAATTGATACACGAAAAAAATCCCATTGTTGAAGATGAAGAAGATGACGAGGACGCGGCTGAGGCATATGCCAGTGGAGTAAAAAGATTCGATGAACCCTCAGCTGCCGTAGAAGAGCCCACCAAAGAAATCAATCTAGGGATTGAAGACCAACCTAGGGTTGTCCTCGTTAGCAAGAATCTTTCTGAAATTGATAAGAAGGCAATGGTACAAGTTCTTAAGGATTATAAAGACACTTTCGTCTAGAGTTATGAAGATATGCTGGGATTAGACTCATCACTAGTGAAACACAGGTTGACATTAAAGGAGGGAGCTAGCCCGGTTAAACAGAAGTTAAGGCGATTCCACCCACAAATGGCTTTAAAGATGAAGGAAGAGGTCGATAAGTTACATAAAGCCAAATTCATTAGAGTTGTCCTCTATCCACAATGGGTGGCCAACATAGTCCCGGTTATGAAGAAAGATGGGAAGGTCAGAATCTGCATTGACTTCCGAGATTTGAATCGGGCGTGTCCTAAGGATGATTTTCCATTGCCTCACATTGATGTACTCATCGATAATACGGCTGGCTATGAAACTTTATCATTTATGGATGAATTTTCGGGATATAATCAGATCAAATTGGTAGAAGAAGATCAAGAAAAGACATCATTCACTACACCTTGGGAAACATACTGCTATGTCGTCATGTCTTTTGGATTAAAGAACGTTGGAGCCACTTATCAGAGGGCTATGATGGCAATATTTCACGACATGATGCATATCGATCTAGAAGTGTATGTGGATGACTTGTTGGTGAAATCTAAGAATAAGGCTGAGCATGACAAAGTTTTGGCAAGAGTATTAGAAACATCAAGAGAACATCAGTTAAAAATGAACCCTAAGAAATATGTATTTGGGGTATCTTCAAGGAAATTACTTGGATTCATTGTCAGTAAACTGGGAATTAAGATCGATCCCAACAAGGAAAAGGCTATTAGAGAAATGCCACCTCCCAAGAATTTGAAAGAGTTAAGAGGATTGATCGGGAGGTTGCAATTTATTCGCCGTTTTGTCTCCCAGCACTCACAAAGGTGTAAGCCGTTCTACAAGCTTACCAAGTCGGGAGTCAAATTCAGTTGGGATGATAAGTGTCAGGAGGCGTTCGATGGATTGAAGAATTATTTGGCAAGTCCTCCTGTTTTGAGACCACCATCTCCGGGCAAACCATTGATACTATACATTTCTGTCCTGGATGATGCAGTGGGGGTTGTCCTAGCACAAGAGGATGAAGAAGGAAAGGAGAGGACAGCCTACTATCTCTCTAAACTTCTCAATCCCACTGAACAGAGATACACAACGATGGAGAAAACATGTGCAACACTTGTATAGGTGGTTCATAAATTGAAGCATTACTTTCTAGCCCATGAAGTCCATCTCATCGCTAGGATGAATCCAGTCAAGTTTCTCCTTGAGAAATCTATCCTTGCTGATAGGTTAGCATAATGACAATGCTTTCTATCTCAATTTGATATCACTTACATTCAACAGAAAGCAATCAAAAGCTATGCCATAGCAGAACATCTTACTCACCATCCCCTTCTCCGTTTCGATCCAGTCCGATCGGAGTTTCCGGATAAGGAACTGATGTCCATAGACCGAATCAAAGATGACATGTGGACTCTGCATTTTGATGGAGCTCTGAATTCCCATGGAAAGGGTTTTGGCATTTTCTGTTATCACCTGAAGGTGTCACCATTCCACAAGCCTTTCAGCTTGACTTTCCAGTCACTAATAATATAGCTGAATACGAGGCACTCCTTGCTCGCCTCGAGGCTGCTCATCTCCATGGTGCCACCAAACTTAGAATTGTGAGTGATAGCCAATTGATTCTCCGCCAGGTGTTAACCAAATATCGGACTCTTGATCTAAAGCTCAAGCCTTATTAAGAACTCACTTCTGCTTATGCTAAGCTTTTCACAAAGTTGATCTTCGTCCATGTTCCTCGGAATCAAAACATCTTAGCTGATGCTCTAGCTTCACTTGCATCTTCCCTCAATTTTCCAATCAGCAGACAATCCGAATCAATCATCGTTCATAGGCGTCTTTCACCCGTCGTGAAAGACCCTTCATTCCTTAGGACTAAGGAGAAGCTGCTGAAGAAGGTCAGAGATGAAAATATTGTGGAAAAGAGAGAAATTATGTTAATGGAGTTGTTAGAAGAGATGGATGATGAATAGAAACCACAACTGAGAAGAAAATGGCTATCAAGAGAGTTGCTCAGAGATACACCCTAGTTGGGGGAGCACTATACAAAAGAGGTGTTGATAGAGTTCTTCTAAGATGTTTAGACGAAGATGAGCTTTGGAAAGTTATGGAAGGAGCTCATACTGGTGTTTGTGGTGGCCATGTTAATGGACAGATGTTAGCAAAGAAGATCCTTAGACAAGGATTCTATTGGCCAACTATGGAAGAAGATTGTATAGGATATGTCCGTAGGTGTGCCAAGTGTCAACTTCACGCCGATAAGATCCATTCTCCTGCATCTTCACTCCATCATATTTCCTCCCCTTGGTCTTTCTCCATGTGGGCTTTCGATATCATTGGACCCCTTAGCAATACTGGTAACGCATGTTTTTCCTGGTAACGCTTACCGTCTAGTTAATGCAGAAGGGCAAGAGTTAACTCACCCCTGGAATGATTTGTATCTTAAGAAATATTACCCTTAGGTTAAAGAGTCGATCAGCATGGTGTAAAGACCAGTGGAATCAGAAAATTTAAAAACTCAAATTCCCTTATCAGTCAGAATAATTTAAATCAAACACATTACTACACATACTGACACGTTTGATTCGTGAGTAACAAGAGATGCCAAGTCCTAAGGAATACCGAAAGCTTGACTAAAAGTGTAAAAGTGCAAATCATTCTTTTTTAAAACAAAAATTCTGTTTTTACACTCGGCCCACGATGTCAGAACGAGGCTTAGAATAGACTACCAAGAATACCCGCCATCTTAGTAAGAGGCCGTCATAAAAAAAAAAGGGGGAGATCCGTCCCATGAAAAGAAAAGCAAAAGGCAAAAGCCAAATGTCAAATCAAAAGGCCATTACACTACAAACGTTACATTAGGGCCATGAATTGAAATGAAAAGGGAACGCAAGGTCGATAAATACCCTGGAAAGAAAATGACCGAACCCCAACAGATATTAGGGTAAGAAAGGAATATCTTTTTGGGTCTCCTGAACCTTCTCGTAGACTTTCTAAACCAATTCTTCCTTTCTTTTTGAAGAGGCGTGCTCCAAGCTTGAGGAACGGCCTAGATTGACTAAGGATCAAATCATCAAATGGGATCACGAATGGAAACACAAGTTCAAACACGATGGGTATAAGTTAGATTATTGAAGAACAATCTGAGAATTAAGTTGATAAATGAATATGTTTCCTTTTGATCTGAGTACCAGCTGAGTACCATGTTGGTCTTTTAATTTGCACCATAAAAAAAAAATACATATTTCCAAAATCCAAAAAAATACATATTTCAAAAAATCTAAAAGCTGAAAGCTGAAAGCTGATTTCATATATATATCAAAAGGTGCTTTGTACAAGATTCACGAAAAGAAAAGAAAGTACATATGCAGCCCTCATGGCTGACTTTCCCCTGCCCCTTCATCAAATTGGCTCTGAGCCTCATCAGGAGCATCTGGTGTTGGTCCTCGGCTAGGGGGTGGAGGTGGTCCCATCGTACTCGGCCCTGCCTGGCCGGACAATATGGCGATGCTGAATGTAAAAGCACTCGCCTGACCGCGATCGATAGCCCGCTGGCGGGCTCGCTGATATCTCTCCTCCACCATCCGGCGCTCGTGCTCTGCCACAGAGAGCCGACCCTGAAGACTCTCTAGTCGAAGACAGTCACGATCTCTCTCTTCAATCAAGATCTCCAGGCGAACCTAGAGTCGTACGAGATCTCTGGTGGAGAGACAGGCCACCTGCTCCTCGAGCTCACGGACCCAAGCTGCGTTGATCTCAGCCCTCTGAAGGGCCTCCTAAAGCTCAGCAACCTGCAGAAGAAGATATTGTTAGTTCAAGGCAATCAAACGATCAAAATCAAATTCAAAAGAAAGTCAAGGATGAATAGAACTTACTGTAGTAGCCCGGTCCTCCTCCGCAATAGAAGTTCGATGAATAGCGGAGGCAAGCTAACTCTGGAGGTCAGCGAGGGTGGCCTCATAAGCAGCAGGCAAGGTAGAAGAAGAAGCACCATGAGAAGGGGGAGCCGCCTGACTGTAGACGGCTCGCTGCACCAAAAGACTAACTGTCAGCGGCTAATTGTCAAAACAAATTAATTAAAATATTCATTTCATAAGCATGCATACATACCAGGTCAAAAAGTTCCTTTTGGACCTGCTCCAGCTGGCCCTCGGCATCCTGGAGACGAGCCCGGAGGTCAACGATGACCGCATCTCGCGCATCCTGCATATCACCCATACACACATTCATTCACAAATATAAAGTAAGATAATAATAAAATGAAAGAAGCATGAAAGTTATACTTACATCGAGAGGTCGTAAGCAGTGCTATCCTCCGCACGGGACTCCACTCGGACGCTGCGGCGGTGCCAGTCCTCGTATTGCTTTGGGAACTTGGCACGCCTGTCCGTGAGGGCTTGTTTCCCCCTCATGCTCCTCCCTACTCCCTCCGGGACCTCCCCATCCACCCACTCCTGGTGGAGGCCTAGGGTCCTCATGACAAGCCGGAGGTGGAGGGGCTCGATTTCGTTCAGGCAATGCAACCACATTTGCCTGCCGAACCTCTTCCAGCCAGCCGTCACCCACGGCTGGCCCTCCTCGCTCATGCCCATGTACGGGCGCTAGATCACCTGCATACAAGTTAGATGCATTCTTAGGAATAAAATTGCATTTAATAAATGAAACACTGCATTTAATAAAACTGGATAAATTAAAGACTTACCTGAAGCTCTGGGTAATCCAAGAACTGACGGCGGAGGGACGTCAACTGATGGTGCTATGGGGCCGTATCCACAATGGGCTGCCAACGGCGAGCCAACGGGACAGCATCCGGCCTCACGATCCACGCTCCGCCGAGCGGGAAATAGTGATAACTCCACACCTGAATACATGAACATATAAGTTAGAAAAAGCATCATTACATTTTCATATCATAAACAAATAATCAAATAATTTAATACCTGAAGAAACGGCGAGAAGCCGCTGACGGTGGTCTCGCGGTCTGGCGTGACCGCAGACAGATCTGCAAATAGGTGGGCCAGAAGGGCCACACCCCAAGCATACTCGTAGAGGGTCTCTAGGTGGTCTAATAAAAAAAGGAACCTACAGTAGATGTGGTCGCCCTTCGTACCGAAGAGCAACCGACCAAAAAAGAAAACTAAAAAGACTCTTAACGGTCCATCTATATCCTCTATCTGATCAGGATCTCTACAATATACAGCGGAAGAAGACTCGGGTAATCTATCTCTAAACTCCTCCCGGGTCTCGTCCGACCGACGCCGGGGCTCTACTAAACCTAGAGCGGCCTCTACCTCCACCCTAGGAATGATCCTAGACTCTCTGTCTAAACTAGATACCTCTATACCTAATAGGGCCTCTGCCAACCCTCGATAATCGGGGTAGGTCACCTCGCTCACCGGTAGGCCCTCTACTCTGAGGCTAGTGATCCAGGCACATCCTTTAAGCTGGGGACCATATGTTCCCAGGGCATTAAGAAAGCCCTGCTTTCCGCATGCCACCTCTCCCGCAGTGCCTATAGGAGGACCAAATCGAGACAAAATGGCTCGATCTCGAGAAGCTCTCCAAGCCCCATTCGACGTAGGCGTGCCTTGATCGTTTCGAATTGTGCGTCGTTAAACACATTAAAACGTTCAATCTAAATTTATCCGGCTCACTCAAATCAAATTTTGGAAATTAATAGCGGTGAGTCCGAGTCGAACCACAGGGAGTTAAATTTTTAACTTTGAAAACTTTGGATTTTGAAATTTTATATTTTTTTTATAAAAAAAAACAATGTAAAAAATAACTAGTGGAATCAACTAACTTTAACTAATTAAACAAGGGTATTAATACAAATGACAAAACTAAAAGGTGCAAAGAAAAGAGCACTCAATCAAGACCCCTGCATACGCATGCATAGTGATGGAGCCCAATCAAACTTAGCCACATACCCTCTTGTTACTATTCATCAAAAGATTTTTTTCATTTTATTTTATTTTTTTAACATTTTTTAAATAAACTTTAAATCAAAACAAGTACTAGATATCGATTGATTTGAATAAAAAGATTTTACATTAGACGAATAAAATTCTGGAAGTTAGAGGTGAATAGTGACGTACTGTTCATGCAACTATTTAAACAACCAAATTAACGCTAATATGCAAATATTTAATGATAAGAAATAAAAATACTTGAACTATTAGTACTTAATTAACTAATCATTAGATCCAATGTAAGAAACAACAACAACATGATTGAAATAAATAAATTCTAACACCCTGTAGCTTGATGAAGCTGCTGCTGGATGCTTGTAGGTTGACGCTTGGAGGAGGCACAGAGGCGTTGGAGCATGCATGCAGCGTGGAGGAGCTGCTGGAAGGGGTGCTGGCTTGGGAGCTGTTGCTGGTGCGAGCATGCGGGAAGAGCTGCAGTGGCTTGCCGGCAGCTGCATGCGACGCAGAGGACGTGCATGGGAGGTGCTGGCCGGCGCGTGGGATGCTGCTGGAACAACTGCTGGCCACGTGCATGGGCAGCGCGTGCCCGGAGGTGCAGCTGCTGGTTGAGGAAGTTTCTGGAGGAGGCTCGCCGGGCTGCGCGTGGAGTCCTCACTGCTGGTGCGCCAGGTTTGAAAAGGAGGAGCTCACAGCCGGCTAGGCTTCAACCTGGAACTTGCCGACAACGTGGAGGAGGGCTTCACCGCTGGTGCGTGCATGCATGCTTGCAGGTCGTGCTGGTGGAGAGGGAGGCAGAGAAGAGAGAAGAGAGGGTGGCAGAGAAGAGAGAAGAGAGGGAGGAAGAGAGGTTGCTGGAAATCTGCAGAAAGAATCGAAGAGAGATAGGAGAAGAAAACGAGAGACAGGAGAGATGTGGAGGGAAAGAAAGAGAGAGCTGCGTGGGAGAGATCTGGAGGAAGAGAAAGAGAGTGCTGGGAAACAAGGAAAGAGAAGGAGAGTACTAGGAAACGGAGAGAGAGGAGGAAAGTGCTAGGAGGGAGGAAGGAAACGGAGAAGACGAGAGAAACAGAGAGGGAGGACGAGAGAAACCAGAAGAGAGAACGAGAGAGGGAGAGAAAATATAAGAGAGAGGGCTGCGGCAAAGAGAGTTGGAAAAGAAGAGGAGGCTGGGAAAAAAATAAAAACGGAGAGAGAACAGGGGTGGAGAAGGAAGAGAAAGAGGAGAGGAGAGATTTATAGAGAGGAGAAGGAGGAGAGGCTGCCGGGTTTGAGTTGGAAAAGGAGGAGGATATGTGGGAGACATGGAGAAGGGACAGGATTTGGATCTGGAGAGGAAGAGGAAATTGGAAAAGAAATAGGATTCGACTTTCTAAAACGAGAAAGAGAGAGAGGATTTTTAAAATAAAGGAAGGGATGTGTTTAGGAAATCGGAGAGACGGAGGGAAATAGTGGGTTTTAGGAAACTCCAGCGAAAGAAGGAATCAAATTGTATTTTTACCCCTGTTTTAGTTGAAATCCGCACACTGGACCTCCCCTAAATTTCCGGAAACTCCACCAGCTGCACTGCATCATCAGCATGTCCTGTTCACATCAAATAAATATAATTTAGCGCATTATCATAATAATATCATCATATTTATTTATTTCGTCTCGATTTTGTCGAAAAACCGCAAATGCGCTATACTTCTTTGATCACATGAAATGACGATGTTTTTAAGTCAGAATTTGACGAAATTGGTACCGTTGGACTTGGTACATAATTATCTATCATTCCATGCTATTTTGTAGATAAAAACATGAGTATGATGCATATGATTGCCCTTAAATGATCAATTTAACACTTTATCACACCCCCCAACTTACTCATTGCTAGTCCCTTAGCAATGCAAATAAGGAAAAGTTAGGACAAACAATGAATTATTATGCTTCATTTGTAGTATCTTTCACAATCAATTTAAGTGGTAGCCGTTTGGTTGAGCTAAAAGTTTTCATATCCCACAATATTTTGATTCAGACAAGTGATTGTGCATGAAATTTGACACACTTAGAACTCGTTTCCGACCTTTTTGGTATATTCTTGCTTTTACTATCCTTTAGATAAGACTACCTGGGGAGGAGAAGAGAATAAAAGATTTTCCGATCAGTCAGTGAGGACCGTTTTTCAGTTTTCATCCCAACTCAACACTTTTCACGACTTGGTCATATTTTTGGTACGATGGACTTTTTAGCGTGGCGTTTTTTTTTTCATTTTATTGTACTTTTGCTTTTGAGAGTGCGTACTTTTTGCCACTCTCTTTGAATTGCCTGAGGGGAGGTGCGTACTTTTTGCCACCTACCTTCCTTTAGCTCTTTTAACGCCTTCTATTGCCTTTAGTGTTTACAGCTGTCCATTTTAAATGACCGCTTCTTTTAGAGTACTGAGTGGGACAGTCCCCTATTACGGATCCTACACATTCCTTTCGTTCAACCCAAAAGAAAAATTAGAATAAGTAGTCTTATCCTTGAGGTTAATTCCAGCATTTCTATACTTTTAAGTCCTTGTATTTATTCTAAGTTGCCGTGTGTGTGTGAAAATCATCCTGCCGTGGATTTTTGTAAAGTGAGATATTTAAACTTTAAAGGCTCTTTAACCAATGTGACTAACAGAAAACTGATTTGTTTAAGATTTACTTAATGAAACATGATTTTCATGCAATTTTCATAGGATGTGAAAAGAAATTTTTTAAAAATTTGACTATTTTTCAATGAAAGATATCAGTTTTCTTCAAAAGATTTTCCAATAAATGCGTATCAAATTGATTGTCCCACCCCCCAACTTGATTGACATTGTCCTCAATGGCATAAAAGATATGAAAAACATGTCAGCCAGAAGCGAATTGTGAAGGAGCGAAACAACCTGTAATGAAGAGGATGCGACATGCCAACGACGACTGCTGCTCAAGGACCTAAAAATGAAAAGAAATACAAAAACTGAAGTAAAATATTGGGTTGCCTCCCAACAAGCGCTAAGTTTATCGTCTTCAGCCAGACGGAATGTGCACACTATCCAATGCCTACTAGCACAAATTTCAGTGCATGCATTTTGAAATTTGTTGGTTGGAGTGCACTTAGCATTGCATGTAGCTGATGACTCAGAGTGTTATCATTGAGGTTCCAGAGAAAATAATTTTTCAACATGGTCAATGGGATATTGGTTCTACTTGATTCATAGGCCATGTCAACCACGTACCCCGCTTCTTTTCCTTGACTAAATTGAAGGAGTTGATCATCGATAAAAAGATCAAAAGTTCCCAGAATGATGGGCCATTGATTTAATGGAGGGGATGATCCAGTGTCGAAGATGGAAAAATCAGCAAATATGTGGCTCCTATCCATCTGAATAAGAGTATCTTGGATCATGTCATGTGGCTGCTTAATGAAATGATCAATTGATTGCAAAGCAACCGACGTGCACTTTAATTTGTGGATTCCAAATTTCTCAAAGATAGAGACTGAGAACAGGTTCAGTTTGGCCTCAAATTTCAATAAAATCCAGTAAAGATTGATGTTATCGATATTGTAAGAATTGAGTTGGGCAACACAGTGAGTTTCTTTGAGAAAATGGCTGTTGATGTGGACTTGGCCCAATAATTCCATCACCTCCTTGAGTCGGGCCAGCTTTTGGAGGCTATTGGGCTTAGATTCTCTAACATTCGGGAAACGGATCATAGGTAGGTGAATATCTGGGCTCTCACTGGAATCCTTCTCGTCTCCTTCATCTCCCCCCAACTTACCCTCAATGGGCTCTTCTTGATGATTAGCTAAGTCTATGGCTTCAGTTTTCTCTTGATGTAATTCCTCAAGATTATCCACTTTCTGATCCATTGGGAAGAAGAAATATTCAAGATCCGGACCATCATGTGTATTTAATTCCTCTGTGGGAAATAGAAAGTGTTCAAAGTCCAGCTCAATATCCAGCAAATCACTCATTTCTCCTTCTCCTTTTTCCTTCAAGCTCACTTCAAGAGAGATAGGTGTGATCGTAACTTCATTTTGCTGGTCAGTCTGAGGGTTTTCCATCTTCTCTCTATCCACCGGGTATATATCTTCTAGAATATCCACTTTCTCTATTGGGAAGAAAAAATATTCGAGATTCGGACTAGCATGCATATTGACTTCCACTGTGGGGAATATGAAATGTTCAAAATCCGGATTAACCTCTAAAAGATCACTCGCTTCCCCTTCTCCTTTTCTATCACTTAAGCTTTCCTCAGGACAGACAGGTATGATCATGGATGCATCTTGTTGACCAGTCTCAGGATTTTTCCTAGATTGATTCATGCTAGCATTCCCTATTCTCACCTGATGCGACTCCGTAAGATTCTCTCCGTTTTTAAGATCAGGCATGATGTGACCATTGCCGGATTGAACGAATGCAAGTTGAATTTGTGAGTTGATTTGTTGGTCAAAATCAGGTGAAAAAGATTGCAGATTTTCAATGGGCTTGCTAAGCACTTCTTCTAAATCCATCCTTAGATTAGTTTCAGTCAAACAGTCAACTAAGGCCTGCATTCTACCAATGGTTTGTTGTTGGGCCAAGACTATTTTTTCAAGTTGCATGAATTGATCATCTTGAGAATGCGGATAACTGGGCTGATAATCAGACTGTGAAGAATATGTCGAATTATTTGATTGGAAGCAAGGTGGACAAGAGCTTGTGGACAATGGATAATCGGAGTGTCCATGATTGTGGGCCAAACCACCAGAGTAGACTTGAAATTGGGGCCAATCCGAGAAGTCTTGGATAGCTAGACTTGGAGTTTGGGCCTGGTGAGGTGGAAATTAAAGAGCAGGTGGGGTATCATAATGGTCCTGATTGGCCCAAACGGGACATCTTTCTTGATAGGTATATGATTGTGTGGGATATGAAGACGGTTCTGGGCCCAAAGCTAGAAATTGATCAATTGTGTGGGCCAACTTGTCTAGCTTAGCTAATCTGTGAGCCAAATCCATATTAGGTGGTGGAGGGAAAGGTGTGATGGTATTAAGACATGGGCCAGGAAATTGGTTCATTTGAGTCCACTCAATGCTGAAAATCTTTTTTTTTTTTTTTATTTATTAATGATGCAAACAAGTTATCACACAATTATTCCTAAGACAACTATGGTTAAACTAGCCTACATGATGTGTTTCTCACAAATTAATCTAGGTTTAATTCAAGTCCACCCTCACAATTATCAATCGGCCAGGTAAGAGGTAGGGTGGTGGGAGGCTCCCCCTACTTTCGTAGGGACCTAATTAAAGAACCACCGACCCACTTAGGCGTTTGCCATTGGACCTCTAGCCTTAGACACCGGTCTCCAAAAGTGATAGTGGGCTCAAGGTAGACCAAAATCTCATTGTGAACCCTAAATTGAATTCCTACTCACTTTTAATGGGCTTGGGTTAGTGAAAGAGTGCAAGGGATGGTTGTTTTTGGGCCAAGGAAGGATAGTCAAATCCCCACCTTATTTTGTTAATGGACTTGCCCTTTAAGATGTTTTTATGTGAAGTGCACAACCAAATCAAACAAGGGGTTCTATGCAATCATGGAAATGCATGAACATGGTATTTAAGGAAGGTAGAGATCTCACCTTGTCACCCGCAATCTTCAACAAAATGGAAATTTACAAGAAAGGAAACATTCTAAAAATGCAGTCCTAAATGATGCATGACCTAACATGGAAGGTTTCTAATCCTAGAAATGGAGATTTTTAAATTTGGATGTTCTTCCTTTTGTTCCTTTTTTTAGTTAATGGAAACCTATCTAAACTAGAAACTACAAAAATGGAAACTAACTAAAGTCAAGAAATTGAAACATAGAAAGTTGGAACACAGTTACCATAATTTCGCTTTCCTTTTTTTTTTTTTTTCAATATTCCTGCAAAAATAAGAAAAATAAAATTAGCTAAAGATTAATTACGCTAAATCCAAGATAATCAAAAATAAAAATCTAACTCCCCGGCAACGGCGCTAAAAATTGATCGTTTCGAATTGTGCGTCATTAAACACATGAAAACGTTCAATCTAAATTTATCCGGCTCACTCAAATCAAATTTTGGAAATTAATAGCGGTGAGTCCGAGTCGAACCACAGGGAGTTAAATTTTTAACTTTGAAAACTTTGGATTTTGAAATTTTAGATTTTTTTATAAAAAAAAACAATGTAAAAAAAAACTAGTGGAATCAACTAACTTTAACTAATTAAACAAGGGTATTAATACAAATGACAAAACTAAAAGGTGCAAAGAAAAGAGCACTCAATCAAGACCCTGCATAAGCATGCATAGTGATGGAGCCCAATCAAACTTAGCCACATACCCCCTTGTTACTATTCATCAAAAGATTTTTTTCATTTTATTTTATTTTTTTAACATTTTTTAAATAAAATTTAAATCAAAACAAGTACTAGATATCGATTGATTTGAATAAAAAGATTTTACATTAGACGAATAAAATTCTGGAAGTTAGAGGTGAATAGTGACGTACTGTTCATGCAACTATTTAAACAACCAAATTAACGCTAATATGCAAATATTTAATGATAAGAAATAAAAATACTTGAACTATTAGTACTTAATTAACTAATCATTAGATCCAATGTAAGAAACAACAACAACATGATTGAAATAAATAAATTCTAACACCCTGTAGCTTGATGAAGCTGCTGCTGGATGCTTGTAGGTTGACGCTTGGAGGAGGCACAGAGGCGTTGGAGCATGCATGCAGCGTGGAGGAGCTGCTGGAAGGGGTGCTGGCTTGGGAGCTGTTGCTGGTGCGAGCATGCGGGAAGAGCTGCAGTGGCTTGCCGGCAGCTGCATGCGACGCAGAGGACGTGCATGGGAGGTGCTGGCCGGCGCGTGGGATGCTGCTGGAACAACTGCTGGCCACGTGCATGGGCAGCGCGTGCCCGGAGGTGCAGCTGCTGGTTGAGGAAGTTTCTGGAGGAGGCTCGCCGGGCTGCGCGTGGAGTCCTCACTGCTGGTGCGCCAGGTTTGAAAAGGAGGAGCTCACAGCCGGCTAGGCTTCAACCTGGAACTTGCCGACAACGTGGAGGAGGGCTTCACCGCTGGTGCGTGCATGCATGCTTGCAGGTCGTGCTGGTGGAGAGGGAGGCAGAGAAGAGAGAAGAGAGGGTGGCAGAGAAGAGAGAAGAGAGGGAGGAAGAGAGGTTGCTGGAAATCTGCAGAAAGAATCGAAGAGAGATAGGAGAAGAAAACGAGAGACAGGAGAGATGTGGAGGGAAAGAAAGAGAGAGCTGCGTGGGAGAGATCTGGAGGAAGAGAAAGAGAGTGCTGGGAAACAAGGAAAGAGAAGGAGAGTACTAGGAAACGGAGAGAGAGGAGGAAAGTGCTAGGAGGGAGGAAGGAAACGGAGAAGACGAGAGAAACAGAGAGGGAGGACGAGAGAAACCAGAAGAGAGAACGAGAGAGGGAGAGAAAATATAAGAGAGAGGGCTGCGGCAAAGAGAGTTGGAAAAGAAGAGGAGGCTGGGAAAAAAATAAAAACGGAGAGAGAACAGGGGTGGAGAAGGAAGAGAAAGAGGAGAGGAGAGATTTATAGAGAGGAGAAGGAGGAGAGGCTGCCGGGTTTGAGTTGGAAAAGGAGGAGGATATGTGGGAGACTTGGAGAAGGGACAGGATTTGGATCTGGAGAGGAAGAGGAAATTGGAAAAGAAATAGGATTCGACTTTCTAAAACGAGAAAGAGAGAGAGGATTTTTAAAATAAAGGAAGGGATGTGTTTAGGAAATCGGAGAGACGGAGGGAAATAGTGGGTTTTAGGAAACTCCAGCGAAGGAAGGAATCAAATTGTATTTTTACCCCTGTTTTAGTTGAAATCCGCACACTGGACCTCTCCTAAATTTCCGGAAACTCCACCAGCTGCACTGCATCATCGGCATGTCCTGTTCACATCAAATAAATATAATTTAGCGTATTATCATAATAATATCATCATATTTATTTATTTCGTCTCGATTTTGTCGAAAACCGCAAATGCGCTATACTCCTTTGATGACATGAAATGACGATGTTTTTAAGTCAGAATTTGACGAAATTGGTACCGTTGGACTTGGTACATAATTATCTATCATTCCATGCTATTTTGCAGATAAAAACATGAGTATGATGCATATGATTGCCCTTAAATGATCAATTTAACACTTTATCATGCCTTCTGGAAATCTGGGCCTCCTCAGTATGCCCTACAACTAATTCCCGAGAGATGCGGGCCCTCATTGTCCCCTGCAAATAAAACAAGAAAATTCCATCAGTTAGTGGACATGAAAAGTCAATAAAAATGCTATAACTGAAAGGCGTTGAGCAAGATGGACGCCCATTGAAAGGCGTCCACCACCCTTGACGTCATTTAAACCCATTTTATAATCTATTTAAAAATCAAATTTTGGACTGAATGGCGTCGGACCATGGCAACGCCCTTTGAAAGGCGTCACCTGGTCTGGACGCCATTCAAGACCGATTTCAAGTTCTTCGAAAGAACCCCTTTCCCTCATTCCATTCAATCAAAAAAAAAAAAACATTCCATAGAGAACTTACCAAGTGAAGGCCGCCTTCCACCTCCTCTTCTTCTCCTATCACTGCGGGAGGGGCTTCTTCTTCTAAGATCGCCGCCGCCTCCATAAGGGCCATGGCTTCTTCAGTTGGAACCATCTCGGGTTCTTCTACCCTCACCGAGAGAGGGGCACGCCGGCGTTTGCCACAACCACTTGATCCCTCTCCGTGCTCCATGGGGTCTTGAAGAGTTTGAAAGATAGAAAGCGAGAGCTTAAGAGAGATAGAGAGAGGGAGATGGCCGGTGATCACCGAAGAAGAGAAGAAATCGCTGGAGAAGAGAGGAAGTCGCCAGAGAACAAGGGTGATCGTCGGAGGAGCAAGAAATCGCCAAAGATGAAGGAAGAAAGTGGGAGTTTTGGGAGAATGAGGAAGAAAGGGGGGTTTGCGTGGGTTCTATTAGAGAAGGTTGAATCGCGTCGGTGCATAGCAACACCTTTCAAGGCGCATAAACTAAGGCGGCAAGCACAGAGGTTTGAAATTGAGTAAAAGGCGTCTTCCCAGAACGACGCATTTCAGGTTAAACTGTCAATTCAGGTCGGAGCCGTACAAGGCATGATGATTAAACGTGTCAAGCAACCACGACGCGTTTCAGTCAATTAATCACATAATTAATGGCAGAATTCTGGAGAATAATAAAAGAGAGAATTGAACGGCGTCTACATATGTGGACGCGTTTTAGAATAATTCGGGATTTTAAGGATAAATCTCTGATTTTTGGAAAATGATTTTTAATTGAAAGGTGTCTCGGTGTGTAGACGTGGTTTAAGAAGAATTCGGGATTTTCAGAATTAAATATCTGATTTTTGGAAAATGATTTTTGACTGAATAGCGTCTATATGTCTGGACGTGTTTTAAGGATAATTCGGGATGTTAAGAATTAATCTCTGATTTTTGGAAAATGAACTATGGTTAAAAGGCGTCTTTCTGAGTGGACGCATTTTACATCAAGTAAACCCGAATTGTCATATTTTAAGGAAAAATCAAGTTTTTACTCAAGGAAAAATCTTGGACAAGTCACATAACTCTAAGGATAAATTTCAAGACATAAAGGAAAGATTCTTTATTAAAATAAATTCTTATTTACATCATAAAAGGAAAAATAAAGAGAACATTCAAGGAAGGAATTCCCGAAGTCCCATTATATATGGATAAGATAATCCTCTATCTGTTTCTTGAGAAGATTTTACACGATGATTGAAGCTAATATTCCATAGTGTGACTATAAGTTCAGTGGCTTCATAATCTTCATCGGATTCCAAGGCACGCTTCTTGACTAGGGAAGTGTTGGAAAATTCAGAGAATTCATAGCGAGGTAGGCTGAGTTGAATATGACATCGATGAGGATTGTACATCACGAACTCAGTAGCCCCGATCAGTTTAAGCTCTGCACCCACTGCGCGGCGCACTCGAATTGGTTTTCCTACCAGAGCAAGAGGTGAAGAGTCGAACCCATTTGATGACATTGTTCTCAGATAATCTCTCCGGTTAGCTCGAGTCTTGAGTTTTGGCACTCGATTGATCATATTTTCATTGAATTTCACAATATTGGAAATATGGAAGATAGGGCTATTCTGATAGATTTGAGATGGTCTTGCAGAATTTCTATTGTGATATTCAAACTTGAAGTGCAACTCAACCCATAGAGCGAAGAGAAGCATACAATCATAGGGAGGCTGACCTGTAGACGCTGCAGAGAGCCCACTATAGAGATAAGCTAGAATCGCTGTGCCGATCTGTCTTCCCTCAAAGATCTCGCTGATTGCACTGACTTGATCATCTTCTAGTATGTTATCTTGAGCAAGAAAGAACAAAGCTCTTGCTACGCACGTAGTGAATGCTTTTATCACGTTCTCAGTGTCATCCTCTCTAAGATCTTCAATCTCGTACAAAGTCCACTCTACTAGCTTTGCAAGGTTGATTCCTTTCTTGGTGAGGTATCCTTTAACTTCTTTTGGATCCTTCATGATCTTCATCAACAATTGTTGACCTATGATCTTTTCCCTCATCAAAGCCATCTTATTCATGATAAGTTCATCACCGTTCAACTTGATTTTGGGAAGGCCCAATAAGAGTTCAACCTCTTCTAGAAGAATAGTGCATTCAAATTCAAGAAAGAGGAAAGTATGGATTTGAGGATGCCACAACTCAATCAAAGCACCCATAGCCGCCCAGTCCACGTTTGGACTTTTGTAGTGCTTTGCATGAACTACTAGACTTTGGATGTTCTACTTGGAAACAAAGGATTGCATGGAAATAGTAATACTTTTAGCAAGCTTACGGATCCAAAAGAGAGATGTGAATTTTCTCGGGCCGGGAAAAAAAAGATATGCCTAGAAAATAGAAGGGAGAATTGCTATGAAGAACTTGAAGAACATGGAGAAAAGAGGAAAATTGAAGAAAAAGGGATTGAAAGAAAAGAGGATTTAACTTACTTGGAAGTTAGGATATCTTCCACTTAGATGATCTTTCACATTGGAGAGCTTCTCTAGCGTCTTCTTCACCCGCTTGTTTGAAGAATCCATCTTGTTCTTGAGCTTTTCCTTCTTGAAACCTTGAAAATCCTTGAACTTTAAAGAAAATCCCTAGCTTCAATCTCTAGATTTTGTTGGAATTGCCTTGATACAAGTTAATGGAGTTTATATAGAAGGATTTGCGATTCTAAAGAGGCTTTTCCGAATT
This sequence comes from Zantedeschia hybrid cultivar, assembly GCA_030544215.1. Taxonomy (NCBI): domain Eukaryota; kingdom Viridiplantae; phylum Streptophyta; class Magnoliopsida; order Alismatales; family Araceae; genus Zantedeschia; species Zantedeschia hybrid cultivar. The sequence goes on along the minus strand of JARZZO010000013.1, from coordinate 10,840,291 downwards.
GGAGAAGGGATGAGCATAGAGAGAGTTGGAATCCGGGTAGAAGTTAGCCAGAACCTGTTTATGCGACTGAAAGGCGTCGTTGAACAGTGACGTGTTTTAGTTAATCTTAATGGCGTCAGCGCGACACGACGCGTTTCAGGGTTTTATGTTATTTGCCTGAAATTCGATATTTATCTATATTTTGATACTTAGATGATACACTTGCTTGAAGTTACTGATGATTTTTTAGTGCAGAAAATTCAAAAAAATCCAAATGAAGCTGAGAATGTCAAAGAAGATCCTACTGTGGGAGTTTATGAGTCCCGACCGTGACTAAAAAGACGGTCATCTCTATCCCTTATATTCTTTCATGTAATTGATTTGCATCATCATTACTATATGTTAAAGTATTTATTAGACTATGTCAAGGACCTTGTGGTTTTGATGAAACTAGAATTTGAGTTTTCCTACAACGAAAACAGTGATAATTCTAGAGAATTCTTAATCGCAAGGATAAGCCGTTTGATTGTTAATTAGTGAGGATGATGGTTCTACTTTTGTGAAACGGTGCGTGGATAAACAAGCTTCGGCTTAGCACTGAATTGCAAGAATTAGTATTTTGACTCATTAATGACAATTTAACAATATTATCCTTGATTAATTTATATTTTATTTGATTTTACATTTTTATTTTAGCCCAGCATGCATCATGTAGGACTTTGATATAATTGTGATAAGAATTAATTATTGGTTAAACTTTCAGACCATTGATCAAATAATTCCTAACATGATATGAAATATTCCATTCTGAAATGAGTATCTTGATTATCTTTGAGGTTCGCTTGAAGATATCCTTGAAATTCGATCGTTTCTTGGATTCTTTATCTTAAATATTCTTGTTTTCTTTTAAAGATCCATCATGGCTGCAGCACGTCCACATTGGCTAGCAATCACTCCCTATGATGAAACCTACAGTGTCTATGACCTGGGGTACTTCCCAATCGTAGAGGTTGATCGACCTTATTTTATTTTCTTGTCTATTTCATCCAGACATGATCAATTTTATTGATCTCCTTGAGTTATTTTTATTGATGATTTTGAGAAAAATTCCAATCATGTGATGTTGAAAGCGTGTCTCATCACACTTTGGCATCACGTTTTCAGTACATTCCATTTCATTTCACTCCCTTGCAAAGACGATGCCAAGGTGAGGCAGCTGTAGACACGCTAATTTTGACATCATTTTTGAGTAAATTTCGTATCATATAATAATGCCTCTAACGGTCTGATATTTAATCATTAGTTAATTTTTATTAATCTTTCTAGATTAATTATCTAAATGACATCGATCAGAAAGACATAATTTAAGTTTATTAAAGAAATTCATTTTAACTCAGATTTTTAATCAAATATAAAAGATTCTAAAAGACGTCGACCTATGAAGATGCCATTTAGAGTTTATTCATATTTTGATTTTTAATCTGATTTTTAATTAATTTATTAATAAACTAAAAAACGTATGCCATGCACGACGCCATTTAGGTTTTCTAAGCTGATTCTGTCTCTTCTTCCCGATGTTCATCCTTATCTTAATTAGTCTAAAAGATGTCTCCCATGGGCGACGCATTTTAGATAATTACGGATAATGATGAATTAATCTGTGTTTATCTATTTATTGGTTGGATTAACTTCAAAATCTTTCATGTTAATCTATTAATAACTGCGGATGCGTAAACTTAAGCCTATAAATACCCAGCCCCTTGGTCATTAAAAAGTTAGTGATGATAGTGATAATTGGTGATTATTGAAGCGATTCTTTGAAAGAGACGACGTTCAAACGCTGAAGGATCGAAGCGCTGCTGCTACTTCCCGGAGTTTGCATCCTTTCTTCATCCATTCTTCGTCCTTTCAAGATCCATTAAAGAACCAAGACTTCCCAGGGGCCATACAAATTAGTTCTTTTTATTAATCTCTGTTGGTTTCATCATCATATTAGTTCAAAATCTCATTCATCACGTCACTCCATGCAACACACACTCACTAGCATTATTTTCCAATCCATGTTTTAAAGGGGTTTAAAAGACCATCAAACAAGCGAGTTCTTTGTTCTAGTTGCATGATCAGAACCTTCATTAGAATAGATACTACCTTTGCTTGAGTTCTTATTATTTTCTTTCATCTTGTTTCTTGCAAGGTACAAAAGGAGATTAAGAGAATCAACAAGAAGGGAATCAAGCTGGATGATTCTCAAAGCCCCATAAGCATCCAAAGTAAGAACAAAGTTAGAAGGGCTCTCTTTCTTCAGCCGGCTAAAGGAGGGAAATCAAGGACTCCAACATCTCCCAGTTCCAAAAAATAAAAGTGATCAATCTCTGTCTTTTGGAACTTTTTAGTTAAAAGTTTCTGGCGATCACATTCACTTAGTTTTTAATAGGTTTATTTGTCACCTAAACAACGTAATTTTAATGATAATCACACACCTAATTTGAGCACTCACATCCACTTCACAACAATCCACGGCAGGATGATTTTTCACACGCACACGATAACTTAGAATGAATGAAAGACCTTAAAAGTATTGAATTGCTGGAATTAGCCTTAAAGATAGGACCACCTATTCCAAATTTTTTTCTTTTGGGGTTGAATGAAAGGAACGTTAGGACTCGTAATAGGGGACCGTCCCACTCAGCACTCTAAAGAGGAGGTCATTTAAAATGGACAGTTGTAGACACTAAATGCTATAAAAGGTGTCAAAAGAGCTAAAGGAAGGCAGGTGGCAAAAAGTACACACCTCCCCTCAAGCAAACTAAAGAGAGTAGCAAAAAATAAGCGCTCTCAAAGTCAAATGCGCAAATAAATGAAAAAGTCACACTAAAAAGTCCTTTACATCAGAAAATACTACCAAGTCGTGAAAAGTCCTGAGTCAGGGCGGGAGCTGAAAACGGTCTTCGCTGACTGATCGGGAAATCTCTTTTTCTCTTCTCTTCACCAGGTAGTCTTATCTAAAGGGTTAATAAAGGTAAAGATATAACGGAAAGGGCGGAAACGAGTTATAAGCATGCCAATTTGCATGCACGATCACTTGTTGCGAATCAAAGTATTGTGAGAAATGAGAAATTTAGCTTAACCAATCGGCTACCACTTAAATTGTTGATGATAGATAACTACAAATGAAGTATGATAATTCATTGTTTGTCCTAATTTTTCCACTATTTGCATTGCTAAGGGACTAGCAATAAGTAAGTTGGGGGGTGTGATAAGTTGACAATTTTGATCATTTAAAAGGACAATCGCATGCATCATACACACATTTGTATGTGTAAAAATAGCAGGAAATGATAGATAATTTTGTACTGATCCAAACGGTACCAATTTCGTTAAATTCCAAGTTAAAAACATCATCATTTCATGCATTTGTGGTTTTCTCGGCAAAATCGAGATAAATCAATTTATTTAAGCAAAAATCTAATTTACCTTTATTCTATGTGAACAGGATATGCAGATGATGTAGTGCAGTTGGTAAAGTCTCTGGAAATTTGTGGGTGGTCCAGTGTTCGAATCTCAACAAAAATCGACTTCATTTTGGCTAAAAGGCTAAAGCAGGGACGAAAGGGTCTTTTAACACTCTAAAAAAGTTGCCCTAATTTCTGCTCAAGAAAGAGCCTTGGAGCAGCCACCACCTTCTTTTCCCCCTCCCTTCTTCTTTTTGAAAACACTCCACCTTTTTAAATACTCTTTCTTCCCTTCTTTGCCTCTCTCTTTGGAATCTATCTCTCTCTTTTACGTTCTCTCTCCCCCTAGCTCTCTCTCTCTTCTTTGCCCTCTTTGCCGCAGCCCCTCTTTCTCTGACTTTTTCTCTCTTCCTCTCTCCCCTGTCAGACTCCCTCTCTCTCTCCCTTTTCTTTTTCTTCCTCTCCCTCTCTCAGCCGCAGACCCCCTCTCTCTCCCTTGTTTTCTCTCTCTCTCACCTTTTCTCCCTCTCCCTCCTTTTCTTTTTCCTATTTTTGTCTTCTCCCCCTTCGTCCTTTTCTTCCTCTCTCCTTTTCCTCTCACTGTCCCTCTCCACGTCTCTCTTCTATCTCTGCCACGCCTGCTGAAGGGGCCTGCCAGACGCCACCGCCTCGCCACGCAGCTGCTCCGCGTGTTTCACCGGGCCGGGCATCGTCGCCCGTGCCCAGCGCGAAGACGCGCCACAGCCCACCTGGCCGACACGCGTCCCAGACGCCAGGTCCTCCGCACCACATGTCGCCGCACAAGCCTGCCTGCCTGCTCCACATCGTCGATTGACCTCAGCGTGGGCGGGAAGCTCGCCGCCGACCGCCACGCATTGTCAGCGCCCGCGTACGAGCCTGCCACGCGGCACGCCCGCTTTCGAGCCCGCCACCTTCTCCACCAAGCCCCGCCAAAGTGCCCATGCACCCACCTGCTGCCACAAACTCTACCCGGACCACTACACCACTGCCCTCACAGATCCCTCCAGCGCCTGCCCACGCCTGCTCGCCATCGGGCACACAACTCCCACTGTGCCCACAGAGCTTGCTCATACTGTTATTACCTAGTATTCCTATTATTTTGGATGAGTAGCTTAGGTTTAGTTATTTCTTTTAGTTAATTTAATTTGTTTGAAGAATATTAGTGATTATCATAGTGGTTTTAATTTTTTTTATATGTACTCTTTTCTTCATCTAGTTCAAATATCATTGGAATTTTTAACATCACTTCCTTCATTTCATCACTCTCTTTCTTCCTTTATTTTAAGCATAATTGTTTATATTTTGTGTTAGATTAGGTTAATAGTTAAGAAATGTGCATAGTTGTTCTAAATCTGGTTAAGTAGTTAGTTTCATTTTAATGGTAGTTTTCATTTAAGCTATGCAAGTGATCTACTAATTTTTCAAATATCTCAAGATTCTAAAATCAAAATCCAACATTTTCAAGGTTAATAATCTATCTCCTTGTGGATTCGACCCGATCTCACTATTATGCTGCATCTTAATATTTATGTGTTTGATTGGAATTTAAAGTTGATGTTCATATATGTTTAACGACACATGATTTTGAACGAACACGTATAATATCGGAAAACTCCTTTTCCGATATTATCGTCTGCCCTGGTCAAGAACTTCCGTGCATCCTTCCCGGAGCATTCTCTCTCTAAGTACCGAGAGAAAATGATTCCTTATTGACACTAAATTTCATTCGACGGTATTCCACTGTACCCGATCCTTGGCTGTTTAGAATCCCGTAGTTAGATATTCATAAACCAAGGTCAAAGTACAAAAGTCCACCAGCAAGGTGTCCTTGGTGTCTCAGGTCCGAGGACCATCCACGTAACTACGACAATAGAATCTGGCAGGTTGACAGTGAGGTACAATACCATCCAGCAATTCAGTCGGATCAGTTCAGTGAACTCATTCTTTAATGAGCACCTACATATTCACCTTAGTGTCTCTACACAAGTGACTATGAGATCAGACTCCCTTATCTTATGAGCGGGAGTAATCTATACTAGTCTAACTGGATATCCGATGTCCTTCTCAGATATCTTCCAACTATGAACTATTAAGAATATATGTGTTTAAGTGATGAATCTCATTAGTATGATCTCATCATAATCTGATCACTATCACACATATTCACGGACTTCGTTATGAGACGATGAGAATACAAATTGCAATATTGAATATTATGCCATTTATATTAATAAACGAACGAGATTTACATAGTCAGATTGGCTTGTAGGCCACCTCAGACTAACGATCTTCCACTTGGACTAAATCCAACCACCTTTATGCACTAATCCAATAGACTTTAGGTGACGCTCAAACATATTTTGAGACAGTGGCTTCGTTAGTGGATCTGCTACATTATCGACAGATGGAACTCTTTCCATCACTACATCTCCTCTGGAAATGATCTCTCAGATAAGATGAAAGCGCTTTAGAATATCTTTCAATTTCTGATGAGACTGCGGCTCTTTCACTTGTGTAATAGCTCCATTGTTATTGCACAACAGCGGAATAGGATCAAAGATGCATGGAACTATGCCAAGGTAGGTGATGAACTTCTTCAACTATACTGCTTCCTTGGCGGCTTCAGCTGCGGCAATGTGCTCAACTTCAGTCGTCGAATCTGCAGTGGTTTCTTGCTTGGAACTCTTCCAGTACACTGCGCCTCTACTCAGAGTAAACACAAATCCAGATGTAGACATGCTATCATCTAGATCTGACTAGAAACTCGAGTCAGTAAACCTCGTAGTTTTAAGTCATCTCCTCCATAGACAAGAATCATATCCTTAGTTCTTCTCAAGAACTTAAGGATACATTTCACTGCCTTCCATTGCTCTTCGCCTGGATTAGTCTAAAATCTGCTCGTAACATTTAGAGCATATGCTTCAACAGGTCGTGTACATTGTTGGGATCTCGTTGTTTTTCTGAATCACTCACACAACGGAAAATAAAATAAAATAAACGATCTGTTCCCGTTTCGAAAATACTAAAAATTAGATTATCGGATAATCGGTTCTTACCGTACGTGGATTCGTATCCGCAACAGAATGGTTCCCTCGGTGTGACACCACAAGCTGCTTAAGCACCCGACCTCTAGCGGAGTCTACGCGATCCTCCTTGCGGTTCCTCGTCCTTCGCGTGAACGATTTCGCGTCAGACGGGAGTCGAAGAAGCGGTGGAGTAAATCCAGACAGCAGATCTGGCCTGGGACCCTAAAGAGAGAGGAAGAGAGGAGGGGGCGGCCAAGGTTAGCAGCAGGTTGGCCTGCGCAGCCCGGTCGCTACATTTTATACTAACCACGCAGTTCTTCATAAAAACCCCTGATTTATATAAAATCCACTTTATTATCCATCACCTTGAGAATCATTTGCGTGTGACCCTCTAGGCCCAATAGCTAGTTCGGTTAATGACCCAATAAGCTCAGTGACTTCATTGGCCTGATTAATCAATTCATAACTCATATTAATGAATTAATGAATCGAATAAATGTCGCACATCAAATTCGATTGGGCCTCTGATCACGTTGGGCGCCAAGTGACACCGCATGAATCCGGAAGGTATCGGGGTTAAGTAACCCACTCTTGGAACCTTTCCACCGACAGTTACCACGTGGATATAATCCTTCATTCGTACAATGCTATTGAGTCAACTCAAGGTATGGTAAACCGTCAAACCCTAACCAGTCGACTCACGTGGATCGGATGCTGCCGAATAATATCGGAAAACTCTTTTCCCGATATTATTGTCCGCCCTGGCTAGGGACATCCGCGCATCCTTCCTATAGCGTTCTCTCTCTAAGTACTGAGAGCGAATGATTCCTTATTGACACTCAATTCCCTTCGACGGTATTCCGTTGTACCCAATCCTTGGATGTTTAGAATCCCATGGTTAAAGATTCATTGTAAGGACTGAGGTTTCGGGTACAGTATTCGGGTCGGGTTCGGGTCGGATCCTCTACTTTGGACCCTGTGGGGTCTTGAGATTTTTGACTGAATGACGTCTGCACTGATCGACGCCTTTCAAAAGGCGTCTGTCTGTGTGGACGCCATTTAAGTCTGCTTTCTGTTGCACCACGTGGGCGGGTTTTGAGCCGCGAGAGTACGGGCCCTGTCGTGTCGTCTGAACGGCGTCCATGATGGTCGACGCGATTCAGACTGCGACCCCTGCAATGTTAGCGTACGGTGCCAGAGCGTTGTCAGTACGACCTGTCCTGTCATCTGAACGGCGTCCGTGGTGAGCGACGCGTTTCAGAGCGCTGTCAGTACGGCCCGTCCTGTCAGACTGATTGGTGTCTGTCTCGATCGACGCGTTTTAGTCATATTCAGATTGACCCCGCGAGCCTCCCCTTCTTTCCCTCACTTTCGCCTCCACTCTCTCTCTCTTCGCTCTCTCCACCCCCTCCGCCCTCCTTTCTCCCTTCCCTTCCTCTTCTTCCTCTTCCATCACTCCAATACCTCCTTACCTCTCACCTCTACCTCCACCACTTCCTTCGCGGCGTCCCATTCTCCGGACGGCGGCCGACGTCCCGGCGGAGTGGCGGCGTCCTCGAGGGTACCGGCGGCGGTCTGCGGTGCGGCGGGTCGGCGGCACGGAGCTTGGAGGAGTTCAAGAACCGGTAGGGGGACGAACCTTGCATGGACTGTGAATGTATTGCTTGTGTTTCCCATGGCGAAGCATGTTGTATTTAGGGTAGATTGAGCATGTTTAGGGGGTTTAATGGGGTTTCTATGCATGAAGAATTATGGGCTTCAAATGGTAATTCGTTTTCCTTCTTCGTTTCCCCCCTCTTGGGCGATTTTGGGGTGTTTTGGGGGTGAAAGGGTGCCCTCGGGCTGAGGACAGGACTTCGTTTCTGGCGCTAAAAGACGTCATGGATTGACGACCCCTTTTAGAAGGACGTCGGGACATCATGATGCCTTTTAGGCAGAAATCGCTCCACCGAGTCTCTGTCAGTTCAGGGAATCTGGCGCTAAATGACGTCATGAATGGACGACGCCTTTCAGAAGGACGTTGGGCCGTCATGACGCCATTTAGGCAGGAAATTTACCGACTATTATAGGCGCCCGGAACGTCCCCCGCCGCGGCTGCGGGCTTCGGGTGAAGGTTCCTTTCCGTTCGTCTTAGCACTGTGGCGATTTAAAGAGGGTTAGAAATAAAGGATGTGATCGCCATGAGCATTACCTTACGGTCCCTATGCTCCGCAGGATGGTGGGGATGTGATCGCGTTTTGTGGGAGCGGAAGATGGTGATTTCCCCTTCTCTTCCTCCGGCCGGCCAGAAGAGGAGAGCTCGGTAGTGCACGCGCAGAATCTAGTAAGAGCCCCTGAAAAGAAAAGACAGACAAAGAAAAGACAATAACCCAATTAGAACTGTGACATGTAGGATCCGTTCATGCAAACATAAAAATTAACTAAAATTAGAGGGAGACGCACCGGATGGGTGTTTGGGAGGGAAGGTGACCATATGTTATGGCCACCCACCTCCCGATTTTTGTTTGGAACCTCTGGGGGTAAAAGGTGCTAAGTCATTCTAGGATGTATGCATGCAGATAAGTGCTCGTGTGTGAAGAGTGAAATGATGTGTTGAAGGTAAAAGAGAGTGAAAGAGGGAGGATGTTACGGCATGGATGGAAATTGGAAATGCAATGAAGTGAAAAAGGTGAAAAGTAAAAGAGGGTTAGGAAGACAAGCCCATTTGGAGTGACGTTCCTCCTAAAACAGCCTTCTGACTCTTTGCCCGCTCGACTTCTCAAAGCCGACCCGCTCCGAGGAAGAAACTCCTTCTTAATCCCCTTCCAACCCCTCCGACCCCCTTGCTCGAGGGAACCTGGGGGGTTTAAATAGATGAAGGAAAAAGTAGGAGAAAATAGGGGTCTAAATCCCCGTAAATCAACCTTCAGCCAATAGGAAGTGGTCAAGGGTCGGAGGTGGTGCGCGCGGTAGTCGACGGAGTGGGGAGTGGTCGGAGTAGTGGGGGACGAGGGCGGCGAGTAGAGGAGATCGTGGGGAAGACGGAGTCAAGGGGGTGGTTAAGGAGTGGACGGCCAGGTGACATGCCTTCCATTCTTGTGGTGGAAGACAGCCCGGCTGGCCTTCGAAGGGAGTGGAAGGCGAGGGGTGGCCTTCGAAGGAGGCGGAAGGCAAGGGGTGGCTTTTGAAGGAGGTGGAAGGCAAGGGGGCTGGCCTTCTACGAGAAGGTGGTAAAAAGTGAAAAAGGTGGCTAAAAGGGTGGAAGGCGAGGTGGCTGGCCTTCGAAGGGGGTAGAAGGCGGGGGGTGGCCTTCGAAGGCGGTGGAAGGCAAGGGGTCTGGCCTTCCACGAAAAGGTGAAAAAGGGTGGCCAAAAGGGTGGAAAGCGAGGTGGCTGGCCTTCGAAGGGGTTGGAAGGCGGACTGGCCGGCCTTCCACGAAAAAGGTGGCTAGAGTCGGGTTTTGGTTAATGGGCCTAGCTGGTAGTGGGTTGAGATGGCTGAAATGAGGGGATTTTGGTGATGAAGGGCTAATGATGGATTGGGTTCATGACCAAAAGGGTGGTCCAAAATCGGTGTCTACAAATGCCCCTCCGGGGCACCTATTTTGCAGTGGAGTGAAACGGAATGATAAATAGGTGTTCCGGAAATCGAGACTGATTTTGGACAACCCGAAAAATGAATGAGCTATATCCAAGGATGATATGCGAATGCGGCAAATACATGAAAGCTAGCCATTCGAGTTGCAAGAGTGGTTTAAGAAAAGGAACAAAGTTCAGTACTAGAGAATCACAGTCCGTGGGACCCCCGGGTGCTGGAACTGCGAGGCCTTGGCGTACCAGAATATAGCGATCTGGCCCAAGGGGATCTCGAGCATGAAAGGTGTAGGAGTGTGACTTGAAGAACTCTCAACACAACGGGCGCGCGGTGGCCTGGCACATCATGGGATCGCCAAGTGAGAGGTTCTCAAGCACACGTACTGAAAAGAGGAAGAGGTCTTGCAATTCAAAGGGCTAACAGACGTACAACTGCCAGAATCACAAATCAGCGATGGATTAAGCAAAGTGATGAATGATGGTCATTGCCCGTAGGGCGAGGATGAATGCTTATGCAAATGTATGCTGGTTTAAAATTAACAAATTCCTAATGCAATTCCTAATGCAAACAGGAGGGTTTTATTGGCCGATCAAATAACTTGGGGAATATAGACTCCTCATTGTTTTGTTTAAAGAGGAAGTCAGAGTCTATACGCCCGAAGTTATTAGCCTCCTGTGTCTTCAATCCTACTTGCTTCGGATTCCCTGCAGCTGCAAGAACGCACATCAGTAAATGTAAATAATCAATGATCCACAATATCTTAATGTCGAGCTGCAAGGAAACGAGGAACAAAGGTCCCTGTCGAGTCGAAGCCAGTACGGAAGATATGGCCATTCTCAAAGTAGAACGCCAATCCGGCTGCTTTCGGCTTCGACTCAACAGCAACAACATCCACCTTTTGGACAGAATTCTTTTCCTGTATGCACAAAATGAAGGGGAAACAGTTAGTAGTATCTGTTTTCGGCCCCTTGCCCAAAAGAGCAACTACCTTTTCCCTAGCCTTCGCATAGGGTCAAGGGGCCGTATCCAACTAACCAGACAACATGGAGGATATTAATGTGGCAAGTAAATATGCAAATGCTGGTGAATATTAACAAATGAGGTGTGTGATGAATGAAAACATGTTTATTTTTGTCCGACCACCTGGTGACTGCCCAGACTTAGGCTGGTTGAATGATAAAAGGGAAATGCACACTCAACTTCCCAGGTATCCTAAGCTCACATCTAGATTGATTTGGGCCTCTAGACTCCTCAAACTAACCTTGACCGGTTAAGACTCATACTGATGACAATACCGTCATGCCATGCTTAGGCTCCCAGCTGCTTCCGACCACCAAGTTTGCCCAAAAAGTTTTCGAGGTAAATGATTTGCCCGACCCGGGTCTCTTTCCTCACAATCTTAGAAGGTATATGATGGAACACCTTGGAACCCTAACGGTCAACCGCGCGATGCTGACCTGGAATCAGACGCCGTCGCACCGATTGGTGACGCGCATGCATTGACCTAAGCCCGAAGTTGTAAGAGTACACATTGAGATTATGGTTAAGAAATTAGTTCACCAGAAACATCGACATTACTCTTCACCCATTTTAGACTCCTGTGATCATATGAGTATGTGACGATTTTTGAAAAACGAACCATTTTAAAATGATATTCAGTCTTTAGATAGCTATCTCGTGCTGAACCTTGGGGGAGAAAAAGTGAAGAAATTGTGGAGACAAACCTCACAGGAGGATCAACAAAACCGTTAAAAGGGCGAGCTGTGACAAAACAGACCCCTTTTGACCTCTTAGATGCCCCTATTTTGGCTTTTCAGGCCTTTGGTAAATTTCATGGCCAGGCACGGTCACGACCATGTAGGTGCTTAGAATGACCGTGTGATTATCATGAAAAATCTATGTTGTTTAGTGTAAACTAACCTATTAAAAATAGCAACTAAAGTGCAGTGATCGCCAGAAACTTTTAACTAAAAAGTTTCAAAAGAGATATGATCCCCTACCTTCCAAACGCGGAAGATGTTGAATCCTTGGTTCCCCCTCCTCAGCCGGCTGAAGAAAGAGAGCCCTTTCTTTACTTTTTGTTCTTGCTATTGAATTTGAGGTTGAGGATCGTCCAGAAGTCTTTCTGACTTTGTGCTTGATTTCTCCTTTTGAATCTCTTGTTGTTGTTGAGTACAGCAGAGACAGAAACAGAATACGAAGAAACAATGATGATGAGAATTTAAGTAGAAGCAATATCTGAACTAATCATGATTTTAAGCATATTTAAAACAGCAAACTCACTTGTTTAGTGGCTTTGAAACCCCTTAAATCAAGTGGGTTTTTGAAAGATTATGCTGTGGTGTGTGTTTGCATGAAGTGAATGAAGAATGAAATTAATGAAATGAATGCATGTAATGAAAAACTTATGCCCAATAGGATTGAAGCTTTGAAATGATGAAGATCTTGAAAGGGACGCCGATTTCTGGAAATGGCAGCGCTCCGGCGTTCTGACGTTGTTGCTTCAATCTTCAACTCGCTATAACGCTATGGCTCAACTCAATTCAATTCTCTTCTTTTTTTTTTTTTTTTTTTTAACTCTTCAACATGCGAGGTATTTATAGGCATTTCTTGCGTTCGAGATTAACATAGAAAAATCCCAAATTTATCCATCTTAACCGACATATAAATACTGATTAATTCATCTTTATCTGTAATTATCTAAAACGCGTCCACCTTGGCTGACGCCTTTCAGATTAATTAAGATAAGGATAAATATCCGGGAAAACTTATCTTTATCTTTATTAGGTAAAACGCGTCCACCTCTGTAGACGTCTTTTAGACTAATTAAGATAAGGATAAACATCCGGAGGGAAAGTTAAAACCACTTAGGAAACTTAAAACGCGTCTACATTAACCGACGCCTTTTAGTTAATTAATTAATTAATTAAAATTCAAATTTAAACGTTAAAATAAGAATAAACTCTAAATGGCGTCCACATGAGTCGACGTCTTTTAGAATTCTTCATATTTTAACTCAAATTTGAGCTAAAATCAATTTAATTGATTAACTTAAACACATCCGTTAAACCCGACACTTAAAAAGATTAATAAAAATTAATTAATGATTAATTATCAGACCATTTCGAGGCATTATTGTATGATATGAAATTTACTCAAAATGATGTCAAAATTAGCGTGTCTACAGCTGCCTCACCTTGGCATTGTCTTTGCAAAGGAGTGAAATGGAATGGAATGTACTGAAAAGGTGATGCCAAGGTGTGATGAGACACGCTCTTAACATCACATGATTATAATTTTTTTTCAAAATTATCAATGAAGATAGCTAAAGGAGATCAATGGAATTAATCCTGTCTGGATGAAGTAGACAAGGAAATAAAATAAGGTCGATCAACCTCCTCGGAGTGGGAAGTACCCCAGGTCGTAGACACTGTAGGTTTCATCATGGGGAGCGTTTGCCAGCCAATGTGGACGTGCTACAGCCATGATGGATCTTAAAAAGAAAACAAGAATATTGGATAAAGAATCCAATCAAGGATAGAATTCCAAGGATATCTTTAAGCGAACCTCAAAGATAATCAAGATACTCAATTCGGAATGGAATATTTCATATCATGTTGGAGTTATTTGATTAATGGTCTGAAACTTAATCAGTAATTAATTCTTATCACAATGATTTCAAAATCCTACATGATGCATGCTGGGCTAAAAGAAAAATATAAAGTCAAATAAAATATAAATTAATCAAGGATAATATTGTTAAATTGCCATTAATGAGTCAAGATACCAATTCTTGTAATCCAGTGCTAAGCCGAAGCTCGTTTATCCACGCACCGTTTCACAAAAGTGGAACCATCATCCCCACTAATTAACAATCCAACGGCCTATCCGTGCGATTAAGAATTCTCTGGAATTATCACTGTTTTTGTTGTAGGGGAACTCAAATTCCAGTTTCATCAAAACCACAAGGTTCTTGATATAGTCTAATAAATACTTATTATATAGTAATGCGAATGCTTTACATAGAATAGTACAAGGATAGAAATAACCGTCTTTTTAGCCACGGTCGGGACTTGAATTCCACAATGGGATTTTCTCGACATTTCCAGCTTTACTCAGGCTTTCTTGAATTTCCTGCAATCAAAAATAAAACAAATATTCAACTTAAAATCACAGGATTTCGGGAAAATAGCAGAATTGCTAAAACGCGTCGTGTCGAGCAGACGCCATTCAACTTTGAAACGCGTCAGGTATCCTAGACGCCTTTTACTCACAGAAACATGTTTCTGGTTGTTCTCTACCCGAACTCCAACTCTATCAATGCACATCCCTTTTCCAATCCGGAAAAGGTCTACTTAGGATCGCAATCCCTCCTATATAAACATCCTTAGATTATTCCCAAGCAATCTTATCATAATCCAAAGATCCAAAGGAGAGTTTTCTTCCAAATTTTCAAGGTTTCTTCAAGGTTTTCAAGCTTCCCAAGCTTCAAGAAGGAGGAACTCCGAAAAAAAAGGAGATGGATTCCTCAAACAAGAAGATGAAGATGTCTCTAGAGAAGTTTGCAGACATAGAGAATCATCTCAATGGAAGAAATCCCAATCTTCAAGTAAGTCCAATCAACTTTCTTTTCATGTTCTTCATGTCTTCCATAATGCTTTTCATCAAACTTCATCAAGCTTCCTTTTTTATTTTTCTTTCAGAATTTCCCCATATTTCCTGGCCCAAGAAAGTTCACGTCTCTCCCTTGGATTCGTAAACTTGCAAAAAGTATTAAGCTTTCTATGCAAGTGTTCATATCCAAGTGGGATCTTCAAGGACTTGTAGTGCTTGCCAAGAATTACAAAAGTGCGAACGTAGATTGGGCGGCTATGGGCGCCTTGATCGAGTGGTGGCATCCCCAAACTCATACGTTCTTCTTCCAAGATTTCGAGTGCACAATCCTTCTAGAAGAGGCGGAACTTCTATTAGGTCTCCCAAAGACCAGAGACAACAGAGACAAGATAGCCTTGACAAAAGAGAGAATCACCGGTCAACAGCTATTGACATCGATCATGAAGGATCCTTCAGAAGCTAAAGGATGCCTCATGAAGAAGGGGATCAATCTTGCAAAACTAGCCGAATGGACTCTTTATGAAATTGAAGATTTAAGGGAGGATGAGGCAGAAGATGTAACAAAAGCTCTCGTTACATGCCTTGCCGGTGCCTTATTCTTTCCTGCACAGGATAACATCTTGGAAGACGATCAAATTAGTGCTATTTGCGCAATTTTCGAAGGTAAATCTATTAGCACTGCTCTCTTAGCATATCTCTACAGTGGACTTTCTGCGGCTTCTGTGGGTCGTCCTCCATATGGATGCATGCTACTCTTTGCCTTGTGGGTTGAACTTCACTTCAAATTCGAGCATAGCAAGAAAAGGCCTCTGAATCCATCTCAGATCTTCTTGAATAGTCCAATTCATTGCATTGCTAATATTGTAAAGTTCAATGAGTACATGGTCAACAAGGTTCCAAAACTCAAGACCCGAGCCGATTGGAGAGAGTATTTGAAACTCATGACGTCCGACATATTCGACTCGTCTCCGCTTGCTCTTGTCGGAAAACCAGTTTGGGTGCGCCGTACAGCAGGAGCAGATCTCAAGTTAATTGGAGCCACTGAGTTTGTGTTGTACAATCCACACCGGTGCCTTACTCAACTCAGCTTGGCCCGTCGTGAGTTTCCTGAATTCTCTCCCACACTCCCAATCAAGAAGCGCGACTTGGAATCCGATGAAGATTATGAAGCCGTACAAATCATCATTACTCTATGGAACCTTGGCTTTAGCTATCGTGTAAGATCCTCTAAAGACAGAGATAAAGGATTGAAATTTCCTTATCTTAAAGATCTTCATGATATTCTCCCTTAAATGTCCTCTTTCTCTTTTTTGATTTTGATGTAATAAAGATTGATTCCATTGAATAAAGATTGATTTTTCATGCCTTAGAATCTTTCCCCAACTTTCTGTGATGTACATGATTTTTCCTTAAGTAAAAACCTGATTTTTCCTGAAAATTCAACAATTCGGGTTCTGTAAAATGTAAAACGCGTCCACTCAGAAAGACGCCTTTCAAAGTAAATTCTTTTCCAGAAATTCAATTTAATCCTTAAAACCCGATTAAAGCTTAAAACGCGTCTATATCCTTAGACGCCTTTTAACTCTTTCTCCTACTTTTCCAGGATTCTGCCATTAATTCCATCATTAATTCCCTGAAATGCGTCCAGTAGTCAAGACGCCTTTAATGATTTTCCTGTGTACGGCTCTGAACAGAAACTGAAACGCGTCCATATAAGTGGACGTGTTTCAAGCAATTCAAACAGCTGTCCTTTGCCGCCTCAACTTATGCGCCATAAAACGCGTCTGTCTGAGTCGACGCCTTTCACCCTCTTCGTTACAGACCCGCGAAGGCCCTCCTTTCTTCCTCACTTTCACAAAAATCTTCTCTCTCCTCACCGAGCTCCGGCGACCTCTCCGGTGATCTCTCTCTCAAAAACTCCCTCTTTAGAGCTATGGAACACGGTGAAGGATCAAGGAAGAAGAAGGCCTTGGCCAAGAGGAGGCGGAGGCAAGAAGAAGAAACTCCCGAGGAGGTGCCGGCGGCGCTAGCCGAGGCGGCGGCCTTCTTGGAGGAGGAGCTCCCTCCACCGACGCCCATGGCGGTGGAAGAGGAAGAGGAGGGCGACCTCCACACGGTGAATCTTCTATGGTTTGGATGGGGTGAGAAAAGAGGGGAGAAAGGGGTTCTTTTAAGAACCCGAAATCTGGACTTGAAAGGCGTCCAGACTAGGTGACGCCTTTCAAAAGGCGTCGCCCTGGGTCGACGTCTTTCAATCCAAATTTCGAATTTTTTAAGTAGGTAGAAAATAGGTTTGAATTGCGTCAAGGCATGTGGACGTGTTTTGAAACACGTCTGTGTGTGCTGACGCCTTTCAAAACAGAAAGTGAATTTTCCTGTCTTTATTAATTACTGACCCTATTTTTTTTTTTTTTTTTTTTTTATTTGCAGGGAGTGATGAGGGCCAGAATTTCATGGGATTTAGTGATAGGAGCGTATAGGGGACTCCCGGATTTTCAGAAGGCGCGCCTGCGCCGGATGGGGTTCGGCGAGATACTAGACATCGAGCCATTTTGGCTTGATCTAGTCCTGCTGCAGGCGCTCAGGGAGCGTTGGCATGCAGAGAGTCGGGCATTTCTGATGCCTTGGGGGCATATGGTCCCCACCTTAGAGGACGTGGCCAGGATCACTGGCCTGCGGGTAGAGGGCCGACCAGTTAGTGGGGTTACTTACACCAACTATCAGGGATTAGCAGAGGCCTTACTAGGGATAGAGGTATCCAGTATAGGTAGGGAGTCTAGGATGGTTCCTAGGGTAGAAGTAGAGGCTGCCCTAGGTTTAGATGAGCCCCGGCGTCGGTCTGACGAGACCCGGGTAGAGTTCAGAGATAGACTAGCCGAGTCATCCTCTTCTGTCTATTGTAGTGACCCGAGTCAGGTAGAGGAGGTAGACAGACAGCTGAGGGTCTTTTTAGTTTTCTTTTTCGGTCGGTTGCTCTTCGGTACGAAGGGCGACCATATCCACTGTAGGTTTCTTTATTTATTAGATGACCTAGATAGCTTAGGGGAGTACGCTTGGGGTGCGGCCCTTCTAGCCCACCTGTTCGCAGACCTATCCGCGGTCACGCCGGACCGCGAGACCACTATCAGTGGCTTCTCACCGTTCCTTCAGGTATTAACTTGTTTAATTATTTGTTATATGCAATGTGTAATATGATATGATGTTTTTTCTAACCTATATGTTCATGAATGCAGGTGTGGAGCTACCACTATTTACCGCTCGGCAGAGCGCGGATTGTTCGTCCGGACGCCGTCCCATTGGCCTGCCGTTGGCAGCCAATTGTGGACATGGCTCCGCAGCACCACCAGCTGACGGCCCTCCGCCGTCAGTTTCTAGATTATCCAGAGCTATTGGTAAGTTTTTAACTTGTTCAATCTTTTTATTAAATGCAATTCTTTATTCCTTAAGTGCAATTTATTTATGAATGCATCTAACCTATATGCAGGTGATCTGGCACCCGTATCTGGGCATGAACGAGGAAGGTCAGCCATGGGTGACGGCTGGCATGAGGCAATTTGGGAGGCAGATGTGGGTGCACTGCCTCAACGAGATCAAGCCCCTCCGTCTCCGGCTCGTGATGAGGACATTGGGTCTCCATCAGGAATGGATAGATGAAGAGGTCCCGGAGGGTGTGGGGAGGAGCATGAGGGGCAAGCAATCCCTCACCGACTGGCGTGCCAAGTTCCCGGAGCAGTATGAGGACTGGCACCGTCGGGGCATCAGAGTGGAGTCCCGTGCGGAGAGTAGCGAGGGCTACCTCCAGCAGTACCGGGTTCATTATACTGACCAGCTGCGGCTCCTCCGACCACTCGATGTAAGTATGCATTCATGCGTCTTTAATTTTATTATTATCTTGATTTATGTTGGTGAATGAATGTATGTATATGTGATTTGCAGGATGCTCGTGATGCGGTCATCATCGACCTCCGGGCCCGACTACATGATGCTGAGGCCCAGCTCGAACAAGTCCAGAAAGAGCTCTTCGATCTGGTATGTATGAATGAATATGAATGCATGTTTTAATTAATTGTTTGTTTTGGCGATTAACCACTGACAGTGTTCTTTTGGTGCAGCGAGCCGTCTACACCCAGGCGGCTCCCCCTACCTATGGAGCTTCATCTTCATCATCCTTCGCCGCGCATGATGCTGCCTTGGCTGACCTCCAGAGTCAGCTCGCCTCTGCCATCCACCGGGCTTCTCTTGCGGAGGAGGACCGTACTGCTCGGGTAAGTTTTGATTTTTGAATTTGACTTGATTTACTTGATTGTCTTGAACTAACAAAATCTTCTTCTACAGGTGGCTGAGCTCCAAGAAGCCCTTCAGAGGGCTGAAGCGGATGCCTATGCTACAGCGACTCGTGCCGAGGCTGATGCAGAGCGGATCCGGGCTTTAGAGGAGCAGGTGGCCCGACTTTCGGTTGGAGATCTTGCTCGCCTCCAGACCCGCTTGGAGGTCATCAACGAGGAGCGAGAGCGGGAGAGGCAGGAGCGGCAGAGGATGGATGCTGAGATATCCGCTCTTCGGGTCCAGCTTGGCATCGCAGAGCATGAGCACCGGAGTGTGGAGGAGAGGTACAGGCGCGCTCGACAGCGTGCGCAGGAGCGCGGTTTGACGAGCGCTTTTACCGCCAGCGCTGCCGTGTCTTCCGGCCAGGCGGGGCCGAGCACGATGGGGCCACCTCCACCTCCCAGCCGAGGACCAATACCAGACGCACCTGACGAGGCCCAGAGCCAGTTAGATGAGGGCGGAGGGGAGAGCCAGCCTTGAGGGCTTATGTACTTCTTTTCCTTTCACATATCATGTATAAAACACTTTTGATATATACATGAAACTTTTGGACTCCAATCTCGTGTTCCTGTGCTTATCTTGCATCCTGTACAACACTTAACAAACAGGTTAAGTATCTATTTAGGCTTAGCCCCTTGCCTGACCAAACAAATGGTCAATCAATCTTTTCCTTGAATAAATAGTCAAGGGGCATAGCCTTTATTAACAAAGGTAATAAGAATAATCAGACTTAAGCAAAATGCAACATGCAAGCAGACATATGCTCACTGAAAATAAAAGGAATAAAACATACTAAATGCAACAAGTAAATGCTAATTGAAATATTTTTGTTGTTTTGAAATATTCATTTTTGTTTGGGTTTTGAAATATGTATTCTTTTTTTTAGATTTTGACAAATGTACATTTTTTTTGAATTTTTTGAAATATGTACTTTTTTTGAATTTTTGACTATGCAATTTTTTTGAATTTTGACATATGCAAATTTTTGAATTTTTGACATATACATTTTTTTTGAATTTTGACATATGCATTTTTTTTGAATTTTGACAAAAAGACCAGTATGGTACTTAGATCAAAAGATCATATTCATTTATTAACTTAATTTCCAAATTGTTCTTTAACAACTTAACTTAATCCCATCGTGTTTGAACTTGTGTTTCCATTCGTGATCCCATTTGATGATTTGACCCTTAGTCAATCTAAGCCATTCTTTAAGCTTGAAGTACACCTCTTTAGAAAGAAAGGAAGAATAGATTTAGAAAGCCCATGAGAAGGTTCCGGAGACCTAAAAAGATGTTCCTTTCCAACCCTAATATCTGTTGGGGTTCGGTCATTCTCTTTCCGGGGTATTTATCGACCTTGCGTTCCCTTTTGTTTCATTTCATGGCCTTGATGTGACGTTTGTAGTGTATTGGCCTTTTGATTTTCCCCTTGCCTTTTCCTTTTGTTTTCTATTTTTTTTCTTTTTTTCTTTGCTTTGGAACGGATCTCCCCCATTTTTTTTATGACGGCCTCCTACTAAGATGGCGGGTATTCTTGGTAGTCTATTTTAAGCCTCGTTCTGACATCATGGGCCGAGTGTAAAACAGAATTTTTACTTTAAAACAAATGATTTGTACTTTATACTCTTAGTCAAGCTTTAGATATTCTTTAGGACTTGGCATCTCTTGTTACTCACGAATCAAACGTGTCAGTGTGTGCAGTAATGGGTTTGAAGTTAAATTATTCAGACTAATAAAGAAATTTGAGTTTATAAATTTTCTGATTCCTCTGGTCTTTGTACCATACTGATCGACTCTTTAACCTAAGGATAGTATTTCTTAAGGTGTAAACCATTCCAGGGATGATTTAGCTCTTCTCCTTCTGCATTAACAAGGCGATAAGCATTACCAGGAAAAGCGTGTGATACAACATAAGGTCCTTCCCAGTTGGGTTGGAGCTTAGAACGCGGACCACCAGGTTTTACAAAAATTCTTTTAACGACCATTTCACCGACTTTGAACTTTCGTTCAATGACTTTCTTTTGATAAAAACGTGCTAATCTGTTTTGATAAGCTTTTGCATGATTAGCAGCTGACCATCTTTTCTCGTCTAAAAGTTCCAATTGAGCAAGAAGTGCTGAACGATGTTCATCAACGGAAAATTCCTTGTTCAATTGTACTCTTAATGACGGTATAAGGATCTCATATGGAACTACCGCCTCCATTCCAAATGTTAAGGAATAAGGAGTTTGTCCAGTGGGCGTGCGGATTGAAGTTCGGTAGGCCCATAGAGCCTCAACCAATTTTTCTGGCCAGTCTGCGAAGTTGTTAGATTTACACGTCTTTTTGATGATTTTTATCAAAGTCTTATTAGTTGCCTCTACTTGGCCATTGCCTTGCGGATAATAAGGAGATGAATGATGCAATGCAATTTTATACCTGTTGCAGAGGTCCTTCAATTCTTGTGACACGAACTGCGGTCTGTTGTCGGTGACGATGGTACTTGGAATTCCGAATCTTGTGATGATGTTCTTCATGATGAATTTGCAGACGGTTGATGCTTTGATCTCTACGTATGCTTCAGCTTCTGCCCACTTGGTGAAGTATTCCGTTGCCGTGAGAATGAAAGATTTTTGCTTGATGCCGGAATCTGGGTTACCAAGGGGTCCAATAATGTCGAAAGCCCACATAGAGAAAGGCCATGGGGAGGAAACAGGATGGAGTGAAGATGCAGGAGAATGAATTTTGTCGGCGTGAAGTTGACACTTAGAACACCTACGGACATATCCTACACAATCTTCTTCCATGGTTGGCCAATAAAATCCTTCTCTGAGGATCTTCTTTGCTAGCATCTGTCCATTGACATGGCCACCACAAACTCCACTATGAGCTCCTTCCATAATCTTCCAAAGCTCATCTTCGTCTAAACATCTCAGAAGAACTCCATCAAAACCTCTTTTGTACAATGCTCCCCCAACTAGGGTGTATCGTTGAGCAACTCTCCTGATAGCTCTCTTTTCCTCAGTTGTAGCTTCTTCAGGATACGATTGATCTTCACAATATTTTGCAATTTCATAATACCATAGCTTCTGTTCCTCATCCATCTCTTCTAACAACTCCATCAACATGATTTCTCTTTTCTCCACAATACTTCCATCTTTGAATTTCTTCAGCAACTTCTCCTTAGTTCTAAGAAATGAAGGGTCTTTCACGGCAGGTGAAAGACGCCTATGAACTATGATTGATTCAAATTGCTTGCTGATAGGAAAATCAAGAGAAGATGCAAGTGAAGCTAGAGCGTTAGCTAAGATGTTTTGATTTCTAGGGACATGGATAAAGATCAATTTTGTGAAAAGCTTTGAGTAAGCAGAAGTAAGTTCTTGATATGGCTTGAGCTTGGGATCAAGAGTTCGATACTTGGTCAGCACTTGGCGAAGAATTAATTGGCTATCACCTACAATCCTGAGTTTGGTGGCACCATGAAAATGAGCAGCCTCGAGACCAGCAAGAAGTGCCTCGTATTCAGCTATGTTGTTGGTGACTGGAAAATCAAGCTGAAAGGCTTGTGGAATGGTGACACCTTTAGGTGATAACAGAACGATACCGATCCCCTTTCCATGAGAATTCAGAGCTCCGTCAAAATGCAGAGTCCACATATCATCTCTGATTTGATTTACGGACATCAGTTCCTCATCCGAAAACTTTGATCGCACTGGATCAAATCGAGGAAGGGGATGATGAGCAAGATGTTCTGCTATGGCATAGCCCTTGATCGCTTTCTGTTGAATGTAAATGATATCGAATTGAGATAGAAAGCTTTGCCATCGCGCTAACCTATCAGTAAGAACAGATTTCTCCAGAAGGAACTTGATCGGATTCATCCTAGCGATGAGATGGACTTCATGGGCCAGAAAATAATGCTTCAATTTCTGCACAACCCAAACTAATGCTGCACATGTTTTCTCCATCGCCGTGTATCTCTGTTCAGCGGGGTTGAGAAGTTTAGAGAGATAGTAGGCTGCCCTCTCTTTTCCTTCTTCATCTTCTTGTGCTAGGACAGCCCCCACTGCATCATCCAGGACAGAAATATAAAGTATCAATGGTTTGCCTGGAGATGGTGGTCTCAAAACAGGAGGACTTGCCAAATAGTCCTTTAATCCATCAAATGCCTCCTGACACTTATCGTCCCAATCGAATTTGACTCCTGGCTTGGTAAGCTCGTAAAACGGCTTACACCTTTGTGAGTGCTGGGAGACAAAACGGCGAATAAATTGCAACCTCCCGATTAATCCTCTTAACTCTTTCAAGTTTTTGGGAGGTGGCATTTCTCTGATAGCCTTCGCCTTATTGGGATCGATCTCAATTCCCCGTTTGCTGACAATGAATCCAAGCAATTTCCCTGAAGATACCCCGAATACACATTTCTTGGGGTTCATCTTCAACTGATATTCTCTCGATCTCTCTAATACCCTTGCCAAAACTTTGGCGTGCTCAGCCTTCGTTTTAGACTTAACCAATAAGTCATCCACATACACTTCCAAATCTATATGCATCATGTCATGAAATATTGCCATCATAGCCCTTTGATAAGTGGCTCCAGCGTTCTTCAATCCAAATGGCATGACAACATAACAATATGTTCCCCAAGGTGTAGTGAATGAAGTCTTCTCTTGATCCTCTTCTGCCAGCTTAATCTGGTTGTATCCTGAAAATCCATCCATAAACGATAATGTCTCATAGCCAGCAGTGTTATCGATGAGTACATCAATATGAGGCAATGGAAAATCATCTTTAGGACACGCCCGGTTCAGATCGCGGAAGTCAACGCAAATTCTGACCTTCCCGTCCTTTTTCATAACCGGGACTATGTTGGCCACCCATTGTGGATAAAGGACAACTCTAATGAATTTGGCTTTGTGTAATTTGTCGACCTCTTCCTTCATCTTTAAAGCCATTTGTGGGTGGAATCGCCTTAATTTCTGCTTGACCGGACTAGCTCCATCTTTTAATGTTAACCTGTGTTCAACTAAAGATGAGTCTAACCCCGGCATATCTTCGTAACTCCAGGCGAAAGTGTCCTTATAATCCTTAAGCACTTGTACCATTGCCTTCTCATCCTCTGTAGAAAGATTTTTACTGACGAGGACAACCTTAGGTTCGTCTTCAGTCCCTAAGTTTATTTCTTTTGTGGGCTCTTTGACGGCAGCTGAGGGTTCATCAAATCTCTTAACTCCACTGGCATACGCCTCAGCCGCGTCCTCATCATCTTTCTCATCTTCAACAATGGGGTCCTTTTCATGTACTAACTCATATACCCTGTATCCATCATTGATCGACTCATCATCTGTACAATCTTCTGGCATCTGAATTGGATCTTCTAAAAGCTGAGGGATTAAAGAGCAAAAAGAACATTTATCAGCCAAATCCTGGAGGTATCTATCTGGAATTTGCCTACCCTTAGGCTTCCTAGACTTCCTAACCTGACTAACCTGCCTAAAACTAGACTTCCTAACTTTACTAAACTGCCTATCATAACCTAATGAAGATGAAGCAGGATGAAAATCCTAGGATACAAGTGGAAATACAGGGGGATCCTCCCGTGGGGAGGGACAGAGTAGATCTAAGAGAGAATCTTGACCGACGGACCCGCGCGATGGGGTGTAATCGGACAAGTAGGATGTTTCGTCGATAATGATTTGGGAAGAATTTGTTGTAAAATTGGCGTTTTTTTTTTGATATCGGAGGAATTATACATGAAGCAGGAGTGAATAAAAATGGAAGGGGAATCGGACGGAGGAAGCGGCACCAAGGCCAGAGGATTAGGGGGATCATATAGCAATATGTCCCAGATCAGATCATACATCCTCTCTAGGTCGAGAGGAGGTTGTGGAATAAAGTCCCGAGGGGACAGAGTAATCATAATGGGCGGAGCCCGTGGAATATCTTCAATTATGACCCGCGACCAAGTCGGGGTCAAGAGTAGTGTACGAAAAAGAGTATGGAGCATGAAGACATGTGAAGGATATGTCCCCCTCCAGAGCAGATCTGTTGTATAACCAGCTTCATAGGGGTCATCTGGCTCCCCTTCATCAGTTTGTTCAGACAGCAGTATCCGCTTATCAAAGATTGCGCCAGGGCTCTCAATTAGCTCGTCGATCTGCGGTGGCTACTTGGGTTCTGCAGGATCCAGGAATAGTCTGTTCAGTGCTATGTATAGGTCCCTCAGGTCGAACCACCTGTACCATTCGCATTCGGGGTCATGGAATTTTCTCCTTTTCATAGGCCGCAAAGCCTCCAAGGATTGGTACGTAAGTAGTTCGGAACAATGTCTGGCCAAGTCCCTCCCATATATGTCATGGAAGTCAAAACATGAAGTAATGACCACCGTGTTGTCATGACTAAGTATGGGCCCTTTCACAAAGTATGTATATAGAGTCCATGTTAAGGGATCTCGGCCTTCTTTCAGTGGTGTAGACATTGTTTCCAAGATTTCTTGACCATCTTCTTGCTTAACCCTGTCTTGCTTCAGTTTCCTCGGCCTATAGCCCAGACCGCTTCCAGGTACTGCCCGATGATCTTTAACAGGAGTGGTCCTGCCTTGCAACTGTGTGCCCAGACCTTTCCCAGGCTCGTAGCCGTTCTTCATCATAATCCTCCATCCTGGGGTACTCATGCACTTCCCCCTTTTGATAGCATCTAATGGATATGGAGAAATGGTAGCGGCTTTCAAAGGATCAGCCACTGGACGGTAGACCTGTAATACCGACAGAAAAGGTTGTCGGCCAGGTAAAACAGCAGATTTAATATTTAAGGTATGAGCAGCAGCAAGGATAGGCATGCTCGTCACTTTAATAATTCGTCCTTTATAAGGGAATTTGATGCATTGGTGATTCGTAGAAGGAATCGCCTCAAGAGTTTTAATATAAGGACGTCCCAGAATGGCCTTTATGGAAGGGTCGATTTCTAGAATATGAAATTCGACCTCTGCATGACTTACTGGACCTAGCTCCACCTTTAAATAAACCATTCCCAGAGGGGAACGGGTAGAATTGTCATATGCCGTAACTGAGATGGGGCTAGGCAACCATTTCTCCTTGGGCACACCGCATAGCTCCAGGGTCTTTGGAGGTAAAACATTAATTGAAGCCCCTGTATCAACCAGGCATGCATCCACGGCCTTTTTGCAGATATTGACCGTGATGCTCAGAGCCATGCTTCTGGCGGCTGGCGGTGCTAGTTCCGATGTGTGGAATGTAATTGAGGGCTGATCCCCCTGAGGAACTAGTAGTGCTGCAATTTTCTCTACCGGCACGTCTTCGTTAACCATCACCTTCTGTAGGTATTCCATTAAGGCTTCTTGGTGAATCTTGGACCTTTTAATCAATTCAAGTACAGTGATCCGTGCCGGTGTTCTGTCCAGATGTTTCAACAAGTCATATTGAGTGCCTGGTGCACTCTCTTCATTATGGGCTTCCTCAGTCGGCTGTGATGGGCCGTCTCTGACTGTGGACTGAGGAAAGACCTTGTTGAAAATCCTTCCACTCCGGAGCGCATGTTCCTCGACCGTGGAGGATCCGGGTGACACCTTGAGTACCGCAGAATCAGGAGGCGTAAGCGGTGCGGAGGGTTGATGCGTAGGTGGTGGCGTTGGGTTAGGTGGTGATGGCGCGGTGCGGATTAAAGGCCTAGATGGTTGGATGGTAAATGGGTAAGTGGTTGGCGAAGTGGGGAATGGTACGCGTAATAGCGGTCTGGATGGTTGGGGCATATCTGGGTAGGTGGTAGCGGATGAAGTAGGAAATGGTATGCGTAATAATGGCCTAGATGGTAGGAGGGGCGCATTATTGGTTTGCGGGGGGGTATATGATGGAGGCGTAGGAGTGCGGGGCGCAATGGGTTTAAGGAAGGTGGGTAGTGGTAGTGGGTTATTGGGCGCGGGCGAGTGATATGTGGGTGTGGGTAGAGGGGTAATGGTAACGGGTTGTGGTCTGGGTATGTGGATGGTGCGGCGTGGTAGTCGCTCTGCGGTATTCTGAATGTGACCCATTGAATAAAGAGAGAAAGAGTCCTCTATCCTCCATTGTTGCCCACGACCAGCCTCAGACTGGCTGTTCATTAGAATGGGAGCAACTTGGTTCTGGTTCTGGTGCTCCGGGAGTGGATTCTGCACTATGCCCATGTTGGGTGGTGCTGCTGCTTGTGCCGGTGGTCTTGCTTGCTGCTGCTGCTGCTGTTGCGGTCTCCTTGCCTTGAGGGCTGATATATATTTCTTCATTTCCTCCCAGTCTATGCCGCCCTGCTCATTGAGATCATGAATATAATCTCTGAACTGGAAGCAGGTGTCGATGGTGTGCCCAGGTTGCCTATGGAAGTAGCAATACCTGGACGTATCGGCATTTTGAGGCCAGACGGCCTTTTCCCTTGGCAAAACTAAGGCATTAGCCGCCATTAAAGCACTGAAGATATCGGCCAAGGATTCTGGGAGTGCCGGGTATTCTGCCCTTTTCGGACCTGGGGGTCTCCTCTGCTGGTTGTAGTCACCAGGAGGAGGGACATCGTGGTACGCCGGCTGTGCGCGCGGCTGGTACTGTGGCTGTTGCGGTTGCTGATACTGCTGTTGCTGGGGTTGCTGGTACTGCTGTTGCCGTTGCGGCTGTTGCTGTAGCTGTTGCTGGTTCTGATTCTGATTCGGCTGCTGGGGCCGTTGATACTGTTGTTGGTACTGGGGGTTCTGCTGCTGTCTGTACCCTTGCTGCTGTGGCCTCTGGTACTGCTGCTGACTCCTCACGAACTGGGGCGAGTTATTGTTCATGGTACTCACTTGCTCATGAGAGAGCGTGCCCTCAGTAGTCGGACCTGTGCTGGAAGAGTTCGGCACTGCAGGCTTCCGAGGCGGAGGCCTGCTAGGTCTATGAGGATCAAAGACGCTAGAGAATGTAGCGTCCTTGAAAGCATTCTGGCAGTACCGTGCTCTTTCATAGAGCTCTGCCATGTTAGTCAAATTGTTCAAGGAGAGGACGAGCTTGAACTGGGGCGTGGCATTGGAAATTAACATTTTCACTTGTTCGGACTCGGACAAGTGATCCTTCACCTTTTCAGCCAGACCCCGCCACCTGTCAGCAAAACTGACAAACTCCTCATCAGGTTTCATCTTTTTTGCAATGAGGTCCGTGATAGACAAGGAGGGTGCAACTCTGTCCTGGTATCGTTGAATGAATTTGCGTGAAACGATACCGTAATCTTCTACTTCTGAGGGTTCCAGGGAAAAGAACCACTCGAGGGCTGGTCCCTCTAGAGATCTCCTGAACAAGAAGGCCAACGACCTCTTATCATTCTGCCAGAAAGAGGATTCATACATGAACTCCTTCAAGTGTGTGAAGGGGTTACCAGTACCGTTGTACTTTTGGTACACTGGCATCTCAGAGGGTGGCAGATGGAATACTGGCAGGCTCGGTAGACTGATCTCTGGCACAGCTTTGACCCCCATCATTTTCTGGAGGTTATTAAATTGCTCATCCATACGCTCCATTTTGGCCAGCAGCGTTTGTGTGGTCAGATCTGCCTGGGGAGGAGGAGGAGGAGGAGGTACTTGGTAGGCCTGCTGCCTAGAGTATGTTGGGCAGGGTGGACAATAGAGGGGAGGTCCGACAGAGCTTCCGCCATGCCCGAGGGCATTTTGATAAGCAGGCGTTTGCGGTCTAGCCGGTTGCCTAGATGATGAAAGCTGCGGCCCAGCTGGCCGAGAAGTAATATGAAGGCCCTCCACGGCCTGATGGATATAAGGAGGAGGAAAAGAAGGTTGCTGAGGAATAGCAGGGGGAGCCACGGGGTTCGGCTCGGCAGGCTACATGGGTGCCTTCCCCTTCAAAATAGATTGGATCGCCTCAAACTGCTGAGGGTCCAGACGGGAGGCAAGAACTCCCAGAGCATTGATGAGATCCGTAGGATCAGAGGGTGAGGGATCATTCTGATTCATATCCCCCTCCAGATCGGGATTAGGAATCACATATTCATGCGGAGGAGGATCAGGATATTGATCACGTGGATGCAAAAGAGGTGTCCGAACATTCCCATCTAGACGATATGGAATGGGGATAGAACTACGGGAGGCATCAGCATCTCTCCCACTCTCATAGTTGTATTCAGAATCCCGAGGGGCATTAGCATCTCCCTCGTAATTAACCATGGCGTTTGGAGCCACACTCATGTCCCTACCTGATCGTAGCAACATGATGTTAGATTCTTTTTCTTCAAAGATTTGACAAACAAGTTGCACAGAGATTAATCAAACAAGTGGATGCTTAACGTGATTTTAAGATTCCCTTTTTGAGTTATTTGGATTCAATTAAACCTCAAATTCTCTCAAGGAAAGGATCCTAGTTTCAGTTCAATTTCCACCGTTATTCTCTAAGGCTTTCTCTCACAACGCTTTCAGAATCTAACCAGGACTTCAATTGGTACAACCAGCCCGATGATCAAGGAGGAATACCTTGATTTTGGGGACTTATGGAGGTCTCAACATCAACTTCTCTAGTCTGATCAAGGGACCAACCCAATCAGAGAGAGTTGCTGACGTCGAGTAATGTGTTCCTAAGAAGAGGAGGGTATTAGCCTCAATGCGTATGTCCTACGGCCTGGATGGCCTCTAATGCTTAGTAAGTAATGGGTAGCTAGCACTCAAAACGCAGAAATTTGGAAACTAAAAAAAATTAAGAAACTGTCTGAATCGCGTCGATGATAGTCGACGCTATTCAAAACAGAACATAATTTTTCGCAGAAGCAGATGCAGACAGCAGAGAAACTGTGAAGCCTGAAAGGCGTCTAGGGGTGTTGACGCGGTTTGAAACGCGTCAGCGCTCCTGGACGCTTTTCAGTTCGCAGAAACAATTTTCCAGGAGGATTTTCTGGGTTGAATCCTCCTCAAACAAGGTAAAAAGCAGTAAACAATCGACTCATGCAAAATTTTTAGTTCCAGATTTTAAACAGGATGATTCACTGACTAAACAACTAGAAAAACAATCAATCACACATCATTTTTATCACAAAAACAGCTTTTTTGAATTAATCAAGGGGAGGGCAAGATCTTGCCACTGGGGTGTGCACGTGGTGCACGAGGGAAATTGATTAAACTAAAAACACTCACCAATTGGTGAGGACGTGTCGAAAGACACATGTGGTGCACCGTGGGTGCCCGGTTGATAATAGCAAGAACAAAAAAACTTAAAAGATGGCGAGACCAAGTCCCACCGTGATCGCCAAAAAAGCTGTAGGTGCTTAGAATGACCGTGTGATTATCATGAAAAATCTATGTTGTTTAGTGTAAACTAACCTATTAAAAATAGCAACTAAAGTGCAGTGATCGCCAGAAACTTTTAACTAAAAAGTTTCAAAAGAGATATGATCGCCTACCTTTCAAACGCGGAAGATGTTGAATCCTTGGTTCCCCTTCCTCAGCCGGCTGAAGAAAGAGAACCCTTTCTTTGCTTTTTGTTCTTGCTATTGAATTTGAGGTTGAGGATCGTCCAGAAGTCTTTCTGACTTTGTGCTTGATTTCTCCTTTTGAATCTCTTGTTGTTGTTGAGTACAGCAGAGACAGAAACAGAATACGAAGAAACAATGATGATGAGAATTTAAGTAGAAGCAATATCTGAACTAATCATGATTTTAAGCACATTTAAAACAGCAAACTCACTTGTTTAGTGGCTTTGAAACCCCTTAAATCAAGTGGGTTTTTGAAAGATTATGCTGTGGTGTGTGTTTGCATGAAGTGAATGAAGAATGAAATTAATGAAATGAATGCATGTAATGAAAAACTTATGCCCAATAGGATTGAAGCTTTGAAATGATGAAGATCTTGAAAGGGACGCCGATTTCTGGAAATGGCAGCGCTCCGGCATTCTGACGTTGTTGCTTCAATCTTCAACTCGCTATAACGCTATGGCTCAACTCAATTCAATTCTCTTCTTTTTTTTTTTTTTTTTTTAACTCTTCAACATGCGAGGTATTTGCAGGCATTTCTTGCGTTCGAGATTAATATAGAAAAATCCCAAATTTATCCATCTTAACCGACAGATAAATACTGATTAATTCATCTTTATCTGTAATTATCTAAAACGCATCCACCTTGGCTGACGCCTTTCAGATTAATTAAGATAAGGATAAATATCCGGAAAAACTTATCTTTATCTTTATTAGGTAAAACGCGTCCACCTCTGTAGACGTCTTTTAGACTAATTAAGATAAGGATAAACATTCAGAGGGGAAGTTAAAACCACTTAGGAAACTTAAAACGCGTCTACATTAACCGACGCCTTTTAGTTAATTAATTAATTAATTAAAATTCAAATTTAAACGTTAAAATAAGAATAAACTCTAAATGGCGTCCACATGAGTCGACGTCTTTTAGAATTCTTCATATTTTAACTTAAATTTGAGCTAAAATCAATTTAATTGATTAACTTAAACACATCCGTTAAACCCGACACTTAAAAAGATTAATAAAAATTAATTAATGATTAATTATCAGACCATTTCGAGGCATTATTGTATGATATGAAATTTACTCAAAATGATGTCAAAATTAGCGTGTCTACAGACCAGACTTTTTTTCATGATTGCTTGAACCCCTTTTTCTTTTTTTTGTATTTCTTTTCTGCTCTTGACATTTTTGGGGTTATTTGATATTCCGCCTGCGGGGACATTGCCCTCTTCACGTGCTCTGGTCCGTTACATTTCATTTCTGGGCCCCTTTTTTTTTTTTTTTTTTTTGAGGGGTTACATCCATCGGGTTTTTGAGGAACCGCAGTTTGCTGAGCTCGACCGTTTAAGGGCGTCAACTGTCCTGATCGGTCGAGAGACGAAGAGCAAAGGTTGCATTTGACAGTGCACTAAAGACTTGGAATTCATTTTAAACAGGTTCTCTTTGAAAATCGTGCAGGTGTGTGCATCTCAAAATGATCGTAGGGATCCGTATGGAAATAAAGTAGACACGTTCAAGGTTCTGGTGGACCAAAATCCTAGCCAAATCCTAATGTTAACCCAGACTATCATGCAACTAGACCTAGACAGGGGTTTACATGGCAGTCACCGGACAGTTGGATTTTGTGTTTTTTGATTTTTTGTTATTTTCATAAGAGTATGTACATACTTACAAATATTTTTGATGCTTTTTGGATATTCGATTTTTTTTAGGAGATTTTGAAATTTTTGATTTTTTTTGTATTTAGAGGGTAAAACTTCTTCAAATAGACTCCTATCCAAAGGAAAGCTTTTCAACAATTTTCAACTATTTACACTTATTTGCTAACTAGAAATGAAAGAACTTACCTACCTCTATAACTTGTGGATAAAGAGAAAGGTATCCAATCCCCAAGCGATTATGCACAAGACTCAGAGGGTGAGTCAGACATGTTGCAAAGGTAGGTCCTTGAGACACAGACCCAATGATGGCAGAATTGCCCCAGGAGTGAGCTACCACCGGTGATAAGAGCCTGAGAAGGGCAGGTGTGTAGAGTAGGAAGGAAATGAGAGCGGTGGGTACCGGTTCATACCTCACTAAGGAGGCTCCTTCTTGTTGAGTGGTTGGTTCATAGAACAGCAGCTGTGTAGAGAAATCTTCTGCATCTTCTCTTTGAGCTTCAGTGCTTGTTTCCTTCAACTCATCCTCAAGATAGTGTATCTTGAGTACCTCTTGACTTTCCTTCACAAAGTGATTCAAGAGACTCCATTTTCTTGATTCCTCAGTTGGTTTGGTTGGTAGGTAACCGAATCTGAATCCCCCAATGGTCAGGTTTTCAAAGATAGGCTCTCGAATTCCTTGCTTTTCTTTTCCTAACCCAGATCCCGAACTATACCCCGTTTTGTCCATAAGTTGCCAACCTATGCTAGGTTGGGGCTTGGCCTGAGAGTCAACCGATGAAAGGATGGGCTCTGCCCCTTTTCCAGAAGTGACTATGGATGGAATTTGTTCAGTCAAGACTGAGTCCAAAGACTCAAAATAAGGGGTACCCTTCATTTTGGCAATCTTCCCATTGTATGGGAATTTATAGCACTGATGATTAGTGGAGGGCACTCCCAGGGTCTGGTCCATCCAAGGCCTTCCCAGAAAGGCGTTGTCTATGCGCTTGACATCAAGGACGTAGAATTCAAAGATCAAGGCCACTGGGCCAATTTCCAGTTTCCCATTCGAGACCATCATGGAAGTAGACTCAACCTTTTCTGGATCAATCCCTACTTTCTTGGGGGTCTTGAATGGACATACATTGATTGATGTCCCGGTATCTAACAGGATGGAGTCCAATGAGTGACCCTTGACTGTTGCAGTTAAGCCTGAGGGAAGGGATTGGCATTTAGGGGGAGCCAGATCCTTATCTGTGAAGGATATCGTAGGTGTCTGGGTGACTGAGAGAATGGCATTTGTGAGCCCTCTGATAGGAAGATCTTCATTGATTATAATTCGCTGGAGGAATTTGAACAATGTCTCCCTGTGTGTAGGAGATCTCCCAATCAACTCTAGGACTGGCATCTTAGCAGGAGTTTTCCCTAGATGCTGTAGGATGTCATACTTAGACAGATCTGAATCCTCTTGAGAGTCCAAAGGTTGACTTGTTGGGGGAATGACGCGATTTCTCAATGTAACACCAATCGGACTAGGGTCCACTGCCTGATCTGACTTTAGTGGTTGAACTGGTGGTGAATTCGTTAGGCAGAATTGGGTTACTGGACCCGGCTTTGGTGTTGGACACAAGATGGATAGAGGAGGCTCTCTGATTGGAATTGAGGGAGCTTGGACCAGAGTGATTGGGTTGATGACTGTTGGTTGTTCCCTAGGTCGTATCAAGACCAAAGGTTTGTCTTGGATGATAGTGGAGACTTCTTGCAACGGCTCTCTAGGTTTGGTCGTCCTAGTAGGGCACTCACGCCATATCCCAACCTCTTCATACTCCCAGTACTGTCCTCTGTGATCGACATTTGGTTCCAAATTTTTAACAAGGGTGCTCACCCTTTCTAGAGAGCTAGATAGATCTTGGGCCACCTGATAAGAGCGCGGAGGGCCCTTGAATTCCAAGGTTTCAGCAACCTCTTTCATGTGCCCCCAATTGATCTTGGCACTGGAGAAAGGGGGAACTGCTGAATATGGTTTCTGATTGGATTGGTTGTCTGATCTAGACATAGGACTGGGTGACCTAAAGAGCTGCCCCAAGGCACTCACATGTTCATTGATTGTCACTCCCTCTATTGGTGGCATCCTCTTACTTCTGTTCTGATTTTCAAAAAAGGATGGCAAAGTGGAACTCCAGATCTGAGATTGAACTACCCGAGCTCGATTATAAAGTTGTGCGAATGTGTGAAATTCGCTCAGCATGAGAATAGACCGAAGCTGTGGGGTAGCGTTATTGACCAACATGGTGATAGCTTGAGATTCAGGGATTTCCACTTCCGCCCTAGAGGCCATTGCCCTCCACCTATTGGCAAAATACGTGAACTCCTCTTCAGGCTTCATCTTCTCCATCACAAGATCAAACAAGGTGGGAGGCATGGTTGTCATATAACTAAACTGAGTGATGAATTTTTCGGAGACCATATCAAAATTGATTAGGTCTGTGGCGGGCAAGGAAGAAAACCATCTTAAGGCCTCACCTTCTAAGGATTTCTGGAACAGATGGACAAGGAGGACTCTGTCGTAGAGCCATTGATGGGAATCCATGAGGAAACTTGACAGGTGATCATGAGGGTCAGATGTGCCATCATATTTCCTGTACTCGGGGGCTTTGAATCCTGGCGGAAAGTAGGCCGGAGGGAGCTTACAATAGCCCGAGAGAGAGTGCGGTTGTTTCAGGGTAAGTTTCTCGGCCATGAACTTACGCACACAGGTTTCAACCTCACTTTTGTAAATGAATTCTTTCTGCTCGGGAGGAGGTGTAGTTTGAGAGACTGGAATTGGCATGACGGGTGGAGCAACTGGAGTATGAATTGGCTGGTTGATGCGAGTCTGAGCTCTGTTGGAAGATCCTTGGAAGTGAGTTCCCCGAGGAGTGGCATCTTGGGTTTTGCCACCAGAGGCCAACCGGATGAGTTGATCAGGGGTGTACCGTGATAACACGGTAGTAAGTTCCGGATCCTCACTTGGGTTTCGGAGGGTTCTGTTGGACATTATAAGGTCACTTTATGAAGAAGAAGATTCATCCAAGCACCTTCTCCTAAATTCCTCTCCAGGTGTTTGGAACATGCCCACAAATGTTGGTTGTGGATCCTCTTCAATCTCAAACAGAGGGTTGTGTGTAACATTGTTGCCGAACTGGTCCATGTCATCATACCCAGCATTGACATACATTCGGTTCATTATGAAGCGCAGACCCTAAATGATTTTATGTTCCACTTGAAATGTTTGCCAATGTTTTATGAAAGTTGGTTTCTAACAAATCAAGTTTAACCCTTAACGACCCTTCACTTTTCCAAAGCTTGTTCCACCGAGATTCAATTAAGTGTCTTTAAATTTGAAACAGTTCCCTAATTTCTCACATAAACCCAAGGTTCCTACAGGGTGGTTTCAGGTACAACCTGCTCGGCGGCCAAGTGGGAATCCCTGGCTCGCGGAGACTGACGGAGGTTCCCAACAGAATAAGACTAGTCACACCCGAGTGGGAATCCTCAGGTGGAGAGTCAGATCCTGCGGGAGAGGTGACTAAAGATGTGATGCCGGCTCTTCCTTAAAACCCCCGCGGAGAGTACCCTGAAATTAACCCACAGTACAGCAGACAGAAAAGAAAAGAAAAGACAAGAGAACAGTAAACAAAAAAAGCAAACTAGAATGCGCAACAGTTTAATCAGAGATGAAATAACAGGGCCAGAAACTGGAGAGATGGGGGCTGGACGGCCGGGGGGGCTGGCCGTCCAACTGAGCTGGACGGCCAGGCCTCTAGCCGTCCAAGGTTTGGACGGCCAGGAGGTGGGCCGTCCGGAATTTTTTTTTTTTTTTGTGTCTGTGCAGATGGACGGCTGGACGGCCTAGGATCTGGCTGTCCAACTGAGCTGGGCGGCCAGGACTCTAGCCGTCCAAGGTTTGGACGGCCAGGAGGTAGGCCGTCCGGATTTTTATTTTTATTTTTATTATTTTTTATTTTTTCCTTATTAGCGCGCGCAGTAAGCAAGTAGGGGTCCCACCGTAATCGCTAGAGGGCTGTAGGCGCCCGGAACGTCTCCCGCCGCGGCTGCGGGCTTCGGGCGAGGGTTCCTCTCCATTCGTCTTAGCACTGTGGCGATTTAAAGGGGGTTAGAAATAAAGGATGTGATCGCCATGAGCATTACCTTACGGTCCCTGTGCTCCGCAGGATGGTGGGGATGTGATCGCGTTTAGTGGGAGAGGAAGATGGTGGTTTCCCCTTCTCTTCCTCCGGCCGGCCAGAAGAGGAGAGCTCGGTAGTGCACGCGCAGAATCTGATAAGAGCCCCTGAAAAGAAAAGACATACAAAGAAAAGACAATAACCCAATTAGAACTGTGACATGTAGGATCCGTTCATGCAAACATAAAAATTAACTAAAATTAGAGGGAGACGCACAGGATGGGTGTTTGGGAGGGAAGGTGACCATATGTTATGGCCACCCACCTCCCGATTTTTGTTTAGAACCTCTGGGGGTAAAAGGTGCTAAGTCATTCTAGGATGTATGCATGCAGATAAGTGCTCGTGTGTGAAGAGTGAAATGATGTGTTGAACGTAAAAGAGAGTGAAAGAGGGAGGATGTTACGGCATGGATGGAAATTAGAAATGCAATGAAGTGAAAAAGTGAAAAGTAAAAGAGGGTTAGGAAGACAAGCCCATTTGAAGTGACGTTCCTCCTAAAACAGCCTTCTGACTCTTTGCCCGCTCGACTCCTCAAAGCCAACCCGCTCCGAGGAAGAAACTCCTTCTTAATTCCCTTCCAACCCCTCCGACCCCCTTGCTCGAGGGAACCTGGGGGTTTAAATAGATGAAGGAAAAAGTAGGAGAAAATAGGAGTCTAAATCCCCGTAAATCAACCTTCAGCCAATAGGAAATGGTCAAGGGTCGGAGGTGGTGCGCGCGGTAGTCGACGGAGTGGAGAGTGGTCGGAGTAGTGGGGGACGAGGGCGGCGAGTAGAGGAGATCGTGGGGAAGACGGAGTCAAGGGGGTGGTTAAGGAGTGGACGGCCAGGTGACATGCCTTCCATTCTTGTGGTGGAAGGCAGCCCGGCTGGCCTTCAAAGGGAGTGGAAGGCGAGGGGTGGACTTCGAAGGAGGTGGAAGGCAAGGGGGCTGGCCTTCCACGAAAAGGTGGTAAAAAGTGAAAAAGGTGGCTAAAAGGGTGGAAGGCGAGGTGGCTGGCCTTCGAAGGGGGTAGAAGGCGGGGGGTGGCCTTCGAAGGCGGTGGAAGGCAAGGGGGCTGGCCTTCCACGAAAAGGTGAAAAAGGGTGGCGAAAAGGGTGGAAGGCGAGGTGGCTGGCCTTCGAAGGGGTTGGAAGGCGGACTGACTGGCCTTCCACGAAAAAGGTGGCTAGAGTCGGGATTTGGTTAATGGGCCTAGCTGGTAGTGGGCTGAGATGGCTAAAATGAGGGGATTTTGGTGATGAAGGGCTAATGATGGATTGGGTTCATGACCAAAAGGGTGGTCCAAAATCGGTGTCTACAACAATGGGTTCTGCAAATCTGGAATTCCGGTGTAAATGGCGCCTGTGGACTCTGACGCGTTTTAAAGGGCGGCTTCTCAGGTCGGCGTGTTTTAAGGAATTAATCTGGTTTAAATGAACCTGTTTTAGGGGCTTGAATGGCGTCGACCTCGGTCGACGCGATTCAAGACAGAACTGCTTAACTCCTATTATTTAACACATGTTTCACGGTTGGATGGTTCAAATGCATGCTTTAAGTTGTACGTTGAGACGGAGGTTTACTGTGCGAATGGAATCATGTTATGTGTGTGTATGTGCTTATGCGAATATGGAATCGGAATAACTGTGGTTTACGTTTGTCACCTTGGGCCGATGGGGACAGGGCCATGGTGTCTGTGAGGCATTGTGCCATACCAGTGGAGGAGGGGTACATGTTGTGTTTT
The DNA here is from genome assembly GCA_030544215.1 of Zantedeschia hybrid cultivar. Classification (NCBI taxonomy): domain Eukaryota; kingdom Viridiplantae; phylum Streptophyta; class Magnoliopsida; order Alismatales; family Araceae; genus Zantedeschia; species Zantedeschia hybrid cultivar. The sequence continues at coordinate 10,802,254 of JARZZO010000013.1, read as the reverse complement.
ACCTTTAGCTGAGGGAAGCAGAACCACCCTGAGCCCGTCGGGCCGGAGTAGCCGGTGCGCTATCCGAGGGGTTGCTGTTTGGTCTCAGTGGGTCGGGGTTTCCCTGTTTGTCGTGGTAGCTTCCGGCGCGTTTCTTGCTATGGAGCTGGTTGTTGTACTGTTGGAGTTGTTTTACCCCTGTAGCCACTGGGCCTGATGTGACCTTTGATCAAGGTTACGAGTGGTATCCTTCGCCCTTTGGCCTGACGCAGCCCGGGAGGTTAGGGTTGTGGGTAGTTCCTGTAGCTTCGGCTTGACGGGGGTTCGCCGGTCCCCAGGGCCCTCCTGAAGCGCCGAGGCCTGGCGTGGAGGAATCCGGTCGGTAGGACAGTAGTCTAGACTGCTTGTGTACACACGTAGCTGGGCAGTGGTGGTTCACTGGCCCCAGCTAGTCCTAGTTTGACTCACTGCCTCACCCTACAGTGCCCCGGAACACTGTAGGGGCGGACAGGGGTGAGCAGTGGTGGTAGTGTTGGGAGGCGACGTTTGACTTCGGTCGACAGTGTGGTTCGGTCGCTTTGTAGACTTTGACTGTGAGACGTGACTTTGTGTTGGGTTCTTCGGGTTACTTAGAACTGTTCCTGCTACACTGCTTATGCGTATGTTTCATATCAGATTTGGATGCTATGTTTACTGCTTTACTTAATTGCCATATATCCGTATTGTTGCACTTGTGGGTGTGTGAGTGGGAGGCAGGGTATCGGATGATCCCTACTGAGCCCAATTCTGGTGTGGCTCACTCCCTGCGGTTTCAGGTGTGGACCTCGTGGCGTGTGGCGGCGTGTGGTGTCTTCTTGGTGTGCAGGCCAGCAGCTGTCTTAGTTCCGGGGTATGCCCCGATGTTGTTGTACTTTCCTTCTGCCTGTACTTATTTAATTTGTTGGACCATGTAATTATCGTTGGACTGTATACGGACAATGTTATCTTCCTTCCTGCGCACTTGTTACATCTTTGTAGTCCGTGTGATTGTTATATTTAGCCTTGTTTAGCGCTTACTCCTCCAGATGTGTTGTGTGAGATCCGGGTGTGAACCCGCAGTTAATGGGCCGACATCCATTTAGTGACCGGGTCTCCTGTCATAGGATGGCGGGTCGTTACAGTTGGTATCAGAGCTCAGTCTGGTCGAGTATGTGATAAACTGGGTTAGATATTATAGTCCAACAATAAGTACGAGTCTGTACAGGCGATGGCTGTTGGTATAGATTGATAGGTTTTGACGTGTTTTGGTTCAATTTGCGTGTTGTGGGGTAGTGATGGCGCCGAAGAGGAGAGTCCCGTTGGCTCGTGGTTCGAGAGCAGATGATGGCGGTTCGAGGGCAGAAGGGCATAATGTAGATCGTTTCATGGAAGCTATGACTGGGGCTATGTCTAGATACCAGCAGGGAGATGGAAGTGAGGGGTCCAATTCCCGAGGTGGCCAATCCATGGTGATGGAGCGGTTCTTGAAGTTGAAGCCCCCTTCTTTCACGGGTCAACCTGTTCCAGATGCGGCAGCTCATTGGATTAAGGAAGTGGAGAAGGCGTTTGATGTTCTAGAATGTGCTGAGAGTGACAAGACCTTGTTGGCAACCTACTTGCTGAAGGACGATGCTTATGATTGGTGGGTTACCATCAAGGGGTTGATGTTTCTAGATAGGTCCTTGAGAGAGATTCATTGGGAAGACTTTGTGAGAGAGTTTGGTGGACAGTACTTTCCGAGGCACGTTCGTAGGGCCAAGGAAAGGGAGTTTATGGATTTGGTGCAGGATGGTATGACAGTTCTAGAATATCAGATGAAATTTGTAGCTCTGGGAAGATTTGCTCCACACATATCTGAGCATGAGGATCTCAGGACGGAGAAATTTGTGGATGGACTTCGGCATGATCTGAGGGAGTTTGTGGCAGCTCATTGTTGTAAGGATTTGGCGTCAGCTGTTCGGTGTGCGGCAGCGGTGGAGATGCAGTTCCAACACACGGCGAAGGAGTCGGAGCAATCAGCACAAGGGAAGCAGCAAGGCAGGGATAGATCAGCGGTCTTTTCGTCAGGCGGTTCGAGTTCCTTTGAGCTCGAGTTCCAAGAGGTACCTTGTGACGAGGATGAATATGGTTCGGTTCAGCAGATGCAGACGGAGGTCAGCTGGCAACAGGAAGCGAGGCAGGACGCTGCGGATCGTTGTCCCCGTTGTGGCAGGTTTCATGGTAATCGGATATGTCCATTGATCACTGGTAGCTGTTTTGGCTGTGGTAGGAAGGGGCATCTCGCGAGGATCTGTCCCCAGAAGAATAAGGTAGGTCAGGAGCCGAGTGGTCAGTAGGTGTTCGAGGCGTGAGTGGAGTTACGTCTCTTTGTGAAGGTCCGAGGAGCTGTGCTAGATAAGCACTTTTATCTTGTCTTATTCAGAGGTGGTTGTGAACTCTTGTGGCACTTTTATGTACTTGGGTTTGATGGAGAATCGGTTTTGTAATATGTGCCTTGCTAATGTGTGGTAATTATGATCCATCAGCTTTTCGTCAGAATTGAGAATCTTGGTTAGCTTGGCGTGAATTTGATTGGCTAATTATGTGGAGCCCTGTGTGTGATTGGTGAGAATGATTGGTGTAATCGGTGGGTCGGCATGTGATGGTTAGCCGAGTTTAGCGTTGAGCGGTTGCAAATTTCGAGGACGAAATTCTTTTAAGGGGGGAGAATGTAAGGACTGAGGTTTCGGGTTTAGTATTCGGGTCGGGTTCGGGTCGGATCCTCTGCTTTGGACCCTGTGGGGTCTTAAGATTTTTGACTAAATGACGTCGGCACTGATCGACGCCTTTCAAAAGGCGTCTGTCTGTGTGGACGCCATTTAAGTCTGCTTTCTGTTGCGCCACATGGGCGGGTTTCGAGCCGCGAGAGTACGGCCCCTATCGTGTCGTCTGAACGGCGTCTATGATGGTCGACGCGATTCAAACTGCGACCCCTGCGATGTCAGCGTACGGCGCCAGAGCGTTGTCAGTACGGCATGTCCTGTCGTCTGAACGGCGTCCGTGGTGAGCGACGCGTTTCAGAGCGCTGTCAGTACAGCCCGTCCTGTCAGACTGATTGGCGTCTGTCTCGATCGACGCGTTTTAGCCAGATTCAGATTGACCGCGCGAGCCTCCCCTTCTTTCCCTCACTTTCGCCTCCACTCTCTCTCTCTCCACCCCCTCCGCCCTCCTTTCTCCCTTCCCTTCCTCTTCTTCCTCTTCCATCACTCCAATACCTCCTTACCTCTACCTCCACCACTTCCTTCGCGGCGTCCCATTCTCTGGACGGCGGCCGACGTCCTGGCGGAGTGGCGGCGTCCTCGAGGGTACCGGCGGCGGTCTGCGGTGCGGCGGGTCAGCGGCACGGAGCTTGGAGGAGTTCAAGAACCGGTAGGGGGACGAACCTTGCATGGACTGTGAATGTATTGCTTGTGTTTCCCATGGCGAAGCATGTTGTATTTAGGGTAGATTGAGCATGTTTAGGGGGTTTAATGGGGTTTCTATGCATGAAGAATTATGGGCTTCAAATGGTAATTCGTTTTCCTTCTTCGTTTCCCCCCTCTTGGGCGATTTTGGGGTGTTTTGGGGGTGAAAGGGTGCCCTCGGGCTGAGGACAGGACTTCGTTTATGGCGCTAAAAGACGTCATGGATTGACGACGCCTTTTAGAAGGACGTCGGGACATCATGACGCCTTTTATGCAGAAATCGCTCTACCGAGTCTCTGTCAGTTCAGGGAATCTGGCGCTAAATGACGTCATGAATGGACGACGCCTTTCAGAAGGACGTCGGGCCATCATGACGCCATTTAGGCAGGAAATTCCCCGACTATGTGTTCTGCAAATCTGGAATTCCAGTGTGAATGGCGTCTGTGGACTCTGACGCATTTTAAAGGGCGGCTTCCCAGGTCGACGTGTTTTAAGGAATTAATCTGGTTTAAATGAACCTGTTTTAGGGGCTTGAATGGCGTCGACCTTGGTCGACGCGATTCAAGACAGAACTGCTTAACTCCTGTTATTTAACACATGTTTCACGGTTGGATGGTTCAAATGCATGCTTTAAGCTGTACGCTGAGACGGAGGTTTACTATGCGAATGGAATCATGTTATGTGTGTGTATGTGCTTATGCGAATATGGAATCGGAATAACTGTGGTTTACGTTTGTCACCTTGGGCCGATGGGGACAGGGCCATGGTGTCTGTGAGGCATTGTGCCGTACCGGTGGAGGAGGGGTATATGTTGTGTTTTACCTTTGGCTGAGGGAAGCAGAACCACCTTGAGCCCGTCGGGCCGGAGTAGCCGGTGCGCTATCTGAGGGGTTGTTGTTTGGTCTCAGTGGGTCGGGGTTTCCCTGTTTGTCGTGGCAGCTTCCGGCGCGTTTCTCGTTGTAGAGCTAGTTGTGGTACTGATGGAGTTGTTTTACCCCTGTAGCCACTGGGCTTGATGTGACCTTTGATCAAGGTTACGAGTGGTACCCTTCGCCCTTTGGCCTGACGCAGTCCGGGAGGTTAGGGTTGTGGGTAGTTCCTGTAGCTTCGGCTTGACGGGGGTTCCCCGGTCTCCAGGGCCCTCCTGAAGCGCCGAGGCCTGGCGTGGAGGAATCCGGTCGGTAGGACAGTAGTCTAGACTGCTTGTGTGCACACGTAGCTGGGCAGTGGTGGTTCACTGGCCCCAGCTAGTCCTAGTTTGACTCACTGCCTCACCCTACAGTGCCCCGGAACACTGTAGGGGCGGACAGGCGTGAGCAGTGGTGGTAGTGTTGGGAGGCAACGTTTGACTTCGGTCGGCAGTGTGGTTCGGTCGCTTTGTTGACTTTGGCTGTAAGACGTGACTTTGTGTTGGGTTCTTCGGGTTACTTAGAACTGTTCCTGCTACACTGCTTATGCGTATGTTTCATATCAGATTTGGATGCTATGTTTACTGCTTTACTTAATTGCCATATATCCGTATTGTTGCACTTGTGGGTGTGTGAGTGGGAGGCAGGGGATCGGATGATCCCTACTGAGCCCAATTCTGGTGTAGCTCACTCCCTGCGGTTTCAGGTGTGGACCTCGTGGCGTGTGGCGGCGTGTGGTGTCTTCTTGGTGTGCGGGCCAGCAGCTGTCTCAGTTCCTGGGTATGCCCCGATGTTGTTGTACTTTCCTTCTGCCTGTACTTATTTAATTTGTTGGACCATGTAATTATTGTTGGACTGTATACGGACAATGTTATCTTCCTTCCTGCGCACTTGTTACATCTTTGTAGTCCGTGTGATTGTTATATTTAGCCTTGTTTAGCGCTTACTCCTCCAGATGTGTTGTGTGAGATCCGGATGTGAACCCGCAGTTAATGGGCCGACATCCATTTAATGATCGGGTCTCCGGTCATAGGATGGCGGGCCATTACATTCATAAACCAAGGTCAAAGCACAGAAGTCCACCAACAACGTGTCTCAGGTCCGAGGACCATCTACGCAACTGCGACAATAGAATCTAGCTGGTTGACAGTGAGGTACAATACCATCCAGCGATTTAGTCGGATCAGTTCAGTAAACTCATTCTCTAATGAGATCCTACAGATTCACCTTAGTGTCTCTACACAAGTGACTATGAGATCAGTCACCCTCATCTTATGAGCGGGAGTAATCTGTACTAGTCTATCTGGATATCCGATGTCCTTCTCGGATATCCTTCGACTAGGAACTATTAAGAATTTGTATGTTTAAGTGATCAGTCTCACTAGTATGATCTCATATCTTATCACTATCGCACATATTCATGGACTTCATTATGAGATGATAATAATACGAATTTACACATAACGAATAATGCCATTTTATTAATAAATGAACGATATTTATATTGTCAGATTGTCTTGTAGGCCTCTTAAGACTAACAATCTCCCACTTGGACTAAAGCCAATTACCTTTATAGACTAAGCCTATAGACTCTAGGTGACGCTCAAACACATTTTGAGCCAACGACTTTGTCAGTGGATGTGCTACATTGTCGACAGATGTACATGTGCTCATCTTCATTCTTAATGAAGTTATAAGACTTGACAACCTCGTCAAATCTTATGTTCCAGCTCGGAAAACTTGCTTCAGTCCATAAATGGATCTTTGAAGCTTGCACACTTTGTCTGGAGATTCTTTGGATGTGAAACCTTTTGGTTGTATCATATACACCTCTTCCTCAAGGTTACCCTTGAGGGAGGTAGTCTTCACATCCATCTGCCAGATCTCGTAATCGTAGTCTGCAGCTATGGTCAGTAGAACTCTGATCGACTTTATCATGGGAACTGGTGAGAAAGTGTCGTCATAGTCAATTCCTTGCCATTGACGATATCCCTTTGCCACCAATCTTGCCTTATAAGTGTCGATCCGTCCATCAGCACGGATCTTTCTCTTAGAGATCCACTTGCACTAGATGGGTATAATACCCTTGGGGAAGTCCTCTAAATTCCAAACTTGGTTGGTGTATATAGACTGGATTTCTGAGTTCTTAACTTCTTGCCATTTCTCGGCTTCTGGGCCTTCTATGGCCTCTTGGTAGATTTTAGGATAATCATCCTCATTATATTCTACCTTAGACTCTCCTTCAGCGATATGTCCGACATATCGTTCGGGTAGTCTAGGTGCTCTACCAGATCTACGAGGCTCATCTGTGTGCACCTGAACAGATTCAGGAACTGATATCTCATTTGATGATAATGCAGTTGTTTGGAGATCTAGAACCTCTTTCAGTACTATTTTACTCCCATTGTCTTCCTGGAGAAGGTATTCCTCTTCCAAGAAGACAACATTCCTTGCGACAAACACCTTTTGTTCACTAGGATGATAAAAATAGTATCCAAAGGTTTCCTTTGGATATTCCACAAACCTACATTTATTAGTTCGTGATTCCAGCTTGTCTGGATCATGCCTCTTTATATGAGCAGGACAACCCCAGACTTTAATATGTTTAAATTCTGGTTTTCTGTCTTTCCATATCTCATATGGTGTAAGGACTGAGGTTTCGGATCCGGTTATCGGGTCAATTTCTGGGTCGGATCCCCTGGTTTGGGCCCTGATGGGTGTGGGGAGTGCCTTCTAAATGACGTCTAGGATGCACGACGTCTTTTAAACGGCGTCTTGCTGAGTGGAAGCCATTTAGTTGAGTTGATGTTGTGCCACGTGGGCGCCACGTGGCACAACATCGGGCCGCGAGAGTATGGCTCCTGTCGTGTCGTCTGAACGGCGTCCTTGATGGACGACGCCATTCAGAGTACGACCCTGGGTTGTCAGTGTACAACGCCGGTCTTGTCGTCTGAACGACGTCTTTGATAGGCGACGTGTTTCAGACTCTCTGTCAGTACGGCCCGTCATGTCAACTGATAGGCGTCTATGCCGTACGACGCATTTTACCCAGCTTCTGTTTGACCCCGCGAACCCTCCTTCCTTTCCCTCATTTCCTCCTCCCTCTTCTCTCTCCTCTCTTCCTCTGTCGGCTCCGGCGACCCCTCTTCCCCCTCCTTCTTTTCCTCCCACCATTTCATCTCTCCCTCCACTCCATCGACCTCCTAGCTCCCACCACTACCACCACCACCTCCTCTGCGGCGTTTTCTCTCCGGACGGCGGCCGACGTCCCGGTGGAGTAACGACGTCCTCGGCGGTACCGGCGGCGGCGTGGGGCGAGAAGGGTTGGCGGCTTGGAGCTTGGAGGAGTTCGAGTAATCGGTAGGGTGACGATCCCCGTAGTGTTTCAACTTGAAACCATGTTTTCCCGCTTTGAAGCATGATGCGTGTATGGGGTTTTTGGGTAGAATAAGCATGTTAAGGGGCGTCCTTGATGAATATGGTGGTTTCTATGAATGTGGATTTGTGGGTTTTCCTGTGATGGATTGGTTTCCCTCTTCGTTTTCCCCTTTTCGGGTGTTTTTGGGGCGAATTTAGGGTTAAAGGGGACCCTCAGGTCGAGTTGCAGAAACCAGGTTTCTGGCGCTAAATGACGTCGCGCTAGGAGGACGCCATTCAGAATGGCGACGGGCCAGCACGACGCCATTTAGGAAGAAATTGTCCCGGTAACGGTTTCTGTCAGAGTGGGCTTCTATTGTGAATGGCGTCCAGGGACAGCGACGCCTTTTCAAATGGCGGCTTCCCAGGACGACGCGTTTTAAGTAAATTATAGTAGTCTGTCTCTGTTTCTATCGCTATCCGGCGACTAGGGACAACGACGCGTTTTAAAAGACGACGACTGGGCACGACGTCTTTTTAGGCCATATTCTGAGGCCGAGATTTCATGAACCAGTTTAGGAGGCTTGAATGGCGTCGGCCTTGGGCGACGCGATTCAAGACAGAATCACATTAATTCATGTTATTAACATATCTTCACACTGTTAGATAGTTTGGTTAATTGCCTACTTTAAATTGTACTCGATGATGAGGATTCTTACGTGATCGGATCGCACTGTGTTGTGTTTCATGCGACCGTGGACCTAGAGTGACAGTTGTAATGCTTGCCACCCTATGTCGGTGTGGGTGGGACACAGCGCCGGTGTGGGTGTGGCGGGGTGACGCCTAGAGAGAGGATCACCTGGTGTACCCCGGGGTTAGCTAGTACCGGTGTTGGAGTGGTACCTGTGGAGTGTCACTCGTGCTGAGGGAAGTAGTAATCACCTAGAGCCAGTTGGGCCGGAGTAGCTAGCATGCTATCCGAGGGGTTACTGTTTGGTCTCAGCGGGTCGGTGTTTCCCGCGTTCGGCTGTGTGGTTGGCGTGTTTTACTGAGATGCTGGTTGTAGGCTCCCTGGTAGAATGGTTTCAGAGTTATGCTTGTTACGTTTCGAATGCATGTGGTTTATATTGAGATTTAGGAGTAGTAATTACTGCTTTACTTACTTTACCTTTATCTGCGTTACTGCACTTTTGGGTGCGTAAGTGGGCGGTGGGGATCGAAGGATCCCTACTGAGTCTTTTCGTTGAGACTCACCCCTGCGATTTTCAGGTGAGGGTTCCAGGCAGGCTTAGCGAGGAGAGTGCTGCTTTGGGTTGCGCGCCAGTAGCCGTTGTTCCGGGCTATGCCCCGACGTAGTTGTTATTTTATTTTTGGCCTGTACGCTTAATTATTTCTTTTCAGTTGGAGTATGTAATTATTTGCTGTGTCGAGTCGCATTGTAATAACTTTTAATTCTTGCACTTCCTTTTCAATTCAATGCGATGTGAATGTTTAGCTTAGTTTATTATTTATTTCCCAGACTTATCTAGATCCTGGTTTGGCTCAAACTTAATGATTCGGTACCCATTTAGTAATCGGATCCCCGATTATAGGGTGGCGGGTCGTTACAGTTGGTATCAGAGCATTCGGTCTGGCAAATAAATGAATAACTAGGTTAAATATTGTAATTCCAGCAAATAATTACATTATCCCGTACAGGCACGACGGTAGTGTAAGTTTTAGGATTCTAATTAGAACTTTTTAATTTATGTGATTGTAGGCGATTAGATGGCTTCTAGGAAGAGGATGCCAGTTATTAGAGAGCGGGGAGATGTCCCTAGTGGATCTGAGGCCAGTAGGCCGAGTATGGAACATTTCATGGAAGCTATGATAGACACGATGGCTAAATACCAAACCCGAGACCCTAGTGAGAGTTCCAGTGCTCGAGGAGGGTCTTCAGCTACCCTGGAGAGATTTCTGAAGCTGAGGCCGCCTCATTTCATTGGCCGTCCCGACCCTGATGAGGCTGTTCATTGGTTGATGGAGATGGAGAAGACTTTTGATACTATGGATTGTGCGGCGGTTGAGAGGACTCCGTTGGCTACCTTCATGTTGAAGGATGATGCCTACGACTAGTGGACCACTTTGAAGAGTTTGTCATATGCGGATAGGAGTCTCAGGGAGATTCCATGGGAGACTTTTGTGAAGGAATTCAATGCACAGTACTTCCCTAGGCATGTTCAGAGGGCCAATGAGAGGGAATTTATGGAGCTGACCTAAGGAAGCATGACAGTGCTAGAATACCAGGCGAAGTTTGTTTCGCTTGGGAGGTTTGTGCCTTTTATCTCAGGAGACGACGAGCGTGGGACTGAGAGGTTTGTGGATGGACTGAGGTCCAGTCTGAGGAGTTTTGTGGCATCTCACTGTTGTACGGATTTGGCATCGGCGGTTAGGTGTGCAGCGGCAGTAGAGGCATAGCATGATCAGTCATCCCGAGAGAGGGGACTGACTACTCAAGGGCCAGTTCGTGGCAGGGGAAAGGTAGCAGCAGCAGCTCCTTCGTCCGGATCAGGATCGTCTTCACTCGGCTCAAGATTTAGGAGGTTCTTTCGAGGCAGTGGCAGCAGTAGCAGCAGCAACGGTAGCAGCAAACCCAGGTAGAGCCAGTAGAGTCAGTCGGTGTCCAGTGCTCAGTATGAGACAACTCAGAGGCTTTCGGCAGCCTGTCAGCATTGCGGTGTCACTCACTGTGGGACTCAGTGTCTTGCTTTTTCTAGGAGGTGTCATAGTGGGACTCACGGTGTCACTCACGGGCGACGCGATTCAAGACAGAATCACAATAATTCATGATATTAATATGTGTTTACACTGTTAGATAGTTCGATTAAAGTGCATGCTTTGAATCATACATCGAGGTTAAGGATTTCTGTATGATCGAGATCGCTTCGTGTGTGCGTGTGGTTATGCGATTGTGGAGCTAGAACAATTGCGGTTTGCATTTGACACCTTGTGTTGATGTGGGAGGGACACGGTGTTTGTGTGGCAATGTTGCCGTACTGGTGTGGGAGGGGTACATGTTAGTGTTTCACCTCTGGCTGGAGGAAGCAGAACCACCTAGAGCCAGTCGGGCCAGGGTAGCCAGCGCGCTATCCAAGGGGTTACTGTTTGATCTCAGTGGGTAAGTGTTTTCCTAGTTTGTCGTGGCAGTTTTCGGCGTGTTTCTTACTGTGGAGCCAAGTGTGGTGTTGTTGGAGTTTACCCTTTCGCCACTGGGCCAGATGTAACCTGAGATATCGAGGTTACGAGTGGTACCCTTCGCCCTTTGGACATATGTGACCCGGGAGGTTAGGGTTGTTAGTATTAGATGGTCTCAAAGCCAATCCGATACTATGTACTGATTTAGATTATTAATGAATGGCAATAATTCATTGTGTGTAATTAATTCGATCTCTGTTTATCGTATCACGATGAAGTCCATGAACATGTGCAACAGTCTTCGGATTATGATGAGATCATAATTACGGGACCGAAGACTTATAAACACATGTTCTTAATTGTTTCCAGTCATAGGATGTTTGAGATAGGACATCGAACATCCGGATAGACTAGTATAGGTTACTTCAGCTCATATGATGAGGGTGACTGATCCCATAAGTCACTTGTGTGGAGACACTATGCTGGACCTATAGGTGCTCATTAGTGAATGAGTTCACTAAACTGATCCGACTATGAATCGTTGGATGGCAATCACCTCACTGTTAACCAGCTCGATTCATTTGTCACGGTTGCGTGGATGATCCTTGGACCTGAGATGCCAAAGATATCTTGTTGGTAGGTTTCTGAACTTTGACCTTGACTAACGAATCCCTGACCATGGGTTATCAATAAGTCAAGCGATCGGGTTCAGGGAAATGCCCTCGAAGGTAATTGTATGTTCAATACGGGATCATCCGCTCTCGGTAGTTTGAGAGAGAATGTTCCGGGAATGATGCGCTTAAAGTCCCTGGCCAGGGTGGACTCTGTATTCGATAAGGAGTTATCGGATTCGGATTAGCGGCATCTGATTCAAGTGAATCGACCGAATAGGGTTTAACAGTAAACCATACCCTAGGTCGATTCGAGAACATTGCACGGATGAAGGATTATATCTGCGCGCTAACTGATGACAGAAAGGTTCCAATAGAGGGTTGCGATAACCCCAGTGCCATCCACGATCACGCGATGTTGCTTGGCCTCCAATGTGATCGGCAGTCCGTCCGAATTTATTGTGGGACATTAAATTCGGCTGATTAATTGAATATAAGGATATTAATTAATTCAGTGGGTCACTTAAGGGTTACTGGACTTAATGGGCTATTAACTGGACTGGTATTTGGGCCTAGAGGGTCACACGCAAATGGTTTTCAAGTCGATGGATAATCCGACAGGATTTTGGATAAGTCTGGGTTTTTATGAAAAATCGCAAACAGACTTATTATAAAAGAACGGATTCTACGTCGGGGGCGAGTAACCCTGACCTAGCCGTCGTTCTTTCTCTCTCTCTCCTCTCTTCTGGGCGTGCGACACGAGGCGGCCATCTGGAGGCTCCGCTTCGAATCCCGACTGCTCCACCTTCCGTCCGACGGGAGATTTCGAATCCGCTTGTCGCAGCGGATTACGCGCAGCCAAACGGGATCTACAAACGCCGCAGCGAGCGAGGAAGCGAGGACGATCCATCACGAGGAGAACCGCGTGGATGCCGCTAGAGGTCGGGCATCTGCGCGACTTGAGGCATCGCTCCGACGGAACAGGAAAACGAACGCGAATGTGAATCCACGCAAGGTAAATCCGATTTACTGCAGTCTTGTTTTGTTCATCGAAACGGGATGGATCCGATCCCGAAGTTATTTTATTCCGCTGCATTTTCGGTCGGATCCCGACATAGCGATCCCAACAAGGGTTGCGAGTAGTCCCTATAGCTTCGGCTTGAGGGGAGTTTCGCCAGTCCCCAAGGCCCTCTTTGTTAGGAATCGCTTAGAACGCAGCAGAAAATAAAATCGATTCCTATGTATCGGTTGCTGGGATCGTAAAACGGACAATAAAATTAAACGCGGGAAGAACAATTCTTCACCTTTGCGGGGTTTCGAATCTCCCGTGGATGATTCCGACTCGGTAATCGCGCACGCGCACGATCTCTAGAGGTATCCACTTGAGCTCTCACTGCAGACACGATTTCCTCCTCGACTTGAGTGATCCGACCAGATCTCAAATCCACCATGCGCGGAAAGAGAAAGATCTACTCCAAGAGAGAGATGGAGAGAGAGAGAGGAGATAGAGAATCTTGGGGTGTGCAGTTCGTCCAATCTTTTTTACCCCTCCCCTTGGCCTCCTTATATAAGAAATAAGGATAACCACAAGGATTAATCCTCATGATTATCCAAGAGTTTGGCCTTGGATAAATCTCCATTAAATATTCATGTTTATCCTGCGGCTTTTCATAAAAACCCAGATAAGCATGAAATTTAAAGTCTCTCACTGTCTGACGAGAACTCCTATGTGTGTGACCCTCTAGGCCCATATATCAGTCCGGTTTCAGGCCCATTAAACTTAGAACTAATTCTTAAGTTTAATATATATTAATTAACATTTAAACATCATATGTTAAATGATTAATTTAATAAACAAGTGGATTATCATCTGATGATTAATTCATTTGGCCTTCTGATCATAAACAGCACCAAACACTACCTCATGATCCCAGAAGATATAAGGGATACAGTTCCCTTTATTTAAACTTTTCCGTCTGCAGATACCGCACAGATAAAATCCTTCACTCATCCAATGTCCCAATAACGCAAGGGTATGGTTTTATAGTCAAACCCTCTATCGCATTATTTAGATGGATTCCAGTACTCAGTTAATTTTCAGAAAGACATCTCTTTCATTTTACCCTGGCCAGGGATTTCTGTGTACACATCCATAGGACATTCTCTCTCCATAGGACATTTGTTGTTCACTCAATTACCTTCGCAAGCTTTCCACTGTATCTGAGAGACTGGCTATCGTGGGCGTAATGGTTAAAGTCCACAAGTCAGAGAATCAAGACACAATGGTCTACAAACAAGGTATCATTGGTGACTCAAGTCAAAGGACCAACTGTACTACTGCAACGATTGAATTCCCTGGTTGACTAATAGGTATAATTACCATCCAGGAATTCTTATTTGGGTCTGTTCAGTGAACTCATTCTCTAATGAGCACCCACAAGTTTGTCTTAGTATCACCACACGAGTGAATGTGAGATCATTCACCCTCATCACATGAGCAGACATAACTTGTGTCGATCTTATCGGATATTTAATGTCCATCTCAAATATCCTATGATCGAGAACTGTTTAAGACAAGTGACTGAGGATATTGATCTTACTATCATGATCTCATCATGATTCAATATCCCATACATTTGTCTACGGACCTTCATTACTATAGTTAATTTGCAAGAACTATAAATGAAGAAATAATTGCCTTTATTAGTAATCTGAACTAGAATGTACAATGATTGGCTTTGAGGCCACCCAATTCTATCATTCTCCCACTTGGACTATAGCCAATCACCCATATGTCTAAGTCCCATAGACTTAAAGTGACGTTCTAAATTGTTTTGAGACAATGGCTTAGTCAAGGGATCTGCTACATTATCTTCAAATGAGACTTTCTCAACTACTATATCTCCTCGGACGATAATCTCACGAATAAAATGAAATCGTCTCAGAATGTGCTTTGACTTCTGATGTGATCTTGGCTCCTTCGCTTGAGCTATTGCCCCATTGTTGTCACACAATAATGGAACAGGATCTGAAATGCTTGGAACTACTCCAAGTGCAGAGATGAACTTCTTCATCCAAACCGCCTCCTTGGCCGCTTTAGCTGCAACAATGTATTCTACTTTGGTCGTCGAATCTGCAGTTATTTCTTGTTTGGAACTTTTCCAACTTACTGCACCTCCATTTGACATGAACACAAATCCAGACATGGATTTGCTATCATCCATATCCGACTGGAAACTCGAGTCAGTAAACCCTCGAAGTTCCAAGTCGTTTCCTCCATAGACGAGAAATAGATCCTTAGTCCTTCTTAAGTATCTAAGGATACATTTCACCGCCTTCCAATGTTCTTCACCTGGATCAGCCTGATATCTACTAGTGACACTTAGTGGGTGTGCCACATCAAGCCTAGTACATAGCATTGCATACATGATAGATCTTATTGCCGAGGCATAAGGAACTCTATCCATGTATGCTTTCTCTTCAGGTGTCTTGGGAGACATTCCTTTAGAGAGATAAATTCCATGCCTCATTGGAACGAGACCTCTCTTGGAATTTTCCATGCCAGACCTTTTGACTATGGTATCTATGTACATAGATTGGGATAAGCCAAGCATCCTTTTGGACCTATCTCTATAGATCCTTATTCTCAGAATATAGGATGCTTCTCCCAAATCTTTCATGGAGAAGTTTTTGGATAACCAAGTCTTTACTGATGACAACATTCCTACATCATTCCCAATGAGTAGAATGTCATCAACGTAAAGTACCAAAAAGGTAACTGCGCTCCCACTAGTCTTTTTGTATACACAAGGTTCATCTTTATTCTTAATGAAGTCATAAGATTTGATTGCTTCATCAAATCTTAAGTTCCAAGTTCGGGATGCCTGCTTTAATCCATAAATGGATCTTTGCAGCTTGCATACCTTGCTTGAATGCTCTTTGGAAGTGAATCCTTCAGGTTGTATCATATACACCTCTTCTTGAAGGTTCCCGTTAAGGAATGCTGTTTTCACATTCATTTGACATATTTCATAATCATAGAATGTAGCGATGACAAGAAGTATTCTGATTGACTTAATCATGGCAACTGGAGAAAAGGTTTCGTCATAGTCAATGCCTTGCCTTTGACGATATCCTTTTGCTACCAGGCTTGCCTTATATGTGTCAATCTGTCCATCTGTTCAGCCTTGCCTTATACTGCCAATAGGTACTATACCTTCTGGCAGATTAACCAAGTTCCAAACTTGGTTGGCATACATGGACTGAATTTCAGAATTCATTGCCTCTTGCCATTTCTCTGATTCTTGACTATTCATGGCTTCTTGGTAGGTTTGAGGATCATCATCCTCATTTAAGTGCACTTTTGGTTTGCCATCATTGATATGTCCAACATATCTTTCAGGCTGCTTAGGCACTCTACCTGATCTGCGAACCTTTTGTGTATCATCTTGAACAAGTTTTTGAGTCAATGGTTCAGTAGATGAACTAGTGTTGATTTGTAAGTCTAGAATTTCTTCCAGTTCTATCTTGCTCCCACTGTCTTCTTTTGCAAGATATTCTCTCTCTAAGAAGACAGCTCTTTTTGCGACAAATACCCTTTGATCGTCGGGCTGATAGAAATAATATCCAAAAGTCTCTTTTGGATATCCCACAAATCTACATTTTTCTGTCCTGGAATCCAGTTTATCTGGATCATGTCTTTTGACATGTGCAGGGCAACCCCAGACTCTAACATGCTTAAAGTCTGGTTTCTTTCCTTTCCATAACTCATATGGAGTGGAAGATACTGACTTGCTGGGAACTTTGTTCAACATATATGCAACAGTCAATAGTGCATATCCACATAAAGAGATTGGAAGTTTAGCATAACTCATCATTGATCGTACCATATCTAATAGAGTACGATTTCTCATTTCCGATACACCATTTAATTGTGGTGTATAGGGAGGAGTCCACTGAGACAAAATACCATTATTCTTAAGATATTGTGTGAATTATGTACTTATGTATTCACCCCCTCGATCTGATCGAAGAGTTTTGATACTCTTTCCAGTCTGGTTCTCAACTTCATTTTTAAACTCTTTAAATTTCTCAAAGACTTCTGACTTATATTTCATTAAATATATGTAGCCATATCTTGAGAGATCATCTGTAAATGAAACGAAGTATGAGTAACCACCCATAGCATGAGTGGACATTGGACCACATACATCACTATGTATTAATTCCAATAAGTCCTTAGCTCTTTCTCCATGTCCTGAAAATAGAGCTTTGGTCATTTTTCCCATGAGACAAGCTTCACAAGTTGCAAATGATTCATAATCAAATGGATCAAGATATCCATTCTTTTGCAACCTAATGATCATGTTCTCATTTATATGACCTAGCCTACAATGCCATAGGTATGATTTATTCACATCCTTATCTATTTGTTCAAGAGATTTATTTACCAGACAAACATCATATGAAATATCAAGTAAATATAATCCATTTAATAAATATCCAGAAGTAAACAATTTATCTCCTTGATAAATAGAACAACCTTTATTCTTAAGTTTCATAGAATATCCTTGTTTATCTAAACATGAAATATATATGATATTCCTAATAATGGTCGGAACATAATAACAATCTATTAGTTCCAATGAGTCTCCTGACGGCATCTGAAGTCTTGCTGTCCCCACAGCTAACGCAACAACTTTTGCTCCATTCCCGAGTCTCAGATCCACGTCTCCGCGGTTCAATCTTCTTTTACTTGTTAACACCTGCAAGTTATTACAGATATGAGAAACACATCCAGTATCTAATACCCAAGATGTTGATTCTCTATAAGACAAGTTAAGATCGATCATGAGTATACCTGAAGCTTCACCAAGCTTCTCCTTTGCTTTTTCTGCTAGATAAATCTTGCAGTTTCTCTTCCAGTGACCTTCTTTATGGCAGTGGAAACACTGACATTTATCATTGACTTTAGCTTTGTCCTTTTGAACCGCCGGTTTGCTTTTCACTAGCTTCTTAGACTTACCTTTCTTAAAGGTCTGTCCAGCTTTTCTTTTCTTATTGGTCTTACCAACAAGCATTACATGTGGCTTATCTTTCTGGATAGTGCCTTCTGCTGTCTTCAACATGTTGAGCAGCTCAGCCAGTGTAACTTCAATTTTGTTCATATTGAAGTTAATAATGAATTGGGAAAATGAATCTGGAAGGGACTGTAGGATTAAGTCGATGCTTAGGTCATTGTTCATAACAAAGCCAAGCACTGCAAGCTTCTCAATCCATTCTATCATCTTGAGCACATGAGTTTGCACAGATGTGCCCTCGCTCATTCTGGTCCTGAACAATTTTTTAGATATCTCATATCTTTCTGTTCTGGATTGTTCACCGAACAACTCTTGTAGGTGATTCAGAATGGACTTAGGTTCCATGTTATCATGCTGTCGTTGTAGTTCATTGTTCATTGAACCAAGCATATAACACTGGACTTTAACAGAGTCCTCCTTCCAGTTTTCAAACATCATTAATTCATCTTCGTTAGCATTTTCACCAGGTTGTTCTGGATCAGGTTGATCCAGGACATAGGCTAGTTTTTCACACCTGAGGACAATCTTCAGGTTGCATAACCAGTCAATGTAATTTGGTCCCATGAGTTTGTTTGTATCAAGTATGCAACGAAGGGGGTTAGGTGACGACATAGCGACCTACAAGGAAATATAACAAAAATAAGCAGATAGTTCTAAAATCAGATTTAGAACTTTTAATCTGGATTTATACTCCTGTAGACACGCTAATTTTGACATCATTTTGAGTAAATTTCATATCATATAATAATGCCTCATAATGGTCTGATATTTAAATTATTGGTTAATTTTTATTGATCTTTTTGAGTGTCGGGTTTAACAGACATGTTTAAGTTAATCAATTAAATTGATTTTAACTCAAATCTCAGTTAAAATATGCAGAATTCTAAAAGACGTCAACCTGTGTGGTCGCGATTCAGAATTCTAAAAGACGTCAACCTGTGTGGACGCGATTTAGAGTTTATTCCTATTTTAACGTTTAAATTTGAATTTTAATCAATTGATTAATTAGCTAAAAGGCGTCTGTCTAGCACGACGCGTTTTAGGTTTCCTAGGCTATTTCTACTTCTCTACCGGATGTTTATCCTTATCTTAATTAGTGTAAAAGACGTCTATCCATGTAGACGCGTTTTACCTGATAAAGATAAAGATAAGTTTTCGCGGATGTTTATCCTTATCTTAATTAATCTGAAAGGCGTCTGCGATACTGGACGCGTTTTAGATAATTACAGATAAAGATGAATTAATATGTATTTATCTGTTGGTTAAGATGGATAAATCTAAAGTTTTTCCATGTTAATCACGGACGCAGAACAAGTCTATAAATACCTTACATCTTCAATGAGTTAAAAAAAAAAAGAGAGAGGTTGAGCATTATTGATCGAAGCGATAGCGAGTTGAAGATCGAAGCAACAACGTCGGAACGCCGAAGCGCTGCCATTTCCAGAAGTTGGCGTCCATTCAAGATCTTCATACATTCAAGATTTCAACCATTGGGCATAAGTCTTTTCATTTCTACATTCATTTCATTTAATTCTACATTCATCATTCACTCCATGCAACACACAACACATTCATTCTTTTAAAACCTATTTGATTAAGGGGTTTCAAAAGCCATTAACCAAGTAAGTTTGCTGTTTAGTTGCATGCTTAAAAGTATGATTAGAACAGATACTGCTTTTGCTTAAAATTTCTAATCATTGTCTCTTCATTTCTTTTCTTTCTATCCTGCTGCACGGAGCAAAGAAAATCAAAAAGGGAGCAAATCAAACACAAATCAAAGGATTTCTGGACGATCCTCAACTTCAACCTCAACAGCAAGAAGAAAGAACAAGAAAGGGCTCTCTTTCTTCAGTCGGCTGAGGAAGGGGAACCAAGAGCTCAAAATCTTCCTCGTTCAAACAGGTAGGCGATCAAAACCCTCTTTTGGAACTTTTTAGTTAAAAGTTTCTGGCGATCACTGCACCTAGTTGCTGTTTTTAATAGGTTATTTTGCACCCTAAACAACATAGGAATTTTCATGATAATCACACTAGCATTTTAAGCACTCACAGCTTTTTTTGGCGATCACAGTGGGACTTGGTCTCGCCATCTTTTAAGTTTTTTGTTCTTGCTATCATCAACCGGGAACCCACGGTGCACCATTTGTGTCTCTCGACACGTCCTCACCAATTGGTGAGTGTTTTAGTTTAGTTAATTTCCCTCGTGCACCACGTGCACACCCCTGTGACAAGATTTTGCCCTCCCCGTTGATTTGATAAAAAAGTTGTTTTTGTGATAGAAATGATGTGTAATTGATTGATTTTCTAGTTGTTTAGTTAGTAAATCATCCTGTTAAAATCTGGAACTTAAAAAAAATCTGCATGAATTGATTATTTACTGTTTTTACCCTGTTTGAGGAGGATTCAACCTAGAAAATCCTTCTGCAAAACTGTTTCTGCGACTTAAAAGACGTCCAGGAACAGCGACGCGTTTCGAACCGCGTCGCCACACCTAGACGCCTTTTAGTCATATTTTCTCTGCTGTCTGCTTTGAGTCTCTGCAGGAAAATTAAGGCCCTGTTTTGAATAGCGTCGACTACCATCGACGCGATTTAGACAGTTTCTTAGTTATTTTTCAGTTCTCAGATTTTTGTGGCTGGTGTGCTACTACCCATTATTATTAAGCATTAGAGGCCATCCAGGCCGTAGGACATACGCATTGAGGCGAATACCCTCCTTTTCTTAGGAACATATTACTTGACATCAGCAACTCTCTCTGATTGGGTTGGTCCCTTGATCAGACTAGAGAAGTTGACGTTGAGACCTCCATAAGTCTCCAAAATCAAAGTATTCCTCCTTGATCATCGGGCTGGTTGTACCAATTGACGTCCCGGCTAGATTCCAAAAGCGTTGTGAGAAAAGCCCTAGAGAATAACGGTGGAAATTGAACTGAAACTACGATCCTTTCCCTGAGCGAATTTGTGGTTTAATTGAATCCAAATAACTCAATAAGGAATCTTAAAATCACGTTAAGCATCCACTTGTTTGTTTTAATCTCTGTGCAACTTGTTTGTTAAATCTTTGGAAAAAAGGAATCTAACATCATGCTACTACGATCAGGTAGGGACTTGAGTATGGCTCAAGACGCCATCATCAACTACGAGGGAGATGCTAATGCCCCTCGTGATTCCGATTACAACTATGACGGGAGAGATGCTGATGCCTCCCGAAATTCTGTCTCCATTCCATATCGACAAGATGGGAATGTACGGACACCTCTTTTTCATCCTCACGATCAATATCCTGATCTTCCCCCACATGAATATGCAATTCCTAATCTCAATCTTGAGGGGGACATGAATCAGAATGATCCCTCATCCTCTGATCCTTCCGATCTCGTTAACGCTTTGGGAGTTCTTGCCTCCCGTCTGGACCCTCAGCAGTTCGAGGCGATCCAGTCTATTTTGAAGGGGAAGGCACCCATGCAGCCTGCTGAGCCGAACCCTGTGGCTCCCCCTGCTGTACCTCAGCAACCTCCTCTTCCTCCTCCTTACATCCATCAGGCCATGGAGGGCCTCCATGTTACTTCCCAGCCAACTAGGCCACAACTTTCATCTGCTAAGCAACCGGCTAGACCGCTAACGCCCGCTTATCAAAATGCCCTCGGGCATGGCGGAAGCTCTGCCGGACCGCCTCTTTATTGTCCTCCCTGTCCAACGTACTCTAGGCAGCAGGCCTATCAAGTACCTCCACCTCCTCCTCCTCCCCAGGCAGATCTGACCACACAGGCATTGCTGGCCAAAATGGAGCACATGGATGAGCAATTTAACAACCTCCAGAAGATGATGGGGGTCAAAGCTGCACCGGAAATCAACTTACCGAGCCTGCCAGTATTCCATCTGCCACCCTCTGAAATGCCAGTGTACCGGAAGTACAACGGTACTGGTAATCCCTTCACACATCTGAAGGAGTTTATGTATGAATCCTCTTTCTGGCAGAACGACAAGAGGTCGTTGGCCTTTTTGTTCAGGAGATCTCTACAGGGACCAGCCCTCGAGTGGTTCTTTTCCTTAGAACCCTCCGAAGTAGAGGATTACGGTATCGTTTCACGCAAATTTATCCAACGATACCAGGACAGAGTTGCACCCTCCTTGTCCATCACTGACCTCATTGCAGAAAAGATGAAACCTGATGAAGAGTTTGTCAGTTTTGCCGACAGGTGGCGGGGCCTGGCCGAAAAGGTGAAGGATCACTTGTCCGAGTCCGAACAAGTGAAGACGTTCATTTCCAATGCCACGCCCCAATTCAAGTTAGTCCTCTCCCTGAACAATCTGACCACTATGGCAGAGCTCTATGAAAGAGCACGGTACTGTCAAAATGCCTTCAAGGACGCTACGTTCTCTAGCGTCTTTGATCCTCATAGACCTAGCAGGCCTCCACCTCGGAAGCCTGCAGTGCCAAATACTCCCAGCACAGGTCCGACTACTGAGGGCACGCTCTCTCATGAGCAAGTCAGTAGCATGAATAATAATTCGCCCCAGTTCGTGAGGAGTCAGCAACAGCACCAGAGGCCACAACAGCCGAATCAGCAGGGATACAGGCAGTAACCGAACCCCCATTATCAGCAACAGTATCAGCGGCCCCAGCAGCTGAATCAGAACCAGCAACAACAACAACAACAGCCACAGCAGCCGCCGCAACGGCAATTACAGTACCAGTAGCCCCAACAGCAGCAATATCAACAGCAGCAGTATCAGCCGCGCGCACCGCCGGCATACCATAATGTCCCTCCTCCTGGTGACTATAATCAGCCAAGAAGACCTCCAGGCCCGAAAAGCACAGAATACCCAGCCCTCCCAGAATCCTTGGCCGATATCTTCAGTGCTCTAACGGCAGCTAACGCCTTAGTTTTGCCGAGGGAAAAGGCCGTTTGGCCTCAAAATGCCGACACGTCAAGGTATTGCTATTTCCATAGGCAACCTGGGCACACCATCGACACCTGCTTCCAATTTAGAGATTATATTCATGATCTCAACGAGCAGGGAGGCATAGACTGGGAGGAGATGAAAAAGTATATATCAGCCCTGAAGGCGAGAAGAGCACAGCAGCAGCAGCAGCAGCAAGCCAGACCACCAGCACATGCAGCACCCCCACCAAATATGGGCATAGTGCAGAATCCACTCCCGGAGCATCAGAACCAAAACCAAGTTGCTCCCATTCTGACGAACAGCCAGTCTGAGGCTGGTCGTGGGCAACAGTGGAGAATAGAGGACTCTTCCTCTCTTTGTTCAACGGGTCACGTTCAGAGTACCGCAGAACAACCACCACGCCGTACCATCCGCATACCTAGGCCACAATCAGTTACCATCACCCCTCTACCGACACCCACATATCACTCGCCCGCACCCAATAACCCATTACCACTACCCTCTTTCCTTAAGCCCATTACGCCCCACACCACTACACCGCCACCATATAACCCCCCGCAAACCAATTACGCACCCCTTCTACCATCTAGGCCATTACTCCGCGTACCATTCCCTACTTCGCCCACTACCACTACCATCTACCAAGATACCATCCTACCATCCAGACCGCTATTACGCGTACCATTTCCCACTTCACCAACCACATACCCATCCACCATCCAACCATCCAAACCTTTAATCCGCACCGCGCCACCACCACCTAACCCTACGCCATCACCTACATACCAACCCTCCACTCCATCCGCACCACCCCCAGCGGTACTAAAGGTGTCACCCGGACCCTCCACGGTTGAAGAACATGCGCTCCGGAGTGGAAGGATTTTCAACAAAGTCTTTCCTCAGTCCACAGTTAGAGACGGCCCATCACAGCCGACTGAGGAAGCCCATAATGAAGAGAGTGCACCAGGCACTCAATATGATTTGTTGAAACATCTGGACAGAACACCGGCACGGATCACTGTACTTGAGTTGATCAAAAGGTCCAAGATTCACCAAGAAGCCCTCATGGAATATTTACAGAAGGTGATGGTCAATGAGGACGTGCCGGTAGAAAAAATTGCAGCACTACTAGTTCCTCAGGGGGATCAGCCCTCAATTACATTTCACACATTGGAACTAGCACCGCCAGCAGCCAGAAGCATGGCTCTGAGCATCACGGTCAATATCTGCAAGAAGGCCGTGGATGCATGCCTGGTAGATACAGGGGCTTCGATCAATGTTTTACCTCCGAAGACCCTAGAGCTGTGCGGTGTGCCCAAAGAAAAATGGCTGCCTAGCCCCATCTCAGTGACGGCATATGACAACTCCACCCGTTACCCTCTGGGAATGGTTTATTTAAAGGTGGAGCTAGGCCCTGTAAGTCATGCAGAGGTCGAATTTCACATCCTGGAAATCGACCCTTCTATAAATGCCATTTTGGGACGTCCTTTCATTAAGACTCTTGAGGCGATTCCTTCCACGAATCACCAATGCCTCAAGTTCCCTTTCAAAGGACGAATTATTAAAATAACGAGCATGCCGATCCTTGCTGCTGCTCATACTTTGAATATTAAATCTGTTGTTTTACCTGGCCAACAACCTTTTCTGTCGGTATTACAGGTCTACCACCCAGTGGCTGATCCTTTGAAAGCCGCCACTATTTCTCCATACCCGTTAGATGCCATAAAAAGGGGGAAGTGCATGAGTACCCCAGGATGGAGAATTATGATAAAGAACGGCTACCAGCCAGGAAAAGGTCTGGGCGCACAGTTGCAGGGCAATGTAGGCGCCCGGAACGTCCCCCTCCGCGGTGGTGCAGCGCCCTCAGCTCTGTGGCGATTCAAAGGGGAGGGGTTAGAAATGAGAGTGTGATCGCCAGGAGCATTACCTTTCAGTTCCTGTGTTCCGCAGGAATGTAGAAGATGATCGCGTTCTATGGGAGCGGGAGATGTTGGTTCCTCCTTCCCTTCCTCCGGCCGGCCAAAGGAAGAGAGCCCGGTACTCTGCACGCGTGTAGGTGGTAAGGATCCTGAAAAGGGAAGACCAAACAAAGAAGAATCCAATTAGAACTGTAACGTACAAAACCTATCCATAAAAATGTAAGGAACTAACTAAAATCAGAGGGAAACGCACCGGATGGATGGTGGGGAGGGAAGGTGACCATATGTTATGGCCGCCCACCTCCCGTTTTTTTGTTTAAAACCTCTGGGGTAAATAGGGATTACTAAGTCATTCTAGGATGCATGCATGCAGATAAGTGCTCGTGTGTGAAAAGTGAAATGAGGTGTTGAAAGTGAAAGAAGAGAAAAGAGAAGAGGGTTAAGAAAACAAGCCCATTTGAGATGCGAAGGATTCTTCTGAAACTCCTCCCGACCGTTTGCCAACCTCCTCTGAGCCTTCCCTCCAAGAAGCCACCTCTTTAACCCAGAAGATCCTTTTAACCCAAAATCTTTAACCTCCTCCCAAAATCCTTAACCCCCTGCTCGAGAGGATGTGGGGGGTTTAAATAGGCGAAGGAAAAAAAGGGAGAAAACATGGGTCTAAATCCCCGTAAATCACCCTTCAACCAATGGGGGGTGGTCAAGGGTTGGCGGTAGTGGCCGCGGCAGTCGACGGAGTGGGAAGTGGTCGGAGTAGTGGGGGGGCGAGGGCGGAGAGTGGAGGAGATCGTGGGGAAGACGGGGTCAAGAAGGTGGTTAAGGAGTGGACGGCCAAGTGACATGCCTTCCACTTTTGTGGTGGAAGGCGGTCCGGCTGGCCTTCGAGGGGAGTGGAAGGCGAGGGGTCGCCTTCGAAGGAGGCGGAAGGTAAGGGGTGGCCTTCGAAGGCGGTGGAAGGCAAGGGGTTGGCCTTCCACGAAAAGGTGGTAAAAAGAGCGAGATGGCTGGCCTTCGAGGGGGGTAGAAGGCGGGGGGTGGCCTTCGAAGGCGGTGGAAGGCAAGGGGTTGGCCTTCCACGAAAAGGTGAAAAGGGTGGCCAAAAGGTGGAAGGCAAGGTGGTTGGCCTTCGAAGGGGGTAGAAGGCGGGGGGTGGCCTTCGAAGGCGGTGGAAGGCAAGGGGGTTGGCCTTCTACGAAAAGGTGGCCAAAAGGTGGAAGGCAAGGGGGCGGCCTTCGAATGGATTGGAAGGCGGGGGGTGGCCTTTGAAGGCGGTAGAAGACAAGGGGGCTGGCCTTCCATGAAAAGGTGAAAAGGGGTCGGGATTTGGTTAATGGGCCTAACTAGTAGTGGGCTTAGATGACTGAAATGAGGGGATTTATGATGATGAGCTGATGGTGGAGGGGATTTATGACCAAAAGGCTGGTCCAAAATCGGTGTCTACAGGCAAGACCACTCCTGTTAAAGATCATCGAGCAGCACCTGGAAGCGGTCTGGGCTACAGGCCGAGGAAATTGAAGCAAGACAGGGTTTAGCAAGAAGATGGTCAGGAAATCTTGGAGACAATGTCTACACCACCCAAAGAAGGCCGAGATCCCCTAACATGGACCTTGTATACACATTTCATAAAAGGGCCCATATTTAGCCATGACAACACGGTGGTCATTACTTCATGTTTTGACCTCCATGACATATATGGGAGAGATCTGGCTAGACATTGCTCAGAATTACTTATGTACCAGTCCTTGGAGGCTCTGCGGCCTATGAAAAGGAGAAAATTCTATGATCCCGAATGCGAATGGTACAGGTGGTTCGATCTGAGGGACCTTTACATAGCACTGAACAGGTTGTTCCTGGATCCTGCAGAACCAAAGTGGCCGCCGCAGATTGACGAGCTGATTGAAGGTCCAGGTGCCATCTTCGACAAGCGGATATTGCTGTCTGAAGAGACTGATGAAGGGGAGCCAGATGACCCCTATGAAGCTGGCTACACTACAGATCTGCTCTGGAGGGGTGTTGGGATCCGGGCGGGACGCGAAGAACGCAGCGGAAACGAAGAACAAAAATTAAACCCGCCCGATGCCCGCTGATCCGATTCGGAACGAAAAACTCAAACCGAAAAATCGGGTTGGAATCTAATTACCGTTCGCGGATTCGAATCCGCTTCCGTTTCGGTTCCGTCGAGGCGATGCCGCAAGCCGCACAAGCGTCCGGCCTCCAGCGGTATCCACGCGATCTTCCGCGGTGGTTCGTCCTCGATCCCTCGTCCGTTACAGCTCGCTCGCTGAAGATCCGTCGCCGCAACGATTGCGGAAATCCCGCCGACGGGAATTCCCGACTTTCAGGAATCACATGCGGCGGAGACGGAAGCTGTTCTGGCGCACCGAACCGGACGCCCAGAGGTGGAGAGAGA
Source organism: Zantedeschia hybrid cultivar (assembly GCA_030544215.1). Lineage (NCBI taxonomy): Eukaryota > Viridiplantae > Streptophyta > Magnoliopsida > Alismatales > Araceae > Zantedeschia > Zantedeschia hybrid cultivar. The sequence continues at coordinate 10,775,449 of JARZZO010000013.1, read as the reverse complement.
AAGGGGGGTGACGGCCAGTAAGGGAAATCCTGGAGCTTGGCCCAGGGTTTCTCAACAGCGTGTATATATATTAAGTCGGCGCGACTTTTCACAAAAGTCCCCGAGTTAATATAAATCCCACTTATGTACCACCGACTGAGAATCTTATTGCGTGTGACCCTCTAGGCCCATTTACCAGTCTGGTTTTCAGCCCGTTAAGTCCAATAACTAGTTATTGACTTATTGTAATTAATTAATATCTATATATTAACTAATTACTTAACCGAATTGACATCGCATGTGAATTCGGTCGGACTTCTGATCAAGTTGGGTGCCAAGCAACATCGCATAATCCCGGAAGGTAATGGGGTTCAGCAACCCGCTCATGGAACCTATCCGTCCACAGTTACCACGTGGCTATAATCCTTCGTTCGCACAATGCTCTCGAGTTAACCTAGGGTATGGTCAACTGTCAAACCCTAGATTGTTAACTCACTTGAATCAGACTCCGCTTTACAATATCCGAAAACCACTTTTCTGATATTGTTTCTGCTCTGGCCAGAGACTCCTGCGGATCTACTCTAGAGCATTCTCTCTCCAGTTACCTGAGAGCGAACGATCCTTTATTGAACACACAATCACCTTCGAAGGTCTTCCGCTGGACCCGATCCTTGACTATTTGAGATCCCGTGGATAGGGATTAGTAGGTCAAGGTCAAAGTCCAGAAGTCCACCGACAAGGTGTCTTTGGTGTCTCAAGTCCAAGGATCAACCACGCTACTGTGACGATGAATCAAGCCAATTGACAGTCAGGTAAATTACCATTCGGCGATTCATGTCGAATCAGTTCAGTGAACTCATTCTCCAATGAGCATCTACAGGTTTACCATTGTGTCTCCACACTAGTAACTAACGAGATCTGTTACCCTCATCATATGAGCTGGAATAACCTGTACTAGTCTAACCGGATGTTTGATGTCCTTCTCAAACATCCTACGACTAGGAACAATTAAGAATATGTGTTTATAAGTCATCAGTCTCATTATTATGATCTCATCATAATCTGATGACTATTGCACATATTCATGGACTTCATTATGCGCAATTATAAATATGCCAATCTACATAATGAATTTAATGCCATTAATTAGTGAACCAGATTGAAATAGGTGCCTTATGATTGGCTTAGAGGACACCTATATCCATCAAGGGGAACATATCCTTCTTATGTCTTCATACTCCATACTCTATTTCGTACACTGCTCTTGACCCCGACTTGGTCGCGGGTCATTACTGAAGATATCCCACGGGCTCCGCCCATTATGATCACTCTATCCCCTCGGGACCTTATTCCATCACCTCCTCTCGATATAGAGAGGATGTATGATCTGATCTTGGACATATTGCTATATGATCCTCCTAATCCTCTGGCCTTGGTGCCACTTCCTCCATCCGATTCCCCTTCTATTTGTATACATTCCTGCTTTATGTTTAATTCTTTCATTGTCCAAAAAAAAACGCCAATTTGGCAACAAATTCTCCCCAGATCCTCATCGAGGAAACATCTTACTTGTCTGATCACACCCCATTGCGTGGGTCCTTCGGTCAAGATTCTCTCTTAGATCTACTCTGCCCCTCCCCACAGGAGGATTCCCCTGTATTTCCACTTGTATCCCAGGATTTCCATCCTGCTTCATCTTCATTAGATTATAATAGGGAGTTTAGTGAAATTAGGCAGGTTAGTCAGGTTAGGAAGTCTAGGAAGCCTAAGGGTAGGCGAATTTCAGATAGATACCTCCAGGATTTAGCTGATAGATGCTTTTCTTGCTCCTTAATCCCTCAGTTTTTAGAAAATCCAATTCAGATGCCAGAAGATTGTACAGACGATGAGTCAGTCAATGATGGGTATGGGGTGTATGAATTAGTACATGAAAAAGACCCCATTATTGAAGATGAGGAAGATGACGAGGACGCGACTGAGGCATATGCCAGTGGAGTGAAGAGATTAGATGAACCCTCAGCTGCCATAGAAGAGCCCACCAAAGAAATCAATTTAGGGACTGAAGACGAACCTAAGGTTGTCCTCGTCAGCAAAAATCTTTCTATAGAGGATGAGAAGGCAATTGTGCAAGTGCTTAAGGACTATAAGGACACTTTCGCCTGGAGTTATGAAGATATGCCGGGGTTAGACTCGTCATTGGTTGAACACAGGTTGACATTAAAAGACGGAGTTAGCCCTGTCAAATAGAAATTAAGGCGATTCCACCCACAAATGGCTCTAAGATGAAGGAAGAGGTCGACAAATTATACAAAGTCAAATTCATTAGAGTTGTCCTCTATCCACAATGGGTGGCCAACATAGTCCCGGTCATGAAGAAGGACGGGAAGGTCAGAATTTGCATTGACTTCCGCAATCTGAACCGGGCGTGTCCTAAAGATGATTTTCCATTGCCTCATATTGATGTACTCATCGATAACACTACTGGCTATGAGACTTTATCATTCATGGACGGATTTTCAGGATACAATCAGATTAAGCTGGCAGAAGAAGATCAAGAGAAGACGTCATTCACTACACCCTGGGGAACATACTGTTATGTTGTCATGCCATTTGGATTGAAGAATGCTGGAGCCACCTATCAGAGGGCTATGATGGCAATATTTCATGACATGATGCACATAGATCTGGAAGTGTATGTGGATGATCTATTAGTCAAATCTAAGACAAAGGCTGAGCACGCCAAGGTTTTGGCAAGGGTATTAGAGAGATCGAGAGAATATCAATTAAAGATGAACCCCAAGAAATGTGTATTCGGGGTATCTTCAGGAAAATTGCTTGGATTTATTGTCAGCAAACGGGGAATTGAGATCGATCCCAACAAGGCGAAGGCTTTTAGAGAAATGCCACCTCCCAAAAACTTGAAAGAGTTAAGAGGATTAATCGGAAGGTTGCAATTTATTCTCCGCTTTGTCTCCCAGCATTCACAAAGGTGTAAGCCGTTTTACGAGCTTACCAAGCCGGGAGTCAAATTTGATTGGGACGATAAGTGTCAGGAGGCATTTGATGGATTAAAGAACTATTTGGCAAGTCCTCCTATTTTGAGACCACTATCTCCAGGCAAACCATTAATACTTTACATTTCAGTCCTGGATGATGCAGTAGGGGCTGTCCTAGCACAAGAAGATGAAGAAGGAAAGGAGAGGGCAGCCTACTATCTCTCTAAACTTCTCAACCCCGCTGAACAGAGATACACGGCGATGGAGAAAACATGTGCAGCATTGGTTTGGGTTGTTCAGAAATTGAAACATTATTTTCTGGCCCATGAAGTCCATCTCATCGCTAGGATGAATCCAATCAAATTCCTTCTGGAAAAATCTGTTCTTACTGATAGGTTAGCGCGATGGCAAAGCTTTCTATCTCAATTCGATATCATCTACATTCAGCAGAAAGCGATCAAGGGCTATGCCATAGCGGAACATCTCGCTCATCATCCCCTTCCTCGTTTTGATCCAGTACGATCAGAGTTTCCGAATGAGGAACTGATGTCCGTAAATCAAATCAGAGATGATATGTGGACTCTGCATTTTGACAAAGCTCTGAATTCTCATGGAAAGGGGATCGGTATCGTTCTGTTATCACCTGAAGGTGTCACTATTCCGCAAGCCTTTCAGCTTGACTTTCCAGTCACTAACAATATAGCTGAATACGAGGCACTCCTTGCTGGTCTCGAGGCTGCTCATTTCCATGTTGCCACTAAACTCAGGATTGTAGGTGATAGCCAACTGATTCTTCGCCAAGTGCTGACCAAATATCGAACTCTTGATCCCAAGCTCAAGCCTTATCAAGAACTTACTTCTACCTACTCAAAGCTTTTCACGAAATTGATCTTTGTCCATGTTCCTAGGAATCAGAACATCTTAGCTGACGCTCTAGCTTCACTTGCATCTTCTCTTGATTTTCCAATCAGCAAGCAATCTGAATCAATCATAGTTCACAGGCGTCTTTCACCCGCTGTGAAAGATCCTTCATTTCTTAGAACTAAGGAGAAGCTGCTAAAGAAAGTCAGAGATGGAAGTATTGTGGAAAAGAGAGAAATCATGTTGATAGAGCTGTTAGAAGAGATGGATGATGAACAGAAGCCATGGTATTATGAGATTGCAAAATATTGTGAAGATCAATCTTATCATGAGGAAGCTACAACTGAGGAGAAGAGAGCTATCAGGAGAGTTGCTCAACGATACACCCTAGTTGGAGGAGCACTGTATAAGAGAGGTTTTGATGGAGTTCTTCTGAGATGTCTAGACGAAGATGAGCTTTGGAAGGTTATGGAAGGAGCTCATAGTGGAGTTTGTGGTGGCCATGTCAATGGATAGATGCTAGCAAAGAAGATCCTTAGACAAGGATTTTATTGGCCAACCATGGAAGAAGACTGTGTAGGATATGTCCGTAGGTGTGCTAAGTGTCAACTTCACGCCGACAAAATTCATTCTCCTGCATTTTCACTCCATCCTGTTTCTTCCCCATGGCCTTTCTCCATGTGGGCTTTCGACATTATTGGACCCCTTGGTAACTCAGATTCCGGCATCAAGCAAAAATCTTTCATTCTCACGGCAATGGAATACTTCACCAAGTGGGTAGAAGCTGAAGCGTACACAGAAGTCAAAGCATCAACCGTCTGCAAGTTCATCATGAAGAACATCATCACCCGATTTGGAATTCCAAGCACCATCGTCACCGACAACGGACCGCAGTTCGTGTCACAAGAATTAAAGGATCTCTGCAATAGGTATAAAATTGCATTGCATCATTCATCTCCTTATTATCCGCAAGGTAATGGCCAAGCAGAGGCAACTAATAAGACTGTGATAAAAATCATCATAAAGACGTGCAAATCTAACAAATTCGCAGACTGGCCAGAAAAATTGGTTGAGGCTCTATGGGCCTACCGAACTTCAATCCGCACGCCTACTGGGCAAACTCCTTATTCCTTAACATTTGGAATGGAGGCGGTAGTTCCATACGAGATCCTTATACCGTCATTAAGAGTACAATTGAATAAGGAATTTTCCATTGATGAACATCGTTCAGCACTCCTTACTCAATTGGAACTCTTAGACGAGAAAAGATGGTCAGCCGCTAATCATGCAAAAGTTTATCAAAATAGACTACCACGTTTTTATCAAAAGAAAGTCATTGAACGTAAGTTCAAAGTCGGTGAAATGGTTGTCAAAAGAATTTTTGTAAAACCTGGTGGTCCGCGTTCTAAGCTTCAACCCAACTGGGAAGGACCTTATGTTGTATCTCACGCTTTTCCTGGTAATGCTTATCGTCTTGTTAATGCAGAAGGAGAAGAGCTAAATCATCCCTGGAATGGTTTACATCTTAAGAAATACTACCCTTAGGTTAAAGAGTCGATCAGCATGGTACAAAGACCAGTGGAATCTGAAAGTTTATAAACTCAAATTTTCTTATTAGTCTGGATGATTTAATTTCAAACCCATTACTACACACTGACACGTTTGATTCGTGAGTAACAAGAGATGCAAGTCTTAAGGAATACCGAAAGCTTGACTGAAAGTGTAAAGTACAAATCATTCTTTTTTAAAGCAAAATTCTGTTTTACACTCGGCCCATGATGTCGGAACGAGGCTTAGAATAGATTACCAAGAATACCCGCCATCTTAGAGGAGGCCGTCATAAAAAATGGGGGAGATCCGTTCCAAAGCAAAGAAAGAAAAGAATAGAAAAGCAAAAGGAAAAGGAAAAATTCAAATGTCAAATCAAAAAGGCATTACACTACAAATGTTACATCAAGGCCATGAAATGAAACAAAAGGGAACGCAAGGTCGATAAATACCCCGGAAAGAAATGACCGAACCCCAACGGATACTAGGGTAGAAAAAGAACATCTTTTTAGGTCTCCGGAACCTTCTCATGGGCTTTCTAAACTTATTCTTCCTTTCTTTCTAAAGAGGCGCACTCCAAACTTAAGGAATGGCTTAGATTGACTAAGGGTCAAATCATCAAATGGGATCACGAATGGAAACACAAGTTCAAACACGATGGGTTTAAGTTAAATTGTTGAAGAACAATTTGGGAATTAAGTTCATGAATGAATATGATCTTTTAATCTGAGTACCATGCTGGTCTTTTAGTTTATATACATATGTCAAAAAACCTAAAAAAAATACATATTTCAAAATATAAAAAAAATATATATTTCAAAATAAATATATATATATATATATATATATATATATATTTCAAAATAAAAATATATATATATATTCCAAAATTCAAAAAAATACATATTTCAAAAAAATTCAAAAAAAAATACATATTTAAAAAAAAATACATATGTCAAAATCTTTAAAAAAAAAAAATGTCAAAAAAAAAAAAAAATACATATGTCAAAAATCCAAAAAAATATATATTTCAAAACCCAAACAAAAATGAATATTTCAAAACAACAAAAATATTTCAATTAGCATTTGCTTATTGCATTTGGTGTGTCTCATTCCTTTCATTTTCAGTGACCATTTGTCTGCTTGCATGTTGCATTTTGCTTAAGTTTGCCTATTAGTTCAATTACCTTTGTTAATAAAGGCTATGCCCCTTGACCCTTCTACCAAGGATAGGATCAAGTAGTCGGTTACTTAACCAGGCAAGGGGCTAAGCCTGAACAGATACTTAACCTGTTTGTTCAAGTCATATACAGAACACAAGGCATGAAAAGAGTTGGAATTCGAGTAGAAGAACAGCCAGTAACCTGTTTCTGTGAGTAAAAGGTGTCCAGGATAAGCGACGCGTTTCAACATTGAATGGCGTCAACGCGACACGACGCGTTTCTTCAAATTCTGAAATTCAAGAGAACCCGAGTAAAGCTGAAAATATCAAGAAGATCCCACTGTGGAAATTCAATAAGTCTCGACCGTGGCTAAAAAGACGGTTATTTCTATCCTTGTACTATTTCATGTAATTATTGTGCATAATCATTAAGTATTTATTAGAGTATGTCAAGGACCTTGTGGCTTTGATGAAACTGGAATTTGAGTTCCCCTTCAACAAAAACGGTGATAATTCCAGAGAATTTTTAATCGCATGGATAGGCCGTTGGATTGTTAATTAGTGAGGACGATGGTTCCACTTTTGTGAAACGGTGCGTAGATAAACGAGCTTCGGCTTAGCACTGGATTACAAGAATTGGTGTCTTGACTCATTAATGACAGTTTGACAATATTATCCTTGATTAATTTATATTTTATTTGACTTTATATTTTTCTTTTAGCCCAGCATGCATCATGTAGGACTTTGAAATCATTGTTATAAGAATTAATTACTGATTAAGTTTCAGACCATTAATCAAATAATCTCAAACATGATATGAAATATTTCATTCCGAATTGAGTATCTTGATTATCTTTGAGGTTCGCTTGAAGATATCCTTGGAATTCTATCCTTTCTTGGATTCTTTCTCCAGTATTTCTTGTTTTCTTTTAAGATCCATCATGGCTGCAGCACGTCCACATTGGCTGGCAAACGCTCCCCATGATGAAACCTACAGTGTCTACGACCTGAGGTACTTCCCACTCCGTGGACGTTGATCGACCTTATTTTATTTCCTTGTCTACCTCATCCAGACATGATTGATTCCATTGATTTCTTTAAACTATCTTCATTGATAATTTTGAGAAAAATTCCAATCATGTGATGTCAAGAGCGTGTCTCATCACACCTTGGCATCACCTTTTCAGTACATTCAATTTCATTTCACTCCCTTGCAAAGACGATGCTAAGGTGAGGCAGCTGTAGACATGCTAATTTTGACATCATTTTGAGTAAATTTCATATCATATAATAATGCCTCATAATGGTCTGATATTTAAATCATTGGTTAATTTTTATTGATCTTTTTGAGTGTCGGGTTTAACAGACATGTTTAAGTTAATCAATTAAATTGATTTAACTCAAATTTCAGTTAAAATATGCAGAATTCTAAAAGACGTCAACCTGTGTGGACGCGATTCAGAATTCTAAAAGACGTCAACCTGTGTGGACGCGATTTAGAGTTTATTCCTATTTTAACGTTTAAATTTGAATTTTAATCAATTGATTAATTAGCTAAAAGGCGTCTGTCTAGCACGACGCGTTTTAGGTTTCCTAGGCTATTTCTACTTCTCTACCGGATGTTTATCCTTATCTTAATTAGTGTAAAAGACGTCTATCCATGTAGACGCGTTTTACCTGATAAAGATAAAGATAAGTTTTCCCGGATGTTTATCCTTATCTTAATTAATCTGAAAGGCGTCTGCGATACTGGACGCGTTTTAGATAATTACAGATAAAGATGAATTAATCTATATTTATCTGTTGGTTAAGATGGATAAATCCGAAGTTTTTCCATATTAATCATGGACGCAGAACAAGTCTTATGATCTCTGCTAATCCTACTGTCCCTTGGATTCTATTTCCTTGGTGGTTGGAGTTTTGCTCTCTCAGGGATGCGATGGACCTTCATTTTTGCCATGCAGTTAGAGAAGCCAACAAAGCAGCTGATGCTCTGGCCAACCATTCCTGCGACCAGCAGCTTGATCAAGACTTTCCAGATTCTTCCTCTTTGCCTATTATTGTAAAAGGAGAGATCACTTCTGATAAAAGTGGTCTTCCCCATCTGAGGATTTGAGGGTTTTCTTTTTATGGGGTTTTTGGGTTTATTGATGTACTCTCTCAGGGGTAAGGTGGCATGTCCCCCCCATGTAATTTTCAATTTTGAGCAATAAAATACCAAGGGCCGGCCCAGGGTCCTAGATAAGTTCCTGGGTTAAAAAAAAAAAAAAAAAAAAAATACCTTACATCTTCAATGAGTTAAAAAAAAAAAAAGTGAGAGGTTGAGCATTATTGATCGAAGCGATAGCGAGTTGAAGATCGAAGCAACAACGTCGGAACGCCGAAGCGCTGCCATTTCCAGGAGTCGGCGTCCATTCAAGATCTTCATCCATTCAAGATTTCAACCATTGGGCATAAGTCTTTTTATTTCTACATTCATTTCATTTAATTCTACATTCATCATTCACTCTATGCAACACACAACACATTCATTCTTTCAAAACCTATTTGATTAAGGGGTTTCAAAAGCCATTAACCAAGTAAGTTTGCTATTTAGTTGCATGCTTAAAAGTATGATTAGAACAGATACTGCTTTTGCTTAAAATTTCTAATCATTGTCTCTTCATTTCTTTTCTTTCTATCCTGCTGCACGGAGCAAAGAGAATCAAAAAGGGAGCAAATCAAGCACAAATCAAAGGATTTCTGGACGATCCTCAACTTCAACCTCAACAGTAAGAACAAAGAACAAGAAAGGGCTCTCTTTCTTCAACCGGCTGAGGAAGGGGAACCAAGAGCTCAGAATCTTCCTCGTTCAAACAGGTAGGCGATCAAAACCCTCTTTTGGAACTTTTTAGTTAAAAGTTTCTGGCGATCACTGCACCTAGTTGCTGTTTTTAATAGGTTATTTTGCACCCTAAACAACATAGGAATTTTCATGATAATCACACTAGCATTTTAAGCACTCACAACTCCCACTATTTTTAGGCGATCTGTATGACCCTTTAATATATAGAACGGGAGATTCCGGTGATCTCCTATTGAGGATCAGAATCTTTCGGGTATCATGCATGTGATCTTGTGGTAGCACAACAAATCACATCAAGTCCCATAGGCAGTCAACTCTTGACAATTGCAACATTTGCAATATCCGATCAAATTTGACCCTTGAATCAGAATGATCTTGTGGTAGCACAACAAATCAAACGATTCAGTTAAGTTTATCTATCATTACTTAGACAATATGAATTCGTAGTGTAATCCTTGTAGTAGCACAACAAAACTACACTATTTATCTATTTATCTTAATGACATCACATGTCGTAGACCTAGGTTAATTTTTAAATCAAATAGACCTTGCGGTAGCACAACAAATTCATTTGAAAATAAGAATTATCCTTAGATCTATAATGATGGTGGGTTACGTAGATTATTCTGAATATCTCATGTTTACAACTTAAATTTTGAAAGAGTGTTTTTAACTTGATTTATAAAAATCGTGCTATTAATAATATTTCAATTTGAAGTATCATTATACTAAATAGAAATATCTATTTAACATCATATTCCACAGATATCACATATATGCAGAAAAATAAATAAGGATGATCATGGACTACTTAAGCTATTATGGAATCATCGGAACCAGACGATGATCCGTAATAAAATCCTAGTGTGAATTCAGCAACAACGGTTCCATTTGATGCGAGTCCTTCCTCTAGAGGTGTCTTCAGAAGATCCCGTCCTCTAAACTTAATCCGTGACATTTAAATATGAAATTTAGGACTCGCAGGTCCATAAATGTACATTTAAACAATAAGAAACCTTGATCTTATCAAGGGGAGTATAATTTTATAGGAAGGTAGAGAGTACATTTAGATTAAGAGAGAGGAGGACACGAAGGTCCTATTTAAAATACCAATGAAATAAGCATCGCATTCATTCACATCAATCATCACATGATAATACAAAGTCCATGATCATCCCATCATAAAACACATCACATGTATCATAATTATCACATAATTACTGTTGGTATTAAATTTTATAAATATAAAATTACAATACCAATAACTTTTCGAAATAATATTTATTTCAATATTATCAATAATATTCAAAACATTATTAACTAATGAAATAACTAAACCATTCAGTTAATCTAAAAACTTATTAAAACATTTTGAACAGTTAAATAAAATCAAGTTACGCATAAAATGAGTTTAAAACAATTTTAAACTTAATTGATTTAATAGGGAAGTTAATTATCTAAAACAATTTTAAATAATTAACCAATACCCTATTATCAATAAAACCCTTTAGATGAATGAACAGTCATTAAACAGTTTAATAATATGTTAATAATAATAAGAATAATTAATAACAGTTATTAATTATCCCTATAAAATTTCTATTTTAAAACAATTTTAAAATGGGCTAAAAAGGGTTTAAAATGGGCTAAAAAGGGGTTAAAAAGTGGGGTTAAAAGGGATTCGGGTAGGCCTCTGGGTCGGCCGGGACCGGACCCGGTCCGGATCCGGCGCGGGTCAGCGGGTCCGAGCGGGTCGGCCCGCTGGCCCACGCGCCGGTTGCCCCCGCCGCCCGGTTAGGGTTTCTGGCGGGGGTGCCGCCTGGTTCGTGGGTCAGCGGGTCTCCGGGCGGGCCGATGGGCGGCGGGGCTCCGGCCGGCTCCTCCAGCACCGGTGCACGTCGCCGGCGATCTTCCGGACGTCTCCGTGCGCCGCCGGTCCTCCCCTCAAACCTACATACTGCAGCTTATCACGTTAACGAGGAGGATTGACCCCGCCCCCGGTCCAACCGATGGACGGTGGGGCTCCGGCCGGCCCCCACGGAGCCAGTGGACTTCGCCGGCGGCGCCGCGGACGTCCCCGAACGTCTCCTGTTAGCTTGCATGCGATCTCATCGGATGCTTTGGTTTTATGCAGGCAAGGCAGTGCGGGGAGGGCCACAGCCGGACAAAACGGAGGCGAGGCGCGTCGGACGGCGCCGTGGATATCAATGGTGGTCGCGAGATGTGTTCCAGACATAACCAAAGGTTCCAATCGTTCCATGATCGTCCGATAATCCGATTATCCTTACATACATGGCCGATCGATCCTGGAGTTGAGCCGCTGTGACTACCGGGCATCACCAGACGACGCTGGTGCTCCTAACTGATGATAGGAGGCCAGGGACATTCCCTGGAGCATCCGTTCAAGATGCTGCCATCTGCAAAGCCCATGTTAATCAGCTCGATTACTGTTCATAACAGAGATAATGACGATTATGAAGATAAGCATCACGGAAGCATCACCGAACCTCCATGCATAATCAGAAAGAACAAGACAGTCCTGGATTTGATTCGGCCATGCTGTTGAAGGTGAATCTCCACAAAAAAAAAAAAATTATTTTGTCAAAAGATTACTACCCATGATATTATCCTTTCAAATCCGGGATCAAATCCCAATATGACATTCAAAAATTTGGGAACGATTCCCAGATCTTCAAATATATTTTAACCCAAGAACATGTACAGTACGGGTTCTTCACGTATAACGAGAAAAATCATGCAAAATGATGCCGTTTTACGATCGAACCAATAACCTGGCTCTGATACCAATGTTAGGAATCGCCTAGAATGCAGCAAAAAATAAAATCGATTCCTATGTATCAGTTGCTGGGATCGTAAAATGGACAATAAAATTAAACGCAGGAAGAACAATTCTTCACCTTTGCAGGGTTTCGAATATCCCGTGGATGATTCCGACTCGGTAATCGCGCACGCGCACGATCTCTGGAGGTATCCACACGAGCTCTCGCTACAGACACGATTTCCTCCTCGACTTGAGTGCTCCGACCAAATCTCAAATCCACTATGCGTGGAAAGAGAAACATCTACTCCAAGAGAGAGAAGGAGAGAGAGAGAGGAGATAGAGAATCTTGGGGTGTGCAGTTCGTCCAACCTTTTTTACCCCTCCCCTTGGCCTCCTTATATAAGAAATAAGGATAAGCATAAGGATTAATCCTCATGATTATCCAAGAGTTTGGCCTTGGATAAATCTCCATTAAATATTCATGTTTATCCTGCGGCTTTTCATAAAAACCCAGATAAGCATGAAATTTAACGTCTCTCACCGTCTGACGAGAACTCTTATGTGTGCGACCCATATATCAGTCCGGTTTCAGGCCCATTAAACTTAGAACTAATTCATGAGGTAGTGTTTGGTGCTGTTTATGATCAGAAGGCCAAGTGAATTAATCATCAGATGATAATACACTTGTTTATTAATTAACATTTAAACATCATATGTTAAATGATTAATTTAATAAACAAGTGTATTATCATCTGATGATTAATTCACTTGGCCTTCTGATCATAAACAGCACCAAACACTACCTCATGATCCCAGAAGATATAAGGGATACAGTTCCCTTTATTTGAACCTTTCCGTCTGCAGATACCGTACAAATAAAATCCTTCACTCATCCAATGTCCCAATAACGCAAGGGTATGGTTTTATAGTCAAACCCTCTATCGCATTATTTAGATGGATTCCAGTACTCAGTTAATTTCCAGAAAGACATCTCTTTCATTTGACCCTGGCCAGGGATTTCTGTGTACACATCCATAGGACATTCTCGCTCCAGTCTTATACCAAGAGTGAGTGATCCCTTATTGCTCACTCAATTACCTTCGCAAGCTTTCCACTGTATCTGAGAGACTGACTATCGTGGGCGTAATGGTTAAAGTCCACAAGTGAGAGAATCAAGACACAATGGTCTACAAACAAGGTATCATTGGTGACTCAGGTCAAAGGACCAATTGTGCTACTGCAACGATTGAATTCCCTTGTTGACTAATAGGTATAATTACCATCCAGGAATTCTTATTTGGGTTTGTTCAGTGAACTCATTCTCTAATGAGCACCCACAAGTTTGTCTTAGTGTCACCACACAAGTGAATGTGAGATCATTCACCCTCATCACATAAGCAGACATAACTTGTGTTGATCTTATCGAATATTTAATGTCCATCTCAAATATCCTATGATCGAGAACTGTTTAAGACAAGTGACTGAGGATATTGATCTCACTATCATGATCTCATCATGATTCAATATCCCATACATCTGTCTACGGACCTTCATTACGATAGTTAATTTGCAAGAACTATAAATGAAGAAATAATTGCCTTTGTTAATAATCTGAACTAGAATGTACAATGATTGGCTTTGAGGCCACCCAATTCTATCACTCTTGAAGCGCCGAGGCCTAGCGTTGAGGGAAGTCTGGTCAATAGGACAGTGGTCTAGACTGCTTCTGTGCACACGTAACTGGGCGGTGGTGGTTCACTAACCCCAGTTAGTCCTAGTTTGACTCACTGTCTCACCCTACGGTGCCTGGAACACCGTAGGGGTGGACAAGCGTGGACGTTGGTGGTGTTGTGAGGCGACGTTTGTATGCGGTCGACAGTGTGGTTTGATCGTTTAGCCAGATCCTTGGTTATGAATTATGGTATTGAGTTGGGTTACTTGAACTGCTTAGAACTGTGCCTGTTGCATTACTAATACGTTTGTTCCATATCGGGTTTTGGGAGCTGTGTTTACTGCTTTACTTAATTGCCTTCATTTTGTATTATTATACTTGTGGGTATGTGAGTGGGAGGCGGGGATCGGATGATCCCTACTGAGCTCAATTCAAGTGTGGCTCACTCCCTGTGGTTTCTGGTGTGGACTTCTTGGCGTGTGGCATTACGTAGTGTTCTTCTTGGTGTGTGGACCAACAACTATCTCAGTTCCGGGGTATGCCCCGATGTTGTTGTACTTTGCTTCTGCATGTACTTATTTAATTCTTTGGACCATGTAATCATTGTTGGACTGTGTACGGACATTATTAATTTCCTTCCTGCGCACTTGTATTTTCCTTGAAGTCCGTGAGATTCTTATATTTAACCTTGTTTAACGCTTACTTCTCCAGACGTGTCGTATGAGATACGGGTGTGAACCCGTAGATAATGATCCGATACCCATTTAGTAATCGGGTTTCCGATTATAGGGTGGCGGGTCATTACAACTCAAGCCGAGAAGGAAATCATGTCTGCATCGGGAGATCGTGTGGATACCTCTGGAGATCGTGGGCATGCGCGATTACCGAATCGGTCAAATCCACAAGAGATTCGAAACCCCGCAAAGGTGAAGAATAGTTCTTCCTACGTAATTAGAATTGTCTGTTTTACAATCGCAGCAACCGATACACATAGGAATCATTTAATTTCCGCTGCGTTTTACGCGATTCCTTACAGTGGTATCAGAGTCAGGTTGCTGGTTCGATCGTAAAAAGTCATCCATCTACGTAATAATTTCTCGTTATGTATAAAGAACGTGTATTGTACATGTTCTTGGGCTGGATTAAAATTTTAATTTTTCATTTGATGATCAGCAGTAGTCCCAAGATTAAAAGGGGTATATTGTTTTCTCTGTTATTCATGATGATGGATGAACATGCGGGTAGAAAAATCAGGGCTGGTTATTATTTTTCTCTCTTGATAAGAACCCTCCATCTGCACGTCAATACTAGATCTAGGATTGTCCTGGTTTTCTCTTTTTCTATGATGTTGCATGGAGGTTAGGAGAGGTGAATACGATTCGCTGGTGCTTGTTTTATTAGCCTGAACTTTTATTATCGGTTTAGAGCTGTAATAGGGGAGATTAACATGGGCTTTGCGAACGGCAGTATGCCTTCATCCCTTCTGCTATGACCAGATAGGATATCCATGCTGAAAGGATCCCCACCCTTTTCTCCAACGATGACCGAAGATAACCTGTTATCTTCATCATGGCATGCGCACAAAGGTTGTTGGCCATGCGGCCATGTAAACGGGCTAAACCCGCATGCATGATTGTTGGAGGACGTCCGACAACACCCAACGGCATCACCAAGGATGTCCGTCGGCGTCGCAGGCGCCATCCGGCGCTGCCCGATAGACACGCCGGCCGGCTACACCTTCCCCTTCCTCTCCGCGGCCATCGCACTAGGCGCTACGATTACCTGTGCTTGCAAGGATCGAGGGGCACGTCCAGCGACGTGTATCGGGGCCCTGATGACTTTGGACGGCACCGTACGGGCCGGTCAGAGTCCCGCTGACCTTCCCCTGGGCCGGCGGCGAGCTCCACCCGCCGGAAAGGCCGCTAACCAGGCACCTGCGCCTTGCTCAAACCCTAACGGGCGGCGGGGGCAACAGGCGCGTAGGCCAGTGGGCCGGCCAGCCCGAACCCGCGTATGATTCGGATCAGATACGGAGCTGGCGCCTTAACCCAGACCCGTTAAGCCCTATTTTACCCCCTTTAAGTCCATTAAAATTATTTTAAAGCCCAATTTTGCCATTTTAAAATTCTGTTTAAATTGTAAATTTTTAATTGACAATTTATTAAATAGTTTAATTATTGTTAATTAATTTTAAAAGTTTAATTGATTATAGGGTATTGGTTAATTATTTAAAATTGTTTTAGATTATTAACTTCCCTATTAAATAAATTAAGTTTAAAAATTGTTTTTAAACTTATTTTTATGAATAACTTGATATTATTAATCTGTTCAAAATGTTTGAATGAATGATTAGTTTAACTAAATTGTTTAGTTATATTGTTGTTTATCAATAATGTTTGATAAATATATTGAAATAAATGTTATTTCGAAAACTTATTATTTTATATTTATAAAAGTTAATACCAATAGTAATTATGTGATAATTATATTGATGCATGTGATGTGTTTAGTGATGATGGGATGATCATGGACTTAGTATTATCATATGATGATTGATGTGAATGAATGTGATGCATGTTTCATTTGGTCTTTTAAATAGGACCTGTGTGTCCTCCTTCCTCTTAATCCAACTATACTCTCTATCTTCCTATAAGATTGTACTCCCCTTGATAAGATCAAGGTTTCTTATTATTTAACTGTACATTTATGGACCTGTGAATCCTAAATTCATGTTTAGATATTAAGGATTAAGTTTTGAGGACGGGCTGTTCTGAAGACACCTCTAGAGGAAGGACTCGCATCAAATGGAACCGTTGTTGCTGAATTCACACTAGGATTTTATTACGGATCATCGTCTGGTTCCGATGATTCCATAATAGCTTAAGTAGTTCATGATCATCCTTATTTATTTTTCTGCATATATGTGATATCTGTGGAATATGATGTTAAATAGATATTTCTATTTAGTATAATGATACTTCAAATTGAAATATTATTAATAGCACGATTTTTATAAATCAAGTTAAAATCCCTCTTTCAAAATTTAAGTTGTAAACGTGAGATATTCAAAATAATCCACGTAACCCACCATCATTATAGATCTAAGGATAATTCTTATTTTCAAACGGATTTGTTGTGCTACCACAAGGTCTATTTGATTTAGAAATTAACATAGGTCTACGACATGTGATGTCATTAAGATAAATGGATAAATAGTGTAGTTTTGTTGTGCTACTACAAGGATTACACTACGAATTCATGTTGTCTAAGTAATGATGGATAAACATAACTGAATCGTTTGATTTGTTGTGCTACCACAAGATCATTCTGATTCAGGGGTCAAATTTGATCGGATATTGCAAATGTTGCAATTGTCAAGAGTTGACTGCCTATGGGACTTGATGTGATTTGTTGTGCTACCACAAGATCACATGCATAATACCCGAAGGATTCTGATCCTCAATAGGAGATCACCGGATTCTCCAGTTCTGTATATTAGAGGGTCATACAGATCGTCGAAAAATAGTCGGAGTATAAATCTAGATTAAAAGTTCTAAATCTGATTTTAGAACTATCTGCTTATTTTTGTTATATTTCCTTGTAGGTCGCTATGTCGTCACCTAACCCCCTTCGTTGCATACTTGATACAAACAAACTCATGGGACCAAATTACATTGACTGGTTACGCAACCTGAAGATTGTCCTCAGGTGTGAAAAACTAGCCTATGTCCTGGATCAACCTGATCCAGAACAACTTGGTGAAAATGCTAACGAAGATGAATTAATGATGTTTGAAAACTGGAAGGAGGACTCTGTTAAAGTCCAGTGTTATATACTTGGTTCAATGAACAATGAACTACAACGACAACATGATAACATGGAAGCCAAGTCCATTCTGACTCACCTACAAGAGTTGTTTGGTGAACAATCGAGAATAGAAAGATATGAGATATCTAAAGAACTGTTCAGGACTAGAATGAGTGAGGACACATCTGTGCAAACTCATGTGCTCAAGATGATAGAATGGATTGAGAGGCTTGCAGTGCTTGGCTTTGTTATGAACAATGACCTAAGCATCGACTTAATCCTTGAGTCCCTACCAGATTCATTTTCATAATTCATCATCAACTTCAATATGAACAAGATTGAAGTTACACTAGCTGAGCTGCTCAACATGTTGAAGACAGCTGAAGGCACTATCTAGAAAGATAAGCCACATGTTATACTAGTTGGTAAGACCAATAAGAAAAGAAAAGCTGGACAAACCTTTAAGAAAGGTAAGCCAAAGAAGCCAGTGAAAAGCAAACCAGTAGTTCATAAGAACAAAGCTAAAGTCAACGATAAAGGTCAGTGTTTCCACTGCCATAAAGAAGGTCACTAGAAGAGAAACTGCAAGATTTATCTAGCAGAAAAAGCAAAGGAGAAGCTTGGTGAAGCTTCAGGTATACTCATGATTGATCTTAACTTGTCTTATAGAGAATCAACATCTTGAGTATTAGATACTGGATGTGTTTCTCATATATGCAATAACTTGCAGGTGCTAACAAGTAAAAGAAGATTGAATCGCGGAAACGTGGATCTGATGCTTGGCAATGGAGCAAAGGTTGCTACGTTAGCTGTGGGAAAAGCAAGACTTCCGATGCTGTCAGGAGACTCATTGGAACTAATAGATTGTTATTATGTTCCAACCATAATTAGGAATATCATATCTATTTCATGTTTAGATAAACAAGGATATTCTATAAAACTTGAGAATAAATGTTGTTCCATTTATCAAGGAGACAAATTGTTTGCTTCTGGGTATTTAATGAATGGTTTATATTTACTCGATATTTCATATGATGTTTGTCTAGTAAATAAGTCTCTTGAACGATCAGATAAATGTATGAATAAATCATACATATGGCATTGTAGGTGTAATGACCGAGATTTCGGGTTCTGTGTTCGGGTCGGGATCGGGCCGGATCCCCTGGTTTGGACCCTGTGGAGTCTTGTGATTTCTGGCTGAATGGCGTCAGCGCTCGTCGACGCCTTTCAAAAAGCGTCAGGGTGTGTGGACGCCATTTAGGTTCCTGGTTGTTGCGCCACGTGGGCGGGTTTTCGGGCCGCGAGAGTACGGCTCTGTCAGATTTGTCTGAACGGCGTCCAGGTGGGTCGACGCGTTTCAGACTGCGACATCTGCGATGTCAGGGCATGGCGCCAGAGCGTGGTCAGTACGGCCTGTCACATCGTCTGAACGGCGTCCACGGTGGGCGACGCGTTTCAGAGCGGTGTCTGTACGGCTGTCCTGTCAGACTGATAGGCGTCTGCCTCGATCGACGCGTTTTAGCTGGTTTCTGAATGACCCCGCGAGCCCTCCCTTCTTTCCCTCATTCTCACCCTCACACTCTCTCTCTCCTCGCCCTCTTCGCCCTCTCCGACGCTCTTCCTTCCCCTCCCTTCCTCTTCTTCCTCTTCCACCACTCCAACACCACCTCACCTCTCACCTCTACCTCCACCACTTCCTTCGCGGTGTTCCACTCTCCGGACGGCGGCCGACGTCCCGGCGGAGTGGCGGCGTCCCCGAAGGTACCGGCGGCGGCGTGGGGCGAGACGGGTCGGCGGCGAGGAGCTTGGTGGAGTTCAAGAATCGGTAGGGGGACGAACCTTGCTTGTGACGTTCGTATGATTCTCGGCGTGACGTGATGTATTTGGGGCTAGAATGAGCATGTTTAGGGGATTTTCTTGTGGGAATTGGCGTGCTTGTGATCGTAGGATTCGGCGTATGCTTGTGGTAGTTGAGTTCTCCTTCCTCTCCCTCTTGTTTTGGGGTTTTCGGGGTGCTTGGGGTTCAAGGGAGGAACCCTCGGTTCGAACCAGGGAACCTGGTTCCTGGCGCTGAAAGGCGTCGTACCTGGTCGACGTCTTTTAGAAGGACGTCGGTTAAGTACGACGCGTTTCAGGGCAGAAATCCCCCTGTTCGAGTTTCAGAGGTTAGGGGTGCTGGGCTAAATGACGTCATGGGTGATCGACGCCTTTCTGAAGGACGTCGAGTCACCATGACGCCATTTAGGCAGGATTTGCCCCGCTTAATCGTTCTGTATTTCTGGATTTCGGGGTTGAATGGCGTCGGGCCATCCAGACGCGTTTTAATAGGCGACTTCATCGGTGGACGCGTTTTAAGGGTTATTCTGGTCTTCTAATAAACCCGTCTGTGGGGCTTGAATGGCGTCGACCTCGGTCGACGCGATTCAAGCCAGGAATGGTTAACTTGGGGTATTTGATGTATGTTTCACGGTGGGATGGTTCTAATGCATGCTTTGAGTTATATACTGAGACTGAGGACTTCTGCATAAATGGGATTTCATCATCTGTGGGTGTGTATGTGCTTTAACTGTACGTTGAGACTGGGGTTTACTGTGCGAATGGATTGACAGCATGTTATATGTGTGTGTGTGTGATCATACGACTGTGGATCGATGTGACAATGGTTTCCGATGTCACCATGGACCGGTGGGGACAGGGTCATGGTGTCTGTGAGGAGGGGTGCTCGTGGTGTTTTACCTTTAGCTGAGGGAAGCAGAACCACCTTGAGCCGGCGGGCCGGAGTAGCTAGTGTGCTATCCGAGGGGTTGCTGTTTGGTCTCAGCGGGTCGGGGTTTTCCTTGCTTGTTGTGACGGCTTCCGGCGTGTCTCTTGCTGTGGAGCTGGTGGTTTTACTGGTGGGAGTTGGTTTACCCTTTAGCCAATGGGCCTGATGTGACCTTTGATCAAGGTTACGAGTGGTACCTTTAGCCCTTGGCCTGATGCAGCCCGGGAGAGTTGGGTCTGCGGGTAGTTCCTATAGCTGCGGCTTGACGGGGGTTCCCGGTCCCCAGGACCCTCCAGGAAAGCGCTGAGGCCTAGCGTGGAGGCAATCCGGTGGTAGGACAGTAGTCTAGACTGCTTGTGTGCACACGTAGCTGGCAGTGGCGGTACACTGAGTCCAGCTAGTCCTAGTTCAGCTCACTGCCTCACCCTACAGTGCTCCGGAACGCTGTAGGGGTGGACAGGCGTGAGCACTGGTGGTAGTGTTGGGAGGCGACGTTTGACTTCGGTCGACTGTGTGGTTTAGTCGCCTTGTGGACTTTGGTCGTGAGGCGTGGCTCTGTGTTGGGTTCTTTGGGTTACTCAGAGTTGTTCCTGCTACACTGTTTGTCGTGCGTTTCGTGCTGGAGTTGCTTGTTGTGTTTACTGCTTTACTTAACTGCTCTATATATTACTGTTGCTTCACTTGTGGGTGTGTGAGTGGGAGGCAGGGGATCGGATGATCCCTACTGAGCCCAGTTCTGGTGTGGCTCACTCCCTGCGGTTTCAGGTGTGGACTTCGAGGCGCAGCGGTAGCGTGGTGTCTTCTTGGTGTGCGGACCAGCAGCTGTCTTAGTTCCGGGGTATGCCCCGATGTTGTTGTACTTTCTTTCTGCCTGTACTTATATAATTGTTGATCATGTAATTATTGTTGGACTGTATACGGACATTGTTACTTTCCCTGCGCACTTGTTTACCTTTGTAGTCCGTGAGATTGTTATATTTAGCACTGTTTAGCACTTACTCCTCCAGATGTGTTGTGTGAGATCCGGGTGTGAGCCCGTAGTTAATGGGCCGACATCCATTTAGTGACCGGGTCCCCGGTCATAGGATGGCGGGTCGTTACAGATGGTATCAGAGCTCAGTCTGGTCGAGTATGTGATAAACTGGGTTAGATATTATAGTCCAACAATAAGTACGAGTCTGTACAGGCGATGGCTGCTGGTGTAGATTGATAGGTTTTGACGTGTTTTTGGTTCGGTTTGTGTGTTTGTGGGGTAGTGATGGCGCCGAAGAGGAGAGCTCCGTTGACTCGTGGTTCGAGAGCAGGTGGTGGTGATCCGAGGGCGGAAGGTCAGGATGTGGATCGTTTCATGGAGGCTATGTTTGAGGCTATGGCTAGATATCAGCAAAGAGATGGAGCTGAGGGGTCCAGTTCCCGAGGTGGCCAATCCACGGTGGTGGAGCGGTTCTTGAAGCTGAAGCCTCCTTCTTTCACGGGTCAACCTGTTCCTGATGCGGCAGCGCAGTGGATTAAGGAAGTGGAGAAGGTGTTTGATGTTCTAGAATGTGCTGAGAGTGACAAGACCTTGTTGGCAACCTACTTGTTGAAGGGTGATGCCTATGATTGGTGGGTTACCGTCAAGGGGTTGATGTTCCCAGATAGATCTTTGAGAGAGATTCCTTGGGAAGGCTTTGTGAGGGAGTTCAGTGGACAGTACCTTCCGAGGCATGTTCGTAGGGCCAAGGAAAGGGAGTTCATGGAATTGGTGCAGGGTGATACGTCGGTGTTAGAGTATCAGATGAGATTTGTGGCCCTGGGAAGGTTTGCTCCTCACATTTCTGGGCGTGAGGATCTGAGGACGGAGAAATTCGTGGATGGACTTCGGCATGATTTGAGGGAGTTTGTGGCAGCTCACTGTTGTAAGGATCTAGCATCAGCGGTTCGGTGCGCGGCAGCGGTGGAGATGCAGTTTCAACACTCGGCAGAGGAATTGGAGCATTCAGCACAGGAGAAGCAGCATAGCAGAGATCGATCAGCGGCTTTTTCGGCAGGTGGTTCGAGTTCGTTCGAGGTCGAGTTCCAGGAGGTTCCTTGTGACGAGGATGAAGATGGTTCGGCTCAGCAGATGCAGTCAGAGGTCGGCTGGCAGCAGGAGGCGAGGCGGGACGCTGCAGGTCGTTGTCCCCGTTGTAGCAGGTTTCATGGCGACAAGATATGTCCCATGATCACTGGTAGCTGTTTTGACTGTGGCAGGAAGGGACATTTCGCGAGGAACTGTCCCCGGAAGAAGAAGGCAGGTCAGGGGCCGAGTGGTCAGTAGGTGGGTGAGGCGTGATTGGAGTTGCGTCTCTTTGTGGAGGTTCGAGAGGCTGTGCTAGATGGGCACTTTTATCTTGTCTTGTTCAGAGGTGGTTGTGGACTCTAGTGGCACTTGTATGTATTTAGGTTTGGTGGAGAATCGATTTTGTAATATGTGCCTTGCTAGTGTATGATTATTGATGATCTTTCAACCTTTGTTGGAATTGGGGATCTTGGTTAGCTTGTTGAGATTATGTTTGGCTATATTGTGGTGTCTTGTGTGAGCGATTGGTGATGATGTTTGTTGTGATCGGCGTGTCGACTTGTGGTGGTTAGCCGAGTTGAGCGTTGAGTGGTTGCTAATTTCGAGGACGAAATTATTTTAAGGGGGGGAGAATGTAATGACCGAGATTTCGGGTTCTGTGTTCGGGTCGGGATCGGGCCGGATCCCCTGGTTTGGACCCTGTGGAGTCTTGTGATTTCTGGCTGAATGGCGTCAGCGCTCGTCGACGCCTTTCAAAAAGCGTCAGGGTGTGTGGACGCCATTTAGGTTCCTGGTTGTTGCGCCACGTGGGCGGGTTTTCGGGCCGCGAGAGTACTGCTCTGTCAGATTTGTCTGAACGGCGTCCAGGTGGGTCGACGCGTTTCAGACTGCGACATCTGCGATGTCAGGGCATGGCGCCAGAGCGTGGTCAGTACGGCCTGTCACATCGTCTGAACGGCGTCCACGGTGGGCGACGCGTTTCAGAGCGGTGTCTGTACGGCTGTCCTGTCAGACTGATAGGCGTCTGCCTCGATCGACGCGTTTTAGCTGGTTTCTGAATGACCCCGCGAGCCCTCCCTTCTTTCCCTCATTCTCACCCTCACACTCTCTCTCTCCTCGCCCTCTTCGCCCTCTCCGACGCTCTTCCTTCCCCTCCCTTCCTCTTCTTCCTCTTCCACCACTCCAACACCACCTCACCTCTCACCTCTACCTCCACCACTTCCTTCGCGGTGTTCCACTCTCCGGACGGCGGCCGACGTCCCGGCGGAGTGGCGGCGTCCCCGAAGGTACCGGCGGCGGCGTGGGGCGAGACGGGTCGGCGGCGAGGAGCTTGGTGGAGTTCAAGAATCGGTAGGGGGACGAACCTTGCTTGTGACGTTCGTATGATTCTCGGCGTGACGTGATGTATTTGGGGCTAGAATGAGCATGTTTAGGGGATTTTCTTGTGGGAATTGGCGTGCTTGTGATCGTAGGATTCGGCGTATGCTTGTGGTAGTTGAGTTCTCCTTCCTCTCCCTCTTGTTTTGGGGTTTTCGGGGTGCTTGGGGTTCAAGGGAGGAACCCTCGGTTCGAACCAAGGAACCTGATTCCTGGCGCTGAAAGGCGTCGTACCTGGTCGACGTCTTTTAGAAGGACGTCGGTTAAGTACGACGCGTTTCAGGGCAGAAATCCCCCTGTTCGAGTTTCAGAGGTTAGGGGTGCTGGGCTAAATGACGTCATGGGTGATCGACGCCTTTCTGAAGGACGTCGAGTCACCATGACGCCATTTAGGCAGGATTTGCCCCGCTTAATCGTTCTGTATTTCTGGATTTCGGGGTTGAATGGCGTCGGGCCATCCAGACGCGTTTTAATAGGCGACTTCATCGGTGGACGCGTTTTAAGGGTTATTCTGGTCTTCTAATAAACCCGTCTGTGGGGCTTGAATGGCGTCGACCTCGGTCGACGCGATTCAAGCCAGGAATGGTTAACTTGGGGTATTTGATGTATGTTTCACGGTGGGATGGTTCTAATGCATGCTTTGAGTTATATACTGAGACTGAGGACTTCTGCATAAATGGGATTTCATCATCTGTGGGTGTGTATGTGCTTTAACTGTACGTTGAGACTGGGGTTTACTGTGCGAATGGATTGACAGCATGTTATATGTGTGTGTGTGTGATCATACGACTGTGGATCGATGTGACAATGGTTTCCGATGTCACCATGGACCGGTAGGGACAGGGTCATGGTGTCTGTGAGGAGGGGTGCTCGTGGTGTTTTACCTTTAGCTGAGGGAAGCAGAACCACCTTGAGCCGGCGGGCCGGAGTAGCTAGTGTGCTATCCGAGGGGTTGCTGTTTGGTCTCAGCGGGTCGGGGTTTTCCTTGCTTGTTGTGACGGCTTCCGGCGTGTCTCTTGCTGTGGAGCTGGTGGTTTTACTGGTAGGAGTTGGTTTACCCTTTAGCCAATGGGCCTGATGTGACCTTTGATCAAGGTTACGAGTGGTACCTTTAGCCCTTGGCCTGATGCAGCCCGGGAGAGTTGGGTCTGCGGGTAGTTCCTATAGCTGCGGCTTGACGGGGGTTCCCGGTCCCCAGGACCCTCCAGGAAAGCGCTGAGGCCTAGCGTGGAGGCAATCCGGTGGTAGGACAGTAGTCTAGACTGCTTGTGTGCACACGTAGCTGGCAGTGGCGGTACACTGAGTCCAGCTAGTCCTAGTTCAGCTCACTGCCTCACCCTACAGTGCTCCGGAACGCTGTAGGGGTGGACAGGCGTGAGCACTGGTGGTAGTGTTGGGAGGCGACGTTTGACTTCGGTCGACTGTGTGGTTTAGTCGCCTTGTGGACTTTGGTCGTGAGGCGTGGCTCTGTGTTGGGTTCTTTGGGTTACTCAGAGTTGTTCCTGCTACACTGTTTGTCGTACGTTTCGTGCTGGAGTTGCTTGTTGTGTTTACTGCTTTACTTAACTGCTCTATATATTACTGTTGCTTCACTTGTGGGTGTGTGAGTGGGAGGCAGGGGATCGGATGATCCCTACTGAGCCCAGTTCTGGTGTGGCTCACTCCCTGCGGTTTCAGGTGTGGACTTCGAGGCGCAGCGGTAGCGTGGTGTCTTCTTGGTGTGCGGACCAGCAGCTGTCTTAGTTCCGGGGTATGCCCCGATGTTGTTGTACTTTCTTTCTGCCTGTACTTATATAATTGTTGGACATGTAATTATTGTTGGACTGTATACGGACATTGTTACTTTCCCTGCGCACTTGTTTACCTTTGTAGTCCGTGAGATTGTTATATTTAGCACTGTTTAGCACTTACTCCTCCAGATGTGTTGTGTGAGATCCGGGTGTGAGCCCGTAGTTAATGGGCCGACATCCATTTAGTGACCGGGTCCCCGGTCATAGGATGGCGGGTCGTTACAGTAGGCTGGGTCATATAAATGGGAAAAGGATCATTGAGTTGCAAAAGAATGGATATCTTGATCCATTTGATTATGACTCATGCGCAACTTGTGAGGCTTGTCCCATGGGAAAAATGACCAAAGCTCCATTTTTAGGACATGGAGAAAGAGCTAAGGACTTATTGGAACTAATACATAGTGATGTATGTGGTCCAATGTCCACTCATACTATGGGTGGTTACTCATACTTCGTTTCATTTACTGATGATTTCTCAAGATATGGTTGCATATATTTAATGAAATATAAGTCAGAAGTCTTTGAGAAATTTAAAGAATTTAAAAATGAAGTTGAGAACCAAACTAGAAAGAGTATCAAGACACTTCAATCAGATCGAGGGGGTGAATACTTAAGTACATAATTCATACAATATCTTAAGAATAATGGTATTCTGTCTCAGTGGACTCCTCCCTATACACCACAGTTGAATGGTATATCGGAAAGGAGAAATCGTACTCTATTAGATATGGTATGATCCATGATGAGTTATGCTAAACTTCTAATTTCTTTATGGGGATATGTACTACTGACTGCTGTATATCTGTTGAACAAAGTTCCCAGTAAGTCAACATCTTCCACTCCATATGAGATATGGAAATGAAAGAAATCAGACTTTAAGCATGTTAGAGTCTGGAGTTGTCCTACACATGTCAAAAGGCATGATCTAGATAAACTGGATTTCAGGACAGAAAAGTGCATATTTGTGGGATATCCAAAAGAGACTTTTGGATATTATTTCTATCAGCCCAGCGATCAAAGGGTGTTTGTCGCAAAAAGAGTTGTCTTCTTAGAGAAAGAATATCTTTCAAAAGAAGATAGTGGGAGCAAGATAGAATTAGAAGAAATTTCAGACTCACAAATCAATGCAGGCTCATCTAATAAGCCATTGACTCAAGAATATGTTCAAGATAATACACAAGTAATTCGCAGATCTGGTAGAGTTCCTAAACAGCCTGAAAGATATGTCGGACATATCGATAATGGCAACCCAAATGTGCACTTAAATGAGGATGATGATCCTCAAACCTACCAAGAAGCCATAAATAGTCAAGAATCAGAGAAATGACAAGAAGTAATGAATTCAAAAATTAAGTCCATGTATGCCAACCAAGTTTGGAACTTAGTTAATCTGTCAGAAGGTATAGTACCTATTGGCAGTAAATGGATCTTTAAAAGAAAGATCGGGGCAGATGGACAGATTGACACATAAAAGGCAAGGCTGGTAGTGAAAGGGTACCATCAAAGACAAGTCATTGACTATAACGAAACTTTTTCTCCAGTTGCCATGATTAAGTCAATCAGAATACTTCTTGCCATTGCTGCATTCTATGATTATGAAATATGGCAAATGGATGTGAAAACAACATTCCTTAATGGGAATCTTCAAGAAGAGATGTATATGATACAACCTGAATGATTCACTTCCAAAGAACATTCAAGTAAGGTATGCAGGCTGTATAGATCCATTTATAGATTAAGGCAGACATCCCGAACTTCGAACTTAAGATTTGATGAGACAATCAAATCTTATGATTTCATTAAGAATGAAGATGAACCTTGTATATACAAAAAGACCAGTGGGAGCGCAGTTACCTTTTTGGTACTTTACGTTGATGACAATCTACTCATTGGGAATGATATAGGAATGTTGTCATCAGTAAAGATTTGGTTATCCAAAAACTTCTCTATGAAAAATTTGGGAGAAGCATCCTATATTCTGGGAATAAGGATCTGTAGAGATAGATCTAAAAGGATGTTCAGATTATCCCAATCCATATACATATACACCACAGTCAAAAGATTTGACATGGAAAATTCCAAGAGAGGTCTCGTTCCGATGAGACATGGAATTTATCTCTCTAAAGGAATGTCTCCCAAGACACCTGAAGAGAAAGCATACATGGATAGAGTTCCTTATGCTTCGGCAATATGATCTATCATGTATGTAATGCTATGTACAAGACCTGATGTGGCACACCCACTAAGTGTCACTAGTAGATGTCAGGCTGATCCAGGTGAGGAACACTAAAAGGCGGTGAAATGTATCCTTAGATACTTAAGAAGGACTAAGGATCTATTTCTCGTATATGGAGGAAACGACTTGGAACTTCGGGGGTTTACTGACTCGAGCTTCCAGTCAGATGTGGATGATAGCAAATCCATGTATGGATTTGTGTTTATATTAAATGGAGGTGCAGTAAGTTGGAAAAGTTCCAAATAAGAAACAACTACATATTCGACGACCGAAGCAGAATACATTGCTACAACTGAAGCGGCTAAGGAGGCGGTTTGGATGAAGAAGTTCATCTATGCACTTGGAGTAATTCCAAGTATTTCAGATCATGTTCCATTATTGTGTGACAACAATGGGGCTATAGCTCAAGCAAAAGAGCCAAGATCGCCTCAGAAGTCGAAGCACATTCTGAGACGATTTCATCTGATTCGTAAGATTATTGCCCGAGGAGATATAGTAGTTGAGAAAGTCTCATCCGAAGATAATGTAGTAGATCCCTTGACTAAGCCAAAACAATTTAGAACGTCACCTTAAGTCTATGGGACTTAGACACATGGGTGATTGGCTATTGTCCAAGTGGGAGAATGATAGAATTGGGTGGCCTCAAAGCCAATCATTATACATTCCAGTTCAGATTATTAATAAAGGCAATCATTTCTTCATTTATAGTTATCGTAAATTAATTATCGTAATGAAGATCCATAGACAAATGTAGGGGATATTGAATCATGATGTGATCATGATAGTGAGATCAATATTCTTAGTTACTTGTCTTAAACAGTTCTCGATCATAAGATATTTGAGATGGACATTAAATATCCGATAAGATCGACACAAGTTATCTCTGCTCATGCGATGAGGGTAAATGATCTCACATTCACTCGTGTGGTGGCACTAAGACAAACTTGTGGGTGCTCATTAGAGAATAAGTTCATTAAACAGATCCAAATAAGAATTCCTGGATGGTAATTATACCTATTAGTCAAACAGAGAATTCAATCGTTGCAATAGCACAGTTGGTCCTTTGACCTAAGTCACCAATGATCCCTGCTTGTAGACCATTGTGTCTTGATTTTCTGACTTGTAGACTTTAACCATTAAGTCCACGATAGTCAGTCCCTCAAATACAGTGGAAAGCTTGTGAAAGTAATTGAGTGAACAACAAGGGATCACTCACTCTTGGTATAAGACTGGAGAGAGAATGTCCTATGGATGTGTACACAGAAATTCGTGGCCAGGGTCAAATGAAAGAGATGTCTTTCTAGAAATTAACTGAGTACTGGAATCCATCTAAATAATGCGATAGAGGGTTTGACTGTAAAACCATACCCTTGTATTATTGGGACATTAGGCAGACGAAAAGGTTCAAATAAAGGGAACAATATCCCTTATATCTTCTGAGATCATGAGGTAGTGTTTGGTGCCGTTCATGCTCAGAAGGTCAAATGGATTAATCATCGGATGATAAACCACTTATTTATTGAATTAATTATTTAACATATGATGTTTAAATAATAATTAATAAACATTAAACATTAGAATTAGTTCTAAGTTTAATGGGCCTGAAACCGGACTGATATATGGGCGTGGAGGGTCACACACATAAGAGTTCTCGTTAGACGGTGAGAGATGTTAAATATTATAGTTATCTGGGTTTTTGTGAAAAGCCGCAGGATAAACATGTATATTTAATGGAGAATTATCCAAGGCCAAGCTCTTGGATAATCATGAGAATTAATCCTTGTGCTTATCCTTATTTCTTATATAAGGAGGCCAAGGGGAGGGGTGAAAAGAGTTGGACGTACACAACCACTTATTGAAGTTTCTCTCTCCTCTCTCTCTCTCCTTCTCTCTCTTGAAGTAGATCTCTCTTTCTCTCCGCATGGTGGATTTGAGATCGGGTCGAAGTACTCAAACCGAGAAGCAAATCACATCTGCATCGGGAGCTCGTATAGATACCTCTAGAGATCGTACGCGTGCGCGATTACCGAATCGGTCGAATCTACGGGAGATTTGAAACCCCGCAAAGGTGAAGAATAGTTCTTCCCACGTAACTAGAATTGTCCGTTTTACGATCGCAGCAACCGATACACATAGGAATCATTTAATTTCCGCTCCGTTTTAAGTGATTCCTTACACATAACCCCAAATATCTTTCAGGTTCATGCGGTGTTACTTGGCACCCAACGTGATCGGAGGCCCGATCGAATTTAATTTACAACATTAATTTAGTTGATTAAATGATTAATATGAGTTATTAATTAATTGATCAAGTTAGTGAGGAATCACTAGGCTTAATGGGCCATTAACCAGACTGGTTATTGGGCCTAGAGGGTCACACGCAAATGATTCTCAAGGCGATGGATAAATAAGTGGGTTTTTAATAAACTGGAGATTTTTATAAAAAACCGCGTAGTTAATATAAAATGTAGCGAACGGCCTGAGCAAGCCAGACTGCTGCTAGCCCTAGCCGCCCCCTCCTCTCTCTCTGTTGAGCGCCCCAGGTCGATTATGATCTCCGGGTCTACTCTGCCGCTTCTCCGACTCCTGCCCGATAGGAAATCGACCACGCGTCACGGCAGTCGTTGCGGCGAACGGCGAAGGATTTGAAGGCTGCAACAAGTGACAAATGTGAGGATATCCACCGCGAGGAGGATCGCGTGAACTCCGCTAGAGGTCGGGCGCTTGCACTACTTGCGGTGTCACACCGACGGAACCGATCGATTGCGGATTCGAATCGCGCATAGTAAGAATCGATAATCTGATTATCGGTTTTGTATTTCGAAACGAGAATGGATCGCTGGTTTCAATTTTATTTTTCCCTGCGTTTTGCGATCCAAAGAAACACGAGAACCCAACAACCATGACCTCCTTTGTAACGACCCGCCATCCTATGACCGGGGACCCGGTCACTAAATGGATGTCGGCCCATTAACTACGGGTTCACACCCGGATCTCACACAACACATATGGAGGAGTAAGTGCTAAACAAGGCTAAATATAACGATTACACGGACTACAAAGGTAAACGAGTGCGCAGAAAGGGAAATATCAATGTCCGTATACAGTCCAACAATAATTACATGTCCAACAAGTTAAATAAGTGCAGGCAGAAGGAAAGTACAACAACATCGGGGCATACCCCGGGAACTAAGACAGCTGCTGGTCCGCACACCAAGAAGACACCAGGCTACCGCTGCGCCTCGAAGTCCACACCTGAAACCGCAGGGAGTGAGCCACACCAGAACTGGGCTCAGTAGGAATCATCCGATCCCCTGCCTCCCACTCACATACCCACAAGTGCAACAACAGGAATATATGGCAATTAAGAAAAGCAGTAAACATAGTACTCAACCTGATAGGAACCGTACGATAAGCAGTGTAACAAGAACAGTACCAAGTAACCCGAAGAACCCAACACAAAGTCACGTCTCACAACCGAAGTCCACAAGGCGACTAAACCACACAGTCGACCGAAGTCAAACGTCGCCTCCCAACACTACCACCACTGCTCACGCCTGTCCACCCCTACAGCGTTCCGGGGCACTGTAGGGTGAGGCAGTGAGCCAGACTAGGACTAGCTGGACTCAGTGTACCGCCACTGCCAGCTACGTGTGCACACAAGCAGTCTAGACTACTGTCCTACCACCGGATTGCCTCCACGCTAGGCCTCAGCGCTTCCAGGAGGGCCCTGGGGACCGGCGAACCCCCGTCAAGCCGAAGCTACAGGAACTACCCACAAACCCAACTCTCCCGGGCTGCGTCAGGCCAAAGGGCTAAGGGTATCACTCGTAACCTTGATCAAAGGTCACATCAGGCCCAGTGGCTAAAGGGTAAACCAACTCCCACCAGTACCAGCTCCACAACAAGAAACGCGCCAGAAGCTGTCACGACAAACAGGGAAACCCCGACCCGCTGAGGCCAAGCAGCAACCCCTCGGATAGCGCACCAGCTACTCCGGCCCGACGGGCTCAAGGTGGTTCTGCTTCCCTCGGCCAAAGGTAAACCACAACATGTACCCCTTCTCCCACCGGTACGGCACAATGCCTCACAGACACCATGACCCTGTCCCCATCGGTCCATGGTGACAAACATAAACCACAGTCATATCGATCCACAGTCGTGTAAGTACACACACACACATAACATGATGCCATTCCACACACACAGAAGTCCTCAGTCTCAGTGTACAACATAAAACATGCCTTAGAACCGCCAACAGTGGCACACATGATAAAAACCAGCACTAAGACAGTTTCTGTCTTGAATCGCGTCGACCAAGGTCGACGCCATTCAAGACCCTCAGACAGGTTTATTAAAAGCCAGATTATCCCTTAAAACGCGTCTACCAGTGAAGCCGCCGTTTAAAACGCGTCAGGGTCGCAAGACGCCATTCAACCCAGAAATCCAGATTGCAGAACCCTTAAACGGGGGCATTTCCTGCCTAAAGGGCGTCATGATGGCCCGACGTCCTTCTGAAAGGCGTCGTCCATCCATGACGTCATTTAGCGCCAGAACCCCTAACTCAGGAAACCTCGAACATGGAGGTTTCTGCCCTAAAACGCGTCGTACTGACCCGACGTCTTTCGGAAAGGCGTCGACCAGGCACGACGCCATTTAGCGCTAGAAACCAGGTTCCCTGGTTCAACCCGAGGGTTTCTCCCTTGAACCCCAAGCACCCGAAAAGCCCCAAAACCAAAAGGGGAAGATGAGAACGTCAAGCACCAAGATCATGTTATGAAACCACATCCACAAACATCGCCATTCCCACAAGGAATCCCCCTAAACATGCTCAATCTAACCCCAAACACGTCACATCACGCCAAGAAGCAAACGAGCATACACGCAAGGTTTCGTCCCCCTACCGGTTCTTGAACTCCGCCAAGCTCCGTGCCGCCGTCCCGCCGCACCGCACACCGCCGCCGGTACCCTCGAGGACGCCGCCACTCCACCGGGACGTCGGCCGCCGTCCGGAGAGTGGAACACCGCGAAGGAAGTGGTGGAGGTAGAGGTGAGAGGTAAGGTGGTGTTGGAGTGGTGGAAGAGGAAGAAGAGGAAGGGAAGGGGAAGAAGAGCGTCGGAGAGGGCGAAGAGGGCGAGGAGAGAGAGAGTGAAGGTGAGAATGAGGGAAAGAAGGGGAGGCTCGCGGGGTCAACCAGAATCCCGCTAAAACGCGTCGATCGAGGCAGACGCCAATCAGTCTGACAGGACAGGCCGTACTGTCAATGCTCTGGCGCCGTGCCCTGACATCGCAGATGTCGCAGTCTGAATCGCGTCGACCAAGCTGGACGCCGTTCAGACGAAATGATAGGGGCCGTACTCTCGCGGCCCGAAACTCGCCCACGTGGCGCACACGTGGCACAACAACCAACAGACCTAAATGGCGTCCACACATCCTGACGCCTTTTGAAAGGCGTCGAACAGTGCTGACGCCATTCAGCCAAGAATCTCAAGACCCCTCCAGGGTCCAAACCAGGGGATCCGGCCCGAACCCGACCCGAACACAGAACCCGAAACCTCAGTCCTTACATCCTTTATAATTTCACGTTCGTTCTAAACTAGCCGATACCACCCTGGCTAGGGTTTTATTGGAACATCCATGTCAGGACCCATTAACTGTCTATGATATACCTGACAGTGAGCAATCCCCTCTTGACCATTAACGGTTTTCGCATGTGTTCCAACGTGGCTAATAATTTGGTGTTTCATGACTTATGGTTAAAGTCACTTAACCAAACATTAAACCACACCAGTCCTCACGCAAGAATCCATTAATGTTTTAGGTCAAAGGATCAACGATACTACTGAGACAGATAGATCTTTAGTTGACATTAGGTATAATTAACCATCTGAATATCCATCAGCCGATCAATTCAGTGAACATCCTCCTAGGATGAACACCTACACATATGTGCTGGTGCCCCACACCTATGACTGTAAGAATGGTCATCTACACATCATGCGTACCGATTTACGAGTAATCAATGTCACAGAGTGATTACTCTCCAATCGGGAACAGTTTAAGGTATATGTCCATGTACAGTCAAACTCACATTCGAGATCCCATCTCAAAATTGACTTTACAACCGCATATCCTAAGGACAGCGCAAAGAAATCCACAGATTACAAGTTTATACTCTAATTACTACTTAATTATATTAAAAGATTTTACAACACATTGGGCCTACACGGCCCAGAATTGACCTCTAGGACACCCAAACACTAACAACTTTTGCAGGTACATAGATGCTAGAAGTTTTACAACTTACATATGATTTTAAACAAGAGTAATGCCTACTATATCACATGCGGTGTAGAATAGCTGACGTAGATTACAACATTTCTCCTCCTTCCATCACCTGTCCCACTATCTTTTCCACTTTTACTACAACATTTCCCCTCCTCCCGCCATTTGTCCTACTATCTTTCTCACTTTTTTTTACTTTTTCTTGATTGTAGAGAAAAAAGAGTATAGGCCTCTGGCAGCTTTTGTTGCTGTCCTTTTCAACTCACCTGTATAAAAAAGATAATTGACTCATTCCTGCCATTTAAAAGAAGTAATCAATTCCTTTTCATTTTAATCTGGCGACATCCCAGTTTATCACTTTCAGTACATATTTATCACCTCGAAATCGAAATTATCACTTTTAGATGCATTTTTACCACTTCCAAAATGTATTTTTATCATTTTCTACTAATTTCAATTTTGTAACTTGATACTCAATTGTATCACTTTGTAATGTAGTTTTGTCACTTTCAGACGTATTTTTAACACTACTAAGGTCCAATTTTATCTTTTCCTACATAGTTCTGTTTTATCACTTCTAAAGTCTACTTTTGCCACGTCATATGTAGTTTCATTTTATTACTTTCAATGTAAAGTTATCATTCTCGAGTGTATTTTTATCACTTTTTACACAAAATTATCACTTCAAAGTAAAAATTATGACTTTTGAGTTTTTATCATTTTTTATGCACATGAAGTGACAAAATATTTGGAATTGATAATTTCTGTTGTTTTTCTTGACAGTTGAAGAAAGATTTCATTAAACTTTTGAAACGTCTAACAGAACACTTTCCTAAACAGAAAGTGGGAGACTTGAAGGAGACAAATTCCCTTAATTACATGAAAGGCCAAACCTGGCCACGGCATGGGCAGCCCCATTTGCTTCTCTCGGAATGTGATGCTGGTCTATGTTCCTCCAGAAGGTGAGTTGTTTAGAATCTTGAACAATAGTGGCAATCTTCCATGGAGGTTTGCCTCGACCTTGGATAGCAAGGATGACCTTCTGAGCATCACCCTCGGCCTGAATATGACCATTGTATTTTGATGCAAACATTTGACCTACCTTGGTGGCATTTGCTTCAACCCAGAGGGGGTCATTATTTGAAAAAGATTCAGTAGCACAATACACAACCTTCCCTTGGTTATCTCTGACAATAATGCCAGTTGCTCATTTATCCTCAGAAGTGGCACCATCAACATTAATCTTTAGAGTACCCAGGCTAGGGGGTTGTCAAGCCTGAGAACGTTTCAGCTTTGGAGGGGGGAACATCCTGCCCTGTCCAACCAATTTGCCTAATCCCACATCGCAAGTTGCATAATTTGAATAGGGTGTGGGTCGACATTTTCAAAATATTTCCTATTTCTAGCTTTTCATATGTTCCATATAATGGCAAAACACATGGTGATGTGTTTCTTATCAGAAAGGTCCTTAACAAATGGTAGGGCTTTCCATTGAATGATCTTTTCGTGGAGCATCTGCATATCCTGATGTGGATGATAACCCAGGGGGGAGCAAGCCCAAACCAAGCGGGCATAGTTACAATCAAAGAGGGCATGATCAATTGATTCTTTAGTTTGAGAGCAGATAACACAGACATTGCCAAGCTCGAGAATTTTGTAGGCCAGTTGTTGTTGCACTGGAAGGGCTTTGTTTAATGCTTTCCAAATAAAGAGAATAACTCTGGGGGGAATGTTTCTCGTGAGGTTGGGGTCCCAAATTGCTTTCTAGATTGGGCTTGCCGATGAAGAGGAGGGAGGGAGAGCAGGTTCACTCAGGAATCTGTAGGCAGTCTTCATAGTAAGAAACCATCTTCAGTCCCCTTCCAAACCAGACTATCACCATTCGGAATAGGGGATTGGGGGAGGGGAAATTGCATGATGGTATCCACAAAGTCGGGAGTAAAGAGATCCCTCAATTTTTGAGTATTCTAGGAATTATTTCTAATCAATTCAGTAACTTTGTTAGGCATATCCTATAGCAAATCAGACTTTGGAGTCAGCTTTGTGCAAATTTTTGCGATCCAGGGATCCTACCAAATATTGATACTAACTGTTGGGTTCTCGGGTTTCTCCGGCTCGCTCACGCAGTGGAAATAAAATAAAAATAATAATGATATGTTTCCCATTTCGATAAACTAAAATCGGATTAGAACCGATAATCGAACATTACCACGCACGGATTCAGATCCGCGTCCGAACGGTTCCGTCGGAGTGACAATGCGAACCGCACAAATGCTCGGCCTCTAGTGAAGTCTACGCAATCCTCCTTGCAGTGGATTTCCTCTCGTTCCTCGTTCCTCGAAGGCTACGAACAGTTCGCAGATCGCCGCAACAACCACCACAATGCGTGGTTGAATTCCCGTCGAACAGGAGTCGGGGAAGATGGCGGAGTAGACCCACAGCAGATGGGGCCGGCCTAGGGCACTAGAGAGAGGGAGAGAGGAGGGGCGGCCAGGGTTTTGCAGCAACTTGGTATGCTCATCTCGGTTGCTACATTTTATATTAATTGTGCGATTTTTTATAAAAACCCTCGATTTATATAAAACCCACTTTTTAATCCATCGCCTTGAGAATCATTTGCATGTGACCCTCTAGGCCTAGTTACTAGTCCGGTTAATGGCCCATTAAGCCCAATGATTCCTCCCTAACTTGATCAATTAATTAATAACTCATATTAATCAATTAATCAACTAAATTAATGTCGCACATTTAATTCTATTGGGCCTCCGATCACGTTGGATGCTAAGCAACACCGCGTGAACCCGGAAGATATTTGGGGTTAAGTAACCCACTCTTAGAACCTTTCCGTCGACAGTTACTGCGTGGATATAATCCTTCATTTGTACAATGCTTTCGAGTCAACTCAGGGTATGATATACCGACAAACCCTAATCGTTCGACTCACTTGGGTCGGATGCTGCCGTATAATATCGGAAAACTCCTTTTCCGATATTATCGTCCGCCCTGGCTAGAGACTTCCACGCATCCTTCCTAGAGCATTTTCTCTCTCTAAGTACCGAGAGCGAATGATTCCTCATTAACATTCAATTCCCTTCGACGGTATTCTGGTGTATCCGATCATTGGCTATTTAGAATCTCGTGGACAGAGATTCATAAACCAAGGTTAAAGCACAGAAGTCCACCGACAATATGTCCTTGGTGTCTCAGGTCCAAGGACCATCCACGCAATTGCGACAATAGAATCAAGCTGATTGACAGTGAGGTACTATACCATCCAACGATTCAGTTGGATCAGTTCAGCGAACTCATTCTCTAATGAGCACCTAATATTCGCCTTAGTGTCTGCACACAAGTAACTATGAGATCAGTTTGTTGGATTCGGTCATAACCCCCCCGGGAAATCACAGATGTAGAAGAACATAAAATAAAATGATTTCCCAAACTGGTTTAGGCTCTGATTGATACAACAAAAACGATCTAAATAAATCACACGAGATTTATCACCTTACACATAATATGTTATCCTATGAAAATTGGTGCTGAACTCCACGTAGCTTTGAGCCGCATAAAAGTTCGGCCTCTAGAGCTTAATCCACACCAACTCTTCACAACAACGAAGTTCACTTTCTCCAAAACCGGCACAAACCCTCCTGCCTCAAGAACCTGGGAAGAGTCCAACTCTTCTTTTCTTTTCTTGACGGCCAACTATGGTGAATGGGTTTTCATTTCTTAGAGTTACAGGTTGGAGAATAAGTGGGTTATATATAGGAATGTTAAGGCGGCAGCTTGAACCGCCTCTTTTAACCAAACCCATCTTTAACTGCCGCAGTTAAAGTAAATCCCAGGATATATTACATATCAATATATTATTATTAGCTTATTTATCAAACAAACCTAATAATACATATATTATATATATGCCCTTTATATTATTGCATATATACTTTTAAGCCATTCACATATTCCTTTCCCAAAAGAATCTAATGCTCTAGTATATTTGTCCATATAATAATATTCCGTTCTGCAAGATTTAATTCTGTGTGATCCTCTAGGCCCATTATCACACTGGTTTAAAGATCCATTAACTTATAATCCATGATGTGGATCTCATAAGAGACAAATTTAAGTCAGTGACAAAAATACCTTCATTTATAATTGCCTTGCAATTCCTTTTCTACTGACTTGTCGATCCACACCGAAAGCATTTATTGTCTTTTTCATCCTTCTGGCCCTTGCCCTTGCCTGCCTTGGTGATCTGATTACCTTTAGTCGGTTTCTTTCTCTTCTTGTTATTGGGTCTGGGTGGACTTCTTTTCTTGTTGGTCCGACCAACAATCATTACAGAAGATAGTTTCTCTTTCTGCATGGTCCCTTCAGCACTCTTTAACATGTTTAGGAGTTTTGGTAGAGAAACTTTAATCCTATTCATGTTAAAGTTTATGATGAAGGGAGAAAAGGATTCAGGCAATGACTGGAGAATGAGATCGATGCTAAGTTCAAGATCTAACTTGAATCCTAGCCCATTGAGTCTTTCTATCCACTCCATTTTCAGTACATGAGCCTGCACTGAAGCATCCTCAGACATTCTAGTCCTGAAAAGTTTCTTAGAGAGCTCATACCTCTCTATCCTACCCTACTTACCAAAGAGCTGGCGTAGTTGGAGAAGTATAGCTCTACAATCTGTCTTTTCAAATTGCCTTTGTAGCTTAGGAGTCATAAAGGTCAATATATAACACGGCGCACGGGAAGAATCTTCCGACCATTTTTCATAATTTAATCGATCACCCTCCTCGGCATCAGCGGGAGGCTCAGGTTGAATCGTATCTAACACGTACACAATCTTTTCGACTGTTAAGATTATTCGCAGATTACGTAGCCAGTCTTGAAAATTAGGTCCAGCCAATTTGTTTGTATCCAAGATGCTACAAAGGGGATTCGACAACGACATGATGATCTGAATGGAAAAATAAAAGACAATATTTTAGCATGCGTTCAAGGTTCTAACTTTAGATATGGTTTTCTATCTTAGTTAGCTCCACTATTTTGCGTCGAATTATATGATGCTCAATCATATAGAACGGCAGATAACGGCGATCATCATAGTGGGTCGGAATCCGAATAGAACTGAGATGCAACCTTGTGGAAAGCACAACAAATCACATCCCATTCCTTGAGCAGTCAACAGCACTTGCATCCAATGCAATATCCGACTTTTGGCCCCCGAGCAGTCATCCCCTTGTGGAAAGCACAACAAAGGATACTCCCAGTTGTTGGGATCCAGGCGGGATGCGAAGAACGCAGCGGAAACGATGAACAAAAATTAAACCCGCCCGATACCCGCTGATCCGAATCGGAACGAAAAACTCAAACCGAAAAATCGGGTTCGAATCTGATTATCGTGCGCGGATTCGAATCCGCTTCCGTCTCGGTTCCGTCGAGGCGATGCCGCGAGCCGCACAAGCGTCTGGCCTCCAGCAGTATCCACGCGATCCTCCGCAGTGGTACGTCCTCGATCCCTCGTCTGTTTCAGCTCGCTCGCTGAAGATCCGTCCCCGCAACGATTGCGGAAATCCCGCCGACGGGAATTCCCGACTTTCGGGAATCACACGCGGCGAAGACGGAAGCTGTTCTGGCGCGCCGAACGGGACGCCCAGAGGAGGAGAGAGAAAGGGGGGGTGACGGCTAGCAAGGGAAATCCTGGAGCTTGGCCCAGGGTTTCTCAACAGCGTGTATATATATTAAGTCGGCGCGACTTTTCACAACAGTCCCCGAGTTAATATAAATCCCACTTATGTACCACCGACTGAGAATCTTATTGCGTGTGACCCTCTAGGCCCACTTACAAGTCCAGTTTTCAGCCCGTTAAGTCCAATAACTAGTTATTAACTTATTGTAATTAATTAATATCTAGATATTAACTAATTACTCAACCGAATTATCATCGCATGTAAATTCGGTCGAACTTCTGATCAAGTTGGGTGCCAAGCAACACCGCATGTTCCCGGAAGGTAATGGGGTTCAGCAACCCACTCATGGAACCTGTCCGTCCATAGTTACCACGTGGCTATAATCCTTCGTTCGCACAATACTCTCGAGTTAACCTATGGTATGGTCAACTGTCAAACCCTAGATAGTTAACTCACTTGAATCAGACTCCGCTGTACAATATCCGAAAACCACTTTTCTGATATTGTTTCTGCTCTGGCCAGAGACTCTTGCAGATCTACTCTAGAGCATTCTCTCTCCAGTTACCTAAGAGCGAACGATCCTTTATTGAACACACAATCACCTTCGAAGGTTTTCCGCTGGACCCGATCCTTGACTATTAGAGATCCCGTGGATAGGGATTCGTAGGTCAAGGTCAAAGTCCAGAAGTCCACCGACAAGGTGTCTTTGGTGTCTCAAGTCCAAGGATCAACCACGCTACTGTGACGATGAATCAAGCCGATTGACAGTCAGGTAAATTACCATTCGGCGATTCATGTCGGATCAGTTCAGTGAACTCATTCTCCAATGAGCACCTATAGGTTTACCATTGTGTCTCCACACTAGTAACTAACGAGATCAGTCACCCTCATCATATGAGTTGGAATAACCTGTAATAGTCTAACCGGATGTTTGATGTCCTTCTCAAACATCCTACGACTAGGAACAATTAAGAATATGTGTTTATAAGTCATCAGTCTCATTATTATGATCTCATCATTATCTGATGACTGTTGCACATATTCATGGACTTCATTATGCGCAAATATAAATATGCCAATCTACTTAATGAATTTAATGTCATTAATTAGTGAACCAGATTGAAATAGGTGCCTTATGATTGGCTTAGAGGACACCTATATCCATCAATCTCCTACTTGGACTCAAGCCAATCACTTTCGCATTTGATCTCCATCAAATCTAAGTGATGCTCAGATAAAGTCTGTGGCTAAGACTTGGTCAGGGATCTGCTAAATTATCTACAGATGGAATATTTCCATTATGTTATTTTCTCTTAATCCTTTATCTCTGAACCTGTGAAAGAGCCTCAGAATGTTCTGTAACTTCTGAAGAGACCATGGCTCGATCACACAACTGATTGCTCCCACTGTTGTCCTACAACGATGGGATGGTATCAGAGACCTTTCAGAACTACATCTAGTTCAGGGATGAACCTTTTCATCCGTACTGTTCCAATAACAGTATCACTTGTCTATGTCGTCATCTTAATATCGAGTTTTGGATTGGAACCATTCCAATCCATTCCTTTCTACCAGAAGGTTAAATCCATTATTTGACTTGAAATTTGAGTCAGTGTGACCTCATAGTTTCAAATCATCCTCTCCATATACGTGAATGCACCCTTAGCACTTCTGAAGCGCTTAATGATGCATTTCACTCCTGTATCCTTTAAGGAACCTTTTCTTTAAAAGAATAAATTTCATATCTCAACAATTGAGACTTGTCATGAAATTTATGCCATACATCTTGACATACAGGTCAATATAATATCCCTACCGATCTATCTTAATAGATTCGTATTTCCAATACGTGGGATATTATAACTAAATCCATTATGGAAGAAAACATGGTCAACAATGCTTTCACTAATAGTAACATCCTGAAGTCATTCTTAATGACTTTGATGTTATTATCATAAAGCATTACTAAAGCGACCGTGCTCCCACTGTCTTTTTTGAACACACACAATCCGTGATCATTCTGAACGATAACATAATTTTTGACCATTAAGTCAAAACTTTTATTACAACTTAGGAAGCTTCAGCTTGATTCAAAATAATTTTAAAATCATAACTCACTTCCTGGACATTCTAAAAGCTTTAAAGGTGTATCATATACATCTTTACCTCAATCACATTGGGAGGATGTTTTTGATATCCAACTGTCATCATCTTATGATTGGCAGTATCGACAAGTATAATTTTAATAAACTTATCAATCTCAAAGTTGTAATGACAGAGAGCATCATTATCATAGATTTTAGATCATAATCTATTTTGAGCTCCTCTCACCTTGCTAAATCAGATATGTCAAACATATCCTTCTAGTCACTGAGAGAATCTCAAAAGTCTATGAAGCTCTCTGATGTGTTATGACCGGTTCCAAACAACTAAAGATTATTTAATAATCTTGTGTTAACTTGTGAATCTAGAACATCTTCTAGTTTTATCAGCTCCCACTATCTTCTCTGAGGACATGTTCCTCTTCACGGAAGACAGGTTTCAGGACGATAATTATTACATTATCGCCTGGCCAATAAATGTAATGTTCAAACTCTTTAGACATTCACAAATTCACATCATGGTAATACCTGACTTTTAAATCAGGTTTGTTCATAACTTACACCTCATATGAATTATTTGGTTTCCATATCTTATATGGACACACACTGACTTACTTGGAACCATCTTTAAAGTATGGACATCTAATGTTCATACTCATGCTCAAAAGGACAAGAATTAGGCAAATCTTATTATGTATTGCACCATATCTTAATAAGGTGCAATTCCTCATTCTATCATATTGCTATGATGCACAATGAGGATCAATCGAGCGAGGATACAATTATCTTCTTAATGATTTATGTGAATCATATACTAAAGTATCAGTTTTCTTGATCAAATCAAAATTCTAATACTTCATATTGATCTTATACCTTAATCTCTCAGATATATTCGTCTTGTACTTCAGTAAGTACATACAGTCGAATCATTCCAAGAGTAAACTATAAGGTAAGTCAACAGTAGTGATTATCTTTTGGCCTTTAAGCTGTTTACATCAATATGTATCAGCATCAATAATTTCTTATTGTACAACTCTATGTACAATACCATAGATAATCAGGATTCACACAGTTTATTTATATAGAAGACTTGTGAACATTCATCACATGAAATGTCACTTCAAGAATTTGTAGTACATTGACTGATTCAAACAACTATTATTCTTTCTCAATCAATGTTATTCTTGATATGCAACTAAATAACAGTTATTCAGTTTCATATTTGACTTTTATAGATATACAAAGATTTACTATCAAACAGCAAGCTATGAATATCATGAACAATAGTTGAGTCTAACTCAACACTTGTATTTTCTCGATTTCCTTTTACTTGTCTAAGTCTGCATCATATCGCAGTTCTGAAAATTATTTCCAATATCTCATATTGGATACGCTAATTCTCCAATAGACATGCAAAAGACGATAATAAGAATATATGAAACTTCTTTCAAGTTCCATATTCTTTTTGCCTTTATCAATATCCTTATATTGGTTGCAGTGGGAGAACTACTACTTCTCTATCTCAGCTGACTTCTCTTTATCCTTTTTCAGGTGTGGATTCAATCGTTTAAAATCTTACCACTTGCCTTGCTCAAAGGCATATCATGAATATCTCTTCATCTTGGTCTATCCAAATAAGAGATTTCATGACTATCATTGCCTTTCAAATAGGCATATCATGAGTACCACTTCACCTTGGTCTATCCAAGTAAGCGGATTCATGATATCTGATTAGGATAGTGACTTTCACTTGGCCCTGAAGACATTCTTCAAAGTTTTCTAATCAGTCTGAATATGAGAAGTATTGGCATCCAATATGCCAACTTTTTGAATAGACGACATTTTAGTGAATCGAAGGAAATAACGTGATTTAAGCAGATAGTTCTGATAATTCAATTATGGTCTTTTATCTTGAATTATTTCCCACTATTTTTCGACGGACTGTATAACCTTCAGGTATACAGAACGAAAGACTCCGACGGTCTTCTAGTGAGGATCAGAATCTCCAAGAATCATAGTATGACCTCGGGTAAACACATAGTATCATACCATTATCTTAGAGCAACCATCTCATGGTAATTGCAACTCCTTGCAATATCCAATCTTATTTCGGCTCCCAAGTCTTTAATGGTCTCG
Organism: Zantedeschia hybrid cultivar; assembly: GCA_030544215.1. Classification (NCBI taxonomy): domain Eukaryota; kingdom Viridiplantae; phylum Streptophyta; class Magnoliopsida; order Alismatales; family Araceae; genus Zantedeschia; species Zantedeschia hybrid cultivar. The sequence continues at coordinate 10,731,378 of JARZZO010000013.1, read as the reverse complement.
GGTAAACACAGTAGACCATTATACTTGGTCTAAGCTTTACCATCAATACGCGACAGAGTAGAGTAAGAATGCAGCTCCCGGGTAAACGCGAGGATAGCTATACTGTTCCTCTATTCTAATCTCAAGGCATCATAATGCTATAGTTAATAGTCCTTTCATCAGATGGTGGCAGATCTCGAGTAAACACGTAGAATCTGTCATCACTGAATCAAGTTCTAAGAACCATATTGATGGAGAGCCACGCGGTACATTCTCAATGACTCGCGCTCCGGCTTAGACTTTATGTTGAAGGTTTTGTTTATATTAAGTTGGTCTCATCCTTGGTGATAGTTTACAAATATATCGAATATATATAACTATACCTAGATATTAGCAATCGATTCATAATCAATAACTAAAAAACATGCATCATCCATACATGTTCATTATGTGGTCATAGACAGCACGGTGATTAACTTGAGCCAAACAATTAATCACCAAAACTATATAACAGTTATATAATCTAAACATGCAAACACATAGCCACTGGTGATCTCATTTCCTGTCGCCTTCCTGGTTGTATTTGTGGATCATCCTCGCCTCTCCTCGGTCGGCACGATCAATTACAAATATTATTAATTTTGAAACAATTTCAAATACAAATAAATTGTAAGAGAAAGCCTTATGGCCGAGTACAGATAGAATTACAATGGAATGGAGAGAGGGAGGCACACAAGTCTCATTAATTAACATTTAATTAATGAACATTCACATTCCATAACAATCCACAAAATCTCACACCATCACATGATATGAAATTAACTAAGTGCATGTCCATGACCACTACAAATTTTAACCATCCACACATGATAAAACTGTTATATAATTTTGAAAATATAATAATTTTGGCTTTCTTAAAACCTGGGTTCCAATTAAAATTGCATAATTTGAATTTTCGAAAATCTCATTTTCTAATATGCAATAAATCTAATTTAAAACATTAAACACATCAACATGTGCACACAAAGCTAAAATTAAAATTCTAAAATATTCCATGCATAATTTAAAACAATTCTAAATTAATTAATCTAACACTCAGATTAATTTTAATTCACTTTAATAACAATTATTAATGTGAAACAATCTAACATTTATAAAGAATTAAAAATTCCTAAATAACATTTATAAAAGAATTTTCAACTCATATTGTTAACCCCTTAACAACTCCTTGTTAAAACCCCTTAATTAAATCATATTTCTCAATAACAATTATCAAGAAATAATAATTAGAACATTTCTAATTAAAATGGCCTAACATCTTAGACTAAATTAATCTCTTAATAACATTTATTAAAAGATTAATGTTCAAGTAGATTAGATCTTTAAAACCAATAATTAAGAGATACTTGAGTAAACTAATTAATCATCTTAATAACTATTATTAAGATTTAATTAGTCCTTAATAACATTTATTAAGATTTATTACTCAAGAACTAATTAACTTAATTATAAAAATTATAAAGAAGTTAATTAATCACTTAACAACCATTATTAAATGTCTCTAAATTATTAAAATAATTTCCGAACAACAATTGCTAAGAAATTATTAATATTAATCTAATCACTTAACTAAGAGTAAATAACAACATTTGTTATTTAATATTAAGGTCATAACTTAACAATTAATTAACAACACATGTTAATATTAACTTAAGATCACATCTTAAATATAAATTAACAATAGTTGTTAATGATAAATTAAGATCATATCTTAATTAAGACTATTAATCTCTTAGTTAAAAGAGAATTAACATTAAGATCATATCTTATTATTAATTAACAACACTTGTCAATTAAACAATTAGATCAAATATAAATTAAAATCCCCTTAATTTAAGATCAAATCTCAAATACATTAAATTAACAACAGTTGTTAATTTAATTAAGATCACATCTTAAATAATTAAGGCCCCTTTATTTAAGATCAAATCTTAAATCATAAACCCCTACAAATCACTTATTAAAAGCAATTTTTCAAATTAGATCAAATCTTAACAATGACCCCTTAATTAAATTAATTAACAACACTTGTTAATCAATAATAAGGATCACATCATAATTTAAAATCCCCTTTTATCAAGATCATATCTTAATTAACCCATTTAACTGTAAATAACATATTTAAATTTAAAATATATTTAAACATTAAATAATCATGTTTTACAATTTAAATGGGTGGGGATTTAAAATTATCAATAAGGGTTATAGGGGTTTTAAGGGATTAAGGGTTAATGGGTTGAATGGGTTTGGGCCAAAGGGCCACCAAGGCTGAACTAGGTTGAACCTGGCTCGGGCCAGGGGGCTTGGACCCAGGCGCGACCTAGCCCAGCCAGGTCCAGCGCCTGGGCCGCCCTGGCCGACCGGGCCAGGCCGGGCCACGCCTAGCCAAGCGCCTGGCGCGGGACCGGCCGGTCCAGGCGCACAGGACCTGGTTCGGCCGACCAGTTTAGGGTTTTTCGGCCCTGTTTGAGGCCTGTTTTGGGCGCCGCCGGCCGCGAGGGTGGCCGAAAGTTGCAGAGGGATGTCACCCCTTCCATTTCCCCTGCCAGTGGTGGCCGGACGGCGACTCCTTCGCCGCCGGTGAACCTCCAAAGTTGGAGATTTGTGCATTTTCGCAGATTTTAGATTTTTCCACAATCCTTTTCAACTCTTGAAAATTATGGGAAGAAAAACTCCACCGGCCGCCATGGAAATTTTTCGGGGATGGCGAGGGATAGCTGGTCATACCAGCAAACCCACAGAGATGGTCCAACCATCATTAATCCCCTTTTAAAGCCCACAAATCCGGTTCTTCATCACCATGAAGAACGCGACAAAACCCAAAAAAAAAAAAAAAAATTTCGCACAGAAAAATTAAATTCGAAATTCTAAGTTCATCCCATGAACAATATCTATGAGGAAAAACGAATTTATGCATGAAATAATTTAGAATAATAATTTTATCGTTCCGGAGCGGATCAGAGCGCAACCTAACTCTGATACCACTGTTGGGATCCGAGCGGGACGCGAAGAACGCAGCGGAAACGATGAACAAAAATTAAACCCGCCCGATACCCGCTGATCCGATTCGGAACGAAAAACTCAAACCAAAAAACCGGGTTCGAATCTGATTACCGTGCGCGGATTCGAATCCGCTTCCGTCTCGGTTCCATCGAGGCGATGCCGCGAGCCGCACAAGCGTCCGGCCTCCAGCGGTATCCACGCGATCCTCCACGGTGGTACGTCCTCGATCCCTCGTCCATTTCAGCTCGCTCGCTGAAGATCTGTCGCCGCAACGATTGCGGAAATCCCGCCGACGGGAATTCCCGACTTTCGGGAATCACACACGGCGAAGAGAGAAGCTGTTCTGGCGCGCCGAACGGGACGCCCAGAGGAGGAGAGAGAAAGGGGGGGTGACGGCCAGCAAGGAAAATCCTGGAGCTTGGCCCAGGGTTTCTCAACAGCGTGTATATATATTAAGTCGGCGTGACTTTTCACAAAAGTCCCCGAGTTAATATAAATCCCACTTATGTACCATCAACTGAGAATCTTATTGTGTGTGACCCTCTAGGCCCATTTACCAGTCCAATTTTCAGCCCGTTAAGTCCAATAACTAGTTATTGACTTATTGTAATTAATTAATATCTAGATATTAACTAATTACTCAACCGAATTATCATCGCATGTAAATTCGGTCGGACTTCTGATCAAGTTGGGTGCCAAGCAACACCGCATGATCCCGAAAGGTAATGGGGTTTAGCAACCCACTCATAGAACCTGTCCGTCCACAGTTACCACGTGGCTATAATCCTTCGTTCGCACAATGCTCTCGAGTTAACCTAGGGTATGGTCAACTGTCAAACCCTAGATTGTTAACTCACTTGAATCAGATTCCGCTGTACAATATCCGAAAACCACTTTTCTAATATTGTTTCTGCTCTGGCCAGAGACTCCTGCGGATCTACCCTAGAGCATTCTCTCTCCAGTTACCTGAGAGCGAACGATCCTTTATTGAACACACAATCACCTTCGAAGGTCTTCCGCTGGACCCGATCCTTGACTATTAGAGATCCCGTGGATAGGGATTCGTAGGTCATGGTCAAAGTCCAGAAGTCCACCGACAAGGTGTCTTTGGTGTCTCAAGTCCAAGGATCAACCACGCTAATGTGACGATGAATCAAGCCGATTGACAGTCAGGTAAATTACCATTCGGCGATTCATGTCAGATCAGTTCAGTGAACTCATTCTCCAATGAGCACCTACAGGTTTACCATTGTGTCTCCACACTAGTAACTAATGAGGTCAGTCACCCTCATCCTATGAGCTGGAATAACCTGTACTAGTCTAACCGGATGTTTGATATCCTTATCAAACATCCTACGACTAGGAACAATTAAGAATATGTGTTTATAAGTCATCAGTCTCATTATTATGATCTCATCATAATCTGATGACTGTTGCACATATTCATGGACTTCATTATGCGCAAATATAATTATGCCAATCTACATAATGAATTTAATACCATTAATTAGTGAACCAGATTGAAATAGGTGCCTTATGATTGGCTTAGAGGACACTTATATCCATCACCAGTTAAATCGCACCACCATTACTACACAACAATGAGTTCGTAACCCGACCCTTGTGGAAAGCACAACAAGGCCAAGTTCAGTCCCTCATCCCATTGAAGCAAAGCTTTAGTACTGAGATACTTCCACCAAATCATGAACCTTGTGGAAAGCATAACAAATCCATGAAATAATGGCATTCAGTCACACTATAATGGTGGAGGGCCACGACGGCCTCCAAAGCCACCTTTACAGATCTAATATTTAATAAAGAGAGAATTTTGCTTTTATCTTGGTCTTACCTTAAGTGGTAGAATAAATATATTCGAGTTATATATTTACTGTACCTAGTAATTACTTAAAATAAATGCATCCCATGCAAATAAATCAGCCTGGGTGATCATGGACTCTAAGTAAAGCTACGTTGATATCCAGCCTACTTCCCAAGAAGCAGTATCATCCTCGTAGTTCATCCTCCGTGCCTTCAAGCTCCATTCGCTGTATTAATTACAATAATTACACGGCTCGCAGGCCGAAAAAAAGAATTACATGCCAAATAATTTCCAGCAGCCCTTAGGACGAGTACATTCATCGGAGGAAGATAGAATTACATTAGAAATTAAATAAAAAAAGAAGGGAGGCTCGTAGGCCTAAAACAAATTGAGCTAAGTCCATGATCGCCCACAATTCCAAACACAATCATATCAATCACAGAAAGGTTATTTTGAAAATAATCCTTATATTTGGATTGAAATCATGGTTGGCCGTCCACCCCTTAGGGTGGACGGCCAGCATGTTGGTCATCCAATCCAAGTGAACGGCCACAATCTTGGCAGTTTAATTTTCCGAAAAATTTCAGAAAATTTCGTAAAATTTGACGACCACTCCAAGTGCCATTTATGTTCCGGACAGCCACTCCAAGTGCCGTTTATAATCAGAAAAAAATTCAAAAAATATTCAGATGGCCTGGCCTTTTGCCGTCCAGTTTCCCTCTGTTCTGAAAAAATAAAATTTTCATGGCCTAAAAAAATAAAATAAAATTGAAGAACTCGAATAATGTTACAACAGAGATCGTTGTTCCCAGTTGCATCAATAGGAGCCTAAACCTAGCTCTGATACCACTGTTGGGTTGGGTCGTAACCCTCCCGGGAAATCACAGAAGTGGAAGAAAATAAAATAAAATGATTTCCCAAACCGGTTTGGGCTCCGATTGATGCAACAAAAACGATCTGAATAAATCACATGAGATTTATCACCTTACACATAATATGTTATCCTGTGAAAATCGATGCCGAACTCCACGTAGTTTTGAGCCGCACAAACGTCCAACCTCTTGAGCTTAATCCACACCAACCCTTTGCAGCCACGGAATTCACTTTCTCCAAAACCCGCACAAACCCTCCTGCCTCAAGAACCTGAGAAGAGTCCAACTCTTCTTTTCTTTTCTTGACGGCCAACTATGGTGAATGGGTTTTCATTTCTTTGGGTTACAGGTTGGAGAATAGGTAGGTTATATATAGGAAGGTTAAGGCGACAGCTTGAACCGCCTCGTTTCACCAAACCCATCTTTAACTGCCGCAGTTAAAGTAAACCCCAGGGTATATTATATATCAATATATTATTATTAGTTTATTTATCAAACAAGCCTAATAATACATATATTATATATATGCATTTTATATTATTGCATATATACTTTTAAGCCATTCACAGATTCCTTCCCCAAAAGAATCTAATGCTTTAGTATATTTGTCCATACAATCATATTCCATTCTGCAAGAATTAATTGTGTGTGACCCTCTTGGCCCATTATCACTCTGGTTTAAAGATCCATTAACTTCCAATAGTAAATTAAACCGGTTATTCCCAATAACCGTTTAATTTGTTCCGGACCTTTTGATAACGTTGGGTCAAGTAAATCCGTGTGATCCCAGAAGATGTCGGGATCATCTTTTCCCTATCTGGTAGCTATAAGTCTTCATTTACCATATCGCTATAATCTCTTCGCTCATTCTATGAGTCCGATTCGATCGTATGGTATGGTTTCGTCAAACCACTGGTGATCGAGTCGTCTGACCATAACCTCCATAATAATTTCACGTTCGTTCTAAACTAACCGATACCACCCTGACTAGGGATTTAATGGAGCGTCTATGTCATGACTCATTAACTGTCTGTGATATACCAGACAGTGAGCGATCCCCTCTTGACCATTAACGGTCTTCACATGTATCCTGATGTGGCTAATAATTCAGTATTTCATGACTTATGGTTAAAGTCATTTAACTAAACATTAAACCACACCAGTCCTCATGCAAGACCATATTAATGTCTCCGGTCAAATGATCAATGATACTACTGAGATAGATGGATCTTCAGTTGACATTAAGTATAATTAACCATTTGAAGATCCATCAGTAGATCAGTTTAGTGAACATCCTCTTAAAACGAACACCCACACATATGTCCTGGTGCCCCGCACGTATGACCGTGAGATTGGTCATCTACACATCATGCGTGCTGATTTACAAGTAATCAATGTACTAGAGTGATTACTCTCCAATCATGAACAGTTTAAGGTATGTGTCCATATACAGTCAAACTCACATTCGAGATCTCATCTCGAAATTGACTTTACAACCACATATCCTAGAGACAACGCAAAGCAATCCACAGATTACAATTTTACGCTCTAAATACCACTTAAATATATTGAACAAGATTGTACAACACATTGGGCCTACACTACCCATAAGTGGTCTGTAGGATACCCAAAACTACCACAGTCACCCTCATCATATGAGCAGGAGTAATCAATACTAGTCTAACCTGCTACCCGATGTCCTTCTCGGATATCCTCCGACTAGGAACTATTAAGAATATGTGTGTTTAAGTGATCAGTCTCACTAGTATGATCTCATCATAATCTGATCACTATCGTACATATTCACGAACTTCATTATGAGATGAAAATAACACGAATTTACACATAATGAATCAATGCCATATTCTATTAATAAATGAACGAGATTTACATGGTCAGATTGGCTTGTAGGCCACCTAAGACTAACAATCTCCCACTTGGACTAAAGCCAATCACCTTTATGCACTAAACCTATTGATTTTCGGTGACGCTCAAACACATTTTGAGCCAAAGGCTTTGTCAATGGATTTGCTACATTATCGGTGAATGGGACTCTTTTCACCACTACATCTCCTCTAGAAATGATCTCTTTGATAAGATGAAAGCGCCTTAGACTATCTTTCGATTTCTGATGAGACTGTGGCTCTTTCACTTGTGCAATAGCCCCATTGTTGTCACATAACAGCGGAACAAGATCAGATATGCAGGGAACATTGCCAAGGTCGATGATGAACTTCTTCAACCACACAACTTCCTGGGCGGCTTTAGCTGCAGCGATGTACTCAGTTTCAGTCATCGAATATGCAGTGGTTTCCTGCTTGGAACTCTTCCAACACACTGCTCCTTCGTTCAAAGTAAACACAAATCCATATGTAGACTTGCTATTATCTAGATCTGACTGGAAACTCGAGTTAGTAAAGCCTTGTAGTTTCAAGTCACCTCCTCTATAGACAAGAAACATATCTTTAGTTCCTCTTAAGCACTCAAGGATGCACTTCACTGCCTTCCAGTGCTCTTCGCCAGGATCAGCCTGAAATCTGCTCGTAACACTTAGAAAATATGCCACATCAAGCCGTGTACATAGCATGTCATACATGATAGATCCTATGGCAGAAGCATAGGGTACTCTATCCATGAATGTCCTCTCATTAGGAGTCTAAGGAGATTGCTCCTTTGAGAGATAAATTTCATGTCTCATCGGTATGAGACCTGTCTTGGAATTTTCCATGCCAAACCATTTGACTAAGGTATCTATATACATGGATTTGGTCATTTCAAGTATCCTCTTTGATCTATCTCTATAGATTTGTATTCCTAATATGTAGGATGGTTTTTTCAAATCCTTCATAGAGAAGTTTTTCAACAGCCAGATCTTTACCGATGACATCATAGCTACTTCATTCTTAATTAGTAGTATATTGTCTACGTAAAGAACTAAGAAGGTGACTGCGTTCCCACTGGTCTTCTTATACACACAAGGCTCATCTTCATTCTTAATGAAGTCATAAGACTTGATAGTCTCGTCAAATCTTATGTTCCAGCTCCGAGAAGCTTGCTTCAGTTCATAAATAGACCTTTGAAGCTTGCACACTTTATCTGGTAACTCTTATGATGTGAAACCTTCAGGTTGTATCATATACACCTCTTCCTCAAGGTTACATTAAGGAAGGCAATCTTTATATCCATCTGCTAGATCTCGTAATCATGGTGTGCAACTATGGCGAGTAGAACTCTGATCGATTTTATTATGGCAACTAGTGAGAAAGTTTCGTCATAGTCAATTCATTGCCTTTGACGATATCCCTTTGCTACCAAGCTTACCTTATAAGTGTCAATCCGTCCATCAGCACTAATCTTTCTGTTAAAGATCCACTTGTATCCAATGGGTACAATACCCTCGGGCAAGTCCTCCAAGTTCCAAACTTGGTTGATGTATATGGATTGGATTTCAGAGTTCATGGCTTCTCGCCATTTTTCGGCTTTTGGGCCTTCTATGGCCTCGTGGTAGGTTTTAGGATCATCAACCTTATTATATTCTACCTTAGACTTACCTTCATCGATATGTCCCACATATCTTTCAAGTAGTTTAGATATCCTACCAGATCTGCGAGGCTCATCTGTGTGTACCTGAACATATTTAGGAACTAATATCTCATATAATGATAATGCAGCTGTTTGGAGATTTGGAATATCTTCCAATTCTATTTTACTTCTACTATCCTCCTGGATAAGGTATTCTTCTTATAGGAAGACAATTTTTCTGACGGCAAGCACCTTTTGTTCACTAGGATGGTAAAAGTAGTATCTAAAGGTTTCCTTTGGATATCCCACAAACCTGCATTTATCAGTTCGTGATTCTAGCTTGTCTCGATCATACCTCTTTACATAAGCAGGACATCCCTAGACTTTAACATGTTTAAATTCTGATTTCCTACTGTTATACCCCGCACTTTTGCAACTATTAATAAATTTAATTAATTTAAATTGGACCAATTAACTAATTATAAGAATCCATGACTGAGTTTAAGTAACTTAATTTACTCCAATTAACCTAATTATGAAAGCCAAATAGCCCAATTATACTACTAAGAATAGCTTACTAATTTAGTTCAAATTGTATGTTGATGTATTAGACAACAACATAATCATAACTTTCTATAGAAACTTCTGATTAAGGCATAATGGATATCATTGGAAAGATAATAAAAAGATCCATAACTTTGTATAAGACCATTTTTACTAATTCAGATGTTTTAGAGGTTGAAAAAATCAAAGATCAGTTTTAGAAAGGGCTACCTATAGAGAACAAGTCCTAATCGGATTAGAATTTGAATTTGGAAACAAAGATGGTATAATTAATGTTAACCACGACCTAAAAAGTTATGTATAACATATTAGACTTAAATTAGAAGTAAAACATAATAAATTTGCATATAATTAAGATTCTAATTAATAGATAGAAAGTCATAATTGAAATCCTACTTGGACTAGGTGTAATGACCTGCCACCCTATAATCGAGGATCCGATTACTAAATGGGTACCGAATCATTAAAATTTGGAGCCAAACTAGCATCTCAATAAGTCTGGGAAGTAAATGATAAACTAAGTTAAACATTTCACATCACATCGAATTGTAAAGGAAGTGCACGAATTAAAAATTATTACAATTCAACTTGACTCAGCAAATAATTATATATTCCAATAGAAAAGAAATAATTAAGTATATAGGCCTGAAAAGAAAATAACAACTACATCGGGGCATATCCCGGAACAGTGTCCGTTGGCGCGCAATCCGAGACAAAACCCTTAATACTACGCCAGCTTCGAACCTTCACCTGAAAATCATAGGGGTGAGTCTCATCGAAATGGACTCAGTAGGAATCATTCGATCCCCACCACACACTCACACACCTACAAGTGCAACAACTCAAATATAGGCAATTGAATAAGTAAAGCAGTAAACACAACTCCCAAAGATTCCCAAATTGCGATATAAAACACATGCATTTGTAAATGCATCATGCACAACTCTGAAACCACTCCACCACGAAGTCCATAACCAGCATCTCGGCTACACACATAAACCACGCAGCCGAACACGGAAAACAACCGACCCGTTAGGACCAAACAACAACCCCTCGAATAGCACGCTGGCTACTCCGGCCTGTCTAGCTCTAGGTGGTTCTGCTTCCCCCAGCATGAGTAACACTCCGAGTGTACCACTCACATGTTAGTATTAGATGGTCTCAAAGCCAATCTGATACTATGTACCGATTCAGATTATTAATAAATGGCAACAATTCACTGTGTGTATTTAATTCGATCTATGTTTATTGTATCATGATGAAGTCTATGAACATGTGCAATAGTCTTTGGATTATGATGAGATCATAACCACGGGACCGAAGACTTATAAGCACATGTTCTTAATCGTTCCTAGTCATAAGATGTTTGAGATAGGACATCGAACATCCGGATAGACTAGTATAGGTTACTTCAGCTCATATGATGAGGGTGACTGATCCTATAAGTCACTTGTGTGGGGACACTATGCTGGACCTGTAGGTGCTCATTGGCGAATGAGTTCACTGAACTGATCTGACTATGAATCGCTGGATGGTAAACACCTCACTATTAACCAGCTCGACTCTTTTGTCACGGTTGCGTGGATGATCCTTAGACCTGAGACGCCAAAGATATCTTTTTAGTAGATTTTTGAACTTTAACCTTGACTAACAAATCCCTAACCATAGGTCATCAATAAGTCAAGTGATTGGGTTCAGGGAAATGCCCTCGAAGGTAATTGTGTGTTCAATACGGGATCATCCGCTCTCGGTAGTTTGAGAGAGAATGTTTTGAGAATGATGCACTTAAAGTCCCTGGTCAGGGTGGACTCTATGTTCGATAAGGAGTTATCAGATTTAGATTAGCGGCATCTGATTCAAGTGAATCGACCGAATAGGGTTTCACAGTAAACCATATCCTAGGTCGATTCAGGAACATTGCTCAGATGAAGGATTAAATCCATGCGCTAACCTATGACGGAAAGGTTCCAATAGAGGGTTGCTATAACCCCAGTGCCATCCAGGATCACGCGATGTTACTTGGCATCCAACGTGATCGGAAGTCCGTCCGAATTTATTGTGGGACATTAAATTCGGCTGATTAATTAATTATAAGGATATTAATTAATTTAGTGGATCCGTAAAGAGTTACTGGGCTTAATGGGCTATTAACTGGACTGGTATTTCGGCCTGGAGGGTTACACGCAAAAGGTTTTCAAGTCGATGGATAATCCGACAGAGTTTTGGATAAGTTTGAGTTTTACGAAAAATCGCAAACAAAATTATTATAAAAGAACAGACGCTACGTCGGGGGCCAGCAACCCTAACCTAGCCGTCATTCTTTCTCTCTCCTCTCTTCTAGAGGCACGACACGAGGCTGGCCCTCTGGAGGCTCCACTTCGGCTCCCGATTGCTCCGCCTTCCGTCCGATGGGAGATTCCGAATCCGCATGTCGCGGCGAATTATGCGAAGCTAGAAGGGATCCACGAACGTCGATTTGAGCGAGGAGGCAAGGATGATCCATCGCGAGGAGAACCGCGTGGATACTACTAGAGGTCGGGCACCTACGCTACTTGCACGGAAAACGAGCGCGGATTTGAATCCACGCAAGGTAAATCCAATTTATTCCGGTTTTATTTTAACGATCGAAACAGGATGGATCTGATCCCGAAATATTTTATTCCACTGCGCTTTAGGTCGGATCTCGACACAGCGATCCCAACAGTGGTTTCAGAGCCAGGTTCCATTGTGTTTTCGCCGTTTCGATCTCTTTTTTATAATTTTGTAATTAATTCCATGCCACAGCAAGTTTAAGACAAACTGTAAGCATTAAAATTATTTTATTTTCTGCAATTTTCGTGTGTTCTTCGCCAGACGAAGAACAACTCGTATCGGATTGTTTACGGGCATCCCAAGCGTTGGGAAAGGGCTCGATGGATCATGGGATTCTTCCCATGGGGTCGTGGATCGAAGCTATGATTTTGCATCACGACCGGGAGGACAGATAACCCCTTTATTTATTTATTTTTTTATACATAGGGGTTTCTCTTATATAGAGTTTTTTTTTTTTTTTTTTTGGGGGGGGGAGGGGGGGGGTTGGAAGAGAACCGCCGGGTCACCGGTGCCCCTGGGTGCCGGCGGCCGCCCTCCGACCAGGGGCCCTACCGGCGTGCACCTGTAGGGCAGGTTGCTGGCGGCAGGGAGCCACCGCCCCCCACCCTGCGCGCAGCTAGGGTTTCCTAGCTGCGCTCGGGTGGGGGGGGTAGGCCCGATGGGCCGGGCCGGGGCCCCGGGTCCGAGCCAGCTCGGCCCTGGACCCGGACCAGGTCCGCGCCCTTGTGGCCGGACCTGGGTCCGAACCAGGGGACGCCTGGGCTCAGCCCAGGGTCCGGTCCGGACCATTGGACCGCAACCCCTTTTTTCCCCCTTATTTTCTTATTTTTAATCCACTTATTGTTCAAAATTAAATAGAATTTAATTAATATTTGTAATGAGATTTTACAATAAGATTAAGCTCTGTTTTTAATTTTATGAACCAATAATTAGATTAATATGGATTAATGTAATTATTAACAAGTTGTTGTTAATTTAATCTAATTGTTAGATTAAAGGAAATTAAAGGGGAGTTAATTTAATTGTTAAATTTATAATTTAATGTCTGTTAATCTTACTAGCATGGAATATTACAATCTTGTCAATTTGGAGTTTCATGTACATTTAATTTTTTTTATTGATGTGCATTAGTTTGCTTTTTTAAATTAGATTTGAATTAGCATGCTTGAACTTAATACTAAATATTTCGAAAATTCTAAATCAAATTTTGTTTGGTCCCTTCATTTATGAAACCTAAAATTAGTTATTTTCGAAAATATTTTAATTAGCCATTTGATGTGCTATTCTTGTGTGGTTTGTTTTAATTAAAAACTATACGGTGGTCATAGATGTGCATTATTTTGTAGATATGGAATATGATTGTGTAGTTGGTTATTTATTAATAAATAGAGGTCTGCAAACCTCTCCCTCTCATATTCTATTGTGTTTCTACCTCCCTCCTTAATGTATTCACCGTAAGGCTTCCTCTTTTAAATTATCATTAAATTGTGAATTTATGATGGAATTTGATCGAGGCGGCTGCGCGTGGAGTGAGGATGATCCACAACTACGACCAAATGAATATGAAGGAGTTCATTGAATATATGGATTTGTAGACTCAAGATATAAACTGTTATATTGTGTGTGTGTGTGTGTTTGACTGTCTGGCTCAAGTCAAACCATAGTGCCGTCCATGACCACATTAATGACATGTATCTAATGCGTGTGTGTTTTATTTTGATTATGAATAAAATTTACTAGGTTATTAATGTATATAATATATTTGATATATTTAATACTATCACCTAGGATGAGACTAAAATAAATAAATAAAACCTTCGTAATAAATTCTAAGCCGTAGCGCGAGTCATTGAGAATGCACCGCGTGGCCCTCCATCAATATGATTAATAAGACTTAATTCAGTGGTGACAAATACTATGTGTTTACCTGAGGTTTGCCATCGTCTGTTGAGAGGACTATTGATCATGGCATGAGATGCCTATGGATAAGAGTAGAGGAATGATATAGTTATCCGCGTGTTTACCCGGGAACTATATTTCTACTCTACTCTGTTACGTATTAATGGTGATGCTTAGATCGGAGATAATGGTCTACTGTGTTTACCCAAGACCATTAATAAACTGGGAGCCGAGGTATGATCGGATATTGTAAGGAGTTGCAAATATCATGAGATGATTGCTCTTAGATAGCGGTATGATACTACGTGTTTCTCCGAAGTCATACTGTAATGCTTGGAGACTCAGATCCCTACTAGGAGACAGTCGGCATCTCCCGTTCTGTATATCTGAAGGTTATACAGTTCGATAAAAATTAGTGGGAGTAAAACTAGATAATCAAAGACTATATCTTGTTTTTACTAATCTGAATACCTGCTAATTATAGTTTTGATTATTTCCTATAGGCTATAATGTCACACCATAACCCGTTGCGAGGCATACTCGATGCCAACCGTTTGACAGGAACCAACTATTTAGACTGGCTCAGGAACCTGAAGATTGTCCTCAGGTCTGAGCAGATTGCCTATGTCTTGGATAATGAACCTCCTATTGAACCAGCATTAGATGCCCCAAAGGAGGAAATGATTGCATACGAAAAGTGGAAGGAAGACTCCACCATGGCCCAATGCTACATGTTAGCCTCTATGAGCAATGAGTTGCAGAGGCAACATGAGGAGATAGATGCTAGATCCATCATGCTCCATTTGAAGGAGCTATTTGGTAAGCAAAGCATAATCGAACGATATGAGATATCTAAAAATATGTTCAAGGCTCAGATGGCAGAGGGAACTTCAGTACAGACTCATGTACTGAAAATGATGGAATAGATGGAGAGATTGGATGCTCTTGGGGTTACACTTCCCAAGGAGATGCATACTGACCTCGTGTTATCTTCCCTTCCACAATTTTATGCCCAGTTCATCGCTAACTTTAACATGAACAAGATCCAGGCTACCTTAGCTGAACTACTGAACATGTTAAAGACTGTTGAGGGGAACCTTGTGAAGGATAAACCCCAAATGCTCATGGTTGGTAAGACCAACAGAAAGAGACTTGCAGTCCAAGCCTTTCGAAAATGGAAGAACAGGGTTCAGAGAAGGAAAAGGTTGTCAAGACAAAGGTAAGAGTGCTGAGAAAGGTGATTGCTTCTATTATCATCAAAAGAGCCACTGGAAGAGGAATTGCAAAGACTACCTCAAGGACAAGGCTCAAGGAACTGTGAAGCAGTAGGACGCTTCAGATATCTATATGATAGATGTTGTAAGGACTGAGGTTTCGGGTTCAGTTTTCGGGTCGGTTTCGAGCCGGATCCCCTGGTTTGGACCTTGAGGGGTCTTGAGAGTTTCTTCTGAATGACGTCTACACTTCACGACGCCTTTCAAACGGCGTCTTGCTAGGTGGACGCCATTTAGATGAATTGCTGTTGTGCCACGTGGGCGGGTCTCGGGCCGCGAGAGTACGGCCCCTGTCTCGTCGTCTGAACGGCGTCCATGATAGACGACGCGATTCAGACTGCGACCCTGCGGTGTCAGTGTACGGTGCCTGACATGTCAGCTGAACGGCGTCCGTGGTGGTCGACGCGTTTCAGAGAGCTGTCAGTACGGCCCGTCTTGTCATCTGATAGGCGTCTTTCTCGCTCGACGCGTTTTAGGCAGTTTCTGATTGACCCCGCGAACCTCCCTTTCTTTCCCTCATTCTCACGCTCTCACTCTCTCTCCCTCTCCGCCTCCTCCGATCCCACTCTTCCCCTTTCCCTTCTTCTTCTTCCTCTTCCACCACTCCAACGCCTCCCTACCTCTCACCTCTGCCACCACCACTTCCTTCGCAGCGTTCTATTCTCCGGACGGCGGCCGACGTCCCGGCGGAGTGGCGACGTTCTCGGGGGTACCGGCGGCGGTCTGCGGTGCGGCGGTTCGGCGACACGGAGCCAGGAGGAGTTCAAGTAACCGGTAGGGGGACGAACCTTGCATGTATTGCTCATGATTCCTTGGTGTGGCATGATATGTTTTGGGTTAGAATGAGCATGTTTAGGGGGTTTTCTTGTCGGAATGGCCGTGCTCGTGAACGTGGATTTGTAGTATGCTGGTAGTAGTCGTTTTCCCTACCTTCCCCCTTCTGTTTTGGGGCTTTTTCGGGGTGTTTGGGGTTAAGGGAGAAACCCTCGGATCGAACCAGGGAACCAGGTTTCTGGCGCTAAACGGCGTCGTGCCTGGTCGACGCCTTTTGGAAGGACGTCAGGGCAGTACGACGCCTTTTAGGACAGAAACCTCCCTGTTAGAGGTTTCACGAGTAAGGGATTCTGGCGCTAAATGACTTCATGAAAGGACGACGCCTTTCAGAAGGACGTCGGGCCATCATGACGCCATTTAGGCAGGAAATCACCCCGACTGAGGGTCTGTTTTCAAAAGGCGACCGCTGGTGTCGACGCCTTTTAGGCCAGATTCCGTGGCCAGTGTTTTATGAACCAGTTTAAGGAGCTTGAATGGCGTTGGCCTTGGGCGACGCGATTCAAGACAGAACAACACTAATTCATGCCAGTAAAATGTGTTCATACTGCTAGATAGTTGGTTAGTGCATACTTTAGTGTACTCGGTAGAGATGGATTCTTCATGACCGGATGGCACTGCGTTGTGTGTCGTGCGATCACGGACTTTTCACGTGACCGGATCGTACTATGCCGGGTTTTGGTGTTTTGTGTTACTGTGGACCTGGAGTGACAGTGCAACGCTTTATCACCCTGTGCTGGAGGGGGTGGAGCACAGCGCCGGTGGGGGCGTGGGCGGGGTGACACCTAGTGAGAGAGGGTCACCTGGTGAACCCCGGGGTCAGCTAGTACCGGTGTAGGAGTGGTACATTCGGAGAGTCACTCATACTGAGGGAAGGAGTAACCACCTGAGCCAGTTGGGCCGGAGTAGCTAGCGTGCTATCCGAGGGGTTACTGTTTGGTCTCAGCGGGTCAGTGTTTCCCACTTTCGGTTGTGTGGTCGGTGTTTCCCACTTTCGGTTGTATAGTCGGTGTTTCCCACTTTCGGTTGTGTGGTTGGTGTTTCCCGCTTTCGGAGGCGTGGTTGGCGTGTTTTACCGAGACGCGAGTTGTAGGCTCCTTGATAGAATGATTCTAGAGATATGCATGTTACATTTCGAATGCACATGGTTCATATCGAGATATTAGGAGTAGTGTGTTACAGCTTTACTTGCCTTATCACTTGTAACTTTGTTATTGCACTTGTGGGTGTGTGTGTGGGAGGCGGGGGATCAGATGATCCCTACTAAGCCCAATTCTGGTGTGGCTCACTCCCTGCGTTTTCAGGTGTGGACCTTGTGGCGTGTGGCGGCGCGTGGTGTTCTCCTTGGTGTGCGGACCAGCAGCTATCTCAGTTCCCGGGGTATGCCCCGATGTTGTTGTACCTTATTTCTCCCTGTACTTAATTAATTTGTTGGACATGTAATTATTGTTGGACTGTGTACGGACATTATTACTTTACTTCCTACGCACTGTACCTCCTTATGGTCCGTGTGAATGTTATATTTAATCTTGTTTAACGCTCACTCCTCCAGATGTGTGTATAAGATCCGAGTGTGAACCTGCAGTTAATGGGCCGACATGCATTTAGTGACCGGGTCTCCGGTCATAGGATGGCGGGTCGTTACAGTTGGTATCAGAGCTCAGTCTGGTCGAGTATGTGGTAAACTGGGTTAGATATCGTAGTCCAACAATAAGTACGAGTCTGTACAGGCGATGGCTGCTGGTGTAGAGTGATAGGTTTTGACGTGTTTGTGTTGATTTTCGCGTTCGTGAGGTAGTGATGGCGCCGAGGAAGAGAGTTTCGTTGGCTCGTGGTACGAGATCAGACGATGGTAGTTCGGGGGCAGAAGGGCATAATGTGGATCGTTTCGTGGAGGCTATGATTGGAGCTATGGGTAGATACCAGCAGGGAGACGGTAGTGAGGGATCCAATTCCCGAGGTGACCAGTTCACGGTATTGGAACGGTTTTTGAGGTTGGAGACCCCTTCTTTCACAGGTCGACCAGTCCCAGACGAGGCAGCTCGTTGGATTAAGGAAGTGGAGAAGGCGTTTGACGTTCTTGAATGTGCTGAGAATGACAAGACCTTGTTGGCAACCTATTTGTTGAAGGATAATGCATACGAGTGGTGGGTTACCATCAAGACAAGGATGTTTGCAGATAGATCTTTGAGAGAGATCCCTTGGGAGGTATTTGTGAGAGAGTTCAGTGGACAGTACTTTCCGAGGCTCGTCCAGGAGGCCAAGGAAAGAGAGTTTATGGAATTGGTGCAGAATGACATGTCAGTTCTAGATTATCATACGAAGTTTGTGGCTCTTGGAAGATTCGTTCCACACTTATCTGAGCATGAGAGATATAGAACAGAGAGATTTGTAGATGGACTCCGATATGATCTAAGGACAATGGTGGCACCTCAGGGTTGTAGAGATCTGGCGTCAGTGGTTCGATGCGCGGCAGCGGTGGAGACTCAATTTCAGCAAATGGCAAAAGAGTTGGAGCGATCGGCACGAGGGAGGCAGCAAGGCAAGAGCAAATCAACGGCCCTTCCGTCAGGCGGTTCGAGTTCCTTTGAGTTCGGGTTCCAAGAGACATCACGTGATGAAGATGAGGACGGTTCGGCCCAACAGATACAGACCGTGGCTAGCAGGCAGCAGGGAAAGAGACATGATGCGGCAGATTATTGTCCCCGTTGTGGTAGGTATCACGGCAACCGGGTGTGTCCATTGGTCGCTAGTATCTGTTTTGGCTGTGGTAGGAGGGGACATCTTGCGAGGAACTGTCCCCAGAAGAATAAGACAAGTCAGGGGCCGAGTGGTCAGTCGGAGCCCGGTACCTTATGTAGTGTTGTGTGTTCTTTCTGTGGAGATCCGAGGTGCAGGGATAGATAAACACTCTTATCTTGCCTTATTAGGTAGTAGTTGTGAACTCTTATGGCACTCTTTATGTATTTTGGGTCGTGGTGGTGATTTGGTATTGTAATGTGTACTTTGTAAGGTTATTATATTATGATGTTGGTCTATCAATTCTGGCGGAATCTTGGAACATAATTAATTTTGTATTGATCTGATTGACCGATTGCGTGTGGGGAGCCCCGTGTAAGAGTGCGATCGGTGAGGGCATTAGCAGGATTTTTACCGACGGTTGGTCCAGGGGTTTTCTTCGATAGCGACCCCCCCCCCCTTTTGTTGAGGTTGACTCGTAGGGGAGTTTGTTCCTTGTGGACCGAGGAGTATGAGCGGAGTTTCATTAAGTTGAAGACTCGTCTCACTTTGGCTCCAGTATTGGTACTTCTATTAGGTTCCGGTAGAACTGTGAGGCGATGGTGCAGTCAGATTAGAGGTAGATTCTGTGATTTGACCGTGGAGGACGTGCGCAGGTGTGTCCTTTTTGAGGCGCACTGTTCTAGATAAATAGTGCTTCCCGGAACGAGTAAGGCGTATCATTGTTGAGGTGGTCTAGTAGGATGGAGGACAGGGCCGATTTTGTAATTGAATGCTTGAATTGTCGGCTGGTTAGGGTGGAATATCAAAGTGGCACAGCAGTAGCGTAGTTGCAGTCCTTGCCGATCCCGGTGTGGAAACGGGAGCTTGTGACTTTGGACATGTATTAGGATTGTTTTATTCCCTGGTGGAGGGAGCGTGATCTGGATTACCATTGAGCAATTGACTACGTCAGCACACTTCCTGGCTATCAGGAAGGACTGGTCAGTCGATAACTTGGCTGAGTTGTTTGTCAGTCGGATCATCTCTTTCTGCTCGATGTGCCCTTATCCATCATGTCGAATCGGGCTTTGAGATTTACTTCTTGGTTGTGGGAAGAGTTTTTGGAAGGCCTTGAGTACGCGGTTAGCCTTCAGCCCGGCCTATCATCCCGAGGCTGATGGGCGGTCAGAGAGGGCCATTCGGATTTTGGAGGTTTTGCTCGTGGCATGTTGCCTAGACTGAGGAGGTTCTTGGGAGCAGCGTTGGTTTACAGTGGGGTTTTGTGTACCATAGCAGTTACCACTCTAGCATTGGCATGGCGCCTTATGAGGCATTGTTTAGATGGCTGTGTCGATCCCTTGTGATCTAGTCTGAGATTGGCAAGAGGCAGTTAGCAGGATTAGGGTTGGTATAGCAGGGTGCTAAGGTTGCCAGAGTTGTGCTATCATCGGTAAGAGACCGATTGAGTTTGAAGTTGGGGACCTCGTGTTTTTTCCAAGTCTCGCCCTCCATGGGTGTGAGGAGATTTGAGAAGCAAGGTAAGCTGGGTCCGCGCCGTGCTGGGCCTCTTCCCGTTCTTGCTCGAATTTGGGAAGATTACCAGTCAGCCTTGCCGTTCAATCTTGCGGGAGTGCACGATGCATTTCGTGTTTCGTTGCAAAGGAATGTTCTGGATCCGCCCCAGGTGTTAGAATTTTCAGAACTTGAAGTCGCTGATGACTTGTCCTTTCCAGAGTGTCTAGTGCGTTTTGAGAATCACTAGTGACAGGTCCTCCGAAACAAAGTTGTATCTGTGGACTGAGTATTTTGACAGTATCGCTCCAGGAGCGAGGTGACCTGGGGGCGCGAGATTGAGATGCTGGGAAACAGTTCCCTACCTTTCTGGTAAGTTCCCATGCGAGTTGGCAGTGGAGGCATGTAACGACTGAGGTTTCGGGTCGATTTCGGGCCGGATCCCCTGGTTTGGACCTTGAGGGGTCTTGAGAGTTTCTTCTGAATGACGTCTACACTTCACGACGCCTTTCAAACGGCGTCTTGCTAGGTGGACGCCATTTAGATGAATTGTTGTTGTGCCACGTGGGCGCCACGTGGGCGGGTCTCGGGCCACGAGAGTACGGCCCCTGTCTCGTCATCTGAACGGCGTCCATGATGGACGACGCGATTCAGACTGCGACCCTGCGGTGTCAGTGTACGGTGCCTGACATGTCAGCTGAACGGCGTCCGTGGTGGTCGACGCGTTTCAGAGAGCTGTCAATACAGCCCGTCCTGTCATCTGATAGGCGTCTTTCACGCTCGACGCGTTTTAGGCAGTTTCTGATTGACCCCGCGAACCTCCCTTTCTTTCCCTCATTCTCACCTTCTCACTCTCTCTCCCTCTCCGCCTCCTCCGATCCCACTCTTCCCCTTTCCCTTCTTCTTCTTCCTCTTCCACCACTCCAACGCCTCCCTACCTCTCACCTTTGCCACCACCACTTCCTTCGCGGCGTTCCATTCTCCGGACGGCGGCCGACGTCCCGGCGGAGTGGCGACGTTCTCGGGGGTACCGGCGGCGGTCTGCGGTGCGGCGGTTCGGCGACACGGAGTCAGGAGGAGTTCAAGTAACCGGTAGGGGGACGAACCTTGCATGTATTGCTCGTGATTCCTTGGTGTGGCATGATATGTTTTGGGTTAGAATGAGCATGTTTAGGGGGTTTTCTTGTCAGAATGGCCGTGCTTATGAACGTGGATTTGTAGTATGCTGGTAGTAGTCGTTTTCCCTACCTTCCCCCTTCTGTTTTGGGGCTTTTTCGGGGTGTTTGGGGTTAAGGGAGAAACCCTCGGATCGAACCAGGGAACCAGGTTTCTGGCGCTAAACGGCGTCGTGCCTGGTCGACGCCTTTTGGAAGGACGTCAGGGCAGTACGACGCCTTTTAGGACAGAAACCTCCCTGTTAGAGGTTTCACGAGTAAGGGATTATGGCGCTAAATGACGTCATGAAAGGACGACGCCTTTCAAAAGGACGTCGGGCCATCATGACGCCATTTAGGCAGGAAATCACCCCGACTGAGGGTCTGTCAGTTCGGGGATTCTGGGACTAAAAGACGTCGTGGGAGGGCGACACGATTCGTAAAAGCGTCGGGTAACCATGACGCCTTTTTAAGGCAGAAATCCCCTGATTAATGTTTTCTGGAATTCCTGGATTTTCGGTGTGAATGGCGTCTGAGGATGTCGACGCCTTTCAAAAGGCGACCGCTGGTGTCGACGCCTTTTAGGCCAGATTCCGTAGCCGGTGTTTTATGAACCAGTTTAGGGAGCTTGAATAGCGTCGGCCTTGGGCGACGCGATTCAAGACAGAACAACACTAATTCATGCTAGTAAAATGTGTTCATACTGCTAGATAGTTGGTTAGTGCATGCTTTAGTGTACTCGGTAGAGATGGATTCTTCATGACCGGATGGCACTGCGTTGTGTGTCATACGATCGCGGGCTTTTCACGTGACCGGATCGTACTGTGCCGGGTTTTGGTGTTTTGTGTTACTATGGACCTGGAGTGACAGTGCAGCGCTTTATCACCCTGTGCTGGTGGGGGTGGAGCACAACGCCGGTGGGGGCGTGGGCGGGGTGACGCCTAGTGAGAGAGGGTCACCTGGTGAACCCCGAGGTCAGCTAGTACCGGTGTAGGAGTGGTACATTCGGAGAGTCACTCATGCTGAGGGAAGGAGTAACCACCTGAGCCAGTTGGGCCGGAGTAGCTAGCGTGCTATCCGAGGGGTTACTGTTTGGTCTCAGCGGGTCAGTGTTTCCCACTTTCGGTTGTATGGCCGGTGTTTCCCACTTTCGGTTGTGTGGTTGGTGTTTCCCCCTTTCGGAGGCGTGGTTGGCGTGTTTTGCCGAGACGCGAGTTGTAGGCTCCTTGATAGAATGATTCTAAAGATATGCATGTTACATTTCGAATGCACATGGTTCATATCGAGATATTAGGAGTAGTGTGTTACAGCTTTACTTGCCTTATCACCTGTATCTTTGTTATTGCACTTGTGGGTGTGTGTGTGGGAGGCGGGGGATCGAATGATCCCTACTGAGTCCAATTCTGGTGTGGCTTACTCCCTGCGTTTTCAGGTGTGGACCTTGTGGCGTGTGGCGGCGCGTGGTGTTCTCCTTGGTGTGCGGATCAGCAGCTATCTCAATTCCCGGGGTATGCCCCGATGTTGTTGTACCTTATTTCTCCCTGTACTTAATTAATTTGTTGGACATGTAATTATTGTTGGACTGTGTACGGACATTATTACTTTACTTCCTGTGCACTGTACCTCCTTGTGGTCCGTGTGAATGTTATATTTAATCTTGTTTAACGCTCACTTCTCCAGATGTGTGTATAAGATCCGGGTGTGAACCTGCAGTTAATGGGCCGACATCCATTTAGTGACCGGGTCTCCGGTCATAAGATGGCGGGTCGTTACAGATGTAAACTTGTCAATAGGAGATTGTACATCATGGGTATTAGATACTAGGTGTGTATCTTACATCTGCAATTCTGTGTAGGCACTGACAAGAAGATGTAAGCTGAGGACCGGCGAGGTGGAGCTAAGGCTAGGTAACGGCGCAAGAGTTGCGGCAATCGCTGTGGGGACAGTGAAGCTCAAGCTACCATCCGGAGACACATTTTCATTAGATGAATGTTATTATGTACTTAGCATAATAAGAAATATTATTTCTGTTTCATGTTTAGATAGAATTGGATACAATTTAAATTTTGGGAACAATAGTTGTTCAATTTATTTTGGAAATGAATTAATAGCTTCTGCTATCTTGTCCAATGATTTGCATCTATTAAATGTGTCTCATAAAAATTTACACATCGACTCTTCAATTAAAAGAAGTAAATATGAAATGAACAAAGCTTACTTATGGCATTGTAGGCTTAGACACATTAGTGAAAACAGAGTCCAAAGGATGCATAAAGATGGATACTTAGATCTATTTGATTATAAATCATATGTAACCTGTAAGCCATATTTAATGGGTAAAATGGCTAAGTCTCCATTTACTGGAACTGGAGAACGAGCCAAAGACATATTGGAACTTATACATTTAGATGTATGTGGTCCTATGTCTACCCAAGCCATTGGTGATTTCTCGTACTTCATTACATCCACTGATGATCACTCAAGATTTGGATACATATACTTATTGAAGTATAAATCTGAAGCCTTTGAGAAATTCAGAGAATTTAAGAATGAAGTAGAAAAACCATTCGGTCCGATCGGGGTGGTGAATACTTGAGTACTAAGTTCATTAAATACTTAAAAGATAATGGTATCCTTTCTCAGCTTACACCTCCTTATACACCTCAAATGAATGGTGTATCAGAAAGGATAAATCGCACATTAATGGAAATTGTGTGATCCATGATGAGCATGTCCAAATTACTAGTGTCCTTATGGGGATATGCACTAAGCTCGGCTATGTATATCCTGAACAAGGTACCCAGCAAATATGTTGAAACCACTTCATATGAGATATGGAATGAAAGGAAACCAGACCTTAAACATATTAAAGTCTAGGGATGTCCTGCTCATGTTAAAAGATATGACGCAGATAAGCTGGAGTCCAGAACTGACAAATGCAGATTTGTGGGATATCCAAAGGAAACTTAAGGATATTACTTTTATTATCCTAGCGAAAAAAAAGTGTTTGTGGCCAGGAGAGCTGTCTTTCTGGAAGAAAATTATATTCTCCAGAAGGACAGTAGGAGTAAAGTAATTCTGGAAGAAATTACAGACCCACAAATTGGTAATGGTTCATTAGATGAACTGTCAGTTTCTGAACCTGTTCAAAATGATACACAGGACCTCGTAGGTCTGAAAGAGTATCTAAACCACCAGAAAGATATGTGGGACATATTAATTTGGATAGTTCAAGGATACTCTATAATGAGTATGATGATCCTAAGACTTATCAGGAGGCCATTGAAAGTCTAGAGACCGGGAAATGGCGGGAAGCCATAAATTCTGAAATACAGTCTATGTACATCAACCAAGTTTGGAACTTGGAAGATTTACCTGATCGTATAGTACCTATCGGCTGCAAATTGATCTTTAAAAGTGATTAGTTTTTATCCAAGTGGGAGATTGTTAGTATTAGATGGTCTCAAAGCCAATACAATACTATGTACTGATTCAAATTATTAATAAATGACAACAATTCATTGTGTGTAATTAATTTGATCTATGTTTATCGTATCAAGATGAAGTCCATGAACATGTGCAACAGTCTTTGGATTACGATGAGATAATAATTATGGGACCGAAGACTTATAAACACATGTTCTTAATTGTTCCTAGTCATAAGATGTTTGAGATAGGACATCGAACATCTGGATAGACTAGTATAGGTTACTTCAGCTCATATGATGAGGGTGACTATTCCTATAAGTCACTTGTGTGGAGGAACTATACTGGACTTGTAGGTGCTCATTAGCGAATGAGTTCACTGAACTGATCCGACTATGAATCGCTGGATGGTAAACACCTCACTGTTAACCAGCTCGATTCTTTTGTCATGGTTGCGTGGATGATCCTTGGACCTGAGACGCCAAAGATATCTTGTTGGTAGGTTTCTGAACTTTGACCTTGACTAATGAATCCCTAACTATGGGTTGTCAATAAGTCAAGTGATTGGATTCAAGGAAATGCCCTCTAAGGTAATTGTGTGTTCAATACGGGATCATCCACTCTCGATAGTTTGAGAGAGAATGTTCTGGGAATGATGCGCTTAAAGTCCCTGGCCAGGGAGGACTCTATGTTCGATAAGGAGTTATCGGATTTAGATTAGCTGCATCTGATTCAAGTGAATCGACCGAATAGGGTTTAACAATAAACCATACCCTAGGTCGATTCGGGAACATTGCACAGATGAAGGATTAAATCCGCGTGCGAACCGATGACGAAAAGCTTCCAATAGAGAGTTGCGATAACCCCAGTGCCATCCAGGATCACGCGATGTTGCTTGGCATCCAATGTGATAGGATGTCCGTCCGAATTTATTGTGGGACATTAAATTCGACTGATTAATTAATTATAAAGATATTAATTAATTCAGTGGGTCCATAAAGAGTTACTGGGCTTAATGGGCTATTAACTGGACTGGTATTTGTGCCTAGAGGATCACACGCAAAAGATTTTCAAATCGATGGATAATTCGACATAGTTTCAGATAAGTCTGGGTTTTTACAAAAAACTACAAATAGACTTATTATAAAAGAACGGACGCTACGTCGGGGGCCAGCAATCCTAACCTAGCCGTCATTCTTTCTCTCTCTCCGCTTCGGCTCCCGACTGCTCCTCCTTACGTCCGACGGGAGATTTCGAATCCGCATGTCGCGGCGGATTACGCGAAGCTAGACGGGATCCACGAACGTCGATTCGAGCGAGGAGGCCAGCACGATCCATCGGAAGGAGAGCCACGTGGACACCGCTAGAGGTCGGGCACCTGCGCGACGTGCGGCATCGCTCTGACAGAACCGGAAAACGAACGCGGATTCGAATCTGCGCAAGGTAAATCTGATTTACTCTGGTTTTATTTTAACGATCGAAATGGGATGGATCCGATACCGAAATATTTTATTCCGCTGCGTTTTCAATCGGATCTTGACACAGCGATCCCAACATCTCACACCGGCACTAGTTATACCTCAGGGTACACCAGGTGACCCTCTCTCTAGGCATCACTTCACTACTCCCACACCGACGTCGTATCACTCCCACACCGACACAGGGTGCCTAAGCGCTAACAACTGTCACTCTAGGTCCACGATCGCAAAATACGCAACACAGTGCAATCCAATCACATAGAAATCCTCGTCCTCAAAGTACGTTTTCAAGCATACACGTAATCAAACTGTCTAACAATGTAAACACATGTTAATTGCATGAATTAATGGGATTCTGTCTTGAATCGCGTCGCCCGTGGCCCGAAGCAGGTTTCCCTGTAGCCTCCCTGAGCCAAGAAAAGTGGGATTTCCTCCCCTCAAATCATCACAAAACACTAAAAAATAAAGACTAAGGAGGAGAATCCAAATGGCCGATTTAAAACACCCGTTCCCTAATTTATAAAAACGAGCATTTTTACCCAAAAATCCCCTAAACATGTTCTAAAGCGGAAAAAATATGGTTTTAATCAAAACACAACGGAGATCGTCCCCTACCGGTTACTTGAACTCCTCCTAGCCGCCGAACCGCATGCCACGAGCCGTCGTCAGTACTGCCGTGGACGCCGTTACTCCACCGGGACGTCGGCCGCAGTCCGGAGAGAAATGCGCCGCGGAGGAGATGGTGGTGGTTGTGATGGGTGTTAGGAGGTTGATGGAGTGGAGGGAGAGGAGGAATGGGGAGAGGAAGTGAAGGAGAAGGGAAAGGGGGCGTCGGAGGTTCGGAGAGAAGGGGGAGGAGAGAGAGAGGAGTAGAGAGAATGAGGGAAAGGAGGGAGGGCTTCAGAGCGTCAACCGAAGTTGGTTAAAACGCGTCGTTACTGAGCGACGCCAATCAAACGATAGGACAGGGTCGTACACTGATAGATCTCTGAATGGCGTTGTCTATGCAAGACACCATTCAGACGACAAGACAGGGTTGTACACTAATAGATCTGTGAATGGCGCCGTCTATGCAAGACGCCATTCAGACGACAAGACCGGGGCCATTCTCTCGCAGCCCAAAACCGGCCCACGTGGCACATTCTAAAAAGCGTCCCCCTAACCCGACGCCATTTGAACCACGTCGAGCAAGCTCGACGTGAAAAAGAACCCATGGCCCAACCCCACAAGGGCCCAAACCAAGGGGTCCGACACCGAAACTAACTCGACCATATTTGAAACCTCAGTCCTTACACTAGGATTTTGTACAGAGATTTACTTGACATAGTCTTAGTATTTTAAGCATAAGTCCGTGCATAAAATTTTAAATTAAGTAAGAAAATTCCCATTAAAACGATGACTTAATATTCTAGAAGTGTTATGAAGACCATATATTTGAAATAAGTCGTTTCCTAATTGGAATCATGACACCTTTAGATATAAAGGAAATCTGCCAGATTTTTGAGTTCGGAGTACTCAAGATAGCATGTCAGTAAAATAAACATATTGTTTTGTATAGAGGTTCAAAAATAGTAAAATTGGTCGAATTAGAAAGGTAATAAAAAATTTTAAAACTTTGTAGAAAAGAGTTTTTCATAATTCAAATATTTAAGGAGTTGAAGTTAAAGGTCTTCAGAAAAGAAAATTACAAGTAGCTTGAACAGAGTCCGATTTGGAATAAGAAGTGATTTTGACTTGGAGATTAAGTTATGGGAAGCAGGAGTTCGAGGAAGTTTTGTATGATTAGAGGCTTAGAGAACGTGAGAAAGAACTTAGAGAATGTGAAAAAGATTTTAGAGGAAGAGGAAATCATGGATAGATAGTAATGAAGTCATAGGAGATCTAAGAGTCCGTCTTTCTTCAAATGATAGATGGATAATCGTACACATGATCTATTTTGTAATACAAAACTATGTTATTTTCGAAAGTTTTAAAAATATAATCAATTAGTAAGAACTTTGATATATATGTAGACTTTAGGATATTCAAGTTTCAGATTTTTGTAATCTTCTTTTCTATTTATTCCATGATTATTATCTCAGCCAATGTAATATGTCCGTTCAATATGTTATGTTTCTAATTTTGATCACACGAGTTATGGTTGTTTGTTCTCCTTGGTCCGATGCCCAATTTGACAGATGTCTATTTTTCATGTTATCTTCATGTCTAATAAATTTTATTATTTTGCGGAGTTTGGTTGATATTTATTCCATAATATTATTTTCAGACTATACAATTTGTCCAGACAGTTGTGAAATTTTAACTTGTGAATCCTATATCTCATTTGATTCATTCCAAATCATACAAAATTTTATAGAGACCTTTGTTATATTATATTTAACTTCTCTTAAGTGTTTTAAAATTTTATGAATTCTTTTGATGTTCAGTTTACCTTCTATTTTGATTTACTGAAATTCTATTTATGTTGGATTCTCCAAATCAAAGTGAGAATCTAAAATCATATCAAACAAATCCATAAATTGATGAAATTTTGTCCACACTTTAAATATAACCTTTTTAACATGTTCTCCAAGTTTGATAATTTTCTGAACCTGTTTGATAGTATTCGGCCTATTTGTTAATTTGTTTGCTCTGAAAATTAGTTTTGATGGCCGAAAAATATGTTTGTTATTCCGAAAATTCTAAGAAAATTCCTTTGACTATTTTTTATGCCCAGAAACCTATTTTGATCTTATTTACTCTGATTATCTATATATATGACCATGATGACTCTCTAAGTAACTATTTTGTATATAAAAGTATATATTTTAACTCTTATATGTACGTATTAATTTGATAATTCAATTTTCAGATCTATGCTCATATTTTATCATTATTTGATCTATGTTAATGTAATTGTACCATAATTATTTGAATTTACTTAGACATTGCCATCTTAAAGAGATATTTGACCCGATTCCATTATAAGCATCCATATTGGATAGGGTATTTTATTTGGAACCCAAGAACAAACGGGTGGAATCCTGATTTCCAGCCGGCTAAAACCAAGGGACGGTGATACGTAATGTCCTGGCGGTTTGGAGTTGGGTGGGACTTAGAATCTCTGATTCTGCATAGTGACTAAAACCTTTGCATCATTTGCCTAGATACTTTGGTATTTATTTTGTTTAGATCCTTATGTTGTGGTTTAAGTGCATGTCCATTATAATATGATTTGATTTGTTTGATTGGCACATAAATTTGAAATCCTTACTCCATATGTTTATTTGAATTCAACTTAGTCATTTGAATCTTTTGATCATCCTGCAATCATATGAATTTGTCTTAACTATATGATCCATGATATGAATCGGATTTGATAAGCTACTACACCATGATATTTGCTATTTGATATGACATGTGCTCAGGGGACGGCGATATGTAAAGCCTTGACAATTTGATATATTATGTGATACGCACTAATCATGGCTAGTAGAATTTTATATGTCTGATATGAGTTCGATCATACCATATATAGTATATGTTAATTGATCTATTCATGCGATTAGAAAATATATTTGGTTTGATAAGTTTATATCTGACCATGTTTTGTATCATGTTCTTATTTGAAATATATGTAGAATTGTGTAAAATCATGTTTAATATAATTGTATAATGTGATTTGTAAAATTTACTATATGTTAAGTCATGTGGATTATTTGAAGTCTACTGAGTGGTTGTACTCATAAACCCTATTAACATTTTCAGGATAAGAGAAAGAGAATCTAAAATTCAAGAAGACTTCTGATTGAGACATTCGACATCTTCAGGAGGTTATTTGGATTGAAATTTATAGCTTTCTTAGACTTGATATAATAGAGATAATGAGAGATTGATGTATTTTTCTTTATTTAGTGAGATTGAGAATTTATACACAATTGATGAAAATTGTAATTTATGAACTTTAGTATTAGCTATATTTGGATATTTTGGACTATTTGATAGTTATAACATTTGTTTAAAATCGCCTTGTGGTTGTTTAGCTCTCATACATGTTCATTATGGTGGAATTTGTTCTCAGATTACATGGTCGGATTCCGAATTAAAAAAAAAAAAAAAAATGAACCGGATCCGGAACATAACACCTACCTTATCTCATATAGAGTAGAGGCCACAGACTTACTGGGTACTCTGTTCAGTAGGTATACTGCTGACTTTAGAGCATACTCCTAGAAGGATACTGGTAAACCTGAAAAGTTCCTCATGGAACGCACCATGTCTAACAATGTGCGATTCCTCCTTTTAAATACACCATTTATTTGTGGTGTATATAGAGAGGTCAACTAAGAAAGGATACCACTATCCTTTAAGAATTATGTGAAATTAGTATTCAAGTATTCTCCTCCTCGATCTGATCAAAGAGCTTTAATACTCTTTTCTAACTGCTTCTCTACCTCATTCTTGAACTCTTTGAACTTATCAAATGCTTCTGACTTATACTTCATTAAGTATACATAACCGAATCTCGAGAAGTTGTCGGTGAACGTAATAAAGTAGGAGAAGCCACCTTTGACTTGGGTGGACATGGGACCACATACATCCGAATGTATTAGTTCCAAAATGTCCTTGGCACGTTTTCCATGTCCAATAAATAGAGATTTTGCCATCTTTCCGATAAGGCAGGACGTATATGTCGCAAACAAATTATAATCGAATGCATTCAAATATCCATGTTTGTGCAACTTTTGCAACCTGCTTTCACCAATGTATCAAAGTTGACAATGCCATATGTAGGCTTGGTTCACACAATTCTTGCTCTTCTTAAGATCATTATCAATGTGAAGATTGTAATAAGAAATATCTAAAAGATATAAACCATTGACTAAATATGCTGAAGCTATTGATTTATTACCATAATAAATCGAATAACTTCTATTCTCAATAGACAACCTATATCCTATCTTGTCCAAACAAGATACTGATGTGATGTTTTTTATTATGCTAGGAACATAATAACAATCTTCTAATGATAAGACGTTTCCCGATAGAAGCCTGAGGTTTGCTGTCCCTACAGCAACTGCCGCAACTTTTACGCCATTTTCTAGTGTAAGGATTGAGGTTTTCGGATCCGGTTATCAGGTCAGTTTTAGGGTCGGATCCCTTAGTTCGGGCCTTGATGGGGCTGAGACCAAGCTCGAAGCGGTTTAAACGGCGTCCAGAAATGTAGACGTGTTTTAGGCTGTGCCACGTGGGCGCCACGTGGGCTGGCCTTGGGGCGCGAGAGTACGGCCCCGGTCATATCGTCTGAATGGCGTCTTGGATGGACGACGCCATTTAGAATACGACCCTGACTTGTCAGTGTACGGCCCGGTCTTGTCATCTGAATGACGTCAGGATTGCACGACGCATTTTACCCAATTTCTGGTTGACCCCGTGAACCCTCCCTCCTTTCCCTCATTTTCTCCTTCTCTCTTCTCTCTCCTCTCTTCCCTCCGGCGACCCCTTTCCCCCCTCCTTCCTTTCCTCCCTCCATTCCATTTCTCCCTCCACACCATAAACCTCCCAACTACCACCACCACCTCCTCCGCGGCGTTTTTCTCTCCAGACGGTGGCCGATGTCCAGGTGGAGTAACGGCGTCCACGGCGGTATCGGCGGCGGCGTGTGGCGAGGCGAGTTGGCGGCTTGGAGCTAGGAGGTGTTCGAGTAACCGGTAGGGTGACGATCCCCGTAGTATTTCATTTAAAAACCATATTTTCCCGTTTTGGAGCATGCTTAGTAGTTTTCTTGGGGTGAAAATACAAAATGCATGTGATGAGAAATTGGGTGTTTTAATGGGTATTTAGGTTCTTCTCCCCATTCTCTGTTGGGATTTCTCGGGTTTCACCGGATCTCACGCGCAGCGAAAAATAAAATAAAAACGGAGATCAGTTCCCGTTTCGAAAAACTAAAAACTACGATTATCGGATAATCGATTCTCACCGTGTGCGGATTCGAATCCGGAACCGTTCGGTTCCGTCGGTGCGACACCGCAAGCTGCGCAAGTGCCCGGCCTCTAGCGAAGTCCACGTGAGCCTTCTCGCGACGGATATCCTCACGTTCCTCATTCTTCGCAGCCTACGAAACCTCCGCCAGTCACCGCAACGATCGCTGCAACGAGCGGACGATTTCCCGTCGAACGGGATTCGGAGAAGCGGCGGAGCAAATCTAGATCTGTCTGGACGCCAAAGAGAGAGAGAAACAGAGGAGGGGCGGCTAGGGATAGCAACAACTTGGCCTGCTCAGCTCGTTCGCTATGTTTTATACTAACCGCGCAGTTTTTTATAAAAACCCCCGATTTATATAAAACTCACTTATTTATCTATCGCCTTGAGAATCATTTGCGTGTGACCCTCTAGGCCCAATTACTAGTCCAATTAATGGCCCAACAAACCCAGTGACTCCTTACTGGCTTTATTAATCAATTAATAACCCTTTATTAATTAATTAATCAATCGAATTGACGTCGTACATCGAATTCGACTGAGCCTCCGATCACGTTGGGTGCCAAGCAACACCGCGTGAACCCGGAAGGTATCGGGGTCAAGTAACCCACTCTTGGAACCTTTCCATCGACAGTTACCGCGTGGATATAATCCTTCATTCGTACAATGCTCTCGAGTCAACTCAGGGTATGGTGTGCTGTCAAACCCTAACCGGTCGACTTGGATTGGATGCCGCTGATAAATATCGGAAAACTCCTTTTCCGATATTATCGTCCGCCCTAGCCAGGAACTTCCGCGCATCCTTCCTAGAGCATTCTCTCTCTAAGTACCGGGAGCGAATGATTCCTTATTGACACACAATTTCCTTCGACGGTATTCTGCTGTACCCAATCCTTGGCGTTTTAGAATCCCGTAGCTAGAGATTCGTAAACCAAGGTCAAAGCACAGAAGTCCACCGACAAGGTGTCCTTGGTGTCTCAGGTCCGAGGACCATCCACGCAACTGCAACAATAGAATCAAGCTGGTTGACAGTGAGGTACAATACCATCCAGCGATTCAGTCGGATCAGTTTAGTAAACTCATTCTCCAATGAGCACTTACAGATTCGCCTTAGTGTCTCCACACAAGTGACTTATGAGATCAGTCACTCTCATCACATGAGCAGGAGTAATCTGTACTAGTATAACCGGATATCCGATGTCCTTCTCGGATATCTTCCGACTATGAATGATTAAGAATATGTGTGTTTAAGTGATCAGTCTCATTAGTATGATCTCATCATAATTTGATCACCATAGCACATATTCACAGACTTCATTATGAAACGATAATTAATACGATTTACACATAATGAATATTATGCCATTATATTAATAAATGAACGAGATTTACATAATCAGATTGGCTTGTAGGCCACCTAAAACTAACAATCTCCCACTTGGACTAAAGCCAATCACCTTTATACAATAAGCCTATAGACTCTAGGTGACGCTCAAACACAATTTGACCCAACGGCTTTGTCAGTGGATCTGCTACATTGTCGACGGATAGAACTCTTTCCACTACTACATCTCCTCTGGATATGATCTTTATTAATATGCCATTATATAAATATGCTTCGATTTCTGATGAGACCACGGCTCTTTCACTTGCGCAATCGCTTCATTATTGTCGCACAACAGTGGAACAGGCTCAGAGATGCTGGGAACTACGCCGAGGTTGGTGATGAATTTCTTCAACCACACTGCTTCCTTTGCGACTTCAACTGCAGCGATGTACTCAGCTTCAGTCGTCGAATCTGCAGTGGTTACTTGCTTGGAACTCTTCCAGCACACTGCGCCTCCGTTCAATGTAAGTACGAATCCAGATGTAGACTTGCTATCATCTGGATCTGACTGGAAACTCGAGTCAGTAAAGCCTCGCAGTTTCAAGTCACCTCCTCCATAGACAAGAAATATATCCTTAGTTCTTCTCAAGCACTTAAGGATACATTTCACTGCCTTCCAGTACTCTTCGCCTGGATCAGCCGGAAATATGCTCGTAACACTTAGAGCAAATACAACATCAGGTCGTGTACATAGCATGGCATACATGATAGATCCTATGGCAGAGGCATAGGGTATTCTATCCATGAATGCCCTCTCATCAGGAGTCTTAGGAGACTGCTCCTTTGAGAGACTAATTCCATGTCTCATCGGTATGAGACCTCTCTTGGAATTTTTCATGCCAAACCCTTTGACTATGGTATCTATGTACAAGGATTGGGTAATTCCAAGCATCCTCTTTAATCTATCTCTATATATCCGTATTCCCAATACGTAGGATGCTTCTCCCAAATCCTTCATGGAGAAGTTTTTCGACAGCCAGATCTTTACTGATGACATCATAGGTACATCATTCTCAATGAGTAGTATGTCATCTACGTAAAGAACTAAGAAGGTGACTGTGCTCCCACTAGTCTTCTTGTACACACAAGGATCATCTTCATTCTTAATGAAGTTATAAGACTTGACAGCCTCGTCAAATCTTTTGTTCCAGCTCCGGAAAGCCTGCTTCAGTCCATAAATGGACCTCTGAAGCTTGCACACTTTATCTGGAGATTCTTTGGATGTGAAACCTTCTGATTATATCATATACACCTCTTCCTCAATGTTACCATTGAGGAAGGTAGTCTTCACATCCATCTGCCAGATTTCATAATCAAAATGTGCAGCAATGGCGAGTAGAACCATGATCGACTTTATCATGGCAACTGGTGAGAAAGTCTCGTCATAGTCAATTCCTTACCTTTGACAATATCCCTTTGCCACCCACCTTACCTTATAAGTGTCGATCCGTCCATCAACACCGATCTTTCTCTTAAAGATCCACTTGCAACCGATGGGTACAATACCCTCAGGCAAGTCCTCCAAGTTCCAAACTTGGTTGGTGTACATGGACTAGATTTCTGAGTTCATGGCTTCTCACCATTTCCTAGATTTTGGGCCTTCTATGGCCTCCTGGTAGGTTTTAGGATCATCATCCTCATTATATTGTACCTTAGACTCACCTTCAGTAATGTGTCTCACATATCGTTCGGGTAGTCTAGGTACTTTACAAGATCTACGAGGCTCATCTGTGTGTACCTGAACAGATTCAGGAACTGATATCTCATCTAATGATAATGTAGCTGTTTGGGGATCTGGAACCTCTTCCAGTACTATTTTACTCCCACTGTCCTCCTAGAGAAGGTATTCCTCTTCCAGGAAGACAGCTTTCCTGGCGACAAACACCTTTTGTTCACCAGGATGGAAAAGATAGTATCTAAAGGTTTCCTTTGGATATCCCACAAACCTGTATTTATCAGTTCGTGATTCCAACTTGTTTGGATCATGCCTCTTTATATGAGCAGGACAACCACAGACTTTAACATGTTTAAATTCTGGTTTCCTGCCTTTCCACATTTCATATGGAGTAGAGGCCACAGACTTGTTGGGTACTCTGTTCAGTAGGTATGCTGCTGACTCTAGAGCATACCCCAAGAGGAACACTGGTAATCTCGAAAAACTCATCATGGATCGCACCATGTCCAACAAGGTGCGATTCCTCCTTTCTGATACACCATTCATCTGTGGTGTATATGGAGGGGTTAGCTGAGAATGGATACCATTATCCTTTAAGAATTATGTAAAATTAGTACTCAAGTATTCTCCTCCTCGATCTGATCGAAGAGCTTTAATACTCTTTCCTAACTGCTTCTCTACCTCATTCTTGAACTCCTTGAACTTCTTAAATGCTTCCGACTTGTACTTCATTCAATACACATAGCCGAATCTTGAGAAGTCATCGGTGAACCTGATGAAGTATGAAAAGCCACCTTTTGCTTGGGTGGACATGGGACCACATACATCCGAATGTATTAGTTCCAGAATGTCCTTCGCACATTCTCCATGTCCAGTAACTGGAGATTTTGCCATCTTTCCTATAAGGCAGGATTCACATATTGCAAATGATTCGTAATCGAATGCAGTTAAGTAAGCATGCTTGTACAACTTTCGCAACCTACTTTTGCCAATGTGCCCAAGTCTATAATGCCACATGTAGGCCTAGTTCATACAATTCTTGCTCTTCTTAAGAGCATTATCAATTTGAAGATTGTAATAAGAAACATTTAAGAGATATAGACCGTTGACCAAAGATGCCGAAGCTATTGATTTATTACCATAATAAATCGAACAACTTCTATTTTCAATAGTCAACCTATATCCTATCTTGTCCAAACAAGACACTGATATGATGTTCTTTATTATGTCAGAAACATAACAACAATCTTCTAAAAGTAAGGCGCCTCCTGATGGAAGCCTGAGGTTTGCTGTCCCAACAGCAATAGCCGCAACTTTTGCGCCGTTTTCTAGCCTCAATTCCACCTCACCTTGTCTCAGCTTGCGCTTACTTGTCAGCATCTACACATCATGGCAGATATGATAAGCACATCCGGTATCTAATACCCAAGATGTGGAATCTCTAACTGACAAGTTGATATCTATCATATAGATATCTGAAACTTCAGATAGCTTCACCTTTCTATGAGCTTTATCGTTAAGGAACTCTTTGCAGTTCCTCTTCCAGAGACCATACTGCTTATAGTAGAAGTAGTCACCCTTCACTACTCTTTTGCCTTTGTCCTTCAATCTTTTATCGTTAGCTATCATCTCTACTTCAGAGGCATCCAATGCCGATTCAGCAAGAGGATCAGCTCCAGGGCAAATTCAATGTGCTCAGATCTGAAGACATTCTTCAGGTTTATGAACCAATCCGATTAGATCAGGTAAGTCAAAAGGGCATCAAGTATGCCACGGAGTGGGTTATTCCACGACATAATTCCCTACAGGAGATAAGTAAAATCTATTTAGCAGATGTTCAATTATTAAAATTTAAAACAAGACATGGTCTTTTGTTCAAGTTTAACTCCTACTAATTTTCGACAGACTGTATAACCCCCAATTATACAGAACGGTGTAGACACCGATTTTGGACCCCCTTTTGGTCATGAACCACATCCATCATTAGCCCATCGTCACCAAACCCCTCATCTTAGTCATCTCAGCCCACTAATAACTAGGCCCATTAACCAATCCCGACTTTAGCCACCTTTTCGTGGAAGACCAGCCAGCCCGCCTTCCACCACCCTTCGAAGGCCAGCTAGCCCGCCTTCCACCACCCCTCGAAGGCCACCCCTTGCCTTCCACCGCCCTTTGAAGGCCATCCCGTGCCTTCCACCACCCTTCAAAGGCCAACCGGGCCGCCTTCCACCTCTTTGTGGAAGGCCAGCTACTTGGCCTTCCACGGGATTGGAAGGCATGTTGGCTGGCCCTCCACTCCCCTAACTACGACCTTGACCTCGTCTTCCCCACGATTTCCTCCACTCGCCACCCTTGTCCCCACTACTCCGATCACTCACCACTCCGGCGACTGCCGCGCGCACCACCTCCGATCCTTGACCACTTCCATTGGCTCCAGGATGATTTACGGGGATTTAGACCCCTATTTTCTCCTATTTTCCCTTCACCTATTTAAACCCCCCATGTCCCCTCGAGCAGGGGGGTTAAGGAGTTTTTTGGAGAGAAGGCTCAGAGGAGGTTAGCAAGTGAGTCGGTTTTGAGGAGTCGAGCAGACAAGGAGTCAGAAAGCTTCAGGAGGGGCTTCAAGAGGAATCCTTCGCACTCCAAATGGGCTTGTCCTCTTAACCCTCTTTTACTTTTCTCCTTTTCACCTCATTGCATTCCCACTTTTGATCAATTCCGTAACATTTTCCTCTCTCACTCTCCTTTCCACTTTTAACACATCACTTCACTTTCCACATACGAGCACCCCCATCTGCATGCATGCATGTTAAGATAACCTAGCAACCCTTCCCCAGAGGTTTTAAACAAAAAACGGGAGGTGGGTGGCCATAACATATGGTCACCTTCCCTCCCCAAACACCCATCCGGGATCCTTATCGCATTTCCGCGTGCAGACTACCGAGCTCTCCTCCTCTGGCTGGCCGGAGGAAAGAAGGGGAAACCACCATCTCTCGCTCCCTCAGAACGCGATCACTCTACAATCCTGCGGAGCACAGGGACCGTAAGGTAATGCACCTGGCGATCACACTTTAATCTCTAACCCTCCTAAAATCGCCGCAGTGCTAAGACGAACGGAGAACCCCTCGATCTGAAGCCCGCAGCAGCGGCGGGGGACGTTTCGGGTGCCTACAAACGGGCGACGCCGACAGTCTCCTAATGGGGATCAGAATCTCAATGACTTGCACTACAGCCTTGTAGATAGCACAACAAACTGTAATACAATCAGAGAGCACCCAACTCATGGGACTTGCAACTCCTTACAATATCTGATCATAGCTTCGGTCCCCAGAGATTTAATGGCCTTGTGGATAGCACAACAAATCATCAATTCTGGTCTAAGCTAACCATCATTACGCGACGAGCATAGATTTGCATGCAGCCCTTGTAGATAGCACAACAAGGCTACATGGTTCCTCTACCCCGATCTATAGGCATCTAATGCCATAGACATAGTTTCTCCTCCTAATTAAACAGGCCTTGTGGATAGCACAACAAACCTGTCTAAAGTGATTCGAATCCTATGACTATAACGATGGTGGACCACGCGGTAAGTTCTTAACTATTCGCGTTACGGCTTAGAGTTTATCTAAGGGTATTTAGATAACTTTTATCTTGGTCTCTCCTAGGTGATAGTATAAAAATATATCGTATATATTTAGTAAATACTATACCTGCTTTGATTCATAATCAAATGAAAACATTGCGCCACATACATGTCTAGAGTGGTCATGGATAGCACAGTGGGTTTGACTGGAGCTAACAGTCAAACGCACACACAATCTAACATAACATTTACATTAGATAAACCTGCAAACACATAGGCAAGAGATCTCCATCTTTTCGCCTTCCTGGTTGCAGTTGTGGATCGTCCTCGCTCCTTCCTCGGTTGCCTCGATCAGATTACATTGATTCTAAAATTACAAGTAAATTGAAGAAGGCCTTATGGCGAGTACAAGAGGGAGGGAGGTAGAAGTACATCGGAGTATAAGAGAGAGAGAGGCACGCAGACCTCTATTTATTAACAATTAATAAACAATCATACATCCACGATTCACACAATCCATTCATCACATGAATAATTGATTAAGTATATATCCATGACCACAGTGTGTTTTAAACATCTACACATGATATAGCGCATCACATGACTAAAATAAAAGAGTTTTCAAAATAAATAATTTTGGCTTTCAAAAAGTTAAGATCCAATCAAAATTGGTATTTGAATTTAGAAAAACTCATTTATTAATTTAACATGCAATTAGATCAAAATTTATAAGCAATAAACACACATCACATGTGCACACACTCCGAATCAATAATTCAATATTATTCCATGCAAATTAGAACAATTCTAATAATCTAACATTTAGATTAAACCCCATTAATAATCTAACAATTAGACTATTAATAACTAATCTAACTCTTAGATTAGTCTATTAAAGTTAATTATCAATTTAACACTTAAATTATTAATTAACTCTAATTATTAATTAACTACTAATCTAACTCTTAGATTAGTCAATTTAAAGTTAATTATAAACTTAACACTTAAATTAACAATTAACTTTAATTAATTAATAATTACTAATCTAACTATTATATTAGAAGATTAATGTTAATCATTAAATTAACCCTTAAATTAATAACTAACAATAATAATTAAAGACTACTAATTTAGCACGTAAATTAGTCATTTAAGTCAATTATTAATTTAACAATTAAATTAACAACTAACTCAAATATTTAATTAACAATTAGATGAAATAAAAGTTAATAATCTAACAATTAGACTAATAACTATAAATAACTAATTTAACATTCAAATTAGTTAAATTAAGGTTAATTATTAATTTAACAATTAAATTAATATTTAACCCTTAGTTAATCAATCTATTTGTTAATATTAAAATGATTGAAAATCATTAATTTAATAATTAACTAAAACTGAATTCTAATTTAAAATTTAAAACAATTTCAAAATTTAAATTCAGATTCAAATTTTAATTAATAACAGCTAATAGGTGGTTAAGGGGTTAAGAGGGTAAAGGGGAGGTTAAAGGGCTCAGCCCAATAGGAGAAATGGGCAACTGGTTCGAGCCAACCTTGAGCCCTGGCTCGGCCAGTGGCTCGAACCCTGGCTAGTCCAAGCCAGTCGAGCCATGCCCGGTTCGGCCGGTCCGGCCGAGCCCTGGACTAGCTCCCCTTCCACCCGACGCCCCCCTGCTAACAGAAGCCCTAGTTGCAGGAACTAGGCGGTGGCGTGGAGGCGTGGGGAGTGCCCGCCGGTGGCTGCCGGCTGGCCCCATGGCACCGCCGGTGCCTGCTGGTCCCGCCGGCGACACCCCAGGTGCCGGTGGGGTTGTCGGTAGCACCAAAAATTGTAGGCTCGAGCCCCTATATTATGTTTCCTAGTTTTTCATAAAACCAAAGAACAAGAAGAAGATCTGTGGTTTCTCCGGCCATCAACAGCGGCTCTCCGCCGCCGGCCACTAGCCCCGGTGGTGAGCAGACGCATAGCAGGGGTCTGGTTCTCTTCCTCAGCAATTGGGAAGTCCGTACAAAGTTACCGAGTGGCTCGGAATCCTCTGTTCTTCGTCCTACGAAGAACGCGAAAAAAATCCACAAAATAATATTCAAAAATTGCAGAACATTAATCCGATTAATATTGTGTTCATCATATGAACACAGTTCTAACAATATAATTGCATTCGTGCATGGAATTAATAAATCGGAGACCGAAACGGGACGAGAAACAGTAGAACCTGGCTCTGATACCACTGTTGAGATTTCTCGGGTTTCACCGGATCTCACGCGTAGCAAAAAATAAAATAAAAATGGAGATCCGTTGCCGTTTCGAAAAACTAAAAACTATAATTATCGGATAATCGATTCTCACCGTGTGCGGATTCGAATCCGCAACCGTTCGGTTCCGTCGGTGCGACACCACAAGCCGCGCAACTGCTCGGCCTCTAGCGAAGTCCACGCGATCCTCCTCGCGACGGATATCCTCACGTTCCTCATTCTTCGCAGGCCACGAAACTTCCGCCAGTCACCACAATGATCACTGCAACGCGCGAACGATTTCCCATCGAACGGGATTCGGAGAAGCGGCGGACCAGATCTAGATCTGTCTGAACGCTAGAGAGAGAGAGAAACAGAGGAGGGGCGGCTAGGGTTAGCAGCAACTTGGCCTGCTCAGCCCGTTCGCTATGTTTTATACTAACCGCGCGATTTTTCATAAAAACCCCCAGTTTATATAAAACCCACTTATTTATCCATCGCCTTGAGAATCATTTGCGTGTGACCCTCTAGGCCCAATTACTAGTCCAGTTAATGGCCCAACAAACCCAGTGACTCCTCACTGGCTTTATTAATCAATTAATAACCCTTTATTAATTAATTATCAATCGAATTGATGTCATACATCGAATTCGACCGGGCCTCCGATCACGTTGGGTGCCAAGCAACACCGCGTGAACCCAGAAGGTATCGGGGTTAAGTAACCCACTCTTGGAACCTTTCCATCGACAGTTACCGCGTGGATATAATCCTTCATTCGTACAATGCTCTCGAGTCAACCCAGTGTATGGCATGCTGTCAAACCCTAACCGGTCGACTTACTTGGATTGGATGCCGCTGATAAATATCGGAAAACTCCTTTCCCGATATTATCGTCCGCCCTGGCCAGGGACTTCCGCGCATCTTTCCTAGAGCATTCTCTCTCTAAGTATCGGGAGCGAATGATTCCTTATTGACACACAATTCCCTTCGACGGTATTCCGCTGTACCCAATCCTTGGCGTTTTAGAATCCCGTGGCTAGAGATTCGTAAACCAAGGTCAAATCACAGAAGTCCACCGACAAGGTGTCCTTGGTGTCTCAGGTCCAAGGACCATCCACGCAACTGCAACAATAGAATCAAGCTGGTTGACAGTGAGGTACAATACCATCCAGCGATTCAGTCGAATCAGTTTAGTAAACTCATTCTCCAATGAGCATCTACAGATTCGCCTTAGTGTAACGACCCGCCATCCTATGACCGGAGACCCGGTCACTAAATGGATGTCGGCTCATTAACTACGGGTTCACACCCGGATCTCACACAACACATCTGGAGGAGTAAGTGCTAAACAGGGCTAAATATAACAAACACACGGACTACGAGGTGAACGAGTGCGCAGAAAGAAAGATAACAATGTTCGTATACAGTCCAACAATAATTACATGTCCAACAATTAAATAAGTACAGGCAGAAGGAAAGTACAACAACATCGGGGCATACCCCGGCACTAAGACAGCTGCTGGTCTGCACACCAAGAAGACACCACGCTTCCGCTCGCCACGAGGTCCACACCTGAAACCGCAGGGAGTGAGCCACACCAGAATTGGGCTCAGTAGGGATCATCCGATCCCCTGCCTCCCACTCACACACCCACAAGTGCAACAACAGGAATATATGGCAATTAAGTAAAGCAGTAAACATAGCACCCAACTCGGATATGAAACGCACGATAAGCAGTGTAGCAAGAACCATTCTAAGCAACTCGAAGAACCCAACACAGAGTCACGTCTCACAGCCAAAGTCCACAAAGCGACTGAACCACACTGACGACCGAAGTCAAACGTCGCCTCCCAACACTACCACCAATGCTCACGCCTGTCCACCCCTACAGTGTTCCGGGGCACTGTAGGGTGAGGCAGTGAGCCAAGCTAGGACTAGATGGAACCAGTGTACCGCCACTGCCAGCTACGTGTGCACACAAGCAGTCTAGACTACTGTCCTACCGTCCGGATTGCCTCCACGCTAGGCCTCAGCGTTTCAGGAGGGCCCTGGGGACCGGCGAACCCCCGTCAAGCCGAAGCTACAGGAACTACCCACAAGCCCAACTCTCCAGGGCTGCGTCAGGCCAAA
Source organism: Zantedeschia hybrid cultivar (assembly GCA_030544215.1). Lineage (NCBI taxonomy): Eukaryota > Viridiplantae > Streptophyta > Magnoliopsida > Alismatales > Araceae > Zantedeschia > Zantedeschia hybrid cultivar. The sequence continues at coordinate 10,687,696 of JARZZO010000013.1, read as the reverse complement.
GGGCTAAGGGTACCACTCGTAACCTTGATCAAAGGTCACATCAGGCCCAGTGGCTAAAGGGTAAACCAACTCCCACCAGTACTAGCTCCACAGCAAGAAACGCGCCGGAAGCTGTCACGACAAACAGGGAAACCCCGACCTGCCGAGACCAAACAGCAACCCCTCGGATAGCACACCAGCTACTCCGGCCCGACGGGCTCAAGGTGGTTCTGCTTCCCTCAACCAAAGGTAAAACACAACATGTACCACTCCTCCCACCGGTACGGCACAATGCCTCACAGACACCATGACCCTGTCCCCATCGGTCCATAGTGACAAACGTAAACCACAGTTATTCCGATTCCACAGTCGCATAAGCACACACACGCATATAACATGATGAATAACCACTCACGCAGAAGTCCTCAGTCTCAGTGTACAACGTAAAACACGCATTTGAACCGTCCCACAGTGAAACACATGTTAAAACCAGGGTTTATACAGCTCTGTCTTGAATCGCGTCGACCGAGGTAGACGCCATTCAAGATCCTCAGACAGGTTCATTAAAAGCCAGATTATCCCTTAAAACGCGTCCACCAGTGAAGCCGCCGTTTAAAACGCGTCAGGGTCGCCAGACGCCATTCAACCCAAAAATCCAGATTGCAGAACCCTTAAACGGGGGCATTTCCTGCCTAAATGGCGTCATGATGGCCCGACGTCCTTCTGAAAGGCGTCGTCCATCCATGACGTCATTTAGCGCCAGAACCCCTAATTCAGGAAACCTCGAACAGGGAGGTTTCTGCCCTAAAACGCGTCGTACTGACCCGACGTCTTTCGGAAAGGCGTCGACCAGGCACGACGCCATTTAGCGCCAGAAACCAGGTTTCCTGGTTCGACCCGAGGGTCTCACCCTTAACCCCAAACGCCCCGAAAAAGCCCCAAAACAGAAGGGGATGGACAAGAAGTTCATCTACCATAAGCATACTACGAAACCACATTCACGAGCACGGCCATACCCACAAGAACACCCCCTAAACATGCTCATTCTAACCCAAATCATAACATGCCATGCCAAGGAAATCACGAGCACACATTCACGGTCCATGCAAGGTTAGTCCCCCTACCGGTTCTTGAACTCCGCCAAGCTCCGTGCCACCGTCCCGCCGCACCGCACACCGCCGCCGGTACCCTCGAGGACGCCGCTGTAGGCACCCGGAACGTCCCCCGTCGCCGCTGCGGGCTTCGGGCGAGGGTTCCTCTCCGTTCGTCTTAGCACTGTGGCGATTTAAAGGGGGTTAGAAATAAAGGATGTGATCGCCAGGAGCATTACCTTACGATCCCTGTGCTCCGCAGGATAGTGGGGATGTGATCGCGTTTTGTGGGAGCGGGAGATGCTGGTTCCTCCTTCTCTTCCTCCGGCCGGCCAGAGGAGGAGAGCTCGGTAGTGCACGCGCAGAATCTGGTAAGAGCCCCTGAAAAGAAAAGACAGACAAAGAAAAGACAATAACCCAATTAGAACTGTGACATGTAGGATCCGTTCATGCAAACATAAAAAATAACTAAAATTAGAGGGAAACGCACCGGATGGGTGTTTGGGAGGGAAGGTGACCATATGTTATGGCCACCCACCTCCCGATTTTTGTTTGGAACCTCTGGGGGTAAAAGGTGCTAAGTCATCCTAGGATGTATGCATGCAGATAAGTGCTCGTGTGTGAAGAGTGAAATGATGTGTTGAAGGTAAAAGAGAGTGAAAGAGAGAGGATGTTACGGCATTGATGGAAATTGGAAATGCAATGAAGTGAAAAAGGTGAAAAAGTAAAAGAGGGTTAGGAAGACAAGCCCATTTGGAGTGACGTTCCTCATGAAACAGCCTTTTGACTCTTTGCCCGCTCAACTCCTCAAAGCCGACCCGTTCCGAGAAAGAGACTCCTTCTTAATCCCTCCTCCAACCAACCCCCCCAACCTCTCTGCTCGAGGGAACCTGGGGGGTTTAAATAGATGAAGGAAAAAATAGGAGGAAATAGGGGTCTAAATCCCCGTAAATCACCCTTCGACCAATAGGGAGTGGTCAAGGGTCGGAGGTAGTGGACGAGGCAGTCGCCGGAGTGGGGAGTGGTCGGAGTGGTGGGGAACGAGGGCGGAGAGTGGAGGAGATCGTGGGGAAGACGGAGTCAAGGGGGTGGTTAAGGAGTGGACGGCCAGGTGACGTGCCTTCCATTTTTGTGGTGGAAGGCGGTCCGGCTGGCATTCGAGGGGAGTGGAAGGCGAGGGGTCGCCTTCGAAGGAGGCGGAAAGCAAGGGGTGGCCTTCGAAGGCGGTGGAAGGCAAAGGGTTGGCCTTCCACGAAAAGGTGGTAAAAAGAGCGAAAAGGTGGACGGCGAGATGGCTGGCCTTCGAGGGGGGTAGAAGGCCGGGGGTGGCCTTCGAAGGAGGTGGAAGGCAAGGGGCTGGCCTTCCACGAAAAGGTGGTAAAAAAGTGTAAAAGGGTGGAAGGCAAGGTGGATGGCCTTCGAAGGTGGTGGAAGGCGGGGGGTGGCCTTCGAAGGGGTTGGAAGGCGGACTGGCTGGTCTTCTACGAAAAGGTGAAAAGGGTGGCCAAAAGGGTGGAAGGCAAGGTGGCTGGCCTTCGAAGGTGGTGGAAGGCGAGGGGTGGCCTTCAAAGGGGGTGGAAGGCGGAGTGGCTGGCCTTCCACGAAAAAGGTGGCTAGAGTCGGGATTTGGTTAATGGGCCTAGCTGGTAGTGGGCTGAGATGGCTGAAATGAGGGGATTTTGGTGATGAAGGGCCAATGATGGGTTGGGTTCATGACCAAAAGGGTGGTCCAAAATCGGTGTCTACAAATGCCCCTCCGGGACACCTATTTTGTAGTGGAGTGGAACGGAATGATAAATAGGTGTTCCGGAAATCGAAACTGATTTTGGACAGCCCGAAAAGGAGTGAGCTATCCCCAAGGATGATATGCGAATGCGGCAAATGCATGAAAGCTAGCCATTCGAGTTGCAAGAGTGGTTTAAGAAAAGGGACAAAGTTCAGTACTAGAGAATCACAGTCCGTGGGACCCCCGGGTGCTGGAACCGCGAGGCCTTGGCATACCAGAATATAGCGATCTGGCCCAAGGGGATCTCGAGCATGAAAGGTGTAGGAGTGTGACTTGAAGAACTCTCAACACAACGGGCGCGCGGTGGCCTGGCGCATCATGGGATCGCCAAGTGAGAGAATCTCAAGCACACGTGCTGAAAAGCGGAAGAGGTCTTGCAATTCAAAGGGCTAACAGACACACAACTGCCAGAATCACAGATCAGCGATGGGTTAAGCAAAGTGATGAATGATGGTCATTGCCCCTAGGGCGAGGGTGGATGCTTATGCAAAATGCATGCTGGGTTGAAATTTAGAAAAACAAATTCCTAATGTAATTCCTAATGCAAACAGGAGGGATTTATTGGCCAATCGAATAACTTGGAGAATATAGACTCCTCATTGTTTTGTTTAAAGAGGAACTCAGAGTCTATACGCCCGAAGTTATTAGCCTCCTGTGTCTTCAATCCTACTTGCTTCGGATTCCCTGCAGCTGCAAGAACGCACATCAGTAAATGTAAATAATCAATGATCCACAATATCTTAATGTCGAGCTGCAAGGAAACGAGGGACAAAGGTCCCTGTCGAGTCGAAGCCAGCACGGAAGATATGGCCATTCTCAAAGTAGAATGCCAATCCGGCTGCTTTCGGCTTCGACTCGACAGCAAAAGCATCCACCTTTTGGACATAATCCTTTTCCTATATGCACAAAATGAAGGGGAAATAGTTAGTAGTATCTGTTTTCGGCTCCTTGCCCAAAAGAGCAACTACCTTTTCCCTAGCCTTCGCATAGGGTCAAGGGGCCGTGTTACTAACCAGACAAAAGGAAGAATATTGAAACTGATGCAAGAAGTAAATATGCAAATGCTGGTGGATATTAATAAGTGAGGTGTGTGATGAATGAAAACATGTTTTTTTTGTCCGACCACCTGGTGACTGCCCAGACTTAGGCTGGTTGAATGATGAAAGGGAAATGCGCACTCAACTTCCCAGGTATCCTAAGCTCACATCTAGATTGATTTGGGCCTCTAGACTCCTCAAACTAACCTTGACCGGTTAAGACTCATACTGATGACAATACCGTCATGCCATGCTTAGGCTCCCAGCTGCTTCCGACCACCAAGTTTGCCCAAAAAGCTTTCGAGGTAAATGATTTGCCCGACCCGGGTCTCTTTCCTTACAATCTAAAAGGTATATGATGGAACACCTTGGAACCCTAACGGTCAACCGCGCGACGCTGACCCGGAATCAGACGCCGTCGCACCGATTGGTGACGCGCATGCATTGACCTAAGCCCGAAGTTGTAAGGGTACACATTGAGATTATGGTTAAGAAATTAGTTCACCAGAAACATCGACATTACTCTTCACCCATTTTAGACTCCTGTGATCATGTGAGCATGTGACGATTTTGAAAACGAACCATTTTAAAATGATGTTCAGTCTTTAGATAGCTATCTCGTGCTGAACCTTGGGGGAGAAAAAGTGAAGAAATTGTGGAGACAAACCTCACAGGAGGATCAACAAAACCGTTAAAAGGGGGAGCTGTGACAAAACGGACCCCTTTTGACCTCTTAGATGCCCCTATTTTGACTTTTCAGGCCTTTGGTAAATTTCATGGCCAGGCACGGTCACGACCAGGCTTTTTTCATGATTGCTTGAACCCCTTTTTCTTTTTTTGTATTTCTTTTCCGCTCTTGACATTTATTGGGGTTATTTGATATTCCGCCTGCGGGGACACTGCCCTCTTCTCGTGCTCTGGTCCTTTACATTTCATTTCTGAGCCCTTTTTTGTTGAGGGGTTACATCTATCGGGTTTTTTGAGGAACCGCAGTTTGCTGAGCTCGACCGTTTAAGGGCGTCAACTGTCCTGATCGGTCGAGAGACGAAGAGCAAAGGTTGCATTGTGACAGTATACTAAAGACTTGGGACTCATTTTAAACAGGTTCTTTTTGAAAAATGTGCAGGTGTGTGCATCTCATGATGAGCATAGGGATCCGTATGAAAGTAAAGTAGACACGTCCAAGGTTCTGGTAGACCAAAATCTTAGCCAAACCGCAATGTCATCCCAACCTATCATGCAACTAGACCTAGACAGAGGGTTACGTGGCAGTCACCAAACAATTGGATTTTGTGTCTTTTCTGATTTTTTTGTCATTTCCATTAAAGTATGTACATATTTACAAATATTTTGATGCTTTTTGGATATTCGATTTTTTTGGAATTTTGAAATTTTTGATTTTTTTGTATTTTGAGGGTAAAACTTCTTCAAATAGACTCCTATCCAAAGGAAAGCTTTTCAACAATTTTCAAATATTTACACTTATTTGCTAACTAAAAATGAAAGAACTTACCTACCTCTACAACTTGTGGATAAAGAGGAAGCTATCCAATCCCCAAGCGATTATGCACAAGACTCAGAGGGTGAGTCAGACATGTTGCAAAGGTGGGTCCTTGAGACACAGACCCAATGATGGCAGAATTGCCCCAGGAGTGTGCTACGACCGGTGATAAAAGCCTAAGAGGGGCAGGTATGAGAGCGGTGGGTACCTGTTCATCCCTCACTAAGGAGGCTCCTTCTTGTCGAGTGGTTGGTTCATAGAACAGCAGCTGTATACCGAACTCTTCTGCATCTTCTCTTTGGACCTCATTGCATGTTTCTTTCAACTCATCCTCAAGATAGTGTATCTTGAGTACCTCTTGACTTTCCTTCACAAAGTGATCCAAGAGATTCCATTTTCCTGATTCTTCAGTTGATTTGGTTAGTATGTAACCCAATTTGAGTCCTCCACTAGTCAGATTTTCAAAGATAGGTTCTTGAATTCCCTGCTCTTCTTTGCCTATCCCAGATCCTGAACTATGCCCCGTTTTGTCCATAAACTGCCAACCTATGCTAGGCTGGGGCTTGAGCTGAGAGTCAACCGATGAAAGGATGGGCTCTGCCCCTTTTCCAGAAGTGATCATAGATGGAATTTGTTCAGTCGAGACTAAATCCAAAGGCTCAAGATGGGGGGTACCCTTCATTTTGACAATCTTCCCATTGTATGGGAATTTATAGCACTGATGATTAGTGGAGGGTACTCCCAGAGTCTGGTCCATCCAAGGCCTTCCCAAAATGGCATTATATATGGGCTTGGCATTAAGGATGTCGAATTCAAAGATCATGGCCATTGGCCCAATTTCCAGTTTCCCATTTGAGACCATCATGGAAGTAGACTCAATCTTCTCTGGATCAATCCCTACTTTCTTGGGGGTCTTGAGTGGACAAACATTGATTGATGCCCCAGTATCCAACAGGATGAAGTCCAATGAGTGACCCTTGAGTGTTGGGGTCAAGCATGAGGGAAGGGGTTGACATTCAGGGGGAGCTAGACTCTTATCTGTGAAGGACATGGTAGGTGTCTGGGTGAGTGAGAGAATGGCATTGGTGACCCCCCTGATAGGAAGATCTTCTTTGAATGTAATGCGCTGGAGGAACTTGAACAATGTCTTCCTTTGTGTAGGAGATCTCCTAATCAACTCTAGGACTGGCATCTTGGTGGGAGTTTTCCCTAGATGCTGTAGGATGTCATACTTAGACAGATCTGAATCCTCTTGAGAGTCCAAGGGTTGACTTGTTGGGGGAACGATGCGATTTCTCAGTGTAACGCCAATCGGACTGGGGTCCACTGCCTGATCTGACTTTAGGGGTTGAACTGGTGGTGAATTCATTAGGCAGAATTGGGTTACAGGACCTGGCTTTGGTGTCGGACACAAGATGGATGGAGGTTCTCTGATTGAAATTGAAGGAACTTGGACCAGAGTGACTGGGTTGATGGTTGTTAGTTGTTCCCTAGGTCGTATCAAGACCAAAGGTTTGTCTTGGATGATAGTGGAGACTCCTTGCAACGGCTCTCTAGGTTTGGTCGTCCTAGTAGGGCACTCACGCCATATCCCAACCTCTTCATACTCCCAGTGCTGTCCTCTGTGATCGACATTTGGTTCCAAATTTTTGACAAGGGTGCTCACCCTTTCTAGAGAGATAGATGGATCTTGGGCTACCTGATGAGAGGGTGGAGGGCCCTTGACTTCCAAGGTTTCAGCAGCCTCTTTCATGTGCGCCCAATTGATCTTGGCACTGGAGAAAGGGGGAACTGCTGAATATGGTCTCTGATTGGATTGGTTATCTGATCTGGACATAGGACTGGGTGACCTAAAGGGTTGCTCTGAGGCACTCACCTGTTCATTGATTGCCACTCCCTCTATTGGTGGAATCCTCTTACTTATGTTCTGATTTTCAAAAAAGGATGGCAAAGTGAAACTCCAGATCTGAGATTGAACTACCCGAGCTCGATTATAAAGTTGTGCGAATGTGTGAAATTCGCTCAGCATAAGAATAGACCGAAGCTGCGGGGTAGCGTTATTGACTAGCATGGTGATAGCTTGAGATTCGGGGATTTCCACTTCTGCCCTAGAGGCCATTGCCCTCCACCTGTTGGCAAAATACGTGAACTCCTCTTCAGGCTTCATCTTCTCCATCACAAGATCAAACAAGGTGGGAGGCATGGTTGTCATATAACTAAACTGAGTGATGAATTTTTCGGAGACCATATCAAAATTGATTAGGTCTGTGGCGGGCAAGGAAGAAAACCATCTTAAGGCCTCACCTTCTAAGGATTTTTGGAACAGATGGACAAGGAGGACTCTGTCGTAGAGCCATTGATGGGAATCCATGAGGAAACTTGACAGGTGATCATGAGGGTCAGAGGTGCCATCATATTTCCTGTACTCGGGAGCTTTGAATCCTGGTGGAAAGTAGGCCGGTGGGAGCTTGCAATAACTCGAGAGAGAATGCGGTTGTTTCAGGGTAAGTTTCTCGGCCATGAACTTACGCACACAGGTTTCAACCTCACTTTTATAGATGAATTCTTTCTGCTCAGGAGGAGGTGTAGTTGGAGAGACTGGAATTGGCATGACGGGTGGAGCAACTGGGGTAAGAGTTGGCTGATTGATGCGAGTCTGAGCTCTGTTGGGAGATCCTTGGAAGTGAGTTCCCCGAGGAGTGGCATCTTGAGTTTTGCCACCAGAGGCCAACCGGATGAGTTGATCAGGGGTGTACCGTGATAACACGGCAGTAAGTTCCGGATCCTCACTTGGGTTTCGGAGGGTTCTGTTGGACATTATAGGGTCACTTTCTGAAGAAGAAGATTCATCCAAGCACCTTCTCCTAAATTCCTCTCCAGGTGTTTGGAACATACCCACAAATGTTGGTTGTGGATCCTCTTCAATCTCAAACAGAGGGTTGTGTGTAACATTGTTGCCGAACTGGTCCATGTCATCATACACAGCATTGACATACATTCGGTTCATTATGAAGCACAGACCCTAAATGATTCTATGTTCCACTTGAAATGTTTGCCAATGTTTTATGAAAGTTGGTTTCTAACAAATCAAGTTTAACCCTTAACGACCCTTCACTTTTCCAAAGCTTGTTCCACCGAGATTCAATTAAGTGTCTTTAAATTTGAAACAGTTCACTAATTCCTCACACAAACCCAAGGTTCCTACAGGGTGGTCTCAGGTACAACCTGCTCGGCGGCCAAGTGGGAATCCCTGGCTCGCGGAGACTGACGGAGGTTCCCAACAGAATAAGACTAGTCACACCCGAGTGGGAATCCTCAGGTGGAGAGTCAGATCCTGCGGGAGAGGTGACTAAAGAGTGTGGTGCCGGCTCTTCCTTAAAACCCCCGCGGAGAACACCCCAAAAAGCCCAGTAAACAGGTTAGCAAACAGCAGGTCAGAACATTTAACAACTCAACAAAACAAGCAGCAGCAACTCATTCATGAACAGTAATAGCAGAAGAGAAAAAGAAACCGACGGGATGTTGGCGGCTAAGGGCTCGCCGTCAAAGGGCACGGACGGCCGGGTGGCCGCCGTCCAAGAGGTAACCGACGGCCAGGGTCTGGCCATCCAAAAGGTCGGACGGCCAGGTGTTGGCCGTCCACTAGATGCCCTGGCCGTCCACTGGGTCGGACGGCCAGGTGCTGGCCATCCACTGAGTCGGACGGCCAGGTGCTGGCCGTCCACTGGAGATGTCGACGGCCAACTGGTGGCCGTCCAGAAGGTCGGGCGGCCAAGTGATGGTCGTCCAAGGTTTTTTTTTTTTTTTTTTTTTTTTTTTTTTTTTTTTTTTTTTTTTTTGTGTGCGGCTGGACGGCCTAGGATCTGGCCGTCCAACTAAGCTGGACGGCCAGCTCTAGCCGTCCAAGGTTTGGACGGCCAGGAGGTGGGCCGTCAGATTTTTTTTTTTTTTTTTTTTTTTTTTTTTTTTTTTTTGTCAAATGGACGGCTGGACGGCCTAAGATCTGGCCGTCCAACTAAGTTGGGCGGCCAGCTCTAGCCATCCAAGGTTTCGACGGCCAGGAGATTGGCCGTCCGAATTTTTTTTTTTTTTGTTTTTTTTTGTTTTTTTTTTTTTTTTGCGGCTGGACGGCCTAGGATCTGGCCGTCCAACTAAGCTGGGCGGCCAGCTCTAGCCGTCCAAGGTTTGGACGGCCAGGAGGTGGGCTGTCCGGATTTTTTTTTTTTTTTTTTTTTCTGTTTTGTTTTGTTTTTTTTTTTTTTTGTTGCAGATGGACGGCCTAGGGTCTGGCCATCCAACTGAGCTGGGCGGCCAGGACTCTAGCCGTCCAAGGTTTGGACGGCCAGGGGGTGGGCCGTCCGGATTTTTTTTTTTTATTTACCTTATTAGCGCGCGCAAGCAAGTATGAGTCCCACCGTGATCGCCAGAGGGCTGTAGGCGCCCGGAACGTCCCCCGTCGCCGCTGCGGGCTTCGGGCGAGGGTTCCTCTCCGTTCGTCTTAGCACTGTGGCGATTTAAAGGGGGTTAGAAATAAAGGATGTGATCGCCAGGAGCATTACCTTACGGTCCCTGTGCTCCGCAGGATGGTGGGGATGTGATCGCGTTTTGTGGGAGCGGGAGATGCTGGTTCCTCCTTCTCTTCCTCTGGCCGGCCAGAGGAGGAGAGCTCGGTAGTGCACGCGCAGAATCTGGTAAGAGCCCCTGAAAAGAAAAGACAGACAAAGAAAAGACAATAACCCAATTAGAACTGTGACATGTAGGATCCGTTCATGCAAATATAAAAAATAACTAAAATTAGAGGGAAACGCACCGGATGGGTGTTTGGGAGGGAAGGTGACCATATGTTATGGCCACCCACCTCCCGATTTTTGTTTGGAACCTCTGGGGGTAAAAGGTGCTAAGTCATCCTAGGATGTATGCATGCAGATAAGTGCTCGTGTGTGAAGAGTGAAATGATGTGTTGAAGGTAAAAGAGAGTGAAAGAGAGAGGATGTTACGGCATTGATGGAAATTGGAAATGCAATGAAGTGAAAAAGGTGAAAAAGTAAAAGAGGGTTAGGAAAACAAGCCCATTTGGAGTGACGTTCCTCATGAAACAGCCTTTTGACTCTTTGCCCGCTCAACTCCTCAAAGCCGACCCGTTCCGAGAAAGAGACTCCTTCTTAATCCCTCCTCCAACCAACCCCCCCAACCTCTCTGCTCGAGGGAACCTGGGGGGTTTAAATAGGTGAAGGAAAAAATAGGAGGAAATAGGGGTCTAAATCCCCGTAAATCACCCTTCGACCAATAGGGAGTGGTCAAGGGTCGGAGGTAGTGGACGAGGCAGTCGCCGGAGTGGGGAGTGGTCGGAGTGGTGGGGAACGAGGGCGGAGAGTGGAGGAGATCGTGGGGAAGACGGAGTCAAGGGGGTGGTTAAGGAGTGGACGGCCAGGTGACGTGCCTTCCATTTTTGTGGTGGAAGGCGGTCCGGCTGGCATTCGAGGGGAGTGGAAGGCGAGGGGTCGCCTTCGAAGGAGGCGGAAGGCAAGGGGTGGCCTTCGAAGGCGGTGGAAGGCAAGGGGTTGGCCTTCCACGAAAAGGTGGTAAAAAGAGCGAAAAGGTGGACGGCGAGATGGCTGGCCTTCGAGGGGGGTAGAAGGCGGGGGGTGGCCTTCGAAGGAGGTGGAAGGCAAGGGGCTGGCCTTCCACGAAAAGGTGGTAAAAAAGTGTAAAAGGGTGGAAGGCAAGGTGGATGGCCTTCGAAGGTGGTGGAAGGCGGGGGGTGGCCTTCGAAGGGGTTGGAAGGCGGACTGGCTGGTCTTCCACGAAAAGGTGAAATGGGTGGCCAAAAGGGTGGAAGGCAAGGTGGCTGGCCTTCGAAGGTGGTGGAAGGCGAGGGGTGGCCTTCAAAGGGGGTGGAAGGCGGAGTGGCTGGCCTTCCACGAAAAAGGTGGCTAGAGTCGGGATTTGGTTAATGGGCCTAGCTGGTAGTGGGCTGAGATGGCTGAAATGAGGGGATTTTGGTGATGAAGGGCCAATGATGGGTTGGGTTCATGACCAAAAGGGTGGTCCAAAATCGGTGTCTACAGCCGCCACTCCGCCGGGACGTCGGCCGCCGTTCGGAGAGTGGAACACCGCGAAGGAAGTGGTGGAGGTAGAGGTGAGAGGTAAGGTGGTGTTGGAGTGGTGGAAGAGGAAGAAGAGGAAGGGAAGGGGAAGACGAGCGTCGTAGAGGGCGGAGAGGGCGAGGAGAGAGAGAGTGGAGGCGAGAATGAGGGAAAGAAGGGGAGGCTCGCGGGGTCAATCCAAAACCAGCTGAAACGCGTCGATCGAGGCAGACGCCTATCAGTCTGACAGGACGGCCGTACTGACAGCGGTCTGAAACGCGTCACCCTCCACAGACGCCGTTCAGACGACAGGACAGGCCGTATTGACAACGCTCTGGCGCCGCACCCAGACATCGCAGAGGTCACAGTCTGAATCGCGTCGACCGACATGGACGCCGTTCAGACGATGTGACCGGGGCCGTACTCTCGCGGCCCGAAACCCGCCCACGTGGTGCACACGTGGCACAACACTCAGCAGACCTAAATGGTGTCCACACAACCTGACGCCTTTTGAAAGGCGTCGAGCAGTGCTTACGCCATTCAGCCAGAAATCTCAAGACCCTCCTCAGGGTCCAAACCAGCGGATCCGGCCCGAACCCGACCCGAATTGTAACGACCCGCCACCCTATAATCGGGGATCCGATTACTAAATGGGTACCGAATCATTAATTTGGGACCAAACCAGGATCTAGTAAGTCTGGGAAATAAATAATAAACTAAGCTAAACATTCACATCGCATTGACTTGAAATAAAAGTGCGGGAATTAAAATTATTACAATGCGACTCGATACAGCAAATAATTACATTGTCCAACAGAGGGAAATAATTAAACATACAGGCCAAAGATAAATAACAACTACATCGAGGCATACCCCGGAACAACCGCTGAAGGCACACCACCCGGCCGCACACGCTGCTCTAAGTCTGCTGGGAGTCCTCACCTGAAAACCGCAGGGGTGAGTCTCAAGACAAGACTCAGTAGGGATCCTTCGATCCCCACTGCCCACGCACACACCCACAAGTGTAAAGTACAGCTAACAGTAAAGCAACAAGTGTAGTGGCAGGTACGATATCTAATTCTCTACGTGAGAACACATGCGGTCGAAATATAATAATCATGCACATTCTAAGCCAACCGTTAGAAAACCCACAACTGCCATCTCGATAGAACTCGCCGACCGTACAAACAACGGTGGGAAAAATCTCGACCCGTTGAGACCAAGGAGTAGCCCCTCGGATAGCACGCTCGCTACTCCGGCCCAACCGGCTCAGGTGACTACCCCTTCCCTCAGCATGAGTGACTCTCCGAATGTACCACTCCGACACCGGTACTAGCTGACCCCGGGGTTCACCAGGTGACCCTCTCTCACTAGGCGTCACCCCGCCCACGCCCCCACCGGCGCTGTGCTCACGCCCCCACCAGCACAGGGTGATAAAGCGCTACAATGTCACTCCAGGTCCACAGTAACTGAAAACCCAACACAGTGCGATCCGGTCACGTGAAAAGCCCGCGATCGCTCAAGACACATAGAACCATCCGATCGTGAGGAATCCGTCTCTATCGGGTGCACTAAAACATGTGCAAACTATCTATTTAGCAATGTGAACATGTTTTACTGGCATGCATTAGTGAGATTCTGTCTTGAATCGCGTCGACCGAGGTCGACGCCATTCAAGAGCCATGTGCAGGTTCGTATAAATAAGTTTTCAAAATCTGGCTTTGAAAGGCGTCGACACCAGTGGACGCCGTTTAAAAGGCGTCGACATCCTCAGACGCCATTCAACACGAAAATCCGGAATTCCAAGGCTATTACTCAGGGGATTTTTCTGCCTTAAAAGGCGTCGTGGGTGCCTGACGCCATTCAAAAATGCGTCGTTCACCCATGACGTCTTTTAAGCTCTGAATTCCCGACCTGGCACACTGTCTGTAGGCGATTCCTGTCTAAAAGGCGTCGTGATGGCCCGACGCCCTTCAAAAAGGCGTCGTCCATGCACGACGTCTTTCAAGCCCAGGAACCAGGAACGCCCTAAGCCCGAGGGCACCCTTTTCAACCCCAAACAAACCCAAAAACGGAGGGAAGAAGAGAAACAATACCATCCATAAGCAATACATTCGTGGAAATCCCCCCTGTCATCAAATGAACTCCTAAACATGCTCATTCTAACCCCCAAATCAAAGATCTACCACATGCACACACGAGGAAAAACATGATTTTTAAGCACAATGCTATGGGGAACGTCACCCTACCGGACACTCGAACTCCTCCAAGCTTCAAGCCGTCCACCCGTCTCGCCCCACGCCGCCGCCGGTACCGCCGTGGTCGTCCTTGCTCCACCGTGACGTCGGCCGCCGTCCGGAGAGTAGAACGCCGCAGTGGAAGTGGAGGTGGTAGTGGTAGGAACCGAGTAGAGGATGAAGTGGAGAGAGAGACGAAATGGTGGGAGGAAAAGAGGGAGGAGGAGGAGTCGCCGCCGGTCGCCGGAGGAGAAGGAGAGAAGGAGAGTAGGAGAAAATGAGGGAAAGAAGGAGGGCTCGCGGGGTTAACCAGAGGCTGGCTAAAACGCGACGACATGCACGGACGCCTATCAGGTGACATGACGGCCGCTCTGACAAGATTCTGAAACGCGTCGTCCTTCACAGACGCCATTCAGACAACTTGTCAGGGCCGTACTCTGACACACCCAGAGTCGCAGTCTGAAAGGCGTCGACCCATACGGACGCCGTTCAGACGACCTGACAGGGCCGTACTCTCGCGGCCCAAAGTCAGTCCACGTGGCACCCACGTGGCAGAACCTGAAACGCGTCTGCCATGGTGGACGCCGTTTAAACCGCGTCTCGCGGGGTCGACGCGAAACAACACAGAGTTCCAGACCCCACTAGGGCCAGAACTACAGGGTCCGACCCTGAAAACCGAATCCGAAAGCCTCTGTCCTTACACGAATACTGAACCCGAAACCTCAGTCCTTACACTTAGTGTCTCCACACAAGTGACTTATGAGATCAGTCACCCTCATCACATGAGCAGGAGTAATCTGTACTAGTATAACCGGATATCCGATGTCCTTCTCGGATATCCTCCGACTATGAACGATTAAGAATATGTGTTTTTAAGTGATCAGTCTCATTAGTATGATCTCATCATAATTTGATCACCATAGCACATATTCACAGACTTCATTATGAAACGATAATTAATACGATTTACACATAATGAATATTATGCCATTATATTAATAAATGAACGAGATTTACATAATCAGATTGGCTTGTAGGCCACCTAAAACTAACATTCTGCACGTTTTTCGTGTTGTTACACGATTTTGGGGAGGAAATCCCACCCCATGGATCGGGAGATGGCGGAGGAAGAACCTGTCTGTGAGGGTTAAATGGCGTCGAGGGACAACGACGCCTTTTAGAAAGGCGGCTCCCACCCACGATGCAATTTATCCCAAATAACAGACTCTGTCTCTGGACTGATGAGCGTCCAGGGACAGCGATGCCTTTCAAAAGGCGATTTGCATGGGCGACGCGTTTTTAGTGAAAGTCACCCGTAGCCTGTCTCTGCTTCTGTCGCTGTCAGGAGACAAGGGACAACGACGCCTTTCATAAGGCGGCTACATATGACGACGTGTTTTAGGCCATTTCCGAGGTTATATTTCACATGAACCAGTTTAGTAGGCTTGAATGACGTCGGCCTTGGGCGACGCGATTCAAGACAGAATCACATTAATTCATGCTATTAACATGTATTTACACTGTTAGATAGTTTGATTAAATGCATGCTTGAAATCGTACTCGAGGATAAGGATTTTTACGTGATCGGATCGCACTGTGTTGTGTTTCGTACGACTGTGGACCTAGAGTGATAGTTGTAGCGCTTAGCCACCCTGTGTCGGTGTGGGAGGGACACGGCGCCGATGTGGGAGTGGTGGGGTAACGCCTAGAGAGAGGGTCACCTGGTGTACCCCGGGGTTAGCTAGTACCGGTGTAGGAGTGGTACCTTTAGAGTGTCACTCGTGCTGAGAGAAACAGAAACCACCTAGAGTCAGTTGGGCCGGAGTAGCTAGCGTGCTATCCGAGGGGTTACTGTTTAGTCTCAACGCGTCGGTCTTTCCCGCGTTCGGCCGTATGGTTGGCGTGTTTTGCTGAGACGCTGGTTGTAGGCTCCTTGGTAGAATGGTTTCACAGTTATGCATGTTACATTTCTAATGCATGTGTTTTATATCGAAATTTAGGAACTGTGTTTACTGCTTTACTTGCTTAATTTACCTGTAATTGTGTTGCTACACTTGTAGGTGCGTGAGTGGGCGGTGGGGATCGAAGGATCCCTACTGAGTCTTTTCGTTGAGACTCACCCCTACGGTTTTCAGGTGAGGGTTCCAGGCAGGCGTAGCAAGGAGAGTGCTGCCTTTGGGTTGCACGCCAGTAGCCGTTGTTCCGGGGTATGCCCCGACAAAGTTGTTATTTTATTTTCTGACATGTACGCTTAATTATTTCTTTTCAGTTGGAGTATGTAATTATTTGCTGTATCGAGTCGCATTGTAATAATTTTTAATTCTTGCACTTCCTTTTCAATTCAATGCGATGTGAATGTTTAGCTTAATTTATTATTTATTTCCCAGACTTATCTGGATCCTGGTTTGGCTCCAAATTATTGATTCGATACCCATTTAGTAATCAGTTCCCCGATTATAGGGTGGCGGGTCGTTACACCTAGCCTCAGTTCCACCTTACATTTTCTCAGCTTGCACTTATTTGTCAGCATCTGCACATCATGGTAGATATGAGAAGCACATCTGATATCTAATACCCAAGATGTGGAATCTCTAATTGGCAAGTTGATATCTATCGTATAGATATCTGAGGCTTTTGATAGCTTCACTTTTCCATGAGTTTTATCGCTGAGGAACTCCTTCCAGTTCCTCTTCCAGTGACCATTATACTTACAGTAGAAGCAGTCACCCTTTACTACTCCATTGCCTTTGTCCTTCAACTTTTTATCGTACGCGATCATCTCTGCTTAGGGGCATTTAATGCCGATTCAATAGGAGGATCAACCCCAAGATGTAAGCAATGTCAGATCTGAAGACATTCTTAAGGTTTCTGAGCTTATCAGAATAGTTCAGGTTAGTTAAAATATTGGTCTCGAGTATGCCACGGAGTGGGTTATTCGACGACATAATTCCCTATAGGAGATGAATAAAATTTATTTTAACAGATGTTCAGTTATTAAATAAAACATGATATGGTCTTTTAATCAAGTTTTAAGTCTCACTAATTTTCGACGGATTATATAGCCCTCATTTATACAGAACGGGAGACACCGACAGTCTCCCAGTAGGGATCAAAATCTCAATGACTTGTAGTAGCCTTGTGGATAGCACAACAAACTGTAATACAATCAAAGAGCACCCATCTAATAGGACTTGCAACTCTTTGTAATATCTGATCATATCTTCGGTCCCTAGAGATTTAATAGCCCTGTGGATAGCACAACAAGCCACTAATTCTGGTCTAAGCTAACCATCATTACGAGACGAGCATAGACTTACATGCAGCCTTTGTGGATAGCACAACAAAGCTACATGGTTCCTCTACCTCGATCAATAGGCATCTAATGTCATAGCCACAGCCTCTCCTTACACTTAAACAGGCCTTGTGGATAGCACAACAAACCTACTTAAAGTAATTTGAATCATGTGACTATAACGATGGTGGACCACACAGTAAGTTCTTAACTACTTACGTTACGGCTTAGAATTTAGACAAGGGTATTTAGATAACTTTTATGTTGGTCGCTCCTAGGTGATAGTATATAAATATATTGTATATATTTACTAAATACTATATTTGCTTTGATTCATAATCAAACATAAAAACATTGTATCACATACATGTTAGGTGTGGTCATGGATAGCACAGTGGATTTGACTGAAGCCAACAGTCAAACGCACACAAAATCTAACATAACTATTATATTTGACCATACTGCAAACACATAGGCAAAGGATCTGCATCTTTTCGCCTTCTTGGTTGCAACTGTGGATCATGCTCGCTCCTTCCTTAGTTACCTCGATCATATTACAATTAATTCTATAATTACATGTAAATTGAAGAAGGCCTCATGGCAAGTATAAGAGAGAAGGAGGTAGAAGTACATCGGAGTATGAGAGAGGGAGAGATACACACCTCTGTGTATTAACAATTAATAAATATCCATCATTCATCTATGATCCACACAAGACATTCATCACATGAAAATTTTAAAAGTGCATATCCATGACTACGGTATGTTTTATATCATTCCACACATGATAAGTGCATCACATGGCTAAAATAAAAGAGTTTCAAAAATTAAATAATTTTTTACTTTCAAAAACTAGGTTCCAATCAAAATTGGTTTTTGAATTTCGAAAACACTTTTAATTAACTTAACATTCAATTAAATCATATTTAAAAGCATTTAAACCACACATCACATGTATACACACTCCAAATTAATAATTCCAGAATATTTCATGCCATTAGAACATTTCTAATAATTAATACAATTTAACAATTAGATTAAACATATTAATACTCTAACAATTAAACAATTAATAAGTAATTACTTACCTAACTCTTAGATTAGTCCACTAAAGTTAATTATTAATTTAACACTTAAATTATTAATCAACTCCAATTAATTATTAACTACTAATCTAACTCTTAGATTAGTTAATTAATTTAACTCTTAAACCAATAATTAACACTAATTAACTAACAAATTCTAATTCTAACTTTTAGATTAGTTAATTAAAATTAATCATTAACTTAACACTTAAATTAACAATTAATTCTAATTAACTAAAAAGCGCTAATCTAACTCTTAGATTAGTTAATTAATGTTAGTTATTAATTTAACTCTTAAAATAATAATTAATACTAATTAATTATTAAATACTAATTTAACACTTAAATTAGTCAATTAAGTTTATTATTAATTTAACACTTAAATTAATAACTAACTGTCATTAATTAACAATTAGAAGAATTAATAATTAATAATCTAACACTTAGACTAATAATTATTAACCAATAATATAACTCTTAAAGTAGTTAAATTAAGGTTATCAATTTAAATCTTAAACTAATAATTAACTTTAATTAGTTAATGATGGATATATGTGTCTTCTAAGCCAATCATAAGGTACCAATTTCAATCTAATTCACTAATCAATGGCATTAAATTCATTATGTAGATTGGCATATTTATAATTGCACATAATGAAGTCCATGAATGTGTGCAATAGTCATTGGATTATGATGAGATCATAATAATGAGACTGATGACTTATAAACACATATTCTTAATTGTTCCTAGTCGTAGGATGTTTGAGAAGGACATCAAACATCCGGTAAGACTAGTACAGGTTATTCTAGCTCATATGATGAGGGTGACTGATCTCGTTAGTTACTCGTGTGGAGACACAATGGTAAACTTGTAGGTGCTCATTGGGGAATGAGTTCACTGAACTGATCCGACATGAATCGCCCAATGGTAATTTACTTGACTGTTAATCGGCTTGATTCATTGTCACAGTTGCATGGTTGATCCTTGAACTTGAGACGCCAAAGACACCTTGTCGGTGGACTTCTGGACTTTGACATTGACGTACGAATCTCTATCCACGGGATCTCTAATAGTCAAGGATTGGGTCCAGCATAAGACCTTCGAAGGTGATTGTATGTTCAATAAACAATCGTTCGCTCTCAAGTAACTGGAGAGAGAATGCTCTAAAATAGATCCACAGGAGTCTCTGGCCAGAGCAGAAATAATATCAGAAAAGATGTTTTCAGATATTGTACAGCGGAGTTGAATTCAAGTGAGTTAACCATCTAGGATTTGACAATTGACTATACCCTAGGTTAACTTGAGTGGGTTGCTGAACCCCATTACCTTCTGGGATTATGCAGTGTTGCTTGGCACCCAACTTGATCGGAAGTCCGACCAAATTTACATGCGATGTTAATTTGGTTAAGTAATTAGTTAATATTTAGATATTAATTAATTACAATAAGTCAATAACTAGTTATCGGACTTAACGGGGTGAAAACCGGACTGGTTAATGAGCCTAGAGGGTAACACGCAATAAGATTTTCAGTCGATGGTACATAAGTGGGATTTTTATTAACTCGGGGACTCTTGTGAAAAGTCACGCCGACTTAATATATATACGCGCTGTTGAGAAACCTTGAGCCAAGCTCCAAGATTTCCCCATACTGGCCATCCCCCTTTCTCTCTCCTCTTTCTCTAGGCACTCCATTCGAGGTGCCGAGATAATCTCCGTCTCCGCCGCGCGGGAGACCCGAAAGTCGGGAATTCCCGTCCACGGGTTTTCTGCAATCCTTGCGGCGACGGATCTTCAGCGAGCGAGCTGATACGGACGAGGGAGCGAGGACAAACCACCACGGAGGATCGTATGGATACCGCTGGAGGCCGGACGCTTGTGTGGCTCGCGGCATCGCCTCAACGGAACCGAGACGGAAGCGGATTCAAATCCGCAATCGGTAATATGATTACACCCGTTTTTTTTTCGGTTTTAGTTTTTCGTTCCGAATCGGATCAGCGGGCGTCGGGAGGGATATTTTATTCTGTGTTTCCGCTGTGTTCTTCGCGTCCTGCCCGGATCCTAACAGTGGTATCAGAGCCAGGTTGCCGCTCTGATCCGCTTCGGATCGCTAAAATTAATCTTCTGAAATTTATTCCTTGCATAAATTTATTTTTCTTTCATGGAAATTGTTCATTGGATGAGCAAATGAAAATTAGATTATTTTTCTATGAGGAAAACGAAATTTCTTTTCGAGGTTTTATGGTGTTCTACATGTGATGAAGAACCAGAACATGGGCATCAAAGATGGTTGTAAAATTGGATTTTTTTTTTTTAAAATCACTGCTGGCTGTCCTCATCGCCGGTGTGACCTGCAGGGTGGCGGTGGCCGGCAGTCGGCGGTCGGTGGTGGAACATCCCCTCTCTTTATTTTACAAAGGTTGTAAGAAATAAGGGGAGGGGAGGCCACGGTTTGAAATCTTTCAACCCGGTTCGTGGAGGCAACTGGCGGTGCTAGGCTACTGGCAATATTGGCCACGCCGGCGGGGCTTTGCTGGCGTCGGAGACGGTGGAGAACAGCCTTCCCCGGTGCCTCTTGCTGGCGTTTGCCCCCCTACTATCCCTACAAACAGAAAATCTAGAGGCTTGATTTCAAGGGTTTAGATCCAGACAGTGGGATCCCTCCGGAGCATCCACCGGCGCCGGCGGCGCCGCCCTGGTTTCCTCGCCGCCCCCCCTCCCTTTTTGCCGCTGTTGCTGTTGGACAAGAAGGCATGGGGGTCTAGCGGCGGCGGCTAGGGCAAAGCCCTAGCTGTGCGGCCAGGCCAGCCGGCCTGGGCCGCCCAGGCCTGACCCGAACCGGCCCAGGCCCATGTTGGGCGGGCCTGGCTCGGGCCAGGAGGCTAGGCCGACCTAGTTCAATTGGGCCTTCTCCTATATACTGCCCCTTAACCACATTAAAGTACCCCTTGTATTCCCAAGTTTAATTAATAGGAAATTAACTTGTTAATTGAGATTATGTTTTAAAGTGTTTAAAAACTAAAATTTCAATTAACAAGCTATTTTAATATGTTTAGTCTTAAAAAAAAATTTAAGACTAATAATTATTAACAAGTTATTATTATCAAGTTATTAATTGAAGCATTGTTTTTAAAAGGTTGTTTTAAAATTAATGTTCCAATAACAAATTGAAAGAGCAAGATATTAATTGAAGCATTATTTTGAAATTGTTTTAAATTTTAATGTTAAATTAAATCTTGTTTGACTTGAAGTTTAAATTAAAGATAATGATCTTTATAAGAATTAACAATTGCTATTTTTTCACTACCTATTGATCTAATTGTTAGATTAATGAATTATGATATTTTCATAATTTAAATATTAGTCTAAATGTTAGATTAATATTAATTCTTTAACAAGGGTTGTTAAAGAAGTGATTGTGCCTCAAGAACCATTAACAAGAGTTGTAATGGCATTTGTTAAGTTATTATTAATATCTTGGTAATTTTCTTAACAATGGGATGTGTTAAGAGTAATTTTAAATTTGGGGATAACTTAACAAAAGTTGTTGAGACAATTTTAATCAGTCTAATTCTTAGACTAATTTTAATTAAAAATGTTATAATTAATATTTCTTATAAATTGTTATTGAGAAATATTAATTTATAAAAGGAGTTTATTAACAAGGAGTTGTTAATCAATTAAAATACGAATTATAAATTCTTTTATAAGTGTTATTTACGAATTTTTAATTCTATCTAAATGTTAGATTGTTTCGCATTAATAATTGTTATTAATGTGATTTAATATTAATCTAAGTGTTAGATTAATTAATTTAGAATTGTTCTAAATTATGCATAGAATGTTTTAGAATTTTAATTTTAGCTTTATTTGCACATGATGATGTGTTTGATGTTTTAAATTAGATTTATTGCATGTTAGAAAATAAGATTTTCGAAAAATCAATTTACCAAATTTTGATTGGTACCCAGGTTTTGTGAAAACCAAAATTATTATTTTTCAAAATTTTAGCCTTCATATGATGTGTTTTATCATAAGTGGATGGTTAAAATTAGTGGTGGTCCTGGACATGCACTTAGTTAATATCATATCATTTGATGGTATGTGCTTTTGTGGATTGTTGTGGAATGAATAATGGGATAATTAAATGTTAATTAATGAGGTCTGTGTGCCTCCCTCTCACTCTCATTCCATTGTGATTCTATCTCCCTCCATAAATGTACTCGGCTATAAGGCTTGCTCTTACACTTTATTTGTGTTTAAAATTATTCCAAAATTAATATTATTTGTAATTGATCGTGCCGGCCGAGGAGAACCGAAGATGATCCATAAATGCAACTAGGAAGGTGAAAGGAGATGAGATCACCAGTGCCTATATGTTTGCATATTTTTTATTATATAATTGTTATAGTTATGGTGATTAATTATATGGCTCTAGTTAATCACCGTACTGTCCATGACCATATAATAAACAAGTACGGTTGATGCATGCTTTTTAGTTTTTTATTATGAATCGATTACTAATATCTAGGTATAGTTAAATATATACAATATATTTATAAACTACCACCTAGGATGAGACCAACTTAACATAAATAAAACCTTCAACATAAAGTCTAAGCCGGAACGCGAATCATTAAAAATGTACCGCATGGCTCTCCATCAATATAGTTCTTAGAATTTGATTTAGTGATGGCAGTTTCTATGTGTTTACTTAAGATCTACCACCATCTGATGAAATGACTATTAACTATGTCATTATGATGCCTTGAGATTGGAATAGAGGAACGGTATAGCTATCATCGCGTTTACTCGGGAGCTACATTCTGACTTTACTCTGTCACGTATTAATGGTAAAGTTTAAACCAGGGATAATGGTCTACTGTGTTTACCCGAGACCATTAAAGACTTAGGAGCCGAAATAAGATCGGATATTGCAAGGAGTTGCAATTACCATGAGATGGTTGCTCTAAGATAATGGTATGATACTATGTGTTTACCCGAGGTCATACCATGATTCTTGAAAATTCTGATCCTCACTTGGAGACCGTCGGAGTCTCCCGTTCTGTATACTTGAAGGTTATACAGTCTGTCAAAAAATAGTGGAAAATAATTCAAGATAAAAGACCATAATTAAATTATAAGAACTATCTGCTTAAATCACGTTATTTCTTTCGTTTACTTAAACGTCGTCTACTATTTCGAAAGTTTGGCATATTGGATGCCAATACTTCTCATCTGGACTAGAAAACTCTGAAGAATGTCTTCAGGACGATGTAAAAGTCACTGTCCTAATCAGATATCATGAATCCTCTTACTTAGATAGACCAAGGTGAAGAGATACTCATGGTATGCCTTTTAGAAAGACAATGAATGTCATGAAATCTTTTACTTGAATAGACCAAGATGAAGAGGCGTTCATGATATGCCTTTGAGAAAAGCAAGTGGTAAGATTTTAAACGATCGAATGCACATCTGAAAGGATAAAGGAAAGTCAACTAAGATAGAGAAGTAGCAGTTCTCCCACTGCGATCAATATAAAGATATTGATAAAGGTAAAATGAATATGAAACTTGAAAGAAGTCTCATATATTCTTATTATCAACTTTTGCATGTCTATTGGAGAATTAGCGCATCCAATATGAGATATTGGAAATGATTCTCAGATCTGCGAAAGTATGCAGACTTAGACAAGTAAAAGGAAATCGAGCGAATGCAAATGTTGAGTTAGACTCAACAATTGTTCATGATATTCATAGGTTAATGTCAGACAGTAAATCTTCGTATATCTATAGGAGTCAAATATGAAACTGAATAATTGTTATTTAATTGCATAAGATATCAAGAATAACATTGATTGAGAAAGAACAATAGTTGTTCAAATTAGTCAATGCACTATAGATTCTTGATGTGATATTTCATGTGATGAATGTTCACTAGTCTTCTATAAAAATGAACTGTGTGAATCTTGATTATCTATGGAATTGTACACAGGGATGTACAATAAGAAATTATTGGTGCTAACACATACTGATGTAAACAGCTCAATATCCTCTTAAGGCCAAAGATAATCACTCACATTAACTTGCCTTATAGTTTACTCTTTGAATGATTCGTCTATATGTACTTACTGAAGTACAAGACTAATGGATCTGAGAGATTAAGGTATAAGATCAATATGAAGTATTATAATTTTTTATTTGATCAAAGAAATTAATACTTAAGTATATGATTCACATAAATCATTAAAAGGATAATTGTATCCTACCTCGATTGATCTTCATTGTACATCACAGTAATTTGATAGAATAAGGAATTACATGTTACTAAGATATGGTGCAATACATAATAAGATTTGTCTACTTCTTATGAGTATGAACATAAGATGTCTATACTTTAAAGATGGTTCCAAATAAGTCAGTGTGTGTCTATATAAGATATGAAAACCAAATAATTCATATGGGACATGAATTATAAATAGGAGTAATCATCGTCCTGAAAGTCTTCTATAAAGAGGAACATGTCCTCAGAGAAGACAGTAGGAGCTGATAAAACTAGAAGATATTATAGATCCACAAGTTAACACAAGATTATTAGATAATCTTTAGTTGTTTGGAACCACTCATAACACACATGAGAGGAGCTCAAAGATATAGATTATGATCTAAAATCTATGATGATGCTCTCTGTAATTACAACTTTAAGATTGACAAGTAGTTAAGAATTTTAAGCAATAGTCCATTACTACTATTAAGTTCAGAACTTGATAGTATTTACTTGTACCTAAAGCAAGTAAATCTTCAAAATGAAAATTAGCTTAAATGGACTACTAAAAACTTATATAGTAAACTGAAGAAAACAGTCAACGTCAAAATGTTGACTAAGACAAGTTTTTCTCAGTAGTTACCATTAATAAGTTTATTAGAATTCTTCTTGCCAATACTGCCTATCAAAATCATGAGATGATGACAGTTGGATATTAAAAGTGTTCTCTCAATGTGATTGAGGAAAAGATGTATATGATACACCTTTAAAGCTTTTAGAATATCTAAAGCAAGTTATGATTTCAAAGATCATTTTGAATCAAACTGAAGCTTCCTAAGATGTAATAAAAGTTTTGACTTAATGATCAAATACTACGTGATCATTAAGAATGATCACAGATTGTGTGTGGGTTCAGAAATGACAGTGGGAGTACGGTAGCTTTAGTAATGCTTTGTGATAATAATATCAAAGTCATTAAGAATGACATCAAGATGTTACTATCAGTGAAGCATTATTAACCATATTTTCATCCATATTAAATTTAGTTATAATATCCCACATATTGGAAATACGAATCTATTAAGATAGATCGGTTAGAATATTATATTGACCTGTATGTCAAAATATTTGGCATAAATTTCATAATAAGTCTCAATTGTTGAGACATGGAATTTATTCCTTTAGAGAAAAAGTTCCTTAAAGAATACATGAGTGAAATGTATCATTAAGCACTTGAGAAGTACCAAGGATGCACTCACGTATATGGAGAGGATGATTTGAAACTATGAGGTCACACTGACTCAAATTTCAAGTCAAATAATAGACTTAACCTTCTAAAAGAAAGGAATAGGTGGGAAGGATTCCAATCCAGAATTGAATATTAAGGTGACGATATAAACAAGTGATACTGTTATTAGAATAATATAGATGAAAAGGTTCATCCCTGAACTAGATGTAGTTCTAAAAGGTCCCTGATACCATCCTATCGTTGTAGGACAATAGTGGGAGCGATCAATTGTATGATCGAACCATGGTCTCTTCAGAAGTTGCAAAACATTCTGAGGCTCTTTAACAAGTTCAGAGACAAATGATTAAGAGGAAATAACGTAATGGAAAATATTCCATTTATAAATAATTTAGCAGATCTCTGACCAAGTTTAGTCACAGACTTTATGTGAGCATCACCTAGATTTGATGGAGATCAAATGCGAAGGTGATTGGGTTGAGTCCAAGTGGGAGATTCATGGATATAGGTGTCTTCTAAGCCAATCATAAGGCATCTGTTTCAATCTGGTTCACTAATCAACAACATTAAATTCATTATGTAGATTGACATATTTATAATTGCGCATAATGAATTCTATGAATGTGTGCAATAGTCATTGGATTATGATGAAATCATAATAATGAGACTGATGACTTATAAACACATTCTTAATTGTTCATAGTAGTAGGATGTTTGAGAAGGATATCAAACATCCGGTAAGACTAGTACAGGTTATTCCAGCTCATATGATGAGGGTGACTAACCTCGTTAGTTACTCGTGTGGAGACACAATGGTAAACCTATAGGTGCTCATTGGGGAATGAGTTCACTAAACTGATTCGACATGAATCGCCGAATGATAATTTATCTGACTGTCAATCGACTTAATTCATCGTCACAATTGCATGGTTGATCTTGGATTTGAGACGCTAAAGACACCTTATCGGTGGACTTCTGGACTTTGACCTTGACCTACGAATCTCTATCCACGGGATCTCTAATAGTCAAGGATTGGGTCCAGCGGAAGACCTTCGAAAGTGATTGTGTGTTCAATAAAGGATCGTTCGCTCTCAGGTAACTAGAGAGAGAATGCTCTAGAATAGATCCGCATGAGTCTCTGGCCAAAGCAGAAACAATATCAGAAAAAAAAAAATTCGAATATTGTACAGCGGAGTCGAATTCAAGTGTGTTAACCATCTAGAGTTTGACAGTTGACCATACCCTAGGTTAACTTGAGAGCATTGTGCGAACGAAAGATTATAACCATGTGGTAACTATGGACGGGCAGGTTCCATGAGTGGGTTGCTGAACCCCATTACCTTCCGGGATCATGCGGTGTTGCTTGGCACCCAACTTGATCGGAAGTCCAACCGAATTTACATGCGATGTTAATTCGGTTAAGTAATTAGTTAATATTTAGATATTAATTAATTACAATAAGTCAATAACTAGTTATTGGACTTAACTGGCTGAAAATCAGACTAGTTAATGGGCCTAGAGAGTCATACGCAATAAGATTCTCAGTCGGTGGTACATAAGTGGGATTTATATGAACTCGAGGACTCTTGTGAAAAGTCACGCCGACTTAATATATATACGTGTTGTTGACAAACCCTGGGCCAAGCTCTAGGATTTCCCCATGCTGGCCGTCCCCCTTTCTCTCTCCTCTTTCTCTGGGCATCCCGTTCGAGGTGCCGAGATAATCTCCGTCTTCGCCGCGTGGGATTCCCGAAAGTCGGGAATTCCCATCCGCGGGTTTTCAGCAATCCTTGCGGCGATGGATCTTCAACAAGCGAGCTGATATGGACGAGGGAGCAATGACAAACCACCACGGAGGATCGCGTGGATACCGCTGGAGGCCGGACGCTTTTGCGGCTCACGGCATCGCCTCGACGGAACCGAGACGGAAGCGGATTCGAATCCGCAATCGGTAATATGATTACACCCGATTTTTTTTCGGTTTTAGTTTTTCGTTTTGAATCGGATCAGTGGGCATCAGGCGAGATATTTTATTCTGTGTTTTCATTGCGTTCTTCGCGTCCCGTCCGGATCCTAACAGTTAACAACTGATGTAGCCGAAGCTATCACGACCGGATTCCGAGACTGGAATCCGAAGTTGGGATCCGAAGCTGGATTGGATCGGAGAAGAGGCCCGACGGGGATCTGGAATGAGGCGAGGGCGAAGACGAGGCCGAAGATTCTATGCCGAGGGGTACCCGGACGGGGGCCCGTCGGGAGCGAAGCCGAGACTCCCTCGGACAGATGTGGGCCAGCCCGCGAAAGGTGTGGCCGAGGTTCCTCCGGGCGAGGCAGAGGTAAATCAGCCGTCGGATGGCGTCGAGACCAGAGGAAGAAGACCCGAGGTCGGCGGCTGAGACCGACTTGGAGAGGTCGGCGAAGATTCAAACCGAAGCCCCTGCAGAAGGAGGGAAAGAAGAAGAACCCATCAGTAGGAGTCCCGGTCTTCGGCCCTAAGGAACCCCCTCCGACGGTTAAGTTAGCTTCTGAAGATGATTCGATTTAGAAGGCAAAGAAGTGGAAGAAGTAGCTTTAATGCTTTTTGGACTGTAGTCCTTGGGGTCACGAAGACATACCTTTGGTAATAAATAGCCGTGTATTTATAGCGGAGGATAGAGGTTGCTTAACGGTGGCAGCCGATATAGGACTATGTTCTGAGTTTACTGGTAAACCGCCATAGCGCCTAACCCTCCCACCGGAGTGGGCCGGATACGGCTACTGGGCCGAAGGGGGTTGGGCCGCTGATGGGCCAGATGCCGCTCAGTGGGCCGGAGCCTACTGGGCCGAGGGCTGCTGAGCCGCTAATGGGCCGAAGGCGATCGGGCCGCTGATGGGCCGAAGGTTGTTGGGCCGCTGATGGGCCGAGGACCACTGAGCTGCTTATTGGGCCGAAGGCTACAGGGCCGCTGATCGGCCGAAGGCAGCCAGTGGACCTTTTACTGATGCTGCTGGGCTGAACTCAGTGTTGGGCTTGTTTTAATGGGCCGAATCGGATTCTGCCTCATCAACAACTAATTGTAATTAAAATGATTCAAAATCGCTAATAACCTAATTGAATAAAATTGAATAATAAATTTTAATTTTAAAATAATTTTGAAATTTTAAATTAAAATCCAATTTAGTTCAATTAAATGGGCAATGGGGTTTAATTAAAAATTATGGGAAAAAGGGGGTTGAAAGGGCTCAGCCCATAGGGGCCTAGTTCGGACCAGGGCCGAACCAAGTCCGGCGCTTATTGGCACTGGCAAGGGCCCGGTCCAGGCTTGACCCTGTCCAACCTATAGGACCGGATCGGGACCGGGCTCCCCCTTTCATCCCTAGCCTCTCGTAACCCTAAATCCCATTGCAGGTGGCCAGCGGCTGGGCTCTTCCAGTAGGGGTTACCGACGGTGGCGAGCGGCGGCTTGCTCCACGCTGACGACATCTCCAGCGCCAGCGATGCCCATGGCGCCGGCAGGAGCCCGTTGGAGATATAAAAAAACACAACCCGGACCCCTTATTTCTTTTATTCTTGTTCTTTTCAAAAACGAAAAAGAGGAAGATTAGCCCAATCTCCGTCCAGCTACAGAGGGTTCTCAGCGGCAACCTTGATGCCCGGTGGTGACTGGTGACTTTCTCCAGATGATCCAGGGTCCCAGTCCTCCATGCCAAGACTTGGGAAGCCCAAACGAAGCCATAATGAACCCCGTTCTTCATTACATGAAGAACTCTGAAAAACCCCAAAATAAATTTAATTTTTACACAAAAATAAGTGATCGAATCGCAGCAATCATCTCATGATCATTAGCCTTGCATAAAAATTAAAACGATGCATGGAATAATTCAAAATTAATTCAGAGATCGAAACAGGACGAGAAACAGTGAAACCTGGCTCTGATATCACTGTTGGGTTTTCATGTTTCTCTGGATCGCTTACGTAGCGGAAATAAAATAAAATAATAGCGTTTTGTTTTTCGTTTTGATAAATTAAAACCAGATTAGAACGGGTAATTGAACATTACCACGTGCGGATTCGAATTGGCATCCGAATGGTTCTGTCGGAGTGACACCGCAAGCCGCACAAACACCCAGCCTCTAGTAAAGTGTTACGTCCCGGATCCAGTTCATTTTTATTTATTTTTTTCTCGGAATCCGACCATGTAATCTCATAACAAATTCCATCATAACGAACATATATGAGAGCTAAACAACCACAAGGCGATTTTAAATAAATGTCATAACCATCAAGTAACCCAAAATATCCAAATATAGCCAACACCAAACTTCACAAATTACAATTTCTATCAATTGTGTATAAATTCTCAATCTCACCAAATAAATAAAAATACATCAATCTCTCATTATTCCTATTACATCAAGTCTAAGAAAGCTGCAAACTTCAATCTAATAACCTCCTAAAGTTGTCAAATGCCTCAATCAGAAGTCTTCTCAGATTCTAGATTCTCTTTCTCTGACTATGAAAATGTTAATAGGATTTATGAGTACAACCACTCAGTAGGCTTCAAACAATCCACATGACTTAACATATAGTAAACTTTACGAATCATATTATACTAAACATGATTTTACACAGTTCTACATATAGCTCAAATAAGAACATGATACAAATCATGGTCAGATATAAACTTATCAAATCAAATGTGTTTTCTAATAGCATGAATAGATTAATTAACATATAGCATATATGGCATGATCGAACTCATATTAGACATATCAAATTCTACTAGCCATGATCAGAACGTATCACATAACATATCAAATTATCAGGACGTTACGTATCGCCGTCCCCTGAGCACATGTCATATCAAATAACAATTATCTTGACGTAGTAGCTTATCAAATCTGATTCATATCATGGATCACATAGTTAAGATAGATTCATATGATTGCAAAGGGATAGCTAAACAGGATGATCAAAAGATTCAAATGACTAAGTTGAATTCAAATGAACATATGGAGTAAGGATTTCAGATTTATGTGCCAATCAAACAACTCAAATCATATCATAACAGACATGCACTCAAACTACAACATAAGGAACCAAACAAAACAAATACCAAAGTATCTAGGCAAATGATGCAAAGGTCTTAGCCACTGCGCAGAACCGGAGAGTCTAAGTCCCACCCAACTCCAAACCGCCAGGGCGTTACGTATCGCCGTCTCCTGG
The DNA here is from genome assembly GCA_030544215.1 of Zantedeschia hybrid cultivar. NCBI lineage: Eukaryota > Viridiplantae > Streptophyta > Magnoliopsida > Alismatales > Araceae > Zantedeschia > Zantedeschia hybrid cultivar. The sequence continues at coordinate 10,656,887 of JARZZO010000013.1, read as the reverse complement.
TTTTAGCCAGCAGAAAATCAGGATTCCACCCGTTTGCCCTCGAGTTCCAAACAAAATACCTATCTAATATGGATGCTTATAATGGAATCGGGCCAAATATCTCCTTAAGATGGCAATGTCCAAACAAAGTCAAATGATTATGGTACAATCAGATTAATAGAGATCAAATGATGACAAAAGATGGGCGTAGATCTGAAAATTGAATTATCAAATTGATAAGTATATATAAGAGTTAAAATATATACTTTTATATACAAAATAGCCACTTAGAGAGTCATCATCGTCATATATATGAAAAATCAGAGTAAGCTGATCAAAATAGGTTGCTGGATAGAAAAGATAGTCAAAAGAATTTTTTTAGAATTTTTGGAATAACAAACATATTTTTCGGCCATCAAAACTGATTTTCAGAGCTAACAAATCAACAAATAAGCCGAATAATATCAAACATATTCATAAAATTATCAAACTTAGAGAACATGTCTAAAAGGTCATATTTAAATTGTGGACAAAGTTTTATCAATTTATGAATTGGTTTGCGATGATTTTGGATTCTCACTTTGATTTGGAGAATCCAACTTAAATAGAATTGTAGCAAATCAAAACAGAGGATAAACTGAATACCAAACGAAGTCATAAAATTTTAAAACTTTACAGAGAATTCAAGGATAATATAAAAAATGTATCTATAAAGTTTGGTATGATTTTGATTTGAATCAAATGAGATATAGGATTCACAAGTTGAGATTTTAAAACTGTCTGGGTGGATTGTATAGTCTGAAAATAGTATTATGGAATAAATATAAAAAAAACTCCGAAAATTATGAAATTCATTGGGCATTAATATAACATAAAAAATATACTTTTGTCAAACTTTAAGCTCAATTGAATATCGGACCAAGGAGAACAAATATCTGTAATTCGTATGATCATAATTAGAAACAGAACAGATTGAACGGACAGATTGCATAGGCTGAGATAATAATCATGAAATAAATAGAGAATAAGATCAAAAAAATCTGAAACTTGAATATCATGAAGTATACATATAGATCAAAGTTCTTACCAATTGATTTACTTTTTAAAACTTTCTAAAATAACATAGTTTTGTAATACAAAATAGATCATGTGTACAGTTATCCACCTACCTCTTGATGAAAGACCGGCTCTTGATTCTCCTATAGTTTCATCGCTATTTATCCATGATTTCTTCTTCCTCTAAATTCTTTTTCACATTCTCTAAGGTCTTCCTTACATTCTTTAAGCCTCCAATAATATAAAGCATTAATTAGAATCAAACCTCCAAAAGAAATAACCACGAACAACTCTATTCTCTCGTGAACACCACATGAACTTACCCCTTTAGAAGAGAGCTGCATGTTATAGAGGTTGAGCACGACCCAAGGCTCTATTTATGCTTATTTACCCTCTTAATATAACCACCAACACTCCCTTTCTTTTCTAGAGTCGAACTCCTACTCCTCATAACTTAATCTCCAAGTAAAAGTCACTTCCTAGTCTAAATCGAACTCTGCTCACGCTATCTGCAGGTTTCCTTTTTGAAGACGTTTAAATTCATCCCCTTAAACATCTGAATTAAGAAAACTTTTCTTCTTAAAAGTTTTAAAACATTTTATTACCTTTCTAATGAAACTAATCTCACTATTTTTTTACTTCTATAAAAACCGATATGATTATTTTACTGACCTGCTGTCCTGAGTACTCCGAACTTAGAAATCTGGCAGATTTCCTTCATGTCTAAAGATGTCCTGATTCTGATTAGGAAACAACTTATTTTAAATATGTGTTCTTCATAAAACTTCTATACCTTTGAGTCATAGTTATAATAGGAGTTGTCTTACTTAATTATAAATTTTATGTACGGAGTTATGCTTAAAATACTAGAGCTATGTCAAGTAAATTTGGGTACATAATCCTAGTCCAAGTAGGATTCCTATTATGTTTCTACCCATTAATTAGAATCTTAATTATATTCAAATTTATTATGTTTTACTTTTAATCTAAGTCAAATATGTTATACATAACTTTTTAGGTCGTGGTTAATATTAATTGTACCATCTTTTGTTTCCTAATTCAAATCCTAATCTGATTAGGACTTGTTCTCTGTGGATAGCCCTTTCTAAAACTGCTCTTTGATATTTTTGACCTCTAAAACATCTGAATTAGTAAAAATGATCTTCTACAAAGTTATTTATATTTTTATTATCTTTCCACTGATATCATATATGCCTTAATCCAAATTTTCTATAGAAAGTTATAGTTATTTTACTATGTTGCTGTCTAATACATTAACATAGAATTTGAACTAAATTAGTGGGTTATTCTTAGTAGTATAATTTGGCCTATTGGGATTTCATAATTGGGTTAATTCGACTAAATTAAGTTACTTAAGTTCAGTCATAGACTCTTATAATTAGTTAATTGGTTTAATTTAAATTAATTAAATTTATTAATAGTTGTAAAAATACGGAGTATAACATGAAGTCCAAACGATCCTCCTTGCGGTGGATTTCCTCTCGTTCCTCATTCCTCACAGCCCGCCCGCGAACGGTTCGCCGATCGCTGCAATGACCGCCGCAATGCGAGGTCGAATTCCCGTCGAACAGGAGTCAGAGAAGATGGTGGAGCAGACCCACATCAGATGGGGCCGGCCTGGGGCACTAGAGAGAGAGAGGGAGAGAGGAAGGGAGGCCAGGGTTTTGCCGCAACTTGGCCTGCTCATCCTAGTCGCTACATTTTATATTAACTGCGTAGTTTTTCATAACAACCCCTTATTTGTATAAAACTCACTTTTAATCCATCGCCTTGAAAATCATTGGCATGTGACTCTCTACGCCCAATTACTAGTCAGGTCAATGGTCCATTGAGCCCAGTGACTCCTCACTGACTTGATTAATTAATTAATAAGTCATATTAATCAATTAATCAACCGAATTAATGTCTCACATTAAATTTGATTGGGCTTCCGATCACGTTGGGTGTCAAGCAATACCGCGTGAACCCGGAAGGTATTTAAGGTTAAGTAACCCACTTTTGGAACATTTTTATCGACAATTACCACGTTGATATAATCCTTCATTCGTACAATGCTCTCGAGCCAACTCAGGATATGGTATACCGTCAAACCATAACCGGTCGACTCACTTGGATCGGATGCTACCATATAATATCGGAAAACTCCTTTCCAGATATTATTGTCCACCCTAGCTAGGGACTTTCGCACATCCTTCCTAGAGTATTCTCTCTCTCTCTAAGTACCGAGAACGAATGATCCCTTCAATTCCTTTCGACGGTATTCCGCTATATCCGGTCTTTGGCTGTTTAGAATCTTGTAGATGGAGATTAATAAACTAAGGTCAAAGCAAAGAAGTCCACCAACAAGGTGTCCTCGGTGTCTCAAGTTCGAGGACCATCTACGTAACTGCGACAATAGAATCAAGTTGGTTGACAATGAGGTACTATATCATCCAGTGATTCAGTTGGATCAGTTCAGTGAACTCATTCACTAATGAGCACCTACAGATTTGCCTTAGTGTCTCTATACTAGTGACTATGAGATTAGTCACCATCATCATATGAGCAGGAGTAATCTATACTAGTCTAATTGGATATCCGATGCCCTTCTCGGATATCCTTCGACTATGAACTATTAAGAATATGTATGTTTAAGTGATCAGTCCCACTAGTATGATTTTATCATAATCTGATCACTATCGCACATATTCACGGACTTTATTATGAGACGATAATAGCACGAATTTACACATAATGAATTAATACCATATTATACTAATAAATGAACGAGATTTACATGGTCAGATTAGCTTGTAGGCCACCTAAGACTAACACTAATACTAACACCATCTTGGATGGATATAAAATATCCCCTCCTAAGCTTTTCTTTTACAGATAAGATTGCAACCCAAGTATCTGAGCAAGAATTTTTCCTTGTTGCTTCCCAGAAGGAATCCTGTTGCAGATATTTTGCCCTCAGAAGGATAGCCCAAAGTGAAGACTAATCCTAAACAAAATTGCAGCTCAATTTGAGGATTGCAGCCTCATTTGCAATTTCCATGTCTCTAATCCCCAAGCCACCCTGCATCTTATGCTGTGTGATCTTGTTCCAGTTACATAATCTAATTCTCTTTGGATGCTGAGTGGCTTTCCACCAGAAAGCATTCTAGAGCTGAGTAAGTCTTCTGATGGTGGTTTTGGGCGAGCGTGTGATGGCCATAACATGAGATGGGATTACAGTCAGGGTGAAGTTAATAAGAACTGTTCTACCCGCAGAGGATAGGGTGTTTGCTTTCCAAGAGTTCAACCTGCCTCTAACCCTCTCTTCCAAGAACTTATAATGGTTTATTTTACCTCTGCCTGGCTAGATGGGAACCCCTAGGTACAGGTCATCTTTTTTAAGGAGAGGAATGTCAAATTAAGCACTGAAAGCTTCCTGAGTAGCCCTATGAATGTTACCACTAAAAGCAATGCCCGACTTACTTTTGTTTACCACTTGACCAGACCATGAGGCATAATTTTCTAGGTAGCTTAGAAAATTATGGATCTCCCCATTTTCAGCCCTATGAAATAAGAATATATCATTTTCAAACATAATATGGGGCATGGTAGGTGCACAAGTATTAACTTTCATGCCTTTGATTTTGCCTTCCTTTAAGTTCTGATGTAGGACATCAGTTAGGACCTCAGCTGACAGGATGTATAGGTATGGGGAGAGTGGGCAGCCTTGTCTCAGCCCTCTAGTAGGATAGATGCAACCCACATGCTCCCCATTAATGGAGATGGCATAAGAGACAATTACAATGCATTGAATTATTAATTTGATAACCTTATTTGACAAGCCATACCTATGGAGCACTGAATTGATGAAAGACCATTCAATACTTCATAAGCTTTTTGGATATCCACCTTCAACCCAAAGAAACTAGACTGGCCTTTTTTGTAGTACATGGAGTTCATGAGTTCTTTGACCATGATGATGGAGTTTGAAGTTTGCCTCCCCGGGACAAAAGCCCCTTGAGTGTCTGAGACCAAGGAGTGGAGAAGGGGCTTGATTCTCCTAGCAAGTATCTTTGCAATAACTCTATAAATTGTATTTGCTAGACTGATTGGCCTAAAGTCATGAGGGGAGGAGGAAGGGGATCTCTTGGGGATTATAGAAATGATGGTGTGATTTAGGCCACTAGGGAGAATACCAGTCCTGAAGAAAGATTGGATTATCTCAACAGTTTGGTATTTTATAGTGGGCCAAAAACTTTGTAGGGAGATTGGTGGGAGGCCATCTAGTCTTGGAGCTTTTTTGGGAGCCATAGACTTGATAAAACTCTTAATTTCATCTGATGAGGGTATGGCTAAGATGGAGTTATTTGTCTCATACGAAACTTAGTTTTTTGTGTGGAGAATATATGGTGGGAGGGGGTGGTATCTTTTGAAGTGAAGAGGGTGGTAAAATGGCTCAGGAAAATAGTTTTGATGTTGTCAGGATCCCCAGTCCAAGTGCCATCAGCAAGCTTCAATTCTATTTAATTTCCTCATGTTCAACACATTGATGTGGTGAAATTTTGTGTTTCTATCCCCTTGCAAGAACCAGTGCTTCTTTGCTCTTTGCTTTCAGTATTCATCATTTTGTACAAGAAGGATCTCATATTGGTTGGTAAGGTCTTTTTCTCTCTAGATGTTTGCATCAGTAGGTGGAGCTTTAATGAGGTTCAGAAGTTGATCTCCCACAATATCCATTTGCTTCCTGGGATTAGGAAATTCTTTTCTCCTCCATTGGGTGATGTCCTTATGCAATTTCTTCATTTTTTTTACTATAATTTATCTGTAATGTTGGACCATCATTCCAGGAGAGGTCAACACTATAAAAAATGTCAGTTTTTAATAGCCACATTGACTCGAATTTGAAATGTGGTTTTCTTTTCTTGTTCAAACAATGGGATTTGATCAGAATGGGATTGTGGTCATTGGCAACACAAGGAAGGAGGAAAACAGAAGCACTAGGATACATTGTCCTCCAATCAGCATTGCAAACAGCCCTATCTAATCTCTCTATGTTATGGAATTTTGCAGATCTTCTATTTGACCAACTGTAAGTAGGGCCTTCAAAACCCAAATCTATAAGGGCAGAGTGATACATGAAGTCTTTAAAGTTAACAATTTGAGTATGCTTCAGGGATTGGCCACCTTGTTTTTCATATTGGTTTAGAACAGAATTCATATCCCCCATGATTAAGACTGGCTGTTGGTTCATATTAATAAACGTTGAGATGTCATTTCACATAGCTCTTATGTCTTTGGGCTGAGTGGGAGCATAAATACAGACCAGTTACCAGGGCCCTCTTACATCATCAATTACAACGGCTATCCCGTTTGAGGAGGAGTAAGTAACTGTCAAAACCACATCTTTATGCCACCAGAGCCATAAGCCGCTTGTCCTACTGATTGGACATAATGAAAAGTAGTGATATTTCTCATGTTGAAAAAGTTCAGTGTGATCTTATTGGAAGCCTTAGTCTCTCATAGGAATGTAATGTCTGGGCCAACTGCGTGGATCAATTGGGAGAGGTATAGAACTACCGTTGATCCACATATGCCTAGGCAGTTCCATGACAGTAGCTTCATTTATTTATAACTATGTGGCTCATTCACCTCATAGACCTTGGGGGTTTCCAAGCTGCTTGGAGGAGGGGAGGTATCCTGGATGTGAATTCCATCAAGTTGGAGTTTATTTGGGTGAAGTTTCTTTAGCTTCCTGGATATTTGGGGTTGAGGTGTTGAGAAGGTAATATGGAGTTGAGGGGTGTCTCAAAGAGAGGGTAACTGGATTCCTCATGAAGAGCTTTTGGTTTTTTGTTGGGGGGATCTGGGAGGGGAGTGTCTAAACATTCTTTCCTTTTCTGACGAACCAAGGAATTTGTCAGGTTCGGGGGTATGGAGCTTTGGTAGTTGATTTCTACTGGGTAAAGACCAGTGAATTTCTGAGGGGGGTTGCACATGTTTTCAGGCTTCAGTTCAGGGGTTTGGTTTCTGGGGGATACAGGATGGTGGGGGTATAGGGGGCGGCTAGCAGATGGGTAGTGGGGGTATCAGGGGTAGTGGTGGGTGATGGATAGTAGGATTTTGTTGAGATATGCTGGGGTGTGCTGGTGGTACCATCCTTAATAGGATCCCAGATTTCCTGTGTACTGGCAGATTTTTTGGGCTGCTCCAGATGACACGATTGAGTGTGCTCCTGATTCTTTTCCCATACCATTCCTGAGTTGGCCTTTTCAAAGGACAGAGACAGATTTCTTTTCATGCTTTTTTCATCAGTGACCAGAGTTTGCTTTGAGTAGTTTCCTCCCTCCTTCTGACTTTCTTCTAAGTCCTTATGCTTGAGAACTTGATCAATTGGGATTTGATCCCTATCTGGGGAATATGTATTAGCCCTCGGCCAATCACCAAATTTGCATAACAGTGATTTCTCCATCATTCTTTTCAGTGGGGGGAGTAATTGTCTTTTATCTGCCTTCTTGCAAGGTCCAAAGGATTGCAGGCATCAACATCATGACCTATTATCCCACAGAATTTACAGAATTTTGGCAGTCTTTCATAGGCTATATCAAAAGATCTCAGAGGGCCGTCAGGAAGTTTAACAGTCAAGGATTTCTTCAGATGTCGAGACTAACTTTGACTCTTGCATAGTTTCTCTAGGCTTAAACTTCTCGAGGAACCAAAGGGAAAGGGTTCCCCACTTGGTTTGCAAGTTTGAGGACTATGCTTGGGACCGGTAGTTCTTCTGGGAGATCAAAAAATCTGATCCAAAAAATATGCTTTGGTTAATTTGTATTTTGAGGGTGCAGTGTTTGGTCTACCCTTCTCGGCCAAGATCAAATCTCCATTAAAGAGTCATTTTGCAGATGTTCTCCAGGTCCTGAGGTTCTGACAGCCGGAGGAGAAATTTGTTGTTTGGGTAGCTAGTCAAGGAACTGCCAGGAACCTTAAGGATTCCAAAGTTTGCTAATCCATTCCCGGTGCCCCGCTGGTCTGACCTTTTGAGAGGTGGTAGTGTTTCCCACGATTTTTCCCCTCCTCTGTTTGTTGTATGTTCAGGATTTCAGGGGTTGAGTCTTTATCCATAAGTCTCTGAAATTTCCTGAGGATTTCATCCTCCCCTTCCTTCAGCTGTGTTCCCTCCGACATTTCAGTCTCCATGGTCACAGGGTCTACAGGGGTATCACTACTGGGTAGAAGAACCGGTTGGGGGTAACTGTCGTATGAAAACGAAAAGCTAACGGGAAAGTTCGGTATAGTTGAAGTGTTAACCAAAGCATGGTTCTTACCATGCATATGCCCACGTGGGGCCAAGAGTTGGTTATAGGAGATGAGGGGGAGTGGTTGAGGGAGTGGTTGTGGGAAGTTACCCACACTTGTGAAGCACCCCTTGGATATAACCATTCCCCCATTTATTTGAAAGTGTAGAGGAGAGAGATATAAAAGAGGGAGGATGGCATTACGTGAGTAAGGATCTGAATTCTCACAAGAGACCCTTCACTTTTGGGCAGCCCTCTTTCTCACTCTAGAGTCCTCTCCTTTCTACTCATTCTCTCTCCCTCTCTAAGGGTTGTTCTCCAAGAGGCTATCACCAAGAGCCTAGGATTTGCAGTGTGGATTTTGGGAAGAAGCCCGTCACGTGGTTCTCCTCCTCGTCCTCACGGAGTCGTCGCCGTCCATCTACGAACGTCGCCGTTAAGGTACGTTTTCCGTTACGATCCATCTCCGTGCATGCTTCCGCTTGTTCATTTGATGCATGGAGATATTATGTATTTTATCAACATTGGTATCAGAGCCAGGTTAACGGAACCATGGCAGCGTGGTCTTCGATCAAAAAGGACCGTTCCGATGTTGCGACCTCGTCGAGCCGAATGGCTCCCATGGTGGTTATTAGTGACGAGGAATCGGAACGGGTTCCCGATGAACTGACCGACTATTCCGAGGAGGAATCCGGCGACGACCGCGTCCCATCTTCTCCTCTAAGGAGACTCAGAGCGCCGGAATATTTAGCCTACCTCAGAGGGTTCTGCGGCGCGCATTCTGGACACGACCAACCATCCGAGATAGTACGTGACGGCAGCCACGGCGAGGATAAAGACGGCACCTGCAACGGCGGCCATGCGAACGGTGACGCGGATGACGAGGGAAGCCCGCCGCGACGGTCGACGTCCCTGCGCGGAGAAGGACCCAAGCCAACGAACGCAGCGGCGGCCACGCCGGCGGGCGTACCGCTCGGGCCCAGCGCGGACGTGGCGCTCGCGCCCAGCGCGGGCGGAGCGGCCACGCCCCGCGCGGGCGTGGCGCTCGCGCCCCGCGCAGGCGCAGCGGCCACGCCCGCGGGCATGGCGCTCGCGCCCCGCGCGGGCGGGCCGGCTACGCCCGCGGGCGTGGCGCTCGCGCCCAGCGTGGGCGGTGCGGCCACGCCCGCGGGCGTGGCGCTCGCGCCCAGCGTGGGCGGTGCGGCCACGCCCGCGGGCGTGGCATTCACGTCCCGCGTGGACGGAGCTCCCACGTCCCGCGTGGGCGTGGGGCTCACGTCCCGCATGGACGTGCCGCCCACGTCCTGCATGGGCGGCCTGCCCATGCATGCGGGCGTGGTGCCCTCCCCGCACGCAGGTGAGGCGTTCTCGCCCCTGCGCAGGGGGGCTCCTACGCCCATGCATGCGGCTGCCGTAGCAGCCACGCATGGTCCAGTGGGCGCGTCCTTGGCAAGGACGGGTCGAGCCCAACAACGCCGCCGCTGGGAGGCCCGCAGACGTCGCCGCGGCGGACCATTTGGTGGCACGTGGCGTCACATGGGTCGCCGTGAACCTCACGATGCACCGTATTGGGCTGGATCCGGAATGGGCCGGTTGGTTGTTCGAATGGACCCGTTTCAAATTCTCCGTATGATTATGAACGGAGATATTGAATTTGAAATTATGGAGTATTAGTTAGTTTATTTATGATTAGATGATGCATTAGAATTTAATTTTAATCATAGACTTATTAGTGCAAATTAATTTAATTTGATTTCCATGGTCTATTTGATTTATAGTTGAATTATGCTGATTAGTGCCAATTATTTAAATGTGATGATTGTCTTGATATTATGTTGCGCTAAATGAAATAAATTGAATTGTTTTATTTCGTCACACAAATAATTAATTTTTTGGTCACTGATATCGACCTTAACAGAATTTGCATATAATTAAGGTGAATATTTGCGCAATAGAGTAAAATGACACTAATAATCGATTATTCAACTATGTAAAATGCATGTTTATAGATCGTTAAATTATTGCGCTTATCGAAGTAGCGGCAATTGAATTTTAGCGTTCTTAGACTTAAATATGCATGATTTTATGTTTGCCAAATAAATTGATTTAATTCGTGCAAAATTGTCGTATCATTTAAATATTGCGCATGCTCGTGTAGTGTCGATTGATTAATTTTTAAATGATAATTTGTAAATATGCACGTCTTGAATTGATCAATTTATGCACCACTTAGCTATCATTTCATTTAAAATGATCATGTTGAAATTAAAAAATTGAAATATTTACATGATCACGTGTTTGTTTGTAAATATTCATGATAGCTGAAATTAAATCAAGTTATTGAAATATCATGGACTTTGCTATTCCTGTTGATTTAATTATGAAGGTATTCACATCCATGATATTCGAATTAAACTTGTAAACGTTGGATAAGTGGCTATAACGAGAGATTTGAAGTGTTTTCTCGTTGTGAATTCACTCAAAATCATTCTATTAAAATTAAGTTACCTTGATTTAATCGGAAGATGATTATAGTATCTTAGATCTATATTTCGATTCCGATGATTGAGTTAACTTAATATTTATTAGTCTGGATTTTTGGAAGCGAATTATGATGTGTAAACTATGTCAACTTGACTCTCTAAATTTTATCTATGTAGTGATTTAAAATGGCCATGAAAAATGTCATTGCTGATTTGACCAAGGGTGACAAGTTGACGGGAATGAATTATGACATTTGGTGTAACGACCCGCCACCCTATAATCGGGGATCCGATTACTAAATGGGTACCGAATCATTAATTTGGGACCAAACCAGGATCTAGTAAGTCTGGGAAATAAATAATAAACTAAGCTAAACATTCACATCGCATTGAATTGAAATAAAAGTGCAGGAATTAAAATTATTACAATGCGACTCGATACAGCAAATAATTACATTCTCCAACAGAAGGAAATAATTAAACATACAGGCCAAAGATAAATAACAACTACATCGGGGCATACCCCGGAACAACCGCTGAAGGCACACCACACCCGGCCGCACACGCCGCTCTAAATCTGCTGGGAGTCCTCACCTGAAAACCGCAGGGGTGAGTCTCAAGACAAGACTCAGTAGGGATCCTTCGATCCCCACTGCCCACGCACACACCCACAAGTGTAAAGTACAGCTAACAGAAAAGTAACAAGTGTAGGGGCAGGTACAATATCTAATTCTCTACGTGAGAACACATGCAGTCGAAATATAATAATCATGCACATTCTAAACCAACCGTTAGAAAACCCACAACTGCCGTCTCGATAGAACTCGCCGACCGTACAAACAACGGTGAGAAAAACCTCGACCTGCTGAGACCAAGGAGTAGCCCCTCGGATAGCACGCTCGCTACTCCGGCCCAACTGGCTCAGGTGACTACCCCTTCCCTCAGCATGAGTGACTCTCCGAATGTACCACTCCGACACCGGTACTAGCTGACCCCGGGGTTCACCAGGTGACCCTCTCTCACTAGGCGTCACCCCGCCCACGCCCCCACCGGCGCTGTGCTCACGCCCCCACCAGCACAGGGTGATAAAGTGCTGCAATGTCACTCCAGGTCCACAGTAACTGAAAACCCAACACAGTGCGATCCGGTCACGTGAAAAAGCCCGCGATCGCATAACACATATAGAACCATCCGATCATGAGGAATCCATCTCTATCGGGTGTACTAAAACATGTGCTAACTAGTTATCTAGCAGTATGAACACGTTTTACTGGCATGAGTTAGTGAGATTCTGTCTTGAATCGCGTCGACCAAGGTCGACGCCATTCAAGCTCCAAGTACAGGTTCATATAAATAAGTTTCCAGAATCTGGCCTTAAAAGGCGTCGACACCAGTGGTCGCCTTTTAAAAGGCGTCGACATCCTCAGACGCCATTCAACACGGAAATCCGGAGATTCCAAGGCCTTATTCAGGAGATTTCTGCCGTTAAAACGCGTCGTGGGTTCCTGACGCCATTCAAAACGCGTCGTTTACCCCCGACGTCTTTTAGCCACAGAATCCCCAACCTGGCAGACTTTCTGTCAGTCGATTCTTGTCTAAAAGGCGTTGTGATGGCCCGACGCCCTTCAAAAAGGCATCATCCATGCATGACGTCTTTCAACCCCAGGAACCAGAACCGCCCTAAGCCCGAGGGCTCTCTTTTCAACCCCAAATAACCCCAAAAATCATCCAAAATAGAGGGAAACGAGGAGCAATACCATCCATAGGCGAACACCCTCATAGAAATCCTAAACATGCTCATTCTAATCCCCGAAACCAAAGATCTACCACATGCATAAACGAGGAAAACATGATTTTAAACACAACGCTATGGGGAACGTCACCCTACCGGACACTCGAACGCCTCCGAGCTTCAAGCCGTCCGCCTGTCTCGCCCCACGCCGCCGCCGGTACCGCCGAGGTCGTCCTAGCCCCACCGTGACGTCGGCCGCCGTCCGGAGAGTAGAACGCCGCAGTGGAAGTGGAGGTGGTAGGGGTAGGAGCTAGGTGGAGGATGGTGTGGAGGGAGAGGTGAAATGGTGGGAAGAAAAGAGGGAGGAGGAGGGGGGTCGCCGCCGGTCACCGGAGGAGGAGGAGAGAAGGAGAGTAGGAGAAAATGAGGGAAAGAAGGAGGGCTCGCGGGGTTAACCAGAGACTGGCTAAAACGCGTCGACATCTACGGACGCCTATCAGGTGACATGACGGCCGCTCTGACAAGATTCTGAAACGCGTCGTCCTACACAGACGCCATTCAGACAACTTGTCATGGCCGTACTCTAACACACCCAGAGTCGCAGTCTGAAAGGCATCGACCCACACGGACGCCGTTCAGACGACCTGACAGGGCCGTACTCTCGCGGCCCAAGGTCAGGCCACGTGGCACCCACGTGGCAGAACCTGAAACGCGTCTGCCACGGTGGACGCCGTTTAAAACGCGTCTCGAGGTCCTGACGCGATTCGACTCAGAACCTCCGCCCCTCACAAGGGCTAGAACAACGGGGGGTCCGACCCGAAAACCGGATCCGAAAGTCTCGATCCTTACATTCTCCCCCCCTTAAAAGAAATTTCGCCCTCGAAATTGATCGCTATAATTAACAAGATCCAGATAGTGATGCAGTTCACAAGGAAACTTACGAAAAGAGATAAGGGAACTGCTCCCGCATCTCGTCCTCTCGCTCCCAGGTTGCCTCACCTCCGGAGCGGTACTGCCAAATCACCTTGACCAACGGTACAATCTTGTTCCGCAAGACTTGATCTCTGCGATCCTCAATACGTACTGGATATTCTGGAAAGGACAGGTCCTCAGCGACCTCCAACTCTGAAAAATTCAACACATGGGACGGATCCTGAACATATTTCCTCCGCAAGGATACATGGAACACATCGTGCACTCCTGCAAGACTGGGCGGCAAGGCCAGCTGATACGCGGTCTCCCCAATTCGAGCAAGAATGGGAAAAGGTCCAATATATCGCGGACTCAGCCTGCCTCGCTTCCCGAATCTCATCACTCCCTTGGAGGGTGAGACTCGGAGAAACACGTGGTCCCCAACCTCAAATTCAAGTGGTCTCCGTCGGATGTCAGCATAACTCTTCTGTCTGTTCTGAGCTGCGGTCAACCTCTGCCGAACTGTCCTGGCAACCTCAGCACACTGCTGCACTAGCTCTGGTCCTGCTATCTGCCTCTCACCGATCTCGGACCAACACACCGGAGATCGACACGGCCGTCCATACAAAGCCTCATAAGGCGCCATGCCGATACTAGAATGATAACTGTTATTGTAAGCAAACTCCACAGCGGACAAATGCTGCTCCCAAGAACCTCCCCAATCAAGGCAACATGCCCTGAGCATATCCTCCAAGGTCTGAATAGTCCTCTCTGACTGCCCGTCTGTCTCGGGATGGTAGGCCGAGCTGAAAGCCAACTGAGTTCCCAACGCCTGCTGAAAGCTCTTCCAGAATCTGGAAGTAAACCTCGGATCTCGATCTGATACAATGGACAAGGGTACCCCGTGCAGAGAGATAATTGTTGGAATCGCTGTGTCGGGATTCGATCTTAAAACGCAGCGGAATAAAGGAGTTCGGGATCGGATCTGTCCCGTTTCGGTCGTTAAAATTAAACCGGTGTAAATCGAATTTACCTTGCGCGGATTCGAATCCGCGTCCGTTTTCCGGTTTCGTCGGAGCGATGCCGCAAGTCGCACAGATGCCCGACCTCTAGCAGTATCCACGCGGTTCTCCTCGCGATGGATCGTCCTCGCTTCCTCGCTCGCTGCGGCGCTCGAAGATCCCGTCTGACTGCGCGTGATCCGCCGCGACATACGGATCCAGAATCCCCGTCGAACGGGAAGTGGAGCAGTTGGGAACGGCACGCCCAGAGGAGAGAGAAAGTGGGGAAGAACGAATGACGGCTAGGTCAGGGTTGCTGGCCCCGGACGTAGAATCCGTTCTTTTATAAGAAGTCAGTTTGCGGTTTTTCACAAAAACCCAGACTTATCCGAAATCCTGTCGGATTATCCATCGACTTGAAAACCATTTGCGTGTGACCCTCTAGGCCCAAATACCAGTCCAGTTAATAGCCCATTAAGTCCAGTAACCCTTTACTGACCCACTGAATTAATTAATATCTTTATATATTCAATTAATCAATCGAATTTAATGTCCCACAATAAATTCGGACGGACTGCCGATCACGTTGGATGCCAAGCAACATCGCGTGATCTTGGATGGCACTGGGGTTATCGCAACCCTCTATTGGAACCTTTCTGTCATCGGTTAGCGCGCGGATATAATCCTTCATCCGTACAATGTTCCCGAATCGACCTAGGGCATGGTTTACTGTTAAACCCTATTTGGTCGATTCACTTGAATCAGATGTCGCTAATCTGAATCCGATAACTCCTTATCGATTACAGAGTCCGCCCTGGCCAGGGACTTTAAGCGCATCATTCTCGGAACATTCTCTCTCAAACAACCGAGAGCGGATGATCCCGTATTGAACACACAATTACCTTCGAGGGCATTTCCCTGAACCCGATCGCTTGACTTATTGATATCCCATGGTTAGGGATTCGTTCGTCAAGGTCAAAACTCAGAAACCTACCAACAAGGTATCCTTGGAGTCTCAGGTCCAAGGATCATCCACGCAACCGTGACAATTGAATCGAGCTGGTTAACAGTGAGGTGATTACCATCCAGCGATTCATAGTCGGATCAGTTCAGTGAACTCATTCACCAATGAGCACCTATAGGTTCAGCATAGTGTCTCCACATAAGTGACTTATGGGATCAGTCACCCTCATCATATGAGCTGAAGTAACCTATACTAGTCTATCCGGATGTTCGATGTCCTATCTCAAACATCCTATGACTAGGAACAATTAAGAACATGTGTTTATAAGTCTTCGGTCCCGTAATTATGATCTCATCATAATCCGAACACTATTGCACATGTTCATGGACTTCATCGTGATACGATAAACACAGATCGAATTAATTACACACAATGAATTATTGCCATTTATTAATAATCTGAATATGTACACAATATCGGATTGGCTTTGAGACCATCTAATACTAACAATCTCCCACTTGGGCTAAAGCCAATCACTTTTATACAGAATACCCATATTCTCTAAGTGACGCTCAAAAACATTTTGAGACAAAGGCTTTGTAAGTGGATCTGCTATGTTGTCGGCTGAGGGAACTCTTTCCACCACGACATCTCCTCGAGCTATAATCTCTCTGATCAGATGAAAGCGCCGCAGAATGTGCTTCGACTTCTGATGAGACCTCGGCTCTTTCGCTTGAGCAATCGCCCCATTGTTGTCACACAGTAGTGGGACGGGACCAGATATGCTTTCCACCACACCAAGATCGCCGATGAATTTCTTCATCCATACAGCTTCCTTGGCGGCTTCAGCAGCAGCAATATACTCGACTTCCGTTGTCGAATCAGCAGTGGTTTCCTGCTTGGAACTTTTCCAGCTCACTGCTCCCCCGTTGAGTGTGAAAATAAAACCTGATGTTGACTTGCTGTCATCAGGATCAGACTGAAAACTCGAGTCAGTGTATCCTTGCAGCTTTAAGTCTCCTCCTCCATAGACTAGAAATAGATCCTTAGTCCTTCTCAAGTACTTAAGGATGCATTTCACAGCCTTCCAGTGTTCATCACCTGGATCTGCCTGACGTCTGCTCGTAACACTTAGAGCATATGCTACATCAGGTCTGGTACACAGCATGGCATACATGATGGACCCTATGGCAGAAGCATAGGGGACTTTATCCATCACTGCCCTCTCTTCAGGTGTCTTGGGAGACTGACCTTTAGAGAGTGAAATTCCATGTCTCATCGGTATGAGACCTCTCTTGGAATTTTCCATGCCAAACCTTTTGACAATGGTTTCTATGTACATGGATTGGGTTAAAGCCAGCATCTTCTTTGATCTATCTCTATAGATCCGTATTCCCAATACGTAAGATGCTTCTCCCAAATCCTTCATGGAGAAGTTCTTTGACAGCCATATCTTTACTGATGACATCATTCCTACATCATTCCCAATGAGTAGGATGTCGTCAACGTAAAGAACCAGAAATGTGATTGCGCTCCCACTGTTTTTCTTGTATACACAGAGCTCATCTTCATTCTTAATGAAGCCATAAGATTTGATCGCCTCATCAAATCTTATGTTCCAGCTCCGGGAAGCTTGCTTCAGTCCATAAATGGACCTCTGTAACTTGCATACCATGTCTGGAGATTCTTTGGATGTGAATCCTTCTGGTTGTATCATATACACCTCCTCCTCAAGGTTTCCATTGAAGAAGGCAGTCTGCACATCCATCTGCCAGATTTCATAATCATGGTAGGCAGCAATGGCGAGAAGAATTCTGATAGACTTAATCATAGCAACGGGCGAAAAGGTTTCGTCATAGTCAACACCTTGTCTTTGACGATAGCCTTTTGCCACTAATCTTGCTTTATAAGTCTCAATACGTCCATCTACACCGATCTTTCTTTTAAAGATCCATTTGCAGCCGATAGGTACTATACCATCGGGTAAATCCACCAAGTTCCAAACTTGGTTGATGTACATGGACTGTATTTCAGAATTCATGGATTCCCGCCATTTCCCGGCCTCTGGACTTTCAATGGCCTCCTGGTAAGTCTTAGGATCATCATCCTCATTATAGAGTATCGTAGAACCATCCAAATTAATATGTCCCACATATCTTTCTGGTGGTTTAGGTACTCTTTTAGACCTACGAGGTTCCTGTGTATCACTTTAAACAGGTTCAGAAACTGACGGTTCATCTGATGAACCATTGCCAGTTTGTGGGTCTGGAACTTCTTCCAGAATTACTTTACTCCCACTGTCCTTCTGGAGAATATAATCTTCTTCCAGAAAGACAGCTCTCCTGGCCACAAACACCCTTTGTTCGCCAGGATGATAGAAGTAATATCCATAAGTTTCCTTTGGATATCCCACAAATCTGCATTTGTCAGTTCTGGATTCCAGCTTATCTGCGTCATGTCTTTTAACATGAGCAGGACATCCCCAGACTTTAACATGTTTAAGGTCTGGTTTCCTTCCATTCCATATCTCATATGGAGTGGTCTCAACAGATTTGCTGGGTACCTTGTTCAGGATATACATAGCCGAGCTAAGTGCATATCCCCATAAGGACACTGGTAATTTGGACATGCTCATCATGGATCGCACCATTTCCATTAATGTGCGATTTCTCCTTTCTGATACACCATTCATCTGAGGTGTATAAGGAGGTGTAAGCTGAGAAAGGATACCATTATCCTTTAAGTATTTAATGAACTCAGTATTCAAGTATTCACCACCCCGATCAGATCGGATGGTTTTTATGCTCTTTCCTGTTTGTTTTTCCACTTCATTCTTAAATTCTCTAAATTTCTCAAAGGCTTCAGATTTATACTTCAATAAGTATACATATCCAAATCTTGAGTAATCATCAGTGAATGTAATGAAGTATGAGAAACCACCAATGGCTTGAGTTGACATAGGACCACATACATCTGAATGTATGAGTTCTAATATGCCTTTGGCTCGTTCTCCAGTTCCACTAAATGGAGACTTAGCCATTTTACCCATTAAACATGACTCACAGGTTGCATATGATTCATAATCAAATGGATCCAAATATCCATCTTTATGCAACCTTTGGAGTCTGTTTTGACCAATGTGTCCAAGCCTACAATGCCACAAGTAGGCTTTGTTCATTTCATACTTACTTCTTTTAATCGAAGAACCGATATGTAAATTATCATGAGACACATTCAATAGATACAAACCATTGGATAAAATAGCAGAAGCTATTAATTTATTTCTGAAATAAATTGAACAACTATTGTTCCCAAAATTTAAATTGTATCCAATTCTATCTAAACATGAAATAGAAATGATGTTCCTTATTATGCTAGGTACATAATAACAATCATCTAATAAAAATGTGTCTCCGGATGGTAGCTTGAGCTTCACTGTCCCCACAGCGATCGCCGCAACTCTTGCGCCGTTACCTAGCCTCAGCTCCACCTCGCCGGTCCTCAGCTTACGTCTTCTTGTCAGTGCCTGCACAGAATTGCAGATATGAGATACACATCCAGTATCTAATACCCATGATGTACAATCTCTTATTGACAAGTTTACATCTATCATATAGATACCTGAAGCGTCCTGCTGCTTCACAGTTCCTTGAGCCTTGTCCTTGAGGTATTCCTTGCAATTCCTCTTCCAATGCCCTTTCTGGTGACAGTAGAAGCAATCACCTTTCTCAGCACTTTTACCCTTGTCTTTCTTGACAACCTTTGCCTTTCTCTGAACCTTGTTCTTATTCTTTCGAAAAGCTTGGACTGCAAGTCTTTTTCTGTTGGTCTTACCAACCATTAGGACTTGGGGTTTATCCTTCACAAGGTTCCCCTCAGCAGTCTTTAACATGTTCAGCAGTTTAGCTAAGGTCGCCTGGATCTTGTTCATGTTGAAATTGACGATGAACTGAGCATATGAAGGTGGAAGTGAAGACAACACAAGGTCTGTGTGCATCTCCTTGGGAAGTGTAATCCCAAGAGCATCCAGCCTCTCCACCCACTCAATCATCTTCAGCACATGATTCTGTACTGAAGTTCCCTCTGCCATCTGAGCTTTGAACAGATTCTTCGATATCTCATATCGTTCGATTCTGCTCTGCTCACCAAAGAGCTCCTTCAAATGGAGCATGATGGATCTAGCATCCATCTCTTCATGTTGCCTCTGCAACTCATTGCTCATAGAGGCTAACATATAGCATTGGGCCATGGTAGAATCCTCCTTCCATTTTTCATACGCTATCATTTCCTCCTCTAGAGCATCTAATGCTGGTTCAGCAGGAGGTTCAGTATCCAAGACGTAGGCAATCTGCTCAGACCTGAGGACTATCTTCAGGTTTCTGAGCCAGTTTGAGTAATTGGTGCCTGTCAAATGGTTGGCATCAAGTATGCCTCGCAACGGGTTATGGTGCGACATTCTCGCCTACAGGAGATAATTAATTGATAATTAGCAGATATTCAGATTATCTAAAACAAGATATGGTCTTTTATTATCTAATTTTACTCCCACTAATTTTCGACGGACTGTATAACCTTCAGATATACAGAACGGGAGACGCCGACTGTCTCCTAGTGGGGATCAGAATCTCCAAGCATCACAGTATGACCTCGGGTAAACACATAGTATCATACTGCTATCTCAGAGCAATCATCTCATGATAATTGCAACTCCTTGCAATATCCGATCGTACTTCGGCTCCCAAGTTTAATGGTCCCGGGTAAACACAGTAGACCATTATCCCCGGTCTAAGCTTTACCATCAATACGTGACAGAGTAAAGTAGAAACATAGTTCCCGGGTAAACACGTGGATGACTATATCGTTCCTCTACTCTTATCCAAAGGCATCTTATGCCATGATCAACAGTCCTCTCATCAGTTAATGGCAGACCTCGGGTAAACACATAGTATCTGCCACCACCGAATTAAGTTCTATCAATCATATTGATGGAGAGCCACGCGGTACATTCTCAATGACTCGCGCTACGGCTTAGAGTTTGTAACGAAGGTTTTACTTATTTAATTTGGTCTCATCCTAGGTGATAGTATTAAATATATCGAATATATTTATTAATACTAATAACCTAGCAAATATAAAGCACACGCATCACATACATGTCATTAGTGTGGTCATGGACGGCACTGCGGTTTGACTTGAGCCAGACAGTCAAACGCACACATACACACAATATAACAACTTATATCATGAGTCTGCAAACCCATGAATACAATGAACTCCTTCATTTTCATCTGGTCAGCAGTTGTGGATCATCCTCGCTCCGCACGCATCCGCCTCGATCAAATTACATCGTAATTCTCAATTACACGATAATTTAAATGAGGAAGCCTTATGGCGATTACATCAAGGAGGAAGGTAGAAGTACAATGGAATGTAAGAGGGAGAGGTTCGCAGACCTCTATTTATTAATACACAATAAACCACACAATCACATTCCACATCCACAAGTAATGCCCGTCCATGACCACCATGTGTTTTATTAAACAAACCACACATGAATTGCACATCAAATGGCTAAATAAAATTTTCGAAAATAATATTAATTTTGGTTTAATAAAACCAGGGACCAAACAAAATTTGGATTATTTGGAATTTTTCGAAAACTTTAGTATTTATTGCAAGCATGCTAATTTAAATCCAATTTAAACAAGCAAATCAATAACACATCAAAAATGCATTAAAATCTAAAATTAACGGCTTCAGAAATATTCCATGCTCAATTTGAACAATTCAAATATTTATGGGGTTAATCTAACAATTAGATTGCATAAGGTTTAATTTAACATTTAGAATTAATTCAATTAACAACCTTTTGTTAATTAATTAACATAATAAACCTTAATAAGGGCCCAATAAAAATTGAATTTAATAAAAACGGTAAAATCATATTTTACAGATAATTATTAAACCAATTTTATAATTAAAATTTTAAAACTAAAAATTTTTAATCAACTGGGCCCCCTAAAGGGCTCAGCCCTGCTGGGCCCCTGGCTCGGGCCAGGGCCGAGCCAGGGCGCAGCCAGGGCTCGGACCCAGGTCCGAGCTTTGCTGCGCCCTGGCTCGGGCCGCCTGGCACGAGCCAGGGCCCAGCCGGGCCCGGTCCGGTCGGCGGCTAGGGAAACCCTAGCCGCCCGGCCGAACCGCCCGAGGTTCCCTGCAACGCAGGGAACCCGACGGCGCCGCCCCCCTCTTTGGGGTCTTCTCCGGCGCCGATCCCGGCGCCGGCAGGGCACCGCACCACGCCGCCGGCGAACCCCTTAGCTCCGGCGAGGTCCGGTGACCGGCGGTGGCCCTGGAGGTCATCCGGAAAGGGATTTATTCGCCCCCTTATTTCCTCCAAAAAATCTGGTTTTGCAGGTTTCTCAAACCCGTGGGGAGGAAGAAGAAGGTCCATGGCCGCTCTTCCACGGCTTCCCATGCCATCAACAACTCGACCAGGGTCATTGAGCATGATCTACAGCGATTAGAACCCCTTAAAATCCATCTCTATGGATCCGACCACATCAAAAACGCCCCGTTCTTCGTCCAACGAAGAACACGACGAAAAACCCCCAAAAATAATTTTTTTCTTCAGATTTAAATCACGATCTCATCGCAGTAATCATCTAATGATTATAAATCTTTCAAGAACATAAATCTAAGCATGGAATAAATTCAAAAACCATAAATTTTAGAGACCGAAACGGCGAAAACACAGTGGAACCTGGCTCTGATACCACTGTTGGAATCGCTGTGTCGGGATCCGATCTTAAAACGCAGCGGAATAAAGGAGTTCGGGATCGGATCTGTCCCGTTTCGGTCGTTAAAATTAAATCGGTGTAAATCGAATTTACCTTGCGCGGATTCGAATCCGCGTCCGTTTTCCGGTTCCGTCGGAGCGATGCCGCAAGTCGCGCAGATGCCCGACCTCTAGCGGTATCCACGCGGTTCTCCTCGCGATGGATCGTCCTCGCTTCCTCGCTCGCTGCGGCGCTCGAAGATCCCGTCTGACTGCGCGTGATCCGCCGCGACATGCGGATCCAGAATCCCCGTCGAACGGGAAGTGGAGCAGTTGGGAACGACACGCCCAGAGGAGAGAGAAAGTGGGGAAGAACGAATGACGGCTAGGTCAGGGTTGCTGGCCCCGGACGTAGAATCCGTTCTTTTATAAGAAGTCAGTTTGCGGTTTTTCACAAAAACCCAGACTTATCCGAAATCCTGTCGGATTATCCATCGACTTGAAAACCATTTGCGTGTGACCCTCTAGGCCCAAATACCAGTCCAGTTAATAGCCCATTAAGTCCAGTAACCCTTTACTGACCCACTGAATTAATTAATATCTTTATATATTCAATTAATCAGTCGAATTTAATGTCCCACAATAAATTCAGACGGACTGCCGATCACGTTGGATGCCAAGCAACATCGCGTGATCCTGGATGGCACTGGGGTTATCGCAACCCTCTATTGGAACCTTTCTGTCATCGGTTAGCGCGCGGATATAATCCTTCATCCGTACAATATTCCCGAATCGACCTAGGGCATGGTTTACTGTTAAACCCTATTTGGTCGATTCACTTGAATCAGATGTCGCTAATCTGAATCCGATAACTCCTTATCGATTACAGAGTCCGCCCTGGCCAGGGACTTTAAGTGCATCATTCTCGGAACATTCTCTCTCAAACAACCGAGAGCGGATGATCCCGTATTGAACACACAATTACCTTCGAGGGCATTTCCCTGAACCTGATCGCTTGACTTATTGATATCCCATGGTTAGGGATTCGTTCGTCAAGGTCAAAACTCAGAAACCTACCAACAAGGTATCTTTGGAGTCTCAGGTCCAAGGATCATCCACGCAACCGTGACAATTGAATCGAGCTGGTTAACAGTGAGGTGATTACCATCCAGCGATTCATAGTCGGATCAGTTCAGTGAACTCATTCACCAATGAGCACCTATAGGTTCAGCATAGTGTCTCCACACAAGTGACTTATGGGATCAGTCACCCTCATCATATGAGCTGAAGTAACCTATACTAGTCTATCCGGATGTTCGATGTCCTATCTCAAACATCCTATGACTAGGAACAATTAAGAACATGTGTTTATAAGTCTTCGGTCCCGTAATTATGATCTCATCATAATCCGAACACTATTGCACATGTTCATGGACTTCATCGTGATACGATAAACACAGATCGAATTAATTACACACAATGAATTATTGCCATTTATTAATAATCTGAATATGTACACAGTATCGGATTGGCTTTGAGACCATCTAATACTAACAATAATCCGGTCCACAAACAACTTAGCCAGCTTGCCGACCGACCAGTCCTTCCTAATGGCTAGGAAGTGTGCCGACTTGGTCAGTCAATCAACGATGACCCAGATAGCGTCTTTCCTGCTAGGGGATGTAGGCAAACCCATCACAAAGTCCATCGTCACATGCTCCCATTTCCACTCAGGAATCGGCAAGGGCTGCAGCAACCCACCAGGTCTCTGATGCTCGGCTTTAACCTGCTGACAAGTCATACATCTAGCCACGTATTCAGCCACATCTTTCTTCATACCGGGCCACCAGAAGTGCTTCCTCAGGCAATGATACATCTTTGTGGTTCCAGGATGCACTGCATATCTCGAACGGTGCGCCTCGTCAAGAACACATCTGCGCACGTCTTCCTCAGTCGGGACATAGAGTCTACCTCTGAATCTGACAGTACCATCATCCCACAATTCTACCTCTGACCTCTGGAGAATCTGTGGTAACTCAGCATCTGCCCTCTGAGCCTCAATCACAGCATGGTACACAGCTGGTCTCACGGTCAAACTGACTAGTACTGCTCTATCCTCTTTACGTGGAACCCTAAAGGAGGATTCCACCACCTGCTCAAATAATTTCCACTCCCGAATCATGAGGTATGACATGACCGTCTTCCGACTCAAAGCGTCTGCCACTACATTCGCCTTGCCCGGATGATAAGAAAGGTCAAAGTCATAATCCTTAATAAACTCCATCCACCTCCGCTGCCTCAGATTCAGGTCTCTCTGAGTGAACACATATTGCAAGCTCTTGTGATCTGTAAAAACCTGAAATTTTTCTCTGTATAAGTAATGCCTCCAGATCTTCAGTGCAAACACCACAGCTGCAAGCTCCAAATCATGAGTAGGATAGTTCTCTTCATGCCTCTTCAGCTGCCGAGAAGCATAAGCAACTACCCTGCCATGCTGCATAAGGACTGCTCCCAAACCTCGACGGGACGCATCTGAGTAAACCACAAATCCACCTGACCCAGATGGAAGCACCAGCACTGGGGCTGACGTGAGACGAGTTTTTAGCTCAATAAAACTCTGCTCACAATCCTCAGTCCACACGAAACGAACTCCCTTTCGAGTCAACCTCGACAAGGGGGCCGCTATCGAGGAAAATCCCTGAACAAACCGCCTGTAATAACCGGCAAGCCCCAGAAAGCTCCTGATCTCAGTCACTGAAGTCGGTCTGCTCCAGTCCATCACTGCCTCTATCTTAGCTGGATCCACTGCGATGCCTTCACCAGAAATAACGTGCCCAAGGAAGTGCACCTCGTTCAGCCAAAATTCACATTTGCTGAACTTGGCATAAAGTTGGTGCTCTCTCAGGACCTGCAACACTGCCCGAAGATGAGCAGCGTGCTCTTCCTCAGAAGAAGAATAGATCAGAATATCATCAACAAACACAACCATAAACTGGTCCAGGTAGGTCCTGAAGACTCGGTTCATCAGATCCATAAAGGCCGCCGGAGCATTGGTTAAGCCGAAGGGCATAACCAAAAATTCATAATGCCCATACCGAGTCCTGAAAGCCGTCTTACTAACATCCACATCCCTGATTCTCATCTGATAGTATCTAGATCTCAGATCGATCTTGGAAAACACCATCGCGGTCTGCAGCTGATCCATCAAGTCATCGATCCTAGGAAGCGGGTACTTATTCATTATCGTCACCTGGTTCAGCTGCCTATAATCGATGCACAATCTCAAGGAACCATCCTTCTTTCTGACAAACAGAACTGGAGCACCCCATGGAGATGTACTGGGACGAATGAATCCCTTATCCAGCAACTCCTGCAATTGCGTCTTCAACTCGGCGAGTTCGGCTGGTTCCATCCGATACGGGGCCTTAGACAAAGGCGCCGTACCTGGTGCAAGCTCGATGGTAAACTCGACCTCTCGCTCAGGAGGAAGGCCAGGCAGCTCCTCAGGAAATACATCGACGAAATCACAAACAACAGGCACCTCCCAGGGACTGGGACTAGCACAGACATCAGAAACAACGACAGAGGCTAAGAAAGCCTCGCAGCCACCAGCAAGCAACCTCCGTGCCTTAAAGGCAGAAATGAGAATACCTCGAGAAGAAAGCCTAATACCTTGGAAGAAGAAGGTCGGGATGTCTGGAACAGAGAAGCGCACCCTCTTCCTGTGGCAGTCCACCTCCGCATAAAAGGCTTCCAACCAATCCATACCCAGGATGATATCAAAATCACGGATAGCAAGTACAATCAACTGGGCAGGTAGCACATGACCCTCAATGGTCAAGGGAACATTCCTCAAACAATTATAAGATATCATGAAGTCTCCAGAAGGAACCTCAACCATCAGACCATCAGGCAACTCATCAACGGGTGCAGAAAGAATATCTAGTAACTGCTCGGAAATAAAAGAATGAGAAGCACCTGAATCGATCAACACATGCGCAGAGTTCCCAAGGACAGAGAGTGTACCTTCCACTAAGTTGGACGCGCGAGCCTCCCTCCTAGTGATAGCCAGCACTCTCCCCTGAGTCCTCGGCTTCTTCTGATCGCCATGACCTTGCCCCTGACTATGCCCCTGCGGGCACTGCCTCGCCAGATGGCCCTGTTGGCCGCAAGTAAAACATCTCCTGGGAAGAGTGGGACACTGAGTCCCGCCATGGGCACCACCACACTGCTGACAAACTGCCGGAAGCCTCTGAGCTGGCTCCTGCTGTGCACTGGACACTGTCTGACTCTGCTGCCCCTGTCTAGGCCTGCTGCTGCCGCTGCTGCCACTACTGCTGCCACCACCCCTGAAGAATCTCCTGAATCGGGAGCCGAGAGAAGACGATCCCGATCCGACAGAAGGAGCCGGTGCCGCTGCCTTACCCCTGCCTCGTGCTGGCCCCTGAACAGTCTGCCCTCTCTCTCGGGCCGACTGGATCTATTGAGCCTCTACAGCTGCTGCACGCCTAACAGCTGACGCCAAGTCTGTACAACAATGGGACGCCACGAAGTTCCTCAAACTGAGCCTAAGCCCATCCACAAACCTCTCCGTGCGACGCACCACGTCCCCAGATATGAAAGGCACGAACCGTCCCAGCGAAACAAACTTCGCCTCGTACTCAAGTACCGTCATACTCCCCTGCGTCAGATCCATAAACTCCCTCTCCTTGGCTCGCTGGACATGTCTAGGAAAATATTGTGCATTGAACTCCTTGACAAAGGTCTCCCAAGAAATTTCCCTAAGACTCCTGTCCCCATAAGACAAACTCTTTAGTGTGGTCCACCAGTCATAGGCGCTATCCTTCAGCATGAAGGTAGCCAGTGGGGTCCTCTCTACTGCTGCACAGTCCATAGTATCAAAAGTCTTCTCAATCTCTCTAAGCCAATGAATGGCCTCGTCAGGGTCGGGACGACCGGTGAAGTGAGGTGGCCTCAGCTTCAAGAACCTCTCAAGTGTAGCTGTGGTCCCTCCCCGAGTACTAGAACCCTCGCTAGGATCTCGAGTCTGATATCGAGCCATAGTATCCATCATGGCCTCCATAAACTGCTCAACACTCGGCCTCTCTGCCTCGGACCCACTAGGGACATCTCCCCGCTCTCGAATAACTGGCATCCTCTTCCTGGGAGCCATCTACTCGCCTATAATTACAAAATCAAAAGTTCTAATTAGAGTCCTAAAACCTATGCTACCGCCGTGCCTGTACGGGATAATGTACTTATTTGCCGAATTTTCAACATTTAACCTAGTTATTTATTTATTTGCCAGACCGTATGCTCTGATACCAACTGTAACGACCCGCCACCCTATAATCGGGGATCCGATTACTAAATGGGTACCGAATCATTAATTTGGGACCAAACCAGGATCTAGTAAGTCTGGGAAATAAATAATAAACTAAGCTAAACATTCACATCGCATTGAATTGAAATAAAAGTGCAGGAATTAAAATTATTACAATGCGACTCGATACAGCAAATAATTACATTCTCCAACAGAAGGAAATAATTAAACATACAGGCCAAAGATAAATAACAACTACATCGGGGCATACTCCGGAACAACCGCTGAAGGCACACCACACCCGGCCGCACACGCCGCTCTAAATCTGCTGGGAGTCCTCACCTGAAAACCGCAGGGGTGAGTCTCAAGACAAGACTCAGTAGGGATCCTTCGATCCCCACTGCCCACGCACACACCCACAAGTGTAAAGTACAGCTAACAGAAAAGTAACAAGTGTAGGGGCAGGTACAATATCTAATTCTCTACGTGAGAACACATGCAGTCGAAATATAATAATCATGCACATTCTAAACCAACCGTTAGAAAACCCACAACTGCCGTCTCGATAGAACTCGCCGACCGTACAAACAACGGTGAGAAAAACCTCGACCTGCTGAGACCAAGGAGTAGCCCCTCGGATAGCACGCTCGCTACTCCGGCCCAACTGGCTCAGGTGACTACCCCTTCCCTCAGCATGAGTGACTCTCCGAATGTACCACTCCGACACCGGTACTAGCTGACCCCGGGGTTCACCAGGTGACCCTCTCTCACTAGGCGTCACCCCGCCCACGCCCCCACCGGCGCTGTGCTCACGCCCCCACCAGCACAGGGTGATAAAGTGCTGCAATGTCACTCCAGGTCCACAGTAACTGAAAACCCAACACAGTGCGATCCGGTCACGTGAAAAAGCCCGCGATCGCATAACACACATAGAACCATCCGATCATGAGGAATCCATCTCTATCGGGTGTACTAAAACATGTGCTAACCAGCTATCTAGTAGTATGAACACGTTTTACTGGCATGAGTTAGTGAGATTCTGTCTTGAATCGCGTCGACCAAGGTCGACGCCATTCAAGTTCCAAGTACAGGTTCATATAAATCAGTTTCCAGAATCTGGCCTTAAAAGGCGTCGACACCAGTGGTCGCCTTTTAAAAGGCGTCGACATCCTCAGACGCCATTCAACACGGAAATTCGGAAATTCCAAGGCCTTATTCAGGAGATTTCTGCCGTTAAAACGCGTCGTGGGTTCCTGACGCCATTCAAAACGCGTCGTTTACCCCCGACGTCTTTTAGCCACATAATCCCCAACCTGGCAGACTTTCTGTCAGTCGATTCCTGTCTAAAAGGCGTCGTGATGGCCCGACGCCCTTCAAAAAGGCGTCGTCCATGCACGACGTCTTTCAACCCCAGGAACCAGAACCGCCCTAAGCCTGAGGGCTCTCTTTTCAACCCCAAATAACCCCAAAAATCATCCAAAATAGAGGGAAACGAGGAGCAATACCATCCATAGGCGAACACCCTCATAGAAATCCTAAACATGCTCATTCTAATCCCTGAAACCAAAGATCTACCACATGCATAAACGAGGAAAACATGATTTTAAACACAACGCTATGGGGAACGTCACCCTACCGGACACTCGAACGCCTCCGAGCTTCAAGCCGTCCGCCTGTCTCGCCCCACGCCACCGCCGGTACCGCCGAGGTCGTCCTAGCCCCACCGTGACGTCGGCCGCCATCCGGAGAGTAGAACGCCGCAGTGGAAGT
Source organism: Zantedeschia hybrid cultivar (assembly GCA_030544215.1). Classification (NCBI taxonomy): domain Eukaryota; kingdom Viridiplantae; phylum Streptophyta; class Magnoliopsida; order Alismatales; family Araceae; genus Zantedeschia; species Zantedeschia hybrid cultivar. Next base: position 10,627,600 of record JARZZO010000013.1, on the reverse strand, counting down.
GGAGGTGGTAGGGGTAGGAGCTAGGTGGAGGATGGTGTGGAGGGAGAGGTGAAATGGTGGGAAGAAAAGAGGGAGGAGGAGGGGGGTCGCCGCCGGTCACCGAAGGAGGAGGAGAGAAGGAGAGTAGGAGAAAATGAGGGAAAGAAGGAGGGCTCGCGGGGTTAACCAGAGACTGGCTAAAACGCGTCGACATCTACGGACGCCTATCAGGTGACATGACGGCCGCTCTGACAAGATTCTGAAACGCGTCGTCCTACACAGACGCCATTCAGACAACTTGTCAGGGCCGTACTCTAACACACCCAGAGTCGCAGTCTGAAAGGCGTCGACCCACACGGACGCCGTTCAGACGACCTGACAGGGCCGTACTCTCGCGGCCCAAGGTCAGGCCACGTGGCACCCACGTGGCAGAACCTGAAACGCGTCTGCCACGGTGGACGCCGTTTAAAACGTGTCTCGAGGTCCTGACGCGATTCGACTCAGAACCTCCGCCCCTCACAAAGGCTAGAACAACGGGGGGTCCGACCCGAAAACCGGATCCGAAAGTCTCGATCCTTACATTTGGCACCGTAAGATTCAATACTTGCTAAACAAGCAGGAATTGCTAGAACATCTTACCACCGTCATGTCACCGCCTGAGGATGGCAATACAGCACAGCATCGTAGAGATCAAGATGCGTACCGTCAATGGTTCAATAAGGATCGTAGCGCGCGCTTTACCATGTTAAGCAGCATGCAAGACGATCTTATTGGGGAATTTGAGAAATTCCAAACTGCCAAAGATATGTGGGATCAGCTAAAGTTTCAATTTGGTGGAACTTCGACTACGCGGTTGCGTGCTCTTGTACTTAAGTTTGAGACCTACCGCAAAGACCAACGACAGACCATGACCGAACACCTTAGGGTTATGTCGGGCATGATCAGGGACTTAAAGTCGGCAGGTCATGATCTCACGGACGAGCAGCAGGTCCTTGCAGTAATCCGATCTCTACCAGACTCTTGGGTCCATATGAAGCAAATTCTTACCCACAACGAGAATATCAAGAATTTTTCTGATATTTCTCGTCATGTGGAGTTAGAGGTTGAGCGCGAAGAAGCTGTACGCGCCACTGCCTTAGTCGCCAAGGGAGGCAGACACCAAGGCAGGAAGGGCCCAAAGAAAATTTTCAAACGAAAAGATCGTGAAATTGCATCCAGCTCTAAGTACAAGGCAGAGCGGACACCGAAGCGCCACCACAGAGGTAAGCGCGGTGGTAAAAGGGACAAATCAAAGGTGAAGTGCTACAATTGTGAGAAGATGGGACATTTCGCTCGCGAGTGCGCTGAGCCGAAAAAGGTATCCCTCAACCCAGATTCTCTCTCTGTGTATGTTTGTTCTCATGTCTTAGTCGCCCGAACTTATCCTGAGTAGATTGTGGATTCAGGAGCGACCAAGCATGTAACTAGAGATCGAGAAGGGTACCAAGATTACCGCCGAATTCCAAGAGGGACGCAAAGAATTTACATGGGCAATGGGACCAGTGAAGAAGTTTTAGGAGTTGGTGTGCACCAGCTCAAACTTAGAACTGGTCGTATATTGACATTGCATGATGTTCTTTATGCGCCAGGGATTCAGCATAATCTTTTGTCAGCTTCATCTTTATTATCCCTAGGATTTGCTCTTGTTATGATTGGTACTGGCATTGACATTTATTTAAATGATGTGCTGTATGGACATGCTTTATTGAGTGGTGGTTTGTTTAAATTAGATGTTGATTTCAATGCTTCTTCTGTGTCGTATGTGGCTGATGATAAAGACCTTAGTTCGGAAATATGGCATGCTCGCCTAGGTCACATAGGACAGGATAGAATGACCAGGTTAGCTCGAGAAGGCCTTTTAGGTTCACTCGCTAAGGTCACTCTACCTTTATGTGAATCATGTTTGGCTGGAAAGGCATGCCGAAAACCTTTCGGGAAGGCCAGAAGGGCCACTGATGTATTGCAGCTTGTACATTCTGATATTTGCGGACCTTTAAGTGTGAAGGCTCGACATGGAGCATCATATTTCCTTACCTTTATAGATGATTATTCGCGATACGGTTATGTTTATCTGATCGCTCACCGCTATGAAGCACTGGACTGTTTCAAACGCTTCCTAGCTGAGGTTGAGAATCAGACCGGTAAGAGTGTAAAAGCTCTACGCACCGACAGAGGACGCGAATATTTATCTGATCAGTTCAGAATTCTATGTGAGGAAAAGGGAATTAAAAGACAACTCACTATTCCATATACTCCGCAACAAAATGGTGTTGCCGAGAGAAGGAATAGAACGTTGTTAGATATGGTTAGGTCTATGATGGCGCATGCCAACCTCCCAATATCCTTCTGGGGGGATGCTTTGTTGACTGCCGCCTATTTACTTAACCGTGTGCCTTCACAGTCAGTTCCTTCTACCCCTTATGAGTTGTGGCGTGGCCAAAAGCCGTATTTGGGAAACCTACGCCCGTGGGGGGCAGCTGGATATGTCCATGACTCGTCCCACAAGTATGGGAAACTGGGCCCTAAAGCTAGAAAGTTTATCTTCATAAGATATCTTGATAGCTCACAAGGGTATGTCATGTATGGACAATATCATGATGGAGGAATGACAGAGAAAGAGGTTCGAGACGTTGTATTCTTAGAGAAAGAATACCCTAAACTTGGTAATGTCGGAAAAAGCTTTGATCTCCATGAAGTGGATGAGACAGCTCTCTTACCATCTTCCAGCGAAGGGAGGGAATTAGTTCCTAACCATGTCATCGCTGGAGATAGTATAGATGATCAAGCTAGTGGGAGTATACCCATTAATTTATCGAGTGGGAGTACTCCATTAGAATCGGAAGATGCCGACACCCAAGTACGTCGAAGTAAACGCGGCCACACTCCTCGTCGATGTTTTGAGATTGAAGAGGAGATTTTAATGTGTCAGCCTGCGGATGATGAAGAACCTAGAAATGTCAAAGAGGCATATTCATCATTATCAAAGAAAGAATGGGAAGCTGCTATGCTAGACGAAATGGATTCAATGGAAAAGAATAAGGTCTGGGAGTTAGTTGATCCTCCGCCTGGGCGTAAAGCTATTGGAAACAAATGGGTTTTCAAAATTAAACGCAAGGCAGATTGATCAATTGACAAATACAAAGCACGACTAGTGGCTAAAGGATATACCCAGAAGGAGGGTATTGATTTTGATGAGACGTTCTCCCCGGTGGTGAGATTTACGTCTATTCGCCTGATCCTAGCTATTGTCGCACATTTAGATTTAGAACTCTTACAGATGGATGTTAAGACGGCATTTCTTAATGGAGAACTAGACGAGGAAATTTACATGTTCCAACCAGAGGGTTTTGAGGTAAAGGAACAAGAGCGCAAAGTTTGCCGCCTAAAACGTTCCATTTACGGCCTCAAACAATCGTCTAGACAGTGTTATTTAAGATTTCATAAGGAAATCATCTCATTCGGTTTTGAGACGATTGAGGAAGACCACTGTGTGTACGTCAAACGAAAGAAAGAGAAGATTCTAATTCTGTCATTGTATGTTGACGACATTTTGTTGGCTGGGAATAATATGGAGTTTATCAATGCCACTAGGCAGTGGTTATCTTCCGTCTTCGAGACCAAAGATATGGGCAAAGCAAACTATGTGTTAGGAGTGAAGATAGTCAGAGATCGCTCTAGAAGGTTTTTGAGTATGTCTCAAGAAACCTACATTAATAAGATTCTGGAGCGATACCGAATGAATCACTCCAAGCCCATTGATACTCCAGTTGATAAAAGTTGTGTTTTAAGTGTAAGCCAATGCCCACAGAATGAAGAAGAGAATAATCAAATGAATAAAGTGCCATATGCAGCAGCTATTGGGAGTCTGATGTATGCTATGTTGTGTACTCGACCCGACATCAGTTATGCAGTCGGATTAGCTAGCCGTTATCAAAGTAACCCTGGTCCTGCTCACTGGAAGGCAGTCAAGAGAATATTCCGATATTTACGTGGAACAACGAACCTTGCCTTATGTTACGAAGGAGGTGATCTAAGGTTGAAAGGTTATAGTGATGCTGATTGGGCTAGCGACAAAGACGAAAGAAAGTCTACGTCAGGGTATGTGTTCATACTCGGTGGCGCGGCCATTTCTTGGTGTAGCAAGAAACAGACATGCATTGCTCTATCCACTATGGAGTCGGAATATGTGGCATGTTCGGCAGCTTGTCAAGAAGCAGTTTGGTTAAGGAGTTTCCTGCGGCGATTAGCTGTCACTCCTCATGCGGAGGAGAGTGTACTTCTCTATGTTGATAGTACATCAGCTTTGGCTTACGCCAAGGATCCTAAGTACCATGGTAAAACCAAACACATTGACATTAGATATCACTTCATTCGAGATCTGTTAGCAAAAGAAGCAGTGGTCCTTCGACATATATCTACTGATCGTATGGTAGCAGACCTGCTAACTAAACAGATCACTAGAGAGGCTTTCACGACCCATAATAGAGCCATGGGTTTATGTAAACTGTAATGTAAAGAACAGTTATTGTTGACTTCGATGCATTCTCTTATTGAGTGTTTTTGATGGAATGCTTGTTTACACATCAATGAATGTCACCAGACTTGAATTGACTCTCTCACACGGGTAATTCGCCTTGGCGCTGAGATAGCGAGCAAGATGAGACATTATGTATCTATGGCGCTAGAAGAGCGAACAAGATACACTTAAAATATTTATTTATGTCGCCTCGGATAAGAACTGAGATGAGATCTTTAAAGATCGAATACGGGAATAATTGAGCCCATCCTGTATAGTCTGGAGAAGCCGGATGTGAGTCTTGAGACAAGGCGCTGAGTGGAAGCGACTGTGTCATGAGACTTAGGTTAATCGCAGTGGGAGTGATTAGACTAAGATCGGTATGGTGTTTAAATGATAAATCTATAATTGACACGCCCACATTTGTGGAAGAACACCATAACATGCGTCTCATACCGCATGTGCAATTCACGACCGATAAATGAGAATGATGAATGGATCTCTGCTTCATCATTGTGTGAGCTCTTGGATCATATTGTTGATTCTACCTGTACCCTTTGTGACCTAGGAACTATGTCATGAAGAGGAAGCTCGGCGTCGCTACTTTAGCATGATCCTTAGGACTAAGGTTGATACAGTCTAGCGGGACATGACTAGGAAAGCAGCCGAGATTAATCGAATTGACATGAGAACTTGGGGAAGACATCTATATATTGCACCATGTTATGTGGATCATACCCCGGGGAATTCAGTCAGTTGTGTACAGACAGAGTTATGATCACATGACATTTGGGATTTAAACACTGCCAGTTATTTATCTGAGAGATCCGAAGTGTTAAATCAGGTGAATATAAGATGGTCTGGGGTACCACGAGATTTTAAAGAGTATTGTGTTCCATTAGTTTTGGTGATAACTTAATGGACCACTACTCGCCTGATAGTGTTATGCTCGTGAGGTCGCACGCTGCATTTCCTGTATGACAGTTGGATTGTAGCAACTTAGAGAGATTGTTTATTGATCTTTGCCCTCCGTGGGCAAGTGGGAGATGTTAACCAAAGCATGGTTCTTACCATGCATATGCCCACGTGGGGCCAAGAGTTGGTTATAGGAGATGAGGGGGAGTGGTTGAGGGAAGTTACCCACACTTGTGAAGTACCCCTTGGATATAACCATTCCCCCCTTTATTTGAAAGTGTAGAGGAGAGAGATATAAAAGAGGGAGGATGGCATTACGTGAGTAAGGATCTGAATTCTCACAAGAGACCCTTCACTTTTGGGCAGCCCTCTTTCTCACTCTAGAGTCCTCTCCTTTCTACTCATTCTCTCTCCCTCTCTAAGGGTTGTTCTCCAAGAGGCTATCACCAAGAGCCTAGGATTTACAGTGTGGATTTTGGGAAGAAGCCCGTCACGTGGTTCTCCTCCTCGTCCTCACGGAGTCGTCGCCGTCCATCTACGAACGTCGCCATTAAGGTACGTTTTCCGTTACGATCCATCTCCGTGCATGCTTCCGCTTGTTCATTTGATGCATGGAGATATTATGTATTTTATCAACATGAAGAAATGACAAAAGTTGAATAGTGTGTAGGGGAAATATGAAGGGAGGAGTTTGAAGGCGAGAGAGGAAGAAAAAGAAAACTTAAGACTAACCTGAGAGGAGGCAGGCCAGTGCAGCTTTGATGCGGACCGCCCCCAGCGCCAGCAACCAGTAGGCCAACCAAACAACTTCCTCTTGGCAGGGAGATCCTGGAAACGTTGAAGGGGAAGAGGTAGGGAACAGGGGGGGAGCCCAGATGGAGCAAAGCCAAGTTGGGAAAGGTTCCTCTCGCTCCTGGACAGGTCATGGAGGGGGAGAAAGGCCAGCAACCAGGGATGCCCAGGGTTCCAGCGCGCGGGCGCACTGAGGGACGAATGCGTGCACGAAGGATTATTTGGTTAAGGTCCTTGTACAAGTGATAAGTTTATATAGGAAGCGATGTAATTGCATTACAAAATCGTAAAATTAAATAGCGAATGATAAAACTGAAACAATAAGGAAATGACAAAATTAGACATTAGAAATGATAAGTTTACGTAAGAAATAATAAAATTGTATTACAAAATGATAAAATTGAATAGCAAATGATAAAACTGAAATAGTTAGGAAGTGATAAAAATATATTTTAAAAGTGATAAAACTCTATTTAAGAGTGATAATTTTAGATTTGAAAGTGATATATCTATGTTGGAAGTGGTAAATTGGAAGGCGGCTAAATTAAAACGGGAAAGAATCGATTACCTCTTTTAAATGGAGGTGAGTGAAAAAGAACAGTAATAAACGTTGTTAGAGGGATCTACATTTTCTTTCTCTCCACCCAAAAAGTCAAAAAAGTGGAGAAGTAAGCGAGACAGATAATAGGAGGAGGTAAAATGTTGCAATGCACCTCAGCCTCTGCACCGCATGAAGTGTAGTAAATATTACTTATTTAAACAATGTAAAATAAAGTTTGTGCAAACCTTTGTAAACTTTTGATCTTGCTATGTATTTAAATAGTCATTAATTGCCGTGTTCTCTTTATATAATTATGTGAATGTTGGTGTCTTGAAACTTAGTTTACTTATGTGAAAATAGTCAGCCATCTTTTTAATACGCCTTCTGAAGGTTCTTTCCCCCTTGTTGCACTCTATCACTACAAGGAAAATAATATTTGTCAGCGGCTAAGAGCCGATGATAAATCTTAAACAGCCGCTGACAAAAATTTATGTCAACAGCTAGAGGGCCGCTAACAAAGCCGTGGACAAAAGTCATGTTGGCATATATTTGTCAATGGCTACTAGAAGCTGCTGACATATAATATATATGTCTACGAATAGCAGTCACTGACAAAGAACACATATGTCAACGGCTCTTAGAGGCCGCTGACAAAAATACTATTTGTCAATGGCTGAAAACTCGTTGACAAATACCTTACATGGCTGTCTAGCCGCTGACAAAAGTTTTTGTCAGCAACTTGAGCCGCTGACAAATGTTGTATGTCGACGGCTGCGTAGCTGCTGCCAAAGACTTTTGTCCAGGACTAACTAGCCACTGACAAAAGTTTTGTCAGCAACTAAGACCACTGACAAATGTACTATATATGTCCACGGTTTGTAGCCGTGGACATATGTGCACAGAAACTTTTATCAGTGGCCTTAGCCGCTGACAAATAGTTACTAACAAAAAAATATATTTTTTAAAATATTAAAATAACATACAAAAACCTGTAGATACACAGACTTGTACATAAATATCCATACAAGCATACACAAATGAACACATCCACATGTACAAATAAACACATTCACACTTTCAAATAAACACATTCACGAAACCGCAAAAAAAGTACATCCACATGCATAAATAAACATTCACATAAACACATCTACAACTAAATGTATCAATTCACATTTACATAAACATTCACATAAACACATCCACGAAAAATTCATATTATACATCCACAACTAAATGTATCAATTATCATCGACTCACTCTTCGTCATCACCATCAAAATCATCTCCCTCATCATTTGATTCGTCTTGGACGTCGTCCTCATTCACAGCACCTATCTGAGGCTGAGTAGGACTGTGCATTGCCTGAAATCAACTCACAAATGCACTCACGTCTGCCATTTGTTTGCGCATCCACTCTATCTCCTCTCCTTGTGCTTTGATAGGAAGAGTTCGACCCTTCTCCCGGTCCATACCATGTACGTAATGTCTCTCGACTTCCCGCACAACGAACACGGCCAGATCGGTCTTTTCCCATAACCGAAATGAATGCATCCTCAGGAGAAATGGGAGTACTCCCAACATCATGTTGGGTTTTCTCGGTTTCTCCGGATCACTCACGCAGCGGAAAAACAAAATTATTTACAGCGATCCGTTCCCGTTTTGGAATCTAAAATACGATAATCGGATTATCAAAGTTCTCACCGTGTGCGGATTCGAATCCGCAACCGTTCGGTTCCGTCGGTATGACACCGCAAGCCGCGCAAGCGCCCCGCCTCTAGCGAAGTCCACGCGATCCTCCCCGCGACAGATATCCTCGAGTTCCTCGTTCTTCGCAGCCCACGAAGCCTCCACCGGTCGCCGCAACGATCGCCGCAGTGCGCGGACGATTTCCCGTCGAACGGGATTCGGAGAAGCGGCGGAGCAGATCTGGATCTGCCTGGACGACAGAGGAAGACAGAAACTGAGGAGGGGCGGCTAGGGTTAGCAGCAGCTTGGCCTGCTCAGCCCGTTCACTATGTTTTATACTAACCGCGTGGTTTTTCATAAAAACCCCCGGTTTGTATAAAACCCACTTATTTATCCATCGCCTTTAGAATCATTTGCGTGTGACCCTCTAGGCCCAAGTACCAGTCCAGTTAATGGCCCAACAAGCCCAGTGACTCCTCACTGGCTTTATTAATTAATTAATAACCCTTTATTAATTAATTAATCAATCGAATTGATGTCGCACATCAAATTCGACCGGGCTTCCGATCACGTTGGGTGCCAAGCAACACCGCGTGAACCCGGAAGGTATTTGGGGTTAAGTAACCCACTCTTGGAACCTTTCCGCCGACAGTTACCGCGTGGATATAATCCTTCATTCGTACAATGCTCTCGAGTCAACTCAGGGTATGGCGAGCTGTCAAACCCTAACCGGTCGACTCACTTGGATTGGATGTCGCTGATGAATATCGGAAAACTCCTTTCCCGATATTATCGTCCGCCCTGGCCAGGGACTTCCGTGCATCCTTCCTAGACCATTCTCTCACTAAGTACAGAGAGCAAATGATTCCTTATTGACACACAATTCCCTTCGACAGTATTCCGCTGTACCCAATCCTTGGCGTATTAGAATCCCGTGGCTAGAGATTCGTAAACCAAGGTCAAAGCACAGAACTCCACCGCCAAGGTGTCCTTGGTGTCTCAGGTCCGAGGACCATCCACGCAACTGCGACAATAGAATCAAGCTGGTTGACAGTGAGGTACAATACCATCCAGCGATTCAGTCGGATCAGTTCAGTGAACTCATTCTCCAATGAGCACTTACAGATTTGCCTTAGTGTCTCCACACAAGTGACTTATAAGATCAGTCACCCTCATCATATGAGCAGGAGTAATCTGTACTAGTCTAACCGGATATCCGATGTCCTTCTCGGATATCCTCCGACTAGGAACAATTAAGAATATGTGTGTTTAAGTGATCAGTCTCATTAGTATGATCTCATCATAATCTGATCACCATAGCACATATTCACGAACTTCATTATGAAACGATAATTAAAGCGATTTACACATAACGAATATTATGCCATTATATTAATAAATGAACGAGATTTACATTGTTAGATTGGCTTGTAGGCCACCTTAAACTAACAATCTCCCACTTGGACTAAAGCCAATCACCTTTATACAATAAGTCTACAGACTCTAGGTGATGCTCAAACACAATTTGAGCCAACGGCTTTGTGAGTGGATCTGCTACATGGTCGACGGGTGGAACTCTTTCCACTACTAAATCTCCTCTGGATAATATAAAAGCGCCTCAGAACATCTTTCGATTTCTGATGAGACCACGGCTCTTTCACTTGTGCAATAGTCCCATTGTTGTCGCACAACAGCGGAACATGATCAAGGATATCAGAAACTATGTCAAGGTCGGTGATGAACATCTTCAACTACACTATTTCCTTGAAAGCTTCAGCTGCAGCGATGTGCTCAGCTTCAGTCGTCGAATCTGTAGTGGTTACTTGCTTGGAGCTCTTCCAGCACACTGCACCTCCGTTCAAAGCAAACACGAATCCAGATGTAGACTTGGTATCATCTGGATCTGACTGGAAACTCGAGTCAATAAAGCCTCGCAGTTTCAAGTCACCTCCTCCATAGACAAGAAACATATACTTAGTTCTTCTCAAGTACTTAAGGATACACTTCACTGTCTTCCAGTGTTCTTCGCCTGGATCAGCCTGAAATCTGCTCGTAACACTTAAAGCAAACGCAACATCAGGTCATGTACATAGCATGGTATACATGATAGATCCTATGGCAGAGGCATAGGATATTCTATCCATGAATGCCCTCTCATTAGGAGTCTTAGGAGACTACTCCTTTGAGAGATTAATTCCATGTCTCATCGGTATGAGACCTCTCTTGGAATTTTCCATGCCAAACCTTTTGACTATGGTGTCTATGTACAAGGATTGGGTCATTCCAAGCATCCTCTTTGATCTATCTCTATAGATCCGTACTCCCAACATGTAGGATGCTTCTCCCAAATCCTTCATGGAGAAGTTTTTCGACAGCCAGATCTTTACTGATGACATCATAGCTACATCATTCCCAATGAGTAGTATGTCATCCACGTAAAGAACTAGAAAAATGACTGCACTCCCACTGGTCTTCTTGTACACACAAGGCTCATCTTCATTCTTAATGAAGTCATAAGACTTAACAGCCTCGTCAAATCTTATGTTCCAACTCCGAGAAGCCTGCTTCAGTCCATAAATGGACCTCTGAAGCTTGCACACTTTATCTGGAGATTCTTTGGATGTGAAACCTTCTGGTTGTATCATATATACCTCTTCCTCAAGGTTACCATTGAGGAAGACAGTCTTCACATCCATCTGCCAGATTTCATAATCAAAATGTGCAGCAATGGCGTGCAGAACTCTGATCGACTTTATCATGGCAACTGGTGAGAAAGTCTCGTCATAGTCAATTCCTTGCCTTTGACGATATCCCTTTGCCACCAACCTTGCCTTATAAGTGTCGATCCGTCCATCAACACCGATCTTTCTCTTAAAGATCCACTTGCAACCGATGGATACAATACCCTCGGGCAAGTCCTCCAAGTTCCAAACTTGGTTAGTGTACATGGACTGGATTTCTGAATTCAAGGCTTCTCGCCATTTCCCGGCTTTTGGGCCTTCTATGGCCTCCTGGTAGGTTTTAGGATCATCATCCTCATTATATTCAACCTTAGACTTACCTTCAGCAATATGTCCCACATATCGTTCGGGTAGTCTAGGTACTCTACCAGATCTACGAGGCTCATCTGTGTGTACCTGAACAAATTCAGGAACTGATATCTCATTTGATGATAATGTAGCTATTTGGGGATCTGGAACCTCTTCCAGTACTATTTTACTCCCACTCTTCTCCTGGAGAAGGTATTCCTCTTCTAGAAAGACAGCTTTTGTAAGGACTGAGGTTTCGGGTTCGGTTTTCGGGCCGGATCCCCTGGATTGGACCCTGTGGGGTCTTGTGATTTCTGGCTGAATGGCGTCAGCGCTCGTCGACGCCTTTCAAAAGGCGTCAGGGTGTGTGGACGCCATTTAGGTTGCTGGTTGTTGTGCCACGTGGGCAGTTTTCGGGCCGCGAGAGTACGGCCCTGTCAGATTTGTCTGAACGGCGTCCAGGTGGGTCGACGCGTTTCAGACTGCGACATCTGCGATGTCAGGGCATGGCGCCAGAGCGTTGTCAGTACGACCTGTCACATCGTCTGAACGGCGTCCACGGTGGTCGACGCATTTCAGAGCGGTGTCAGTACGGCTGTCCTGTCAGACTGATAGGCGTCTGCCTCGATCGACGCGTTTTAGCTGGTTTCTGAATGACCCCGCGAGCCCTCCCTTCTTTCCCTCATTCTCACCCTCACACTCTCTCTCTCCTCGCCCTCTTCGCCCTCTCCGACGCTCTTCCTTCCCCTCCCTTCCTCTTCTTCCTCTTCCAACCACTCCATAGCTTCCCTACCTCTCACCTCTACCTCCACCACTTCCTTCGCGGCGTTCCCTTCTCCGGACGGCGGCCGACGTCCCGGCGGAGTGGCGGCGTCCCCGAAGGTACCGGCGGCAGCGTGGGGCGAGACGGGTCGGCGGCGAGGAGCTTGGTGGAGTTCAAGAATCGGTAGGGGGACGAACCTTGCTTGTGACGTTCGTGTGATTCTCGGCGTGACGTGATGTATTTGGGGCTAGAATGAGCATGTTTAGGGGGTTTTCTTGTGGGAATTGGCGTGCTTGTAATCGTAGGATTCGGTGTATGCATGTGGTAGTTGAGTTCTCCTTCCTCTCCCTCTTGTTTTGGGGTTTTCGAGGTGCTTGGGGTTCAAGGGAGGAGCCCTCGGTTCGAACCAGGGAACCTGGTTCCTGGCGCTGAAAGGCGTCGTCCCTGGTCGACGTCTTTTAGAAGGACGTCGGTTAAGGACGACGCGTTTCAGGGCAGAAATTCCCCTGTTCGAGTTTCAGAGGTTAGGGGTGCTGGGCTAAATGACGTCATGGGTGATCGACGCCTTTCTGAAGGACGTCGAGTCACCATGACGCCATTTAGGCAGGATTTGCCCCCGCTTAATGGTTTTGTATTCTGGATTTCGGGGTTGAATGGCGTCGGGCCATCCAGACGCGTTTTAATAGGCGACTTCATCGGTGGACGCGTTTTAAGGGTTATTCTGGTCTTCTAATAAACCCGTCTGTGGGGCTTGAATGGCGTCGACCTCGGTCGACGCGATTCAAGCCAGGAATGGTTAACTTGGGGTATTTGATGTATGTTTCACGGTGGGATGGTTCTAATGCATGCTTTGAGTTATATACTGAGGCTAAGAACTTCTGCATGACTGGGATTTCATCATCTGTGGGTGTGTATGTGCTTTAACTGTACGTTGAGACTGGGGTTTACTGTGCGAATGGATTGACAGCATGTTATATGTGTGTGTGTGATCATACGACTGTGGATCGATGTGACAATGGTTTCTGATGTCACCATGGACCGGTGGGGACAGGGTCATGGTGTCTGTGAGGAGGGGTGCTCGTGGTGTTTTACCTTTAGCTGAGGGAAGCAGAACTACCTTGAGCCGGCGGGCCGGAGTAGCTAGTGTGCTATCCGAGGGGTTGCTGTTTGGTCTCAGCGGGTCGGGGTTTCCCTTGCTTGTTGTGACGGCTTCCGGCGTGTCTCTTGCTGTGGAGCTGGTGGTTTTACTGGTGGGAGTTGGTTTACCCTTTAGCCAATGGGCCTGATGTGACCTTTGATCAAGGTTACGAGTGGTACCCTTAGCCCTTGACCTGATGCAGCCCGGGAGAGTTGGGTCTGCGGGTAGTTCCTATAGCTGCGGCTTGACGGGGGTTCCCGGTCCCCAGGACCCTCCAGGAAAGCGCTGAGGCCTAGCGTGGAGGCAATCCGGTGGTAGGACAGTAGTCTAGACTGCTTGTGTGCACACGTAGCTGGCAGTGGCGGTACACTGAGTCCAGCTAGTCCTAGTTCAGCTCACTGCCTCACCCTACAGTGCTCCGGAACGCTGTAGGGGTGGACAGGCGTGAGCACTGGTGGTAGTGTTGGGAGGCGACGTTTGACTTCGGTCGACTGTGTGGTTTAGTCGCCCTGTGGACTTCGGTCGTGAGACGTGACTCTGTGTTGGGTTCTTCGGGTTACTCAGCGTTGTTCCTGCTACACTGTTTGTCGTGCGTTTCGTGCTGGAGTTGCTTGTTGTGTTTACTGCTTTACTTAACTGTTCTATATATTACTGTTGCTTCACTTGTGGGTGTGTGAGTGGGAGGCAGGGGATCGGATGATCCCTACTGAGCCCAGTTCTGGTGTGGCTCACTCCCTGCGGTTTCAGGTGTGGACTTCGAGGCGCAGCGGTAGCGTGGTGTCTTCTTGGTGTGCGGACCAGCAGCTGTCTTAGTTCCGGGGTATGCCCCGATGTTGTTGTACTTTCCTTCTGCCTGTACTTATTTAATTGTGGACATGTAATTATTGTTGGACTGTATACGGACATTGTTACCTTCCCTGCGCACTTGTTTACCTTTGTAGTCCGTGAGATTGTTATATTTAGCACTGTTTAGCACTTACTCCTCCAGATGTGTTGTGTGAGATCCGGGTGTGAGCCCGTAGTTAATGGGCCGACATCCATTTAGTGACCGGGTCCCCGGTCATAGGATGGCGGGTCGTTACAGCTTTCCTGGCGACAATCACCTTTTGTTCACCAGGATGGGAAAAATAGTATCCAAAGGTTTCCTTTGGATATCCCACAAACCTACATTTATCAGTTCGTGATTCCAGCTTGTCTGGATCATGCCTCTTTACATGAGCAGGACAACCCCAGACTTAAACATGTTTAAATTCTGGTTTCCTGCCTTTCCATATCTCATATGGAGTAGAGGCCACAGACTTGCTGGGTACTCTATTCAGTAGGTATGCTGCTAACTCTAGAGCATACCCCCAGAGGGACACTGGTAATCCTGAAAAGCTCATCATGGATCGCACCATGTCCAACAAGGTGCGATTCCTCCTTTCTGATACACCATTGATCTGTGGTGTATATAGAGGGGTCAGCTGAGAAAGGATACCATTATCCTTTAAGAATTGTGTGAAGTTAGTACTCAAGTATTCTCCTCCTCGATCTAATCGAAGAGCTTTAATACTCTTTCCTAACTGCTTCTCCACCTCATTCTTGAACTCCTTGAACTTCTCAAATGCTTCCGACTTGTACTTCATTAAGTACACATAGCCGAATCTTGAGAAGTCATCGGTGAACGTGATGAAGTAAGAAAAGCCACCTTTGGCTTGGGTGGACATTGGACCACATACATCTGAATGTATTAGCTCCAAAATGTCCTTGGCACGTTCTCCATGTCCACTAAATGGAGATTTTGCCATCTTTCCCATAAGGCAGGATTCGCATGTTGCAAACGATTCATAATCGAATGCTGTTAAATAACCATGCTTGTGCAACTTTTGCAACCTGCTTTCGCCAATGTGCCCAAGTCTACAATGCCATATGTAGGCCTGGTTCACACAATTCTTGCTCTTCTTAAGAGCATTGTCAATCTGAAGATTATAATAAGAAACATCTAATAGATATAGACCGTTGACTAAAGATGCTGAAGCTATTGATTTATTACCATAATAAATCGAACAACTTCTATTTTCAATAGTCAACCTATATTCTATCTTGTCCAAACAAGATATTGATATGATGTTCTTTATTATGCTAGGAACATAATAACAATCTTCCAATAGTAAGGTGTCTCCCGATGGAAGCCTGAGGTTTGTTGTCCCAACAGCAATCGCCGCAACTTTTGCGCCGTTTCCTAGCCTCAATTCCACCTCACCTTGTCTCAGCTTGCACTTACTTGTCAGTATCTGCACATCATGGCAGATATGAGAAGCACATCCGGTATCCAATACCCAAGATGTAGAATCTCTAACTGATAAGTTGATATCTATCATATAGATATCTGAAGCTTCAGACAGCTTCACCTTTCCATGAGCTTTATTATTAAGGAACTCTTTGCAGTTCCTCTTCCAGTGACCATACTACTTATAGTAGAAGCAGTCACCCTTTACTACTCTTTTGCCTTTGTCCTTCGATCCATTATCGTTAGCTGTCATCTCTACTTCAGGGGCATCCAATGCTGATTCAGCATGAGGATCAGCTCCAGGGACAAAATTATTGTGCTCAGATCTGAAGACATTCTTCAGTCTGAACCGATCCGAGTAGATCAAGTAAGTCAAAATGACATCAAATATGCTACGGAGTGGGTTATTCGACGACATAGTTCCTACAGGAGATAAGTAAAATCTATTTAGTAGATGTTCAATTATTAAAATTTAAAAAAGGACATGGTCTTTTGTTCAAGTTTAACTCCCACTAATTTTCGACGGACTGTATAACCCTCAGTTATACAGAACGGGAGACACCGACAGTCTCCTAGTGGGGACCAGAATCTCAATGACTTGCACTACAGCCTTGTGGATAGCACAACAAACTGTAATACAATCAAAGAGCACCCAACTCATGGGACTTGCAACTCCTTGCAATATCTGATCATAGCTTCGGTCCCCAGAGATTTAATGGCCTTGTGGATAGCACAACAAACCACTAATTTTTGTCTAAGCTAACCATCATTACGCGACGAGCATAGATTTGCATGCAGCCCTTGTGGATAGCACAACAAAGCTATATGGTTCCTCTACCCCGATCTATAGGCATCTAATGCCATAGCCACAGTTTCTCCTCCCAATTAAGCAGGCCTTGTGGATAGCACAACAAACCTGCCTAAAGTGATTCGAATCCTATGACTATAACGATAGTGGACCACGCGGTAAGTTCTCAACTACTCACGTTACGGCTTAGAGTTTATCTGAGGGTATTTAGATAACTTTTATCTTGGTCTCTCCTAGGTGATAGTATATAAATATATCGTATATATTTACTAAATACTATAACCTGCTTTGATTCATAATCAAAAGAACAACAATGCATCTCATACATGTCATTAGTGTGGTCATGGATAGCACAGTGGGTTTGACTGGAGCCAACAGTCAAACGCACACACATTCTAATCATAACATTTACATTAGATATCCTGCAATCACATAGGCAAGAGATCTCCATCTTTTCGCCTTCCTGGTTGCAGCTGTGGATCGTCCTCGCTCCTTCCTCGGTTGCCTCAATCATATTACATTAATTCTAGAATTAACAAGTAAATTGAAGAAGGCCTTATGGCGAGTACAAGAGAGAGAGGGAGGTAGAAATACATTGGAGTATGAGAGAGAGAGGTGCGCAGACCTCTATTTATTAACAATTAATAAACATCATACAACCACGATCCACACAATCCATCATTCATCACATGAACAATTAAATAAGTGCATATCCATGACCACGGTGTGTTTTAAACATTCCACACATGATTCAGCGCATCACATGGCTAAAACAAATGAGTTTTCAAAAATAGATAAGTTTTGACTTTCAAAAAGCTGGGATCCAATCAAAATTGGTATTTGAATTTCGAAAACTCATTTAATTGTCTTAACATGCAATTAAATCCAATTTAAAAGCAATAAACACACATCACATGCTCACACACTCCGAATTAATAATTCCATATTATTCCATGCAAATTAAAACATTTCTATAATCTAACACTTAGATTTAAACCCCATTAATAATCTAACAATTAGACTATTAAAGATTAATCTAACTCTTAGATTAATCCATCAAAATTAATTAACAATTTAACACTTAAATTATTAATTAACTCTAATTAACTGATAATTACTAATTAACAATTAAATTAGTCAATTAGAATTAATTATTAATTTAACACTTAAATTAATAACTAACTCTAATTAATAATTAACAATTAGATGTTTTAATAACTAATAATCTAACATTTAGATTAATAATTATTAACCATTAATTTTAACACTTAAAATTAGATAACTACAGTTAATTATTAAATTAACACTTAACTTAATAATTAACCATAATTAGTTAAGAACTAATTGTAATTAAAATGATTCACAATCATTAATAACCCAATTAAAAATTAATTATTAATTTAACCCTTAAATAAATAATTAACTCTTATGATATAACAACAATTTGTTAATCATAATATTGATTCATAATCATTATAGCCCAATAAACTAAAATAGAACAAAGATTTTAATTTTTCAAAAACTATTTTTGATTTAAAAATTAAAATCTAGTTCTAGTTACATTTAATGGGCTTGGGATTTTATTTAGGGTTTAATGGGATTGTAAGGGGGCAAAACAAGTTTAACTAAAGAAAACTTAAAGGGCTCAGCCCATTAGGGCCGAGTGGGCTCGGGCCCTGCAGGCCCTTGGCTCGAGCCAGGCGCGCCTGGGTTCGGGCCCGGTCCGGCCAGGGGCCCAGCCGGGCTAGACCGGCCCGCCTTGGACCGGTCACCCCCCCCCACCCGACGCCTACCCCTTAACCTGCAGAAACCTTAAAACGCAGGCGGCGGCAAGGGTGGCTCGGCAGCGCCGCCGGCGGCCAGCGGCCGGCGCCTACGGCCGGCCAGGGGTTTCCCCCAGCGCCGGTGACCCTCCCGTCGCCGGCAGGGCAGCCGGCGGTGCGCTCCTGTGCAGCAATCCGAGCCCCTTATCAATCCCAAAAAAAACGTCTTTTTTTGGTTTTAGGTTTTTCACATAACCTTGAGGAAGAAGATGGAGGCTCCCTGTCCGATGCCGGCCATGACATCAGGAACGATTGGTGATCCTATACAAAGGATTTGGTTTGCTGGCCAAGCCTACCAAACACTTTGGAAACCCCAAACAAGATCTCGGTTAATCCCGTTCTTCATCACATGAGGAACTTCAAGAAACCCCAAAATAATTCCGAAAAATTGCAGAATCATAATCTAATGATTACTGTTCATCTCATGAACACAAATCCAGCAAAAAAATTGACTTTTAAGCATGGAATTAAATCATGGAAAAATTAATTTAGAGACCGAAACGGGACGAGAAACAGTGGAACCTGGCTCTGATACCACTGTTGGGTTTTCTTGGTTTCTCCGAATCACTCACGCAGCGGAAAAATAAAATTATTTACAGCGATCCGTTCCCGTTTCGGAATCTAAAATACGATAATCGGATTATCGAAATTCTCACCGTGTGCGGATTCAAATCCCCAACCGTTCGGTTCCGTCGGTGTGACACCGCAAGCCGCGCAAGCGCCCGGCATCTAGCGAAGTCCGCGATCCTCCCCGTGATGGATATCCTCGAGTTCCTCGTTCTTCGCAGCCCATGAAGCCTCCGCCGGTCGCCGCAACGATCGCCGCAGTGCGCGGACGAGTTCCCGTCGAACAGGATTCGGAGAAGCGACGGAGCAGATCTGGATCTGCCTGGATGCTAGAGGAAGACAGAAACTGAGGAGGGGCAGCTAGGGTTAGCAGCAGCTTGGCCTGCTCAGCCCATTCGCTATGTTTTATACTAACCGCGCGGTTTTTCATAAAAACCCCCGGTTTGTATAAAACCCACTTATTTATCCATCGCCTTGACAATCATTTGCGTGTGACCCTCTAGGCCCAAGTACCAGTCCAGTTAATGGCCCAACAAGCCCAGTGACTCCTCACTGGCTTTATTAATTAATTAATAACCCTTTATTAATCAATTAATCAATCGAATTGATATCGCACATCGAATTCGACCGGGCTTCCGATCACGTTGGGTGCCAAGCAACACCGCGTGAACCCGGAAGGTATTTGGGGTTAAGTAACCCACTCTTGGAATCTTTCCGCCGACAGTTACCGCGTGGATATAATCCTTCATTCGTACAATGCTCTCGAGTCAACTCAGGGTATGGCGAGCTGTCAAACCCTAACCGGTCGACTCACTTGGATTGGATGTCGCTGATGAATATCGGAAAACTCCTTTCCCGATATTATTGTCCGCCCTGGCCAGGGACTTCCGTGCATCCTTCCTAGAGCATTCTCTCTCTAAGTACCGAGAGCAAATGATTCCTTATTGACACACAATTCCCTTCGACGGTATTCCGCTGTACCCAATCCTTGGCGTATTAGAATCCTGTGGCTAGAGATTCGTAAACCAAGGTCAAAGCACAGAACTCCACCGCCAAGGTGTCCTTGGTGTCTCAGGTCCGAGGACCATCTACGCAACTGCGACAATAGAATCAAGCTGGTTGACAGTGAGGTACAATACCATCCAGCGATTCAGTCGGATCAGTTCAGTGAACTCATTCTCCAATGAGCACCTACAGATTCGCCTTAGTGTCTCTACACAAGTGACTTATGAGATCAGTCACCCTCATTATATGAGCAGGAGTAATCTGTACTAGTCTAACCGGATATCCGATGTCCTTCTCGGATATCCTCCGGCTAGGAACAATTAAGAATGTGTGTGTTTAAGTGATCAGTCTCATTAGTATAATCTCATCATAATCTGATCACCATAGCACATATTCACGGACTTCATTATGAAACGATAATTAAAGCGATTTACACATAACGAATATTATGCCATTATATTAATAAATGAACGAGATTTACATTGTTAGATTGGCTTGTAGGCCACCTTAAACTAACACATCACTCTCAAAAGAAGAAGTGGTTAATTAAGTCATCCTCTCCTAAAAAATAAAGAAATAAAGTTCTTATTAGTGATACATATTAAATTTAATAAGAATTATTAAAAATAATAATTCAAATGATAGAAAGGCTTACATATCGACTCCTACTCTCCTCATCTACCCATTGCTCACTACCGTCTAGAAGATCCTTACATCTACCCATCTTAAACATCTCAAGACGCTCAGGATCATGTTGATGAACACGATGCTGTTCAAATTATGTTAAAAAAAAAAAAAGTAATAAAAACTTAATAATATAGAAAGACTAATAATAAAATGAAAATCTTACGAGAAGAAGCAGTTAATTGAGTCATCCTCTCCTAAAAAATAAAGAAATAAAGTTCTTATTAGTGATACATATTAAATTTAATAAGAATTACTAAAAATAATAATTTAAATGATAGAAAGGCTTACATATCGACTCCTACTCTCCTCATCTTCCCATTGCTCACTATCATCTGGAAGATCCTTACATCTAACTATCTTGAACATCTCAAGACGTTCGGGATCATGTTGATGAACACAATACTGTTCAAATTATGTTAAAAATAATAATAATAAAAACGTAATAATATAGAAAGACTAATAATAAAATGAAAATCTTACGCAGTCATCCTTCAATTGATAATGACTCGTCCAGCCCCGCCTATATGGCATAGACTGATGGGAGCGATTTTCCCTATTACGATCAACAATTTTCTACAGAAAAAAAAATATTAGTTGTCAAATTTGTATCGAACAAATCAACATAAATTATCAAAGTTCATTATTATTTTACATGTTCATCTGACGTGTTCCATTTCTCGCATATCATCTACCAATCAGACGGATCAACACCCATCGGCACGGAAGCAATTGCATCCGCCAAAGTCTTTCCCATATAATGCTATGAAATGATTTCAGTTTGATTTCATTATACATGAACATAAGAAAAAATAATACAAAAATAGATTATAAATGAACATAAGAAAATTTTCATTTATTCTTTTCTTCAAAACACTGCGCCAGCTGCGATGCATTGAGGTCATGTGAATAAGCATCTCCCTATCTGTCTCGAGAGTTCGGTCCTACTGATACATCAATTGCACATTATCGTTAACTTAATTAGTCATACAAAATTAACAAATATATAATTAACTTTAAATACTTTTACCTTGAGATCTCTAAACATTACAGCTTGTTTCGCTGTAGGAAGAGTAACAAAATTTTTATGCCATATCTTGCAATAAAGTTTTGCCACAACGCCCATGCGGGATACAAAATTGCTTCCCTTCTCGCCAACACCGTAACCGTTGATCACCCGCACATTCCATCGTTGACCTTGCTCCAATCTCCCATCGGTGACACCTCTGGTTAGGCCCCGACGGCCATGTCCCCGACCCCAAAGCTGCGTAGAAGATGGACATGTTTAAACATACATGATAAAGACATTTATGTGAAATTATAAACATAAAAATATCAATTTAATGAATGACTAAAATTAAAATTCATACCTATTACATATGAAGATGTGGATATAGATGTAGATATATGAGCCGCAGCGAGAGGTAACAGGCTGAGAGGCAAGGGCCTGACATGTGGAAAGGGCCTGAGAGGTGGGAAGCTCAGGGATAAGTTGTTGAGAGGGAATGGCCTGAGAGGTCAAACGCTCAGGAATAGACTGTTGAGAGGCATTTCGCTTCTTGTGGAGTGTCCACTACCTGAGCCACGAGCGCCACTACCTGAAGCCATCTGTTCAAATCCTACCGTATTAGATTAAAGTTAGAAGTAAGAATAGATTAAAAATAAACGTCATTGAAAGTTACCCTCACCTAAACCTCCAAGTATTCGCCTACTCTTATGCTAATTCCTTCACTAATATCAACATCAATAGTTTTTCTTCTAATAAGAATATCAATTAAGTTTTCTTGATAAACTTCCTCAACATATAATTCATCTTCAGCTGTTTCACCTTGTATGTTATAATAATCTCGCGGTTGTACTCTAACAGGAATGATCCACCCTACTGTTGTATTATCATTTACATAGAACACCTGTTCTACTTGATTTGAAAGAGCAAATGGCTCATTTGTGTTGAGTTTAAACACGTGTTCAGATTGACAATTCCATACTTATCGATCTTAAACCCCCTATCTTTTTTATAAACATCCCACCTATCACATTTAAATAGTACAATATGACTTTCATGATCAAAAGATATTTCGAAGACATCAATCAGACATCCATAATATCCATCACATCCAGATTTAAGTTTCGCGTTCACAATAACTCCAGACAATCGAGTCAATTTAGTATCATCAATATCTTTGATACGAAATCTAAAACCATTTACTATGTAACCCGAATGTGAATATGCTAGTCTTGAAGGTCTCTGTGACAAAACTTCAATCTCATGAGTATAACGAGGATCATTTGCTTCTTCCAGTTCTTCAACATAACTCTAAAACCATTTCAGAAAGTCTTTCTCTACCACATTTGAAGTTTGCACTTGTTGTTTGTGTTCAGAAAAAAATTGATCTATTTGTTCAATCTGTTTCAAAATGTATATGTGGGCTAAATCTTTTTCTTCTTCAGATAGTAAACGAGATTCCACTTTTCTTTTGAGAAAACATCTAGGAGATTTGAAAATCGAACAACTTTCATCATCAGTCTCATTAACAGTTCCATCATAACTCCTTTCTCTCCGATTAAATCGAATGTCAATGTCATCCATACACATCGAACAAAATGACATCGTTTCTTCAATAAGATAACTTTCTGCAATTGAACCTTTTGGACGTGCCTTATTAAAGACATAATCTTTCAATTTTTTCAAAAATCTTTCTACAGGATACATCCACCGAACTGAACAGGACTAGCAATTCTTGCTTCATATGCCAAATGGATTATCAGATGAATCATTACATCAAAAAAAGACGGTGGAAAAATCTGTTCTAGCTTACATAATGTCATTGCGATATCACTTTCTAATTTGATTAAACGTTCAGGTATAAGAACTTTGGAACATATTTCTTTCAAGTACATACTCAACTCCGTAATCGGATCAGTCACATCTTCATGTACAATGCCACGAATTGCCAAAGGCAACAATACTTATATGTAGACTTGAGAATCATGACTCTTCAACCCAGTCAGCTTTCGACTCGTAACATCTACACTTTTGGATAAATTAGAAGAATATCCATCTGGGACCTTAATGTTACTTAAGAATTCACACACAAAAGACTGTTGTCTTTTGTTTAGTGTATACATTGCTGCTGGTATCTTGTTCTTGTATTGGGGGTCCTTTGACACATAAAATTATGGCCGTATTTTCCAGTCTTCTAGGTCTAACTATTCTTTTAAGTGGTCTTTACTTTTTTCACCACCTAGAAGGTTCAAAATGCCCAACAAATTATCACATACATTTTTCTCGATGTGCATTACGTCTAAATTGTGACGAATCAAAAGACTCGACCAATATGGTAATTCTCTAAAAAAATGATCTTTTTTTTTCCATCCTTTCAAGTCTGCAATATATTTCTTAAACTTTTTTTCCGAACTTCAAATAAGGAAGACTCTGTTATTGGTTCCACAGTTCTAAACCTGTCAGAATTCTTGGACGTCTGCCACATACAACTGTACCTTCAAATTTATGTTTGTAATTACTTTTCCTCCATCTGTGATGCAATGGAAAAAAACGTCGATGCCCCAAGTAACAAAATTTGCGGCAATTATTTAACCATCTTGAACAGATTTTATAATTACACAATGGACATGCGAATTTTCCTTTAGTGCTCCATCTAGGCAAATTGGCATATGCTGGAAAGTCATTTATTGTCCAAAGAACGGCAACATGCATCTTGAAATTCTATTTTTTTGCAACATCAAATGTTTCAACACCATTTTATCATAAGTCTCTTAAGTCTTCCACTAGTAGTTGTAAGTACACATCGATGTCATTTCCCGAGTCTTTAGGACCAGGAATGAGTAATGACATCATCATAAATGTTTGTTTCATGCACATCCACGGTGGCAAATTATAAACAACTGTCATTACAGGCCATATACTATAGTTGCTGCTCATATTTCCGAATGGGTTAAATCCATCACTCGTTAAACCAAGTCTCAAGTTGCGAGCTTCTGCAGCGAAATCTGGATACTGATTATCAAAATGTTTCCATGCCTCAGAATCAGCAGGATGTCTCATCTCTCTATTTTGTTGAGGAGTCCGACCATCAATATGCCATGCCAACCACTTGGCTGTCTTGAATGACATAAACAACCTTTGCAATCTATCTTTCAATGGAAAATAACGCAAAAATTTATTAGGTACTCGTTTGCCAAGTCTCATGTTCTCATTTTGTAATTGGTTGTTCAAGTCTTACATACTTTCCTTATACGTCGATGCATCACACTGTAGGCACCGATCTTTATCTTCATTTTCCTTCCAAAATAGTAGACAATCATTTTGACATGCATCTATCTTCTCGTATCCCAACCCCAAATCATTAATAATCTTCTTTGCTTCATACCATGTTTGAGTACATTGACTCTTTTTGGTAATATTTATCTGATGAATTCAAGAAACATATTCATACATGCCCTGGTCACCTGATTAAGTGTCTTAATATGCAACAACTTTAAAAGAAATGTTAACTTTGAAACCTTCTGGCACCCAGGATACAATGGTATTTCAGCATCTTCCAATAGTTTATAAAAGTTTCATGCTTTGGAATTCGATTCATGCTCTTCTTCTGCAATAACACTTCCAGCTTCTTGCAAGTCATGCAGCATCTCAAGTGTACTATCAGCAATAAAAGATTGTTGTTGTTCAGTCATCTCTACAGTAGGGATGTTGGTTTGATATATGAGCATATCAGCTAATGGTGCCTCTCCATGACACACCCAATTTGCATAATGCACCCATACTCCGTCTACCTTAAGATGGGTCTCAACATCTTTCCGGGTCAACTTCACTCCGTTCAGGCAATTCCGACATAGACACTGTATCAATTCATTATTTTGTCCATGCCTAAAACTTATTCTTGTTGGGTTCTCGAGTTTCTCCAGATCTCCCGCGTAGCGGAAATAAAATAAAAACGGAGATCCGTTCCCGCTTCAAAAAATCTAAAATCTCAATAATCAGATTATCGAATCTTACCGTGTACGGATTCAAATCCGCAACCGTTCGGTTCCGTCGATGCGACACCGTAATCCGCGCAAGCGCCCGACCTCTAGCGGAGTCCACGCGATCCTCCTCACGGTGGATATCCTCACGTTCCTCGTTCTACGTAGCCACAAAACCTTCGTCGTTCGCCGCAACGCGCGGATGATTTCCTGTCGAACGGAAGTCAAAGAAGTGGCAGAGTAGATACGGGGATCCAGATCAGACCTGGGGCGCCAGAGAGAGAGAGGAAGAGAGGAGGGGGCGGCTAGGATTAACAGCAGCTTGGCCTGCTCAGCCCGTTCGCTACATTTTATACTAACCACGCGGTTTTTTATAAAAACCCCCGATTAACATAAAACCCACTTATTTATCCATCGCCTTGAGAATCATTTCCGTGTGACCCTCTAGACCCAATAACCAGTTCGATTAATGGCCCAATAAGCTCAGTGACTCCTCATTGGCTCGATTAATCAATTAATAACTCATATTGATTGATTAATCAATCGAATTGATGTCGCACATCGAATTCGATCGGGCCTCCGATCACGTTGGGTGCCAAGTAACACCGCGTGAACCCGGAAGGTATCGGGGTTAAGTAACCCACTCTTGCAACCTTTCCACCGACAATTACCACGTAAATATAATCCTTCATGTTGGGAATGCTGTGTCGGGATCCGACCGAAAACACAGCGGAATAAAAATAATTTCGGGATCAGATCCATCCCGTTTCGATTAACAAAATAAGACCGGAGTAAATCGTATTTACCTTGCGCGAATTCGAATCCGCATTCGTTTTCCGGTTCCGTCAGAGTGATGCCGCAAGTCGCGCAGATGTCCAACCTCTAGCGGTATCAACGCAGTTCTCCTCGTGATGGATCGTCCTCGCTTCCTCGCTCGATTCAACGTTCGTGGATCCCGTCTGGCTTCGCATAATCCGCCGCGACATGCGGATTCAGAATCTCCCGTAGGACGGAAGGCGGAGCGGTCGGGAATCGAAGCGGAACCTCCAGAGGGCCAGCCTCGTGTCGTGCATCTGGAAGAGAGGATAGAGATAGAATGACGGCTAGGTTAGGGTTGCTGGCCCCCGACGTAGCATTCGTTCTTTTATAATAAGTCTGTTTACGGTTTTTCGTAAAATTTCAAACTTATCCGAAATCCTGTTGGATTATCCATCGACTTGAAAAACTTTTGCGTGTGACCCTCTAGGCCCAAATACCAGTCCAATTAATAGCCCATTAAGCCCAGTAACCCTTTACTGACCCATTGAATTAATTAATATCCTTATATTCAATTAATCAACCGAATTTAATGTCCCACAATAAATTCGGACGGACTTCCTATCACGTTGGATGCCAAGCAACATCGCGTGATCCTGGATGGCACTGGGTTATCGCAACCCTCTATTGGAACCTTTCCGTCATCGGTTAGCGCGCGGATATAATCCTTCATCCGTACAATGTTCCTGAATCGACCTAGGGTATGGTTTACTGTTAAACCCTATTTGGTCGATTCACTTGAATCAGATGCCGCTAATCTGAATCCGATAACTCCTTATCGAATACAGAGTCCGCCCTGGCCAGGGACTTTAAGCGTATCATTCTCGGAACATTCTCTCTCAAACTACTTGTAGACACCGATTTTGGACCACCCTTTTGGTCATGAACCCCATCCATCATTAGCCCATCGTTACCAAACCCCTCATCTTAGCCATCTCAGCCCACTAATAACTAGGTCCATTAACCAATCCCGACTCTAGTCAACTTTTCGTGGAAGGCCAGCCAGCCCGCCTTCCACCGTCCTTCGAAGGCCAGCCAGCCCGCCTTCCATCGTCCTTCGAAGGCCAGCCAGTCCGCCTTCCACCACCCTTCGAAGGCCACCCCTTGCCTTCCACCACCATTCGAAGGCCAACCGGTCCGCCTTCCACCTCTCCGTGGAAGGCCAGTTACCTGGGCTTCCACGGGATTGGAAGGCAAGTTGGTTGGCCACCCACTCCCCTAACTACCACCTTGACCTCGTCTTCCCCACGATCTCCTCTACTCGCCACCCTCACCTCCACTACTCCGATCACTCCCCACTCCGACGACTGCCGCGCGCACCACCTCCGACCCTTGACCACTTCCCATTGGCTCTTTGATGATTTATGGGGATTTAGACCCCTATTTTCTCCTATTTTCCTTTCACCTATTTAAACCCTCCCATGTCCCCTCGACCAAGGGGGTTGGAGTTTTTTTTTTGAGGGAAGGCTCGGAGGAGGTTGGCAAGTGAGTCGGCTTTGAGGAGTCGAGCGGACAAGGAGTCAGAGAGCTTCAAGAGGAACTTTAAGAGAAATCCTTCGCACTCCAAATGGGCTTGTCTTCTTAACCCTCTTTTACTTTTCCCCTTTTCACCTCATTGCATTCCCACTTTTCATCCATTCCGTAACATTTTCCTCTCTCACTCTTCTTTCAACTTTCAACACATCACTTCACTTTCCACACATGAGCACCCCCATCTGCATGCATGCATGTTAGGATAACCTAGCAACCCTTCCCCCCAGAGGTTTTAAACAAAAAAACGGGAGGTGGGTGGCCATAACATATGGTCACCTTCCCTCCCCAAACACCCATCCGGTGCATCTCCCTCCAATTCTAGTTAATTTTTTATATTTTCTTGGATAGATTCTACATATCACAGTTCTAACCGGGTTATTTTTTTCTCTTTTGTCTTGCCTTTTCTTTTCAAGGATCCTTGCCGCATTTCCGCGTGCAGACTGCCGGGCTCTCCTCCTCTGGCCGGCCGGAGGAAGAGAAGGGGAAACCACCATCTCCCGCTCCCTCAGAACGCGATCACTCTTACAATCCTGCAGAGCACAGGGACCGTAAGGTAATGCTCCTGGCGATCACACCTTAATTTCTAACCCCCCTAAATCGCCGCAGTGCTAAGACGAACGGAGAAGCCCTCGCCTGAAGCCCGCAGGAGCGGCGGGGGACGTTTCGGGCGCCTACAGCCCTCTGGCCATCACGGTGGGACTCCTATAGCCCGTTGCACGCGTCGCGATCAAAGGTAAGAAGGTAAGGCCCTGATATATCTTATTTTAATCCGGATGGCCTATCGCTAGGCCGTCAAAGCCGTCAAACGAACGGTGGGCCGTCCAACTTATTGGACGGCCGCTTACCTGGCCGTCTACTCCTCTGGACGGCCAGTACCTTGGTCGTCCCCTACATTGGACGGCCAGCATACAGGCCGTCCACTTTATTAGACGGCGGGCCCCAGGCCGTCCTCCTGTACTTAACGGCCAATCGCCAGGCCGTCCTCTGTCTTTGACGGCCAATACCCTGGCCGTCCACTGCCTTTGACAGCGAAGTCCCTGGCCATCCTTTCTGCTTGTTGTTGTTGTTCATGTATGTTGTTGCTGCCTGGTTTGTTGATTTGTTATATGTTCTAACTTGCTGGTTGTTAAATTTCTGGGTTTTTTGGGGTATTCTCCGCGGGGGTTTTAAGTAAGAGCCGGCATCACATCTCTAGTCACCCCTCCCACAGTATTTGACTCTCCACCTGAGGATTCCCACTCGGGTGTGACTAGTCTTATTTTGTTGGGAACCTCCGTGAGTCTCCGCGAGCCAGGGATTCCCACTTGGCCGCCGAGCAGGTTGTACCTGAAACCACCCCATAGGAACCCGGGGTTTGTGTGAAGGATTAATTAAGCCTTTACATTCACAATCATCCACCTATAGGTGTCACTGAGAGAATTATTCCAAAATTTAAGACACCTAACTAAACCTTGGTGGAACAAGTTTTGAAAAGTCTAGGGTCGTTAAGGGTTTGAACTTGATTTGTTAGAAACAAACTCTCATAATACATTGTTAACATTTCAAGTGAAATATAAAATCATTTAGGGTCTGTGTTTCATGATGAACCGAATGTATGTTAACGCTGTGTATGATGACATGGATGAGCTTGGTAACAATGTTATACACATCCCTCTGTTCGAAATTGAAGAAGATCCACAACAGACCTTCATAGGAATGCTCCAAGCATCTAGAGAAGGACTTCCGAGAAAAGATTCCGATGAATCTTCTACCTCGCAGGGAGAAGATGAGCTAGTAATTTCAAGCAGAACATTCCAAAATCCGGGAGAAGATCCGGAACTTATTGCTGTGTTATCACGCTATACTCCGGATCAGCTCATCCAGTTGGTTTCCCGTGGCAAAATTCAGGATGCCACTGCTCGGAAAACCCAATTCTAAGGATCTTCTAGCCGACCCCAGGCAAGTCAAGCAATGCCCACTCACACAATCCCACCTAATCTCATCAACTAGGTCACACCTCCCAAGCAGGAGGAGTTCATCTATAAGAATGAGGTTGAGACTTGTGTGCGGCAACTCATGGCCGAAAATCTCAGCCTTAGGCAACCTCATTCTCTTCTGAGCTACTGTAAGCTCCCTCCGGCCTATTTTCCACCAAGATTCAAAGTACCTAAGTACAGGAAGTACGATGGTACTACTGACCCACATCATCACTTATCCGGGTTTTTCATGGATTCCCACCAGTGGCTCTTCGATAGAGTCCTCCTTATCCACCTTTTTCAGAAGTCTCTCGAGGGAGAGGCCTTGAGATGGTTCTCTTCTCTACCAGCCACTGACCTAATCAACTTTGATATGGTCTCTGAGAGATTTATTACCCACTTCAACCACATGGCAGCCTTGCCCCCTACCTTGTTTGATCTTGTAATGGAAAAAATGAAGTCCGATGAAGACTTCACTCACTTTGCTAATAGGTGGAGAGCTATGGCTTCTAGAGCGGAGGTTGTCATCCCTGAAGCACAAGCAGTCACTATGCTTGTTAACAATGCTACCCTCCAGCTCCGAGCTATTCTCATGCTTAGTGAACTTCAAACATTCGCTCAACTGTATAACCGAGCTAGGGTAGTTCAGTCCCAAATCCGAGACTCCACTCTACCTTCGTTCTTTGAGAACAGAAACAGGAACAAGAAAGCCACACCAACTCCTACCACGGAAGGAGTCACCATCAATGAACAAGTCAGTATGCTAGCACAGCCAACCAGGGTTCCCAACTCCCATCCTAAGTCTGACACTCAGTCCAATCAGAAGCAATATTCAGCTGTTCCTCCCCCGACTAATTACAGTCGTCCTATGGCTAACCGAGCATCATATCCACCTATGTCGGAATCATTGGCAGACATTTTTTATGCCTTGCTAGCTTGTAACGCCATTCAACTCCCACCTCAAAGAAAAGGTGTTCCGCGCAATACGGACACGTCCCGGTATTGCCCCTACCATAGGATTACGGGACACACAATCTACAATTGCTTCACCTTCAGGGATTGGGTGTATGACTTGAATGATGAAGGGCGGATAAACTGGGAGGACATGAGAAAAGCTATTGATGCTTTGAAGGCTAAGAAGGAACTGGGAATTGTGAAAGACCCGTTACCTTCTCATCAAGTGGTTCAAGATTCCTCCAGTTCTCAAGGAAAGGTCAACACTTTGATCAAAGACTTGGAGCCCGTAATAGTTTGCAGAGAACAATACTGGGAGTATGAAGGGTCTGGGATAAAACATTAAGATCCCACTTGGTGGCGTGAGACTAAAGGAGTTACTCCAGAAGTCTTCACGCTTTCCCCTAATGAGCCTTTGGTCCAAATCCGACCCAAAGAGCAACCGGAAACCCTCAAGCCGGTCACTCTCATTCAGATCCCTCCGATCACAGCCGAGGGGCCCACCCTATCTATCTTTTGTCCAACCAGGAACCAGGGCTCGATGACTGGCTTCAATCCCATTAGGTCACCAATGGAAGTGGATCCAATCTCGGTGGGGGTAACGCTCAGGAATCGCATCATTCCTCCAAGACAACCCTTGGACTCTCAAGGTAACTCATTCCCTACCATGGGGAATGCCCAGTCTGAATACGACATCCTCCAGCATTTAGAGAAGACCCCTGCTAAGATTTCTATTCTTGAGCTTATCCGGAAATATGCCACACACAGGGAGATGCTATTTAATTTCCTACAACAAATCACGGTCAATGAGGATCTTCCTAGTGGTGGAGTCACTAATGCCATCCTCTCAGTCACTCAGACCCCCATGATCTCCTTCCCAGAAAAGGATCTAGCTCCCCCTGAGTGCCGATCCCTTCCGCTGTGCCTAACCGCCATTCTCAATGGTCATTCAGTAGACTCCATCTTACTAGACACTGGAGCCTCTATCAATGTCTATCCCCTTAAGACCCTCAAAAGGATAGGGATAGGCCCAGAGAAGGTTGAGTCCACCTCTATGATGGTCTCAGCTTATGATAATTCCCAGAGACCAGCAAATGGAAAGATCTTCCTGCAATTGGAAATCGGCCCGGTATCCATGATTTCGGAATTCTACATCCTGGATGTTAAGCCAATCTACAATGCTATTCTAGGGAGACCATGGATGGACCAAACCTTGGGAGTCCCATCCACCAACCACCAGTGCTATAAGTTCCCATATAACGAGAAGATTGTGAAGGTCAAAAGCACTCCCTACATTGAGTCATTGGACTCAGTGACAGCAGAACAAATTCTTTCCATGATAACTTCCAGGAAAGGCAAAGAGCCCGTTCTTTCATCAGTGAATTCTCACCTTAGGCCTAGGTCTGTCATAGGTTGGCAGCTCATGAGAAAGATGGGGTATAGCTCAGGCTCCGGATTAGGGAAAGAAGAACAAGGCATTCGTGACCCCATCTCAGAGAACCCTGTCAATGGGGGATGTGGCCTGGGTTATAAGTTTACTGAACCACCAAAAGGAACAAAGAAGTGGTCCCTCATGAATCACTTTGTGAGAAAGAAGCAGGGATTGCCCAAGATAGAAGAGGAAGTGCAAGAATATCATGAGGGTAGAAATGAAGAAGATTTTGGCATATCATCCTTGTTTCATGAAACAAACAGCCCACCGATAGGGCTCTTCCTGGCCATAAATGAACCAGCTCCTGCTGCGTTCATTTCTTTATTGTTCCACCCACCTTCCGTCCCGATGCTCTCAGCTCCGATCGACGCCATTTCTTCTGAATGTTTCATGTTAGAGGCATTCGGTCACGAAAAAAAAAAGTCCAATTCCCGTCCTGAAGGGGGGGAAGTCACTTTCGAGGAGCTTACGTGGTGGGGCAACCCCGCCATCGGTGAATCTTTATCCCAAGGATCTACCCTTGTCCCATCCAAGACAAAACTGACCCATTCTCCAGACCATGTACATAGCAGTTTAGGAATTAGGATAGCCTCTTCCCTGTCTAGAAATTGTAGGGCTAAGCAAGTTCCTTTGTTCTTAGTTCAGAAATTAGCGAATAGGTGTAAAGTTTTGAACAAGTTGGATAAGTTTATTCAGATAGGGGTCATCTCCGAACCATTGGAGTTGGTGAAAGACGAGTCTTGCAGTGATGGTCTGAGAGTATTTGAGCTTAGTGAAGAGAAAGGGGAGGATGACTTGGCCGAACCACTTGTCAATGGGACGAGACGGTTTGATGAACCTTCATCAGCCATCGACGAACCCACTAAAGAAGTCAACCTTGGAACAGAGGAGGATCTGAAGATAGTGCTAATTAGCGCCCGTTTGAGTCCAGAAGAAGAAGGGTCCATAATAGCCGTGCTCCAAGAACACCGTGATGGGTTCTCTTGGTCATACGAGGATATGCCCAGATTAAACACAGAATCGGTGGAACATTGATTAATCCTCAAGCCTGATGCTAAACCCATGAAACAAAAGTTGAGACAGCTACAACCGGAATTAGCACTTAAAGTAAAAAAAGAGGTTAACAAATTACACAAGGCCAAGTTCATCCGGGTAGTGCTCTATCCTAAGTGGGTGGCTAATATCGTCCCCGTGGCAAAAAAGGACGGAAAAGTTAGGGTTTGCATAGACTTTCGCAATCTCAATCAAGCCTGTCTAAAAGATGATTTCCCACTACCTCATATAGACTTGCTGGTCGATAACACGGCTGGATTTGAAATGTTGTCTTTCATGGATGGTTTTTCGGGATATAATCAAATCCGACTAGATGAAGAAGACCAAGAGAAAACATCTTTCATAACCCCATGGGGAACTTATTGCTACATGGTCATGCCATTTGGGCTTAAGAATGCTGGAGCCACCTACCAGAGGGCTATGATGGCAATCTTTCATGACATGATTCACATCGACATGGAGGTTTATGTGGATGATATCTTAGTGAAGTCTAAAACTAGGAAGGGACATGCTCAAATCCTTAGGGCTGTAATGCAGAGGTCAAGAGAGCACCAACTGAAAATGAACCCAAAAAATGCGTATTTGGTGTTTCTTCTGGTAAATTGCTAGGGTTCATAGTGAGAAGAAGGGGGATTGAGGTTGATCCAGACAAAGTGAAGGCGATAGTGGAAATGCCCCCACCTAGAAATGTCATGGATATAAAGGGTCTCATCGGCCGTTTGCAATTCATCAGACGGTTCATATCTCAACATTCTGTGAGATGTAAACCCTTTTATGATTTATTGAAAGGAGGGGCAAAGTTTATTTGGAGCGATAAGTGTCAAAAGGCCTTTGACGAATTGAAGAGCTATCTCCTCAATCCACCAGTCCTTATGGCTCCTATCCCGGGGCGGCCTTTATTGCTATATGTCTCCACCACTGAAGAATCGGCTGGAGCAGTATTGGCCCAACTTGACGAC
Organism: Zantedeschia hybrid cultivar; assembly: GCA_030544215.1. NCBI lineage: Eukaryota > Viridiplantae > Streptophyta > Magnoliopsida > Alismatales > Araceae > Zantedeschia > Zantedeschia hybrid cultivar. The sequence goes on along the minus strand of JARZZO010000013.1, from coordinate 10,593,356 downwards.
AAGAAGAAAGAAAGAGCAGTATACTATCTTTCCAAGCTCTTCAACGATGCCGAAAAGCGATACACTGCGATGGAAAGGACATGCCGAAAAGCGATACTATCCACAAGGAAACAGTCAGGCCGAAGCCACCAATAAGACTCTCATTCGAATCATCAAAAGAACTTGCAGATCTCACAATTATTCAGACTGGCCGGATCGCCTAGTAGAAGCTCTTTGGGTGTATCGTACTTCTGTCCGAACCCCCACCGGACAAACACCTTATTCACTAACATTCGGAACAGATGCGGTACTTCCATATGAGATTCTCCTTCCTTCTCTAAGAGTGCAGTTGAACAATGGAATTAGCGACGCCAAACGTCGTAAGGCCATGTTAACCCAACTGGAACTATTAGACGAAAAAAGGATAATGGCGGCAAACCATGCTCAAGTTTACAGAAATAGGATCGCAAGATTCTACGCAAAGAAGGTTCTCGAAAGAAAGTTTAAAATTGGGGAAATAGTACTCAAGAGAAAAATGATCAAAATTCTTGGTCCCAGGAGCAAATTGCAAGAAAATTGGGAAGGTCCATTTGTAATCAAGGAGACATACTCAGGTAATGCATACCGCTTAATCAACGAAAAAGGAGAGGAGTTACCCCACCCATGGAATGGGGTGTATCTGAAGAAGTTTTATCCATGAAAACGCACAAAAAAATTCAAAATTTTCAAAAATCCAAAAAAAAAATGAAATATCCCAAAAAAGCAACAAAAATATTTGTAAATATGTACATACTTCAATGAAAATGACAAAAAAATCAGAAAAGACACAAAATCCAACTGTCTGGTGACTGCCACGTAATCCCTTGTCTAGGTCTAGTTGCATGATAGATTGGGTTAACATCGAGGTTTGGCTAAGACTTTGGTCCACCAGAACCTTGGACGTGTCTACTTTACTTTCATACGGATCCCTATGATCATCATGAGATGCACACATCTACACGTTTTTCATAGAGAACCTTCTTAAAATGAGTTCCGGGTCTTTAGTGTACTATCAAAATGCAGCCTTTGCTCTTCGTCTCTCAACCAATCAGGACAGTTGACGCCCTTAAACGGACCAGAGCACGTGAAGAGGGCAGTGTCCCCGCATGCGGAATATCAAATAACCCCAAAAAAAAGGCATAAAAAAGAAATACAAAAAAAGAAAAGGGGTTCAAGCAATTATACAAAAAAGCCTGGTCGTGACTGTGCCTCGCTATGAAATCTACCAAAGGCCTGAAAAGTCAAAATAGGGGCATCTAGGAGGTCCAAAAGGGGTCCGTTTTGTCACAACTCGCCCTTTTAACGGTTTTGTCGATCCTCCTGTGAGGTTTGTCTCCAAAATTTCTTCACTTTTTTTTCCCCCTCAAGGTCTTAGCACGAGATAGCTATCTAAAGACAGAACATCATTTTAAAATGGTTAATTTTTCAAAAATTGTCACATGCTCACATGATCACAGGAGTCCAAAATGGGTGAAGAGTAATGTCAGTACTTCTAGTGAACCAATTCCTTAACCATAATCTCAATGAGCACTCTCGAAAACTTCGGGCTTAGGTCAATGCATGCGCGTCACCAATAGGTGCGACGACGTCTGATTCCTGGTCAGCGTCGCGCGGTTGACCGTTAGGGTTCCAAGGTGTTCCATCTTATACCTTCTAGATTGTGAGGAAAGAGACCCGGGTCGGGCAAATCATTTACCTCGAAAACTTTTTGGGCAAACTTGGTGGTCGGGAGTAGCTGGGAGCCTAAGCATAGTATGACGGTATTGTCATCAGTATGAGTCTTAGCCGGTCAAGGTTAGTTTGACGAGTCTAGAGGCCCAAATCAATCTAGATGTGTGCTTAGGATACCCGGGAAGTTGAGTGTGCATTTCCCTTTCATCATTCAAGCAGGCTAAGTTTGGGCAGTCACCAGATGGTCGGCATCAAAAACATGTTTTCATCTACCACGTATACCACATGTTAATATCCGCTAGCATTTTGCATATTTTGTTATCACGTCAGTTTTAATGCTCTTCCTTTTGTCTGGTTAGTAGGACACGGCCCCTTGACCCTATGCGAAGGCTAGGGAAAAGGTAGTTGCTCTTTTGGGCAAGGGGCCGAAAACAGATACTACTAACTGTTTCCCCTAATGTTGTGCATGCAGGAATAACAGGTATGAACAAAAAAGCAAAACAAGGAGTGCCCGATGCAAATAGTGAAATGTGCAAGCATAACATAATACATCACGACACAGGGGCATACCCCTGCATTAGCTCCCAATCCCTCGTCCTCTCAATCCCTCTTCTTTCCTTCCGCTTCATCATCTCTCCTATCTCGAGAAGGGTGCCTCATCTTACTCTCAACGTCATCCTCCCGAGTGTTAGTATTAGATGGTCTCAAAGCCAATCCGATACTGTGTACATATTCAGATTATTAATAAATGGCAATAATTCATTGTGTGTAATTAATTCGATCTGTGTTTATCGTATCACGATGAAGTCCATGAACATGTGCAATAGTCTTCGGATTATGATGAGATCATAATTACGGGACTGAAGACTTATAAACACATGTTCTTAACTGTTCCTAGTCATAGGATGTTTGAGATGGGACATCGAACATCCGGATAGACTGGTATAGGTTACTTCAGCTCATATGATGAGGGTGACTGATCCCATAAGTCACTTGTGTGGAGACACTATGTTGAACCTATAGGTGCTCATTGGTGAATGAGTTCACTGAACTGATCCGACCATGAATCGCTGGATGGTAATCACCTCACTGTTAACCGGCTTGATTAATTTGTCACGGTTGCGTGGATGATCCTTGGACCTGAGTCTCCAAAGATATCTTGTTGGTACGTTTTTGAGCTTTGACCTTGACGAACGAATCCCTAACCATGGGTTATCAATAAGTCAAGCGATCAGGTTCAGGGAAATGCCCTCGAAGGTAATTGTGTGTTCAATACGGGATCATCCGCTCTCGGTTGTTTGAGAGAGAATGTTCCGGGAATGATGCGCTTAAAGTCCCTGTTCCGGCGACGTCGCCGGCGCCATCCGGCGGCTGGGGCAGCCCGTGAACGGCTCCGGTGGCCTTCCTTCCGCCCTGGCCAGGGACTTTAAGCGCATCATTCCCGGAACATTCTCTCTCAAACAACCGAGAGCAGATGATCCCGTATTAAACACACAATTACCTTCGAAGGCATTTTCCTGAACCCGATCGCTTGACTTATTCATAACCCATGGTTAGGGATTCGTTAGTCAAGGTCAAAGTCCAGAAACCTACCACCAAGATATCTTTGGTGTCTCAGGTCCAAGGATCATCTACGCAACCGTGACAAAAGAATCTAGCTGGTTAACAGTGAGGTGTTTTTCATCCAGCGATTCATAGTCGGATCAGTTCAGTGAACTCATTCGCCAATGAGCACCTACAGGTCCAGCATAATGTCTCTACACAAGTGACTTATAGGATCAGTCACCCTCATCATATGAGCTGAAGTAACCTATACTAGTCTATCCGGATGTTCGATGTCCTATCTCAAACATCCTATGACTAGGAACAATTAAGAACATGTGTTTATAAGTCTTCGGTCCCGTAATTATGATCTTATCATAATCTGAAGATTGTTGCACATGTTCATGGACTTCATCGTGATACGATAAACATAGATCGAATTTGTAACGACCCGCCACCCTATAATCGGGGATCTGAATACTAAATGGGTACCGAATCATTAGTTTGGGACCAAACCAGGATCTAGTAAGTCTGGGAAATAAATAATAAACTAAGCTAAACATTCACATCGCATTGAATTGAAATAAAAGTGCAGGAATTAAAATTATTACAATGCGACTCGATACAGCAAATAATTACATTCTCCAACAGAAGGAAATAATTAAACATACAGGCCAAAGATAAATAACAACTACATCGGGGCATACCCCGGAACAACCGCTGAAGGCACACCACACCCGGCCGCACACGCCGCTCTAATTCTGCTGGGAGTCCTCACCTGAAAACCGCAGGGGTGAGTCTCAAGACAAGACTCAGTAGGGATCCTTCGATCCCCACTGCCCACGCACACACCCACAAGTGTAACGTACAGCTAACAGAAAAGTAACAAGTGTAGTGGCAGGTACGATATCTAATTCTCTACGTGAGAACACATGCAGTCGAAATATAATAATCATGCACATTCTAAGCCAACCGGTAGAAAACCCACAACTGCCGTCTCGATAGAACTCGCCGACCGTACAAACAACGGTGGGAAAAACCTCGACCCGCTGAGGCTAAGGAGTAGCCCCTCGGATAGCGCGCTCGCTACTCCGGCCCAACCGGCTCAGGTGACTACCCCTTCCCTCAGCATGAGTGACTCTCCGAATGTACCACTCCGACACCGGTACTAGCTGACCCCGGGGTTCACCAGGTGACCCTCTCTCACTAGGCGTCACCCCGCCCACGCCCCCACCGGCGCTGTGCTCACGCCCCCACCAGCACAGGGTGATAAATCGCTACAATGTCACTCCAGGTCCACAGTAACACAAAACCACCAAAACTCAGCACTGTACGATCCGGTCACGTGAAAAGTCCGCGATCGTATAATACACATGTGACACCATCCGGTCATGAAGAATCCATCTCCACCGGGTACACTAAAACATGCACTAACCATCATCTAACAGTATGAACACATTTTACTGGCATGAATTAGTGGGGTTCTGTCTTGAATCGCGTCGCCCAAGGCCGACGCCATTCAAGCTCCATGTACAGGTTTACATAAATCAGTCCTCAGAATCAGGCCCTTTAAAACGCGTCGACACCAGTGGTCGCCGTTTCAAAAAGCGTCTACATCCTCAGACGCCATTCAACACAGAAAACCAGGATTTTCCGAAATCTTTAAACATGGGATTTTTGCCGTAAAAGGCGTCATGGCTACCCGACGCTATTCAAAACGCGTCGACCACCCATGACGTCTTTTAGTTCCAGAATCCCAAACTGGCAGACTCTCAGTCAGGCGATTCCTGTCTAAAAGGCGTCGTGATGGCCCGACGCCCTTTTGAAAAGGCGTCGTCCATGCACGACGTCTTTCAACCCCAGGAACCAGAGTTGCCATGAGCCCGAGGGCTCCCCTTTTCAACCCAAACAGCCCCAAAATACCCAAAAACGGAGGAGAAAGAGGGGCACACAATCCATAGGAAATCTCAATCATAGAAAATCCCCCATATCATCAAAAGAACTCCTAAACATGCTCATTCTACTCCCCAAAACCAAGGATCCACAACATGCATAAACGGGGGAAAACATGGTTTAAACACAAAGCCGTGGGAACCGTCACCCTACCGAACACTCGAACGCCTCCGAGCTTCAAGCCGTCCGCCTGTCTCACCCCACGCCGCCGCCGGTACCGCCGAGGTCGTCCTAGCCCCACCGTGACGTCGGCCGCCGTCCGGAGAGTAGAACGCCGCAGTGGAAGTGGAGGTGGTAGGGGTAGGAGCCAGGTAGAGGATGGAGTGGAGAAAGAGGTGAAATGGTGTGAGGAAAAGAAGGAGGAGTAGGGGGTCGCCGCCGGTCGCCGGAGGAGAAGGAGAGAAGGAGAGTAGGAGAAAAATGAGGGAAAGAAGGAGGGCTCGCGGGGTTAACCAGAAACTGGCTAAAACGCGTCGACATGCACGGACGCCTATCAGGTGACATGACGGCCGCTCTGACAAGAGTCTGAAACGCATCGTCCTACACAGACGCCATTCAGACAACTCGTCAGGGTCGTACTCTGACACACCCAGAGTCGCAGTCTGAAAGGCGTCGACCCACACGGACGCCGTTCAGATGACCTGACAGGGCCGTACTCTCGCGGCCCAAAGTCAGTCCACGTGGCACCTACGTGGCAGAACCTGAAACGCGTCAGCCACGGTGGACGCCGTTTAAAACGCGTCTCGGGGTCCTGACGCGATTCGACTCAGAACCTCCGCCCCTCACAAGGGCTACAACAACGGGGGGTCCGACCCGAAAACCGGATCCGAAAGTCTCGATCCTTACATTCTCCCCCCCTTAAAAGAAATTTCGCCCTCGAAATTGATTGCTAGGAATATCAAGGTCACAACGGGGATACAAGTTCACGGGAATACTTACGAAAAGAGGTAAGGAAATTGCTCCCGCATCTCATCCTCTCGCTCCCAGGTTGCCTCACCTCCGGAGCGGTACTGCCAAATCACCTTGACCAACGGTACGACCTTGTTCCGCAAGACCTGATCTCTGCGATCCTCAATACGAACCGGATACTCTGGGAATGACAAATCCTCAGCGACCTCCAACTCTGAAAAATCCAACACATGGGACGGATCCTGAACGTACTTCCTCAGCAAGGACACGTGGAACACATCGTGCACTCCTGCAAGACTGGGCGGCAAGGCCAGCTGATACGCGGTTTCCCCAATTCGAGCAAGAATGGGAAAAGGTCCAATTTATCGCGGACTCAGCTTGCCTCGCTTCCCGAATCTCATCACAACCTTGGAGGGTGAGACTCGGAGAAACACGTGGTCCCCAACCTCAAATTCAAGTGGTCTCCGTCGGATGTCAGCATAACTCTTCTGTCTTTTCTGAGCTGCGGTCAACCTCTGCCGAACCGTCCTGGCAATCTCAGCACACTGCTGCACTAACTCAGGTCCTGCAATCTGCCTCTCACCGATCTCGGACCAACACACCGGAGATCGACACGGCCGCCCATACAAAGCCTCATAAGGCGCCATGCCGATGCTAGAATGATAGCTGTTGTTGTAGGCAAACTCCACGGTGGACAAGTGTTGTTCCCACGAACCTCCCCAGTCTAGGCAACACGCCCTGAGCATATCCTCCAAGGTCTGAATAGTCCTCTCCGACTGCCCGTCAGTCTCTGGATGGTAGGCCGAGCTGAAAGCCAACTGAGTGCCCAGCGCCTGCTGAAAGCTCTTCCAGAATCTGGAAGTAAACCTCGGATCTCGATCCGATACAATGGACAAGGGTATCCCGTGCAGAGAAATAATCCGGTCCACAAACAACTTAGCCAGCTTGCCGACCGACCAGTCCTTCCTAATGGCTAAGAAGTGTGCCGACTTGGTCAGCCGATCAACGGTAACCCAGATAGCGTCTCTCCTGCTAGGGGATGCAGGCAATCCCATTACAAAGTCCATCGTCACATGCTCCCATTTCCACTCAGGAATCGGCAAGGGCTGCAGCAACCCTCCTGGTCTCTGATACTCGGCTTTAACCTGCTGGCATGTCATGCATCTAGCCACATACTCAGCCACATCTCTTTTCATACCGGGCCACCAGAAGTGCCTCCTCAAACAGTGATACATCTTTGTTGTCCTGGGATGCACAGCATACCTCGAACGGTGCGCTTCATCAAGAACACATCTGCGCACGTCTTCCTCAGTCGGGACATAGAGTCTGCCTCTGAATCTGACGGTACCATCATCCCACAACTCAACCTCAGGCCTCTGGAGAATCTGCGGTAACTCAGCATCTGCCCTCTGAGCCTCAATCACAGCATGGTACACAGCCGGTCTCACAGTCAGGCTGACAAGCACTGCTCTATCCTCTTCACGTGGAACCCTAAAGGAGGATTCCACCACCTGCTCGAACAATTTCCACTCCCGAATCATGAGGTATGACATGACCGTCTTCCGACTCAAAGCGTCTGCCACTACATTCGCCTTGCCCGGATGATAAGAAAGGTCAAAGTCATAATCCTTAATAAACTCCATCCACCTGCGCTGCCTCAGATTCAAGTCTCTTTGAGTGAACACATATTTCAAGCTCTTGTGATCTGTAAAAACCTGAAATTTTTCTCCGTATAAGTAATGCCTCCAGATCTTCAGTGCAAACACCACAGCTGCAAGCTCCAAATCATGAGTAGGATAGTTCTCTTCATGCCTCTTCAGCTGCCGAGAAGCATAAGCAACTACCCTGCCATGCTGCATAAGGACTGCTCCCAAACCTCGACGGGATGCATCTGAGTAAACCACAAATCCACCTGACCCAGATGGAAGCACCAACACTGGGGCTGACGTGAGACGAGTTTTTAGCTCAATAAAACTCTGCTCACAATCCTCAGTCCATACGAAACGAACTCCCTTTCGAGTCAACCTCGACAAGGGGGCCGCTATCGAAGAAAATCCCTGAACAAACCGCCTGTAATAACCGGCAAGCCCCAGAAAGCTCCTGATCTCAGTCACTGAAGTCGGTCTGCTCCAGTCCATTACTGCCTCGATCTTGGCTGGATCCACTGCGATGCCTTCACCATAAATAACGTGCCCAAGGAAGTGCACCTCGTTCAGCCAAAATTCACGTTTGCTGAACTTGGCATAAAGTTGGTGCTCTCTCAGGACCTGCAACACTGCCCGAAGATGAGCAGTGTGCTCTTCCTCAGAAGAAGAATAGATCAGAATATCATCAACAAACACAGCCACAAACTGGTCCAGGTAGGTCCTGAAGACTCGGTTCATCAGATCCATAAAGGCCGCCGGAGCATCGGTTAAGCCGAAGGGCATAACCAAAAACTCGTAATGCCCATACCGAGTCCTGAAAGCCGTCTTACTAACATCCACATCCCTGATTCTCATCTGATAATACCCAGATCTCTGATCGATCTTGGAAAACACCCTCGCTGTCTGCAACTGATCCATCAAATCGTCGATCCTAGGAAGCGGGTACTTATTCTTTATTGTTACTTGGTTCAGCTGCCTATAATCGATGCACAATCTCAATGAACTATCCTTCTTCCTGACAAACAGAACTGGAGCACCCCAAGGAGACGTACTGGGACGAATAAAACCCTTATCGAACAACTCCTGCAACTGCGCCTTCAACTCAGCGAGTTCGGCTGGCGCCATCCGATACGGGGCCTTAGACAAGGGCGCCGTACCTGGTGCAAGCTCGATGGTAAACTCGACCTCTCGCTGAGGAGGAAGGCCAGGCAGCTCCTGTAACGACCCGCCACCCTATAATCGGGGATCCGATTACTAAATGGGTACCGAATCATTAATTTTGGGACCAAACCAGGATCTAGTAAGTCTGGGAAATAAATAATAAACTAAGCTAAACATTCACATCGCATTGAATTGAAATAAAAGTGCAGGAATTAAAATTATTACAATGCGACTCGATACAGCAAATAATTACATTCTCCAACAGAAGGAAATAATTAAACATACAGGCCAAAGATAATTAACAACTACATCGGGGCATACCCCGGAACAACCGCTGAAGACACACTACACTCAGCCGCACGCGCCGCTCTAAGTCTGCTGGGAGTCCTCACCTGAAAACCGCAGGGGTGAGTCTCAAGACAAGACTCAGTAGGGATCCTTCGATCCCCACTGCCCACACACACACCCACAAGTGTAAAGTACAGCTAACAGTAAAGTAACAAGTGTAGTGGCAGGTACGATATCTAATTCTCTACGTGAGAACACATGCGGTCGAAATATAATAATCATGCACATTCTAAGCCAACCGTTAGAAAACCCACAACTGCCGTCTCGATAGAACTCGCCGACCGTACAAACAACGGTGGGAAAAACCTCGACCCGCTGAGACCAAGGAGTAGCCCCTCGGATAGCACGCTCGCTACTCCGGCCCAACCGGCTCAGGTGACTACCCCTTCCCTCAGCATGAGTGACTCTCCGAATGTACCACTCCCACACCGGTACTAGCTGACCCCGGGGTTCACCAGGTGACCCTCTCTCACTAGGCGTCACCCCGCCCACGCCCCCACCGGCGCTGTGCTCACGCCCCCACCAGCACAGGGTGATAAAGCGCTACAATGTCACTCTAGGTCCACAGTAACTGAAAAACCCAACACAGTGCGGTCCGGTCACGTGAAAATCCCGCGATCGCTCAACACATAAAGAACCACCCGATCGTGAGGAATTTGTCTCTATCGGGTGTACTAAAACATGTGCAAACTATCTATCTAGCAATGTGAACACGTTTTACTGGCATGCATTAGTGAGATTTTGTCTTGAATCGCGTCGACCGAGGTCGACGCCATTCAAGCTCCATATACAGGTTCACATAAATCAGTCTTCAGAATCTGGCCTTAAAAGGCGTCGACCCTCATGGTCGCCTTTCAAAAGGCGTCGACATCCCCAGACGTCTTTCAACACGAAAATCCGGAATTCCCAAGGACTTAACCAGGGTATTTCTGCGGTTAAAACGCGTCATGGATGCCCGACGCCGTTCAAAAACACGTCGTTTACCCATGACGTCTTTCAGCCACAGAAATTCCAACCGGGCAGACTGTCTGACAGTCAATCCCTGCCTAAAAGGCGTCGTGATGGCCCGACGCCCTTCAAAAAGGCGTCGTCCATGCACGACGTCTTTTAAGCTCAGGAACCAGGAACGCCCTAAACCCGAGGGCTCCCTTTCTAATCCCAAATAACCCCGAAAATCATTCAAACTGGAGGGAAACGAAGAGCAAGACAATTCATAGGCAAACACCCCCATAGAATTCCTAAACATGCTCATTCTAACCCCCGAAACCGAAGATCTACCACATGCATATTGAGGAAAACGTGATCTTAAACACAGTGCCACGGGGAACGTCACCCTACCGGACACTCGAACGCCTCCGAGCTTCAAGCCGTCCGCCTGTCTCGCCCCACGCCGCCGCCGGTACCGCCGAGGTCGTCCTAGCCCCACCGTGACGTCGGCCGCCGTCCGGAGAGTAGAACGCCGCAGTGGAAGTGGAGGTGGTAGGGGTAGGAGCCAGGTAGAGGATGGAGTGGAGGGAGAGGCGAAATGGTGTGAGGAAAAGAGGGAGGAGGAGGATCGTCGCCGAGTTCGCCGGAGGGAAAGAGAGAAAGGGAGAAGGAGAAAATGAGGGAAAGAAGGAGGGCTCGCGGGGTTAACCAGAGGCTGGCTAAAACGCGTCGACATGCACGAACGCCTATCAGGTGACAAGACGGCTGCTCTGACAAGATTCTGAAACGCGTCGACCTTCACAGACGCCATTCAGACAATTTGTCAGGGCCGTACTCTGACACACCCAGAGTCTCAGTCTAAAAGGCGTCGACCCACACGGACGCCGTTCAGACGACCTGACAGGGCCGTACGCTCGCGGTCCAAGGTCAGTCCACGTGGCACCCACGTGGCAGAACCTGAAACGCGTCTTCTATGGTGGACGCCGTTTAAACCGCGTCGAGCCCGGTTGGAAGCGAAACAACACAGAGTTCCAGACCCCACTAGGGCCAGGACTACAGGGTCCGACCCCGAAAACCGAATCCGAAAACCTCAGTCCTTACAGCTCCTCAGGAAAAACATCTACGAACTCACAAACAACCAGCACCTCCCAAGGACTGGGACTAGCACGGACATCAGAAACAACGACAGAGGCTAAGAAAGCCTCGCAGCCACCAGCAAGCAACCTCCGTGCCTTAAAGGCAGAAATGAGAATACCTCGAGAAGAAAGCCTAATTTCTTGGAAGAAGAAGGTCGGGATGTCTGGAATAGAGAAGCGCACCCTCTTCCTGTGGCAGTCCACCTCCGCATAAAAGGCTTCCAACCAATCCATACCTAGGATGATATCGAAATCACGGATAGCAAGTACGACCAACTAGGCAAGTAGCACATGACCCTCAATGGTCAAGGGAACATCCCTCAAACAATTATAAGATATCATGAAGTCTCCAGAAGGAACCTCAACCATCAGACCATCAGACAACTCAACAACGGGTGCAGAAAGAATGTCTAGGAACTGCTCGGAAATAAAAGAATGCGAAGCACCTGAATCGATCAACACATGCGCAGAGTTCTCAAGGACAGAGAGTGTACCTTCCACCAAGTTGGACGCGCGAGCCTCCCTCCTGGTGAAGCTAGAACTCTCCCCTGAGTCCTCGGCTTCTTCTGATCGCCATGACCCTGCCCCTGACTATGCCCCTGCGGGCACTGCCTCGCCAGATGGCCCTGTTGGCCGCAAGTAAAACATCTCCTGGGAAGAGGGGGACACTGAGCCCCGCCATGGGCACCACCACACTGTTGACAAACTGCCGGGAGCCTCTGAGCTGGCTCCTGCTGTGCACTGGACACAGTCTGACTCTGCTGACCCTGCCTGGGCCTGCTGCTGCCGCTGCTGCCACTACTGCTGCCACCACCCCTGAAGAATCTCCTGAATCGGGAGCCGAGAGAAGACGATCCCGATCCGACAGAAGGAGCCGGTGCCGTAGCCTTACCCCTGCCTCGCACTGGCCCCTGAACAGTCTGCCCTCTAACCCGGGCCGACTGGTTCTGTTGAGCCTCTACAGCTGCTGCACGCCTAACTGCTGACGCCAGGTCTGTACAACAATGGGACGCCACTAAGTCCCTCAAACTGAGCCTAAGCCCATCCACAAACCTCTCTGTGCGACGCACCTCGTCCCCAGATATAAAAGGCACGAATCGTCCCAGCGAAACAAACTTCGCCTCGTACTCAAGTACCGTCATACTCCCCTGCGTCAGATCCATAAACTCCCTCTCCTTAGCTCGCTGGACATGTCTAGGGAAATATTGTGCATTGAACTCCTTGACAAAGGTCTCCCAAGAAATTTCCCTAAGACTCCTATCCCCATAAGACAAACTCTTCAGTGTGGTCCACCAGTCATAGGCGCTATCCTTCAGCATGAAGATAGCCAGTGGGGTCCTCTCTACTGCTGCACAGTCCATAGTATCAAAAATCTTCTCAATCTCTCTAAGCCAATGAATGGCCTCGTCAGGGTCGGGACGACCGGTGAAATGAGGTGGCCTCAGCTTCAAGAACCTCTCAAGTGTAGCTGTGGTCCCTCCCCGAGTACTAGAACGCTCGCTAGGAACTCGAGTCTGATATCGAGCCATAGTATCCATCATGGCCTCCATAAACTGCTCAACACTTGGCCTCCCTGCCTCGGACCCACTGGGGACATCTCCCCGCTCTCGAATAACTGGCATCCTCTTCCTGGGAGCCATCTACTCGCCTACAATTACAAAATCAAAAGTTCTAATTAGAGTCCTAAAACCTATGCTATCGCCGTGCCTGTACGGGATAATGTATTTATTTGCCGAATTTCCAACATTTAACCTAGTTATTTATTTATTTGCCAGACCGTATGCTCTGATACCAACTGTAACGACCCGCCACCCTATAATCGGGGATCTGATTACTAAATGGGTACCGAATCATTAGTTTGGGACCAAACCAGGATCTAGTAAGTCTGGGAAATAAATAATAAACTAAGCTAAACATTCACATCGCATTGAATTGAAATAAAAGTGCAGGAATTAAAATTATTACAATGCGACTCGATACAGCAAATAATTACATTCTCCAACAGAAGGAAATAATTAAACATACAGGCCAAAGATAAATAACAACTACATCGGGGCATACCCCGGAACAACCGCTGAAGGCACACCACACCCGGCCGCACACGCCGCTCTAATTCTGCTGGGAGTCCTCACCTGAAAACCGCAGGGGTGAGTCTCAAGACAAGACTCAGTAGGGATCCTTCGATCCCCACTGCCCACGCACACACCCACAAGTGTAACGTACAGCTAACAGAAAAGTAACAAGTGTAGTGGCAGGTACGATATCTAATTCTCTACGTGAGAACACATGCAGTCGAAATATAATAATCATGCACATTCTAAGCCAACCGGTAGAAAACCCACAACTGCCGTCTCGATAGAACTCGCCGACCGTACAAACAACGGTGGGAAAAACCTCGACCCGCTGAGGCCAAGGAGTAGCCCCTCGGATAGCGCGCTCGCTACTCCGGCCCAACCGGCTCAGGTGACTACCCCTTCCCTCAGCATGAGTGACTCTCCGAATGTACCACTCCGACACCGGTACTAGCTGACCCCGGGGTTCACCAGGTGACCCTCTCTCACTAGGCGTCACCCCGCCCACGCCCCCACCGGCGCTGTGCTCACGCCCCCACCAACACAGGGTGATAAATCGCTACAATGTCACTCCAGGTCCACAGTAACACAAAACCACCAAAACTCAGCATTGTACGATCCGGTCACGTGGAAAGTCCGCGATCGTATAATACACATGTGACACCATCCGGTCATGAAGAATCCATCTCCACTGGGTACACTAAAACATGCACTAACCATCATCTAACAGTATGAACACATTTTACTGGCATGAATTAGTGGGGTTCTGTCTTGAATCGCGTCGCCCAAGGCCGACGCCATTCAAGCTCCGTGTACAGGTTTACATAAATCAGTCCTCAGAATCAGGCCCTTTAAAACGCGTCGACACCAGTGGTCGCCGTTTCAAACAGCGTCTACATCCTCAGACGCCATTCAACACAGAAAACCAGGATTTTCCGAAATCTTTAAACAGGGGATTTCTGCCTTAAAAGGCGTCATGGCTACCCGACGCTATTCAAAACGCGTCGACCACCCATGACGTCTTTTAGTCCTAGAATCCCAAACTAGCAGACTCTCAGTCAGGCGATTCCTGTCTAAAAGGCGTCGTGATGGCCCGACGCCCTTTTGAAAAGGCGTCGTCCATGCACGACGTCTTTCAACCCCAGGAACCAGAGTTGCCATGAGCCCGAGGGCTCCCCTTTTCAACCCAAACAGCCCCAAAATACCGAAAAACGGAGGAGAAAGAGGGGCACACAATCCATAGGAAATCTCAATCATAGCAAATCCCCCATATCATTAAAAGAACTCCTAAACATGCTCATTCTACCCCCCAAAACCAAGGATCCACAACATGCATAAACGGGGGAAAACATGGTTTAAACACAAAGCCGTGGGAACCGTCACCCTACCGAACACTCGAACGCCTCCGAGCTTCAAGCCGTCCGCCTGTCTCGCCCCACGCCGCCGCCGATACCGCCGAGGTCGTCCTAGCCCCACCGTGACGTCGGCCGCCGTCCGGAGAGTAGAACGCCGCAGTGGAAGTGGAGGTGGTAGGGGTAGGAGCTAGGTAGAGGATGGAGTGGAGGAAGAGGCGAAATGGTGTGAGGAAAAGAGGGAGGAGTAGGGGGTCGCCGCCGGTCGCCGGAGGAGAAGGAGAGAAGGAGAGTAGGAGAAAAATGAGGGAAAGAAGGAGGGCTCGCGGGGTTAACCAGAAACTGGCTAAAACGCGTCGACATGCACGGACGCCTATCAGGTGACATGACGGCCGCTCTGACAAGAGTCTGAAACGCGTCGTCCTACACAGACGCCATTCAAACAACTCGTCAGGGTCGTACTCTGACACACCCAGAGTCGCAGTCTGAAAGGCGTCGACCCACACGGACGCCGTTCAGATGACCTGACAAGGCCGTACTCTCGCGGCCCAAAGTCAGTCCACGTGGCACCCACGTGGCAGAACCTGAAACGCGTCAGCCACGGTGGACGCCGTTTAAAACGCGTCTCGGGGTCCTGATGCGATTCGACTCAGAACCTCCGCCCCTCACAAGGGCTACAACAGTGGGGGTCCGACCCGAAAACCGGATCCGAAAGTCTAGATCCTTACAGAATTAATTACACATAATGAATTATTGTCATTTATTAATAATCTGAATAAGTACATAGTATCATATTGGCTTTGAGACCATCTAATACTAACAATCTCCCACTTGGACTAAAGACAATCACTTTTATACAGAATACCCATATTCTCTAAGTGACGCTCAAAGACATTTTGAGACAACGGCTTTATCAGTGGATTTGCTATGTTGTCGACTGAAGGAACTCTTTCCACCACGACATCTCCTTGAACTATAATCTCTCTGATCAGATGAAAGCGCCGCAGAATGTGCTTCGACTTTTGATGAGACCTCGGCTCTTTCGCTTGAGCAATCGCCTCATTGTTGTCACACAGCAGTGGGACGGGACCAGATATGCTTTCCACCACACCAAGATCGTCGATGAATTTCTTCATCCATACAGCTTCCTTGGCAGCTTCAGCAGCAGCAATATACTCGGCTTCCGTTGTCGAATCAGCAGTGGTTTCCTGCTTGGAACTTTTCCAGCTCACTGCTCCCCCGTTAAGTGTGAAAACAAAACTTGATGTTGACTTGGTGTCATCAGGATCAGACTGAAAACTCGAGTCAATGTATCCTTGCAGGTTTAAGTCTCATCCTCCATAGACTAGAAATAGATCCTTAGTCCTTCTCAAGTACTTAAGGATATATTTCACAGCCTTCCAGTGTTCATCACCTGGATCTACCTGATGTCTGCTCGTAACACTTAGAGCATATGCTACATCAAGTCTGGTACATAGCATGACGTACATGATGGACCCTATGGCAGAAGCATAGGAGACCTTATCCATCACAACCCTCTCTTCAGGTGTCTTGGGTGACTGACCTTTAGAAAGTGAAATTCCATGTCTCATCGGTATGAGACCTCTCTTAGAATTTTTCATGCCAAACCTTTCGATAATGGTTTCTATGTACATGGATTGGGTTAAAGCAAGCATCTTCTTTGATCTATCTCTATAGATCCATATTCCTAATACGTAAGATGCTTCTCCCAAATCCTTCATAGAGAAGTTCTTTGACAGCCATATCTTTATTGATGACATCATTCCTACATCATTCCTAATGAGTAGGATGTCGTCAACGTAAAGAATCAGAAATGTGATTGCGCTCCCACTATTTTTCTTGTATATACAAGGCTCATCTTCATTCTTAATAAAGTCATAAGATTTGATCGCCTCATCAAATCTTATGTTCCAGCTTCGGGAAGCTAGCTTCAGTCCATAAAAGGACCTCTACAACTTGTATACCATGTCTGGAGATTCTTTGGATGTGAATCCTTCTGGTTGTATCTGTTGGGTACGCTGTATCGAGATCCGACCGAAAACGCAGCTGAAAAAAAATAATTTCGGGATCGGATCTGTCCCGTTTCAATTAACAAAATTAAAATCGGAGTAAATCGGATTTACCTTGCGCGGATTTCGAATCCGCGTTCATTTTCCGGTTCCGTCGGAGCGATGCAGCAAGTCGCGCAGATATCCGACCTCTAGCAGTATCCATGCGGTTCTCCTCGCGACGGATCATCCTCGCTTCCTCGTTCGATGCGGCATTCGTAGATCCCGTCTGGCTGCGCGTAATCCGTCGCGACATGCGGATTCGAAATCTCCCGTCGGACGGAAGGTGGAGCAGTCGGGAGTCGAAGTGGAGCCTCCAGATGGCCGCCTCGTGTCGCACTCCTAGAAGAGAGGAGAGAGAGATAAAGAACGACGGCTAGATTAGGGTTGTTGTTCCCCGACGTAGTATCCGTTCTTTTATAATAAGTCTGTTTGCAGTTTTTCATAAAAATCGGAAATCCTGTCGGATTATCCATCGACTTGAAAACCTTTTGCGTGTGACCCTCTAGGTCCAAATACCAGTCTAGTTAATGGCCAATTAAGTCCAGTAACCCTTTACTGACCCACTGAATTAATTAATATCCTCATATTCAATTAATCAGCCGAATATAATGTCCCACAATAAATTCGGACGGACTTCCGATCAGATTGGATGCCAAGCAACATCGCGTGATCCTGGATGGCACTGGGGTTATCGCAACCCACTATTGGAACCTTTATGTCAATGGTTAGCGCTCGGATATAATCCTTCATCCGTGCAATGTTCCCGAATCGACCTAGGATATGGTTTACTGTTAAACCCTATTCGGTCAATTCACTTGAATCAGATGCTGCTAATCTGAATCCGATAACTCCTTATCGAACATAGAGTCTGCCCTGGCCAGGGAATTTAAGCGCATCATTCCCGGAACATTCTTTCTCAACTACCGAGAGCGGATGATCCCGTATTGAACACACAATTACCTTCGAGGGCATTTCCCTGAATGCGATCGCTTGACTTTTTGATAACCCATGGTTAGGGATTCGGTAGTCAAGGTCAAAGTTCAGAAACCTACCGACAAGATATCTTTGGCATCTCAGGTCCAAGGATCATCCACGCAACCGTGACAAAAGAATCGAGCTGGTTAATAGTGAGTTGTTTACCATCCAGCGATTCATAGTCGGATCAGTTCAGTGAATTCATTCACCAATGCGCACCTACAGGTCCAGCATAGTGTCTCCACAGAAGTGACTTATAGGATCAGTCACCCTCATCATATGAGCTGAAATAACCTATACTAGTCTATTCGGATGTTCGATGTCCTATCTCAAACATCCTATGACTAGAAACAATTAAGAACATGTGTTTATAAGTCTTCGGTCCCGTAATTATGATCTCATCATAATCCGAAGACTATTGCACATGTTCATGGACTTCATCGTGATACGATAAACATAGATCGAATTAATTACACACAATGAATTATTGCCATTTATTAATAATTTGAATCAGTACATAGTATCGGATTGGCTTTGAGACCATCTAATATTAACATTATCATATACACCTCCTCCTCAAGGTTTCCATTGAGGAAGGCAGTCTTCACATCCATCTGCCAGATTTCATAATCATGGTAGGCAGCAATGACGAGAAGAATTCTGATAGACTTAATCATAGCAACGGGTGAAAAGGTTTCGTCATAGTCAACACCTTGTCTTTGACGATAGCCTTTCGCCACTAATCTTGCTTTATAAGTCTCAATACGTCCATCCGCACCGATCTTTCTTTTAAAGATCCATTTGTAGCCGATAGGTACTATACCATCGGACAAATCTTCCAAGTTCCAAACTTGGTTGATGTACATGGACTGTATTTCAGAATTCATGGCTTCCCGCCATTTCTCGGCCTCTGGACTTTCAATGGCCTCCTGGTAAGTCTTAGGATCATCATCCTCATTATAGGGTATCCTTCAACCATCCAGAGTCACTTTACTCTCACTGTCCTTCTGGAGAATATAATCTTCTTTCAGAAAGACAGCTCTCCTGACCACAAACACCTTTTGTTCGCCAGGATGATAAAAGTAATATCCATAAGTTTCCTTTGGATATCCCACAAATCTGCATTTGTCAGTTCTGGATTCCAGCTTATCTGTGTCATGTCTTTTAACATGAGTATGACATCCCCAGATTTTAACATGTTTAAGGTCTGGTTTCCTTCAATTCCATATCTCATATGGAGTGGCTTCAACAGACTTGCTGGGTACCTTGTTCAGGATATACATAGCTGAGCTAAGTGCATATCCCCATAAGGACACGGGTAATTTGGACATGCTCATCATGGATCGTACTATTTCCATTAATGTGCGATTTCTCCTTTCTGATACACCATTCATTTGAGGTGTATAAGGAGGTGTAAGCTGAGAAATGATACCATTATCTTTTAAGTATTTAATGAACTCAGTACTCAAGTATTCACCACCCCGATCAAATCGGATGGTTTCTATACTCTTTCCTATTTGTTTTTCTACTTTATTCTTAAATTCTCTGAATTTCTCAAAGGCTTCAGATTTATACTTCGTTAAGTATATGTATCCAAACCTTGAGAAATCATCAGTAAATGTAATGAAGTATGAGAAACCACTAATGGCTTGAGTTGACATAGGACCATACACATCTGAATGTATGAGTTCTAATATGTCTTTAGCTCGTTCTCCAGTTCCACTAAATGAAGACTTAGCCATTTTATCCATTAAACATGACTCACAGGTTGCATATGATTCATAATCAAATGGATCTAAATATCCATCTTTATACATCCTTTGGAGTCTGTTTTCACCAATGTTTCCAAGCCTACAATACCATAAGTAGGCGTTGTTCATTTCATACTTACTTCTTTTAATTGAAGAACCGATGTGTAAATTTTCATGAGACACATTTAATAGATACAATCTATTGGATAATATAGCAGAAGCTATTAATTTATTTCCAAAATAAAATTGAACAACTATTGTTCCCAAAATTTAAATTGTATTCAATTCTATCTAAATATGAAATAGAAATAATGTTTCTTATTATGCTAGGTACATAATAGCATTCATCTAATGAAAAAGTGTCTCCGGATTGTAGCTTGAGCTTCACTGTCCCCACAGCGATCGCCGCAACTCGTGCGCCGTTACCTAGCCTCAACTCCACCTCGACGGTCCTCAGCTTACGTGTTCTTGTCAATGCCTGCACAGAATTGCAGATATGAGATACACATCCAGTATCTAATACCCATGATGTACAATCTCTTATTGACAAGTTTACATCTATCATATAGATGTCTGAAGCGTCCTGCTGCTTCACAGTTCCTTGAGCCTTGTCCTTGAGGTATTCTTTACAAATCCTCTTCCAGTGGCCCTTTTGGTGACAGTAGAAGCAATCACCTTTCTCAGCACTTTTACCTTTGTCTTTCTTGACAACCTTTGCCTTCCTCTGAACTTTATTCTTACCTTTTCGAAAAGGCTTGAACTGCAAGTCTTTTTCTGTTGGTCTTACCAACCATGAGGACTTGGGGTTTGTCCTTCACAAGGTTCCCCTTTGCAATCTTTAACATGTTCAGTAATTCAGCTAAGGTAGTCTGGATTTTGTTCATGTTAAAGTTAACGATGAACTGAGCATATGACTGTGGAAGTGAAGATAACACGAGGTCTGTGTGCATCTCCTTGGGAAGTGTAATCCCAAGAGCATCCAGCCTCTCCACATATTCAATCATCTTCAGTACATGAGTTTGTACTGAGGTTCCCTCTGCCATCTGAGCCTTGAACAGATTCTTCGATATCTCATATGGTTCGATTCTGCTCTGCTCACCAAATAGCTCCTTCAAATGGAGCATGATGGATCTAGCATCCATCTCCTCATGTTGCCTCTGCAACTCATTGCTCATAGAGGCTAACATGTAGAATTGGGCCATGGTGGAATCTTCCTTCCACTTTTCATATGCAATCATTTCCTCCTCTGGGGAACCTAATGCTAGTTCAGTAGGAGGTTCATTATCCAAGACGTAGGCAACCTGCTCAGACCTGAGGACAATATTCAGGTTCCTGAACCAGTTTGAGTAGTTGGTGCCTGTCAAACAGTTGGCATCGAGTATGCCTCGCAACGGGTTATGGTGTGACATTCTAGCCTACAGGAGATAATCAAATGATAATTAGTAGGTATTCAGATTAACTAAAACAAGATATGGTCTTTGTTATCTAGTTTTACTCCCACTAATTTTCGACGGACTGTATAACCTTCAGATATATGGTCTTTGTTATCTAGTTTTACTCCCACTAATTTTCGACGGACTGTATAACCTTCAGATATACAGAATGGGAGACTCCGACTGTCTCCTAGTGGGGATCAGAATCTCCAAACATCACAATATGACCTCGGGTAAACACGTAGTATCATACCGCTATCTCAGAGCAATCAACTCATGATAATTGCAATTCCTTGCAATATCCGATCATATTTTGGCTCCCAAGTTATTAATGGTCCCGGGTAAACACAGTAGACCATTATCCCCAGTCTAAGCATTACCATCAATACGTGATAAAGTAGAGTAGAAATATAGTTCCCGGGTATATACGTGGATGAGTATATCATTCCTCTACTCTTATCTAAAGGCATCTAATGCCATGATCAATAGTCCTTTCATCAGTCAATGGCAAATCTCGGGTAAACACATAGCATATGCCACCACTGAATTAAGTTCTATTAATCATATTGATGGAGAGCCACGCGGTGCATTCTCAATGACTTGCGCTGCGGCTTAGAATTTGTTATGAATGTTTTACTTATTTATTTGGTCTCATCGTAGGTGATAGTATTAAATATATCGAATATATTATAAATACTAATAACCTAGAAAGTTTAAAACACACGCATCGCATACATGTCATTAGTGTGGTCATGGATGACACTGTGGTTTGACTTGAGCCAGACAGTCAAACACACACACATACACAATATAACAACTTATATCATGAGTCTGCAAACTCATGGATTCAATGAACTCCTTCAATTTCATCTGGTCGGCAGTTGTGGATCATCCTCGCTCCATGCGCAGCTGCCTCGATTAAATTACATCATTAATTTAAAAGAGGAAGCCTTATGGCAAATACATAGAGAGAGAGGTAGAACTACATTGGAATATGAGAGGGAGAGGTTCGCAGACCTCTATTTATTGATAATAACAAACTACACAATCAGATTCCACATCTACAAGTAAATGCACATCCATGACCACCATGTGTTTTAATTAAACAATCCACACATGATATAGCACATCAAATGGCTAAATTAAGATTTTCGAAAATAATTAATTTTAGGTTTCATAAAACCAGGGACCAAACAAAATTTGGATTTAGATTTTCGAAAATATTAATCAACACTTTTAAGCATGCTAATTTGAATCAAAATTTAAATAAGCAAATCAATACACATCAAATGTGAATAATAACTGAAAATAATGATTTAAGAATATTCCATGCATTATTTGAACACTTCAAATAAATGGGGTTAATCTAACAGTTAGATCATATAAGGTTTAATCAAACATTTAGAATTAATTAATTAAATTAACAACTTCTGTTAATTAATTAATCAAAACAAAATAAACCTTAAATAGGACCCAATTAAAAATTGAATTTAATAACAAAAAGTAAAATCATATTTTACAATTAATTATCAAATCAATTAACAATTTTAATTAATAAAATTAAAAAAAAAGTGGGCCCATAAAGGGCTCAGCCTAGCTGAGCCCCTGGCTCAAGCTAGGGCCGAGCCAGGGCTCAACCAGGGGCCCGGACCCAGGCCCGCAGGCCTGGTCTGGCCTCTAGCTGGCCCTGGCTCGGACCCCTGGCTCGGGCCAGGGTCCAGCCGGGCCGGGCCCGGTCGGCGGCTAGGGAAACCCTAGCCGCCCGGCCGGGCAGCCCGAGGGTTTCCTGTGTTGCAGGGAACTCGACGGCGCTCCCCCCCCTTTTTGGGGTCTTCTCCAGCGCCGATCCCGGTGGCGACCGGGGACCGGACCTGGCCGCCGGTGATGACCATACCTCCGGCAAGGTCCGGCGACCGGCGAGGGTCCTGGAGGTGCTCTTGAAGGGGATTTATTTTCCTTCTTTTTCCTCCCTAAAATCTCTGTTTACCAGGTTTCTCAAACCCGTGGGGAGGAAGAAGAAGGTCCATTGTTGTTCATCCACTGCTTCCCATCCCACCAACAACTCATCCAGTGCCGGTGGGTATGATTTGCAGTGATAAAAACCCCTAAGATCCATCTTTATGGATCCGATTCCCTCATGAATATCCAGTTCTTCGTCCAACGAAGAAGACAACGAAAAACCTCAAATACAAAATATTTTCTCCAGATTTAAATCGCGATCTTATCGCATTAATCATCTCATGAATATTAATCTTGTAAGAAAATAAATTTAAGCATGGAATAAATTCGAAAATCATAATTTTAGAGACCGAAACGGCAAAAACACAGTGGAACCTGGCTCTGATACCATTGTTGGGAACGCTGTGTCGAGATCCGACCAAAAACGCAGCGGAATAAAAATAATTTCGGGATTGGATCCATCTTGTTTCGATTAACAAAATAAGACCGGAGTAAATCGTATTTAGCTTGCGCGGATTCGAATCCGGGTTTGTTTTCCGGTTCCGTGGATGCCAAGCAACATCGCGTGATCCTGGATGGCACTGGGGTTATCGCAACCATCTATTGGAATCTTTCTATCATCGGTTAGTGCGCAGATATAATCCTTCATCCGTACAATGTTCCCGAATCGACCTAGGGTATGGTTTACTGTTAAACCCTATTCGGTCGATTCACTTGAATTGGATGCTGCTAATCTGAATCCGATAACTCCTTATCGAATACAGAGTCCGCCCTGGCTAGGGACTTTAAGCGCATCATTTCCAGAAACATTATCTCTCAAACTACCGAGAGCAGATGATCCCGTATTGAACACATAATTACCTTCGAAGGCATTTTCCTGAACCTGATCGCTTGACTTATTGATAACCCATGGTTAGGGATTCGTTAGTCAAGGTTAAAGTCCAGAAACCTACCAGCAAGATATCTTTGGCGTCTCAGGTCCAAGGATCATCTACGCAACTGTGATAAAAGAATCTGGCTGGTTAACAGTGAGGTGTTTACCATCCAGCGATTCATAGTCGGATCAGTTCACTGAACACATTCGCCAATGAGCACCGACAGGTCTAGCATAGTGTCTCCACACAAGTAACTTATAGGATCAGTTACCCTCATTATATGAGCTGAAGTAATCTATACTAGTCTATCCGGATGTTTGATGTCCTATCTCAAACATCCTATGACTAGGAACAATTAAGAATATGTGTTTATAAGTCTTCGGTCCCGTAATTATGATCTCATCATAATTCGAAGACTATTGCACATGTTCATGGACTTCATCGTGATACGATAAACATAGATCGAATTAATTACACACAATGAATTATTACCATTTATTAATAATCTAAATCAATATATAGTATCAGATTGTCTTTGAGACCAACGCTTCATTCGTACAATGCTCTCGACTCGACTCAGGGTATGGTGTACTGTCAAACCCTAACCAGTCAACTCACTTGGATTGGATGCCGCTGACGAATATCGTAAAACCCCTTTTCCGATATTATCGTCCGCCCTGGCCAGGGACTTTTGCGCATCCTTCCTAAAGCATTCTCTCTTATCGTACTCAGAGCGAATGATTCCTTATTGACACTCAATTCCCTTTCACGGGATTTCGTTGTACCCGATCCTTGGCTATTTAGAATCCCGTGGTTAGAGATTCATAAACCAAGGTCAAAGCATAGAAGTCCACCGACAAGGTGTCATTGGTGTCCTTGGTCCGATGACCATCCACGCAACTACGACAATAGAATCAAGCTAGTTGACAGTGAGGTACAATACCATCCAGCGATTCAGTCGGATCAGTTCAGTGAACTCATTCTCTAATGAGCACCTACAGATTCGCCTTAGTGTCTCCACACAAGTGACTATGAGATCAGTCACCCTCATCTTATGAGCGGGAGTAATCTATACTAGTATAACCGGATATCCGATGTCCTTTTCGGATATCCTCCGACTATGAACTATTAAGAATATATGTGTTTAAGTGATCAGTCTCACTAGTATGATCTCATCATAATCTGATCACTATCGCACATATTCATGGACTTTATTATGAGACGATAATACGAATTTACACAATGAAATATTTCCATTATATTAATAAAATGAACGAGATTATAAAGTCACATTGGCTTGTAGGCCACCTAAGACTAACAATCTCCCACTTGGACTAAAGCCAATCATCTTTAAACAGTAAGCATATAGACTCTAGGTGACGTTCAAACACAATTTGAGCCAACGGCTTTGTCAGTGGATCTGCTACATTGTCGACAGATGGAATTCTTTCCACCAGTACATCTCCTATGGATATGATCTCTCTAATAAGATGAAAGCGTCTCAGAATATGCTTCGATTTCTGATGAGACCGCGGCTCTTTCGCTTGCACAATCGCTTCATTGTTGTCTTACAACAGTGAAACAGGTTCAGAGATGCTGAAAACTACAACGAGGTCATTGATGAATTTCTTCAACCACACTGCTTCCTTGGAGGCTTCAGCTGTAGTGATGTACTCAACTTCAGTCGTCGAATCTGCAGTGGTTGCTTGCTTGGAACTCTTCCAGCATACTGCACCTCCATTCAAAGTAAATACGAATCCAGATGTAGATTTACTATCATCTGGATCTGACTGGAAACTCGAGTAAGTAAAGCCTAGCAGTTTCAAGTCACCTCCTCCATAGACAAGAAACATATCCTTAGTTCTTATCAAGTACTTCAGGATACATTTCACTGCCTTCCAGTACTCTTCGCCTGGATCAGCCTAAAATCTGCTTGTAACACTTAGAGCAAATGCAACATCAGGCCGTGTACATAGCATGGCATACATGATAGATCATATGGCAGAGGCATAGGATACTCTATCCATGAGTGCCCTCTCATCAGGAGTCTTAGGAGACTGCTCCTTTGAGAGATTAATTCCATGTCTCATCGGTATGAGACTTGTAAGGATTGAGGTTTCGGATCCGGTTATCGGGTCAGTTTCAATGTCGGAACCCTTGGTTTTGGGCCCTTGTGGGGCTTGGGCTTGAGTTCTTTTTCGCGTCGAGTTTGCTCGACGCGGTTCAAACGGCGTCTAGTTATGTGGACACGTTTTAAGTTGTGCCACGTGGACGCCACGTGGGTTGGTGTTGGGCTGCGAGAGTACGGCCACGGTCTTTTCGTCTGAATAACATCTTATGTGGACGACGCCATTTAGGGTACGACCCTGGTATGTCAGTGTACGACCCGTCTTGTCGTCCGAATGACGTCGGTCTTGGACGACGTGTTTTATCTAGTTTCAATTTGACCCCGCGAACCCTCCCTCCTTTCCCTCATTCTCTCCATTTCTCTCTCTCCCCTCCCTCTCCCCTCCGATCCATCCGGTGCCCCCCTCCCCTTCTCCTTCCTTTCCTCTCCCCATTCTTCCACTCCCTCCACTCCATCAACCTCCTAACTTCCACCACTACCACCACCACCTCCTCCGCGACGCATTTCTCTCCGGACAGCGGCCGACGACCCGGTGGAGTGACGGCGTCCACGGCGGTACCAGCGGCAGCTTGTGGCGTGGCGGTTCGGCAGCTTGGAGCTCGGAGGAGTTCAAGGAACCGGTAGGGAATCTCGGGGTGAAAATGCTAATATCACAAAATTAAGAATGGTGGGTTTTTATTGGGTATTTGGGTTCTCCTCCTACTCCTCTATTGTCTGGCGTTTTTGTGCCATTTGGGAGAGAAAATCCCACCTTGTGAATTGGGGGGAGGCGGAGGGAGAACCTGTCGGTGAGGGTTAAATGGCTTCTGAGGACAGTGACGCCATTTAAAAGGCGGCTTCCTCCCACGACGCAATTTATCCCAGATAACAGACTCTGTCTCTGGATTAAATAGCATCCAGGGATAGCGACGCCATTCAAATGGCGACCCCCTTGCACGACGCATTTTAGTTCGGATCACCCCGAGGACTGATTCTATTTCTGTCGTGATTAGGCGACTAGGGACAACGACGCCTTTTAATAGATGACTATCTTACATGACATGTTATAGGCCATCTTCCGATGCCAGTTTTTGCATGAACTAGTTTAGAGGTATTGAATGACGTCGGCCTTGGGCGGCACAATTCAAGACAGAATCTCATTAAAGCATGCAATTAACATGTGCTTACATTGTTAGATAGTTTGGATAAATACATGTTTGAAAATATACTCGAGGACGATGATTTCTACATGATCGGATCGCACCGTATGGTGTTTTGTGCGATCGTGGGCCTAGAGTGATAGTTGTTAGCACTTAGGCACCCTGTGTCGATGTGGGAGTGATATGGCGCCGGTGTGGGAGTGGTAGGGTGACGCCTAGAGAGAGGGTCACCTGGTGTACCCCGGGGTATAGCTAGTACCGGTGTGGGAGTGGTACTTTCAGAGTGTCACTCGTGCTGGGGGAAGCAGAACTACTGGAGCCTGTCAGGCCGGAGTAGCCAACGAGCTATCCGAGGGGTTGATGTTTGGTCTCAGTGAGTTGGTGTTTTTCCGCGTTCGGTCGCGTGGTTTGTGTGTTTAGCCGAGACGCTAGTTGTGGACTCCACGGTGGAGTCGTTTCAGAGTCGTACATGTTACTGTTATGAAGGCATGTGTTTTATATCGAAATATGGGAGATGTGTTTACTGCTTTATTTATTTAAATTGGCTATATTTATGTTATTGCACTTGTGGGTGTATGAGTGGGTGGTGGGGATCGAAGGATCCCTACTGAGTCTTTTTTGATGAGACTCACCCTTGCGATTTTCAGGTAAGGGTTCCAGGCAGGCGTAGCAAGGAGAGTATTGCCTTGGGTTACGCGCCAATAGCCGTTGTTCCGGAGTATGCCCCGATGTAGTTGTTATTTTCTTTTCTGGCCTGTACGCTTAATTATTTCTTTTCTGTTGGTTTATGTAATTAATTGCTGAGTCAAGTCGAATTGTAATAATTCTTAATTTCTGCACTTCTTTCACAATTCGATGTGATGTAGATGTTTAGCTTAGTTTATCATTTATTTTCCAGACTTATCGAGATCCTGATTTGGCTCCAAATTTAATGATTCGATACTCATTTAGTAATCGGATCCCCGATTATAGGGTGGCGGGTCGTTACAAGATCTCTCTTGGAATTTTCCATGCCAAACCTTTTGACTATGGTATCTATGTATATGGATTGGGTCATTTCAAGCATCCTCTTTAATCTATCTCTATAGATCCGTATTCCCAATACGTAGGATGCTTCTCTCAAATCCTTGATGGAGAAGTTTTTCGACAGCCAATCTTCACCGATGACATCATAGCTACATCATTCCCAATGAGTAGTATGTCGTCTACGTAAAGAACTAAGAATGTGATTGCTCTCCCACTGGTCTTCTTGTAAACACAAGGCTCATCTTCATTTTTAATGAAGTCATAAGAGTTGACAGCCCCGTCAAATCTTATGTTCCAGCTCCGGGAAGCCTGCTTCAGTCCATAAATAAACCTCTGAAGCTTGCACACTTTATCTGGAGATTCTTTGGATGTGAAACCTTCTGGTTGTGTCATATACACCTCTTCCTCAAGGTTATCGTTGAGGAAGACAATCTTCACATCCATCTGTCATATTTCGTAATCAAAGTGTGCAACAATGGCGAGTAGAACTCTGATCGACTTTATCATGGCAACTGGTGAGAAAGTTTCGTCATAATCAATTCCTTACCTTTGACGATATCCCTTTGCCACCAACCTTACCTTATAAGTATCGATCAGTCCATCAGCATCGATCTTTCTCTTAAAGATCTACTTGTATCCGATAGATACAGTACCCTCGGGCAAGTCCTCCAAGTTCCAAACTTAGTTGGTGTACATAGACTGGATTTCTGAGTTCATGGCTTCTCGCCATTTTCCGGCTTCTGGGCCTTCTATGGCCTCCTGGTAGGTTTTAGGATCATCATCCTCATTATATTCTACGTTAGACTCACCTTCAGCGATATATCCTACATATCTTTCGGGTAGTCTAGGTAATCTACCAGATCTACGAGGCTCATCGTGTGTACATGAACAAATTCAGGAACTGATATCTCATCTGATGACAATGCAGCTGTTTAGGGATCTGGAATATCTTCCAGTTCTATTTTACTCCCACTGTGCTCCTGGAGAAGGTATTCATCTTCCAGGAAGACAGCTTTCCTGATGACAAACACATTTTGTTCACCAAGATGGTAAAAGTAGTGTCCAAAGGTTTCTTTTGGATATCCCACAAATATGCATTTATCAGTTTGTGATTCCAGCTTGTCTGGATCATGCCTCTTTATACGAGAAGGACAATCCTAGACTTTAACATGTTTAAATTCTGGTTTCCTGCCTTTCCATATCTCATATAGAGTAGAGGCCACAAACTTGCTGGGTACTCTGTTCAGTAGATATGCTGCTGACTCTAAATCATACCCCTAGAGGGACACTGGTAATCTCGAAAAGCTCATCATGGATCGCACCATATCCAATAAGGTGCGATTTCTTCTTTCTGATACACCATTCATCTGTGGTGTATATGGAAGGGTCAGCTGAGAAAGGATACCATTATCCTTTAAGAATTGTGTAAAATTAGTACTAAAGTATTCTCCTCCTCGATCTGATCGAAGAGCTTTAATTCTCTTTCCTCACTGCTTCTCTATCTCATTCTTGAACTCCTTGAACTTCTCAAACGCTTCCGACTTGTATTTCATTAAATATACATAGCCGAATATTGAGAAGTCGTCGGTGAACGTGATGAAGTATAAGAAACCACATTTGGCTTGGGTGGACATGGGACCACATACATCCGAATGTATTAGTTTCAAAATATCTTTGGCACGTTCTCCATATCCAGTAAATGGAGATTTTGCCATCTTTCTCATAGGGCCGGATTCACATGTCGCAAACGAATCATAATCGAATGTTGTTAAATAATTATGCTTGTGCAACCTTTGCAACCTGCTTTCACCAATCCGAGTAGTTCAGCCTAGTCAAACGCTTGGCATCAAGTATGCCACGGAGTGGGTTATTCGACGACATAATTCTCTACAGGAGAGAGATAAAATATATTCAGCAGATGTTCAATTATTAACTTTTAAAACAAGACATGGTCTTTTAATCAAGTTTTAACTCCCACTAATTTTCGACGGACTATATAACCCTCAACTATACAGAACGAGAGACGCCGACAGTCTCCTAATAGGGATCTTAATTAAAGAGCACCCATCTCATGGGACTTGCAACTCCTTGCAATATCCGATCATATCTTCGGTCCCCAGAGATTTAATGGCCTTATGGATAGCACAACAAGCCACTAATTCTGGTCTAAGCTAACCATCATTACGAGACGAGCACAAATTTGCATGCATCCCTTGTGAATAGCATAACAAAGCTACATAGTTCCTCTACCCCGATCAAATAGGCATCTAATGTCATAGCCATAGTCTCTCCTCACAATTAGACAGGCCTTGTGGTAACACAACAAACCTGTCTAAAGTGATTCGAATCTTATGACTATAACGATGGTGGACCATGCGGTAAGTTTTAAACTACTCACATTACAGCTTAGAGTTTAGACGAGGGTATTTAGATAACTTTTATCTTGGTCTCTCCTAGGTAATAATAGTATATAAACATATCGTATATATTTACTAAATACTATACCTACTTTGATTCACAATCAAACATAAAACAATGCATCTCATACATGTCATTAGTGTGGTCATAGATAGCACAATGGGTTTGACTGGAACCATCAGTCAAACGCACACATTATCTAACACAACAATTATATTCGATAACCTACAAACACATAGACAAGAGATCTTCATCATATCGCCTTCCTGGTTGCAACTGT
This sequence comes from Zantedeschia hybrid cultivar, assembly GCA_030544215.1. Lineage (NCBI taxonomy): Eukaryota > Viridiplantae > Streptophyta > Magnoliopsida > Alismatales > Araceae > Zantedeschia > Zantedeschia hybrid cultivar. The sequence continues at coordinate 10,562,565 of JARZZO010000013.1, read as the reverse complement.
GGATCATCCTCGCTCCTTCCTCGGTTGCCTCGATCGGATTACACTAAATTCTAGAATTTACATGTAAACTCAAGAAAGCCTTATGGCAAGTACAAGAGAGAGGGAGGTAGAACTACATTGGAATATGAAGAGTGAGAGAGTGGTTCGTAGACCTCTATTTATTAACAATAATAAATAACCAACGTACATCGACGATCCACACAATCCAATCATCACATGAATAATTAAAGGTGCATATCTATGACCACGGTGTGTTTTAAACATTCCACACATGATAAGCGCATCACATGGTTAAAACAAAAGAGTTATCAAAATAAAATAATTTTGGTTTTCAGAAAGCTGGGTTCCAATCAAAATTGGCTTTTTGAATTTCAAAAACTCTTTTATAAACTTAACATGCAATTAAATCAAAATTTAAAAGCATATAATACACACATCACATGTGCACACACTCCAAATTAATAATTTACATATTATTCCATGCAAATAGAACATTTCTAAAAATTAAACAATCTAACAATTAGATTGAATCAAATTAATGATCTGACAATTAGAATATTAAAATCATTTACTAATCTAACTCTTAGATCAGTAGATTAAAATTAATCATTAATTTAACACTTAAATTAATAATCAACTTAAATTAGTTATTAACTATGATCTAACTCTTAGACTAATTAATTAATTAATGTTAATCACTAATTTAACTCTTAAATTAATAATTAACACAAATTAATTGTTAACTACTAATATAACTCTTAGATTAGTTGTATTAATTTTTATTATTCATTTAACTCTTAAACCAATAATTAACATTAATTAACTAATAACTTCCAATTAAACCACAAGATTAGTTAAAATTAATTGTCAATTTAACATTTAAATTAACAATTAATTTTAATTAACTAATAGAAACTAATTTAACACTTAAGTTAGTCTCTACTTTACTCAATTTAAAATTAATTATTAATTTAACATTTAAATTAATAACTAATTCTAATCGATTAACAACAATTTGTTAATAGTAATGATTCTCAATCATTAATACCCAATTAAATTAAAAATTGAATAATAATTTTAGTTTTCAAAACAATTTTGAATTTCTAAAATTTAAAATCAAATTTTAACTATATTTTAAATGGACAATTTAGGGATTTAATGGGGTTTTAAAATAAATAGGGGGAAGTGGGCTCAGCCCACTGGACCTGGTTTGAACCAGGTCGAGTGGCTCGGACCTGGGACCTTGGCCCAGCCAGGGCCCGGTCCATCCGGGGTCGTTCCGGTCCAACGGGACTGGCCACAAGCGTTGGTTTGGCCGGCCCTCGCTTCCCCAAAGAAACCCTAACCTGGAAGAGGCCACCCGGCGGAAGGAACTACATGGCGCTGCCCAGCGGCCAGCGGCTAGCGCCGCCAGGCCCCCGCCAGCAACGCCCCCGGCGCCAGCGGTGCCCCCGCTGCCGACAAGGCCGCCAACAGCCCCCTTCAAGCTACGGCCCGAGGGCCTATTTCCTCCCTTATTTTCTGGTTTTTACAAAGAAGAAAAAAAGAGGCCTAGCCCTTCCTTTCCATCTCCTTCAACGGCCTCTCATGGCCTCTCCGACGCAGTATAAGGTGCCTATCGTGACCATCCAAAAAATAAGATTCACTAGGATGATCCAATCATATCTTTAAAGCACCAGGATCTCCAAAGCGGCGCCAGTGAAAACCCGTTCTTCATCATATGAAGAACACTGAAAAAACCCCAAACATAAAATTAATTTTATACAAAAGAGCGATCTAATCGCACTAATCATCACATGATTATTAACCTTGCATAAAATTTAAATTTGCATGGAATAAAATCATGAAAAAATTGATTTGGAGACCAAAACGGGATAAGAAACAGTAGAACCTGGCTCTAATACCACTGTTGGATTCTCGAGTTTCCCCGAATCTCCCGCGCAACGGAAATAAAATAAAAACGGAGATTCGTTCCCGTTTTGAAAAATCTAAAATCTCGATAATCGGATTACCAAATCTTACCGTGTGCGGATTCGAATCTGCAACCGTTTGGTTCTGTCGGTGCGACACCGCAAGCCGCGCAAGCGCCCGGCCTCTAGCGGAGTCCACGCGATCTTCCTCATGGTGGATATCCTCACGTTCCTCGTTCTTTGCAGCCACGAAACCTCCGTCGTTCGCCGCAACGCGCGGACGATTTCCCGTCGAACGGGAGTCGGAGAAGCGGCAGAGTAGATCCCAGGATCCGGATCCGACCTGGGGCGCCAGAGAGAGAGAGGAAGAGAGGAGGGGGCGGCTAGGGTTAGCAGCAGCTTGGCCTGCTCAACCTGTTCGCTACATTTTATACTAACCGTGCAGTTTTTCATAAAAACCCCCGATTAACATAAAACCAACTTATTTATCCATCGCCATGAAAATCATTTGCGTGTGACGCTCAAGGCCCAATAACCAGTCCGGTTAATGGCTCAATAAGCCCAGTGACTCCTCACTGACTCGTTTAATCAATTAATAACTCATATTAGTTAATTAATCAATCGAATTGATGTCGCACATCGAATTCGATCGGGCCACCGATCACGTTGAGTGCCAAGCAACACCGCGTGAACCCGGAAGGTATCGGGGTTAAGTAACCCACTCTTGGAACCTTTCCGCCGACGGTTATCACGTGGATATAATCCTTCATTCGTACAATGCTCTCGAGTCGACTCAAGGTATGGTATACTGTCAAACCCTAACTGATCAACTTACTTGGATTGGATGTCGCTGATGAATATCAGAAAACTCCTTTCCCGATATTATCGTCCGCCCTGGCCGGAGACTTTCGCGCATCCTTCCTAGAGCATTCTCTCTCATCGTACCGAATGCGATTGATTCCTTATTGACACTCAATTCCCTTCGACGGTATTCCGTTGTACCCGATCCTTGGCTATTTAGAATCCCGTGGTTAGAGATTCATAAACCAAGGTCAAAGCACATAAGTCCACCGACAAGGTGTCCTTGGTGTCTCAGGTCCGAGGACCATCCACGCAACTGCGACAATAGAATCAAGCTGGTTGACAGTGAGGTACAATACCGTCCAACGATTTAGTCGGATGAGTTCAGTGAACTCATTCTCTTATAAGCACCTACAGATTTGCCATAGTATCTCCACACAAGTGACTATGAGATTAGTCACCCTCATCTTATGAGCGGGAGTAATCTGTATTAGTCTAACTAGATATCCGTTGTCCTTCTCGGATATCCTCCGACTATGAACTATTAAGAATATGTGTGTTTAAGTGATCGGTCTCACTAGTATGATCTCATCATAATTTGATCACTATCACACATATTCATGGACTTCATTATGAGACGATAATACGAATTTACACATAATGAAATATTGCCATTATATTAAGAAAATGAACGAGATTACAAAGTCACATTGGCTTGTAGGCCACCTAAGACTAAAAATTCTATCTTCATGAAAGGCAAAGTCCAAAAACTCAGCTACCCCTCTCTCATATCTAGGATCTCATCGATTATGAACAAACTTCATCCAACTCTTGTCAAGTCCAGCCATTTCTATGTATCCTCTAACCTACATATTAACAAATGTGATCGATTAATAACTTATACATTATCCACGCACGCAAAACACAAACACACACAATGGCCTCTCTATAAAGTTTAGGAGAGGGAAGACCGGAGGCTCAGATGGAAAATATTTTTAACCCCTAAGGGCTTCCGCATGCTTCAGCGATCCACACAAACGGCTGCAACCCGACTGGCCACCTGAGCCATCCAGGGCTGCCGGGTCATTAGCAGATGGCTTGCAGTGGCCGCAAAGCCAAGTGCATCATCATCGCCTCACACAACACAAGAAACTCGATCCTCTCATGTCCTCGACGTGCTCCTTCACAATATGAACTTAGCCAATAAGTACACAAGCCGCGAGGAAGCACATCGATTACATAAAGGGATCCAATTTTTTACAATAAGTACATTTCACACATTGCAGACGCACGCAAAACACAAACACACACAGTGGCCTCTCCATAAAGTTTAGGAGATGGGAGACCGGAGGCTCAGATAGAAAATGGTTTTTGCCCCTAGGGGCTTCCGTATGCTTCAGCGATCTGCACAAACGGCTTCCACCCGGTTGCCCACTAGGGCCATCCACAGCTGCCATGCCGTTAGCAGATGGCTTGCAATGGTCGCAAAGCTAAGTGCATCATCATCGCCTCACACAACACAAGAAACTCGATCCTCTCATGTCCTCGACATGCTCCTTCACAGTATGAACTTAGCCAATAAGTACACAAGCCACGAGGAAGCACATCGATTACATAAAGGGGCCCAATTTTTTACAATAAGTACATTTCACACATTGCACACGCACGCAAAACACAAACACACACAGTGGCCTCTCCATAAAGTTTAGGAGATGGGAGACCAGAGGCTCAGATAGAAAATATTTTTAGCCCCTAGGGGCTTCCGTATGCTTCAGCGATTTGCACAAACGGCTGCAACCCGGTTTCCCACCAAGGCCATCCAGGGCTGCCGTGCCGTTAACAGATGGCTTGCAGTGGCCGCAAAGCCAAGTGCATCATCATCGCTTCACACAACACAAGAAACTCGATCCTCTCATGTCCTCGACGTACTTCTTCACAGTATGAACTTAGCCAATAAGTACACAAGCCGCAAGGAAGCACATCGATTACATAAATGGATCCAATTTTTTACAATAAGTACATTTCACATATTGCACACACACGAAAAACACAAACACACATTGTAACGACCCGCCACCCTATAATCGGGGATCCGATTACTAAATGGGTACCGAATCATTAATTTGGAACCAAACCAGGATCTAGTAAGTCTGGGAAATAAATAATGAACTAAGCTAAACATTCACATCGCATTGAATTGAAATGAAAGTGCATAAATTAAAATTATTACAATGCGACTCGATACAGCAAATAATTACATACTCCAACTGAAAAGAAATAATTAAACATACAAGCCAGAAATAAATAACAACTACATCGGGGCATACCCCGGAACAACTGCCGAAGGCGCACAACACACGGCCGCACACGCCGCTCTAAGTCTGCTGGGAGTCCTCACCTGAAAACCGCAGGGGTGAGTCTCAAGACAAGACTCAGTAGGGATCCTTCGATCCCCACTGCCCACGCACACACCCACAAGTGTAAGGTACAGCTAACGGTGAAGTAACAAGTGTAGTGGCATGTACAAATCCTAATTCTCTACGTGAGAATACATGCAGTCGAAAGATAATAAACATGCACATTCTGAACCAGCCGAATAGAGAATCCACAACTGTCGCCTCGATAGAACTCGCCAACCGCATAAACAACGGTGGAAAAACCCTCGACCCGCTGAGACCAAGGAGTAGCCCCTCGGATAGCACGCTCGCTACTCCGGCCCAACTGGCTCAGGTGACTACCCCTTCCCCCAGCATGAGTGACTCTCCGAATGTACCACTCCGACACCGGTACTAGCTGACCCCGGGGTTCACCAGGTGACCCTCTCTCACTAGGCGTCACCCCGCCCACGCCCCCACCGGCGCTGTGCTCACGCCCCCACCAGCACAGGGTGATAAAGTGCTACAATGTCACTCCATGTCCACAGTAACTGAAAACCCAACACAGTGCGATCCGGTCACGTGAAAAGTCCGCGATCGCATAATACACATAGAACCATCGATCATGAGGAATCCATTTCTATCGGGTGCACTAGAACATGTGCTAACCATCTATTTAGCAGTATGAATACGTTTTACTGGCATGAATTAATGAGGTTCTATCTTGAATCGCGTCGACCTAGGTCGACGCCATTCAAGCTCCATGTACAGGTTCATGTAAAACAGTCTTCAGAATTAGGCCTTAAAAGGCGTCGACACCAGTGGTCGCCTTTTAAAAGGCGTCGACATCCTCAGACGCCATTTAACACAGAAATCCGGAATTTCCAAGGCCTTTACTCAGGGGATTTTCTGCCTTAAAAGGCGTCGTGGGTGCCTGACGCCATTCAAAAACGCGTCGTTCACCCATGACGTCTTTTAGGCTCGGTATCCCCGACCTGCCAGACTCTCTGTCAGGCGATTCCTATCTAAAAGGCGTCGTGATGGCTCGACGCCCTTCAAAAAGGCGTCGTCCATGCAGGACGTCTTTCAACCCCAGGAACCAGAGTCGCCTGAGCCCGAGGGCTCCCTTTTCAACTCAAAACGACCCCAAAAATCATCCAAAAATGAAGGGAAACAAGGAGCAACACCATCCATAGGTAACACATTCATAGGAATCCCCCATATTATCAAAAGAACTCCTAAACATGCTCATTCTAACCCCCAAAACCAAAGGTCTACCACATGCATATCCGGGGAAAAACATGGTTTTAAACGCGATGCTATGGGGAACGTCACCCTACCGGATACTTGAACGCCTCCGAGCTTCAAGCCGTCCACCCGTCTCGCCCCACGCCGCCGCCGGTACCGCTGTGGTCGTCCTTGCTCCACCGTGACGTCGGCCGCCGTCCGGAGAGTAGAACGCCGCAGTGGAAGTGGAGGTGGTAGTGGTAGGAGCTAGGTAGAGGATGGAGTGGAGGGAGGGATGAAATGGTGGGAGGAAAAGAGGGAGGAGGAGGAATCGCCGCCGATCGCCGGAGGAGGAGGAGAGAAAGAGAGTAGGAGAAAATGAGGGAAAGAAGGAGGGCTCGCGGGGTTAACCAGAAACTGGCTAAAACGCGTCGACATGCACGGACGCCTATCAGGTGACGTGACGGCCACTCTGACAAGAGTCTGAAACGCGTCGTCCTACACAGACGCCATTCAGACAACTTGTCAGGGCCGTACTCTGACACACCCAGAGTTGCAGTCTGAAAGGCGTCGTCCCACGCGGACGCCGTTCCGACGACATGACAGGGCCACACCCACGCGGCCCAAGGCCAGCCCACGTGGCACCCACGTGGCAGAACCTGAAACGCGTCTGCCACGGTGGACGCCGTTTAAAATGCGTCTCGAGGTCCTGACGCGATTCGTCTCAAAACCCCCGCCCCTCACAAGGGCTAGAACTACAGGGTCCGACCCGAAAACCGGATCCGAAAGTCTCGATCCTTACATTCTCCCCCCCTAAAAAGAAATTTCGCCCTCGAAATTGACTGCTAGGAATAACAAGGTCACAACAGGGATACTTACGAAAAAAGATAAGGAAATTGCTCCCGCATCTCATCCTCTCGCTCCCAGGTTGCCTCACCTCCGGAGCGGTACTGCCAAATCACCTTGACCAACGGTACAACCTTGTTCCGCAAGATCTGATCTCTGCGTTCTTCAATACGAACAGGATACTCTGAAAATGACAAATCCTCAGCGACCTCCAACTCTGAAAAATCCAACACATGGGACGGATCCTGAACGTACTTCCTCAGCAAGGACACATGGAACACATCGTGCACTCCTGCAAGACTGGGCGGCAAGGCCAGCTGATACGCGGTTTCCCCAATTCGAGCAAGAATGGGAAAAGGTCCAATATATCGCGGACTCAGCTTGCCTCGCTTCCCGAATCTCATCACACCCTTAGAGGGTGAGACTCGGAGAAACACGTGGTCCCCAACCTCAAACTCAACTGGTCTCCGTCGGATGTCAGCATAACTCTTCTGTCTGTTCTGAGCTGCGGTCAACCTCTGCCGAACTGTCCTGGCAATCTCAGCACACTGCTGCACTAACTCAGGTCCTACTATCTGCCTCTCACCGATCTCGGACCAACACACCGGAGATCGACACGGCCGCCCATACAAAGCCTCATAAGGCGCCATGCCGATGCTAGAATGGTAGCTGTTGTTGTAGGCAAACTCTACAGTGGACAAATGTTGTTCCCACGAACCTCCCCAGTCTAGGCAACACGCCATGAGCATGTCCTCCAGGGTCTGAATAGTCCTCTCCGACTGTCCGTCAGTCTCGGGATGGTAGGCCGAGCTGAAAGCCAACTGAGTTCCCAACGCCTGTTGAAAGCTCTTCCAGAATCTGGAAGTAAACCTCGGATCTCGATCCGATACAATGGACAAGGGTACCCCGTGCAGAGAGATAATCCGGTCCACAAACAACTTAGCCAGCTTGCCGACCGACCAGTCCTTCCTAATGGCTAGGAAGTGTGCCGACTTGGTCAGCGATCAACGATGACCCAGATAGCGTCTCTCCTGCTAGGGGATGCTGGCAATCCCATTACAAAGTCCATCGTCACATGCTCCCATTTCCACTCAGGAATCGGCAAGGGCTACAGCAACCCTCCAGGTCTCTGATGCTCGGCTTTAACCTGTTGACATGTCATACATCTAGCCACATACTCAGCCACATCTCTTTTCATACCGGGCCACCAGAAGTGCCTCCTCAAACAGTGATACATCTTTGTTGTCCCAGGATGCACTGCATACCTCGAACGGTGCGCCTCATCAAGAACACATCTGCGCACGTCTTCCTCAGTCGGGACATAGAGTCTGCCTCTGAATCTGACAGTACCGTCATCCCACAACTCTACCTCAGACCTTTGGAGAATCTGTGGTAACTCAGCATCTGCCCTCTGAGCCTCAATCACAGCATGGTACACAGCCGGTCTCACAGTCAGGCTGACAAGCACTGCTCTATCCTCTTCACGTGGAACCCTAAAGGAGGATTCCACCACCTGCTCGAACAATTTCCACTCCCGAATCATGAGGTATGACATGACCGTCTTCCGACTCAAAGCGTCTGCCACCACATTTGCCTTGCCCGGATGATAAGAAAGGTCAAACTCATAATCCTTAATAAACTCCATCCACCTCTGCTGCCTCAGGTTCAGGTCTCTCTGAGTAAATACATATTTCAAGCTTTTGTGATCTGTAAAAACCTGAAATTTTTCTCCATATAGGTAATGCCTCCAGATCTTCAGTGCAAACACCACAGCTGCAAGCTCCAAATCATGAGTGGGATAGTTCTCTTCATGCCTCTTCAGCTGCCGAGAAGCATAAGCAACTACCCTGCCATGCTGCATAAGGACTGCTCCCAAACCTCGACGGGACGCATCTGAGTAAACCACAAATCCACCTGACCCAGATGGAAGCACCAGCACTGGGGCTGACGTGAGACGAGTTTTTAGCTCAATAAAACTCTGCTCACAATCCTCAGTCCACACAAAACGAACTCCCTTTCGAGTCAACCTCGACAAGGGGGCCGCTATCGAAGAAAATCCCTGAACAAACCGCCTGTAATATCCGGCAAGCCCCAGAAAGCTCCTGATCTCAGTCACTGAAGTCGGCCTGCTCCAGTCCATCACTGCCTCTATCTTAGCTGGATCCACTGCGATGCCTTCCCCAGAAATAACGTGCCCAAGGAAGTGCACCTCGTTCAGCCAAAATTCACATTTGCTGAACTTGGCATAAAGTTGGTGCTCTCTCAGGACCTGCAACACTGCCCGAAGATGAGCAGCGTGCTCTTCCTCAGAAGAAGAATAGATCAGAATATCATCAACAAACACAACCACAAACTGGTCCAGGTAGGTCCTGAAGACTCGGTTCATCAGATCCATAAAGGCCGCCGGAGCATTGGTCAAGCCGAAGGGCATAACCAAAAACTCATAATGCCCATACCGAGTCCTGAAAGCCGTCTTACTAACATCCACATCCCTGATCCTCATCTGATAGTATCCAGATCTCAGGTCGATCTTGGAAAATACCCTCGCGGTCTGCAGCTGATCCATCAAATCATCGATCCTAGGAAGCGGGTACTTATTCTTTATTGTCACCTGGTTCAGCTGCCTATAATCGATGCACAATCTCAAAGAACCATCCTTCTTCCTGACAAACAGAACTGGAGCACCCCATGGCGATGTACTCGGACGAATGAAACCCTTATCCAACAACTCCTGCAACTGCGCCTTCAACTCAGCGAGTTCGGCTGGCGCCATCCGATACGGGGCCTTAGACAAGGGCGCCGTACCTGGTGCAAGCTCGATGGTAAACTCAACCTCTCGCTGAGGAGGAAGGCCAGGCAGCTCCTCAGGAAAAACATCTACGAAATCACAAACAATAGGCACCTCCCAAGGACTGGGACTAGCACGAACATCAGAAACAACCACAGAGGCAAGGAAAGCCTCACAGCCACCAGCAAGCAACCTTCGTGCCTTAAAGGCAGAAATGAGAATACCTCGAGAAGAAAGCCTAATACCTTGGAAGAAGAAGGTCGGGATGTCCGGAATAGAGAAGCGCACCCTCTTCCTGTGGCAGTCTACCTCCGCATAAAAGGCTTCCAACCAATCCATACCCAGGATGATATCAAAATCACGGATAGCAAGTACAACCAACTGGGCAGGTAGCACATGACCCTCAATGGTCAAGGGAACATTCCTCAAACAATTATAAGATATCATGAAGTCTCCAGAAGGAACTTCCACCATCAGACCATCAGATAACTCATCAACGGGTGCAGAAAGAATATCTAGGAACTGCTCGGAAATAAAAGAATGCGAAGCACCTGAATCGATCAACACATGCGTAGAGTTCCCAAGGACAGAGAGTGTACCTTCCACCAAGTTGGACGCGCGAGCCTCCCTCCTGGTGATAGCTAGAACTCTCCCCTGAGTCCTCGGCTTCTTCTGATCGCCATGACCCTGCCCCTGACTATGCCCCTGCGGGCACTGCCTCGCTAGATGGCCCTGCTGGCCGCAAGTAAAACACCGCCTGGGAAGAGTGGGACACTGAGTCCCGCCATGAGCACCACCACAGTGCTGACAAACTGCCGGAAGCCTCTGTGCTGGCTCCTGCTGTGCACTGGACGCTGACTGACTCTGCTGACCCTGCCTGGGCCTGCTGCTGCCGCTGCTGCCACTACTGCTGCCACCACCCCTGAAGAATCTCCTGAATCGGGAGCCGAGTGACGACGATCCCGATCCGACCGAAGGAGCCGGTGCCGCTGCCTTACCCCTGCCTCGCACTGGCCCCTGAACAGTCTGCCCTCTCTCCCGGGCCGACTGGTTCTGCTGAGCCTCTACAGCTGCTGCACGCCTAACTGCTGACGCCAAGTCTGTACAACAATGGGACGCCACGAAGTTCCTCAAGCTGAGCCTAAGCCCATCTACAAATCTCTCCGTGCGACGCACCTCGTCCCCAGATATAAAAGGCACGAACCGTCCCAGCGAAACAAACTTCGCCTCGTACTCAAGTACCGTCATACTCCACTGCGTCAGATCCATAAACTCCCTCTCATTGGCTCGCTGGACATGTCTAGGGAAATATTGTGCATTGAACTCCTTGACAAAGGTCTCCCAAGAAATTTCCCAAAGACTCCTGTCCCCATAAGACAAACTCTTCAGTGTGGTCCACCAGTCATAGGAGCTATCCTTCAGCATGAAGGTAGCCAACGGGGTCCTCTCTACTGCTGCACAGTCCATGGTATCAAAAGTCTTCTCTATCTCTCTAAGCCAGTGAATGGCCTCATCGGGGTCGGGACGACCGGTGAAGTGAGGTGGCCTCAGCTTCAAGAACCTCTCAAGTGTAGCTGTGGACCCTCCCCGAGCACTAGAACTCTCGCTAGGGTCTCGCGTCTGATATCTAGCCATAGTGTCCATCATGGCCTCCATAAACTGCTCAACACTCGGCCTCCCTGCCTCGGACCCACTAGGGGCATCTCCTCGCTCTCGAATAACTGGCATCCTCTTCCTGGGAGCCATCTACTCGCCTACAATTACAAAATCAAAAAGTTCTAATTAGAGTCCTAAAACCTATGCTACCGCCGTGCCTGTATGGGATAATATATTTATTTGCCGAATTTACAACATTTAACCTAGTTATTTATTTATTTGCCAGACCATATGCTCTGATACCAACTGTAACGACCCGCCACCCTATAATCGGGGATCCGATTACTAAATGGGTACCGAATCATTAATTTGGAACCAAACCAGGATCTAGTAAGTCTGGGAAATAAATAATGAACTAAGCTAAACATTCACATCGCATTGAATTGAAATGAAAGTGCATAAATTAAAATTATTACAATGCGACTCGATACAGCAAATAATTACATACTCCAACTGAAAAGAAATAATTAAACATACAAGCCAGAAATAAATAACAACTACATCGGGGCATACCCCAGAACAACTGCCGAAGGCGCACAACACACGGCCGCACACGCCGCTCTAAGTCTGCTGGGAGTCCTCACCTGAAAACCGCAGGGGTGAGTCTCAAAACAAGACTCAGTAGGGATCCTTCGATCCCCACTGCCCACGCACACACCCACAAGTGTAAGGTACAGCTAACGGTGAAGTAACAAGTGTAGTGGCATGTACAAATCCTAATTCTCTACGTGAGAATACATGCAGTCGAAAGATAATAAACATGCACATTCTGAACCAGCCGAATAGAGAATCCACAACTGTCGCCTCGATAGAACTCGCCAACCGCACAAACAACGGTGGAAAAACCCTCGACCCGCTGAGACCAAGGAGTATCCCCTCGGATAGCATGCTCGCTACTCCGGCCCAACTGGCTCAGGTGACTACCCCTTCCCCCAGCATGAGTGACTCTCCGAATGTACCACTCCGACACCGGTACTAGCTGACCCCGGGGTTCACCAGGTGACCCTCTCTCACTAGGCGTCACCCCGCCCACGCCCCCACCGGCGCTGTGCTCACGCCCCCACCAGCACAGGGTGATAAAGTGCTACAATGTCACTCCATGTCCACAGTAACTGAAAACCCAACACAGTGCGATCCGGTCACGTGAAAAGTCCGCGATCGCATAATACACATAGAACCATTGATCATGAGGAATCCATTTCTATCGGGTGCACTAGAACATGTGCTAACCATCTATTTAGCAGTATGAATACGTTTTACTGGCATGAATTAATGAGGTTCTATCTTGAATCGCGTCGACCTAGGTCGACGCCATTCAAGCTCCATGTACAGGTTCATGTAAAACAGTCTTCAGAATTAGGCCTTAAAAGGCGTCGACACCAGTGGTCGCCTTTTAAAAGGCGTCGACATCCTCAGACGCCATTTAACACAGAAATCCGGAATTTCCAAGGCCTTTACTCAGGGGATTTTCTGCCTTAAAAGGCGTCGTGGGTGCCTGACGCCATTCAAAAACGCGTCGTTCACCCATGACGTCTTTTAGGCTCGGTATCCCCGACCTGGCAGACTCTCTGTCAGGCGATTCCTGTCTAAAAGGCGTCGTGATGGCCCGACGCCCTTCAAAAAGGCGTCGTCCATGCAGGACGTCTTTCAACCCCAGGAACCAGAGTCGCCTGAGCCCGAGGGCTCCCTTTTCAACTCAAAACGACCCAAAAAATCATCCAAAAACGAAGGGAAACAAGGAGCAACACCATCCATAGGTAACACATTCATAGGAATCCCCCATATTATCAAAAGAACTCCTAAACATGCTCATTCTAACCCCCAAAACCAAAGGTCTACCACATGCATATCCGGGGAAAAACATGGTTTTAAACGCGATGCTATGGGGAACGTCACCCTACCGGATACTTGAACGCCTCCGAGCTTCAAGCCGTCCACCCGTCTCGCCCCACGCCGCCGCCGGTACCGCTGTGGTCGTCCTTGCTCCACCGTGACGTCGGCCGCCGTCCGGAGAGTAGAACGCCGCAGTGGAAGTGGAGGTGGTAGTGGTAGGAGCTAGGTAGAGGATGGAGTGGAGGGAGGGATGAAATGGTGGGAGGAAAAGAGGGAGGAGGAGGAATCGCCGCCGATCGCCGGAGGAGGAGGAGAGAAAGAGAGTAGGAGAAAATGAGGGAAAGAAGGAGGGCTCGCGGGGTTAACCAGAAACTGGCTAAAACGCGTCGACATGCACGGACGCCTATCAGGTGACGTGACGGCCACTCTGACAAGAGTCTGAAACGCGTCGTCCTACACAGACACCATTCAGACAACTTGTCAGGGCCGTACTCTAACATACCCAGAGTCGCAGTCTGAAAGGCGTCGTCCCACGCGGACGCCGTTCAGACGACATGACAGGGCCACACCCACGCGGCCCAAGGCCAGCCCACGTGGCACCCACGTGGCAGAACCTGAAACGCGTCTGCCACGGTGGACGCCGTTTAAAATGCGTCTCGAGGTCCTGACGCGATTCGTCTCAAAACCCCCGCCCCTCACAAGGGCTAGAACTACAGGGTCCGACCCGAAAACCGGATCCGAAAGTCTCGATCCTTACACACACAGTGGCCTCTCCATAAAGTTTAGGAGATGGGATACTGGAGGCTCAAATAGAAAATGTTTTTAGCCCCTAGGGGCTTCCGTATGTTTCAGCGATCTGCACAAATGGCTGCAACCCAATTGCCCACCATGGCCGTCTAGGGTTGCCGTACCGTTAGCAGATGGCTTGCAGTGGCCGCAAAGCCAAATGCATCATCATTCCCTCACACACAATACCTAGGACACACACACAAAGAACGTGCAAAGATAAATGCATCGTCATCATATTCAATTAATTCAAAAGTGCTACTAACAAAAGTTAAATACATAAATAGATAGATAAATATATTTATAGACATAGATATATACATTTCTAAAAATAAATCGGCATCATCTCCCCTAAAACTTGTACATTTTTCACATTTGTACACTTGTCTGATTTCATACATTCTCATAAAAAAATGATATCTACATTATATAATATACACATCCACATCCACATCCACATCCGTACCTGTAAGGAAAGTTACTTGTATCCACATGTAAATATCATATATAGATAGATAGATATATGCATAGATAAATAGATAGATACGTACATAGCTTGCAAGATAGATAGATAGGTTAATAAGATAGTTACATACATAACTAGATAGATAGGTATATAGATAACATAGTTACATAGATAGGATAGATAGGTACATAGATTGGTGGATAAATAGATATGATAGCTAGATACATACATATAGATTTATAGAGATAGATACATAGATAGAAAGATAGGATAGCTAGATAGATAGAAAGTAGTTACATAGATAGGATAGATAGGTAGATAGATATGATAGCTACATAGATTTAGATTTATAGGGACAGATAGATAGATAGAAAGATAGGATAGCTAGATAGATAGAAAGAAGACCTAGATATATACATATTTAGCTAGTTAGATATATAGAAAGATATAAATAGATAAGTTGATAGATTTATAGATATAGATATACACATTTCTATAAAAAAATCGGCAGCATCTCCTCTGAAAGTTGTAGATTTTTCATATCTGTACACCTGTCTGATTTTATACAATCTCATAAAAAAAAGGTACCTACATCACATAACATGCCCTTCTATGGATACTTGATCATCTGATGTTCTTTATTATATGTGCTTCATGATTATCTTAAAATTTCGACAGTATCTTCCCACACTTCTCCAATATACCACTATTATTTACCAATTTTAACTGTTCTCAAAAAGTCACCTGTATGAACTACAAGTGACAAAAAGAGTAGTCAAAATTAGCAAGTATATTGGAGAAGAGTAAGAAGATGTTGTCGAAAATTTAAGATAATCATGAAGCACATATAATAAAGAATATGAGATGATCAAATATCCACAGATTGTCCAACATGACAATTCAAGACTTTATGATCGATATATGGCATTACTATCAAAAGACAGTAAAAACATATATCATAACAAAAGTCTTGAACGGACAAAAAATAAAAATAGGCCAACCACATCCGCATACAAAAATGCATTTACATATGCACAACCACATCCACATATACATACACATCCACATCATCATCTGTACCTGCAAGAAAATTTACTTGTATCCACATGTAAATATCAAATCACATCTACATACATACGACTTACATCAACATCCACATACACGGTACAACGATTATATTCTAATTCACATGCGCATCCACAAGTATATATCCATCTATTTATATATTACCCTTTGGTACTAGGCAGAGGTAAACCTCTACGCACTGGGGTTGCCAGTTTGATATACCAAAACAGTAATATAGTCTGATAAAAAGAAATCTACATCTACCAATCATCCACATTTGCCAGAGTTACTTAAAAAGATAGTATCATCCTTCACACAAGTATAGAAGAACGAATAAGATACTTGAATCAAGAATCTAAAAAATATTCTCACATTTAATATAAGGAATCATATGAAAACATATTACCTCATACCATTTATAACAAACACATTTATAGTGAACAGAGGAGGATTCACATAGATTAAAATGGATACTCAACGAATTTCCAAACATGCCCTAAAACAACCAACTTATGCCAAAATAAGTCTTGGCAATCATATCTTAAGAGTACATGTACATGTATGTACATATATTTTAGATATATGCAAAAATATATCATTAGTGACATGATTAATTTTATCTGCAATAGACATCCGTACCCGTTCTCAAATGGTCAAGACCAAGCCCATTTGGCATCATAGCTACACAGAGCAAGTAACAATCAAATCAGCCTATAACCTTTTCCACTGGGATAAGGGACACAACAATCAAGAGCTCATCTAAAAGTACAACTAGAAATGGCGTATCTAAGGAGACAAAATTTCTTATGGAAGATAGAAGCAAAATGCTTACCAACAAATACCTTCCTCTTGAAAAGGACATTGTGAACAACAACAAATGCCTAACCTGTTTATAGGCAGTGGAAGATACCCAACACCTCTTGCCGAGAGGCAACCAAAATGTGGAAGGTAGCAGCATAGTAGATAGATAGGTCTACTTGGCCAGATAATTTTCAGGAATTATGGTAGTTCTACAAAAAGATGCTTATTGCTTATGAAGAAGTTAATAAAAAAGTTAAATTAACTAAGTGCATGAAAATAAGCCAGGGATCACCATTATGGCTACCATTATGCAAACAAGCTTGATCACCAATTCTTACCTCACAGAAGCCTAATCACTAGCCTGGGAAACAAATAATTAGAAGAAAAATGAGTCTATAACTATTGGACAACACTTACACTATGATAAATTCATAATCTAAATTGAGAATACGATCACAACTTAGGAGTCAAAACATGACACCACTCATAGTCCACTAGTCACAACCTAAATTTTAGTCCACTAATAAGAACTCAAAATTAGAAATCAAAACCTGACATCACCCATTGATCACATAAATCACAAGCCTAGACTGGATTCCACTTGATCAATGACTGCAATTCACCTGAAATAAAGCACACAAATAATAGACTATATACACAACCACATCACATAACCTAATCATAGACATAACCATATCATATAACCTAATCGCATACATAACCATACAGATAATTCACACACATAAACCACATACAAGACCCTAAATTCATTAATCACATTCTTAAGAAAATGACAACAATCATTTCACACAAAAACCAGCTAATCACCAGCTGACAGACCACTTGTTTCATCTCAAAAACGAGAAAAATTAGCTGATCAATGGCCAGAACCCACTAACAAGCTTCAACGTGATCATACCTGAAGGCGGCAACGGCGGTCAATGTAGGGAAGCAGAACCTGGCAGTGTGGACGGGAGCTGCAGACGGTGGCAGGCTGAGCAACTGGGAGGCCCGCACCAGTGGCAGGAACGGGGGAGGCAGCGGGCCGAGCGGGGGGAGGGGGCCGGTGATGGAA
The DNA here is from genome assembly GCA_030544215.1 of Zantedeschia hybrid cultivar. Taxonomy (NCBI): domain Eukaryota; kingdom Viridiplantae; phylum Streptophyta; class Magnoliopsida; order Alismatales; family Araceae; genus Zantedeschia; species Zantedeschia hybrid cultivar. Next base: position 10,544,936 of record JARZZO010000013.1, on the reverse strand, counting down.
GCAGTAGATGGTGGTAGGTCGAGAAGCCGGGAGGCCACTGCCGGCGACAAGAGCGGGGGAGGATGGTGGGCCGAGCGGGGGGAGGGGCCGGCGGTCACAACGAAAGCGGATGCCGACGCGCGGTCACAATGGAAGCCGACGGGGAGAGGGGGGGGGGAGCGGAGGTTGGCGCGCGGTCACAAGGGATGCCGGCGGGGGGAGGATGGAGAGGGGAGCAAAGGCCGGAGATCACAACGGAAGCCGGTGAGGTGAGAGGGGAGGTACGAAGGCCGGCGGGGACCACGTGAGCGGCAAGGAAGGCAGGCCGAGTGGAGAGAGCACGGCGGTGGTTAGGGCATAGGAGAGGGGAAAGAGGGATGCAGAAAAAAGAGGGCTCGGGGAGGGGAGAGTGGCGAATTTTTGTCAACGGCTATAAGTTTAGCCGTTGACAAATAATGGATATGTCCATGACTAAAGTGTCAGCCGTGGACATATAATTTTTATCACTTTATTTTTTTCTTTTATTATATATGTCGACGATTTGTACAGAGCCGTTAACATATATGCTACATATATCAACGGTTATGTTATAGCCATTGACATATAATAGGTATATGTCTACTGTTACTTAAGCCGTCGACATATAATACAATTGTAAACGGTGATTTGTTAGTCGTCGACTAATAGTCTTTTTGTCGATAAGTATCTTTAGCCGTCGACATATACTCGCTGACAAAACCTATCTTTTTTGTAGTGTATTTTCGATAATCTATGTTAATTTCCTGTTAATTAGAGCTAGGATACATGACAACATCTGTCTCCAATCCACACGTACCATCCGACCTTGTTATGGTAAGTGATATAAACTCAACAGCAGCTCCCAATTCTAGAAAAATACCTATGTTTATCCTTGTTCGAACTTTGAGAACACTATACATTGACGTCCTTAAACTCGGCATCAAGTTTTGACAACTCCATAACATGGAGGAGTTAAAGACGGCCGAAGCTTTGTATGCCCGGATACCTCTAATGTGCCAACAGGGGTTTAATAACGTGCGCAGCAGTGCGTCTGTGGCGCAACGGACATGTTCCATGTCTTCAGCGGGGAGACGCGCTGTTTAATCCAACAGAATGCCGAGTTTCAAATCTGAGACCTTCGTTAGGAATCTCCCTCCCCGTTACTACTAGTCTACTCGGTCAAAAAAAAAAAAAACACACACACACATGACAGAGAGGTCCAGAGCCTATTACTCTCTAGAGCAGCAGATGGCCCTGCCATGTCTATCCCGAACCACAATGTCGGGCTAGGCCAGGCTGGACACTTACACTTAACGTTATTGGGTCACATAAAATCCTTTTCTGAAAAGGGCAGATAGCTAATTTGAGTGGTCTTCTAATTCAATAATTTAAAAAAAGTCACTTGAAGGACAGTCTTATAATTTGAAGGACAATGTTGGCTGCACCGCACGATAGTGCAGCCTCCGGCCGCACCGAGAAGAATCTCTTATATGCAACTATAAGATCAAGGTTGGGATGGATCCGATGTAGAAGTCGGGATCTTTGTTGCCCCAAAAGGAAAAAAAACTTGGGAATCCTAACAATTCTTTTAAAACCTAATAAGGGTGGTGCCTAACTTGGTGCACTCCCTACGCGGCAGATTCTAATTTGCAGGAGAAGGATTGAGATTTGCTGCGGTTGACTTGGCCTACCCCATTGGCAACCAGCATGTAGAAGGGATGAGAGGGGACGTGAAGGAATAATATTTGTTGCACTGATAGTGCCAATTATACTGATTCTTAGTGTAGTAGATAAATAAAAATTTATTTTTAAAGTTTTTTAGGTACACTCCGAGATGTCTTACATATCTTTACAAGTCTATCTTTGATCAGACAACTCAAAAAAATTTAAAAAATCAAAAATCCTTATAAGACTAAATTTTTTATTTTTCAAATCTTCTTAGATCGTCTGATCAAAGATCGACTTATATGGACATATAAGAGACCTCAAAACTCACCTACAAAAAAAATTAAAAAATATTTTTTTTTATTTATCTACTGCACTAAATGTCAGTACAATTGACACCCTCAGGTGCAACAAATATTACTCCTTAGAAAGTGATAGGATGCTTGTGTCTTTGGCGATGGGCACAAACACCCTGATTGCTACAGGTGAGGGAAGACAGATTATTAACAAGACCTCGATCAGGTCAGAGCAAGCAACCCTATCATAGCTCATCAATGGTACACACATATCTTCACAAATTCCAGGTATCCTCCCCAGATCTTCACAGAAAGGACGATCTCAGCTGCCAGCATGCACCTGGCGCCGCGACGACTGCCCTCGCCAACATTCCTCTCCCCTCTACCCCAGCTCATGGAAAAAGCCCGACGAAGCAGATATCGGCATGCAGGCCGCCGTCGCCGTAGACGCTCGGGGTCCGCGCGAGCGAGAGGCCATGCTGCGGATGCCTCCCATCGTCACTCTCCGCGACGGCAAGGATGCACGCCGCGGCGGCCTGCAGCAGCCGTATGCAGAACTCCAGCCTTCGTAGAAGCATCGCCTCCGCATGCCCGACAACTACATATCTATGTACCGTTGTTTCCCACTTAACTACTCAGTCTCCACTTCGTTTTATGGATGCGGTGGCTCGTTGTTATCCGTCTTTGGCAGCCTTTCGGAGTAGCCAAGGGGCGTATAGCCGGGTCGTTCCCAATTGCCCACGCAGGCGATATATGTTAAAATTATTGTTCGTTGATGAGCTGCAAGCTGTGGAGTGGTGGGAGCCCCAGCTAACCAGGAGGAGGATAAGCTTCTATATGATAGAGTGTTGGAATGGATGTGACCGGCTCATTGACACCTATTGATGGCAACTTGGCCGATAGTGCACCAATATGCTTGCCATTAACAAAAAAAATAAACTTTCTGACCATTATTTGACAGTTTTGAGGGTTCTCTTTTTTCCTTCTAGAGGGCACAGTTCCCGTCACTACAACAAACTTGGTCTATACTTACGGCAGATAATCGTAAGTTGTGTACCAAATACCGTTAGTAAATACCTTTACTTACGAAACCCCTTACGGCCACCAACCGTACGTGTAGCAACCGTTCCTATAGACTATACATACGGTTATGCAACCGTAAGTTAACAAAATCTATACCGTCAGTTTAGTAACCGTAATTATAGATTGATCTATACCTACATAAAACACCGTAAACATACGCAAACCAAACTGTTGCCATATAATATTTTAAAAAACATCTTATCATCTGTACTTACTTAAAAAACCGTAAATATTTGTTGGTCAAACCGTTAGAATATAACTTATCGAACAATACCTAACAATTTATATTTTTTTTATTTATGTCATTTCACATAAAAGGAAATGTATTAATTCTCTGTAACAGAATCAAGCACTCATTCTACATTTCATGTATAATGTACGCGTAACACATTTCTATCACGTGCACACATTATATCACACATTGAATAAATTCTTTCGTATAACAAAATATATACTTGTGTCAATATATTCCACCTGTAAAGTTTAAAAACACATCACAACATCAAACGAAATCGTCACAGGAAGAAAATTTACATTTATCTATCAATTACATAGTCCATCCGTTTTTCAAAAGTACAATAAAAAAAATATCTATAAACCATAAGACCATAAAGTTGATATCTCCTTCATCCAAATTACACTATATAAGGTTGAATCTGTAAGAAATTTTTTTTTCACAAGATTATTTTCAAAGTCTAAATAAACAATTACATCTAAAAATTTAAATAAAAGAAGAATCTTATATAATTTTTAAACCAAACAATGTGGCTACCCACAGCATCTCTTATATTTATTCTTCTTGCATCCTTGACAAACAGTGGTGTATCTCGTTTGACTACTAAAACAACACGAAGAAGCCACATTCTGAGCCATTTGTTTATTGTGGCACCTACATAATTAAAATATACCACAGAATCATTTGTGACACCTCAAATAAAACATAATAAGATCATGGAAAAGGATATACAGGAAAAATGATATGCATATGCACATATACACAAGTATAATATACAGACTGATACATGTACATAGTATTATACACATGGGTAGACACGTAAACAAAATTGAAGCAAATGATGTAGATATCCAGAAAAAATATTTAAAATAAGAATACAAATACGTATCATGATTATCTACAGGAGTAATTCAGATAACAGGAGTGGGAGCATGTTGCCTTGCCATCTCTTGAAGTCTCCACAGTTATTACAAGCTCAATATAAGATGCTTCAGCAGCTGCTAGTTTGATACTGAATGAAAACTACCTTAAAAAACTTAACTTTAATTCCATGTTCATAAGTTTTGACAGAAAAAAAAAAGAAGAAGATAAAACAGAAAAAAACAAACAAACTGTAAACTTTTTGACAAATCCCCATGGCACAAATGCTCTCTCATTCTTCATCCAAAAACTAAAAGACAATCCCAAGATTCTTAAATATTCTACTCAGCCCTCCCGAGAAAGAATGTTAGTGTGTATCACCTATTCTATAGGCATCTACGGTTAGGTAACTCATAATCTCCCCAGATGAATGCATCAGTTTTGCCGAATTTGATAACCTTGGTTGCTTCCTAAAAATTGTTGCAGACAACAATGACCTTATCTGCAGTCCTAATAGTCTACTGCGAAAGTACCACTGCCTCTGCGACAAAGATTCTAAACATTTTCAGAACAAATTGCTGCAGAGAGTGTAAGAACCTTAAGCAATGCAAAAATCCCACTGACTAGAATATCTCTCCATTGACAATGGAAAATTGTCCACACAATAGAAGGTGAGGTTGTCTGTCCAGCCTGCTTCTGTCTGTTTAGCTGCTCCACAAACAAATTATAACGGGTTTCTGCACGATCAACTTGGCGCAGGTCAGGCATATCCTTCTCTTCAAGTGGCTTCTCATAACCTTTCTTCATCAAAGGATTCAACAACCAAAATGACATCTTACTTAGAAATCCAGCAGTGGAGAAGTGTGTAACATTCTTGCCAGAATAAACCTTATCAGTCTCTCCATTCAAGGGCATATAAAGAGAACTTTCACTGGTTCTACTGTCTTCTGCATATGTGGACCCCTTTGAGATGCAGATCAGCAATAGAATGGCTCCTGGCACAGTCAAAACATCCAGGAAAATCTTAAAGGAAGCTTCTTTAACAGTAATGACTTCCACAACAGATGAAATGCAAAGGAATCCAGCCAACAAAGAAGCCAATCCAGACCACAACCACATGAAGGACTTCTTGAGTTGTCTCGCTCGCAGGCTCACCATCAGGGTTGTAAGCAACCATGTGAACTCCTGAAACAAGATTCCAAGCCAACCATGAAGAGGAGAAGCGTTTCCTTCCTTTGCAAAATCATCCTCCAACATCCAGAATCCAAGGCCCAAATAAACCAAACCCATGCAGCCATTGAAACCCACAGAGCACATCTGCAAAGTCTTGGACCCCTCAGAGAGTGGCCTCCCTTGAGTGCCCTTGGCCTGAACCATTCCTTGTAACTAAAAGAAAACTGTCAAAATCTAATTGGTGTTGAGCTTTCTATGAATGAAGTTTCCCTGTTTTTGGATGAACTGCATTCTACATTTACCTCAAAATCAAAACCAATTACTCTTCATCTTTCAATTGAAAACTGAATTGCATTCTGCATTCCCTAATTAAAATCATGCTTGTTGCAGCTAGTCATTATCCCTCTGAAATTTGAACACCAAATTTGAACACCCTCTGCATTCCCTAATTAAAATCATGCTTGTTGCACCTCGGTTAAATGAGTCGATCAACTAATCAAAGACCCTGGATTAACTAGCTTCAATGACACCCTAAAACAAAACTGTGATTTTCCTTTTTTTCATTTTTTGAGTGGAGGTAGTACTTGCGGGGAAACCCTGGCTGGGGTTTGGGGCAACTCCCAGGCCAAACACCCAAGCCATACTAGAACTGTCCTGGCTGGGGTATATAAAAGTGGTCATTTGTTTGTATCAATAGGAGACCTTCTCGCCAGTCCAGAACTGTCCTGGATCTACTCTAGATAATTGGGAGTCACCTAAAAATAAAGGCACTGCATTTATTTGATTTACCGGTATCTCGGACCCTAGACATTTTGGCAACATAGATTAGGTTAAGAGTACAAGAAAATAGGATAGGATTGAAAGACCTGCCTTATAGGAAAATGTGATTTTCTTGATTGGATCACCATGTCTATTAAGAGGCCCAGAATTGGATTTTTGTCTATTTGAACCTGTAACAGGACCTCCAACAGATGAAATAGGACCAGATGAAACATCTTCCCCAGTTCTCCAGACTTTTTAATATCATTTAACAGATGGATTTTCTTTTATATGGCCTCCTACCTTATAAATTGTTTTCCTCCAAGGAGTGCATGATGCACTGATCTCACATCTCTTTGTATCATTTAACACATTTCTGGCGCATTTCCCTTGAGGTGCAAATACTAACTTAAATAAATGTGATCCCTCTCCCACCACAGGATTCTTCCATTTCTTCCCCGTTCTTTTTGAGATGATTTCGAATGCATCAGACTTCTTTCCCTCACCTATCATATTTCCTGCCTTCCACCACTACTACCACCACTACTATTACTAATGATGATGATGATGATGATAAGAATCAATTAAGGCATTTTTAATGATAAATGGGATGTGCACAATTAATAACGACATGGGGGTTTTAGGGGTTAGGAGTAAGGATGCAAATGGTTGTTAACCTGGTGCTGAAGCTTAAAAAAAAGATGCAAAGACGTGTATTTCTGAACACGAGTATCTCATTATCCATCCAAAATAAAGGTAGTGAACTTAGAAAAGCACAAGGTATTACCACGCAGATCCATCAAGCAAACTTAGAAAAAAAATAAACTAAGAAGGAACCAAGACAAGATGTAAGAGATCTCAAATTTTGCAAGGCAAACAGAGAGAAAAAGGGAAGAAACGACACCTGAACAGAAATATGGCAGCTACCGTAGCCCTTGGAGCCGGAGAAGACAACGGCGGTTGGAGATCAAGCACCGGAGAAGATAGTGGTGGCCGGGGGTCCCTGTGATACCTTCTCCTAGCAAAGATGCCTGCAGGCACATGAATACACATGGGCAGGGCAACACACCTAGTGACGAATCTGTGTTTCATGACTTTGAGAGTGGGGAAGAGAGCAAGAAAAGAGGATTAATGGAACTCACAGCAAAGCCAAGCATGGCCACACGGCCAACAAAGAGCTCGTTCTACTTGGTGAAGCAGATCCCACCCGAGGTGCCGAAGATCCCATCCTCTACCTTTTGCTTGGACTTCTCCTCCTGAAAATTAAATTAAACACAATAAGGGACTGGGATTAGGCACCGACATGATCTCTATGGAGGAAAAGCGTGCAGTGGCCGTCCAACACACCTTCTTGGGCACGACCTTGCTCTTGGACTTGAAGACAGTGAGCGCGAGTGCGTTGGAGCGAGAAGAAGCAACAGGCGTTCTTGGGCACGGCCTTGCTCTTGGACTTGAAGATGGCGAGCGCGGGCGTGTAGGTGTGAGAAGAAGCAATACACCTTCTTGGGCACGCGTACAAGCGAGAAGAAGAAGACAGCGGCGGCAATGGTGTTTCGAGGGTTTGTTTTGGGGGATTTGAGGGTTTTAGGGTGAAGGCCTTCTTTTGGGGATTCAGGGTTTCGTGTAAGGGTGGAGATTTTTTTGGGATTATCGGAGAGAGGCTTAGCGCGGGAGTCCTACGGCCTGGCGGGGAGTTATATTTTTTAGGCCCACTGATAATACTTACGGAGTTTTATTTTTAAACAAATAAAATACATCTTTTACTTACAGAGACATAGTTACGTTTTAATATTGTGTAACTAAAATTTAATAAACCGTAAGAAATCACTCTCTATATTAACACTTCACAAAACCGTAAGTATCATATGTAAGTACAGAATAATTTTGTTGTAGTGCATATGGCATGGGGGTAAATAATTATCGGTTAATTTGAGTCAATAAAGGCCGGTGAAAAATAATGTTTGATCGATTAGGATGACCTTATCATTCTACATTTGGATAATGTTAGCACCAAGGCTTTTCTGTCTCATTCCAAAAGGAAAAAAAAATCTAGGCAAGTCCAAGACTTTTAGGTCCCATTCAAAAAAAAAAAAACTCCTCAAGTTGATGTGACCATTTTATAGATAAATATTAGTACCACAACACGGCTTGGTTGTATGCTAAACAAGTTATTACCCATGTGAAATTACCAAAAAGGAAAAAAACAGCATAAGAAAGAAAAAGGACTCACAACTTTTCAAACAACATTTATTACTATCTTTTCCTTCTCACCTCTTTGAAAAAAGGCACAAAATCATTTTTGCTTTAGTCCGGTCACCTTCCAGTTTATCACTTCTAAAGCGCAATTTTATCACTTCTTATGTAATTCTGTTTTATCACTTTTTACATAATTTTATCACTTCTTAATGCAGTTTTATCACTTCGTATGTAATTCTATCACGTTCTAGGCAATTCAATTTTTTTACTTCCTGTGCAATTTTATCCTTTTTTAACACAATTCTATCACTTTCCGTGCAATTTTATCACTTCCTAATATAGTTTTATCACTTTCTAATATAAAATGATAAAAAATAACATGAAATGATAATTTTGTGCAGGAAGTGATAAAATACACAAGAAATGATAAAATTACGTAAAAAATAATAAAGCTATGTCAAAAAATGATAATTACATAAGAAGTGATCAAACTGTGTTAGGAAGTGATAAAATTATATAGGAAGTGATAAAACTGAACTATTTAGAAAGTGATAAAATTATGTTAAGAAATGCTAAAATTATTTAAGAAGTGATAAAATTGAACTACGTGATAAGTGATAAAAGCACACGTAGAAGTGATAAAATTGCACTTGTAATTGATTAACTGGTTGGTGGCTAGGCTAAAGGGGAAGGGTTTTATGCCCTTTTCAAAGGGAGGTGAGGGAAAAATGATAGTAATAAATACTGTTAGAAAAGCTACATATTCTCTTTTCTCCACTCAAAAAGATTGAAAAGTGAAAAAGAAGGTGGACAGGTAGTAGAAGGAGGTAGTATATTGTATTTCACGTCATCCTTGTTATATTGCATGTAGTGCAACTAGCATTACTCAAAAAACAATCCTTGGAAGCTTGCATCATTTGGTGTGTGCATGTGTATATATATACATATATATGTATATGTATATACATATATATGTATATGCATATATGCATATACATATATATGTATATGCATATACATATACACATATATGTATATGTATATGCATATACATGCATATACATATATATGTATATGCATATACATGTATATGCATATACATATACATGTATATACATGTATATGTATATGCATATACATGTATATGTATATACATATATACATATATATATATATATATATATATATATAGAGAGAGAGAGAGAGAGAGAAAGAGATCACAGGAGGAGATATCAAATTTTGATAATGGTTTGGCGAACCCTAGGACCTATGTCTTCTACCCAAGGACTCCTTCAAAATTCCCTTCACTAGGTGAAATCTCATATTTACACTAGGTTAATTTAGTACCTAGTGCACCTACACTTGGTTAATTTAGTACCTAGTGCACCTACACTTAACTTTAAGCACAACACAAGGCTTAAAAGTTGTTACCCAGCTATGGCATATCTTAGAGGGGGTGAGGGGGCGTTAACTGATTTTTGAAAACAAATTAGGGAATTCAAAAATTGCAACTGTAGTGTAATAGAGAAAGAGGTTCGAGGGAATCTAGTAATCCCAAGATCAATCATGAAAGCAGATTTTTATAAATTCAGCCAAATTCCAGGCATACGTGCACTCCCTAGTTCATGTTGCTAATTAAATTGCTCACTTAACAAGCTAGTTCATGGACCTAAATTGCTTGTTGATCCAATGCTAGCTTACTAACTAGTTCATGGAGCCTAGCTTCGCAATTAGACACAATTGATTGACAAGATGCTCAACATACGGTTAGTCTTAGGTAGCCTTCAAATCAATCAGACATTGTATAATCTTGTTCAGTTATTAATAAAATAACTTTAATATTCATTATGTGTATATTGTTTATGTATGTCTCATAATGAAGTCTGTAAATGTGTGCAATAGTAATCAGATTATGATGAGATCATACTAATGAGACTGATCACTTATAAATACACATTTTGTAATTATTCCTAGTCAGAAGATATCTAAGAAAGATATTAGATATTCGGTAAGACTAGTATAAATTACTCCGGCTCATATGATGAGGATGATTGATCTCATAGTCACTTGTGTAGAGACACTAAGGTGAATCCATAGGTACCCATTAAATAATGAGTTCATTGAACTGATCCGACTTGAATCACTAGATGGTAATGTACCTAATTGTCAATCAATTTGATTCAATTGTCGTAGTTGTGTAGATGGTCCTCGGACCTGAAACACTTAGGACACCTTGTCGGTGGATTTCTGTACTTTGACCTTGGTTGATGGATTTCTAAACACGAGATTCTAAATAGTTAAAGATCGGTACAGCGAAAACCTTTGAAGGGAATTGAGTGTTCAATCTAAGATCATTTGCTCTAGGTATTTAGAGAGAGAATACTCTAAAAAGGATGTGCGAAAATCTCTGGCCAGAATGGACATAATATCAAGAAAGGAGTTTACTAATATTATACAGCTGCATCCGAACCAAGTGAGTCGACTAGTAAGAGTTTGATAGTACACTATGTCTTGAGTCAACTCGAGAGTATTACATGAGTGAAGGATTATATACATGCGGTAACTGTCGACGGAAAGGTTCCTTAAGTAGGTTATTGAACCTCAATACCTTTCGGTATCATGTAGTGTTGCTTGTCACCCAACATAATCGAAGGTCCGACCGATTTAAGTTTGCGAACTTAATAGGATAAGTTAATTAATTAATATGAAGATATTAATTAATTAATCAGGTCAATAAGGAGTTATTGGGCTTAGGAGGCCATTAATTGGACTGGTACTTGGGCAACGCACAAAGATTCTCAGCTGATGGGTCAAAAATGGGATTTATATTAATTTAAGGGTTTTTGTGAAAAACTATTGATGAATTAATATAAATAAATGATGAGAGGACATCCCTGGGCCAAGCATCTAGAGCTGCCCTGGACATCCCCCTCTCTCTCCTCTGTCTCTCTCTGGCGCACAGACCACGCCCCCTTCCAGAGTTTGCCGCCTCTCGTCTTTGACTCCCGACATTAGGAATTTGTCGTCCGTATGCCGTGCACACCTGGACGGAGATGGATGGCCAGCGCGAGCACTTCATCGAGCAAGGAATTAAGGGAGACCCATAGCGAGGAGGATCGCGTATATACCATTAGAGACCTGGAGATTGCGCGGCTTATGGCATCATACTGTTGGAACCATACGGACGTGGATTTGACTTTGCGCAAGGTGAAATCTGGTCACCGTATTATTTGATTTTTGTTTTTTGAGACGGACCGGGAATGGGTTAATCTTAATTTTTGTTTCTACTGCATTGACCTCTTCCGCATGGAGAGATCCTTACAGCGGTATCAAAGCTAGATTCCACTATTTTTCTCATTCATTTTGATCTCTAAATTAATCATTCTAGTGCATATTCCATGCAAAGATTTTATTTTTCTGTTACAATCATGTTCATCTGATGAACACGGGTGATTAGATCATCAATTTCTGCATAAAAAATAATTTTTTTGTTGGGATTCTTTGTGTTCGTCATGAGATGATGAACAACAGTGTCGTGGCCATTTTCTGGGGTCCCCAAGCATTGGGGAAGGTCGACTGGTGGCTCGAATTGTCCAGGCAGTGTCGCCGGTCGCCGCCGGCCCTCTAACCGATGTTGGAGAGGACGTCCATGGTGGCTGGCCGGCCCCTCCACCTTTTCTTCCTCTAAAAAAAATGGAATTTTCATAGGGGAGGGGATCTAGCGGCCATGGGGCCACCGCCAGTAAGCCAGCGCTAGGACTGGTTGGGGTGGGGGGGTGACCCCGTGGGCAGCTAGGAACAGCCCTAGCTGCCCGACAGGGTCAAGCCCTGTTGTTCCCTGGCTCAAGCCAATGGCCTAAGCTAGCCCAACGGGGGTGTGGACCAAGCCTGTCCAATTGGGCAGCCTGGGCCCGAGCCCAATGGCCGAGCTGGGTTCAGCCCTAGCCCGAACTAGGACTCCTCCGGGCTGAGCCCACTGGCTATTTGGCCAATCGGGACCCTAAGAGGGGCCCAATTAAACTAAAAAATATTTAAAAAAAAAACTATTTTAAAATCAAATTGAATGTTTTTATTTTAATTGAGGCCTAGCAAAGATTATGAATCTTTATCAAAATTAACAAGCGTTGTTAATTGTTGAATATTAATCTAAGTAGTTAGATTAATTATTTGTGAATGGCTTTTAATCTAATTGTTAGATTAATTGCAATATTAGAATTGTTCTACTTTGCATGGAATATCCTAGAATCGATTTATTTAGTGTGTGTGCACATTAGATGTGTGATATATACTTTTAATTTAGAATTAATTGCATGCTTAGAAAATGAAAAACTTTTTAAAAAATTTAATTCTCCAATTTTGATTGGATCCAAACCTTTTGAAAGGCAAAGGATATTATTTTTGAAATTCTTTTATTTAGGCTATGTGATGTGCTCTTCCATGTGTGGAATGGATAAAAGAAACCCATGGTCATGGATATGCACTTTATTTACGTCATGTGATGATATGGGTGTGGATCATGTGTGGATGTATGTGAGTTTAATTAAATGTTAATTATTAAGGTCTGTGTACCTCCCTCTCTCATACTCTAATGTGTACCTCCCTCTCTCATACTCTAATGTACTTTACCTCCATCTTGTTATGTACTCACCATAAGACCTTCTTCTATTACACATGTAAAATTTAGATAATGTATCTATTTATTTGTTGTAATTATGATGATCGCAATAATTGAGGAAGGAGTGAGGATGATCCACTGATGCAACCAGAAAGGCAAGAAGATAGAAATCTTTAACCTTTGTGTTTAGAAGGTTTTGATATAATGGCTATATTAAAATGTGTGTATGTGATTGACTGAATGGCTCTGGTCAAGTCACAATGTTGTCCATGACCACACCATTTAAACATGTATGTGATGCATAGTTTAATTTTTTATTATGAATCAAATGCTAGGTATAGTATATACAATAAATATATTTGATATAGTGATATATTATCACCTAGGATGAGACCATAATAAAATAAACAAAACTCACATTAAAACTCTAAGCCATAGTACAAGTAGTTGAGAACTTATCAGGTGGTCCTCTATCATTATAGTAGTGCTCAAAAAGAGTGTGTGTTCATCATGTTATCATGTGTTTACTATGATTAACAATATGAAAAGAATTGTGATCGCCAGAAACCGAGGGTTTCAAAGGAAAAGTGATCGCTTACCAACCTTGCAAACTGGGAGAATATGGGGTCTTTTGTTCCTCTCTTTCGGCCGACCGAAAGAAAAGAGCCTTCTCTTTCTTTACTCTTGTTCTTCTTTTGTACCTTGCACAAAAAAAATCAAATGAACAATAAAACTATTATTAGAACTAAAGTAGTGTAGTATCTATCCTAATCAAGAATCTAAATATGCAACTAAGCTAAAAGGACTCACCCCTTAAGGAGTGTAGGTTTGGAAATCATGAAGTAAGTGTGTGCGATGAATTGATGCAATGAAAAAAAAACTATATGAAAAAGAAACTAGAAAGGAAATCGGTTGCTTTGGCCCCATGAAAACCTTGATCTTCTTGAGCTTCAATGGTGGAAGAGGATGAAGGGAACAAGAACTCCTTCTTGTTATCCACGTTTTTCTCCCTTGAGGACCTTCAAACACCTTGTAGAGAGCTCTGAATCCTCTAAAAACTAACATCTTTCAAAGGTCAATGTTTATATATATTTATAAGAAGTGATTTTATGGTATTTGGCCTTCAAAAGGACTCTCCCGCGGCTTGGACTTGCCCTGGACGATCATAATGAGAATTGGAAATCCTTCCAACCTCTGGAACAGGATTATCTCGGCCAAATCTTACTTATCAGGAAACTCTTAAAACGCGTCGCTCAAAGGGGACATCTTTTATTTCATTAATGCGGCTAAAACAGAAACAAATCCAGAAAGGGAAATCGAAAATAATTAGGAAACATAAAAGGCGTCTTGTACACGCGATGTGCTTTAGATAAATTAAGAAATTAACCAGAATTAGAAATGGTAAACCTAAGCGGATTAGGACTTAAACGGCGTCGTGTAAGGGCGACGCTATTTAGCTAAATCCTCTTAAATTTACAATTTTCAATTCCGAGTTGATTTATGCTAAGAATCTAAATGGCGTCGTGTATACATGACGTAATTCAACAAATTTCAAGAAAATTAATTAATGATTAAGCATCAGACCATTCTGAGACATTATCATTGTGACATGAAATTTACTCAATATGATGTAAAAATTAACGTGTCTATAGCTGCCCCACCTTGGCATTGACTTTGCAAGGGAGTGAAATATACTGAAAAGGTGATGCCAAGATGTGATGTGACACGCTCTTAACATCATATCATAGAAATCTTTCTCAAAACAATCAGTGAGGATAACTCAAAGAGATCAATGGAATCAATCTTATCTGGATGAGGGAGACAAAAGAAACAAAAGGTCGATCAATTTTCGCGATTGGGAAGTACCCTAGGTCACAAACCTTCCAGGTTTTGTCATGAAGAGCAGTTACCAGTCAATGTAGAAGTGCTGCAATCATGACGGATCTTAAGAGAAAACCAGAGATCTTGGGTGAGAAATCCAAAAAATGATAGAATTCCAAAGATATCTTCAAGCGGACCTCAAAGATAATCAAGATACTTAATTTAGAATGGAATATTTCATATCACGTTGGGATTTATTGGATCAATGATCTGAAATTTAATCAGAAATTAATCTTTATCACAATTATATTAAAGTCCTACATGATGTATGCTGGACTAAAGAAAAATATAAAATGAAATAAAATATAAATTAATTAAAGATAATATTGTTAAATTTCCATTAATGAGTCAAGATACTGATTCTTGTAATTCAGTACTTAGCCGAAGTTCGTTTATCTACGCACCATTTCACAAAAAGTAGAACCATCGTCTCCATTAATTAACAATCTCACGGCTTATCCGTGTGATTAGGAATCCTCTAGAATTATCACTGTTTTTGTTGGGGGGGGGACTCAAATTCCAGTTTCATCAAAACCACAAGGTCCTTGATATATCTAATAACTATTTATCATATAATAATACGAATGCAAATCAATTACATAAAAGAGTACATGGTAGAGATAACCATCTTTTTAGTCATGGCTAGGACTCATGAACTCCCACAGTGGAATCTTAATGGAATTTCAACTTAATTTTCACCTCTTGGTATTTCCTGCACTCAGTATTTCGTCAGTAACTTCAAGCAAATTGTATATCATGAAATCATAGATTTTCAGCAAGGTAACAGAAATTCATAAACATGTTTAAAACGCGTCGCCGTTCACCGACGTCATTTAAATGACGTCGCCCCGTCAAGACGCCATTTAAATTACACAAACTGTTCCCTTTTCCAACTCCAATCCGAACTCTGCTTGCCTTAATGCATATTCCTCCTCTAATTCAGAAAGGGACTTCCAATTTCGCAAGTCACTCTATAAATCCCTCATCTCTTCATATCAAAGCATTACAACAAGCAATCAAGAGGGAAAGGTAGAGAATTCTCTTCAAGACTCAAGGAAAAGAGGTGAAGAACAAGGAGGAGTCAAGAAAAATCAATTCAAGGAGGATAGATTCTACACAAGATTCTTCAAACAAGAGGACGAGAAAGGCGATTGAAAAGCTTTCTGAGGTGAAAGATCATCTAAGTAGGCGAGATCCTAACTTACAAGTAAGCTATTCTCTCCTCTAATCAATTCTTCCTATGCAACTTTCTACATGATCTCCATATTCCAATTCTCTATCTAGAAATATCCTTTCTTCCCCGGTCCAAGAAGATTCTCTTCACTTCCATAGGTCCAAAAACTAGTTAACAAAATCAATCTCTCCATGCAATCTAATGTATCCAAGTGGCATATCCATGGATTGATAGTCCGTGCCAAGCATTACATGAGCACAAACATGGATTGGACTGCAATGGGTGCTTTGATCGAACTATGGCATCCACAAACTTATACTTTCCTCTTTGCCACATTCGAAGCCACCATACTCCTAGAAGAAGCCGAACTCTTATTGGGCCTTCCCAAACTCAAAGTCAACAACGATGATCCTGATTTGAGTGAGATGATATTCATGAGAGAAAGAATCACGGGTTAACAATTATTGGAAAAGATTATGAAGAACCCAAAGGAAATTCAAGGCTGTCTTACCAAGAAATAGATCAATCTTGTTAAATTAGATGAATGGACCTGGAAGAAGATAGAAGATTCCAAAGATGAAGATACAGAGAATGTGATGAAGGCATTCACCACGTGCTTAGCTGGATCACTACTATTCTCTGCCCAAGACAATGTTCTAGAAGATGATCAAATCAGCGCAATCAATGGGATTTTCCAAGGGAAGCAGATTAGCGCAGCGGTTCTAGCCTACCTCTATAGTGGGCTCTCTGCAGCTCCTACGGGCCAACCTCCTTATGGAAGCATGCTACTCTTAGCTCTGTGGGTGAAATTCCACTTCAAATTCAACCATAATGAGGAGAAAGTTCCAAGGATATCTCAGACATATCAGCGCAGTCCTATCTTCCATATTGCCAACATTGTGAAATTCAATGATAACATGACCAATCGAGTGCCCAACCTCAAGACTCGAGCTGACTGGCGTACGTATTTCAAGGCCATGCCCAGAATCGGATTCGAATCCACACCACTTGCTCTCATAGAAAAGGCAGTTCGAGTGCGTCGTGGTGCTGGCACAGAGCTTCGACTGATTGGGGCAACCGAGTTCGTCCTTTATAAACCCCATTGGTGTCATCCTCAGCTTGGCATGCCTCGCTATGAATTTCTAGAAATATCTTCTCTTTCTCCAATCAAGAAGCGGGCATTAGGAACTGATGAAGACTTTGAGGCGACCGAACTTATTGCAACTCTTTGGAACATCGGATTCACCCGTTGTGTGAAAACTCCTTATGAAGCCAATAAGGAACTGTGGAAATCATATGTAAAGGAGCTCAAGAAAGTTCGACCTTGAAAGCTCTCACTCTTTTCCAATTTGATGTATCACTTATTTTATTTCAATGAAGAAATCCATCCTTAATATAGTAGAAATTCTCCTTTAATGCTTTACAATCTTCCTGTAATTTTTCTTTGAATGAAACTGTGATTTTTTCTCAAAATATGAACCCTCGGGTTCAGTTAATTCAAATCGTGTCGACTTAGAAAGACGCTTTTCACTCTTAATCGATTTCCAAATTTTTAAAAATTAATCCTTAAAGAACCCTAAATCGCGTCTGACCATCGGGACGCCTTTCAATTCTCTCTATCCAATTTTCCAAAGATTTCCAACAATTAATCCATTAAATGGCGTCGTCCTTACAAGACGCGAATAACCATTCTTTTCAAACTCTCCGTGGTACGACCCTGAGCAGAAGAGGCGGTAAAGTCCAAAAGGTGTCGCCCTAAGGGGACGGGTTTCACTTATTTCAAAAATGCCCGTTGCCGCCTAAATTTGTGCGCCCCTAAATAGCATCACTGTCCCAAGACGCGATTTAAAGAATTCAAACAGGGGCTTGCGAGCGCGAGCCCCTTTCTCCCTCATTCTTTCCTTTGCTTTCTCTCTCATCCTCTCCCCTTTGGGTCCGGTGATCTCCGGCGATTCCGGTCTTCTTCTTCGGCTCTGGCGAGCTTCTCCAATCTCCGGTGGGCTCCTCCGACTCTGACCACCCTCTCTCTTTCTCCTCCTCCCTCTCACAAGCCTTCTTACGCTCTCACGAGCTCTCTCCCCCTCTAGCTCTCATCCTCCCTCCTTTACGGTCCCATGAAGCAAGGAGGACTTAGCGACGTGGGTGGCAAGCGGCGGCGAGTCACCGCCATTAAAGTGGTGGAGGTAGGCGAGGAGGAAGTCCCGCCGACCGAGGAATCAGTGCTAATGGAGGCGACGGCCTTCAAGGAGGCCGAGGAAGTCCCTCCGGCCGCTCAAGCAGGTGAGGAAGCGGCGGCACCGGCCGAGGAGGCAGGCCCTCGTTCGGTAAGCCTTGGAATACTCTTATAGCAATTCAATTCTGATTTTAGGGAGAGAAAATGGCCCGGCCACAGGTTCTTGAAACCTGTAGTGAAAGGCGTTTGGGAATGGGGACGCCTTTTGAAACGCGTCCCCACACCCTAACGCGATTTAAAAATGGGGATTAATTCTCCGAATTAATTTAAAAAATGATTGTTAGTGTTCTGATGATGATTCTGGTTGCAAATTTCAGGGCACGACGAGGACCAGGATCTCTTGGGACTTGGTGGTGGCCGCCTACTGAGGTCTCCCGGACTTTCAAAAGGCGAGACTGGCGGAGATGGGATTCCGGGAGATATTAGAGATAAAACCCTTCTGGACTGACCTGGTATTGCTCCAGGTCCTTAGGGAGAGGTGGCACGCCGAGGGCAGGGCCTTTCTAATGCCCTGGGGACACATGGTCCCCAGTCTCGAGGACGTATGCCGGATCACCGGCCTTCGAGTGGAAGGCTGGGTGGTGAGCGGGATTACGTATCCCGATTACCACGGGCTGGCTCAGGAGCTGCTGGGCCTAGAATGCACAGGATTGGAAGGCCAGGAGTCCCAGACCCTTCTCAAGACAGCGGTGGAGAGATCCCTAGGACTGGAGGAGCCTAGGCAGCAGCTCGACGAGTCCCGAGCTGAGTTGAGATCCAGACTGGCCAGGGCGGCTAGCGAGATATATGGTCAGGATCCTAGTGATAAGGTCAGGGTAGATAGAGACCTTAGGAGATTCTTAGTCTTCTTCTTCGGTAGGCTTCTCTTCGGGACGAAGGGTGACTACATCCATTGTCGCTTCCTGAGTCTCTTGGTAGATCTTGACTACTTAGGCGAGTACGCATGGGGTGCGGCCCTTCTGGCCCATCTCTTCACCGACCTCTCCGCCGTCACACCTGAACGGAAGACCACCATTAGCGGCTTTGCGCCATTTCTTCAGGTACTTGGCTTATTTTATATTTGTTCATTTCATTAAATGCTTGCAATGCGTGTGATCCTAACTACATGCTTTTTTATGCAGGTGTGGACGTATTTTTATTTTCCTCTGGGCTGAGCGAGGACATCTACACAACCGGCAGCAGTTCCGCTTGCCCAGCGTTGGCGTCCGGTAGTGGACACTGTGCCACAACATCACCAGTTGACGGCTCTCCGCCGTCAATTCCTTGATTACCCATAGTTGTTGGTCAGTTTTAAAATTCTTTTCTGTTTCACATTTGATTAGTTATCTAATGTTTAATTGTTTAATTATTAATTATTTTTGGTTAAAGTGTTTTTTAGATTAGCGTTTATTTAATTGCACATTCGATTGATAATTTAGATGTTTTATTAATTAAATGCAATGCAATCAATCTATATGAATGCAGGTTATCTGGCGTCCATATCTGGGTATGGACGATGCCAGACAGCCATGGGTGGAGCACGAGCGAGGCAGGTTTGGGCGCCAGGTGTGACTGCAATTCATGAACGAGATCGCCCTCCTGCGCCTGAGGCTGGCGATGCGGACATTGGGTTTGCATCACGAGTGGGTGGAGGAGGAGATCCCAGAGGGGATCGGGAGGTCGATGCGGGAGAAGCAGACCCACACGGATTGGAGTGACAAATTCCCAGATCAGCGGGATGACTGGCACCGATACGGGGTCCCAGTGGAGTCGCAAGCGGTGAGCAGCGACGCTTACCTGCAGCGCTACCGGGCCCACTATGCGGCCCACCTCCAGCTTCTCCGACCTCTCGATGTGAGTATATAATATGCATGCTTGTGAATGCTTCTTTCATTTTATTAATTATCTTGTTTATATTTGTAAATGCATGACATGTCATGAAAAATGCAGGATGCTCGGGATGCCACCATCATCACACTCCGTGGCCACCTCCAGGACGCTAAGGCCCAGTTGGAGCGGGTCCAGAAGGAATTGGACGAATTGGTAAGCGCTATGCATGAATGACATGGATGTTATGAATGCTCAATTTTATTATTAAATTGTTTTGACACTTGTACACTGACGGTTGTTCCCCTTTCGTTATAGCGTGCCGCTTAAACCCATGCAGCAACCCCCTCACCTTCTACTGCTGCCGGTCCTTCCTCCTTTTCGACTGCCCATGAAGCCGCTATGGCGGACCTGCGAAGTTATCTAGCCTTTGCCATTCGCCAAGCCACTCAGGCTGAGGAGAATGTTGCTGCTCGGGTAAGCCCTCAACTTGCTCCTTGCATGATGTCTTTTGCTTGCTTGATCACTTAGCTGATGATGTATTCTATTGCAGGTCCAAGAGCTCTGTGTGGCTCTTGAGGAGAGGGATGCGGAGCTGGCACGGGCCCGCAGCTCGGCAGCCCGAGTCGCAGAGCTAAAGGAGCAGCTAGCCAGACTCTCCACGGGCGACCTCCCTCGTGAGCTTGCACGTCTCCAGGTTCGGCTGGAGGTCTTGACGGAAGAGAGGGATCGAGACCGGTCCCGGTTGGAGAGTCTCCAGGGACGACTATCGGTGGCGGAGCACGAGCGCCAGAGCATCGAGACTCTCTACCAGCGTGCGCGCCAGCGGGCGTTGGAGCGGGGACAGGTGAGTGCCTTCACCACCAGCATTGCAGTATCCTCTGGCCAGGCAGGGCCAAGCGTCATGGGACCACTGCCGCCACTAGCTCGAAGTCCAGATGTCCAAGATGAGGCGCAGAGCCAGCTGGACGAGGGTGCGGGAGAGAGCTAGCTGTGAGGGCTGCAACCAATTATTTTTTTGTTTTGGAGTCCTGTGGATGGACTTCCATGTTGTACAAACTCCTTGTGATATATGAAAGGACTTTTCTTCATCCTTGAGTTGTCTTGGTATTGTTTTTCGCTGCCTTTCCTTTTCCATTCCTGCGCATGGCTTAACTAACAAATTAAATGTATGTTTAGGCTTTGCCCCTTGCCCAGTTAAGTAGCTAGTTACTTAATCCTATCCTTGGTAGAAGGGTCAAGAGGCGAAGTCTTTATTTAACAAAGGTGAATAAGGGTAATTAAAAGGAAGTAAAATGCAACACACAAGAATGCAAATGCTCACTGAAGGTAAAAGAATGCAATACGCACGTGATGCAACAAACAAATGCTAATTGAAATATTTTTGTTTCACAATTGAATATTTAGAAATATCCAATTTTCAAAGTTTTGCCATATTCAATTTTTTGGGGTTTTGAAATATTCAATTTTTTTTTTGGTTTTGCAATATTCATTTTTTTTTGGGTTTTGCAATATTCAATTTTTTTGGTTTTGAAATATTCGATTTTTTTGGGTTTTGCAATATTCAATTTTTTTGGGTTTTGAAATATTCAATTTTTTTGGGTTTTGCAATATTCAGTTTTTTAGGATTTTGAAATATTCAATTTTTTTGGTTTTGAAATATTCAATTAACTAAGTAAACTAAAGATCAACATGGAGCTCGGATCAAAAGAGAGTATCCATTCGTCAACTTAATTCCCACATCAATTTTTAATGATCTACTCCAGACTTATCGTGCTTGAATTATGTTTGGAATCGTGATCCCATTCGATGGTCCGACCCTTAGTCGACCTTGGCTATCCCTTAAGCTTGGGGTACGCCTCTTTAGAATGAAGGGAAGAATTGGTTTAAAAAGCCCGCGAGAAGGTTCTGGAGGCTCAGAAAGATGTCCTTTCTACCCTATTATCCGTTGGGATTCGGTCATTCTTATTTTGCGGGGTATTTAACAACATTGTGCTCCCTTTTCATTTGATTTTGTGGCCTTTTGTAATAGCATTCGCAATATTGAGTGGCCTTTTGATTTAGTTTGTCTTTTGCTCTTGCTTTGTTTCTTTTTTTTTTTTGGGGGGGGGGGGGGGAGATCTCCCCCTTTTTTTTTATGACGGCCTCCTACTAGGATGGCGGGTACGGTCAGTAGTCTATTCTAAGCCTCATTCCATCGTCGCGGGCCGAGAGTAAAAACATGAGTTTTGTTTTGAAAAGAATGAGTTGTATTTTTCCACTATTAGTCAAGCTTTCGGTGTTCCTTAGGCTTTGCATCTCTTGTTATTCACGAATCAAACGTGTTTGTGTACAATAATACGTTTGGATTAGGTTACCAAAGATTAATATAGGAATCTGAGTTTTCGAATTTTTCAACTCCACTGATCCTTGCACCATACTAATCAATTACACTAAGGATAGTATTTTTTAAGATACAGACCATTCCAAGGGTGAGTTAGCTCTTGTCCTTCTACATTGACTAAGCGATAAGCGTTATCAGGAAAAGCATGTGATATGACATACGGTCCTTCCCAGTTAGGTTGGAGCTTAGAACATGGACCACCAGGTTTTACAAAGATTCTTTTCATAACCATCTCACCAACTTTAAACTTTCGTTCAATGACCTTCTTTTGGTAAAAACGTGCCAATCTGTTCTGATATACTCTTGCATGATTGGCGGGTGACCATCTTTTCTCATCTAAGAGTTTCAATTGAGCAAGAAGTGCAGAGCGATGCTCATCAATGGGAAATTCCTTGCTCAATTGTACTCTTAATAATGGGATGAGGACTTCATATGGAATTACCGCCTCCATTCCAAATGTTAGGGAATAAGGAGTTTGCCCAGTGAGAGTGCGGATTGAAGTTTGGTATGCCTATAGAGCCTCAACTAATTTTTCTGGCCAGTCCGAGATCTTATTAGACTTACACGTTTTCTTGATAATTTTTATCAGAGTTTTATTGGTTGCCTCTGCTTGGCCATTGCCTTGCGGATAATAAGGAGATGAATGATGCAATGCAATTTTATACCTGTTGCAGAGGTCCTTCAGCTCTTGTGATATGAACTGTGGTCCATTGTCGGTGACGATGGTGCTTGGGATTTCAAATCTGGTGATGATGTTCCTCATGATGAACTTGCAAACCGTTGATGCTTTGATCTCCGTGTATGCTTCGGCTTCCGCCCACTTGGTGAAATATTCTGTTGCCGTAAGGATAAAAGATTTTTCCTTGGTGGCAGAATCAGGATTACCAAGGGGACCAATGATGTCGAAAGCCCACATGGACAAAGGCTTTGGAGATGAAATAGGATGGAGTGAAGATGTAGGGGAATGGATCTTATCGGCATGAAGTTGACACTTAGCACACCTACAGACATATCCTACGCAATCTTCTTCCATAGTTGCCCAGTAATATCCCTGTCTAAGGATTTTCTTTGATAGCTTATGTCCGTTAACATGGCCACCACAAACTCTAGCATGAGCTCCTTCCATGATCTTCCAAAGCTCATCTTCATTCAGACATCTTAAGAGAACACCATCAAATCCACGTTTGTATAAAGTTCCTCCAACTAAAGTGTACCTCTAAGCAACTCTCCTGATAGCTCTCTTCTCCTCAATAGTGGTTTCTTCGGGGTATGACTGATCTTCACAGTACTTAGCAATCTCATAATACCATGGTTTATCCTCGTCTTCCATTTCTTATTGCCAGTCTAGCAGCATGATCTCTCTTTTTTCCACAATATCCCCATCTCTAACCTTCTTCAGCAACTTCTCTTTAACTTTAAGGAAAGAAGGGTCTTTCACGGCAGGAGAACGACGCCTATGGACAGTAATGGACTCAGATTGCCTGTTGTTCGGGAAATTTAGGGAAGATGCAAGAGAAGCCAAAGCGTCAGCTAGAATGTTCTGATTCCGGGGAACATGGATAAAGATCAGTTTGGTGAAAAGCTTGGCATAAGCTGAGGTGAGCTCCTGATAGGGCTTGAGTTTAGGATCAAGAGTGCGATATTTGGTAAGCACTTGGCGAAGAATTAATTGACTATCACCCACAATTCTCAGTTTGGTGGCACCATAGAGATGATTGGTCTCGAGGTCGGCAAGGAGAGCCTCATACTCAGCTATGTTGTTAGTGACATAGAAGTCAAGCTGAAAGGCTTGTGGAATGGTGACACGTTCAAGTGATAGGAGAACAATGCCGATACCCTTACCGTGAGAGGTCAAAGCTCCGTCAAAATGCAGAATCCACATATCACCATTGACTTTGTTTATGGACATCAGTTAGTCATCCGGAAACTCTGATCGGACCGGATCAAATCGAGGAAGAGGGTGATGAGCAAGATGTTCTGCTATGGTATAGCCTTTAATCGCTTTCTGCTGAATGTAAGTGATATCGAATTGGGAAAGAAAGTTCTGCCATCATACCAACCTATCAGTGAGGACGGATTTCTCCAGAAGGAACATAATGGGATTCATCATAGCGATGAGATGAACTTCATGGGCCAAGAAATAATGCTTCAACGTCTGGACCACGCATACAAGTGCTACACATATTTTTTCCATCATTGTATACCTCTGTTCAGCAGAGTTGAGAAGTTTTGAGAGATAATAGGCTGCCCTCTCCTTTCCTTCTTCATCCTCTTGTGCCAGGACAGCCCCCACAGCATCATCTAGGACAGAAATATATATAATCAAAGGTTTGTCCGGAGATGATGGTCTCAAAACAGGAGGACTTGCTAAATAATTTTTCAATCCATCAAATGCCTCCTGACACTTATCGTCCAAATCGAACTTGACTCCCGATTTAGTAAGCTCGTAAAACGGCTTGCACCTTTGCGAGTGTTGGGAGACAAATCGGCGAATAAATTGCAACCTCCCAATTAGTCCTCTTAATTCCTTCAAATTCTTAGGAGGCGGCATCTCTCTGATAGCCTTGGCCTTATTGGGATCGATCTCAATGCCCCGCTTACTGACAATGAATCCAAGTAACTTCCCTGAGGATACCCCAAATACACATTTCTTGGGGTTCATCTTCAACTGGAATTCTCTCGACCTCTCCAGAACCTTTGCTAGAACTTCAGCATGCTCAGCTTTTGTCTTAGATTTCACTAGCAGATCATCCACATACACCTCTAAGTTAATATGCATCATGTCATGGAATATTGCCATCATGGCTCTCTGATAAGTGGCTCCATCATTTTCCAATCCAAATGGCATAACGATATAGCAGTAAGTTCCCCAAGGTGTGGTGAATGATGTTTTCTCTTGATCCTCTTCTGCCAACTTAATCTGATTATACCCCGAGAACCCATCCATAAATGACAGAGTTTCATAGCCAGCAATGTTGTCAATGAGTACGTCTATGTGAGGCAATGGGAAATCGTCTTTAGGACATGCCCAGTTTTAATCTCGGAAGTCAATACAGATTCTGACATTCCCATCCTTTTTCATAACTGAGACTATATT
Organism: Zantedeschia hybrid cultivar; assembly: GCA_030544215.1. NCBI lineage: Eukaryota > Viridiplantae > Streptophyta > Magnoliopsida > Alismatales > Araceae > Zantedeschia > Zantedeschia hybrid cultivar. The sequence continues at coordinate 10,519,482 of JARZZO010000013.1, read as the reverse complement.
GGCCACCCATTACAGATAAAGGACAACTCTAATGAATCTGACTTTATGCAGCTTATCGACCTCTTCTTTCATTTTCAAACCCATTTGGGGGTGGAATCGCCTTAACTTTTGTTTTACCGGGCTCGCTCCTTCTTTCAAGGTTAATCTATGATCCACAAGTGATGAGTCTAACCCTGACATATCCTCGTAACTCCAGGAGAAGGTGTCCTTATAATCTTTGAGAACTCGGACCACTGCCTCTTCATCTACTTCAGACATATTCTTGCCGACGATGACAACCTTAGGTTCATCTTCGGTCCTTAGATTGATCTCTTTGGTAGGCTCTTCTACAACGGCTAAGGGTTCATCGAATCTCTTCACTCCACTGGCATATGCCTCAACCGCGTCCTCATCGTCTTCTCCTTCTTCATTAATGGGGTCTTTCTCATGTAACAACTAATATACCCCGTATCCATCATCGACTAACTCATCGGCTCCACATTCTTCTGGCATCTGGATTGGATTTTCTAATAGCTGAGGGGTCTGAGAGTAAGAAAGGCATCTTAAAGCTAACTCCTGGAGGTATCTATCTGGAACTTGTCTACCCTTAGACTTCCTAAGCTTCCTAACCTTATTGACCTACCTAGAACTAGACTCCCTAACTTCACTAAACTCCCTATCCTGACCTAATGAGGACGAAGAAGGATAAAATCAGGGGATACAGGTGGGAATACAGGTGAATCCTCCTGCGGGGAGGGGCATAGCAGATCTAGAAGGGAATCTTTCCCGAATGACCCTCGAGATGGGGTATTGTCGGACAAATAGGATGTTTCCTCGACGAGGATTTGGGAGGAAGAAGTTGCCAAATTGACATTTTTTTTTATGAATTATTTGAGTTTAACATATAACAAGAATGGATGTAGATAGAGGGAGAAGGAAGTGATGGAGGTACCAGCACCAGTGCCCAGGGATTAGGGGGATCATATAGTAGTATGTCCTAAATCAGATCATAGATCCTCTCGAGATTAAGAGGAATCTGAGGGATGAGATCCTGAGGGGATATAGTAATAGTATTGGGCAGAGTCTGTGGAATGTCTTCAGTAATAACCCGCGACCAAGTCGGGGTTAGGAGCAGAGTGCAGAACAAGGTATGGAGTGTAAAAACATGAGAGGGATAAGTTCCCCTCCATAGGAGATCAGTAGTATAACCAGCATCATAAGGGTCATCTGGCTCCCCTTCATCTGTTTCTTCTGCCAGCAAAATCCTTTTGTCGAAGATGGCCCTGGGCCTCTCGATCAGTTCATCTACCAGTGGCGGCCACTTTGGTTCTGATGGGTTCAAGAATAGTCTGCTCAGTGAAATATACAAGTCCCACATGTCAAACCAGCGGTACCATTCACATTATGGATCTTGTGTCTTCCTCTTTTTCATTGGCCGCAGAGCCTCTAGAGACTGGTATGTCAGTAGTGGAGAACAATGTCTAGCCAGGTCCTTCCCATACACGTCATGTAGGTCAAAATGAGAGGTGATCACTACTGCGTTGTTGTGGTCATATTGAATAATGGGCCCTTTAAGAAAATGAGTAGACAAGGTCCAAGTCAAGGGATCCTGATTCTCTTTGCAAGGGGTAATCATGGTTTTCCATGTTTTCTTACCATCTTCACCTTCTTGTTGTTCCACAATGCTATGCCTCACCTTCTCTGGCCTGTAACTTAGGCCGCTGCCAGGTACTCTTCTCTCATCTGTCACCGGTTTAATTCTTCCTTGCAACCAGGTACCCAAACCCTTTCCAGATTGATACCCCACTTTCAGCATGATGTTCTAGCCTAGAGTATTCATGAACTTCTTCCACTTTATAGTATTGACCCGGTAAGATGTAAGTACAGTATGCTCAAAAGGATCTGCCAAAAGGGTGTGGGTCTGGCATAAGGAGATGACTGGCCTTTGAGGGGTAGGGTTGGGATTCACATTCAGTGAGTGGGTTGCAGCAAGGATAGGCATGCTAGTAACTTTGATGATACGTCCTTTTTAGGGGAACTTAAGGCATTGATGGTTCGTTGATGGAATCGCCTCAAGTGACTTGATGTAAGGACGACCGAGTATGCCTTTCAGTGAAAGATCAATCTCGAGGATGTGGAATTCAACTTCAATATGGTAAGTAGGGCCTAACTCTACCTTTAAATAGACCATCCTCAGAAGGGAACGGGTAGAGTTATCATAGGTTGTAACAGAAATGGGGGAAGGCAACCATTTTTCTTTTGAGACCCCATAGAGCTCCAGGGTTCTCGGTGGCAACACATTGATAGATGCACCGGTGTCTACTAGGTAGGTATTCACAGCCTTTTTACATATGTTGACAATTATACCTAATGTCATGCTCCTTGCTGCTAGCAGTACCAATTAACAAGTATGGAAAGATATAGAGGGTTGATCCCCCTAGGGTACCAACTGTGCGATGATCTTTTCCACTGGCACATCTTCGTTGACCATTACCCGTTGTAGGTATTCCATTAGGGCTTCTTGATGGACCTTAGATCTCTTGATCAACTCTAATATGGAGATGCGTGCCGGTGTTCTATCCAGCTATTTCAACAAGTCATAATGGGTACCAGGTATACTCTCTTCATTATGGACTTCTTCTACTAGCTGTAACGGGCCATCTCGCATTGTAGATTGAGGGAACACCTTGTTGAATATTCGACCGCTTCGGAGCGTATGTTCTTCAATAGCAGAAGCTCCAAGCGTTATCTTGAGCACTGCTGTGTTGAGGAGTGGTTTGGAAGGCGTAATGGCTTGGTGAGGGGGTGTTGGTGGAGGTAAGGGAACTCGGATGAGTGGTTTGGAGGGTTGGGATTGAGCAAGTGATGGTGATGGGTTATTTGGTGGGGGTACTATGCGGATGAGTGGTTTGGAGGGTTGTAGGGTATCGGGGTGAGTGGTTGTTGTAGGTATTGTTGGGAATGGCATACGGAGTAATGGTATGGATGGCATGAGGGGTGTATAGTTGGTTTGCGGAGGGTTGCTTGGTGAAGATGTGGTGGTGGAGGGTGGAATGGGTTTAATGGTGATAGGTTGTAGTTTAGGTATGCGGAGAATGCGGCGAGGCGATTGCTCGGTAATGCTTGACATATGACTTGCTGAATAGATAGAGGACGAATCCTCCACTTTCCATTGTTGCCCTCTACTAGCCTCAGACTAGCTACCTGTCAAAATGGGGGCAATTTGGTTTTGATGTTCTGGCAACGGGTTTTGTACTATGCCCATATTCTGTGGTGTTGCTTGTTGTACCAGGGCCCTTTGAACCGGCTGTTGCTGTTGTGGTGGCTATGGCTGTTGTTGTTGCTGCTGTGGTTTTTTCGCCTTCAAGGCGGCTATGTACTTTTTCATCTCTTCCCAATCAATCCCTCCTTGATCATTAAGGTCATGAATATAGTCTCGAAAGTGAAAGCAGGCATCCACTGTGTGTCACAGTTGACGATGGAACACGTAGTAACAAGACATGTCGACATTTGATGGCCAAACGGTCCTTTCCTTCAGCAACACTAAGGCGTTGGCCGCCATGAGGGCATTGAATATATCTGTGAGGGATTCTAGTAATTGGGGGTATACCGACCTTCTGGGGCCAGGAGGTTTCCTCTGCTATGTATAGTCATTAGGAGGAGGAACATTAGTGTAATTCGGCGGCTGTCGAGGTTGATTGTATACTTGTTGATGAGAATGTTGCGGTGCTGACTGAAGTTGCTGAGTAGGAGGCCTATAACCCTACTGGTTTTGGGGCCTGGATGACTGATATTGCTGTTGATTTCTCATAAACTGGTGCTGATTATTGTTCATTGTACTGACCTATTCATGGGACAATGTACCTTCAATAGTTGGACCCATAGAAGAATTGGGGATAATAGACTTCCGGGGTAGAGGTCTATTGGGTCGATGAGGATCGAAGACACTAGCAAAGGTGGAATCTTTGAATGCATTCTGAGCATAACGTGCTCTCTCATACAGATCTGCCATGGTAGTCAAGTTATTTAGGATCAACACAAGCTTGTACTGTGGAGTGGCGTTGGCAATCATCATATTTACCAATTCTTGTTCGGACAAGTGGCCTCTTATCTTTTCAGCCATCCCTCGCCATCTATCGGCGAACACTATGAAGTCTTCATCCGGCTTCATCTTCTCATTGAATAAGTCAGTGACGGACAAGGTAAGTGCCACCCTGTCTTTGTACCTTTGCAGGAATCTCTTCGACACCACGTCAAAATTCTCTACCTCACTGGGGTCTAAAGAGACGAACCATTTCAAGGCCGATCCTTCCAACGACCTTCTGAAGATGAATGCCAGTGCTTTTTTATCGTGCTACCAGAATGATGATTCATACAGAAATTCTTTGATGTGAAGGAAAGGATTGCCTGTGCCGTTGTACTTTCTGTAAATTGGCATTTCATAAGGTAAGAGATGGAATACTGGCAAATCAGGAACAGAGAGTTCAGGAGCGGCCTTGCTGTCCATATTATTTTTAAGATTCTTGAGCCGCTCGTCCATCTGAGACAACTTGTTAAGTAGGAGTTGGGTAGTAGAATCTGCTGGTGGAGGTGGTGGTTGTTGAAAAGACTGCCTCCGCGAATAAGCAGGGATGTGGGGACAGTGAGGTTGTGAACTGGCGGCGTTCCCACTGTGCCCGAAGGCATTCTAATAGATTGGGGTTTGCGGCCTGACAGGGTGCCGCGAACCAGACTGTTGAGTGCTTCTGTGTGGTGGAGTGGAAATACAGAGACATTCCGTGGCTTGAGTAGGAGCTTAATAAGCAGCAAGATGAACCACAGGGCTTGGCTCGGAAGGATGCAGAGGGGCTTTCCCTTTTAAGATTGATTGAATGGCGTCAAATTGACGAGGATCCACATGATTAGACAGAGCTCCCATGATAGTAGAAAGATCAGAAAGATGAACGACAGAGGGCCCAGTCTGGTCTTGGGCTCTTTCAACAGTAGGATTAGAGATGACATCAATACGTGAATGATTGCCCAAATCCGGGTGATATTGACCGTAGATCAGATTATCATGATACTGAGGGGCATGAGAATCTCCCTCATGAACAGATTGATCGTGATAGTCGGAGGTATAAGCGTCCCTTTCATCTTCAGAATAGGATGCACCATGAACCTGAGGGGCATAGGCATCTCCCTCGTACTCGACCAGATCTTCTTGTTCAAAGGCAACCATACCGACAGTTCTACCTAAACGTAGCATCATTGTATTGAGATGACAATTACTTCAATTAAGTTTGCACAGATTAACAACCAAGTGGATGCTTACGTTGTTTTGAAAGCTACTTGTTGGGTTAATTGAATTTTTAGAGTCAAATTCTCTCAATGGGTAAGATCCTAATTTCAATTCAATTTCCACCGTTATGCTCTACGGCTTCACTCACAACGATATGACTAACTATCCGGGACTTCAAATGGTACAACTGGCCCAATGAACAAAGAAGAATTCTTTGCTTTTAGGGACTTACGGAGGTCTTAACACCAACCACTCTAGTATGTCTGAGGGACCAACCCAATCAAAGAGAGGTGAGGATGCCAAGAGAGGTATTCCTAGAGGAGGGGGGTGAGCCCCAATGCAAATGACATGTGGCCTGAATGGCCTCTAATGTAAAATAAATAAATATAGATAGCAAGAAGATCAATGATCTGAGTGCTAATGACCAACAGGGATTAGAGCTTGAATCGCGTCGTTGTTCACCGACGCTATTCAAAATAGTAATCCCTCCTGTTCGCAGAAGCTCGGGCAGCAAGGAGGATAAATGGACATTAAATCGCGTCTTGCTAAGGCGACGCGCTTAACAAAATGTGTCTCCCTGTGCAGACGCTCTTTAGGTCCCAAAAGCAACAAATAAGAAGCAAGATCAAGGGCAATCCACTCTTCAAACAACAAGATGACTAAGAAATCAACTGCTCATGCGACGGCAACTTGAACATATAGACCAATCATGCAACACATGGATATCAATATGAACAAACACACTTTCTAATACCACTTCTCAAGCCAATCAAGGGAGGGAAAAATTTTGCTACAAGGAGATGTGCACGAGGTGCACGTGGGGATAACAGTCAAATAACCAACCAACAAACCATCAAACGTGTCCGAGGGACACAAGCGGTGCACCGAGGGTGCCCAATGGAATCAACAAGAGTAAAAAGGAGAGAAACGACAAGACAAGTCCCACCGTCAACGCCAAAAAGCTGTAGTGCTCAAAAAGAGTGTGTGTTCATCATGTTATCATGTGTTTACTATGATTAACAATATGAAAAGAATCGTGATCGCCAGAAATCGAGGATTTCAAAGGAAAGTGATCGCTTACCAACCTTGCAAACTAGGAGAATGTGGGGTCTTTTGTTCCTCTCTTTCGGCCGGCCGAAAGAAAAGAGCATTCTCTTTCTTTACTCTTGTTCTTCTTTTGTACCTTACACAAAAAAAATCAAATAAACAATAAAACTATGATTTGAACTAAAGTAGTGTAGTATCTATCCTAATCAAGAATCTAAACATGCAACTAAGCTAAAAGGACTCACTTCTTGTGTTCTTTTAAACCCCCTTAAGGAGTGTAGATTTGGAAATCATGAAGTGAGTGTGTGCGATGAATTGATGCAATGAAAAAAAACTATATGAAAAAGAAACTAGAAAGGAAATCAGTTGGTTTGGCCCCTTGAAAGCCTTGATCTTCTTGAGCTTCAATGGTGGAAGAGGATGAAGGGAACAAGAACTCCTTCTTGTTATCCACGTTTTTCTCCTTTGAGGACCTTCAAACACCTTGTAGAGAAATCCGAATCTTCTAAAAACCAACATCTTTCAAAGGTCAATGTCCATATATATTTATAAGAAGTGATTTTAGGGTATTTGGCTTTCAAAAGGACTCTCCCGCGGCTTGGACTTTCCCTGGACGATCATAATGAGAATTGGAAACCCTTCCAACCTCTGGAATAGGATTATCTTGGCCAAATCTTGCTTATCAAGAAACTCTTAAAACACGTCGCTCAAGGGAGACGCCTTTTAGTTCATTAATGCGGCTAAAACACAAACAAATCCGGAAAGGGAAATCGAAAATAATTAGGAAACATGAAAGGCGTCTTGTACATACGACGTGCTTTAGATAAATTAGGAAATTAACCAGAATTAGAAATAGTAAACCTAAGTGGATTAGGACTTAAACGGCGTCGTGTGAGGGCGACGCTATTCAGCTAAATCTTCTTAAATTTACAATTTTCAATTCCGAGTTGATTTCTGCTAAGAATCTAAATGGCGTCGTGTATACACAACATAATTCAACAAATTTCGAAAAAATCAATAAAAATTAATTAATGATTAAACATCAGATCATTCTGAGACATTATCATTGTGACATGAAATTTACTCAATATGATGTAAAAATTAGCGTGTCTACAGTTATAATTTTTGGACTCGAATCACTTTAGCTAGGTTTGTTATGCTATCCACAAGGCATGTCTAATTGGAAGGAAAGACTAAAGCTATGGCATGAGATGCATCTAATTGGGGTTGAGGCTGTTAGAATTGGGTGGCCTCAAAGCCAATCATTGTACATTCTAGTTCAAGATTATTAATAAAGGCAATTATTTCTTCATTTAATAGTTCTCGCAAACGACTATCGTAATGAAGGTCCATAGACAAATGTATGGGATATTGAATCATGATGAGATCATGATAGTGAGATCAATATCCTAAGGCAATTGTCTTAAATAGTTCTCGATCATAGGATATTTGAGATGGACATTAAATATTCGATAAGATCGACACAAGTTATGTGCTCATATGATGAGGGTGAATGATCTCACATTCACTCGTGTGGTGACACTAAGACAAACAAGTGGGTGCTCATTAGAGAATGAGTTCACTGAACAGACCCAAATTAGAATTCCTGGATGGTAATTATACCTATTAGTCAACCAGGGAATTCAATCATTGCAGTAGCACAGTTGGTCCTTTGACCTGAGTCACCAATGATATCTTGTTTGTGGACCATTGTATCTTGATTCTCTGACTCGTGGACTTTAACCATTAAGTCCACCATAATCGGTCTGTCAGATACAGTGGAAAGCTTGCGAAGGTAATTGAGTGAACAACAAGGGATCACTCACTCTTGGTATAAGACTGGAGAGAGAATGTCCTATGGATGTGTACACAGAAATCCCTGGCCAGGGTCAAATGAAAGAGATGTCTTTCTAGATATTAACTATGTACTGGAATCCATCTGGATAATGCGATAGAGGGTTTGACTATAAGACCATACCCTTGCGTTATCGGGACATTGCATGAGTGAAGGATTATATCTGTGCGGCATCTGCAGACGGAAAGGTTCAATTGAAGGGAACAGTGTCCCTTATATCTTCTGAGATCATGAGGTAGTGTTTGGTGCTGTTCATGATCAGAAGGCCAAGTGATTTGATCATCAGATGATAATTCACTTGTTTATTAAATTAATCATTTAACATATGATGTTTAAATGTTAATTAATAAATATTAAACTCAAGAAACAGTTCTAAGTTTAATGGGCCTGCAACCGGACTGATATATGGGCCTAGAGGGTCACACACATAAGAGTTCTCGTCAGACGGTGAGAGATGTTAAATTTCATGCTTATCTGGGTTTTTGTGAAAAGCTGTAGGATAAACATAAAGATTTAATGGAGAATTATCCAAGGCCAAACTCTTGGATAATCATGAGGATTAACTCTTGTGCTTATCCTTATTTCTATATAAGGAGGGCCAAGGGGGAGTGGTAAAGAGTTAGTTGGACGAATTTTACTCCCCAGATTCTCTCTCTCCTCTCTCTCTCTCCTTCTCTCTCTCTTGGAGTGGATCTGTCTCTCTCTGCGTATGGTGGATTTGAGATCTGGTCGGAACACTCAAGCCGAGGAGGAAATCGCGTCTGCTGCGGGAACTCGTGTGGATACCTCTAGAGATCGTGCGCGTGCGCGATTATCGAGTCGGCATCATCCACGGGAGATTCGAAACCCCGCAAATGTGAAGAACTGTTCTTCTCGCGTTGATTTTAATGTCCGTTTTACGACCCCAGCAACCGATACAATGGAATCATTTTTATTTCCGCTGCGTTCATAGCGATTCCTTATAGAGGCATGGTACAATTTTGGTGTGTTATCCACAAGGACTGCGTTCTAATCTATACCTGTTACGTAATGATAGTAATGCTTAGACCAGACTTTAATCATTTGTTGTGCTATCTATAAGGCCATTATAACTTTGGGGACTAAAGCACGATCAGATATTGCAAGGAGTTGTAAGTCCCATGAGATGGATGCTCTTTGATTATATTACAGTTTGTTGTGCTATCTATAAGGTTGTAATACAAGTCAGTGAGATTTCAATCCCCAATAGGAGAACATCGACGTCTCATGTTCTGTATATCTGATAATTATACAGTCTATTGAAAATTAATGGGAGTAAAACTAGATTAAAGACTAAATCTTGTTTTAAATTTTAATAGTTGAACATCTACTAATTTTAATTTTTTTCTCCTATAGGCAAGAATGTCCTAGAGTAATCCACTTCGTAGCATATTAGATGTCAGTTGTTTGACAGGCCCAAACTACTCAGATTGGCTCAGAAACCTGAAGATTGTCCTCAGGTCTGAGCAAATTGCCTACATCCTAGAAGATGAAGCTCCTCCTGAGCCAGTATCAGATACCCCAGAAGTAGAGATGATTACGTGTGAGAAATGGAAAGAGGATTCCACTGTGGCCCAATGCTACATGCTTACCTCCATGAGCAATGAGTTGCAAAGGTAGCATGAGGAAATAGATGCCAAGTCCATCTTACTCCATTTGAAGGAGCTCTTTAAAGAGTAAAGCAGAATAAAGAGATATGAGATATCTAAGAAACTGTTCAAGACTCAGATGGTAGAGGGGTTCTCTGTACAGGCACGTGTATAGAAGATGATTGAGTGGATAAAAAGGTTGGATGCACTTGGGGTTCCACTCCCAAAGGAGATGCACACTAACCTTATTCTTACCTCACTTTCAGCCTCATACTCACAGTTCATTGTGAACGTTCACATGAACAAGATACAAGTGACACTAGTTGAGCTGCTCAATATGTTGAAGACTGCAAAGAGAAACCTTGTGAAGGAAAAGCCCCCCACCCTCTTAGTCGGTAAAACCAATAAGAAAAGGAAAGTAGGACCAACCTTTAAGAAAGGCAAAGGTACTAAACAGAGCAAGCCAAAGTCAATGCCTAAGAAGGATAAAGGCAAAGGAGTGGAAAAGGGTGACTGCTTCTACTACCACTAGAAGGTCACTGGAAGAAGAACTGCAAAGAGTACCTCAAGGACAAAACTCAAGAAAATGTAAAGAAACCAGAAGCTTCAGGTGTTGACAAGTAGATGAAAGTTAAGCAAGGACGAGGTGGACTTGAGGCTAGGAAACAGTGCAAAGGTTATGGCGGTCGTTGTGGGGACGATGAACCTCAAGGTTTCATCTCGAGATTTACTTTCTTTAGAAGATTATTTTATGTTCCTACCATAATTAAGGATATCATTTCTATTTCATATTTGGACATATTAAGGTACAAATTGACTGTTGTCAACAATAGTTGTTTAGTTTATTTTAATGATAAATTAGTTGTTTTTGCAAAAATTAATCAATGAATTATACTTGTTGGATGTTTCTAATTATAATCTCCACCTTGATACTGCTATTAAGAAGAGCAAGAACAGTGTGAACCAAGCCTACCTGTGGCATTGTAGACTTGGGCACATTGGCGAAAGTAGACCCTAAATGTTGCTTAAATATGGAGACTTGAATTCATTCAATTATGAATCATTTATAACATGTGAGTCTTGCTTTATGGGTAAATTGGCTAAGTCTCCATTTACCGGAAATAGAGAACATACTAAAGACATTTTGAAACTGATAAATTCGAATGTATGTGGTCCAATGTCTACTTATGTCAAAGGTGGCTTCTTTTCCTCACGTTCACCGATCACTTCTCTAGATTTGGCTATGTATAATTAATGAAGTACAAGTCGGAAGCATTTGAAAAGTTTAAGGAGTTTAAAAATAAAATTGAGAAGCAAACTAGAAAGAGTATTAAAGCTCTCCCATCGAATTGCAGAGGAGAATACTTAAGTACAGATTTCACATTGTTCTTAAAGGATAATGGTATTATTTCTCAACTGACCTCTCCTTATACACCACAGATGAATGGTGTATCAGAAAGCATGAATCGCACCCCATTGGACATGGTGCAATACATGATGAGTTTTTCAGGTTTACCAGTGTCTCCCTAGGATATGCACTCCAGTTAGTTGCATATCTACTTAACAGAGTGCCCAGTAAATCTGTGACCTCTACTATATATGAGATATGGAATGATAGGAAACTAGAATTTAAACATGTTAAAGTCTAAGGATATCCTGCCCACATGAAGAGGCATGATCCAGATAAACTTGAATCTAGAACTGATAAATACAGGTTTCTGAGATACTCGAAGGAAACTTTTGGGTACCACTTTTACCATCCTAGCAACCAGAAGATGTTTGTAGCCAGAAAAGCTGTATTCGTGGAAGAGGAGTACCTTCTCTAGGAAGACATTTGGAGTAAAGTAATTCTAGAATAAGTTCCAAACCCACAAACTACTGTAGTCTCATTGGATGAGCTATCAGTTCTGGAGCCTGTTCAGGAGTACAGACAAGATCCTGTAGGTCGAATAGAGTATCTAAAAAACTCGAAAGATAATTCAAAAGTACCCTACAATCAGGATGATGATCCAAGACCTATTACGAGGCATTTGAAGGCCCAGAAGCTAGAAAGTGGCGAGAAGCTATGAACTCTAAAATACAATCCATGTACACCAACTAAGTTTAGAATATGGAGGACTTGCCTGAGGGCATTGTACTCATTAGATGCAATAAGATCTTTAAGAGAAAGATCGGTGTAGATGGACAAATTGACACTTATAAGACAACTTTGGTGGCAAAAGGTTATCGTCAAAGGCAAGGAATTGACTATGACAAGACTTTCTCACCAGTAGCTATGATAAAGTCGATCAAAGTACTTCTCACCATAACAGCACACAATGATTATGAGATCTGACAGATGGATGTGAAAATTGTCTTCCTCAATAGTAACCTTAAGGAAGAGGTGTATATAATATAACCAGAAAATTTCACATCTAAAGAGTTTTTCGATAAAGTGTACAAGCTTCAGAGGTCTATTTATAGACTAAAGCAAGTGTCTAGAGCTGAAACATAAGATTCGATGAAGCTATCAAGTCTTATGATTTCACTAAGAATAAAGATGAACCTTGTATATGTTGGGATCCGGGCGTGACTCGACTAACACAGCGGAAGCAACAAAAATTAATCCCGCCCGATACCCGCAGATCCGTTTCACAACGAAAACTAAAATCGAAAATCAAAGTTGTGATCTCATCACCTTGCACGGATTCGAATCCGCGACCATTTCCGTTCCGTCGAAGCGATGCCGTTAGCCGTACAAGCGTCCGGCCTCCAACGGTATCCAAGCGATCCTCCGCAGTGATTCGTCCTCGATCCCTCGTCCATTTCAGTACGCTCGCTGAAGAATCCTTGCCGCAACCATGTCCGGATCATCCAGACGGGAATTCCTGACTCTCGGGAAACGCGCGCAGCGGAGACGGGAAGTCTCCCGACACTTCGAACGGGGCGCCCAGAGGAGGAGGAGAGAGAGAGGGGGGGACGGCCACCTTAAGAGCTCCTGGAGCTTGGCCCAAGGTTTCTCAACAGCGCGTATATATATATTAAGTCGGCGCGACTTTTCACAAAAGTCCCAGAGTTAATATAAATCCCACTTAAGTACCACCGATTGAGAATCTGTTTGCGTGTGACCCTCTAGGCCCATTAACCAGTTCGGTTTTCAACCCGTTAAGTCCAATAACTAGTTATTAACTTATTGTAATTAATTAATATCTAGATATTAACTAATTACTTAACCGAATTAAAATCTCATATAAAGTTCGGTCGGACTTCCGATCAAGATGGGTTCCAAGCAACACCGCATGATCCCAGAAGGCAATGGGGTTCAGCAACCCACTAATGGAACCTGTCTATCCACAGTTATCGCGTGACTATAATCCTTCGTTCGCACAATGCTCTCGAGTTAACCTAGGGTATGGTCAACTGTCAAATCCTAGATGGTCAACTCACTTGAATCTGACTCCGCTGTACAATATCCAAAAATAACTTTTCTGATACTGTGTCTGCTCTAGCCAGAGACTCCTGCGAATCTTTTCTAGAGTATTCTCTCTCCAATTACCTAAGAGCGAACGATCCTCTATTGAACACACAATCACCTTTGAAGGTCTTCCGCTAGACCCGATCCTTGACTATTAGAAATCCCGTGGCTAGGGATTCGTAAGCCAAAGTCAAAGCCTAGAAGTCCACCGACAAGGTGTCTTTGGTGTCTCAAGTCCAAGGATCAACCATGCCACTGTGACAATCAATCAAGCCGGTTGACAGTCAGATAAATTACCATTCGGCGATTCATATCGGATCAGTTCAGTTAACTCATTCCCTAATGAGCACCTACAGGTTCACCATTATGTCTCCATGCATGTGACTAACGAGATCAGTTACCCTCATCATATGAGCTGGAATAACCTGTACTAGTCTTACCGGATGTATGATGTCCTCTTCAAACATCCTACGACTATGAACAATTTTGACTATGTATTTATAGGTCATCGGTCTCATTATTATGATCTCATCATAATCCGATGATCATTGCACACATTCATGGATTTCATTATGCGCAATGATAATAAACACACCAATCTACATAATGAAATATATATATATGCCATTTATTACTGAACCAGATTGAAATAGGTGCTTCGTGATTGGCTTAGAAGCCACCTATATCTATCAATCTCCCACTCGGACTTAAGCTAATCACCTTTGATTTGATCTCCATCAAACCTAAGTGATGCTCATATCAAATCTGTGACTAAGTCTTGGTCCGAGATCTGCTAAATCATTCATAAATGGAATAATTTTTATTACTTTATTTCCTCTTAATTCTTTGTCTATGGACTTGTGAAAGAGCCTCAGAATGTTCTACAACTTCTGATGACACCATAACTCGACCACAAAATTGATCGCTCCCACTATTGTCCTACAACAACGGGAGAGATGGGAGACCTTTTAGAACTACATTTAGTTCAAGGATGAACTCTTTCATCCATACAGTTCCAATAACAGTATCACTTGTTAATCTCGTCATCGAGTTCTTGGTTGAAACCCTTCCAATCCATTCTATTCTTATTAGAAAGTTAAACCTATGCCTGATTTGAAATTTGAGTCATTGTGACTCATTGTTTCAAATCATCCTCTCCATATACAGGAGTGCATCCTTAACACTTCAAGTACTTAGTAATATGTATCACTCCTTCTATCAAAAATTTTCTGTATCCTTCAAGAAACGTTTCCTTAAAGAAATAAATTTCATATCTCAACAATTGAGATTTATTTTGGAATTTATATCGAACATTTTGACATACATATCCTCATCGATCTATATTAATATATTCGTATTCTCAATACGCAGGATGTTGTATCCAATCCTATTATGAAGAAGAACATGGATAATAATGCTTTTACTGATAGTAACATCCTCATGTCATTCTCAATGACTTTGATGTTATTATCACAACGCATTACTAATGTGATTGTGCTCCCACTGGCCCCTTTTGTACACACACATTCCGTGATCATTCTTAAAGATCACTGAGTATTTGACCATTAAGTCAAAACTCTTATTGCAACTTTGAGAAGCTTTAATTTGATTCAAAAATAATCTTTGAATCACAATTTCCTTCTTGGATATTCTAAAAGCTTTAAAGTTGTATCATATACACCTCTTCCTCAATCACATTGAGGAAATGCTTTTAATATCCAATTGTCATCTTATCATTATGATAGGCAGTATTGGCAAGTAAAATTCTAATAAACTTATTTTGGTAACCTTTAAGAAAATTTCATCCAAGTTAACACTTTGACCATGACCATTTCCTTTAAATTACCATATAAGTTTTAAGTAGTCTATTTGTACTAATCTTCATTCTGAAGGTTTACTTGCTTCTGAGATATACAATACCCTGAAGCAATACTATCAAGTTCCAAATTTAATAGGTGTTATGGACTATAGCTTAGAACTCTTAACTTCTTGCCAATTTAAAAGTTGTAATTGTGATAGAGAGCTTCCCTATAGATTTAGGATCATGATCCACATCATTGAGGTCCTCTCATTTTGCTATCTCTGATATGTCAAACATATCAAACTAGTTATTGAGAGAATCTCAAAATCTATGATGCTCTCTAATGTGTGTTATGAACGGTTCCAAACATCCGAAGATTATCTAATAATCTTATGTTAATTTGTGAGTTTATAACATCTTCTAGTTTTATTAGCTCTCAATGTCTTCTTTGAGGACATGTTCCTCTTCTTAGAAGACAGCTTTCAGTACGATAATTATTTCATTATCGCCTGGCCAATAAAATAATGTCCAAACTTTTAGACATCTCACAAATTCACATTATGCCATGTCCTTTTAGATCCAACTTCTTTGGATCATGTCTTTTCCAAAAGATTAGGACATCCTTAAAATCATGTTAGTCAATAATTCACATCTTATATGAATTATCGTAACTCCATATCTTATATAGATACACTGACTTATTTGGAATCATATGTAAAGTATGGACATCTAAGGTTCATACTCATATAAGAGTTAGGCAAATCTTATTATAAATAGAGTACTATATCCAATAAAGTGTTATTCCTCATTATATCAAATTACTATGATATACAATGAGGATTTATCGAGAGAGGATACAAAATTATCCATTTTCTTGACTTATGTGAATGTCGTGCTCAAGTATTAATTTCTTTGATCAAATCTAAGAATTTAATACTCTTTCAATTAATCACTTCATCTTGATCTTTTATATCTTAATCTCTTGGATGCATTCGACTAGTACTTCAGCAAGTATACATAGCCAAATTTTTCCAAGAGAAAACTATTAAGGTAAGTCAATACAAGTGATTATCTTTGGCCTTAAGAAGATATTGAGTTATTTACATCAACATGTATAAGCTCTAATAATTTCTACTTATCGCACAACCTAATGTACAATGTCATAGATAATCATAATTTACTAAGTTTATTTTTATAGGAGACTTGTGAACATTCATCATATGATGTCACATCAAGAATCTATAGTGCATTGACTAATTTTAAAATCTTTCATTCTATTCTTAAAAACAAATGGAACAATGCTTGTTCCTTTTCAGTCAATATTATTCACTTTTACAATTCTTGATAATTAATGGAATTAAATAACAATTATTTAGTTTCATATTAATCTCCTAAAAGTATATAAAGATTTATTGTCTCACAGCAACCTATGTATCTCATGAACTGTTGCTGAGTTTAACTCAACATTTTCATTTTCTCGATTTTCTTTTGCTTGTCTAAGTCTGCATACTATTGCAGATCTGAGAATCATTTCCAATATCTCATATTGGAGACACTAATTCTCCAATAGACATACAAAAGTAAATAATAAGAATACCTAAAACTTACAAGTTTCATAATCATTTTTGCATTTTCCAATATCCTTATATTAGTTGCAGTGGGAGAACTGTTCATTCTCTCTTTCACCTTACTTGCCTTTATCTATCTCAGATATGGGTTTGACCATTTAAGATCTTACCTCTAACCTTTCTCAAAGGCATACCATGAATATCTCTTCTACTTTGTTTCACCCAAGTAAGAGATTTTACGATATCTGACTAAGATAGTGGCTATCATATGGCCCTGAAGACATTCTTCATAGTCTTTTTGTAAATCTGAATTTGAGAAGTATTGACATCTAGGATGCCAAGTTTTGGATTTATTGACGACATTTCTGTTAATAGAGGCAATAAAATGATTTAAGCAGATAGTTCTTATAATTCAATTATAGACTTTTACTTTGAATTATTTCTCACTATTTTTCGACGGACTGTATAACCCTCAGGTACACAGAACAGGAGACTCTGATAGTCTCCTAGCAGGGATCAAAATCTCAATGACTTGTAGTACAGTCTTGTGGATAGCACAACAAACTGTACTACAATCAAAGAGCACCTATCTCATGAGACTTGCAACTCTTTGCAACATCTGATCATGGCTTTGGTCCCCAGAAATAAATTTTATCTTGGTCTCTTCCTAGGTGATAGTTTATAATATATCACATATATATATCAAAAGAAAAAATATGCATCAACTATACATGTTCATTATATGGTCATAGACAACACGGTGATTAACTAGAGCCATTCAATTAATCACTACAACTATATAACAAATATATAATTTGAAACATGCAAACATATAGGCACTGGTGATCTTATCTCATGTCACCTTCCTGGTTGCATTTGTGGATCATTCCCAATGTTGGGATGTTAGGATCCGGGCGTGACTCGACTAACACAGTAGAAGCAACAAAAATTAATACCATCCGATGCCCGCAGATCCGTTTCAGAATGAAAACTAAAATTGAAAATCGAAGTTGTGATCTCATCACCTTGCGCGGATTCGAATCTGCGACCGTTTCGGTTCCGTCGATGCAATGCCGCTAGCCACACAAGCGTCCGGCCTCCAGCGGTATCCACGCGATCCTCCACAGTGGTTTGTCCTCGATCCCTCGTCCATTTCAATGCGCTCGGTGAAGAATCCTTGCCGCAACCATGTCCGGATCATCCGGACGAAAATTCCCGACTCTTGGGAAACGAGCGCGGCAGAGACAGGAAGTCTCCCGACGCTTTGAACAGGGTGCCCAAAGGAGGAGGAGAGAGAGAGGGAGACGGCTAGCCTTGAAAGCTCCTGGATCTTAGCCCAGGGTTTCTCAACAGCGCGTATATATATATTAAGTCGGCGTGACTTTTCATAAAAGTCCCCGAGTTAATATAAATCCGACTTAAGTACCACCGATTGAGAATCTGTTTGTGTGTGACCCTCTAGGCCCATTAACCAGTCCGGTTTTTAACCCGTTAAGTCCAATAACTAGTTATTGACTTATTGTGATTAATTAATATCTAGATATTAACTAATTACTTAACCGAATTAACATCTCATGTAAAGTTCGGTCGGACTTCCGATCAAGTTGGGTGCCAAGCAACACCGCATTATCTCGGAAGGCAATGGGGTTTAGCAACCCACTAATGGAACATGTCCGTCCATAGTTACCGCGTGACTATAATCCTTCATTCGCACATGCTCTCAAGTTAACCTAGGGTATGGTCAACTGTCAAACCCTAGATGGTCAACTCACTTGAATCAGACTCCGCTATACAATATCCGAAAATAACTTTTTTGATACTGTGTCTGCTCTGGCCAGAGACTCTTGCGAATCTATTCTAGAGCATTCTCTCTCTAGTTACCTGAGAGCGAACGATCTTCTATTGAACACACAATCACCTTCGAAGGTCTTCCGCTAGACCCGATCCTTAACTATTAGAAATCCCGTGGCTAGGGATTCGTAAGCCAAGGTCAAAGCCTAGAAGTCCACCGACAAGGTGTCTTTGGTGTCTTAAGTCCAAAGATCAACCATGCCACTGTGACGATCAATCAAGCCGGTTGACAGTCAGGTAAATTACCATTCGGTGATTCATATCGGATCAATTCCGTGAACTCATTCCCTAATGAGCACCTACAGGTTCACTATTATGTCTCCACACGTGACTAACGAGATCAGTTACCCTCATCATATGAGCTGTAATAACCTGTACTAGTCTTACCGGATGTATGATGTCCTCTTCAAACATCCTACGACTAGGAACAATTCATAATATGTGTTTATAGGTCATCGGTCTCATTATTATGATCTCATCATAATCCGATGATCTTTGCACACATTCATGGAGTTCATTATGCGCAATGATAATAAACACGTCAATCTACATAATGAAATATATACATGCCATTTACTACTGAACTAGATTGAAATAGGTGCTTCGTGATTGGCTTAAAGGCCACCTATATCTATGAGTGTATACAAGAAGACCAGTGGGAATGCAGTCATTTTCATGATCTTTTTTTACGTGGATGACATTCTACTCATTGGGAATGATGTATCAATGTTATCATTAATAAAGGTTTGGCTATTAAAGAATTTTTCTATGAAGGATTTAAGTGAAGTATCCTACATATTGGGAGTACAAATCTCTAGGAATATATCAAAAATGATACTTGGATTAACCCACTCTGTGCATATAGACACCATTGTCAGAAGGTTTGGCATAGAGAATTCCAAGAGAGGTCTCATACCAATAAGACATATAATTAATCTATCTAAGGGACAGCCTCCCAGGACTCTTGAAGAGATGGGAATCATGGATAGAGTATCCTATGCCTCTGCTATAGGCTGTACCATGTATGCCATACTTTGTACGAGACCTGACGTGGCCTATGCTCTAAGCATTACAAGTAGGTTTCAGGCTGATGGAGATGAAGAACACTGGAAGGCAGTGAAATGTATCCTTAGATACATGAGAAGAACTAAGGATATGTTTCTAGTTTATGGAGGAGATGACTTAAAACTGCGTGACTTCATGGACTTGAGTTTCCAGTCAAATCCGGATGATAGTAAGTCTACATCTGGATTTGTGCTCACTTTGAATGGGAATGTAGTATGCTGGAAGAGATCCAAGCAAAATATCACTATAGATTCGAAGAAAGAAGTTGAGTACATTACTGCAACTGAATCCGCTTTGGAAGTAGTGCAGCTGAAGAAGTTCATCGTCGACCTTGGTGTGGTTCCAAGTATCTCTAATCTCATTCTGCTGCTATGTGATAACAATAGGGCAATTGCACAAGTGAAAAAGCCACAATCTCATCAAAAATCGAAGCACATCTTGAGATGCTTTCATTTGATTAGACAGATCATTACTAGAAGAGATGTGGTAGTGGAAAGAGTTTCCTCCACCGACAATGAAGCAAATCCCAAAACCCTTGTCTAAAATTGTGTTTGAGCATCTCCTAGAGACTATAGGTATTCAGCATAAAGGTAATTGATTTTAGTCTAAATGGAAGATTGTTAATCTTACGTGGCCTTCAAGCCAATCAGACATTGTATAATCTTGTTCAATTATTAATGAAATGGTTTTAATATTCATTATGTGTATGTTGTTTGTGTACATCTCATAATGAAGTACGTGAATGTGTGCAATAGTGATCAGATTATAATGAGATCATATTAATGAGATTGATCACTTATAAACACATTCTTAATTGTTCCTAGTCAGAGGATATCTGAGAAGGACATTAAATATCTGGTGAAACTAGTACAGTTTAATCCGGCTTATATGATGAGGATAACTGATCTCATAGTCACTTGTATGGAAACATTAAAGCGACTCTGTATCAATCTGAGATCGTTCGCTCTCAGTTTAGAGAGAGAATGCTCTAAAAAAGATGCGCGGAAGTCTCTGGCCAGGGTGAACATAATATTAGGAAAGGAGTTTACTGATATTATACTGCTACATGCAAATCAAATGAGTCGACCGGTTAGGGATTGACTGAACACCATGCCCTGAGTTGACTCGAGAGCATTGCTCGAGTGAAAGATTATATCCACGTAGTAACTATCGACGGAAAGATTCTTTGAGTGGATTGTTGAACCCCAATACCTTTCGAGGTCATGAGGTGCTGCTTGGCATCCAACATGATCGGAGGTCCGATGAATTTACTCAGACAAGTTAATTAATTAATATGGAGATATTAATTAATTAATTAAGTCAATAAGGAGTTATTGGGCTTAGGGGGCTATTAACTGGACTGGTACTTAGGCCTAGAGGGTCATATGCACAAAGATTCTAAGTTGACGATTGGTATGCTCATATTTTTAGATTTCTGTGCTTTGACCTTGGCTGACGAATAAGCATTTGACCTTGGCTGACGAATCTTTAAACCCGGGATTCTAAATAGTCAAGGATTTCTGTGCTTTGACCTTGGCTGACGAATCTTTAAACCCAGGATTCTAAATAGTCAAGGATCGCGTACAGCAAAAACCTTTGAAGGAAATTGAGTGTTCAATCTGAGATCGTTCGCTCTCAGTTTAGAGAGAGAATGCTCTAAAAAAGATGCGCGGAAGTCTCTGGCCAGGGTGAACATAATATTAGGAAAGGAGTTTACTGATATTATACTGCTACATGCAAATCAAATGAGTCGACCGGTTAGGGATTGACTGAACACCATGCCCTGAGTTGACTCGAGAGCATTGCTCGAGTGAAAGATTATATCCACGTAGTAACTATCGACAGAAAGATTCTTTGAGTGGATTGTTGAACCCCAATACCTTTCGAGGTCATGAGGTGCTGCTTGGCATCCAACATGATCGGAGGTCCGATGAATTTACTCAGACAAGTTAATTAATTAATATGGGGATATTAATTAATTAATTAAGTCAATAAGGAGTTATTGGGCTTAGGGGGTTATTAACTAGACTGGTACTTAGGCCTAGAGGGTCACATGCACAAAGATTCTAAGTTGACGGGTCAAAAATGAGAATTATATTAATTCAAGAGTTTTTGTAAAAATTACTAACGAATTAATATAAATAAATGGCGAGAGGGCAGCTATGGGCCAAGCATCCAGAGCTGCCCTGGCTGTCCCCCCTCTCTCTCTCTCTCTCTCTCTCTCTCTCTCTCTCTCTCTCTGTGTCACACAGAGGGCGCCCCCTTCAGAAGTTTTTCGCTTCTCGTCTCCAACTCCTGACCGTCAGGAATTCGTCGTACAAATGCCACAGCACGCACTTGAACGGAGACGGGTGACAAGCGCTAGCACTTCACCGAGCGATGAACTGAGGGAGATCCGTCATGAGGAGGATCGCGTGGATACCACTAGAGGCCAGGCAATTATGCAGCTTGGCGGCGTCACACCGTCGGAACCACATGAACGCGGATTCGACTTCGTGCAAGGTAAAATATGTTCATCATATTATTTGATTTTTGTTCTTCGAAACAGATCGAGAACAGGTTAATCCTAATTTTTGTTTCGCTGCATTGACCATTCCCGTATGGAGAGATCCATACACTTACCACTATTGATTACGTAAGTGCAATTAGAAGAGGCTCTTCTCTTTATGGGCTCAGGCTCTCCCTCTTTTTTCTACTAGAGCACTTGAGATATTCTCCTATATTGGAAGCTTTCATGCACAATTTGCTTAAGTCCCTTGTTTAATTCTCCCTCAGATCTTTTATAGGTACTTATAGACTATTTCTCTGAGGCAGTGTATTTTAAAGCTTGAGAACAAAAGCTTCTTCAACGCATCTACCAATTCAGAGTGATCAATACATTATTCGTGTGATTGAAGGAGTTATAAGTTATAGCAGTGCATTATTTATGTAGTCATGTGGTAGTAGGTGAAACAATGTTCAAATTTAATTTATAACAAGATGCAAGCTATTATCATCTAGTAGAAAATAGTAGCTATAGTAAAGAATGGAATTATGAAACTACAGAGTGGTCATGTACTCAATTATGTTTAATATTAGGCCTGTGAAATAGTGAATCATCTACTGAATAGGAGTTAGCCAGCGGGTGATTTAATCATACATTGTTTATACAATGTGCAATGGATGAATCAATCATACACTAGGATTATATTATCCTATGGATGACCTAGTTGTCTACTCATGTTAGTGATCGTTCCAAATTGTGCGTCGTTAAATACTCATGAAAACGTTCAATCTAAATTTATCCGGCTCACTTAAATCAAATTTTGAAATTTAATAGTTGTGAGTCCGAGTCGATCCATAGGGAGATAGAATTTTAATTTTGAAAATTTTAGAATTTAATTAATCTAAAAATAAGTGCAAATTTAAATAAACTAATTACTTAATTAAACTAAAACGTAATTAACTAATGTTATCTAAAAATATAATTGCTTGAATTAAACAACTCTTTTTTTCTTCTTTTTTAAAAATTAAACACAAACACATATATAAAAATAATAATAAATAAACACAACTAAAAATTATAATGAAGACATTGAAATTTAACTATGTGTAACTTATTAATTATCTAAAAATTACAAAACAAATCACAACATTTATGGTTCACTATCATTAAACTTAAATAATCAAACATCAATGACTAACTAATCCTAATCAATCAAGTTAATACTACACTAATTGGGGAGAGGAAAGAACAGAATAACAACAATAATCTGTGGGGCTTTGTGGAAACTGCCGACTGGTGCAGTGGAGCTTGATGCTTATTGATGTGGAGAAACTTGAGAGCTTGATGCTTATTGCATGTGGAAGAGGGTTGCTGGCACGTGGTTGCTGGGCAGGAGGAAGACTGATACTGGAGGAAGCAGCTGGATGGTGCGTAGAGGATGCTGCTTCACCGGGCTTGAGGAGCTGCTGCTGGGTGCTGCAGGTTGGCGCGTGGAGGAGCTGCTGGCTTCACCTGGGACAGCACGTGGAGGAGAGTAGGAAGCTGCTGGAGTTGCTTGGCCGGGCATGCGCATGGATGGTAGGAGAGTACGTGGCTGAGGAAGGATGCTTGGCAGCTGCTGGTGCGTGGAACTGGTGTTGATGCTGCCAGGGCAAAGGATGTTGCCGGCTGCATGCACTGGAGCTGGCGCGTGGACAGGTTGCTGGAAGTTGCAGGGTGCTTGGGGATAGGAGGAGATGCTTTAGAGCAGCTGCTAGCAGGTTGATGATGGGGCTGCTGGAGAGAAGCTGCTGGTGTTGCAGGTGTGGTTGCAGCGTGGGGGCTTGGAGCTGACCGTCCGTGCATGCATGAAGCTGCTGCTGGCGGCTGGTGCGTGCTGGACGTGCATGCAGGTGCGTGGGGCAGCGTGGGGTATGCGGGTGTGCGCTGGCGCAGCGGCTGGTGCAGCTTCAGGCCGGCGAGAGAGAGAAGAGAGAGATAGAGCGTGTGGGAGAGACTGAAACAGAGAACGAGAGAGGCGTATTCGGTGATAAAAAACCAGAGAGAGGAGAGGAGAGGAGAGAGAATAAAATAGAGAGGAAGAGAGAGACGTGGGAGAACAGAGAGCGTGTGGGAGAGAGCGAGAGGGAGGAAGAGAGTGCTGCGGGGAGAGAGTTGGAAAAGGAGTTGGAATAAGAGCAGAACGGAGAGAGGAAGAGAGGGCTGCGGGGAGAGAGTTGGAAAAGGAGGAGGAGAATCGTGGGAGAGAGAAGGCTGTAGGGAGGAAATCGGGATTCAAGGCGGTTGGAGGCTGAGAAGAGGCGGATATATAGAGAGGGGTGCGTGCGGGAAGGAAAACTGGAGAAGAAGTAGGACTGCGGTTGGGAAATTAGAGAGAAAGAAGGAAATAAAGGGTTTTGGGAAACTCCAAAGAAAGAAGGAATCAGATGGTCTCTTTTTAAAAAGAAAGTCGACTTTAGAAAGGCGGCTGGCCCTTCTTGGATCCTTCTTAGCCATGGAATCAGGACAATATTAGGACATTCCTTCTTTAGTCGAGTTTATTGAAATCCGAACACTAGACCTCCCCTAAATTTTCAGAAACTCCACCAGTTGCACTGCATCATCGGCATGTCCTGTTCACATAAAATAAATATAAATTAGCACATTATCATAAAAATATCATCATATTTATTCATTTCGTCTCGGTTTTGTCGAAAAACCACAAATGCGCTATACTTCTTTAATCACATGAAATGACGATGTTTTTAAGTCGGAATTTGACGAAATTGGTACCGTTGGACTTGGTATACAATTATATATCATTTCGTGCTATTTTGCAGATAAAAACATGAGTATGATGCATATGATTGCCCTTAAATGATCAATTTAACACTTTATCACACCCCCCAACTTACTCATTGCTAGTACCTTAGCAATGCAAACAAGGACAAGTTAGGACAAACAATGAATTATCATGCTTCATTTGTAGTATCTTTCACAATCAATTTAGGTGGTAGCCGGTTGGTTAAGCTAAAGCTTTTCATATCCCACAATATTTTAATTCACGACAGGTGATTGTACATGAAAATTGGCACGCTTAGAACTCGTTTCCGACCTTTCTGGTATATTCTTGCCTTTACTACCCATTAGATAAGACTACCTAGGGAGGAGAAGAGAGTAAAAGATTTCCCGATCAGTCAGTGTGGACCGTTTTTCAGTTCCCGTCCCAACTCAGCACTTTTCACGACTTGGTCATGTTTTTGGTACGATGGACTTTTTAGCGTGGCTTTTTCATTTCATTGTACTTTTTCTTTTGAGAGTGCATACTTTTTGCCACTCTCTTTGAATTGTCTGAGGGGAGGTGCGTACTTTTTGTCACCTACCTTCCTTTAGCTCTTTTAATACCTTTTATTGCCTTTAGTCTTTAAGCTGTCCATTTTAAATGACCGCCTCTTTTAGAGTGCTGAGTGGGACAGTCCCCTATTACGGATCCTACACATTCCTTTCGTTCAACCCAAAAGAAAAATTAGAATAAGTAGTCTTATCCTTAAGGTTAATTCCAGCAATTCTATACTTTTAAGATCTTTCATTTATTCTAAGTTGCCGTATGTGTGTGAAAATCATCCTACCGTGGATTTTTGTGAAGTGGGATATTTAAACTTTGAAGGTTTTTTTAACCAATGTGACCACCAAAAACTGATTTTGTTTAAGATTTACTTAATAAAACATGATTTTCATGCAATTTTCATAGGATGTGAAAAGAAGTTTTAAAAATTTGACCATTTTTGCAGTGAAAAAATATCAGTTTTCTTCAAAAGATTTTCCAATAAATGCATGTCAAATTGATTGTCCCACCCCCCAACTTAATTGACATGGTCCTCAATGGCATAAAAGATATGAAAAACATGTCAGCCAGAAGAGAATTGTGAAGGAGCGAAACAACCTGTAATGAAGATGATACAACATACCCACGGCGACTGCTGCTCAGGGACCTAAAAGAAAAAGAAATATAAAAACTGAAGTAAAATATTGGGTTGCCTCCCAACAAGCGTTAAGTTTATAGTCTTCAGCGAGACGGAAGTTCAGTTAAGGTGGATCACTCAGTTTTATGGATTCAGGTGGCTCATTTTGAAGATTTTCGATGAATAGTTTCAACCGTTGACCATTAACAGTAAAAGTGTTCCCACTCTTGGGATTTAGAATTTTAACGGCTCCACGATCGAAGGCTTCAACGACCACGAATGGTCCATCCCATCTGGATTTCAGTTTTTCAGGAAATAGGCGAAGCCTAGAATTAAATAGCTAAACTTTCTGATTTGGAAGAAAGGATTTTCTCACAATATGTTTATCATGAAAAGCTTTAGTTTTGGCTTTATAAATATTTGAATTTTCATAGGCCTCGTTGCGCAACTCTTCCAGCTCACTTAGTTATAAGGTTCGGTGGGAACCAACTTGGGCTAGGTCCAGATTGACTTGTTTGATGGCCCAATAAGCCCTATGTTCCAATTCCACCGGAAGGTGGCACGCGTTTACAAAAACTAGGTGATAAGGAGACATACCAATAGGAGTTTTGTAAGCGGTCCGATAGGCCTATAAAGCATCATCCAATCTTTCAGACCAATCTTTTCTATCGGGCCTAACGGACTTTTGCAGAATATTCTTAATCTCTCTATTGGAAACTTCCACTTGGCCACTGGTTTGGGGGTGATAAGGGGTAGCTACTTTGCGATTAATCCCATATTTCTTAAGCAAAGCCCGAAATTGGTAAATCGTGAAATGCGTTCCCCCATCACTTATGATAGCTTTAGGCCATCCGAACCGAGAAAAGATATTCTTCTGAATGAATTTAATGACCACTTTATGATCATTGGTTCGGGTGGCTACTGCTTCAATCCATTTTGAGACATAATCCACCGCTACCAGAATATATGTATGTCCAAAAGAGGGTGGAAAAGGTCCCATAAAGTCAATTCCCCAAACATCAAAGACTTCAACCACCAAGATCGGGTTGAGTGGCATCATATCCCTTTTCGCCATATTTCCTACGGCCTGACATCGGAGGCACGTTTTGCTAAATTCATGGGCATCTTTGAAAAGTGTGGGCCAGTAAAAACCACTTTGCAGGACTTTGGCTGCAGTTTTCTTTCCTGAGAAATGGCCCCCACAAGCTAGATTATGACAGAAGTTGAGAACACTCTGTTGTTCTTCTTCAGGAACACATCGCCTAATGATTTGATCAGGACATAATTTGAATAATTCAGGATCCTCCCAGAAATAATATTTTTCCTGAGAAAAGAATTTGTCCTTTTCACTTTTAGTCCATCCTTCCGGAAGCTGATTAGTCACCTTGTAATTGACAATATGAGCATACCAAGGTGCAACAGTGTGAGAAATGGTCAGTGGATGCTCATTAGGAAAGGAATCAGTGATTGGTGTATTTTCAGAGATCGGAATTCGGGATAGGTGGTCAGCTACCACATTCTCAGACCCCTTCTTATCCCGAATTTTCAAATCAAATTCCTGAAGGAGTAAGATCCATCTAATAAGACTAGGCTTTGCATCCTTCTTGGTCAACAGGTATTTCAGAGCTGAGTGATCAGAATAGATTATGACTTTTGCCCCTAAAAGATAGGATCTGAATTTTTCTAGGGCAAAAACCACGGCTAATAATTCCTTTTCTGTGGTGGTATAATTCATTTGAGCATCGGCAAGGGTGCGACTTGCATAATATATCACCACGGGACATTTGTTGATTCTTTGTCCCAAAACCGCACCGATAGTATAATCAGAGGCATCGCACATGATTTCGAAGGGTAAAGACCAATCTGGAGATTGAAGAATCGGGGCTTTGGTCAAAGATTCCTTCAGAGAATTAAATGCCTTGATGCAAGATTCATCCATTTGGAACGGGACATCCTTAGCTAAGAGAAGAGTCAGAGGCCGGGCAATTTGAGAGAAATTGTGGATAAACCGGCGATAGAAACCGGCATGGCCAAGGAATGAACGGATCTACCTGACCGAGGTGGGAAGAGGAAGATTGGATATGAGATCGATCTTAGCTTTATCTACCTCTATCCCCCTTTCAGACACAATGTGGCCTAGAACAATGCCCTCTCGAACCATAAAATGGCTCTTTTCCCAGCTAAGTATCAGATTGGTGTCTATGCATCGTGCTAGCACCTGTTTAAGATTTTTCAGGCAATTTTCAAAAGAGTCCCCGAAGATTGAGAAATCATCCATGAAAACTTCGAGGAATTCTCCCACCATATCGGAGAAGATAGCCATCATGCACCGTTGAAATGTGGCTGGTGCGTTGCATAATCCAAATGGCATCCTCCTAAAAGCAAACGTGCCATAAGGGCACATAAAGGTGGTCTTTTCTTGATCTTCCGGGTAAATAGCCACTTGATTGTACCCGGAGTACCTATCTAAGAAGCAAAAGTACTTCTGGCCCGATAACTTTTCTAGAATCTGATCCATGAATGGGAGTGGAAAGTGATCCTTCTTAGTCATTAGATTCAGTTTTCGGTAATCAATGCACACTCTCCATCCCGTTGTGAGACTAGTGGGTACCTCTTCTCCATGATCATTCTTGATAACTGTTAATCCAGATTTCTTGGGTACCACTTGAGTTGGGCTAACCCATTTACTGTCTGATATGGGGTAAATGATACCCGCATCTAGCTATTTCACAACTTCCTTCTTCACCACTTCTTTCATATTGAGATTAAGCCGCCTTTGCATCTCCCGACTGGGCTTAGAATTCTCTTCCATATAGATGTGATGCATGCAAATAGACGGGCTAATTCCCTTTAAATCTGCTACCGACCATCCAATAGCACCTTTGTGGTCTTTAAGGACCTCGGTTAATTGGGCCTCCTGCGGCGATGTGAGATTTGCCGCAATGATGACCGGGTGAGTTTGGTCCGGGCCCAAAAAGATATACTTGAGAGACTCGGGTAATGGTTTGAGTTCAAGCTCAGGAGGGTCCTCTAAGGATGGCAAAGCGGGCTCAGATTGTAAGGCTGGTAAAGGTTCAACCTTGGGCCAAGATGTTAATGGGCCAGGAGAGTCTTTTAAAGTGTTGGCTTCCTCCATAAGGTCATATGTGGACATCTCATTTTCTTCAACCAGATTATCCAAGACATCAATAGTATGGCATTCTTTTTCATGATCTGGGTATTGAGATGCTTTGAAGACATTAATCTGGACCTTTTGACCCCCAAATGAAATGTCCATTATGCCAGTTTCACAATTTATATTAGCTTTGGCAGTGGCTAAGAATGGACGACCTAAGATGATCGGGGTGTGAATGAGTTCCTCAGGCAGTGCCATATCCAGAATAAGAAAATCAACGGGAAAATAACAATCATGAACCTTCACAATAACATCCTCGATTAATCCCCGTGGAGTTTTCACAGACCTATCAGCCAACTGCAAGATGATGGGTGTGGGCTTTAATTCTCCAATATCAAATTTCTCATAAATGGCTGTTGGCAATAGATTCACACTAGCACCTAGATCCAATAAAGCTCTATCAAATGTAACTCCAGCTAAGTCACATGAAATTAGAGGGGCTCCAGGATCCTTTAACTTCTTGGGTAAATGATTCATCATAATTGCACTAACATCCTCGGAAAGCCGAACTTTTTCGGGTGTCATTCTAGATTCTCTTCGTGGAGTACATAATTCCTTGAGAAACTTAGCATAAGCTGGCACATGCTTGATGGCATCGAAGAGTGGAATATTAATTTGGACTTGTTTGAACAAATCCAACAACTCCTCATGTTGGGCCAATTTCTTCCTGGTATTGGGCTTAGCTAACAAGGCATTAGGAAATGGCACCCTAGGTTTATAAGAACTTGGGCCTTCATCTATCTTCCCTTTTCCTTTCAGATCCTCCTCCAACTTCTCCATGATGGGTTCATCTTCACTCTCACTTTCAATTTCCTGAGGCCCAACAGTGGAACCTTTGGCTAACTCTCCATCTGCATGTGATTTTTCTAAACTTCTCCCACTCCTAAGGGCTGAAATGGCTTTAGCATTCTCCAATTGTGGCCCTTTAGGTTGTGGTAACGGGCCAGGCTGAGGTAAAAGACCCGATTGCTGTGGAAAACCTGTCGGTTGATTCTTTGGATTGGCAATGGGTTGACTAGGAAGTTGGCCCACTTCTCTTCTCATCGTAGCCTCAGCTAGTTGGCCCATTTGACTTTCCAACTTAGCAATGGATTGTTGCTGGGTCAAAATCAGTTGTTGGAGTTTAGTGAATTTGTCATCAAAGTTGGGCTGAGGAGGTTGTTGGTAAGTGGGTGGAGGATGGTATTGGGTTGGCTGTCCAGATTGGAATGAATGATAGTGGGCCGGTTGACCTAATTGGAATGATTGATAAGGGACCGGTTGGCCTGATGGATACTGGGCCGGTTGAGAAAACTGGGCTTGAGATCCCCTAGCCTTAACATTTCCATAGAAATTAGATTGTTGTTGGAATGAATTATGTGGCTTTTGGACTTGATGCATGGGAGGATTGGACATTGGTAATGGGGCCTGCTGATTCTTCCAAGAGAAATTAGGGTGATTTCTCTAGCTAGGATTGTAAGTATTTGAGAATGGGTCATTATTGGGCGTAGAGAATCCCTGGGCCGCCTGAACTTGTTCTTGAATGAAGGGTGGAAGTTGGGCCGCAGTTGGGCATTCATTCACTTGATGGGTTGGACTTGCGCATAAGGCACAAATGTCATGATTGGCAGAAGATGGGCCTTCATATGGACTAGATTGTGTTGGGTAAGTAGGCTCTTGCTTGTTTAAGGCCAAGAGTTGGTCTAGTTTCTGGGCCAAGATGTCTACCTTATCCAATTTCTGATTAATCAGATTTATCTCCATTCTGGATTCGAGCTCTCCACGGGCCTTGAGTTCGTACATTCCAGTCTGTTTAGATGGCCCAACAGACCTTTCATAAGATGATAATGAAGCATGATTGATGGAATTTTCACTTAACATCTCAAAAAGATCATAGGCCTCATCTTCATTTTTCATCATAAATGCCCCTCCACATGAGGCATCCACCATCTGTCTGAACTGTTCAGACAATCCTTCATAGAATGCTTGGACAATTTGCCATTTTGAAAGCCCATGATGAGGGCATTTTCTAAGCAATTCTTTCAGTCTTTCCCAAGATTCATGGATCAATTCCCCGGGGGTTTGGGTAAAACTCGTGATGGCCCTTCTCATGGTATTGGTCCGCCCGATGGGATAGAACTTCTTAAGAAATTCTTTCTGCATTTCTTCCCATGTCCTAATGGGCCTTCCTATAGTTCCCAACCAATATTTAGCCTTGTCCTTTAATGAAAAGGGAAATAAGGTCAACTTAAGGCCATCATCGGCGAAATTATGGATCTTCACCGTGGAACAGATTTCTAGAAATTCATCCAGATGCTTATAAGGATCTTCATTAGTATTCCCATAAAAGGATGGGAGCATCTGAATGGTGCTAGATTTGATTTCATATTGATTGGCTGGATTCTGAGGAAGATGAATACATGATGAAGGTTGATATCGATTTGGAATGAAATAGTCCTTCATTTGCTTTGGTGGGTCCTGATTATCAGCCATTGGATCTTGTAGTGGATTTCTTTGATGTAGGAGTTTTTCTATTTCAGCAAGTGGTCCTAGAAGGTTAGGGTTTTGAGATCTCCTACCTTACATACAATAGGACTGATGGGGAGAGGATTTTGTTTTCGATTTCTTGTTTTTTTTTTTTTTAAATGCAAACAATTTTGACAAACAAATTATCCTAATGATCTAATGTTAACCTAGACTCTCTATGTGAATTTTCTTACAAGGTGAATGGAGTCCACCTCAAGTCACAACCATAATCAGTCAATGGCCAGGTAAGAGGTGGGGTAGTGGGAGGCTCCCCCTACTTTCGTAGGGACCTAATTAGATAACCACTTTCCCGTTTAGGCGTTTGCCTTTTCAACCTCTAGCCTAGACACCGTTGCAAAAAATGGAGGCAACCAGAGATTTAAACCACTCACGGTGTAAACCCTAGATTCTCTTTCGACTTGTTTTTAGTTGGATTAGGAAATGCCAATGCAAGGAAGATGATTTGTGGGCTAAGGAAGGGTGATCAAATCCCTACCTTATGTGGTTAAAGTTGCTGCCCTTAAAGTACTTTTGAATGCAATACAAGACAACAAATCAATGCAAGGTGTGTTGATGCAATCATGAATGACTTGCTAAAATTGAAACACGTACCTTTCTCCCGCACTCTTCAACAATTTATGGAAATAACTGTACAAGGAAACTAACACATACTTTCCTAGAATGATGAATGCCTAGCATGGAAGGTTTCTAATCTTGGAGATGAAAATTTGTAACTTTGGATGTTCTTCTTTTTGTTTCTTTTTTTTAGTTAATGGAAACCTATCTAAACTAGAAACTACAAAAATAGAAACTAACTAGAATAAGGAAATTGAAACATAGAAAGTTGGAATACACTTACCATGATTTCGCTTTCCTTTTTTTTTTTTTTTCAATTCACCTGCAAAAATAAGAAAAATAAAGTTAGCTAAAGAATAATTACACTAAATCCAAGATAATCAAAATTAAAAATCTAACTCTCCGGCAACGGCGCCAAAAATTGATCGTTCCAAATTGTGCGTCGTTAAACACTCATGAAAACGTTCAATCTAAATTTATACGGCTCACTCAAATCAGATTTTGAAATTTAATAGTTGTGAGTCCGAGTCGATCCAAAGGGAGATAGAATTTTAATTTTGAAAACTTTAGAATTTAATTAATCTAAAAATAAGTGCAAATTTAAATAAACTAATTACTTAATTAAACTAAAATCCAATTAACTAATGTTACCTAAAAATATAATTGCTTGAATTAAACAACTCTTTTTTTCTTCTTTTTTAAAAATTAAACACAAACACATATATAAAAATAATAATAAATAAACACAACTAAAAATTATAATGAAGACATTGAAATTTAACTATGTGTAACTTATTAATTATCTAAAAATTACGAAACAAATCACAACATTTATGGTTCACTATCATTAAACTTAAATAATCAAACATCAATGACTAACTAATCCTAATCAATCAAGTTAATACTACACTAATTAGGGAGAGGAAAGAACAGAATAACAACAATAATCTGTGGGGCTTTGTGGAAACTGCCGGCTGGTGCAGTGGAGCTTGATGCTTATTGACGTGGAGAAACTTGAGAGCTTGCTGCTGCATGCATGTGGAAGAGGGTTGCTGGCACGTGGTTGCTGGGCAGGAGGAAGACTGATGCTGGAGGAAGCAGCTGGATGGTGCGTGGAGGATGCTGCTTCACCGGGCTTGAGGAGCTGCTGCTGGGTGCTGCAGGTTGGCGCGTGGAGGAGCTGCTGGCTTCACCTGGGACAGCACGTGGAGGAGAGTAGGAAGCTGCTGGAGTTGCTTGGCCGGGCATGCGCATGGATGGTAGGAGAGTACGTGGCTGAGGAAGGATGCTTGGCAGCTGCTGGTGCGTGGAACTGGTGTTGATGCTGCCAGGGCAGAGGATGTTGCCGACTGCATGCACTGGAGCTGGCGCGTGGACAGGTTGCTGGAAGTTGCAGGGTGCTTGGGGATAGGAAGAGATGCTTTAGAGCAGCTGCTGGCAGGTTGATGATGGGGCTGCTGGAGAGAAGCTGCTGGTGTTGCGGGTGTGGTTGCAGCGTGGGGGCTTGGAGCTGACCGTCCATGCATGCATGAAGCTACTGCTGGCGGCTGGTGCGTGCTGGACGTGCATGCAGGTGCGTGGGGCAGCGTGGGGTGTGGGGGTGTGCGCTGGCGCAGCGGCTGGTGCAGCTTCAGGCCGGCGAGAGAGAGAAGAGAGAGATAGAGCGTGTGGGAGAGACTGAAACAGAGAACGAGAGAGGCGTATTCGGTGATAAAAAACCAGAGAGAGGAGAGGAGAGGAGAGAGAATAAAATAGAGAGGAAGAGAGAGACGTGGGAGAACAGAGAGCGTGTGGGAGAGAGCGAGAGGGAGGAAGAGAGTGCTGCGGGGAGAGAGTTGGAAAAGGAGTTGGAATAAGAGCAGAACGGAGAGAGGAAGAGAGGGCTGCGGGGAGAGAGTTGGAAAAGGAGGAGGAGAATCGTGGGAGAGAGAAGGCTGTAGGGAGGAAATCGGGATTCAAGGCGGTTGGAGGCTGAGAAGAGGCGGATATATAGAGAGGGGTGCGTGCGGGAAGGGAAACTGGAGAAGAAGTAGGACTGCGGTTGGGAAATTAGAGAGAAAGAAGGAAATAAAGGGTTTTGGGAAACTCCAAAGAAAGAAGGAATCAGATGGTCTCTTTTTAAAAAGAAAGTCGACTTTAGAAAGGCGGCTGGCCCTTCTTGGATCCTTCTTAGCCATGGAATCAGGGCAATATTAGGACATTCCTTCTTTAGTCGAGTTTATTGAAATCCGAACACTAGACCTCCCCTAAATTTTCAGAAACTCCACCAGTTGCACTGCATCATCGGCATGTCCTGTTCACATAAAATAAATATAAATTAGCACATTATCATAAAAATATCATCATATTTATTCATTTCGTCTCGGTTTTGTCGAAAAACCACAAATGCGCTATACTTCTTTAATCACATGAAATGACGATGTTTTTAAGTCGGAATTTAACGAAATTGGTACCGTTGGACTTGGTACACAATTATCTATCATTTCATGCTATTTTTCAGATAAAAACATGAGTATGATGCATATGATTGCCCTTAAATGATCAATTTAACACTTTATCAGTTAGTAAGAATATTGGATAATATATTTGATCATTTAATTTAGAACAATAACGGACAAAGCCGAAAAAGGTATCCCATATCTCAACTCTCGATTTTTTATATGTTAACATGTGTTAGTTTCTCAAACATGTCTTGAGTGGATTGTGGATCAAGAGTGACCAACCACATAATGTGAGATTGAGTGAGATGCGTGGATTATTGTTGAGTTCCAACTAACATGCAATGAACTTGCATAGGGAATGGCTATTTCAATGAGGAAGTTCTTGGAGTTGATTCACATTAACTTAGACTGAGGACTAGATGTATGATACTTCTACATGGTGTCCTCTATGTGCCTGGAGTTCAGCATAATTTACTTTCTATCCATCACTTTTAATAATGGCATTTTATCTTAGATTTGTCGAAAACAATTTAGATATTGTACTAAATAATGTTGTGTATGGACATGGATCTTTGGTTAATGGTTTCTTTAAACTAGATTTAGACATGATAATTTAGTTTCCTCTATATCATGTGTGGTTGATGATGACAAGAACCCCAATTATGTAATTTGGCATACTTATCTAGGACATATAGGGCCAAATGTAATGGCTAGATTGGCTAGAGAATGTCTATTGGCCTCACTCGCTAAGGTCAACCTACCTATATTTGAGCCATGTTTGGTTGGAAACGTGCACCTAAAGCCTTTTCCACACACTAAGAGAGGCACAAAACCATCAAAGCCTTTTGCTAGATTATTTTAAGCACTTGTTAATAGAGGTTACGAATCAGAAAGAAAATAGTGCAAAAGCCCTTCAGACAAATCAAGGATATCAAATATCTATCGGATAAATTTAAGACTATACAGACACAACTTGCTATGTCATATACATCATGACAAAATGGTCTTGTTGGAAGAAAGAGTAGAACGTTATTAGATATGATTAGGTCAAAAATGGCACATGCCAACATCCCAATATCCTTCTAGAGAGATGCGATCATCCATTTTTGTTATAATTCCAATGGAAAAGTTATTATCCACTCAAGTTATAATATCAGTAGACGAGTAATCATCCACTCTAGTTATAATACTAGTGGATGAATGACCATCCACTAAAGTTAAAAGTCCATTTGTCAAGACGTCAACCACTTGCATTATAAATCTCTTGAACAAATTGTTTCCACTAATATCATAGGTAAAATAGATGGAAGATCATCCATTCAAATTATAAGTCCAATGGACAAGAGATTGTCGATGTACTTTTACAACTTTGGTTCCATGTACTAGCCATCTACTTTGATTTAAAAGGCTAGCATATGATTCTTCCTATCATTCATTTGTAAAGGGGAAGAAGGTCCTACAATCACTCACTTAGTTCTTATACAGCCGTTCACTTATAGTGGTAGACTTTATCCACAAGATTTTGTTGATTAAGAGGTAAAACTTAATGTTATCAATGGGTGTCCTTCAAGCCAATCTAAGACTAATGTACATTCTTATTCTTATTAATTAATAAAGATATTATATTCATTATATGTAATACTTACTTTATCATTTCATAATGAAGTCCAAGGATACATAGAAAGAATATTCAATCGTGATGAGATTGATCATGCTAATGAGATCAATCTTCTTTAAACATATATCCTTAATTATTCTTAGTCAAAAGATATTTAAAAAGTAAATATCTGATGAGACTAGTATATGTTACTCCTGCTCATAAGATAAAGATGATTGGTCTCATAGTTATTTATGTAGAGATACTACGGTAAATTCGTAAGTATTCATTGGTAAATGAGTTCCCTAAATTAATCTAATGATAAATCGCTAGATGATCATTATATATGCCTATCAACCAGATGATTCTTCGACATAGTGGTAAGGTTGCTCTTTAAACTTGAGAAACCAAAGACATCATGTTGCTAGACTACTATATTTTGATCTTGACTCAAATATCTCTAATCGAGGGATCTTGAATAGTCAAATATTCAGACTCGGTTGGGATATCTTCAAAGGTGATTATGTAGTCAATAAGGATTCATTTACTCTTCATATTAAGAAAGAGATAACATATCTAAATATATTTAGAATATTAATTGTTGGGATCCGGGCAGGACGCGAAGAACGCAGCAGAAACAACGAATAAAATAATCTCGTTCGATGTCCGTTGATCCGATTTGGAACGAAAAACGCAAACCGAAAATCGGATCGAAATCTAATTACCGTGCGCAGATTCGAATCCGCTTCCGTCTCGGTTCTGTCGAGGCGATGTCGCGAGCCGCACAAGCGTCCGGCCTCCAACGGTATCTACGCGATCCTCCGCGGTGGTTCGTCCTGGCTCCATCGTCCGTATCAGCTCGCTCGTTGATGTTCCGTCGCCGCAACGATTGCCGAAAACCTGCCGACGAGAATTCCCGACTTTCGGGAATCGTGCGCGGCGGAGACGGAGACAGTCCCGGTGCCTCGAACAGGGCGCCCAAAGGAGGAGAGAGAAAGGGAAGGATGACGGCCAGCATGGGGAAATCCTGGAGCTTGGCCAGGGTTTCTCAATAGCACGTATATATATATATTAAGTCGGCGCGACTTTTCACAAAAGTCCCCGAGTTAATATCAATCCCACTTATGTACCACCGACTGAGAATCTTATTGTGTGTGACCCTCTAGGCCCATTTACCAGTCCGGTTTTTCAGTCCATTAACTCCAATAACTAGTTATTGACTTATTGTAATTAATTAATATCTAGATATTAACTAATTACTTAGCCGAATCAGCATCGCATGTAAATTCGGTCGGACTTCCGATCAAGTTGGGTGCCAAGCAACACCGCATGATCCCGGAAGGTAATGGGGTTCAGCAACCCACTCATGGAACATGTCCGTCCACAGTTACCGCGTGGCTATAATCCTTCGTTCGCATAATGCTCTCGAGTTAACCTAGGGTATGGTTAACTGTCAAACCCTAGATGGTCAACTCACTTGAATCAGACTCCGCTGTATATTATCCGAAAACCTCTTTTCTGATATTGTTTCTGCTCTGGCCAGAGACTCCTGCGGATCTATTCTAGAGCATTCGCTCTCTCGTTACCTAAGAGTGAACGATCATTTATTGAACACACAATCACCTTCGAAGGTCTTCCGCTAGACCCGATCTTTGACTATTAGAGATCCCGTGGATAGGGATTCGTAGGTCAAGGTCAAAGTTCAGAAGTCCACCGACAAGGAGTCTTTGGTGTCTCAAGTCCAAGGATCAATCACACCACTGTGATGATGAATCAAGCCGATTGACAGTCAGGAAAATTACCAGTCGGCGATTCATGTCGGATCAGTTCAGTGAACTCATTCCCTAATGAGCACCTACAGGTTTACCATTGTGTCTCCACACGAGTAACTAACGAGATTAGTCACCCTCATCATATGAGCTAGAATAACCTGTATTAATCTAGCCGGATGTTTGATGTCCTTCTCAAACATCCTACGACTAGGAACAATTAAGAATATGTGTTTATAAGTCATCAGTCTCAGTATTATGATCTCATCATAATCTGATGACTATTACACATATTCATGGACTTCATTATGCGTAATTATAAATATGTCAATCTACATAATGAATTAAATACCATTGATTAGTGAACCAGATTGAAATAGGTGCCTTATGATTGGCTTAGAGGACACCTATATCCATCAATCTTCCACTTGGACTCAAGCCAATCACTTTCGCATTTGATCTCCATCAAATCTAGGTGATGCTCACATAAAGTCTGTGACTAAGACTTGGTCAGGGATCTGCTAAATTATCTATAGATGGAATATTTTCCATTACGTTATTTCCTTTTATCCTTTGTCTCTGAACTTGTAAAGGAGCCTCAGAATGTTCTGCAACTTCTGAAGAGACCATAGCTCGATCACACAATTGATCGCTCCCACTGTTGTCCTACAACAACGGGATTTTATCAAATACCTTTTAGAACTACATCTTAGTTCAGGGATGAACTTTTTCATCCATACTGTTCTAATAACAGTATAACTTGTTTATATTGTCACCTTAATATTGAGTTCTGGATTATAACTCTTCTAATCCATTCCTTTCTTCTAGAAGGTTGAATCCATTATTTGACTTGAAATTTGAGTCACTGTGAACTCATAGTTTCAAATCATCCTCTCAATATACGTGAGTGCATCCTTGGCACTTCTCAGGTACTTAATGATGCATTTCACTCCTGTATTTTTATGGAACTTTTTCTCTAAAGGAATAAATTTCATATCTCAACAATTGAGACTTATTATGAAATTTATGTCAAATATTTACATACAGGTCAATATAATATCCCCACTAATCTATCTTAATAGATTCGTATTTCCAATACGTAGGATATTATAACTAAACTTATTATGGAGGAAAATATGGTTAATAATGTTTTCACTGATAGTAACATCTTGGTGTCATTCTTAATGACTTTGATGCTATTATCATAAGGCATTACTAAAGCTACCGTACTCCCACTATCCTTTCTGAACACACACATTCTATGATCATTCTTAATGATCACGTAATATTTGACAATTAAGTCAAAAACTCTTATTACAACTTTGGAAGTTTCAGTTTGATTCAAAATAATCTTTGAAATCATAACTTGCTTCCTAGACATTCAAAAACTCATATACATCTTTACCTCAATCACATTGAGAGAACGCTTTTCATATCCATCTGTCATCATCTCAATATAATGATAGGCAGTATTGACAAGTAGAAATCTAATAAACTTATCAATCTCAAAGTTGTAATGACAAATAGCACTATTATCATAGATTTTAGATCATAATCTATTTTTGAGCTCCTCTCATCTTGCTAAATCAGATATATCAAACATATCCTTCTAGTCACTGAGAGAATCTCAAAAATCTATTAAGCTCTTTGATGTGTGTTATGAGTGGTTTCAAACAACTTAAAGATTATCTAATAATCTTATGTTAACTTGTGAATCTAGAACATCTTCTAGTTTTATCAGCTCTTACTGTCTTCTCTGAGGACAAATTCCTCTTCATAGAAGACAGCTTTCAAGACGATAATTATCGCCTAGCCAATAAATGTAATGTCCAAACTCTTTAGACATTTTAAAAATTCACATCACGGTATAACTTGACTTTAAAATCAGGTTTGTTCATAATTCACATCTCATATGAATTATTTGGTTTCCATATCCTATATGGACACACACTGACTTATTTGGAACCATCTGTAAAATATAGACATCTAATGTTCATACTCATGTTCACAAGGATAAGAATTAGGCAAATCTTATTATATATATTACACCATATCTTAATAAACTGCAATTCCCCGTTCTATCATATTACTATGATGTGCAATGAGGATCAATCGAGCGAGGATACAATTATCCTCTTAATGATTTGTATGAATCATATACTTAAGTATTAATTTCTTTGATCAAATCAAAAATTCTAATACTTCATATTGATCTTATACCTTAATCTCTCATATGTATTCGTCTTGTACTTCAGTAAGTACATACAGTCGAATCATTCTGAGAGTTAACTATAAGGTAAGTCAATGGGAGTGATTATCTTTGGCCTTTTTGCTGTTTACATCAGTATGTATCAGTACCAATAATTTCTTATTATACAACCCTATGTACAATACCATAGATAATCAGGATTTACACAGTTCATTTCTATAGGAGACTTGTAAACATTCATCCCATGAAATGTCACATCAAGAATCCATAGTGCATTGACTGATTTGAACTACTATTGTTCCTTTTCAATCAACATTATTCACTTTTATAATTCTTGATATATTATGCAACTAAATAACAATTATTCAGTTTCATATTTGACTTCAAAGATTTACTGTCTGACAGCACCCTATGAATATCATGAACAATTGTTGAGTCTAACTCAACACTTGTATTCTTTCGATTTTCTTTTACTTGTCTAAGTCTGCACATTATCGCAGCTCTGAGAATTATTTTTCAATATCTCATATTGGATGCGCTAATTCTCCAATAGACATGCAAAAGTTGATAATAAGAATATATGAGACTTCTTTCAAGTTTCATATTCATTTTGCCTTTACTAGTATCCTTATATTGGTTGCAGTGGGATAACTGCTACTTCTCTATCTCAGCTAACTTTTCTTTATCCTTTTTAGGTGTGGATTCGATCGTTTAAAATCTTAGCATTTGCCTTTCTCAAAGGCACATCATAAACATCTCTTCATCGTGGTCTATCCAAATAAGAGAATTCATGACAATCATTGCCTTTCAGAAAGGCATACCATGAGTACCTCTTCACCTTGGTCTATCCAAGTAAGATGATTCATGATATCTGATTAGGATAGTGACTTTCACTCACCCCTAAAGGCATTCTTTAGAGTTTTCTAGTCAGTCTGAGTATGAGAAGTATTGGCATCCAGCATGCCAACATCTCAAATAGACGACATATTAGTGAATCGAAGGAAATAACGTGATTTAAGCAGATAGTTCTAATAATTCAATTATGGTCTTTTATCTTGAATTATTTCCCACTATTTTTTTACGGACTGTATAACCTTCAGGTATACAGAACAGAAGACTCCGACGGTCTCCTAGTGAGGATCAGAATCTCCAAGAATCATAGTATGACCTCGGATAAACACATAGTATCATTCCATTATCCCAGAGCAACCATCTCATGGTAATTGCAACTCCTTGCAATATCCGATCTTATTTCGGCTCCCAGGTCTTTAATGGTCCCGGATAAACACAGTAGACCATTATCCCTGGTCTAAGCTTTACCATCAATACGTGACAGAGTAGAGTAAGAATGCAGCTCCCGGATAAACGCGAGGATAGCTACACTGTTCTTCTATTCTAATCTCAAGGCATCAAGATGCTATA
Source organism: Zantedeschia hybrid cultivar (assembly GCA_030544215.1). NCBI lineage: Eukaryota > Viridiplantae > Streptophyta > Magnoliopsida > Alismatales > Araceae > Zantedeschia > Zantedeschia hybrid cultivar. The sequence goes on along the minus strand of JARZZO010000013.1, from coordinate 10,477,857 downwards.
GTTAATAGTCCTTTCATCAGATGGTGGCAGATCTCGGATAAACACATAGAAATTGTCATCACTAAATCAAGTTCTAAGAACTATATTAATGGAGAGCCACGCGGTGCATTCTCAATGACTCGCGCTCCGACTTAGACTTTATATTGAAGGTTTTGTTTATGTTAAGTTGGTCTCATCCTAGGTGATAGTTTATAAATATATCGAATATATTTAACTATACCTAGATATTAGTAATCGATTCATACTAAAAAACTAAAAGGCATGCATCAACCATACATGTTCATTATGTGGTCATGGACAGCACGGTGATTAACTGGAGCCAAACAATTAATCACCAAAACTATATAACATTTATATAATCTAAACATGCAAACACATAGCCACTGGTGATCTCATCTCCTGTCGCCTTCCTGGTTGTACTTGTGGATCATCATCGCCTCTCCTCGGTCGGCGCGATCAATTACAAATAATATTAATTTTTGAAACAATTTTAAATACAAATAAATTGTAAAAGAAAGCTTTATGGCCGATTACAATAACAAAGGGAGATAGAATTACAATGGAATGAGAGAGAAGGAGGCACGTAAGCCTCATTAATTAACACTTAATTAATGAACATCACATTCCATAACAATCCACAAAATCACACACCATCACATGATATGAAATTAACTAAGTGTATGTCTATGACCACCACAAATTTTAACCATCCACACATGATAAAGCACATCACATGAAAGCTAAAATTTTGAAAATATAATAATTTTGGTTTTCTTAAAACCTGGGTACCAATCAAAATTGAATAATTTGAATTTTCGAAAATCTTATTTTCTAACATGCAATAAATCTAATTTAAAGTATCAAACACATCAACATGTGCAAACAAAGCTAAAATTAAAATTCTAAAATATTCCATGCAAAATTTAGAACAATGCTAAATTAATTAATCTAACACTTGGATTAATCACATTAATAACAATTATTAATGCGAAACAAACTAACATTTGGATAAAATTAAAAATTCATAAATAACACTTATAAAAGAATTTCTAATTCCTATTTTAATCCCTTAATAACTCCTTGTTAATAAACCCCTTTTATTTAAAGCATATTTCTCAATAACAATTATTAAGAAATAATAATTAGAACATTTCTAATTAAAATAGTCTAGCATCTTAGACTTAATATAATCTTTTAATAACTTTTATTAAAAGATTAATTATTAAGTAGATTAGATCTTCAAATTTTAATTAAGGGATCCTTGAGAATGTTAATTGGCTTAATAACTATTAGTAAGCTTTGAATAATCCTCAATAACTTTCTATTAAGGTTAATTCTCAAGAAACAATTAACCCTTTAATAACCATTATTAAGAGTTAATAAAACACTTAACAACTACTTATTAAATGTCCATTAATTAAACAATTAATTTCATAACAACAATTGATAGGAAATCAAATATCTAATCACTTAAATAATTAACAACATATGTTAATTAGTTTTAAGATCACATCTTAAATATAAATTAACAACACTTGTTAATTAAAATTAAAATCATTATTTTAATCATTAATAACAACAATTGTTAATAATTAATTAAGATCCTATTTTATATAAATAACAACATTTGTTAATTATAAATTAAGATCACATCTTAACTCATAATCCCCTTTTATATAAGATCAAATCTCAAATTATAATCCCCTTTATTAAGATCATATCTTAATAATTTAGTAATAACATTAGTTAGTTAATAAATTAAGATCATAGCTTAATAAATTAACCTTTTATTAAGATCAAATCTTAATGAACCCTTTTAACTGAAAAATAAGAAATTCAATTTTAAAATTGTTTTAAACAAAAATTAATTATATTTTTAGGTTAAAAGGGTGGGATTTTATAATTTAATAAGAGGGTTTAAGGGGTTAATTGGTTAATAGGGGTTTTATTGGGCCAGGGATAGAATGGGCTAGGCCCAACTGGTCAGGGGTCTGGGTTCAGGCCCGGCTAAGCCAGGCCCAGGACCCTGGTTCAAGCCAGCCTGGCCACTGGCTCAGGCCCAGGGCTCGGGCTGGGTAGCCAGGGCTGGCCCCTGGTCCGGCCTGGCTCGAGCCAGGCAGGGGCCCGGGCCCGGGCAACCTGGCCTAGCCAAGTCGGGCGCCTGGCGTGCCCGGCCCAAGCGCAGGCCCCCCGGTCAAACCGGCGCGGGGCCGGCCGGTCCGGACGCCCAGGCACCAGTTCGCCCGCCCCTGATCTTAGGGTTTTCAGCCCCTTTTGTGGCCAGTTTTGGGCGGCACCGCCGCCGCCGCCGGCAGCGATGGTGGCTGGAAGTTGCAGGGGGGAGTCACCCCTTTCATTTCCACTGCCGGTGATGGCCGGCCGGCGATTCCTTCCCCAAAAATGGAGATTTGATGCATATTTTATAACTAAGGCTTTTCCTCAATCTCTTCCAACTCTTGAAAAATATGGGAAGAAAAGCTTCACCGGCCGCCATGGAAATTTTCCGGGGATGGTGAGGGGTAGCTGGTCATACCAGCAAACCTACAGAGATGGTCCAACCACCATTAATCCCTCTTTGAAGCCCACAAAATCGGTTCTTCATCTCCATGAAGAACGTGATGAAACCCTCAAAAGAATTAATTTTCTCCACAGAAAAATAATCTGATTATTGTGTACTCATCCCATAAGTAATTTCTATGAGAGAAACATAATCTGAGCATAGAAGTAATTTCAGAACATTAATTTTATCGTTCCGGAGCAGATCAGAGCGGAACCTGACTCTGATACTACTGTTGGGATCTGGGCGGGACGTGAAGAACGCAGCGGAAACGACAAATAAAATAATCCCGCCCGATGCCCGCTGATCCGATTCGGAACGAAAAACTCAAACCGAAAACCGCATTGAAATCTGATTACCGTGCGCGGATTCGAATCCGCTTCCGTCTCGGTTCCGTCGAGGCAATGTCGCGAGCCGCACAAGCGTCTAGCCTCCAGCGGTATCCACGCGATCCTCCGCGGTGGTTCGTCCTCACTCCCTCGTCCGTATCAGCTCGCTCACTGAAGATCCATCGCCGCAACGATTGCCGAAAACCCGCCGACGGGAATTCCCAACTTTCGGTAATCGCGCTCGACGGAGACGGAAACAGTCCCGGCGCCTCGAACGGGGCGCCCAGAGGAGAGAGAAAGGAGGGATGACGGCCAACATGGGGAAATCCTGGAGCTTGGCCCAGGGTTTCTCAACAGCGCGTATATATATATATTAAGTCGGCGCGACTTTTCACAAAAGTCCTCGAGTTAATATCATTCCTACTTATGTACCACCGACTGAGAATCTTATTGTGTGTGACCCTCTAGGCCCATTTACCAGTCCGATTTTTCAGTCCATTAACTCCAATAACTAGTTATTGACTTATTGTAATTAATTAATATCTAGATATTAACTAATTACTTAGCCGAATCAACATCGCATGTAAATTCGGTCGGACTTCCGATCAAGTTGGGTGCCAAGCAACACCGCATGATCTCGGAAGGTAATGGGGTTCAGCAACCCACTCATGGAACATGTCCGTCCACAGTTACCGCGTGGCTATAATCCTTCGTTCGCACAATGCTCTCGAGTTAACCTAGGGTATGGTCAACTGTCAAACCCTCGATGGTCAACTCACTTGAATCAGACTCCGCTGTACAATATCCGAAAACCTCTTTTCTGATATTGTTTCTGCTTTGGCCAGAGACTCCTGCAGATCTATTCTAGAGCATTCTCTCTCCAGTTACCTGAGAGTGAACGATCCTTTATTGAACACACAATCACCTTTGAAGGTCTTCCGCTAGACCCGATCTTTGACTATTAGAGAAACCGTGGATAGGGATTCGTAGGTCAAGGTCAAAGTTCAGAAGTCCACCGACAAGGTGTCTTTGGTATCTCAAGTCCATAGATCAACCACGTCACTGTGACGATGAATCAAGCCGATTGACAGTTAGGTAAATTACCATTCGGCGATTCATGTCAGATCAGTTCATTGAACTCATTCTCCAATGAGCACCTACAAGTTTACCATTGTGTCTCCACACGAGTAACTAACGAGATCAGTCACCCTCATCATATAAGCTGGAATAACATGTATTAGTCTAACCGGATGTTTGATGTCCTTCTCAAACATCCTACGACTAGGAACAATTGAGAATATGTGTTTATAAGTCATCAGTCTCATTATTATGATCTCATCATAATTTGATGACTATTGCACATATTCATGGACTTCATTATACGCAATTATAAATATGCCAATCTACATAATGAATTTAATGCCATTTATTAGTGAACCAGATTAAAATAGATGACTTATGATTGGATTAGAGGACACCTATATCCATCATTATTACAACGACATTAGACAAGGGACAAAGGTTCACCAACAACAAGAAATATTTCACCCTTCTCACTGTTAGTTTAGGTGGCCTACAAGCCAATCTAACAATGTAAATCTCGTTCATTATTAATAAAATGGCATAATATTCATTATGTGTAAATCGCGTTAATTATCGTTTCATAATGAAGTTCGTGAATATGTGCTATGGTGATCAGATTATGATGAGATCATACTAATGAGACTGATCATTTAAACACATATTCTTAATCGTTCCTAGTCGGAGGATATCCGAGAAGGACATCGGATATCCGGTTAGACTAGTACAGATTACTCCTGCTCATATGATGAGGGTGACTGATCTCATAAGTCACTTGTGTGGAGACACTAAGGCGAATCTGTAGGTGCTCATTGGAGAATGAGTTCACTGAACTGATCCGACTGAATCGTTGGATGGTATTGTACCTCACTGTCAACCAGCTTGATTCTATTGTCGCAGTTGCGTGGATGGTCCTCGGACCTGAGACACCAAGGACACCTTGGCGGTGGACTTCTGTGCTTTGACCTTGGTTTACGAATCTCTAGCCATGGGATTCTAATATGCCAAGGATTGGGTACAGCAGAATACCGTCGAAGGGAATTGTGTGTCAATAAGGAATCATTCGCTCTCGGTACTTAGAGAGAGAATGCTCTAGGAAGGATGCGCGAAAGTCCCTGGCCAGGGCGGACGATAATATCGGGAAAGGAGTTTTCCAATATCTATCAGCGGCATCCAATCCAAGTGAGTCGACCGGTTAGGGTTTGACAGCTCGCCATACCCTGAGTTGACTCGAGAGCATTGTACGAATGAAGGATTATATCCACGCGGTAACTGTCGACGGAAAGGTTCCAAGAGTGGGTTACTTAACCCCAAATACCTTCCGGGTTCACGCGGTGTTGCTTGGCACCCAACGTGATCGGAGGCCCGGTCGAATTCGATCTGCGACATCAATTCGATTGATTAATTGATTAATAAAGGGTTATTAATTAATTAATAAATCTAGTGATGAGTCATTGGGCTTGTTGGGCCATTAACTGGACTGGTACTTGGGCCTAGAGGGTCACACGCAAATGATTGTCAAGGCGATGGATAAATAAGTGGGTTTTATACAAACCGGGGGTTTTTATGAAAAACCGCGCGGTTAGTATAAAACATAGCGAACGGGCTGAGCAGGCCAAACTGCTGCTAACCCTAGCTGCCCCTCCTCAGTTTCTGTCTTTCTCTGACGCCCAGGCAGATCCAGATCTGCTCTGCCACTTCTCCGAATCCCGTTCGACGGGAAATCGTCCGCGCGCTGCGGCGATCATTGCGGCGACCGGCGGAGGGTTCGTGGGCTGCGAAGAACGACGAACTCGAGGATATCCGTCGCGGGGAGGATCGCGTGGACTTCACTAGAGGCCGGGCGCTTGCGCGGCTTGCGGTGTCGCACCGACGGAACCGAACAGCTGCGGATTCGAATCCGCACACGGTGAGAACTTTGATAATCCGATTATCGTATTTTAGTTCTTCGAAACGGGAAACGGATTGCTGTAAAAATTTTATTTTCCGCTGCGTGAGCGATCCGGAGAAACCGAGAAAACCCAACAGTGGTATCAGAGCCAGGTTCCACTGTTTCTCGTTCCGTTTCGGTCTCCGAACTTAATATTTCATGCGTTATTCCATGCATAAATGTTCGATTAATTGTCGGATCTGTGTTCATACGATGGGCACAGGTAATTAGATTATTTTTCTGCAATTTTTCGAAATTTTTTTCTTGGGGTTTTCGGATTTTTCATGTGATGAAGATCTGGATTTATTGCGGCTTTGTTCGAACCCCCCAAGTGTTGGGATGGCAAGACTCAGACCCCTGATGATCTGGGGATTGTCACCGGGCATCACTGGAATCCTAACCGGTGCCGGAGAGGCCGCTGAAGATGGCCGGATTTCCCCTCTTTTTCCCTTCTTCACAGGTTGAAAAACCAGTTTTTATAAGTTGATAATAGAGGCTTTGGCAACCTATTTAGGCGCCGCCTGAGGGCCAGCCGGCGCCGGCAGTGTCGCCGGTGCCTGGGGCGACGCCGGCGGGCCCCGGCGCCGGCCGCCGGACAGCCCTGCATCTTCATCCTGCCGCCGCCCTGCGTTTTAGGGTTTTCGGGTTAAGGGGCTTCTGGTTTGGGAAGATGGCGGTCCAAGGGGGAGCCGGTCCGACCGGCTCGATCCTGGGCGGACCGGGCTCAGCCAAGAAAGTCCTGGCTCGAGCCCAGGCCGAGCCAGGGTTCGACCCTGGCTCGAGCCCAGGCCGAGCCCGGGTTCGACCCTGGCTTGAGCCAGGCAATTCAATTGGGCTGGGCCCATTTCACTTATAAAAACCCTTTATTCAATTGTTACCCCATCAAACCATTTAAACCCCATATGCCCATTTAAAATTGAATTAAAATTTGATTTTAATTTTAATTGATTTCAAAATTGTTTTGAAATTTAAATTGGGCCTTTTAATTAATGATTTTTGAATCAATTTTTGATTAAAAATTAATTGTTAATTGATTAATGTTAATTGTTAGTTTAATAGTTAAACTAATGATTAATCTTAATAATACTAATTTAATAGTTAAATTAGTAATTAATAATTATTAATCTAATAGTTAGATTATTAATTGTTATTTCAACTAATTGTTAATTAATATTTGATTTAGTTATTAATTTAATTGTTAAATTAATAATTAACTTAAATGACTAATTTAAGTGTTAAATTAGTAGCATTTAATGATTAATTGTTAGTTATTAATTTAAGAGTTAAATTAATGATTAACTTTAATCTTCTAATCTAATTGTTAGATTATAGTTATTATTTAATTAGTGTTAATTATTAATTTAAGTGTTAAATTACTAATTAACATTAATTAACTGATCTAAATGTTAGATTAGTAGTTAATAATTAATTGGTTGATTATCAATTTAAGTGTTAAATTTTTAATTAACTTTGGTGGATTAATCTAAGAGTTAGATTGATCTTTAAATAGTCTAATTGTTAGATTATTAATGGGGTTTAAATCTAAGTGTTAGATTATTAGAAATGTTCTAATTTGCATGGAATAATCTGAAATTATTAATTCAGAGTGTGTGCGCATGTGATGTGTGTTTAATGCTTTTAAATTTAGATTTAATTGCATGTTAAGTTAATAAATGAGTTTTTCAAAATTCAAACGCCAATTTTGATTGGATCCCATTTTGTTTTTTTGAAAGCCAAAATTATATATTTTGAAAACTCATTTGTTTTAGCCATGTGATGCGCTGATTCATGTGTGAATGTCTAAAACACACCGTGGTCATGGATATGCACTTATTTAATTGTTCATGTGATGAATGATGGATTGTGTGGATCGTGGATGTATGATTTTTATTAATTGTTAATAAATAGAGGTCTGCGCACCTCTCTCTCTCATACTCCGATGTATTTCTACCTCTCTCTCTCTCTTGTACTCGCCATAAGGCCTTCTTCAATTTACTTGTAAATTCTAGAATTAATGTAATATGATCGAGGCAACCAAGGAAGGAGCGAGGACGATCCACAACTGCAACCAGGAAGGCGAAAAGATGGAGATCTCTTGCCTATGTGATTGCAGGATATCTAATATAAATGTTATGATTAGATTGTGTGTGCGTTTGACTGTTGGCTCCAGTCAAACCCACTGTGCTATCCATGACCACACTAATGACATGTATGAGATAAATTGTTGTTCTTTTGATTATGAATCAAAGCAGGTTATAGTATTTAGTAAATATATACGATATATTTATATACTATCACCTATGAGAGACCAAGATAAAAAGTTATCTAAATACCCTCAGATAAACTCTAAGCCGTAACGCGAGTAGTTAAGAACTTACCGCGTGGTCCACCATCGTTATAGTCATAGAATTCGAATCACTTTAGGCAGGTTTGTTGTGCTATCCACAAGGCCTGCTTAATTGGGAGGAGAAACTGTGACTATGGCATTAGATGCCTATAGATCGGGGTAGAGGAACCATGTAGCTTTGTTGTGCTATCCACAAGGGCTGCATGCAAATCTATACTCGTCGCGTAATGATGGTTAGCTTAGACCAGAATTAGTGGTTTGTTGTGCTAACCACAAGGCCATTAAATCTCTGGGGACCGAAGCTATGATCAGATATTGCAAGGAGTTGCAAGTCCCATGAGTTGGGTGCTCTCTGATTGTATTACAGTTTGTTGTGCTATCCACAAGGCTGTAGTGCAAGTCATTGAGATTCTGATCTCCACTAGGAGACTGTCGGCGTCTCTCGTTCTGTATAACTGAGGGTTATACAGCCCGTCGAAAATTAGTGGGAGTTAAACTTGAACAAAAGACCATGTCTTGTTTTAAACTTTAATAATTGAACATCTGCTAAATAGATTTTACTTATCTCCTGTAGGAACTATGTCGTCGAATAACCCACTCCGTGGCATACTTGATGCCATTTTAACTTACTTGATCTACTCGGATTGGTTCAGACTGAAGAATGTCTTCAGATCTGAGCGCAATAACTTTGTCCCTGGAGATGATCCTCCTGCTGAATCGGCATTGGATGCCCCTGAAGCAGGGATGATAGCTAACGATAAAAGATCAAAGGACAAAGGTAAAAGAGTAGTGAAGGGTGACTGCTTATACTATAAGCAGTATGGTGATTGGAAGAGGAACTGCAAGGAGTTCCTTAATGATAAAGCTCATGGGAGAGTGAAGCTGTCTGAAGCTTCAGATATCTATATGATAGATATCAACTTATCAGTTAGAGATTCGACATCTTGGGTATTGGATACCGGATGTGCTTCTCATATCTGCCATGATGTGCAGATGCTGACAAGTAAGCGCAAGCTGAGACAAGGTGAGGTGGAATTGAGGCTAGGAAACGGCGCAAAAGTTGCGGCGATTGCTGTTGGGACAGCAAACCTCAGGCTTCCATCGGGAGACACCTTACTATTGGAAGATTGTTATTATGTTCCTAGCATAATAAAGAACATCATATCAATATCTTGTTTGGACAAGATAGGATATAGGTTGACTATTGAGAATAGAAGTTGTACGATTTATTATGGTAATAAATCAATAGCTTCGGCATCTTTAGTCAACGGTCTATATCTCTTAGATGTTTCTTATTATAATCTTCAAATTGATAATGCTCTTAAGAAGAGCAAGAATTGTGTGAACCAGGCCTACATGTGGCATTGTAGACTTGGGCATATTGGCGAAAGCAGGTTGCAAAAGTTGCACAAGCATGGTTATTTAACAACATTCGATTATGAATCGTTTGCAACATGTGAATCCTGCCTTATGAGAAAGATGGCAAAATCTCCATTTAGTGGACATGGAGAACGTGCCAAGGACATTCTGGAACTGATACATTCGGATGTATGTGGTCCTATGTCTACCCAAGCCAAAGGTGGCTTTTCTTACTTCATCACGTTCACCGATGACTTCTCAAGATTCGGCTATATGTACTTAATGAAGTACAAGTCGGAAGCGTTTGAGAAGTTCAAGGAGTTCAAGAATGAAGTAGAGAAGCAGTTAGGAAAGAGTATTAAAGCTCTTCGATCAGATCGAGGATGAAAATACTTAAGTACTAACTTCACACAATTCTTAAAGGATAATAATGGTATCCTTTCTCAGCTGACCCCTCCATATACACTACAGATGAATGGTGTATCAGAAAGGAGGAATCGCACCTTGTTGAACATGGTGCGATCCATGATGAGCTTTTCGGGATTACCAGTGTCCCTCTGGGGGTATGCTGTAGAGTCAGCAGCATACCTACTAAACAGAGTACCCAGCAAGTCTGTGGCCTCTACTCCATATGAGATATGGAAAGGCAGGAAACCAGAATTTAAACATGTTAAAGTCTGGAGTTGTCCTGCTCATGTAAAGAGGCATGATCCAGACAAGCTGGAATTCAGAACTGATAAATGTAGGTTTGTGGGATATCCAAAGGAAACCTTTGGATACTATTTTTACCAACCTGATGAACAAAAGGTGTTTGTCGCCAGGAAAGCTGTCTTCCTGGAAGAGGAATACCTTCTCTAAGAGGACAGTGGGAGTAAAATAGTACTGGAAGAGGTTCCAGAACCCCAAACAGCTGCATTATCATCAGATGAGATATCAATTCCTGAATCTATTCAGTTACACACAGATGAGCCTCGTAGATCTGGTAGAGTACCTAGACTACCTGAACGATATGTGGGACATATCGCTGAAGGTGAGTCTAAGGTACAATATAATGAGGATGATGATCCTAAAACCTATCAGGAGGCCATAGAAGGCCCAGAAGCCGGGAAATGGCGAGAAGCCATGAACTCAGAAATCCAGTCCATGTACACTAACCAAGTTTGGAACTTGGAGGACTTGCCCGAGGGTATTGTACCCATCGGTTGCAAGTGGATCTTTAAGAGAAAGATCGGTGCTGATGGACGGATCGATACTTATAAGGCAAGGTTGGTGGCAAAGGGATATCGTCAAAGGCAAGGAATTGACTATGACGAGACTTTCTCACCAGTTGCCATGATAAAGTCGATCAGAGTTCTGCTCGCCATTGCTACACATTTTGATTATGAAATCTGGCAGATGGATGTGAAGACTGCCTTCCTCAATGGTAACCTTGAGGAAGAGGTGTATATGATACAACCAGAAGGTTTCACATCCAAAGAATCTCTAGAAAAAGTGTGCAAGCTTCAGTGGTCCATTTATGGGCTGAAGCAGGCTTCCCGGAGCTGGAACATAAGATTTGACGAGACTGTCAAGTCTTATGACTTCATTAAGAATGAAGATGAGCCTTGTGTGTACAAGAAGACCAGTGGGAGTGCAGTCACTTTTCTAGTTCTTTACATGGATGACATACTACTCATTGGGAATGATGTAGCTATGATGTCATCAGTAAAGATCTGGCTGTCGAAAAACTTCTCCATGAAGGATTTGGGAGAAGCATCCTACGTGTTGGGAATACGGATCTATAGAGATAGATCAAAGAGGATGCTTAGAATGACCCAATCCTTTTACATAGATACCATAGTCAAAAGGTTTGGCATGGAAAATTCCAAGAGAGGTCTCATACCGATGAGACATGGAATTAGTCTGTCAAAGGAGCAGTCTCCTAAGACTCCTGATGAGAGGGCATTCATGGATAGAATACCCTATGCCTCTGCCATAGGATCTATCATGTATGCCATGCTATGTACACAGCCTGATGTTGCATTTGCTCTAAGTGTTACGAGCAGATTTCAGGCTGATCCAGACGAAGAGCACTGGAAGGCAGTGAAATGTATCCTTAAGTACTTGAGAAGAACTAAGGATATGTTTCTTGTCTATGGAGGAGGTGACTTAAAATTGCGAGGCTTTACTAACTCGAGTTTCCAGTCAGATCCAGATGATAGCAAGTCAATATCTGGATTCGTGTTTACATTGAACGGAGGGGCAGTGTGCTGGAAGAGTTCAAAGCAAGTAACCACTGCAGATTCGACGACTGAAGCTGAGTACATCGCTGCAGCTGAAGCCGCCAAGGAAGCAGTGTGGTTGAAGAAATTCATCACCGACCTCGGCGTAGTTCCCAGCATCTCTGAGCCTGTTCCACTGTTGTGCGACAACAATGGAGCCATTGCGCAAGCGAAAGAGCGGCGGTCTCATCAGAAATCGAAGCATATTCTGAGGCGCTTTCACCTTATCAGAGAGATCATATCCAGAGGAGATGTAGTAGTGGAAAGAGTTCCATCCGTCGACAATGTAGCAGATCCACTGACAAAGCCGTTGGCTCAAATTGTGTTTGAGCGTCACCTAGAGTCTATGGACTTATTGTATAAAGGTGATTGGCTTTAGTCCAAGTGGGAGATTGTTAGTTTATGTGGCCTACAAGCCAATCTAACAATGTAAATCTCGTTCATTATTAATAAAATGGCATAATATTCATTATGTGTAAATCGCATTAATTATCGTTTCATAATGAAGTCCGTGAATATGTGCTATGGTGATCAGATTATGATGAGATCATACTAATGAGACTGATCATTTAAACACACATATTCTTAATCGTTCCTAGTCGGAGGATATCCGAGAAGGACATCGGATATCCGGTTAGACTAGTACAGATTACTCCTGCTCATATGATGAGGGTGACTGATCTCATAAGTCACTTGTGTGGAGACACTAAGGCGAATCTGTAGGTGCTCATTGGAGAATGAGTTCACTGAACTGATCCGACTGAATCGCTGGATGGTATTGTACCTCACTGTCAACCAGCTTGATTCTATTATCGCAGTTGCGTGGATGGTCCTCGGACCTGAGACACCAAGGACACCTTGGCGGTGGACTTCTGTGCTTTGACCTTGGTTTACGAATCTCTAGCCATGGGATTCTAATACGCCAAGGATTGGGTACAGCAGAATACCGTCGAAGGGAATTGTGTGTCAATAAGGAATCATTCGCTCTCGGTACTTAGAGAGAGAATGCTCTAGAAAGGATGCGCGAAAGTCCCTGGCCAGGGCGGACGATAATATCGGGAAAGGAGTTTTCCGATATCTATCAGCGGCATCCAATCCAAGTGAGTCGACCGGTTAGGGTTTGACAGCTCGCCATACCCTGAGTTGACTCGAGAGCATTGTACGAATGAAGGATTATATCCACGCGGTAACTGTCGACGGAAAGGTTCCAAGAGTGGGTTACTTAACCCCAAATACCTTCCGGGTTCACGCGGTGTTGCTTGGCACCCAACGTGATCGGAGGCCCGGTCGAATTCGATGTGCGACATCAATTCGATTGATTAATTGATTAATAAAGGGTTATTAATTAATTAATAAAGCCAGTGAGGAGTCACTGGGCTTGTTGGGCCATTAACTGGACTGGTACTTGGGCCTAGAGGGTCACACGCAAATGATTGTCAAGGCGATGGATAAATAAGTGGGTTTTATACAAACCGGGGGTTTTTATGAAAAACCGCGCGGTTAGTATAAAACATAGCGAACGGGCTGAGCAGGCCAAGCTGCTGGTAACCCTAGCCGCCCCTCCTCAGTTTCTGTCTTTCTCTGACGCCCAGGCAAATCCAGATCTGCTCCGCCACTTCTCCGAATCCCGTTCGACGGGAAATCGTCCGCGCGCTGCGGTGATCATTGCGGCGACCGGCGGAGGCTTCGTGGGCTACGAAGAACGACGAACTCGAGGATATCCGTCGCGGGGAGGATCGCGTGGACTTCGCTAGAGGCCGGGCGCTTGCGCGGCTTGCGGTGTCGCACCGACGGAACCGAACGGCTGCGGATTCGAATCCGCACACGGTGAGAACTTTGATAATCCGATTATCGTATTTTAGTTCTTCGAAACGGGAAACGGATCGCTGTAAAAAAATTATTTTTCGCTGCGTGAGCGATCCGGAGAAACCGAGAAAACCCAACACTCACATCATCCTACTCCTATGTGGTCTCATCATTCATAGCCTTCATTTAGTAGGATGACAAGGTTTGAGAACAATTGTCCTTCCAGCTACTCCAATCAAGTCTAACTCAATCCACAATGGGGTGAAATACAACATGTGAGACAAGGTTAAGCATGTAATTTGAAGCATCAACACATAAAACGCATCTTGTACCTCAAAAAATGAAGATGCCACCTTGGTACATATGCTACTCTAGCACGCATGTTAAAATCTCGAAAGGCTCCAGCAATGATGGGGACTTAGTTGTCTACATTTTTTAAAGGAACAACCTCTTTCTTGGGTGAGACCTTTAAGAACATGAATTATCGCATGTCGAACTCCAAGCGTAGTGATAAACAATGGTGAAGGTTTTATTGGACTTTGAATTGCAACCTTTAGCCTTGAACATGAATCTTCGCTCCTCTTGCCAACCTCACTTCGTCAATCTGGTCAGTGTACAATGTATCATAGAGAGCAACACAAATACTCACATGCTAAATATCATTTTACGTAGATTTCACCACCAAACATCCTTACCCTAACTTCTACTGCACTACAAAGTCCAAGCTCTTGGCATATCCTTGTTAGTCTTAGGTGGCCTACAAGCCAATATGACTATGTAAATCTCATTCATATTTATTAATATAATGGCATAATATTTATTGTGTGTAAATCGTATTAATTATTGTCTCATAATGTAGTCCGTGAATATGTGCGATAGTGATCAGATTATGATGAGATCATACTAATGAGACTGATCACTTAACCATACATATTCTTAATCGTTCCTAGTCGAAGCATATTCGAGAAGGACATTGGATATCCGGTTAGACTAGTACAGATTACTCCTGCTCATATGATGAGGGTGACTAATCTCATAAGTCACTTGTTTGGAGACACTAAGGCGAATCTGTGGGTGCTCATTGGAGAATGAGTTCACTAAACTGATCCGACTGAATCGCTTGATGGTATTGTACCTCACTGTCAACCAGCTTGATTCTATCGTCGCAGTTGCGTGGATGGTCCTCGGACCTGAGACACCAAGGACACCTTGTTGGTGGACTTTTGTGCTTTGACCTTAGTTTATGAATCTCTAACCACGGGATTCTAAACAGCCAAGGATCGGGTACAGCGAAATACTGTCGAAGGGAATTGAGTGTCAATAAGGAATCATTCGCTCTTGGTACTTAGAGAGAGAATGATCTAGGAAGGATGGTCGGAAGTCCCTGGCCAGGGCGGACAATAATTTCGGGAAATGAGTTTTTCGATATTATACGGCAGCATCCGATCCAAGTGAGTCGATCGGTTAGGGTTTGACAATACACCATACCCTAAGTTGACTCGAGAGCATTGTACGAAAAAAGGATTATATCCACGCGGTAACTGTCAGCGGAAAGGTTCCAAGAGTGGGTTACTTAACCCCAATACCTTCCAGGTTCACACGGTGTTGCTTGGCACCCAACGTGATCGAGGGCCAGATCAAATTCGATGTGCGACATTAATTCGATTGATTAATTAATTAATATGAGTTATTAATTGATTAATCAGACTAGTGAGGAGTCACTAGGCTTATTGGGCCATTGACCAGACTGGTTATTGGGCCTAGAGGGTTACACGCAAATGATTCTTAAGGCGATGGATAATAAAGTGGGTTTTATATAAATTGAAGGTTTTTACGAAAAATCGTGCGGTTAATATAAAATATAGCAAATGGGCTGAGCAGGCCAGGCTGCTGCTCAACCCTGGCCGCCCCCTCCTCTCTTCCTCTCTTTTTCTGGCATCCCAGGCCGGTTCTGCTCTCTGGGTCTGCTCCGCCGCTTCTCCGACTCCCATCCGACGGGAAATCGTCAGCGCATTACGGCGATCGTTGCGGCAAATGGCGGAGGTTTCATGAGCTGCAAAGAACGAGGACTATGAGGATATCCATTGCGAGGAGGATTGCGTGGACTTCGCAAGAGGCAGGACACTTGCGCGGCTAGCGGTGTCACAACGACGGAGCCAATCAGTCGCGGATTCGAATCCGCCCACGGTAAGAACCGATTATTCGATAATCCGATTTTTAGTTTTTCGAAACGGGAATCTGATCGTCGTTTTAATGTTGTTATTTCCACTGCGTGAGCGATCCAGAGAAACGCGAGAACCCAACAATGGTATCAGAGCTAGGTTCTACTATTTCTCGTCCCGTTTTGATCTCCGAATTAATATTCTCATAATTTATTCCATGCACGAATTCGATTTTTTTTTGTTGGATCCGTGTTCATGTGACAAACACAAATTAAAAGAATAATTTTAATTATTCACTTCTGCAAATTTCGATTTTTTTATGGGGATTAATTTTGTTCTTCGTTGGACGAAGAACCAGGTTTTGTAGCGGCTTCATCTGGACTCCCCAAGTGTTGGGGATGTGGGCCGGTTCCCCTGATCCTCTAGGAGGCGTCGCCAGTCACCACCAGACCGGCCACCAGAGCCGGAGAGGGAGATGGAGGAGCTCTCTCCTCTTCTTCTTCCCCACGGTTTTGAAAAGAAACCAGTAAAAATCATATTTTTAGGGGAGAAAAAGGAGGGCTCGGCCTGTGTGCATCTATGCCCCACCGGCGCCAGACAAGTCGCCGGCGGCCTGCAACTCCTCCAGTTGCCAATCTCCACCACCTGCTCATTAGGGTTTTTACATGGGGGGGGGGGGGGGGGGTCAGTTGGAGGAGGTAGGGGACCGGGTCCGGCTGGCTAGACCAGCCGGCCAGTGTAGCCCTGACCGGGCTTGGCCTGAGCCAAGGGCTCAACCCCTGGCTCACCCTGGTTCAAGCCTAGCCAGAGCCATGCTCAGCCAATAGGCTAAGCCATTCCCCATCCTTTTAAATTAAACCCCATTGCCCATTTAAAATAAAATTGAAATTGGATTTCAACTTTAAAATTCAAAATTGTTCTAAAATTTAAAATTATTATTCAATTTTTATTTTATTGGGCTATTTAATTATTTTGAATCATTAATACTAACAATTAGTTGTTAATTAATTAAGTGTTAATTATTAGTTTAAATGTTAAATTAATAATTAATCTTAATTTAACTAATTTAACAGTTATATTAGTGGTTAATAATTATTAATCTAAGTGTTAGATTATTAATTATTAATTCTTGTAATTGTTAATTAATGAGAGTTAGTTATCAATTTAAGCGTTAAATTAATAATTAATTCTATTGACTAATTTAAGTGTTGAATTAGTAGTTATTAATTAATTAATTTTAATTATCATTTTAAGAGTTAAATTAATAGTTAACATTAATTAACTAATCTAAGAATTAGATTAGCATTTTTTTTTGTTAATTAGAATTAATTGTTAATTTAAGTGTTAAGTTAATGATTAATTTTAAATTAACTAATCTAAGAGTTAGATTGATAGTTATTAATTAATTAGTGTTAATTAATAATTTAAGTGTTAAATTAGTAATTAACAGTAATTAACTAATCTAAGAGTTAGATTAGTAGTTAATAATTAATTAGAGTTGATTATTAATTTAAGTGTTAAATTAGTAATTAACTTTAATGGACTAACCTAAAGAGTTAGATTAGTTATTAATAATTAATAGTCTAATTGTTAGATTATCAATATTGTTTAATCTAAATGTTAGATTGTTTTAATATTATAAATGTTCTAATGGCATGGAATATTCTAGAATTATTTATTTGGAGTGTGTGCATATGTGATGTGTGTTTTATATACTTTTAAATATGATTTAATTGCATGGTTAGATAATTAAAAGAGTTTTTGAAATTCAAAAGGAATTTTTTATTGGAATCTAGTTTTTTGAAAGTCAAAATTATTTAATTTTAAAACTATTTTATTTTAGCCATGTGATGCGCTTATCATGTGTGGAATATTTAAAATATACCGTGGTCATGGATATGCACTTATTTAATTATTCATGTGATGAATGGATTGTGTGGATCATGGATGTTTATAAATTGTTAATAAATAGAGGTATGTACCTCTCCCTCTCTCATACTCCGATGTACTTCGACCTCCCTCTCTCATGTACTCGTCATAAGGCCTTCTTCAACTTACATGCAATTCTAAAATTATTGTAATCTGATCAAGGCAATCAAGGAAGGAGCAATGACGATCCACAACTACTACTAGGAAGGCAGAAAGATGGAGATCCTTTGCCTTTTGAGTTTGCAGGTTATCTAATGTAAATGTCATATTAGATTTTGTGTACGTTTAACTGTTGGCTCCAGTCAAACCCACTGTGATATCCATGACCACACATGACATGGATGAGATGCATTGTTTTTATTTTTTATTATGAATCAAAGTAGGTATGGTATTTATTAAATATATACGATATATTTATATATTATCACCTAGAAGAGACCAAGATAAAAGTTATCAAAATACCCTCATCTAAATTCTAAGCCGTAACGTGAGTAGTTAAGAACTTACCGCATGGTCTACCATCGTTATAGTCATAGGATTCGAATTACTTTAGGTAGGTTTGTTGTACTACCACAAGGCATGTTTAATTATAATCCTATGGCTATGACATTATATGTCTATTGATCGGGATAGAGGAGCCATGTAACTTTGTTGTGCTATCCACAAGGGCTGCATGCAAATCTATGCTCGTCTCGTAACGATGGTTAGCTTAAACCAGAATTAGCGGCTTTCTTGTGCTATCCACAAGGCCATTAAATCTCTAGGGACCGAAGATATGATCGGATATTACAAGGAGTTACAAGTCCCATGAGATGGGTGCTCTTTGATTGTTTTACAGGTTTCTTGTGCTATCCACAAGGTTGTACTGCAAGTCATTGAGATTTTGATCCCCACTAGGAGATTGTCGGCGTCTCCCGTTCTATATAACTAAGGGTTATACAGTCCGTCGAAAATTAGTGGGAGTTCAAACTTGATCAAAAGATCATGTCTTGTTTTAAATTTTAATAATTGAGCATCTACTAAATAGATTTTATTCATCTCCTGTAGGGAATTATGTTGTCAAATAACCCACTCCGTGGCATACTTGATGTCAATCTTTTGACTAGCTCGAACTACTAAGTTTGGCTTAGAAACATGAAGAGTGTCTTCAGATCTGAGTACATTGTCTACGTCCTTGGAGCTGATCCTCCTACTGAACTGGCATTGGATACCCCTGAGGCAGAGATGATCGTGTACGATAAAAGGTCGAAGAACAAAGGCAAAGGAGTAGTAAAGGGTGACTACTTCTACTGTAAGCAGCAGGGTCACTGGAAGTGGAACTACAAGGAGTTCCTCAGCGATAAAGCTCATGGGAAGGTGAAGCTATCAAAAGCATCAGATATCTATATGATAGATATCAACTTGTCAGTTAGAGATTCCACATCTTGGGTGTTAGATACCGGATGTGCTTCTTATATCTGTCATGATGTGCAGATGCTGACAAGTAAACGCAAGCTGAGAAAAGGTGAAGTTAAATTGTGACTAGAAAATGGTGTAAAAGTTGCGGCAGTTGTTGTAGGGATAGCAAACCTCAGGCTTCCATCTGGAGACATCCTATCATTGCAAGATTGTTATTATGTTCGTAACATAGTAAAGAACATCGTATCAATATCTTATTTAGACAAGATAGGATATAGGTTGACTATAGAGAACAAAAGTTGTTCGATTTATTATGGTAATAAATCAATTGCTTCGACACCTTTAGTCAACGGTATATATCTTTTAAATGTTTCTTACTGCAATCTTCACATTCGTAAGGCTCTTATGAAGAGCAAGAACATGTGACATTGTAGACTTGGACACATTGGTGAAAGTAGGCTACAAAAGTTGCATAAACATAGTTATTTAAATGCATTCGATTATGAATCGTTTGTGACATGTGAGTCATGTGTTATGGGAAAGATGGCAAAATCTCCATTTACTGGATATGGAGAATGTGCCAAGGACATTCTGGGATTAATACATTCACCGACGACTTCTCAAGATTCGGCTATTTGTACTTAAAAAAAGTAAAAGTTGGAAGCGTTTGAGAAGTTTAGGGAGTTCAAGAATGAGGTAAAGAAGCAGTTAGGAAAGAGTATTAAAGTTCTTCGATCAGATCGGGGAGGAGAATACTTGAGTACTAATTTCACATAATTCTTAAAGGATAATGGTATCCTTTCTCAACTGACCCCTCTATATAGACTACAGAAGAATGATGTATCATAAAGGAGGAATCGCACCTTGTTGGACATGGTGCGATCCATGATGACTTTTTCATAATTATCAGTGTCCCCACATGCTAAATATCATTTTAAGTAGATTTCACCATTAGACATCCTTACCCTAACTTTTACTGCACTACAAAGTCCAAGCTCTTAGCATATCCTTGTTAGTCTTAGGTGGCCTACAAGCCAATCTGACTACGTAAATCTCGTTCATTTATTAATAATATGACATTATTTTATTATGTGTAAATTCGTGTTATTATCATCTCGTAATGAAGTCCGTGAATATGTGCGATAGTGATCAGATTATGATGAGATCATACTAGTGAGACTAATCACTTAAACACACATATTCTTAATAGTTCCTAGTTGGAGGATATCCGAGAAGGAAATCGGATATCCGGTTAGACTAGTACAGATTACTCCTGCTTATATGATGAGGGTGACTGATCTCATAGTCACTTGTGTGGAGACACTAAGGCGAATTTGTAGGTACTTATTAGAGATGAGTTCATTGAACTGATCCGACTGAATTACTAGATGGTATTGTACCTCATTGTCAACTAGCTTGATTCTATTGTCGCAGTTGCGTAGATGATTCTCGGACCTAAGACACCAAGGACATCTTGTCGATGGACTTATGTGCTTTGACCTTGGTTTATGAATCTCTAACCATGGGATTCTAAACAGCCAAGGATCGGGTACAACGGATTACCGTCGAAGGGAATTGAGTGTCAATAAGGAATCATTCGCTCTCGGTACTTAGAGAGAGAATGCTCTAGGAAGGATGCTCAGAAGTCCCTGGAAAGGGCGAACGATAATATCGGGAAAGGATTTTTTCGATATTATACGGCAGCATCCGATCCAAGTGAGTCGATCGGTTAGGGTTTGATAGTACACCATACCCTAAGTTGACTCGAGAGCATTGTACGAATGAAGGATTATATCCACGCGGTAACTATCAACGGAAAGGTTCCAAGAGTGGGTTACTTAACCCCAATACCTTCCGGGTTCACGCAGTGTTGCTTAGCACCCAACGTGATTAGAGGCCCGATCGAATTCGATGTGCAACATTAATTAGATTGATTAACTAATTAATATGAGTTATTAATTGATTAATCAGGCCAGTGAGGAGTCACTAGGCTTATTGGGCCATTAACCGGACTAGTTATTAGGCCTAGAGGGTCACACGCAATAGATTCTTAAGGCGATGGATAATAAAGTGAGTTTTATATAAACCAAGGGTTTTTATGAAAAACCGCGCAGTTAATATAAAATGTAGGTGAACGAGCTGAGCAGGCCAGCCTGCTACTCAACCCTGGCCGCCCCCTCCTCTCTTTCTCTCTTTCTCTGGTGCCCCATGCCTATTCTGATCTCCGGGTCTACTCCGCCGCTTCTCCGACTCCCATCTGACGGGAAATCGTCAGCGCGTTGCGGCGATCGTTCCGGCGAACGGCGGAGGCTTCGTGGGCTGCGAAGAACGAAGAACGTGAGTATATTCACTGCGAGAAGGATCGTGTGGACTTCGCTAGAGGTCGGGTGCTTGCGCGGCTAGCAGTGTCACAACGACGGAGCCAATCGATAGCAGATTCAAATCCGCAGACAATAAGAACCGATTATTCGATAATCCGATTTTTAGTTTTTTCGAATCAGGAACCGAAACGTTGTTTTAATGTTGTTATTTCCGTTGCGTGAGTGATCCAGAGAAACGCGAGAACCCAACAATCTTCCACAGTCAAAGATAGTTCTCTCTAGAGGTGGTAGGCTAGATTGAAAGTTGACTCCAAGCCTAAAGTTGCCTCAACATTGCTCCAAAACCATGACAAGGATTTCAGGTCTCAATCAAACACTAGTATGGACAGCAGCACTCCATGAAACTTCACAATTTCACTGACATGTAGCGAATTAAGTTAGTCTGCAAGGACCAAGAAATTCGAATCAGCAAGAAATAAGTCAAACTTCATTAGACCCTCGAATGTTGTTGTGCCTCCTTTATGTCTATTGCAAGCTATATATCAATAGAACGTACGGTGGTATATATGGTCCCATTTCAAGTTCAAAATCTTCAAAGATTGCAACAATATTCCTCTAGGTCTCATGCACAATCTCTACAATCATTAGCAGATCAAACATATGAACACAGACTCGGCAATTCCTCAACGTAGGAGGAATGCCCAGATGAAATGCATGAAAGGTCATGATGTCCAAGAAAGGTAAGTGGCCTACGTACGTGGCTTCATGTTGTAGATATGCTTGACATCTGATCTGCCATCTAATGATGATTGTACTATAATGATAATGTCAAGAGGATATAATTGCAATAAGTATTTCTTCATGTAAGTTGGGAAGGAGTTCCATGCACATTCACATCGGTGGTGGATAAGCTTCCTTGTGATTCTTTCCTTGTGAGAGGATGAGTCCAAGGGCTTGTGGGGTCCATGGGATACTCACATGTAAAAAAGGAGTCTTCTGGGTGTAAGAACATACACATACATGAGCTCTCTTCTCCCTCTATTCTTCTTTCTCCACCAAGAATCTCCCTCCTCCTCTCTCTCTTTTCTCTTTCCTTGGGGAACCATCGTGACCTCGAGAACTTGACGTGTGAAAGAAGTGGGCAACTCTGGTAGCCGTCTAGGGTGACAAGGACGATCCCTTAGCTTCTGTACGATGACAAGGACAATCCACACGTGTTAAAGAGATCGATCCCTCTACTCCGCCTGTATGTACTCTGCGCACGCAACAAGGTATCGAACTCGTTCTCTCTCTAATCTGTTGATTCGATACCAACACTGGTATCGAAGCGCTAGGTTGCTCATTCTAATTCCACATTGAGTATCCATAATTTTTATAAAAGAAAACCACAAAAAAATTGTATGCTCTAGCCCTACGCGCGACGGCATAGCTAACACAATAGGGGGTGCCCTGGGCATGCCTAGATGCGGCGGGGGCGCATCCTACGAGCACCAGTGCCTACATGGGCATGCCCCGCACCCACCAGGCGCAACAGGGGAGCGTCGTGTGCACACCAAGCATGGCAAGGGCACACCCTGGCATGCCTTGTACGCCCAAGCGTAGCAGGGGCGCGCTCCGCATGCACTGGACGCCCGAAACTATATTTTTTATTACCAATTTTTTTTAAAAAAAAAATTGTGCTCATTATTAAGGTCCTATTCCGTTATTTAGTATTCAAGCCATGCATAAATTTTTTTTTTTTGTATCATGTAATATTTTTATTTCAAATAGCATGTAATTTCATTTTACAAAAATTGGAGGGGAAAATATCATTATCATGAAATTGCATCAACATTATAATATTGCATGGTTGTGTGTGTGGTTCATTAGATGGATGGCCAGTGTCCCAAAGTGTTAATTTTTCAGGGACTCTTTGGAGACCATAAAGATACCATTTTGATGTTTTTATTGTTCAAGTCCATTTTTGTTGTAGTTATTAGGGGCCGATCAAAATCGGTTCCCAAATTGTACAATTTGAGCGATGTAATTTAATTTTGGACGTATATGGACTTCGGACTTTAATATTGTGATTTTTATGTCTGGATGATGGACTAGCCGAGATATTGGCCTTCCGACTATTTTTTTGTTTAATTATTATTGGCCACACTCATTACAATTTAAGGGAGGGGGGTAGTTCATTTTTTTAATTATTACTGAATTGCCAGTATATGTTTGTTATATTAATCCGTGGTAGCATGAAATTTAAATATTTTGCTTTGTGATGTGATAAATTTAGCCTCCCGTGTATGCAAGGTATATTTAGGAAATACATTCCTAAACACCTATCATGCATTTTATAGGAATGTGTCCTCAATTTTTTTAAAAATTATGTGGATTTAATACTTGGGAATGAGTCCCTTAACGTTCCAATCTTTTTTCCACTCTTATTAATTGGGAATATAGTTTGTTGCATATATTAAGGTGGTGCTTAGAAGCCTAGCAAAGTTTTCAAACTCAGATATGTGAAACAAACTATATGACCAATTAATTTTACGAAAATATAATTTTTTAAGTGCCTAATTTTTTTTCTACTTATGCAATGTAAAGGTAACAAAAACCTCAAAAGGATTATACCACGAGTTGTTCGGTCAAGATAAATTAAAAAGCAAAAACTATGATATGTGGCACAAAAAAATTCAGTATCTACTTAAAGAGAATGAGGTACTTGAGACCTTGACCAATGTGATGCTGCCACCATCAGATGATGGACTACTTGCACAAGTCAATTGTGACAAACAAGCTTATTATAAATAGTTGAATAAGGATGGAAGTAAACGCTACACTATGTTGAACTGCATGCACAATGACCTTACCAAAGATTTGGGAGTTACAAAACTGCCAAAGAGATATGGGAGCAATTGAAGCTCCAATATGGGGGCACATCAGCAGCGAGACTGAGGGCCTTAACTTTGAAGTTCAATCAGTACATGATGGACCCTAAGTATTCCATGGCAGAACACCTGAGGGTGATGTCTTCGATGATAAGAGAATTGAAAACAATTGGTACTAAGTGTAGACACGCTAATTTTGACATCATATTGTGTAAATTACATGTCACAACGATAATGCCCCAGAATGGTCTGATATTTAATCATTAATTAATTTTTATTGATTTTCTCTTGAGATTTGTTTAATCATGTCGTGCATGGTCGATACCATTTGGATTCCTAGCATAAATCAATTCGGAATTAAAATTATTAAATTTAGGAGGATTTAACTTAATAGCGTCGCCCATGGTCGACGCTGTTTAGGTCCTAATCCGCCTAGGTTTACGATTTCTAATTCTAGTTAATTTTCTAAGTTATCTAAAGAACGTTGCACATGAACAACGCATTTTATGTTTCCTAATTGTTTTCGATTTTCTTTTCCGGATTTATTTCTATTCTGGCCGTATTAATTAACTAAAAGGCGTCCCCCTTGAACGACGCGTTTTAAGAGTTTCCTGATAAACATGATTTGGCCGAGATAATACAGTTCCAGAAGATGGAAGGGTTTCCAACTCCCTTCATGATCATCCAGGGCAAGTTCGAGCCACGAGAGAGTCCTTTTGAAGGCCAAAATACCCTTGAATCACTTCTTATAAATACATATAGACATTGGCCTTTGAAAAAGGTTGGCTATTAGAGAATTTGGAGCTTCCTACAAGGTTTTTGAAGGCCCTCAGGAAGAAGAACGTGGACAGCAAAGGAGGCTTCATCCTCTTCATCCTCTTCACCCTTTGAAGCCCATTGAAGACTAAGGCTATGAAGGGGCCACCCTTTTCCTTTCTTCTTAATACTTTTCCTAGATTTTGATAAGATCCATATACTTTAGATTTCTGTTTTCATATAGTTCTCCATTGCATCACTTCATCATACATATTCACTTCATCTTTTCTATACCTATACATCCTTTAGGGGTTTAAAAGAACATGAAACAAGTGAGTTCTTTTTGTTTAATTGCATGATAATTTTGTTAGATAGAATATATACTACCTCTCTTTAGTTCTAATCTATTTATTTTCTTTTGTTTTCAATCTTTCTTGCAAGTTTTGAAGGAGATTTAGAAGAAAGCTTAGAGTTTAGATGGAAGGAGAAACACCCCTAAAGAACAAGAGTAAAAGATAAAGAAGGCTCTTTTCTTTCGGCTGGCCAAAAGAGAGGAACAAAAGAATCCCACACTCTCTCAATTTGCAAGGTTAGTAAACAATCACTTTTCCATTGAAGCCCTCAGCTTCTGGCGATCACAATTTCTTCCATATGTTAATCATAGTAAACACATGATAGCGTAATGAACACACACTCTTTTTTAGCACTACAGTATTTTGGCGATCACGGTGGGACTTGTCTTACCGTTTTTTTTTTATTTACTCTTGTTATTTCCATTAGCCACCCTCGGTGCAATGCTTGTGTCCCTCGGGCGCATTTGATAGTTTGTTGGTTGGCTATTTGATCCTTATCCCCACGTGCACCTCATGCACATCCCCTTGTGGCAAAATCTTGCCCTCCCTTGATTGCCTTGAGAAGTAGTATTGGAAAGTGTATTTTGTTTGAAGTGATATCCATGATGTCGCATGATTAGCCTATATATTTAATTGTTGTCACATGTGAAGGTGATCTATTATTCATCATGTTGATTGGAGAGGGGAATGCCCATGTTGCCTTGATTATTTGCTGATCTAGGGGTCTGAATAGCGTCGTCACAGAACGACGTGTTTCTTAAGGACGTCGACCGTAAGCGACGCTGTTAAACCTGCATAGCCTGTTTGCTCGAGCCACTGTGAACAGAAGTCACTGTCTTGAATAATGTCAACTCAAGTCGATGCGTTTCATACAGTCTCTCTTCTGGCCATTAGTTCTCAGATTCCTTGATCATTTGCTGTTACTTATTATATTACATTAGAGGCCATCCAGGCAATAGATCATTTGCACCGGGGCTCACCCTTCTCTTTAGGAATACTCTTCTTAGCACCCTCACCTCTTTCTGACTGGGTTGGTCCCTTGGTCAGACTAGAGTGGTTGGTGTTAAGACCTCCGTAAGTCCCCAAAATCAAGGAACTCATCCTTGTTCATTGGGCCGGTTGTACCATTTGAAGTCCCGGATAGTTATTCATACCGTTGTGAGCGAAGCTATAGAGCATAACGGCGGAAACTGAACTAAAATTAGGATCCTACCCACTGAGAGAACTTGAGTTTAAAATTCCGATTAACCCAGTAAGTAACACTCAAAGCAGCGTAAGCATCTACTTGGTTGTTAATCTGCCAACTTGATTGAAGTAATTGTCATCTCAACACAATGATGTTACGTTCAGGTAGAACCATCGGCATGGTTGCCTTTGAACAAGAAGATCTGGTCGAGTACGAGGGAGATGCTCATGCCCTTCAAGTTCAAGATGCATCTTATTCTGAAGATGAAAGAGACACCTATATCTCTGGTTAACCTGACCAATTCCAAACCATACACGAAGGAGATGCTCATGCCCCTCAATTTCAAGATAATTCAATTTATGATCAATACCATCCGGATTTGGGCGATCAGTCTCATGTCCATGTCATCTCCAACCCTACCTTTGAAAGAGCCCAAGACCAAGCTGGGCCCTCTACCAATCATCCTTCTGACCTCACTACCCTCATGGGAGCTCTGTCTAATCATGTGGATCCGCGTCAATTTAACGCCATCCAATCCATTCTAAAAGGAAAAACCCCTTATGCATCTTTCTAAGCCAAGTCCCTCGGTTAACCCTTTTGCTTATCAAGCTCCTACTCAGGCCATGGGAGGCCTTCGTATTTCCACCCCTCGGCACACAGGCCTTCAACAATCTGGTTCACGACACCTGGTCAGGCCATGAACCCCGATTTATTAGAATGCCTTCGGGCACGGCGGGAACGCCGCCAGTTCACAACCTTACTGTCCTTACATCCCTTCTTACTCGCAGAGGCAGTCTTTTCAACAACCACCACCTCCACCAACAAATTCTACCACTCAGCTCCTACTGAATAAAATTTTCCAGATGGATGAGCGGTTCAAGAATCTTGAGAAGAATATGGACAACAAGGCCGCTCCTGAATTCTCTGTCCCTAATTTGCCAGTATTCCATCTCTTGCCTTCTGAAATGCCAGTCTATAGGAAGTACAATGGCACGGGCAATCCTTTCCTTCACATCAAAGAATTCATGTACGAATCATCATTTTGGCAACATGATAAAAAAGCACTGGCTTTCCTCTTCAGAAGATCATTAGAGGGATCAGCCTTGGAGTGGTTCTTCTCTTTGGACCCGAATGAGGTAGAGAACTTCGACATAGTGTCAAAAAGGTTCCTACAAAGATACAAAGACAGGGTGGCACCTACCTTGTCCATTACCGACTTATTCAATGAGAAGATGAAGCCGGATGAAGACTTCATAGTGTTCGCCGATAGGTGGCGAGGGATGGCTGAAACGATAAGAGATTACCTGTCCGAACAAGAACTGGTAAAGATGATGGTTGCCAATGCCACCCCTTAGTACAAGCTAGTGTTGACACTGAATAACTTGACCACCAAGGTAGATCTATATGAAAAGGAGCGTTATGCTCAGAACGCGTTCAAGGATTCCACCTTTGCTAGTGTCTTCGATGCCCATCGACCCAATAGACCTCCACCTCGGAAGTCTATTATACCCAACTCTTCTTCTATGGATCAAACTACCGAGGGCACGTTGTCTCATGAACAGGTCAGTACAATGAACAATAATCAGCCCCAGGTTATAAGAAATCAGCAACAATATCAGTCATCGAGGCCTCAAAACCAACAGGTTATAGGCCTCTTTCTCAGCAGCTTCAGTCAACACCACAGCATCCCCCATAGCAAGTATACAATCCACCTCGGCAGTAGCCGAATTACACTCAGGTTCCTCCCCCTAATGACTATACACAGCAGAGGAAACCTCCTAGTCCCAGAACGTCAGCATACTCCCAATTACCAGAATCCCTCTCAGATATATTCAATGCCCTTATGGCGGCCAACGCCTTAGTGCTACTGAAAGAAAGGGTCGTCTGGCCACCAAATGTTGACATGTCCCGTTATTGTATGTTCTATCGTCAACCGGGACACACAGTAGATGCTTGTTTTCACTTTCGAGATTACATTCATGATCTCAATGATCAAGGAGGGATTGATTGGGAAGAGATGAAGAAGTACATAGCCGCCTTGAAGGCGAGAAAACTATTAGTATTAGGTGGTTTGAAAGTCAATCCAATACTATGTATCATTCAGTTTATTAATAAATGGCAATAATTCATTGTGTGTAATTAATTCGATCTATGTTTATCGTATCACGATGAAGTCCATGAATATGTGCAACAATCTTCGGATTATAATGAGATCATAATTACTAGACCAAAGATTTATAAACACATGTTCTCAATTATTCCTAATCGGAGGATATTTGAGATGGACTTCAAACATCCGGATAGACTAGTACAGGTTGCTTCAGCTCATATAATGAGGGTGATTGATCCTATAAGTCACTTGTGTTGAGACACTATGCTGGACCTGTAGGTGCTTATTGGGAAATGAGGTCACTGAACTGATCCGACCATGAATCGCTGGATGGTATATACCTCACTGTTAACCAGCTCGATTCTTTTGTTACGGTTGCATAGATGATCCTTGGACTTGAGACACGAACGATACCTTGTTGGTACATCTCTGAGCTTTGACTTTGACTAACGAATCCCTAACCATGGATTATCAATAAGTCAAATGATCGTGTTCAGAGAAATGCCCTCGAAGGTAATTGTGTGTTCAATATGGGATCATCCGCTTTCAGTATTATGAGAGAGAATGTTCCGGGAATGATGCGCTTAAGTCCCTGGCCAGGGCGGACACTATATCAGATAAAGAGTTATCCGATATAGATTAGCGGCATCTGATTCAAGTGAATCGACCGGCTAGGGTTTAACAGTAAACCATACCCTAGGTCGATTCGGGAACATTGCATGGATGAAGGATTATATCCACGCGCTAACCGATGATGGAAAGGTTCCAATAGAGGATTGCGATAACCCCAATGCCATCCAGGATCACGCGATGTTGCTTGGCATCCAACGTGATCAGAAGCTCGTCCAAATTTACTGTGGGACATTAAACTCGGTTGATTAATTAATATAAGGATATTAATTAATTCAGTGGATCCGTAAAGAGTTACCGGGCTTAATGGGCTATTAACTGGACTGGTATTTGGGCCTAGAGGGTCACACGCAAAAGGTTTTCAAGTCGATGGATAATCCGACATAATTCCGGATAAGTCTAGGTTTTTATGAAAAACCGCAAATAGGCTTATTATAAAAGAACGACCGCTAGGTCGGGGGCCAGCAACCCTGACCTAGCCTCCGCCTCCTTTCTGTCTCCTCTCTCCTGGGCTCACAACACGAGGCGGCCATCTGGAGGCTCCGCTTCAGCTCCTGACAGCTCCACCTTCCGTCCGATGGGAGTTTCCGAATCCTCATGTCGCGGCAGATTACACGTAGCTAGACGGGATCCACGAATGCCGCATCGACCGAGGAGGCGAGGACGATCCATCGCGAGGAGAATCGTGTGGATACCGCTAGAGGCCGGGCACCTGCACGGCTTGCGGCATCGCTGCGACGCAACCGGAGAACGAACGTGGATTCGAATCCGTACAAGGTAAATCCGATTTTCCGATTTATTTTGTTGATCGAAACGGGACAGATCCGATCCCGAATATTTTATTTCCACTGCGTTTTCGGTCGGATCGCGACATAGAGAACCCAACAAAAACCACAGCAGCAGCAACAATAACAACAACAACAACCACAGCAGCAACAGCCAATCCAAAGAGCACCGGTACAACAAGCAGCACCACAAAATATGGGCATAGTGCAGAACCCGCTGTTGAAACAGCAAAATCAGATCACCTCAATTCTTGTCAATAGCCAGTATGAGGCTAACCGAGGGAAACGGTGGAAAGTCGAGGAATCCTCCTCTATTTATACGACAGGTCACAGACAGTGTACTACCGAACAACCGCCTCGTCGTATCCTCCGCATACCCAAACCACAACCCATCACCATTAAACCCATTACACCCTCCGCCACCATATCTTCACCAACCAACCCTCCGTAAACCAACTATACACCCCTCATGCCATCTAAACCACCACTCCGTGTACCATTCCCTATATCACCTACAACAACCACTTACCCCGGTACCATACAACCCTCAAAACCGCTCATCCGCATAATACCTCCACTAAATAATCCACCACCATCACCTGTTTATCCACCCCTACAACCTTCCAAACCACTCATCCAAGTTCCCTTACCTCCGCCAAATAACCCTCTACTATCCAACCACAAATCCACCACACCAGCCAAATCCCTCATAAACCTGGTAGTACTCAAAATATCACCAACACTTTCGGCTGATGAATCACATACACTCCAGAGTGGCCGAATATTCAAGAAGGTGTGCCCTCAGTCTACGGTGCGAAATGGCCCATCACAGCCGATAGAAGAGGTCCAGAATGAAGAGAGTACACATGGTACTCACTATGATTTGTTGAAACAGCTGGATAGAACACCAGCGCGTATTTCCATACTAAAGCTGATCAAGAGATCCAAGATCCATCAAGAAGCCCTGATGGAGTACCTAGAAAGGGTAATGGTCAGTGAAGACGTACTAGTAGAAAATACCACCGCATTGTTGGTGTAAGGATCGAGACTTTCGGATCCGGTTTTCGGGTCGGACCCCGTAGTTCTGGCCCTAGTGGGGTCTGGGGCTCTGTGATGTTTCGCGTCGAGCCCGCGAGACGCGGTTTAAACGGCGTCCACCGTTGCATACGTGTTTCAGGTTCTGCCACGTGGGTGCCACGCAGGCTGGCTTCGGACCGCGAGAGTACGGCGTCCGCGTGGGACGACGCCTTTCAGACTGCGACTCTGGGTGTGTCAGAGTACGGCCCTGACAAGTTGTCTGAACGGCGTCTGTGTAGGACGACGCGTTTCAGAGTTTTGTCAGAGAGGCCGTCACGTCACCTGATAGACGTCCGTGGATGTCGACGCGTTTTAGCCAGTCTCTGGTTAACCCCGCGAGCCCTCCTTCTTTCCCTCATTTTCACCTTCTCTCTTTCTCTCCTTCCCCTCCGGCGATCCCGACGACAATTCCTTCTCTTCCCTCTTTTCCTCCCACCATTTCATCTCTCCCTCCACTCCATCCTCTACCTAGCTCCTACCACTACCACCTCCACCTCCACTGCGGCGTTCTACTCTCCGGACGGCGGCCGACGTCACGGTGGAGCAAGGACGACCACGGCGGTACCGGCGGCGGCGTGGGGCGAGACGGGTGGACGGCTTGAAGCTCAGAGGCGTTCAAGTATCCGGTAGGGTGACGGTTCCCATAGCATCGTGTTTAAGCCATGTTTTTCCCCGTTTAAGCATGTTACGGATCTTTGGTTTCGGGGGGTAGAACGAGCATGTTTAGGAGTTCTTTTGATGATATGGGGGATTTCTATGAATGTGTTTGCCTATGGATTGTATTGCTCCTCTTTTCCCTCCGTTTTTGGGTGATTTTGGGGTCGTTTGGGTTGAAAAGGGAGCCCTCGGGCTCATGGCAACTCTGGTTCCTGGGGTTGAAAGACGTCGTGCATGGACGACGCCTTTCTTGAAGGGCGTCGGGCCATCACGACGCCTTTTAGGCAGAAATCGCCTGGCAGACAGTCTGCCAGTTTGGGGATTCTAGGACTAAAAGACGTCATGGGTGGGCGACGCGTTTTGAATAGCGTCGGGTAGCCATGACGCCTTTTAAGGCAGAAATCCCCTGAGTAAGGCCTTTGGAATTTCTGGACTTTTGTGTTGAATGGCGTCTGAGGATGTCGACGCCTTTCAAAAGGCGACCACTGGTGTCGACGCCTTTTAAGGCCTGATTCTGAAGACTGTTTTACATGAACCTGTACATGGAGCTTGAATGGCGTCGGCCTTGGGCGACGCGATTCAAGACAGAACCTCACTAATTCATGCCAGTAAAATGTGTTCATACTGCTAGATAGATGGTTAGTGCATGTTTTGGTGTACGCTGTAGAGATGGATTCTGCATGACCGGATGGTGCTACCTTGTGTGTTATGCGATCGCGGACTTTTTACGTGACCGGATCATACTGTGCTGGGTTTTGTGTTACTGTGGACCTAGAGTGACATTGTAGCGCTTTATCACCCTGTGTTGGTGGGGGCGTGAGCACAGCGCCGGTGGGGGCGTGGGCGGGGTGACGCCTAGTGAGAGAGGGTCACCTGGTGAACCCCGGGGTCAGCTAGTACCGGTGTCGGAGTGGTACATTCGGAGAGTCACTCATGCTGAGGGAAGGAGTAGCCACCTGAGCCAGTTGGGCCGGAGTAGCTAGTGTGCTATCCGAGGGGCTACTGCTTGGTCTCAGCGGGTCGAGTTTTTCCCACCGTTGTTTGTGCGGTCGGCGAGTTCTATCGAGACGACACTTGTGGATTCTCTAATCGGCTGGTTTAGAATGTGCATGTTATTATATTTCGACTGCATGTGATTTCACGTTGAGAATTAGGAATTGTACCTAGCACTGCACTTGTTACTTCACCGTTAGTAGTACTTTACACTTGTGGGTGTGTGCGTGGGCAGTGGGGATCGAAGGATCCCTACTGAGTCTTGTCTTGAGACTCACCCCTGCGGTTTTCAGGTGAGGACTCCCAGCAGACTTAGAGCGGCGTGTGCGGCCGTGTGTTGAGCGCCTTCAGCAGTTGTTCCGGGGTATGCCTCGATGTAGTTGTTATTTATTTCTGGCCTGTATGTTTAATTATTTCTTTTCAATTGGAATATGTAATTATTTGCTGTATCGAGTCGCATTGTAATAATTTTAATTCCTGCACTTTCATTTCAATTCAATGCGATGTGAATGTTTAGCTTAGTTAATTATTTATTTCCCAGACTTACTAGATCCTGGTTTGGTTCCAAATTAATGATTCGGTACCATTTAGTAATCGGATCCCCGATTATAGGGTGGCGGGTCGTTACAGTTGGTCCCTCAGGGGGATCAACCTCTATATCCTTCCATACTTCTGAACAAGCACCGTTGGCAGCAAGGAGCATGGCGTTAAGCATAACTGTCAACATATGCAGAATGGTTGTGGATGCGTGTCTAGTAGATATCGGGGCATCTATCAACGTGCTACCACCAAGAACCTTGGAGCTCTGCGGAATCCCGGAAGAAAAGTGGCTACCTTCTCCCATTTCTGTCACAGCCTATGATAACTCTACCAATTCCCCTCTGGGCATGGTCTATTTGAAGGTAGAGTTAGGCCATGCTTGCCATGCTTTAGTCGAATTTCATATTCTCGAGATTGACCCTTCACTGAAAGGCATACTCGATCATCCTTACATCAAGTCACTTGAGGTGATTCCATCAACGAACCACCAATGCCTCGGGTTCCCTTACAAAGGACGTATCATCAAAATCACTGGTATGCCTATCCTTACTGCAACCCACTCGCTGAATATAAGTCCAAATTCAATCCTTCCGACCATTCAAAGGCCAGTCATCTCTTATGCCAAACCTACCTCCCTTCGGTGGACCCCTTTAAGCATATCATGCCTACATCTTACCCGATCGATGCCATGAAGCGGGGGAAGTCCATGAGTACCCCAGGCTAGAACATCATGATGAAGGTAAGATATCAACCTGTAAAGGGTTTGGGCACCCGGTTGCAAGGAAGAACTAAACCAGTAACAGATGAGAGAAGGATATCTGGTAGCGGCCTGGGCTATAGGGCAGAAAAAGTAAGGCACAATATTGTTGAACAACAAGAAGACGAAGATGATCAGAGGATATAGAAGACAATGGTTACCCGCTGCAAAGAAAATCGGGATCCCCTGACTTGGTCCTTGTCCACTCATTTTGTTAAAGGGCCCGTGATTTAACATGACCATACAGTAATAATTACCTCTCATTTTGATCTGCATGATATATATGGGAGGGATTTGGCTAGACACTATTCACAACTATTGACATACCAGTCCTTCGAGGCTCTGCGGCCGATGAAAATGAGAAAGATTCAAGATCCTGAATGCGAGTGGTACCACTGGTTTGATAGTTGGGACCTGTATATTGCACTGAACAGGCTATTCTTAAATCCTTCAGAACCAAAGTGGCCGCCACTGATAGATGAATTGATTGAAAGGCCCGGGGCCATTTTCGATAAAAGGATTCTACTGACTGAAGAAATTGATGAAGGGGAACCAGATGACCCTTACAAAGCTGGGTTGACGACCGACCACCTATGGAAAGCCACTTACCCATCCTACATCTTTACTCTCCATACTCTGTTTCTCACCCTGATCCTGACCCCAACTTGATCACGGGTCATTACTGAGGATATTCTACGGGCACCGCCCATCATTATCACTTTATCCCCTCGAGACTTTCTCCATCAGATTCCTCTCAATCTGGAGAGGATCTACGATCTAATCTGGGACATATTGCTATATGATCTCCCAAATCCCTTAGCAGTGATGCCATTTTCACCTCCCAATCCTCCTTCTTTCCATATTCATTCATGTTTCATGCTAAATAATACCCAAAAAAAATGCCAATTTGGCAACTCTCCCCTCTCATATCCTCATTGAGGAAACATCATACTTGTCAGACTGTACCCCATCGCGCGGGTCGTTCGGACAAGGCTCTCTTCTAGATCTGCTTTGTCCCTCCCATCGGGAGGATTCACCTGTATTTTCTCATGAACCCCTTGATCTTTATCCTTCTTCGTCCTCATTAGGTCAAGATAGGGAGTCTAGTGAAGTTAGGGAGTCTAGTTCTAGGCAGGTTAATCAGGTTAGGAAGTTTATGAAGTCTAAGGGTCGACAAGTTCCAAATAGATACCTCCAGGACTAGATTCTTCCTTGGAGTTATGAAGATATGCCGGGACTAGATTCTTCCTTAGTGGAACATCGATTGACATTGAAAGATGGAGTTACCCGGTTAGATAGAAATTGAGGCGATTCCACCTCCAGATGGCTTTGAAAATGAAGGAAGAGGTCGATAAGCTGCATAAAGCCAAATTTATTAGAGTTGTTCTCTATCCGCAATGGGTGGCTAATATAGTCCCGATTATGAAAAAAGGATGGGAAAGTCAGAATTTGTATTGACTCCCGAGATCTGAACCGGGCATGTCCTAAAGACAACTTTCCACTGCCTCACATAGATGTACTCATTGACAACACGGCTAGCTTTGAAACATTGTCATTTATGGATAGGTTCTCAAGGTACAATCAGATTAAGTTGGCAGAATAAGATCAAGAGAAAACATCATTCACCACACCTTGGAAAACTTATTGTTGTGTCGTTATGCTATTTGGATTGAAAAATGCTGGATCCACTTATCAAAGGACTATGATAGCAATATTTCATGACATGATGCACATTGATTTAGAAGTGTATGCGGATGGTCTGCTGCTAAAATGCAAGACTAAAGCTGAGCATGCAAGAGTTCTGGCAAAGGTTTGGGAGAGGTCAAGAGAATACCAGTTGGAGATGAATTTCAAGAAGTGTGTATTCAGAGTATCATCAAGAAAATTATTGGGATTTATTGTAAGTAAACGGGGTATTGAGATCAATCCTAACAAGGCAAAGGCTATTAGAGAGATGCCACCTCCCAAGAATTTGAAAGAATTGAGAGGATTGATCGGGAGGTTATAGTTTATTCGCCGCTTTGTCTCCCAGCATTCACAAAGATGTAAGCCGTTCTACGAGCTTACTAAGTCGGGAGTCAAGTTTGATTGGGACGACAAGTGTCAAGAGGCATTTAATGGATTGAAGGATTATTTGACAAGTCCTCCTATCTTAAGACCATCGTCTCCAGATAAACCTTTAATTCTATATATTTTTGTCCTGGATGATGCAGTGGGGGTTGTCCTAGCACAAGAAGATGAAGAAGGAAAGGAAAGGGAAGCCTACTATCTTTCTAAACTTCTCAATCCCGCTAAACAGAGATATACGGCGATGGAGAAAACGTGCGCTGCATTAGTATGGGTAGTTCAAAAACTGAAGCATTATTTTCTGGCCCATGAAGTTCATCTCATCACTAAGATGAATCCCATTAAGTTTCTTCTTGAGAAATCCGTCCTCACTGATAGGTTAGCACGTTGGCAGAGCTTTATATCCTAATTTGATATCATCTACATTTAGCATAAGGCAATCAAAGGCTATACCATAGCGGAACATCTTGCTCATCATCCTCTTCCTCGATTTGATCCAGTCCGATCAGAGTTTCCGGGTGAGGAACTGATGTCCATAGACATAATCAATGATGATATGTGGACTCTACATTTTGACGGAGCTCTGAACTCTCATGGTAAGGATATCGGCATTGTTCTTCTATCACCTGAAGGTGTCACCATTCCCCAAGCCTTTCAACTTGATTTCTATGTCACCAACAACATAGCTGAATATAGGGCTCTCCTTGCTGGCCTCGAGGCTGCTCATCTCCATCGTGCCACCAAACTAAGGATTATAGGTGATAGTCAGCTAATTCTTCGCCAAGTGCTTACTAAGTATCGCACCCGTGACCCCAAGCTTAGCCCTATCAGGAACTCACTTTAGCTTATGCCAAGCTTTTTACCAAACTGATCTTTGTCTATGTTCCTCGGAATCAGAACATTCTAGCTGATGCTTTAGCCTCTCTTACATCTTCTCTAAATTTCCCGATCAACAAGCAATCTGAGTCGATCATTGTTCATAAGCGTCTTTCTCCTACCGTGAAAGACCCTTCTTTCCTTAATGTTAAAGAGAAACTGCTGAAGAAGGTTAGAGACGGAGATATTGTAGAAAAGAGAAAAATCATGTTGCTAGATTGGCAAGAAGAAATAGAAGATGAGGATAAATCATGGTATTATAAGATTGCTAAGTACTATGAAGATCAGTCATACCCTGAAGAAGCCATTACTGAGGAAAAAAGGACTATCAGGAGAGTTGCTCAGAGATACACTCTGGTTGGGGGAACTCTATATAAACGTGGGTTCGATGGTGTTCTTTTGAGATGTCTGGACGAAGATGAGCTTTGGAAGATCATGGAAGGAGCTCATACTGGAGTTTGTGGTGGCCATGTTAATGGACAAATGCAATCAAAGAAATGTTAGTTTAGGTGGCCTACAAGCCAATCTAACAATGTAAATCTCGTTCATTATTAATAAAACGGCATAATATTCATTATGTGTAAATCGCGTTAATTATCGTTTCATAATGAAGTCCGTGAATATGTGCTATGGTGATCAGATTATGATGAGATCATACTAATGAGACTGATCACTTAAACACATATTCTTAATCGTTCCTAGTCGGAGGATATCCGAGAAGGACATCGGATATCCGGTTAGACTAGTACAGATTACTCCTGCTCATATGATGAGGGTGACTGGTCTCATAAGTCACTTGTGTGGAGACACTAAGGCGAATCTGTAGGTGCTCATTGGAGAATGAGTTCACTGAACTAATCCGACTGAATCGCTGGATGGTATTGTACCTCACTATCAACCAGCTTGATTCTATTGTCGCAGTTGCGTGGATGGTCCTCGGACCTGAGACACCAAGGACACCTTGGCGATGGACTTCTGTACTTTGACCTTGGTCTACGAATCTCTAACCACGGGATTCTAATACGCCAAGGATTGGGTGCAGCGGAATACCGTCGAAGGGAATTGTGTGTCAATAAGGAATCATTCGCTCTCG
Source organism: Zantedeschia hybrid cultivar (assembly GCA_030544215.1). Classification (NCBI taxonomy): domain Eukaryota; kingdom Viridiplantae; phylum Streptophyta; class Magnoliopsida; order Alismatales; family Araceae; genus Zantedeschia; species Zantedeschia hybrid cultivar. The sequence continues at coordinate 10,439,628 of JARZZO010000013.1, read as the reverse complement.
GTACTTAGAGAGAGAATGCTCTAGGAAGGATGCGCGAAAGTCCTTGGCTACGGCGGACGATAATATCGGAAAATGAGTTTTCCGATATTCATCAGCGGCATCCAATCCAAGTGAGTCAACCAGTTAGGGTTTGACAACTCGCCATACCCTGAGTTGACTCAAGAGCATTGTACGAATGAAGGATTATATCCACGCGGTAACTGTCGGCGGAAAGGTTCCAAGAGTGGGTTACTTAACCCCAAATACCTTCTGGGTTCACGCGGTGTTGCTTGGCACCCAACGTGATCGGAGGCCCGGTTGAATTCGATGTGCGACATCAATTCGATTGATTAATTGATTAATAAAGGGTTATTAATTAATTAATAAAGCCAGTAAGGAGTCACTGGGTTTGTTGGGCCATTAACTGGACTGGTACTTGGGCCTAGAGGGTCACACGCAAATGATTCTCAAGGCGATGGATAAATAAGTGGGTTTTATACAAACCGGGGGTTTTTATGAAAAACCGCGCGGTTAGTATAACACATAGCGAACGGGCTGAGCAGGCCAAGCTGCTGCTAACCCTAGCCGCCCCTCCTCGTTTTATGTCTTTCTCTGACGCCCAGGCAGATCCAGATCTTCTCCGCCACTTCTCAGAATCCCGTTCGACGGGAAATCGTCCGCGCGCTGCGCCGATCATTGCGGCAACCGGCGGAGGCTTCGTGGGCTGCGAAGAACGACGAACTCGAGGATATCCGTCGCGGGGAGGATCGCGTGGACTTCGCTAGAGGCCGGGCGCTTGCGCGGCTTGCGGTGTCACACCGACGGAACCGAACGGCTGCGGATTCGAATCCGCACACGGTGAGAACAGATAATCCGATTATCTTGTATTTTAGATGTCGAAACGGGAACGGATCGCTGTAAATAATTTTGTTTTCCGCTGCGAGAAAACCCAACAGTGGTATCAGAGCCAGGTTCCACTGTTTCTCGTCCCATTTCGATCTCCGAAATTGATTTTCCTTGAGTTATTCCATGCGTTTAATCCGATAAAAATGATGGAATAGTGTTCATAAGATGAACACAAATAATTTGATTATTTTTCCGTGTTTTTTTCGAGATTATTTTGGGGGTTTTTCGTGTTCTTCGTGAGACGAAGAACGGCGAGTTTACGGCGGCTTGAATCGGCTTCCCAATCGTTGGGATGGCCGGCCGAGACTCCGGATCCATAGAGGATAGTCACCTCTATCCACCGGTCATCAAGATCGGCGCCGGAGTGCCCTTGGAGGTCCTGAAAAACGACCCCAAACTCGGGTTTTTGAAACCTGAAAAAATTCAGAATTGTTGGGGTTTTTGGGGCTCGGCTGAACCGAAACCATGCCCCACCGGCGCCAAACAGGTCGCCGGCGCCGGGGGCGTCGCCGGCGGCGACGGCCGGGGCCTGGGCGTTCGCCGGTGGCGGCCTGCCGCCCCTCCAGCCGCCGGCTGCAACAGTTGCAGATTAGGGTTTTCGGGTGATGCAGGGAAGGGGGCGACCGGTTCGGGGCAGGCGGGCCGGTCTAGCCCGGCTGGGCCCCAGGCCGGACCGGGCCCGAGCCCAGGCGCGCCTGGCTCGTGCCCAGGGCGCGCCTGGCTCGAGCCCAGGGCCGGCAGGGCCCGAGCCCACTCGGCCTTAATGGGCTGAGCCCTTCAGTTTTCTTTAGTTAAACCTGTTTAACCCCCCTTAAAATCCCATATAAACCCAAATGAAGCCCATTATTCCTTATTAGTCCATTTAATAAATAAAATTAGATTTTAATTTAATTCAAAAATGTTTTGAATTTTAAATTATTACCTAATTTTGGTTATTTGGGAAATATGATTATGGAATCATTTTAATTAACAAGAAGTTGTTAATTGATTAAATTTCTTATTAATTTAAATGTTAAATTAATAACTAATTTTATTATATTAATTTAAATGTTAAATTAGTAGTTATTAATTAATTGAAATTAATTGTTAGTTTAATTGTTAAATTGATGATTAATTTTAATTAATTAATATAATGGTTTAATAAGGAGTAACTAGTTATTAGTTTAAAGAGTTAAACTAATAATTAATTTTATCCACTAATCTAAGAGTTAGATTAATGCTTAACTGTTAATTTATGTTAATTATTAGTTTATTGGTTAAATTAGTAATTAACTTTTAATTAACTAATCTAAGAGTTAGATTAGTAGTTAATTAATAATTAGAGTTAATTAATAATTTAAGTGATAAATTATTAATTAATTTTGTTGGACTAATCTAAGAGTTAGATTAGTTATTAATAGTCTAATTGTTAGATTATTAATGGGGTTTAAATCTAAGTGTTAGATTATTAGAAATGTTCTAATTTGCATGGAATAATCTGGAATTATTAATTTGGAGTGTGTGCGCATGTGATGTGTGTTTATTGCTTTTAAATTAGATTTAATTGCATGTTAAGATAATAAATGAATTTTTCGACATTCAAATACCAATTTTGATTGGATCCCAGCTTTTTGAAAGCCAAAATTATTTATTTTGAAAACTCATTTGTTTTAGCCATGTGATCCGCTGAATCATGTGTGGGATGTTTAAAACACACCGTGGTCATGGATATGCACTTAATTTATTATTCATGTGATGAATGGATTGTGTGGATCGTGGATGTATGATGTTTATTAATTGTTAATAAATAGAGGTCTGCGAACCTCTCTCTCTCATACTCCGATGTATTTCTACCTCCCTCTCTCTCTTGTACTCGCCATAAGGCCTTCTTCAATTTACTTGTTAATTCTAGAATTAATGTAATATGATCGAGGCAACCGAGGAAGGAGCGAAGACGATCCACAACTGCAACCAGGAAGGCGAATAGATGGAGATCTCTTGCCTATGTGATTGCAGGATGTCTAATGTAAATGTTATGATTAGATTGTGTGTGAGTTTGACTGTTGGCTCCAGTCAAACCCACTGTGCTATCCATGACCACACTAATGACATGTATGTGATGCATAGTTTATCTTTTGATTATGAATCAAAGCAAGTTATAGTATTTAGTAAATATATACGATATATTTATATATTATCACCTAGGAGAGACCAAGATAAAAGTTATCCAAATACCCTCAGATAAACTCTAAGCCGTAACGCGAGTAGTTAAGAACTTACCGCGTAGTCCACCATCGTTATAGTCATAGGATTCGAATCACTTTAGGCATGTTTGTTGTGCTATCCACAAGGCCTGCTTAATTGGGAGGAGAAACTGTGGCTATGGCATTAGATGCCTATAGATCGGGGTAGAGGAACCATGTAGCTTTGTTGTGCTATCCACAAGGGCTGCATGCAAATCTATGCTCGTCGCGTAATGATGGTTAGCTTAGACCAGAATTAGTGGTTTGTTGTGCTATCCACAAGGCCATTAAATCTCTGGGGACCGAAGCTATGATCAGATATTGCAAGGAGTTGCAAGTCCCATGAGTTGGGTGCTCTCTGATTGTATTACAGTTTGTTGTGCTATCCACAAGGCTGTAGTGCAAGTCATTGAGATTCTGATCCCCACTATGAGACTGTCGGCGTCTCCCGTTCTGTATAACTGGGGGTTATACAGTCCGTCGAAAATTAGTGGGAGTTAAACTTGAACAAAAGACCATGTCTTGTTTTAAACTTTAATAATTGAACATCTGCAAAATAGATTTTACTTATCTCCTGTAGGGAATTATGTCGTCGAATAACCCACTCCGTGGCATACTTGATGCCATTTTGACTCACTTGATCTACTCGGATTGGTTCAGACTGAAGAATGTCTTCAGATCTGAGCACAATAACTTTGTCCCTGGAGCTGATCCTCCTGCTGAATCGGCATTGGATGCCCCTGAAGCAGGGATGATAGCTAACGATAAAGGATCGAAGGACAAAGATAAAAGAGTAGTGAAGGGTGACTGCTTATACTATAAGCAGTATGGTCACTGGAAGATGAACTGCCAGGAGTTCCTTAACGATAAAGCTCATGGAAGAGTGAAGCTGTCTGAAGCTTCAGATATCTATATGATAGATATCAACTTGTCAGTTAGAGATTTCACATCTTGGGTATTAGATACCGGATGTGCTTCTCATATCTGCCATGATGTGCAGATGCTGACAAGTAAGCGCAAGCTGAGACAAGGTGAGGTGGAATTGAGGCTAGGAAACGGCGCAAAAGTTGCGGCAATTGCTGTTGGGATAGCAAACCTCAGGCTTCCATCGGGATACACCTTACTATTGGAAGATTGTTATTATGTTCCTAGCATAATAAAAAACATCATATCAATATCTTGTTTGGACAAGATAGGATATAGGTTGACTATTGAAAATAGAAGTTGTTCGATTTATTATGGTAATAAATCAATAGCATCAGCATCTTTAGTCAACGGTCTATATCTATTAGATGTTTCTTATTACAATCTTCATATTGATAATGCTCTTAAGAAGAGCAAGAATTGTGTGAACCAGGCCTACATGTGGCATTGTAGACTTGGGCACATTGGCGAAAGCAGGTTGCAAAAGTTGCACAAGCATGGTTACTTAACAACATTCGATTATGAATCGTTTGTAACATGCGAATCCTGCCTTATGGGAAAGATGGCAAAATCTCCATTTACTGGATATGGAGAACGAGCTAAGGACATTTTGGAACTAATACATTCAGATGTATGTGGTCCAATGTCCACCCAAGCCAAAGGTGGCTTTTCTTACTTCATCACGTTCACCGATGACTTCTCAAGATTCGGCTGTGTACTTAATGAAGTACAAGTCAGAAGCATTTGAGAAGTTCAAGGAGTTCAAGAATGAGGTAGAGAAGCAGTAAGGAAAGAGTATTAAAGCTCTTCGATCAGATCGAGGAGGAGAATACTTGAGTACTAACTTCACACAATTCTTAAAGGATAATGGTATCCTTTCTCAGCTGACCCCTCCATATACACCACAGATGAATGGTGTATCAGAAAGGAGGAATCGCACCTTGTTGGACATGGTGCGATCCATGATGAGCTTTTCGGGATTACCAGTGTCCCTCTGGGGGTATGCTCTAGAGTCAGCAGCATACCTACTGAACAGAGTACCCAGCAAGTCTATGGCCTCTACTCCATATGAGATATGGAAAGGCAGGAAACCAGAATTTAAGCATGTTAAAGTCTGGGGTTGTCCTGCTCATGTAAAGAGGCATGATCCTGACAAGCTGGAATCACGAACTGATAAATGTAGGTTTGTGGGATATCCAAAGGAAACCTTTGGATACTATTTTTATCATCCTGGTGAACAAAAGGTGTTTGTCGCCAGGAGAATGAGTTCACTGAACTGATCCGACTGAATCGCTGGATGGTATTGTACCTCACTGTCAACCAGCTTGATTCTATTGTCGCAGTTGCGTGGATGGTCCTCGGACCTGAGACACCAAGGACACCTTGGCGGTGGACTTCTGTACTTTGACCTTGGTCTACGAATCTCTAACCACGGGATTCTAATATGCCAAGGATTGGGTGCAGCGGAATACCGTCGAAGGGAATTGTGTGTCAATAAGGAATCATTCGCTCTCAGTACTTAGAGAGATAATGCTCTAGGAAGGATGCGCGAAAGTCCTTGGCTAGGGCGGACGATAATATCGGAAAATGAGTTTTCCGATATTCATCAGCGGCATCCAATCCAAGTGAGTCAACCGGTTAGGGTTTGACAACTCGCCATACCCTGAGTTGACTCGAGAGCATTGTACGAATGAAGGATTATATCCACGTGGTAACAGTCGGCGGAAAGGTTCCAAGAGTGGGTTACTTAACCCCAAATACCTTCCGGGTTCACGCGGTGTTGCTTGGCACCCAACGTGATCGGAGGCCCGGTCGAATTCGATGTGCGACATCAATTTGATTGATTAATTGATTAATAAAGGGTTATTAATTAATTAATAAAGCCAGTGAGGAGTCACTGGGTTTGTTGGGCCATTAACTGGACTGGTACTTGGGCCTAGAGGGTCACACGCAAATGATTCTCAAGGCGATGGATAAATAAGTGGGTTTTATACAAACCGGGGGTTTTTATGAAAAACCGCGCGGTTAGTATAAAACATAGCGAACGGGCTGAGCAGGCCAAGCTGCTGCTAACCCTAGCCGCCCCTCCTCGTTTTCTGTCTTTCTCTGACGCCCAGGCAGATCCAGATCTGCTCCGCCACTTCTCCGAATCCCGTTCGACGGGAAATCGTCCGCGCGCTGCGGCGATCATTGCGGCGACCGGCGGAGGCTTCGTGGGCTGCGAAGAACGACGAACTCGAGGATATCCGTCACGGGGAGGATCGCGTGGACTTCGCTAGAGGCCAGGCGCTTGCGCGGCTTGCGGTGTCACACCGACGGAACCGAACGGCAGCGGATTCGAATCCGCACACGGTGAGAACAGATAATCCGATTATCTTGTATTTTAGATGTCGAAACGGGAACGGATCGCTGTAAATAATTTTGTTTTCCGCTGCGTGAGCGATCCGGAGAAACCGAGAAAACCCAACAAGAAAATCCTTAGACAAGGATATTATTGGCCAACTATAGAAGAAGATTGTGTAGGATATGTCCGTAGGTATGCTAAGTGTCAACTTCACGCCGATAAGATCCATTCTCTTGCATCTTCACTCCATCATGTTTCATCCCTATGGCCTTTCTCTATGTGGGCATTCGACATCATTGGTCCCCTTGGTAATCCTGATTCCGCCACCAAGCAAAAATCTTTCATTCTCACGGCAACGGAATACTTCACCAAGTTGGCGAAAGCTGAAGCATACACGGAGATCAAAGTATCAACGGTCTGCAAGTTCATCATGAGGAACATCATTACCAGATTCGGAATTCCGAGCACTATTGTCACCGATAATGGACTGCAGTTCATATCACAAGAGTTAAAGGATCTCTGCAACAGGTATAAAATTACATTGCATCATTCATCTCCTTATTATCCACAAGGCAATGGACAAGTAGAGGCGACCAACAAGACTTTGATGAAAATTATCAAGAAAACATGACTACTAAATTTTCGGATTGGCCAAAAAAATTAATTGAGGCTCTGTGGGCATACCGGACTTCAATCCGCACACTCACTAGGCAAACTCCTTATTCTTTGACATTTGGAATGGAGGCGGTAGTTCTATACGAAGTCCTCATCCCATCATTAAGAGTACAATTGATCAAGCAATTTTCCATTAATGAGCATCGCTCTACACTCCTCGCTCAGCTGGAATTCTTAGATGAGAAAAGATGGTCGGTAGCTAATCACGTATGAGTATATCAAAATAGACTTACACGTTTTTATCAAAAGAAAGTCATTGAACGTAAGTTTAAAGTTGGTGAAATAGTAGTTAAAAGATTTTTCATAAAACCTGGTGGTCCGCGTTCTAAGCTTCAACCCAATTGGGAAGGTCCTTATGTTATCTCTCACGTTTTCCCTGGTAATACTTACAGATTATTTAATGCTAAAGGTCAAGAGTTATCTTACCTCTGGAATGGTTTGTATCTCAGAAATACTATCCTTAGAATAGGTTGTATCGACTAGCATGGCGCAAGGACCAGTGGAGTCTGAAAATTTGAAAACCCAAATTCCCTCATTAGTCTTTGATGGTCTAATTTAGGCGCATATGCACACACTGACATGCTCGGTTCGTGAATAACAAGAGATGTGAAATCTACAGAACACCAAAAGCTTGACCAAGAGCGTAAAGTGCAATTCATTCTTTTCAAACAAAATCTCTATTTTAATCTTGGCCCACAATGTCGGAACGAGACTTAGAATAGACTACCGAACATACCCATCATCTTAGTAGGAGGCCGTCATAAAAAAGGGGGGAGACCTACACCACGAAAGCAAAATAAGAGGCAAAAGCCAATACTAAAAAAAACAAAGGCCATTACACTACAAATGTTACACTAAAAGGCCACGAAAGCAAATAGAAGGGAGCGCAAGGTCGATAAATGCCCCGCAAAGTGAAAGTGACTGAACCCCAACAGATACTAGGGTAAAGGAGGGACATCTTTTTGAGTCTTCGGAACCTTCTCGTGGGCTTCCTAGACCAATTCTTCTCTTCTCTCTAAAGAGGTGTACTCCAAGTTCAAGGAATGGCCTAGGCCGACTGAGGGTCAGACCATCGAATGGGATCATGATCACGAGCAAAATTCGAGCACGATGAGTTTGGATTAGGACATTGAAGAAAAGTCTGGGAATTAAAGTTAACAAAACAATAAGCTATTTTGATCTAAGTGCCATGTTAGTCTTTAGGAATAAATGTGGATACTTCAAAAGTACAAAAAAAAAATGGATATTTCAAAAGTACAAAAAAATGGATATTTCAAAATTTCAAAAAAAATAGATATTTTAAAAATACAAAAAAATAAATATTTCAAAAATACAAAAAAATAGATATTTCAAAAATACAAAAGAAATAGATATTTCGAAAATACAAAAAAAATGGATATTTCGAAAGTATAAAAAAAATGGATATTTCAGAAGTACAAAAAAAAAATTGAATATTTTAAAAGAAAAAAAATTGGATATTTCAAAAGCCACGAAAAACGAATATTTGCATCATGGGTGTTGCATTTCTTTCATTTTTAGCAAGCATTTGCGTGCCTACCTGTTGCATTTTTACAGTTCCACTTCCCTTTTCAATTATTCTTTGCCTTCATTAAATAAAGGCTTTGCCCCTTGATCAATCTATCAAGGATGAGAGCAAGAATTTGGTTAGTTAACCGGACAAGGGGCCAAGCCAAAACGGATATTTAACTTGTTTGTCAAGACATGTGCAGGTAACATATAGATAAGAAGGTCAAAAGAAAAAGGGAGACATTTAAAGAACAAAAGATGTCATATATATGTCAAAAGTTGCATACATCTAAGAGTCCGACATCATCAGGACTCCCAAAAGAAGAAGATACATGAAGCAGCCCTCATGGCTGACTTTACCAACTCCCTCATCAAGTTGACTCTGGGCTTCATCCTGAACGTCTGGTGCTGGCACTCTAGACGACGACAGTGGCATACCCATTATGCTCGGACCAGCCTGGCCTGAAGAGACAGTCATACTGGCAGTAAAAGTGCTCCCAAATCCACACTTCTGAGCATGTTGACGAGCACGTCGGTATCGCTCCCCAACGTTGCATCGCTCGTGCTCAGCAATGCCCAGTTGGACCTGGAGGGAGGACATCTCTGCATCTATACACTTCCTCTCTTGCCGTTCCCACTCCCTCTCCTCGGTAATGAACTCCAGCCGAGACTAGAGGTGTGAAAGCTCTCAAGGAAGATCCCCAGTGGAGAGACGAACCACCTGCTCCTCCAATTCCCTCACCCGAGCAGCATCAGCCTCAGCCCTTTGAAGGGCTTCCTGAAGCTCGACAACCTACAAGAGAAAGCATCGTCAGTTCAAGATAATCAGGCAATCAAGGATTTAGCTCAACAAAAGAAATCAAGGTCAAGAACTTACTCGGGAGGCTCGATCCTCCTCTGCGAGGGAGGCCCGGTGAATGGCCTGGGCCAGTTTCTCCTAGAGGGCAGCAATGGCAGCGTCGTGAGAAGCACCAGAAGAAGAGGCGCCAGACGCGTATGAGGGAGGCCAGGCCGCATGGGTGTAAAAGGCACGTTGCATCAAGAAAGACGTCGGTGGCTAAGCGTCAAAATAATTTAATTAATAAAAAATTCATGTCAATGCATGCATACCAGGTCAAGGAGTTCCTTCTACACTTGTTCCAACTGGGCTTCCGCGCCCTGGAGTCGAAGACGGAGGGTAATGATCATGGCGTCTCATGCATCTTGCATTTTCGCATGTCATTCATGCATTCACAATTTTAAACGAAGATAAAATAAAACGAAAGAAGCATCAAAGCATACTCACATTGAGGGGGCGCAGCTAATGGAGTTGAGAGGCGTAGTGCACTCGATATTGCTGGAGGTAGACATCGCTACTCTCCGCATCAGACTGAACCAAGACCCCACGCGGTGCCAGTCGTCGTACTGCTCTGCGAACTTCACTCTCTAATCAGTATGCGCCTGCTTCCCCCTCATTGATCGCCTCATCCCCTCCGAGATCTCCTCCTCGATCCACTCCTAATGCAAGCCCAAGGTCCTCATGCCCAGGCGAAGGTGCAATAACTCAATCTCATTCAGGCAGTGCACCCACACCTACCTGTCGAACCGTACCCTGCCCGCTGTCACCCAGGGCTGTCCCTCCTCATCCATACCCAGATACGGGTGCCAAATAACCTGCATGCATTTAAGTTAGTTGCATTCATAAATCAATACATTTAAATTTACATAAGCAGAATTATTTTAAACAAATAACTTACCAAGAGCTCAGCATAATCTAGGAATTGACAGCGGAGGGCCGTCAGCTGATGAAGTTGTGGAGCTGTGTCCACAATCGGTCACCATCTGTGGGCCAATGGAGCTGCATCCGTCTAGATGGCCTTGGCATGGTCTGGTGTGACCGCAAATAAATCGGCAAAGAGGTGGGCCAGAAGGGCCGCACCCCAGGCATACTCGTGAATCCTATCTAAATCCTCTAGCAAACTGAGAAATCTACAGTGGATTTGGTCACCCTTCGTCCCGAAGAGTAACTGACCGAACAAGAAAACTAAGAAGAGTCTAAGTTGTCGGTCCACTAACTCCCTCTGACCCTCATCCCATCAATAAGAGTCGACAGCGGACCTAGCTAATCTGTCTATAAAACCCTCTCTAGACTCACCCTGGTCCTGCCTAGGGTCTTCTAATCCTAGCGCATCCTCTACCTCTACTCAGCGTAGAGTCCTAGACTCCTTGCCTAGTGGCCCGGACACATCTAGGCCCAGAAGGCGCCCTGCCATCTCACGGTAGTCGAGATAAGTAATCCAGCTAACCGTCCGGCCCTCGACTCGAAGGCCGGTGATCCTAGCTACATCCTCTAAATTGGGGACCATGTGCCCCCAGGGGATTAGGAATGCCATGCATTCCGGATCCCACCTCTCCCTCAGCACCTGAAGGAGGACCAAGTCCTGCCACAAAGGCTCTATATCTAACAGTTCCCCGAACCCCATATCCCTCAGGTGGGTCTTCTGGAAGTCTGGGAGCCCTCTGTACGCTGCTATCACAAGATCCCAAGAGATACGAGTCATCATTGTCCCCTGCCAAATTGTCAATAAAATATTAGAAAAAATCAGTATATGGGTAATTAAAATCAATTTTGAAATTAATGAGGAAAATGAACCCTGCCTTGAATGGCGTCGGCCATGGTCGACGACGTTTGACAGGCGTCACCTGGTTCTGACGCCATTCAACCACGGGTCCCCAGACCCGTAGCATCCCCCTTTCGGTCCCCACTAACCCCAAAAATGCTATAAAAGAGGGATTCGAAACTTACCATCGAAGGACCCACTTCTTGGGGTTTGGTCGCTGCCGGTTCCGCCGCCGGAGGTGCTTCATCTACTTCCATGAATGCCTCGGCTGCTTGCAGAGCCGCCGCTCCTCGTAAATCTTCCGTTATCTCCTCTAGTGTTGGGAGAAGAGGATCGTCATCACCATCTTCGAGCTTGGGGATGGCAATAACTCGCTGCCTCTTGCCGCTAGGGCCGCCTCGTTCCATGGTGTGAGTAAAGAGTGTTAGTTTTAGGTGGCCTAAAAGCCAATATGACTTTCTAATCTCGTTCATTTATTAATATATAATGGCATTATATTCATTATGTATAATTCGTTTATTATCATCTCATAATGAAGCCCGTGAATATGTGCGATAGTGATCACATTATGATGAGATCATACTAGTGAGACTAATCACTTAAACACACATATACTTATTCGTTCCTAATCGAAGGATATCCTAGAAGGACATCAGATATCCGGTTAAACAAGTGCAGATTACTCTTGCTCATGTGACGAGGGTGACTAATCTCATATTCACTTGTGTGGAGACACTAAGGCGAATCTGTAGGTGCTCATTGGAGAATGAGTTCACTAAACTGATCCGACTAAATCGTTGGATGGTACTGTACCTCACTGTCAACCAGCTTGATTCTATTGTCGCAGTTGTGTAGATGGTCCTCGGACCTGAGACACCAAGGAAACCTTGTCGGTGGACTTCTGTGCTTTGACCTTGGTTTATTAATCTCTAACCACGGGATTCTAAACAACTAAGGATTGGGTACAGCGGAATACCGTCGAAGAAAATTGTGTGTCAATAAGGAATCATTCACTCTCGGTACTTAGAGAGAGAATGCTCTAGGAAGGATGCGCAGAAGTCCCTGGCCAGGGCAGACGATAATATCGGGAAAAGAGTTTTCCCATATTATTCTGCAGCATCTGATCCAAGTGAGTCGACCGGTTAGGGTTTGATAGTACACCATACCATGAGTCGACTCGAGAGCATTGTACGAATGAAGGACTATATCCATGCGGTAACTGTCGGCGGAAAGGTTCCAAGAGTGGGTTACTTAACCCTGATACCTTCCGGGTTCACGCGGTGTTGCTTGGCACCCAACGTAATCGGAGGCCCGACCGAATTCGATGTGCGACATTGATTCGGTTGATTAATTAATTAATATGAGTTATTATTTGATTAATCAGGCCAGTAAAGAGTCACTGGACTTATTGGGCCATTAACCGGACTGGTTATTTGGCCTAGAGGGTCACACGCAAAAGATTCTCAAGGCGATAGATAAATAAGTGGGTTTTATATAAACTAGGGGTTTTTATGAAAAATCGCGCAGTTAGTATAAAATATAGCGAACGGGCTGAGCAGGCCAGGCTGCTGCTAACCCTAGCCACCCTTCCTCTCTTTCTCTCTCTCTCTGGTGCCCCAGAAGAATCGAGATCCCCGAATCTGCTCCGCCGCTTCTCTGACTCCCGTTCGACGGGAAATTGTCCGCACGTTGCGGCGATCGTTGCGGCGAACGGCGGAGACTTTGTGGGCTGCAAAGAATGAGGAATGTGAGGATATCCATCGCGAGGAGGATCGCGTGGACTCCGCTAGAGGCCGAGCGCTTGCGAAGCTTGCGGTGTCACACCGACGAAACCGATTGGTTGCGGATTCGAATCCGCACACGGTAATGATTGATTACCTGTTCTAATCTGTTTTAGATTTTTTGAAACGGGAACGGATCTCCATTTTATTTTTTATTTCTGCTGCGTGGGAGATCTGGAGAAACCGAGAGAAACCCAACAAAGAGGAGGAAATGGAGGGTGAGAGAGAAAGAAAGGCAGAATAGGAGCCCAAAAGTGAAAAGGAATGGGAGAGCGGGATGGCCAGTGATGAGGGGGATCGCTAGAAGTCCACCGATGCCGGAGAAGGTGGCCGGAGAAGCTTGGAATTGCCGGAGAAGTTCAAGTCGCCGAAGGAGAAGAGGGAGGGATGAGAGAGAATTGGAAGAGCCAAGTGAGGAAGGAGGGGGGCTCGGGCTTGCGAACCCTGTGCAAAATTCGTAAAACGCGTCGACTCAGGACAACGCTATTCAGTGGCACACAAGCTGAGGTAGGTGGTTTGAATTTTGAATTTTAGATAAAGGCGTCGGGCATGGTCGACATGTTTTGCACTTTACTGTCTTTGTTAGTCAGAGCCGTACCACGGAATATCGGGAAATTAAGTGAAAAGCTGGAGGAAATCAAATAAAGGCGTCGCACATGGACGACGTGATTAAGAACAATTATTGCTTCGAAATTTCTGGAAGATAGGAGAGAGAATGATAAAGGCGTCGTGCATGGACGACGTTATTCATGGTTTTTAAGAGTTAAATATTTATCTTCGAAAATTAATTTTACGGAGAAAAGCGTCTTTCTGAGTCGACGCTATTTGTCTTAATGAGCCCGAAAACTTGATATATTGGTGAAAAATCATGATTTTATTTGAGAAGAATCTTGAAAAATTGCATAATGTTAAGGAAAGATTTTTGTAAGCAATAAAAGAGTGATATTTTATTGAAAATAGAGCAAATACATCGAAATTTCTGGATGATAAAGAAGAGTTTTCAAGGTTGAATTTTTTGAAGTTCTTTTACATAGGATTTCCACAATTCCTTGTTGGCTTCATAAGGAAGTTTGATACAACGGGTGAACCCGATGTTCCAGGGAGTTGCAATGAGTTCAGTCGCTTCAAAATCTTCCTCAGTTCCTAGTGTCCACTTCTTAATTGGTGAGAGAGGAGATATTTATGGAAATTCATAGTGGGGCATACCAAGTTAAGGATGGCAGCGGTATGGGTTGTATAAAACAAACTCGGTCGCACCAATCAGTCGAAGCTCTATGCCAGCACTACGGCGAACTATGACTGCATTTTCCATGAGAGCGAGTGGTGTTGATTCGAATCCAGTTCGTGGCATAGTCTTGAAATAAGCACGCCAATCAGCTCAAGTTTTGAGCTTGGGCACTCGATTAGTCATGTTGCTATCAAATTGGGCACTCGATTAGTCATGTTGCTGTCAAATTTTACAATATTGGCAATATGGAAGATGGGACTACGCTGATAGAGTTGAGATATCCTTGGAACTGCTTCATTGTTATGATTGAACTTGAAATGCAAATCAATCCATAGAGTCAAGAGTAGCATGTTGCCGTACGAGGTTGACCAGTGGAAGCTACTGAAATCCCGCTATAGAGATAAGCTAGAACTGTCGTACTTATTTGCTTTTCCCCTGAATATTCCACTAATCGCGGCAAGTTGATCTTCCTGAAGAATATTGTCTTGGGCAAGGAATAGCAGAACTCCAGCCAGGCATGTAGTGAATGCAATCATCATGGTCTCCACGTCTTCATCCTTAACTTCTTCTATCTTCTTCAAAGTCCATTCAACAAGCTTCGCCAGGTTTATCCCATTTTGAACAAGGATACCTTGAATTTCCTTTGGATTGTCCATGATCTTCTCTAAGAATTGATGACATGTGATTTTCTCTCTCATAAACATCATATCACTCACATCAGGTTCTTCACTGCTTACCTTGAGTTTAGAAAGACCCAATAGAAGTTCAGTTTCTTCTAACAAGATGGTAACTTCAAACGTGGAGAAGAGGAAAGTATGAGTTTGAGGATGCCACAGTTCGATCAATGCACCCATTGCAGCTCAGTCCATGAGTGTGCTCTTGTAATGTAAGGATCGAGACCTTCGGATCCGATTTTCGGGGTCGGACCCTGTAGTTCTGGCCACGTGACGTAGACTGGATCTATCACGACCGGATTCCGAGGCTGGAACCCTAAGTTTGGATCCGAGGCTGGGTCGGATCGGTGACGAGGCCCGACGGGGATCCGGATGGCGACGGAGGCGAAGCCGAAGGCCCGAGGCCGAGGGTGGCTCGGTCGGGCGTTAGCTTGTCTTCGGAAGCAGGGCCGAGACCCCTTCGGGCGGTGCGAAACCGGATTTCCTTCGGACCAAGAGGCAGCCGGCGCTCGGCGTCGAGACCAGTGGGAGGAGTCCGAGGTCGGCGGCCGAGACCGACTCGGGTTGATCGGCGACTCGAGGGTGCCACGTGGGCTGGCTTTGGGCCGCGTAGCGTACGGCACTGTCGTGTCAGAGTGCGGCCCTGACGTGTCGACTGAACGGCGTGCCTCGGTCGACACGTTTCAAAAATTTGTCCTTGCGGCCGTCACATCACCTGACGTGTCGGCTGGACCGCGTCTGCCTCGGTCGACGCGTTTAGCCTGGTTAACCCCCACGAGCCCTCCTCCTTTCCTCATTTTTTCTCCTTCACTCTTTCTCTCCTTCCCCTCCGGCAATCTCAGCGGCGATTCCTCCGCCTCCCTCTTTTCCTCCCACCATTTCACCTCTCCCTCCACTCCATCCTCTACCTAGCTCCTACCACTGCCACCTCCATCTCCACTGCGGCGTTCTACTCTCCGGACGGCGGCCGACGTCACGGTGGAGCAAGGACGACCACGGCGGTACCGGCGGCGGCGTGGGGCGAGTCGGGTGGACGGCTTGAAGCTCGGAGGCGTTCAAGTGTCCGGTAGGGTGACGGTTCCCACAGCATCGCGTTTTAATCAAGTTTTTACCGTTCAAGCATGATTATGGATTTCTGGTTTTGGGGGGGGGGAGAATGAGCATGTTTAGGTGCTCTTTTGATGATATGGGGGATTTACTATGAAGGTGATTTTCCTATGGATTGTATTGCCCCTCTTTCTCCTCTGTTTTTAAGTAACTTTGGGGTTTTATGGGTTGAAAAGGGAGCCCTCGGGCCCATGGTAGATTCTGGTTCCTGGGCGTTAGCTTGTCTTCGGATAGCGGGGCCGAGACCCCTTCGGGCGGGTTGAAAGACGACGCGCATGGACGACGCCTTTTTGAAGAGCGTCGGGCCATCACGACGCCTTTTAGACAGAAATCGCCTGGCCGAGACCCCTTCGGCCCGAAGACTGTTTTACATAAACCTGATTCTGAACTGTTTTACATAAACCTGTACATGGAGCTCGAATGGCGTCGGCCTTGGGCGACGCGATTCGAGACAGAACCTCACTAATTCATGCCAGTAAAACGTGTTCATACTGCTAGATAGTTGGTTAATGCATGATTTGATGCACTCGACAATGATGGATTCTTCATGACCGGATGGCACCGCGTGGTGTGTCGTGCGATCGTGGGCTTTTCACGTGACCGGATCGTACTGTGCCGGGTTTTGGTGTTTTGTGTTACTGTGGACCTGGAGTGACATTGTAGCGCTTTATCACCCTGTGCTGGTGGGGGCGTGAGCACAGCGCCGGTGGGGGCGTGGGCGGGGTGACGCCTAGTGAGAGAGGGTCACCTGGTGAACCCCGGGGTCAGCTAGTACCGGTGTCGGAGTGGTACATTCGGAGAGTCACTCATGCTGAGGGAAGGAGTAACCACCTGAGCCAGTTGGGCCGGAGTAGCTAGCATGCTATCCGAGGGGTTACTGTTTGGTCTCAGCGGGTCGGTGTTTCCTACCTTCGGCTGTGTGGCCGGTGTTTCCTAGCTTCGGCTGTGGTCGGTGTTTCCTACCTTCGGCTGTGGTTGGTGTTTCCTACCTTCGGTGGTGATCGGTGTTTCCTACCTTCGGCTGTGGCCGGTGTTTCCTACTCTCGGTTGTGTGGCCGAGACACCTTCGGTCAGTGTAGCCGAGACACCTTCGGTTAATGCTAAGCCGAGACGTGAGTTGTTGGCTCCTTGATAGAATGATTCTAGAATTATGCATGTTATATTTCGAATGCACATGGTTCATATCGAGATATAGGAGTAGTGTACTTACTTCTGTGTTCGTTGCTTTACCGTTAGCCGTACCTTGCACTTGTGGGTGTGTGCGTGGGCAGTGGGGATCGAAGGATCCCTACTGAGTCTTGTCTTGAGACTCACCCCTGCGGTTTTCAGGTGAGGATTTCCAGCAGACTTAGAGCGGCGTGTGCGGCCGCGTGTTAAGCGCCTTCAGCGGTTGTTCCGGGGTATGCCCCGATGTAGTTGTTATTTATTTCTGGCCTGTATGTTTAATTATTTCTTTTCAGTTGGAGTATGTAATTATTTGCTGTATCGAGTCGCATTGTAATAATTTTAATTCCTGCACTTTCATTTCAATTCAATGCGATGTGAATGTTTAGCTTAGTTTATTATTTATTTCCCAGACTTACTAGATCCTGGTTTGGTTCCAAATTAATGATTCGGTACCCATTTAGTAATCGGATCCCCGATTATAGGGTGGCGGGTCGTTACATGTAATGTTTTGCATGGATTACCAATCCTTGGATATGCCACTTGGTGACATAAGATTGTATAGAAAGATTAATTTTTCCAACTAATTTGGAAATTCATAGAAGAGAAGAGAATCTTCTTGGGCCAGGAAAGAAAGGATAACCCTTGAAAATAAACAAAATTGGTATAAGTCTTATCATAAACTTGGAGTATGAAACAAAATATGATAAGAAGTTAGAAAAGAGGGGGATTTAACTCTAAAAAGGAGAATAGCATACCTTTAAGTTAGGATCTCTTCCACTTAGGTGATCCTTCACTTCAGAAATCTTCTCAATGGTTTCCTCATCCTTTTACTTGAAGAGCTTTGAGTGGAATCCATCCCTTTCTTGAATAGAATTGAGCTTTTTCTCTTAATTTCCTCCTTGTTCTTGAGCTTTGATAGAGAATTCCTTGCCTTTCCTTCTTGATTGGGTGTTGATTTGCTTTGATAAGAAAATAGAAGGTTTATATAGAGTGATTTGCGAAGGGAAGAAGGTCCTTTTTGAAGTGGAGAAGGGATTAGAGTAAGGAAAGCTGAGTTCAGGTTGGAGTCAGAAGGGAGTTGTTTCGGTAAGGTGAAACACATGTCTTTCAAAAGACGTCCACACAGAACGACGTTATTTAGTAAATTCCCGAAATTACATAATTAGTGATTATTTGGCGATGTTTATCATTTTGCTTGAAGTTACTGATAAATTCTGAATACAGGAACATCGCAAAGAAGGAAAAATGAAGTTGGAAATTCAACAAGAGCACGCTATGGAAGCGTCATAAGTCCCAACCGTGACTAAAAAGACGGTTATCTCTATCTATGTATTCCATTATGTAATTGAATTGCATTATCATTATTATATGATAAATATTTATTAGAGTATATCAAGGACCTTGTGATTTTAATGAAACTGGAGTTTGAATTCCCCTCTAACAAAAACAGTGATAATTTCAAAGGATTCTTAATCGTATGGACAGGCCGTTAGGTTGTTAATCGATGGGGACAATGGTTCCGCTTTTCTAAAACTGTGTGCGGATAACCAAGCTTCGGCTTAGCATTGAATTGCAAGAATTGGTATCTTGACTCATTGATGATGATTTAACAATATTATCCTAGATTAATTTATATTTTATTTCATTTTATATTTTTCTTTAGCTGAGCATGCATCATGTAGGACTTTGAAATAATTGTGATAAGAATTAATTATTGATTAAGTTTCAGACCATTGATCAAATAAATCCAGACGTGATATGAAATATTGCATTCTGAATTAAGTATCTCGATTATCTTTGAGGTTCGCTTGAAAATATCCTTAGAATTCTATCATTTCTTGGATTCTCATCCAACATTTCTTGTTTCCTTTTAAGATCCATCATGGTTGCAGCACTTCCACATTGGCTCGTAACCGCTCTCCATGATGAAACCTATGAGGTTTGTGAGCTAGGGTACTTCCCAATCGAGGAGGTTGATCGACCTTATTTTGTTCCTTTGTTTCCCTTATCCAGACAAGATTGATTCCGGTGATCTCTTTGTGTAACGACCCACCACCCTATAATCGGGGATCCGATTACTAAATGGGTACCGAATCATTAAATTTGGAGCCAAACCAGGATCTCGATAAGTCTAGGAAATAAATGATAAACTAAGCTAAACATCCACATCACATCGAATTGTGAAAGAAGTGCAGAAATTAAAAATAATTACAATTCGACTTGACTTAACAAATAATTACATATTCCAACATAAAAGAAATAATTAAGCGTACAGGCCAGAAAAGAAAATAACAACTACATCGGGGCATACCCCGGAACAGCGTTTGCTGGCGCGCAACCTAAGGCAACACTCTCATCGCTACGCCTACCTGGAACCCTCACCTGAAAACCGCAGGGGGTGAGTCTCATCGAAAAAGACTCAGTAGGGATCCTTCGATCCCCACCACCCACTTACACACCCACAAGTACAACAACACAAATATAGGCAATTTGAATAGATAAACTAGTAAACATAACTCCCAGATTTCGATATAAAACACATGCATTTATAACAGTAACATGCACGACTCTGAAACGACTCCACCACAGAGTCCACAACTAGCGTCTCGGCTAAATACACAAACCACGCGGCCGAACGCAGAAAACACCGACCTGCTGAGACCAAACAGCAACCCCTCGGATAGCGTGCTGGCTACTCCGGCCTGACAGGCTCTAGGTGGTTTTGCTTCCCCCAGTACGAGTGACACTCCGAACGTACCACTCCCACACTGGTACTAGCCATATCCCGGGGTACACCAGGTGACCCTCTCTCTAGGCGTCACCCCACCACTCCCACACTGGCGCCATGTCACTCCCACACCGACACAGGGTGCCTAAGCACTAACAACTGTCACTCTAGGCCCACGATCGCACAAAACGCAACACGGTGCGATCCGATCATGTAGAAATCATCGTCCTCGAGTATGTTTTCAAACATGCATTTATCCAAACTATCTAACAATGTAAACACATGTTAATTGCATGCTTTAATGAGATTATGTCTTGAATCGCGTCGCCCATGGCCAACGTCATTCAAGACCCCTAAACTGGTTCATGCGAAAACTAGCCTCGAAAGATCGCCTAAAACGCATCATGCAAGGTAGTCACCTTTTAAAAGGCATCGTTGTCCCTAGTCGCCTAATCATGACAGAAACAGAATCAGACATCAGGGTGATCCGAACTAAATCGCGTCGTTCAAAGGAGTCGCCATTTGAATGGCGTCGCTGTCCCTGGACGCTATTCAATCTAGAGACAGGGTCTGTTATCTGGGATAAATCGCATCGTGGGTGGAAGCCGCCTTTTAAATGGCGTCGCTGTCCCCAGACACCATTTAACCCTCACAGACAGGTTCTCCCTCCGCCTTCCCCAATTCACAAGGTGCGATTTTCTCTCCCAAATTGCACAAAAACGTCAAAAAATAGAGGAGTAGGAGGAGAACCCAAATACCCAATAAAAACCCACCATTCCTCATTCTATAAGATTAACATTTTCACTCCAGAAAACCCCTAAACATGCTCCAAAGCGGGAAAAACATGGTTTTAAACAAAACATTGCGAGGATTGTCATCCTACCGGTTACTCGAACTCCTCCGAGCTCCAAACTGCCACGTCACGAGCCGCCGCTGGTACCGCCGTGGACGTCGTTACTCCACCGGGACGTCGGCCGCCGTCCGGAGAGAAATGCGCCACGGAGGAAATGGCGGTGGTAGTGGTAGAAGTTAGGAGGTTGATGGAGTGGAGGGAGAGGAGGAATGGGGAGAGGAAAGGAAGAAGAAGGGGAAGGGGACGTCGAGGGTTCGGAGAGAAAGAGGAGGAGAGAGAAAGAAGTGGAGAGAATGAGGAAAAGGAGGGAGGGTTCGCGGGGTCAAACTGAAACTAGATAAAATGCGTCGTCTAAGACCGACGTCATTCAGACGACAAGACGGGTCGTACACTGACATACCAGAGTCGTACCCTAAATGCCGTCGTCCAAACAAGACGCTATTCAGACGATAAGACTGGGGCCGTACTCCCGCGGCCCAAAACCAGCCCACGTGGCGCCCACGTGGCACATCCTAAAAAGCATCCACCTCACCGGACGCCATTTGAACCGCGTCTCGCAAGTTCGACGCGAAAAAGAACACAAGCCCCAGCCCCACAAGGACCCAAACCAAGGGATCCGACCCCGAAATTGACCCGATAACTAGATCCGAAATCTCAATCCTTACATTCTCCCCCCCCTTAAAAGAATTTCGTCCCCGAAATTGCTGCTATATATTTTAAAAAAAAAAAAACAATATTGCACAGGTATAAAGGAGAACTTACGAGAAAAGATAGGGAAACTGTTCTTGCATCTCATCATCGCGCTCTCAGGTCGCCTCACCTCCTGAGCGATGCTGCCAAATGACCTTAACCAGAGGAACGACCTTGTTCCAAAAGACCTGTTCCCTGCAATCCTCAATACGCACTGGACATTCCGGAAAGGACAAGTCCACGGCGACTTCCAATTCCGAAAAGTCCAAGACATGAGATGGATCATGAACATATTTCCTCAGCAAAGAAATATAGAACACATCGTGCACTTCTGCAAGACTAGGCGGCAAGGCTAGCTGATACGCCGTTTCCCCAATTTGAGCAAGAATGGGAAAAGGCCCAACATATTGCGGACTCAGCTTACCTCGCTTCCCGAATCTGATCATACCCTTAGAGGGTGAGACTAGGAGAAACACGTGGTCCCCAACCTCAAACTCAAGAGGTCTCTTACGGATACCTGCATAACTCTTCTGCCTACTCTGAGCTGTAGTCAATCTCTGCTGCACCACTCTGGCAACCTCAGCACACTGTTGTACCAACTCTGGCCCTGCTATTTGCCTCTCTCCAATCTCAGACCAATTCACAGAGATCGACATGGCCGCCCGTACAATGCCTCATATGGCGTCATGTCGATACTAGAATGATAACTGTTGTTGTAAGCAAACTCTACTGTAGACAAGTGCTGCTCCCAAGAACCTCCCATGTCTAGGCAACATGCCCTGAGCGTATCCTCCAGTGTCTGAATGGTCCTCTCCGACTGCCCATCAGTCTCGGGACGGTAAGCCGAGCTGAAGGCTAACTACATACCCAAGGCCTTATGAAAACTCTTCCATAACCTAGAAATAAATCTCGGATCCCGGTCTGACACGATGGATAAGGGCACCCCGTGCAGAGAGATGATCCGATCCACAAACAACTTAGCCAACTTACCGACTGACCAGTCCTTCCTAATAGCCAGAAAGTGTGCCGACTTGGTCAATCGATCAACAATGACCCAGATCGCGTCTCTTCTACCAGGTGACACAGGTAATCCCATCACAAAGTCCATAGTCACGTGTTCCCATTTCCATTCCGGGATCGGTAACGGCTGTAACAACCCTCCTGGTCTCTGGTGTTCTGCCTTAACCTGCTGACAAGTCAGGCACCTTGCCACATAATCAGCCACGTCCTTCTTCATACCAGGCCACCAAAAGTGCCTCCTCAAACAATGATATATCTTAGTCGTTCCGGGATGCACTGCATATCTAGAACGGTGCGCCTCATCCAGGACACTCCTGCGCACATCATCCTCAACTGGAACATAGAGTCTGCCTCTAAATCTGACCGTGCCATCATCCCACAAATCTACCACTGATATCTGGAGAATCTGCGGCAGCTCTGCGTCTGCCCTCTGAGCCTCGATTACTGCATGGTACACTGCTGGCCTCACAGCAAGCTGGCCAACACGGCTCTATCAGCCTCTCGAGGAATCCTAAAGGAAAATTCCACAACCTGCTCATATAACCTCCATTCTTGAACCATAAGATATGATACGACCGTCTTCCGACTCAAGGCGTCTGCCATTACATTTGCCTTGCCCAGATGATAGGAAAGGTCGAGATCATAATCCTTGATAAACTCCATCCACCTGTGTTGCCTCAAGTTCAGATCCTTCTGCATGAATACATACTTTAGGCTCTTATGATCAGTAAAAACCTAAAACTTCTCTCCATATAAATAGTATCGCCAGATCTTCAGTGCAAATACTACAGCTGTCAACTCTAAGTCATGAGTGGGATAGTTCTCCTCATGCTTCTTCAGCTGCCTAGAAGCATAGGCCACAACCTTATCATGCTGCATCAGAACCACACCCAAACCTCGACGAAATGCATCGGAGTAAACTACGAATCCACCAAAACCAGATGGAAGCACAAGAATGGGAGATGAACTGAGACAAGTCTTCAACTCAGTGAAGCTCTGCTCACACTCCTCGGTCTATACAAAACAAACTCCCTTACGAGTCAACCTCGACAAGGGGGTCGCTATAGAAGAAAAATCTTGGACAAACCATTTGTAATACCCTACTAACCCCAGGAAACTCCTAATCTCAGTCATTGTTGTCGGTCTACCCCAATCCATCACTGCCTCAATCTTGGCTGGATCTACAGCAATGCCATCTCCAGAAACGACATGCCCCAGGAAGTGCACCTTATCTAGCCAGAATTTACACTTGCTAAACTTGGCATAGAGTTGGTGCTCTCTTAAAACTTGCAACACCACCTGAAGATGCGTAGCATGTTCTTCCTCAGAAGAAGAATATACCAAAATATCATCTACAAACACCACCACAAACTGATCTAGGTAGGCCCTGAAGACCCGGTTCATCAAATCCATAAAAGCCGTCGGAGCATTGGTCAAGCCGAAAGGCATAACCAAAAACTCATAATGTCTGTACCGAGTCCTAAAAGCCGTCTTACTCACATCAACCTCACGGATCCTCATCTGGTAATACCCTGACCTCAAGTCAATCTTCGAGAATACCTTGGCAGACTGCAACTGATCCATCAGATCATCGATTCTCGAAAGTGGGTACTTGTTCTTTATAGTTACCTGGTTCAGCTATCTATAATCAATGCACAGCCTCAGAGAACCAACTTTCTTCCTAACGAATAGAACTGGAGCACCCCACGGAGAAGTCCTGGGGCGGATAAAATCCTTATCCAGTAGTTCTTGCAACTGCACTTTCAACTCAGCGAGTTCGGCCGGAGCCATCCGATACGGGGCCTTAGACAAGGGCTCCGTACCTAGTGCAAACTCAATAGTGAACTCAACCTCCCGCTGAGGAGGAAGGCCAGGCAACTTCTCAGAGAACACATCAACAAAGTCACAAACTACAGGCACCTCCCAAGGACTCGAACCACTACTAACACCAGCTACAAATTCCGAGGCAAGGAAAGCCTCACAGCCACCAACAAGCAACCTCTGGGCCTTGAAAGCAGAAATAAGAATACCACGAGAAGAGAGCCTAATACCTTGGAAGTAGAAGGCCAGGATGCCCGGAATGGAGAAACGCACCCTCTTCTTATGGCAGTCCACCTCTGCATAATAAGCCTCCAACCAGTCCATGCCCAAGATGACATCAAAGTCATGAATGGCAAGCACAACTAACTGGGCAGGTAACTGATGACCCTCAATGGTCAAGGGAACCTTACTTACACAGTTATAAGTCAACATGAAATCCCCAGAAGGAACCTCAACCATAAGTCCATCAGATAACTCATCAATGGTGCAGAAAGAATATCTACGAACAGCTCAGAAATAAAGGAATGTGAAGCACCCGAATCAATCAACACATGCGCAAAGTTCCCAAGGACAGAAAGTGTACCTTCCACCAAGTTGGACGCACGAGCCTCCTTCCTGGTGATAGCGAGAACTCTCCCCTGGGTCCTCGGCTTCTTTTGATCACCTGATCCCTGCCCCTGACCATGCCCCTGTGGGCAATACCTCGCCAAATGGCCCTGCTAGCCGCAAGTATAACTGTAACGACCCGCCACCCTATAATCGGGGATCCGATTACTAAATGGGTACCGAATCATTAGTTTGGAACCAAACCAGGATCTAAGTAAGTCTGGAAAATAAATAATAAACTAAGCTAAACATTCACATCGCATTGAATTGAAATGAAAGTGCAGGAATTAAAAATTATTACAATGCGACCCGATACAGCAAATAATTACATACTCCAACAGAAGGGAAATAATTAAACATACAGGCCAGAAATAAATAACAACTACATCGGGGCATACCCCGGAATAACCGCTGAAGGCGCTCAACACACGGCCGCACACTCCGCTCTAGGTCTGCTGGGAGGCCTCACCTGAAAACCGCAGGGGTGAGCCTCAAAACAAGACTCAGTAGGGATCCTTCGATCCCCACTGCCCACTCACACACCCACAAGTGTAAAGTACAGCCAACGGTAAGGTAACAAGTACAGCAGTAAGTACAATTCCTAAGTCTCAACGTGGAATCACATGCAATCGAACTGCATTAAACATGCATATTTCTAAACCAGCCGATTAGGGAACCCGCAACTGCCGTCTCGATAGAACACGCCAACCACACAAACAACGGTGGGAAAAACCTCGACCCGCTGAGACCAAGCAGTAACCTCTCGGATAGCACTCTAGCTACTCCGGCCCAACTGGCTCAGGTGGTTACTCCTTCCCTCAGCATGAGTGACTCTCCGAATGTACCACTCCGACACCGGTACTAGCTGACCCCAGGGTTCACCAGGTGACCCTCTCTCACTAGGCGTCACCCCGCCCACGCCCCCACCAGCGCTGTGCTCACGCCCCCACCAGCACAGGGTGATAAAGCGCTACAATGTCACTCCAGGTCCACAGTAACACAAAACACCAAAACCCGGCACAGTACGATCCGGTCACGTGAAAAGCCCGCGATCGCACGACACACGCAGTGCCATCCGGTCATGAAGAATCCATTTCTACTGAGTACACTAAAGCATGCACTAACCAATTATCTAGCAGTATGAACACATTTTACTGGCATGAATTAGTGTTGTTCTGTCTTGAATCGCGTCTCCCAAGGCCGACGCCATTCAAGCTCCATGTTCAGGTTTATGTAAAACACTGTCTTCAGAATCAGGCCTTAAAAGGCGTCGACACCAGTGGTCGCCTTTTTGAAAGGCGTCGACATCCTCAGACGCCATTTAGCACATAAAACTAGGAATTCCAAAGGCCTTACTCAGGGGATTTCTGCCTTAAAAGGCGTCATGGCTACCCGACGCTATTCAAAAACACGTCGCCCACCCATGACGTCTTTTAGTCCCAGAATCCCCGAACTGGCAGACTCTCAGTCAGGCGATTCCTGTCTAAAAGGCGTCGTGATGGCCCGACGCCCTTCAAAAAGGCGTCGTCCATGCACGACGTCTTTCAACCCCAGGAACCAGAGTCTGCCATGAGCCCGAGGGCTCCCTTTTCAACCCAAATAACCCCAAAATCACCCAAAAACGGAGGGGAAAGAGGAGCAATACAATCCATAGGCAAACACATTCATAGAAATCCCCCATATCATCAAAAGAACTCCTAAACATGCTCGTTCTACCCCCCAAAATCAAAGATCCATAACATGCTTAAACGGGGAAAAACATGGCTTAAACACGATGCTATGGGAACCGTCACCCTACCGGACACTCGAACGCCTCCGAGCTCCAAGCCGTCCACCCGTCTCGCCCCACACCGCCGCCGTGGTCGTCCTTACTCCACCGTGACGTCGGCCGCCGTCCGGAGAGTAAAACGCCGCGGTGGAAGTGGAGGTGGTAGTGGTGGGAGCTAGGTATGGGATGGAGTGGAGGGAAAGATGAAATGATGGGAGGAAAAGAGGGAGGAGGAGGAATCGCCGCCGAGTTCGCCGGAGGGGAAGGAGAGAAAGATAGAAGGAGAAAATGAGGGAAAGAAGGAGGGCTCGCAGGGTTAACCAGAGACTGGCTAAAACGCGTCGACATAGACGGACGCCTATCAGGTGATGTGACGGCCGCTCTGACGAAACTCTGAAACGCGTCGTCCTATGCAGACGCCGTTCAGACGACATGTCAGGGCCGTACTCTGACAATCCCAGAGTCGCAGTCTGAAAGGCGTCGTCCCATACGGACGCCGTTCAGACGACACGACAGGGCCGTACTTTCGCGGCCCAAAGCCAGCCCATGTGGCACCCACGTGGCAGAACCTAAAACGCGTCTGCAACGGTGGACGCCGTTTAAACCGCGTCGAGCGGGCTCGACACGAAACATCACAGAGTCTCTGCCCCACTGGAGCCTGAACTACAGGGTCCGACCCCAAAAACTGAATCCGAAAGCCTCAGTCCTTACAATAACACCTCCCAGAAAATGCAGGACACTGAGTCCCACCGTAAGTACTACCACAATGACGACAAGCTGCAGGAAGTCTCCGAGCTGCCTCTTGCTGAGTACTGGACACCGACTGACTCTGCTGGCTCTGCTTGGTCTACTACCACTGCTGCCACTGTTGCTGTCACCGCCTCGAAAGAACCTCCTGAATCTGGAACCGAGTGAAAAAGATCCCAATCCAGACGAAGGAGCTAATGCTGCTGCTATCTTCCCCTTCCCATAAGTCAGCCCTTGAGTAACCAGTCCCCTCTCCCGAGCCGACTGATCATGCTGTGCCTCTACTGCCGCGGCACACTTAACCACCGATGCCAAGTCCGTACAACAGTGGGACGCCACAAAAGTCCTCAAGTTGGACCTCAGTCCATCCATGAACCTCTCAGTCCGACGCTCTTCGTCTCCTGAAATAAAGGGTACAAACCTCCCAAGCGAAACAAATTTCATCTAGTACTCGAGCACTGTCATACTCCCTTGAATCAACTCCATAAATTTCCTCTCCTTGGCCTTCTGGACATGCCTAGAGAAGTATTGTGCATAGAACTCCTTCACAAATATTTCCCATGGAATCTCCCTGAGATTCCTATATGCAAAAGACAAGCTCTTCAAAGTAGTCCACCAGTTATAGGCATCATCCTTCAACATGAAGGTAGCCAACGGAGTCCTCTCAACTGCCGCACAATCCATGGTATCAAAAGTCTTTTCTAACTCCTTAAGCCAATGAACGGCCTCATCAGGGTTGGAACAACCGGTAAAATGAGGCGGCTTCAGCTTTAGGAATCTCTCCAAAGTAGTTGAAGGCCCTCCCTGAGTACTAGAACTCTCACTAGGGTCTCGAGTCTGATATCTAGTCATCGTGTCCATCATAACCTCCATAAAATGCTCCATGTTCGGCCTACCTGCCTCAGACTTGCTAGGAACATCTCCCAGCTCCCTAATAACTGGCACTCTCTTCCTAGGAGCCATCTAATCGCCTACAGTCACAAAAATCGAAAATTCTAATTATAATCCAAAACCTACACTATCGACGTGCATGTACTAGATAATGCATTTATTTACTGAAATTACGGTATTTAACCTAGTTATTCATCTATTTGCCAGACCGAATGCTCTGATACCAACTGTGACGACTCGCCACCCTATAATCGGGGATCCGATTACTAAATGGGTATCGAATCATTAAAAATTGGAGCTAAACCAAGATCTTGATAAGTCTGGGAAATAAATAATAAACTAAGCTAAACATCCACATCACATCGAATTGTAAAGGAAGTGTAGGAATTAAAAATTATTACATATTCCAACTTAAAAGAAATAATTAAGCGTACAGGCCTGAAAGGAAAAATAAAAACTACATAGGAGCATACTCTGGAACAGTGGCCACTGGCCCGCAACCCGAGACAACACTCTCCTCACTACGCCTGTCTGGAACCCTCACATGAAAACCACAAGAGGTGAGTATCATCGAAATGGGCTCAGTAGGAATCCTTCAATCCCCACCACCCACTCACGCACCCACAAGTGCAACAACACAAATAGAGACAATTTAAATAAATAAAGCAGTAAAAACAACCTCCAAAGATTCCCAAATTTCGATATAAAACGCATACATTCATAAATGTAACATGCACAACTCTGAAACCACTCCACCACGGAGTCCACAACCAGCGTCTCGGCTAAACACACAAACCACATGGCCGAACGCGGAAAACACCGACCCGCTGGGACCAAACAGTAACCCCTCGGATAGCGCGCTAACTACTCTGGCCAATTTAGCTCTAGGTGGTTATGCTTCCCCCAGCATGAGTGACACTCCGAATGTACCACTCACACACCGGCACTAGCTATACTCCGGGGTACACCAAGTAACCCTCTCTCTAGGCGTCACCCCACTACTCCCACACCGGCGCCGTGTCACTCCCACACCGACACAGAGTGCCTAAGCGCTAACAACTGTCACTCTAGGTCCACAATCACACAAAACACAACACAATGCGATCCGATCACATAGCTTGTCCATGAAGTACGTTTTCAAGCATGCATTTAACCAAACAATCTAACAATGTAAACACATGTTAATTGCATGAATTAATAAGGTTCTGTCTTGAATCGCATCGCCCGTAGCTGACGTCATTCAAGACCTCTAAACTGGTTCATACGAAAACTGGCCTCAGAAGATGGCCTAAATCGCGTTGCCCCAAACAGCCGCCATTTAAAATGGTGTCGTTGTCCCTAAACGCCATTCAATACAGAGACAGAATCCCCTAATCGGAGCTAAATCGCGTCTCGGATGGAAGCTACCATTTAAAATGGCATCGCTGTCTCCAGACGCCATTTAGCACTCGCAGGCAGGTTCCCTTTCTGGCCTCCCCCGAGTTACAAAGTAGGATTTCTCCCCCAAATCACACAAAACCATCAAAAAAATGGAGAAAGTAGGGGAGGAGCCTAATTATTTTTGTAAGGACTGAGGTTTCGGGTTCCGTATTCGGGTCGGGATCGGGCCGGATCCCCTAGTTTGGACCCTGTGGGGTCTTGAGATTTCTGGCTGAATGGCGTCAGCACTTGTCGACGCCTTTCAAAAGGCGTCAGGGTGTGTGGACGCGATTTAGGTTTGCAGGTTGTTGTGCCACGTGTGCGCCACGTGGGCGGTTTTCGGGCCGCGAGAGTACGGCCCCTGTCATTTCGTCTGAACGGCGTCCAGGTGGGTCGACGCGATTCAGACTGCGACATCTGCGATGTCAGGGCACGGCGCCAGAGCGTTGTCAGTACGGCCTGTCACATCGTCTGAACGGCGTCCACGGTGAGCGACGCATTTCAGAGCGCTGTCAGTACGGCTGTCCTGTCAGACTGATAGGCGTCTGCCTCGATCGACGCGTTTTAGCTGGATTCGGATTGACCCCGCGAGCCTCTCCTTCTTTCCCTCATTCTCACCTTCACACTCTCTCTCCTCACCCTCTCCACCCTCTCCGACGCTCTTCCTCCCCTTCCCTTCCTCTTCTACCTCTTTCAACCACTCCATAGCCTCCTTACCTCTCACCTCTACCTCCACCACCTCCTTCGCGGCGTTCCCTTCTCCGGACGGCGGCCGACGTCCCGGCGGAGTGGCGGCGTCCTCGAGGGTACCGGCGGCGGTCTGTGGTGCGGCGGGTCGGCGGCGAGGAGCTTGGAGGAGTTCAAGAACCTGTAGGGGGACGAACCTTGCATGTGTTACTCGTGTGTTTCTTGGCGTGACATGATGTGTGGGGCTAGATTGAGCATGTTTAGGGGGTTCCTTGTGGGAATGGCGGTGCTTGTGATCGTGGTTTCGTAGTATGCCTGTGATAGATGGATTCTTCTTTCTCCCCTTCTTGTTTTGGGGCTTTTCGGGGCGTTTGGGGTTTGAGGTGAAACCCTCGGGTCGAACCAAGAAACCTGGTTTCTGGCGCTAAACGGCGTCGTGCCTGGTCGACGCCTATTAGAAAGACGTCAGGGCAGTACGACGCCTTTTAAGGCAGAAACCTCCCTGTTTGAGGTTTTCCGGATTAGAGGTTCTGGCGCTAAATGACGTCATGGATGGACGACGCCTTTCGGAAGGACGTCGGGCCATCATGACGCCATTTAGGCAGGAAATGCCCCCGTTTGAGGGTTCTGCTATCTGGATTTCTGGGTTGAATGGCGTCTTGCGACCCTGACGCGTTTTAAACGGCGGCTTCACAGGTGGACGCGTTTTAAGGGAGAAACTGGCTTTCAATAAACCTGTCTGAGGAGCTTGAATGGCGTCGACCTCGGTCGACGCGATTCAAGACAGAGCTGTATAAACCCTGGTTTTTAGCATGTGTGTCACTGCGGGACGGTTCAACGCATGCTTTGAGTTGTATACTGAGACTGAGGACTTCTGCATGAATGGGATTTCATCATCTTTGTGTGTGTGCTTTAACTGTACGCTGAGACTGGGGTTTACTGTGCGAATGGAATCATGTTATATATGCGTTTGTGTTCATACGACTGTGGATCGATATGACTGTGGTTTACGTTTGTCACCATGGACCGATGGGGACAGTGTAACGACCCGCCATCCTATGACCGGGGACCCGGTCACTAAATGGATGTCGGCCCATTAACTACGGGCTCACACCCGGATCTCACACAACACATCTGGAGGAGTAAGTGCTAAACAGTGCTAAATATAACAATCTCACGGACTACAAAGGTAAACAAGTGCGCAGGGAAAGTAACAATGTCCGTATACAGTCCAACAATAATTACATGTCCAACAATTAAATAAGTACAGGCAGAAAGAAAGTACAACAACATCGGGGCATACCCCGGAACTAAGACAGCTGCTGGTCCGCACACCAAGAAGACACCACGCAACCGCTGCGCCTCGAAGTCCACACCTGAAACCGCAGGGAGTGAGTCACACCAGAATTGGGCTCAGTAGGGATCATCCGATCCCCTGCCTCCCACTCACACACCCACAAGTGAAGCAACAGTAATATATAGAACAGTCCAGTAAAGCAGTAAACACAACAGGCAACCCCGGTACGAAACGTACGACAGACAGTGTAGCAGGAACAACGCTGAGTAACCCGAAGAACCCAACACAGAGTCACGTCTCACGACCGAAGTCCACAAGGCGACTAAACCACACAGTCGACCGAAGTCAAACGTCGCCTCCCAACACTACCACCACTGCTCACGCCTGTCCACCCCTACAGCGTTCCGGGGCACTGTAGGGTGAGGCAGTGAGCTAAACTAGGACTAGCTGGACTCAGTGTACCGCCACTGCCAGCTACATGTGCACACAAGCAGTCTAGACTACTGTCCTACCACCGGATTGCCTCCACGCTAGGCCTCAGCGCTTTCCTGGAGGGTCCTGGGGACCGGGAACCCCCGTCAAGCCGCAGCTATAGGAACTACCCGCAGACCCAACTCTCCCGGGCTGCATCAGGCCAAGGGCTAAAGGTACCACTCGTAACCTTGATCAAAGGTCACATCAGGCCCATTGGCTAAAGGGTAAACCAACTCCCACCAGTAAAACCACCAGCTCCACAGCAAGAGACACGCCGGAAGCCGTCACAACAAGCAAGGGAAACCCCGACCCGCTGAGACCAAACAGCAACCCCTCGGATAGCCCACTAGCTACTCCGGCCCGCCGGCTCAAGGTGGTTCTGCTTTCCTCAGCTAAAGGTAAAACACCACGAGCACCCCTCCTCACAGACACCATGACCCTGTCCCCACCGGTCCATGGTGACATCGGAAACCATTGTCACATCGATCCACAGTCGTATGATCACACATACACATATAACATGCTGTCAATCCATTCGCACAGTAAACCCCAGTCTCAACGTACAGTTAAAGCACATACACACCCACAGATGATGAAATCCCAGTCATGCAGAAGTTCTCAGTCTCAGTATATAACTCAAAGCATGCATTAGAACCATCCCACCGTGAAACATACATCAAATACCCTAAGTTAACCATTCCTGGCTTGAATCGCGTCGACCGAGGTCGACGCCATTCAACCCCGAAATCCAGAATACAGAACCATTAAGCGGGGGCAAATCCTGCCTAAATGGCGTCATGGTGACTCGACGTCCTTCAGAAAGGCGTCGATCACCCATGACGTCATTTAGCCCAGCACCCCTAACCTCTGAAACTCGAACAGGGGGATTTCTGCCCTGAAACGCGTCGTACTTAACCGACGTCCTTCTAAAAGACGTCGACCAGGGACGACGCCTTTCAGCGCCAGGAACCAGGTTCCCTGGTTCGAACCGAGGGTTCCTCCCTTGAACCCCAAGCACCCCGAAAACCCCAAAACAAGAGGGGGAGGAAGGAGAACTCAACTACCACATACATACGCCGAATCCTACGATCACAAGCACGCCAATTCCCACAAGAAAACCCCCTAAACATGCTCACTCTAGCCCCAAATACATCACGTCACGCCGAGAATCACATGAACATCACAAGCAAGGTTCGTCCCCCTACCGATTCTTGAACTCCACCAAGCTCCTCGCCGCCGACCCGTCTCGCCCCACGCCGCCGCCGGTACCTTCGGGGACGCCGCCACTCCGCCGGGACGTCGGCCGCCGTCCGGAGAAGGGAACGCCGCGAAGGAAGTGGTGGAGGTAGAGGTGAGAGGTAGGGAAGCTATGGAGTGGTTGGAAGAGGAAGAAGAGGAAGGGAGGGGAGGAAGATCGCCGGAGACGGCGGAGGGGGTGAGGAGAGAGAGAGCGTGAGGGTGAGAATGAGGGGAAAGAAGGGGAGGCTCGCGGGGTCTATCCGAAACCAGCTAAAACGCGTCGATCGAGGCAGACGCCTATCAGTCTGACAGGACAGCCGTACAAACACCGCTCTGAAACGCGTCGCCCACCGTGGACGCCGTTCAGACGATGTGACAGGCCGTACTGACCACGCTCTGGCGCCATGCCCTGACATCGCAGATGCCGCAGTCTGAAACGCGTCGACCCACCTGGACGCCGTTCAGACAAATCTGACAGGGCCGTACTCTCGCGGCCCGAAAACCCGCCCACGTGGCGCACCCGTGGCACAACAACCAGGAACCTAAATGGCGTCCACGCACCCTGACGCCTTTTGAAAGGCGTCGACGAGAGCTGACGCCATTCAGCCAGAAATCACAAGACCCCACAGGGTCCAAACCAAGGGATCCGGCCCGATCCCGACCCGAACACAGAACCCGAAATCTCGGTCATTACAGACAGGGTCATGGTGTCTGTGAGGCTTTGTGCCGTACCGGTGGGAGAAGGGGTACATGTGTGTTTTACCTCTGGCTGAGGAAAGCAGGATCGCCTTGAGCCCGACGGGCCGGAGTAGCCGGTGTGCTATCCGAGGGATCGCTGTTTGTCCTCAGCGGGTCGGGGTTTCCCTCGTTTGTCGTGATAGCTTCCGGCGTGTTTCTTGCTGTGGAGCTGGTGGGAGTTGGTTTACCCTTTAGCCACTGGGCCTGATGTGACCTTTGATCAAGGTTACGAGTGGTACCCTTAGCCCTTTGGCCTGACGCAGCCCGGGAGAGTTGGGTTTGTGGGTAGTTCCTGTAGCTTCGGCTTGACGGGGGTTCGCCGGTCCCCAGGGCCCTCCTGAAGCGCTGAGGCCTAGCGTGGAGGCAATCCGGTGGTAGGACAGTAGTCTAGACTGCTTGTGTGCACACGTAGCTGGCAGTGGCGGTACACTGGGTCCAGCTAGTCCTAGTTCAGCTCATTGCCTCACCCTACAGTGCCCCGGAACACTGTAGGGGTGGACAGGCGTGAGCAGTGGTGGTAGTGTTGGGAGGCGACGTTTGACTTCGGTCGACTGTGTGGTTTAGTCGCCTTGCAGACTTCGGTTGTGAGACGTGACTCTGTGTTGGGTTCTTTGAGTTGCTTAGAATGGTTCTTGCTACACTGTTCATCGTACGTTTCCTATCAGAGTTGGATGCTGTGTTTACTGCTTTACTTAATTGCCACATATTCCTGTTGTTACTCTTGTGGGTGTGTGAGTGGGAGGCAGGGGATCGGATGATCCCTACTGAGCCCAATTTTGGTGTGGCTCACTCCCTGCGGTTTCAGGTGTGGACCTCATGGCGAGCGGAAGCGTGGTGTCTTCCTGGTGTGCGGACCAGCAGCTGTCTCTGTTCCGGGGTATGCCCCGATGTTGTTGTACTTTCCTTCTGCCTGTACTTATTTAATTGTTGGACATGTAATTATTGTTGGACTGCATACGGACATTGTTATTTTCCTTCCTGCGCACTTGCTTACCTTTGTAGTCCGTGTGATTGTTATATTTAGTCTTGTTTAGCACTTACTCCTTCAGACGTGTTGTGTGAGATCCGGGTGTGAACCCACAGTTAATGGGCCGACATCCATTTAGTGATCGGGTCTCCGGTCATAGGATGGCGGGTCATTACAATTTTCATAAAGAACCCCTTAGAACATGCTTTCTACCCCAGAAGCACCCACACATATTTCATTCTTTCAAAGTGCAAAAATCATGGTTTTAAACAAAACACTGCGAGGATCGTCACCCTACCGGTTATCTGAACCCCTCCGAGCTCCAAGCCGCCGAACCGTCACGCCACAAGCCGCCGCCGGTACCGCCGTGAACGCCGTTACTCCACCGGAACGTCGGCCGCCGTCCGGAGAGCAATACGCCACGGAGGAAATGGTGGTGGTAGTGGTGGAAGTTAGGGGGTTGATAGAGTGGAGGGAGAGGAGGAATGGGGAGAGGAAAGGAAGGAGAAGGGGAAGGGGAAGGGGATGGGTCAGAGAGAGGGAGGAGAGAGAAGGGAGTGAGAGAAATGAGGGAAATGTGGGAGGGTTCGCAGGGTCAAGCCAAAACTAGCTAAAAAGCGTCGTCCAAGGCCGACGGCAATCAAACAACAAGATGGGGTCGTACACTGACATACCAGGGTCGTACTCTGAATGGCGTCGACCATACAAGATGCCATTCAAACGATAAGATCGGGGTCGTACTCTCGCGGCTCAAAATCAGCCCATGTGGCACATTCAAAAACGTGTCCCCCCTATTGAATGTCGTTTGAACTGCGTCGAGCTTGCCCATGCCCCAGCCCTGCAAGGGCCCAAACCAAGGGGTCCGACACCAAAATCGACCCGATAACTCGATCCGAAACCTCAATCCTTATATTGGCTATTGGAGAATTTGGAGCTTCCTACAAAGGTTTTGAAGGCCCTCAGGAAGAAGAACGTGGACAGCAAGGGAGGCTTCATCCTCTTCACCCTTTGAAGTCCATTGAAGACCAAGGCTATGGAGGGGCCACCCTTTTCCTCTTAATCCTTTTCCTAGATTTTGATAAGATCCATATAGTTTAGATTTCTGTTTTCATATAGTTCTCTATTGCATCGGTAAGACTTGAGGTTTTGGATCGAGTTATTTGGTCAGTTTCGGTGTTGGACCCCTTAATTTCGGCCCTTGTGGGGCTAGGAGCATAGCTCGACGCGGTTCAAACGGCGTCTTGATAGGAAGATGCATTTTAGAGTGTGCTACGTCGGTGCCACGTAGGCGTCACGTGGGCCAGTTTCGGGCCGCGAGAGTACGGCCCTGGTCTTGTCACTTGAATGGCGTTGGTGTTGGGCGACGCGTTTTAGCTAAGTTCGGTTTAAACCCACGAACCCTCCCTCGTTTCCCTCATTTCTCTCATTTTCTTCTCTCTCCTCCCTCTCTCCTTACCCCCTTCTCCTTCCTTTCCTCTCCCTCCACTCCATCAAATCCCTTCCCTAATTTCCATCACTACCACCACCATTTCCTTCGCGGCGTATTGCTCTCTGAACGGCGGCCGACGTTCCAGTGGAGTAACGGCGTCCACGGCGGTACCGACGGTGGTTTGTGGCGTGGCGGTCGGACGACTTGAAGCTCGGAGGAATTCAAGTAACCGGTAGGATGACGATCTCCGTTGTATTTTGATTAAAACCACGTTTTTCCTACTTTAGAGCATGTTTAGGAGATTTTCGGGAAGAAATTCTACTTTTTATATTCGGAAGGCTAAGGGAAACCTATTAGCGAACGTTAAATGGCGTCTTAAGACAGCAACGCCTTTTTAAATGGCGGTTGCCTCCCACGACGCGATTTAAGTTCGGATCACCCCAAGGCCTAATTTTGTTTCTGTCATGATTAGGCGAGGAGAGACAGCGACGCCTTTTAAAAGGTGACTACCTTGCACGACGCGTTTTAGGCCATCTTCCGAGGCCAGTTTTCACATGAACCAGTTTAGGGGTCTTGAATGACGTCGGCCTTGGGCGACGTGATTCAAGACAGAAACTCATTAAAGCATGCAATTAACATGTGTTTACATTGTTAGATAGTTTGGATAAATGCATGTTTAAAAATACACTCAAGGACGATGATTTCTACATGATCAGATCGCACCGTGTTGCGTTTTGTACGATCGTGGACCTAGAGTGAAAGTTGTTCGCGCTTAGGCACCCTGTGTCGGTATGGGAGTGACACAGCGCTGGTGTGGGAGTGGTGGGGTGATGCCTAGAGAGAGGGTCACCTGGTGTACCCCGGGGTATAGCTAGTACCGGTGTGGGAGTGGCACATTCGGAGTGTCACTCGTGCTGGAAGAAGCAGAACCACCTTGAGCCAGGTCAGGCCAGAGTAGCCAGTGCGCTATCTAAGGGGTTGCTGTTTGGTCTCAGCGGGTCGGTGTTTTCTGCGTTTGGCTGCGTGGTTTGCGTGTTTAGCCGAGACGTTGGTTGTGGACTCCGTGATGGAGTGGTTTCAGAGTTGTGTTACTGCTTTATTTATTTAAATTGCCTTTATTCATGTTGTTGAACTTGTGAGTGTGTGAGTGGGTGGTGGAGATCGAAGGATCCCTAATGAGTCTATTTCAATGAGACTCACCTCCTGCGGTTTTCAGGTGAGGGTTCCAGACAGGCGTAGCGATGAGGGTTTTGTCTCGGGTTGCCCGCCAGCAGCTATCGTTCCGGGGTATGCCCCGATGTAGTTGTTATTTCTTTTCAGGCCTATACGCTTAATTACTTCTTTTTCTGTTGGAATATGTAATTATTTGCTTAGTCAAGTTGAATTGTAATAATTTTTAATTCATGCACTTCCTTTACAATTCAATGTGATGTGAATGTTTAGCTTAGTTTATCGTTCATTTTTCAGACATATCAAGATCCTAGTTTGTCTCCAGATTTTAATGATTCGGTACCCATTTAGTAATCGGGTCCCCGATTATAGGGTGGCGGGTCATTACAGCATCAGTTCATCATACATATTCACTTCATCTTTTCCATGCCTATACATCATTTATGGGTTTAAAAGAACATGAAACAAGTGAGTTCTTTTTGTTTAGTTACATGATAATTTTGTTAAATAGAATAGATACTACCTCTCTATAGTTCTAATCTATTTGTTTTCTTTTGTTTTCAATCTTTCTTGCAATGTCAAAAGGAGATTTAGAAGAAAGCTTAGAGTTTAGACGGAAGGAGAAACACCCCCAAAGAACAAGAGTAAAAGAGAAAGAAGGCTCTTTTCTTTCGGCCGGCCAAAAGAGAGGAACAAAAGAAGCCCACATTCTCTCGATTTGCAAGGTTAGTAAGCGATCACTTTTCCATTGAAACCCTCAGTTTCTAACGATCATAATTTCTTTCATATGTTAATCATAGTAAACACATGATAGCATAATGAACACACACTCTTTTTGAGCACTACACTGAGTTCTCAGATGAGTAGCAAATACTTGCCATATTGAGGTCGCTTCCCAATTCTTCTTGGAAACTTATCAAACTGATGCTAATTCATAATAAAAGTATCAAGACTTTTTGTAACATTTTACATCACCTAAAGTTAGAGGTGGAGCGTAAAGAGGCGACCCATCATAGTGCACTAGTACTTATGCAAATAAGCCTAAAGTAAAGAGGCCCAAGCAAAACTGGAATAAGAAGAACAATAACTTTCAGCATAAGGCTGAAAAGAAAAGGGGATAGCAAAACAACAAAAAGGGTAAGCATGGCAAGCGAGAAATGAAAAACATCAGCAAGGTTAAGTGCTTTAACTGTCAGAAAATGGGATACTATGCTTATTGCACTGAGCCAAAGAAGGTTTGTCTTATCCCTAGTTATCTTGTTTATGTGTGCTCTAATATTTTTATTACTCGGTCTCTCATTGGATTGTAGACTCGGGAGCAACCGGACACATGACTCGTGAGCGAGCCAGGTTCTTCGATTACCGCCGAATACCAATTGGCAACTAGTACGTCAACTTGAGGAATAGCGCTCAGGAAGAAGTCCTTAGAGTTGGCTCGTACTAGCTAAAGATGCGAACTAGATGCACTCTTCTTTTACATGATGTACTTTATGCACCTGGTGTTCGATATAATTGATTTTCAGTTATAGCACTTTTTCGTTTGGGTTATTCTTTCAACTTCTTAGGGACCTCAGTATCTCTTTATTATGATAAAAGTCTTTATGATCTTGCTCACTTAATAGACAATTTGTTTGTCACGGATTTAGAAAATGATGATTATGTTTCATTAATTGCATCTTCTTCTGATATTATTCCTGAATCTGAATCATGGCATGTTAGGAATCGCCTAGAACGCAGCGGAAAATTAAATCGATTCCTATGTATCGGTTGCTAGGATCGTAAAACGGACAATTAAATAAACGCGGGAAGAACGGTTCTTCACCTTTGCGGGGTTTCGAATCTCCCGTGGATGATTCCGACTCGGTAATCGCGCACGCGCATGATCTCTAGAGGTATCCACACGAGCTCCCGATGCAGACGCGTTTTCCTCCTCGACTTGAGTACTCCGATCCGATCTCAAATCCACCATGCCCGGAAAGAGAAAGATCTACTCCAAGAGAGAGAGAAGGAGAGAGAGAGAGAGGAGAGAGAGAGGAGATAGAGAATCTGAGAGTGTGTATTTTGTCCAACCTCTTTCACCCCTCCCCTTGGCCTCCTTATATAAGAAATAAGGATAAGCACAAGGATTAATTCTCATGATTATCCAAGAGTTTGGCCTTAGATAACTCTCCATTAAATATTCATGTTTATACTGCAGCTTTTCATAAAAACCCAGATAAGCATGATATTTAACATCTCTCACCGTCTGACGAGAACTCTTATGTGTGTGACCCTTTAGGCCCATATATCAGTCCAGTTTCAGGCCCATTAAACTTAGAACTAATTCTAAAGTTTAATATTTATTAATTAATATTTAAACATCATATGTTAAATAATTAATTTAATAAATAAGTAGTTTATCATATGATGATTAATCCACTTGGCCTTCTGACTATGAACGGTACCAAACACTACCTCATGATCCCAGAAGATATAAGGGATATTGTTCCCTTTATTTGAACCTTTCCGTCTGCAGATACCGCACAGATAAAATCCTTCACTCATCTAATGTCCCAATAACGCAAGGGTATGGTTTTATAGTCAAACCCTCTATCGCATTATTTAGATGGATTCCAGTACTCAGTTAATTTCTAGAAAGACATCTCTTTCATTTGACCCTGGCCAAGGATTTCTGTGTACACATCCATAGGACATTCTCTCTCCAGTCTTATACCAAGAGTGAGTGATCCCTTGTTGTTCACTCAATTACCTTCGCAAGCTTTCCACTATATCTGAGAGACTGACTATCGTGGACTTAATGGTTAAAGTCCACAAGTCAAAGAATCAAGACACAACGGTCTACAAACAAGGTATCATTGGTGACTCAGGTCAAAGGACCAACTGTGCTACTGCAACAATTGAATTCTCTGGTTAACTAATAGGTATAATTACCATACAAAAATTCTTATTTGGGTCTGTTCAGTGAACTCATTCTCTAATGAGCACCCACAAGTTTGTCTTAGTGTCACCACACGAGTGAATGTGAGATCATTCGCCCTCATTACATAAGCAGACATAACTTGTGTCGATCTTATCGGATATTTAATGTCCATCTCAAATATCCTATGATCGAGAACTGTTTAAGACAAGTGACTAAGGATATTGATTTCACTATCATGATCTCATCATGATTCAATATCCCATACATTTGTCTACGGACCTTCATTACGATAGTTAATTTGCAAGAACTATAAATGAAGAAATAATTGCCTTTATTAATAATCTGAACTAGAATGTACAATGATTGGCTTTGAGGCCACCCAATTCTATCATGGCATACGAGATTGGGGCACATAGGACAGGAGAGAATGAGTCTCCCTATCTATGAGCTACGTTTGGCATGAAAAGTCTACAAAAAGTCATTTGGAAAGGCCAAAAGGGCATCTTGCCCATTAGAGCTAACCCACTCAAACATATGTGGACCTTTGAATGTGAGAGCACGTCATGGCGAATCCTATTTTATCACTCTCATAGATGACTATTCTCGCTATGGGTCAATGTATCTTCTCTCTTATCGCTCAGAGGCCTTAAATTGTTTTAAGCATTTTATGGATGAGGTAGAGAATGATAAAGAAAGGAGAATTAAGACTCTTCGCACTAACATGGGCAAAGAATATCTCTTAGATCAATTCAGAGAGTTATGTGAAGAAAAAGGAATTCACAGACAGCTTACTATTTCTTATACCCTGCAGTAAAATAGTATTACAGAGAGGAGGATTCGAACTCTTATGGAGATAGTTCGGTTGATGATGGCTCAAGCTAACCTTTCAATAAATTTATGGGGGGATGAACTATTAACTATTGCCTATATGTTGAATCAAGTGCCTTCTAAGTCAGTACCTTCAACTCCCCACGAACTATGGAAAGGCGAGAAGCCCTACTTGGAGCACTTACGTCTGTGGGGATCAACTTGATATGTTTATAGTACCTCCCATAAATATGGGAAGTTGGACCCTATAGCTAGTAAACAAGATACCTGAGCAATCTAAGGGCTATGTGATATATGATGAACATCTAGATGGAGGAATGACTGAGAAAGATATCTGAGATGTGGTCTCCCTTGAGGAGGATTACCCATCTATAGGAGAGGTCAGGTAGGACATGCAGTTATATGAGTAGTAAGACACTGCTGAAAATATTATGTCTTCAGGCATGGGGGAAACTAGTCTCATTCCAAAAGTTATCGAAGACAGTGAGAGTGTTCCAATAAACAATGGGAGTGAACCACTTAATGCTTTACCTCGCAGAAGTCAACGTGAGCATATTCCTCAACGTCGTTTTATGATTGAAGGAGAATTATTCATGTGTACTTCTGTTTATGCTTATGAGCCTGCATCCTACAAGGAAGTGATGACTTCACCTAACTCAGAAAAGTGGATAGCTACAATGAGGGAAGAAATGAGTTCAATGGCTAAGAATGAAGTATATAAGTTGGTTGATCTACCACCTAGACGCAAGGCTATTAGGAACAAGTGGGTTCTTAAAATTAAGCATAAGGCTGATGGGTCAATTGACAAGTATAAAGTCCGACTCATGGAAAAAGGCTATACCAATTAGAGGGGATAGACTACGAAGAGACATTCTCCCCAATGGTAAGATTCACCTCTATTCATCTCATCCTAGCTATAGTCGCTCATCTAGACTGGAAATTGTTCTAGATGGATGTTAAGATAGTTTTTTCTCAATGGAGAATTAAAAGAAGAGATCTATATGGCTTAACCTATAGACTTTAAAGTTGAAGGACAAGAGCGCAAAGTGTGTCACCTGAAATGTTCTATTGATGGTCTCAAACAGTCGTCTAAACAGTAATACTGTAAGGATCGAGGTTTCGGCTCCGATTATCAGGTCGATTTCGGTGTCGGACCTCTTGGTTTGGGCGCTCGACGCGATTTTGAATGGCGTCGGCCTTAGGGAACACCATTTAGGATCTTTGCAGGAGTGCCGCATGGACGAGCGTGGGGGTACATGTGTACGGCCCCAGTCGTGTCGTCTGAATGACGTCTTGCATGGACGACGCTATTCAGAGATCTGCCAGTGTACGACCCGCGTCTGTCATATGAACGGCGTCTTCCTAGAACGACGCGATTTAGGCTAGTTTCGGTTGACGCACCGAAGCCCTCTCTCCTTTCCCTCATTCTCTCCATTTCCCTCTCTCTCCTCCCCCTCCCCTCCAAACACCTCCGACACCCCCTTCCCCTTCTCCTTCCTTTCCTCTCCCCATTCCTCCTCTCCCTTCACTCCATCAAACCCCTAACTTCTACCACTACCACCACCATCTCCTCCGCGGCGCATTTCTCTCCGGACAGCAGCTGGCGTCCCAGTGGAGAGGACGGCGTCCACGGCGGTACTGGCGGCGGCTTGTGGCATGGCAATTCAGCAGCTAGGAGCAAAGAGGAGTTCGAGTAACCGGTAGGGTGACGATCCTCATGGTATTTTATTTAAAACCATGATTTTCCCGCTTCGAAGCATGCAATATGTGTGGATGCTTCTGGGGTAGAAAGCATGCTTTAAGGGATTCCTTATGAAATAATTAGGCTTCTCTCCTGCTTTCTCCATTTTTGACGTTTTTGCACGATTTGGGGGAGAAATCCGACTTTGTGACTCAAGAGAAGCAGGAGGGGAAACTTGTTTGTGAGTACTAAATGGCAGCAGCGATGCCATTTTAAACGGCGACTGTCACTCGAGACGCGATTTAGCCCAGCTTGTTCTAAGGCCAGTTTCCGTGTGAACCAGTTTAAGGGTCTTGAATGACGTCGGCTACGGATGACACGATTCAAGACAGAACCTCATTAATTCATGTAATTAACATGTATTTATATTATTAGATAGTTTGGTTAAATGCATGCTTGAAAACGTACTTCGAGAACAAGGATTTCTACATGATCAGATCGCACTGTGTTGTGTTTTGTGCGACCGTAGACCTAGAGTGACAGTTGTTAGCGCTTAGGCACCATGTGTTGGTGTGGGAGTGACACCGTGCCGGTGTGAGAGTGGTGGGGTGACGCCTAGAGAGAGGGTCACCTGGTGTACCCCGAGGTATAGCTAGTACCGATGTAGGAGTGGTACATTCGGAGTGTAACTCGTGCTGGGGGAAGCAAAACCACCTAGAGCTAGACGGGCCGGAGTAGCTAGTGCGCTATCCGAGGGGTTGCTGTTTGGTCCCAGTGGGTCGATGTTTTCCGCGTTCGGCTGTGTAGTTTGTGTGTTTAGC
Source organism: Zantedeschia hybrid cultivar (assembly GCA_030544215.1). Taxonomy (NCBI): domain Eukaryota; kingdom Viridiplantae; phylum Streptophyta; class Magnoliopsida; order Alismatales; family Araceae; genus Zantedeschia; species Zantedeschia hybrid cultivar. The sequence goes on along the minus strand of JARZZO010000013.1, from coordinate 10,395,700 downwards.
CGAGACATTAGTTGTGAACTCCGTGGTAGAGTGGTTTTAGAGTTGTGCATATTGCATTTACAAATGCATGTGTTTTATATTAGAATTTGGGAATCTTTAGGCGTTGTGTTTACTGCTTTACTTATTTAATTACCTATATTTGTGTTGTTGCACTTGTGGGTACGTGAGTGGGTGGTGGGGATCGGAGGATCTCCACTGAGTCCATTTCAATGCGACTCACCCCTACGGTTTTTAGGTGAGGGTTCTTGGCAGGCGTAGCGTGGAGGGTGTTGTAAAGATTGAGGATTCGGGTTCAGTTTTTGGGTCGGTTTCGGGCAGGATCCCCTGGTTTGGACCCTGATGGGTGTGGGGAGTGCCTTCTAAATGACGTCTAGGATGCACGACGCCTTTCAAACGGCATCCTGCTGTGTGGACGCCATTTAGCGAGGTTGCTATTGTGCCACGTGGGCGCCACATGGGCGGGCTTCGGGCCGCGAGAATACGGCCCTGTCGTGTCGTCTGAACGGCGTCCTTGAGGGACGACGCCATTCAGAGTACGGCCCTGGGATGGCAGTGTACAGTGCCGGTCTTGTCGTCTGAACGGCGTCTGTAGTGAGTGACGCGTTTCAGAGCCTCTGTCAGTACGGCCCGTCCTGTCATCTGATAGGCGTCTGTATCGCACGACGCGTTTTACCCTGTTCCAGATTGACCCCGCGAGCCTTCCCTCCTTTCTCTCATTCTCTCCCTCTCTTTCTCTCTCTTCCCTCTCTCCGCCTCCTCCGACGGTTCGGCGGCACGGAGCCAGGAGGAGTTCAAGTAACTGGTAGGGGGACGAACCTTGCTTGTGTTGTGATTATTTCATCCGTATTTCCCGTTGAGGAGTTTGATGTGTGTGTGGGATTTTGGGGTAGAATGAGCATGTTAGGGGGTTTTCTTAATGGAAATGGTGGTTTTTATGTATGAGGATTCATGGGTTTCAAATGGTGGTTTGATTTTCCCCTTCGTTTTCTCCCTCTTGGGTGTTTTGGGGTGAATTTGGAGTCAAAAGGGGACCCTCGAGTTGAATTGCAGGAAACCGGCTTCTGGCCCTAAACGACGTCGCGCTAGGACGACGCCATTTCAAATGGCGGCTTCCTAGGACGACGCCATTTAGGCAGAATGTCCCAGAAGCGGTTTCTGTTAGAATGGATTCTCGTAGTGAAGAGCGTCCAGGGACAGCGACGCCTTTTAAAAAGGCGGCTTCCCAGGACGACGCGATTTACGTGAATTACTCTGTCGTCGGTCGTTGTTTCTATCGCTGTCCGGCAACTAGGGACAGCGACGCCTTTTCAAAAGACGACTAGTTTAGACGATGCCTTTTAAGTGAAATCAACCGTAGCCGTCCCTGCTTCTACTGCTATAAGACGACAGGGGATGGTGACGCGTTTTAAAAGGCGGCTACCTGTGGCGACGCCTTTTAGGCCATATTCTGAGGCCGAGATTTCATAAACCAGTTTAGGATGCTTGAATGGCGTCGGCCTCGGGCGACACGATTCAAGACAGAATCACACTAATTCATGCTATTAAAAAGTGTTTACACTGTTAGGTAGTTGGTTTAATGCATACTTTAAATTGTACTCGAGGATGAGGATTTCTATGTGACCGGATCGCACTGAGTGGTGTTTCGTGCGACCGAGGGCTTTTTACGTGACTGGATCGCACTGTGTTGTGTTTCGTGCGACTATGGACCTAGAGTGACAGTTGTAGCGCTTTATCACCTGTGTTGATGTGGGTGGAACACAGCGCCGGTGTGGGTGTGGCGGGGTGACGCCTAGTGAGAGAGGGTCACCTGGTGAACCCCGGGGTTAGCTAGTACCGATGTGAGTGTGGTACCTGTGGAGTGTCACTCGTGCTGAGGGAAGTAGTAACCACCTAGAGCCAGTTGGGCCGGAGTAGCTAGCGTGCTATCCGAGGGGTTACTGTTTGGTCTCAGCGGGTCGGTGTTTCCCACTTTCGGTTGTGGGGTCGGTGTTTCCCACTTTCGGTTGTGTGGTCGGTGTTTCCCACTTTCGGTTGTGTGGTTGGCGTGTTCCCACTTTCGGAGGCGTGGTTGGCGTGTTTTGCCGAGACGCGAGTTGTAGTCTCCTTGGTAGAATGATTTCTGAGATATGCATGTTACATTTCGAATGCATGTGATTTATATCGAGATTTAGGAGTAGTAATTACTGCTTTACTTGCTTACTTTACTTGTATATGTATTATTGCACTTGTGGTTGTGTGAGTGGGAAGCAGGGGATCGGATGATCCCTACTGAGCCCAATTCTGGTGTGGCTCACTCCCTGCGGTTTCAGGTGTGGACCTCTTGGCGAGTGGCGGCGTGTGGTGTTCTCCTTGGTGTGCGGACCAGCAGCTATCTCAGTTCCGGGGTATGTCCCGATGTTGTTGTACTTTGCTTCTGCCTGTACTTATTTAATTCTTTCGACCATGTAATTATTGTTGGACTGTGTACGGACATTATTAATTTCCTTCTTGCGCACTTTTAATTCCTTGTAGTCCGTGTGATTGTTATATTTAGCCTTGTTTAACGCTTACTTCTCCAGACGTGTTTGTGAGATCCAGGTGTGAGACCGTTGGATAATGATTCGACACCCATTTAGTGATCGGGTTTCCGATCATAGGGTGGCGGGTCGTTACAGGTGTTGTCTCGGGTTGCACGTCAGCAGCCACTGTTCCAAAGTATGCCCCGATGTAGTTGTTATTTTTCTTTTTCTTTCTGGCCTGTACGCTTAATTATTTATTTTCAGTTGGATTATGTAACTATTTGCTGAGTCAAATCGAATTGTAATATGTTTTAATTCCTGCACCTCCTTTACAATTTGATGTGTTGTGGAATGTTTAGCTTAGTTTATCATTTATTTTACAGACTTATCGATATCCTGGTTTGGCTCCAAATTTTAATAATTCGGTACCCATTTAGTAATCAGATCCCCGATTATAGGGTGGCGGGTCGTTACAAATACTATCAGTTCGACTAGGCAATCATTTTGATTGACTTTAGAATGACCGACGAAGACCACTATGTTTTTGTCAAGAGAGATAAGAAAAGTGTTCTCATTCTCTCTTTATATGTCGACGATATATTGCTAGTCGGGAATGACATGGAGTTAATCAAAACTACTCAAGAGAGGTTATCTCTACCTTTGAGATGAAGGATTTAGGTTAGGTAGATTACATACTAAGAGTAAAGATCCATAAGGATCGACCCAAGAGATTTCTAAGTTTGTCTCAAGAGATTTACATTAAGAAAATCTTGGAGCACTTCCAGACGCACAAAGCCAAGCCTATGGATATTCTAATGAAGAAATACTTAGTTCTTAGCATTGATCAATGTCCCAATACAGAGAAAGAGAAAGAACGAATGAAGGATGTCCCTTATGAGAATGCGGCCGGTTGTTTCATGTATGCCATGACGTGCACTCGTCCCGACATTTGCTTTGCAGTTGGCATGGTTAGTAGATATTCATGTAATCTTGTGACTGCGCATTGGCTTGCAGTAAAAAGAATTTTAGATATCTGTGAGGTATTGAGAACCTCGCTCTGTGCTATCATGGTGGGAGCCTTAGATTGACTAGATACTCAGATGCCAATGGATCAACTGACAGAGATGAGTGCAAGTCTACTTCGGGATATGCATTCATGCTTGAAAGAGAAGCTATTTCCTGGTGCAATAAGAGGCAAGCTTCTATCTCCTTGTCTATGATGGAGTCTAAGTACGTTGCTTACACTGCTATAGTCCAGGAAGTCATCTGGTTGAGGCGATTCTTAGTGAGCTTGAATGTCACAGCACATGCAGGAGATGCTGTTGTGGTCTATTGCAACAATATGGCCGCGATAGTCTATACGAGGGATCCCAAGTATCACGGAAAATAAAAGCATATTGACATTCGTTACCACTATATCAGAGACATCATTGTGTAGGGGTTGGTGATCCTTAGATATATCTCTACTAATGAAATGCTTGCATATTCTTTCACCAAACCTCTTGTGAGAATTTCGTTTCACAAACAAGTTGGAGGTTTAGGACTAATGAGGATCTAGTCATTTTTTGTTATGGACACTATTTTTATGCAATAAAATGCAAGTATTTTCTTTGCATTATTAGTGCATTTATATTTGTAAATGTGAATGTGTTTGCCACCAGGCTGTAATCGGTCTACCCACACAGATGATCGCCATGTTGCTATAAGAGCGAGCATAATGAGATAGACTCTATAAAACTTTACACTCAATAGGAGTGTATATTTCACATTTAATGAAAGCATGATAAGAGTCGTAATCGCCTTAGCAGATGGTTAAGATGAGACTAATTGAAAACAGTCGGACATGGACTCTTCCTTATAGCTTGTTGATAATCGAATATAATGAGAGTTATGTGGGCAACCTGGATGCACTTAGTGGAGCGCAGGATTACGGATTTGTATAGTGTCTGAGCATAACAATTCCTACTCTTAGCTCCACCATAACATACTAATCATACTGTATGTTCCCTTACGACCGTAGGAGTGACTAAATGGATCTCTTCTTCGTAAACTGTATGAAGTTTCTGTCCTTTTTTCTATACCCTTTGGAACTATCCACTTTGTCATGAAGTGGACACTTGATGATGCTATTTTAGCATGCTTTTCAAGGACCATGATGCATGCGGTCCAGCGGAGCATGTCTAATAAAGCAGTCAGGCCTAAGTGGATTGATATGTGTGGCGTAGAAAAGGTCGACTTGTATTACACCTATGTTGTTCTGACTCATTGCTGGTCAACGGTTATGATGGATGGGTCCAACATAATCAAGAATGTAGATATATAACAGTAGAGGTCAAAGCAGAGATCTCAGAAGGATCAGATCAGCTTGACTTAGTGCAAGCAAATGGTTTAAGGTGTGAGATGAGACTTCGAGTTGTAGCGTTACGTTAGTAAGGTGGTGACTTAATGTAACATTCTTCACTTTAAGATCTTTCTCGTCAGGTAGCATGTGTCATCTTCTAGTATGAAAGCAAGAGTTAAATTAGATGCTATGGAGATTATTTGACAACCAATGTGTCTAAATGGGAAATGTTATCTAACAAGGAGTCCATGCACATCCACATTGATGGTGGATAAGTTTTCCTATGACTCTCCCTGTAGCGACCCGCTACCCTATAATCGGGGATCCGATTACTAAATGGCTACCGAATCATTAAATCTGGAGCCAAACCAGGATCTCGATAAGTCTAAGAAATAAATGATAAACTAAGCTAAACATCCACATCACATCGAATTGTGAAATAAGTGCAGAAATTAAAAATAATTACAATTCGACTTGACTTAACAAATAATTACATATTCCAACATAAAAGAAATAATTAAGTGTACAGGCCAGAAAAGAAAATAACAACTACATCGGGGCATACCCCGGAACAGCGTTTGCTGGCGCGCAACCTAAGGCAACACTCTCATCGCTACGCCTGCCTGGAACCCTCACCTGAAAACCGCAGGGGGTGAGTCTCATCGAAAAAGACTCAGTAGGGATCCTTCGATCCCCACCACCCACTTACACACCCACAAGTACAACAACACAAATATAGGCAATTTGAATAGATAAAGTAGTAAACATAACTCCCAGATTTCGATATAAAACACATGCATTTATAACAGTAACATGCACGACTCTGAAACGACTCCACCACAGAGTCCACAACTAGCGTCTCGGCTAAATACACAAACCACGCGGCCGAACGCAGAAAACACCGACCCGCTGAGACCAAACAGCAACCCCTCGGATAGCGCACTGGCTACTCCGACCTGACAGGCTCTAGGTGGTTTTGCTTCCCCCAGCACAAGTGACACTCCGAATGTACCACTCTCACACCGGTATAGCTAATCCCCGGGGTACACCAGGTGACCCTCTCTCTAGGTGTCACCCCACCACTCCCACACTGGCGCCGTGTCACTCCCACACCGACACGGGATGCCTAAGCGCTAACAACTCTCACTCTAGGCCCACGATCGCACAAAACGCAACACGGTGCGATCCGATCACGTAGAAATCATCGTCCTCGAGTATGTTTTCAAGCATGCAATTGACCAAACTATCTAACAATGTAACACATGTTAATTGCATAGATTAATGAGATTATGTCTTGAATCGCATCACCCATGGCCGACGTCATTCAAGACTCCTAAACTGGTTCATACAAGAACTGGCCTCAAAACGGCCTAAAATGCATCGTGAAAGGTAGTCACCTTTTAAAAGGCGTCGCTGTCCCTCGTCGCCTAATCACGACCGAAACAGAACCAGGCCTCGGGGTGATCCAAACTAAATCGCGTCGTTCAAAGGAGTCGCCATTTGAATGGCGTCGCTGTCCCTGGATGCTACTCAATCCAGAGACAGAGTCTGTTATCTGGGATAAATCGCGTCATGGGTGGAAGCCACCTTTTAAATGGCGTCGATGTCCCCAAACGCCATTTAACCCTCACAGACAGGTTCTTGTTGGGTTTTCTCGGTTTCCCCGGATCGCACACGCAACGGAAAATAAAATATTAAACAGCGATCAGTTCCCGTTTCGAAAAACTAAAAACTACGATTATCGGATAATCGATTCTCACCGTGTGCGGATTTGAATCCGCAGCCGTTCGGTTCCGTCGGTGCGACACCGCAAGCCGCGCAAGTGCCCGGCCTCTAGCGACGTCCACGCGATCCTCCTCACGACGGATATCCTCACGTTCCTCGTTCTTCGCAGCCCACGAAGCCTCCGCCGATCGCCGCAATGATCGCTGCAACGCGCGGACGATTTCCCGTCGAACGGGATTCGGAGAAGCGGCGGAGCAGATCTGGATCTGTCTGGATGCCACAGAGAGAGAGAAACAGTGGAGGGGCGGCTAGGGTTAGCAGCAGCTTGGCCTGCTCAACCCATTCGCTATGTTTTATACTAACCGCGCGATTTTTCATAAAAACCCCCGGTTTGCATAAAACCTACTTATTTATCCATCGCCTTGAGAATCATTTGCGTGTGACCCTCTAGGCCCAAGTACCGGTCCAGTTAATGGCCCAACAAGCCCACTGACTCCTCACTGACTTTATTAATCAATTAATAACCCTTTATTAATTAATTAATCAATCAAATTGATGTCGCACATCGAATTCGACCGGGCCTCCGATCACGTTGGGTGCCAAGCAACACCACGTGAACCCGGAAGGTATTGGGGTTAAGTAACCCACTCTTGGAACCTTTCCGCTGACAGTTATCGCGTAGATATAATCCTCCATTCGTACAATGCTCTCGAGTCAACTCAGGGCATGGCGAGCTGTCAAACCCTAGCCGGTCGACTTACTTGGATTGGATGCCGCTGATGAATATCAGAAAACTCCTTTACCGATATTATCGTCCGCCCTGGCCAAGGACTTTCGCGCATCCTTCCTAGAGCATTCTCTCTCTAAGTACCGAGAGCGAATGATTCCTTATTGACACACAATTCCCTTCGACGGTATTCCGCTGTACCCAATCCTTAGCGTATTAGAATCCCGTCGCTAGAGATTCCTAAACCAAGGTCAAAGCACAGAAGTCCACCGACAAGGTGTCCTTGGTGTCTCAGGTCCGAGGACCATCCACGCAACTGCGACAATAGAATCAAGCTGGTTGACAGTAAGGTACAATACCATCCAGCGATTCAGTCGAATCAGTTCAGTGAACACATTCTCCAATGAGCACCTACAGATTCGCCTTAGTGTCTCCACACAAGTGACTTATGAGACCAGTAACCCTCATCATATGAGCAGGAGTAATCTGTACAAGTCTAACCAGATATCCGATATCCTTCTCGGATATCCTCCGACTATGAACGATTAAGAATATGTGTGTTTAAGTGATCAGTCTCATTAGTATGATCTCATCATAATCTGATCACTATAGCAGATATCCACGGACTTCATTATGAAACGATAATTAATGCGATTTACACATAATGAATATTATGCCATTTTATTAATAAATGAACGAGATTTAAATAGTCAGATTGGCTTGTAAGCCACCTATAACTAACAATCTCCCACTTGGACTAAAGTCAATCACATTTATAAAATAAGCCTATAGACTCTAGGTGACGCTCAAACACAATTTGAACCAACGGCTTTGTCAGTGGATCTACTACATTGTCGACGGATGGAACTCTTTCCACTACTACATCTCCTCTGGATATGATCTCTCTGATAAGATGAAAGCGCCTCAGAATATACTTCGATTTCTGATGAAACCGCGCCTCTTTCGCTTGCGTAATGGCTCCATTGTTGTCGCACAACAGTGGAACAGGCTCAGAGATGCTGGGAACTACGCCGAGGTCAGTGATGAATTTCTTCAACCATACTGCTTCCTTGGCGGCTTCAGCTGCAGCGATGTACTCAGCTTCAGTCGTCGAATCTGCAGTGGTTACTTGCTTGGAACTCTTCCAGCACATTGCGCATCCGTTCAAACTAAACACGAATCCAGATGTAGACTTGCTATTGTCTGGATCTGACTGGAAACTCGAGTCAGTAAAGCCTCGCAGTTTCAAGTCACCTCCTCCATAGACAAGAAACATATCCTTAGTTCTTCTCAAGTACTTAAGGATACATTTCACTGCCTTCCAGTGCTCTTCGCCTGGATCAGCCTGAAATATGCTCGTAACACTTAGAGCAAATGCAACATCAGGCCGTGTACATAGCATGGCATACATGATAGATCATATGGCAAAGGCATAGGGTATTCTATCTATGAATGCCCTCTCATCAGGAGTCTTAGGAGACTGCTCCTTTAAGAGACTAATTCCATGTCTCATCGGTATGAGACCTCTCTTGGAATTTTCCATGCCAAACCTTTTGACTATGGTATCTATGTACAAGGATTGGGTCATTCCAAGCATCCTCTTTGATCTATCTCTATAGATCCGTATTCCCAATATGTAGGATGCTTCTCCCAAATCCTTCATAGAGAAGTTTTTCGACAGCCAGATCTTTACTGATGACATCATAGCTACATCATTCCCAATGAGTAGTATGTCATCTACGTTAAGAACTAGAAAAGTGACTGCACTCCCACTGGTCTTCTTGTACACACAAGGCTCATCTTCATTCTTAATGAAGTCATAAGACTTGACTGCCTCGTCAAATCTTATGTTCCAGCTCCGGGAAGCCTGCTTCAGTCCATAAATGGACCTCTGAAGCTTGCACACTTTATCTGGAGATTCTTTGGATGTGAAACCTTCTGGTTGTATCATATGCACCTCCTCCTCAAGGTTACCATTAAGGAAGGCAGTCTTCACATCCATCTGCCATATTTCATAATCAAAATGTGCAGCAATGGCGAGTAGAAATCTGATCGACTTTATCGTGGCAACTGGTGAGAAAGTCTCGTCATAGTCAATTCCTTGCCTTTGACGATATCCCTTTGCCACCAACCTTGCCTTATAAGTGTCGATCCGTCCATCAGCACCGATCTTTCTCTTAAAGATCCACTTGCAACCGATGGGTACAATACCCTCGGGCAAGTCCTCCAAGTTCAAAACTTTGTTGGTGTACATGGACTGGATTTCTGAGTTCATGGCTTCTTGCCATTTTCCGGCTTCTGGGCCTTCTATGGCCTCCTGGTAGGTTTTCGTATCATCATCCTCATTATATTGTACCTTAGATTTACCTTCAGCAATATGTCCCACAAATCGTTCGAATAGTCTAGGTACTCTACCAGATCTACGAGGCTCATATGTGTGTACCTGAACAGATTCAGGAACTGATATCTCATCTGATGATAATGTAGCTGTTTGGGGATCTGGAACCTCTTCCAGTACTATTTTACTCCCACTGTCCTCCTGGAGAAGGTATTCCTCTTCCAAGAAGACAGCTTTCCTAGCGACAAACACCTTTTGTTCACCAGGATGGAAAAAATAGTATCCAAAGGTTTCCTTTGGATATCCCACAAACCTACATTTATCTGTTCGTGATTCTAGCTTGCCTGGATCAAGTCTTTTTTCATGAGCAGGACAACCCCAGACTTTAACATGTTTAAATTTTGGTTTCCTACCTTTCCATATCTCATATGGAGTAGAGGCTACAGACATGCTGGGTACTCTATTCAGTAGGTATGTTGCTGACTCTAGAGCATACCCCCAGAGAGACACTGGTAATCCTGAAAAGCTCATCATGGATCGCACCATGTCTAACAAGGTGCGATTCCTCCTTTCTGATACACCATTCATCTGTGGTGTATATGGAGGGGTCAGCTGAGAAAGGATACCATTATCCTTTAAGAATTGTGTGAAATTAGTACTCAAGTATTCTCTTCCTCGATCTAATCGAAGAGCTTTAATACTCTTTCCTAACTGCTTATCTATCTCATTCTTGAACTCCTTGAACTTCTCAAATGCTTCTGACTTGTACTTCATTAAGTACACATAGCCGAATCTTGAGAAGTCATCGGTGAACGTGATGAAGTATGAAAAGTCACATTTGGCTTGGGTAGATATGGGACTACATACATCCGAATGTATTAGTTTCAGAATGTCCTTGGCATGTTGTCCATGTCCAGTAAATTGAGATTTTGCCATCTTTCCCATAAGGCAGGATTCACATGTTGCAAACGATTCGTAATCGAATGCAGTTAAGTAACCATGCTTGTGCAACTTTTGCAACCTGCTTTCGCCAATGTGCCCAAGTCTACAATGCCACATATAGGCTTGGTTCACACAATTCTTGCTCTTCTTAAGAGCATTATCAATATGAAGATTATAATAAGAAACATCTAATAGATATAAACCATTGACTAAAGATATTGAAGCTATTGATTTATTACCATAATAAATCGAACAACTTCTATTCTCAATAGTCAACCTATATCCTATCTTGTCCAAACAAGATATTGATATGATGTTCTTTATTATGCTAGAAAAATTATAACAATCCTCTAAAAGTAAGGCGTCTCCTGATGGAAGCCTGAGGTTTGATGTCCCAACAGCAATCGCCGCAACTTTTGCGTCATTTCCTAGCCTCAATTCCACCTCGCCTTGTCTCAGCTTGCGCTTACTTGTCAGCATCTGTACATCATGACAGATATGAGAAGCACATCCGATATCCAATACCCAAGATGTAGAATCTCTAACTGATAAGTTAATATCTATCATATAGATATCTGAAGCTTCAGACAGCTTCACTCTTCCATGAGCTTTATCGTTAAGGAACTCCCTGCAATTCCTCTTCCAGTGACCATACTGCTTATAGTAGAAGCAGTCACCCTTCACTACTCTTTGGCCTTTGTCTTTCAATCTTTTATCGTTAGCTATCATCTCAGCTTCAGGGGCATCCAATGCCGATTCAGCAAGAGGATCAGCTCCAGGGACAAAGTCAATGTGCTCAAATCTGAAGACATTCTTCAGGTTTCTGAACCAATCCGAGTAGATCAGGTAAGTCGAAAGGGCATCAAGTATGCCACGGAGTGGGTGATTCGACGACATAATTCCCTACAGGAGATAAGTAAAATCTATTTAGCAGATGTTCAATTATTAAAATTTAAAACAAGACATGGTCTTTTGTTCAAGTTTAACTCCCACTAATTTTCGACGGACTGTATAACCCTCAGTTATACAGAACGGGAGACACCGACAGTCTCCTAGTGGGGATCAGAATCTCAATGACTTGCACTATAGCCTTGTGGATAGCACAACAAACTGTAATACAATCAAAGAGCACCCAACTCATGGGACTTGCAACTCCTTGCAATATATGATCATAGCTTCGGTCCCCAGAGATTTAATGGCCTTGTGGATAGCACACCAAACCACTAATTCTGGTCTAAGCTAACCATCGTTACGCGACAAGCATAGATTTGCATGCAGCCCTTGTGGATAGCACAACAAAGCTACATGGTTCCTCTACCCCGATCTATAGGCATCTAATGCCATAGCCACAGTTTCTCCTCCCAATTAAGCAGGCCTTGTGGATAGCACAACAAACCTGCCTAAAGTGATTCGAATCCTATGACTATAACGATGGTGGACCACGCGGTAAGTTCTTAACTACTCACGTTACGGCTTAGAGTTTATCTGAGGGTATTTAGATAACTTTTATCTTGGTCTCTCCTAGGTGATAGTATATAGATATATCGTATATATTTACTAAATACTATAACCTGCTTTGATTCATAATCAAAAGAAAACTATGCATCTCATACATGTCATTAGTGTGGTCATGGATAGCACAGTGGGTTTGACTGGAGCCAACAGTCAAACGCACACACAATCTAACATAACATTTACATTAGATAAACCAGCAAACACATAGGCTAAGGATCTTCATCTTTTCGCCTTCCTGGTTGCAGCTGTGGATCGTCCTCGCTCCTTCCTCGGTTGCCTCGATCATATTACAATAAATTCTAGAATTTACAGGTAAATTGAAGAAGGCCTTATGGCGAGTACAAGAGTGAGGGAGGTAGAAATACATCAGAGAATGAGAGCGGGTGAGATGCGCAGATCTTTATTTATTAACAATTAATAAACATCCATCATTCATCCACAATCCACACAAACACATCATTCATCACATGAACAATAAATGCATATCCATGACCACAGTGTGTTTTAAACATCCCACACATGATTCAGTGCATCACATGGCTAAAATAAAAGAGTTTTCAAAATACATAATTTTGGCTTTCAAAAAGCTGGGATCCAATCAAAATTGGTATTTGAATTTCGAAAACACTTTTAATTAAATTAACATGCAATTAAATCAAAATTTAAAAGCATTAAAACACACATCACATGTGCACACACTCCAAATTAATAATTCCATATTATTCCATGCAAATTAGAACAATTCTAATAATTTAACACTTAGATTTAAAACCCCATTAATAATCTAACAATTAGACTATTTAAAGATTAATCTAACTCTTAGATTAATCTAACTAAGTTAATTAATAATTTAACACTTAAATTAATAATCAACCAAATTAATTATTAACTACTAATCTAACACTTAGATTAGCCAATTAATGTTAATTATTAATTTAACTCTTAAACTAATAATTAACACTAACTAATTAATAATTAATTAATCTAACTCTTAGATTAGATAATTAAATTTATCATTAATTTAACTATTAAATTAATTACTAACAATAATTAATTAAGAACTACTAATTTAACATTTAAATTAGTCATTTAAGTTAATTATCAATTTAACAATTAAACTAATAACTAACTCAAATATTAATTAACAATTAGCTGAGATAACAGTTAATAATCTAACAATTAGACTAATAACTATTAATAACTAATTTAACATTTAAATTAGTTAAATTAAGACTAATTATTAATTTAACAATTAAATTAATATTTAACCCTTAGTTAATCAACCTAATTGTTAATATTAAAATGATTCAAAATCATTAATTAAATAATTAACTAAAACTGAATTCTAATTTAAAATTTAAAACAATTTCAAATTTTAAATTCAGATTCAAATTTTAATTAATAACAACTAATTGGTGGTTAAGGGGTTAAGAGGGTAAAGGGGAGGTTAAAGGGCTCAGCCCAATAAGGGAAATGGTCAACTGGTTCGAGCCAGCCTTATGCCCTGGCTCGGCCAGTGGCTCGAACCCTGGCTCGTGGGCTTAAGCCCGGTCAAGGGGCCCCTTGTCCAGCCGGTCCAACCGGCCCAGGCCGGCACCCCCAACCCCAGAACCCGACGCCCAGCCCACAGAAACCCTAAATGGGTTGCAGGTTGTTGATGGCGGCAAGGGGGGAGCAACCAGCGCCGGCGGCGGCTGGCTCCGGCGCCGCCCGGTCCGGCCGGCGATGCCCCCGGCGCCGGTGACGAGCCCGGCGCCGGCAGGGCCGCCGAAAAAGCCCCAGACTCATGAAGCCCGAGCCCCTCAAAACTCCCCTAAAATCTGATTTTAGGGTTCTTTTGAAACCAAAAGAAGAAGGAGATGGGGCACCGTCCGATGGCTTTTGATGCTTTGATTCCCACAATGATTCTGAGGAATCAGGGCCGACCCATCAACACAATAATTGGGAAGCATGAACCAAGCCACCATAAACCCCAATACTTCGTCCAACGAAGAACACCAAAACCCCAAAATAAAATTCGAATTTCGCAGAATTAAATAATCAAAATTATTCATGAAATCTGTGTTCATCTCATGAACACGGATCCAACAAAAAGTTCGAATCTTCGCATGGAATAATACACAGAAAAATTAATTTCGGAACCCGAAATGGGACGAGAAACAGTAGAACCTGGCTCTGATACCACTGTTGGGTTTTCTCGGTTTCCCTGGATCGCTCACGCAGCGGAAAATAAAATATTAAACAGCGATCCGTTCCCGTTTCGAAAAACTAAAAACTATGATTATCGGATAATCGATTCTCACCGTGTACGGATTCGAATCCACAACCGTTCGGTTCCGTCGGTGCAACACCGCAAGCCGCGCAAGTGCCCGGCCTCTAGCGAAGTCCACGCGATCCTCCTCATGACGGATATCCTCACGTTCCTCGTTCTTCACAGCCCACGAAGCCTCCGCCGGTCGCCGCAATGATCGCTGCAACGCGCGGATGATTTCCCGTCGAACGGGATTCGGAGAAGCGGCGGATCAGATCTGGATCTGTCTGGACGCCAGAGAGAGAGAGAAACAGTGGAGGGGCGGCTAGGATTAGCAGCAGCTTGGCCTGCTCAGCCCGTTCACTATGTTTTATACTAACCACGTGATTTTTCATAAAAACCCCCGGTTTGTATAAAACCTACTTATTTATCCATCGCCTTGAGAATCATTTGTGTGTGACCCTCTAGGCCCAAGTACCAGTCCAGTTAATGGTCCAACAAGCCCAGTGACTCCTCACTGACTTTATTAATCAATTAATAACCCTTTATTAATTAATTAATCAATTGAATTGATGTCGCACATCGAATTCGACCGGGCCTCCGATCACGTTGGGTGCCAAGCAACACCACGTGAACTCGGAAGGTATTAGGGTTAAGTAACCCACTCTTGGAACCTTTCCGCCAACAGTTACCGCGTGAATATAATCCTTCATTTGTACAATGCTCTCGAGTCAACTCAGGGCATGGCGAGCTGTCAAACCCTAGCCGGTCGACTCACTTGGATTGGATGCCGCTGATGAATATCATAAAACTCCTTTGCCGATATTATCGTCCGCCCTGGCCAGGGACTTTCGCGCATCCTTCCTAGAGCATTCTCTCTCTAAGTACCGAGAACTAATGATTCCTTATTGACACACAATTCCCTTCGACGGCATTCCGTTGTACCCAATCATTAGCGTATTAGAATCTCGTGGCTAGATATTCCTAAACCAAGGTCAAAGCACAGAAGTCCACCGACAAGGTGTCCTTGGTGTCTCAGGTCCGAGGACCATCCACGCAACTGCGACAATAGAATCAAGCTGGTTGACAGTGAGGTACAATACCATCCAGCGATTCAGTCGGATCAGTTCAGTGAACTCATTCTCCAATGAGCACCTACAGATTCGCCTTAGTGTCTCCACACAAGTGACTTATGATGTAAGGATCGAGACTTTCGGATCCGGTTTTCGAGTCGGATCCTATAATTCTGGCCCTAGTGGGGGGCTGAGGTTCTGTGTTGTTTCGCGTCGAGCCCGCGAGATGCGGTTTGAACGGCGTCCACCGTTGCAAACGCGTTTTAGGTTCTGCCACGTGGGTGCCACGTGGGCTGGCTTCGGGCCGCGAGAGTACGGCCCTGTCGCGTCGTCTGAACGGCGTCCGCGTGGGACGACGCCTTTCAGACTGCGACTCTGAGTGTGTCAGAGTACGGCCCTGACAAGTTGTCTGAACGGCGTCTGTGTAGGACGACGCGTTTCAGAGTTTTGTCAGAGCGGCCGTCACGTCACCTGATAGACGTCCGTGGATGTCGACGCGTTTTAGCCAGTCTCTGGTTAACCCCGCGAGCCCTCTTCTTTCCCTCATTTTCACCTTCTCTCTTTCTCTCCTTCCCCTCCGGCGATCCCGACGGCGATTCCTCCTCCTCCCTCTTTTCCTCCCGCCATTTCATCTCTCCCTCCACTCCATCCTCTACTTAGCTCCTACCACTACCACCTCCACCTCCACTGCGGCGTTCTACTCTCCAGACGGCGGCCGACGTCACGGTGGAGCAAGGACGACCACGGCGGTACCGGCGGCGGCGTGGGGCGAGATGGGTGGACGGCTTGAAGCTTGGAGGAGTTCGAGTGTCCGGTAGGGTGACGGTCCCCATAGCATCGTGTTTTTCCCCGTCTAAGCATGTTATGGATCTGTGGTTTTGGGGCGTAGAACGAGCATGTTTAGGAGTTCTTTTGATGTTATGGGGGATTTCTATGAATGTGTTTTTCCTATGGATTGGGTTGCCCCTCTTTCTCCTCCGTTTTGGGTTTGTTTGGGTTGAAAAAGGGAGCCCTCGGGCTCAGGGCAAACTCTGGTTCCTGGGGTTGAAAGACGTCGTGCATGGACGACGCCTTTTTGAAGGGCGTCGGGCCATCATGACGCCTTTTAGACAGGAATCGCCTGACTGAGAGTCTGCCAGTTCGGGGATTCTGGGACTAAAAGACGTCATGGGTGGGCGACGCGTTTTGAATAGCGTCGGGTAGCCATTACGCCTTTTAAGGCAGAAATCCCCTGAGTAAGGGCTTTGGAATTTCTGGATTTCTGTGTTGAATGGCGTCTGAGGATGTCGACGCCTTTCAAAAGGCGACCACTGGTGTCGACGCCTTTTAAGGCCTGATTCTGAAGACTGTTTTACATGAACCTGTACATGGAACTTGAATGGCGTCCGCCTTGGGCGACGCGATTCAAGACAGAACCTCACTAATTCATGCCAGTAAAATGTGTTCATACTGCTAGATAGATGGTTAGTGCATGTTTTGGTGTACGCTGTAGAAATGGATTCTGCATGACCGGATGGTGCTACCTTGTGTGTTGTGCGATCGCGGACTTTTCACATGACCGGATAGTAGTGTGCTGGGTTTTGTGTTACTGTGGACCTGGAGTGACATTGTAGCGCTTTATCACCCTGTGCTGGTGGGGGCGTGAGCACAGCGCCGGTGGGGGCGTGGGCGGGGTGACGCCTAGTGAGAGAGGGTCACCTGGTGAACCCCGGGGTCAGCTAGTACCGGTGTCGGAGTGGTACATTCGGAGAGTCACTCATGCTGAGGGAAGGAGTAGCCACCTGAGCCAGTTGGGCCAGAGTAGCTAGTGTGCTATCCAAGGGGCTACTGCTTGGTCTCAGCGGGTCGAGTTTTTCCCACCGTTGTTTGTGCGGTTGGCGAGTTCTATCGAGACGGCAGTTGTGGATTTTCTAGTCGGCTGGTTTAGAATGTGCATGTTATTATATTTCGACTGCATGTGATTTCACGTTGAGAATTAGGAATTGTACTTACCACTGCACTTGTTACTTTACCGTTAGTTGTACTTTACACTTGTGGGTGTGTGCGTGGGCAGTGGGGATCGAAGGATCCCTACTGAGTCTTGTCTTGAGACTCACCCCTGCGGTTTTCAGGTGAGGACTCCCAGCAGACTTAGAGCGGCGTGTGCGGCCGTGTGTTGAGTGCCTTCAGCAGTTGTTATGGGGTATGCCCCGATGTAGTTGTTATTTATTTCTGGCCTGTATGTTTAATTATTTCTTTTCAGTTGGAGTATGTAATTATTTGCTGTATCAAGTCGCATTGTAATAACTTTTAATTTCTGCACTTTCATTTCTATTCAATGCGATGTGGATGTTTAGCTTAGTTTATTATTTGTTTCCCAGACTTACTTAGATCCTAGTTTGGTTCCAAATTAATGATTCGATACCCATTTAGTAATCGGATCCCCGATTATAGGGTGGCGGGTCGTTACATATGAGACCAGTCACCATCATCATATGAGCAGGAGTAATCTGTACTAGTCTAACCGGATATCCGTTGTCCTTCTCGAATATCCTCCGATTATGAACGATTAAGAATATGTGTGTTTAAGTGATCAGTCTCATTAGTATGATCTCATCATAATCTGATCACTATAGCACATATCCACGGACTTCATTATGAAACGATAATTAATGCGATTTACACATAATGAATATTATGCCATTTTATTAATAAATGAACGAGATTTATATAGTCAGATTGGCTTGTAGGCCACCTAAAACTAACAGTTCTCCCTCTGCCTTCCCCCAATTTACAAGGTGGGATTTTCTCCCCCAAATTGCACAAAAAACGTCAAAAGATAGAGGAGTAGGAGGAGAACCCAAATACCCAATAAAAATCTATCATTCCTAATTTTGTGATATTAGCATTTTTACCCCGAAAATCTCATAAACATGCTTGAAAGCAAGAAAACATGGTTTTAAACAAAACATTGTGAGGATCGTCACCCTACCAGTTACTCGAACTCCTCCGAGCTCCAAGCCGCCGAACCGCCACGCCACGAGCCGCCGCCGTTACCGCCGTGAACGCCGTTACTCCACCGGGACATCGGCCGCCGTCCGGAGAGAAATGCGCCGCGGAGAAAATGGTGATGGTAGTGGTAGAAGTTAGGAGGTTGATGGAGTGGAGGGAGGAGGTATGGAGAGAAGAAAGGAAGGAGAAGGGGGAAAAGGGCGTCGGAGGTTCGGAGAGAAAGAGGTGGAGAGGGAAAGAAGTGGAGAGAATGAGGAAAAGGAGGGAGGGTTCGCGGGTCAAACTGAAACTAGATAAAACGCGTCGTCCAAGACCGACGTCATTCAGACGACAAGAAGGGTCGTACACTGACATACCAGGGTCGTACCCTAAATGGCGTCGTCCATACAAAACGCCATTTAGACAATAAGACCGGGGCCGTACTCCCGCGGCCCAACACCAGCCCACGTGGCGTTCACGTGGCACAACCTAAAATGCGTCCACCTAACTGGACGCCGTTTGAACTGCGTCGAGCTTGATAAAACAAGCCCCAGCCCCACAAGAGCCCAAACCAAAGGATCCGACCCGGAAACTGACCCGATAACCGGATCTGAAACCTCAATCCTTACACTCCCCTTGTGAGAGGATGAGTCCAAAGACTTGTGGGGTCCATGGGAGACTCACATGTATAAAAGGAGTCTTTTGGAAGTATACATGAGCTCTCTTCTGCCTCTATTCTTCTTTTTGCTCCAAGAATCTCCCTCCTCCTCTTTCTCTATTCTCTTTCCTTGGGGAACCACTGTGACTCCGAACTTGACATGTAAAAGAAGTGAGCATCTCTGGTAACCGTCCACAACGACGAGGACGATCCCTTTGCTTCCGCAGTTGACAAGGACGATCCACACGTGTTGAGGAGATCGATCTCGCTGCTCCACACGTGGGGACTCTACGCACGCAAGAAGATATCAAATTCGTTCTCTATAATTTGTTGATCAGATACTAACACTTTAAATTTTGATTCTAATTAATAAAAAAGCATCAGATCTGTGGGAACATTACGTCGACTTTGCTCTTCAGTCCTCGACCGAAGTTGGAAATCAGTCAACCAATCTCTGCGCCTTTTAATATTATGGGAAGAGTAAATATACTATGCCCTGGGAATAGTTGGTGGATATACTATGCCCCGGGAATAGTTGACGCTTGCTCTCTAAACATCTTGTCTTCATCTCTAGAATTCTAAAGAGAGTGGTCGATCGAACTGGTGCTCTTCGACCGCTACATGTCATCTTCTTAATATTTGTGCTCCTCTAGCCCCTTTTGCTCCATAGAGTTTAAAACTTGTCGTGCTTAATTAAATTTGTTACCTAGATACTAGTAGAATTCAATTTTATTATCCTCAAACTTGATTTCAGAATCCATTAATGTCCCATTAGTGATAAGTTTTAACCGTATTGGAGGTTGTAGTGGATATACATCCACATTAGAGATCCTTTTCAAGATGGAAAAGGATTTAGAGGATAAGAACCCCAATATGTGAGGACTCTTTACGAGTCTCTTCCTATATATATGAGAGCATACAAAGAGGAGATGCACTCTACGTGAGAACACCTCCTCCTCCTCTCTCCCAAAAACTCCTCCCTCTCCTCTCTCTCCCCCCCTTGGAAGAGTCACCCGTGGCTTCCGAGATTTGGCGCATGGACTCTGTGAGCGATTCTGGTAGTTGCTCTGCACCGACGAGAAGAGACTCCGTTACACACCACTGTGACGTCGTATACGCTACAAATGTAATATTTCCAACATTGGTATCAGAGCTCAATCGTCGGACTGTCCTGCAGGAAGATGGCATTGCGCGGAAGGCAGTGCTGCGCGCGCCTACACAGGGGGTAGAGCGCGCCTATGGGGCCCACTCGCGCGCCCGTACAGGGTGCCACGCACGCCTGCACACGAGGCAATGCGCGCGCTTGCACGCAGGCAGCGTGCGCCTGCGCGGCGCAGCTCGCCTGCGCGCGACGCTGCGCGCCCGAGCGCAACGCAATGCGCGCACATGCGCGCTTGCGAGCGCTATGGGGTGGGTTACTGTTCATGCCCCTTTCACTATTCATATGGGTTACTGTTCATGCCATTTTTCAGATATTAGTTTTTTTTTTGTTACAAATTTTTATAATTGTTTATATATCCTTTTTTAGATTCTTTAGTTTAAGTGGCCAATATCTTTCTTAAAAATCTATTTAGAGTTACCAGAAGGGCCTAAAAAGAAAAAAAAATTGTTACTTAAATCTGATAAATCATGCAATTTTTTTTATCATGTAATTTTCTGTCTAAAAAGTTTTTTTTTTTTTACAGGGGATAATTAATTACATAAAATTAAAATGGAAATTGCATGGTTCTATGATTGCGAAGATGGATGACCAGTGTCCCCAAAAATTTCTTTTTTAGAGACTCATTGGAGACCATGGAGGATCTATCTTCATATGGGAGAATTTTTTGTAATTATAAGGGACCGATCTAAATCGGTTTCCGAGTTGTACAATTTAAGCAATGTAATATTGGACTATGGACTTTGGACTATTAAAGTGGCCAATATTTTGTCTGGATGATGGACTAACCGGGACACTGGCTATCCGGCAGTTTTTTAATTATCGGACACACTTGTTATTACTTAAGGGAGGAGGTAGTTCATTTTTTTTATAATTAATGAATTGCATGTATGTGTTTATTATATTAATCTGTGGTAGCATTAAAATTAAATTTTTGCTTTGTAATGCGATCAATATATCCCTCCTGTGGATGCATGCTATATTTAGGAAATGTGTTACCTATACTTACCATGCATTTTAAAACAAAATGTCCGATATTTTTTTAAATCATGTGGATTTAAATAATAGGAAATGAGTTCCTTAATGTTCTATTTTTTTCACTCTTATTTTAATTGGGAATATAGTTTGTGACATATATGAAGGTGATGGTTATGAGCCTAGCGAAGTTTTCAAACTGACATATGTGAAATAAACTATATGACCAATTGATTTTAAGAAAAAGAATTTTTAAGTGCCTAATTATTTTTCTTGCGCAATGTAGAAGGTAATGATGGCCTCAAAAGGTTTATATCACAAGTTGTCTGGTCAAGATAAATTAAAGGGAAAAAATTATGACATATGGCACAGAAAAATTTAGTATCTCCTGAACAAGAAGGAGGTACTTGAGACCTTGACCAACATGATGCTGCCACCATCTGATGATGGGCCACTTGTGTAAGTCAATCATAACAAGAAAGCTTATGATAAGTGGTTGAATAAGGACAGAAGTGCGCGCTACACTATGTTGAGCTGCATGCACGATGACCTTATCAGAGAATTTGAGAATTATAAAATTGCCAAAGAAATGTGGGAGCAATTGAAGCTCCAATATGGAGTCACATCAGTAACGAGGCTCAGGTCCTTAACTTTGAAGTTCAATCAGTACATGATGGACCCAAAGCATTCTATGGCAGAGTACTTGAGGGTGATGACTTCAATGATCAGAAAATTGAAGAGAGCTGGTACTAAACTCTCAGATGAGCAGCAGATACTTGTTGTGCTGAGGTCCTTTCCCAATTCTTCTTGGGAGCATATCAGATTGGTACTTATTCATAATGAAAGCATCAAGACTTACAATGACACGTCACCTAGAGTTGGAGGCGGAGCGCAAAGAGGCAACCCGTCATAACACATTAGTAGCTGATGCAAACAGGCCTAAGGCAAACAGGCCCAGGCGAAACTGGACTAAGAAGAACAACAATTTTCAGCAAAAGACTGAAAAGAAATGAGGACAGCTAAACAACCAAAAGGGGAAGCGTAGCAAGCGAGGAAAGAAAAACTTGAGTAAGGTCAACTGTTTTAATTGTTAAAAGATGGGACACTATGCCAATGATTGCACTGAGCCAAAGAAGGTTTGTCTCATCCCTAGAAATCCTATTTATGTGTGCTCTAATGTCTTCATTGCTCATACGGTCTCTCATTGGATTGTAGACTCAGGAGCAACCAGCCACAAAGCTCGTGAGCGAGTCAGGTTCTTAGATTATCGTCGAATACCAGCTGGTAGCCAACACATCAGTATGGAGAATGGTGCTCAGGAAGAAGTCCTTGGAGTTGGCTCGTACTAGCTGAAGATGCGAACTGGACGCACTCTTCTTTTACATGATGTGCTTTATACGCCTAGTGTTTGATGTAATCTATTTTCAGTTATAGCACTTTTACGTTTGAATTATTCTTTCAACTTTTGAGGGACCTCAGTATCTCTTTATTATGATAAGAGTCTTTATGATCTTGGTCATTTGAGGGACAATTTGTTTGTCATAGATTTAGAAAATAATGATTTTATTTTTTTAATCGTATCTTCTTCTGATATCGTTTCTGATTCTGTATCATGGCATGCAAAATTTGGGGACATAGGACAAGAGAGAATGAGCCAATTGACTCGAGAAGGCCTATTGGGGTCTTTCACTAAAGTGAATCTCCCTGTCTGTGAGCCATGTTTGGCAGGATAAGCCTGTAGAAAGTCATTTGGGAAGGCCAAGAGGGCCTCTTACCTATCAAACATATGTGGACCTTTAAATGTGAGGGCACTTCACGGCGAATCCTACTTTATCACTTTTATAGATTACTATTCTCGCTATGGTTCAGTATATCTTCTCACCCATTGCTCAGAGAATGATAAAGAGAAGAGCATTAAGGCTCTTCGCACTGATAGGGGCAGAGAATATCTCTCAAATCAGTTCAGAGAGCTATGTGAAGAGAAAGGAATTCACAGACAGCTTATCATTCCCTATACTCCGCAACAAAATAGTGTTGCAGAGAGGAAGAACGTACTCTTATAAAGATGGTTCAGTCAATGATAGTGCAATTCAACCTCTCAATTAATTTTTGGGGGGATACACTATTGACTGCTGCCTATATCCTGAACCAAGTGCCTTCTAAGTCAATACCTTCAACTCCCTATGAACTATGGATAGGCAAAAAGCCCTACTTGGAGGACTTACGCCCGTGGGATCAGTTGGATATGTTCAAAGTACTTCTCATAAGTATGGGAAGTTGAGTCCTAAAGCTAGCAAACAGGTATTCATAAGGTACCTTAAGCAATCTAAGGGCTATGTGATGTATGGTGAACATCCGGATGGAGGAATGACTGAAAAAGAGGTTCGAGATGTGGTCTTCCTTGAAGGAGATTACTTATCTTTAGGAGAGGTCAGACAGGACATGCAGCTATATGAATTGCAAGATCCTAATGAGAACATTATGTCTTCCGACACGGGGGGAATTAGTCTTATCCCAGAAGTTACCGAAGAAAATGGGAGTGTTCCAATGGACAATGGGAGTGAACCACTTAATGCTTTACCTCGTAGAAGTCAACGTAGACATATCCCTCAACATCATTTCACAATTGAAGGAGAATCATTCATGTGTATTTTTGTGGATGCTGATGAGCCTGCATCCTACGAGGAAGCAATGACCTCACCTAACTCAGAAAAGTGGATAGTTGCAATGAGGGAAAAAATGAATTCAATGGCTAAAAACGAAGTATGGGAGTTGGTTGATCTACCACTTAGATGCAAGGCTATTGGGAACAAGTGGGTTCTTAAAGTCAAGCG
Source organism: Zantedeschia hybrid cultivar (assembly GCA_030544215.1). Lineage (NCBI taxonomy): Eukaryota > Viridiplantae > Streptophyta > Magnoliopsida > Alismatales > Araceae > Zantedeschia > Zantedeschia hybrid cultivar. The sequence continues at coordinate 10,371,694 of JARZZO010000013.1, read as the reverse complement.
TAAGGCTGATGGGTCAGTTGACAAGTATAAAGCCCAACTCGTGGCGAAAGGTTATACCCAATTAGAGGGAATAGACAACAAAGAGACATTCGCCCTAGTGGTGAGATTCGCCTCTAGTCGCCTTTTCCTAGCTATCGTCGTACATCTAGACTGGGAATTGTTCCATATGGATGTAAAGACTGCTTTTCTCAATGGAGAATTAGACGAAGAGATCTATATGGCTCAGCCTGTAGGCTTCGAAGCTAAAGGGCAAGAGCACAAAGTGTGCCACTTGAAATGTTCTATATATGGTCTCAAGCAGTCGTCTAGACAGTGGTATTATCGGTTCCACCAAGCAATCATTTCGATTGGCTTCAGAATGACCGAAGAGGACCATTGTGTCTATGTCAAGTGAGTTAAGAAAAGTGTTCTCATTCTCTCTTGATATTTGACAATATATTGTTAGCCAAGAATGACATGGAGCTAATCAAAACCACTCATGAGTGGTTATCCTCCACATTTGAAATGAAGGATTTAGGTGAGGCTTATTATATACTGGGAGTAAAGATCCAGAGGGATCGATCCAAGAGACTTCTAAGTTTGTCTCAAGAGACTTACATCAAGAAAATTTTGGAGTGCTTCCGGATGCATAAAGCTAAGCCTGTGGATACTCCAATGGAAAGGGGCTCAGTTCTTAGCATTAAGCAATGTCCCAATACAAAGGAAGAGAAAGAACGAATGAAGGATGTCCCTTATACCAATGTAGTCGGTTGCCTTATGTATGCCATGATGTGCATTCGTCCCGACATTTGCTTTGCAATTGGCATGGTTAGTAGATATCAAAGTAATCTTGAAACTACGCATTGGCTAGCAGTGAAAAGGATTTTTAGATATCTACGAGGTACTAAGAACCTCGCTCTGTGCTATCACGGTGGGAGCCTTAAATTGATTGGATAATCAGATGTTGATGGGTCAACTAATAGAGATGAAGGCAAGTCCACTTCGGGATATGCATTCGTACTTGGAGGAGGAGCTATTTCTTGGTGCAGCAAGAAGCAAGCATGTGTCTCCTTGTCTATAATGGAGTCTGAGTATGTTGCTTGCACTATTACGGTCCAGGAAGTCATTTGGCTGAGGCGATTCTTGGTGAGCTTGGATGTCACAGCACATGCTGGAGATATTGTTGTGGTCTATTGCGGCAATATGGACACGATAGCCTACACGAAGGACCCCAAGTATCACGGAAATTCAAAACATATTAATACTCGTTATCACTTTATCAGAGACATCATTGCGCAAGAGTTGTTGGTCCTTAGATATATCTCTACTAATGAGATGCTTACAGATCCTTTCACAAAACCTCTTGTGAGAATTGCGCTTCTCAAACATGTTGGAGGTTTAGGACTGAGAAGGGTCTAGTTGTTTTTGTACATGGACACCATTTTATATAATAAAAATACAAGTATTTCCTTTGCATTATTAATGCACTTATATTTGTAAATGTGAATGAGTTAGCCACCAGGTTTTGATCAGTCCACTGACACGGACGATCGCTTTAGCAGATGGCTAAGATGAGACTGATTGAAAATAGTCAGACATGGACTCTTCCATGTAACCTTTTGAAAGCTAAATCTGATGAGAGCCATATGGGCAACCTAGATGCGCTTAGTGGAGCACAGGGTTACAAATTTATATGTGTATGAGTGTGGCCATTCCTGCTCTGAGCTCCACCATAGCATACTTATCATACTGTATGTACTATTCTTTTGACCTTCAGATGAGTGACTGAATGGATCCTTACTTCGTCACTGTGTGAAGCATCTACCTTTTTTATTATGCCCTTTGGGACTATGCACCCTGTTATGATGTGGACACTTGATGATGCTACTTTAGCATGTTTTCCAAAGACTATGGTATATGCGGTCCAACGGAGCATGTCTAAGAAAGCAGTTAAGTTGAAGCAGATTGACATGTATGGCATAAGAAAAATCGACTTATATCACACTGATATCATTCTGACTCATTACTGGCCAGCGGTTATGATGGATGTGTCCAATATAATCATGAGTACAGAAACACAATTTTTTGAAAGGTTAAGGTGGAGATCTCAGAGGGATCAGATCCCCTTAATTTGGTATGTGCTTGTGGTTTGGGGTATGAAACGAGACTTGGAGTTGAACACGTCATTTACCTGTATGAAAAGTAGAGTTATAAAAGGAGATACAATTGTGATATGTCCAATATGTATGAGTGGGAGATGTTAACCGTATTGGAGGTTGTAGTGGATATACATCCACATTGAAGATCCTTTTCAAGATGGAAAAGACTTGGAGGATAAGAACCCTAACATGTGGGGACTCTTTAGGAGTCTCTTCTTATATATAAGAGAGCGTATAGAGAGGAGATGCACCCTATGTGAGAACTCATCCTCCTCCTCTCTCCCAAAAACTCCTCCCTCTCCTCTCTCTCTCTCCCTTGGAAGGGTCACCCGAGGCTTCCGAGATTTGGCTCGTGGACTCTGCGAGCGACTCTGATAGCCGCTTTACACCAACAAGAAGACACTCCATTCCACACCGCTACAATGTCGTACACGCTACAAAGGTAATATTTCCAACAATAAGCATCAAAGGGCACGCTAACCCGTGACCTTTGGAGTAGCGAAGGGGTGGAGTAACTTTCCTTAATAGACTATACGAAGTTCGGACGTAATCCAAGAAATGGATGCAACCCCTTCTAGGAGTATTGTTGGACGACCTCAATTGATTAGGATTTGGAATTTTTAGATCCACATTCTCTAGATCTCTTAAAGTCTTCATTAATTCATTGGTTGATGAGAAAAAAGATCAAGATTAAAAAGAAAATATAGTTCTTCATTTTTAACTATCGTGTTAAAGGTTCCAAATGATCTAGAAATGAGGAATACTATCACACCACACTCATTGAGAACAGTTCGATCCCTTGATCATATAGTTTTCACTAAAAGTTACTTTTGACATAATTTTTTGTGAAAGTAATACAGTTAATAAGAGTTCTTTGATCAAGTGATCAAATAGTTTCCAAAGAATGTGAAAAGTAAAATGATAAAAAATATGATATAACAGCATTCCTCTAAAAAAAGAAACCATATCTAAAGATTCTCAACCCCATCCATTCGGACTCAATCAATAGTACACAGCATACTTTTCAGAGTGGCCAAAAAAAGAAAAACTAGGTCGTATTCAACTGACGGTTTGGAACTGAAACGTTCTTTCTTATAGGGGAAGATGCCTCATGTGGCCGGCACCGATAGTGGCATTCATGCATTATATACTTAGCAATGTTCATCTCATTTTTCAATTTTTCTTGTCAATGCATGCACACGTCTTTTAAGGTGCCTGCACCCCTTGAGAGGCAGTGCAGCGACTTGGTGTTGTTTAGCCTGCCCATCAAATGACGATTACAACTGCAATGTTTCGAGACATTACAACAAACATTTCTTATTTTTTAATAGCCATAAACATCAAGAAGAACTTGACACACCATCCTCAAGAAAACGATATCCTTCAGACCTCACTTTTGATGCCCTTTCAGTATTCCCTCACATAATTTAAAAATATTCTTCTCATCCATTCCATCCTAAATTAGATAGGAAGCGAAGTGTAACAGAAAGCAAAGAATAATGAAAACATCCTCAAGTCATGTAAGGAGGCAGTGAAGAATCTGTCAAAGTTGCAGCTCAAGGGACCTCATTCCATCCCTGTACTACGTGGACAGCAGCACATTCTGGTGGGGCCCAAGTTTATGCCACCATATGCTGCTGCTTTTAGCACTTTTTTATTTTCTTTGGTTTGTTTATGAGTTGAGAGGACACCAAAAGATTTGCCATTGTGATTGATAACGCTGAAGTTTGCATTAAGAAATTAAGATAGGTCATCATCTTAATTAATCACCAGAGATTTTTATTACTTCCAATTGATGGGCCCATGTCAAGCTAGCATTGCAAATAACAAGAAAACCTCTTTCCCACTGACGGCAACCAATGGTGGCGTTTTGTGGTTATCTTGGTTACCTAGGGCGTGTTTGGCAAAACTTCTACTTGAAAGTTACTTTTGGCTTCCACTTCTTATATAGATGAGTTGAGGGAGAGTGGTTATAACTAATTTTAGTTTGTAACAAAAGTCAACTCTCTTATAACAACCTCACTTTTTCTCCAATCTTGGAAGCTCCCCCCCCCTTTGTAATTTTTAGTTGGAAGCCAAAACACAAGAAAAATATCACGTAAATGACTTCCAAGATCCAATGGCTTCTATAAAAAATAACTAAAGGGTTGTTTGTTTTGGCATAAAACAGCGTAATTTGAAACAATTGTTTTATTTTACAATGTTTTCAATTATTTGGAATGATGTAAAATAATGTAAAATAAAATTCTGTCTGGACCTTGTATGCCCACTTGATAGTCCAATTCCCTTGTTTTGGTTTACAGCAAAGACCCACTATAAACTAAAACAAGAAGATTGAAACATCCCTCTTGTTTTATTTTACAAACAACCAAACAAACATTTCCTGATTCTAAAGCAAGAAAATTTCACTTGTTTTGAAACCAGTGATTTTTTTTGAAACCGGTGATTTACAAAGTTTTACACTATAACAAACAACCCTTAAATGTAAATGCAAAAGTACTTCCAAATGAAAGCTGCACCAAACACGGCCCTAATTTGTTCCTGCATTTTAGGAGCTAATGCCACTAGTCCAAATTCTATCTTAAACCCAGATCCAAGTTCCAGTATGCAAATTAAAGTGAGAAGAAGAGAAAATGGGTGTTCCTCGTTATTCACCTGGATGCCCCGTATGTAGATTGACACACATCCCCTCCCACAGAGTGCCCGGATTTAGACCTAGTGAATTACGAATCTTCCTTCTCCTTCCCCTTCTCTTTCAAAAGAGACCTAACACATAGTTTATATTACTTAATTCCCAAAATCCCACAGTAGGTAGGTCTCTTTAGATTAAAATTGTTGCACTTCCTTTCATTGAATAATTTAATTAAACGTGGTCTATTATTTTTAGCTATCTCAAATTATAATATTTCCTCCTCGGATTTTACTTGTTTAATTCCTTATTTTGATGTGCATTTTTTTCGTTTAACATGCACTGCACGTGCACTTTAACAGGTAACAGAAAAATCCGCAGTGGACGCATGTTATGTTTTGATCGATGTGAAGGCCCAACACCGCACGTTCATTCCGTAATTCTTGGAGATCCACATATTCACAACCCTTCGATAACCGGATAGTTTAAACCTTGTGCTTTGATAACACTGCTGTTCTACCTAAGGTAAGAAAAATAAGTTAGATAAAACAAAAAATTGAAATGCATAAAAGTTAGTTTAGATTACATAAAAAGTCAGTTTAAGTAATCAGTTTATTCAAGAACATGGCATTCTCATTCAGAATAACTAATCCAACCAAATAAATGAACAAGCTCAACAACCCCATTAAGTCATCCCTATCCTAAGCTTATTTGATTGTCAAATAGGGCAAAAGATCTAAAGGTTGAATAGAATAGATGCCAATTAACCATCCATAAAGTGGCGCGCACTAATTAGTCAAGATACTTAAGAAATATGATCATTTCTACACCAATCGTTAGCCAAAGTTGGTAGGTGTAAACACCATTCAATGCAAAAAACAAAAAGGGAAAACTGCGTCCTATATATACTGTGAACATGACTAAGCAAAAGGCACCAAACGTCATAAAGGATAAACACGATATAAACTCACGAAAGCATCAACATGCAGCAATTAGTCTTTAAGAACAGTAAAGAAAGAATAATTTAAAGTTGTCAAATTCATCTAACAAAACTTGTCAGCATAAAACCTTTTGAATAGATAAAGACATTACTGGAATGACATCCACAAAATTAAACATCTCTCAACTAGTATGTATGAACTATCGGGACACATCTAAAGATAAGAAACACCAAGCACCATGAAGGACAAACATATGATACAATCCTCGAAACGACGAACATGAACGAGACTTTAGAACCCAAGAGAAGCATCATATGAACTTAAAAATACAAATCAAACAAAATCATGAATATAAAAGTTCTTAAACTAAATATGATATGTACAGAGCCAGCCAAAAAAAAAGAGGATAATTCAGCTAAATACCAAAAGAATTGAGCAATCTAGAAGAAAAAGTAAGTTATTCTCGTACCTCTAAAACACACACAGGATCATGTTGATCAAGAGAAGGAATAATGGAGAAGGAAACATTAATATGCTCGACATACAGACATGCTTATAACCCCTAGTCTTCCATATATTCCAACATAAAGGCATTTTCAATGCACAAACAGCCTCCTTCCAAGAAAAGGGTAAAGAGAAAATCATATGGGAGTTTTTTAGGGGAAATAGATAATATATGATTGAGTTTTTACATCCACAGGTCTTGTAAGTTTTCCAACATGAATGCTGTCTGACATGCTTGTGTAGATCGCTCCAGCCAAGATAGCTCTGCTATGTAAACATTGTGATAGCCTCCATTTCTATGCTGAGCACAAGGTCCATGACCATAAGAAGGCAACCACGACTTGGTTAATCAACCCACATCACCAGTCCATGTTTTGATACAGCATTATTGACCTCAATTCAAAGCGATTGAGAGTACAATGAGCAGATAAAGTGATTAGAAGTTCAATTAAATCCGAAAAGCAAATGAGGAAAGATAAATAACAGACATTTCTTCAATTATGAAAAATGAAACACATGGGCGTAAACATGAAAATTTTTGTCTCCAAATACAAGTGCAATAATCTTTGATTAGGTCACTTTCCTCCTGTACAGTCTCATCCCTTGCACTGTAAGACAAAGCCACCAAGAACAGAAGTCAAGAAGCAACTTCACATCACTGGCATTGATCCCGCAAGACTTCTTTTTCAATTTTCTGCAAGAAAAACATCAAATATAAGGAATGATGCCGGAGAGAAAATCTTCAGTGTGGAAATCATGCATGAGACTGTTGGCTAGAGAGACATGAAGGTGCAATGAAGCACCATCATCAGAACAGTTCAACTAAGATGCCAAAAATTATGTCATGCAATACACGATTTCAGAGGAGAAACTGACATTTTATATACCTTGGGGTCCAAATATGAAGATTGAAGACCTTGTCAAATGTTAGACTATATCAGTATCATAACTAAAGGATCAGAGCAGAGGATTATACTTGAAGTGGGTAGACAAATAGTATAAATAGTATTGTGCCTTGAGATCATTGTAAGATATTGATATTGCACATTCAGATCCATCACATGGCTACTAGACCCCCAAGGATGCATATCACTGGAGCCACGTCTTGTCTATGCTTGAAAACGCCAATCCAATAAACCATGTCAGATTGGACTTTTTCATCCTAGATATATGATCTATTTCCTCCCATCTACAGTTGATGGCTAGCATGATTGACTCTATCACAACCAAGGGATGTCCATGACCTAAATTTCACAGGAAGAATTATGTATCTTCATGGCAACACAGATAATGAAGTATCACAGAGAACTTTCAAGATGCATTGCAACATGGCCATCACGCTCAATTGTGTCCTTTTCACATGCCCTAGCTTCCTACTTTCTGCATCACCCTTGGAATCTGTTGCACATCATCTAACAAATTTCAGATACAACAAGCTCTCTTTCTGGTGTGTCTTGCTCTGACATTGTAATTCAATGCTGTTGCCATGTCATCCACATAACAAATCTGCAGGTATACTGCATATCAGCATAGGTCTTAGAAATTGACTCTTGGTGGCATATTCATGTGTATCAGCTGGGAACTGCGGTACTACGGGCACCTGTAAAAAGGGCCAAGAGAAAAAACTTCACTGCGCTTAGGTTAACCAGATCCATATGGGACCGTGTGTTTCTGTGGTAGATATCTCACATCCCACTCAATACCCGAGGCCTGAGGTTCCTCCCAAAATTTCAAGGCATTTAGCAGACGAGCATCGTTCGTATCTTGGATGTCTTAGTGAAACCCCTTTCAGTCTGCCCTTACTACTCCAGATCATGCCCTGTTGGATGTGTTAAAACTTGCCCATTAAAAAGTTTCACTTGATAGGTGCTAGTCCCATCCAGATGAACAAGTACCAGGGAGACATCAATATCTTTAGTTAATGTGGAAAATTTATGTAGGAAGCCTGTTCTAAGGAGATACTTCAATTTCTATGGCAATTTTTAACTAAAATACATGATCACATTTTATCCAGTACTGAGGATTGACTGCAGATCATGTATGGCTACTCCTTGCCCTTCAAAAGTCCAGGTAACATGGTGTAGCATTCCTTTGCACTAGGGACATCCTTTCAAGTGATTTTATCTGACGTTGCTGCCTTTAATGTAGTGAAATACTTATGACCTTCTAGACGTGGTCAATGACTTTCCGCAGAAGTGGAACAAACAGTTCTTTAATGGCTAGAGAACAATCCCATCATGCTCAGATAAATGATTGTCCTTTACTTCTCTAAATTAGAAGATCCAAAGATGCTCTAATTGCTTTTTTGTGCCATGATATATCTATGTATCATCTAATATTTTCCAGAGAACTAATTGGTTGGCAATTCAATTCCATTCCACAGAAAGATGTGGAATGTAAAACTTGTACCTGAAACTGTCTTGCACCTATTTTTAAGTGCTGTCTATTATGCTTTGGAAGAAAAACGTCCATCCTTTTGAACACATTTGGGGTATAGTCTGACATGTTTCCCTCAGCATGGCAGGGGGTGTTGTATATTGTATTATATTCTTCTCTCCACTCCACTGTACTCAGTAACAATTAGTTTTGTGTTGGACTGGTCATGCAATGTTGGTTACATTATGTTCACAACCCACACTGTCTTGTACATTATGTTCGCACCCACATTGTCTTGTCCTGTTAAGCACTCACATGACGTCATATTGCAGTTGAGGTCCGTATTCTTTGTGCTCTAGCTAATGGGCTGTATTATGTAGCTTAGGCCTCTCATCAATTTCAATTAATTTGAATTGGATGCTAACATTGGCACCAGCTTTTTTGAGAATAAGGGTGGGATGTGCCACAAATTTTATTGAGATAATTACAGATAGTACATCCAGGAGTGTTGATAGCGATCCCAGCAGTGTTGATTCATTCCCAGCAGCTCTCATATAAATACTTTTGATAGCGATCCCAGCAGTGCTGCTTCATTCCTCTCTCCAAATAATCCAACAGCATGCAGGGCAAGTTGAAGAATTCTTGATTCTGATATCTTTGAACCAAAAGCTATATGTTCTGTATTTATGAGAACTGCAGCTTGCCATAGACAAATTTTCTAGTTCTCTCCATATCTCCTGGTTGATGGGGCACTTTTATAACTAAGTAGTCCACATCTTCTTCCTTGGTGGAACAAAGAGGACAAAGTCAATGCCCATTCAGTCCCCATTTGCTCCTAAAACCTTTGAAACTATCCTTTTCCTATATAAGAGCTGCAAAATTATTTTAATTTTTCATATAAAGACTTAACTGGAGAGTGTCCATCGTCGTCCATTCATATTGCTGTGTCCTGCATACTAGTTCTACATTTTGGGTCAGCAGAATCTGAAGCAGCTATCGTCCATTAAGATTGCTCTGTCCTGCATACTAGTTCTACATTTTGGGTTGACAGAATCTGAAGCAGGCAAATTGAAGAAACCATTCTTCTTGTAAGTGACTTCAGAACTTTGGTAACCATATCAGCTCATTACCTTGTAGCAGATAATTTTTCGACACCTTTCATCACTTGTCCACTGACACAGAAAACAGGTCAGGAAATTTTGATCTCAACAGCTCATTAGCTACCCACTTGTCCTGTCAGAAAAGTGTTTCACCCCATGGCCCATGCTCTAACTGAATCCTCAGTCCTTTAATCGCCCATTTTGCTGTGAACAAACTACCTCTCCAAACTGACAGTCTAGAAAAAGTGGTGGGTGATAGACTGAATTTAAAGCTGCTGCAATAACATTTGATATTGTTAATGTCTTTCCATGATGAAAATTATCAGACATGACTTTGCCTAGCCATCTATCTAATAATGCCCAGTTAATGTATTGTAGATCGAGCACAACTCCCTGTCCTCAAGCTTCCCTGCGAGTAGTACAAACATAGACCCATCTGACATAGGATATACATCCTGAGGAATTTGTATCAGCTCCATCCCATAGAAAATTTCTTATAATCCAATCCATGCTTTTAAAACTTCTCTAGGAACAAGAAATACAAAAACTTCACACATTAAGTGCTACTAAATATGACATCCCTTTTAGAACTTTCTTGTAGTATGCCTATTTATGCATTAATCTGGGTCTGTTTGCTCAAGAGGCATGGGAATACATCAGTTGAATTTTTAATATCTATTGCTTTGACCTATTCATTCGTGTCTGGGATATCAAGTCTGAGTTGCACTCTTGTTCAGACACTGACACTTCAGGCATGAGAGAGAATATTTGATGCGGTATACAAATATTTACTGAGGTGTCCTCAAATATTCTGTGTACTGAGGTCAGTGTATCTAGGGTACTTGGTCAGGTTAGCAGTTGTGAGGTACCACACTTTCTGTCTACCTTGGATGCATCAGTTTATCTGTCCCTGTTTCTTAAAGAAGAAAAAACAATGTGTATAGATTCAAGAAAGGAAGGCAATTTATTAGGCCGTTGTGTGAAGTGTGAGGATTCTTAACATAAGAAAAGGGATCACCATTGTGTGAAATGAGCATGTTCTAACAGCAGAAAAGGGGGGAATTTTCATGATTTCAGCTAAGTTTTATCTTTTAAAGGTGTTTTTTTTCTTTTCATCTGAAGGTGAAAGGAAGGACAGGGGACCATTTCCATAAGAATATGAGAGAGAGAGAGAGAGAGAGAGAGAGAGAGAGAGATTAATGCTACTAACGTGTGCATTTGATAGAAAGATGGCATGATCCACGTCATTGCAAATCAGACTGGACATTTTGCAAGACACTTTAGTGAAAGTTAAAGTCGGACAAAAATGCTAGAATAGAATTAACCTAAATCATCCATTTGCAACTATAGTTGCTTCATCATATCACGCAACAATTAGTATCCTTACACATACAAGGAAAACCTCGGAGATCCACGAGTCAAATTCGAAAGTGGATACTCACTGCAGTTTAAACTCGCCCATGGATCAGGTCAGGTTAAATCATGTTAAAATTGCAGCCAATCACAAGTGATCTATAAACCCATGGAATAAATTGAATTTTGTAGACTAGGTCAGATCAGGATTGCAGGTTAATCCAAGACACTTGTAACCATTCGAATTGTTGGAGTATTGTTACATATAGTGTATTCGATGTGCAGGACTTGTACATATATTGCATTTAGGTGCAGTGACTCACACCAAACTGAAGGATGACTTATTGCATATTATGTGTGTGTGTGTACATATAGGGCTATTGCCCTCCTCAATAATATAGAGCATTCTCCTGTTCCACTCCTCCTACCATGGTATCAATGATTGGTTGCTCTCTGCAGCTGTCATTGGTTGCTCCATGCACGTCCTCCTCTCCAGTTTAGACTTCTCACCACTTTCATTGACCAGTTGCCGATCATTGCTAGTCGCTGATAACCCACTAACCCCCTTCTCTTACCATCCTCGACCTCTCTCAGACATCACAATTGCCCAATGTTGTCACCAACATCTGCAGCATCCATGTCAGACTCTGGAGCTTTCATAGCAGTTTGGTGTAAATATCCTCTGCTCACAAGTGCATCCATGCCATCAGTCCATCATTCACGGCCAACCATGCAGCTGTTGCCCACAGCGACAGCTCATAGGCCTGTCCAATTCACAAACACTGGAACAGGCTGCAGCTACTGGACCCACAGCCATCACACTCTTTCCACCATCTGCAGCAGCCAACATTGTTATATGCAGTTGCCAGAGACACTTGAAATACCATCCACCGCATTCAATGCTGTCATCCACACCTGCAGGAGATGTTTTCAACAGCCGATCCCTTACCATTCACCATCATTTAGAGCCAATGACATCTGCAGCTGAGACCATCTTTACCACCAACACCATTATCTGCAGCTGCAGGCAATGTCCTGGCTGCAGGCAGCCAGTGTTGCTCCCATCGGCACCATGACTCCAACACTTTCAAGCGTTTACCCTCCTCAAGGTTTAGGATTTTCTTATACCCAATAACACATCTTATCGGATAGGGATCCTGAACATGAGGATGCAATATCCACAAAATCCTAGATCCACGTTAGCCAGACACCTGCCATGTCAGCAGCACAACAGCACATCACCCACCTATGGCTGCCAAAACATTTGTCACATCAGGAGCCACATCTACAGCAAAGGTTTTCTGATTGCCTTGTCAGTGCCACGACATCACTAACAGTATTGTGCCGTGTTATATTTTAAATAAAATTGGTGGCACAATCCACACCTTCTTTCGGAAAAAAAACATTGTGCCATGTTATTTTTTCAAATAAATGATAGTGGTTGGACCAGCAATTTATTAAGAATAAAAGGTAGTACAACCAAAGGATGAGAAGAGGTTCCTTTTAAAAATAAAGTTTATAATGAAACTACAGTTGATTGTTAAAAGCTTTCTTCCACTTATCTGCCAGTAGCTTGAGAATGAATCTGCTCTAAGAGTAGAATGAGGACAGTGCTTCAAGGCAAATGTTCTCAATACAAACCTTGCGGGTCTTGAAGATAATGTCATTTCTTTCTCTCCAAATAGTACAACAAATAGCTTGGGGAAGGATGAGAAGAATTTGCTTTCTATAACCTTTGATATTGATGAGTCTCAAATGATGAAAATATCGCCACATTTCTTCAACAGATCAAAACGAGATTTGCAAATGAGTTAATTCAGTAAATACTTTTCAGACCTCTTTGCTCACTGGACAGGAGATGAATAAATGATCCAGATCTTCAATCCCAATGACACATAAAGAACAAATAATATCACCGTTGAGACTTCACTTCCTTGTAGACTTTGGTAACAAGTCACCTATTCTATAACCACCACAAAAACGCTTCAACTTTCAATGGAAACTTCACCTTCCATACTTCCCAATTTTGTGAAAGTGAGGAAGACGGCCTGCAATCTAAAGAGATCTGACGAAGAAGACACTTTGTTTATCCGTCAATACAATTTTATGATACAGAGAAGGATCAATCTTCACACCCATAAGTAACCGTATCATCACTAGAAACTCTTGGAATTCATCATCTTTCAAACCCCTTCTCAGAGTTGGGTGCCATTGTATATCCTCTCCCACAGTCTGATGGCAATCAGATACTTTCTACAATGTATCTGCAGCTAAACAATAAATTGTAGGAAATTTTGATCGTAAAGTGAAATCACCTGCCCATTTATCCTTCCAAAATAATGCAACATTTCCTTTACCCATTTTGATACAAATGTTCTCTTCAATGAATTTTGCAGCTTCAAGAATTCCTTCCTAAATAGGAGAAATATGAGTTTGATTAGAAATCTCAAGAAGGGATTTCTGAGAATATCTACAATGTTTATGAATAATAATTCTCTTCCATCAAGAATGGTCAATAGATAAAAGGTCCCAAAGCCATTTGCCAAGCAAACTAGATTCATAACATATAGATTCTTCATGCCTAGGCCCCCCTGTTGAACTGGTCTGCATACAAGCTCGCATTTAATTAACGGAATGGCTCTCTCTTTTTTTTTTTAGAAGGTGACTAAAAGTCACTATTTCATTGATCATAAGAAGAAGATAGTACAAAGAAAGCCCAAAAGCACAACTCAACCTGGATGAGACATACTCCCAACCAAGTCTTTATCTAGTCTCAAAATAAAATTACAAATGTTCTGTTTTATCAAGAAAATAAAACAGAATTACAATATGAAAACCATCAAGTAAACAGAGCTCTCCACATACTGGCCTTCTACAGAATAACTGAATATCCCTCATTAATAATATCAACAGCTCTTCCCCACTCTTCCATCCATCTAAAAGTACTCTTCAATAATTCATTAGCACTGCTATATTGGTCACTGAACTTCCTCATATTTCTCTCACACCAAATTATCTACATCAAAGCCAGACAGATGAGAAACCACAATTGTTTATCGTCTAGAAAAGGACAGACCTTAGTCCACCAACTTAAAAGATCCACTACAGAAGAATGATCCACCCAAATGATTCCAAATAATCTGCAGAGTCTTCCGCCGAATTGTAATTATGCCACAGCAAAAAAAAAGATGCTTTTGGTCTTCCTCAAAGATTGCACAAAAAACACATGAAGAACTCCCTGAGAGATGAAGCTTCTTGGCCCTCCTTCCCGTGAGAATTCTAGACCAAGCAACCTTCCACAGAAACACCTTAATCTTATCAAGAAGATAGTTAGAACAAACTAAATCATTCCACCAAACCCTACAGCCACCATCATTCAATAACTGAACAATAGACTTAACCGAAAATTGTCCATTGGTGTTCCATCTCCAAACTCTCTTATCATGATTCTCAGCACAAATCCTAACTCTGCTAATAAGATTGAACAGAGTCGAGATTTCCTCTATTTCCACTTCAGTAAGATCCCTTCTCAGCTGCAAATTAATATGACCTGAACCACTATGAAACAATACTTCTGCAACCGAAACCTCCTGGTTTTGAGTAATATTGAATAGATTACTGAATTTGAGAGGAAAAGACTAATCTGGAACACCATTTATCTTACTAAAATAGTGTATTTACCAACTTGAATATCCAAAGAGATAGCCATGAAATCAGTATTCTTCACTATATTCTTCCATGGGAGATAAATTGTAGGTGGTAGAAGGATATAGACTCCATTTATTATCAAAATAGTAATATACGTCCTTAACAATAACAGCCCAAAGAGCATCCGAACACTCCCCCCTTCTCCACAACCATCTAGTTAGCAAAACTCTATTGGAAGTGGCAACTCCACAGAGGCCGATACCACCTTGCTCCTTACTTTTGCACACATTTTTCCAATTAATCAAATGAAGTCCTCTCTTCACCCTTTTTTCTCATGACCAGAAAAAAGAACTTCTGGCTGATTCAATAATCTTCTCCACAGTCCTTAGAATCTTGAAGAGAGAAGCATAGTAAATGGCCAATGAAGAAAGGACTGATTTAGATAGAATCAATCTCCCTCCTCCTCAAAGAAAGCTATCTTTCTACCCTTCCAACCGATTTTCAAATTTCTTAATTAGACCATCTCAATCCCTAACCTTGATGACACCATCCGATAAGGGCAAGCCAAGATATTTGATAGGGAAAGAATTGACTCTACACTCAAAAAAGTTTGCAATTTCCTGTAATCTATCCTGTGCCACATTCACCCCGACAACTTCTGATTTCTCATAGTTGATTCTCAAACCAGTAATATTTCCACCGGGATCAATAGCCTTTTGATATTTTGGATATCCTCATTGCTTCCAGAAGTAAACAACAATGTATCATCTGCAAACTGAAGGTGAGATAAATGAATATTGCTTCTACCAATACTGAACCCCTCAATCAGTCCTTGTTGAGCTGCACTATCCCAAAGAGTACTCAAAATCTAACCAATTAACAAGAAAAGAAGTGGCGACACAGGGTCTCCCTACCTTAATCCTCTAGAACTCTTAAAGTAACCATACGGCTCTCTATTAATCAAAATAGAGAATGTAGATGAGGAAATACAGCTTATAACCCACCTAATCCATCTCCCATAAAAATCCATGAGCTCCATAGTTTTATGAAGACAATTCCAACTGATTCTGTCATAGGCCTTCTCATAATCGAGATTTAAAATAACACCTTTCTTGTTTCTATTCTTATAATGGTGGATTGCTTCATAAGCTGCCATATAGTTATCCAGGATGAATATTCCTTGTAAAAAAGCTAATTGGTTGATACCCACAATCTTATGAATAACCTTCTTGAGCCAGGTTGCCAAAATCTTGGTTATGATTTTATAACACTCATTGAGTAAACTAATTGGACAAAAATCAGCCATTCTTTCAACACCTTCTGATTCAGAATAAAGACAATAAAAGTTGAATTGAAGATTTTAATCTTTTTCGGATAGTCATAGAATTATTGGACAAGATTAACCGGATCTTCTTTAATGGTGTCCCAAAAAAAATTGATAGAACCCTAGGGACAGCCCATCCGGCTTTATTGGGATCTATACTAAAGACAGCAACTTAAACTTCATTCTCCAAAAAAGGTGCAGACAGTTCTTCAGCTTCGGAGATATCTAACTTAGGGAGCAAACCTTCTTGTAGATGAGGTCTCAAGGGAAAGTCTTCCAAGAAAAAATTCTTATAAAAATCAACAAACCTTCTCTTAATCTCATTAGGTTCTTCAATCACAACCTCATTATCTCTAATATGATCAATGGACAAAAATCTCTTCTTAGCACTAGCCACTGCATGGAAAAAATAGGTATTTTTATCATCTTCCTTTAACCAGTGTTCCTTGGCTCTCTGGCTCCATCTAATTTCCTCCTTCAACAGCTCTTCATTCAACATATTCTTAAACTCCTTTAATGAATGTAACTCATGAGTAGATAAATCCATATTCTCACTTTTCATTTCCAATTCTTCAATATTGTTCTTCAATAACTGCCTCTCTTCTATTACCCTCCCAAATTTCTGCTTAGCCCATTGTTTCAAACATTTTCTGATCCACTTCAATTTGCCCTGATTTGCCCTGAAAATTGTGCACTGTTGAATCAGCCATTGGAGCTTCATGCCACCATTTGCTTATCAATTCTTTGAAGCCTTCTTCCCTCTACCATTTCAATTCATATCTGAACATTCTGAATTTCTTTCTCTTGTCCTCCATCATGAGTTGCAAAGGAATATAATCCGAGACAACCCTGCTTAAACCTTTAATATGTGTCATAGGAAATCTATTGAACCATTCAATGGAAATCAAAATTCTAGCAATCCTAGACTATTTGCTGACCTGCTGAAGATTAGACCAAGTAAATTTTCTATTAGGGATATCCAAGTCCATAACCTTGACCTCCCTAATCCACTGATTAAGGCAAACCATATCCTTGCTCCACTTCTGCACACCAGACCTTTCCCAAGGGAACCTTACACAGTTAAAATCCCCCACAATACACCTAGCCTCATAAAAAAGAGTGTGCAACCTATAAAGTTCTTGAAAGAACATTTCCCTATGTTGGTCAGTATGTGGACCATACACTGATGAAATAACCCAGCTAGTACTAATTGAACTTCTACTCTTACAAGTAAAAGAAACTGAAATACTGAATATGCCCACATCACAGACATTGCCATCAAACTTGTTCCCATTCCACAATATCGACTGCCCTCCTTTAAGTCCATCAGCAAGAAGAACAGCAACCTTATCTATGAAGACCCACCCAATCTTGATAAAGAGAAATTATCGAAACTGCTCATCTTGGTCTCCTGCAAATAGATATAGTTTAAATGAAGAGATAGAACAAGATCTTTCGTAGGTCTAACCTTGAAATCCCCATTAAGCCCCCTGATGTTCCATGAAATCAGATTCATGATGGAACAATGTGCAAACCAACCTCCTTTATCTTCTTACCTCTAAAACTGTCAACAAGAACAATATTTTTCACAAAATCAACTTCTCTCTTCTCTATCTTAATACCTCCTCCTGTACCCTTTGTCTTAACTGAGTGTTGCATAAGCTTCTTTAGGAATCTCAAGACCATCTCCTCCCTGCCTAAAAAAGATACGCCTATTAGTTGTCTGAACTGTATAATTTCCTTTGTCCAAACCTCCTCATCAAGAACATGCTTCACTGCCAACAGCGCATCACATTCTTCATAAGGGACAATCTGACCACACAGGTTGTCACTCTGTATACTCCCATCCTCCACAGGCTTACAAACATATCCCTGACATTTCATCTTGAGAACAAACCACATTGACTAACAGGTCATCATTCTGCCTAATCCCTTCCATACTATCACAGATACGTCCATCTGCAGCATCTTGCTAAAAAATACCCGCTGACCACTGCTCATCCCAGACCTTCCTTCCACAGCCCACAGCGACCCTCAATCCTTATGTCCATTCCCAGTCCTAGGATCATTAAAGACCTAAGCATTGAGCAAAGAAGTCATCCCTCCGTTGAGCACTAAAAGATCCCTACCGGTACTCTGTTTTCCATAACGTAAACCATAACCAGTCCCACGATGAAGAAGACGACGGTTCATGAGCGGCTCGACGTTAGGCGACTGAACCAGCCCTGGAAGGACCCCTGACAACTGAACCGGTTCTGTAAAAGCCCGATTCATGGATAAATCATGATCCGAAATGACGGGGTCCCAGAGCATCGGATCCCCGACGAATAACGGATCCACCTTATTCGAAACCCGCAACTGTTCGTCTCCCTCGCCCAACAACCTCTCACCATCACACCCCTATAAGCCATCCTCCAAAACCGTCTCGGGACCATTAGGCAATGCCTTCACCACGCCTTTAATGGAACAATAACCCTCCCCAATAACAAAAGACGACTCTTTCCTGCACTTCGAAGGATACGGGAGCACCCCAAGAATCCATTTTCCTCCGTGCGGCCTCAGAACACCAAAGCCTTGAATGCTTCTGCCAGTGTCTTCCTCTTCCTGACTATTCGCCTCCAGACGACTCAACTCAACCAAGTTCAGAAGACTACGGGCACATCCTGACTCAAAACCAGTCTCCCAAAGCTAATGGATAAGACACTTCCGGCGCCCCTATTTCAAGTCCACCTCCTCTATTCTGCCTGTATTTCCTATACTCAGCCACGACCTCAGCCCACGATCAATCTTGCTCAGTAGATGAAGCCATTCATGCTTCTTCTACACTGATAGAAACCCAAAAAACACCACCCCCCACTGAAATTTTCATCTTCTCAGGAATATCCCCCAGTTGATCAATGGTTATTTTAACCCGTACAAACAAAATGTTATCACCCCTGATCCCTTTCCCATCTACTTCTCTGAGTCTGCCAAACCTGGAAAAGATGGCTCGGAACGAACTAATGTTCCACAGGTGAAGAGGTATCCCCTGCAATCTGCACCACACTTCAAGTTCATCCTCCACCAGAGAAGTCCCAACTTCAATCTTCCATGGTGAGAATTACACAGCAGCACCCTCCTTTAACTCCACTCGACCCCTAGAACATGCTTGACTCCTCCACGACTCTGAATCAGTATAAACTAGGAAAAAGCACTAATTCAGTCTTCGAATACACCAACTGCGCATCTCCGGCCAGAGTTTCTGCAATCTTTCCCTCGCCTCCTCACAGTTAACTTCTAACCAAAGAAGGTCCTCCTGGAAAGAGACAACAACACATTGTTCCAAGTAGGACTTGGCTGGTCCAACCTCTGGTGACCATGGCATCTCCAATACACCAGGAAGAATCTTGGGAGCGGAGCGAACGCCTGAGTTAACAACCTGCCTGGGTGTCAACTGGCTGGCAACCTTCACTGGCTTCCTGATAGAAGGACGAAGAGTAGGACGGTTACCTCTTCTATGTCCAACTCCTCTACAATGGAGACACCGAACAGCATCTCTGTCAAGGAATTCCAGGTCGGGTCGGGACCCAGAATCGGGACCCGGCGATCCCGACCCGATCCGATCTGGATCGGCCGGGTCGGCCGATCCAAACGAAGTCCGCCCGGTCCGACTCGGCCGAAAAAAGAAAATCAGAAAAAATCAGGAAAATTAGAAAAATTTTAAAAAAAATCAGAAAAAATTACATACATATTATTCAATTGATGTACAATAAGAATGAATGCAATTCATGTACATCCATAAAAAATAAGCATTAAAAACAACTAACTAACTAATAATTTTTGTTGTGCATTAATTAAAAAAGACATTGTTGTTGAAAAATACCTTAGAAAGATCACATTTGTGATCTTTCATCATCCGGTTCATAAGTTTAAATAGGCGGGCCATAATATGCCGACATGTATGGTGCATATCCATAGCCAAATAAGGAACTAGCGAGGTCTTCGAATCCTCTTTGAATACCTCTAGGTGTGTAAGCTTGTTGGCTTGAACTTTCTCCTGATTGTATTGGAGGGACAAAAATGCCATACTGTATAGGTGGAGGTCCAGAGTACCCTTCAGTAGTGTTGCTGATGTCTGAATACGACAGTATAGGGGGGTGAAAAATAGGCGGATAAGAAGGTGCATCTTCCTATGGTGGCCAATCACATCATGCCTATCTCTGTTGGCCTTCGAATCCCCTTTCTTGTCTTTGTCTCTGGCCTTGAGTTCCTTCAAAATGACTCGGAAGTGCGGAGTAATCTTCGTATCCTATGTAACTGCTCACAAGTGCAGAACCTCCTGATAGTCCAACAGCAGCAGCGCCATCACCATCACCATCTCCATCATCATCATCATCATCATCATCATCATCATCATCAGTGGAGTCATCACTCCGCATTTGGCTTGTTTTCCTCAACCGCCTTCTTCTACGCCTGTAGGTTTGTCTTTCTGCCTCGTACATACTGGCCAAGTGAGGTGGTAAAGCTAGGGTGTCCTCAAGTGTCTCTCCAGTCTGCTGAACTCTCCATTCTTCTCCTTTCGATGGCTCCACTCGTTGTTTAGACTTTCCTTTTGATTGTTTTCTCTTTTTGCTGTTCGATGACTGCAATGAAGGTCTCGCTGGCTCTTTCTCCTTTCTTCTTTGTGGATCCACCTGAGTAGCTGATCTCTTAAGTGCTGGCTGAGAGGCAGAAGTTCTAGCAGTGTCTTCTAGTGTGGCTGACTTTCGGCGCCTCTAAAGAACTAGTGCACCTCCTTCTTGTGTTGTCTGAAATTCAGGATCTCGAGCAACTACTGCATCTAATTCACCTTCTGCCCAACTCTGATCATAAGAATCAAACTCAGGCTGTGCATCTCTGGCTGCTCTACTCTCCACCCAAGAATGCAGTGGGTGTTCTTCATCTAACAGTTCATCAATATCAATCTGATGTACAGGCTCATCAACTGGTCTGCCAGCAAACTCCATGAATCTCTGTCTTTCAAGCCTCTGTCTTTCCTGAATCTGCCTGATTTTTAGACGCATGTTGTAGTGACAGTACACCAACTTCTCCAGCCTAGAAACCCCCAATCTGTTACGAACTTTCGTGTGAATGAGACTGAATGTACTCCAGTTTCTTTCACATTGACTGGAAGAAGTGGTTTGACTGAGTACTCGTACTGCAACATACGCCAAAGGATTTGTGGCAGCTTGTCTGTAATTAATCTGAATCCACTATTCAGCTGCTGAGAAAAAAAAGAAGACGACGATATCAATAATCATATGTAGAGTCTACATTGTAGACTAGTAGCATCATTAAATTTAATATTTGACTATTTATTATATAATTCACTTGGAGTTGTCCTCGTTACTGCAGCCCTGACGTCATCATCTCCATAAATGCCAATCTTCAATTTAAATCTCTCCATCTACAAAGTAAATATAAATATCATAAGTTAATGATAGACGCATGCATTTTCATAAACTCCTACTTTGTATGTTACCTCTGCTAAGGCATCTATCCTTTTATTCGTATTCCTTGATATTCTAGTAATCACGTTAGTTGTGCCTCGAAAGACCTCTCCGTCATTATACACGCTCTCACTATACTGATACCTTGGGTTGAAAAAATATCCTGCATATAAATTGAATATTAATTAGTTATAAAACTAAATGTGAAAAAAATTAATAACATAAAATCAACTTAAATAGATGAAGAATTAACCAGCAGCATAGAGATCATGATGATGAGTCGACTCCCATCTATCATCGATGATCCTCCACCATTTGTCATGAGAAGTAGGAAGGCTTTCGCTCAATTGCTCCTTTGCTCTATCCATGGCCTCATACAAATATCCCATGTCATTTTTGTCATCTCCATCAACTAACCTCAAAACACGTACCAGAGGCTCAACCACTTCCAGATAGCGAGAAACCTTATCCCAAAAACTTCTCTCCCCAACTAGCGATTGCACTACCAACGCAACTTCTCTAACATCGGCCTTCAGTGTCCCTATATGTGTCAGAAACTCGTCAGAGTGGACTAACTGGGCCAACTGATGCTTGTATTTACTCAGACTCTCTAAAGAAATGAAGTTGGATGCAAATCTAGTAGGGCCAGCACAAAGAAGATCCCGTCCACCTGTATGTTCTCTCATCATATGTAAGATCCTGTTGTGACTATAAATAAATCCCGTGATCATCTGAGCATGTTGTACCACCTCAGCAACAAAAAGATCTTTACCTATGTCCTCCATCATCAAGTCAATAGAATATGCTGCACAAGGCACCTAGTACAAATGGTGCCTCTTCTGCATCAACAATTTACCGGTTGTTTTGTAGCTTGCTTCGTTCTCAGTGACTATCTGCACAACATTTTCTTCACCAATTTCCTCTACCACGTCATCCATTAGCCTGTACAAATAATCAGCATTCTTTATTCTGTTTGAGTCATCTACAGACTTCAAAAAAACAGTGCCCTCACTGCAATACACAAGGAAATTAATCATAGATCTTCTTGTGCTCTCTATCCAACCATCACACATGATGGTAGAACCACGCTCCCTCCACACATTTTTAAAGTTGTCGACCCATACCTTCAAGTCATTATACTCTTCTTCAAGCCCAACATCATAAATGTAGCGAGGTGTGGGGGCCTTTACACAAGGTCCAGCATCTGCAATTGCATCCACCATCGTCTGAAAATATGGACTAGATGTTGTATGTGCTTGCACACCTGCATGTAAAAACCATTTCACAATTCCTTTCAAGGCTTTTCTTGCTGATGCCTTGACTCCTTTTAATGCTTGCTTGATTCCAGGCTGTCTGGCAGACCTTGATCTGTACAAAAATTGGTCCATAGGACCGCGTGCCACATCTGATGTCCGTCCACAACTCAATATAGAACTAGCAGTCCTGCGACCAAAAGAACCCCTAGGAACGAATCTCTCAGGCTGAGAAGCAGCAGGCACTGATCCACCTGATGATCCTATGCCTCTTCGGCGGTCCTCATCTTCTCTATTTGTCCGCAAATTGACACGAACAGCTCTGGTGTACTCTGCATCAGGGTCATCTGGATCCTCCTCATCCTCCTCCTCCTCCTCATCATCATCTAAATTGATCGGGCGCTGAACAGGTAGACTGTAATCCCTTCGTCTCTGGCGCCCTGATATCTCATCTTGCAAATCCATGTGTTGTTGAGATGATAAATCTTTGTGTGCCTTTTTACCCATCATATAAGTCCTTATTTCCTTCTTCAAGTCCAGCGGGACTGACTCACATCTACTGACGTCTCCTGATATGCCAGCAAGATGATTTTTTAGGCGATAGATGCCACCACCCATCTCCTTTTCACACTAGTTGCATTTGACCCTCCTCGTAACATTGTCCACTAGTGTGCAATGCTGCCAACCAGGATCAGCACCATGCTGCTCTACATCCTGTTCTGCCATATTCCTGCATAACATAAAAACAAAAAAATGCAATCAGGTTCTAACAAGTTCAATTGAGTGGTTGGACACTCAATTGAACCTTAATCATACTAATCATACAAAAGTCCCATTTTTTAACACTTAATTAGGACTAATTTTAACTAATTAAAGCTAATAACATGCAATTAATACAAAAAAATACACATTTATGTCCTAAGAGGTTCAATTGAGTAGTTGGCACACTCAATTGAACCTTAATTACACTAATCATACAAAAGTCTCAATTTTTAACACTTAATTAGGGCTAATTTTAACTAATTAAAATTAATAACATGCAATTAATGCAAAAAAATGCACATTTATGTCCTAACAAGTACAATTGAGTGGTTGGCACACTCAATTGAACCTTAATCACACTAATCATACAAAAGCCCTAATTTTTAACCCCTAATTATAGTTAATTTTAACTAATTAACGCTAATAACATGCAATTAATGCAAAAAATGCACATTTATGTCCTAACAAGTTCAATTGAGTGGTTGGCACACTCAATTGAACCTTAATCACACTAATCATACAAAAGCCCTAATTTTTAACCCCTAATTAGGGTTAATTTTAACTAATTAACGCTAATAACATGCACTAAATGCAAAAAAATGCACATCTATGTCCTAACAAGTTCAATTGAGTGGTTGGCACACTCAATTGAACCTTAATCACATTAATCATACAAAAGCCCCAATTTTTAAGTCCTAATTAGGGCTAATTTTGAGAATTTGGTCTAATCAACATGCTAAAAAAATTTTCAACCTAAATATTAATAGATCTACATAATATACACAATCATACATCATTTATAATTTTTTTAGAATTTTAAAAAAATAATTTGAAATATACCTAAACTCGGATCGGGATGCGAAAAGAAAATCCGATGTCGAGGGCGGCGGTGACGGCGACCACAGCGGCGGCAGCGGCTCCCGGACGGCCGGCCGACGATGACGGGACGTAAACCCCCTCATTTTGGTCGATATCTCAAAGAAAACTAGAAAAGAGAGAGAAAGAGAGAGAGAGAGAGGAAAGAGAGGCGGACGTCGGACGGCCGGCGGCGGCGGGCCGGCGGCGAACGGCCGGCGGCAAGCGGCGGCGGTCGCCGGGGGAGGGGGAGCCGGGGAGGGGCTGGGGGAAGGGGGGCGCCAGCAGCAAAAACGCTACTGGCGCCTGGCTCCCGATCCCCCCTTAAGGGGGGGATCAGGGGGATCGGGACCGGCCCGAACCGGCCGATCAGGCCGGTCCGGCTCCGATTTGGTCCGGTTCGGGCCGATTTCGGCCGGTTTTTTTTTTTTTTTTTTTTTTTTAATCGGTGGGGGGAACAGTAAATTCCCCCCCAAATCGGATCGGGACCCGCTGATTCCGATTCGAATCGGAATCGGCCGATTCCGCAATCCATGATCTCTGTAGGCCGCCGCATGGTGACCCTTGCACAGGCAACGGATACACTCATCTCTTCCTATTGGAAGTCCAGCCGAAGCCAAGTTCTTCCGTGGAACATGTCTGCGAGCACCTTTCACCTGGACAGGTGTCCAGCCCCTCACCCCACCAGAAGTAGATCCGCCAAGAACTCTCCTCTCTCCTCCCTCACACTCTCCTCTCCGCACTCCTACCATCCCTGTGTGGGAGGTCCGTTTTGTTTTACCTTCAATGCTAATGGAATGGCTCTCTTGTTGGCATTAGAACCTCTCCAAAGAAAATTTCTCCGCAAACTATCTAGTTGGATTCTGATTTTGGCAGGCATGTAAAATACTGAGAGAAAGTGTTGCAGCATACTTGATAAGACTGAGTTCAATAAAGTGATCCTGCTACCCAACGATAAATTTCTGGCTTTCCAAATCAACAGCAGCTTTTGCACTTCTGAGAATAAGTGGTTCCCAATCAGACACAGTAAGAGCATTATAGTGGAAGGGTAGTCCCAAATAAGTAGTAGGAAATGTTGCTACTTTACAACCCATCTGATCAGCGAACTGTTGAATCTGAACAGTGTCCATATTGATACCTAGAATAGCACTTTTGTCAAAATTAATGAGCAGTCCTAAACATAACTGAAGGCTGTTTAGAATAAACTATAAAATTTCCATCTGAACCGTGGTACCATCCAGAAATAACAAGGTATCATCTGCGAACTGTAGGTGTGAGATAGAAAAAGGATAATGCATGACTTGGATTCCATTAATCCAACCTTGATCTTCAGCAATTTTGCACATCCTACTGAGCATATCAGCTACTAAAACAAATAAAAGAGATGAGAGAGGGTCTCCCTATCTAAGACCACGAGAACTTGAAAAGTATCCATGAACTCCTTCATTAATAATGATAGAAAATCCGGCTGTACTGACAGTCTTTTATCCAAAGAATCCATTGTTCAGGAAAACCATGAGTAATCATAATTTGCGATAGACTTCCAAGAAGCTCTATCATAGGATTTATTAGAAGTCCAATTTGCATGTAATTCCTGATTTTTCCTTCAGTCTACTCCCAGGAATGAAACCAGACTGATTCTCTTCAATTTGCATGTAATACCTGATTTTTTACATAAACCTATCTTTTCTAGATTTTGAAGAGAACCAGAGTAACAAAGTGTCCAGACTTTTCAGCAAATATAAAATTCACTATGTCATTTCATGTTTACAAATAGACTGCACAACCGCATGCCAAATGAAGTAGTAATCAAATTTCATGGGATTTTCATCCCTCTTTGTAGCATTTTGTACCTTGTCAGTCAGACTTCTTGCCATCACAAACTTCTGAATCAGGTTTTCTTTTCCCACTTTACCATCAGCTGTTTTCCATTTTTCCCCCATATACACAGCCTGAACCTATGTACATTGTAGCTTTTGCTCTTGATATGTAGTTGGTTTCTCATTCACACTATAGGCCTAAATTATTGAGAGTACAATAACATCTAGAGTAATAGCATCTTGCCACAACAAAGATGGTTCACAACCTTGGTATCTATTTATAAGGCAACATACTTTTTTCTATATTTGATTTGAAAAATAAAAATGGGACTTTAATTTCTAATAAACATATAATCAAACTTTTAAAATATCAAAAAAATAGAAATACTGGGATCAAGTATTACAGAGAAATTGTTTAAACTACTTCAAACCTGATGAAAAATAGACATCTCATGAATGAGGCATCCATCTTCGCATTTAGGCATCCTTCCTAGCAATAGGGTTGTCTACCATGTCGCCCCACCCAAGTGTCTATAAGACACGTGTCAAGGATATAATATGGGCAGATGCCAGGTGAACCCCAAGGAGGGAAATGGATCAGCCCTGACCAGCTCCAATTCCAAGGCCAGTTATGGCCATTTAACCAACCAACCCCCAACCCCCCCCCCCAAAAAAACGCACACACACACCCCAACCCAAATGGAACCAAACTAGTGCAGATCAGTTCTGAACCGGTTTGGCCCATGGTATTGGTACCAACCCACCCCTCACTGTTTCAGCCCTAGGCTTGGAACACAATATCTGCTTCCATTTCAGCCTATGCATTTATGTGCTAGTTATTGGAAATTCCATGTATGGTGTTGTTTGGCTTCAAGTTGAAATGGTGAGGACACCCATGCACGTTCACGCTTTGACCCAACCCATGTTTACCGTCGCCGTAGGATGGCTGCAGCAGATTGAGCAACGTTATGGCTTGGAGATGCCTCATGACACATTTTTTACATTTATTTGTGATGTTGGGCTTTGCTATGCCCCAATGATGTATTTTCCTCTTTATTTTAGGCTTCTAGGCCCATTAGTAGGCCCATAATCATTTTTCTAATTTCTTATAATTTTCTGATAGCATATTTCCTCTTTTAGAGTCTAGGGATACTTTTGGACTTCATTATACCTAGGGTTACTTATTTGGAACCCTATATATGTGTAGCCTACCCTAAAAGGGAGCAAGGAATGATGAAAAGAAGAAGAAAAGTTGGCAGCCGCCCATGGTGTTTTGTGGTGTGTGAGACCCGTGATGGGTTGTAGTGAGCAATAGGGGAGGGCCCCCTGCTTCGTCTTCTTCTCCCCCCCCCCCAAATTCTTCTTCTCCAGTCGTCTGCATCTGCCCTCACCCCCCTTTCTCCCAGTTCTCCTTCTACCCTCAATCGCCGCACTATTCCATCCGTTTCTTGTCATCCCTCTCTCTGTTCGTATCTGTTCGTGATAGGAGTCCACCCGCCGTCATCATACCCCCTCCCACGTGGCAGATCAAGCACAGTCACACGCTGCAAGCCTCGTCACCCGCACCGGTTCCCGCCCAGCCGCTCCACCAAGGATGGCAGTACCGGTACCGGTATCGGTGGGTACCGGTACCGGTACATACCGGCTGGTACCAGTCCAGTACCGGCGTACCGGTACATACCGGCCGGTACCGGTCCAGTACCGGCCCGGTACCAGCCAATACCCTTTAAATCAAGGGTACCGGTGCCGGCCGATACCGGTATGTACCGATATCAGCCGGTACTGCCAACCATGCACTACACACATGGCAAATCCACAGAACCTCAGCCGCCCCCTTCATTGGTCGCGCCACGAGCTGAGCAACCCTTCGGTTGCCATTCGTCGCCGCCCTCGAAGCCGTCAGACGCGTGGCGAAGCCAAGCGGTTCGAAGCCATCGGACGCGTAGCGAAGCCAAGCAGTTCGAAGCCGTTTGACACGTGGCATCATCGTGCATCCAACAATATTAACTTGAGCCACGGGATCGGTCAATCACAGTCACACAAACCGGCAATGAAAAATTTCTAACAAGCTAGGTGATCATAAAATTAACTCACAAGCACGGCGGCAGAAATGTCCAAATACTAAACAAACAAATTGTGCAAGAGGGATCGTTATCAGAGCTACCTGCCCGCTGTCAAGTGGGGCACGCAACCGGGGCACTCATTGCCTGGCTGTCGAACAGCCCCTGGAACTAGTCCGCAGGTGGGCCTGCACTAGTGAAAAGGTGGACCGGGATGTTGTAAAACACCCTCCCTGATACAGTAGTTCCTAGTGGGCCATTCGAATCTGGAAATTCATTGGGACAACGCACTGGACCGGACAGCACTTGAGGCAACGAGTCCTGACACCGAGGAGGGAAGAAGGCGGGCTCAATCGACAAGGGCTTCTTCGGCCAAACCTTGTCCGAGAGACGTGAAAAAAGGGAGGGGGGGGGGGGGGGGGGGGGGGGGGTTTCATGGCGGTCCAGGACGCTTCACACCTGAGTGAGCGACGAGGACAGGGAGGCAGGGAGGGAACTTCGGATGCGGACAACGATGTTGTCAGTTGCGCGGGGTCACGAACAGCACGATCGACGAAGGAGGGGCGGGCCGAACCTGCCAACTCGCCGCGTGGAGGCGGCGGATGATGCGGCAAGGCCGCAGGGCGGGAGCACGCACGCGAGGGACGAGGCTGGCAGATGCGGCGGGACACGAGGGGAACGTAGCGAGCGGGCGGGATTCGTCTCGGGGATCGATCGACGATGCCTTGCCCGGACTGGGGGGGCGCAAATGACACAGTGAAGGTGGTGGAATGATGGCGTGCAATGATGGCTAGATGATGGGGTTGGGGGCTTCCTTGGTACTAATAGAATAGTGGAAGAAGGGCACGGAGGCCAAAGGGGTGAGAAAACAACATAGTAGAACAGTGATGAACAGGGAAGCAATAGGACAGAAGGAAAAAAAATAGGAGGGAAAGTAGAAGAAGACGAACCAGGGAGGGCCCCCTATTGCTCACCACAGCGCAAACACCAGGGGCGGCTACCAACCTTTCTTTTTCTTTTCATCATTCATTACCCTCCTTTTTGGGAAAGGTTACATAGATATAGGGTCTCATTGAAGTAACCCTAGGTACAATAAATCTCAAAAGTACCCCTAAGCTCTAAAAGAGGAGAAAAAGCTGCCAAAAAATTACAGAAAAATAGAAAAATGAACATCGGCCAACTAATGGGCCTAAAGCCTAAAAACAAGGAAAATACATCAATGGGGCATAATAAGGCCCAACGTCACAAATAAATGAAAGAAAAATGTGTCAGGAGGCATCTCCAAGACATAAAGCTGCTCGATCTGCTGCAGACGTCCTGCGACGACGATAAACATGGGCCGGGTCGAAACGTGAACGCGCACAGGTGTCCTCACCAATCCTCACCAACTGGGAGAAACTCGACCCCGTCAAATAAGGGTCCCGGCCACTCTGATAACGCTTTAGGAGATCCGGGTCAATATGATGTAGCTCCTCGCGCGTGATCCACATGTCTTCCGTCGATGACCTCCCTCTCTAGTGAACAAGGTAACGCTGATAAGCTCCATCCCTAGAAGTAACAACATGTTCATCCAATATATGATCAATCTGCTCACGCTGTGCTGGAACAAAGGTCGGAAGTGGACTCTCATAGGTGGGGTCACTCTCAAGGAAAGGAGAAGGCTCAAACGGGTCACTGAGAATCACTGCCGACTCTCAGTAGGCTACCAAATCTGAGATGTTGAATGTGGTATTGATGACATAGTCTGGGAGTATGTCAACAACATATGCATTCGGTCTAACTCGTTTCAACACTTTGAATGGACCGGCTCATCGAGCTTGCAGTTTCTTAATGACTCCCGAAGGAAATCGTTCAGGTCTGACCTTAATCATCACATAGTCGCCCTCTTGAAACTCATGATGTCGCCGATGAGCATCTGCCATCCGTTCGTAATGTTAATTATTGATCTCAATGTGACGACGGATGTTATCATGAAGACTCCTATTATGCGCTGCTAGGCAAACTCAGAAATGCGTGCATGACGGGGCAAGGGAACAAGATCTATAGATCCTCTAGGTATATAGTATGTGACTATCTCAAATGGACTCACGCCAATAGACCTATTGACCGAACTGTTGTATGCAAACTCAACATGCTTTAAGACCTGATCCCAACTACGCGTATGCTCACCCACTAAACAACCCAGCAAATCACCTAGACTTCTGTTAACTACCTCAGTCTGTCCATCAGTCTGGGGGTGGTAAACAATAGAAAACTTGAGCTTGGTGCCCAAGAGATGCCAGAGGATCTTCCAGAACTAGCTGACGAAATGCATGTCCCTGTCAGAAACAATGGTCTTCGGTGACCCATGAAAACGAACAACTCCCTAATAGAAGAGATGGGCTACACAAGACGCATCTGAAGTTTTAGAACATAGAATAAAATGAACCATTTTAGAGAACTGATCAATTACAACCAGAATAGAATCGTGCCCACGGAGGGTTCGTGGCAGGTCTAAGACAAAATCCATGCTAATATCCTGTCACGGACAGTCGGACACAAGAAGGAGAGTCTACAAGTCAGTATTCTGCCTCTTTCGTTTTGCCGTAGTGCAGGTGCGGCACTGAGCAACGATCTGTGCCACATCACGCTTTAGGCTAGGCCAGAAGAAGCAATGCTCAACCAGCTCAATGGTCTTGTTCTGGCCGAAGTGACCAGCTAGATTACCCGCATGTACCTCCTAAATGAGAAAATCACAAACCGAAGTCCGCAGAATACATAATCGATCACTACGGAAAAGGTAACCCTCATGCAAGATATAATTATTGAACTATAGCGAGGGTCTGGCAAGAAGAGCAGTGTGGATCGGACCAAAATCAAAGCAAACTAAATACTCCTCTCGGAGTCTGTCAAATCCAGTAACTTTCAAGCTGACAACTGATAACAGAGAATATCGGCGACTCAGCGCGTCAGCTACGCGGTTCTCCACACCCGCCTTATGTCCCAAGACAAACGTGTAGGCCTAAAGAAACTCCGTCCAACAGCTATGCCTCGGGTTCAATTTCTTCTGGGCCTGGAGGAACCTAAGGGCCTCATGGTCTGAAAATAAGATGAACTCCTACGGTAGCAGATAATGTCTACAATATCTCGACGCCTAAACTACCGCATAAAATACCTTATCATAGGTGGAGTACTTCAGCTTAGCATCATTCAATTTCTCGATGAAGTATACAATGGGATGGTCCTCCTGGCTCAAAACCCCACCTATGCCGACACCAGAAGCATCACAAGAGACCTCAAACACCTTCGAAAAATCTGGTAAACGAAGGATAAGTGTCTGGGTCATACGCTCCTCGATGTCACGAAAGACCGAAGCTGCGACCTACGTCCAATGAAAGGCTCCCTTCTGAATACAATCAGTGATCGGAGCCATTATAGAGCTGAATCCACAGATAAATCGACGGTAGAATGTCACAAAGTCATGAAAACTCTGTACATCATGGATAGACTACGGCTCAGGCCACTCTACTACCACCCTGATCTTCTCCGAGTCAGTAGAAACACCCTCAGAAGAGACGACAAATCCTAAGAAGATCACTCGGTCAGTCAAAAAAGCACACTTCTTAAGATTACCGAACAGACTCCCGCGGCGAAGAATGAGACACCTGCTGAAGGTGCTCCAGATGATCCTCCCTAAAATGGTTGTAGATGAGAATATCATCGAAGTACACGACCAGGAAGACACCAATGAGAGGTCGCAGTATCTGAGTCATCAGCCACATAAAGGTACTAGGGGCATTGGACAGCTCGAAAGGCATGACCAACCATTCAAAAAGTCCATCATTTGTCTTGAAAGTTGTCTTCCACTCATCCTCAGATCTGATCCAGACTTGGTGATAGCCACTTTTCAAATCAACCTTTGAGAACGCAGTGGTTCCTGCCATCATATCAAGCATGTCATCAAGACGGGGAATGGGAAATCTATATTTGATAGTGATGCGGTTAATCGCACGAATGTCCACACACATCCTCCAAGTGTCATCTTTCTTTGGAGCTAAGAATACGGGAACAGCACAAGAACTCATGCTCTCGTGAATGGAACCCCTCCTCAGAAGTTCCTCTACCTGCCTCTAAAGCTCAGAATACTCAATGGGATTCATGCAATAGTGTGACAGGTTGGGCAAGGTAGATCCCAGAATTGCGGTGGACCATCCTTGCCCCTATCGCGTATCATGGATAAACTCTACATCTATTCCCATTCAAACGAGGTGCATCGTTCCGATCACTTTCTCTCCGTATGAGGATCAGATTTGGTGCGATGTCTTATCGATGGAGGTCAAGAGTCTCACCTTTGGCCGGCCATGGATTTATGACGTAGACGCGGTCCTTTACGGCCAGTCCAACACGTGTGTATTTCTATTTGGCGATCGGCGCATTACCTTGCAGCCCTCCCATCCAAAGTCCGCACCCCAGCGGAGGCACCCCAATCCAGTGCTCTTGCTTCTTCTTCTACCCCCTCTACCTCCGGTGCCATTGCTTTCTCTAGTGTTACTTCTGCTAGCACTCCAACTTCTCGTAGCACGGTGCTGTTGAGCACTCCCCCATTTCCCGCTCGACTCTTTCAAGCAGTGTTTTGGTCGTGTCCCTTCCATCCTTGGCGCCCCCCTTCCACGACTCTTCAGTTGATTAGCGCTCAAGAGCTTGAACATGATTTAGTTAAGAGCGAGCATGTTTATCTTCTTGCGGTTAGAAAGGTTACCGCTGAGACCCCGAGTGAGCACCCCACTAAGGTCACTTCTCTTCTTCAGTAGTTCTAGGATGTCTTTCCTGAGGATCTTCTGGAGGGTTTGCCACCTATGCGTGATATCCAGCACGCCATTAATTTGATTTCGGGATCTACCTTGCCCAACCTGCCACACTATCGCATGAATCCCACTAAGCATTCTGAGCTTCAGAGGCAGGCAAAAGAACTTCTGAGGAGGGGCTCCATTCGCGAGAGCATGAGCCCCTATGTTGTTCCCGCACTCCTAGCTCCAAAGAATGATGGCACTTGGAGGATGTGTGGACAATCGTGCGATTAACCACATCACTATCAAATATAAATTTCCCATCCCCCGTCTTGATGACATGTTTGATATGATGACGGGAGCCACTATGTTCTCAAAGGTCGATTTGAAAAGTGGCTATCACCAGGTCCGGATCAGATCTGGAGATAAGTGGAAGACAACTTTCAAGACAAATGATGAACTCTTCGAATGGTTGGTTATGCCCTTCGGGTTGTCCAACGCCTCTAGTACCTTTATGTGGCTGATGACTCAGGTATTGCGACCTCTCATTAGTGTCTTTCCTGGTCATGTACTTCGACGATATTCTCATTTACAGCCGTTCTAGGGAGGATCATCTGGGGCACATTCGGCAGGTGTATCTCATCCTTCGCCGCAAGAGTCTGTTCAGTAACCTTAAGAAGTGTGCTTTTTTGACTGACCGAATGATCTTTTTAGGGTTTATCGTCTCTTCTGAGGGTGTTTTTGCTGACCCGGAGAAAATTAGGGCGGTAGTAGAGTGGCCTGAGTCGCAGTCTATCTATGATGTACGGAGTTTTCATGGCTTTGCGACATTCTACCGTCAATTTATCCGTGGATTCAACTTTATTATAGCTCCGATCACTAATTGTATTCGGAAGGGAGCCTTTCATTAGACGAAGGCCGTAACTTCGGCCTTTCGTGACATCAAGGAGTGTATGACCCAGACACCTATCCTTCGTCAGCCAAATTTTTCTAAGGTGTTTGAGGTCTCTTTGTGATGCTTCAAGTGTCAGCATAGGTAGGATTTTGAGCCAGGAGGGTAACCCTATTGCATACTTCAGCGAGAAATTGAATATTGTTAAGCTGAAGTACTCTACCTATGACAAGAAATTCTATGCGGTAGTTCAGGCATTGGGATATTAGAGACATTATATGCTACCGTAGGAGTTCGTCTTATCTTCGGACCATGAGGCCCTCAGGTTCCTCCAGGCCCTGAAGACATTGAACCCGAGACATAGCCGTTGGGTGGAGTTTCTTCAGGCCTACACCTTTGTCTTGAGACATAAAGCGGGTGTGGAGAACCACGTAGCTGACGTGCTGAGTCGCCGATATTATCTATTATCAATTGTCAGCATGGAGGTTACTAGATTTGACAAACTCAGAGAGGAGTATTTAGCTTGTCCCGATTTTGGTCCGATCCACACTGCTCTTCTTGTCAGACCCTCGCGAGAGTTCAGTGATTATATCTTGCATGAAGGTTACCTTTTCCGTGGTGATCAATTATGTATTCTGCGGACTTCAGTCCGTAATTTTCTCATCTGGGAGGTACATACGGGTGGTCTAGCTGGTCACTTCGGCCGGAACAAGTCTATTGAGATTGTTGAGCATCGCTTCTTCTGGCCTAGCCTGAAGCGTGATGTGGCACAGATCGTTGCTCAGTGCCGCACCTGCGCTACGGCAAAGCAGAAGAGGTAGAATACTAGCTTGTACACTCATTCCCGTGCCCAACCGTCTGTGGCAGGATATTAACATGGATTTTGTCTTAGGCCTACCACGAACCCTCCATCGGTACGATTCTATTCTGGTTGTAGTTGATCGGTTCTCCAAAATGACTCATTTTATTCCTTGTTCCAAGACTTCATATGTGTCTCATGTAGCCCATCTCTTCTATGAGGGCGTTGTTCGTTTACATGGGTTATCGAAGACCATTGTTTCTGATAGGGACGTGCGTTTCGTCAGCTATTTCTGGAAAATCATCTGGCATCTCTTGGGCACCAAGCTCAAGTTTTCTACTGCTTACCACCCCCAAATTGATGGACAAATCGAGGTGGTTAATAGAAGTCTGGGTGATTTGCTGCGTTGTTTAGTGGGTGAGCATACACGTAGTTGGGATCAATTCTTAAAGCATGCTGATTTTGCATATAACAGTTCGGTCAATAGGTCTATTGTCATGAGTCTATTTGAAATAGTCACAGACTATAGACCTAGAGGACCCATAGATCATGTTCATTTGCCCCATCATACACGTATTTCTGAGTATGCACAGTCACTAACAGAGCATATTAGGAGTCTTTAAAATAGCATCCATCATCACATTGAGATCAGCAATAAACATTACAAACGGATGGCAGATGCGCATCGGCGACAACGTGATGATCAAAGTCAGACCTGAACGGTTTCCTTCGAGAGCCATCAAGAGACTGCAAGCTCGAGGAGCCGGTCCATTCAAAGTGTTGAAGCGAGTTCGACTGAATGCATATGTTGTGGACTTACCCCCGAACTATGGCATCAGTACCACATTTAACATCTCAAAATTGGTAGCCTACCGGGACCCGACAGTGATTCTCAGTGACCCGTTTGAGGCTTCTCCTTTCCTTGAGAGTGACCCCCACCCATGAGAGTCCACTTCCAGCCTACGTTCAAACACAGAATGAGCAAATTAACCATATACTAGACGAGCAAGTTGTTACTTCTATGGATGGAGCCTATCAACATTACTTTGTTCACTAAAGAGGGAGGTCGTCGACGAAGGACACGTCGATCACGCGCGAGGAGTTGCAGCAGATTGACCCGGATCTCCTAGAGCATTATCAAAGTGGCCGAGACCCTTATTCGACTGGGGCGAGTTCCTCCCAGCCAGAGAGGATTAGTGAGGACACCCGTGCGCGTTCACATTTCGACCCGACCCATGTTTACTGTCATCGCAAGACGTCCACAGTAGATCGAGCAACTTTATGCCTTGGAGATGCCTCCTAACACATTTTTCTTTCATTTATTTGTGATGTTAGGCCTTCCTATGCTCCATTGATATATTTTTCCTTTTTTTTAGGCTTTAGGCCCATTAGTGGACCTATGTTCATTTGTCTATTTTTCTGTAATTTTCTGGCAACTTTTTCCCTTTTTTAGAGCCTAGAGGTACTTTTGGGTTTTATTGTACCAAAGGTTACCTCAATGGAACCCTATATATATGTAGTATTTTCTAAAAAGGAGGGCAATGAATGATGAAAAGAGAAAGCAAGGTTGGTAGCCGCCCCTGGTGTTTGTGTTGTGGTGAGCAATAGGGGAGGGCCCCCTGGTTCATCTTCTTCTACTTCTCCCCCTATTTCTTCTCCTTCTTCCTTATTTCTTCTTTGTTTATCACTATTCTACTCTATTGTTTTCTCACCCCTTCGGCCTATGTGCCCTTCTTCTACTATTCTATTCGCACTAAAGAAGCCTCAAGCCCCATCATCTAGCCATCATTGCACGCCATCATTCCACCACCTTCATTGTGCCATTCGCGCCCCCCAGTCCGGGCAAGGCATCGTCGATCAAGTCTCAGGACGAATCTCGCCCGCTCGCCACGTCCCCCCCCCCCCGGATCCCGCCACATCTGCCAGCCTCGTCCATCGCGCGCACGCTCCCGCCCCGCCGCCGCCACGCGGCCTTGCCGCATCATCCGCCACCTCCACGTGGTGAGTCGGTAGGTTCGGCCCGCCCCTCCTTCGCGATCGTGCCGTTCGTGACCCTGCGCAGCCGACAGCATCGTCGTCCGCATCCTAAGTTCCAGCCCCGCCTCCCCGTCCTCGTCGCTCACGCAGGTGCGAAGCGTCCCGAACCACCACGACCCCCGCCCTTTTTTTCATGTCTCTCAGACGAGGTTCGCCCGACGAGGCCCTCGTCGATCGAGCCCGCCTTCTTCCCTCCTCAGCCTTAGGACTCGTTGCCTCAGGTGTCATCTGGTCCAGTGCGCCGTCCCAATGAATTCCATATTCGGATGGCCCACTAGGAACTATTGTATCAAGGAAGGAGTTTTACGGCATCCCAATCCACCTTTTCACCAGTACAGGCCCACCTGCGGACTGGTTCCAGGGGATGTTCGACAGCCAGGCAATGAATGCCCCGGTTGCATGCCCCACTTGACAATGGGCAGGTAGTTCTAATAACGATCCATCTTGCACAATTTGTTTGTTTAGTATTTGGACATTTCTGCCACCATGCTTGTGAGTTAATTTTAGGATCACCTAGCTCGTTAGAAATTTTTCATTGCCGGATTGTGTGATTGTGATCAACCGATCCCATGGCTCAAGTTAATATTGTTGAATGCGCGATGATGTCCTAGACTAACGGTAGTTCTCACTATCGTCGATCCATTCGTTGTCGCAGCGAGGGACGGCTTGCTTAACTTGCATTTTTTATTATCATCACATATTATCTTTCTTGAAAAATTGTGATCGTTGTGCTCCTTCGCTATTCACGTGGTGTGAATTGTTGATCTCAGTTGTGGTAAAATGGTCGGGTCCACTTCGGTAGTCATCCCGCATTAGTTTCCTTTCCTTCAGATATTAGATAAGAACAAATTTACACTGAAAGAAACTATTAGTTAAAGCAAAAACTGAGAATGCTGGTAGGGATGCAAATGGAAACTGATAACATGATTATTCAACCGACTATTAGCTTATAGGTCCGTTAATGGATAGTCTTTCTAAACCGATATGTATAGGGGATAAGGTATTGGATAAAACTTTTTTATGACCGAATACATATGATACATTGATGATCCGATTAAAAGGACAGTTAACGGATAGCCTTTCTAAACCGATAACATAACGGATATGGTCACGGATCTACCTTAGATCCACACCGAATCCAAC
This sequence comes from Zantedeschia hybrid cultivar, assembly GCA_030544215.1. Taxonomy (NCBI): domain Eukaryota; kingdom Viridiplantae; phylum Streptophyta; class Magnoliopsida; order Alismatales; family Araceae; genus Zantedeschia; species Zantedeschia hybrid cultivar. The sequence goes on along the minus strand of JARZZO010000013.1, from coordinate 10,333,826 downwards.
CCCTATGCATCCCTAAATGCTGGAATTAGAAAAAGAAACAGCCGATGTACACGTAACACAAGCTGGAAGTTAAGCATCACTCAATACATCAGACCCACTGCAATTCCATAATTCTGCTTAATTAGAGTGATTATTCTTATCCATGTTAGTTATTAACTTCATATGTATCCTGTAACAAGCAACCCTTTACTTCAAAATTGAAAGAATGAAAATGCTTGGTGCCCTTACCAAAGGAATCTTACGTCTTAGTGTACGAAACCAGTTCATGCTCCAAAATGATCTGAACCATGCCATGGTAGTTCACCTTCTTCCAGTATCTGTAACCTTATGAAATGCCTGCGAGATGCATCTTTTACATCATGTAACCAAGCACTGACTTGTTACCTCCGGCTGATCTTGGATGGCACAGTCGTAGGTTTACATTATACCCTTGCATAATCCACGGACAATTCTAACACTGCATCAGATGATGATAGAACTCTCTGCCCATCCACTGATTCCAATGAAGGGTATGAACAGATGTGCAGACTCTCTTTAATGGGGTAATATATTCTCTTATCGTGAACCCTCCAAAACACCTCCATTCTCTTCAACCTCTCCAGTTCTATCATTCGAGTTACCACCAGTTAATTCAAACAGCATTTCTTTTGCTTTCTGTGGATCACTGCCATCTACAACAGGCAATAAATTTGTGTTCTTCTTGTAGTTCCAAACAAGCATTGAAATATAGTCTTGTGGTGTTAGAAGACCTTGTTCACGAAGGGCGTTCTGCTGCTCCTCCAGAATTCCTGTATCCTGAAGCCTTATATATTCTAAGAAGACTTTCTCATGGTCTGGTCTCCAGCCACCAGGAAAAGGTGTGTAATCTGTATCTGGAACAAGAGACATACGGGTGTACAGTAGACCATCAATGGAGTCCACAAGACCCATTCTCAACAAATTGTGGTACTCTGGTGACTGCCCCTTCTTGTCCTTTAAAGGCTGGCTCAGATTCCTCGAAGCAATTTTGTATACCTTCGCCCTTGAACGTAGCTTATATTTGGCAGCATAAAGTTTTGCCAAAGACCCTCTAATTATGTAAGAACAAAAGTGTACAACTTTTTTGCGGTTATCTGCATATCTGTACCATTCAGCCATCGTGGACAATAACTTGTTCATCTGTGCATTAGTATGTGCCTGTGTGGCATGAAACATTCTAAAGCAGGGCTGTGGGTCAGGATCCCTATCGCCCTTCAAAAATTTCAGCTTCCTGAACTGCTTGATGCATTGCCTCAAGCTTGCTGTCACCGATAATAGCGTACCTACACCCTTCTCACTAATGATCTTCCCACCCGTTGCAGTATACCTTAATGTTGGGTAGACCACACGTCGGCATAACACATGATCCAGGAACATGATACCCTTGGTGATGTGCTCAATGGGAAGGCTCTCACTGTCCAACTTCAGTAGATACTTTTGGTCACAGAACTCAATCAGCTGCTTCCTCAGAGCCGCAGCGTCAGCCCTTGGCCCTCTCACACCAATCAGGATGTGCCCACCATAACGTATGTAATCAATCTTCCGGGTCTTGTCCGGCCCACTTGTCGGGACGAATTCTGGCCATGAGGTATTGCCCTGTTCTTGCTCCCCTCCTTCTGGGTCTTCGCTGTTCCATATAACGTCCGTCTTAGAGGGGCGGTAGAACTCCTTGATCTTCCCTTCCACCCACTTGTCCAACTCGTCGAGCACCACATTCGCCAGCAAGGGACTGACCACCCCGCAGTGCCCCCAGTTGGGAAGCTTCTCTGCCTCCTCCGGAGCAAAGCCGAAGAACGTCTGCAGCCAATATGGGTCCGGCTTCGGCTCATCCTCGGCCAACACCCTCTTCTTCTGGTACTTGCGCTTCTTCTTCTTCTTCCTGGCGGCTTCCTCGTCCTCCGGGCGGCCGGTGATCACCGGAGTCACGAGCGCGGACTTAATCAAGTCGACGACTTTCTTGTCCCTGACGTCCCTCAGCAAGGCATTGATCACCAGACCCACCTTGACCCCGTCCAGAATCGTGCTGAGATCGCCTTTCATGTACCACAGGTACCCAGCGAAGTTCCGCCGGACCACCCGAAGCACCGTGTGTGGGTTCCTGCCGGGGCGGAAAGCGAAGGATTTGTTGGAGAACCTGGCCTCGTAGATGGGCTCCAGGATCATGAGAAGGACCTCGTGGACGACACGGTCCTGGAAGGCCGGGGGCTGGGCAGTGGTGAGGAGGGCGCGGATCTTCCGTTTGGACAGCGCGTCGAGGTCGGTCTTGTCCCTGGGGGAGCGGAGGTAGAACTCAAGGCGGGCGCCCCAGCGGAAGCGGTCGTCGAGCACGGCGTTGCGGAGGGCGAGGAGGCCGTCGAGGGCGGCTCGGGGGATGGCGCTCTTGGGGAGGTAGGAGCCCGTATCGTCGGCGCAGACCTTCTGGTAGGCGATGACCCAGAGCTCGAAGCGGCGGAGGTAGGAGGAGGCATTGGTGACGGTCCGGCAGGGATCGCGGAAGCTGTCGACCCAGAGCGAGGAGCAGATGGCGATGCCGTCCTCCCTGATCAGGGAGGATGGGTCCTCGGCCGCCGCCGCCGCCGCCGCTGCGGCGGAGGGGGGCCCGGGGAGCCAGCGGCGGGACTGTGGGTGCTGCTGCTGCTGCTGGTAGAAGGGCGGCGGGGGGCGGAGGGAGGAGAGGGAGCAGCGTAAGGGTGGAGAAGGGAAAGGGGAGTTGAGGGTTGGTGTGGAGAGGGCGTGGAACAAGGCAGCGAGGCGGCGCCGATGCATCTGGGGGTGGGGGGGGAGGGGAGCAAACCCTAACCCTAAAAGCCAAACGCAAGGGAGGATCCTGCCAACATTCTTGTTCGGAGAAATCGTGGATAGGAAGCAAGAGAGAGACGAGAAGAACAGAGAGACCACAAACACAAGGCGAGGGAGGCAAAACCCCTCCTGGCCGGCCGGTCCAGGGTTTTAGGCTACGCAAGCAAGCAGACCTTTCTTCGGGGAGTTCCTCTCAGTTTTGGGGTGGGGGTGCAAATTGCACTTACAAACCAGAGTTAACCTGCCCACCGCACCGACTAGTAACTCTTAATATCTCACATGTATGTATAATTTGATCTCTAAAACTGTTAAAAAAATAATTTAATTTTAAAAAAAATCTTATTCATTTGAGTGTAACTTTTTATTTTTAACATTATCTAATTGGAGAGGATGAACGAGTAGGACATGTGGGTCCAAAGCATACAAAATTAAAAAAAATTATATTTCCTCACTGAGTCGAGTATTAAAATGATTGTTCAAATTTGACTTGTTTAAATATTAAATAGGCTTGAGTCTTGTATCAAGTAATTCCATGTAATCAATTAGACCCAAAATTTGTAAAGTTTAAAATTTTAAACTTAGACTAAACCATAGTGGTATATCTGTAATAGAGTGTGTTATGACTCCTAAAAAGAGTGGACATAAAAAGAACGATGACTCAATCACCACTGTAAGCTCAAACATACGAAAGAAGCTCAAATAAAAATTGACAAGCGGCGATTGGGTTACGGCCCAAACAGGCTCATTTGGCCCACAGGAACCGGCGCGAGGGGCTCACGTGGCTCTCGGCATCCCAACGGACATCCGAGGTCGGGAATCTGGATTTAACAAATCCGAGTCCCGAGACCACCAGGTTATGCACCCGCTGGCAGTTCCCGAGACCCTCTAGGGTCTCAGACAAGCCACTCGAGATTTGTAAGTCAGCCATCGCTCTTGGCCATCGGATATTGGCAACTCAGTCAAGCAAAGACCGGGAGTCCAGAGTCGGAAGGCCACTCCCTCTCGGCCTCTTGAGATAACAAAGGTCGCCCTAAGGGCGACCTGTAGCGCTTCCTCGATGTCATGCAGACCTTGTACGCTAACGGCATAACTGCCCAGTTTTTGTAGGTTTGCATGATCTACTCCCTCCAATCACGAGTAGATCCCTCCTTGCCTATTGTCCCATGATCTCCTCAATCAAAGATAGTGGATCATGGGATCATGGCCTCTCCAAAGGCAACTGTCCCCAGGATGCCTATAGGACGAGAGACTATTAAAGTCCCAGATCTTCTTCGGTCACAGGTACGCAATACTGAGCTCAAAAAACCACTAGCAAAATCTCATCTGCTAGCACCTAACTTAAGCATCAGAAGGTTTTTCTCTCCATTAGACTAGGGGGCCCTTTGGTTCCTCTTCTCCCTCTTGCAGGTTCTACCATGAGCGTTTCCATCTAACAACAAATTCTATCGAGTAGTCGAGATATGTGATCGAATGGTCATCGTGATCCGACCAATTTCCGACCGCTACATGATTGGCGTCGTCTGTAGGAACGCACAAAGATATATGGCAAAAGGCAACAAGAATAGCCGTGGCGCCGAAGCGGCGTCGCAGATCAACGACGTTGGAGTCGACACCGGCGCTAATCGATCGACCCATGGGGGTGGTCGCTCAACAACTTGGCGCCTTGCTCACCCTGATGCAGGCGCGCCTCCCTGCACCACCGGCGGTTCCGGAGCCTTACTTGAGGCTGCCCCCCAGGAACGACCCCAAAGGGAGGCCTAGCAACTGCCTGCCGTCGATGATAGGCGTGAAGGCATGTAAAGCGCCGATGGTCGGTTCCTCATCCTTGATGGGGAAATCCGACGTAACAACCTTCAGCCGGCAGCCTCTGGAGTCGCCGGCTCGAACCGCTCCTCTCCAAAAAGGAAAAGCGATCGAAAAGGCCAAAGCCATCGCTCCTGAGCTTCGAGATCCCATTCTCCACAAGAAAGTCCCACTGTACATCGGCGCATCGACGAGTTGGAGAAGAAGCTCAGCGAGCGAGAACTCCGCCTAGAGCGCTGAGAGAAATGTATCGAAAGCCTCCTCCGAAGGAGACACTCCCTCTTCCTCTCCGATGAGGAGGGGGATCTCTCTCCCTTAGCCGCCGAGATCCTGGACGTCCCAGTCCCCAAGAAGATGCCTGTCAACAGCCTCAACACCTACGATGGGCAGGGGGACCCGGAAACCCACTTCAACAACTTTCAGTCTCACATGAGACTGTATTAAGTCTCAGACGTCTGCTGCCGTGCCTTCACCACTACCATAGTGGAAATGACACAAACGTAGTGAACCACCCTAGTGTCAGGTTCGATTCGCTCTTTCGGGCAACTCGGGAAACTATTTCGAGACCACTTTGCTGGCGCCCACCGGAAGAGATCATGAGCTAGCCTGCTAGCTATTAAGCAAAAGTGCGGAGAGTCCCTCCAGGAATATATTTCTTGCTTCCACGACGAGGCCCTTCGAGTTCCAAAACTTGAAGTATCCTCCGTTGTGATTGTCCTTATTCAGGGCCCTCACGATAATGCTCTCCGAAGGGCCATCACCCTCTAGGAGCCTAAGACCCTGATCGCCCTCATCAACCTAGCGCACCAGCATGTTGACTGCAAGGAAGTGGTAACTGCCTACCACTACCCAGGAGAGGAAGGTGACTGCGAGCACCAAAATGACTGGCCTCTTCTCGAGAAGAAGAAGTCCCGGCACTTTAAGGGAGAGTCTAAAGGTCCCGCGACTCCATACCTTACACACCATTAACAACTCCCGTGTTCGAGATCCCACAAGATATCAAGAATAAGGAGTATGTCAATTGGCCCCAAAAAAATGAGGACTGACCCCAAATGTCGGGATAGGAGGAAATACAGCGACTTCCACAAAGACTATGGCCACAAAACTGAGGAATGTTAGCATCTACGGGACAAGATAGAGTCCCTAATACATTGGGGATATCTTGAGAAGTACGTGGCGAAGCCTGGCCAGAAGTGCGAAGCACCTCGGATCGAGAATCGCCCTAACGGCACTAAGATCTATATGATCTTGGGCGGCGTGACGTCAGGAGGAGACAAATGCTAGGGAAAGAAGTACTACGCGCGCCGGGTGAACCTTGTAACCCCTGATCCCAAGCGTTCTGAACACGAGAAAACAAATATACGGGACCCTCTGAAGGAACCCATCGTTTCTCGGACGAGGACTAGGAAGGAGTAACCATTCCTCACAATGACACTCTTGTCGTGGTCGCAACGGTTAATAAATGTAAAGTTCATCGTATTTTAGTAGATGGAGGCAGCGGCCCCAACGTTATCAGTTACGACTGCTTTCTTCAAATGGGTGCCGATGTCCCACCAACGCGACAGATGCGTACGCCATTGTTCGGGTTCTCGGGCAACGTTGTTCCCCCTAGGGGATAGTAGAATTAGCAGTGACTCTTGGAACTGCTCCCCGAGAGGTCACCTTCGTCACCGACTTCATAATCATTCAAGGGATGAGCACCTACAACGCAATCATCAGTAAGGGAATCATCAGAGGAGTTACGGGGGTCCCATCCTCCTATCATCAAAAGCTGAAGTTCCCAACCCCTTTCGGAGTTGGGGAGGCCAGAGGGAATCAAGAAGGATCCTGTCGGTGTTACCTCATAGCCTCCAAGGGGACAAAATAATAGGTAGCGGAGCTCCCTCAAGAGTCCGAGAAGGAGCAGAAGTTTGCCTCCCCAACCGAGGATCTTATGAATATCCAGCTGGGTGAGGACCAGATCGGACATCCATGTTGGCTCAACTCTCACGGCAGAGCAAGTAGATGAATATCGGGCGTTCTTATCACGGTACCAGGATGTCTTTGCCTGGTATGATGATGATCTCCCGGGTATTCCTACCGAGGTGGCAGCGCATCACCTCAACTTGCTATCTGATAAGAATCATGTCCAAGAGAGACAAAGAAGGTGTGCACCTAAGAGACAGGAATCAGTCCAGGGGCAAGTCACCAAGGGGCTGAAGACCGGCTTACTCGTGCCCATCTAGTACCCTCAATGGCTCGCTAATGTGGTCCTTGTCTGAAAGGCCACAGGGAAGTGGCGCATTTGTGTCGACTTCACCGACCTCAACAAGGCCACCTCGAAGGATTGCTATATGCTGCCTAATATCGATTAGCTGATCGACTCAACGTCGGGGAATGAAATGTTGAGTTTCCTAGATGCGTACTCTGGGTACCACCAGATAGGATGAATCTATCCAATGAAGAAAAAACAGCTTTCATCACCGACATGGCCATCTACTGCTACATTCGGATGCCATTCGGCCTCAAGAATCCTGGAGCAACATACCAGTGCCTGGTGAACTCCATGTTCTACTCTCAATTCGGGAGGAATATGGAGATCTACATCGACAACATGCTGGTAAAGAGTCCGAAGGCCTCTAATCACATACTCGATCTAGCCGAGACCCTCGACACACTAAAGAGGTACAACATGAAACTCAACCCCTCCAAATGTGCATTCGCAGTCAAGTCCGAAAAGTTCCTGGTGTTCCTAGTCACCCATAGAAGAATCGAGGCCAACCCAAAAAAGCTCCAAGCCATCCAAGATATGCAGCGTCCTAACAGGATCTGGGACATCTAATGCTTAGCTGGAAGAGTAGTAGCTCTTAGCCGATTCTTGTCGAGAGCGGTAGAAAGATGTCTGCCTTTCTTCGAAGTGCTACAAGGCATACAGAAGCAGGCAAAGAACAAAGGCAAGATCGAATAAACTCAGGAATGTGAAGACACATTCCAGGAGTTGAAGCAATACATGGCTTCTCCACCGATACTGTCAAAGCCAGTTGCGGGGGAACCTCTATTCTTGTATATATCAGTCACTCCTCACTCGCTAAGGTCAGTGCTGGTGAGGGATGACAGAATACAGAGGCCAGTCTATTACACCAGCAAAGTCCTACAAGGGCCCGAGCTGAGATACCTACTTGATGAGAAGTTCGTGCTTGCCTCAATCTACTCGGCCAAGCGGCTGCACCCTTACTTTCAAGCTCACCCTATCGTGATTTACACAAGCCAACCCTTGGATAGAATCTTGTAGAATCCTAAAGCATCGAGAGCCCCTCACTGCAAGTGGAGGCCACGAAAGCAAAAAACTATCAACAAGGGAAAACCTCTGAAACGACCTGCCACTCTATAATCAAGGATCCGATTACTAAATGGATACTGAATCATTAAAATTAAGAGTCCAACCAAGATCTCAAATAAGTCTGAGAAATAAATGATAAACTAAGCTAAACATTCCACACAGCATCAAACTATAAAGAAAGTGTAGGAATTAAAAAATATTACAGTCTGACTCAATTCAGTAAATAATTATATAGTCCACAATTGAAAAGAAATAATTATCCGTATAGGCCTGAATTAAAAGTACAACTGCATCGGGGCATGTCCCGGAACGATGACTGCTGGCGCGTAACCCGAGACAGAATCCCACAACTGCTACGCCTGTCAGGAACCCTCACCTGAGACTACAGGGAGTGAGTCACACTGGAAAGGACTCAATACAGATCCCTCAATCCCCACCTCCCATACACGCACACACAATCACAAGACAACAAGGATATATAGGCAAGATCTATGCAAGTAAAGCGTTAAATTAATCACATGTCCACCTTAAGAAACACATAAAAGTCGTCAAGTCAACCAGGAAAAAACATCAACCTGGTGGGACGGAACAACAACCCCTCAGATAGCACGCTGGCTACTCCGACCTGTCTAGTTCTAGGTGGTGCCTCCTCCCAGTCACGAGTGACACTCCGAAGTGTATTACTCCCAATCGATACTAGCTATTATCCCGGGGTACACCAGGTGATCCTCGCCTCCTAGGCGCCACCATGTCACTACGTCACTCCCACACCGACACAGGGTGTCAAGCGCTAACAATTGTCACTCTAAGTCCACGGTTGCATAAACACAACATAATGCGATTCCGATCACATAGAAATCCATCCCCCCCCTCCCCCCCCCCCAATGTATGATTTTAAGAATGCATTAACAAAATTGTCTAACAATATATAAGAATATAATTGACATAATGTATAATAATCATACATGTTAAATGCAAGGAAATATGGGGCTCTATCTTGAATCGCGTCGACTCAGCTCGACGCCATTCAAGGCATTATAACTTGTTTTCCTCACTCACAGGCATCAGGACTCTAGGATATTGGCCTGAATCACGTCGCCCATGGTCGATGTCATTCAGCATCCTATCCCAGTCTTTGGCCTCAGCACCTAGGTGTTAGTCCTATGTGGCCTACAAGCCAATCTGACTATGTAAATCTCGTTTATTTATTAATATAATGGCATAATATTCATTATGTGTAAATCGCATTAATTCTCGTCTCATAATGAAGTCCGTGAATATGTGTTATAGTGATCAGATTATGATGAGATCATACTAATAAGACTGATTACTTAAACACACATATTCTTAATCGTCCATAGTCGAAGGATATCCGAGAAGGACATCGGATATCCAGTTAGACTAGTACAGATTACGCATACTCATATGATGAGGGTGATTGATCTCATAAATCACTTATGTGGAGACACTAAGGCGAATCTGTAGGTGCTCATTGGAGAATGAGTTCACTGAACTGATCCGACTGAATCGCTGGATGGTATTGTACCTCATTATCAATCAGCTTGATTCTATTATCGCAGTTGCGTGGATTGTCCTCGGACTTGAGACACCAAGGACACCTTGTCAGTGGACTTCTGTGCTTTGACCTTGGTTTACGAATCTCTAACCACGGGATTCTAAACCGCCAAGGATTGGGTACAACGGAATACCGTCGAAGGGAATTGTGTGTCAATAAGGAATCATTCGCTCTCGGTACTTAGAGAGAGAATGCTCTAGGAAGGATGTGAGGAAGTCCCTGGCCAGGGCAGACGATAATATCGGGAAAGGAGTTTTCCGATATTCATCAGCGACATCCAATCCAAGTGAGTCGACCAGTTAGGATTTGACAGCACACCATGAGATTGTTGGCACCCTTACATCTGGACTTCTTTGGAAAACATCGAAAAACATTTAAAATCTTAAAACATATAACAAGATTTCGGATTGAAACATTAAGAGCTTAATAACCCAAGGTCCAAGCCATTTAGGACCTTCATTGGGCCTCAAAGAGACAGCCCTAGGCCCTAGGCCCTAGGCTCAACTAAAAGAGGCGCAGACTCAAAACTGTACACAGGCGCTGAGTCTGCACAGACTCAAACACTGTAGCACTGCAGACCGCAGACTCAAGCTGAAACTCGGATTTTCGGTGAAAAATGGGTTTAAACCTAACCAAAATAATAGAAAATAAAGTATAAAAGGTATAAAATCTAAAATCTTTATTTAAAATATATTTTAGATGTATTTTCTTAAGAAAATATCATGAAGAACTTAAATATGAATGTCATGAAACTTTAAGCATACTTTTCATCTTTTTCCATGGATCTTCCTTTTTGGCTCCATGTTAGAGGGTTTATACTCCAAGAAGATCATCCCCAACTAGTGAGAAAACCTCCTTAAGAACCTCTAGGGCTTAAACACTTAACCATTTTAAGGAAAAATCCCAACAAAACCGATTCGGTTATATAATGAAAATAGAAATTCAAACCTTAATATATATGGAACTTGGGAGATTACTCTTGATGTTTGGCCTTGGGGGAACATCATCCTTAGATGGGATGTGCTCCTAAGGGTCATAGAAGGCCAAGCCATCTTGAAAAAACCCCAAAACTAAAGGCAAAACCAGAAAATACAATGTTCAGGAAACCAGGACAGCAAAGCACATTTCGGGCCATATCTCTATATTTAGGGGGCTTTGAGGTTTTAGGAGACCATTTTTATAAACTAGAAAGGCCCCCCTACCATCCCCACACAAGAAACACATATCTTATGAAGGAAAAAATATCATAGAAATGGCATAAAAGCCAGCAGACTCACAGACAGAACAGAAATCTGAACATGTATTTCTATTGATTTCAATCACCATGGATGAACATCAAGGGGGAGATAGAAGCTCTCATTGACATTAATGAAAGAAAAAGTTGAGGAAAGTAAGAACATTAAGAACAAAAAACCATCCCCCATCCCCACTCTACCTTGAAGAGAGGATGAGGGAGGGAAAATGGCTCCAAAGGCGCGCTTCGCCTCACCGGCTGCCACGCATCCCAACCACCGCCTGTACGCTCCCTCGGCTGCTGCGTCCGCCAGTGCCAGCCACGCGCCAGCCGTGCGCTCCGGTCCAAAGCTACGTGCGCCCCGGTCCACTACACCAGCGCAGCCACAAGAGCTTTCTTTTGCATATTGGTCTTCTGTATTTGTCTTTTTTTCAGAGTAGGTTAGTGTTTATTTATTTCTTTTAGAAAGATTAAAACCACCAATTTTGTAATTTCATTCTTAGTTGTTAGATGAGTGATGTACATTTTTTTTATTGAAATGTTGTTAATTTTTAGTTTAGATTGTCTCTCTCCAAATTCTATTTTCTCTTCAAATATGGTTGCAATTATTTTCTAGTCTTAGCTCATTTAGTTAGGTTTTCTAATATCAATTATTGTAGTTAATAGATTTGCTGCTTAAGTAGGTAATTAATCAATCAATTCAAAATCATCATCTTTTTCAATCAATTAAAATCCAAAGTTTTCAAAAATTAAAATACTATTTCCCTGTGGAGTCGACTCGGACTCACCATTGCTATTGTTAAATTTAACTTGAATGAGCAGATTAAAATAAGATTATTAGCTGTGAATCTTAACGACACAATAAATAGCTATCAGCTGTCAAATCACCTTCACCAGAGGAACCACGTTGTTTTGAAGGACCTACTCCCTATGATCTGCAACGCGCACTAGGTTCTCTAGAAATGACAAGTTCTCCGAGACTTCCAACTCGGAGAAATCAAAGACCTCGAATGGATCCTATAAATACTTCCTCAGCATGGAAATATGGAACAAATCGTGGACTCCTGCAAGACTAGGTGGTAAGGCTAGTTGATACGTTGTTTCTCCAACTCAAGTAAGAATAGGAAAAGGCCTAATAAATCGTGAACTCAGCTTGCCTCGCTTCCCAAATCTCATCATACCCTTGGAAGGTGAGATACGGAGAAATGCATGATCCCTAACCTTAAACTCAAGAAGTCTCCTACGAACTTCAGCATATCTCTTCTGCCTGCACAGAGCTACCATCTTCGGCCCTGCCATCTGCTTCTCACCAATCTCAAAACAATTCAATGGAGATCGGTACGGTCTCCTATACAATGCCTCATATGGCGCCATATCGATGCTGGAATGATAACTATTGTTGTATACAAACTCCACAGTAGGCAAGTGCTATTCCCAAGAACCTCCCCATTCCAAACAACAAGCCCTTAACATATCCTCCAGTGTCTAAATAGTCCTCTCGACTGTCCATCAGTCTCGGGGTGGTAAGGTGAGTTGAAAGCCAACTAGGTACCCAAAGCCTTCTAAAAAATCCTCCAAAACCCTGAGGTGAACCTTGGAGCCCGATCCAACACAATGGACAAAGGCACCCTGTGTAAAGATATGATCGGTCCACAAACAATTTAGCCTACTTACTGACTAACCACCCCTTCCTAATAGCTAGAAAGTGAGCTGACTTGGTCAATCAATCAACAATCACCCAGATCGCGTCTCTCCTACTGGATGACACGAGCAATCCCGTCACAAAATCCATAGTCATATGCTCCCATTTCCACTCTGGAATCGGCAAAGGCTGCAACAAACCTCCTAGCCTTTGATGTTCTGCCTTTACCTATTGACAAATTAGACACCTCACCACGTACTCAGCTACCTCTTTCCTTATTCCTGGCCACCAAAAGTGCTTGCTCAAACAGTGGTACATCTTGGTAGCTCTGGGATGCATGGCATATCTAGAATGATGTGCCTCATCCAGAACACTCTTGTGCACCTCCTCCTTTGCTGGAACATAAAGTCTACCTCGAAACTTGACTATGCCATGGTCCCACAGCTCCACCTCTAATATCTGAAGAATCTGTGGTAACTCCGAATCTACCCTATGAGCCTCAATCACTGAATGATACACTGCTGGTTTCACAGTCAACCTAGCCAACACAGCTCTGCCAACCTCTTGGGGAATCCTTAAAGAAGACTCTACAACCTGTTGATACAACTTCCACTCCTGAAGTATAAGACATGACACGACCATCTTCTGACTCAGGGCGTCTGCCACGACTTTAGCCTTGCCCGGATAATAAGAAAGGTCGAGATCATAATCCTTGATGAACTCTATCCACCTGCGCTGCCTCAAGTTCAAATCCTTCTGTGTGAATACATACTTCAAGCTCTTATGATCAATGAAGACTTGAAACTTCTCTCCATACAGATAGTGCTGCCAAATCTACATTACAAATACAACAACCGCCAATTACAAATCGTGAGTGGGGTAATTCTCCTCATGTCACTTTAGCTGCCTAGAAGCATAGGCTGCAACCCTTCCGTGCTGTATCGGGACCGCACCTAAACCCCGACGAGAAGCATATGAGTTGTAAGGATTGAGGTTTCGGATTCGATTATCGGGTTGGTTTTTGGCGTCGGATCCCTTGGTTTGGGCCTTTGTGAGCCTAGGGCATGGGCTCTTTATCACGTCGAGCTAGCTCGATGCGATTTTGAACAGCGTCGGCCTAGGGGGACGCCATTTAGAAGCCATGCAGGGGTGCCACGTGGGCGAGTGTTGGGGTGCAAGTGTACGGCCCCAGTCTGATCGTCTGAATGACGTCTCGCATGACCAACGCCATTCAAATGTCTGCCAGTGTACGACCATGTCCCATCATGTGAACGGCGTTATCTGGGAACGATGCGATTTAACGAAGTTTCAGTTGACGTTCTGAGCCCTCCCTCCTTCCCCTCATTCCCTCCTTCACTCCCTCTCTCTTCGCTCCCCTCCGACTCCCTCCGAATTCCATTCCTTTCCCCTCCCCCCTTCTTCATCTTCCACCACTCCGACGCCCCTCTATCTCCCACCACTACCACCACCATCTCCTTCGCGACATTGCACTCTCCAGACGGCGGTCAACGTCCCGGTGGAGTGACGGCGTCCACGGCGATATCGGCGGTAGCTTGTGGCGCAGCGGTTCGGCGGCAAGGACCAAGGAGGAGTTCAAGCTAAATCGGTTGGGGGACGATCCTTGCACGTGATTTGGTTGTGCTATCTATGTTTCCCGCTTTGGAGCATGTTACGTGAGTGGAGATTTTGAGTAGAACAAGTGTAAGGATTGAGGTTTCAGATCCGGTTATCGGGTCAGTTTTCGGGGTCGGATCCTTTAGTTGGGCCCTGGTGGGGCTGGGGCTTAGTTTCCTTTTTGCGTCGAGCTTGCGAGACGCGGTTTAAATGGCGTCCAGCAGTGTGGACGTGTTTTAGGCTGTGCCACGTGCGCACCATGTGGGCTGGCCTTGGGGCGCGAGTGTACGGCCCCGGTCTTATCGTCTGAATGGCATCTTGTATGGACGACGCCATTTAGAGTACGACCCTGGTTTGTCAGAGTACGGCCTGGTCTTATCATCTAAATGACGTTGGGCTTAAACGACGCGTTTTCCTCAGTTTCTGTTTGACCCCGCGAACCCTCCCTCCATTCCCTCATTCTCTCCTTTCCTTTCTCTCTCCTCTCTTCTCTCCGATCTCCGACGAACCCTTTCCCCCTCTCCTTGCTTTCCTCTCCTCATTCCTCCTCTCCCTCCACTCCATTAACCTCCCAACTTCCTCCACTACCACCACCACTTCCTCCGCGGCGCATTTCTCTCCGGACGGCGGCCAACGTCCCGGTGGAGTAACGGCGTCTACGGCGGTACCAGTGACGGCGTGTGGCGAGACTGGTTGGCGGCTTGGAGTTAGGAGGAGTTCGAGTAATCGGTAGGGTGACGATCCCTGTTGTATTTCGTTTAAAATCATGTTTTTCTTGCTTGAAGCATGTTTAGGGGGTTTTTGGGGTGAAAACACTAATTGCATGAAATGAGAAATTTGGGGTTTTAATGGGTATTTAGGTTCTTCTCCTCCTTCTCCTTTTAGTGTTTTTACACGATTTTGGGGAGGAAATCCCATCCCGTGGATTGGGAGATGGCGGAGGAAGAACCTGTCTGTGAGAGTTAAATGGCGTCGGGGGACAGCGACACCTTTTAGAGAGGCGGCTTCCACCCGCGACGCGATTTAACCCAAATAACAGACTTTGTCTTTGGACTGATGAGCGTCCAGGGACAGCGACGCTTTTAAAACGGCGACCCGTTTGGACGACGCGATTTAGGCCATATTCTGAGGCTCATTTTCACATGAACTAGTTTAGGAGGCTTGAATGACGTCGGCCTTGGGCGACGCGATTCAAGACAGAATCTTATTAATTCCTGCAAATTAACACGTGATTACATTGTTAGATAGTTTAGTTAATTGCATGCTTGAAATCATACTTATGGCCGATGGATACTACGTGATCGGATCGCACCGTGTTGCATTTTGTGCGATCGTGGACCTAGAGTGACAGTTGTTAGCGGTTAGGCACCCTGTGTCGGTGTGGGAGTGACACGGCACCGGTGTGGGAGTGGTGGGGTGACGCCTAGAGAGAGGGTCACCTGGTGTACCTCGGGGTATAGCTAGTACCGTTGTGGGAGTGGTACATTCGGAGTGTCACTCGTGCTGGGGAAAGCAGAACTACCTGGAGCCTTGCAGGCCGGAGTAGCCAGCGCGCTATCTGAGGGTTACTGTTTGGTCTCAGCGGGTCTGTGTTTCCCGCGTTCGGCCGTGTGGTTGGCGTGTTTTGCCGAGGCGCTGGTTGTGGGCTCCGTGGTAGAATGGTTTCATAATTATGCATGTTATATTTCGAATGCATGCGTTTTATATCGAAATTTAGGAATTGTGTTTACTGCTTTGCTGGCTTAATTTATCTATAGTTGTGTTGCTGCACTTATGGGTGCGTGAGTGGGAGGTGGGGATCGAAGGATCCATACTGAGTCTTTTCGATGAGACTCACCCCTGCGGTTTTCAGGTGAGGGTTCCAGGCAGGCATAGCGAGGAGAGTGTTGCTTTGGGTCGCGCGCCAGCAGCTGCTGTTCGAGGGTATGCCCCGATATAGTTATTTTATTTTCTGGCCTGTACGCTTAATTATTTCTTTTCAGTTGGAGTATGTAATTATTTGCTGAGTCAAGTCGCATTGTAATAATTTTTAATTCTTGCACTTCCTTTTCAATTCGATGCGATGTGAATGTTTAGCTTAGTTTATCATTTATTTCCCAGACTTATCAAGATCCTGGTTTGGCTCTAAATTAATGATTCGGTACCCATGTAGTAATCGGATCCCCGATTATAGGGTGGCGGGTCGTTACAACAAGCATGTTTAGGGGGGGGGGGTTTCGATGAAAACGGTCATTTTTATGAAATGAGGTTCGGTGTGATCTTTAATCGGTTATTTGGATTCTCCCCTACTTCCTCCATTTTCGGCATTTTTGGGTGTTTTGGGGAGGAGAGGGACCTCCGGTTTTGGCTCGGTGGAGGTCGGTTTCGGGTATTAAATGGCGTCCGGACCAGGTGACGCCATTTAGAATGACGTCAAGACCAGGTGACACGATTCAACGGCCCAATTTTCCGGTTCTTAAGGCCAGCGTGGGATAAAGAGTTGAATGTCGTCCGCCACGGGCGACGCCATTCAGGCCAGTATTCTTGGGTCCCAGCACCTGTGAGTAATTGAATCTATTTGTGAGTCTTAATGACGTCTGCCACGGGCGACACAATTCAAGACAGTGCCCCGTTAATTCCTAAAATTATCATGTGTGTGTCTTGTTAGATAATGTGGTTAATTGAATGCTTGGAATCATACATTAGGGCAGAGATTTCTACGTGACCGGATAGCATTGTGTTGTGTTTTGTGCGACTGTAGACTCAGAGTGGCAATTGTTAGTACTTAGGCACCATGCGTTGGGGGGGGGGGGGGGGGGGGGGCAGTGCTTGTGTGGGTGTGACAGGATGACGCCTAGCTAGAGAGGGTCACCTGGTGTACCCCGGGGTATAATTAGTACTGGTCTTAGAGTGGTACATTTGAAGTGTCACTCGCGATTGGGAGGAGGCATAACCACCTAGAGCTAGATAGGCCGGAGTAGCCAGCGTGCTATCCGAGGGGTTGCTGCTCCGTCGCAGCGGGTCGATGGTTTCCCGTATTTCGGCTACGTGGTTTGTGTTTTAGCCGAAACACCAGTTGTGGACTCCGATGTTGAGTTTTGTTGCTTGAGTTACTTTGGAGTTGTACATGTTGCATTTGCGAATGCATGTGTTTACTGTTGCTGGGACTCGTCCAGTTTACTCTCGCCATTGGTGGCGGTAGTTTTACTGCCTTTGTTTACAGTTTTCCTTTATATCTGCAGTTACTTGGTAGTGTTTTCGAGAGGTGGGGGATCGGGTGATCCCTACTGAGCCCATTTCTGTATAGCTCACTCCCTCGCGTTTCAGGTGTGGATCTCTCGGCGAGCGTTAGCGTGTGACTTTCTTCCTGGTGTGCGGGCCAGTAGCTATCTCAGTTCCAGGGTATGCCCTGATGTTGTTGTACCTTTTTCCTTTACCTGTACAAACTTAATTTCTGTGGACCTTGTAATTATTGTTGGACTGTATACAAACATTGTTATTGAGTATCTTGCGCATTTGTACTTTTCTTGTGGTCCGTGAGATTGTTTTATTTAGCCGTGTTTAGTATTTATTTTTCTAGACGTGTTGTTGAGATCCGGGTGTGAACCTAAAGGTGATGGTCCGATACCCATTTAGTAATCGGGTCCCCGATTATAGGGTGCCGGGTCGTTACATAAGTAGACCATAAATTTACCCGAACTAGATGGAAGCGTCAGAACTGGAGCCGAAGTGAAATGAGTCTTCAACTCAGCAAAGCTTTGCTCATACTCCTCAGTCCACTCAAAACGAACTCCCTTGCTAGTTAACCTCAGCAAGAGTGGTGCTATAGAAAAAAAATCCTGGACAAATTGCCTGTAATATCCACTGAAATGCCGTCACCAGAAATGACATGCCCAGGAAGTGCACCTTATATAACCAGAATACACACTTGTTGAACTTAGCATAGAGTTGGTGCTCTCTCAGGCCCTGCAACACTACCTGAAGATGTGTAGCATGCTCTTCCTCAAAAGAAGAATACACCAAGATATCATCCACAAACACTATCACAAATTGATCCAAATAGACCTTGAAAATCTAGTTCATCAAATCCATGAAGGCTGACAGAGCATTGGTCAAACTGAAAGGCATAACCAAAAATTCATAATGTCCATACCGAGTCCTAAAGGCCGTCTTACTCACATCTGACTCATGGATCCTCAACTAGTAATATCCTAACCTCAAGTCAATTTTTAAGAACACCTTGTTAAACTACAGCTGATCCATCAAATCATCAGTCCTTGGAAACACATCAAGAAAATCACAGACTATAGGCACCCCCATAGGACTGGATACACTATCATCACGAGCCACAACCATTGAGGCAAGGAAAGCCTCACAGCCACCAACGAGCAACCTCTAAGCCTTAAAAGCAGAAATGAGAATACCACGAGAAGAGAGCCTAATACCTTGAAAATAGAAGGTTGGAACGCCTAGAATAGAGAAGCTCACCCTCTTCATGTGGCAATCCACCTCAGCATAATAGCTTCCAACCAATCTATGCCCCAGATGACATCAAAGTCTCAAATGGCGAGCACCACCAACTGGGCAGGTAGCTGATGACCATCAATGGCTAAGGGGACCTCACTCAAACAGTTATAAGTCAACATGAAATCTCCAAAAAGAATCTCAACCATCAGTCCACCAGAAATCTCATCAACGGGTACAGAAAGAATATTCACGAACTGCTCGAAAATAAAAGAATGTGAAGCACCTGAATCAATCAACACATGAGCGGAGTTCCTAAAGTGTACCTTCCACTGTTACACCCAAGATCCGTGTAGGTGCTCAAATCGTGTGTGTTATTATCATGATATCATGTTTTATATAATTAACGAATCTAATCTAAGATTGTGATCGCCAGAAACCGAAGGTTTCGATGAAAAGATGATCGCTTACTAACCTTGTAAAATTGGGAAATTGAGTTCTCTTGTTCCTCTCTTTCGGCCGGCCGAAAAAGAAGAGCCTTCCTTTTTGTTTACTCTTATTTTGTTCTTGTTGTGGATTTTGCTCTTTTTCAATTTTCTCTCCAAGCTTCCAAAGCCTTCAAATCTTAATTTGAACTCCAAAACACCAATGGCCAACCTTTTTCAAAGGCCTATGTACATATGTATATATACTGGCTTCAATTAAGGTTGTTTGACCTTCAAAAGGGCTCTCATGTGGATCAAACTTGCCACAGATAGATATGGAAGGAGTTGAAGACCCTTCCAACCTCTGGACCGGATTATCTCGGCCAAATCATACTTATCATGAAACTGCTTAAAACGTCATTCAGTTAAATCTGTATGAATTTAAGAATTTAATTTCAAATTGATTTCTGCTACAAATTTAAATAGCGTCAGCCATGGTCGATGTTAATTAACGAATTTTGACAAAAATTAATAAAAAATAATTAATGATTAAAACTTAGACTATTCTGGGGCGTTATAATTGTGACATGAAATTTACTCGATATGAGGTCAAAATTAGCGTGTCTACAGTTGCCCCACCTTGGTATTGACTTTGCAAGGGAGTGAAATGGAATGAAATGTACTGAAAAGGTGATGCTAAGGTGTGATGAGACACGGTCTCAACATCATATGATGAGAATTTTTCTCAAAATGATCATTGAAGTAACTCAAAGAGATCAATGGAATCAATCTTGTCTGAATGAAGAGACAAAGAAAATAAACTAAGGTCGATCAACTTCCACGATTGGAAAGTATCCTAGGTCACAAACCTTACAAGTTTCATCATGGAGAGCGGTTACCAGCCAATGTGGACGTGCTACAACTATGATGGATCTTAAAAAGAAACAAGAAATATTTGGGATAAAGAATCCAAACAATGATAGAATTCCAAAGATATCTTCAAGAAGACCTTAAAGATAATCAAGAGATCGATTCATAATGGAATATTTCATATCACGTTGGGATTTATTAGATCAATAGTCTGAAATTTAATCAAGAATTAATTCGTATCACAATTATTTCAAAGTCCTATATGATGCATGCTTGGCTAAAAGAAAAATTAAAATAAAATAAAATATAAATTAATCAAGGATAATATTGTTAAACTGTCATCGATGAGTTAAGACACCAATCTTGTAATTCAGTGCTAAGCCGAAACTCATTTATCCTCGCACCATTTCACAGAAACAGAACCATTGGTCCCATAAATCGACAATCTAACGACCTATCCGTGCGATTAAGAATTCTTTGGAATTATCACTGTTTTTATTGATGGAAAACTCAAATATCAGTTTCACCAAAATCACAAGGTCCTCGATATACTGTAATAAATATCTATCATATAGTAATGATAATGTAAAATCAATTACATGAAAGAATACAACGATAGAGATAACCGTCTTTTTAGTCACGGTTGGGACTCAACGAAACTCCCACAGTGGGACCTTTGAAATTCCAACTTCAATTTTCTTTTCCTTGAATTTTCCTGCACTCAAAATTTCATCAGTAACTTCATGCAAAGGAATAAACATGAACAAACAGCAAATAATATGCAGTTTCGAAAAATTCAAAAAATTCTTAAAAGGCGTCGCTCTGAGTCGACGTCATTTAAATAACGTTGCCCCGTCAATACGCGATTTAACTTACCAAAACAGGCTGCTCTAACTCCAATCCGGACTCTACTTTCCTCCTTCAAACTCCCTCTTCTAACTCGGAAAGGGCTTCTCAGCTTCGCAAATCACTCTATATAACCTCTCTCTTTTTAATTGAATTCAACACAACAAACAATCAAGAGGAAAAGCTAGATAATTCTCTTCAAGACTCAAGGGAAAAGAAGGGAAAAAGGAAGAAACTAAGCAATTAAGGAAGGAATCAATTTTATTCAAAGAAGATGGCTAGCTTTGCTAAGGACTCGTCAAACAAGAGGGTAAGGAAGACGATTAATAGGCTTACTGATATGGAAGGCCATCTAAGTGGGAGAGATCCTAACCTAGAAGTTACTCTCTCTTCCTATTCAATTTTACTCTTCCTCTATGCAACTTTCCACATGTTCTTCATATTTCAATCTCTCAATAAGTAAGATAGAACTATCCCAATGTCTTTTCTTTATCTAGGGATATCCTTTCTTCCCTGATCCAAGAAGATTCTCTTCACTTCTATAGATCCAAAAGCTTGTAAAAAAGATCAATCTCTCCATGCAATCTTATATATCCAAGTGACATATTCAAGGGTTGGTTATTCATGCCAAACATTACAAGAGCGTATGCATGGATTGGGCTTCAATGGGTGCTTTGATCGAGTTGTGGCATTCTCAAACTGATATTTTTCTCTTCTCTACGTTCGAAACCATTATCCTCTTAGAAGAAGTTGAACTCTTATTGGGTTTTCTTAAGCTTAAGGTCAACAATGATGAACCTGATTTGACTAATATAGTGTTTATGAGGGAAAAGATCAATGGTCATCAATTCTTGGATAATGTTATGAAGCATCCAAAAGAAATTCAAGGCTGTCTTGTTCAGAGGGGGATTAATCTTACAAAGCTGGCTGAATGGACTTTGAAAATGATAGAAAATCTCAAGGAAGAGTGATGGCGTTCACTGTATGTTTAACTGGAACACTACTATTCCCTGCCCAAGATAATATTTTGGAAGATGATCAGATCAGCACAATTAGTGGGATTTTTGAAGGAAAGCAGATCAGCACAGCAGTTCTAGCCTATCTCTACAGTGGGCTCTCTGTAGCTTCTACAGGTCAACCTCCTTACGACAGCGTGCTACTCTTAGCTCTATAAATGGAGTTCCACTTCAAGTTCAACTATAATGAGAAAAAATTTCCAAGGATATCCCAAATGTACCAGCGTAGTCCTATCTTCCATATTGCCAATATTGTGAAGTTCAACGACAACATGACCAATAGGGTGCCCAACCTCAAGACTCGAGCTGACTGGCGCGCTTATTTCAAGACTATGCCAAGGACTGGATTCGAATCTATGCCACTTGCTCTCATGGAAAAGGCGGTTTGAGTGCACCATGGTGCTGGCACAGAACTCCGACTGATCGGGGCGACCAAGTTCGTTCTCTATAATCGACATCGCTGTCATCCTCAACTTGGTATGCCACGCTATGAATTTCCTGAAATATCTTCTCTTTCTCCAATCAAGAAGCGGGCATTAGGTACTGACGAAGACTTCGAGGCGACAGAACTCATTGCAACTCTATGGAACATCGGATTCACCCGTTGTATAAAAAATCTTCATGAAGCGAATAGAGAATTGTGGAAAGCTTATGTAAAAGAGCTTCAGAAAATTCGACCAGGAAGCTCTCAATATTTACCCAAAGTTTAATTGTAATTTCTGAATTTTCAATGAAAATTCTTCATTTTATTCCAATAGAGATCTATCCTTAACATTGGGCAATTTTATGGAATTTTTCCTCAAGCAAAACAATTCATTTTCCTCAAAATAACAAGTTTCGGGCTCATTAAATGTAAATGATGTCGACTCATAAAGACGCTTATCCACAAAATCCAATTTCCAAAAATTAGAATTTAATCCTTAAAATGGCCTGAATCACGTCGGCCATGAGCGACGCCCATAACTTCTCTCTCCTATTTTTCAGAGATTTCTGAGCATTAAATTGCCTGAATCACGCTGTGTCGGTGTTAGAGGGTGATGAAGATGCTCCTCTCCCCACTTAGGAGAAGATCCTAGCGAACGTGGCTGTCCTCGCTGCGGCCAAAGAGTTCATGGAGGCGGAGGAACCTCCACCGGCGGCATAACCCCAAGAAGCGGGTCCCTCGATGGTAAGTCTCAAAACTCCTCTATTTATAGCACTTGGGAGACGAGGAACCGAAGGGGGGAATGCCACAGATATAGGGAGCCGTTGTTGAATGGTGTCGGAACCAGGTGACGCCGTTCAAACGGCGTCGACCATGGCCGATGCCATTCCAGGCAGGTTCTTATTCCAAAATTAATTTCAAAAATTGATTTTAATTGCCTATATAGTGATTTTTCTAACATTTTCTTGACAATTTGGTAGGGAACGATGATGACTCGGATCTCTTGGGACCTGGTGATAGCAGCATACAGAGGACTCCCGGACTTCTAGAAGGTCCGACTTAGAGAGATAGGGTTCGGAGAGTTGCTAGACATAGAGCCATTCTGGCAAGACCTGGTCCTCCTACAGGTTTTGAGGGAGAGGTGGGATCTGGAATGCATGGCATTCCTGATGCCCTAGGGACATATGGTCCCCAGCCTCGAGGATGTGGCTATGATCATTGGCCTTCGAGTGGAGGGCCGGGTGGTGAGCGGGATTACTTATCCCAATTACCGTGAGATGGCAAGACATCTCCTAGGCTTAGATGTGTTAGGGTCACCGGGTAAGGAGTCTAGGACCCTCCGGTGTGTAGAGGTAGAGGATGCCTTGGGAATAGAGGACCCTAGGTAGGACCAGGGGGAGTCCCGAGAGGGGTTCCGTAAGGATTGAGGTTTCGGATCTAGTTATCAGGTCAGTTTCAGTGTCAGACCCCTTGGTTTGGGCCCTTGTGGGGCTAGGGCATGGGTTCTTTTTCGCGTCGAGCTTGCTCAACACGGTTCAAACGGCGTCCGGTTAAGGGGACACATTTTAGCCCATTGCCCGGTTAAATAACCGACTACTTGATCCTATCATTGATGGAAGAGTCAAGGGACAAAGCCTTTATTCAATGAAGGCGAATAATAATAATAAAAAGTAAATAATTAAAGACAATGCAACATACAAGCATGCAAATGCTTACTGAAAATTAAAGATATGCAATACACATGATCAGACAAGCAGATGCTAATTGAAATTCTAATCATATTTTGACATATCCATCTTTTTTGTCATTTTGATATATCCATTTATTTTGTCATTTTCAAATATCTATTTTAGAATGTGCCACGTAGGCGCCACATGGGCCGATTTTGGGCCGCGAGAGTACGGCCCCGGCCTTATCGTCTGAATGACGTCTTGCATGGTCGACGCCATTCAGAGTACGACTCTGGTATGTCAGTGTACGAACCCGTCTTGTCGTATGATTGGTATCGGTCTTAAACGACGCGTTTTAGTGAGTTTCGGTTGATGCTCCGAAGCTCTGCTCCCTTTCTCTCATTCTCTCCATTTCTCTCTCTCTCCTACCTCTCCCCTCCGATCCATCCGACGCCCCCTTCCCCTTCTCCTTCCTTTCCTCTCTCTACTTCTCCTCTCCCTCCACTCGATCAACCCCCTAACTTCTACCACTACCACCACCATCTCCTCCGCGGCGCATTTCTCTTTGGACGGCGGTCGACGTCCTTGTGGAGTGACGGCATCCACGGCGGTACCGGCGGCGGCTTGTGGTGTGACGGTTCGGCAGCTTGGAGCTCGGAGGAGTTCAAGTAACCGGTAGGGTGACGATCCTCGCAGTGTTTTGTTTAGAATCATGATTTTTCCCGCTTTGAAAGTATGAAATGTGTATGAGTGCTTCTAGGGTAGAAAGTATGTTCTAAAGGATTCTTTATGAAAATAATTAGGCTTTTCCCCTACTTTCTCTATGTTTTTTACGTTTTTTGTGCGATTTGGGGGAGAAATCCCACGTTGTAACTTGGGGGAGGCCGGAAGGAGAACCTGTTGTAGGCGCCCGAAACGTCCCCCGCCGCTGCTGCGGGCTTCGGGCGAGGGTTTCTCCGTTCATCTTAGCACTGCGACGATTTCGGAGGGTTAGAAATTAAGGTGTGATCGCCAGGAGCATTACCTTACGGTCCCTGTGCTCCGCAGGATTGTAAGAGTGATCGTGTTTTGATGGAGCGGGGATAGTGGATTCCTCTTCTCCGCCTTCGACTGGCCGAAGGGGGAGAGCTCGGTAGTCCGCGCGCAGAATCTGGTAAGAGCCCCTGAAAAGAGAAGACAAACAAATAAAAGAAATAGCCTGATTAGAACTGTGACATGTAGGATCCGTTCATACAAATATAAAAATTAACTAGAATTGGAGGGAGACGCGCCGGATGGGTGTTTGGGGAGGGAAGGTGACCATATGTTATGGCCACCCACCTCCCGTTTTTTGTTAGAAACCTCTGGGGGTAAAGGGTGCTAAGTCATCCTAAGATGCATGCATGCAGATGGGGGGTGCTCGTGTGTGGAAAGTGAAGTGATATGTTGAAAGTGGAAAGAAGAGTGAGAGAGGGAAATGTTACGGAATGGATGAAAAGTGAGAATGCAATGAGGTGAAAAGGGGAAAAACAAAAGAGGGTTAAGAAGACAAGCCCATTTTGGAGTGCGGAGGATTCCTGTTGAAGCTCCTCCTGAAGCTCTCTGACTCTTTGTCCGCTCGACTCCTTAAAGCAGACTCACTTGCCAACCTCCTCTGAGCCTTCCCTCTAGAAAACTCCTTCTTAACCCCCTTGCTCGAGAGGATATGGGGGGTTTAAATAGGTGAAGGGAAAATAGGAGAAAATAGGGGTCTAAATCCCCGTAAATCATCCTGGAGCCAATGGGAAGTGGTCAAGGATCGGAGGTGGTGCGTGCGGCAGTCGCCGGAGTGGGGAATGATCGGAGTAGTGGAGGTGAGGGCGACGAGTAGAGGAGATCGTGGGGAAGACGAGGTCAAGGTGGTAGTTAGGGGAGTGGACGGCCAGCCAACTTGCCTTCCAATCCCATGGAAGGCGGGGTACCTGGCCTTCCACAGAGAGGTGGAAGGCGGCCCGGTTGGCCTTCGAAGGGTGGTGGAAGGCAAGGGGTGGCCTTCGAAGGGCGGTGGAAGGCGGGCTGGCTGGCCTTCAAAGGACGGTGGAAGGCGGACCGACTGGCCTTCGAAGGATGGTGGAAGGCAAGGGGTGGCCTTCGAAGGGTGGTGGAAGGCGGACTGGCTGGCCTTCGAAGGACGGTGGAAGGCGGACCGACTGGCCTTCGAAGGATGGTGGAAGGCAAGGGGTGGCCTTCGAAGGGTGGTGGAAGGCGGGCTGGCTGGCTTTCGAAGGGTGGTGGAAGGCAGGCTGGCTGGCCTTCGAAGGATGGTGGAAGGCGGACTGGCTGGCCTTCCACGAAAAAGTGGCTAGAGTCGAGATTGGTTAATGGGCCTGGTTATTAGTGGGCTGAGATGGCTAAGATGAGGGGTTTGGTGATGATGGGCTAATGATGGATGGGGTTCATAACCAAAAGGGTGGTCCAAAATCGGTGTCTACACCTGTGTGTGAGCGTTAAATGGCGTCTGGGGACAGTGACGTCATTTTAAATGGCAGCTTCGACCCGAGACGCGATTTAGCCCAGATCAGGAGATTCCGTCTCTGTCTGGAATGGCGTCTAGGGACAGCGACGCCATTTAAATGGCAGCTGCCAAGGGCAACGCGTTTTAGGCCATATTCTCAGGCCAGTTTTTCGTATGAACCAATTCAGGGGTCTTGAATGACGTCGGCCATGGGCGACGCGATTTAAGACAGAACCTCATTAATCGATGCAATTAACATGTGTTTACATTGTTAGATAGTTTGGTTAAATGCATGCTTAAAAACGTACTCGAGGACGACAATTTCTATGTGATCGGATCACACTGTGTTGTGTTTCGTGCGACCGTGGACCTAGAGTGACAGTTGTTAGCGCTTAGGTACCCTGTGTCGGTGTGGGAATGACACGGCGCCGGTGTGGGAGTGGTGGGGTGACGCCTAGAGAGAGAGTCACCTAGTGTACCCTAGAGTATAGTTAGTACCGGGGTGGGAGTGTTACATTCGGAGTGTCACTCATGCTGGGGGAACCAAAACCACCTAGAGCTAGACAGGCCGGAGTAGCCAGCGCGCTATCTGAGGGGTTGCTGTTTGGTCCCAGCGGGTCTGTGTTTTCCGCGTTCGGCCACGTGGTTTGTGTGTTTAGCCGACACGCTGGTTGTGGACTCCGTGGTGGAGTGGTTTCAGAGTTGTGCATGTTACATTTATGAATGCATGCGTTTTATATCGAAATTTGAGAATCTTTGGGAGTCGTGTTTACTACTTTATTTATTTAAATTGCCTATATTTGTGTTGCACTTGTGGGTACGTGAGTGGGCGGTGGGGATCGACGGATCCCTACTGAGTCCATTTTGATGAGACTCACCCTGGCGGTTTTCAGGTGAGAGTTCCAGGCAGGCGTAGCGTGGAGGGTTTTGTCACGGGTTGCACGCCAGCAACCACCTTTTCAGAGTATACCCCGATGTAGTTGTCATTTTCCTTTCAGGCCTGTACGCTTAATTATTTCTTTTCAGTTGGAATATGTAATTATTTGCTGAGTCAAGTCGAATTGTAATAATTTTTAATTCCTGCACTTCTTTCACAATTCGATGTGATGTGGAATGTTTAGCTTAGTTTATCATTTATTTCTCAGACTTACCGAGATCCTGGTTTGACTCTAAATTTTAATGATTCGGTACCCATTTAGTAATCGGATCCCCGATTATAGGGTGGCAGGTCGTTACAGGTTCATAGATAGGTTAGCTAGGTCAGCTGCCAGCTCTTATTGTTGGGATGAGAGCCAGAAAGAGTTGGTAGACCCGCAGCTTAGGATCTTTTTAGTTTTCTTATTCGGTCGGTTGCTCTTCGAGATGAAGGGCGACCAAATCCATTGTAGATTTCTTAGTTTGTTATAGGACTTAGATAGGATTTATGAGTATGCTTAGAGTGTGGCCCTCTTGGCCCACCTTTTTGCTGACTTATCCGCAGTTATGCCAGACCGCGAGACCACCATTAACGGCTTCGCGCCATTTCTCCAAATATAATTATTTTATTTAATTCAACAAATATATATGAAATGATTTAATGTATGCAATGATTTCTAACCTATATGTTGCCTGTGCAGATTTGGAGTTATTTCTATTTTCCTCTGGGTCGACCTAAGGCCATCCAAACCGATGCAGTACCACTGGTGTGTAGGTGGCAGCCAGTTGTGGACACAGCTCCACAACACCATTAGCTGACGGCTCTCCGCCGTCAATTCCTTGACTATCTAGAGCTTCTGGTGAGCTATTTATTTAATTCAATCATGTTTATCTTAATTAAATGCAATTTATTCATTGATTTATGAATGCAACTAACTTAAATGCATGTAGGTTATCTGGCGCCCATATCTGGGCATGGGAGAGGCAGGGCAGCCGTGGGTGATGGCTGGACAGGCGAGGTTTGGCAAGCATGTGTGGGTCCACTTCCTGAACGAGATCGAACTCCCCCACCTGCAGCTAGCCATAAGGACCATGGGCCTTCACCAGGTGTAACGACCCGCCACCCTATAATCGGGGATCTGATTACTAAATGGGTACCGAATCATTAAAATTTGGAGCCAAACCAGGATCTCGATAAGTTTGAGAAATAAATGATAAACTAAGCTAAACATTCCACATCACATCGAATTGTAAAGGAAGTGCAGGAATTAAAAATTATTACAATTCGACTTGACTCAACAAATGATTACATATTCCAACTGAAAAGAAATAATTAAGCGTATAGGCCTAAAAGGAAAATGACAATTACATCGGAGCATAACCCCGGAACGGTGGCTGCTGGCGCGCAACCCGAGACAAAACCCTCCACACTATGCCTACCTGGAACCCTCACCTGAAAATTGCAGGGGTGAGTCTCATCGAAATGGACTCAGTAGGCATCCTTCGATCCCTACCACTAACTCACACACCCACAAGTGCAACAACACAAATATAGGCGATTTAAATAAATAAAGCAGTAAACACAACTCCTAAAGATTCCCAAATTTCGATATAAAACGCATGCATTCATAAATGTAACATACACAACTCTAAAACCACTCCACCACAGAATCCACAACCAGTGTCTCGGCTAAACACACAAACCACGCAGTCGAACGCGGAAAAGACCGACCCGCTGGGACTAAACAGCAACCCCTTGGATAGCGCGCTGGCTACTCCGACCTGTCTAGCTATAGGTGGTTCTGCTTCCCCCAGTACGAGTGACACTCCGAATGTACCACTCCCATACCAGTACTAGCTATACCCCAGGGTACACCAGGTGACCCTCTCTTTTGGCGCCACTCCACCACTCCCACACCGGCGCCGTGTCACTCCTACACCGACACAGGGTGCCTAAACGCTAACAACTGTCACTCTAGGTCCACGGTCGCACAAAACACAACACAATGCGATCCGATCATGTAGAAATCATCGTTCTTGAAGTACGTTTTTAAGCATGCATTTAACCAACTCTCTAACAATGTAAACACATGTTAATTGCATGGATTAATGAGGTTCTGTCTTGAATCGCGTCGCCTATGGCCGACGTCATTTAAGAAGCCTAAACTGGTTCATACGAAAAACTGGCATCAGAATATGGCCTAAATCGCGTCGCCCTTGACAGCCGCCATTTAAATGGCATCGCTGTCCCTAGACGCCATTCAATATAGAGATAGAACCCCCTTATCTGAACTAAATTGCGTCTAGAGTGGAAGCCACCATTTAAAATGGTGTTGCTGTCCCCAGACACCATTTAGCATTCGCAGACAGGTTCCCCCTCTGGCCTCCCCTGAGTCACAAAGTGGGATTTCTCCCCACTTTTCGCACAAAACACAAGAAAATGGAGAAGGTAGGGAAGAAGCCTAATCATTTCATAGAGAACCCCATTTAAAACATGCTTTCTACCCTAGAAGTACCCGCACATAATTCAGGCTTTCAAAGCGGGAAAAATCATAGTTTTAAACAAAACACTGTGAGGATTGTCACACTACCGATTACTTGAACTCCTCCGGGCTCTTTGCCGCCGAACCGCCACACCATAAGCCGCCACCGGTACAGCCGTGGACGCCATCACTCCACCAGGACGTCAGCCGCCGTCCGGAGGGAGATGCACCGCGGAGGAGATGGTGGTGGTAGTGGTGGAAGTTAGGGGGTTGATGGAGTGGAGGGAGGGGAGAAATGGGGAGAGGAAAGGAAGGAGAAGGGGGAAGGGGATGGGTCGGAAAGAGGGAGGAGAGAGAAGAGGATGAGAGAAATGAGGGAAAGGAGGGAGGGTTCGCGGGGTCAAACCAAAATTAGATAAAACGCATCGTCCAAGACTGACGCCAATCAGACGACAAGACGGGTTCGTACACTGACATATCAGGGCCGTACTCTGAATGGCGTCGACTATGCAAGACGTCATTCAGACGATAAGACCGGGACCATACTCTCGCGGCCAAAGACCAGCCCACGTGGCGCCCACGTGGCACATTCTAAAACGCGTCGCCATGATCAAACGCTGTTTGAACCGCGTCGACCAAGCTCGACGCGAAAAAGAACCTATGCCCGAGCCCCACAAGGGCCCAAACTAAGGGGGTCCGACACCGAAACTGACCCGATAACTAGACTCGAAACCTCAATCCTTACATTCTCCCCCCCTTAAAAGAATTTCGTCCCCGAAATTACCGCAACAAAACTAGCACCAATAACAAGATTGCATAGGTAAAAAAGAGAACTTACGAGAAAAGGTAGGAAAACTGCTCCCGTATCTCATCCTCACGCTCCCAGGTCGCCTCGCCTCCGGAGCGATGCTGCCAAATCACCTTAACCAGAGGAACAACCTTGTTCGAAGGATCTTCTCTCTGCGGTCCTCAATACGTACTGGAAATTCCGGAAAGGACAAGTCCTCGGCGACTTCCAATTCTAAAAAGTCCAAGACATGAGACGGATCCTAAACATACTTCCTCAGCAAAAAAACATAGAACACATCGTGCACTCCTGCAAGATTGGGTGGCAAGGCTAGCTGATACGCCGTTTTTCCAATTCGAGCAAGAATGGAAAAATGCCCAATATATTGCGGACTCAGCTTACCTTGCTTCCCGAATCTCATCACACCCTTGGAGGGTGAAATTCGGAGAAATACGTGGTCCCCAAACTCGAATTCAAGTGGTCTCCTATGGATATCTACATAGCTCTTCTGCATGTTCTGAGCTGTAGTCAACCTCTGTTGCACTACTTTAGCAACCTCAACACACTGCTGTACCAACTCTGGCCCTGCTATCTGCCTCTCGCCAATCTCAGACCAATTCACAGGAGATCAACACGGCCGCCCGTACAATGCCTCAAATGGCGCCATGCCGATACTAGAATGATAATTGTTGTTGTAAGCAAATCCCACTGTAGACAAGTAATGTTCCCAAGAACCTCCCAATCTAGGCAACAAGCCCTGTGCTTATCCTCTAATGTCTGAATGGTCCTCTCTGACTATCCATCAGTCTCAGGATGATAAGCCGAGCTGAAAGGCTAATTGCGTACCCAACGCCTTCTAAAAAATCCTCCAAAATCTAGAAGTAAATCTCGGATCTCGATCTGACACGATGGATAAGGGCACCCCATGCAGAGAGATGATCCGATCCACAAACAATCTAGCCAACTTACCGTTTGACCAGTCCTTCCTAATAGCTAGAAAGTGCGCAGACTTGGTCAATCGATCAACAATGACCCAGATTGCGTCCCTCTTGCCGGATGACACGGGTAATTCCATCACAAAGTCCATAGTCACGTGTTCCATTTCCACTCCGAGATCGGTAACGGTTGTAACAACCCTCCTGGTCTCTGATGTTCTGCCTTAACCTGCTGACAAGTCAAGCACCTTGGCACATATTCAGCTACGTCCTTCTTCATACCAGGCCACCAAAAGTGCCTCATCAAATAATGATACATCTTAGTCGTTCCGGGATGCACTGCATATCTAGAACGGTGCGCTTCATCTAGGACACTCTTGCGCACCTCTTCCTCAGCTGGAACATAGAGTCTGTCTCTAAATCTGATCGTGCCATCATCACACAACTCTACCTCTGATATCTGGAGAATCTGTGGTAGCTCTGCATCCGTCCTCTGAGCCTCGATCACTGTATGGTACACTGCTGGTCTCATGGTTAAGCTGGCCAATACGACTCTATCAGCCTCTCGAGGAATCCTAAAGGAAGATTCCACAACCTGCTCATATAATCTCCATTCCTGAATCATAAGATGTGATACGACCATCTTCCGACTCAAGGCGTCTGCCATCACGTTCGCCTTGCCTGGATGATAAGAAAGGTCGAGATCATAATCTTTGATAAACTCCATCCACCTACTCTGTCTCAAATTCAGATCCTTCTGCGTGAATACATACTTCAGGCTCTTGTGATCAGTAAAAACCTGAAACTTCTCCCCATATAAGTAGTGCCGCCAGTGCAAGTACCACAGCCGCCAACTCCAAGTCATGAGTGAGGTAGTTCTCCTCATGCTTCTTCAGTTCTCTAGAAGCATAGGCCACAACCTTACCATGCTGCATCAGAACCACACCCAAACCTCGACGAGATGCATCAGAGTAAACCATGAATCCACCAGAACCAGATGGAAGCACTAGAATTGGAGCCGAAGTGAGACGAGTCTTCAACTCAGTGAAGCTCTGTTCACACTCCTCGGTCCACACAAAACAAACTCCCTTACGAGTCAACCTTGACAAGGGGGTCGCTATCGAAGAAAAATCTTGGACAAACCGTCTGTAATACCTTGCTAACCCCAGGAAGCTCCTGATCTCAGTCACAATCGTTGGTCTGCCCTAGTTCACCACTGCCTCAATCTTGGTTGGATCTATAGTAATGCCATCTCCAGAAATGACATGCCTCAGGAAGTGCACCTTATCTAGCCAGAATTCACACTTGCTAAACTTGGCATAGAGGTGGTGCTCTCTCAGAACCTGCAACACCACCTGAAGATGCGTGGCATGCTCTTCTTCATAAGGAGAATATACCAAAATATCATCTACAAACACCACCACAAACTGATCCAGGTAGGCCCTGAAGACCCAGTTCATCAAATCCATAAAAGCCGCCGGAGCATTGGTCAAGCCGAAAGGCATAACCAAAAACTCATAATGTCCGTACTGAGTCCTAAAAGCCGTCTTACTCAAATCAACCTCACGGATCCTCATCTAGTAATATCCTGATCTTAAGTCAATCTTCGAGAATACCTTAGCAGACTGCAACTGATCCATCAGATCATCGATTCTCGGAAGTGGGTACTTGTTCTTTATAGTTACCTAGTTCAGCTGTCTATAATCAATGCACAGCCTCAGAGAACCATCCTTCTTCCTAACAAACAGAACTGGAGCACCCCACGGAGAAGTACTGGGACGGATAAAACCCTTATCCAGCAATTCCTGTAACTGCGCCTTCAACTCAGCGAGTTCAGCCGGAGCCATCCGATACGGGGCCTTAGACAAGGGCGCCGTACCTGGTGCAAGCTCAATGGTGACCGCTGAGGAGGAAGGCCAGACAACTCCTCATGAAACACATCAACAAAGTCACAGACTACATGCACCTCCCAAGGACTGGAACCACTACTAACACCAGCTACAACTACCGAGGCAAGGAAAGCCTCATAGCCACCAACAAGTAACCTCTGGGCCTTGAAAGTAGAAATAAGAATACCACGAGAAGAGAGCCTAATACCTTGGAAGTAGAAGGCCGGGATGTCCGGAATGGAGAATCGCACCCTCTTCCTGTGGCAGTCCACCTCGGCATAATAAGCCTCCAACCAATCCATGCCCAAGATGACATCAAAGTCACGAATGGCAAGCACAACTAACTGGGCAGGTAACTCATGACCCTCAATGGTCAAGGGAACCTCACTCAAACAGTTATCAGTCAACATGAAATCCCCAGAAGGAACCTCAACCATAAGTCCATCAGATAACTCATCAATGGGTGCAGAAAGAATATCTACAAATTGCTCAAAAATAAAGGAATGTGAAGCACCCGAATCAATCAACACATGCGTGGAGTTCCCAAGGACAAAAAGTGTACCTTCCACCAAGTTGGACGCACGAGCCTCCTTCCTGGTGATAGCGAGAACTCTCCCCTGGGTCCTCGGCTTCTTCTGATCACCCGGTCCCTGCCCCTGACCATGCCCCTGCGGGCAATACGTCGCCAAATGGCCCTGCTGACCACAAGTATAACACCTCCCAGAAAATGCAAGACACTGAGTCCCACCGTGAGTACCACCACAATGGCGACAGGCTACTGGAAGTCTCTGGGCTGCCTCCTGCTGAGCACTAGACACCGATTGACTCTGCTGACTCTTCTACTACCACTGCTGCAGCCACCGCCTCGAAAGAACTTCTTGAATCTGGAACCGAGTGAAGAAGATCCCGATCCAGATGAAGGAGCTGCTACTACTGTCTTTCCCTTGCCATAAGTCGGCCCTTGAGTAACCAGTCTCCTCTCCTGAGCTGACTGACCGTGCTGTGCCTCTACCGCCGTGGCACACTTAAGTGCTGACGCCAAGTCCGTACAACAGTGGGACGCCACAAAACTCCTCAAGTTGGACCTCAATCCATCTACGAACCTCTCAGTCCGACGCTCTTCATCTCCTAAAATAAAGGGCACAAACCTCCTAAGTGAAACAAATTTCATCTGGTACTCGAGCACTGTCATGCTTCCCTGGGTCAACTCCATAAATTCCCTCTCCTTGGCCTTCTGGACATGCCTAGGGAAATACTGCGCATAGAATTCCTTCACAAACGTCTCCCATGGAATCTCCCTGAGATTCCTATCTGCATAAGACAAGCTCTTCAAAGTAGTCCACCAGTCATAGGTATCATCCTTCAATATGAAGGTAGCCAACGGAGTCCTCTTAACTGCCACACAATCCATGGTATCGAAAGTCTTCTCTAGCTCCTTCAGCCAATGAACGGCCTCATCAGGGTTGGGATGACCGGTAAAATGAGGCGGCTTCAGCTTTAGGAATCTCTCCAGAGCAGCTAAAGGCCCTCTTCGAGTACTAGAACTCTTACTAGGGTCCCGAGTCTGGTATCTAGTCATCGTGTCCATCATAGCCTCCATAAAATGCTCCATATTCAGTCTACCAACCTCAGACCCACTAGGAACATCTCTTTGCTTCCTAATAACTGGCACTCTCTTCCTAGGAGCCATCTAATCGCCTACAGTCATAACAATCGAAAATTGACCGAATGCTCTGATACCAACTGTAACGACCCGCCACCCTATAATCGGGGATTTGATTACTAAATGGATACCGAATCTTTAAAATTTGGAGCCAAACTGGGATCTCGATAAGTCTGAGAAATAAATGATAAACTAAGCTAAACATTCCACATCACATCGAATTGTAAAGGAAGTGCAGGAATTAAAACTTATTACAATTCGACTTGACTCAGCAAATAATTACATATTCCAACTGAAAAGAAATAATTAAGCGTACAGGCATAGAAGGAAAATGACAACTACATCGGGGTATACCCTGGAACGGTGGCTACTGGCGCGCAACCCGAGACAAAACCCTCCACACTACGCCTGCCTGGAACCCTCACCTGAAACTGCAAGGGTGAGTCTCATCGAAATGGACTCAGTAGGGATCCTTCGATTCCCACCACCCACTCACGCACCCACAAGTGCAACAACACAAATATAGGCGATTTAAATAAATAAAGCAGTAAACACAACTCCCAAAGATTCCCAAATTTCGATATAAAATGCATGCATTCATAAATGTAACATGCACAACTCTGAAATCACTCCACCACGGAGTCTGCAGCCAGCGTGTCGGCTAAACACACAAACCACGCGGCCGAACGTGGAAAACACCGACCCGCTGGGACCAAACAGCAACCCCTCGGCTAGCGCGCTGGCTACTCCGGCCTATCTAGCTCTAGGTGGTTCTACTTCCCCCAGTACGAGTGACACTCCGAATGTACCACTCTCACACCGGTACTAGCTATACCCCGGGGTACACAAGGTGACCCTCTCTCTAGGCGTCATCCTACCACTCCCACACCGGCGCCGTGTCACTCCCACACCGACACAGGGTGCCTAAGCGCTAACAACTGTCACTCTAGGTCCACGGTCGTACAAAACACAATACAATGCGATCCGATCATGTAGAAATCATCGTCCTTGAAGTATGTTTTTAAGCATGCATTTAACCAACTATCTAACAATGTAAACACATGTTAATTGCATGGATTAATGAGGTTCTGTCTTGAATCGCGTCGCCCATGGCTGACGTCATTCAAGAAGCCTAAACTGGTTCATACAAAAAACTAGCATCAGAATATGGCCTAAATCGCGTCGCCCTTGACAGCCGCCATTTAAATGGCGTCCCTGTCCCTAGACGCCATTCAATACAGAGACAGAACCCCCTTCTCTGAGCTAAATCGCGTCTTAGGTGGAAGCCGCCATTAAAATGGCGTCGCTGTCCCCAGACGCCATTTAGCATTCGCAGACAGGTTCCCCCTCTGGCCTCCCCCGAGTCACAAAGTGGGATTTCTCCCCACTTTTCGCACAATACACAAAAAAATGAAGAAGGTAGGGGAGAAGCCTAATCATTTCACAGAGAACCCCCCTTAAAACCTGCTTTCTACCCCAGAAGCAACCACACATTATTCATGCTTTGAAAGCGAGAAAAATCACAGTTTTAAACAAAACACTGCGAGGATCGTCATCCTACTGGTTACTTGAACTCCTCCGGGCTCCTAGCCGCCGAACCGCCATACTACAAGCCGCCGTCGGTACCGCCGTGCACGCCGTGCACGCCGTCACTCCACCGGGATGTCGACGGCCGTTCGGAGAGAGATGCACCGCGGAGGAGATGGTGGTGGTAGTGGTGGAAGTTAGGGGGTTGATGGAGTGGAGGGAGAGGACAAATGGGGAGAGGAAAGGAAGGAGAAGGGGGAAGGGGATGGGTCGGAGAGAGGGAGGAGAGAGAAGAGGATGAGAGAAATGAGGGATGGTTCGCGGGGTCAAACTGAAACGAGATAAAATGCGTCGTCCAAGACTGACGCCTATTAGATGACAAGACGGATTCGTATATTGACATACCAGGGTTGTACTCTGAATGGCATTGACAATGCAAGACGCCATTCAGACGATAAGACCGGGGCCGTACTCTTGCGGCCCAAAACCAGCCCACATGGCGCCCACGTGGCACATTCTAAAATGCGTCGCCGTGACCGGACGCCAAGCTCGACGCGAAAAAGAACCCATGCCCCAACCCCATAAGGGCCCAAACCAAGGGGTCCGACAACGAAACTGACCCGATAACTGGATCCAAAACCTCAATCCTTACACCAGGAGTGGGTCTAGGAGGAGATCTCGGAGGGGATCGGGCAGTTGATGAGGGGGAAGCAGGCACGTACGGACTGGCATGCCAAATTCCGCGACTAGTTTGATGACTGGGACCGGGGCGGTGTCCCAGTAGAGTCACGCGGGGAGTAGTGAGGGCTACCTCCACCAGTATCGGCTGCACTACGCCGCCCAGCTACGACAGCTGTGCCCTCTTAAAGTAAGTATGCTTTCATGCTTCTTATATTTTATTATTATCTTTGTTTAAATTTGTGAATGCGTAAATGACATGCGTGAAAATGCAGGATGCACGCGATGTGACCATCGTCATCCTTCGGACTCGCCTCCAGGACGTGGATGCCTAGCTCGAGCAGGTTCAGAAGGAGCTCCACGATGTGGTATGTATGAATGAATTATGACACGAATGAATTCTTTTATTAATTACATCTTTTGACGCTTAGCCACTGACGGTGTTCTTGTTGATACAGCGTGCCGCTTACACACATGCGGCCCAGCCTTCTCCGCACGTAGCTGGGGCTTCTTCCTCGAGCGCTTATTCCGCCACCGCCTTTGCCGACCTTCGTGAGCAACTGGCTCGGGCCATCCACTGGGCCTCTCTGGCTGAGGAGGATCGTGCCGCCCGAGTGAGTCTTCAGCCTTCCCTTTTCATTCTTGACCTTGTCATATGTTTGCCTGATCTGCTTGAACTGACAACGTCTTCAACAGGTCGCCGAGCTTCAGGAAGCCCTACAAAGGGCTGAGGCAGAGTTGGAGCAGACTCGGGCTGCAGCGGCCTAGGCTCAGGCTGATGCTCCCCGCATCAAAGCTTTGGAGGAGCACCTGGCACGTCTTTCCAGCGACGACCTTCCTCGTGAGCTTACGCGCCTCCAGACGCATCAGGAGATCATTGCAGAGGACAGGGAGCGTGAGCGCGAGGAGCGGCGGCGGGTTGATGCCGAGGTGACCTCCCTCCGAGTCCAGCTTGGAGTCGTTGAGCACGAGCGACATAGTGTGGAGGAACGTTACCGACGTACCCGCCACCGAGTTCAGGAGAGAGGGCACGAGAGTGCGTTTTATTGCCAGCGTCGCCATATCTTTTGGTCAAGCCGGACCGAGTGCGATGGGGCCACCGCCACCACCTAATCGAGCACTAGAGGGACCGGACGAGGGGTAGAGCCAGTTCGATGAGAGAGCCGGGGAGAGTCAGCCATGAGGGCTGTTGTACCTTTTTATCCTTTTGAGTCCTGATGACGGATTTTTCATCCCTTTACACGTGTACAAAAGTTTTAATATATGAATGAAGCTCTTTTTCGTGCTTCCACTGTCTCTTCGACTTCGAATCTCCTTGCATACTTGCGCCCTGTGCATGACTTGAACAAACAACTTAAGTATCTGTTCTAACTTAGCCCCTTGTCCGGTTAAATAACCGACTACTTGATCCTATCATTGATGGAAGGGTCAAGGGACAAAGCCTTTATTCAATGAAGGCGAATAATAATAATAAAAAGTAAATAATTAAAGACAATGCAACATACAAACATGCAAATGCTTACTGAAAATTAAAGATATGCAATACACATGATCAGACAAGCAGATGCTAATTGAAATTATAATCATATTTTGACATATCCATCTTTTTTGTCACTTTGATATATCCATTTTTTTTGTCATTTTCAAATATCTATTTTATATATATATATATATATATATATTTGTATTTTGAAATATTCATTTTTTTGTCATTTTGATTTTTTTTTTTGGTATTTTGAAATATTCATTTATTCCTAAAGACCAGTGTAGTACATGGATCAAAAGAGTTTACTTATTCGTCATCGTAATTCCCTAATCATTCTTTAATAACCTAATCCGGGTTCGTCTTGCTTTTATTGTGCTTATATCCTCAATTCCATTTGATGATCTGACCCTTAGTCAACTTAGGCCATTCTTTAAGCTTGGAACACGTCTCTTAGGAAGAAAAGAAGAAATAGTCTAGAAAGCTCCCGCGAGGGTTCCAGAGACCTAGGAAGATGTCCATCCTCTACTCTATTGTCCGTTGGGGTTCGGTCATTTTCACTTTGCGGGGTATTTTTGACCTTGTGCTCCCTTTCATTTGGATATTTACGGCCTTTTGATTTGACATTTGTGGCTTTTTGTACTTGATTTGACTTTTGCCTTTTTCTTTTTCTTTTGTGGGGCGGATGTTTTATTTTTTTCCCTTTTTTTTTTTAAGACGGCCTCCTACTATGACGGCGGGTATTTTTAGTAGTCTACCCTGAGCCTCGTTTCGACATCGCGAGCTGAGAATAAAAAGGAATAATAAAGTAAGAATGGGTTGTAATTTACACTCTCTGTCAAGCTGTCAGTTTTCCTTGGACTTCACATCTCTTGTTACTCGAGGACAAAGCGTGTTTGTATGTGTATAATGCACCTGAATTAAACTATCGAAGACTAAAGAGGGAATTTAGGATTTCAAACTTTCCGACTCCACTGGTCTTTGCACCATGCCAATCGACACAACTTAAACTAAGGGTAATATTTCTTAAGATATAAACAATTTCAAGGATGAGATAGCTCTTGACCTTCTGCGTTAACTAGTTTGTAGGCGTTACCAGGAAAAGCATCTTTTACAACCTAGGGTCCTTCCCAATTGTGTTAGAGTTTAGAACGTGGACCACCAAGTTTTATGAAAATTCTTTTGACCACTATTTCACCGACTTTGAATTTGCGTTCAATAACCTTCTTTTGATAAAAACGTGCTAATCTATTTTGATACACTCGTGAATGATTAGCCGCTGACCATCTTTTCTCGTTTAAAAGTTCCAATTGAGCGAGGAGTGCAGAGCGATGCTTGTAAATGGAACACTCCTTATTCAATTGTACTCTTTATGATGGGATGAAGACTTCATATGGAACTACCGCATCCATTCCAAATGTTAAGGAATATGGAGTCTGCCCAGTGGGCGTGCGGATTGAAGTTTGGTAGGCTCATAGAGCCTTAATCAATTTCTCTGGCCAATCTGTGTATCAGTTAGATTTACATGTTGTAACAACCTGCCACCCTATAATCGGAGATCCGATTATTAAATAGGTACCGAATCATTAAATTTAGAGCCAAACCAGGATCTCG
This sequence comes from Zantedeschia hybrid cultivar, assembly GCA_030544215.1. NCBI lineage: Eukaryota > Viridiplantae > Streptophyta > Magnoliopsida > Alismatales > Araceae > Zantedeschia > Zantedeschia hybrid cultivar. Next base: position 10,293,680 of record JARZZO010000013.1, on the reverse strand, counting down.
ATAAGTCTGGGAAATAAATGATAAACTAAGCTAAACATCCACATCACATCAAATTGTAATGGAAGTGTAGAAATTAAAAATTATTACAATTCGACTTGACTCAGCAATTAATTACATACTCCAATAGAAAATAAATAATTAAGCGTACAGGCCATAAAAGAAAATAACAACTACATCGAGGCATACCCCGGAACAGTGACTGCTGGTGCGCAACCCGAGACAACACTCTCCTCGCTACGCCTGCCTGGAACCCTCACCTGAAAACCGCAGGGGGTGAGCCTTATTGAAATAGACTCAATAGGGACCATTTGATCCCCACCACCCACTCACACACCCACAAGTGCAATACACAATTATAGACAATTTAACTAAATAAAGCAGTAAACACAATTCTCAGATTTCGATACAAAACATACGCATTTATAACAGTAACATGCACGATTTTGAAACCACCCTACCACGAAGTCCATAATAAGCGTCTCGGCTAAACACACAAGTCACACGGCCGAATGTGGAAAACACTGACCCTCTGAGACCAAACAGCAATCCTTCGGATAGCGCACGGGCTACTTTGGCCTGACCTGGCTCAAGGTGGTTATGCTTCCCCCAGCACGAGTGACACTTCGAATGTACCACTCTCATACCGGTACTAGCTATACTGTCGTACATTTTTTGGGAAAAATGCACTTGATCTTGATTTTTTAATTTTAGATTTTAGATTTGTATTTGTGCGCTTTACCTGACTCAATCAGATGATTGCCTAGTTCTTCGATCCGATCCCGCTACCCATAAATGAATAGCGTTAATTACATCCTCCTAAGAGGAAAACCTTTGATTAATCGTCGGAAGAATAGAATAACACCCTTTGAAATGATATAAATAAGACATACAAGATTGCATTCGAAAAATGAATGAATTTTAGTTTTTATTTGAGAAAAAAGCTCATTTTTTAGTTTAGAGTTGAGTCTGCGCAAGACTTGATTTATTGATTTTTATTGATGGATGATGATGAGAGACATTTTTTAGTCTTTTTGGATTGATTTATATGGATGCATTGAAGATTTGTTGAATTTTTATGTTTAGAAGTGAACATGAAGTTGAGTCTGCACAAGGATGCGCAGACTCATTTGTTACCAATGAGAATGCTTGTATTTATTTTGACTTTTTGATGATATTTTTGTAGAGATTATGATTTAGAATTTGAATATCAATTTTAGTTGTGTTATATTGACAAGAAAGTCTAATAAACATTTCTTATTGTGTTTTTTCAGATTTGGAGTAAAGAGATTTTGGATTTGATTTGCAAGGTATGGAAAAGTGTTTTTTATGTTTTCTTATTTGATTTAAGTGAAAAATGCTTCAAAGACTTATGCTTTTTATGTTCTGAATTTGTAGGTTTTTAAAGAATGAACAAGGTTACAAAGTTAATTGAAGTGAGGCTTCTTTTAGGTATTTTTTATCTTTTGCAAAGGGGAAAAATGAGTTTTATTTGATTTTTTATGTTATAGGAAGTATTTTATTCTTATCTTGGGGTTTTTGATTTAGTTTTAAAAGAATTAAGGTTGAAAAAATTAGATTTTAACAATTGGGGGTTGAGTCTACGCATGGGAGTGCAGACTCATGAGTCACAAGCCTGTTTTTTATATTTTTTGGATAATTTTAATGAGAAAAGTTAACATTTTTTGTTTGGGTTTTGATTTGTGGAAAATATAGGGTTTATTCTTAAGATTTTTATTTGATTTGATGGGAATTTAATGGCCAAAATACCAGATTTTAAGAATTTAGGGTTGAGTCTGCGCTATAGGGCGCAGACTCATTTGTTATCAAAGTGTTTAAACATTTTTTATATTTTTTGCAAAAGGAGTTTTAAGCTTTTATTTAGGTTTTTGACTTATATAAAGTATAAAGTTTTTGTGTAAATTTTTGGGTTTAATTTGGAGGGAATTTAATGTCAAAAAGGCCAATTTTGGAAATTCAGGATTGAGTCTGCGCAGGGTAGCGCAAACTCATTTGTCACCAATTTGTTATGAGTTGTTTTTTGCATTTTTTCAAGAACAACTTGATGTTTTTATTTGATTTCCTGATAGATAAGAATAAACTTGATTTTTAAAGAGTTTTAGATCATCTTGAAAAGGTCAAGAAGTTGATTTTTTATTTTTTGTGAATTTCAGGGTTGAGTCTGCACTAGGATGCGCATACTCAAGTTTGAACTGAGAATTTCTTGTTTGTGAGTTATTTTATTGAATTTTTGGTGGGATAACTTGATTTTATGTTTTGTTTGGTGATGATTTACAGATTTGGAGCTGCAGGCATGATTTAGGGGCCAAGAGATGAGGTTTTGGCCTTGAGATTGATGCGCAGACTCAAGTTTAAAGAGGATTTTGAGCAAGATTCTTAAATAGATGGAATCTCCTGAGGTTAAGGGGAATTCCAAGATTTTCAAAATGCTGGGGAGCTTCAAAGATCAAGGAGACAAGAAAATGGGTTTGAGTATGTGCAAGGGGTGCGCAGACTCAACTGAACTTGTGATTTTTGTTTATTTTGAAGGGATTTGGATCCTTTTTGTAAATGGATGTTTATTTGAATGAAATGGGGTGTTTGATATATAATTGCAAGTGATTTGAGCAATTTGATTTATTGTTTAGTTGATTTTTTCATTTAAAATGAGCTTATGAAAGGTGTGCAGACTCAACTTGTGTTTTGAAGTTTTGTGTTTATTTAAAAGGAAGAATGTCCATTTTTTAACCTTTTCTGATTTAAATATAATCTAAATTTAGTTATTTTGAATCATTTGAGCCATAACCAATGTCCTTGGTCCAAGAATCCATCACTTGACAGTTTTTGGGTTGAGTCTGCGCATGGGTGCGCACACTCAAGTTTGAAAATGGTTTTTGAAGTTCATGCACAGTTCAAGCTGCATTTAAGTAGTTCAAAAGGTTAATTTCAACCAATAAAGTTAGAATATGAAATTCGGGGTGGAGAAAAATAGATTGTATCCCATTCCCAATCGAATTTTCATGGTTATAGGTGCGCATACTCAAAATCTGAGCATAATTTCAGGTTTATACCTCTTTCAACTTGAAGTGACCCAAGAATCACCACAAATTTGAGGAGGATAACACTGAAAAATCTCAGAAGTTGAGTATGGCTACATAGAGTCTTTTCAAGGAGTGGTTCTTATATGGATTTCTTCAAATGACATGATTTCTTCATGTTTATCCCATTCTTCTTAGATCACTTTATAAAGCATTGAAAATGCTTAATGTAATGATTCCAAGTTGAATTTCAACCTTTCATTAGGAAAACCCAATCAAAGGTTTAGGATCTTTATGAAGGATCATGGCATTAAGGGACCCGAAGGACCAACTCCCTTAAAGGGATATGTAATGGCTAATGGACCATAGGGATGGCTGTAAAGGGGGGCGTGCCGAGCATCCAACCACCCACCCAAAGGGTGCCCTTAATGCCTTCAAGATGTAAGAATAACCCACAAGGGGTAATCCAAAGCATCTCTACATTTGGGGAGCAACGAACTCCACCAATTTCCATAGAGGATCAGATGTAGCCATGAACCATGGAGGTGGCTATAAAAGGGGGCGTGTCGAGCATCCAACCACTCACCCAAAGGGTGCCTTTAATGCCTTCAAAATGAAAGGGTTATCCACAGGGAATCACCCATTCCATTTCTACATTTGGGGAGCAAGGAACTCCACCAACTCATTGGGACTTCGAGACATATCATCTAAATGAACCCATAGAAATGGGAACACAAGAATGATGTTTTTTGTGTCAGGGCCCTTGATAGGTTACCCAACATTGGATTGTTGGCAACCTTAGATTGGGACATCCTTTAGAAACATCGGAATAAACTTAAAATCTTAAAACATATGGCAAAATTTCGGTTTGAAACATTAAGAGCTTAACAACCCAAAGTCCAAGCCATTTAGGACCTTCATTGGGCCTCAAAAGGACAGCCCTAGGTCCAAGGAACTTTTGGACAACTTGGGGGAGGATCAAAGAATCACCTCAAGCCCAAAAACCAAGCTGAAAGAGGCGCTGACTCAAAAAACTGCAACTGGCGTTGAGTCTACGCAGGGAGGCGCTGGCTCATGAACAATAGTCGTAGACTCAACACTGTAGCACTGCACAGGCGCAGACTCACCTGAAATCTAGATTTTTGGTGAAAAATGGATTTAAATCTAATCCAAATGATGGAAAATAAAGTATAAAAGATACAAGGCCTAAAATATTTATTTAAAATATATTTTAGATTCATTTCTTTAGGAAAATATCATGAAAACTTGAATATGAACATATGAGAAACTTAGGTATAGTTTTATCTTTTCCATGGATCTCTCCTTCTTGGCTCCATGTTAGAGGGTTTATACTCAAAGAAGCTCATCCCCAACTAGTGAGGGAACCTCCTTAAGAACCTCTAGGGCCTAAATCCTTAGCCATTAAAAGAAAAAATCCAAACAAAACCCATTCGGTTCCAACATGAAAACAAAAACTTAGATCTTAATATATATGAAACTGAGGGAGTTTATCTTGAAGTTTGGCCTTGGGAGAACATCATCTATAGATAGGATGTGCTCCTAAGGGTCATGGAAGGCCAAGCTATCTTGAGAAAACCCTCAAACCCAAGAGAAACACAATGAAAACCAGGAAACATAAAGTTCAGGAAATCAGGACAGCAAGGCACATTTCGGGTCATATCTCCATATTTAGGGGGTTCTAAGGCTTGAGGAGACCATTTCTATAAACTAGAAAGGCCCCTTTACCATCCCCACACGAAAAACACATACCTTATGAAGGAAAAAATAACATAAAAACAAGATAACCAGCAGATTCACAAAACAGACACAGGAAATCTGAACTTTGCATTTCATTGCTTTTAATCACCATGGATGAACATCAAGGGGGAGATAGAAGTTTCTATGAATATCAAACTGAAATAAAAAACATTATAAGAAAGCAAGGAGACAGAAATAAATCCCTTCTTCACCCCTACTCTACTTTGGAGAGGGAATGAGAAGGGAGAATGGCTCTTGAAGCCTACAATCTTGCTCTCTTCTTCTCTAGCACTCTTCCTTTCTTTTTCTCTTCTTTTTTCCTTCTTTTTTCTCTCTTGGGATGCAGGAGATGGAGGGTAATGGAGGAGGGAGACGTGCTCCTCCTGGCCTCTCTCTTTTCTTCTTCTCTTTTCTCTTTTTTGGGATTTTTGTCTCCAACTTTTTCTTGTAGAAGATGGGGGTTCTTTTATAGATAAAGTTGGATTACTTTTGGGAGGTAGATTAGGCATCCATTAGCCTTAGATTAGGGATAAGAAACCCCTCTTAAAAGCCTTCCAATGAGGCCACAACACTTGGAGAATTATGATTAGTTTCTCTTTTGCTTTTCACCTACCCTCTTCTAGAAGAATCTTGAGGGGGGGACCACTTTCTTTTCTTCTTATCCTCCTTTGGGCAGATTTGAACATGGGCCAAAGGGGTAAGAATAGGCCATGGGGGGGACCATTTGCGGCCTTTTTAAAGGCTGCCACGAAATTTGTCTTTAGCCTTTACTTTTTGGGCCCAAATTGGCCCTATTGGGCTTCTTTGCTTGAGATAATGGGCCCGGGCCTGCCCCCCTTGGATTTCTTCATCATTTGAGCTCAAAGTAACCTCTTTTTGACTTCCTTTGGCTTGTAAGAATAGGCATGACTGTTGTCCATTAATTCTTCTTCACTTGGGCTTTCTTTGAAAAATTGCTTGGACCTTTCTTGCTTGAATTAATGGGCTCGGTTCTTCTTTTCAATTCTCTTTTATTTGGGCCTTCTTTGTTGATCTTTAAGCTTTTCTTCTTATTCAATTTTTTGGTGACAACATGTACCCCGTGGTACACCAGGTGACCTTCTCTCTAGGCGTCATCCCACCACTCCCATATCGGTGCTGTGTCACTCCCACACCGACACAGGGTACCTAAGCGCTAACAACTGTCACTCTAGGCCCACGATCACACAAAACGCAACACGGTGCGATCCGATCATATAAAAATCACCGTCCTCGAGTATATTTTCAAACATGCATTTATCCAAACTATCTAACAATGTAAACACATGTTAATTGCATGCTTTAATGAGATTTTGTCTTGAATCGCGTCGCCCAAGGCCGACGTCATTCAAGACCCCTAACTGGTTCATGTGAAAACTGGCCTCGGAAGTTGGCCTAAAACACGTCGTGCACGATAGTCATCTTTTAAAAGGCGTCGCTGTCCTTAGTCGCCTAATCACGATAGAAACAGAAACAGGCATCGGGGTGATCTTAAGTAAAACGCGTCGTGCACAGAGGTCGCCGTTTGAATGGCGTCGCTGTCCGTGGACGCTATTCAATCTAGAGACAGAGTCTGTTATCTGGGATAAATTATGTCGTGGGTGGAAGCCACCTTTTAAATGGCGTCGCTGTCCCCAGACGCCATTTAACCCTCACAGACAGGTTCTCCCTCCGCCTCCCCCCCAATTCACAAAATGGGATTTTCTCCCCAAAATGGCACAAAAACGCCATAAAATAGTGGAGTAGGAAGAGAACCCAAATACCCAATAAAAACCCACCATTCCTAATTTTGTGATATTAGCATTTTCATCTTGAAAATCCCCTAAACATGCTTGAAAGCAGGAAAACATGGTTTTAAACAAAACATCGTGAGAATCGTCACCCTACCGGTTACTCGAACTCCTCCGAACTCCAAGCCGCCGAACCGCCACACCAAGAGCCGCCGCTGGTACCGCCGTGGACACCATTACTCCACCGGGACGTCGGCCGCCGTCCGAAGAGAAATGCGCCGCGGAGGAAATGGTGGTGGTAGTGGTGGAAGTTAAGAAGTTGATGGAGTGGAGGGAGAGGAGGAATGGGGAGAGGAAAGGAAGGATAAGGGGAAGGGAACGCCGGGGGTTTGGAGAGAAGGAGGAGGACAGTGAAGGAAGTGGAGAGAATGAGGGAAAGGAGGGAGGGTTCGCAGGGTCAAACCGAAACTAACTAAAACGTGTCGTCCAAGGTCGACGCCAATCAGACGACAAGACGGGTCGTACGCTGACATATCAGGGCCGTACTCTGAATGGCGTCGTCCATTCAAGATGCCGTTCAGACGATAAAACCGGGGCCGTACTCCCGCGGCCCAAAACCAGCCCACGTGGCGCCCACGTGGTACAACCTAAAATGCGTCCACCTCACCAGACGCCGTTTGAACTGCGTCGAGCAAGCTCGACGCGATAAAAACACAAGCCCCAGCCCCGCAAAGGCTCAAACCAAGGGATCCGACCCCAAAACTGACCCGATAACTAGATCCGAAACCTCAATCCTTACACACGTTTTCTTGATGATTTTTATCAAAGTCTTGTTAGTCGCCTCTGCTTGGCCAATGCCTTGCGGATAATAAGGAGATGAATGATGCAATGTAATTTTATACCTGTTACAGAGGTCCTTCAGCTCTTGTGAGATGAACTGTGGTCCATTGTCGGTGATGATGGTGCTTGGAATCCCGAACCTTGTGATAGAATTGGGTGGTCTCAAAGCCAATCATTGTACATTCTAGTTCGAAATATTAATAAAGGCAATCATTTCTTTATATATAGTTCTCCCAAATTAACTATCGTAATGAAGATTCGTAGACAAGTGTATATGATATTGTATCATGATGGGATAATGATAGTGAGATCAATATTATTAGTCACTTATCTTAAATAGTTCTCGATCATAGGATATTTGAATTGGACATTAAATATCCGATAAGATCGACACAGGTTAGTTATGCTCATGCGATGAGGGTGAATGATCTCATATTCACTCGTTTGGTGACACTAAGACAAACTTGTGGGTACTCATTAGAGAATGAGTTCACTGAACATATCCGAATTAGAATTCTTGGATGGTCATTATACCTGATAGTCAACCATGGAATTCAATCGTTGTAGTAGCGCAGTTGGTCCTTTGACCTGAGTCACCAATGATAGCTTGCTTGTAGACTATTGTGACTTGATTCTCTAGCTTGTGGACTTTAACCATTATGTCCACGATAGTCAGTCTCTCAGACACAATGGAAAGCTTGCGAAGGTAATTGAGTGAACAACAGGGGATCACTCACTCTTGGTATACGACTGGAGAGAGAATGTCCTATGGATGTGTACACAGAAATCCCTGGCCATGGTCAACTGAAAGAGATGTCTTTCTAGAAGTTAACTGAGTACTGGAATCCATCTAAATAATGCGATAAAGAATTTGACTATGAAACCATACCCTTGCGTTATTGGGACATTGGATGAGTGAAGGATTTTATCTGTGCGGTATCTGCAGACGGAAATGTTCAAATAAAGGGAACAATATCCCTTATATCTTCTGGGACCATGAGGTAGTGTTTGGTGCCGTTCATGGTCAGAAGGTCAAGTGGATTAATCATCGGATGAAAAACCACTTGTTTATTGAATTAATTATTTAACATATGATGTTTAAATAATAATTAATAAATACTAAACTACACGGCCTCGTGAGAGCCAGGATTGTCTTGGCGTCTCTACTGTTGCTTGTAGGTCTAATAACATGCTGGCCAGTTTTCTAATCCCTACGATTTATAAACAGAAAGTCTGTTTACAGTTTAGATACTTGGATAATAACTACAGCTTCAAGGAAAGTCCCTGCTTCATGCTAGGTTTTAGTTTGACCTGAGTTATCTCTGGTGATGACTGGAGATTCCTAATCTATTTTGGCGGCCAGCCGCAGCTCAGTTATCTCCCGTGAGCATGCGAACAAGGAGAGAGAGAGAACCGAAGCCATGCAAGGAATATTACATGCATGGCTGGAGGGGCACGTCCGGTGACGTGTATCGGAGCTGCCGGCGACGTCAGACGGCACCGTGCCGGCCAGTCGGAGCCCCGCCACCCATCGCCTGGGCCGGCGCCGGCCTTCCCTCGCCGGTCGGGGTCGAACTAGGTGCGCGCCCCACCCCAAACCCTAACGGGCAACAGAGGTGAAGCGGCGCTGGATCCAAACTGGGCCGAACCCGACCGAACCCCCCTTTACAGACCCATTTAGGCATTAGTTGACTCCTTTAGCCCATTTAAATTGTTTTTAAACCCATTTTTTGTATTTTCAAATTCTATTTAAATTGTAAAATATTAATTAACAATTTATTTAAATTGTTTAATTAACTGTTAATTAATTAAAGGGGTTTAAATCTAATAGGGTATGAGTTAGTTATTTAAAAGGAGTTTTAAATTATGAACTCAATCCCTTTTATTTAATTAAGTTTAGAATTAGATTCTTAACTTGATTAATATTCTGCATAACTTGATTTATCTTATTTTGTTCAAATTGTTTGAGCATGAGGAATGTTAACTAAAAGGTTTAGTTAAAACTTTTATCAATAATATTGTGAATCATTGTTGATTTTATTGAAATAAATGTTATTTCAAAAATTATTAGTATTATATTTTGTTCTTAAAACAAATAATACCTACCATCATTATCTGATAATTACTTGATGCATGTGATGTGTTATGCTGAATGGTGGGATGATCATGGACTTAGGTTAATCATGTGATGGTCATTGTGCGTGAATGCAATGCATGTTTTATTTGGTCGTTTTACATAGGACCTACGTGTCCTCCTTTTTCTTAATCTAAATGTACATTCTAACAACTGCAAATTCGACGACCGAAGCAGAATACATTGCTGCAGCTGATGCGGCTAAGGAGGCGGTTTGGATGAAGAAGTTCATCTCTGCACTTGGAGTAGTCCCAAGCATTTCAGATCCTGTTCCATTATTGTATGACAACAATGGGCAATAGCTCAAGCAAAGGAGCCTAGATCACATCAGAAGTTAAAGCACATTCTGAAACGATTTCTTCTGATCCGTGAGATAATTGCCAAAGGAGATATAGTGGTTGAGAAAGTCTCATCCGAAGATAATGTAGCAGATCCCTTGACTAAGCCATTGTCTCAAAACAATTTAGAACGTCACCTTAAGTCTATGGGACTTATTCATATGGGTGATTGGTTGTCGTCCAAGTGGGAGAATGATAGAATTGGGTGGCCTCAAAGCCAATCATTGTACATTCTAGTTCGAAATATTAATAAAGGTAATAATTTCTTCATATATAGTTCTCGCAAATTAACTATGGTAATGAAGGTCCGTAGACAAGTGTATAGGATATTGTATCATGATGTGATCATGATTCTTAGTCACTTATCTTAAACAGTTCTCGATTATAGGATATTTGAATTGGACATTAAATATCCGATAAGATCGACACATGTTAGTTCTACTCATGCGATGAGGGTGAATGATCTCACATTCACTCGTGTGGTGACACTAAGACAAACTTGTGGGTGCTCATTAGAGAATGAGTTCATTGAACAGATCCGAATTAGAATTCCTAGATGGTCATTATAGTTGATAATCAACCAGGAAATTCAATCGTTGCAGTAGCGCAATTGGTCCTTTGACCTGAGTCACTAATGATACCTTGCTTGTAGACTATTGTGACTTGATTATCTGGCTTGTGGACTTTAACCATTATGTCTACGATAGTCAGTCTCTCAGACACAATGGAAAGCTTGCGAAGGTAATTGAGTGAACAACAGGGGATCACTCACTCTTGGTATACGACTAGAGAGAGAATGTCCTATAGATGTGTACACAGAAATCCCTGGCCAGGATAAACTGAAAGAGATGTCTTTCTAGAAGTTAACTGAGTACTGGAATCCATTTAAATAATGCGATAAAGGATTTGACTATAAAACCATACCCTTGCGTTATTGGGACATTGGATGAGTGAAGGATTTTATCTGTGCGGTATCTGCAGACGGAAATGTTCAAATAAAGGGAACAATATCCCTTATATCTTTTGGGACCATGAGGTAGTGTTTGGTGCCGTTCATGGTCAGAAGGTCAAGTGGATTAATCATCGGATGAAAAACCACTTATTTATTGAATTAATTATTTAACATATGATGTTTAAATAATAATTAATAAATACTAAACTTTAGAATTAGTTCTATGTTTAGTGGGCCTGAAACCAGACTGATATATGGGCCTGGAGGGTCACACACATAAGAGTTCTCGTAAGACGGTGAGAGATGTTAAATATTATATTTATCTGGGTTTTTGTGAAAAGCTGCAAGATAAACATGAATATTTAAATGGAGAATTATCTAAGGCCAAGCTCTTGGATAACCATGAGAATTAATCATTGGCCTTATCTATAATTGTTATAAAAGGAGGCCAAGGGGAGGGGTGGAAAAGAAGCATACGTACAAGACACCCCTTTTGGAGTTTATCTCTCCTATCTCTCTCCCTCTCTCTCTCTCTTGAAGAAGATCCCTCTCTCTTCTCAACTATATGGTGGATTTGAGATCGGGTCGAAGTACTCAAACCGAGGAGGAAATCGCGTCTGCGTCGGGAGGTCGTGTGGATACCTCTGGATCGTGGGCGTGTACGATCACCAAAACGGTTCAATCCACGGGAGATTCGAAACCTCGCAAAGGTGAAGAACAGTTCTTCCCAATTAATTTTATTGGCTGTTTTACGATCCCAGCAACCCGATACATAAGAATCGTTGTAGATTTCCGCTGTGTTCCGTCGATTCCTTACACCTTGTGATGATATTCTTTATGATGAACTTGCATACCGTTGACACTTTGACTTCCGTGTAAGCTTCAGCTTGTGCCTACTTGGTGAAATACTCCGTCGCGGTGATTATGAAGGATTTTTGCTTAGTGCTAGAATTGGGATCACCGAGAGATCCAATGATGTCGAAAGCCCACATGGGAAAAGGCCATGGGGAGGAAGCAGGATGGAGTGAAGATGCGGGGGAATGTATCTTATCGGCATGAAGTTTACACTTAGCACACCTACGGACAAACCCTACACAATCTTCTTGCATGGTCGGCTAATAATATCCTTGTCTAAGCATTTTCTTTGATAACATCTGTCCATTAACATGGCCACCACAAACTCCAACATGAGCTCCTTCCATGATTTTCCAAAGCTCATCTTCGTCTAAGCATCGTAGAAGGACACCATCAAATCCACGTTTATATAACTCGCCTCCAACCAGGGTGTATTCTGAGCAATTCTCTTGATAGCCTTCTTCTCCTCAGCAGTGTCTTCTTCAGAGTAAGATTGATCTTCACAATATCTAGCAATCTCATAATACCATGGTTTCTCTTCATCTTCCATCTCTTCTTGCAGTTCTAATAGCATGATTTCTCGCTTCTCCACAATATCTCCATCTTTGACCTTCTTCAGTAATTTATCCTTAATCCTAAGAAAGGCAGGGTCCTCTATAGTAGGAGAAAGACGCCTATGGATAATGATTGATTCAGATTGTTTATTGAGTGGGAAATTCAGAGATGATGCAAGAGAAGCTAGAGTGTCAGCTAAGTTGTTATGATTCCGAGGAACATGAACGAAGATCAGTTTGGTGAAAAGTTTGGCATAAGCTGAAATGAGTTCTTGATATGGCTTGAGTTTGGGATCCAGGGTGTGATATTTGGTAAGCACTTGACGAAGGATTAATTGTCTATCACCTACAATCCTCAATTTAGTGGCACCATGTAAATGAGCGGCCTCGAAACTGGCAAGAAGAGCCTTATATTTAGCTATGTTATTGGTAACATGAAAGGCAAGCTGAAAGGCTTGGATAATGGTGACACCTTCAGGTGATAGAAGAACAATGCCGATACCTTTACCGTTAGAATTCAGAGCTCCGTCAAAATTCAAAGTCCACATGTCATCTTTGATTATGTTAACAGACGTCAATTCTTCATCCGGGAACTCCGATCTGACTGGATCAAATACGGGTAAGGGGTGATGAGCAAGGTGTTCTACTATGGCATAGCCTTTGATTGCTTTCTGCTGAATGTAGATAATATCAAACTAAGATAGAAAACTCTGCCAACATGCTAATCGATCCGTAAGGACAGATTTCTCAAGGAGGAACTTGATTGGATTCATCCTAGTGATAAGATGGACTTCATGAGCTAGAAAGTAATGTTTCAACTTCTGAACTACCCATACCAGTGCAGCACATGTTTTCTCCATCGCCGTATACCTCTGTTCAACGGGGTTGAGAAGTTTAGAGAAATAATTGGCTGCCCTCTCATTTCCTTCTTCATCTCTTGTGCTAGGACAAACCCCACAACGTCATCTAGGAGAAAAACGTATAGAATTAAATGTTTGCCTGAAGATGGTGGTCTCAATACCGGAGGACTTGCAAGATACTTTTTCAATCCATCGAATGCCTCCTGGCACTTATCGTCCCAATCGAATCTGACTCCCAGCTTAGTAAGCTCGTAGAACGGCTTACACCTTTGTGAATGCTGAGAGACAAAATGGCAAATAAATTGCAACCTCTAGATCAATCCTCTCAGTTCTTTTAAATTCTTGGGAGGTGGCATTTCAATAATAGCTTTAGCCTTGTTGGGATTGATCTCAATACCCCGTTTGCTGACAATGAACCCTAACAACTTTCCCGACGAGACACCAAATACGTACTTCTTTGGGTTCATCTTCAATTGATATTCCCTCGATCTTTCCAAAATCTTTGCCAAAATTTTAGCATGCTCAGCTTTAATCTTAGACTTCACCAGTAAGTCATCCACATATACTTCCAAATTTATATGCATCATATCATGGAATATAACCATCATAGCCTTTTGATAGGTGGCTCTAGTTTTCTTCAACCCAAATGGCATGACAACATAATAATATGTGCCCCATGGTGTAGTGAATGACGTCTTCTCTTGATCGTCTTCCGCCCATCTAATCTGATTGTATCCTGAAAAGCCATCCATAAATGACAGAGTCTCAAATCCAGCTGTATTGTCGATGAGTACATCTATATGAGGCAGAGGGAAATCATCCTTAGGACATGTCCGGTTCAAATCTCGAAAGTCAATACAAATTCTGACTTTTCAATCCTTTTTCATGACGGGATTATGTTAGCCACCCATTGCGGATAGAGGACAACTCTAATAAATTTATCTTTATGCAGTTTATCAACCTCTTCCTTCATCTTTAAAGTCATTCGTGGGTGGAATCGCCTTAACTCCTGTTTGACCGGGCTAGCTCCATCTTTCAATGTTAATCGATGCTCCACTAGGGAAGAATCTAACCCCGGCATATCTTCATAGCTCCAGGCGAAAGTGTCATTGTAATCTCTAAGAACTTGAACCAATGCCTCTTCATCTAATCCGGAAAGACTTTAACTAATGAGGACAATCCTAGGTTCTTCGGTTCCTAGATTGATTTCCTTTGTTGGCTCTTTTACAGCAGCTGAGGGTTCATCAAATCTTTTCACTCTACTCGCGTATGCCTCAGCTGCGTCCTCATCTTCTTCTTCAGTGACGGGGTCCTTTTCATGTACCAAGTCATACACCCTATACCCGTCATCTATCAACTCATCTGCCTCAGATTCTTCTAACAACTGGATAGGATTATCTAATGATTGAGGGATTTGATAGAAAGGAAGGCACTTAGAAGTTAATTCCTGGAGGTATCTATTGGGAATTCTCTTACCCTTGGATTTCCTAGACTTCCTAATCTGACTAACTTCATTAGACTCCCTAACTTCATTAAACTGCTTACCACTAGACTCACTATTCTGACCTAGGGAGGACGAAGGAGGATGAAAATCATTGGATACATGAGGGAATATAGGGGAATCCTCTATAGAGGAGGGGCAGAGTATATCTAGGAGAGAATCCTGCCCGAGCGATCCGCGCGATGGGGTACATTCGGACAGATAGTAGGATGTCTCCTCAACGAAGATTTGAGAGGAAGAGGTTGCCAAATCAGCATTTTTTTTGGACATTTTGGGTATTAAACATGAAACAAGAATGGATTTGAAAATGAGGGGAATGTGATGGAGAAAACGGCATCATTGCCAAGGGATTAGGGGGATCATACAGTAGTAGGTCCTAGATCAAATCATGGATCCTCTCTAGGTCGAGAGGAATCCGAGGTAAAATGTCCTGAAGGGACAGAGCAATGATAATGGGCGGTGCCCAGGAAATATCTTCAATGATGACTCTCGACCAGGTCGGGGTTAGAAATAGAGTGCGAAATACAGTATGGAGGGTGAAAACATGAGAAGGGTAAGTGGACCTCCAGAAGTGATCAGTTGTTAAACCAGTTTCATAGGGGTCATCTGGCTCCCCTTCATCCGTCTCATCACTCAGCAAAATCCTTTTATCAAATATGGCCCCAGGCCCTTCCATCAGTTCATCAATCAATGGCGGCCGCTGGGGCTCGGCAGGGTGCAAGAATAGTCTGTTCAGTGCTATGTATAGGTCCCAAGTATCAAACTAGCGGTACCACTCACATTCAGGATCATGGAACTTCCGCTATTCATCGGCCACAGAGCCTCTAAGGATTTATATGTCAACAACGGTGTGCATTGTCTGGCCAATTCTCTTCCATAAATGTCATGCAAATCAAAGTGGGAAGTTATTATCATAGTGTTATCATTATCATGCTGGATCACGGGCCCTTTTACAAAATAGGTAGACAAGGTCCAAGTCAGGGGATCCCGGTTTTCCTTACACGGTATAACCATTGTATTCCATATTTTGTGGCCATCTTCTTCCTCTTGCTGCTGGACAATCGTGTGTCTTACTTTCTCTGGCTTGTAACCCAGGCCATTCCCAAGTATCCTTCTGCTATCTTTCACTGGCTTAATTCTGCCTTGCAGCTGTGCCCCTAAACCTTTTCCAGGCTGATACCCAATATTCATCATGATATTCCATCTATGGGTGCTCATGAACTTCCTCCTCTTTACAGCATCAGTCGGATAGGATGAAGGAATGGTGAACTTCAATGGGTCAGCCGATGGTAGGTAAGTCTATAGCATGGACAGGATGGGTCGTTGAACGGGTGGAAAGACTGGAATTGGATTTGTGTTTAACGAGTGAACAGCAGCAAGGATAGGCATGCTAGTGACCTTGATGACTCGTCATTTGAAGGGAAATTTAAGGCATTGATGGTTTGTAGATGGTATAGCCTCAAGTAGCTTAATATAAGGACGGCAGAGTATCACTTTCAATGAAGGGTCAATCTCCAGAATGTGGAATTCAACTACGGCATGACAGACTGGTCCCAATTCAACCTTCAAATATATCATTCCTAGAGGGGAATGTGTGGAGTTGTCATAAGCAGTAACAGAGATGGGGGAAGGTAACTATTTTTCTTTAGGTATGCCACAAAATTCCATTGTTTTTGGAGGCAACACATTGATAGACACTCTAATATCCACCAGACATGCATCCACGGCTTTGCTGCAAATGTTAACAGTTATACTCAGCGCCATGCCTCTTGCTGCCAAGGGTGCCAATTCAGAGGAGTGGAAGGATATAGAAGGCTGATCCCCCTGAGGAACTAGCAGAGCAGTAATCTTTTCTACCGGCACGTTTTCATTGACCATGACCTTCTGTAAATATTCCATCAAGGCTTCTTGATGGGTCTTAGATCTTTTGATTACTTCTAGAATGGAGATGCGTGTCGATGTCCTGTCAAGATATTTCAACAAATCATATTGAGTGCCTGGGGCACTCTCTTCATTATGTACTTCATCAGTTACTCATGATGGACTTTTCTAGATGGCAGATTGTGGGAATACTTTACTGAAGATGCGGCCGCTCCGGAGCTCAACAATGGATGAGGCAAGCGATGCTTTCAAACTGCTGGGTTTATGAGGGGTTTAGAGGGCGTGATGGGTTGGCTTTGCGGTACAGCAGGTGATTGGTTGATGCGGATGGGGGGGTTTAGATGGGAGGATGGTATCATGGTAGATGGGTGATTGGCTGATTCGGATGAGAGGTTTGGATGGTAAGGGTGTGGCATCATAGCGGATGGTTGACGGCATAGGGAACGGTATGCACAATAATGGTTTGGATGGGACAATGGGTTCGTAGACGGGTGGTGGAGGGTTACTTGGTGATGGCATGGAGGTTATGGGTTTGAGGAAGGTGGGTAGTGGAGTAGGGTTAGTGGGTATGGGTGATGATGGGGTTGGCGACGGCCTGGAGATGTGGACGATGCGACGAGGGGGTGGTTCAACAGTATTTCGACTGTGACTTGTGGAATATATAGACGAGGCCTCTTCGACTCTCCATTGCTGCCCTCTGTTAGCCTCAGACTGGCTATTCGTGAGGATTGGGGCAATCTGGTTCTGATGCTTCGATAGCGGGTTCTATACTATGCCCATATTCTGTGTTGGTACTGCTTGCTGAACTGGCACTCTCTGTTGTTGTTGTTGTTGCTGTGGTTGTTACTATTGTGATCTCCTCGCTTTCAAGGCAACAATATATTTCCTCATTTCTTCTTAATCTATGCATCCTTGGTCATTTAAATCATGGATGTAGTCCCTGAATTGAAAACAAGCATCCACAGTATGCATAGGCTGTCGGTGATACACACAATACCAAGAGGCATCTGCATTCGGTGGCCAGATGGTCTTTTCCTTAGGCAACACCAAGGCATTGGTTGCCATAAGAGCATTAAAGACATCAGAGAGAGTCTCTGGTAATTGAGGATACGCCGCTCTCTTGGGACCGGGAGGTTTCCTCTGCTAGGAATAATCATTCAGAGGAGGAACCTGGTTGTAATTTGGCTGTTGCCGAGGTTGATTATACAATTGTTGAGGAGGGTGTTGGGGTAACTGAAGTTGATGTGGTTGTTGATGAAGTTGTTGTTGGAATTGCTAAGGGAGTGGTTGTTGGAATTGCTGAGTAGGTGGCCTATAGTCCTGCTGATTTGACTGTCTTTGTGCATTATATGGTGACAGATGATTTCTGACTAGCTGACCATGGTTATTATTCATGATGTTAACCTGTTCATGGGATATGGTTCCCTCAGTGGTCGGTCCAGTTGTAGTAACATTTGGGACGTTAGGCTTCCTGGGTGGCGGCCTGTAAGTCCGATGGGGATCAAACACACTGGAAAATGTTGTATCTTTGAATGCATTATGGGCATAGTGCGCCCTCTCATATAAGTCTACCATGGTAGTAATATTGTTCAGAGTTAGGACCAACTTGTACTGTGGCGTAGCATTTGCAATCATCATTTTCACTTACTCTTGCTCATACAAATGGTCTCTTATTTTCTCAGCCATAGATATCCATCTATCGGCGAACACCACAAAGTCTTCATCTGGCTTCATCTTTTCATTAACCAAGTCTGTGATGGATAGGGTAGGTGCAATCCGATCCTTGTACCTTTGCAAGAATTTCTTGGATACTACATCAAAATTTTCAACTTCACTCGGATCCAAGGAGAAGAACCACTCCAAAGCTGACCCTTCCAATGACCTCCTGAATAGGAAAGCCAGTGCCCGTTTGTCCTTTTGCCAAAAGGAGGATTCATATAAGAATTCTTTAAGGTGGAGGAAAGGATTGCCCGTGTCCTTGTACTTTCAGTACACTAGCATTTCAGAAGGCAGTAGATGAAAGACTGGTAAATCAGGGACAACCATTTCAGGGGTGGATTATGCACCCATGGTCCTTCGGAAATCTTTGAACTATTCATCGATCTGAGTGATTTTGTTGAGCAGAATTTGAGTGGTTGGATCTACTGGTGGAGGAGGTGGTTGTTAAAAAGCCTGCCACCTAGAGTAAGTAGGAATAGGAGGACAGTAGGGTCGTGAACTGGCAGCATTTCAGTCATGCCCAAAGGCATTTTGATAAACCGGAGTCTGAGGCCTGATAGGGTGTCGCAAACTGGATTGTTGGCGGCCCATGAGCCAAGGAGTAGAAATATGGAGGCCTTCCATGGCCTGGATAAGGACTTGAGGAACAGTATGATGAACTGAAGGATTTGGTTCATAAGAATTCAAGGGAGTCTTTCCCTTTAAAATGGATTGAATTGCCTTCAAAATGGATCCACATGACTAGACAAAGCTCCCATAAGGGTAGCAAGAGCGGAGGGATGAGATGAAGGCCCAGCTTGGTCTTGAGCTTCTTCATAAGTGGGGTTACAGATGACATGAACATGGGGATGACTGCCCATATCCGGATTGTATTGATCATATGGAGAATGAGATTGAAACTGAGGGGCATGAGCATCTCCCTCCTGCATAGTTTGAAACTGATTGGGATTATGAGAGGCATAAGCATCTCTCTCATCTTCTGAATAGGATGGATCATAAATCCGAGGGGCATGAGCATCTCCCTTGTACTCCACCATATCTTCTTATTCAAAAGCAACCATGCCGAGAGTTCTACCTGAGCGTAACATCATTGTGTTTAATTATCAAAGAATTCAGACAAGTTATTCAAAGATTAGCAAATAAGTTGATGGTTACATCCTCTTAGGATTCCTTGTAGAGTTTAAGCAGATTTTTAAAATTGGATTCACTCAAGGAGGGATCTTAGTTTCAATTCAGTTTTTCCACCGTGATATTCTATGGTTCACTTGCAGCATTATGAAGATCTATCTGGGACTTTAAATGGTACAACCAGCCCGATGAACAGAGAGGAATTCTCTGCTTTTGGAGACTTATGGAGGTCTTAACACCAACCACTCTAGTCTAACTGAGGGACCGACCTAGTAAGAGAGAGGTGAAAGTGCCAAGAATGGTGTTCTTATAGAAAAGGGGGGGTGGGGGGGGTTAAGCCCCAATGCAAATGACTAGCAGCCTGGGTGGCCTTTAATGTAGTATAGTAAATGTAAGTAATCAGCAAATAATCATAAATCCGAGGACTAATAGCCAGAAGAAAGACTGCCTGAAACGCGTCGATATGAGTCGACGTTATTCAAAACAGTCACTTCTGGTCACAATGGCTCGGGCAGGCAAACAAGCAGGTGATGCAGGATGAATGGCGTCGTGCATGGGCGACATCCTTCAGAAAGACGTCGTTCTGTGTCGACGTTATTCAAGCCTGAAAATCAATAAACAGAAAAGCTATCAGGGGCATTCCCCTCCCAACTCAACATGATGAATAAAGGATCAAATACTCATGCGAAAATAGTTCAAAGAGATAGGCTAATTATGCAATATCATGGATATCAATTAAATAAACACATTCTTCAATACCACAACTCAAGGCAATCAAGAGGGCAAAATTTTTCCAAATGGGTGTGCACGAGGTGCACGTGGGGATAAAAATCAATCAACCAATCATCAAATGTGCCTGAGGGACACAAGCGGTGCATCGAGGGTGCCCAATGGAAATAACAAGAGTAAACAAAAGAGAATGATAAGACAGGTCCCACCGTGATCGCCAAAAAGTTGTAGGTGCTCAAATCGTGTGTGTTATTATTATGATATAATGTGTTATATAATTAACAAATCTAATCTAAGATTGTGATCGTCAGAAATCGAGGGTTTCGATGAAAAGATGATCGCTTACTAACCTAGTAAAATTGGGAAATTGGGTTCTTTTGTTCCTCTCTCTCGGCCGGCCGAAAAAAGAAGAGCCTTCCTTTTTGTTTACTTTTGTTTTGTTCTTGTTGTGAATTTTGCTCTTTTTCAATCTTCTCTCCAAGCTTCCAAAGCCTTCAAATTTTAATTTGAACTCCAAAACACCAATGGAACCTTTTTCAAAGGTCCATGTACATATATATATATATATATATATATAAACTTCAATTAGGATTGTTTGGCCTTCAAAAGAGCTCTCCTGCGGATCAGACTTGCCATGAATAGATATGGAAGGAGTTGAAGATCCTTTCAACCTCTGGAGCCGGATTATCTCAGCCAAATTATACTTATCAGGAAACTACTTAAAACGTGTCGTGATCAAGAGACGCCATTTAGCTAATTAATGTGGCCAAAATAGAATGAAATTCCGAAAGGAAACTGTAAAAGATTAGGAAAATTAAAACACGTCATCCATCAATGATGTTCTTTAGATGATTAGGAAATTAATTCGATTAAAAATCGGAAATCCAGATGGATTAGGACCTAAACGGCGTCGTCCATGGGCGACGTCATTCAGTTAAATCCATCTGAATTTCGGAATTTAATTCTGAGTGGATTTCTACTAGAAATCTAAATAACGTCGGCCATAGTTGACGTTAATTAACGAATTTCGACAAAAATCAATAAAAAATAATTAATGATTAAAAATCAGACCATTCTGGGGCATTATAATTGTGACATGAAATTTACTCGATGTGAGGTCAAAATTAGCGTGTCTACAATCAAGTTCAATCATCTAGACTCACTTCAGAGTCAAGTTACGCAACTATAGATCTAAATAGTATACAAATCAGATATGAATGATAAGAGACAAATAACCAGAGTAATAAACATGCCACTTACTATCAAAATAATCCAATAAAATTTTCATTTGCCAATACCATAATCTCACAAGTGTATAATATCAATACTAGTATCTCAAAGGATACCAAATATCCATAGGAAATAAAAAAACTAAACTCACTAAAGAAATAAAAAAGTACATATCTCTCTCTTTAGCCTTATTACATCAATCTACTAAGTAAATAAGCAAATCTACCTAGATAACAGTAGAAGTCTTCTAATCTAAAGATTCCTACCAAATCAAGAATCCAACTCTTTCTCCTCAGTAGACTCTGAAAATGTTAATATAATTTATGAGTACAACCACTCAGTAGGAAATGAGACTCACAAAATACTAAATAATATAATAGTTGAAAAGTGATGATAACTAATTAATTAAAATTCATAGTTCTACATATATCTCAAATAAGAGCATGATATAAAACATAGTCACATATAAGTTTACTAGGTCACATGTGTTTTCTAATAGCATGATCAAATCGAATAACGTATACCTTACTTAGTATGAGGGACAAATCAAATTCACATACGACTTATCAAATCTACTAGCCATATAACGAACATATCATATATCTCATATCAAATTGAGCTTATCGCATATCACAGAATAAATGGCATGGCATAGTACTCTAATAAATCAGATCAAATATGGCATATGAGCAAATATCGATTTTTAGTATGGAACAAATTTAAAGGACAATGTGAATATGAGATTTTAAAGAATAAACTGAATTCAAATGAGAAATAATTTTAGAATTTTGTGCCAATTAAATCATATCAAACGTATCATATCAAATGTTAACGGACATGCATCCAAAATACAACATAAGGAGTCAAGCAAAACAAATATCAAAGCATATAGGCAAGTGATGCAGAGGCATTGGTTACTGCATAGAACCGGAGAGTCTAAGTCCCATCCAACTCTAAACTGTCAGGGCATTATGTATCACTGTCCCCTGATTTTAGCCAGCCAGAAATAAGGATTCCACCCGTTTGTCCTCGGGTTCCAAACAAAATACCCTATCCAATATGAATGCTTACAATGGAATCGCGCCAAATATTTCCTTAAGATGGCAATGCCCAAACAAAGTAGAATAATTATAACATAATCATATTAACAGAGATCAAATGGTGATAGAAGAAAAACAAAGATATGGAATTCAAATTATCAAAGTGCTACATATAAATATAAGTCGAAATACATAATTTTACTTACAAAATAATCACTTAAAAGGGCCAACATGGTCATATCGATGTGATATCTAAATAAAACTGGTGTCAACAGATTTCTGGATGAAATAATATGCTCGAAGAATATTCTCATAATTTTTGGACAAATATATTTTTCAGTTATTAAACCTAATTTTTGAAGCTAAAAATTCAATAAATAGGTCCGAAAATAGCAAACAGATTTGAAAAATAGCCAAACTTGGCTAACATTATAAATAGATCAAATTAAATATGCAGACAAATTTCATAAATTTCTAGATCGATTTGATATGATTTTGGACTCCCGCTTCAAATCCGAAGATTAGATCTTAACAAGTTTCAACAAATAAAAACAGAGGACAAAATAAATATCATACGTGTTAGAAAATTCTCAAATTTTACATAGAGGTTAAGGACAGTATGACAAAGGTTTCCACAAAATTTGGTAAGATTTAGATTTTAATTGAAGGAGTTATAACACTCACAAGTCCAACCGAATATGCTGCCAGGACAGATTATATAGACTATAAAGAAATTTATGGAATATATATCAAATAATCTCAGAAAAAAATAAAAGTTTGTGGACAAATAATAGACATTCCAAAATAACGTATGTCAAAATTTCAGGTGACACGGAGATCGGATGAGAGAGAACGGGCCTTCGGAAGTTGGCCGAAAATCATAGAAATCCTAAGCATCGGTCAGGCGACCAGAGTACTGGCCGTTTGGTTCATCACCTCTTTGGCCGTGTGATGGCCAAACGGCCATCGTCCTGGCCGTCTGGTGTGGATGGCCATTGTGTTGGCCGGCCACCCACTAGACGTATAGTTTTCGACTTTTCAACAATTTTCTTGGGGTTTTTGAGATTTTTCTCAATATAAAAATGATTTCAAAACATCTAAAACAATATGATTTCACAGCTTTTGATCTTTGAAAACATCAAAACATAGATTTTTATTTTAGTACAAATTAAATATTTAATAGGTTCTCATATCTTACCTTTAGAACGCGAAGAACATTATCTTTTAATGTCTTTCAATCACCTTCTAACACTCCAAATCTCGGTTTTCTTGTGATCTAAGGCTTCTCTCGTGACATCTAAACCTTAAAGAATAACAATGCATCTATTATAATTAATTTTCAAAGAGAATTAAATCAAAATATTTCTTTTTTTTATGAAGAACACTATGTTCTTACCTCTTAACTTGGGGCTGCGTGCAAGAGGCCTTATGTACGACCCCAAGGTCCCTTATATTCTCTTTAGCTTCTTAATACTACTCAAATTAAACTTCCAAAGTTTTCAAGTCGAACTCTATTCATAGCTTGCTTAATCAACAAGCTAAAACATTTCGATTCAAACTCGGAACCCAAATTTTCACACATAATTGGTTTTCTCCCTTAACCCTCTCAGATCTAACCAATTATATGGCCAAATTAGCTTTTGATCCTTTTGACAAAGTTGTAGTATTTTATACCCTCTTTCCAACCATATATTCCATGTCATTTTTAGATTTTTGTGTACAAAGTTATTACGTTCGCAAAATAACATTCTCACAATTTATAATCTCGAAAATTTGACAAAGTGTTGGAAACTAACTAGTTTCATAATTAGAACACTAATAATAGGCCTAGTTTGACTTTATTGTTGACTTACCCATTCTAAACCTATTATTATATCACTAATTATCTATTTAATTCTTAATAATTAATTAAATAATATAAATGTGCTTAATTAAGTCTTAATGGACTCTAATTAGGTCTAATTAACTAAATATTAACTAAGTGAGCTTAGTAAATCAAAATTTATAAATGAAATTAAATGGGTTCAATGTCTAGGTCATAACATCCATCAAGTTAGACGCATGAGCCTCCTTCCTGGTGATAGCAAGAACTCTCCCTGCATCTTCTACGTCTTCTGCTTCTTTTGATCTTCTGGTCCCTACCCCTTACTGTACCTCTGCGGGCAACTCCTCGCCAAATGGCCCTGCTGGCTACAAGTATAACACCTCCCTGAAAATGCGTGACACTGAGTCCCACCGTGAGTACCGCCACAATGACAACAAGTCGCCGGAACCCTTTGGGCTGCCTCCTGCTGTGCATTGGACGTCGACTAACTCTGCTGGGTCTGCTTGGGGCTATTGTTGCCACTGCTGCCACTACTACCTCGGAAGAACCTCCTGAATCTAAAGCCGAGTGAAGACGATCCCAAACCGGACAGAGAAGCTACTGCTGCTGCGGTCTTCCCCTTGCCGTATGCCGGTCCTTGAACTGCCAATCGCCGCTCCCGAGCCATCTGATTATACTGCGCCTCTACTGCTGCTGCACACTTCACTATCGAAGCTAAGTCTGAACAACAGTGGGATCCACCAAGCTCCTCAAGTCGAACCTCAACCCGTCATTGAACCTTTGGATCCGACGCTCCTCATCCTTTAAAATGAAATACACAAACTTTCCCAGAGAAACAAACTTCATTTGGTACTCGAGCACTGTCATGCTTCCCTGAGTCAGCTCCACGAATTCCCTCTCCTTGGCCTTCAGGACATGCATGGGAAAATACTGCCCGTTGAATTCCCTCACATACGTCTCCTATGGAATCTCCTTAAGATTCTTATCTGCATAAGTCATATTCTTTAAGGTGGTCCACCAATCATAAGCATCATCCTTCAACATGAAGATGGCTAACGGGGCCCTCTAACGGGGTCCACCAATGAGCTGCCTCATCATATTTGGGATGACCAGTGAAATGAGGCGGCCTTAGCTCTAGGAATCTCTCTAAGGCAGTCGAAGACCCTTCCCAAGCACTAGAACTCTCACTAGGATCTCGAGCCTGATACCTAGTCGTCTCTGATAGAATTGGGTGGCCTCAAAGCCAATCATTGTACATTCTAGTTCAAATTATTAATAAAGGCAATCATTTCTTCATTTATAGTTCTCGCAAATTAACTATCATAATGAAGGTCCGTAGACAAATCTATGGGATATTGAATCATGATGAGATCATAATAGTGAGATCAATATCCTCAGTCGCTTGTCTTAAACAGTTCTCGATCATAGGATATTTGAGATGGACATTAAATATCCGATAAGATCAACACAAGTTATGTCTGCTCATGTGATGAGGGTGAATGATCTCACATTCACTCGTGTGGTGACACTAAGACAAACATGTGGGTGCTCATTAGAGAATGAGTTCACTGAACAGACCCAAATAAGAATTCATGGATGGTAATTATACCTATTAGTCAACCAGGGAATTCAATCGTTGCAGTAGCACAGTTGGTTCTTTGACCTGAGTCACCAATGATACCTTGTTTGTGGACCATTGTATCTTGATTCTCTGACTTGTGGACTTTAACCATTAAGTCCACGATAGTCGGTCTCTCAGATACAGTGGAAAGCTTGCGAAGGTAATTGAGTGAACAACAAGGGATCACTCACTCTTCGTATAAGACTGGAGAGAGAATGTCCCATGGATGTGTACACAGAAATCCCTGGCCATGGTCAAATGAAAGAGATGTCTTTCTAGATATTAACTGAGTACTGGAATCCATCTGGATAATGCGATAGAGGGTTTGACTATAAAACCATATCCTTGCGTTATTGGGACATTGCATGAGTGAAGGATTTTATCTGTGCGGTATCTGCAGACGGATCTTCTGGGATCATGAGGTAGTGTTTGGTGCTGTTCATGATCAGAAGGCCAAGTGAATTAATTATCAGATGATAATTCACTTGTTTATTAAATTAATCATTTAACATATGATGTTTAAATGTTAATTAATAAATATTAAACTCTAGAATCAGTTCTAAGTTTAATGGGCCTGAAACCGGACTGATATATGGGACTAGAGGGTCACACACATAAGAGTTCTCGTCAGACGGTGAGAGACGTTAAATTTCATGCTTATTTGGGTTTTTATGAAAAGCTGCAGGATAAACATGAAGATTTAATGGAGATTTATCCAAGGCCAAACTCTTGGATAATCATGAGGATTAATCCTTGTGCTTATCCTTATTTCTATATAAGGAGGCCAAGGGGGAGGGGTAAAGAGGTTAGTTGGACGAATTACTCACCCCAGATTCTCTATCTTCTCTTTCTCTCTCCTTCTCTCTCTTTTGGAGTAGATCTGTCTCTCTCCGCGCATGGTGGATTTGAGATCTGGTCGGAGCACTCAAGTCGAGGAGGAAATCGCGTCTGCAGCGGGAACTCGTGTGGATACCTCTAGAGATCGTGCGCGTGCGCGATTACCGAGTCGGAATCATCCACGGGAGATTCGAAACCCTGCAAAGGTGAAGAACCGTTCTTCCCGCGTTTATTTTAATGTCCGTTTTACGATCCCAGCAGCCGATACATAGGAATCGTTTTTATTCTCCGCTGCGTTCTTGCCGATTCTTTACAGTCTCCATCATCGCTTCTACAAAACGCTCTATATTCTGCCTGCCGGCCACAGGCCCACTAGAAACATCTCCCTGATCACGAATAACAGGTGATCTCTTTCTATGAGCCATCTAATCGCCTACAATCACAAGAATCGAAAACCTCTAATTAGAGCAAAAAATCTAAACTATCGTTGTGCCTGTACGGGATAATATATGCATTTGCTAAAAATACGACATTTAACTTAGTTATTCATATATTTTCTAGACCAAGTGCTCTGATACCAACTGTAACGACCCGCAGCCCTATAATCGGGGATCACCGAATCATTAAAATTAAGAGTCGGACCAAGATCTCAAATAAGTCTCGAAAATAAATGATAAACTAAGCTAAACATTCCACACAGCATCGAACTGTAAAGAAAGTGCAGGAATTAAAATTTATTACAGTTCGACTCAATTCAATAAATAATTACATACTCCACAATTGAAAAGAAATAATTATGTGTACAGGTCTGAATGAAAAGTACAACTACATCGGGGCATATCCGTAACAATAGTTGCTAGTGCACAACCCGAGACGGAACCCCATAACTGCTATGCCTGTCAGGAATCCTCACCTGAAATCGCAGGGAGTGAATTACACTGGAATGGACTCAGTAAGGATCCCTCGATCCCCACCTCTCACACACGCACACACAATCGCAAGACAACAAGGATATATAGGCAAGATATGTGCAAGTAAAGTATTAAATAAATCACACGTCTACCGTAAGAATCACACAAAAAGTCGCCAAGTCAACCAGGAAAAACACCGACCCACTGGGATGGAACAACAACCCCTCGGATAGCACGCTGGCTACTCCAACCTATCTAGTTCTACGTGGTTATGCCTCCTCCCAGCCACGGTGACACTCTGAAGTGTAGCACTCCCACACTGGTACTAGCTATTATCTTGGGGTACACCAGGTGACCCTCGCCTCCTAGGCGCCACCTTGTCACTCCCACACCGACACTGTGTCACTCATACGCCGACACTGAGTGTCAAGCGCTAGCAACCGTCACTCTAGGTCCACGGTCGCATAAACACAACATAATTTGATTCTGATCACATGGAAATTCCCGCCCCCAATGTATGATTTCAAGCATGCATTAACAAAATTGTCTAATAATATACAAGAATCTAATTGACATAATGTATAATAATCACACATGTTAAATGCAAGAAAATATGGGGCTCTGTCTTGAATCGCGTCGACTTAGCTCGACGCCATTCAAGACCTTATAACTAGTTCCTCACTCATAGGCATTGGGACCCTGGGATATTGGCCTGAATCGCGTCGACCATGGTCAACGTCATTCAGCGTCCTATCCCACTATCTGGCCTATGCACCCAAGGGCATGGGCCGCTATTCGCGTCGACTCAGGCCGACGCCATTCTCAAATTGTGTCCCCTCCGGTCTCCACCGAGCCACAACATGAGGTCTCCTCACCCAAAATGCATGAAAAACACAAGATAAAGATAGGGGGGAAATCTATGAACTACAATAAACATGCTACTCCCATTTTCAAAAATATCCATTCAATCAAAAAAATCCCTAGAACATGCTCAATTCTACCCAAAATCCTCCATACATCCATAGTATGCTCCAAAGCGGGAAATCATGAGTTAAAATAATAGAAACATGCACGAGGATTGTCGTCCTACCAATTACTTGAACTCCTCCTAGTTCCTCGCCACCGATCCACCACACCGCAATTCGCCGCCGGTACCATCCCAATCAGTCACCACATCACAAGTTGCCTGCTGGATAGGTGCCCTTTGAACCTGTTGTTGCGATTGTTGTTGTGGGGGCCTTTTAGCTTTCAGAGCAGTGATGTACTTGCGCATCTCATCCCAATCAATTCCTCCCTAATCATTAAGTTCATGAATATAATCCCAAAACTGGAAACAGACGTCCACAGTATGCCAGGTTGTCTGTGAAACACACAGTAACGGGATGTATCAACATTTTGAGGCCATGTGGTCCTTTCCTTTGACAACGAGAGAACATTGACTGCCATAAGAGCATTGAAAATATCAGAGAATGACTCTGAAAGTGGTGGGTATGAGGTTCTCTTAGGACCAGGAGGTTTTCTCTCTTGGGAGTATTATATAGGTGGTGGAACTTGGTTATAACCAGGATGTTGACGAGGTTGGTTATAGGTAGACTGAGGAGGTTGTTGTTATAAAGGCGGAAACCCTGTTGATTCTGAGGCCGCTGATTGTTGTACGGAGGTGGTTGATTTCTCACAAATGAAGCTTGATTATTGTTCATGGTGCTCACCTGCTCATGAGACATAGTATCCTCAGTAGTCGGACCCGTATTAGAAGAACTAGGTGCATTAGGTTTCCTAGGTGGAGGCCTGTTGGATATGTAGGGGTCAAACACACTAGAGAAGGTAGAATCTTTGAAGGCATTCTGGGTATAGCGCGCCCTTTCATACAGATCTGCCATATTGGTGAGGTTTTTCAAAGTAAGGACCAGTTTGTACTGAGGAGTGGTGTTGGCAATCATCATTTTAACCTGCTCTAACTCCGACAGATGATCCTTCACCTTTTCGGCCATTGCTCACCACCTGTCTGCAAATGCGATGAAATCCTCGTCTGATTTCATCTTCTCAGCCACCAAATTAGTAATGGATAACAATGGAGCAACTTGGTCTTTGTACCTGTGAAGGAATTTCTTATATACAGTATCAAAGTCCTCTGCATCGACAGAGTCTAGTGAAAAGAACCACTCAAGGGTCGATCCCTCCAATGATCTTCTGAACAAAAATGTCATGGACCTCTTTCTGCCAGAATGACGACTCATACAAGAACTCCTTCAGGTTGATGAAAGAGTTACTCGTACTATTGTATCTTCTGTAGACTGGCATCTCAGGTGGTAACATGTGGAAGATCGATAAGGCTGGTACAGAAATTTCTGGTGCGGCTTTGGCATCGATCATCCTTTTAAGATCCTTGTGTTGCTCATCCATTTGATTCATTTTAGTCAAAAGGGCTTGGGTGAGTAGATCAGTTGATTGGGGTTGAGGGATATGGAATACTTGCCTCTTAGAGTGACTGGGGCAAGATGGACAGTAAGGTTGAGATCCGATGGCATTTCCGCCCTGCCCGAAGGCATTTGAGAGAACAGGAGTATGCGGCCTTGAAGGATGCCGGGTGATAGACTGTTGATGACCCACCTGCTGTGGTGTGGAGATACGAAGGTTCTTCATTGCCTGGGTGGGGATTTGATGAGAAACATGAGCAGATGGCTCAGAGGAACTTAAAGGAGTCTTCCCTTTTAAAATAGATTGGATTGCCTCAAGTTGTTGATGATCCACATGAGTAGCAAGGGCTCCCGGGACGGTAATCAAGTCTAGAGTAGGCATAGATGAGGGCTCCGTTTGATCCTGAGCTTCCCCAGAGGTAGGATTAAATTCAGATCCTACAGTATGAATCAGAGGATGAAAACCAACAGTGGGATGGTACCGGTCATACTGGGAATGGACATGATTATGAGGGGCATGAGCATCTCCCTTGGGTTCGAATTGGAATTGAATATGATTATGAGGGGCATGAGCATCTCCCTCGTGTTCAGATTGAAATTGGACGTAATACTGAGGGGCATGAGTATTTCCCTCGTATTCAAACAGGTTGTCATACTTATATGAAGCCATATCGACGATCCTACTTGAACGCAACATCATATTATTTGATCAACAAAAGGCTCAAACAATTTTGCACACAATCTCAGACAAGTAGATGTATACGTTTCTTGAGAATTTCTTGTTGAAATTAGATGGATTTTAAGGATGAATTCACTCAGGGGTAGGATCCTAGTTTCAATTTGATTTTTCTTCGTTATTCTCTATGGCTTCAACTCACAACGAATGTGACGACTAACACAGAACTTCAATGGTACAACCTGCCCAATGAGCAGAGAGGAAATCCTTCGCTTTTGGGGACTTATGGAGGTCTCAATACAAACTGCTCTAGTCTAACCGAGGGACCAACCTCAGTCAGAGAGAGTTGAGAGTGCCGAGAAGGGTGTTTCCTAAAGAGGGAGTGAACTCCTGATGCCAATGACCTGTGGCCGGGATGATTTCTAATGCAATAAATAGTAATAGTAATAACATATATGATCAAGGATCCGAAGGGCTGATGGCCAGAAAGACTTATGTCTGAATCGCGTCGTCTGGTGTCGACGTGATTCAACACAGTAGGCCTCCTGTTAGTAGTTCTTCGGGTAGTAGAGTAAATCGACTAAATGGCGTCGGTCCTGGATGACGTGAATCAAAACGCGTCGCCTAGTTTCAACGTGATTTGAAGCATGTACCATAGATCAATAAGGGGCACTCCCCTTCAGACAGACAGAATATGGAGAAAATAGTAAACCAAGCAAAAATCACCCAAATCAATAGATATCATGCAAATATCAAATAAATTAACTCAAACATCATGCTTTCACAATCACAATTTTAAGGTAATAAAAGGAGGGAAAAATTTTGCCGTCAAAGGTGTGCACAAGGTGCACAATGGATTAAGATCAACTAACCAACCAAAGAGTGCCCGAGGGGCACAAAAGGATGCACACGAGGGTGCCAAGAAGTGCACACGAGCATGATAAGTGTAAAAGAGAGTAAAACAAAAGAAAACGGTAAGAATATGTCTCATCGTGATCGCCAAAAAACTGTGAGTGCTCAAATCATGCATGCTATCATATCATTATTCATATTAACATAAAGACATAGAAATCATGATCGTGATCACCAGAGATCAATGACCTCACTGAAAACAAGTGATCGCTACTTACCTGTCAAATTGGGAGATTCTTGTAGTCTTCTATTTCCCCTTCTTTGGCCGGCCAAAGAAGAAGAGCCTTCCTTTTGATCTTTACTCTCTTTTTTAATGTTCTTCTACCTTGCTTCTTTGAATCCTTGCAAGAGAAAAACAATAAACAAAGAAGAAGGGAAATCGATTAAAGCTTTGAAAGTAGTGTAGTATCTATTTTAAAAGGAATAACGAACATGCAACTAAACTAAGAAAACTCACTTTTTATGTATTCTTTTAAACCCTTAACTCATAGGTGGATATTAATGAAGTGTGTATGTGAAGAAGAAAAAGTGATAAATAATGAATAAACTAATGAAAAATAGTGAAAACAATGATCTAAACTAGGAAAACTAGAAATAACAAGAGAGGGGAAAGAAAGAGGTTGGCCCATCTATAGCCATCATCCTTCAAAGCTTTAAAGAGAGGGATTGGAAGAAGAAAAGAGAGCTCCAAAGCTTGCCAACATTTTCTGCAAGAAGCTCCTCTTTTCACCTTGCTATGAGCTCCAAACTATACAATTGCCAACTTATTTGAAGGCTCAAAGGGGCTATACATATATAGAGATCAATTTAAGAGCAATTTGACTCCAAAAAAGGCCTCCCGCAGCATCCGAATTGCCGCGGATAAACTTCCAAGAGTTAGAAACCTTTCCTCCATGGAAAGCGCATTAACTCGGCCAAAACGCGCTTACCATTAATCCTCTGAATTGCGTCGCTCCAAGATGACGCCAATTAGCTAATTAGAAGGTCCAAAATAAGAAAGATAAATCCAAAGGAAAGCTAAAACAATTAGGAAATTTGAATGGCATCAACCATCGAAGACATTATTTAGATAAATAAAAAAATAATAAAGAGTCAAATTGACAATTGAGAAGGATTAGAAAACTTAAATCACGTCATCCATGGGCTACGCCATCCAATTTAATCCTTATCAATTAAGAAATTTGAATCTGAATTGATTTCAGTTAGAAATCTAAATGATGTCTGCCTCGAGCGACGCTAATCAGAAAATTCCCGAAAAAAAAAAAGCAAAAATTAATTAATGATTAAAAGTCAGACCATTTCAAGTCATCATTATTGTGACATAAAATTTACTCAGTATGAGGCCAAAATTAGCATGTCTACACATATAATATGATTTAGTTTATTGTCAGATGATTTCCATGCTCAATTCATGTTTAGTCCATATAAGTCTTTGTGTTAAAATCCTACTAGGGTTTCATGTTTGTGTTATATTGCGTCATAATGATAGAACATTATGTTTACCTTAATTGTTATGATGATTATTAACTTGAGAAGAATATGATTATATGCTAAGAGATTCCATATACAAAATAGCATGTTAATATGTGATGATCTCCATGAATTATTCAAGTGATTAATTGTGTTAATTTTGACAATGTTAACGACCATGCTTGAATGTTACTTAATTTTGTTACAACATGCTTTGAACGTTGGTAGCATGTATAAAATCATTGTTTTCATAATTTAATTAGAGTTTTATTAATTCTAAAAAATTAACTGAGGCTCTAAAAGACATTAGGCTCGATTGACACCTTTTTCAAGAGGCGTCATCTAAGGATGACGCATTTTAGAGACCTGAGTAGTGAACATGTAAATAGTTTGTTTTCATGAATAACTGTGCATTTAAAGTCATATTTTATGCATTGCTATATTATGCATCATACAGATTCATGTTGCATGCATATGTTAATAATGTTTAAGGTGTTATGTATGGATGCATTAGTCGGTAGCTTAGGAACTAAGTGCCACATTGGACAAAGCGTTATGTTACAGGAGCTACCTCTTAATCCTCATGGGACAAAGTGCTATGTAGTGGGGGCCACCTCCTGAACCAGCTGCGGCCACCTCTAGAATCCCTTGTCTATTTGGTTAAGGTCTTGAAGTTATGTTGACCCGCGGCACTGGATAAAAATTTCGGATGCTTGCATACTCTAGGTGGGAGTTGAGAGCGTCCCTCGACTATGCAGTTGAAGACTTGTGTGTTATGGCCTAACCACTAGATAAAGAAGAAGTATGATTTCTCTATGTCATAGTTTGGTTACTTATCTTATGCTGAAAAGTAATAAGATCATGATATGAGTGTGTTCATGATGAGTTTAGCCATACTATAATGATAAGATGCATGGTAAGAACATGTTAAGATATAAACCATATTATGTTATGATATGATGATGCATATGCTATGACTTAGATTTAATGACATGATGTATGTTAAGATCATATTTAATTTCATGATAGTTGCATGTTAAGTTTCAGATGCAAGAATTCATATTTATGTTTTAAATAACTCATACATGCTAGTTGCATACATGTTCCATGTTAGATATTCATATTAACAATTTTCATGTCACGTATATATATGAAGAATGACTATACCTATTGTTTATATCATGTTCATGTGTGAAATGAGCATGTTTAGGATGAAAATGTATTTATATGTTATCTCCATGCTTAGTTAATTGATATTATCATGTGAAATTTTATCTTATGTTATAGAGTAGAAAAATTATAATTTTGCGGATTATGAGCTTGCTGAGTCCGATGAGACTCATCCTTGCTCACTAACACTTTTTATATGAAGGTTAAGGATTGAAGGTGAGCTTAGGAAGGAGAGCTAGGAGCTTAATTTCAAGAGCTAATTAGAAGTAGGTTTCAGCTTATATAATAGTTAGTTTATTTGAGAACTCAAGTGATGTAATTTATTTTATTTAGATATGTTTAGAGATCTTGGACAAGTGTTGCTATTATTATTTGTGGTTTATTCAGTGGATTCAATTTGTGGTTATGAAGGTTATTTCATGGTGCTATAGATGTATGTATGTACTTACTCTGGAATTAAGAGGATGTTTGCATTGTTCTCACTGTGGCACGATCCTGCTGGGTTCGTGGCAGGCCGGCACAGATGAAACAGGTTGGCGGGGGCATTATACAGGTTAAAGGACTAACCATGCCACTGTAGTTTACTGAACTCATGCACCAACGGGCACCTACAAGTTTACTTTAGTGTCTCCACACAAGTGACTATGAGACAGTCACCCTCATCTTATGAGTAGGAATAACCCATACTAGTTTCATCGGATATTTGATGTTTTTTTCAAATATCCTCTGATTAGGAACAATTAAGAATATGTGTTTGTAGGATATTAATCCCATTATTATGATCACATCATAACTCAACATCCATTGCACATATTCATAGACTTTATTATGAAATGTTACATTGAATTACATGTAATGAATGTGAAGCCTTTAATATTATTAAAAGTGTAACGACCCGCCACCCTATAATCGGGGATCCGATTACTAAATGGGTACCGAATCATTAAAATTTGGAGCCAAACCAGGATCTCGATAAGTCTGGGAAATAAATGATAAACTAAGCTAAACATCCACATCACATTGAATTGTAAAAGAAGTGCAGGAATTAAAAATTACTATAATTCAACTTGATTCAGCAAATAATTACATATTTCAACTAAAAAGAAGTAATTAAGCCTATAGGCCTGAAAAGAAATAACAACTATATCGAGGCATACCCTGGAACGATGGCTGTTGGCACGCCACCCGAGACAAAACCCTCCATGCTACGCCTGCTTGGAACCCTTACCTGAAAACCGTAGGGGGTGAGTCTTATCGAAATAGACTCAGTAGGGATCCTTCGATCCCCACCACCCACTCATGTACCCACAAGTGCAACAACACGAATAAAGGCGATTTAAATAAAGCAGTAAACACAACTCTGAAACCACTCTACCACAGAGTCCACAACCAGCGTCTCGGCTAAACACACAAGTCACACGGCCGAACGTGAAAAACACCTACCCGCTGAGATTAAACAGCAACCCCTCGGATAGCACGCTGGCTACTCCGGCCTGACCGGCTCCAGGTAGTTCTGCTTCCCCCAGTACGAGTGACACTTCGAATGTACCACTCCTACACCGGTATTAAGTATACCCCGGGGTACACCAAGTGACCCTCTCTCTAGGCGTCACCACACCACTCCCACACCGGCGCCGTGCCACTCCCACACCGACACAGGGTGCCTAAGCGCTAATAACTGTCACTCTAGGTCCACGATCGTACAAAACACGTCACAGTGCGATCCGATTATGTAGAAATTCTCGACTTTGAAGTATAGTTTTAAGCATGTATTGTAACCAAACTATCTAACAATGTAAGCACGTGTTAATTACATGAATTAGTGAAGTTCTGTCTTGAATCGCGTCGCCCGTGGCCGACGTCATTTAAGACTCCTAAACTGGTTCATACGAAAACTGGCATCAGAATGGCTTAAAACGCATCATGCAAGGTAGTCACCTTTTAAAAGGCGTCGTTGTCCCTAGTCGCCTAATCACGACAGAAACAGAATCATGCTTCGGGGTGATCCGAACTAAATTGCGTCGTGGGAGGCAGCCGCCATTCAAAATGGCGTCGTTGTCCCAAGACGCCATTTAACGTTCGCTAACAGGTTTCCCTCAGCCTTCCGAGTACAAAAAGTGGAATTTCTTCCCGAAAATCCCCTAAACAAGCTCCAAAGCAGGAAAAACGTGATTTTAATCAACACAATGGAGATCATCTCCCTACCGGTTACTTGAACTTCTCCGAGCTCCAAGCCGCCGAACTGCCACGCCACAAGCCGCCGCCGGTACCGCCGTGGAGGCCGTTACTCCACTGGGACGTCGGCCGCCGTCTGGAGAGCAATATGCCGCAGAGGAAATGGTGGTGATAGTGGTAGAAGTTAGGGGGTGTTTGATGGAGTGGAGGGAGGGGAAAGGAAGGAGAAGGGGTAAGGAGAGCGAAGAGATCAGAGAGAGGGAGGAGAGAGAAGAAAATGAGAGAAATGAGGGAAAGGAGGGAGGGTTCACGGGTTTAAACCGAACATAGCTAAAACGCGTCGCCCAATACCGACGCCATTCAAGTGACAAGACTAGGGCCGTACTCTCGCGGCCCGAAACTAGCCCACGTGACGTCCACGTGGCACCGACGTGGCACACTCTAAAACGCGTCCCCGTAATAGGACACCGTTTGAACCGCGTCGAGCAAGCTCGACGCGATAAAGAACTTATGCCCCCAACCCCACAAGGACCCAAACCAAGGGGTCCGACACCGAAACTGACCCAATAAATTGATCCAAAACCTCAATCCTTACAAAAAGAATAAGATTGTATAATAGTTATGCGATTGACTTGACAGACAGAGATAACTAACACAACCATGCTACTGTAATAATGAATATCCTAATTGACAGTTAGGTATAATTACCATCTAGGATTTCATAGTTGGATCAATTCAATGAACTCATTCTCTAATCAACGCTTGTGTGCTTGCTCTAGTGTCTTCATACTTGTGACTATGAGACCAATTACCCCTCATCATAAGAGCATGCATAACACACACCAGTCTACTTGGATATATGTGTTTGTAGGATATTAATCCCATTATTATGATCACATCATAACTTAACATCCATTGCACATATTCATAGACTTTATTATGAAATGTTACATTGGATTACACGTAATGAATGTGAAGCCTTTATTATTATTAAAATAATAAGATTGTATAATAGTTATGCGATTGACTTGACAGACAGAGATAACTAACACAACCATGTTACTATAATAATGAATATCCTAATTGACAATTAGGTATAATTACCATCTAAGATTTCATAGTTAGATCAGTTCAATGAACTCATTCTCCAATCACGCTTGTGTGCTTGCTCTAGTGTCTCCATACTTGTGACTATGAGACCAATTACCTCTCATCATAAGAGCATGCATAACACACACCAGTCTACTTGGATATAAGATGCCATGTCTCAATATCCTATGACTAGGAATAATTTAAGAATTATAATTAGGAATATTAAGTCTCATTATGATAATCTGATTATATCTAATAATCCCCACATAGTTCTACGGACTTCACTATGCGCAATAAGTTAAACATTAAGCAACATAATAGATTAATTGTCATTTATTAATGAACAAGAATGTATATGAGTGCCATGGAATTTACTTTGATGACATCTATATTTAACACAGTAAGCATGAGACATGTGTCCTCTACAAGATCAAACCCTTTCCTCTCTCTTTTTCTCAAGAACATGAACAAAACCCACCTTTCCTGTGTTTGTGCAAGCACTAAGCTAAAACCATGAATCTAAAACCTCTATAAATAGTTCTATCTTTGAATTCTAACCCTAAACAATCCCCCTCAGCCTCCATTAGGTTGGAGTTATCATAGATAAGCATCTCTTTCCTTGAACAACTAGAATCCTCGTCCAACTCAAACTCTATTCGTGTAGTCCCATTTTCTATAATTGAACTTTGAATTATTTGACCCTCTAAACATTCAAATCAGAAAAAATGTCTTCTACAAAGTTGGAGATTTTTTAATGCTCTTTCCAACAATACCAATCATGCATTTTTTTGACTTCTCTACTAAAAGTTATCTCGATTTTAGTACCTTGTTGTCCTATATACCAAAACCCAGAAAATTGACTAAGTTATTGGGTTAATTAATCATGTTCAACTAAACTAATGAGCTATTCTAATTATTTTAAATGAGTTTAATTAAACATATTAACGTTCTCATATTAATTATCTTATAAATTATTATTAAGGAAACTCTATATAGCTTATATATGTTCCATCTAAGAATTCAAATTGAATTAGGAATTCTCACTCTCGAAAAAGTTTGCCAAATAGACTTACGGTCAAAATCAACTTCTAAACTCCTATTAAACCTCAAAATTAACTAAAAATTAATTCTTAAAAATTATAGGTAACTCGATTATCTTTCACATGAGTTTATTTTCACTACATTCTAAGTTCTATATAAGGAGTTATGATAAAATCAAAGCAGCTATTTACAATGGACCTTAAAATCATGTTTAACTTAGCTTAATGGGATATCTTCTAAAGACTTAATGGGCCAAAAGGACAAAGTGGATCTAGGTGAAACGTTCTTATGGGACGGTATATTATAGGAATAGTTTGAAATATGTTTGCACTTTTGGATCATGCTATATTTCAAGTCAATGACTTTTCATGTCGTATATGAATTATTTAATTCTAAATCTGTTAGACTTTTCTTGAATGAGCTTGACCACTGTACTATACTTTCTTATACTGTCATGTGCCTTAAGTTTACCCATAAAATCCATGCTCTTGGACATTGCCATCTTAAGGGGGTTTTAAGGATCAATTTGAAGTAAGTGCCCAATTAAGCGGGGTCTCCATGATACCAAAGGCAAGTGGTGAAAATCCTAGAGTAGAACTTAAGTTTGGTGGTTAAAGTTGGATGAACAAATCCACAGTTCTGTGCAGTAATCAAGACCATAGTTCTTTCGCCTATTTTGATATAAGATGTCAAGTTTCTACGTATGCTGTTGTTTGAATGCATGTCTATGTTAGTAAGTTAATCCTTATCTTTTGTTCATGATTCTATGATTCTAAGATCGTGTTCACAACTTGATCTTATCTATCATTATCTGATTAATTCTCTAACTTAACCACGTTCTTATGATTATGCAAGTATAAGACAAGTTTCATGCCCACGTATGTTATGCAAGTATTCCATGTGATACTTGGCTAGTTGTAGACAATCTAAATCTATAAAATTATACTTCCTTGCTCTATAACTTCCTTGATCATGAAACTCCATACTACTAGATATGATTATGATAAGAAAAAGGCTTCGCCATGTTAAGATAAGACAAATTATGCCGTAATTTCTATGATATTTTTACTTAAAGTATATGTATAAGATTAATCTTATTCCATGTTATATTGTTCATCTATCACATGATTTGCAAATTTATTATATGTTTAGCTTGTATAAGAGGTATGATGCATACTGAGGTTTATGCTCATAAATAGTGCTAACTATTTTTCACGACAACTAGTTTTGGACTCCTAATAGACGAGGACTTTGGACGTTCATAGCAAAAGGGATTGGCTTTTGGTTAAGGTGTTGTTAAGAGGATCTTATGATAGTTTATATTTTAGTTTGGTTGATGTTGTAAGAAGTATAAGACTTGTGGATGTACTTGTGAGATGAGATACAACTTTTGATATAAATTTTTATTAAAATATTTGATGGACTTTAGTATTGGCTATTTGTTTGATTGTTTTTAGATTAAGTGATGGTAATGGTATTTAATAGAATTATTTGTCATGTAGTTGTTTCTTTAATCCATTCATTATGAGGATTTATCATGATGCTATGCACTCGGAGTCTGATATGAGTCAAATTGTACTGAATTGGATCCAGGGGTGCAACACTTATTCCCTATACCTTCTAGCATCATGAGGTGTTACTTGGTATCGACTATGATCGAAAGTCAAATTGATTTATTCATGTGATAATTAAATTGATGAATTAATTACTATGATATGAAGTATCAAATAATCAATTAATGAGTTAAAGTATCAACTTAAATAAGCTAGTAGTGAGTTAGGTTCGAAACCAAACTAATATTTGGACCTAGAGGGTCACACATTAAGTTCTTGGTCGATGGGTATTAAGTGAGAATTTATATTAATTGCAAGATTATTCTAAAAAATCTCAAAATTAATATAAATATTAGTCGAAGAGAAACCCTAGCCCAGGCTCCTAGGTTCCTCCCAGCCTAGCCATCCCCCTCATCTATCTCTCCTATGATCTGGCCGATCCCTACCAAGGGGAGCCCCCTTCTTTGCTAATTGCTTCACCAATCACACTTCACCGGTCGCTCCTTGCTATATGCCTTGGGCGCTTGCAAGGAAGAGAAAGATAGCTAGCGATCAGGAGGATCCTATTGAAGATATGAGGATGATCCATCAACCTAAGAATCGTGTGGATAATGTTGGAGGTCTGATATCTACACAACTACTGCCTTCACATTGTTAGAACTCTACTTCGCCCATAGATTCGGATTCGCACAGGGTTAAAATTATTCTTCATCTTTGTAGATTGGAAAATAGAACAGAACAATCCTATTATGGTTTATTTTTCATTACATTAATTTATTTTAGTTTTGTTCTTCATCCCCAGCCCCGATCCTTACAAACCCAAATGTGAATAAGAATGTGAATATGAATTTGATCAAAGCTAGTGTAGTTCCCTGTCATTCTTAACTCTTATGGAATTAATATTATCGTTGAATGCATGTGTGCATAATTAGCTATGGATCAACCCTAGAATGGGTCATTAGATTTGTTGATTGTAAATTGGCTCTGCCATGGGTTATTAGAATTACTGATTATGAAATATGACATGTGATCTAATTTTGAGAATGGTATATGAAATATGAACTTAGAATTGTCTCCATGTGAAATGACTTTCCTATGATTCTTGGACGGTTTTGATTATGGTCTTAAAGATAGTGACTAGACTGTAATTTGATTTATGACAAGATTTAATATAATGTGATACTGTATTTACCTTAGCACCTTTTATTTATTTTGACATAGACCGTGTTTCACTCGGTAGTGGTTTTCGTGGGCACAAAATCCCTACTGACTTATCTTTTAAGAGACCCAGCCCCTTGTGAGTGTAAGCGCTATGACGCACGCTATAGGAATCTACGTGGGTGGTGGCTAGCATGATCTATTGTGGAGCTTGAGTCCGTATAATTTTCACATTGAGAATTGTATTTTGGACTAGTGTATTGTGTGGACTTTTGACTATGTAATCCAGTCTATTCCTTTTTAATTGATTATTAATTATAGCAGAATTATCTTTTTTGGAACTGAGTATGAATGATCCTTGTGAACATTGCATCACTTGCGAATTTCTTTTAATTTGTACAAATTATCCCCAGATGATATCCTATAGTTCAAAATGTGAACGGGCACTGGTCTGGGATAGGGGCATTAGATCAGGTTCAATCGTTCCCTTGATCCTACCGCATTACACTTTCTTTTGGAGTACCTACCCCCTTTCTCTGTTGCTGCTCCAGCGCGTAAGGTAGAGAGGAAGGTCTCTAGTCTAATTCACTCGTTTCAGAATCATCATTTTAAAACAAGTGAAATTTTGTGGTTTTGATGTCAAGAAGCGTTTGTTTTGTTGTTGGTATAACAAGATAAGACAATGCTTCAATTTTCTTGTTTTGGTTTATCGTGAATCTTTCCTTTCCTGTAAATTAGAACAAGGAAATTGGGCTGCCAAGTGACAAGACAAGGTCCATATAAGATTTTATTGTACACGTCATTCTAAACATCCAAAAACACCGTAAAATGAAACAATTACTTTAGATTATGCTGTTTTACATTGAAACGGACAACTCCTATATTTAGTTTAGACTGAAAATCAAAATCAGCTGGAAGGAAAATTTTAAGGAGTCAGCTACAAAACTTAAAATAATTTACATCAATCCCAAACATAGGAGAAATGCTGTTTTAAGGATGTTTCCGATACTTCACACACAGCAAATAATAGCCTCTGGATAGGAGAAGAGGGGGTTCCGATTCTAAAACTAAAGAGGAGGTTTCCTCTGTCTGAAGCTGAACCGCGGCGCGGAGCAAACCACCGCCGCGTGAACGGGCACCAGCAGCACGCTTGGACGTGAAAGCGTCCCAAGACAAACGGACAAACAAAACTAACGACCGCCCTGCCTCCTCCGCCTCCGCAGCCTTTTTTTTTTTTTCTTTTCTTTTCTGTTCGTTTCTTTTATTTTCCCTCCGTCGTTTCCCCCACGCTCACCCAATTCCCTCCCCCCTCGCACTCGCCGCGCCAACTGGCGGCGGCGATGGACGACGCCGGGGAGGTGAGCTACAAAGTCTGCGTGTTTCCTCTGTTTTGTTCTTTGTCCCTCTTTTGATGGCGGCTGTCGTGGGTTTTGGTGTGGTTCCTGCTGATGGGTGCGACTGCAATTTGCAGAAAATGGCGGCTTTGAAGAGGGCATACGCGGACATTCTGCTCAACATGGCCAAGGAGTCGGCCGCCCGGATTGTGGCCTCCGATCGCAGGGCGCTCCGCTTCCAGCAGGAGCTCTTCCGCGCCAAGGAGGAGGCCGTCGGCACGCTTCTCCGCGTCAAGGGCATCATGGAGTCAAAGGTCTGTCGTGGTGGCCCTCCCCATCTCCTTATTTCCCATTCCCGATTCGAAGGTCTCACCTTTGCCCTCGTACGCACTGGAGAGCAAAAGGAAGAGGGGAAGTAAGAGACAGACAGATGAGGTTTTTTAAAAAGAAATAAATGGTTGTTGTTCACTGGTAGGGTGTGGTCTATCAGTGCGCACGTACATGCTTTGCTTTGATCTAGTCTATTCGGGTCTACGTTTTCTGTAATCCCCGTGTAGATGCTGCTCATGCGGTAGAGTAAGTCGTAACCAGGATTCTGAGGGTGGATGGGGGAGATTTTTTTTGTCACTGCTATTATTAACATTTTGATTTGGCATGGATCATCATTCTTATGCCCTTTTCGCCGTGCTGATGTTACTCTTCCTGCATCCTATTGGCTTATTATGATGCAAGGAACTCCCTAGAGTTGATCCCTAGTGCCATCGTCATAGTAGGTTTGAGTGCCCACATAAT
The DNA here is from genome assembly GCA_030544215.1 of Zantedeschia hybrid cultivar. Taxonomy (NCBI): domain Eukaryota; kingdom Viridiplantae; phylum Streptophyta; class Magnoliopsida; order Alismatales; family Araceae; genus Zantedeschia; species Zantedeschia hybrid cultivar. The sequence goes on along the minus strand of JARZZO010000013.1, from coordinate 10,250,394 downwards.
GCCTTTTCTCCATGCTATAAGTGGGATTCCTCTTTTGCAAAGAGACTCTTGGACATGGAGGTCTGACACTACCTTTTATCAAATGTGGACACTGGATAGCTTGCTTGGTTAAGACCTTCATATACTTGTTTGTCTGAAAATGAAGTAAATTAAACATACGTTTGACCGATTAGAGTCTCGATGTTGAGTGGCCAGAATGGTGGGCTTGGTGTTTTTCAATTTGTGTATCTACATTGCTGATCCCCGTTTCTATTGTGTTGATAATTCATTCAATATTAAAAAACTGATATTTCCAGTTATTTTTGTTAGATTTCCAAGGATTTCATTATTAGTGTTGTAAGATCCCCTGTAAATCTCCAGCTTTCTTGTTTCAGTTTTATCTGAATAGTCTGTAGCACTAGAATGCATTTCTTAGTTTTTTGCAACTCCAGTGGGCAGTCTTAGTTTTGTGTAGGAATTACTTGAGGTGTCCAAAGATGATCTGTAAGCTATGTCTGGTTGACATGTTTGAACTATAGGACACACACATGCTCACATCAACATGCTCGTCCATTATCGGTTATACATATTCAAATAGTTGCATAACATTCTTCTTTGTACTAGTGGGTCTAAATAAAAATGTTCCCCCATTTATTGGCACCAACATGCTTTCCCGACAATAATTGCACATGAAATTGACCAAAAAACTCGTACTTATTTATGGAATTTAATTTAACTAAATTATACCTGCAGTGGATGTGATGTCCATGGGTAAAACTAAAATATGTATACACTTAAAAAATGACGACAGAATACAGAATGACAACATGAAAGTGTGGAAGTTATAAGAGGAAGCAGAGGAGGCAATTTTATTACCGATGTCTACTTCTGAAGTTTGTGTTACTCACTTACTCTACCCATATTAGAGTGTGACAACCACGTTTCTCAACTTGAATTCTCAGATGAGCTAATTTTATCCCTTGGCCTTTGGTTGGCTGACGTTTTAAGTGTAGTACCGATTGGAGTCCTTATTTTTTTCACCACCTTGAGAAGGACTGAGTAGAAATTTTCATTGTTTCTGTCCCCTTCTCTCCTCACAAAAAGAATGACTGATACATGATTATTTACAAGGGGCACAGAAATCTTGTTGAGGAAAACCGTCTAACTATTTAACTTGGCTGTTTCTCAATAAATTGATACCAAATACCATTTCCGGAGTTAAATGCCTTAATATTCTGAAAATTGTTTGTCCTATGTTTCAATCTTGTGAAAAGTGGTGGAAAACATGGGAAAGCATGCCATCGACAAAATAGAAAAAAAAGGTAAGGCCCACTGCCACAAGGCTCCTGGCACTGCAGGGTCATGGGAGGGTTGTACAGCCTTGTTCTTTTTCCTTCTTTTTAGAGGCTGTTTCCGGTTTTGAACCCATGACCTCCAGGTCACAAGGGAGCAACCTTACCATTGTCATAAGTATAAGGTGTACAGATATGGAACGAACATGCCTAAGTTTATAGTGACTGTGCTATCGATTCAAGCTGCAAAAATGGGCTGCACATCCTATTGATAACGAACATAGGAATTTATTAAGAATGTGGCATTTTAGTGCATGGTAGTCGCATAGTGCTAATATCATCTAACTACCTATGAAGTATCAATGCAAATTGCACATTCAATGTTAAGATAATACATTTGTATGAGTATCTGATTATTAAGTTCATCCGTTTAGGGAACCGGTTATCATTTGTAGAAAATAATGTAATTTTAGTCTATAATGTCATTTGTGTTGGGTGGTTTGTGCCTAAGACACTTTTTCTCATTACACCTTAGAAGATTTAAATAATGATGTGGGATGGGTCGATTCTAGTATAGAACCAGTAAATGATCAACAGATATTACAAAGGATTCAGGAATTTTCAGGCAAATAATTATAAAAATCAGATGAGTGTTGTTCTCCTGTGGTGAAAAGCCACTTGAAAATATGAAACTATCAGATCGACGGCACTTGGGAAACCACAGAAAGGTAGGGTGAAGTTCTATTGTTAATAGTTCAGTTCAGATTAGTAAATAAGGATTAGGATTGCTCACACACTCTCACCAACAGCAATTAAATTTAAATGGAAAATTAATTACATTTGCTTTGGTGCATGTGTGGTTGACAACATACGAGGGAAGTGTGCTAACCTATTGAAGGAAGAATTTTGGCCTAGGGCTCGGACAGAAAATCTCAGATTGCATGTACATGATGTTAGGACTCCCAAACTGATGTATGGCAAACAGTTGTTTGAAATGTGTAACAACCCAATCCAATCCTTGTGAGATATTCTCCGCTTTGGGCCAAGCCCACATAGTTTTGTCCTTAAGAGCCACTTCACAGGTTTTAGATCCAAAAATCACATATATGGCCCAGCAGTATTTTTTCGTTTTCCAATGTTATTGCCATCTCCTCTCCAATCCTCTCCTACGGGTAGTCCTTTCCTCCTACCCAGCTCGTGACTGGGTCACTACAGGCCCATTAACTTCCCACATGGTTCGTCCTCGAACCAGCCAACATCATACTGCATGGGCCCGCTCTGATATCATTTTGTAATGACTTGATCCAATCCTTGTGAGGTATTGTCCACTTTGGGCCAAGTTTGCACGATTTTGTCTCCAAAAGTCACCTTACAAGTTATGGATCCAAATCCCACATATATGGCCCAACAACTTTTCGCCTTTTCTGATGTTGGACTAATCCACTTCATTCCTGCCCTAGCCTCAAAATATAGTGGTGGCTCTACACCGTGACGTTATATATTGCTATCCAATGGGTAGCCCTCTCCTACGTGTAGTGTAACGGTCCCGCTACTAAAGAGAATTCAAAATCCAGAATTCCTGAGTAATGAGCCCGTTACCTGGATTACAATCCGGCTTACCCAAGATTATTAACTGAACATATGCATCAGTCTCAAGAATAAAAGAAACAGTCTCATTAAGGATGACTGAAATTCTCATTAATAGTACATGTCCAGAGTTACAACTGAGAAATAAAGTACAATAGTACAAAGCAGTAAATTGCAACATATAACTGATAAAACACTAACCATGAACTAGAAAGCTCGGTCTTCTGTTCTTCCTCAACTTAACCAACTTGCCCTTATCTCCTTCCTGAAAAACATAATTTTTATCTTTTATGAGAATCCGTTAATTGAGATCTCAGTAGGAATCGTTTACATTCTTATTGTCATCTCCCATACACCACTCGATTCTCTCAATCTTCACATGTATGCATATGCTTACCTTTTTGGGATGCAACATGACATGTATGCTCTGTTGTCAAGGCGCTCGCCTAGGCGCCGCCTAGGCGCCAAGGCGCTTTCACAAGCACCAAGGCGCTGGGCGCCTTTCCAACATGTGAAAAAGCGCCCAAGGCGCCCGCCAAGGCGCCTGCCTAGGCGCCCAGATTTTTGAAATATGGGGTTCTTGCCCCTCTCTTTTTTTTTATATACATATATGTATATATATACACATATAATTATATAAATATATACTAATACATATATATAGACATATTACATACATATATTTAGATTTATATATACAAACATGCATATATATGTATATGTATACATCTAAATATATGTATCATGTATGTAAAATGTGTATATATATATATATATATATACATATTCATATTCCATACATACATTTAGATATATTTGTGTATATATATGTATATATTATATAGTTAGACATTTACACATATTACATACATACATTTATACATAGATATATATGTATGTATGTATATATATGTGTGTAAATCTAAATGTATATATATATATATACATATACATATTACATACATACATTTAGATATATTTGTGTATATATATGTATGTATATATATATATATCTTAAATTAAAATATTATATGCATATATATATATATACAAATATGTATATATATATATACATCTATATACATATACATATTACATACATACATTTAAATATATTTGTGTATATATATGTATGTATATATTATATAGTTAGACATATACACATATTACATACATACATTTATACATAGATATATATGTATGTATGTATATATATGTGTGTAAATCTAAATGTATATATATATATATATATATATATATATATATATATATATATATATGTATGTAATATGTGTGTACATATATATATATATATTATATATGTATATATATATCCTAAATTAAAATATTATATTATGAAGTTAACGCCTAGGCGACGCCTAGGCGGGCGCCTAAGCGCTTAGGCAGTTCAGAACCCCGAGCACGCCTTGGTCGCCTTACCGCCTTGACAACTATGCATGTATGCAATTTACTATACTCCTAACTATAGCTAGTAACAGGCGAAAACATAAACAACAATCATAACTTGATTCCATAATCTAACATTAACCAGACTTCATGCTTTTCCTTCCTTTTCTTATATTCCTTTATTTAATGGTAATTTATATCTTAATGGTAACTATAATTAATACTTAAAAAGTATAGGAACTAATCTTTATAAGTTATCATCTTAGGATTTTAGGAATTAGTCCATTCTTTGTTTATCTTGGACTGGTCAGTAACTCTTAGTCGGATCTTACACTGACGGTGACTCATCCTTCAACGCGAAGTGACAGGGATAATCACTTACTAACAATCGTAGTGGTGAGCAAGTATCATCAACTGACAAAGTAACAATCCTCTCAACCTCTGCCTGCCCTACCCCAACAGATTTTCAGACACCTACCGGGTGAGATGGGAAAAGGCTAAGCTGGGCCTGCATACTATTAAGCTTGCTAACTACAATGTCTAAGCTCCAACCTATGAGTGCACTCAAGTAGGACTACCATCTTGTGCCTAGTCGAGATCCCGAACCTGGACTATGGAACTGTAACCAAAGAAAATGGATGCTCCGTGCCTTGACACCACATATCTTTAAGGAGCTTTGACCTGGGCATCCCCTTATCCCTGGGAAAAGGATTTTGTAGGCCCATCTCGCTAGTGAAGTGATGCCACTTCTATCAAAAAAATAAAGTACCGTAGAAATCTTCATTCTTCAGAAGGCTTCCATGCCTTAATCTTATTTCTTTATAAGGAGTGTACCTCCAAGTTCCATATTCTTTAGTCCCCTTCGTAGGATCATCAATGCTATAAGTCATCCTTTCTTTTTATAGTAGATACATAATATAAGTATAATTCTAAATAGTATATGGAGTTTAAGACTCCAACTTTCTATTCTTGATAGTTCACATGAACTTAGATGGACTCCGTCCATCATTCTTATTTTTCTTCACAATAAAGGATTTCCATATATGTTTCATATTTAGGTATGCAGCCAGTTTTTTGTAATGAGAAGCCTCTAATTTGGAGTTGTCTCCTAACTAGGTTCATATATGTTTCATCTTAGCATCATGGTTCTTATACCAAATAGCAATTATAATATACTTTTATCAATAAAACAACATGAAAACAAGAGTGTAACAGTGCTGGAATCATGTTTCCATCTCATGCTATGGCATGTAGAAATAATTCGTTTTCTTGCTTCATAAAGTTTCCCCTCATAGCTGCCCTTGATTTAGAATTTAATCGGACAAAATTTTTCCTTAAAATATGTAAATTCTCACTCTCTACAGCCCCCAAAGGAACCCAAAAATGAAAGGAATAGCAGTAGGCGTATCACCCTACCTCTAGGAAGAAGGAATTGTGTAGAAAGAAGTCGCCCCTGCTCGTGTGTGGAAGGAGGCACTGCTGCAACTCCGGGATGGTGAATATCCCTTGCTGCAGTCCCTTTCCTTCCCTTGAAGCCTCTTCTTCTTGCAGCTTCTACAAGCCCTCCTTCCTTTTGTGGAATCTTCTTAGTCTTCCCCTCAATTTGTTCTTCCATCCTCTTAAAATATCTCTTTCCCCCTCCTTTTCACTGTTCTTCTCTCTTTCTCTCTACCAGACTTCTCTCTCTAGCTTCCTTTCTTTCTCCCTCATAGTCCCTCTCTTTCTCTCCCCCTGCTCTCCTTCTCTCCCTGCTCCTGTACCGCCTCTCTCTCCCCCTTTCTTTCTTTCTAAGCTAGCCAGCCAGCTTGCCCCCTTTTATAAAGGGAAGGTAGGCAGTTGGGGCGGAGAAGGGAAGGAGGAGGCAGCCTCTCCAGCTCATGGATTGTGAATCGGCCGATTCCGATTCGAATCGGAATCGGCGGGTTTCGATCCGATTCGGGGGGTATTTCACTGTTCATTCCCCCGATTTAAAAAAAAAAGAAAGTGTGAATCGGTCCGAATCGGGCCAAATCGGATCCGAACAGGCCAATCAGGCCGGTCCGGTCCGGTCCGATTTGGCCTAATTTGGGTGCGATTCGGATCCCCCCTTAAGGGGCCCGATCCAGCCAGTAGCAACAGCGGCCGCTGCTGCTGGCCTTCCCCCAGCCCCTCCCCCTTCGCCGGCCACCACCGTCGCCACTCGCCGCCGTCGGCAACTTGACCCCCAAAACAGGCTACATCTTGGAAAATCTCAAGTAGAATATGCTAGGGACAAACGAAGTGATTAAACCTTGTTGCCTTTTATCTGGAAAGATCCAAAATAGACTCCATCCAAAAAAAAAAGGTTGCCACTAACTTCAGACATTGGAAGGAAAATATACACAGATGATCATCAGTATATAAGACAAAAAGAGAATAACCAGCAACCACAATAGATACAGAACCATCAAGCAGAAACAAGAAGCTGATGTACATTGCCGTGCTATGAATGGTTACCATCCGTCGTTCTCTGCACTCCCCCCATTAGATCTCTCTCAGCCACTTCCCTCGCCAGAACTATGTGCTCCACCATGAGACTTTTCTTGACTCCAAGCATCTCTCTGCTGAAATGAACCACTGCGATTGCCCCAGTAACCATGCTTGCCAGCTTTTTGGAATAAGTCTTTGAAGTCCAAGCTTGATCCTCATTAGACATTGCTCATTTGGTTGACACATACATGGAATTCCATGCTTTTGCAGAGTCGCTGTCAAACCCCTTCGATTTGTTCCAATTGTCCGGCCCTTGGGACACTTGTCCACGTGCTTTTTCAGAAGAAACATCATCACTCTTCCAGACATCAGACCCTTAGTTGTCTTTAATGTATATATTTTTATGGATGTATATGAATTGCATTCATTTTTATTGTACATTAATTGAATCATATGTATATAATTTTTTCTGATTTTTTTTTTATTTTTTTTATTTTTTTAATCTAGCCGAGTCGGACCGGCCAGACTTCATTTGGATCGGCTAACTCGGCCAATCCGATCCGAGTCGGATCGGGATCGCCGGGTCCCGATTCGGGGACCCGATCCGACCCGAAATTCCTTGCTCCAGCTGGCCCGTGAGGCAGCCCATTAGGCCCATTATGATAGGCCCAATAGCCCACTGTTCAACCCACTTGAAACCCATTAAAAATCCAATTAATGCCCATTAACTTTGTCCCATAATAGCCCATTGTAACCCATTAAAGCCCATTAATAGTTCATTAACAGTCCATTAACTACGCTTAAACACAACCCAATTCCAATCTCTTTAAGGTCCATTTAGGTTCAGTTTAAAAGCACATTAATACAATTAAAGCTTCATATTTTAAAACCAATTAATACATGACCCAAACCCAATTCTTTACAGAAAAAAATTATATTTAAACCCCAACTTTCTTTCTAGTTGCGTATGTATCCCCATCTATTTTTGCGAGTTCTTACATGTAGCCTTTTCCTTCTACCCGGCTTGTGCTGAGTTACTATAGGGTCTGAATTTGTTCATACTTACACATGCATGACTTAATCTTTGAGATAAGTATGTGTGAGTATGAATAGGAGGAAAAGGCTATCCGTAGGAAAGGGCTATCCATAGGATGTTGATGTATAATGCAACTGTGTGTAGGTGCCTGCGGGTTTGGCCCAAAGCAGACAATACCTTACAAGGGTTAAATCGGGTGATTACAAAATGTCTGTTGAGGATGCAGCTGCAAACGGAAGTAACTAGCATGGCAAGGAGAAGAGTGACTGGTGTGGATGACGAGATGATCGGATTGCTGGTGCCTAGCAAGGTGCAACCCTTCGGTGCTGCGTGGCAGCACGAATGCTGATGCAGCTGGCTCCTGTAGGCGGTGGTTCTCTTGTTATGCTCTTAAAAAAGGGGATGAGAAAAAAAGAAGAGGATAGGACAAGAAAGGAGAAAAAGAAAAGAGAGGAGGGTTGCTGTGGTGGTGGGTTGGGTGTGGGAATCAAGGACAAGAAAAAGAAGAGGAGAAGAAGATGAAGCAATGAAGAAGACAAGGGAGGGAAGAGGACAACGTGGGAAGGAGGAAGAAGAAGCAATGGAAGAGGAAGAGGAGAGCTTCATATGGAATGGAGGGGAGTGGAAGAGAAGGTGGAGGCATATTGGGACTTCTCATTCCCTCCCTCTCAGAGTTGCCTCTCTTAGGGCGGCTCTCTCTCATAATAAAACAAAACAGAACTTTTTTTTCCTCCAAATATTCGTCAATGAAACATAAAGTACATGGGGGACCTCTATTTATAAGGAGTCCAATAAATGACGAAGACCAAACTACCCTCAAGCTCTCTAAAAATCCTAAACTAACAAAAGACTAAATATCCTCACCTAAACTAAAATAAATAGAAAATACATAATAAAATGAATAATAACAGAAAAAGATAAATCGCCTAATGTTTGCACAAGATTTGTCACCCCCTAAACATGTATGTGTGTATGAGAGTAGGATATACACATGCATGTTTTAAAGGAAACTAGGTTTTTTTCTCTTTACGCCCTATGCATGCATGAAAGAAAAATATGTAATATGAGGTAGGTATGCAAACAAAAACATAGAAGAACACACCTCAGGCGGCAGCCACAACAGATGAAGATAAGGAAGGAACAACTGCACCCAACAGCACCAGCTTCAACCCTAGATGGGACCAGTGGTCCCTATTATGTGCGCACCGAATAGGGGCATTGTAGGCCAGCATAAAGAGAGAGAAAAGCAGGGGGGAGAGAGAGAGAGAAGGGAAAGAGAGAGAGAGGCAGCTGAATGAGAGAGGGAGCAGAAAAGAGAGAGAGAGGGATGCGGTTTGGAGAAGAGACCCACCGGTTGGTCTCCTCCTCCCACCAGTGCTCTTATAGACCCCCACTGGTTGGGGGGGGTTAAAAAAGGATAAATAGAAAAGAAGAAGAAGAAGAAGGAAAAAAGAAAAAAAAAGAGAAGGGAGGGGGGAGCTTCCCACCCCCCCACCCCCAACCGGTGACACCCATCGGTGGGGGGTGGGGGGGTGCCTCCGGTCCCTCTCTCTCGGCACTCTCTATGTCTCTCTCCCTGCATGTGGCACCGGTGGGGCGTGCCCCCCCCCCCCCCCCCCCCCCCCCCCCCCCCAACCCCAACCGAATGGCCTCCTTGGAGGCCTATAAAAGGCCCTAATGGCCACTACAAAAGAGAGAGAGAGAGAGGACAGACGCACATACGCGAAGGGCAGAAAAAGGAGAAGAAGAAGGAGCCTTACCAACCCTTGAAGACTTTTTTTAAAGGATTTTTATGCGTAGAACAAAGAGGATACATGAAAGGATTTGTCATTTTTAAACATTGTAATCTTATTAAAAGAATTAAGGGTTCATTTCTATTAGTGAAACAACCTTCATTTTCATAGTTTACTCTTATTAGTAGAGTAACTATACACATCTTGGTGCATTGTAATGGCAAAATGACCATGATGTTAGTAGTTTACCCTTATTGGTAGAGTGGCTAAATAACTCATGGGTCATTTCTCCCATTAGAATGACCAAAATTATGTAATATGAGCCGTTAATGAAAGGATATTGTGTTATTGATGTTCTACTTAAGTGCCTCGTTCATGTTTTGCGGTTCGTTCATATTGGTTGAATGACCGATTTAATGACGGTTCCTCCATATTGGTTGGAGGACCATTAAGGATTATCTTCAAGTATGTGGCGGCTTTCATGTCCCATTAACTGAGTTTACTCTTTATGTTTGTCTCTCCTAAAATGAATCTAAAAAGAGGGGAGATGTTGTCCAAGTTTCGTTCTGGTGATCTCAATGGTCTTTAAGGGGGTGCTTAAAGGATATTATTTAAGTTCCTTGATATCCTTTAAGGGGTTTTAATGGAGATTTTGTCCAAGGACATATCCTCTTAGTGCCACTTGAAGGCTATAGGTTCTCATGTCCTAGTCTGAATCTAAAATCCTTTAAGTATCTTTTAAAGTTTCTAATGGATTCTTAAATAAAGAAATCATTGAAATGATAACTTCCAAGCACATCGCATAAAAGTAATGGTTTATTATCATGAATATGATGTCATGTCTAATTCCTCTTTCATTCTTATCGTTTTAATGGGCTCTAATAGACGATTAATCAAGGGTTGCCAATCAGTGATTGGCGTATCAACATTGACTGAGGTCAGTGGGGAGAGGTCAAATGCACGGATCCATCCTGATCCACAACCTTAGACTCCCTGAGAACTAATTCCAAGTTCTCAAAGTAAAAGGAACCCATTTTTGAAAACCCCAGTATTCCTCTTTTTAAATAATTCTTTTGAAAATGAAGTCTCACGCCTAACTCTGTCCGTGATCAAAGGGGGTTTCATCCTCACCATACTCGGCCATTTTGGCTTCGACAATTTGCTCGATCATAAGCCTTTGTGATGCTATAGCATCTTTAGTAGGGGTGTAAACGGTAATCCATTTTCCGACTTTCTGACCCGATTCTGAGTCTTAATAGTCGGAATCGGAGTCACATATTTTTTTCCGAATCTACTTTGAAATCGGAATTGAATAATTTTCGATAAAATTCAAAAACGGAATTGAGAAGTGTTGTTTCTGGATCCGATTTATCGTCTTTCCGATAAGTTCAGGGCAGTTTGAGTTGGAGCCCGTGGTCTCTTCTATAGGGCGCTTCTCTTTCCCCCTTTCCATAGACTTACGATGTTGGACCTTTTGCAGAAAGCAATCAGAACAGCTGCCTCCGTGCTCGCCTCTGTGCCATCTACCTGTCCCATGATTTCCTCCTCTAGGTGTGCAACATGTCCCCGTCTCATGGTGCCCTGCCCTCCGTCTCTTTTGCCACGCTGAGCACCATGTCCCCTCTTCCTCCTCCTCCCCAACCTCCCATCCCCCACTGCTTGTTGCCGTCAACAAGATGGTCGGCATCTTTTACAAGGCCAAGAAAATATCCAACTTCTTTGGGTCATTTACTGTGAGGCATCTTCCACTCTGGTCCTGGAGAAGGCAAGCCTTCACCTGGAGAAGGTCAAGAATGTCCCACATGCTGTACCTGGCCAGACAAGCCTTCGCCAAGGTGAGGCAGATCGAGAATCGCACCGAATTTTTCCACCTGCTCAGCACCCGTGTCAAGTCCCTCTACACCATGGGCAAGCTCACACAATGGCAGCCAAACTTTGTGCTAATTGGCTAGTGGACGAGACATTGAGGCCCATGGTGTCGCCAAGGTGAAGGGATCCTGCGACAGGATTCCTGCATAACAACACCATGTACCGTCATCTACTGGTTGTTGGTTTTGCAAAAATAGTCCTACATCGGGGGCGCAAGGAAACAGCAGGGAGGAGCTTTCAGTATAGGAAACGCCCAGCCACCCATTAGCGTTGGACATGGTAGGCATCATTGCCAAGGACCCAGAAACCCAATAACGTTATGAGGCTCAGTGCCAAAGTCAATTAAATTCCTTCTATCCGATTTCCGATTCTGTATTCGATTAAACTGTTAAGCGAAAGCGGAAACAGCAACACTTCTTTCCATTTCTGTTTTCATATTCGATAAATGCCAATAATGCTTATCGGAAACGGAAACGGATATACCTATTTCCGTTTCTGTATCCTACCCGTTTATAGCCCTAATCTTTAGTAGAATTTTAGGCATTATGGATTGTCTCTTCACCCCTAGTCTTATAGATATTTTTAGGAGTGAAGTTTATTTCATCAACCTGATGCCTAATTGCCGCGGCTGCTGGAAGGTTATTGATAAGAGGTGTTCTTGGTGGAAGCGGATTCGCTAGAGGTGCTTGTGGTTGCCTCTACTGTTGCTCCATCTTCGGATAAAGTCTATAAGCAAGGTTTTAAGTTGTTGATTTTCTAGCCGTATTACCTCCATGGTCTACTGCGCCTGGGGTAAACTTTGATGTTGTTATTCATTTTTCCCTTTGTTTCAAACATTTACGACATTGGCACCATTTTCAGGAGGCGGGAAAGCATTTGTATTCCTCTAGCTCAACCAACGGATGGCTCGCTCTACTTGACGAGTCATTGGTTCATCTTATTGTGTAGTGTTGGCGACTTCTTAAGGGTTTCAGCTAAGGTTGCATATTGGTTGTTGGAGAGTGTTGGCGATTTCTTGAGGATTTTCAGCTAAGGTTACATATTGGTTGTTGGAGCTGGTAGCATAACATGTGTACATGCAAATGTTGTTGCCTGCTACCTATCCAATTCTTCTTCTCTTTTGCGTTGGGCACGAAGCAGCACCAAACTTTTCAACAGTCGACAATCTCGGATTAAATGATTGTTAATTTACATCATCTTGCCCCCTCAGGCAATAAGGTGATTGGTTTGCCTCTTTCTTTTATAAAACCCCTTCCTCTTTTGACCTCGAAGAAATGGAGGTTCAGGAGCCGGATAAGTGAATTGTTCCACTTGCACTTGTTGTGAATGTTGTGAGGCTTGAGCAACCCCAGCCTTGTGAATTTTGCAGGCTTGTTCCTTGGTGACCCACCTACTATGGAGGTAGAGATTCTTATCTTCCACTTTGCCCCCTTTATGCAATGAAGCACACCTGTGTTTATGCTTTTTCCCCCTGCGAACAAGGACCTTGGTGGCGTTATTCTTGAATTCTTCCTTATCTTGGCGAACCTTAGGCAATATCCCAAATCGGTTCTTTACAGGAACCACATGGACATAGTGAACCTTTAGTTTAGTAAATTATCCCTCATCCAAGTGAATGTAGAGGTTATCCACCAAAATGGTCTTGGAAGCTAGTGAGATGCTTCTAGTTGTCACTGAAACTCTGGATGAGAGCCTCAGTAAAGTTGCTCTTCTTAGCATGGCGAGAGCCACGTCTTTTTCTCTCATGCTTAAAGATGGCTTTGGTTGTCGGGACAACCCCTAGGAAGCACGGGGACCAACAACAACAGGGAAGTCACCGAAGCATATCGATATAGAGAGATAGAAGCATCACACATGGCTAAGGACCACCAATGGGTCGAAAGTTAGTTTAGTTGTTGCCGCCATCAATGTTGCAGTGATTTCAAATTCTGCACAAAACATGGCAAAGTTAGCAACTTCATGGTAAGGGCATCACTAGACAGAGAGATGAAGGGAAGGAGAGGTCCCACTGGGCATGCCATCTGTGGGGGACCCTCGCACTATGATTTCTTGGGATGAGTGCTCAAAAGAATTAAAGCACGTTGGATCAAGTGTGTGGATCCATTAACTTGACCTCTCCCCACTGACCTTAGCCATTGTTAATTATGTCAACCAAATGACCGATAACCCTTGATTAACTGTCGTAAAGTGATGCCCATTAAATGAAGTTACATCCTTATACAATACAAAGCGCAACTTCAAATCAATTGATCAGACCATGCATAATTTATTTATGTTCATCTAGACATCTTTGTATCATTAAAGGATTCATCTTAGATTTGACAACCAAATGAGTCTATCAAGTTCCTTTTGAAATCCTTAAAGGATAATTGATGTGATCATTTGATAGCATGGTCCACTATCCAGTAAATGTCCTTTAATACATTGCCTTTTAATGGATTCTATTGAACCATACTAATAACCCCTTTAAGTATCCTTTAACTTTAAGAGATATTAGTAAGTTCATTTAGGACCCATTAACTTGAGGGATATTAGTAAGCCTTACTTGAGATTCATCAAGGATGATGTGGCCCGATAAATATCCTTTAAGACATGGGCCCCTAATGGGCTCAAATGGACTATAGCAATAACCCACCAGGTGTCCATTAACTTAAAGGATATTAGTCAACCCATTTAGTATCTATTAAAGACCTATGTCTTCTTGAACAAGGATTGGATGGCTCATTTGGTCCAATATGATGTTCTTTAGTCCTTTAATGAATCATGACAACAATCCATTAGGTACCTGTTTGGGATCCAATAAGCTTTCATAATAATCGATGCAACATGAACAAAGTTCAATAAAATTCCAGTTGATTAGTGGGTCTTGTTAACCACTTAGTCAAGGTTACAAAAAATAGAAGACTCAAGAAAGCACGAGTCATTACATAACTTTGCAAAACCCAAGAAAGCATGAGCTTGCATAAAGACCACCCAAGAAAGCATGGGTGCATCTTCCTAAGTCTAAAAAATATGTCCTCGCTCAAGAAAGCATGAGCTTGGCCTTGCCTTGAAAAATATCTTGGACTGATCTTCAAAATGGCAGCACTCTCCAACAGTCCCATGCAGCATCCTCCCTTGTGGGGTATTGTGGGGTATTTATAGAGTAGAGGAGGGGGCCAATTGGTGTTTTGGGGGGGGAGGTGACCGGTGGCACCCCCCACCGGTGGCTTTCCTGCCCTTTTTTTTTGAATTTTTGTTATAGATAGAGAGAGAGAGAAGGGCTCGGCCCTCTCTCTTGTGTCTGGTGGGGGTTGGGACAACCATCGGTTGGCACCCCCCAACTGGTACTCTCTGGTACTCTCTCACTCTCCTCTTTTTTTTTTCTTCCTTTTACTCTTCTTCTTTTCTTGCTTCTTTTTTTTAACAAAACCGCCCCCAGTGGTTGGGGGGGGTGGAGTGGAACCGGTGGGGGGGGGGGGGGGGGATGACCAGTGGGATCCCCCACTGGTTATTTCTCTCTTTTCTCCTCTCTTCTTTCCTTCTTTCTTTCTCTCTTGCCTTTTTTATTTTACTTTTTTTTTAAAAAAGAAACCCCCCCAAAACACATTGGGGGGGGGGGGGGGGACCTGTGGAACTCCCCCCACTGGTTCATTCTCTCTCCTCTTTCCTCCTTTTCTTTCTCTATCTTCCTTTCTTTCTCTTTCTTCATTCTTTAAAAGAAAAAAGGAACCCCCACTGGTGGGGGGTTTTAAATGTAACCGGTGGGGGGTCTTTTTTATTTTGTTTGCCCTCTCTCCTTTTTTGTTTATATCATGGATGGCAGTACCGGCCGATACCGGTACGTACCGGTATCGGCCGGCACCGGTACCGTGGGTACCGACCGGTACCGGGCCGGTACCGGACTGGTTTTGGGCCGGTACCGACCGGTACTGGGCCGATACCGGCCGGTACCGGTACCCACCGATACCGGTACCGGTACCGGTACTGCCATCCTTGGTTTATATGCCCAACCGGTGGGGGGTCTTTCGTGATTTCTTCTCCACCCTTTCTTCTCTCTTTTTTGTATTTGTACCCAAACCGGTGGGGGGTCTGCCACCTTTTCTCCTTCCCCCTTTTTTATTGTTATCATAATATAACAGATAAAAATCTGTTAAACATCAACTTTGCATGCACATGGATTGATGTATGGCTGTTTATTTGTCAACTCCAACACGTTGAGGCGTTGGCCCAGCTATATTTGCAATTGAACATGCTCTCCAATTAGGAGCAGGGACTTTCTCCGGCATTTCTGTAGTTTGGCCTGCTCCCAGATAAGGGGTAGGAGATTGCCCTGGATGGGTTGCACCAGAGGCTGGGGACCATCTCAGCCAAAAGAAGAATGAAACAGAGATAGAGAACAGAATAGGAAAGCAAAACCACCCACACCACACCACCACCCGAAAAAAAAAGGGAAAAGGAAGAAAAAAAAGAAAGGGGAGTGGGGTTCTGTTTGAGTGCTACAACCCTAAAGCATTTAGAGATCAGAGAGTGGAGGAATTATACCGTATGAGAGGATTGTAACTTGTGCATAAGAGGGAGTGGCATAGGGTTCTGCTTTATAGCCAAAATCCATTTTTGCAGATCTTTGGAAATGAGGTGTTCTTGTGTTGAAACTTTATTTTAATGAAACTTGGTTCTTATTACCTCCTTCCAAAAAAAAAAAAAAACTTTGCCCTTGATTTAAAATAGGGAACTCATTGAAGCTGTGATTCCTACCACATATACACCAACATGTCTTTATTTTGGACCAGATGACCAAGAGCCAAGTACCAAAACCTTGGGCTAGATGTATTTAAAAGCATTTTTGCATGTTCATTACCATGCGTAACAAGGTCACTTGATAAAAATTTCATTTCATATTTATGTTTAGTCTCCATGTTCCATGATTATAAAGATTTTTTTTTCTTTTATCTTTATGTATGGAAATGTCCCTTGTTTTTTCTTTTATCTTTATGTATGGAGACGGCCCTTTGTACTAGAATATACAAATTGATAAACACTACTCATTAAACATAATACAGGGGCATATCTGATTTTTTCTTGTCAGTTAGTACCTATTTCTTCAGTTGGGAGGAAAGACAGCTATGACTGCTAAGTCAACTCAATGTGTCTTAGCTCTTCTTAAGTCTCTAAGATATGTACAAGTGCTCACATCATTGTCATTCCAAGCACTATTTATTTCTTTTGGATCACTTTTTCCATATGATTTGCAAAGTGGTCAACTGGTCACACATCAGAATTTTCTTAGCAATCTATGAGCTGCCCCGGGGATTGAGCTTTCCTTTAAATTTGAAAAGGAAGCAGATTATGATAGAATAAAATCGTTAAGGCAGACAGTTTCTGTCTGAGGAGAGATTCTTTAATTTCATATCATTTACTGAGCCGTCGGACTGGAAGTCCTCATTACATTTTTTTTTTCTTTTTCATCGGACTCATAACTGAATGATGTTCTTTCTTTGTAAGTGTGTGAATAAAGGTATTATGACCTATCATCCAGGAACCTCATATAATGTATCTGTAAGCTTTGACCAAACTCTCACTGAGGAAGGCTGTAGGTTATCTACTATTTTTGTTTCATATTATTCAATGTCCTGTGCCCTTTACACTCCTCCGCCCCTTCATTTCTCTCATGCGAGTTAAACTCAGGTCTAGACTACTGAATGATCTCCCCATGCCACGTCTCGTGTGGTTGCTGTTTTTTCCCTTTTTTTGGGGTTGTTGTATAAGATAATTGCATGTGTATTTTTAATAAAAGTAAAATGCCCTTTATATACCCAAAATCTGTACAGATGTGCCCATTTCTTTAAGGAATTTATCCCCGTACCCTAAAAATCCTCAAACTTAGGTGCCACTTACTGAGAGAGAATATTCTGTGAACACTCTCAACAGCATTGGGGTGGGGGGGGGGTGTTAAACAACATGTTCTTATTCTTAAATAATGTTTTAAAAGAACATTCCTCTTCCTACTTCCTTTCGTACTACCCTCCCCTCTCTCCTGGTGTTGACAATGCAGTGCTTGTAACCACCATTGTTATGGCAGGCTTTGTGGGGGACCAAACCCCAAGGAGCTTCTATATTTCCTCTGCTGGAAGAACTAGTCCATTGTCAAGTGCTGCTATTACAGCCATGTACTCCTTCCTCGCTGTCATGCTCGGCTTCCCCCACCTTGGGCTGCTGTCCCCAACACTAAGTCAGCACCATTGCTGCCAATGCCACCTCCATCATCGACCTCAACAGTGGTTGCTGCGGAAATGGTGAATTTGCATGTACATGTCCAGGGTCCTCTTCACCATGGTGGATGAGAAGGGCCCCATTTCAGATAGAGGCATAACATGGAGTTTTCTGTCTGTATGTGCATGTGTTTTCAGGGGAAGAGTCCCGCTCTGCTGTTGTTGCGGCGGCAGCACCCTGGTGACCAATTGGGAGGGGGCTGGGCATGTGTTTGTCGCCGCCTCACACTGATGACCAGCTGGAATGGGACTGGTGGTGACCACTCCCACGTCCATCCCCACCCCCTTCTTGGACATGAGAAATAGGATAGAACAATATATATTTATCATTGTCCTTTTGCAAGTGGTTTAAAACTTAACCCAGAAGCAGTTAAGCTAGATAAGCAATTAATGGCAGGGGTATGAAAGTAGGGTTTAGTATTTAAGGGATATCGGGGTGTTTTTCCCGAAGGCATGGATTTGTTTGAAAGTGTGTTTGGTTACATTTTTTTCACCTCTTTCTTCCCTGAAATATATTTTTAGAGAAATAGGGCATGGATAGGCGTTTGGTTGTCCTCTCCTAATTTGTAGGCAGGAGTTTCTTACCTTTGAGACTTTCCTTAAAAAACACCCATCGAGCTGTTTTTTTTTCTCTCTAAAAGAGCAAATCGCACGTTCGCGTCCGCTCCCTTCTTTCCTCACAAGGCAGTAGTCTTCTTCCTCAGCACATCTTCTCCATCCAGACAGTGCGAATATCTTCTTCGTCCTCTCTCGTGAGGCGCCGAATCTTGTTCCTCTTCTTCTCTGCACATGAAGCCACCGTGAGCGTCTTCTTCCTCACGTGGCATCTTCCTCATCTGCACAGGTGAGTTCTCCCAATGCCAAGCACCGCACCTGCTAAATCATTGTCTCGTCCCTGTGCTTTTCATTCAGAATCCTGGGACGCTTTCCTTTCTTCTGCTTTGTGATCATCAGATTTGAGCACCTAGATGTGAGAGCATATGCTGTTGCCTACCCTTTTCTTCTTGTTGCCTGGCTTTTGCTTCGTATGGGTTCTGGTTCCATCTGCAATCCAATGAGGGGTGAACACACAGATGGCAATGAGAGCTTCAATGCTTGGCCTCTTCCCGCTGCTGATGGCATTTGAGAGCTACGGTGTTTGGCCTCTTCCTGCTGCTGTTGACGTCAATTGCTTTGACCAAGCTGCTTGCATCCTGCAAATCCCATTGTGGGAACATCACTGTTCCATGGCTTTCTGACGTCGGGGATTCCATGTCTGTTTGACATCGGGGCGGCTGCTATGGTGAAGAATAATTTGGGGACTTGAACGTAACCTGCAAAGAGACAACAGATCCTTCACTGCACCCAGTGGTCTTTGGTCATTTTATTTTGAACATTTATGAGAGTGGACTTATCTATTGTTCTTATATATTATGTCAATTATGAGAGTGAACTTAATTGTTTTCTGTATGAGACAGATGTAATTTGATGTGTCTATCTCATTTTGAAGGATAATTTTATTCTTTTTAAACATTTAGTTGAAATAGTGTTTGCCGAACAGGCCTATTTCAGTTTCAAAAATTATGACAGTTCTGCCAAACAGGTCAGCAAGCGATTTATAGCATTTTAAAAATTTGTGTCAAAAGCTAACACAATTTAAATCCTGAAAGCGAAACAGTCTCGGAAAAAAGTGTTCTCAAATGCCCTGTAAGTGTTTTAAGATTTCAGGGTTATCAGGGTGTTTCTCCTGAAGGGAGGTGTTTAATTTTTTTTTTTTAAAGACTCTAGGAGCATATGGGTAATTTTTCCTTAAATGATCATCTTTATTTCATATTTCCTTTTTGCCTTGATTCCTTAAATAAATATTGTGTCCCTTACCCACTGAGACCACATTTCCTTACCTCTGGGACCACATTTCTGAAGAGTAAATGACATCAAAATGATGGGGTCCCCTTAGTCTACTAGACTACTAGTCAACGATGTACACTAATGGTCATAAACTTGCTTCTCCATCCCAGCAGGATTGCTAGTCATCCTTAAGCTAGGGTGGGTTGAGGACTATGCAGGTTAGACATTCTCCTCTATTGTGCATCCTAGGACTTGACCATATATTCACATAAGTGAAAACTCCACTCGTTGTCATATTGGCTGGTAAAAGCCTGAGACTGAGGGTTTGATCCACCAGTCATAACTTACAAAGAACAGTCTTAGGCTCTGACCTGATCCATACAGTCATAATGGGCAAATTTCTCGATCCCCAAGGCCCAAGAGTTCCAATCATAAGAGGTTATTAATGCATGGTGTCACTTCACCACAAACCTGAAAAACACATTTGCCCTTGCAAAAACCATGACAAATTTCCTTAAGGTAGACTTTATATGTGTGTGTGTGTGTGTGTGTGAAAATGATATAGTCTGCTGTCAGCCGATTGTAACAAGAGCCATCCGTTCTTGATCAAATGGCAATGTTAAAAAAAGAAAAATGGATGGTTTCTCCCCACGTGGTGGAGAAAATGCCTGCACAGGAGCACTTAGCTTCCGCATTGCATGCAGAAAGCGCCTGCATTTTGGGGCTTTTCTCCTCATGAGGCTGCACTGGGCAGCCAGGGCCATCTGGTTCATACCTGAGGGTGCTATTGGATGGATGATTTTTTTTTTGGGCAACTTTTTTCATCACCAGGCCCATCCTCCCATGAATTTTCAGGTACTGGAGATACTCTATCATCTCGAGAAATCAAAGTCCATTCCCAGTGATACTGTGCACATCCTTTTTTAACTCTGCTGGAGGTGGACAACAATGTTTGTTGATGCTTTGCAGATGTGACATGCAAAAACTCATGGAGGAATTAGCATGGCAGTGAGAAGAGTTTGATTAAAAAAAGAAAACAACAGTTCTGGCCATCCAGTCAGGTAATTGGATGACCTTGGCAGATGTGCCCCATGCCTCGCTCATCACACTTGATAATATGCAGTGCCTTTTTTTAACTCTGCTGGGAGCACATGACCATCACTTTTGGTGCTTTGCACGTGTGACACCCAAAATTCATGAAAGGTTAGCATGTCAGTGAGAAGAGTTTGATTTAAAAAAGAAAACAACAGTTCTAGCTGACCAGTCGGGTGATTGGATGGCCTGGGCAGATGTGCCCCATGCCTTGCTTGTCGCATGTGATACATTGCAGTGCCTTTTTTTAACTATGCTGGGAGTGGACGACAATCTTTTTTAGTGATATGCATGTCTGGTGCCTAAAAGTTCATGGAAGGTTAGCATGGCAGTGAGAAGAGTTGATTGCAAGAAGAGGAAACAAAAAAAAGAATAGTTCTGGGCTGATGTGCCCTATGCCTCTCTTGTCTCCACATGCGCCAACACACGGGGTGCAGGTTGCGACTACATGAATTGCAGAGCTGTTCCCTACTTCATTTGGATGCATGGGCCTGTAGAGACCCAGCCACGAGAAGAGTAGGAGGGCTACTACCTGCAAGAAAAGAATACCCGTGAGGTCAAGAGGAGTGGAGCTACCCCTGTGTCTGGGGTTGGGAAAGGGATGAACCAGATTAGTGCCATATTTCAAAATGGGAAAAGCTACTAGGCTATATATTAAGGGCCCATATCTATAACTTGTGAGGTGCCTTTTGGGACAAAATTGTGTGAGATGGGACCAAAGTGGACAATATCTCATAAGGGTTGGATCGGGTTATTACAGTGTGGATACCCTTTTCTCTGCCCTTTTTCTGATTTTTTGAGAACTGCTGGATGATAATCCAACAGATCTTGCATAGTCAGCAGCCAGCTGTATCGTTCTCGTGCATAGTTAACAATTTTATCTTGACCAGTAGACATAAATCTATTTAACAGTCTTATCTTGACCATTGGATCTAAATCTAATTGGCTAAAACTAAAACAGAGTATGTAGTGAATTTTGATCAATCCGAAATAATAATAATTTAATTGAAGGTCAACCGTTTGTGTAACTTCCTGTTAACAGTTTTAACTTGACCATTAGATCTAAATCTAACCAGCTAAAACTAAAACAAACAGAGTAAATTAGTAAATAGGTAAAAACGGGATGTCGTTGGAACCCACCTAGGCAGGGAACTCCTGCTCACGTGTGGGGGTCCTGCTAGGTGTGGAAACCATTCCATATGGCCCTGTTTCCATACCCAGCATGTGGCTTCCCTTCCATGCTGCGAAGGGAGCCACAGTCAGCATGGCTGGGGCTGTCTGGTAAATGATCAAATGGTTCAGAGAAAAAAATGTGTCCTCACTTACTTTCTCTTCACCCGCTAGCTGTCCTTATGTTGTAGAAGGCACCACAATACAAAGATTGAATTGAAAGCTTTTAGCCATCAAATTGTATCTACTGAAATCTGACAGTCCAAAAATTGGTAACAGGAAAACTTCCTGTTACATGATAATAGGAAATGTGTCCTCGTATGTGTGTGTGTTTGTGTGTAATCATGGTTCGCCGTATTGCTAATATATATGGGATTGTATCTGCCCAGATACGAGTTGGTACCGATCCGACTCGTTCTGACTCACTCTAGTTGGATGAGTCGGACCGATTCAAGACAATGAGTTTGTTAATGGCAATGAGTTTAAGCCACATTTAGGAAAATATATCCTATTAATTGATATAAAAAATATAAATTTACTTATCAGATGAGAAAAAGTCCATCTAAAACTACTCGTTATGTATGTATGAGTTGGCATGATCCGGTTTGACTCAATGCATGCCAACGACTTGGACTCTGCCAGATACGAGTCGACTCGTACGAGTTGGCACAATACGATACAATATGGCAAATCATATATACATAATGTGTGTATGTGTATATATACACACATGCATGGCAATGAGTTTGTTAATGGCAATGAGTTTAAGCCATAATTAGGGGAAAATGTATCCTATTAATCGATATAAAAGTGTACTTACCAAATGAAAAAAACTCAATCTAAAACAACTCATTATATATGTATGAGTTGGCATCATCCTGCCTGACTTGATGCATGTTAGTGACTTGGACTCACCCACATATGAATCAACTCATAAGAATTGGCACGATACAGTACAATACGGCAAACCATATATAATGTGTGTATGGCTTGTTTTTTTTTTTTTTACAACTTTTGCCATTTTCTTTGTCAAACCACACCCTTCCATGAATTTTAGGCACCGAAGGCACTGCAACACCCCTGAAAATTCGAAATCTGTTGCCAGCAGGCCTAAATAAGGAAGTGCATAGTATCCGCTCCCTACACACACGAGGCAGCCAGACGTGCACGATGGGTTTGAATCGATAGTTCTCAGGAGGTCTCAAAGGCAATGGTACTTGACATCAAGGCATAGCTGTCCATATTTGAATTACGACTTGATGTTTCCCCATGTACAGAATGAATTAATCATTTAAGATGGATGCATGTAGTTTTTGCTTCTAACTCTTTAAGAATTGGTAGCTCTTTAGATGTCTGCATTTGTAATATGCAGAGGATGCCCTACAAAGAATAATTGAAGTGCCTCATCTTTATCCCCAAAAGCTTTGAACACTGCACAGGACTCAAGATTAAATGTTGACAAGACTTCAATCATGGGCATTAATATGAGCGAAGAACCAATTGCTGATTATTGCCTCTGTAAATTTGGGAATCTCTTAAAAATAAAGTGACATAATAACCCAGGAAATACCAGGATATATCGTTCTAAGGACCTTGGAGAAATGGTCTACGAGCCATAGAGACAGTGAGATTGTCTATGCTATTTTTCATCAATATCCTTCTATGATTTGATACTTCATGTTTAGTAAATGAGTTTGCTTCAAATCATAATCAATGATGACTCACTAAAAGGAGCTGATCTTCTTTGTGTAATGTTGAGGATCTTGCAAATGTTCTGTAATGATCGGCTCCATGTCATTTCTTAAGTGATGGTTCTTGTTTCACTTGCTGGTGCAGAATTAATCACAGCACTCATATTATTTAACTTTTTTGGAGGGATGAAATAAAATATGTTTAGAAGAGTGGAGTCCTCTCCATTCAATGCCTTAATGTTTCTGGGCCACGAACCTTGTACTTAACATTGTCTACGTGAAGAGTTTTAAATCAGCCTGCATGTGAGGAGCCATGTTAGACTGTTTAAAAGGTGGAGCCCTCTCCACTAAATGAGTTAAGGCTTTGAGTTGGATAGCCCAATAACTCAACAACAGCTCACTCATCTTTCTACTTTGGCTGCTCTCTCCTACTCTTTTAATGGATAAGCACATGAAAACACTTGTACACTCATTATCCTTTGGTTTTTTTGTTCTATATTACTTTTCTATTTGAAGCTTCCAAGCTCATCCAGTTGCATCATCATCTCTCTCTCTCTCTCTCTCGGTGGCTGGGGAGGTTAGGCGTTGGTGTCCATGGGAAACTTAGTAATTTCTCAAATTCTGCCTTCTCTGCTATCATTTTACTAGATGATCACATGAACTAATTTGTACATTTCCTTGTTTCATCATTTATTATATATTTTTATTGGATTTTTACAACATTGCTCTCATGGCATCATCGTTCTTAATAACTTATGTTGCTTTTCCCCATAGGAGCAAATGCATATTCTTTTGTGTGCATATGATGGATTACTAATTAGCTGCAGTTTGTATCCATGTTTCCTTGCAGCACCTTCTACCATTTTTTCCTTTTTGATGGAAGTGATGTATATGTATGCACATGCACATATATGTTCATAAGATGGAACAGTGCACGTCTGGATGATAGGTTCAGTAGTAGCGTTTTACAGGAACCATACAGTCATTCCATGGACTAACCCATGTGCCAGAATCTTTGATATCTCTAGGTACACAAAAGGATGGAAGAGTCAACTCAACTCAACTAAGTCTTAATCCCAAATAATTGGGGTTAGCTATATGGATTCTCTGTCTCCACTCTAAATGATTTTGGACTACCTCTTATGAAAGGTTTAAAACCTCCAAATCATATTTTACTACCCTCTTCCAAGTTAATCTAGGTCTACCCCTTCATTTCTTCCTCTTCTCTATCCTAACTAACTGAAGCCTCCCTAGGTCTACACCTAACATGCCCAAACCATCTCAGTCTCCCTTCTCTCAATTTGTTCTCAATTGGTACCACTTCCACATTTTCTCTAATAAACTCATTACGAATTTTATCTAGCATTGAAGACCTTTTCCATTCCACATGACCAAAGCCTCCCTACTAATTTTCCCTGCCATGCATGAGAATTGACCACTCTCCCTCCAAGGAGCTTCCTAGATATGGCTTGAAGTGATGGCTAAAATGCATGTTTGATGGATATTGTACATGTTATACCCTAGTTGAAGTCGGATTAGGGATGTCCTATATATGTCTTAATCATGTTTTGCTGTATCATACTGGATCATGCCGACTTGTATGAGTCGATTTGTTTCTGGGCGACTTTGATCTATTGACACGCACCGAATCGGACTGGATCGTGCCGACTCTTACATACATAATTAGTTATTTTAAATTGTGTTTTCCCCATTCGATAAGTGAATTTTCATAAATTAATAGAGTAGATTTCTCTAAAATATGACTTAAATTCAATACTTATTACAAACTCATTGGCTTGACTCGTGCGAGTCGGTCTGAGTCGGATTGGATACGACTCGTATCTGGTAGAACCCGGTCGGATCTGGATCCTCAAGTCAGCGAACCTTGGTCTTAATTACACTATCTTCTAGAGAGACATCCTAGGCCCAGTTCCATTGGGAAATATCTTGTTCACTTGCATGTTTATTGAGCAATTGTCCTAATGTTGGATAGAGAGCTTTCTTAGTTTCTCATCTTTTGTTCTTAACATGGTGTCAAAGCCACCAACTCCAGCATAGATCAGAAGCTGAGTTCTTTTGTAACATCTCCTTCTCATTGCTTCAATCTCCTATGCCATTCCCTCCTCTACCTATGGATGTGCTCTTTTTATAGCATAGATCAAGCTTTTCCCTGGTGTTGACTTTCCCCTGCAACATCCTTCCTTTAGTCATCCTTGGAACTCCTTTGTGTTGTCTCTGTGACTTTTGAAGTTGCTGCATGCCGGCCTTCGTCATGCCATCCAGTTTGGTTCTTCATCATGTGGTTCTGTGTGCATTCACCTCTCGTTTACTTCCATGATCTGCTGTCAATGCCATTGATGAAGTTAGATATATTGGTCACTCCAATTTTCATGCAATTCATTACAAAGTTAGAGCCGCAGAAACCAAGGTCAGTGTATCCACATAAATGTCTGAATATTCTCTTGACAACAATTTGATGTGATTCTTTAGGCTCGCCCTAATGGCTTGCACACATACAAACTGAAATATTTGAAAAATGACACTTATGTTCCTACTCTCCCATTTCAAATGATAAAGGAGAGGGAAGACAATCTGTGAGAGAAACTATCAATGATGAATGACTTTGAATAGGAGTTATTATAGAAGGATTATTATAAATGGGCCTCTGATTTGTCTTTCAGGCAGCCTGCGCACATGGCATCCTGTGCAGACATGGTGCAGCACTTGTGCATGTGCTGCATGCAGGCTGCACACATGCGCCAGCCAGCACTAGGCAAGCTTGTGACAACACAAGGCTGCACATGGCTTGCTAAAAGGGGTATTAACAGATCTACTTGCTGATGTAAAGAATCAGACTCTGTCAGTGACCCCAAGGAGGCTGATCAAACAAAGTCTAGCATCCATCCAAAGAGCCCTCAATCAATACAAAGTCATGACTTCACTTAGAAGTCTCAGACAGTGTCGTATATGTGACTTTCCAACAAATCAATAGTTTTGATCGGGTCCTCACCTTTTTCTTATAAATCATTTTTCTTCTCATTTTCCCATGCAATAATTGTGTTGCAAGCTCTCGCATCTTCGTAGCATTTTTCCTTGATAGCTATTTGTTTCAGCATCACTTGGCACCCTTTGTGGAATTCTGTAGCATTTTTAATAGCTGGTGTTGAATATGTAGCTTGCGCAACAAGTACTCTGGATAAAACATTAATTGCATAAATATGGTATGGATCTGGAGTAAATTCCACACTCAGAATTTTGACATCTCTATAGACCATTTTGAGCTTTTAGTGTGAGAGAATGCCCTATTGAGATCTAAGACAAGAATTAAAAAGCCATAAAAAACAAGCTAAGAAAGTGTTGCTGGGGGCTGGATGGCCATCTTACGTGCATTCACATGCCAATTAAGATACACAGGGGTCTGAACCAGTCCAGCTAAATTAAAACTGGTCAAGCCTCCCTTAACCAGTTCAACTGTCTTGTTGATGCTAGTTCAATTATGCACGACATTTTTCAGCTGGTTTACCCTTCTCTAATGGCAGGTTTAAGGTTTTTAGTTTTGCTTCAAGCCTGCTTGTTCTACTGGTTTAATGGTTAACTTCCTCATGCATTCCAATCCAGCTCAGCAACTCATGAGCCATGCTGATGTCAACTTCATACCAGATGTCCACTCAAAGGTTTCTCAACATTCTGATAGCAACCACATGGGCCATTTCTTTGTTTGGTGCTCCATTTGCCAGTCTTGTGAGCTGTTTCTGTTCGGTTACTATTTTCCATATGTTGGCATCCTATACACCTGTCAAGGGCATTGACATGCCGATCACTTAGGCACTCTCTGTTTGATTATTTGGCATGCTGTTCAAGAGGTACCAGAGATTATTTTGTTGTCCAATAGCTTTCTTTGACATTTGTCATGCCTTGGTACCCATCTAGGGGTTTTTCAATGTGCTGATCTCATTGGAGCAATCTATGTCTTTATTGGGCGCTTTATTTGAGAATATGGTCCTTTCTACTACTAGATTTCTTTGTTGCTCGGTCATTTTTTCTACTGCATCTATGGAGACCTCTGCAATCAGTCCAGTTATATCCTTTGTTTCCGTCAGCTCTTTCCACTCCAAATGATGGTCCGTATCTCCGATATTGATGACATTGCGAACATCTTATTAAGGACTACCCTCGGTGCTCTCAGAACTCACATATTCCATGTCTCACTGTTGTGCTACTGATTTTATTACTAATTTCAAGCTTTTATCTTGTACAGTTTCCTTTACTTTTCGTGCCATGGGTTCAAGTTTACCTTAGTTGGTCTGTCAGCAGTATCAAACTTAACACTCTGCTCCATTGGATTTAGGGGATGCTTTAGTCAGCTGGTTTATTTAGTGCCATCACTTCTCCAGCTGCTTTTTGTGTATACAAGCTTCAGATGCCTTTCTACTATACTTATTCTTCCTTCTGAGTAGGTTGCTGACCTCTTCATGAAGTCTTAGGTGACTTAGCTCAGTATATGCTAATACAGAAACACAGTGTTAATGTTGGTTCTTGTGCAATCGCTTTTAAGAAGCACTTTGCCAGTGGGATAGTCAATACTGTTGTCCAATGTAAATCTTTATTGCTTGATTGCTTAACTATATGGTGTGAATATGGGTCTTCATGTTTTCCTGTCTGCAGGTCAGCGAAGCTGAAAGAGTGTCCTTGAGCCAAGCGAGCAGGATCCAGGAGCTTGAGATTCAGCTCATCGAAGCAGAAAATGCAATCAAATATCTTAAGTTTGAGCTGAAAAGAGTAAATGATGAACTGAGGGATAATAAAAGCGATCAAACTGAATCATTGGAGAAACAAAGTACAACAGAAGGTCATTCCGCATTTCACGAATGTGCGTGCCACAAAGCTTCGTCTCAGAGAACTGCAAATGGTCAACGACATTTCTCATTTGAAAATGCTTCACAGGTGGAGCAATTAGAAGAATTTGCAAAAAAGAATTTTGTTAATGATCCTGTTTTGACATCCATAATACTGAGAAGCAAAGAACCAGAGCTATATAGGAATGGCTGCACTCAGAGAATACGTGCATTTGAACAGAGCATTTTAACAAGGAAGGTTTCACATGGACAAACTGATGATCAATTTTCAAAGAATAAATGCTTCACTCGTGAGAACAAAGTAACTGAAGAACCTAGTAATAATGAATTCCCCGAGGCTAACAATATGCTGACTCAGACTAAGAACACAACTGGATCAACGGATACAAGTCAACATGGTGGCAGCTGTGAAAGGGGCCAGGTTTTCTTCCAGGGGTTTTCTTTGCAAAGAAAAAGAACGAGAATCAAACGGATGATGTCTATTGTGCGTAATGCTTCTAATCAGGTTGACACTGGTCCTGAACCTTCTGAAAGTCCATCCTGCAAAAATGCTGGAGCAAAGAGACTGATTAAACATGGTGAAACCATTTTACAGACAAAAGGCGAAGTGCCACAAGAAATGGATTCTAACCACGATCCTGTCTCTAGAGGTAGTTCTAGGGATTCGGAAGGTGGGAGGGCTCACTTGGAGTCATGTATCAATGAGAACAGGCCAAGTCTGTTAAAATGCCAGAACACAGCAAATGTTGAGTCTGCTAAATCCGATAATCAAAATTTTCAAAGTGCATCATCAATTGTGGATGGCATTGAGCACGAGGAAATTGTCAAGGATCCACAATTATGTAGCAAACCTGATATAATCTCTGATGTTCTTGCTGAGGTAAGTGTTAGGAACAATGGAAACAGTATGCTGGCAACTGAAGATGAATCAAGAATAAGCCAGCGAAAGGCTGAGAATATGTATACCTCTATTTCTAAAATAGAACCTGAGAGAATAGATGGTGGTTTGATGAATTCCGATTCCATAAATGGAAAAAGTGTCGAATCAAATGGGGCTCCTCCCAGTGGTACAGGTGACAGACTTCTCAAATATACCTTCAGGAGGAAGCGTAAGAGGGGTTCTTCAACTAGTGTTGATGAGAATGTTTTACCTGAGAAAAATAATGTTTTAGATGGCAAACCAGGGGTTGAACTAAGTGTTCTGACACAGCCTCAGGAGACTACTTTATTGACAGGATCATCTCGAGACAGTCGGCGGATAGCTCAGGTTGCTCGTCAGGTTAGTTTTCATATATTTCTATAGAAATGTTGATTTAGCTCTATAAATCAGGATAACGTTATGGTTTTATGATATTGTGCTCGTCAG
Organism: Zantedeschia hybrid cultivar; assembly: GCA_030544215.1. Lineage (NCBI taxonomy): Eukaryota > Viridiplantae > Streptophyta > Magnoliopsida > Alismatales > Araceae > Zantedeschia > Zantedeschia hybrid cultivar. Next base: position 10,220,790 of record JARZZO010000013.1, on the reverse strand, counting down.
GTTAGTTTTCATATATTTCTATAGAAATGTTGATTTAGCTCTATAAATCAGGATAACGTTATGGTTTTATGATATTGAACATGGCATAAAATAGACTGTTCTCTTCACATTTATCGTGAATTCTTCTGTGCTATTGATATGTGCCATGCAGGTAGGCTTATTTAATTTCTTTTGTTGGCAGCTTATTTCCTTGTCTGAAAAAAGGTGGTAGAATTGGTTGTTTTCCACAGCTGGGCCATATGTACCTAAGAGAGAGCTATTGGTAGGTCAGGGTGATCTAGCAAAAGGGTGCAAGCCCGGAGCGTATATCTCCACTATGCAATACAATCCAGTGGTGGGATGTGTTGTGATCCACACAGGTGCTTGCAATCCATGATGTCAGTAATCTATTAGGTACAAGAATTTTGCATTCTTTTTTTTTCTTCTTTATTAATTACATGGACATGATTGTCGAGTTAAATGACATTATTGTTCGTGTTCATAATGCATATTAATCTGCAGCTTTCACTTGGAAGTGACTGAGAAACTTGCTTATGTATCCGATCTTATATCAATTTTGCTGACTTGCCATCTGTTTCATTGTCTTGACTCGCACTCTGTTATGAGTGAATTTTACTATTTTTTTCACCAAGTAGGATTCTTTCTGAACATAGTTACCATTGGATGGCTACGTAATCACATTTTCCATGCTTGAAGGAATTTCCCACTAAGCACAGTTGTCACATCTCATTGTTGCGTACCATTCCATAAGTGAAGAAAAGAATCCTAAGCCAGCTTATTGGATGGTGCCAATTGGTGGATTGTTTTGACATATGCCAATAGGCAAAAAACATCATGCTGGTGACTGGTTCTCAAATATCAGAGTGACAATTAGACTCCTGTAGCCAAGCATCTTGGTTTGCGTGTCAATGGCGACAATGTCATTCTTGGCATTCAATTTTCAGGTTCCCCTTCGTGTAGCACGAGATGCTTTAAGCTTGCGTTCCGAACTCCACTGTTGGTTGTACCATGGCACTCCTTTGGACTGGGGCTAATGGTGTTTCATATTTGTTGCAAGCATGCTGCGGTGAGGAGAAATTTTCTATTTTTCTTACCCCGCCAAAAGGTGCTTCAAACTCGGGGCTTTTATACAAATTTACCACAGGGTTGGTGTCAAATTCCTAATGCAGACTAATCAGATGAACTCGGGGTAAGAAAACTGGGGAAAGCTTCCCATCACCATAGTATTTCTCATCATTCTGTTGTCTGTAAGAGCATCCTAATCTAATTTCAAGTCAGTCAAGTCTGTCTGTCTGTCTGTGTCGCTATTCTCTTCACTACATTCTCCACAAGCTTAATCCCTGCATAAGTTCCTTTGATCCCCATTAGGTTCATGTCTTGATCCTTGGACAGGCTAAGAGCTTAGCCAGTGTTCTTCCAGCCCAGTCACAAATTATGCCACTATGATAGATAGCTCGATCCATCATGTTTCACCAAACCATCAGAGTTGACTGATCCTAACCCACCCGACATCAATTCACGTTCTTGCTTGATTTCTCATTCCCTTGTTGTACAGCATGGATAAGAATTGCAAGCGAGAGAAAGGTGATTGGCGTTCAGCATTCAATTTTTAGTGCAGTAAGTTCCAGAGGCCTGGATAAGTAAAGGTATTGAAACCAAAAAACGAAAGAAAAGAAAGGATGAGTAAAGGACGATCTCTAAGGTATCTCTTTGAATTAGGGCTGGTAATGGGTCAGAGTAAAAAACAGAAATATTTATCTCCGATAAAAATAACTTAAATTATCGGAATCGGAAATGGATACAAAAACTGATCAATGGACAGATGAGGCCGTCTTCCGTTTTCATTTTTATTCAGAAATAGATTCAGAAACAATTTCTTTACAAAATCCCTAAGCCTGTTATTCCCGAGTGACCTATGAATACCAATCCATTCTGTGTTTATTAGATAATTGGGTCCAACTTTAATGCATATGGTTCACTGCACTGGTTTTCCAGAAAAATTGATCATATGCAGCGTTTGGCGATCTAAAAAACTTTAGACAACCAACAAAGCCACCCACTCCCTGTCATCATAGCTGGATTTTGGCATCTATATGATGTTTTGACTTTTTCGAAAATAAAATAAAATCTATGCATGTAATAGCCTCTATGTTGTGTACCGAATGACTCTAAATCGACTTAGCACAGAAACAACTGACTATGCCGTATAAGAAATGTAATTTCACATATAATCTCATTATATGTTGACTATGATTTGAGATGATAAATACACCGATGACATAGATAGATATCACTTCTCATAGTAGGTGATCAGATATGGTCGAGTTGGGTGGCCGAGACCCATGATTTGCCTGAGTGGTATATAGAATCCCCCCGTTGAGGTCATGAATGCTAACTTGGGTTGAGCCGCACCTTGTTCGGCGATCTTGGTGTCGAGGCTTATCACTAGGGCCGTCAATGGGTCTCTAAAGTCCGAAAGTCTGGCTTGGTCCAACCTCGATTAAGTGGACTTGGATATTAAAATTGAATCCATTTTATTTTTGGACTAGGTTTGGGTTTTGATTTTAAGTCCGATCACTAAATGGACCGAGCTTAGGCTTTGTCTAGCCCAAGTCCAAAAGTCCAAAGAGTCTTATAAATATTAAATATAAAGAATGGAAATAAAATTTATATAATATATATATGTTCACATTAACAAGATCATTCATGTGAACACATATATCATACAAATTAAGTTATGTCAAGTATGGACATTTTGGACTAATGCTTCAATTTTATCTTAAATTTAAGAAAGTTCTCTTTACATGTACTTACTAAAAATATTGGACATGTGACAATTATATTATAGAGTCACATCTTTATGACACCTATGACACCTACGAATCATCATATGTATTATTAATCATTATAATATTTTAGTATGAATTAATCAATATTTGATCAAAGTGTTATGACAAGTTTGCTTTTATAAAAGATCGCATCTCTAAGACACCTTCAAAATAATTATATGCATTATAAGTCATTATAATATTTTAATGTGAGTTAATCAATATTTGACCAAAGTATTATGGTAAGTTTTGATTTTATAAAATATACAGTTTTATGCTAAACATAAAAGACCAAAATATGAATAATTAATTTAATTTTTTAGATGTGCTATTGAATATGTTGATCTTGAAGAGCTCATTTTTTAATGGGTGAGGGGATTCACGTATAGACATTAATTCTTGTTAATATGATAGATTACATATTTTTTAATAACATAATTAATTCTTCTTATATTTACACTTTTAAATAATTCATCTTATATTTAAGCCCGAAGGTTGAACACGAAACCTGAGTTATTTTGGGTTTAGCTGAGCTTGGGCTTAAGCATAGAGAAGTGGGCTTGGGCTAGGCTTGGACTTCACTTTTCTTGACGGGCTTGGGCTTTGCTAAACCTGACCTAAGCTCGGCCCCTTGACACCCTCACTTATCACCCAGCTCGGTCACTTAGGGGTCGTTATCTGTATCGTAAACTACTACAAAACATTGTAAATCGCCATAAAACACTATTTTCCTTATGTCTGACAGACTGTAAATTATTTTACGTTATTTGTTTATGCTGATAAATCATTCATACTATGGAAAAAGAATTACTTGTTCTTCATGGAGGGAGGATCCACCCGGCATGACAACGTAAGTGGTGGATCATTCTCATTGATATGGAGAGGCTATTAAAATCTCTCACAAGTTTCACATTGCAACATCTCTGAAGCATAGATAGTACCTCAAGTGAAGGGAGAGAGAGAGAGAGAGGCTCTTACAAATTCCACGTGGCAAGATCTTGGAGTTGCAAGTGGTATTCTAAGGAGAGAGATATATATATCTCAAGCTATTAATCTCTTCTCATATACCTCTCTATTTATAAATGTGGGTCTCTCATAGACTCCACAACTTTTGGACTCCTCTTCCCAACATTAGTTCTCATGAAGATTATGAAACATGTTTTTCAAGAAATAAAAGCAAAAAGATATAGGATTCATTCAAGTGAAATCTTTCATGTATGGCCAATTTCTCTATTTTCTTAGGATGTGTTTTATTTTCCTTATTTTGTTGTTCTGCAATGGACATAATTTATCTCTTGAACTTTTACATTACTATATCTTATTATTTTGTTTTGGTATTTTATATTACTGTAGATATGCAAAATGGGATTGTTATAATGATGCCCCCCCTCCTCATTAGGTAGATGCATTAATTGAGGGTCTTCAAGTTTATCATGGGGAGCCTGGCCTGTTTAGAGCCATATGGCAAGTAGTACTCTTAGAGAGGCACTCGTTCATCACGTCCCTGATACCCTGAGCGAATCTCAGCGTTTTATTTGAAAGGGTCCGTCAGACTGTAGCCATTGGATAGTTGAGGTACACGTACTCCCAACTATTGCTGAAAGGCCATTGACCTTGGGAGAGTTCCTTGGGACTCTAGAGGAACTTATCTTGCCATGGTTGGCTTATGATCAATGTAGATCTTAGCCATGTTTCCAAGGGCTCAAAGACTGATGGGGGTCGAGGAAACGTACTCTCAACTTTGCATGGAGGCTATTGCTCTCTGTGGTCCCTCCATCAAGGCCTCTGAAGGTGACTAGTCGATATAGACCTTTCATATCCTAAGAAGCTCTAGGCCTAGATTGGCTTGCTAGGCCGAAGGGTAGCTTCAACAGTGCAATAGATGGGCCCTAGTCAATGTAAACCTTATTGATAGGCTACTAGATGTCATGGGTGCTTTGGACTTTCTCGGGTTAAGACCTTGTTGGGCTATATAGATTAACCCTCCTTTAAATGTATGACTAGGTGGTCAAAATCAATATAAAAAAGCCTTGGCAAATGTAATGCACAGGTTAAAAATGCAATGCAACTATTGTACATGAGCAAACCAGATGACTATACTTTGTATAAGCATGTCGTTGGTTGTGCTTCACTAATTAAGGAACAATAGTGCCAATAAGGATGGCACTACATGGTCTGTTGCTAACATACCAAAACAAGCTCCGGAGCAACAAGATGGACCATAGTGGGAAGGAGGGGTATAGCTGCCATCCATCTTCTACATTAGATCAATAAACAATATAGTGCTTTGGTGTGGTTTGCTCATGAATTTTAAATATTCAATTATTTCCTCGGTGTAGTTTTCATCCCTTTTGACAATTTTCACCATCTCATCATATTTGACTTGATTGTAGTAATCTAATTGGATGTCTGCAAATTGGTGATGAATAATGAGAATAACCCTATGGGCTAATCTGACTAATTTTAAAAAAATAAGATTTTTGGTGCACCTAATAGATGGTTACAATTGAGTTTCACAATCGAACGGTGAAAATTAAGCCCCAAAAGATGAAAACAACTCTAAGGAGGATAATTGAATATCTAAAAATTTATGATAACTTTTTTCTTGGACATCGGAATGAGGTCAAAATAATGCATCCAATGGCCCCTCACATCCTCTGACTTACCTTTTGGAGAAAAGAACATGAAAGGACGGAGTTGGAGCCTTATCTTCTGACTTGTTTGGCACCCTACACTCAAAAAGACAAATTTGGGCCACCTTCGCTCACTATTGAGTCGACTTGGGGAGGAGGTGCGAATGCAAATGAGGGTCCTTGGGGGTCCGGGTCCCAGGTGCCCTATTTATAGGAAGGGGCCTTGATGCCCTCCTTCACATCAATGGCCCTAAAAGAAGTGCTTATTTTAGCTGCACTCACACGATGGTGACACATGTCCTGCGCCTCAACTCCTAAGCCTAGTTGGCTAGAAATTTGAAAAGTCCACATATTTGTTTCTGACATTTCACCTATCGAGTGTCCCCTCGCCTCCCTCTGTGTCTAGCTCACTCGTGGCCCAGAGCTACTAAGGCCAGACGGCCAGCCAAAAGTGGTGCAACCTTCGGAGGAAGCGTTCCTCCCAAGATGCCACATGGTTTGCCCACTTGGGAATGGAAGGCAAGTAATGGGGGAATTTCCCCTAATGGGTTTGGCCTGCACCATCCTTCCCTATCGTCCAAGATGGTCCAAGGAGGGGAAGGGCTTTCGGCCCATCAGGATTGAGTTGGCCCAACAAACCCATGCACAATATAGAAGAAGATGTCTCATAGTTTGCAAAATAGTCTCATACTAGAAGCCATTAAAAGCTTCACCTACCCCCTCCCCTTAAAGTAGGATCGGAGACATTAAATCAAGGTAAGTTCTCTCTCTCTCTCCACCACATACCTTGCCTCATGAGTTGCTCGGAGGGGCCTTCTTGAGACCTCACAAGGGACCCCACAATGCGTGCTGAATGTGTAGGGAAGGCATTGCAGGCCCGGCCGATTCCCATTCCTCTTCATCCATGTGGCACTAGTCTCTCAGCTGCGTCAATCTTCATCCAAAACAAAGACCGTCATTGTTTGTAGGGAGAGTACGATGCCTCAGAACAGAAGAACAAACAGAAACCTAAACGACAAAGAAAGAAATACCCCAAGTCTTAAATGTTTATGCACAGTCACAATTAGTGATGTAGACCAAACATTTTTATATGTACTATGACAGTTGGAAACATGTATCATCATAAAAGGATATCCACATATTTGTAGCAAATCCATTTTTTATGTTACTCCTACTGCCTCATTTGTTCGAGGAACTAGATTTGATGCAATCTTAATAAAAACATAGCCAAACAACTACAATCAGTAATCCATTCTACTAAGGATTCGTTTGACAACATAGTAAAGAACAAGTTTAGATCATTTGCTCAGGCCAGCAAAACGTGAGCAGACTAGAAATTGACAATGCATTAGCTACATCCGGAGAGCAAATGTTTTTCAAAATTTTACTGGATGAATTTAGAAAGAGAATGGAGCTTTTATGTTCTCTTTAAAAATTTAATTAGATCTGATTAGGTTAAGCTCGACCTGGCTTCACCCGGCTCAATGGACAAATAGCTTTGGATCTGGGCCGGGTAAACCGACTACACAGGACGACGTCTTGGGACCCACAGGGTGAGATTGCTTCCACTCTAAAAGGGCATCATCTAGATGAGAGGACTAGTACAAATATTTGAAAAAATTGACAAACGTATCTTTAATTATCCTGGTGTGAGTAGTTCAAGAGTTGCCTGTGGTATGTCTATTGATTCCACCACAATTGAGGGGACTTGGATGGAAAAGAAAAGAAAAACCTCCTACTCTTAGCCCAATGCCTCCGGTACTCAATCAACTTTCAGCAATTGCTTGTACTTAAGACAAATCTCTTCTTCCATTGAGGGCATTCAGATCTTCAAGACCTTTGGCGAGGACTCAGATAATTGTTTTTCTTCCATGCTCTCATTTGAAAGTGTATAACCTTAAAGAGTAATACTTACTACACCTCTTTTCAGTATCTATCCCACTTTCTTCTCACATTTTTGACCTTTTTTGAGTGAAGAAAAAGAGAATATGCAGCTTTCTGACAACATTTATTGCTGTCATTTCTCACTTACGTCTCTTCAAAAATGACACAAAATGTTTCCTGCTTTGGTCTGACCACTTTGTAATTTATTACTTCCAAACTTATTTTGTCACTTCTCTGTGCAAAAATATCACTTTCAGACGTACTTTTATCACTTCCTAACTGTAATTTTATCACTTCTTATATAGTTCATTTTTATTACTTCCAAACGTAATTTTATCACTTCTTCCGTAATTCAGTTTTATCACTTTCTAAGTAATTTTATCACTTCTTACATAAAATTATTGCTTCTAAGCATTTTATCATTTTATTAATTTAGAAGTGATAATTTTATGTAGGAAGTGATAAAATTACATAAAAAATGATGAAATTGAATTACGTAAGAAGTGATAAAAATGCACTTAGAAGTAATAAATTTGCATTGAAATTGATAAAATTGAACTGCGTAGGAAATGATAAAATTACATTTGAAAATGATAAAAATACATCTAGAAATGATAATTTTGAACTTGAAAATGACAAATTTGCAAACATTACTCAACCCTTAACTTCCCTGCATAGTCAGAAGATACGTTAGAAGACTAGTTCCACCACTGGTCCACTAATTAGAATTGCCGGGGCGACCATCAAACTTCTTCTGCCAAGTAGGGATGTATACGACACAATTATGGTTGGTTATGCGGATACAAAGTGTGTTTAATTTGAATCCGATAAAGAAGTATGTCCCTATAAACAATAAATCGAGCCCCAATAAAGAATAAAAAATATACTTAATGAGTTGAATCTAATAATAGTTTTTTATTTTTTTAGATTTTTTTAGATGGTCTGATCGGATATCAGATTGTACGGATACTTCAAGTATGTTTGCGGCAATCTAAATGATGTTATTTTGTTGCACTGACAATCGATATAGCACACGGTGCCGATACTGCAAGTACAACTTAAAATTTAAACAAGAGTATAAGTAACTTTTTCCGAGTGAGTTAAATTTAAACTCGTGTTTAATTATAATAGAATTAAGATGGTAAAAATTAAAAACTACAAAGTTCAAGTTTATAAGGACTACTGTCAAAACATGCAAGATATAGAGACCTATTTTGAATTTACTGTGTTTATAGGGATCATTATCCAAAAAACCCTATATTCAATGTCTACAACGGACGTGGTTATCAAAATGGCAAAGAGTATCAGATGGCACTAATGGTATCGTACAGTCTAATGGTATTGAGTTCCTACTTCATCTCTTAATTTGAGTTTGTAGAACTTTAATCTAATACATAGAAGTATTCAAAACTAGAACGTTTTATTTAATATGATATCGGTTTATTTATTTGAATATATTAACAGTTATCAACCTTGGTTGCATGCATATATATATATATATGTATGTCAATAATTGGGTCAGCTAGCATATCATTAGTTACTTCAATGTTTGGAGACACGTTTAAACTCGACTCCATGTGACATAAGGGACTTGGAAGAAAGGCGTGGCAGAAAACCCAGTTTGTCCCATCAACCAAAGTCATGGCGCATGCAGCTCAAAGTTGGCCCTAACCTCTCGTCCCCTAAAGATTTTGCTACCTCAAGGGAGTGGGTTTTGAAGAGAGAGTTCACCGAGTGATGACCTCTTGCTTATGGGGTGGGAGGGTATATATATGAGATACCTCAATGCAGGGCACGAGAGGGAGGTGGAGATGGCTCCTACCTGATTGACAGAAGGAAGGGCAGTTGGGACAAGGGGACTTACAAGTTGGTCAGAGAGAGGAGTGGGATAGTGGAAACACCTACACAAAGTGGAAATATCTGAACAAACATAGAAAGAGAGGGGGGTGTTATCGATGGAGAGAAAACCTCTCATTACCCAAGTCAAGGCATGCATGAACAAGGAGAGAGGGGAAAGAAAGGGTCTCGTTTGGCATCTCTTTAGTCCGGGTGGAGGAGGAAGAAGAGGGGGAGGGAGGATGTTTGCGTGTGGAAGCCTACAGGACGTGCCTGAAATCACTCACGGCAGATTGTTGGATTGGGCCCTTAAAGGTTGAGTTTATAGAGTAACGCTTGCTGCACTAACCCAGGGTCAGTGCAGTGGATAATTTTTTTTAAAAATAATATATATATATATATATATATATAATTTTTTTTAGTCGGCCCCGAAGTGCCCTACACGTCGGTACAGACCGATATCTGATTGAAAGATCTAAAAAAATCTGAAAAATTAGAAATTCTTATTGGGCTCGATCCATTAAGGGCTTTTTTTACTGTTCATTGGAGTTCGATTTTTAATTTTCCAGATTTTTTGGATCGTCCATCGGAGATCGGCACCTTCCAAAATTTGTTAGATCCACTCCTAATTATTTTTCATATTCAAAATAAAAGTTAAGAATGACTATAAGAAGAAATCATCAAATAAACCCTTAAGGTTCCACTCTATTGGAGAAAGATTCTTCATCAAAAGGAATTAAAACCAATAGGATATTTAATAATACAATATTTAATATAATAAGTGAATTTGCATTAAGCATTGACCAAAGTTGGACAACAGTTGTAGACTAGGAAGAAAATTAACTCCAAAAGGGATCCCTTTGCCCATTCCCTTAACTTGCTCTGCGAGAAGAACCGATGCACCGGACCTTCCATCCCCCTGTTTGTCCAGCATACTCCCTCACCTATTTACTCGCACCCTCCGTTTATGAAATGGGCAATGCTAGGCTGACGAGAAATCTTCCCCTTATATCTTACCCTCTCTATTTCCTTTGTCTCCACAGTCGTGCGCCCATGCCGCCCTCGTTGTCACAATGGTTGACCACCAGCTTCAACACATCTCTCCCTACACCAGCATGGTGCCTCTCTAGGAGCCTTCCAAGGTCACCCCTACCGCCCTCCACTAGAATTGTTCTTGGGTATCGACCTTGTTCTACCAGGGAAGAAGTGGTGACAGCAGCGTAGATTGTTGTGATACGGCCATATCCCAAGCTACAATACCTACCATCCCAAGTATTGTAGCATTAGGATGAAGAAGCTAATGATCCATCCATTCCCCCATGGCCAACACAAGTAGCATTGTAATGGATGTTGCTCGTATCAAATCTCCCATCACCTGTCTGTCTCTCTCATGATGGACTGGGTTTTCATTTTTCAGTCTCCCAGATTGCTCGAACCTCTCTAGTAAACTTCAACTTCCAGAAGAAGAGATAGAAATGCGTGTTGTTCATGTCTCTGTCGTTGACCATACATGTCTCTTGTTAAAAATGCCGCTGCTACTGTTGATTAATTGTTATGCTCCCAACACTCCGTGCTCAAAGGCCCTTCTGCTCCTCCTTATTGCATGTTTTCTAAATTTGTTCATATATATAATATTTTATTCCAAATGTGCATGAATGGAGGCATGATGTTGGAGAAGCATCTCTATAAAGGGTCTTTGCAGCGGTTGTTGATAAAATAGATAAAATAATTTTAAATGTATCATATTACACACCGAGGTAATCTAAAACTGCCAAACAAACAGGTTGGTGTATTTTTTTAAAATTATCATGATTTTTACCAAAAATGATAATTAGATGTTTCATAATTTACAAATTATCGTGTAACTCAAGTTATTACAATTTTTTACCACGGAATTACGTAAAAAAAAATGTAATATAACCAAACACCCCATTAACCTTCATATAAATAAGAAAAACAGAACACAGTGATTTGAACATTGATGGTACAAGGAGGATGATCATCCAAATTGTTGGAATTGCACCAGCAATCATTGAGTAACTCAATCTCAACTCCACGGCTATGCCAAGGAATGCGGTAATCCATGCCATTGTGTAAGCAGATATAATTTCACGTCAACAACAAGGCATTAGAAAAGAGAGAAAGTACAAGAACATCAGCAATCAGCAACCCACCCGAATATGAATTGACACAAATAAAAACTATAGGGGAAAAATATTCGTGAAATTCACCAAAATGGGATGATGGCCATTACAATGGGTTGGGGGATGGAGGCACCCAGAGACTCCAAGCGATGCTTGAAATCTAAACAGTTGGAGAAAACAGATGAATACATACATTATCGACACAGCAATCCTAAAGCAATTGGGCGTTGAACACATCTACCAACCTTTGCTCTGCTTCTACCTGAATCATCTCAGCAAAGTCATAATGCACGTGGTGTGTACCAACAAAAATGTAGAGAATCTCAACCAACCAATAAGGCCATCAGCTTTCTAGTACTTATATACCGATGAGTTGCTTTGCGGTGGTGCTGGGGGCAACCTGTTTGGCGTCCGGCGACTGCCGGAGTTTGGCCCCGAGCTTGAGTCACCATTCTGTGCTGGGTCGCTATACCGCCGGCTGTGACCACTGGAGGACCTTGACTCTCCAAAAGAGTCCACACGTCCATTTGCAGCAGCATCAAAAGCAGATCGCCAATCATCCCCAGAGCGACCAGGTGTCCGTGGGCTGCTTTCTGAGGAAAAAGAAATGTCAGTCAGATGAGATGGTCACCAAAGAGTGCGAAGTGGAGACTAAGCAAAATGAGAACAATTTATTCAAGACTTTGAAAAGAATAGTTCAGGGACAGAAGAAAACCACAGCTCAAATAGCGAACCAGCTTCTGCCAAAGGCAAACACTACTTATTACGTGCATCTTATGAACTGCAGGTATTCATAGAAGGTACATTGAAATATTACTGAATCCTGATCTTTTACCAAGGCTGTAACTAGGGCTGAATATCAGATCAGACCATGTAGACTCTGAACCAACCATACTGATTTTTGATGGATTCAGAATAGGGTTGCAAATGAAACCAATAATGTGATTATTTGACCGATTGTTAGCTCATAAGCCAGTTAAGGAAAGAGTGGAAACAAATTTATTCCGAGCAAGTGCATATGGAACATTGAGTATCTGATTATCAAACCGATTATTAGATTATAGGACAGTTAATGGACAGTCTTCCTATGCAAGGTCATGGATCCACCTTGGATCTGCACCAAACCCAACCCATTGGCATCCTTAATCTGTTACAAGAACAGACAGAAGACAAAGTCCATAAACTCGCCTGTTGGAGCCTCTAGGATCTGATCAGATATTCTAAAGATTGCCTTCTTCGCTGCTCAAACACTGCCAGCTACCCCGTTCCTGCGAATTGCTCAAGGTGCCCAAAGCAGCAAATCAGGGGGAGAAGGGCAAGGCTGTGAAGGTGGCCGAATCCTCTGGATAGAGGCCCATCACCACTGGAAGAAAGAGCAGCATCACCCACAGGGCTTGTATGTGCCACAGGCATCCCCATGCAGAGCCACACTGGTGAGTTAATGCTTCTACACTACACAGCTGCTCTTGGACTCTTCCAATACCTCCACTGTAGCATCTACTACTCTTCCTCGTCTCCGATCTGTTGGATTTTATCTTCTATCTTCTCCCCCACCCCCTTTTACTCTTAATATTTCCATTTTTCCATCCGCCCCTACCAAATCACCAACCTTGAAGAAAGATTGCATAATGCAGAAGTTGACAGCATCTTGTGGGACCCACTGGTTTCCTTGAACTAGATTTTTATGGTGCTACTTGAACTAGGCTGAATGTCCAAGCTTTTTGACCATATGGTTTCCCTGTGGAGACTTAGATCCTTTGGCATTGAGCTGTTCATTTCTAACCCAATTTTCCCCTTGGACACTTTCTGGATGCTTTGGCTTCTTCATCCATTCTCCCTATCTTTGTCTTCATTGTATCCGTATGATCTGAAGCATCCTCGGTATGACACTCGAACTGTATCCAGACCCATGACTACATCCAATCGTTCAACTCCAGGTCTTTGTGATCCAGGTCATGCTTAATTGTCTCGCCCAATTGCCCTAATCGTAACCCATAAATCTAAATAGACATCAAATTGCAGTATAAAGGGATGTAGTGCTTTCCAATTTCAAAGGATTTAAAGAAACGTGGGTATTCAGATATATTAAATCTAAATGAGAAAGCACTTATTGTAGGAAAAACGGATATAACCATAGTTAAAGAGCAACTAAGCTGGTGGTTCCTGTAAGTTGTTTTAACTCTTTAAAGATAATATGACATCCTATAAAACCATCACCTACAAAGAAAGTAATAATAAGGAGATCTTACGTGAAGAGGAGTGCACATGATATCTCCACATGGAGCCAACTTGTGCACAAAATTACATACGTGAAAACAAGAAAAGTAGCAATGTTCCCCCTTTGGTTCTTCCCTTCCCCCCTTTAAACCTGGCATATGTAATAAATCTGACCTCTCAAAATTACAAAGTACCAGGAAAAAGCATCAGTTCAACAGAAGAATCAGTTATCTCATATAACCTATGTTTATTGCACGGGAATCTTTATATATAAAGTGAACCAGGACCTATAAAAGTAAGTTTTGTAGCTCATGGCCATGGGCAGCTTGGGTTGCATTTAGGAATGTAACTTAGAAAAGAAAGTCCATAGGATAATCCCAGGATAACTGTGGATAAAGGCCCAAGAATCTGGATAACTTTTATACCCAGATGAGATCGTAACTATAATCATTGCACTTCACTTTTTATAATGTCTTGGTTCTCACAACAACAATCTGATACATACAGAGGCCACCTCCAATTCCAATTCCTGATCCTCATATGATCCAAATCCTTTTGGATTAGTAAGGGCATTGGCAGATTGTCATGCCAATTTTTGTTTCCAAATGGCCATTTAGGCCAGGAAGACTTGTCTTGACAGTCGAAGAAAATTAAAATGGATGATTAATGACACATTTATGTGCTTCAATCAGAGATTTTATGATTCTGCACATATTTTTCTAGAGGGTGGTGAAGTCACTTTTTGTTCATCATAGGGGCACTAAACACAAAGATTACATTATTTAAATCAGATGCAAAACACAAAAACCAAAACCCCAAACTCACACATCCCTTGGTGTGACCAGCTCATTCCTTTCATGGCTGATCAGGACTGCATGCTCTCTATACCCATTCTAGAAGATGTGAAGACTCTTATGGAAGTGTGAACAGAACTTGGAGGCTCAAGGAAAAATCAAAGGAGATGGTGAATGATTTTGCAGGCAAATCTATGGGCCATATGGGGGAAAGGAATGACCAAATCTTCATGAGACAAAGCAGACCAGAAGATGGTCTTGTTGTCTTCATTTGTGATAATGTGGGAGAATGGTGCAGGGCCCACTGTAGAGGGTAGCTGGTTTTCCTGTATCTTGGATCATTCGGGGACTGAGGGCCTTTGCCATCTTGATGATGTCTTAATTTTTTTTTGTACAGGTCGCTTGAGAGCCTACTGATCTTATAGTCCATATAACTTTCCCTTTTTTCTTAATAGATTTGTGATAGCACCCACATCCAGGAAGGGCAAAAAAGGCTCACACCCTCTTATGTAACCAAGTAATATGGAATCCCTAGCTTACAACCACATTTTTCTGGACAAACAATAGTAAACTTGATTAGCAACATGATTTTTTTCTTTTGCTCAAGTTGAAATAATGAAAACATTAATGAAACCAGATAAATCAACTTAAAAGACACTGCCACATGACTATGATATGACTGCACTAGCAAACAGCAAAAGGACAAAGCTCAACAGATGAATGATTTACAGTAGAATCTGTAATCTAATACCTGCGCCAGAACCACCAGTGGAGGAGTTACTAGCTCGATCATCATGGATGCTTAATTGACGAGTTAGTTTCGAGAGAAGGGATGACTGTCTCTGGAAACGTTCCCGCTTGCGCTTTACGTTTTGATCCTCCTGGAGCAATTCTTCAATCCTGGCTGTACTTTGAGCACTGAGCAACAGCAAACAAGGCCAATATTCATCATGATGACATTTCCACAAGGAAAAACTAAGGCTGATTTCGACAAAGAGACTTATTGCAAACCATTCATCTGGATCTCAATGCTTGTTTTCACAACAACAAGCTGTTGGCTTGTCACATATCTTATGTAAATACATATGTGTATGCACGTGCCTTAAGAAGATGAGATATCTCCATTGTCACTGTTTTGAAAATCAGGAGTTTGGCATGTATTCAGGTTGACAGAATACATCAACACACATTCCATTCAAACCATAATATCTTACCCTGTAACCATATCAGGAACTAGATGAGCCCCAATTTGTCCCTTCCCAATGCTCGCCAACTATTCCTGGAAAAACCTTCAATGACCTGGCATGGAAGTGAGGGGACTCTGTTCCGAACGATTTACAGTATGTTTGCCAAAACTTCGACTTGAAAGTTACTTTTGGCTTTCACTTTTCCTCAGCACCCACAACTTTGTGTCCATGAAGGCCAAGAACGACTGCACTACCTGACCATCCCACATAACTGAGTTAATGTGGTAGCCCTCAATGGCAGCCCACTGCCGTTGTTGCATGGTCCACACACAGACTGTAGCCAGAAAATGTAGCAGACAAGGATTGAGACGGTGGTGGAGGTGGGAAGGAGGTAGTCTGGTGGACATAGAGCAGGTGGAAGAAGGTGGAGGAGGTAGCAGAGGCACAGGGATTTCGAGAGGTACTTGGGAATCAGGAGGGTTCTCACTGGAACCCTAGGGTCTCAACACCCCCCCCCCACCCCCCCCCAAAAAAAAGAAGCCCAGAAATTGAATTGATTTAAGATCAGATAAAACATAGCTATCAGGTAAAAATGCACACCTGCCTCCATTGAATACTGGCTAGACTGTCAAACCTGTACTCTTTTATTAGTATCTGGTATGGGTTGGGTCAAGGTTAACAATTAAAACTTACACCCTTAGACCTCCTCATTTGAGAATGCCACAATATACCTCCAGTGGAATTCAGTGGACTGGCAGTCCGCCTCAATTGAGACACACTGGCTCGATTGAGACATATTGGCTAGACAGTCAAACATGTACCTGTTATTAGTATCTGGTATGTGTTGTGTCAAGGTTAAGAATTAAAACTTACACCCTCAGACCTCCTCATTTGAGAATGCCACAATATACCTCCAGTGGAATTCAGTGGACTGGCAGTCCGCCTAGATGAGCTTTTTCTCCATGAACCTTCTCGATTCAGTCCAACAACCAGTGTCTCAAGAGTCTTCAACTTCCATGGATAACAGAGAAGGCAGAAATTGGAGAATGGAGCTACCCAGGAGACCACTACCACTGTTCCTCTGCTCTGCAATAGCTAGAGATAATGGCCGGTCATGCATTTAGGAATCTCAACTGTTTCTTTGAATTAGATTCGTACTAAAACAAGTGGTAGTTAACAGAGTTACAGAAATTTGTCAACAACAGAACTCTCAGATGTCAAGTTAGGATGACTTTATTTAAGTTTATTAATTTACGTGAGTAAGTTCTAATCGTTGGCTGAAGATGTATGGAATCCTCAAGCATCAAGTTCCATATGTTCATGAAAAAGTGGAGCATCCTCACAGGAAACCCATTGTCATGCTTGTCCACCCTGTTGGTCTCACCCAAGAAGGGTGCCTTGGGCCATCCCTGTGGTTGCTGGCCCATCCCTGAGGGCTGACCTTTCTGTGGGCATACCACTGCATTTCTCAATCAGAAACCACTGGAGCCATGCTAATTGCATTCTTTTCCATCAACAATAACCGTCGAACAAAATTCAAGAACTAGAGAATTCAGGAACTGCAGTAAAACCTTCCATCAAAAGAGTTCGACTCAAGTATAATAACATCAGCACAATTCAGAAAACTAGCCGAGATATCAAGCAGAAGTCTAATAACAACAAAATTCAGAAAACTAGCTGCGACCAAGATCACAGGTCTACATCAAAGAACATCTCACAAGTGCAGCTCTACTGCCGAGAGTTGACCAAACTACTTAGAAAAGTGAACTAGATCCGACAACTGGAGATGCATAGCCATCCAGCAGTATATGTACGGAAAATTGATATCACTCGAATTCACAGCTACTGGACTTTCAGCTCCACAGGTCACTTTCCCAGAGGGAGTCAGGGAACAGATGTCAAAGGGAGAAGGAAAGTAGAGAGGCACGGAAGGGAAAGTCCACAACTCATGAGCCCCGGCTTCGAAGTTTGTTGGAGGGTTTTCTTAGCCATTAAATCTTACTGATCTAGTGGCAGAGAATAGTTGGCACCGGAGTTCCGCTACCCTTGGTAGCAGAGGATCCTTCCTGCACATCATTCTGACATTCTCAATAAATGAAAAAAGGCATAAATTGTATGAAAATGTATTATAAGAATTTACACAAGATATAGATTAATTTTAAAAATTTTAAATGTTCTAAAACCAAAACATAAGTCTTGTGCTAAAAAATGGACAGTATTCTGTTAGGTCATTTGTGAAAGGTTTTGAAGATGGTGGCCTCAGAGTACGGTGAAAGTCTTTAGCTTGGTCTAAAGTTTTCCCCTTGAAGATTCACACTTCTTGTGAAAGTTGGCCATGAAGAAACTTCCTACCATGGATTCAATTACGGTGGATGAATGTATTTTCTGGGGCCTTCAAAAGGAAACTACAGATCATTTGTTCGTGAGTTGTACTATTGTTGGAGTTCACTGGAATACCATAGCATGAATTTGCAAGATTAGTTGGAATTCTGAAGAGGATATTCTTGAACACGTATAAGGTTGGATAAAAGTTTGTCCAAGGAGTTCCAAGGTTGATTGGTGGTTTGAACTTGGTAGAACGTGCTGGATAATTTGGTGAGTATGCACCAGGAGGTTCAGTGATGACTTTGGGATCTGGCTGCAGATCTGGCAAAGCTGAAGATATCAATGTTCAGGCAATTGCCAGGTGGAAAGACTAGATTTTATTAAATAGTGAGGGCTATCAAGCTTACATGTGTCAACCAGAGACATAGTCTTGTTGGAAAATATGTGCATCTTCTTATGTTTTTTTTCCTTTTGTTTTGTTTGCCCTACTCAGCATTCCTTGTTTTTTGACAGGGCACTTTTTATGTACTTCGTATCTTCTTGTTTAAAGGAACTGTACTGAGTTTTTTCACCACCTTCCAAAAATGCTCAAAAATCTCCCCCCCCCCCCCCAAAAAAAAAAAAAAAAAAAAAACACAGCTCTAATCAGCAGAACTGGGATCAAACTGGAGAATTCGTCCCAGCTCAGCCAGTTTATCACATAGTTTTTCCTTCCTTTTTTTAAAATCCCAAGTGGTTTCCGACCCTAGAACCAACCAAACCAGATTGTTGACCATCTACGCCACTATGATTTTGTTTCATTTGGCCTGAACCACTCAGTTCGATGAGTCTTGGTGAAAATCACCCTAGGAGAGAATATTAATAAACATACTCTACAGGAGGCCGCTTAATTGTGTATAGGCTTCCCTACATAGGCATAATGGTGTATGTTTTTTTCTTTCTAATGTAAAGTGCCCCAGTCCCAACACATTGACTTAGAACCTGCTCTATGTCCACATTTAACATTAGATATGATTCTGAATCTACACTTCACTACCTTCAAGGGCAAGCTATTGCATTCCCATGGAACAATCACAGTAGGACAAACTATGGCAAGAACAAACTTGACGCATTTTTCTTATGCCAAACAAATTTTCAGGGGGAAAACTCATCATCTGAAACAGCAGTCTGCCAAATTAACTTGTATCAAGTTAAATGCCCAGAACAAAATGTATAACCATCAATTCTGCACAATTATCAAAGATCCATTATTCAACAAAAACGGCAGTCCCAATGTTGACAGATAATGAGATAGCTGAAGATGTGAACTTGCATTCAATTTTCACATGAAATAAACCTTTTTGTTGACAAAAATCGAGATGATGAATTCTAATATGGTGGCCAGCTCAGTTTTAGAGGGCATCAAGATGACAAGCTATCTACATGTTGAAAACAGGAGACTACGGACTACTACTTAGTCTGTCCTTTCACGGACTGTTTGGGAGAAGACATTCCAGAAATTGCAGCTTGACAGAAGCACACCATGCAATGTGAAGGATATGATCCTAGAATGTAAAGGAGGTGACCTACAAAGGAGATGGGTAGATATACTGGCAGATCCTCCATCCTATGCTCGACCATTTGGGAGAAAGAAATGATAGATGCTTTGGTGGAGCTGGCAGAAGTCCAAGAAGAGTTGAGGTCTAGTTGTTATGGAGTTCTCGAGTCTGCCAAAGACCAATGTAATTCTTGTATAACAGAAGATCTGTGTAGGCGTACGGACCATATACTTTTACATCACCACTCTTATTTAATGCAATTCTGATACCATGGCATACACTTCAAGGAAACGAAATATATAATACAACATAGAAGATTGAAAGATCCAGCCTTAATATTGCACACAAGGAAAACCAGAAGAGACCAAGACAAAAGGAGCAGAAAATTTTGAAAATGGAAAAAATGAACTTGAAAATTAAGCAGAAGGGTATTTGGGAGGAAATGAGATGATATGCAATGGTGAAGCACCAAAGAGGAAATATAGCTCATATATCAACACAGAGCAGATGTGCATTAAAAGAAAATGAAATTTTTCAACACAGCAGATGTGCATCAAAAGAACATAATGGAATTTCTCAGCATGATGTAAACAAAATCAGTAAATCTAGACAGCATTGAATACACAATTTGCTGATCAAAACATGATTTTGCCCACCAAGACATTTTTCATGCACGTACAGTGTCTATTAGGAGTATAATGTGAGTCATTCTACCTGACAGAACTGTACAACTGAATCAGCATATCTTCCTTTGCTTTCTCAACTTGGCAAAGAACAACAGCCTGCGCCCCCAAGACAGTTTTAAACCTCCAATCTATAAAAACACCTCAGTTTGATGGAAATGGAAAAAGTGGAGATATAACTTACCTTGGGCACATTCGCTGCAAGGCTGTTTAGCACTGCCTCAACATATCCACGAACCTCCTGGGACATCCATCTTAGCTCTTCTTCAGGATCAGCCGGTCTTCTAGTCATTGTGTCCTAGAGAAATGAATATTATATACTTTCATTAATATAAAATATGCAAGTTGATTGTAATATACAAACAATATAACAACCTCAACAGGGCAAGGACCACACACCACTAGCTCTTCCATGAAAAAACAGCCATACAATGTCATTAATCCCATCCCTCGCACCCTTTTCCACACCCCCAAACCCTCAAAAAAAAACTTGGCATTTATTGATTATTAGAACAACAAACAAGGAAGAAAAAGATGCATTGAGAGGTGAATGTTGGACAGAAAGATTCTTTCATCTCTCTGCTTAACAGAATTATACTAGAAAAATACAAGCAAGCACGTGTATATTGTGAAGAGTATGTTTTATTGGCATTTATGAACTGAAAGATGGGGACATATATGGCATGAACATGCAAGTATGTGATATCAAGCAAAAGCAAATATGTGAGAGCAAGAACATGAATGCATAGTAACAAAGAATCAAGATAGGTCCATATTCTAGAAGTAAAACCAACAAGATCTACAGTAGACATTAGAACACCAATGTCGCAACCTCAAAAAAAGAGGTTTTTCTTTTCTTAGGTCTAGTTTGATAGCCAGACTGCTTGTTCGGCATAAGCAATCCGGGAATACTTAGACCAGAACAAGGGGCAATAACCCTATTCTGGGTCTATCCAGACAAACCATTCTAATTAAGTAAAATAAACAAAAAAATAAAATGTGAGAAAGTAGGTGCCACTAATGCTTGTTCTAGCTAAGAGTAAACAATTTGAGCTTTTTGCTTGAATTGCTTGTTCTTCCTTAGTCCGGAATAAGCTGTTCTCACTTGGATAAAGGAATACAAGCAATCAAAGTGAATAAGAAAGAATAATGCAGATAAGCCATCCTATCTTGCCTTATTATGCAATCAAACTGGGCCTTAGAGAATACAAGAACGTGAGAATTAACAAGAATTGAACTTAGATCCAAGATTAACAACTGGTAACCTTCTTTATGAATAAGAAAGCTGTGAACAGTGACACAGACCACTGTATTATGAGACCAATTTAAACCTCACATCATAATTTGAAAATATTACATGCTTTATAGAATCCTACAGTAGCAAAGGTCAACATATGGTGAGGAAATTAAAAAAAAAATGGATGATGAATTTTTCACATATTGTGAAGTCAAATCTCAATATGCTTAAAGAAGAAATATACACTAAAAAAAAGAAGGCAATGTCTTTGAAGAGCATGGTAAAATCTTGATTATTCAATACTATAATTACTTGGAGGAAAATATAGTTTAAGCATGTTCTGGTTTACATACTAAGGACCCATCTGAATGGCTTTGCCTCATAGAATGACCAACTTCAGAAGAGGATGTCACTTTAGCAGGATTTCCTTTTGAGGGTTGGATGACATTCCTTAACTTGTTTACCCATTCAACTTTGTCAGCCATATTTTCAGCCTTCAATACAACAGCACTGTGAGCTGCAAAATACAACAATTTTAAGGCAAAACACTAATGGAAAGATGATGTATTTTTTTTAGAAGAATTGAAGAGAATTGGTATTTTTGTGAACTGTAAATAAAGATACTACCTTTCAAGACGGTTTTATAAGGAACCTTGCTAGTTATTTTAAATACCAAACTGGGTGCTTTGCCAGAATCTGGTCCATTAGACTTTTTTGAGTCTTTTGAACTTTTAGGATGTTCCTCTTCATCTGAAACTTCTTCGAGATTGCATTCCTGCACAATAGGTCAATCTAAAGACATTAATAAGTGGTTCACTGAAGTTACAAAGAAAATCAAATGCTCCAAGTGACAAATAACTTTATACCTCCAAAGTGATGACACCACGAAAATGTCTTTCTTCCTGCTTCTTTGTGTACCCTAGCTGAAAAGGAAGTCATGGCCATAAATGCAAGTCATTCTTAGATTAGTAAAGCAGCAGTAGCTGATACTCATGGGGATATAAGCAATTCAATGCAGGCTAATCAAAGAAACAGATAGACACTTTATTTATAACAAGGAACCCTTTCCCGCTTTTGATGGGTTGGGTGAACACCAGATATGCACATTGACCACAGAAGACAGTACTACAGGGTTTAATACCCTGGTTAAACCAAGGCCAGAGCCATTTGGTGCATGCCAAATGAAAGACTTCATGGCACTTCAGTTCAACCAGCTTTAATCCTGAACACTGACTGAATCAGTTTCAAATATTCAATCAATGCATAGATAAATGAGAAGACTTGAAAAATGAACTGGGCAATGGAACCATGAAGTTTCTTTCATTTCACTTGTTCATACTAGGGATTTCCTTTGATGAAAATTCAGTTTTGACAGAGCTCCACCGGAGAACCACCACCAACGTATTACTCAAGCCAAGTCGATCTAGAGTAGGTTGAGATAGACATATGTTTACTCTAACTTAGTTATTCAGCATTAAGCTAGAATATTAGGAAAAAAAATAGATCCTTTATGGTCACCAAACTGCGTTGTAAAAGGTTTAAAAAAAACAATTGGCACACAAGGCTCTGCTGCCCATTGTTTTTATCAAATGCAGAATATAGGACTGACCTTTCCACTTTTCTCATTCAGGACAAACCACCGCCTGCTCCAACCATTTGTTTTTGCACTCTTCTTCAATAGCCACCCTAAACATTCATCAAAAGAAATATAATTATAAGTACACATACACTATTTCATCTATAAGCAATTCAATAAAGATGTCAGTGAATGACAAGTCAAGAACAGTATCATGTAATCCACAACGATTGTATGTTGACGGTTGTTAAGCAACCTTGAGCACAATTATAGATCAGCAAATATAACAGTCTGTTGCAATGCTAGTAGGTCACTATTAGCTATTTAGCTTACTCCAACTTAAGATGAGAATGAAATTTTAGCATCTCGCTGGTAACAAATTGCTGATGAATATCACAATTTGGTGCAGAAAAGATGTTTGAATCCTAGAGTTGAAATGAACTCAGAAACCGATGCAAGAGGTGGTCTACCCATGAGTGTAGATATCTTCCCATGAAGCAGTATTGTTAATCTTAATATCTTCGACGCTGGAATGTCAATGCAATGCACAGAATAGGAAACAAAAGATGCTCAACACCAGAGTGCTCAAGAGCCTCAGACATGACCTGTCATAAAGTTAAATGTGATAAGGGTAAACGTATACATGCTAAAGTTCATGCAGGTGTATGTTTATTTGTGAGGGCATACAGGTTAACCCTGATCAACTTAAGAATTCTTGATATAGCACAGATGAGGCTCTGAAGCACTGAGGACATGACTACGCATCTCCTAGTTCCTATTCCCCTCAGCTGCATCTACATTCCACTATTAATTCATCAACCTCATTAATTGATGATGGATCTAGAATTGGCCGTCCAGATGGAGCAATTTTGCAAAAACTTCAACAGCTAACATCTTGGCATCCTTCCTCCAGAAGATTACATCATAAATCCAAAAGAGTCTGACATCCACATGCGAGAGTGAGAGCAGCAGATAGCCAAGCACTGTTTAGTTGGAAACTTTAAAGCAGCTCCACATTTTGTATCAGTCTCTAAACAGGAAATGGACCATAAGTTCTACCAACCTGAACCAGGTAGATGACGTATAAAATGGATAACATCCTAAATAGATATTTCTGTTTAAGTAAATGAACAACCTAAAAGAGAACAGTTCTTAGCAGCATACGCATCCATTCATAATCAGAAATACATAAAAGAGAATGGGCAATTCTTACATAAGATTTTGAGAAAGCATATGATAGAGTAAGTTGGCAATGTGTTAACAGGACTCTTGCAATCATGGGATTCAAACGAAGGTTTGCCCGCTTGGGGATCCATATCAGATCGTATCTTCCCAGATATAAGTCGGATCCAATCCTCAGGCCAACTCGATCCGACTCGCACAAGTCAAGCCAATGAATTTCTAAAAGTAATGAATTTTAACGATATCATAGAGAAATATACCCTACTAATTGATATAAAAAGCATAATTTTACTTATTAAATAGGAAAAACTCAACTTAAAACAAGTAAACTACCCATTATACATGTTGACTCAATACGATCTGATCTGACTAGGTGCATCCTAGAGGATTGGACTCGCCCAAATACGAGTCGACTCGTATGAGTCGGCACGATTCATTACGATACAGCAAACCATGATCCAAACAGAAATGGATTGATTGGATTATGGGTTGTATTTCTACACCAAGGTTCTCTACTTTGATTAATGGAGAACCATGTGGCTGTTTTAAAAACTCTAGTTAAGACAAGGTGATCCCATCACACATCTTCTCTTTCTCCTAATGGGACAGATTTCCAGTTCTCTTTGGGATAGAACAGCTGTGAAAGGATTGGTTGATACGTTCAAAATTAGAAGAAATGTATGCAGATTTCACTGAGTAGGTGTGGACATGCCACCAGACAGAGTGACAAATATTGCAAGGAGCTTTCACTGCAAATGGACAGATTTCCCCGTTAAGTATTTGGGTCTACCACAGACTAATGGCAGGGTCAGGGTTAGAGATTGGGATGAACTTATCAAGAAGTTTGATCATAGACTGGAAGGATGGAAAGCTAAGTTGTTTTCAGCAGGGGACAGATTGACTTTGTCTAAATCAGTTCTATCTTCCATGGCAAACTATCACATGTCCTTTTTTAAAATCTGCAGGTCAGTTGAAAGGATTATTGAATCTATGAGGAAATCTTCTTTCTGGTCTAGACGCAACAGAGAGAAGGGAGTTAATGTGACCTGGTTCGAACCCCAGAACGTCTTAGATCTGATGAGGAAGTGGTCAGACCTCACTAACAGAACTCCTGATAAGCAAATTTCGTTCTTATTCCTTTCAGCTATGATGTGGGCTCTATGGGGTGAAAGAAACAATAGGAAATTCAAGGAAGAATTCAACAGTCCATTTTATATTCTCAGAAGGGCTACCATTTTGGTGAGACTGGGGCAGTGCTGCGGGCATCAATGTGAATAACAGTCATAATGTGTCCTATGTGGCTAACCACTGGAAGACCCTAACCATGTGATCACTTCTGGGTTCTTTGTCCTCGGGTGTTGTTTTTACTTTACCATCTTGGTAGAGTAACCTTTGTGTATCTTTGTGGTTTTTTGGCCCCTCTCATAGGGATTTTAGGGATACCTTGTTGTACTCTTTATTATCTTTTCAATGATTTCTGACTTTTTAGTTACCTTCTAAAAAACCAGAGAGAAGGGAGGCCTCCATTTGATTGACTGGGATAAAGTTTGCAAAATCAAGGAACAAGGGGGACTTTACCATCTTGGTAGAGTAATCTTTGTGTATCTTTGTGGTTTTTGGCCCCTCTCATAGGGATACCTTGTATATTATCTTTTCAACTATTTGTGACTTTTTAGTCACCTTCAGAAAAACCAGAGAGAAGGGAGGCCTCCATTTGATTGCCTGGGATAAAGTTTGCAAAATCAAGGAACAAGGGGATGTGGATTGGTTAAGTTGCGGGTTTTTAACAGGGCATTGCTGGCCAAGTAGTTGTGGAGGTTGGGAGAAGATATTCATCTAAATTCGGTGAAGATTATAAAGTAACAATATTATGTGAGCTCCTTTAGATGGTCTCTCCTATCATCTAACACCTCTAACCTGTCACCAGTTTGGAGAGACATTCTGAGCACAGTAGAATTTTTTGCACCTGCTGTCAATCATATGCTTGGAAGTGGTGAACGGATACGATTTTGGGAAGATACTTGGTGCTTTAAGGTTTCTTTTGCTTGACAGTTTCATAATCTACATCAAATTGCAGAAGACAAAGGGAAGCCTATAGCTCACCCATATTCTTATGAAGATAATTTCCACTGGAGGATTACATTCCGAAGGATCCAACAAATTCTGAACTGCTTGAATTATTGGCTTCTTATGAACATTATTAGTTTAGTTGAACTGAATAGTAATGTGGAAGATAGAAGATTACGGATCTGGGAAAAGGTTCTCAGTTAATGTTCTTGTAAGAATTCTTTAATGATGGAGGCTGTAGGGTGTGGTGGAAAGGAGTTGTTTGGTGTGTCTGAACTTTTACCAAACAAAATTAAGATTTTCCTGTGGAAAGTGGCTTGGAAGAGGCTTCCAACTAACGACAGACTTAAGAACTTCGTTCTAATTCAGAATTCCATGTGTATCTTTTGTGGCAGCTTTGAGAAAAGCATTGATCACCTTTTCTGTCAGTGTGGAATAACTGTGCTGTGGAACACTGTGAGTAGACAACTTCTTACTCAATGGAAAGAACCTTCCTTGGTCCAAGAGCTGATGAAATGATGGAAGCACAAAGGTTCTTCTTGTCCAGATAAAGAATTATCGTCCCTGCTCCTTCCTGGCATTGCTTTGGGCTATCTGGCAAGTGAGAAACAAAAGAAAATTCTCTGAACATTTTAATAGATATATGAAATCATCAGAAGAGCATCCCTTTGGATGATCGAATGGGGAAGAGCAGTGGGTATTTTGATGGGCAAGGATGATCCTTTCTTTTCTTTAATTAATCAGAGGGGATTCACCCTCAAGTGTGACCAG
The DNA here is from genome assembly GCA_030544215.1 of Zantedeschia hybrid cultivar. Lineage (NCBI taxonomy): Eukaryota > Viridiplantae > Streptophyta > Magnoliopsida > Alismatales > Araceae > Zantedeschia > Zantedeschia hybrid cultivar. The sequence goes on along the minus strand of JARZZO010000013.1, from coordinate 10,193,888 downwards.
TTGTTCTCTTTCCTATTTCTGTTTCCACTTTTTATTTCTTGATAAATTGAGGGTGGGTCTATAGGTTTTGTGGGGTGGTGATCTTCACATAATTTCATGTCTTTCCTGTGATCTTTTGTACTCTTTTACTATTCGAATGAAATGTGACTTACGTCATGTTGTCCCATAAAATTTTTAATGCATGATAAAAATGATATTTAGCATGCACATGCATGTTGTCATGCAAAACGAAAAAGACATGTATGTATGCATGCAATAATGTGGTGTATGTATGCATGTATGAGAGAGAGACAATGAGGATCATACTTCAATATGGGGGCTCACTCAAAGTATCAGCATGCTGTCCAAGAAGCCCAAAGCAGCCCAAGAAAAAGGCTGAATATGCCACCCAAGAATGGGCTGAGATCACCACAGAAAATGGGTCTGATTTGCAGCCCAATATACCTCCAAAACAGGCCTGATGTACAGCCCAATACACCACAGAAAACGGGCCTGATTTGCAGCCCAATATACCTCCAACGGGCCTGGTTTGCAGCCCAATAAGCTCCAGAAAATGAGACTGATTTGTAGCCCAATATGCCTCCAATAGGAGCCCAAGGACAGCCCAATAAAAGACCCAAATGAGCCCCCAAATGTCCACTCGAAGTGGGCTCACATGCACAGCCCTCAGTCAAAGAAAGGGCCCAATATGCAGTCCAATGGGTCCTAATACTTGAGAAAAGGACAGACCAAGTTGCAGCCACAGCAGAAAAAGAAGGAAAAAAATAACCACAAGTGGTCCCCCTCTCTCTCTCCCCTTTTAAATAATAAGAGAAGAGAAGGGAACCAGTGGGGGTCCCCACCGGTTTTGACCCCCTCCCCCCCTCCCCCACCGATTCCCTCCAAAGAGGACCGGTGGCGGTGGGGGGTCCCTCCTCTCCTCTCTCCCCTTTCAAAATTTAAAAATAGGGAGAGAGGGAGGAGTTAATGGCCCTTTAAGACCCATGTTTAGGGGGTTTTAATGCCCATTTGGACTCCCCATGATAGTGGGTTCTCCACTAATAGAGCACTTAATGGCCAATCATTGGCCTAATCATGGGGAACCATTTTCCCACATGGTTAAAAAGAGAGGGAGATTAAATGAGGCTCCCCTCATTTATTGAAGCAAAAAGAGAAGAAAAAAGAAAAGAAGAGGAAGAGGAGGGGGTGGCCACCGGTTGGGAGAACCGGTGGCACCCCCACCGGTTCCAACCGATGAGGGAACCCACCGGGCCCCTCCTCATCTCTCTCCACTCTCCCCCCCCCCCCCCCCCCCCCCCCTCATGAATTTTTACGGTAGCACCCCCCACCATGGGTTTTCTCACGGGGAAGACGAAAGGACATGCCCATTTGACTCGAAATTTCTAAGGGGAGATTCTGCCACTTCGAAGATACGAGCTTGCTGCTTCGCACAAGTTCAAACGGGAGGAGTCATCTCTTTTGGGTTCCCTTTTAAGGTAAGGGGTTACTCTGCCGAAATTTTATTGTAAAACTGTCTTTCATAAGACGGTACTCTGCCGAAATTTCGAATGAAATAATATATGATCTGATCTTATACTTCTTGTGCCAAATATTTTTGTGTATGTGGGTTTGCATGTTCATGCGGTCAAGCTTATACTTAGCTAACACCTCATTAATGGTGAAACCACATAATTAACTAAGAGCACATAATTGAAATTCCTATAACACCTAAGTGCCTTTGGCCTCACCCCCTTAAACATAACTAAGCCTAAGTCAACACTTAAGACTGAATAAACTAACTACACGTTAAATAATGTAATAACATACTTCATCATGGAATTAATCCCAAAAATGATTAAAATACCCTCTACCCATAAATAATTAATAAATAATTAACATAATTAATGAAATCAGTGAAAATCAGTAAAATACTTAAAAATAAAAAAAAACCTCAAATGATCAAAATAATTAACTGACCGAGGTCAATAAAGAGAGGTCATATACTTGGATCTTCGCTTGATCCGAAGTCCTAGACTCCCTAAGGGCAAATCCCAAGCTCTCATAGTCCAAGAAATAAAATATAAAACCTACCTATATTTCTCTAAATAAAACCCAATCGAAAAAAAAACAAGATAAAAATATTCTATAAGAGATCTAGGTGCAGGTCCAAACATGACACCTTTCAAAAAAAAAACCTAAAAGAGGACAATAAAAAGGGAAACTAAAAGAAATTCCTCACTCAAAGGGCATTAAATATGTTAGATGTTTTTCTTGGAAAGTAAAGAGATGTCATCCATATCTGTAGAATGAAAAACAGATAAATGAGACCTAGTAATATACTAAAAAATGAACATGGATTTACTGGAAAGAAATTATTACAAACTGAGCAATGCCAGCAACTACATCATAACCTCTATTAAGGTAGATATTAGATTTTTCCTTTCTCTTTCCTTTTGAGGTCCCTGATTCACTGACAGGACACTGTCCATTTAAATTAAACAACAGCCATCCACCCGCGTTTAATCCTAGGTTCTACTCCAACCTACCCCAACAAACCCCTCCCCACAAAGTGCCAACTGCGCCATGGTCAGTCAGTAACAGTAGATTTTTCTTTATGTGGATATATTCATCAGCAATAGCTTAAGATTAGCTCAATCATTGACAGCATTGAAAATAAGCATTTTGCAGGACAAGAGAACTCATGCTGCCCATGTATAAGGTGAAAATAATTGTAAACAAACCTGCTGTGATTTCGCCACCAGGACCAGCAGTCTGCAAAGCTGATCCCTCTTTTGCATCTTTCTCTTGTTGTTTGGATTTATCTTTCATTGATTTTAAGCTACCACCTGTTTGCTGAGAGCCTGTTTCAGGGCTAGTTGCCTAAAAAAGATGTAACATTATCCACAATAACATATTCATACATAAAGTCTATAAAGCATTAATCAAAATGATCCAGCTAAAATTTACTAGAGGAAACAAAAGCTTACTCTGTTCAATATTGCCTGTTCTGCCTCATGCCCCTTTTTAGATGATCGATTCTTTAGCTCTTCCTCGCGACGTTGCCTTTCCATCCTAATTCAAAGAAAATCACAAATTACAGATGGTAGATTAGGTAAACAAAAGGGGCTATAAAATGTGAGCAGCACCCTGGATTATTTTGCGACTACCTCCGTGTGCAAGCAGATGTATATCCAAGTACCAGATAGAATGCACCTTATCAATTTATATAGCCTTCAATGTCGTAAGAACTTGGTAATAGCAACAGATTGAAGAATTGGTTATGCCTCTACATTTCCAAACCTACTTCATGTTTAAGCCTACAAATTCTTCCTCAGTTAAACTTCCTGTTGCATCCAAGCCATTTCACATTTAAACATCCTTGTGCCCTGTAGCAAAGATCTGTATTCAATATGATGCACATGTAATTTGATACACGTTTTAATAACCCTCTAGCTTTTCTCCATGTGAATTTGGATTGCCATCTGTGGACATAAGGAACCTGTGCAATTTTCTGTGTCTTTCCATTAGAAGTTGTTCAAAAGGTTTTCCATCTGCATCTCCAATCTCACCTCAGCAGCTCAAAGAGGAGATATCTTGAACAGAGTGGAAACTAATTTGTCATTTTATAAATATGTTTAACATTTTTTAACGTTTAAAGGACTAAATTAAAATAATTACAATATACAGGCTCAGGATGCAATTTCCTCTTCCATGCTCAAACGAGAGCTAGGGTCCCCCCAGTCTGTTACCCTCAGGTACCCATCAACCCTGGGGGCCATCATTGCCTGACTTCTTAATATTCCTTTTGCAGCAGGGGGCAGCTTCCACTGATGTTTTAGTCTGGGCACTCTATTGAGAATGAGATCCCAACAAGATATGGGTGAGATACAATGAGATGACAATCCATAGTTGTTTATGTGAAAGGGTGTTGGGACATGTATCTCGACCAGGCTACACTCAGTGATCTGTTATCTGAAGGCATTCGATCTGTTGTTTCCACTGAAAATGGTATTTTCTTTCCCAAGGTTATCTCACCATATAAAAACCTCCACAAATCCTAGAGGCATTTCCTTCCACTACTGAAGCAACTGTGACAGACCCCTCGGAATATCATGGATGGCAGTACCGGCCAATACCGGTACGTACCGGTATCGGCCGGTACCAGTACCCGATACATGTAAAAGGTATAGGCTGATACCAGCCGATACTGGGCCGGTACCGGCCGGTACGTACCGGTACCGGTACCCACCTATACGGGTACCGGTACCGGTACTGCCATCCATGCCTCGGATTCATTTTATTTACCAACCTTCAGCGTCTAAGTTTCCCGTGTGTTGAAGTTGCATACAACCTGGACCCATTCAATGGTTGATGATTCCACGGTCGCTTGCCTCAGCCTCTTAGGTAACCAAGCTTGTGATATTATTTCACCTTTCTTTTTAATTACTGCTGGGTCCATGAAAGTCACCTTAGTCTCCTGCAGAGACACAGCATGTACTTTATAGTCCCTCACATGGTTAACCATTCAAATTCTCTACTCAAATATTCTCTCCCTACTTAGGCCACTAACATGGTCCTCCTCCTCCTCCTCATCTTTTGGCGTGGGTTAGTTGATTCATGGGTGGATCACCCGATCCCACGTGATGCAGCCAAGAATTGGCCAACAGGGGAACCAGGTTAGATATAGTTTGGCAAAACACAATCGGATCAACCGAACCCACCGGATCTGATTCCATTCTTGGACCTTTGCCCACAGCATGACAAAATCTGATGAACTTTTTTATTCAGCCTATCTTCACTGTTGTCTGATGCATGCACTATGGTGGATAACAAGTTTTCCACATATCTGCAGTATAATTGATAACTCCATCCCTCACATATGGTGTGCCCTGGAAAAGAAAATCCCTTATCTTCTAACAGCAGACTGTTGCCCTCAATGTATAGCTCCCATCCTTTTGGAAGGTTGTCAAAAGACCACATTTCATTGATAAATCATAAAGTTCCAAAATGAGAACAAACAAACAGGGGAACAAACCTACCATGATGATAGTCTTCCCAAGTCAACAATGACTCACAGTAGAAGAAAATACACAGTAATATAAAATGAAGTGTCTCAAGAGGAGAGCTTGTCAAAAAAGTAAGGAACCAGAAATTCTGCTCCAATTCCTCCGAAAGCGCCATTCTTGAAGAAAGAGGCTACAGCTATTGATGATCCCCATAGTCTCTCCAAAATCATCTCTGAAAATTCTCAATTGTGTTCCTTCCAGATGGACCATAACATAGGCAGAAGTGTGTCACTCCATAAATCTCTCTCTTGTTTACATGGGTTAAGGTCATCCCAAATATCCAAAAAATACTTGACATCAATCTTCTGCACCCATGGAACTTTAAAAGCTCTAAATAGAATCATCCAAACTGTGTTGATATTCCCACGTTGAAATACTATATAATCTGGAAAATCTGTCCATAAATGGCCTATGACCAAACCAAGTGTCTTCCCAGAACCGAGTTGAGATGCCATCCCCCACCTTAATGGTTGAAGGGCACTTGAAGAAATCCATATTGTGCATGATGTGTTTCCAAATTGGGGAGAATGATGACGCATGTAGATGTGTCCCAATCCATTTACCATAAGCTGAGAAATATTTATGTCTAACCATCTTGGCCCAGAGAGCCTGTTCGTCCCTTTCAATTCTCTATATACACTTGAGGAATAAAGCCCTATTAATAAGTTCAATAGGAATCAGTCCCACACCACCTTGTTCCCGGCTTCTACACACAAATCTCCACACAATAGGATGCATCCCTTTTCATTAGGTTTCTTTCCACTCCAGAAAAAGGTAGCCCTTACAGCTTCCAACTTATGACAAATCCCTTTCAGAATTCTAAAAATTGATAAGAAGAAGATGGCCAGGTTGGAGAGAACCATTTTAGAAAGTAGCCATTTCCCTCCAGCAGATAGGAGCTTACCCTTCCAACCATCGAGTCTATTATCAAACTTTTTTACTAAACCTGTCCATTCTGAACTTTATAGTTCCCCTAGATAAAGGGAGACCTAAATATTTGATTGGCAAGGACCCCCACTAAGTCCCCATAATCCAAGCAATTCTATCCTTCTTAACATCAGAATATGCATACCAACGAGATAACTTTCGTGAAAATTAATCTTCAACCCTATAGCAGCTTCAAGGATCTATCTTGAGGAGGATCTTCAAATTGAAGTTATAGTTCATTCGCAGTAGAGAACAAAAGGGTATCATCTGCATATTGCAGATGTGTCACCTCCTCCCTCCTCGCCTCCTCTACACAGCCTCACTCCTTCAATAAAACCAGCAGCTCTAGCTTTTTTCCACATCACGTTAAGAATCTGTCCCACTAAGACAAGTAAGAGTGGAGATAAAGGATCTCCTTGCCTGAGGCCTCTAGAGCTACCAAAGTAACCAAAAGGTTTTCCATTCACCAGAAGTGAAAATCTTGCAGTCTCAAGGCAGTTCCTTACCCAATCAATCCATTTCTCCTTGAACCCCATCAAATACATCACTCTATACAAGCAATTCCAATTAACTCTATCATAGGCCTTCTCAAAATCAACCTTGACAAAAAGACAGTCCTTTTTCCTCACTTTCAGATCATGAAGACGCTCACAAGCAGCCATGAAGTTGTCTAGAATGTATCTTCATTGAATAAATGTAGACTGACTAGCAGCTACAAGCTCCCCAGTAAACCCTTTAAGCCTGCGAGCTAAAGCCTTGGTAATGATTTTATAACTGCAATTCAGTAAACAGATAGGCCTGTAATCATTAACATTATCAGCATTCTCCTCCTTTGGAATCAGCACAACATGTGTGAAGTTAAAAGACTTAATACTCCGTGACCTGTTCTGAAATTCTGCTACAACTGCCATAATGTCCATCTTTACAAGCTCCCACAAATGCTGGTAAAACCCCATGGAAAATCCATCCGGACCTGGAGACTTGTTGGCTTCCATGCTGAAAATCACATTTTTAATCTCTTCTTCAGAGAATGGATGCACGAGGTCAGGTGCAGCTTCATTACTAGAAAGAATAGCTGTCCACTATAGGCCTCCAATCTTCCTCTTCTTTGAACCACCCCGTATAATATTGAACCACAGCAGTACCAATGTCATCTTCCTTCAAGAAGACATCATCCCCAACTCTTAAAGAGTCTAGAGTAATAATCCTCTTTCTCCCACTAGTTATGGCATGAAAATAAGATGTATTTGTGTCCCCTTCTCTCAACTCATGAAAATAAGATGTATTTGTGTCCCCTTCTCTCAACCAAGTCTCTTTAGCTCTTTGTTTCCACTCCACTTCCTCCCTAAATGCCCATTCATTTTTTTGTCTCTTCACATCAGCCCATTCAGATTTTTCAAAATCTGTCAAATTGTCTTGGTCATTTTGCAAGTTAAAAGCCTGTATCTTCTGCAGTAGCTCTCACTGAATCTTATTTGCCTCGCCAAACATATTTCCACTTCTTCATCTTGTCCCTTACATATTTAAGCTTATATGCAAGAGCGACACATGCAAATTTCTGAGAAGGAGCTTCCAACCACAACCTCTTCACAAGATCGCTAAACTGATCATGCCAAGCCCAAGTCCTCTCATATCTAAAAAGTCTAACTTTGCTAGCTTTGGAGCATTCGTATCCAGAATAAATCGAACGTGGTCTAACAATACTCTAGGGAGACCTTTTACTTTGAATGAACCAAATTTCTGCTACCACTCCACAGACACAAAAATCCTGTCTATTTTTTTCCTTTGCCACCCTATTCGACCAAGTGAAAGCTAAAGAAACGTAAGTCAACTTCAACAATTGCTGTCAAATGCATCCATTCTGCAAAAAGTGCCATTTCTTGAGTCCAAGAATGTCGATTGGATCTCTCACCTGGGTATCTACCAGCATTAAAATTACCTGCTACAAACCATGCTGCCTTGGCAGTGTGCTTAGCTTCTATTAGTTCATCAAAGAAACTATTCTTGTCATTAATAGCCTGAGGCCCATAAACCCCTCTAAAAGACCAGCTGAACCCATTCTTGATCAGTTGAAAATCTGCTGATATAGAAAAGTTACCAATCTTCAACCCAGCGCACTAAAGTTGTTTATCATCCCACAGCAAGATAATGCCCCCATTCCTCCCATCAGCAGGTTTAAAGCATACCCTGCAGCTTGCTACCACCCCCCCCCCCCCAACCTGAATACAAGGTCCCTCTCGAAGTCAACCATCTTAGTTTCTTGAATCCAGAAAATGTCAATACCCTCTCTCAGAGTCATGTTTCTGACCTCTAGCATTCCATGTAAGAAGCTTCATAAATCCTGGATGATAATCCCTTTCCCACCTCCCTTTCTTGGTCTGAGACTGTTGAGTTGAGGGTTGTTTTTCAGAAGTTGAGTTCCCTCTTGCCAACCTTGGCTCCCCCTCCACCTCTTCCATTCAAGGTCATGGTGAGCTTCAAATCTCTCCTGAATTTCCTTCGGAATTTTCTGACTGTTTCCTCTTTACCAATATATGAGATACCAACAAATGGAACCCAGAGACCTGATAAGGTTACCTGACCAGTCCACCGCTCCCTTTTTTTTTTTTTAGAAGGTGACTGAAAGTCACTATTCTATTGATGTAAGGAAGGGAATAATACAAAGACAACCCCACAACCGAAACACTCCCAGACATGGTGGGACATACCCCCAACCCAGTCTAAGCTAACAGAAATTTACAACAAAAACTGGTTTATCAAGAAGATAAAACAAGACACAGAAAAACTCATAAGAACAGTAATCTCCACCCTTCAGCTTTCTTCAACAAAATGTGTTCTTCTCTTGAAATTATCTCAATAGCTCTACCCCACTCTTCCACTTTCATAAAAGTGATCTTCAGTATTTCAAGTGCACTACCATGCTGATCCCTGAACTTTCTTCTGTTCCTTTCACACCAAATGGTCCATCAAAGTCGGCCCAATTAAGTACCACAGTTGATTTTGGTCAGGAAAAGGACAAACCATAGACCACCACTTAAGAAGGTCCATAACGGATGAGTGATCCACCCAAGTAATTCCGAAAATTCTGCAAATTGCCTCCCACAGTATTTTAATAATGCCACAGCCCATAAAAAGATGACTAATGTCTTCCTCGAACATTGCACAAAAGACACATGAAGATTCATTTGAGATATGCAGCTTCTTAGCCATCTTACCCGTAATAATTCTATCCCAAGCTACTTTCCACAAAAATACCTTGATCTTATTAGGAAGAATTTTTGCCCAGACTAGCTCTTTCCACCAAACCCTGCAACCTCCATCATTCAACAGTTGAGCAGCAGACCCAATCGAAAACTGCCCATTAGAATTCCATTTCCACACTCTCTTGTCTCTATTCTCTGTAGAGAGACTAGCATTGTTAATCAGATTAATCAGAACCAACATTTCCTCAAATTCCACCTCCGTAAGATCCCTTCTCAACTGCAAATTGATGAATTCAGTACCATTAAGAGGCAGAATTTCTGCAACCGATGCCTTTTGATTATATGTAATGTTGAATAAATTGCTGAATACTGAAGAAAAAACCAGTCCAAAACACCACCTGTCTTTCCAAAAAGATGTTTCCCTGCCATTAGTTACCCACATGAATGTTGAAAGGAATAGCCATAAAATCAGCAGACTACACTATGTTCTTCCAGATGGGCGACAAATTATAGGTGGTAGAAGGGTAAACAGTCCACCTATTATCAGAAGAGTAATACAAATCCTTGACAATGACTGCCCAAAGGGCCTCCGGGCTTTTCCCTCCTTTCCACAACCACTTCATTAACAAGGCTTTGTTAAAAGTAGCAACTCCACAAAGACCAATACCACCATGCTCCTTGCTTTTGCAAACATTCTTCCACTTCATCAAATGAAGCCCTTTCTTGCCCCTTTTTCCTCCTGACAGAAAAAAGAACTCCTTACTGATTCTAAAATCTTCTCCACAAACCTTGGAATCCTGAAAATTGAAGCATGATAAGTGGCCAAGGAAGATAAGACAGATTTAGATAAAATCAATCTCCCCCCTCCTAAGAGGAATCTGCCTTTCCATCCTTCCAAACGGTTTACAAATTTCTTAATAAGATCATCCCAATCCCTTACCCTAATCACCCCATCCGATAAGGGCAACCCAATGTATTTGATAGGAAAGGAATTAACTCTGCATTCAAATAAATCTGCAATTACCAGAAACTTGTCCTGTTCCACATTAATCCCAACAATTTCTGATTTCTCATAGTTAATTCTCAAACTAGTAATGGCTTCCACTAGCATTAGTAACTTTTTAATATTCTGAATTTCCGCATCATTTCCAGCAGTAAATAATAAAGTATCATCCGCAAATTGTAGGTGAGATAAGAGAATATTGCTCCTGCCAATCCTGAACCCATCAATCAGACCCTGTTGAGCTGCATTGTCCCACAGTGTACTTAAAATCTGACCAATTAGCAAAAATAAAAGAGGTGACATAGGATCGCCCTGTCGTAGACCTCTAGAACTCTTGAAATACCCACAAGGCTCCCCATTAACCAAGACAGAAAACGAAGAGGTTGATATACAACTCATCACCCAACTAATCCATCTCCCATTGAATCCCATGAGCTCCAAAGATTTTTTAAGACAACTCCAGCTGACTCTGTCATAAGTTTTTTCAAAATCAATCTTCAATAAGACACCCATCTTTCTTCTAATCTTGTAGTGGTGAATAGCCTCATATGCTGCCATGTAATTATCCAGTATGTTTCTACCTTGCACAAATGCTGATTGGTTGGCGCCTACAATCTTATGGATAACTTTCTTGAGTCTAGATGCCAACATCTTGGTAATAATCTTGTAACACCCATTGAGTAAACTAATGGGGCGAAAATCATTCATTCTTTCTGCTCCCTCTGATTTTGGGATAAGGACTAAAAAGGTTGCATTAAGAACTTTAATCCTTTCCGGGTTATCATAAAATTCTTGGACAACCTTGAGAAGATCCCCTTTGATAGTCTCCCAAAAAAATTGATAGAACCCTAAAGACATCCCATCAGGACCCGGAGCTTTATTTGGATCCATACTAAAGACGGCCTCTTTGATTTCTTCCTCTGAAAAAGGTATCGACAATTCATCCGCTTCAGAAACATGTAACTTAGGAAGCAAACCTTCTTCAAGATGTGGCCTCAAAGGAAAATCTTCCAAAAAGAGATTCTTGTAGAAATCAACAAACCTCATCTTGATCTCATTAGGTTCAACAATCTCAACCTCATTATCTCTAATGTGATCAATGGATAGAAACCTCTTTTTTGGCACTTGCCACAGCGTGGAAGAAAGAAGTATTTTTGTCCCCTTCTTTTAACCAATGCTCTTTGGCTCTCTGTCTCCATCTAATTTCATCCTTCGGCAGCTCTTCATTTAACATGCTTTTAGCCTCTCTAAGTGCTTGCATTTCCTGTGTTGATAGAGCCAAATTCTCGCTTTTCACCTCCAATTCTTCAATTTTATTCTTCAAACACTGTCTCTCTGCAAATGCTTTCCCAGATTTCTGTGCAGCCCATAATTTCAACCCTTTCTTGATCTTCTTCAATTTGCCCTGAAAGTTAAGAATAGCTGAAACAGCCCCTGGAGCATCATTCCACCATTTGATAATCATTTCTTTAAAGCCTTCCTCCCTGTGCCATTTTAATTCATATCTGAAAACTCTGTATTTCTTTTTCTTGTCTTCCATCAAAAGTAGCAAAGGAATATGATCCGAAACAGTCCTATATAACCCTTTGATTTGTGTCATAGGAAACATGTTGAACCATTCAGTGGATATCAACACCCTGTCAATCTTTGACTGTTTACTCTCAGCCTGAAGATTAGACCAAGTAAACCTTCTGTTTGGAATTTCTAAATCAATAAGATTGACCTCCCGAATCCACTAATTAAATCTATGCATCTCCTTTCTCCATTTCTGCATACCCGACCTTCCCCAGGAGAACCTAACACAATTAAAATCTCCAACGACACTCCAAGCTCCACCAAAGAGAGAATGAAGCCTGTAGAGTTCTTGGAAAAAAGTCCACCCCTCCCTTGGGTCTCACCAATGCCAATGGCATACAGTCTTGAACATGATCTGTCAAGAGATCAGCAGAAAGTAGAAATTCTGATCCCATGGCACATTCTTGCTGATGGATTAAAACGTCGCTCGACTTCAACAAACCATGCTCCAAAGCCCCCAAACCAGGATCACTGTCAGGGTCCTCATTACGTAAAGAAAGCCCGTGCTGGATAGCAGTGACCCCTGACAGTCAATTACATTTGAGCTCAGCTTCCATGCTCCTGGACTGGAAGATTGCAGTACATTAGCCAGTACAGATAGGTTCCAGGCAGAAACATCAGAGACCAACCCATCCTCTCTATCATTCTCAGCATTCTGTTTACTATCACACTATGATGCGGCTCCGGAAGGCAAGGAATTAAAATTCTCGAAGACCAAGGGACAGAATTCTCCCCGTCAGTCAGTTACTCCACACAGTCCCCATCACCCCCCTCAACCATCGGATCCACCTGAACGCCATCTTCGGTCATCTGAAAGTCAGCGTCCCTACACGGGTGTGCCGAAACAGGAATGTTGAGCTTTCCACAAAGGGTCCTCTGTCCCTTAGAAAGTTCTCGAGCTTGGGCTAAAGGGCTGGGAGACAGGGTCCTCTCTTCCCCTGATCCAACCAATGCCGGGGTCACCATCTGAGAAGCCAAATTTCCCACAGCAGTACCGTGGGGAGCGGGTATGATGACTCTGAAACGCCACTAATAGGTAGTTGGAATGAGCCCAACAACTTACCCAAAAATTCTGAAGCACCCGAAAACATGGACCCGTTCAACTTACACGCCGTTGTGGCTAATACCCGCAAACCACCCAATAGAGACTCTGGCCCTGTTCATCTTCTTGACCTAGACAAGAAAGCGCCCCCCCCCCCCCCCCCAAAAAAAAAAAAAAAAAAAGAGGATCCCACTTCATCAAGCCAGCCTCCTACAACCGATGCCTCAAGCAGTGCAGAATCGACAGAGGGTCGAACCGGCTCCCCTCAGGCCCCCAAGATAGTCAGCATCAATCCGGTCCCAACCCCTCAATGACATGAATGGGCTCTGGAATCAGCACCAATTGCTCCAGCTCCTAGAAAGCGAGTTGCACCTTGTGCACCCAGTTTAAACTTGGAAGAGCAGAATGTCCCGTCTGCAACCCATAGCCAGACTTCGTGGAACAACCATCAGCTTGGAAGGGGTCGACTAAATCTTCTTAGCTGCCCTATAGGACTTATATTCAGTGACCACTTCTACCCACGTCTAGAGGAAGAGGAGGACGTTGATGGTGCCTCGACAAATATAGAAATCCAGAACCATTTCCCCCCCACACCTACCTTCATCTTCCCGGGGATCCCCTGTTCCGAATCAACTTCCACCAAAAGCCTAGAGTACCGAAGCATGTCCAAGTTGCCGGTTCTCACATCCACACCTCTAAGGATACTGAACTTCCTAGCAATGCATTGGAAATTTTGATATTCCATACATGTAGCGGAAGCCCCTCAATAGAGCACTATAAGCAATTCTGGGTAGCGACAGGCTCTGTTCCACTAACCTTAGTCCAAGGCTGAAACTGCAACAATCTCCTGGCTCTTAATAAGCTTCTTGTCCAAAGCATCTTGTCTCCAACCTCTCAAAGAAGAGCTCACCAGAAAAGAACGTCCCATCAACTCTTTGACTCTACAAGAGTGATTCCCTGGCCTCTTTAAGCATATTAACAAGTACCCTAATGGGCACCTCCCCCTTCTCTGCAATTGCAACCTGACCACTGGAGATAGACAGAACAAGACACTCTTGAAGGAGAGAATGACTCGTCCTAACCTCAGGTGACCGAGGAAGTTCAAATCTATGGTTTGACGAAAGTACAGTGGTCTTCAAAGGCTGAGAGGGATACGAAGAAAAGCTTTCTCCCATCTTCAGTGGGAGGGAGTTCCTCTCTGCTTACAATGCCCACTCTTATGCCAAAGACTGCCACAACGAATACACTTGCATTCCCTCGCCCAGTGTCGTGTCTTCAAACACTTGATGCACTGGTCCTGCTTCACCGGAAGGGACTGGCGCCCCTCACCTGCAACATGAGAGAATGCCTTCCTACCCTTCCTCTTCACTTCCTGCCACCCTCACTTCTCACATACCCTCTCTCCTGCTCTCCCATCTCTTCCTATAGCTCCCATCCTTATTCTTATGTCTCCATGACCTCGGAAAATTCAAACTTGGGATCCACTACAAAACTCCCCCTTCTCCAACAACCACCACCATTCCTGATGCTCATGTTGGTGAAAGCTCTTTAGACCCATAGCATGTATTCAAGTGCCACTCCATGCCAATAGTTCTGGGCCTCTGCCACTAATAGAGTTTTTCGGTCAGCAGTGCAGTGAAATATGGCATCGGAGACAATTTACTGATTGGGTTTTCCTTTGCTTGGCCATACAGTTTCTAGAGTGCAGCTTGCTGTGCAACTCTAGCTGAGTTCATTGTAATGGTGTCGTCACTGTCATGCAACACAGCTGCTGCCATTGCTGTATAATGTTGTGCCATCACTAGGGCAACAAACAAACCAATACACTTGCCGAATAGCTCGTGAGACTGCTTGATATTAGCTCAATTAGACTCATCTATTAAGTTAAATAAACAAGTTTGAAAAAAAAATTAAGCTCGATTCATTAAATGAGCCAAACTTGAACACATGCAAGCTCAACTCGATTATATTCGTGAACAAGCTTGTTAAAGGACTCGTTAAGAGCTCGTTTCAGTACTCTTTAAGAGCCCATTTTAAGTACACTCAGTAGGACCTCTTTTAAGTACTCATTTAATTATTGTATTTACAAGTAAACTTAGTTAATAAGGTATCCATAATATTTCATAGAGTTTTCTATCAAATAAGTAAGGGTGCAAACAAATTGGTGCTCGCCGTGATTTGATCTGAGTTCATAAATTTAAATTAAAAATATGGACTAAATCTATCATAGACTCATAGGACTTGCTACTCGATACTTAGCTCGAACTCGTTCAATATCTAAACGAGTCAAGCTTGAACAACCATCATAGATACTTGGCTCGAACTCAATTAAAATCAAGGTTCGTTGTATCACTGATCTGTATCCGCTCGTATCTTGCCAAATACGGTACTATACCAATCCGATACGGCCGACTCGCACGAGTCAAGTCAATGAGTTTGTTAAAATTAATGAGTTTAAGTCACGTTTTAGAGAAATGTACCATATTCATTGATATAAAAAGTATAATTTTACTTATCAAATAGAAAAAAAACTCAACTTAAAACATTCTATTAAGCATGTATGAGTCGGCACAATCCGGTGCGACTCGGTGTGTAGCAGTGGATCGGGTCGGCCCAGATAGGAGTCGACTCGTACGAGTCAACCCAATCCAGTACGATACGGCAAACCATAATTAAAATTAGTCGAACCAAGTTTGAATATGGTCAAATTCAACTCGGCTCGGCTTGTTTTCACCCCTAGCCATTGCCACCATGCGACACCGTCAAGACCATCACCATCACCTGTCATTGTCAACAATGCCATCAACCATCTGCTGTTAAGACTTTAGCCACCACCTCCTCCTCTTCTTCTTCTTCATCCTCACTTCTGCTGCAGCATGCAATGAGATTAAGGTCGAGAAGCTTGGTTGGCAGTATCGGGCCTATCGGCTGATACCGATACGTTTCAGCCGATACATATCGGTATCAGTGGGTACCAATACCATACTAAGTGGACCGATATAGGCCGCTAATGGTCAAGTACTGAGCCAAAATAGACCCAGTACCGGCCGATACTGATCGATACGGGCGATATCGATATTGGTACGTATCGGTATCAATAGCCTCCGATACTAGTATCAATACCGGTACTGCCATCCTTATCGAGAAGGGAAGAAGAGTTTTCTTTTCTTTTTCCTTTTTTGGTGAGGGGGGAGAGTAAAATTATATAAGGAACATTATAAAATCATGTATGTACATATATATAGATATAAGATATATATATATATATATATATAAAATAAAATAATAAATATGCTAGAGATCGGCCCAGATCAAGCCATATTGGAGCTAGAACTAATTGTTGAGGTACGTAGAAGAAGATTTGCTTTGTCTAGCATAACTATAATGGCTTTAACTATCTTGTACTTTTTCTATTTTTTTCCTTTTAATTCAAGGTCAGCCAGTGAGACGATGGGTGGTAAGTTTCATCATCAAGATTTGAGAAGGAAACAGCACAGATCAGCAAGGCCCCTACAAGACTGTATCTAAGAGGTTTGCCAATAAATAAACTAAACAAATAATTTTTATTAGATAAAAATAAGCAAAAAATTGTAAAATAAGAAAAAACCATAACAGTCTTAACAGATGCAAATAAAAAATGATGAAACAATTTTGCTGGTGATTATAGACTGACTTTTCCTAGTGTTCTACTAGTAAGCACATCCATGGGTTTTTTGGCCAATCTGCCCATTCACCAAATATTTTTTTCAAAAGAAGGTGTAGAATTATACCACTAATTTTATTGAAAATATACAGAGGTACTACAATTGGATAGTGAGGTGAGCTCCTCTAGTATCCAGAAAAAAAACTACTACATCAAACCACACAAGAAATGAAAAGATTCAAATATCTTCCTATAAAGAAGAGGATACAAACTCCACAACACTATCACAGCTTTGCTCAGACTAAAACCAAGCTACAAAGCATTTTTAAATGATGAGATTTCCACATTGTTGACGTCACATAGAAATATCCCTTGCACCTTGCTTATCTGTTGTATCCTTCAATAAGCTTTACAGCTCTCTCCTTCTCTTTGTAACTGGTTTAGAAGTGTCGGCCTTACCCTCTGTAGTTCCAAAAAGTTTACGTAGCTGACCTGCCTGACCTTGATGAACTTGTAACCCCAGAATAGACACATTCTGAATTATCTCCTCATTACTCCAATCATTGAGGATTTTTGAATTTGAACTTTGAATTGAATTTGAATTTGAATTCTTGTGATGCTGATTCTTTTGTAAATTTTCTCTTTCCTTTAATATTTGCTTCCCTTCTGCTAAATGAGTTCCCAAAGAATTTATCTTGCTCTGGGGCTTATGCCATCCTGTAATAGGAGAAGCCCAACCCTGTGCCAACTTGCAGATCCTGAGATTGCGTGATCTAGGTGATCCGTTTGGATCTGGCCCTCCTTGATTTTGGTATTTTCCCAGCTGCACTGGACTTGCACCAAGCCACTTTTTGCTTCCTTTGGTAAAGTTACGACGGAAGACTCCTCTTGCCCAATTTGTGCACATGTATATCTTCTACAATTTGGGAAGCCAACTGGGATATGGCTTCTCTCCAGGCGGCATCCGTAGATGACAGGAACGTATCTCTTTCTTTTTCATTTTCCAAAAGCATTTTATAATTTGGCTCCGGGGCATTTTGTCACCCGAATGATTGCCACCCAACTCAGAGGATAATAATTTCGGTTCAGGAATTGACTCAGTTGAACTCAGTTAATCAGACTAGGTCTTCTTCTGTTTCTGAACAGATTGAAGGACTCCATCTTATGTACATCTATCCAACTTAGTTCTGTAATTCTTGTATGATTGTACAACTGCATGGGTCCAGTCCCTCGAACTGTATCCACAAAACTGAGCCCCCATCTCAATTTGATGCTATTTGGAATATCAGGGAGGCGATCAACTGAAACTAAAACTCAGGCAAACATCAAATGTTCCTAGGATGTTGATATTTTGTCAACCTCTTTCAAAATTCTAAAACCTTCAACAATGCTTTTAACCATCTCCACACTCCATAATTGTAAAGGAATATCACATAATCGACACCGAATACTATTCACTTTTTTAGCAATATGAGTTCCTAATCCAGTCCCACATTCCTCCCATTGAATAATTATTAAGAGTAAAAAACTGTTGTCTAAGAGCTTCGTACCTGCTGTTTCATTAGGGAAAAAAAAAAGAGTAATACTTGCTGCACAACCAGGTTGTGCAGCAAGTTCAGTCACATAGCACAACCCTTTGTGGTTGGGCCACGTGGCTAACTTAGCCGACTGGACGAGCTGACATGGCCACCCCCATAATATTTGGATTGACAAATACCATTTTTGATTGACAAATATATATTATGATTGACAAATACAGTTTTGATTGACAAATATGATTTTCGATTGACAAATACGATTTTCGATTGACAGATGCAATTTTCGATTAACCAATACAGTTTTCGATTGACAAATACAATCGTAATATGTATTTGTCAATCAAAAACGGTATTTGTCAATCCAAATATTATGGGGGTGGCCATGTCAGCTAGTCCAGTTGGCTAAGTTAGCCACGTGGCCCAACCACAAAGGGTTGTGCAGTCTGACTGGACTTGCTGCACAACCTAATTGTGCAGCAAGTATTACTCAAAAAAAAAATACAAGGCATCACCTGATATTGGGAACCCCAATATGACTAGCTTGATCAGCTGGCCAACATTGTTGCAGAGCACCAATAGTCTCTTCCCTATTAAGGGATTCACAGATGATTGTCCCCACTAAGCAACTTGCCAGCTTCTTATTTTTCTCATATGTTGGAAACCATCCACTGCTGAAGTCTTGAGAACCAACTTCCCCTTAGAGATCTCTGATTCTTCTTTGGGAATAACATCACTCTCTAAATTCGAAGTGCTACCACCACTACAGCTCGAGCTTCTATGCCCGATGAAATTACATTGCCAGCAGACGACGGCGTTGAAGCATAGAGAAGCATGGTGTCCCTTCTCTTGGCAATGGAAACATCAGTTGCTGTAGACACTAGGCCTCCAAGAGTTGATAAATGAATTTTTCTCACAATCCACTGGATCCAATGGTCTATTCCCTAATGCCTCTTTGTGTGCAAAATCCTGTTGTTGTTGCAGTCAAGGACTCTTGGAACGATGGAACCTTACGTGCGCATTTGTGTCTGTCATTTTTCATCTCTCTCCGTCGCCTTCTTCCTCACCCATTTGTCTTTCAATAAATAAATATAAGTTTCATTTATCAATATCTATGGTCCTGGACCATCAATAATGATTTTTCCTTAAGAGGTCAGGACACATCATTCTAAATCCATCTCAATACACAGTGTGTTTGAGATTAAAAATTTTCTTCTTTTTATATGATATAAACTTCTGTATAAAATAGAAAAAGGTAAAGATAAAGTAATTGTGAGAGACTTAAAATGAAAACTTAGCTTTAGGCAAACTAATTGTGAAATGCTTCTTTAGACCAGTCCATTTTTGGTTTTACGTCTTCTATCCGAAAACATTCAATTTTCGTAAAATCTTCTTCACTGTTACACAAAGGTCCAATGATGTTTCATAATCATTGTTGTTGTGATATTCATGAAGGGTTCAGAATAAATCTTCGGACTGTGGAAGATGGGGTCACTCTGCTGTTTTGTACAAGTATTATTTTCCCACTAATTACAGGACCAGCCAGTCCGAAGCCTGATCCCGATCCTGGGGTCCTTGTTTGGGTATCTCCACCAACTCAAGTTCTGGGTTGACGGTTTGGTTCAATAAAATCCCGATAGGCAAAAGGAGAACGGAGGAGGACAGGAGCTTTAGGACCATGAAACTGCTATTGTCACTTTGACATGGACTTGGAACCTAGCATAAAGTCCAGCTCCTTATCTATTACTTTGAAATTAAAGCTTCTTCATCCCATTCTGCTTTCAATGATCTATTTCATAAGTCACTAAGAATCTGTCAGTTGATCAACACATTAAATATCCATTAAAGATTAAAAAACATATTTGAGACCCCAAATTCACAGTAGTCACCAAACTTTTAATCAGACAAAGAAAGGGAATAGTAGTTTAAAGTCAGTATAAAAACACTGTGGAGATTAACATAGGACCATAATTCATCAGGAAGGTTTGCAAAATAACAAGGATGACATGATGAAATAAGTTTAACTACTTTGAAGGACATAAAGAATGCAACCAAAAGAGCCAGACATTAGTGTAGAACCTGCAGACAAAGATAAGGATTACAAAAAGACACCCAAATTATGTGCCATTTTTTTGGACGAATGTCAAGGATTGTGTAGAACGTATTACCTTCTCTGCACTAAACGAATAAAGTGTTGAGGAGGAACAAAAGCTCGTTCCATGTCAACCAATGCAACCACCATCTTTTTGGCTTCATTTCTAAATCCATCTAAAGCAGCAGATGCAATGGCCACAACCTGTCCAACAAAAAGGGGAATATTGGATGAGCAAAGCTAAATGAATCATAAATTATTAACAAATAGGCATGCAAACTAAATAAACGCTTTATAGATATAAAAAATAAAAAATGAGAAATGGAAAAGGTAGAAATACCTCCCGTTTAAACGGAGGGTATCTTCCAAGTCCAGGTGTAGCATTTGCAGCAGCTGAAACTATGTCTATCAGGACACGGTGTACCTGTTCCAAAACATCCGAATAAAACCCAAGAAATTAAATGATAGGAAGGGTCAAAGGTATCCAAAAACATCAACAGACATTATATACTTAGATCAGCATACTTTAAAGATGGGTATCTACAAAAAAAGAGTCAAATGTAAATGAATGAATATGTCGTTCCTTAACTGCAGAAGTTGGGCCTATAGAAATGCCAAGAGACCTGGATGACCCGAACCTAAGGGGAAGCTAATGAATTGAACATAAACCAAAATGTAAACAAATCCTTGACAAGATGAGAAAGCCCAATGTTTTCCTCTCAAGAGAATTTAAGGCAGAGAGCGAAACTTCAAGTTATGTCGGTCATGAACAATAAGAGATGGGGAGGTTTTTTTTAATAAAGCTAGATACTTTTCAGTTAACATTTTTCCAGAAGATAAATGAAAAGGAGCTTTTTGTAAAACAAAGAAGGAGACTAGAAAAGCAAGACCACACATGAAGCCATTACAAGCCTTTTCCATGCCTAGAAACAATGGCTAGAAATACAAACATGCCAGAGACCACAAAAAACAGTAGTCACAATGACTAGAGGGAAACAAGTGGAAGAAGGAGTACGTGTATGCCTACCTACATAAATGCCTTTCAAGAGAAAATGCAACCTTTGAATAAATGGATGCAATCATGGGCCCAGTTCCATGTACAGAGTACAGACAATGAGGATGAAGAAACTGGAAAGGGTGCAACTTGATGCAGCCATTGAACTGCTGTATCTAAGAGTTCTTTTTAAAGTTGTGGAAGGAGAGATGTTAAGAAAGGTGCAAGAATTAGAATGTCACTGGTGCAAGAAGTAGACAGCAAAGTTTACCTCATCCACACAAAGGCGAGATGGTTCTTTTGCCAGCTCCAGTACTCCTTTTATAAGAGATCTCAACCCTTTTTCTGGAGAGATTAAATACGGTTGGTAACCATCAGCCTCAAGGACGACCTGAGATTATCATTTAAAATGATAAGGGATCTATGTAAGAAAAATAGTTAAGAATTAGGCAGAGAAAACACGGCAAATCACGTACCCTTTTAACATTGCTGATATCAAAGTGTCTGTCTAAGGGAAGCTGCTTGATTCTGTTGGGAAAATTCCCCTCAAAACTTGCAACAACTTTCCAACCACTGCCCTGCAAATTACCGAATTATACAAATGGGAAAAAAATAATCAGCTTCATACATAAAAGTAAAGGGATAATTACATATGCCATACTCTATTGTATACCCCCACTTTACTTATCTCGCCATGTGTAACCTCGTAATAAGCCATATTCCATCATTTGTACCCCTACCATCATCTGCCATTTACTTGGCTTAACCTTGGATGAGTTAAGAGAGAGAGAAAACTAATTTACCTTTGTCTAAGCCCTTGAACAAACTAAGCACTAATTACATACAGATACAGAGTCTTCCATGTTCTACTGCCGTCATCATCATCAGAGCCTTATTCCAACCTTATCATTGATATACCCCTAGAATCTCGCATTTTCCAGTCTGTAGCCCCCAAAACCTTATATTTTACTTCAGTTATATCAATAATGTTTTCAACAGAATATTCATCTGATTCTGATGACCATGGAACCGGAGTATGCCACCAAAAAAGTACTGTTATCATGAGGCTATACATGACCATAGAGGGAATATGAATACGAGATATTTTGAGGGTGTATTTGTAGCCAGAAACTAAAATATAATCAGCAACCCAATTTCGTTGTTATTGGCCTCATTTTTCACTTTCCCTTTTCTTAACAGTGCATCGTATATACTTGTTGCTTTTTATTGCAATAATATCCCCCTTAAGAGGTCAGCTTAGCTATAAGCTGACCTCCTTCAGCTGCTCCACAAATTACCCTGAGACAACCATTGGTAGAATCATGGGGCTGATGTCATCTGTGTGACATCAGCCCACCTATTCACTGCCAACGGGAGACTTGAGTTAGTTTCAAAGGCAGCCAAAAAAGCCTTTTTTTAAGTGGCCTGGGAACGACAACAATACTCAGAGGGGTGGGAATCGACCCCGTGAGAGTCCACTGTGCCATCAGTGCATGGACATGGGCGGTAAAAAGGTCAGCGGCCAACCTCTAGGTTTAATTAATAGTAAATGAACAGATTGGGAGGTCAGTTTTGTTCTGTTTCCTTTTCTTGGAATGCCTTGCATCTTTTGAGTGGAGATTTCCAGTGTTCGACATTGGCCTCCTTTTGAAGATACATAGATGCACAGGGGTTCTTGTTGTTTACATACTTATACTGGTACATTCTTTATTTTGTTTAATATACCCATGGTACTATCCACTTTCCAAAAAACTTGATCGCAATTGCACACAATAGTCTCTTGTCTGCATGCTGGAGTCCTGAAAGTTTTCTGAATTGAGTATCTGCAACATGCCTAGTTAAAGCTGAAAAGGCAGTAGATTATCATTCCTTTTTCCCAAAAATTATCAGAGAAAACTCAGATCAACCAAATCAAGCCCCATAAATGCATTAATCTTGAAGCTAAATGTAGAATGGGAAGCAACCATGCCAATACTACAATTTTGTGTACTCAAATGGGTTGCATATGACCTCAACAAAAGGGGTTGAGCCACCTTCCCAAATTCAAACAAAAGAAACAAAGAGAAGAAAGGGGGAAGGAATAAGTTGCAAATATATGAAGAAAGAAATTAAACAGCACAGTAGACTGCAAAAGAATAACTAACCTCACCAGTGGCTATATGCTGAAGAAATTTATCCTCAAATTCTCGACAAAGCTCCAATGCAATTGCCCTGGTTCCCTCAGAACTATGTACCATCTGTTCGCCGAGTCTGACCAACTCATCTTGGACTATTTGAGACTTTCCCTGCAACCTGGAGGTTAGGAATCATTAGTGCCTCAATCCATGCCACTTTGGCTCTTCCTCTATTGCTCTTTCCCTTATTATATCCATCATAGTCTTAATACAACCTGACATATCATATTCTGCCGCATTCAAATGGTAAAGATTTCTTATAGTATCAATAAGGTAAAGAGGGAGGCCCAAGACCATGGATGGCAGTACCGGCCGATACCGGTACGTACCGGTATCGGCCGGCACCGGTACCGTGGGTACCGACCGGTACCGGGCCGGTACCGGACTGGTTTTGGGCCGGTACCGACCGGTACCGGGCCGATACCGGCCGGAACCGGACCGGTACGTACCGGTACCGGTACCCACCGATACCGGTACCGGTACCGGTACTGCCATCCTTGCCCAAGACCTAATAGGCAACTGCAGGGTTCCTTTATAGGCGGTGAAAATTGAGACTTTTGAACAGGAAAACAAAAGTTGAAAAGAAATCACACCATGATAGAAGCATATTTCTTTACATTGTCTAAGAGAAGAAAACAAGACTATTTGATATTATGTGAGCTTCTCTATTCTAATTCATGAGTAGGGCAACTTTGGGTGGGTGAAACCGAACCTGCGTGGGCATGGTGTGCCGGATCAGCACGGATAGGCCGATCCAATTGGTTTCTGGTCGGTCCGATCCAATCCCGTTCCTTGATCCTCCGGTCCTGGACCGGGATGGGGAGGATCGGATGGGATCGGTGCAGATTGCCCGATCCCTGGTTCAGATCGACCGATCTGGCCCCTAACAGCTAGCTTCAAACTAGATGGTTCCAACAGTTAGTTTGAAAGCTAGCTGTTGGGAACATTCCCAATGGCTAAATTTGGACCTTGGGGAGGCTAATACAAACCCCCCGAGGTCACTCTCCACACCATCCATCCAAGTACCCTCCTCTCTCTCTTCCCTCTCTCTCTAAGTTTTTTCTCTCTCTTTCTCTAAGTTTTCTCTATCTAATTAATAATTAAATATTTATCTCCCTCTCTCTATACGTTTTTTCTATCTATTTAATATTTCTCCCTCTCTCTAAATTTTTTTATCTAATTAATATCTCTCCCTCTCTAAATTTTTCCTATCTAATTAATATTTCTCTCCCACTCTCTTTTCTTTAAGTTTTCTCTCTTTAAAGTCTAAACACTATTTTCTATTGACTTGATTATGGGAAGTTGCACTCTACAACAACCGGGTGAATTCTTCAGGGCACTTTTTTTAGTAACTTGTGTTTCTGTAACATTCTCTCTCTAAAATTCTCTTTTTTTACTTTTTCCTTCCCTTAGATATATTAATACTAACGGTCCTCAATAGTAAATAAAATCTATAATTTTTCCAAGTTATGCTTTAGAAGAAAATTAAGAAATATGCACTATTCATTTTTTCTGTTGAAGAATATCCAGTTCTGGATATAAACGATAATAAGGGTATTAAAATTTATGAAAATATTTTGTCAATGATTAGAATACATACCCCCAGTGCAATAGAAAAAAAGAATGGTGCATATTTCTTAATTTTCTTCTAAAGCACAACTTAGTAAACTTATTGATTTTATTTATCGTTGAGAACCATTAATACTAATGTGTACATAAAGAAGGAAAAGAAGAATAAGAGAGAAAATTTTAGAGATGAAAAATAAAGAGAGTATGTGTTATAGAGAGACTAGTTACTAAGGAAACAAGATAGAGTTGACTTAGATAGCAAGGTAAAGTGAAGAAATCAAGGTTCAAATAAAGATAATCATTTGTACATTTTTTTAAGTTTTTTAAAATATTTTTTAAATTTTTTGTAAACCCTTATACTTTATATAAGGGGAGAAGGGGATCAGTCCAGGATCAGATCGGATCAGTCGATCTAATCAGTCTAGATCGAGCAAATCCATGTCCGATCCCCGATTCTTCCTTCCTTGTGCACAAGCCAACCTGATGGTTCGGTCGGGTTAAACCCAACCAAGTTAGGGTTGGGTTAGGTTAGGATTGGGAGGTCTTTCAACCCGACCTTAGACGGGTTGGGTTGGGTTGAGGGTCAGCCAACCCGACTTAACCTGAGCATTAATATATATAAATAATAATTTAGATCACTAAATATGTTTCATTGAACTTACATCTTTGAACAAAAATTGAGATTACAACATGAACAAAGATGCTCTCAAGTAATAGCCATGTATTTATGCTTATACCTTCTTATTTTTAGTTACTTTGTTAAGAGAGATAAATCCATGCATACCATTGTACATAGAATTTTGCTAGAAAACAAAAGTTAAAAATAGGGAATATTAAGGGTATAACTTGTTAGTATTAGATGGTCTCAAAGCCAATCCGATACTATGTACTGATTCAGATTATTAATAAATGACAATAATTCATTATGTGTAATTAATTCGATCTATGTTTATCGTCTCACGATGAAGTCCATGAACATGTGCAATAGTCTTCGGATTATGATGAGATCATAATTACGGGACCGAAGACTTATAAATACATGTTCTTAATTGTTCCTAGTCATAGGATGTTTGAGATAGGATATCGAACATCCGGATAGACTACTATAGGTTACCTCAGCTCATATGATGAGGGTGACTGATCCCATAAGTCACTTGTATGGAGACACTATGCTGGACCTGTAGGTGCTCATTGATGAATGAGTTCACTGAACTGATCCAACTATGAATCACTGGACGGTAAACACCTCACTGTTAACCGCTCGATTCTTTTGTCACGGTTGCGTGGATGATCCTTAGACCTGACACGCCAAAGATATCTTGTTGGTAGGTTTCTGAACTTTAACCTTGACTAACGAATCCCTAACCATGGGTTATCAATAAGTCAAGCGATCAGATTCAGGGAAATGCCCTCGAAGGTAATTGTGTGTTCAATACGGGATCATTCGCTTTCGGTAGTTTGAGAGAGAATGTTCCGGGAATGATGCGCTTAAAGTCACTGGTCAGGGCGGACTCTGTATTCGATAAGGAGTTATCGGATTCAGATTAGCGGCATCTGATTCAAATGAATCGACCGAATAGGGTTTAACAGTAAACCATACCCTAGGTCGATTCGGGAACATTGTACGGATGAAAGATTATATCCGCGCACTAACCGATGACAGAAAGGTTCCAATAGAGGGTTGCGATAACCCCAGTGCCATCCAGGATCACGCGATGTTACTTGGCATCCAACGTGATCGGAAGTCCGTTCGAATTTATTGTGAGACATTAAATTCAACTGACTAATTGAATATAAGGATATTAATTAATTCAGTGGGTCAATAAAAGGTTATTGGGCTTAATAGGCTATTAACTGGACTGGTATTTGGGCTTAGAAGGTTACACGCAAATGGTTTTCAAGTCGATGGATAATCCGACAGGATTTCGGATAAGTCTGGGTTTTTATGAAAAACCGCAAACAGGCTTATTATAAAAGAACGGATTCTACGTCGGGGGCCAACAACCCAAACTTAGCCGTCGTTCTTTCTCTCTCTCTCCTCTCTTCTGGGCGTGTGACACGAGGCAACCATCTGGAGGCTCCGCTTCGATTCCCGACTGCTCCGCCTTCCGTCCGACGGAAGATTCCAAATCCACATGTCGCGGCAGATTACGCGCAGCCAGACGGGATCCACGAACGCTGCATCGAGCGAAGAGGCGATGACAATCCATCACGAAGAGAACCGCGTGGATA
Organism: Zantedeschia hybrid cultivar; assembly: GCA_030544215.1. NCBI lineage: Eukaryota > Viridiplantae > Streptophyta > Magnoliopsida > Alismatales > Araceae > Zantedeschia > Zantedeschia hybrid cultivar. The sequence goes on along the minus strand of JARZZO010000013.1, from coordinate 10,166,854 downwards.
CCGCTAGAGGTCGGGCATCTGCATGACTTGCGGCATCGCTCCGACAGAACCGGAAAATGAACGCGGATTCGAATCCACGCAAGATAAATCCGATTTACTCCGGTCTTGTTTTATTGATCGAAACGGGATGGATCCGATCCCGAAATTAATTTTTATTCCGCTGCGTTTTCGGTCGGATCTCGACACAGTGATCCCAACAGTGGTATCAGAGCCAGGTTCCACTATGTTTTCGCCGTTTCGATCTTCGAGATTACAAATTTTATAGTTGTCTACATGCCCAGTTTATGATTTTAATTGTAGATGACGTGTTCATCAGATGAGCACGCTTAATTTACTGTAAATTAATATATTAAAATCGGATTTAAATCATGCATGTTTAGTATTCTTCGTTCGACGAAGAACAGCCTTGGATTGACCCCTCCACGGGCACCCCAAGCGTTGGGGAGGGCTTGGTGTTATATGGGCTTCATCTCAGTTACAGGAAGAACAGATGGGCTCTCCTTCTTCTCCCCAAATACCTATAAAACTTTTGAATTAGAAGGGGTTCGGATTGGCCGTTAAACTGTGAAAGAGAGAATTTTTGGGGGGTTTTTTCCCGAGGATTGGGAGACCGCCGACGCCGTCGACGGTGACTGGGTCACCGGCCGGAGCCACGGCGCCGGAGGGACCGCCAGCCGGCACCTGGGGACCGGGCCGCCGGCGGCAGACAGGGGCTTTCCCTTCACCTGCGGCGCAGCTAGGGAAAACCCTAGCTACGTCGGGTGAGGGGGGCAACCCCGATGGGGACGGGTCGGGCCCTGGGGCCAGGACCAATCATGCACCCGACCTGACCCAGGCCGGCCCTGACAGGGCGGTCTGGGCCGTGCCAGGCGCCGGCTGGGCCCGGTCTAGGCCCGACCCCCCCCCCCCCCTTTGCCCCTTTGACCTTCCCTTTTTAATTCCCTTTTTTAGTTTATTTATAGCCCCTTTTAAAACTACAATTTTATCTAATTTTAAATTTAGAATTTTGATTAAATAAAATCTATTTTTCATTGTTAAAGGGGTCAATAAATGAATTAATTTTTTTTTGGGAATTAATCGGTTAACAAATGTTGTTAACTTGATGATTTAATCTAATTGTTAGATTGAGGATATTAAAAGGATTAATTTAATTGTTGAATTAAAGTTTAATATCTGATTGTAAAATAGGCATGGAACATTATAAATTTGTAATCTCGGTATTATGTTATTTTTATGATGTGCTATCATGCTTGTTTAAATTCAATTTTAGTTAAGCATGCATAAATTGATTTTCGAAAATTCTAAATTTTCCAAAAATTTTGTTTGGTCCCTAGTTTTATGAAACCTAAAATTATTATTTTCGAAAATCTTATTTTAGCCATTTGATGTGCTATATCATATGTGGTTTGTTTAAATAAAACACATGGTGGTCATGGACGAGCATTAATTATGGATATGGAATGTGATTGTGTGGTTTGTTAACCTCTCCCTCTCATATTCCAATGTAATTCTACCTCCCTCCTTGATGTAATCACCATAAAGCTTCCTCCTATAAATTATTTTGTAATTACGAATTATGATGTAATTTGATCGAGGCAGCTGCGCACGGAGCAAGGATGATCCACAACTGCCGACCAGATGAAAATGAAGGAGTTCATTGAATCCATAGGTTTGCAGACTCATAATATAAGTTGTTATATTGTGTATGTGTGTGCGTTTGACTGTCTGGCTCAAGTCAAACTACAGTGCCGTCCATAACCACACTAATGACATGTACGTGATGCGTGTGCTTAATATTTGCTAGGTTATTAATATTTATAATATATTCGATATATTTAATACTATCACCTAGGATGAGACCAAACTAAATAAGTAAAACCTTCGTAACAAATTCTAAGTCGGAGCGCGAGTCATTGAGAATGCATCGCGTGGCTCTCCATCAATATGATTAATAGAACTTAATTCAGTGGTGGCAAATACTATGTGTTTACCCGAGGTTTGCCATTAACTGATGAGAGAACTATTGATCATGGCATTAGATGCCTTTGGATAAAAGTAGAGGAACGATATAATCATCCATGTGTTTACCTGGGAACTATATTTCTACTCTACTTTATCACGTATTGATGGTAATGCTTAGACCGGAGATAATGGTCTACTGTGTTTACCCGGAACCATTAATAACCTAGGAGCCGAAATATGATCGGATATTGCAAGGAGTTGCAATTATCATGAGATGATTGCTCTAAGATAGCGGTAGGATACTACGTGTTTACCCGAGGTCATACTGTAATACTTGGAGATTTTGATCCCCACTAGGAGACAGTCGGCGTCTCCCGTTCTGTATATCTGAAGGTTAAACAGTCCGTCGAAAATTAGTGGGAGTAAAACTAGATAATAAAAGACCATATCTTATTTTAGTTAATCTGAATATCTGTTAATTATCATTTGATTATCTCCTGTAGGCTAGAATGTCGCACCATAACCCGTTGCGAGGCATACTTGATGCCAACCGTTTGATAGGCACAAATTACTCAGACTGACTCAGGAACCTGAAGATTATCTTCAGATCTGAGCAGATTGCCTACGTCTTAGATAATGAACTTCCTACTGAACCAGCATTAGATGCCTCAGAGGAGGAAATGATAGCGTATGAAAAATGGAAGGAAGATTCCACCATGGCCCAATACTACATGTTAGCCTCTATGAGCAATGAGTTGCAGAGGCAACATGAAGAGATGGATGTTAGATCCATCATGCTCCATTTAAAGGAGCTATTTGGTGAGCAGAGCATAATCGAACGATATGAGATATCGAAGAATCTGTTCAAGGCTCAGATGGAAGAGGGAACTTCAGTACAGAATCACGTACTGAAGATGATTGAGTGGGTGGAGAGGCTGGATGCTCTTGGGATTACACTTCCCAAGGAGATGCACACATACCTCGTGTTGTCTTCACTTCCACCGTCATATACTTAGTTCATCGTTAATTTTAACATGAACAAGATCCAGGCCACCTTAGTTGAACTACTGAACATGTTAAAGACTGCTGAAGGGAACCTTGTGAAGGATAAACCCCAAGTCCTCATGGTTGGTAAGACCAACAGAAAAAGACTTGCAGTCCAAGCTTTTCGAAAGAATAAGAATAAGATTCAGAGAAAGGCAAAAGTTGTCAAGAAAGACAAAGGTAAAAGTGCTGAGAAAGGTGATTACTTCTATTGTCACCAGAAAGGCCATTGGAAGAGGAATTGCAAAGAATACCTCAATGACAAGGCTCAAAGAACTGTGAAGCAGCATGACGCTTCATGTATCTATATGATAGATGTAAACTTGTCAATAAGAGATTGTACATCATGGGTATTAGATACTGGATGTGTATCTCATATCTGCAATTCTGTGCAGGCACTGACAAGAAGGCGTAAGCTGAGGACCGGCGAGGTGGAGCTGAGACTAGGTAACGGCGCAAGAGTTGTGGCGATCGCTGTAGAGACAGTAAAGCTCAAGCTACCATCTGGAGACATATTTTTATTAGATGAATGTTATTATGTACCTAGCATAATAAGGAACATCATTTCTATTTCATGCTTAGATAGAATTAGATACAATTTAAATTTTGGGAACAATAGTTGTTCAATTTATTTCGGAAATAAATTAATAGCTTCTGCTATTTTGTCTAATAGTTTGTATCTATTAAATGTGTCTCATGATAATTTACAGATCGGTTCTTCAATTAAAAAAAATAAGTATGAAATGAACAAAGCCTACTTGTGGCATTGTAGGTTTGGACACATTGGTGAAAATAGACTCCAAAGGATGCATAAAGATGGATACTTAGATCCATTTGATTATGAATCATATGCAACCTGTGAGTCATGTTTAATGGGTAAAATGGCTAAGTCTCTATTTAGTGGAACTGGAGAACGAGCCAAATACATATTAGAACTCATACATTCAGATGTATGTGGTCTTATGTCAACCCAAGTCATTGGTGGTTTCTCATACTTCATTACATTCACTGATGATTACTCAAGATTTAGATATATATACTTATTGAAGTATAAGTATGAAGTCTTTGAGAAATTCAGAGAATTTAAGAATGAAGTAGAAAAACAAACAGGAAAGAGTATAAAAACCATCCGATCCGATCGGGATGGTGAATACTTAAGTACAAAGTTCATTAAATACTTAAAAGATAATGGTATCCTTTCTCAGCTTACACCTCCTTATACACCTCAGATGAATGGTGTATCAGAAAGGAGAAATCGCACATTAATGGAAATGGTGTGATCCATGATGAGCATGTCCAAATTACCAGTGTCCTTATGGGGATATGCACTTAGTTCGGCTATGTATATCCTGAACAAGGTACCCAGCAAATCTGTTGAAACCACTCCATATGAGATATAGAATGGAAGGAAACCAGACCTCAAACATGTTAAAGTCTGGGGATGTCCTGCTCACGTTAAAAGACATGACGCAGATAAGCTGGAATCCGGAACTGACAAATGCAGATTTATGGGATATCCAAAGGAAACTTATGGATATTACTTTTATCATCCTGGCGAACAAAAGGTGTTTGTGGTCAGGAGAGCTGTCTTTCTGGAAGAAGATTATATTCTCCAGAAAGACAGTGGGAGTAAAGTAATTCTAAAAGAAATTCCAGACCCACAAACTGGCAATGGTTCATCAGATAAACCGTCAGTTTCTGAACCTGTTCAAAATGATACACAGGAACCTCGTACGTCTGAAAGAGTACCTAAACCACCAGAAAGATATGTGGAACATATTAATTTGGATGGTTCAAGAATACTCTATAATTTAGAGGGTTACACGCAAATGGTTTTCAAGTCGATGGATAATCCGACAGGATTTCGGATAAGTCTGGGTTTTTATGAAAAACCGCAAACAGACTTATTATAAAAGAACGGATTCTACGTTAGGGGCCAGCAACCCTGACCTAGCCGTAGTTCTTTCTCTCTCTCTCCTCTCTTCTGGGCGTGTGACACGAGGCGGCCATCTGGAGGCTCCACTTCGATTCCTGACTGCTCCGCCTTCCGTCCGACGGAAGATTCCGAATCCGCATGTCGCGACGGATTACGCGCAGCCAGACGGGATCCACGAACGTTGCATCGAGCGAGGAGGCGAGGACGATCCATCACGAGGAGAACCGCGTGGATACCGCTAGAGGTCGGGCATCTGCGCGACTTGCAGCATCGCTCCGACAGAACCGGAAAACAAACGCGGATTCAAATCCGCGCAAGGTAAATCCAATTTACTCCGGTCTTGTTTTATTGATCAAAACGGGATGGATCCGATCCCGAAATTAATTTTTATTCCGTTGCGTTTTCGGTCGGATCCCGACACAGTAATCCCAACATAACCCAACTCAACCCGACCCAATCCATAAAGATTGGGTTACATGGGTTGGGTTGGGTTGAGTTGAGACGTTGGATCAGCTGGGTTAGGGTTGAGCACATTGGGTTGAGAGTTGGGTTGGATTAGATTAGGGTTGAGGGGCTCTGGACATGGGTTGGGTTAGGGTTGACCTCAACCCGACCTAACCTGACTCGAGTTGCAGACCTATTCACGAGGCACTCAAAAAATAATTTAGGTGTTTGAGATAATAACAGAAAGCCTGTCATGGTTACAAACTTCAGATTAGACAGAGACACCAGTTGGGAGCTTGACAGTAAATGAATCTCCTCCACACCAAGGTTGACAGCATTGGTATCAGATAGAGATTCAGATAGCGGAAAAGTTAAGTCAGATCATATCAACTCGGTTCCAACTCAGAAATTCTGGCTGGCAAGGCTCTATATGTGAACCATAGGATCTTTTGAAGGCCTCCTTTATGTGGCTCGACTGATCCTCATACAGGTCAGGCATCAGAACCTACAAAAACTGAGTCACCTTATGCAAATTGACATGAATCAGCCCAACACAGCCAAACATGCCATGGACAATGGTAATTCAAAGGGAAAATATTAGTCTTACAAAAGTCGAAGAAATTTAAGAAAACAAACTTCACTATGTCTCATTTTCCGGTAGAATTCCCATTTGGATACATTAACCCAAATACGCATTTATGTTAACAAGGGACGCATCATAAAGAAGATAATACAAAATTCACTCTGAATCAAGTAGCAGCTAATGAGCTAGTAAAAGCAAAAAAAAAAAAGTTGGGCCAGATTTTAACATGATTTCAAAATCATCTACATATCCTAAGATGCTGCAAATGCCAAGGAGTTTCTGCTTACATTTGCATCGGAGACAATTACAAGATGACTCCGTGGCCTACTATCCACAGGATACCATGTAAAGAAAAACAGCAGGTACAAAGTCTGCTGTCATATCAGGTGCTATTGCTGCAGGGCTCTTGTAAGTCATGCATCAGAAAGAGAAGGGAAATGGAGAAAGAGGTAGCAGAGGGCTCTATTTCACTTTACAGCAATGTTGAAGGGTATATGAACCTGAGAATGGTTTTCTACATCTAATTATCCTCGTACAGGGGGGAAACCACTTAGCAAGCAACCATTCCCCCTTCAACCGAAAGGCAAATTTTTTCCTTCTGCACGGAAAAGCGCTCCAGGATGTCTGAAGAAGCAAATTATAAGAAGTGCTCATGGATGGAGTAGAGATCACCAAGAATCCTACTCTAATATTCTTAAGTCATTGTAAAAGATGTAAGCATCCTTATTTCTTCACTATAACTTCTTTAACAAAATCTTAAACTAACGAACACGATTCTTAGCCGAAGCTACTAGAGATTCCATTTAATGGTATGCACTGTAAAGTGTAATCCTCATGAAATGTTTATGGGAATGTTTGAGAAGAGGGATTCTTATTTTAATACAAATTACATCGAGATTGGATTAAAAATGCAATCCTCACGTGTTTGTAAATCACACTATCTTGGCGTCAGATATGAGGGTCATTGAAATCGAAGTTACTCCATACTAGGGTAAACAGTTTTTTTTTCATTCAATCTGTCACTTGATCCATCTTCCTTACTTTTACAGAGTTTTAGATGGCTGCAAGTGTCTACAAATACATGTAAACAGCCACATTCAAACTACGTGAAAAGTTTTCCCACACATTTGAAAAACAAATAACTAAATAAAAATAACTTACCCTGATAGGAGGTTGGGAAGCCTAACTTTCATTCGCTTACGAATCTGTCGGTAAACAGTGTCGACCAGAGCTACCCTCCCAAGCTTGCCTTGTGGTGCTCCAGTAAGTATGGATCTAAGACTCTCACTCTCAGCTCGCCAAGCGGTTTCCAGAGAATTATCAGGCCCAACGGATCCAGATTGTGTGGAAGCAATTGCAACAGACTGTCCAATTAAAGCAACCCAAGGGATGTCAGATGCTTTTGGTGGTCCCTGGTTTGACAAGAGAGCCTGAACAGCAGCCAGGATCTTTTGGTCCCCAGAAGCTTGATCTATTTTACTAATAACACCAATTGTTCGCGTACCTAAAACCAGAAGACATAATATGTAAAAATTATATGCTTCTGCATATATTGCAGATTTTACATTCGGCTAACTTTAAATAATGAAAAAAAAAAGTGCAAGTACAGACCATCTGCATCAAACTCCTTAGCAAGTCTAAGAGCACGCGATGAAGAAATTTCAGGTGCCTGGGCTGCAGGAATTATAACAAATAATATGGCATCATTGTGCGCAGTATAGTCGCTGACCTGGAGAAAGGAGATCATCCCACAAAAACTAGAAATGTGATCAATAAAGCACAACAGACAACAGGTACACGAAAAATAAAAAGATGGACCATGAATTGAATCACACAAATTCAGTGGAATGTAGATCAAGACAGAGAGACTTGTTCAGAACTACCCACCACCGAGTCATCCATGGCCCGTTGATCCAATCCAGGGAGATCAATCAATTTCAGTGGAGGAGCTGGTGCAGGAAAAGAAATAGTTGCCTATTAGGTTAGAAAAACAATATATGTTTTCCATAATAACCCTGCATGACATGTGATGCTTTTAAGATTTCTCTTAGAACATTTGATCAGAACTACCTAGAAAAATGAATGAAATCCAAGGCAACATAAGTTCAAAAGCAGAAAAAAAAAGGTGATAATCACTTGGAATACCCAAGATGACTGCCAACCGAAAAACAACTTCAGCAGTGCATATAAGAAGTTAGTAAAGATTTTTTTTATAATTAAAGGTCCACTTCCTAAATTAGAAATCCACATTTAAGGTTAATTTCCCACCCCCAGATAGCAAAGTAATCCTTTTGCTATATATCAAGTATGCCTCATTGCTTCAAATTTTTACATCAAATTAACAATTTCCATGAGCTAGAGTAAATGTATGTAGCATGCTTCGCAGATCTGCAAAAACTGTTATTGCACCTCTTTCAGTGATAGGAGGGAATTGGAAAAAGATCATAGGTTCCCCACCTTAGCTGGCACTACACCAGAAGATATGGTTTGTTGGACCGGCTATTCCTAAGCCAAATCTGAAGGATCTGCTAATAAACTATAGGTATTTACATAATTATTAAAGTATAGGGTTTATTTGTAAAAGAAATAAAAGCGAGGATCTAAATTTAAATCTTTCAATGCAGGCAGAATGTATGACAAGGACAGTCTCAGATCACCAGCCTATCCTGCTTCAGTCTCACTGCTCCCTTCGAAGGCGACCACCTTTTAGAATGGAGAAGTACTGCATCAGGGAGGAAGGGCTGGAGTTGATGTCGCAAGTCTGGTCAGGAGTGTATCCTGGCTCTAATGTGGTGAGGACACCCGTGCGCTCGCCCGCTTCGACCCGACCCGTGTTTACTGGCGCCGCAGGACATCCGCAGCCAATCGAGCAGCACTGTGGCTTGGAGATGCCATCTGACGCCTTTTCTTATGTTTATTTGTGATGCTGGGCCTTGCTATGCCCCATGGATGTATTTTTCCCTTTTATTTTAGGCTTTAGGCCCATTAGTGGGCCCATGTGCATTTTTTCTACTTTCTGTAATTTTCTGGCAATTCCCCCCTCCCCCCTTTTGGAGCTTAGGGCCTTTTTAGACTTTTGTGTACCTAGGGCTACCCTAAAGGGGCCCTATAAATTGTAGCAACTCCCAAAGGAGGGCAACGAATGCTTATATGAGGAAAAAGAGGAGAGAAATAGCCAGCCGCCACTGTGTGTTCGTAGATAAGGGTAGGAAGCCCTGTTAAGTTGAATCTTCTCTTCCACCCACCCACCCTTTTTATTGCTTCTTCTTCTTCCTCCACTGTTCATCCACGGTCCGCACAGTGGCCGATCTGGCGTCTTCCTCTCTGTCTTCTTCTTCCCCCACCTCGTGGGTTTCCCCTCTCTCTCTCTCTCTCACTTTCATTCGTCTCTTTTCCCCCTTTATCTCCCTCCCGTCTCGTCTCTGTTAGCGAAGGAGCGCCGCCACCATCATCGCGTTGTCCACGTGGCTGCACGGTTTCGTCCCCTACCTGCGAGCATCGTCGATCGAGCCTGGATCGAATCACCAGGGCCGGCCACGAACCCCCATCCACCGCATCCTGGGCGTTGACAGAAGCGCCCACCTCGGCATCGTCAAACCAACCCCTCCACCAGAACGTTTCCCGCTCCGCCGCCGCCATGCGGCGCCCTGCCATGGTCGCCTGGCCCACAGCCTCGTCAAGCCCGCCATTCGCTCCCCTGTTCGGCTGACCGCTTCGTCCATCGTGCCATTCATTGGCCCTCCTTGCCGACAGGGTGGGGCCCCGAGCTGATCATGGGAGCGGCAGTCTCCCCCTCGCCCCGACTACTCCCTCCCTCGGCTTCAACGCTCGCCTCAACCGGGCCTGTTCTAGCTACCGTCCGCCCAACCAGCGGCTCGCCAATTTTGGAGTGGCCCAATAGAGCCTGCAGGGCTTGCAAAGTGGGCCTCCAGTAGCCCGTCCACCATTCCCAGCGCAGGCCCACTTGCAGGTTACCCCCTCCCCACTTGTTGTGCAACAGCCAGACAACGAGCGTCCTGATTGCATGCCCCACTGTTCAGTGGGTAGGTCAGCGTATGATAGCGTCCATTCCCGAATTTGCTCGTTCTTTATATGGTAAATAACATGCTCCCGTGCTTGTGAATTAATTTTAGGATTGCCTAGCTCGTTTACAATTTATCGTTGCCGAATTGTGTGAACGTGATTGACCTATCTCGTGGCTCCATTTTAAGGCTTGTTGGTGCGATATTGATGCCCTAGACTTTCGATGGTTCCCACTACCGACGATTCGCTCGTTATTCGCTGCAAGGAACGGCTTGCTAGCTTGCTTTTCTTGTTGTTATCACATCTTAATTCTCTTGAAAATTTGCGAGTTGTCGCGCTCATTTACGATCCCCGTGATGTTCATTTGCTGATGTCGAGTGGGGTATGTTGGCGGATCCCTTTTCGGTTGTCGTCCCACATCATAATGCCACTGCGTGCTTCTCAGCCAACCTGAAGTCCTTGGCTGAGGAAATGACCAAGTAGGGTGCTTCCAAGACGCTTGCTGGTAAAGTAGCTAAGGACAGGATTGTTGAGCAGCTGGGAACTCTTGATGTATTAGAGGAAGCTGGATTCTTGGATGCTGAGGATAAGGTTCAAAAGGAGCGGCTCAAACAAGACGTTGATGAGATTCTGTTGAAGGAGGAGATTTTCTGGAAGCAAAGGGCCAAAGAGAAATGGATTAAAGAGGACAGGAACACTACTTATTTCACAAGACTGGCTTCAGGTAGGAGGAGAGTGAATCACATCACCTACCTTAAGGATGGGATCCACTCTTTCCCTCTGATACTCAGATCAGATCTCATGCTAGGGAATTTTTCTCCAAGTTGTTCTCTGAAGATTGCTTTATTAGACCGTCTGTGGCTGATGGTCTCCTTCCCTCCTTACCCCGGATGAGAGGGAGTCTGTGTCTCCCTATCTCTGAGGAAGAAGTTAAGGGGGCTGTCTTTGCCCTTGGTGGTGATAAAGCACCTGGATCGGATGGGTTTCCTCTTCTTTTTTATCAACACTGCTGGGGCATTATCAAATCAGATGTCATGCAAGTTTTGGTGGATTTCCATGAGGGCAAAGCTCACCTTAGGGATATCAACAAGACCTTCTTGGTTCTGATTCCTAAAAGGGAAAGGGCGGATTGTTTGAAAGACTTCCGACCCATCAGCCTTTTGAATGGTTTGTACAAGATCATCACCAAGATTTTGGCATCGAGATTGGAAAAGGTCATAGCTAGAATGGTCAGCCACAACCAGGGAACAATTTATTAGGGGTCGGCATATCTAGGAGAATTTCCTTGTAGCTCATAAGTGCCTACACTCTATGAAGACCAACCAGAGGCAAGGATTGGTCTTGAAGCTGGATTTTGAGAAGGCATATGACAGGGTTAGCTGGGGATGCTTGTTTCAGGTCCTGAGGAAAATAGGTTTTGGTGACAAATGGACGTCGTGGATCAGAGACTGCATCTCTTCAACTTCTTTTGTTGTCCTTGTCAACGGGACTCCTACTACTTATTTCTTAGTGGTAGGGGTCTTCGGCAAGGCGACCCACCGTCATCCCTCCTCTTTATCCTTGTGGCACATGTTGTCAGTTCTGTCTGGACAAAGGCAGAGGCTAACAGTCTGATTGATGGCTTTCTGGTGACTAAGCAGGGGCTTACTCTTTCTCATCTTCAGTATGCGGATGATACCATCTTTTTTATCAACAGTGTGGAGGACCAATGCTACATAGTTAGGCTTCTGCTTGAGCTCATTGAAGAGGTTACAGGGCTGAAGCCTGAAGGTGAATTTTTTGAAGAGCCACCTTCTAGGAATTAACATGGAAGATCACGATTTAGACAAAGCCTCCCTTATTTTGGGTTGCCCTCGAGGAGAGTTTCCCATCACTTAATTAGGGATGCCTTTGTCCCCGGGCTCCCTTAAGTGTAAGGACTGGGACCCTATAGTGCAAAAATTTGAGAGGAGACTAGCAGGATGGAAAGGGAGACTACTCTCTTATGGTAGTAGACTGACACTTTGCTACTTGGTTCTGGATAGTCTTCATGTATATTTCCTTTCCATTTTCAGGATCCCTAAGTCAGTGACCAGCAAGTTTCACTCCCTTCAGGCCAGATTTTTCTGGCATGGCAGTGGAGAAGCCAGAAGAGGGGGATACAGTATATCTTGATCTAAGATTTGCAGGAGCAAGGAAAATGGGGGTCTTGGGCTGAAAAATATTAACACCTTTACCTTGGCTCTCCTCTCCAAGTGGTTGTGGAAGTTGGTTATGTCTGGGGATGGTTTGTGGTGGGAGATTATTTCACAAAAATATTATAGTAATTTCAGGATTTGGGGTGTGATACTGACAGTGACTTACTCCCTCTCCTCGATTTGGAAAAGAATTCTCCACAGTGCTGATCTTTTTTTGGTAAGCCCCCATATCTCCATTGGTGATGGATCTTCTTCACTTTTCTAGTTGGACAGATGATGTACTTACATATCCTTTCAGCAGTTCTTCATGAGGCTCTTTGCCATATCCCAAAAATCCCTGGCTTGTGTTAGTGACTGTTGTGAGGCAGTTGCGGACCATCTCTTTTGGAGGCATGGATGGCAGTACCGGCCGATACCGGTACGTACCGGCCGGTACGTACCGGTATCGGCCGGCACCGGTACCGTGGGTACCGACCGGTACCGGGCCGGTACCGGCCGGTACCGGACTGGTTTTGGGCCGGTACCGACCGGTACCGGGCCGATACCGGCCGGTACCGGGCCGATACCGGCCGGTACCGGACCGGTACGTACCGGACCGGTACGTACCGGTACCGGTACCCACCGATACCGGTACCGGTACCGGTACTGCCATCCTTGTTTGGAGGCCCTCTTTTAGGAGGAACCTTACTGAGGAGGAGATTTTGGAGCTAAGCCAAATGCTGGAGATGCCCCAACCCATCAAGTTGAATCCTAATACCCCAGACAAGTGGTCTTGGCGATGGGACACAAAAGGACAGTTTTTTGCTAGTTCCGTTTATTCCAAGACTGCAGATGGGGGTTTGAGATTTCAGTTTCTCTCAGAGATTTGGAAGACAAAGAGTCCCCTTAAGGTGAAGATCCACTTATGATGCGCTTCATTGGACAGACTTCCGACGTATGATAGACTGGTTTGCTTCATGCCTGAGGTGGTCAATATCTGCAGCTTATGTGGCATTGATGAGGAGTCCAGGGATCATGTCTGTTGCACATGTTCTTTCTCAGTTGAAGTTTGGAGTCTTTTGCAGAGCAGATTGCAGCTGGTTCCCAGGCAGTGGGACTTGATGGAGTGTTTACTCAGTGTGTAGGGAAGGCCTTGGCCTACAAAGGAGGATAACACCCTGTGGTGGCTGATCCTTCATGCTACCTTTTGGGCACTATGGTGGGAAAGGAACAGCAGGATCTTTAGAAAGGAAGCTAATTCACTGGAGCATGTGGTGTCTTTTGTTTGTCGTCATGTAAAGAAGTAGGCAATAATTTTTTGTAGAGTGGATTCTTGTAACTCCTCCCTCTTTTCTTGTTTGGGAGAGAGTTGACCTGCACCTCCTTGGTGCCTTTTGTACACCCCTTTTTGTTTATAATACATGTGGTACTATCCACTTTTAAAAAAAAAAACATTTCAACCTAAAAAGCGCATAAACGCAAAAATATAGGGCAGTGAACATAAATTCTTAAAGACTAAAGTTAAATTGAGAGAGTTGAAAGAATTGAGTGTTTAAATGAAATTTTCCCTACAACCCTATTGGACCCTTAGTGCATTACGTTTATTGGGCCGAATGGGCCTTAAGATGATGGGCCTTTATTGGGCTTATTTCCAGCCCATCTACGAAGGTTTATTGGGTAGGATTTTAAAACTTAATGGCCCAATTCAAATCAAACTAACTAAAAATTAGGCCCTCAACTAAAGATTAATTAGTTATGTTAATCAGGTTTTGAAGAAGGATTATTGGAGAACCCTTGATAGACTGTTAAAGTAGTTAGTGGACAGGTTAGTGGGTCAATAGACACTTACCATTCAGGGTTAAGAAGCCCTTAATAGGCTATTATATGGGCCAGCCCAGGACCACTAGAGGGAAGGCAGTTCAGCTCTTTCCAAGCTGAACCACCTCTATAAAAGGACAGGGAAGGCAGCCAAGCCTGAATGGCTCGCTGGTGCATAGGATAAGAGAGAGGGAGAGAGGGCGAGATTGAGAGAGATATAGGGTAAGATAGAGAGGGAAATGGAGGGAGAGCTAGAAGAAGAAGTTGGAAAAAAGAAAGAGAGGAAGAGAAGTTGGAGAGGAGAAAGAGAGGAAGAGAAGGGTGAGAAGAAAGAGAGGGTTTCTGAAGACAGAGAGGGAGAGAAGTGAAGCAAGAGGAACCAGCCGCTGCTGCAAGAAGCCTTCTTCAGCTGAGCAGGGGGATCCTCTTCAAGTTAGGGTTTACTCCAAGAGCTAGGGTGATACTACCCCTTTACCCTTTTTGTTTGGGTTTTGAGAAAGTTAAAGGGTTGTAAAACATGCATGAAATAGGGCAAACCCTTCTTGAACAGTGAACCTATGTAAATATCTTTTTATGAAGATTTATTTGCTATATAAGGATCCTGTAAAAAAGGCATAAATTAATTGAAAAGAACATGCTGGAAACTGGCATGTATTAATTGAAAAGAACATGCTGGAAACTAGTTTTCTCATATAGTTTTATATAGATTCATGGCAATTACCATTAAATATTACGTGAAATAAATTTTATCGGATTAAAATAGGGGAAACCCTGTCATAATATTTTCTTGAACAGTGAACCTATGTAAAGATCTTTTTATGAAGATTTATTTGCTATATAAGGATCCTGTAAAAGAGGTATGCACTAATTGAAAAAAACATGCTGGAAACTATTTTTCTCGTATAGTTTTATATATATTCATGACAATTACCATTAAAGATTACATGAAATAAAACACAACTTGCATGATCAGACCGTAAAAGGAAATATGGAGAGCAGGGAAAGTGGGGAGCGTGAGAGTGGCTTGGCTGGCGGTCAGAAGGAGATTGTGAGGGGTAAGCTGAGGGTAGAAGAAGGTTGGACTCTTGTTCAAGGTAGGAAAGCTCGGACTGCTGCTTTCTCTCAGAGGTCTGTGCTTCCTAGAGTTGCAGTAGATAAAGATGTGTGTCTCAGATGCCTGGGGAAGGGTCATTGGGCTAGACCTTGTAAGGAGGATGCCCGTTGCTTACTCTGCAAGGGGACGGGGCATCGGAGGAAGGATTGTCATCTGAGGAGGTCTGGTGAGAAGGGAGGGGATTTAGAGAGGAAGAAGGCTGTTATGAACTGTCCGGAGCAAGGAAAGGTTGAGTCGTGTTGTGAAGTCCTTCCAGGACTTATTGAGGTTCCATAGTCGCAGGAGATGGGTGTGGCTAGGCAAAGGCTTGATGAGAGTGTTGTTGTGACAGTTATTGCTGATGCTCCAAGCAAAGTTCACAATTTCAAGCTATATTCTTCTCTGCAGAAGCTCTGGCCCGAAGCAGGGGACTGGAAGGTTAGTGAATTTGATTCTTCGTCCTTCATCGTCAAAACCTCTGATCCAGCTTGGACAGAGGTAGCGTGCTCTACCAGAAGTATGAAGGTGGAAGACTTTACTTTGCTCTTCACCCCATGGAAGACTGAAGATGGTGCTGTGTGAATGGATGGTGGTCAGAGGCTGTGGTGTAGAATCTTTGGCATCCCGCTACATTTGTGCAATACCAATACATTTCAGTCCATTGTTTATTCTTTTGGGATTTTAGAAGGGTTGATGCAGAGTCTCTAAATGCTCATTCGTTCAGATTTGCTTGTGTTCTCATTGATGTTCAGAAAATAGAGGATATTCCAGACAAAACAAGGATTACGGTGGGAGGGTCTGCCTTCTGGATCCAATTCAGTATAGAAGAGGAAGGTAGTTCTCACTCTGTGGCTAAGCCTTCAGGGGAGGTTCCTCAGTGGTCCTGGGCTGAGGTTGTTACAGAATACGGGAAATATAGGCAGAAAAAGGATGAGTACAAAGATCTCAGGATATTTGGAGTGCAGTAGTCTTCATGCTGTGTGGAGGAAGAAGAATACGGGGGGAATGGTGGCTTGTCCCTCTGGGGTGAGTCAACTTCTGAGTTTCTACTCGGATAGGGTGATTCGGAAGCCGGACGGTCTGCAGAGTGCATCTAGTGGTGGGGACGACAGTCTGGTAGTCCCAATGAAGTTAGGTGCTCAAGAAGATATAGGTGAAGGGCTTCAGCTTTCCTCCGAGAGTGCTTTTCCTGAAGATGTGGTGATTTTCGAAGTGTCTTCGGGGGGGGGGGGCATCAAGGGTTTTGGAGGGAAGAAGGAAGGCGAAGGGGTGTCGGCTTTGGAAGAAGATAAACAGTATCGGGTAGGGAATCCGAAGAGCGTTGAACCCATGAACGGTCATTCCGATCTGCTGATATCAGATCCTGACTTAAATGGGGGTTGAACCACTCTGTCTTCTTTCTCGATATTGAACCGGTCAAGGGTGTTTGGACAGGGATCTAAGCCGTCGTCTTCCTCTTGACGGTGGCAGTACAGTGCGAAAGCTTGGAAAACAGTGTATCGGAAGGGATGCCGTGGCTCTTCAAGCTGGAGACAGTTCGACCAGATAAGAGTTCCAACAGAAGTGAGGGCTTTTTTATGATGAAGGGCTGAAACTATGCAAGGTTTGTCCACCGGAGGATAAGGGTGACAAGGAGTTCTTGGGTGAAGGTTTACGTGCTGTTCAGGCAGGTAGCGGGGAAGGGTATGGGTGTGTCAGTGTGCTTGTGGGGGAGGAATTGCTCTTGGAGAATAATGAGGAGGGGCTCTGGCATCAAGGGGATAATGTGAGTGGTCTGGAAGTTGAATTGGACTTGGAGGCGGCCTTTAACGAGACCCAGGTGAAGGGAGATCTAGTTCAAGCGATCTCTGTTCAGCCTCTTAGTCCATGTCGGAAGGTACAAGTCTGCCTACTTTGTGCTTTCGTGATGAGGAAGATCATTGGATGCAGGAGATTATCAATTTTGGTAGAAGAATAGGAGTCTTGCTCCAAGTAAAGAAGAGGGAGTGAACAGTTTCCTTAGAAAATTGAAAAGGAATGTGGCTCTTCAGAACTCAGTGAAAAGAAAAGGCAAAGGAGGCGGCGCCAAGATATTTAAGAGAGAGTTGGATTTTCTCAAAAGCAATGAATTAGTAGATTCCTTGAGGGAGAAGAAAGGGAAAATGGTGATGCTTATCAATGATTCTTAATGGATCTCATCTCTTGGAATGTCAGAGGTCTCAACAGTGACCTTAAAATAAGGGCAGTGAAAGATTATCTTAAATCCTTTCAACCAGATTGCATTTGTATTCAAGAAATGAAGATGCAGACTCTTGAAGACTCAGTTCTCAAAAGGATGGGTGGGTCGGTGTGGACAGAGTATGCTTTGTTGCCTGCAGATGGAATGAAAGGTGGTCGATATGGAAAGGAAATGTCTTTCAGGGCGTTGTGTGTGACATTGGGCAGTTTTCGATCTCTGTTTGTTTTTCTTGCAAGAAGAGCAGTAATAGATGGGTGGTGACTTCAGTGTACAGGCCACATCAGGACCACCAGAGAGAATATTTTTTTGAGGAGTTGTTCAGGTTGTTCCATCTTTTTTCTGAAGCTTGGGCAATTGTGGGAGGTTTCAACTGTGTGAGATATCCATGGGATAGATCGGGTGTGCAGAAATGGAGTAAGGAAATGGTAAGGATAAACAATTGGGTTAGGGACTGTCAGTTGATGGACCTGGAAATGGCAAATAGATCCTTTACATGGTCAAATATGCAGCAACTGGAAATGGCAAATAGATCCTTTACATGGTCAAATATGCAGCAAAGGTGTATTCAATCTAAGATCGACAGAATTTTCATCAATTCTGAGTGGTTTAAGCTAGTGCCGGGCTTTATCATTGGTAGGAACGGATTGCAACTGTCCCACCTTCAATTTGCAGATGACACTCCCTTATTCTCATCAGGAAAGGAAGACATGCTTTGTAATATGAGAAGGCTGTTATTGTTGACAGAGGCAATGACTGGCTTATCCATCAACTTTAAGAAGCCTGGTGGTGGGTATAAACATGAACCAAAACAGATCTTCAGATATTGCATCAGCTTGGAAGTGTAAAGAGTCTTCTTTTCCAATTAAGTATCTAGGACTTCCTGTCAATTATGCTCAATGCTCAGTTAGAGATGCTGCAGTTAAAAAGTTTGCTAATAGGTTAGAAGGGTGGAATCCTAGATACTTGTCTACTGGAGGGAAGTGGATCCTTTCTAAAACTGTTCTGTCTTCATTGGCAACTTATCACTTCTCCATATTCAAAATTCCTAAAAGAGTGGAAAGAATTACTGAATCCATGAGAAGCTTCTTTTTTTGGAATGGAGGTCAAAATTGGTCTTAATGGTTGTGGAGATTGGGTGAGGAAGAGGAACATCTTTGGGCTCAGATCATTAAAGGCAAATACTACCGACATGCTTCTAGATGGCCTATTAAACCAACTACACCTTCCTCCTTATCACCAATATGGAGAAATATTGCTCAGATGGAGGAGGTTCTGACTCCATCGATTAGATTTTCTGTGGGCAATGGCAATTGCATCAGATTTTGGGAGGGCGGATGGTGTCTAAGCAAACCTTTTGCTAAAGAATTTAAAGAATTATATGCTATTGTGGAAAGAAAGGGATGTGCTATCAGACATAGTTTCTTTTCAGAAGCAGCGGACACTGGGACATTAGACTCAGAAGAGAACCATTTGGTGTGGAACTAAATCAATTACTAATCCTGCTGGAGACAGTGCAGGGCACCAGGTTGGCCTTGAATGAGGATGATTGTAGAATCTGGGCTTGGAATCACAAAGGAAAGTTCTCTGTTAACTCTCTTACGAGGATTTTGAATGATGGAGGTACGAGAGTTTCTTGGAAGCACATTGTATGGTCCAAGCTACTCCCAACCAAGATCAATATCTTCCTTTGGAAAGGAGCATGGGGCAGGCTTCCCACTATGGATAGACTGAGGAAATTGTTCAATGTTCAGAATGGTCCTTGTATATTTTGTGGAATCTGTGATGAAGATGCTGATCATCTGTTCTTACACTGTAATCATCAATGTGCTGTGGAGATCCCTCTGTAGCCTATTCAAAACTAAATGGGAGGATTACTGGTCTACCTTGAATCTGATGGAAAAGTGGGGAAGAATTTGCCCAATTTCATCGGAAAGCAAAATTTGGTCTCTTTTTACACCTGCTATGCTGTGGGCAGTATGGTTAGAGAGAAATGCTAGAAGGTTCGGGCAGGATTTCAACCCTGCTCTTGATATTCTAAAGAGAATGATTAGTAGTGTCTTTGAATGGGGAAAGGCAACTGGCCTCATTGTTAAACCTGAAGACTCAGTATTACTCATCTCAACCGGGAAGTGGAAACTGTTTACTTCCTGACTCCTTGATTGGGTTTCCTACTTCCTATTTTATTCCCTGGATAAAATAGTTTTTGTATTGGGATGAGGGGTTATTTTCTATTTCGTGTTTCTTTGAGTACTTTTGTTCTGGCCTGCTAAGGCTCGTGACAGCTTTGTAACCTTTCTTAATCAATGAATTGTGGTTTTTGGTCACCTTAAAAAAAGAAGATAAAGAGAAAGTTAAAGAAGCAAAATGAATATAAACAGAGTAAGAACTAGTAGATCAAAAGATATAAGTTAGTATTTATGTTTAATATTTCTGTCTCAAAGATTCCACAGTAATTAGTATAATTGAATTGCATGCTCCATTTAGATCCATTAAAATAAAAGCACATGTAATACACTTACATAACAACTAAAAGAAACTTTCCCCTTTTTAAGATGATAGAACTGGAGTGGGTGAGTGAGGAAAGGTAGTAGGGCTATAAATGATTCCTATTGAGATCTCAATTTCTGATACTCATGAAAAGTATAAAACATGTTTTTTTTCAGGAATAGAAGCAAAGGACTAAGATTAATTCAAAGTGTAACCTTTCACGTATGGCCAGTAGTTTTATTTTCTTGCAATATGGATATATTTTCTCTTCACTTCACCGTTGTATGTTATTCTTTTGAATTTTATTGTTAATAGCTTATCTTTTTGTTTTGGAATGGTGCACCACTAGATATCTATATATGGAGACGAATACAAAATCACCAGGCCCCTAATGACATAAAATCAAGTGGAGGTGAATCAATTCTCAACAGAAATGGACGACAATGCAAGACGGTTATAACAGCTTGAAATATTAACGTGAGTAGGGCAGGACGGGTTAGAGAATGTGTTTCCAACTCTGCAAAATGATAAGTTGGAATCACGGAATCAGAGATGGAGTTAGAAGCACCTAGCTGCCAAGACCATTTCAGATTCAGACATTTATTCAAAAACACATTTGAAATCAGTTGTTTATGAAGTCTCAACCATTTAAAAAAAGTTTCATTTTATTTTCTTTGTAGGCCTACCAATGAAGAAAAAGCACTAGGCCCAAAGTGGCACACAGGGTGTAGTCCAAACAGCACCTATGCTCAGAATGAGTCAAGGAGGTGGGTTGGCCACCCCTTTATAGGGTCTGGTCTCCCCCAACCCAAAACTCTCGTTTAGTCGATATGGAACTAAATGAAGAGAGATGGCAGCGAGTGCACGATCATACTTTCCTTGCGTAGTTGTGCTCACATTGTCTCCCCCCTTCCCCCCAAGTTTAGTCCCACACCAAGTAAATGGACCAGCTACTAAGGCGCAGGCCCCTGTGCACCCTAAGGCTGGGTGCACCCAGGTGTCCAAGCCTGATGCCTAAAATGGCTGGCTACTTTCACAGATGGTCATCTTCATATAAGTAAAACAGTTATTAAATATATTAATAATCAACGATATTCATATTATCAAATATGGAATCAGAATGTCCAAAGTGGAACTGTGTGTTTCCATTTCCAACTCAGAAGTCTTATAAACCTGATTTCCCATTCTGACATCTGATCAGATGCAAGTGTAAGCATCTGAATCTAGTTTCTTCATTCGGAAGCAGATTGGATGATCAAAACATTGATTTGATCCACAAATTCGCTGATGAGTGTGGATTTTGGGCAAAAGCCATTTAGCTCCATGAAAGAAGTCCATACAGCAGTCATCTCCTTACATCTTGGGACTCTACTCCTACCACATGGTTTTGTGATGGCATGTCACATGGTATCAGAGCTAGTTCTCTCCTTGTGTTCACCCATTTGTCCCAGCGGTTTTCAGAAGCACCGCTCAATGTGTGTCATGAGACAGGCAGTAAGAAATGAC
Organism: Zantedeschia hybrid cultivar; assembly: GCA_030544215.1. Classification (NCBI taxonomy): domain Eukaryota; kingdom Viridiplantae; phylum Streptophyta; class Magnoliopsida; order Alismatales; family Araceae; genus Zantedeschia; species Zantedeschia hybrid cultivar. The sequence goes on along the minus strand of JARZZO010000013.1, from coordinate 10,145,584 downwards.
TACTTGTGGGTTAGTAAAAATAATAGTGCCATGGTTGAGCCGCTGCTGCAGCTGGGAAATGGGTAGAAGTACCAAACAATCGTACATCAGCATGAGAAAAAGATATTGGACCTTACATGTAGTATTCAAATCCAAAACCTGCCTTTTAGAAAAAAACATGCAAGCTATGCCCAAAGCAGATAATATCTTACATAGTTTAGACGAAATCATGACATTGTGATATTAGAATAAGAACCCCACAGTATGATCTGACCTATGTAGTCAGAGGCGTGAGGCGACCGGGGGGCCTCAACCTCAAACGCCTAGGCGATGGCCTAGGCATTTGAGGCGACATTTTAAAAAAAATATATAGATATTTATATAAAATGTCAAAAACACAAATAAAAGCATACAAAATGACACATTCCTTCACTCAAATACAATCAAATACGTCAAATCAAGTCAACTGAAATAAAATCAAATCAAAGATATAATCAACAAATTCATAGAAATTTTGCTACTAAATAAATCCACCATAAGGAAAATTTATCAAGGAAGCGCTAAACAAACACAATACTAAATAAGTCTATTACAACATCGACAAAGAGAGAGGGAGAGACAGAGAGAGGGAGAAGGACAGAGAGAGTGAGAGAGACATTGAGAGAGAAAATAGTCGATAGAGAAAGAGAGTGAAGTGGAGAGATAGAGGAAAGAGAAAGATGTAGAGAGAGAGGTGGACAGAGACATAGGAAGAGAGACAGAGAGGGGGCTCTGAGCCCTTGTAAGAGAGAGAGAGAGAGAGAGAGAGAGAGAGAGGAAGAGAGACAGAGAGGGGGCTCTGAGCCCTTGTGAGAGAGAGAGAGAGAGAGAGGGGGGGGTGAGAGAGACACAGAGAGGGGGCTCCGAGACCCTATAAGAGAGAGAGTAGTTGAGAGACAGAAAGAGAGACATAAAGAGAGTAGTCGAGACAGAAAGAGAGGGTGAGAGAGACAGAGATAGAGAGAGAGAGAGACAGAGATAGGGGGCTCTGAGTCCCTGTAAGAGAGAGAAAGAGAGTAGTCGAGAGAGAGACGGTAAGAGAGACATAAAAAGGGGGCTCCAAGCCCCTGTAAGAGAAAGAGTAGTCGAGAGAGAGAGGGTAAGAGAATGGAGAGAGAGAGAGAGAGAGAGAGAGAGTCATAGAGAGAGAGGGTGCAGGAGAGAGAGAGAGAGAGAGAGAGAGAGAGAAGAGAGAGAGAGATTAGGGCTTACTTGCCAGAGGAATCGCCGGAAATCTTCTTTGCGTCACTATCGTCGGACTGGAGCGCCGTTGTTGTCACCGGACTGGAGCGTCGTCGTCATTGTCGGAGATCGTGGAGGAAGCATATGGGATCGGGCTTGGGGGGAATGGGTAACGGAGGAGGCGAAGGGGGGTCAACGTTAGGGTTTGATTGGGGGGGTGGGTGGGTTAGTGGGTTACAATTTATATAGCATAAATAATGGCCCCTTTGGGCCAGCTCAAATGGGCATGTTTGCACCGGGCCACTGTAGGTGAGGCGAGACGAAGCGAAGAAGGCGCTCGAGGCGCGCTGAGGCAAGCGCCTTGGCAATTAAGGCAATCCCATTGATATCCCAGGCGACAAAGGCCAAAACGAGGCGACTTAACATCACATCGTCGTCTAGGCGATTGCCTCAGTTGCCTTTGATAACATAGGATATGACTAGTTTTGTGAAAGCTTTTGCATCAAGTTTCACTTCCCACTTTCATTTTGCATCTTGGCAGTTGTGCAAGTTAATGCTTACTCCATTTTAGGTAGAATGGCATGCATGTTGCTATATCTTGATTGTTTAGGGTAAAGTTGCAGCCTCTTATTGTTGTTATTGTTCTTGATTTATGTATTTTTGTCTTTATCATACTACATGTAGCTTTGTTACAGCATGGCATTGATTGATACATCTTTTAGGGACGTTTGATGCCTTGCTTTCGTCTATTACATATTTACATGTTATTGTTTTTCCTTGTTCCTAACTAATCTTCAACGGGCTGTTTCACTTACATGCTGCTACTTTTTTTCTTCTTCATGATTCCTAGGCCCATCCATTAAGATGGGTGCTTTCTGCAAAGTCTTCATATATTGGACATGATTCATGGTTCATCATGGTTTTCTTCCCCATTTCCTCTTACTAGTTAATACTATTACTTCATTCATGGAAATTGATTCAACACTTCCATTCTTGCTTAGGCTTATGATGCCGAGGCAAGGCCTTGGTCGCATTATTTGCCTCTTTTTTGCCCTTGACTACACAAAGACAACATTTAAACACTCATGTCTAAATAGTCTCAAAACACTTTGGCAAATTAGTGTATGAAAGATGAATGCACATAAAAGGGACATGTCCTCATGTTGGTGTTTAAGTGCCCATTATGTAGATATTCATCATTTCATCCATTGTTGTACAGATAGCACATGCAAATTCCAAAATTATTGATAAGAATAAATATGAACCATAAACGTAAGGCTGATTATCTCCATTCAGCTAGCCATTTGCTTACACTCCACGTGAGATCTCTAGAAATGCAATTGGGGTTCAGAACTTAAACGCATAAGCATTATCACAACCTTGCTTATTGTTAAGCAATTTAAGTTCATGCACCACAGCAAATAGAATAACATCTCGAAAGGAAAAGAATAGTAAACAATAGGGGGGAGATCATCAATTAGAAATGTACCAGTACTAGTGCGCAGCTTCAAATATATTTCATCTGACCGGCCCTTCCCTACTGATGTGCCCTTACTCAGCCTGTCTTGAAGAGAATGCCTAAGAGCACCTAAAACATTGCAAGAAATAGTAAAGCTCAGAGAGAGAAATGCATGAAGCTTTTTTGTTTTTTGCATTGTTGGCTCGTGTGTGAAACTTGTATCATTATGTACTCAGCAAGTTATGAAGGTTGGATGTTGATGCATTCAAAAACCCGACATGTGAAAGGGACAAACAAAAGATAACCGACCACTAGAGGGCAATGTACACGGATCTCACTTGCAGAAACTTGCTGTGATTTGTTGTCGATCTGCAGTATTATGGATTTCGTGTTTAGTGAGGCGTCTCTATGCAAATCAACAACTATAGGTGCCCGTGTGGCACCGTTTTCCCCCGTGGGCTGCAGTGCGATTATAAACAAGCCATATAAACAATTGTCCAATTCACAAGCAGATTTCAGCATTAGAAGAAATGAGGAAACCACCACACGCAGTAAGCAGCAACTTACTAAAACAGGATGCCCAATCAAGCTGTTCAAAACCGCAGATTTTCCGGCCCCCTATAGAAGCATAACAAAAGGAACAATACATCAAAAAGCATTCTAGAACATCAGGAACGTCACTTTTCGACATCTACGGATAAGATATTTGGTACCCAACTAATCTCTCCAGCAATATGAACTTGCGGCAAAAAATGCCGGCGGCATCCAATAAAAGGACAGTAAGCATACAAAAACACATCAAGAGAAGAAGACGAGATTCCAGCTGTCGATCTAGAAGTCTGCGCGATACATCCAAGAGAACGTTTCAAAGCAGGGGATGCGGGGGGAATTCGGGGACTCACGACATTGCCGAGGACAACGACGTTGAGGAAGGTGGACGCCCTGCGGGACGAGGCCTCCTCGGCGTCCTCGTCGGCCAGGAGGGCGGCGGCCTGCACTATGGCGTCCGAGAGCTGGTTCAATTCCTCCATGGCCTCCATCGCGGCAGCGCCCGCGCCGGCAGCACCGGGAGGGGGGATCTGGGCCTGGGTGCCGATTTGGCGCGGGAGTTGCCCACCACCGCCCCCTTCGGCGGCCTCCGAGGGCAGGGGAGAGGGTGGATCTGGATGGGATTGGGCGATCGGGAGGGAGAAGCGTGTGAGATCGGAGAGCAACGGGAGTTCCTGGTTCCTCCGGCGATATGGTTGTACTTAGTTGGGAAGAAGGGCGTCGTGTACGTGTTGGGACGGGGGACGGGGGACGGGGGCGTCGGGGCGGAGAGATGGGAACGGGAGGAGCAGAGAGAGAGAGAGAGAGTTGAAAGAAAGAATTGTTGGAGGAGAAGTGGGAGTTGTCCGGGGAGGAAAGGAGGTGTGGGAGGGACTTGTTCGACGAAGTTAACCACGTGCGACGCTCACGGGACGTGGGTGAGTGGGGCTTTCAAATGCAATTTTCATTTGTGTTGAATAATAAATAATCAATGAGATGTTAGAAAAAAAAAAGGCTAACCACATGTATACACATATTAGCAAAAAATCTGTGCATTATGAGGAGAAAACAAAAAGATAAAGAGAGAGGAAAAAATAAAAATAAAAAATATATATAGAATTAAGAAATCAAGCATTTATTACATATGTAACAAATGATATGCCAGATTGATGAGATATTAGTCAATCTTTTTTATATAACGTTCTCAATTTAAATAATGTAATTGTAGCGAACGTACACTCTAAAAAGAGACTCGTAAAAGGGCAAGTTTTTTAAAAATAATTTGCAATCAATTAGTTAAACACAAAACATATATCAATGGAAAAGAATGCTCTTCTTATCTTAGATTCTTCATCATCCACTTTCTTTCTTATCCCTCATTTTGGCCATTTTTGTTGAATATTGTACTCCTTGTCTGCATGATGGTAGGTAGTCTTGGTAGATTTAGAAAACAAATTTCATGTGTATCAAATGACTATTTATGTTCAGCTTCCTTTGGAAATATTTTTCTTCAGAAAGTGTTTTCTTGTTGCAAATATTTTAAACGTGAAATAGAAGTGAGAGAGAGCGGGGGAGAGAGAGAGATCAAGAGAGAGAGCCTAAAGAGAGAGAATTAATGAGAGAGAAGGAGGAGAGAGAGAAAATTAGTGAGAGAGAATTAATATGGGATAGAGATATTAATAGGGAATGGAGAGAGAGGGGGGAAGAGAGAGAAAATTAATGAGAGAGAATTAACAGGGACAAAGATATTAATAGGGAACGGAGAAAGAGGGAGAAAGAATTTAAGTGGGAAACAAAGGATTCTGGTGTTGACACGTGACACCAGGGAATATTGTTTTATATATATACTATAGATATATATATATATCCATATTCTTATTAGAATTTGTCTTTTTTATTTATTGGATATCTTATTGCTTTTTATATTGTCATATGTACCTCGTACCAAGTCACATTCCTACGTTCGTAATCTTACCATCTTTTTTCCCAATTTTACGTAGAATTTTAGAGAGAAAAGAGACCAACATCCCCTTGTTTAACCCTCTCACATGATCCAAATGTGTGTGTGTATATATATACATTATACATATGTCTTTAGGGTGGCCCTCCTACTATTCTCTATGGCATATCCTTTCAGGACCTTGAGGTGACTTCTAGACAACAAGTAAGATCAAAATGCGCCTTAGTGTGTTGCAAAGCCTACTTGTTAGAAGTAGAAATAGCTTCATGACAAGGGGTAATTAGGTTTCAGCCCAATGAAGCCCAAGAAGAGAAGGCCCAGGGGCCCGCGGCTCGCAAACGATCATGAACAAAGGTCACATGAGTTTTTGCAAACACCTTACGGGGAAGTTTGGTCCAAAGATCTCGAGTAGGGGGCCCAAGTTTCTGAGAGAGTTAACCCCCAAGGAGGCCACCACCCCTTGAGCAGTGTCTCATGAGAGAAGAGCCAATCTCTCAACCGACTTCCAAGAGAGTCAAACTCTCAAGATTCTAAGTCCCTTGCTCTAATTGGGCAAGGCCAACATCTCTAAAGCCTAAAGATCGAGACCCCCGACTTTTTGAGAAGGTAGGGGCTCTTGGGACAATTTAAGTCCTCCCACTCCCATCAACTAGTAGTAGTCACAATCAATACACCGCAAGAGATAGTTCAAAGGTAGGGCCCCACTATCTCTGCCTGAGATGGAGAGAGAGGATCATGCATCCAACTTGGAGACCTATGATTCCCTCAATTAGGAGGCCCAAATCGTGGGCCATTAGCAAGCCATTGTGGAACCGCCCTCCAGTGCCTTACTCCTAAGGAGGTATAAATATATTGACCTCTCTCCAGAACGAGGTATGTTCTTATACACACTTACACCTAGACAACCGTAGCCATCAGTCTCCTTCCACTCAAGGATCTAACTTAGGCATCAGAGGGTCTTTCCCTCACCTAGACGAGAGACCCCTTAACTACCTTCTTCTTCTTGCATGCCCTTGCATCCATACGTCCTTTTTAATACAAATTCTATGGTGACAAGTAGCCAGAGATTAAATTGGACAACCCTAAGCGTCAGACTAGTCTTCTGACTACTATACAATTGGCGTCGTATGTGGGAAACGCGCAAAAGGCCATAATTAGAGGAAACAACAGGCAGAGTCACCGCACGGGAGCTCCCTCCCAACAAGATGCCGTAAAAAATGTCGTCAACTGCCACGACTCCCAGAGGCATCCTATACTCTGTCGCAAAATAGCAATGACCCTCTAGGTGCATTGCACAGCAACTAGGCATCCTCATCACTCTAATGTAAGAATGCCTTCCTCCACCTCAGGCAAGAGCTCCTCAAGGGGCTTAATAGCCTACACAACAAGCTATCCAGGAGGGGCAGCAAGGATCTTGAAGCACAGGCGAGTGCTTCACCATCCTCAACAACGAAATTCACCGCAATAACCTTAGGCCTATCAGTTCAGGCGTCATCGAGTCAAACTGCGCCTCTCCCAGGCGGAGAAAGGGTAAGAGGAGCCAAAGCCGCCACTCCAATGCGCCGACTATATCCCATTCCTCCCGAGTGGATCCGATAGTGAACTGACGCATCTGTAAGCTAGAAAGGCGGCTCGAAGAGTGGGAATGTCGGCTAGACTGAAAGGAGAGGCGCCTCGATAATCTCCTCCGTTAGAGGCCCTCCTCCTCCCCTACCGACGGCGACAAGGATTTATCTCTTTTCTCCCATAAGATCCTCGACGTCCCTATGCCAAAGAAATTGCCCATCACCAACCTCAGCACCTATGATGGGTAAGGTGATCTAGAGAACCACTACAATAATTTCTAATCTCATATGAGGTTGCATAGGGTCTCAGACGCCATTAGGTGCCACGCCTTTGCTACAACTTTGGTGGAAATGGCGCAAGCCTGGTTCATGTCCCTGGCTCCCGGATCTGTTCACTCTTTCAGGCAATTTAGAAAGCTGTTTAAGGACCACTTCAATGGAGCCCACCACCAAAGGTTGTTCGCTAGCTTGGTGGTGATCAAGTACAGGCATGGGGAATCCCTTAGAGATTATATCTCCCATTTCCACGTAGAGGCCCTATGAGTACCCAAACTCCAGGCTACAGCCATTACCTAAAGCACCTGAGATGTAATCATCCTCCAAGCTTCCAAGACGCTCAACGCGCTGTCACCCTCGCACACCAGCATAATGACTGTGAAAGGTGGTGACCGCATACCACTCCCGAGGAGAGGAGACCGACCACAAATGTACCAACGAATGACCTCCTCTCCCTGAGAAGAAGAGGAACCGACGATTCGAAGGGGAGGCCAAAAATCCCACGGCCTATGACAACTATGTTGGGTTCGGTCAAAACCCCCGGGAAATAGTAACAGCGGAAGAACAGAAACGATTTCCCACAACAGTTACGGGCTCCGATTGATGCAACAAAAACGATCTAAATAAAATCACACGGAGATTTTCACTTTGCGTAGAACACGTTGTTTTACAAGGATCGATGCCGAACTCCTCAAAGCTGCGAGCCGTACAAGTGTACGGCCTCTAGAGCTAATCCACACGAACCCTTACAGCAACCGGATCTTTTCTCCTTCAACCCGCATAACACAAACCCTCCGCCTCAAGTTCTCTAGCAAGAGTCCAACTCTTACAAACACTTGGCAGCCACCTTTGGAATGGGTGGGAATTAGGTTAGTTGCGGGCTCTGGGAGAAGAAAGGGTTATTTATAGGCATGATATGGCGGTAGCTTGAACCGCCTCCTTTTAACCAAACCAATCCTTTAATGGTTATAGTTAAAGTTAACTCTATAACATTTTTATATTAATATATTATTATTAGCTTACTTATCAAATAAGCCTAATAATACATATATTATATATATGCCCTTTATATTATTGTATATATACTTTTAAGTCATTTACATATTCTTTTCCCAAAAGAATGTAATATTTTAGTATATTTGTCTATATAATAATACTCCATTCTACAAGAGTTATTTATGTGTGATCCTCTAGGCCCATTATCACTATGGTTTAAAGATCCATTAACTTCTAATCTAATTAGAAATAAGTTAAACCGGTTATTCATAATAACCGTTTAATTTGATTCGGACCTTTTGATCACGTTGGATCAAGCAAATCCGCGTGATCCCAGAGGATATCGGGTTCATATTCACCATGTTTGACACATGTAAGTCTTCAGTTATCGTATCGCTATAAACCCTTGCTCATTCTATGAGTCCGATCCGATCGTGTAGTATGGTTATGTTAAACCACTAGTGATTGTGTCGTCTGACCATGACCTCCTTAATAATTTCACGTTCGATCTAAACGAATTGACACCACCCTGACCAGGGGTTTAGTGGAGTGTCCATGTCATGACCCATTAATTGTATGTGATATACCTGACAGTGAGCGATCCCCTTTTGACCATTAATGGTCTTCGCATGTATTCCGATGTGGCTAATAATTCGGTGTTTCGTGACTTATAGTTAAAGTCACTTAATTAAACATTAAACCACACCAGTCCTCACGCAAGACCCCATTAATGTCTCAGGTCAAAAGATCAACGATACTACTGAGACATATGGATCTTCAGTTGACATTATGTATAATTAACCATATGAAGATCCATCAGCGGATCAGTTCAGTGAACATCCTCCCAGGATGAACACCTACACATATGTACTGGTGCCCCGCATCTATGACCGTGAGATTGGTCATCTACACATCATGCGTGCCGATTTACGAGTAATAATGTCTTAAAGTGATTACTCTCCAATCATGAACAATTTAAGGTACATGTTCATGTACAGTCAAACTCACATTCGAGATCCCATCTCTAAATTGACTTTACAACCACATATTCTAGGGACAACACAAATCAATCCACATATTACAAGTTTACGCTCTAATTACCACTTAATTATATTGAACAAGATTGTACAACACATTGGTCCTACATGACCTAGAATTGGCCTGTAGGACATCCAAACACTAACAAACTACACTCCTCTGACCACACCTATCTTTGAGATCCTCCAAGATATCTAGGACAAGGAGTATGTCAATTGGTCATAGAAGATGAGGTCCGACCTAAAGCACCAAGACAAGAGGAAGTACTACCACTCGAGAAGTACCGACAGCTCCGAGACGAGATCGAGTCACTAAATCGAAGGGTCTACCTCGGGAAGTATGTGGCCGAGCCTGCAAGATCTGATCACTCCCCAAATCGAGAACTGCCCTAGCAGGATGGAAATCCAAATGATCTCGGAAGGACTAGCATCCAGAGGAGACAACCACCAAGGCAGGAAGTGCTACACGCGTCAGGTTGTTGCCCAAAGCTAGACTAACCCGGGGGGGTGAATGGGTTATTAAAAAAAATACTTGAACTAAAATTGAATGCAGAAGCTAATAGTGGACAGAAAGAGAAAGAGATAAGGAAACAATCACACAGTAAATACACAAGAGATTTATATTAGTTCGGTCCATCTAGACCTACGTCCAGTCTCTATAAAATCACTTGAGATTCCACTAACAGCAAGGTACCAACCCCTTGTAGGTTACAATCTACATAAACCTTCTGCAACTACAGGCCCTCTCTTCAACATGAAGATGAACAATCTCTTGCTTCCAGCAGGCCCTCTCTTCTAAAACCAGGAAGAGGAACAACCTCATGCTTCTAGCAGGCCCTCTCTTCCATAACCAGGAAGAGGAACAATATAGAGAAGATTTAAATCAACATAGTATGTCTTTAAATCAGGCTAATGTTCACAAATAGCACAACACATATCAAGACAATAAATAAACAACAATGCAACAAATGTCTTGATCTGAAGAGGATCTCCAAGAGCTTCTTTTAAGAGTGATGAAGCAAGGCACTTGAGATCTTCAGGCTCTCTCTCTCAGCAAGCTAGGCGTTGTAGGCACTTGAGAAGATTTGGATGCTCTTTTTTTTTTTTTTTTTTGCAACAAAGTACATCCTCTTGTATGTATATGTGTATGTGTATTCGTACTTAGATATCTCTGGTGAAGGGTTTCTATATATACAAATTCTTCAAAATTAATTTGTTAGACTGGTTGGTAGTTGATGGTGACATCTTCCCGCCTGTGTCTAAAGTTTAAATTTCCCAGAGAGAGACTGAAGAGAGAAATTGTTGGACTTCTACATTGGTAGACTCGAGGTAGCTAGTTTCATGCATAGAAGCTTCCTTGGGCACAGATCTGGCTATCAATGTAACATTCGATTATTAGCATGTAATTAGCATGATTATGTTATTAATTAATTTTGAGCTACTGCATTATGTAAGTTGATGTTCTTGATGTTCTTGAAGAATGTAGGTTGCATAGGTGTTAGTTTCATAAGAGTTTAGCTTAGTTAATCATAGGAAATAAGTAAATCTTTAATATATATTTTTTATATCTTCAAATTATTTGTTATTGTGAAGTCCTTAGGTGTGAAATAGTTGAATGATGTAGGGATTTAAATTTTAAAAAGCCTAAAATACATTAAGCATAGTAGAAGTTAAATTTCTGCAATTCAGACTTTTTCTGTAACTCTTTTGACAGTATGGTAACCTTCAAATTTTTATGATTTTATTTTGTATAAAAAACTTATTAAATTTTTATGACATAATTACGACATAATTTGACATCTCCAAAAAAATAGGCATAAATTTTCATGTTCATATGGTGATATTTCTAGGTCATGAACAAGACTGTGATTTTCAGATACAACTTTCTGAGTTCATCTGATAGCATGTTAGAATATGAATTTCAGTGATTTATATGTTTCACAAAATGATCTGAAATTTTTATGACATAATACTCATACTAGTATAAATCTTCAAAAAACATTTCATGAATTTTTATATTCATATGATGATGCTTCTAGGTCAGGTAACATGGTATAACTTGTAGATACAGTTTTTGAACTTCATTTGATAGAATGTTAGAATGTGAATTTTATTAATTTATATATTTCACAAACTAATCTGAAATATTTATGGCATAATAATCGTACTAATATACATCTTCATAAAAAGTTTCATGAATTTTTATATTTTTATGGTGATGCTTTCATGTCGGATAACATGGTATAATTTGTAGATAGAGTTTTCAGATTTCATTTGATAGTATGTTAGAACATGAATTTTAGTAATTTATGTGTTTTATAGAATGATTTAAAATTTTTATGATATAATAGTTTCATTATTATACATCTCTATAAAAAGTTTCAAGAATTTTAATATTCATATGATAATGGTTCCTAGTGTGTGTAGCAAGGTTCATATTCCACTCTGACATTTCAGTAACTCAGGAATAATATAATGATGTTTGATTTTCTGCTATCTTTGTGGAGGACTATTTAAGCCCACATTTTTATAGGACGTACCTAATGTGAATTAGTATAATATGTGAAATTTTCAGGATTTTTGGAAGTACTTTTATGTATTAATAAAATCAATGTTTTAAATGTGGGCAGATTACTTCTGTAGGAGATTTGTGATTACTTATATGTGTTGTCTGAGTTTATAACAAATTGTATTTAAATTCATCTTAGAACTTGATTTATTTAGCTTTTTAATTATGATTTGGAGTTATTATTAGTTTATGAACTCCTGAAAAAAAAATCACTAAAGTGGTTAATCATTTTCATATGTATATATTATTGTAGTTACATAAATATTAAGTTTATTCTCATAATGTTAATGAAGCTTGTCGATTGGATATAGCCGCTATATGAGAATAGTTCTGGGGAAATGGTGGCAACATCCCCACCAGGACCTTTTTATTTTGGGGCTGCGTGCTACGCCTAAAAAGGTGGGGGCCACCTCCAGAACTCATTAGCTCTGTTACCTGAAGGCCGCGGGTAGAAATCCTTTGTTAAGGTAGGGTGACGACCCTTAGGGTAGCGCTACGCCCATGACTTAGCTCTGTACGTGCCTAGGAGTTTAGTTTCTATATTCTTTTTCTGGTTCATAGTGACAGTTGGATGTGTGTTCAAGCACTATTATAATAAGTGGGAACCTATGGTCTGAAAAACAAAAATTATATCTTGCAATCTATATATCATTTCAGTAAATCAACTTAATAATCTTAAGTTATGTACTCTGACCCTATTCATATATTGATAAGCTTGTGTAGCTTTGTTCACAGTTAGCATGATATTATGAACCATGTATCTCAATTTCCGTATTGGCATATAATTCTGATGCACATATATATTATGTGTTAGTTTTGTTTTCTGTTATGTTTAATGTTCTTATGCAATGTACATATTCTGCTTCAATTATTTGATTGGCAAATTCTTATGAAGGCAGCCTCATCTGCCTACTGAGTTACCATTTTTTTGGTACTCATGCCTATTTTTCAGGTGATCGGATAGAGGGAGAAGCAAAGTGAGTTTGAAGTTGGGTCATTCAGGGTTCGCATAAGATGATATCTCTTTTTGGGCGAGCCTAAAGGATTGAACTATGTATATACTTATGCTTTTGTTTTTGTTGGAATATACAATAAAGATCCTGACATGTAAAAATGACAATCTACTATGCAACGCTTTGGTATAATGTTGTGAATGGTGGAACTTTCTTAGTATTTAGATTTCTTTTACAAATTTTTATACTACGCTTCTATTTGAAACATAGTATCCTTCCAATTATATGTTCTGAGAGGTCTTTTCCCCCTGTTGCGCTTTGGCCATCTCTGTAATTACCTTGTATATTATAGATTACTGGGCCAGGACATGACAGTTAAGGTCAGTGGTACGTGTGTTGTCTGATCAGACCTGCCAAAAGCACAAACCGTAAAAAGACAAGTTTGCTTTTCCTGCCATGACATCAGTTGGAAGCAGAAGTCTTATAATAGTCCATGGTAGCATCAAAAAGCTAACAAATCTGACAGATAAAGATATGACAGAGATCTCAAGTAAAAAATACATATAAAATATATCATGAGAGTATTGGCTAATTTCAAGTCAAATTCAATAAAGTAATCGCTAGTCAAAACAACAGGTTAATTAGAATGGCAGTCTTTTAGTGTAAGTCAAGAGTTTAAGTCACAAATAATCGCTAATCGAAGTGAGAATCTGGCTACTAATTGAAGTCAAGTAAGTAAGTGTTAATCTAATACACAAATAAACCGTTAATTGGTATATAGGTGGCGCTCACTTAGATTAGAAGAATGACTTAATTTAAAACGCAAGAATAAGTTAATCAAAGTGATGTCTAAAGTATTAATCAAAGTCTTAATCGATATGAGAAATAGGGTGAAACTTGGGTAAAGTCTCTCACTAATCGAAGTCTCAATTTGTTCAGTAATCGCAGTAAGACTTATAACCAATAATCGAAATGACACTTATGTTCAGAAAAAAAAAGATACATGTTAATCGAAGTAATGCTGAAAACGTTAATCGAAATGAGACTTATAGTGTTACTCGAAATGAAGTCTAAAAGCGAAGTTGCAATTAGCGTTATATCAGTAATCGAAAGATATCTCAGAATGTTAATCGAAATGAAACTTAAAACGTTATTTCGATTAAAACACAAAGTGTAACTCTAAGTCGAGTTACGATTAACGTTATAAAACTAATCGAAATGGTCGCTTAATCGTTAATCGAAGTCATACTTTGACTCGACTCGAGATGAATTACTTAACGATAATCGAATGGAACTTAGTAACATTAATCGATAGGAAACTCATAGAGTTAATCGATAGGAAACTTACAAGTCTATTCAAGGTGAACCTCAAGTTCTTTAATCGAAGTGACTAAGTCAACATTAATCGAAATAATACTTAGTCACTTAATCGATAGAACACTTAGATAAAATCAAATGGTTATAGCAGAAAACTATTTCGATTAACACAGAGAGTTTTTCGATTAATACTGAACTCTCTTTAAGTTACTTGAAGTCCTGAAAACTTAATCGAAGTTCTAGTTAACTCCTTAATCGTAAGTATTAAAGAACCCTGAAAACGACAAAGTCACAGAGCTTATACAACTTATATTAAAGTCTATCAGTATCGTAACTAATAAAATAAAGAATTCTCTCACTCTCTTGGAAAGAAAGTCCTGACATTTTCATAGTGTGTTATCACCAAAACATGGGGAATATTATGAATACACAAATTACTTAACAATCTCTACATTATTGGTGATGACAAAACTTCTGAAAAATATAAGTCTATAACCAGAAACAATGCAACATTTATTTAAAAATAGGTATTAGAGCAAAGATACAAAAATTGTTATCAGATCTTAAACAAAAAGAGTTATAAAAGCTGAACTAGAATGCTATCCGAGCTAAACTAAGTAAGCTATATGCATATGTAGTTTTTGTTTGAAATGTTGGATAGATTATTTCTCGGGCTTTTTGTCATTCATACAAAAAGGTAATCACACATAGTCTTAAATAAAAGAAAGACATAAGGAGAGTGGAAGATAATAAGAAAAGATATTAAATTCCAAAATTGATAAGTGTGTTTGAAGAGGTACAAAATTGTGGGACAAAAAAATTTGGAGAAGGGACAACATATTAGAACTGTAAGAACTTGTCCGAGCAGGGCAGAGCATGAGTGGTAACACTCTCCCAGGTCTTCTACTCAATTTCCTATGATCTGGCTATATACTCTTGGGTAGACATTCTGACTGTCTGGTCTAGCTCTGTCTGCCATTTGCAGTAATGCTCATACCCCTGCTTTATCCTGACTATGTATTCTTCGCGGGACACTCTATGGCTTAGATACCTAGGCACTGGATTCTTTCCATATTGAATGAAATCTTGTATTTTGAAGGGAGAAACTAGGTGTGCTTGCTTGAGTGCTTGCTTCATGTTTCTGTAGGCCAAGTAGATGCACTTATAGTTGAAATAAGTGTCAAAGGAGAAGGCAATAGACTGCTGATCTTCAAAATCTCTGATAGACAGAGGCTTCTTCTTGCGAGATCCCCTTTCTCTGTTTACCGTGAGGAGCTACTCATGAAACTTTGGATGTTAGGCCTATTCTTCTTTTGTGTACTGTTTGATTTGGAAGAAAACTATAGAGAATGTTTCTGGTTTCAGCTTCCCATTCTAAATGACCAACTTCATGAAGTGAGCTAAAGGGAAGAACTAAATTGAACTTAGCTGCTTGTTTTTCTTTCATCTCTCTATATAGCTCCATGATTTGAGAGCCTTTAGTTGTACCCATCATCAAATAATGTACCTGAGGGAACTTTATGGGTACAGAGGCTTCATCTAGATCTATACTGATTTGCACAGTCTCACCAGGATGCTGAGCTCGGATTGATCCCTTAGGTATCCAGACCCACTTCTTTATCTTACAGGTTTTGGAAGTGTGTCTCAATCTCTCACAATGTGAACAACAATCTATTTGAGGAGTTTTTGGTTGTGAGCTTGTTTTAGTTTTGGATTTTATAAATCTAGGGGTAGGATACTTATTTGTGGGTTTTATATGTGTAGAGGCTTTAGGTTGTACAAGACCAAGTCCATCTTTTCTATTATTTGCCCTAAGTTCTTTTAAGCATAGGTGTAAAGATGTTTTGTCCCTCGTTAAATTCTCAAGAGAGGATTTTAAGTATTGCTTTTCTTTAATTAATTCATCTTGTTATGTTTTCTCTTCATTAGCAATCATCTTTCCCTTGGTTATCTTTGAGAGTTCAACATGTAGTTCTTGAAGCTTAATGTCCTTCGTTTTATTTACCTCATCAAGGTGTATATTATCATATTTTAGACTTTCATTTGCCTGTACTAATTCTGAGTTTTCAGTTTTTAGAAAACCACTCATAGCACTCAATTTTTCGTAGTTTATTTTAAGCATCTCTAACTCTTTTGAAAGTATTTAAAATTTTCATATATCTCATCAAAATGTTCCTCAAGAGATAGCTCTTCGTCAGAATCAGAATCTAAAATAAAGGGAGGAGTAGAAGTTACATGTTCATCAATTTGATGAGTGATGCCCGCCATCAGAGCAATAGTGGCTATCTCCTCTTCTTCCTCTGAGGTAGATGAAGTTGAGGAGTCTTCCTCATTATCCCAAGTTGCTGCCATTACTTTTCTCTTGAAGAACTTGGACTTTTTAGTATATTCCTTCTTCTTATCTTTGTTCTTCAGTCAAGGGCACTCTACTCTTATATGCCCAGGTTGTCTACACTCGTAACAGGTTGGTTCATACTTCTTTTCTTTGAAGGTCTTCTTCTTATAATATATGTGATTGCCATGAGACTTCTTTTTCTTCAGAATCTTATACAACCTTCTAGATAGCAAGGCTTCTTCCTTACTGTTAGCATCATTGTCTTCACTTGGTGATGATGTCTCACTAGTGCTCGGTTGTGAAGTCTTGAGAGTCGGAGAGACTTTTCTCTTAGAGGTACCTCCCCAAGTCTTTTCATGTTTATCTCATGGTCCATGAGGGACCCAATGAGTCGTTCAAGTGTCAAGGTATTGAGGTCATGAGCTTCCTCAATTGCTGTCACTTTTGGTGTCCATTGGCTGGGGAGAGATCTTAAGACTTTTCGAACAAGGTCTCCAGATTGATATTCTTTTCTAAAAGCCATTAACCCATTGGTGATGTCTGTAAATCTAGAATATATCTGGGCAATGGTCTCGGTTCGTTCCATCTTGCACTTCTCGTATTGTGTAACCATAATATCTATCCTGGCCTCCTTGACCTTCTCTTTACCTTCATATGTTAGCTGTAGTTTTAGCCACATCTCTTTGGCAGTTTTGCATGTAGAGATCCGATTAAATTTCTTCTTTGTCAGGGCGCAACATAGAGTACTCTTAACCCTGTTATTCAAAGAGATAAAACGCTTGTTATTATCTGTCCATCTCTCCCTGGGAACAGTTATGACGTAGTCTCCATCCTCAAACACACTCCATATATCAAGGTCGATCCCCTTAAGGAAATATTCTATACGGCATTTCCAGTAAGTGTAGTCTTTCCTATCAAATAGTGGAGGGCGGTTGATGGATTGACCTTTAGTATAACTATTTGTCATAGCTATTACTCTTTTGACTGTTAGGTCAAATAAATGAGAGACCGGGCTATGATACCACTTGTTACCCAAGGCTAGACTAACCCAGAGGTGGGGTGAATGGGTTACTAAAAAAACATAATTGAACTAACATCGAATGCATAAACTAATAGTGGACAGAAAGAGAAAGAAACAAGAAAACAATTGCACAATAAATGCATAAGAGATTTATATTGGTTCGGTCTATCCAGACCTACGTCCAGTCCTTAAGAAACCACTTGGGGATTCTACAAATAGAAAAGTACCAACTCCTTGCAGGTTACAATCTACATAAAACACAAGAATTAGTTAATCGAAGTGATGTCTAAAGCATTAATCAAAGTCTTAATCGATACGAGAAATAAGGTGAAACTTGGGTGAAGTCGCTCACTAATCGAAGTCTCAATTTGTTCAGTAATCGCAGTGAGACTTATGCTCAATTGAAATAACACTTATATTCAGACAAAAAAAGATATACCGTTAATCGAAGTAATGCTGAAAATATTAAGCGAAATGAGACTTATAGCGTTACTCAAAATGAAGTTTGAAAGCGAAAGTTCGATTAGCGTCATATCAGTAATCGAAAGATATCTCAGACTACTAATCGAAATGAAACTTAAAACGTTATTTCGATTAAAGTACAAACTGTAACTCTAAGTTGAGTTTCGATTAACATTATAAAGCTAATTGAAATGGTCGCTTGATCGTTAATCGAAGTTAGACTTAGAGTCAACTCGAGGTGAATTACTTAATGGTAATCGAATGGAACCTAATAACTTTAATCGATAGGAAACTCACAGAGTTAATCGATAAGAAACTTTAAAGTCTATTCAAGGTGAACCTCTAGTTTTTTAATCGAAGTGACTAAGTTAACATTAATCGAAGTAATATTTAGTCACTTAATCGATGGAACACTTGGATAAAATCAAATGGTTCTAATAGAAAAGCATTTCGATTTACGCAGAGAGTTATGTTTCGATTAATGGTGAACTCTGTTTAAGTTACTTAAAGTTCTGAAGCTTAATCGAAGTTTCAGTTAGCTCCTTAATCGTAAGGATTAAAGAATCCTAAAAACGATCAAGTCATAGAGCTTATACAACTTATATTAGAGTCTGTCAGCATCTTAACTAATGAAACAAAGAGATTTCTCTCACTCTTTTGAGAACAAAGTCTTGACATTTCATAGTATGTTATCACCAAAATATGGTACATATTATGAATACACAAATTACTTAACAATTTCTCCCTTTTTGATGATAACAAAACTTCTTGAAAATGTAAGTCCATAACCAAAAACAATGCAACATTCTTTTAAAAACAAGTATTAGAGCCAAATATTGACCAGCTGACCGATTCAACCTCAGGGAACGACATGCTCAGCTTCCTAGACGCTTACTTCGGATACTACCAGATTCGTATGAACCTGACAAATGAAGAGAAGACCGCGTTTATCACCGACTTCAGCATTTTCTACTACACTAGGATGCCTTTTAGTCTTAAGATTGCGGGGGCTGCCTACTAACGCCTCGTCAACACCATGTTCAAAGCTCAACTTGGGAGGAACATGGAAGTGTACATTGACGACATGTTGGTCAAGAGCTCAAGAGCGACGGATCATTTGTCTAACCTTGTTGAAACATTGTACACCCTTAGAAGGTACGACATGAAACTTGATCCTTCAAAGTGTGCTTTCGGAGTTAAGTCGGATAAGTTCCTAGAGTTCCTAGTCACACACCGAGGGATCGAGGCAAACCTCGAGAAGCTCAGGGTCATTTAAGACATGCAACGTTCTGACAAGCTTCGGGACGTGTGGTGTCTCCCTGGGAGGATAGCGGCCCTCAGTCGATTCCTATCCTGAGCGGCAGAGTGGTGCCTTACCTTTTTCAAAATTATAAAGGAAATCCACATGCAGTTGGGAAACAAAGGCACGATAGAGTGGATTGAGGAATGAGAAAAAGCTTTCCCATAACTTAAAAGTTATCTCACTTCACCTCCAGTGGTGTCAAAGCCGATCGCGAGGGAACAACTTTTCCTCTACCTCTCAGTCACCCCTCATTCACTAAGCTCTATGCTAGTAAGGGATGATGGGATCTAGAGGCCCATCTACTACACAAGTAAGATCCTACAAGGGCCCGAACTGTGGTATCTAACTATTGAGAAGTTCATCTTGGCGCTTATTTACTCGGCGCATCAACGACACTGCTATTTTCAAGCTTACTCAATAACTGTCCTTCCAAGCCAACCTCTGGTCCTGATCCTCCAAAATGCAGAGGCCTCAGGGAGCTTTGTGAAGTGGGCAATTGAATTGGGGGAGTTTGATATTGCCTATAAGCGGAGGACAGCTATAAAGGCTCAAGCCTTAGTCAATTTTGTGGCCAAGTGCACTATACCGACCTTGGGGCCAGACGCCTCCTCTCCCAGGCCATCTTGGGAGTTATATGTCGATAGTCAACTTGTGTTACCATTACCCGAAGGGATCGAGCTACATTACGCCCTCTGGTTCAAGTTCCCCGGCTCCAATAATGTGGAGAATATGAAGCCTTCATGTCGGAAATTTGGATGGCTTATTGCGTGGGGGCCACCCGAGTCAAAATCTACACTGACTCCCAGCTAATGGCGAGTCAGGTGAGCATAGATTTCGAGGCCTGAGATCCGAACATGAGAAAATACCTACAAGAAGTCAAAAGCCAGATAGTTGCGATAGATTTTTTTGAAGTTATACAAATCTTAAGAGAGGAGAATTGTAAGGCCGATTCACTGTTGCGGCTAGCCTCTTCAGTCGACCTAGTACCTTCTTGATCGGTCCTCATTGAAGAGTTGCTCCAGCCCAACATCGTCAAAGAGTCAGTGCAGGTGATGGACCGAACATTGTCTTGGATGGACCCCTATCATGGACTTCTTGTCTTACGGTCGACTGCCAGATGACGACTAGAAGCGAGAAGCGTTCGCAATAGGGGTCGACGCTTTACTCTAATAGATGGAATCTCTATTGGAGAGCCTTTTCACAGTCATTCCCAATGTGTCTCCACCCGATAGAGGCATTAAAGGTAGTAGAAGAAGTCCATGAAGGAATGTGTGGGAGCCACCTATGGGGTCAGTCGCTAGCTTGCACCCTACATCGACAAGGATATTGCTGGTCTACTTTGCAGAAGAAACACACTAGAATATGTCAAGAAATGGGACAAGTGTAAGCGCTTCGCACCAACTCCACACCAACCTGCCATCCCTATGACCAACATCCTTGAGCCATGCCCTTTCGCTAGAGGGGGGGGGGGATCAACATCCTAGGTCCCTTCCCATAGGCTTCAGGGCAACGTAAGTTTGTTATTGTGGCAATCGACTTCTTCACAAAGTGGATCAAAGCTAAACCACTCGCCAAAATCACCGACGAAGCAACATGAAATTTTGTGTGGAAATTAATAATATGCGGATTCGATACTGTGGGCCCTAGTCTCGAACAACGGGAAGCAATTTATTAGTGCCTACTTCTGAGAGAGATGCAAACAGTTGAAGATCATAAACTGTTACATGTTAGTGGCTCACCCTTAAGCTAACGGCCTGGTTGAAATTGCTAATTGAGCCTTACTCCAAGGCATAAAGACTCGATTAGAGGGGGCCGCAGGGTCCTGGATGGAAAAGTTGCCAATTGTCCTGTCATTATACAGGACAATAGCCAAGCAGCTACATGAGATACTCCTTTCCACTTAGTTTATGGGGCGGAAGCCCTGATCCCCCTAGAAGTGGGAAGCCCTTCACTTTGAGTCGAGCTATGGCGGAAGAATAAAATTAAAAACAACTACAGGAAAACCTCAATATGCTCCCAGAGGTCTGAGAAATCGTCGGGCTAAAAATAATCGAGTATCAGGGAAGAATGGCCAGATACTACAACCTCCGAGTAAGGGAAGGGCAGTTTCTCCTAGGAGACTTAGTCCTACAGAAAGCTAAAGCATCGGCTCTAAAACTATCCTCGGGAAACCTTGCCACTGGGAAGGCCCCTACCATATCTCGGAAGTCCCGAGAAGGGGCATACCGACTGGTCACACTCGGAGATGAAGAGGTACCTCGCACCTGAAACTCCGACAACTTAAGAGCCTCTTATTGTTAGGACTATTTATTTTCAAAGAACATTATATCCAGTTTACAAGTTAATAGTGAATCTATTCCCAAAGTGTTTCTGCTTCCATTTTATCTTCCCCGAGTACCTACACTTGGAAAGGGCTCTTAAGTCATTTTTTCCCCTAGTACGTACACTTGGGAAGGGTTCTTAATCCATTCGTTCCCCAAGTGCCTATCCTCAGGAAGGGCTCTTTGTAACACCCGAAGTTCTAGATGGTTAGATTAGTTTAATGAAGTTGTATTAGATTAGGTTTAGCTAGTTTAAGTAGGGTAGAAAACTTGTAAGATTATGACAATGGTCAGTAGGAAGACTTAAAAGAACTCAGAAATTCTAAGTCTTAGATAATCGATTAACTGAAGCTAAAAGAGATCCTATAATTGAAGTTAGAACAAACTTTCTAATCAAATTCTAGTTTTGAGGGTAATCGATTTCCATAAGGACTTATAATTAGAATTAAGCTAAGGGATAATCGATTTAAAAGAAGTTAGTAATCGAAGTTAAATCACCAATCCATTAAACAGAGAACATATAATTGATTAAAAGGAGCCCAATAATCAAAGTCAGAATAAGGCATAAATCAATTAAGTAAAAGAACTATAAATCGATTAACAGTAAGAAAGATAATGGATTAGCATAAGTAACTGGGCTAAGATAAGCAGTTAATTGAAATTGAATAACGAATATAATCGAAGGTAGGTAATCGATTAGAAAATAACGTGTAATCGATTTGAGGAACCAACAAGTAATTGATTTTGTTAAGCTGTGTAATCGAAGCTATGTTAAGGTGAAGAATCGATTAAACATATGATCGGTAATCGATTAAGTAAGAGCCTTATAACCGATTAGAAGAACAAATAATAGATAATCGATTCATATAAGTGTTACAATCGCAGTTAGGATTAGTCATGTAATCGACTAAGTGAAAGACCTATAATCGATTAACAGGGATGATATGTAATCGATTAACTGAACAACCCATAATCAATTAGTAGAACTAAGCATAATCAATTAATAAAAGAGGAAACGATCAATTAACCCAATAACGCACAATCAATTTAAGAGATAACTAGTAATTTATAATCGAATCGATTCACTAAGTAAACTGATAATCGATATGAAATCGATTGACTGAAGGCATCGTAATCGATTAACTGCAGACCCTGTAATCGATAGATTTAATATGTATAATCGATGGATGAGAACCCAATAATCGATTAAATGAGTTGTGAACCTAGTCGATATATTGTCCGACGGCTAATCGATAACTTAAGTTTTGTGTAGTGAATTATATGGCTAAGATTCGAAGGTACCTGTTAACTCTAACATAGATTTAAAACAGGAAAATATAGATGATGTGAACTTAGCGGGTACTAATAAGATTATGTGAGATGATTTCATTGACTTTTAGTGGATTCTTTGACTCATTAGGTGGGCATATCTGACATTTGGTACCCTAGTTTAGTACAAGTGCTATGGGATTAGATTTGACAAGGGTTCTAGTGATATTTATAGGCTTTCTTAGTGGACTTGTCCCCACTCTTACCTCGGTTAGGTTGGGAGTTTTCTGCCAAGATTGAGAGTCCCTGAGCTCAGATAGCTGCAGAGGGTTAAATCTTCTCGGTGATCTTAAGGTTCTACTCGATTCAAGGTAGGTGCATGATAAACCATTTATGTTATTTCGTTTACTTATTGTTTAAATGTGTTTTGGCTAATTTGAGGTTTGTAAAACCTACATGTATAAGGATTTAACTCCTGATCTGATAACAATTATACTACACATATCACAGTGCAAAATTATAGTAGATTATGTGTATTTCTGAGTTTTCTATTAATAATTAGTAACAAATCATAGTTCTAATAACTAAGCTGCCATGCAATTATTTTGTAGAAGTTTCCTTGTCATATGTTTTAAAAAATTGTGATAACTGTCGTGCTATTTTGAACTTTAAGGTAATTGCATGGACAATGACATCTTAAGGCGATATGTATGGATGAATCCACATTAATTGTTTGATGTGGTAGTAGTTGTATGTGTGGCCCGATAGATGACGAGTATATGTGAAATCCTGGAAGCCAGGCTTCGGTTTGGTGGAAGATGAAGGTGCACCTCTGATCCCATATGGTTGTATCAAGACCACGGTGTAGACACGCTAATTTTGACGTCATTTTGAATAAATTTCATATCATATAATAATGCCTCAGAATGGTCTGATATTTAATCATTGATTAATTTTTATTGATCTTTTTGAGTGTCGGATTTAACAGATATGTTTAAGTTAATCAATTGAATTAATTTTAACTCAAATTTCAATTAAAATATGAAGAAGTCTAAAAGACGTCGACCTGTGTGGACGCCATTTAGAGTTTATTCTTATTTTAACGTTTAAATTTGAATTTTAATCAATTGATTAATTAGCTAAAAGGCGTCTGTAAGAGTTAACGCGTTTTAGGTTTCCTAAGCTATTTCTACTTCTCTTCCGGATGTTTATCCTTATCTTAATTAGTGTAAAAGACGTCTATACAAGTAGACGCGTTTTAGCTAATACAGATAAAGATAAGTTTTCCTGGATGTTTATCCTTATCTTAATTAATCTGAAAGACGTCATCCAATGTGGACGCGTTTTAGATAATTACAGATAAAGATGAATTAATCTGTATTTATCTGTTGGTTAAGATGGATAAATCTCAAAATTTTCCATGTAAATCCGCGGACGCAGAAGAAGTCTATAAATACCTTGCATCTTGAAAGTTAAAAAAAAAAAAAGAGAGAGAAGTTAGAATCAGAATTAGTGATTGAAGATCGAAGCAATGACGTCCAAACGCCGAAGCGCTGCCGTTTCCAGAAGTCGGCGTCCATTCAAGATTCTTCATCTAATTCAAGGCTTTATCCAATTCGGCATAAGTGTTTTATTTCTGCATCTTCATTTTCACTTCATTAATCTCTCATTATTCATTATCACTCCATGCAACACATACCACAACATCATTCTTTCCAAAACCTATTCAATTAAGGGGTTTCAAAAGCCATTAAACAAGTAAGTTTATTGTTTAGTTGCATGATTATAATTATGATTAGAATGGATACTACCTTTACTTAAAGTTCTCACCATTGTTTCTTCATTTCTCTTTCCATTTTTCTTGTAACGAAGCAAAAAGGAGAATCAAAGGGAGTAAATCAAGCACAAAATCACAAGAATCTCTGGACGATCCGCAACCTCAACTTCAAATTCAACAGCAAGAACAAAGAACTAAGAAATGACTCTCTTTCTTCAGCCGGCTGAAGGAGGGGGAATCAAGAGCTCAATATCTTCCGCGTTTAAACAGGTAGGCGATCAAACTTCTTTTGGAACTTTTAAGTCAAAAGTTTCTGGCGATCATTGCACGTAGTTTCTGTTTTTTAATAGGTTTATTTTACACCCAAACAACATAGATTTTTCATGTTAATCACACAATCATTCTAAGCACTTACAGCTTTTTTGGCGATCACGGTGGGATTTGGTCTCGCCATCTTTTAGTTTTTTGTTCTTACTGTCATCAATCGGGCACCCACGGTGCACCACTTGTGTCTCTCGACACGTCCTCACCAATTGGTGAGTGTTTTAGTTTAGTTAATTTCACTCGTGCACCACGTGCACACCCCTGTGGCAAGATCTTGCCCTCCCCGTTGATTAATTAAAAAAGCTGTTTTTGTGATGAAAATGTTGTGTGATTGATTGGCATCTTGGTTGTTTAGTTAGTAAAATCATCCTGTTAAAATCTGGAACTAAAAAAAATTTGCATGAACTGATTATTTACTGTTTTTATCCTATTTGAGGAGGAATCAACCCAGAAATTCCTCCTGTAAAACTGTTTCTGCGACTTGAAAAGCGTCTAGGAGCACTGACGCGTTTCAAACTGCGTCAATAAACCCAGACGCCTTTCAGTCTTCATTCTCTGCTGTCTGCAATCTGAGTTTCTGCGAAAAAATTAAGATTTTGTTTGAATAGCGTCGACTACACTCGACACAATTCAGACAGTTTTTTAATTTTTCCTCAGTTCTCAGATTTTTGTGACTTGAGTGCTACTATCCATTATTATTAACCATTAGAGGCCATCCAGGCCATAGGTCATACGCATTGAGGCGAATACCCTCCTTTTCTTAGGAACACACTACTTGACGTCAGCAACTCTCTCTGATTGGGTTGGTCCCTTGATCAGACTAGAGAAGTTGACGTTGAGGCCTCCATAAGTCCCTAAAATCAAGGTACTCCTCCTTGATCATCGGGCTGGTTGTACTAGTTGAAGTCCCAGTTAGATTCCATAAACGTTGTGAGAGAAAGCCATAGAGAATAACGGTGGATATTGAACTGAAACTAGGATCCTTTCCCTAAGCGAATTTGTGGTTTAATTGAATCCAAATAACTCAACAAGGAATCTTAAAATCACGTTAAGCATTCACTTGATTGATTAATCTCTGTGCAACTTGTTTGTCAAATCTTTGAAAAAGGAATCTAACATCATGTTGCTGCGATCAGGCAGGGACTTGAGTATGGCTCAAGACGCCATCATCAACTACGAGGGAGATGCTAATGCCCCTCGCGATTCGGACTACAACTATGAGAACGGGAGAGATGCTGATGCCTCCCGTAATTCCGTCCCCATTCCATATCGACAGGATGGGAATGTCCGGACACCTCTCTTTCATCCCCATGATCGATATCCTGATCTTCCCCCGCATGAATATGCGATTCCTAATCCCAATCTTGAGGGGGACATGAATCAGAATGATCCCTCATCCTTTGATCCTTCGGATCTCGTCAACGCTTTGGGAGTTCTTGCCTCCCGTCTGGACCCTCAGCAGTTCGAGGCAATCCAGTCTATTCTGAAGGGAAAGGCACCCATGCAGCCTGCTGAGTCGAATCCTGTGGCTCCCCCTGTTGTCCCTCAGCAACCTCCTCTTCATCCTCCTTACATCCATCAGGCCATGGAAGGCCTCCATATTACTTCTCGGCCAGCTGGGCCGCAACTTTCATCCTCTAGGCAACCGGCTAGACCACTGACGCCTGCTTATCAAAATGCCCTCGGGCATGGCGGAAGCTCTGCCGGACCTCCTCTTTACTGTCCTCCTTGCCCGACGTACTCTAGGCAAAAGGCCTATCAAGTACCTCCACCTCCTCCTCCTCCCCAGGCAGATCTGACCACGCAAGCGTTGCTGGCCAAGATGGAGCGCATGGATGAGCAGTTTAACAACCTCCAGAAGATGATGGGGGTCCAAGCTGCACCATAGATCAATTTACCGAGCCTGCCAGTGTTCCACCTGCCACCCTCTGAGATGCCAGTGTACCGTAAGTACAACGGTACTGGTAACCCCTTCACACACTTGAAGGAGTTTATGTACGAATCGTCTTTCTGGCAGAACGACAAGAGGTCGTTGGCCTTTTTGTTCAGGAGATCTCTAGAGGGACCAGCCCTCGAGTGGTTCTTTTCTCTGGAAACCTCCGAAGTAGAGGACTACAGTATCGTCTCTCGGAAATTTATTCAACGGTACCAAGACAGAGTTGCACCCTCTCTGTCCATCACTGACCTCATAGCAGAAAAGATGAAACCTGATGAGGAGTTTGTCAGTTTTGCTGACAGGTGGCGGGGCTTGGCCGAGAAGGTGAATGATCACTTGTCCGAATCCGAACAAGTGAAGATGCTAATTTCCAACGCCACGCCCCAGTTCAAACTAGTCCTCTCCCTGAACAATATGACCAACATGGCAGAGCTCTATGAAAGAGCATGGTGCTGCCAGAATGCCTTCAAGGACGCTACGTTCTCTAGCGTCTTTGATCCTCACAGACCTAGCAGGTCTCCACCTCGGAAGCCTGCAGTGCCAAATGCTCCTAGCACAGGTCCGACTACTGAGGGCACGCTCTCTCATGAGCAGGTTAGTAGCATGAACAATAACTCGCCCCAGTTTGTGAGGAGTCAGCAACAGTACCAGAGGCCACCGCAGCCGAACCAACAGGGGTACAGGCAGCAGCAGAACCCCCATTATCAACAACAGTATCAGCGGCCCCAGCAGCCGAACCAGAACCAGCAACAACAACAGCTACAGCAGCCGCCGCAACGGCAACAGCAGTACCAGCAGCCCCAACAACAGCAATATCAGCAACATCAGCAGTATCAGCCGCGCGCACCGCCGGCGTACCATAATGTCCCTCCTCCTGCTGACTATAATCAGCAGAGAAGACCTCCAGGCCCGAAGAGGGCAGAATACCCTCCCAGAATCCTTGGCAGATATTTTCAGTGCCCTGATGGCAGCCAATACTTTAGTTTTGCCAAGGGAAAAGGCCGTCTGGCCTCAAAATGCCGACACGTCCAGGTATTGCTGTTTCCATAGGCAACCTGGGCATACCATTGACACCTGCTTCCAATTCAGAGATTATATTCATGATCTCAATGAGCAGGGCGGCATAGACTGGGAGGAGATGAAAAAGTATATATCAGCTCTGAAGGCAAGAAGACCACAGCAGCAGCAGCAGCAGCAAGCAAGACCACCAACACAAGCAGCACCACCACCCAACATGGGCATAGTGCAGAACCCACTCCCGGAGCACCAAAACCAAAACCAAGTTGCCCCTATCTTGACAAACAGCCAGTTTGAGGCTGACCGTGGGCAACAGTGGAGAATAGATGACTCTTCCTCTCTTTATTCGACGGGTTGTATTCCGAGTACCGCAGAACGACCACCACGCCGCACCATCCACATACCCAGGCCACAACCCATTACCATCACCCCTCTACCGACACCTGCCACCAATAACCCATTACCACCACCCGCCTTCCTCAAGCCCATTACGCCCCACACTCCTACGCCTCCATCATATAACCCACCGCAAACCAACTACGCGCCCCTCCCACCATCCTGACCATTGCTACGCGTACCATTTCCTACTTCACCCGCTACCACTATCGCTTACCCAGACACCATTCAACCATCCAGACTGCTACTACGCGTGCCATTCCCCACTTCATCTACTTCCACATACCCATCCACCATCCAACCATCCAGGCCTTTAATCCGCACCGCGCCATCACCACCCAACCCAACACCATCACCTACATACCAACCCTTCGTATCACCTACACCACCCAACTCTGCGGTACTCAAGGTGTCACCCGGATCCTCCACGGTTGAGGAACACGCGCTCCGGAGTGGAAGAATTTTCAACAAAGTATTTCCTCAGTCAACAGTTAGAGACGGCCCATCACAGCCAACTGAGGAAGCCCATAATGAAGAGAGTGCACCAGACACTCAATATGATTTGTTGAAACATTTGGATCGAACACCGGCACGGATCTCCATACTTGAACTGATCAAGAGATTGAAGAGTCACCAAGAAGCCTTGATGGAATATTTGCAGAAGGTGATGGTCAACGAGGACGTGCCGGAAGAAAAAATTGCAGCACTACTAGTTCCTCAGGGGGATCAGCCCTCCATTACGTTTCACACAACGGAACTAGCACCGCCAGCGGCCAGAAGCATGGCTCTGAGCATCACGGTCAACATTTGCAAGAAGGCCGTGGATGCATGCCTGGTTGACACAGGGGCTTCGATCAATGTCTTACCTCCGAAGACCCTGGAGCTGTGCGGTGTGCCCAAAGAAAAATGGCTGCCTAGCCCCATCTCTGTGACAACATATGACAATTCTACCCGTTCCCCTCTGGGAATGGTTTATTTGAAGGTAGAGCTAGGCCCTGTAAGTCATCCAGAGGTCGAATTTCACATCCTAGAAATCGACCCTTCTATAAATGCCATTTTGGGTTGTCCTTACATTAAAACTCTTGAGGCGATTCCTTCTACGAATCACCAATGCCTCAAATTCCCTTTCAAAAGACGAATTATTAAGGTGACGAGCATGCCGATCCTTGCTGCTGCTCATACCTTGAATGTTAAATCTACTGCTTTACCTGGCCGACAACCTTTTCTGTCGGTATTACAGGTTTACCATCCTGTGGCTGATCCTCTAAAAGCCGTCACTATTGCTCCATACCCGTTAAATGCCATAAAAAGGGGGAAGTGCATGAGTACCCCAGGATGGAGAATTATGATGAAGAATGGCTATAAGCCTGGGAAAGGTCTGGGCACACAATTACAGGGCAGGACCACTCCTGTTAAAGATCACTGAGCAGCACCTGGAAGTGGTCTGGGCTATAGGCCAAGAAGACTGAAGCAAGATCTGGTTCAGTCAGCAGAAAATGAAGAAGGTCAGAAAATTTGGGAGACAATGTCTACACCACCCAAGGAAGGCCAAGATCCCCTAACATGGACCCTGTATACACACTTTGTAAAGGGGCCCATAATTAGTCACGACAACATGGTGGTCATTACTTCGTGTTTTGACTTCCATGACATATATGGGAGGGACTTGGCCAGGCATTGCTCAGAACTACTTACGTACCAATCCTTGGAGGCTCTGCGGCCTATGAAAAGGAGAAAATTCTATGATCCTGAATGCGAATGGTACAGGTGGTTCGATCTGAGAGACCTTTACATTGCACTGAACAGATTGTTCTTAGATCCGGTAGAACCCAAGTGGCCGCCCCAGATTGATGAGCTGATTGAAAGTCCTGGTGCTATCTTCGACAAGCGGATATTGCTGTCTGAAGAGACCGATGAAGGGGAGCCAGATGACCCCTATGAAGCTGGCTATACTACAGATCTTCTCTGGAGGGGGACATACCCTTCTCATGTCTTCATGCTCCATACTTTATTCCGTACATTGCTCTTGACCCCGACTTGGTCGCGGGTCATTATTGAAGATATTCTATGGGCTCTGCCCATTATGATCACTCTGTCCCCTCGGGACCTCATTCCACAACCTCCTCTCGATCTAAAGAGGATGTATGACTTGATCTGGGACATACTGTTGAATGATTCCCCTAACCCTCTGGCCTTGGTGCCACTTCCTCCATCTCATTCTCCTTCTATTTGTATTCATTCATGTTTTATGCTTAACTCCTCCACTATAAAAAAAAAAACGCCAATTTGGCAACAAATTCTTCCAAAATCCTCATTGAGGAAACCTCTTACTTGTCTGATCACACCCCATTGCGCGGGTCCTTCGGCCAAGATTCTCTCCTAGATCTACTCTGCCCCTCCCCTCGGGAGGATTCTCTTGTATTTCCACTTGTATCTCAGGATTTCCATCCTGCTTCATCTTCATTAGGTTATAATAGAGAGTTTAGTGAAGTTAGGCAGTCTAGTTCCAGGCAGGTTAGTCAAGTTAGGAAGTCTAGGAAGCCTAAGGGTAGGCAAATTCCAGATAGATACCTCCAGGACTTAGCTGATAAATGCTTTTCTTGCTCTTTAATCCCTCAGTTTTTAGAAAATCCAATTCAGATGCCAGAAGACTGTATGAATGATGAGTCAGTCAATGATGGGTATGGGGTGTATGAGTTAGTACATGAAAAGGACCCCATTGTTGAGGATGAGGAAGATGACGAGGACGCGGCTGAGGCATATGCCAGTGGAGTGAAGAGATTCGATGAACCCTCAGCTGCCGTAGAAGAGCCCACCAAAGAAATCAATTTAGGGACTGAAGACGAACCTAAGGTTGTCCTCGTCAGCGAAAATCTTTCTACAAAGGATGAGAAGGCAATGGTACAAGTACTTAAGGACTATAAGGACACTTTCGCCTGGAGTTATGAAGATATGCCAGGGTTAGACTCTTCTTTAGTTGAACACAGGTTGACGTTAAAAGATGGAGCTAGTCCTGTCAAGCAGAAATTAAGGCGATTCCACCCACAAATGGCTCTAAAGATGAAGGAAGAAGTCGACAAATTGCAAAAAGCCAAATTTATTAGAGTTGTCCTTTATCCACAATGGGTGGCTAACATAATCCCGGTTATGAAGAAGGACGGGAAGGTCAGGATTTGTATTGACTTCCGCGATCTGAATCGGGCGTGTCCTAAAGATGATTTTCCATTGCCTCACATTGATGTACTCATTGATAATACCGCTG
This sequence comes from Zantedeschia hybrid cultivar, assembly GCA_030544215.1. NCBI lineage: Eukaryota > Viridiplantae > Streptophyta > Magnoliopsida > Alismatales > Araceae > Zantedeschia > Zantedeschia hybrid cultivar. Next base: position 10,114,301 of record JARZZO010000013.1, on the reverse strand, counting down.
GCTATGAAACTTTATCGTTTATGGACGGATTTTTAGGGTATAATCAGATTAAGCTAGCAGAAGAAGATCAAGAGAAAACGTCATTCACTACACCTTGGGGAACATACTGTTATGTCGTCATGCCATTTGGATTGAAGAATGCTGGAGCCACTTATCAAAGGGCTATGATGGCAATATTTCATGACATGATGCACATAGATCTGTAAGTGTATGTGGATGATTTATTGGTTAAATCTAAGACAAAGGCTGAGCACGCCAAAGTTTTGGCAAGGGTATTGGGGAGATCGAGAGAGTATCAGTTAAAGATGAACCCCAAGAAGTGTGTATTCGGGGTATCTTCAGGAAAATTACTTGGATTCTTTGTCAGCAAACGGGGAATTGAGATCGATCCCAATAAGGCGAAGGCTATCAGAGAAATGCTACCTTCCAAAAACTTGAAGGAGTTAAGAGGATTAATCGGGAGGTTACAATTTATTCGCCGCTTTGTCTCCCAGTACTCACAATGGTGTAAACCGTTTTACGAGCTTACCAAGCCGGGAGTCAAATTCGATTGGGACGATAAGTGTCAGGAGGCATTCGATGGATTAAATAACTATTTAGCAAGTCCTCCTGTTTTGAGACCACAATCTCCAGGCAAACCATTAATACTTTACATTTCAGTCCTGGATGATGCAGTGGGGGCTGTCCTAGCACAAGAGGATGAAGAAGGAAAAGAGAGGGCAGCCTACTATCTCTCTAAACTTCTCAACCCCGCTGAACAGAGATATACGGCGTTGGAGAAAACATGTGCATCATTTGTTTGGGTTGTGCAGAAATTAAAGCATTATTTTCTGGCCCATGAAGTCCATCTCATCGCTAGGATGAATCTGATCAAATTCCTTCTGGAGAAATCTGTTCTTACTGATAGGTTAGCGCGATGGCAAAGCTTTCTATCTCAATTCGATATCATTTATATTCAGCAGAAAGCGATCAAGGGCTATGCCATAGCAGAACATCTCGCTCATCATCCCCTTCCTCGATTTGATCCAGTGCGATCAGTGTTTCCGGATGAGGAACTGATGTCCATAAATCAGACCAGAGATGATATGTGGACTCTGCATTTTGACGGAGCTCTGAATTCTCATGGAAAGGGGATCGATATCGTTCTGTTATCACCTGAAGGTGTCACCATTCCACAAGCCTTTCTGCTTGATTTTCCAGTCACCGACAATATAGCTGAATACGAGGCACTTCTTGCTGGCCTCGAGGCTGCTCATTTCCATGGTGCCACTAAACTCAGGATTGTGGGTGATAGCCAATTAATTCTTCGCCAAGTGCTGACCAAGTATCGAACTCTTGATCCCAAGCTCAAGCCTTATCAGGAACTTACTTCTGCTTACTCAAAGCTTTTCACGAAATTGATCTTTGTCCATGTCCTTAGGAATCAGAACATCTTAGCTGACGCTCTAGCTTCATTGGCATCTTCTCTTAATTTTCCAATCAGCAAGCAATCCGAATCAATCATAGTTCATAGGCGTCTTTCACCCGCCGTGAAAGACCCTTCATTCCTTAGAACTAAGGAGAAGCTGCTGAAGAAAGTCAGAGACGGAGATATTGTGGAAAAGAGAGAAATTATGTTGATGGAGCTGTTAGAAGAGATGGATGATGAACAGAAGCCATGGTATTATGAAATTACCAAATATTGTGAAGATCAGTCGTATCCTGAGGAAGCTACAACTGAGGAGAAGAGAGCTATCAGGAGAGTTGCTCAACGATACACCCTAGTTGGAGGAGCATTGTACAAGAGAGGTTTTGATGGAGTTCTTCTGAGATGTCTAGACGAAGATGAGCTTTGGAAGGTTATGGAAGGAGCTCATAGTGGAGTTTGTGGTGGCCATGTCAATGAACAGATGCTAGCAAAGAAGATCCTTAGACAAGGATTTTATTGGCCAACCATGGAAGAAGACTGTGTAGGATATGTCCGTAGGTGTGCTAAGTGTCAACTTCACGCCGACAAAATTCATTCTCCTGCATCTTCACTCCATCCTGTTTCTTCCCCATGGCCTTTCTCCATGTGGGCTTTCGACATCATTGGACCCCTTGGCAATCCAGATTCCGGCATCAAGCAAAAATCTTTCATTCTCACGGCAACGGAATACTTCACCAAGTGGGCAGAAGCTGAAGCGTACGTGGAGATCAAAGCATGAACCGTCTGCAAGTTCATCATGAAGAACATCATCACCCGATTTAGAATTCCAAGTACCATCGTCACCGACAATGGACCGCAGTTCGTGTCACAAGAATTGAAAGACCTCTGCAACAGGTATAGAATTGCATTGCATCATTCGTCTCCTTATTATCCGCAAGGCAATGGCCAAGCAGAGGCAACTAATAAGACTTTGATAAAAATCATCAAAAAGACGTGCAGATCTAATAAATTTGCAGACTGGCCAGAAAAATTGGTTGAGGCTCTATGTGCCTACCGAACTTCAATCCGCACGCCTACCGGGCAAACTCCTTATTCCTTAACATTTGGAATGGAGGTGGTAGTTCCATATGAGATCCTTATACCGTCATTAAGAGTACAATTGAATAAGGAATTTTCCATTGATGAACATCGTTCAGCACTCCTTGCTCAATTGGAACTCTTAGACGAAAAAAGATGGTCAGCTGCTAATCATGCAAAAGTTTATCAAAATAGACTAGCACATTTTTATCCAAAGAAAGTCATTGAACGTAAGTTCAAAGTCGGTGAAATGATCGTTAAAAGGATTTTTGTAAGACATGGTGGTCCGCGTTCTAAGCTCCAACCCAACTGGGAAGGACCTTATGTTGTATCGCACGCTTTTCCTGGTAATGCTTATCGTCTTGTTAATGCAGAAGGAGAAGAGCTAAATCATCCCTGGAATGGCTTACACCTTAAGAAATACTACCCTTAGGTTAAAGAGTCGATCAGCATGGTACAAAGACCAGTGGAATCAGAAAATTTATAAACTCAAATTTCCTTATTAGTCTGGATAATTTAATTTCGAACACATCACTACACACACTGACACGTTTGATTCGTGAGTAACAAGAGATGCCAAGTCCTAAGAATATCAAAAGCTTGACTGAAAGTGTAAAGTACAAGTCATTCATTTTAAAGCAAAATTCTGTTTTATACTCGGCCCATGATGTCGGAACGAGACTTAGAATAGACTACCAAGAATACCCGCCATCTTAGTAGGAGGCCGTCATAAAAAAAATGGGGGAGATCCGTCCTAGAGAGAAAAAAAAAAAAGAGAATAGAAAAGCAAAAGCGAAGGGCAAAAATCCAAATGTCAAATCAAAAAGCCCATTACATTACAAACGTTACATCAAGGCCATGAAATGAAATAAAAAAGGAACGCAATGTCGATAAATACTCCGGAAAGAAAATGACCGAACCCCAACGGATACTAGGGTAGGAAAGGAACATCTTTTTAAGTCTCCCGAACCCTCTCATGAGCTTTCTAAATTTATTCTTCTTTTCCTTCTAAAGAGGCGTACCCCAAACTTAAGGAATGACTTAGATTGACTAAGGGTCAAATCATCAAATGGGATCACGAATGAAAACACAAATTCAAACACGATGGGTTTTAAGTTAAGTTGTTAAAGAACAATTTGGGAATTAAGTTAATAAATGAATATGATCTTTTGATCTAAGTACCATGCTAATCTTTTATGTCAAAAATCCAAATCCAAAAAAAATACATATGTCAAAAATCCAAAAAAATACATATGTCAAAAATAAAAAAAAATACATATGTCAAAATCCAAAAAAAGGCATATATTTCAAAACCCAAACAAAAATGAATATTTCAAAGCAACAAAAAAATATTTCAATTAGCATCTGCTAATTGCATCTGGTATGTTTCATTCCTTTTATTTTAAGTAAGTATATGTCTGCTTGCATGTTGCATTTTGCTTACAGTTTGATTATTCATGTTACCTTTGTTAATAAAGGCTATGCCCCTTGACCCTTCTATCAAGGATAGGATCAAGTAGTCGGTTACTTAACCAGGCAAGGGGCCAAGCCTGAATAGATGCTTAACTTGTTTGTTCAAGTCATATACATGACACAAGGCATTGGTAGAGTTGGAATTCGAATAGAGAACAACCAGAAACCTGTTTCTGTGAGTAAAAGGTGTCGAGGAGCACTGCCGTGTTTTAACATTGAATGGCGTCTGCTCGACACGACGCGTTTTAGCTTTTCTATGATTTACCCGAAATTCTGTGGTTTTTGTGACTTAAATTGAATACTTGTTTGGAATTATTAATGATTTTGATTGCAGGAAATCAAAGAATTCAAAATATCAAGAAGATCCCACTGTGAGAATTTATGAAGTCCTGACCGTGACTAAAAGGACAGTTATTTCTATCATTGTACTCTTCCATGCAAATCATTTGCATTACTATATACTAAATATTTATTAGAGTATATCAAGGACCTTGTGGTTTTGATGAAACTGGAATTTGAGTTTCCCTTCAACAAAAACAGTGATAATTCCAGAGAATTCTTAATCACACGGATAGGCCATTGGATTGTTAATTAGTGGGGACGATGGTTCCACTTTTTTGAAACGGTGCGTGGATAAACGAGCTTCGACTTAGCACTGAATTGCAAGAATTGGTATCTTGAGTCATTAATGACAATTTAACAATATTATCCTTGATTAATTTATATTTTATTTGACTTTATATTTTTCTTTTAGCCCAGCATGCATCATGTAGGACTTTAAAATCATTGTAATAAGAATTAATTATTGATTAAGTTTCAGACCATTAATCAAATAACTTCAACATGATGTGAAATATTCCATTCTGAATTGAGTATCTTGATTATCTTTGAGGTTCGCTTGAAGATATCATTGGAATTCTATCTTTTCTTGGACTCTTTATCCAATATTTCTTGTTTTCTTTTAAGATCCATCATGGCTGCAGCACGTCCACATTGGCTGGCAAACGCTCTCTATGATGAAACCTACAGTGTCTACGACCTGGGGTACTTCTCACTCCGAGTAGGTTGATCGACTTTATTTTATTTCCTAGTCTACCTCATCCAGACATGATTAATTCCATTGATCTCTTTGAACTATTTTCATTGATGATTTTGAGAAAAATTCCAATAATGTGATGTTGAGAGCGTGTCTCATCACACCTTGGCATCACATTTTCAGTACATTCCATTTCATTTCATTCCCTTGCAAAGACGATGCCAAGGTGAGGCAGCTGTAGACACGCTAATGTTGACGTCATTTTGAATAAATTTCATATCAAATAATAATGCCTCAGAATGGTCTGATATTTAATCATTGATTAATTTTTATTGATCTTTTTGAGTGTCGGATTTAACAGACATGTTTAAGTTAATCAATTGAATTAATTTTAACTCAAATTTCAATTAAAATATGAAGAAGTCTAAAAGACGTCGACCTGTGTGGACGCCATTTAGAGTTTATTCTTATTTTAACGTTTAAATTTGAATTTTAATCAATTGATTAATTAGCTAAAAGGTGTCTGTAAGAGTTGATGCGTTTTAGGTTTCCTAAGCTATTTCTACTTCTCTTCCGGATGTTTATCCTTATCTTAATTAGTGTAAAAGACGTCTATACAAGTAGACGCGTTTTAGCTAATACAGATAAAGATAAGTTTTCCCGGATGTTTATCCTTATCTTAATTAATCTGAAAGGCGTCATCCAATGTGGATGCGTTTTAGATAATTACAGATAAAGATGAATTAATATGTATTTATCTGTTGGTTAAGATGGATAAATCTCAAATTTTTCCATGTAAATCCGCGGACGCAGAAGAAGTCTATAAATACCTTGCATCTTAAAAGTAAAAAAAAAAAAAAGTGAGAGAAGTTAGAATCAGAATTAGTGATTGAAGATCGAAGTAACGACGTCCAAACGCCGAAGCGCTGCCGTTTCCAGAAGTCGGCGTCCATTCAAGATTCTTCATCCAATTCAAGGCTTCATCCAATTCGGCATAAGTGTTTTATTTCTGCATCTTCATTTTCACTTCATTAATCTCTCATTATTCATTATCACTCCATGCAACACACACCACAACATCATTCTTTCCAAAACCTATTCAATTAAGGGATTTCAAAAGCCATTAAACAAGTAAGTTTGTTGTTTAGTTGCATGATTATAATTATGATTAGAATAGATACTACCTTTGCTTAAAGTTCTCACCATTGTTTCTTCATTTCTCTTTCTATTTTTCTTGTAACGAAGCAAAAAGGAGAATCAAAGGGAGTAAATCAAGCACAAAATCACAAGAATCTCTGGACGATCCGCAACCTCAACTTCAAATTCAGCAGCAAGAACAAAGAACAAAGAAAGGGCTCTCTTTCTTCAGCCGGCTGAAGGAGGGGAATCAAGAGCTCAATATCTTCCACGTTTAAACAGGTAGGCGATCAAACTTCTTTTGGAACTTTTAAGTCAAAAGTTTCTGGCGATCACTGCACGTAGTTTCTATTTTTTAATAGGTTTATTTTACACCTAAACAACATAAATTTTTCATGTTAATCACACAATCATTCTAAGCACTTACACACGGCACTACTTTTGTCTAGGTGCCAAGGTGGTCCGACACCTGATATTGTGGTTTAGACATCTGTTCGGTTCCTTAAGACTTAAAATTTGATAAATATGGTGTGAATGTGATCTTCCCTACATGATTTGGTATGCTGGGTCAATATGTATGATTTGCCTGTGCAGTAGGCCTATGGAATATGAAATTTTTTTGTGAAAGATGGAAACTTGATGTGAGAATTGAGTTGATTTAATTTCAAAACTTTGTGCTAGTTATCTGTTCTTGCATGTAATTGGTATGTGTATAACTTGTGAGAATTTAAATATGATAACATGTGATTTGTAAGATTAGTTATATGTAGGCATGTTTTGGTTTTGATACATGCTGAGTTTTATACTCAACACATGTTATTGGGCTATGTTTTCAAGTGATTCCATTCAGGGTCTAAGTGAGCAGTAGTTGGGAGGAGCTGGGCATAGAATTTCGCAAAGCTAGAAAGTATGTCTAGCTTGTATATCTTCGGAATTTTGTTGTGTTTAGTTATGCGTCAGACTCCAGTATGAATCCTAGCATGTAATTAACTTTCAGAACTTCAGCTTGTAGTAGTCATGTAATTAAACAAAATTTTAATCAAGTGGATATGATATGGTTATGTGGTGTGTTTTGGGTATGCATGGATGGTTTGGCATGGTAATACTGTTCAGATCCAGACGAGACGCGAATAACGCAGTGGAAACAATTAATAAAATTCCTGGCCAATGCCTGCATGTCTAATTTGAAATTTGAGTCAGTGTGATCTCATAGTTTCAAATCATCCTCTCCATCATCCAGAAGTGCACCCTTAGCACTTCTCAAATACATAGTGATGTGTTTCACTCCTTTTATCGAGGTTTCTCCTGTATTATTCAAGGAACATTTCCTTAAAGAAATAAATTCCATATCTCAACAATTGAGACTAATTATAGAATTTATCATGTCAAACATTTTGACGTACATGTAAATTTTATTGATGGTAACATCCTTAGCGATCTGTCTTAATAGATTTGTATTCTCAATACGTAAGATGTTGCATATGAACATATTCTGAAGAAGTACATGGATAATAATGCTTTTACTGATGGTAACATCCTGATGTCATTACCAATGATTTTGATGTTATTATCACAAAGCATAACCAATGAGACCATGCTCCCACTGTCCTCCTTGAACACCCACAATCCATGGTCATTCTTAATGATCATTTGGTGTTTGACCATTAGGTCAAAACTCTGATTGCAACTTTGGAAAACTTCAGTTTGATTCAAAATGATCTTTGAAATCAAAACTTGTTTCCTAGATATTCTAAAAGCTTTAAAGTTGTATCATATACATCTTTTTCTCAATCACATTGAGGGAATGCTTCTAATATCCAACTGCCTTATCTCGTCATCATGATAGGCAGTATTGACAAGTAGAATTCTAATAAACTTATTTATGGTAACCGCTGAGGAAAACTTGTCCAAGTCAACACTTTGACTGTGACCATTTCCTTCAGTTTGCCATATAAATTTTAAGTAGTCGATCTATACTAATCTTCATTTTGAAGATGTACTTGCTTGCGACAGGTACAGTACCCTCAAGCAATACTATCAAGTTCCGAACTTAATAGGTGTTATAGACTAAGGCTTATAATTCATAACTTCTTGCTAATCTCAAAGTTGTAGTAATGATAGGGAGCTTCCTTATAGATTTTGGATCATAATCTACATCTTTGAACTCATCTCATTCTGTTGTCTCTGATATGTTAAACATATCCTTTTAGCCATTGAGATAATCTAAAAAATTTTATGAAGCTCTCTAATATGTGTTACGAATGGTTCCAAACAATCAAAGATTTACTGTCTGACAGTAACTTATGCATCTTTTTGAACTATTGTTAAATCTAACTCAACACTTTCATTTTCTCGATTTTTTTTTACTTGTCTAAATCTGCATACAATTGCAGATGTGAGAATCATTTACAATATATCATATTGGAGACGCTAATTCTCTAATAGACATGCAAAAGTGAATAATAAGAATACCCTAAACTTCTTACAAGTTTCATATTCTTGTTGCCCTTTTCAATATTCTTATTAGTTGTAGTGGGAGAACTGCTCCTTCTCTCCTTCAGCTGACTTGTCTTTATCCATCTCAGATGTGGGTTCGACCATTTAAGATCTTTTCTCTTGTCTTTCTCAAAGGCATATCATGAATACCTCTTCTTCTTGATTTATCTAAATAAGAAATTTCATGATATCTGATTAGGATAGTGGCTATCACTTGGTCCTAAAGACATTCTTCAGAGTCCACTAGCCAATCTGAATGTGAGAGGTTTATCGAAGTATTGACATCCAGTATGTCAAATCTCGGATTAATAGACGATAGTTTAATTAATAGAGAAAATAAAGTGATTTAGGCAGATAGTTCTTATAATTCAATTATGGTCTTTTATCTTAAACTATTTTTTACTATTTTTCGACGGACTATATAATACTCAGATATATAAAGGAAGATTCTGATGGTCTCCTAGCAAGGATCATAATCTCAATGACCTGTAGTACAACATTGAGCGCAAAAAATTGTAATATAATAAAAAAGCACCCATCTTATGGGACTTGCAACTCATTGCAAAATCTGATCATAGCTTTGGTCCCCAAAGATTTAATGGCCTTGTGGATAGCGCAACAAACTATTAATTCTGGTATAAGTATTACCATCGTTACGAGACGGGCATATATTTGCATGTAGCCCTTGTGGATAGCACAACAAGGTTACATGGTTCCTCTACCCTGATTAAAAGGCATCTTATGCCATAACCAAAGTCTCACCTTACAATTAAACAGGCCTTATGGTAGCACAACAAATATGGCTAAAGTAATTTGAGTCCTATGACTATAACGATAGAGGACCACGCAGTAAGTTTTCAACTACTCATGTTACGGCTTAGACTTTAGCAAGGACTGAAATTGCAGAGAGTGAGTCACACTAAAATGGACTCAGTAGGGATCCTTTGATCCCCACCTCCCATACACGCACACCCAATCGCAACAATAAGGATACATATATAAAGGTAAGGTATGTGCAATTAAAGTAGTAATTAAATCACACGTCCACCCAAAAGGAACACACAAGAAACTGCTAAGTCAACCTGGAAAACACCGACCCGCTGGGACGGAACAACAACCCATCGGATAGAGCGTTGACTATTCTGGCCTGTTTAGCTTTAGGTGGTTATGCCTCCTCCCAGCCACGAGTGACACTCCGAAGTGTACCACTCCCACACCGGTACTAGTTATTACCCCGGGGTACACCAGGTGATCCTTGCCTACTAGACATCACCTTGGCACTCCCACACCGACACTGCGTCACTCCCATATCGACATAGGGTGTCAAGTGCTAACAATTGTCACTCTCGGTCCACGATCGCATAAACACAACACAATGCGATTCCGATCATATGAAAATCCCTGCCCCCAATGTATGATTTCAAACAGGCATTTAACATGACTATCTAACAATATACAAGAATCTAATTAATATAGTGTATAATAATTACACATGTTAAATGAAAGAATTATGGGGCTCTGTCTTGAATCGCGTTGCCCATGGCTGACGTCATTCAATGGTCTTATTACTGGTTTTCCTCACTCTCAGGCACTGGCCTAAATCGCATCGCCTATGGCCGACATCATTAAGCTCCCTATCCCACCCTGGCCTCGGGAACTAGGGACACATGGGCCGTAAATCGCGTCGACTCACGGTGATGCCTTTCAAATCGCGTCACTTTGAATGGATGCGTTTCACACTCGAAACCGAGCTCCCCTCCGGTCTCCACCGAGCCACAACACGGGATACCTTCTCCCCCAAAATGCACGAAAACACAAAATGGAGAAAGGGGGAAATCCATGAACATAATAGCATGCTACTCCCATTTTCGAAAACATCCATTTTAATCCAAATCCCCTTAGAACATGCTCATTCTATACCCAAAATTCACCCGCATATCCCTAGTATGCTCCAAAGCGGAAAATCATGGTTTAAAACAATCGAACTACATATGAGGACCGTCACCCTACCGGTTACTTGAACTCTTCCTAGCTCCTCGCCGCCGATCCTCTACACTGCAAGTCCCCGCCGGTACCACCGTGGACGCCCTCACCCATCGAGACATCGCCTGCCGTCCGGAGAGTGAAGTACTGCGGAGGAGATGGTGGTGGTAGTGGTGAGAGGTAGGCGTGTTGGAGTGTTGGAAAAGGAAGAAGATGAAGGAAAGAAGGCGGAGGGAATCAGAGAGGGAAGGGAGAAAGGAAAGGAGAGAATGAGAGAAAGGAGGGATGGCTCGGGGTGTCGACCCCGACCAATCTAAATCGCGTCGTCCCAAGATGACGTGGTTCAGACGACGAGACATGGGTTGTACACTGGCAAGTGTCTAAATCGTGTCGACCATGCAAGACGTCATTCAGACGAAAAGACTATGGCCATACACAAGCGGCCCAACGCCCGTCCACATGCCACACCTGCATGGCTCCTAAATCATGTCCCCCAAGGCCAACGCCTTTCAAAAGCGCATCTCGCCAGCTCGGCGAGATTAAGAGACCATGCACCAGGCCCACAAGGGCCCAAACCAAGGGGTCCGACACCGAAATTGACCTGATAATTGAACTCGAAATCTCAATCCTTACAAAATCAAATTACTTAAACTCATTAATGGACTCTTATAATTAGTTAATTGATATAATTCAAATTTATTAAATTCATTAATATGTTGTAAAGATGCATAACAGTTGTAACCGAATAGAAGAACAAATAATAGATAGTCGATTCACATAAGCCTTGTAATCACAGTCAGGATAAGTCATGTGATCGACTAAGTGAAAGCCCTATAATCGATTAATAGGGATGATACATAATTGATTAACTGAACAACCCGTAGTCTATTAGCATAACTAACTGTAATTTATTAATAAGAGAGGAAATGATCGATTAACCCAATAACGTGTAATCGATTTAAAAGGTAACTAGTAATTGATAATCGAATTGATTAACAGAATAAGCTGTAATTGATTAACTAAGTGAACTGATAATCGATATGAAATAGATTGACTGAAGGCATTGTAATGGATTAACCGCAGACCCTGTAATCGATAGATTTAATACATGTAATCGACGGTCGAGAACTCGATAATCAATTAAATGAACTGTAAACCTAATCGATATATTGTCCGATGGGTAATCGACAACTTAAGTTTTATATAATCGATTATATGGTTGAGATTCGAAGGTATCCGTTAACTCTAATGGGGATTTAAAACAGTAAATATAGATGATGTGAACTTCACATGTGCTAACAAAATTCTGTGAGATGAGTTTATTGACTTTTAGTGTATTTTTTGACTCGTTAGGTGGGCATGTCTGACATACGATATCCCTGTTTAGTACAAGTGGCATGGGCTTAGATTTGACAAGGGTTTTAGTGATATTTATGAGTTTTCTTAGTGGAGTTGTCCCTAATGGATATAGGTGTCCTCTAAGTCAATCATAAGGCACCTATCACAATCTAGTTCATTAATAAATGTCAAATATTTCATTATGTAGATTGGTGTATTTATAAGTACACATAATGAAGTTCTTGAATGTGTGCAATAGTCATCGGATTATGATGAGATTATAATAATGAGATCGATGACTTATAGACACATATTCTTAATTGTTCATAGTCGTAGGATGTTTGAAGAGGACATCAAACATCCGGTAAGACTAGTACAGGTTATTCCAGCTCATATGATGAAAGTGACTGATCTCGTTAGTCACTTGTGTGGAGACACAATGGTGAACCTGTAGGTGCTCATTGGGAATGAGTTTACTGAACTAATCCGACATGAATCGCCGAATGGTAATTTACCTGACTGTCAACCGGCTTGATTCATTGTCACAGTGGCGTGGTTGGTCCTTGGACTTGAGACACCAAAGACGCCTTGTCGGTGGACTTCTGGGCTTTGACCTTGGCTTACGAATCCCTATCCACGGGATTTCTAATAGTCAAGGATCGGGTCCAGCGGAAAACCTTCAAAGGTGATTGTGTGTTCAATAGAGGATCGTTCGCTCTCAGGTAACTGGAGAGGGAATGCTCTAGAATAGATCCACATGAGTCTCTAGTTAGAGCAGACACAATATCAGAAAAGGAGTTTTCGGATATTGTACAGTGGAGTCTGATTCAAATGAGTTAACCATACCCTAGTTAACTCGAGAGTATTGTGTGAACGAAGGATTATAGCCACGCGGTACTTGTGGACGGACAGGTTCTATAAGTGGGTTGCTAAACCCCATTAGCTTCCGGGATCATGCGGTGTTGCTTGGCACCCAACTTGATCGGAAGTTCGACCGAATTTACATGAGATGTTAATTCGGTTAAGTAATTAATTAAATATTAGATATTAATTAATTACTATAAGTCGATAAATAGTTATTGGACTTAACGGGATAAAAATTGGATTGGTTAATGGGCCTAGAGGGTCACACGCAAACAGATTCTCAGTCGGTGGTACTTAAGTGTGATTTATATTAAGTCGGGGACTTTTGTGAAAAGTCACACCGACTTAATATATATATGCACTGTTGAGAAACCCTAGGCCAAACTCCAGGAGCTCTCAAGGCTGGCCGTACCCCCCTCTCTCTCCTCCTCCTCTGGGTGCCCCTCTCGAGGCGCCGGGACAGTTCCTGTCTCCGCCGCACGCAATTCTCGAAAGTCGGGAATTCCCATCCGTGGGTTTTGGGACGTCGTTGCGGCGAGGGATCTTCAGCAAACGCGCTGATCTAGACGAGGGAGTGAGGACGAACCTCCGCAGGGGATCACGTGGATATTGTTGGAGGCTGGACGCTTGTGCGGCTAGCGACATCGCCTTGACGGAACCAACACAGTCGCGGATTCGAATCTGCGCACGGTGATGTGATCACTCTTCCGATTTCTCGGATATGCGGACATCGGGCGGGAATTTTATTTTTATTTCCGCTGCGTTCTTCGCGTCCCGTCCGGATACCAACAATGGTATCAGAGCTAGGTTTCGCTCTGATCTGCTTCAGAACGCTAAAATTAATGTTCTAAAATAATTTCCATGCATAAATTTTGTTTTTCTTCATAGAAATTGTTCTTGAGATGAACTTAAAATTTCAAATTTAATATTATATATGAAAAATGAATAATTATGGGGTTTTTCGTATGGTTATTCATGGAGATGAAGAACCTGTCTTTAAGGGCTTGTTTGGGGTTATGATGGGGTATGGGCCACCTCCATAGTGGAGGCCGGCATGACCGGCGACCTCTGCAAGCTCGCTAAAACCCCTGCTGGATAGAGGTAACCGACGGTGGTATCTTCCTCTCTAGCTTTTTCAAATGTTGGAAGAGAGTTAAAAGGGGAAAAGCCATGGTTTCTAAACCCTTATAATCGCAATTTTTAGGGCGGTCACCAACGGCAAGAGCATGTCGGCCGGCCACCGTTGGCATCAGGGATGAAGGGGGCAACCCCCCCTTGTAGTCTCTGGCCGCCCCTGCTGCTAGCGCCGGCGGCAGCGTGCCCATCTTCTGCAACCAAAGCAAAAAAAGGGGGGGGGGGGAACCCTAATGGGCGAGCTGGCGCTGGGCGCTTGAACTGGCCGGCCGCGCGCCGGTTCGACCTTGGGCCGGGACCTGGTCAGGCGCGCCAGGCTCCTCACTTGGCTGGGCCAGGTGGACCTGAGCCGATGCACCCTCCTGGTCCGAACCAGCTGGACCAGGGCCCATTTGAACCCAGGCCCAATGGGCCAAGCCCATTAACCCAAATTTTCCCTATAAAACCCCTTTTAAACAATATAACCCAAAAACCCTTATTAAATATGAACCCTAAACCTATTTAACTTAAAATTTAAATTAGATTTAGTTTAAAATAAGTTTTAAACTTAAATATATTATTTTAAGTTAAACATGTTTAATTTAAGATGTGATCTTAAAACCTTATTAACAAATGTTGTTAAATTAATTATATTTAAGTTTTAGAGGTTGTTTTTAAGATATGATCTTAAAGGGGTTTTATTTATGATGTGATCTTAAAATGGGGTTATTTTAAAAGATATGATCTTAATTAGATTTAACAAGTGTTGTAAAAATGCTTTTAATTAAGTGATTGAAGGGGTTATTTTTAAGATGTGAACTTAAATCTAATTGACAAGGGTTGTTAATTTATTTTAAGTTATGACGTTAAAAATGATTAACAAATGTTGTTAATTTATTAAGTGATTAGAGATATTTAATTTCCTAACAATTGTCGGTGTGAAATTATTTTTAATTAAGGGACACTTCATAAAAGATTGTTAAGTAATTAATTAACTTTTTATAATTGTTATAATAGGGTTAATTATTTCTTGAGCATAAACCTTAATAAAAGTTATTAAGGATTAATTATGTCTGAATAATAGTTATTAAGATAATTAATTTTCTCAATGATATCTTAATTAATATTTTTCAAAGATCTAATCTACTTAAAAATGATCTTTTAATAAAAGTTATTCAGAGATTAAATTAAGTCTAATTATTAGACTAGTTTTATTTAGAAATATTCTAATTAATATTTCTTAATAATTGTTATTGAGAAATATTATTTAATAAATGGGTTCTTAACAAAGAGTTGTTAAGTAATTAAAAATTGAAATTAGAAATCCTTTTATAAGAGTTATTAAAGAATTTTTAATTCTATCTAAATGTTAGATTTATTCACATTAATAATTGTTGTTAATGTGATTTGCGATTAATCTAAGTGTTAGATTAATTCATTTAGCAATGTTCTATATAATGCATGGAATATTTTAGAATTTTAATTTTAATCTTGTATGTACATGTTGATGTGTTTTAATACTTTAAATTAGATTTAAATGTATGCTTAGAAAATGAGATTTTCGAAAATTCAAATTATTTAATTTTGATTGGTACCCAGATTTTGAGAAAATTAAAATTATTATTTTCAAAATTTTAGTCTTCATGTGATGTGTTTTATCATGTGTGGATGATTAAAACTTGTTAATTTCATATCATATGATGGTGTGTGATTATGTGGATTATCTTGGAATTTGTTATATGGGTTAATTAAATGTTAATTAATGAGGCCTGCATGCCTCCCTCTTTCTTTCATTCCGACGTAATTCTATCTCCCTCTATTATTGTACTCGGCCATAAGGCTTTCTCTTACAATTAATTTGTATTTGAAATTGTTTCAAAATTCATTATTGTTTGTAATTAATCGCGTTGGCTGAGGAGAGGCGAGGATGATCTACAAGTGCAACCAGGAAGGCGACAGGAGATCAGATTACCAGTGCCAATCTATTTGCATATTTGATTATATAATTGTTATATAATTGTGGTGATTAATTGTATGGCTCCAGTTAATCACCGTGATGTCTATGACCACATAATGAACATGTATGGTTGATGCATGCTGTTAGTTTTTGATCTTGAATAAATTACTATTATCTAGGTATAGTTAAATATATATGTGATATATTTATAAACTATCACCGAGGAAGAGACCAAGATAAAAGTTATCTAAAACCCTCGCTAAAGTCTAAGCCATAACGTGAGTAGTTGAGAACTTACTGCGTGGTCCTCTATCATTATAGTCATAGGACTCAAATGACCTTAGACAGATTTGTTGTGCTACCAGAAGGCCTGTCTAACTGTAAGGAGAGACTCTGGTTATGGCATAAGATGCCTATTGATCGGATAGAGGAACCATGTAGTCTTGTTGTGCTATCCACAAGGGTTGCATGCAAATCTATGCCTGTCTCGTAACAATGGTAATGCTTAGACCAAAATTAATGGTTTGTTGTGTTATCCACAAGGCCATTAAATCTCTGGAGACCAAAATTATGATCAAATATTGCAAGGAATTGCAAGTCCCATGAGATGGGTGCTCTTTGATTGTATTGCAGTTTGTTGTACTATCCACAAGGTTGTACTACAAGTCATTGAGATTATGATCCTTGCTAGGGGACTATCGGAGTCTCTTGTTCTGTGTACTTGAGGGTTATATAGTCCGTCGAAAAATAGTGGGAAATAATTTAAGATAAAATACCATAATTTAATTATAAGAATCATCTGCCTAAATCATTTTATTTCCTCTATTAACTGAAATGTCGCTAATTAATCTGAGACTTGGCACACTGGATGTCAATGCTTTTCAAATTTAGATTGGCAAAAGGACTCTGAAGAATGTCTTCAAGGCTATATGATAACCACTATCCTAGTTTGATATCTTGAAATCTTTTACTTGGATGAAATCAAGAAGAAGAGGTATTCATGATTTGCCTTTGAGAAAGACAAGATGTAAGATCTTAAACGATCAAACCAACACTTGAGAAGGATATAAGCTAGTCAGCTGAAAATGAGAAGGAGTAGTTCTTCCACTGCAACTAATATAAGGATATTGGTAAAGACAAAAAAAATATAAAACTTGTAAGAAGTTTTAGATATTCTTATTGTCCACTTTTGTATGTGTATTGGAGAATTAGCGTCTCCAATATGAGATATTAGAAATGATTCTCAGATCTGCAATAGTATGTAAATTAAGACAAGCAAAAGGAAATAAAAAAAATGAAAGTGTTGAGTTAGACTCAACAATAATTCAAAAGATGCATAGGTTACTGTTAGACAGTAAATCTTTGCACATCTTTAGGAGACTAATATGAATCTAAATAATTGTTATTTAGTTCCATTATTTATCAATGATTGTAAAAGTAAATAACATTGACCGAGAATGAAGAAGTGTTGTTACATATAGTTTAAGAAATAAAATGAAAGATTTTAAAATAAGTCAATGTCCTATAGATTCTTGATGTGACATTTCATGTAATGAATGTTTACAAGTCTCCTATAGAAATGAACTGTGTTAATCCTTATTATCTATGGCATTGTATATTAGGTTGTGCAATAAAAGGTTATTGGAGCTTATACATGCTGATGTAAATAGCCCAATATCTTCCTAAGACCAACAATAATCATTTCTATTAACTTACCTTAATAGTTTTCTCTTTGAAAGATTTGGCTTTGTGTACTTGCTAAAGTTCTAGTTGAATGTATTTAAGAGATTAAGGTATAGAAGATCAAGATGAAGTGACTAATTGGAAAGAGTATTAAAATTCTTTGATTTGATTAAAAAAATTAATACTTGAGTACGGGATTCACGCAAGTCATTAAAATGATAATTGTATCTTCTCTTGATTATTCTTCATTGTATATCATAGCAATAAAATATAATGTGGAATAACACTTTATTGGATATAGTGCTATATATATAATAAGAGTTGCCTAACTCTTATATCTTGGTATATATATATATATATATATATATGAATATGAACATCTGATGTTCATGTTTTACATATGGTTCCAAATAAGTTAGTATATACATATAAGATATGGAGATATGATAATTCATATGAGATATGAATTATAAACAAACTTGATTTTAAGTATATTAAAGTCAAGTTATGTCCTAGTCTTTTGGAAAAGACATGATCCAAAGAAGTTGGATCCAAAAAGGACATAGTGTAGTATGAATTTGTGAGATGTCCAAAAAGTTTGGACATTATATTTATTGGCTAAATGATAATGGAATAATTATCGTCGTGAAAACTGTCTCCTATGAAGAGGTAATATATCCTCAGAAAAGATAGTGGAACCTGATAAAATTGGAAGGTGTTCCAGGCCTATAAATTAACACGAGATTATATGATAATCTTTATTTGTTTGGAACCATACTTGACACACATAGGAGAGCTTCATAGGATTTTTGAGATGCTCTTAATCACTAAAATGATATGTTTGACATATTAGAGATAGCAGAATGAGAGGAGCTCAAAGATATAGATTATGATCCAAAATCTATGAGGAAGCTCTCTAATATAATTACAATTTTTAAATTGGTAAGAAAGTTAAAAATTCAAATACTATAGTCCATAATAACTATCAAGTTCAGAACTTTATAGTATTGTTTGAGGGTATTATACCTATAAGAAACAAGTAAAATTTCAAAATGAAGATTAGTACAAATAGACTACTTAAAACTTATATGGTAATCTAAAAGAAATTGTCATGGTCAAAGTGTTGACTTAGACAAGTTTTTCTTAGCGGTTACCAAAATAAGTTTATTAGAATTCTACTTGCCAAAACTGCCCATCATGATGATGAGATGTGACAGTTGGATGTTAAAAGCATACTGATCGTTCCAAATTGTGCGTCGTTAAACACTCATGAAAACATTCAATCTAAATTTATCCGGCTCACTCAAATCAAATTTTGGAAATTAATAGCGGTGAGTCCGAGTCGATCCACAGGGAGATAGAATTTTAACTTTGAAAACTTTGGACTTTAGTTAATCTAAAAATAAGTGAGATTTTAAGTAAACTAATTACTTAATTAAACTAAAATTAAGTTAACTAATGTTATCTAAAAATAGGATTAGTTAAATTAAACAAATCTTTTTTTTTCTTTTCTTTTTCAGAAATTAAACACAAACATATATGGAAAATAAGCACGACTAAAAAAAATTAACAAAGAAACTGTTATTTAACTAGGTGTAAATGATTAATTAACTAAAAATCATGAAACAACTTACAAGGTTTAATATCCTAAATAAACAAAACATTAAATAACAACTGACTAATCCTAATTAAATAAACAACTATTATACTAATGGGGGAAGGGAAAGAATAAAATAAAAGCAATCTGTGGGTTTTTTGTGGAGACTGCCGGCTCAATGGACCGGGCTGGGGAAGAATGGCGCAGTGGACCACTGCTTCAGGTTGCTGGCTGCTTGGTTGCCGCTTGGTTCACGGGACAGGTGCAAGGCTGGAGGAAGAGATGCTGGAGCTTGCTTGGGACGTGGCTGCATGCGAGAGGAGCCGTGAAGCTGCTGCTGGAATGCTGCCGCTGGAGTGCTGCCGCTGGAGGTGCAGTAGGTGCGTGGAGCTGGTGCTTGAGGAAGCTGCTGGTGCTCCGATGGAGGCTTGCATGTGCTGGTGAAGAGGCTTGCTGTGAACGCTGGCAGAAGCAGCTGCGTGGAGGTTGGCAGCCGGCTACGCGCCTGCATGCATGCACTGGCAGCGCTGCCGCGTGGAGCCGCTGGAGTGCTGCCGCTGGAGGTGCAACGGGCAGGAGGAAGCCGTGGAGAGGCTGGAGTTGCTGGCAGCTGCTTCACCGCTCACAGGAGCTTTGCTGGCCGGCGCTGGTGTAGACGTGCAGCTGCTGTGAACGCTGGCAGTGTTGGAGAAGGCCAGCTGCTGGTGTTGGTGTTGGCCGGGTAGGAGGGGAGATGCTGCACGTTGGCCGGGTTGGAGGAGCTGCTGCACGTTGGCGGCTGGAGTAGCTACTGCACGTTGGCGGCTGGAGTAGCTGCTGCTGGGTGCTGCAGGATTCACCTGGGACAACACATGGAACCAGTAACCGGAGAGAGAGAGACGTGGGGAGAGAAGAGAGGAGAGAGGGAGGAAGAGAGAGGATCTGGTGCAGTCTTGCCGTGGGTTGCTGCAGGCTGCGTGGGAGAAAGAATAAGAGAGAGAGAGAGAGATGCTGGGGAGAAGCCGAGAGAGAGCAGAGACGGAGAGAGGAAGAGAGGGCTGCGGGTTTTAGTTGGAAAAGGAGGGGGAGAGGGCTGCTGAGAGAGAGAGAATTGGGGCTGAGAAGTTCAGAATTGCAGAGGTTCTGGAGAAAGATTGGAGAAGGAAAAGGAGTAGGAATCCGAGTAGGAGAGGCTGAGAAGAGAGGGTCCGGCTGCGGTTGGGAAAGAGGTTAATATAGAGAGGAAGAGAGGCGTGGGAAGGAAATTGGAGAAGAAGTAGGACTGCGGTTAGGAAATTGGAGAGAAGGAAGGAAATAGAGGGTTTTGGGAAACTCTAGAGAAAGAAGGAATCAGAGGGTCTTTTTAAAAAAAGAAAGTAGACGTTAGGAAGGCGGCTGGCCCTTCTTGGATTCTTCTTGGCCGTGGAATTAGGGCAACACTAGGGCCTCAAATGACGTTTTTACCCCTGCTTTAATCTTTTAGACAAAATAACGTCGAATTTATCGAAATTCGAACCCTAGACCTCCCCCAAATTTTCGGAAACTCCACCAGCTGCACTGTATCATCGGCATGTCCTGTTTACATAAAATAAATATAAATTAGCGCATTATCATAAAAATATCATCATATTTATTCATTTCGTCTCGGTTTTGTCGAAAAACCGCAAATGCGCTATACTCCTTTAATCACATGAAATGACGATGTTTTTAAGTCAGAATTTGATGAAATTGGTACCGTTGGACTTGTTATACAATTATCTATAATTTCATACTATTTTGCAGATAAAAACATGAGTATGATGCATATGATTGCCTTTAAATGATCAATTTAACACTTTATCACACCCCCAACTTACTCATTGCTAGTCCCTTAGCAATGCAAATAAGGAAAAGTTAGGACAAACAATGAATTATCATGCTTCATTTGTAGTTTCTTTCAAAATCAATTTAAGTGGTAGCCGATTGGTTAAGCTAAAAGTTTTCATATCCCACAATATTTTGATTCACGACAGGTGATTGTGCATGAAATTTGACACACTTAGAACTCGTTTCCGACCTTTCTGGTATATTCTTGCCTTTACTACCCTTTAGATAAGACTACCTGGAGAGGAGAAGAGAATAAAAGATTTCCCGATCAGTCAGTGAGGACCGTTTTTCAGTTCCTGTCCCAACTCAGCATTTTTCACGACTTGGTCATATTTTTGGTACGATGGACTTTTTAGCGTGACGTTTTTTCATTTTATTGTACTTTTGCTTTTGAGAGTGCGTACTTTTTGCCACTGACTTTGAATTGCCTGAGGGGAGGTGCGTACTTTTTGCCACCTACCTTCCTTTAGCTCTTTTACCGCCTTCTATTGCCTTTAGTGTTTACAGCTGTCCATTTTAAATGACCGCCTCTTTTAGAGTGCTGAGTGGTACAGTCCCCTATTACGGATCCTACACATTCCTTTCGTTCAACCCAAAAGAAAAATTAGAATAAGTAGTCTTATCCTTGAGGTTAACTCCAGCAATTCTATACTTTTAAGATCTTTCATTTATTCTAAGTTGCCGTATGTGTGTGAAAATCATCCTGCCGTGAACTTTTGTAAAGTGGGATATTTAAACTTTGAAGGTTCTTTAACCAATGTGACAAAAAAAAAAAAAAACTGATTTGTTTAAGATTTACTTAATAAAACATGATTTTCATGCAATTTTCCTAGGATGTGAAAAGAAGTTTTTGAAAAAAATTGACCATTTTTCAGTGAAAGATATCAGTTTTCTTCAAAAGATTTTCAATAAATGCATATCAAATTGATTGTCCCACCCCCCAACTTGATTGACATTGTCCTCAATGGCATAAAAGATATGAAAAACATGCAGCCAGAAGAGAATTTGTGAAGGAGCGAAGCAACCTGTAATGAAGAGGCTGCGACATACCCACGACGACTGCTGCTCAGGGACCTAAAAAGAAAGAAATACAAAAGCTAAAATAAAATATTGGGTTGCCTCCCAACAAGCGCTAAGTTTATCGTCTTCAGCCAGACGGAAGTTCAGTTAGTGTGGATCACTCAATTCTATAGATTTAGATGGCTCATTTTGAAGATTTTCAATGAATGGTTTCAACCGTTGACCATTAACAGTAAAAGTGTTCCCACTCTTGGGATTCATAATTTTAACGGCTCCATGATCGAAGGCTTTAACGACCACGAATGGTCCATCCCATCTGGATTTCAGTTTTCCTGGAAATAAGCGGAGCCTAGAGTTAAATAGCCAAACTTTTTGATTTGGAAGAAAGGATTTTCTCACAATATGTTTATCATGAAAAGCTTTAGTTTTGGCTTTATAAATCTTTGAATTTTCATAGGCCTCGTTGCGCAACTCTTCCAGCTCACTCAGTTGTAAGGTTCGGTGGGAACCAGCTTGGGCTAGGTCCAGATTGACTTGTTTGATGGCCCAATAAGCCCTATGTTCCAATTCCACCGGAAGGTGGCACGCTTTTCAAAAAATCAGGCGATAAGGAGACATGCCAATAGGAGTTTTGTAAGCGGTCCGATAGGCCCATAAAGCATCATCCAATCTTTTAGACCAATCTTTTCTATCGGTCCTAACGGACTTTTGCAGAATATTCTTGATCTCCCTATTGGAAACTTCCACTTGGCCACTGGTTTGGGGGTGATAAGGGGTAGCTACTTTGTGATTAATCCCATATTTCTTAAGCAAAGTCCGAAATTGGTAATTCGTGAAATGCGTTCCCCCATCACTTATGATAGCTTTAGGCCACCCGAACCGAGAAAAAATATTCTTCTGAACGAATTTAATGACCACTTTATGATCATTGGTTTGGGTGGCTACTGCTTCAATCCATTTTGAGACATAATCCACTGCTACTAGAATATATGTATGTCCAAAAGAGGGTGGAAAATGTCCCATAAAGTCAATTCCCCAAACATCAAAGACTTCAACCACCAAGATTGGGTTGAGTGGCATCATATCCCTTTTCGCCATATTTCCTACGGCCTGACATCGGAGGCAAGTTTTGCTAAATTGATGGGCATCTTTGAAAAGTGTGGGCCAGTAAAAACCACTTTGTAGGACTTTGACTGCAGTTTTCTTTCCTGAGAAGTGGCCCCCACAGGCCAGATTATGGCAGAAGTTAAGAACACTCTGTTCTTCTTCTTCAGGAACACATCGCCTAATAATTTGATCAGGACAAAATTTGAATAATTTAGGATCCTCCCAGAAATAATATTTTTCCTGAGAAAAGAATTTGTCTTTTTCACTTTTAGTCCATCCTTCCGGAAGCTGATTAGTCACCTTGTAATTGACAATATGAGCATACCAAGGTGCAACAGTGTGAGAAATGGTCAGTAGATACTCATCAGGAAAGGAATCAGTGATTGGTGTACTTTTAGAGATCGGAATTCGGGATAGGTGGTTAGCTACCACATTCTCAGAACCCTTCTTATCCCGAATTTCCAAATCAAATTCTTGAAGGAGTAAGATCCATCTAATAAGCCTAGGCTTTGCATCCTTCTTGGTCAACAGGTATTTCAGAGCTGAGTGATCAGAATAGATTATGACTTTTGCCCATAAAAGATAAGATCTGAATTTTTCTAGGGCAAAAACCACGGCTAATAGTTCCTTTTCTGTGGTGGTATAATTCATTTGAGCATCGGCAAGGGTGCGACTTGCATAATAGATCACCACGGGACACTTGTTGATTCTTTGTCCCAAAACCGCACCGATAGCATAATCCAAGGCATCACACATGATTTCGAAGGGTAAAGACCAATCTGGAGATTGAAGAATCGGGACTTTGGTCAAAGATTCCTTCAGAGAATTGAATGTCTTGATGCAAGATTCATCCATTTGGAAAGGAACGTCCTTAGCTAGGAGAAGAGTTAGAGGCCGGGCAATTTGAGAGAAATTGTGGATAAACCGACGATAGAAACCGGCATGGCCAAGGAATGAACGGATCTGTCTGACCGAGGTGGGCGGAGGAAGATTGGATATGAGATCGATCTTAGCTTTATCTACCTCTATCCCCCTTTCAGACACAATGTGGCCTAGAACAATGCCCTCCCGAACCATAAAATGGCTCTTTTCCCAGCTAAGTATCAGATTGGTGTCTATGCATTGTGCTAGCACCTGTTTAAGATTTTCCAGGCAATTTTCAAAAGAGTCCCCGAAGATTGAGAAATCATCCATGAAAGCTTCGAGGAATTCTCCCACCATATCGGAGAAGATAGCCTTCATGCACCGTTGAAATGTGGCTGGTGCGTTGCATAATCCAAATTCCATCCTCCTAAAAGCAAACGTGCCATAAGGGCATGTGAAGGTAGTCTTTTCTTGATCTTCCGGGTAAATAGCCACTTGATTGTACCCGGAGTACCCATCTAAGAAGAAAAAGTACTTCTGGCCCGATAACTTTTCTAGAATCTGATCCATGAATGGGAGTGGAAAGTGATCCTTCTTAGTCATTAGATTCAGCTTTCGGTAATCAATGCACACTCTCCATCCCGTGGTGAGCCTAGTGGGTACCTCTTCTCCATGATCATTCTTGATAACCATTAATCCAGATTTCTTGGGTACCACTTGAGTTGGGCTGACCCATTTACTGTCTGATATGGGGTAAATGATACCCGCATCCAGCTATTTCACAACTTCCTTCTTCACCACTTCTTTCATATTGGGATTAAGCCGCCTTTGCATCTCCCGACTGGGCTTAGAATTCTCTTCCATATAGATGTGATGCATGCAAATGGACGGGCTAATTCCCTTTAAATCTGCCACTGACCATCCAATGGTACTCTTGTGGTCTTTGAGGACCTCGGTTAATTGGGCCTCTTGCGGTGATGTGAGATTTGCCGCAATGATGACCGGAAGAGTTTGGTCCGGGCCCAAAAAGATATACTTGAGAGACTCAGGTAGTGGTTTGAGTTCAAGCTCAGGAGGGTCCTCTAAAGATGGCAAAGCGGGCTCAGACTGTAAGGCTGGTAAAGGTTCAACCTTGGGCCAAGATGTTAATGGGCCAAGAGAGTCCTTTAAAGTGTTGGCTTCCTCCAAAAGGTCATATGTGGACATCTCATTTTTTTCAACCAGATTATCCAAGACATCAATAGTATGGCATTCTTTTTCATGATCTGGGTATTGAGATGCTTTGAAGACATTGATCTGGACCTTTTGACCCCCAAATGAAATGTCCATTATGCCAGTTTCACAATTTATATTAGCTTTGGCAGTGACTAAGAATGAACGACCTAAGATGATCGGGGTGTGAATGAGTTCCTCGGGTAATGCCATATCCAGAATAAGAAAATCCATGGGAAAATAACAATCATGAACCTTCACAATAACATCCTCAATTAATCCCCGTGGAGTTTTCACAGACCTATCAGCCAACTGCAAGATGATGGGTGTGGGCTTTAATTCTCCAATATCAAATTTCTCATAAATGGCTGTTGGCAATAGATTTACACTCGCACCTAGATCCAATAAAGCTCTATCAAATGTAACTCCAGCTAAGTCACATGAAATTAGAGGTGCTCCAGGATCCTTTAACTTCTTGGGTAAATGATTCATCACAATTGCACTAACATCCTCGGAAAGCCGAACCTTTTCGGGTGCCATTCTAGATTCTCTTCGTGGAGTACATAATTCCTTGAGAAACTTAGCATAAGCTGGCACATGCTTGATGGCATCGAGGAGTGGAATATTAATATGGACTTGTTTGAACAAATCCAACAACTCCTCATTCTGGACCAGTTTCTTCCTGGTATTGGGCTTAGCTAACAAGGCATTAGGAAATGGCACCCTAGGTTTATAAGAACTTGGGCCTTCATCTATCTTCCCTTTTCCTTTCAGATCCTCCTCCAACTTCTCCATGATAGGTTCATCTTCACTCTCACTTTCAATTTTCTGAGGCCCATCAGTGGAACCTTTGGCTAACTCTCCATCTGCATGTGGTTTTTTTAAACTTCTCCCACTCCTAAGGGCTGAAATGGCTTAGCATTCTCCAATTGTGGCCCTTTAGGTTGTGGTAATGGGCCAGGCTGAGGTAAAAGGCCCGATTGCTGTGGAAAACCCGAAGGTTGATTCCTTGGATTGGCAATGGGTTGACTAGGAAGTTGACCCACTTCTCTTCTTATTGTAGCCTCAGCTAGTTGGCCCATTTGACTTTCCAACTTAGCAATGGATTGTTGCTGGGTCAAAATCAGTTGTTGGAGTTGAGTGAATTTGTCATCAAAGTTGGGCTGAGGAGGTTACTGATAAGTGGGTGGAGGATGGTATTGGGTTGGCTGTCCAGATTGGAATGAATGATAGTGGGCCGGTTGACCTGATTGGAATGATTGATAAGAGACCGGTTGACCTGATTGATACTGGGCCGGTTAAGAAAATTGGGCTTGAGATCCCCTAGCCTGAACATTTCTATAGAAATTAGATTGTTGTTGAAATGAATTCTGTGGCTTTTGGGCTTGATGCATGGGAGGATTGGACATTGGTAATGGGGCTTGCTGATTCTTCCAAGAGAAATTAGGGTGGTTTCTCCAGCCAGGATTGTAAGTATTTGAGAATGGATCATTATTGGGCTTGGAGAATCCCTGGGCAGCCTGAACTTGTTCTTGAATGAATGGTGGAAGTTGGGCCGCAGTTGGGCATTCATTCACTTGATGGGTGGGACTTGCGCATAAGGCACAAATGTCATGATTAGCAGAAGATGGGCCTTCATATGGACTAGATTGTGTTGGGTAAGTAGGCTCTTGCTTGTTTAAGGCCAGGAGTTGGTCTAGTTTCTGGGCCAAGATGTCTACCTTATCCAATTTCTGATTAATCAGATTTATGTCCATTCTAGATTCGGGCTCTCCACGGACCTTAAGTTCATATATTCCAGTCTGTTTAGATGGTCCAACATACCTTTCATAAGATGATAATGAGGCATGATTGATGGAATTTTCACTTAACATCTCAAACAGATCATAGGCCTCATCTTCATTTTTCATCATAAATGCCCCTCCACATGAGGCATCCACCATCTGTCTGAACTGTTCAGACAATCCTTCATAGAATGCTTGGACAATTTGCCATTTTGAAAGCCCATGATGAGGGCATTTTCTAAGCAATTCTTTCAGTCTTTCCCAAGATTCATGGATCAATTCCCTGGGAGTTTGGGTAAAACTCGTGATGGCCCTTCTCATGGTATTGGTCCGCCCGATGGGATAGAACTTCTTGAGAAATTCTTTCAGCATTTCTTCCCATGTCCTAATGGGCCTTCCTATAGTTCCCAACCAATATTTAGCCTTATCCATTAATGAAAAGGGAAATAAGGTCAATTTAAGGCCATCATCAGTGAAATTCTGGATCTTCACCGTGGAACAGATTTCTAGAAATTCATCCAGATGCTTATAAGGATCTTCATTAGTATTCCCATAAAAGGATGGGAGCATCTGAATGGTGCTAGATTTGATTTCATATTGATTGGCTGGATTCTGAGGAAGATGAATACATGATGAAGGTTGATATCGATTTGGAATGAAATAGTCCTTCATTTGCTTTGGTGGGTCCTGATTATCAGCCATTGGATCTTGTGGTGGATTTCTTTGATGTAGGATTCTTTCTATTTCAGCAAGTGGTCTTAGAAGGTTAGGATTTTGAGATCTCCTACCTTGCATACACTAAGACTGATGGAGAGAGGATTTTGTTTTCGATTTCTTGTTTTTTTTTTTAAATGCAAACAATTTTGACAAACAAATTATCCTAATGATCTAATGTTAACCTAGACTCTCTATGTGAATTTTCTTACAAGGTGAATGGAGTCCACCTCAAGTCACAACCACAATCAATCAACGGCCAGGTAAGAGGTGGGGTAGTGGGAGGCTCCCCCTACTTTCATAGGGACCTAATTAGAGAACCACTTTCCCGCTTAGGCGTTTGCCTTTTCAACCTCTAGCCTAGACACCGTTGCCAAAAAAATGGAGGCAACCCGAGATTTAAACCACTCACAGTGTAAACCCTAGATTCTCTTTCAATTTGCTTTTAGTTGGATTAGGAAATGCCAATGCAAGGAAGGTGATTTGTGGGCTAAGGAAGGGTGATCAAATCCCTACCTTATGTGGTTAAAGCTGCTACCCTTAAAGTCTTTTTGAATGCAATACAAGGCAAAATCAATGCAAGGTGTGTTGATGCAATCATGAATGACTTGCTAAAATTGAAACACGTACCTTTCTCCCGCACTCTTCAACAATTTATGAAAATAACTGTGCAAGGAAACTAGCTCATACTTTCCTAGAATGATGAATGCCTAGCATGGAAGGTTTCGAATCTTGGAGATAAAAATTTTTAACTTTGGATGTTCTTCTTTTTGTTTCTTTTTTTAGTTAATGGAAACCTATATAAACTAGAAACTACAAAAATGGAAACCAACTAGAATAAGGAAATTGAAACATAGAAAGTTGGAACACACTTACCATGATTTCGCTTTCCTTTTTTTTTTTTTTTCAATTTACCCGCAAAAATAAGAAAAATAAGGTTAGCTAAAGAATAATTACACTAAATCCAAGATAATCAAAATTAAAAATCTAACTCCCCGGCAACGGCGCCAAAAATTGATCGTTCCAAATTGTGCGTCGTTAAACACTCATAAAAACATTCAATCTAAATTTATCTGGCTCACTCAAATCAAATTTTGGAAATTAATAACGGTGAGTCCGAGTCGATCCACAGGGAGATAGAATTTTAACTTTGAAAACTTTGGACTTTAGTTAATCTAAAAATAAGTGAGATTTTAAGTAAACTAATTACTTAATTAAACTAAAATTAAGTTAACTAATGTTACCTAAAAATAGGATTAGTTAAATTATACAAATCTTTTTTTTTCTTTTCTTTTTCAGAAATTAAACACAAACATATATGGAAAATAAGCACGACTAAAAAAAATTAACAAAGAAACTGTTATTTAACTAGGTGTAAATGATTAATTAACTAAAAATCATGAAACAACTTACAAGGTTTAATATCCTAAATAAACAAAACATTAAATAACAACTGACTAATCCTAATTAAATAAACAACTATTATACTAATGGGGGAAGGGAAAGAATAAAATAAAAGCAATCTGTGGGTTTTTTGTGGAGACTGCCGGCTCAATGGACCGGGCTGGGGAAGAATGGCGCAGTGGACCACTGCTTAAGGTTGCTGGCTGCTTGGTTGCCGCTTGGTTCACGGGACAGGTGCAAGGCTGGAGGAAGAGATGCTGGAGCTTGCTTGGGACGTGGCTGCATGCGAGAGGAGCCGTGAAGCTGCTGCTGGAATGCTGCCGCTGGAGTGCTGCCGCTGGAGGTGCAGTAGGTGCGTGGAGCTGGTGCTTGAGGAAGCTGCTGGTGCTCCGATGGAGGCTTGCATGTGCTAGTGAAGAGGCTTGCTGTGAACGCTGGCAGAAGCAGCTGCGTGGAGGTTGGCAGCCGGCTACGCGCCTGCATGCATGCACTGGCAGCGCTGCCGCGTGGAGCCGTTGGAGTGCTGCCGCTGGAGGTGCAGCGGGCAGGAGGAAGCCGTGGAGAGGCTGGAGTTGCAGGCAGCTGCTTCACCGCTCACAGGAGCTTTGCTGGCCGGCGCTGGTGTAGACGTGCAGCTGCTGTGAACGCTGGCAGTGTTGGAGAAGGCCAGCTGCTGGTGTTGGTGTTGGCCGGGTAGGAGGGGAGATGCTGCACGTTGGCCGGGTTGGAGGAGCTGCTACACGTTGGCGGCTGGAGTAGCTACTGCACGTTGGCGGCTGGAGTAGCTACTGCACGTTGGCGGCTGGAGTAGCTGCTGCTGGGTGCTGCAGGATTCACCTGGGACAACACATGGAACCAGTAACCGGAGAGAGAGAGACGTGGGGAGAGAAGAGAGGAGAGAGGGAGGAAGAGAGAGGATCTGGTGCAGTCTTGCCGTGGGTTGCTGCAGGCTGCGTGGGAGAAAGAATAAGAGAGAGAGAGAGAGATGCTGGGGAGAAGCCGAGAGAGAGCAGAGACGGAGAGAGGAAGAGAGGGCTGCGGGTTTTAGTTGGAAAAGGAGGGGGAGAGGGCTGCTGAGAGAGAGAGAATTGGGGCTGAGAAGTTCAGAATTGCAGAGGTTATGGAGAAAGATTGGAGAAGGAAAAGGAGTAGGAATCCGAGTAGGAGAGGCTGAGAAGAGAGGGTCCGGTTGCGGTTGGGAAAGAGGTTAATATAGAGAGGAAGAGAGGCGTGGGAAGGAAACTGGAGAAGAAGTAGGACTGCGGTTAGGAAATTGGAGAGAAGGAAGGAAATAGAGGGTTTTGGGAAACTCCAGAGAAAGAAGGAATCAGAGGGTCTTTTTTAAAAAAGAAAGTAGACGTTAGGAAGGCGGCTGGCCCTTCTTGGATTCTTCTTGGCCGTGGAATTAGGGCAACACTAGGGCCTCAAATGACGTTTTTACCCCTCCTTTAATCTTTTAGACAAAATAACGTCGAATTTATCGAAATTCGAACCCTAGACCTCCCCCAAATTTTCGGAAACTCCACCAGCTGCACTGTATCATCGGCATGTCCTGTTCACATAAAATAAATATAAATTAGCGCATTATCATAAAAATATCATCATATTTATTCATTTCGTCTCGGTTTTGTCGAAAAACCGCAAATGCGCTATACTCCTTTAATCACATGAAATGACGATGTTTTTAAGTCAGAATTTGATGAAATTGGTACCGTTGGACTTGTTACACAATTATCTATCATTTCATGTTATTTTGCAGATAAAAATATGAGTATGATGCATATTATTGCCTTTAAATGATCAATTTAACACTTTATCACATACCTTCAATATGATTGAGGAAAAGATGTATATGATACAACTTTAAAGTTTTTAGAATATCTAAGAAGCAAGTTATGATTCAAAGATTATTTTTGAATCAAACTAAAACTTCTTAAAGTTGCAATAAAAGTTTTGACTTAATAGTCAAACACTAAGTGATTATTAAGAATGATCACGGATTGTGTGTGTACAAGAAGGACAATAGGAGCACGGTCACATTGGTAATGCTTTATGATAGTAACATTAAAGTCATTGGGAATGACATCAAAATGTTACAATAAGTAAAAGCATTATTATCCATGTAATTCTTCATGATAGGTTCAGATGCAACATCCTGTGTATTGAGGATACAAATCTATTAAGATAGATCACCAAGGATGTTACCATCAATTAAAATTCACCTGTATGTGAAAATGTTTGACATGATAAATTCCATAATTAGTTTCAATTGGTGAGATATGGAATTTATTTCTTTAAGGAAATGTTCATTAAAGGATACATGGAAACTTTGATAGAAGGAGTGAAACACATCACTAAGTACTTGAGAAATGCTAAAGATGCACTCCTGTATATGGAGAGGATGATTTGAAACCATGAGTCACATAGACTCAAATTTCAAGTCAAGACTTGGATTTTATGTTTTAATCAATAAGTGGTAAATTGGAAGAGTTCTAAGTAAGAAACCACTACTAACATAATTGCAGTGGATACTGTTGCTAGAATAGTAGAGAGTGGATTGGAAGGGTTCCAACCCAGAACTCGCTATTAAGATGACGACATAAATAAGTGATACTGTTATTAGAAGAGTATAGATAAAAGAGTTCATCTACGAACTAGATATAATTCTAAAAGATCTCTGATTTCGTCTCGTTGTTGTGGGACAATAGTGGGAGCGATCAATTTTGTGGACGAGCTATGGTCTCACAAGAAGTTGTAGAACATTCTGAGGCTTTTTCACAAGTTAAGAGACCAAGAATTAAGTGGAAATAACATAATGGAAATTATTCCGTTTAAGAATGATTTAGCAGATCTCCGACCTAGCCTTAGTCACAGACTTGATGTAAGCATCACCTAGATTTGATGGAGATCAAATGCGAAGGTGATTGACTTGAGTCCAAGTGGGAGTGATGGATATATGTGCCCTCTAAGCCAATCATAAGACACCTATCACAATCTGATTCATTAATAAATGGCAAATATTTCATTATATGGATTGGTGTATTTATAAGTACGCATAATGAAGTCCTTGAATGTGAGCAATAGTCATCGGATTATGATGAGATCATAATAATGGGACCGATGACTTATAAAAGCATATTCTTAATTGTTCCTAGTCGTAGGATATTTGAAGAGGACATCAAACATCTGGTAAGACTAGTATAGGTTATTCCAACTCATATGATAAAGATGACTGATCTTGTTAGTCACTTGTGTGGAGACACAATGGTGAACCTGTAGGTGCTCATTGGGAATGAGTTTACTGAACTGATTCGACATGAATCGTTGACTGGTAATTTACCTGACTGTCAACCGGCTTAATTCATCGTCACAGTGGCGTGGTTGGTCCTTGGACTTGAGACATCAAAGACGCCTTGTCGATGGACTTCTGGGCTTTGACCTTGGCTTACGAATCCCTATCCATGGGATTTCTAATAGTCAACGATCGGGTCCAGCGGAAGGCCTTCGAAGGTGATTGTGTGTTCAATAGAGGATCGTTCGCTCTCAAATAACTGGAGATGGAATGCTCTAGAATAGATCCGCAGGAGTCTCTGGCCAGAGCAGACACAATATCAGAAAATGTATTTTCGGTTTGTACAACGGAGTCTGATTCAAGTGAGTTGACCATCTAAGGTTTGACAGTTGACCATACCCTAGGTTAACTCAAGAGCATTGTACAAACGAAGGATTATAGCCACGCGGTAATTGTGGACGGACAGGTTCCATGAGTAGGTTGCTGAACCCCATTACCTTCCGGGATCATGCGGTGTTGCTTGGCACCCAACTTGATCGGAAGTCTGACCGAATTTACATGAGATGCTAATAAAGTTAAGTAATTAATTAAATATTAGATATTAATTAATTACTATAAGTCGATAAGTAGTTAGTGGACTTAACCGGCTGAAAATCGAAGTGCCAAGACAATTCCCGTCTGTGCCGCGTGCAATTCCCGAAAGTCAAGAATTCCCGTCCGTGGTTTTTCGGACGTCATTATGGCGACGGATCTTCAGCGAACGCATTAATCTGGACGAGAGAGCGAGGATGAACCACCACGGAGGATCGTGTGGATACCGCTGGAGGCTGGACGCTTGTATGGCTAGTGGCATTGCCTCGACAGAACCGATACGATCACAGATTCAAATCTGCGCACGGTGGTGTGATCACTCTTTCGATTTTTCGGTTTTCATTTTTCGTTCCGAATCGGATCTGCGGGCATCGGGCGGGAATTTTCTTTTTGTTTCCGCTGCATTCTTCGAGTCCCGCCTGGATCCCAACAGTCCCCACTCTTACCTCGGTTAGGTTGGGTGTTTTCTGCCAAGGTTGAGAGAGAGATTGAGAGTCCCTGAGCTCGGATAGCTGCAGAGGGTTAGATATTCTCGATGATCTTGTAGTTCTACCTGATTCAAGTTAGGTGCACGATAAACCATTCATGTTATTTTGCTTACCTATATTGTTTTAAATGTGTTTTTGGCTAATTTGAGGTATGTAAAAC
The DNA here is from genome assembly GCA_030544215.1 of Zantedeschia hybrid cultivar. Taxonomy (NCBI): domain Eukaryota; kingdom Viridiplantae; phylum Streptophyta; class Magnoliopsida; order Alismatales; family Araceae; genus Zantedeschia; species Zantedeschia hybrid cultivar. The sequence goes on along the minus strand of JARZZO010000013.1, from coordinate 10,080,658 downwards.
CTATATGTGTGAGGATTTAACTTCTGATCTGATAACAATTATGCTATACATATCACAGTGCAAGGTTAGTAGATTATGTGTATTTCTTAGTTTTTTGTTAAGAATCAGTAGCAGATTCTAGTTCTAATAACTAAGCTACCATGCAATTGTTTTGTAGAAGTTTCCTTCTCATTTGTTTTAGAGAGCTGCAATAACTATTGTGTTGTTTTGAACTTTAAGAAAGTGTAATGGTATGGAAAGTTCCATCTTAAGGTGATATGTATAGATGAATCCACAGTAATTGTCTGATGTGGTAGTAGTCATATGTGTGGCCCGATGGACGACGGGTATATGTAAAATTCTAGAAGCCAGACTTCAATTTGGTGGAAGGTGAGAGTGCGCCTCCGATCCCAGATGATTGTATCAAGACCATGGCACTACTTTGGTCTAGATGCCTAGATGGTCCGACACCTTATGTTGTGGTTTAGACATATGTTGGATTAATTAAAACTTAAACTTTGATAAATACGGTGTGCATGTGATCCCCTAGACATGATTTGGTCTGCTGGGGTAATATGTATGATTTGGTTGTGTAGCAGGCTTATGGAATATAGAATTTCTTTGTGAAAAATGAAAACTTGATTTAGGAATTGAGTGGATTTAATTTTAGAACTTTATGCTACTTATCTGTCCTTGAATCATGTTGTTGGATTTAGATCTATGGTCTACACCCTAGAGGGGCGGTGAATAGGGTGATAAAAATTTCTTCGTGAAACCCTTGATTGTTTGGTATACTTAAAAATAAATTGTGCGGTAACAATAATGCGATAACAACATAAGCACAATTATACAAGAGGCATAAGATTTATAATGACTTAGTCCACCAAATAGTGACCTACGTCTACTCTCCAACTTCGTTGGACTTTTCCAGTAGAAAATCTTCTAGTACACCACTAGTAAATATGGTCCTAGCAAACCGCTCCCACTAGAGATCAAGCTTCTAGTAATCTCCCCCTTGATACAATGCCTCTAGTAAGGCCTACCTCCAATCCTCTCAAGGGTTGGTCATCTTCCACAAGGAAGGCACACAACCTCCACCCTTCGCAAAACATGGCCCTCTTCTATAAGGAAGACACACAACGTCCATCCTTGACAAAGGATGACCCTCTTCCACGAGGAAGGCGAACAATAAGAAACAGTAAGAAAGATAGAAACCCTAGCTTTCTATCCTATCCTATACACACCAGATAAAGTAGCCTTCTTAAATATTACAACGATGAATAAGCAAAGAAAGCTCAAGCCTTTGGATCCATTTTTGTGGTGTCCTTGCTCTAGGTGTCAAATTGATGTAGATCGGCTCCTTCACTTCACCTAGCAGCACCTTCTTGAGAAGCTCCTTCTTCCTTCTCTAGAGAATGACATTGCTTGCACATATGACACTTCCTATGGTCTTGGTATAGCATTGATCAAGAGGAGGAAGATTCACCATGCATGGAATAACTCTCTTGACTTGCATAAAAGAGAAATAACTCCATGACAAACACTCCACTCAAAGGTTAGAAATCAAGCTTAAGTGGGAACCATGAAAAGCTCAAAGAAGTTCTCTCAACACTCTCTATTTTCTTCTTTCCAAGATCCTTTACAAAAACCTGTCACACTCTCCCTTTTTATAAGCCCCAAAAGTGTAACGCGCCGCTGACCCGGTTCAGTCATGCTAGCTTACTTTGAACCAACGAGTGCGCCACAGTGGGAACAACCCAAACATATACTTACTCCAGAGTGAGCACATATATATATCCATAACACCATGAATCAACCATCATAACTATAAATTTATCCACTAATAACAAATAATGTGAATTACAATATTTGTCCAGAATCTCTAAACATATTCATGTACTACATCATTTAAGTAGTAGTTTGATCTTCTGGCTCTAAATCTCCTAGTCCCATAGCTTAACCTTTACTTCTCTTTACCTGAAAAATGTTAGGGAGCAAGAGTAAGTCTCATCCAACTTAGTAAGCACATGATACCACTACATGGCTTATCATATATATAAATGTAAAAAGACAACATGATAATACCATATACTCATGTCATGATAGAATATAACATAACAAGCTTCAGCTAACATAGGGATCATGGCAAATCATGGCATGGTCAAAAGATCACGGCGTAGCATGGCATGGCGTAAGTATAAACGTAAAGATCATGGCATGGCATCATGACGTGACTTGACTTGATCATATATAGCATCATGGCATGACGTGAGTACAAGCATAATAGGGGCATGTCATAGCATCTTGACATAGAAATCATGGCTTGGCAACATGGTGTAAGTATCATAAGATCATGGAATAGCATGGCATGGTTGAAAGCTCATGGATCATACATATATCTATACATATATAGCAATAAAATAGTATGAATCTTATCACTTGTTTAACGGACATGCATGTAAACCACAACATGAGGAGGTTAGCATGACATGCAGCCAGCGGTAAGGCAAATGCCCACTGGCGCTTTCGCTGCGCAGCAGGGGGACCCACTTGTCCCACTTAGACCGGGAGAACCGTAACCAAGATTTTACCCGTTTGCCTCGGGTTGCGTCTTTTAATTAATGCCCGCCTCACACGAATGCTTGTATGACTTGGACGTGTGAGCTCCTAAGGTGGCACTGTCTGTAACCGGGTAGACAAAGGATTCTAGAGGTGGCCACCACAAGTTCAAGGGGTGGCTCCACGCTATGGCGGCTCTACCTCTACGGGTAGCCCTTTCCATAGATAGCCCTTTCCTCCTATCAGCACCTGTGTGGCACTTAGTTCCCAAGCTACCGGTTGATTAATCATCTTAGCATATACATGAGAGACTTATGGCATGGGATTTAGGCATCATTCCGGCAACATTTCGACTTAGTAGCATCTACTTAAATTTGAAGGAAAATATGTATTTGAAAACAGGCTATATGCGAATAGAAAAATAACCATGGAGAAAGAATCATGAACTTGCCTTTAAACTAGAAGCTCACTTGGACATAGCAAAACTTCCTCTTCCTACACGTGCGAAGAACCCTGAACAACTCCCGTTTCCATTCTAAATCTTTCTCTCTTCCTCTCTTTCTTCCTTCCTCTCTTCCTTTCTACCTCTCTTTCTCTCTCACTTTCTCTCTCTAAACGTGGGCAAGGAGGAAGGGGAGGAATGGGGAGAATGAGAGGGGTTACCCCCCTATTTATAGGGGTGGTCATGGCCTAGGATGGGACAAGTGTCCCTTAAGGTCTCTCTTGGATTTGGGACATGTGTTCTAAAGAGATAAGGGTTGCTTAGATGGGGACAAGTGGCATGGTAAGGTGGCATGGTTTCTTGGGGGCCAAGAAACCTTATCATTATCCTTTTACCAGTATCCTTATCCTTTAGCAGTATCCTTTAGTAATTTTACATTTAAGTCCATGTATCTTTTATAATTGACTTTATAACCTCATTCAACACTTCTTTACCGAATTTAACTTTTTTTTGGTGATTTGAGGACACTTTTAGAAACCTTACAAATTATACTTGAGACCTTATGAAAATCATCTATTGCATCATAGGACATGAACTTTTCGAAATTGTGTTTATATTTTTTCGGTATTTACGAATATGCCCTTTTTCATAATTATATACATGTTGGTACACAACTGTAATCTTGTGGGTCCTTACAAAAAGGAAGCCCAAGCCATTAAGTACATTTTGGAACGTTCCACACTTGTTCCACAAATTTTAATGGCACAAGGATTTAAGGTATTTTGAATCCTTAAATCTGATTGGTCCTCTATTGTATCGGCTAACAAGTATTATGTGATGTCATTAGGACAAAAGGCTTTTCCAACAAAAAGTTTTCTTTAAAGAGTCAACCAAGTGATAGGTGAAAAGGTGATGGTGACATACAACATATAAAGGGAAAAAGTAGCCTTCCATAGGTTTCCAAAAGGCACATGTGAATCTCAAAAAATATGAGGATTTGTACTATCATAGGAGAAAAGATGCCATGTCAATACTTGGCAATCTTTTTATTATAAAGGCTCCCATGTCACTATCCTTGCATTGTGGCAGACAAGGATGATTCAGTCTGGCCCGTCACATGGACGCTTGGGTCATTCTGGATGACTTGGGCCCAGGACTAGACATCTAGAGGCAGTGCAAGAAAACCAGGCCATTAGACACTTCCCTAATATTGGTCGACCAATGCACAGACTCAGAGTTTTATGAGTATCGGTACTGGTCGACCAATGGCCAGTTAGTCGGCCAACCAAGCCAACTCAGTGAAACTGAGTTCTGATGTTGGTCGACCAATCTTGCCACTGGTCAACCAATACCCATCTGATTGGATTTTGGCCTTTTCACTTAAATGAGATTTTTGGGGGTTCTTTTATGGGTCATTTTGGTCTTTAAAAAATATATTTGTAGCTCAAAAATCTATTGCATTCATACCCATAAAGTGAGAAGATTTGACAATATGTCGATTGTTAATAAAAGGACAAATAGCTCATTTTCCTTAATACTTACCAATAACATCATCTTATGAGTATAAGTGTTTTGTTTCATCAAAATCAATCTAAGGGGCTCAACACATGTAATTGGTATGTGTATAACTTGTGAGAATTTCAGTATGATAACATGTGATTTGCAATGTTATTTATATGTAGGTATGTTTTGGTTTTGATACTAGCTGAGTTTTGTACTGACAATTGGTTAGTGGGCTATGTTTTCACGTGATTCTAGTTAGTGTTAGAGTGAGCAGTAGCTGGAATCTTGAGAAGAACTGGGCATAGAATTTTGTAGAGTTAGAGAGTAGGTATAGCTTGTATATCTTCATAATTTTGTTACGTTTAGTTTACCTCATATTCTAATATGGATCCTGGCATATAATTAACTTTCAGATTTTAGCCAGTGGTAGTCATGTAATTAAACAATTTTTTAATCAAGTAGATATGATATGGTTATGTAGTATGTTTGGGTATGTATGGATGGTTTGGCATGGTAATGCTTGCAGGCTTCCCAAGACCACAACTTAAGTAGCCCGAGGCAAAACCAACGTCTAAGGTACCAAGAGCCGCCTCAGGAACACCCTCGGGACCCTCTGCTCCTTCCTTGGACCCCTCTAAAGCCACATACTCTTGGAGGCATGTCCGGACCCAAGAAACAATTGCAAAATGAAGAATAGTTAGTGATCACCTATAGAGTATCCCTCCCCGACGCAAAGGAGTGATACTCACTCTGAGAACCTGCAGGGGAGAGATTGCGGCCACAAGCCTCTCTTCTCAGATTAGGATGTCACTGTCCTCCTCAAAAACGGATGTAAGCTTTGCCTATCTCAGTCCAACATCTGGAGGAATCCGACATGAAAGGAGATCCTCCTACAAAGGGATAAAGTTAAAGATGCAGTGGAATTCTCACTGGCTGACCACCTGGGGGTCTAGAGTGGCATAGAAGAAATGCTCCTTCCAAGTCTTATGGCTGGAGTAGGTCTCGTAGAGACCAATAAAATCACTTCTTCGGTCGAGATTTCAAAAAGAAGAATCCATCGTCGATGAGGGTATGAGGCATCCTTTTGAAGAGGCATCAAAATAGGATGGCCATCGGGTGGACATTGTGGCGGTGATAGATCAAGAGGAATGAATAGATGTACTACCAAGCATTTGGTTCCAATTGAGCGGGGGCCATGTTGTATTGCTGCAGGACGCTGACAACAAACTAGGGAATGGGAAGTCAGAAACTAGTTTCAACATCTCTTTATAAGCTACGAAAGAGTTGGTGGCTATCGATGAAATCTAGTCCCCAATCTCAACCTCCACAAGTCGATACCTGTGAGGAATTTAGTACTTGTGCTTCAACCCGTTGAGCTCATCCTACCGGATGGTACTGTTGGTCTTAGGTAGCCTACAAGCCAATCTGACTATGTAAATCTCGTTCGTTATTAATAAAAGTGGCATTATTTCATTATGTATAATTCCTATTGTTATCGTCTCATAATGAAGTTCGTAAATATGTGCAATAGGGATAAAATAATGATGAGACCAAGGTTTGCCGTATCGTACCGGATCGGGCAGACTCGTACAAGTCGACTCGTATCTGGGCCGACCCGATCATCAGATACGCACCGAGTCGGACCGGATCGTGTCGACTCATACATGCTTAATGGAATGTTTTAAGTTGAGTTTCTCCTATTTGATAAGTAGAATTATATTTTTATATCAATTAATATGGTACATTTCTCTAAAATGTGACTTAAACTTATTAATTTTAACAAACAACTCATTGATTTTAACAAACTCATTGGCTAGACTCGTGCGACTCGTACGAGTCGGCCGAGTTGGATCGGTATCCTACAGTATCTGGGAAGATACAATCAGATACGGATCAGCGATACGGTGAACCTTGGATGAGATCATACTGTTGGGTTCTTGGGTTTCTCCAGATCTCGCGCGCAGCGGAAATTAAAATAAAAACGGAGATCCGTTCCCATTTCGAAAATACCAAAAACCGGATTATCGGATAATCGGTTCTTATCGTGTGTGGATTCGAATCTGCAACCGTTCGGTTCCGTCGGTGCGACACCGCAAGCCGCGCAAGTGCTCGGCCTCTAGCGGAGTCCACACGATCCTCCCTATGACGGATATCCTCACGTTCCTCATTCATCGCAACCACGAAACCTCCGCCGGTCGCCACAACGATCGCCGCAACGTGCGGACGATTTCCCGCCAAACGGGAGTCGGATAAGCGGCGGAGTAGATCCGGGGATCCAAATATGTCTGGGACGCTAGAGAGAGAGAGAGAAACAGAGGAGGGGGCGGCTAGGGTTAACAACAGCTTGGCTTGCTCAGCCCGTTCGCTACATTTTATACTAACCATGTGATTTTTCATAAAAACCCCCGGTTTATATAAAACTCACTTATTTATCCGTCGCCTTGAGAATCATTTGCATGTGACCCTCTAGGCCCAATTACCAGTCCGGTTAATAGCCCAGTAAGCCCAGTAACTCCTTACTGGCTTTATTAATCAATTAATAACTCTTTATTAATTAATTAATCAATCGAATTGATGTCCCACATAGAAGTCGATCGAGCCTTCGATCACGTTGGGCGTCAAGCAACATCGCATGAACTCGGAAGGTATTGGAGATAAGTAACCCACTCTTGGAACCTTTCCGCCAATAGTTACCGCGTCGATATAATCCTTCATTCGTACAATGCTCTCTAGTCAACTCAGGATATGGCGTGCTGTTAAACCCTAACCGGTCGACTCACTTGGATTGGACGCCGCTGATGAATATTGAAAAACTCATTTTCCGATATTATCGTCCACCCTGGCCAGGGACTTCCGTGCAATCCTCCTAGAGCATTCTCTCTCTAAGTACCGAGAGCGAATTATTCCTTATTGACACACAATTCCTTTTGACGGTATTCTGCTGTACCCAATCCTTGGCTGTTTAGAATTCCGTGGTTAGAGATTCATAAACCAAGGTCAAAGCACAGAAGTCCACCGATAAGGTGTCCTTAGTGTCTCGAGTTCGAGGACCATCCACGCAACTGCGACAATAAAATCAAGCTGGTTGACAGTGAGGTACAATACCATCCAGCGATTTAGTCGCATCAGTTCAGTGAACTCATTCTCAAATGAGCACCAACAGATTCGCCTTAGTGTCTCCACACAAGCGACTATGAGATCAGTCATCCTCACCGCATGAGCATGAGTAATCTGTACTAGTATAACCGGATATCCACTGTGCTTCTCAGATATCCTCCGACTAGGAACAATTAAGAATATGTGTGTTTAAGTGATCAGTCTCACTAGTATGATCTCATCATAATTTGATCACCACCGCATATATTCACGGACTTCATTATGAGACGATAATTAATACGATTTACACACAATGAATATTATGCCATTATATTAATAAATATGAATGAGATTACATAGTCAGATTGGCTTGTAGGCCACCTAAGACTAACAATCTCCCACTTGGACTAAAGCCAATCACCTTTATGCAGTAAGCCTATAGACTCTAGGTGACGCTCAAACACAATTTGAGCCAACGTCTTTGTTAGTGGATCTGTTACATTGTCGACAGATGAAACTCTTTCCACCATTACATCTCCTTTGGATATGATCTCTCTGATAAGATGAAAGCGCCTCAGAATATCTTTCGATTTCTGATGAGACCGCGGCTCTTTCACTTGTGCAATGGTCCCATTGTTGTCGCACAACAGTGGAACATGATCAAAGATGCAAGGAACTATGTCAAGGTCGATGATGGACTTATTCAACCACACTACTTCCTTGAAAGCTTCAGCTGCAGCGATGTGCTCAGCTTCAGTCGTCGAATATGCAGTGGTTTCTTGCTTGGAACTCTTCCAATATACTGCTCCTCCATTTAATGTAAACACAGATCCAGATGTAGACTTGCTATCATCTGGATCTGACTGGAAACTCGAGTTAGTAAAGCCTCGCAGTTTCAAGTCATCTCCTCCATAGACAAGAAACATATCCTGAGTTCTACTCAAGTACTTAAGGATACATTTCACTGTCTTCCAGTGCTCTTCGTCTGGATCAGTCTGAAATCTACTCGTAACACTTAGAGCAAATGCAACATCAGGCCTTGTACATAGCATGGCATACATGATAGATCCTATGGCAGAGGCATAGGGTACTCTATCCATGAGTGCCCTCTCATCAGGAGTCTTAGGAGACTGCTCCTTTGAGAGACTAATTCCATGTCTCATCGGTATGAGACCTCTTTTTAAATTTTCCATGACAAACCTTCTGACTATGGTATCTATGTACAAGGATTGGGTCATTCCAAGCATCCTCTTTGATCTATCTCTATAGATCCGTATTCCCAATACGTAGGATGCTTCTCTCAAATCTTTCATGGAGAAATTTTTCGACAGCCAGATCTTTACTGATGACATTATAGCTACATCATTCACAATGAGTAGTATGTCATCTACGTAAAGAACTAAGAAGGTGACTGCGCTACCACTGACCTTCTTGTACACACAAGGCACATCTTCATTTTTAATGAAGTTATAAGACTTGACAGCCTCGTCAAATCTTATGTTCTAGTTCCGGGAAGCTTGCTTCAGTCCATAAATGGACCTCTGAAGCTTGCACACTTTATCTGGAGATTCTTTGGATGTGAAACCTTATGGTTGTATCATATACACCACTTCCTCAAGGTTACCATTGAGGAAGGCAGTCTTCACATCCATCTGCCAGATTTAATAATCAAAATGTGGAGCAATGGCGAGTAGAACTCTGATCGACCTTATCATGGCAAATGGTGAGAAAGTCTCGTCATAGTCAATTCATTGCCTTTGATGATATCCCTTTACCACCAACCTTACCTTATAAGTGTCGATCCATCCATCAACACCGATATTTCTCTTAAAGATCCACTTGCATCCGATGAGTACAATACCCTCGGGCAAGTCCTTCAAGTTCCAAGCTTGGTTGGTGTACATGGACTGGATTTATGAGTTCTTGGCTTCTCGCCATTTCCCAGCTTTTGGGCCTTCTATGGCCTCTTGGTAGGTTTTAAGATCATCATCCTCATTATATTCAACCTTAGACTCACCTTCAACGATATGTCCCACATATCGTTCGGGTAGTCTAGGAAATCTATCAGATCTACGAGGCTCATCTGTGTGTACCTGAACAGATTCAGGAATTGATATTTCATCTGATGATAATGCAACTGTTTGGAGATATGGAACCTCTTCCAGTACTATTTTACTCCCACTGTCCTTCTGGAGAAGGTATTCCTCTTTCAGGAAGACGGCTTTCCTGGCGACAAACACCTTTTGTTCACCAAGATGGTAAAAATAGTATCCAAAGGTTTCCTTTGGATATCCGACAAACTTGCATTTATCAGTTCGTGATTCCAGCTTGTCTAGATCATGCCTCTTTACATGAGCAAGACAACCCCAGACTTTAACATGTTTAAATTCTGGTTTCCTGCTTTTCCATATCTCATATAGAGTAGAGGCCACATACTTGTTGGGTATTCTGTTCAATAGGTATGCTGCTGACTCTAGAGCATACCCCCAGAGGAACACTGGTAATCCCGAAAAGCTCATCATGGATCGCACCATGTCCAATAAGGTGCAATTTCTCCTTTCTGATACACCATTCATCTGTAGTGTATATGGAGGGGTTAGTTGAGAAAAGATACCATTATCCTTTAAGAATTGTGTGAAATTAGTACTCAAGTATTTTCCTCCTCGATCTGATCGAAGAGCTTTAATACTCTTTCCTAACTGTTTCTCTATCTCATTTTTGAACTCCTTGAACTTCTCAAACGCTTCCGACTTGTACTTCATTAAGTACACATAGCCGAATCTTGAGAAGTCGTCGGTGAACGTGATGAAGTATGAGAAGCCACCTTTGGCTTGGGTGGACATGGGACCACATACGTCCGAATGTATTAGTTCCAAAATGTCCTTGGCACGTTATCCACGTCCAATAAATGGAGATTTTGCCATCTTTCGCATAAGACAGTATTCACATGTCGCAAACGATTCATAATCGAATGCTATTAAATAACCATGCTTATGCAACCTTTGCAACATGCTTTCACCAATATGCCCAAGTCTACAATACCACATGTAGGCTTGGTTCACACAATTCTTGCTCTTCTTAAGAGCATTATCAATATGAAGATTGTAATAAGAAACATCTAAGAGATATAGACTGTTGACTAAAGATGCCGAAGCTATTGATTTATTACGATAATAAATCGAACAACTTCTATTCTCAATAGACAACCTATATCCTATCTTGTCCAAACAAGATACTGATATGATGTTCTTTATTATGATAGGAAAATAATAACAATCTTCTAATGATAAGATGTCTCCCGATGGAAGCTTGAGGTTTGCCGTCCCAACAGTAACTACCGCAACTTTTGCGCCGTTTTCTAGCCTCAATTCCACCTCGCCTTTTCTCAGCTTGCGCTTACTTGTCAGCAGCTGCACATCATGGCAGATATGAGAAACACATCTGGTATCTAATACCCAAGATGTGGAATCTCTTACTGACAAGTTGATATCTATCATATAGATATCTGAAGCTTCAGACAACTTCACCTTTCTATGAGCTTTATCGTTGAGGAACTTTTTGCAGTTCATCTTCTAGTGACCATTCTCCTTACAGTAGAAGCAGTCTCCATTTACTACTCTTTTTTCTTTGTCCTTCGATCTTTTATCGTTAGCTATCATCTCTGCTTCAGGGGCATCTAATGCCGATTCAGTAGGAGGATCAGCATTAAGGGCGTTGGCAATCTGCTCAGATCTGAAGACATTCTTCAAGTGTCTGAGCCAATCCGAGTAGATCAGGTAAGTCAAAAGGGCATCAAGTATGCCATGGAGTGGGTTATTCGACGACATAATTCCCTATAGGAGATGAATAAAATTCTTTTAGCAGATGTTCAGTTATTAAGTATAAAACAAGACATGGTATTTTGTTCAAGTTTTAACTCCCACTAATTTTCGACAGACTGTATAACCCTCAGTTATGCAAAACGGGAGATGCCGACAATCTCTTAATGGGGATCATAATCTCAATGACTTGCAGTACAGCCTTGTGGATAGCACAACAAACTGTAATACAATCAAAGAGCACCCATCTCATGGGACTTGCAACTCCTTGCAATATCTGATCATCGCTTCATCGCTTCGGTCCTAAGAGATTTAATGGCCTTATGGATAGCACAACAAGCTACTAATTCTGGTCTAAGCTAACCATCGTTACGCGACGAGCATAAATTTGCATGAAGTCTTTGTGGATAGCACAACAAAGCTATATGGTTCCTCTACCCCGATCATATAGGCATCTAATGCCATAGCCACAGTCTCTCCTCACAATTAAATAGGCCTTGTGGTAGCACAACAAACCTACCTAAATTGATTCGAATCCTATGACTATAACAATGGTGGACCATGCGGTCAGTTCTTAATTACTCGCGTTACGGCTTAGAATTAAGATGAGGGTATTTAGATAACTTTTATCTTGGTCTCTCCTAGGTGATAGTATACAAATATATCGTATATATTTAATAAATACTATACCTGCTTTGATTCATAATCAAACATAAAACAATACATCTCATACATGTCAAGTGTGGTCATGGATAGCACAGTGGGTTTGACTGGAACCAACAGTCAAACGCACATACAATCTAATATAACATCTATATTAGACTACCTGCAAACACATAGGTAAAGGATCTCCATCACATCGCCTTCCTGGTTGCATCTGTGGATCATCCTCGCTCCTTCCTCGGTTGCCTCGATCTTATTAAAAAAATTCACAATTTACATGTAAATAGAAGAAGGCTTTATGGCGAGTACAAGAGAGAGGGAGGTAGAATTACATCGGAGTTTGAGAGAGAGAGAGGTACGCAAACCTCTATTTATTAACAATTAATAAACATTCCAATCATACATCTACGATCCACACAATCATTCATCACATGAATAATTAAATAAGTGCATATCTATGACTACGGTGTGTTTTAAACATTCCACACATGATAAGCGCATCACATGGCTAAAACAAAAGAAATTTTCAAAATTAAATAATTTTGGCTTTCAAAAAACTAGGTTCCAATCAAAATTGACATTTGAATTTAGAAAACTCTTTTAATCAATATAACATGCAATCAAATCTAATTTAAAAGCATATAAAACACACATCACATGTGCACACACTCCGAATTAATAATTCCAGATTATTCCATGCAATTAGAACATTTCTAAAATTTAAACAATCTAACAATTAGATTGAACCACATTAATAATTTAACAATTAGACTATTAATAACTAATCTAACTCTTAGACTAGTGCAACAAAGTTAATTAATAATTTAACACTTAAATTAATAATCAATTGTAATTAATTATTAACTACTAATCTAACATTTAGATTAGTCATTAATGTTAATTATCAATTTAACTTTTAAACCAATAATTAACACTAACTAATTAATAACTAATAAATCTAAATCTTAGATTAGATAATTAAAGTTATCATTAATTTAACTATTAAATCAATGACTAACAATAATTAATTAAGGACTATTAATTTAACATTTAAATTAGTCAGCTAAGTTAATTATTGATTTAACTCTTAAATTAATAACTAACTTACAAATTAATTAACAATTAGTTGAGATAATAATTAATAATCTAACAATTAGACTAATAATTATTAATCACTAATTTAACCCTTAAATTAGTTTAATTAAGATTAATTATTAGTTTAACTGTTAAACTAACAATTAACATTAATTAATTAACAACTAAATGTTAATAAAATAATGATTCAAAAAATCATTAATAAGCCCAATTAAATAAGATTGAATAATAATTTAAATTTTAAAACAATTTTAAATTTTAAATCAAAATCCAATCATTTAATTGAATGGGCCAATAGTGGTTTAGGGATTTAATAGGAGAAACGGGGTCAACCCATTGGCTGAGCCTGGGCTCGGTGGAGACCCGAACTAGGGACCCTGGCTCAAGCCAGGGCTCGGATCCTTGGTTCAGGGCCTAACCCCGGTCTGGGAGCCATACCCGGCGCCCTCTTTTCCCTGCTAACCCTAGCCACAGGTTACAACATGCCAGCCGGCGGAGGGAGGAGCATCAATGTCGCCCCAGCGGCCGATGCCCAGCGTTGCCGGCCCCGCCGGCGGCAGCCCTAGAGCCGGCGACGCACTTGGCACCAGCAGGAACCTGTCGGAGATCCCCACAAGGCTGGCCGATCCCCTTCATTCTCCCCAATGTTCAGGTTTTCTGAAAACCATGGAGATGGAGAAAGAAGAAGGGAGATTCTTCCATCCACCTCTCCGGCATGGATGGTATAGGTGCTCATTAGAGAATGAGTTCATTGAACTGATCCGATTGAATCGCTGGATGGTATAAGACCTCACTGTCAACTAGCTTGATTATATTCTCGCAGTTGCATGGATGGTCCTCGGACTTGAGACACCAAGGACACCTTGACGGTGGACTTCTGTGCTTTGACCTTGGTTTACGGATCTCTATTCACAGGATTCTAAACAACCAATGATCGGGTACAGCGGAATACCGTCAAAGGGAATTGAGCGTCAATAAGGAATCATTCACTCTCGATACTTAGAGAGAGAATGCTCTAGGAAGGATGTGCAGGGGTCTCTGGCTAGGGTGGACGATAATATCGGGAAGGAATTTCTCGATATTATACGGCAACATCCGATCCAAGTGAGTCGACCGGTTAGGGTTTGACGGTACACCATACCCTGAGTTGACTCGAGAGCATTGTACGAATGAAGGATTATATCCACGTGGTAACTGTCGACGGAAAGATTCCAAAAGTGGGTTGCTTAATCCCAATACCTTCCGGGTTCACATGGTGTTGCTTGACACCAACTTGATCGGAGGCCCGACCGAATTCAATGTACGATATTGATTCGGTCGATTGATTAATATAAGTTATTAATTGAGTTAGTGATGAGTCACTGGGCTTAATGGGCCATTAACCGGACTGGTGATTGGGCCTAGAGGGTCACACGTAAAAGATTCTCAAGGTGATGAATTTAAAAGTGGGTTTTATATTTAATTGGGGTTTTTTATGAAAAAACGCGCAATTTTTATGAGAATACTTGAGTACTAATTTTACATAATTCTTAAAGGATAATAGTATCCTTTCTCAGCTAACCCCTCTATAGATGAATGGTGTGTTTGAAAGAAGGAATCGCACCTTGTTGGATATGGTGCGATCTGTGATGAGCTTTTCGAATTTACCAGTGTCCCTCTAGGGGTATGTTCTAGAGTCAGCAACATACCTATTGAACAGAGTACCCAGCAAGTCCGTGATCTCTACTTCGTATGAGATATGGAAACGCATAAAACCAGAATTTAAACATGTTAAAGTCTAGGGTTGTCCTGTTCATGTAAAGAGGCATGATCTAGACAAGTTGGAACACGAACTGATAAATGCAGGTTTGTGGGATATCCAAAGGAAATCTTTAGATATTATTTTTACCATCATGACGAACAAAAGGTGTTTGTCGCTAGGAAAGCTGTCCTCCTAGAAGATGAGTACCTTCTCTAGGAGGACAGTGGGAGTAAAATAGTTTTGGAAGGGGTTCCAGATCCCTAAACAGCTGCAATATCATCAGATAAGCTATCAATTCATGAATCTGTTCAGGTACACACAAATGTGCCTCATAGATCTGGTAGAGTACCTAGACTACCCGAATGATATGCAGGACATATCGCTGAAGGAGAGTCTAAGGTAGAATATAATGAGGATGATGATCTTAAAACCTACTAGGAGGCCATAGAAGCCCCAGAAGCCGGGAAATGGTGAGAAGCCATGAACTCAGAAATCCAGTCCATGTACACCAACCAAGTTTTAAACCTGGAGCTTGCCTGAAGATATTGTACCCATCGGATGCAAGTAGATCTTTAAGAAGAAAGATCGGTGTAGATGGATGGATCGACACTTATAAGGCAAGATTGGTGGCAAAGGGATATCATCAAAGGCAAGGAACTGACTATGACGAGACTTTCTCACCAGTTGTGATAATAAAGTCGATCAGAGTTCTACTCGCCATAGCTGCACACTTCGATTACGAGATCTGGCACATAGATGTGAAGATTGCCTTCCTCAACGGTAACCTTGAGGAAGAGGTGTATATGATACAACCTGAAGGTTTCACATCCAAAGAGTTTCCAGATAGAGTGTGTAAACTTCAAAGGTCCATTTATAGACTGAAGCAGGCTTCCTGGAGGTGGAACATAAGATTTGACGAGGCAGTCAAGTCTTATGACTTCATTAAGAATGAAGATGAGCCTTGTGTGTACAAGAAGACCAGTAGAGTGTAGTGACCTTCTTAGTTTTTTACGTAGATGGCATATTACTCATTGGGAATGATGTAGCTATGATGTCATCCGTAAAGATCTGACTGTTGAAAAACTTCTCCATGAAGGATTTAGGAGAAGTATCTTACGTATTGGGAATACGGATCTATAGAGATAGATCAAAGAGGATGCTCAGGATGACCCAATCTTTGTACATAGATACCATTGTTAAAATGTTTGGTATGGAAAATTCTAAGAGAGGTCTCATACCGATGAGACACGGATTTTTTCTCTGAAATGAGTAGTCTCCTAAGACTCCTAATGAGAGGGCATTCATGGATAGAGTACCCTATGTCTCTGCCATAGGATTTATCATGTATGCCATGCTATGTACACGGCCTGATGTGTCATATACTTTCAGTATTACGAGTAGATTTCAGGATGATCCAGGCGAAGAGCATTGGAAGGCAATGAAATATATCCTTAAGTACTTAAGAAGAACTAAAGATATGTTTCTTGTTTATGGAGGAGGTGACTTGAAACTGTGAGGCTTTATTGACTCGAGTTTCCAGTCAGATCCAGATGATAGCAAGTCTACTTATGGATTTGTATTTACTTTGAATGGAGGCGCAGTGTGCTAGAAGAGTTCCCAGTAAGAAACTACTGCAGATTCGATGATTGAAGCTGAGTACATTGCTGCAGCTAAAGCCGCCAAGGAAGCAGTATGGTTGAAGAAATTTATCACCGACCTTGGCATAGTTCCCAACATCTTTGATCCTGTTCCGCTGTTGTGCGACAACAATGGAGCCATTGCACAAGCAAAAGAGTCGCGGTCTCATCAGAAATCGAAGCATATTCTGAGGCGCTTTCATCTTATCAGAGAGATCATTTCCAGAGGAGATGTAGTGGTGGAAAGAGTTCCATCAGCCGATAATGTAGCAGATCCACTGACAAAGCCGTTGTCTCAAATTGTGTTTGAGAATCACTTAGAGTCTATAGGTTTAGTACATAAAAGGTGATTGACTTTAGTCTAAGTGGGAGATTGTTAGTCTTATGTAGCCTGTAAGACAACCTAACTATGTAAATCTCGTTCGTTTATTAATAAAAGTGGCATTATTTCATTATGTATAATTCGTATTGTTATCGTCTCATAATGAAATCCGTGTACGCGCGATAGTGATCAGATTATAATGAGATCATACTGATGAGATTGATCACTTAAACACACATATTCTTAATAGTTCATAGTCGGAGGATATCCAAGAAGGACATAGGATATCTAATTAGACTAGTACACATTACTCCTACTCATACGATGAGAGTGTCTGATCTCATAGTCGCTTGTGTGAAGACACTAAGGCGAATTTGTAGGTACTCATTAGAGAATGAGTTCACTGAACTGATCCGACTGAACCGCTGGATGGTATAGTGCCTCACTATCAACCAGCTTGATTCTATTATCGTAGTTGCGTGGATGGTCCTCGGACCTAAGACACCAAGGACACCTTGTCGGTGGACTTCTGTGCTTTGACCTTAGTTTACGGATCTTTATTCACGGGATTCTAAACAGCCAAGGATCGGGTACAACGGAATACCGTTGAAGAGAATTGAGTGTCAATAAGGAATCATTGGCTCTCGGTACTTAGAGAGAGAATGCTCTAGGAAGGATGGGCAGGAGTCTCTGGTTAGGGCGGACGATAATACCGGGAAAGGAATTTTTCGATATTATACGGTAGCATCCGATCCAAGTGAATCGACCGGTTAGGGTTTGACGGTACACCATACCCTGAGTTGACTGGAGAGCATTGTACGAATGAAGGATTATATCTACGTGGTAACTGTCGACGGGAAGGTTCCAAAAGTGGATTTCTTAATCCCAATACCTTCCGGGTTCACACGGTGTTACTTCTTACCCAACGTGATCAGAGGCCCGACCAAATTCATGTATGACATTGATTCGGTCGATTGATTAATATAAGTTATTAATTGAATCAGTGAAGAGTCACTGGGTTTAATGGGCCATTAACCAGACTAGTAATTGGCCCTAGAGGGTCACACGCAAAAGATTCTCAAGGCGATGGATTTAAAAGTAGGTTTCATATTTAACCGGGGGTTTTTATGAAAAACCACGCGATTAATAGAAAATGTAGCGAACAAGTTGAGTAGGTCAGGCTACTGCTAAACCCTAGCCGCCTCCTCCTCTCTCCCTCTCTCTCTCTGGCGCCCCAGGCTGGCCCTCATCTCTGGAGACAGCTCCGCCATCTTCCCGACTCCCGTTTGACGGGAAATAGTTCGCGCGTTGCAGCGATCGTTGTGGCAAATGACGAAGGTTCGTGGGCTGCGAAGAACGAGGAATGAGAGAAAATCCACTGCAAGGAGGATTGCGTGGACTTTGCTAGAGGCCGGGCATTTGCGTGGCTGGCGGTGTTACACCGACGGAACCATACGAAAACGGATTCGAATCTACGCGCGGTAATGTTCGATTACCCGGTTCTTATCGTTTTTGGTTTATTCGAAACGGAAACGGATCACAGAATATTTTATTTGATTCCGCTACGTCTGCAATCCCGAGAAACATGAGAAACCAACAAATGCTACGAGTACATCAGGCCAGAGCGATAGGATGACACTCTTGGCGACCAGTGAAAGTCGACTTCCCCCTAGGATGTCACTTGAATTGGCTGTAGAAGCAGAACCCCCCTCCAAAATCATCACTGGCGAAGAAGAGAAAACAGAAGAAGATGATTCCCCTTTTGCCGAAGGAGAGCGTGAGGGGACTCTGACATCAAAGAAGTGGACGCAAAAGAAGACCCACCAGTCCAAGAAGTGGAACCGGAGGTGGACTTAACGTCAGAAGCCCTGGAGTCTAAGAAGGAGAACCCTCTGTTGAGGGCGAAGTAGTGGTCTAAGAGGACCCCGAGACAAGAAAAGGAGACAAGGAGGAAGGTGATGGATATAGGTGTCCTCTAAGCCAATCATGAGGCACCTATTTCAATCTGGTTCACTAATAAATGGCATTAAATTCATTATGTAGATTGTCATATTTATATTTACGCATAATGAAGTCCATGAATATGTGCAATAGTCATCAGATTATGATGAGATCATAATAATGAGACTGATGACTTATAAACACATATTCTCAATTGTTCCTAGTTGTAGGATGTTTGAGAAGGACATCAAATATCCGGTTAGACTAGTACAGGTTATTCCAGCTCATATGATGAGGGTGACTGATCTCGTTAGTTACTAGTGTGGAGACACAATGGTAAACCTGTAGGTGCTCATTGGAGAATGAGTTCATTGAACTGATCCGACATGAATCGCCGAATGGTAATTTACCTGACTGTCAATCGGCTTGATTCATCGTCACAGTGGCGTGGTTGATCCTTGGACTTGAGACACCAAAGACACCTTGTCGGTGGACTTCTGGACTTTGACCTTGACCTACGAATCTCTATCCACGGGATCTCAAATAGTCAAGGATCGGGTCCAGCGGAAGACCTTCGAAGGTGATTGTGTGTTCAATAGAGGATTGTTCGCTCTCAGGTGACTGGAGAGAGAATGCTCTAGAGTAGATCCGCAGGAGTCTCTGGCCAGAGCAGAAACAATATAAGAAAAGTGGTTTTCGGATATTGTAAAGCGGAGTCTGATTCAAGTGAGTTGACAATCTAGGGTTTGACAGTTGACCATACCCTAGGTTAACTCAAGAGCATTGTGCGAACGAAGGATTATAGCCACGTGGTAACTGTGGACGGAAAGGTTCCATGAGCGGGTTGCTGAACCCCATTACCTTCCGGGATCATGCGGTGTTGCTTGGCACCCAACTTGATCAGAAGTCCGACTGAATTTACATGCGATGATAATTCGGTTGAGTAATTAGTTAATATCTAGATATTAATTAATTACAATAAGTCAATAACTAGTTATTGGACTTGACGGGCTGAAAATCGGACTGGTAAATGGGCCTAGAGGGTCACACGCAATAAGATTCTCAGTCGGTGGTACATAAGTGAGATTTATATTAACTCGGGGACTTTTGTGAAAAGTCGCGCCGACTTAATATATATAGACGCTGTTGAGAAACCCTGGGCCAAGCTCCAGGATTTCCCTTGCTGGCCGTCACCCCCCCTTTCTCTCTCCTCCTCTGGGCGTCCCGTTCGACGTGCCAGAACAGCTTCTGTCTCCGCCGCGTGTGATTCCCGAAAGTCGGGAATTCCCGTCGGCGGGATTTTCGCAACCGTTGCGGCGACGGATCTTCAGCGAGCGAGCTGTAACGGACGAGGGATCGGGGACGAACCACCGCGGAGGATCGCGTGGATACCGCTAGAGGCCGGACGCTTGTGCGGCTTGCGGCATCGCCTCGACGGAACCGAAACGGAAGCGGATTCGAATCCGCGCACGGTAATCAGATTCCAACCCGATTTTTTGGTTTGTGTTTTCGTTCCGAATCGGATCAGCGGGCATCAGGCGGGTTTAATTTTTGTTCTTCGTTTCCGCTGCGTTCTTCACGTCCCGCCCGGATCCCAACAGTGGTATCAGAGCCAGGTTCCGCTCTGATCCGCTCCGAAACGATAAAATTATTATTCTAAATTATTTCGTGCATAAATTCGTTTTTCCTCATCGATATTGTTCATGGGATGAACTTAGAATTTCGAATTTAATTTTTCTGTGCGAAAAACGAGAATTTTTGAGGGTTTTATCGCGTTCTTCATGGTGATGAAGAACCGGTTTTGTGGGCTTCAAAAGGGGATTAATGATGGTTGGACCATCTCTGTGGGTTTGCTGGTATGACCAGCTACCCCTCGCCATCCCCGGAAAATTTTCATGGCGGCCGGTGGAGCTTTTCTTCCCATAATTTTCAAGAGTTGAAAAAGGATTGTGGAAAAGCTGAAATCTGCGAAACTGCACAAATCTCTAACTTTGGAGGTTCACCGGCGGCGAAGGAGTCGCCGGCCGGCCACCACCGTGTAGGCGCCCGGAACGTCCCCCGCCGCGGCTGCGGGCTTCGGGCGAGGGTTCCTCTCCTTTCGTCTTAGCACTGTGGCGATTTAAAGGGGGTTAGAAATAAAGGATGTGATCGCTAGGAGCATTACCTTACGGTCCCTGTGCTCCGCAGGATGGTGGGGATGTGATCGCGTTTTGTGGAAGCGGGAGATGCTGGTTCCTCCTTCTCTTCCTCCGGCCGGCCAGAGGAGGAGAGCCCGGTACTCTGCACGCGTGAATGTGGTAAGGATCCCCTGGAAAGAAAAGACAGACAAAGAAAAGAAATTACCCAATTAGAACTGTGACATGTAGGATCCGTTCATGCAAACATAAAAATTAACTAAAATTAGAGGGAGACGCACCGGATGGGTGTTTGGGAGGGAAGGTGACCATATGTTATGGCCACCCACCTCCCGTTTTTTGTTTGAAACCTCTGGGGGTAAATAGGGATTGCTAAGTCATTCTAAGATGCATGCATGCAGATAAGTGCTCGTGTGTGAAAAGTGAAATGAGGTGTTGAAAGTGAAAGAAGAGAAGAGAGAAGAGGTTTAAGAAAACAAGCCCATTTGGGATGCGAAGGATTCTTCTGAGACTCCTCCCGACCGCTTGCCAAACTCCTCTGAGCCTTCCCTCCAAGAAGCCACCTCTTAACCCTAGAAAATCCTTAACCCCCTTGCTCGAGAGGATGTGGGGGGTTTAAATAGGCGAAGGAAAAAAGGGGAGAAAACAGGGGTCTAAATCCCCGTAAATCACCCTTCAACCAATAGGGAGTGGTCAAGGGTTAGAGGTAGTGGACGCGGCAGTCGCCGGAGTGGGGAGTGGTCGGAGTAGTGGGGGACGAGGGCGGCGAGTAGAGGAGATCGTGGGGAAGACGGAGTCAAGGGGGTGGTTAAGGAGTGGACGGCCAGGTGACATGCCTTCCATTCTTGTGGTGGAAGGCAGCCCGACTGGCCTTCGAAGGGAGTGGAAGGCGAGGGGTGGCCTTCGAAGGAGGCGGAAGGCAAGGGGTGGCCTTCGAAGGAGATGGAAGGCAAGGGGGCTGGCCTTCCACGAAAAGGTGGTAAAAAGTGAAAAAGGTGGCTAAGAAGGTGGAAGGCGAGGTAGCTGGCCTTCGAAGGAGGTAGAAGGCGGGGGGTGGCCTTCGAAGGCGGTGGAAGGCAAGGGGGCTGGCCTTCCACGAAAAGATGAAAAAGGTGGCCAAAAGGGTGGAAGGCGAGATAGCTGGCCTTCGAAGGGGGTGGAAGGCGGGGGGTGGCCTTCGAAGGGGTTGGAAGGCGGACCGCCTGGCCTTCCACGAAGAGGGTGGCTAGAGTCCGGTTTTGGTTAATGGGCCTAGCTGATAGTGGGCTGTGATGGCTGAAATGAGGGGATTTTGGTGATGAAGGGCCAATGATGGGTTGGGTTCATGACCAAAAGGGTGGTCCAAAATCGGTGTCTACACACCAGTGGGGGAAATGGAAGTGGTGACATCCCTCTGCAATTTCCGGCCACCCTCGCGGCCGGCGGCGGCGGCGGCGCCGCCCAAAACTGGCTGCAAACAGGGCTGAAAAACCTTAAACAGGGCTGCACAGGCCGGCCGAACTGCTGGAAAACGGGCTGGACCGGCCGGTCCCGCGCCAGGCCGGCCCGGCCGGCCCAGGCGCTCGACCTGGCTGAGCCAGGTCGCGCCTGGGTCCGGCCCTGGCCCGGCCCGGGCGCACCTGGGGCTCGTCCTAGCTCGGCCAGGTGCCCGGGCCCGAGCCAGGTGCCCCCTGGCTCGAGCCAGACGAGCCAGGTTCGGCCCTGGCTGCACTGGCTCGAGCCAGGGGGGCCCATTAAGCCCTGATTAGGCCCATTTAAGCCAATTTTGGCCCAATTAACCCAAAAAACCCCTTATTTAATTAAAAAATAATTATTTTGAGTTTAAAGGGGAGAGATAATTAAGATATGATCTTAATTATGGATTATTATTTTAATCAAACCTTTTGTGGGGTTTATTAAAATATGATCTTAATAGTTAATTGCTTTTAACTAAATAAGATAAGATCTTAATGATTTTAATTAATTAATTAAATGAGTTATAATTGAGATATGATCTTAATTATAAATAACTTTTAATTAGTTAATTAAAGGGGTTTATATTTAAGATATGATCTTAAATACATATAACAAATGTTGTTATTTATTTAAAATGGAATCTTAATTAATAATTGACAATTGTTGTCATTAATAATTAAGATAATGTTTTTAATCTTAATTAATAATTGTTGTTAATTTATATTTAATATTTGGTCTTAAAACTTATATTAACAACATTTGTTATTTGATTATTAAGTAGTGACTTAAATTTTAATTATCAAATGTTGTTAATTAATTTTAGTCAATTGATTAGATTATTTTAATTTCTTAGCAATTGTTGTTATGAAATTAACTATTTGATTAAGGGACACTTAATAAAAGTTATTAAGTATTTTATTAACTTTTAATAATAGTTATTAAAGAGTTAATTGTTTCTTGAGAATTAACTTTAGTAAAAGTTATTGAGGATTAATCATTGCTTACTAATAGTTATTAAGCGAATTAATATTCTCAAGGGTCCCTTAATTAGATTTTGAAGATCTAATCTACTTAATAATTAATCTTTTAATAAATATTATTAAGAGATTATTTAAGTCTAATTGCTAGACTATTTTAATTTGAAATGTTCTAATTATTATTTCTTAATAATTGTTATTGAGAAATATGATTTAATTAAGGGGTTTTAACAAGGAGTTGTTAAGGGGTTAACAATATGAGTTGAAAATTCTTTTATAAATGTTATTTAGGAATTTTTAATTATATCTAAATGTTAGATTGTTTCGCATTAATAATTGTTATTAATGTGATTTAAAATTAATATAAGTGTTAGATTAATTAATTTAGAATTGTTCTAAATACTGCATGGAATATTTTAGAATTTTAATTTTAGCTTTGTGTGCACATGTTGATGTGTTTAATGCTTTAAATTAGATTTATTGCATGTTAGAAAATAAGATTTTCGAAAATTCAAATTATCCAATTTTGATTGGTACCGAGGTTTTGAGAAAGTCAAAATTATTATATTTCAAAATCTTCATGTGATGTGTTTTATCATGTGTGGATGGTTAAAATTTGTGGTGGTCATGGATATGCACTTAGTTAAATTTCATATCATGTGATGGTGTGTGATTTTGTGGATTGTTTTGGAATGTGATGTTCATTAATTAAATGTTAATTAATGAGGCTTGTGTGCCTCCCTCTCTCCATTCCATTGTAATTCTATCTCCCTCTGTTATTGTACTCGGCCATAAGGCTTTCTTTTACAATTTATTTGTATTTGAAATTGTTTCAAAATATATAATATTTGTATTTGATCGCACCGGCCGAGGAGAGGCGAGGATGATCCACAAATGCAACTAGGAAGGCGACAGGAGATGAGATCACCAGTGGCTATGCGTTTGCATGTTTAGATTATATAACTGTTATATAGTTTTGGTGATTAATTGTTTGGCTCCAGTTAATCACCGTGCTGTCCATGACCACATAATGAACATGTATGGATGATGCATGCTTTTAGTTATTGATTATGAATCGATTGCTAATATCTAGGTATAGTTAAATATATACGATATATTTATAATCTATCACCTAGGATGAGACCAACTTAATATAAACAAAACCTTCAACATAAAGTCTAAGCCGGAGCGTGAGTCATTGAGAATGTACCGCGTGGCTCTCCATCAATATAGTTCTTAGAACTTGATTCAGTGATGACAGATACTACGTGTTTACCCGAGATCTGCCATCATATGATGAAAGGACTATTAACTATGGCATTATGATGCCTTGAGATTG
The DNA here is from genome assembly GCA_030544215.1 of Zantedeschia hybrid cultivar. Lineage (NCBI taxonomy): Eukaryota > Viridiplantae > Streptophyta > Magnoliopsida > Alismatales > Araceae > Zantedeschia > Zantedeschia hybrid cultivar. The sequence goes on along the minus strand of JARZZO010000013.1, from coordinate 10,055,956 downwards.
GAATAGAGGAACGGTGTAGCTATCCTCGTGTTTACCCGGGAGCTGCATTCTTACTCTACTCTGTCGCATATTGATGGTAAAGCTTAGACCATGTATAATGGTCTACTGTGTTTACCCGGGACCATTAAAGACCTGGGAGCCAAAATAAGATTGGATATTGCAAGGAGTTGCAATTACCATGAGATGGTTGCTCTAAGATAATGGTATGATACTATGTGTTTACCTGAGGTCATACTATGATTCTTGGAGATTCTGATCCTCACTAGAAGACCGTCGGAGTCTTCCGTTCTGTATACCTGAAGGTTACACAGTCCGTCGAAAAATAGTGGGAAATAATTCAAGATAAAAGACCATAATTGAATTATCAGAACTATCTGCTTAAATCATGTTATTTCCTTCGATTCACTAAAATGTCGTCTATTCGAGAAGTTGGCATATTGGATGCCAATACTTCTCATACTCAGATTGACTGGAAAACTCTGAAGAATGTCTTCAGGGCCAAGTGAAAGTCACTATCCTAATCAGATATCATGAATCCTCTTACTTGGATAGACCAAGGTGAAGAGGTGCTCATGGTATGCCTTATTGAAAGGCAATGATGGTCATGAAATCTCTTATTTGGATAGACCAAGATGAAGAGATATTTATGATATGCCTTTAAGAAAGACAAGTGGTAAGATTTTAAACGATCGAACCCACACCTGAAAGGATAAAGAAAAGTCAGCTGAGATAGAGAAGTAGCAGTTCTCCCACTGCAACCAATATAAGGATATTGGTAAAGGCAAAAAGAATATGGAACTTGAAAGAAGTTTCATGTATTCTTATTATCGACTTTTGCATGTCTATTGGAGAGTTAGCATATCCAATATGAGATATTGGAAATGATTCTCAGAGCTGCGATAGTGTGCAGACTTAGACAAGTAAAAGGAAATCGAGAAAATGTAAGTGTTGAGTTAGATTCAACTATTGTTCATGATATTCATAGGTTACTGTTAGACAGTAAGTCTTTGTATATCTATAGGAGTCTAATATGAAACTAAATAATTGTTATTTAGTTGCATAAGAAATTGAGGATAACATTGATTGAGAAAGAATAATAGTTGTTCAAATCAGTCAATGCACTATAGATTCTTGAAGTAACATTTCATGTGATGAATGATCACTAGTCTCCTATAGAAATGAATTGTGTGAGTCCTGATTATCTATGGTATTGTACATAGGGTTGTACAATAAGAAATCATTGATGCTGATGCATATTGATGTAAACAACTCAAAGGCCAAAGATAATCACTACTATTGACTTACCTTATAGTTTACTCTTGGAATGATTCGACTGTATGTACTTACTGAAGTACAAGACGAATATATCTGAGAGATTAAGGTATAAGATCAATATGAAGTATTAGAATTTTTTGATTTGATCAAAGAAACTAATACTTAGGTATATGATTCACATAAATCATTAAGAGGATAATTGTATCCTCGCTCGATTGATTCTCATTGTGCATCATAGCAATATGATAGAATGAGAAATTGCACCTTATTAAGATATGATGCAATACATAATAAGATTTGCCTAATTCTTGTCCTTTTGAGCATGAGTATGAACATTAGATGTCCATACTTTAAAGATGGTTCCAAGTAAGTCAGTGTGTGTCCATATAAGATATGGAAACCAAATAATTCATATGAGGTGTGAGTTATGAACAAACCTGATTTAAAAGTCAGGTATTACCGTGATGTGAATTTGTGAATGTCTAAAGAGTTTGGACATTACATTTATTGGCCAGGCGATAATGAAATAATTGTCGTCCTGAAAAACTGTCTTATGTGAAGAGGAATATGTCCTCAAAGAAGACAGTGAGAGCTGATAAAACTAGAAGATGTTCTAGATTCACAAGTTAACATAAGATTATTAGATAATCTTTAGTTGTTTGGAACCACTCATGTCACACTTCAGAGAGCTTCATAGATTTTTGAGATTCTCTCAGTGACTAGAAAGATATGTTTGACATATCTGATTTAGCAAGGTGAGAGGAGCTCAAAATAGATTATGATCTAAAATCTATGATAATGATGCTCTCCGTCATTACAACTTTGAGATTGATAAGTTTATTAGAATTATACTTGTCAATACTGCCAATCATAAGATGATGACAGTTGGATATTAAAAGCGTCATCTCAATGTGATTGAGGTAAAGATGTATATGATACACCTTTAAAGCTTTTAGAATATCCAGGAAGCAAGTTATGATTTCAAAATTATTTTGAGTCAAACTAAAACTTTCTAAGTTGTAGTAAAAGCTTTGACTTAATGGTTAAATATTATGTGATCATTAAGAATGATCACGGATTGTGTGTGTTCAGAAAGGACACTGGGAGCACGGTCGTTTTAATAATACTTTATGATGATAACATCAAAGTCATTAAGAATGACTTCAGGATGTTAGTTATAATATCCCACGTATTGGAATACGAATCTATTAAGATAGATCGGTGGGGATATTATATTGACCTGTATGTCAAGATGTTTGGCATAAATTTCATGACAAGTCTCAATTGTTGAGATATGGAATTTATTCCTTTAAAGAAAAGGTTCCTTAAAGGATACATGAGTGAATTGCATCATTAAGCATTTGAGTAGTGTTAAGGATGCATTCGCGTATATGGAGAGGATGATTTGAAATAATGAGGTCACACTGACTCAAATTTCAAGTCAAATAATGGATTCAACCTTCTAGTAGAAAGGAATGGATTGGAATGGTTCCAATCCAAAACTCGATATTAAAATGACGACATAGACAAGTGATACTGTTATTGGAACAATATGGATGAAAAGGTTCATCCCTGAACTAGATGTAGTTCTAAAAGGTCTCTGATTAAATCTCGTTGTTGTAGGACAACAGTGGGAGCGATCAATTGTATGATCGAGCCATGGTCTCTTCAGAAGTTACAGAATATTCTGAGGCTCTTTCACAGGTTCAGAGACAAAGGATTAAGAAGAAATAACGTAATGAAAAATATTTCATCTATAGATAATTTAGCAGATCCCTGACCAAGTCGTAGTCACAGACTTTCTGTGAGCATCACCTAGATTTGATGGAGATCAAATGGGAAAGTGATTGGCTTGAGTCCAAGTGGGAGATTGATGGATATAGGTGTCCTCTAAGCCAATCATGAGGCACCTATTTCAATCTGGTTCACTAATAAATGGCATTAAATTCATTATGTAGATTGGCATATTTATATTTACGCATAATGAAGTCCATGAATATGTGCAATAGTCATCAGATTATGATGAGATCATAATAATGAGACTGATGACTTATAAACACATATTTTCAATTGTTCCTAGTCGTAGGATGTTTGAGAAGGACATCAAACATTCGGTTAGACTAGTACAGGTTATTCCAGCTCATATGATGAAGGTGACTGATCTCGTTAGTTACTAGTGTGGAGACACAATGGTAAACCTGTAGGTGCTCATTGGAGAATGAGTTCACTGAACTGATCCGATATGAATCGCCGAATGGTAATTTACCTGACTGTCAATCGGCTTGATTCATCGTCACAGTGGCGTGGTTGATCCTTGGACTTGAGACACCAAAGACACCTTGTCGGTGGACTTCTGGACTTTGACCTTGACCTACGAATCCCTATCCACGGGATCTCAAATAGTCAAGGATTGGGTCCAGCGGAAGACCTTCGAAGGTGATTGTGTGTTCAATAGAGGATCGTTCGCTCTCAGGTGACTGGAGAGAGAATGCTCTAGAGTAGATCCGCAGAAGTCTCTGGCCAGAGCAGAAACAATATCAGAAAAGTGGTTTTCGGATATTGTAAAGCGGAGTCTGATTCAAGTGAGTTGACAATCTAGGGTTTGACAGTTGACTATACCCTAGGTTAACTCGAGAGCATTGTGTGAACGAAGGATTATAGCCACGTGGTAACTGTGGACGGACAGGTTCCATGAGCGGGTTGCTGAACCCCATTACCTTCTGAGATCATGCGGTGTTGCTTGGCACCCAACTTGATCAGAAGTCCGACTGAATTTACATGCGATGATAATTCGGTTGAGTAATTAGTTAATATCTAGATATTAATTAATTACAATAAGTCAATAACTAGTTATTGGACTTCACGGGCTGAAAACCAGACTAGTAAATGGGCCTAGAGGGTCACACGCAATAAGATTCTCAGTCGGTGGTACATAAGTGGGATTTATATTAACTCGGGGACTTTTGTGAAAAGTCGCGCCGACTTAATATATATACACGCTGTTGAGAAACCCTGGGTCAAGCTCCAGGATTTCCCTTACTGGTCGTCACCCCCCCTTTCTCTCTCCTCCTCTGGGCGTCCCGTTCGACGCGCCAGAACAGCTTCCGTCTCCGCCGCGTGTGATTCCCGAAAGTCGGGAATTCCCGTCGGCGGGATTTCCGCAACCGTTGCGGCAACGGATCTTCAGCGAGCGAGCTATAACGGACGAGGGATCGAGGACGAACCACCGCGGAGGATCGCGTGGATACCGCTGGAGGCCGGACGCTTGTGCGGCTTGCGGCATCGCCTCGACAGAACCGAAACGGAAGCGGATTCGAATCCGCGCACGGTAATCAGATTCCAACCCGGTTTTTCGGTTTGTGTTTTCGTTCCGAATCGGATCAGCGGGCATCGGGCGGGTTTAATTTTTGTTCTTCGTTTCCGCTGCGTTCTTCACGTCCCGCCCGGATCCCAACAGAAGGAGCCAGTCGGACTCATTGAAGAAGCAATGGCTTGGTGAGGCCACGAGGCACAAGGAGGTCATTTCCTTCTCTGGCTCTGGCAAGAGAGAACGACGAGAGATGTAGGGGGAGAAGAAGTTCGGGGGTTCCTCCCTGCTGCTGCGTATATATAGTGGAGGACCAATGTTTTCCCCCTCTTCACCAGACGAGAATACTAAGAGGCGTCAAACCTCTAGCCATCATGACCAAAAAGATTATTTGTCAGGAGGCGGGAGGGTAGACGGTGCCATGATGAATCAAAACATCAGTTCTGCCCACTTCGTCACATCCAAGCTCACATAGGGCGACATGTGGGCACTGGGCGTGCGACGCGACGGACAAAAGCATGAAAGGGTGCCATGACGTCATTCTTTCCATTAATGGGTGTCCTTTCATTGTATGTTGTCGCCTTGCCTCTTGCTCCACCAACTCCTTTGCATTTCCCCTAGAACTCATGCACCTCACACCACTCTCATCCTTGAATCTCGAGGTTGAGAGTGGAGGGCCAGTGACATGGGGTAATTGGGTTTCAGCCCAATTAGGCCGAACAAGAGAAGGCCCAGGGGTCCGTATCCTATAAACGGTTATGTGCAAATGTCACATGAGCTTCTACAAGCCCCCTACGGGAAAACTGGGACTAAAGACCCCGAGTAGGGGGCCGAGTTCCCAAGAGAGTTAATCCCCAAAGGGGCCACTGCCCCTTGAGCAGCGCCTCCCGAGAGAAGAGCCAACCTCTCATAAGATGCCCATGACTTTTGAGAGAGCCAGACTCTCAGAATTCCAAGTCCCTTGCTCTGATTGGATAAGGCCATGGTATTCGAGCCCAAAGACCGAGACCTCCGACTTTTCGAGAAGGTAGGGGCTCTCAGAACAATTCAAATCCTCCCACTCCTGTCAATCAATAGGAGTCACGGTCAATACACCGCAAGGGCCAGTTCAAAGGTAGGGATCTATAAGGATCGAGCAGGTAGAACAAGAATGCAGCGGAAATAATAATTTAAAATTAAAATCCCGTCTACACTGATCCATTTTGATCAAAACAAACGAAAACATGGTGAACAATCTTTCCCTTACGTGGACTCGAATTTGCAACTATGTGGTTTCGACGAAGTGATGCTGCAAGCCGCGCAGGTGTCCAGCCTCCAGCGGTATCCACGTGATTCTCCTTCTCATGGATCATCCTCATCTCCTCTCAGTCGGTGCGATTGGCGAGGTTCTTTCTCTATGACAGTACTTGCGGCATGCGGGCGGAGGTCCTCGACGGTCGGAGACAGAAGCGATGGAGGCGGACATAGGGGGCACCCTGCTCTAGGGAGCACAGCTTAAGAGAGAGGGGGGCGCACAGTACGAGGGAAACCTTGATGCTTTCCCAGGATTTCTCTCTCAGCATATATTTATAATATTCAGGTGAAACTTTTCAAAAAATCCCCCGAACTATTATAAATCCCACTAATTATCCACAATTCGAGAATCTTTATGCGTGTAACCCTCTAGGCCCAAGTACCAGTCTGATCTTTGGTCTGTTAATCCCAATAACACCTTATTGGCTTAAAATAATTAATTAATATCACATATTTACTTAATTACTTAACTGACTCACATCTTCATGTAAATTCGACCGAACCTCTAATCAAGCTGGGTGGCAAGCAACATCGCATGATCCCGGAAGGCATTGGGGTTAAGCAACCCCCTATGAAACCTGTTCGTCGACAGTTACTGCGTAGCTATAATCCTTCATTCGTGCAATGCTTTCGAGTTGATCTAGGACATGGTAAACTATCAAATCCTAATCAATCAACTCACTTGATCTTTAATGCGTCTCATCTGCATCGGAGAACTCATTCTCTGACTCAGTGCTCATCTTGGCCGGGGACTTATGTACATCTTGCTTAGAGTATTCTCTCTCTAATTACCGTGAGCGAACGATTCCTCATTGAACACCTAATCACCTTCGAAGGTCTTCCGCTGAACCCGATCTTTGACCATTCAGTATCCCGTGGTTAGGGATTCGTAAGACAAGGTCAAAGCTGATAAGTCCACATACAAGGTGTCTCTGTTGTCTCAGGTCCAAGGACTATCTACGCCACTATGACGTTGTATCAAGCTGGTTGACAGTTAGGTAATTTACCATCCAGTGATCCAAGTCAGATCAGTTAAGTGAACTCATTTACCAATGAGCACCTACAGGTTCAACATAGCGTTTCCACACGAGTGACCATGAGATCAGTCACCCTCATCATATGAGCTGAGGTAACCTGTACTAGTCTCACCGGATATCTAATATCCTTCTCAGATATCCTCTGACTAGGAACAATTAAGAATGTGTATTCATAAGTTGTTAGTCTCAATATATGATCACATCATAATTTGACAACTATTGCACACATTTATGACTTCACTATGATATAAAGAATAACAATCATAAACAAAATTCAATTTACACATGATGAATATGTAATGCCATTTATTAATAATTGAACAAGATCGTCTATGATTGGCTTGTAGGCCACAGATAAAACTAACAGGCCTCGCGATCTTCGTTTGAGATGGAGAGAGAGGATCACGCATCCCCTCAATTAGGTGGACCAAATCGTGGGCCATTCACAAGCCAGTACGGAACCACCCTCCAGTGCCTTACTCTTAAGGAGGTATAAGTATACTAGCCTCCCTCCAAAACAAAGTATGCTCTTACATACACTTGCACCTAACAACCCTAGCCATTAGTCTCCTTTCACTCAAGGATCTGACTTAGGTATTGGAAGGTCTTTCCCCCACTTAGATGGGGGACCCCTTGACTACCTTCTTCTTCTTATGGGCCCTTGCATCTGTGTGTCTTCCTCAATACAAATTCTATTGTGATGAGCAACCAAAGATTGGATCAGACGGTCCTAAGTGTCAGACCAGTTTCTGACTGCTACACTTCGCAAAATCCAAAGTTACATATTTCTCTAAAATATCACATCAAAAAGCAAAAAAAATAGAAAAAAAATCTAATGAACTAGTCTATCTAGAATAGGAAGGCTTCGCCAAGAGTTCCATAAACTATTGTAACTTCTTCTCCTACTCAAATTTTGAAAAGTTCCTTCAACTAATAGTAGGCAAATTGAATAAGTAGAAATAATTTCATAAGATCCAAAATTACACATTCCTCTAAATATCACATCGGAAAGGAAAAAAAAGTCTAATGAACTAATCTATCTAGAATATCTAGGCTTTGCCGTAGAGTTCCATGAACTACAATCGCTTCTTATCCTTCTCAAATTTCGAAGAGTTCCTTCAATTTATTTATGTGATACAAAATTACATATTTCTCTAAATTATCCTATTGAAAAGAAAAAAAAACACTAAAGAACTATCCTACCTCAAATAGCTAGGCTTCCCCTTGGAGTTCCATGAACTATAGTAACTTCTCCTATTCAAATTATTAGTAGACAGAGTGAGTTTTTCAACTCAATAACTATTTAGACCCCACATATGGCAAAATATGGTACAGTTTTGCAAATCACAATATACATATTCATAATCATGTAACATCCAAATATTCTAATATATAGAATATGTCAAGACATTGTACTAAAACATATGTACATGGTCTACATCCTACACTTTGTACATACTTCACATAACTTAGACGAGCTCAAGTAGGCCCATTGGGATTTAGAAGTCAGTCCATTAGGTTTAACATGTAATATTTACAAATACAGTAGGTTTAGATTTTTACACATATCTCTTCATAATAAAATCTGAATTGACACGAAACTGTCCCATTGGAAAGAACACTAAAACTCTACAATTTTGTAGAGGATCAACTTTCCTAATTCTAACACTTTATGGGTCAAATTCATGAAATTTCAAATGAGTAGTTTTGGGAAGCATAAAATAGCCTTAATGTTGTTAGGATTTGAACATCTCTCATGAAGAGAAAGTTCAATTAAAAGAAACCATGACTTGTGCTATCTTTGGCATCCATAAGAAATAAAAAGACATTCTCGATTCCCTATTTTGGAGTGAGAATGCCCTTTGGCTATCTTTAAAAAAAAGAGGAAAAAAAAATCTCCACTACGGACCTTTACCTTGCATCACAAATTTGTCAAATCATATCAATTATCTTAAACAAAGAGTAGCATGTGAGAAGTAGGAAGGACATTTTTTTTTACAAGGCAATATTAGCTTTAAAAGAAGTCATGCATGAGGAAAGGCCTTCTGAATATGGGAAGGAGGTTTCAAAGACATTCTCATTCTCCCTACAATGAGTCCTTCTTTCTCGGAATGTTTTTCCAAAAATGTTTACTGATGACATTTGTGACGCCTGGCATTGCTGTCGACCTATTAGAAGCCCATTAGTTTACTAGGTGGCCCATTAGTGGGATTTTAGATGACTTTTCTTCTATGTTCTAGCCTAAGTTTTTGAATCGCATCATGCATGGTGGATGCGTTTCAGAGAGGTCTTGAAAGGCGTCACATTGGGCTGATGCACTTCAGCCTATTCCTAAGTCTGATATGCAGAGGGGTTCTACTCTATATAAAATTCATCTTATAGATCTATTTAAGTTTGGTATGCGTGCCTCAGCCCTTTTTCTTCATCCCCAAGTCTTAGCTAACCTTAGAGGAAGAGATTGAGAGCGTTCTTGAGAGGGTATGGGTACGGTTTGGCGTGTTCTTCGCATGTGCAAGGAGGAGGACTATCCCCCGCGGCGTGAGGACGATCCTGTGGTGCATGGAGGGTGTGCTGTCTTGCCGGAGGTGGGCTTCATCGCGTGCTTGTGGTTCTCGAGAAAGACAAGTGATGATTAACCTCAAAACTATAACATTTTTACATATAAAAATCACATTTTCAAACATGTTTTGCTATCTACCATACGTACAAGATGTATGCATAAGTGGGTAGTCTTCTGGAGTGATTTAGATGAAGTTTAGATCCTCTTTATCTCTCTTTATTCTCTCGATCATGTTAACTTTATGAAAAACTGTAGTATAGAGTTGAAATGCGTCGACCACAGGTGATGCGATTCATGAATCACATCACTCATGGATGACTCGATTCAAACTGATATATGTAGTTTAATTATTTTCTGCATGTTTTAAGCAAGATTTACCTTGATTTTGAGTATAGAGTCTCTTACAGTGAAATTATGCATGTTGGATTTGTTAATAACCTATTTAGAATAGTGATTTGGTGATGGGATTTATGTTTTAATGAAAATTCGTTTTATTTAGACTCTTTAAATTATGTCTTACATGTTGGTATGTTGAATTAATCATGTTTAAATTCTGAGAAAGTTAATGAATATGTCGGTCCATGTTTAACTTGTTTACAACATGTTTAGGGCATTAACAACGTGAGTATATTCATTATTTTTAAAAATTAATAAAGAATTTTATTTAAATTCTAAAGTTAGATAATGTCTTGAATTGTGTCAATGATGGTTGACACGATTCACGAATCGTGTCACCTGTGCATGATGCGTTTTAGGGGGTTAAACATTGTGTTGATATTAGTTTATTTTCATGAATTACTGTATGTCATCAGTTCTGTTATGGATTAAATAATGTTGTGCATGTTATTTTCATGAATTACTATGATCCTAACTAACAAATCTGCCAGCTCAACTCATTTATGACCGATTGCCATAATGGCTAAAAGATAAAAATAACTAACTAACTATCTAATGACCATGTTGCCCATTCGAATTATAATGCTCTTAATTATACAAATGGCCCAATTAATCACTTAATTAAATTTTAATATAATATTAATATTAATTTTAAGTACTAATTTAGTAGGGCATAACAACTATAGCACACCCCGTCCGCACCTCTTGTGTGCTCCGTTCGCACCGCTAGCATGCTGGCCCTCCATGGCCCCAACGTCGACTGTCGGCCCCATGGTTGGCATGTCGTTCCTTGCTGCTTGTTCGTCGGGTTTCACTCACTGAGGCCATCTGTCCTTGGATCCATAGAAAACCCATCATTTGTGACAGGTCTGCAAATGTGAACGACATCAGTGATGCGGTCCATGGAGCCGCATGGATCCGATCGTGTTTGTTTGTCGTCCCTATTGTCTGTAGGCATAACTTCTTTAGTCTTCTACACTAAAATTATTTTGTCCAACATGGCGTATTTTGTCCTTGTGTTTAATAGTGGACTAGAAGAGAATTCTGTTTCATAGGCACTTGTTGATTTACTCTAAACAACAGAAGAAAATGTGCTAAATGCCGATCGAGCATTTGTAGAATTCTTTGGGCCCTTCAAAGGAGTTGCCCACTTTGACAGGGCATGGTATACTAGTCTTTAAAGGTTACGACGGTACATCAGAGTTTAAAGGTTACGACGGTACATCAGAGTTGACGGAGACTAGATGGAGGAACAACGTGCCATCCTGGATGTTAACCGATAATGTTGCATTCTTCGGCCGCTTTACGGTTTGGTTTGGTTTGGTTTGAAGACAAAATTTTAAAAACCAAACCAAACCGACGTAGAGAGTTAAACCGAACCAAACCAAATCAAATCGTAATAGTTTGAAACTGAACCAAATCAAACTAAAATAATTCGGTTTGGTTCAGTTTGATTTACGATTTTGGCCTCATAGTGGGCCACTATGGTTAAATAATCCACTCCAACATTATTTTTTAAAAATAATTATTAAAAAATAGTATTTAAAAATTATTTAGAGATTTAAATTTCAAAATAGACTAGTATAATTAAACATCTTATTTTATTAAAGACTCAACACATTTTTTTATACAAAATGACGATCTAAAAGGTATTATATAAAAATAATTTAAAATTTTATATGTTATAATTTGCATAAACTAATACTTAATTTAAGAATTTAATACTTATATTATGTTCTTTTAACATAATTCAGTTTATTCGGGTTGGTTTGATTTATGAACAAGAGAAACCAAACATAATCAAATTTCTTAATTCTGCTTGGTTTCAAATCAAACCAAAAATTTCAAAAGTTCAAATCAAACCAAACCAAACCAATTGAATTAGCCGGTTCGATTTGATTTTTCGGTTGGAACCGAATAGTGAACACCCCTAGTCATCTCAGCACATTCAGGTTCGTTGGACACCACCAGTTAAGTACATCATCACCATATCTACATTATCCTCTACAAGGTCAGACCTTGATCCCTGCCATATCAACTGTAGTGGATCAGTTCAAACCATGTTTAAGTAACCTTGCCATTCTTTGAAAAGTAATATCCATCAAAGCTCGAGGCTTTGCCCTCTATGTGAACTAATTCATTCCTCTCTTTAGACCTGATTCTACGATGTTACAAGCCGGGAAGATTCTTACTTATAGACTTGACAGCTATTCTAAAAAGCAGGATATCGCTAGATGCAAAATGTACATAAGAAGTGAAGTTGAAGAAAGTGGCTTTGGATCCTTAACATAGTTTCCACAAACCAAGGCTAAGATACAAGCATTGTATAAACGATAGGCTTCAAATACTGAAAAAAATTCTATCTTTATGTATCATTTTTTTTTTCACATAAATCGCATTCACATAATGGAAACCAATAGGCCTGCCATGGAATACTGGGGAATACATAAAAGAACAGAAAATGGCTCTAACCCGTTTTCTGAAGGAAATACAGATTGCACCACTAGTTTTATAGACACATTAACAGAGCTAGAATTATCCATCCTTATCCATACCATGTAAGGAGAAGCTGCATTCTTATCCCCAGTATTATCCCTAGTATCCATGCCCTCATCCTCAACCCCCAACCCCCCTCCAAAAAAAAGGAGAAAAAAAAAGAGGAATCAGATACAAAGGTTAAATTATTGGGTAATCTGCCGTGACAACCTATGTTTGTTGTATTGTATTCATTTCTAGATAAATATAAACTCTACTTCTAAAACAAAATGTATACAACGATTACACAAAATCTCTTTGTATACTTTGTGCACATCAATCATATAACAAGCATAAAAATGACTTTATATCATTCAACTAGAATTTATGAAGTTCAATTTGAGTCTACAAAGTAGAGAGAACAAATAAAAAACTCACGTTAATTCATGTCAGATATTACACGTAATCAGCAGCTAACATGGGTGAATAAAAAAATGGAAGAATAATCAGATAATATTCAGAAACATATGTAATGAAAGCCTCGAAGGGCTGGCCTGGAGCAACGGCTAAGTTGCCCCGTTTGTGACCTGGAGGTTATGAGTTTGAACCAATGAAACAGCCTCTCTACAGGGGGTAAGACTGAGTACATCGACCCTTCCCCAAACCCCACAAATGGTGGGAGCCTCGTGCACTGGGTATGCACTTTTTATGTGATGAAAGCCTTATCTGAATGTATCTGAACACTGATAGTTTCTCTGTCTGAATCCAGGAAAAAAAATATTTACAGCCTTACTTGAAGCATCAGAAATGGATGCATGAGGAGATATTTGGTATCCACTCCCCCCCCACCCCCCCCCCCCCCCCCCCCCCCAACAAAAAAAAAAAAAAAAAAAAAAAAAAAACAAAAGAAAAAAAAAGATATCTGGCATCTGTTATAAATGGAAACAAAATTGTTAACCTGCAATGCACAAGCATTTCGTTGACAGGATATTGCTTAGTATGCTTAGTAGTGAAATAAGGTTCCAAGCAGCTGAATCAAGTAAAAAGAAAGAGCTCTAGCTAAATGGAAATATCACACGAGACACTGTCTTTGAAAGTATCATCTGGAAACTTAACAGAAATCAAAGAAAATATAGATAGAAAGATATAGAGAAACAAATCTAGCTAAATGGAAATATCAGAATCATCTCCAGATGTCATTTTGTTCTCTAAGTTGTACGCTACGAGTGGCAAAAATCACAAGAGACACTGTCTTTGAAAGTATCATCTGGAAACTTAACAGAAATCAAAGAAAATATAGATAAAAAGATATAGAGAGGCACCAACCTATATTGTCTATGCCAAATGTTTGTATCTTTTTTCAATGATGTGGTATTATTTTTGGACCATCTTTTCTTATTCTTAATTATTCCAAAGTAACTAATGCCGGTTTCAACAATGTCCAACACACTTTTAGCAATATCCTAAGATCGTCCATTACTTATATGAGTGCTTTATACAAATTGGTATTTACATATTAGATATGATTAGAATTTCTCAAAGTCTTACATATCGTTACTTTGGATGTTTTATTTATTTTCCTCCGTCTTACATATCATTACTTTGGATGGATGTTTTCTTTATTTTCTTCCGATTGTTATTTCCTTCCTTCATGATGATTTATGGGAGGAAACATGTTGCCTCAAACACGTAGGCATTCGCCTAGGCATTTGAAGCTAAGGCGAACCCCCTGTCGCCTCGCTCGCCTCTCGCCTCAGACTACATAGGGCTATATAGTTCAAAAGATCACATGATGATTAATACTCTGTCCCAAGATTCATCCTTTAATCAGTTTAGGATTCACCCCCAGAAAATCTTAGCAAAACACATAGCAGGAACTTGAAATTTAATTTTCATACAGATGACAAGCAATGGAAACTCCCATATTGAATAATAGTGATCACACATAGCAGTTGCAGATCAATAATGGTCGCGCATGATGTAGCTGAACCACAAATCTTTCTGTACTTCCCAATCAAAGAAATGCCCAAAAAACCATTGCAATATCCGAGATGAAGGTAGAGAAAATATGCATAAAAAATGTAGAAAGAGATACACAAAAAGGTCAGAATTCACTCGTTGTCAATCTGTTTAATACGCATATCATCATTATCTATACACAAACAAAATGCCCTCCATAAAAAGATGTGCATCGCATACAAAAGTACCAGTAACTAACACCTAGAACTGTCTAGAACAATTCTAATTTTAACCCCAGTATTCACAATCCTTTTCTTTGTACGAAATATAAACACATGCATGGCCATCAGAACGTGCAAAAGATATGTAGAATGTCCTGATGTCCACATTGAACAGAAGAAAGTTGCATAAACAAGGGAATAAAAAGAATATCCCCCTTGCATTCTAACATCTTGAACTCATTCTATAAGGGTGGGAAATCTGGACAACAGTGGCACACCTCCTCCATTCATACTCATCTCCCCATTCTCGAGAGGACTGTATGGCTTCCTGCATCCAGGGCAACGACCATCGGCTTCAAGAATCCTCTTGTGGCAGAAAAGGCAGAGATGGAAACCACAGGAACAAGGAAGAAAGTTTGAATCCGTGTGATCCAGGTCCTCATAGCAGATGGGGCACAAAGATGGCTGGGAAGTAATTATATGATGTTCCCAGCTCACTGTACCCTTGCCGCAATACCATTGCGAATTCACTGAAGACAAATTTTGCTGCTTTGGCAGACTTCGGGGACGGAACACATCATCAGGCCTCCATGCCCTTGGGATTCTCCTATCCAGCTCTGGTTTTCTCAAGATTCCATCACCATTGTGAGGCAGGGCAGAACCAGTCGACTCATTGATGGTGGCAGAGCATTTGGAACTCTGTGTGGAGTGGCCACCGGCTCTAGCTGTCAGGGCGTCTGCAACAGCCTCCCAATCGTCTAGTCTCCCTTCTCCACCTGCTTCACCTTTGATAACGCCTCTCCCATCTGCCTCATCAGCATAACTGGTACTTCTCAAGTAGGGTCGATGATTGATGCCGCTGGCTAGGCAATCCTTCTGAATGGAGCTGTTCCCAGAGGAGGCAGTAGATGGCAGAACATTCCCTGGGGAGTCCAGATTGCCGCCATGGAAGCCCACTGGCCGATCATTGTCCTCCCTTCTCGACCTCATCTCGGAATAGTTTCCAAATGGGGCATTCTGCTTGCCCATCTGATGCAAAGTGAGCGGCACAGGAGATGTGGGAGGCGGCGATGCGTGCACGTTCACCACCTTGCAACTCTTATTCTTGACTACCAAAGAAGAAAAAAATGGGGGAAAATCCCACCCTTTCAAGGCCCATTCAAAGTTGGTACGCACACCAATTATATCAGTTAAAATTTAAATTTTTGGCGGCAGGATTTCAGAAATATTTCAAATTTTTGTTCCCCAGCGTGTCCCCATTTAAATCCCCACTCTATCTAGACCCAAGAAAAAAGGGAAGAGACAAAAGGACAAAAAAGTGGAGGAAACTGTTACGGCCTGTGTGAGGGGCTGGAAAGCTGGAAGGTTTAGTCTCGTATGGGAAACTAAACTGGGATTGAGGACCTAATATTAGGGAGAATAGGCCTCCTAAGTGACTAATCATTTTGGGATGGAGCCAGCTCCCTATCGGAAAACCTATGAAAAGTTCCGGGCTTTGAAATAGAAGAGGGAAGCATAGGGCACAAACCTTGGGATAGCCACTGCTCTCGCCTGGCGTCGATCTTGCACTGCTTCAATCTCGCGGACCTATTCGTCTATAGATCAAAAGGGAACCCCAAAAAAAGGAAAAAAAATCAAATTTTTTGAAAAAGAACCCAAACATACCAAAGAAAAAAAAAATCGGCAGCAAGAACACAACACATCAAAACCGCATGCAAGAAGACGGGAACGCTAGAACAAGAAAGAGGCGGAGCCCATCGGGCTCTCTTCTTCCGCCCACGCACCTTCTTCTTCTTGCCGCCGACGTCCTTTGAGACGGCGGGCGCGGAGGTGTTCGCCGTGGCTGCGTCTGAGCCCATCGCCCCCCTTCCTTCCACGAGCTCAGCAACGAGTCCACCCACCGGGAAGGGAGGAAGCCAAAGAGAGGAAGAGGGGGATTAGAGAGAGAGAGGAGGGGAAACCAGGGAAGGAGGAGGGGGGGCTGGCGATCTGCAACCGGGAACGAAACCCTCGTATCTTGGCGATGTGACAGGATTTGGGGAAACCGGCTACCTCTATATATATCACTACATATATATATAGGGGGGGAAGGGAGTGCGTTACGAAATTTCCAGATAAACCGAAAGGCGGATGGCGGAGAGCAGAAGGGCCAGAGGGGGTTCGCATGCCCAATCCCAACCGCTTTCTCCATGTCGTGCATACTAATTTTACTTTTTGCTTATTTTATATATATATATATATATATATAAAGAGAGAGATAGATTTAATAAAATGGGAAAAAAAACATAACACAGTATAAAAGATGAAAATGAAGTAATTGACAATATCAAATCTGTGTCTGAATATCTTCATTTAGAACGAAATTGAAAATATTAAATATGTGTTCTAATATCTCAATTTGGAACAAAGTCTGATAATTTAATTATTTTTTGATATTCGAATATGTCTTCTAATATCTTCATTCGGAACAAAATTAACAATATCAGATATCTGTTGTAATATCTCTATTTGGAGAACAAGCTGTGATAATTTTATTATTTTTTATATATTTAACTTTTATATCTTTAGTAGACCTATTGACTCATTGGTCGGTTATATGCAGGCTTGGCTTTGAAGAGGGAGAGAGATTCCGTCCTTGGAGTGGGGAGCGGATCCCCTTTGCGTAGTTGTAACCTCGCTGGAGAGCTTTTGTTATAGGGAAATTGAGTAATACTCGTCTCAACATCTCTAATAAGAACATGGATGTGAAATTGTGAATAGAGGATTCCCACTTCTACTTTTAACTTGAGAGGTGACAGCCTTGCCCTTCTGAAGGTCAGGACAAGATAGGACCAGGTAATCTGAGTCTACGTGACAGATCAATAAAGAAGAATGATTGGGTGAGCTTGATCTTAGGGTGAGGTCGAGTTACATGATCAAAGATTTGTTTTATTTCACATTTTTCAAAAATAAAAGAGATAACTTTATATAATCATTTTTGTATGTTAAATTTTAAAAATGTCATGTTTATGTTTATTTACGTATTCTCTTACGTACCATCTTAATCTTAATATATATAATATTTTAAAATTACCATTTTTATGGCATATTTGGTATGTTTAAATGTTTCATATATGCCACTAAAATGGCATATTTGAAAGATGAGAATAACTTGTTGTACCGGCAATCGGTATTATACCGGCTGTCGGTATTTTTAATTATTATTTTTTTTTGGAATTTTCTTTGTTGGTTCCAACCTTTCTTATGTAGTCATACAATCCGACTTTGAATCAAACGACCTAAAAAAAGATGAAAAATAAAAAATAGACCGCAAATATTTTACTGTTCATTTGGATGTTAGTTTTCGATATTACAATGTAGAACACCATGGAGTTGACAATTTTTTTTTTAATTTTTTTAATTGAAAACTCCGACAACCAATATTATGTCGGCTACCAGTGCAGCAAGATATTCTCTTGAAAGATATGTTATCTTGTATAAATGTTTTCTGAGTAATGCTAACTGCACCGCATGCGGTGCATCAAATATGACGTGAAATGCAACAAGTGTTACACCAGATGTCCACATTTTCTCTCACTTTTTGATCTTTTTGAGTGAAAAGAAAAAGAACCTATTTGACAGTACTCATGACTATTACTTTTTCGTCACTTTCCTTTGAAAAGGACACAAAACCCTTCTCACTTTAAACCCGCCACCTATCAATTTACGTTCTAAGTGTACTTATATCACTTTTAACCATAGTTTTATCATTTTATCATTTCTTATGTAATTCAATTTTATTACTTTCAAGGGTAATTCTATTTCTTCTTACGTAATTCAATTTTATCACTTTATGTGTAATTTTATTACTTTTTAATATGATTTTATTGTAGTTTTACTATTTCTTATGTAATTTCATCATTTCTCACGTATTTTATCACTTCTTGCACAAATTTATCATTTCATATTCATTTTTATCACTTCCTATTAGGAAGTGATAAAATTACACAACAAACGATAAAACTATATTAAGAAGTGATAAAATTACGTAGAAAGTGATAAAACTATGTTAGGAAGTGATAGAACTGTGTAAGAAGTAATAAAATCGAACTATGTAGGAAGTGATAAAAATACACTTGGAAACAATAAAAATGTACTTGAAAGTTATAAAATTGTGTTTCCAAGTGATGAATTGGTAAGTAATCAGATTAAAATGGAAAGGGGTTCGTGTCTTTTTTGAAGGCAATTGAGGAGAAAAGATAATAAGAAAGTTGTATGTTCTCTTTCTCTTTATTCAAAAAAATGTGAGAAAGAAGATGGAAAGGTGGTGCAAGAAAGTGGTGTGTTGTATTTCTCGCTACGTCACATGTGATGCAACAAGTATTATTCTTGTTTTTTTTCTTATTTCAATTAAAAGATATGACATACTTGAAAGATATGACATATGTTTCATATCTTTCGTATTTGAGATATAAAACAGAAGTTGGAAAGTCCCACCCAACTTGTTCGGGGGAGTTATTCCCTCCCCCCCCCCCTCCCCCCCCCCAAAAAAAAAAAAAAAGAAAAAGAACTTGTCCGAGAGAGAATTGATAAGGCCCTGGTCTCTCCGGACTGGATCTCGATGTTCTCAGCCGCGGTGATTCTGCATCTTCGGATGATCGCAAGCGACCATCTACCAATTCTGATAACTACTTACCAAGCGGCTAGAAAGAGGAGTAGATTCCACTATGAAACATATGGAAGTCCCACCCAAATTTCTTTGAGGTGTTCAACACGAGTTGGGAAGCCTGAAAGATTACTAGTAGAGACAGTTTCCCACCGGTTACCAAGATCAACACAGCCAAGAGAACTCTCAAGAAGTGGCACAATATGGAATTCAAAGATCAAAAGCAGCCAATTGAGGAGCTGAAGCAAAGCTTGAACAACATCAGCCTTGAACCTATCAATGAGGATACCATGGAAAGACAGGAAATTATTTCTAAGGAATTGGAAGGGCTACTGATGAGAGTGGAGATTTACTGGCATCAAAGGGCCAGGAAACTATGGCTAGAAGCAGGTGACAAGAACACCCAATTTTTTCACATCTGCTCCTCCAGGAGAAAATCATACAATAGAATTGGGTGGATCAAACAAGTTGATGGCACCATGTCCAGCAGATGTTAAGCAAGCTGATGGCACCATGTCCCCCTATATTCAAAACTTCTTCAACACAGGTACCCACCATCATGATCTTTTCCATGCCCATCTTTTCCTTCTCCCCCAGAAGAAGCCTGCTATGAGTAGGCTGATCAAGAAGGAGATGGGAGGAAGGTAACATTAAAGGGATTAGAATTAACAGGCAGGCGTTGCGGAGGGATTTCTGGTGGGGTTTTGAGGCAGGCGGAAGACACCTCTATGGCACAGCTTGGCACAAAATTCAGAGGCCCAAGTTGATGGGGGGTCTTGGCATTAAAGATTTAGATAAGAAGGTTAACCAGACTCTACTCATGAAGCTAGGGCATGGAATGCAGAATCGGCCAATCCGATCCGGATTAGCCAATTCGTATCGAGATCGGTGGGTCCCGATCCGGGCCAATTTTAGTCGATTCTAGTGTATTTGATCCCGATTCGAATCGTTGAGTCCCAATCCGGCCTCCCGATCCGTGCCGAAATTCCTGAAAGAACCAGATAGTTTGTAGGCCAGATTATTGAAAAGCAAGTATTTCACCATTCTCTCCTTCTTGGACTACAAACCAAGGTATAGTCAATCAAGAATCTGGGCTAGTGTTCTATCAATTCAGAAACAGATGAGAAGAGGAACACAATGGTTAGTAGGCGATGGGAAAGAGACAGGAGTTTGGACTGACAATTGGATCCCAAGAAATCTAGTGGTGATGCCCATGAGAGGGGGGACAAAATTGAAAGAGTACGTGAGCTTACGTCCCTGGAAGGCAAGGCAGCAACTGGAATGTTTGAATAGTTCAGGAGAATTTCTGGCCGAAGGTCATCACAAGGATTCTATGTTTACCACTCAAGATGAATGGTAGGCAACGGAAAGATGAACTAATTTGCCAGGGGAGTTGCCACTCTTTGGGGAATTTGGAAGGCCAAATGTGACAAAATTTTCCGTAATAAGTTACCTAACACATGGATCACTAAGTTGAGAGCAGTTGAGGTGGTTATCCGTGGTGACATAGAGTAGGGGTGACAATGAGCTAAGTCGAGCCGAGCTTTGGATGGCTCCGGCTCGACTCAGGTCAAAGAAGCTTGGCTCGAGCTCCAAATCTGGGCTCGAGCTCGGCTCGTCCCCTTTTTGTCAGGCTTGAGCTCGGCTCGGCTCGAGCTCGAATCACACAAATTTGGACAGATTTTATTTAGTTTTAGTCATTTGATGTATAGTTAGAATGATGATCTTTTAGTAAATATACTCACTTGACCTAATTTGGAGAAATTAAAAAATATACTAAATATATGGAGCCGGCTCACGAGCTCATGAGCCAAGCCACAATAAGCTTGAGCTCGGCTCATTAAGCTACTCGAGCTTTAAGCTAAACTTGAGCTTGGCTCGTTTGAGATTTCGAGTTAAGCCGAACCGAGCTGAGCCCGAGCGACTCATGAGCAGCTCAGCTCATTGCCAACCCTAACATAGAGTATGGCAAGCAGAGGCAGGTGAGGCAAGTTCATAGATTGAACAACCAAAAGTGGATCATACGGGCCACATTCTGTCATGCTTTGCAAACAAGACGCTGTCAGAAGAACCATTGATGGTGGAAGCTCTGGCATTTCAGGTTGGGATCAAACTGGCCACTCAGATCCGAGGTAGCAGCATTGTTGAAGGCGATTCCCAGATAGCTGCTAAGTTGCTAAAAGAGTTAAGGCAAAACCACCCTGGACCATCAAGATTGTCATCAACAATTGCAGGGAAATGTTTGTTGACTTCTTGGGTTTCTCCGGATATCCCGTGCAGCGGAAATAAAAATAAAAACGAAGATCCGTTCCCATTTCAAAAAAATCTAAAATTACGATAATCGGATTATCAAAGTCTTACTGTGTGCGGATTCGAATCCGCAACCGTTTGGTTCCGTAGGTGTGACACCGCAAGGCGCGCAAGCGCCCGGCCTCTAGCGGAGTCCAAGCAATCCTCCTCGCGACAGATATCCTCACGTTCCTCATTCTTCGCAGTCCACGAAGTCTCCGCCGTTTGCCGCAACGATCGCCGCAACGCGCAGACGATTTCCCGTCGAACGGGATTCCGAGATGCGGCGGAGCAGATCCGAGGATCCGTATTCTTCTGGGACACCAGAGAGAGAGAGAGAAAGAGAGGCGGGGGTGGTTAGGGTTAGTAGCAACTTGGCCTGCTCAACCCGTTCGCTATATTTTATACTAACTGCGCGATTTTTTCATTAAAACCTCCGGTTTATATAAAATCCTCTTATTTATCCATCGCCTTGAGAATCATTTGCGTGTGACTCTCTAGGCCCAATTACCAGTCCAGTTAATAGCTCAATAGGCCCAGTAACTCCTTACTGGCTTTATTAATCAATTAATAACTCTTTATTAATTAATTAATCGATCGAATTGATGTCGCACATCAAATTCAACCGGGCCTCCGATCACGTTGGGTGCCAAACAACACCGCGTGAACTCGGAAGGTATCGGAGTTAGGTAATCCACTTTTGGAACCTTTCCGCTGACAGTTACTGCGTGGATATAATCCTTCATTCGTACAATGCTCTCGAGTCAACTCAGGGTATGGCGTGCTGTCAAACCCTAACCGGTTAACTCACTTGGATTGGATGTCGCTGATGAATATCAGAAAACTCATTTCCCGATATTATCGTCGGCTCTGGCCAGGGACTTTCGCGCATCCTTCCTAGAGCATTCTCTCTCATCGTACCGAGAGCGAATGATTCCTTATTGACACTCAATTCCCTTCGACAGTATTCCGCTGAACCCGATCCTTGGCTATTTAGAATTGCGTGGCTAGAGATTCATAAACCAAGGTCAAAGTACAGAAGTCCACTGTCAAGGTGTCCTTGGTATCTCAGGTCCGAGGACCATCCATGCAACTGTGACAATAGAATCAAGCTGGTTGACAATGAGGTACAGTACCATCCAACGATTTAGTCGGATCAGTTCAGTGAACTCATTCTCCAATGAGCACCTACAGATTCGCCTTAGTGTCTCCACACAAGTGAATATGAGATCAGTCACCCTCATCGCATGAGGAGGAGTAATCTGTACTTGTCTAACTGGATATCCGATGTCTTTCTCGGATATCCTTCGACTAGGAACAATTAAGAATATGTGTGTTTAAGTGATCAGTCTCACTAGTATGATCTCATCATAATATGATCACTATCGCACATATTTACGGACTTCATTATGAGATGATAATTAATACGATTCACACACAATGAATATTATGCCATTATATTAATAAATGAACGAGATTACAAAGTCAGATTGACTTGTAGGCCACCTAAGACTAACAATCTCCCACTTAGACTAAAGCCAATCACCTTTATACAATAAGCCTATAGACTCTAGGTGACGCTCGAACACAATTTGAGCCAACGGCTTTGTCAGTGGATCTGCTACATTTTCGACTGATGGAACTCTTTCCACTACTACATCTCCTTTGAATATGATCTCTCTGATAAGTTGAAAGCGCCTCAAAATATCTTTCGATTTCTGATGAGACCACGGCTCTTTCACTTGTTCAATAGTCCCATTGTTGTCGCACAACGGCGGAACATGATCAAAGATGTAGGGAACTATGTCAAGGTCGGTGATGAACTTCTTCAACCACACTACTTCTTTGAAAGCTTCAGCTGCAGCGATGTGCTCAGCTTCAGTCGTCGAATCTGCAGTGGTTGCTTGCTTGGAACTCTTCCAGCACACTGCTCCTCCATAGACAAGGAACATATCCTTAGTTCCTCTCAAGTACTTAAGGATACATTTCACTGCCTTCCAGTGCTATTCTCCTGGATCAACCTGAAATCTGCTCGTAACACTTAGAGCAAATGCAATATCAGGCCGTGTACATAGCATGGCATACATGACAGATCCTATGGCAGAGGCCTAGGGTGCTCTATCCATGAGTGCCCTCTCATCAAGAGTCTTAGGAGACTGCTCCTTTGAGAGACTAATTCCATGTCTCATCGGTATGAGACCTCTCTTGAAATTTTCCATGTCAAACTTTTTGACTATGGTATCTATGTATAAGGATTGGGTCATTCAAAGCATCCTCTTTGATCTATCTCTATAGATCCGTATTCTCAATACGTAGGATGCTTCTCCCAAATCCTTCATGGAGAAAATTTTCGACAGCCAGATCTTTACTGATGACATCATAGCCACATCATTCCCAATGAGTAGTATGTCATCTACGTAAAGAACTAAGAAGGTGACTGTGCTCCCACTGGTCTTCTTGTACACACAAGGCTCATCTTCATTCTTAATGAAGTCATAAGACTTGATAGCCTCGTCAAATCTCATGTTCCAGCTCCGGGAAGTTTGCTTCAGTCCATAAATAGATATATGAAACTTGCACACTTTATCTGGAGATTCTTTGGATGTGAAACCTTCTGATTGTATCATATAAACCTCTTCCTCAAGGTTATTGTTGAGGAAGGCAGTCTTCACATCTATCTGCCAGATCTCGTAATCGTAGTGTGCAGCTATGGCGAGTAGAACTTTGATCGACTTTATCATGGCAACCAGTGAGAAAGTCTCGTCATAGTCAATTCCTTGCCTTTGACGATATCCCTTTGCCACCAACCTTGCCTTATAAATATCGATCCGTCCATCAACACTGATCTTTCTCTTAAAGATCCACTTGCATCCGATGGGTACAATACCCTCGGGCAAGTCCTCCAAGTTCCAAAGTTGGTTGGTGTACATGGACTGGATTTCTGAGTTCATGGCTTCTCGCTATTTCCCGGCTTCTGGGCCTTCTATGGCCTCCTAGTAGGATTTAGGATCATTATCTTCATTATATTCAACCTTAGACTCACCTTCAGCGATATGTCCCACATATCGTTCGGGTAGTCTAGGTAATCTACCAGATCTACGAGGCTCATGTGTGTGTACCTGAACAAATTCATGAACTGATATCTCATCTGATGATAATGCAACTGTTTGGGGATCTGGAACCTCTTCCAGTGCTATTTTACTCCTACTGTCCTCCTAGAGAAGGTACTCCTCTTCCAGGAAGACAGCTTTCCTGACGACAAACACCTTTTGTTCAGCAGGATGGTAAAAATAGTATCCAACAGTTTCCTTTGGATATCCCACAAACCTGCATTTATCAGTTCGTGATTCTAGCTTGTCTAGATCATACCTCTTTACATGAGCAGGGCAACCCCAGACTTTAACATATTTAAATTCTGGTTTTCTGCCTTTCCATTTCTCATATGGAGTAGAGGCCACAGACTTGCTGGGTACTCTGTTTAGTAGGTATACTGCTGACTCTAGAGCATACCCCCAGAGGGACACTGGTAATCTTGGAAAGCTCATTATGGATCGCACTGTGTCCAACAAGATGCGATTCCTCCTTTCTG
The DNA here is from genome assembly GCA_030544215.1 of Zantedeschia hybrid cultivar. Lineage (NCBI taxonomy): Eukaryota > Viridiplantae > Streptophyta > Magnoliopsida > Alismatales > Araceae > Zantedeschia > Zantedeschia hybrid cultivar. The sequence continues at coordinate 10,030,910 of JARZZO010000013.1, read as the reverse complement.
ATACACCATTCATCTGTGGTGTATATGGAGGGGTCAGCTGAGAAAGGATACCATTATCCTTTAAGAATTGTGTGAAATTTGTACTCAAATATTCTCCTCCTCGATCTGATCGAAGAGTTTTAATACTCTTTCCTAACTACTTCTCTATCTCATTCTTGAATTCCTTGAACTTCTCAAACGCTTCCGACTTGTACTTCATTAAGTACACATAGTCGAATCTTGAGAAGTCATCGGTGAAGGTGATGAAGTAAGAAAAGCTGCCTTTGGTTTGGGTGGACATTAGACCACATACATATGAATGTATTAGTTCCAAAATATCCTTGGCGCGTTCTCCATGTCTAGTAATGGAGATTTTGCCATCTTTTCCATAAGGCAGGATTCACATGTCGCAAACGATTCATAATCGAATGCTGTTAAATAACCATACTTGTGCAACCTTTGCAACTTGCTTTCGCCAATATGCCCAAGTCTACAATGCCACATGTAGGCTTGGTTCACTCAATTCTTGCTCTTCTTAAGAGCATTATCAATATAAATATTGTAATAAGAAACATCTAAAAGATATAGTCCGTTGACTAAAGATGCCGAAGCTATCGATTTATTACCATAATAAATCGAACAACTTCTATTCTCAATAGTCAACCTATAACATATCTTGTCCAAACAAGATACTGATATGATGTTCTTTATTATGTTAGGAACATAATAACAATCTTCCAATGATAAGACATCTCCCGATGGAAGTCTGAGATTTTCTGTCCCTACAGTAATCGCCGCAACTTTTGCGCCGTTTCCTAACCTAAGTTCCACCTCGTCTTTTCTCAGCTTATGCTTACTTGTCAGCATCTGCACATCATGGCAGATATGAGAAGTACATCCGGTATCTAATACCCAAGATGTGGAATCTCTTACTGACAAGTTAATACTATCTGAAGCTTCATACAGCTTCATCTTTCTATGAGCTTTATCGTTGAAGAACTCCTTACAGTTCCTCTTCCAGTGACCATTCTGCTTACAGTAGAAGCAGTCATCCTTTACTACTCTTTTGCCTTTGTCCTTCGATCTTTTATCGTTAGCTATCATCTCTGCTTCAGGGGCATCTAATGCCGATTCAGCAGGAGGATCAGTATCAAAGACACAGTCAATGTGTTAAGATCTGAAGACATTCTTCAGGTTTCTGAACTAATCTAACTAGCTCAGGCTAGTCAAACGTTTGCCATCAAGTATGCCACAGAGTGGGTTATTCGACGACATAATTCCCTATAGGAGATGAATAAAATCCTTTTAACAGATGTTCAATTATTAAATATAAAACAAGACATGTGCACACACTCCAAATTAATAATTTCCAGATTATTCCATGCAAATTAGAACATTTCTAATTATTAAACCATCTACCATTTATATAAACCATTATTAATAATTTAACAATTAGACTATTAATAATGAATTACTAATCTAACTCTTAGATCTGTAATAAAAATTAATCATTAATTTAACATTTAATGACTAATCTAACTCTTAGACTAGTCCAACAAAGTTAATTAATAATTTAACACTTAAATTAATAATCAACCATAATTAATTATTAACTACTATCTAACAATTAGATTAGCTAATTTAAAATTAATTATTAACTTAACGCTTAAATTAATAATAAACTTTAATTAATTAATAACTAATTAATCTAACTCTTAGATTAGATAATTAAAGTTATCATTAATTCAACTATTAAATTAATGATTAACAATAATTAATTAATGACTACTAATTTAACATTTAAATTAGTCATCAGAATTAATTATTAATTTAATTCTTAAATTAATAACTAACTCTAAATAATTAACAATTAGATGTGTTAATAACTAATAATCTAACAATTTGATTAATAATTATTAACCACTAATTTTAACTCTTAAAATTAGGCAACTTAAGTTAATTATTAAATTAACACTTAAGTTAATAATTAACCCTAATTGTTAAAAACTAATTGTTAATCTAATAATGATTCAAAAAATCATTAATAAGTCCAATTAAATAAGATTGAATAATAATTTAAATTTTAAAACAATTTTAAATTTTAAATCAAAATCCAATCCCATTAAATGAAATGGGCCAATAGGGGTTTAGGGATTTTAAAATAAACAAGGGGTAACAAAAACAGGGGGCTGAGTCAACTCAGCAAATGGTTCGAGCCTCCTGGCTCGGCCAGGGCTCAAACCAGGGGCTCTGGTCCGAGCCAGGGCCTGGGACCCTGGCTAAGGGGTTTAAGGTCTGGTCAGGTGCCCCTTGGCCGGCCGGTTTAGCCAGTCAAACCGGCTTGGGCCGGCCTCCATCAAGCTCGAACCTGACGCCCTCCCAAGCCAGCACCCAAAACCCTAAGATGTTGCAAGTTTGGGTGGCAGCTATCGGCGCCGCCGCCGGCCGGCCCCGGCTGGCGACGTGCCAGGCACCGGCAGGGCCGCCGGCGACCTCCGGTTGGGGTGTAGTCCAAGCCCAAAAACCCCTTAAAAAACTAGTTTTTCACAGGTTTTCTAAAAACCTAAGAGGAAGAAGATGGCCGTAGTTCATCCTCCTTCTCCGGCGCCGGCAAGGATTCCCAGTGGACATTGGTGATGACAGAGGATTACACCAAGAGAATCTGGGGTTCTGGCCTCCATCCCAACGCTTGGGAAAGCCGATTGAAGCAGCTGAAAAACCCGTCGTTCTTCGTCCCACGAAGAACACAAAAAAACCCCAAATAAAAATCCGAAAATAGAAGAAAAATAATCTGATTATTTGCGTTCATCTCATAAACACTTTTCTATCATTTTAAGCGGATTAAACGCATGGAATAACACATGAAATATTGATTTCGAAAATCGAAACGAGCCGAGAAATAGTGGAACCTGGCTCTAATACCACTGTTGGGTTCTCGGGTTTCTCCGGATCTCCCGCGCAGCGGAAATAAAAATAAAAACGGAGATCCGTTCCCGTTTCGAAAAATCTAAAATTACGATAATCAGATTATCGAATCTTACCGTGTGCGGATTCGAATCTGCAACAGTTCGGTTCCGTCGGTGTGACACCGCAAGCCGCGTAAGCGCCCGGCCTCTAGCCGAGTCCACGCGATCCTCCTCGCGACGGATATCCTCACATTCCTCGTTCTTCGCAGCCCACGAAACCTACGCCGATCGCCGCAACGATCGCCGCAACGTACGGATGATTTCCTGTCGAACGGGAGTCGGAGAAGGGGCGGAGCAGATCTAGATATGTCTGGGAGGATAGAGAGAGAGTGAAACAGAGGAGGGGTGGCTAGGGTTAGCAGCAGCTTGGCCTGCTCAGCCCGTTCGCTATGTTTTATACTAACTGCGTGATTTTTCATAAAAACCCCCGATTCGTATAAAACCCACTTATTTATCCATCGCCTTGAGAATCATTTGCGTGTGACCCTCTAGGCCCAATTACCAGTCCGGTTAATAGCCTAATAAGGCCAGTGACTCATCACTGGCTTTATTAATCATTTAATAACTCTTTATTAATTAATTAATCAATCGAATTGATGTCGCACATCGAATTCTACCGGGTCTCCGATCACGTTGGGTGCCAAGTGTTGGGTTTTCTCGGTTTCTACGGATCGCTCACGCAGCGGGAAACAAAATATTTACAGCGATCCGTTCCCGTTTCGAAATCTAAAATACAAGATAATCGGATTATCTTTTCTCACCGTGTGCGGATTCGAATCCGCAGCCGTTTGGTTCCGTCGGTGTGACACCGCAAGCCGCGCAAGCGCCCGGCCTCTAGCGAAGTCCACGCGATCCTCCCCGCGACGGATATCCTCGAGTTCCTCGTTCTTCGCAGCCCAAGAAGCCTCCGCCGGTCGCCGCAATGATCGCCGCAATGCGCGGACAATTTCCCGTCGAACGGGATTCGGAGAAGCGGCGGAGCAGATCTGGATCTGCTTGGATGCCAGAGAAGGACAGAAACTGAGGAGGGGCGGCTAGGGTTAGCAGCATCTTGGCCTGCTCACCCCGTTCGCTATGTTTTATACTAACCGTGCGATTTTTCATAAAAACCCCCAGTTTATATAAAACCCACTTATTTATCCATCGCTTTGAGAATCATGTGCGTGTGACCCTCTAGGCCCAAGTACCAGTCCAGTTAATGGCCCAACAAGCCCAGTGACTCCTCACTGGCTTTATTAATTAATTAATAATCCTTTATTAATCAATTAATCAATCGAATTGATGTCGCACATCGAATTCGACCGGGCCTCCGATCACGTTGGGTGCCAAGCAACACCGCGTGAACCCGGAAGGTATTTGGGGTTAAGTAACCCACTCTTGGAACCTTTCCGCCGACAGTTACCGCGTGGATATAATCCTTCATTCGTACAATGCTCTCGAGTCAACTCAGGGTATGGCGAGCTGTCAAACCCTAACCGGTCGACTCACTTGGATTGGATGCCGCTGATGAATATCGGAAAACTCCTTTCCAGATATTATCGTCCGCCCTGGCCAGGGACTTTCGCGCATCCTTCCTAGAGCATTCTCTCTCTAAGTACCGAGAGCGAATGATTCCTTATTGACACACAATTCCCTTCAACGGTATTCCGCTGTACCCAATCCTTGGCGTATTAGAATCCCGTGGCTAGAGATTCGTAAACCAAGGTCAAAGCACAGAAGTCCATCGCCAAGGTGTCTTTGGTGTCTCAGGTCCGAGGACCATCCACGCAACTGCGACAATAGAATCAAGCTGGTTGACAGTGAGGTACAATACCATCCAGCGATTCATTCGGATCAGTTCAGTGAACTCATTCTCCAATGAGCACCTACAGATTCGCCTTAGTGTCTCCACACAAGTGACTTATGAGATCAGTCACCCTCATCATATGAGCAGGAGTAATCTGTACTAGTCTAACCGGATATCCGATGTCCTTCTCGGATATCCTCCGACTAGGAACGATTAAGAATATGTGTGTTTAAGTGATCAGTCTCATTAGTATGATCTCATCATAATCTGATCACCATAGCACATATTCACGGACTTCATTATGAAACGATAATTAACGCGATTTACACATAATGAATATTATGCCATTTTATTAATAAATGAACGAGATTTACATAGTCAGATTGGCTTGTAAGCCACCTAAACTAACACCAAGCAACACCGCGTGAACCCGGAAGGTATCGGGGTTAAGCAATCCACTCTTGGAACCTTTCCGCTGACAGTTACCGCGTGGATTCATTCGTATAATGCTCTTGAGTCAACTCAGGGTATGGCGTGCTGTCAAACCCTAACTGGTCGACTCACTTGGATTGGATGCCGCTGATGAATATCGGAAAACTCCTTTCCCAATATTATCGTCCGCCCTGGCCAGGGACTTCCGTGCATCCTTCCTAGAACATTCTCTCTCTAAGTACCGAGAGCGAATGATTCCTTATTGACACACAATTCCATTCGACGGTATTCCGTTGTACCCAATCCTTGGCTGTTTAGAATCCCGTGGCTAGAGATTCGTAAACCAAGGTCAAAGCACAGAAGTCCACCAACAAGGTGTCCTTGGTGTCTCAGGTTCGAGGACCATCCACGCAACTGCGACAATAGAATCAAGCTGGTTGACAGTGAGGTACAATACCATCCAGCGATTCATTCGGATCAGTTCAGTGAACTCATTCTCCAATGAGCACCTACAGATTCGCCTTAGTGTCTCCACACAAGTGACTTATGAGATTAGTCACCCTTATCATATGAGCAGGAGTAATATGTACTAGTCTAACTGGATATCTGATGTCCTTCTCGGATATCCTCCGACTAGGAACGATTAAGAATATGTGTGTTTAAGTGATCAATCTCATTAGTATGATCTCATCATAATCTGATCACCATAGCACATATTCACGGACTTCATTATGAAACGATAATTAACGCGATTTACACATAATGAATATTATGCCATTTTATTAATAAATGAACGAGATTTACATAGTCAGATTGGCTTGTAGGCCACATAAACTAACACCAAGCAACACCGCGTGAACCCGGAAGGTATCGGGGTTAAGCAACCCACTCTTGGAACCTTTCCGCTAACAGTTACCGTGTGGATTCATTCGTACAATGCTCTCGAGTCAACTCAGGGTATGGCGTGCTGTCAAACCCTAACTGGTCGACTCACTTGGATTGGATGCCGCTGATGAATATCGGAAAACTCCTTTCCCGATATTATCGTCCGCCCTGGCCAGGGACTTCCGCGCATCCTTCCTAGAGCATTCTCTCTCTAAGTACCGAGAGCGAATGATTCCTTATTGACACACAATTCCATTCGACGGTATTCCGTTGTACCCAATCCTTGGCTGTTTAGAATCCTGTGGCTAGAGATTCGTAAACCAAGGTCAAAGCACAGAAGTCCACCAACAAGGTGTCCTTGGTGTCTCAGGTCCGAGGACCATCCACGCAACTGCGACAATAGAATCAAGCTGGTTGACAGTGAGGTACAATACCATCCAGCGATTCAGTCGGATCAGTTCAATGAACTCATTTTCCAATGAGTACCTATAGATTTGCCCTAGTGTCTCCACACAAGTGACTTATGAGATTAGTCACCCTCATCATATGAGCAGGAGTAATATGTACTAGTCTAACTGGATATCCGATGTCCTTCTCGGATATCCTCCGACTAGGAACGATTAAGAATATGTGTGTTTAAGTGATCAGTCTCATTAGTATGATCTCATCATAATCTGATCACTATCGCACATATTCACAGACTTCATTATGAGACGATAATTATTACAATTTACATACAATGAATATTATGCCATTATATTAATAAATGAACGAGATTTACATAGTCAGATTGGCTTGTAGGCCACCTAAGACTAACAAAAACCGCGCGGTTAGTATAAAATATAGCGAACGGGCTGAGCAGGCCAAGCTGCTGCTAACGCTGGCCGCCCCCGCCTCTCTTTCTCTCTCTCTCTGGTGTCCCAGAAGAATCCGGATCCCCGGATCTGCTTCGCCGCATCTCCGAATCCCGTTCGACGAGAAATCGTCTGCGCGTTGCGGCGATCGTTGCGGGAAACGGCGGAGACTTCGTGGACTGCGAAGAACGAGGAACATGAGGATATCCGTCGCGAGGAGGATCGCGTGGACTCCGCTAGAGGCCGGGCGCTTGCGCGGCTTGCGGTGTCGCACCGACGGAACCGAACGGTTGCGGATTCGAATCCGCACACGTTAAGACTTCGATAATCCGATTATCGTAATTTTAGATTTTTCGAAACGGGAACGGATCTCTGTTTTTATTTTTATTTCTGCTGCGCGGGAGATCCAGAGAAATCTGAGAACCCAACAGTGGTATTAGAGTTAGGTTCCACTGTTTCTCGTCCCATTTCGATCTCCGAATCAATATTTTCATGAGTTATTCCATGCGTTTAATCCGATTAGAATGATAGGAAAGTGTTCATGAGATGAACACAAATAATCCGATTACTTTTCTGCAGTTTTTGGATTTTTATTTGGGTGTTTTATGTTCTTCGTTGGACGAAGAACGGCATTTTTCGACGGCTCCGTATGGGCCTCCCAATCGTTGGGATGGCGGGCCAGGACCCCGGGTCCTCTTTGAGAGGTCACTGCTAATTGTTGGACTCCCTTCCAGTGCCGGAGAGAATGGCCCAACGGTGAACGGCCGGCCCCATCTCCTTCCTTCTATACGGTTTGAAAAACCAAGAAAAATGGATTAACGGAGAGAGGCTCGGCCTACTACAGCTTTTCTGGGGCATCTCCGGCGTGCCACCGGTGCCGGGGGTCGTCGGCGGGGGCCGTGCAGCGTCGGGGGGGTGGGGGGGTGGGGCTGGGGGTGGGTGGGGCGGCCACCGGCGCCGCTTGCGAATCATGCTGCCGCCACCAACCTGTTTTAGGGCGTCGGGTTTTCTGGTGGGGAGGAACCAGGCGAGCCGGCCCCGAGCCGGTTCGAACCGGCTCGGCTGGGTCCGGCTAGGGCCAGGGACGGTTGTGGCATGGCCGCACCCTGGTCCGGGCCCTGGCTAGGCCAGGGCCCGAACCCTTGGCTCAGCCCAAGTTGCTGAGCCCCATTTCAATAGTCTTATTTATAACTCTTAACCCTTTCCTATTTATCAAACCTCGTGTTCTAATTAAACTCCTTTGAACCAATTGATATATGATTAGATTTTAAATTTTAAATTTCAAAAATGTTTTGAAATTTTTTTTTTTAATCTAATATTATTGAATTGGGTTATTAATGATTTTGGAATCATTATTAACAAATTGTTGTAATAGATTAGAATTAGTTGTTAATTTAAATATTAAATTGATAATTAATTTTAATTGTCTAATTTAAGTGTAAAGTTAGTGATTATCAGTTAACTGAAATTAATTGTTAGTTTAAGTGTTAAATTGATAATTAATTTCAATTAACTAATATGATGGTTTAATTAGGAGTTATTAATTATTGGTTTAAGTGTTAAACTAATAATTAATGTTAATATAATGATCTAAGAGTTAGATTAATAGTTAATGATTAATTTGTGTTAATTATTAGTTTAAGAGTTAAACTAATTATTAATATTAATTAATTAACTAGTCTAACAGTTAGATTAGTTATTAATAACTAATTAGAATTAATTATTAATTTAAATGTTAAATTAATGATTAATTTTTATTACTGATCTAAGAGTTAGATTAGTAATTCATTATTAATAGTCTAATTGTTAGATTATTAATGTGGTTTAATCTAAGTGTTAGATGGTTTAGTAATTAGAATTGTTCTAATTTGCATGGAATAATTTGGAAATTATAAATTTGGAGTGTGTGCACATGTGATGTGTGATTTATTGCTTTTAAATTTGATTTAATTGCATGCATGTCTTAATTAAAAGTGTTTTTTGAAATTCAAATACCAATTTTGATTGGATCCCAGCTTTATGAAAGCCAAAATTATTTATTTTGAAAACTCATTTGTTTTAGCCATGTGATGCGCTGAATCTTGTGTGGAATGTTTAAAACATACCGTGGTCATGGATATGCACTTATTTAATTATTCATGTGATGAATGGTGTGTTTGTATAGATCGTGGATGAATGATAGATGTTTATTAAATTGTTAATAAATAGAGATCTGCGTATCTCTCCCTCTTTCATTCTTCGATGTACTTCTACCACCCTCTCTCTTGTACTCGCCATAAGACCTTCTTCTATTTACATGTAAATTATGAATTTATTGTAATATGATCGAGACAATTGAGGAAGGAGCGAGGATGATCCACATATGCAACCAGGAAGGCGATGTGATGCAGATCCTTTGTCTGTGTGTTTGTTAATTCTCTAATGTAAATGTTATATTAGAATTGTGTGTGCGTTTGACTGTTGGCTTCAGTCAAATCCACTGTGCTATCCATGACCACACTAGACATGTATGTGATGCATTGTTTTTAATGTTTGATTGTGAATCAAAGCAGGTATAGTATTTAGTAAATATATACGATATGTTTATATACTATCACCTAGGAGAGACCAAGATAAAAGTTATATAAATACCCTCATCTAAACTCTAAGCCGTAACGCGAGTAGTTAAGAACTTACCGTGTGGTCCACCATCATTATAGTCATAGGATTCAAATCACTTTAGGCAGGTTTGTTGTGCTATCCACAAGACCTGTTTAATTGGGAGGAGAAACTGTGGCTATGGTATTAGATGCCTATATGATCGGGATAGAGGAACCATGTAGCTTTGTTGTGCTATCTACAAGGGCTGCATGCAAATCTATGCTCGTCGCGTAACGATGGTTAGTTTAGACCAGAATTAGTGGTTTGTTGTGCTATCTACAAGGCCATTAAATCTTTAGGGACCGAAGCTATGATCGGATATTGCAAGGAGTTGCAAGTAACAGGAGTTGGGTGCTCTTTGATTGTATTACAGTTTGTTATGCTATCCACAAGGCTGTACTGCAAGTCATTGAGATTCTGATCCCCACTAGGAGACTGTCGGCGTCTCTCGTTCTGTATAACTGAGGGTTATACAGTCCGTCAAAAATTAGTGGGAGTTAAAACTTGAACAAAAGACTATGTCTTGTTTTATATTTAATAATTGAACATCTGCTAAAAGAATTTTATTCATCTCCTATAGGGAATTATGTCGTCGAATAACCCACTCCGTAGCATACTTGATGCCAAATGTTTGACTAGCCTAAACTACTCGGATTGGTTCAGAAACCTGAAGAATGTCTTCAGATCTGAGCACATTGACTATGTCCTTGGAGCTGATTCTCCTGCTGAACTGGGATTAGATGCCCTTGACGCAGAGATGATAGCTAACGATATAAGATCGAATGACAAAGGCAAAGGAGTAGTAAAGGGTGACTACTTCTACTATAAGCAGAATGGTCACTAGAAGAGGAACTGCAAAGAGTTCCTTAACGATAAAGCTCATGGAAAGGTGAAGCTGTCTGAAGTTTCAGATATCTATATGATAGATATCAACTTGTCAGTTAGAGATTCCACATCTTCGCTATTGGATACCAGATGTGCTTCTCATATTTGTCATGATGCGCAGGCTGAGACAAGGCGAGGTGGAATTGAGGCTAGGAAACGACGCAAAAGTTGCGGCGATTGTTGTTGGGACAGCAAACCTCAGGCTTCCATCAGGAGACGCTTTACTATTAGAAGATTGTTATATATTCCTAGCATAATAAAGAACATCATATCAGTATCTTGTTTGGAGAAGATAGGATATAGGTTGACTATTGAGAATAAAAGTTATTCGATTTATTATGGTAATAAATCAATAGTTTCGGCATCTTTAGTCAACGGTCTATATCTCTTAGATATTTCTTATTACAATCTTCAAATTGATAATGCTCTTAAGAAGAGCAAGAATTGTGTGATCCAAACCTACATGTGGCATTGTAGACTTGGGTATAGTGGTGAAAGCAGGTTGCAAAGGTTGCATAAGCATAGTTATTTAACAACATTCAATTACGAATCGTTTGCGACATGTGAATCCTGTCTTATGGGAAAAATGGCAAAATCTCAATTTACTGGACATAGAGAACGTGCCAAGGACATTTTGGAACTAATACATTCGGATGTATGTGGTCCCATATCCACTCAAGCCAAAGGTGGCTTTTCATACTTCATTACGTTCACCGATGACTTCTCAAGAATCGGTTATGTGTACTTAATAAAGTACAAGTCGAAAGTATTTGAGAAGTTCAAGGAGTTCAAGAATGAGGTAGAGAAGCAATTAGAAAAGAGTATTAAAGCTCTTCGATCAGATCGAGGAGGAGAATACTTGAGTACTAATTTCACACAATTCTTAAAGGATAATGGTATCCTTTCTAAGTTGACCCCTCAATATACACTACAGATGAATGGTGTATTAGAAAGGAGGAATCACACCTTGTTGGACATGGTGCGATCTATGATGAAGTTTTCGGGATTACTAGTGTCCCTCTGGGGATATGCTCTAGAGTCAGCAGTATACCTACTGAACATAGTACCCAGCAGGTCTGTGGCCTCTACTCTATATGAGATATGGAAAGGTAGGAAACCAGAATTTAAACATGTTAAAGTCTGGGGTTGTCCTACTCATATAAAGAGGCATGATCCAGACTAGCTAGAATCACGATTTGATAAATACAGGTTTGTGAGATATCCAAAGGAAACCTTTGGATACTATTTTTACCATCCTGCTGAACAAAAGGTGTTTGTCGCCATGAAAGCTGCCTTCTTGGAAGAGGAATACCTTCTCCAAGAGGACAGTGGGAGTAAAATAGTACTGGAAGAGATTCCAGATCTCCAAACAGCTGCATTATCATCAGATGAGATATCAGTTCATGAATTTGTTCAGGTACACACACATGAGCCTCGTAGATCTGGTAGATTACCTAGACTACCCGAACGATATGTGGGACATATCGCTGAAGGTGAGTATAAGGTTGAATATAATGAAGATAATGATCCTAAATCCTACCAGGAGGCCATAGAAGGCCCAGAAGCCGGGAAATAGCGAGAAGCCATGAACTCAGAAATCCAGTCCATGTACACCAACCAACTTTGGAACTTGGAGGACTTGCCCGAGGGTATTGTACCCATGGGATGCAAGTGGATCTTTAAGAGAAAGATCAGTGTTGATGGACGGATCGATATTTATAAGGCAAGGTTGGTGGCAAAGGGATATCGTCAAAGGCAAAGAATTGACTATGACGAGACTTTCTCACTGGTTGCCATGATAAAGTCGATCAAAGTTCTACTCGCCATAGCTGCACACTACGATTACGAGGTCTGGCAGATGGATGTGAAGACTGCCTTCCTCAACAGTAACCTTGAGGAAGAGGTTTATATGATACAATCAGAAGGTTTCACATCCAAAGAATCTCCAGATAAAGTGTGCAAGCTTCATAGATCTATTTATGGACTGAAGCAAACTTCCCGGAGCTGGAACATGAGATTTGACGAGGCTATCAAGTCTTATGACTTCATTAAGAATGAAGATGAGCCTTGTGTGTACAAGAAGACCAGTGGGAGCGCAGTCACCTTCTTAGTTCTTTACGTAGATGACATACTACTCATTGGGAATGATGTAACTATGATGTCATCAGTAAAGATCTGGCTGTCGAAAATTTTCTCCATGAAGGATTTGGGAGAAGCATCCTACGTATTGAGAATACGGATCTATAGAGATAGATCAAAGAGGATGCTTGGAATGACTCAATCCTTATACATAGATACCATAGTCAAAAAGTTTGACATGGAAAATTCCAAGAGAGGTCTCATATCGATGAGACATGGAATTAATCTCTTAAAGGAGCAGTCTCCTAAGACTCCTGATGAGAGGGCACTCATGGATAGAGTACCCTATGCCTCTGCCATAGGATCTATCATGTATGCCATGCTATCTACAAGGCCTGAGGTTGCATTTGCTCTAAGTGTTACGAGCAGATTTCAGGCTGATCCAAGCGTAGAGTACTGGAAGGCAAAGAAATGTATCCTTAAGTACTTGAGAAGAACTGAGGATATGTTTCTTGTCTATGGAGGAGGTGACTTAAAACTGTAAGGCTTTAATGACTCGAGTTTCCAGTTGGATCTAGATGAAAGCAAGTTTACATCTAGATTTGTGTTTACGTTAAATGGAGGCGCAGTGTACTGGAAGAGTTCCAAGCAAGCAACCACTGCAGATTCGACGACTGAAGCTGAGCACATCACTGCAGCTGAAGCTTTCAAGGAAGTAGTATGGTTGAAGAAGGTCATCACCGACCTTGACATAGTTCCCTGCATCTTTGATCATGTTCCGCTGTTGTGTGACAACAATGGGACTATTGCACAAGTGAAAGAGACGTGGTCTCATCAGAAATCGAAAGATATTCTGAGGCACTTTCAACTTATCAGAGAGATCATATCCAGAGGAGTTGTAATGGTGGAAAGAGTTCCATCTATCGACAATGTAGCAGATCCACTGACAAAGCTGTTGGCTCAAATTGTGTTTGAGCGTCACCTAGAGTCTATAGGCTTACTACATAAAGGTGATTGGCTTTAGTCCAAATGGGAGATTGTTAGTCTTAGGTGGCCTACAAGCCAATCTGACTATGTAAATCTCGTTCATTTATTAATATAATGGCATAATATTCATTGTATGTAAATCGTATTAATTATCGTCTCATAATGAAGTCCGTGAATATGTGCGATAGTGATCAGATTATGATGAGATCATACTAATGAGACTGATCACTTAAACACACATATTCTTAATCGTTCCTAGTCGGAGGATATCCGAGAAGGACATTGGATATCCGGTTAGACTAGTAAAAATTACTCCTGCTCATATGATGAGGGTGACTGATCTCATAAGTCACTTGTGTGGAGACACTAAGGCGAATCTGTAGGTGCTCATTGGAGAATGAGTTTACTGAACTGATCCGACTGAATCGCTGGATGGTTTTGTACCTCACTGTCAACCAGCTTGATTCTATTGTCGCAGTTGCGTGGATGGTCCTTAGACCTGAGACACCAAGGACGCCTTGTCAGTGGACTTCTGTGCTTTGACCTTGGTTTATGAATCTCTAACCACGGGATTCTAAACAGCCAAGGATTGGGTACAACGGAATACCGTCGAAGGAAATTGTGTGTCAATAAGGAATCATTCGCTCTCAGTACTTAGAGAGAGAATGCTCTAGGAAGGATGCACGGAAGTCCCTGGCCAGGGCGGACGATAATATCGGGAAATGAGTTTTCCGATATTCATCAGCGGCATCCAATCCAAGTGAGTCGACCGGTTAGGGTTTGACAGCACGCCATACCCTGAGTTGAGTCGAGAGCATTGTACGAATGAAGAATTATATCAACGCGGTAACTGTTATAGACACCGATTTTGGACCACCCCTTTTGGTCATAAAACCGCCTCCATCATTAGCTCTTTATCACCAAAATCCCCTCATTTAGCCATCTCAGCCCACTAACAACTAGGCCCATTAACCAAATCCCGACTCTAGCCACCTTTTCGTGGAAGGCCAGCCAGTCCGCCTTCCACCCCCTTCGAAGGCCACCCCTTGCCTTCTACCCCTTGGAAGGCCAACTACCTTGCCTTCCACCTTTTGGCCACCTTTTTCACTTTTCACCATCTTTTCGTGGAAGGCCAGCCAGTCCGCCTTCCACCTCCTTCGAAGGCCACCCCTTACCTTCCACCCCCTTCGAAGGCCAACCGGGCCGCCTTCCATCACGGGATTGGAAGGCAAGATGGCTGGCCGTCCACTCCCCCAACTACCACCTTGACCTCATCTTCCCCACGATCTCCTCTACTCGCCGCCCACGTCCCCACTACTCCGATCACTCCCCACTCCGGCGACTGCCGCGCGCACTACCTCCGACCCTTGACCACTTCCTATTGGCTCCAGGGTGATTTACGGGGATTTAGACCCCTGTTTTCTCCTATTTTCCCTTCACCTATTCAAACCCCCCATATCCTCTCGAGCAAGGGGGTTAAGAGGGGGGCTTCTTGGAGGGAAGGCTCAGAGGAGGTTGGCAAGCGGTCAGGAGGAGTCTCAGAAGAATCCTTCGCACTCCAAATGGGCTTGTTTTCTTAACCCTCTTCTATTTTCTCTTCTTTCACTTTCAACACATCATTTCACCTTTCACACACGAGCACTTATCTGCATGCATGCATCCTAGAATGACTTAGCAATCCCTATTTACCCCCAGAGGTTTCAAACAAAAAACGGGAGGTAGGTGGCCATAACATATGGTCACCTTCCCTCCCAAACACCCATCCGGTGCGTCTCCCTCCAATTCTAGTTAGTTTTTATATTTTTATGGATAGATTTTGCATATTATAGTTCTAATCGGGTTGTTTTCTGTCTTGTCTTTTCTTTCCAGGGATCCTTACCACATTTCCGCGTGCAGAGTACCAGGCTCTCCTCCTCTGGCCGGCCGGAGGAAGAGAAGGAGGAACCAGCATTTCCCGCTCCCACAGAACGCGATCACCTTTTTACTCCTACGGAGCACATGGACCGAAAGGTAATGCTCCTGGCGATCACACTTCAATTTCTAACCCCCTTTAAATCGCCACAGTGCTGAGACGAACGGAGAAACCCCTCGCCCAAAGCCCACAGACGCAGCCGCGACGGGGGGACGTTCCGGGAGCCTACAACTGTCAGCGAAAAGGTTCCAAGAGTGGGTTGTTTAACCCCGATACTTTCCGGGTTCACGCGGTGTTGCTTGGCACCCAACGTGATCGGTGGCTCGGTCGAATTCGATGTGTGACATCAATTCGATTGATTAATTAATTAATAAAGAGTTATTAATTGATTAATAAAGTCAGTGAGGAGTCACTTGGCTTATTGGGCTATTAACCGGACTGATAATTGGGCCTAGAGGGTCACACGCAAATGATTCTCAAGGCGATGGATAAATAAGTGAGTTTTATATAAACTGGGGGTTTTTATGAAAAACCGCACGGTTAGTATAAAATATAGCGAACGGGCTGAGCAGGCCAAGCTGCTGCTAACCCTAGCCGCTCTCTCCTCTGTTTCTCTCTCTCTAGCGTCCCAGACAGATTCGGATCTGCTCCGCCGCTTCTCCGACTCCCGTTCGACGGGAAATCATCCGTGCGTTGCGGCGATCGTTGTGGCGACCGGCGGAGGTTTCGTGGGCTGCGAAGAACGAGGAATGTGAGGATATCCGTCGCGAGGAGGATCGCGTGGACTTGGCTAGAGGCCGGGCGCTTGCGCGGCTTGCGGTGTCACACCGACGGAACCGAACTGTTGCAGATTCGAATCCGCACACGGTAAGATTCGATAATCTGATTATCGTAATTTTAGATTTTTTGAAACGGGAACGGATCTCTGTTTTTATTTTTATTTCCGCTGCGCGGGAGATCTGGAGAAACCCAAGAACCCAACAGTTTTTTCATAAAAACCCCCAGTTTATATAAAACCCACTTATTTATCCATCGCCTTGAGAATCATTTGCGTGTGACCCTCTAGACCCAATTACCAGTCCGATTAGTAGCCCAATAGCCCAGTAACTCCTTACTGGTTTTATTAATCAATTAATAACTCTTTATTAATTAATTAATCAATCGAATTGATGTCGTACATCAAATTCGATTGGTCCTCCGATTACGTTGCGTGCCAAGCAACACTGCGTGAACTCGGAAGGTATCGGGGTTAAGTAACCCACTCTTGGAACCTTTCCGCCGACAGTTACCGCATGGATATAATCCTTCATTCGTACAATGCTCTCGAGTCAACTCAGGGTATGGCGTGCTGTCAAACCCTAACCGTTAACTCACTTGGATTGGATGTCGTTGATGAATATCGGAAAACTCATTTCCCGATATTATCGTCCTCCCTGACTAAGGACTTTCGCGCATCCTTCCTAGACCATTCTCGCTTATTGTACCGAGAGCGAATGATTCCTTATTTACACTCAATTTCCTTCGACGGTACTCCGCTGAACCCGATCCTTGGCTGTTTAGAATCCCGTGGCTAGAGATTCATAAACCAAGGTCGAAGCACAGAAGTCCACTGTCAAGGTGTCCTTGGTGTCTCAGGTCCGAGGACCATCCACGTAATTACGACAATAAAATCAAGATGGTTGACAGTGAGGTACAATACCATCCAGTGATTCAGTCAGATCAGTTCAGTGAACTCATTCTCCAATGAGCACCTACAGATTCGCCTTAGTGTCTCCACACAAGTGAATATGAGATCAGTCACCCTCATCGCATGAGTAGGAGTAATATGTACTAGTCTAACCGGATATCTGATGTCTTTCTCAGATATCCTTCGACTAGGAACGATTAAGAATATGTGTGTTTAAGTAATCAGTTTCACTAGTATGATCTCATCATAATTTGATCACTATCGCACATATTCACGGACTTCATTATGAGATGATAATTAATACGATTTACACACAATGAATATTATGCCATTATATTAATAAATGAACGAGATTACAAAGTTAGATTGGCTTGTCGGCCACGTAAGACTAACAATGTTGTCTGCCAATCCTAGAATAGCTGTTGAGTTTGTTTGTACCTAGGTTAGCAAACTGAGCTGCTCATAGGGTAGCTCAAGTTGCTAAACTTAGTGAAGCTTGCCCTATATAGGAATTGGGTTTTGTACCTGAATGTATTAATGCCATTGTAACTGAAGATGCATCCTTTGAATGAATGGAAAGGGGTTAAAGCCCCATGGACCACAAAAAAAAAAAAAAAGATATAAACATATTGGGTTTTTTACATATATACCTCTCAAATACATTGTATTTGCAGATATACCTCCAACTCCCACATATTGTTTTTAATACTCCGAAATCTCGGATATATTGTGGTTATACTCTTCCGTCAAAATGCCGTTAATTCAAACATAATCATTTTACATATGTACCCCTAAATTCACTGATGTTTTGCATATATACCCCTAAATTCACAAAAAAATTGCATATGTACCCTTGATGTTATCAAGATTTACGGAATGTTTTCAGCATATTCAGTTAGAATTCACGTTATTTTGACGGAGGGATACAACGTATCGGAAATTTCAGGGGTATTAAAAATAATATGTGGGAGTTGGAGATATATATGTAATTACCGTGTATTTGAGGGAAATATATGTAAAAAAACCCAAACATATTTGATATGGCATACGTTTCATACATGTATAAACATTGTTTGCCCACAGACGATCACATATGTCCATAATAAACTTGCTTTTTTTCCTATTTCGTTCAAAATCTTCTCAAGATCTCTTTCTGGGGGTAAGCATGATCATGATTTTAGCAGGAAGCCAGTTTTGCGTCCACTCTTGACAGAAAAGTTTACTAGTTATTATAATCAATTTTAATACTTATGCAACGAAATTAGAGATTCTTTGGTTTTTATAAACTTCATAATAATTTGTGATGTCAAAGAAACTACTAAACTATAAATCTAATAAAAAATAATATGAGCATCCCACAGATCGTTTGTCTTCAACTCAACAATACAAACATGGGATAATGTAATTTTAATAACCATGAAATCCAAAAAAAATCATATTTTCTTCGTACTTTTCTTGTTGTGGTAGAATCAGATTGAGAGAAAATTTTCTTCACATGCTGCATAAATATGAATGATTCAACTAAGTGCTTCACAGATCAGAGAATAAGGAGGGAGGTTGATCAAGCCCTAAGTTGGCTGCCTGAACAAACAACACCCGTGTCAGTGGGTCCCCGGGGTGTGGCCCCAGGGAGGCCTCTTTGATGCCTAAGTCAGCTTTCAAGTGTGTGTGTGTGTGTGTGTGTGTGAGAGAGAGAGAGAGAGAGAGAGAGAGAGAGAGAGAGAGAGAGTGAGTGAATTATTTGCCCTAACCTTGATTAGACATGTTTGGCTTGCTTCATGGAAAGGGGGTAGCTGAAGTTCTTAAAATATCTGATGTGAGACTATTCCTTTGGGGATGTCACTGTTCTACTAACTTCCCAGGTGCAGAGGTTATTGGGTCGATTGCCCAGCTTGACGATCAAACCCTGCCCATGGGCTATCAATAATAGGCCGAGCCCATGAGGGAAAATTCCCTCATCACTCCCTCCCCCCCCCCCCCCCCCCCCCCCCCCCCCCGAAACTCCTAAAATGGCAGGGGCCTTGGCAGTTCGAGGAGTGCCTGCAGAGGAAGAGAAAGCCATCATTTGACTAGTGGGCCAAATTGGGAACTACATTAGCCGACTACAAAGGACAATGAAAGAATAAATGATTCGTTAGGAGTTCGAGAAGGGGTGATACCATAGAAGTTAAGAAGCGAAGGGGAAGATGATGAAGAGGAATCCGAAAGTCGGCCTTGATGTTGTGCTCATTAAGGGTGGCAACGAGCCGTGCTGAGCCGAGCATTGCCTAGATTAAGCTTGGCTTGGCCAAAAAAATTTGAGCTGAAGCCGAGCTCGAGCCTTTATTCAACCTTTGAACCCAACTCGAGCTTGGGCTCGAATGAAAACAATTGAGCCTTGAGCTGAGCTTGAGCTCGATGAGTTGACTCACCAAGAGTTGAGGCAGACAAACTCATTAAATGAAAGCCTGGTGGAGGGGTGTGTTGGGTTCTCGTATTTCTCGGGATCGCAAACGTAGCAAAAATTAAAATAAATATCTGCAATCCGTTTCTGTTTTGATTAACTAAAACCGATTTAGAATAGGTAATCGAACATTACCGTGCGCGGATTTGAATCCGCGTCCGAACGGTTCCGTTGGTATGACACCGCCAGCCGCGTAAACGCTCGGCCTTTAGCGAAGTCCACGCGATCCTTCTCGCTTTGGATTTCTTCACGATCCTCATTCTTTACAGCCCACGAACATTCGTCGTTCGCCGCAACGATTGCCGCAACGCGTGGACGATTTCTCGTCAAACGGGAGTCGGGAAGACGACAGAGCTGTCTCCAAAGAGGAGGGCCAGCCTGGGGTGCCAGAGAGAGAGAGGGAGAGAGGAGGGGGCGGCTAGGGTTGAGCAACAATTTGGCCTGCTCAGTCCGTTCGCTACATTTTATATTAACCACGTGATTTTTCATAAAAACTCCCAGTTTAATATAAAACCCACTTTTGATTCATCGCCTTGAGAATCATTTGTGTGTGACCCTCTGCGCCCAATTACCAGTCTGGTTAATAGCCCAATAAGCTCAGTGACTCCTCATTGACTTAATTAATCAATTAATAACTCATATTAACTAATTAATTGACCAAATCAATGTCGCACATTGAATTCTGTCGGACCTCCGATCACGTTGGGTGCCAAGCAACACAGTGCGAACCCGGAAGGTATTGGGGTTAAGCAACCCAATCTTGGAACCTTTCCGCCGACAGTTACAGCGTGGATATAATCCTTCATTCGCACAATGCTTTTGAGTCAACTCAGGATATGGTGTACCGTCAAACCCTAACCGGTCGACTCACTTGGATTGGATGTTGCCGTATAATATCGGAAAACTCTTTTCCCGATGTTATCGTCCGCTCTGGCCAGGTACTTCCATGCATCCTTCCTAGAGCATTCTCTCTCTGAGTACCGAGAGCGAATGATTCCTTATTGACACTCAATTCCCTTCGACGGTATTCCACTATACCCGATCCTTGGCTGTTTATAATCCTGTGAATAGAGATCTGTAAACCAAGGTCAAAGCATAGAAGTCTACTGACAAGGTGTTCTTGGTGTCTCAGGTTCGAGGACCATCCACGTAATTGCAACAATAGAATCAAACTGGTTGACAATGAGGTACTATACCATCTAGCGATTCAATCAGATCATTTCAGTGAAGTCATTATCTAATGAGCACCTACAGATTCGCCTTAGTGTCTTCACACAAGTGACTATGAGATCAGTCACCCTCATCGTATGAGCAGGAGTAATCTGTACTAGTCTAACTGGATATCCGATGTCCTTCTCATATATCCTCCGACTAGGAATTATTAAGAATATGTGTGTTTATGTGATCAGTCTCATTAGTATGATCTCATCATAATCTGATCACCATCGTACATATTCACGGACTTCATTATGAGACGATAATTATACGAATTACACAGTGAATTAATGTCATTTTATTAATAAATGAATGAGATTTACATAGTCAGATTGGCTTGTAGGCCACCTAAGACTAACAACCTCCCACTTAGACTAAAGCCAATCACCTTTATGCACTAAACCTATAGACTCTAGGTGACGCTCAAATACAATTTGAGACAAAGGCTTTGTCAGTGGATCTGCTACATTATTGGCTGATGAAACTCTTTCTACCACTACATCTCCTCTGAATATAATCTCTTTGATGAGATAAAAGCGCCTCAGAATATGCTTCGATTTCTGATGAGACCGCGGCTCTTTCGCTTGTGCAATGGCTCCATTGTTGTCACACAACTGCAGAATAGGTTCAGAGATACTGGGAACTACGCCGACGTCGATGATGAATTTCTTCAACCACACTGTTTCCTTGGCGGCTTTAGCTGCAGCGATGTACTCAGCCTCAGTCGTCGAATCTACAGTGGTTTCCTACTTGGAACTCTTCCAGCACACTGTGCCTCTATTTAAAGTAAACACAAATCCAGATGTAGACTTGCTATTATCTCGATCTAACTGGAAACTCGAGTCAGTAAAGCCTCACAGTTTCAAGTCACCTCCTCCATAGACAAGAAACATATCCTTAGTTCTTTTCAAGTACTTAAGGATACATTTTACTGCCTTCCAGTGCTCTTTACCTGGATCAGCTTGAAATCTGCTCGTAACACTTAGAGTATATGCAACATCAGGCCGTGTATATAGCATGGAATACATGATAAATCCTACGGCAGAAGCATAAGGTACTCTATCCATGAATGCCCTCTCATTAGGAGTCTTAGGAGACTGCTCCTTTGAGAGATAAATTCCATGTCTCATCGGTATGTGACATCTCTTGGAATTTTTCATGCCAAACATTTTGATTATGATATCTATGTATAAGGATTAGGTCATCCCGAGCATCCTCTTTGATCTATCTCTATAGATATATATTCTCAATACGTAGGATGCTTCTCCTAAATCCTTCGTGGAGAAATTTTTCGACAGCCAGATCTTTACTGAGGACATCATAGCTACATCATTCTCAATGAGTAGTATGTCATCTACGTAAAGAACCAAGATGGTAATTGCACTCCCACTGGTCTTCTTGTACACACAAGACTCATCTTCATTCTTAATGAAGTCATAAGACTTGACAGCTTCGTCAAATCATATGTTCTAGTTCTGGGAAGCTTGCTTCAGTCCATAAATGAATCTCTAAAGCTTGCACACTCTATCTGGACACTCTTTGGATGTGAAACCTTCAGGTTGTATCATATACACATTTCCTCAAGGTTACTGTTAGGAAGACAGTTGTAGACACGCTGATTTTGACTTCATATTGAGTAAATTTTATGTCACAATTATAATGCTCCAAAATGGTCTGATGTTTAATCATTAATTATTTTTTATTTATTTTTCT
Source organism: Zantedeschia hybrid cultivar (assembly GCA_030544215.1). NCBI lineage: Eukaryota > Viridiplantae > Streptophyta > Magnoliopsida > Alismatales > Araceae > Zantedeschia > Zantedeschia hybrid cultivar. The sequence goes on along the minus strand of JARZZO010000013.1, from coordinate 10,008,447 downwards.
CAAAATTTGTTAATTAGCATCGTCCATGCACGACGCCATTTTGATTTCTAGTAGAAATCAGTTCGGAGTTAAAATAAAAAATTTAGATAGATTTAACTGAATAGACGCCGTTTAGATCCTAATCCGTATGGGCTTTTGATTTTTAATTTGAATTAATTTCCTAATTATCTAAAGCACGTCGCCCTTGGAAGATGCGATTTCGGTTTCCTATTGTATTTCGGTTTCCTTTTCGGATTTTATCTCTATTCTGGCTGCTTTAATTAGCCAAATGGCATCCCGTTTGAGCGACGCGATTTGTGGGTTTCCTGATAAACATGATTTGAGCAAGATAATCCAATTTTCGACGTTGGAAAGGTTGCTAATTCCTCCATGCTTATCCAAGGCAATTGGTGATTTTGAAGCTTAAAGTAAGGTGTTTGAAGGCTCTAAAGGAGGAAAACGTGGACAGCAAGAGGAGTTTCATCCAAAGCTTCTTCTTTATCATCCTCTTCATCCTTTAAAACTTTTGAAGATCAAGGCTGTGGAGGAGCCAACTAACCACCTTCTTTCTCTAGTTTCTTTCTAGTTATTTCATAAATCAATCCTAGCTTTTCATAGTTCATCTCATCACTTCATGTTAATACTCACCCACATCATATTTTTCCATACCTACATACATGTTAGGGGTTTAAATAACACCAATCAAGTGAGTAGATTAATTTATTTATATGATTGAATTCATTATTAGAATAGATACTACCTTATATCTTAGTTCTAATTATAATTTATTTTTTTTGTGTTTACTCTTTCTTGCAAGGTACAATCAAGAAGATTTAAGGAGATTCAAAGTAACAACAAATCAAGAAATCAAAAGCAAGAATATATCAACAAAATGGCTCTCTTTCTTTGGCCGGCCAAAGAGAGGGAATCAAGGACTCAATCTCCCAAGTTAGAAAAAGTAAGCGATCAATCTTTCTTTGAAACTTTTAAAGTTTATGGCGATCAAGTTTTTTTTAAATTTAATAATTTTACTATTCATATAAACAACACAAATTCATGAACATCACACACATGATTTGAGCGTTCACAGCTTTTTGACGATCATGGTGGGGCTTGGTCTTACCATCTTTTTAGTATTTGTTCTTTCTATCATCGAGCACCCACGGTGCACCACTTGTGTCCCTCAGGCACTCCTTTCACTAATTGGTGATTTTAGTTACTTTTATCCCTACGTGCACTATGTGCACACCCCTTTGTGGCAAAGTCTTGCCCTCCCGTAATTGATTGGAAGTTGTGAGTGTGATAGGAAGTATGTGGTTGATTGAGTTTATGCTTGTTTGCATGATAATAAACCTATTTAACTTGAATTTGCATGATCAGTTAGATTTCTGTTTATCTTGATAACTTGGGAGGGGACTGTCCCGAAATTGTTCTTTGTTTATAATTTTTAGGCTCTGAATAGCGTTTAGCCAGAGTGACACTATTCAAACTGTGTCGCATCGACAAGACGCCATTCAGCCTCATATTCCTGTTGGCACTGCTGCCTGAGGTTCTGTTAACAGAAGAAGCTCCTGTCTTGAATAGCATCGGTGAACTGCGACACGATTCAAACAGTTCCTTTTTTTGCTCATCAGCCCTCAGATCATTGATTTCTTTGTTACCTATATCTATCTTATACTGCATTAGAGGCCATCCAGGCCGTAGGTCATCTGCATTGGGGCTCAACCCCCCCCTCATAGGAACACCTTTCATAGTATCTTCACCTCTCTCTGACTGGGTCGGTCCCTCGGTCAAACTAGAGTGTTTGGTGTTAAGACCTCCGTAAGTCCCAAAAGCAAGGTACTCCTCCTTGTTCATCAGGCTGGTCGTACCAATTAAAGTCCTGGTTAGTCATTCATACTGTTGTGAGAGAACCATAGAGTATAACGGTGGAAAAATTGAACTGAAACTAGGATCCTACCCCGTTGAGTGAATTTGTGTCTAAAACTCAAGTAATTCAACAAGGAATCCTAAAACAACGTAATCATCTACTTGTCTGTTAAACTTTGTGCAATGTGTTTGAACTTCTTTGCCAAAACTTAATATCATGATGCTTCTATCAGGTAGAACTTTGGGTATGGCTGCTTACGAGCAGGATGCCGTGTTTGAATACGAGGGAGATGCTAATGCCCCTCGGGAATTCGATTATTATTTTGAGAACGAGGGAGATGCTAATTCCCCCCACAACCCCAACTACTATCATCCTAAGTATGAGGGAGACGCCCGTGCCCCTCAAGGTCAGGTCCATTTTACTCACGACCAGTACGACCCTAATACTGATTGTCCTCATATACATGTGATCTCTAATCCTACCTACGAGGAGGCTCAATATCAGGATGAGCCTTCATCTACCAATCCTCTTGATTTGGTGACTGTCTTAGGAGCTCTGGCTACCCATGTGGATCCTTAGCAACTTGAGGCAATCCAATCTATCCTTAAGGGGAAGATGCCCTTGCATTCTGCCGAACCAAATCCTGCGGTTCCCCTTGTTCTTCGTCAAGTTCCTCCTCCTCCTCGTGCTTCTCCCGTTCATCAGGCCATGGAGGGCCTTCATATTTCAACTCCTCGGCCGTCTGGGCCACAATTGTCTTCCTCGAGATATCCGGCTAGACTGCATATGCTGACTTACCAAAATGCCTTCAGGCATGGTGGAAGCGCTGCCGGACCTCAACCATACTGCCCCCCTTGCTCCACTTATTCCAGGAGCCAAGCCTATCATGCTCCACCACCTCCTCCTCCCCAAATTGATCCAATGACTCAAGCTCTACTCACAAAGATGGACCGTATGGACGAACAGTTCAACAGTTTCAAGAAGATGATGGGAGTCGAGGCTGTCCCTGAAGTGTCTATCCCCAATCTACCAGTATTTCATCTACCGCTTTCTGAAATGCTCGTGTATAGAAAGTACAATGGTTCTGGTAACCCCTTCACCCACCTAAAAGGGTTTATGTACGAATCCTCCTTTTGGCAGAGTGACAAGAGGTCATTGGCGTTCTTGTTCAGAAAATCATTAGAGGGACCAGCCCTCGAGTGGTTTTTCTCCTTGGATTCGTCTGACGTGGAAGATTATGACATTGTGTCGTGGAAATTCATTCAACGATACTAGGATAGAGTTGCACCCTCTTTGTCCATAACTGATTTAGTGGCTAAAAAGATGAAGCCTGATGATGACTTCACCACCTTTGCTGACAAATGGAGGGGTATGGCAGAGAAGATCAAGGATCATCTATCCGAATTTGAACAAGTCAAGATGATGATTTCTAATGCTACTCCCCAGTACAAGCTGGTCCTCACGTTAAACAACTTGACCAGTATGGCAGAATTATATGAGGGCACGTTATTGCCAGAATGCATTCAAAGATGCTACTTTCTCTAGTGTTTTTGACCCTTACAGACCCAGTAGACCTCCACCATAGAAGCATGTCATGCCAAATCCCTCTAATATGGGTCCGACCACTGAGGGCACACTTTCTCATGAATAAATCAACACCATAAACAATAACCAGCCACAGTTTGTAAGGAACCAACAACAACAGCCGCAGTACATAGGGCAGAGACCACCAAACCAGCAGGGCTTCAGGCCGCCTCAGCAATCATACCAGCTAGCATATAATCAGCCTCGTCAGCAGCCAGCATACTATAATGTGCCTCCCCCAGGCGATTACAATCAACAGAGAAAACCTCCAGGTCCAAAGAGGGAGTCTTATCCTCCGCTCCCGGAGTCTCTATCATACATATTCAACGCCCTTATGGCAGCCAATGCTTTGGTCTTGCCAAAAGAGAAAACAGTCTGGCCCCAGAATGTTGATGCCTCCAGGTATTGCATCTTCCATAGACAACCTGGGCATACAGTGGATGCATGTTCCAATTCCGGGATTACATCCATGACCTAAATGAGTAAGGGAGCATTGATTGGGAAGAGATGAGAAAGTAGATAGCCGCCCTGAAGGCGAGGAGACCGTAGCAACAACAGCAACAACAACAACAACAGCCACAACAGCAACAACAACAGATACAAAGAGCACCAGCACAAACAGTAGTACCACCAAATATGGGTATAATGCAGAACCCGCTGCCAGAGCATCAAAACCAGGTTTCCCCGATCCTTACCCATAGCCAGTCTGAGGCTAACATGGGGGAACAGTGGAAGGAAGAGGAGTCTTCCTTTATTTATTCAACAGGCCATGTTCCGAGTACCGCCGAACAACCGCCTCATTGCATTCTTTGCATACCTAAACCAAAATCCATAACCATCACTCCCATACTGACACCTCCTTTCCTTAAACCTTCACCCAAACCTCAACCAAATAACCCCCCACCACCCAATTATGAGCCACTCGTGCCATCTAAACCATTGCCATGCATACCATTTCCCACATCACCTACACCAACCACTCACCCCAATACTATACAATCCTCCAAACCGCTCATCCACGTTCCAGCACCTCCACCAAATAACCCGCCATCATCCACATATGAACCCATTACCCCCTCTAAACCCCTCATCAACCCGGCGGTACTTAAGATATCACCTTCCAATGATAAGTAGCACACACTCAGGAGTGGCAGAATATTCAACAAAGTCTTCCCTCAATTCACAGTTAGAGACGGCCCATCACAGCCGCCATATGAAGTATAGAATGAAGAAAGTGCATCTGGCACTCAATATGACTTGTTGAAGCACCTGGACAGAACACCAGCACGCATCTCAGTGCTTGAACTAATCAAAAGGTCCAAAACCCACCAAGAAGCTTTAATAGAGTATCTCAAAAGGATTATGGTCAATGAGGACGTGCCTGTAGAAAAGATCACTGCAGTTCTAGTTCCGCAAGGGGATCAACCCTCCATCTCATTTCACACATCTGAACTAGCACCACCACCAGCTAGGAGCATGGCCCTAAGCATTACAGTCAACATCTGCAAGAAGGCTGTGGATGTCTGTCTGGTTGATACAGGAGCTTCCATTAATGTGTTGTCACCGAAGACCCTAGAATTCTGTGGTATACCCATGGAGAAGTGGCTGCCTTCCCCCATCTGTATTACCGCTTATGACAACTCTACCTATTCCCCTCTGGGAATCGTTTATTTGAAAGTGGAGTTATGTCCCGTTTGTCACGCCAAGGTCGAATTCCATGTTCTTGAGATCTACCCTTTGTTGAAAGGCATCCTTGGCCGCCCGTACATCAAATCCCTTGAGGCAATTCCATCTACAAACCATCAATGCCTCAAGTTTCCCTACCAAGGACGGATCATTAAAGTAACGAGCATGACAATCCTTGCTGCTGCTCACTCTCTGAACATCAAGCTGACTCCTTTACCTAGCTGACAACCCATTATGTCGGTATTACAAGTTTATTCTCCTTCGGCTGATCCTTTGAAAGCCACTTTACATGTTCCTTGTCCAGTCGATGCTATTAAAAGGGGAAAGTGCGTGAGTACCCTTGGCTGGGATATCATGATGAAGGATGGTTATCAACCAGGGAAAGGCTTGGCACACAATTACAGGGCAGAACCACACCCATCAGAGACAGCAGAAGAGCACCTGGTAATGGTCTGGGCTATAGGCTAGCAAGGGTGAGACGACACATTGTTCAGCAGCAGGAAGACGAAGATGGTCAGAAAATCTGGAAAACAATGACTACCCTGTGCAAAGAAAATCGGGATCCCTTGACTTGGACCTTATATACACACTTCATTAAGGGACCTGTAATTAATCACGATAATGACAACACGGTGGTGATCACTTCCCACTTCAATCTGCATGACATTTATGGAAGAGATCTAGCCAGACACTATTCTGAGTTGCTGACGTATCAATCCTTGGAGGCTCTGCGGCCGATGAAACGGAGGAAGATTCAAGATCCAGAATGCGAGTGGTACTACTGGTTCGATACATAGGACCTGTACATTGCACTAAACAGGCTATTCCTGGATCCCTTAGGACCAAAGTGGCCGCCACTGATAAATGGGTTGATTGAAAGGCCTAGGGCCATTTTTGATAAGAGAATCCTGCTAAGCAAAGAGACAGACGAAGGGGAGCCTGATGACCCCTACCAGCCTGGATTCACCACGGACCTTCTCTAGAGGGGAACCTATCCCCATCATGTTTTCACCCTCCATACCCTATTCCACACTCTGCTCCTGACCCCGACTTGGTCGAGGGTCATCACTGAAGATATTCCTCGGGCTCCATCCATCATTGTTACTTTGTCCCCATGGGACCTACTTGTTGGGATCCGGGCAGGATGCGAAGAATGCAGCGGAATCGACGAACAAAAAATTATCCCCCCCGATGCCTGCTGATCCGATTCGGAACGAAAAACTAAAACCGAAAACTGGGTTGTAATCTGATTACCGTGTGCGGATTTGAATCCGCTTCCGTCTCGGTTACGTCGAGGCGATGCCGCGAGCCGTACAAGCGTCCGGCCTCCAGCGGTATCCACGCGATCCTCCACGGTCGTTCGTCCTCGCTCCCTCGTCCGTATCAACTCGCTCGCTGAAGATCCGTCACCGCAACGATTGTCGAAAACCCGCCGATGGGAATTCCCGACTTTCGAGAATCACGCGCGGCGGAGACGGAGACAGTCCCATCGCCTCGAACGGGGTGCCCAGAGGAGGAGAGAGAAAGGAGGGATGATGGCTAGCATGGGGAAACCCTGGTGCTTTGCCCAGGGTTTCTCAATAGCGCGTATATATATTAAGTCGGCGCGACTTTTTACAAAAATCTCCGAGTTAATATAAATCCCACTTATGTACCACCGACTGAGAATCTTATTGCGTGTGACCCTCTAGGCCCATTTACTAGCCCGGTTTTCAGTCCGTTAAGTCCAATAACTAGTTATTGACTTATTGTAATTAGTTAATATTAATTAATATCTAGATATTAACTAATTACTTAGCCGAATTAACATCGCATATAAATTCGGTCGGACTTCCGATCAAGTTGGGTGCCAAGCAACACGGCATGATCCCGGAAGGTAATAGGGTTCAACAACCCACTCATGGAACCTGTATGTCCAGAGTTACTGCGTGGCTATAATCCTTCGTTCGCACAATGCTTTCGAGTTAACCTAGGGTATGGTCAACTGTCAAACCCTAGATGGTCAACTCACTTGAATCAGACTCCGCTGTACAATATCGAAAAAACACTTTTCTGATATTGTTTCTGCTCTGGCCAGAGACTCCTGGGATCTATTCTAGAGCGTTCTCTCTCTAGTTACCTGAGAGTGAACGATCCTTTATTGAACACACAATCACCTTCGAAGGTCTTCCGCTGGACCCGATCCTTGACTATTAGAGATCCCATGGATAGGGATTCGTAGGTCAAGGTCAAAGTTCAGAAGTCCACCGACAAGGTGTCTTTGGTATCTCAAGTTCAAGGATCAACCACGCCACTGTGACGATGAATCAAGCCGATTGACAGTCAGGTAAATTACCATTTGGCGATTCATGTCGGATCAGTTCAGTGAACTCATTCCCCAATGAGTACCTACAGGTTTACCATTGTGTCTCCACACGAGTAACTAACGAGATCAGTCACCCTCATCATATGAGCTGGAATAACCTGTACTAGTCTTACTGGTTGTTTGATGTCCTTCTCAAACATCCTACGACTGGGAACAATTGAGAATATGTGTTTATAAGTCATCAGTTTCATAATTATAATCTCATCATAATCTGATGACTATTGCACATATTCATGGACTTCATTATGCGCAATTACAAATATGTCAATCTACATAATGAATTTAATGCCATTGATTAGTGAACCACATTGAAATAGGTGCCTTATGATTGGCTTAGAGGACACATATATCTATTAATCTCCCACTTGGACTCAAGCCAATCGCCTTCGCATTTGATCTCCATCAAATCTAGGTGATGCTCACAAAAAATCTGTGACTAAGACTTAGTCAGGGATCTGCTAAATTATCTATAGATGGAATATTTTCCATTACGTTATTTCCTCTTAATCCTTTGTCTCTGAACCTGTGAAAGAGCCTCAGATTGTTCTGCAACTTCTGAAGAGATCATGGCTCGATCACACAATTGATCGCTCCTACTGTTGTCCTACAACAACGGGATTTTATCAGAGACCTTTTAGAACTACCTTTAGTTCAGGGATGAACTTTTTCATCCATACTGTTATAATAACAGTATCACTTATTTATGTCGTCACCTTAATATCGAGTTTTGGATTGGAACTCTTCCAATCCATTCCTTTCTACTAGAAGGTTGAATCGATTATTTGATTTGAAATTTGAGTCAGTGTGACCTCATAGTTTCAAATCATCTTCTCTATATATATGAGTGCATCCTTAGCACTTCTCAAGTGCTTAGTGATGCATTTCACTCCTGTATCATTTAAGAAACTTTTTCCTAAAGGAATAAATTCCATATCTCAACAATTGAGACTTATTATGAAATTTACACAAAACATCTTGACACACATGTCAATATAATATCCCCATTGATCTATCTTAATAGATTCGTATTTTCAATATGTGGGATATTATAACTAAATTTATTATGGAAGAAAATATGGTTAATAATGCTTTTACTGATAATAACATCATGATGTCATTCTCAATGACTTTGATGTTTATTATCACAAAGCAATACTAAAACGACCGTGTTCCTACTGTCCTCTTTGAACACACACATTCCGTGACCATTCTTAATGATCATGTAATATCTGACAATTAAGTCAAAAACTCTTATTACAACTTAAGAAGGTTCAGTTTGATTCAAAATGATCTTTGAAATCATAACTTACTTTCTGGACATTTTAAAAACTTTAAATGTGTATCATATACATCTTTTCCTCAATCATATTGAGAGAAAGCTTTTCATATCTAGATGTATCGTCTCATCATATGATAGGCAATATTGGTAAGTAGAATTCTAATAAACTTATCAATCTCAAAGTTGTAAAGACAGAGAGCATCATTATCATAGTTTTTAGATCAAAATTTATTTTTGAGCTCCTTTCATCTTGCTAAATCAGATATGTCAAACATATCCCTCTAGTCACTGAGAGAATCTAAAAAAAAAATCTATGAAGCTCTCTGATGTGTGTTATGAGTGGTTCCAAACAACTAAAGATGATCTAATAATCTTATGTTAGCTTGTGAATCTAGAACATTTTCTAGTTTTATCAGCTCCCATTGTCTTCTTTGAGGACATATTCCTCTTCACAGAAGACAGCTTTTAGGATGATAATTATTTCATTATCGCCTGGCCAATAAATGTAATGTCAAACTCTTTAGACATTTTACAAATTCACATCACAGTATAACTTGACTTTAAAATCAAGTTTGTTCATAATTTACATCTCATATGAATTATTTGGTTTCCATATCTTATATGGACACACACTGACTTATTTGTACCTATCTGTAAAGTATGGACATCTAATGTTCATACTCGTGTTCACAAGGATAAGAATTAGGCAAAATTTATTATATATATTGCACCATATCTTAATAAGGTGCAATTCCTCATTCTAGCATATTACTATGATGTACAATGAGGATCAATCGAGCGAGGATACAATTATCCTTTTAATGATTTGTATGAATCATATACTGAAGTATTAATTTCTTTGATTAAATAAAAAATTCTAATACTTCATATTGATCTTATACCTTAATCTTTCAGATGCATTCGTCTTGTACTTCAGTAAGTACATATAGTCGAATCATTCCAAGAGTAAACTATAAAGTAAGTCAATATGAGTGATTATCTTTGGCCTTTGAGCTGTTTACATCAGTATGTATCAGCATCAATGATTTCTTATTGTACGACCCTGTGTACAATACCATAGATAATCAGGATTCATACAGTTCATTTTTATAGGAGACTCGTGAACATTCATCACATGAAATGTCACATCAAGAATCTATAGTGCATTGACTGATTCGTACAACTATTATTCTTTCTCAGTCAAAATTATTCACTTTTATAATTCTTGATATCTTATGCAACTAAATAACAATTATTCAGTTTCATATTTGACTCCTATAGATATAAAAGATTTACTGTCTGATATTTGTAGACACCGATTTTGGACCACCCTTTTGGTCATAAACCCCCTCCATCATTAACCCATCATCATCAATCCCCTCATTTAGTCATCTCAGCCCACTAACGACTAGGCCTATTAACCAAATCCCGACTCTAGCCACCTTTTCGTGGAAGGCCACCCCTCGCCTTCCACCACCCTTCGAAGGCCAGCCAGTCCGCCTTCCACCTCCTTCGAAGGCCACCCCTTGCCTTCCACCTTTTGTCCACCTTTTTACCTTTTACCACCTTTTCGTGGAAGGTCACTCCTTGCCTTCCACCTCCTTCGAAGGCCAGCCCCCTTGCCTTCCACCTCCTTCGAAGGCCACCCCTTGCCTTCCACCTCCTTCGAATGCCACCCCTTGCCTTCCACCCCCTTCGAAGGCCAACCGGGCCGCCTTCCACCACTTCGTGGAAGGCCAGCTACTTGGCCTTCCACGGGAGTGGAAGGCATGTTGCCTGGCCGTCCACTCCCTAACCACCCCCTTGACCGCGTCTTCCCCACGATCTCCTCTACTCGCCGCCCTCGTCCCCCACTACTCCGACCACTCCCCACTCCGGCGACTGCCGCGCGCACCACCTCCGACCCTTGACCACTTCCTATTGGCTGAAGGTTGATTTACGAGGATTTAGACCCCTATTTTCCCCTATTTTTCCCTTCACCTATTTAAACCCCCCCACATCCTCTCGAGCAGGGGGTTAAGGATTTTCTTTGGGGTTAAGGACTTTCTTTGGGATTAAGAGGCTGTTTTTAGTGAGAGGTTCGGAGAGGTTAACGAGGAGTTTTCTGGAGGGAAGGCTCAGACAAGGCTAGCACTTTGAGGAGTCGAGCAGACAAGGAGTTAGCTTCAAGGGGAATCATCCGCACTCCGAAATGGGCTTGTCTTCTTAACTTCCTTTTACTTTTTCCTGTTCATTTCATTGCATCATCATTTCCATCCATGCTTCACTTTTCACACACACGAGCACCCTCATTTGCATGCATGCATGTAAGATGACCTAGTAATCCCTATCCACCAGAGGTTTTCAACAAAAAAAACGGGAGGTGGGTGGCCATAACATATGGTCACCTTCCCTCCCCACCACCCATCCGGTGCGTTTTCCTCTGATTTTAGTTAGTTTTTACATCTTCATGGATAGATTCTGCATATTATAGTTCTAATCGGGTTATCTTCTGTCTTGTCTTTTCTTTCCAGGGATCCTTACCACATTTCCGCGTGTAGAGTGCCGGGCTCTCCTCCTCTGGCCGGCCGGAGGAAGAGAAGGAGGAACCAGCATTTCCCGCTCCCACAGAACGCGATCACCTCTTACACTCCTGCGGAGCACAAGGACCGAAAGGTAATGCTCCTGGCGATCACACCTCAATTTCTAACCCCCCTTTAAATCGCCACAACGCTGAGACGAACGGAGGAACCCTCGATCCCGAAGCCTACACCCGCGGCGGGGGACGTTCCGGGCGCCTACAGCCCTCTGGCGATCACGGTGGGACCTCTGTAGCCCGCTGCACGCGTTGCGATCAAAGGAAAAGAAGGTAAGGATCCTGGACAGCCATTGATCCCTGGACGGCCAGCCCCTGGCCGCCGGACCCGTTGGACGGCCAGCACTTGGCCGTCGACATCACCATTGGACGGCCAGCACCTGGCCGTCCGACCCCTTGGACGGCCAGCCCCTGGCCGTCGACTCCCCATTGGACGGCTGGCACATGGCCGTCCGACCCCTTGGACGGCCAGCCCCTGGCCGTCGACCCCTCGTCGGTTCTTTGTCCTTTTCTGCTCGTTACTGCTGTTTATGATGTGTTGCTGCCTGTTTTGTTGAATTGTTAGATGTTATGACCTGCTATTTGTTAACTTTCTGGGTTTTCTGGGGTGTTCTCCGCGGGGGTTTTAAGGAAGAGCCGGCATCACATCTTTAGTCACCTCTCCCGCAGGATTTGACTCTCCACCTGAGGATTCCCACTCGGGTGTGACTAGTCCTATTCTGTTGGGAACCTCCGTCAGTCTCCGCGAGCCAGGGATTCCCACTTGACTACCGAGCAGGTTGTACCTGAAACCACCCTGTAGGAACCTCGAGTTTGTGTGAGAAATTAATTCAACCTTTCCATCTACAACCATCCACCTATAGGTGTTACTAAGAGAATTGTTTCAAAATTTAAAGACACCTAATTGAACCTTGGTGGAACAAGCTTTGAAAAGTGAAGGGTCGTTAAGGGTTAAACTTGATTTGTTAGAAACGAACTCTCATAAAACATTGTTAACATTCAAGTGAAATATAAAATCATTTAGGGTCTGTGTTTCATAATGAACCGAATGTATGTTAATGCTGTGCATGATGACATGGACCAGTTTGGTAACAATGTTATACACAACCCTTTGTTTGAAATTGAAGAGGATCCACAACAGACGTTCATAGGAATGCTCCAAGCATCCAGAGAAGGCCTTCAGAGGAAGGATTCCGATGAATCTTCTACCTCACAGGGAGAAGATGAGCCAGTGATTTCCAGTAGGATATTCCAAAACCCTGGAGAGGATCCGGAACTCATTGCTGTGCTATCACGCTATACTCCGGATCAACTCATCCAGTTGGTTTCCCGTGGCAAAATTCAGGATGCCACTCCTCGGAAAACCCAATTTCAAGGATCTTCTAGCAGACCCCAGCCAAGTCAAGCTATGCCCACTCACACAATCCCATTCAATCCCATCAATCAGATCACACCTCCCAAGCAGGAGGAGTTCATTTATAAAAATGAGGTTGAGACCTGTGTGCGGCAACTCATGGCCGAAAATCTCAACCTTAGGCAGCCTCATTCTCTCTCAAGCTACTGTAAGCTCCCCCCAGCCTATTTTCCACCAGGGTTTAAAGTACCTAAGTACAGGAAGTACGATGGTACTACTGATCCTCATCATCATTTGTCCGGGTTTCTCATGGATTCCCACCAGTGGCTCTCGATAGAGTCCTTCTTGTCCACCTGTTTCAGAAGTCTCTTGAGGGAGAAGCCTTGAGGTGGTTCTCTTCTCTACCAGCCACTGACCTAATCAACTTTGATATGGTCTCTGAGAGGTTCATTACCCACTTCAACCACATGGCAGCATTACCCCCTACCCTGTTCGATCTGGTAATGGAAAAAATGAAGTCTGACGAAGACTTCACTCATTTTGCTAATAGGTGGAGAGCTATGGCTTCTAGAGCAGAGGTTGTTATCCCTGAAGCACAAGCGGTCATCATGCTTGTTAACAATGCTACCCCCCAGCTTCGAGCAATCCTTATGCTTAGCAAACTTCAGACATTCGCTCAGCTATACAATCGAGCTAGGGTAGTTCAGTCCCAAATCCGAGACTCCACTCTGCCTTCATTCTTTGAAAACAGGAACAGGAACAAGAAAATCACACCAGCTCCTACCTCAGAAGGAGTTACCATCAATGAACAGGTCAGCATGCTGGCACCGCCAACCAGGGTTCCCAATCCTCATCCTAAGTCCGACACTCAGCCCAGCCAGAAGCAATATTCAGCTGTTCCTCCCCCGACTAATTACAGTCGTCCTATGGCTAAGTGAGCTTCATATCCACCTCTGCCGGAATCATTGGCAGACATCTTTTATGCTTTGCTAGCTTGTAACGCCATTCAACTCCCACCTCAAAGAGAAGGTGTCCCGCGCAATACAGACACGTCCAGGTATTGCCCCTACCATAGGATCACGGGACACACAATCTACAATTGCTTTACCTTCAGGGATTGGGTATATGACTTGAACGATGAAGGGCGGATAAACTGGGAAGACATGAGAAAACCCATTGAGGCTTTGAAGGCTAAGAAGGAACTGGGAATTGTGAAGGACCCGTTACCTTCTCATCAAGTAGGTCAAGATTCCTCTAGCTCTCAAGGAAAGGTCAACACTTTGATCAAAGACTTGGAGCCCGTAACAGTTCGCAGGGAGCAATACTGGGAGTACGAAGGGTCCGGGATAAGGCACCAAGATCTCACTTGGTCGCGTAAAACTAAAGGGGTTACTCCGGAGGTCTCCAAGCTTTTCCCTAATGAGCCTTTGGTCCTAATCCGGACCAAAAAGCAACCGGCAACCCTCAAGCCGGTCACTCTCATTCAGATCCCTCCGATCACAGCTGAGGGGCCCACCCTATCTATCTTCTGTCCAACTAGGAATCAGGGTTCGATGATTGGCTTCAATCCCATTAGGTCACCATTGGAAGCAGATCCAATTTCGGTAGGGGTAACGCTCAGGAATCACATCATTCCTCCGGGCCAGCCCTTGGACTCTCAAGGTAACTCACTCCCTACCATGGGGAGTGCCTAGTCTGAGTATGACATCCTCCAGCATTTAGAGAAGACCCCTGCTAAGATCTCTATCCTCGCGCTTATCCGGAAGTCTCCCACACATAAGGAGACGTTGTTCAATTTCCTACAACAAATCACAGTCAATGAGGATCTTCCTAGTGGTGGGGTCACCAATGCTATACTCTCAGTTACTCAGACTCCCATGATCTCCTTCCCGGAAAAGGATCTAGCTCCCCCTGAGTGCCGATCCCTTCCTCTGTGCTTAACCGCCATCCTCAATGGTCATTCAGTAGATTCCATTCTACTGGATACCGGTGCCTCCATCAATGTCTGTCCCCTTAAGACCCTCAAAAGGATAGGGATAGATCCAGAGAAGGTTGAGTCAACCTCTATGATGGTCTCAGCTTATGACAATTCCCAGAGACCAGCAGATGGGAAGATCTTCCTGCGACTAGAAATCGGCCCGGTATCCATGATCTCGGAATTCTACATCCTAGATGTTAAGCCAATCTACAATGCCATTCTAGGGAGACCATGGATGGACCAAACTTTGGGAGTCCCATCCACCAACCACCAGTGCTATAAGTTCCCGTATAACGGGAAGATTGTGAAGGTCAAAAGCACTCCCTACATTGAGTCATTGGACTCAGTGACAGCAGAGCAAATTCCGTCCATGATAACTTCCAGGAAAGGCAAAGAGCCTGTTCTTTCATCAGTGAATTCTCACCTAAGGCCTAGGTCGGGCATAGGTTGGCAGCTTATGAGTAAGATGGGATATAGCTCAGGCTCCGGGTTAGGGAAAGAAGAACAAGGCATTCGTGACCCCATCTCAGAGAACCTTGTTAGTGGGGGATGTGGCCTGGGCTATAAGTTTACTGAACCACCAAAAGAAGCAAAGGGATGGTCCCTTATGAATCATTTTGTAAGAAAGAGGCAGGAATTGCCCAGGATAGAGGAAGAAGTGCAAGAATATCATGAGGATAGTCAAGAGGAAGACTTTGGCATATCCTCCTTGTTCTGTGAATCAAGCAGCCTGCCGGTAGGGCTTTTCTTGGCCAGGAATGAAGCAGCTCCAACTACGTTCATTCCTTTCTTGTTCCACCCACCTTCTGTTCCGATGCTCTCAGCTCTGATCGACGCCATTTCTTCTGAATGTTTCATGTTACAGGCGTTCGGTCACGAAAAAAAAAGTCCAATTCCCATCTTGAGGAGCTTGCGTGCTGGGGCGACCCCGCCGTCACGGAATCTTTGTCCCAAGGGTCTACCCTTGTCCCATCCAGGACAAAACTGACCCGTTCTCCAAGCCATGTACATAGCAGTCTAGGAATTAGGATAGCTTCCTCCCTGTCTAGAAATTATAGGACTAGGCAAGTTCCTTCATTCTTAGTTCAGGAATTAGCAAATAGGTGCAGAGGTCTGAAAAAGTTGGATAAGTTTCTTCAGACAGGGGTCATCTCCAAACCATTGGAGTTAGTGAAAAACGAGTCTTGCAGTGATGGTCTGGGTGTGTTTGAGCTTAGTGAAGAGGAAGAGGTGGATGACTTGGTCGAACCTCTTGTGAGTGGAACGAGACGGTTTGGTGAGCCTTCATCAGCTATCGACGAACCCACTAAGAAGTCAACCTTGGAACAGAGGAGGATCTGAGGATAGTGCTAATTAGTACCTATTTGAGTCCAGAAGAAGAAGGGTCCATAATAGCCGTGCTCCAAGAGCACCGTGATGGGTTTGCTTGGTCATACGAGGACATGCCCGGATTAAACACAGAACTGGTGGAACATCGGCTAATCCTCAAACCTGACGCCAAACCCGTGAAACAAAAGTTGAGACGGCTACAACCGGAATTAGCACTTAAAGTAAAAGAAGAGGTTGACAAATTACACAAGGTCAAGTTCATCCGGGTAGTGCTCTACCCTAAGTGGGTAGCTAATATCATCCCTGTGGCAAAAGAGGACGGAAAGGTTAGAGTTTGCATAGACTTTCGCAACCTCAATCAAGCCTGTCCAAAGGATGATTTCCCACTACCTCATATAGACTTGCTGGTTGATAACACGGCTGGATTTGAGATGTTGTCCTTCATGGATGGTTTTTCGGGGTATAACCAGATCAGGCTAGCTGAGGAAGACCAGGAGAAAACATCTTTCATAACCCCATAGGGAACTTATTACTACATGGTCATGCCATTTGGGCTTAAGAATGCTAGAGCCACCTACCAGAGGGCTATGATGGCAATCTTTCATGACATGATTCACATTGACATGGAGGTTTATGTGGATGATATCTTGGTGAAGTCTAAAACCAGGAAGCAACATGCTCAAATCCTTAAGGCTGTAATGCAGAGATCAAGGGAGCACCAACTGAAAATGAACCCAAAAAAGTGCGTATTTGGTGTTTCTTCTGGAAAATTGCTAGGATTCATGGTAAGCAGAAGAGGGATTGAGGTAGATCCAGACAAAGTGAAGGCGATAGTGGAAATGCCCCCACCTAAGAATGTCAGGGATATAAAGGGTCTCATCGGCCGTTTGCAATTCATCAGACGATTCATATCTCAACACTCTGTGAGATGCAAACCCTTTTACAATCTATTGAAAGGAGGGGCAAAGTTCATTTGGAGCGATAAGTGTCAAAAGGCCTTCGATGAATTGAAGAGCTACCTCCTCAATCCACCAGTCCTTATGGCTCCTATCCCGGGGCGGCCTCTATTGCTATGTCTCCACCACTGAAGAATCAGCTGGTGCAGTATTGGCCCAACTGGACGACGAGAAGAAAGAAAGAGCAGTGTACTATCTTTCCAAGCTTTTCAACGATGCTGAAAAACGATACACTGCCATGGAAAGGACATGTGCGGCCGTCGTCTGGGTAGTGCAGAAATTGAAGCACTACTTCCTCGCCCACGAGGTCCTCCTAGCAAGAATGGACCCGATCAAGTATTTGCTAGAACGGCCAGTTGTAACAGATAGGCTGGTGCGATGACAGACCTTCTTGAACCAATTCGATATCACCTATGTAAATCAGAAGGCTGTGAAGGGGCAAGCAATTGCCGAGCACCTAGCTCATCACCCACTGCCCACATTTTCACCCGTCAACGAGGAATTCCCGGATGAGGAGTTGGGACTAATAGTGGATGATACAACATCCTGGGTCCTTCATTTCGACGGGGCACTTAATTCTCAAGGCAGTGGGATAGGAGTGGTCCTCGTATCTCTAGAAGGGGTAAGTATTCCGCATGCTTGCCAACTCTCCTTCTCAGTGACCCACAATGTCGCTGAATATGAGTCTCTCCTAGCTGGCTTAAAATTGGCGCTGGTTCTTAACGTCTTGGAATTGAGAATAATTGGAGACTCTCAACTAATCCTCCGCCAAACCGTGGGCAAGTATCAAACCCGGGATTAAAAATTAAAGCCATATCAGGAGTTAGTAAAGTCACTAGCCAGGCATTTCAGAAGGATCACCTATGTGCATGTGTCTAGGTCACAGAATATCCTAGCAGATGCCCTGGCCTCCCTATCTTCAGCATTAGAGATTCCTGTCACCAAAGGTTCAGCCACCATCACTCTGCACAAGCAAGATTCGCCTTCTTTCCGGGACCCCTGGTTCCAACAATTCCTCCGCCCATTTGAGCACATCTCTGCTATCACGGATGAACTCACCCCCGATTGGGATAATGGGAATCCGTGGTATTTTGACATCATGAACTATCTCCGCGATGGGTCATTCCCATCTTATGCCACATCTTCTGACCGTAAGGCTATCCGCCGTACATCTCAACGATACCTTATCTTAGGCGGCCGCCTTTTCAGGAGATCCTTTAGCGGAGTGCTTCTTCGGTGTCTAAATGATGCTGAAATTCATCATGTCATAGAAGCAGCTCATGCCAGTGATTGTGGCGGTCATATCTATGGTCGTGCCTTAGCTCAGAAACTCCTCATGTCCTATTATTGGCCTTCAATGGAGGTTGATTGTTCCATATTTGTTCAGAGGTGCTTGAAATGCCAGTTACATGCTAACAAGGTTCATACACCTTCGTTATCTCTCCAATCCGTCATTTCCCCGTGGCCCTTCGCCATGTGGGAATTCGACGTTATTGGACCTTTGGAGGATCGATCAGGCGAAATAAAAAGGAAATCATTTATCTTAACCGCCATTGAATATTTCACTAAATGGGTTGAAGCGGAAGCGTTTGTAGAAGTCAAAGCATCCACGGTGGTGAAGTTCATCAAGCGCAACACTCTCGTCAGGTTCGGGACACCGCGCGATCTCATCACCGACAATGGACCACAATTTATCTCCCAAGAGCTCCAGGACATGTGCAGTAAGTATGGCATCAATTTGCATCATTCTTCGCCTTACTACCCACAAGGAAATGGTCAGGCTGAAGCCACCAATAAAACTCTCATTCAAATCATTAAAAGAACTTGCAGATCTCATAATTATTCTGACTGGCCGGATCGCCTAATAGAAGCTCTTTGGGCGTACCGTACTTCTGTCCGAACTCCCACTGGACAAACACCTTATTCACTCACATTCGGAACAGATGCGGTACTCCCATATGAGATTCTCTTTCCTTCTCTAAGAGTGCAGTTGGACAATGAAATTAGCGACGCCGAGCGTCGTAAGGCCATGTTAACCCAACTGGAACTATTAGACGAAAAAAGGATGATGGCGGCAAACCATGCTCAAGTTTACAGAAATAGGATCGCAAGATTCTACGCAAAGAAGGTTCTCGAAAGAAAGTTTGAAATTGGGGAAATGGTACTTAAAAGAAAATTGATCAAAATTCCTGGTCCCAGAAGCAAATTGCAAGAAAATTGGGAAGGTCCATTTGTAATCAAGGAGGCATACTCAGGTAATGCTTACCGCTTAATCAATGAGAAAGGAGAGGAATTACCCCACCCATGGAATGGGGTATATCTGAAGAAGTTTTATCCGTGAAAACACAAAAAAAATAAAAAAATCAAAAAAAATCTCAAAAATCAAATATCCAAAAAGCATAAAAAATATTTGTAAATATGTGCATACTTCAATGAAAATGACAAAAAAATCAGAAAAAACACAAAATCCAACTGTCTGGTGACTGCCATGTAACCCCCTGTCTAGGTCTAGTTGCATGATAGATTGGGTTAACATTTGGGTTTGGCTAAGATTTTGGTCCACCAGAACTTTGGACGTGTCTACTTTACTTTCATACGGATCCCTATGATCATCCTGAGATGCACACACTTACACATTTTTTCAAAAGAGAACCTTTTTGAAATGAGTTCCAAGTCTTTAGTACACTATCAAAATGCAACCTTTGCTCTTCGTCTCTCGACCGATCAGGACAGTTGACGCCCTTAAACGGTCGAGCTCAGCAACTCCACAACCCGATAGGTGTAACCCCTCAAAATGGCCCAAAATTGAAATGTAAAGGACCAGAGCACGTGAAGAGGGCAGTGTCCCCGCAGGCGGAATATCAAATAACCCCAAAAAATGTCAAGAGCAGAAAAGAAATACAAAAAAGAAAAGGGGGTTCAAACAATTATGAAAAAAAAGCCTGGTCGTGACCGTGCCTGGCCATAGAATCTAATGAAGGCCTGAAAAGCCAAAATAGGGGCATCTAGGAGGTCAAAAGGAGTCCGTTTTGTCACAGCTCGTCATTTTAATAGTTTTGTCAATCCTCCTGTGAGGTTTATCTCCAAAATTTCTTCACTTTTTTCCCCCTCAACGTTAGCACGAGATAGCTATCTAAAGACCGAACATCATTTTAAATGGTTCGCTTTTCAAAAAATCGTCACATGCTCACATGATCACAGGAGTCTAAAATGGGTGAAGAGTAATGTCGATGTTTCTGGTGAACTAATTTCTTAACCATAATCTCAATGTGTACCCTCGAAAACTTCGGGCTTAGGTCAATGCATGCGCGTCACCAATTGGTGCGACGGCGTCTGATTCCAGGTCAGTGTCGCGCGGTTGACCGTTAGGGTTCCAAGGTGTTCCATCATATACCTTCTAGATTGTGAGGAAAGAGACCTGGGTCGGGCAAATTATTTACCTTGAAAACTTTTTGGGCAAACTTGGTGGTCGGAAGCAGCTGGGAGTCTAAGCATGGCATGACGGTATTGTCATCAGTATGAGTCTTAACCGGTCAAGGTTAGTTCGAGGAGTCTAGAGGCCCAAATCAATCTAGATGCGTGCTTAGGATACCTGGGAAGTTGAGTGTGCATTTCCCTGTCATCATTCGACCAGACTAAGTCTGGGCAGTCACCAGGTAGATGGAATAAAAAACATGTTTTTTTCACACATCCCATTTGTTAATATCTACCAGCATTTGCATATTTACTTGCCGCATTAGTTTCAATATTCTTCCATTTGTCTGGTTAGTAGGACACGGCCCCTTGACCCTATGCGAAGGCTAGGGAAAAGGTAGTTGCTCTTTTTGGGCAGGGGGCCGAAAACAGATACTACTAACAGTTTCCCCAATGTTGTGCATGCAGGAATAACAGGTACGGACAGAAAGCAGAACAAAGAAGTGCCCAGATATAAATAGTGAAATATGCAAGCATAACATCATAATCATACATCATCACGACACAGGGGCATACCCCTGCATCAGCTCCCAATCCCTCTTCCTCTCAATCCTTCCTCCTTCCCTCCGCATCGTCATCTCTCCGATCTCGAGAGGGTGCCTCATCTGGCTCTCAGCGTCGTCCTCACGAGCACGGCGATGCCCTGACGCTGGACGCATAGACCCCGATGAGCCAGCGGGTCGCAATGCTCTCCACGCATCCTCAGCTAGAAGGGAGTCGAGGTCTCTGAAGACGGAGCTCCCAGCAGGTGCCTGGCTAGCTGACGGGGCAGGAATGGGGGGACGAGCTCCTGGACTCTGCATGCTGGATCTCGTAGCTCGCTCTCGCCCCTTCTTCATCACTCGGTCCCACAGGGTTCGGTACTTGAAATCAAGCTCCCGCACCTCTATCTGCGACCTCGTCAGCTCCTCCCGTAAGCCAGCCATCTTACCCTCCCAGTACACGCCCGGGTGGGATCCTTCTCTCGCCCTGGCCCGAGCTGTCCGTTCCTTCAAAACCTGGTCTCTCAACTGCTGATTAAGGCTTTCCAGCTCTTTGCTCCCTCGCCAAGGTGGTCTCCAACTCTTGGCGCTGCAAAAGGAACTTAGGGTCAAACAAGCTCAATCATTATAACACAGGAGCAGAACAAGTCTCACCAGTTGTGCCAAATCTGCCTCTCGGGCCTCCGCACAACGGAGAGCATCCTGCAGTCTCGCCTCCCAATCAGCAGGGGCAGCTGGCCCCTGGGATGATGAGCCCGCACCAGGATCCCCTCGCAGCCTGTGACGGGCTAGCGTCTCTCTCTGTATCACAAGGGTTTTTTCACAAAAATAAGATGGACAACCTCATACCCAAATTTAGAAATCAGACTTCTCACCAATTCCCCAATCTGGTTAAGCAGGTCACTCGTCTGCAGAACCAGAATCTCATTCTGATTCTTTAGGATCTGCACGGCTTCAGTTTCAGGCATCTGTTGCAGGAATACCACTAAGGTTAGTCCATGGAAAATTTGAGTGAAATAGACTGAAGGGTTTGAGTGACGTACCCGCCGTGCATCCAGAAACATGCGATCTGAGTACCGTCGGGCATAATCCCCCATGTATCTGAAACTGTTTCGCAGGAATTTATCCTCCTGCAGGGCATCCCCGGTGCGGTGCCACACTTCAATGTCAGCCCGCCTCACCACTCGCCAATCCTGACCAATAGCAGAAGATCGGCGACGACCGCGGTTCATATCAGGATAGGTGGGATAGGCGAGTAGAGGCTGATGCCATCCCCATGTGCGGTAGGCCATCTGAACAAAGAGGCCGTCACAGATGTTCACGCACAGCAAGGGCACCTCTCGCCGAAATTGGGAGAGACTCTGGGACACCCATGGATGATCGGCCAGGTCCTCCTCTACATATGGCATCCACACCACCTGAATGAAATGAAGGGTCAGACCTTATCATTTGTTCAGATGCACATATATTTCAAATGACTCACCATATGAGGAGGGAATGTGTCGAGCTGGGCGCGGATGTCCTCCATGCGGTACATCACGGGATGATAATCCCGGATCACTTCCCACCGCGCCATGAGGGGGGTCCATCCCTCACGGTCCGCAGAGACAGTCCCCCAGCCGATAGGAAAGCGGGTGTAACCCCAGATCTGAAAGAGACAACACAGTCAGTGCCAATCAACATAAGTGAGGATGGAGATCCACAGCTAAGAGGATTACCTGGAGAAAAGGGGTGAACCCACCCAAGTTGCCAGAGCCATGGCGATAGCCCACTAGGTGGGAGAAAAGATGACCCAGCATTGCAGCTCCCCACGCCATCTTCTTCGCCGCCTGAAGGTCCTCCAACAACGGCAGGCACTTCAGATTAACCCTATATGAAGCTGTGGCAAATAGCAACCTCCCGGAAAGGAACAAGAGAAAGATCCGTAGGTTCTCGTCATCCGAGCGGCCATCCAAGTCCAAAAGCGCCTCCACTCTCTCGGCGAAAGCCTCCAAAGTCTCGCTCAGCAACCGCCGCACCCGGCTCAACCCCACAGATCAGGCGAAGTGTCCGAGGGATATGTGAGATAGCGCTCCCTGGACCCGGTAATACCCCTCGCCTAGGAGGCGATCGGACAGCTGCCTATAGTCCCTGAGCTCGGGACCCACTACTGGATCCCTAATGACCGACAAGCCCGTCAAGAAGGAGACGTCCTCCAGTGTGGGCAGCATGTGTCCCCACGGCATGATGAAGGCCCTGCATCTGTCGTCCCAGCGCTCCCGAAGAGCCACTAATAAGGGCGCATCCACCATGAACGGTCGGACCCGGAACAGCGGCCCGAACCCAAATGCGTCCACCTGGAAGAGGAGCCGATTGGGCAGTGCGTGGTACCAGGCCCATACCAGCTCCCATGAAACCCGGCCTCGGACTCTCTGGGGACCCTGAAAATCAAAACAAAATCAAAGGTTAGGAGCATGAGCATATACATAAAGATTTGAAGTAGGCGAGGCAGCGAGCCTGCGTCCGTACGGTCGGACGGCGGGGCTCTCCGCCGCTCGCACGCGCGGACGGCGGGGCCCCCCGCCGCCCGCACGGGCGGACAGCGGGGCGGCCCGCCGTCCACTCGGGCGGACGGCGTGGCCGCCCGCCGTCCGCACTGGCGGACAGGCGGCGGCTCCGCCTGCCGCCCTCACCTTGGTCCCAAAACAAGAAAAACAAAAACAAAAACTCACCTTCTTCTTCGGGGGCACCTCCCCGTTGCCACCGTTGCCTTCTTCTCCTTCTTCTTCCTCTCCATCACCCCCGTCTTCGTCCTCTTCATCCTCGTCCATTGCTGCCGTCCTTCCTTCTTCTTCTTCCTCTCCGGCGTCGCCGCCGCCTCCGCCGCCGCCGCGAAGAGCTGCTTCTTCGCCGCCGCGGACGTCTTCGTCGCCGCCGCCGCGGACGTCCTCGTCGCCGCCGCAGCAGACGTCTTCGTCGCCGCCACCGCCACTGGAGCTTGCTCCATCGCCGCCGCCTGTCCTCCTCCTCCTAAGGGAACGGGGAAGCCATACTCTCGCCATGAATGGAAGGTTGGAAGGTTGGGAAGGTTGGGAAGATTTTGGAAACGGAGGAGAAGAAGAGCAGGGGTAGAAGTGGAGGACAAGAAAACACCCCGGGGCTTCTTAAAGACACCCCTGGCGTGGACGGCCAAGCGCTAGCCGTCTGCCGGCTTGGACGGCCACGCGCTGGTCGTCCGAGTGGACGGCCATGTGCTGGCCGTCCACTGCCACGGACGGCCAGCCGTTTGGCCGTCCGCCACATGGACGGCCAGCGTGCTGGCCGTCCTCTAGCCGTCCGACGCGTTTGCCAATAGGGGCAGTTTGCATATATTTTTGGAGGGGAATTTCAGAAAAATAAAATTGGTATTATTCATTAAAAATTGAAGGGCTACATTATTCCCATGCTCTACGACCCATGAAAAAGGCACAGACAGCAGGACGGACATTGGCTAAATAGCCTACATATCTTTTGACTTCCTCTGAAGTCTCTGCTACGTCAAGACGGGCCTTTGTGAACCTGGAGTGACGGCGCCATGCACGTCGGAACCGCTCAATTGCTTGAGCCTCTCTCGCGTACCCGGTGTGTCTTGGCACGATCAGTGTGTCATGCAAGGCGGGGAGCGGTACCTGTCTAGGAATTCCGATCTGAAGATGGCAACGATGTCCTTGATACACGGCTAACTCGTCAGGGCCAATTAGCCACAACTCACGCTCGCGAGAAGCCCTTGTGGTGAACTCCATGTTTCGAAGGATCATTGGGACAAAGATAAACTTCTCCACGGGCAGGAAATTCAGGTATTCACGCTAGTCGTCCCTCGTCTTGAGATGAGCCGTGAGACACCTGACTTGATCTTCGGGGCCGTGGAGCGAGCGTGCAGGATACCATGCGCTGTGCTGAAAAATTTTGGAGGCGGAAGTTACATTTTCATCAAAATCAAAGGATACGTGCATCTCCATCCTCAGTTGTAAGGTGAACAAACTTCCCCTCACAGATCGCCCCATGCTCATGTGGCTGAGCCCTCCATACAGGTGTGACAAGATCACCGGGGCAAGAGAGTGGCCTCTCCACAGCAAGCTCAACACGCTTACGTACTCCCTCTCTAGCACCGAGCCTGTAGTGGGAAACCATAGTACTCCCCCAAGAACTAGGCACAAGCCTCGCATCAGCCTCTCGGATTCGACTGTCTTGCGCTTAATCTCCCGGATCAACCAGTATGCAAGGCGATCGATGAGGATCCCTCGACTGTTAGTCATGCGGCATACCTCCCGTTTGTCCTGTACAATATCAGCAAAAATTTCGTCCCATGCAGGCAAACCAGAAGGATCACCGGTGGCTAGGCCCTCCCAGCCATAGAAGGTCTCTACCTCCTCCAGCAAGACCGTGGCCTCGAACTCTCGGAACACGAACGTGTGTGTTTCTGGATGCCACAGCTCCAGCAGCGCACCCAGCCCTTCCCAGTGCCAGTGGATGAAAGCGAACCATTTTGCAAACACGATGGAATGGGTCAAGTTCCATCGATGCATATATACCCTCATGCCCAGGGTAATCATGTCCAGCAGGGCCGCAAGCCATGCATACTTGCGGGTATGCCTAGCGTCAGGGAACTTGGGGAGAGGCTGCAGGATAACCAAAAGTCAAGAAAGAGGAGAGAGAGTCGAGACGGACAACACAAAGGTTCGAGCATACCTGTCCGTGGGCCACCAGGTTGCTGAGGTGGCCTTCCACATCGGATAGAACTTGAGGCTCTTTGGCAGTAGCGCGAGCAGAAGATGAAGCCATCTTTTCACAGAAAAATGGAGTTCTGGAAGAAAGCCCCGCGACAACCCTCCCCTTTTAAGGCCACGGGATAATCACAATCTTTTCCACATCCGATAAGAGACGGAGAGGCATGCATATCTTTTTCTTTTCCCCTCTTGTGGACGGCATACCCCTTGGCCTTCCACCACGTCATGGAAGGCAGGCTAGTTGGCCTTCCACCTTTTCGTAGAAGGCAAGCCAGCTGGCCTTCTACCACTCTAGAAAATGCCCATCCACGAGAAGACAAAGCGCCCTTCTCCCTTCTCTACTTCGAGGAGGTAACCTCACCCCAGGGTTAAGAGACCACCTTGATCAATGTCAACAAATTAATGGCTCTTCCTGGAATTCAAGTGGAAGCCATATTGGATTGGCATTCTACCAATAGAATAGCTATATCTTCCATATCGGCTTCGACTCGAAACTAAACATTTGCTTCTCATCCTCCTGCAGTTTAATGTTTAATGTCGTGATCATTGAATGTGTGAACGTTACTAATGTGTGTTCTTGCAACTGCAGGAAATCGGAGGCAAATAGGACTGAAGACACAGGAGGCTAATAACTTCGGGCGTATAGACTCTGAGTTCCTCTTTAAACAAAACAATGAGGAGTCTATATTCCCCAAGTTATTCGATTGGCCAATAAACCCCTCCTGTTTGCATTAGGAATTGTTTGTTTTTAATTTCAACCCAGCATGCATTTGCATAAGCACTCATCCTCGCCCTAGGGGCAATGACCATAATTCATCACTCTGCTTAACCCATCGCTGATCTGTGATTCTGGCAGTTGTACGTCTGTTAACTCTTCGAATTGCAAGACCTCATCCTTTTTTCAACACGTGTGCTTGAGATTCTCTCACTTGGCGATCCCATGATGCGCCAGGCCACCGCGCGCCCGTTGTGTCGAGAGTTCTTCAAGTCACACTCCTACACCTTTCATGCTCGAGATCCCCTTAGACCAGATCGCTACATGCTGGTGCGCCAAGGCCTCGCGGTTCCAGCACCCGAGGGTCCCACGGACTGTGATTCTCTAGTACTGAACATTGTTCCTTTTCTTAAACCACTCTTGCAACTCAAATAGCTAGCTTTCATGCATTTGCCGCATTCTCATATCATCCTTGGATATAGCTCATCTTTTTTTTTTTTTTCTTTTTTTCGGGCCGTCCAAAATCAGTCTTGATTTTCAGAACACCTATTTATCATTCCGTTCCACTCCACTGCAAAACAAGTGTCCCAGAGGGGCATTTGTAGACACCGATTTTGGACCACCCTTTTGGTCATAAACCCCCTCCATCATTAACCCATCATCATCAATCCCCTCATTTAGTCATCTCAGCCCACTAACGACTAGGCCCATTAACCAAATCCCGACTCTAGCCACCTTTTCGTGGAAGGCCACCCCTCCCCTTCCACCACCCTTCGAAGGCCAGCCAGTCCGCCTTCCACCTCCTTCGAAGGCCACCCCTTGCCTTCCACCTCCTTCGAAGGCCACCCCTTGCCTTCCACCTTTTGGCCACCTTTTTACCTTTTACCACCTTTTCGTGGAAGGCCACCCCTTGCCTTCCACCTCCTTCGAAGGCCAGCCCCCTTGCCTTCTACCTCCTTCGAAGGCCACCCCTTGCCTTCCACCTCCTTCGAAGGCCACCCCTTGCCTTCCACCTCCTTCGAATGCCACCCCTTGCCTTCCACCCCCTTCGAAGGCCAACCGGGCCGCCTTCCACCACTTCGTGGAAGGCTAGCTACTTGGCCTTCCACGGGAGTGGAAGGCATGTTGCCTGGCCGTCCACTCCCTAACCACCCCCTTGACCGCGTCTTCCCCACGATCTCCTCTACTCGCCGCCCTCGTCCCCCACTACTCCGACCACTCCCCACTCCGGCGACTGCCGCGCGCACCACCTCCGACCCTTGACCACTTCCTATTGGCTGAAGGTTGATTTACGAGGATTTAGACCCCTATTTTCCCCTATTTTTCCCTTCACCTATTTAAACCCCCCCACATCCTCTCGAGCAGGGGGTTAAGGATTTTCTTTGGGGTTAAGGACTTTCTTTGGGATTAAGAGGCTGTTTTTAGTGAGAGGTTCGGAGAGGTTAACGAGGAGTTTTCTGGAGGGAAGGCTCAGACAAGGCTAGCACTTTGAGGAGTCGAGCAGACAAGGAGTTAGCTTCAAGGGGAATCATCCGCACTCCGAAATGGGCTTGTCTTCTTAACCTCCTTTTACTTTTTCCTGTTCATTTCATTGCATCATCATTTCCATCCATGCTTCACTTTTCACACACACGAGCACCCTCATTTGCGTGCATGCATGTAAGATGACCTAGTAATCCCTATCCACCAGAGGTTTTCAACAAAAAAAACGGGAGGTGGGTGGCCATAACATATGGTCACCTTCCCTCCCCACCACCCATCCGGTGCGTTTTCCTCCAATTTTAGTTAGTTTTTACATCTTCATAGATAGATTCTGCATATTATAGTTCTAATCGGGTTATCTTCTGTCTTGTCTTTTCTTTCCAGGGATCCTTACCACATTTCCGCGTGCAGAGTGCCGGGCTCTCCTCCTCTGGCTGGCCGGAGGAAGAGAAGGAGGAACCAGTATTTCCCGTTCCCACAGAACGCGATCACCTCTTACACTGCTGCGGAGCACAGGGACCGAAAGGTAATGCTCCTGGCGATCACACCTCAATTTCTAACCCCCCTTTAAATCGCCACAACGCTGAGACGAACGGAGGAACCCTCGATCCCGAAGCCTGCACCCGCGGCGGGGGATGTTCCGGGCGCCTACAATAATAACCTATGAATATCATGAACAATTGTTGAGTCTAACTCAACACTTGCATTTTTCTCAATTTCCTTTCACTTGTCTAAGTCTGCATACCATCGCAGCTTTGAGAACCATTTCCAATATCTCATATTGGAGATACTAATTCTCCAATAGATATGTAAAAGGTGATTAATAAGAATATCTGAAACTTCTTTCAAGTTTCATATTTGTTTTGCCTTTACCAGTATCTTTATATTGGTTGCAGTGGGAGAACCGCTACTTCTCTATCTTAGCTGACCTTCCTACATCCTTTTAGGTGTGGGTTCGATCGTTTAAAATCTTATCACTTACATTTCTCAAAGGCACATCATAAATATCTCTTCATCTTAGTCTATCCAAATAAGAGATTTCATGACAATGGTTGTGTTTTCAAAAAGGCATACCATGATTACCTCTTCACCTTGGTCTATCCAAGTAAGATGATTCATGATACCTGATTAGGATAGTGACTTTCACTCACCCCTAAAGACATTCTTTAGAGTTTTCTAGTCAGTCTGAGTATGAGAAGTATTAGCATCCAACATGCCAACATCTCGAATAGACGACGTTTTAGTGAACGAAGGAAATAACGTGATTTAAGCAGATAGTTCTTATAATTCAATTATGGTCTTTTATCTTGAATTATTTCCCACTATTTTTCGACGGACTATATAACCTTCAGGTATACAGAACGAAAGACTCCAACGGTCTCCTAGTGAGGATCAGAATCTCCAAGAATCACAGTATGACCTCAGGTAAACACATAGTATCATACCATTATCTTAGAGCAACCATCTCATGGTAATTGCAACTCTTTGCAATATCTGATCTTATTTTAGCTCCCAGGTCTTTAATGGTCCCGGGTAAACACAGCAGACCATTATACCTGGTCTAAGCTTTACCATCAATACGTGGCAGAGTAGAGTAAGAATATAGCTCCCGGGTAAATGAGAGGATAGCTACACCGTTCCTCTATTCCAATCTCAAGGCATCAAGATGCCATAGTTAATAGTCCTTTCATCATATGGTGGCAGATCTCGGATAAACACATAGAAACTGCCATCACTAAATCAAGTTCTAAGAACTATATTGATGGAGAGCCACGCGGTGTATTCTCAATGACTCGCGCTCTGGCTTAGACTTTATGTTGAAGGTTTTGTTTATGTTAATTGGTCTCAACCTAGGTGATAGTTTATAACTATATCGAATATATTTAACTATACCCAGATATTAGTAATCGATTCATAATAAAAAAACTAAAATGGCATGCATCATCCATACTGTTCATTATGTGGTCATGGACAACACGGTGATTAACTGGAGCCAAATAATTAATCACCAAAACTATATAACAATTATATAATCTAAACATCCAAACACATAGCCACTGGTGATCTCATCTCTTGCCGCCTTCGTGATTGCATTTGTGGATCATCCTCGCCTCTCCTCGGCCGACGCGATCAATTACAAATAATATTAATTTTTGAAACAATTTCAAATACAAATAAATTGTAAAAGAAAGTCTTATAGCCGAGTACAATAATAGAGGGAGATAGAATTACATTAGAATGAGAGAGGGAGGGAGGCACGCAAGTCTCATTAATTAACATTTAATTAACTCATATAACACATTCCAAGCTAATCCACGCAAATCATATACCATCACATGATATCAAATAAACAAAGTGCATGTCCATAACCACCATAAATTTTAACCATCCACCCATGATAAAGCACATCACATGAAAGCTAAATTTTTTTGAAAATATAATAATTTTGGTTTTCTTAAAACTGGGTACCAATCAAAATTGGATAATTTGAATTTCGAAAATCATATTTTCTAACATGCAATAAATCTAATTTAAAGCACCAAACACATCATCATGTGCAAACAAAGCTAAAATTAAAATTCTAAAATATTCCATGCATAATTTAGAACAATTCTAAATTAATTAATCTAACACTTAGATTAATTTTAAATCACATTGATAACAATTATTAATGCGAAACAATCTATCATTTAGATAGAATTAAAAACTCCTAAATAACACTTATAAAAGAATTTCTAACTCCTATTTTAATTGATTAACAACTCCCTGTTAAGAACCCCTTTGTTAAATCATATTTCTCAATAACAATTATTAAGAATTAATGATTAGAACATTTCTAATTAAAATAGTCTAACATCTTAGACTTAATTTAATCTTTTAATAACTTTTATAAAAGATCAAATTCCAAGTAGATTAGATCAATAATAACTATAATTGAGAAATCCTTGAGAAATATAATTAATTATCTCAATAACTATTATTGAGAGTTTGAAAATAAATAAATAAATAAATCCTTAATAACTGTTATTAAGGGTTAATTCTCAAGAATTAATAAATACATTAAAAATAGTCAATTAAACACTTAATAACTATTATTAAGTGTCCCTCAATTATAAAATTAATTTCCTAACAACGATTGCTTCGAAATTAATATATTAATCTAATCACTTAACTTAAATAAATATTAACAACATTTGTTAAATATTTTAAAGTCACAACTTGAAATAATTAACAACACTTGTTAACATTTAATTTAAGATAATATCTTAAATATTAAAGCCCTCTAAACACTTAAATAAAATATATTAACAACATTTGTTAATACCTTTTATGTTAGTAACTTAAAATAAATTAACAAACCTCGTTAATTATTTTAAGTTCACATCTCAAATAAATTTATTCAACAACAATTGTTAAACTATATTAAGAACACTTCTTAAAATAATTTTAATCTTATATAAGATCATATCTTAAAATTAACTTCTAATTATTTGATCAAAAGGTTAATTAACAACAATTGCTAATTAAAGTTTAAGATCATATCTTAAATCAATTCCCTTTATAACTTAAAATAATGAATCAATATATAAAACAAATTTAAAATATGATTCATCATTTGATTTCATGTTAAAGAGGATTAAATAACATGTAATAAGGGTTAAATGGGTTAACAGGGAAAAATGGGTAAATGGGCCGGGTTAATCGGGCTGACCCAATAGGGCCTGGGCTAGGGCTCGGGCCAGGCCGCTGGCTCGAGCCAGGGTGGCTTCTGGCTCGAGTTTGGCCCGGACCTGGCCTAGCCCGGGTGGGCGCTTGGCGCGCCTGCCTGTACCCCGCACCCCCCGGTTCAGCCGGTGAGGGGCCGGCCGGTCCAGGTGGCTAGCGCCTCTTTCGACTGATGTTCAGCTAGGGTTTCAGACCCTTTTCCAACAGGTTTGGGGCGGCGCCGCCGCCGCCACCGGCAGCGAGGCCGGCCGGAATCTGATGGGGGGTGGTACCCCCTTCATCCCCGGCGCTGGCAGTGGCCGGCCGGCGAGCCGTTCGCCGCCGGTAGCCTCTTAAAAGTGGCGGTTTGAATGCTTTTATAACCATGGCTTTCCCTCAATCCTTTTCAACTCTTGAAAAATATGGGAAGAAAAGCTCCACCGGCCGCTATAGAAATTTTCCGGGGATGGGGATGAGTAGCTGGTCATACCAGCGAACTTATAGGGGTGGTCCGACCATCATCAATACCTCTTCAAAGCCCTCAAAACCTGGTTCTTCATCTCCATGAACAACACCTCGGAAAACCCATTAAATATAAATTTCTCCACAGAAAACAAATATGAAATTTTACATTCATCTCATGAATAATTTCGTGCGAGAAAAAAATAAAAATAGGCATGGAAATAATTTTAGAAGATTAATTTTATCATTCCGAAGCGGATCAGAGTGGAACCTGACTCTGATACCACTGTTGGGATCCGGGCGGGACGCGAAGAACGCAGTGGAAACGACGAACAAAAAATTATCCCGCTCGATGCCCGCTAATCCGATTCGGAACGAAAAACTAAAACCGAAAGCCGGGTTGTAATCTGATTACCGTGCGCGTATTCGAATCCGCTTCCGTCTCGGATCCGTCGAGGCGATGCCGCGAGCCGCACAAGCGTCCGGCCTCCAGCGGTATCTACGCGATCCTCCGCGGTGGTTCATCCTTGCTCTCTTGTCCGTATCAACTCGCTCGCTGAAGATCCGTCACCGCAACGATTGCCGAAAACCCGTCGAAGGGAATTCCCGACTTTCGGGAATCACGCGAGGGGGAGACAGAGACAGTCCCGGCACCTCGAACGGGGCGCCCAGAGGAGGAGAGAGAAAGGAGGGATGACGGCTAGCATGGGGAAACCCTGGAGCTTTGCCCAGGGTTTCTCAACAGCACGTACATATATTAAGTCGGCACGACTTTTTACAAAAATCCCCGAGTTAATATAAATCCCACTTATGTACCACCGACTGAGAATCTTATTGCGTGTGACCCTCTAGGTCCATTTACCAGTCCGGTTTTCAGCCCGTTAAGTCTAATAACTAGTTATTGACTTATTGTAATTAATTACTATCTAGATATTAACTAATTACTTAGCTGAATTAACATCGCATGTAAATTCGGTCGGACTTCTGATCAAGTTGGGTGCCAAGCAACAGTAATGATCCCGGAAGGTAATGGGGTTCAGCAACCCACTAATGGAACCTGTCCGTCCACAGTTACCACGTGGCTATAATCCTTCGTTCGCGCAATGCTCTCGAGTTAACCTAGGATATGGTCAACTGTCAAACCCTAGATGGTCAACTCACTTGAACAAGACTCCACTGTACAATATCAGAAAAACACTTTTATGATATTGTTTATGCTCTGGCCAGAGACTCCTGCGGATCTATTCTGGAGCATTCTCTCTCCAGTTACCTGAGAGCGAACGATCCTTTATTGAACACACAATCACCTTCGAAGGTCTTCCGCTGGACCCGATCCTTGACTATTAAAGATCCCGTGGATAGGGATTCGTAGGTCAAGGTCAAAGTTCAGAAGTCTACCGACAAGGTGTCTTTGGTGTCTCAAGTCCAAGGATCAACTACGCCACTGTAACGATGAATCAAGTCGATTGACAGTCAGGTAAATTACCATTTGGGGATTCATGTTGGATCAGTTCAGTGAACTCATTCCCCAATGAGCACCTACAGGTTTACCATTATGTCTCCACACGAGTAACTAACGAGATCAGTCACCCTCATCATATGAGCTGGAGTAACCTGTACTAATCTTACCGGATGTTTGATGTCCTTCTCAAACATCCTACGACTAGGAACAATTGAGAATATGTGTTTATAAGTCATCAGTCTCATTATTATGATCTCATCATAATCTGATGACTATTGTGTATATTCATGGACTTCCTTATGCGCAATTACAAATATGCCAATCTACATAATGAATTTAATGCCATTGATTAGTGAACCAGATTGAAATAGGTGCCTTATGATTGGCTTAGAGGACACCTATATCTATCACTACTTCCTCAGATTCCTCTCAATCTTGAGAGGATTTATGATTCAATCTGGGACACATTGCTATATGATCCCCCTAATCCTTTGGCCTTGGTGCCTTTACCTTCATCTTCGCATCCTCCTCCACTACATATCCATTCATGTTTCATGATTAACGCTTAAAATCTCCAAAAAAAAAAACGCCAATTTGGTAACTTCCTCTTCCTAAATCCTCGTTGAGGAAACTTCATACTACTTGTCCGATTATACCCCATCGCGCGGATCGCTCGGGCAAGATTCTCTTCTAGATCTACTATGTCCCTCCCCTCGGGAGGATTCACCTATATCACATCATGTATCCCCTGATTTTTATTTTTCTTCGTCCTCACTAGGTCAAGATAGGGAATCTAATCGTAGAGAGTTTGGTTCTATGCAGGATAGTGAGGTCAGCTAGGTTAGGAAGTCTAGGAAGTCTAAAGGTAGACGAATTCCGAATAGATACCTCTAGGATTTAGCCTTAAGATGCCTTTCTTGCTCTCAGATCCCCTAGCTTTTAAAGAATCCCATTCAGTTGCCAGAAGGATGTGAAATTGATGAGTTAGTCGACGATGGGTATGGGGTGTATGAACTGCTACACGAGAAAGACCCTATCGTGGAAGATGAGGAAGATGACGAGGACGTGGTTGAGGTGTATGCTAGTGGAGTGAAGAGGTTTGATGAACCCTCAACCGCCGTAGAGGAACCTACCAAAAAAATCAATCTAGGAACTAAAGAAGAACCTAAGGTTGTCCTCGTCAGTCAGAATCTATCTAAATTAGAAGAGGAGGCAGTAGTTCAAGTTCTCGGAGACTACAAGGACACTTTCGCTTGGAGCTATGAAGATATGTCGGGGTTAAATTCATCCCTAGTGGAGCACGGATTAACATTGAAGTCAGGAGCTAACCCGGTTAAACAGAAGTTGAGGCGATTCCACCCACAAATGGCTTTGAAAATGAAGGAAGAGGTCGATAAGTTGCATAAAGCCAAATTTATTAGAGTTGTCCTCTATCCGCAATGGGTGGCAAATATAGTCCCGGTTCTGAAAAATGATGGGAAAGTCAGAATTTGCATTGACTTCCGAGATTTGAACTGGGCGTGTCCTAAAGATGATTTTCTACTGCCTCACATAGACGTACTCATTGACAACACAGATGGTTATGAAATAATGTCATTTATGGATGGATTCTCAGGGTATAATCAGATCCGTTTGGCAGAAGAGGACCAAGAGAAGACGTCGTTCACTATTCCTTGAGTCACTTATTGTTATGTCGTTATGCCATTTGGACTAAAGAATGCTGGAGCCACTTATCAGAGGGCTATGATGGCCATATTCCATGACATGATGCACATTGATTTAGAAGTGTAAGCAGATGATCTGTTAGTGAAATCTAAAACTAAGGCTGAGCATGCCAAAGTTTTGGCGAAGGTTTTGGAAAGATCGAGATGTGTATTTGGAGTCTCATCAGGGAAGTTGTTAGGATTTCATCGTAAGCGAACGGGACTTTGAGATCGATCCCAACAAGGCTAAGGCTATCAGAGAGATGCCACTTCCTTGAAATTTGAAAGAATTAAGAGGATTGATCGGGAGGTTGCAATTTATTCGTCGGTTTGTCTCCCAGCACTCACAAAGGTGTAAGCCGTTCTATGTGCTTACTAAGCCGGGAGTCAAATTCGATTGGGACGATAAGTGTCAGGAGGCATTCGATGGATTGAAGAAGTATCTTGCAAGTCCTCCTGTTTTGAGACCACCATCTCCAGACAAGCATTTAGTTGTTTACATCTTTGTCCTGGATGACGCGGTGGGGGTTGTCCTAGCACAAGAGGATGAAGAAGGGAAAGAGAGGGCAGCCTACTATCTCTCTAAACTTCTCAACCCCGCAGAACATAGATACACAGCGATGGAGAAGACTTGTTGCTGCATTAGTATAGGTGGTTCAGAAGCTGAAGCACTATTTTCTAGCTCATGAGGTCCAACTCAACGTTAGGATGATTCCCATCAAATTCCTCCTCGAGAAATCTGTTCTCACTGATCGATAGCAAAGCTTTCTATCTCAATTCGATATCATCTATATTCAGGAGAAACCAATCAAAGGCTATGCCATCGCAAAACATCTTGCTCATCACCCTCTTCCTCGTTTTGATCCGGTCCGATCGGAGTTTCCGGATGAGGAACTGATGTTCATAGATAGAATCAAAGATGATATGTGGACTCTGCATTTTGACGGAGCTCTGAACTCTCATGGTAAGGGTATCGACATTGTTCTATTATCACTTGAAGGTGTTGTTAGTATTGGATGGCCTATAAGCCAATTTGACACTGTATTATGTTCATATTATCAATACAATGGAATTTTTCATTGTGTATCTTACTTGAGCATTACTTATCGAATCACGATGAAGTTTATGAACATGTGCATTAATCTTCAAATTATGATGAGACCATAATTACGGGACCGAAGGTTTATAAACACATATTTTTAATTGTTCCTAGTCATAGGATGTTTGAGAAGGACATCAAACTTCCGGATAGACTAGTATAGGTTTCTTCAGCTCATATGATAAGGGTGACTGATCCTATAAGTCACTTGTGTAGAGACACTATGCTGGACCTGTAAGTGCTCATTGGCGAATGAGTTCACTGAACTGATCCGACTATGAATCGTTGGATGGTAAACACCTCACTGTTAACCAGCTTGATTCTTTTGTCATGGTTGCGTAGATGATCCTTGGACCTGAGACGCCAAAGATATCTTGTTGGTAGGTTTCTGAACTTTGACCTTGACTAACGAATCCCTAACCATGGGTTATCAATAAGTCAAGTTATTGGGTTCAGGAAAATTCTCAAAGGTAATTGTGTGTTCAATACGGGATCATCTGCTCTCGGTAGTTTGAGAGAGAATGTTCCACGAATGATGCGCTTAAAGTTCCTGGCCAGGGCGGACTCTATATCTAATAAGGAGTTATCAAATTCAGATTAGCAGCATCTGATTCAAGTGAATTGACCAGTTAGGGTTTAACAGTAAACCATACCCTAGGTCGATTCGAGAACATTGCACGGATGAAGGATTATACCCGCGTGGTAACCGTTGAAGGAAAGGTTCTAATAGAGGGTTGCGATAACCCCAATGCCATCTAGGATCACGCGATGTTGCTTGGCATTCAACGTGATCGAAAGCTCGTCCGAATTTATTGTGGGACATTAAATTCGGCTGATTAATTAATATAGGGATATTAATTAATTCAGTGGGCCAGTAAAGAGTTACCGGGCTTAATGGGCCATTAACTGGACAGGTATTTGGGCCTAGAGGATCATACACAACAGGTTTTCAAGTCGATGGATAATCTGATAGGATTTCGGATAAGTCTGGGATTTTATGAAAAACCGCAAATAGGCTTATTATAAAAGAACGAATGCTAGGTCGGGGGCTAGCAACCCTAACCTAGCCGCCGCCTTCTTTCTCTCTCCTCTCTACTGGGCACACGACACGAGGAGGCCATTTGGAGGCTCCGCTTCGGCTCCCGACTGCTCCGCCTTCCGTCCGACGGGAGATTTCGAAGCCGCATGTCGCGGCGGATTACGCGCAGCAAGACGGGATCCACGAACGCCGCATCGAGCGAAGAGGCGAGGACGATCCATCGCGAGGAGTACCGCGTGGATACCGCTAGAGGCCGGGCAACTGCGCGGCTTGTGGCAACGCTTCGACGAAACCGGAAAACGAACGCGGATTCGAATCCGCGCAAGGTAAATCTGATTCGGTTCAGTTTTGTTGATCGAAACGGGATAGATCCGATCCCGAGAAATTTTATTCCGCTGTGTTTTGGGTCGGATCTCGACACAGCGAACCCAACAGGTGTCACCATTCCACAAGCCTTTCAACTTGATTTTCTTGTTACCAACAATATTGTTGAATATGAAGCTCTTCTAGCCGGTCTCGAGGCTGCTCACTTCCATGGTGCCACTAAGCTCAAGATTGAGGTGATAGTCAGTTAATCCTTCGCCAAGTGCTTACCAAATACCAAACTCTGGATCCTAAACTCAAGCTTTATCAAGAACTCACTTCACTTTATGCCAAGCTTTTCACTAGATTGATCTTTGTCGATGTTCCTCGAAATCAGAACATCTTAGCCAACGCTCTAGCTTCTCTCGCATCATCCCTGAATTTCCCAATTAGCAAACAATCCGAATCGATCATCGTTCATAGACGTCTCTCACTCGCCGTGAAAGACCCTTCATTCCTTAGGATTAAGGAGAAATTGCTGAAGAAGGTCAAAGATGGAGATATTGTAGAGAAGCGAGAGATCATGCTATTGGAATTGCAAGAAGAGATGGATGATGAAGAGCCAGGTTTCACTGTGTTTTTGCCGTTTTGATCTTTGTATTGATAATTTTATAATTTAATTCCATGCCCTGTTTTGATTTTAATTATATGCAATGCATTCATAAGATGAACACTGTAAATTAAAAAATTAATTATTGCATCAAAAATCATTTTTTTTGTATACCCCTTTTCATGTTCTTCGTCCGACGAAGAATGGCCATGGAACGGGACCTTTGCAAGCACCCCAAAAGTTGGGGATGGATCATCGTCGTATGAGACCACCCTAGGTGGGATCGTCGGTCGTTGGAGACCCCTTGGCCGGCCTGCCCCTTCTTTTTTTTCTCTCCTACGTTTGAAGAAAAGAGGGGGGGGGGGGGGGGGGGGGGGGGGGTTGGGGTGGTGACCGCCGGCTGCCAGGGCCACCGGCATTGTCGTCGGGATCCCTGGCCGCTGGGGGGGTCATCCCAGTGCCGGTCCCTACCGGCCGCTGCCTACGGGGCAGGCCGGCAGTGGCTGGGGCCGCCCCTCTTTCCTGCCTGCAACGCAGCTAGGGGAAACCCTAGTTGCGCCGGGTAGGGAAGGGGGAGGCGATCGGGTCGGGCCCTGGCCCGAGCCAGCCCGGTCCGAGCGCTGGCTGGCTCGGTCCAGTGATCGGACCGGGCCCGATTCGACAGGCCCTTTAACTATTATTATTTTTATTATTATTTTAACCCAATTTTAGCCTATTTAATGCCATTCTTAAATTAGAGAATTTAGTTTAAATTTAAAATGGGATTTTTTATTTAATTATATTCTGGTTTTAATTGTTTATGGTATACAAATAAGATTATGGGGTTATATTAACAATTGTTGTTAATTGTTTTTTAATCTAATTGTTAGAATAAATGACATTAATGGGAGCTGATTTAATTGTTAAATTAAAATTTAATGTCTATAATTTTTATAGGGCATGGAATATTATAAAATTATCAATTGGAGTTATTGTACATTTATTATGATGTGCATTTGATTGCTTAATTAAATTTGATTTAAACTAGCATGCTTAAGATTAAATGAAATTCTTTTTGAAAATTCTAAATCCAAATTTTGTTGGGTCCCTGGTTTATGAAACCAAAAAATTATTTATTTTCGAAAAATTTATTTAGCCATGTGATGTGCATTAACTGTGTGGTTTGTTTTTAATTAAAAACTACACGGTGGTCATGGATGTGCATTATTTTGTGGATGTGGAATGTGATTGTGTGGTTTATTATTTGATAAAAATAGAGGTTTGCGAACCTCTCCTACTCATATTCTATTGTGTTTCTATCTCCCTCCTTGATGTATTCGCCATACGGCTTCCTCTTTTAAATTTTCATGTAATTGAGAATATTATAATGTAATTTGATCGAGGCGGCTGAGCATGGAGCGGGGACGATCCACAATTGCAACCAAGAAGGATAAGAATGAGTTTCTTAAGCCTATGAGTTTGCAGACCCATGATATAAACTGTTATATTGTGTTTGTGTGTGTTTGACTGTCTGGCTCAAGTCAAACCACAGTGCCGTCCATGACCACACTAATGACATGTATGCCATGTTATGTACTAGACCTGATGTAGTATATGCTCTAAGTGTTACAAGCAGACATCAAGCGGATCCAGGTGATGAACACTGGAAGGCTGTGAAAGATACATTTTTAGTCTATGGAGGAGGAGACTTAAAGCTGCAAGGATACACTGACTCGAGTTTTCAGTCTGATCCTGATGACAACAAATCAACATCAGGTTTTGTTTTCACACTCAACGGGGGAGCAGTGAGCATGAAAAGTTCCAAGCAAGAAACCACTGTTGATTCGACAACGGAAGCCGAGTATATTGCAGCTGCTGAAGCCGTCAAGGAAGCTGTATAGATGAAGAAATTCATCGGCGATCTTGGTGTAGTGGAAAGCATATCTGGTCCCGTCCCACTGCTGTATGACAATAATGGGGCGATTGCTCAAGTGAAAGAGCCGAGGTCTCATCAGAAGTCGAAGCACATTATACGGCGCTTTCATTTGATCAGAGAGATTATAGCTGAAGGAGACGTCGTTGTGGAAAGAGTTCCCTAAACCGACAACATAGCAGATCTAATGACAAAGCCTTTGTCTCAAATTGTATTTGAGCGTCACTTAGAGAATATGGGTATTCTGTATAAAAGTGATTGGCTTTAGTCCAAGTGGGAGATTGTTAGTATTGGATGGCCTATAAGCCAATTCGACACTGTATTATGTTCATATTATCAATATAATGACATTTTTCATTGTGTATCTTATTTGAGCATTGCTTATCGAATCGCGATGAAGTCCATGAACATGTGCATTAATCTTTGAATTATAATGAGATCATAATTACGGGATTGAAGGTTTATAAACACATTTTCTTAATTTTTCCTAGTGATAGGATGTTTGAGAAGGACATCGAACATCCGGATAGACTAGTATAGGTTTCTTCAGCCCATATGATGAGACTGACTGATCCTATAAGTCACTTGTGTGGAGACACTATGCTGGACCTGTAAGTTCTCATTGGCGAATGAGTTCACTGAACTGATTCGACTATGAATCGCTGGATGGTAAACACCTCACTGTTAACCAGCTTGATTCTTTTGTCACGGTTGCGTAGATGATCCTTGGACCTGAGACGCTAAAGATATCTTGTTGGTAGGTTTCTGAACTTTGACCTTGACTAATGAATCCCTAACCATGGGTTATCAATAAGTCAAGTGATCGGGTTCAGGAAAATGCCCTCGAAGGTAATTGTGTGTTCAATACGGGATCATCCGCTCTCGGTAGTTTGAGAGAGAATGTTCCATGAATGATGCGCTTAAAGCTCATGGCCAGGGCGGACTCTGTATCTGATAAGGAGTTATCGGATTCAGATTAGCAGGATTTGATTCAAGTGAATCGACCAGTTAGGGTTTAACAGTAAACCATACCCTAGGTCGATTCGGGAACATTGCACGGATGAATGATTATATCTG
This sequence comes from Zantedeschia hybrid cultivar, assembly GCA_030544215.1. Taxonomy (NCBI): domain Eukaryota; kingdom Viridiplantae; phylum Streptophyta; class Magnoliopsida; order Alismatales; family Araceae; genus Zantedeschia; species Zantedeschia hybrid cultivar. The sequence continues at coordinate 9,967,222 of JARZZO010000013.1, read as the reverse complement.
CGTAGTAACAGTTGACGGAAAGGTTCCAATAGAGGGTTGCGATAACCCCAATGCCATCTAGGATCACACGATGTTGGTTGGCATCCAACGTGATCGGAAGCTCGTCCGAATTTACTGTGGGACATTAAATTTAGCTAATTAATTAATATAAGGATATTAATTAATTCAGTGGGCCAGTAAAGAGTTACTGGGCTTAATGGGCCATTAACTGGACTGGTATTTGGGCTTAGAAGGTCACACGCAACAGGTTTTCAAGTCGATGGATAATATGACAGGATTTCGGATAAGTTTGGGTTTTTATGAAAAACTGCAAATAGGCTTATTATAAAAGAACGGATGCTAGGTCGGGGGCCAGCAACCCTAACCTAGCCACCGCCTTCTTTCTCTCTCCTCTCTACTGGGCACACGACACGAGGCGGCCATCTGGAGGCTTCGCTTCGGCTCCCGATTGCTCCACCTTCCGTCCGACGGGAGATTTCGAATCCTCATGTTGCGGCGGATTACGCGTAGACAGACGGGATCCATGAACGCCGCATCGAGCGAAGAGGCGAGGACGATCTATCACGAGGAGAATCGCGTGGATACTGCTAGAGGCCGGGCAACTACGCAGCTTGCAGCATCGCTTCGACGAAACCGGAAAACGAACGCGGATTCGAATTCGCGCAAGGTAAATCTGATTTACTTCGGTTCAGTTTTGTTGATCGAAACGAGATAGATCCGATCCCGAGAAATTTTATTCCGCTGCGTTTTGGGTTGGATCTCGACACAGCGAACCCAACAGGTGTCACCATTCCACAAGCCTTTCAGCTTGATTTTCTTGTTACCAACAATATTGCTGAATATGAAGCTCTTCTAGCCGGTCTCGAGGCTGCTCACTTCCATGGTGCCACTAAGCTCAAGATTGAGGTGATAGTCAGTTAATCCTTCGCCAAGTGCTTACCAAATACCAAACTCTGGATCCTAAACTCAAGCTTTATCAAGAACTCACTTCACTTTATGCCAAGCTTTTCACTAGATTGATCTTTGTCGATGTTCCTCGAAATCAGAACATCTTAGCCAACGCTCTAGCTTCTCTCGCATCATCCCTGAATTTCCCAATTAGCAAACAATCCGAATCGATCATCGTTCATAGACGTCTCTCACTCGCCGTGAAAGACCCTTCATTCCTTAGGATTAAGGAGAAATTGCTGAAGAAGGTCAAAGATGGAGATATTGTAGAGAAGCGAGAGATCATGCTATTGGAATTGCAAGAAGAGATGGATGATGAAGAGAAACCATGGTATTTTGAGATTGCCAAATACTATGAAGATCAATCATATCCTGAAGAAGCCATAGCTGAGGAGAAAATGGCTATCAGGAGAGTTGCTCAAGAATACACCCTAGTTGGAGGAGCACTTTATAAACGAGGTTTTGACGGTGTTCTTCTGTGGTGCTTAGACGAAGATGAGCTTAGAAGATTATAGAGGGAGCTCATGCTGGAGTTTGTGGTAGCCACGTTAATGGACGGATGTTATCAAAGAAGATCCTTAGACAAGGATTCTATTGGCCGACCATGGAAGAGGACTGTGTAGGGTATGTTCGTAGGTGTGCTAAGTGTCAACTTCATGCCGACAAGATCCATTCTTCCGCATCTTCACTCCATCCTATTTCCTCTCCATGGCCTTTCTCCATGTGGGTTTTCGACATCATTGGTCCTCTCATTGATCCTAATTCCGACATTAAGTAGAAATCCTTCATTCTCACGGGAACGGAATACTTCACCAAGTGGGCAGAAGCCGAAGCTTATGCGAAAGTCAAAGCGTCAACAGTCTGCAAATTCATCATGAAGAATATCATCACGAGATTCAAGATTCCAAGCACCATCGTCACCGATAATGGACCACAGTTTATATCACAAGAATTGAAGGACATTTGCAACATGTATAAGATTGCATTGCATCATTCGTCTCCTTATTATCCGCAAGGCAATGGCCAAGCAGAGGCAACTAATAAGACTTTGATAAAAATTATCAAGAAAACGTGTGAATCTAATAAGTTCTTCGACTGGCTAGAGAAATTAATGGAAGCTTTATGGGCGTTCCGAACTTCAATCCGCACGCCCACTAGGCAAACTCCATATTCCTTAACATTCGGAATGGAGGCGGTAGTTCCATACGAATTCCTCATCCCTTCCTTAAGAGTATAATTGAATAAGGAATTCTCTCTTGATGAGTATCGTTCAGCACTCCTTACTCAATTGGAACTCTTAGACGAGAAAAGATGGCCAGCTGCTAATCATGCACGAGTATATCAAAATAGATTAGCACGTTTTTATCAAAAGAAAGTCATTGAACGAAAATTCAAAGTTGGTCAAATAGTTGTAAAAGGAATCTTTATAAAACCTAGTGGTCCACGTTCTAAGCTCCAACCCAACTGGGAAGGACCTTATGTTATCTCGCATGCTTTTCCTCGTAACGCCTATCGCTTAGTTAATGAAGGCCAAGAATTATCTCATCCCTGGAACGGTCTATCTTAAGAAGTATAATCCTTAGGTTAATTTGTCGATCAGTATGGTGCAAGGACCAGCGGGGGTCTGAAAATTTGAATACTCAAATTCCTTTGTTTCTTTGATAATCTAATTCAAACGCATTATTGCACACACAAACACATTTTGTTCGTGAGTAACAAGAGATGTGAATCTTGAAGAATGCCGAAAGCCTGACTGAGAGTGTAAAAGTACAACTCATTTATTTTAAACAAAACTTCTGTTTTTACTCTCGGTCCATGATGTCTAAATGAGGCTTAGAATAGACTACTAAAAATATCCGTCATCTTAGTAGGAGGCTGTCATAAAAAATCTTAGTAGGAGGCTGTCATAAAAAAAAGGGAGACATCCGCCTCACAAAAGAAAAGCAAAAGAAAAAGCACAAAGGCAAAAAGCCAACAGAATCAAAAGGCCATTTAACATTACAAATGCTACATCAAAAGGCCACAAAATCAAATGAAAAGGGAGCGCAAGGTCGATAAATGTCTTGTAAAAGTGAAAGTGACCGAACCCCAATGGATAATAGGGTAAAGGAGGGACATCTTTCTCGGTCTTCGGAACCCTTTCGTGGGCTTTCTAAACCAATTATTCCTTTCCTTCTAAAGAGGCATATTCCAAACTTGAGGAAAGGCCTAGGTTGACTAAAGGTCAGACCATCGAGTGGGATCACGAACATAAGCATAATTCAAGTACGATGAGTCTGGATTAGGTCATTGAAGAATAATTTGGGAATTAAGATAATGAATGAATATACTCTTTTGATCCAAGTACTATGTTGGTCCTTAGTTTATTTTGTTGATGTCTTATTTCAAAACTACAAAAAAATTAAATATTTCAAAACCATAAAAAAATTGAATATTTCAAAACCACAAAAAAATTGAAATTTCAAAACCAAAAAAATTGGATATTTTAAAAAATTGCAATTGCAAAACAAAAAAATTAGCATTTGTCTACTAAGTCATGAGTGTTGCATCCTTTTTTAATTTTTAGTGAGCATTTGCATACTTTGTATGTTGCATTTTACCATTTGTTTCTCCTTTAATTGTCTTTATTTGCTTTCATTAAACAAAGGTTTAGCCCTTTGACCTTTCTACCAAGGATAGGATCAAGTAGCCAGTTACTTAATTGGGCTAAGCCCGAACAGATATTTAATTTGTTTGTTCATGTCATACGCAGGTATAAAAGGAAAGTCAATAGAGAAGAGTACAAAAGGCAACTCAAATGTGAAGAAACTCTCTTCATATATATAAAAAAGGGTTTGTGTACAAGATGTAAGTGTGAGTGCTTAAAATGAGTGTGTGATTATCATGAAAAACTATGTTGTTTAAGTGCAAAATAAATCTATTAAAAAGAAACTAAGTGATGTGATCGCCAGAAACTTTTGACTAAAAAGTTTCAAAAGGAAGATTTGATCGCCTACCTGTTTGGATGTGAGAGATATTGAGCTCTTGGTTCCCCTCCTTCAACCGGCTGAAGAAAGAGAGCCCTTTCTTGTCTTTGTTCTTGCTTTGGCTGCTGTTGAGTTTTGAGGATCGTCCAGAGTCCTTGTTGTTTGCTATTGATTTCCTTCCCTTTGATTTTTCTTTGTACTTTGCAAGAAGTAGAAAAGAAGAAGGAATAATGAGAATTCAGGCAAAAGTAGTATCCATTCCAAACAAAGTTTTAAACATGCAACTAAACAGAAAACTCACTTGTTGAGTGGTCTTTTAAACCCCTTAATCAAATAGGTTTTGAAAATGATGCTAGTGTTGTGTGTGTTGCATGGAGTGATGTGATGAAGAATGTAAGAAATATGCAGAAATGAATTGAAAGCTAATGTTGGATGGGCCCTGGAAAGCCTTGGTCTTGGATGGATGAAGAATGGATGAAGAATAGACGCCGACTTTTAGAAGCAGCAGCACTTCAGCGTTTGGACGTCGTTGCTTCGATTTTCACTCAATTATCACTCTGATATCACTTCAATCACTAACTCTTTCACTCATTCAAGAAGCAGGGTATTTATAGACTTCTTTGCGTCCGCGGATTTACATGGAGAAATTTTGAGATTTATCTATCTTAACCAACAGATAAATACAGATTAATTCATCTTTATCTGTAATTATCTAAAACGCGTCGCCCATTGAAGACGCCTTTTAGACTGATTAGGATAAAGATAAACATCCGGTAAAAACTTATCTTTATCTGTAATTAGCTAAAACGCGTCGCCACTTACAGACGCCTTTTTAGACTAATTAAGATAATGATAAACATCCGGAAGAGAAGTAGAAACAACTTAGGAAACCTAAATTGCGTCGTGACATGCAGACGTCTTTTAGCTAAATAATCTACTGATTAAAATTCAAATTTAAACATTTAAAATAAGAATAAATTCTAAATGGCGTCTACCAAAGTCGACGTCTTTTAGACTTCTTCATATTTTAATTAAAATTTGAGTTAAAATCAATTCAATTGATTAATTTAAATATGTCTGCTTGACCCGACACTTTTAGGTAATTAAAAAGATCAATAAGAATTAACCAATGATTAAATATCAGACCATTCTGAGGCATTATTATATGATATGAAATTTACTCGAAATGATGTCAAAATTAGCGTGTCTACAGCTGTCTCACCTTGGCATCGTCTTTGTAAGGGAGTGAAATAAAATAGAAAGTACTGAAAAGGTGATGCCAAGGTGTGATGAGACACGCTCTCAACATCACATGATGGGAAGTTTTCTCAAAATCATCAGTGAAGATAGTTCAAGGAATCAATGGAATCAACCCTGTCTAGATGAGGTAGACAAGAAAATAAAATAAAGTCGATCAACCTCCACGGAGTGGGAAGTACCCCAGGTCGTAGACACTGCAGGTTTCATCATGGGGAGCGTTTGCCAGCCAATGTGGACGTGCTGCAGCCATGATAGATCTTAAAAGAAAATAAGAAATATTGGATAAAGAGTCCAAGAAATGATAGAATTCCAATGATATCTTCAAGCGAACCTCAAAGATAATCAAGATACTCAATTCAGAATGGAATATTTCATATCATATTGGAATTATTTGATTTAATGGTCTAAAACTTAATCAATCATTAATCCTTATCACAGTGATTTCAAAGTCCTATATGATGCATACTGGGCTAAAAGAAAAATATAAAGTTAAATAAAATATAAATTAATCAAGGATAATATTGTCAAATTGTCATTAATGAGTCAAGATACAAATTCTTGTAATTCAGTGCTAAGCCGAAACTCGTTTATCCACGCACCGTTTCACAAAAGTGGAACTATCATCCCCACTAATTAACAATCCAACGGCCTATCCGTGCGATTAAGAATTCTCTGGAATTATCACTGTTTTTGTTGTAGGGGAACTTAAATTCCAGTTTCATCAAAACCACAAGGTCCTTGATATAGTCTAATAAATACTTAACATATAGTAATGAGATTATGCAAATTAACTACATGGAATAATACAAGGGTAGAAATAACCGTCTTTTTAGCCACGGTCGGGACTTCATAAACTCCCATAATGGGATCTTCTCGATATTTCCAGCTTTGCAATCATTTCTTTGAATTTCTAAAACGCGTCGTGTCGCGCCGACGCCATTAACATGAACCAAAACACGTCGCTGTTCAACGACGCCTTTTAATCGCATAAATAGGTTCTAGCTGTCTTCAATCTGTATTCCAACTCTCTTCATGCCTTGTGTCCTGTATATGACTTGAACAAACAGGTTAAGCATCTATTCAGGCTTAGCCCCTTGTCTAGTTAAGTAACCGACTACTTGATCTTATCCTTGGTAGAAGGGTCAAGGGGCATATCCTTTATTAACAAAGGTAATCGAACTATAAGCAAATATGCAACATACAAGCAGACATATGCTTACTGAAAATAAAAGGAATAATGCATACTAGATGCAATAAGCAAATGCTAATTGAAATATTTTTTTGTTGTTTTGAAATATTCATCTTTGTTTGGGTTTTGAAATATGTACTCTTTTTTTCTGAATTTTTAAAATATGTGTCTTTTTTTGGATTTTGGGATATGCATTTTTTTTATTTTGAAATATACACTTTTTTTGGATTTTTGAAATATGAATTTTTTTTGACTTTTTTTGAAATATGATGTGAATTAAAAGACCAGCATGGTACTCAGATCAAAAGATCATATTCATTTATTAACTTAATTCCTAAATTATTCTTCAATAATTTAACTTAAACCTATCGTGTTTGAACTTGTGTTTCCATTCGTGATCCCATTTGATGACTTGACCCTTAGTCAATCTCGGCCATTCCTCAAGTTTGGAGTACGCCTCTTTAGAAAGAAAGGAAGAATTGATTAGAAAGCCCATGAGAAGGTTCCGGAGACCTAAAAAGATGTTCCTTTCCCACCCTAATATCCGTTGGGGTTCGGTCATTTTCTTTCCGGGGTATTTATCGACCTTGCGTTCCCTTTTGTTTCATTTCATGGCCTTGATGTAACGTTTGTAGTGTGATGGCCTTTTGGTTTGGTTTCTGGCTTTTGCCTTTTGCTTTGCTTTTCTTTTCTTTTCTTTGGGACGGATCTCTCCCTTTTTTTTTTATGATGGCCTCCTACTAAGATGGCGGGTATTCTTGGTAGTCTATTCTAAGCCTCGTTCCGATATCATGGGCCGAGTGTAAAAACAGAATTTTGCTTAAAAAGGATGATTTGTACTTTACACTTTTAGTCAAGCTGTCGGTATTCCTTAGGACTTGGCATCTCTTGTTACTCACGAATCAAACGTGTCAGTGTGTGTAGTAATCTGTTTGGAATTAAATTATCCATACTGATCGACTCTTTAACCTAAGGATAGTATTTCTTAAGATGCAAACCGTTCCAGGGGTGAGTTAGCTCTTCTCCTTCTGCATTAACCAGACGATAAGCGTTACCAGGAAAAGCATGTGATATGACATAAGGTCCTTCCCAGTTGGGTTGGAGCTTAGAACGCGGACCACCAGGTTTAACAAAATTTCTTTTGACAACCATTTCACCAACTTTGAACTTACGTTCAATGACTTTCTTTTGATAAAAATGTGCTAGTCTATTTTGGTAAACTCTTGCATGATTAGCAGCTGACCATCTTCTCTCGTCTAAGAGTTCCAATTGAGCAAGGAGTGCTGAACGATGTTCATCAATAGAAAATTCCTTATTAAATTGTACTCTTAATGACGATATAAGGATCTTGTATGGAACTACCGCCTCCATTCCAAATGTTAAGGAATAAGGAGTCTGCCCAGTGGGCGTGCGGATTGAAGTTCGGTAGGCCCATAGAGCCTCAACCAATTTTTCTGGCCAGTCTGTGAATTTGTTAGATTTGCACGTCTTTTTGATGATTTTTATCAAAGTCTTGTTAGTTGCCTCTGCTTGGCCATTGCCTTGCGGATAATAAGGAGACGAATGATGCAATGCAATTTTGTACCTGTTGCAGAGGTCTTTCAATTCTTGTGACACGAACTACGGTCCATTGTCGGTGACGATGGTGCTTGGAATTCCAAATCTGGTGATGATGTTCTTCATGATGAACTTGCAGACGGTTGATGCTTTGACTTCCGTGTATGCTTCAGCTTCTGCCCACTTGGTGAAATATTCCGTTGCCGTGAGGATGAAAGATTTTTGCTTGATGCCGGAATCGGAATTGCCAAGGGGTCCAATGATATCGAAAGCCCACATGGAGAAAGGCCATGGGGAAGAAACATGATGGAGTGAAGATGCAGGAGAATGAATTTTGTCGGCGTGAAGTTGACACTTAGCACACCTACGGACATATCCTACACAGTCTTCTTCCATGGTTGGCCAATAAAATCCTTGTCTAAGGATCTTCTTTGCTAGCATTTGTCTATTAACATGGCCACCACAAACTCCAACGTGAGCTCCTTCCATAACCTTCCAAAGCTCATCTTCGTCCAGACATCTCAGAAGAACTCCATCAAAACCTCTTTTGTATAGTGCTCCCCCAACTAGGGTGTATCCTTGAGCAACTCTCCTGATAGCCCTTTTCTCCTCAGCTGTAGCTTCTTCAGGATACGATTGATCTTCACAATATTTGGCAATTTCATAGTACCATGGCTTGTGTTCATCATCCATCTACTCTAACAACTCCATCAACATGATTTCTCTCTTCTCCACGATATCTTCATCTCTGACCTTCTTTAACAGCTTTTCCTTGATTCTCAGAAACGAAGGGTCTTTTACGGCAGGTGAAAGACGCCTATGAACTATGATTGATTCAGATTGCCTGCTGATTGGAAAATCAAGAGAAGATGCAAGTGAGGCTAGAGCGTCAGCTAAGATATTCTGATTCCTAGGGACATGGACGAAGATCAATTTGGTAAAAAGCTTTGAATAAGCAGAAGTAAGTTCTTGATAAGGCTTGAGTTTGGGATCAAGGGTTCGATACTTGGTTAACACTTGGCGAAGAATCAATTGGCTATCACCCACAATCCTGAGTTTGGTAACACTATGGGAATGGGCAGCCTCGAGGCCAGCAAGGAGCGCCTCGTATTCAGCTATATTGTTGGTGACTGGAAAGTCAAGCTGAAAGGCTTGTGGAATGGTGATACCTTCGGGTGATAACAGAACAATGCCAATACCCTTTCCATAGGAATTCAGAGCTCCGTTAAAATGCAAAGTCCACATATCATCTCTGATTTGGTCTATGGACATCAGTTCCTCATCCGGAAACTCCGATTGGACTGGATCAAAACGAGGAAGGGGGTGATGAGCGAGATGTTCTGCTATGGCATAGCCTTTGATCGCTTTCTGCTGAATGTAAATGATATCGAATTGAGATAGAAAGCTTTGCCATCACGCTAACCTATCAGTAAGAACAGATTTCTCCAGGAGAAACTTGATCGGATTCATCCTAGCGATGAGATGGACTTCATGGGCTAGAAAATAATGCTTCAATTTCTGAACAACCCAAACCAATGTTGCACATGTTTTCTCCATCGCTATATATCTCTGTTCAGCGGGGTTGAGAAGTTTAGAGAGATAGTAGGCTGCCCTCTCCTTTCCTTCTTCATCCTCTTGTGCTAGGACAGCCCCCACTGCATCATCCAGGACAGAAATGTAAAGTATCAATGGTTTGCCTGGAGATGGTGGTCTCAAAATAGGAGGACTTGCCAAATAATTCTTTAATCCATCGAATGCCTCCTGACACTTATCGTCCCAATCGAATTTGACTCATGGCTTGGTAAGCTCGTAGAACGGCTTACACCTTTGTGAGTGCTGGGAGACAAAACGGCGAATAAATTGCAACCTCCCGATTAATCCTCTTAACTCCTTTAAGTTCTTGGGAGGTGGCATCTCTCTAATAGCCTTCGCCTTGTTGGGATCGATCTCAATTCTCCGTTTGCTGACAATGAATCCAAGTAATTTTCCTGAAGATACCCCGAATACACATTTCTTGGGGTTCATCTTTAACTGATATTCCCTTGATCTCTCTAACACTCTTGCCAGAACTTTGGCATGCTCAGCCTTCGTTTTAGATTTAACCAACAAGTCATCCACATACACTTCTAGATCTATGTGCATCATGTCGTGAAATATTGCCATCATAGCCCTCTGATAAGTGGCTCCAGCATTCTTTAATCCAAATGGCATGACAACATAGCAGTATGTTCCCTAAGGTGTAGTGAATGATGTTTTCTCCTAATCTTCTTCTGCCAATTTAATCTGATTGTATCCTGAAAACTCATCCATAAATGATAAAGTCTCATAGCCAGCAGTGTTATCAATGAGTACGTCAATATGGGGCAATGGAAAATCATCTTTAGGACACGCCCGGTTTAAATCTCGGAAGTCAATGCAAATCCTGACCTTCCCGTCCTTCTTCATAACCGGGACTATGTTGGCCACCCATTGTGGATAGAGGACAACTCTAATGAACTTGGCTTTATGTAGCTTGTCAACCTCTTCCTTCATCTTTAAAGCCATTTGTGGGTGGAATCGCCTTAACTTCTGTTTGACCGGGCTAGCTCCTTCCTTTAATGTCAATCTGTGTTCCACTAATGACGAGTCTAACCCCGGCATATCTTCATAACTCTAGGCGAAAGTGTCCTTATAGTCCTTAAGAACTTGTACCATTGCCTTCTCATCTTCTACAGAAAGATTCTTGCTGACGAGGACAACCTTAGGTTCGTCTTCAGTCCCTAAATTGACTTCTCTGGTGGGCTCTTCTACTGCAGCTGAGGGTTCATCGAATCTCTTCACTCCACTGGCATACGCCTCAGCTGCGTCCTCGTCATCTTCTTCATCTTCAACAATGGGGTCTTTTTCATGTATCAACTCATACACCCCATATCCATCATCGACTAACTCATCGTCCATACAGTCTTCTAGCATATGAATGAGATTTTCCAATAGCTGAGGGATCATTGAGCAAGAAAGGCATCTGTTAGTTAAGTCCTGGAGGTATATATCTGGAATCTGTCTACCCTTAGACTTTCTAGACTTCCTAACCTGATTAACTTGCCTAGAGCTAGACTGTCTAACTTCACTAGACTCCCTATTCTGACCTAATGAAGATGAAGCAGAATGAAAATCATGGGATACAGATGGAAATACAGGAGAATCCTCCCGAGGGGAGGGGCAGAGTAGATTTAGAAGAGAATCTTGACCAAAAGACCCGCGCGATGGGGTATAATCGGCCAAGTAAGAGGTTTCCTCAATAAAGATCTGAGAAGAATTTGTTGCCAAATTGGCGTTTTTTTTTGGACAATAGAAGAGTTAAGCATAAAATAGGAATGAAGATGAATAGAAGGAGAATGAGATGAGGGAAGTGGCACCAAGGCCAGAGGATTAGGGGGATCATACAGCAGTATGTCCCAGATTAAATCATACATCCTCTCTAGATCGAGAGGAGGTGGTGGAATGAGGTCCCGTGGGGACAGAGTAATCATAACGGGCGGGGCCCATGGAATGTCTTCAATGATGACCTGCGACCAAGTCGGGGTCAAGAGCAAAGTGCGAAACAAGGTGTGAAGCATGAAAACATGAGAAGGATAAGTCCCCCTCCAAAGCAGATCCGTAGTGTAGCTAGCTTCATAGGGATCATCTGGCTCCCCTTCATTAGTCTCTTCTGACAGCAGTATCCTTTTGTCGAAAATAGCACCAGGACCTTCGATCAGCTCATCGATCTGTTGTGGCCACTTGGGTTCTGCAGGATCGAGAAATAGCCTGTTCAATGCGATGTAGAGATCTCTTAAATCGAACCACCTGTACCATTCACATTAAGGATCTTGGAATTTTCTCCTCTTCATAGGCCGCAGAGCCTCCAAGGACTGGTACGTGAGCAGTTCTGAGCAATGTTTAGCCAAGTCTCTCCCATATATATCGTGGAGGTCAAAACATGAAGTAATGACCACCGTGTTGTCATGGCTTATTACGGCCCCTTTACAAAATGAGTGTATAGAGTCCATGTTAGGAGGTCTCGACCTTCCTTGTGTGGTGTAGACATCGTCTCCCAGACTTTCTGGCCGCCTTCATTCTCTACTTGCTGAACAATGTCCTGCTTCATTTTTCTCGGCCTATAGCCCAGGCCGTTTCCAGGTATTCCTCGGTGGTCTTTGACGGGAGTGGTCCTGCCTTGTAACTGTGTACCCAGGCCTCTTCCAGGCTGATAGCCGTTCTTCATCATTATCCTCCATCCTGGGGTACTCATGCACTTCCCCCTCTTTATGGCATTTAATGGATAAGGAGAAATAGTGGCAGTTTTCAGAGGATCAGCCACTGGATGGTAAACCTGTAATACCGACAGAAAAGGTTGTCAGCCCGGTGAAGAAATGGGTTTGACATTCAAAGAGTGAGCAGCAGCAAGGATTGGCATGCTAGTAACTTTAATGATTCGTCATTTGAAGGGGAATTTGAGGCATTGATGATTCGTGGAGGGAATCGCCTCAAGAGTTTTTATGTAAGGACGACCCAAAATGACGTTTAAAGAAGGGTCGATTTCCAAGATGTGAAATTCAACCTCTGCATGACTTATAGGGCCTAGCTCCACTTTCAAATAAACCATTCCCAGAGGGGAACGGGTGGAATTATCATATGCCGTCACGGAGATGGGGCTAGGCAGCCATTTTTCCTTGGGCACACCGCACAATTCTAGGGTCTTCGGAGGTAAAACATTGATCGAAGCCCCTGTGTCAACCAGACACGCATCCACGGCCTTCTTGCAGATGTTGACCGTGATGCTCAGAGCCATACTTCTGGCCGCTGGCGGTGCTAGTTCCGATGTATGAAATGAAATAGAGGGCTGATCCCCCTGAGGAACTAATAGTGCTGCAATCTTTTCCACCGGCACGTCCTCGTTGACCATCACCTTCTGCAAATATTCCATCAGAGCTTCTTGGTGAATCTTCGATCTTTTAATTAGTTCAAGCACGGAGATCCGTGCCGTTGTCCGATCCAGATGTTTCAACAAATCATGTTGAGTGCCTGGTGCACTCTCTTCATTGTGTGTTTCCTCTGTCGGCTGTGATGGGCCGTCTCTAACTGTTGACTGAGGAAAAACTTTGTTGAAAATTCTCCCACTCCGGAGCGCATGTTCCTCAGCCGTGGAAGATCCGGGTGATACTTTGAGTACCGCAGGGTTGGATGGTGCGGATGGCGTGGAGTGTGGGTATGTGGGCGATGATGTGGGGTTAGTCGGTGGTGGCGTGGTGCGGATTAGTGGTCTAGATGGTTGGATAGTGGATGAAGTGGGGAACGACATGCGTAATAGCAGTTTAGAAGGTTGGATGGTATCTGGATAAGCATTAGTGGTAGCGGGTGAAGTAGGGAATGGTACGCGGAGTAATGGTCTGGATGGTAGGAGGGGTGCGTAGTTGGTTTGCGGGGGGTTATTTAGTGGAGGCGTAGTGGTATGGGGTGTAATGGGCTTAAGGAAAATGGGTGGTGGTAATGGGTTAGCGGGTGCGGGTGAGTGATATGCGGGTGTTGGTATAGGGGTAATGGTAATGGGCTGTGGTCTGGGTATATGGATGGTGCGGCGTGGTGGTTGTTATGCGATACTCGGAATGTGACCCGTTGAATAGATAGAGGAAGAGTCCTCTATCCTCCACTGTTGCCTGCGGTTAGCCTCAGATCGGCTATTTGTCAGAATGGGGGCAACTTGGTTCTGATTTTGATGCTCCGAAAGCGTGTTCTGCGCTATGCCCATGTTCGGTGGTGGTGCTGCTTGTGCTGGTGCTCTCACTTGCTGCTGCTGTGGTGGTCTTCTTGCCTTTAAGGCACATATGTACTTTTTCATCTCCTCCCAGTCAATGCCACCCTGCTCGTTGAGATCATGGATGTAATCTCTAAATTGGAAGCAAGTGTCAATAGTGTGTCCAGGTTGCCTATGGAAATAGCAATACCTAGACGTGTCCGCATTCTGGGGCCAAATCGCCTTTTCTCTTGGCAGGACTAAGGCATTAGCTGCCATTAGAGCACTAAAAATGTCCGCCAAGGACTCTGGGAGGACTAGGTATTCTGCCCTCTTCGGGCCTGGAGGTCTTCTCTGCTGATTGTAGTCAGTAGGAGGAGGGACATTATGATATGCCAGCGGTGCGCGCGGCTGATACTGCTGTTGTTGCTGACACTACTGTTGTTGTGGTGACTGGTACTGCAATTGCCATTGCGGCGGCTGCTGTGGCTGTTGCTGTTGCTGTTGCTGGCTCGGCTGTTGAGGCCGCTGATATTGGGGCTGCTGATACTGAGGGTTCGGCTGCTGCCTGTACCCCTGCTGGTTCGGCTGCGGTGGCCTCTGGTACTGCTGCTGTTGACTCCTCACAAATTGGGGCGAGTTGTTGTTCATACTGCTGACTTGCTCATGAGAGAGCGTGCCCTCAGTAGTTGGACCTGTGCTGGGAGAATTCGGCACTGCAGGCTTCCGAGGTGGAGGCCTGCTAGGTCTGTGAGGACCAAAGACGCTAGAGAACGTAGCGTCCTTGAAGGCATTCTGACAGTACCGCGCTCTTTCATAGAGCTCTGCCGTGCTGGTCAGATTGTTCAGGGAGAGGACTAGTTTGAACTGGGACGTAGCATTGGAAATCAGCATCTTCACTTGCTCTGACTCGGACAAGTGATCTTTTACTTTCTCGGCCAAGCCTCGCCATCTGTCGGCAAAACTGACGAACTCCTCATCGGGTTTCATCTTCTCTGCTATTAGGTTAGTGATGGACAGGGAGGGAGAGACTCTGTCCTAGTATCGTTGAATGAATTTTCGGGAAACAATACCATAGTCCTCTATTTCGGAGGGTTCCAAGGAAAAGAACCACTCGAGGGCTGGTCCCTCTAGAGATCTCCTGAACAAAAAGGCCAACGACCTCTTGTCGTTTTGCCAGAAGGATGACTCATATATGAACTCCTTCAAGTGGGTGAAGGGGTTACCAGTACCATTGTACTTTCGGTACACTGGCTTCTCGGAGGGTGGCAGGTGGAACATTGGCAGGCTTGGTAAGTTGATTTCCGGTGCAGCTTTGACCCCCATCATCTTCCAGAGGTTGTTGAATTGTTCATCCATGCGCTCCATCTTTGCCAGCAACGCTTGCGTGGTCGGATCAGCCTGGGGAGGAGTGGGAGGTGGAGGTACTTGATAGGCATGTTGCCTAGAGTACGTCGGACAAGGAGGACAGTAAAGAGGAGATCCGACAGAGCTTCCGCCATGCCCGAGGGCATTTTGGTATGCAGGCGTTAGCGGTCTGGCCGGTTGCCTAGAAGAGGAAAGTTGCGGCCCAGCTGGCCGAGAAGTGACATGGAAGCCTTCCATGGCCTGATGAATGTAGGGAGGATGATGAAGAGGTTGCTGAGGGATGGTAGGGGGAGCCGCAAGGTTCGGCTCGACATACTGCATGGGCGTCTTCCCTTTCAGAATGGACTGGATCGCCTCGAACTGCTGAGGGTCCAGACGGGAGGCAAGAACTCCCAAAGCATTTACAAGATCCGAGGGATCAGAAGATGAGGGATCGTCAGGATTCATGTCCCCCTCAAAGGTAGGATTAGGGACCGCATGCACATGCGGGGGAGGATCAAGATATTGATCATGAGGATGATAAAGAGGGGTTGAGACATTCCCCTCATGTCGAGTTGGAATAGGAAGAGAATTACGGAAGGCATCAGCATCTCTCCCGCTCTCGAAATGGTAATCGGAATTGCGAGGGGCATTAGCATCTCCCTCGTAGTTGATCATGGCATATGGAGCCACGCTCAAGTCCCTGCCTGATCGGAGCAGCATGATATTAGATTTTTTCTTCAGAGATTGACAAACAAGTTGTACAGAGATTTAAACAAACAAGTGGATGTTTAACGTGATTTTAGGATTCCTTGTTGGATTATTTGGATTTAATTAAATCACACATTCGCTCAAGTGATGGGATCCTAGTTTCAGTTCAATGTCCACCGTTATATTCTATGGCTTTCTCTCACAACGTTTATGGAAATCTAACCGGGACTTCAATTGGTACAACCAGCTCGATGATCAAGGAGGAATACCTTGATTTTAGGGACTTACAGAGGTCTTTAACGCCAACTACTCTAGTCTGATCGAGGGACTGACCCAATCAGAGAGAGTTGAAGACGTAAAGAAGAGTGTTCCTAAGAAGAGGAGGGTGTTATCCTCAATGCGTATGACCTGTAGCCTGGATGGCCTAATGCTTAATATATAATGGGTAATAGCACACAGATCATAAAAATCTAAGAACTGAAGAAGAAATAAGAAACTGCCTGAATCGCGTCGCTGTTGGTCGACGCTATTCAAACATAACCTTATTTTTTTCGCAGAAGCTCAGGCAGCAGACAGCAGGAAAAGAGACTGAAAGGCGTCTGGGTATGACGACGCAGTTTGTAATGCATCGCTGTTCCTGAACGCTTTTCAAGTCGCAGATGCAGTTTTCCAGGAGGAATTTCTAGATTGATTCCCCCTCAAACAGGATAAAAATGATAAATAATTAGCTCATGCAAAAGATTTTTTGTTTCAGGTTTTAACAGGATGATTTTATCAACTAAACAACTAAGATATCAGTCAATCACACAACATTTCATCACAAAAACAGCTTTTCAACTAATCAACGGGAAGGACAAGATCTTGCCACAGGGGTGTGCACGTGGTGCACGTAGGAAATTAACTAAACTAAAAAACACTCACCAATTGGTGAGGGCGTGTCGAGAGACACAAGTGGTGCACCGTGGGTGCCCGATTGATAACAACAAGAACAAAGAACTAAAAGATGGAGAGACCAAGTCCCACCGTGATCGCCAAAAAAACTGTGAGTGCTTAAAATGAGTGTGTGATTATCATGAAAAACTATGTTGTTTAAGTGCAAAATAAACCTATTAAAAAGAAACTAAGTGATGTGATCGCCAGAAACTTTTGACTAAAAAGTTTCAAAAAGAAGATTTGATCGCCTACTTGTTTGGATGTGGGAGATATTGAGCTCTTGGTTCCCCTCCTTCAGCCGGCTGAAGAAAGAGAGCCCTTTCTTGTCTTTGTTCTTGCTTTGGCTTCTGTTGAGTTTTGAGGATCGTCCAGAGTCCTTGTTGTTTGCTATTGATTTCCTTCCCTTTGATTTTTCTTTGTACCTTGCAAGAAGTAGAAAAGAAGAAGGAATAATGAGAATTCAGGCAAAAGTAGTATCCATTCCAAACAAAGTTTTAAACATGCAACTAAACAGAAAACTCACTTGTTGAGTGGTCTTTTAAACCCCTTAATCAAATAGGTTTTGAAAATGATGCTAGTGTTGTGTGTGTTGTATAGAGTGATGTGATGAAGAATGTAAGAAATATGCAGAAATGAATTGAAAGCTAATGTTGGATGGGCCCTGGAAAGCCTTGGTCTTGGATGGATGAAGAATGGACGCCGACTTATGGAAGCAGCAGCATTTCAGCGTTTGGACGTCGTTGCTTCGATTTTCACTCAATTATCACTCTGATATCACTTCAATCACTAACTCTTTCACCCATTCAAGAGGCAGGGTATTTATAGACTTCTTTGCGTCCGCGGATTTACATGGAGAAATTTTGAGATTTATCCATCTTAACCAACAGATAAATACAGATTAATTCATCTTTATCTGTAATTATCTAAAACGCGTCGCCCATTGAAGACGCCTTTTAGACTGATTAAGATAAAGATAAACATCCATAAAAACTTATCTTTATCTGTAATTAGCTAAAACGCGTCGCCACTTACAGACGCCTTTTTAGACTAATTAAGATAAGGATAAACATCCGGAAGAGAAGTAGAAACAACTTAGGAAACCTAAACTGCGTCGTGACATGCAGACGTCTTTTAGCAAATTAATCTACTGATTAAAATTCAAATTTAAACATTTAAAATAAGATTAAATTCTAAATGGCGTCTACCAAAGTCGACATATTTTAGACTTCTTCATATTTTAATTAAAATTTGAGTTAAAATCAATTCAATTGATTAATTTAAATATGTCTGCTTGACCCGACACTTTTAGGTAATTAAAAAGATTAATAAGAATTAACCAATGATTAAATATCAGACCATTCTGAGGTATTATTATATGATATGAAATTTACTCGAAATGATGTCAAAATTAGCGTGTCTACAGTAAGTCCATCCACAGGACTTCAAAACAAAAGGAAGATACATCATGATGGCAGCCCTCATGGCTGACTCTCCCCCGCACCCTCATCTAGTTGGCTCTGCGCCTCGTCCTGGACGTCTGGTCCTCGTGCTGGTGGCGACGGTGGTCCCATGACGCTCAGCCCAGTTTAGCCATAAGATATTGCAATGCTAGTGTAAATGTACTCACCTGTCCTCGATCCAACGCCCGCTGGTATCGAGCCCTGATGCTCTGGCACTTGTGCTTTGCCACTGATAACCGGCCTTAAAGACTCTCCAACCAGACCCGGTTGCGATCTCTCTCCTCAGTCAAAATCTCCAGCGGAACCTAGAGTCGTTCAAGCTCACGAGGAAGATCACCGACGGAAAGTCTGGTCAACTGCTCTTCCAGCTCAGCAACACGGGCTGCTGAACCATGGGCCTGTGCCAGCTCGACATCTCTCTCTCCAAGAACCTGACAGAGCTCTTGGACCTGCAGCAGAAGACATTATCAGTCCACTGATCAAGCAAGCAAAGGATACCATGCAAGAACCAAGTCGAAGACTTACCCGAGTAGCAGCATCTTTCTCAGCCTGAGTGGCCCAGCAGATGGCGGAGGCCAGCTGACTCCGCAGGTCAGTGAGGGAAGCCTTATGTGCAACAGAGGAAGAAGAGGCACCGACAGAAGATGAAGGAGGAGCTGCGTGAGTGTAAGTGGTGCGCTGTAATAGAAAGAGACCACCGTCAGTGCGTCAGTGTCGAAACAATTTAATA
Organism: Zantedeschia hybrid cultivar; assembly: GCA_030544215.1. Lineage (NCBI taxonomy): Eukaryota > Viridiplantae > Streptophyta > Magnoliopsida > Alismatales > Araceae > Zantedeschia > Zantedeschia hybrid cultivar. The sequence continues at coordinate 9,948,369 of JARZZO010000013.1, read as the reverse complement.
AAAGGATACATTCATGTTTCATTCATACATATCATGCTTACCAGTTCATTCAACTCTTTCTAAACTTGTTCTAATTGGGCCTCGGCGTCCTAGAGATGGCCCCAGAGTGTGATGATGGTGGCGTCCCGTGCATCCTGCAATTTTCATAGCATGCCATATCATTCAGATTATTCATCAATATAAGCAAGATAATTAATAAAATAAAATAAGCATTGATAACATGTCATATGCATCATACTTACATCGAGAGGACAAAGTAGCTAGAGGTGGGCCGCATAGTGGATCCAGTAGCGCTGAAGGTAAGCTTCGCTGCCCACCGCCTGCGACTCCATCAGTATCCTATACCGATGCTAGTCATCTCGCTGATCTGGGAATTTGGCGTTCCAGTCGGTGTGGGCTTGCTTGCCCAGCATGGTCCTCCTGATCCCCTCCGGAATCTCCTCCTCCACCCACTCCTGATGCAGCCCCAGTGTCCGCATCACTAGCTTCAGGCGCAGGAGGGCTATCTCATTCATGCAGTGTAGCCACACCTGGGCCCGAATCGGCCCCGCCCCTACTCTACCCAGGGCTGTCCTACATCGTCCATACCAAGGTACAGACGCCAGATAACCTACATTCATATAGGTTAGTTGCATTGCATTTCAAAAAAAATCAATAAGTCATGTTATACTCAACCAATAAAACATTAAACAAGTCATGTTGTAATAAACATTTAAAACATAAAACATTTAAATCATCAATCAAATATGCAATTAAATGTTTAACAAATAAATGTTAATTTAATAAGTATCTAAAGACATTTTAACAAAACAATTAATTAATAATTAAACATTTTAACAACATTATCATAAAAAAAATAATTAATCAAGCATTCTAATAACATGAAACATAATAATGACGGCAAGAAAAGAATTAAAACTCACCAGCAGCTCTAGGTAGTCGAGGAACTGACGACGGAGGGCCATCAACTGATGATGTTGTGGCCCCGTGTCCACTACCGGAAGCCATCGCCGAGCAAGTGGAATTGCCGCCGGCTGTGAGGATGGCCTCGCTCGGCCCTTAGGAAAGTAATAGCAAGACTAGATCTGCATTAAAGAACATATAAGTTAGAATCATCACATGCATTGCATCATAAGCATTTAATGAAATGAACAGATTTAAAACAAATTAAATACCTGGAGAAACGGCGCGAAGCCGCTGATGGTGGTCTCCCGGTCCAGTGTGACGGTAGAGAGATCAGTGAAAAGATGAGCTAGAAGGGCTGCACCCCAAACGTACTCGCCTATATCTATCTAGATCCACAAGGATACTCAAGAAACGACAGTGGATGTAATCGCCCTTGGTCCCGAACAGAAGCCTACCAAAGAAGAAGACTAAGAATCTCCTAAGGTCCCTATATGCTCTAGCCCTATTAGAGGGATCCTAACAATACACCTCACCAGCCGCCTTGGCTAGTCTTGATCTCAACTCAGCCCGGGACTCATCAGTCTGCTGCCTAGGCTCCTTTAGTCCTAGGGATCTCTCTACCGCTGTCCTAAGGAGAGTCCGGCTCTCTCGACCCTCTAGCTCAGTCACATCTAGTCCTAGTTGTTGGGTTCTCGGGTTTCTCCGGATCTCCCGCGCAGCGGAAATAAAAATGAAAAACGGAGATCCGTTCCCGTTTCGAAAAAATTAAAAACTCAATTATCGGATAATCGGTTCTTATCGGATTCGAATCCGCAACCGTTCGGTTCCGTCAGTGCGACATCGCAAGCCGCGCAAGCGCCCGACCTCTAGCGGAGTCCACGCGATCCTCCTCGCGACGGATATCCTCACGTTCCTCGTTCTTCACAGCCACGAAACCTCCGCCGGTCGTTGCAACGATCGCCGCAACGAGCGGACGATTTCCCGTAGAACGGGAGTCGGAGAAGCGACGGAGCATATCCAGGGATCCAGATCTGGCTTGGGGCGTCAGAGAGAGAGAGGAAGAGAGGTGGGGTGGCTAGGGTTAGCAGTAGCTTGGCCTACTCAGCCCGTTCGCTACATTTTATACTAACCGCGCGGTTTTCCATAAAAACCCTCGGTTTATATAAAACCCACTTATTAATCCATCGCCTTGAGAATCTTTTACGTGTGACCCTCTAGGCCCAATAACCAGTCCGGTTAATGGCCCAATAAGCCCAGTGACTCCTCACTGATTTTATTAATCAATTAATAACTCTTTATTAATTAATTAATCAATCAAATCAATGTCGCACATCAAATTCGATCGAGCCTCCGATCACGTTGGGTGCCAAGTAACACCGCGTGAACCCGGAAGGTATCAGGGTTAAGTAACCCACTCTTGGAACCTTTCCACCGACAGTTCCCGCGTGGATATAATCCTTTTTTCGTATAATGCTCTCGAGTCAACTCAGGGTATGGCGTACTGTCAAACCCTAACCGGTCGACTCACTTGGATTGGATGCCGCTAATGAATATCGGAAAACTCCTTTCCCGTTATTATCGTCTGCCCTGGCTAGGGACTTTCGCGCATCCTTCCTAGAGCATTTTCTCTCATTGTACCGAGAGCGAATGATTCCTTATTGACACTCAATTCCCTTCGACGGTATTCCGCTGTACCCGATCCTTGGCTGTTTAGAATCCCGTGGTTAGAGATTTATAAACCAAGGTCAAAGCACAGAAGTCCACCGACGAGGTGTCCTTAGTGTCTCAGGTTCGAGGACCATCAACGCAACTGTGACAATAGAATCAAGCTGGTTGACAGTGAGGTACAATACCATCCAGCGATTCAGTCAGATCAGTTCAGTGAACTCATTCTCCAATGAGCACCTACAGATTTGCCTTAGTGTCTCCACACAAGTGACTATGAGATCAGTCACCCTCATCGCATGAGCAAGAGTAATTTGTACTAGTCTAACCGGGTATCCGATGTGTAACGACCGAACGCAGGAAACACCGACCCGCTGAGACCAAACAGCAACCCCTCGAATAACACACTGGCTACTCTGGCCTGACAGGCTCCAGGTGGTTCTGCTTCCCCCAACACGAGTGACACTCCGAACGTACCACTCCCACGTCGGTACTAGCTATACCTCGGGGTACACCAGGTGACCCTCTCTCTAGGCGTCACCCCGCCACTCCCATACCGACACATGGTGCCTAAGCGCTAACAACTGTCACTCTCGGCCCACGATCGCACAAAACACAACACGGTGCGATCTGATCACATAGAATCCATCGTCATCGAGTATATTTCTAAGCATGCAATCACCTAAACTATCTAACAATGTAAACACGTGTTAATTGCAGGGATTAATGGAATTCTGGCTTGAATCGCGTCGCCCAAGGCCGACGTCATTCAAGCTTCCTAAACTGGTTCATGGAAAATCTAGCCTCGAAAAAAGGCCTAAAAGGCGTCGTTCAACAAGGTCGCTGTTTCAAAGGCGTCGCTGTCCCTAGTCTCCTGATAACGACATAAACAGAGACAAACCTCGGGGTGATCTAACTTAAAACGTGCCGAGCATGGAAGTCGCCGTTCAAAAGGCGTCGCTGTACCTGGACGCTCATCAGTCTAGAGACAGAGTCTGTTATTTGAGCTAAATCGCGTCGCGGGTGGAAGCCGCCTTTCTAAAAGGCGTCGCTGTCCCCCGACGCCATTTAACCCTCACAGATAGGTTCTTCCTCCGCCATCTCTCAATCTACGGGGTGGGATTTCCTCCCCCAAATCGTGTAAAAACACAATAAAAGTGGAGAAGGAGGAGAAGAACCTAAATACCCATTAAAACACCCAAATTCTCATTACATGCAATTAGTATTTTCACCCCAAGAAAACCCCTAAACATGCTCCAAAGCGGGAAAAACATGGTTTTTAAACGAAATACAACGGGGATCGTCACCCTACCGGTTACTCAAACTCCTCTTAGCTCCAAGCCGCCGACCCGCCTCGCCACACGCCACCGCCGGTACCGCCGTGGACGTCGTTACTCCACCGGGACGTCGGCCGCCGTCTGGAGAGAAAAACGTCGCGGAGGAGATGGTGGTGGTAGTGGTGGGAGTTAGGAAGTTGATGGAGTGGAGGGAGAGATGGAATGGATGGAGGAAAGCAAGGGGAGAGGGAAGGGGATCGCTGGAGATCGGAGCGAAGAGAGGAGAGAGAAGAGAAAGGAAAGAATGAGGGAAAGGAGGGAGGGTTCGCGGGGTCAAACATAAACTAGGGAAAACGGGTCGTCCAAGTCCGACGTCATTCAGATGACAAGACCGGGCCGTACTTTAACAAAGCAGTGTCGTACTCTAAATGGCATCGTCCATATAAGACGCCATTCAGACGATAAGGTCGGGGCTGTACTCTCGCGTCCTAAGGCCAGCCCACGTGGCGCTCACGTGGCACAGCTTAAAATACGTCCACATTGATGAACGTCATTTAAACCGCATCTTACAAGCTCGACGCGAAAAGGAAACTAAATCTTAGCCCCACTAGGGCTCAAACTAAGGGATTTGACCCCGAAAACTGACCCGATAACCGGATCCGAAACCTCAATCCTTATATTCTCCCCCCCTTAAAAGAATTTCGTCCCCGAAATTGCTGCTAAAAGTAACAAGATCGAAAAATAATGGTACAAACTCACCAAAAAACTTATGGGAAAAGGTAGGAAACTACTCCCTTATTTCATCCTCTTGCTCCCAGGTAGCCTCGTCTCCGGAGCGATGTTGCCAAATCACCTTAACCAGAGGAACAACCTTATTTCGCAGGACCTGTTCCCTGCGATCCTCAATACATACTGGAAATTCTGGAAAGGACAAGTACTCAGCGACCTCCAACTCTGAAAAGTCCAACACATAAGATGGATCCTGAACATATTTCCTCAGCAAAGAAACATGGAACACATCGTGCACTCTTGCAAGACTGGGCGGCAAGGCTAGCTGATACGCCGTTTCCCCAATTCGAGCAAGAATGGGAAAAGGCCCAACATATCGCGGACTCAGCTTACCTCGCATCTTGAATCTCATCACACCCTTGGAGGGTGAGACTCGGAGAAACATGTGGTCCCCAACCTCAAACTCAAGCGGTCTCCTACGGACGTCTGCATAACTCTTCTGTCTGCTCTGAGCTGTAGTCAACCTTTGTTGCACCACTCTAGCAACCTCAGCACACTGCTGTACCAACTCAGGCCTTGCTATCTACCTTTCGCCAATCTCAGACCAATTCACAGGAGATCGACACGGCCGCCCGTACAATGCCTCATAAGGCGCCATGCCGATACTGGAATGATAACTGTTGTTGTAGGAAAACTGCACTGTAGACAAGTGCTGCTCCCAAGAACCTCCCCAGTCTAAGCAACATGCCCTGAGCATATCCTCCAGTGTCTGAATGGTCCTCTCCGACTGCCCATCAGTCTCAGGATGGTAAGCCGAGCTGAAGGCTAACTGCGTGCCCAAGGCCTTCTGAAAACTCTTCCAGAATTTAGAAGTAAATCTTGGATCCCGTTCTGACACGATGGATAAGGGCACCCCGTGCAGAGAGATGATCCGATCCACAAACAACTTAGACAACTTACCGACTGACCAGTCTTTCCTAATAGCCAGAAAGTGTGACGACTTGGTCAATCGATCAACAATGACCCAGATCGCGTCTCTTCTGCCAGGGGACACAAGTAATCCCATCATAAAGTCCATAGTCACGTGTTCCCATTTCCATTCTGGGATCGGCAAAGGCTGCAACAATCCTCCTGGTCTCTGGTGTTCTGCCTTAACCTGCTGGCAAGTTAGGCACCTTGCCACATAATCAGCCACGTCCTTCTTCATACCAGGCCCCCAAAAGTGCCTCCTCAAACAATGATACATCTTAGTCGTTCCGAGATGCACTGCATATCTAGAATGGTGCGCCTCATCCAGGACACTCCTGCGCACGTCTTCCTCGGCTGGGACATAGAGTTTGCCTTTAAATCTGATTGTACTATCATCCCACAACTCCACCTCTGGTGTCTGGAGAACCTGCGGTAACTCTGCATCTGCCCTCTGAGCCTCGATTACAGCATGGTACACTGCTGGCCTCACAGTTAAGCTGGCCAATACGGTTATATCAGCCTCTTGCGAAACCCTAAAGGAAGATTCCACAACCTGCTCAAATAACCTCCATTCTTGAACCATAAGATATGATACGACCGTCTTCCGACTCAAGGCGTCTGCCGCCACATTTGCCTTGCCCGGATGATATGAAAGGTCGAGATCATAATCTTTGATGAACTCCATCCACCTGCGTTGCCTTAAGTTCAGATCCCTCTGCGTGAATACATATTTCAGGCTCTTGTGATCGATAAAAATCTGAAATTTCTCTTCATACAAATAGTGCCGCCAGATCTTTAGTGCAAATACCACAATTGCCAACTCCAAGTCATGGGTGGGATAGTTCTCCTCATGCTTCTTCAGCTGCCTGGAAGCATAGGCCACGACCTTACCATGCTGCATCAGAACCGCACCCAAACCTCGACGAAATGTATCTGAATAAACCACAAATCCACCGGAACCTGATGGAAGCACCAGCACTGGAGCCGAAGTGAGGTGAGTCTTCAACTCAATGAAACTTCGCTCACATTCCTCGGTCCACACGAAACGAACTCCCTTACGAGTCAACCTCGACAAGGGGGTCGCTATCGAAGAAAAACCCTGGACAAACCGTCTGTAATATCCTGCTAACCCCAAGAAGCTCCTGATCTCAGTTACTGTTGTCGGTCTGCTCCAGTCCATCACTGCCTCAATCTTGGCTGGATCTACTGCAATGCCATCTCCAGAAATGACATGCCCCAGGAAGTGCACCTTATCTAGCCAGAATTCACACTTACTAAACTTGGCATAGAGTTGGTGCTCTCTCAGAACCTGCAATACCACCTGAAGATGTGTGGCATGCTCTTCCTCAGAAGAAGAGTATACCAAAATATCATCTACAAATACCACCACAAATTGATCCAGGTAGGCCCTGAAGATCCGGTTCATCAAATCCATAAAAGCCGCCAGAGCATTGGTCAAGCCAAAAGGCATAACCAAAAATTCATAATGTCCATACCGAGTCCTAAAGACCGTCTTACTAACATCAATCTCACGGATCCTCATATGATAATACCCTGATCTCAAGTCAATCTTTGAAAACACCTTCGCAGATTGCAACTGATCCATCAGATCATCGATCCTCGGAAGTGGGTATTTGTTCTTTATCGTCACCTGGTTTAGCTGTCTATAATCAATACACAACCTCAAAGAACCATCCTTCTTTATGACAAATAGAACTAGAGCACCCCACGGAGAAGTACTGGGACGAATAAAACCCTTATCCAACAATTCCTATAACTGTGCCTTCAACTCAGCGAGTTCGGCCGGAGCCATCCGATACGGGGCCTTAGACAAGGGTGTCGTACCGGGTGCAAGCTCGATAGTAAACTCAACCTCTCACTGAGGAGGAAGGCCAGGCAACTCCTCAGAAAACACATCAACAAAGTCACAAACTACAGGCACCTCCCAAGGACCAGAACTACTACTAACATCAGCTAAAACAACAGAGACTAGGAAAGCCTCACAGCCACCAACAAGCAATCTCTGGGCCTTAAAGGCAGAAATAAGAATACCATGAGAAGAGAGCTTAATACCTTGGAAGTAGAAGGTCGGGATGTCCGGAATAGAGAAATACACCCTCTTCCTGTGGCAGTCCACCTCGGCATAATAAGCCTCCAACCAGTCCATGCCCAAGATAACATCAAAGTCGCGAATGGCAAGCACAACTAACTGGGCAGGTAACTCATGGCCCTCGATGGTCAAGGGAACCTCACTCAAACAATTATAAGACAACAAGAAATCCCCAGAAGGAACCTCTACCATCAGCCCATTAGACATCTCATCAACGGGTGCAGAAAGAATATCTACGAACTGCTCAGAAATAAAAGAATGCGAAACACCCGAATCAATTAACACATGCGCAGAGTTCGCAAGGACAGAAAGTGTACCTTCCACCAAGTTGGACGCACGAGCCTCCTTCCTGGTGATAGCTAGAACTCTCCCCTGGGTCCTCGGCTTCTTCTGATCACCTGGTCCTTGCCCCTGACCATGCCCCTGCGGGCAATACCTCGCCAAATGGCCCTGCTGGCAACAAGTGTAACACCTCCCAGAAAATGCAGGACACTGAGTCCCACCATGAGTACCACCGCAATCTCGACAAGCTGTTGGAAGCCTTTGACCTGCCTCCTGCTGAGCACTGGACACCGACTGACTCTGCTGGCTCTGCCTGGGTCTGCTACTACCGCTACTGCCGCTGCTGCTGCCACCGCCTCAAAAGAACCTCCTGAATCTGGAGCTGAGTGAAGATGATCCTGATCCGGACGAAGGAGCTGCTGCTGCTGCTGTCTTTCCCCTGCCATGAATTGGCCCCTGAATAGTGAGACCCCTCTCCTGAGCTGATTGATCATGCTGTGCCTCTACTGCCGCGGCACACCTAACCGCCGATGCCAAATCTGTACAACAGTAGGATGCCACAAAACTCCTCAAATTGGACCTCAGTCCATCCACAAACCTCTCAGTCCGGCGCTCCTCGTCTCCTGAAATAAAAGGCACGAACCTCCTAAGCGAAACAAACTTCATCTGGTACTCAAGCACTGTCATGCTTCCTTAGGTCAACTCCATAAATTCCCTCTCCTTGGCCCTTTAGACATGCCTAGGGAAGTACTACGCGTTGAATTCCTTCACAAAAGTCTCCCATGGGATCTCTCTGAGATTCATATCTGCATATGACAAACTCTTCAAAGTGGTCCACCAGTCGTAGGCATCATCCTTCAACATGAAGGTAGCCAACGGAGTCCTCTCAACCGCCGCACAATCCATGGTATCAAAAGTCTTCTCCAACTCCCTCAACCAATGAACATCCTCATCAGGATCGGGACGACCGGTAAAATGAGGCGGCTTCAGCTTCAGGAATCTCTCCAGAGCAGTTGAAGGCCCCCCCGAGCACTAGAATTCTCACTAGGGTCTCGGGTCTGGTATCCAGCCATCGTGTCCATCATAGCCTCCATAAAACACTCCATACTCGACCTACCGGCCTCAGATCTACTAGGGACATCTCTCCGCTCTCTAATGACTGGCATCCTCTTCCTAGGAGCCATCTAATCGCCTACAATCACAGAAATCGAAAAGTTCTAATTAGAATCCTAAAACCTACACTACCGCTGTGCCTGTATAGGATAATGTAATTATTTGCTGAAATTATGATATTTAACCTAGTTATTCATTTATTTGCCAGACCGAACGCTCTGATACCAACTGTAACGACCAAACGCGGGAAACACCGACCCGTTGAGACCAAACAGCAACCCCTCGGATAGCGCGCTGGCTACTTCGGCCTGACAGGCTTCAGGTGGTTCTGCTTCCCCCAGCACGAGTGACACTCCGAATGTTCCACTCCCACACCGATACTAGCTATACCCTGGGGTACACCAGGTGACCCTCTCTCTAGGCGTCACCCCGCCACTCCCACACCGGCGCCGTGTCACTCCCACACCGACACAAGGTGCCTAAGCGCTAACAACTGTCACTCTAGGCCTACGATCGCACAAAACACAACACGGTGCGATCCGATCACATAGAATCCATCGTCATCGAGTACATTTCTAAGCATGCGATTAACTAAACTATCTAACACTGTAAACACGTGTTAATTGCAGGGATTAATAGAATTCTTGCTTGAATCGCGTCGCCCACGGCCGACGTCATTCAAGCTTCCTAAACTGGTTCATGTGAAATCTAGCCTCGGAAAAAGGCCTAAAAGGCATCGTTCAACAAGGTCGTTGTTTCAAAGGCGTCGCTGTCTCTAGTCGCCTGATAACGACATAAACACAGACAGACCTCGGGGTGATCTGACTTAAAACGTGTCGAGCATGGAAGTCGCCGTTCAAAAGGCGTCGCTGTACCTGGACGCTCATCAGTCCAGAGACAGACTCTGTTATTTGAGCTAAATCACGTCGCGGGTGGAAGCCGCCTTTCTAAAAGGCGTCGCTGTCCCCCGACGCCATTTAACCCTCACAGATAGGTTCTTCCTCCACCATCTCCCAATCCACGGGGTGGGATTTCCTCCCCCAAATCGTGTAAAAACACAATAAAAGTGAAGAAGGAGGAGAAGAACCTAAATACCCATTAAAACACCCAAATTCTCATTATATGCAATTAGTATTTTCACCCCTAGTCGGTCGATTCACTTGAATCAAATGTTGCTAATCTATATCGGATAACTCTTTATCTGATACAGTGTCCGCCCTGGCCAGGGACTTAAGCGCATCATTCCCGAAACATTCTCTCTCATAATACCGAGAGCGGATGATCCCATATTGAACACACAATTACCTTCGAGGGCATTTCTATGAACCCGATCATCTGACTTATTGATAACCTATGGTTAGGGATTCGTTAGTCAAAGTCAAAGCTCAGAGACGTACCATCAAGGTATCTTTAGTATCTCAGGTCCAAGGATCATCTACGCAACCGAGACAAAAGAATCGAGCTGGTTAATAGTGAGGTATATTGTAACGACCCGCCACCCTATAATCGGGGATCCGATTACTAAATGGGTACCGAATCATTAATTTGGAACCAAACCAGGATCTAAGTACGTCTGGGAAATAAACAATAAACTAAGCTAAACATTCACATCGCATTGAATTCAAAAGAAAATGCAGGAATTAAAAGTTATTACAATGCGACTCGATACAGCAAATAATTACATACTCCAACAGAAAAGAAGTAATTAAGCATATAGGCCAGAAATAAAGATAACAACTATGTCGGGGCATACCCCGGAACAACAACTGACGGCGCACAACACACAGCAGCACACCCCTCGCTAAGTCTGCCTGGAGTTCTCACCTGAAAACCGCAAGGGTGAGTCTCAACGAAAAGACTCAGTAGGGATCCTTCGATCCCCACTGCCCACTCACACACCCACAAGTGCAAAGTATAGCTGAAGGTAAAGTAACAAGTACAGTAGTAATTACTACTCCTAAATCTCGATATGAATCACATGCATTCGAAGTACATAACATGCATATCTCTAAAACCAGTCTACCAGGCCCACAACCAACGTCTCGGCAAAACACGCCAACCACACGAACAAAGGTGAGAACACCGACCCGCTGAGACCAAACAGTAACCCCTCGGATAGCACTCTAGCTACTCCGGCCCAACTGGCTCAGGTGGTTACTCCTTCCCTCAACACGAGTGACACTCCAAAGGTACCACACCCACACCGGTACTAACTAACCCCGGGGTCCACCAGGTGACCCTCTCTCACTAGGCGTCACCCCGCCACACCCACACCGGCGCTGTGCTCCACCCACACCAGCATAGGATGATAAAGCGCTACAACTGTCACTCTAGGTCCACAGTAGCTCAAACCACAACACAGTAAGAAGTCCACGGTCGCATGCAACACCACGCGTACGATCCGGTTACAATGAATCCATCACCATAGAGTATAATTTAAAACATGCATTTAACTAACTAAACAACTGTCTAACAGTATAACATGTTTTAATAGCATGAATTAGTGTAATTCTGTCTTGAATCGCATCGCCCAAGGCCGACGCCATTCAAGTCTCCTAAACTGGTTCACAGAAACTCGGCCACAGAACTTGGCGTAAAACGCGTCACCACAAGTAGCCGCCTTTTGAAAGGCGTTGCTGTCCCTCGTCGCCTTTTAGCGACCGAAAACAGGGACAGGAAATGAGGTAATTTCACTAAAACGCGTCGTCGACGCCAGTCGCCTATTGAAAAGGCGTCACTGTCCCTGGACACTTATCAGTTCGGAAACAGGGTCTGTTAATGGGTTAAATCGCGTCGTGCGTGGGCGCCGCCTTTTTAAAAGGCGTCGCTTCACCTCGACGCCATTTAGCCCCGACAGACATGTTCTCTCCTTGCTTCCCCCAATCCTCGAGGTGGGATTTCTCCCCCAAAACACGTAGAAAAGGCACAAAACATAGAGGGGAAGAAGGAGAATCCATCTACCCAGTTAGAACACCCAATTTCTCATACATGCACTTAGCGTTTTCACCCCAAAAAGCACCCTAAAGCATGCTTCAAATGCTAGAAAACATGGTTTCAAACGAAAATGCACTGGGGATAGTCACCCTACCGGTTACTTGAACTCCTCCAAGCTCCAAGCCGCCCACCCGTCTCGCCCCACGTTGCCGCTGGTACTGCCGGGGTCGTCGTTACTCCACCGGGACGTCGGCCGCCGTCCGGAGAGAAAACGCCGCGGAGGAGGTGGTGGTGGTAGTGGTGGGAGTTAGGAGGTCGATGGAGTGGAGGGAGAAATGAAATGGTGGGAGGAAAAGAGGGAGGGGAAGGAGGCGTCGCCGGAATCGCCGGAGGAAGGGAGGAGAGAGAGAGAGAAGGAAGAAATGAGGGAAAGGAAGGAGGGTTCGCGGGGGTAACCAGAAACTGGCTAAAATGCGTCGAGCTGTACGGACGCCTATCAGTCGACATGACGGGCCGTTCTGACAGAAGTCTGAAATGCGTCGTCCATCCAAGACGCCGTTCATACGACAAGACTAGCGCCGTACACTGACAACCCAGGGTCGCAGTCTGAAAGGCGTCGTCCCTCGCGGACGCCGTTCAGACGACACAACAGGGCCGTACTCTCGCGGCCCAAAGCCAGCCCACATGGCACCCACGTGGCACAATCTAAAACGCGTCTGCAATGCTGGACGCCGTTTAAACCGCGTCTCGCGGGCTCGATGCGAAACAGAATAGAGTCTCAGCCCCATCAGGGCCTAAACTACAGTGTCCGACCCCGAAAACCGGATTCGAAAACCTCAGTCCTTACATATATACCATCCAGCAATTCTAGGTCGGATCAATTCAGTGAACTCATTCTCCAATGAGTACCTACAAGTTCAGCATAGTGTCTCCATACAAGTGACTCATATGATCAGTCACCCTTATCATATGAGTACTAGTCTATCCGGATGTTTGATGTCCATCTCAAACATCTTCCGACTATGAATAATTAAGAACATGTATTTATAAGTCTTCGGTCCCGTAATTATGATCTCATCATAATCCGAAGATTGTTGCACATGTTCATGGGCTTCATCGTGATACAATAATCATAAATCGAACTAATTACACACAATGAATTAATGCCATTATATTAATAAACTGAATGATACATAATATTAGATTGGCTTTTAGACCACCAAATACTAACAATCTCCCACTTGGACTAAAGCCAATCACTTTTATACAGAATACCCATATTCTCTAAGTGAAGCTCAAAGACATTTTGAGACAAAGGCTTTGTCAGTGGATCTGTTATGTTGTTGGCTGAAGGAAATCTTTTCACTATGACATCTCCTCGAGCTATAATCTCTCTGATCAGATAAAAGCGTCGCAGAATGTGCTTCGACTTCTGATGAGACCTCGGCTCTTTCGCTTGAGCAATCGTCCCATTGTTGTCACACAGCAGTGGGACGGGACCAGAGATGCTTTCCACCACACCAAGATCGTCGATGAATTTGTTCATCCAGACAGCTTCCTTGGCGGCTTCAGCAGCAGCAATATATTCAACTTCCGTTGTCGAATCAACAGTAATTTCCTGCTTGGAACTTTTCCAGCTCACTGCTCCCCCGTTGAGTGTAAGACAAAACCTGATGTCGACTTGCTGTCATCAGGGTCAGACTGAAAACTTGATTAAGTGTATCTTTGCAACTTTAATTCTCCTTCTCCATAGACTAGAAACATATCCTTAGTTCTTCTCAAGTACTTAAGGATACATTTTACAGCCTTCCAGTGTTCATCACCTGGATCTGCCTGATGTCTGCTCATAACGCTTAGAGCATATGCAACATCGGGTCTAGTACATAGCATGGCATACATGATGGAACCTATGGCTGAAGCATAGGGAATCTTATCCATCATTGCCTTCTCCTCAGAAGTCTTGGGAGACTGACCTTTGAAGAGATAAATTCCATGTCTCATCGGTATGAGACCTCTCTTAGAATTTTCCATGTCAAACCTTTTGACAATGATTTCTATGTACATGGACTGGGTTAAGGTAAGCATCTTCTTTGATCTGTCTCTATATATCCGTATTCCCAATACATAAGATACTTCTCCCAAATGCTTCATGGAGAAGTTCTTGGATAGCCAGATCTTTATTGATGACATCATTCCTACATCATTCCCAATTAGTAGAATGTTGTCAACGTAAAAAACTAGGAATGTGATTGCGCTCCCATTGTTTTTCTTATATACGCAAGGCTCATCTTCATTCTTAATGAAGCCATAAGATTTGATTGCCTCATCAAACCTTATATTCCAGCTACGTGAAGCTTGCTTTAGTCTATAAATGGACCTTTGCAACGTGCATACCATATCTGGAAATTCCTTTGATGTGAAGTCCTTTGGTTGTATCATATACACCTCTTCCTCAAGATTTCTGTTGAGGAAGGCTGTCTTCACATCCATCTGCCAGATTTCGTAATCATGGTATGCAGCAATGGAGAGAAGAATTCAAATAGACTAAATTATGGCAACAGGTGAGAAGATCTCGTCATAGTTAATTCCTTGCCTTTAACGATATCCTTTCGCCACTAGCCTTATCTTATAAGTCGCTATTCATCCATCTGCACCGATCTTTCTTTTAAAGATCCACTTGCAGCCGATAGGTACTATACCTTCGGGCAAGTCAACCAAGTTCCAAACTTGGTTGATGTGCATGGACTGAATTTCAGAATTCATGGCTTCTCGCCATTTTCCTGCCTTTGGGCTTTCAATGGCCTCCTTGTAAGTCTTAGGATCATTATCCTCATTATAAAGTATCTTAGAACCATCCAAATTAATATGTCCCACATATCTTTTTGGTGATTTAGGTACTCTTTCTGACCTAAGAATTTCTTGTGTACTTATTTGAACAGGTTCAGAAACTGCCAGTTCATCAGATGAATCGTTACTAATTTGTGGGTTTGGAATTTCTTCCAAGATAACTTTACTCCCACTGTCCTTCTGGAGAATATAATCTTCTTCTAGAAAGACAGCTCTCCTGGCTATAAACACCTTTTGTTCGCCAGGATGATAGAAGTAATATTCATAAGTTTCCTTTGGATATCCAACTAATCTACATTTGTCAGTTCTGGACTCCAGCTTATCTGCATCATATCTTTTAACATGAGCAGGACATCCCCAGACTTTAACATGTTTAAGGTCTGGTTTCTTTCCATTCCATATCTCATATAGAGTAATTTCAACAGATTTGCTGGGAACCTTGTTCAGGATATACATAGCCGAGCTAAGTGCATATCCCCAAAAGGACACTGGTAATTTGGACATGCTCATCATGGATCACACCATTTCCATTAATGTGCGATTCCTCCTTTCTGACACACCATTAATCTGAGGTGTATAAGGAGGTGTAAGCTGAGATAAGATACCATTATCCTTTAGGTATTTAATGAACTCCATGTTACAAGTATTCACCACTACGATTAGATCGGATGGCTTTTATGCTTTTTTCAGTTTGTGTTTCTACTTCATTTCTAAATTCTCTGAATTTCTCAAAGGCTTCAGATTTATACTTCAGTAAGTATATGAATCCGAATCTTAAGTAATCATCAGTGAATATGATGAAGTACGAGAAACCACCAATAGCTTGGGTAGACATAGGGCCACATATATCAGAATGTATTAGTTCTAGTACGTCTTTGGCTCGTTCTCTAGTTCCAGAAAATGGAGATTTAGCCATTTTACCCATCAAACATGACTCATAGGTCGCATATGATTCATAATCAAATGGATCTAAGTATCCATCTTTATGCAACCTTTGGAATCTATTTTCTCCAATGTGACCAAGCCTACAATGCCATAAGTAAGCTTTGTTCATTTCATACCTTTTCCTTTTAGTTATGGAGCTGATGTTTAAATTATCATGAGACACATTCAACAAGTACAATCTATTGGATAATAAAGCAAAAACTATTAATTTATTTCTAAAATAAATTGAACAATAATTATTCCTAACAGATAAAGTGTACCCTATTCTATCTAAACATGAAATAGAAATAATATTCCGTATTATGCTAGGTATATAATAGCATTCATCTAATGAAAAAGTGTCTCCGGATGGCAGCTTGAGCTCCACTATCCCTATAGCAATCGCCGCAACTCTTGCGCCGTTACTGTAGACACGCTAATTTTGATATCATTTTGAGTAAATTTCATATCATATAATAATGCCTCAAAATGGTCTGATATTTAATCCTTAGTTGATTTTTATTAATCTTTCTGGATTGATTATCTAAATGACATCGGTCAGATAGACATAATTTAAGTTTATTAAAGAAATTCATTTTAACTCAGATTTTTAATCAAATATGAAAGATTCTAAAAGACGTCGACCTGTAAAGATGTCATTTAGGGTTATATTCTTATTTTGATTTTTAATCTAATTTTTAATTAATTTGTTAATAAACTAAAAGACGTCTGCCATGAATGACGCCATTTAGGTTTCTTAAACTGTTTCTGTTTCTTCTTCCCGATGTTTATCCTTATCTTAATTAAACTAAAAGATGTCTTCCATGGGCGACGCGTTTTAGTTAATTACAGATAATAATGAATTAGACTGTATTTATCTGTTTCTTGGTTGGATTGGCTTCAAATTCCTTCATGTTAATCTGTAAGTAACCGAGAACGCGCGAACTTAAGCCTATAAATACCCAAGCCCTTGGCCATTAAAAAAAATGTGTGATTAAAGTGATAATTTGAGTGCGGAAATTATTAGCAAATTAGTTTGGGATTTTTGAAAGAGACATTATCCAAATGCTAAAGGATCAAGGCGTTGCTACTACTTCCAGGAGTCTTGAAGCATCGTCCTTTCTTCGTCATTTCTTCATCCTTTCAAGATCCATTCAAGAACCAAGGCTTTCTAGGGGTCATCCAACTTTCTTCTTAATCAATTTCTGCACATCTTATTCATATTCTCATATTTTCATCACGTTAGCATCATAATTTCATCACATCACTCCATGCAACACATATTCACTAGCATTATTTTCCAATCCATATTTTAAGGGGTTTCAAAGACTACAAACAAGTGAGTTCATTTGTTTAGTTGTATGATTAGAATTATTATTGGAATAGATACTACATCTATTTGAGTTCTTATTGTTCTTTCCCTCTTTCTTTCTTTCCATTTTTTTGTAAGGTACAAAGAAGATTAAGAGGAGAGAATCAATAACAAGGAAATCTGGACGATCCTCAAAGTCCGATAAGCATTCAAAGCAAGAACAATAAAAATGGCTCTTTTCTTTCAGCCGGCTGAAGGAGGAGAATCAAGAACTCCAACATCTCCCAATTCTGAAACAGGTAAGTGATCAATCTCTGTCTTTTGGAACTTTTTAGTCAAAAGTTTCTAGCGATCACATTCACATAATTTTTAATCGGTTTATTTGTCACTTAAACACCATAAATTTTCATGATAATTACACA
Source organism: Zantedeschia hybrid cultivar (assembly GCA_030544215.1). Taxonomy (NCBI): domain Eukaryota; kingdom Viridiplantae; phylum Streptophyta; class Magnoliopsida; order Alismatales; family Araceae; genus Zantedeschia; species Zantedeschia hybrid cultivar. The sequence goes on along the minus strand of JARZZO010000013.1, from coordinate 9,930,879 downwards.
TCCCAATTTGAGCACTCACAGCTTTTTGGCGATCACGGTGGGACTTGGTCTCGCCATCTTTTAATCTTTGTTCTTGCTTTTTGTCAATCGGGCACTCACGGTGCACCACCTATGTCTCTCGACATGCCCTCACCGATCGGTGAGTTTTTAGTTTAGTTGTTATTCCCACGTGCACACCCTTGCGGCAAGATCTTGCCCTCCCCGTTTGATAGGTTGAAAGTTGTGATTGTGAAAGGAAGAATGTGTGATTAAGTGATATGTTAGTTGTTTACATATAAAATTATCCTGTTAAAAATTGAAATATAAAAAAAAAAAGATTCGCATGAGCCAATTATTTTAACGTTTTTATTATGTTTGTTTGAGAAGGAATCGATCCAGAAATTCCTCCTGAATTGTTGATTCTGCGACCTGAAAAGTGTCCAGGAACAGCGACGCGTTTCATACTGCGTCGCCTAACCACGACGCCTTGCAGGCCAAATTCTCTGTTGTGTGCTGCTTAAGCTTCTGCGAGCAGAATAAGGTTCTGGTTTGAATAGCGTCGACCAATAGCGACGCGTTTCAGATAGTTTCTTGTTTTCATCTTCAGTCCTCAGATTTTTGATCTGATTGCTATTACACATTACATATTAAGCATTAGAGGCCATCCCGGCCACAGGTCATACGCACTGGGGCTAACACCCCCTTTTTCTCATAGGAACACCTTTCTTGACGTTCTCACCTCTCTCTGATTGGGTCGGTCCCTCGATCAGACTAGAGTGGTTGACGTTAAAGACCTCTGTAGGTCTCCAAAATCAAGGTATTCATGCTTGTTCATCGGGCTGGTTGTACTAATCGAAGTCCTAGATAGATTCTTCATAACGTTGTGAGAGAAAGCCATAGAGTATAACGGTGGAAATTGAACTGAAACTAGGATCCTACCCGTTGAGTGAACTTGTGATTAACTAAATCCAAATAACCCAACAAGGAATCCTAAAATAACGTTAAACTTCCACTTGTTTGCTTAATCTCTGTACAACTTGTCTACAAATCTTTGAAAAAAAAATCTAATACCATGTTGCTTCGATCAGGTAGGGATTTGAGCATGGCTTCAGATGCTCTGGTCAATTACGAGGGAGATGCTAATGCCCCTCTTGAATCCAATTATCACTATAAGAACGGGGGAGATGCTAATGCCCCCCATGATCCCAATTCTTATTCATTTCAACATGAGGGAAATCTCCAAATCCCTCCTCCTTTTGTTCATGATCAACACAATTCTGGTGTTGATCTTCCCCCGCATGTGCATGCGGTATCTAATCCTATCTTTGAGGGGGGCATGGACCCGAATGAACCCTCCTCATCTAATCCCTCGGATCTAGTCAACGCTCTAGGAGTTCTGGCCTCCCATCTGGATCCTCAACAACTTGAGGCAATTCAATCCATTTTGAAGGGGAAGACGCCCATATCGTCTACTAGACCGAATCCTGTGGTCTCCCTTGCCATTCCTCAACCTCCTCCTCAGCATACTGCATTCATTCATCAGGCCATGGAAGGCCTTCAGGTTTCAACTTCTCGGCCAGTTGGGCTACAACTGTCTTCCTCGAGGCAACCGGCTAGACCGCCTATGCCAACTTATCAAAATGCCCTCAAGCATGGCGGAAGCGCTGCCGAACCTCAACCCTATTGTCCCCCTTGCCCTACATACTCTAGGCAACAGGCCTATCATGTACCCCCACCTCCCCCTCCTCCTGTCGATCCGACGACTCAAGCTCTGCTCGTGAAGATGGAGTGTATGGATGAGCAGTTCAATAATTTTCAGAAAATGATGGGAGTTAAAGTTGTACCTGAGATTAACCTGCTAAGTCTGCCCGTGTTCCATTACCCGCCCTCCGAAATGCCAGTGTACCGAAAATACAACGGTACTGGTAACCCCTTTACTCATTTGAAGGAGTTCATGCACGAGTCATCTTTCTGGCAGAATGACAAGAGGTCGTTGGCATTTTTGTTCAGGAAATCCTTAGAGGGACCAGCCCTTGAATGGTTCTTTTCCTTAGAGCCATCTGAAGTAGAGGACTATGGTATCGTATCACGAAAATTCATTCAACGATAACAGGATAGAGTTGCACCCTCTCTGTCCATTACTGACCTGATAGTAGAAAAAATGAAGCCCAACGAGGAATTCGTCAGTTTTGCTGATAGATGGAGAGACATGGCAGAAAAAGTTAAAGATCATATGTCTAAGTCCGAGCAAGTAAAGATGTTGATTTCCAATGCTACACCTCAGTTTAAGCTAGTCCTCGCCTTGAACAACTTGACCAGCATGGCAGAGCTCTATGAAAGGGCGAGTTACTGTCAAAATGCTTTCAAGGATGCTACATTCTCTAGTATCTTTGATCCTCACTGACCTAGCAGGCCTCCACCTCAGAAGCTAGCCGTGCCAAATTCTCCTAGCACGGGTCCAACAACTGAGGGCACGCTCTCTCATGAGCAGATTAGTACCATGAACAACAATCAGCCCCAGTTCGTGAGGAGCTAGCCACCATCACAGTTCACAGGCCAAAGACCACCGAACCAGCAGGGTTACAGACAACAGCAGCCATAGTATCAGCAACCCCAGCAGCCAAATCCACAATATCAACAGCTACAGTATCAGCGGCCACAGCAGCCCAACCAGCAGCCACAACAGCAGCCACAGCAGCAGCCACAGCGGTAGTTACAGTACTAGCCCCCACAACAACAGCAGTACCAGCCGCGCGCACTGTCGGCATATCATAATGTACCTCCTCCTGCTGATTATAACCAGTAGAGAAAGCCTCCAGGCCCGAAAAGGGCAGAATATCCAGTCCTTCCAGAATCCTTGTCAGATATCTTCAATGCTTTAATGGCTGCCAATGCCTTGGTTTTGCCAAGAGAAAAAACAGTTTGGCCCCAAAATGCCGACACTTCTAGGTATTGTTATTTCCATAGACAACCTGGACACACAATAGATGCATACTTCCAATTTTGAGATTATATCCATGATCTCAACGAGCAGGGAGGCATTGATTAGGAAGAAATAAGGAAGTATATATCCGCCTTGAAGGCGAGAAGGCCCCAACAACAACAACAGCAACCCCAACAACAGCAACAACCAAGAGCGCCAGCACAGGTGGCAGCACCCCCGAACATGGGTATAGTGCAGAACCCACTTCCGGAACACCAGCACTAGAATCAAGTTATCCCTATTTTAACAAATAGCCAGTCTGAAGCTAATCGAGGGCAACAATGGAAGATAGAGGACTCTTACTCTATTTATTCAACGCGTCACACTCCGAGCACCACTGAGCAACCACCACGCCGCACCCTCCATGTACCTAAACCACAACCCGTTACCATCACACCAGTACCAACACCCGCATACCGTTTACCCACGCCCATTAACCCATCACCACCGCCCGCTTTCTTCAAACCCATTACCCCCCACGCCATCACACCTCCATCAAACAACCTACCGCAGGCTAATTATGCACCCCTCATGCCATCCAAACCATTGCTCCGCGTACCATTCCCCACATCATCTACCACCACCACCGCCTACCAAAATACCATACAACCATCCAAACCATTACTCCACATACCATTCCCCACTTCAACTGTGCCAACCACTTACCATACCACTATCCAACCCTCTAAACCCCTCATTCGCACCATACCATCATCAACTAACCCACGCCATCACCTGTATACCAACCATCCACACCATCTACGCTATCTACCAACCCCGCGGTGCTCAAGTTATCACCTGGTCCTTCCACTAGTGAAGAACATGCACTCCGGAGTGGGAGGATCTTCAATAAGGTCTTTCCTCAATCTACAGTCAGAGAAGGTCCATCACAGCCGTTAGAGGAAGCGCATAACAATGAGAGTGCACCAGGCACTCAATATGACCGACTGAAGCAACTGGATAGAACACCGGCACGAATCTCTGTGCTTGAGTTGATCAAGAGATCGAAGACCCATCAGGAAGCTCTGATGGAATACCTACAAAAAGTGATGGTCAACGAAGATGTGCCAGTGGAGAAGATCACCACACTACTAGTTCCGCAGGGGGATCAACCCTCTATCTTATTTCATGGTTCGGAACTAGCACCACTAGCAGCCAGGAATATGGCTCTGAGTATTACGGTCAATATCTACAAAAAGGCCGTAGACACATGCCTGGTTGACACGGGGGCTTCAATTAATGTCCTGGCTTCGAAGACCCTTGAACTATGTGGTGTACCCAAGGAAAAATGGCTGCTTAGCCCCATTTCTGTTACAACCTATGATAACTCCATCTGTTCCCCTTTGGGAATGGTCTATTTAAAAGTAGAGTTAGGCCTTGTATGTTATGGCGAGGTCGAATTTCACATCTTGGAAATTGATCCTTCCTTGAAGGCTATTTTGGGCCGTCCTTACATTAAAATCCTTGAGGCGATTCCCTCTATGAATCATCAGTGCCTCAAATTTCCCTACAAAGGATGAGTCATTAAAGTTACGAGCATGCAATCCTTGCTGCTACTCACTCCTTGAATATCAAGCCAACTCCTCCACTTGGCCGACAACCTTTTCTGTCGGTATTACAGGTCTACCGTTTTATGGCTGATACTTTAAAGGCCGCCGCTCTTATTCCTTATGTAAGGAATCGCCATGAACGCAGCGGAAATAAAAACGATTCCATTGTATCGGTCGCTGGGATCGTAAAACGGACATTAAAATAAATGCGGGAAGAACAGTTCTTCACCTTTGCGGGGTTTCGAATCTCCCGTGGATGATGCCGACTCGGTAATCGCGCACGCGTACGATCTCTAGAGGTATCCACACGAGTTCCCACAGCAGACGCGATTTCCTCCTCAACTTGAGTGCTCCGACCAGATCTTAAATCCACCATGCGCGGAGAAAGACAGATCCACTCCAAGAGAGAGAGAAGGAGAGAGAGAGAGGAGAAAGAGAATCTGGGGTGAAAAATCGTCCAACCAACTTTTTACCCCTTCCCCTTAGCCCTCCTTATATAGAAATAAGGATAAGCACAAGGATTAATCCTCATGATTATCCAAGAGTTTGGCCTTGGATAATTCTCCATTAAATCTTCATGTTTATCCTGCGGCTTTTCACAAAAACCCAGATAAGCATGAAATTTAACGTCTCTCACCGTCTGTCGAGAACTCTTATGTGTGTGACCCTCTAGGCCCATATATCAGTCCGGTTGCAGGCCCATTAAACTTAGAAATGTTTCTTGAGTTTAATATTTATTAATTAACATTTAAACATCATATGTTAAATGATTAATTTAACAAATAAGTGAATTATCATCTGATGATAAATTCACTTGGCCTTCTGATCATGAATAGCACCAAACACTACCTCATGATCCCATAAGATATAAGGGATATTGTTCCCTTTAATTGAACCTTTCCGTCTGCCGATACCGCACAGATATAATCCTTCACTCATACAATGTCCCAATAATTGAACCTTTATAGTCATTCCCTTTAATTGAACCTTTATAGTCAAACCCTCTATCGCATTATCCATATGGATTCCAGTACTCAGTTAATATCTAGAAAGACATCTCTTTCATTTGACCCTGGCCAGGGATTTCTGTGTACACATCCATAGGACATTCTCTCTCCAGTCTTATACCAAGAGTGAGTGATCCCTTGTTGTTCACTCAATTACCTTCGCAAGCTTTCCACTGTATCTGAAAGACCGATTATGGTGGACTTAATGGTTAAAGTCCACGAGTCAGAGAATCAAGATACAATGGTCCACAAACAAGGTATCATTGGTGACTCAGGTCAAAGGACCAACTGTGCTACTGCAACGATTGAATTCCCTGGTTGACTAATAGGTATAATTACTATCCAGGAATTCTTATTTGGGTCTGTTCAGTGAACTCATTCTCTAATGAGCACCCACTTGTTTGTCTTAGTGTCGCCACACGAGTGAATATGAGATCATTCACCCTCATCATATGAGCAGACATAACTTGTGTCGATCTTATCGGATATTTAATGTCCATCTCAAATATCCTATGATCGAGAACTGTTTAAGACAATTGACTGAGGATGTTGATCTCACTATCATGATCTCATCATGATTCAATATCCCATACATTTGTCTATGGACCTTCATTACGATAGTTACTTTGCGAGAACTATGAATGAAGAAATGATTACCTTTATTAATAATTTGAACTAGAATGTACAATGATTGGCTTTGAAGCCACCCAATTCTAACACCTTACCCACTGGATGCCATAAAGCGGGGGAAGTGCATGAGTACCCCTGGTTGGAAAATAATGATGAAGGGTGGTTATCAGCTTGGAAAGGGCCTAGGCATGCAATTACAAGGCAGAACCACGCCCCTCAAGGACAACCGAAGGACACCTGGAAATAGTCTGGGCTATAGGCCAAGAAAAGTGAGGCACGACATTATTCAGCAGGAAGAAAATGAAGACGGCCAAAAGGTCTGGGAAACAATGTCTACACCATGCAAAGAAGGCCAGGACCCTTTAACATGGACCTTATACACACATTTGTCAAGGGGCCCGTGATCAGTCATGATAACACAGTAGTTATCACTTCCTGTTTTGATCTCCATGACATATATGGAAGAGACTTGGCCAGACATTGTTCAGAATTGTTGACATACCAGTCCTTAGAGGCTCTGCGGCCAATGAAAAGGAGGAAGTTCTAAGATCCTGAGTGTGAATGGTACCGATGGTTTGACTTGAGGGGTCTGTACATTACATTAAACAGACTATTTCTTGATCTCTCAGAACCAAAGTGGCCGCCACAAATAGATGAGCTGATTGAAGGGCCTGGTGCCATTTTTGACAAAAGAATTTTGCTGTCTGAGGAAACATATGAAGGGGAGCCAGATGACCCCTATAAAGCTGGTTATACCACAGATCTTCTTTGGAGGGGGACTTATCCCTCTTACATTTTCACACTCCATACCTTATCCCGCACTCTGCTTCTGACCCCGACTTGGTCGTTGGTCATCACTGAAGATATTCCACGGGCTCCGCCCATTATGATCATTCTGTCCCCATGGGACTTTATGATGGATATAGGTGTCCTCTAAGCCAATCATAAGGCACCTATTTCAATCTGGTTCACTAATAAATGACATTAAATTCATTATGTAGACTGGCATATTTACATTGCGCATAATGAAGTCCATGAATGTGTGCAATAGTCATCAGATTATGATGAGATCATAATAATGAGACTGATGACTTATAAACGCATATTCTTAATTGTTCCTAGTCGTAGGATGTTTGAGAAGGACATCAAACATCCGGTTAGACTAGTACAGGTTCTTCCAGCTCATATGATGAGGGTGACTGATCTTGTTAGTTACTAGTGTGGAGACACAATGGTAAACCTGTAGGTGCTCATTGGGGAATGAGTTCACTGAACTGATCCGGCATGAATCGCCGAATGGTAATTTACCTGACTGTCAATCGGCTTGATTCATCCTCACAGTAGCGTGGTTGATCCTTGGACTTGAGACACCAAAGACACCTTGTCGATGGACTTATGGACTTTGACCTTGACCTACGAATCCCTATCCACGGGATCTCTAATAGTCAAGGATCGGGTCCAGCGGAAGACCTTCGAAGGTGATTGTGTGTTCAATATAGGATCGTTCGCTCTCAGGTAACTGGAGAGAGAATGCTCTAGAATGGATCCGCAGGAGTCTCTGGCCAGAGCAGAAACAATATCAGAAAAGTGATTTTCGGATATTGTACAGCGGAGTCTGATTCAAGAGAGTTGACCATCTAAGGTTTGACAGTTGACCATACCTTAGGTTAACTCGAGAGCATTGTGCGAACGAAGGATTATAGCCACGTGGTAACTGTGGACGGACAGGTTCCATGAGTGGGTTGCTGAACCCCATTACCTTCCGGGATCATGCGGTGTTGCTTGGCACCCAACTTGATCGGAAGCCTGACCGAATTTACATGCGATGATAATTCGGTTAAGTAATTAGTTAATATCTAGATATTAATTAATTACAATAAGTCAATAACTAGTTATTGGACTTAATGGGCTGAAAACCGGACTGGTAAATGGGCCTAGAGGGTCACACGCAATAAGATTCTCAGTCGGTGGTACATAAGTGGGATTTATATTAACTCGGGGACTTTTGTGAAAAGTCGCGCCGACTTAATATATATACGCGCTATTGAGAAACCTTGGGCCAAGCTCCAGGATTTCCCTTGCTGGCCGTCACCCCCCCCCCTTTCTCTCTCCTCCTCTGGGCGTCCCGTTCGAGGCGCCAGAATAGTTTCCGTCTCCGCCGCGCGTGATTCCCGAAAGTCGGGAATTCCCGTCGGCGGTATTTCAGCAATCGTTGCGGCGACGGATCTTCAGCGAGCGAGCTGATACGGACGAGGGATCGAGGACGAACCACCGCGGAGGATCGCGTGGATATCGCTGGAGGCCGGACGCTTGTGCGGCTCGCGGTATCGCCTCGACGAAACCGAGACGGAAGCGGATTCAAATCCGCACACGGTAATGGATTATTCCCGTTAGTTTTCGGTTTGCGTTTTTCGTTCCGAATCGGATCAGCGGGCATCGGGCGGGATTTAATTTTGTTCGTCGTTTCCGCTGCGTTCTTCGCGTCCCGCCCGGATCCCAACAGTGGTATCAGAGCGAGGTTCCACTCTGATCCGCTTCGGGACGACGAAATTATTATTCTAAATTATTTCATGCATAAATTCGTTTTTCCTCATAGATATTGTTCATGGGATGAACTTAGAATATCAAATTTAATTTTTCTGTGTGAAAAACGAAATTTTTGAGGGTTTCATCGCGTTCTTCATGGTGATGAAGAACCGGTTTTGTGGGCTTCAAAAGGGGATTAATGATGGTTGGACCATCTCTGTGGGTTTGCTGGTATGACCAGCTACCCCTCACCATCCCCGGAAAATTTCCATGGCGGCCGATGGAGCTTTTCTTCCTATAATTTTCAAGAGTTGAAAAAGGATTGAGGAAAGGCTAAGATCTGCGAAACTGCACAAATCTCCATCTTTGGAGGTTCACCGGCGGCGAAGGAGTCGCCGGCCGGCCATCACCGGCGATGGAAATGAAAGGGGTAACTCCCCTCTTCAATTTCCGGCCACCTTCGCGGCCGCCGCCGGCGGCGGCGGCACCTGAAACTGGCAAGAAACAGGGCCAAAAACCCTAAAACGGGCCGATCGAGCTGCAGGAAACAGGGCCTGGACCGGCCGGTCCCGCGCTAGGCCCCTGGCCGGACGAGAGCCGGCCCGGCCGGCCCAGGCGCTCGACCTGGCTGAGCCAGGTCGCGCCTGGGTCCGGCACTCGCCCGGCCCGGGCGCACCTGGGGCCCGTCCTGGCTCGGCTAGGTGCCCGGGCCCGAGCCAGATGGCCCCTGGCTCGAGCCAGACGAGCCAGGTTTGGCCCTGGCTGCACCAGCTCGAGCCAGTTGGGCCCATTAAGCCCTAATTAGGCCCATTAAGCCTATTTTGGCCCAATTAACCCCAAAAACCCCTTATTTAATTAAAAACCCCATCCTATTTAACTTGAACTTGAAATTAATAATGTTTAAAATTATTTTAAACATTAAATTAATTATTTTGAGTTAAAAGAGGATTATAATTAAGATATGATCTTAATTATGGATTATTATTTTAATCAAACGTTTTGTGAGGTTTATTAAGATATGATCTTAATAGTTAATTGTTTTAACTAAATAAGATAGGATCTTAATTATTTTAATTAATTAATTAAATGAGTTATAATTAAGATATGATCTTAATTATAAATAACTTTTAATTAGTTGATTAAAGGGGTTTATATTTAAGATATGATCTTAAATATAATTAACAAATGTTGTTATTTATTTAAAGGGGATTTAAATATAAGATGTGATCTTAAAATTTTATTAACAAATGTTGTTAATTATTTAAGTGATTAGATCATTGTTATGGTTTTAAAATTAATTAATAAATGTTGTTAATTTTATTTTAATTAACTAATTAGATAATTCTTTAGCAATTGTTGTTAGAGAATTATTTTAATAATTTGGAGACACTTAATAATAGTTGTTAAGTGATTAATTAACTAATTATAATAGTTATAATTAAGTTGATTATTTCTTGAGTAATAAAACTTATTAAATGTTATTAAGGACTAATTAAGTCTTAATAATAGTTATTAAGATGATTAATTAGTTTACTCATGTATCCCTTAATTATTGTTTTATTGATCTAATCTATTTGAAATTGATCTTTTAATAAAAGTTACTAAGAGATTATATTAAGTCTAAACTGTTAGACTATATTAATTAGAAATGTTCTAATTATTATTTCTTAATAATTATTATTGAGAAATATGATTTTAATAAAGGGGTTTATTAACAAGGAGTTGTTAAGGGGTTAATAATTTGAGTTGAAAATTCTTTTATAAATGTTATTTATGAATTTTTAATTCTATCTAAATGTTAGATTGTTTCGCATTAATAATTGTTATTAATGTGATTTAATATTAATCTAAGTGTTAGATTAATTAATTTAGAATTGTTCTAAATTATGCATGGAATATTTTAGAATTTTAATTTTAGCTTTGTATGCGCATGTTGATGTGTTTAATGCTTTAAATTAGATTTATTGCATGTTAGAAAATGAGATTTTCGAAAAATTCAAATTATCCAATTTTGATTGGTACCCAGGTTTTAAGAAAGCCAAAATTATTATAATTTCAAAATTTTAGCCTTCATGTGATGTGCTTTATCATGTGTGGATGGTTAAAATTTATGGTGGTTATGGACATGCACTTAGTTAAATTTCATATCATGTGATGGTGTGTGATTTTATAGATTGTTATGGAATGTGATGCTCATTAATTAAATGTTAATTAATGAGGCTTGTGTGCCTCCCTCTCTCTCCCATTCCATTGTAATTCTATCTCCCTCCATTATTGTACTCGGCCATAAAGCTTTCTCTTACAATTTATTTGTATTTGAAATCGTTTCAAAATTAATATTATTTGTAATTGATCGCGCCGACCGAGGAGAGGTGAGGATGATCCACAAATGCAACCAGGAAGGCGACAGGAGATGAGATCACCAGTGGCGGTGTGTTTGCATGTTTAGATTATATAAATGTTATATAGTTTTGGTGATTAATTGTTTGGCTCCAGTTAATCACCGTGCTGTCCATGACCACATAATGAACATGTATAGATGATGCATGACTTTTTAGTTATTGATTATGAATCGATTGCTAATATCTCGGTATAGTTAAATATATTCGATATATTTATAAACTATCACCTAGGATGAGACCAACTTAACATAAACAAAACCTTCAACATAAAGTCTAAGCCAGAGCGCGAGTCATTGAGAATGTACCGTGTGGCTCTCCATCAATATAGTTCTCAGAACTTGATTCAGTGATGACAGTTTCTACGTGTTTACCCGAGATCTGCCACCATCTGATGAAAGGACTATTAACTATGGCATTGTAATGCCTTAAGATTGGAATAGAGGAACGGTGTAGCTATCCTCGCGTTTACCCGGGAGCTGCATTCTTACTCTACTCTGTCACGTATTGATGGTAAAGCTTAGACCAGGTATAATGGTCTACTGTGTTTACCCGGGACCATTAAAGACCTTGGAGCCGAAATAAGATCGGATATTGCAAGGAGTTGCAATTACCATGAGATGGTTGCTCTAAGATAATGGTATGATACTATGTATTTACCCGAGGTCATACTGTGATTCTTGGAGATTCTGATCCTTACTAAAAGACCGTCGGAGTCTTCCGTTCTGTATACCTGAAGGTTATACAGTCCGTCGAAAAATAGTGGAAAATAATTCAAGATAAAAGACCATAATTGAATTATCAGAACTATCTGCTTAAATCACGTTATTTCCTTCGATTCACTAAAATGTCGTCTATTCGAGAAGTTGGCATATTGGATGCCAATACTTCTCATACTCAGACTGACTAAAAAACTCTGAAGAATGTCTTCAGGACCAAGTGAAAGTCACTATCCTAATCAGAAATCATGAATCCTCTTACTTGGATAGACCAAGGTGCAGAGCTACTTATGGTATGCCTTATTGAAAGGCAATGATTGTCATGAAATCTATTATTTGGATAGACCAAGATGAAGAGATATTCATGATATGTCTTTGAGAAAGACAAGTGGTAAGATTTTAAACGATCGAATCCACACCTGAAAAAGGATAAAGAAAAGTCAGTTGAGATAGAGAAGTAGCAGTTCTTCCACTGCATCCAATATAAGGATACTGGTAAAGGCAAAACGAATATGAAACTTGAAAGAAGTTTCGGATATTCTTATTAATTAACTTTTGCATGTCTACTGGAGAATTAGCGTATCCAATATGAGATATTGGAAATGATTCTCAGAGTTGCGATAGTGTGCAGACTTAGACAATTAAAAGGAAATCGAGAAAATATAAGTGTTGAGTTAGACTCAACTATTGTTCATGATATTCATAGATTACTGTTAGACAGTAAATCTTTGTATATCTATAGGAGTCAAATATGAAACTGAATAATTGTTATTTAGTTGCATAAGATATCAAGAATAACATTGATTGAGAAAGAATAATAGTTGTTCGAATCAGTCAATGCACTATAGATTCTTGATGTGATATTTCATGTGATGAATATACACAAGTCTCCTATAGAAATGAACTGTGTGAATCATGATTATCTATGGTATTGTACACAGGATTGTACAATAAGACATTATTGGTGCTGATACATATTGATGTAAACAGATCAAAGGCTAAAGATAATCACTCTTATTGACTTACCTTATTAGTGTACTCTTAGAATGATTCGACTGTATGTACTTACTGAAGTACAAAACGAATGTATCTGGGAGATTAAGGTATAAGATCAATATGAAGTATTAGAATTTTTTATTTGATCAAAGAAACTGATACTTTAGTATATGATTCACATAAATCATTAAGAGGATAATTGTATCCTTACTCAATTGATTCTCATTGTATGTCATAGTAATATGATAAAATGAGGAATTACACCTTATTAAGATATGGTGCAATACATAATAAGACTTGCCTAATTCTTATCCTTTTGAACATGAGTATGAACATTAGATGTCCATACTTTAAAGATGGTTCCAAATCAGTCAGTGTGTGTCCATATAAGATATGGAAACCAAATAATTCATATGAGATGTTAATTATGAACAAACCTAATTTAAAAGTCAGGTATTATTGTGATGTGAATTTGTGAATGTCTAAAGAGTTTGTACATTACAGTTATTGGCCATACGATAATGACATAATTGTCGTCTTGAAAGCTGTCTTCTGTGAAGAGGAATATGTCCTCAAAGAAGACAGTGGGAGCTGATAAAACTAGAAGATGATCTAGATTCACAAGTTAACATAAGATTATTAGATAATCTTTAGTTGTTTGGAACCACTCATAACACACATCAGGGAGCTTCATAGATTTTTGAGATTCTCTCAGTGACTAGAAGGATATGTTTGACATATCTAATTAGCAAGATGAGAGGAGCTCAAAATAGATTATGATCTAAAATCTATGATAATGATGCTCTCTGACATTACAACTTTGAGATTGATAAGTTTATTAGAATTCTACTTATCTATACTGCCAATCATCAGATGATGACAGTTGGATGTTAAAAGCGCTCTCTCAATGTGATTGAGGTAAAGATGTATATGATACACCTTTAAAGCTTTTAGAATGTCCAGGAAACAAGTTATGATTTCAAAGATCATTTTGAATCAAACTGAAGCTTCCTAAGTTGTAATAAAAGTTTTGACTTAATAGTCAAATACTATGTAATCATTAAGAATGATCACGGATTGTGTGTGTGTTCAGAAAGAATAGTGGGAGTACGGTCGCTTTAGTAATGCTTTATGATAATAACATCAAAGTCATTAAGAATGACTTCAGGATGTTACTATTAGTGAAAGTATTGTTATCCATGTTTTCCTCCATGATAAGTTTAGTTATAATATTCCACGTATTGGAAATACGAATCTATTAAGATAGATTGGTGGGGATATTATATTGACCTGTATGTCAAGATGTTTGGCATAAATTTCATAACAAGTCTCAATTATTGAGATATGGAATTTATTCCTTTAAAGAAAATGTTCCTTAAAGGATACAGGAGTGAAATGCATCATTAAGCGCTTGAGAAGTGCTAAGGATGCATTCACGTATATGGAGAGGATGATTTGAAACTATGAGGTCACACTGACTCAAATTTCAAGTCAAATAATGGATTCAACCTTCTAGTAGAAAGGAATGGATTGGAATGGTTCTAATCCAGAACTCGATATTAAGGTGACGACATAAATAAGTGATATTGTTATTAGAACAGCATGGGTGAAAAAGTTCATCCCTGAACTAGATGTAGTTCTAAAAGGTCTCTAATAAAAATCTCGTTGTTGTCGGACAACAGTGGGAGCGATCAATTGTGTGATCGAGCCATGATCTCATCAGAAGTTGCAGAACATTCTGAGGTTCTTTCACAGGTTTAGAGACAAAAGATTAAGAGGAAATAACGTAGTGGAAAATATTCCATCTATAGATAATTTAGCAGATCCCTGACCAAGTCTTAGTCACATATTTTATGTAAGCATCACTTATATTTGATGGAGATCAAATGCGAAAGTGATTGGCTTGAGTCCAAGTGGGAGATTGACGGATATAGGTGTCCTCTAAACCAATCATAAGGCACCTATTTCGATCTGGTTCACTAATAAATGGCATTAAATTCATTATGTAGATTGGCATATTTACATTGTGCATAATGAAGTCCATGAATGTGTGCAATAGTCATCAGATTATGACGAGATCATAATAATAAGACTGATGACTTATAAACGCATATTCTTAATTGTTCCTAGTCGTAGGATGTTTGAGAAGGACATCAAACATCCGGTTAGACTAGTACAGGTTCTTCCAGCTCATATGATGAGGGTGACTGATCTTGTTAGTTACTAGTGTGGAGACACAATGGTAAACCTGTAGGTGCTCATTGGGGAATGAGTTCACTGAACTGATCCGGCATGAATCGCCGAATGGTAATTTACCTGACTGTCAATCGGCTTGATTCATCCTCACAGTAGCGTGGTTGATCCTTGGACTTGAGACACCAAAGACACCTTGTCGATGGACTTATGGACTTTGACCTTGACCTACGAATCCCTATCCACGGGATCTCTAATAGTCAAGGATCGGGTCCAGCGGAAGACCTTCGAAGGTGATTGTGTGTTCAATATAGGATCGTTCGCTCTCAGGTAACTGGAGAGAGAATGCTCTAGAATGGATCCGCAGGAGTCTCTGGCCAGAGCAGAAACAATATCAGAAAAGTGGTTTTCGGATATTGTACAGCGGAGTCTGATTCAAGAGAGTTGACCATCTAAGGTTTGACAGTTGACCATACCTTAGGTTAACTCGAGAGCATTGTGCGAATGAAGGATTATAGCCACTTGGTACCTGTGGACGGACAGGTTCCATGAGTGGGTTGCTGAACCCCATTACCTTCTGGGATCATGCGGTGTTGCTAGGCACCCAACTTGATCGGAAGTCCGACCGAATTTACATGCGATGATAATTCGGTTAAGTAATTAGTTAATATCTAGATATTAATTAATTACAATAAGTCAATAACTAGTTATTGGACTTAATGGGCTGAAAACCGGACTGGTAAATGGGCCTAGAGGGTCACACGCAATAAGATTCTCAGTCGGTGGTACATAAGTGGGATTTATATTAACTCGGAGACTTTTGTGACAAGTCGCGCCGACTTAATGTATATACGCGCTGTTGAGAAACCCTGGGCCAAGCTCCAGGATTTCCCTTACTGGCCATCACCCCCCCTTTCTCTCTCCTCCTCTGGGCGTCCCGTTCGAGGCGCCAGAACAGTTTCCGTCTCCGCCGCGCGTGATTCCCGAAAGTCGGGAATTCCCGTCGGCAGGATTTCAACAATCGTTGCGGCGACGGATCTTCAGCGAGCTAGCTGATACGGACGAGGGATCGAGGACGAACCACCGCGGAGGATCGCGTAGATACCGCTGGAGGCCGGACGCTTGTGCGGCTCGCGGCATCGCCTCGACGGAACCGAGACGGAAGCGGATTCGAATCCGCACACGGTAATCGGATTATTCCCGTTAGTTTTCGGTTTGCGTTTTTCGTTCCGAATCGGATCAGCGGGCATCGGGCGAGATTTAATTTTGTTCGTCGTTTCCTCTGCGTTCTTCGCGTCCCGCCCGGATCCCAACACTTTATCCCTCAACCTCCTCTCGATCTAGAGAGGATTTATGATTTAATCTAGGACATGCTGCTGTATGATTCCCCCAATCCTTTGGCCTTGGTGCCGCTTCCTCCATCTCATTCTCCTCCTATTTACCTTCATTCTTGTTTTATGATTAATTCATCTTTTCTCTAAAAAAAAATGTCAATTTGGCAACTTCCTTCTCCCAGATCCTCACTGAGGAAACTTTCTACTTGTTCGATTGTACCCCATAGCGTGGGTCATTCGGTCAAGATTCTCTTCTAGATCTACTCTGCCCCTCCCCTCGGAAGGATTTTCTTGTTTTTCCTCATGTATCCTATAGTTTTCATCCTTCTTCATCCTTATTAGGTCGGGATAGGGAGTCTAGTGAAGTTAGGGAGTCTAGTTCTAGGCAGGTTAATCAAGTTAGGAAATCTAGGAAATCTAAGGATAAACAAATTCGAGATAGATACCTCCAAGATTTGGCTGTTAAATACCTTTCTTGCTCTATGATCTCTCAGCTATTAGAAAATCCTATTCAGATGCTAGAAGATTGTGTAGATGATGAGTTAGTCAATGATGGATATGGGGTGTATGAATTGATACACGAAAAAGACCCCATTATTGAAGATGAGGAAGATGACGAGAACGCAGCTGAGGCATATGCCAGTGGAGTAAAAAGATTTGATAAACCCTCAGCTGCCGTAGAAGAACCCACCAAAGAGATCAATCTAGGGACTGAAGACGAACCTAAGGTTTTCCTCGTTAGTAAGAATCTTTCTGAAATGGATGAGAAGGCAGTGGTCCAAGTTCTTAAGGATTATAAGGATACTTTCGCCTGGAGTTATGAGGATATGCCGGGGTTAGACTCATCACTAGTGGAACACATGTTGACATTAAAGGATAGAGCTAGCCCGGTTAAACAGAAGTTAAGGCGATTCCACCCACAAATGGCTTTGAAGATGAAGGAAGAGGTCGATAAGTTACATAAAGCCAAATTCATTAGAGTTGTCCTCTATCCACAATGGGTGGCCAACATAGTCCCGGTTATGAAGAAAGATGGGAATGTCAGAATTTGTATTGACTTCCGAGATTTAAACCGGGCATATCCTAAGGATAATTTTCCACTGCCTCACATTGATGTACTCATCGATAACACAGCTGGCTATGAAACTCTATCATTTATAGATGGATTCTCAGGATATAATCAGATCAAATTGGCAGAAGAAGATCAAGAAAAGACATCATTCACTACACCTTGGGGAACATATTGTTATGTCGCTATGCCTTTTGGATTAAAGAATGCTAGAGCCACTTATCATAGGGCTATGATGGCAATATTTCATAACATGATGCATATCGATCTAGAAGTGTATGTGGATGACTTGTTAGTGAAATCTAAGACTAAGGTTGAGCATGCCAAAGTTTTGGCAAGAGTATTAGAAAGATCAAGAGAATATCAATTAAAGATGAACCCTAAGAAATGTGTATTCGGGGTATCGTCAGGAAAATTACTTGGATTCATTGTCAGTAAACGGGGAATTGAGATTGATCCCAACAAGGCAAAAGCTATCAGAGAAATGCCACCTCCCAAGAACTTGAAAGAGTTAAGAGGATTGATCGGGAGGTTGCAGTTTATTCGCCGATTTGTCTCCCAGCATTCAAAAAGGTGTAAGCCGTTCTACGAGCTTACCAAGCCGGGAGTCAAATTCGATTGGGACAATAAGTGTCAAGAGGCATTTGATGGATTGAAGAATTATTTGGCAAGTCTTCCTATTTTGAGACCACCATCTCCGGGCAAACCCTTGATTCTATACATTTTTGTCCTAGATGATGCGGTGGGGACTGTCCTAGTACAAGAAGATGAAGAAGGAAAAGAGAGGGCATCCTATTATCTCTCTAAACTTCTCAACCCCGCTGAACAGAGATACACACCAATGGAGAAAACATGCACAGCACTTGTATGGGTAGTTCAGAAATTGAAGCATTACTTTTTAGCCCATGAAGTTCATCTCATCGCTAGAATGAATCCGATCAAGTTTCTCCTTGAGAAATCAGTCCTTACTGATAGGTTAGCACGATGGCAAAGCTTTCTATCTCAATTTGATATCACTTACATTCAACATGCGATTAAAGGCTACGCCATCGCAGAACATCTTGCTCATCACCTCCTTCCTCGTTTTGATCCAGTTCGATCGGAGTTTACGGATGAGGAACTGATGTCCATAGACAGAATCAAAGATGATATGTGGACTCTGCATTTTGACGGAGCTCTGAATTCCCATGGAAAGGGCATCAGCATTGTTCTGTTATCACCTGAAGGTGTCACCATTTCACAAGCCTTTCAGCTTAACTTTTCAGTCACTAACAATATAGCCGAATACGAGGCACTCCTTGCTGGCCTCGAGGCTGCTCATCTCTATGGTGCCACCAAACTCAGAATTGTAGGTGATAGCCAATTGATTCTTCGCCAGGTGCTAACCAAATATCGAACTCTTGATCCCAAGCTCAAGCTTTATCAAGAACTCACTTCTGCTTATGCAAAACTTTTCACTAAATTGATCTTCATCCATGTTCCTCGGAATCAAAATATCTTAGCTGACACTCTAGCTTCACTTGCATCATCCTTCAATTTCCCAATCAGCAGACAATCTGAATCAATCATTGTTCATAGGTGTCTTTCACCCGTCGTGAAAGACCCTTCATTTCTTAGAACTAAGAGAAGTTGCTGAAGAAAGTCAAAGATGGAAATATTGTGGAAAAGAGAGATTATGTTAATGGAGCTGTTAGAAGAGATGGATGATAAACAGAAACTATGGTACTATAAAATTGCCAAATATTGTGAAGATCAATCATATCCTGAAGAGGCCACAGCTGAGGAGAAAAGGGCTATCAGGAGAGTTGCTCATAGATACACCCTAGTTGGGGGATCACTATATACAAGAGGTTTTGATGGAGTTCTTCTGAGATGTTTAGACGAAGATGAGCTTTGGAAGATCATGGAAGGAGCTCATGCTGGAGTTTGTGGTGGCCATGTTAATAGACAGATGTTAGCAAAGAAGATCCTTAGATAAGGATTCTATTGGCTAACCATAGAAGAAGATTGTGTAGGATATATCCGTAGGTGTGCCAAGTGTCAACTTCACGCCGACAAGATCCATTCTCCTGCATCTTCACTCCATCATGTTTCCTCCCCATCGCCTTTCTCCATATGGGCTTTCGATGTCATTGGACCCCTTGACAATCTTGATTCTGGCATTAAGCAAAAATCCTTCATTCTTACGGCAACGGAATACTTCACCAAGTGGGTGGAAGCTGAAGCGTATACGGAAGTCAAAGCATCAACCGTCTGCAAATTCATCATGTAGAACTTCATCACAAGAATCGAAATTTCAAGCACCATCGTCACCGACAATGGACCGCAGTTCGTGTCACAAGAACTGAAAGACCTCTGCAACAGGTACAAAATTGCATTGCATCATTCATCTCCATATTATCCGTAAGGCAATGGCCAAGCAGAAGCAACTAACAAGACTTTGATAAAAATCATCAAAAAGACGTGCAAGTCTAATAAATTCACAGACTGGCCAGAAAAATTGATTGAGGCTCTATGGGCCTACCGAACTTCAATCCGCATGCCCACTGGGCAAACTCCGTATTCCTTAACATTTGGAATGGAGGCGGCAGTTCCATATGAGATCCTTATACCGTCATTAAGAGTACAATTGAATAAAGAATTCTCCATTGATGAGCCCCGCTTAGCACTCCTCGCTCAATTGGAACTCTTAGACGAGAAAAGATGGTCAACTGCTAATCATACAAGAGTATATCAGAATAGATTAGCACGTTTTTATCAAAAGAAAGTCATTGAACGTAAGTTCAAAGTTGGTGAAATGGTCGTCAAAAGAATTTTTGTAAAACCTGGTGGTCCACGTTCAAAGCTCCAACCCAATTGGGAAGGACCTTATATCATATCGCATGCTTTTCCTGATAACGCCTACCATCTGGTTAATGCAGAAGGGCAAGAGTTAACTCACCCCTGGAATGGTTTGTATCTTAAGAAATATTACTCTTAGGTTAAAAAGTCAATCAGCATGGTGCAAAGACCAGTGGAATCAGAAAATTTAGAAACTCAAATTTCCTTATAAGTTTGGATAATTTAATTCAAACACATTACTACACATACTGACACGTTTGATTCGTGAGTAACAAAACATGTGAAGTCCAAAGGAATACCGAAGACTTGACTAAGGGTCTAAAGTGCAAATCATTCGTTTTAAACAAAAATTCTGTTTTTACACTCGGCCTATGATGTCGGAACGAGGCTTAGAACAGACTACCAAGAATATCCGCCATCTTAGTAGGAGGCCGTCATAAAAAAAAAGGGGGGGGAGATCCGTCCCATAAAAAGGAAAAGAAAAAGCAAAAGGCAAAAGTCAAATATCAAATCAAAAGGCCATTACACTACAAACATTACATCAAGGCCATGAAGTGAAATAAAAGGGGACGCAAGGTCGATAAATACCCTGGAAAGGAAATGACCGAACCCCAATAGACATTAGAGTAAAAAAGGAACATCTTTTTGGGTCTCCGGAACCTTCTCGTGGGCTTTCTAAGCAAATTCTTCATTTCTTTCTGGAGAGGCGTACTCCAAGCTTAAAGAACGGCCTAGATTGACTAAGGATCAGACCATTAAATGGGATCACGAATGAAAACACAAGTTCAAGCACGATGAGTCTAAGATTATTGAAGAACAATTTGAGAATTAGGTTAATAGATGAATATGTTCTTTTGATCTGAGTACCATGCTGATCTTTTAGTTTGCACATAATCCCAAAATCCGAAAAAAAATACATATCTCAAAATCCAAAAAAAATGCATATCTCAAAATCCAAAAAAATATATATTTCAAAATCCAAAAAAGTACATATTTCAAAATAAAAAAAAAGTACATATATCAAAATCCAAAAAAAAAAGTATATATTTCAAAATCCAAAAAAAAAGAGTATATATTTCAAAATCCCAAAAAAAGGTACATATATTCCAAAATCCAAAAAAAATAGAATATTTTAATTAGCATCTGCTTGTTGCATCTAGTGTATTTCATTCATTTTCAGTAAGCATCTGTCTGCTTGCATGTTGCATTATACTTACATTATTTTTTTTAGTTCAATTATTCATGTTACCTTTATTAATAAAGGTTTTGCCCCTTGACCCTTCCACCAAGAAAAGGATCAATTAATCGGTTACTTAACTGGACAAGGGGCTAAGCCTAAATAGATATTTAACCTATTTGTTAAGTAATGTACAGGACATAGGTCAAACACATGAGACACAAAGCTGAAGGCAAAATTTCATATATATATCAAAGGTGCTTTTGTACAAGAGTCACAAAAGAAAAGAAAAATACATAAGTAGCCCTCAGGGCTGACTCTCCCCGGTGCCCTCATACTGGCTCGTTGCTTCATCAGGCCCCTCTGGCCCACGAGTCGGAGGCGGTGGCGGTCCCATAGCGCTCGGCCCTGCTTGGCCAGAAGATATAGTAATGCTAGCCGTGAAGGCGCTCGCCTGACCTCGATCCAGCGCTCGCTGCCGCGCACGCTGATACCGCGCCTCGATACTCTAGCCCTCGTGCTCCGCTACCGAAAGTCGGCCCTGGAGACTCTCCATCCGAACCCGATCTCGGTCCCTCTCCTCGGTCAGAATCTCCAGTCGAACTTGGAGTCGTGCAACGTCACCGATGGAGAGGCGCACCACCTGAGCCTCCAACTCAGCAACACGAGCGGCTGAAGCCCGAGCTTGTGCCAATTCTGCATTGCTCTGCTTAAGAGCCTGCTGAAGCTCATGAACCTACAATAGGAATTTTCACAATCAGATCTATCAATCCAAATTCAAGCAAATACATTGTGTGAAGGTTGAAGACTTACTCGGACCATTGCATCCTCCTCAGCCTGGGAGGCCCAGCGAATGGCAGAAGCAAGCTGACATCGAAGGTTAGCCAAGGCAGCCTCATGAGCAGCAGACTGTGCCAAGGATGATGAAGCTCCATGTGAAGGGAGAGTCGCCTGGGTATAGACGGCTCACTGCACCAAAAGACCAACTGTTAGTGGCTAATCGTCAAAACAAAATTAATTAATCAAAATATTCATACATGACATGCATACATACCAAGTCGAAGAGCTCCTTATGGACCTGTTCCAACTGAGCCTCGGCGTCCTGAAGGTGGGCCTGGAGGTCGATGATAACCGCGTCTCGTGCATACATACACACATTCATTTACAAATATAAACAAAGATAATAATAAAATGAAAGATGCATAAATCATACTTACATCGAGTGGGCGGAGGAGCCGCAATTGGTCGACATAGTGGGCCCGGTACTGCTGGAAGTAGGCCTCGCTACTCTCCGCGTGGGACTCCACCTATACGCCGCGGCAGTGCCAGTCCTCGCACTGCTCCGGGAACTTGGCGCGCCAGTCCGTGAGGGCTTACTTCCCCCTCATGCTCCGTCCGACCCCCTCTAGGACCTCCTCGTCCACCCATTCTTGGTGGAGGCCCAGAGTCTACATTACCAGTCGGAGGCGGAGAGGCTCGATCTCATTGAGGCAGTGGAGCCACATCTGCCTCCCGAACCATTTCTGACCAGCCATCACCCACGGCTGGCCCTCCTCCCCCATACCCAGATATGGGCGCTAGATCACCTGCATACATGTTAGATGCATTCATATAAATAAATTACATTTAATAAATGAAACATTGCATTCAATAAAAATAAACAAAATAATTAAACAACTTACCAGAAGCTCCAGATAATCAAGGAATTGACGGCGGAGGGCCGTCAACTGATGGTGCTGCGGGGCCGTGTCCACGATTGGCTGCCAGCAGCGTGCCAACGGGACAGCACAAGGCCTCACGATCCTCGCTCGGCCGAGCGGGAAGTAGAGATAGCTCCACACCTGAACACATGGGCATATAAGTCATCATATCATATCATGGCATAAACAAATAATTAAAATAATGTTTACCTGGAGAAACGGCGAGAAGCCGCTGACGGTGGTATCGCGGTCTGGCGTGACTGCAGAGAGATCGGCGAAGAGATGGGCCAGGAGGGCTGCACCCCTGGCATACTTATGGAGGTGGTCGAGGTCATCTAACAAATAAAGAAACCTACAGTGGATATGGTCACCCTTTGTACCGAAGAGCAACCGACCAAAAAAGAAAACAAGAAAGACTCTCAACTGTCTATCTACCTCATCTACCTGGCTAGGGTCACTACAGTAGACAGAGGAGGAGGACTATGCTAACCTATCTCTGAATGCCTCACGGGTCTCATATGATCGCCACCTAGGCTCTACCAACCCTAGGGCTGCCTCCACCTCTACCTGGGGGACAGTCCTGGACTCCCTATCTAGGCTAGAGACCTTTATCCCTAGTAAGGCCTCAGATAAACCTCGGCAATCGGGATAGGTCACCCCGCTCAACGGTCTACCCTCTACCCTGAGGTCAGTGATCCTGGCCACATTTTCTAGACTTGGGACCATGTGGCCCTAGGGCATCAGAAATGTCCGACTCTCTGCATGCCAACGTTCCCTGAACGCCTACAGTAGCACTAGATCGAGCCAAAATGGCTCGATGTCCAAAATCTCTCCAAAGCCCATTCGCCTAAGTCTCTCCCTCTGAAAGTCTAGAAGTCCTCTATATGCTCCTACTATTAGGTCCCATGAGATGCGGGCCCTCATCGTCCCCTGTAAATAAAATCAAAATTTTCATTAGTCATTGGACATAGAAAAAACATTCTAAAATGAAAGACGTCGATCAAGATGGACGCCCATTGAAAGGCGTCCACGGGTCCTAACGCCATTTAGCCTGATTTTCTACTTCATTAAAAATTGGTTTTTTTGGTTTAAAAGGCGTCGGAGCATGGCGACGTCCTTTGAAAGGCGTCACCTGATCTGGACACCATTAAAACCCGATTTTGGACTTTTTGAAAAGTCCATTTCTTCCCCTTTTCGTTCATCCTATCCAATCACATAGAGAACTTACCAAGTGGGAGCCTTCTTCTTCTCTTTCTTCTTCGGCCATGGGCGCCGGGGGAGCTTCCTCTTCTTCTAAAAATGCCGCCACCGCCGCGAGTCCGGCCAACACTTCTTTATGGACCTCTTCCATTGGTACCACCACAAGGGAGGCCGTCATCCGCCTCTTTGCTATGACCTTAGCCATGCGTGATCCTTCGCCTTATTCCATGACCTTGAGAGAGGAAGAGAGCTCGAGAGATAGAGTTTGAGAGAGGAAGATCGGGAGAAGGAGTTTGAGAAGGAAAGGGAAAGCTTGAGTGAGATGCTGAAGAGGATGATAATCGCCGGGGAAGAAGAGAGGGGGTCGCCGGAGGTGGAAATCGCTAGAGAGACAAGAGAGAGAAGTGAAGTTTTGGAAGAATGAGGAAGAAAGAGGGCTTTCGCGGCTTCTGTTAGAGAAAGTTAAACCGCGTCAGGAAACAACGACGCTATTCAAGATACATAAACTGAGGCGCCAAGGTAGGACTTTAAAATTAAGTAAAAGGCGTCCACCATGGTAGACGCGTTTCAGGTAAAACCGCCAATTCTGCACAGAGTCGTACCACAGTCAATGATTAAACGCGTCTTGTTTGGACGACGTTTTTCAGTGGATTAATCACAGGATTAATGGTAGAAGTCTGTGGAAAAGTAAGAGAGAGAACTAAAAGGCGTCTACTAGTGTAGATGCGTTTTATGCATAATTCGGGATTTTAAGGATAAAACTCTGATTTTTGGAAAATAATTATGGTTGAAAGGCGTCTTACTAAGTGGACATGTTTTACATTAAGTAAACCCGAACTGTATTATTTTAAGGAAAAATCATAGTTTTACTTAAGAAAAAATCACGGACAAATCACAGATGATTAAGGATGAATTTCAAGACATAAAAGAACGATTCTTTATTGAAATAAATTCTTAATTACAAAATAAAGAGACCTTTTAAGGAAGGATTTCCTGAAGTCCCATTACATATGGATAGGCTAATCCTCTATCTCTTTCTTGAGAGGATTTTACACGATGATTGAAGCTAATATTCCACAATGTGACTATAAGTTCAGTAGCTTCAAAGTCTTCATCGGATTCCAAGGCACGCTTCTTGATTGGAGAAGTGTTGGAAAACTCAGGAAACTTATGGTGAGGCATACTGAGTTGAGTATGGCATCGATGAGAATTGTATAGAACAAATTCAGTAGCCCCGATCAATTTAAGCTCTACACCCGCTGCACGACGTATTTGAATGGGCTTTCCTACAAGAGCAAGTGGTGAAGTGTCGAACCCATTTGATGACATTGTTCTCAGATAATCTCTCCAATCAGCTCGAGTCTTGAGTTTGGATACTCGATTGATCATCCTCTCATTAAATTTCACAATATTGGAAATATGGAAGATATGGCTATTCTGATAAATTTGAGATGGTCTTGCAGAATTTCCAGTGTGGTATTCAAATTTGAAGTGCAACTCAACCCACAGAGCGAAGAGAAGCATGCAACCATAGGGAGGCTGACCTGTAGATGCTGCAGAAAGCCCACTATAGAGATAGGCTAGAATCGCTGGGCCGATTTGTCTTCCCTCAAAGATCTCGCAGATAACGCTAACTTGATCATCTTCTAGTATGTTGTCTTGAGCAGGAAAGAATAGAGCTCCAGCTAGGCACGCGGTGAATGCTTTCATCACGTTCTCAGTGTCATCCTCTCTAAGATCTTCAATCTCGTATAAAGTCCACTCCGCTAGCTTAGCGAGATTAATTCATTTCTTAGCGAGGCATCCTTTAACTTCTTTTGGATCCTTCATGATCTTCGTTAACAATTGTTGACCTGTGATCTTCTCTCTCATCAGAGCCATCTTATTCTAGATCATTTCATTGTTGTTCAACTTGATCTTAAGAAGGCCCAATAGAAGCTCAGCCTCTTCAAGAAGAATAGTACATTCAAATTCAGGAAAAAGGAAAGTATGGGTTTGAGGATGCCATAATTCAATCAGAGCACCCATAGCCGTCCAGTCCACGTTTGAACTCTTGTAATGCTTTGCATGGACTACTAGACCTTGGATATTCTATTTGGAAACAAAAGATTGCATGGAAATAATGATACTTTTAGCAAGCTTACGAATCCAAGGAAGGGATGTGAATTTTCTTGGACCGGAAAATAAAGGATATGCCTAGGTAAAAAAGATTGCTATGAAGAACTTGAACATGAAAAAGGGAATTGAAGAATTTGAAATTGAAGAAAGAAGAATTGAAGAGGATTTAACTTACTTGTAGGTTAGGATCTCTCCCACTTAGATGATCTTTTACGTTGGAGAGCTTCTCGAGCGTCTTCTTCATTCGCTTGCTTGAAGAATCCATCTTGTTCTTGAGCTTCTTCTTCTTGAAAACGTTGAAATCCTTGAAAATCCTTGAAACTTTAGAGAAAATCTCTAGCTTTGATCTCTAGATTGTGTTAGGGTTGCCTTAATACAAGTTAATGAAGTTTATATAGAGAGAATTACGATTCTAGGATGTCTTTTCCGGGTTGGAGAAGGGATGAGCATAGAAAGAGTTGGAATCCGGATTGAGCACAGCTAGAACCTGTTTCTGTGACTGAAAGGCGTCGTCGAACAGCGATGTGTTTTGTTTCAACTTAATGGCGTCGGCTCGACACGACGCGTTTCAGGGTTTTCTGTTATTTGCCCGAAAAGCTATGTTTATCTAGATTTTAATGCATTTAATTGAAGTTACTAATGATTTTGAGTTCAGGAAAATCCAAATGAAGCTGAGAATGTCAAAGAAGATCCCACTGTGGGAGTTTATGAGTCTCAACCGTGGCTAAAAAGACGGTTATCTCTATCCCTTGTATTCTTTCATGTGATTAATTTGCATTAGCATTACTATATGTTAAATATTTATTAGAGTATTTCAAGGACCTTGTGGTTTTGATGAAACTGGAATTTGAGTTCCCCTTCAACAAAAATAGTGATAATTTCAGAGAATTCTTAATCGCACTGATAGGCCGTTAGATTGTTAATTAGTAAGGATGATGGTTCCGCTTTTGTGAAACAGTGCGTAGATAAACGAGCTTCGGCTTAGTACTGAATTGTAAGAATTTGTATCTTAACTCATTAATGACAATTTAACAATATTATCCTTGATTAATTTATATTTTATTTGATTTTATATTTTTCTTCTAGCCTAGCATGCATCATGTAGGACTTTGATATCTTTTGCGTGTGACCCTCTAGGCCCAAATATCAGTCTAGTTAATGGCCCATTCAACTCAGTAACTCTTTACGGACCCACTGAATTAATTAATATCCTTATATTAATTAATCAGCCGAATTTAATGTCCCACAGTAAATTCGGACGGGCTTCCGATCACGTTGGATGCCAAGTAACATCGCATGATCTTGGATGGCATTAGGGTTATCGTAACCCTCTATTGGAACCTTTCCGTCATCGGTTAGCGCGCGGATATAATCCTTCATCCGTGCAGTGTTCCCGAATCGACCTTGGGTATGGTTTACTGTTAAACCCTAGTCGGTCGATTCACTTGAATCAGATGCTGCTAATCTATATCAGATAACTCTTTATCTGATACAGTGTCCGCCTTGGCCAGGGACTTAAGCGCATCATTCCCGGAACATTCTCTCTCATAATACCGAGAGCGGATGATCCCATATTGAACACACAATTACCTTCGAGGGCATTTCTCTGAACCCGATCATCTGACTTATTGATAACCTATGATTAGGGATTCGTTAGTCAAAGTCAAAGCGCAGAGACGTACCATCAAGGTATCTTTGGTATCTCAGGTCCAAGGATCATCTACGCAACCGAGACAAAAGAATTGAGTTGGTTAACAGTGAGGTATATACCATCCAGCGATTCTAGGTCGGATCAATTCAGTGAACTCATTCTCCAATGAGCACCTACAAGTCTAGCATAGTGTCTCCGCACAAGTGACTCATTGGATCAGTCACCCTCATCATATGAGCTGAAGAAACCTGTACTAGTCTATCCGGATGTTTGATGTCCATCTCAAACATCCTCCGACTAGGAATAATTAAGAACATGTGTTTAACTTCTGTCCCGTAATTATGATCTCATCATAATCCAAAGATTGTTGCACATGTTTATGGACTTTATCGTGATACGATAATCATAGATCGAACTAATTACACATAATAAATTAATGCCATTATATTAATAAACTGAATGATACATAGTATTGGATTGGCTTTCAGACAACCAAATACTAACACGTTATAGTCATAGGATTCGAATTACTTTAGGCAGGTTTGTTGTGCTATCCACAAGGCCTGTTTAAATGTGAGGAGAGGCTATGGCTATGGTATTAGATGCCTATTGATCAGAGTAGAGGAACTATGTAGCTTTGTTGTGCTATCCACAAGGGCAGCATGCAAATCTATACTCATCTCGTAATGATGGTTAGCTTAGACTAGAATTTGTGGCTTGTTATGCTATCCACAAGGCCAATAAATCTCTGGGGACCGAAGTTATGATCGGATATTGCAAGGAGGTGCAAGTCCCATGAGATGGGTGCTCTTTGATTGTTTTACAGCTTTCTTGCGCTATCCACAAGGCTATACTACAAGTCATTGAGATTCTAATCACCACTAGGAGACTGTCGGCGTCTCCCGTTCTATATAGCTGAGGGTTATACAGTCCGTTGAAAATTAGTGGGAGTTAAAACTTGATTAAAAGACCATATCATGTTTTATATTTAATAATTAAACATCTACGAAAATAATTTATTTATCTCCTGTAGGGAATAATGTGCAGATGCTGACAACTGTAATCTTGTTCATTTATTAATATAATGGCATTATTTCATTATGTGTAAATTCTTATTATTATCGTCTCATAATGAAGTCCGTGAATATATGCGATAGTGATCAGATTATGATGAGATCATACTAGTGAGACTGATCACTTAAACACACATATTCTTAATAGTTCTTAGTCGGAGAATATCCGAGAAAGACATCGGATATCCGGTTATACTAGTACATATTACTCCTGCTCATATGATGAGGGTGGATGATCTCATAGTCACTTGTGTAGAAACACTATGGAGAATCTGTAGGTGCTCATTAGAGAATGAGTTCAAGGAACTGATCCGACTGAATCGCTGAATGGTATTGTACCTCACTATCAACCAACTTGATTCTGTTGTCGCAGTTGCGTGGATGCTCCTCGGACCTGAGACACCAAGGACACCTTGTCGGCGGACTTCTGTACTTTGACCTTGGTTTATGAATCTTTAACCACGGGATTCTAAACAACTAAGGATCGGGTACAGCAGAATACCGTCGAAGGAAATTGAGTGTCAATAAGGAATCATTCGCTCTCGGTACTTAAAGAAAGAATGCTCTCGGGAGGATGCGCAGAAGTCCCTGGCTAGAGCAGACGATAATATCAGGAAGGGAGTTTTCTGATATTATACGGCAGCATCCGATCCAAGTGAGTCGACCGGTTCGGATTTGACAGTATACCATATCCTGAGTTGATTCGAGAGCATTGTATGAATGAAGGATTATATCTACGTGGTAATTGTTGGCAGAAAAGTTCCAAGAGTGGGTTACTTAACCCCGATACCTTCCAGGTTCACGCGATATTGCTTGGTACCCAACGTGATCGGAGGCCCGATCGAATTTAATGTGCGACATTGATTCGATTGATTAATTAATTAATATGAGTTATTAATTGATTAATCAAGCCAGTGAGGAGTCACTAGATCTATTGGGCCATTAACCGGACTGGTTATTGGGCCTAGAGGGTGACACGCAAATGATTCTTAAGGCGATGGATAAATAAGTGGGTTTTATATAAACCGAGGGATTTTATGAAAAACTGCGCAGTTAATATAAAATGTAGTGAACGGGCTGAGCAGGCCAAGCTGCTGCTCAACCTTGGTCGCCCCCTCCTCTCTTCCTCTCTCTCTCTCTAGCGCCCCAGATGAGCCCGGATCCCTGGGTCTGCTCCGCCGCTTCTCCGACTCCCGTTCAATGGGAAATCGTCCGCGCATTGCAGTGATCGTTGCGGAGAACAACATAGGTTTCGTAGGCTGCGACGAATGATGAACCGTGATGATATCCACCGTGAGGAGGATCGCGTGGACTCCGCTAGAGGCCGGGCGCGTGTGCAGCTTGCGGTGTCACACCGACGGAATCGATCGATTGCGGATTCGAAACACCTTTCACCTCCCCGAGGCCCCCATTCACTACTATTGCCCTCAAGAACCCTCACTCCCAATACCCACCCCTTTAATATCCTAATTCTAGAGAAAAAGAGCATAACATCTCCCATTTTGTGGCCCTAGCAATACCCCTTGTCTCTAACTCGCACCTCCTCTCCCCACAACACTTCCACCACATCAACAACCTTCTCTTCCTCTCCATCACTATTCCTCATCCCTTCATCCTCATCTCTACCCCATATTGCAGTAGATCATTAGCTTGGGAGTCCCACAACCGCAAGTTCATGGGGACGAAGGCGTACTCCTTGTGTCGTCATCATCAACTCTGGCATCTTCAGTACAATGTCTTTACGAGCACTGGCAAGTGGCGTCTTCCATCTTACAACTGCGACTCTCACCTTCGACAACAAGTAGTAGCTCTCGACATTGACACCATCTTCCCCCTCCCCACTTTCACCCCTTGGGTGGGATTTAGTTGTTTTAGTTCTGTAAACATCGCCTTACCGAGTCCACCCTCGTTGTGTGCCTTGTCACTGCGCGCATCCCCGCACAGCCATGTCTCTAAGTGGAGTCGATCTTGTAGATTGGCTTGGTAAGTGTTGCACCCCTCTCCTCGTTAGTTCTATTTCCTCCATATCTTTCTCATCTATACGCACTGTAAGTGAATGAGAGCGTCCAATTTTTACTATCAATTTGTGTGATTAATACTGGGAGAGAGAGTGGCACACGAGAACCTATGCTCCGAGAGCATATAGATCCACCCTATTGGTATTGGCCTTCCCCTTCAGAAGGTAGTTCCACCACTACCTTGTCTCTCTCGCCCCTCTAGTGGGCCATATCTACGGCCTAGAAAGCCTTTTGACCACTGCGAATCCTCCTCAAGGATTACTAATCGCAAGTGTGAATCAACTAAACCCACGAGGTAGTCGAGTGATAGGTTAATAACTTGCTGATCCATCTACTTAGAGTGTCATCTTGTTTGTGTCCCGCATCAATCATCCAGTTCGAGAGAAGAAGAAGAAATAAATCTAACCCTCATGGCAACTAACTCTAACTCAGTCTATATTTTTTTAAAGATTTATGTTTTTTTTTTCTATTAACAAACAAATTGTCAACACAAATTAACCTATGGACCTAAGGGTTTCCTAGACCTATGAACACAACTAATTCTAATTCCCTCAAGTTTAATTAAAGGCCACACACACACTCTTGTGCTATCCAGGTAAGAAGTGGGATTATGGGAGGCTCCCCTCACTCTCGTGAGGTCCTAATTAGAGAACCACGAGTCCACTTAAGTTTGGCCTGTTAACCTCTTTGCCTAGACACCAATCTTAAAGAGTGGTGCAAACACAATCTTAAGGTCCAACCACTAATTGGGCTCAATTTGGGCTTTCTCACAAATTGACTAGGGATCCACTTAAGTCCACTTCCAAGTTGTCCACAATCCAGGTAAGAGGTTGGGATGTAGGAGGTTCCCCTCACTGTCATGAGGACCTAATTAAATAACCACAAGCCTGCTTAAGGCATTTGCCTTTAGACCTCTAGCCTTAGACACTAGTGCCCAAAATGAAAATGGGCAAAATTTCACCTTTGTTTCAATGTGAACCCTAGGGTCAAGTTGCTATTCTTTTTAATTGGGCTTTAGGTGAATGCAAGATGCAAGGACATTGTGGTTTGTAGGCCAAAGAAGGGTGATCAAATCCCCACCTTATATTCTTATGGGTTGTACCCTTAAGATGTTTTTTAAGCGTGCAATGCACAAACGAACCAAGTCAACAATGAGTTCCTATGCCAAAATGAAATGAAAATACAAGCATACAACAAATAACAAAAATTAAACAAAAGCAAACTACTTCTATTGCATTACTAGATGGTACATGTCCTAAAACATGAAAGTGTGATCTCTAATCTTATGATGATACCTTTTATTGGGTTAAAGTAAATTTTTTAAAAATTTAATGTCCCTAAAAGAGCAATAGATAAAAAATATTTTTTTATTATTTTTTTGAATCTTAAACTTGGAAACAAGTTAAACAAGGAAGCTGAAATAAAATAACACAAAAGTAGAGGTATGTACCTCATAAAATTCTGTAATTTTTATAGGAAACCAAAATCTTTTTTATGATTTTATGATTTTTTTTTCAAAATTTTTGGTTTTCCAAAATAATTTTATTTTTTTTCAATTTTTCAGCTATTTTACACTATTTTATGATTTCCTAACTTTTGTAAGCACCCCAAGCCATATAACCTGAAACTTACCAGAGACCCTTTTTTCTCAATATTTTGATTTTTATAGATTTTTCTTGAATTTTTCTTTCACACAATTAAAAGACAATGTTAATCTAGATTGACTCCGTGCAAAAGGAAAAAAGAAAAAGGGTGAAGAAATAGGTATACACAAGAACACCCAAAGTTAATCAAATTAAAAAATACAAAAATCTCTCTGGCAACAGCGCCAAAAATTGATTGATCACTCACGTGCGTCGTTAAACACTCACACAACCGTCAATTTAAATTAAACCAAACTCACATATTTTAAATACATGGCATGAAACAAGTGGTGAGCATGGGTCGAATTCATAAGGAGATCTCAGATTTTAAAATTAAGTTTTTAGAGGAAAAATAGAAAAAAAAGAAGAGGGAGCATAATGATTTGATAGAGAAACAATTGAAACTAGTTAGACTTATTACGAACTCACAAAAGGAGAACTTCTAAACGAGCATTATTAGACTATCTAAGAAACTAAACCTACCCTAAAACATTAAATAACAGAAGAATACAAAATTTGAGTGATGTCAACAGAAGAAAAAAAATTAATTGTAGAAGAAAAAGATGGAGAAAATGCTACTTTTTCCAAACAAACTACTATCAAATGATATCAGAACTTCATGAACGTTTATAGGGACATTGAAAATGGAAAAAGAATATGACTCTTAGAAGACAACTTTTACAGACAATATTCGAAATATTGTGTAACACAAACAACTCAAAAAATAGATAGAGAAAGAAAATAGAGAGAGAAAACTAGTGTTTGCAGCCGTCGCAGCCCTTCGCGCAGATCCTTGGCAGACCTAGACTCCTTCCAGTGGTCAGTTGCAGTGCCTCGAGTCCACCTCCAGCCCTTAGCAACCGCTGGTTTGAGAGAAATGTAGAGAGATAGAGAATGAAAGCTAGAGACAGAGAGATGGAGGGTTTACTACAATACTCGCGGGTACTGTAGCAGAGAGAGGGATAAAGAAAGAGAGATAGATAAGGTGGGGAAGATAGTGAGAGAAAGAGAGGCAAGATAAAAAGAAAAACCTAAAAAAACAAATTGAAAACTCAACTCCCCAGTTCAAATGACTAAGGGACAATTTATAGGTTCATAGGAAATTTTGAAATCCAAAAGTTTTGGCTCTCACTTTAAAAATTCAAATTTAGATTTAACAAAATCAATCCCTTAATTAAAGGAACTTTTTGCAAGATTTAAGGAAATTTTGAAATTTAAAAATCAAAGGAAATTCCTCTCTTATTTGAAAATTGAAATCATCGCTTAGATTTCCTCTTTTCTTTCTCTCTCCTTAATTCTCTCTTGTTTTTGAATTTTGAATTTTGAATATGTGGCTCCAAGAGAAGTGGGAACCGGCCTTGACTATATTTCCCACCATTTTTCTCAGTTTGTAAAAATTAATTAATCCTTGTGCTTACTAAGATTTGATCCTTAGTCACTTGGATGTTCTTTAAATGTTTTCACGAACTGAGCCACTTGCTTTTTGTGTCCTATACACAAAGAAAAATAATTATGAAGCCTCTACAAGTGATTTAAACAGAAGACAAAATTCTCTATCATCTCATGTGATTTTGCATGAAAATTATGCTAGTAGACCCTACATTTTAGTCTTCTAATTGCCTAAAATTGTCAAGTTATCAGGGTCATGCATAAGTCTCTTTGCAAGCAACTCCAAGTTTAAGATAAGAACACGTTGTTCTTTGAAGAGAAATAAGGTGTTTATTAGTTTATATTTTGGCAATTTGGTTCTAATCAATATTTTGGGCTATTGGAGGTGTAGAGTATATTGAAAAGAGCTTATCAAATGTGTAAAAGAGCTTATAAGAGGAATACAATATAAATAGATACCAAAGAAGCTATATGAAAACTAAGAACCGATCTTTCTTCAAGAGGTAGGTAATGATAACTCATTAAGTATTTATTTTGTATTAATATACAAACTCCGTTTTGACTTTTAAAAGTGGTAGAACATGATTTCTGAAGGCTTAATCTATAATTCTATGTTCTTAGTTCCTACTTTGGTCCCACAATTTCATAAGCATTCTCCGAAATATTATAATTTTGGAAAATTGATCTAAATCGTGTCTAAACCAGTGGACGCAATTCACAAGACATCTATCCGACTAGACGCCTTTCAAATTCCGTGACTCAAACCCTTTTCAAACTTAATTTTGAGCCTAAAGGCGTCCACCATGTTGGATGCCATTTAAAAGACATTCACTACATTGGACGCCATTTAGGCTGCTCTGTCCGTTGTCAGTTCGGAAACTTGATCCGATTTTTTTTGGACATAACTTCTTCGTTTCTTGGCCAAATGACCTAAAATTTTGACCATAATTTTTTTTTTGATAAACTCTAAGTATGTAAAATTTTATAATTTTTGAAAATTTATTTCTGATTATTCTGCTATTTATTTCATTGGCCAAAATTCACTCAAGTTCTTCATATGCAACCCAATACTCTAAATCACTTAAACGATGTCCGATTTGATTAAAACTTTGTCCACATATTTCATTTGACATATTTGATATGTTTGTCAAGTTTGATAATTTTATGAATCTTGTTTTCTATTTTGACCTTATTTGTTGATTTTTAGGTTTAAAAATTAATTTTATTGGCCAAAAATTATAATTCTTTATTCGAAAAATCTGAAAGAAAAATATTAACATATTATTCTATTTAGGAACATATTTAGATCAACTACACTCTTATTTTTTTATATATATAACCTATTTGACTCTTAATTGACTATCTTGTATAAAAAATATATATATTTTGACTTATATGGATATGTATCACTTTGTCTATTAGATTTTCATATCTATGATAGGTCTAAAATTTGTGAAAATATGCTTTTGCTATATTTATTTGATATATGTTTAGACATTACTATCTTAAGAAAATCGAGACTCATTCTATAAGTATCCGTGGATGAGTTCTGCTTGTGGGCAGCGGAAAAATCCTGGTAATTGTGAATTTGTGATCAGTTATTCGAGTGGGTTATGAAGTTCTGACTATGCATGTACTATGAACTTAGCGTACTTATATGCTTTGATATATATGTTGTTGGGCTCCTTATGTAGTAGTTGAATACATGTCTGTTTGATATGTTTGATTTGTGACATGTTTGCCACATATAACTATGTAGATATGGAGATTGAGAGTGCCAATAGAAAGATTAGAAGACCAATAGATTGGATATTTTCTTTGATCCCAAGGCGCTATGGAAAAACATCTTCCTCACCAGAGGAGGAGGTGAATGCAAGAGGAGGAGTTCAAAGAGGAGTCCATGCTGGTCTTAATGGGGAGGTATACAGTAAGCATCGTGGAGGAGGCAACAATTACTTGATTTGTGGGAAGTCCTATGAGACAATAACAACGAAAAGATATATTGCCTTATTATTTTTTACAACAACATTTTTAATCTCCTTGTTATCTCTGAGATAATAACAATGAAAAGTTTATATTTTGTTGATAAAAGATAACTTGTATCTTATTAGCAATGAGATTCAAATTATGTTATAATATCCTATTTATTGTAATAAATTTATTTATGTTGCAAAAGAAATGGTCGCTATTAATCAAATTTCTTTTATTTGCCTTCTCTACAAACCAAAACCTTGCACTTCTTCTTATAGTGCTCTTCCATGTGGCAATGAAAGTAGTGGCCCATCTCTGTGGCTTTAGTCTAGCGTTACTTTGCTGCTAGCTTACCCTTGCTAAGCTTCTTACGCTTACCTTTCTTAAAGGTATGGGCTACCATTCTCTTCTTGTGGGTCTTACCAACTAAGAAACATTGGCTTTTTCTTATGAATGTTGTCTTCAGCAGTCTTGAGCATGTTCAACAATCCAACTGGAGTGACATGAATCTCATTCATATAAAACTTAATGATGGATTGGGAGAAAGAATCTAGAATGGAATGGAGGATGATGACAATGCTTAGATCTTTACCTATGACAAAGCCAAGCATAGCTAACCTCTCAATCCACTTTATCATCTTCAAGATATGGTTTTATACTAAAGACTCTTCTAACATGCGAGCCTTGAACAAGTTCCAAGATATTTCAGACCTCTTTATTTGACTATGCTTCTCAGGAAACTGTTAGCATTAGGTGTCTTATATGCCAATCATGGAATCCAATTTTGTACATTTCGGTTCACATTAATAAAAGCATTTAATTCATTGTAGTTCTATATGCATTTTACATTCAAAATGAAGTCCTTGAACGCATACGACGAAGACAGAATCATAAGGAGTTTATGATAATGAGATCAGTCTTGTAGATGTGTATGTTCTAAATGTTCCTGGTCATAGCATATTCGATCAAAAACATCGTCGATCCAGATAGATTAGTGCGCATGATGCTTGTTCATAAGATGAGGGTGATTGATCTCATAGTCTCTTGTGTAGAGACATTAAGACAAGTGCGTAGGTGCTCATTAGTGAAATGAGTTCATTCAACTGATCCAAGAAGGAGGTTCCTAAATGGTCAATTGTACCTAATTGTCAATAAAAAAAATCTTTGTCACAGTAGTGCATTTGGTCCTTTGACCTAAGACACCAATGGCACCTTGTGTGTGGAGGGTTGCATTTTGAGGTTGGGTCCATGGACTTCAGCCATAGGTGCTTTATGATCTAATACTTGGGTGTATTTGGAAACATACGAAGGTGATTAAGAGGAGATAACTCACTCTCCAGTATAACATAATCGAGAGAAAGTATTTAAAGGAAACACACTAGTTAAATTCCTAGCCATAGTTAATCAAAGAGACATAAAGAAGTTTTTATTAGGAGGTTCAATGGTATGGTCTTCAACGAAATAGACGCAAGGAGTTTGACGCTTGACCGTACTCTAGTCGTGAATATTAAAGGAGTGAATTATTATATTTGCAATGTATTTGTTGACGGAGGGGTTCCGAAATGGGTTGCACAACCCTATTGTCTCCTGGGATCACGATGTTTTGCTTGGAACCACTCGTGATAGGAGAGGTCACATAAAATCACGAGATGATTAATAGAATTAATTCTAAATAATAAAAATTATTTTATTAAGTCCGATAAGGGTTATTGGATTTAGTGGACTCCAATGAGTAGGCAACTAGACCTAAAGGGTCACACACATAAGGGTTTGATTTTTTCATTTATAGTATTTTTTGGGTTTCTGTGAAAATTACGGACCTAACATAAATATATGTAGAGGGAAACCCTAGGCCAAGTACCACAATATTCTTATTCTCTCTCTCTCTCTCTCTCTCTCTCTCTCTTTGGGGAAGAAGAAGAAGAAGGAGGCCAAGAAAGATCTCTTCTCTCTGACGAGGAAATCCTGAAGGATCCACGCCTATGTGGATATCGCTAGAAGTCGCTCGCTTGTACGGCTCCCTACATTTCATAGTAGAGAACAACCTCACAAAGGTAAAGAAGATGAGATCTTCTCTTGTTAGATTTAGATTGTTGGTTCTCCTCAAATCAAAATGTCATATGGGAAAGAAATCGTCTTTTGTTTATTTTGCTGCGTACAAAATTGATTTCTTACAGTGGTATCAGAGCTCAAGTTGCTCTAATTTGATGAAATATCTTTCCTATTCTTGATTCTAAATCATCCCTCTATTTTAATTGTGTGGCAGCGGCATTGGATGCAGCGTTGATCAGATTTTTCTTTTTTTTGTGTGTGTTTGCAGATCGTCCGCATAGTATATTTAAAAAAGAAACTTCAATTTTTGGGTGCAGGGACATGCATGTGCACACCTAGCAACACTGCCGGCGTTGCTGCACGTGCGTAGCGTGCGCGCCAAGGAAGGCGCGGGCCTAGCTTGCTTCTCATAGGGCGGGAAGTGCCACCAAGGTGATGACTGCATGGGTTAACGTGCCTGGGGCGCAACCCATGGCGGCCGCAAAGCACCCGGTGGCCCCCTATTAAACACCTACGCACTACCCCTATGCCCCTCCCCATTCTTTATTGCTGACGACACTTTTCCTGAGCCCTAGGTTTCTAGATTTTTATTGCCACCAATCATTGTAGTAACTGTGACTAAGTCCAATTTATTTTTCTTTTGAATTTTGCAAAAGGATTTCTTCTTGTGCATTTTCAAATAAATTTCTATTTTAACGAATTCGAGAAATTGGTTTGGCCTGTCAATAAGGATTTGATAATTGGGCCAATTTTAAAAATCATTGCCTTTTGAAAGGGTGGTCCATTTATGAAATTTGAACAAAATGCATAATGAAAGGCTGTTAATTTGTGAAATTAACATTTTTGAAAAATTTATGAAATAGATAATTATGGTGTTTGAAAAACATCTCGATTTTCAGAAACGATAAACGTGTATGGAAATGTGGGTTTAATGGAGAAATAATGAAATTGGATTTCACACCAATTTCAGAAAATGGTTATTCTGGAAACGTTTTGGGGGCCCATTAATGTTGTTTGAGAAACCTGATAAAAAAATAAAATTTAGTGGATGATTCGAAATTGACATAAGTTGTTATTTCTTGTCCTTAATTGATGTGATCAATTTAAATGTTTATATTCATGGTGATATGATCTAAAAGCATGATAAAATTGAATTTTTGAAATTCTAATTATCAATTTTTGTTTGATCTACACCCATATTT
The DNA here is from genome assembly GCA_030544215.1 of Zantedeschia hybrid cultivar. Lineage (NCBI taxonomy): Eukaryota > Viridiplantae > Streptophyta > Magnoliopsida > Alismatales > Araceae > Zantedeschia > Zantedeschia hybrid cultivar. Next base: position 9,891,459 of record JARZZO010000013.1, on the reverse strand, counting down.
TTGAAAATAAAATCTTTTGGTGTATATCCATGTAATGTTGAAAAGGATTATATGATGATCGTGGACAGTGCCTAGATGACCTTATTTTTTGTGGCATATTTTGGGCCTGTGAGCCTCCTCCTTAATCTCCTAAAATTCGTGTTGTATCTTCTACCTCCCTTGATATGTACCTCTCCTTAATCTCGCGGTTTCTTATTAATTGTGTTGTACACCAATTATTGCATTCTGATGGATGATTAAGATGGAGTATGGATGATCCTACCAATGGAGGATGATCAAGACCTACATATGTTTTATTATGTAGGGAGAATCAGTCTATAGATTAAGTGGGTTTGAATCCTTCAATTTTGTACCACATATTGGCTATCCATGGTCATCTGATGGCACGCATTTGATGTTTGTGGTTTGTTTTATTTTATTATGAATCAAATTTCTACTAGGTACGTAAATATTTAAATATGTATGATATTATTTATCACCTAGGACGAGACCAACTTAAAACTAATAAAACCCTCTATTTAAAACTAAACTTGTAAATGGGTCACTGTGGCCCACTGTTGTTATATATATGGGTCTTATGTTGGGTTGAAATAGATTTGTTGTGTTACCGCAAGGTCTAGTAGGCTTCAGGGTCGAACTTAAGTCTACAGTATGATGATGCCAAGATAATGGGGTGGAGGATCAGTGACACCTTGTGTGCTACCATAAGGGCTACATCCTGAATCTACTACCACTGAGTAACAATGGAATAACTTAACAGAATCTTTGACCTATTATGCCACCACAAGATCATTAAGAATTAGGGGCCAAAGTAATATTAGATATTGCAAGAGTTACAAGTCTCAAGACTTGAGTGCTCATTGTATGTGATGTAATTCGCTATACTACCACAAGGTCACATGCACGATGGTGATGAGATTATGATCCACGCTAAGAGACCACCGGAGTCTCTCGTTCTATGCATATGAGGTTTGAATAGGTCGCTGAAAAATAGTGGAAGCTAAAATCTAGATTGAAGACCTAATCAAGATTTTGAACTATATGTTTATCGTTTCTTTACATATCCATGTAGGTCGCCATGTTGTCGTCGAATAATATTAACCTGCGAAGTGTATTAGATGCCGATAAACTCACTGGCCCTAACTATTTGGACTAGCTCCGCAACTTGAAAAATCATTCTTATCCTGGAGAGAATTATCTATGCTATTGACATATGCCTGCCTGAGCCCACTGAGGGTGCTGAAGAGGGTGAGATTATTTAGTATGAAAAGTGGAAGGATGACTCCACTTAGGTCCATTGCATTATCCTTGTATCCATGTCAAATGAACTGTAGAGGCAGTATGAAGACATAGAAACACAAGCAATCATGCTCCACTTACAGTAATTATTGGCAGAGTAGACCTGAACAAAAAGGTGTGAGTTATCTAAGAAGCTGTTCAGGGCAAGGATGGGAGAGAGAACTTCAACGCATACCCATGTACTGAAAATGATAGAGTGGATTCAAAGGTTCGTTGCTATACAGTAACCTGATCCTTCAATCTTTGCTTGAGTCTTTCTTACAATTCATCATCAATTTTAATATGAATAAAATTGATGTAACCCTTGTTGAGTTGCTCAATATGTTGAAGACAACAGAAGGGAATACTAAAAGGATAAATCTACTATTCTTCTTGTTGGCAAGACAAGCAAGAAAAAGAAAGTAAGCAGAGCATTTAAGAAAAGCAAAGGGAAAAAGCCTACCAAGGCTCAGTCAAGAAGGGCAAGGTCAAACCCGAAGAGAAAGGTGAATGTTTTCATTGCTACATGAAAGGACATTAGAAATGGAATTGTGAATCCTACCTTACAGAAAAGGCAAAAGAGAAACTTGGTGAAGCTTCGTGTATGTTTATGATCAGCTTAAATTTGTCACTTGATAGTTGCACATGTTGGGTATGTAAGGAATCGCCATGAACGCAGCGGAAATAAAAATGATTCCATTGTATCGGTTGCTGGGGTCGTAAAACGGACATTAAAATTTAAGCGGGAAGAACAGTTCTTCACCTTTGCGGGGTTTCGAATCTCCCGTGGATGATGCCGACTCGGTAATCGCGCACGCGCACGATCTCTAGAGGTATCCACACGAGTTCCCGCAGCAGACGCGATTTCCTCCTCGGCTTGAGTGCTCCGACCAGATCTCAGATCCACCATGCGCGGAGAGAGACAGATCCACTCTAAGAGAGAGAGAAGGAGAGAGAGAGAGGAGAGAGAGAATCTGGGGAGTAAAATTCGTCCAACTAACTTTTTACCACTCCCCCTTGGCCCTCCTTATATAGAAATAAGGATAAGCACAAGAGTTAATCCTCATGATTATCCAAGAGTTTGGCCTTGGATAATTCTCCATTAAATCTTCATGTTTATCCTGCAGCTTTTCACAAAAACCCAGATAAGCATGAAATTTAACATCTCTCACCGTCTGACGAGAACTCTTATGTGTGTGACCCTCTAGGCCCATATATCAGTCCGGTTGCAGGCCCATTAAACTTAGAACTGTTTCTTGAGTTTAATATTTATTAATTAACATTTAAACATCATATGTTAAATGATTAATTTAATAAACAAGTGAATTATCATCTGATGATCAAATCACTTGGCCTTCTGATCATGAACAGCACCAAACACTACCTCATGATCCCAGAAGATATAAGGGATACTGTTCCCTTCAATTGAACCTTTCCGTCTGCCGATACCGCACAGATATAATCCTTCACTCATGCAATGTCCCGATAACGCAAGGGTATGGTTTTATAGTCAAACCCTCTATCACATTATCCAGATGGATTCTAGTACACAGTTAATATCTAGAAAGACATCTCTTTCATTTGACCATGGCCAGGGATTTCTGTGTACACATCCATAGGACATTCTCTCTCCAATCTTATACCAAGAGTGAGTGATCCCTTGTTGTTCACTCAATTACCTTCGCAAGCTTTCCACTGTATCTGATAGACCGATTATGGTGGACTTAATGGTTAAAGTCCACGAGTCAGAGAATCAAGATACAATGGTCCACAAACAAGATATCATTGGTGACTCAGGTCAAAGGACCAACTGTGCTACTACAACGATTGAATTCCCTGGTTGACTAATAGGTATAATTACCATCTATGAATTCTAATTTGGGTCTGTTCAGTGAACTCATTCTCTAATGAGCACCCACTTGTTTGTCTTAGTGTCACCACACGAGTGAATGTGAGATCATTCACCCTCATCACATGAGCAGACATAACTTGTGTCGATCTTATCGGATATTTAATGTCCATCTCAAATATCCTATGATCGAGAACTATTTAAGACAATTGCCTTAGGATATTGATCTCACTATCATGATCTCATCATGATTCAATATCCCATACATTTGTCTATGGACCTTCATTACGATAGTCGATTGCGAGAACTATTAAATGAAGAAATGATTGCCTTTATTAATAATCTGAACTAGAATGTACAATGATTGGCTTTGAGGCCACCCAATTCTAACATTCTCCCACTTGGACTAAAGCCAATCACCCATGTGTCTAAGTCCCATAGACTTAAGGTGACGTTCTAAATTGTTTTGAGACAATGGCTTAGTCAAGAGATCTGCTACATTATCTTCAGATGAGACTTTCTCAACTACTATATCTCCTCGGGCGATGATCTCACGAATCAGATGAAATCGTCTCAGAATGTGCTTTGACTTCTGATGTGATCTTGGCTCCTTCGCTTGAGCTATTGCCCCATTGTTGTCACACAATAATGGAACAGGATCTAAAATGCTTGGAACGACTCCAAGCGCCGAGATGAACTTCTTCATCCAAACCGCCTCCTTGGCCGCGACTGGAAACTCAAGTCAGTAAATCCTCGAAGTTCCAAGTCGTTTCCTCCATAAACGAGAAATAGATCCTTAGTCCTTCTCAAGTATCTAAGGATACATTTCACCGCCTTCCAGTGTTCCTCACCTGGATCAGCCTAATATCTACTAGTGACACTTAATGGATGTGCCACATCAAGCCTAGTACATAGCATTGCATACATGATAGATCCTATTGCCGAGGCATAAGGAACTCTATCCATGTATGCTCTCTCTTCAGGTGTCTTGGGAAACATTTCTTTAGAGAGATAAATTCCATGCCTCATAGGAAGGAGGCCTCTCTTGGAATTTTCCATGCCAAACCTTTTGACTATGGTATCTATGTACATAGATTGGGATAAGCCAAGCATCCTTTTAGACCTATCTCTATAGATCCTTATTCCCAGAATATAGGATGCTTCTCCCAAATCTTTCATGGAGAAGTTTTTGGATAACCATACCTTTACCGATGACAACATTCCTACATCATTCCCAATGAGTAGAATGTCATCAACGTAAAGTACCAAAAAGGTAACTGCGCTCCCACTAACCTTTTTGTATACACAAGGTTCATCTTCATTCTTAAGGAAGTCATAAGATTTGATTGCTTCATCAAATCTTAAGTTCCAAGTTCGGGATGCCTGCTTTAATCTATAGATGGATCTTTGCAGCTTGCATACCTTGCTTGAATTCTCTTTGGAAGTGAATCCTTCAGGTTGTATCATATACACCTCTTCTTGAAGGTTCCCGTTAAGGAATGCTGTTTTCACATCCATTTGCCATATTTCATAATCATAGAATGCTGCGATAGCAAGAAGTATTCTGATTGACTTAATCATGGCAACTGGAGAAAAGGTTTCGTCATAGTCAACGCCTTGTCTTTGACGATATCCTTTTGCTACCAGCCTTGCCTTGTATGTGTCAATCTGTCCATCTGCCCCGATCTTTCTTTTAAAGATCCATTCACTGCCAATAGGTACCATACCTTCTGACAGATCAACCAAGTTCCAAACTTGGTTGGCATACATGGACTGAATTTCAGAATCCATTGCCTCTTGCCATTTTTCTGATTCATGACTATTTATGGCTTCTAGGTAGGTTTGAGGATCATCATCCTCATTTAAGTGCACTTTTGGCTTGCCATCATCGATATGTCCAACATATCTTTCAGGCTGCTTAGGCACTCTACCTGATCTGCGAACCTTTTGTGTATCATCTTGAACAAGTTCTTGAGTCAATGGTTCAGTAGATGAACTAGTGTTGATTTGTGAGCCTAGAATTTCTTCTAGTTCTATCTTGTTCCCACTGTCTTCTTTTGAAAGATATTCTTTCTCTAAGAAGACAGCTCTTTTTGCGACAAACACCCTTTGATCGCTGGGCTGATAGAAGTAATATCCAAAAGTCTCTTTTGGATATCCCACAAATCTACATTTCTCTGTCCTGGAATCCAGTTTGTCTGGATCATGTCTTTTGACATGTGCAGGACAACCCCAGACTCTAACATGCTTAAAGTCTGGTTTCTTTCCTTTCCATATCTCATATGGAGTGGAAGGTACTGACTTACTCGGAACTTTGTTCAACAGATATGCAGCAGTCAACAGTACATATCCCCATAAAGAGATTGGAAGTTTAGCATAACTCATCATGGATCGTACCATATCTAATAGAGTACGATTTCTCCTTTCCGATACACCATTTAACTGAGGTGTATAGGGAGGAGTCCACTGAGACAAAATACCATTATCCTTAAGATATTTTGTGAATTATGTACTTAAGTATTCACCCCATCGATCTGATCGAAGAGTTTTAATACTCTTTCCAGTCTGGTTCTCAACTTTGTTTTTAAACTCTTTAATTTCTCAAAGACTTCTGACTTATATTTCATCAAATATATGTAGCCATATCTTGAGAAATCATCTGTAAATGAAACAAAGTATGAGTAACCACCTATAGCATGAGTGGACAATGGACCACATACATCACTATGTATTAGTTCCAATAAGTCCTTAGCTCTTTCTCCATGTCCTGAGAATGGAGCTTTGGTCATCTTTCCCATGAGACAAGCTTCACAGGTTGCAAATGATTCATAATCAAATGGATCAAGATATCCATTCTTTTGCAACCTTATGATCCTGTTCTCATTTATATGACCTAGCCTACAATGCCATAGGTACGATTTATTCACATCCTTATCTAAGCGTTTAAGAGAATTATTTACCAGACAAACATCATATGAAATATCAAGTAAATATAATCCATTCAATAAATATCCGGAAGCAAACAATTTGTCTCCTTTATAAATTGAACAACCTTTATTCTCTAGCTTCATAGAATATCCTTGTCTATCTAAACATGAAATAGATATGATATTCCTAATAATAGTTGGAACATAATAACAATCTATCAGTTCCAAAGAGTCTCCTGACGGCATCTGAAGTCTTGCTGTCCCCACAGCTAACGCAGCAACTTTTGCTCTATTCCCGAGCCTCAGATCCACGTCTCCGCGGTTCAATCTTCTCTTACTTGTTAACACCTGCAAGTTATTGCATATATGAGAAACACATCCAGTATCTAATACCCAGGATGTTGATTCTCTATAAGACAAGTTAAGATCGATCATGAGAATACCTGAAGCTTCACCAAGCTTCTCCTTCGCTTTTTCTGCAAGATAAATCTTGCAGTTTCTCTTCCAATGACCTTCTTTATGGCAGTGGAAACACTGACCTTTATCATTGACTTTAGCTTTGTCCTTTTGTGCCGCCGGTTTGCTTTTCACTAGCTTCTTAGGCTTACCTTTCTTAAAGGTCTGTCCAGCTTTCCTTTTCTTGTTGGTCTTACCAACAAGCATTACACTTGGCTTATCTTTCTGGATAGTGCCTTCAGCTGTCTTCAACATGTTGAGCAGCTCAGCTAGTGAAACTTCAATTTTGTTCATATTGAAGTTGATAATGAATTGTGAAAATGAATCTGGAAGGGACTGTAGGATTAAGTCAATGCTTAGGTCATTGTTCATAACAAAGCCCAGCACAGCAAGCCTCTCAATCCACTCTATCATCTTGAGCACATGAGTTTGCACAGATGTGCCCTCGCTCATTCTGGTCCTGAACAATTTCTTAGATATCTCATATCTTTCTGTTCTGGATTGTTCACCAAACAACTCTTGTAGGTGATTCAGAATGGTCTTAGGTTCCATGTTATCATGCTGTCGCTGCAGTTCATTGTTCATTGAACCGAGCATATAACACTGGACCTTGACTGAGTCCTCCTTCCAATTTTCATACATCATTAATTCATCTTCGTTAGCATTATCACCGGGTTGCACTGGATCTGGTTGATCCAGGACATAGGCTAGCTTTTCACACATGAGGACAATCTTCAGGTTGCGTAACCAGTCAATGTAATTTGGTCCCGTGAGTTTGTTTGCATTAAGTATGCAACGGAAGGGGTTAGGTGACGACATAGCGACCTACATGGAAATATATAAAATGAGCAGATAGTTCTTAAAATCAGATTTAGGACTTTTAATCTAGATTTATGCTCCCACTATTTTTCGGCGATCTGTATGACCCTCTAAGATACAGAACGGGAGATTCCGATGATCTCCTAGTGGGGATCAGAATCCTTCGGGTAACATGCATGTAACCTTGTAGTAGCACAACAAATCACATCAAGTCCCTTAGGCAGTCAACTCTTGACAGTTGCAACGATTGCAATATCCGATCGATTTAACCCCTGAATCAGAATGATCTTGTGGTAGCACAACAAATCAATTTGATTCAGTTAAGTTTATCCATCATTACTTAGATGATACGAATTCATAGTGCAATCCTTGTGGTAGCACAACAAAACTACACTATTTGTCCATTCATCTTAATGACATCACATGTCGTAGACCTAGTTTAATTTCTAAATCAAACAGACCTTGTGGTAGCACAACAAATCCGTTTGAGAAAAGAATTATCCTAAGATCTATAATGATGGTGGGTTACGTGGATTATTCTGAATATCTCACGTTTACAACTTAAGTTTTAAAAGAGGGTTTTGATTTTGATTTGTAAAAATTGTGCTATCAATAGTATTTCAATTTGAAGTATCAATATACTAAATAGAAATATATATATATGATAGCATGGTCTGCAAACATCACATATATGCAGAAAAATTAAATGGGGATGATCATGGACTGCTAAAGCTACTATGGAATCATCGGAGCCAAACGATGATCCATAATAAGATCCTAATGTGAAAACAACAACACTTGTTCCATTTGATGCGAGTCCTCCCTCCAGAGGTGTCTTCAGAAGATCCCGTCCTCTAAACTTAATCCGATACATTTAAATACAAAATTCAGGACTCGCAGGTCCACAAATGTACATTTAAACAATTAGAAACCTTGATCTCATCAAGGGGAGTACAATCTTATAGGAAGGTAGAAAGTACACTAGGATTAAGAGAGAGGAGGACACGCAGGTCCTATTTTAAAATACCAAATGAAATAAGCATCGCATACATTCACATCATTCATCACATGAAAATTCTAAGTCCATGATCATCCCACCATAAAACACATCACATGCATCACAATCATCACATAATTGCTATTTGGTATTAAATTTTATAAATATAAAATTATAATACCAATTAGTTTTCGAAATAACATTTATTTCAGCATAATCAATAATATTCAAAACATTATTGACAAATAAACTAACTAAACTATTCAGTTAATCTAAATCCAAATTCAAACAATTTGAACATTAAGAGTAATCAAGTTATGCATGAAATTAGTTTAAAACAGTTTTAAACTAATTAAATTAACAGGAAAATTAATTATCTAAAACAATTTTAAATAATTAACTAACACCCATTAATTATAAAGCCCTTTAATAGACTAACAGTTATTAAACACTTTAATAACCTGTTAATAATCATAAAAATAATTAATAACAATTATTAATTATTTTTATAATTATTCTGTTTTAAAACAATTTTAAAACAGGCTAAAACAGGCTAAAATTGGGTTTAAAGGGGGTTAATCAGGCATTAAAATCAAAATTTTAAAAATCAGAAAATGGGCCCAGCCCATTAGGGCCCAAACGGCCCGGACCCAGGGCCCTGGCTCGGCCAGGGTCGAGCCCTGGCTCTGCCAGGGGGTCAAGCCCAGCCAGACCCGAGCCCTGGCTCGGCCAGGGTCGCACCCTGGCTCGGCCAGGGCGCCGCCCGGCCCCCGCCCGGTCCGACCGGGTCGGGACCGGGCGGTTCAACCCTTTAGGCTCAATTCGACCGGCTCCCTTCTTCATATTTCCTGCAAACCCTAATCTGCTGGCCGGCGGCGGTGGAGGCCATGGCAGCGCCGCCAGGCACCGGCGCCGACGCCGCCAGGCACCGCCGACGACGCCCCCACTGCCGGCGATCCGCCCGGCACCGGTGGGGCAGCCGGCGGTGGCCAAATGGCCCCTGGATCGAGCCCTTAAACTACCCATTAAAATCTGATTTTTGCAGGGTTTAAATCCGAGTTTGGGCTTGATTTTTAACATCTCCAAGGGCACTCCGGTGCCGATCTCCATGCCCAATGCGAAGTGGTGACTATCACCAATAGACCCAGACATCCGGGCCGCCATCCCAACACTTGGAATGCACGTACGAAGCCGCCGAAGTACCCCAGTTCATCATCACATGAAGAACTCCGAAAAACCCAAATAAAAATCTAAAAAATACAGAAAAATAATCAAATTGATCGTGATCATCATATGAACACTAATCTGTCATTTTTAATCAGATTAAACACAAGAACACGTACAATATGTGTAAGGACTGAGGTTTCGGGTTCTGCGTTCGGGTCGGGTTCGGGCCGGATCCCCTGGTTTGGACCCTGGAGGGGTCTTGAGATTTCTGGCTGAATGGCGTCAGCACTACTCGACGCCTTTTCAAAAGGCGTCAGGTTGTGTGGACGCCATTTAGGTCTGCTAGGTGTCGTGCCACATGTACGCCACGTGGGCGGGTTTCGGGCCGCGAGAGTACGGCCCCGGTCACATCGTCTGAAAGGCGTCCATGTTGGTCGACGCGATTCAGACTGTGACCTCTGCGATGTCAGGGCACGGCGCCAGAGCGTTGACAGTACGGCCTGTCCTGTCGTCTGAACAGCGTCCGTGGAGGGTGACGCGTTTCAGACCGCTGTCAGTACGGCTGTCCTGTCAGACTGAATGGCGTCTGCCTCGATCGACGCGTTTTAGCTGGATTCGGATTGACCCTGCGAGCCTTCCCTTCTTTCCCTCATTCTCACCTTCACTCTCTCTCTCCTCACCCTCTCCGCCCTCTCCGAAGCTCTTCCTTCCTTCCCTTCCTCTTCTTCCTCTTCCATCACTCCATAACCTCCCTACCTCTCACCTCTAACCCCACCACCTCCTTCGCGGCGTTCCCTTCTCCGGACGGCGGCCGACGTCCCGGCGGAGTGGCGGCGTCCTCGAGGGTACCGGCGGCGGCGTGGGGCGAGACGGGTCGGCGGCGAGGAGCTTGGAGGAGTTCAAGAACCGGTAGGGGGACGAAACCCTGCATGTGTGCTCGTTTGCTTCTTGGCGTGATGTGGCGTGTTTGGGGTTAGATTGAGCATGTTTAGGAGGATTCCTTGTGGGAATGGCGGTGTTTGTGGACGTGGTTTCATAGCATGATCGTGGTGCTTGACGTTCTCATCTTCCCCCTTTGCGTTTTGGGGGCTTTTCGGGGTGCTTGGGGTTCAAGGGAGAGACCCTCGGGTCGAACCAGGAAACCTGGTTTCTAGCGCTAAATGGCGTCGTGCCTGGTCGACGCCTTTCCGAAAGACGTCGGGTCAGTACGACGCGTTTTAGGGCAAAAACCTCCCTGTTCGAGGTTTCCTGAGTTAGGGGTTCTGGCGCTAAATGACGTCATGGATGGACGACGCCTTTCAGAAGGACGTCGGGACATCATGACGCCATTTAGGCAGGAAATGCCCCCGTTTAAGGGTTCTGCAATCTGGATTTCTGGGTTAAATGGCGTCTGGCAACCCTGACGCGTTTTAAACGGCGGCTTCACAGTGGACGCGTTTTAAGGGATAATCTGGCTTTTAACTGAACCCGTCTAAGGGACTTGAATGGCGTCGACCTCGGTCGACGCGATTCAAGACAGAACTGTCTTAACCCTGGTTTTTTTAAACATATGTTTCACTGTTGGCGGTTCTAAGGCATGTTTTACATTGTACACTGAGACTGAGGACTTCTGTGTGTGTGGAATGGCATCATGTTATGCGTGTGTGTGCTTACACGACTGTGGATCGATATGACTGTGGTTTATGTTTGTCACCATGGACCGATGGGGACAGGGTCATGGTGTCTGTGAGGCATTGTGCCGTACCGGTGGGAGAAGGGGTACATGTTGTGGTTTACCTTTAGCTGAGGGAAGCAGAACCACCTTGAGCCCGTCGGGCCGGAGTAGCTGGTGCGCTATCCGAGGGGTTGCTGCTTGGCCTCAGCGGGTCGGGGTTTCCCTGTTTGTCGTGACAGCTTCCGACGCGTTTCTTGCTGTAGAGCTGGTACTGGTGGGAGTTGGTTTACCCTTTAGCCACTGGGCCTGATGTGACCTTTGATCAAGGTTACGAGTGGTACCCTTAGCCCTTTGGCCTGACGCAGCCCGGGAGAGTTGGGTTTGTGGGTAGTTCCTGTAGCTTCGGCTTGACGGGGGTTCGCCGGTCCCCAGGGCCCTCCTGGAAGCGCTGAGGCCTAGCGTGGAGGCAATCCGGTGGTAGGACAGTAGTCTAGACTGCTTGTGTGCACACGTAGCTGGCAGTGGCGGTACACTGAGTCCAGCTAGTCCTAGTTTGGCTCACTGCCTCACCCTACAGTGCCCCGGAACACTGTAGGGGTGGACAGGCGTGAGCAGTGGTGGTAGTGTTGGGAGGCGACGTTTGACTTCGGTCGATAGTGTGGTTCAGTCGCTTCGTGGGCTTTGACTGTGAGACGTGACTTCGTGTTGGGTTCTTCGGGTTACTTGGTACTGTTCTTGTTACACTGCTTATCGTACGGTTCCTATCAGGTTGAGTGCTATGTTTACTGCTTTACTTAATTGCCATATATTCCTGTTGTTGCACTTGTGGGTGTGTGAGTGGGAGGCGGGGGATCGGATGATCCCTACTGAGCCCATTTCTGGTGTGGCTCACTCCCTGTGGTTTCAAGTGTGGACCTCGTGGCGAGCGGAAGCGTGGTGTCTTCTTGGTGTGCGGACCAGCAGCTGTCTTAGTTCCGGGGTATGCCCCGATGTTATTGTACTTTTCTTCTGCCTGTACTTATTTAACTTGTTGGACATGTAACTATTGTTGGACTGTATACGGACATTATTATTTTCCCTTCTGCGCACTCGTTTACCTTTGTAGTCCGTGCGATTGTTATATTTAGCCTTGTGTAGCACTTACTCCTCCAGATGTGTTGTGTGAGATCCGGGTGTGAACCCGCAGTTAATGGGCCGACATCCATTTAGTGACCGGGTCTCCGGTCATAGGATGGCGGGTCGTTACAGTTGGTATCAGAGCTCAGTCTGGTCGAGTATGTGATAAACTAGGTTAGATATTATTGTCCAACAATAAGTACGAGTTTGTACAGGCGATGGCTGCTGGTATAGATTGATAGGTTTTGACGTGTTTTGGTTCAATTTTCGTGTTTGTGGGGTAGTGATGGCACCGAAGAGGAGAGTCCCGTTGGCTCGTGGTTCGAGAGCAAATGGTGGTGGTTCGGGGGCAGAAGGACATAATGTGGATCGTTTCATGGAAGCTATTATTGGGGCTATGGCCAGATATCAGCAGGGAGATGGAAGTGAGGGGTCCAGCTCCCGAGGTGGCCAATCCACGGTGGTGGAGCGGTTCTTGAAGCTGAAGCCCCCTTCTTTCACGGGTCAACCTGTTCCAGATGCGGCAGCTCAGTGGATTAAGGAAGTGGAGAAGGTGTTTGATGTCCTAGAATGTGCTGAGAGTGACAAGACCTTGTTGGCGACCTACTTGCTGAAGGGCGATGCTTATGATTGGTGGATTACCATCAAGGGGTTGATGTTTCCAGATAGGCCTTTGAGAGAGATTCCTTGGGAAGGCTTTGTGAGAGAGTTTAGTGGTCAGTACCTTCCGAGGCATGTTCGTAGGGCCAAGGAAAGGGAATTTATGGAGTTGGTGCAGGGTGATGCGTCAGTTCTAGAATATCAGATGAAATTTGTGGCTCTGGGAAGGTTTGCTCCACACATTTCTGAGCGTGAGGATCTGAGGACGGAGAAATTCGTGGATGGACTTCGGCATGATTTGAGGGAGTTTGTGGCAGCTCATTGTTGTGAGGATCTGGCATCAGCGGTTCGGTGCGCGGCAGCGGTGGAGATGCAGTTTCAACACACGGCTAAGGAATCGGAACACTCAGCACAAGGGAAGCAGCATAGCAGGGATAGATCAGCGGTCTTTTCGTCAGGCGGTTCGAGTTCTTTTGAGGTCGAGTTCCAGGAGGTTCCTTGTGACGAGGATGAGGATGGTTCGGTTCAGCAGATGCAGACAAAGGTCAGCTGGCAGCAGGAGGCGAGGCAGGACGCTGCAGATCGTTGTCCCCGTTGTAGCAGGTTTCATGGCAACCGGATATGTCCCTTGATCACTGGTAGCTGTTTCGCCTGTGGTCGGAAGGGGCATCTCGCGAGGAACTGTCCTCAGAAGAATAAGGCAGGTCAGGAGCCGAGTGGACAGTAGGTGTTCGAGACGTGAGTGGAGTCGCGTCTCTTTGTGGAGGTTCGAGAGGCTGTGCTAGATGAGCACTTTTATTTTGTCTTGTTCGGAGATGGTTGTGAACTCTTGTGGCGCTTGTATGTACTTGGGTTTGGTGGAGAATCGGTTTTGTAATATGTGCCTTGCTAGTGTGTGGTTAATGTTGATCTTTCGGCTTTCGTTAGAATTGAGAATCTTGGTTAGCTTGGCATGAATTTGTTTGGTTATTTCTGTGGAGCCCTGTGTGTGTGATTGGTGAGAATGATTGTTGTTATAGGTGTGTGTCGGCGTGTGTTGGTTAGCCGAGTTGAGCTTTGAGCGGTTGCTAATTTCGAGGACGAAATTCTTTTAAGGGGGGGAGATTGTAAGGACTGAGGTTTCGGGTTCTGCGTTCGGGTCGGGTTCGGGCCGGATCCCCTGGTTTGGACCCTAGAGGGGTCTTGAGATTTCTGGCTGAATGGCGTCAGCACTGCTCGACGCCTTTTCAAAAGGCGTCAGGTTGTGTGGACGCCATTTAGGTCTGCTGGGTGTCGTGCCACGTGTACGCCACGTGGGCGGGTTTCGGGCCGTGAGAGTACGGCCCCGGTCACATCGTCTGAACGGCGTCCATGTTGGTCGACGCGATTCAGACTGTGACCTCTGCGATGTCAGGGCACGGCGCCAGAGCGTTGACAGTACGGCCTGTCCTGTCGTCTGAACGGCGTCCGTGGAGGGTGACGCGTTTCAGACCGCTGTCAGTACGGCTGTCCTGTCAGACTGAATGGCGTCTGCCTCGATCGACGCGTTTTAGCTGGATTCGGATTGACCCCGCGAGCCTTCCCTTCTTTCCCTCATTCTCACCTTCACTCTCTCTCTCCTCACCCTCTCCGCCCTCTCCGACGCTCTTCCTTCCTTCCCTTCCTCTTCTTCCTCTTCCATCACTCCATAACCTCCCTACCTCTCACCTCTAACCCCACCACCTCCTTCGCGGCGTTCCCTTCTCCGGACGGCGGCCGATGTCCCGACGGAGTGGCGGCGTCCTCGAGGGTACCGGCGGCGGCGTGGGGCGAGACGGGTCGGCGGCGAGGAGCTTGGAGGAGTTCAAGAACCGGTAGGGGGACGAAACCCTGCATGTGTGCTCGTTTGCTTCTTGGCGTGATGTGGCGTGTTTGGGGTTAGATTGAGCATGTTTAGGAGGATTCCTTGTGGGAATGGCGGTGTTTGTGGACGTGGTTTCATAGCATGATCGTGGTGCTTGACGTTCTCATCTTCCCCCTTTGCGTTTTGGGGGCTTTTCGGGGTGCTTGGGGTTCAAGGGAGAGACCCTCGGGTCGAACCAGGAAACCTGGTTTTTAGCACTAAATGGCGTCGTGCCTGGTCGACGCCTTTCCGAAAGACGTCGGGTCAGTACGACGCATTTTAGGGCAAAAACCTCCATGTTCGAAGTTTCCTGAGTTAGGGGTTCTGGCGCTAAATGACGTCATGGATGGACGACGCCTTTCAGAAGGACGTCGGGACATCATGACGCCATTTAGGCAGGAAATGCCCCCGTTTAAGGGTTCTGCAATCTGGATTTCTGGGTTAAATGGCGTCTGGCAACCCTGACGCGTTTTAAACGGCGGCTTCACAGGTGGACGCGTTTTAAGGGATAATCTGGCTTTTAACTGAACCCGTCTAAGGGACTTGAATGGCGTCGACCTCGGTCGACGCGATTCAAGACAGAACTGTCTTAACCCTAGTTTTTTTAAACATATGTTTCACTGTTGGCGGTTCTAAGGCATGTTTTACATTGTACACTGAGACTGAGGACTTCTGTGTGTGTGGAATGGCATCATGTTATGCGTGTGTGTGCTTACACGACTGTGGATCGATATGACTGTGGTTTATGTTTGTCACCATGGACCGATGGAGACAGGGTCATGGTGTCTGTGAGGCATTGTGCCGTACCGGTGGGAGAAGGGGTACATGTTGTGGTTTACCTTTAGCTGAGGGAAGCAGAACCACCTTGAGCCCGTCGGGCCGGAGTAGCTGGTGCGCTATCCGAGGGGTTGCTGCTTGGCCTCAGCGGGTCGGGGTTTCCCTGTTTGTCGTGACAGCTTCCGACGCGTTTCTTGCTGTGGAGCTGGTACTAGTGGGAGTTGGTTTACCCTTTAGCCACTGGGCCTGATGTGACCTTTGATCAAGGTTACGAGTGGTACCCTTAGCCCTTTGGCCTGACGCAGCCCGGGAGAGTTGGGTTTGTGGGTAGTTCCTGTAGCTTCGGCTTGACGGAGGTTCGCCGGTCCCCAGGGCCCTCCTGGAAGCGCTGAGGCCTAGCGTGGAGGCAATCCGGTGGTAGGACAGTAGTCTAGACTGCTTGTGTGCACATGTAGCTGGCAGTGGCGGTACACTGAGTCCAGCTAGTCCTAGTTTGGCTCACTGCCTCACCCTACAGTGCCCCGGAACACTGTAGGGGTGGACAGGCGTGAGCAGTGGTGGTAGTGTTGGGAGGCGACGTTTGACTTCGGTCGATAGTGTGGTTCAGTCGCTTCGTGGGCTTTGACTGTGAGACGTGACTTCGTGTTGGGTTCTTCGGGTTACTTGGTACTGTTCTTGTTACACTGCTTATCGTACGGTTCCTATCAGGTTGAGTGCTATGTTTACTGCTTTACTTAATTGCCATATATTCCTGTTGTTGCACTTGTGGGTGTGTGAGTGGGAAGCGGGGGATCGGATGATCCCTACTGAGCCCATTTCTGGTGTGGCTCACTCCCTGCGGTTTCAGGTGTGGACCTCGTGGCGAGCGGAAGCGTGGTGTCTTCTTGGTGTGCGGACCAGCAGCTGTCTTAGTTCTGGGGTATGCCCCGATGTTATTGTACTTTTCTTCTGCCTGTACTTATTTAACTTGTTGGACATGTAACTATTGTTGGACTGTATACGGACATTATTATTTTCCCTTCTGCGCACTCGTTTACCTTTGTAGTCCGTGCGATTGTTATATTTAGCCTTGTGTAGCACTTACTCCTCCAGATGTGTTGTGTGAGATCCGGGTGTGAACCCGCAGTTAATGGGCCGACATCCATTTAGTGACCGGGTCTCCGGTCATAGGATGGCGGGTCGTTACAATATGGGTTCTTCACGCATAACGAGAAAAACACGCATAACGGTGCCGTTTTACAACCGAACCAGCGAACCTGGCTCTGATACCACTGTAAGGAATCGCCATGAACGCAGCGAAAATAAAAATGATTCCATTGTATCGGTTGCTGGGGTCGTAAAACGGACATTAAAATCTAAGCGGGAAGAACAGTTCTTCACCTTTGCGGGGTTTCGAATCTCCCGTGGATGATGCCGACTCGGTAATCGCGCACGCGCACGATCTCTAGAGGTATTCACACGAGTTCCCGCAGCAGACGCGATTTCCTCCTCGGCTTGAGTGCTCCGACCAGATCTCAGATCCACCATGCGCGGAGAGAGACAGATCCACTCTAAGAGAGAGAGAAGGAGAGAGAGAGAGGAGAGAGAGAATCTGGGGAGTAAAATTCGTCCAACTATTACCACTCCCCCTTGGCCCTCCTTATATAGAAATAAGGATAAGCACAAGAGTTAATCCTCATGATTATCCAAGAGTTTGGCCTTGGATAATTCTCCATTAAATCTTCATGTTTATCCTGCAGCTTTTCACAAAAACCCAGATAAACATGAAATTTAACATCTCTCACCGTCTGACGAGAACTCTTATGTGTGTGACCCTCTAGGCCCATATATCAGTTCGGTTGCAGGCCCATTAAACTTAGAACTGTTTCTTGAGTTTAATATTTATTAATTAACATTTAAACATCATATGTTAAATGATTAATTTAATAAACAAGTGAATTATCATCTGATGATCAAATCACTTGGCCTTCTGATCATGAACAACACCAAACACTACCTCATGATCCCATAAGATATAAGGGATACTGTTCCCTTCAATTGAACCTTTCCGTCTGCCGATACCGCACAGATATAATCCTTCACTCATGCAATGTCCCGATAACGCAAGGGTATGGTTTTATAGTCAAACCCTCTATCGCATTATCCAGATGGATTCTAGTACACAGTTAATATCTAGAAAGACATCTCTTTCATTTGACCATGGCCAGGGATTTCTGTGTACACATCCATAGGACATTCTCTCTCCAATCTTATACCAAGAGTGAGTGATCCTTTGTTGTTCACTTAATTACCTTCGCAAGCTTTCCACTGTATCTGATAGACCGATTATGGTGGACTTAATGGTTAAAGTCCACGAGTCAGAGAATCAAGATACAATGGTCCACAAACAAGATATCATTGGTGACTCAGGTCAAAGGACCAACTGTGCTACTGCAACGATTGAATTCCCTGGTTGACTAATAGGTATAATTACCATCCATGAATTCTAATTTGGGTCTGTTCAGTGAACTCATTCTCTAATGAGCACCCACTTGTTTGTCTTAGTGTCACCACACGAGTGAATGTGAGATCATTCACCCTCATCACATGAGCAGACATAACTTGTGTCGATCTTATCGGATATTTAATGTCCATCTCAAATATCCTATGATCGAGAACTATTTAAGACAATTGCCTTAGGATATTGATCTCACTATCATGATCTCATCATGATTCAATATCCCATACATTTGTCTATGGACCTTCATTACGATAGTCGATTGCGAGAACTATTAAATGAAGAAATGATTGCCTTTATTAATAATCTGAACTAGAATGTACAATGATTGGCTTTGAGGCCACCCAATTCTAACAAGGTATTAGATACTGGATACACTTCTCACATCTACAATTCATTGCAAGTACTGGAAAATAGGAGGTAGTGAGAAGGGAGATGTCAATCTAAGGCTAAGGACGACGCAAAGGTTACAACCGTAGCTATAGGGATGGCAAGCCTCAGATTGCCATCTAGCAATAGATTAGATCTCTTTAACTGTTATTGTATCCCATCTATAATAAAGAACATTATTTCTGTTTCTTGCTTACATCATTTGGGATATTCATTGACTACTAAGGACAATGGTTGCTCTATTTATTATAGTAATAGATAAGTTGCTTTAGCAAAATTAGTCAGTGAATTATATGTTCTAGATATTTATCCAGAAATGATGTATGTACATAAACAACCCAAGAGGGTAGAAGACAGTGAATCCTACATATCTTTGGTACTGCAGGCTAGGTCATATTGGTGAGGATAAGGTTTAGAAGCTACATAAAGATATGGATATTTGAATCCATTTGATTATGAGTTGTTTGCAGCTTGTGAGTCTTATCTCTGGGCAAAATTGTTAGTTTTAGGTGGCCTACAAGTCAATCTGACTATGTAAATCTCGTTCATTTATTAATATAATGGCATAATATTCATTATGTGTAAATCGCATTAATTATCATTTCATAATGAAGTCCGTGAATATGTGCTATAGTGATCAGATTACGATGAGATCATACTAATGAGACTGATCACTTAAACACACATATTCTTAATCGTTCCTAGTCGGAGGATATCCGAGAAGGGCATCAGATATCCGGTTAGACTAGTACAGATTACTCCTGCTCATATGATGAGGGTGACTGATCTCATAAGTCACTTGTGTGGAGACACTAAGGCGAATCTGTAGGTGCTCATTGGAGAATGAGTTCATTGAACTGATCCGACTGAATCGATGGATGGTATTGTACCTCACTGTCAACCAGCTTGATTCTATTGTCGCAGTTGTGTGGATGGTCCTCAGACCTGAGACACCAAGGACACCTTGTCGGTGGACTTCTGTGCTTTGACCTTGGTTTACGAATCTCTAGCCACGGGATTCTAAAACGCCAAGGATTGGGTACAACGGAATACCGTCGAAGGGAATTGTGTGTCAATAAGGAATCATTCGCTCTCGGTACTTAGAGAGAGAATGCTTTAGGAAGGATGCGCGGAAGTCCCTGGCCAGGGCGGACGATAATATCGGGAAAGGAGTTTTCCGATATTTATCAGCGGCATCCAATCCAAGTGAGTCGACCAGTTAGGGTTTGACAGCACGTCATACCCTGAGTTGACTCGAGAGCATTGTACGAATGAAGAATTATATCCACGCGGTAACTGTCGGCGGAAAGGTTCCAAGAGTGGGTTACTTAACCCCGATACCTTCCGGGTTCACGTGGTGTTGCCTGGCACCCATCGTGATCGGAGGTCCGGTCGAATTCAATGTGCGACATCAATTCGATTGATTAATTAATTAATAAAGAGTTATTAATTGATTAATAAAGCCAGTGAAGAGTCACTGGGCTTGTTGGGCCATTAACTGGACTGGTAATTGGGCCTAGAGGGTCACACGCAAATGATTCTCAAGGCGATGGATAAATAAGTGGGTTTTATACAAACTGGGGATTTTTATGAAAAATCGCGCGGTTAGTATAAAATATAGGAAACGGGCTGAACAGGCCAAGCTGCTGCTAACCCTAGCCGCCCCTCCTCTGTTTCTCTCTCTCTCTGGCGTCCAGACAGATCCAGATCTACTCCGCCGCTTCTCCGAATCCCGTTCGACGGGAAATTGTCCGCACGTTGCGGCGACCGGCGGAGGTTTCGTGGGCTACAAAGAACGAGGAACGTGAGGATATCCGTCGCGAGGAGGATCGCGTGGACTTCGCTAGAGGCCGGGCACTTGCGCGACTTGCGGTGTCGCACCGACGAAACTGAACGGTTGCGGATTTGAATCCGCACACGATGAGAACTGATTATCCGATAATCTGATTTTTCCGATTTTCGAAACGGGAACGGATCTTTTTATTTTATTTTCTACTGCGCGGGAGATCCGGAGAAACCCGAGAACCAACAAAAATGACCAAGGCTCCATTTGGTGGACATGGGGAAAGGGCCAAACACTTATTGGAACTAGAGCATACTAATGTATTTGGTCCAATGTCTATACAAGCCAAAAGAGATTACTCATACTTTATATCCTTTATTGATGACTTCTCTAGATTTGGCTATGTATACTTAAGGTTAGAGGCTTTTGAGAAGTTTCCAAGGTATAGGAATGAAGAGAAACGAACATGAAGAAGTAGCATGACCCTTCGATCAGATCAAGGGGGAGAATATTTAAACACCGAATTCACACAATATCTAAAGGATAACAATATTCTTTCTCAGTGGACCCCTCCTTATACACCTTAGTTGACGGTGTATCAGAAAGGAGGAATCACACTCTTTTAGATGTGGCGGGATCCATGATGAGTTTTACCAAACTTCTTATGTCTTTGTGGGGCTACACGTTGAAGTCAATAGCTTACCTTCTTAACAAGGTTCCTAGCAAGGATGTTTCGACTACTCTATATGAGATTTGGAAAAAGGGAGGAAACTGGACCATAAACATGTTAAAGTATGGAGCTATCCTGCCTATGTAAAAATTTATGATCCAAATAAATTGGAGCCATGATCAGAAAAGTATAGACTTGTGGGATATCTAAAAGAAAGTATTGGATCCTATTTCTCAGGCGCTTTCACTTGATTAGGGAAATCATTACCATATGAGATGAACTTGTAGAGAGGGTATCTTCTACCAATAATATAGTAGATCCCTTGACCAAGCCACTATCTCAAAATGTGGTTGAGTGACACCTAGGTTAATGGGACTCTGACATGTGGGTGATTGGCTATAGTCTAAGTAGGAGAATGTTGGTATTGAATGTGCTATGTGCCAATCATGGAATCTAATTTTGTACATTTCGGATCATATTAACAAAGGCATTTAATTTTTTATGCTTCTGTATCTGTTTTAGCTTTATAATGAAGTCCTTGAACGTGCGCGATAAAGACTGAATCATAAAGAATTTATGATAATGAGATCAATCTTGTAGATGTATGCATTCTAAATGTTCTTGGTCATAGGATCTTCGATCAAGGATGTCATTGATCTGGATAGATTGGCATGCATTTTGCCTACTCATAAGATGAGGATGACTGATCTCACAGTCACTTGTGTGAAGACTTTAAGGCAAGTGCGTAGATGGTCATTAGTGAAATAAGTTTATCTGTGGAGGAGGTTCCTAAATAGTTAATTATACCTAATTATCAATTAGGAGAATTCTTGTCACAGTAGTGCATTTGTTCCTTTGACTTAAGACACCAATGACACCATGTGTATAGAGGGTTGCACTTTGAGGTTGGGTCCATGGACTTTAGCATAGGTCTTTTATCATTTATTACTTGGGTTTATTCGGAAGCACATGAAGGTGATTGTGTAGTCAAGAGGGGATCAATCACTCTCTAGTATAACATAATGGAGAGAAAATGTTTCAAGGGTTAATTGAAGAGATAGAAAGGAGTTTCTATCAGGAGGTACAACAGTGTGATTTTCGATGAATCATATACAAGGAGTTTAAAACTCGACCTTACTCCAAGTCTGAGAGGGAATATTAAAAGAGTGAAGGACTACATTCGCAATGTATTTGTTAACAAAGAGGTTCTAGAACATGTTGCAAAACCTTATTGTCTCATGGGATCATGATGTCTTGCTTGGGACCACTCGTGATAGGAGACCTCACATAAAGTCATGAGACGATTAAAGAATTAATTCAAAACAATAAAAGTTATTTAATTAAGTCTAATAAGGGTTATTATATTTAGTGGACTCCAATCGAGTCAGCAACTGGGCCTAGAGAGCTAGGCACATAAGGGTTAGTTGTTTTTCAAGATGAGTATAGTTATATTAGTTTTTGATTTTTTGTTAAAGTTACCAAACTAATATAAAATACATATTATGAGAAACCCTGGTCCAAGCACCACGGTGTTCTCTAATTGCCCCTCTCTCTCCCCCTCCCTCTCTCCCTCTCTCTCTTTCTCTCTCGCTATCTCTCTTGGGAAGAAGAAGAAGGAGAAGGAGGCTAAGAGAGATCTCTTCTCTATGATAAGGAAATCATGGAGGATCTACGCCTATGTAGATATCGTTAGAGGCCGCTCACTTGCGCAGCTCCCCATACTCCATGGTCAAAAGTCTCTCAACCCTGTAAAGGTAATGAAGATGAGATCTTCTCCTATTTAGGTTTAGTTTTTGTATTTTTGTCAAATTAAAACATTGATTCATGCAAGAAATTATCTTTTTTTTATTCTGTTGCGTAGAAAATAGATTTCTTACAGAAACTCTTTTAAGTGGAGTATAATGGATTTGACATCCATCTTCTGTCTCTGCAACTCATTGCTCGTAGAGCTAGCATGTAGCATAGGGAAGAAGAAGAAGAAGGAAGCTAAGCGAGAACTCTTCTCTATGATAAGGAAATCTTGGAGGATCTACATCTGTGTAGATATTGCTAGAGGCCGCTCGCTAGCGCAGCCCCCCATATTCCATGGTCAAAAGTCTCTTAACCCCGCAAAGGTAAGGAAGATAAGATCTTCTCCTATTTAGGTTTAGTTTTTGTATTGTCGTCAAATTAAAACATCGATTCAAGTAAGAAATTATCTTTTGTTTATTTTGTTGCATAGAAAATCGATTTCTTATAGAAACTCTTTTAAGTGGAGCACAATGGATTTGACATCTATCTTCTGTCTCTACAACTCATTACTCGTAGAGCTAGCATATAGCATTAGGCTAGGGTGGAATTTTCCTTCCACTTCTCATAAGCTATTATTTCTCCCTTAGGTGCATTATCTGTAGGTTTAGATGGTACCTACTCATCAAGGACGTAAGTTATCTATTCGGCTATAAAGACAGTTTTTAGAATCCAAAGTCAATATGAGTAATTTGGATTAGTCAACTTGTCATCAAGTATGCCACATAAAGGGTTGTTCAATGACATTCTTACCTCTAAAGGAAATGTAAATAAATAAGCAGATGTACATTAAATATAATCTAGATAATGACTTTTATCTGGATTTACTTCCACTAATTTTTGGTGGATTGTAGAAACCCTTAGATATACACAGAATGGGAGACTCCAATGATCTCCTAGTGGGGGTTAGAATCTCACTGAGTTTATGCATGCGATCTTGTGGTAATACAACAAGTCACATCATAATCGGTGAGCAAGTAAGAAGGTTGGCACAAGGAGGAGACACATTGCAAGAAGAATATGCATGGTGGAGAAGTCCTAGTAGGAAGTCGAATGATGCCCATTCCTTGTGGACAATTTTCCTTCCTATACTATTTTGAACAAGAGTGTGAATCCATGTTTGTGCAGTTTCCTAGAATACAAATTCCACTTGTTGTCCTTGTTCTATTAGATTTTGGATCCTATTCTATTCTTCTTTGTCAAAGTAAATTTTTCTCTTCCATCTCTTATGCTAGCTTATTTTGTTATCAAACCAGCACTCAATATCTAGGGGAGACCACTGATGCGCGCTCTTTGGGCATAGGACCACTTAGGGTGGGTCCACCAAGTCATTCATCCTCGATTGTTTCTCTAACTGCAACAATTTTTATTAGGCCTCCTTAAGTTCTTTAAGTCCAAGCCCAAGTTGAAATACTTGAAGTGTGTAGATTAGTTTGACGACTCAAGTTTGAGTTTCATAGACTTCACTCAAGCTTTATAGACTTTGATTTGTTAACAAGTTAAAGTCGAGTTGAACTTGAATTTTCCTCAGTTATAGAGTGAAACCCAGTTCAAGTCCATGATTAAGGCTTGAATCAAACTGTACGTTTGAACTTGAGCTTGAGACTTTTTAGCTAAGCATGTGAAAACTCGACTTTCTTGGGACATGTCCCATTTAATATGCACAAAAAACTTACTTATACAAACATGGAGAGAAGGGTCTTATTTGCCTCTAAAATGCTTCTATATTTAATTATGTTCCCATAAATCATCTTAGTAGCATCTTTGCCCCTCGATGTACCTACCACACACTATCTTCTACGCTGTCACTGTGCCATTATTCAACTCAATTGTACACAAATGAACTCTCAAGTTCTTAATTGTGAAAGATGGTTTTATTCTATGAACACTTAAGTTGTTAATTGTGAAAGATGGTTTCATTCTTAAAAAATGCTTAAAGTTAGGAAAAGAACTACTGTTCCCTTGGTCTCTTTCCTTGGGGAAATTACTCATATACCCCTACAATTTTATCCTTAAAATTTTAAAGTCTTAACTTGTACACCTATGAAGTCAAAAACCATCCACCAACAGAGAAGGTTCAGGGAGAACTAAAAGATATCCAATTTTATTTCCATCCCCCTTCATCCTTAACCCTAGAATGTAGTTGTCATCATTTCAATTGTAGCAGCAAAAACAAGCAACTTTGGGCCCAAAGACCCATCCTCTCCATGACTTGGTGTGCGGAAGTTCTCCATGCCATGCCAGTGAGACTGACAGCAGCAACAGCAGTGAGGGCAGAGTCACCCGGTGGGTTCAGGAGTGCATGGGGTAGAAGGACTGCCACCTCCCAATGTTTACCTTCCTTGGTGGTAGGTTCTTTGAAATTTCCATCCTTAGGGGAGCAGTGAAGGGAGAGGGGCAGTACGATAGGTCTTGAAGGGGTAGCTGGTGGCAATAGCATCCACAAAAACGAGTAGGAGGGTAGCACATTTCGACCCTCCACTCTCGTCTTAACCTGTAAGAGCAGCAGTGGCTTCTTTTTGTGTAGTTGCACTACGAGAAGCAACAAATTATTAGGAGGGGGATTCTTTCATGGGGTTACAGTTGACTGCAAGATTGAAGACAGAGTTGCCATTGACGGTCCCCCTACTCCCTTCTGGTGTGGGAATGAGGGTAAAATTTTGAAATTGAATATACATTTAAGGGGTTTCTGGTGATATGTGAGTTAAGATTCGACTCACGTGTGGTTGAGTTAAACAAATGGAAGTTAATGGTAGGGGCATAGCAGTTAGAATTTGAGGATTTGAGGGATGGAAGAGCAGTTTTCTTAAAAGTGAGGGTACAAAGGTTATTTGATAAGATTTACATAAGTCATCTTCCTTTTTTCTGTGTGTGTGATTAGTTTATAAATGCCAAAAAGGACCGGCACTGCACCGCCGGCGCAGACCAGCAGCAATCGTCCACTATTTTAGGTTACATCTGCGCGCTTAAAAGTAGACTCGACGCTTTCAAGTCAAGGGAAGAGGGGAAGACAGAGAACAAGCACGGTTCACATCACCTGGGATTCCTGGGTCCCACAGTGACACGCGTCGCGTACACGTTTATGCGTGCCCTAAGCACTTGTGCAAGAACGAGTTGATAGATCCGGACAGCGAACTGTTCTTTTTGTCTCGAGGAACGCTAAGGACACGGGCTTCGTTTTCTTTACCCGCTTAAAAGGGAAAACAGTGATAGCAGGTGTTTTTTACAAATTTACCAATAACAGTTATGAAATGTCTAAAACAGGAACTGAAGAGAAGCATCTGCATCGGCCCGATAAAAGTAAAGAGAAGGTTTTTTGTCTCATTAGGATTATCCTTTTAAATAACATTTGTTGCAATGTTCTGAGGGATTATAATGCCCAGTAGTAGGGTCGCTTGGGTCGGTAGGCATCAACTTTTTATTTTTTATTCTTTTTAATTTTTTTAAAATATCTGATAAAAAATCGAATGATATAGTTGAATAATTCAAGTTGATTCCAACTCAACTATAGTCTTTTTAATTTTTTTTTTATATTTTACATGCAAATCAAAGTTTATACTAATTTTCTTTTTAAAAAAATATAATCGAGTCGGAGTGATCTGAGTGACCGTGTTGTATCGTCAGATTATTCATCGAAAACATAAAATTAAAAAAAAAGACTAACATCCACTCACCCGAACGCCACCAGTGCGTTTCAGCAAGTATTAGGGGTGTTTATTGTTTGGATCAACCCGAAAAATCGAACCAAATCAAACTGAAAATTCAGTTTGGTTCGGTTTCCGAACCTCATCAAATTGAAAAAGTTAAAATAATATTATATTTATATAATATACTCCACTACTTTTACCAAGCCAGCAAGCAACTTGGTCGTGCTCCCCCCTTACACGTGACTCTGCTCCAAGCCAGAAACAACCTTTAAAACAATGCCCACCGGGCCTGACAGCCAACGTGATAACAGCAGTACGTTTGAGCCTATAAAGCTGTAAAAACTTTTTTTGTTGCCGGTACAGGATTAAATTGTTTGTATAGTGTGCACCAAACTCCCTGCCGCCTAAATACCAAAAGTTAACATCCGTGGAAATTTAATCTGAGACGTTTTTGTTTCACTCGTTCTACATAGCATCTATAAAGAAACACCATGTGTGTGCTTCCTAACATTCAACTGGGCCGGTGGCTGAATATGCATTTTTTTGTTTGATTAAAATCAATGAAAATTAAATAAATGAGTTCAAGTTAAATGTAAAGAATTTTTTTTACCTAAGTCGGTTCAAACCGATCCGAATCAAAGTAAACCGAATATTTTCGGTTTGATTCGGTTCGGTTTGTAAGATGAGTCGATTTGGTTTGATTTGAATTTTTTCCTCTTAAACCGAATCAAACGTGAACACCCCTAGCAAGTATCACTCTTATCCTTTTGTCTTCTCCGCCATGTGGCTGGCGGCGAGCCCTGCACAGTGACCCACCAACGGGCCACGAGGTTATTTTCGTAAATAAAAAGATTCCCTCCGACGCCGTGGTCGCCGTTACTTCATTTCGTCCCCTTCTCGGTTGGTGAGATTATCGAGCAGCGGCCAAAGCGCAGAAGAAGAAGAAGACCGCAGCAGCAGCGGCGGTCGCGCCACAGCGCCAGGCGCCCGCGCGCTCGCGGATCCCGGCCTGCAGCAGCAGCGGCATTTCCCCGTCCCCTGCGCTGCCATGTCGGCGGCGGCCGCGTCCGCCAGGGCCGCCTTCGTACTCTCCCGCTTCCGCGACCTCTCCCTCCGCTGCCACCCCCCTTCCTCCCTCTCTCTACCTTCTTCCGCCGCCGTCCCTCGCCGGGGCCCGCGGGGTCGCCTCCCCTCCTGCCCCCCCGCCTCTTGCTGCCTCGCATCTGGTGTTGACGGTGGCGGCCTCGCTGACGACCTCGTGTCCACCGCCAGGGAGGAGCGCCGGCGCCGCCGGGAGTACTCGGCGCTGGCCAACGTCCTCGGCGGCGTGGAGCCCCTCGATGCGTCCGTGGTGGGGGAGGGCGTGTCGGCCGCTGCCAAGGACGCCATGAAGCGGACCATCTCCAGCATGCTCGGCCTGCTGCCCTCCGACCAGTTCCACGTCGCGGTCGGCGTCTCCAGCCAGCCCCTGAGCCGGCTTCTCGCCTCCTCCGTCATCACTGGGTGAGGCGGTGCCGCTGCCGCTGTTGTTATGTGTGTTACCTTATGTGATTTCTAGATCAGTCGAAGTTTTATCTAAAAATTTGCTTGTCGTTGTTGTTGTGGTTGTTAATTTTGTCAAGTTACACACTCTGGAATGCGGAATATCGGCTATCATTGATGAGGAATTTCGACAGCTCTCCACTTGGTCCAGAACCATCCTTGGAAGCTGAAAACCGTGGTCATGGTCCGTATGATATAGAAGGAACGGTAGATGGGGATCGATATGAGCAAGAGGTGGTGATTCCTGAAAGTTTTGATATTCTACCTCCAGCTGCTTTGACGTATATAAGGAAGCTGGAGGTGGAGCTCGCCAATACCGAGAAGGTACTTGTGTAGATCAATACGAGAGCGACTTTGATTTGGTGCCTTTATCTTTTTATTACAATGTGTACCTTCTTCATGAATGGAAATTCATTGTGATGGCTAATGGAGGTTGTGAAGACCCAAAATGTTGGCGAATTTGCTTTTGAAAATAAAAAATAATGGATTTTTGAAATCTGTAGGTTGCTGAATCTATGTTTGCCTATCCCAAAGAGTGAGTTCCCTCGAAATAGAGATGGATTATCCTCCTCAGTTGCAGAACGTTGATGGATCCCACCACTTATGTTATCTTAATGCTTAAAGTTTTTGCTACTTGTGCTTCTGGTGTAGCTTGTAATTGGAATATATTTGTATGCAATGGAAAATTTCAACATGTTTGATTTTCCCTTGAAACATAAGGATAGAAAGACTAGCACTTGGCTTAGTTGCCACTAGGCTTGTGTTTGATCCCCCATGATCCATAATTATCAAGGCAGTAATGCAACCCAAGGCACACTTGGGTCACTAAGTGCCTAAGGCCTTAGGCACTTGCCTAAGTGGCACTTAGGCGGCACCTTTACAATTGGGTCATAGGGGAGACATACACTAACAAATACAAAGATAAACACTTAGAGAGAGACGAAGAGAGGATGGGGACACATGGGACCTAGGAAGGATGAGAGGACAGAGAAAGGGACTCAATGTCTCTTATCTATTACTTACCAAGGATTGCACTTCATTCACTCATTGTAGGGGGTCATCTAAGAGAATGTTAATGGTATTTAGGAGTTTCAAGTTCATTGATGTTAGTGAGTGGGATTGGCCGCCTCATTATGGCCATCTTAGCGAGAGGAGAATCTGGTCATTTGTGTAGGAATATCTGATGTCGACACTTGAGATTAGTTTACCAAGGAGGGACAGGGCCAAATACAACAAGAAAGATGAAATTATGAGGAAGACATAGTCGTCATTCGTCAAGGCGCCAAGGCGACCCAAGGCATCCCCGGGGAGCTTAAGCGCTTAGGCGTTAAGGCGGCCACTTAAGCAGCGTCTAAGTGGTGATTTAGGCATTGCCTTAAAAAATAATTCTAAATACGTTTGTCTTAATTATAGGTTCTTTAATATAAATAAAAAATTGTAATAAAATCAAAATTGAAAGAAATTGATCTACTATGAACTAATGAAGTTGAACATATAAGAGGGTCGAATTAATGAACTTGAACACATAAGTGACAAATTTACAACAGTAACAACAACAAACAATCAGTTAAAAATATATGAAAGTTACAGATAAAGAAGGCCAAAGCCCTATGTAACAAACAATGTATGTCTTTGTGTATGCACGCATGTGTAAGAGAGAGAGAGAGAATGTGTGTGTAAGAGAGAGAGATTAGAGAGATAAAGAGTGAGAGTGAGAGATATTAGAGAGGGAGGTAGAGTCATATAGGGTTTCGGCCCTGTGTGTTGCACTCACACATACACACACATACACAGAGAGGTCATCAGCCTTATGTGTGGAAAGTCCACACAGAGAGAGGAGGGGGTCGGCGTAGGCTGGCTCCACTTAGAGAGAGAGAGAGAGAGAGAGAGAGGTGGAGGTGTCGGCTTTGGCCGACTCCAAAGAGAGGGGCGTCGGCCTCGACTGGCTCCACTGAGAGAGAGAGAGAGAGAGAGAGAGAGAGAAGGGTATGAGGAATCGGGCTATACCGGAAGGCAACGACATCCAACGGCGGCAGTGGCGATATCGTCTGGTGCAGGTGGTAGTGGCGACGTCCGATGAAGGTAGCAGTGGCGACATCGTCTGGTAAAGGCGATGGTGTCGGTGAGGCGATCGGCATAGGCGGGTGACCTCGGGATGGCGTTGAAACCCTAGAATTGAGAGGAAGGGAGGTGAGGGGAGGGGTGGTGAAGCACGAAATGGATCGTGAAGTGGATGGGGAAGGGGGGCCTGACCGCCCTTTAAGTGGGGATTTGATACGCTAATTGTATCGGGTCCTTGGGCCCAGGCAGACCAAGGCACTTAGGCACCCGCTTAGCACACCTTTTGTAGGCCTACGAAAGGCGTTCCAGTGCCTTGGGCTTGGAAACACGCCTTTGCACCAAGGCGACGCCTAGGCATCCGCTTAGGCATCACCTTGACAACTATGGAGGAAGATGAGATGAAACGATATTAAGAATTAGGACCTTGTCATCCACATAATCCTATTTATATTAGGGTAGGTTGCTAATGAGCCCAATTTGACCATCCCATGAGCTAACCTAGGCATTGCTTGGTGCTTAAGCGTCACCTAAGCTTCTTTTTTCAGGACCGAAAAAGATGTTCAGCCGCCTAGGTCTTGAAAAAAAAGAAAAAAAAAACCTTGTCGCTTAGGCGTTGCTTTGACGACTATGTCATGTTCTTATCTTGGCAAACTGATGCTTTCATACAAATGAGTTGATTGTTGTGGACAACTAGGACAGCTTGATGAGGTGGTGTTTTTTTAATTGTGCAATAGACTTTGTTTGCAAATATGAATAAGGGATCTTCACTTGACGATCATGCTACATGTGTTCTAAAGTCAGAGTATCAATGGTGCCCTTCCATTTTGGAGCTGATCTAGGCGACTATGGTCATGTATGGGGTGAGGTTGATGTTATCAAAGGCGGTCGAGCGATTGCCTAGGCAATGAGGTAAGGAGAAGAGGTGGTAAGCCACCTCACTTTGGCCTCTATTGCCTAGGCGATCGACGAAATCACCTGAAACGAGAAGGCGGTCGCCGCACGTCCAGTGCCTTCTTTGCCACAGCTCGCCTCGCCTGCAACCTTGGGTCATTGGCCCGGTCTAGTCAGCCCATTTGACCTAGCACAAAGGCCCCAATGCCTATCCTATAGAACCCACTAATCTTCCCAATGGAAACCCTAAACTAGAGCCATTTGCCCCCTCCACAGTCCCCCCCGACCCTAAGCGCCCATTCGCCCCCTCTATGGTGCCTCGCCGGCGACAACGACGACAGTGCTCTAATCCGACGATGGCTAAGGACGCTTTAAGCTCCAACCTTTGTGTGTGTGTGTCTTCCTCCCACTTCATACACACTCTCTCTCCCCTTACCCTCTCTCTCTCTCTCTCTCTCCTCGTCTCTCTGTCCCCCCACCCTCTCACTCTTTCTATCTGTCTCTCATTGATGCGGAACGGCTAACAACACTAACAGACTCACCAACGGTGGCAGAGATTAGCAACAAGCAATATAATAATAAGTAGACGCAGCCTAATCACACAATTGTAGAATTGGATAATGGATTAATAAAAGTTAGCTGAGTAACCGTCCCTCTCACGATGAGAAAACGTACAGTTGAGGAACTACCGTAAGTCTAGGGAATTAGAACCATCCCAAAGTCCTGAGGGAACTCGGGATATGTGTAATACGCTCACAAGCCAACATTGATGATGTATCATGGGCTAGGTATCTTACCTCACAAGTCGGCGGCAGATAAAAGCAAATACTAGATAAATAAAGTTGTAGTGGAAGGGATTAGCACACACCTCTATACTAGTACGTAGGTGAAGACCACTCGGTAGACGTACCACTCTCAAAGTACAATAAAATAAGACTCACTCCTCGCGGGGATGTAAAATGCTACAATTAAGCAATAAAAATAGTTCAAAATAGTAAACACGATAGTTGATGGGTCACGGACGGTGCGTATGCCGCTGAGAAGATGCCTTAGAGAGCATACCACGAAATCGGAGGCGATCAGATGTTGACACATAAATTGAGGAGGATGACGTGGGCCTCAGGATGCTTGAACGTGTGACCTCGGTATGCGTGCAGAAGTGGCACACAAAACGAGACATTGTCGGGGCAGCACTACGCTGAAACTGGATTGGCCTCGTCGAGACGAAACCAACGGTGCAAGTAATGCGTGAATCGAAGCTTGGATGGGCTCGGAACCCAGTGCGCTAACGGCCCAGGTTGCACCACCTGGTGTACAACAACAGACCTAGATGGCCCCTGGCTCGGACCCAATAGGGCCCTAGCTCGGACCTGGCTGTAGGTGGTTCGGACCACCGGGCCCTGGTCGAATTAGGTAGGAGAGATAGGCTTGGTTCAAGATAGATGGACCTGCAAGGTCTTGATCTGGTTTGGATCAATTTCAATAAGGGGTTGGGCCAAGCCCAGTTAAACCTTGTTTGACCAGGTTAAACTTAAAAGGGGCATGTTCTGCTGCTCCCTTCCTCTCCTCTTTCTCTTTTAACCCTAAGGGAAGCAAGAGAGAGGAGGAAAGAGACTGCGGCGGCTACAGTAGGGGGAAAGGCCAAAGGCGGTAGCGGCCGCTGACGGCGGTGACGATGGCAGCTGCGGCAAGAGCAACAATTTCCGTCGCAACAAGAACTGACAACAGCAGCAACAGTGGCGATGGGGGTTGATGGCAGTCCCCCTCTGTACTGGCGGTGCCAGCAGGCGCCGGCAACCTCTTCTACGTCTCTCTTTTTTGTTTTATGTCCTTCCTCTTCTACTCTTCTTCTTCTCGTTTTGTCCATGAGGACCCCGAGAGAGAGAGAGAGAGAGAGAGAGAGAGAGAGAGAGAGAGAGAGAGAGAGAGAGGAGAAGGGGGCCGGGTTGCGGAAAGAAACCTGTCGGTGTCGCACCGGCATGGCAAGGCTTCCCCGGCGTTGCACCAGGGAGGGGATGCCGGCATCACACAGGCGGTGGCTTCGTCGCAGAGATCCAAATGCATAAACTCGGTGAGTTAGTTTTTTCTCAAATATTCATCCATTAATTTCTGAAATAAAACTACAAGAGCATGTATAGACTCCCTCTATATAATCCTACTTAAACTCAAACAAGCAATCCGATTCTATCTCCTATCTCTAAATCCGTCTCTATCTACTATTCCTAATAATTAGTGCAAAAATCACACCTCAAATCTTGAAAAAATAGAAAACTACTTTATGGGCCACAAATGGGCCAAATAAAAATCAAATTAAAATGTCTCTAGGTATCAAATGGGCTTTGGATCGTCTCTGAGCCACAAAGAAGTCGGAGCGGCTCCCCGACCGCAGTAGACGTAGTCTGGGTGGAACCGGATAATGGCTCAAGTGTCCTCACCACTTACTCTCTCTGTCTCTCTCACAGTCTCACTACCTTTGACTCTCTCTCACTACTTTGAAGCCCTCGCCTTTCTATATCTCTCTCACTCTCTATATCTATCTCTTACTCTCTTTGTCACTCTCAGTACCTCTATCTTTTAGAGGGCTGAAGCCCTCGACTATCTATATCTCTCTTTCTCACTCTATCTCTTTCACTCTCTCTATCTCTCTCTCACTACCTCTGTCTCTCTCTCACTCCCCCCATCTATCAGAGGGCTGAAGCCCTCGCCTCTCCTTATCTCTCTCACTCCCTCTGTCTATTAGAGGGCCAAAGCCCTCGCCTCTCTCTATCTCTCTCACTCTCTCTGTTTGCCTCTCACTACCTCTATCCCCCTCTCACTCCCTCTATTTATCTGAGGGAAGCGAAGCCCTTGCCTCTCTCTATCTCTCTTACTCTCTGTTTCTCTCTCGGTCTGTCTATTCTCCTCTCTCTCTCTCTCTCTCTCTCTATATATATATATATATATATATATATATATATATATATATATATATCTAGCTCTCAACCTCTCACCATCTCTATAAATGTCTCTCTCTTTGCATGTGGACAATGATTTGTTAACTAGGTGGAGTGTGGAGGACATTGATTTCTCTTTGCAACTAAGGTTCTACTTCTTGTCCTATCTATTGTTATGTTTTACTTTACATATCTAAGTATCCGATGATTGTTAAATGTTATGTATTAATTTACGTATTGAATTTTTATTGTTATTGTTATTTGTTTAAGATGTCCACACTTGCGGGAGGTTCGTCTCATTCATCTAATTAAGGGTCTATCGAAGACAAAGGGAGAACTAAAGGCCCGGGGTGGAAATATAGTACTTTGGTGAATCCAAGTAATAGAGACTGGGTAAAATTCCATTTTTGTTAGAAAGATTGTAAAAGGAGGGATCCACCAATTGAAATAACACATAGCTAGGACTTATACAAATGCGACAGCTTGCTTGAAGACGACACCGGAGGCAAAAGAAAAAATCAAACAATATATGGAGCAATCAAAACAAGTACGGATTGAAAAGAAATGTATGATTAGGCTTCCAAAGACTCATGCTTTGAGGTGGATCAACTTGATGACATACTTGCAAAGCCTCCTCGGATGAAAGGTTCGTTGTATAGATTTTGTACTCCTGATCCTAAAGATTCAAAGGGCAAATCTATCAAGGACAAGAAGCACGAGAAGGAGGTATAAGAAAAGGTCATCCAATACATAGTTAGGTGGATGTACCAAGCTGGAATCCCATTCAATACCGTGCATCTAATTGGAAGCTATAGGACAATTTGGTCTGAGATTGAAAGGCCCTAGCTACCATGAGATTTGTGAGAGCCTTCTTCAAAAGGAAATTCAAAGGACTCAAGAATTGGTAGATATGCAAAAAGCCAACTAGGTGAAGTTTGGTTGTACTATGATGCGTGGACAAATGGAAAAGGCTATACTTTGGTCAATTTTTTTAGTCAGTTTACGTTCTTGAGATCTATTGATGCATCACAGTATGTTAAAGATGCAAAGTTGTTGGCCCACTTGTTGAAAAAGGTAGTTATAGAGGTTTGTGTAGAGAATGTGGTACATGTCGTTATAGATAGTGAAGCAAGCTATGTTGCTGCATGGAAAATGTTGATGGCAGTCCACCCTCATTTGTTTTGGACACCATGTGCTGCCCATTGCATAAACCTGATATTAGAGAACATTCTCAAGGTGTCTTTAATCAAAGTCTACCATTCAGAGGCAAACATGGTTACTACATTTATTTATGCATATACGAGGGTGCTTGCTATGATGAGGAAGCATACAAATGAAAAGAATCTTGTCCATGCAGCTGTAACCCGCTTTACCACCAATTACTTGAATTTGCAAAGTTTGCTGGATTGCAAAGATGGCTTGAGGAGAATGTTTACATCCGCTGAATGGACAACTAACAATAAGTGGATAAGAAAAAGTGAAGGAAAGAAAACAGAAGACAGTTTTGGAAGGGAGTTATTTATACACTGAAGCTATTCAAGCCCCTTGGCATGGTTTTGTGGTTGGTTGATGGAGAGAAGTCGGCATTGGGTTATATGTATGAAGCCATGGAATGTGCTAAAAGCATCAAGAATGCTGTGGATGGAAAGGTGGAAAAATATGGTCCATTTTGGGAGATCATTGATAGGAGGTGGGATTTTCAGCTTCATTGTCCTTTACATGCGGCTGGATACTACCTTAACCCTCAGTTTATTATGCAAATATATTGATTCTGATGGTAAAGTGAAGCAAGGACTGTATAATTGCATTGAGAAGTTAGTTCCAGATACTAAGGTACAAGATGAGATTACTAAGGAATTGGCATGTTATGGGAATACCATGGGCTTCTTTGGGACAGAAATGCCCATAAGGCAACGTACTACATCTAATCTTGGTATATTTCTATATTGACTACTACATTTATTCATTAAATTTTTTTGATGTAAAATTAAATGCTATTTAGATGTTTCATGTGGTTAATTGGTAGGTAGATTTTTGGAGCAAAACCTCTAACCTACAAAGGATGGCCATTCGCATCTTGAGCCTTATTTGTAGTGCATCTAGTTGTGAACGCAATTGGAGTATATTTGAGCAGGTTAGATATTTATTAACTTTCATTTTATAACACATCTTATGTTATTTTTATTTCTATATTAATCTAAGAATAATATTTTTTTAGGTGCATAAGAAAAGGAATAGGTTGGAGCAAAAGAAGCTGAATGATCTCGTCTTTGTGCAATACAATCAACAGTCTTCGAGATCACTTTTTACATTTCCAACAAGTTGAGCTTAATCCTGTAACTTTGGAGGGTATTGATGATTCCAATGAGTGGATAGCACATCGCCAAGATAATGAAGATGTTATACATGGGGATGAGGACTTTACATGGCTAGATGTTGAAATTGCTGCAGGGATTGGTAAATAAGAAGATCTACATACATGGTCAACATCAAAGCAACATTGTTTAGGGAAGGGGAAAGCGGTTGCAACAAGTTCCACGTTAGACTTTATTGATGAGCTTGAAGTTGGTTCTGATGATACAGCGGAGTAGTCTGCGGGTGAACTTCCACTTGAGCAAGATGAGGATTTTGAGGGTAATGAATGAGTGAGGCTTGAGAGAGGAATGTATTCATAGGGTTATTTGGACATGTTTACTTGTTTTCTTAAAGAACATGTGATGTTGTAATAGTACATTTGTATGTTTATATTGTGTTTGTTTAGCACTCCGTTGATAAATTTTCATATGGTGGATTTGAGTAGTAGCAAAATTTTCATGAATTTGTTGATTACATCTTTGATTGATTAAATTTTATTTTAGTTGGCTTGATTTAAAATTATTTGGTTATATTTGAGTAAATGAATATGTCATTTTGTATGATTTTATTTGTATTTTTGGTATTTTATATAAATATCTGAATTATTTATATATATTTTTAAAGATGTCGCCTCAAACGCCTAGGTTGAGGTGACCCCTTGGTCGTCTCACGCCTCTGATTGCATAGTTGCCGAATGGATGAAACTGTTGAGGACTATTTATTTATTTATTTTTATTTCTTATTAGAAAATAGAAACCAATCTCGGGGCCTTCAAGAATGCCCCAAAATGAGAGACCCCCTTTTTTTTAAAGTAAAATGAGGACCACTTGGTTTATTGATTTTCTAGTTAAGTTGAAAATAGTTGCCATCCAACTTTCTCTACGTAGTCTTGGTAGTGTAAGACCTGTGCCAAACGTGCCCTTTATGCTTATCTAGCTAGCTGTAACCAAAGTTGGAAAAAAACACTCTTGCTACTAGAGTACAAGGACGTGAAAATACATTTCCAGCCTTCTTAATATCTGAGAATCACTTCACGAGTCAAACTTGATTTAGAAAAGAGCATAAAAAGGAGAAAAAAGAAGCCTCTATAGTAGAGTACAAGAACATGAAAATGCATTTGCAGCCTTCTTAATATCTGAGAAACACTTCAGGTGGGAGATTTAAGTCAATCTGGATTGAGAGAAGAGGAAAGCATGATAAGGAGGTTAAAATGATGACAAGTATCAAGGCAATTTGGTTTTCTAGAATGACAATTTGTGTTTTAAGAAATGTGGCTAACAACTACGTCAGGCATGGTTCCCAACTGGAGTGAGAGTTTAAGAAGGGAAATTCAAATCCCTTCTTCTTTTGAAGGCCAAAGCTGAGCTGTAAAAATAAGATCTGAATGAACGCAATGAAATGACATCGATAAGTACCTCTTATTTAATTTCACACTGGAGCAATGAAGACCTGGTCCAACGTGCAACAACGTTATGCATGCAAGTCAGTTCAAATCAGGCAGGAAAATTACGTAAACTGAGGGAAAAGCAAGGAGGAGTCTAAGTATAAAGGAATTACAAATAGCTGTGATGTGGGGTTTATTTATTATTTCTGAGAGAATAATTGGGCGTAATTCGGTAGTAGTATTGTGGTCTAAGGCAGTAGAAGTTTTGTTGTTTATTTGTAGTGGTGGGAGAGGAACCTCTCCTCTTCCCTTCAACTGTATTTCCTCTGTTTATTCATAACAAAATTGGAGGTACAGCTCTACCTTCTTTCAAAAAAACAAAAAAAAAACAAGGTCAGACGTGCACTATTAATATCTTAATAGGTATTCTTCACAATTATGATCTTATGGAAGAGGATTGCACATGATGAGGTCAGAAGTTGTATGTGCATCAAAGGAATTGGGCATGACAACTAATTCTGTGTAGCTCAAGATGGAGAATTTCAGCTGTTGTTTTCTTTTTCAATTAGTAATGTTCTTTTTTATTTTTGCATATGCATTTTGTTGTGAATGTTTTGGTCCTTAGATGCTTGAATTTTGGGAAGATGTTAAGCATTGTTATTTATATTGATATTAAAAATAATAGTTAGGAAGCTTTGATTAAGGTTAATGAAGTTGCTTAGAGAAGAAAATTCATTTGCAGCCAAGTGGTTCATTTTGTGGATAAGACATGAGGCTGATGATGAGGAATCAGGGCTGCTCCTCCATACAAAGGGCGGCATGAGGCTGTATGTCTACATCTTTATCCTTGTTCTCTCACATTAAAGCCCCTACATTGTTCTTGTTTCCCATTTCCATCATTGATGATATTGAAAGGAAATGAACAGATAAAGAAGAAAAGAGCCGACAATTGGATCACTAGGCATAGCGCCAGAAAAGACAGCTGCAACTTTTTAGCCACATGAGTCTGCGTAACTCCTACCTTTGTGGATCTGGCGTGTGGTTGATTTTGTGAGGTCAGGACTCCTATCTCATGGGAACTGTGGCCCGAGGCTGTTTGTCTACATCTTCTGCTTGTTCTACCAATTTACAATCCCCGTAGGCTTCTTATTTTTTGTTTCCATCATTGACAGTGTAGAAAGGACAGAAGCACAAAGAGGACTATATATATATATAGAGAGAGAGAGAGAGAGAAGCTAATACTTGATAACAGAAAAGTTTTCTGTTATTAACTTTTAGATGACCGTCGGATTATTATTGAAAAGCTAGATTTAAAGAGAAGGGGGGCCCACACACGGTTTTAATAGGGGGACCTTTCTGTTGCGCTGCACATGTCCAAAGCATGCTGGGCGGTCTGATCAACGGCAGGCAATTGATTAGATGGTTCAATGCTATTAGTTTTTTTTTTCCAAAAATGAAGCCCTCACCCTCTTCCTTTTTATCACCCGCTACCTCTCCCATGAATTTTGGGCGCTGAAGGCGCTGCAACACAAATCCAACTGTTACTACCCCAAGGCCACTTGATCCAATGGCTTTAAAAATGTTAACATAAAAGTTTTATGTTATTAAGTAACAGACTAGCCATTCTCATATATATATTCTCATATTTATATATATGTATGATATATATATATATATATATATATATATATATATATATAAGAATGCAATTGGATTGTCAGGCATACATCCTGAAATGTCATCTGCCTACTCTACTAACTGCTCATACAGCAAACCATACTTGCTCAATTTCATCGATTGACTCATTTACAGGGTTATGGTTGTGTCCATTGTCAAGGTAATGCACATTAGTTTATCTGCCTACTCTACTAACTGCTCATACAGGGACCCATACTTGCTCAATTTCTTTGATTGACTCATTTACAGGGTTGTGGTTGTGTCCATCGCTGAGGTAATGCACAATAGTTTGTTCATATATATATATATATATAGAGGAATGTTGTGGTGCCACTAAGGCCATTTGTGCAACCTGCTTGCACAGTATGTCTTGGCTTCACTCTCATGTTGAAAAAATAAATAAAAATCACCATAAAATTTTAAATATTCAATTACCCCCATAAGGTAATGTTCATCCCTTGGAGCTTAAATCTCACCGTTGGATCATATCCGAATTGATTGTAGCCATCCAATCTTGTGCGAGTTTGTTGGTGATGAATACTATAACCCCAAGGGATGGGAACAACCGTAAGGCTAATCTGACCAATTTTCTATTTTTTGACTATTTTCTCATGATTTTTAGAAATTGAGATTTGTATGTATTTGATGGACGGCTAAGATTGAGTTTTAAGATCGAACCATGATCGGACAGTGAAAATAAAATCTCAGGGGATAGAAACAACCCTAAGGGAGTTATTGAATATTTAAAAATTTATGATGAATTTTATTTTATTTTTTAATATGGGGAAGGGGTCGAAAATGATGCATGCAACCCAGTTGCACGTTGCTACAGTGCGTTGCACCACAACGTTCCTCTCTCTACTAACTGCTCATACGATGGAATGCAGAATCAGCCGATCCCGATCCAGATCGGCCGATTCGGATCTGGGATCGGCAGGTCCCGATTCGGCCGATCCTGGCCAATTCCGGCCAATCTGATCCCATTTCGGATCGAGATCGGCGGGTCCCGATTTGGGGACCCGATCCAATCCGGAATTCCTTGGCTCATACAGCAACCCATACTTGCTCAAATACATCAATAGATTCATTTAGCAGGGTTATGGTTGTGTCCATCATCAAGGTAGCGCACATTAGTTTGTTCATTTATCTACCATGCAAATTCCTTCTGTATCAGCCGCTGGTAGCACTCTTAGAAGATAGTTGATGGTTTTTGTCTCATCTATTGAGTTTCATTCCATTGACTCCGTAGAATCTGTCGCACTTGATATTCATTCATGACTTTAGATACGAAAATTCATAGACAGACATGAGCTTCATTCCTCTCCCTTTGTGGGTCAAGTGTGAGGATCTCTCTTATGGGATTTGGCAGCAGAAAGCCATTTGTCCATATCTTCATTTTCTCATGTTACAAACCCCAAAGTCTTCATGTTCTCCAATTTCGTCATTGATGAGAGAAAGGAAAGGTACAGGTAGAGGAAGACAATGGCAGACAATCGGATCATCGGGTATATTGCCAACAAAGGTATCTGCTATCCTGAAACTGCTGCTAGAGGACTGGCCTTTGGCATCTCTTCTTGCTGTGTAAATTGCCTGCAGGACATCGACATTTAGACGTATGGAGTCTGCCATGCTGTGAGCTGCAATCTTCTGCCTGCACTAGTAAAGGATCATGCAGGCCACTGTTCCGTCATGCCTGTGCTGCCCTTTCTTCCTATGCCTCCATTTCATTCTCTCCCTCATGTATTGCTGTCCAACAAGAAAGCCCCACTTCTGCCCCCATTTCTCGTCCGATCTAGATGTTCCTTAATACTCCAGCACTTTATATCTCTGTGCAGCACTGGCTACTAAGAGTTCCTTCAGCCCTCTCAAACCATGGAATTTTGGCACGGATTGAGAAGCTGAATCGGGACCCGCCGATCCCGATCTCGATCCCGATCCGAATCGGGATCGGATCGGCCGATTCTGGCTGAAATCAGCCGGAATCGCCAAGGATCAGCCGATTCCGGCTGGATCAGGACCTGCCAATCCTGATCCGAATCGGGGATCGGCCAATTCTGCTTTCCATGTCTCAGACCACCGTTTTTAGTGAAGTGCAGAAATTCTGGGGAAAATTGGGTTTCCCAGGTCAAAAGAGACTTAGCTGACTTTCATTTGACTCATTTTGATCCAGTTTGCTTGATTTTTTTATCTTTTTATTTTTTTGTGCCAAAGTAGTATATTAGGTTTTTCCTATGAGCATGACCAACACTGAATTGGTTCTTACTTTCATGACATGCCTTTTAAGGGCAATCAATATAATGGGCTGAAGGTTGGGGAGCAGCTGATGAATCTTTTTCAGAGGAGGCAGTGCATGTGCAATTTAAGTTATATGAGAATAGCAGGCCAGTTGCTTGATTCACCCCTTATGATCATCCTGCAATTGGTGTTCATAGGGGCGTAAAGGACCTTTGTGAATTTTCTGAAGCAAGGCAACCCACATTGATCAAACAATAGGCATATGATTCATTAATTGACAGGTACATGGGTTATTAATAAATATGAAGGGAACAGCACTGCCATTGGTCATCCCCAAATGATGCTTAGAAGAGTGGTGATGAACAAATTAATGGAATTCTAACTGTAGTGGGAACTCACGTATTTTTGGCACACCAAACATATGATCACTTGCTACCAGATGCCCTGGAGTAGCCCTACTTGGGAAGTTGCTGTGGGAATTAGTGTTAGATGAGATTTCACTGTGATCCAAGCCAAGCACTATAAATCATTTCTCAAAGTTTTCTTGCATTCCGCAAACAACAATCACATGTCACCATTTTGGAAAGGGATCATTATTTCAGCCAAATGGACTGAAAACAGCAACACAATAAGGGTAGGAAATGAGAAGAATACATACTTTTGGATGGATATATGGGCAGGAAAATTCTACCTGAAGGATAGATTCCCAGGTATCTACGATTTGGCCTCAAACAGGTGGACAATAGTCCAAGAATATTGTACAGTGGAAGGGTGTAACATTAATTGGAGTATAATGCTGAGAAGAGGACTTGAATGCAGAATTTGAAGAATTTCTTTCTTACTCCAGCTGTAGAGACCACCCATCTGTACGCAGATCGGAAAGATCAGTTTATTTGGGCAAAATGGCAAAGGCGCTTTCTCACTGAAATCACTCTACCAAGGAAGGCTGGATCGTGGATCAGGCATGGATCGGTTGATCTTGGGCCGATCTGGCCCGATCTGCAATGATCCAGGCCATATGTTTTTACTTTTATATTTTTGACGGGTTTATGTGTATGGAAGACCTTTAAGGACTTTTCAAAGTTTATGAAACCCCCCCTCCCCCTCATTCCTAACTCTAATCCAGTGCAGCCAAGGTGAAGAAGAAGAAGAACAGGAAGGAAGGATGGCAGTGAGGCGAGGCAAGGCAACAATGGCATCATGCTCATTGTCATTATCTTCTTCTGGGCAACAGCGACCATGACAACAGTGTCAGCAGCAGCGAGGCAGCGTCGTCGTCATCTTCTTCTTCCTTCCTTCCTCCCTTTCTTGGGTTAAGGATGTGAGGTTTAGCATGAGGGGGAATGTTTAAAGGGCGAAAGGAGGGATCCGGGGTTCAGATCCAACCCTGGCGATCTGGGGCTGAAGACATTCACATTGGCTGCTCTGGGGGTCAATTCTGGCCCGGATCGTCCGGATACCGATATGGGCCGATCCTATAAGGAATCAGTGGGTCAAGTATTGGGATGGGATTCGATGCACTCAAAACTGATCGGATTGGCCGATCCGATCCGATCTATGGCGATTCTTACTTGTATTCTACCAACAGATTAGGTGGCTATTCAATGTATGCAAAATTTAGCAAAGCGTGGAAGGTGAAGTCTCCTTTAAAGATCAAATTCTTCATGTGATCATTGTTTGAAAAAAGAATTGTAACAAAGGTCTACATGGAAGAATGTTGCAGTGATAGTGAAGTTATTTATTCTTTGTGTGGGATTGATGAAGAAGATATTGATCATCCATTCATCAATAGTCATATCAGCAAACAAGGTGGAGCATTTATGCAGAAACGGCTCAAATATCTACCCGTTTCACATGTGTACAGACTATGTGACATCATTTTAGAACTATGAGGACTAAACAGGCCAAAAGTCATAGAGGCCAGATTCTTATTATTATTCCAGATGCCATCTGCTGGAGTATCTGGAGGGAGCGCTGTGACTGCCGTTTTTTTTTTGGGGGGGGGGGGGGGTGCGCGGGGGTAAACCTTACATTGAAAATATTGTTTTGCATGCACTTTCTCTTCTTTTCAATTGGAGTTGATTTATACTTTGTTCAGATGTGGAGGGACGTGATTCATCAACTGTAAATCCCTCTGTAGTTTTGTTTTGGGTGAGGATTTCTCCTACCAACTCAATTTTTAGTGCCTCTGTTTATTTTGAATAAAATTGGTGGTACAATCCACTTTCTTCTTCTTCATATATATATATATATATGTAATATAGATTGAGAGAAAATGGGCTTTAATGGTAGGTGCATGACTAGTGCAACAGTCCTGGGCAAGTGGTAACAGTATTAAGAGGTAGTGCATAACTAATGTGCAAAGTAGCTACAAATAGAACTTATGGATTACTCCATTACTCATAAGCAAAGTAGCTGAGGAATCAGGACAGAACACTTACAAAATCGTCTTCCACACTGGCTATTTTGATTGAGAGGGATGGGATCCCAAAACTGGGATCACTTTTGGTCTCATGACCGGCTGACACTGGCAAAGAATGCTGATGGGGCGTCTAGTTCGGAGAAGTAGGAACATTTTGAAGTGACTTCACAAAGGTGAAGATGTAGCATAGATGCTGCGGCGGCAAATGGCATTAGGAACACATGGGCGGCAATGGCATGCACAAGTGGTAGCCCAAAATTGGGGATTCTCCATGGGGGCTTTTCTCCTAACCCCTGGACCCTCTTTTTTTTCTTTTTTGAAGGTGAAAAAGAATGCCACAATTCATTAAGGATCAAATAGAGTACAAAGGATGAGAAAAGAAGACACACCATCAGGGTAGGGTAAAAACCCCCCTCCCCAACAACAACTCAACACCATATCCCAGGCATAATGCCAACAAACACAACCCATGAAAGAAAAGAAAAAGGAAACAAAAAAGCTGCTTTATCAAGTCAATAAGGCAGAAGAAAATACTCCCACCTTCAAATGGTCAGGAGTTTCCAAGTTCAGGCTTTAGACAACAATTCCTTATTAAGGTTCCCCACCAAGCCAGCTGCTTTCCCCCAATGTTCCATGAAAGTAATAGATCTTGACAGTACATCACTTGACCTTATGAAATCATCACAGATTTTCCTTTTATTTCTAGCTGACCAAACAGCCCATAGTGGTGAGGACACACGCGCACGGACCCGCTTTGACCCGACCCGCGTCTACCATCGGAGGAGGACGACTGCAACATTCCTAGCTTCTTTGTGGCTCGACGATGGCCTATTTGCGGAGTGACTTGTGTTTACTTTATTGAGGAGCAGTTGGGACTGATGTAAGGCCCATTATGAGGCCCATTTATCACTTTTTTATTTT
The DNA here is from genome assembly GCA_030544215.1 of Zantedeschia hybrid cultivar. Taxonomy (NCBI): domain Eukaryota; kingdom Viridiplantae; phylum Streptophyta; class Magnoliopsida; order Alismatales; family Araceae; genus Zantedeschia; species Zantedeschia hybrid cultivar. The sequence goes on along the minus strand of JARZZO010000013.1, from coordinate 9,846,762 downwards.
ATTGTTATTTTATGCACGAATTTCCTTGTATTTGTCTATAATTAGGGTTAGTTCTGTCATTTATTTCATTAGGGTTAATTAGGGTTCTCTCGTCTATTTAAACCACTGTAACCTCTCAAAGAGGTATTGATTGATGATGAATGAAAAGAGAATTCTCGCAGCCGCCTGAAGCGTATGTGTGTGTTTATGTGTGAAGGACCTTTTCCCCTCCTTACCCCCTTGTCTTCTTCCTCGTTTCCCTTTCTCCCTGCTCTTTTCTCTCTCTCGTTGCGCTGCCTTTGTTCCAGCTGCAAGGGCCTACGACCAAACGAATCTTACACGGAGGACCCCCACGCTGAAGAAGCCCGGCATCGTCTCCCGTGCCAGGGCGGACCTGCCCAGCTTGCGACGCGCCTGTCGTCGCCTTCCCCACCAAGCTACGCAGACCCCCCCCCCCCCCCCCCCCCAGGCTTCACGCCGGTCATTCTCGTTGCCTGTGCCACCCCATCACGCCCTGCGTCGCTACCCGACGCCAGCAGCCGCATCCCGCCCACTCACGCATCGCCCGAGCCCCGCTGCTGTCTAGCGCCACACGGCGCTCGTTCCAAGTTCGTAGGAACGAACCTCGTTGCCTACGCCTGTTTTTCCCGCCCATTGCCGCCACACCTGAAGTGGTCTGCAAAGTCAACGTGCCCCACGCCCCGGTCTCACATCTTTCACGCCAGGCCCCACGCCCACGGGCGTGCTGCTTGCTGGACGTGGCTAAACGGAGAGCCCCCACCCCACGCTAGTCGTCCCAGACCAAGCTCGCTGCAGTGCACCTTGCTCCTGGTTAGCTTACAAAAGGTTGCATATTATCACCTGTTTGGAGCAGATACAGAACCGGACCTGCCGGGCGAGTTCAACCATTCATAGTTACCACGCGATGACCTTTCGAGGTCCTAATTAGCAGTCGCGAACACACACTGCCTCGGAAACGACCCCACTCGACAGTGGGATGGTTAGCGTTGAACTGAACTCCTAGTCAATTTTGTCATTCAATATATGATTAAATATGCTCCCGTACTTGAGAGTTAGGATCCTAGTCGCTTGATATTAATTGTTGTCGGATTGTGAGGCTGATGACTCGTTCCGTGGTCCGATTTGAACATCTTGAGCGTATTACTATTGCCCTAGTGTTTCGGTAGTTTTCACTACCGACGATCCTAGCCGTTTTATCATTGCGAGAAGACGATTCCCGAGTGCATTTGCGATTACGGTGCGTAGTTGATTTCATGAAAACATAGGATATTTGATATTCTCTTGCTGCTCGCTTGTGGTACTCTCGTTGATCTCGGTTTGCTATGTAGGTTCGGAGTCTTTTCGGTAGTCGTCCCGCATCAGCTGGGTATCAGAGCCATAGGTTTTGTCTAAGGCATATTTGTTGCATATTTTATTTATCTTTTAGTGTTAGCGTGTCTCCATCCACTTAGTTCCATACTTAGCTTTTGTTGGTTTGCATCTGCATGTTATTCATCCATGTGTCAGTTAGTACACGTCATCACTCTGCCTGCTTTGCATACCCACACGTGGCTGCACGGATTTCCACATGTCTTAACTTGCGTCAGGTTCGCAGGCGGGGTCCCCGGATGTCTCTGATATAGCCGAGTTGGTTAGCCAGCTCGCACACTGTATGGATGTTTGGGACCAGCGCCTTAGGAGTATGGGAGGTTCGATCCGTTTTGGAGAGAACCAGGTCGACGATTCCGAGCGTACGATTCAGGACCTAACAGGCCTCAGGGGTGCACTAGGGGTTCTTGCTCATGTCCCGGCCCTACGTCACCCCGGACATCCTGTCCCGGCCATCCATGTCCCTCATGATGAGGCTCCTCCGAGGTCCATGTAAACCTCTCAAAATGGCCTTCTAGACAGAAAACTGCACTAGAAAGTGCATCTATAAGATAGTGTTGGTCTAGCTACCTCTCCAACCTACCCAACAATGATGCTCTCCACTGACATAATTTTTTCTTCATCCTGTTGTGTTTTAAAACTCATCCTCATAACTCATGGTTTTGTTTGCAATGCTGTTGGTACTGCATGTCTTCTGGCACCAATCAGGTTTCCTAAGACACTTGTTTTTTAATCTGTTTATGTTTTGTTGAGATGTTTATGTCATAGCGCACTTGTTTGTCGAAAGACACTTCTCCTTGCATCTATGTGGTATCTTTTAAGTAAGCTATTGTGTACAAAATCCTAAATTTTATCATTAGGTACAAACTTCTTGTTAATGTTTTAACTTGAAACTCATGCCTTGCAACCCTTTACTCATTTAAGTTCCCATTTGTGCATATTCAGGAATTAGATGCCCAGCGGCAGGAAAATAGGCACATGGGGAGTAACAGTGGAGATGACAATGATTTATTGCAGTACTTGAGATACTTGGAACCTGCTATGGTAGCCTGTTTGAATGTTTGCTGAGCATTTGCCATTTTTTTATGACCTCTCTCATATCTTTAAATATTCTTCTGATAGGTACTGCCCTATTTATTTAGAACTAAATTAACTTTGACAGGTGACAGAAATGTCTCAACCATCATCTCCAGAGGTGGAGGAAATCATTCGACAGCTTGTTCAGAACATACATCTGAAATGCTTCGAGGATGATGGCACTGAGCTCGTCAAGGACACTACTGTGGGAGAGATTGACTCTCACACAAATTTTGGCAAAGACAATACGGATCAATCTAATGCTCTAGATACCACAAGGGATTATCTAGCAAAACTACTCTTCTGGTGTGTAAGCATTTCCTACTCATCATCTTTTCATGTTTTTATATTTGGATATCATCATAAACCCGGACTTTGTCCTGTCATGTCCTTGCCTGAGTTAATACGATCAATAATAAAGACAAGGACAGACCAAATAATATCATAAACAATTTTTTACAAATGAATGAAGTAGACCAAATATAAATGTTATTAAATAAGAGCAATATCCAGGATCGAACTCACATCAAAATTTAGAAAATCTTCACATTCATGTTCATCCCATCATTGGTCGATAGACTTGAGTAACTTAGAACTTGAATATCATATTTATACCTTTCATTTGTCAAAAAGTATTAGCAACGGAAAAGTAAGTCATATGACTTAGTAGGCATCAAAATCCTAACACATGGCATATTATATATGTAAAGGAAAATGTATGCTGAGATACCAATAAATCAAATCTTCAATTGTCGTATTCATATACCATAAGAGCAAAGGACGTAGCAACAAAGGTCACAATTTGTTTTAAGATGTATCTCATATTTTCTAAGGTTTTAATCAAAATTTCAAATTTACAATTGAAATGAACAAAGAATTCTAGAGCGAACTACATGTGTAAGGATTTCGTAAGTCCAACAAGTAAAAATATATTCGTAGTCATAATATTCATATTCACAAGTGGCCCCTATTAGTCCAAAGAGAACCGAAGTTAATAATTTCATAAGCAAATAATCTCACTTGTTTCTCATTTAAATTCATATCATATGCATGCCGCATCTTAACAAGATCTCTTAAGTTGGATCATAAGATCATAAAAATGTAAATTCACATTGCATATTTCCACTTTCAAAGATGGACATGCATCCAAGCCATGACTGAAGGGGCCATATACATAACTAAATATCGATGCACCTAGGCAATGGCACAATGGATCTTTGTCATTGTGCAGTTATCGGGAAGCCACTAAATCCCACCTTAGACTAAACTGAAGTTTAGTTCTAGGATTTTCTCCTGTTGCCTTAGGCCATAGGGTGACCCGTTCAATGAGGATGCTTAAGTTGAACAGGGTCCAAAATCCCCTTAAGATGGCACTGTCCACACTTACTCAAATTTAAGTGATTCTTATAATCTATAGTCTAAACATATAACATTACTTTTAAGTTTTAAGAACTAGAATAATGAGATAAATACAATTTAAATTACATATACAAATATTTTAACTTTTAGTCCATGCGTTAGAGGGTGTGTTAAGGGGTTTAGGAAAACTTTTTATTCCTTAGGAAAGGAAAATCTTTTCTTCCCACATTAAAAATTATTGTGGGAAACATAATCTTTCTCTCGTTAGGGGGTTATTAAGAAAAGTCATATCTCATGTGAGTTAATGTTGAGACATTCCTTGGAGAGGGAGAGAGCAATTTACATAGAGTGGGAGAGAAGCTTGATTTTTTTCCTGGAAAAGAAAATTTCCCGAGGTAGGAAAATTTTGGGATAGTTTTCCCAATCAGGGAATAAAAGTTTTCCATAATAAAAAACTAGTTCTCCTAGAAAGTAGATTTTTTCATCCTATTTTCCCAAACCCCTAAACCACACATAGAATTTATTTAAAGTAAGGTATTGTAGGGGGCGTGGGGGTGAATTGGACCCTCGCGCTTTGTTACTTTGTTTTATTTTAGGATAGACTTTGAGAACTTGGAATGAGCTCTTAGGAAGTCTAGCATTTTGGATCGGATGTGTGGATCCATTAATTTGACCTTTCCCCATTGACCTTGGTCAGTGCTAATTACGTCAATCAAATGATTGACAACTTTTGATTAACTATCTGAAGATGCCCTTAAATATAAGTCACGCATTAACGCATTATAAGTTTAAGTTAATAAGTCGAAGTCATGACTTATTATGCCAAGTAACCTTGAAACAAGTCACTTATGCCCCTTTAAGTGGCTTTGTATTCTTAAAGGATACATATTAGCATTAAATTCATTTTGACATCCTTAAAGGATATTTAAAGGTTACATACTTGGATGACATGTCAATGACATTTCCTTTAAAATTCCTAAGGGATACTTAAAAGGATGCACATTGAGATAATAAGCTTGTGGCATTCCTTCAAAATCCTTAAGGCTCACTTTGTTTGCAGAATAGGGCCGGAATAACCGGTATAAAGGCCTTATTCTGGTTTGGTTGCGGGGATACTTAATTCTCCCAATTCCCCCAATTCCCCAAACTCTACCTGGAATGCCTAATTCCCCCATTCCCTCAATTTTACCCTTTATTTCACTCCTTATTCCACTTATTCCTACCAAATCACTTGGAATAGCGCAGTGTAATTCTCCTTATTATGGGTGGAATGCCAACAACTTATCAAATCAAAATACCTCTTATTCTGGTTTAAGAAATCCCCAAAACTTTATTCTGACTTAAGCTATTATGCAAATAAAGTGAACCTAAAGGATTAAAAGGACGCACATTGGGCGATGTGTCTATGGAGCTTTCCTTTAGAATTATTAAAGGATACTTAAAAGACTTAAAGGATATTAGTAGGCCTACTTAGGAATTATTGATGAACCCTAAATCCAGTAAGTATCCTTTAGTGGATATCTTTTATAGGTTCTAATGAATCGTACCAATAACCTATAGGTCCTTTAACCTAAAGGCTATGGACAGGTCCAACTAAAATCTATTAAGGATGTGAACTTTTCGATGTTCTTTAACATGGCTCTAAGTAAGACATATTGATGGTCTATTGAGTATCCTTTAGTGTGGCTCATATTTAGTTTCACTTAAAACTTTCAAGGTCCTTTAAATGACCCAATAAGGTTCTTTAGTCAAGGTCTTATGGGATTCATGCAATAATTCATTAATACTTGGTAATTTTATTGCATCCATAAAATCAAAGTTCAATCATGATTTACAAAGTTCATTTGATTAGTGGCACATAGTCACCACTTATCAAAAATTTCTACATGAATGACTCAAATGATTATAAGCCATTACATAACAAAGCAAAGTCCAAGAAGCATAGACTTGTACAAAGGATCACTCAACCAATAGAGTGAATCCACTTAAGTCTAACAAAGAAAAACAATGCTCCTTCTTGCCTTGAAAACAACAAGTGGACAGCACTTTATTGTTTGGTTGTGGAGGTTTGGAGTGGAAAGGGATGCACTATGGGTGAAGGTAATCAAGGAAAACATTACCCTTCTTCCCATACATGGGTTCTTGTCCCCCAAGGACTTATAATCTGACATAAATTTGGAAAAATATTCTCAGCACAGTGGACCTTATAGCTCCTGGGATCAGTCTTCAATTGGGGAATGGATAATCTATTCGTTTTTTAGAGGATAAATGGTGTTTTTATACTGCATTTGCTAAGCAATTCAAAGGGTTGTACCATATTGCACTACATCAAGGATGGCAATACCGGTATCAGTACCGATATTGGAGGGTACCAATACCGGTACCAATATCGGTATCGGCCAGTATTGGCTGGTTCCGGGTCCATTTTGGCCCAGTACGGGGTCAGTATCGGCCGATATCGGTCCACTCAGTATGGTATTAGTACCCACTTATATCGATATGTGTCGGTATCGGCCAATACTGCCAACCATGTACTAGATAAAAGGAAATAAGTTGCTCAGATTTTGGCTCATCAGGACAAAGATCATTGGAATATCAGGTTGAGAAGGAACCCACCAAGGAATGCAATCCGATCCGGATCGGGATGGACAGGTGGTGTTTTGGCCGAAATCGGTCGATTCCTGACTGATTTCGGCCGATCCGATTTGGGATCAGATTGGTATCGCCAGGGTCCGATCCGGACCTCCAACCCGATCTAAAATTCCATGAATCCAACTGAGGCTGAATTTGATCAATTGATTTGCATGCTGAGACTCATCAGTCATATTAGAAGCTTGTCTAATTAGGAAGATTCTAGGAAATGGATATGGGGGAACCATGGCAGATTTTCAGTTAATTCTCTAGTCAAAATCATCTCTAGTGGAGGCTGCAGAGTTTGGTGGAAATCTAATAAGATCATTGGACCAATCTTCGGTTGAAACAGAAGGGATAGTGGAGAGGGGATTAGGACTAAGGGTTAGTGGAGAGGGGATTAGGACTATCAACAAAAATAGTTAGCTTTTTCCCCGTAGCTTTGGAGTGTATAAGAACTCCTAGGGAAGAAGAGTGGGTGATCTCTACGGTAGAACATACATGGGCTGAAGGATGGTGACAGTTGAATGGAATTCCTCCGGAGAAGAAGGTGGCTCCTCTAATCCTCGGGGAAGAGACTCAAGGAGTGGCGCAACAAGAGCATGGCTTGAAGAAGCCTCTAGTGGAGAAAGATGACGTTCGAGGTTGTCAAGGAGGAGCATGAAAGTAGCTTCACAATTCCCCTACTCCGCTACGTGAGAAGGAGTCAGGATAACAGAGCCGTCCTAAAGTGAGAGTGAGGCAGTCGGAGAAGAAATGGCTCGATCAGCAAATCAGGTGGACTTGGACCTGTTTGAATAAGGTCGAGTAATGATAGAAGGCCGGTTCATGGAAGATCGAGTAGGATAACAATTAACGGGTAAGTCTTCAGGCACTACGGTTACCCTCGACTGAGCAATTGAGGAGCAAAGCTCGATTGAAACCAGTCTGGCAAAGATGCCTCGAAGACTTGCTATGTCAACCGCCCTTAGCCTCAGAAGCCTCAACATCCAGTTTCGAGAATGGGAAAGGCTCTCTCAAAACTAACAGAGGATCTGGTGGAGTGGAGAGATTTCTCTTAATGGTAGGAATGGCTTCCATCGGCCTGGAAGCAAAAATTGGGTTGACATGATTGGGAGGGAATCGGTCATTCTGAGCGGAAGTCCTAGTTGACTCGTTCAATTGAGCTTCCTTGGAAGAAACCTCAGGAGTTTTGTAGACTGCATACCCTTCTTTGGAGTTGGTACCCTGTGACTACCTCAGCGCAAGTCCAATCTAGCGAGATGGATGTCGGAGGAGAAGAAGGTGCCGAAGATGAAGAGGATGTACACTCCTTTGAAATGTTGACCCAGAATCGACAACCACCCACGAAGATCGTTAGCTTGTCTTGAATTTGATTAGGGCCATTGACTTCTACTTGAATACGGGCGTATTCCGGAGCCAACCCATCCTCGGTCCTGAGATCCCCCATCTTCAAAATGACCAAAGCTAGCCGCAATAGATTCAAAGGTGGTTGTGTTCCAAATATTGAGGGGGATACCATAAAGCTAGCTCCGGATGTGGCAACCTTCTGGCACAGGATCTAATGGACCAAGGAGCGTGGAATGCAGAATCGGCCAATCTGGATCGAGGTCAGCACTAGCCAATCCGATTCGGGGGTAAAAAGAAAATTGGCCAGAATTGGTTGGAATCGGCCTAGATCGGGCCGGAATCGGCTGAGTTGCCCCATCCAGATCGGATCTGATTAGGATTGGAATCGGCCGTTTTTTTTTCTTTCTGATTTTCTTACATTTTAACTATTTTTTAGTTTTTTTTAATTCTTCCATTGCATCGGCGAGGATCGGCTGATCCGAATCGGATCAGATTGGGATCAGGACCGGCCAATCCTAAAAGTCGATCCGGTTCAGAATTCCCTGCCAGGGAGATACCTTTAAAAAAGGTTGCCCAACTTGGAGGCGTTGAGGATCAGGGCTTCCTCCCTCCAAAGAGGAGAAGGGAAAGAAGCTAGTATGGAACCATTCCCCAGCTCCCTTAGCCATCAGTATTCACATGAAGGCCACTTGGACTGGAGTAGCTTCAAGATGGTGGCTCGGGCTTCCTGCTACAAGACTGAAAGAGAGTTGACAGAGGAGATCGAGAACACTAAACAGTTTTCCAGCCTAAGATGAGCCTCTGAAAACAGCCCGAGACTCTGGAATATTGATCTTGGAAGGAAGGACTTTACTAGAGAGATTGGGGGGGGGGGGGGAGTGCTGAGAAAACCAGTCGATCTCTTAGGGCAAGAGAAGCTGAGATGACCAACCCCCTTGCAGATGAAGCATCGCACAGGCTCTCTGCAGAGGATGCCCCTATGCCCTTTTACCCAAGCACCTGGAACAGCGGTCCTTCTCCACCAGAGGGGAAGGAGAAGGCGTGGTCTGGAAGGAGCAGTGTCGGGATGATCCAGACATACCTCTAGGTTTCCTTTGGATCATATTCCATTCTCCACCCTCTGTGGGCTCCTCCATTTTCTCCATCTTCCAGCTGGTTGAGATGTTAAAAGATAGGCAAATGGCTGCGAACCTAAGTGAAGTCTATCAATAAATCAAGTTATGGGACAAGTGTACTTGGAGCCTAGGAAATTGTTCTTTAAACTTGTCTCAATGCTGAAAAGCTGCTTAACAATGATCTTGGTACCAAGTATCTGCACAGCCATCCATGTTGGACATGGAAAATATTTAAAAATAAGATAGATGCGTAAACTTGAGGGTTACATGTACATGTGTGTCTACTCATGTTTATGCCAGAATAAAATCAACTAAATCATGTCAAATATTGATAAGGTGATTGTTGATTTTCAGGAATATTTCAGATCCTAAATGTCTAAGTTTACAACATGTTGCTAAGCTTCTCATGTTGGAGTTACAATATATATTGTGTTCAGAACCCCAAAACAAGTGTTAGTACATTTGATACCCATATGGGGCTGACTAATATTTTCAGAATTGTCCCTGAACTATTGATAGCTGACTTGAATGGATTGACCAAGTCCTTGAAATCTTGGTATTGGTTAATTGGGGCCTTGGATCACTTTCGCCTAAGATTAGGTATTCAAAGGCTGGACAGTTCAAAAGACAGCACTTTTGATGAACGTGCACCATCAGTTTTTGGAGGATCTGCAAGTAACCTGAAGACTGGAACGGTATTGAATCTGTGTGGAAAGAGAGATGATATGTAGGATTTCTATGTAATGTTCTGTGGAACAATAAAACTATATGATAGTAATCTGGGGCAGGACATGACAACAGCAATTACTATTATCATCATAGTTATGAATGAGGCTCTGATTATAGTGTATGTCAGATTGGAAGTTTCACTTTATCCAACCATTCTTTAAGTTCTTAGAGATCTGCGACTTTCATTGCTTGGTTCCTCTTTCGTTTCTACTCGAGTTAAAAAGTACCCATGAAACCATGCTCATTTGTCAGTTTATTTTGGAGGTTTTCACTTATATTATGGTACATGTTAGTTTCATTTTCTGAAAGTTTAATGTACATTGTAATCTCTATATAACCTTTGAGTTTCAGAACAAGAGGCTGGGAATTTCAGTTTATTTATCTTCAGTGGAACTCTGACCAGCTTGCATGGATTCTTCAATTAGGAATATGAATCATGTGTTAACAAATATGGCTATAGTGAATTCTTAGTGTGCTTCTAGATTCATAAGTGTCCTAAATTGAGGTTACAAATCTACAAATGCACTATTTTGATGGAGACACATTATAAGATTACCATTCTTCAAAAAGGGACCTATAATTTTCTATTAGATATATCACGGTCTCATATAGCTTAACATGTTAAGATTTTTTTCTGTTGGTATAAGTCAAATCTTGTTCTAGTTGTTTGAGAGGAAATAATTAACTAAGAAAGTGTACAAGTCATTCCTCAAAACCTAAGATGTTTAGCTTTATTACCTGGTGCTTATTACTATCCACATTGTCCAGAGTTGGGATGTGGACTAAGGATTGGGCAATCCGAGCCAAAACAATGCTGCTTCTAAATCATTCATCTTCAAAGGCAAAAATCTCCCTTAGGGTACACCCATTAGGTACCCCCTGCACCACACCCAAACTGATGTGAATTGATGAGATGTAATGCATCTCATTAGTGAGATACATCACCACCTCCATAGTGTGACATGAGGGTGTACCTTAACCTTAGGGGAGTAATAATAGCACTATCCAAGGTTTAAAAAATGGAAAAGTAAAAGTATTAAAATGGGCAGAGAAAGGTCAGAAAGAATGATAGAATAACATCACATATCCACATGATCATTTAGTTGCTGGTCTTTGGCCCAGATATAGAACTTCAACGAGCAGTAAATGACACACGCACACACGTGTATTGTACATAATATCGTAATCCTACTTAGATTCGGGTTAGTAGTTCCTATCCTAGTACTATTTAGATTAGAATTACTAGAATCCTACTTAGATTAGCTTCTAGATGCTAGTTCTACTTGGATTTCAATAGATATGTTATGCTAGTTAATAGTAGGGAGGATCCCTCTGTTCCCACTTGCATTAGAGATCGTCTTGTAAACTTGTATATACATTGAGCTATTGCCGTGATGTTCAATAGAGGAGCTTTTATTATCTCCCTTGTTCTGAGTCTTAACATAATATTAGAGCCACCAATTGTAGCACGTGCTAAAGTTCTTTGCAATGGCATGCGCTTCTCATTGTTCAAACTCCACCTGTGTCCTATGCATTTACAGCATCCTTTTGGCTTTGCTATCATCACTGTCGTCCCTGCATCTGTGCTCTGCAGGGATCTGGTTTTGCTATTTCCTTTGGTTTCACCAACCGTGCATCCTATTAGATATCAGTGTTCCATGGCTGTTATTATTGATTTCTACCACTGTCATCACCATCGCTGCTTCCACATGTTGTGAATTGTGCTGGTGCCTTCATTGATGCAGCCGTCCTGCTTTTGATCACCTTTAGTGCCTTCATTACTGTTGTTGTTCAGTGCTACCACTGCCATCACCAGTGTTGACATCCTCATACCATCCACCATTACTGCTGTGGTTACTATTTTCTGCTGCTTCTGCCGGTTTCACCATCGTCTGCCACTGTTATCATCACTGTTTTCTACTTCAGTTCAACAGAAGCCATTGTCCTCACCATTTTCAGGCATGGTTGCTACGGTCATTTTTTGAAAGGCTTTTATTTATGATCAATAATCATTTGTGAACCAAGCCAAAGCATGCTCCATTCCATATATTATGATCTCTATCTCTCTCTCTCTCTCTCTCTCTCTCTCTCTCTCTCTCTCTCGCTCTCACGTGCACGCGCGCGCGCACACACAAAAAGAGCTGTATGTGGGATATGCCTTACAAAATATAGAGTCTATCCTTGGAACACATAAGGCAATGGGCACTAAGGGAGTGTACAATAATGATGTACATCAAGTTAGTTGGATTTGCCTCGAGCATCTATACATGTTTGCATGTGTATATATGTCTATATATATGCATGTGTATAAACATATATACATATACATATATGTATGTATGTGCATATACACTTGCATGGTATCTACAAACATACACATACGACTCAGAATAAGTGTTGTTGGCATGAATATCAAGTAGTATTCTCTCTCTATATATCTCTCTGATGAAACAGGGATGTAGGAACATTGTGCAAATTGAACTTGAATTAAGGGTTAGCTGTATGTTTAGTTTGTTCATTTGTCTTACAAGTTGTCCTGATCAAATTTTAGTCCAGTTGAAAAAGTCATTGTGCTATTTAATATGCATTCTTGTTTCATCCTCTTCAATAGAACAAAGAGTTTTTGAGCACATATCTATGTTAAACTCTAAATTATACATCTAGCATTATGAAAAATAGATAGCCTTTAGTATAAATCCCATGGAACCACACATACATGTGTCTTTGAGTTGGGGGATGTGTGGCACATACCCTTTCTTTCTTCTCCCATTCTGTTGCAACCGGACATGTTTACTCTCCAAACCTGACATGAAAAAACTTTCCCTCTTTCCTTTTACTCCGCTGACATGAGAGCTTGTGGTAGATTCCCTTCTTTAAACACCTCGTTATACCCATGGTAAATTTGTAAGAATACCCCCAACCTCCTTTCCTTTGAGATAAGAGATAATGGAGAAGATACTGGTGAGATCAGTACTCCTGGTTTATCCGTTCTCCTCAGTGGAGCCCATCTTAGAATGAGTAATTTTGTTTAAAACTTTTATAACAAACTTTTATAAAAAAATTCTTTATAGATACTATATTTATGTCTAAACTTTTGAATGCTCATAGCTTATTTAATAGCTTGATATAGTCTAAAAACATCATTACTTTTTTTATGTATATTTGATACCTGTGTCCTAATTTTAATAATTTACTGTGTCCTGCACGCATGTCCGTGTCGAACTTGACACTGGTGTACGTGTCCTTCGGATCATAGATATGCATCTACGTACATGTGCATATAGATATGTTAATTTCCTGATGTTTCGTACATGTGAGACCCTACATCTCATGCAATAGTTGTCAAGGTGATGAAGGTGAGCAAGGTGGCAATGCCTTTCTGCTTATGAAGCAAGCCGCCTAGGTGAAGTCTAGTTTAGTCATATTTTCACGAATTGTGTATATGTTAAACATTTAGTCCCTATCATGTGAGTTGACTGGTATTGTGGTCGGTGGTTTACTTTCTATGTGGTTTGATCATTTTCTGGACAAGTAGAATGTTTGCTTGATGGACTGAAATCTTGATTTTTAGCGACTTTGAAACATGCAAGGAGCTATTCATTATTCGTTCCCTTAAATTTCGTGTGGGGATCTGCAAATGTAAACTTTGCATAATTCGAGAACAATGGGAGAGAAATAGGGGTCAAAAGAGAAAGGGAAAAAATGTGTGAATTTTCTTCAGCAAAGAGTGATGGTAGCATTAAGACAAAAAGGTGGAAAGCATTGCTTCTGCTTCCTCTTCTTTCAAAAGTCAAACTACAAAATTGTGGAACTGTCATTTTGTGCTTTTTGCACTTCTCTCTAACATCACAAGTTAGAGGTCCAAAATATCCTTACCTTGTAAAAAAAAATTACAAAGTAGTCATTCAAATAGTGAGTCACTGTTGGACTTTCAGGGAGGGAAAGCTTGTTTGGTTGGAATTAATAAGGCCTTGGTTGGGTTCTTTCCCAGGAAAGAGGGTGCAGATAGAGTGCAAGACTATAGACCTGTTAGCTTGTTGAATGGTCTCTACAGGAGATTTTCATCAAGATACTAGCAATGAGGCTCAAAGGAGCAATTGACGAATCAGTTAGTAAATCATGGGGCTTATATCAAAGGAAAACTTAATTTGAGGGAGCTTTTTGGTGGCCCGAGTTTTCTCATGCAATGAAATAATAGAAAAGGTGTGGAATGGCTATCCAGATGGACGTTGAGAAGGCTTATAATTCAGTGAGATGGGAGTGGGACTACTTCCTCTAGGTGATGACCCTAACAAGGTTCAGGTAGATGTGGGCTCTATGTTGTCGAAGACATTTGCCTCACTTGCCAATGCGATGAGGCAATGCAAGATGGGGGGATGCATTTTGCATCTGCCAAATAGGTGGGGTTGCCTAGGGGCCCTTTGAAGGTGGACCTGGAACACCTTATGTGCAGGGTAGCACAGGATACACTGGCCCCTTGTGACCGGCTAGCATAGTTTATGGAAGACATCAATACTTTTCACTGCTGATGTAGAGAAGAAGAAGAGTCTCTTGATAACTTGTGCACTAGCTGTTTGTTCCTGCAGTTGGTGTAGCAGCAGATTTTTGATAAGCTGCAGATTATGCATCATTTGCCAGATAGTGTGGAGATGCTTCTGGTTGAGTGGACCCAAAAATGGGCCCTTATGATTATTTTCTGCGATGCTTTGAGCAGTTTGTGGGCAGGGGAAAGGGAAGGCAGTGTCCTGGAGACTCCTTTATTGGTGAGTGTGAGGGATGGGCTAGGCATTTATGCAATGTGAAAGAGCTATGGTTGTCCTTTTTGGTTTTCTGGGAGTTAGTGTGTGACACCACCTTGGTGTGGTTTCTATTGTATACAGAGAATTTTAAAAGCTTGTACATTCTATACCTGTAAATTCTTTGTTTTTTTTTTCTTCTGGTAAAGTTGCGGTACCATCCACTTCCGTATAGAAAAGGGTGGTTTTTTAAGGGAGCCATGACTCCAAACAAGACATTAACACATACAGGCATGCGGAGGTGACTACCGTTTGTTCATGCTCACCTAGGTGTCCAGGTTGCCTTGCTCGTCCCTAATGCCTTATTGTGTGGGCAATGATGCCTTGGAAACAATGTCTTGTACAAAGATCTAATGTGGCATCAAGCCAGGGAGAAGGTTGAATGACAATGAGGAGGTGACAGCATAACGAGTGACTGTAGGCCTTTTTTTTTGGGGGGGGGGGGGGGGGGGGGGGGTGGTGGTGGGGTGTTTATAGTGTGTTCACCACATGCACAAGGTTTTTAAAGGGGATTCACAAATAACCCCTAAAATATTTTTGGAACCATTCATAGACTCAAGTTTTTATATGTAATTAGTAATCCTGTTAAAGATAAAAATCTGTCTTTTTTGTAACTCAATCATTTTCATACCCTTCTATTTTTCATGGTTGCATGATAGGGAAAAGAAAGCTATTCTATGCATATATCTCATATTCCCTCCATGTCTCCTTAACATCCTTTGGCGAAACTGAAATACAAGTCTGAAATGATCGAGGCTTTGACAGTTACAATTTTAATGCCCTTCTATTCTCATCCTGTCTTGTGTCAAGAATTGATTTAAAAACCTCAACCTTCAAAATCAAATGCTTATTTCACATGCAGAAAAAGGTGAAAAATATGGGAAGGAGATCTGGGCCTTGCTTGTGATACTGTATGATGTCGATTGTTTTTGAAGTTATTATGTGTGAGAGTAAGCATTTGATGAAGTAGATTCTCACCTTGCTCAGCTTTCAGTTAAAACTCAAAAATGGTTGTACCAATGGTTTAACAATTTATGACTATTTCATTCACTAAGAAGATCTGTTAAATGCACATTGATCCTTACAACATTTGATATCATCTCCAAAAATAAACCTGTCAGTAAGGCTTTGAGCAACTCCCAAATTTCAGCGTGTCATATTTTGAACTTAAGGAGGTTCTTTAGTTAGACATTCAGCTAAATTGCATTGGTGGGTGCATCACTGTTAGTGCATTATATAAACTTTTAAAAGATGAGCTTGCTAAAATATAATTTTTGGTATTCCTAAGGTTATGTTCTCTATTATTACCAGACATCACGAGCAGTTTTACTTTGTGTAAATTAGCATGTCTTGCTCCTCTTTGTTCCCAAAAAGTTTATTAAAAGTATCATAATCTATGTAATGATAAATCTCTACATTATTATAGTCTTAGCATATGCTGCATGTGCCATAACACTTGCAAACCAGCTATGCTGGGATATAAAGCTTTTGTAAGCTGTTTCCTTACTGCTTGCAAACCAGCTATGCTAGGATCTGAAGCTTGTGTAAGCTGTTCCTTACTGCTTGCAAACCAGCAATGTTCTCTATTACCGTGGGTGACATCTGGTCAAAGCTGGTTCCCAGCCTACAGATAAGGCTTATGATCTGTTGACATTACATTCTCTCTCTCTCTCTCTCTCTCTCTCTCGCTCTATGTCATTGTGTAATGTGTCATGGTGCATTTGATCTCATCTTCCAGCTTCACATGATTTTGTTGTCGTTGCTTTTCTCTTCCCATGGATATGCTAGTTAATCATGGTGAATTAATCTCATCTTGCAGCTGGACATGATTTTGTTCTCTCTTCTTTCCCTCTTCCCGTAGAAGCTAGTTAATATTTTATGGTTTGCTTTATTAGTCCATTTACAACATGGAATATATAAAGTAAGGACATTTATGCTTGATGACATGACTACACTTCATCAATGTATGAATATCAAAATTGATAGAGCATAACCATATATACAGTATTAGTAGCAATATCGAAATTGATATGGATAGAGCTATCTTATACAGCAACCAAACACGTATAAAGAGTAATGAAAGGTATTCATGCTTGATGATGTGCATGATGCAGCAAGGCTTGAAAACAAAGGTTGGACTATAACATGTTCTTTGGCAATGGAGATGGCTTCATTAGTACCACCTGTTGTCGACAGGGACTGTGGTGGTTGTTTGTATTTAATAATGAATTTTGACATGATTTTAGTGAAGTTGTGACCTTCCTCTTGGATCACAATGGTAGGGGAGATTCAACCTAAATACAATCAATTTGGTTGATGGTTGATTATGTTGGAGGAATATCATCATCATCAAAGCCTTATCCCATCTATTTGGGGTCGGCTACTTGTATCCTGTACCGCCATCTTAATCTATTCAATTTCAAACTTGAGGTAACATGTAGCAACACAAATCCTTTCTGAGTTTTGGCAGGAGAAATTACATTACTTAAAAACTCTTGGGTCTCTGTCACCAGTTTCTATGACCAACCTCAATGTCACCAGTTTCTTCAACTAAATTGCCTTCCTAGTCCCAGAGTTCTTACAAAATACTGAAAGTTGATTGTGGGAGTTGGTGTGTAAAGAGTGAAAATATTATGAAAAGGACAATATTCAGAAACTAGTGAGTATTGTCCTTTTTTGAAATGTAAATCTCAGGTGATTGGTTTGAGGTGAAATGCTTAAACCTTGGTGTTTCCAGAGAGATTGTGGATCTGATGTTGGGTTGTGCATAAACGTGGGTGATATATGGCTTGGGTAGAGGTTTGGTGATTTTGTTATACAACTTTTAGGCTATCCATCCGAAATACTGGATTACATGGCAATCCTGCAATTCCTCCACTTAATGTACTCTGGGTGGAACTAATGTGCTACATTTCTTCAGAGGCACTTTGCGTCAAATGGGTTGCATGCGTACAGTCAACTGCATAATATTGGTGGTTATCCTACATTTCACTGTTGAAAAGAAAGACCTTGAAGACACTGTCTGATGGTCCGCAGAATCGGATGCTATGAATCATTTTTTCGTTATCCTCTTGCTTGCTTTGGTTCATTACACATAAATACAGCAATAGTAAGATGATCTAAGTCCAAGATGTTTTGCCCTTACCTAATTGTAGGTGCATGCTGTTGGGTCATCACATGAGAGGATTGGAGTACAGGTTGCATCTAAGTTTTGCTGTTGGAGTGTTGTAAAGTAGAATAAAAGTTTAGTCAGAATACAGAAGGAAGTGTACATTCTCCTTGTTGTAGTGAACCATATTTGTTGTAAATCTGTCCTTAAAAGGAATTTATGTATTATAGACAGATGTGTGCCCGCCTCCAATATTTTATTTAAATTATCAGATGGCTTTTCTGCTATCCTAATGACTCCAAATCGTGATATATTGGGTCCCGCAGTCTTGGCATTTCACTCGGAATTGAAGGGTGCATGTATTCCCTTTTTTCTTTTTTCTTTTTTACGTTGTTCCTTGCAAATTGCTACTTAGCTTGTTAAGCTCCAAACAAGAGGCCTAGATGCAGTGCACCAAGACTTAAGTCGTTCAATCTGATGTCTTGTTCCATCTGAACTCAGTGTTCAGCGCCGTCGGTCTTCTATCTCAAGTTGACAGGTGATGAGTCCCGTTGTGTGCAGCACACTTCGTCTCCACATCTTGTTGGAACTTTTCTTTTGTTACTCTATCAGATCTTATGTATCCTTTATCTTAGGCAAAAAGGATCTCGAGTCCCATTCCATCAAAACAAGGTGATACATGTAATATGTAGAACAGAGTACTAAAGAAGAAGGAAGAAAAAAAAAAGATGATGAGTGATTGTTCGGCAGACAGGCCGCTGGCAAGAGGTCCATTAGGCATCTCTCGTAGCATGATGGATGTTATTCGTGTGATCTGTTTCAGGCCTAGTTTGCCGGGGCATCAGCCATTTTGTTTCTCTTCTAAGTATGGTAAATTTTCAAATTTGTAAACAATGCTTTAATAAATAGACATTGACGAAGGCAGCATTGGAAGTGATGTGGCATCCGCGCACGAGTGATTTGCTCAATAATCATTACTATTGTTTGGGTTCTTAGGATATCGTGGCCCCGCCATAATATCCAAAGCAAGGTGGACTCGAATCTTCTTTTAATAGGTCAGAATCGTAGTGGAAGAGAAGGATAACAGTCCATTTAATACACAAACCATTGTATGAAATTTATTCTGTGAGATCTTCTTTACTGTTTGAGCGTATCCTCCTTTACAAGCTTATAATTTATACATAATGTGAGCATTCTCGCTCTCATCATGTAAATTTTTAACTTGAAAATTTTAGCAACGCGGTGAATCCGGCCACTCCATCAATATTTGAACTTACGACAGAGGGGTGTCAATGGGCTGGGTCGGCTCACGGGCTGGGCCAAGGATGAGCTCAAATTCGGGCTCCAGGTTTGAGCCCGCGGGCCAACTCAGGCCAAGGTTTTCCAGCCCACGGGCTGACTCAGGCCAACTCGGGCCACCGGCTGAGTCAACTCCGGCGCAAGCCCCTTTCTTCTTCCTCCCAACCTCCAGCTGGTCTGCCGCTAGCAGCCCCCTTGATCACTGCCGCCATCTCATCCTTTGCTCATTGACTCACCAGTCGGCACCTTCAACACCATTGAGGAATCCACCCGGACCTACCATGTCGCCGCCTGCGAGTTCTGCGGCCCCAAGGAGAAGATCGAATTCCCCTGCAATGGGGCGAAGTTTCCCACCGTCACCGTCCTCCACCATGACCTCCGGTACTCGGATGAGTAGGAGAGAACTACCTGATGGATGGCGGCGGTGAGCAAGTGGGGGTGCCGGCAATAGATCGATTGGGAGGGGGATATCGAGGTACAGTGGGTCGGCGAGGTTTGGCACACGGAATGGCGTCACCGAACAACGACTGGAGGATTCCACACTGCTGCTCGCCGCCATCATCACCACCTTCACGCCTCTGGAGTTAGTGCTCCCCATCGATCCGCCACCGGAGGCTTCTCCTGCTCTCCACAGCATCTCTTGCTCTCCTTGCCGCCGCCGTCTCCTCTTGTACCCGCTGGAGTCACATCCCCAATCCGCCATTGGAGGCTTCTCGCCGCCGCCGTGTTCTGCTTTGCCCGTCGGCTTCCCCAGGTCGAGAGAGAAGCTTGTGCACAGTGGATCTGGAGATGAAAGACGGGCCGGGACGGGTCGGACGGGCTCCCACGGGCCGTGCAAAACATTTACGGGCTGGGCTGGATCGGGCCAGACCAACATAGCGGGCCGGGCTGGATTAGTGCGGGCCAGGCCCATTGACACCACGACATGCCATATGATATAATTATCTAATTAGACTTGACGAAAATAAAGATATAATTTGATACTATATAGTTCTTTTCATATCATTGTAATAACCTTCGACCAAGTGTCTTTTTTTTTTTTTTTGCATAATCCATGCATCATGTAAATCACGACGCTATTTTGTATAGCATTCTTAAACCAGAAATTTCCATTGTCCTCGTCAAAGTGTTTGACTTTTTTTTTTTTGCATAATTCATGGATCATGTAAATCACGATGCTATTTTGTATAGCATTCTTAAACCAGAAATTTCCATTGTCCTTTAACACATTATTATGTACAACTTTGACATGTTGTTTCATTTACATAAACTAGTGATCAAGTCATTACTTATATTTTGAAAATCTTGTGAACCATAACATACCACGGTTCAAAAATTTCTTCAACTCCACTCATTGAGTCTACCTTAACCATTTGGCCTTTTTCTTCTATCACTATACTTATTTATACATGTTATATGCTTATTTATTTCTTACACACGTGAACATGCATCTAACCATGGGATAAGATGGACAGAACATAATGTTATTCACGTGCTTAGGTAAAGAAAAAGATCTTTACTTCTATGTATACCATTAGAACTTTACTTTACCTTTGCATTGGATGAAAAGCCACCCTCAAAATTTCATAGCCCATTCCTTATGGGTGATAAGTTTCCTCCATTCTTCTAAAGATACTATTAGTTAGAGCAAGGATATAGATCTTCTTCTCCAAGATGGCCATGTATATTACATCTTAACCCTGCCCTTTCTAGTTAATTGGCCTACATTTTAAGGATTTTAGCTAAATGGAAACTTTTCAGCTTAATGACATGGATGACAAACTATAATTAGCCTTGTTCCTCGAAAGTTAAAATGACAATCTTATTGCATATTTTTCTGCATATACGTCTTATAGTTAGGCATGTTTCTTAGAAAAATATATGAAAGATTCCCAAATAAATATGGATTTGTATTCTTTTAAGAATTTAGTTCATACAACTATACCATTAATTTAGAGGTCATATGTGACATATGTATTAACAATTTAAAAAAAAACATCTTTCATGCTTTGTTTTCACATATATTTTGTTTTATAAAAAGCACTCATTTATAATAATAAATTTGACCAAATGAAAATGTTGAACATGAGTATGGTAATCTCTTGATGTATAATTCGTAAAAAAGTATTGACATGGATAATGAACAAAACTTCATATTCTTGACTTGATATAGGTTATTTTAGATTGTTAGACACAAAGCGAATCTTTCATAGCTAGTTACTACAATGTTGAAGGAAAAAAGTTTTGTTTTCATTTTTAATAGGGTTTGGAAACACTTTTCTTTTTTAGATTATTTTATCATGTCATGTATCTTTACACCCCACTAATAGTTTTAAATAATTCAATTCATCCCAATGAATCTAATTATGAAAATCCATTAGCACAACAATACTACTAAGAATTATCCACTAACTTAGTTAAAAGACTGGGTTTGGGTACACATGACAGTGCTCTAGTATTTTAGTGCTATCTCCCTATAGAAAACTTTGATTTGTGCAAAGTACATGAGTTAGAAAGTGGTTGTAAAGATCTACAACTTTGTAGAAGATCATTTTCACTAATTCATATGTTTTAGGGGGGGAGGGAAATATCGATCATCAGTTATGAAAAATATTGTCAGTGGGAAATAAGTCCTAATGCGATTAGGATTCGAATTAGGAAAGAAAAAGGAAAGTACAATTAAAGGAAACTACGACTTGGAAAGTTTTAGAAGAGGTCTTGGGGTTTGATTATAACTAAAATACAATAAATCTGAATATATTTAGGATTCTAATTTTCTAAGTAGAAAGTCATAATTTAAATCCCACTTGAACTAGGATTCCGCATATAGGTTTACTTGATACAGTCCTGGTGTTTTAATTATAACTTTACATAGAATATTCCAACGTAGGTAAGACAACTCTCATTGGAAAGATAACTCAAAATTCTACAACTTTTTCGAAGACCATGTTTTCAAATTGAGTTATTTATCATTCAAAGTTGGCCATTTTTAGATGGAAACATAATCTGATAGAAATCTGGATAAGTTCTATTTCAAGTTGGAAGCTTATCCATAGAAGGAAGGTCTCTCCTAAAGCAACTCCAACTAGAGAAGGGTAAGGAGAGTTTGGAAAGGCTTGAAAGAGGGGTTCACTATTTAAAACATCCCAAATTCATACACCCCAAACTCTGGTTACACCTTTGCTTGGAGAAGTTAGTTTTCATGTTATCCTTGAGAGAAGAGAAAGGGAAAGCTTCTAGGCTCCAAGGAGGTATTTCCCCAATGTGAGAAGACAAGACTTTAGAGTAGTGGAGAAGAGCTTGGAAGGGATAAAAGTCATGGAGCTTGCTTGGAAGAATTGTAGGAACTATAAAGAACTGATCTTTATTCAAGAGGTAAGCGGATTACTTTAAGCATGATTATTTTTTATTTTTTGTTTTGTAATTTTTTAAAACAATATTAAAAACTTGTGAGTCATCCTATATATATCATGCTAAATTTTTTTTATTAATTATTTGGTATTTGATTAAGAAGAAAAGATATGATTTTCTTGCAAAGAAGACTATGAAAAATCCTGAATATTGATATATGAATCGTGAACTCTGATCTTTAACCATTAACATGCTAAATATATTCTATTTACTTGGTTTAATAATCCTCTAGCTTCCGGAACCTTTAGCATCAAGAAAGATTGAGACTTTATGCTTACAAATAGTCTTCAGAATTTTCGCTAATCGAACTGTCTCTAGAGTATGATGATTTATCTTATTTTGATCCAAATATCTATATTCATGATATATCTATGAAGACATCATATTTGACCCTTAGAACATGTTTCTAAATTATTTTGAAAGTTTCAACTTGATTTGCTATTATTTGCTTAATTATCTAATTTTATACTTATTTTCATTGAAATAACTATTTCAAACTTATGAATACTATTATGTAAATTCTAAAATTCATTCCACAATTTTTATGAAATTTATCTTACATGATTTTCACTTTTGAATCTATTTGCACATTGATATGGCACTTTATATGACTCTATATGATTAAAATAATATAAATCTATTTAACTAAATTTAATTACAAAATTCTATTATAATTACATCCTTAATCTCTTTAAGATATATGTAACTCGAATATGTAATAATTTGTATACAGATAATGTCACCATAGAAGAGTTTATGGGCCGACCTTTTAAGCATTCACAAGGTTGGTTAGAACCTGTAGGCAACGGGTATATGGATGGGGTATCCACGATTCTGCATAGCAGTCAAGACCTTTATGCCACTTGCCTAGGTACAATAGTATTTGTATAGGTGCTTTTATGTTGTGGTTTTGATGCATGACCGATATGTTTAAGTGAAAATATGGTAACTGAATATATCTTGTGACATAATAATTCAATATGACTTATGACATTAAACTTGATCTGATCATTTATGCTAATATGCTATCTAGATGCTTATTCAATTATTATCTCAAGCTTGAGATTTAAGGAACATACATTGAATCTTGCTAAATCAATCGTTACTCTAATTCACAACTTAGCAAATCTCCTTAAACCTATCCTCAAATCAACTTAACCTGCTTCATGTTTATCACCTGAAGTTCTATACTGTCATGCCAACTACCTCCTCTATCTCTTTCTTCATTAACCGATGCGGGTTATGCTGAACTTACCATCATCGAACCTTTCCAAAGAAATACACACACACAACTTCTTATCTATTATTCTCAATATAAAGACTCGGGTCTTGCCAATTAAGGTTCAAAATGGTCCATCCTATCTCATAGAAAATTCAATTTGCCATAGCACTTACCAATAATATCTATTACAAAGTTCAACTCATCACCTACTAGTTCCAAGATAAACTCCCTACTTTGAAATTCAAGTCTAATCCCTCCTCATGTCTCTACTGGAATTGATTACCAATGCCACCTCGGACACATTGTCATTGAATCATCCACCAAACATCATAAGTGTATTATAGTTGGATGTAAATCAGTCGAACATTGAAGTCAAAGTGGGGCATGCAAGTGGTCATTTAGTTCATGGTCGCAGCCACAGGCCATGTCGCAAAGGACCAACCCTTACACTTCCCAAAATTGCACAACACCCTTATCCTCTAGAAACCCTGAGTACCAGGACACATAGTGTGATCAGCACCATGAGCCAAACACCATATGGTACCATGAAGAATCAAGAATAACATAATCAAGAACATGCCATTTAACATATCATTAGATATAAACTTATGGATCATACCTCAAATCATATTAAAGATAAAACTTCTTTATAATATAAATCAAATCATAATCACACTGTCAACGACCCGTCATTAGAAAGAGAAGGTCTAATCACCCTTGACTTCCTAAGTCCTTTATGAATAGTATGGTTCCCATTTCTGTCACACAACAATTTCTAAGGACAACCACCATGAGATCTATACTAAGGTTCCACTATTATAAAGTCGACTCATCATTCGATCATGATCAACTTGTCATTTACTTAGCCATAGTTTCAATCTCTGCAAGCTCTAGCAGTTTGTGGCAACCTTCCTGGTTACTTCTTAATTGTTTTCATTCTTTCACTTGCTTCACTACCTCGATCAATGGATTATGGAATTCTCTTTTCTCATATGATCGTACATAGGTTTCCTTACCCAGTTTCTAGATTACTCAAGTCAACCTAGTAAAGAAATCCACTCAGGTTTCTTTAAATGCGATGCATATGTCTATTCTGAACCTTCGAAATTCACGGTCGCATCATATGGATTAACTCTTAAGATTCTAGTATCATCTACTACGGATCACATTGTGTCTCATACTCTAGGTTTGCCAATTCTGCCTCCGCAACTAAAACCAATTGTGTGTTTAGACTCATCTTGCCTACATCCCCAGTCCTTTCTATTCTAATTTGGATAAGGTCGAATATTACACAAATCAGGACCAAGTCACTTCCATAGCATATGCTTATCATTAACTAGACATGTCAATGCCATCTCCACCACTCGTTGGTGGTCTTCACAAATCTTCCTCATATCATTACATCCTTCACTATTGTCCCATCTTACTTATGATCCTTTCTACTTATTCCAACACCTTCTTAAACCTTCTTTCTCTTATCATCCACCAACCAATTAATGAAAGGTCAATACACTCTTTCCTCATATGATTTATCTTGACCATCCAAAACTATGCCCCATCGCTTAAAGCTACTCCCATTATGGAGTCTTTTCACCATAAGTCGATATCTTCCAATTAATAAGTCCATAGTCAAAAATCTAAGTCACTATTAAGAGGTACTTCCTAATTCATAAGATATGCTTACAAAGTCTATGTTCACAACTCATATCAAGCAGGTTTCAACGAGTCACACCCAACCAAACAAGTCTTACCCATTCAACCTCTAGGACTATCATTCTAATTCCCCAATATACACACATTCTAAATTCACAATCTATACCGATCAAATTATAAGCTACCATTATAATCCACTCGAGACTTGTCTATTATGCTATTGCCAATCATCGCTAAGGTCCCGTTAATCTCTAATCAAAGAACACACTACCATGTCCATACAACCCTTTAAAATAATCTTCCCATCACAAGGAGTCATTCAGAGTGTAACGCAATCATAGTCAAAATCAATCATAAATTCTGGAATTGATCGAGGTCAAAATTTTCAGAAATCACTTTCGATACAATAGCATTCAAATTCATTCAATCAGGTGGCTAGGATTTTGGATATGTTGGCTTTGCAAACCATGTTATTTTGACCTATATCACATACTTTACTTCCCATCCTTCATTTACACAGATTATCACCAGACATGGCTCTGATACCAACACTATGACACCTCGAACCAAAAGACACTGAATCGCTCTGGGTTTCGCTCCCTTGGCTCGACGCGTTGCCAGTTCAAGAAAAGTTTGGGATAATTAGTGTAGATTAAAGAAATTTGACAAGTAAGGCCTTTGCACTATTGCTCAGGGTCATTCATACATAGTCGCAAATATACCAAATTATCAACACAAATTAAATTACATGAATCCAAAGAGATTACATAGCCATGAGTTTGAAACTAAGACATTTGTAAAATACATAATAAAAGTACAATTATACCATCTCAATATATCGTGTTGGGCACCATGCAACCACTGTGCCTCTCAAATCCATTGATCGGCTCACCTGCACCCACAAGGGACTGAGTCTCTAAAAGAGAACTTAGTAGGGATCTCATGCCGATGAAGGCCCGCAAGAACTACTGCTAAAAAGTTCACAATATATCACATGATATAGAAGCATTTTAGATCATTTCAATGATCCAATGATCACTACATGATAATCAAAATCCACTATCTAATAATCATCTCAAGAATCAATAGTCATCGCCACCCATGAATCTCATGAGGTCATTTAACATAGATAACTCAAAGCACACAATTTCATCTCTATGCTCTAACATGTATTGTTAATCATCCCTGCACACAACCAACACGGGAGTCATTCATAGCTATTGAACCGTTCAACTAATCATGTATTCGTTTATTTCATTTCATGGTAAATTTTATAATTATCACATATCTTTCAGTCTTTCTATTGACCCATTCTCTAGCCTATTCACAATCTTGAGCACGTTTGTCAAATTCTATCATTGAGTCATTGAGCCAATTCATGGTAGTTCATGTTCTATCAATAATCACATTATATCAATCATGATTCATCGAAGTAATCATATATAAATAAATGGTGTGACAGGGAAGTAGCAATATCCTTCCAGATTCCTTATCCATCAATGTTATTCCACTCTTCTTAGATCTCTGAAAATCTATGAAGGTGTAGCAAAGAAGTAAGGCCGTCTGAGGGACACAGCACGCTACTATGAAGTCCAACCCTCAACTGAAGTACGCACATACGTGGGTGTCACCTTCCACTGTCCTTGGTCAATCAAATCACGAAGAAGTCTAGGGTCTAGACTTCTAGACGCTATCTATGAGGATGAGCCCGGGCCCTAACTTGGCCCTATCTATGAGGCTAAAACCTTTACCCCCTTCCCCAAAAGGATAGATCTGCAAGTGGATACCCAAAGTGAGGCTAGTTAACCATTCAAATCTTAAGAACATAAGGTAATTCATGAAATTTTCTAAATAAACAAAGCATCATGTGAACATATTACCATGTGAGAAAATTACTCACATACTCTTAAATAAGTCCATCTTATTCACAAATCATATTTCCAATGCTAAAGTACGAAGACCGGGGTCAAATGGTGTCATTCCCCTTCGAAATCATATTTCTGGGTCAAATCGGTCGACCAACGTCTGAAATCGATTGACAGTTGGCCCAAACATAAGTTGAAAATTCTTAGTTTTATAGTTATGGCAAAATTAGTCGATTGGTGCTTCGGGTCGGTCAACTATGTTGCATAGTTTTGCTAACCCGAGCAAGTTCAACAGAAAATTGCTAGGATACTTCTAACTTCAGACACATGCCATTTAAAATCTACACATCCAAATCAAAATATCTTTTTTTATATATATGAAAGCTGACTAAGTAAGCTACAACATATCCAAAAATCAAATCAATTGCAACATTACACGAAGCATGGTAATTAAAGCACTCACTCACTATCCAGTTTTCAAAGTCAACCATGCACCTATAAAGATGGGGTTAGACCTTTCTCAAACCAAAGCCAAATGTCACAAAACTTAAACTAGGATAACTAGACATATATATCTACCAATTCTAAAACAAGCATGCCAATCTAATCACTGTAGATATCATAGTAAGCATCACAACTTAGGCAATTTATCATTCTCAGACTGCACTTTCTCAAACATGAAAACTATGGTGTTCACCACCTAATACACCATCCTTATCATCAGTTAAGAACGAGAAGGATATTCATGATAAACATAAATTTAGGCACATACAAGTCAATTGGAATTCATGGAACCAACATGCACATAGGGATTCAAAGAAAACACTTTATGGCATCACCCTACCTCAAGTGTAGCTCCATCAAACCCAAATGGATCTTCTAGAACGAATCCAAACCCTAAGAGAAGAAGGAAGAGGAGAAGTTAAGGATCATCCACATGCTGTAAGTTTCTAGCGATCCTCCTCTCCAATTGATCACTTGAACACCTTCTAGATCACCACATGAAGCCTCCCACCTACAAGGAACACCATGGAGGGGCTCCTCCATCAACATAGCAGCCATGCACCCCTAAAAAACTCTCTCCCATGGAGGAAGGGAAGAAAGAAGAGCTGGAGTGGAAGAGGGAAGAGAAAGGGGCGAGCTCCCCCTTCAACCAATATATAAATCCCTCCCATTTTGCACAAAAGTCCTTTTTCTTTGTCAAAATAGTTTACTCGCCCAATAAGACACCCAGTGGCCTTCCAAAACACTTTTAAATGAGCCCAATGACCTCTTAATGAGCCCACTAAATCAATTCCATCATTATTTCTTAATTCTTTCTTCGATTAGATTCTTAAACTAACCAATTTAAATTATGCCCACTAAAAGACGAAAGTCCACTTCGAAAATCCACTAATCCCTAACTATCCCAATCTAATTAAGCATAATTCACCCAGTGGCCTCGGGGGATGGAGACGGTGGAGCGACTAGGTGGAAGGTGACGACAGGTGATGTAGAACGAAGTGATGGAAGGAAAATGATGTGGGTGAAGTCGTGATGGTGAAGGGATGTACGTGGGGGGTCTTCTTATGTGGGTTGTTTTGTTCTTGTCAAAGTCCAAAGAAGGTATTGACACCTATTTCAAATTTAATTATGATTATGCCAAACACCATTTAAAGAGATTCTTTCTCTCAAATTTTATTTTGGGATAAAAAGTAAAAATAAAAAATAAATAAAAAGACGTATCCAAACACCATATAAATTTGTAACGATATCATTTAGGGCTGTCAATGGGCCGGGCCGGGCCCGGCCCGCAACTTATCTACAAGGCCTATGGGGCCGAGTCTGGCCCGCTTCAGGCCCGTCTCCTGCATCTGGTCTTGTTCGTCCTGGCGAAGACGCCGTACCGCCAACGAAGATGCAGGGCCACCGGGACCCCCTCCACCACCGGCATCCTTCTGGCGGACACACTTTCCTTCAACTTTGGCTGTAGTCGGGGAAGGTAGACAGACCAGGGGTACCGGCCATGGACGAGTACTCCCCTCCGCTGCATCGCCCCTCCAGCGCTGCCTTCGTCGACAGCGACGCGGAGGAAGACGAGCAGCAGATGAAGAACTCACCCACCGTGCTGGCAGACAATTGCGGAGACAACGCTGAGGACTCCAGGCAGTGGCGGCAATTCCACAAGGCGCGGCGTGATGCGCGGCTCAACGCCAAGGTGGATAAGATCCTCGGGGAGCTGAGGACCCCCCTCCGCGACGTCGTCCGCGGCCACGTCCTCCCTCGGCTTCCCGTGCAGTCCCTCCTCCGCTTCAGGTCCGTCTCCGCCGACTGGCGAAACATGATCTCCGTCCCCATCTTCCGCCACAGGCAGTCCCACGCCCACTGCTCCGCCTCTGGCATCTTCCGCCAGAGCGTCGCCGACGTCTTCCCCTATTCCCCCTTCGACCCCCTCGCGGGGGCCGTCCCCGACCCCTCCCTCGCCTTCCTCCCCGGGGACCCCCGCATCCTCGCATTCTCCAACGGCCTGCTCTGCTGCGCCGGCGTCGCCCGCTCCTACTACGTTTGCAATCCCTCCACCGTCGTGTGGATGGCCCTCCCCAAGCCGCCCCGGCCGCGCCAGGGGTTGCTCGCGGAGAGGAAGGACCGCGCTGCCGTGGTGCCGGTCTTCGAGCCGTCGGTGGCCAACGTGGAGGCGGACTACCACCTGGTGCGGGCATTCGAGGTCCTCGGGGACTTCGAAGGTGTGTACGGGTTCCAGGTCTTCTCGTTGAGCGACGGAGTGTGGCAGACCTCATCGGACGTGTGCGCCGTCGAGAGGCTGGTCCACGGTTCCAGCGTGTCCGTCGGGGTGGTGGCCTACTAGCGCCCGAGTCAGCCCACGGGCTGGAAAACGTTGGCCCGAGTTGGCCCGCGGGCTTAAAACTGGGGCCCGAATTTGAGCCGCCGTGGCCCAGCCCGTGAGCTCGCGGGCCAACCCGGCCCATTGACAGCCCTAGTTATGTAAGGTATTATTAAATTTGTAATGATATCATTGTGTAGGGTATTATATAAAGGGTTCTTACTTAATGATAAACAAATCAATTACTTGAAAACACAACTGCTTACCCGCTCCAAATCTTTGGTGGGTAGAACCCTAAATGTACAATCAAGATATGTTTTTAAGATTCTTAGTTGTAATAAGATATGAATCACTTGAAAATACAAATAACTACTCACTTTTTTTGGAAGTGAAGCCCTAAATGTACATGGCCTCAGCTCTTTGAAATGAACATAACCGGAAAAAAATGTACAAATTGATGATGAAAAGCATATTTCATACAATAGTATGAGATTTTACATGTCTTAAATATGTCTAATAAGGCATTAAGTTGTACAGTGCTTTAAAAATGTCAAAATTAGGTGTGCGGTGACCATATCAAAAGTAATGATGACAAACGTGATGAGTACCTAAGAAAAATTCAAATTTTCTTTTTGTTGTAATGATGACCACTATTAGTGAGATGGAAATCATCTACAACTTTCCGTGAGCTGAATGTAGGTACCATTAGGGACATAACTCCTTAAAATTGTGGACGTCCTCCTACACATCAAGCTACCACAGTTTACTGCATGGAAGATCTTGTCCAATCTCATTGACCATTTCCTACAAATGAGGATCACATAATTAGCCTAGGTAGTACTAGTTCACTCAAAATTGTAGGCTATCTAATTTTCTATGGATAACACTTGTTACATCGTGTCTGCACCGTGCGCGGGCAGTCGATAGTAAAATTTTTCAGATTTTTTTGAGTTGTCCAACTGGAGATCGGATTATATAAGTATGTAGAACATGATGAAATCTACCATAAAAAATTTCAAAAAATAAACAATAAAAAAAAATTAACCACACACACGCGGTGCATCAAGTGTTACTCAATTTTCCATTTACTATGCAAATGCTTCCTATAGTAGTCACAGAAAATCAACAATGAAGAACATTGAAAATATATTAGTTTATGAGAGTTCAAGCTATTCAAAGTGTACCATAAATCACTTGCCTTAACATTGGTCTCTCAACCACTCAAGAATAGAAACTAGGTTATATCATGCCATACATGCGTTAGAACACGTTCAAAGAGAGAATTCAATAAGCAAAATGACAAAGATTCTCAATCATGATTCCTATAATTTAAATTTCTAAACAAAAAAAAAAACCAAAAGAAGAAAGATAATTCAACCTCAAAAGGTAAATTGAACTATATTAATCACCCAAAACATCATCAAATGTTTGCACCCTCTGTTGCTGAATTCAATGGTTTTCTTCATACGCATCGGAAGTCGAAGAAAGACAAACAAGTCAGCTCACCAAAAAATTGAAGACAACTAGGAATATGCATTCTATAGAAATGTTGACTCAAAAGGAGTTGCAAGTGCCTGGTTCTAGCTACTTTGTTTGGTAACGTGAGAAAAGTAAAATATTTAATTGACAACTATTTAACTTTTACTTTAATATGAAAAATATTCAATAAAATTGATTATAATTACTTAGTGACATAAACTCTACTTATAGTAAGAGTCAGAAATTTCAAATAAATTACTTTTTTTTCCTATGGATTTATTTCATCTGTATTTTACATCTATGTCTAGTTAGAAATTAGAAAACATCTATTAATAGGATAAGAGAGTGAATTTTTTCTTCGATCAAAGAGTTAATTTTTCTTCCTAGGATTTTTGAAAAAAATAAGAATTTTAGAATTGTATTTGTCCTTCTTATGTCTTAATTACATTTTAATATCGCTAAACTTTAATGCTTCTGAGCTCTCATCATTTTTAGTTCTTGTAGAGGCATTGAATGTGGCTTTTGTCTAACATCAGTTGTTGAGTAGGCAACTTAGTACTTATAAAGAAAGTCCCTACCTTCCTTCCAATAAGGGCCTCTTTTCTAGCAAAGACAAAATCATGAGACCACCTCTATAGGCCAAAATGGACAATATTTTATTGGAGAGAGCTCATAGTTCCTTCTCTCAACATAAGCATCATTTGTACGAACGCTAGCCCAATATGCACAAGTTTACCTTCTTAGGGGGTTATGTAAAGGCATAAAATGAGATTTTAGTACTATATGAGTTGTTGAAAAGACAACTTAGTACTTATAAAGGAGGTTCCCATCTTCTTCCCAACAAGGTCCTTTTTCCAGCTAAAGAGAAAACCATGTGGCCACTTATATGGGTTAAAATAAAAATTACTTTGTGGGAGAGAGCTTATGGTTCCTTTCTTCAACATAGTGTCGTCTATAGGA
Source organism: Zantedeschia hybrid cultivar (assembly GCA_030544215.1). Classification (NCBI taxonomy): domain Eukaryota; kingdom Viridiplantae; phylum Streptophyta; class Magnoliopsida; order Alismatales; family Araceae; genus Zantedeschia; species Zantedeschia hybrid cultivar. The sequence goes on along the minus strand of JARZZO010000013.1, from coordinate 9,814,518 downwards.
GTCATAAGCACAACTCCGCCAAGGCCGGTCCCAAGCCCAAATGAGAAAGGAGGAGGGTGTGCGTTAGGTTGATAGCCAACACTTAATAAAGTTTGTCACAACCTAATCATGAATTATGAACCCATATTTTGTGCTTGTGCTAGGGCGTTCCTCGGAAGCGACGTGTTACATTGGCTCTTAGGTGTAATGAGAAGTGGGCAAAGGATTGCTAGGGCGTTCCTCAAAAGTGACACGTTACATCGGCCTTAGGGTGTAATGAGAAGTAAGCAAAGGGTTGATAGAAGGGGTTGCTAGGGCGTTCCCCAGAAGTGACACGTTACATCGACCTTAGGGTGTAATGAGAAGTAAGCAAGGGGTTGATAGGATGTTCCCCAGAAGCGACGTGCCGCAATGGCGCCCGATTGCGGTGAAAAATAAGCAAGAGTTCTCGCATATTGGACAAACACGAGTAAAGAAGTTAGTCCATAAGAGTAAATTTTATTTAGATACATGGAACATAGGAATCCTGACCGGTAAAAGTTTAGAGTTAGTTAAACTTATGAGAGGTAGGAGAGTCAACATAGTTTGTTTATAAGAAATTAGGTGGAAAAGTTCTAAAACTAAAGAAATTGAAGATATCAAACTTTGGTATGTTAGTAAAAGTAATAATAGAAATGGTGTAGCCATTATCATAGATAAAGAGTTAAAAGACAAAGTTGTAAAAGTTAGAAGGGAAGGGGATAGACTCATATTAGTTAAATTTGTAGTAGGTGAAGAAGTTTTAAATATAATTATTACCTATGTGTTAGTCTTAGGTGTCCTATGGGCCAATTATGGGCCAGATAGGCCCAATAAGTGTACAATCTTGTTCATCTATAATAAAGTGGTCATAAGAGTATAATTGTGTAATTTGTGAATTGTCTTAAGTTGTCCCTAGGATATGTAGTTGTAAAGCCAATTCGAGATGGGATCTCGAATGTAAGTTTGACTTTATATGGACACATACCTTAAAATGTTCTTGATTGAAGAGTAATCACTCAGGGACATTGATTACTCATTAGATTAGCATGCACAGTGCATGGATGACGAATCTTATGATCACAGGTGTGGGGCACAAACACATATGTGTGAGTGTACGTCCTGGGAGGATGGATACTGAGTTGATCCAGCGATGGATCTTCAGATGGCTAATTATACCTAATGTCAATTGAAGATCCATCCATCTCAATAGTATTATTGGTCCTTTGACCTGAGACATTGATCGGGTCTTGCATGAGGATCGGTGTGGTTTAATACTTGGTTAAGTGACTTTAACCATAAGTCATAAAACGCCAAGTTGTTGGCCACATCGGATATGTGTGAAGACCGTCGATGGTCAAGAGGGGATCGCTCACTGTCAGGTATAATTCAGACAATTAATGAGCCATGACTTTGACGCTCCACTAAACCCCTGGTCAGGGTAATGTCGGTTCATGTGCAATGAACGTGATTTATTTCGCAGAGGTCATAGTCAAACGACATGACCACTTGTGGTTTGACAATCACCATACCACATGATCGTATCGGGCTCATAGAACGAGCGAGAGATTATAGCGATGCAGCAACTGTAGATAGACAGGTACTAGACATGGTGATATGAACCAAGTGTCCTCTAGGATCACTCGGATTTGTTTGACCCAACGTAATCAAAGGCCTAGATTAAATTAAACAGTTATTCGGCTCTTGCAAAAGCGAATAACAAGTTTAATTTACTTCTAATTGGGAATTAGAAGTTATTAGGCCTTAAACTATAGGGACTATGGGCCTAGCGGATCAGACACAAAAAATTCTCATTAGGTAGAGTGTTATTGTACACACATATATATAAGTCCATGGTTTCTTTTGAAAAAAAGGATAATATATAGACTTTATATATATGTACAATAATACTAAGGGTATATTGACAATTACATATAGGTTAAGGATCTTTTGGAAAGATGCCCAACTATATATATATAATATAGCTCTTATTCTCTACAAGACCAAGCAACACATGTAGTGAACCTACGGCTCCCTCTTCCCCCCCCCATTCACACGCGCCTCTCTCTCTCCTCTCTCTCTTGCTCTTTCTCCCGAGAGAGAAATTAAATAAGGTGAGTCTGAGATTCCAAGAGGAGTGGATCTTGGAGATCCAGGGTTCATGCACGTTTGAGCGAGAGGAGAAGCAAGCGAGCACCGTCTCTAAGAGAATATGTGTGGATCTACTCCAAAGGCCAGACATCTGTGTGGCTCTACATTCAAGGAGATTTGCATCGAACACTGCGAACAACGTCGTTTTGCGCAATGTATTATTTTTTACTCTGTTTGGAATGGATATTTGACTGCATCGATTAGACATGGTACTTGGATTCATGCAGATCTAATTTTGTTTTTCTGCTGTGTTTTTAGATCTATAGAGTATGAATCCTTACAGTGGTATCAAAGCCAAGTTGGCTCTGATTGATGCAGTTCTGATCTATGCAAAATCATCTTGCAGGTGCTTGTTCTTCAAGTTCTTCAATTATTTTATTTTAACTTTTTTCTGGCCCAAACGGCAATTTCAGGTGCACACAGGATACTGGCGTCACTGTGCCCGATGATCGCTGGCGCCACTACGCACAAGTGAACCCCAGTATTGGCCCGCGCGCCTGTGGGATGCAGGGTGCCCATACGGGGCCAGCGCACCGCACAGAGGCCGCCGTGCCTGCACGTGGCCGACGCGCCCGTGCATGGCAGGCGCCTGCGCGGGACCAGCTATCTACGCGGCCAGACAACGAACGGGCCTGCGCCCAGCACATTGCGCTGGTTCGCAATTGCGGAGTCCTGTGGCACACTGCACCGGTGCAAATTTCTCTCAATGATAATTATCTGTAAATTCAACAAATTTAATTCTTAAAATCTAGTTCTTAGAGATAATTATGTATGTTAACTCAGATAATTATCTGCTAACTACAATTTTAAATTTTTGAATATTGCTAGTTGAGATAATTATCATCTAGTTCGAGATAAAAGGATAATAATTATATAATTTCAAAAATTAATTTTTTTGAATTTTAATTATTGGATAATTTTAATTTGAATTTTGAATTTAAAAAAAATGTAAACTTTAAATTTTAGTTATTAGATAATTATTACATTCAAATTTTGAATTTTCTTTACTTTGTGAATTGCCTTACGTTGTCCCTAGGATGCATAGTTGTAAAGTCAATTCGAGATGAGATCTCAAATATGAGTTTGACTTCACATAGACACATATCTTAAAATGTTCTTGATTGAAGAGTAATCACTTAAGGACATTGATTACTCATTAGATTAGTACACATGGTGCATGAATGACCAATCTCACGGTTACAGATGCGGCGCACAGGCACATATGTTTGGGTGTACGTCATGGGAGGATGGACACTGAACTGATCCACCGATTGATCTTCAGATAGTTAATTATACCTAATGTCAACTGAAAATCCATTTGTCACAGTAGTATCGTTGGTCCTTTGACCTGAGACATTGATCGGGTCTTGCATGAGGATCAATGTGGTTTGATACTTGGTTAAGTGACTTTAACCATAAGTCATGAAATGCCACGTTGTTGGCCACATCGGGATACGTGTGAAGACCGTCGATGGTCAAGAGGGGATTGCTCACTGTCAAGCATAATTCAGATAGTTAATGAGCCTTGACTTTGATGCTCCACTAAACCCCTGACCAAGTAGTGTCGGTTCATGTGCAATGAATGTGATATATTTCATGGAGGTCATGGTCAAACAACATGATCACTTATGGGTTGACAATCACCATACCATACGATCGTATCGGACTTATAGAACGAGCGAAGGATTATAGCGATGCGGCAACTATAGACAGACATGTACCAAATAAGGTGATATGAATCCAGTGTCCTATAGGATCACGCGGATTTGCTAGACCCAATGTGATGAAAGGTCTAGATTAAATTAAACAGTTATTTGGCTCTTGCAAAAGTGAATAACAAGTTTAATTTACTTCTAATTGGGAATTAGAAGTTATTGGGCCTTAAACCAGAATGACTGTGGGCCTAAAAGATCACACACAAAAGATTCCCATAAGGCGGGGCATTATTGTACATATATATATATATATATATATATATATATATATATATATATATATATATATATATATATATATATATATACAAGTCTATAGTTTCTTTTGAAAAAGAAAGATAATATATAGACTTTGTATGGGGGGGGGAGCCGTAGGTTCTCTACGCATCTAGGTGTGTTGCTTGGTCTTGTGGAGAATAAGGGCTATATTATACATATATAGTTAAAGCCTGTTTCCAAAAGACCTTAACCTATATGTATTGTCAATATACCATTAGTATTATTGTACGTATATATAAATTCTATATATACAAGTCTATAGTTTCTTTTGAAAAAGAAAGATAATATATAGACTTTATATATACGTACAATAATACTAATGGTATATTGACAATACATATAGGTTAAGGTCTTTTGGAAACAGGCCTTAACTATATATGTATAATATAGCCCTTATTCTCCACAAGACCAAGCAACACACCTAGATGCGTAGAGAACCTACGGCTCCCCCCCCCCATACACACACACACACACAGTCACTCACACCCCTCTCTTTCTTCTCTCTCTCTCAGGAGAAATTAAAGTCTGAGATTCTAAGGGGAGTGGATCGTGGAAATCTGGGGTTCGTGCATGTCCAAGCGAGTAGAGGAGCAGGTGGGTGCCATCTCCGGGAGAATCTGTGTGGATCTACTCTAGAGGCCGAACATCTTGCAGCTCTGCATTCGAGGAGATCTACATCGGACATTGCGAACAACGTCATTTTGCACAAGGTATTATTTCTTACTTCGTTTGAAATGGATATTTGACTGCATCAATCAGACATGGTCCTTGGATTCATGCAGATCTAATTTTATTTTTCCGCTATGTTTTCGGATCTTTGAAGTATGAATCATTACACTATGCACCTCAAGTAGGATTAGAAGATAGTGTTAAGAAAGAATTATGGGATAATTTTAATAAGATAATCCAAAATATCCCTAATGGTGAAAGGACTTTTGTTGGAGGAGACTTAAATGGCCATGTAGGAGAGAATAATAGTGGCTGTGAGAGGGTTCATAGAGGCTTTGATTTTGGTGATAGAAATGACATGAGTGATGTCATTCTCGACTTTGCCAATGCATATGATCTAATAATTACAAATACTTATTTCAAAAAGAGAGATGAACATTTAATAACTTATAGAAGTATAACGTATAAAAGTCAAAGCGACTATTTTCTTATCAAAAAAGTTGATCGATCATTATGTAAGGATTGTAAAGTTATACTTGGGGGAGAGTCTAGCCCCTTAACATAGGATCTTGTTTATACTTAAAAGTGGAAGATAAAGGATGTAGTGAATAGTTGTCTTAAAATTAAATGGTAAAACTTAAAAAGAGCGAATCTAGATGCCTTTAAAAAGTGCCTATTAAAATAAAATATATGAGATTTTGAGGGAGAAATTAACACAATATGGAATAGAATTGTTACTTGTATAAAAAGATAAGCTAAAGAAATCTCAGGTGAATCTAAAGGTAAAAAGGTTCTTAAAAAAGAGACATGGTGGTAGAATACTGAAATTCAAAAGTCCATTAACAATAAACAAAAATGCTTTAAAACATGACAAAGGAGCAAAAATGATCCAACATAAAAAGATTATAAAATTACAAAAACAAATACTAAGAAAATAATTAGTTAAGCTAAGTTTAAGGCTTTTGAGGAATTATATCATAAGTTGGGAACTTGAGAAGGTGAAAAAGATGTGTTTAGACTTGCAAAACTAAGAGGCAAAAGGAGTAAAGATCTTAATCATATTAGATGTATTAAGAGCGAGGATGGTAGGGTTCTAGTAAAGGATTGTGAGATTAAGGAGAGATGGAGTGTTTATTTTGAAAAATTGTTAAATGATGATCAATTCAGAGGCTATCCTTGCGAAGAAACTAATAATTCCAGCAGACAAATTAATTATCATTACATTTGACAGATTAGATTTTCAGAAGTTGAAAATGCTCTTAAGGATGAGAATGGGTAAGGTCCTTGGACCAGATGGGATACCTATCGAAGTATGGAAAAGTGTAGGTAATATAGATATTAAGTGGCTAACTGGATTTTTCAATAAGATTTTAAAAGAAAGGAGAATGTCGGATGATTGAAGAAAAAAAAATTGTGGTTCCTTTTCTTTAAAAAAAAGGGGATATTCAAAATTATAATAATTATCGTGAAATTGAACTTATGAGCCACACTATGAAACTATGGGAGAAAGTAGTAGAAAAGCATCTCAGAGGTGTTATTAGTGCTTTAGAAAATCAATTTGGGTTCATGCCCAATAGATCTACCACATAAGCTATTTATTGTTGAGACAATTGATGGAGAAATATAGAGAGATTAGGAAATATTTATAGATGGTTTTTATTGATTTAAAGAAACCTTATAATCGTATACCTAGGAAACTAATTTGGTGGACTTTAGAGAAGAAGGGAGTATCTAAAGGTTATATCTATGTGATTAGAGATATGCATGAGAGGGTTTATACTAGCGTAAAGTCTATTGCTAGAGTGACGTATGAGGTCCTTGTTACTATTGGACTACATTAAGGGTAAACTTTATCCTTATCTCTTTACTTTAATTATAGATGAAGTTACTAAACACTTACATGATTGTGGACACTCGGAGTGTTCCCGCGCCTCCCTTCCACGGGGGGAGACCTTCGTCCGTTGTGCAACTGCGGTGATGAGGTGTTAGAAATTGAAGTGTGTGATCGCCAGGAGCATTACCTCAAGATCCCTGTGCTCCGTAGGATGATGAAGATGATCGCATCTTGTTGGAGCGGGGAGATAGTGGTTTCCTCTTCTCCACCTCCGACCGGCCGGAAGGAGAGAGCTCAGTGGTCTGCGCTCAAATTGTGGGAAGAGCCCCTCAAAGAAAAGACAAACAAAGAAAGGAAATAACCCGATTAGAACTACAGTGCACAGAATCTATCCATGCAAACAAATAATCAAACTAAAAATTGAAAGGGGATGCATCGGATATGTGTTTGGGGAGGGAAGGTGACCATATGTTATGGCCACCCACCTCCCAATTTTTGTTTTAAACATCTGTTAGAATGGGTGCTAGGATGTCCTAGGATGAATGCATGTAGGAGGGGAAAAGTGTACGTGTGTGAGAATTGCGAAAAATGAAAATGTTGTGGTGAATGGAGGATGCGGAGCGTATTGGAAAGAAAAATGCAGTAAAGAAGAAAGTTAGGAGAACAAGCCCATGTAGGGGGGAATCCTCCCGCTCGCCATCTTCCAGCGTATGTCCGCCAGAACCTCCTCCAGACTGGGATCTCCATTGAAACCTACCAACCTCCCGAAACTATGAACCCCCGAAACTCTCTGAACCCCCTTTCCGAGAGGACCTAGAGGGTTTAAATAGGAGGGGAGAAAATAGGGAGAAAATGGTGGTTCAAATCCCCGTTAATTCCTTAAGAGACAATGAGAAGTAGTTAAGGACTAAGGATCGTGGCTGCGGCATTCGTCGGAGTGGGGAGTGGTCGGAGTAGTGGGAGATGAGGGTCGCGAGTGGAGGAGATCGTGGGACGACGAAGTCAAGCTGATGGACGGCCAACCCTTTTGCCTTCTACTTTCATGGAAGGCCACCAAGTTGGTCTTCCGTGGAAAGGTGGAAGGCAATGGAGCTGGCCTTCTGCGGGGTGGAAGGCCACCAAGTTGGCCTTCCGCGGAAAGGTGGAAGGCAATGGAGCTGGTCTTCCGCGGGGGGAAGGCCACCAAGCTGGCCTTCCACGAAAAGGTGTTGGAGTTGGTTAATGGGTTCAGCTATCTAATGGGCTGAACAATGGGCTAGATAGGAATGGGTTAAGGTGATGGGTTGAAAGGCAATGGGCTAATGATAATGGGGAATTTAGGACCAGAAGGTGTCCAAAATCGGGTGTCTACAAATGCCCCTCCGGGACACCTATTTTGCAATGGAGTGGAGCGGAGTGATAAATAGGTGTTCTGAAAATCGAACCTGATTTTGGACAGCCTGAAGAAGGGATGAGCTACATCCAAGGATGATATGCGAATATGGTAAATGCATGAGAATTAGGTATTTGGATTGCAAGGGTTAAGAAAGGGAATAAAATCCATGCTGGAAAACCACAATCCATGGGACCCTCGGGTGCTAGAACCACGAGGCCTAGGCGCCCTAAGATGCATGGCGATCTGGCCCAAGGTGATCAAGCAGGGAAGGTGAGGGGGGCGTGACTTGAAAAGGTCTCAGCACAACGGGCGCATGGCGGCCTGGCGCATCACATGATCGCTAAGTGAGAAAATCTTCAAGCACGGGGGATTAAGAAAATGTAAGATCTTGCAATTCAAAGAGCTAATAAACTAACACTTGCCAGAGTCACAAATCAACAATGGGTTAAGCATAGTGATAAATCGTGATCATTGCCCCCAGGGTGAGGATGGATGTTTATGCAATGCATGCTGGTTTAAAAATTTTAAAAATAAATTCCTAATGCAAATGTAAGCAGGAGGGATTTATAAGCCAATCAAATAACTTGGGGAATATAGACTCCTCATTGTTTTGTTTAAAGAGGAACTCAAAGTCTATATGCCCAAAGTTATTAGCCTCTTATATCTTGAATTCTACTTGCCTTGTATTTCCTGCAGCTGCAATAACACACATAAGGGAAATTTCAGACAATCAATAATATTAGCATTTAAATATCAAACTGCAAGAAAGTAAAGGCTGGTTGCGAGTCGAAGTCGATGCGGAAGATATGGCCATTCTACTAGTAGAATGTCAGTCCTATATGGATTGGACTCGAGAAAATTCACTCGATCCATTTATTCATATAGGGCAAAGCCAACACCTCACACATAGTTTGACAAAAGGTGGCATCTTATACCAGGGGGTGGATGGCCAAGTGGCACATTTTCCTAGGAGGTAGAAGGCGGGAAGGTGTGCGTTTCATGCAAAGGGTGGAAGGCCAAGGAGGATGCCTTCCATGGAGGTGGAAGGCATGAAGTTGTGCCTTCCATGGAAAGGGTGGAAGGCCAAGGAGGATGCCTTCCACAAAGGTGGAAGGCCAAAAGGTGTGCCTTCCGCAAAAGGGGTGGAAGGCCACGAGATATGCCATCTACAACAAGGTGGATGAGCATGCTTTCCGCTTTTCATGGAAGGTGGAAATGTCTAGGATTTATCCTTACGACTTTATAAAAGAACAACCTGACAACTTTTCTAATATTCCTCTGAACCTTCTATGTGACAACCTGACTATGCCGCAAGGAACCCCAGGGTTCTCTCAGACATTGATGGCCATCTTAGCAATTTGCTCACACATGAAAAGGTACCTCCTATCCTTTTCCTTTTTGATAATGATTTGGCCACTTCGTACTTTTCTCTTTTTCACTTGTAGTCTATTCCTTGCTTCCCTGATGCAAGACACACCAGGAGGTATACATGGCTTTCCGATCTTATGGATGCTATCACACTGGATATGAGGGTGTTGATGCACCAGTGGAATCTGACTCGAGCGGTTGTGTTTGCGAAGCGGCTTAACTGTATGCATTGGCATTGGGAGAACCTGGGTGCGCTGCTCGAATTGTGCATCCGGAGACGCACACATTCATTTCCGCGAATTCGATGCCACTATTTTGCTAGAAGAGGTGGAACTCATCTATGGTTGGGGTAACCTTGCTGCCGGTGACCCCACTGAATTACTTGCCTGGGATGAAATCTTTGTTGAGATCGTGCAGGACAAACGAGAAGTGTGCCGCATGAGTGACAGACAGGGGATCCTTGTTGATCGCCTTGCACGTTGGTTGATCCAGGAAATCAAGCACAGGGTAATTAATCCGGAGAGGTTGATGCGAGGACTGTGCTTGGTCTTAGGAGGTACCTTGTGATTCCCGACTTCGGGCTCCATGCTAAAGAGGGAATATGTAGGGGTACTGAGCTTGCTCTGGCGGGGGCGATCCATTGCCCCAATGATTTTGGTGCATCTATATGGTAGTCTCAATAGTATGTGCATAGGAGGGAACGTGAAGGGAAGCCTATTTACTCTTCAGCTGTGGGTTGAAATGCACTTGTGCTTTGATTTTGATGAATCGGTGACTACCGCCTCCAGGATTTTTCAACACAGCACGTGGTATCTGGTGCGGTCACTCTTGGGCCCCGAAGACCAAGTTAGATGCCTCACGGCTTATCTGAAGATGAGAGACGACTGGCGCAATTATCTGAACTTCTTAGACCTAAAAAAGTTCATCTTTGTTCCAATGCTCCTTAAAGACCTGGAATTCACAACAAGGGCTTCAAATGATCGTGAACTTTGGCTGGTCAGCCCGATGAGTTAATCTTATATCAAGGTCATCGCTGCCACCTTCAGATCGGAATTCCAAGACAAATACTGCTTCTCACGTTACATGATATGTTGATCGTGCCGAGGCACACTGGGTATGTGAGGGAAGCGAAGGCGACAGAACGACTCCGACGTGCATGGCGCCGCCATTCCAGATTCACTAAGGCCCAAATTAATGTAGCAGAAGCTCTGGAGGACGTGGATAAATATGTTAAATATTTGGAGAATGTACGTCCCGCGGTTTCCGCCTTCTTCACGAGTCGTAGAGCCTTAGAATGATGTAATCATTGTTGATTGATTTGAGTAAAGAGAGTCTTTTCTGAATAATTTGAAATTTGTTCCAAAGAAATATGGATTTATTAAAGCCACTGCGCGGACGGCCACAACTAAGGTCGTCAAACAGATCGGACGGCCAAGAGCCGAGCTGTTGAACGGCTTAGACGGCCACGCGCCCAACCGTCGGCCGGCGCGGGCCACGGCCTCCCCCCCTTCTACTTAAACTCTCCTCTTTTTCCAAACCCACTCCTCCGCTTTCCTTCTTCCTTCCTTCCTCCCGATTCTTACACTTCTCCCCACTCTTCCATGGCTCGTGTGCATTTACCTCGGTTCCTCAAAAGAAGCCGCGAGGACGATGAAGGTGTGGAAGAGGCGGCGGTGACCGGCGGCGGCGATCGTGGTGGCAAGGAGATCGGAGGGGGCGATCGTGGCGATGGAGGAAGTGAGAGAGAGGATGAAGGCATGGGGGCAAAAGAGGTAGAAGAAGAGGAAGAAGATGACGAGGAAGGTGAAGATGAAGGCGAGGAGGAAGGAGAAGAAGATGTAGAGGAAGGAGATAGAGGTGATGACGAGGCACCTCTGAGGAAGAAGGTAAGAAATTTTTGATTTTCTTTGTTTTCAGGGGAAGGAGGAGTGGACAGCCGGCGCCACGGCCGCCCGCCTCAGCGGACAACGCCGACCGTCCGCGAGGCCGCCTCGGCGAATGGCCGATGCCTTGGCCGCCCACTAGGCAAGCTGGTGCCGAACCAATTTTATGGAGATTTCAACGAAAATGACTTCTTATTTGTTTTGATGGATATGCAGGGTCCGCAGAGGGTTCGTGGCAGAGTCTCTTGGGATTTTGTGTGGGCTTGGTACAATGCACTGCCAGACCGGCTCCGATTTTGGTGGATGAGTTTGGATTTGGGCCACTCTTCCAGATTCGGCCATTCATGATGGATGCACCATTTCTAGTGGCTCTGCGGGAGCGGTGGGATGACCGTTGTCGAGCCTTCATCATGTCGTAGGGGCACATGTTGCCCACACTAGAGGACATGGCATTCTTGACACGCTTGCCGGTCATTGGCGACCCAGTGGTGGGTCCCGAATTTAGGGATTATCGGCAGCTTGTAGATCAACTTCTAGGCCAAGGATTCTACAGGGTCCAAGGAGTACTAGCACATATCCCGCTAGGCCATTTTTAACGATCAGTGGGGCTGAGTCGGGTGCGGCGGATGCCGAGCGAGACACTCGGGGCGTTCGTCGAGAGGGTGGAGACGCTTCTGGACCTAGATGGCCGCTCAGATGAACAGAACCTGCGGATTTTCCTCCTCTTCTTCTTCGGGAGACTGCTGTTCGCGACAGCCGCGGACAGGGTCAATTTGAAGTATCTGCCATTGTTGGAGGACCTCCAAGCAGCGAAGAAGATGGCATGGGGAGCGGCGATGCTTGGCCATATTTTCTCTCACCTAGTGGGCTTCCGCCGTGGATCAGGGGATCTGGGCGGGTTTACTCCTTTCCTCCAGGTGACTTTTCTTGATCCTTGATCCCCTCTGTTCATACGATTTACTACTGACTGTGTTCTCTTCTGCAGATTTGGGGCTACACTCGCTTCCCTATTGGCCGTGGGACGATCTCCGGGGATCACGAGGGATGGACCCCTCTCATGGCGCAGTGGGAGGTGATCAGAGATCGTCGTCCCGTCTCATACCACGTGGAGGACATTCGTGCCCAGCTCAACTCTTTTCCTCCTCACATGGTGAGTGAATCATGTTAATGCCATTATCTCATTTGGACATGACTAACTTTGTGCAAAATCAGGTTGTCTGGATGCCTTATGCAGACGAGGATGTCAGCAGTCAACCATGGATAGCACAAGGCCTTTCCTAGTTCAAGCGAGAGGTGCCCCTATTGTGCGTGAATATTTGTGATGGCCTTTTTGTCCGAGTGGCCTACCGTACCTGGGGATGGTACCAGCCCTTGCTAGCGTTTCCAGATTATCCTGACATGAACCACGGCCGTCGCCGATCGTCTGCAATTGGTCAGGATTGGCGAGTGATCCGTTGGGCAGAGATTGAAGTATGGCACCACATAGGAGATGCCCTGATGGAGAACAAGGCCTTGCGGGACAACCGAGTGTACTTCGAGGATTATGTTAAATGATACGGGGATCGCCTATACCTTGACATTTGATGGGTAAGCCTCCGTGACCCTTCTACTCCACCTACTTCTTTTTTGCTGACAGATTCTTGATTTCAACAGATGCCGGAGACTGAAGCAGTGCAAATATTGAGGAATCAAAATGCTGGCCTGATCCTTCAGCTTAGTGATATGCATAGGCAGATCCAAGAGTTGGTGAGTGACCTTCAATTTTTCATTTGTATCCTGTAGGATGTTGGAATGCCCCCTTTAACTTACATGGTGTTTGCGAGCAAAGGGGAATGATAGCCAGCTAGGGACAGCGAGGGGACCCTGGTGTATGATCATCATCTCAGGGGCCAGTAGCCCACTAGATTGGGAGGTGCGGCTGCGCGATGCCCTTCACTGTGCAGAGACCCGAGAGGCAGACCTAGTACAGAAGGTGAGAGTTGTTCATTCGAGTGTTCCTTCAATTAAACTTGCCTTACTCTTTGTAAGGACTGAGGTTTCAGATCCGGTTATCGGGTCAGTTTCGGAGTCGGACCCCTTGGTTTGGGCCCTTATGGGGCTGGGACATGGGTTCTTTTTACGCGTCGAGCTTGCTCGACGCGGTTCAAAAGGCGTCCGGTTAGGGGGACGCGTTTTAGAATATGCCACGTGGGCTAGCTTTGGGCCGCGAGTGTACGACCCCTATCTTATTGTCTGAATGACGTCTTGCATGGTCGACGCCATTCAGAGTACGGTCCTAATCTGTCAGTGTATGACCCTGTTTTGTCATCTGATTGGCGTCGGTCTTGGACGACGTATTTTAGCTAGTTTCGGTTTGACCCGCAAACTCTCCCTCATTTCCCTCATTCTCTCCACCTCTCTCTCTCTCTCCTCCCCCTTCTCTCCGAACCACCAGCGCCCCTTCTCCTTCTCTTTCCCTTCCTCTCCCCATTCTTCCTCTCCCTCCGCTTCATTAACCCCCTAACTTCCACCACTACCACTACCATCTCCTCCACGGCGCATCTCTCTCCGGACGGCAGCCGATGTCCCGGTGGAGTGACGGCGTCCACGACGGTATCGACGGCAGCTTGTGGCATGGCGGTTCGGCGGCTAGGAGCACGGAGGAGTTCAAGGAACCGGTAAGGTGACGATCCTTGCGGTGTTTTGTTTAAAAACCATGATTTTCTTGCTTTGAAAGCATGGATTAATTGGCATTTGAATTTTGAAAGCTCTTTAAATAAGATAAGCATGCAATTAAATCAAATTTAAAAGCATCAAAACACACATCACATGTGCAGACACTCCAAATTAATAAATTCCATATTATTTCATGCAAATTAGAACATTTCTAAAATTTAAACAATCTAACAATTAGATTAAATCAAATTAATAATCTAACAATTAGAATATTAAAATTAATTACTAATCTAACTCTTAGATCAGTAAATTAAAATTAATTACTAATTTAACATTTAAATTAATAATTAACTCTAATTAGTTATTAATTATTAATCTAACTCTTAGACTAATTAATTAATTAATGTTAATAACTAATTTAACTCTTAAACTAGTAATTAACACAAATTAATTATTTAACCAATAATCTAACTCTTAGATTATCGGATTAATATTAATTATTCATTTAACTCTTAAACCAATAATTAATAACTCCTTATTAAACCATTATATTAGTTAATTAAAATTAATCATCAATGTAACAATTAAACTAACAATTAATTCCAATTAACTAATAACTACTAATTTAACATTTAAATTAGTCTATTAAAATTAATTATTAATTTAACACTTAAATTAATAACTAATTTTAATCAATTAACAACTACTTGTTAATATAATGATTCGAAAATCATTAATGACTCAATTAAATAAAATTAGATAAAAAAATTTAATTTCAAAACACTTTGAAATTCTTAATTTAAAATCTAATTAGAATTTAATTGGGTTAAAGAGGTTTAATTAGGTATTAAGGGGTTTTATTGGGAAAATAGGGGTTTAAATTAGGGGTTAAATAGCCAACTCGTTCGAACCTAGGTTCAAGCCCTGGCTTGGCCTGGGTCATGAGCCCTGGCTCGCCTGGGTCATGAGCCCTGGCTCGCCTGGGTCCGGACCAGGCACCAGCCTGGGCTCGGCTCGGGCCAGCTGGGACCTGGCTGGCCTGAGCCCGGTCGGACCGGCTCGGGGGGGTTGGGCCGGCCTCCTCCAAGGGCCCGAAACCCTAATCCCTGCAACTGTTATAGGCGAGCATGGAGGCGGCCGGGCTTCATGGCGCCGCCCGGCGGCCACCCTTGGCGTCGCTGGGCCACCGCCGGCGATGCCCCAGTGCCGGTGACGCCGCCGGTGCCGGCAAGGCTGTCGGTGGGACCTATGTAGCACATGTCGGCCTCTTTTATCCCCCCCCCCCCCCCCCCCCCCAAAAAAAAAAAAAAAAAAACTTGTTTTTCGGGTTTTACTTCAAACCCTTTGAAGAAGAAGAGAAGCCCTCCTGTTGTTGCTCATCCTCCTTCTCCGGTACTGGCAACAGGTGCCTATGGTGACTGGTGGTGTCCCTGGTCACACCAGGACCCCCAACCATCTTCCCATCATATGGGAAAAACCCGAACAAAGCTGTATAAACCCCGTTGTTCTTCATCGCATGAAGAACATGAAACACCCCAAATAAAATTTGAAATTTGCAGGAAAAATAATCTAATTATTCATAAAAATATGTGTTCATCTTATGAACACGTAACCAGCAAACAGATCGAATTAGTGCATGAAATAATACATAGAAAAATTAATTTCGGAATCCGAAACGGGACGAGAAACAGTGGAACCTGGCTCTGATACCACTGTTGGGTTCTCGTGTTTCTCCAGATCGCCCACGCAGCAGAAAATAAAATAAAATCGGCGATCCGATTCCCGTTTCGAAAAACCAAAAACACAATAATCGGATTATCAGATCTTACCGTGTGCGGATTCGAATCCGCAACCGTTTAGTTCCGTCGGTGCGACACCGCAAGCCGCGCAAGCGCCCGGCCTCTAGCGGAGTCCACGCGATCCTCCTCGCGGTGGATATCCTCACGTTCCTCATTCTTCGCAGCCATGAAACCTCTACCGTTCGCCGCAACGATCACCCCAATGCGCAGACGATTTACCGTCGAACGGGAGTCAGAGAAGCGGTGGAGCAGATCAGGGGATCCGGATCTGGCCTGGGGCACCAGTGAGAGAGAGGAAGAGAGGAGGGGGCGGGTAGGGTTAGTAGCAGCTTGGCCTACTCAGCCGGTTCGCTACATTTTATATCAACCGCATGGTTTTTCATAAAAACCCCCGATTTATATAAAACCCACTTATTTATCCATCGCCTTAAGAATCTTTTGCGTGTGACCCTCTACGCCCAATAACCAGTCCGATTTTTGACCCAATAAGCCAGTGACTCCTCACTTACTTGATTAATCAATTAATAACTCATATTAATTAATTAATCAATCGAATTGATGTCGCACATTGAATTCGATCGGCCTCCGATCACATTGGGTGTCAAGCAATACCGCGTGAACCTGGAAGGTATCGAAGTTAGGTAACCCACTCTTGGAACCTTTCTGCCAATAGTTACTGCGTAGATATAATCCTTCATTCGTACAATGCTCTCGAGTCGACTCAGGGTATGATATACTGTCAAACCCTAACCGGTCAACTCACTTGGATTTTATGCCGCTGATGAATATCGAAAAACTCATTTCCCGATATTATCGTCCGCCCTGACCAGGGACTTTCGCGCATCCTTCCTAGAGCATTCTCACTCATCGTACCGAGAGCGAATGATTCCTTATTGACACTCAATTTCCTTCGACGGTATTCTGCTATACCTGATCCTTGGTTGTTTAGAATCCCGTGGTTAGAGATCCATAAACCAAGGTCAAAGCACAGAAGTCCACCGACAAGGTGTCCTTAGTGTCTCAGGTCCGAGGACCAACCACGCAACTGCGACAATAGAATCAAGCTGGTTGACAGTGAGGTACAGTACCATCCAGCGATTCAGTCGGATCAGTTCAATGAACTCATTCTCTAATGAGTACCTACAGATTCGCCTTAGTGTCTCCACACAAGTGACTTATGAGATTAGTCACCCTCATCATATGAGCAGGAGTAATCTGTACTAGTCTAACCGGATATCCGATGTCCTTCTCGAATATCCTCCGACTAGGAACTTTTAAGAATATGTGTGTTTAAATGATCAGTCTCACTAGTATGATCTCATCATAATTTGATCACTATCGCACATATTCACGGACTTCATTATGAGACGATAATTTGATTTTACACATAATGAAATATTGTCATTATACTAATAAAATGAACGAGATTACAAAGTCATATTGGCTTGTAGGCTACCTAAGACTAATAGGAGCTAGTCCGATTAAGCAAAAATTGAGGCGATTCCACCCTCAAATGACTTTGAAAATGAAGGAAGAGGTTGATAAATTGCATAAAGCCAAATTTATTAGAGTTGTCCTCTATCCACAATGGGTGGCAAACATAGTCCCGGTTATGCAAAAAGATGAGAAGGTCAAGATCTGTATTGACTTTCGAGATTTGAACCGGGCATATCCTAAAGATGATTTTCCACTGCCTCACATTGACATACCCATTGACAACACAGTTGGTTATGAAACGCTATCATTCATGGACGGATTCTCAGGGTATAATCAAATTCGCTTGGCAGAGGAAGACCAAGAAAAGACATCGTTCACTAAACCTTGGGGCACTTATTGTTATGTCGTTATGCCATTCGGACTGAAGAATGTTGGAGCCACTTATCAAAGGGCTATGATGGCTATATTTCATGACATGATGCATATTGATTTAGAAGTATCTATGTGGATGATCTGTTAGTGAAATCTAAGACCAAGGCTGAGCATGCCAAAGTGTTGACGAGAGTTTTAGAAAGGTCAAGAGAGTACCAATTGAAAATGAATCACAAAAGGTGCATATTTGGTGTCTCATCAGGAAAGCTGTTAGGTTTCATCGTGAGCAAACGGGGCATTGAGATCGATCCCAACAAGGCTAAGGCTATGAGAGAGATGCCACCTCTTCGAAATTTGAAAAAATTAAGAGGATTGATCAGGAGGTTACAGTTTATTCCCTGCTTTGTCTCTCAGCACTCACAAAGGTGTAAGCCATTTTATGTGCTTACTAAGCCGGGAGTCAAGTTTGATTGGGACGATAAGTGTCGTGAGGCATTCGATGGATTGAAGACATATGTAGCAAGTCCTCCTATTCTGATACCACCATCTCCGGACAAACCTCTAGTTCTTTATATCTTTGTCCTGGATGATGCAGTGGGGGCAGTCTTAGCACAAGAAGATGAAGAAGGGAAAGAGAGGGCAGCCTACTATCTCTCTAAACTTTTCAACCCCGCAGAACAAAGATACACAGCGATGGAGAACACATGTGCTGCATTAGTTTGGGTAGTTCATAAGCTGAAGCATTATTTTCTGACTCATGAAGTCCATCCCATCGCTAGGATGAATCCAATCAAATTCCTCCTTGAGAAATTCCGATCGATTAGCACGATGACAAAACTTTCTATCTCAATTCGATATCATCTATATTCAGTAGAAAGCGATCAAAGGCTATGCCATCACAGAACATCTTGCTCATCACCTTCTTCCTCATTTTGATCCAGTTCAATCGGAGTTTCCGGATGAAGAACTGATGTCCATAGACATAATCAATGACGATACGTGGACTCTGCATTTTGACGGAGCTCTGAACTCTCATGGTAAGGGTATCGGCATTGTTCTGTTATCACCTGAAGGCGTCACCATTCCATAGGCCTTTTAGCTTGACTTTCCTGTCACCAACAATATCACTGAATACGAGGCACTTCTAGCCGGTCTTAAGGCCGCTCATTTATATGGTGCCACCAGACTCAGGATTGTGGGTGATAGTCAGCTAATCCTTCGCCAAGTACTTACCAAATATCGCACCCTTGATCCTATACTCAAGCCTTATCAGGAGCTCACTTCCACCTACGCCAAGCTTTTCACTAAATTGGTCTTCGTCCATGTTCTTCGAAATCAGAACATTCTAGCCGACACTCTAGCTTCTCTCGCATCATCCCAGAATTTCCCAATCAGCAAACAATCTGAATTGATCATTGTTCATAGGTGTCTCTCACTCGCTGTGAAAGACCTTTCATTCCTTAGGACTAAAGAGAAGTTGCTGAAGAAAGTCAGAGATGGAGATATCGTGGAGAAAATAAAAATCATGCGATTGGAGTTACAAGAAGAAATGGATGATGAGGAGAAACCATGGTATTTTGAGATTGCCAAATGCTGTTAAGATCAGTCGTACTCTGAAGAAGCCACAGCTGAGGAGAAAAGGGCTATCAGGAGAGTTATACACTCTAGTTGGAGGAGCACTTTATAAGCGAGGTTTTGACAGTGTTCTTCTGAGATGCTTGGATGAAGATGAGCTTTAGAAAGTTATGGAAGGAGCTCACACTGAAGTTTGTGGTGTCCACGTCAATGGACATATGTTATCAAAGAAGATCCTTAGACAAGGATTCTATTGGCCAACTATGGAAGAAGATTATGTAGGATATGTCCGTAGGTGTGTTAAATATCAACTTCATGTCGATAAGATCCATTCTCCTGCACCTTCACTCCATCATGTCTCCTCCCCATGACCTTTCTTCATGTGGGATTTCGACATCATTAGACCTCTCAGTGATCCCAATTCCAACATTAAGCAGAAATCTTTCATTCTCACGGCAACGGAATACTTCACCAAGTGGGCAGAAGCCAAAGCTTACGTAGATATCAAAGCGTCAACAGTCTGCAAGTTTATCATGAAGAACATCATCACAAGATTCGGGATTCCAAGCACCATTGTCACCAACAATGGACCATAATTCATATCACAAGAGCTGAAGGACCTCTGCAACAGGTATAAAATTGCATTGCATCATTCGTCTCCATATTATCCGCAAGGCAATAGCCAAGTAGAGGCAACTAACAAGACTTTGATAAAAATCATCAAGAAAACGTGTAAATCCAATAAATTCTCCGACTGGCCAGAGAAATTAATGGAGGCTCTATAAGCATACCGAACTTCAATCCGCACGCCCACTCTGCAGACTCCATATTTCTTAACATTCGGAATAGAGGCGGTAGTTCCATACGAAGTCCTCATCCCGTCATTAAGAGTACAATTAAATAAGGAGTTTTCCATTGATGAGCACCGCTCAGCACTCTTAGCTCAATTAGAACTTTTAGACGAGAAAAGATGGTCAGCCGTTAATCATGCACAAGTATATCATAACATATTAGCACGTTTTTATCAAAAGAAAGTCATTAAACGAAAATTCAAAGTTAGTGAAATGGTTGTTAAAAGAATCTTCTTAAAATCTGGTGGTCCGCGTTCTAAGCTCCAACCCAACTGGGAAGGACCTTATGTTATCTCGCATGCTTTTCTTGGTAACGCCTATCGTTTTGTTAATGCAGAAGGGCAAGAGCTAACTCATCCCTGGAATGGTCTCTATCTTAAGAAATACTACCCTTAGTGTAAATGAGCCGATCAACATGGTGCAAGGACCAGTGGGGTCTGAAAATTTGAAAAATCAAATTCTCTTATTAATCTTTGATAATCTAATTCAAACGCATTATTCCACACAAACACATTTGGTTCGTGAGTAACAACAGATGTGAAGCCCGAGGAATACCGAAAGCTTGACTAAAAGTGGAAAAGTACAACTCATTCTTTTAAAACAAAACTTCTGTTTTACTCTCGGCCCACGATGTCAGAACGAGGCTTAGAATAGACTACTGAAAATACATGCCATCTTAGTAGGAGGCCGTCATAAAGAAAAGGGAGGAGATTCGCCCTACAAAAAGCAAAATAAAAAGCAAGGTCAAAGAGCCAACATAATCAAAAGGCCGCTCAACATTACAAACATCATATCAAAAGGCCACAAAATTAAATGAAAAGGGAGTGCAAGGTTGTTAAATACCCCGTAAAAGTGAAAATGACCGAACCTCAACGGATAATAGGGTAAAGGAAGGACATCTTTCTGAGTCTTTAGAACCGTCTCGCGGGCTTTCTAAACCACTTCTTCCCTTCATTCTAAAGTGGTGTACTCCAAATTTGAGGAACGGCCGAGGTTGACTAAGGGTGGGACCATCGAATGGGACCACGATTACGAACATATTTCAAGCACAATGAATCTGGATTAAGCTATTAAAGAATGATCTGGGAATTACGTTAATAAATGAATATACTCTTTTGATCTAAGTACCATGTTGGTCCTTAGGTTAGTCGAATATTTTAAAACCACAAAAAAAATTGAATATTTCAAAACCACAAAAAAAAATTGAATACTTCAAAACCACAAAAAAATTTGAATATTGCAAAACCACAAAAAAAAATTGAATACTTTAAAACCACAAAAAAAATCGAAGATTGCAAAATCACAAACAAATTGAATATTGTAAAATTAGGTATTCCTAAAATTGCAATTGCAAAATCAAAAATATTTCAGTTAGCATTTGTTTATTAGATCATGAGTGTTGCATCCTTTCTATTTTCAGTGAGCATTTGCATGTTTGTATGTTGCATTTTACTGTTCATCTCCCTTTAATTATCTTTATTTACCTTCATTAAATAAAGGCTTTGCCCCTTGACCCTTCTACCAAGGATAGGATCAAGTAGCCGGTTACTTAACTGGACAAAGGGCTTGTCGTACATTTTTTAGGAAAAATGCACTTGATCTTGATTTTTTGATTTAGATTTAGATTTATTATTTGTGAGCTTTACCTGACTCAATCAGATGATTGCGTAGTTCTTCAACCCGATCTGCTACCCATAAATGGAATAGCGTTAATTACATCCTCCTAAGAGGAAAACCCATGATTAATCGTCAGAATATTGGAATAATACCCTTTAAAATGATATAAATAAAATATACAAGATTGCATTTGAAAAATGAATGAATTTCAGTTTTTATGCGAGAAGAAAATCCATTTTTTTATTTTAGAGTTGAGTCTGCGCAAAAGTGCGCAGACTCATTTATTATCAATGAGAATGCTTGAATGGGTTGATTTGACTTTTGATTTGCAAGAGGAGAGAAAATCATTTGTATGATATTTTTTATTGAGATAAATGATATTTTTTGTGGGGATTATGATTTATAATTTGAATATCAATTTTAGTTGTGTTTTATTGATACGAAACTATAGCAAACATTGCTTATTATGTTTTTTCAGATTTGAAGTAAAGAGATTTTTGATTTGATTTGCAAGGTATGGAAAGGTGTTTTTTATGTTTTCTTATTTGATTTGGGTGAAAAATGCTTCAAGGATTTATACTTTTTATGTTTTGAACTTGTAGGTTTTTAAAGAATGAGCAAGGTTACAAAGTTAGTTGAAGTGAGACTTCTTTTAGGTATTTTTAATCTTTTGCAAATGACAAAAAATGAGTTTTATTTGATTTTTTTATTTACAGGAAGTATTTTATTCTTATCTTGGAGTTTTTTATTTTGTTTTTAAAGAATTAAGGTTGAAATTTTTGGATTTTTACAATTGGGGGTTGAGTCTGCGCAAGGGAGCGCAGACTCATTTGTCACAAGCCTGTTTTTTACATTTTTTAAGTAATTTCAAGGAAAAACTTGGCATTTTGTTTGGGTTTTTTATTTATAGGAAATATAGGATTTATCCTTGAGATTTTATCTTTATTTGAGGGAAAATTTATGGCTAAACTACCAAATTTTAAGAATTTAGGGTTGAGTCTGCGCTATAGGGCACATACTCATTTGTTATCAAAGTGTTTAGGTATTTTTAATATTTTTTGCAAAAGGAGTTTTGAGTTTTTATTTAGGTTTTTGACTTATATCAAGTATAAAGTTTTTATGTGAATTTTTTGATTTAATTTGGAAAGAATTTAACGTCAAAAAAGACCAATTTTGGGAATTTAGGGTTGAGTCTGCGTAATATTGCGCAGACACATTTGTCACCAATTTATTTTTAAGATTTTTTACATTTTTTTAAGAAAAACTTGATGTTTTTATTTGATTTCCTAATATATAAGATTAAATCTGATTTTTTGAAAGTTTTAGATCATCTTGAAGTGATCGGGAAGTTGATTTTTTATTTTTTGTGAATTTCAGGGCTGAGTCTGCGCAATATTGCGTAGACTCAAGTCTGAACTGTGAATTTCTTGTTTATGAGTTGTTTTATTGGATTTTTGTTGGGATAACTTGATTTTATGTTTTGTTTGGTGATGATTTACAGATTTGGAGCTACGAGCATGATTTAGGGGCCAGGAGATGAGGTTTTGGCCTTGGGATTGATGCGCATACTCAAGTTGAAAGAGGATTTTGAGCAAGATTCTTAAAAGGATGGAAACTCCTGAGGTTGAGGGGAATTCCAAAACTTCCAAAGTGCTGGAGAGCTTCAAAGATCAAGAAGACAAGAAAATGGGTTTGAGTCTGCGCAGGGGGTGCGCAAACTCAACTGAATTTGTAATGTTTTATTTATTTGAGGGGATTTGGATCCTTTGTAAATGGATGTTTATATCTGAATAAAATAGAGTATTTGAGATGTGATTTCAAGAGATTTGTGCAATTTAATTAACTGTTTAGTTGATTTTTTTCACTTGAAATGAGCTTATGAAAAGTGTGCAGACTCAAAAGTCAATTTTGAAAGAAGTTTATTAATCTTGATTTATGTGCCATGGAATATGATTTTGATGGAGTTTTGACTTGGATATTGGAGTTATTAACCAATCTTTTTTGTCTTTTGGACCTAAGATAGGTGTGCAGACTCAACTTGAGTTTTGAAGATTCGTATTTATTTAAAAGGGAGAATGTCCATTTTTAACCTTTTCTGATTTAGATATGATCTAAATTTAGTTATTTGAATCATTTGAGCCATAACTAATGTCCTTAATCCAAGAATCCATCTCTGACAGTTTTTTGGATTGAGTCTACGCATGGGTGCGCAGACTCAAGTCTGAAATTGATTTTTTAATTTTCTGCACAGTTTAAGCTGCATTTAAATATTCCAAGGGATTAGTTTCAACCAGCAAAGTTAGAATATGAAGTCCGAAGTTGAGGAAAACCAATTGTATCCCATTCCCAACTGAATTTTCCATGATCATAAGTACGTAGACTCAAAATCTGAGCATAATTTCAGTTTTATACCTCTTTCAACTTGAAGTGATCTAAAAATCATCACAAATTTGGGGAGGATAACACTAAGAAATCTCATGAGTTGAGTATGGCTACATAAAGCCTTTTCAAAAAGTGGTTCTTATGTGGATTTCTTCAAATGACATGATTTCTTCGTGTTTATCCCATTCTTCTTGGATCACTTTATAAAGCATTGAAAATGCTTAATATAATGATTCCAAGTTGAATTTCAACCTTTCATTAGGAAAACCCAACAAAGGTTTAGGATCTTCATGAAGGATCATGGCATGAAGGGACCCGAAGGACCAACTCCCTTAAAGGGATATGTAATGGCTAATGAACCATAGGAATGGCTGTAAAGGGGGGCGTGCCGAGCATCCAACCACTCACCCAAAGGGTGCCCTTAATGCCTTCAAGATGTAAGAAAAACCCACAAGGGGTAATCCAAAGCATCTATATATTTGGGGAGCAAGGAACTCTACCAATTTCCCTAGAAGATCACATATAACCATGAACCATAGAGGTGGCTATAAAGGGGGGCGTGACGAACATCCAACCACTCACCCAAAGGGTGCCCTTAATGCTTTCGAAATGCAAGGATTATCCACAGGGAATCACCCATGCCATTTCTACATTTGGAGAGCATGGAACTCCACCAACTCATCGGGACTTTCGGGACTTATCATCTAAATGAACCCATAGAAATGGGAACACAAGAATGATGTTCTTTGTATGAGGCCCCTTGATGGATTGCCCATAATTGGATTGTTGGCACCCTTAGATCGGGACATCCTTGGAAAACATCGAAAAATATTTAAAATCTCAAAACATATAACAAGATTTTGGATTGAAACATTAAGAGCTTAACAACCCAAAATCCAAGCCATTTAGGACCTTCATTGGGCCTCAAAGGGACAGCCCTAGATCCAAGGAACCTTTGGACAGCTTGGGGGAGGATCAAAGAATCACCTCAAGCCCAAAAATCCAACTAAAAGAGGCGCAGATTCAGAAAACTGCAACAGGCGATGAGTCTACGTAGGGAGGCGCAGACTCATGAATAGTGAGCGCAGACTCGCTACTGTAGCACGCAGGTTGCAGACTCAAGCTGAAAACTGATTTTTTGGTGAAAAAGGGGTTTAAACCTAACCCAAATAATGGAAAATAAAATATAAAAGATATAAGACCTAAAATATTTATTTAAAATATAATTTAGATACATTTTCTTAAGAAAATACCATGAAGAACTTAAATATGAACATATGAACAACTTAAGCATACTTTTTATCTTTTCCATAGATTTTCCTTCTTGGCTCCATGTTAGAGGGTTTATACTCTAAGAAGATCATCCCCAACTAGTGAGGAAACCTCCTTGAGAACCTCTAAGGCCTAAACCCTTAGCCATTAAAGGAAAAAAATCCACTCAAAACCGGTTCGGTCATAATATGAAAAACAGAAACTTAGATCTTAAGATTCATGAAACTTAGGGGATTTCTCTTAGTTTTTGGCCTTGGGGGAACATCA
Organism: Zantedeschia hybrid cultivar; assembly: GCA_030544215.1. Classification (NCBI taxonomy): domain Eukaryota; kingdom Viridiplantae; phylum Streptophyta; class Magnoliopsida; order Alismatales; family Araceae; genus Zantedeschia; species Zantedeschia hybrid cultivar. The sequence continues at coordinate 9,789,020 of JARZZO010000013.1, read as the reverse complement.
TCTATGGAGGGGATATGCTCCTAAGGGTTATGGAAGGCCAAGCCACCTTGAAAAACCCCAAAACCAAAGACAAATAAATGCAAAACCAATTTTCAGGAAATCTGGACAGCAAGGCACATTTCAGAAAATAGTTCCATATTTAGGGGGATTCAAGGCTTGAGGAGACCATTTCAATGAACTAGAAAGGCCCCTTTACCATCCCTACAAAAGAAACATAAGCCTTATGAAGGAAAAATAACATTTAAAGCAAGATAATCAGCAGATTCACAAAACATACTTAGAAAATCTGAACATTGCATTTTATTTCTTTCAATACCATGGATGAACATTAAGGGGGAGATAGAAGATCCTATGAACATAAAAATGAAAGAAAACATTCTAAGAAAGCAAGAAGACAGGAATAAACCCATTCTTCACTCCCACTCTACCTTGGAGAGGGGATGAGAAGGGAGAATGGCTTTTTAAGCCCACAATCTTGCTCTCTTCTTTCCTAACACTCTTCCTTTCTTTTTTTTCTTCTTCTCTAGCTCTCTTTTCTCTCTTTTCTTCTTCTTCTCTAACTCTCTTTTCTCTCTTGGGATGCAAGAGATGGAGGGGAATGGAGGAGGGAGACGTGCTCCTCCTTGGCCTCTCTCTTTTCTTCTTCTTTTTCTTTTTTGTGGGATTTTTGTCTCCAACTTTTGCTTGGAGAAGAAGGGATTTCTTTTATAGATAAAGTTGGGTTAATTTTGGGGAGTATATTAGGAACCCATTAGCCTTGAATTAGGGATAAGAAACCTCTCTTAAGAGCCCTCCAATCAAGCCACAATACTTGGAGAATCTTCATTGGCTTTCCTTTTGCTTTTCACCTACTCTCTTCTAAAAGCATCTTTTGTAAGGGGAACCACTTTCTTTTCTTCTTATCCTCCTTTGGGCAGATCTGAACATGGGCCAAAGGGATAAGAATAAGCCATAGGGGGACCATTTGGGGCCCTTTAATGGCTGCCACGAAATTGGGCATTGACCTTCACTTTTTTGGCCCAAATTGGCCCTATTGGGCTTTTTTTGCTTGAGATAATGGGCCCAGACCTGCTCCCTTGGATTTCTTCATCATTTGGACTCAAAGTAATCCCTTTTTTACTTCATTTGGCTTGCAAGACTCAGTATGACTGCTTTCTATTAAATTTCTTCACTTGAACCTTCTTTGCAAAATTGTTTGGACCTTTTTTTGCTTGAAATAATGGGCCCGGTTGTGCCATTTAATTTCCTTTGATTTGGGCCTTCTTGATTGATCTTTGGGGCTCTTGCCTTGTTCATTTTTTAAGTGACAATAGGGCTAAGCCTGAACAGATATTTAATTTGTTTATTCAAGCCATGTGCAGATATGAAAAATAAAGTCAATAAAGAAAAGTATAAAGACAACTCAAGAAACTCCATTCATATATCAGAAGAGTTTATGTACAAATGTAAGTCCATCTACAGGACTTCAAAATGAAAAGAAAATACATGATGGCAGCCATCACGGCTGACTCTCCCCCACGCCCTCGTCCAGCTGGCTCTACGCCTCGTCCTGAACGTCTGGCCCTCGTGCTGGTGGAGGCAATGCTCCCATGATGCTTGGCCCAGCCTGGCCAGAAGATACTGCTACGCTGGTGGTAAAAGCGCTCGCCTATCCTCGCTCCAACTCCCGCTGCCACGCACGTTGGTAACGAGCCTCTATACTCTGGCGCTCATGCTCCCCCACTGACAACCGGCCCTAGAGGCTCTCCAATCGGGACCGGTCGCGATCGCTCTCCTCCGTCAAGATCTCCAGTCGAAACTGGAGTCGTGCAAGCGCGCGAGGAAGATCACCGGTGGAGAGCCTCGCCAACTATTCTTCCAGCTCAGCAACCCTGGTTGCTGAATTGCGGGCCTGTGCCAACTCAGCATCTCTCTCTCCAAGAGCCAGGCAAAGCTCTTGAATCTATAGTAGAAGACACTATCAACCAACTGATCAAGCAAGCAAAACATATCATGCAAGAAACAAGTTGAAGATTTACCCGAGCAGCAGCATCCTCCTCAACCTGAGTGGCTCAGCGGATGGCGGAAGCCAGCTGACTCTGCAGGTCGGCGAGGGCGGCCACGTAAGTGGCACTGGAAGATGGGCCGGCAGCGGTGGAAGATGAGGGAGTCGCCGCATGGGTATAAGTGCACACTGTAACAAGAGTAGATCAACGTCAGTGTGCAAGTGTCAAAACAATTTAATAATTAAAAGGAAGCATTCATAATGCGTATGTCATTCATGCATGTTACACTTACCAGTTCATTCAGCTCCTTCTGCACTTGTTCTAATTAGGCCTCAGCATCCTCGAGATGACCTCGAAGAGTGAAGATGGTGGCGTCTCATGCATCCTGCATATTCATATTATTTCATGTCATGCATATTCATATTATTTAAGAGGGTGGAGTAGTCGAAGGTGAGCGGCGTAGTGAGTCCGGTACTGTTGAAGGTAAGCATCACTGATCACAGCCTGTGAAACCACCGGGACTCCATATCGGAACCAATCCTCGTGATGGCCGGGAATTTCGCCCTCCAGTCGGTGTGGGCCTATTTTCCCCGCATCGTCCTCCTGATCCCCTCAGGGATTTCCTCCTCCGCCCACTCCTGATGTAATCCCAAGGTCCTCATCACCAGCTTTAGGCGTAGCAGGGCTATCTCGTTCAGGCAATGAACCCAAACTTGACGCCCAAATCGGCCTCGCCCTCGCTCTACCCATGGCAGTCCAGCATTATCCATACCCAGATATGGACGCCAGATAACCTGCATTCATATAAGTTAGTTGCATTACATAATTAAAACAAACAAATAAATAATTAAATAAGTATTTAATAAAATATTTAAATATTTCAGAAAAGATCTAATTTTACAACTAAAATTTAACATGGAATAATTCATATTAAATAAATAATCAAGTATTTAACTAAACCTCTAATCAAACATTTAATCAAAATATTTAACAAACATTCCATAAGATATTCTAAACACTATAAACAACACATTTTCAACATAAAGCACTTTCAATAAAATATATCCAAGCATCTTATGAAACAGTTAATAAAGACCAGAAAAGAATTTTAAAACTTACCAACAACTCTAGGTAGTCAAGGAATTGACGGCGAAGGGCCGTCAGCTGGTGGTGTTGCGGCGCTGTATCTATCATCGGACGCCAACCCTGAGCAAGCAGAACTGCCATTGGCTGCTTTGATGGCCGCGCTCGGCCCAGAGGAAAATAATTATAGCTCCACACCTGCATACAAGAAAATATAGGTTAGAATCGTCATCATATACATTGCATTAAATAATCATAAGCATTTAATTAGGAAAACATAAAATGAACTAAATACCTGAAGGAACGGCGCGAAGCCGCTGATAGTGGTCTCCCGATCATGCGTGACCGCGGAAAGGTCAGTGAAGAGGTGGTTTTGAAGGGCCGCACCCCAGGCATATTCATCTAAATGGTCTAAATCTATAAGAAGGGTCAAGAAGCAGCAGTGGATGTAATCTCCCTTGGTACCAAAGAGAAGTCTGCCGAAGAAGAAGACTAGGAACCTCCTAAGGTCCCTATCAACACTAGCCCTGTCACTCGGATCCTGACAATACACCTCACTGGATGCTCGGGCTAGTCTCTCTCTAAACTTCTCCTTGGACTCATCCGTCTGCTGCCTCAGTTCTCCTAACCCTAAAGATCTCTCTACAGCTACCCTAAAGATCTCTTTACATGCTGAGGGTTCGAGACTCTCGGCCTTTCGGCCCCGTGCACTTTAAATCCAGTAACTCCTGAGCTAACTCTCTATAGTCGGGATGCATGATCCCACTCACAGCCCGGCCATCCACCCGAAGGCCGGTGATCCTGCATACGTCCTCGAGACTGGGGACCATGTGTCCCCAGGGCATCAAAAATGTCATGCTCTCAGCATGCCATCGCTCCCTCAGCACTTGGAGTAGCACTAGATCGATCCAGAAGGGTTCGATCTCCAAGATCTCTCGGAAGCCCATACCCGCTAGTCGCGCCTTTTGAAAATCCGGAAGACCGCGATATGCAGCTACCACCAGGTCCCATGATATCCTAGTCCTCATTGTCCCCTGCAATTTTCAAATAATTCATTAAATTCATCGCCAGGGCATTAATAATCAATTTTCAAAGTAATTCTCAATATCTTTGAATCGCGTCTGGGACGTGGGACACATTTCAAAACGCGTCCTTGTCCCAAGACGTCTTTCAGCCACAGATTTGAGAACCTGTGGCCAAGTCTCTCTCTCTCTCTCTCTCCCCCCCCCCCCCCCCCCCCCCAAAAAAAAAAAAATAAATTGAAATTTAAGTATAAAAAGCGAGTGTTTCGAGACTTACCAATCGTGGGCTGGCCTCCTCCACCGGTGCCGTCACTTCCTCGCCTTCTTGAGTCGCAAGAGGGGGCTCCTTGGCCTCCACGAAGGCCGCCACTTCCATAAGCCCCATCTCCTCGGCCGTTTTCGGAGCTTCCTCCTCGCCCACCTCAACGGCGGTAACCTACCGTCGCTTCCCATTCGCACCACTAGGTCCACCGGAATCCCTGGACCTGTGAGAGAGGGTAAGAGAGAAGATGAGAGTTTGTAAAGGTGAGGGAGAAAGAGAGAGAGAGCTCGTGAGAAAGCTTAAGAAGGAGAGAGGGAGTGAGAAGAAAGAGGGTTACCGAGGGAAGCTCGCCGGCGCCGCTGCGAGATGGTCGGAGATGGAAGAGGACCGTCGGAGAACCTCATCGTCGCCGGAGAAGGAAGAGAGTGAAGAGAGAGAAAGAGTTATAGAGAAAGAGAAAAGAAGAGGCTCAGGCTCGCAGACCCCTATTTGAATTCTTTAATCGCGTCTGGGGATAGCGACGCCATTCAGTGGCGCACAAACTGAGGTGGCAATAGAAAAATTTTGAAATTTGTGAAACGCGTCCCCGATAGGCGATGCCGTTTGGATTTTACCGCCTCTTTTGGTCATGGCCGTACCATGGAAAATTTGAAGAATTATTATTCGTGTCTCTGAAGCAGAACGCTATTCAGTGGATTAATTGTTGGAAATCTCTGGAAAATAGGAGAGAAAGAACAGAAAGGCATCTTGTTGACCAGACGTGTTTTTGACCTTTTAAGGATTAAATTATTATATTTGGAAATTGATTAACATTAAAAAGTGTCTCTCTGAGCCGATGCTATTTGAATTAATTAAACCCGAACCTTCATATTTTATGGAAGAATTGCACTTTCAGTCAAGGAAAAATCCTAGAAAAATTGCAAAGCATTAAAGGATGATTTTTATTGTAATAAGGGATGATTCTTCATTCATTAAAAAAAAAAAAGAGTCAAAATATATCAAATTGGAAGATAACGATGAAGAGCTTTCAAGGACGAATTTTCCTAAGCTCCTTTACATATATTTTTCATAGTTCTTTATTGGCTTCATGAGGAGTTTTCACACAACGGGTGAACCCGATGTTCCACAGAGTTGTAATAAGTTCTATCGCCCAAAAGTCTTCGTCAGTTCCCAAGGCCCGCTTCTTAATTGGAGAAAAAGAAGATATTTCTGAAAATTTGTAGCGTGGCATACCAAGTTGAGAATGACAGCGATGTGAATTATAGAGAACGAACTCAGTCGCCCCGTTCAGTCGGAGTTCTTTGCCAGCACCACGGCGCACTCGAACCGCCTTTTCCATAAGAGCAGGTGGCATAGATTCAAATCCAGTTCTAGGTATGGTCTTAAAATAAGCACGTCAGTCAGTTCCAGTCTTGAGATTAGGCACTCGATTGGTCATGTTGTCGTTGAACTTCACGATATTTGAGATGTGGAAGATAGAGCTACGCTGGTATGTCTAGGATATCCTTGGAACTTCTTCATTATGGTTGAACTTGAAGTGGAACTCTACCCACAGAGCTAAGAGAAACATGCTGTCATGAGGGAGTTGACCTGTGGAAGCTGTAGAGAGTCCACTGTAGAGATAGGCTAGAACCGCTATATTGATCTGCTTTCCTTTAAAAATCCTATTGATTGCGCTAATTTAATCATCTTCTAGAATATTATCTTGGGCAGGGAATAGTAGTGCTCTAGCTAAACACGTGGTGAACGCCTTCATCACGTTCCATGTTTCTTCATCTATGAGGTCTTCTATCTTCTTCAAAGTCCATTCAGCTAATTTAGCAAGATTGATTTCCTTTCTTGTAAGACAACCTTGAACTTCTTTTAGCTTTTTCATGATCTTTTCTAACAATTGTTAACCCGTGATTCTTTCCCTCATGAACATCATGTCACTCAAATCAGGTTCATCACTGTTGACTTTAAGCTTAGGAAGACCCAATAAGAGTTTGGCTTCTTCTAAAAGGATAGTGGCTTTGAATGTGGCAAAAAGAAAGGTATGAGTTTGTGGATGCCATAGTTCGATCAAAGCACCCATTGCAGCTCAATCCATGCTTGTGTTCTTGTAATGTTTGGCATGAATAACCAATCCTTGGATATGCCACTTGGATATATAAGATTACATGGAGAGATTGATCTTGTTAACAAGCTTTTGGACCCATGAAAGTGAAGAAAATCTTCTTGGACCGGGGAAGAAAGGATATCCCTAGATAAAGAAAGAAATTGGAATAATTTTATCATGCCCATGAAGAATAGGAATATGGAGAATATGTAGAGAGTTGCATAGAGAAGAAAGAATTGATTAGAAGAGAGATTAACTTACTTGTAAGTTAGGATCTCGCCCATTTAGATGATCTTTCACTTCATAGAGCTTTTCAATTGTCTTCTTCATCTTCTTGTGTGAAGAATCTTGTGAAGAATTCGTCATCTTCTTTGAATAAATTGATTGATCTTCCTCCTTGATTTCTTCTTGTTCTTCCCCTCTTTCTCTTTAGATTTGGAGAAAATCTTTTATCTTTCCTTCTTGATTGCTTATAGTAATACTTTGATATGAGAAGATGAAAGTTTTATAGAAGGATTTGCGAGATTGAGGAGCCCCTTTCCAAATTGGAAGATGGATGTACATTAAGGCAAGTAAAGTTCGGATTGGAGTCAGAACAGAGAACTATTTCTGTAAGTTAAATGGCGTCTGGACGGGGCGACGTCATTTAAATGACGTCTGTGAACAGCGACACCATTTGATGATTTAATATGTTTCTGATATCTTCCAAAAATTTCATAATTGCATGATATTTGATGATTATCAATTATTTGCTTTAAGTTACTGATAAATTCTGAGTGCAGAAAATTCAAGAAAAAGAAAAATTCAAGCAAATTTTACTAAGTACCCATTGTGGGAGGTTCATGAGTCACAACCGTGACTAAAAAGACGGTTGTCTCTATCCCCGATATTCTTTCATGTAATTGGTTTGCATTATCATTACTATATATTAAATACTTCTTAGAATATATCAAGGATCTTGTGATTTTGATGAAACTGGAATTTGAGTTCCCCTTCAACAAAAATAATGATAATTCTAGAGGATTCTTAATCGCATGGATAGGCCGTTAGATTGTTGATTGATGGGGACGATGGTTCCACTTTTGTGAAACGGTACGTGAATAAACGAGCTTCGGCTTAGTACTGAATTGCAAAATTGGTGTCTTGATTCATCAATGATAGTTTAACAATATTATCCTTGATTGATTTATATTTTATTTTATTTTATATTTTTATTTTAGCCCAGCATGCATCATGTAGGACTTTGAAATTATTGTGATAAGAATTAATTTTTGATTCAATTTCAAACCATTGATCTAATAAATCCCAACGTGATATAAAATATTCCATTCTGAATTGATCTCTCAATTGTCTTTGAGATTTTCTTGAAGATATCTTTGGAATTCTATCATTGCTTGGATTCTTTACTTCAAATATTTCTTGTTTCTTTTTAAGATCCATCATAGTTGTAGCACGTCCACATTGGTTGCTAAACGCTCTCCATGATGAAACTTGTAGGGTTTGTGACCTAAGGTACTTCTCAATTGTGGAAGTTGATCGTCCTTATTTTATTTCCTTATCTACCTCATCCAAACATGATTGATTTCATTGATCTCTTTGAGTCGTTTCATTGATCATTTTGAGAAATATTCTCATCATATGATGTTGAGAGCGTGTCTCATCACACCTTGGCATCACCTTTTTAGTACATTCCATTCTATTTTACTCCCTTGCAAAGTCAATACCAAGGTGGGGCAGCTGTAGATACGTTAATTTTAACCTCATATTGAGTAAATTTCATGTCACACTTATAATGCCTCAAAATGGTCTGATATTTAATAATTAATTAATTTTTATTGATTTTTCGCCAAATTTGTTGATTAGTGTCGCCCGTGTACGACGCCATTTAGATTCTTAGCGAAATCAGTTCGGAATTAAATTCCTAAATTCAGATAGATTTAAGTGAATAGTGTCGCCTAAGGGAGGCACCATCTAAGTCCTAATCCGTCTGGGTTTCCGATTTTTAATTCAAATTAATTTCCTAGATTATCTAAAGCACATCGCCTTTAGGAGACGCGATTTAAGTTTCCTAATATATTTCGGTTTCCTTTTCAGATTTCTTTTTTATTTTGGCTACTTTAATTAGTCAAATAGCGTCCCGTTCAGGCGACGCGATTTGTGAGTTTCCTGATAAATATGATTTGGCCGAGATAATCCGGTTTACAAAGTTGGGAAGGTTACAAACTTTCCCATGCTCGTCCAAAGTAAGTCCGGCTGTGGGAGAAAGTCTTTTTGAAGTCTTAAACACCCCTAAACATATTCTTATAAATGCAACACCCTTTGGACCTTTGAAAAAGGTTGGCTATTGGTGATTTTGAAACTTGAAGCAAGATGTTTAAAAGCTCTACAGGAGAAAAATGTGGACAGCAAGAGGAACTTCATTCAAGGCTTCTTCTTCTTCATCATCTTTATCCTTTAAAGCTTTTGAAGACAAAGACTATGGAGGAGTCAACCAATCGTCTTCTTTCTCTAATTTCTTTCTAGCTTTTCATTAATTTCATTGATTTCATCATTATTTTCCATAGCCCATCATTATCATAACTCCATGTTCATACACACACTCATATTTTCATACCCACATGCTTATAGGGGTTTAATAAACAACAATCAAGTGAGTAAATTAGTTTAGTTGCATGTTTAAATTTCTTATTAGAATAGATACTACTCTACTCTAATTCTAATTAGATTTTTTCCTTGTTTAATCTTTCTTACAAAGTACAAAGAAGAAGAAAGAAAGAAGCTCAAAAGAAAAATCATCAAGAAAACAAAAGTAAGAATACATTGATAAAATGGCTCTCTTTCTTTAGCCGGCCGAAGAAAGGAAATCAAGGATTCAACATCTCCGAAATTTGAAAAGGTAAGCGATCAATCTTTCTTTTGAAACTTTACAGTTTATGACGATCATGTTTTCTTTAATTTTTAACAATTTTATTGTTCATATAAGCAACATGAAATTCATGAATATCACACACCTAATTTGAGCACCCATACTATGTAGCTAATAATAGTATTAATATGAATTTTGTTGATACTTTGTATCAACTAGCTGATATCTTCACAAAATCCATTTCTAAAGATAGATTTACCTATATCATAAGAGAATTGGACATGTACAATTTGTGAAGATACTAATTAGTTTAAATAATCAAACATATGGATAGACTCTAGAAGAATATGAGTAGATTGATCACTTCTGTTTGTTTAATTGAAATCTCCTTGTTAATCGATTCATTGTTGACTTATTCGCACGTTAATCGCTTCTATAATTAAGGTCTCTTAATTGATATTCCACCTTAATCGATTTCCTTATCTAATCGATTACCTTTGTTGTTCATTAATTGATTCTTTCTCTAAACGCTATCATGCCTTAATCGATGTGATTCATTAATTGATTCACTCCCTTAATCGATTCAACTCTCTTTAATCGACTATAGAGGCTAGTTCTATTCAATTATTATTTGTTCTATAATCGATTCTCCTTCAGATCGATTACTCGTTACTTCAATTATGGTTATACTATTAATTGATTGTGCCTTCAAAGATAATCGATTCTTTTTTTTTTTTTAATTCATGGACTATCTTTTGATCGAGTGCCTATATAAAGAGAGGATTGACCATTCGTCTTGTAACGACCCGCCACCCTATAATAAGAGATCTAATTACTAAATGGATATCGAATAATTAAAATTTAGAACTAAACTAGGATCTCGATAAGTCTGAAAAATAAATGATAAACTAAGCTAAAAATTCCACATCACATTGAATTATAAAGGAAGTACAAGAATTAAAAATTATTACAATTCGACTCGACTCAGTAAATAATTATATATTCTAATTAAAAGGAAATAATTAAACGTACAGGCCTAAAAAGGAAATAACACTACATCGGGGTATATCCCGAAACAATGGCTGCTGGCGCGCAACCCGAGACGAAACGCTCCACGCTACGCTTGCTTGGAACCCTCACCTGAAAACTACAGGGGTGAGTCTCATTGAAATGGACTCAGTAGGGATCCTCCAATCCCTACCACTCACTCACGCACCCACAAGTGCAATAACATAAATAGGCAATTAAATAAGTAAAGCAGTAAACACAATTCCCAAATTTCGATATGAAACACATGCGTTCGAAGATGCAACAGGCATAACTCTAAAACCATTCAACTCAATACCGGAGTCCACAACCAGCATTCCTGCGAAACACACAGACCACACAGCCGAACGCGAAAAAACACCAATCCGCTAGTATGAAGCAGCAACCCCTCGGATAGCACACTGGCTACTCCGGCCTGCCTAGCTCTAGGTGGTTCTGCCTCCTCCCAGCCACGAGTGACACTCCATAGTGTACCACTCTCAGATCGGTACTAGCTATACCTCGCGGTACACCAGGTGACCCTCTCTCACTAGGCGTTACCCCACCACTCCCACACCAAGACAGGGTGTCAAGTGCTAACAATTGTCATTCTAGGTCCACGATTGCACAAAACACAACACAGTGCGATCCGGTCACATGGAAACCCTCATCCTCAAAGTACGATTTCGAACATGCATTTAACTAAATTATCTAATAATGTATACACATGTTAATTGCATGAATTAATGGGTTATGTCTTGAATGGTGTCGCCCGTGGCCGACGTCATTCAAGACCTCTAAACAGGTCCTGTGTTCTACAGCACTGAGACCTAGGGGATACTGGCCTGAATGGAGTCGCCTATGGGCGACGCTATTTAGCTCTTTATCTCCACACTGGCCTCAGGGTCCAGAAAAATAGGTCGTAAATCGTGTCAGCCATGATCGACATCATTCTAAATGGCATCACATGGTCTCAACGCCATTTAACACCCGAAACCGAGGGATACTCCGACCTCCACCGAGCCAAAACTGGGGTCCCTTCTCCCCTAAAAACACCCAAAATGCAAGAAGATAGGGGAAGAAATCAAATAACCGATTGAAACATACTAAACCCCATTTCATTAAAAAATGCCTATTTTCATTAAAAAGCCCCTTAAAACATGCTTTCTACCCAAAATTCTCCATACACATTGGCATGTTTCGAAGCGAAAAATCATGGTTTTAAACAAAACACAACAAAGATCGTCACTCTACCGGTTACTTGAACTCCTCTTATCTCCAAGCCGCCGCTGGTACCACCGTGGACGTCGTCACTCCACCAGGATGTCGGCTACCTCCGGAGAGTAATGTGCCGCAGAGGAGATGGTGGTAGTAGCAGTGAGGGGTAGGAGGTTAATGGAGTGGAGGAAGAGAAGAAATGTGGAGAGGAAAGGAAGGAGAAGGGAGAGGGGAAACAAAGCTGTTCGGAGAGAGGGAAGAGAGAGAGTGAGAAGGAGATAAATGAGAGAAAGGGAGAAAGTTTCGGACGCCAAACCGAAACAAGCTAAATCGCGTCGTTTTCAAACGACACCATTCATATGACGGGTCGGGGTCATACACTGGTAAATCTCTAAATGGCGTCAGTCATGCAAGACGCCTTTCAAACGATTAGACCGGAGCCGTACACTCGCGTCCCAATGCTCGCCCACGTGGCACCCCCGCATGGCTCCTAAATGGCGTCCCTCTAGGCCGATGCCGCTTAAAATTACGTCTCGCAAGCTTGACGCGATAAAGAGCCTATGCCCCAAGTCCACAAGGGCCTAAACCAAGGGGTCCGATACTGAACCCGATCCGATAATTGGATCCGAAACCTCAATCCTTACACATCTTCTCTCCCACCAAAAGCTACAATTTTCTTCTTCCTCGCTCTTGAACCTTCCAGCTTCCAGAGTTCCCGCGCAGAGGAAAGATCTTTTGATTCTCCGCCTTCCAGCTCGATTTTTCTTAAAAGGTAGAATCTTTTTCACTAATATTGACCTCCTCTACTTTTCCTCTCAGCTTATTCAGTTGGTTGTTTCCTATTCAGTGTGTTGAATAGAGGATTGTAGACACGTTAATTTTGACCTCATATTGAGTAAATTTCATATCACATTTATAATGTCCGAAAATGATATGATATTTAATTATTAATTAATTTTTATTAATTTTTCTCAAAAATTTTTAATTAGCGTCACCCAAATACGACGCCATTTAAATTCTTAGACGAAATCATTCGGAATTAAATTTTCAAATTCAGATAGATTTAACTGAATAGCGTTGCCCATAGGAGACGCCATTTAAATCTTAAACCTTCTGGGTTTACGATTTCTAATTCGAATTAATTTCCTAATTATTTAAAACATGTCGCCCTTAGGAGATGCAATTTAGGATTCCTAATGTATTTCGATTTTCTTTTCGGATTTTATTTTTATTTTGGCCGCTTTAATTAGACAAATAACATCCCGATTGGACGACATAATTTGTAGGTTTTCTGATAAACATGATTTAGCCAAGATAATTCGATTTCTGGAGTTGGGAAGGTTGCTAACTCCTCCATGCTCGTCCAAGATAAGTTCGACTGCATGAGAGAGTCCTTTTGAAGCTCAAAACACCCCTAAACCTATTCTTATAAATACAACACCCTTTGAACCTTTGAAAAAGGTTGACCATTAAAGAATTTGAAGCTTAAAGCAAGGTTTTGAAGGTTCTAGAGGAGAAGAACATTGGCAGCAAGAAGAACTTCTTTCTTCTTCATCCTCTTCATCCTTTGAAGCATATTGAAGACTATGGCTATGGAGGGGCCAACCAACCAACTTTTCCTTTAGTTTCTTCATTGATTTCTATAGTTTCATTCATTGTTTCATCTAGTTTTTCATCATATCACTTCATAATTCACACACCCACATTATGTTTAAAACAAACAAAAAAGTGAGTGATTTTAGTTTAATTGCATATTTAGACTAATCTTTAGAATAGTTACTATACTTTCATAGCTCTAATCCGTTTTCTTTCTTTACTTTGTTTAATCTTTCACAAGGTACAAAGAAGAAGAAAGAAAGAGGTTCAAAAGAATAACGACTAAGAAAACAAAAGCAAGAACACTTCAATAAAAGGGCTCTCTTTCTTTGGCCAGCCAAAGGAAGGGAATCAAGGACTCAATCTCCCTAATTTGAAAAGGTAAGCAATCAATCTTTCTTTGAAACTTTTACAGTTTTTGGCGATCACGTTTTCTTCAGTTTTTAACAGTTTTACTATTCATATAAACAACATGAAATTCATGAAAGTTACACACCTAATTTGAGCACCTACAAGGACCAGCAGTGGCTTTGGGGTTTTGTTACACCAACAAAGGGTCTATACCTTGTGGTTATCGTATAACCTGCAAGGAGTTTGTACCTTGTGTAGTGGAACTCCTAAAGGTTGCTTGGGGACTACATGTAGGTTTGGATAGACTAAACCAGTATAAATACCTGTATTCACTATGTGTTTGCTCCTTGTTCTTTCCATTTTCTGTCCAATTAGCTATTTAATTCTGCAATTTAATTTAGCTAATTTTTTAGAAACTCATTCACCCTCCTCTAGGTTATACATAACTGGGCAACATGCTCATAGGAGAAGACTAAGAATAAGATGTAAAAGGACCCCAGGAAATGGGTTAAAATCTTGAAAGTGTACTTGCTTACAAGTACATTGATCCTGGGTAGGATATATGGACCCTTGACTATGCAGCTGAAGATCTAGTGGGCTTTGCCTTACCACTAGATAAAGAAGAAGACCCATAAGAATAAAGAACTCCTTATGATGTAGTTGGATGCATGTCCTATGATAAAGTGATAAGATGATGCATGCTTATGATGAATGATAAATCACGTTACGCTAAGAATCATGAACCATGTTCCATGTGTTATATTTCATGCCTATGAATCATGCTCTATATTTAAATTATGAATCATGTTGATATGCAAGTGTAGATGCACATAGTATGACTTAAATGCTTTAAAAGAACATACTTTAGGACTTAATTATGTGTATATATGATATTAATTGAGGCAAGTGTAGTTGTTTATTATCATACCTTTTCTTCTATATGAATGTATGAAAAATTGTGGATTTGTGGAATTATGAGCTTACTAAGTCTTTGTGGACTCTCCCTTGTATGACTATTTTTTTTTTTTAAAAAGAAAAGCTGAGATTGAGATTGAGCCCGTGGAGTGGGAGGCTTAGCATTTGGTTTCAAGACTTATTATTAGAAGTAGGTTTTAGTTTTACTACAATTTAGCAAGAGATGTAATAGGCATAATTTTATTTCAGTTCAAGTGACGTATTTTATTTCATGGATATTTAGAGATCCTGGATAAGACTTTGTAATAATTGTTTCAGCATGTGTTTACTTTATATAGTGGATATCTCTTGTGGCAATGATGGTTGTATCAATTATTTTCATTAGATCGTTTGCATATGTGTTCACTTTGGAATATTAAGTGAATGTTTGAATTGTTCCTACTGTCGACGTTCATCCATCGGCTCGTTGTAGGCTAGCATGATCGAGCTAAGACGGTGGGGGTTGTCATATGCTATGGATCATGCACCATGTTTACGAATCACATAATATACAAAGTATGCACATAGTAAGACTTAGCTGTTGAAAGAATATGATTAGGATGATAAGCATGTATAATGATATTATTGTTCAGTATATATGAATATTTATAATGTCTTTTTTATTATATTAATATGTGCAAAAACTATGAAATTGTGGTATTATGAGCATGGTGAGTCATTGGGTAGATCCCGAGGTTGAGGGTGAGGTTGAGCTTGAGGAGGATCAGGAGGCTTAGTGATTCGAGCTCTAGAACTCGTTAGTTAGACATAGGTTTATGTTTGTTTTCAGGTTAGTATGATAATGTATAAAGTTAGTTAGAACTCTTGAATTGTAATATTCTTATTTGGACATGTAGAGATTTTGGAAAATACTTTGTCATTTTGGTTATTTAAGCTTTAGTATTTATTGTGTATTAAGTGGATATTCTTGTGACTATGATGATTGTTTCATTTGTATCATGGATGTACATATGCTCGTTCTAAAAATGTATGGATGTTTAGGTTGTTCTCATTGGGTTAGGACCCACCGATTCGAAGTAAGCTAGCAGATCGAGCCGGGTTGACAGGAGTTTTTTCCAGTATATCACATGGAGGATATAAGTTTCATTTGTAGTTTTTTCCAGTAAAAACATGTATTTTAAAGCTTATTTACGTATTTAGCTATGAGAGCCATCTTTTAAAGAGAAAAAGAGAAGAACAGAAGTACATGGGCATTAAAGTAAATACGATTCAAAAGCAACACTCGCGGCTCAAAAGCTCACATGCGCCAACTTTTAGAAAAAAAAAACTTTCAATTTTCTTCTCTCTCTTTCTCTCTTCCTTTTTCAAATTAACTTTTGAGAACTCTATGGCACCCAACGTTTGTTTGGGAACACAAATAACCTTGCCTGGCTATCTGGCCGAACCAAAGGCCCCAAGAACCCATTCACAAACGTGCCCTTAGTTAGAACTCACTTTTGACTTTTATTTTTAACATAAAAAATAATGACAAGAAAGTAGTCATAACTGATTTTGGATAATCAACAAATTAAACCTTTCTAATAGAACTTACTATAATTGTTATTGCTTTATATTTTACATGTTAAAAGTAAAAGTAAAAAACACTTCAACTAAAAAGTCCACCAAATGCATGTTTAGTGGGAACTCGCTTTTGACTTTTACTTTTAATATATAAATAAAAAATAAAAAAGAATTATAACTGATTTTAGATAATTATACAAGTTAAACATGTCTAGCAACTATCTTTCTTCTCCAATCTAGAAAAATTTTCATGTATTTTTTGCAGATGACCCCCTAAAAATTCTATATTTGTAGATAATATCTACATACTTCTTATCTGCATATAATCCTCTTAACTATAGTGGTATTTGCATCTATCCCTTTAGCTATGTGATTTATTTTGAATTTTACCTGAGTTAAAATATTTTTACTTTACATAAAAATAAAAATATTAAATAAAATATTTTTAATACTAAATATATACAACAAATTTACATATGGATACTTACACGATTTTTCTTGTAAGGTGTTTGTATTTTAATTGAAAATATTTCTAATAATTTCATTTAATAACTTTCACATGTTTTATGTAGGATAACAATATTTTAATTCAAGTTAAATTCAAGTAGATGTACATAGTTAAGGGGTTATGCACGAATACCCATATAATTAAGAGGCTATATATAAATATAAATTATGCAATGGGTTATCTATAATTATAATTTTTTTTAAAAATTATTTTTTAAAAACTTTTATTTTTTAAAATAAAAAATAAAAATTAACAAAAAGTATATAAAAATAAGTTATATCTATTTCAAAATTGGAGCTTTAGGAGTCCTCCCCTACCCCCTACCGAGAGAAGAAAAAGAAGGAAACAACCACTGCAACCCTACGTCACGTAGAATGTACGGTTTTCCTCTTGTCTTTTTGGTCGGCCACTTGCTGCAAGCGGGCTGCGCCAATCAACGAGGCCGAGAGACGTGTACTAACTTCTTTCCTGCTCCACCTGACTTCTTTTACATGTAGGGGTAGTACCAGGAAGTTTGGCGTTACTGGGTAAATCTACCTCAGTAGCTAGCTTGTAGTTGTAGGTGACATTATATTATTAAATGACACCCTTTCATGTATATATCAATGAAATCATCTTTATATTAATTGTCCTTTAAAAGATGCATATTGCCTTTATACACTCCCAAGTATAGCTTGTGGTGAGTCTTTTGTCTTCAACTAATTTTCTCCCTCCCTCTGAGTCCCTGACTAGGGATGTTCACGGGTCGGTTTGGTTTAGTTTAAGAGGAAAAAATTTCGAACCGAACCAAACTGAGTGAGACTTAGAAACAGAACCAGACTAAACTGAAAAAATTTGATTTGATTCGATTTGAACCGTTTGTAGGAGATCAATGTAATTTACTCATGCCTGACCCACATATAATAAGCACGCCCAGACCTCAGTTAGGGTTTGCCTAATGGTCCCGCCTGCATGCACCCAATGAGCCTTTTGCATGGAATTGAGTTGCACGTTTGAACGGCTGGCCGAGCGAATGATGGAAAGCTGCTTTTATAGAATTTTGTCCAGTGCCAATTCTTCTGCCTCCCTAGGACTAAACACAGGCACACAGCACCATGCCAGGCCCGTTGCGTTACCGCAACAACCTCTTCCTTCCCATCCTTTAGTCCTACAACGGGAAACCAAGGCAAGGCAGCTTTGGGAAGTCTATAAAGACCTTGGGAAGGCAACACAACCGTCTCCAACTTAACCGGGCAGCGGGAACAGTAATTTTAAATATCAAAGATTTAAATAGAAGTCATAGGTATGGATGTTAAAATAATAATAAATTAAATATTATTCGGTTTCATCGGTTTAGTTTGGTTTTATCGATTTGATAGGTTTTGGAATCGAATCAAACCATAAATTTGGTTTGGTTCGATTTGGTTTTTCAGTTTGATCTAAATAGTGAACACCCCTATCCCTGACGGATTTCGTTGCTCTACTTTGTGATATACTGTATTTATATTCAACCTGACTTCTTTCTTATCTCTTTCTATTCTGTTGTTTCATACCTCTTTCTATTCTATTGCCTTTAAATTTTCTTTTGATCTTCTCAAACACTGGTTATTTAAAGGTTTTTTTTTTGCATATAAGCTATCTTAAAACTAAATTGATAAAAAAATATTCTTAAAAATGTATTAGCACACATAGTAAGTATTATTTTTAACAAAATATTATAAAAATGTCATAATAGTTAATTTCTATATCATTAGTTTTAATAAAATATTACAAAAAATGCCATTGCGGTTAACTTATATATGTTATTTTTGTAACATTTCGTTAAAAATAATAATATATGTGTTGATATGTTTGTAAGAATATTTTTTTTGCTAATTCACTTTTAAGAATAATTTATACAAAAAAAATCTTATTTAAATTCCTTTGACGTTGTCATTTATTAGTGAATCATCTTTATCAATGTGATGTCTCATCAATTAAAACGTCATGCACTCTTAAGGTAATTCTGAGGGATTTGCATTTGAAATTAGGCACAAGGGTCAAGACCAAGATCTTAGAGGTAATACATGGGTAAATAAATAATCTCTATAATCTTTCAAATATTCTTTTTAAGTTTCCTACAATCTTTATATTCCATATTAATCTCTATAATTATTTTAAATGTCTCTCAATTTTGTTTAAAAAATTTCTTAGAAAAGGTCTTTTAATGATGATTCAAAGATTGTGAGGTTTACAAATAATATTAAAAGATTATAAAGGTTGAAAAGTAAAAATTTCTAAATAAAAAAACTTTGAGAGACATTCAATGAAATATTAAGCTTGCAGGAGCACCTCTCTATAGAAGATACACCTCCCTAGTCCCACCATAGTGGATGGATACTTTTTCTAAATGAATAAATAATTATAGTTGATGTACTGATAGGATTAATGTAGTGAATTAAAAAAAAATATTTTTTAAATTTTTTATTAAATGGGTCCCGAAATAACCTATACATACTCTTCCAAAAAAAATCATGGAACAATACTCTGTGCACATCCGCACGCGCTGCTGTGGGCGCACACAGTATGCTGATAGGCCAGCGCGCGCGGGTGCGCAGCAAACCGTGCTCAACACCATAACTTATGAATAAGTTGAGTGAAGAGGAGTCGTGGGGCCCACCTCTCTGGAAATAATTGACACCCCCCTGCTGTGCTGTTTTGCTCTCTTCCCCGTCGTCTGCTCTGCGCCCTCCTCCCAGTGGTGGTGGTTCTTTTCCTCCTCCCTCCTCTTTCCCTTTCCGCCGCCCCCGCCGGTGCCTTCTCCCATCCGATGGCCTCCTCCACCGCCAGCAAGTGGCTGAGGCCGGAGGTGACGCATTTCTCTCTCTGTCTCTCTCTCTCGCGTTCTGCATGCTTCTGATCTGGTTCGATCTGTGGTTAAATCCGCCGTTGGAATCGTCGCGGTGTGCAGGTGTACCCGCTCTTCGCGGCGGTGGGGGTCGCCATCGGCATCTGCGGCTTCCAGCTCGTCCGCAACATCTGCATCAACCCTGAAGTGAGGTCCGTGGAATCGTTCCCTTTTGTTATTTTTGTTGTCCATCCTCTCTTATTACATTGATTCTACTTTCTTTATCATTGCTAGTTTGCTGAGGATCATCAAACGCAGGCGTTTATGCCTGTTTTCGATTGCTACTCTTTTTTTTTTTTTTTTTTTTAAAAAAAAATCTTTTTTTGGTCATTTGAAGGTATATACAGAGATGCTGTGATCTGACGGACTTGGGAGTTTTCCCACAATTTTCTAGATATTTCAAGTCTTATTTAGCTGTTGTTTGGCTGGTGTGCCGTAAAATGTTGTAATTTTCTGGTTTTAAATTTAGTCCTTGGATTTTGGTTTCCATTGCTTTTGGACTTCAACTTGAAACCGGGGGAAAAAGTGTCTTGTCAGTCGACTGTATTTCAAAAACTCTGTGTTGCATACACGAATTTGAGGAAGATGTCAAAAAAGGGCATTTTACAGAGTTTTACATCATTGTGCAGCTGCCAAAAATCACCTTGGTAGTCTCCGGAAGAGCTCTCCTTTGGATTCGTAACTCCTCGTCCCTTCACTTTGGGCCCCCATGGTCAATCAGTGAGAAAAAGTTTCAATCAATGATGTGGATTAAGCATCCAGTGAGGACGCTTAAGGGACTAGGGGGATCACAGTAAAAGGGAACTAGGAGATTTCAATCCTGGTCTCTTTCTCGTCCATATTATCACCAGACATGGCATATGTTTTGGTTTCCCATGGGAGAAGGAACCAGATGTTGGGCAATGACCCCTCTACCCTAAACCCCCTCCATCCTCACACGAGTGCATGTAGTAAGCTACTAATCAAGATTCCTGCATCTGATGATTTGGTGCCATGTTGTTGAACCTTTTTTTTGAAGGGTACAAAAGGAAAAAAAAAGAGATGAAGGAGGAGCAAGAAAAAAAAATCAACAAAGGCCTATTGATGGCCTTTAATGGAGGAATAAAGAAAGGAAGGAGGAGGGAGGCCAACCTCCCCCCCACCGGTTCCATTGGAAGCCCCCACTGGTGGAATAAGAAGAAAACCCTCCAACCGGTGGGGGGCTCTTCTTTCCATTTAATACAGAAAAAGAAGGAAATAGAGAGAGGGGAATTAATGGGTTTAAACACCATTGAAAAGGGGGTTTTAAAGCTTTGTTTTGTCCCATGGTGAGTGGAGCCTCCATTAACCCATCATTAATTCCCCATGAGTGAAATAAACCCACCCCTTTTCACACTTGTACAAATGGAGAAAAGAAGTAGGGAATTAATGAAGCTTCATTAATTGAAAAAGGAGGAGGAAAAAAGAGAAGAAAAAAATGAGAAAGGGGAGGGGAAGCCCCCCCCCCCCCCCCCCCCCCCCCCCCATCGGCTGCCCAAACCGGTGGGGGTCTAACCGGTGGCACCCCCCCGAATGGGAACCGGTGGGGAGTGCCCACTCCCTCTCTCTCCTCTCTTCTGTTCTCTCTATCCCCTCCCAAAAATTAACGGTGGCATCCCCCACCTCAAAAATTAACGATCGGTATCCCCACCGGGGAAGGCCTTCAAGGCCTATAAATATCTCCCAAGGGGTAAGAAGAAAGTATGTCCATTTGGCTCAAAATTTGTAAGGGGAGACTCTATCATTTTGAAGACACGAACTTGGTGCTTTGCACAACTTCAGCGCGCGCCAGGAGGAGGAATCCCTTTTGGATTCTCTTTTAAAGTTCTCTTATGGGGATACTCTGTCGAAATTTTGTTGTAAATCTGGCATTGTATAAGTTGTTATTCTGCCAAATTTTAATGAAATAAAATATTGGCTATGTTGCTTCCATATTTAATATATGTATGTATGTTGTTTGCATGTGTGAGCTTAATCTCATATCTAATTAATCATACATGTATGTAATTAGCCATAATTAATTAACTATATACTTAATTAATTATATACCTAATGACATAAATATCTTTGGCCTCTCCTAAGTCCTAAAACATACCTAAAGCCTAATTAATAAAATATAAACATATTCTCATAAACTATAACTTAAATAACATATACTTAACATGTTTAAAATACATGAACATCATTATACTCCTTAAACCCTAAATGACTTAAATACCCTCATGTTTAATTAATTAATAAAATCTGTGAGTATTAATAAAAACTAGTAAAATCAATATAAAAATCAGAAAAGTTTAGTAAAAATCAGTAAAAATCAGAAAACCAGATCTGAAAATACATAAACTCAAAAAATGACTTAAAATATCCTTCATATGCCTAATTAATTAATAAAGCCAGTAAAATTAATAAATAAATAGTATAATTCAGTAAAAAACCAGTAAAAATAGAGAACCAAATCTGAAAATATATAAAATTCCCGAAATGACCAAAATGCCCCCTCCCCAGAACTTGAGGAAATTACAAAACTACCCTCATCTATGGTAAAAATCTGTAAAAATCACAGAAAATTCTTAAAAAATATCAAAACCTCTCTTATACTCAAAATACCTTTCAAACTTTAAAAAGACGAGTAAAATTATTAAAATGACCTCAATGTAAAAAAAAAGTGAAAATTTCAAAAAATACATAAAAAATATAAAAATAAACTTTAAGTCTAAAAATCCAATTTGGAGTAAAATTACCAAAATACCCTTATAACCTAAACATACTTAAAATAACTCTAAAATACCACTTAAGGTTTTGAAACCTTCTTACGTCATTAAAACTCACCTCACACACTAAAGTGACCATAATGCTCCTATACCCTCCAACTTGGCATAATTACAAAAATACCTTTATGGGTCTAAAATACTTGGAATCAATTCAGATAATTCGGAGTCTATCCAGAATTTTTTAAAAGCCTTCCAACCAATCATAAACACATCTTAAACTTGGGTAAGGCCAAGGACTTGGTCTAAAATATATCTTCATATATATGTGCTGCGTGTAGTAGTAGTGTTGCATGTTACAAGGGCATCAACGAACGTTTAATCAAGGGTTGTTGAGCGGTTGCTCGACGTAATTAACACTGACCGAGGTCAGTGGAGAGAGGTCATATACTCGGATCTTCGCCTGATCTGAAGTCTCGGACTCTCTGAGGGTTAATCTTAAGCTCTCATAGTCCAAGAAATAAAATAAATAAGACCGACCTATATTTCTCTAAATAAAACAAAAACAAAAACATAGGATTAATAATTCGATAGGAGAGATCTAGGCTAGGTTCCAAACTGATGGCACGCGCAGTGGGATCTCTCTTTCTTTTCATCTCTCCGTCCGGTGATGCCCTCACCACAACTCTACTACTAACTTTGTCATGTCTTATACATGTGATTTAATTTCTGCTCAAAAGACGACAATGGCAACAAATGTTACATATGACCCACTTGTGATGGCGACCTACACACAGTGTGGATATCTGACCACACCAACATGCTTCGGGGACTTCCCCACGGTGATTGGGTCTCCATACTTTCTAGGGGTCGTCCCGGCACCGGAACTTACTTCGAAAAAGAAGAAGAGGCGCGTTTCCCGCGCCAGAAGAAGCAACAACGACAGCCGACTTAGGCAAGTGCTCGCTGTCAATACTAGTACCATCTCTCCTACCTCCAACATGAGGCAAAAGCAGAAGGCTCCAACCGCAAGTCCGTCCAGGACGGGGAAAACTATATTTTGGTGGGGAACCTGCACATTCGTCTAGATGGCGGGCAACCCATCATTCTTAAGATCCATCATATCCCGACGGTTCCTGTCCAGAACCGATTTGGGATTCTGTCGAAGGTGTGCCAGGACGTGGCAACCTTCAAAAAGAAGAAAAGGACCCCAAAGGCCCTTGCCCGTCATGAGCCAATAATTATACCAGAACTCACTATGCCTCGAGCAGGGGGCAACTCCATATCTTGAAATGGGGGCAAATCTATGCCTCGGACGAGGGGCAATCCAACAGAGGATGGGACCCTCCACATAAAGAAAATATGGGTGACGAAGGAGGAAGCCAGCAAAATTTGTCAGGCGAGGGTCACCCTAGCAGAACAATAGTCTCAACAGCTCGTAGAGCCTGAGGGGCAGATAACCAACTCAGCTACCTGGCCTCGTTCCTTGCGAGGTCAAAGGAGGAAAGGTGCGTATAAGGCGCAAGAACCAGTTCGAAAACGGACATCTGTCCTCGAATGGTTGGGCGCATTGGTCCAATCGACTCACAAAAAGAAGAGAACTGTCAGAATGACAAAGAATGGCATACGGGTCTACGTATGCTACACCTCTAACACTACCAACCGGCAACCTTCCCAGTCGGAAGACCCAAATGATATCGCCAGTCTAGTGCAACGGGTTGGGCCTATAACCCGTCAAATGGAGCAGGCTATGCGCTTGCTGAATCGAGGGAGCTAAGGGGCAGAGCCACCCCAAATTGGCAGTAGCAATGCTGCTGGAGGAGCTGATGAAGGCGGAGCAAATGCCCTAAGTATTGAGGCTGCTCTAGAACAACCCCAAGATCAAATACAATCTCAGACCATGGAGGAGATGGGGCAAGAAAATCAACAACTCAGTGCCTTGCTCTATGGCCTAATACAAAAGATGGAGGAGCAGCAAAGGGTAGCTCAAGTCCCCCAGTAAATGCACCACCTCCAAGGACAGTACCTATGCCAACGGTGATAAGACCGCAAGCCGCAGAAGTCAACTTCAACCCTGATGTGATACAAAAAGATCAGGTTAAGGAGTCCAATCATAATGCTCAGCAATCTCATACTTCTACAGATGATGCCACAATATTGCAGAAGTATCTTATCGAGCAAATTGTTGAAGCCAAGATGGCAGAACAAGACGACGGAATAGGCACGTTCGACTTATACAAAGTGCCATTCCTAGTACGTCATATGTTCAAGAAGCTTCCGCCAGATCACAACAAGTGCTCCAAGTTATAGATGGCAGTTTCGGCCGGTACCGATACGTACCGGTACCGGCCCGGATCGGTATCGGTACCCCCATTTAGGGCCGGTACCGTAAAAAAAAAAAAAAGAAGGGAAATTACTGTACCGGGCAGGTATCGGCCCGGTACGCCCGTGAAACACCCCTTTTAAAGGGTGTTTCACTGTCCCCTCTCACAGAAACAGATCTGTGAGAGGGGTTCGTTTTTGGTAAGGAGAGGAAGGAGGGGAAGGAGGGGAAAGAATCGCCGCCGCCGCCACCCGCCGCCGTCGCCGCCACCCGCCGCCTCCACCCGCCGCCGCCGCCGCCGGAGACGTTTTCACCTTTTTTCGGAGACGTTTTCACCGTTTTGGGTGGAAGAAAAAAAGAAGGTATGATTTATATTTTAATGTAGTGATTTTTTTTTAGTTGATAACTATTTCTTAGATTATTTATGTTCATTTTCTTGGTAAAATAGACAACCCCCAATTTTGGTCCTAATTAGCGGTTAAAAATTAGGGCTTTTGTCTAATTACTTAAATTAAACATCAATTGGAGCCTAATTAAGTTTCATTGCATGTTTTAAACTAGGAGTGTCTTGTCAATTGCGTTGATCGACGGTTAATTAGTGAAAATCTCTAATTTTGGTCTTAATTAGCGGTTAAAAATTAGAACTTTTGTTTAATTACTTAAATTAAACATCAATTGGAACCTAATTAAGCTTCATTGCATGTTTTAAACTAGGAGTGTACTGTCAATTACGTTGATCGACGGTTAATTAGGGGAAATCCCCAATTTTGGCCCTAATTAACGGTTAAAAATTAGGACTTTTGTCTAATTACTTAAATTAAACATATATTGAAGCCTAATTAAGCTTCATTGCATGTTTTAAACTTCGTACATGTGTTAAAATTGGTGGATGGGGATGATAAGAATTATGTGGGATATTTGTACGAGGCAATTGACATTGCTAAGGTGCACATCAAGAACGCATTTCCCAGTACTTATATGAAGTGGTGGGACCTTATTGATGTCAGATGGGAAAGCACATTACACTACGACTTGCATGCAGTTGGTAAGTGCAGTCTTATATTGTTACATGGGACATTATTTATTAAATTGACATTACTAATTATCCACCTAAATGCAGGTTATTTTTTAAATCCTCGAGTAATGTATAGTCAGCAAGTGCACATTGATGGAGAGGTGATCCAAGGCACACTAAATGTGATTGCACGTTTGTCGAGGACAGTAGAAGATAGAATTGAGGCAGAGAGACATGTATACTTAGTGAAGATCCGACTTTAAGATTTATCCAATTACTTGTAATTTGAAGAGCTTATGAATTCTATTAATTGTTAATTCCATCTTTGTAAGATTCTGTGTAAATTGCCGTAGAGAAAGTGAGCCCAGGTATACTTAGTCATTGCATTGTTGTCATATGTGCATAAGAAACGAGAACATACATTGATTAATTTTTTGGTTTCTTTTAATGATAGCACAGCTGAGTGGTAGATAATGGTGTACAACAGAGATAGGTGTTATAATCCATTGGCTTCCGTTGCAGTGAGAGTTTTGAGTCAGACGACATCGGCAAGCTAATGTGAAAGAAACTAGAGCACGTTCAGCCTTATACATTCAAAAATTCGTAACCGGTTAAAGGCTGAACGATTGGACAAATTGGTGTACTGCCATTACAATATGAGATTGAGGATCAAAAACATCCGGTTGAGACAATAATTGATGGAGAAACGAGCTGCAGGGCACGCAGAAGATGTTGTTGGCCAAATTGATGTAGAAGAGTTATTTGATGATGATAATCCTTTGCAGACTTGGGTTGAGATACGAGCAACTGTCGATGAGCCAATTTTTGATCCTGATGATACAGAATGGGCAGAAGGCATACTAGATGGAGCTGTTGCTAGAAATCCAGAGTTAAGAACCTCAAAAAGGCAAAAAAAAAATTCACCTCCTCCTTCACATGAGCATCATAGTCAGACTGAGCATGTGCCTTTATTTGCACATGATACTGAGCGTGAGCCTGCTAGACACTCAGAATCAGATAGCAGGCCAGTCACTCCTAGAATGGTTGGACCACCATCATTCTTGAGAAGGAGTACATCTACATTTGAGAGGACTAATCTGGTTGTCAGAGACGATCCTGCCATTATTGAGATGAAGCAAATTTATGTGAGGCATACACCACGAGGAAAAAGATTATTGAATCGATTGAACTTGCAAAAGGATCTAGAAAGAAAAGAAAGCCAGCAAAAACAGGCATCACAAAAGAAAAAATCAAGTAATGTCAAAAGAAAGTTAATTGTTGATTATGATCAAGATGATAATGATGATGATGATGATGATGGGACAGAGTCTCCTAGTGATGATGTTGGTGCAGCTGCAAGTGCTACTACCGGAGGCGGAGTGTATGTACCTTCTTTCTCCTTACATATTGACACAGGAAGAGGACAACATGAAAGTCAAGGAGATTATGATTCACAAAGTCAGTATGGACAACAGTCAGATTATGGAGGTGGCCAACAAGAAGCAGGCATGTATAGTTGGGGAGATCGAGTAGAATATGAAGGCTTTCAATTCCATCCACCCAGTAGCAGTTATGGGTCAGGGTCTTCTTCTTATCCTTATGCTACTTCTTTGCATCATGATTCTGGAATTTCATCAAGTCAACAAGCATATACTCCAAGAGGGATTCAAAGAGGGATGCACGACTTGGCTGCATCATTGTTTAGTTATGGTGAATATAGAGAACATATGTAACCTTATTATGGATACCAACAACAGCAACCAGATGGTGAATCAGAAGGATCTACGGGTTATTATCTATATTAGTAT
The DNA here is from genome assembly GCA_030544215.1 of Zantedeschia hybrid cultivar. Classification (NCBI taxonomy): domain Eukaryota; kingdom Viridiplantae; phylum Streptophyta; class Magnoliopsida; order Alismatales; family Araceae; genus Zantedeschia; species Zantedeschia hybrid cultivar. Next base: position 9,761,792 of record JARZZO010000013.1, on the reverse strand, counting down.
AGTCACTTATGTTTTTCATAGGTAATGATCGTTTGATTTCGTTAACATTTATTATTTGTAAATATTTAGTACATTATCATAATATTTTTCATGTTTAATCTGTATGAAAATAGTCATTTTGTATGCGTTATGTGTATTTCTTTGTCTTAACCCACTTTTGTCATACCCAACACATAGCTAATTAATTGTTTACATTTTTTCTGATTTTTTCTTATTTTTTCTGATTTTTTCTGATTTTTTTTATTTTTTTCTGATTTTTTTGGGCCCCTTTAAGCCCGTACTGGCCGGTACCGGCCGGCACCGGTACCGGTACTGGCACCGGTGCCGGTACTGCCATCCATGCTCAAAGTTCACCAGGTATGACGGGGAAGGCTCGGCCCAAGAACATATTGCCCACTATATGAGTGACTTGGGAGAGTTGGCTATTGATGAGGTCTATCTTCTGAGGTTCTTTTCTACCTTCCTTACAGGCACTGTATTCCAATGGTATGCAAAGTTGAAGTCTAACTCTATCAGCAGCTGGGAGGTAATGTAGAAAAAGTTCCTCGATTGCTTCAAGGTGTCGGAGCAAAATGTCATCATCACTGAATTGGTGACGCTAAAGCAAGGTAGGAATGAACCTGCCATCGACTACATTAAAAAATGGCGGAACCTGTGCATGAAATGCTACAATCCGCCGACCCACGAGGATGCAGTGCGATTGTGCAAAAGGGGCTTAAAGTCTGAGATAAATGAAAAGCTGATTGACGTAAATGTCAGGAACTTTGATCAGCTAAATAACATTGTCACGGAGGTCAAAATATTCTTTGTAGACCATCCAACCATTGCCTCTATTGAGGGGAAAGCCCCAAAGAAGCAGAGTATACATACAGAAGAGGTCAATGCTGTAGACTTTGCCTCAACTGTAGACACAGGGGGTAAGAGTAATGTAAATGCCTCAACATCCAATAGAAGGGGATCATATGCCAACCTCAATGAGAGGAGGAGGATGCCTTACTCTTTTACCAAAGAGCATACAAGAGAGCTGTTTGACGCCTGCATGCGGGCAAATCTCTTGATGCTATTTGAACAAAAAAGGCCAGCAGAAGTTGGTAAAACAGATGAACCTAACTATTGCATGTACCATCGCATGTTGGGACATATAATAGAGGATTGCCATATCTGCAAAGGGAAAATTGAAATGCTCATTCGAGAATGAGCCGTGGAGATAGGAAAGTACCTAGTAGACCCGCCCTAGCCACATCGAATGCCCAGACAGACATTTGCAGCAAATGTCGTCCACATGGGTGAAAACTCCGTAGAAGAAGAGCCTGCAAACAAGAACATGGATGCAAACAAGAACATCGAATGCCCAGACAGACATTTGCAGCAAATGTCGTCCACATGGGTGAAAACTCCTATGAAGAAGAGCTTGCAAACAAGAACACGAATACCCCTCCGGAGTAGGAAGTGATACCATCATACCCTTTAGCGACTCTTACTTTAGAAGGGCTTATCGTGGCGACACTGGAGGAGATTCAGATGAGTATGTCATGGCTGTCCCATCGGCAAGCCTCGCCGGAGCAGGAGGCAATACCATCATACCCTCCAGCGACCTCCACTCCATAAAGGTCTATCCTAGCAACACTAAAAAAGATTCAGATGAGTTTGACACAACTCTCCCACTAGAAAATCTTATTGGAGCAGAAGATAACTCCATCATACACTCCAGTGACCCCCACTCTAGAGGGGCCTGTCATAGCAACATTGGAGGGGATTCAAGTGAGTTTAGGACAAATCTCTCATCAGCAGTATGAACTCAATCAGGTAATGGAAGGCCTTGCGAGACAATAGACAGAAGTCCTGACAATAGACAGAGTCAATAGGCCCTTCTCCTTTGAGGAGTTAAGATCAGAATGCAACCGTTTTCTAAAGAAGAAGGGCAAACTTGTCATAGACTTAAATGAAGCACCAGAAGCCTAGTATCGAGAGGGAGTGGTTCTCAAATGGAAAGGTTGTGAAAGTCATGACAACACTGCCGAGGCTACCTTTATAGCCATACAAGGTTCTCGAGAGAAACAAGTTGTTGGTGCATAAACATGGATAAGCTTTAAAGACACTGAATCTATGACAAAAAGGCTTAAGAGACCATATTCCTTCTCGAAGGAAAAGACCTAGGAACTCTTCGAGTTATGTATGAGCAGAAAAATAATTGTTCTGCCCAAGCTAAAAAAGGAAGAAGAATTGCATCGAACAGATGCACCCAACTACTGCCTATACCACCGTTTCATCACCCATCCAATTGAACGTTGCTTCATGTTTAAAGATGAAGTGGAAAAGCTGATTCAAGAAGGAAAGATAAATATGGAGAAGTACCTGGTGAATCCCCCACAGCTACATGCAATTACATAGTGAATGTAATCCCTAGAACCTTTTCGGAGGAAAAAAAAAGAAAAACTACTTGAGGGAATGTGCAGGCCTCAACCTAAAGAAGTCCCTTGCTATTAATATAGAGGGATAGCCTTGGATGGGCCGCCCACTACTCGAACCAAAGCTACCATCAACACCATAGCAGCAATTGCAAAAAGTATGGAAAGATATACCTTTGGACAACAGCATGGAGCTTTAGAGGAAGAAGCAGAAGGCAGTTCCTCTAAGAGAAAAAAAAAGAACACAATTAGTGAATACCAAATTATGCCAGATATACTAGTCTAACAAACTACTAAAGTACTTTTCGACCGCAGCCAGCCAGAACAATAATGGACTAAAGTCCAAAAGAAGAGGTCAACGGCGACAAAACTGCCAGAGGCAAAAGATAAAAAGAACAAGACAATAGTCGGGAGTACCCCGCCTCTAGGGGTGAAACCTCAGTCCCGTTTCATCAGAGAAGCGGCAAAGAGGAAGAAACAAGAAAGGAACAATAGGAAAAATGAAAAGAGAAAGCTGAAGAGACATGAAGCCTTGGCTAGTTCTTCAACTATAGCCAAAGATGGAGTCACGCCTCTGCAGAGGCTCCAAAATATCATTGATGAGCTTGAAGAATACCTACTAGGGCAGCCGACAAAAGGTGTTATCCTGGATGGATGCATCCCATGGGAAGAACTCAAAAGGCGAGCTCAATTAAGGCTTGGCTGCTACAGCTTCGTGAGCGTGTGCAGGGGGCAAAAGGAGATTATCTTTCAGTCCTAGATGATGCCATAATATTCTAAGGAGAAGACCTAACACTCGAAAAGCTCGGAATGCAATTCCAGTCAATGTCTTGCAGCATGATCTCGGTGCAACTCCAAGTTGGGGAGGACACCTTCGATGATAAGATCAGATGCATCTCACTTAAGTCCTAGAGAACTTGGCCTTTCCTTTACTAATTGGCCGTCATATGAAACTATACTACGCTTCGACGCATGAGGTCGCCAAACGTCAACAGTAATAAGAGGCCCCAGCTCTATAGGATCAAATACATGTGTGCAAAAAAGAAGAAGAAAGAGAGATAAGAGATAGGGGGCTTAAAAACGAGGTACCCCGATAGACTTGAATGGTCTCATTCCTGTAAGGGGCCAATTAAGGGCAAAAAAGTCCAAAATCCGACTGAGGTGAAAATCCGAAAAGACGCCTCAGGCAAAGATGGATAAACTCTAAAGGGGCTAGTTTCGGTGAAAACCCTTAAGGGCGTCGATGTTAGTTAAAAAAAAAAAGGAAACTCATTATCATCCAACAACTCACTGGGGTATGTGATGTAGGACGACTATCGAAAAGGCTCCGACTCCGTATTGTCCACCGTGATCAATAAGGGTACCACAAACGAACTCCGAGTATCCCATGTTTTCATGAAAGTAGCCACGTAACTAAAGCGCACACGAACTCGGGAGTCGTTCCCTCGGGAATGATAAAACGACAGGATCATCGGTAGTAGAAACAATCAAAAGACTAGGGCAATAGCAACGTGTTCGATACGCTCAAATTGTTCCATGGGACGGACTTCTAACTCACAATCCGGTAGCGAATAACAAATAAGTAGCGAGACGTCCTAACTCATATGCACGGGAGTAAATATGACCATATAATAAACGACAAATTGAACAGGATGAGATCCGGTCAACACTAACCAACCCACTATCGAGTGGGGCTCCGAATTCGAGGGACGTGAATCCATAAATAACCGCTACGATCTCACACACGCACAACAGGTTCTTTGAGGCAAGTTGTGGTGTCAACTTACGGTGGAAGCGCCATTGGTGCACCTAGACCGTCGGTGCAATGGGCCGTGCTTCTGGAACGAGGCTGGGTGCATAAAGGAGCGAGGGCACTATCCCCCACTCATTCTCGATCGCCGAGGAGGGATGAGCGTGGCGTGCTGGGTGATGACCACAGACGCGTGGCGGCCGTGGGGGCGGGGAAACGCGATTAGTAGGGCCAATGCAGGTGGGAGGCGGGCGGACAAACACACACACCTCGATGCGTGTTGGTTGGGCACCGGCTTGAGGGTCAACGACTGGCAGCGGGGGCCGGGCGGAGTCGCGGCAGGGGGGTGGCCTGGCTCGGGCGACGATGCCCGTCCCACGAGTTGGGAACGAGCGCCGCGTAGCGTGCATGGTGATTGTGGAGGGGAGGCACTGGGCGAGAATGCCCTTCTCGGACGTTACGCGGCAGTTGGGTGTGCGCGCCCTACACGTGAAGGGGGCGCAAGTGACGAGGCGTGGTGGCGGCGTGTGCTTTCGGTGGGTGAGAAGAGAAAGATGGGAGCAAGTGCGTACGGCAGGTGGGGAGAAAATGACAGGGAAATAATGGCGACGCAGAGGATGGAAAGAGGAGAGGAAGAAGACAAAGGGGAAGGAAAAATGGGGCTTCACGCCTACGAGCCTCGTGCAAGCAAGCGGTTGGAATTTCTTTTATCATTTCATTCTTCAATACTCTCCAAAGAAGGTTTACAATCCTTTAAATAGAGAAACCCAATCCTAATGAAGCCCTAATAACATAAATGACTAAACTAGCCCTCCCACTACAAAATTGCCGAAATTCGTGCAGAAAATAACAATAAAATAAAAAAGTGATAAATGAGTCTCATAATGGGTCTTACATCAGTCCCAACTGCTCCTCACTAAAGTAAACACAAGTCACTCCGCAAATAGGCCATCGTTGAGCCATAAAGAAGCTGGGAATGCTGCAGTCGTCCTCCTCCGACGGTAGACGTGGGTCGGGTCAAAGCGGGTCCGTATGCGGGTGTCCTTACCAATTCTCTCCGGCAGGGAAGAACTCGACCCTGTCGAGTATGGGTCTCGCCTACTCTGATATCGTTCTAGAAGGTCCGGGTCGATCTACTGTAACTCATCGCGCGTAATCCACGTGTCCTCCGTAGGCGGCCGTCCTCTCTAGTGGACCAGATAGCGCTGATAGGCCCCATCCCTCGAAGTAACAACCTGCTCGTCTAGTATATGATCAATCTACTCTCGCCGTGCTGGTAAGGAGGCTGGAAGTGGACACTCAGGGGTGGGGTCACTCGCAAGGGAGGTAGAAGGCTCAAACAGATCACTGGGTATCACTGCTGGGTCACGGTAGGCCACCAAATATGAGACGTTGAACGTATTGCTGATGCCATAGTCCGAAGGTAGATCAACCACATATGCATTCGGTCCAATCCGTTTTAGCACTCTGAAGGGGCCGGCTCCTCGAGCTTGCAGTTTTTTGACGGTTCCTGAAGGAAACTGCTCAGGTCGAATCTTGATCATTACGTAATCACCCTCATGAAACTCCTGGAATCGTCGATGTGCATGTGCCATTTGCTTGTAACGCTCATTGCTGATCTCGATGTGACGACGGACATCCTCGTGTAGACTCCTAATGTGATCAGTTAGGGATTGTACAGACTCAGACGTGCGGGACTGGATGGGTAAAGGAACGAGGTCAACGGGTCCCCTAGGCCTATAACCCGTAACAATCTCTAATGGACACATGCCTGTAGACCTATTGACCGAGCTATTGTACGCAAACTCAGCCTGCCATAGCACCTGATCCCAACCTCGCGCACGCTCTCCCACAAGGCACCGCAGTAAGTCACCCAGACTCCGATTGACGACCTCGGTCTGTCCATCGGTATGAGGATGATAGGCAGTGGAGAATTTAAGCCTTGTGCCCATCAAATGCCATAGAGTCTTCCAAAAGTAGCTAACAAAGCGGACATCCTGATCCGAGACGATGGTCTTGGACAGTCCATGCAGACGAACCATACTCTCATGGAATAACTGGGCCACTCGAGACGCATCTGACGTCTTCGAACAGGAGATAAAATGTGCTATTTTGGAAAATCGATCAACGACGACCATGATAGAATCGTGCTTTCAGACTGTTCGAGGCAGGCCTAAGACAAAATCCATGCTAACGTCCTGCCACGGACAATTTGGCACGGGAAGTGGGGTGTACAGACCCGTGTTCTACTTCTTCTGCTTCGCGCAGCGCATATGCGGCACTGAGCAACGATACGGGCAACGTCGCGCTTCAGGCTCGGCCAGAAGAATCTATACTCTACGAGCTCAATGGTCTTGTTCCGGCTAAAGTGGCCGGCTAGACCCCCAGCATGAATCTCTCACGTCAAGAAATTACAGACCGAAGTCTAGGGAATGCACAACCTGGACCCACGAAACAGATAGCCCTCCTGAAGGATGTACTCAATGTGCTCTCTAGAGGGCTCGGACTGAAGGGCTGAGTGGATAGGACCAAAGTTGGGATAGGTAGGATACTCGTCCCGGAGTCTCACAAATCCCGTGACCTCCACACTGACAACTGATAGAAGGGAACATTACCGGCTCAGTGCGTCAGCCACGCGGTTCTCCACACCCGCCTTGTGCTTCAGGACGAATGCATAGGCCTGAAGAAACTCGACCCATTGACTGTGTCTCGGGTTCAACTTCTTCTGGACGTGGAGAAACTGAAGCACCTTATGATCGGAGTATAGCACGAACTCCTACAGTAGCAGATAATGTCTCCAATATCTCAATGCCTGTACTACCGCATAAAACTCCTTATGATAGGTAGAGTACTTCATCTTGGCGTCGTTCAGTTTCTCGTTGAAGTATGCAATGGGATGACCCTTCTGGCTCAAAACCCCACCTATGCTGACACCAGAAGCATCACATGAGACCTCAAACACCCTCGAAAAATCAGGCAGGCGAAGGACAGGTGCTTGGGTCATACACTCCTTGATGTCACGAAAGGCTGAAGCAGCAACCTTCGTTCAAAGAAAGGCTCCCTTCCGAATGCAGTCAATGATCGGAGCCGTAATGGAGCTGAATTCGCGGATAAATCGACGGTAGAACGTCGCTAAGTCGTGAAAACTCCGCACATCATGGATAGACTGCGGCTCAGGCCATTCTACCACCGCTCTGACCTTTTCGGGATCAGTGGAAACGCCTTCAGATGAAACGATGAACCCTAAGAAGATCACTCAATTTGTCATAAAAGCGCACTTCTTAAGATTCCCATACAAGTTCTCACGACGAAGAATAAGGCACACCTGCTGAAGGTGCTCCAAGTGGTCCTCCCTAGAATGGCTATAGATGAGGATATCGTCAAAGTATACGACAAAAAATATACCAATGAAAGGTTGTAGTACCTGAGTCATAAGCCGTATGAAGGTACTGGGGGCGTTGGACAGGTGTTGGAACCATTTTTTTTTTTTTAAAAAAAGGCAAAAGGGAGGGGGAGAAGCCCCCCACCGGTTGGAGAACCCCCCACCGGTTCCAAAAGGGAAACCGGTGGGGGGGGAGGAGGATCCCTCCATTCTCTCCCATTTTTAAATTCAAAGAAAAGGGGGGGGGATTAATTAGGGTGAAGGGGAGTTAATGGGAATCTTAACCCCATTCACACATGGGTTAAGAATCCCATGTGAACCCCATTTAATACTCATCCTAAAACCCCTTTCACATGGAGCCAAATCTGGATTTAAGGGGTTTAAACCCTTTTCACATTGGCCCATCCCCCAAATCTGCTACCCAAGCTCATTAATGAGCTCCAAAAACAGAAAAAAGAAGGAAGAAGTAGGGAGGGGAACCCCCCACCGGTTTCCCAAAACTGGTGGGGAGACCCCCCACCGGTTCCCAACCGGTGGGGGGGGTCCATCCGGTGGCACCCCCTCCACCGGTTGGAACCGGTGGGGGTGCCAACCGGTCCCCCCCTCCCTCTCTCTCTCTCTCTCTCCTTTTTTTTTTAATACTCTCTCCCATCTCTTTCTCACCCATGTGATTAAAAAATTAAAAAGAGAGGGAGAGGAGGAGGAGGCAACCGGTGGGTACCCCCCATCTCAAGCCAACCGGTGGTACCCCCCACCTCAAGCATTCCGGTGGGTACCCCCACCGGTTAAGGCTTTGAAGCCTATAAATACCCCCCAAGGGGTAAGAAGAAGCCCCATGTCCATTTGGCCCAAAATTTTCTAGGGGAAACTCTGCCAGTTTGAAGACCAAATCCGGTGCTCTTGCCCGGGTTTGCTGCGATTTGGAGGAGATATTTTCTTAGAGGGCTCTCTTCCTAAGGTTTATTCCTAAGGGGAAGCTCTGCCAAATTTATGTTGTAAAATCACCGTCCTATAAGACAGGATTATGCCGAAATAATGAATGAATGCTACTATTTGTTCTTTGAGCATATGTGTGTGCATGTGTGTTCATGAATCTACTATTTAAGTAACACCATGTTATTATATTTTCATATGCAAAATAATTAGTTTTATAACTAATTTAAATACATAAAACATATAATTAAATATTCTAAAATATCATTGGCCTCATCCCATATATAACTAATCTTAGATTCATAATTAAAACTTAATAATGAAACATTGAGACATAAAATAATATACTTAAGTTAAAAAATGACTTAAATATTCCACATACTTAATTAATTAATAAAATCTGCGAAAATTACCTAAAATTAATAAAATAAATATAAAAATCAGAAAAATTCTGTAAAAATCAGTAATACTCAGTAAAAATCAGAAAACAAAATCTGAAAATTACATAAATCCAAAATATAACTTAAATATCCTTCATATACCTAATTAATTAATAAAAATCAGTAAAATTAATAAAAAGATCAGTAAAAACCAGTAAAAAACAGAGAACCAAATCTGAAAATATATAAAATTCTGAAATAACTAAAATGCCCCTAGAGCTTAATACAAATTACAAAAATACCCTCATACATGTTAAAAATCTGTAAAAATCACAGAAAATTCTTAAAAATATCAAAATCTCTCATATGTCCAAAATACCTTCCAAACCTTAATAAGATGGGTAAAATTACCAAAATACCCTCAATATGATAAAAATAAATAAAAAATCTCAGAAAAATATAAAAATAGACTTTAAGTCTAAAAATCCAATTTGGGCAAAATTACCAAAATGCCCTTACAATCCAAACACACTTGAAATAACTCTAAAATACCTCCTAAGGTTTTGAAACCTTCGTAAATCATTAAGACTCATTTCATACACTTAAATAACCATAATCTCCCTATACCCTCCAACTTGGCATAATTACAAAAATACCCTTATGGGTCTAAAACACTTGGAATCAATCCAGAATACTTGGAGTCAAACCAATATGTTTGGAATTAATCCAGATAGCTTGGAATCAATCCAAAATCATATAAACACATCCTAAACTTGGGTGAGGCCAAGAGTTTAACCTAAAATATATCTTCATATGCATGTGCTGCCTGTAGTAGTAGTGTTGCATGTTATAAGGGCATCATACGGACGGTTAATCAAGGGTTGCCGAGCAGTCGCTCAACGTAATTAACACTGACCGAGGTCAGTGGAGAGAGGTCATATACTCGAATCTTCGCTTGATTCGAAGTCCCGGATTCCCTGAGGGCTAATTCCAAGCTCTCATAGTCCGATAAAATATAAAACCGACCTATAATTCTCTAGATAAACAAAAAAATGGATTTCCGAATAATTCGACATAGGAGAGATGCGTCTAGGTCAGGTCCCGACGAAGGTTAGAAAAATCGCTCGCAAACAGAGATGGCACGCCCGGTGGGACCTCTCTTTCTCTTCATCTCTCTGTCCGGTGATGCCTTCACCACAACTCTACTACTAACTTTGTCATGTCTTATGCAGGTGACCAAGTTTCTGCTTAAAAGACGACGATGGCGGCAAGGGTTACGTATGGCCCACTTGTGGTGGCGACCCACGTACGGTGTGGATATCTGACCACACCAACATGCTTCGGGGACTTCCCCGCAGTAGTAGGATCTTCATACTTTTTGGGGGTCGCTCCGGTACCGGAGCTTGCTCCGGAAAAGAAGAAGAAGAGGTGCGCTTCTGGCGCCTGAAGAAGCAACAACGGCGGCCGATATAGGCAAGTGCTCACCGTGAATACCATCAGCATCTCTCCAGCCTCCTCGTCCAACGGGGGGCAAAAGCGGAAGGTTCTAACCGCAAGTCCGTCGAGGACGGGGAAAATTATATTGGTGGGGAACCTGCATATTTGTCTGGATGGCGGGCAACCCATCATTCTTAAGATCCATCATATCCCGACAGTACCTGTCCAGAATCGGTTCAGGATTCTATTGAAGGTTTGCCAAGATGGGGTAACGTTCGAAAAGAAGAAAAGGACTCCAAAGGGCACTGCTCGTCGGGAGCCAATAATTATACCAGAGCCTGCCTTGTCTCGAGCAGGGGGCAATGCTATGCCCCGAGCAGGGGGCAACTCTGCCTTGGAATGGGGGCAAATTTATGCCTTGGGCTGGGGGCAATCCATCGGAGGATAGGAGCCTCCGCATAAAGGAAATGTGGGCAACCAAAAAGGAAACCCGTAAAATTCGCCAGGCTAGGAATACCCTAGCAGAATAACAGCCTCAACAGCTTGTAAAGCTTAAGGGACAGATAACCAGTTCAACTATCTGGCCTCGTTCTCTACAAGGTCAAAAGGTAAAAAGTGCCTATAAGGTACAGGAACAAGTCTGGCAACAGACATCTGTCCTCGAGCGGTTGGGCGCATTGGTCCGATCGACTCACAAAAAGAAAAAAACTGCCAGAAGGACAGGGAATAGTATACGGGTCTACACATGCTACACCTCCAATATCACCAACCGGCAGCCTTCCCAGCCGGAAGACCTAAATGATATCATCAATCTGATGCAACGGGTCGGGCCCATAACCCGTCAAATGGAGCAGGCTATGCGCTTGCTGAATCGAGGAAGCCAGGGGGCAGAGCCACCCCAAATTGGCAGTATCAATGCTGTTGGAGGAGCTGATGAAGACGGGGCAAATGCTTCAGATATTGAAGTCACTCCAGAACAACCTCCAGATCAAATACAGCCTCAGACTATAGAGGAGATGAGGCAAGAAAATCAACAACTCATGGTCTTGCTCTATGGCCTAATACAAAAGATGGAGGAGCAGCAAAGGGCAGCTCAAGTCCCCCAGTAAATGCACCACCTCCAAGGGCAGTGCCTATGCCAACGGTGATAAGACCGCAAGCTGCAGATGTCAACTTCAACCCTGATGAGATACAAGAGGATCAGGTTGTGGAGCCCAATCATAATGCTCAGCAATCCCATGCTTCTGCAGATGATGCTACGGCATTGCAGAAGCATCTTATTGAGCAAATTGTTGAAGCCAAAATAGCAAAACAAGACGACGGAATAGGCACATTCGACTTATACAAAGTGCCATTTCCGGTACGTCATATGTTCAAGAAGCTTCCGCCGGATCACAATAAGTGTCCCAAATTCATCAGGTATGACGGGGAAGGCTCGGCCCAGGAACATATTGCCCACTATATGAGTGACTTGGGAGAGTTGGCTACTGATGAGGCCTATCTTCTGAGGTTCTTCTCTACCTCTCTCACGGGCATTGCATTCCAATGGTATGCAAAGTTGAAGCCTAACTCTATCAACAGTTAGGAGGAAATGCAGAAAAAGTTCTCCGACCGTTTCAAGGTGTCGGAACGAAAGGTCACCATCACTGAATTGGTGACACTAAAGCAAGGCAGGAATGAATCCGCCACCGACTATATCAAAAAATGGCGGAACGTCTGCATGAAATGCGACAATCCGCCTACTGAGGGTAGAGATCGAGTTTTCCCACATCCCTACCCAGGGAGGATATTAGAGTCGCCAATGACGAATAAACCCTTGGTACCACACTAGCGGTACAATAATGTCCCATCAAGGGCTACGACCGAGGCGATGATGACGATGACCTCCCGACCCGGTAAGGAAGTGGGAAAACTCGCTCTTCTGCTCGATACAGCCTGAGGGGATGATCCCCGTTCCTGTTATACCCAAGGCAAATACACAGGCATATTCTTGAAAGATGTCACATAATTGTGGGTGATTCACCTTGAAAGAAAATATTTGCCGTCAAGAATATCATGCAATGCAGAATTCACAATTCGCCCACGGATGGCGTTAAACTCCGGCATTCGCCCACGGAAGGCGTTAAACTCCGGCATTCGCCCACGGAAGGCGTTAAACTTCGGCATTCGCCTGCGGAAGGCGTTAAACTCCGGAATTCGCCTACGGGAGGCATTAAATCCCGGAATTCATATTTCGCCCGCGGAAGGCGTTAAACTCCGGAATTCGCCTACGGGAGGCATTAAATCTCGGAATTCATATTTCGTCCGCGGAAGGCGTTAAACTCCGGAATTTGCCTACGAAAGGCATTAAATCCCAGAATTCATAATTCGCCCACGGAAGGCGTTAAACTCCGGCATTCGCCCACGGAAGGCGTTAAACTCCGGAATTTTGTCCACTTGGGAGGCAAATATATCCCAAAATTTATATTCGCTTACTACAGGCTTTAAATCTTGAAATTCATATTTTGCCCACGGAAGGCGTTAAACTCCGGCATCCGCCTACGGAGGGCGTTAAACTCCGGAATCTGCCCCGGAGGGGCGTTATATCCTGAAAATTTTCATATTTGTCCCGAGAAGACGTTGTGTCCTAAAGTCTTTCCTGGGCGTATGCCAGCCCCGCTGACATGCCATAAAGGGGTCGAGAATTTTCTTATCGCCCCGAGAAGGCATTATATCCTAAATCTTCCCCTTGGCTTAAGCTAGTCCCACCGGCATGCCATAAGGGGGTTGAAAAATTCTTTTGCCCCAAGGAGGCATTGTATCCTAAAGTCTTTCCTGGGCATACGCCAGTCCCACTGGCATGCCTTAAAAGGGTTGAAAATTTTCCTATCGCCCCGAGGAGGCAATGTATCCTGAATCTTCCTTGGGTATACACCAGTCCCACTGGCATGCCATTAAAGGGTTGAAAATTCCCTTCGCCCTGGGGAGGCGTCATATTCTAAAATCTCTCCCCTAAATCATGGTCCCATCGGCATAACCATATAGTCCCATGTGCTATAGTCCCATCGGCGTGCCGTAGGCGGTCGAATTCGCTCCAAGGAGATGTTATACCTTAAAATTGACCCTGATACACGCTAATCCCACTCGTGTGCCTTGGTGGCCTGGAAGTTCATATTCGCCTACAAGAGGTTTTATATCCTGGAAATTCATAATTCATATTCGCCTACAGGAGGCTTTATATCCTGGAAATTCATAATTCATATTCGTCTACATGAGGCTTTATATCCTGGAAATTCATATTTCATATTCGCCTACAGGAGGCTTTATATCTTGGAAATTCATATTCGCCTACAGGAGGCTTTATATCCTGGAAATTCATATTTCATATTCGCCTACATGAGGCTTTATATCCTGGAAATTCATATTTCATATTCGCCTACAGGAGGCTTTATATCCTGGAAATTCATATTCGCCTACAGGAGGCTTTATATCCTGGAAATTTATATTCGCCTACATGAGGCTTTATATCCTGGAAATTCATATTCGCCTACAGGAGGCTTTATATTCTGGAAACTCATATTCGCCTACAGGAGGTTTTATATCCTGGAAATTCATATTCGCCTACAGGAGGCTTTGAATCCTAGAATTCATATTTCGCCTACGGGAGGCTTTGAATCTCGGAGTTCATATTTCGCCCACGAGAGGCTTTGAATCTCGGAATTCATATTCGCCTACAGGAGGTGTTAAACCTCGGAATTTGCCTACGGGAGGCATTAAATCCCGGAATTCATATTTCGCCTACGGGAGGCGTTAAACTCCGGAATTTGCCTATAGGAGGCTTTAAATTCTGAAGTTTATATTTCGCCCACGGGAGGCTTTAAATCCTGAAATTTGTATTTCGCCTACGGGAGGCGTTAAACTCCGGAATTCGCCTGCAGGAGGCTTTAAATTCTGAAGTTCATATTTTGCCTACGGGAGGCATTAAACCTCGGAATTCGCCTCTGGGGGCATTGTGTCTCAAAATATTTGGTCTTCGAGAGCCGTTGTATCCCAAATCCACGGCTACCTAAAGCCTCCGTTTCTCGAAAACTACAAATATATTCCTTATCGGTTCTCAGGGAAGACTCAGTTCCCTACATAAAATTCATTATCGGTTCTTAAGGAAGACTCAATTCCCTACATATAATTTCTTATCGGCTCACAGGGAGGCCTCAGTTCCTTACATGTATTCCTTATCGGTTCTCAGGGAAGACTCAATTCCCTACATATAATTTCTTATCGGCTCACAGGGAGGCCTCAGTTCCCTACATATATTCTTTATCGGTTCTCAGGGAAGACTCAATTCCCTACATATAATTTCTTATCGGCTCACAGGGAGGCCTCAGTTCCCTACATATATTCCTTATCGGTTCTCAGGGAAGACTCAATTCCCTACATATAATTTCTTATCGGCTCACAGGGAGGCCTCAATTCCCTACATATAATTTCTTATCGGTTCTCAGGGAAGACTCAGTTCCCTACATATATATTCTTATCGGTTCTCAGGGAAGACTCAGTTCCCTACATATACTTCTTATCGGTTCTCAGGGAAGACTCAATTCCCTATATATAATTTCTTATCGGCTCATAGGGAGGCCTCAGTTCCCTACATATATATTCTTATCGGTTCTCAGGGAAGACTCAGTTCCCTACATATATAATTCATTATCGGTTCTCAGGGAAGACTTAATTCCCTACATATATTTCTTATCGGCTCACAGGGAGGTCTCAGTTCCCTACATATATTCCTTATCGGTTCTCAGGGAAGACTCAGTTCCCTACATATATACTTCTTATCGGTTCTCAGGGAAGACTCAGTTCCCTACATATACTTCTTATCGGCTCTCAGGGAAGACTCAGTTCCCTACATATATATTCTTATCGGTTCTCAGGGAAGACTCAGTTCCCTACATATATATTCTTATCGGTTCTCAGGGAAGACTCAGTTCCCTACATATATAATTCATTATCGGTTCTCAGGGAAGACTCAATTCCCTACATATATTTCTTATCGGCTCACAGGGAGGCCTCAGTTCCCTACATATATTCCTTATCGGTTATCAGGAAAGACTCAGTTCCCTACATATATATTCTTATCGGTTCTCAGGGAAGACTCAATTCCCTACATATACTTCTTATCGGTTCTCAGGGAAGACTTAGTTCCCTACATATATTTCTGAGCGGTTCTCAGGGAAACCGTAATTCTCTGCCGAAAAAATAAAATAAAAAAAAATAAAAAATGGGGCTTAAAAACGAGGTGCCCCGACGGACTTAATCCATCTCGTCCTCAAAGGGGTCGGTTAAGGGTAAAAATGTCTTATACCCAGCTAAGGTGAAAACCCGAAAGGGCACCTTAGGCAAAATCGGATAACTCTGCTGTGTGAAAACCCGCAAGGGCGCACAGGCAAAAATAAGAGGGGGCTAATACTGGTGAAAACCTGAAAAGACGCTGGTATTAGTTTTAAATAAAAAAAAAGAAAAAAAAGAAAGGAGTTTAAAAATGAGATGCTCCGACGGACTTAATCGATCTCATCCTCAAAGGGGTCGGTTAAGGGTAAAAATGTCTTATACCCAGCTAAGGTGAAAATCCGAAAGGGCACCTTAGGCAAAATCGGGTAACCCCGCTGTGTGAAAACCCGCAAGGGCGCACAGGTAAAAATAAGAGGGGGCTAATGTTGGCGAAAACCTGAAACGGCGCTAGTATTAGTTATAAAAAAAAAAAGAAAAGAAAAAAAAAGGGGAAAGAAAGAAAGAGAGAATACATGCAACGTATAATAAATGGTCCGTACCACTCAAACTTAGCATTTATCTTCAGGAGAATATTTGCGATACACTGGAGTAATGTCGGAGTTTGAGATGAACATGCGGGATAGTTCGAGTTCTTCAGCAAATGGAAAACTTCAATTCTTTTGAAGAAATTCGACTCCATCTCCGGAATATCAGTCGAAGCGATGTTCGATGGCCGCCACGAAATGGGAATTCTCCCTCCAGTGGAGCTTCAGGAACATCTACATTCTGACGAGGAGCGGCAATATGGGCGTCCGCGGTACCAGAAAGGACAATATCCTTCTGATGTTGGAGCATAGGAGTCTCCGCAGCTCGAGCTGTACAGCCTGCCTCGATAGTTTCAGTCTCGGCTCGCTTTGGCAAAGAGTTACTCGACAAGTAGTAGGAATGGGATATCGTCCTCCCCATGCCCTGCCATAGGAGGAACTCCCATGAGGGTCATGAAGACAAAAACAGCAAGCTACAAGAAGATAGAGAAATAAAATCAGCGCCAGAGGGCTGCAATAAAAGTCTCGAAAAGCCAAAATTGACCAAGTCCTAATAAAGTCATAGGACAAAGTCAAATTGTTATGAACCAGATATTAGGCCAGTTCAGAATGCTTCGTGCGGAGCTCCTGGAAACGCCAATATAAGGTACTGATATCCCAAGATAGAGCAAATGCCGGAAGAATTAAACGACTCGCCTGTGTGTTCTTAAGGAGTCTCCATGTCGTGAAGGCCAAGAGATCTCCTAGAATCCAAGTAAACGTCGAAAGATTCAAGCGGCATCAACTCTCGCAGAACTTCCAAGTCGCGAAGGCCAAGAGGATTCCCATAATCAGAGGGGTAGACGCTTTCAAATATGTTCGGAAAGTTGAAAAGTTATGAAAACAGGACTTCCTGGGCCTAGTTTGAGGTGTCTAAGTACCAAAATTGAGGGTCATCGGGACCCAGACAAGCTCAGATGGAGCATATGCATAGCAAGCCAAAGCAATGTATCGCTTGGCATATATGAGACAGCGGTTGACTTCCCCCAATAGTCGTAAATACATAAGGCGAGAAATGGAAATTCATCAAGACAATACCGGCATGCCGCATTTGAGAATTCCTCAAGCATGCAAAATGATGATTCTTGTAGCCGAATGGGGCACGGGGCATGCACCGTCGTCCTCACCTCCGGCACATGTCCCGTGGGGGGCATTTGTTGGAACCATTTTTTTTAAAAAAAAAAAAGCAAAAGGGAGGGGGAGAAGCCCCCCACCGGTTCCAAGAGGGAAATCGGTGGGGGGGGAGGAGGATCCCTCCCTTCTCTCCCATTTTTAAATTCAAAGAAAAGGGGGGGGGATTAATTAGGGTGAAGGGGAGTTAATGGGAATCTTAACCCCATTCACACATGGGTTAAGAGTCCCATGTGAACCCCATTTAATACTCATCCTAAAACCCCTTTCACATGGAGCCAAATCTGGATTTAAGGGGTTTAAACCCTTTTCATATTGGCCCATCCCCCAAATCTGCCACCCAAGCTCATTAATGAGCTCCAAAAACAGAAAAAAGAAGGAAGAAGTGGGGAGGGAACCCCCCACCGGTTTCCCAAAACCGGTGGGGAGACCCCCCACCGGTTCCCAACCGGTGGGGGGGGTCCATCCGGTGGCACCCCCTCCACTGGTTGGAACCGGTGGGGGTGCCAACCGGTCCCCCCCTCCCTCTCTCTCTCTCTCTCTCCTTTTTTTTTTAATACTCTCTCCCATCTCTCTCTCACCAATGTGATTAAAAAATTAAAAAGAGAGGGAGAGGAGGAGGAGGCAACTGGTGGGTACCCCCCACCTCAAGCCAACCGGTGGGTACCCCCCACCTCAAGCATTCCGGTGGGTACCCCCACCGGTTAAGGCTTTGAAGCCTATAAATACCCCCCAAGGGGTAAGAAGAAGCCCCATGCCCATTTGGCCCAAAATTTTCTAGGGGAAACTCTGCCAGTTTGAAGACCAAATCTGGTGCTCTTGTCCGGGTTTGCTGCGATTTGGAGGAGATATTTTCTTGGAGGGCTCTCTTCCTAAGGTTTATTCCTAAGGGGAAGCTCTGCCAAATTTATGTTGTAAAATCACCGTCCTATAAGACGGGATTATGCCGAAATAATGAATGAATGTTACTATTTGTTTTTTGAGCATATGTGTGTGCATGTGTGTTCATGAATCTACTATTTAAGTAACACCATGTTACTATATTTTCATATGCAAAATAATTAGTTTTATAACTAATTTAAATACATAAAACATATAATTAAATATTCTAAAATATTATTGGCCTCATCCCATACATAACTAATCTTAGATTCATAATTAAAACTTAATAATGAAACATTGAGACATAAAATAATATACTTAAGTTAAAAAATGACTTAAATACTCCACATAATTAATTAATTAATAAAATCTGCGAAAATAACCTAAAATTAATAAAATAAATATAAAAATCAGAAAAATTCTGTAAAAATCAGTAATACTCAGTAAAAATCAGAAAACAAAATCTGGAAATTATATAAATTCAAAATATAACTTAAATATCCTTCATATACCTAATTAATTAATAAAAATCAGTAAAATTAATAAAAAGATCAGTAAAAACCAGTAAAAAACAGAGAACCAAATCTGAAAATATATAAAATTCTGAAATAACTAAAATGCCCCTAGAGCTTAATACAAATTACAAAAATACCCTCATACATGTTAAAAATCTGTAAAAATCACAGAAAATTCTTAAAAATATCAAAATCTCTCATATGTCCAAAATACCTTCCAAACCTTAATAAGATGGGTAAAATTACCAAAATACCCTCAATATGATAAAAATAAATAAAAAATCTCAGAAAAATATAAAAATAGACTTTAAGTCTAAAAATCCAATTTGGGCAAAATTACCAAAATGCCCTTACATTCCAAACACACTTGAAATAACTCTAAAATACCTCGTAAGATTTTGAAACCTTCTTAAATCATTAAGACTCATTTCATACACTTAAATAACCATAATCTCCCTATACCCTCCAACTTGGCATAATTACAAAAATACCCTTATGGGTGTAAAACACTTGGAATCAATCCAGAATACTTGGAGTCAATCCAATATGCTTGGAATTAATCCAGATAGCTTGGAATCAATCCAAAATCATATAAACACATCCTAAACTTGGGTGAGGCCAAGAGTTTAACCTAAAATATATCTTCATATGCATGTGCTGCCTGTAGTAGTAGTGTTGCATGTTATAAGGGCATCATACGGACGGTTAATCAAGGGTTGCCGAGCAGTCGCTCAGCGTAATTAACACTGAACGAGGTCAGTGGAGAGAGGTCATATATTCGAATCTTCGCTTGATTCGAAGTCCCGGATTCCCTGAGGGTTAATCCCAAACTCTCATAGTCCGATAAAATATAAAACCGAACTATAATTCTCTAGATAAACAAAAAAATGGATTTCCGAATAATCCGACATAGGAGAGATGCGTCTAGGTCAGGTCCTGACGAAGGTTAGAAAAATCGCTCGCAAACAACAGGCCGAAGGGCATGACCAACCACTCATAAAGTCCATCTTTCATCTTGAAAACTGTCTTCCACTCATCCCCAGGTCTGATCCGAAGCTAGTGATAACCACTCTTTAGATCGATCTTTGAAAGCACAGTGGCTCCCGCCATCATGTCAAGCATATCATCAAGGCGGGGAATGGGAAAGCGGTATCTCACCGTGATGCGGTTGATTGCGTGGCTGTCCACACATCCTCCAAGTGCCATCTTCCTTTGGAGCTAGGAGTGCGGGGACGGCACAGGGGCTCATGCTCTCACGAATGGAGCCCCTTGTCATCAGTTCCTCAACCTGCCTCTGGAGCTCAGAATGTTCTTTGGGATTCATGCAATAGTGCGACAGGTTGGGTAAAGTGGATCCCGGAATTAGGTCGATGGCGTGCTGGATATCACGCATAGGTGGTAGACCTTCCGGAAGATCCTCAGGAAAGATATCCTGAAACTCCTGAAGAAAAGAGGTAACCTTAGTGGAGTGCTTACTCGGGGTCTCGACAATAACCTCTCTAACTGCTAAAAGAAACACAGGATCACTCTCAACCAAATCATGCTCAAGCTCCCTGGCAGAAATAAGCTATAAGGCTACAGTAGAAGGTGTGCCAAGGAGGGAAGGCTCGCGAGTGCTGGTAATGCCCGATCGGGTCGGACGGGAACTGAAACATGTACTCGCTAGCCGTGCTGAGAGTGGTAGACGGACCAACAGGCGTGGTGGTAGAAGGGGTTGTAGCACTAGAAAGAGGAGGGGTACTCGGGGATGCCAAAGAACTCTCTTGAGAAGTCCCCTGCTGAGAGGACGCCCTAAGTCGGAAGGGCTGCAAAGTGATGAGCAGGTCGCCGTACTAAAATATGCAAGTGTTGGACATGCCCTGAATGGTCACGTCCATGTCATACAGCCAAGGCCTGCCAAGAATAAGGCTCCTGACCTCCATAGGTAGGACGTCACCCCAAATCTTATCCTCATACGGTAGAAAGTGAATGGGAACGAGACACCTCGTTTGGATCGGAATGAAAGTAGAATCGACTCAAGATATACGATAAGGACGAGGGTGGTCAACGGCAGTCAGCTTAAGGCGTGCGACGACATTAGTGGAGATTGCATTAATACAACTTCCACTATCAATAATCACCTTGCACACCTTGCCAT
Source organism: Zantedeschia hybrid cultivar (assembly GCA_030544215.1). Taxonomy (NCBI): domain Eukaryota; kingdom Viridiplantae; phylum Streptophyta; class Magnoliopsida; order Alismatales; family Araceae; genus Zantedeschia; species Zantedeschia hybrid cultivar. Next base: position 9,741,006 of record JARZZO010000013.1, on the reverse strand, counting down.
CAATACGGTAGTAGGTGTGAAAGATAGTGGTGCGGCGCCAATCATTACACACCTTTAGCTGGGTCAAGATACATCTAACCACGCCAATCCTACCCTCCTCAGGAAGATCTTCACTACAACTATCCTACATAAACAGAGTTTTGATGCAACCCACAAACTCTCCCTCAGAGTGAAAATCATCTGCCATCTCATCTCTAGCTGCATAACTTACCGTCTGCAACTCGGGCTGGGACTCTTCGGGATCCACATCTCCTATAATCATGGCTTTGGATGGACACTAAGACTGGTAATGCCTAAATCTCTGACACCTAAAGCACCGACTACGGGATCCGCCCTCCTGAGAAGACTCTCCTATGGCTGGGGCCTTCCCCTTATCCTCCCGTCTGGGTGGCGTGGCTCCCATGGGTGGACGGACAGGGGGAGTTGGTAAGGTGGGCACCGGGTCCTTCTGGGGAAAACGAGGGCGAGAGGGAGGGTCTTGACGACTAAGGTCAGCAGGTCTGAAGGCTGAAGCCCTCTGAGGCAGTCCCGGTGCGGCACGCTGATCAATAGGTCGCTGATAGGAGGGCCTAGTACGCGGGGGTGACTCCACCTTAAGTTCAAACTGCTCCATCTCTCTCACGACCTGATAGGCGTACTCAATGGTCGTCACATGCTGACGGAACAGTTCTTGCTGATACACACGACGTAGACCCTTCCGAAAGCGGGAAAGAGTCAATGCACTCTCCTCTCGAGTCCCGCATCTCATCAAGTACTCGTCGAACTCAGCAATGTACTTAGAAACAGTGCGAGTACCCTGAGATATGCTCTGTCACCTATCAATGAGGCGATGGCGGTAAGTCGGGGGAAGGTACTTCTCACGCAGCTTGACCTTCATGTCTTCCCACGACTCGATGGGTTCATGTCGACGCTGCTCAAGCAGGTCCTCGACATTCGACCAATAGGTTTAAGCCGGGCTTGTCAGCTTCATCATGGCGAATCGAGCTCACCGGGCGTCAGTCATACCCATCCAATCGAAGTAGCGGTTCATGCCGGCCTCCCAATTAAGATAAATCTTCGGGTCCAAGGACCCGTCAAAGGTGGGAGCATCCGCACGAGCGGCTCGACGATCATTCAGGTCCCTCGGGACGTGATGGGGCTTCTGCTCTTCCTCAAAATCATCCTGATCGTCCGGATCATCCCGATTCCTCGGTCGTCAATGGCGTTTAGGCCCCTCACCAAATTTGGGCTGATCCCCACGGGCGTACCGATCATACCGATAACCTCGATCATATCGCTCAACTCGGTCAGCTCGATCACGGCGGTCGTGTCGATCCTCTCGATCGTGTCGATCGAATCGAACGTCCTGACCGCGTCGCTCTAACCGATCATCGCGCTCACGAAGATCCCAATGATCATAACGATCAAGCCTATCCACCTGACGCCTCGCGCGTCTCTGATCGGGATCATCAACCCTGTCACACGGCCTATTATGCCTCATAGGCCTACGCGCCACAACCTGCTCAATCAACTCATCACGTGGTTCATACTCCACCCCGTAATCGGCAAGACGCCGCTCATCGACCGGATCAGCTCTCGGAGGAGCCTCATCATGAGGGACATGGACGGCCGGGACAGGATGTCCGGGGTGACGTGGGGCCGGGGCATGAGCAAGAACCCCTGGAGCACCCCTGAGCCCTGCCAAATCCTGAATCGTACTCTTGGAATCATCGACCTGGTTCTCTCCAGAACGGATTGAACCTCCTATACTCCCAAGGCGTTGGTCCCAAACATCCATACGGTGTGCGAGCTGGCTAACCAACTCGGCTATATTAGATACATCTGGGGACCCCGCTTGTGAACCTGACGCAGGTGCAGACATGTGGAAAATCGTGCTGCTACGAGTGGGCGTGCAAGACAGACAGAGTGATGATGTGTATCAACTAACACCTAGACGACTAGCATGCATGACGTAGACCAACCAAAGCAAAATGTGGAACTAAGTGGATGAAGACATGCTAACACTAAAATGATCAATAAAATAAATAAAATATGCAACAAATATGCCCTAGACAAAACCTATGGCTCTGATACCAAACTGATGCGGGACGACTACTGAAAAGGCTCCGACTCCGTATTGTCCACCGTTATCAATAAGGGTACCACAAACGAACAACAAACGAACTCCGAGTATCCCATGTTTTCATGAAAGTAGCCACGTAACTCAAGCGCACACGAACTCGGGAGTCATTCCCTCGGGAATGATAAAACGACGGGATCGTCGGTAATGGAAACAACCGAAAGACTAAGGCAATAGCAACGTGTTCAATACACTCAAATTGTACCGTGGGACGGACCTCTAACTCACAATCTGGCAGCGAATAACAAATAAGTAGCGAGACGTCCTAACTCACATGCACGGAAGCAAAGATGACCGTATACTAAACGACAAATTGAAGAGGATGAGATCCGGTCAACACTAACCAACCCACTGTCGAGTGGGGCTCCGAGTTCGAGGGACGTGAATCCACAAATAACCGCTACGATCTCACACATGCACAATAGGTTCTTCGAGGCAAGTTGCTGTGTCAACTCACGGTGGAAGCGCCACTGGTGCACCCAGACCGTTGGTGCAATGGGCTGTGCTTTAGGAACGAGGCTGGGTGCACAAACGAGCGAGGGCACTGTCCCCCACTCGTTCACGATCGCCGAGGAGGGATGGGTGTGGCGTGTTGCGGGTGAGCCGGGTGATGACCACAGACGCGTGGCGGCAGTGGGGGTGGGGAAACGCGATTAGCAGGGCCAGTGCAGGTGGGAGGCGGGCGGACAAACACGCACACCTTGATGCGTGTCGGTTGGGCGCCGGCTTGAGGGTCAACGACTGGCAGTGGGGGCCGCGCGGAGTCGCGGCAAGGCGGCGGCTTGGCTCGGGCGATGATGCCCGTCCCACGAGTTGGGAACGAGCGCCGCGTGGCGCATATGGTGATTGTGGAGGGGAGGCGCTGGGCGGAAACACCCTTCTCGGACGTCACACGACAGTCGGGAGTGCGCGCCCTACGCGTAAAGGGGGCGCATGTGACGAGGCGTGGCGGCGGTGTGTGCTTTTGGTGTGTGAGAAGAGAAAGATGGGAGCAAGTGCATACGGTAGGTGCGGAGAAAACGACAGGGAAATAATGGCGATGCAGAGGATAGAAAGAGGAGAGGAAGAAGACAAAAGGGAAGGGAAAAGGGGGCTTCACGCCCACGAGCCTCGCGCAAGCAAGCGGCTGGAAATTTCTTTTCTCATTTCATTCTTCAATACCCTCCAAAGAAGGTTTACAATCCTTTAAATAGAGAAACCCAACCCTAATAACATAAATGACTAAACTGGCCCTCCCACTACAAAATTGTCGAAATTCGTGCAGAAAATAACAATAAAATAAAAAAGTGATAAATGGGCTTCATAATGGGCCTTACATCAGTCTCAACTGCTCCTCAGTAAAGTAAACACAAGTCACTCTGTAAATAGGCCATCGTCGAGCCATAAAGAAGCTGGGAACGTTGCAATCGTCCTCCTCCGACGGTAGACGCGGGTCGGGTCAAAGCGGGTCCGTGCGCGGGTTTCCTCACCAGTATGGCTCATAGAAGCTGTTCGTACCAAGTACGTGTAGCCATACCCCGACGGGGGGAGAATTCTCTCGGCCTGTCCCTGGCGGGGATCGAGTTTTTCCACATCCCTACTCAGGGAGGATGTCAGAGTCGCCAATGACGAGAAAATCCTTGGTGTCACTTTACATTGGGTAAGTGGCATAGAAATTATTCCATCAAAGGCTACGACCGAGGCGACGATGATGACGTCCTCTCGCCTCGGTAAGGAAGTGGGAAACTCGATTTCTCACTTGATAGGGCCAAGAAGAGCAATGCACCATTTTGGCTATAATCATTGGTGCCACCGGAAAAAATCTCTGTCAACAATTCATATCGAAACACCAAAATCCTTGTGCTTCTGGGAGACGTTGCATCTTAAAATTTAGTTAAAACTACCTTGCGCCCCTGGGAGGCATAATATCCTAAAATTCTCGGTCTCTAGGAGCCGTTGTATCTCAAAATTCACGGCTACCTAGAGCCCCGTTTTATCAGAAACTCAAGGAAATTCTTTAGCGGTTCCCAGAGAAGCCTCAGTTCCTTACACAAATTTCTTAGTGGTTCCCAAGGAAGTCTCAGTTCCTTACAGAATTTTCTTAGCGGTTCTCAAAGAAGTCTCAGTTCTCTACCAGATATTTCATTATCGGTTCCTATGGAAGCCTTAGTTCCCTACAGATAATTTCTTATCGGTTCTCAGGGAAGTCTCAGTTCCCTACATAAATTCCTTAGCGGTTCCCAGAGAAGCCTCAGTTCCCTACCAGATAATTATTCATTATCAGTTCCTTAGAGATAATTCCTTATCGGTTCCCAGGGAAGCCTCAGTGCTCTACATAAATTCCTTAGCGGTTCCCAGGGAAGCTTCAGTTCCCTACAAAAATTCCTTAGCGGTTCTCGGGGAAGCCTCAGTTCCCTACAGAAATTCCTTAGCGGTTTCCAGAGAAGCCTCAATTCCCTACTAGATAATTCCTTAGCGGTTCTTAAGGAAGCCTTAGTTCCCTACATAAATTCTTTTGCGGTTCTCAGGGAAGCCTCAATTCCCTACATAAATTCATTTGCGGTTCCCAGAGAAGCCTCAGTTCCTTACAAAAATTCTTTAGCGGTTCCTAGGGAAGCCTCAGTTCTCTACTAGATAATTTCTTAGCGGTTCCTTATTCTCAGTTCCCTACAGAAATTCCTTAGCGGTTCCCAGGGAAGCCTCAGTTCCCTACAGAAATTCCTTAACGATTCCCAGGGAAGTCTCAGTTCCCTACCAGATAATTTCTTAGTGGTTCCAAGGGAAGCCTTAGTTCGTACAGAAATTCCTTAGCGGTTCTTAGGGAAGCCTCAGTTCCCTACCAGATAATTCCTTATCGGTTCCCAGGGAAGCCTTAGTTCCTTAAGGCTCTACAGAAATTCCTTAGTGGCTCATAGGGAGGCCTTAGTTCCTTACAGAAATTCCTTCTCGGCTTACAGGGAGGCCTTAGTTCCCTACCAAAAATAAAAAATAAAATAAAATTCTTTATCAGTCTTCGGGAAGCCTCAATCCCCCACCTACCACCAGAAATTTCTTATCGGCCTTTACGGGAGCCTCTATTTCCCTACCACAAAGTAGACTCCTATCGGCCCTGGGATCTATGATATCCCAAAATTCTTGTCCTCCGGTAGCTGTCGCAAACCAAAATCCCATGACTACTTGGGGCTTTTATCTTTGAGCAAGCAAAAAATACACAAGTCCCACAAGAATTCCACCACTCAATTGTTCCGGCCCTCAGGGAAGCCGTAATTTCCTACAAAACTAAAAAAAAAAGAGAGAAAAAAATGGGGCTTAAAAACGAAGTGCCCCGACGGACTTAATCGATCCCGCCCCCAAAAGGATCGATTAAACCCAACTAAGGTGAAAACCTGAAAGGGCGCCTTAGGTAAAATCGGATAACCCACTGTGTGAAAATTCGAAAGGGTGCACAGGCAAAAATAAGAGGGGGCTAATGCTAGCGAAAACCTAAAAAGACACTAGTATTAATTTTTTTTTTATAAAAGAGACACATGTAACATACAACAAAGAGTTCATACCACCCAAACTAGTATTGATCTTTAAAAGAACATTTGTAATACAGTGAAGCAATGGTAGAGCTCGAGACAAGTCCGCGGGGTAGCTTAAGTTCTTCGACAAAAGGGGGGCGATAAGAACTATAATGGAGAAATAACAGATCAACTCTGGTCCGGGAAAGAGTCATGTCCCGTCAGAGATTGCGATAGGCTGTCTACCAGCAAATAGAAAATTTCAAACCTTTGAAGAAATTTGGCTCTATCTTCGAAATGTTAGTCGAAGCGATGATCGATGGCTGTCACAAAATGAGAGTTTTTCCTCCAGCAAAGCTTCAAGAATATGTGCCTGTAGGCGTAGAGTGGCAATCTGGGATTCCTCGTCTGCGATACTAGAAAGGACAATATCTTTATGATATTAGAGCCCAGGAGTCTCCGTAACCTGAGCTGCATTGGCTGTCTCGATAGTTTCAATCTCAGTCGCTTTGGCGAAAGACTATTCGATAATTGGTGAGACTGGAATATCATCCTCTCCGTGTCCCACTGTAGGAGGAACTCTTTTGTGGGCCATGAGGACAAAGATAGCAAGCTACAAGAAGATAGAGAGAGAAAATCAGCATCAGAGGGCTACAATAAAAGTCTTGAGATATAAAAGCCAACTAAGTCCTAATGATGTCGTAAGACAAAGTCAAATTGCTATGTACCAGATATTAGGCCAGTCTAGAGCACTTCGTGTGGAGCTCCTGGAAATGTCGAGATAAGGTAATGATACCCTAAGATAGAGTAAATACTGGAAGAATCAAACGACTCCTCTGTGTATTCTTAAGGAGTCTCCATGTCATGAAGGTCAAGAGATCTGCCAAAATCCGAGTAAACGTCGAAAGATTCGAGCGGCATCAACTTTCGGGGAACCACCAAGTCATGAAGGCTAAGATGATTTTCATAATCAGAGGGGTTGGACGCTTTCAAATATATTAGGAGAGTCAAAAAGTTTTGAAAACAAGACTGTCTGGATGTATCTTGAGGTGCCTAAGTACCAAAATTGAGGGTCATTAGGATCCAGATAAGCTCAGGTGGAGCATATGCATAGCAAGTCAAAGCGATGTGTCGCTTGGCATATACGAGACGACGGTTGACTTCTCCCAATAGCCGTAAACACATAAGGCAAGACACGGGAACTCATTAGGACAGTACCGGCATGCCGCATGTGAGAGCCTCTCAAGCGTGCAAAATGAGGATTCTCGTAGCCAAATGAGGCACGGGACATGCAACTTTATCTTCACCTCCGGCACATGTCCCGTGGGGGGTATTTATTGAATCCTTTTTTTGAAGGGTACAAAAGGAAAAAAAGAGATGAAGGAGAAGCAAGAAAGAAAAATCAACAAAGGCCCATTGATGGCCTTTAATGGAGGAATAAAGAAAGGAAGGAGGAGGGAGGCCAACCTCCCTCCACCGGTTCCATTCGAACCCCCCACCGGTGGGGGTCTTGCCCCATTAAATAAGAAGAAAACCTCCCAACCGGTGGGGGGCTCTTCTTTCCATTTAATACAGAAAAAGAAGGAAAGAGAGAGAGGGAAATTAATGGGTTTAAACACCATTGAAAGGGGGGGTTTTAAAGCTTTGTTCTGCCCCATGGTTAGTGGAGCCTCCATTAACCCATAATTAATTTCCGATGAGTGAAAGAAATCCACCCCTTTTCACACTTGTACAAATGGAAAAAAGAAGTAGGGAATTAATGAAGCTTCATTAATTGAAAAAGGAGGAGGAAAAAAGACAAGAAAAAACGAGAAAGGGGAGGGGAACCCCCCCCCCCCCCGGCTGCCCAAACCGGTGGGGGTCCAACCGGTGGCACCCCCCCCGGATGGGAACCGGTGGGGGGTGCCCATCGGGCCCTTCCACTCCCTCTCACTCCTCTCTTCTCTTCTCTCTATCCCCTCTCAAAAATTAACGGTGGCATCCCCCACCTCAAAAATTAACGGTGGGTACCTCTACCGGGTAAGGCCTTCAAGGCCTATAAATATCCCCTAAAGGGGTAAGAAGAAAGTATGTCCATTTGGCCCAAAATTTGTAAGGAGAGACTCTGTCATTTTGAAGACACGAACTTGGTGCTCTACACAAGTTCAACGCCCGCCAGGAGGAGGAATCTTTTTTGGATTCCCTTTTAAAGTTCTCTTAAGAGATATTCTGCCGAAATTTTGTTGTAAATCTGGCATTCTATAAGCCGTTATTTTACCAAATTTTAATGAAATAAAATATTGATTATGTTGTTTCCATACTTAATATATGTATGTATGTTGTTTGCATGTATGAGCTTAATTTCATATCTAATTAATCATGCATGTGTGTAATTAGCCATAACTAATTAACTATATACTTAATTAATTATATACCTAATGACATAAATATCCTTGGCCTCTCCTAAGTCCTAAAACATACCTAAAGCCTAATTAATAAAATATAAACATATTCTCATAAACTATAACTTAAATAACATATACTTAACATGTTTAAAATACATGAACGTCATTATACTCCTGAAATAACCCATTTAATTACAGAATTGACCCTAAATGACTTAAATATCCCTCATGCTTAATTAATTAATAAAATCTATGGGAATTAATAAAAACCAGTAAAATCAATATAAAAATCAGAAAAGTTTAGTAAAAATCAGTAAAACTCAGTAAAAATCAGGAAACCAGATCTGAAAATACATAAATTCAAAAAAATGACTTAAAATATCCTTCATATGCCTAATTAATTAATAAAGCCAGTAAAATTAATAAAGAAATAGTAAAATTCAGTAAAAAACTAGTAAAATCAGAGAACCAAATATGAAAACATATAAAATTTCCGAAAGGACTAAAATGCCCCTCTAGAACTTAATGAAATTACAAAAATATCTTCACCTATGGTAAAAATCTGTAAAAATTACAGAAAATTTTTAAAAAATATCAAAATCTCTCCTATACCCAAAATATCCTCCAAACTTTAAAAAGACAGGTAAAATTATCAAAATAACCTCAATGTAATAAGAATAAGTGAAAATTCTAGAAAATACATAAAAATATAAAAATAGACTTTAAGTCTAAAAATTCAATTTGGAGTAAAATTACCAAAATATCCTTATAACCCAAACATACTTAAAATAACTCTAAAATACCTCCTAAGGTTTTGAAACCTTCTCACATCATTAAAACTCACCTCACACACTAAAGTGACTATAATGCCCCTATACCCTCCAACTTAGCATAATTACAAAAATACCTTTATGGGTCTAAAATAATTGGAATCCATCTAGATAATTCGGAGTCAATCCAAAACTTTTTAAAATCCTTCCAACCAATCATAAACACATACTAAACTTGGGTAAGGCCAAGGACTTAGTTTAAAATATGTCTTCATATGCATGTGCTGCGTGTAGTAGTAGTGTTGCATGTTACAAGGGCATCAACGAACGTTTAATCAAGGGTTGTTGAGCGGTTGCTCGACGTAATTAACACTGACCGAGGTTAGTGGAGAGAGGTCATATGCTCGGATCTTCGCCTGACCCGAAGTTCCGGACTCCCTGAGGGCTAATCCCAAGTTCTCATAGTCCAAGAAATAAAATAAATAAAATCGACCTATATTTCTCTAAATAAAACAAAAACAAAAACATAGGATTAATAATCCGATAGGAGAGATCTAGGCTAGGTTCCAAACACGTGTACATTGCGTCAACAACGATCGTTGACACTCTGGTGCCAAGCTAGTGAACTAGCAACCCAATGTGGCTCTATCACCTCTTCTTTCTCCTCTGTGTGGGCTGCCCCAAGTTCAGCTTCAAACCATGAAATGAAGTCCCCCTTTGCTAGGACCGAAGCCCTCACCCACAACTTGTCCACCACTACCAGCTCTTCTTCATCACTGCCCTTGCTCCTATCTTTTTGAGGTCAAGGCTAAAGCCTTAATCTGAGAATCCTTCTCTTCATTCCTTACCACCTTCATCCCTCTTTTCATTCCTTACCCCCTTCCCCCATGTGTTGTCTGGTGCTATTTGCATATATGTTGATCTCTACCAATTAGGACGTTTCTTGTTACCAAGTAAGAACAGATTTTGGTCTCAAAGCAAGGTTATTTAAGACTTCTAGGATTTTTTTTGCCCCACTTACTTACTTTTAAATACCTTTTCTACATTGGCTTCTGCCTATTAACTGGAATAGGACACATTCTTATTTTTGTCTTCAATTCAATAATGCCTTTGGAATATCAGCCTGCGTTGGGTGATTTACATGTTCTGAAGTCTTTTGAAACTATATGTTCTTTAACTTATTATCCAAAAGACGCTACAATAGCCATCTTTTGAGATTCCTCTAGAATATTTTTAAAATCTACGTCTTTCAGTTATCTTGAGATAAAATTGAGATTGAGACCAAAGAGTAAGGGGGAAGTTGGAGAGTAGGCTTGAGAAGGATGGGGGAAGAGGTGGTGGAAGGGAATAAGGAGAAGTATATGAGGAAGACAAAGGAGGTAGATGATAAAGAGGAAACATTGGAAATTAACATTTGATGTCGGATCTCCTCTCTCTAATCTATGGAAGTGACATTAAGAGCCAAAATGGCAATCCTTGAATCAATTTTGTGCTAGTAGTCTATTTTGCTTGAAGTCATATGAAATAAAGAACTGAATGAGCATCTTTGAGGATGCATTATTGGCAAGTATTTAAAAACCAGCTTGGAATCGGACAGGCCTTGGCTAGTTCCAATTCTGGTTCTAGTTCCAAGGCCAATTTTGGCCAAAAACCAGCCATTTCTGGCCATTTTCCCTCATTGGAAATGGAGTGGTTGTGGCCGGTTCTGATCCATTTCTCCAGTCACTTTTCAATTGTCCATGGCAAAGGCTGATGATGTGTAAATAAGGAATACAAAAATTGGAAGAACATCATGCTATTTTTTATAGGCATGAAACCACAAATTTGTTTTTAGGATTTGTCAAGAACTAGCATGGCAAAATAAAGAATGTTTGACTTTTTGATGGAGGTGCTTACTGACTGGAAACAGGTATGGCCATAAACCGAACACTTGTTTGTATCATGTAGGAGACCAAAAGATACCCATGTGCTCGACATGAATTTAGGGCTTACAAGGGCATCCTTGACAGGATTACCACTATCACAATTTTTGATGAGGTAAATATCATTTTTGTAGATGAAGAACTAAGTTACGGAGAGGTATTGAGGCTTCGACCTTCTTATTGACAGTGAGGCAGGTCAAATTTTGGTAAGCATAGAATCATCTCAAATATGACTCCTTAAGCTTGGAACCAGCAAGCACGTTACTACTTACTAGCTGGGAATAGCTGGCAGTTATTAGTGTCCACCCCTAGTGAGGAACAGTCAGCAGTCAGAGGAAGATAACGAAAAGATCCTCTACTCTAAAGGATTGGGGAACACACTAGAAAAATTATGATGCCAGGGAAGTTAGAAACTTCAAGAGTTAAATGGATATGATATTTGGAGGTGGTGTTGTACATCTCGTAGCTTGGGTCTTTTATGATTGTTCTTTTAAGGGGCTTCTAACCAAAGAATTTGAGGTCAAATTTTGATCCAGACTGGCCCTGGTTGGTTCCGGTTCTAGTCTTAATTTTAGGCAGAAAGTGAGAAACCAGCTGGTTCAGCTGGTCTTCAACTTCATGCTTCTAATCAGGACGTCGATGCGGGTGGGAGGTAGCCAGGGTGAAATTTCCTCTATGATATTTAAGGGTCTTTCTTGTGCTTTGGGAGTAGTCTCAAGTCTTTTGTTTGATCAGTTGCGTCACCTCTATTTATATTAAATAAGTTGGTGATATTACCCACATTTTTTAATAAAAGAGAAAAAGGCTATAATGTTGAATTGCCACAGCAACTCATACTGATGTAGGCCGAGAGTGCCGAGCTAAAGATCAGAGTAAATGAGCCTGTTCTAGATAGCAAGGATGGGTTAAACAAAGTGATTGTGCCTGCTCTGCGGTAGCCAAGAAAGTGGGCTTATTTGGTTCAGGATAAGTGTTTTGAGTGTTTTACAAATGGGCTCTGGGGATTTGGCTGTAGCAGGTGTGCAAATTAAAGGGTGGATTTAAGAGTCCACGGACTTCATTGGGTTGCTTGATAATGCACCATGTAGCCAGCCCTGATCCTCTGCTTTCTTACAAAACCTGCTAAGAAGATTGGCAACTAAGCCAAACAATAAATAGGGATAATCGATCCCCTTGTCTGAGTCCTCTGGAATTGAAGAAGCACCCATACACTTCACCATAACAATAACATAGAATCTAGCTGTTGTTACACAGTTTTTGATCACCTTTATCCAGGCCTCAGGAAGATCCTGTATAGTCATGATCTGCCACAAGCATTTCCAGGACACTCGATGCCTCATTAAAGTCCAATTTACGTGCTACCCCCATACTCCCCTTCTTCCTTACTGAAAATATGAGCTCATGTGCTAGCAAAATTATCCTTCAGCCTCCTCCCCTGAATGCTGATTGATTTTCCTCGACCAGTTTACCAACCACCTTTCTTAGTCTGTTGGCCAGGACCTTTGCAAAGATCTTATAAGAGCAGTTAAGAAGACTAATTGGCCTGAAGTCTTTCAATTCAACAGCTTCATCTTCCTTAGATAGGACACCAATAATGTCTGGTTAAAAATTGCACAGCCCACTCCTGTATTAAAACAGTATTGAACTGCTTTGACGACATCATTTTTCATATCATCCCAAAATCTATGATAAAAAAGTATAGGAAAGCCATCAATTCCAGGTGCTTTGTCTGAACCTAAACTGAACAAAACCTCTGTCACTTAATCTTCTGAAATGTTCTGAGTCAAAATCTGCTGATCTTCCTCTGTGAATGTCCTAATGCTCGAATCATTCCAACTAGGAAACCATCTATTCTCAGCCCTAAACTGATCAGAATAAAACTGCACAACCTCTGTGGCTATCTCCTTGGGCTCCTCAATCTAACTGTCTCCTTTTCTAAGCATAGATGCTTCCTTCTTCTTCTCCCATTTGCTATACAATGGAAAAATTTTATATTCTGATCTCCTTCCTTTTAACCATGTCACTCTCGATTTTTGTCTCCACCTGATTTATTCTTCATTAAGCCATTATGTATACAAGCATTTGATCTGCAATCTTTGTTTCTGCTCTTCTTCAGTTAGACATCTGATTTCTTCTATTTAATCCAAACTCATCAATTGTTCTTTCCATCTCTGTACTTTCTTAACTCTCTTGTTTCTCCATTTTGCTAGCCCAAGCTTTAACCATTTCTTTCAATATTCTTAGCTTCTGAAACAAAATTTCAGGCCCCCTGTATGCTGTCCTGAGTTGTGCTTCCATGATTGCTGTACTAGTTCAATAAACTTCTCATTATTTAGCAAAATCTTCTCAATTCTGAAGTTGTTATTCCTTCTGACATTATTTTGCAGTCCAACACTGTAGCATCATGATAAGAAACACTCCTTGGTAGTAAATATGTTTTTGTCTGAGGACATATAGAATCCTATCTGATATCCACAAAAATTCTATTTAGACAAAGACGGATCTTTCCTACCATTACTCTGTGAATCTGCCTTGTGCCAATTGCAACTCCATGAGCCCAGAATCTTCAACCCAATCATTGATTTCTTCATCCCAACTGTTAATGACCTCCCCTGTTTCTATCTACCAGCGACCTCACTTCATTAAAGTCTCCCAAAACACACCAGGGCACATCATGGCTCTTATGAAGTTCTTTCAATTCTTCCCACATCAGCTTTCTTCTAAGAACAGTACTTGCCAATATACATTAGTTAGCATCCAGCTTTCATCTTGAGAACCTTTGGTGAAGATGATGGATACATGAAATTCTCCAACCATTAAGAAGTCCCCATTCTAGATATCCAAGTCCCATGCAACAAGAATACCTTTAGAAGGACCTTCAGCTCTCCTGAATGCAAATGCATTCTTATATCCCGCCACAGCTTTAACCATAGCATCTGACATCACACCTTTGTTTCCTTTAAGCACACTAGTACAATCCTTCTACTCCTCACAATATCCCTCACAGCTAACTGCTTCAGCTTATCATTCATCCCCCTGATATTCCAAGACAACATTAACATTCTTGCTTTATCTAATTGGGCCTCCGGATTGCTTGAAACCTTCAAGAGATTTCTCAACTCCTGCTGACCCTTCTTTTCCTCCCCCCCTCTGGCTCCTCAACATCCTGTCCCCATATTTTATGAAATCGACCAACTTTCCCTTGTAACTACAGGCCCAATCCCATTGATTTTGCCAAAAATTCTTGATCTTCCAAGTTCTCCAGAAATAATCCATCCTTTCCACTTTTAGAAATCGGCATCTCCTTGGATCCTTCTGCAAACATGCACCCAGGCTCTACCGGGTTGTCATCGATGATCCGAGAAAGTGGAAGAGGAGAAGGGGATATTGGAGGGGACCCTGCTGTGTTTTGCGTACACATACCTGTAACAGAAGCTGACACCAAGAGTTTCCCCGGACCCTCCATCTTCTCCATACGACCTTCCATAGATGGAAGATCGAGATATGCTGGTGTTGAGCTTTCTCTGATGCAAATATCTCCACCGTCTACTACCTTCTGCTGGGTAAAAATGCCATCTCCTGTTAACTTTGATACACTCACCCCTTCCAACTGCCCTTCACCCATTGAATTCAACATGCGACCCACTGAGGCCTCGCGTGCTACATTAAGCTCTCCTTCATGATCCAATTCCTGACGAGTCAACTTGGTTGACTTATCATCTTCTTCCTCCTGCCTAAAGCCTCTGATGCCCTAGACACCCTATATTTTTGGTTTCTTGAACAACTTCAGCATATGTCCATCTATCATCCACCTTGGACATGTTTGGGTCAGTAGCTATCTTTTCAGGTTCCTCCTTCAAAGAAATCCATATGTGCTCCAATTTCCAGTGAATCTTCACATGTTCCGGTATAGCCACACCAACATCCAATTCTACTAGGATTCCTGCAAAACCCAAGTATGACCAAGATAGTGTGTTTGTATATGCCTTTAAGAATACCGTAAGGAGATGTTATAAAAGAAAACACCTCTGCAAACAAGGCTGCAGGAGTTGAGGATTCTTTATGGTATTCTTCCACATGCAGTTAGCTGGAGCATCTGGCGGGAAAGAAACAATGCTATATTTCGGGGAAGTAAAATATATGTTGAAAACATTTGTTTGCATAGCTCATCTTTTTTGTCTTCCTGGTCCAGATATATTGGTGGTCGTGTTCTAGATTCGTGGATTAAGGCAATATATTAGCATGCCTTAATAGTTTTTTTATTTTTTACTGGATAGGAATCTCTCCTATCCAGCTGATTGTACTTCCTCACTTTTTATAAATTGGTGGTACAATCCATGTTTTTCTTGAAAAAAAAGGCAACCCTTTCACTTGAAACCAGTGAGTTTCTCCTTTCTTGGCTACCATTGTTCCAAAGCATGGCTTCCATGGGGACCAGGACACCTCCCCCAATTGCTTCAATGGCAGATTTCTAATCTTCAAAGATGGCGGCCAAAGCACAATGGTAGAATCATTCACCTCTACTATTCTCAGTTTCACCTACGGCTATTTCAGATGAAATCCCTCCCGTAACCTTATCAATGAACACCTTGCCAGTATATGTAGTACCTACCAAGCAGTTCTCGAAGCTCTTCATATTTCTTCTGTAGGCAAAGAACCATGGTATGTCCACCAATGGTCCCTCCCTCGTCTGTTTCATCTCCTGATCTGCTTGTGGAACCTTTCTCTCTACTGTGGCTGTGTCAAACACACAAGAATAGCTGCGATGCAACACCCCTCTGCACTTCCAACAAACCACATTATTCCTGCAGTCTTTGACCTGATGATCAGAAGAAAGATATCGAAAACATTTACTCGATTTCCTCTGCTTCTGAATGGACTGCTCAGTTATTACTCTCTACACCCTCCCTTTACTACTGGATTGATTTGCTCTCTCCCTTCACACCGAAGAATCCCAACTGCTTACCACCTCCAACCCCTGCTTCGCCTTCCCCCACTATCTGCTTCTCTCCATCTCACCACTTCCTCCCCAGCCCCGCCTCTACCCACTCCCTGCCCCGCATTTCCCCTCCATGTCACCCGCATTGTCCGCTCATCGCTGCTCCCACCACTTCCTCCCCGGCCTCACCTCTACCCACTCCTCCCTGCCCCGCCGCTCCCCTTTGTGTCGCCCACTAGATCAAGCTTAACAAATTCTATTTAGAAATTAGAACCATTGTATTGTAATAAATTTCAAATACATTTTGTGCCGATCTCATTACAATCTCGTAAACGTCATGGACCCTCTCTTTAGATGCCTTACTTCAGGCGTCACAGTACATGACATTCAATGTACTTGTCAACAAGAAACGGACAGGAGGCTTTGTGTGAGTTTGTTTGCATTATTGTGTTGTGTGATTTCCTACAAAGTTAAAAAGTTGGTAATGCTCTACTTCATTGCCCAGTGCGACTGTGCCTTGCAAGATCTGTTTAAGCATCTATTATGGTCATTGAGGTAGATGTTTCCCAAGCAGATTTTCACTGCTTGGAAAGGATTGAAGGTCAATGAGTTTGGTGACATGCCTAGAGTTTGGGCCTCCAAAGAATAAAATAGGATGCCTTTCATGGAGAATTGGTGCAAGCATTGTATGTTTCATTAGTTTTCTTCCCCAGTAAATAGAAAGAAAGTTGTGCTATCCTATTGGATAATTGTTGGGCTAACTACATTGTTCTACATTGAAAGAGGGAATCTAAACTATAAGATGAATATAGCATCCTTCTGTTGACCTTTATGGGAATTCTAAACTTCATGACCTCTGCTGCCCTGTGATTTGCTGGACGACCCCTATTGATCCCGTCAACTTTTTTTTTTCTTTTTTGTGTGTTTGGGGGCGGGGGAGGCGTGGATAGCACCACATGTATATATAAAAAATCAAAGGGAGATCCTAGTCAAATTTATATGGAGAACTACATCATCTGGCTGCTGTCACCTAATGGTGAATTCTCTACAAAGACTGCTTCCAGATTTCTGAGTGAAGACCAACTGCTTCCTAGTTCATCCTCCGGCGATGAGATTTAGAAAGTGTTATGGAACTCAACGATACTCCTCTCAAAGTAGTATATTTTGTTTGGAAATGCCTGTGAAATGCACTTCCCTGCTTGAGAGGGTTGCCAGATTCATTCCCTACATCGACAATTTATGCCCGATAAGTCTTCCTCTGAAACTCTGGAACAGCTTTTCTTTGAATGTAGCTCTAGCCAAAGCAGTATGGAAGGATCTTGCTTGAATTACCAGGCAGCAGCAGAATAACACCACTGCCTGAAAGATTATTTGCAGTAGGCCTCCTCCCTTCAGAAATTGCAAGAATGATTTGTCACTTCTGTTTCTCAATCCTTTGGCAAATCTGGATGGCACCATGGAAAGAGGCTATAGAAGGAAAAATAGCTTATCACATTGCTATCATTAAGAGAGCCACCAGTCATTGCAAGGATTGGGTGCTACAGCCCGTAACTCCTACACCACTTAATCCATATTGAACTCTGAAATGGAATCCTCCAAGTATCCACGTGGCTAAGATCAATGTGGATGGCGGTCCGCTGTCCTCAACCAGAGCAACAGGTCTGATCATGAGGCAGGTCCCCCCTTCTCCATAAAACAGATGCACTACCATATCTTATTCAGAAATTATTGAAGCTCAAGTTAATCCTTGAAGGTCCAAACATTGCATCCCAACATTCTGGAGAGTATTATGGACACTGAAGCAAAAATCATTGCCCAGATATCCAACAAAAGTTTTGTCTCCTGAAGATATAGGAGCATTGTAGAGAAGTGCCAGCAACTCCTCCAACATCGACACCACTGTCTGCTTCAACCCCCGATCTTGTAATGAAGCAGCTCATACATTAGCTAGATTGGCGTTATCTACTCTGATGAAACAATGTGGGCAGCACTGAAGGTATCAAGAATGTACTCCTTGTCTGATATCACTTAATAGATTGGTTATCTTACCCTTTGAAAGGTTCAAAAAAAAGAATCTTTATGAAAACGCTACATAGGAGATATTAAGCTAGTTGATGGTGGAGAAGCTGAGATTTAGCATTAATGTCTATGCGAGAGCACTTCCTGAATTGTCATTTGCTGCTTCCCTGGTAGTAGGTTTTTTGGTAAATTGTTGCCAAAGTGGCTCTAAGCTTTAAGCTGATGAAGATTAGGTGTTGATCTTTGACTATCCAATAATGCAACTCCTAAACCTCAGCTGTTACCTTGCAGGATTTTTCTTTTTTAATCATAACTCAACCATTAATGCCTACTTGCTAGGAAGAGAGTCTGAAAGACAAGATAGTATGATCAACAGATAGTCTCTGTTGATTTCTTTCAGAAGTTTTCACTTCTCTAAATTGTAGAAAAGAAAAATAGTTTCTTGCATGTGTTCCTTTACCATCCCTTTATTTTTATTCAGTAATGAAACTCCAAACGCTGCAGTGTGGCTGCTTTCTATATTCATTTCTTTTTTCAGATTTTAGGGCGACACCTCTCCCTCTTTCCCCATTAACTGACTTGAAGGGAAAATCGCATTGCTCTGGATCTGTATTCCCTTTTTTGGGCATCCAGGGTGAAATTTGGGATTAAAACCAATTTCATTGTGTAGGTTTCTTTGATTTATTTGAAGCTTGTTTTATTTTTGGTTTCTTTTGTGCATGTAGTTACATGTTCTACTCATGTGACCAACAACTTATCTCTATTTTAGTTTGGTCTCGTAATTTTTCAGTTGGTCCTGGGTGAGGATTCTCCCCAAATCTAGGCTTCGGCTGTAATCTCCTCTGTTTATTTAGGCGGTACCGCCACTATTCCTTTCAGAAAAAAAAGAAAACAACTAATCGCTGTTCGTTTTCTCCGACTGCCAGGGTGAACAAGGAAGGAAGAGCTGCTGGAGTGTTGGAAAACTTCGCTGAGGGTGAAAAATATGCAGAACACGGTCTGCGGAAGTTTGTTCGCAACAAAACTCCGGAGATCATGCCATCTATCAACAGATTCTTTGCTGAACCCAAGTGAAGAATTCCATGTCAATAAATTACCCAGGAACCTTGGCCTACTTAAGCGGACTATTTGCCTACTTGAGTGTTTCTTCTGAATTGTGGCTTGTATAAAAGAACAGCACAATATTACTTGGTTGTGGTGGGGTGACACTGGTCCCTGCTGCGTGTGCAAGATTTAGGGCCAGAATGTATTTGAAATATTATGGTGGTTTGTTTGGGTAAATACTGTTGTCTTAAGTTCCTGGTGTTTCTTGCGATCCATTGACTACCCTATCCATTGACAGTATCCTTCTTGTGGCAATATTTTTTAATAAAAAAAAAAATTATAATTTGTAATTAAAATCCACTTATTTATCTATCGTCTTGAGAATCATTTGCGTGTAACTCTTTAGGCCTAATAATCAGTCCGATTAATAGTCCAATAAGCTCAGTGACTCCTCACTGACTTTATTAATCAATTAATAATTCTTTATTAATTAATTAATCAATCGAATTGATGTCGCACATCGAATTCGATCGGGCCTCCGATCACATTGGGTGTCAAGCAACACTGCGTGAACTTGGAAGGTATCGGGGTTAAGTAATTTACTTTTGGAATCTTTCTGCCGATAGTTATCGCGTGGATATAATCTTTTATTCGTACAATGCTCTCGAGTCGACTCAGGGTATGGTATACTGTCAAATCATAACCGGTCAACTCACTTGAATTGGATGCCGCTGATGAATATCGAAACTTCCTTTCCCGATATTATTGTCCGCCCTAACTAGGGACTTTCGTGCATCCTTCTTAGAACATTTTTTCTCTTCATACCGAGAACGAATGATTCCTTATTGACATTCAATTTCCTTCGACGGTATTCTGTTGTACTCGATCCTTGGCTGTTTAGAATCCCGTAGTTAGAGATTCATAAACTAAGGTCAAAGCACAGAAGTCTATCGACAAGATGTCCTTGGTGTCTCAAGTCCGAGGACCATCCATGCAACTGCGACAATAGAATCAAGCTGGTTGACAGTGAGGTACGATACCATCCAGCGATTCAGTCGGATCAGTTCAGTGAACTCATTCTCTAATGAGCATCTACAGATTCGCCTTAGTGTCTCTACACAAGTGACTTATGAGATTAGTCACCCTCATCATATGAGCCGGAGTAATCTGTACTAGTATAACTGGATATCCGATATCCTTCTTGGATATCCTCCGACTATGAACGATTAAGAATATGTGTTTAAGTGATTAGTCTCACTAGTATGATCTCATCATAATCTGATCACTATCGCACATATTCATAGACTTCATTATGAGACGATAATTAATACGATTTACACATAATGAATATTATGTCATTATATTAATAAATGAACGAGATTTACATAGTCAGATTGACTTATAGGCTACCTAAGACTAACAATATAGAGTAGAGGCTACTGACTTACTGGGTACTCTGTTCAGTAGGTATGTTGCTGACTCTAGAGCATATCTCCAGAGGGACACTGGTAATCCCGAAAAATTCATCATGGATCACATCATGTCCAACAAGGTGCGATTCCTCCTTTCTGATACATCATTCATCTATAATGTATATGAAGGGGTCGGCTGAGAAAGGATACCATTATCCTTTAAGAATTGTGTAAAATTAGTACTCAAGTATTCTCCTCCTCGATCTAATCGAAGAGCTTTAATACTCTTTCCAAATTGCTTCTTTACCTCATTCTTGAACTCCCTAAACTTCTCAAACGTTTCCGTCTTGTAGTTCATTAAGTACGCATAGTCGAATCTTGAGAAGTCGTCGGTGAACGTGATGATGTATAAGAAGCCACCTTTGGCTTGCGTAGACATGAGACCACATACATCTTAATGTATTAATCCCAGAATGTCTTTGGTACGTTCTTCATGTCCAGTAAATGGAGATTTGCCATCTTTTTCATAAGGCAGGACTCACATGTCGCAAACGATTCATAATCGAATGTTATTTATATAACCATGTTTATGCAACTTTTACAGCCTGTTTTCACCAATGTGTCTAAGTCTATAATGCCATATGTAACCTTGGTTCACACAATTCTTGCTCTTCTTAAGAGCATTATCAATATAAAGATTGTAATAAGAAACATCTAATAGATATAGACCGTTGACTAAAGATGTCGAAGCTATTGATTTATTACCATAATAAATAACAACTTTTTATTTTCTATAGTCAACGTATATCCTATCTTGTCTAAACAAGATATTGATATGATGTTCTTTATTATGCTAGGAATATAATTACAATCTTCCAATGACAAAGCATCTCCCGATGGAAGCCTGAGGTTTACTATCCCTACAACAACTGTCGCAACTTTTGTGCCATTTTCTAGTTTCAATTCCACCTCGCCTTTTCTCAGTTTGCACTTACTTCTCAGCATCTGCACATCATAGCAGATATGAGAAGCACATCCGGTATCTAATATCCAAGATGTGGAATCTCTAACTGACAAGTTGATGTCTATCATATAAATATCTAAAACTTCTGATAGCTTCACGTCAGTCTTTACAGACAGTCTCCTAGTTGGAATCAGAATCTCAATGACTTGCAATACAACTTTGTGGATAGCACATGAAAACTGTAAAACAATCAAAGAGCACCCATCTCATGGGACTTGCAACTCCTTGCAATATCCGATCATATCTTCGGTCCCCAGAGATTTAATGGCCTTGTGGATAGCACAACAAGCCACTAATTCTAGTCTAAGCTAACTATCGTTACGAGACGAGCATAGATTTGCATGCAGCCCTTGTGTATAACATAATAAAGCTACATGGTTCCTCTACCCCGATCAAATAGGCATCTAATGTCATAGCTACAGTCTCTCCTCACAATTAAACAGGCCTTGTGGTATCACAACAAACTGACGCGGAACGTCGGCAAGACGGTGGGTCGAAGGCGGGGGAGACGATACGAACACGGGCCTCACACCCACGGCCTCTCGCCGGAACCTCTCTCAGGCGACCTCCGTGGAGGGACGAGCTCTCATCTCACACTATGAGGAGAGGGAGAACACAATAACACAAAGCTTTTATTCATTCTAGCATGCCTACAAGGGAAGAGATGATCCCTTTATATGGGGAAGGGCATCTTTTGGTCAAGACAAGAATGACCTCATTAAAAAAGAAATACCAAACATGTCCTAGGGGCAGGAAATGACCGAAATAGCCCTTAAGGCTAGACTAAAATAAAAATGCATTACTAGACTCGATCCTAGATAAGGAGCTTGTCGCCAAGCCACAAAGACGTCTGCGTAGCACGTGCTCGATGTCTGCTCTTCTGCTGTTCGGTGTCCCCACCAACTCTCCCGGGGTGCTGAGAACTCGACCCCATCGAGTAAGGGTCCACGCTGCTCTGGTAGCGCTCGAGCAGGTCTGGATCGAGGAGTTGTAAGTCCTCTCGGCTGATCCACATGTCTTCGGATGGTGGCCGATCTCGCCAGCGGGCAAGGAAGCGTTGATACTCCCTGCTCCTGGTGGTGATTACCTGTTCATCCAGTATTTGCTCAATTTGCTCGTGCCGTGCAGGGGGTGGAGCTGGTGGACACTCTGTAGGGGGGTCACTCTCAATGGATGGCAAAGGCCCAAATGGATCACTAGGAATTGCTGTGGGCTCCTTGTAAGCTACAAAGTCTGCCACGTTAAATGTGGGACTGATCCCATAGTCTGTCGGTAAGTCCACAACATAAGCATTCGACCCGATCCTTTTTAAGATCCGGAATGGGCCAGCATCGCGGGCTTGCAGCTTTTTAACGACCCCTGAGGGGAATCGTTCAGGCCGCATCCTGACCATGACAAGGTCACCCTCCTGAAATTCCTGCACTCGTCGGTGTGCATCAGCCAATCTTTTGTAGAGCTGGTTGCTCTCATCAATTTGCTTGCTAATGTGCTTGTGTAGGTCATGAATATGTTGGGCAAATGACTCAGCCGACTCGGAGATGCGAGCATGCAAGGGAAGGGGAATGAGATCCACAGGCTGGTTAGGCTTGTATCCATGCACGACTTCAAAAGGGCTCATCCCAGTGGTCCTATTGACTGAACTATTATAGGCGAACTCAGCTCGGGGCAAGATCGAATCCCATGTCCCTATGTGCTCCCCTACTAAGCACCTCAAAAGGTTCCCTAAGCTTATGTTGACCACCTCGGTTTGGCCATTAGTTTGAGGGTGATAGGCAGTAGAAAACTTGAGTAGGGTGCCTACTCGGTGCCAAAGGGTCCTCCAAAAGTAGCTGGTAAATCTCACATCCCTATCTGAGACTATGGTCTTGGGAAGACCATGTAAACGGACAACCTCATCAAAGAAAAGACAAGCCACCCTAGATGCGTCTGAAGTTTTGGAGCAAGGGATGAAGTGGGCCATTTTCGAGAACCGATCAACCACTACGAAGATGGAGTCATGCTTACGAGGGCTCTGTGGTAGTCCAAGCACAAAATCCATACTCACGTCCTGCCAAGGACGATCAGGGACGAGAAGGGGAGTGTAGAGGTCAGTGTTCTGGCGTTTTTGCTTGGCAGTGGCGCAAGTACGACACTGGGCCACTAAACAAGCTACATCGCGCTTTAGGCTTGGCCAATAGAATCGGCTTTCAACAGCCTCAATGGTTTTGTTTCGACCAAAGTGCCCACCTAGACCGCCCGCATGTACCTCCCAAATTAAAAATTCGCGAACGAAAGTGCGTGGCACACAAAGCTGCTGACCTCTAAATAAGTATCCGTTCTACAGGAGATACTCACTCGTACCCCTAGAGGATCCGGCTTTAAGGGTGGTATAGATCTCTCCAAAATCAGGACATCCCTTATACAATTCCTTGAGTTTATCAAACCCAGTCACCTCAACACTCATGATGGAAAGAAGGGATACTCGTCGACTGAGGGCATCTACAACCCTATTCTCGACTCCCGCCTTGTGCTTTAGCACGAAAGTGTAGGCTTGCAAGAACTCTACCCATCGACCATGCCTAGGATTCAACTTTTTTTGAGAGCTGAGGAAGAGGAGTGCCTCATGATCAGAGTACAAGACAAATTCCTGCGGCAACAAATAATGCCGCCAATAGCGAAGAGCCTGGACGACGACATAGAACTCTTTATCATAAGTTGAATATTTCAGCTTAGCATCAGCTAGCTTCTCACTGAAATATGCCACAGGGTGCCCTTCTTGACTTAACACTCCTCTTATACCGACCCCAGAGGCGTCACAAGAGACTTCAAAGACTTTGGAGAAATTGGGGAGGCGAAGTATAGGGGCCTGAGTGATTCGATTCTTGACCTTTGCGAAGGTTTTGGAAGCGGCCTTCGTCCACTCAAAAGGTTCCTTACGGATGCAGTCCGTAATTGGGGCCATCACAGTGCTGAATCATCTAATGAATAGCCTATAGAAAGATGCTAGTCCGTGGAAACTGCGAACATCATGGATGCTCATAGGTTGGGGCCACTCAACGATCGCCTTGACCTTTTCAGGGTCGGCGGAAACTCCCTTATGTGATACTATGAAGCCTAAGAAGGTTACTTGATCAGTAAAAAATGCGCACTTCTTAGGATTTGCATACAAGCTCTCTTTTCTCAGTACTTCGCACACCTGATAGAGGTGGCCCAAGTGGTCCTCCCTGGTCCTACTGTAAATGAGAATGTCGTCGAAGTAGACAACAACAAAGGAGTCCATGAAGGGTCGGAGGACCTGAATCATCAGCCTCATGAAGGTTCTAGGGGCATTTGATAGCCCAAAAGGCATGATGAGCCACTCGTAAAGACCATCCTTGGTCTTAAAAGCAGTCTTCCACTCATCCCCTGACCGGATGCGGACCTGATGGTATCCACTCTTTAGGTCAATCTTGGAGAAGATGGTGGCTCTAGCCATCATGTCAAACATGTCGTCAAGTCGGGGAATGGGGAACTTATATTTCACAGTGATTCTATTGATGGCGCGGCTGTCAACACACATCCGCCAGGTGCCATCCTTTTTGGGGCTCAGGAGGGCTGGCACAGCACAAGGGCTGGTGCTGATTCGCAAAAAAACCTTCCCAATGAGCTCCTCGACCTGCCTCTGTAGTTCCGCGTGCTCGGTGGGATTTAAACGATAGTGAGGCAGGTTGGGCAAGGTGGACCCAGGGACGAAATCAATAGTGTGTTGTATGTCACGCATGGGCGGCAGATGATTCGGAAGATCCTCGGGGAAGACATCATGATACCCGTACAAGACAGTTTCCACTTCCTCAACTCGTGGAGTGGAGTAACCTTCAGATGGATTACTCATGACGACAGCCCAAATCGGAGCTCCCTCGGCAACCTCGCCCTCAAATGCACTTGCTTTGATTATATGAAGGGATACCCTCGCTTTTGACTTTACGGCTAGTTCTGGGTTGGGTGGGTTGGATGGGGAAGGAACAAATGGGGAGGGGTTAGGTGAAGGTGTGGAAGGTGAATTTTTTCCGATATGGGATCTCCCCCTTAGCGGGGTTCTTAGGTGGGGAGGGATGCAAGAGAATCTTCCTGCCATTGTGTTTGAAGACACAAATGTTGGCCTTGCCAAGTAGGGTAGCATCCTCATCATAGATCCATGACCTACCTAAGATGATGCTTCCTACTTCCATGCGAAGGACGTCACACCAAATCGGCTTCTGATAGGATTGAAACTCAAGGGGTACCAGGCAGCG
Source organism: Zantedeschia hybrid cultivar (assembly GCA_030544215.1). NCBI lineage: Eukaryota > Viridiplantae > Streptophyta > Magnoliopsida > Alismatales > Araceae > Zantedeschia > Zantedeschia hybrid cultivar. Next base: position 9,715,641 of record JARZZO010000013.1, on the reverse strand, counting down.
GGTCCTGATGGGTAATGATGAGGCATTAATCCACGAGACTTGATATGGTTCAAGGTGAGTCTCAGGATCCAGGCCTAAACGAGAGACACAATCAGTGGAAATTGCGTTGATACAACTTTCACTATCAATTATGATCTTGCATGGCTGGTCGGCTATCCTAGTGTAGGTATGGAAGATGGAGGTTCGACGCCAGTCCTCCTCTTTGGTCTGTGTGAGGATGCATCTCACCACACCAAGCCTAGTGTCTCCGTGTGAGTCCACAATGCCCTCGATCCTAGCGTACCCCCTATGCACACACCCTAGGGTGGCACCATTCTCCTCAAATTCCTCAGCTAAGGCTGGGTCAGGTATGTAGTTATCCTCTTCCTCATGAGTGGTGGGCTAAATTAGCAGGGCCCTGGTGGGACACTAACTAGCATAGTGGCCAACCCCATGGCACCGAAAGCAGTGATTACGAGAGCTCCCTGCCTGTTGGCTATCTCTGCTAGCTAGTTCGGTCCCTCTATCATCTCTCCTCTCAGCCCGTAGGATGGTGGAAGCCTGAGCCGGGGTAGTTGGAGGTAGGGGTGAGGGAGGGCTTGGGGTGGTGGTAGTAGGGACCCTTGCAGAAGTGACGGGAGTAGTTCCAGACCGCTTGGGGAAATGCATGTGGCGATTAGTAGCCCCTCGGGAGTCAGGTTGCCGGAAGATGGGGGGCTTAGTGGGCTTCTGAAACCGTTCTACATCAAAGGCGATCTGATAGGCATGTTCTAGTGTGATCACTTCACGTAGGAATAGCTCACGTTGGATGCTCTCATGCAACCCTGCCCGAAACCTCGATAAGGTGACCCTACTATCTTTGCCAACGCCACACCTGAGACAATAGTCATCAAATTCAGCTATGTACTCAGACACCGTCCGGCCGTCTTGAGTCAACCTTTGCCACTGGTCTAGGAGGCGTTACTCATAAGATGGAGGTACATATGTAACGACCTGCCACCCTATAATCGGAAACCCGATTACTAAATGGGCATCGGATCATTATTTACGGTTCCACACTCGGATCTCATACACACGTCTGGAGGAGTAAGCATTAAACAAGACTAAATATAACAATCACACGGACTTCAAGGAAATTACAAGTGCGCAGGAAGGAAATTAATAATGTCCGTACACAGTCCAACAATAATTACATGGTCCAAAGAATTAAATAAGTACAGGCAGAAGCAAAGTACAACAACATCGGGGCATACCCCGGAACTGAGATAGCTGCTGGTTCGCACACTAAGGAGAATACCATACGCCGCCACTCGCCAAGAAGTCCACACCTGAAACCGCAGGGAGTGAGCCACACCAGAATTGGGCTCAGTAGGGATCATCCGATCCCCCGCCTCCCACTCACACACCTACAAGTATAATAATATAGATTGAAGGCAATTAAGTAAAGCAGTAACACAATTCCTAAATTTTGATATAAAATACATGCATTCGAAATGTAGCACGCACAACTCTGAAACCATTCTACCAGGGAGCCTACAATCAGTGTCTCGGCAAAACACGCCAACCACACAGCCGAACGCGGGAAACACCGACCCGCTGAGACAAAACAGTAACCCCTCGGATAGCACGCTAGCTACTCCGGCCTAACTGGCGCTAGGTGGTTTATGCTTCCCCCAGCACGAGTGACACTCCACAGGTACCACTCCTACACCGGTATTAGCTAACCCCGGGGTACACCAGGTGACCCTCTCTCTAGGCGTCACCCCACCACTCCTACACCGGCGCTGTGTCCTTCCCACACTGACACAGGGTGTCAAGCGCTACAACTGTCACTATAGGTCCACGGTCGCACGAAATACAACACGGTGCGATCCGGTCACGTAAAAATCCTCATCCTCGGGTACGATTTAAAGCATGCATCGATTGAACTATCTAACGGTGTAAACACATATTAATATCATGAATTATTGTGGTTCTGTCTTGAATCGCATCGCCCGTGGCCGACGCCATTCAAACCTCCTAAACTGGTTCATATAAACTCGGCCTCATAATATGGTCTAAAAGGCGTCGTGCCTAGTTGTCGTCTTTTAAAACGCGTCGTTGTCCCTAGTCGCATGTTAACGACAGAAACAGAGACAAGCTACGGTTGATTCACTTAAAACACGTCGTCCTGGGAAGCCGCCATTTGAAAGGCATTGCTGTCCCTAGACGCTATTCAACACAGAAATTTATTCTAACATAAGTCGCTTCTGGGACATTTCTGCCTAAATGGCGTCGTCCTAGGAAGCTGCCATTTGAAATGGCGTCGTCCTAGCGTGACGTTATTTAGGGCTAGAAACCGGTTTCCTGCAACTCGACCCGAGGGTCTCCTTTTAACCCCAAATTTACCCGTAAAACACCTAAGAGGGGGAAATGAAGAGGGGAAACCAATCCATCCCAAGAAACTACAAATCCTCATTCATAAAAATGGCCACTTCCATCAAGAAAGCCCCTTAACATGCTCATTCTACCTAAAAACCCCACACACACATCATGCTTCACAACGGGAAACACGGATGAAATAACCACACTACATGCAAGGTTCGTCCCCCTACCGATTACTTGAACTCCTCCTGGCTCCGTGCCGCCGAACCGCCGCACCGCAGGCCGCCGCCGGTACCTCCGAGGACGTCGTCACTCCGCCGGGACATCGGCCGCCGCCCGGAGAATGAAGCGCCGCGAAGGAAGTGGTGGTGGTAGTGGTGAGAGGTAGAGAGGTATTGGAGTGGTGGAAGAGGAAGAAAAGGAAGGGAAAGGAAAAGAGGGATCGGAGGGGGCGGAGAGAGGGAAGAGAGAGAGAGTGAGAGGGAGAGAATGAGAGAAAGGAGGGAAGGCTCGCGGGGTCAATCTGAAACAGGATAAAACGTGTCGTGCGAGACAGATGCCTATCAGATGACAGGACGGGCCGTACTGACAGAGACTCTGAAACGCGTCGCCTATCAAAGACACCGTTCAGACGACAAGACCGGCGCCGTACATTAACAACCCAGGGTCATACTCTGAATGGCGTCGTCCATCAAGGACGCCGTTCAGATGACACGACATGGGCCGTACTCTCGCGGCCTGAAGCCCGCCCACGTGGCGTCTACGTGGCACAACAACAACTCAACTAAATGGCGTCCACTCAGCAAGACGCCGTTCGAAAGGCGTCGTGCATCCTAGACGTCATTTAGAAAGCACTACCCAGACCCATCAGGGCCCAAACCAAGGGATATGGCCCGAAACCGACCCGAAAACTGAACCCGAATCATCAATCCTTATAACATATTTCTCTCGTAATTTCTCTCTCATATCCTCCCATGTGGAGATAGGTCTCAGCCGCCTTTCAACACGAAGATGCTCCACGTTGAGCCAGTAGGTTTTGGCTCGACCCACAAGCCTCATAGAAGCAAGGCTCACCTTCCTCTCTTCACTCATGGTATACCAGGTAAAGTACTGGCTCATCCCTGCCTCCCAGTCAAGATAGGCCTTGAGGTCTAGGGTACCATCAAAAGTCGGAGCATCTACCCTCACACTTCGGAGGATGTGATCATCAATGTCGGGGTGATCCCTAGGCCATCTATCAAACGGTCCACGCTCTCGGCCACACTCATAGGCATTCCTAACCCATGGTGGGTTGGGGATATCATGTTCGCCTCTCTCACCCACACCCCTATACCCATGCGGAACCCTCTCAAAGCGTCTGGGGTCTCGCTCATGGTAAGGCTCATCCCCTCGAACCCTGTAAGGGTCAGGAACCCGTTCATATTCATCAAAATAATATCGGGGGCCTCTCGCAAAGGGTGCACGGTCCCTTCTATAGCCGTAGGCCTCCCCTCGTACCCGTGGTGGGTCGGGGAATGGGTCGTATTCGTCATACTCACCATAGCCTCAGGGAACTCTATCGCATGGCACATGATTTTGTCCACGGTCATGGACACCCATCCCATCCCAACGTAGGTCGGGATATCGTTCTTGGGCTAACCCGTCGTCGAACTCTACTCTCCTGCGCGGCGCTCGCTCCGGAGGCGCGTGATTGGGCTCGTGGTCAAGGACATCCTCCTGACCCTGGGGTGGGTTGGGGGCCCTAACTGGCTCTCCTTGGCAGTTATCTAGGTGATCACGCAATCCCGCACGTTCCTCTACCTCTTGGGGTATATCTAGAGGATTCTCTAGATTATTCACTCGTCCTACCACGACTCTCATGGACTCCCCCACGGTAGTGAGCCTCTCGTCCACATGTTGGGTTAGTCGCCCAAACTGATCGGTTATGTCTTGCAAAGATTTGCCCAAGAGGGTCTCTATGGTGTCTACAAGTGTGGGATCCATGACGGGATTGTGCTGAGATGCGGGACGGGACGAGTGATTTCTATGGGCTAACATGCAAGGCTTGATAGGTTAGCAAGGTGAGGAGTTCCTAGACTTGTAGCAAGCAAATTAGATGCAAGATTGACGTCCTCACTCAGTGAACAAGAAACTCAAGACGTGAACTCGTAGTGGTGAAGGGTGTTGAGCACCCGCGGCGTCAGCCCACTAAGTGTGTGGGACGAATCGAGGTAGTTGTGGAGCTACCGACAGGTGTAAGGCTTGTCCACACTTGGCGTGCCGACCTTGCGCTGATTGGAGCACTGGGTTTCGCAGACACTCTCTCACCGCCACAGCAATAATCACTCAGTGTGGTGGAACGCTCTCTCACTCCGGCGCTACGCAATTGATGCAAATACTAAATGAACAGATAATATTGGAGCAGGGTTCAGCACTTACCTAGCCGACCTGCAAGACCGACTTCGATCGGAGACGAGGGCGAGCGGGGATGCGCGGAACACCCACGCAGTGTCGGTGTCGCTTCAGAACCTGTGTACAACGGTCCTACGCCTCACGCAGGAGGGAAATAAATAATTAATTACATGCCATAATCCTATTCCCCATGCAAGAGGACAAATCAGCCACAAATCTCCACGCCGGGAGAATAGTCTATATAAAATAACTTTCAAGTCTCTTAGAAGGCCTGTCCAAATGATGGCATAGCAGATCCCCTTGGAAGCATAGCCAAGATCTCCTCGGGCTTGTAGAGTCCTGTAAATATTTAGAGTGCTAGACTAGCTAAATCCTCCTTGTGCATGTAGAGTCCTGTAAATATTTAGGTTGCGTAACCCACCGAGATTGTTGGTGCATGCACATTACAGCACTATTGGGAGCGGAGACGTCGCCTGGGTGGACTCGGGAACAGCAACGGCGCCATGGGTGTCTGGGCCATGTACGGGACATGGCCTCCTCCTGTTGCACGTTTCGGTGCGGCCCATTGCACCAGGCGCAGCAGGGGCTTCAACTGGGTACGGTGGGCCTCGGGCTAGGGAGCGAGGGGTACGTGGCACATTTCCCGTGTTCACGAAGGGCACGGGCGACGATGTCGCAGTGGCCTCCTTCTTCTCCAGTGGCGGCAGCAGTTGGAGGCTCTGGGTGCGGCCACCAGGGCTTGCAGCGGAGACCAATCCGCCGGTCAGGTCGCCGTCCGCGAGGATCTCACCGGCGGGGAGCAAGGTGGAGAAGGGGGGATGCGGCGGCGCTCGGCCGTCTGGTGTTCACGCCGGTTGGTGGTGCGAGCGTGATCGGCTGTGCCTTCCTCTTCCTTGCGCCGGCAGGAACGCTAACAGCAACGACAACGGCTCGAGGGGGACCGCACGGGCGTCGAGGGTAGCTCAGGATTCCAGTCCGTGACGAGCCAGGTGATGCGTGCAGGTGGTCCAAGGACCGCCGGACGGTGGGCTGGTGGCCTGCAAACGGGCAGGGCCCGATCAGTCCGTGCTCGTGTAGCTCGGCGGTGTTCCCGAGCTCCTTAATCCACTGGGGCCGTGCTAATGCTGCCGTCATTTGCGTGCTTCCGAGGGGGGGGGGGGGGGAAGCGGTGTAGAGATCGGGAGGATGATAAAGGAGGGGGTGTGGAAGAGAGGGGAGGGTTACAGGTGTCAGGCAGTGCTGGAGTGAAGGCCGGGCATCGGAGGTGGCCCCTGGCATCGAAGCCGCCCCGCTCACCGTCTAGAAGAGAGAGAGGGAAGGATGGGTTGAGGAGAGAGGACAGGTGGTGCATAGGTGGGCTATGGGAGATGGTAGCTGGGGGAAGTAGAGAAAAATGGGGGTGGCGGTGGGATACGTGTATTGGCTCCATCGGGTGGGGCATTGCCGCAGCTGGTTATGGGTGACGGTGGGAGGTGCAGGAACAACAATAGAGAGGAAGAAGAATAGCGGAGGGTGGATCATGGTGGTGCTTACGGACGGTGGTCAGTCGGTGGTGGAAGGGGCAGGAGATTAATGGAGAGGGAGAAGGAAAGAGGAGAACGGACAGTGGCGGGTGGGTGGTGGAGGGTGTGTATGAAGAGGAGGTGGTCGGCACGCCTACCAGTTGCTGCCACTGGTGGTGGTGCTACCGGTGCACGCCAGTGGGTGGTGGTGGCAACACGCGGAGTCGAGGATCCTGAGGCCGTGAAGACGTCCTTAAGGTTTGCTCTGATACCACTTTGACACAGAACGTTGGCAAGATGGTGGGTCAAAAGCGGGAGAGACGATACGAACACGGGCCTCACGCCCACGGCCTCTCGCCGGAACCTCTCTCAGGCGACCTCCGTAGAGGGACGAGCTCTCATCTCACACTATGAGGAGAGGGAGAACACAATAACACAAAGCTTTCATTCATTCTAGCATGCCTACAAGGGAAGAGATGATCCCTTTATATAGGGAAGGGCATCTTTTGGTCAAGACAAGAATGACTCATTAAAAAAGAAATACCAAACTTGTCCTAGGGGCAGAAAATGACCGAAATAGCCCTTAAGGCTAGACTAAAATAAAAATGCATAACTAGACTCGATTCTAGATAAGGAGCTCGTCGCCAAGCCACAAAGACGTCTGCGTAGCACGTACTTGATGTCTACTCTTCTGCTGTTCGGTGTCCCCACCACAAACTTGCCTAAAGTAATTCGAATCTTATGACTATAACGATGGTGGACCACGCGGTAAGTTCTTAACTACTCACGTTACGGCTTATAATTTAGACGAGGGTATTTAGATAACTTTTATCTTGGTCTCTCCTAAGTGATAATATATAAATATGTTGTATATATTTACTAAATACTATACCTATTCTGATTCATAATCAAAAGGAAAAACATTGCATCTTATACATGTTTAGTGTGGTCATAGATAACAAAGTGGTTTGACTGGAGCCAACAGTCAAACGCACACAAAATCTAATATAATATTTACATTAGATAACCTGCAAACTCAAAAGGCAAAAGATCTCCATCTTTCTGCCTTCCTGGTAGCAGTTGTGGATCGTCCTCGCTCCTTCCTCGGTTGTCTCGATCAAATTACAATAATTCTAGAATTACATGTAAGTTGAAGAAGGCCTTATGGTGAGTACAAGAGAGAGGGAGGTAGAAGTACATCGAAGTATGAGAGAGAGAGAGAGAGGTGCGCAAACCTCTATTTATTAACAATTTAATAAATATTCCAATCACACATCTACGATCCACATACATCATTCATCACATAAATAATATTAAAAATGCATATCCATGACCATAGTGTGTTTTAAACAATCCACACATGATAAGCGCATCACATGGCTAAAATAAAAGAGTTTCAAAATTAAATAATTTTGGCTTTCAAAAGTTGGGTTCCAATCAAAATTGACTTTTTAATTTCGAAAACTCTTTAATTATCTTAACATGCAATTAAATCATACTTAAAAGCATATAAACACACATCATATGTGTACACACTCTAAATTAATAAATTCAAGATTATTCTATGCAGTTAGAACATTTCTAAAATTAAAACAATTTAATTTAGATTAAACCACATTAATAATCTAACAATTAGACTATTAATAATTAATAACTAATCTAACTCTTTAGATTAGTCCATTAAAGTTAATTACTAATTTAACACTTAAATTAATAATCAACTTTAATCAATTATTAACTACTAACCTAACACTTAGATTAGTCAATTATTGCTAATTATTAATTTAACTCTTAAACCAATAATTAACACAAATTAATTAACAAATTCTAATTCTAACTCTTAGAATAGTTAATTTAAAATTAATTATTAACTTAACACTTAAATTAACAATTAATTCTAATTAACAAAAAGTGCTAATCTAACTCTTAGATTAGTTAATTAATGTCAACTATTAATTTAACTCTTAAAATAATAATTAACACTAATTAATCAATGACTATTAATTTAACACTTAAATTAGTCATTTAAATTAATTATTAATTTAACACTTAAATTAATAACTAACTCCAATTAATTAACAATTAAATGATTTAATAATTAATAATCTAACACTTAGACTAATAATTATTAAACACTAATTTAACTCTTAAATTAGGTAAATTAAGATTAATTATTAATTTAACACTTAAACTAATAATTAGTCTTAATTAATTAGCAACTAATTGATAATTAAAAATGATTCCAAGTCATTAATTAGCCTAATTTTAAATACAATTGATTGATAAATTTAATTTCAAAACATTTTTGAACTTTAAATTTAAGATTCAATTATAACTAATAGGGTATTATGGGTTTTGGGGTTTAGGAAATAAAGGGGGAAATAGGGCCCATTGAGGGCTCAGCCTATTGGGGCAAGGAAATAATTGATCTTTAAGCATGGAATAAATGAAGGAAATATTAATTGGAGATCGAAACAGGATGAGAAACAGTAAAACCTGACTCTGATACCACTGTTGGGTTCTCGTGTTCCTCTGGATCGTTCACGCAGCGAAAAATAAAATAATTTAAAACAATGATCCATTCCTATTTCTGATAACCAAAACTAATAATCGGATTATTGATTCTTACCGTGCACGGATTCGAATCTGCGACCGATTGGTTCCGTTGGTGTAACACCGTAAGCCGCGCAAGCGTCCGGCCTCTAGCGGAGTTCACGCAATCCTCCTCGCAGTGGATATCCTCACAGTTTCTCATTCTTTGCAGCCTACGAAGCCTCTGCCGTTCGCCGTAACGATCGCCGCAATGCACGGACGGTTTCCCGTTGAACGGGAGTCGGATAAGCGGCGGAGCATACCCGGGGATCCGGGTTCGTCTGGAGCGCCAGAGAGAGAGAGGAAGAGAGGAGGGGGCAGCCAGGGTTAAGCAGCAGCCTGGCCTGTTCAGCCCGTTCGCTACATTTTATACTAACCGTCTGATTTTTCATAAAAACCCCCGGTTAATATAAAACCCACTTATTTATCCATCGTCTTGAGAATCATTTGCGTGTGACCCTCTAGGCCCAATAACCAGTCCGGTTAATGGCTCAATAAGCCCAGTGACTCCTCACTGGCCTAATTAATCAATTAATAACTCATATTAATTAATTAATCAATCGAATTAATGTCGCACATCGAATTCAATCGGGTCTCCGATCACGTTGGGTGCCAAGCAACACCGTATGAATCCGGAAGGTAACGGGGTTAAGTAACTCACTCTTGGAACCTTTCCGCCGACAGTTACCACGTGGTTATAATCGTTCATTCGTACAATGCTCTTGAGTCAACTTAGGATATGGTATACTGTCAAACCCTAACCGGTCGACTCAGTTGGATTGGATGTTGTCGAGTAATATCGGAAAACTCTTTTTCCTGATATTATCGTCCGCCCTGGCCAGGACTTCCGCGCATCCTTCCTAGAACATTCTCTCTCTAAATACCGAAAGCGAATGATTCCTTATTGACGCTTAATTTCCTTCGACGATATTCCGCTGTACACGATCCTTAGCTGTTTAGAATCCCGTGGTTAGAGATTCATAAACCAAGGTTAAAGCACAGAAGTCTACCGACAAGGTATCCTTGGTGTCTCAGGTCCAAAGACTATCCACGCAACTGCGACAATAGAATCAAACTGGTTGATAATGAGGTACAATACCATCCAGCGATTCAGTCAGATCAGTTCAGTGAACTCATTCTTTAATGAGCACCTACAGATTCGCCTTAGTGTCTCCACACAAGTGACTATGAGATCAGTCACCCTCATCTTATGAGCGGGAGTAATCTGTACTAGTCTAACCGGATATTCGATGTCTTTCTTAGATATCCTCTGACTATGAACTATTAAGAATATGTGTGTTTAAGTAACCAGTCTCATTAGTATAATCTCATCATAATCTGATCACCATCGCACATATTCATGGACATCATTATGACACGATAATTAATACGATTTACACATAATGAATATATTGCCATTTTATTAATAAATGAACGAGATATACTTAGCCAGATTGGCTTGTTGGCCACCTTAGACTAACATAGTTCTCTAGCCAACGTGCAAACTTATCAAGTACCTCAATTCCATATGATGTTCTAATAACATGTTCACATATCATGACTAGCAATTAAAGTCACAATCAAGTTCATAGCATGTTGATAAGTTCTCATGATTTATCACATAACCTGAAAATTAATCATATTAGCATGCTTTTGAATGAGAACATAAGGAACAAACAAGCAAATGTATATCAAAGCACTTGGGCAAAGAGTGCTAAAGTATTAGTTACTACATATAAGTACAATATCTCATCTGACTATAGGCACCAAACAAAAACTTGGCTCCTAAATTTCAAACCCCCTTCCCTAAACCTTTGACCTCTCCTATAGATGCTTATAAGATTGGTCACAAACTTTGCGATCGCAATGTTCATAAACACACTCTATTTTATTTTCACATCCTTATAGAAATTAGAAATATTATTATAGTGATCAAATCAGGCAAATTTGGCTGCATGAGTTTACTAATATTTTAATCACATAATGTCAAAAGTACTACTTCGTCGTGTAGAGGAATCCAAAAGTGTAAATTAGGTGAAATCAATTCTGAATGATTAATTAAACATGTCTATAGGTATATGAATCAATTGCATAAATTTCTAATATCAAATAAGAATTTTTAATTTTCAATTAATACCAATTATCTTCAAAACAATGTAATCATTAATAAATAATTTGAAATCATGTTTTAGACATCAAATATCATGTTCTTCATGATTTTCACCATTAAATATTATAAATGTAGCAAATTTGATCAAACTACAGTCAAAGGGTCAATGTAGAGTCAAACTAGTAGAAACAATCAATGGTACAGACAATAGTTGATTGTTCCTAGTTTCCTACCCAGACTAGTTCTGGGAGCCATAAGTTGATTGTTTATCATTTCTAGACCAATCTGAACTGATGAATTCGATAGAGTTCAGGCCGCAATTGGATTCCAATGTTCTTCAAACATTAGTTACTTTTGAAATCTTCAAAGCAAAGAAAAATAACATAAATGTAATCATACTTAGGATAATCATGTCTACCTCTTTTGAAGATAAAGGTCCTTCTCTAGGATTCTTAGCCTTCAACTAGTATTCTCACAATTAGGGCTGTCAATGGATACTCAAGTTTCAATTATCCGCTCTGTTTCCGGTTTTTATTAATGGGTACGGAACTCTGTTAAAGACCACTCTTTAAGTTATAAGAAATGGAAATAGATCTCCGATAATTATAGGAGTCAGAAACGGAAACACTTATTTTCGCATCCGCTAACTCATTTTCATTTCCGAATGATCATGTATCTTATACATCCATCTACACACACATAAAATTTTAATAAAAGTAAGACCACAATAAGAAGTTGGAAATTTTTTATAATTTTAATATAATTTTATGGCACATGTTTGGGTATATTCATATGTAAATTTAGATCAATAGATAAAGTAGATTTCAAAATTCAAAACTCATAGATTGTTAATTTTTACATATATTAAAACTTTGTAGATTTAAAATTTTTAATTATTAGAAGAAAATTTATCGAAAAATGAATATTAACAGTGATCTTAAATAACTTCTTAATATAGGGATGATGATAGCGGAAACTTCCGTTTACTTCTGTTTTCGTTTCCAATTTTCAATTTAAAAGCGGAAATGGAAACACTCACTTCCGTCTCCATTTCCATCTTCGATAAACCTTATAGGAAATAAAAGCGGAAGGTGCCATTTCTGTTTCCATCTTTGACCCGTTGACAACCCTACTTACAGTGAAACCTCCTCTCTGAGGCCCCTCCCTTTATCTTTTTGTTATGTGAGAGTAACCTTTAGGTTAGCAATCAACCCCACATGCAGTAAGTTTCTTGATCTTTTTACTCTCAAAAGCTCTCATGACTCTCGCTTACAATCATAGAACATGATAAACAACAAATAAATGAAATCTCTCTCTCATTTATAATGAATTGAGCAATTATAAACTCTAATCTAACTCCAAAATCTCTCTACAAGTTTTTCAAGGCATAGTTTCCGTAAGAGAATTCGATAATTTGACTCTAAAAAATGTTAGAATTAGGAAAAATGATCTTCTATAAAGTTGTAGATTTTTTAGTTCTCTTTCCAAAAGAATTATTTCATATTAACCTAAGTTTTCTAGAGGAATGTATATTCAGAATGTTAGACTTAAATACTGTGTGCTTATGTACAATGTGAGTGTAACCTAATGGGTTTAATTCAATGGCTTATGTAGCCTAATGAACTAATGTTTAGTAGATAAGAGTGTACAAATGTGGGGCATAACAATATGCACATAAAAAATTATATAAACATGTCTACATCTATACACTATGTCTGTCTTTTTTATTTTAAGATTTATTACATTAGACACATGTTTGTGTTGACGTTTCATATTCATACCCATACATCACAAATCATATTTTTATTATAACTAATTCTTCTGTACATTTATGGTTCTCACCTTTTGCCTTCCATAGGCTGTCATTGAAAGTTCTAGCTAGACCTGATTGATAAGTTGCAGAAGACTCTCTCCTGATTGGACCTATTTTAAATTTCCATATTCCCATATTAGCGTATGCCTTCCTTAAATCTAATTTCTACTTTAAACATTTTCGAAATTAGATTAGAAATCTTTCGAAGGGAAGTGGGGAACTTTATGGCAACACTTATTTGACTTTTATCATATCATTTTAGCTCCCTAGCTCACAAGGATATCAATGTTGAGTAGTTAAAAGTCATCCTTGTTCCTTATTCTTCTTTCTAAAGTCGATACACATTTGAACCAACTGCAATCAAACCCTAACTAGATCATACGGTGTGTGAATATCGGAATATGTACTATTTGGGAGCAGCCAAGATGTCTTACATTTATTTTAAATTATTGTCTTAAATTTACTTTCAAGTTACCACCGCTCATTTGTCTTGAATTCATTTGTTACCACTGTTAGTATTAGGTGGCCTGAAAGTCAATCCATATTATGTATTATTTAGTGTATTAATATAATGGCATAAATTCATTGTGAGTAATTAATTCGATCCATATTTATCGTATCACGATGAAGTCCATGAACATGTGCAATAGTGTTCGGATTATGATGAAATCATAATTACGGGACCGAAGACTTATAAACTCATGTTCTTAATTGTTCATAGTCGGAGGTTGTTTGAGAAGGACATCAAACATCCGGATAGACTAGTACAGGTTTCTTCAGCTCATATGATGAGGGTGATTGATCCTATAAGTCACTCTGTGTGGAGACACTATGTTGGACCTGTAGGTGCTCATTGGCGAATGAGTTCACTGAACTGATCCGACCATGAATCATTGGATGGTATATACCTCATTGTTAACCAACTAGATTCTTTTGTCACAGTTGCGTAGATGAACCTTGGACCTGAGACACCAAAGATATCTTGTTGGTAGGTCTTTGAGATTTGACCTTGAATAATGAATTCTTAACCATGGGTTATCGATAAGTCAAATGATCGGGTTTAGGAAAATGCCCTCGAAGGTACTTGTGTGTTCAATAAGGGATCATCCGCTCTCGGTATTTAGAGAGAGAATGTTCTAGGAATGATACGCTTAAGTCTTTGACCAGGGAGGACCCTGTATTAGATAAAGAGTTATATGATATAGATTAGCGGCAGCCGATTCAAGTGAATCGACCGGCTAGGGTTTACCAGTAAACCATACCCTAGGTCGATTCGAGAACATTCCACGGATGAAGGATTATATCCGCACGGTAACCGTTGACGGAAAGATTCCCATAGTGGGTTGCATAAACCCCAATGCCTTTCGGGATCACGCGGTGTTGCTTGGCACCCAACGTGATCGGAAACTCGTCCGAATTTATTGTGGGATATTAAATTCGGCTGATTAATTAATGTAAGGATATTAATTAATTCAGTGGGTCCGTAAAAGGTTACTGGACTTAATGAGCTATTAACTGGACTGGTATTTGGGCCTAGAGGGTCACACGCAAATGGTTTTCAAGTTGGTGGATTATTCGACAAGATTTCGGATAAGTGTGGATTTTTCTGAAAAACCGCAACGCACTTATTATAAAAGTCTGGGGCTAGGTCAGGGGCCAGCAACCCTGACCTAGCCGCCCCTCTCTCTCTTCTCCTTTGTCACTGGCGCCTCCCTCCTCAGGCCGGCCCCGGGAGACTCTGCTCCGACTCCTGCCTGCTCCGTCTTCCCATCCGACGGGAATCTGAATCTGCATGTTGCAGAGAGTTACGCGCAACCAGACGGGATCTGTAGACGCTGCTGCGAGCAAGGAAGCGAGGACGATCTACTAAGAGGAAGACCACATGGATACTGCTAGAGGCCGGGCACCTGCGCAGCTTGCGGCATCGCATCGTCGGAACCTAGCGAACACGGATTCGAATCCGCGCAAGGTAAATAAGATTTACCGTTTAAAAGTTTTGATGATCGCAACGGGACGGATCCGATCTTGACTTTATTTTTATCTGCTGCGTAATGGTTGCATCCGGACATAGCTAACCCAATAGTGGTATCAGAGCCAGGTTCCACTCTGTTTTTCGCCGTTTCAGTCTCTAGATTGGCAATTTTATTATATTCCATGCAAGTTTTCTTTATTTTAATTGTACGAACCATTTCCATTGGATGAACATGATAAATTAATTGTAATTTATTGCATTAAAATCGGAATTTTCTAGTGTGTGTTTCTTGTTCTTCGTCTAACGAAAAGAACGGGTACGGATCGATGTCTTCACGGGCTCCCCAATGGTTGGGGATTGGCACCGACGCCTCGGATCCCTCTGGGGATCACCGGCCAGCGTCAGAGAAGCCCGCTAGACGGGCCCCTTCTCCTCCTCATCTTCCTGCACGTTGGTAAAGGGGGGGGGGGGGGGGGTGTTGGGGAGCCACCGCCCGCCGGCGACCAAGGGTCACCAACACTGTCGCTGGTGCCCCTAGCCACCGAGCGGCCTCCCATAGGGAGGACCCCGCTGGCCGACGCCTGCAGGGCAGGCTGTCGGTGCCCCCCCCCCCCCCCCCCCCCCCCCCCCCCCCCTTTTGACTTGGCCCATTAACCCCTATATTCCCTTATTTGCTGCCCCTCTTAAAATAGAATTTTAATTTTAATTTGAAATGAGATTTTTAAATTTAATTTAATTATGTTTTATATTATTTAAAGGCAGGTAATTGGATTTATATATTGGGGATTGTTTTAACAAATTGTTGTGAAATGGTTGATTAATCTAATTGTTAGATTATGGGATATTAAAGTTAGTTAATTTAATGGTTAAATTAATTTCTTTAATATTAATAATTTTAATTTGCATGGAATATTATAAATATGCCAATTTGATGTGTTTACACATGCGATGTGATGTTAATGTTGATATTGTTTTTAAAATATGATTTAAATTTTCATATCAACTAGATTAATCTTTTTTGAAAATTCAAATCCAAATTTTGTTTGGTCCCTCATTTATGAAACCAAAATATTATTTATTTTTGAAAAAATTATTTAGCCATGTGTTGTGCTAAATCATGTGTGGTTTGTTTAATTAAAATTACAAAGTGTTCATGGATGAACATTTTTCTTTGTAGATGTGGATGATGATATATGTGAATGCTTGGATTATTGATTGTTAATAAATAGAGGTCTGCGTATCTCTCCCTCTCTCATATTGTATCTCTACCTCCCTTCTTGATGTACTCGCCATAAGGCTCCCTCTTTTAAATTTACATGTAATTGGAATTTATAATGTGATTTGATCGAGGCGGTTGAGTATAGAGCGAAGATGATCCACAACTGCAACCAAGAAGGAAATGAAGGAGTTCATTCAGCCTATGAGTTTGCAGACTCATGATACAATTGTTATATTGTGTATATTTGTGTGTTTGACTATCTGGCTCAAGTCAAACCACAGTACCATCCATAACCACACTAATGACATGTATGGATGCGTGTATCTTTTTTATTACGAATCAAACTATCTAGATTATTAGTATACAAATAATATGTTAAATACTATCATCTAGGATGAGACCAAAGTAAATAAATAAAACCTTCGTTTCAAATTCTAAGCCGGAGCGCGAGTCATTGAGAATGCACCGCGTGGCTCTCCATCAATATAGTTAATAGAACTTAAATCAATGGTGGTAACTTCTACGTGTTTACCTAAGATTTACCATCATCTGATGAGGGAACTATTAATTATGGCATTAGATGCCTTGAGATTAGAAAAGAGGAACGATATAGTTATCCACGTGTTTACCCGGGAACTATATTCCTACTCTACTCTATCACGTATTGATGGTAAAACTTAGACCGGGGATAATGGTCTACTGTGTTTACCCGAGATCATTAATAACCTAAGAGTCAAAACAAGATCGGATATTGCAAGGAGTTGCAATTACCATGAGATGGTTACTCTAGGATAATAGTGTAACACTGTGTTTACTCGAGGTTATACTGTGATTCTTGGAGATTCTGATCTCCGCTAGGAGACTGTCGGCGTCTCCCGTTCTGTATATCTGAAGGTTATACAGTCCGTCGAAAATTAATGAGAGTAAAACTAGATAAACAAAGTCCATATCTTGTTTTTAATTAATAACTGAATATCTGCTAATTGTAATTTGATTATCTCCTGTAGGCTAAAATGTCGTACCATAACCTATTGCGTGGCATATTGGATGCCAATCGTTTTACAGGTCCAAACTACTCAGACTGGCTCAGGAACCTGAGTCCTCAGGTCTGAGCAAATTGCTTATGTCCTCGATGATGAACCTCCTACTGAACCAGCATTAGATGCCCCAGAGGAGAACATGCTGACATATGAGAAATGGAAGAAAGATTCCACCTTGGCCCAATGCTACATGCTAGCATCTATGAGCAATGAGTTGCGGAGGCAGTATGAGGAGATGGATGCTAGATTTATTACGCTCCATTTGAAGGACTTATTTGGTGAGCAGAGTAAGATCGAAAGATATGAGATATCTAAGAATCTGTTCAAAGCTCAGATGACAGAGGGATCTTCAGTACATACTCATATATTGAAGATGATTGAATGTGTTAATTTTGACATCATTTTGAGAAAATTTCATGTCATATAATAATACCTCAAAATAGTCTGATATTTAATCATTAGTTAATTTTTATTATTTTTCTGGATTAACTGTCTAAATGACATCGGTTAGACAGACATAATTTAAGTTTATTAATGGAATTTATTTTAATTCATATTTTTAATCAAATATGAAAGATTCTAAAAGACGTCGACATGTGAAGATGCCTTTTAGGGTTATATTCTTATTTCGATTTTTAATCTAATTTTTAATTAATTTATTAATAAACTAAAAGACGTCTGTCATGCACGACGCCATTTAGGTTTCCTAATGTATTTCTGTTTCTTCTTCTCGATGTTTATCCTTATCTTAATTTAGCTAAAAGATGTTTCCCATAGGCGAAGCGTTTTAATTAATTACAGATAATGATGAATTAAGTTGTATTTATCTGTTTCTTAGTTGGATCGGCTTCAAATTCCTTCATGTTAATCCATAATTAACCGCGGATGTGCGAACTTAAGTCTATAAATACCCAAGTCCTTGGTCATTAAAAAGTTAGTGATTATTAGAGTGATAATTTTTGAAAGGTTAGTGATAATTTTAGTGAAGAAAGAGTGAAAATCTTTGAGAGAGACGACGTCCAAACGCTGAAGGATTGAGGCGTTACTACTACTTCCAGGAGTCTTGAAGCAAGTTTCGTCTTCTCTTCATCCATTCAAGAACCAAAGCTTTACAGGGGCCATCCAACTTAGTTTCTTCTTAATCAATTTCTGCATCTTTTTCATATTTCCATCATCTTAGTTCATAATTTCATCATATCACTTTATGATACACACACACTCACTAGCATAATTTCCAACCCACATGTTAAGGGGTTTAAAAGACCATAAAACAAGTGAGTTCATTTGTTGAGTTTCATGATTAGAATTATTATTGGGATAGATACTACCACTATTTGAGTTTTTATTGTTCTTTCTTTCTTTCTTTTATTTTACTCTTTGCAAGGTACAAAGAAGATCAAAAGGAAGGAATCAACAAGAAAAAAAAATCTGGACGATTCTCAAAGCCCAATAAGCATTCAAAGCAAGAACAAAGTTAGAAGGGCTCTTTTTCTTCAGCCGGCTAAAAGAGGAGAATCAAGAACTTCAACATCTCCCACGTCCAAAATAGGCAAGCGATCAATCTTTGTCTTTTGAAACTTTTTAGTCAAAAGTTTCTGACGATCACATAGTTTTTAATAGGTTTATTTGTCACATAATCAACAAAATTTTCATAATAATCACACATCATAATTTGAGTACTCATAGCTTTTTGACGATCACGGTGGGACTTGGTCTCGCCATCTTTTGAATCTTTGTTCTTGCTTTTATCAATCGGGCACCTACGGTGCACCACCTGTGTCCCTCAGACACGTCCTCACCGATTGGTGAGTTTTTAGTTTAATTGTTATTCCTACGTGCACTACGTACACACCCTTGCGGCAAGATCTTGCCCTCCCCGTTTGGTTGATTAAAGAGTTGTGATTGTGATAAGAAGAATGTGTGGTTGATTGAATATTTTAGTTGTTTACATGATAAATTATCCTATTAAAAAAAACGATTCGCATGAGCTGATTATTTATTGTTTTATCCTATTAGTTTGAGGGGGAATTGACCCAGAAATTTCTTCTTAATTGTTGATTCTGCGACTTGAAAAGTGTCTAGGAACAGCGATACGTTTCATACCGCGTCGCCCTACCTCGATGCCTTTCAGGCAAAAATTCCCTACTGTTTGCTGCCTGAGGCTCTGCGAGCAGAATAAAGCTTTGTTTTGAATAGCGTCGAGGAACAGCGACGCGATTCAAACAGATTTTTGTTTTGTTCTTCAGTCCTTGGATTTCTAATTTGATTGCTATTACCCATTACATATTAAGCATTGGAGGCCATCCCGGCCACAGGTCATATGCACTGAGGCTAACACCCCCATTTTCTCATAGGAACACCTTTCTTGACGTCTTCACCTCTCTCTGATTGGGTCGGTCCCTCGATCAGACTAGAGTGGTTGACGTTAAAGACCTCCGTAAGTCCCCAAAATCAAGGTATTCCTCCTTGTTCATCGGGCTGGTTGTACCAATTGAAGTCCTGGTTAGATTTTCATGTCGTTATGAGGAAAGAGCCTTAGAATATAATAGTGGAAACTGAACTGAAACTAGGATCCTACCTGTTGAGTAAATTTGTGATTAACTGAATCCAAATAATCCAACAAGGAATCCCAAAATAACGTTAAGCATCCACTTGTTTGTCTAATCTCTGCACAACTTGTCTACAAATCTTTGTTGGAAAAAAAAATAAAAAATCTAATACCATGTTGCTTCGATCAGGTAGGAATTTGAGCATGGCTTCAGATGCTCTAATCAACTACGAGGGAGATGCTAATGCCCCTCTTGAATCTGATTATCACTATGAGAACGGGGAGATGCTAATGCCCCCCGTGATCCCCATTCATATCCATTTCAACATGAAGGAAACTCCCAAATCCCTCCTCCTTTTGCTCATAATCAACATAATTTTGGCACTGATCTTCCTCCGCATGTGCATGCGGTCTCTAATCCTGTCTTTGAGGGTGCCATGAACCCGAATGAGCCCTCATCTTCCAATCCCTCCGATCTAGTCAATGCTCTGGGAGTTCTGGCCTCCCATTTGGATCCTCAACAGCTCGAGGCAATCTAATCCATCTTAAAGGGGAAGACACCCGTACAGTCTACTGAACTGAATCCTGTGGTTCCCCCTGCCATTCCTCAACCTCCTCCCCACCATACTTCTTTCATTCACCAGGCCATGGAAGGCCTTCAAGTTTCAACTTCTCGGCCAGTTGGGCCACAACTGTCCTCCTCAAGGCAACCGGCTAGGCCGCCCATGCCAACTTATCAAAATGCCCTTGGGCATGGCGGAAGTGCTATCGGACCTCAACCCTATTGTCCCCTTTGCCCCACATACTCTAGGCAACATGCCTATCATGTACCGCCACCACCTCCTCCCCATGCTGATCCAACAATTCAAGCTCTACTTGCGAAGATAGACCGTATGGATGAACAATTCAATAATTTTCAGAAAATGATGAGAGTTAAGGCTGCACCTAAGATCAGTCTTCCTAGTCTGCTCGTGTTTCATTTGCCACCATCGGAAATGCCAGTGTACAGAAAATACAATGGTACTAGTAACCCCTTCACCCACTTGAAGGAGTTCATTTACGAGTCCTTCTTCTGGCAGAATGACAAGAGGTCGTTGACATTCCTATTCAGGAAATCATAAGAGGGGCCAGCCCTCGAGTGGTTCTTCTCATTAGAACCGTCGAAGGTGGAGGATTACTGTATTGTATCCCGAAAATTTATTCAACGATATCAGGACAGAGTCGCACCGTCTATGTCCATCATTGATCTAGTTGCTGAGAAGATGAAGCCCGATGAGGACTTCATCACATTTGCTAATAGATGGAGAAGCATGGTGGAGAAGATTAAAGATTATATGTCCGAATCTGAACAAGTTAAGATGCTGATTTCCAATGCCACCCTCCAATACAAGCTGGTCCTAGCTTTGAAAAACTTGACCAGCATGGCAGAACTTTACGAGAGGGCGCGTTACTGTCAAAACGCCTTCAAGGATGCCACTTTTTCCAATGTCTTTGATCCTTACCGACCCAGCAGACCTCCACCTCGAAAGTATGCCATGCCAAATCCTCCTAGCACGGGTCCGACAACTGAAGGCACACTCTCTCACGAGCAGGTTAGCATCATGAACAACAATCAGCCCCAGTTCACAAGAAACCAGCAAACCCCAAGCCATCAGAGTTACAGACCTCCGAATCAACAAGGTTATAGAACTCCGAACCAACAGGGTTACAAACCCCAGCAGCAGCAGTACCAGTAGCCCTCGAACCAACAGCAATATCAGCAACCCCAGTGTACCAGCCGCGCGCATCGCCGGCATACCATAATGTATCTCCCCCAAATGATTACAACCAGCAGAGGAAACCTCTAGGCCCTAAAAGGGCGACATATCCAACACTCCCAGAATCTTTACTGGACATTTTCAACACCCTGATGACAACCAATGCCTTAGTCTTGTCTAGGAAAAAGACAGTCTGGCCCCAGAAGGCCGACGCTTCTAGGTATTGCACCTTCCACAGGCAACCTGGACATACAATAGATACCTGCTTCCAATTCCGAGATTACATCCATGATCTTAACAATAAAGGAGGCATTGACTAGGAGAAGATGAGGAAGTACATATCTACCTTGAAGGCAAGAAGGCTTCAACAACAACAACAACAACAACAACAACAACAACAACAACAACAACAACAACAACCACAACAACAACAGCAGCAGCAACAACAGAGAGCGCCAGTACAGGCGGCAACACCTCCGAACATGGGTATAGTGCAAAACCCACTACCGGAGCACCAGCATCAGAATCAAATTGTCCCCATCTTGACGAATAGCCAGTCTGAGGCTAATCGAGGGCAGCAGTAGAAGATAGAGGACTCTTCCTCTATTTACTCAATAGGCCATCAAATGAGCACCGCCGACCAACCACCACGCCGCATTCTTCGCATACCCAAACCACAACCCGTTACCATTACACCTGTACCAACACCCGCATACCTTCTACCCACACCCATTACACCATCCACCACCACGCCACCATTAAACAACCATCCGCAAGCCAATTATGTGCCCCTACTGCCATCTAAACCATTACTCCGCATGCCATTTACCACATCACCTATCACAACCACCCACCCCAGTGCCATACAACCATCCAAACTGCTACTCTGCATGCCATTCCCCACTTCACCCACACCAACCACTTACCCCTCCACCATCCAACCATCTAAACCCCTCATCCGCACCACGCCTCCACCAAACAACCCCACGCCATCACCTGTTTGCCAGCCCCCCACACCATCTAAACCATCCACCAATCCCGTGGTGCTCAAACTGTCACCTACACCTTCCACCATTGAAGAACACACACTCCAGAGCGGGAGGATTTTCAACAAGGTCTTTCCTTAGTCTACAGTCAGAGATGGTTCATCACAGCCGCCAGAGGAAGTTCATAATGATGAGAGTACACCAGGCACTGAATACGACATGTTGAAACAGTTAGACAGAACACCGACACAAATTTCCGTGCTTGAATTGATCAAGAGATCCAAGACCCATCAGGAAGCTCTGATGGAGTATCTGCAGAAGGTTATGGTCAACGAAGATGTGCCGGTAGAATAGATCACCACACTATTAGTTCCTCAGGGGGACCAACCCTCTATTACATTCCATACTTTGGAACTAGCACCACCACCAGCCAGAAGCATGGCTTTGAGCATTACGGTCAACATCTGCAAAAAAGCCATAGACACATGCCTAGTTGACACAGGGGCCTCAATCAACCTTTTATCACCAAAGACCCTTGAATTGTGTGGTATACCCAAGGAGAAATGGCTGCCTTCTCCAATTTCAGTTACAGCTTATGATAATTCTATCCGTTCCCCTCTGGGAATGATTTATTTGAAGATATAATTAGGCCCTGTTTGTCACAATGAAGTCGAGTTCCACATCTTGGAAATCGATCCATCTTTGAAGGGTATCCTTGGCCGCCCTTACATTAAGTCCCTCGAGGCAATTCCTTCTACAAATCATTAGCGCCTCAAATTTCCATACAAGGAACGTATTATTAAAGTTACCAGTATGCCGATTCTTGCTACCACTCATTCCTTAAATATCAGGCCGACTTTGTTACCTGGCCAACAACCTCTGTTGTCGGTATTACAGGTTTCCCGTCCTGTGGCTGATCCCTTGAACGCTGCCATACTTAGTCCTTATCCCATTGATGCCATGAAGTGGGGGAAGTGCATGAGTACTCTTGGCTGGAAAATCATGATGAAAGGTGGCTATTAGCCTGGAAAGGGCCTAGGCACACAATTGCAGGGAAAAACTACACTCATTAAAGACAGCCGAAGGACACCTGGTAATGGCCTGGGCTATAGGCCAAGAAAAGTAAGGCATGACATTGTGCAGCAACAAGAAGATGAAGACGGCCAGAAGGTCTGGGAAACAATGACCACATCATGCAAAGAAGGTCGGGATCCCCTGACATGGACCCTGCATACATATTTTTTCAAGGGACCCATAATCAGTCATGATAATGATAATATGGTGCTAATCACTTTCCAGTTCGATCTCCATGACATATATGGAAAGGACTTGACCAGACACTGCTCAGAATTGCTGACGTACTAGTCTTTGGAGGCTCTGCGGCCGATGAAAAGGAAGAAATTCTAAGATCCAGAATGTGAATGGTACCGATGGTTCGACCTGAGGGATTTGGACATTACATTAAACATGTTATTTTTTGATCCCTCAGAGCCGAAGTGGCCGCCGTTGATAGACAAGCTGATTGAAGGGCCTGGCGCCATTTTTGACAAGAGAATTCTGCTGTCCGAGGAAACATATGAAGGGAAGCCAGATGACCCCTATGAAGCTGGTCACACAACTGATTTTCTTTGGAGGGGAACCTATCCCTCTTGCATTTTCACACTCCATACTCTATTCCGTACTCTGTTTTTGACCCCGACTTGGTCGCGGGTCATCACTGAAGATATTCCACGGGCGGAACCCATCATGATTACTCTGTCCCCACGGGACCTTCTCCCTCAACCTCCTCTCGATCTAGAGAGGATTTATTATTTAATCTGGGACATACTACTATATGATCCCTCCAATCCTTTGGCCTTGGTGCCGCTTCCTCTATCCCATTCTCCTTCTATTCATATCCACTTTTGTTTCATGATTAATTCATCTTATCTCAAAAAAAAATGCCAATTTGGCAACTTCCTTTTCCCAGATACTCGTTGAGGAAACTTCTTACTTGTCCGACTATACCCCATGGCGTGGGTCATTAGGACAAGATTCTCTTCTAGACTTACTTTGTCCCTCCCCTCGGGAGGATTCTCCTATATTCCCTCATGTACTCCATGATTTTCATCCTTCTTCGTCCTCATTAGGTCAGGATAGGGAGTCTAGTGAAGTTAGGGAGTCTAGTTCTAAATAGGTTAATCAGGTTAGAAAGTCTAGGAAATCTAAGGGTAAACAAATTCCAGAAAGATACCTCAAGGATTTAGCTTTTAAATGCCTTTCTTGCTCTATGATCCCTCAGTTGTTAGAGAATCCTATTCAGATGTCAGAAGATTGTGTAGATGATCAGTCAGTCAATGATGGATATGGGGTGTAACGACCCGCCACCCTATAATCGGGGATCCGATAACTAAATGGGTACCGAATCATTAATTTGGAACCAAACCAGGATCTTGATAAGTCTGGGAAATAAATAATAACCTAAGCTAAACATTCACATCGCATTGAATTAAAAAGAAAATGTAGGAATTAATAATTATTACAATGCGACTCGACTCAGCAAATAATTACATACTTCAATAGAAAGGAAATAATTAAGCATATAGGCCAGAAAATAAAATGACAACTACATCGGGGCATACCCCGGAACAACGGCTGCTGACGCGCGACCCAAAGCAACACTCTCCTCGCTATGCCTGCCTGGAACCCTCACCTGAAAATCGCAGGGGTGAGTCTTATTGAAAAGACTCAGTAGGGATCCTTTGATCCCCACCGCCCATTCACGCACCCACAAGTGCAGCAACACAAATATAGATAATTTAAGCAAGTAAAGCAGTAAACATAATTCCCAAATTTCGATATAAAACACATGCAATCGAAATATAACATGCACAATTCTGAAATCATTTTACCACAGAACCCACAATCAGCGTCTCGGCAAAACACGCCAACCATAAGGCCGAACGCAGGAAACACCGACCCGCTGAGACCAAACAGTAACCCCTCATATAGCACGCTAGCTACTCCGGCCCAACTGGCTCTAGGTGGTTTCTGCTTCCCTCAGCACGAGTGACACTCCGAATGTACCACTCCCACACCGGTACTAGCTATACTCCGGGGTACACCAGGTGACCCTTTCTCTAGGCGTCACTCTGCCACTCCCACACCGGCGCTGTGTTACTCCCACTCCGACACAGGGTGCCTACGTGCTACAACTGTCACTCTAGGTCCACGGTCACATGAAACACAACACAGTGGGATCCGATTACGTAAAAATCCTCGTCCTCGAGTATGGTTTCAAGCATGCATTTAACCAAACTATCTAACAGTGTAAATACATGTTAATAACATGAATTAATGTGATTATGTCTTGAATCGCGTCGCCCATGGCCGACGTCATTCAAGCCTCCTAAACTAGTTCATATAAAATGGGCCTCGAAAATGGCCTTAAAACGCATCGTCATATGTAGCCGCCTTTTGAAAGGCGTCGCTGTCCCTAGTCGCCTGATAACGACAGAAACAGAGACATGCTCCGGGGTGATTTCACTTAAAACGCGTTGTGCATGCAAGTCGCCGTTCAAAAGGCGTCGTTGTCCCTGGACGCTCATCAGTCCAGAGACAAAGTCTGTTCTTTAGGTTAAATCGCGTCGCGGGTGGAAGCCGCCTTTCTAAAAAACGTCGCTGTCTCCCGACGCCATTTAACCCTCACAGACAGGTTCTTCCTCCGCCATCTCCCAATCCACGGGGAGGGATTTCCTCCCTCAAATCGTGTAAAACACTAAGAAAAGTGGAGGAGGAGAAGAATCTAAATATCCATTAAAACTCTCAATTTCTCATTTCATACAATTAGTGTTTTCACTCCAAAAACCCCTTAAACATGCTTCAAAGCGGGAAAAACATGGTCTTTAAACACAATACAACGGGGATCGTCATCCTACCAGTTACTTGAACTCCTCCTAGTTCCAGGCCGCCAACCCGCCTGGCCATACGCTGCCGCTGGTACCGCCGTGGACGCCGCTACTCCACCGGGACGTCGGCCGCCGTCTGGAGAGAAGTGCGACGCAGAGGAAGTGGTGGTGGTAGTGGAGGAAGTTGGTAGGTTAATGGAGTGGAGGGAGAGGAGGAATGGGGAGAGGAAAGGAAGGAGAGGGGTAAAGGGTTCGCCAGAGAGTCGGAGGGAAGAGAGGAGAGAGAAGAGAAAGGAGAGAATGAGGGAAAGGAGGGAGGATTCGCAGGGTCAAACAGAAGCTGGGTAAAACGCGTCGTGCAAGTCCAACGTCATTCAGACGACAAGATCGGACCGTACACTGACAAACCAGAGTCGTACTCAAAACGCCATTCAGACGATAAGACCGGGGCCGTACTCTCGCGGCCCAAGGCCAGCCCACATGGCGCCCACGTGGCACAGCCTAAAACACGTCCACATTGCTGGACGCCGTTTGAACCACGTCGAGCTTGCTAAGTCTCAGCCCCATCAGGGCCCGAACTAAGGGATCCGACACCGAAACTGACCAGATAACCGGATCTGAAACCTCAATCCTTACATGGGGTGTATGAATTGATACACGAGAAAGACCCCATTACTAAAGATGAGGAAGATGACGAGGATGCAGCTGAGGTGTATGCTAGTGGAGTAAAAAGATTTGATGAACCCTCAGCTACCGTAGAAGAGTCTACCAAAGAGATTAATCTAGGGACTAAAGACGAACCTAAGGTTGTCCTCGTTAGTAAAAATCTTTCTGAAATGAATGAGAAGGCAGTGGTCCAAGTTCTCAATGATTATAAGGACACTTTCGCCTGGAATTATGAGGATATGCCGGGGTTAGACTCATCACTAGTGGAACATTGATTGACATTAAAGGATGGAGCTATCCGGTTAAACAGAAATTAAGGCGATTCTACCCACAAATGGCTTTTAAGATGAAGGAAGAGGTCGATACGCTGCATAAAGCCAAGTTTATTAGAGTTGTCCTCTATCCACAATGGGTGGCCAATATAGTCCCGATTATGAAGAAAGATGGGAAAGTCAGAATCTATATTGACTTCTGAGATTTAAACTGGGCATGCCCTAAGAATGACTTTCTACTGCCTCACATGGATGTACTTATCGATAACACAGCTGGCTATGAAACTCTATCATTTATGGATGGATTCTTAGGATATAATTAGATCAAATTGGCAAAAGATGATCAAGAAAAGACATCATTTACTACACCTTAGGGGACATATTGTTATGTCGTCATGCCTTTTGGACTGAAGAACACTGGAGCCACTTATCAGAGGGCTATGATGGCAATATTCCATGACATGATGCATATAGATCTAGAAGTGTATGTGGATGACTTGTTAGTGAAATCTAAGACTAAGGCTAAGCATGCCAAAGTTTTGGCAAGAGTATTAGAAAGATCAAGAGAATATCAGTTGAAGATGAACCCTAAGAAATATGTATTCGGGGTATCCTCAGGGAAATTACTTAGATTATGTCGTATATTTTTTAGGGAAAAAATGCACTTGATCTTGATTTTTTGATTTAGATTTAGATTTGTTATTTGTGCGCTCTACTTGACTCAATCAGATGATTGCGTAGTTCTTCGACCTGATCCCGCTACCCATAAATGGAATAGCGTTAATTACATCCTCCTAAGAGGAAAACCTTTGATTAATCGTCGGAAGAATAGAATAACCCCCTTTAAAATGATATAAGTAAGATATACAAGATTGCATTTGAAAAATGAATGAATTTCAGTTTTTTATTTGAGAAGAAAATTCATTTTTTAGTTTAGAGTTGAGTCTGCGCAAGACTTGATTTATTGATTTTTATTGATGGATAATGATGAGAGACATTTTTTAGTCTTTTTGGATTGATTTATGTGGATGCATTGAAGATTTCTTGAATTTTTATATTTGGAAGTGAACATGAAGTTGAGTCTGCGCAAGGATGCGCAGACTCATTTGTTACCAATGAGAATGCTTGTATTTATTCTTATTTTTGATTTATGAGAGGATTGAAGATCTTTTTGTGGTATTTTGATTGAAGTGGATGACATTTTTTATCAAGGAAGTCTAATAAACATTTCTTATTGTGTTTTTTCAGATTTGAAGTGAAGAGACTTTGGATTTGATTTGGAAGGTATGGAAAAGTATTTTTTATGTTTTATTATTTGGTTTGAGTAAAATGCTTCAAGGATTCATATTTTTTATGTTTTGGATTTACAAGTTTTGAAGGATGAGCAAGATGTGCAAATTCAATTGAAATGAGATTTCTTTTAGGTATTTTTTATGTTTTGCAAAAGGGCAAACTTAAGTTTTATTTGATTTTTTATTTATAGGAAGTTTAGAGTTTTATCTTAGAGATTTTGATTTAATTTTAAAAGAATTAAAGTTGAAAAGATTGGATTTTACCAATTGGGGGTTGAGTCTGCGCAAGGTAGTGCAGACTCATTTGTCATAAGCCTATTTTTTCAATTTTTTAGGTAATTTCAAGGAAAAAAGTTATCATTTTTTGTTTGGGTTTGTATTTGTGGAAAATATAGGGTTTATTCTTAAGATTTTTATTTTATTTTATGGGAATTAAATAGTCAAAATATCAGATTTTAGGAATTTAGGGTTGAGTGTGTGCTATAGAGCGCAGACTCATTGTTTATCAAAGTGTTTAAGCATTTTTTATATTTTTTGTAAAAGGAGTTTTAATCTTTTAATTAGGTTTTTGAATTATATAAAGTATAAAGTTTTTATGTAAATTTTTGGGTTTAATTTGGAAGGAATTTAAGGTCAAAAAGGCCATTTTTGGAAATTCAGGGTTGAGTCTGCGTAGGGTAGCGCAGACTCATTTGTCCCCAATTTATTTTGAGTTGTTTTTTTTATTTTTTTAAGAACAACTTGGTGTTTTTATTTGATTTCCTAATATATAAGAATAAACTTGGTTTTTAGAGGGTTTTAGATCATCTTGAAGTGATCGGGAAGTTGATTTTTTATTTTTTGTGAATTTCAAGGCTGAGTCTGTGCCAAGATGCGCAGACTCAAGTCTGAACTGTGAATTTTTTGTTTATGAGTTATTTTATTGGATTTTTGGTGGGATAACTTGATTTTATGTTTTGTTTGGTGATGATTTACAGATTTGGAGCTGCGGGCATGATTTGGGGGCCAAGAGATGAGGTTTTGGCCTTGGGATTGATGCGTAGACTCAAGTTTAAAGAGGATTTTGAGCAAGATTCTTAAAAAGATGGAATCTCCTGAGGTTGAGGGGAATTCCAAGATTTTCAAAAATGTTGGGAAGCTTCAAAGATCAAGGAGTCAAGAAAAATGGGTTTGAGTCTGCGCAAGGGGTGCGCAGACTCAGCTAAACTTGTGATTTTTGTTTATTTAGAACGGATTTGGATCTTTTTTGTAAATGGATGTTTGTTTTAAATGAAATGGAGTGTTTGATATATGATTGCAAGTGATTTGAGCAATTTGATTTATTTTTTAGTTGATTTTTTCATTTGAAATGAGCTTATGAAAGGTGTGTAGACTCAACTTAAGTTTGGAATTTTGTGTTTATTTAAAATAGAAGATGGCTATCTTAAACCTTTTTTTGAATGAATTAACTTTAATTATTTGAGTTACTTGAACCATAAATAAGTCTATCAGTCCATGCAAGGCATCTTTGACAGTTTTGAGTTTAGTCTGCGCAAGGGTGCGCAGACTCAGAATAGTGGCGCAGACTCAAGTCTGAAAATTGGTTTTTTGAGTTTCCTGCACAGTTCAAGCTGCAATTAAATCCATCAAGGGGTTAGTTTCAACCATTAAAGTAAGAATATGAAATCCAGAGTGAAGAAAAGCAGATTGTACCCTATTCCCAATCGAATTTCCTTGGTTATAGGTGCGCAGACTCAAAAATCTGAGCATAATTTCAGGTTTATATCTCTTTCAACTTGAAGTGATCCAAGAATCACCACAAATTTGGGGAGGATAACACTGAGAAATCTCAGAAGTTGAGTATGACTACATAAAGCCTTTTCAAGGAGTAGTTCTTGTGTGGATTTCTTCAAATGCCATGATTTCTTCATGTTTATCCCATTCTTCTTGGATCACTTTATAAAGCATTGAAAATGCTTAATATAATGATTCCAAGTTGAATTTCAACCTTTCATTAGGAAAACCCAATCAAAGGTTTAGGATCTTCATGAAGGATCATGGCATGAAGGGACCCGAAGGACCAACTCCCTTAAAGGGATATGTAATGACTAATGGACCATAAGGATGGCTGTAAAGGGGGGTGTGCCGAGCATCCAACCACTCACCCAAAGGATGCCCTTAATGCCTTCAAGATGTAAGAAAAACCCACAAGGGGTAATCCAAAGCATCTCTACATTTGGAGAGCAAGGAACTCCACCAATTTTTCTAGAGGATCACATGTAGCCATGAACCATAGAGGTGGCTATAAAGGGGGGCGTGCCGAGCATCCAACCACTCACCCAAAGGGTGCCCTTAATGCCTTCAAAATGAAAGGGTTATCCACAGGGAATCATCCATTCCATTTCTACATTTGAGGAGCAAGGAACTCCACCAACCCATTGAGACTTTGGGACATATCATCTAAATGAACCCATAGAAATGGGAACCCAAGAATGATGTTTTTTGTGTGAGGGCCCTTGATGGGTTGCCCAACATGTGATTGTTGGCACCCTTGGATCGGGACATCCTTGGAAAACATCGGAAAATATTTAAAATATTAAAACATATAACAAAATTTCGGATTGAAATATTAAGGGCTTAACAACCCAAAGTCCAAGCCATTTATGACCTTCATTGGGCCTCAAAAGGACAGCCCTAGGTCCAAGGAACCTTTGGGCAACTTGGGGGAGGATGAAAGAATCACCTCAAGCCCAAAACCCAAGCTGAAAGAGGCGCAGACTCAAAAACCTGCAACTGGCACTAAGTCTGCGCAAGGAGGCGCAGACTCATGAACAGTAGTCGCAGACTCAACATTGTAGCACTGCAGATCGCAGACTCAGGCTAAAATCCGGATTTTTGGTGAAAAATGGGTTTAAATCTAATCCAAATGATGGAAAATAAAGTATAAAAGATACAAGACCTAAAATATTTATTTAAAATATATTTTAGATGTATTTCTTTAGGAAAATATCATGAAAACTTGAATACGAACATATGAGAAACTTAGGTATCTTTTTTATCTTTTCCATGGATTTCTCCTTCTTGGCTCCATGTTAGAGGGTTTATACTCAAAGAAGCTCATCCTCAACTAGTGAGGGAACCTCCTTGAGAACCTCTAGGGCCTAAACCCTTAGCCATTAAAGGAAAAAATCCAAACAAAACCCATTCGGTTCCAACATGAAAACATAAACTTAGATCTTAATATATATGAAACTTAGGAGATTTCTCTTGATGTTTAGCCTTGGGGAGACATCATCCATAGAGGGGATGTGCTCCTAAGGGTCATGGAAGGGTAAGCCACCTTGAAAAACCCAAAAACTAAAGACAAATAAATGAAAAATCAGTTTTCAGGAAATCTGGACAGCAAAGCACATTTCAGGTCATATCTCCATATTTAGGGGGTTGCAAGGCTTGAGGAGACCATTTCTATAAACTAGAAAGACCCCTCTACCATCTCCATACGAAAAACACATGTCTTATGAAGGAAAAAATAACATAAAAGCAAGATAACCAGCAGATTCACAAAACAGACACAGGAAATCTGAACTTTGCATTTCATTGCTTTCAATTACCATGGATGAACATCAAGGGAAAGATAGAAGTTTCTATGAATATCAAACTGAAAGAAAAAACATTATAAGAAAGCAAGGAGACAGAAATAAACCCCTTCTTCACCCCCACTCTACCTTGGAGAGGGGATGAGAAGGGAGAATGGCTCTTGAAGCCTACAATCTTTCTCTCTTCTTCTCTAGCATTCTTCCTTTCTTTTTCTCTTCTTTTTTCCTTCTTTTTTCTCTCTTGGGATGTAGGAGATGGAGGGGAATGGAGGAGGGAGACGTGCTCCTCCTGGCCTCTCTCTTTTCTTCTTCTGTTTTCTCTTTTTTGGGATTTTTGTCTCCAACTTTTTCTTGTAGAAGATAGGGGTTCTTTTATAGATAAAGTGGGGTTACTTTTTGGGGGTAGATTAGGCGTCCATTAGCCTTGGATTAGGGATAAGAAACCCCTCTTAAGAGCCTTCCAATGATACCACAACACTTGGAGAATCATGATTGGCTTCTCTTTTGCTTTTCACCTACCCTCTTCTAGAAGAATCTTGAGGGGGGGACCACTTGCTTTTCTTCTTATCCTCCTTTGGACAGATTTGAATATGGGCCAAAGGGGTAAGAATAGGCCATGGGGGGACCATTTGGGCCCTTTTAAAGGCTGCCACGAAATTGGGCTTTGGCCTTTACTTTTTGGGCCCAAATTGGCCCTATTGGGCTTCTTTTGCTTGAGATAATGGGCCCGGGCCTGCCCCCTTGGATTTCTTCATCATTTGGGCTGAAAGTAATCCCTTTTTAACTTCTTTGGGCTTGCAAGAATGGGCATGACTACTGTCCATTAACTTTTCTTCACTTGGGCCTTCTTTGAAAAATTGTTTGGACCTCCTTTTGCTTGAGATAATGGGCCCGGTTGTGCCATTTGATTTTTTCACGATTTGGGCCCTAGAGTAGCCCATTTTTTATTCATTTGGCTTGCAAAATAGGCATGATTGTTGTCCATTAACCCTCTCTTTTCTTGAAAAAAATTGTTTGGATTTTTTTCTTTGCTCATTTTTTGGTGACAACAAATGCCCCCCACGCATACGACTCACGTACGGAGACCGGAGGCTACGAAGTGAGTTGTATGCGTGGCCCATTGTCACGTACTTATACCATTTAAGCGGCTCACAATTTAAAACCGTCCCCACTTAAAGGTCTTCATTCACCCATTAAGGACTTGTTTTGCTTGAGGACTACTGTGACTTGGAGATTTTATCTTTGACTTGTTTCCACAACCGATTTGGATCGGGTCTTGAGCTTCGGGCAACCATATCTTACTTGGCAACATGACCCTTTTGAGTCTGCGCCGGTTTAGGCTCAATTTGGACCCTAACCCGGACCATATGTGTAGAGTTTGAAAGAGGGGGCATATGCCCTTGAGTCTGTGCCGGTTCAGTCCGGTTCGGACCTTGGACCGGCCAGGGCTTCAAAAACCGGCCTGGTCGGTTATAAGAAGGGAAGGGGGCGGGATTCTCTTTGCTTTTTGCTGTTGCGCTAGGGGATTCCGAGTGCCAGTCCGCTCTTCCTCTTCTTCTTCTTGCCATCGCCAGTGGACGAAGCTGCTGGAGCCGCGGGAGCAAGCCGTTGCCGCCGCAGATCGCCGCCGCCGAGCCCTTCCTCCTCTTCGTTCTTGGCTGTGACCGAAGCCACAAGGACTTTCGAGGGGTGCCACCGCCACTGTCTGCGCGTTGGCCTTCCGCCGCTTGGGGTGGGGCCGTTTGCTTGGCACACCGGTCACTTTCTTTCCCCCTTGCCGGTGACAAACGCTGCAACCCTGTTGGGGAGCGTTATCGCCATCACTTGTGGGTGTGTAGGCCGTTGGGTTCAGAACCGCAGGCCGTGCTTCCCTACTTCTTCTTCATCGACAGTGTCGTTGGGGCCTTTGGGGAGCACCACTGCTGTTGGAGAAGAGGTGCTGTCGCACTAGGGTTTTTCAGGTAAAAGGCGAAGCCTTTCTTTGGTTTTTTGGCCGGTGGGATTGGTTGTGTGTCGTTGGCCGCCATGGATTTGGGCATGGCGATAATGAAGGAGGTCTCCTCTGCACTTGTATCATCTTCTAACATTTTCTTTGTCTTTTCCTTGCAGGAAACTGACTCGGAGCTCGTCGATCTACAGTAGGCGCAGACTCATTACTGTAGCGATTGCAAGTCGGGTGGATCAGCGTGTCGCTGTTTGACTTTGGCAGTTCCCATGGGAGCAATCCCTGGGGCTGCGGCTTCAGTGCCTAGTCTCGGTTGTAGCTCGGCTCTCGGGAATTGGGTCACTGGAATGCCATTTTTACACCCCTGTCTTTGACATGGGTCTTCTTCTTATCGGAGCATCTCGGTCTGTCCCAGATGGCTCTCGATAAAATTTTAACAGCCCTCCGTTAAGGGGAGATGCTGCCGAAATTTCAACATAATTTTCTTTTTCGATAAGGGCTTTTTGCATTTGATTTGACTTGTTGTCTCTTCTTTTTCAGTATAATGGCTTCTCGAAGGAAAGACAAAGCTGTGATGCCCGAGGCTGTCTCCGAAGATGTGCCAGTTTCTCCGACAGGGTCTTCTGAACAGATTCCTACAATGGCTGAAGAAAGTGGGCCTGTGATAAGTCTCTTTTACTTGACACCTGCAGCAGGCATAGATGAGGACAGTGAACTACAACAATTTTTTGAGGTTGCTGTCTTGGACCATCCCTTTGCCGATGAATCAGATGGCAAGGTTGATGAGAGCAGACTTGTCTTTTCGGAAGGATTCTATAAATATAGATGGGACAAAGATTATCCAGTTCTCTTTCCCAGTGATCAGCATTTGTACAACTTCTTACTTGACTTTAAGGTCAATGGAGTGCGTTCTGAAAGGAGGGCTTTTTATGCTGAGGATGCCATTTTGAAATTTCGAGACAACCTGAGGGGAACTGTAACCCGTGGTGACTCTTTGTTCAAGCCGGGTTATGCTAGAGACATGCTCATGCCCAGTGGGACTAATATCATGCGTCCTCAGGACGGCATTCTGACCCGCTCACCTTCATTTATTCCTGCCAAGTGGGGCTATGACAGAGGTATCCCAGACTCGAAACAGAGGCGGCATGGGCTATTTCTTTCTCCATGTAAATGGGGCTTTAGAGAAGAGCCATTGATTTTTTACTGTTTAGCCATGAGGTTTAGATTGAAGGCAACAATTGACTGGTTTGGCGACTTGAAGCTTAAATCCGGCCACAGTTTCAGAGAATATTTTGTAGAGTATACTGATTATGTCTTGAAACATTACCATGATTTGCTGAGCCGAGTGGATCTTTTCGGTAGTGTGTATGCCACTCGATTCCGATACCCGATCTTTAAAGGCCTTTGTTGTGGCATGATCGAGGTATTCATGAAGGAGTTCAATACCTTTTATACTCCGGAAGGAGAGACATCTCTGGATTTATGGACTTTACATCAGCTTTTTGGCTTGCCCATTGACAGAGAGCCTTATGAAGAAATATGCCATCCCGGCATTGTCAAGGACAGAACAGACGGCAAGGGCCGTTATGCAACCTAGAGGTCTTACAGATTCCTCCTCAAGGCTTACATGATTCTGGCTTTTGGTGAAGAGTCTATGAAAAAGAGATCCCGGAAAGAGAGGACACGGGTCCGCAGAGTTGTCTGGCTCCGTTTCTTTCATAATGTTGACATTCGATATACATACTTTTTTGGGGCTGGTGAGACTCCAGTCTTCATGGGGCAGACAGCCATGCACCGAAAGTGATATCCTGATATCATCTTTAAGGAACACAAGAAAGATGCCAATCCCTTGGACTTGGATAGGAATACCTATCTGGCAGCATACTTGGCCTACTGGCTTTTGAATTTTGCTATTCCTCAGGGGGATGAGGGAGTAATTCGTCCTGAGACTCTTTATAGAGCTTGTGAACTAGCCTGGGGAATTAAACTGTCTCTAGCTCCAGTTACTCTGTGCCTGATTTTCAAAACTCTTGGCCAAGTGGTTGAGCAGGAGAAACCACGAGAATTTAATGTTGTGGGTCCCATTCATTTCTTCAATGCCTGGGTGGCTTCTATTTTTCAGAGTCTGCCCCGAAGAGCCTGGCTTCCCCTCACATATTTTCACGCATGATTGAATATGCAAGTGTTGATGGAGGGGATACCCAAAAGCAACTTTATGAGATTCGCGTTATCTTGACTGACACCAGGCGAAAAACTGAGGGGGACTTACGTTTTTGGAAGCATACTGCCAATTCTCGTCCTCCAGTGAGCCCCTTTAAAGTATTTGCCGAGGGTAATCCTGTTGAGTTCACCCATTCTCAGACCAAGCAGCTACTGAAGAAGTCTGCATTGGATAGTCAGATTAGATCATGGCTTCTATCCATCAGACCTAGTGTCTTGGTATACCGGAAGGGATCTGTAGTTCATTTAGAATCCTATTATCCTTTCCGTTTCGGCCGGAATTTTGGATATGATCAGTGCATTCCTTCTTGTGATCACATATTTCAGCTTCCTGACCGTCATCTTTTAGGCTCCAGCGGACTGCAGAGGGCCCGTGAATGGTGGGATTATTTCCACCGATTTGAAAATGTTTCTTTCAGAATTCCTTCCGCTGTCCATGCTCCTCGTGTGACATGTGAATATGTTAGATGGTGGCGAATGCGCACCAATATATATAGCCAGGAGAGGACCCAATGTTGGAGCAATGCTGAGAAGAAGATCTTGGAGACCCAACGGGAAATCCCTTTTGATATAGAGTTCCATTATCTGCATTTCTTAGACGATAAAAATGCTGCTAAGTATGCAGAGAGACGGGCAGCTTATAAGGCTCGTCACAGAGATTCTTTACCCTCGATTGATCCAGAGTTGACAAGGTTGGATACTGAAGAGCTAAAGGGAGCCTTCTTGAAGCAATTTAATATTTCTGTGACCTCTGAAGATTGTCCCGATATCGATTTCCCGGAAGAGGAAGATATCAGTGGTAGAGATTCTCAGCAAGCTCCTAGGAGTCTCTCAGATATTCAGAGATTTTATGTCCTTCACAAGGAAGAGAAACTTGATTTTTACAAGGGCACCGGCTGGCTACTTGCCCTTTTGAAATATTGTGGTGTACCCCAAGATTCCACTGTGCAGGGTATGTTGGATGCAAAACTACCCGCTTCTTGGGATCATATAGATGGGTGGGGACTTGATGCTTTGCGCTTGAGAATTTGCTTGAACGATAAAAAGCATTATGATCTCAGTAGCCTAGCTTCTCAAGCAAAGACGATGAATGATGTCATATATATTGTAAAGGAGGCTTCGCTTAGAGATAAGTCTTCCATATATGAATACTGGCCTTTATCAAACTGTTATGAAGGCGACTGCTATAAGTATATGTATTTGTGCTTGACTTCTTTTGAGCTTTATGCCTTTTCTCTGCTTATATAAATTGATTTCTTCTTTTGCATATTCTTGTAGTGCCGGCGGCCAAATATCTGACTCAACAGCATTGGAGGGCAGTGGCTATTGCAAAGAAACCCTCTTTCTTTCCTCCTGTGCCTTCTAAAGCACCAACCCCCGCATCCCCTGTGGAGGTCAGTGCTATAGGGAGGGCGGTTGCCGCTGCCAAAGAGGCGCGTACAAAGAAGGGACAAGAGCCTGCCCCTGAACCTCTTCCTCCTGTCAATTTGCCGGTGCTTGCTGAATTTGAAGCTTTTATAGCAAAAACTGCCAAGCGGGCGAGTGCCGTGGTTTCTCCATCCCCAGCCAAGGGTGGTATGCATTATGCTTTTGATTTATGCCTTTCAGAATTTTGACATTGATGATGAACAACTTCCTTTGGTTTCCTTTACAGGGAGGGTTAAACAAGTTGCAAAAAGATTTCGCAAAGGGCCCAAAGAGTCTGTCCCCCCTTAAAAGATTGTCCTGCCCAAGCGCCAATCCTCGAGATTATTGGCTCAGACAAGAAAAAAAGAAACTGATGATACTTCTTCCAGTGTGGAAGAAATAAGCGGCATTCCTCCTTCACCTTCTATTTCTTCCCATACTACTGAACACATTAGTAGTGAAGCTTTGCCAGAAACAACTATCTGGTCGCCCCCGAAGGATCAAGGTAGTCCTTCTGAGACTTATAGCAAGAGTGATTTCATTTCACTACTGAATTTCTGACTTTGACCATATAGGTTTTGAAGCAACTGAGGGCTTGATATCAAAGACTCATCATGTTGAAACAGTGCAGTCTACTATGGTAATTTCTCTTTACCACATTTTTTCTGCTTTTTCCATCGTTTAAGCTTGACTTGTATATATTTTGAATATCATGCATCCCCGGCTCATGCAGAAAGGATGGAAATTCCTCATGTCCCGACTGAAAGGGACATGGATTTTGAAATATCGGCCTCCATGCCAGTTTCTTCTTCTGAAGAGGCAGAAGTTGTTTTTGCTGAAGATGCTGAACCAGAAGAGACTTCAATGGTTCCAACTATCATAACTTCGACAGAGGTCATTACCTTCTCGGCTATCATGACCGTGGAACTTTCAGCTCTTGATCTTGCGGATATTGTGGTTACTTCATAGCATGGCGGGGTTGACTCGGGAACAAGTTCACCGAGTCAACAGGTGATAGTATCTCGTCCTGTCCCTTGTAGATTAAAATCTGCTGAACATATTCTTCGGCTTATTAATATTGTGACTCATATATGCATATCATCTCTTGTACAGATTTCTTTTGAGCCAATTACTTTAGCCGGACCTTCCGCCTTTATAATTGCTCTGCCCGCAGCTAAATTTACAGAAAGTGACCTGCCCCTAGCCATATCAAGCACTGTAGCTGTCACATCTGCCCCTTCTGCTACCGAACCTTCATCCAGTTCAGTGTCTTCCTCTTCCCGTCAAACGGTCATGGACTCGACTTCAGTGGATGAATCTGTGCATATTGCTATCCCTTCTATTCCTGCTGGTTCAAGCATACAGGGTATTGATGTCTTTGGCGCCAATATCAAGCTTTTACGACAAATAATATGTCGGCAGCCTAGTTCATCATATGATCTTCTTCACCAGCAAATTGAGAGCATGACTACATGGATTCATCTGGCAGGAGCTTCTTTGGATGAATGGCTTCCTATCGCTTCCACTGCTTTGAAAATTTTCAAACGTCGAGAATATATTCAATCATTTATACAAGATCGACGCCAAGCCTTGTCTCTTCAGCAGCATAAGTATAACTTGCAGATGCAGCCTGTTTCTCTTCAAATTTCACAGCAACAAGCAGAAATAGCTGGCTTTGAACAGAAGGAAGGCTTGTTGGTGGAAAATATTCAGCGCTTAGAGAATGAACTTGCTGCTGCGAAAGCCGAACTGGAAACTTTAAGGCACAATTTACATAGGCGTCAAGACGATCTTCTGGTTTCCCAAGGCCTTCTTGAGTAATTATCCAGTGAAGTTTCCAAGCTATAGACTGAAGAGGAAGCTCTTTCTGAGTTGCATACTCAAGTTGGAGAAGGACTTCCTCTGCTGTCCATGTTACTTGAGGATCCATGATGTTGTTTATAACTGAACTTTGTAATTGGGAAGGGTATTTTCTTTTTACTTTTCCATGTAAACTGGGATAGAAGTCATTCCTTGTAAACTTTCGGCACATTATAAAGAGAATTTTGTATCATCTCCCCCTTTCAATGAATGCCATGCTTGAATTTCCTTTTTTTTTTTATTCACTTTACCGACCCAAGTGCCCTTTCGGGTTTTCACCGGAGTCAGCCCCCTCTTGCTTTTACCCGTGCGCCCTTTCGGGTTTTCACACGGTAGGGTTCCCGATTTTGCCTGTAGCGCCCTTTCGGGTTTTCACCATAGCCGGGTATATAGCCCTTGTTTCCCTTGACCGCAGAAGGTACAATCAAGTCCGGCGAGACATCTCTATTTTTAAGACCCTTTTGACTTTTCTCTCATTTTTTTTTTATCCCTCTCTCTCCCCTTGTTGTAAATAAAGTAGAGTGAAGTATGCATCCATGGTAACTGCAAAGCTAAAGGGAAAAGATTTCAAATGAAGATGACTTAACAATGTTTATTGGCTTCCATAACTAACAATGTTATGGGGATTATTGAAGCTTAAAAAGGAAGGACAGAGTGAAAGGGGCAGTGAATACCTCAATCACTTGTTTATTGAAAATGACACAAACCGTAAGGGGCTGAGCCTTTATTGGGGTGGCAAAAATCGTAAGGATCTTAACCACTATGCAGGGTGGCAATAGACTAGAAGGGTCTACGCCATGTAAATCCTAAGTACCAACGACGGACTTATAGGTTTTTGGTCGTGGTAACATAGGTATGATTTGAAATGCATGAACCCAGAATACTTCAAGCGGACTCATAGGTTTGTAGCCGGAAGTAGACAGGGGTGTTTGAATGATGCAAACCTAGATACCTAGGTCATGAGGACCCTAATTATCAATGACGGGCTTAAAGGCTTTTGGTCATGATAACTAGGGGTGATTTCGAATGGATGAACCCTAACTACCACCGCAGACTCATAGGTTTGTAGCCGAGGTAGACAGGGAGTACGGAGTACTCTTCTCAGAGACCCAGTAATTTCGGGGATGGCGGAGTCACGAGGGACCCAGGCCATCTGCCGGTGCGACATAGTCGTTGAAGACCCCGGTCGGCTTACTTTGCTTTGATTTGAATTTGCTTGATTGTTGACGGAGTACCCCTCTCGGAGACCCGATCTTTTGGGGATGACGGAGTCATGCGGGACCCGGGCCAACCACCGGTGCGACGTAGTCGTTGAAGACCCCGGTCGACTTACTTTGCTTTGCTTTTGAATTTGCTTGATTGGTGACGGAGTACTCCTCTCGGGGACCTAGTCTTTCGGGGATGACGGAGTCACGAGGGATCCGGGCCAGCCACCGGTGCGACGTAGTCGTTGAAGACCCCGGTCGACTTACTTTGCTTTGCTTTTGCTTGCACTTGGATTTGACCTTGGGCTTAAACTTGAGTGGCGGTGCTGAATGCACCAGGCCACCTTCTTTGTTTCGAACTTGCTTTGAACTTGGGCAGTAGAGTCTAGTAAGACCCACGCCGGCTTGTATTTGAATCTTGAACTTGAATTTAAGCTTGGATTTGTGCGGCGGGTCTTGTTGACCGAGGCCGATTTGAATTTGAGCTTGAATGGCAAGGTCGAATGAGCCCAGGCCATCTTTCTTATTTTATGCTTAGATGGCGGAATCTAGTAGGACACATGCCAATTTGCATTTGGATTTGATTTTGAACTTGAGCGGCAGAGTCTTGCTGACTTGGGCCGATTTGCATTAGAACTTGAGCCTGGATTTAGGCTTGGTTTTTTGTATTTGAACTTCAATTGGGGCTTTGAATTTGTACTTTGAATGGCAGGATCGAATGAACCCAGGCCATTCTCTTGCTTTCAACTTTGCTTTACTCTTGGATTTTGAACTTGAATTTGAGCTTGAATTTAAGCAGCGGGTCCTGTTGACCCAGGCTGACTTATCTTGAACTTAAGCTTTGAATAGCGGGGTCGACTAGACCCAAGCCATCTTCTTTTGCCTTCAAATTTGCTTTAAACTTGGATTTCAAACTTAAATCTAAGTAGCGGGTCCTGTTGACCCAAGCTGACTTATACTTGAATTTGTGCTTGTTCTTGGGCTGGAGCTTTGAATTTGAACTTTGAACTTGAATTTGAGCTAAAATTTAAGCGGCAGGTCTTGTTGACTCAAGCCAATTTGAATTTGAGTTTTGGATGTTAACACTTGAACTGGAGCTTTGAATATTTGAACTTGGATTTGAACTTGAATTTATTTAGGCTTGAACTTGGATTTAAGCAGCGGATCCTGTTGATCCAGGCTACTTCATACTTGAATTTAAGCTTGGTTTGGAGCTTGAAATTGAATTTTGAATTTGAGTTTAAGCTTGAATTTGAGCTCGAATTTGAACAAGAATTTTGAATTTAATCGGCGAGTCCTATTGACCCAGGCCGATTTAAACTTGAACTTGAGCTTTAAATAGAGGGGTTGAATAAACCCGGACCATCTTCTTTGTTTTGACCTTGGATGGCGGAATCAAAT
The DNA here is from genome assembly GCA_030544215.1 of Zantedeschia hybrid cultivar. NCBI lineage: Eukaryota > Viridiplantae > Streptophyta > Magnoliopsida > Alismatales > Araceae > Zantedeschia > Zantedeschia hybrid cultivar. The sequence goes on along the minus strand of JARZZO010000013.1, from coordinate 9,673,638 downwards.
GAAACCGGGCCATCTTCTTACTTTAAACTTGGATTTTGGTCTTGAATTTAAGCAGTGGGTCCTGTTGACCCAGGCTTACTTATACTTGAATTTGTGCTTGCTCTTAAGCAGGAGCTTTAAATTTGAACTTCAAACTTGAATTTGAGCTTTGAATGCTAACATTTGAACTTGAGCTCGAGCTTGAACTGGAGCTTTGAATTTAGGCTTGAACTTGGATTTAAGCAGCGGATCCTGTTGATCCAGGCTGCTTCATATTTGGATTTAAGCTTGGTTTGGAGCTTGAACTTGAATTTTAAACTTCAATTTAAGCTTGAATTTTGAACTCGAATTTGAACAGGAGCTTTGAACTTAATCGGCGAGTCCTATTGACCTAGGCCAATTTAAACTTGAACTTGAGCTTTGTATGGAGGGGTTGAATAAACCCGGACCATCCTCTTTGTTTTAACCTTAGATGGCGGAATCAAATGAAACCGGGCCATCTTCTTGCTTTAAACTTGGGTTTTGTTCTTGAATTTAAGCAGCGAATGCTGTTGACCCAGGCTGACTTATATTTGAATTTGTGCTTGCTCTTTGGCTGGAGCTTTGAACTTGCATTTGAGCTTGAGCTTGATTTGGAACTTTGAATTTAGAACTTGAATTTGGTCTTGAATTTAAGTGGCGGGTCTTGTTGATTCAAGCCAGTTTGAACTTAGGCTTGGATTTAAACTAGAATTTTTTAACTTGAGCTTCAATTTAAGCGGCGGGTCCTGTTGACTCAAGCCAGTTTGCCTTTGAACCTCAGCTTGCCCTTCAGGCGGAGCTCTGGGTTTGAATTCGAATTTGAATTTTGCTCCTAAGCTGATGCTTTGGTTCTTGAACTTTGAACTTGAATTCTGAATTTGATTTTATGCTCGAGTTTGAACTGGAGCTTTGAACTTGAGTGGCGGAGCCTTGCTGACCCAGGCCAGTCTATACTTGACTTTGAGCTTGTATTTGAATTTGTACTTGCATTTGAGGTTAGGTTTGAATTTGTACTTGAATGGCAAGGTCCAATAAGACTCAGGCCATCTTCTCTGTTTCTTTGTAGCTTCTTGCCCTCTGTTCATTGAAGAGACAAGGTTGCAAGACATATACATGTTTATATCAAACAATTTCATAATCGAAAAACAACATCGATTCAGATCGATTTGATTGGAAACTTTAACCGGTTATAAAACGGAAAGCGGGAAATGATTTATACTCCCTCCGCACCGGGTTTGCCTCAGCACCATTGCCCGACTAGCGGGACAGTCGTGCCAACTTTTTTTCTTTCTTTTTCAATGGCATTTCGTCATTGGCAACCCATGAGGTTCTTTGGGGCGGCTTCGTAAAGCCTTTTGGAGCCTCTTTAATGTCACTGGCTCATATAGGCAGGTTAATTTTACCATGTCATTTAAGATTTATAGTCTCGGGGGAACATATCCCGAGAACTTGATGATTTCTTTTGACTGTCTTCATAGTGATCATATTCACACCGTAGACAGTGCTTCATATATGTTTTCAACCTTCGCTTGGAAAGCACGAAGGTGGCGCATGATAGCACTTCATATGTTTGCCATTTAAGGAAATTGCACTTCTCCCTTATAATTTGTGAGGATATATGCTCCTCCTTCATAAACAGGTTTGACGACATAGGGGCCGATCCAATTACTGGTCAACTTCCCTTTTGGATTTGACGCCATGACTTCTCTTCTTTTGACCATAACTAGGTCTCCTTTCTTGAAGGCTCTTTCTTTGACTAGTTTATCAAATGCTCGAGCCATGCGAGCTTGGTATATCTGGATATTTTGTTGGGCTCGTAGTCTGTCGCCTTCCAAGGCTAATAATTCCTCGAGCCGCCTTTCTACATTTGATTGATTTCCTTTTATAAGCCCCTGCTCTAAGGTAATGCGCAAAGAGGGGACTTCCAATTCAATTGGTATGACTGCCTCTGACCCATATACTAATGAATGGGGAGAACAGCCTGTTGGAGTTTTGTATATGGTTCTATAAGCCCATAATGCTTCATACATTCTTTCTTCCCAATCTTTCTTAGTTGAATTGACTGTCTTTGCTAGAAGGTTGCATAGAGTCTTGTTAAAAGCTTCTGCTAACCCATTGGCTTGTGGATTGTAGGCTGTGGAGGTCCTCTAATCAATTTTGAATTTTGCAGCTACCATGTATATGATTTGATTTCGAAAGCACGTTCCATTATCTGAAATAATCCGACTGGGTACACCATATCAGAACAACATATTTTGGCTGAGGAACCTTTCAACGGCTGCCCCCGTGACTTCTCTTAATGCTACTGCTTCGGCCCATCTGGAAAAATAATCCTTGGCGGCTAGAATATATTTAGCACCTTTTGAGAAGGGTATGAATGGGCCGACAACGTCCATGCCCCATTCGGCAAAAGGCCATGATGGTGCTGTAGGGTGTAAGGGCACCGGGGGTTTTCTTGAAATTGGGCCATGTTCCTGGCATTTGTGACATGATTTGGCATATTGCGCACAATCATCGAACATTGTGGGCCAGTAGTAGGTCAATTGTTTGAGTTGATTTTTCATCATGGGGCCAGACTGGTGAGCACCACAAACCCCGGCATGTATTTCCCTCAAGGCTTCAGCTATCTCTTTTGGTGACAGGCATCTGAGGAGAACCTTTCTTTTGCCATCATATGTCACTCGAAAGAGAGTGTCTCCTTTATATTCATATGAATCCTTGATACGGATCATTTTAGCACGTTTGATTCGAGTGCTTGGCAATATTTTATACTTGAACCAGTCGAGAAGCATTTCCCTCCAATCAGGCTTATCGGCTTCTTCCACTGCACATACTTCTGTTTGCATTTCTGTTTCTTCTCCCAACACAGTTGGTAACAATCTTCTATTCTTGACCCATATTTCAAGGGACCCTTCTGGCGACAGAGCTAGAGAACTTGCTAATTTAGCCAGAGCATCAGCTTGAGCATTTGTACTGTGGTTGATATGGTTGATTTCAAAGAAATAGAATCTTTGTATCAGCTTGAGGGCCCTTTTGTGATAAGGAATCAACTCGGGTTTTTTGACATCATATATTCCTTGGACTTGGTATATAATCAACATTGAGTCTCCATGGACTTGAATCATTTGAATGCCCATATCCAGAGCAACTTCCAGGCTAATTATCAAAGTTTCATATTCAGCTTCATTGTTGGTGCATGGCTTAGTTAAGGAACACGACGTATGCAGAACCTCGCCTTCTGGAGATATCAGGACAATGCCTGCCCCGGCCTTTGTAGTGAATGTATCATCATGTGCAATTGCTGAATGGGAGGCCCCGTCAAAATATAGCTGCCATATCTTTTGTTCTGTATGGTTAGCTTCTAATGTTTCTTCATCTGACAAGTCGGTGACCAACGGTGAATCTTCTGGCACTGGATGCGCTGCAAAGAAGTCTGCAATGACTTGACCTTTGATGGCTTTCTGAAGGACATATTTGATGTCGAACTCCATGAGGAAGACTGCCCATTTGCCCAAACGACCTTTCAAGGCTAGTCGATTGAGGATATATTTGACAGGATCTGTAACGACCCGCCACCCTATAATCGGAGATCCGATTACTAAATGGGTACCGAATCATTAATTTGGAACCGAACCAGGATCTAGTAAGTCTGGAAAATAAATAATAAACTAAGCTAAACATTCACATCGCATTGAATTGAAATGAAAGTGCAGGAATTAAAATTATTACAATACGACTCGATATAACAAATAATTACATACTCCAACTGAAAAGAAATAATTAAACATACAGGCCAGAAATAAATAACAACTACATTGGGGCATACCCCGGAACAACCGTTGAAGACGCTCAACACACGGCCGCACACGCCGCTCTAGGTTTGCTGGGAGTCCTCACCTGAAAACCGCAGGGGTGAGTCTCAAGACAAGACTCAGTAGGGATCCTTCGATCCCCACTGCCCACGCACACACCCACAAGTGCAAAATACAGCTAACGGTAAAGTAACAAGCACAGTAGTAGGTACAATTCCTAATTCTCAACGTGAAATCACATGCAGTCGAAGTGTATTAAACATGCATATATCTAAACTAACCGACAAGGGAACCCACAACTGCCGCCTCGATAGAACGCGTCAACCACACAAACAACGGTGGGAAAAACCTCGACCCGCTGAGACCAAGCAGTAACCCCTCGGATAGCACTCTAGCTACTCCGGCCCAACTGGCTCAGGTGGTTACTCCTTCCCTCAGCACGAGTGACTCTCCGAATGTACCACTCCGACACCGGTACTAGCTGACCCCGGGGTTCACCAGGTGACCCTCTCTCAGTAGGCGTCACCCCGCCCACGCCCCCACCGGCGCTGTGCTCACGCCCCCACCAGCACAGGGTGATAAAGCGCTACAATGTCACTCCAGGTCCACAGTAACACAAAACACCAGAACCCGACACAGTACGATCCGGTCACGTGAAAAGCCCGCGATCACACGACACACAACGCAGTGCCATCTGGTCATGAAGAATCCATTTCTACCAAGTACACTAAAGCATGCACTAACCAACTATCTAGCAGTATGAACACATTTTACTGGCATGAATTAGTGAGATTCTGTCTTGAATCGCGTCGCCCAAGGCCGACGCCATTCAAGCTCCATGTACTGGTTTATGTAAAACACTGTTTTCAGAATCAGGCCTAAAAGGCGTCGACACCAGTGGTCGCCTTTTGAAAGGCGTCGACATCCTCAGACGCCATTCAACACAGAAATCCAGGAATTCCAGAAAACATTACTCAGGGGATTTCTGCCTTAAAAGGCGTCATGGCTACCCGACGCTATTCAACTCGCGTCGCCCACCCATGACGTCTTTTAGTCCCAGAATCCCCGAACTGGCAGACTCTCAGAAAGGCGATTCCTGCCTAAAAGGCGTCGTGATGGCCCGACGCCCTTCAAAACGGCGTCCTCCATGCACGACGTCTTTCAACCCCAGGAACCAGTCTGCCATGAGCCCGAGGGCTCCCTTTTCAACCCAAACAGCCCCACAATCACCCAAAAACGGAGGAGAATGAGGAGCAATTCAATCAACAGGAAATCACATTCATAAAAATTCCCCATATCATCAAAAAGAACTCCTAAACATGCTTGTTCTACCCCCCCAAAACCAAAGATCCATAACATACTTAAACGGGGGAAACATGGCCTAAACACGATGCTATGGGAACCGTCACCCTACCGGATACTTGAACTCCTCCAAACTTCAAGCCGTCCACCCGTCTCGACCCACGCCGCCGCCGATACCGCCGTGGTCATCCTTACTCCACCGTGACGTCGGCCGCCGTCCGGAGAGTGGAACGCCGCAGTGGAAGTGGAGGTGGTAGTGGTAGGAGCTAGGTAGAGGATGGAGTGGAGGGAGAGATGAAATGGTGGGAGGAAAAGAGGGAGGCGGAGGAATCGCCGCCGAGTTCGTCGGAAGGGAAGGAGAGAAAGAGAGAAGGAAGAAAAGTGAGGGAAAGAAGGAGGGCTCGCGGGGTTAACCAGAGACTGGCTAAAACGCGTCGACATCTACGGACGTCTATCAGGTGACGTGACGGCCGCTCTGACAAGACTTTGAAACGCGTCGTCCTACGCAGACGCCCTTCAGGCCACATGTCAGGGTCGTACTCTGACAATCCCAGAGTCGCAGTCTGAAAGGCGTCGTCCCACGCGGACGCCGTTCAGACGACACGACAGGGCCGTACTCTCGCGGCCCAAGGCCAGCCCACGTGGCACCCACGTGGCAGAACCTGAAACGCGTCTGCATCGGTGGACGCCGTTCAAAACGCGTCTCGAGGTCCTGACGCAAATCGACACAGGACCTCAGTCCCCACTAGGGCCAGAACTACAGGGTCCGACCCCGAAAAACCGGATCCGAAAGTCTCGATCCTTACATTCTCCCCCCCCTTAAAAGAATTTCGCCCCCGAAATTGACTGCTAGAATTAACAAGGTCAAAACAGGGATACAAGTTCACAATGAGACTTACGAAAAGAGGTAAGGGAACTGCTCCCGCATCTCATCCTCACGCTCCCAGGTTACCTCACCTCCAGAGCGGTACTGCCAAATCACCTTGACCAACGATACAATCTTGTTCCGCAGGACCTGTTCTCTGCGATCCTCAATACGAACAGGATACTCTGGAAAGGACAGGTCCTCAGCGACCTCCAACTCTGAAAAATCCAACACGTGGGACGGATTCTGAACATACTTTCTTAGCAAGGAAACATGGAACACATCGTGCACTCCTGCAAGATTGGGCGGCAAGGCCAGCTGATACGCGGTTTCCCCAATTCTAGAAAGAATGGGAAAAGGCACAATATATCGCGGACTCAGCTTGCCTCGCTTCCCGAATCTCATCACACCCTTGGAGGGTGAGACTCGGAGGAACACGTGGTCCCCAACTTCAAACTCAAGTGGTCTCCGTCGGACGTCTGCATAACTTTTCTGCCTACTCTGAGCTGCGGTCAACCTCTGCCGAACTGTCCTGGCAATCTCAGCACACTGCTGCACTAACTCTGGTCCTGCTATCTGCCTCTCACCGATCTCGGACCAACACACCGGGGATCGACACGGTCGCCCATACAAGGCCTCGTAAGGCGCCATGCCGATACTGGAATGGTAACTGTTGTTGTAGGCAAATTCTACTGTGGACAAATGCTGCTCCCAAGAACCTCCCCAGTCTAGGCAACATGCCCTGAGCATATCCTCCAAGGTCTGAATGGTCCTCTCCGACTGCCCGTCAGTCTCGGGATGATAGGCCGAGCTGAAAGCCAACTGAGTGCCCAATGCCTTCTGAAAGCTCTTCCAGAACCTGGAAGTAAACCTCGGATCTCGATCTGATACAATGGACAAAGGTACCCCGTGCAGAGAGATGATCCGGTCTACAAACAACTTTGCCAGCTTGCCGACTGACCAGTCCTTCCTAATGGCTAGGAAGTGTGCCGACTTGGTCAGCCGATCAACGATGACCCAGATAGCGTCTCTCCTGCTAGGGGATGTAGGCAATCCCATCACAAAGTCCATAGTCACATGCTCCCATTTCCACTCTGGAATCGGCAAGGGCTGCAGCAACCCTCCAGGTCTCTGATGCTCGGCTTTAACCTGCTGACAAGTCATACATCTAGCCACATATTCAGCCACATCTTTCTTCATACCGGGCCACCAGAAGTGCCTCCTCAAACAATGATACATCTTTGTTGTCCCAGGATGCACTGCATATCTCGATCGGTGCGCCTCATCAAGAACACATCTGCGCACGTCCTCCTCAGTCGGGACATAAAGTCTGCCTCTGAACCTGACAGTACCGTCATCCCATAATTCCACATCTGACCTCTGGAGAATCTGTGGTAACTCAGCATCTTCCCTCTGAGCCTCAATCACAGCATGATACACAACTGGTCTCACAGTCAAACTGACCAGCACGGCTCTGTCATCTTCACGTGGAACCCTAAAGGAAGATCCCACCACCTGCTCGAACAATTTCCACTCTCGAATCATAAGGTATGACATGACCGTCTTCCGACTCAAAGCGTCTGCCACCACATTCGCCTTGCCCGGATGATAAGAAAGGTCAAAGTCATAATCCTTAATGAACTCCATCCACCTCCGCTGCCTCAAATTCAGGTCTCTCTGAGTGAACACATATTTCAGGCTCTTGTGATCAGTAAAAACCTGAAATTTCTCTCCATATAAGTAATGCCTCCAGATCTTAAGTGCAAACACCACAGCTGCAAGTTCCAAATCATGGGTAGGATAGTTCTCCTCATGCTTCTTCAGCTGCCGAGAAGCATAAGCAACTACCCTGCCATGCTGCATTAGGATTGCGCCCAAACCTCGACGGGACGCATCTAAACCACGAATCCACCTGTCCCAGATGGAAGCACCAACACTAGGGCTGACGTGAGGCGGGTTTTTAGCTCAATGAAACTCTACTCACATTCCTCGGTCCACACAAAACGAACTCCCTTTCGAGTCAACCTCGACAAGGGGGCCACTATAGAAGAAAACCCCTGAACAAACCGCCTGTAATAACCGGCAAGCCCCAGAAAGCTCCTGATCTCAGTCACTGAAGTCGGCCTGCTCTAGTCCATCACCGCCTCAATCTTGGCTGGATCCACCGCGATACCTTCGCCAGAAATAACATGCCCAAGGAAGTGCACCTCGTCTAGCCAAAATTCACACTTGCTAAATTTGGCGTAAAGTTGGTGCTCCCTCAGGACTTGCAATACTGCCCGAAGATGAGCGGCGTGCTCGTCCTCAGAAGAAGAATAGATCAGAATATCATCAACAAAAACAACCACAAACTGATCCAGGTAGGTCCTGAAGACTTTGTTCATTAGATCCATAAAGGCCGCCGGAGCATTGGTCAAGCCGAAGGGCATAACCAAAAACTCATAATGTCCATACCGAGTCCTGAAAGCCGTCTTACTAACATCCACATCCCGGATCCTCATCTGATAATATCCAGATCTCAGGTCGATCTTGGAAAACACCTTCGCGGACTGCAGCTGATCCATCAAATCATCGATCCTTGGAAGCGGGTACTTATTCTTTATTGTCACTTGGTTCAGCTGCCTATAATCGATGCACAATCTCAGAGAACCATCCTTCTTTCTAACAAACAGAACTTGAGCACCCTATGGAGATATGCTGGGACGAATGAAACCCTTATCCAGCAACTCCTGCAACTGCGCCTTCAACTCAGCGATTCGGCTGGCGCCATCCGATACGGGGCCTTAGACAAGGGCGCCGTACCTGGTGCAAGCTCGATGGTAAACTCGACCTCTCGCTGAGGAGGAAGGCCAGGCAGCTCCTCAGGAAACACATCTACGAAGTCACATACTACAGGCACCTCCTAAGGACTGGGACTATCACGGACATCAGAAATAACAACAGAGGCAAGGAAAGCCTCACAGCCACCAGCAAGCAACCTCCGTGCCTTAAAGGCAGAAATGAGAATACCTCGAGAAGAAAGCCTAATACCTTGGAAAAAGAAGGTCGGGATGTCCGGAATAGAGAATCGCACCCTCTTCCTGTGGCAGTCCACCTCTGCATAGAAAGCTTCCAACCAATCCATGCCCAGGATGATATCAAAATCACGAATAGCAAATACAACCAACTGGGCAGGTAGCACATGACCCTCAATGGTCAAGAGAACATTCCTCAAGCAATTATAAGATATCATAAAGTCTCCAGAAGGAACCTCTACTATCAAACCATCAGATAACTCATCAACGGGTGTAGAAAGGATATCTAGGAACTGCTCAGAAATGAAAGAATGCGAAGCACCTGAATCGATCAACACATGTGCAGAGTTTCCAAGGACAGAAAGTGTACCTTCCACCAAGTTGGACGCACGAGCCTCCCTCCTGGTGATAGCTAGAACTCTCCCCTGGGTCCTCAGCTTCTTCTGATCGCCATAACCCTGCCCCTGACCATGCCCCTGACCATGCCCCTGCGGGCACTGCCTCGCCAAATGGCCCTGCTGGCCGCAAGTAAAACACCTCCTGGGAAGAGTGGGACACTGAGTCCCGCCATGGGCACCACCACAGTGCTGGCAGACTGCTGGAAGCCTCTGAGCTGGCTCCTGCGGTGCACTGGACACTGACTGACTCTGCTGACCCTGCCTGGGCCTGTTGCTGCCGCTGCTACCACTACTGCTGCCACCGCCTCGGAAGAATCTCCTGAATCGGGAGCCGAGTGACGACGATCCCGATCCGACGGAAGGAGCCGGTGCCGCTGCCTTACCCCTGCCACGCACTGGCCCCTGAGCAGTCAGTCCTCTCTCCCGGGCCGACTGGTTCAGCTGAGCCTCTACTGCTGCTGCACACCAAACCGCTGATGCCAAGTCTGTACAACAGTGGGACGCCACGAAGTTCCTCAGACTGAGCCTCAGTCCGTCCACAAACCTCTCCGTACGACGCTCCTCGTCCCCAGATATAAAAGGCACAAACCGACCCAGCGAAACAAACTTCGCCTGATACTTGAGTACCGTCATACTCCCCTGCGTCAGATCCATAAACTCCCTCTCCTTGGCTCTCTGAACATGTCTAGGGAAATACTGTGCATTGAACTCCTTAACAAAGGTCTCCCATGAAATTTCCCTAAGACTCCTGTCCTCATAAGACAAACTCTTCAATGTGGTCCACCAGTCATAGGCGCTATCCTTCAGCATGAAGGTAGCCAACGGGGTCCTCTCTACTACTGCACAATCCATGGTATCGAAGGTCTTCTCTATCTCTCTAAGCCAGTGAATGGCCTCATCAGGGTCGGGACGACCGGTGAAGTGAGGTGGCCTCAGCTTCAGGAACCTCTCAAGGGTAGCTGTGGACCCTCCCCGAGCACTAGAACTCTCACTAGGATCTCGCGTCTGATATCTAGCCATAGTGTCCATCATGGCCTCCATAAACTGTTCTACACTCGGCCTCCCTGCCTCGGACCCACTAGGGGCATCTCCCCGCTCTCGAATAACCGGCATCCTCTTCCTGGGAGCCATCTACTCGCCTACAATTACAAAATCAAAAAGTTCTAATTAGAGTCCTAAAACCTATGCTACCGCCGTGCCTGTACGGGATAATGTATTTATTTGCCGAACTTACGACATTTAACCTAGTTATTTATTTATTTGCCAGACCGTATGCTCTGATACCAACTGTAACGACCCGCCACCCTATAATCGGGGATCCGATTACTAAATGGGTACCGAATCATTAATTTGGAACCGAACCAGGATCTAGTAAGTCTGGGAAATAAATAATAAACTAAGCTAAACATTCACATCGCATTGAATTGAAATGAAAGTACAGGAATTAAAATTATTACAATGCGACTCGATACAGCAAATAATTACATACTCCAACTGAAAAGAAATAATTAAACATACAGGCCAGAAATAAATAACAACTACATTGGGGCATACCCCGGAACAACCGTTGAAGACGCTCAACACACGGCCGCACACGCCGCTCTAGGTTTGCTGGGAGTCCTCACCTGAAAACCGCAGGGGTGAGTCTCAAGACAAGACTCAGTAGGGATCCTTCGGTCCCCACTGCCCACGCACACACCCACAAGTGCAAAATACAGCTAACGGTAAAGTAACAAGCACAGTAGTAGGTACAATTCATAATTCTCAACGTGAAATCACATGCAGTCGAAGTGTATTAAACATGCATATATCTAAACTAACCGACAAGGGAACCCACAACTGCCGCCTCGATAGAACGCGTCAACCACACAAACAACGGTGGGAAAAACCTCGACCCACTGAGACCAAGCAGTAACCCCTCTGATAGCACTCTAGCTACTCCGGCCCAACTGGCTCAGGTGGTTACTCCTTCCCTCAGCACGAGTGACTCTCCGAATGTACCACTCCGACACCGGTACTAGCTGACCCCGGGGTTCACCAGGTGACCCTCTCTCAGTAGGCGTCACCCCGCCCACGCCCCCACCGGCGCTGTGCTCACGCCCCCACCAGCACAGGGTGATAAAGCGCTACAATGTCACTCCAAGTCCACAGTAACACAAAACACCAGAACCCGGCACAGTACGATCCGGTCACGTGAAAAGCCCGCGATCACACGACACACAACGCAGTGCCATCTGGTCATGAAGAATCCATTTCTACCAAGTACACTAAAGCATGCACTAACCAACTATCTAGCAGTATGAACACATTTTACTGGCATGAATTAGTGAGATTCTGTCTTGAATCGCGTCGCCCAAGGCCGACGCCATTCAAGCTCCATGTACTGGTTTATGTAAAACACTGTTTTCAGAATCAGGCCTAAAAGGCGTCGACACCAGTGGTCGCCTTTTGAAAGGCGTCGACATCCTCAGACGCCATTCAACACAGAAATCCAGGAATTCCAGAAAACATTACTCAGGGGATTTTTGCCTTAAAAGGCGTCATGGCTACCCGACGCTATTCAACTCGCGTCGCCCACCCATGACGTCTTTTAGTCCCAGAATCCCCGAACTGGTAGACTCTCAGAAAGGCGATTCCTGCCTAAAAGGCGTCGTGATGGCCCGACGCCCTTCAAAACGGCGTCCTCCATGCACGACGTCTTTCAACCCCAGGAACCAGTCTGCCATGAGCCCGAGGGCTCCCTTTTCAACCCAAACAGCCCCACAATCACCCAAAAACGGAGGAGAAAGAAGAGCAATTCAATCAACAGGAAATCACATTCATAAAAATTCCCCATATCATCAAAAAGAACTCCTAAACATGCTTGTTCTACCCCCCCAAAACCAAAGATCCATAACATACTTAAACGGGGGAAACATGGCTTAAACACGATGCTATGGAAACCGTCACCCTACCGGATACTTGAACTCCTCCAAGCTTCAAGCCGTCCACCCGTCTCGCCCCACGCCGCCGCCGATACCGCCGTGGTCGTCCTTACTCCACCGTGACGTCGGCCGCCGTCCGGAGAGTGGAACGCCGCAGTGGAAGTGGAGGTGGTAGTGGTAGAAGCTAGGTAGAGGATGGAGTGGAGGGAGAGATGAAATGGTGGGAGGAAAAGAGGGAGGCGGAGGAATCGCCGCCGAGTTCGTCGGAAGGGAAGGAGAGAAAGAGAGAAGGAAGAAAAGTGAGGGAAAGAAGGAGGGCTCGCGGGGTTAACCAGAGACTGGCTAAAACGCGTCGACATCTACGGACGTCTATCAGGTGACGTGACGGCCGCTCTGACAAGACTCTGAAACGCGTCGTCCTACGCAGACGCCGTTCAGGCCACATGTCAGGGTCGTACTCTGACAATCCCAGAGTCGCAGTCTGAAAGGCGTCGTCCCATGCGGACGCCGTTCAGACGACACGACAGGGCCGTGTTAGTATTAGATGGTCTCAAAGCCAATCCGATACTGTGTACATATTCAGATTATTAATAAATGGCAATAATTCATTGTGTGTAATTAATTCGATCTGTGTTTATCGTATCACGATGAAGTCCATGAACATGTGCAATAGTCTTCGGATTATGATGAGATCATAATTACGGGATCGAAGACTTATAAACACATGTTCTTAATTGTTCCTAGTCATAGGATGTTTGAGATAGGACATCGAACATCCGGATAGACTAGTATCGGTTACTTCAGCTCATATGATGAGGGTGACTGATCCCATAAGTCACTTGTGTGGAGACACTATGCTGAACCTATAGGTGCTCATTGGTGAATGAGTTCATTGAACTGATCCGACTATGAATCGCTGGATGGTAATCACCTCACTGTTAACCAGCTTGATTCAATTGTCACGGTTGCGTGGATGATCCCTGGACCTGAGACTCCAAGGATACCTTGTTGGTAGGTTTCTGAGCTTTGACCTTGACGAACGAATCCCTAACCATGGGATATCAATAAGTCAAGCGATCGGGTTCAGGGAAATGCCCTCGAAGGTAATTGTGTGTTCAATACGGGATCATCCGCTCTCGGTTGTTTGAGAGAGAATGTTCCGGGAATGATGCGCTTAAAGTCTCTGGCCAGGGCGGACTCTGTAATCGATAAGGAGTTATCGGATTCAGATTAGCGGCATCTGATTCAAGTGAATCGACCAAATAGGGTTTAACAGTAAACCATGCCCTAAGGTCGATTCGGGAACATTGTACGGATGAAGGATTATATCCGCGTGCTAACCGATGACAGAAAGGTTCCAATAGAGGGTTGCGATAACCCCAGTTCCATCCAGGATCGCGCGATGTTGCTTGGCATCCAACGTGATCGGCAGTATGTCCGAATTTATTGTGGGACATTAAATTCGGCTGATTAATTGAATATAAGAATATTAATTAATTCAGTGGGTCAGTAAAGGGTTACTGGACTTAATGGGCTATTAACTGAACTGGTAATTGGGCCTAGAGGGTCACACGCAAATGGTTTTCAAGTCGATGGATAATCCGACAGGATTTTGGATAAGTCTGGGTTTTTATGAAAAACCGCAAACTGACTTTTTATAAAAGAACGGATTCTACGTCCGGGGCCAGCAACCCTGACCTAGCCGTCATTCGTTCTTCCCCACTTTCTCTCTCCTCTGGGCGTGTCGTTCCCAACTGTTCCACTTCCCGTTCGACGGGGAATTCGAATCCGCATGTCGCGGCGGATCACGCGCAGTCAGACGGGATCTTCGAGCGCCGCAGCGAGCGAGGAAGCGAGGACGATCCATCGCGAGGAGAACCGCGTGGATACCGCTAGAGGTCGGGCATCTGCGCGACTTGCGGCATCGCTCCGACGGAACCGGAAAACGGACGCGGATTCGAATCTGCGCAAGGTAAATCGATCTACATCGGTTTTAGTTTTAACGACTGAAACGGGACAGATCTGATCCCGAACTTCTTTATTCCGCTGCATTTTAGGATCGGATCCCGACACAGCGATCCCAACAGTGGTATCAGAGCCAGGTTCCACTGTGTTTTCGCCGTTTCGGTCTCTAAAATTTATGGTTTTTGAATTTATTCCATGCTTAGATTTATGTTCTTGAAAGATTTATAATCATTAGATGATTACTGCGATGAGATCGTGATTTAAATCTGAAGAAAAAATTATTTTTGGGGGTTTTTCGTCGTGTTCTTCGTTGGACGAAGAACGGGGCGTTTTTGATGTGGTCGGATCCATAGAGATGGATTTTAAGGGGTTCTAATCGCTGTAGATCATGCCCAATGACCCTGGTCGAGTTGTTGGTGGCATGGGAAGCCGTGGAAGAGCGGCCATGGACCTTCTTCTTCCTCCCCACGGGTTTGAGAAACCTGCAAAACCAGATTTTTTGGAGGAAATAAGGGGGCGAATAAATCCCTTTCCGGATGACCTCCAGGGCCACCGCCGGTCACCGGACCTCGCCGGAGCTAAGGGGTTCGCCGGCGGCGTGGTGCGGTGCCCTGCCGGCGCCGGGATCGGCGCCGGAGAAGACCCCAAAGAGGGGAGCGGCGCCGTCGGGTTCCCTGCGTTGCAGGGAACCTCGGGCGGTTCGGCCGGGCGGCTAGGGTTTCCGTAGCCGCCGACCGGACCGGGCCCGGCTGGGCCCTGGCTCGTGCCAGGCGGCCCGAGCCAGGGCGCAGCAAAGCTCGGACCTGGGTCCGAGCCCTGGCTGCGCCCTGGCTCGGCCCTGGCCCGAGCCAGGGGCTCAGCAGGGCTGAGCCCTTTAGGGGGCCCAATTGATTACAAATTTTTTGGTTTTAAAATTTTAATTATAAAATTTGTTTAATAATTATCTGTAAAATATGATTTTACTGTTTTTATTAAATTCAATTTTTGTTGGGCCCTTATTAAGGTTTATTATGTTAATTAATTAACAAAAGGTTGTTAATGGAATTAATTCTAAATGTTAAATTAAACCTTATGCAATCTAATTGTTAGATTAACCCCATAAATATTTGAATTGTTCAAATTGAGCATGGAATATTTCTGAAGCCGTTAATTTTAGATTTTAATGCATTTTTGATGTGTTATTGATTTGCTTGTTTAAATTGGATTTAAATTAGCATGCTTGCAATAAATACTAAAGTTTTCGAAAAATTCCAAATAATCCAAATTTTGTTTGGTCCCTGGTTTTATGAAACCAAAATTAATATTATTTTCGAAAATTTTATTTAGCCATTTGATGTGCAATTCATGTGTGGTTTGTTTAATAAAACACATGGTGGTAATGGACGGGCATTACTTGTGGATGTGGAATGTGATTGTGTGGTTTATTGTGTATTAATAAATAGAGGTCTGCGAACCTCTCCCTCTTACATTCCATTGTACTTCTACCTTCCTCCTTGATGTAATCGCCATAAGGCTTCCTCATTTAAATTATCGTGTAATTGAGAATTACGATGTAATTTAATCGAGGCGGATGCGTGCGGAGCGAGGATGATCCACAACTGCTGACCAGATGAAAATGAAGGAGTTCATTGTATTCATGGGTTTGCAGACTCATGATATAAGTTGTTATATTGTGTGTATGTGTGCGTTTGACTGTCTGGCTCAAGTCAAACCGCAGTGCCGTCCATGACCACACTAATGACATGTATGTGATGCGTGTGCTTTATATTTGCTAGGTTATTAGTATTAATAAATATATTCGATATATTTAATACTATCACCTAGGATGAGACCAAATTAAATAAGTAAAACCTTCGTTACAAACTCTAAGCCGTAGCGCGAGTCATTGAGAATGTACCGCGTGGCTCTCCATCAATATGATTGATAGAACTTAATTCGGTGGTGGCAGATACTATGTGTTTACCCGAGGTCTGCCATTAACTGATGAGAGGACTGTTGATCATGGCATAAGATGCCTTTGGATAAGAGTAGAGGAACGATATAGTCATCCACGTGTTTACCCGGGAACTATGTTTCTACTTTACTCTGTCACGTATTGATGGTAAAGCTTAGACCGGGGATAATGGTCTACTGTGTTTACCCGGGACCATTAAACTTGGGAGCCGAAGTACGATCGGATATTGCAAGGAGTTGCAATTATCATGAGATGATTGCTCTGAGATAGCAGTATGATACTATGTGTTTACCCGAGGTCATACTGTGATGCTTGGAGATTCTGATCCCCACTAGGAGACAGTCGGCGTCTCCCGTTCTGTATATCTGAAGGTTATACAGTCCGTCGAAAATTAGTGGGAGTAAAATTAGATAATAAAAGACCATATCTTGTTTTAGATAATCTGAATATTTGCTAATTATCAATTAATTATCTCCTGTAGGCAAGAATGTCGCACCATAACCCGTTGCGAGGCATACTTGATGCCAACTGTTTGACAGGCACCAATTACCCAGACTGGCTCAGAAACCTGAAGATAGTCCTCAGGTCTGAGCAGATTGCCTACGTCTTGGATACTGAACCTCCTGCTGAACCAGCATTAGATGCTCTAGAGGAGGAAATGATAGCGTATGAAAAATGGAAGGAGGATTCTACCATGGCCCAATGCTATATGTTAGCCTCTATGAGCAATGAGTTGCAGAGGCAACATGAAGAGATGGATGCTAGATCCATCATGCTCCATTTGAAGGAGCTCTTTGGTGAGCAGAGCAAAATCGAACGATATGAGATATCGAAGAATCTGTTCAAAGCTCAGATGGCAGAGGGAACTTCAGTACAGAATCATGTGCTGAAGATGATTGAGTGGGTGGAGAGGCTGGATGCTCTTGGGATTACACTTCCCAAGGAGATGCACACAGACCTTGTGTTGTCTTCACTTCCACCTTCATATGCTCAGTTCATCGTCAATTTCAACATGAACAAGATCCAGGCGACCTTAGCTGAACTGCTGAACATGTTAAAGACTGCTGAGGGGAATCTTGTGAAGGATAAACCCCAAGTCCTAATGGTTGGTAAGACCAACAGAAAAAGACTTGTAGTCCAAGCTTTTCGAAAGAATAAGAACAAGGTTCAGAGAAAGGCAAAGGTTGTCAAGAAAGACAAGGGTAAAAGTGCTGAGAAAGGTGATTGCTTCTACTATCACCAGAAAGGGCATTGGAAGAGGAATTGCAAGGAATACCTCAAGGACAAGGCTCAAGGAACTGTGAAGCAGCAGGACGCTTCAGGTATCTATATGATAGATGTAAACTTGTCAATAAGAGATTGTACATCATGGGTATTAGATACTGGATGTGTATCTCATATCTGCAATTCTGTGCAGGCACTGACAAGAAGACGTAAGCTGAGGACCGGCGAGGTGGAGCTGAGGCTAGGTAATGGCGCAAGAGTTGCGGCGATCGCTGTGGGGACAGTAAAGCTCAAGCTACCATCCGGAGACACATTTTTATTAGATGATTGTTATTATGTACCTAGCATAATAAGGAACATCATTTCTATTTCATGTTTAGATAGAATTAGATACAATTTAAATTTTGGGAACAATAGTTGTTCAATTTATTTCAGAAATAAATTAATAGCTTCTGTTATTTTATCCAATGGTTTGTATCTATTGAATGTGTCTTATGATAATTTACATATCGGTTCTTCGATTAAAAGAAGTAAGTATGAAATGAACAAAGCCTACTTGTGGCATTGTAGGCTTGGACACATTGGTGAAAACAGACTCCAAAGGTTGCATAAAGATGGATATTTGGATCTATTTGATTATGAATCATATGCAACCTGTGAGTCATGTTTAATAGGTAAAATGGCTAAGTCTCCATTTAGTGGAACTGGAGAACGAGCCAAAGGCATATTAGAACTCATACATTCAGATGTATGTGGTCCTATGTCAACCCAAGTCATTGGTGGTTTCTCATACTTCATTACATTCACTGATGATTACTCAAGGTTTGGATATGTATATTTATTGAAATATAAATCTGAAGCCTTTTAGAAATTCAGAGAATTTAAGAATGAAGTAGAAAAACAAACAGGAAAGAGTATAAAAACCATCCGATCTGATCGGGGTGGTGAATACTTGAGTACTGAGTTCATTAAATACTTAAAGGATAATGGTATCCTTTCTCAGCTTACACCTCCTTATACACCTCAGATGAATGGTGTATCAGAAAGGAGAAATCGCACATTAATGGAAATGGTGCGATCCATGATGAACATGTCCGAATTACCAGTGTCCTTATGGGGATATGCACTTAGCTCGGCTATGTATATCCTGAATAAGGTACCCAGCAAATCTGTTGAGACCACTCCATATGAGATATGGAATGGAAGGAAACCAGACCTTAAACATGTTAAAGTCTGGGGATCTCCTGCTCATGTTAAAAGACATGACGCAGATAAGCTGGAATCCAGAACTGACAAATGCAGATTTGTGGGATATCCAAAGGAAACTTATGGATATTACTTCTATCATCCTGGCGAACAAAAGGTGTTTGTGGCCAGGAGAGCTGTCTTTCTGGAACAAGATTATATTCTCCAGAAGGACAGTGGGAGTAAAGTAATTCTGGAAGAAGTTCCAGACCCACAAACTGGCAATGGTTCATCAGATGAACCGTCAGTTTCTGAACCTGTTCAAAATGATACACAGGAACCTCGTAGGTCTGAAAGAGTACCTAAACCACCAGAAAGATATGTGGGACATATTAATTTGGATGGTTCAAGGATATTCTATAATGAGGATGATGATCCCAAGACTTACCAGGAGGCCATTGAAAGTTCAGAGGCCGGGAAATGGCGGGAAGCCATGAATTCTGAAATACAGTCCATGTACATCAACCAAGTTTGGAACTTGGTAGATTTACCCGATGGTATAGTACCTATCGGCTGCAAATGGATCTTTAAAAGAAAGATCGGTGCAGATGGACGTATTGAGACTTATAAGGCAAGATTAGTGGCAAAAGGCTATCGTCAAAGACAAGGTGTTGACTATGACGAAACTTTTTCACCCGTTGCTATGATTAAGTCCATCAGAATTCTTCTTGCCATTGCTGCCTACCATGATTATGAAATCTGGCAGATGGATGTGAAGACTGCCTTCCTCAATGGAAACCTTGAGGAGGACGTGTATATGATACAACCAGAAGGATTCACATCCAAAGAATCTCCAAACATGGTATGCAAGTTGCAGAGGTCCATTTATAGACTGAAGCAAGCATCCCGAAGCTGGAACATAAGATTTGATGAGGCGATCAAATCTTATGGCTTCATTAAGAATGAAGATGAGCCCTGTGTATACAAGAAAAACAGTGGGAGCGCAATCACATTTCTGGTTCTTTACGTTGACGACATCCTACTCATTGGGAATGATGTAGGAATGATGTCATCAGTAAAGATATGGCTGTCAAAGAACTTCTCCATGAAGGATTTGGGAGAAGCATCTTACGTATTAGGAATACGGATCTATAGAGATAGATCAAAGAAGATGTTGGCTTTAACCCAATCCATGTACATAGAAACCATTGTCAAAAGGTTTGGCATGGAAAATTCCAAGAGAGGTCTCATACCGATGAGACATGGAATTTTACTCTCTAAAGGTCAGTTTCCCAAGACACCTGAAGAGAGGGCAGTGATGGATAAAGTCCCCTATGCTTCTGCCATAGGGTCCATCATGTATGCCATGCTATGTACCAGACCTGATGTAGCATATGCTCTAAGTGTTACGAGCAGACATCAGGCAGATCCAGGTGATAAACACTGGAAGGCTGTGAAATGCATCCTTAAGTACTTGAGAAGGACTAAGGATCTATTTCTAGTCTATGGAGGAGGAGACTTAAAGCTGCAAGGATATACTGACTCGAGTTTTCATTCTGATCCTGACGACAGCAAGTCAACATCAGGTTTTATTTTCACACTCAACGGGGGAGCAGTGAGCTGGAAAAGTTCCAAGCAGGAAACCACTGTTGATTCGACAACGGAAGCCGAGTATATTGCTGCTGCTGAAGCCGCCAAGGAAGCTGTGTGGATGAAGAAATTCATCGGCGATCTTGGTGTGGTGGAAAGCATATCTGGTCTTGTCCCACTGTTGTGTGACAACAATGGGGCGATTGCTCAAGCAAAAGAGCCGAGGTCTCATCAGAAGTCGAAGCACATTCTGCGGCGCTTTCATCTGATCAGAGAGATTATAGCTCGAGGAGATGTCGTGGTGGAAAGAGTTCCCTCAGCCGACAACATAGCAGATCCACTTACAAAGCCTTTGTCTCAAAATGTTTTTGAGCGTCACTTAGAGAATATGGGTATTCTGTATAAAAGTGATTGGCTTTAGCCCAAGTGGGAGATTGTTAGTATTAGATGGTCTCAAAGCCAATCCGATACTGTGTACATATTCAGATTATTAATAAATGGCAATAATTCATTGTGTGTAATTAATTCGATCTGTGTTTATCGTATCACGATGAAGTCCATGAACATGTGCAATAGTCTTCGGATTATGATGAGATCATAATTACGGGACCGAAGACTTATAAACACATGTTCTTAATTGTTCCTAGTCATAGGATGTTTGAGATAGGACATCGAACATCCGGATAGACTAGTATCGGTTACTTCAGCTCATATGATGAGGGTGACTGATCCCATAAGTCACTTGTGTGGAGACACTATGCTGAACCTATAGGTGCTCATTGGTGAATGAGTTCACTGAACTGATCCGACTATGAATCGCTGGATGGTAATCACCTCACTGTTAACCAGCTTGATTCAATTGTCACGGTTGCGTGGATGATCCTTGGACCTGAGACTCCAAGGATACCTTGTTGGTAGGTTTCTGAGCTTTGACCTTGACGAACGAATCCCTAACCATGGGATATCAATAAGTCAAGCGATCGGGTTCAGGGAAATGCCTTCGAAGGTAATTGTGTGTTCAATACGGGATCATCCGCTCTCGGTTGTTTGAGAGAGAATGTTCCGGGAATGATGCGCTTAAAGTCCCTGGCCAGGGCGGACTCTGTAATCGATAAGGAGTTATCGGATTCAGATTAGCGGCATCTGATTCAAGTGAATCGACCAAATAGGGTTTAACAGTAAACCATGCCCTAAGGTCGATTCGGGAACATTGTACGGATGAAGGATTATATCCGCGCGCTAACCGATGACAGAAAGGTTCCAATAGAGGGTTGCGATAACCCCAGTTCCATCCAGGATCGCGCGATGTTGCTTGGCATCCAACGTGATCGGCAGTATGTCCGAATTTATTGTGGGACATTAAATTTGGCTGATTAATTGAATATAAGGATATTAATTAATTCAGTGGGTCAGTAAAGGGTTACTGGACTTAATGGGCTATTAACTGGACTGGTAATTGGGCCTAGAGGGTCACACGCAAATGGTTTTCAAGTCGATGGATAATCCGACAGGATTTTGGATAAGTCTGGGTTTTTGTGAAAAACCGCAAACTGACTTTTTATAAAAGAACGGATTCTACGTCCGGGGCCAGCAACCCTGACCTAGCCGTCATTCGTTCTTCCCCACTTTCTCTCTCCTCTGGGCGTGTCGTTCCCAACTGCTCCACTTCCCGTTCGACGGGGAATTCGAATCCGCATGTCGCGGCGGATCACGCGCAGTCAGACGGGATCTTCGAGCGCCGCAGCGAGCGAGGAAGCGAGGACGATCCATCGCGAGGAGAACCGCGTGGATACCGCTAGAGGTCGGGCATCTGCGCGACTTGCGGCATCGCTCCGACGGAACCGGAAAATGGACGCGGATTCGAATCCGCGCAAGGTAAATCGATCTACATCGGTTTTAGTTTTAACGACTGAAACGGGACAGATCCGATCCCGAACTTCTTTATTCCGCTGCATTTTAGGATCGGATCCCGACACAGCGATCCCAACAGGCCGTACTCTCGCGGCCCAAGGCCAGCCCACGTGGCACCCACGTGGCAGAACCTGAAACGCGTCTGCATCGGTGGACACCGTTCAAAACGCGTCTCGAGGTCCTGACGCAAATCGACACAGGACCTCAGTCCCCACTAGGGCCAGAACTACAGGGTCCGACCCCGAAAAATCGGATCCGAAAGTCTCGATCCTTACAGGATGAACCCTAGAGATGAGTTGGATTTCATGTGATAGCATATAGTGCCTAAGTCTTTTAGCTGCAAAGACTAGGGCCAAGCATATCTTTTCAATAGGTGAGTACCGGAGTTCAGCCCTGATCAACCTTCTGCTTAAGTAATATAGTGCTTGCTCTTTGCCTTCTTCATTGTCTTGTGCCAGCATTGCCCCTAGAGAAGTCTCCTGAGCAACGATATATAAGATTAATGACTGGCCTTTGATAGGTGCCCCCAGCACAGGTGGCGATGCAAGGTATTGCTTGATTTTCTCAAGCACATTTTGACATTCATCATCCAATATGAATGGGGTATCTTTCTTCATTAATTTAGAGAAGGGTTCACACCGTCCGGCTAGGTTGGATATGAACCTTCGAATGTATGCGAGCTGTCCCTGAAGGGACTGCAGCTCTTTGAGATTCTTCGGAGGCGGAAGCTCCTGAATAGCTTTGATTTTGGCTGGGTCTATTTCAATGCCCCTATATCTGACAATAAAACCAAGAAATTTGCCACTTGAAACCCCGAAGGCGCACTTCATGGGGTTCATTTTCAAGCTGTATTACCTCAGCCTTTCAAATATGGTGCGGAGATCTTGCATATGATCTTCCTTTTTCTTGGTTTTAACAACTAGGTCATCAATATAACATTCAACTTGTTGATGAAGGAATTCATCAAATATCTTGGTCATTGCTCTTTGGTTTGTTGCACTGGCGTTTTTGAGGCCGAAGGGCATTCTTTTGTAGTGGAAGATTCCTTTAGGAGTTCTGAAGGCAGTATGGATCTTATCCTTGTCAGCCATCTATATTTAATTATATCCTTACGATCTATCCATAAAAGACAAAGCTTCATGTCCTGTGGTGGCATCGACCATGATTTCGGTAACAGGCACTGGGAAGTCATCCTTTGGGCATGCCTTGTTTAGATCTCTGAAGTCTACATAGATTCTGATCTGTCCATTCTTCTTTTTGACTGGAACAATATTTGCTAGCCATGTTGTATATTGATTTTCTTGTACGAAGCCAACATCAATTAACTTGTCGACTTCAGCATTGATTTTGTTTATCAGCTCCGGCCTCATTCTTCTTGGAGCTTGTTTGATTGGCTCGATGGCTAGATCAATGGCCAGTTCATGTTGAGCTACGTCTTGATCTAACCCAGGCATTTCTTTATAGGACGAGGCAAAACAATCCCGAAATTCCTTCAGAAGCGAAATATATGCTTGCTGTTGTTCTTGACTGAGCAATGCACTTATATATGTTGGTCTTGGGTCTTCTTCAGAGCCCAAATTGATTTCAAGGAGTTCATCAACCGTAGCTTGCCCTCCATCTTCAAGTTCTAGAGGTGCTAGCTGGAGCTCCATTAGATCTTCTTCATTTACTTCTTCAATTTATGCTTCAATTTCGTTGACTTCTTGGTCAATTTCATTTGATTGATTTGCTGTGAAAATATTTGGGGCAGGATCTGTCTGTTGATTTTCTATAAGCTAAGTGAGCTCATCTTCCCTTTGACCTATGTTAACATAAGGTTCAGGGGTGATATATGGATTTTCTTGTTCTTCTGGTATATTCTGAACCATATTTGAATTTGGGATATCACTTTCCTTGATTTCTGCGACTTGGATGTCTTCTTCTTCAAGATGTTTCCAGCATTGACATGCCGGAATAGGAGATTGATCAGCTTCTGGCTGACTTTCTTGAATAGACTGACCCGTGGGCTGCTCTTCATCAGAGTCATCATATATTGCTTGTGCAATTTCTGATATTTCTGGCAAAATAGATGTCATATTTACTGATAATTCAGGAGTTTCTTCTTCCGGCAAGGTATATCCCAAGCCTGGATGTTATGTATGTTGCATCAATGCTTTAGACATGTTAGGAGGGTACCATAGCTGTTGGAACCTACTCCATTCCCTTTTAGTCTGATATAATGAGATTGACTGAACTTTAGCTAATTCCTTAGTATGCTTTGTCATGTCTGGGAGACCCATGATGTCAACCCATAATTCTTCTTCTATATCGGGATATAGCAATCTTTGTCTTCAGTAGCCGACTGCTCATCAGCTCTATAAAAGACTGTTTTATGTCCATCTTCGTGAGGAACCACGAATTTTTTCAAAGGCTCTACGAGCTGACATTCATACTCTTCTATAGGATGTATTAGTCCGACTGGGACCATGACTTCTATAGAGAGTACATCTTGTTGTTTGGTTGTCTTTGCTGAAAGACTTTTCAGAATTGTAGCTTCTTTGTCTTCAAGACTGAGAGAACCAATATTTGGTGGAGGAGAAAACCATTCCTTGCTCCGACTGGTATCAGGCTTTTCTATTTCTTTATCTTATTTTTCCTCCAGGGGTGGAGGTATATAAAAATTGGCATCCATAAGATGACATTCATGAACCTCAAAAGGCTCGAGATCAGCGAAGACTCGCTGTATTTGTCCTTCCCAGGAAAATTTGATGCATTGATGCAATGAGGAGGGCATCACAAAGTATTGATGTATCCATGGCCGCCCAAGCAAAGCTTTGTATGTGGTATCAAAATTTATGATATGGAAGAGGACTGTGAAGTGAAAGTCACCGACGACCATTTCAAATCCAGCTTCCCCAATTGGTGTTTCTGACTTCTGGTTGAATCCAGCTATTTTGAAATCTTGCACTCTTCTTAGGTGCATATGAAAATGAAATTTCTGGAAAGTTCTGAGAGACATGATGCTGACAGCAGAGCCTTGATCAACCAGAATTCTATTGACAAATTGTCCATTTATCTTTCCTCTCATGTAGAGTGGCCTGTTGTGGTCATTTGTAGGTAGCAACATATCATCTTCAGTGAAGGTGATGGAAGCCGTGAATGACTCATAAGGTATTTCTTGAATTTATGATGCATGAGCTTCATAAATTTGAGGAGTTTTTAGAGCTGCAATGAGAGCCTTTCGCAATTCCTCACTGAGTGACAAAACTTCCCACACAGTAAATTTAGATGGCAACCTTTTTAGTAAGTCGATAACTTTCTTTTCTGTTTTTTCATTATCATGAACTTCTAGAGAGGCAACCTGAGGGTCTTGGTCTTCAGACGGCTGCTGCTGTACTTGTTTACCTTTCTTTGCAAACTTTTGAACTGCCATAAATTCATATAAAGAGGGTAACACTCCATTTTCTTGATCAAAATTTTTTGGATATAACCCGAGCGGAGGCGGGATTTGAACATTTCTTTTTGACAAAGGCATGGATTCCATTCCTCTGAATTCTGGTTCTGGGACGACATATGGTATTTCTCCCTGCAGCTGGATAATTTTTGAGTGGTAGCCAATGGAGGCTTCCGTCCCCACTTATTGCCAGAGCGGGTAACATGTTGCTCATTTGGAGTTGATGTAGAGCTTTCCATCACTTCCATTTTTGGAGCAAGGAAGATTTCTTCCTCCTCATCATCTTTACTTTCATTTATTGTTGTGATTGTGTTGCAAGACATGACAGTGCAAATACCTTCCTGCTCTTCTTTCTCATTTTCCTGATTATCATCAGTCTTCGGCTTTTTGACTTCATGTTCCCAGAATAGGGCTTCTTCATGTATTTGCTTCATTGTCATATTTTGGAGTTTCTCCCATGGGATATAATGCTTCAACTTTGTTGGCTTTCTTTGAGGCTGTTCGTATTCATCCAAGCTATCTATTAGTTGTTGCAACTTTGACAGCGGATTTTTACCCTTAGGTAGAATTGGTATTGATGTTTCTCTTTTTCTTCTTCTGTTGGTAACCGTCCTTACAGTACGAGGATCTACCCATTTCCATATACTGCTTGCTGGAGCAGGGTAACTTGAACTTGATTGGGATGTCTCCTGCTGAGGGGAGGACACACATTGTTTTTTGCTTGAATTTGCGGCTTTGACTGGCATAGATAAAGCCATTTTGGACATATCGGATATCATATTATCCAAATTTGGTGGAGGGACGGGTTGAACATATGTCGGCCGTCGTGGAATACCTCCATGAATATATACTTCTGATGATTTTCGCTTGATATGAGATTTTGACTTCTTTTTAACTGTCTGCCACTGAGATGCTTGGAGTGGTTGAAGTACCAATTGCTCATAAGTGGCTTGGGTGCTTCCTTCTGCAGTTTTTGAGCTTAATAACTGGTAAATAGGAACCATATGATGCACATTTACATATGCCACATTTGCTTTTGTCCAGACATGATGCTGCGGAGGATCGACAAGATGATCTCCCATCTTCAGGACACCTTTCTGAATTAATTTTTCAACTGCATCTTTGAACACATAACATTCTTCAATAGGATGTCCCATAATTTGGTGATATGGACAATAATTTGGATCATTAGATCTTTTGGCATCTTCTGGCCTCTTCGACTGTGGTAACACAATCTGATTGTATTTTCGTACCCATTCAAATAAAACACGAGTTTTGTCTTTTGGGAAGCTGTATGGCCTGTTCATTCTGTCTCTGAGATAAGATAAGGCTCGGACTTCTTTCTCTCTATTGTTGCTAGTTTCGGCCTGCGGGACTGGACCTTTCTTTTGTTGCTCCATAATGAACGTAGATAAATCTACTGTATTTGACTTACGTTGAGCATTTCTTCTATCAAATTTACCTTTGTTGTTGCTTGGTTCACTTCTGGATCGGCTCAGAAAATTTTTAACTTCTGATACCATAGTATTCAATTTGTCAAAAGATTTAATTTCAATGGCTACCAACCTTTCAAGGACTTCATTTTTCAGATTACTTTTACATATTACCACTGCATCTTCTTGACATGGTGGTCTTTTGCACTTCATGTTAAGATTCCTCCACCTAGCAATGAATTTGGAAGCATTTTCATTGTTTTCTTGTTTCACAGTATATAGCTCTGCTAGAGTGATCTCTCTCTCCACCAGATAAAATCTGTCTTGAAATTGCTTTTGAAGGTCGGCCCACCCTGCAATAGAACCAGGCCGAAGAGAAGAATACCATTCAAATGCGAGTCCAGTTAATGAAAACCCGAAAAATTTCAGCATATAAGATTCATCAGTGGCTAGGTCTCCTATTGCCCCATTATAATATGCCAAGTGTTCTTTTGGATTTCCTTGGCCATTGAATTTTTCAAACTTGGGCACTTTGGTCATTCCACTCTTTTTGCCAGCTTCATATCAATGAGCTGTTCTAGCATCAGCCTTTGAGCCACAGTAGGATCTGCTGGATTTGGGAAGAAATTAACTCCTTGAACTTTGGAGGCTTGAAGTGGCAAATTTAAGATCAAATTGTCTTGCAATACTGTTGCAGGAGCAGCTTGACTATTGGATACTTGAATATATGCAAGTGTTTCACTTATAGGCACAGGTCTAGATAACTGCATGGATATATTTAGAAGATTTTGAGACGGAGGAGGTGGAACTGGAGGGTTAGCCACCCGAGGATAAGAGGAAGTTGAAGCACCTCCTTCTTTACCAGCCCATCCTGCCCCCTGTATTTGGGCATCTTTTTCTTTCAATTGCTTTTTCAACAACTCAATTTCTTGCAATAACAACTGAGTTATGCTTGGTTCTGCTTCTTTTTGCTGATTGATTTGTTGTGGAAGCTGCTGCTCTGCTGGTACAGAAAGAGCTTCTCCTAATGCTTCAATGACATTTGCAGATAGCTCTGCTTCCTCATCAATGTTTTCCAATAGGGTAGGAAAATTTTGGACAACTAGAGTTGCCGCTTGCATTCTTCGGGTAATTAGACCCGGCCTTAAGGCTAAATCTCTGATTTCTTCTGGATCTTCAGGGAGTACCCCATACTTGTTGATAGTATGACATGAATAAATCATCAGGCTTCCTTGGGTGAATTATGCTGATCTCCTTGCAGAAGGAGGTTTCGGCTGCAGCCTTTGGAATACAGATGTTTTTGAAGGCTTTTTTGACTTTTCATTTTCATATCTTTCTCTTGACTTCTTTCTTTTTGGCAACTCAGCATGAGGCAACTGCCTTTGAATTGGTTTCCATATTTGCCGCCTTTATGACTGAAAGATTGGCTTTGATTTTTCTTGTGCATATTGATCTTCTTGATGTTTGGGCACCCAGATTTGTTTTGCTAGTGGCTCTTGACAATATTTCATCCTATAACAATAAGCTGGTTTGAGGTTTCTTTCTTGCTTTTCCAACGTCTGAATCTTAGCTTTTCTTTTTTCTTTTCTTTCATTTTTCATTTTTGCTCTGTCCATGTCTTCAAAGACCTAGAATGAGTTTTGAACTGGAATATTTGGAACCAGTCGGTCTTTGGAAGTATCAACTTTGTTGCCGTCTAGAAAGATCCGCAGGCTCCCAACAAGAATTGATTTTTTAGTCCTGGACCATTGTGCAGACTGCCTTTGATTTGAGCTGGGGATTCTGACCTTTTCGGATATTTCCCCGGTATTGTCTTGAAGATGATGCAGCATGACTGTGAATAGTGCAGCAGTTGACTACTTGCGCTTAGGGTTTATTAGATATAATCTCAGGTTGCATGAAGACCACCCCGAGAAAATTCGGAAAACCAATAACGGGAGGGAAGCTCCCGAATGCCACAGGTACCGCCAGGTAGCCATAGCGAGCATGGTTCTCGACCACTAGAGGGCCGAAGAAAACTTTCGATTCCATTGAGCCTCCTGTAATACAACAAAGAAATAATCAATAACTTCAAAGAATGGGTGTTATCCTTATTTTTCCGACGAGAAGATGAAGGGAGAACAGTCCCACCGGGCGTGCCAAAAGAGATTGTCGTACATTTTTTAGGAAAAAAATGCACTTGATCTTGATCTTTTGATTTAGATTTAGATTTGTTATTTGTGCGCTCTACCTGACTCAATCAGATGATTGCGTAGTTCTTCGACCCGATCCCGCTACCCATAAATGGAATAGCGTTAATTACATCCTCCTAAGAGGAAAACCCTTGATTAATCGTCGGAAGAATAGAATAACACCCTTTAAAATGATATAAGTAAGATATATAAGATTGCATTTGAAAAATGAATGAATTTCAGTTTTTTATTTGAGAAAAAAACTCATTTTTTAGTTTAGAATTGAGTCTGCGCAAGACTTGATTTATTGATTTTTATTGATGGATAATGATGAGAGACATTTTTTAGTCTTTTTGGATTGATTTTTGTGGATGCATTGAAGATTTCTTGAATTTTTATGTTTGGAAGTGAACATGAAGTTGAGTCTGCGCAAAGATGCGCAGACTCATTTGTTACTAATGAGAATGCTTGTATTTATTCTTATTTTTGATTTGTGAGAGGATTGAAGATCTTTTTTGTGGTATTTTGATTGAAGTTGATGACATTTTCTATCAAGGAAGTCTAATAAACATTTCTTATTGTGTTTTTTCATATTTGAAGTGAAGAGACTTCGGATTTGATTTGGAAGGTATGAAAAAGTGTTTTTTATGTTTTCTTATTTGGTTTGAGTAAAATGCTTCAAGGATTTATATTTTTTATGTTTTGGATTTACAAGTTTTGAAGGATGAGCAAGATGTGCAAATTCAATTAAAATGAGATTTCTTTTAGATATTTTTTATGTTTTGCAAAAGGGCAAACTTAAGTTTTATTTGATTTTTTATTTATAGGAAGTTTAGAGTTTTATCTTGGAGATTTTGATTTAATTTTAAAATAATTAAGGTTGAAAATATTTGATTTTACCAATTGGGGGTTGAGTCTGCGCAGGGTAGCGCAGACTCATTTGTCAGAAGCCTATTTTTTCAATTTTTTAGGTAATTTCAAGGAGAAAAGTTATCATTTTTTTGTTTGGGTTTTGATTTGTGGAAAATATAGGGTTTATTCTTAAGATTTGGATTTGATTTTATGGGAATTAAATAGCCAAAATATCAGATTTTAGGAATTTAGGGTTGAGTATGCGCTATAGAGCGCAGACTCATTGTTTATCAAAGTCTTTAAGTATTTTTTATATTTTTTGTAAAAGGAGTTTTAAGCTTTTAGTTAGGTTTTTGACTTATATAAAGTATAAAGTTTTTATAAATTTTTGGGTTTAATTTGGAGGGAATTTAAGGTCAAAAAGGTCAATTTTGGAAATTCAGGGTTGAGTCTGCGCAGGGTAGCGCAGACTCATTTGTCACTAATTTGTTTTGAGTTTTTTTTTGCATTTTTTAAATAACTCGGTGTTTTTATTTGATTTACTGATAGCTAAGAATAAACTTGATTTTTAGAGGGTTTTAGATCATCTTGAAGTGGTCGGGAAGTTGATTTTTTATTTTTTGTGAATTTCAAGGCTGAGTCTGCGCCAGGATACGCAGACTCAAGTCTGAACTGTGGATTTTTTGTTTATGAGTTATTTTATTGGATTTTTGGTGGGATAACTTGATTTTATGTTTTGTTTGGTGATGATTTACAGATTTGGAGCTGCAGGCATGATTTGGGGGCCAAGAGATGAGGTTTTGGCCTTGGGATTGAAGGCAGATTCAAGTTTAAAGAGGATTTTGAGCAGGATTCTTAAAAAGATGGAATCTCCTGAGGTTGAGGGGGATTCCAAGATTTTCAAAAATGTTGAGGAGCTTCAAATATCAAGGAGTCAAGAAAAATGGGTTTGAGTCTGCGCAAGGGGTGCGCAAACTCAGCTGAACTTGTGATTTTTGTTTATTTTGAAGGGATTTAGATCTTTTTTGTAAATGGATGTTTATTTTAAATGAAATGGAGTGTTTGATATATGATTGCAAGTGATTTAAGCAATTTGATTTATTGTTTAGTTAATTTTTTCCTTTGAAATGAGCTTATGAAAGGTGTGCAAACTCAACTTAAGTTTGGAATTTTGTGTTTATTTAAAATAGAAGATGGCTATCTTAAACCTTTTTTTGAATGAATTAACTTTAATTATTTGAGTTACTTGAACCATAAATGAGTCTATCAGTCCATACAAGGCATCATTGACAATTTTGAGTTGAGTCTGCGCAAGGGTGCGCAGACTCAGAACAGTGGCGCAGACTCAAGTCTGAAAATTGATTTTTTGAGTTTCCTGCACAGTTCAAGCTGCAATTAAATCCATCAAGGGGTTAGTTTCAACCATTAAAGTTAGAATATGAAATCCGGAGTGGAGAAAAACAGATTGTACCCCGTTCCCAATTGAATTTCCTTGGTTATAGGTGCGCAGACTCAAAAATCTGAGCATAATTTCAGGTTTATACCTCTTTCAACTTGAAGTGATCCAAGAATCACCACAAATTTGGGGAGGATAACACTGAGAAATCTCAGAAGTTGAGTGTGGCTACATAAAGCCTTTTCAAGGAGTAGTTCTTGTGTGGATTTCTTCAAATGACATGATTTCTTCATGTTTATCCCATTCTTCTTGGATCACTTTATAAAGTATTGAAAATGCTTAATATAATGATTCCAAGTTGAATTTCAACCTTTCATTAGGAAAACTCAATCAAAGGTTTAGGATCTTCATGAAGGATCAGGGCATGAAGGGACCCAAAGGACCAACTCTCTTAAAGGGATATGTAATGACAAATGGACCATAGGGATGGCTGTAAAGGGGGGCAAACCGAGCATCCAACCACTCACCCAAAGGGTGCCCTTAATGCCTTCAAGATGTAAGAAAAACCTACAAGGGATAATCCAAAGCATCTCTACATTTGGAGAGCAAGGAACTCCACTAATTTTCCTAGAGGATCACATGTAGCCATGAACCATGGAGGTGGCTATAAAGGGGGGCGTGCCGAGCATCGAACCACTCACCTTAAGGGTGCCCTTAATGCCTTCAAGATGAAAGGGTTATCCACAGGGAATCACCCATTCCATTTCTACATTTGGGGAGCAAGGAACTACACCAACCCATTGGAACTTCGGGACATATCATCTAAATGAACCCATAGAAATGGGAACACAAGAATGATGTTTTTGTGTGAGGGCCCTTGATGGGTTGCCCAACATGAGATTGTTGGCACCCTTGGATCAGGACATCATTGGAAAATATTTAAAATCTTAAAACATATAACAAGATTTCGAATTGAAACATTAAGGGCTTAACAACCCAAAGTCCAAGCCATTTAGGACCTTCATTGGGCCTCAAAAGGACAGTCCTAGGTCCAAAGAACCTTTGGACAACTTGGGGGAGGATCAAAGAATCACCTCAAGCCCAAAAACCAAGCTGAAAGAGGCGTAGACTCAAAAACTTGCAACTGGCGTTAACTCTGTGCAGGGAGGCGCAGACTCCTGAACAGTAGCCACAGACTCAACACTATAGCACTGCAGACCGCAGACTCAGGCTAAAATCCGGATTTTTGGTGAAAATTGGGTTTAAATCTTACCCAAAAGATGGAAAATAAAGTATAAAAGATACAGGACCTAAAATATTTATTTAAAATATATTTTATATGTATTTCTTTAGGAAAATATCATGAAAACTTGAATATGAACATATGAGAAACTTAGGTATATTTTTTATCTTTTCCATGGATTTCTCCTTCTTGGCTCCATATTAAAGGGTTTATACTCAAAGAAGTTCCTCATCAACTAGTGAGGGAACCTCCTTGAGAACTTCTAGGGCCTAAACCCTTAGCCATTAAAAGAAAAAATCCAAACAAAACCCATTTGGTTCCAACATGAAAACAGAAACTTAGATCTTAATATATATGAAACTTAGGGGATTTCTCTTGATGTTTAGCCTTGGGCGAACATCATCCATGGGGGGGATGTGCTCCTAAGGGTCATGGAAGGCCAAGCCATCTTGAAAAATCCCAAAACCAAAGACAAATAAATGAAAAATCAGCTTTCAGGAAATCTGCACAGCAAAGCACATTTCGGGTCATATCTCCATATTTAGGGGGTTGCAAGGCTTAAGGAGACCATTTATATAAACTAGAAAAGCCCCTCTATCATCCCCATACGAAAAAAACATGCCTTATGAAGGAAAAAATAACTTAAAAACAAGATAACCAGTAGATTCACAAAACAGATACAAGAAATCTGAACTTTGCATTTCATTGCTTTCAATCACCATGGATGAACATCAAGGGGAAGATAGAAGTTTCTATGAATATCAAACTGAAAGAAAAAACATTATAAGAAAGTAAGGAGACAGAAATAAACTCTTTCTTCACCCTCACTCTACCTTGGAGAGGGGATGAGAAGGGAGAATGGTTCTTGAAGCCTACAATCTTGCTCTCTTCTTCTCTAGCACTCTTCCTTTCTTTTTCTCTTCTTTTTTCCTTCTTTTTTCTCTCTTGGGATGCAGGAGATGGAGGGGAATGGAGGAGGGAGACATGCTCCTCCTGGCCTCTCTCTTTTCTTCTTCTCTTTTCTCTTTTTTGGGATTTTTGTCTCCAACTTTTTCTTGTAGAAGATGGGGGTTCTTTTATAGATAAAGTTGGGTTACTTTTTGGGGGTAGATTAGGCATCCATTAGTCTTAAATTAGGGATAAGAAACTCCTTTTAAGAGCCTTCCAATGAGGCCACAACACTTGGAGAATCATGATTGGTTTCTCTTTTTGCTTTTCACCTACCCTCTTCTAGAAGAATCTTGAGGGGGGGACCACTTGCTTTTCTTCTTATCCTCCTTTGGAAAGATTTGAACATGGGCCAAAGGGGTAAGAATAGGCCATGGGGGGACCATTTGGGCCCTTTTAAAGGCTGCCACGAAATTGGGCTTTGGCCTTTACTTTTTGGGCCCAAATTAGCCCTATTGGGCTTCTTTTGCTTGAGATAATGGGCCCAAGCCTGCCCCCTTGGATTTCTTCATCATTTGGGCTGAAAGTAACCCCTTTTTTACTTCTTTGGGCTTGCAAGAATGGGCATGACTGTTGTCCATTAACTTTTCTTCACTTGGGCCTTCTTTGAAAAATTGTTTGGACCTCCTTTGCTTGAGATAATGGGCCCAGTTGTGCCATTGGATTTCTTCACCATTTGGGCCCTAGAGTGACCCTTTTTTTATTCATTTGGCTTGCAAAATAGGCATGACTGCTATCCATTAACCCTCTCTTTTCTTGGAAAAAATTGTTTGGATTTTTCTCTTTGCTCATTTTTTGGTGACAACAGATTCATTGTCAATAAACGGGGAATTGAGATCGATCCTAACAAGGCAAAAGCTATCAGAGATATGCCACATGTTAGTCTTAGGTGGCCTACAAGCCAATCTGACTATGTAAATCTCGTTCATTTATTAATATAATGACATAATATTCATTGTGTGTAAATCATATTAATTATGGTCTCATAATGAAGTCCGTGAATATGTGCGATAGTGATCAGATTATGATGAGATCATACTAGTGAGACTGATCACTTAAACACACATATTCTTAATCGTTCCTAGTCGGAGGATATTAAAGAAGGACATCGGATATCCGGTTAGACTAGTACAGATTACTCCTGCTCATGCGATGAGGGTGATTGATCTCATAGTCACTTGTGTGGAGACACTAAGGCGAATCTGTAGGTGCTCATTGGTGAATGAGTTCACTGAACTGATCCGACTGAATCGCTGGATGGTATTGTACCTCACTGTCAAGCAGTTTGATTCTATTGTCGCAGTTGCGTGGATGGTCCTCGGACCTGAGACACCAAGGACACCTTGTCAGTGGACTTCTGTGCTTTGACCTTGGTTTATGAATCTCTAACCACGGGATTCTAAACAGCCAAGGATTGGGTACAGCGGAATACCGTCGAAGGGAATTGTGTGTCAATAAGGAATCATTCGCTCTCGGTGCTTAGAGAGAGAATGCTCTACGAAGGATGCGCGGAAGTCCCTGGCCAGGGCGGACGATAATATCGGGAAAGGAGTTTCCCGATATTCATCAGTGGCATCCAATCCAAGTGAGTCGACTTGTTAGGGTTTGACAGCACGCCCTACCCTGAGTTGACTCGAGAGCATTGTATGAATGAAGGATTATATCCACGTGGTAATTGTCAGCATAAAGGTTCCAAGAGTGGGTTACTTAATCCCGATACCTTCCGGATTCACGCGGTGTTGCTTGGCACCCAACGTGATCGGAGGCCCGGTCGAATTCGCTGTGTGGCATCAATTCGATTGATTAATTAATTAATAAAGAGTTATTAATTGATTAATAAAGACAGTAAGGAGTTATTGGGCTTATTGGGCTATTAACTGGACTGGTAATTGGGCCTAGAGGGTCACACACAAATGATTCTCAAGGCGATGGATAAATAAGTGGGTTTTATATAAACCGGGGGTTTTTATGAAAAACCATGCGGTTAGTATAAAATATAGCGAATGGGCTGAGCAGGCCAAGCTGCTGCTAACCCTAGCCCCCCCCTCCTCTGTTTCTCTCTCTCTCTGGTGCCCCGGGCTAGATCTAGATTCCCAAATCTGCTCCGCCGCTTCTTCGAATCCCGTTCGATGGGAAATCGTCCGCGCGTTGCGGCGATCGTTGCGGCGACCGGCGGAGGTTTCGTGGCTGCGAAGAACGAGGAACGTGAGGATATCCGTCGCGAGGAGGATCGCATGGATTTCGCTAGAGGCCGGGCGCTTGCGCGGCTTGCGGTGTCGCACCAACGGAACCGAACGGTTGCGGATTCGAATCCGCACACGGTAAGAACCGATTATCTGATAATCTGGTTTTTAGATTTTTTGAAACGGGAACGGATCTCCGCTTTATTTTTTATTTCCGCTGCGCGGGAAATCCGGAGGAAACCGAGAACCCAACAGTGGTATCAGAGCCAGGTTCCACTGTTTCTCGTCCTATTTCGATTTCCAAAGTTAATATTTCATGTGTTATTCCATGCATATATGTTCGATTAATTGCTAGATCTGTGTTCATACGATGAGCACGATTAATTTGATTATTTTTCTATAATTTTTTGAATTTTATTTTGGGGTTTTCGGTGTTCTTCATGAGATGATGAACCAGGGCTTTTCGGCGACTTTGTACACGCTTCCAAGCGTTAGGATGGCGGGCATGGATCCTGGAACCCCAGGGGATAGTCCCCGCTTTCCACCGAGCATCTTCGCTAGCGCTGGAGTGGCCATGGAGAGCTACATATTCGAGCCCTAATTTGGATTTAAACCCTTAAAAAAAAAAAAATAATAATCGGATTTTGGGTGTTTTAAAGGGGCTCGACCGGCTATTGTTTGGCCACCGCCAGCGGCCCTACCGGCGCCGGGGCCGGCGGCGCCGGTAGCCGCCTCCTTTACCTGCACTTGTGAAAGGGGATTAGGGTTTCGGGTGGTTAATAGGGAGGAAGAAAGGGGCGAACCGGCCGGTCCCGAGCCTGTCTAACCGGCTGGACCAGGCGGGCCTGCTGGCTAGCCCAGGCTAGACTTAGCCACGAGCCAGGATGGTCCTGGTTCAGACCCTGGCTAGAGCCTGGCTCGAGCAAGGCACCTGAATAGGCTGGGCCCATTTTTCTTTTATTTTCCCTTTAAACCCATGTAAACCCCATGCCCAATTAATGAAATTAAAATCAGATTTTAATTTAAAATTCAAAATTGTTTTGATATTTAAATTTATAAATCAATTTTAATTATTTGGGCATAATGATATTAAATCATGTTAATTAACAGTTACTTTTAATCAATTAAATTTAATTATTAGATTAAATGTTAAACTAATAATTAATTTTGATTTAATTGATTTAACTGTTAAATTAGTGATTAATATTTATTAATCTAAATGTTAGATTATTAACTATTATTTCATCTAATTGTTAATTAATAAATGAGTTAATTATTAATTTAATTGGTAAATTAATAATTAACTTAGATGACTAATTTAAGTGTTAAATTAGTAGTCCTTAATTAATTATTGTTAGTCATTAATTTAATAGTTAAATTAATGATAACTTTAATTATCTAATCTGAGAGTTAGATTAATTAGTTATTAATTAATTAGTGTTAATTATTGGTTTAAGAGTTAAATTAATAATTAACATTAATTGGCTAATCTAATTGTTAGGTTAGTGGTTAATAATTAATTATAGTTGATTATTAATTTAAGTGTTAAATTATTAATTAACTTTGTTGGACTAGTCTAAGAGTTAGATTAGTTATTAATAGTCTAATTGTTAGATTATTAATGTGGTTTAATCTAAGTGTTAGATTATTTAATTATTAGAAGTGTTCTAATTTGCATGGAATAATCTGGAATTATTAATTTGGAGTGTGTGCACATGTGATGTGTGTTTTTATGCTTTTAAATTTGATTTAATTGCATGCTTATCTTGATTAAAAGTGTTTTCGAAATTCAAATAGCAATTTTGATTGGAACCCAGTTTTTGAAAGTCAAAATTATTTAATTTTGAAAACTCATTTGTTTTAGCCATGTGATGCGCTGAATTATGTGTGAAATGTTTAAAACACACCGTGGTCATGGATATGCACTTATTTAATTATTCATGTGATGAATGATTGTTTGGATCGTGGATGTGTGATTGGATATTTATTAATTATTAATAAATAGAGGTCTACGTACCTCTCTCTCTCTCAAACTCCGATGTACTTCTACCTCCCTCTCTCTTGTACTCGCCATAAGGCCTTCTTATATTTACATGTAAATTTAGATTTAAATGTAAGATGATCAAGGCAATCAAGGAAGAAGCGAGGACGATCCACATCTGCAACCAGGAAGGTGAAAAGATGAAGATCCTTTGCCTATGTGTTTGCAGGATAGTTTGATATAAATGTTATGTTAGATTGTGTGTGCGTTTGACTGTTGGCTCCAGTCAAACTCACTGTGCTATCCATGACCACGCTTGACATGTATGAGATGCATTGCTTTATGTTTGATTGTGAATCAAAGCATATATGGTATTTATTAAATATATACGATATATTTATATACTATCACCTAGGAGAGACCAAGATAAAAGTTATGTAAATATCCTCATCTAAACTCTAAGCCGTAACGCGAGTAGTTAAAAACTTACCGCGTGGTCCACCATCGTTATAGTCATAGGATTCGAATCACTTTAGGCAGGTTTGTTGTGCTATCCACAAGGCATGTTTAATTAGGAGGAGAAACTGTGGCTATGGCATTAGATGGCTATATGATCGGGGTAGAGGAACCATATAGCTTTGTTGTGCTATCCACAAGGGCTGCATGCAAATCTATGTTCGTCGCGTAACGATGGTTAGCTTAGACCAGAATTAGTGGTTTGTTGTGCTATCCACAAGGCCATTAAATCTCTGGGGACCGAAGCTATAATCCGATATTGCAAGGAGTTGCAAGTCCCATGAGTTGGATGCTCTTTGATTGTATTACAGTTTGTTGTGCTATCCACAAGGCTATACTGCAAGTCATTGAGATTTTGATCCCCACTAGGAGACTGTCGGCATCTCCCGTTCTGTATAACTGAGGGTTATACAGTCCGTCGAAAATTAGTGGGGGTTAAAACTTGAACAAAAGACCATGTCTTGTTTTATATTTAATAATTGAATATCTGCTAAATGAATTTTATTCATCTCCTATAGGGAATTATGTCGTCGAATAACCCACTCCGTAGCATACTTGATGCCAAATGTTTGACTAGCCTGAACTACTCGGATTGGTTCAGAAACCTGAAGAATGTCTTCAGATCTGAGCACATTGACTATGTCCTTGGAGCTGATTGTCCTGCTGAACCGGCATTGGATGCCCTTGACGCAGAGATGATAGCTAACGATATAAGAGCGAAGGACAAAGCCAAAAGAGTAGTAAAGGGTGACTGCTTCTATTATAAGTAGAATAGTCACTGGAATAGGAACTGCAAGGAGTTCCTCAACGATAAAGTTCATGGAAAGGTAAAGCTGTCTGAAGCGTCAGATATCTATATGATAGATATCAACTTGTCAGTTAGAGATTCCACATCTTGGGTATTGGAAACCGAATGTACTTCTCATATTTGTCATGATGCGCAGATGCTGACAAGTAAGCGCAAGCTGACACAAGGCGAGGTGGAATTGAGGCTAGGAAACTGCGCAAAAGTTGCGGCAATTGCTGTTGGGACAACAAACCTCAAGCTTCCATCAGGAGACGCCTTACTATTAGAAGATTGTTATTATGTTCCTAGCATAATAAAGAACATCATATCAATATCTTGTTTGGACAAGATAGGATATAGGTTGACTATTGAGAATAGAAGTTGTTCGATTTATTATGGTAATAAATCAATAGCTTCGGCATCTTTAGTCAACGGTCTATATCTGTTAGATGTTTCTTATTACAATCTTCACATTGATAATGTTCTTAAGAAGGTAAGAATTGTGTGAACCAAGCCACCATGTGGCATTGTAAACTTGGGCATATTGGTGAAAGCAGGTTGCAAAAGTTGCACAAGCATGGTTATTTAACAACATTCGATTATGAATCATTTGCGACATGTGAATCCTGCCCTATAGGAAAATTGGCAAAATCTCCGTTTACTGGATATGGAGAACGTGCCAAGGACATTTTGGAACTAATATATTCAGATGTATGTGGTCCAATGTCCACCCAAGCCAAAGGTGGCTTTTCATACTTCATCACGTTCACCGATGACTTCTCAAGATTCGGCTATGTGTACTTAATGAAGTACAAGTCTGAAGCATTTGAGAAGTTCAAGAAGTTCAAGAATGAGGTAGAGAAGCAGTTAAGAAAGAGTATTAAAACTCTTCGATCAGATCGATGAGGAGAATACTTGAGTACTAATTTTACACAATTCTTAAAGGATAACGATATCTGTAAACATGCTAATTTTGACATCATTTTGAGTAAATTTCATATCATATAATAATGCCTCAAAATGGTCTGATATTTAATCATTAGTCAATTTTTATTAATCTTTATGAATTAATTATCTAAATGACATCGGTCAGATAGACATAATTTAAGTTTATTAATGAAATTTATTTTTACTCAGATTTTAATAAAATATGAAAGGACTCTAAAAGACGTCGACCTGTGAAGACGATATTTAGAGTTTATTCCTATTTTTATTTTTAATTTGATTTTTAATTAATTTATTAATAAACTAAAAGACGTTTGCCATGCACGACGCCATTTAGGTTTCCTAAGCTGATTCTGTCTCTTCTTCCCAATGTTTATCCTTATCTTAATGAAACTAAAAGACGTCTCCCAGTAACGACGCGTTTTAGTTAATTACAGATAAAGATGAATTAGGCTGTGTTTATCTATTTCTTAATTGGACTAACTTCAAAACTCTTCCATGTTAATCTATTAATAACCGCGGATGCGTGAACTTAAAGCCTATAAATACCCAACCCCTTGGTCATTAAAAAGTTAGTGATGATAGCGATAATTGAATGAAAATTGAGCAAAGAATCTTGGCAAAAGTGAAGGAGACGACATCCAAATGCTGAAGGATCGAAGCGCTACTACTCTCGGAGTCTGCTTCCTTTCTTCATCCGTTCTTCGTCCATTCAAGAGCTTTCAAGACCAAGGCTTCACAGGGGCCATCCAAATTAGTTCTTTTTATTAATATCTGTTGGTTTCATCATCATATTAGTTCAAAATCTCATTCATCACGTCACTCCATGCTTCACACACTCACTAGCATAATTTCAAACCTATTTGTTTAAGGGGTTTAAAAGACCATACAAGTGAGTTCTTTATTTAAGTTGCATGATCAAAATTTCTATTGGGATAGATACTACATCTATTTGAATTCTTATTGTTCTTTCTTTCTTTCCACTTTTTGCAAGGTTCAAAAAAGATCAAGAGGAGAGAATCAACAACAAGGAAATCTGGACGATCCACAAAGTCCGATAAGCTTTCAAAGCAAGAACAAAGTCAGAAGGGCTCTCTTTCTTCAGCCGGCTGAAGAAGGGGAATCAAGGACTCCAACATCTCCCAATTCCAAAACAGGTTCAAAAAAGATGAAGAGGAGAGAATCAACAAGGAAATCTAGACGATCCTCAAAGTCCGATAAGCATTCAAAGTAAGAACAAAGTTAGAAGGGCTCTCTTTTTTCAGCCGGCTGAAGGAGGGGAATCAAGGACTCCAACATCTCCCAATTCCAAAACAGGTAGGCGATAAAATTCTTTCTTTTGAAACTTTTTAGTTAAAAGTTTCTGGCGATCACATTCACTTAGTTTTTAATAGGTTTATTTGTCACATAATCAACATAAATTTTCATGATAATCACACTCCTAATTTGAGCACTCACAGCTTTTTGGCGATTACGGTGGGACTTGGTCTCGCCATCTTTTAATCTTTGTTGTTGCCTTTTGTCAATTAGGCACCTACGGTGCACCACCTGTGTCTCTCAACACGTCATCACTGATCGGTGAGTTTTTAGTTTAGTTGTTATTCCCACGTGCACCACGTGCACACCCTTACGGTAAGATCTTGCCCTCCCCGTTTGATTGATTGAGGAGTTGTTATTATGATAAGAAGCATGTGTGATTGATTGAATGTTTTGTTGTTTACATGATAAATCATCCTGTTAAAAAATTGAAATAAAAAAGATTCACATGAGCCAATTATTTACCGCTTTTATTCTGTCTATTTGAGGAGGAATCGATCCAGCAATTCCTCATGAATTGTTCATTCTGCGACTTGAAAAGCGTCTAGGAACAGCGACGCGTTTCATACCACGTCGCCCAACCCAGATGCCGTTATGGCTAATTTCTCTGTTGTTTGCTGCCTGAGCTTCTGCGAGAAAAATAAGGTTCTGTTTTGAATAGCATCGAGGCACAGCGACGCGATTCAAGCAGTTTCTTGTTTTTTTTTTAGTTCTCAGATTTCTAATCTGCTTGCTATTACACATTACGTAGTAAGCATTAGAGGCCATCTCGGCCACAGGTCATACGCACTGGGGCTAATACCCCCCTTTTCTCATAGGAACACTTTTCTTGATGTCTTCACCTCTCTCTGATTGGGTCGGTCCCTCGATCAGACTAGAGTGGTTGGCGTTAAAGACCTCCGTAAGTCTCCAAAATCAAGGTATTCCTCCTTGTTCATCGGACTGGTTGTACCAATTGAAGTCCTGGTTAGATTTTCATAACGTTATGAGAGAAAGCCATAGAGTATATAACGGTGGAAATTGAACTGAAGCTAGGATCCTTCCCCTTGAGTGAATTTGTGATTAACTGAATCCAAATAACCCAACAAGGAATCCTGACATAACGTTAAACATCCACTTGTTTGCTTAATCTCTGTAAAACTTGTCTGCAAATCTTTGAAAAAAAAAAAATCTAATATCATGCTACTTCGATCAGGTAGGGATTTGAGCATGGCTTCGGGAGCTATGGTCAACTATGAGGGAGATGCTAATGCCCCTCTTGAATCCAATTATCACTATGAAAATGGGGGAGATGCTAATGCCCCCCATGATCCTCATTCTTATCCATTTGAACATGAGAGAAACCTTCATATCCCTCCTCCTTTTGTCTATGATGAACACAATTCTGGTGCTGATCTTCCTCTGCACGTGCATGCGGTTTCTAATACCATCTTTGAGGGGGCCATGAACCCGAATAAGCCCTCATCTTCCAATCCATTTGATCTAGTCAACGCCCTAGGAGTTCTGGCCTCCCATCTGGATCCTCACCAGTTCGAGGCAATCCAGTCTATTTTGAAGGGGAAGACGCCCATGCAGTCTGCCAAGCTGAATCCTACGGCTCCCCCTGTTATTCCTCAACCACCTCCCCATCATTCTTCCTTCATTCATCAGGCCATAGAAGGCCTTCATGTTTCAACTTCTCGGCCAGTTGGGCCACAATTGTCCTCCTCGAGGCAACCGGTCAGGCCGCCAACGCCTACTTACCAAAATGCCCTCGGGCATGGCGGAAGCTCTGCCGGACCTCAACCCTATTGTCCCCCTTGCCCCACATACTCTAGGCAATAGGCCTATCATGTACCTCCACCTCCCCCTCCTCCAGTCGATCCGACGACTCAAGCTCTGCTCACGAAGATGGAGCGTATGGATGAGCAATTCAAAAATCTTCAGAAAATGATGGGTGTTAAAGCTGCTTAACCTGCCAAGTATGCCCGTGTTCCATTTGCCGCCCTCCGAAGTGCCAGTGTACAGAAAGTACAATGGTACTGGTAACCCCTTCACTCATTTGAAGGAGTTCATGTATGAGTCATCTTTCTGGCAAAACGACAAGAGGTCGTTGGCATTTTTGTTCAGGAAATCCTTGGAGGGACCAGCCCTCGAATGGTTCTTTTCCTTAGAGCCATATGAAGTAGAGGACTATGGTATCGTGTCACGAAAATTCATTCAACGATACCAGGATAGAGTTGCACCCTCTCTATTCATTACTGACCTGATAGCAGAAAAAATGAAGCATGACGAGGAATTCGTTAATTTTGCTGATAGATGGAATGGCATGGCAGAAAAAGTTAAAGATCATCTGTCTGAGTCCGAACAAGTAAAGATGTTGATTTCCAATGCTACACCTCAGTTTAAACTAGTCCTCGCCCTAAACAACTTGACCAGCATGGCAGAGCTCTATGAAAAGGCGCGCTATTGTCAGAACACTTTCAAGGATGCTACGTTCTCTAGTGTCTTTGATCCTCACCGACCTAGCGGGCCTCCACTTCAGAAGCCAGTCGTGCCAAATTCTCCTAGCACGGGTCCAACCACTGAG
Organism: Zantedeschia hybrid cultivar; assembly: GCA_030544215.1. Classification (NCBI taxonomy): domain Eukaryota; kingdom Viridiplantae; phylum Streptophyta; class Magnoliopsida; order Alismatales; family Araceae; genus Zantedeschia; species Zantedeschia hybrid cultivar. Next base: position 9,629,720 of record JARZZO010000013.1, on the reverse strand, counting down.
GGCACGCTCTCCCATGAGCAAGTTAGTAGCATGAACAACAATCAATCCCAACAACCTCCAAGCTAGCAAGGTTACAGACCTCCGAATCAACAAGGCTATAGACCTCTGAACCAGCAGGGTTACAAACAACAGTAGCCACAATATTAGCAACCCCAGCAGCCAAATCCACAATATTAGCAGCTATAGCACCAGCGGCCACAGCAGCCGAACCAGCAGTCACAACAGCAGCCACAGCGGCAGTTACAGTACCAGCCCCTACAATAACAACAGTACCAGCCGCGCGCACCGCCGGCGTACCATAATGTACCTCCTCCTGCTGGTTATAACCAGCAGAGGAAGCCTCCAGGCCCAAAAAGGGCAGAATATCCAGTCCTTCCAGAATCCTTATCAGATATCTTCAATGTTTTAATGGTAGCCAATGCCTTGGTTTTGTCGAGAGAAAAAACAGTTTGGCCCCAAAATGCCGACACTTCCAGGTATTGTTACTTCCATAGACAACCTAGACACATAATAGACGCTTGCTTCCAATTTTGAGATTATATCCATGATCTCAACGAGCAAGGAGACATTAATTGGAAGGAAATGAGGAAGTATATATCCGCCTTGAAGGCGAAAAGGCTCCAACAACAACAGCAACCCCAACAACAACAACAACCAAGAGCACCAGCACAAGCAGCGGCGCCTCCAAACATGGGTATAGTGCAAAACCCACTCCCGAAACACCAGAACCAGAATCAAGTTGCCCCCATTTTAACAAATAGCCAGTCTGAGGCTAATCGAGGGCAACAGTGGAAGATAGAGGACTCTTCCTCTATTTATTCAATGGGTCATACTCCGAGCACCGCAGAACAACCACCACGCCGCACCCTCTACATACCTAAACTACAACCCGTTACCATCACACCAGTGCCAACACCCGCATACTGTTTACCCACGCCCATTAACCCATCACCACCACCCGCTTTCCTCAAGCCCATTACACCCCACGCCACTACGCCTCCACCAAACAACCTACCGCAAGCTAATTACGCACCCCTCATGCCATCCAAACCACTGCCCCGCGTACCATTCCCCACATCGTCTACCACCACCACCGCCTACCCAAATACCATACAACCATCCAAACCATTACTTCGTGTACCATTCCCCACTTCAACTGCGCCAACCACTTACCACACTACTATCCAACCCTCTAAACCCCTCATTTGCACCATACCATCATCAACTAACCCCACGCCATCACCCGTATACCAACCATCCACACCATCTACGCCATCTACCAATCTCGCAATGCTCAAGTTATCACCCGGCCCTTCCACTACTGAAGAACATGCACTCCGGAGTGAGAGGATCTTCAATAAGGTCTTTCCTCAATCAACAATTAGAGATGGCCCATCACAGCCGCCAGAGGAAGCTCATAACGATGAGAGTGCACTAGGCACTCAATACGACCTGCTGAAGCAACTGGACAGAACACCGGCACGAATCTCTGTGCTTGACTTGATCAAGAGATCGAAGACCCATCAGGAAGCTCTGATGGAATACCTAAAAAAAGTGATGCTCAACGAAGACGTGCCGGTGGAGAAGATCGCCGCACTACTTGTTCTGCAAGGGGATCAGCCCTCTATCTTATTTCATGCTTCGGAACTAGCACCACTAGCAACCAGGAGCATGGCTCTGAGTATTACGGTCAATATCTGCAAAAAGGCCGTAGACACATGCCTGGTTAATACGGGGGCTTCAATTAATGTCTTGCCTCCGAAAACCCTTGAACTATGTGTTGTACCCAAGGAAAAATGGCTGCCTAGCCCCATTTCTGTTACAGCATATGATAACTCCACCCGTTCCCCTCTGGGAATGGTCTATTTTAAATTAGAGTTAGGCCCTGTATGTCATGCCGAGGTCGAATTTCACATTTTGGAAATCGATCCTTCCTTGAATGCTATTTTGGGTCGTCCTTACATTAAAACCCTTGAGGCAATTCCCTCTACGAATCATCAATGCCTCAAATTTTCCTACAAAGGACGAATCATTAAAGTTACAAGCATGCCGATCCTTACTGCTGCACACTCCTTGAATATCAAGCCAACTTCTTCACCTGGCCGACAACCTTTTCTATCGGTATTAGAAGTCTACCGTCCGGTGGCTGATCCTTTAAAGGCCGCCACTCTTACTCCTTATCCACTAGATGCCATAAAGCGAGGGAAGTGCATGAGTACCCCTGGTTGGAAAATAATGATGAATGGTGGTTATCAGTCTGGAAAGGGTCTAGGCACACAATTACAAGGCAGAACCACGCCCCTCAAGGACAACCGAAGGACACTTGGAAATGGCCTGGGCTATAGGCCAAGAAAAGTGAAACACGACATTACTCAGCAGGAAGAAAATGAAGACGGCCAGAAGGTATGGGAGACAATGTCTACACCATGCAAAGAAGGTCAGGACCCCTTAACATGGACCTTATACACACATTTCGTCAAAAGGCCCGTGATCAGTCATGATAACACAGTGGTCATTACTTCCTGTTTTGATTTCCATAACATATATGGAAGAGACCTGACCAGACATTGTTCAGAATTGTTGACATACCAGTCTTTGGAGGCTCTGCGGCCAATGAAAAGGAGGAAGTTCCAAAATCCTAAGTGTGAATAGTATCGATGGTTTGACTTAAGGGATCTGTATATTGCATTAAACATACTATTTATTGATCCTTCAGAGCCGAAGTGGCCGCCACAAATAAATGAACTGATTCAAGGGCATGGTCCCATTTTTGATAAAAGAATACTGTTGTCTGAAGAAACAGATGAAGGGGAGCCAGATGACCCCTATGAAGCTGGTTATACCACGGATCTTCTTTGGAGGAGGACTTATCTCTCTTATATTTTCACACTCCATACCTTATTTCGTACTCCGCTTCTGACCCCGACTTGGTCGCGGGTCATTATTGAAGATATTTCACGGGCTCCACCCATCATGATCACCCTGTCCCCACGAGACTTTATCCCTCAACCTCCTCTCGATCTAGAGAGGATTTATGATTTAATCTGGGACATACTACTGTATGATCCCCCCAATCCTTTGGCCTTAGTACCACTTCCTCCATCCCATTCTCCTCCTATTCATCTCCATTCTTGTCTTATGATTAATACCTCTTTTCTCAAACAAAAAAAAACGCCAATTTGGCAACAAATTTCTCTCAGATCCTCATTGAGGAAACTTCCTACTTGTCCGATTGTACCCCATCGCACGGGTCATTCGGTCAAGATTCTCTTCTAGATCTACTCTGCCCCTCCCCTCGGGAGGATTCCCTTGTATTTCCGCCTGTATCCTATAATTTTCATTATGCTTCATCCTCATTAGGACAGGATAGGGAGTCTAGCGAAGTTAGGGAGTCTAGTTCTAGCCAGGTTAGTCAGGTTAGGAAGTCTAGGAAATCCAAGGGTAAACAAATTCCAGATAGATACCTCCAGGATTTAGCATTTAAATGCCTTTCTTACTCTACGATCCCTCAGCTGTTAGAGAATCATATTCAGATGCCAGAAGATTATGTAGATGATGAGTCGGTTAATGATGGATATGGGTTGTATGAATTGATACACGAAAAAGACCTCATTGTTGAAGACGAGGAAGATGACGAGGACGCAGCTGAGGTATATGCCAGTGGAGTAAAAAAATCGATGAACCCTCAGCTGCTGTAGAAGAGCCCACCAAAGATATCAATCTAAGGACCGAAGACGAACCTAAGGTTGTCCTCGTTAGGAAGAATCTTTCTAAAATGGATGAGAAGGCAATGATACAAGTTCTTAAGGATTACAAGGATACTTACGCCTGGAGTTATGAGGATATGCCGGGGTTAGACTCATCACTAGTGGAACACAGGTTGACATTAAAGGATGGAACTAGTCCAGTTAAACAGAAGTTAAGGCGATTCCACCCACAAATGGCTTTGAAGATGAAGGAAGAGGTCGATAGGTTACATAAAGTCAAATTTATTAGAGTTGTCCTCTATCCACAATGGGTGGCCAACATAGTCCCGGTTATGAAGAAAGATGGGAAGGTCAAAATCTGTATTGACTTCCGAGATTTGAACCGGACGTGTCCCAAGGATGATTTTCCATTGCCTCATATTGATGTACTCATCGATAATACTGCTGGTTATGAAACTCTTTCATTTATGGATGGATTCTCAAGATATAATCAGATCAAATTGGCAGAAGAAGATCAAGAAAAGACATCATTCACTACACCTTGGGAGACATATTGCTATGTCGTCATGCCTTTTGGATTAAAGAACGCTGGAGCCACTTATCAGAGAGCTATGATGGCAATATTTCATGACATGATGCATATCGATCTAGAAGTGTATGTGGATGACTTGTTAGTGAAATCTAAGACTAAGGCTGAGCATGCCAAAGTTTGGGCAAGAGTATTAGAAAGATCAAGAGAATATCAGTTAAAGATGAACCCTAAGAAATGTGTATTCGAAGTATCCTCAGGGAAATTACTTGGATTCATTGTCAGTAAACGGGGAATTGAGATCGATCCCATCAAGGCAAAAGCTATTAGAGAAATGTCACCTCCCAAGAACTTGAAAGAGTTAAGAGGATTGATCGGGAGGTTGCAATTTATTCGCCGTTTTGTCTCCCAACACTCATAAAGGTGTAAGCCGTTCAGAGCTTACCAAGCCGGGAGTCAAATTCAATTGGGACGATAAGTGTCAGGAGGCATTTGATGGATTGAAGAATTATTTGGCAAGTCCTCCTGTTTTGAGACCACCATCTCCGGATAAACCATTGATACTATACATTTCTGTCCTGGATGATGCGGTGGGGGCTGTCCTAGCACAAGAGGATGAAGAAGGAAAGGAGAGGGCAGCCTACTATTTCTCTAAATTTCTCAACCCTGCTGAACAAAGATACACAGCGATGAAGAAAACATGTGCAGCACTTGTATGGGTGGTTCAGAAATTGAAGCATTACTTTCTAGTCCATGAAGTTCATCCCATCGCTAGAATGAATCCGATCAAGTTTCTCCTTGAGAAATCTGTCCTTACTGATAGGTCAGCACGATGGCAAAGCTTTCTATCTCAATTTGATATCACTTACATTCAATAGAAAGCGATCAAAGGCTATGCCATAGCAGAACTTCTCGCTCATCATCCCCTTCCTCGTTTTGATCCAGTCTGATCGAAGTTTACTGATGTTGTCACCAAAAAATTGAACAAGAAGAAGAGCCTAAAGATCAACAAAGAAAGCCTAAGTCGAAGAAAATTGAAAGGAAAAACCAAGCCTATTACCTCAAGCAAGAAAGGTCCAAGTAATTTTTTTTAAAGAAAGTCCAAGTGAAGAAGAATTAAGGGGCAGCAGCTAAGACCAATTTTGCAAGCCAAAAGAATCAAAAAAGGGGCCACTCTAGGGCCCAAATGATGAAGAAATCCAATTGTGCAACCGGGCCCATTATCTCAAGTAAAAGAGGTCCAAGTAATTTTTCAAAGAAGGCCCAAGTGAGAAAAGTTAATGGACAGATGTCATGACCATTCTTGCAAGGCCAAAGAAGTCAAAAAGGGGTTACTTTCAACCCAAATGATGAATAAATCCAAGGGGGCAGGCCTAGGCCCATTATCTCAAGTAAAAGAAGCCCAATAGAGCCAATTTGGGTCCAAAAAGTGAAGGCCAAAGTCCAATTTCGTGGCAGCCTTAAAAAGGGCCCAAATGGTCCCCCCCATGGCCTATTCTTACCCCTTTGACCCATGGTCAAATCTGCCCAAAGGAGGATAAGAAGAAAAGCAAGTGGTCCCCCCCTCAAGATTCTTCTAGAAAAGGGTAGGTGAAAAGCAAAAGGAGAAACCAATCATGATTCTCCAAGTGTTGTGGCCTCATTGGAGGGCTCTTAAGAAGGTTTCTTATCCCTAATTCAAGGCTAATGAATGCCTAATCTACTCTCAAAAAGTAACCTAACTTTATTTATAAAAGAACCCCCATCTTCTACAAGAAAAAGTTCGAGACAAAAATCCCAAAAAAAAGAGAAAAGAGAAGAAGAAAAGTGAGAGAGCTTTGAGGAGCACGTCTCCCTCCTCCTTCCCCTCCATTTTCTGCATCCCAAGAGAGAAAAAAGAGTTAGAGAATAAGAGAAAAAGAAAGGAAGAGTGCTAGAGAAGAAGAGAGCAAGATTGTGGGCTTCAAGAGCCATTCTCCCTTCTCATCTCCTCTCCAAGGTAGAGTGGGGGTGAAGAAGGGGTCTATCTCTGTCTCCTTGCTTTCTTATAATGTTTTCTTTCATTTTGATGTTCATGGAAACTTCTATCTCTCCCTTGATGTTCATCCATGGTGATTGAAAGTAATGAAATGCAATGTTCAGATTTTCTGAGTCTGTTTTGTGAATCTTCTGGTTATCTTGCTTTTATGTTGTTTTTTCCTTCATAAGGCATGTGTTTTTCGTATGGGGATGGTAGAGGGGCCTTTTTAGTTTATAGAAATGGTCTCCTCAAGCCTTGAAACCCCCTAAACATGGAGATTTGGCCCGAAATGTGCTTTGCTGTCCAGATTTCCTGAAAACTGATTTTCCATTTATTTGTTTTTGGTTTTGGGGTTTCTCAAGGTGGCTTGGCCTTCCATGACCCTTAGGAGCACATCCCCTCTATGGATGATGTTCCCCCAAGGTCAAACATCAAGAGAAACCCCCTAAGTTTCATATATATTAAGATCTAAATTTCTGTTTTCATGTTGGAACCGAATGGGTTTTATTTGGACCTTCTTCCTTTAATGGCTAAGGGTTTAGGCCCTAGAGGTTCTCAATGAGGTTCCCTCACTAGTTGAGGATAGGCTTCTCTGGGTAGAAACCCTCTAACATGGAGCCAAGAAGGAGAAATCCATGGAAAAGATATAAAGTATGTCTAAATTTCTCTTATGTTCATATTCAAGTTTTCATGATATTTTCCTAAAGAAATGCATCTAAAATATATTTTAAATAAATATTTTAGGCCTTGTACCTTTTATACCTTATTTTCTATCATTTAGGTTAGTTTTAAACCCACTTTTTTACCGAAAATTCGGGTTTCCGCTTGAATCTGGGGTTTGCAGGTGCTACAGTGTTGAGTTTGCGCCTCCCTGCGCAGACTCAGCGCCAGTTGCAGGTTTTGAGTCTGCGCCTCTTCCAAGTGGGTTTTAGGACTTTAGGTGATACTTTGATCCTCCCCCAATCTGTCCAAATGTTCCTTGGACCTAGGGCTATCCTTTTGAAGCCCAATGAAGGTCCTAAATGGCTTGGACTTTGGGTTATGAAGCCCTTAATGTTTCAACCGAAATTTTGCCATATGGTTTTAAGATTTTAAATGTTTTCCAATGTTTTCCCAAGATGTCTCGATCTAAGGGTGCCAGCAATCTCATGTTGGGTAACCCATCAAGGACCCTCATACAAAAAACATCATTCTTGTGTTCTAATTTCTATGGGTTCATTTAGATGATGTGTCCCGAAGTCCCAATGAATTGGTAGAGTTCCTTGCTCTCCAAATGTAGAAATGGAACGGGTGATTCCCTGTGGATAACCCTTTCATTTTGAAGGCATTAAGGGCATCCTTTGGGTGAGTGGTTGGATGCTCGGCACGCCCCCCTTTATAGCCACCTCCATGGTTCATGGCTACATGTGATCTTCTAGGAAAATTGGTGGAGTTCCTTGCTCTCCAAATGTAGAGATGCTTTGGATTACCCCTTGTGAGTTTTTCTTACATCTTGAAGGCATTAAGGGCACCCTTTGGGTGAGTGGTTGGATGCTCAGCACGCCCCCCTTTATAGCCATCCCTATGGTCCATTAGCCATTACATTTCCTTTTAAGAGAGTTGGTCCTTCGAGTCCCTTCATGCCATGATCCTTCATGAAGATCATAAACCTTTTCATTGAGTCTTCCTAATGAAAGGTTGAAATTCAACTTGGAATCATTATATTAAGCATTTTCAATGCTTTATAAAATGACCCAAGAAGAATGAGATAAACATAAAGAAATCATGTCATTTGAAGAAATCCACACAAGAACCACTCTTTGAAAAGGCCTCATGTAGCCATACTCAGCTTCTGAGATTTCTCAGTATTATCCTCTCCAAATTTGTGGTGATTCTTGGATCACTTCAAGTTGAAAGAGGTATAAACCTGAAATTATGTTCAGATTTTGAGTCTGCGCACCTATAACTATGGAAATTTGATTGGGAATGCGATACAATTTGTTTTTCTCCACTCCGGATTTCATATTCTAACTTTAATGGTTGAAACTAACCCCTTGATGGATTTAATTGCAGCTTGAACTGTGCAGGAAATTCAAAATCCAATTTCAAACTTGAGTCTGCGCCACTGTTCTAAGTCTGCGCACCCTTGCGCAAACTCAACTCAAAACTGTCAAAAGAGTCCTTGCATGGGCTGATAGACTCATTTATGGTTCAAATAACTCAAATAATTAAAGTTAATTCATTCAAAAAATGTTTAAGATAGCCATCTTCTATTTTAAATAAACACAAAATTTCAAACTTAAGTTGAGTCTGCACATCTTTCATAAGCTCATTTTAAATGAAAAAATCAACTAAACAATAAATCAAATTATTCAAATCACTCACAATCATATATCAAACATTCCATGTCATTTAAAATGAACATCTATTTACAAAAAGGATCTAAATCCCTTCAAAATAAACAAAAAATTACAAGTTCAGCTGAGTTTGCGCATCCCTTGCGCAGACTCAAACTCAGTTTTCTTGTCTCCTTGATCCTTGAAGCTCCCTAGCTCTTTGAAACTCTTGGAACTCCCCTCAACCTCTGGAGGTTCCATCTCTTCAAGAATCTTGCTCAAATCCTCTTTGAACTTGAGTCTGCGCATCAATCCCAAGGCCAAAACTTCGTCTCTTGGCCCCCAAATCATGCCCGTAGCTCCAAATCTGTAAATAATCATCAAACAAAACATACAATCAAGTTATCCCATCAAAAATCCAATAAAACAACTCATAATCAAAAAATCCAAAGTTCAGACTTGAGTCTGCGCATCCTGGTGCAGACTCAGCCCCGAAATTCATAAAAAATAAGAAAAGCAACATCCCGACCACTAAAAGATGATCTAAAACCCTCTAAAAATCAAGTTTATTATTATCTATCAAAATATCAAATAAAAACACCAAGTTGTTCTTGAAAAAATGCATAAAACAACTCAAAACACTTTGGTGACAAATGAGCCTGCGCTACCCTGCGCAGACTCAATCCTGAAATCCCAAAATTGGCCTTTTTGACCTTAATTTCCCTGAAAATTAAATCCAAAAATTTACATAAAAACTTTATACTTTATATAAGTCAAAAACCTAAATAAAAGCTTAAAACTCCTTTCACAAAAAATATAAAAAATACTAAACACTTTGATAAACAATGAGTCAGCACTCTATAGCGCAGACTCAACCTTAAATTCCTAAAATCTGGTATTTTGGCTATTAAAATTCCATAAAATCAAATCAAACTCTTAAGAATAAAAAATATATTTTCCACAAATCAAAACCCAAACAAAAAATGATAACTTTTCCCTAAAAATTACCTAAAAAACTGAAAAAATAGACTTGTGGCAGGTGAGTCTGCGCTACCCTGCGCAGACTCAACCCCTAATTGCTAAAATCCAATCTTTTCAACCTTAATTCCTTTAAAATTGAATCAAAAACCCCAAGATAAAAATAAAAATACTTTCTATAAATAAAAAATCAAATAAAACTCATTTTTGCCCTTTTGTAAAACATAAAAAATACCTAAAAGAAGCCTCACTTCAACCTTGCTTATTCTCTAAAAACCTACAAATTCAAAATATAAAAAGTATGAGTATTTGAAGCATCTTTCACTCAAATCAAATAAGAAAACATAAAAAATACTTTTCCATACCTTCCAAATCAAATCTAAAATCTCTTCACTCCAAAACTGAAAAAACACAATAAGAAATGTTGACTTCTATGATAAAAAATGTCATCTACTTCAAGTAAAATGCCATAAAAAAGATCTTTATTCCTCTCACAAATAAAAAATCAACATAAATACAAGTATTCTCATTGTTAAACAAACGAGTCTATGCATCCTTGCGCAGACTCAACTTCATGTTCACTTCCAAACTTAAAAAATTCAACAAATCTTCAATGCATCCACATAAATCAATCCAAAAAGACTAAAAAATGTCTCTCATCATCATCCATCAATAAAAATCAATAAATCAAGTCTTGTGCAGACTCAACTTTAAGCTAAAAAATAAGTTTTCTTCTCAAATAAAAACTGAAATTCATTTATTTGTCAAATGCATTCTTGTATATCTTTCTTATATCATTTCAAAGTGTGTTATTCTATTCTTCCGACCATTAATCAAGGGTTTTCCTCTTAGAAGGATGTAATTAACGCTATTCTATTTATGGGTAGTGGGATCGGGTCGAAGAACTATGCAATCATCTGATTGAGTCAGGTAGAGCGCACAAATAACAAAATCTAAATCAAAAAATCAAGATCAAGTGCATTTTTGTCCTAAAAAATGTACGACAATCTCTTTTAGCATGTCCGGTGGGACCTGTCCTCCCTTCATCTTCTCGTCGGAAGAATAAGGATAACACCCATTCTTTGAAGTTATTGATTATCTTTTTGTTGTATTACAGGAGATTCAATGGAATCGAAAGTTTTCTTCAGCCCTCTGGTGGTCGAGAACCATGCTCGCTATGGCTACCTAGCGGTACCTGTGGCATTCGGGAGCTTCCCACCCGTTATTGGTTTTCCGAATTTTCTCGGGGTGGTCTTCAAGCAACCTGAGATTATATCCGATAAACCTCAAGCACAAGTAGTCAGCTGTTGCACTATTCACAATCATGTTGCATCATCTTCAAAACAATATCAGGGGAATACCCGAAAGGGTCGAAATCCCCAATTCAATTCAAAGGAAGTCTCTGCACAGTGGTCTAGAACCAGAAAATCAATTCTTGTTGGGAGCCGGCGGATCTTTCTAGACGGCAGCAAAGTTGATACTTCCAAAGACCGACTGGTTCCAAATATTCCAGTTCAAAGCTTATTCCAGGTCTTTGAAGACATGGACAGAGAAAGAATGAAAAATGAAAGAAAAGAAAACGGAAAAACTAAGATTCAGATGTATGAAAAGTAAGAAAGAAATCCCATACCAGCTTATTACTATGGGACAAAATATTGTCAAGAGCCACCAGCAAAACAAATCTGGGTGCCCAAACTTCAAGAAAACCAATATGCACAAGAAAAATCAAAGCCAATCTTCCAGTCACAAAGGCGGCAAATATGGAAACCAATTCAAAGGCAACTGCCTCATGCTGAGTTGCCAAAAAGAAGGAAGTCAAGAGAAAGATATGAGAATGAAAAGCCAAAAAAGCCTTCGAAAACATCTGTATTCCAAAGGCTGCAGTAGAAACCTCCTTCCACAAAGAGATCAGCAGAATTCATCCAAGGAAGCCTGATAATTTATTCATGTCATACTATCAACAAGTATGCGGTACTCCCTGAAGATCCAGAGGAAATCAGAGATTTAGCCTCAAGGCCGGGTCTAGTTACCCGAAGAATGCAAGCGGCAGCCATAGTTGCCCAAAATTTTTCTACCCTATTGGAAAACATTGATGAAGAAGCAGAGCTATCTGCAAATGTTATTGAAGCATCAGGAGAAGCTCTTTCTGCACCAGCAGAGCAGCAGCTTCCACAGCAAATCAATTAGCAAAAAGAAGCAGAACCAAGCATAACTCAGTTGTTATTGCAAGAAATTGAGTTGTTGAAAAAGCAATTGAAAGAAAAAGATGCCCAAATACAAGGGGCAGGATGGGCTAGTAAATAAGGAGGTGCTTCAACTTCCTCTTATCCTCGGGTGGCCACCCCTCCAGTTCCCCCTCCTCCGTCTCAAAATCTTCTAAATATATCTATGTAGTCATCTAAGCCTATGCTTATGAATGAAACACCTGCATATATTCAAATATCCAATAGTCAAGTTGCTCCTGCAATAGTATTGCAAGACAATTTGATCTCAAATTTGTCATTTCAAGCCTCCCAAGTTCAGGTAGTTAATTTCTTCCCAAATCCAGTAGATCCTGCTATGGCTCAAAGGCTAATGTTAGAACAGCTCATTGATATGAAGCTGGCAGAAAAGTGGAAGGTACCTCCATGGTATATGATGTGTACAAAGTACCATATCCGGTGCATCATGCTATGAAGAGGCTTCCGCTGGGAATGACCAAAGTGCCCAAGTTTGAAAAATTCAATGGCCAAGGAAACCCAAAAGAACACTTGGCATATTATAATGGGGCAATGGGAGACCTAGCCACTGATGAATCTTATATGTTGAAATTTTTCGGGTCTTCGCTAACTGGACTCGCATTTGAATGGTATTCTTCTCTTCGGCCTGGTTCTGTTGCAGGGTGGGCCGACCTCCAGAAGCAATTTCAAGATAGATTTTATCTGGTGGAGAGAGAGATCACTCTGGCAGAGCTATATACTGTGAAACAAGAAAACAATGAAAATGCTTCCAAATTCATTGCTAGGTGGAGGAATCTTAGCATGAAATGCAAAAGACCACCATGTCAAGAAGATGCAGTGGTGATATGCAAAAGTAATCTGAAAAATGAAGTCCTTGAAAGGCTGGTAGCCATTGAAATCAAATCTTTTGACAAATTGAATACTGTGGTATCAGAAGTTGAAAGTTTTCTGAGCCGATCCAGAAGTGAACCAAACAACAACAAAGGAAAATTTGATAGAAGCAATGCTCCACGTGAGTCAAATACAGTAGATTTATCTACGTTCATCACGAAGCAACAAAAGAAAGGTCCAGCCATCCAGGCCGAAATCAGCAACAATAGAGAGAAAGAAGCCCGAGCCTTATCTTCTCTCAGAGACAGAATGAACAAGCCATATAGCTTTCCAAAAGACAAAACTCGTGTCCTATTTGAATGGGCACGAAAATACAATCAGATTGTGTTACCACAGTCGAAGAGGCCAGAAGATGCCAAAAGATCTAACGATCCAAATTATTGTCTATATCACCAAATCATGGGACATCCTATTGAAGAATACTATGTGTTCAAAGATGCAATTGAAAAATTAATTCAGAAAGGTGTTCTGAAGATGGGAGATCATCTTGTCGATCCTCCGCAACCTCATGCCTGGACAAAAGCAAATGTGGCATCTGTAAATGTGCATCATATGGTTCCTATTTACCAGTCATTAAGCTTAGAAATTGCAGAAAAAAGCACCCAAGCCACCTATGAGCAATTGGTACGCCAACCACTCTAAGCATCTCAGTGGCAAACAGTAAAAAAGAAGCCAAGATCTCATATCAAGCAAAAACCATCATAAGTATATATTCATGGAGGTATTCCACGACGACCGACATATGTTCAACCCGTCCCTCCACCAAATTTGGATAATATGATATCTGATATGTCCAAAATGGCTCTATCTACGCCGGTCAAAGCTGCAGCTTCAAGCAAAAAACAATGTGTGTCCTCTCAGTAGGAGACATCCCAATCAAGTTCAAGTTACCCTACCCCAGCAAGCAGTATATGGAAATGGGTAGATCCTCGTACTGTAAGGAGGGTTACCAACAGAAGAAGAAAAAGAGAAACACCAATACCAATTCTATCTAAGGCTAAAGATCCGCTGTCAAAATTGCAGAAGCTAATAGACAGCCTGGATGAATATGAACAGTCTCAAAGAAAGCCAACAAAGCTGAAGCATTATATCCTATGGGAGAAACTCCAAAATATGACAATGAAGCAAATACATGAAGAAGCCCTATTCTAGGAACATGAAGTCAAAAAGCCGAAGACTGATGATAATCAGGAAAATGAGAAAGAAGAGCAGGAAGGTATTTGCACTGTCATGTCTTGCAACACAATCACAACAATAAATGAAAGTAAAGATGATGAGGAGGAAGAAATCTTCCTTGCTCCAAAAATGGAAGTGATGGAAAGCTCTACATCAACTCCAAATGAGCAACATGTTACCCGCTCTGGCAATAAGTGGGGACGGAAGCCTCCATTGGCTACCACTCAAAAATTATCCAGCTGCAGGGAGAAATACCATATGTCGTCCCAGAACCAGAATTCAGAGGAATGGAATCCATGCCTTTGTCAAAAAGAAATGTTCAAATCCCGCCTCCGCTCGGGTTATATCCAAAAAATTTTGATCAAGAAAATGGAGTGTTACCCTCTTTATATGAATTTATGGCAGTTCAAAAGTTTGCAAAGAAAGGTAAACAAGTACAGCAGCAGCCGTCTGAAGACCAAGACCCTCAGGTTGCCTCTCTAGAAGTTCATGATAATGAAAAAACAGAAAAGAAAGTTATCGACTTACTAAAAAGGTTGCCATCTAAATTTACTGTGTGGGAAGTTTTGTCACTCAATGAGGAATTGAGAAAGGCTCTCATTGCAGCTCTAAAAACTCCTCAAATTTATGAAGCTCATGCAGCATAAATTCAAGAAATACCTTATGAGTCATTCACGGCTTCCATCACCTTCACTGAAGATGATATGTTGCTGCCTACAAATGACCAAAACAAGCCACTCTACATGAGAGGAAAGATAAATAGACAATCTATCAATAGAATTCTGGTTGATCAAGGCCTCTCAAAACTTTCCAGAAATTTCATTTTCATATGCACCTAAGAAGAGTGCAAGAATTCAAAATAGCTGGATTCAACCAAAAGTCAGAAACACCGATTGGGGTAGCTGAATTTGAAATGGTCGTCGGTGACTTTCACTTCACAGTCCTCTTCCATATCATAAATTCTGATACCACATACAAAGCTTTGCTTGGGCGGCCATGGATACATCAATATTTTGTGGTGCCCTCCTCATTGCATCAATGCATCAAATTCCCCTGGGAAGGACAAATACAGCGAGTCTTCATTGATTTCGAGCCTTTTGAGGTTCATGAATGTCATGTCATGGATGCCAATCTCTATATACCTCTACCCCTAGAGAAAAAAGAAGATAAACAAATAGAAAAGCCTGATACCAGTTGGAGCAAGGAATGGTTTCCACCTCCACCAGATATTAGCTCTCTCAGTCTTGAAGACAAAGAAGCTACAACTCTGAAAGGTCCTTCAGTAAAGACAACCAAGCAACAAGATGCACTCTCTATAGAAGTCATGGTCCCAATCGGACTAATACATCCTATGGAAGAGTATGAATGTCAGCTCGTAGAGCCTTTGAAGAAATTCGTGGTTCCTCACGAAGATGGACATAAAACAGTCTATATAGAGCTGATGAGCAGTCGGCTACTGAAGACAAAGATTGCTATATTCCCGATATAGAAGAAGAATTATGGGTTGACATCATGGGTCTCCCAGACATGACAAAGCATACTGAGGAATTAGCTAAAGCCCAGTCAATTTCATTATATCAAACAAAAAAGGAATGGAGCAGGTTCCAACAGTTATGGTACCCTCCTAACATGTCCAAAGCATTGATGCAACATACACAATATCCAGGCTTGGGATATACCTTGCCAGAAGAAGAAACTCCTGAATTATCAGTAAATATGACATCTATTTCGCCAGAAATATCAGAAATTGTACAAGCAATATATGATGACTATGATGAAGAGCAGCCCACGGGTCAGTCTATTCAAGAAAGTCAGCCAGAAGCTGATCAATCTCCTATTCCGGCATGTCAATGCTAGAAACATCTTGAAGAAGAAGACATCCAAGTCTCAGAAGTCAAGGAAAATGATATCCCAAATTCCAATATGGTTCATAATATACCAGAAGAACAAGAAATTCCATATATCACCCCTGAACCTTATGTGAACACAGGTCAAAGGGAAGATGAGCTCACTCAGCTTATAGAAAATCAACAGGCTGATCCTGCCCCAAATATTTTCACAGCAAATCAACCAAATGAAATTGACCAAGAAGTCAACAAAATGGAAGCAGAAATTGAAGAAGAAGTAAATGAAGAAGATCTAATAGAGCTCCAGCCAGCACCTCCAGAACTTGAAGATGGAGGGCAAGCTACGGTTGATGAACTCCTGGAAATCAATTTGGGCTTTGAAGAAGACCCAAGACCAACATATATAAGTGCATTGCTCAGTCAAGAACAACAGCAAGCATATATTTCGCTTCTGAGGGAATTCCAGGATTGTTTTGTCTGGTCCTATAAAGAAATGCCTGGGTTAGATCCAGAAGTAGCTCAACATGAGTTGGCCATTGATCCAGCCATCGAGCCAATCAAACAAGCTTCGAGAAGAATGAGGCCGGAGCTGATAAACAAAATCAATGCTGAAGTCGACGAGTTAATTGATGTTGGCTTCGTACAAGAAAATCAATATACAACATGGCTGGCAAATATTGTTCTAGTCAAAAACAAGAATGGACATATCAGAATTTGCGTAGACCTTAGAGATCTAAACAAGGCTTGCCCAAAGGATGACTTCCTAGTACCTGTTACCGAAATTATGGTCGATGCCACCACAGGACATGAAGCTTTGTCTTTTATGGATGGATCATCAGGATATAATCAAATATGGATGGCTGACAAGGATAAGATCTATACTGCCTTCAGAACTCCTAAAGGAATCTTCCACTACAAAAGAATGCCCTTCGGCCTCAAGAACGCCGGTGCAACATACGAAAGAGTAATGACCAAGATATTTGATGAATTCTTTCATCAATAAGTTGAATGTTATATTGATGACCTAGTTGTCAAAACCAAGAAAAAGGAAGATCATATGCAAGATCTCCGCACCATATTTGAAAGGCTGAGGCAATACAGCTTAAAAATGAACCCCATGAAGTGCGCCTTCAGGATTTCAAGTGGCAAATTTATGGGCTTTATTGTCAGATACAAGGGCATTGAAATAGACCCAGTCAAAATCAAAGCTATCCAGGAGCTTCTGCCTCCAAAGAATCTCAAAGAGCTGCAGTCCCTTCAGGGACGGCTCGCATACATTCGAAGGTTCATATCCAACCTAGCCGGACGGTGTGAACCCTTCTCTAAATTAATGAAAAAAGACGTCCCATTCATATGCGATGATGAATGTCAAAATGCGCTTGAGAAAATCAAGTAATACCTTGCATCGCCACCCGTGCTGGGGGCACCTATCAAAGGCCAGTCATTAATCTTATATATCGCTGCTCAGGAGAGTTCTATGGGGGCAATGCTGGCTCAAGACAATGAAGAAGGCAAAGACAAGCACTATATTACTTAAGCAGAAGGTTGATCGGGGCTGAACTCCGGTACTCACCTATCGAAAAGATATGCTTAGCCCTAGTCTTTGCAGCTAAAAGACTTAGGCAATATATGCTATCACATGAAATCCAGCTCATCTCTAGGGCTGATCCTCTCAAATATATCCTCAATCGACCAGCCTTGAAGGGTCGTTTGGGCAAATGGGCAGTCCTCCTCATGGAGTTCGACATCAAATATGTCCCTCAGAAAGCCATCCAAGGTCAAGCCATTGCAGACTTCTTTGCCGCACATCTAGTGCCGGAAGATTCACCGTTGGTCACCGACTTGCCAGACAAAGAAACATTAGAAACTAACCATACAAAACAAAAGATATGGCAGATATATTTTGACGGGGCCTCCCGTTCAGCAATTGCACAAGATGGTACATTCACTACAAAGGCCGGGGAAGGCATTGTCCTGATATCTCTAAAAGGCGAGGTTCTGCATACCTCGTGTTCCTTAACTAAGCCATGCACCAACAATGAAGCTTAATATGAAGCTTTGATAGTTGGCCTAGAAGTTGCTCTGGATATGGGCATTCAAATGATTCAAGTCCATGGAGACTCAATGTTGATTATATACTAAGTCCAAGGAATATATGATGTTAAAAAGCCCGAGTTGATTCCTTATCACAAAAGGGCCCTTAAGCTGATACAAAGATTCTATTTCTTTGAAATCAATCATATCAACTGCAGTGCAAATGCTCAAGCTGATGCTCTGGCTAAATTAGCAAGTTCTCTGACTCTGCCGCCAGAGGGGTCCCTTGAAATATGGGTCAAGAACAGAAGATTGTTACCAACTGTGTTGGAAGAAGAAACAAAAAGGCAAACAGAAGTATGTGCAGTGGAAGAAGCCGATAAGCCTGATTGGAGAGAAATGCTTCTCGACTGGTTCAAGCATAAAATATTGCCAAGCACCCGAATCAAGTGCTAAACTGATCCGTATCAAGGATTCATATGAATACAAAGGAGACACTCTCTTTCGAGTGACATATGATGGCAAAAGAAAAGTCCTCCTCAGATGCCTGTCACCAAAAGAGATAGCTGAAGCCTTGAGGGAAATACATGCCGAGGTCTGTGGTGCTCACCAGTCTGGCCCCATGATGAAAAATCAACTCAAACAATTGGGCTACTACTGGCCCACAATGTTCGATGATTGTGCGCAATATGCCAAATCATGTCACAAATGCCAGGAACATGGCCCAATTCCAAGAAAGCCTCCGGTGCCCTTGCACCCTACAGCACCATCATGGCCTTTTGCCGAATGGGGCATGGACGTTGTCGGTCCATTCATACCCTCTTCAAAAAGTGCTAAATATATTCTGGCCGCCACGGATTATTTTTCCAGATGGGCCGAAGCAGTAGCATTAAGAGAAGTCACCGGGGCAGCCGTTGAAAGGTTCCTCCGCCAAAATGTGTTGTTCCGATATGGTGCACCCAGTCGGATCATTTCAGATAATGGAACGTGCTTCCGAAATCAAATCATATACAAGCTAGCTACGAAATTCAAAATTGATTGGAGGACCTCCACAGTCTACAATCCACAAGCCAATGGGTTAGCAGAAGCCTTTAACAAGACTCTATGCAACCTTCTAGCAAAGACAGTCAATTCAACTAAGAAAGACTGGGAAGAAAGAATGTATGAAGCATTATGGGCTTACAGAACCATATACAAAACTCCAACAGGCTGTTCTCCCTATTCCTTAGTATATGGGTCAGAGGCAGTCGTACCAATTGAATTAGAAGTCCCCTCTTTGCGCATTGCCTTAGAGCAGGGGCTTATCAAAGGAAATCAATCAAATGCAGAAAGGCAGCTCGAGGAGTTATTAGCCTTGGAAGGCGACAGACTTCGAGCCCAACAAAATATCCAGATATATCAAGCTCGCATGGCTCGAGCATTTGATAAACTAGTCAAAGAAAGAGCCTTCAAGAACGGAGACCTAGTTATGGTCAAAAGAAGAGAAGTCATGGCGTCAAATCCAAAAGGGAAGTTGACCAGTAATTGGATCGACCCCTATGTCGTCAAAACTGTTTATGAAGGAGCAGCATATACCCTCACCAATCATAAAGGAGAAGTGCAGTTTCCTCCCTTAAATGACAAACATATGAAGCGCTATCATGTACCACCTCCGTGCCTTCCAAGCAAAGGTTGAAAAAATATATAAAGCACTGTCTACGGTGTGAATATGATCACCATAAAGACACTCAAAAGAAATCATCCAGTTCTCGGGACTATAAATCTTAAATGGCATGGTAAAATTAACCTGCCTATATGAGCTAAGGACATTGAAGAGGCTCCAAAAGGCTTTATGAAGCCGCCCCAAAGCACCTCATGGGTTGCCAATGACGAAATGCCATTGAAAAAGAAAGAAAAAGAAAAAAGTGGGCACGACTATCCCGCTAGTCGGGCAATGGTGTTGAGGCAAATCTGGTGCGGAGGGAGTATAAATCATTTCCCGCTTCCCGTTTTATAACCGGTCGAAGTTTTCGATTAAATTAATCTGAATCGATGATGTTTTCCGATTCTAAAATTGTTTGATATAAGCATGCATATGTATTGCAACCTTGTCTCTTCAATGAACAGGGGGCAAGAAGATACAAAGAAATAGAGAAGATGGCCCGAGTCCTGCTGGACCTTGCCATTCAAGTACAAATGCAAATCCAAGCTCAAATTTAAGTGCAAATTCAAATACAAGCTTAAAGTCAAGTATAGACTAGCCTGAGTTAGCAAGGCTCCGCCACTCAAGTTCAAAGCTCCAGCTCAAACTCGAGCATAAAATCAAATTCAAAATTCAAGTTCAAAGTTCAAGGACTAAAACTTCAAGTTAAAGGAGCAAATTCAAATTCGAATTCAAATCCAAAACTCTGTCTAGAGGGCAAATTGAAGTTCAAATGCAAATCGGCTCGGGTCCATAGGACCCGCCACTTAAATTGAAGCTCAAGTTAAAAATTCAAGTTTAAATCCAAGCCCAAGTTCAAATCGGCTTGAGTCAACAAGACCCGCCGCCTAAATTCAAGATCAAATTCAAGTTCAAATTCAAAGCTTCAAATCAAGCTCGAGCCCAAATGCAAGCTCAAATGCAAGTTTAAAGCTCCAGCCAAAGAGCAAGCACAAATTCAAGATAAGTCAGCCTGGGTCAACAGGACCCGCTGCTTAAATTCAAGATCAAAATCCAAGTTTCAAGAAAAGTTGAAAGCAAGAAGATGGCCCGGTTTCATTTGATTCCGCCATCCAAGGTCAAAACAAAGAAGATGGCCCGGTTTCATTTTGATTCCCCCATCCAAGGTCAAAACAAAAAGGATGGTCCGGGTTTATTCAACCCCTGCATTCAAAGCTCAAATTCAAGCTTAAAATCGGCCTGGGTCAACAGGACTCGCCGATTAAATTCAAAGCTCCTGTTCAAATTTGAGCTTAAACTCAAGTTCAAAATTCAAGTTCAAGCTCCAAACCAAGCTTAAATCCAAGTATGAAGCGGCCTGGATCAACAGGATTCGCTGCTTAAATCCAAGTTCAAGCTCAAACTCAGGTTCAAGTTCAAGATCAAATATCTAAAGCTTCAGTCCAAGATCAAAGCAAAGTTGAAAGCAAGAGAATGGCATGGGATCATTCGATCCCGCCATTCAAAGTACAAATTCAAAGCTCCAATTGAAGTTCAAATGCAAAAAACCAAGCCTAAATCTAGGCTCAAGTTCAAATGCAAATCGGCTCAAGTCAGCAAGACTCTATCGCTCAAGTTCAAAATCAAATCCAAATGCAAATTGGCATGTGTCCTACTGGATTCCGCCATCCAAGCATGAAACAAGAAAGATGGCCCGGGCTCATTCGACCCCGACATTCAAGCTCAAATAGAAGTTCAAGCTCAAATTCAAGCTCAAATCCAAATACAAATCGGCCCAAGTCAGCAAGACTCTGCCGGTCAAGTTCAAAATCAAATCCAAATGCAAATTGGCATGTGTCCTACTGGATTCCGCCATCCAAACATAAAACAAGAAAGATGACCCGGGCTCATTCGACCCCGCCATTCAAGCTCAAATAGAAGTTCAAGCTCAAATTCAAGTTCAAATCCAAATACAAACCGGTCTGGGTCATGAAGACTCTACTGTCCAAATTCAAAGCAAGCTCAAAACAAAGGGAGTGGCCTGGATGCATTCAACCGCCACTCAATTTTAAGCCCAAAGTCAAATCCAAGTGCAAGCAAAAGCAAAACAAAGTAAGTCGACCGGCGTCTTCAACGACTACGTCGCACCGGTGGCTGGCCCGGGTCCCTCGTGACTCCATCATCCCTGAAAGACCGGGTCTCTGAGAGGGGTACTCCGTCAACAATCAAGCAAATTCAAAGCAAAGCAAAGTAAGTCGACCGGGGTCTTCAACGACTACGTCGCACTGGCTGATGGCCTGGGTCCCTCGTGACTCCGTCATCCCCAAAAGACCGGGTCTCCGAGAGGAGTACTCCGTCACCAATCAAGCAAATTCAAATGAAAGCAAAGTAAGTTGACCGGGGTCTTCAACGACTACGTCGCACCGGCTGATGGTCTGGGTCCCTCGTGACTCCGCCATCCCCGAAATTACTGGGTCTCTGAGAAGAGTACTCCGTACTCCCTATCTACCTCAGCTACAAACCTATGAGTCTGCTGTGGTAGTTAGGGTTCATCCATTCAAATCACCCCTAGTTATCATGACCAAAAGCCTTTAAGCCCGTCATTGATAATTAGGGTCCTCATGACCTAGGTATCTAGGTTTGCATCATTCAAACATCTCTGTGTACTTCGGGCTACAAACCTATGAGTCCGCTTGAAGTTTCTGGGTTCATGCATTTCAAATCATACCTTTGTTACCACGACCAAAAACCTATGAGTCCGTCGTTGGTACTTAGGATTTGCATAGCATAGACCCTTCCGGTCTATTGCCACCCTGCATAGTGGTTAAGATCCTTACGATCTTTGCCACCCCAATAAAGGCTCAGACCCTTACGGTTTGTGCCATCTTCAATAAACAAGTGATTGAGGTATTCATTGCCCCTCTCACTCTGTCCTTCCTTTTAAGCCTCAATAATCCCCATAACATTGTTAGTTATGGAAGCCAATAAACATTGCTAAGTCATCTTCATCTAAAATCTTTTCCTTTCAGCTTTGTAGTTACCATGGATGCATACTTCACTCTACTTCATTTACAACAAGGGGAGAAAGGGATAAAAAAAAATGAGAGAAAAATCAAAAGGGGCTTAAAAAATATAGATGTCTCGCCGGACTTTATCGTACCTTCTGCGGTCAAGGGAAACAAGGGCTATATACCCGGCTGTAGTGAAAACCCGAAAGACGCTACAGGCAAAATCGGGAACCCCGCCGTGTGAAAACCCGAAAGGGCGCACGGGCAAAAGCAAGAGGGGGGCCGACTCCGATGAAAACCCGAAAGGGCACTTGGGTCAGTAAAGTGAATATATAAAAAAAAAAAAAGGGAAATTCAAGCATGGCACTCATTGAAAGGGGGATATGATACAAAAAATTCTCTTTATAATGTGCCAAAAGTTTACAAAAAATGACTTCCATCCCAGCTTACATGGAAAAGCAAAAAGGAAATACCCTTCCCAAGTACAAAGTTCAAGTATAAAAAACATTATGGAGCCTCAAGTAACATAGACAGCAATGGAAGTCCTTCTCCAACTTGAGTATGCAATTCAGAAAGAGCTTCTTCTTCAGTCTGCAGCTTGGAAACCTCACTGGATAAAGATTCAAGAAGGCCCTGGGAAACTAGAAGATCATCTTGACGTCTGTGTAAACTATTCCTCAAAGTTTCCAGTTCAGCTTTCGCAGCAGCAAGTTCATTGTTTAAGCGCTGAATATTTTTCACCAACAAGCCTTCTTTCTGTTCAAAGCTAGCTATTTCTGCTTGTTGTTGTGAAATTTGAAGAGAAATAGGCTGCATCTGCAAGTTATATTCATGTTGCTGAAGAGACAAGGCTTGGCGTCGATCTTGTATAACTGAGTGAATATATTCTTGACGCTTAAAAAATTTCAAAGCAGTGTAAGCAATAGGAAGCCATTCATCCAAACAAGCTCCTACCAGATGAATCCATGTAGTCATGCTCTCAATTTGCTGGTGCAGAAGATCATATGATGAACTAGGCTGCCGGCGTATAATCTGTTGTAAAAGCTTGATATTGGCGCCAAGAACATCAACACCCTGTATGCCTGAACCAGCAGGAATAGAAGGGATTGCAATGTGTACAGACTGATCCACTGAAGTCCAGTCCATGACCGTTTGACGGGAGGAATAAGGCACTGAACTGGATGAAGCCTCGGTGATAGAAGGGGCAGATGTGACAGCTACAATGCTTGATATGGCTGGGGGCAGGTCACTTTCTGTAAGTTTAGCTGCGGGCAGAGCAACTATAAAGGCGGAAAGTCCAGCTAAAGTAATTGGCTCAGAAGAAATCTGTACAAAGGATGATGTGCACAAATGAGTCACAATATCAATAAGCCGAAGAATATGTTCAGCAGAGTTTAATCTACAGGGGACAGGACGGGATACTATCACCTGTTGACTCGGTGAACTTGTTCCCGAGTCAACCCTGCCATGCTCTAAAGTAGCCACAATACCTGTAAGCTCAGGAGTTGAAAGTTCCACAGTCTTGATATCCGAAAAGGTAATGACCTCCGTCGAAGTTATGACAGTTGGAACCATTGAAGTCTCTTCTGGTTCCGCATCTTCAGCAAAAACAACTTCTGCCTCTTCATAAGAAGAAACTGGTATGGAGGCCGATATTTCAAAATCCATGTCCCTTTCAGTCGGGACATAAGGAATTTCCATCCTTTCCGCATGAGCCGGGGATGCATGATATTCAAATATCTACAAGTTAAGTTTAAATGATGGAAAAAGCAGAAAAAATGCAGTAAAGAGAAATTACCAGAGTAGACTGCATTGTTTCAACCTGATGAGCCTGTGATATCAAGCCTTCAGTTGCTTCAAAACCTATATGGTCGAATTCAGAAATTCAGTAGTGAAATGAAATCACTATTGCTATAAGTCTCAGAAAGGTTACCTTAATCCCTCGAGGGCGACCAGACAGTTGTTTCTGGCAAAGCTTCACTACTAATGTGTTCAGTAGTAGGGGAAGAAATGGAAGGTGAAGGAGGAATGCCACTTATTTCTTCCACACTGGAAGAAGTATCATCAGTATCTTCTTTCCTTGTCTAAACCAATAATCTCGAGGATTGGCGTTTGGGCAGAACAATCTTTTCAGGGAGGACAGATTATTTGGGCCCTTTGCGAAATCTTTTTGCAACCTGCTTAACCTTCCCTGTAAAGAAAACAAAAGGAAGTTGTTCATCATCAATGTCAAAATTCTGAAAGGCATAAATTAAAAGCATAGTGCATACCACCCTTGGCTGGAGATGGAGAAACCAGGGCACTCGCCCGCTTGGCAATCTTTGCTATAAAAGCTTCAAATTCAGCAAGCACCAGCAAATTGATAGGAGGAAGAGGTTCAGGGGCAGGCTCTTGTCTCTTTTTCTACGCGCCTCTTTGGCAGCGGCAACCGCCCTCCCTATAGCACTGACCTCCACAGGGGAT
Source organism: Zantedeschia hybrid cultivar (assembly GCA_030544215.1). NCBI lineage: Eukaryota > Viridiplantae > Streptophyta > Magnoliopsida > Alismatales > Araceae > Zantedeschia > Zantedeschia hybrid cultivar. Next base: position 9,604,933 of record JARZZO010000013.1, on the reverse strand, counting down.
GCGGGGGTTGATGCTTTAGAAGGCCCAGGAGGAAAGAAAGATGGTCTCTTTGCAATAGCCACTGCCCTCCGATGCTGCTGAGTCAGATATTTGACCGCAGGCACTACAGAAATATGTAAAAGCATAAATCAATTTATATAAGCAGAGGCAAGACACAAAGCTCAAAAGAAATCAAACACAAATGCATATACTTACAGCAATCGCCTTCATAACAGTTTGATAAAGGCCAATATTCATATATGGAAGACTTATCTCTAAGTGAAGCCTCCTTCACAATATATATGACATCATTCATTGTCTTTGCTTGGGAAGCTAGGCTACTGAGATCATAATGCTTTCTGTCGCTCAAGCAAATGCCCAAGCGCAAAGCGTCAAGTCCCCACCCATCTATATGATCCCAAGAAGCGGGTAGTTTTGCATCCAACATACCCTGCACAGTGGAATCCTGGGATACACCACAATATTTCAAAAGGGCAAGTAGCCAGCTGGTGCCCTTGTAAAAATCAGGCTTCTCCTCCTTATGCGGGACATAAAATCTCTGAATGCCTAAGAGACTCTTAGGAGCTTGCTGAGAATCTCTGCCACTGATATGTTCCTCTTCCGGGAAATCGATATCAGGATAATCTTCAGAAGTTACAGAAATATTAAATTGCTTCAAGAAAGCCCCTTTCAGCTCTTCAATATCCAGTCTTGTCAACTCTGGATCAATCAAGGGTAAAGAATCTCTGTGATGAGCCTTATAAGCTGCCCTTTTCTCTGCATACTTAGCAGCATTCTTGTCATCTAAGAAGTGCAGATAATGGAACTCTATATCAAAAGGGATTTCCCGCTGAGTCTCCAAGATTATTTCACACGAGGAGCATGGACAGCATAAGGAATTCTGAAAGAAACATTTTCAAAGCAGTGGAAATAATCCCACCATTCACGGGCCCTCTGCAGTCCGCTGGAGACTAAAAGATGGCGATCAGGAAGCCGAAATATGTGATCACAAGAAGGAATGCACTGATCATATCCAAAATTCCGGCCGAAACGGAAAGGATAATAGGGCTCTAAATGAACTACAGATCCCTTCCGATATACCAAGACACTAGGTCTGATGGATAGAAGCCATGATCTAATCTGACCATCCAATGCAGACTTCTTCAGCAACTGTTTGGTCTGTGAATGGGTGAACTCAACAGGATCACCCTCGGCAAATACTTTAAAGGGGCTCACTAGAGGACGAGAATTAGCAGTATGCTTCCAAAAACGTAAGTCCCCTTCAGTTTTTTGCCTGGTGTCAGTCAAGATACTGCAAATTTCATATAGTTCCTTCTGGGTATCCCCTCCATCAACACTCGCATACTCAATCATGCGTGGAAATATGCAAGGGGAAGCCAGACTCTTCGGGGCAGACTCTGAAAAAATAGAAGCTACCCAAGCATTGAAGAAATGGATGGGACCCACAACATTAAATTCTCGTGGTTTTTCCTGCTCAGCCACTTGGCCAAGAGTTTTGAAAATTAAGCACAGAGTAACTGGAGCTAGAGACAGTTTAATTCCCCAAGCTAGTTCACAAGCTCCATAAAGCGTCTCAGGACAAATTACTCCCTCATCCCCCTGAGGAATAGCAAAATTCGAAAGCCAGTAGGCCAAGTACGTTGCCAGATGGGTGTTCCTATCCAAGTCCAAGGGATTGGCATCTTTCTTATGTTACTCAAAGATGATATCAGGATATCCTTTTCGGTGCCTGGCTATCTGGCCCATGAAGACTAGAGTCTCACCAGCCCCAGGAAAGTCTGTATATCGAATGTCAACATTATGAAAGAAACGGAGCCAGACAACTCTGCAGACCCGTGTCCTCTCTCTGCGAGATCTCTTTTTCAGAGAATCTTCGCCAAAAGCCAGAATCATGTAAGCCTTGAGGAGGAATCTGTAAGACCTCTAGGTTGCATAGCGGCCCTTGCCGTCTGTTCTGTCCTTGACAATGTCGGGATGGCATATTCCCTCATAAGGCTCTCCATCAATCGGCAAGCCAGAAAGCTGATGTAAAGTCCACAAATCCAGAGATGTCTCTCCTTCAGGAGTGTAAAAAGTATTGAACTCCTTCATGAATACCTCGATCATGCCACAGCAAAGGCCTTTAAAGATCGGGTATCGGAATCGAGCGGTATACACACTACCGAGAAGATCCACTCAGCTCAACAAATCATGGTAATGCTTCAAGACATAATCAGTGTACTCTACAAAATATTCTCTGAAAGTGTGGCCGGATTTAAGCTTCAAGTCACCAAACCAGCCCATTGTTGCATTCAATCTAAACTTCATGGCCAAACAGTCAAAAATCAATGGCTCTTCTCTGAAGCCCCATTTACATGGAGAAAGAAATAACCCATGCCGCCTCTGCTTCGAGTCTGGGATACCTCTGTCATAGCCCCACTTGGCAGGAGTAAATGAGGGTGAGCGGGTCAGAATGTCGTCCTGAGGACGCATGATATTAGTCCCACTGGGCATGAGCATGTCTCTAGCATAACCTGGCTTGAACAAAGATTCGCCGCGGGTTACAGTTCCCCTCAAGTTGTCTCGAAATTTCAAGATGGCATCCTCGGCATAAAAGGCCCTCCTTTCAAAACGCACTCCATTGACCTTGAAGTCAAGCAAGAAATTGTACAAATGTTGATCACTCGAAAAATGAACTGGATAATCTTTGTCCCGTCTATATTTATAGAATCCTTCCGAGAAGACAAGTCTGTTCTCATCAACCTTGCTGTCTGATTCATCGGCAAAGGGGTGGTCCAAGACAGCAACGTCAAAAAATTGCAGTAATTCACTGTCTTCATATATGCTTGCTGCAGGAGTCAAGTAAAAGGGACTTATCACAGTCCCACTCTCTTCAGCCGTCATAGGAGTCTGTTCAGAAGACCCTGTTGGAGAAACTGGCACATCTTCGGAGACAGTCTCGGGCATCACAGCTTTGTCCTTCCCCCGAGAAGCCATTATACTGAAAGAAAAGAGGCAACAAGTCAAATCAAATGCAAAAAGCCTTCCTCGAAAAAGAAAATTTTGTCGAAATTTCGGCAGCATCTCCCCTTAAAAGAAGGCTGTTAAAATTTCATCGACAGCCATCCGGGACAGACCGAGATGCTCCGATAAGAGGAAGACCCATGTCAAAGATAGAGGGGTGTAGAAATGGCATTCCAGTAACCCACTTCCCGAGAGCCGAGCTACGATCGGGACTAGATACTAAAGCCACAGCCCCAGGGATTGCTCCCGTGGGAACTGCCAAAGTCAAACAACAAAGATGCTGATCCACCTTACCTGCAATCGCTACAGTAATGATTTTGCGCCTACTATAGATCGGTGAGTTCAGAATGGATTTCCTGCAAAAAGAAGACAAAGAAAAATGTTAGAGCATCAAATAAGTGCAGAGGAGACCCCCTTCACTCTCCCCATGCTCAAATCAATGGCGGCCAACAACACCCCATCAGTCCCACTGGCCAAAAAACCGAAGAAAAGCTTCACCCTTTACCTGAAAAATCCTGGTGCGACAGCACCTCTTCTCCAACAGCAGCGGTGCTCTCCTCAAGACCCTGCGATGCAGCCAACGAAGAGGAAGAAGAGAAGCACGGCCTACGGTTCTGAACCCGACGGCCTACACACCCACAGGCAATGGTAATAGCGCTCCCCAACAGAGTTGCAGCGCTTGCCACCGGCCAAGGGAAGAGGAGGCGACTGGCGGGCCAAGCAAACGGCATCCCCCAAGCGGCGGAGAGCCGACGTACAGGCGGCGGCAGCAGCAGCTCTCGCCGGCAATGGCGTTTCCCGACAGCTCCGTCCACCGGCGACAACGAAGAGGCGGCGGCGATCGGCGGCAGCAATGGCCTGCTCCCGCGGCTCCGGCAGCTCTGTCCACCGGCGATGGCAAGAGGAAGAAGAGGAAGAGTCGGGGAGGCTCGGAATCCCCCAGCAGGAAAGCAAAAGTGGGGAGAAAGGCATCCCGCCCCCTCCCTTTCTATAACCGACCGGGCCGGTCCTTGAAGCCCTGGCCGATCCAAGGCCTGAACCGGACTGAACTGGTGCAGACTCAAGGGCATATGCCCCCCTGTTCCAAACTTCACATACGTAGACCAGTTCGAGGCCAAAATTGAACCGAACCGGCGCAGACTCAAGGGGATCTCCCCCTTTCTCTCAAATTCAACATATATGGCCGGGTTTGGAGCCGAATTGAAGCCTAAACCAGTGCATACTCAAAGGGTACATACCCCATCCTCTAAATTCAAGAAATCCGGTCGGTTTAAAGCCCAAGTTAAACCTGGATTGGCACAGACTCAAAGGGTATATTAACTTATGATTGCCCGAAGCTCGAGACCCGATCTAAGTCAGTCGCGGAAACAAATTCAAGAAGGAATCCTGGTGATTGCAGCAGTCCCAGTCAAACAAATCCTTAATGGGTGAATCAAGACCTTTAAGTGGGGCCGGTTTTAAACTGTGAGCCGCTTAAATGGGATAAGTATGTGACAATGGGCCACGGATACAACTCACTTCATCGCCTCCGGTCTCAGTGCGTGAGCCGTATGCGTGGGGGGCATTTTTTGTCACCAAAATATTGAACAAGAAGAAGAGCCTAAAGATCAACAAAAAAAGCCCAAGTCGAAGAAAATTGAAAGGAAGAACCGAGCCTATTACTTCAAGCAAGAAAGGTCCAAGTAATTTTTTTTAAAGAAAGTCCAACTAAAGAAGAATTAAGGGGCAGCAGCTAAGCCCAATTTTCCAAGCCAAAAGAATCAAAAAAGGGGCCACTCTAGGGCCCAAATGATGAATAAATACAATGGTGCAACCGGGCCCATTATCTCAAGTAAAAGAGGTCCAAGTAATTTTTCAAAGGCCCAAGTGAAAAAAGTTAATGGACAGATGTCATGACCATTCTTGCAAGGCCAAAGAAGTCAAAAAGGGGTTACTTTCAGCCCAAATGATGAAGAAATCCAAGGGGGCAGGCCTAGGCCCATTATCTCAAGCAAAAGAAGCCCAATACAGCCAATTTGGGCCCAAAAAGTGAAGGCCAAAGCCCAATTTCGTGGCAGCCTTCAAAAGGGCCCAAATGGTCCTCCCCATGGCTTATTCTTACCCCTTTGGCCCATGGTCAAATCTGCCCAAAGGAGGATAAGAAGAAAAGCAAGTGGTCCCCCCCTCAAGATTCTTCTAGAAGAGGATAGGTGAAAAGCAAAAGGAGAAACCAATCATGATTCTCCAAGTGTTGTGGCCTCATTGGAGGGCTCTTAAGAAGAGTTTCTTATCCCTAATTCAAGGCTAATGAATGCCTAATCTACTCTCAAAAAGTAACCTAACTTTATTTATAAAAGAACCCCCATCTTCTACAAGAAAAAGTTGGAGACAAAAATCCCAAAAAAAAGAGAAAAGAGAAGAAGAAAAGTGAGAGAGCTTGGAGGAGCACGTCTCTCTCCTCCTTCCCCTCCATTTCCTGCATCCCAAGAGAGAAAAAAGAGTTAGAGAAGAAGAGAAAAAGAAAGGAAGAGTGCTAGAGAAGAAGAGAACAAGATTGTGGGTTTCAAGAGCCATTCTCCCTTCTCATCTCCTCTCCAAGGTAGAGTGGGGGTGAAGAAGGGGTCTATCTCTGTCTCCTTGCTTTCTTATAATGTTTTCCTTCATTTTGATGTTCATGGAAACTTCTATCTCTCCCTTGATGTTCATCCATGGTGATTAAAAGTAATGAAATGCAATGTTCAGATTTTCTGAGTCTGTTTTGTGAATCTGCTGGTTATCTTGCTTTTATGTTGTTTTTTCCTTCATAAGACATGTGTTTTTCGTATGGAGATGGTAGAGGGGTCTTTCTAGTTTATAGAAATGGTCTCCTCAAGCCTTGCAACCCCCTAAATATGGAGATATGACCTGAAATGTGCTTTGCTGTCCAGATTTCCTGAAAACTGATTTTTCATTTATTTGTCTTTAGTTTTTGGGTTTTTCAAGGTGGCTTACCCTTCCATGACCCTTAGGAGCACATCCCCTCTATGGATGATGTCTCCCCAAGGCTAAACATCAAGAGAAATCTCCTAAGTTTCATATATATTAAGATCTAAGTTTATGTTTTCATGTTGGAACCGAATGGGTTTTGTTTGGATTTTTTCCTTTAATGGCTAAGGGTTTAGGCCCTAGAGGTTCTCAAGGAGGTTCCCTCACTAGTTGAGGATGAGCTTCTTTGAGTATAAACCCTCTAACATGGAGCCAAGAAGGAGAAATCCATGGAAAAGATAAAAAAGATACCTAAGTTTCTCATATGTTCGTATTCAAGTTTTCATGATATTTTCCTAAAGAAATACATCTAAAATATATTTTAAATAAATATTTTAGGTCTTGTATCTTTTATACTTTATTTTCCATCTTTTGGGTAAGATTTAAACCCAATTTTCACCATCTTTCTTATAATGTTTTCCTTCATTTTGATGTTCATGGAAACTTCTATCTCTCCCTTGATGTTCATCCATGGTGATTAAAAGTAATGAAATGCAATGTTCAGATTTTCTGAGTCTGTTTTGTGAATCTGCTGGTTATCTTGCTTTTATGTTGTTTTTTCCTTCATAAGACATGTGTTTTTCGTATGGGGATGGTAGAGGGGCTTTTCTAGTTTATAGAAATGGTCTCCTCAAGCCTTAAAACCCCCTAAACATGGAGATTTGGTCCGAAATGTGCTTTGCTGTCTAGATTTCCTGAAAACTGATTTTCCATTTTTTTTTTTTGGTTTTGGAGTTTCTCAAGGTAGCTTGGCCTTCCATGAACCTTAGGAGCACATCTCCTCCATGGATGATGTTCCCCCAAGGCCAAACATCAAGAGAAACCCCCTAAGTTTCATATATATTAAGATCTAAGTTTATGTTTTCATGTTGGAACCGAATGAGTTTTATTTGGACCTTCTTCCTTTAATGGCTAAGGGTTTAGGCCCTAGAGGTTCTCAAGGAGGTTCCCTCACTAGTTGAGGATAGGCTTCTTTAGGTAGAAACCCTCTAACATGGAGCCAAGAAGGAGAAATTCAAGGAAAAGATATAAAGTATGCCTAAGTTTCTCTTATGTTCATATTCAAGTTTTCATGATATTTTCCTAAAGAAATGCATCTAAAATATATTTTAAATAAATATTTTAGGCCTTGTACCTTTTATACCTTATTTTCTATCATTTGGGTTAGTTTTAAACCCAATTTTTTACCGAAAATCATGGTTTCAGCTTGAATCTGGGGTTTGCAGGTGATACAGTGTTGAGTCTGCGCCTCCCCGCGCAGACTCAACGCCAGTTGCAAGTTTTGAGTCTGCGCCTCTTCCAAGTGGGTTTTAGGGCTTGAGGTGATTCTTTGATCCTCCTCCAATCTGTCCAAATGTTCCTTGGACCTAGGGCTTTCCTTTTGAAGCCTAATGAAGGTCCTAAATGGCTTGGACTTTCGGTTATGAAGCCCTTAATATTTCAACCAAAATTTTGCCATATGGTTTTAAGATTTTAAATGTTTTCCGATGTTTTATTAAGATGTCCCGATCTAAGGGTGCCAGCAATCTCATGTTGGATAACCCATCAAGGGCCCTCATACAAAAAACATCATTCTTGTATTCCCATTTCTATGGGTTCATTTAGATGATGTGTCCCGAAGTCCCAATGAATTGGTGGAGTTCCTTGCTCCCCAAATGTAGAAATGGCACGGGTGATTCCCTATGGATAACCCTTTCATTTTGAAGGCATTAAGGGCACCCTTTGGGTGAGTGGTTGGATGTTCGGCACGCCCCCCTTTATAGCCACCTCCATGGTTCATGGCTACATGTGATCCTCTAGGGAAATTGGTGGAGTTCCTTGCTCCCCAAATGTAGAGATGCTTTGGATTACCCCTTGTGGGTTTTTCTTACATCTTGAAGGCATTAAGGGCACCCTTTGGGTGAGTGGTTGGATGCTCGGCACGCCCTCCTTTATAGCCATCCCTATGGTCCATTAGCCATTACATATCCCTTTAAGGGAGTTGGTCCTTCTAGTCCCTTCATGCCATGATCCTACATGAAGATCTTAAACCTTTTCATTGGGTCTTCCTAATAAAAGGTTGAAATTCAACTTGGAATCATTATATTAAGCATTTTCAATGCTTTATAAAATGACCCAAGAAAAATGAGATTAACATAAAGAAATCATGTCATTTGAAGAAATCCACACAAGAACTACTCTTTGAAAAGGCCTCATGTAGCCATACTCAACTTTTGAGATTTCTGAGTGTTATCCTCCCCAAATTTGTGGTGATTCTTGGATCACTTCAAGTTGAAAGAGGTATAAACCTAAAATTATGCTCAGATTTTGAGTTTGCACACCTATAACCATGGAAATTTGATTGGGAATGGGGTACAATCTATTTTTCTCCACTCCGGATTTCATATTCTAACTTTAATGGTTGAAACTAACCCCTTGATGGATTTAATTGCAGCTTGAACTGTGCAGGAAATTCAAAATCCAATTTCAAACTTGAGTCTGCACCACTGTTCTAAGTCTGCGCACCCTTGCGCAAACTCAACTCAAAACTGTCAAAAGAGTCCTTGCATGGGCTGATAGACTCATTTATGGTTCAAATAACTCAAATAATTAAAGTTAATTCATTCAAAAAATGTTTAAGATAGCCATCTTCTATTTTAAATAAACACAAAATTTCTAACTTAAGTTGAGTCTGCACATCTTTCATAAGCTCATTTTAAATGAAAAAATCAACTAAACAATAAATCAAATTGCTCAAATCACTCACAATCATATATCAAACATTCCATGTCATTTAAAATGAACATCTATTTACAAAAAAGATCTAAATCCCTTCAAAATAAACAAAAAATTACAAGTTCAGCTGAGTCTGCGCATCTCTTGCGCAGACTCAAACTTATTTTTCTTGTCTCCTTGATCCTTGAAGCTCCCTAGCTCTTTGAAACTCTTGGAACTCCCCTCAACCTCAGGAGGTTCCATCTCTTCAAGAATCTTGCTCAAATCCTCTTTGAACTTGAGTCTGCGCATCAATCCCAAGGCCAAAACTTCGTCTCTTGGCCCCCAAATCATGTCCGTAGCTCTAAATCTGTAAATAATCATCAAACAAAACATAAAATCAAATTATCCCATCAAAAATCCAATACAACAACTCATAATCAAAAAATCCAAAGTTCAGACTTGAGTCTGCGCATCCTGGCGCAGACTCAGCCCTGAAATTGATAAAAAATAAAAAAGCAACCTCCCGACCACTAAAAGATGATCTAAAACCCTATAAAAATCAAGTTTATTCTTATCTATCATAATATCAAATAAAAACACCAAGTTGTTCTTGAAAAAATGCATAAAACAACTCAAAACACTTTGGTGACAAATGAGTCTGCGCTACCCAGCGTAGACTCAACCCTGAAATCCCAAAATTGGCCTTTTTGGCCTTAATTTCCCTCCAAATTAAATCCAAAAATTTACATAAAAACTTTATACTTTATATAAGTCAAAAACCTAAATAAAAGATTAAAACTCCTTTCACAAAAAATATAAAAAATACTAAAACACTTTGATAAACAATGAGTCTGCACTCTATAGCGCAGACTCAACCTTAAATTCCTAAAATCTAGTATTTTGGCGATTAAAATTCCATCAAATCAAATCAAACTCTTAAGAATAAAACATATATTTTCCACAAATCAAAACCTAAACAAAAAATGATAACTTTTCCCTAAAAATTACCTAAAAAACTGAAAAAATAGACTTGTGGCAAGTGAGTCTGCGCTACCCTGCGCAAACTCAACCCCTAATTGCTAAAATCCAATCATTTCAACCTTAATTCCTTTAAAATTGAATCAAAAACCCCAAGATAAAAATAAAAATATTTTCTATAAATAAAAAATCAAATAAAACTCATTTTTTCCCTGTTGTAAAACATAAAAAATACCTAAAAGAAGCCTCACTTCAACCTTGCTCATTCTCTAAAAACCTACAAATTCAAAACATAAAAAGTATGAGTATTTGAAGCATCTTTCACTCAAATCAAATAAGAAAACATAAAAAACACTTTTCTATACTTTCCAAATCAAATCTAAAATCTCTTCACGCCAAAACTGAAAAAACACAATAAAAAATGTTGACTTCCTTGATAGAAAATGTCATCTACTTCAAGTAAAATGCCATAAAAAAGATCTTTATTCCTCTCACAAATAAAAAATCAACATAAATACAAGCATTCTCATTGTTAAACAAACGAGTCTGCGCATCCTTGCGCAGACTCAACTTCATGTTCACTTCCAAACTTAAAAAATTCAACAAATCTTCAATGCATCCACATAAATCAATCCAAAAAGACTAAAAAATGTCGCTCATCATCATCCATCAATAAAAATCAATAAATCAAGTCTTGTGCAGACTCAACTTTAAGCTAAAAAATGAGTTTTCTTCTTAAATAAAAACTGAAATTCATTTATTTGTCAAATGCAATCTTGTATATCTTTCTTATATCATTTCAAAGAGTGTTATTCTATTCTTTCGACGATTAATCAAAGGTTTTCCTCTTAGGAGGATGTAATTAACACTATTCCATTTATGGGTAGCGGGATCGAGTCGAAGAACTATGCAATCATCTGATTGAGTCAGGTAGAGCGCACAAATAACAAATCTAAATCAAAAAATCAAGATCAAGTACATTTTTGTCCTAAAAAATGTACGACACCGGATGAGGAACTGATGTCCATAGACTAAATCAAAGATGATATATGGACTCTGCATTTTGACGGAGCTCTGAATTCCTATGAAAAAGGTATCGGCATTGTTCTGTTATCACCTGAGGGTGTCACCATTCCACAAGTCATTCAGTTTGACTTTCCAGTCACTAACAATATAGCTGAATACAAGGCACTCCTTGTTGGCCTCGAGGCTATTCATCTCCATAGTGCCACTAAACTTAGAATTGTGGGTGATAGCCAATTGATTCTTCACCAGGTGTTAACCAAATATCGGACTCTTTATCCCAAGCTCAAGCCTTATCAAGAACTCATTTCTGCTTATGCAAAGCTTTCAACAAAATTGATCTTCATCCATGTTCCTCGGAATCAGAACATCTTAGCTGACGCTCTAGCCTCACTTGCATCTTCCCTCAATTTCCCAATCAGCAGACAATCCGAATCAATCATCGTTCATAGGCGTCTTTCACCCGCCGTGAAAGACCCTTCATTTCTCAGGACTAAGGAGAAGTTGTTAAAGAAAGTCAGAGATGGAAGTATTGTGGAAAAGATAGAGATTATGTTAATGGAGCTGTTAGAATAGATAGATGATGAACAGAAACTGTGGTACTACGAAATTGCTAAATATTGTGAAGATCAATCATATCCTGAAGAAGCCACAGTTGAGGAGAAAAGGGCTATCAGGAGAGTTGCTCAAAGATACACCCTAGTTGGCGGAGCATTATATAAAAGAGGTTTTGATGGAGTTCTTATAAGATGTTTAGACGAAGATAAGCTTTGGAAGATTATGAAAGGAGCTCATACTGGAGTTTGTGGTGGCCATGTTAATGAACAGATGCTAGCAAAGAAGATCCTTAGACAATGATTCTATTGGCCAACCATGGAAGAAGATTGTGTAGGATATATCCGTAGGTGTGCCAAGTGCCAACTTCACGCTGACAAGATCCATTCTCCTGCATCTTCACTCCATCCTGTTTCCTCTCCATGACCTTTCTCCATGTGGACTTTCGATGTCATTGGACCCTTTGGCAATCCTGATTCAGGCATTAAGCAGAAGTCCTTTATCCTCACGGCCACAGAATACTTCACCAAGTGGGCGGAAGCTGAAGCGTACATGGAAGTCAAAGCATCAACTCTCTGTAAATTCATCATGAAGAACATCATCACAAGATTTGGATTTCCAAGCACCATAGTCACCGATAATGGACCGCAGTTCGTGTCACAAGAGCTGAAAGACCTCTGCAACAGGTACAAAATTGCATTGCATCATTCGTCGCCATATTATCCGCAAGGCAATGGCCAAGCAGAGGCAACTAACAATACTTTGATAAAAATCATCAAAAAAACGTGCAAGTCTAATAAATTCACAGACTGGCCAGAAAAATTGATTGAGGCTCTATGGGCATACCGAACTTCAATCCGCACGCCCACTGGGCAGACTCCTTATTCCTTAACATTTGGAATGGATGCGGTAGTTCCATACAAGATCCTTATATCATCATTTCGAGTACAATTGAATAAGGAATTTTCTATTGATGAACACCGTTCAGCACTCCTTACTCAATTGGAACTCTTAGACGAGAAAAAATGGTCAGCTGCTAATCATGCAAGAGTTTATCAAAATAGATTAGCACATTTTTATCAAAAGAAAGTCATTGAACGTAAGTTCAAAGTTGGTGAAATGGTCGTCAAAAGAATCTTTGTAAAACCCGGTGGTCCGCATTCTAAACTCCAACCCAATTGGGAAGGACCATATTGTATCGCACGCTTTTCCTGGTAACGCTTACCGTTTAGTTAATGCAAAAGGACAAGAATTAACTCACCCCTGGAATGCTTTGTATCTTAAGAAATACTACCTTTAGGTTAAAGAGTCGATCAGCATGGTACAAAGATCAGTGGAATCAGAAAATTTAGAAACTCAAATTCCGTTATCAGTCTGGATAATTTAATTCAAACACATTACTACACATACTGACACGTTTGATTCGTGAGTAACAAGAGATGTCAAGTCCTAAGGAATACCGAAAGCTTGACTCATAGTGTAAAGTGCAAATCATTGTTTTTAAAACAAATATTCTATTTTTACACTTGGCCCACAATGTCGGAACGAGGCTTAGAATAGACTACCAAGAATACCCGCCATCTTAGTAGGAGGCCGTCATAAAAAAAAAGGGGGAGATCCGTCCCATGAAAAGAAAAAGAAAAGCAAAAAGGCAAAAGCCAAATGTCAATATCAAAAGGCCATTACACTACAAACGTTACATCAAGGCCATGAAATGAAATAAAAGGGAACGCAACGTCGATAAATACCCCAAAAAGAAAATGACTGAACCCCAACAGATATTAGGGTAAGAAATGAACATCTTTTTTGGGTCTCCGGAACCTTCTCATGGGCTTTCTAAACCAATTCTTCATTTCTTTCTGAAGAGGCGTGCTCCAAACTTAAGGAACGGCCTAGATTGACTAAAGATCAAATCATCAACAAGGATCACGAATGGAAACACAAGTTCAAGCACGATGGGTCTAAGTTAGATTATTAAAGAATAATTTGGGAATTAAGTTAATAAATAAATATGTTCTTTTGATCTGGGTACCATGCTGGTCTTTTAGTTTGCACAATATTCAAAAATCCAAAAATACATATTTCAAAAATCCAAAAAAATACATATTTCAAAATCCAAAAAAAATACATATTTCAAAATCCAAAAAAAATACATATTCCAAAATAATAAAAAAATAGAAATTTCAAAATCCAAAAAAAATACATATTCTAAAATCCTAAAAAAAATACATATTTCAAAATCCAAAAAAAAAGTACATATCTCAAAATCCAAAAAAAATAGATATTTCGAAAATTCAAAAAAATATATATGTTCCAAAATCCAAACAAAAATGAATATTTCAAAATAAAAAAAATGTTTCAATTAGCATCTAGTGTGTTTCATTCCTTTTATTTTCAGTAAGCATATGCCTGCTTGCATGCTGCATTTTTTTTACAGTCTAATTATTATCACCTTTGTTAATAAAGGTTATGCCCCTTGACCCTTCTACTAAGGATAAGATTAAGTAGCCGGTTACTTAATCGGGCAAGGGGCTAAGCCTAAATAGATACTTAACCTATTTGGTAAGTCATGTACAGGACACAGGTATGTAAATTAAAGACAAAGGCAGAAGAAGTGCGAAAAATTTCATCTATAAACTCAAAAGTTTCATGTACATGTGTGAAGAACATGAAGAAAAGGGAATTGAAAGAAGGATTTAACTTAGTTTTTTTCAGATTGGAGAAGAGATGAGCATGGGAAGAGTTGGAATCCGGATTAAACACAGCTAGAATCTATTTCTGCGACTGAAAGGCATCGTTGAACAGCGACGTGTTTTAGTTCACCTTAATGGCGTCGGTGCGACACGACGCGTTTCAGGGTTTTCTGTTATTTGTCCGAAATTCAATGTTTTTACAGATTTCATACTTAGATGATGATTTGTTTGAAGTCACTGATAATTTTTTTGAGTGCAGGAAATTTAGGAAAATCCAAATGCAAAGTTGAAAATTCAAAGAAGATCCCACTGTGGGAGTTTATGAGTTCCGACCGTGGCTAAAAAGACGGTTATCTCTATCATTTGTCCTTTTTCATATCATCATTACTATATGTTAAATATTTATTAAATTATATCAAGGACCTTATGGTTTTGATGAAACTTGAATTTGAGTTCCCCTTCAACAAAAACGGTGATAATTCCAGAGAATTCTTAATCGCACGGATAGGCCCTTGGATTGTTAATTAGTGAGAACAATTGTTCCGTTTTTGTAAAACCGTGCGTAGATAAACGAGCTTCGGCTTAGCACTGGATTGCATAATTGGTATCTTGACTCATTAATGATAATTTAACAATATTATCCTTGATTAATTTATATTTTATTTGACTTTATATTTTCTTTTAGCCAAGCATGCATCATATAGGACTTTGTTATCATTGTGATAAGAATTAATTATTAATTAAGTTATAGACCATGGATCAAATAATTCCGACATGATATGAAATATTCCATTCTGAATTGAGCATCTTTATTATTTTTTAGGTTCGCTTGAAAATATCCTTGGAATTCTATCCTTTCTTGGATTCTTTATCTCAAATATTATTGTTTTCTTTTAAGATCCATCATGGTTGCAGCACGTCCACATTAGCTGGAAATCGCTCCCCATGATGAAACCTACAGTGTCTATGACCTGGGGTACTTCCCAATCGTGGAAGTTGATCGACCTTATTTTATTTCCTTATCTATTTCATCCAGACATGATTGATTCTATTGATGATTTTGAGAAAAATTTCAATCATGTGATGTTAAGAGTGTGTCTCATCACATCTTGGCATCACCTTTTCAGTACATTCCATTTCATTTCACTCCCTTGCAAAGACGATGCCAAGGTGAGGTAGCTGTAGACATGCTAATTTTGACATCATTTTGAGTAAATTTCATATCATATAATAATGCCTCAAAATGGTCTGATATTTAATCATTAGTCAATTTTTATTAATCTTTCTGAATTAATTATCTAAATGACATCGGTCAGATAGACATAATTTAAGTTTATTAATGAAATTTATTTTAACTCATATTTTAATAAAATATGAAAGGATTCTAAAAGACGTCGACCTGTAAAGACGCCATTTAGAGTTTATTCCTATTTTTATTTTTAATCTGATTTTTAATTAATTTATTAATAAACTAAAAGACGCCTGCCATGCACGACGCCATTTAGGTTTCCTAAACTGATTCTGTCTCTTCTTCCCAATGTTTATCCTTATCTTAATTAAGCTAAAAGACATCTCCCATTAACGACGCGTTTTAGTTAATTACAGATAAAGATGAATTAGGTTGTGTTTATCTATTTCTTAATTAGATTAACTTCAAAACTCTTCCATGTTAATCTATTAATAACCGCGGATGCGTGAACTTAAAGCCTATAAATACCTAACCCCTTAGTCATTAAAAAGTTAGTGATAATTGTAGACACCGATTTTGGACCACCCTTTTGGTCATGAGTCCCATCCATCATTAGCCTTTCATCACCAAAATCTCCTCATTTTAGCCATCTCAGCCCACTAACAACTAGGCCCATTAACCAAATCCCGACTCTAGCCCACCTTTTCGTGGAATGCCAGCCAGTCCGCCTTCCACCCCCTTCGAAGGCCACCCCTTGCCTTCTACACCCTTGGAAGGCCAGCTACCTTGCCTTCCACCTTTTGGCCACCTTTTTCACTTTTCACCACCTTTTCGTGGAAGGCCATCCAGTCCGCCTTCCACCCCCTTCGAAGGCCACCCCCTGCCTTCTATCCCCTTGGAAGGCCAGCTACCTTGCCTTCCACCTTTTGGCCACCTTTTTCACTTTTCACCACCTTTTCGTGGAAGGCCAGCCAGTCCGCCTTCCACCCTCTTCGAAGGCCACCCCTTGCCTTCTATCCCCTTGGAAGGCCAGCTACTTTGCCTTCCACCTTTTGGCCACCTTTTTCACTTTTCACCACCTTTTCGTGGAAGGCCAGCCCGTCCGCCTTCCACCCCCTTCGAAGGCCACCCCTTGCCTTCCACCCCCTTCGAAGGCCAACCAGTCTGCCTTCCACCACGGGATTAGAAGGCAAGTTGGCTGGCCGTCCACTTCCCTAACTACCACCTTGACCTCGTCTTCCCCACGATCTCCTCTACTCGCCACCCACGTCCCCACCACTCCGACCACTCCCCACTCCGGCGACTGCCGCGCGCACCACCTCCGACCCATGACCACTTCCTATTGGCTGAAGGTTGATTTACGGGGATTTAGACCCCTATTTCCTCCTATTTTTTCCTTCATCTATTTAAACCCCCCAGGTTCCCTCGAGCAAGGGAGGTTGGAAGGGGATTAAGAAGGAGTTTCTTTCTCGGAGCGGGTCAGCTTTGAGGAGTCGAACGGGCAAAGAGTCAGAGGGCTGTTTCAGAAGGAACGTCACTCCGAATGGGCTTGTCTTCCTAACCTTCTCTTTACTTTTCACCTTTTTCACTTCATTGCATTTCCAATTTCCATCCATGCCATAACATTCTCCCTCTTTCACTCTCTTTTTACCTTCAACACATCATTTCACTTTTCACACACGAGCACTTATCTGCATGCATGCATCTTAGGATGACTTAGCACCTTTTACCCCCAGAGGTTTCAAACAAAAAAACGGGAGGTGGGTGGCCATAACATATGGTCACCTTCCCTCCCAAACACCCATCCGGTGCGTCTCCCTCCAATTCTAGTTAGTTTTTATATTTTTATGGATAGATTCTGCATATTATAGTTCTAATCGGGTTATTTTCTGCTTTGTCTTTTCTTTCCAGGGATCCTTACCACATTTCCGCGTGCAGAGTGCCGGGCTCTCCTCCTCTGGCCGGCCGGAGGAAGAGAAGGAGGAACCAGCATTTCCCGCTCCCACAGAACGCGCGATCACTTCCTGCACTCCTGCGGAGCACAGGGACCGAAAGGTAATGCTCCTGGCGATCACACTTTAATTTCTAACCCCCCTTTAAATCGCCACAGTGCTAAGACGAACGGAGAGACCCTCGATTCCAAAGCCTCACAGACGCAGCCACGGGGGGGACGTTCCGGGCGCCTACAATGATAGCGATAATTGAGTGAAAATTGAGCAAAGAATCTTGGCGAAAGTGAAGGAGACGACGTCCAAACGCTGAAGGATCGAAGCACTGCTACTTCCGGAGTCTGCATCCTTTCTTCATCTGTTCTTCGTCCATTCAAGAGCTTTCAAGACCAAGGCTTCACAGGAGCCATCCAAATTAGTTCTTTTATTTAATATCTGTTGGTTTCATCACCATATTAGTTCAAAATCTCATTCATCACATCACTCCATGCTTAACATACTCACTAGCATAATTTCAAACCTATTTGTTTAAGGGGTCTAAAAGAACATCAAAACAAGTGAGTTCTTTGTTTAAATTGCATGATCAAAATTTCTATTGGGATAGATATTACATCTATTTGAGTTCTTATTGTTCTTTCTTTCTTTCCACTTTTTGTAAGGTTCAAAAAAGATCAAAAGGAGAGAATCAACAACAAGAAAATATGGACGATCCTCAAAGTCCGATAAGCATTCAAAGCAAGAACAAAGTCAGAAGGGCTCTCTTTCTTCAGCCGGCTGAAGGAAGGGAATTAAGAACTCCAACATCTCCCAATTCTAAAATAGGTTCAAAAAGATCAAGAGGAGAGAATCAACAACAAGGAAATCTAGACGATCCTCAAAGTCCGATAAGCATTCAAAGCAAGAACAAAGTCAGAAGGGCTCTCTTTCTTCAGCCGGCTGAAGGAGGGGAATCAAGGACTCCAACATCTCCCAATTCCAAAACAGGTAGGCGATCAAATTCTTTCTTTTGAAACTTTTTAGTTAAAAGTTTCTGGCGATCACATTCACTTAGTTTTTAATAGGTTTATTTGTCACATAATCAACATAAATTTTCATGATAATCACACTCCTAATTTGAGCACTCACAGCTTTTTGGCGATTACGGTGGGACTTGGTCTCGCCATCTTTTAATCTTTGTTCTTACTTTTTGTCAATCGGGCATCAACGGTGCACCACCTGTGTCTCTCGACCCGCCCTCACCGATCAGTGAGTTTTTAGTTTAGTTGTTATTCCCACGTGCACCACGTGCATACCCTTGCGGCAAGATCTTGCCCTCCCCGTTTGATTGATTGAGGAGCTGTGATTGTGATAAGAAGCATCTGTGATTGATTGAATGTTTTGTTGTTTACATGATAAATCATCCTGTTAAAAAATTGAAATAAAAAAGATTCGCATGAGCCAATTATATACCGCTTTTATTCTGTCTATTTGAGAAAAGCAAGAACAAAATCAGAAGGGCTCTCTTTCTTCAGCCGGCTGAAGGAGGGGAATCAAGGACTCCAACATCTCCCAATTCCAAAACAAGTGGGCGATCAAATTCTTTCTTTTGAAACTTTTTAGTTAAAAGTTTCTCGCGATCACATTCACTTAGTTTTTAATAAGTTTATTTGTCACATAATCAACATAAATTTTCATGATAATCACACCCCTAATTT
The DNA here is from genome assembly GCA_030544215.1 of Zantedeschia hybrid cultivar. NCBI lineage: Eukaryota > Viridiplantae > Streptophyta > Magnoliopsida > Alismatales > Araceae > Zantedeschia > Zantedeschia hybrid cultivar. The sequence continues at coordinate 9,586,149 of JARZZO010000013.1, read as the reverse complement.
GAGCACTCACAGTATCCTTTTTCAGCTGACCGCTCTATATACACCACAGATGAATGGTGTATCAAAAAGGAGGAATCATATCTTGTTGGACAGAGTACCTACTGAACAGAGTACCCAGCAAGTCTGTGGCCTCTACTCCATATGAGATATGGAAAGACAGGAAACCAGAATTTAAACATGTTAAAGTCTGTAGTTATCCTGCTCATGTAAGGAGGCATGATCCAGACAAGCTGGAATCACGAACTGATAAATGCAGGTTTGTGGGATATCCAAAAGAAACCTTTAGATACTATTTTTACCATCCTGGTGAACAAAAAGTGTTTGTCGCCAGGAAAGCTGTCTTCCTGGAAGAGGAATACCTTCTCCAAGAGGGCAGTGGGAGTAAAATAGTACTGGAAGAGGTTTCAGATCCTCAAATAGCTGCATTATCATCAGATGAGATATCAGTTCCTGAATATGTTCAGGTACACACACATGAGCTTCATAGATCTCATAGATTACCTAGACTACCCGAACGATATGCGGGTCATATCGCTGAAGGTGAGTCTAAGGTAGAATATAATGAGGATGATGATCCTAAAATCTACCATGAGGGCCATAGAAGGCCCAGAAGTCGGGAAATGGCGAGAAGCCATGAACTCAGAAATCCAGTCCATGTACACCAACCAAGTTTGGAACTTGGAGGACTTGCCCGAGGGTATTGTACCCATCGGATGCAAGTGGATCTTTAAGAGAAAGATCGGTGCTGATGGACAGATCGACACTTATAAGGCAAGGTTGGTGGCAAAGGGATATCGTCAAAGGCAAGGAATCGACTGTGACGAGACTTTCTCACCAGTTGCCATGATAAAGTCGATCAGAGTTTCACTCGCCATTGCTGCACATTTTGATTATGAAATCTAGCAGATAGATGTGAAGACTGCCTTCCTCAATGGTAACCCTGAGGAAGAGGTGTATATGATACAACCAGAAGGTTTCACATCCAAAGTATCTCCAAATAAAGTGTGCAAGCTTCAAAGGTCTATTTATGGACTGAAGCAAGCTTCCCGGAGCTGGAACATGAGATTTGACGAGGCTATCAAGTCTTATGACTTTATTAAGAATGAAGATGAGCCTTGTGTATACAAAAAGACCAATGGAAGCGCAGTCACCTTCTTAGTTCTTTACATAGACGACATCCTACTCATTGGGAATAATGTAGCTATTATGTCATCAGTAAAGATCTGGCTGTCGAAAAACTTCTCCGTGAAGGATTTGGGAGAAGCATCCTACGTATTGGGAATACGGATCTATAGAAATAGATTAAAAAGGATGCTTGGAATGACCCAATCCTTGTACATAGATACCATAGTCAAAAGGTTTGGCATAGAAAATTCCAAGAGAGGTCTCATACCGATGAGACATGGAATTAATCTCTCAAAGGAGCAATCTCCTAAGACTCCTGATGAGAGGGCAGTCATTGATAGAGTACCCTATGCCTCTGCCATAGGATCTATCATGTATGCCATGCTATGTACACGGCCTAATGTTGCATATGCTCTAAGTGTTACGAGCAGATTTCAGGCTGATCCAGGTGAAGAGCACTGGAAGCAGTTAAATGTATCCTTAAGTACTTGAGAAGAACTAAGGATATGTTTCTTGTCTATAGAGGAGGTGACTTAAAACTGCGAGGCTTTACTGACTCGAGTTTCCAGTCATATCCGGATGATAGCAAGTCTACATCTGATTCGTGTTTACTTTGAACGGAGGCGCAGTGTGCTGGAAGAGTTCCAAGTAAGCAAGCACTCCAGATTCGACGACTGAAGCTGATTAAATCGCTGCAGCTGAAGCCGCTAAGGAAGTAGTGTGGTTGAAGAAATTCATCACCGACCTCGGCGTAGTTCCCAACATTTCTGAACCTGTTCCACTGTTGTGCGACAACAATGGAGCGATTGCGCAAGCGAAAGAGCCGCGGTCTCATCAGAAATCGAAGCATATTTTGAAGCGCTTTCATCTTATCAAAGAGATCATATCTAGAGGACATGTAGTGGTGAAAAGAGTTCCATCCGTCTACAATGTAGCAGATCCACTGACAAAGCCGTTGGCTCAAATTGTGTTTGAGCGTCACCTAGAGTCTATAGGCTTACTGTATAAAGGTCATTGGCTTTAGTCCAAGTGGGAGATTGTTAGTCTTAGGTGGCCTACAAGCCAATCTGACTATGTAAATCTCGTTCATTTGCTAATATAATGGCATAATATTCATTGTGTGTAAATCGTATTAATTATCGTCTCATAATGAAGTCTGTGAATATGTGCGATAGTGATCAGATTATGATGAGATCATACTAGTGAGACTGATCACTTAAACACACATATTCTTAATCGTTCCTAGTCGGAGGATATCCAAGAAGGACATCGGATATCCGGTTATACTAGTACAGATTACTCCTACTCATGCAATGAGGGTGACTGATCTCATAGTCACTTGTGTGGAGACACTAAGGCGAATCTGTTGGTGCTCATTGGAGAATGAGTTCACTGAGCTGATTCGACTGAATCGCTAGATGGTATTGTACCTTACTGTCAAGCAGCTTGATTCTATTGTCGCAGTCGCGTAGATGGTCCTCGGACCTGGGACACCAAGGACACCTTGTTGGTGGACTTCTGTGCTTTGACCTTGGTTTATGAATATCTAACCACGAAATTCTAAACAGCCAAGGATCGGGTACAGCGGAATACCGTCGAAGGGAATTGTGTGTCAATAAGGAATCATTCGCTCTCGGTACTTAGAGAGAGAATGCTCTAGGAAGAATGCGCGGAAGTCCCTGGCCAGGGTGGACGATAATATCGGGAAATGAGTTTTCCGATATTCATCAGCGACATACAATCCAAGTGAGTCGACCAGTTAGGGTTTGACAGCACGCCATACCCTGAGTTGACTCGAGAGCATTGTACAAATGAAGGATTATATCCACGCGGTAACTGTCGACGGAAAGGTTCAAAGAGTGAGTTACTTAACCCCGATACCTTCCGGGTTCACGCGGTGTTGTTTGGCACCCAACGTGATCGGAGGCCCGGTCGAATTCGATGTGTGACATCAATTTGATTGATTAATTAATTAATAAAGAGTTATTAATTGATTAATAAAGCCAGTAAGGAGTTACTGGACTTATTGAGCTATTAACCGGACTGGTAATTGGGCCTAGAAGGTCACACGCAAATGATTCTCAAGGCGATGGATAAATAAGTGGGTTTTTATGAAAAACCGGGTGGTTAGTATAAAATATAGCGAACAGGCTGAGCAGGTCAAGCTGCTGCTAACCCTAGCCGCCCCCTCCTCTATTTCTCTCTTTCTCTGGTTCCCAGTTCAGATCCGGATTCCCAGATCTGCTCCGCCGCTTCTCCGACTCCCATTCGACGGGAAATCGCGTTGCGGCGATCGTTGCGGTGACCGGCGGAGGTTTCGTGGCTGCGAAGAACAAGGAACGTGAGGATATCCGTCACGAGGAGAATCGCGTGGACTCCGCTAGAGGCCGGGTGCTTGTGCGGCTTGCGGTGTCGCACCGACGAAACTGAACGGTTGCGGATTCGAATCCGCATATGGTAAGAACCGATTACCAATAATCTGGTTTTTAGATTTTTTGAAACGGGAACGGATCTCCGCTTTATCTTTTATTTCCGCTGCGCGGGAGATCTGGAGGAAACCGAGAACCCAACACCACCTCCCAAGAATTTGAAAAAGTTAAGAGGATTAATTGGGAGGTTGCAGTTTATTCGCCGATTTGTCTCCCAACACTCACAAAGGTGTAAGCCGTTTTATGAGCTTACTAAGCCTGGAGTCAAATTCGATTGAGACGATAAGTGTCATGAGGCATTTGATGGATTGAAGAATTATTTGGCACGTCCTCCTGTTTTGAGACCACCATCTGCGAGCAAACCTTTGATTCTATACATTTATGTCCTGGATGATGCGGTGGAGACAGTCCTAGCACAAGAGGATGAAGAAGGAAAGGAGAGGGCAGCCTACTATCTCTCTAAACTTCTCAATCCCGCTAAACAGAGATACATAGCGATGGGGAAAACATGTGCAGCACTTGTATGGGTTGTTCAGAAACTGAAGCATTACTTTCTAGCCCATGAAGTTCATCTTATCGCTAGAATGAATCCCATTAAGTTTCTTCTTAAAAAGTCAGTCCTCACTGATAGGTTAGCATGATGACAAAGCTTTCTATCTCAATTAGATATCACTTACATTCAACAGAAAGCGATCAAAGGCTATGCCATAGCAGAACATCTCGCTCACCATCCCCTTCCTCGTTTTGATCCAATCCGATCAGAGTTTCCGGATGAGGAACTGATGTCCATAGACAGAATCCAAGATGATATGTGGACTCTACATTTTGACGGAGCTCTGAATTCCCATGGAAAGGGTATCGGCATTGTTCTGTTATCACCTGAAGGTGTCACCATTCCACAAGCCTTTCAGCTTGACTTTCCACTCACTAACAATATAGCTGAATACGAGGCACTCCTTGCTGGCCTTGAGACTGCTCATCTCCATAGTGCCACCAAACTTAGAATTGCGGGTAATAGCCAATTGATTCTTCGCCAGGTGCTAACCAAATATCGAACTCTTGATCCCAAGCTCAAGCCTTATCAAGAACTCACTTCTGCTTATGCTAAGCTTTTCACTAAATTGATCTTCATCCATGTTCCTCGAAATCAGAACATCTTAGCTGACGCTCTAGCTTCCCTCGCATCTTCCCTCGATTTTCCAATCAGCAGACAATCCGAGTCGATCATTGTTCATAGGCGTCTCTCACCTGCCGTGAAAGATCCTTCATTCCTTAGGACTAAGGAGAAGCTGCTGAAGAAAGTCAGAGATTGAGATATTGTGGAAAGGCGAGAGATAATGTTATTAGAATTACAAGAAGAGATGAATGACAAAGAGAAACCATGGTATTATGAAATTACCAAATATTGTGAAGATCAATCATATCCTGAAGAAGCCACAGTTGAGGAGAAAAAGGCTATCAGGAGAGTTGCTCAAAGGTACACCTTAGTTGGAGGAGTACTTTATAAAAGAAGTTTTGATGGAGTTCTCTTGAGATGCTTAGATGAAGATGAGTTTTGGAAGATCATGGAAGGAGCTCATACTGGAGTTTGTGGTGGCCATGTTAATGGACAAATGTTAGCAAAGAAGATCCTTAGACAAGGATTCTATTGGCCAACCATAGAAGAAGATTGTGTAGGATATGTCCGTAGGTATGCCAAGTGTCAACTTCACGCCGACAAGATTCATTCTCCCGCATCTTCACTCCATATTGTTTCCTCTCCATGGCCTTTTTCCATATGGGCTTTCGACGTCACTGGACCCCTTGGTAATCCTGATTCCAGCATTAAGCAGAAGTCCTTCATTCTCACGGCAATTGAATACTTCACTAAGTGGGCGGAAGCCGAAGTATACACGGAAGTCAAAGCATCAACTATCTGCAAGTTCATCATGAAGAACATCATCACAAGATTCGGAATTCCAAGCACCATCGTCACCGACAATAGACCGCAGTTCGTGTCACAAGAGCAGAAAGAGCTCTGCAACAGGTACAAAATTGCATTGCATCATTCATCCCCATATTATCTACAAGGCAATGGTCAAGCAGAGGCAACTAACAAGACTTTGATAAAAATCATCAAAAAGACGTGCAAGTCTAATAAATTCACAGACTGGCCAGAGAAACTGATTGAGACTCTATGGGCATACCGAACTTCAATCCGTACGCCTACTGGGCAGACTCCGTATTCCTTAGCATTTGGAATGGAGGCGGTAGTTCCAGACAAGATCCTCGTACCGTCATTAAGAGTACAATTGAATAAGGAATTCTCCATTGATGAGTACCGCTCAGCACTCCTCACTCAATTGGAACTCTTAGACGAGAAAAGATGGTCAAGTGCTAATCATGCAAGAGTATATCAAAATAGATTAACACGTTTTTATCAAAAGAAAGTCATTGAACGTAAGTTCAAAGTTGGTGAAATGGTCGTCAAAAGAATCTTTGTAAAACCTGGTGGTCCGTGTTCTAAGCTCCAACCCAATTGGGAGGAACCATATGTCATATCACATGCTTTTCCTGATAACATTTACCGTCTAGTTAATGCAAAAGGGCAAGAGTTAACTCACCCCTGGAATGGATTGTATCTTAAGAAATATTACCCTTAGGTTAAAGAGTGACCAATGGAACCATAAAATTTAGAAACTCAAATTCCTTTATCAGTTTGAATAATTTAATTCAAACACATTACTACACATACTGACACGTTTGATTCGTGAGTAACAAGAGATGAGAAGTCCGAAAGAATACCGAAAGCTTGACTAAGGGCGTAAAGTGCAAATCATTCTTTTTTAACAAAAATTATGTTTTTACACTCGGCCCAGGATGTTGGAACAAGGCTTAGAATAGACTACCAGAAATACCTGCCATCTTAGTAGGAGGCCGTCATAAAAAAAAAGGGGGAGATCCGTCCCATGAAAAAAGAAAAAATAAAAATAAAAAGCAAAAGGCAAAAGCCAAATATTGAATCAAAAGGCCATTACATTACAAATGTTACACCAAGGCCACGAAATCAAATGAAAATGGAATGCAAGGTCGATAAATACTCCGGAAAGAAAATGATCGAACCCCAACAGATATTAGGGTAAGAAAGGGACATCTTTTTGGGCCTCCGGAACCTTCTCGTGGGCTTTCTAAGCAAATTCTTCTTTTCTTTCTGAAGAGGCGTACTCGAAGCTTAAGGAACGGCCTAGATTGACTAAGGATCAGACCATCGAATGGGAGCACCAATGAAAACACAAGTTCAAGTACGATGAGTCTAAGTTAGATTATTGAAGAACAATTTGGGAATTAAGTTAATAAATGAATATGTTCTTTTGATCTAAGTACCATGCTGGTCTTTTAGTTTGCACATTATTCCCAAAATCCAAAAAAAATTAGATTAAAAAAAAGTACATATCTCAAAATCCAAAAAAAAATACATATCCCAAAACACAAAAAAATAGATATCTCAAAATCCAAAAAAGTACATATTTCAAAATTCAAAAAAAAGTAAATATCTCAAAATCCAAAAAAAAGTACATATTTCAAAATCCAAAAAAAGTGCATATCTCAAAATCCCAAAAAATATGTATATTTCAAATTTTTAAAAAAAAGTACATATCTCAAAACCCAAAAAAAATAGATATTTCGAAAATCCAAAAAAAAATAGATATGTCATATATATATATATATATATATATATATATATATATATATATATATATATATATATATATGTTCCAAAATCCGAACAAAATGAATATTTCAAAAATCAAAAACATTTCAATTATCATCTGCTTGTAGCATTTAGTGTGCTTCATTTCTTTTTTTTCAGCGAGCATCTGCATGCTTGTATGTTGCATCTTACTCTGTTATTTCCTTTAGTTCAATTATTACCATTACTTTTGTTAATAAAGGCTATGCCCCTTGACCCTTCTACCAAAGATAGGATCAAGTAGCCGATTACTTAACCGGGCAAGGGGCTAAGCCTAAACAGATACTTAACCTGTTTGCTAAGTCATGTACAGGGCACAATGTTAAAGACACAAGGCACAAAACTAAAGGCAAGAGTTTCATATATATATATATATCAAAATGTGTTTTGCATACATGAAGAGTCTATCATCAGTAGGACTCACACACAAAAAAAAAAAAAGGGAAAAGTACATGATATGCAGCCATGAAGACTGGCTCTCCCCTGCCCCCTCGTCAAATTGGCTCTGAGCCTCATCTGGGGCATCCGGTGTTGGTCCTCGGCTAGGTGGCGGTGGTGGCCCCATCAGGCTTGGCCCAGCTTGGCCAGAGGAGATGGCCACGCTCGCGGTGAACGCACTCCCGTGCCCCCTTTCCTGCGCTCGCTGGCGGGCACGTCGGTAACGCTCCTCCACGCTGTATCGCTCATGCTCCGCAACGCCAAGCTGGACTCGGAAGGAGGTCACCTCGGCATCAACTCGCTGCCGCTCCTGCCACTCGCGCTCCTGGTCCTCAGTAAGTATCTCTAGACAAGTCTGGAGGCGCGTGAGCTCGTGAAGGAGGTCGTCACTGGAGAGGCGTGCCAGCTGCTCCTCCAAAGTCCTGATGCGGGCAGCATCAGCCTGGGCTCGAGCAGCCGCCGCACAAGACTGCTCCAACTCCGTCTCAGCCCTCTGAAGGGCTTCCTGAAGCTCAGCAACCTACAAGGGAAGATATTGTCAGTTCAAGATCATCAAGCAATCAATATCAAATTCAAGAACTTACCCAAGCGGCTCGATCCTCTTCCACAAGAGAGTCTCAGTGGATGGCAGAAGCTAGCTGATCCTGGAGGTCGGCAAGGACGGCCTCGTGAGCAGCCGAGGATGAAGAAGCCCAGAAGGAGGGAGGAGTCGCCTGGGTGTAGACGGATCGCTGCACAAAAGAATAACTGTCAGTAGCTAATCGTCAAAACAAATTAAATAATCAAAATGAACATTCATGCATGCATACATACCAGGTCAAAAAGCTCCTTTTGGACCTGTTCCAGCTGGGCCTCGGCATCCTGAAGGCGGGCCCGGTGGTCGATGATCACTGCATCTCGTGCATCCTGCATACCATCCATACACACATTCATTCACAAATATAAATTAAGATAATAATAAAATGAAAGAAGCATAAACGCATACTTACATCGAGTGGACGGAGGAGCTGCAGCTGATCGGCGTAGTAGGTCTGGTACTGCTAGAGGTAGGCGGTGCTATCCTCCGCGTGGGACTCCACCTGTACGCCGTGGCGGTGCCAATCCTCGTACTGCTCAGGGAATTTGGCATGCCAATCTGTGAGGGCCTGCTTGCCCCTCATTCTCCTCCCGACGCCCTCCGGGACCTCCTCATCCACCCATTCCTGGTAGAAGCCCAGCGTCCTCATAATGAGGCGAAGGCGGAGCGGCTCGATCTCGTTGAGACAGTGTACCCGCATCTGTCTCCCGAACTGCCTCCAGCCAGCCGTCACCCACGGCTGACCCTCCTCGCCCATGCCCATATATGGGCGCCAGATCACCTGCATACAGGTTAGATGCATTCATATGAATAAATTGAATTTAATTAATAAAACATTTAAATAATAAACATTTAACAACTTACCAGGAGCTCCGGGTAATCGAGGAACTGACGGCAGAGGGCCATCAATTGGTGGTGCTGTGGGGCCGTGTCTACTATTGGCTGTCAATGGCAAGCCAACGGGACAACGCCCAAACAAACAATCCGCACTCGGCCGAGCGGGAAGTAATAAAAGTACCACACCTACACACATGAACATATAAGTTAGAAAAGCATCATATCATTACATTTCATATCATAAACAAATAATCAAATGAATTAATACCTAGAGGAACGGCGAGAAGCCGCTGACAGTCGTCTCGCGGTCTGGCGTGACCGCGGAGAGATCGGCGAACAGGTGGGCCAGGAGGGCCGTACCCCATGCGTATTCATGAAGACTCTCTAAATCATGTAACAAAGAAAGGAACCTACAATGGATATGGTCACCCTTCGTACCGAAGAGCAACTGACCAAGAAGAAAATAAGAAAGACTCTCAACTGTCTATCTGCCTCATCTACCTGGCTAGAGTCTCTACAATAAACAACAGAAGAGGACTCGGCTAGTCTACCCCTAAACTCCTCCCGGGTCTCGCCAAACCGATGCCGGGGCTCAACTAAACCTAGAGGTGCCTCTACCTCAACCCTAGGGACTGTCCTAGACTCTCTATCTAGGGTAGACACCTCTATCCCTAACAAAGCCTCAGCTAACCCTCGGTAGTGGGGGTAAGTCACCCCGCTCACCGCCCTACCGTCTACTCTAAGGCCAGTGATCCTGGCCACATCCTCTAAACTTGGGACCATGTGGCCCCAGAACATTAGAAATGCCCAACTCTCTATGTGCCAACGCTCCCTGAGCGCCTGAAGGAGTACCAAATCGAGCCAAAATGGCTCGATCTCGAGGATCTCGCCGAACCCCATCCGGCACAGGCGCGCCTTCTGGAAATCCGGGAGTCCCCGGTAGGCTCCTACCACTAAGTCCCATAAAATTCTGGCCCTCATTGTTCCCTGCAAATAAAACAATAATTTCATCAGTTAATAGACATAGAAAATCAAGAAAAAGTTTATAACTAAAAGGCATCGAGCCACACGGACGCCCATTGAAAAACGTCCACCTGACTGGACGCCATTTAAACCTATTTTATATTCTATAAAAAAAATCAAATTTATTTTGAATGGCGTCGGACCAGAACGACGCCCTTTGAAAGGCGTCACCTGGTCTAGACGCCATTCAAACCCGATTTTGGGCTCTTTCAAAGAACCCCTTTCTCCCTTTTTTTATCTCATCCCATTCAATCCATAGGAAGCTTACCAGATGGAGGTCGCCCTTCCCTCCTTCTTCTTCGGCCATGGCCACGGGTGGAGCCTCTTCTTCTTCTAAAAACATTGCCACCGCTGCAAGGTCGGCCGGCGCCGTTGTAGGAACTTCTTCCACCGGCACCACCGCGAGGGAGGCCGTCCGCTGACGTTTCACCACAACCTTGGCTTTGCTCGATTGTCCCTTCTCCATGGTTTTGAAAGTTTGAGGGAGAAGGATAATGGGGATCGAGTTTGAGAGAAAGAGAGAGAGAGAGAGCTTGAAGAAAGGTGAGGGAGATGGCTGGTGGTCGTGAAGGATCGTCGGAGTGGTCGTCAGAAAAGAGAGAGCTTGCGGAGTATCGTCGGAGTGGTCGTCAGAAAAGAGAGAGCTTGCGGAGGATCGTTGGAGTGGTCGTCAGAAAAGAGAGAGCTTGCGGAGGATCGCCGGAAGCAAGGTCCCCAGAGCAGTAGAGGATCGTCGGAGACAATGGAGAGAGAAGAGAGCTTGAGAGAATGAGGAAGAAAGGGGGCTCGCACGGCTTCTGTTTGGAAAGTATAAAACACGTCGATGGACAGCGACGCCATTCAACGCACACAAACTGAGGTGGCAAAGCAAAAGTTTTGAAATTGTTAAAAGGCGTCCACCTTGAAAGACGCGTTTCAGGTTAAACCGTCAATTTGGGTCAGAGCCGTATAAGGCATAATGATTAAACGCGTCCTAGCTACACGACGCATTTCAGTAGATTAATCACAGTATTAATGGCAGAATTCTATGGAAGATAAGAGAGAGAATTGAAAGACATCTACCACAGTGGACGCGTTTTAGGCATAATCTGGGTTTTTAAGAAATTGATCTTCAAAATTTTGAATTTAATTATGATTGAAAGGCGTCTTGATGGGACGATGCTATTTGCACCCATAAATCATATTTTAAAAAAAATCAAGGTTTTACTTAAGGAAAAATCTTGGACAAGTCATAGAAGATTAAGAATGATTTTCAGGATATAATATTAAAGGATAAATTCTTTATTGGAAATAAATTATTTATATCAAAAAGGGAGATAAAGAGAGTCTTCAAGGATGAGTTTCCCGAAGTCCCAGTACATATGAATATGATAATCCTGAGAGGATTTTACACGATGATTGGAGCTAATATTCCATAATGTGACTATAAGCTCAGTTGCTTCAAAGTCTTCATCAGATTCCAAGGCACGCTTCTTGATTGGAGATATATGGGAAAACTCAGGAAGTTCATGACGAGGTAAACTGAGTTGAGTATAGCATCGATGAGGATTGTACAGAACGAACTCAGTTGCCCCAATCAATTTAAGTTCTGCACCAGCTGCACGACGCACTCGAATTGGTTTTCCTACAAGAGCAAGAGGTGAAGCATCGAACCCATACGATGGCATGGTCTTCAGATAAGCTCGCCAATCAGCACGAGTCTTGAGTTTAGGCACTCGGTTGATCATCTTTTCATTGAATTTCACAATATTGGAAATATGGAAGATTGGACTGTTTTGATATATTTGAGATGATCTTGCAAAATTTCTAATGTGATATTCAAACTTGAAGTGCAACTCAACCCACAGAGCGAAGAGAAGCATGCAACCATACAGAGGCTGACCTGTAGATGCTGCAGAAAGCCCACCGTAGAGATAGGCTAGAATCGTTGTGCCAACCTGTCTTCCTTCAAAGATTTCGCAAATTGCACTAACTTGATCATCTTCCAGAATGTTGTCCTGAGCAGGAAAGAATAGAGCTCCAGCTAGACATGTGGTGAACGCTTTCATCACGTTCTCAGTGTCATCCTCTTTAAGATCTTCAATCTCGTACAAAGTCCACTCTGCTAGCTTTGCGAGGTTGATCCCTTTCTTAGTGAGGCATCCTTTAATTTCTTTTGGATCCTTCATGATCTTCATCAACAATTGTTGACCTGTGATCTTTTCCCTCATGAGAGCCATCTTATTCAAGATCAATTCATTGTTGTTCAACTTGATCTTAGGAAGGCCCAATAGGAGTTTGGCCTCTTCAAGAAGTATAGTGGATTCAAAATCAGGAAAGAGGAAAGTATGGATTTGAGGATGCCACAACTCAGTCAGAGCACCCATAACCGCCCAATCCACGTTTGGACTCTTATAGTGCTTTGCATGGACAACTAGACCTTGGATATTCCACTTGGAAACAAAAGATTGCATGGAAATAGTGATACTTTTAGCAAGCTTACGAATCCAAGGAAATGATGTGAATTTTCTTGGGCCGGGAAAAAGAAGATATGCCTAGATGAACAAAAAGAGAGTTGCTATAATTCCATGAAGAACATGAAGAAAAGGGGAATTGAAGAAGAAGAATTGAAAGGAAGAGAAGATTCAACTTACTTGGAAGTTAGGATCTCTCCCACTAAGATGATCTTTCACTTCTGAAAGCTTCTCAAGCGACTTCTTCATCCTCTTGCTTGAAGAATCCATCTTGTTCTTGAGCTTCTTCTTCTTGAAACTTTGAAAACCTTGATTTCCTTTGAACTTTAGAGAGAATTCCTTGCTTTGATCTCTAGATTATGGTTGGATTTGCCTTGATACAAGTTAAGGAACCTTATATAGAGAGATTTGCAAAGTTGAAGAGGCTTTTCCGGATTGGAGAAGAGTGAGCATGAAGAGACTTGGAATCCGGATTGAACACAGCCAGAACCTGTTCTATGACTTAAATGGCGTCGGTGAACAGCGATGCGTTTTAACTGAACTTAATGGTGTCGGCGCAACACAACGCGTTTCAAGATTTTCTGTTATTTTTCCCGAAATTCACTGTTTATCTATATTTGATGCATTTACTTGAAGTTACTAATGATTTCTGAGTGCAGGAAATTCAAAGAAATGATTACAAAACGGAAAATTTCAAGAAGATCCCACTGTGGGAGTTTATGAGTCTTCGCCGTGGCTAAAAAGACGGTTATCTCTATCATTTGTATTCTTTCTTGTAATTAATTTGCATCATTACTATATGATAAATATTTATTAGACTATATCAAGGACCTTGTGATTTTGATGAAACTGGAATTTGAGTTCCCCTTCAACAAAAACAGTGATAATTCCAGAGAATTCTTAATCGCACGGATAAGCCGTTAGATTGTTAATTAATGAGGATGACGGTTCCACTTTCGTGAGACAGTGCGTGGATAAACGAGCTTCGGCTTAGCACTGAATTGCAAGAATTGGTATCTTGACTCATTAATAACAATTTAACAATATTATCCTTAATTAATTTATATTTTATTTCATTTTATATTTTTCTTTTAACCCAGCATGCATTATGTAGGACTTTGATATAATTCGATAAAAATTAATTATTGATTAAGTTTGAGACCATTGATCAAATAATTCCAACATGATATGAAATATTCCATTCTGAATTGAGTATCTTGATTATCTTGGAAGTTCGCTTAAAGATATCCTTGGAATTCTATCTTTTCTTGGACTCTTTATCCAAATACTCTTGTTTTCTTTTAAGATCCATTATAGTTGCAGCACGTCCACATTGGCTGGCAAGTGCTCCCCATGATAAAACCTGCAGGGTTTGTGACCTAGGGTACTTCCCAATCTATAGAAGTTGATCGACCTTATTTTATTTCCTTGTCTATCTCATCCATACAGGATTAATTCCATCGATATTTTTGAGTTACCTTCATCGATGATTTTGAGAAAAATTCATATCATGTGATGTTGAGAGCGTGTCTTATCACACCTTGGCATCACCTTTTCAGTACATTTCATTTCATTTCACTCCCTTGCAAAGACGATGCCAAGGTGAGGCAAGTGTAGACATGCTAATTTTAACATCATTTTGAGTAAATTTCATGTCATATAATGATGCCTCAAAATGGCTTAATATTTAATCATTAGTTAATTTTTATTATTTTTCTGGATTAATTGTCTAAATGACATTAGTTAGATAGACATAATTTAAGTTTATTAATGGAATTCATTTTAATTCAAATTTTTAATCAGATATGAAAGATTCTAAAAGACGTCGACATGTGAAGACGCCTTTTAGGGTTATATTATTATTTCGATTTTTAATCTGATTTTTAATTTATTTATTAATAAACTAAAAGACGTCTACCATGCATGACGCCATTTAGGTTTCCTAATATGTTTCTGTTTCTTCTTCCCGATGTTTATCCTTATCTTAATTTAGCTAAAAGACGTCTCCCATAGGCGACGCGTTTTCATTAATTACAAATAATGATGAATTAAGTTGTATTTATCTGTTTCTTAGTTGGATTGGCTTCAAACTCCTTCATGTTAATCCATAATTAACCGCGGATGCACGAACTTAAGTCTATAGATACCCAAGCCCTTGGTCATTAAAAAGTTAGTAATTATTAGAGTGATAATTTTTGAAAGGTTAGTGATAATTTTAGTGAAGAAAGAGTGAAAATCTTTGAAAGAGACGACGTCCAAACGCTGAAGGATCGAGGCGTTACTACTACTTCTAGGAGTCTTGAAGCAAGCTTCGTCTTCTCTTCATCCATTCAAGAACCAAAGCTTTACATGGGCCATCCAACTTAGTTTCTTCTTAATCAATTTCTGCATCTTTTTCATATTTCCATCATATTAGTTCATAATTTCATCATATCACTTCATGATACACACACACTCACTAGCATAATTTCCAACCCACATGTTAAGGGGTTTAAAAGACCATAAAACAAGTGAGTTCATTTGTTGAGTTTCATGATTAGAATTATTATTGGGATAGATACTACCACTATTTGAGTTTTTCTTGTTCTTTCTTTCTTTCTTTTATTTTACTCTTTGCAAGGTACAAAGAAGATCAAAAGGAATGAATCAACAAGGAAAGGAAATATGAACGATCCTCAAACCCCAATAAGCATTCAAAGTAAGAACAAAGTTAGAAGGACTCTTTTTCTTCATTCGGCTGAAGGAGGAGAATCAAGAACTTCAACATCTCCCACGTCCAAAATAGGTAAGCGATCAATCTTTGTCTTTTGAAATTTTTTAGTTAAAAGTTTCTGACGATCACATAGTTTTTAATAGGTTTATTTGTCACATAATCAACAAAATTTTCATGATAATCACACATCACAATTTGAGCACTCACAAATGGGTGGAGAGGCTAGATACTCTGTGGGTCCCACTCTCTAAGGAGCTGCATATAGACCTTGTATTATCCTTACTTCCACAATTATATGCTCAGTTCATTGTTAACTTTAACATGAACAAAATCCAGACAACTTTGGCTGAATTATTGAATATGCTAAAGACTGCGGAGGGGAACCTTGTGAAGGATAAACCCCAAGTCCTCATGGTTGGTAAAACTAGTTGGAAAAGACTAGCAGTCCAAGCCTTTAGGAAAGGCAAAGGCAAGAATCAGAAGAAGCCGAAGGTTGTCAAAAAGGACAAAGGCAAGAGTGCTGAGAAGGGTGAGTGCTTCTATTATCATCAAAAGGGCCACTGGAAGAGGAATTGCAAAGAATACCACAAGGATAAGGCTCAAAGAACTGTGAAGCAGCAGGATGCTTCAAGTATCTATACGATAGATGTAAACTTGTCAATTAGATATTATTCATCATGGGTATTAGATACTGGATGTATTTCTCATATCTGCAATACTGTGTAGGCACTGACAAGAAGACATAAGCTGAGAACCAGCGAGGTGGAGCAGAGGCTAGGTAACGGCGCAAGAGTTGCGGCGATCGCTATGGAGATAGTGAAGCTCAAGCTGCCATCTGGAGACACTTTTTCATTAGATGAATGTTATTATGTACCCAGCATAATAAGGAATATTATTTCTATTTCATGTTTAGATAGAATTTGGTACACCTTATCTGTTGGGAACAATTATTGTTCAATTTATTTCAGAAATAAATTAATAGCTTATGCTTTGTTATCCAATGGATTGTACTTATTAAATGTGTCTCATGATAATTTCAATATCGGTTCTTTAACTAAAATAAACAAGTATGAAGTGAACAAAGTCTACCTATGGCATTGTAGGCTTGGCCATATTGGTGAAAATAGACTCTGAAGGTTGCATAAAAATAAAAACTTAGATCCATTCGATTATGAATCATATACGACCTGTGAGTCATGTTTAATGGGTAAAATGGCAAAACCTCCATTTTATGGAACTCGAGAACAAGCCAATCACTTACTAAAACTAATACATTCAGATGTATGTGGTCCTGTGTCAACCCAGGCCATTGGTGGTTTCTCATACTTCATTACGTTCACTGATGATTTCTCAAGATATGGCTTCATATACTTATTGAAGTATAAATCAGAAGCTTTTGAGAAATTCAGAGAATTCAAGAATAAAGTAGAGAAACAAACTAGAAAGAGTATCAAAAACCATCCGATCTGATCATGGTGGAGAATACTTAGGTACATAGTTCACAAAATACTTAAAGGATAATGGTATCCTTTCTCAGCTTACACCTCCTTTTACACTACAAATGAATGGTGTATTAGAAAGGAGGAATCGCATACTAATGGAAATGGTGTAATCCATGATGAGTATGTCCAATTTACCACTGTCCTTATGGGGATATGCACTTAGCTCGGCTATATATATCTTGAACAAGGTACCTAGCGAATCTATTGCAACCACTCCGTATAAGATATGGAATGGAAGGAAACCAGACCTTAAATATGTTAAAGTCTAGGGATGTCCTGCTCATGTCAAAAGACATGATGCAGATAAGCTGGAGTCCAGAACTGACAAATGTATATTTGTAGGATATCCGAAGAAAACTTACGGATATTATTTTTATCAACTTGGTGAACAAAAGGTGTTTGTAGTCAGGAGAGCTATCTTTTTAGAAGAAGATTATATTCTCCAAAAGGATAGTGGGAGTAAAGTAACTCTGGAAGAATTTCCAGACCTACAAACTATTAATGGTTCATCAGATGAACTATCAATTTCTTAACCTGTTCAAGAAAGTACACAAGAACCTCGTAGGTCAGAAAGAGTACCTAAACTACTAGAAAGATATGTGGGACATTAATTTGGATGGTTCTAGGATACTCTATAATGAGGATGATGATCTTAAGACTTACCAGGAGGCCATTGAAAGTCCAGAGGCCGGGAAATGGCGAGAAGCCATGAATTCTGAAATTCAGTCCATACACATCAACCAAGTTTGGAACTTAGTTGACTTGTCCGAAGGTATAGTACCTATCGGATGCAAATGAATCTTTAAAAGAAAGATTGGTGCAGATGGACGAATTGAAACTTATAAGGCAAGGTCAGTGCCGAAGGGTTATCGTCAAAGACAAGGCATTAACTATGACGAGACCTTCTCACATGTTGCCATGAATAAGTCTATCAGAATTCTTCTTGCTATTGTTGCATACCATGATTACAAAATCTGGTAGATGGATGTAAAGACGGCCTTATTTAATGGAAAACCTTAGGAAGAGGTATATATGATACAACCAGAGGGCTTCACATTAAAGGAATCTCCAAATATGGTATGTAAGTTGCAAAGGTCCATTTATGGACTGAAGCAAGCTTCTCGAAGCTGGAACATAAGATTTGATGAGACAATCAAATCTTATGGCTTCATTAAGAATGAAGATGAGCCTTGTGTATACAAGAAAAACAGTGGGAGCGCAATCACATTCCTTACGTTGACGACATCCTACTCATTATGAATAATGTAGGGATGACGTCATCAGTAAAGATTTGGCTATCCAAGAACTTCTCCATGAAGGATTTGGGAAAAGCATCTTACATATTGGGAATACGAATCTATAGAAATAGATGAAAGAAGATGCTAGCTTTAACCTAATCCATGTACATAGAAACCATTGTCAAAAGGTTGGCATGAAAAATTTCAAGAGAGGTCTCATACCGATGAGATATGAAATTTATCTCTCCAAAGGTCAGTCTCCCAAGACTCCTGAGGAGAGGGAAGTGATGGATAAGGTTCCATATGCTTTAGCTATATGTTCCATCATATATGCCATGCTATGTACTAAACCTGATGTTGCATATGCTTTAAGTGTTACAAGCAGACATCAGGCAGATCCAGGTGATGAACACTGGAAGGCTATGAAATGTATCCTTAAGTACTTGAGAAGGACTAAGGGTATGTTTCTGGTCTATGGAAGATGAGACTTAAAGTTGCAAGGATACACTGACTCAAGTTTTTAGTATGATCCGGATGACAGCAAGTCAACATCAGGATTTGTCTTCACACTCAACGGGGGAGCAGTGAGCTAGAAAAGCTCCAAGCAGGAAACTACTGCCGATTCGACAACGGAAGCGAAGTATATTGCTGCTGCTGAAACCGTCAAGAAAGCAATCTAGATGAAGAAATTCATCGGCGATCTTGGTGTGGTGGAAAGCATCTCTGGTCCCGTCCCACTGCTGTGCGACAACAATGGGGCGATTGCTCAAGCGAAAGAGTCAAGGTGTCATCAGAAGTCAAAGCACATTCTACGGCGCTTTCATCTGATCAGAGAGATTATAGCTCGAGGAGATGTTGTAGTAGAAAGAGTTCCTTCAGCCGACAACATAGCAGATCCACTAACGAAGCCTTTGTCTCAAAATGTTTATGAGCGTCACTTAGAGAATATGGGTATTCTGTATGAAAGTGATTGGCTTTAGTCCAAATGGGAGATTGTTAGTATTAGGTGGCCTGAAAGCCAATCCGATACTCTGTATTATTCCGTTTATTAATATAATGGCATAAATTCATTGTAAGTAATTAATTCGATCCATGTTTATCGTATCACGATGAAGTCCATGAACATGTGCAACAGTCTTCGGATTATGATGAGATCATAATTACGGGACCGAAGACTTATAAACTCATGTTCTTAATTGTTCCTAGTCGGAGGTTGTTTGAGAAGGACATCAAACATTCGGATAGACTAGTACAGGTTTCTTCAACTCATATGATGAGGGTGATCGATCCTATAAATCACTTGTGTGGAGACACTATGCTAGACATGTAGGTGCTCATTGGCGAATGAGTTCACTGAACTAATCCGACTATGAATCGCTGGATGGTATATACCTCACTGTTAACCAGCTCGATTCTTTTGTCACAGTTGCGTAGATGATCCTTGGACCTGAGACACCAAAGATATATTGTTGGTAGTCTATGAGCTTTGACCTTGACTAACGAATTCCTAACCATGAGTTATCAATAAGTCAAATGATCGGGTTCAGGGAAATACCGTCGAAGGTAATTGTGTGTTCAATACGGGATCATCCGCTCTAGGTATTTAGAGAGAGAATGTTTTGGGAATGATGCGCTTAAGTCCCTAGCCAAGGCGGACTCTATATCAGATAAAGAGTTATCTGATATAGATTAACGGCATCCAATTCAAGTGAATCGACCGGCTAGGGTTTAACAGTAAACCATACCCTAGGTCGATTCGAGAACCTTGCACGGATGAAGGATTATATCCGTGCGGTAACCGTTGACGGAAAGGTTCCCATAGTGGGTTGCATAAACCCCAATGCCTTCCGGGATCACGTGGTGTTGCTTGGCACCCAACGTGATCGGAAGCTCGTCCGAATTTATTGTGGGACATTAAATTCGGCTGATTAATTAATATAAGGATATTAATTAATTCAGTGAGTCCTTAAAAGGTTAATGGACTTAATGGGCCATTAACTAGACTGATATTTGGGCCTAGAGGGTCACACACAAATAGTTTTCAAGTTGGTGGATTATTCGACAGGATTTCGGATAAGTGTGGGTTTTTCTGCAAAAAAGCAACGCACTTATTATAAAAGTTTGGGGCTAGGTCTGGGGCCAGCAACTCTGACCTAGCTACCCCTCTTTCACTCCTCCTCTGTCTCTGGTGCCTCCCTCCTCAAACCGGCCCCAGGAGACTCCGCTTCGACACCCGCCTGCTCCGTCTTCCCATCCAACGGGAATCTGAATCCACATGTTGCGGAGAGTTACGCGCAGCCAGATGGGATCCGCAGACGTTGCTGCGAGCGAGAAAGCAAGGACGATCCACTAAGAGGATGACCGCGTGGATACTGCTAGAAGCCGGGCACCTGCGCGGCTTGCAGCATCGCATTGTCGGAACCGAACTAACACGGATCCGAATTTGTGCAAGGTAAATAAGATTTACCGTTTAAAAGTTTTGATGATCAAAATGGGACGGATCCGATCTTGACTTTATTTTTATCTGCTGCGTAATGGTCGGATCCGGACATAGCGAACCCAACAACCTCCACTTATTTATTTTGATAGAAGGATCGAGATTTACAATGGACGATTCAAAGTGAAAGAAGTGCAAGCGGTCCACCCATTCGGTTGTGGTTTACAAGGAACTAGTTTCTTTTTAAAAAAAAAAAACGAAAAGGTGTTTCGTTCATTTAAGAGCTATAAACATAAAGTCGGTTAGGATAGCATGACTGATACAACGAGGAAGATTTTTCAACATCTAAACAGCCTTCCTAATCAATGGTAACAACAAATTTTGCTATAGCACGAGTAGAGCATTCCGATTCTAGAGTAAAGGATAATCTAATCCTCCCATTTGAAAGAAGATGTCGATAGTTATGAATAATGGTTTTAAATATTTGGGAGAAAGGGTGGGTTGATTACCCACAATCGCTTTGATAAGTACTTCAGCATCCCCCTCAACAAGAGTAATCTGGGGATATTGAGAAGCAAGGGACAAGGCATGAAACATTGCAAAAGCTTCGACTACGCAAGGATCAGTACACAAGATTGTTGCCTACGCTATGGACTAACTGGGAGGGGGGGATGGGTAAATAAAAATCTTACTTAAAACAAGTTTAGCAAATAAAATTAAGCGCAGAAGGAGATGAGAGACAATGAGCAATCACATAAGAACATAGGGATTTTTATACTGGTTCGGTCCTCTAACCTACATCTAGTCCCCAAGCGACCCCTTGAGGGTTTCACTAGCACAAGGGCCACACAAGGTACCAACCCCTTGCATGTTTTACACACAACAAACACCCAGTCTCAGTTGGTCTTCCCTTCCCTCAGGAAGAGGCAAACCATCCTACGTTAGCAGCTCTTCGCTTCATCTCGAGGAAGAGGCATCAAAATAAATCTGATAGGAGTTATACAATTAAATGCCTCTTAATAGGCTAAAATGTGTACAATAAGCTCAAAAGTAAATAAAGGCTAAGAAGAGAGAAATGAATGCACATTGTCTTGATTAGTCGAACAAGAGGCTTAAGAGCTTCAGGTGGAAAAATGGAAGTAGAGCAGTAGGTGCGGTGCTTGAAGCAGAACCAAAGTCTCTAGGTTCTTATCTCTTCTCTTTGTTTTCCTGGAGGGAGTTTTGGACGTAGAGAGTGGGGTGCTTGTATTTTGAATTCAGCTCTATTCTATGACTCTTTTCCTTATGTTCAGGCTTTGTATTTATAGAAGATTTCAAATTTATCTGTTAAGGCTTAGCTTCTTTCCGTGGTCTCTGTGAGTTCTTCATGGGTTTAACATTAACTCGGTTGAGTCTAACATTAACTAGATTGAGTCTTACCTAAGAGAGCTCAAACATATATTTGTCTTGATCAACTAGAAGCTTCTATTCTTTGTCTCTAAACTTTTCCATTTCGGCTGCACAACCACCTAACCTTGTAGAAATGCTAAACTATGGAAGTTCCCATCTGATTTTTCGAATAGAGGGTAGGTGAGCCATAAAGAATTTGCAAAAATAGATCAGACATACAAGACACAATATTTGCAGGAAGCAGGAAGAAGATGAATAGTGTTGCATAGACGATTGATTACAAGGTTCCTGAGAAATCGAATGAGTTCAAAAGAATCAATTAGGGGATCGATTAACTCGATAAAACTCAATTCATTAATCTATTCAATATGCTCAGATAATTGATACGTAGTTGAATGATATAAGGCAACTAATCAATGTGCACAAAACACAGTTGAAATAACATAAGAAAATAATAGGTGAGATGGACACGAAGTTATCGCAAAGCTATCCTTCTAATAGATTAGATAAGGGGTATTTTGATTAATCAATGACTTCTCAGTAATCGATGATCACCACTGAGAGAGTTCACAATTGATTAGAGGGTCTATATAATCGACGTAACACACAAGTTAATTGTAGCAACCACGTTTGAATCACTAAAAATGGATCTTGGAGTAGCCACCTGAATAAAGGTTTTGGGAACCTAAAGATTTGGAAGGACGTAATAGCAAAATTAGACTCCAAGGCTAGGTCTTAAAAGATACAAGGGGTTCACACTTCGATTAAGTGTGTGGAAGGGGTTAGACATCCGCATACCCCTGAGATTGGTCTCTACTAGTCTAACTAACTTTCTAATAAAATGAACCTTATCAACTTGTGATAAGATCTTTTTTATAAAAGTACTAACTTGCTAACAAAATAAATCTTTCTAACTTGTGATAAGATCCCTTTTGTTAAAACACCAACTTACTAACAAAATTGAACCTTACCAACTTCTGATAAGATCTCTTTTGTAAGGGCCTTAAAAAAATATAAATAATCAAGAGAGAAAAATAAAAAGTAAAAATAGAGGAAGTGGATTATGTCGTTGACTTCTATCGACTATCTCATACTTCACTTACATTTGGATAAGGTTAGAACTTGAACTTTATGACTTGGGCTAGGGTCTCTCTTCCTTTTAGATTTCTAAAACTTGCAAATAGATGATCTCCTTACGCTCTTCCTAGCTTGGAGAAATGAGTGGGATTGAGTGTTGTATTTATAGGGATATAGATGACATAGTAACTTGATGATATAGCATCACAAGCTCAAATCAAGGAAGATTGTCTTTACCATCAATGGATGGGAATGGTTGATGTGATTTAGATGAGATGTCATTGATTTCTTAAAATAGTGAAAGAATAGTCCAAAGAGAAGGACATATAGGAATATTTAATTTTTGACTTTGAATAAAAAAGAGATGTGACATATTATTAGTTCTTAAAAGGGGTGAAAGATGAGTCCAAAATAAGGACACATGGGCATGTTTAATTCCTAACTTTGAATGAAAAGGAGATGTAACATGTCATTAGTTCTTAAAATGGGTGAAAGATGAGTCCAAAAAAAATGACGTATGGGCATGTTTAACTTTTGACTTGGATGAAAAGGAAACATAAAAGGCCATTAATTCTTTAAAATAAGAGAAAGAAGGGTCTAACACATCTCATTTTTTGTCATGATTTGATGGAGTTGTAGATGGACTATTGGGTCATTGGGCTACTGTTGGGTAATGGGACTATTGGGCCATTGGGATATAATTGAGTCATGAGGCCATTGGGCTACTAGGCCATAGTCGAGCCATTGGGCTATTGGGCTACTGGGTCATAATTGAGTCATAGGGCCACAGTGGATGGAGTAGTTCACTTGGACATGTTGGGCTCTTTGCGTTTGAGCTCTTTGAATGGGCTTGCAAGTCATGATAATATATGAATAGATATGTCTACATAGATTTTCAGCATTAGACTCATCTAAATGAATGCCTATTCGGTCTTCGATCTATATCCATCCAAAATAGGATGTCTACAATTATCCCTCTTCAAGCGATGTTGCAACACAACTGAAGGTCAATGCTAGTAGACACCATTTTTTATTCACAAAATAGAATTTGAGGTATCCTCATGAAGTGGCTATGAACTTTTAATCGTAACAGGCCCTTTATGCTTTTGCAGTCAAAGTAGCAACATGTCATGCTGTAAGATTTGTCGTAGCTTTAAAGATATTACAACTTTCAAATCCTGTGATTTCTTGTTCAGAGAATGTCGATTGAGTTTGTTAGCTTTTAATATCTACCTTAAAAGTCTTTTCTAAAAAAGCATGTGGAGTCTTACAGATAGACGTATAGACATTTTTTATAAACAAGAAAGAAGAAAAGAGTATAAGATGATACGCATACCTGACGCTGTCTTGAAGTATCCTTGAGCTTGAATCCATCTCCAATGTAAGAGAGGAAGTGTACTTTGATTAGGTTACGCATTAGATTTTTGTTTTAAAGAAAAGATTACTTATGAATTATTGCCTCAAAGCCTTTCTTATATGTCATCAAAGACTATTTGGATTCGGCTATCATCAACGGCTCCATAAGTTTCTTTATGTTTTGTTTTATTTTTTATTTTTATTATTTTTATCTTTTTTAGATTTTTTAATTTTTTATTTTATTTTTTATATTTTTTTATTTTATTTTATCTAAATAACTATAAAAATAAAATATTAGAAATGACTCTTAAAAGGAAAGTAAACCAGCAAAGGTGTGTTTATATACATGTGGTCAAAGTTGAACTCATAAGAAATGACTTACTTTTTCTTTAAACTTGAGAATGATGATGAAGATGTTTTTGCTTACCAACAAACCAATTAAGGGGTCACAATAGAGATGAGATTCAAAGTGCATAATGAAGATTCTACTTATATTTTGTTTGTCAAATTCCTCATTAATTTTGTCTTTTATAGTGATTTTCTTTTCTCTTCTTTCTTTTATTCTTTCTGCCGTATGTTTTCCTTCATAAGTGTGGTACTCATTAAGGTTTTCACCACACCTATATTGGTATACTGTGTCCTTTTAGATTTTCACAGTAACCGATTCATGATTTTACTCATAGTGTTTGGCATTTTCACTGTGCCCATAGTTTTTCGCTTTTTTGCCATTAGCATCCTCTCAGATTTTCACTAGGTATGCAAAGGTGTTCGTTGTTTTTACCCATGACGCCTTTGGAACTTTTTACCATGTTCTTTTCTACTTTGGACTCTCTTTTTCTTTTTTTCTTTTTTTTCTTGAAGATGGACAAGGACTTCGATGTTACTTCATTGCCTGTGAAGAGTAATACACAACAGTTAACTTTTTGAAATACAAATATAACTAAGTTTCAGAGAATCTTTAGGGATAAAGATAAGGATTTGGTGGGGTTTCACATCTCTTTCTTTTTCTGACTAGAGAGAGAATATTTGGAGAGTCGATGACAATAGATTGCAAGATGTTAGAAAAACTTTCATCAATAAGAATTTTTTTCTTTTCACCCTTTCTTTTTTTTTCTCTTTCTTTTTTTTATATTTCTCTTTTTTTTCGTATTGACAAGATACTTCTAAATGAACTTCATGAGAATATACATACATGGAAGTGATGATAGAAGATGTAGATGGATTTGAGGTATGAGTATTGCTCTAAAGTATTACCATATAAGGACTCTAAATAACTATCATATATAGTACTTCTTGACATACTTGGCGTTGATGGGCTTAGGATGTACTTCACTGTCTATGCCTATGAGTTCAAGTACATATCCTGAATAAATGTCCTTTATAATGTAAGGACCTTTTAGTTTGACTAAAATTTATCTTTAATCTTAGGTGTTTGTCTTTCCTTGAGAACTAAATCTCCTGGCTTTAATTCTCGTAGTCCAGTAATAACCATGCTTGATTATTTTTTTAGCTAACATGTGACCATTCATGTGTGGACTACATGCACCATTATAAATATCTTCTATTACTTTTAAAGCATCATGTTCATCAATACATCTAAAGAGAATGTTATCATATGACCTTTCATATAAATGTTAACCATACAACACAAATTATATGGCTAATCTCTAAATAGTTATATAATCATTATATGATGCATATGCAGGGAAAGTTTTATATTCTAAGTACCTTTTGATGTGGTTGTACCATGGAAGTCCATCTTTAGAAGACATTGCGTGACACCCCAGATCATCGGCCTAGTTATGTCGTGCTGGCCTATAGCGAACCACCGGTCCAATGCATCGACAGTGGGAACAACCAAAACATCCTCTTAGTATTTCGTACAGAAAGAGTATACAAATAAAATACCATAGCTATTCATGAACACAACTATCATTACCATAAAAAATATCCACTAATTAAACTGCTGAATTAAAGATAACACAATAATTGTCCATCCAGGATTTCTATCGTCTATTAGAAAATAAAAGTACATCTCGTCATGCTGAAAATAAATCCTAATACATCTCTTGCTACTAAAACATAAAGCAAAACCTACTCTATGTAACTAGCTTCAAGCTCAAGCCTTAAACTTCTTGATCCTATCCTGCCTCAACCTCCTCAGCAGGGTCACCCTTAGCTGAAAAAAAATATCATCATGGAAGGGTGAGTCAGATAGAACTCCACAAGCTCAAAATAACTATTAGTCCACTGTTAAATAACTATAGTATGAGTGAAATGACATGATAATTAAACTCCTAACATACTGCAACAATAAGTCAAATAAAAACATCTTAAGGCTTAAACATGCTCATTTGAAAACATCTACGTCAACAACAAATGCGTAGTTTTCATACCGGTCTACTTCTGACTTCAAAACATAGATATCATAAAATATCAATCATTTAAACATGAATCATCATCGTGCATCATAAATCACAACAATACATCATATTTATTCATCATCTTTTCACTACATAATAGGACATGCATCCGACCACATCATTAGGAGTCATGGTCATCTTATTCATCAGCATCACTTAGTAGTAAGGCAAAGTCCACTAGATCTTCGACTGCACAGGCGGGGGATCGACATATCCCACCCATGGTTAGTGTACCCTCAAGCAAATACACTTTCACAATTTTGACTCGTTGTTTTGTTTTTCTTACATCTTAGCTTAGTCTTCCCTAGGTTAGACACTTAACCTCCCATGGTGGCATTTTCCATAACATTTGAATCATCCTTAATACATTCAAACATGCATGCAATATGCTCTGTAACAATGCCGATATCAAAGTACAATAACATAAATTAAATATGTTGTACGACATGCAAATCTTAGATTTTACATGATCCATCAGCGCCTAGGATATAGGTGATCTTTTGGGTGAACCTTGTGGGCTTAGGCTTTTAGGTCCAGCAAGTATTAGATGGACATTAGATTAATGGTCTTCTCAGTGCAGCCAATGTTAGGTGATCTCCATTACCTATCAGAGTGAGCTGATCAGTGCACGTAAGGTTACATCAACGTGCCCGATGGTTCTATATAGTGCACCTAGATGATTTAATGTAGTTTACAATGCCTGATTGATCTAAGTTGACCTTGATCTGTGTTGTACACTTACGTGTATATCAATATGCTCAAGTGTTAACCTGAGTAATAATCATTGATTTACAAACTTCAGCCCAATATACTTCTTTTTCAAACCTTTATATATCATAGATTTCAATTTAAGATACAATTTTTGATAACCTAGCTCAATATATCTTTACATAAATTCTAGCATCACACCAAGATATAACACTGTTGGTCAGGGGTCTAACAATTTCCCATGTGTGATATCCTTTTCTTACCAATGCAAAACATAATAGAATTGAATGCTTACATTTAGAGATTTATTTGAACAGTTGAACCTAGATAAGAAAAAGTTGTTAAAAGACATAAGATGCATACTTTTGTCCAGTAAGGAAGAGAAGACCAGTCCTCCCATAATGGAAAGATCTTTAAAACCGAGGTGAGAAGATCCATGGCGGCACGGACACCACCTTAGACTTTGACAGCGAAAGAAGCTCCAATGGCTAGAGGTTCTGAACGTTATTTAAGGCAAAGGCCTTGTCAAAATGCTCCCCAAAACTTAGACAATTTACATAAATCTTAGTGACTAAGGGCTAATTGAGTTTGATCCAATGACTACAACACCAAGTACATTTTTTATTTGTTTCTGAAAACAATCCCACGAGAAGGAGACAATACTAGAGATTAATCTGTACTGTCAGATCAAATGGTTAAAAAAATCAAAAAAGAAGGAAAAACAGATAACATACCTGGGCCCCTAGAGTTGATCCACGCCTCAAGATTTTTTTTTTTAAAATAAAAGATTAGCTTACTACAGCAACGGTTCGACCAAATCGGATCAGATGGCTGCATTGCTGCCATTACTCCTTGATCAGTAATGGGCTGCGAGTGGATCCTGCTGTGCCAAATTGGCCTAGGACGGGGACACCATGAAAAAAGATTTTGGACAGAGAAAACCTTGCTGTAGTGTCAGGTATTATTACATCGCATGCCTAGATGTCTATATAATCTTTTTTTTATTGAATATCCCAAAAAAAGATGAAAAGTCAAAAATCAAGTCCCAATGAACAGTAAAAAAAAGGCCTGTAAAAATACTATTTTTTACTGTTCATTGAGACTTGGTTCTTAAATTTTCATCTTTTTTTAACATATCCAATCAAAAATTGAATTATATGAACATCTAGGGCACGTTGAAAGCTTTCAAAAAAATAAAAATAAAAAATACATATTTTTATTTTGCTTGCACTCCCAAGTGCATAATAACACTTGGCGGTGCAGCAAGGTTTCCCTGATGGACAAAGGCCACGCTCTAGAATTTCAAAAATTATATAAAAGAATTAAGGGATTTGTACTTGTCACTCCCTAAAATCTTATAATATCACTTATAAAGATTTTAAAAAAAGAGTATAAAGATTTTAATAAAAAGAAGCTTATAAGATATAAAGATTACTTAAAGTGAAAAAATAAACCTTAGTAAATAAAATAATCTATGTTGCTGCCCAGGTTCGAACTGGGGACATTCAGTGTGTAAGACTGACGTGATGACCACTACACCACAGCAACTGTTGCCCTAATTAAAATAAATGAGGTTTCTAAGAGAATAGAATAGATATTAAACATATATACGTAATTAACTCCTCTTATTCACGTTATAATGTCCCAAGAAAATGTTTATAACTTATTATATTATCGTAAAATCCTATAAAACTTTATGAATTATGAAACGTCACATTTTATTGCCCCCTAAAACGTGGCATTTTATACAGTCATTCAGTATGTAGTTTTTTTTTTCTATATGTGATGATTATAAATATAATAAATTTAAAATAAGTCCACGTATCTTATACATTTTGATATTAATCCTTATATATTTTAAACATTTTAATTTTTAATTCCTACCATTTTCTTCTGTCAGTTTTTCTTAGCTCTAGCATAGTTAAACATGAGACTCTTACTTAAATTTTGAGCCTTACTTGTTGCACCAACTGCCGATGTTGCACTTCACTAAGAGCTAGTAGCCGGAACTTTTCTCTCTCTTCCCTCCCTCTTTCTCTCTCTAAAGCCTCCTCTCTTGGTCGCTCCATCTCACCCACTCGTATAGAGAGGGCTTTATTGGTATCACGCTGCATGGGCACCTCGAGGTCACCGTGCCTTCTTTAACATTTGTCGTGTTTATGCCACTGTTTTAAAAATCCACCGCATTCCACTGTGCAATACTGACGTTCATGACATAGATTTCAATAAAATTATATATAGTATATATTATTTATATATTATTTAATTCAATAAAACACTTCGATCTTAAGCAGTCGTTTCATAATAAACTACACCGAAAACCTCTCCGATTTTACAGGACTATACCCAAGAAAATCCGTCGGACCGCCGCCTCCTCCCTTGCTTGACATGATACAGTACATTTGATAATATCAAATGTATACCAATAGTTATGCATATCAATTTGTTTAGGCCCCTAATTCTATTCAGTACATGAATTTAAATCTGTTTAGGAAAAAGTGTTCCTTCTAATTAATATCTTTAAGATCAGTTTGCGGATGTATATCTACAGGTTTTACAAATATGTTAGTTCTAAACTGTTCAGCAATATTTGTTCACATACTCTTTTTTATTGGGTAGAAATATAATCTAAACTGTTAAGCTACAATCGTGACTGGACCCATGCGGTTTTGGGTCCAAGCCCATTTAAATTTAGGACAGTTTTTAAAATGCAAGATGTCATCTTACAATGCAAGATGTCATTGGTCCACCTAGGTAAGGGTCATATGTACTGGACAGCTTTTTTCACAGGTGCGTTAGACAAGTATTAAATACGGGCGCAGGATTCTAGATGTGACAAATGTATGTATGCATGACAAATACTTCTTGAGCGTGCCAAATATTATTTGTCATGCCCGAAATATTTGTCATACTTAGAAAATATTTATCATCCCTATACATCTGTATACAAATCTTTTAGCATGACAAATATTATACAGACGTGAAAAATGCTTCGTAAGCGTGACAAATAGGGTATGTCATGCTCATGAAGTATTTGTCATCCTTACACGTGTGTAAAGATTTATAGGTATGACAAATATTTATCAGGTCTGGCAAATGCTCCATAAACATGACAACAGACGTACATACATTTGTTATGCCCATAACCCTACACCCGCACTTAAATGCTTGCCTAGCCCATATATGGAAAAAGTTACTCGGCTCATGTAACCCCTGTCTAGGTAGATCAACGACATCTTGTATTGCAAGATGACTTAACTTGTTACACTGCCCCTCAATGCAGCAAGCATTACTAATAGAAAAAAGATAAGCAATCCCTAGTTTTATAACTTTTTGGGCCGAGGCCCATATAATCTCTTACGGTTTTTCAAAACTTTTTAAAGAGAAGTTTGGACTGTTTTGCAAAATCTCTGGACCTACATGTAACAAAAAAAGACATGTTTGTAACAACATGTAAAACTTGAGAATTGCCCTTAAAACCTATGTTTAGGGCCTAGTTTTGGATTATTTTATGGCATGATTTTTTAACAGAATCAAATCTTATACAAATTAGTAAACTTTCTGGAGAATCATGCCTAGATTAAGCCTCATATTTGAGAATCTTTCTAATTTTAGTGTTGTATGTATATGTCAAGCTAATCACATACATTGCATAGTCTAGTTCAGTTATTTATAATAAGAACAATATATTCATTATGTATAGTCGTTTTTATTTACTATATGTTTCATAGTGAAGTCTATGAATGTATGTAATAGTTGTCAAATTATGATGAGATCATAATAATGAGATTGACAACTTATAATCCATATTCTTAATTATTCATAATCAGAGGATATTTAAGAAAGATATCAAATATTTGGTGAGACTAGTACAGGTTACTCCTACTCATTTGATGATGATGACTAGTCTCATAGTCACTCGTGTGGAGACACTAAGGAAAATATGTAGATGCTCATTAGTGAATGAGTTCACTAAACTTATCTGACTTGAATTGTTAGATGTTAATTTATTTGACTGTCAGCCAGCTTGATTTAATGGGATAGTTACGTGATTAGTCCCAGGAGTTAAGATACTAAAAACACCTTGTCAGTGGACTTTATGGACTTTGACCTTAGCTAATAGATCTCTAACTATAGGGTCCTAATCAATCAAGTGATCGGGTTTGGTAGAATACCTTCGAAAGTGATCGTGTATTCAATGCGGGATCATTTGTTTTCGATAGTAAGGATAGAATGCTCTAGGAATAATGTCCGGAAGTCCTTGGCTAGGACATACACTTTATCAAAAAAGAAGTTTTCTAATATCGTACAGTGACATATAATCCAAGTGAGTTGACTGACTAAGGTTTGACAATTGACTATGCTCTACATTGACTTGATGGAATTATACATATGAAATATTACAACCATGTGGTAACTGATGACTAAAAGGTTCCTTGAGCGAGTTGCTAAACCCCATTATCTTCTAGGATCATGCAATGTTGCTTGGCACCCAACTTGATTAGAGATCGAAAATCCAACCGATTAATATATTATTTAATATGATATATTAAATTAATTAATTTTAATTAGTAAAGAGTTACTGGACTTAATGGGCAACAAATCGGACTGGTACTTGGGCTTAGAGGGTCACACACATAAAGATTCTCAGTTGATAGTATTTAAGTGAGTTTTATATTAATTCAGAGATTTTAGTGAAAAATCGCCCGCATTAATATAAATATACATTGAGAGGAAAACCTGGGCTAAGCTCGAGTTGCTTCTCTCTCTCTCTCTCTCTCTCTCTCTCTCTCTCTCTCTCTCTCTCTCTCTCTCTCTCTCTCTCTCTCTCTCTCTCTCTCTCTCTAGTGTGCCTAGCGAGGGGCGCCCCCTGCTGCCCTGTCTCTGTCGCTTCCACCTTCCGATTGTTGGGAATTCGTCATCTACATCCCACGAGCACCGTTGTGGAAAAGGAACATCAACGAGCATACTGAACCGAATGAGGGAGAGAAGACGATCCATCAAGAGGAGGATTGTGTAAATATTGCACCGTTGGAGGCGGGGCACGTGTGCGGCTAGCAACATCGCTTTGTCGGAACCACATGGTCGCAGATTCGACTATGCGCAAAGTGATGTCGGATCACCGTCATTATTCTATCTTCTCAAAATGGATCAAGAATGGGGAGGATAAAATTCTAATCTATTATTTATGTTGTGTTTTTGTCGTCCCGCTCGGATCCTTTCAGTGTTATCAGAGTTGTGAATGCTCAAATCATGTGTGATATCATGATATCAAGTGTTCATATGGATAATAAATAAATCTAAACTAAGTGTGATCGTAAAAAACTGAGGGCTTCAATGATTAAAGTTTGATTGGAGAGATTATGGTCCTTTTGTTCCTCTTCTTTGGCCGGCCAAAGAAAAAGAGCCTCTTTTATTCTTTATTCTTATTTTCTCTTTCTTTTCTTCTTCTCCTTCTTCAAACTTTCCAAAACTTTATTTTCTTCTCTTCAAACCTTGGAAAAAAGAGTCAAATAAACAAGTAAAAGAAGATTAGAACTTTGAGTAGTGTATAACTAGTAAATCTAACATGCAACTAAATAAGAAGAACTCACTTGTTTTGTTCTTTTTTAAACCCCTATTTCATATAGGCATGAGAAAAATATGATGTGAGTGTGTGTATGATGGATGTGATGAAGAACTATGAAGAACAATAAAAAAACAGTGATGAACTAGATGAAAAACTAATTAAAAATCAAGAGAACTAAAGAAAAAGAAGGTAAGGGATGAGGATGGTTGGCCCCTCCATAGCCTGATCTTCAAAGCTTCAAAAGGGATGAAGAGGATGAAGCTCCCATTGCTGTCCACATTTTCCTCTTAGAGAACCTCTTTTCACCTTGAAGAACTCCTCTAATTCTTGATTTTCTAACTTCTTTGAAGCTTCAAAGCACCTATGTATATATAGAAAGCAATTTGGACTAGTTTTAACCTAGAAAGGGCTCGCCTGCGTATCAGAGCTTACCAAGATAAGCTCAAAGAGTTTGAAACCCTTCCAACTTCGAGAATCGGATAATCTCGGCCAAATCAAGTTTATCAATAAACTACTCAAATCGTGTCACTCTAGGGAGACGTCATTTTTCTAACTAAATGTTAAAAATAAAAATAAAAATTCGGAAAAGAAAACCAAAAATATTCGGAAACCTAAATGGCGTCATCCATGCGTGACGTCATTTAGTTAATTAGGAAATTAACTAAAATCAAATTGAAAATCGAAACAGATTAAGAAATTCAAATGGCGTCATCCATGGGCGACGTCATTCAGTTAATTCTATCTCAATTAGGAAATTTGAGTTCGAATTAATTTCTGCTAATAAACCAAATGGCATCGTCCATAGGCGACGTCATTCAATCAAAAAATTTAAGAAAATCAATAAAAAATAATTAATGATTAAAGGTCAAACTATTTCTGAACATTATTATTGTGACATGAAATTTACTCAATATAAAATCAAAATTAGCGTGTCTATAGTTGTCCCACTTTGGCATTGACTTTGCAAGGAAGTGTAGTGAAATGGAATGAACTAAAAAGATGATGCCAAGGTGTGATGAGACACGCTTTCAACATCATATGACGGGAATTTTTCTTTTAAAAGAGAGCTTTCCTTTCCATCCTTTCAATCTATGTTGGAACCTCTCCACAACTATCTTCTAGTCTCTACATAGCAGCCTGCCAAAGTAAGGCCAATATGTGTGATAGGAAAGCAACCTATATAACACCCAGAATAATGACCAATCAGACCGTTGTCCTATCCTCTCGCAATAATTCCAACAACTTGACTCTCGTGAAAGTTGATACTTGATAGTCAACTCACTGACTTCTTAGAATAATTCAAGAATCAATCTGACCATGAGCATCTTGTATAATCATTAGAAAGAAATCAAACAGAATCATCAACAATACCGAAGGTGAGAAATCTAGCTATCATGTTGACGAACAAGATCTTTCTCAAAATATGTGCCACTAATACAAAAATAAGAGGAGACATAAGATCCCCTTGCCTAAGGCGCCTTCCACTATGAAAGAAAGGAAAAGGATCACTGTTAACAAGGACAACAAAGGTGAAAGAGGAAATGCATTCTTTAATCCAAGAGATCCACTTCTAACCAAATCTCATCTTGTACAAAACGTGAAGCAGACAATTCCAATTAACTATATCATAAGCTTTTTCAAAATCCAGCTTTAAGATAATATCCTTGTGGTGATTTTGCTTCATGGCATGAACACATTCATGAGCTATCAAAACATTCTCCTGGATCTGTCTCCCTCAGATGAAGCCACTCTAATTCCAATTGATCACTCTATGAACCACTTTTCCCAACCTAGTAGTCAACATCTTAGGGATTATCTTGTAGACTCCATTAAGCAAGCTAATGGTGCGAAAGTTAGACAAAGTATCTACTCTGGGCTTCTTATGGATAAGCATCAAGAAAGTCTTGTTGATACCCTTATGCCTTAGCCTCTTGAGACTCGAACACCACCTTTAAGAGATCTTTGCCAATCTCCCAACAATGTTGCTAAAACAACAGGAGGAAGCCATCTAGGCTAGGGACCTTGTCACCTGCGAGTCCAAATACAGCTTGTTTAAGTTCCTCTTTTGAGAAAGGTTCAATCAAATCCCTCTTCTCCTCCTACAGCTGAGGTAAGAGGCCGTCCTAAATGGAGGGTCTCCAAGCATCTTCTACTGTGAAAAGCCTTGCATAGAAGTCAAAGGTGTGTTTCTTAATATCACGTTCTTGGTAGAGCGTCTACTTTACCACCTTGAGGGATTTGATGAAGTCCACTCTTCTCCTGCTAGAAGCTATCCTCTGAAAATAGATTGTATTTCTATCTCCCTCTTTCACCCATTTCTCTCTAGATCTTTGCTTCCAATAAAACTCTTCCTTGAGAAGGATGCCTCGATAATCTTCCTTGAGCTTCTTCCTGGCACCGTATCTGCCTCATCAAACAAACCAACCTCCTTCAAAAAATCAAAAGCATCAATTTAAAGAAGGATCTCATCTTTAACTTCCTTCCTTGGCAACCTCCTAGTAGCACCCATCTAGAAAGAGATCTAGCCAATGACTTCAGCAATCATATCAGAGAAATCATGGCAGAAGTCCCCTGATCAGACTCATTCCAAACTTTCTTAACTTCTTCCAAAAAACCATCTTCCTTGAACCAAAATTTCTCAAACTTGAACTTGTGCCTCCAGTGAACATGACCACTAGTCTTGAACATAATTGGCTTATGATAAGACATTAGTCATTGCAAAGAGAGTACTTGTAGATGGGGAAAGTGAGCCTCCCAATCCACAGGAACTATGAATCTATCCAGCCTGGAAAAAGAAGGGTCAGTGATGGGAATCCAAGAACTACAGAAACGGAGACAAAGGTCCATGTTGTATTTTGTTTGGCCCATTAGAACCTCAATTGATATCTTTTCTATTTTCTTTATTTTTTCTGCATGTTTTTTGTCATTTTAGGAGTCTTAGGGGTATCTTGGTAATTTTCCTATTAGGACTTCCTTTTAGGGGCCTATACATGTCCTATGTACTCCCTTTGGGGAAAGGAGATGATGATTAGAATGAAAAGAGTTGTCACTGCGTGCGTTTCTGTGTGAATGGACCCGTAAAGGGTCATTGTGAAGGGGTGAGAAGCCCCTGGGTTCATCTTCTTCTCCCCCCCTTCATTCCCTGTTCAGCCTTACCTTCTTGCCCTCTCTTCTTCTTCTTCCCTGGCCTCCGAGCCATTCATCCGAGCTTCTCCTACTGTCCCGCATCAACTTGGTATCAAAGCCCAAGCTCGACCCACATGCCACCGCCACTGCTCACTTTATTCGTCACCCCCATACACCTCTCTCATCATCCCTCTCTCTAGGCTTCACCGAAAGTATAGAGAAGACAGAGGAGCTGGTCTAATCCATCCGCCGTCGTCATTGGTCCCTTCCAGGGACTCCGTTGCTGCCTTTTGCTTCTGCTACAGTTGATTTCACTGCCAACAGTCCCTCCTGTCGCCACCGCCGGCGTCCACCCTTGTTGCTGCCGTTCCCACAATCTTCTCCTTCCTCCGAAAGAAAAAGAAGTAGAAAAAAAAGGAAAAAGAAAAGGAGGGAGAGGAGGGCTCGAGCCCCTGTCAGCATCGCCGGTACCTCTGCGCGCTTCCGTCACCTGCCGCCGAAGCTGGCACTGACATCGCCCTCTGCGTGCACTGCCGCCGCCACCCCCATCCCCTTTGCAAACTAGGGCATACAGGTGCCATATGGGTGGGGAAGAAGACCCCCATGATCGGGTCATCTGTTTTGAAGCCGAATGGATCTGGATCCGACAATGGGATCCAAATAACTTAAGGACCCCAGGTCCATTACCGGACCTATCCATTTTGAGATTGCCCGAATCTGAACTCCAAAGGGAGGATCCATTTAACTCAACGCACCGGTTCACCCTGGCCGATTTGTTAACCCCCCCTTCTATTCTCCCCCTCTTGCTAGGCCGGTTTGTTAGTATTGGATGGCCCGCAAGCCAATCCGACACTATGTAATATTCAGATTATTAATAAAATGGCAACTATTCATTGTGGGTTCACTCGATCAATGTTTATCATATCACGATGAATTTCGTGAACATGTGCATTAATCTTCGGATTATGATGAGCTCATAATTAAGGGACCGAAGATTCACAAACACATGTTCTTAATTGTTCCTAGTCGGAGGATGTTTGAGAAGGACATCAAACATCCGGATAGATTGTTGGATCTGGGCGGGACGCAAAGAACGCAGCGAAAATCAAGAATAAATTCCCGCCCGTTGCCCGCTGATCTGATTCGGAACGAAAAGCACAAACCGAAAATAAACGGGATGTAATCAGATTATTGTGCACGGATTCGAATCCGCTTCCGCCTCGGTTCCGTCGAGGCGATGCCGCAAGCCGCACAAGCGTCCGGCCTCCAGTGGTATCCACGCGATCCTCCACGGTGGTTCGTCCTCGCTCCTTCGTCCGTATCAGCACGCTCGCTGAAGATCCATCACTGCAACGATGTCTGAAAACCCGCGGACGGGAATTCTCGACTTTCATGAATCGTGTGCGGCGGAGACAAAGACTATCTCGGCACCTCGAACGGGGCGCCCAGATGAGGAGGAGAGAGAAAGGGGGACGGCCAGCATGGGGAAATCCTGGAGCTTGGTCCAGGGTTTCTCAACAGTGCGTATATATTAAGTCGGCGTGACTTTTCACAAAAGTCCCCAACTTAATATAAATCCTACTAAAACACCACCGACTGAGAATCTATTTGCGTGTGACCCTCTAGGCCCATTAACCAGTCCGATTTTCAGCCCATTAAATCCAATAACTAATTATTGACTTATTGTAATTAATAAATATCTAGATATTAACTAATTACTTAATCGAATTAACATCTCATGTAAATTCGATCAGACTTCCGATATGATGATGAAACCAAGCAACACCGCATGATCCCGGAAGGTAATGGGGTTCAGCAACCCACTCATGGAACCTGTCCATCTACAGTTACCGCATTGTTATAATCCTTCGTTCGCACAATGCTCTCGAGTAAACTAGGGTATGGTCAACTGTCAAACCCTAGATGGTCAACTCACTTGAATCAGACTCCGCTGTACAATATCCGAAAACATCTTTTCTGATATTGTTTCTACTCTGGCCAGAGACTCCTGCGGATCTATTCTAGAGCATTCTCTCTCTAGTTACCTGAGAGCGAATGTAAGGATTGAGGTTTTCGAATCCGGTTATCGGGTCAGTTTTCGGAGACGGATCCCGTAGTTCAGGCCCTGATGGGGCTGAGACTCTATTCTGTTTCGCGTCGAGCCAGGTGTAGACACGCTAATTTTGACGTCATTTCGAGTAAATTTCATATCATACAATAATGCCTCGAAATGGTCTGATAATTAATCATTAATTAATTTTTATTAATCTTTTTAAGTGTCGAGTTTAACAGATGTGTTTAAGTTAATCAATTAAATTGATTTTAGCTCAAATTTGAGTTAAAATATGAAGAATTCTAAAAGACGTCAACCTGTGTGGACGCCATTTAGACTTTATTCTTATTTTAGCGATTAAATTTGAATTTTAATTAATTAATTAATTAACTAAAAGGCGTCTGGTAATGTCGACGCGTTTTAAGTTTCCTAAGTGATTTTAACTTCCCCTCCGGATGTTTATCCTTATCTTAATTAGGCTAAAAGACGTCTACACAGGTGGACGCGTTTTACCTAATAAAGATAAAGATAAGTTTTCCCGGATATTTATCCTTATCTTAATTAATCTGAAAGGAGTCAGCTAAGGTGGACGCGTTTTAGATAATTACAGATAAAGATGAATTAATCAGTATTTA
Source organism: Zantedeschia hybrid cultivar (assembly GCA_030544215.1). Lineage (NCBI taxonomy): Eukaryota > Viridiplantae > Streptophyta > Magnoliopsida > Alismatales > Araceae > Zantedeschia > Zantedeschia hybrid cultivar. Next base: position 9,547,311 of record JARZZO010000013.1, on the reverse strand, counting down.
TCTGTCGGTTAAGATGGATAAATTCGGGATTTTTCTATGTTAATCTCGAACGCAAGAAATGTCTATAAATACCTCGCATGTTGAAGAGTTAAAAAAAAAAGGAGTTGAAGTCCATTAAGAGAGCATTATTATAGCGAGTTGAAGATCGAAGCAACAACGTCGGAACGCCGGAGCGCTGCCATTTCCAGAAGTCGGCGTCCTTTCAAGATCTTCATCCCTTCAAAGCTTCATCCGATTGGGCATAAGTTTTTCATTACTGCATTTTCATTTTCATCTTCATTAATTCCATTCTTCATTCACTTCATGCAAACACACACCACAGCATAATTTTTCAAAACCTATTTGATTTAAGGGGTTTCAAAGCCACTCAACAAGTAAGTTTGATGTTCAATCATATGTCCAAAATCATGATTAGTTCAGATATTGCTTCTACTTAAATTCTCATCATCATTGTTTCTTCGTTTTCTGTCTCTCTGTTTCTGCTGCACTCAACAACAACGAGAGATTCAAAAGGGAAAATCAAGCACAAAGTCAAAAAGACTTATAGACGATTCTCAACCTCAAACTCAACAGCAAGAACAAAAGAACAAAGAAAGGGCTCTCTTTCTTCAGCCGGCTGAAGAAGGGGAACCAAGGACTCAATCTTCCGCGTTAGAACAGGTAAGCGATCATATCTCTTTTGAAACTTTTTAGTTAAAAGTTTCTGGCGATCACTGCACGCTAGTTGCTATTTTTAATAGGTTAGTTTACACTAAACAACATAGATTTTTCATGTTAATCACACGGTCATTCTAAGCACCTACAGCTTTTTTGGCGATCACGGTGGGACTTGGTCTCGCCATCTTTTAAGTTTTTTTGTTCTTGCTGTCATCAACCGGGCACCCATGGTGCACCACTTGTGTCTTTCGGCACGTCCTCACCAATTGGTGGGTGTTTTAGTTTAATCAATTTCCCTCGTGCACCACGTGCACACCCCAGTGGCAAGATCTTGCCCTCCCTTTGATTAATTCAAAAAGTTGTTTTTGTGATAAAAATGATGTGTGATTGATTGTTTTTCTAGTTGTTTAGTTAGTAAATCATCTTGTTTAAAATCTGGAACTAAAAATTTTTGCATGAGTCGATTGTTTACTGCTTTTTATCTTGTTTAAGGAGGATTCAACCCAGAAAATCCTCCTGGAAAACTGTTTCTGCGAACTGAAAAGCGTCCAGGATCACTGACGCGTTTCAAAACCGCGTCAACACCCATAGACGCCTTTCAGCCTTCACAGTTTCTCTGTTGTCTGCATCTGCTTCTGCGAAAAATTAAATTCTGTTTTGAATAGCGTCGACGACCATCGACGCGATTCAGACAGTTTCTTAATCTTTTTCAGTTTCCAGATTTCTGTGATTTGATGTGCTAGCTACCCATTATTATTAAGCATTAGGGGCCATCCAGGCCGTCGGACATACGCATTGAGGCGAATACCCTCCTTTTCTTAGGAACACATTACTTGACGTCAGCAACTCTCTCTGATTGGGTTGGTCCCTTGATCAGACTAGAGAAGTTGACGTTGAGACCTCCATAAGTCTCCAAAATCAAGGTATTCCTCCTTGATCATCGGGCTGGTTGTACCAATTGAAGTCCTGGTTAGATTCTGAAAGCGTTGTGAGAGAAAGCCCTAGAGAATAACGGTGGAAATTGAACTGAAACTAGGATCCTTTCCTTGAGAGAATTTGAGGTTTAATTGAATCCAAATAACTCAAAAAGGAATCTTAAAATCACGTTAAGCATCCACTTGTTTGATTAATCTCTGTGCAACTTGTTTGTCAAATCTTTGAAGAAAAAGAATCTAACATCATGTTGCTACGATCAGGTAGGGACTTGAGTGTGGCTCCAGACGCCATGGTTAATTACGAGGGAGATGCTAATGCCCCTCGGGATTCTGAATACAACTATGAGAGTGGGAGAGATGCTGATGCCTCCCGTAGTTCTATCCCCGTTCCATATCGTCTAGATGGGAATGTTCGGACACCTCTTTTGCATCCACGTGATCAATATCCTGATCCTCCTCCGCATGAGTATGCGATTCATAATCCTGATCTTGAGGGGGACATGAATCAGAATGATCCCTCATCCTCTGATCCTACGGATCTCATCAATGCTCTGGGAGTTCTTGCCTCCCGACTGGACCCTCAGCAGTTCGAGGCGATCCAATCTATTTTGAAGGGGAAGGCACCCATGCAGCCTGCCGAGCCGAACCCTGTGGCTCCCCCTGCTGTTCCTCACCAACCTTCTTTTCCTCCTCCTTATATCCATCAGGCCGTGGAGGGCCTTCATATTACTTCTCGGCCAGCTGGGCCGCAGCTTTCATCATCTAGGCAACCGGCTAGACCGCAAACGCCTGCTTATCAAAATGCCCTCGGGCATGGCGGAAGCTCTGCCGGACCTCCCCTCTATTGTCCACCCTGCCCAACATACTCTAGGCAGCAGGCCTACCAAGTACCTCCTCCTCCTCCTCCTCCCCAGGCAGATTTGACCACACAAATGCTGCTGGCCAAAATGGAGCGTATGGATGAGCAATTTAATAACCTCCAGAAAATGATGGGGGTCAAAGCTGTGCCAAAGATCAGTCTACCGAGCCTGCCAGTATTCCATCTGCCACCCTCTGAAATGCCAGTGTACCGAAAGTACAACGGTACTGGTAACCCCTTCACACATCTGAAGGAGTTTATGTATGAATCCTCTTTCTGGCAGAACGACAAGAGGTCGTTGGCCTTCTTGTTCAGGAGATCTCTAGAGGGACCAGCCCTCGAGTGGTTCTTTTCCCTGGAACCCTCAGAAGTAGAAGATTACGGTATCGTTTCACGCAAATTTATTCAACGATACCAGGACAGAGTTGCACCCTCCTTGTCTATCACGGACCTCATTGCAGAAAAGATGAAACCTGATGAGGAGTTTGTCAGTTTTGCTGACAGGTGGCGGGGTCTGGCTGAAAAGGTGAAGGATCACTTGTCCGAGTCCGAACAAGTGAAGATGTTAATTTCCAATGCCACACCCCAGTTTAAGCTTGTCCTCTCCTTGAACAATTTGACCAACATGGCAGAGCTCTATGAAAGAGCACGGTACTGCCAGAATGCTTTCAAGGACGCTACATTCTCTAGCGTCTTTGATCCTCATAGACCTAGCAGGCCTCCGCCTCGGAAGCCTGCAGTGCCGAACTCTTCCAGCACAGGTCCGACTACTGAGGGCACGCTCTCTCATGAGCAAGTGAGTACCATGAACAATAACTCGCCCCAGTTCGTGAGGAGTCAGCAGCAGTACCAGAGGCCACAGCAGCAAGGATACAGACAGCAGCAGAACCCCCAGTACCAACAACAGTATCAACGGCCCCAGCAGCCGAATCAGAATCAGAACCAGCATCAGCCACAACAGCCGCCACCCAGGCAATTGCAGTACCAGCAGCCCCCGCAGCAGCAGTATCAGCAGCAGCAACAGCCACAGTACCAGCCGCGCGCACCGCCGGCGTACCACAATGTCCCTCCTCCTGGTGATTACAACCAGCCGAGAAGACCCCCAGGCCCGAAAAGGGCAGAATACCCGGCCCTCCCAGAATCCTTGGCAGATATCTTCAGTGCTTTAATGGCAGCTAACGCCTTAGTTTTGCCAAGGGAAAAGGCCGTCTGGCCTCAAAATGCCGATACGTCCAGGTATTGCTACTTCCATAGGCAACCTGGGCATACCATTGACACCTGCTTCCAATTCAGAGATTATATTCATGATCTCAACGAGCAGGGCGGCATAGACTGGGAGGAAATGAAGAAATATATATCAGCCCTGAAGGCGAGAAGACCGCAACAGCAGCAGCAGCAGCAAGCAAGACCACCGGCACAAGCAGTAGTACCACCCAACATGGGCATAGTGCAAAATCCACTCCCGGAGCACCAGAACCAGGTTGCTCCCATTCTAACGAACAGCCAGTCTGAGGCTGGTCGTGGGCAACAATGGAGGATAGAGGACTCTTCCTCTCTCTATTCAACGGGTCACATTCAGAATACCGCAGAACAACCACCACGCCGCACCATCCGCATACCTAGGCCACAACCCGTTACCATCACCCCTTTACCGACACCCACATATCACTCGCCCGCGCCCAATAACCCACTACCCTCTTTCCTTAAGCCTATTACGCCCCGCACCACTACGCCCCCACCATATAACCCACCACAAGCCAACTACGCACCCCTTTTACCATCTAGGCCACTATTACGCATACCATTTCCTACTTCACCCATTACCGCTACCACTACTTACCCAGATATGCCCTTACCATCTAAACCGCTATTACGCGTACCATTCCCCACTTCGCCAACCACTTACCCATCCACCATCCAACCCTCTAGGCCTTTAATCCGCACCACGCCATCACCACCTAACCCAACGCCACCACCTACGCATCAACCCTCCGCACCGCTTACGCCACCCGATTCTGCGGTACTCAAGGTGTCACCCGGATCCTCACGGTCGAGGAACATGCGCTCCGGAGTGGAAGGATTTTCAACAAAGTCTTTCCTCAGTCCACAGTCAGAGACGGTCCATCACAGCCGACTGAGGAAGCCCATAATGAAGAGAGTGCACCAGGCACTCAATATGACTTGTTGAAACATCTGGACAGAACACCGGCACGGATCACTGTACTTGAATTGATTAAAAGGTCCAAGATTCACCAAGAAGCCTTAATGGAATACCTACAGAAGGTGATGGTCAACGAAGACGTGCCGATAGAGAAAATTGCAGCACTACTAGTTCCTCAGGGGGATCAGCCCTCAATTACATTCCACACATCGGAACTAGCACCGCCAGCCGCCAGAAGCATGGCTCTAAGCATCACGGTCAATATCTGCAAAAAGGCCGTAGATGCATGCCTGGTTGATACAGGGGCTTCAATTAATGTTTTACCTCCGAAGACCCTGGAGCTATGCGGTGTGCCCAAAGAAAAATGGCTGCCTAGCCCCATCTCAGTTACGGCATATGACAATTCTACCCGTTCTCCTCTGGGAATGGTTTATTTAAAGGTGGAGCTGGGCCCAGTAAGTCATGCAGAGGTCGAATTTCATATTCTAGAAATCGACCCTTCCATAAATGCCATTCTGGGACGTCCTTATATTAAAACTCTTGAGGCGATTCCTTCTACGAATCACCAATGCCTCAAATTCCCTTATAAAGGACGAATTATTAAAGTGACGAGCATGCCGATCCTTGCTGCTGCTCATACCTTAAATATTAAATCTGCTGTTTTACCTGGCCGACAACCTTTTCTGTCGGTATTACAGGTCTACCGTCCAGTGGATGATCCTTTGAAAGCCGCTACCATTTCTCCATACCCATTAAATGCTATCAAAAGGGGGAAGTGCATGAGTACCCCAGGATGGAGAATCATGATGAAAAATGGCTATCAGCCTGGGAAAGGTCTGGGCACACAGTTGCAAGGCAGGACCACTCCTGTCAAAGATCATCGGGCAGTACCCGGAAGCGGTCTGGGCTATAGGCCGAGGAAACTGAAGCAAGACAGGGTTCAGCAAGAAGATGGTCAAGAAATCTTGGAAACAATGTCCACACCACTTAAAGAAGGCCGAGATCCCTTAACATGGACCCTATATACACACTTTATGAAAGGGCCCATACTTAGTCACGACAACACGGTGGTCATTACTTCATGTTTTGACTTCCATGACATATATGGGAGGGACTTGGCCAGACATTGTTCCGAACTACTTACGTACCAATCCTTGGAGGCTTTGCGGCCTATGAAAAGGAGGAAATTTCATGACCCCGAATGCAAATGGTACAGATGGTTCGACCTGAGGGACCTATACATAGCACTGAACAGATTATTCCTGGATCCTGCAGAACCCAAGTGGCCACCGCAGATCGACGAGCTAATTGAAAGCCCTGGTGCAATCTTTGATAAGCGGATACTGCTATCCGAAGAAACTGATGAAGGGGAGCCAGATGACCCCTATGAAGCTGGTTATACAACAGATCTACTCTGGAGGGGGACATATCCTTCACATGTCCTAATGCTCCATACTCTTTTTCGTACACTACTCTTGACCCCGACTTGGTCGCGGGTCATTACTGAAGACATTCTACGGGCTCCGCCCGTTATGATTACTCTGTCCCCTCGGGACCTTATTCCACAACCTCCTCTCGACCTAGAGAGGATGTATGATCTAATCTGGGACATATTGCTATATGATCCCCCTAATCCTCTGGCCTTGGTGCCACTTCCTCCGTCTGATTCCCCTTCCATTTGTATTCACTCCTGCTTCATGTATAATTCCTCCGATATCCAAAAAAAAACGCCAATTTTACAACAAATTCTTCCCAAATCATTATCGAGGAAACATCTTACTTGTCCGATTACACCCCATCGCGCGGGTCCGTCGGTCAAGATTCTCTCCTAGATCTACTCTGTCCCTCCCCACGGGAGGATTCCCCTGTATTTCCACTTGTATCCCAGGATTTTCATCCTACTTCATCTTCATTAGGTTATGATAGGCAGTTTAGTGAAGTTAGGCAGTCCAGTTTTAGGCAGGTTAGTCAGGTTAGGAAGTCTAGGAAGCCTAAGGGTAGGCAAATTCCAGAAAGATACCTCCAGGATTTAGCTGATAAATGTTCTTTTTGCTCTTTAATCCCTCAGCTTTTAGAAGATCCAATTCAGATGCCAGAAGATTGTACAGATGATGAGTCAGTCAATGATGGGTACGGGGTATATGAGTTAGTGCATGAAAAGGACCCCATTGTTGAAGATGAGGAAGATGATGAGGACGCAGCTGAGGCGTATGCCAGTGGAGTGAAGAGATTTGATGAACCCTCAGCTGCCGTAGAAGAGCCCACCAAAGAAATAAACTTAGGGACTGAAGACGAACCTAAGGTTGTCCTCGTCAGTAAAAATCTTTCTACAGAGGATGAGAAGGCAATGGTACAAGTGCTTAAGGATTATAAGGACACTTTCGCCTGGAGTTACGAGGATATGCCGGGGTTAGACTCATCTTTAGTTGAACACAGGTTAACATTAAAGGATTGAGCTAGTCCGGTCAAGCAGAAATTAAGGCGATTCCACCTACAAATGGCTTTAAAGATGAAGGAAGAGATCGACAAATTACACAAAGCCAAATTCATTAGAGTTGTCCTTTATCCACAATGGGTGGCCAACATAGTCCCGATTATGAAAAAGGACGGGAAGGTCAGAATTTGCATTGACTTCCGCGATCTGAACCGGGCGTGTCCTAAAGATGATTTTCCATTGCCTCATATTGATGTACTCATCGACAACACTGCTGGCTATGAGACATTATCGTTTATGGATGGATTTTCAGGATACAACCAGATTAAGCTGGCAGAAGAGGATCAAGAGAAGACTTCATTCACTACACCTTGGGGAACATATTGTTATGTTGTCATGCCATTTGGATTAAAGAATGCTGGAGCCACTTATCAAAGGGCTATGATGGCAATATTTCATGACATGATGCATATAGATTTGGAAGTGTATGTGGATGACTTATTGGTTAAGTCTAAAACGAAGGCTGAGCACGCCAAAGTTTTGGAAAGGGTATTAGAGAGATCGAGAGAGTATCAGTTGAAGATGAACCCCAAGAAATGTGTATTCGGGGTATCTTCAGGGAAATTGCTTGGATTCATTGTTAGCAAACGGGGAATTGAGATCGATCCCAATAAGGCGAAGGCTATCAGAGAAATGCCACCTCCCAAAAACTTGAAAGAATTGAGAGGATTAATCGGGAGGTTACAATTTATTCGCCGTTTTGTCTCCCAGCACTCACAAAGGTGTAAGCCGTTCTACGAGCTTACCAAGCCAGGAGTCAAATTCAATTGGGACGATAAGTGTCAGGAGGCATTTGATGGATTAAAGGACTATTTGGCAAGTCCTCCTGTTTTGAGACCACCATCTCCAGGCAAACTATTGATACTTTATATTTCTGTCCTGGATGATGCAGTGGGGGCTGTCCTAGCACAAGAGGATGAAGAAGGAAAAGAGAGGGCAGCCTACTATCTCTCTAAACTTCTCAACCCCGCTGAACAGAGATATACGGCGATGGAGAAAACATGTGCAGCATTAGTCTGGGTTGTTCAGAAATTGAAGCATTATTTTCTGGCCCATGAAGTCCATCTCATCGCTAGGATGAATCCGATCAAATTCCTTCTGGAGAAATCTGTTCTTACTGATAGGTTAGCGCGATGGCAAAGCTTTCTATCTCAATTGGATATCATTTACATTCAACAGAAAGCAATCAAGGGCTATGCCATAGCAGAACATCTCGCTCATCATCCCCTTCCTCGATTTGATCCAGTGCGATCAGAGTTTCCGGATGAGGAACTGATGTCCGTAAATCAAATCAGAGATGATATGTGGACTCTGCATTTTGACGGAGCTCTGAATTCTCATGGAAAGGGGATCGGAATCGTTCTGTTATCACCTGAAGGTGTCACCATCCCACAAGCCTTTCAGCTTGACTTTCCAGTCACCAACAACATAGCTGAATACGAGGCACTTCTTGCTGGTCTCGAGGCTGCTCATTTTCATGGTGCCACCAAACTCAGGATTGTGGGTGATAGCCAACTAATTCTTCGCCAAGTGCTGACCAAGTATCGAACTCTTGATCCCAAGCTCAAGCCATATCAAGAACTTACTTCTGCTTATTCAAAGCTTTTCACAAAATTGATCTTTGTCCATGTCCCTAGAAATCAAAACATCTTAGCTGACGCTCTAGCTTCACTTGCATCTTCCCTCGATTTTCCAATCAACAAGCAATCCGAATCAATCATAATTCATAGGCGTCTTTCACCCGCCGTGAAAGATCCTTCATTTCTTAGAACTAAGGAGAAGTTGCTGAAGAAATTCAGAGATGGGAGTATTGTGGAGAAAAGAGAAATCATGTTGATGGAGCTGTTAGAAGAGATGGATGATGAACAGAAGCCATGGTATTATGAAATTGCAAAATATTGTGAAGGTCAATCATATCCTGAAGAAGCTACAACTGAGGAAAAAAGAGCTATCAGGAGAGTTGCTCAACGATACACCCTAGTTGGGGGAGCATTGTATAAGAGAGGTTTTGATGGAGTTCTTCTGAGATGTTTAGACGAAGATGAGCTTTGGAAAGTTATGGAAGGAGCTCATAGTGGAGTTTGTGGTGGCCATGTCAATGGACAGATGCTAGCAAAAAAGATCCTTAGACAAGGATTTTATTGGCCAACCATGGAAGAAGATTGTGTAGGATATGTCCGTAGGTGTGCCAAGTGTCAACTTCACGCCGACAAAATTCATTCTCCTGCATCTTCACTCCATCCTATTTCCTCCCCATGGCCTTTCTCCATGTGGGCTTTCGACATTATTGGACCTCTTGGTAACCCAGATTCCGGCATCAAGCAAAAATCTTTCATTCTCACGGCAACGGAATACTTCACCAAGTGGGCAGAAGCTGAAGCATACGTGGAGATCAAAGCATCAACCGTCTGCAAATTCATCATGAAGAACATCATCACAAGATTCGGAATTCCAAGTACCATCGTCACCGACAACGGACCGCAGTTCGTGTCACAGGAATTGAAGGACCTCTGCAACAGGTATAAAATTGCATTGCATCATTCATCTCCTTATTATCCGCAAGGCAATGGCCAAGCAGAGGCAACTAATAAGACTTTGATAAAAATCATCAAAAAGACGTGTAAATCTAACAAATTCGCAGATTGGCCAGAAAAATTGGTTGAGGCTCTATGGGCCTACCGAACTTCAATCCGCACGCCTACTGGACAAACTCCTTATTCCTTAACATTTGGAATGGAGGCGGTAGTTCCATATGAGATCCTTATACCGTCATTAAGAGTACAATTGAACAAAGAATTCTCCACTGATGAACATCGTTCAGCACTCCTTGCTCAATTGGAACTTTTAGACGAGAAAAGATGGTCAGCTGCTAATCATGCAAAAGCCTATCAAAACAGATTAGCACGTTTTTATCAAAAGAAAGTCATTGAACGAAAGTTCAAAGTCGGTGAAATGGTCGTTAAAAGAATTTTTGTAAAACCTGGTGGTCCGCGTTCTAAGCTCCAACCCAACTGGGAAGGACCTTATGTTGTATCACATGCTTTTCCTGGTAATGCTTATCGTCTTGTTAATGCAGAAGGAGAAGAGCTAAATCATCCCTGGAATGGTTTACATCTTAAGAAATACTACCCTTAGGATAAAGAGTCGATCAGTATGGTACAAAGACCAGTGGAATCAGAAAATTTATAAACTCAAATTTCTTTGTTAGTCTGAATAATTTAACTTCAAACTCATTACTGCACACACTGACACGTTTGATTCGTAAGTAACAAGAGATGCCAAGTCCTTAAGAATATCAAAAGCTTGACTAAGAGTGTAAAGTACAAATCATTCCTTTTAAAATAAAATTATGTTTTACACTCGGCCCATGATGTCGGAACGAGGCTTAGAATAGACTACCAAGAATACCCGCCATCTTAGTAGGAGGCCGTCATAAAAAAATGGGGGAGATCCGTTCCAAAGCAAAGAAAGAAAGAAAAGAATATAAAAAAAAAGGGGGAAAATCAAAAGGCCAATACACTACAAACGTCACATCAAGGCCATGAAATGAAACAAAAGGGAACGCAAGGTCGATAAATACCCCGGAAAGAAAATGACCGAACCCCAACAGATATTAGGGTTGGAAAGGAACATCTTTTTAGGTCTCCGGAACCTTCTCATGGGCTTTCTAAATCTATTCTTCTTTTCTTTCTAAAGAGGTGTACTTCAAACTTAAGGAATGGCTTAGATTGACTAAGGGTCAAATCATCAAATGAGATCACGAATGGAAACACAAGTTCAAACACGATGGGTTTTAAGTTAAGTTAAAGAACAATTTGAAAATTAAGTTAATAAATGAATATGATCTTTTGATCTAAGTACCATACTGGTCTTTTAGTTAAAAATTCAAAAAAAATGTATATGTCAAAAATTCAAAAAAATATATATGTCAAAAATTCAAAAAAAATGTATATGTCAAAAATTCAAAAAAAGTGTATATGTCAAAAATTCAAAAAAATACATATTCAAAAAAATTGCATAGTCAAAAAGTCAAAAAAAGGTACATATTTCAAAAATTCAAAAAAAATGTACATTTGTCAAAATCTAAAAAAAAGAATACATATTTCAAAACCCAAACAAAAATGAATATTTCAAAACCACAAAAATATTTCGATTAGCATTTGCTTGTTGCATTTAATGTGTTTCATTCCTTTTATTTTCAGTGAGCATCTGTTTGCTTGTATGTTGCATTTTGCTTAAGTCTGATTATTCTTATTACCTTTGTTAATAAAGGCTATGCCCCTTGACCATTTATTCAAGGAAAAGATTGATTGACCATTTGTTTGGTCAGGCAAGAGGCTAAGCCTAAATAGATACTTAACATGTTTGTTAAGTGTTGTACAGGATGCAAGATAAGCACAGGAACACGAGATTGGAGCCCAAAAGTTTCATGTATATATCAAAAGTGTTTTATACATGATACATGAAAGGAAAAGAAGTACATAAGCCCTCAAGGCTGGCTCTCCCCTCCGCCCTCATCTAACTGGCTCTGGGCCTCGTCAGGTGCGTCTGGTGCTGGTCCTCGGCTGGGAGGTGGAGGTGGCCCCATCGTGCTCGGCCCCGCCTGGCCGGAAGACACGGCAGCGCTGGCAGTGAAAGCGCTCGTCAAACCGCGCTCCTGCGCACACTGTCGAGCACGCCTGTACCTCTCCTCCACACTCCGGCGCTCATGCTCTGCGATGCCAAGCTGGACCCGAAGAGCGGATATCTCAGCATCCATCCTCTGCCGCTCCTGCCTCTCCCGCTCTCGCTCCTCGTTGATGACCTCCAGGCGGGTCTGGAGGCGCGCAAGATCTCCAACCGAAAGTCGGGCCACCTGCTCCTCTAGAGCCCGGATCCGCTCTGCATCAGCCTCGGCACGAGTCGCTGTAGCACAGGCATCCGCTTCAGCCCTCTGAAGGGCTTCTTGGAGCTCAGCAACCTGCAGAAGAAGATTTTGTTAGTTCAAAACAATCAAGTAAATCAAGTCAAATTCAAAAATCAAAACTTACCCGAGCAGCACGGTCCTCCTCCGCAAGAGAAGCCCGGTGGATGGCAGAGGCGAGCTGACTCTGGAGGTCAGCCAAGGCAGCATCGTGCGCAGCGAATGATGATGAAGATGAAGCTCCATAGGTAGGGGGAGCCGCCTGGGTGTAGACGGCTCGCTGCACCAAAAGAACACTGTCAGTGGTTAATCGCCAAAACAATTAATTAATTAAAACATGCATTCATATTCATTCATACATACCAGATCAAAGAGCTCTTTCTGGACTTGTTCGAGCTGGGCCTCAGCATCATGTAATCGGGCCCGGAGGTCGATGATGACCGCATCACGAGCATCCTGCAAATCACATATACATACATTCATTCACCAACATAAATCAAGATAATAATGAAATTAAAGACGCATGAATGGATACTTACATCGAGTGGTCGGAGGAGCCGCAGCTGGTCGGCATAATGGACCCGGTACTGCTGGAGGTAGCCCTCGCTACTCTCCGCACGGGACTCCACTCTAATGCCCCGACGGTGCCAGTCCTCGTACTGCTCCGGGAACTTGGCACGCCAGTCGGTGAGGGATTGCTTGCCCCTCATGCTCCTTCCGATGCCCTCCAGGACCTCTTCATCTATCCATTCCTGATGGAGGCCCAACGTCCTCATCACGAGCCGGAGACGGAGGGGCTCGATCTCGTTGAGGCAGTGCACCCACATCTGCCTCCCGAATCGCCTCCTGCCAGCCGTCACCCACGGCTGACCTTCCTCGTTCATGCCCAGATACGGGCGCCAGATCACCTGCATATAGGTTAGATGCATTCATAAATAAATTGTACTTAAGGAATAAAGAATTGCATTGAACAAGTTAAAAACTTACCAGTAGCTCTGGATAATCTAGGAACTGACGGCGGAGGGCCGTCAGCTGGTGGTGCTGCGGAGCCGTGTCCACAATTGGCTGCCAACGGCAGGCCAATGGGACGGCATCCGGACGAACAATCCGCGCTCTGCCGAGCGGGAAATAGTGGTAGCTCCACACCTGCATTCATGAACATATAGGTTAGAAAAATCATTGCATATTACACATTGCATATCATGAATAAATAATGAAACATTTAATACCTGAAGGAACGGTGAGAAGCCACTGATAGTAGTCTCGCGGTCCGGCGTGACCGCAGATAGGTCTGCGAACAGGTGGGCCAGAAGGGCCGCACCCCAAGCATACTCCCCTAAGCTATCTAGGTCATCCAATAAATAAAGAAACCTACAGTGGATATGGTCGCCCTTCGTACCGAAGAGCAACCGACCGAAAAAGAAAACTAAAAAGACCCTCAGCTGTCTGTCTACCTCCTCTACCTGACTCGGGTCACTACAATAGGCAGAGGAAGATGACTCGGCTAGCTTATCTCTAAACTCTACCCGGGTCTCGTCAGACCGACACCGGGGCTCATCTAGACCTAGGGCAGCCTCTACTTCTACCCTAGGAACCATCCTAGACTCCCTACCTATACTGGATACCTCTATCCCTAGCAAGGCCTCTGCTAATCCCTGATAGTTGGGATAAGTAACCCCACTAACTGGTCGGCCCTCTACCCGCAGGCCAGTGATCCTGGCCACGTCCTCTAAGGTGGGGACCATATGCCCCCAAGGCATCAGAAATGCCCGACTCTTTGCATGCCAACGCTCCTTGAGCGCCTGCAGCAGGACTAGATCGAGCCAAAATGGCTCGATGTCTAGTATCTCGCCGAACCCCATCCGGCGCAGGCGCGCCTTTTGAAAATCCGGGAGTCCCCTATACGCCCCTATCACTAAATCCCAAGAAATCCTGGCCCTCATCACTCCCTGCAAATAAAAAAAAAAAAAAAAATAGGGTCAGTAATTAATAAAAACAGGAAAATTCACTTTCTGTTTTGAAAGGCGTCAGCACACACAGACGTGTTTCAAAACACGTCCACATACCTTGACGCAATTCAAACCTATTTTCTACCTACTTTAAAAATTCGAAATTTGGATTGAAAGACGTCGACCCAGGGCGACGCCTTTTGAAAGGCGTCACCTGGTCTGGACGCCTTTCAAGTCCAGATTTCGGGTTCCTTCAAGAACCCCTTTCTCCCCTCTTTTCCTCACCCCATTCAAACCACAGGACTTACCGTGTGGAGGTCGCCCTCCTCTTCCTCTTCCATCGCCATGGGCGCCGGTGGAGGGAGCTCCTCCTCCAAGAAGGCCGCCGCCTCGGCTAACGCCGCCGGCACCTCCTCGGGAGCTTCTTCTTCTTGCCTCCGCCTCCTCTTGGCCAAGGCTTTCTTCTTCCTTGATCCTTCACCGTGTTCCATAGCTCTAAGGAAGGAGTTTTTGAGGAGTGAGATCACCGGAGAGATCGCCGGAGCTCGGTGAGGAGAGAGAAATTTTTGTGAAAGTGAGGAAGAAAGGAGGGCCTTCGCGGGTCTGTAACGAAAAGGGGGAAAGGCATCGACTCAGACAGACGCGTTTTAGGGCGCATAAGTTGAGGCGGCAAAGGACAGCTGTTTGAATTGGTTGAAACACGTCCATATTAGTGGACGCGTTTCAGGTTCTGTTCAGAGCCGTACACAGGAAAATCATGAAAGGCGTCTTGATTATTGGATGCATTTCAGGGAATTAATCATGGAATTAATGGCAAAATCCTGGGAAAAGTAGGAGAGAGAGTTTAAAGGCGTCTATTGAGCTAGACGCGTTTTAATCTTAAATCGGGTTTTTAAGGATTAAATTGAATTTCTGGAAAATAATTTAGTTTGAAAGGCGTCTTTCTGAGTGGACGCGTTTTACATTTTTACAGAACCCGAATTGTTGTATTTTCAGGAAAAATCAGGTTTTTACTTAAGGAAAAATCATGTGCACATCACAGAAAGTTGGAGAAAGATTCTAAGGCATGAAAAATCAATCTTTATTCAATGGAATCAATCTTTATTACATCAAAATCAAAAAGAGAAAGAGGACATTCAAGGGAGAATATCATGAAGACCCTTAAGATAAGGAAATTTCAATCATTTATCTCTGTCTTTAGAGGATCTTACACGATAGCTAAAGCCAAGGTTCCATAGAGTAATGATGATTTGTATGGCTTCATAATCTTCATCGGACTCCAAGTCGCGCTTCTTGATTGGAAGTGTGGGAGAGAATTCAGGAAACTCACGACGGGCCAAGCTAAGTTGAGTAAGGCACCGGTGTGGATTGTACAACACAAACTCAGTAGCTCCAATTAACTTGAGATCTGCTCCTACTGTACGGCGCACCCAAACTGGTTTTCCAACAAGAGCAAGAGGGGACGAGTCGAATATGTCGGACGTCATGAGCTTCAAATACTCTCTCCAATCGGCTCGGGTCTTGAGTTTTGGAACCTTGTTGACCATGTACTCATTGAACTTTACAATATTAGTAATGCAATGAATTGGACTATTCAAGAAGATCTGAGATGGATTCAGAGGCCTTTTCTTGCTACGCTCGAATTTGAAGTGAAGTTCAACCCACAAGGCAAAGAGTAGCATGCATCCATATGGAGGACGACCCACAGAAGCCGCAGAAAGTCCACTGTAGAGATATGCTAAGAGAGCAGTGCTAATGGATTTACCTTCGAAAATTGCGCAAATAGCACTAATTTGATCGTCTTCCAAGATGTTATCCTGTGCAGGAAAGAATAAGGCACCGGCAAGGCATATAACGAGAGCTTTCGTTACATCCTCTGCCTCATCCTCCCTTAAATCTTCAATTTCATAAAGAGTCCACTCGGCTAGTTTTGCAAGATTGATTCCCTTCTTGGTGAGACATCCTTTAGCTTCTGAAGGATCCTTCATGATCGATGTCAATAACTGTTGACCGGTGATTCTCTCTTTTGTCAAGGCTATCTTGTCTCTGTTGTCTCTGGTCTTCGGGAGACCTAATAGAAGTTCCGCCTCTTCTAGAAGGATTGTGCACTCGAAATCTTGGAAGAAGAACGTATGAGTTTGGGGATGCCACCACTCGATCAAGGCGCCCATAGCCGCCCAGTCTACGTTCGCACTTTTGTAATTCTTGGCAAGCACTACAAGTCCTTGAAGATCCCACTTGGATATGAACACTTGCATAGAAAGCTTAACACTTTTTGCAAGTTTACGAATCCAAGGGAGAGACGTGAACTTTCTTGGGCCAGGAAACATGGGGTAATTCTGAAAGAAAGATAAAAAGGGAGCTTGATGAAGTTTGATGAAGAGCATGATGGAAGACATGAAGAACATGAAAAGAAAGTTGATTGGACCTACTTGAAGATTGGGATTTCTTCCATTGAGATGATTCTCTATGTCTGCAAACTTCTCTAGAGACATCTTCATCTTCTTGTTTGAGGAATCCATCTCCCTTTTTCGGAGTTCCTCCTTCTTGAAGCTTGGGAAGTTTGAAAACCTTGAAGAAACCTTAAAAATTTGGAAGAAAACTCTCCTTTGGATCTTTGGATTATGGTAGGATTGCTTGGGAATAACCTAAGGGTGTTTATATAGGAGGAATTGCGATCCTAAGTAGACCTTTTCCGGATTGGAAAAGGGATGTGCATTGATAGAGTTGGAGTTCGGGTAGAGAACAACCAGAAACATGTTTCTGTGAGTAAAAGGCGTCTAGTAGAACAGACGCGTTTCAAAGTTGAATGGCGTCTGCTCGACACGACGCGTTTTAGCAATTCTGCTATTTTCCCGAAATCCTGTGGATTTTAATGTTTAAATTGAATATTTGTTTGGAATTATTAATAATTTTGATTGCAGGAAATTCAAGAAAGCCTGAGTAAAGCTGGAAATGTCAAGAAGATCCCATTGTGGAATTCAAGTCTCGACCGTGACTAAAAAGACGGTTATTTCTACCCTTATTCCATGTAATTATTTTGCATTCGCATTACTATATATTAAATATTTATTAGAGTATATCAAGGACCTTGTGGTTTTGATGAAACTGGAATTTGAGTTCCCCTTCAACAAAAACAGTGATAATTCCAGAGGATTCTTAATCGCACGGATAGGCCGTTGGATTGTTGATTAGTGAGGACGATGGTTCTACTTTTGTGAAACGGTGCGTGGATAAACAAGCTTCGGCTTAGCACTGAATTACAAGAATTGGTATCTTGACTCATTAATGACAATTTAACAATATTATCCTTGATTAATTTATATTTCATTTGACTTTATATTTTTCTTTTAGCCCAGCATGTATCATATAGGACTTTGAAATCATTGTAATAAGAATTAATTACTGATTAAGTTTCAGACCATTAATCAAATAACTCTAACATGATATGAAATATTCCATTCCGAATTGAGTATCTTGATTATCTGTGAGGTTCGCTTAAAGATATCCTTGGAATTTTATCCTTGATTGGATTCTTTATCCAATATTTCTTGTTTTCTTTTAAGATCCATCATGGCTGTAGCACGTCCACGTTGGCTGGCAAACGCTCCCCATGATGAAACCTACAGTGTCTACGACCTGGGGTACTTCCCACTCCGAGGAGGTTGATCGACTTTATTTTATTTCCTTGTCTACCTCATCCAGACAGGATTAATTCCATTGATCTCTTTGAGCTATCTTCGTTGATAATTTTGAGAAAAATTCCAGTCATGTGATGTTAAGAGCGTGTCTCATCACACCTTGGCATCACATTTTCAGTACATTCCATTCCATTTCACTCCCTTGCAAAGACAATGCCAAGGTGAGGCAGCTGTAGACACGCTAATTTTGACGTCATTTCGAGTAAATTTCATATCATACAATAATGCCTCGAAATAGTCTGATAATTAATCATTAATTAATTTTTATTAATCTTTTTAAGTGTCGGGTTTAACAGATGTGTTTAAGTTAATCAATTAAATTGATTTTAGCTCAAATTTGAGTTAAAATATGAAGAATTCTAAAAGACCTCAACCTGTGTGGACGCCATTTAGACTTTATTCTTATTTTAGCGATTAAATTTGAATTTTAATTAATTAATTAATTAACTAAAAGGCGTCTGGTAATGTCGACGCGTTTTAAGTTTCCTAAGTGATTTTAACTTCCCCTCCGGATGTTTATCCTTATCTTAATTAGGCTAAAAGACGTCTACACAGGTGGACGCGTTTTACCTAATAAAGATAAAGATAAGTTTTCCCAGATATTTATCCTTATCTTAATTAATCTGAAAGGCGTCAGCTAAGGTGGACGCGTTTTAGATAATTACAGATAAAGATGAATTAATCAGTATTTATCTGTCGGTTAAGATGGATAAATTCGGGATTTTTCTATGTTAATCTCGAACGCAAGAAATGTCTATAAATACCTCGCATGTTGAAGAGTTAAAAAAAAAAGGAGTTGAAGTCCATTAAGAGAGCATTATTATAGCGAGTTGAAGATCGAAGCAACAACGTCGGAACGCCAGAGCGCTGCCATTTCCAGAAGTCAGCGTCCTTTCAAGATCTTCATCCCTTCAAAGCTTCATCCGATTGGGCATAAGTTTTTCATTACTGCATTTTCATTTTCATCTTCATTAATTCCATTCTTCATTCACTTCATGCAAACACACACCACAGCATAATTTTTCAAAACCTATTTGATTTAAGGGGTTTCAAAGCCACTCAACAAGTAAGTTTGATGTTCAATCATATGTCCAAAATCATGATTAGTTCAGATATTGCTTCTACTTAAATTCTCATCATCATTGTTTCTTCGTTTTCTGTCTCTCTGTTTCTGCTGCACTCAACAACAACGAGAGATTCAAAAGGGGAAATCAAGCACAAAGTCAGAAAGACTTCTGGACGATTCTCAACCTCAAACTCAACAGCAAGAACAAAAGAATAAAGAAAGGGCTCTCTTTCTTCAGCCGGCTGAGGAAGGGGAACCAAGGACTCAATCTTCCGCGTTAGAACAGGTAAGCGATCATATCTCTTTTGAAACTTTTTAGTTAAAAGTTTCTGGCGATCACTGCACGCTAGTTGCTATTTTTAATAGGTTAGTTTACACTAAACAACATAGATTTTTCATGTTAATCACACGGTCATTCTAAGCACCTACACCAGGCTCGACGCGGTTTAAACGGCGTCCAGCAATGTAGACGCATTTTAGGCTGTGCCACGTGGGCGCCACGTGGGCTGGCCTTGGGTCGCGAGAGTACGGCCCCGGTCATATTGTCTGAATGGCGTCTTGGATGGACGACGCCTTTCAGAGTACGACCCTGACTTGTCAGTGTACGGCCCGGTCTTGTCATCTGAAAGACGTCGGGAGTGCACGACGCATTTTACCCAACTTCTGGTTGACCCCGCGAACCCTCCTTCCTTTCCTCATTCCCTCCTTCCTCTCCTCTCTCCTCTATTCCTCCGGCGGCCCCTTTCCCCCTCCTTCCTTTTCCTCCCTCCATTTCACCTCTCCCTCCACTTCAATAACCTCCCAACTCCCACCACTACCACCACCATCTCCTCCGCGGCGTTTTTCTCTCCGGACAGCGGCCGACATCCCAGTGGAGTAACGACGTCCTCAGCGGTACCGGCGGCGGCGTAGGGCGAGACAGGTTGGCCGCTCGGAGCTTGGAGGAGTTCGAGTAACCGGTAGGGTGACGATTCCCGTAATGTTTCATTTAAAAATCATATTTTTTCCCGCTTTGAAGCACGTACGTTTTCCCGCTTTGAAGCATGTTTATGGGCGTTTTGGGGTGAAAATACTAAATGCATGACATGGAAAATTGGGTGTTCTAATGGGTAGTTAGGTTATCCTCCTTCCCCTCTATGCTTTGTGACCTTTTGTGTATGTTTTGGGGGGAAAAATCCCACCTTGTGGACTGGAGGATCGGAGGGGAGAACCTGTCTGTCGGGCTGAATGGCATCGAGGTTCAGGGACGCCTTTTAGAAAGGCGGCTTCCATCCACGACGCGATTTAGCCCCATTAGCAGACGCTGTCTCTGGACTGATGAGCGTCCAGGGACAGGGACGCCTTTTCAAAAGGCGACTTGCGTGGACGACGCGTTTTAGTGGAAATTACCCCGTAGTATTGTCCCTGCTTCTGTCACTGTTAGGCGACGAAGGACAGCGACGCGTTTTAATAGGCGGCTACCTGTGGCGACGCCTTTTAGGCCATGTTCTGAGACCGAGATTTCATAAACTAGTTTAGGAGGCTTGAATGGCGTCGGCCTTGGGCGACGTGATTCAAGACAGAATCACATTAATTCATGCTATTAATATATGTTTACACTGTTAGATAGTTCAATCAAATGCATGTTTTAAATATACTCGATGATGATGGATTCCATGTGACCGGATAGCACTGTGTTGTGTTTCGTGCGATAGTGGACCTAGAGTGACAGTTGTAGCGCTTGACACCCTGTGTCGGTGTGGGTGGGACACAGCGCCGGTGGGAACAGTGGCGGGGTGACACCTAGTGAGAGAGGGTCCCTTGGTGAACCCCGGAGTTAGCTAGTACCGGTGTAGGAGTGGTACCTGTGGAGTGTCACTCGTGCTGAGGGAAGAAGTAACCACCTGAGCCAGTTGGGCCGGAGTAGCTAGCGTGCTATCCAAGGGGTTACTGTTTGCTCTCAGCGGGTCGGTGTTTCCCACGTTTGGTTGTGTGGTTGACGTGTTTTGACGAGACGCAGATGGTAGGCTCCCTGGTATAATGGTTTCTGAGATATGCATGTTACATTCCGAATGCGTGTGGTTTATATCGAGAATTAGGAGTAGTAATTACTGCTTTACTTGCTTACTTTACCTTTATATGTGTTACTGCACTTGTGGGTGCGTGAGTAGGTGGTGGGGATCGAAGGATCCCTACTGAGTCTTTTTGTTGAGATTCACCCCTGAGGTTTTCAGGTGAGGGTTCCAGGTAGGTTTAGCGAGGAGAGTGCTGCTTTGGGTTGCGCGCCAGCAGCCGTTGTTCCGGGGTATGCCCCAATGTAGTTGTCATTTTATTTTCTGGCATGTACGCTTAATTATTTCTTTTCAGTTGGAGTATGTAATTATTTGCTGTGTCAAGTCGCCTTGTAATAACTTTTAATTCTTACACTTCCTTTTTAATTCAATGCGATGTGAATGTTTAGCTTAGTTAATTATTTATTTCCCAGACTTATCTAGATCCTGGTTTGGCTCCAAATTAATGATTCGGTACCCATTTAGTAATCGGATCCCCGATTATAGGGTGGCGGGTCGTTACAGCGAACGATCCTTTATTGAACACACAATCACCTTCGAAGGTCTTCCGTTGAACCCAATCCTTGACTATTAGAGATCTGATCGTTCCAAATTGTGCGTCGTTAAACACTCATGAAAACGTTCAATCTAAATTTATTCGGCTCATTTAAATTCAATTTTGAAAATGAATAATGGTGAGTCCGAGTCGATCCACAGGGAGTTAAATTTTTAACTTTGAAAACTTTGGAATTTAGTTATCTAAAAATAGGTGAAAATTTAAGTTAACTAATTACTTATTTAAACTAAAATGCAATTAACTAATGTTACCTAAAAATATAATTGCTTGAATTAAACAACTCTTTTGTTTTCTTTTCTTTTTCAGAAATTAAACACAAGCATATATGGAAAATAAGCACAACTAAAAAAATAACAAAGAAACTGTTATTTAACTATGTGTAAATTATTAATTAACTAAAAATCCTGAAACAAATTGTGAAAAATTTTATGATTTAATATTCTTAAACTAAATAATCAAACATCACATAACCAACAAGTAATCCTAATTAAATAAACAAACATTATACTAATGGGGAAAGAAAACTCAAGATAACAGCAGCTGTGGGGTTGCCAGCATGCATGTGCTGGAAGCTTCAAGTGCTGGCTACGCAGCAGCTGCATGCAAGAGGAGGAGGCGCGTGGACGAGGGCTTCACTGGCTTGGTGCGGTTGGAGGGCAGCTGCTGGAAGGATGCTGGAGGAGCTTGAGGTGCTGGCTATGCGCGTGGCTGTGCATGCAGGCTTCAAGCTTTGCACGTGGAGAAGCTGGCTGATGGAGGTGCAGGGAGTTGCTTGGGGGAGCTTGCCGCTGGTTGCACGTGGAGTGCGGCTTTAGGGAAGGCGGTGCATGGAGCTTGGACGTGTCTGCATGCAGGTGGAGGGCAGGAGGATGTTGCCGGCTGCTGGAGGGTTGATGAAGGCTTCAAGCCCGTGGCTTCTCTGCGTGGAGAAAGCAATTGCTGGCCGGCTACGTGGACGTAGAGGAGGTGCTGCTGGAGCTTGCCGTGCAGATGCGGCGTGGGCTTCACCGCAGGAGGTGCTGGAAGAAGTTGGGGGGTTGCCGCGTTTTTAGGAGCTGCTGGTGGTTGCTGTAGGGTGCGGTGGAGAGAGAGAAGAGAAGAGAGAGGGAGAGAAAATAGCAGAGAGAGAATCGGAATTCCAGGAGAAAGAATAGCCGAGAGAGAGAGAACCGGAGAGAGGGAGAGAGGGATGCTGGAGAGGAGTTGGAAAAGGAGAAGAAGAGGAGAGCGTAAACTGTGGAGAAAACGGAGAGGAAGAAGGAGGAGAAAACGAGAGAGAGCTCAGGGAGAGAGCGTGCGTGGGAGAGAGAAGAGAGGAGAGAGGTGTGGGAGAGAGAAGAAAGGACTGCGTGGAGGAGGGGAGAGGCTCGGAATTTTGGAGGGTTGAAGGCTGCTGGGAAAGATTCAGAGAGAAAGAAGGAGAAGGACTCGAGAGAGAGGGTTGAAGGTTGCGGGTTCAGAGAGAAAGAAGGAGAAGGACTCGAGAGAGAGGGTTGAAGGTTGCGGGTTCAGAGAGAAAGAAGGAGAAGGACTCGAGAGAGAGAGTTGAAGGCTGCGGGTTCAGAGAGAAAGAAGGAGAAGGACTCGAGAGAGAGGGTTGAAGGCTGCGGGTTCTGAGAGAATCCCCGAAGGAGAGGGTCGTGGGAGGAATTTATAGAGAAGACGAGAGGAAACTGTGCGGCGGGAGAGAGGGAAAGAAAGAGAGAGAAAGAGGAAACTAGAGAAGGAAGAGGATTCGGAATTGGAGAGAGAATCTTTAAAAAGAGAGAGAGAGAGGGGGTTTTAAAATAAAGAAAGGAAGGGATGTGATTAGGAAATTGGAGAGAAGGAAGGAAATAGAGGGTTTTGGGAAACTCCAGAGAAAGAAGGAATCAGAGCAATATTAGGACATCAAATTGCATTTTTACCCCTGCTTTAGTTGAAATCCGAACACTAGACCTCCCCCAAATTTCTAGAAACTCCATCAGCTGCACTGCATCATCGGCATGTCATGTTCACATAAAATAAATATAAATTAGCACATTATCATAAAAATATCATCATATTTATTTATTTCGTCTCGGTTTTGTCGAAAAATCGCAAATGCGCTATACTCCTTTAATCATATGAAATGACGATGTTTTTAAGTCAGAATTTGACGAAATTGGTACCGTTGGACTTGGTACACAATTATCTATCATTTCATGCTAGTTTGCAGATAAAAACATGAGTATGATGCATATGATTGTCCTTAAATGATCAATTTAACACTTAATCACACCCCCCAACTTACTCATTGCTAGTCCCTTAGCAATGCAAATAAGGAAAAGTTAGGACAGACAATGAATTATCATGCTTCATTTGTAGTATCTATCACAAACAATTTAAGTGGTAGCCAATTGGTTAAGCTAAAGTTTTCATATCCCATAATATTTTGATTCACAACAGGTGATTGTGCATGAAAATTTGCACGCTTAGAACTTGTTTCCGACCTTTCTGATGTATTCTTGCCTTTACTACCCTTTAGATAAGACTACCTGGGGAGGAGAAGAGAATAAAAGATTTTCCGATCAGTCAGTGAGGACCGTTTTTCAGTTCCCGTCCCAACTCAACACTTTTCACGGCTTGGTCATATTTCTAGTACGATGGACTTTTTAGCGTGGCGTTTTTCTTTCATTTCATTGTACTTTTGCTTTTGAGAGTGTGTACTTTTTGCCACTCTCTTTGAATTGCCTGAGGGAAGGTGCGTACTTTTTGCCACCTACCTTCCTTTAGCTCTTTTAACGCCTTCTATTGCCTTTAGTGTTTACAGCTGTCCATTTTAAATGACTGCCTCTTTTAGAGTGCTGAGTGGGACAGTCCCCTATTATGGATCCTACACATTCCTTTCGTTCAACTCAAAAGAAAAATTAGAATAAGTAGTCTTATCCTTGAAGTTAATTCCAGCAATTCTATACTTTTAAGATCTTTCATTTATTCTAAGTTGCCGTATGTGTGTGAAAATCATCCTGCCGTGGATTTTTGTAAAGTGGGATATTTAAACTTTGAAGGTTCTTTAACCAATGTGACAACCAAAGAAAACTAATTTGTTTAAGATTTACTTAATGAAACATGATTTTCATGCAATTTTCCTAGGATGTGAAAAGAAAATTTTAAAAAATTTAACCATTTTTCAGTGAAAGATACCAACTTTCTTCAAAAAAATTTCAATAAATCCGTATCAAATTGATTGTCCCACCCACCCAACTTGATTGACATTGTCCTCAATGGCATAAAAGATATGAAAAACATGTCAGCCAGAAGAGAATTTGTGAAGGAGCGAAACAACCTGTAATGAAGAGGATGCGACATACCCACGGTGATTGCTGCTCAGGGACCTAAAAGGGAAAGAAATACAAAAACTGAAGTAAAATATTAGGTTGCCTCCCAACAAGCGCTAAGTTTATCGTCTTCAGCCAGACGGAAGTTCAGTTAATGTGGATCACCCAATTCTATGGATTCAGGTGGCTCATTTTGAAGATTTTCAATGAATGGTTTCAACCGTTGACCATTAACAGTAAAAGTGTTCCCACTTTTGGGATTCAGAATTTTAACGACTCCTTGATCAAAGGCTTTAACGACCACGAAGGGTCCATCCCATCTGGATTTCAGTTTTCCTGGAAATAAGCGAAGCCTAGAGTTAAATAGTGTAACGACCCGCCACCCTATAATCGGGGATCCGATTACTAAATGGGTACCGAATCATTAATTTGGGACCAAACCAGGATCTAGTAAGTCTGGGAAATAAATAATAAACTAAGCTAAACATTCACATCGCATTGACTTGAAATAAAAGTGCAGGAATTAAAATTATTACAATGCGACTCGATACAGCAAATAATTACATTCTCCAACATAAGGAAATAATTAAACATACAGGCCAAAGATAAATAACAACTACATCGGGGCATACCCCGGAACAACCGCTGAAGGCACACCACACCCGGCCGCACACGCCGCTCTAAGTCTGCTGGGAGTCCTCACCTGAAAACCGCAGGGGTGAGTCTCAAGACAAGACTCAGTAGGGATCCTTCGATCCCCACTGCCCACGCACACACCCACAAGTGTAAAGTACAGCTAACAGAAAAGTAACAAGTGTAGTGGCAGGTGCAATATCTAATTCTCTACGTGAGAACACATGCAGTCGAAATATAATAATCATGCACATTCTAAACCAACCGTTAGAAAACCCACAACTGCCGTCTCGATAGAACTCGCCGACCGTACAAACAACGGTGAGAAAAACCTCGACCCGCTGAGACCAAGGAGTAGCCCCTCGGATAGCACGCTCGCTACTCCGGCCCAACTGGCTCAGGTGACTACCCCTTCCCTCAGCATGAGTGACTCTCCGAATGTACCACTCCGACACCGGTACTAGCTGACCCCGGGGTTCACCAGGTGACCCTCTCTCACTAGGCGTCACCCCGCCCACGCCCCCACCGGCGCTGTGCTCACGCCCCCACCAGCACAGGGTGATAAAGTGCTACAATGTCACTCCAGGTCCACAGTAACTGAAAACCCAACACAGTGCGATCCGGTCACGTGAAAAGCCCGCAATCGCACAACACACATAGAACCATCCGATCATGAGGAATCCATCTCTGTCGGGTGCACTAAAACATGTGCTAACCAACTGTCTAGCAGTATGAACACGTTTTACTGGCATGAATTAGTGAGATTCTGTCTTGAATCGCGTCGACCGAGGTCGATGCCATTCAAGCCCCATGTACAGGTTTAAATAAATCAGTCTTCAGAATCTGGCCTTAAAAGGCGTCGACACCAGAGGACGCCCTTTAAAAGGCGTCGACATCCTCAGACGCCATTTAACACAGAAACCCGGAATTCCAAGGCCTTTACTAAGGGGATTTTTCTGGCTTTAAAAGGCGTCGTGGGTGCCTGACGCCATTCAAAAATGCGTCGTTCACCCATGACGTCTTTTAGGCTCTGAATTCCCGACCTGGCAGACTGTCTGTCAGGCGATTCCTGTCTAAAAGGCGTCGTGATGGCCCGACGCCCTTCAAAAAGGCGTCGTCCATGCACGACGTCTTTCAAGCCCAGGAACCAGGATCGCCCTAAGCCCGAGGGCTCCCTTTTCAACCCCAAACAAACCCAAAACGGAGGGAAGAAGAGAAACAATACTATCCATAAGCAATACATTCGTGGAAATCCCCCTTATCATCAAATGAACTCCTAAACATGCTCATTCTAACCCCCAAATCAAAGATCTACCACATGCATAAACGAGGAAAAACATGATTTTAAGCACGATATTATGGGGAACGTCACCCTACCGGACACTCGAACGCCTCCGAGCTTCAAGCCGTCCGCCTGTCTCGCCCCACGCCGCCGCCGGTACCGCCGAGGTCGTCCTAGCCCCACCGTGACGTCGGCCGCCGTCCGGAGAGCAGAACGCCGCAGTGGAAGTGGAGGTGGTAGGGGTAGGAGCCAGGTAGAGGATGGAGTGGAGGGAGAGGCGAAATGGTGTGAGGAAAAGAGGGAGGAGGAGGGGGTCGCCGCCGGTCGCCGGAGGAGAAGGAGAGAAGAAGAGTAGGAGAAAATGAGGGAAAGAAGGAGGGCTCGCGGGGTTAACCAGAGACTGGCTAAAACGCGTCGACACGCACGGACGCCTATCAGGTGACATGACGGCCGCTCTGACAAGATTCTGAAACGCGTCGTCCTACACCGACGCCATTCAGACAACTTGTCAGGGCCGTACTCTGACACACCCAGAGTCGCAGTCTGAAAGGCGTCGACCCACACGGACGCCGTTCAGACGACCTGACATGGCCGTACTCTCGCGGCCCAAGGTCAGTCCACGTGGCACCCACGTGGCAGAACCTGAAACGCGTCTGCCACGGTGGACGCCGTTCAGACGACCTGACAGGGCCGTACTCTCGCGGCCCAAGGTCAGTCCACGTGGCACCCACGTGGCAGAACCTGAAACGCGTCTGCCACGGTGGACGCCGTTTAAAACGCGTCTCGAGGTCCTGACGCGATTCGACTCAGAACCTCCGCCCCTCACAAGGGCTAGAACAACGGGGGTCCGACCCGAAAACCGGATCCGAAAGTCTCGATCCTTACAAATAGCCAAACTTTCGGATTTGGAAGAAAGGATTTTCGCACAATATGTTTATCATGGAAAGCTTTAGTCTTGGCTTTATAAATCTTTGAATTTTCATAGGCCTCGTTGCGCAACTCTTCTAGCTCACTCAGTTGTAAGGTTCGGTGGGAACCAGCTTGGGCTAGGTCCAGATTGACTTGTTTGATGGCCCAATAAGCCCTATGTTCCAATTCCACTGAAAGGTGGCACGCTTTTCCAAAAACTAGGCGATAAGGAGACATGCCAATAGGAGTTTTGTAAGCGGTCCGATAGGCCCATAAAGCATCATCCAATCTTTCAGACCAATCTTTTCTATCGAGCCTAACGGACTTTTGCAGAATATTCTTAATCTCTCTATTGGAAACTTCCACTTGGCCACTGCTTTGAGGATGATAAGGGGTAGCTACTTTGTGATTAATCCCATATTTCTTAAGCAAAGCCCGAAACTGGTAATTCGTAAAGTGCGTTCCCCCATCACTTATGATAGCTTTAGGCCACCCGAACCGAGAAAAGATATTCTTCTGAACAAATTTAATGACCACTTTATGATCATTGGTTCGGGTGGCTACTACTTCAATCCATTTTGAGACATAACCCACCGCTACCAGAATATATGTATGTCCAAAAGACATCGGAGTGGCATCATATCCCTTTTCGCCACATTTCCTACGGCCTGACATCGGAGGCAAGTTTTGCTAAATTCATGGGCATCTTTGAAAAGTGTGGGCCAGTAAAAACCACTTTGCAGGACTTTGGCTGTAGTTTTCTTTCCTGAGAAATGGCCCCCACAAGCTAGATTATGGCAGAAGTTGAGAACACTATGTTGTTCTTCTTCAGGAACACATCGCCTAATGATTTGATCAGGACAGAATTTGAATAATTCAAGATCCTCCCAGAAATAATATTTTTCCTGAGAAAAGAATTTGTCCTTTTCACATTTAGTACATCCTTCCGGAAGCGGATTAGTCACCTTGTAATTGGTAATATGAGCATACTAAGGTGCAACAGTGTGAGAAATGGTCAGCAGATGCTCATCAGGAAAGGAATCAGTGATTGGTGTACTTTCAGAGATCGGAATTCGGGATAGGTAGTCAGCTACCACATTCTCAGAACCCTTCTTATCCCGAATTTCCAAATCAAATTCCGGAAGGAGTAAGATCCATCTAATAAGCCTAGGCTTTGCATCCTTCTTAGTCAACAGGTATTTCAGAGCTGAGTGATCAGAATAGATTATGACTTTTGCCCCTAAAAGATAAGATCTGAATTTTTCTAGGGTAAAAACCACGGCTAACAATTCCTTTTCAGTGGTGGTATAATTCATTTGAGCATCGGCAAGGGTGCGACTTGCATAATAGATCACCACGGGACACTTGTTGATTCTTTGTCCCAAAACCGCACCGATAGCATAATCAGAGGCATCGCACATGATTTCGAAGGGTAAAGACCAATCTGGAGATTGAAGAATCGGGGCTTTGGTCAAAGATTCCTTCAGATAATTGAATGCCTTGATGCAAGATTCATCCATTTGGAAGGGAACATCTTTAGCTAGGAGAAGAGTTAGAGGCCGGGCAATTTGAGAGAAATTGTGGATAAACCGGCGATAGAAATCGGCATGGCCAAGGAATGAACGGATCTGTCTGACCGAGGTAGGAGGAGGAAGATTGGATATAAGATCGATCTTAGCTTTGTCTACCTCTATCCCCCTTTCAGACACAATGTGGCCTAGAACAATGCCCTCTCGAACCATAAAATGGCTCTTTTCCCAGCTAAGTATCAGATTGGTGTCTATGCATCGTGCTAGCACTTGTTTAAGATTTTCCAGGCAATTTTTAAAAGAGTCCCCGAAGATTGAGAAATCATCCATGAAAACTTCGATGAATTCTCCCACCATATCAGAGAAGATAGCCATCATGCACCGTTGAAATGTGGCTGGGGCGTTGCATAATCCAAATGGCATCCTCCTAAAAGCAAACGTGCGATAAGGGCACGTAAAGGTGGTCTTTTCTTGATCTTCCGGATAAATAGCCACTTGATTGTACCCGGAGTACCCATCTAAGAAGCAAAAGTACTTCTGGCCCGATAACTTTTCCAGAATCTGATCCATGAATGGGAGTGGAAAGTGATCCTTCTTAGTCATTAGATTCAGCTTTCGGTAATCAATGCACACTCTCCATCCTGTGGTGAGCCTAGTGGGTACCTCTTCTCCATGATCATTCTTAATAACTGTTAATCCAGATTTCTTGGGTACCACTTGAGTTGGGCTGACCCATTTACTGTCTGATATGGGGTAAATGATACCCGCATCCAGCCATTTCACAACTTCCTTCTTCACCACTTCTTTCATATTAGGATTAAGTCGCCTTTGCATCTCCCGACTGGGCTTAGAATTCTCTTCCATATAGATGTGATGCATGCAAATGGACGGGCTAATTCCCTTTAAATCTGCCACCGACCATCCAATGGCACCCTTGTGGTCTTTGAGGACCTCGGTTAATTGGGCCTCCTGCGGCGATGTGAGATTTGCCGCAATGATGACCGGGAGAGTTTGGTCCGAGCCCAGAAAGATATACTTGAGAGACTCAGGTAATGGTTTGAGTTCAAGCTCATGAGGGTCCTCTAAAGATGGCAAAGCGGGCTCAGACTGTAAGGCTGGTAAAGGTTCAACCTTGGGCCAAGATGTTAATGGGCCAGGAGTGTCCTTTAAAGTGTTGGCTTCCTCCAAAAGGTCATATGTGGACATCTCATTTTCTTCAACCAGATTATCCAAGACATCAATAGTATGGCATTCTTTTTCATGATCTGGGTATTGAGATGCTTTGAAGACATTAATCTGGACCTTTTGACCCCTAAATGAAATGTCCATTATGCCAGTTTCACAATTTATATTAGCTTTGGCAGTGGCTAAGAATGGACGACCTAGGATGATCGGAGTGTGAATGAGTTCCTCAGGTAATGCCACATCCAGAATAAGAAAATCAACGGGAAAATAGCAATCATGAACCTTCACAATAACATCCTCAATTAATCCCCGTGAAGTCTTCACAGACCTATCAGCCAACTGCAAGATGATGGGTGTGGGCTTTAATTCCCCGATATCAAATTTCTCATAAATAGTTGTTGGCAATAGATTCACACTAGCACCTAGATCCAATAAAGCTCTATCAAATGTAACTCCAGCTAAGTCACATGAAATTAGAGGTGCTCCAAGATCCTTTAACTTCTTGGGTAAATGATTCATCACAATTGCACTAACATCCTCGGAAAGCCGAACCTTTTCGGGTGTCATTCTAGATTCTCTTTGTGGAGTACATAATTCCTTGAGAAACTTAGCATAAGCTGGCACATGCTTGATGGCATCGAGGAGTGGAATATTAATTTGGACTTGTTTGAAAAATCCAACAACTCCTCATTCTGGGCCAATTTCTTCCTGGCATTGGGCTTAGCTAACAAGGTATTAGGAAATGGCACCCTAGGTTGATAAGAACTTGGGCCTTCATCAATCTTCCCTTTTTCTTTCAGATCCTCCTCCAACTTCTCTATGTTGGGTTCAGTCTCACTATCACTTTCAATTTCATGAGGCCCATCAGTGGAACCTTTGGCTAACTCTTCATCTGCATGTAGTTTTTCTAAACTTCTCCCACTCCTAAGGGCTGAAATGGCTTTAGCATTCTCTAATTGTGGCCCTTTAGGTTGTGGTAACGGGCCAGGCTGAGGTAAAACGTCCGATTGCTATGGAAAACCCAGAGGTTGATTCCTTGGATTAGCAATGGGTTGACTAAGCAGTTGACCCACTTCTCTTCTCATCGTAGCTTCAGCTAGTTGGCTCATTTGACTTTCCAACTTAGCAATAGATTGTTACTGGGTCAAAATCAGTTGTTGGAGTTGAGTGAATATGTCATCAAAGTTGGGCTGAGGAGGTTGTTGGTAAGTGGGTGGAGGATGGTATTGGGTTGGCTGTCCTGATTGGAATGAGTGGTAGTGGGCCGGTTGACCTGATTGGAATGATTGATAATGGGCCGGTTGACCTGATTGATACTGAGCCGATTGACCTGATTGATACGGGGCCGGTTGACCTGATTGATACTGGGCCGGTTGAGAAAATTGGGCTTGAGATCCCCTAGCCTGAACATTTCCATAGAAATTAGATTGCTGTTGAAATGAATTATATGGCTTTTGGGCTTGATGCATGGGAAGATTGGGCATCGGTAATGGGGCATGTTGATTCTTCCAAGAGAAATTAGGGTGGTTTCTCCAGCCAGGAGTGTAAGTATTTGAGAATGGATCATTATTGGGCCTGGAGAATCCCTGGGCAGCCTGAACTTGTTCTTGAATGAATGGTGGAAGTTGGGCCGCAGTTGGGCATTCATTCACTTGATGGGTTGGACTTGCGCATAAGGCACAAATGTCATGATTAGCAGACGATGGGCCTTCATATGGACTAGATTGTATTGGGTAAGTAGGCTCTTGCTTGTTTAAGGCCAAAAGTTGGTCTAGTTTCTGGGCCAAAATGTCTACCTTATCCAATTTCTGATTAATCAGATTTATGTCCATTCTGGATTCGGGATCTCCACGGGCCTTAAGTTCATACATTCCAGTCCGTTTAGATGGCCCAACGGACCTTTCATAAGATGATAATGAGGCATGATTGATGGAATTTTCACTTAACATTTCAAACAGATCA
Source organism: Zantedeschia hybrid cultivar (assembly GCA_030544215.1). Taxonomy (NCBI): domain Eukaryota; kingdom Viridiplantae; phylum Streptophyta; class Magnoliopsida; order Alismatales; family Araceae; genus Zantedeschia; species Zantedeschia hybrid cultivar. The sequence goes on along the minus strand of JARZZO010000013.1, from coordinate 9,515,180 downwards.
TAGGCCTCATCTTCATTTTTCATCATAAATGCCCCTCCATATGAGGCATCCACCATCTGTCTGAACTGTTCAGACAATCCTTCATAGAATGCATGGACAATTTGCCATTTTGAAAGTCCATGATGAGGGCATTTTCTAAGCAATTCTTTCAGTCTTTCCCAAGATTCATAGATCAATTCCCCGGGAGTTTGGGTAAAACTCGTGATGGCCCTTCTCATGGTATTGGTCCGCCCGATGGGATAGAACTTCTTGAGAAATTCTTTCTGCATTTCTTCCCATGTCCTAATGGGCCTTCCTATAGTTCCCAACCAATATTTAGCCTTGTCCTTTAATGAAAAGGGAAATAAGGTCAATTTAAGGCCATCATCGGTGAAATTCTGGATCTTCACCGTGGAACATATTTCTAGAAATTCATCCAGATACTTATAAGGATCTTCATTAGTATTCCCATAAAAGGATGGGAGCATCTGAATGGTGCTAGATTTAATTTCATATTGATTGGCTGGATTCTGAGGAAGATGAATACAGGATGAAGGTTGATATCGATTTGGAATGAAATAGTCCTTCATTTGCTTTGGTGGGTCCTGATTATCAGCCATTGGATCTTGTGGTGGATTTCTTTGATGTAGGATTCTTTCTATTTCAGCAAGTGGTCCTAGAAGGTTAGGATTTTGAGATCTCCTACCTTGCATACACTAGGACTGATAGAGAGAGGATGGATTTGATTTTTTTTTGTTTTCTATTTCTTGTTTTTTTTTTTTTTTTAAATGCAGACAATTTTGGCAAACAAATTATCCTAATGATCTAATGTTAACCTAGACTCTCTCTATGTGAATTTTCTTACAAGGTGAATGGAGTCCACCTCGAGTCACAACCACAATCAATCAACGGCCAGGTAAGAGGTGGGGTAGTGGGAGGCTCCCCCTACTTTCGTAGGGAGTTAATTAGAGAACCACTTTCCCGCTTAGATGTTTGCCTTTTTAACCTCTAGCCTAGACACCGTTGCCAAAAATGGAGGCAACCCGTGATTTAAACCACTTACGGTGTAAACCCTAGATTCTTTTTCGACTTGCTTTTAGTTGGATTAGGAAATGCCAATGCAAGGAAGGTGATTTGTGGGCTAAGGAAGGGTAATCAAATCCCTACCTTATGTGGTTAAAGTTGTTGCCCTTAAAATCTTTTTGAATGCAATACAAGGCAACAAACAAATCAATGCAAGGTGTGTTGATGCAATCATGAATGACTTGCTAAAATTAAAACACGTACCTTTCTCCCGCAATCTTCAACAATTTATGGAAATAACTGTGAAAGGAAACTAACTCATGTTTTCCTAGAATGATGAATGCCTAGCATGGAAGGTTTCTAAACTTGGAAATGAAGGTTTTTAAATTTGGATGCTCTTCTTTTTGTTTCTTTTTTTTTTAGTTAATGGAAACCTATCTAACCTAGAAACTACAAAATTAGAAACTAACTAAAGTAAGGAAATTGAAACATAAAAAGTTGGAACACACTGACCATGATTTCGCTTTCCTTTTTTTTTTTTTTTTCAATATACCTGCAAAAATAAGAAAAATAAGGTTAGCTAAAGAATAACTACACTAAATCCAAGATAATCAAAATTAAAAATCTAACTCCCGGGCAATGGCGCCAAAAATTGATTGTTTCAAATTGTGCGTCGTTAAACACTCATGAAAACGTTCAATCTAAATTTATTCGGCTCATTTAAATTCAATTTTGAAAATGAATAATGGTGAGTCCGAGTCGATCCACAGGGAGTTAAATTTTTAACTTTGAAAACTTTGGAATTTAGTTATCTAAAATAGGTGAAAATTTAAGTGAACTAATTACTTATTTAAACTAAAACGCAATTAACTAATGTTACCTAAAAATATAATTGCTTGAATTAAACAACTCTTTTTTTTTTATTTTCTTTTTCAGAAATTAAACACAAGCATATACGGAAAATAAGCATAACTAAAAAAATAACAAAGAAACTGTTATTTAACTATGTGTAAATTATTAATTAACTAAAAATCCTGAAACAAATTGTGCAAAATTCTATGATTTAATATTCTTAAACTAAATAATCAAACATCACATAACCAACAAGTAATCCTAATTAAATAAACAAACATTATACTAATGGGGAAAGAAAACTCAAGATAACAGCAGTTGTGGGGTTGCCAGCATAAATGCGCTGGAAGCTTCAAGTGCTGGCTACGCAGCTGCTGCATGCAAGAGGAGGAGGCGCGTGGACGAGGGCTTCACTGGCTTGGTGCGGTTGGAGGGCAGCTGCTGGAAGGATGCTGGAGGAGCTTGAGGTGCTGGCTATGCGCGTGGTTGTGCATGCAGGCTTCAGGCTTTGCACGTGGAGAAGCTGGCTGATGGAGGTGCAGGGAGTTGCTTGGGGGAGCTTGCCGCTGGTTGCACATGGAGTGCGGCTTCAGGGAAGGCGGTGCATGGAGCTTGGACGTGTCTGCATGCAGGTGGAGGGCAAGAGGATGTTGCCGGCTGCTGGAGGGTTGATGAAGGCTTCAATCCCGTGGCTTCTCTGCGTGGAGAAAGCAACTGCTGGCCGGCTACGTGGACGTGGAGGAGGTGCTGCTGGAGCTTGCCGTGCAGATGCGGCGTGGGCTTCACCGCAGGAGGTGCTGGAAGAAGCTGGGGGGTTGCCGCGTTTTTAGGAGCTGCTGGTGGTTGCTGTAGGGTGCGGTGGAGAGAGAGAAGAGAAGAGAGAGGGAGAGAAAATAGCAGAGAGAGAATCAGAATTCCAGGAGAAAGAATAGCTGAGAGAGAGAGAACCGGAGAGAGGGAGAGAGGGATGCTGGAGAGGAGTTGGAAAAGGAGAATAAGAGGAGAGCGTAAACTGTGGAGAAAACCGAGAGGAAGAAGGAGGAGAAAACGAGAGAGAGCTCAGGGAGAGAGCGTGCGTGGGAGAGAGAAGAGAGGAGAGAGGTGTGGGAGAGAGAAGAAAGGACTGCGTGGAGGAGGGGAGAGGCTCGGAATTTTGGAGGGTTGAAGGCTGCTGGGAAAGATTCAGAGAGAAAGAAGGAGAAGGACTCGAGAGAGAGGGTTGAAGGCTGCGGGTTCAGAGAGAAAGAAGGAGAAGGACTCGAGAGAGAGAGTTGAAGGCTGCGGGTTCAGAGAGAAAGAAGGAGAAGGACGAGAGAGAGAGAGTTGAAGGCTGCGGGTTCAGAGAGAAAGAAGGAGAAGGACTCGAGAGAGAGGGTTGAAGGCTGCGGGTTCAGAGAGAATCCCCGAAGGAGAGGGTCGTGGGAGGAATTTATAGAGAAGACGAGAGGAAACTGTGCGGTGGGAGAGAGGGAAAGAAAGAGAGAGAAAGAGGAAACTAGAGAAGGAAGAGGATTCGGAATTGGAGAGAATCTTTAAAAAGAGAGAGAGAGGGTTTTAAAATAAAGAAAGGAAGGGATGTGGTTAGGAAATTGGAGAGAATGAAAGAAATAGGGGGTTTTGGGAAACTCCAGAGAAAGAAGGAATCAGAGCAATATTAGGACATCAAATTGCATTTTTACCCCTGCTTTAGTTGAAATCCGAACACTAGACCTCCCCCAAATTTCCAGAAACTCCATCAGCTGCACTGCATCATCGGCATGTCCTGTTCACATAAAATAAATATAAATTAGCACATTATCATAAAAATATCATCATATTTATTTATTTCGTCTCAATTTTGTCGAAAAACCGCAAATGCGCTATACTCCTTTAACCACATGAAATGACGATATTTTTAAGTCAGAATTTGACGAAATTAGTACCGTTGGACTTGGTACACAATTATCTATCATTTCATGCTATTTTGTAGATAAAAACATGAGTATGATGCATATGATTGCCCTTAAATGATCGATTTAACACTTTATCAAGATCCCGTGGATAGGGATTCGTAGGTCAAAGTTAAAGTCTAGAAGTCTACCGACAAGGTGTCTTTGGCGTCTCAAGTCCAAAGATCAACCACGCAACTGTGACGATGAATCAAGCCGGTTGACAGTCAGGTAAATTACCATTCGACGATTCATGTCGGATCTGTTTAGTGAACTCATTCCCCAATGAGTACCTATAGGTTTACTATTGTGTCTTCACACAAGTAACTAACGAGCTCGGTCACCCTCATCATATAAGTTGGAATAACTTGTACTAGTCTTACCGGATGTTTGATGTCCCTCTCAAACATCCTACGACTAAGAACAATTAAGAATATGTGTTTATAAGTCATCAGTCTTATTATTATGATCTCATCATAATTCGATGACTATTGCACACATTCATGGACTTTATTATGCACAATTACAAATATGCCAATCTACATAATGAATTTAATGTCATTTATTAGTGAACCAGATTGAAATAGGTGCCTTATGATTGGCTTAGAGGAAACCTATATCCATTATAGACTAGTACAGATTTCTTCAGCTCATATGATGAGGGTGACTGATCCTATAAGTCACTTGTGTGGAGACATTGTGCTGGACCTGTAGGTACTCATCGGCGAATGAGTTCACTGAACCAATCCGAATTAGAATTGCTGGATGGTATGTACCTCACTGTAAACCAGCTCGATTCTTTTGTCACGGTTGCGTAGATGATCCTTGGACCTGAGACACAAAGATATCTTGTTGGTATGTCTCTGAACTTTGACCTTGACTAATGAATCCCTAACCATGGGTTATCAATAAGTCAAGTGATTGGGTTCAGGGAAATGCCCTCGAAGGTAATTGTGTGGTCAATACAGGATCATCTGCTCTCGGTAATAGGAGAGAGAATGTTCCAAAAATGATGCGCTTAAAGTCCCTGGCCAAGGAGGACTCTGTATCTGATAAGGAGTTATCGGATACATATTAGCGGGATCTGATTCAAGTGAATCGACCAGCTAGAGTTTAATAGTAAATCATACCCTAGGTCGATTCGGGAACATTGCACGGATGAAGGATTATATCCGCGCAGTAACCGTTGACGGAAAGGTTTCTATAGTGGGTTGCATAAACCCCAATGTCTTCCGAGATCACGCCGTGTTGCTTGACACCCAACATGATCGGAAGTCCGTCTGAATTTAATGTGGAACATTAAATTCGGCTGATTAATTAATATAAGGATATTAATTAATTCAATAGGTCCGTAAAACGTTACTGGACTTAATGGCCTATTAACTGGACTGGTATTTGGGCCTAGAGGGTCACACGCTAATGGTTTTCTAGTTTGTGGATTTATTACAGGGTTTCGGATAAGTGTAGGTTTGTCTGAAAAATCGCAAAGACACTTATTATGAAAGACTGGGGTCAGGTCAGGGGCCAGCAACCCTGACCTGGCCGCACCCCCCTCTCTCTCCTCTCTCTCTGGCGCCCCCCCACCTTTGGCCGACCCCCGAGAGACTCCGCTCCAAGTCCCGCTTGCTCTGTCTTCCCGTCTGAGAATTACACGAAGCCAGACGAGATCCGCAGACGCCACTGCGAACAAGGAAGTAAAGACGATCCACCAAGAGGAAGACCGCGTGGATACCGCTAGAGGCCGGGCACCCGCGCGGCTTGCAGCATCACACCATTGGAACCAGACGAACGCGGATTCAAATCCGCACAAGGTAAATTAGATTTACTGTTTTGTTTTGTTGATCGAAACAGGATGGATTCGTTCCCGAACTAATGTTATCCGCTGTGTTTTCGGACGGATCTCGACACAGGGACCCCCTGGCCGGCGCCGGGAGAGATGGCCGGCCAACCCCTCCTCTTCTTTTTCTCCTGCGGTTTAAGGGAAGGAGGATTCGTGTTTGGCCAAAACTGTGCACATAGGGGGTTTTCAAGGGCTTCCCGTCGGCGATCTGGGGGTCACCGGCCCCGTCGCCGGTGACAGGGTTGTTGGGTTCTCGGGTTTCTCCGGATCTCCCACGTAGCGGAAATAAAAATAAAATAGAGATCCGATTCCCGTTTCAAAAAAACTAAAACACTGATAATCAGATTATCAGTTCTTACCGTGTGCGGATTCGAATCCGCAACCGTTCGGTTCCGTCGGTGCGACACCGCAAGCCGCGCAAACGCCCGGCCTCTAGCGGAGTCCACGCGATCCTCCTCGCAACGGAAATCCTCACGTTCCTCGTTCTTTGCAGCTACGAAAACTTCCTCCGTTCGCCGCAATGCACGGACGATATCCTGTCGAACTGGAGTCAGAGAAGCGGCGGAGCAAATCCGGAGATCCGGGTCTGGCCTGGAGCGCCAGAGAGAGAGAAACAGAGGGGGCGGCTAGGGTTAGCAGCAGCTTGGCCTGCTCAGCCCGTTCGCTATATTTTATACTAACCGCGCGGTTTTTCATAAAAACCTCCGGTTTGTATAAAACCCACTTATTTATCCATCGCCTTGAGAATCATTTGCGTGTAACCCTCTAGGCCTAATTACCAGTCCGGTTAATAGCCCAATAAGCCTAGTGACTCCTCACTGGCTTTATTAATCAATTAATAACCCTTTATTAATTAATTAATCAATCGAATTGATGTTGCACATCGAATTCGATCGGGCCTCCGATCACGTTGGGTGCCAAGCAACACCGCGTGAACCCGAAAGGTATCGGGGATAAGTAACCCACTCTTGGAACCTTTCCGCCGACAGTTACCGCGTGGATATAATCATTCATTCGTAATCAATGTTCTCGAGTCAACTCGGGGTATGGCGTGTTGTCAAACCCTAACCGGTTAACTCACTTGGATTGGATGCCGCTGATGAATATCGGAAAACTCCTTTCCTGATATTATCGTCCACCCTGGCCAGGGACTTTCGCGCATCCTTCCTAGAGCATTCTCTCTCATCGTACCGAGAGCGAATGATTCCTTGTTGACACACAATTCCCTTCGACGGTATTCCGCTGTACCTGATCCTTGGCTATTTAGAATCCCATGGTTAGAGACTCATAAACCAAGGCCAAAGCACAGAAGTCCACCGTCAAGGTGTCCTTGGTGTCTCAGGTCCGAGAACCATCCACGCAACTGCGACAATAGAATCAAGCTGGTTGACAGTGAGGTACAGTACCATCCAGCGATTCAGTCGGATCAGTTCAGTGAACTCATTCTCCAATGAGCACCTACATATTCGCTTTAGTGTCTACACACAAGTGACTTATGAGATCATTCACCCTCATCACATGAGCGGGAGTAATCTGTACTAGTCTAACCAGATATCCGATGTCCTTCTCGGATATCCTCCGACTATGAACGATTAAGAATATGTGTGTTTAGGTGATCAGTCTCACTAGTATGATATCATCATAATCTGATCACTATCGCACATATTCACGGACTTCATTATGAGACGATAATTAATACAATTTACACACAATGAATATTATGCCATTATATATTAATAAATGATCGAGATTTACATAGTCAGATTGGCTTGTAGGCCACCTAAGACTAACAAGGGTTGCCGGGGTAACCCCACGGCACCGAGGGGCGGCCGGCCGGTGCCTGCTCCGCAGGCTGTCGGGGGGGGGTTTCCCCTCACCTGCAGCTCAACTAGAGAAACCCTAGCTACGTCGGATGAGGAGGGCAGGCCCGACTGGGCCGGGCCAAGCCCTAGGGCCCGAGCCAGTCGAGCGCCCAACCCGACCCAAGCCAGCCCTACAGCGTGGGTCTGGGCCGAGCCAGGCGCCAGATGGGCTCGGCCCAGGGGCCGGTCCGGGCCCATTTTTTATTTAAATTTAAAATTAGATTTTAATTAAATTAAAATATGTTTATTCATTGTTAAGGGGCCAATAAATGGATAAATTATTTTAGAGAATTATTTTTTTTAACAAATGTTCTTAATTACTTATTAATCTAATTGTCAGATTAAAGGACATTAAAAGGTTAATTTAATTGTTAAATTAATTTTTAATGTCTGTAAATTTCATTGGCATGGAATATTATAAATTTGTCAATTTGGAGTTGTTATGCATTGATTGCTTATTTAAATGTGATTTAAATTACCATGCTTAAACAAAATAAAATTTCTTGAAAACTCAAATCCAAATTTTTGTTTTGTCCCTAGTTTATAAAACCAAAATTAAATATTTTTGAAATTTTTATTTAGCCATGTGATGTGCATTACTTGTGTGGTTTGTTTAATTAAAAACTACATGGTGGTCATGGATTAGCACTTTAAATTTTGCTTGTGGATGTGGATCAATAATATATATGATTGCATGGTTTATTACTTGTTTATAAATAGAGGTCTGTGAACATCTCCCTCTCCCATATTCTATTGTATCTCTACCTCCCTTCCTGATGTATTCGCCATAAGACTTCATCTTTAAAATTATCATGTAATTGAGAATTCATGATGTAATTTGGTCGAGACGGTTGTGCGTGGAACGAGGATGATCCACAACTGCAACCAAGAAGGATATGAAAGAGTTCATTAAGCCTATGAGTTTGCATACTCATAATATAACTGTTGTTGTGTGTGTGTGTTTGATTGTCTGGCTCAAGTCAAACCACAGTGCTATCCATGACCACACCATGACATGTATGCGATGCGTGTTTGTTTTATTTTTTATTATGAATCAAATTACCTAGGTTATTAGTATATCTAATATATATTCGATATATTTAAAACTATCACCTAAGATGAGACCAAAACAAATAAAATAAAACCTTCATTACAAAGTCTAAGCCGTAACGCGAGTCATTGAGAATGCACCGCGTGGCTCTCCATCAATATAATTATTAGATCTCAATTCAATGGTGGCAACTTCTACGTGTTTACCCGAGATTTGCCATCATCTGATGAGAGGCCTATTAACTATGGCATTTGATGCCTTGAGATTGGAATAAAGGAACAATATAGCTATCCACCTGTTTACCCGGGGGCTATATTCCTACTCTACTCTATCACGTATTGATGATAATACTTAGACCAGGTATAATAGTCTACTGTGTTCACCCAGCACCATTGATAATCTGGGAGCCGAAATAAGATCATATATTGCAAGGAGTTGCAATTATCATGAGATGATTGCTCTGAGATAGCAATATGATACTATGTGTTTACCTAAGGTCATACTGTGATGCTTAGAGATTCTAATCTCCACTAGGAGACAGTCAGCGTCTCCCGTTCTGTGTATCTGAAGGTTATACAGTCCAACGAAAATTAGTAGGAGTAAAACTAGATAATAAAAGATCATATCTTGTTTTAATTAATAAACTGAATTTCTGCTAATAGTAATTTGATTATCTCCTGTAAGCTAAAATGTCACACCACAACCTATTGCATGGCATACTTGATGCCAACCGTTTGACAGACACCAACTACTCAGACTGGCTCAGAAACCTGAAGATTGTCTTCAGGTCTGAGCAAATTGTATATGTCTTGGATAAGGAACCTCCTACTAAACCAGTATTAGATGCCCCAGAGGAGGACATGATAACATATGAAAAATGGAAGGAAGATTCCACTATGGCCCAATACTACATGTTAGCCTCTATGAGCAATGAGTTGCAGAAACAGCATGAAGAGATAGATGCAAGATCCATCATGCTCCATTTGAAGGAGCTATTTAGTGAGCAGAGCAGAATCGAAAGATATGAGATATCTAAAAAGCTGTTCAAGGCTCAGATGGCAGAGGGATCTTCAGTACAGACTCACGTACTGAAGATGATTGAATAGGTGGAGAGGCTGGACGCTCTTAGGATTACACTTCCCAAAGAGATGCATACAGACCTCGTATTATCTTCTCTTCCACAATCATATGCTCAGTTCATTGTTAACTTTAACATGAACGAAATCCAGGCCACCTTAGCTGAACTACTGAACATGCTGAAAACTGCAGAGGGAAACCTTGTGAAGGATAAACCCCAAATCCTCATGGTTGGTAAGACCAACAGGAAGAGGCTTGCAGTCCAAGCCTTTTGGAAAGGTAAAAACAAAGTTCAGAGAAAGCCAAAGGTTGTCAAGAAGGACAAAGGCAAGAGTACTGAGAAGGGTGATTGCTTCTACTATCATCAAAAGGGCTACTGGAAGAAGAATTGCAAAGAATACCTCAAGGGCAAGGCTCAAGAAACTGTGAAACAGCAAGACGCTTCAGGTATCTATATGATAGATGTAAACTTGTCAATAAGATATTGTACATCATGGGTATTAGATACTATATGTGTTTCTCATATCTGCAATTATGTGCAGGCACTAACAAGTAGACGTAAGCTGAGGACTGACGAGGTGGAGCTGAGGCTAGGTAACGGCGCAAGAATTGCGGCGATCGCTGTGGGGATAGTAAAGCTCAAGCTACCATCCAGAGACACATTTTCATTAGATGAATGTTATTTCTATTGCATGTTTAGATAGAATACAGTACAATTTATCTGTTGGGAACAATAGTTGTTCAACTTATTTCAGAAATAAATTAATAGTCTCTGCTTACTTATCTAATGGATTGTACTTATTAAATGTGTCTCACGAGAATTTAAATATTGGTTCTTTAACTAAAAGAAATAAGTGTGAAATGAACAAAGCCTACCTATGGCATTGTAGGCTTGGTCACATTGGTGAAAACCGACTCTAAAGATGGATACTTAGATACATTTGATTATGAATCATATGCGACCTGTGAGTCATGTTTGATGGGTAAAATGGCTAAATCTCCATTTACTGGAACTGGAGAACAACCCCAAGACATATTGGAACTTATACATTCATATGTATGTGGTCCTATGTCTACCCAAGCCATTGGTGGTTTCTCATACTTCATTACATTCACTGATGATTACTCAAGGTTTGGATTCATATACTTACTGAAGTATAAATCTGAAGTCTTTGAGAAATTCAGAGAATTTAATAATGAAGTAGAGAAACAAATTGGAAAGAGCATAAAAGCTATCCGATCTGATCATGGTGGTGAATACTTGAGTACAAAGTTCATTAAATACTTAAAGGATAATGGTATCCTTCCTCAGCTTACATCTCCTTATACACCTCAGATGAATGGTGTATCAGAAAGGAGAAATCGCACATTGAAATGGTGCGATCCATGATGAGCATGTCCAAATTACCAGTGTCCTTGTAGGGATATGCACTAAGCTCAGCTATGTATATCCTGAACAAGGTATCCAACAAGTTTGTTGAAACCACTCCATATGAGATATGGAATGGAAGGAAACCAGACCTTAAATATGTTAAAGTCTGGGGATATCCTGCTCATGTTAAAAGACATGATACATATAAGCTGGAGTCCAGAACTGACAAATGCAGATTTGTGGGATATCCAAAGGAAACTTATGGATATTACTTTTATCATCCTGACGAACAAAAAGTATTTGTAGCCAGGAGAGCTGTCTTTCTAGAAGAAGATTATATTCTCCATAAGGACAGTGGGAGTAAAGTAATTCTGGAAGAAATTCTAGACCCACAAACTGGTAATGGTTCATCAGATGAACTGTCAGTTTTTGAATATGTTTAAGTAGGTACACAAGAACATCGTAGGTCAAAAAGAGTACCTAAACCACCAGAAACATATGTGGAACATATTAATTTGGATGGTTCTAGGATACTCTATAATGAGGATGATGATCCTAAGACTTATCAGAAGGCCATTGAAAGTCCAGAGGCCGGGAAATGGCGGGAAGCCATGAATTCTGAAATTCAATCTATGTATATCAACTTGGAACTTAGAGGATTTACCCGAGGTTATAGTACCCATCGGTTGCAAATAGATCTTCAAAAGAAAGATTAGTGCAGATGGACGAATTGAGACTTTATAAGGCAAGATTAGTGGCGAAAGGCTATCGTCAAAGACAAGGTGTTGACTATGACGAAACCTTCTCACCCATTGCCTTGATTAAGTCTATAAGAATTCTTCTCCCCATTGCTGCCTACCATGATTATGAAATCTAACAGATGGATGTGAAGACAGCTTTCCTCAATAGAAACCTTGAGGAAGAGGTGTATATGATACAACAAGAAGGCTTCACATCTAAGGAATCTCCAGATATAGTATGCAAGTTGCAGAGGTCCATTTATGGACTGAAGCAAGTTTTCCGAAGCTGGAACATGTGGTTTGATGAGGCGATCAAATCTTATGGCTTCATTAAAAATGAAGATGAGCCTTGTGTATACAAGAAAAACAGTGGAAGCGCAATCACATTTCTAGTTCTTTATATTGACAACATCCTACTCATTAGGAATGATGTAGGAATGATATCATATGTAAAGATTTGGCTGTCAAAGAACTTCTCCATAAAAGATTTGAGAGAAACATCTTACGTATTGGGAATACGGATCTATAGAGATAGGTCAAAAAAGGTGCTTACCTTAACCCAATCCATGTACATATAAACCATTGTCAAAAGGTTTGGCATGGAAAATTCCAAGAGAGGTCTCATACCGTTGAGACATTAAATTTCTCTCTGTAAAGGTCAGTCTCCCAAGACACCTGAGGAGAGGGCAATGATGGATAAGGTTTCCTATGCTTCAACCATAGGTTCCATCATGTATGCCATGCTATGTACAAGACCTAATGTAACATTTGCTCTAAGTGTTACGAGCAGACATCAGGCGGATCCAGGTGATGAACACTGGAAGGCCGTGAAATGCATCATTAAGTACTTGAGAAGAACTAAGAATCAAGCATATCTGGTCTCGTCCCACTACTGTGTGACAACAATGGGGCGATTGCTCAAGCGAAAGAGCTAAGGTCTCATCAAAATTCGAAGCACATTCTGCGGCGCTTTCATCTAATCAGAGAGATTATAACTCGAAGAGATGTCGTTGTGGAAAGAGTTCCATCGGCCAACAACATAGCAGATCCACTAACGAAGCCTTTGTCTCAAAATATATTTGAGCGTCACTTAGAGAATATGGGTATTCTGTACAAAAGTGATTGGCTTTAGTCCAAGTGGGAGATTGTTAGTATTGGATGGCCCGCAAGCCAATCCGACACTATGTAATATTCAGATTATTAATAAAATGGCAAATATTCATTGTGTGTTCACTCGATCAATGTTTATCATATCATGATGAAGTCTATGAACATGTGCATCAATCTTCATATTATGATGAGATCATTATTAAGGGACCGAAGATTCACAAACATATGTACTTAATTGTTCTTAGCCAACAGATGTTTGAGAAGGACATTAAACATCCGGATAGACTAGTACAGATTTCTTCAGCTCATATGATGAGGGTGACTGATCCTATAAGTCACTTGTGTGAAGACACTATGCTGGACCTATAGGTGCTCATTGGCGAATGAGTTCACTGAACCAATCCGAATTAGAATCGTTGAATGGTATATACCTTACTGTTAACCAGTTCGATTCTTTTGTCACGGTTGCGTAGACAATCCTTGGACCTGAGACACCAAAGATGTCTTGTTGTATGTCTCTGAGCTTTGACCTTGACTAACGAATTCCTAACCATGGATTATCAATAAGTCAAGTGATCGGGTTCAGGGAAATACCCTCGAAGGTAATTGTGTGGTCAATACAGGATCATCTGCTCTCGGTAATAGGAGAGAGAATGTTCCAAAAATGATGCGCTTAAAGTCCCTGGCCAAGGCGGACTCTGTATCTGATAAGGAGTTATTGGATACAAATTAGCGGCATTTGATTCAAGTGAATCGACCAGCTAGAGTTTAATAGTAAATCATACACTAGGTCGATTCGGGAACATTGCACGGATGAAGGATTATATCCGCGCAGTAACCGTTGACGGAAAGGTTTCCATAATGGGTTGCATAAACCCCAATGTCTTCCGAGATCACACCGTGTTGCTTGACACCAAACGTGATCGGAAGCCCGTCTGAATTTAATGTGGGACATTAAATTCGGCTGATTAATTAATATAAGGATATAAATTAATTCAGTGAGTCCGTAAAAGGTTATTGGACTTAATGGCCCATTAACTGGACTGGTATTTGGGCCTAGAGGGTCACACGCTAATGGTTTTCTAGTTGGTGGATTTATTAAAGGGTTTCGGATAAGTGTGGGTTTTTCTGAAAAACCGCAAAGACACTTATTATAAAAGACTGGGGTCAGGTCAAGGACCAGCAACCCTGACCTGGCTGCACCCCTCTCTCTCTCCTCTATCTCTGGCGCCCCCCCACCTCTGGCCGGCCCCCGAGAGTCCCGCTCGCACTGTCTTCCCGTCTGACGAAAATCTAATCCTACATGTCGCGGAGAATTACGCGAAGCCTGACGGGATCCGTGGACGCTGCTGCGACCGAGGACGCGAGGATGATCCACCAAGAGGAAGACTACGTAGATACTGCTAGAGGTCGGGCACCTATGCGGCTTGCGGCATCACACCGTTGGAACCGAACAAACGCTTATTCGAATCCATGCAAAGTAAATTAGATTTACCGTTTTGTTTTGTTGATCAAAACGGGACGGATCCGTTCCCGAACTATTGTACGTTTTCAGAGGGATCTCGACATAGCGAACCTAACATGGTTTACCCTGGCCGGTTCGTTAGCCCCCCTTCTATTCTCCCTTTCTTCCTAGGCCGGTTCCCTGAAGCCCATTGGATCTGGTCCGACCGACTCAAGGCCATTTGGTCCATAGCCAGCAACCCCCAGAGATCCAAGCCCACTGCTCCCAGCTGGTCTGCTACAGTGCACATAGTGTGAGTGCTCAATTTGAGTGTGTAATTATCATGAATCATGTGTTGTTTAATGACAATAAAAATAATTAAAAACTAACATGTGATCGCTATAAACTTTTGACTAAAAAGTTTCAAAAGAAAGGATTTGATTGCTTACTTGTTTGAGACGGGGGAGATATGGACGTTCTTGATTCCCTCTCTTCAGCCAACCAAAGAAAGAGAGCCCTTTTTGCTCTTGTTCTTGCTTAATTTGGGGATCGTCCTTTTTGTTCCAGAACTTCTTCTTTTCTTGATATTTTGATGCTCCTTTGTACCTTGCAAGAAAATAAAGAAAAAGAAGGAGAAAAACTAACTAAAACTAAATAAGGATAGTATCTATTCTAACAAGATTATTAATCATGCAATCAAAACAAGAAACTCACTTGTTTGATGTTTGTTTAAACCCCTATAGCATGTATGGGATTGGAAATATGAGTATATGAGTAAGTGTGTGAAGAACATGAAGTGGGAAATACGAATATGATGATGAAACTAAGATGAAGACATGTAAAAACTAAAGAAGAAGGAAGATTAGATGGCCCTTTGAAGCCTTGGGTCTTGTATGATCTTAGAGGATGAAGAAAAGATGAACAGTATGAAGCTAATTGACCACGTTTTCCTCCTTCAAGAGCTCCTAGAAGCCGTCACGTAGCGCTTCAATCCTTCAATGCTTAAGCCTCTTTAACTTCTTGAACCTCCTTTCAACCTTTTCGAACCTTTTTCGAATGACCAATGGCTTGGGTTTATATAGAACTAGTGTTAGACCTCTCACGCGCCTCCGCGGCCACTTATGGATCAACTTCAAAGAGTTTGAAGTCAATCCAACCAAAGAAACAAGATAATCTCGGTCAAATCATCATTATCTGTAATTACCGAAATCGTGTCGCCTAAGGGAGACGTCTTTTAGCTAAATTAAAGCTAATGATAATCCGGAGAAGGAAACCAAAAGAAGTAGAAAACCTAAACGGCGTCGTGCATAAACGACGCGCTTCAGTTAATTAAGAAATTAACTAAAAATCAAATTAGAAATTGAAATGAATTAGGACACCTAAAAGGCGTCCTCCAAGGGCGACGTCATTTAGTCGAATTTCACATTCCGATTAAAAATCTGAGTTAAAATCAATTTGTCTGATAAACTAAATAGCGTCGTGAGAGGCCGACGTCATTCAGACAATTAATCTAGAAAATTTTAATAAAAATTAATTATTGATTAAATATCAGACCATTTTGGAATATTATTATATGATATGAAATTTACTCAATATGATGTCAAAATTAGCGTGTCTACACATAGATGGTGCACTAATAAGCTTTATCGCACCGCCAGCGCCTGGAGTTTATTCATGCTCCGAATCAATAGCCGCTTGCGTCGTTGGGATCGTCTCGGCAAGGCCGACCTCACTATACGTTCCATCTGCCAGCAGTGTGTCGTTTTGCATGTCGCACTTACACGTTTTACGAAGACGTTTGTGCTCATCGTTCAAGGTCATCCTGGACTCTGATTTGAGCACCGTCATTGGTGTTGGTCTCGTCTTAACGAGACCCATCTAGTTTCAGCACACATCTGCCTCGACTTGCATCGTTTTGCATGTCACTTCCCATACTTCCCAAGGCGATGGCTACTAGCTACTCGAGCAAACATTGGGGGAGATCTTGGATTGGATAACTTAGTGGATGATTAGAACAATTTCAAGAATGATTGGAAGCATGATTTGGACCAGTTGAAGGGTGATACTCGGAGCCTTTGTACCATGCTAACCAAGCCAAAGGATGTTGTCTACAAAGCCGACCTAGCGATGATCAAGGAATATGAAAATCAAATGAAACATGTACACTATGTAGCCGATCCAGCAACTAGAAGATGAATATTTGGGGGAGGTTAAATCAATGATGCATGTAGCAGATAATGACCTCTTCCTCACTGAAGAGAATGAGCCGAAGACAGGAAAACTACTTGGAGATGTGGTTGATCAGCCAAAGGTCGTTCGAGATGTCACTAGTTTGTAAGATATTTTGAGGCATACTTTCTTCCTCAGGTTGGAACATTCATGCGCACGATGATTCATGAACCGTCTGTGTTGTTTCCCGAGTATGCTACCATCATTTCTCCATAGATATTGACTCACTTTAAAACTCAAAGACAAGTTTTCTCAAATAAGGTGAGAATGATGGAAATCCAAAAACTGCAGAAATGGAGCCAAAGATCGATGTTATATTTTGTTTGGCCCATTAGAGACCCAGTTGATGTCTTTTCTATTTTCTTTATTTTTTCTACATGTTTTTTGTCATTTTAAGAGTCTTATGGATATCTTGGTAATTTTTCAATTATGACTTCATTTTAGAAGCCTATATATGTCCTATGTACTCCCTCTTGGGAAAGGACATGATGATTAGAATGAAAACAGATAATGCCTCTTGACACTATAATGCCTCCTGACCTCCCTACAATCGGAGAAAGAGCACTTTGGATAGTGTAGATCCCTCAATTTCTCTCATAAGATCCTCCCCTTTATCCTCACATTTGGTCTCCTGGATGCATAAAATGTCAATCTTGCATATACGGACGAATTCCTTCAACACCACCCGCTTTTTCCTTCCTCATATTCCCCTCGCATCCAAAAGACTATTCATTAGATGTCAATAGTCTCCTCCATCCCCCCACCCTACCCTCTATTGACAATATCTTCCTCCCCCTCCACAACAACCCCCGCCCCCTTTTCTCTTGGGAGGGTGGGCATGCTCACTTAAAGGCAGAAAGGCAGATGAGGGAAGAGGAAATTGTGGAATTTGGAAGATTAGTGTCTACTCTGCAAGAGTTCAAGGTGGGTCAGTCTACGAAGGATGTGTGGGTTTGGAGTTAGGAAGCTTCAGGTTTTTTCTCTGTTAGATCAGCTTATCATGCCATTGCTGATGGAGGCTCCCATCACCCGTTTTATAAACAAGTTTGGCACCTAAAAAGCCAACTCAAGGTCAAGGTTCTTTTGTGGAGGATCTCTCATCGTAGGCTGCCCACTTGGGATCGTCTCACCCGCTTTTTTGGAGAACATTGCCATGCTTTGTCCCTTGTGTGGAGATTCAGGGGAAACCATCGACCATCTATTTTTGAAATGCAACCTCGAAGGTGTGGACGCTTATCTTCAGCAAACTCAGAGTCAGAGATGGGTGCAAGGTTAGAGTCGATGGAAGACCTTTTTCCTGTCTTGGCGAAAGGGGGCTCTCATGAAGGATGATGCGAGTAGGGGTCTCAATGGGGCAAATTCAGGTCGGGTCAGGGAGGATCCGAAATAAGATCTGAAACCTAAGATCCGAATCCGGATCCGACCCGATTTTATGAGACATTTTCAGATCCGGATCCGGATCTAATTCGGACTTCAGAAACGGGTTTCGGATCTGATCCGAAAATTAACATATGAAATTTCTTTTGGCCATCTGATGGTTCTGGATCCGAATCTCATCTGATTTTTGGATCTAATTGTCTGCACCTTTTTACAAACCCATATTTGAGCTGTTTACACCTGTTTGCAAGCACGGAATTTGAACCTTCTACACTAATTCGCAAGCCCAGAATCTGAAACGTTTACACATGTTTACGAGCCCATAATCAAATGTCATTTACAACCATTTACAAAGTCCAAAACTTAAGCAGTTTACACATGTTTACAAGCAAGAGTACAGATAAAGCGTGCAGCCCTATCATAGAATGAAGCCTAGTAAACAAAACATCCAAGGGTTCATACTTTCTTCATTTTCTTCATATCTTTAGATGTCCAGCAAAATGAAGGCTTTCAACTCCGGAACGTGACAAATGTGCAAAAATTCCAGCATTCTTTAATTCCAAGATCATCCATAGTACTTGCAATTGTTTCATTAATCCAGTTGGTCCTTCCATTTGCATGAAGATGGCAGAGACTCCTAAGGAAAGATCACAAACCATCTTCCTCCAACCTTCATACCATAAAACCATTGAAATCCATTTCCTCCAACTTGATGAAAGAAAAAGAAAGACCTATAGGTATATAGCTGCACAGTTATAGAACAGATAGTCAAATAAAAGGAATCCACACCACTAGAAAATGCAGTCTTCGAAAAAAATGGAGACCTCACGCGGATGCCAAAAAAGAAATCAAAAGGATATACTTAACAAAATCAATAAGAAAAATCCCATTAAAAGGCCCTTCAGCAGTTTATTTAATACATGAACTCCAGGTTGGTAGTGTGGTACAAAATGATATAATCTGTTTTTCTCAGACTACTTGACATAATCCACGCTATATCATTGCTCTAGTTATATAATAACATCCACTTGCAATAAACATGTTTGCACACATGCCTTTTGGCTCTACAAGTTCAAAGAATTCTGAAGTGTGCCACTGCAAAAGTTTTCATTGACCGCAAACCCATTGCCTTTTGGATACCGTAAGTACATGACAGTCAGTGAACACATGTTGTAGTGGACTTTAATGGAGTTGACAGTAAAAACATGGCAAATTTTTTTTAGAGGAAAGCCAGGGGCATCATATACATTGATAATATTAACAGTAAAGACGCATCCTAAAAACAACTTACTATGGAATATAAGAAAAGTCAACATAAAAATCTAAATAGAAATGCTAAATCTCACCTAGCAGTCACCTCTGTACAGCAGTCACCTTAGCCTTGCACTCACCAATCTATACAAAGAGAGTCATATACAGTCAAATCAACTACCGTACTTTTTCTGCAGTCTCTTTTAACTGAAATTAAAATTACTAATAGAGTCAAGAAAACTACAAGGTATTGATAACTACTAAGAAAATGGAATGATATGGATAGAGCAATTCTCTCAATTCTCACATATCTGTAAAAAGGTAAAAATAGATAACTACTAAGAAAATGGAATGATATGGATGGAGCAAACACCAAAAATTTCATGGTAAACAAATGCATATAAAGCATCCTCATTGACCAGCCCTTCCTAGCAACATTTTCACATTCAAAAATCAAAATGACCTCTCAAATCCCATCACTGTGGGCCATTTTATTCAATAGTCCAAACCCCCCAATTTGGTGACCAACAATTGACTGGATCCACGGCGGGGGTTATGGGGAATGGGATTGGAGGAGAAGCATCAAAACATCCCTTTTGAGTTAAAGTGTGGTAATTCTCCACCTTGCCTCAAGACCAAGCTGCTGAGATTAGGAAATATATCCAACAAGCAAGAGTAATCACAAACGAACAAAAGGGGAACAAGGTATACAACATCAAGCCATGCAAAACTTTCCAATTTCCCACTTGCTTGGCATATTGTTATAGGAGCCACACAATCCATCAAGTAGGGAAAAAAAAAATACACGACTTTATAGAATCCCACATGCCTAAAAGTTGCTCCAATCAAGCAGTGGACAAGAACCCAGGAAAAAAACACAGAAATCAAATAAAAAATAAGCACAAATCTACATGTGGCATCTCAACACACTCCAATCGCCAAGATTATATTTTCTGAGAAATACAGAATCACAGTCCAAACTCTCAAACAACTGCAGAAGAAAAGAAAAAAAAAAAAAAAAACCACGGATGCAGTAAATTGCAGGAAGAGACGCTCATGAACATGCAGCAAGCACGCGGTTTTTGTGTGTGTGTGTGTGTGTGGTGGGGGGGGGGGGGGGGGGGGGGGGGGGGGGGGTTGTCTATGGCGGCAAGCACACGGGGAACGGAGCACTACGGCAGCGAGCACCCAAGGGTGGATCTGCAGCGAGGAGCACAGGGGGCGGATCTCGATCGATTGGATCCGCAATCTACGGCGGGGATGGGTGCAGGCTCTGTTATCAAAGGCGTGCGAGGCGTTCGCCTAGGCGAGGCGAGGCGAGGGTTTGGCGCCTTTCTTTCCCGGTTTTCGCCTAGGCGATCGCCGGAAATGCCTATATCGCCCAGTCGCTCGCCTAGGCGCGCCTCACACGCCAGCGCCTCAGGCGCCTTACGGAAAGAGCCCACCAGCCCGCTACGAAGAAGCCCACCGGCCCGCTACGAAGAAGCCCACCGGCCCGGTTCGTTTGGCCCAATACGAAACGGCCCACTGTTATAAGCCTACCCCCCTCCACCGGTTACCCTAAAACCCTGAGCTTTCACTGCGTCCCGACACGAGCGGCAGGCGATCGCAGTCTCCTCCGGCAAGGATACAAGCGGGCATCGGCGGGAACCGACTCCGGCGGCAGCGGAGAACTTCTCCGGCGACGGCGACGGCAGGTAAGTCGTATCTCTCTCCCTCCCTCTCTCTCTCTCTCTCTCTCACGCAGTCACCCTCTCTCTCTCTCGCACTGTCCCTCCTTCTCTCTCTCTCTCGCACTCCCTCCTTCTCTGTCTCTCTCGCACTGTCCCCCTCTCTCTGTCTCTCTCGCACTCCCTCCTTCTCTGTCTCTCTCAATCTCTCCGTCTACCTCCTTCTCTGTGTCTCTCACCCCCGACCCCCTCATTCTCTCTGTCTGCCTCCCCCGAGCCCCACTCTCAATCTCTCTCAGCCTCTCTATCTCTCTCACCCCTGACACAGGTAAGTCGTCTCTCTCTCCCTCTCTCTCTCTCTCTCTCTCTCTCTCTCTCTCTCTCTCTCTCTCTCTCTCTCTCTCTCTCTCTCTCTCTCTCTCAGTCACCCTCTCTCTCTCTCGCACTCCCTCCTTCTATGTCTCTCTCGCATTGTCCCCCTCTCTATGTCTCTCTCGCACTCCCTCCTTCTCTATCTCTCTCAATCTCTCCGTCTACCTCCTTCTCTGTGTCTCTCACCCCCGACCCCCCTCATTCTCTCTGTCTGCCTCCCCCGACCCCCACTCTCAATCTCTCTCAGCCTCTCTATCTCTCTCACCCCCGACGCTCACTCTCACTCTCTCTCACCCCGGACCCTCACTCTCTCTGTGTGTCTCTCAATCTCTCTCTGTCTACCTCCCCTGACCCTCTCAATCTCTCCCAACCTCTGTCTCTGTCTCTGTCTCTCACGCTTGCTCTCTCTGTCTCTCACCCCCACCCTCACTCTCTGTCTCTGTGTCTCTCACCCCCGACCCCCTCATTCTCTCTGTTTGCCTCCCCCGACACCCACTCTCTGTCTCTGTGTCCTTCTCTCTCACTCTCTCTTGCATGTCTCTCTGTCTCTCCCCTCCCCCGACCCCCACTCTATCTATCTTGATCTATGTCTCTCTGTCTGTCTCTCTCAATCTCTCCCAACCTCTGTCTCTGTCTCTCACGCTTGCTCTCTCTGTCTCTCACCCCCGCCCTCACTCTCTGTCTCTGTGTCTCTCACCCCCGACCCCCTCATTCTCTCTGTTTGCCTCCCCCGACACCCACTCTCTGTCTCTGTGTCCTCTCTCACTCTCTCTTGCATGTCTCTCTGTCTCTCCCCTCCCCCGACCCCCACTCTATCTCTCATGATCTCTGTCTCTCTCAATCTGTCTCTCCCCTCCCCCGACCCCCACTCTATCTCTCCTGATCTCTGTCTCTCTGTCTGTCTCTCTCAATCTGTCTCTCCCCTCCCCCGACCCCCACTCTATCTCTCCTGTTCTCTGTCTCTCTGTCTGTATCTCTCAATCTGTCTCTCCCCTCCCCGACCCCTACTATCTCTCTCTGTCTCGCTCACTCTCTCTTGCTCTTTGTCTTTACTGTTTACAGGTGGACTGTGGATGTTGATTTAATTTTTAAGATGACCACACCAACCGGAGGTTCGTCTCATTCGTCTAATCAAGGGCCTACCGAAGGGAAGGGGAGAAATAAAGATCCAGGCTGGAAATATGATACTTTGGTGAATCCAAATAATAGGGACTGGGTAAAATGCAACTTTTGTCAGAAAGATTGTAAAGGAGGGATCCACCGGTTGAAATAACATCTAGCAGGTACTTCTACAAATGTGACAGTTTGCTTGAAGGTGACACCCGAGGCAAAAGAAGAAATTAAACAATATATGGAGCAATCAAAACAATCAAGGATTGAAAAGAAATGTTTGATTAGGGAAGCGGAAAGTCGAGATGATATTTTTAGAAATTCAGTTTCCAAAGATTCATCATTTGAGGTGAATCAAGTTGACGACATTCTTGCAAAGCCTCCTCGGATGAAAGGTCCTTTAGATAGATTTTGTACTCCTAATCATGAAGATTCAAAGGGCAAATCTATCAAGGATAAGAAGCATGAGAAGGAAGCACGAGAAAGGGTCATCCAATACATAGCTAGGTGGATGTATCAAGCTGGAATTTCATTCAATACCGTGCGTCTAAATAGTTTCCAAACAATGTTAGAAGCTATAGGACAATTCGGTCCGGGATTGAAAGGCCCTACCTATCATGAACTTCGTGAGACCCTTCTCCAGAAGGAGATTCAAAAGACTCAAGAAATAGTAGATTTACAAAAAGCCAGTTGGGTGAAGTTTGGTTGTACTATCATGTCTGATGCATGGACAGATGGGAAAGGCCGTACTTTGATAAATTTTTTGGTCAATTCACCTACTGGAACTGTGTTTTTGAGGTCTATTGATGCATCTCAATATGTCAAAGATGCAAAGTTGTTGGCTGACTTATTGAACAAGATAGTTATAGAGGTTGGTGCGGAGAACGTGATACAACTTGTCACAGATAATGAAGCAAGCTATGTTGCTGCAGGAAAAATGTTGATGGCAGCCCATCGTCAGTTATTTTGGACACCATGTGCTGCCCACTGCCTAGACTTGATATTGGAGGACATTTCCAAGGTGTCTCCAATCAAGTCAACCATTCGGAGGGCAAGGATGGTTACTACATTTATTTATGCACATACGAGGGTGCTTGCTATAATGAGGAAGCATACAAATGAAAAGAATCTTGTCCGTGCAGCTGTGACTCGCTTTGCCACAAATTATTTGAATCTGCAAAGTTTGTTAGATTGTAAAGATGGTTTGAGAAGAATGTTTACATCTAGTGAATGGACAAGTAATAATAAGTGGGCAAGAAAAATTGAAGGAAAGAAAGCACAAGATATAATTTTGAAGACTCAGTTTTGGAAGGGAGTTATTTATGCACTAAAGATATTCAAGCCTCTTGTCATGGTTCTGCGCTTAGTTGATGGAGAGAAGCCGTCAATGGGTTACATTTATGAAGCCATGGAACGCGCCAAGGAAAGTATCAAGAATGCTCTAGATGGAAAAGTGGACAAGTATGGTCCACTTTGGGAGATCATTGATAGGAGATGGGATTTTCAGCTTCATCGTCCTTTACATGCAGCTGGATACTACCTTAACCCTCAATTCTATTATGCAAATCCAGAGATTAATTCAGATGATGAAGTGAAGCAAGGACTATATGATGTCATTGAGAAGTTAGTTCTTGATCCTAATGTACAAGATGAGATTACCAAGGAATTGGCATGTTATAGGAATGCTATAGGTTTCTTTGGGAGAGAAATGGCCATAAGACAACGTACCACATCTAATCCTGGTATATTTCTATATGGACTACTAGTACATTTATTCATTAAATTCTTTTTGATGTGAAAATTAAATACTATTTGCATCTCTTATGTAGTTAATTGGTGGGTGGATTTTGGGAGCAAAACTCCTAATCTGCAAAAGATGGTCATTCGCATCTTGAGCCTCACTTGTAGTGCATCTAGCTGTGAACGCAATTGGAGTACATTTGAACAGGTTTTGATTTTTATTAACTTTCATTGAATAATACATGTTATGTTTTTTTATTCTATATTAATCTAATAATGATATTTTTCTAGGTGCACACTAAGAAAAGGAATAGGTTGGAGCAAAAGAAGCTGAATGATCTCGTGTTTGTGCAATACAACCAACGCCTTCGAGATCGCTTTTTATGTTTCCAACAAAGTGAACTTGACCCTATAAGCTTGGAAGATATTGATGATTGTAACGAGTGGATAGCACATCCTCATGATAATGAAGATGTTGTACATGAGGATGAAGACCTCACATGGTTCGATGTTGAGATTGTTGCAGGAATTGGTGTAGAAGAAGGTCCACGTACAAGGACATTGTCATCAAAGAAACGTTGTTTAGGGAAGGGGAAAGCAGTTGCAACAAGTTCCACATTAGACTCTATTGATGAGCTTGAAGTTGGGTCTGATGATACAACGGAGGACTCTGAAGTTGAACTTCCACTTAAGCAAGATGAGGATTCTGAGAGTGATGAATGAGTGAGGCTTGAGAGTTGTGAAAGGAATGTATTCATAGGCTTGTTAGCCTTATTTGGAAATGTTGGCTACTTATTTTCTTAAGGAACATTTGAATGTTGTAATAGACTTATCTTACATTTCTACATTTATATTGTGTTTGCTTAGCATTTCATTGATAAATTTCATTATGGTGAATTTAATTGGTAGTAAAATGTCTATGAATTTGTTGATTACATATTTAAGTAATTAAAATTTATTTCATTTACTTTGATTTAAAATTATATGGTTATATTTGATAATTTGAGTGAATAAATATCATTCTATATGATTATTTGGCTATTTTGTATAATAAGTAAATTATAAATATATTTTTTTTTTAAATGTCGCCTCAAACGCCTAGGTCATCGCCTAGGCGTTTGAGGCTGAGGCGACCCCCCGATCGCCTCGGTCGCCTCTCGCCTCTGACTACATAGGGTGCAGGGGAACTGCACTGTGTCTGCTGAGGTGGAACGCTATGGCTGGAGGACGGAATGCTGCAGGCCTGTGATGAGCACACCAAGCAGGGGGAGTCCAAGGCCTGGAGAATCGTTGGTGGTGGTGGGCATGGTCGCTACGGTGCTGCGGCTGGAGACTGGGACAAAGAAACCCTAGCGTCCTTGCAATTAGAGGTGGCGATCAGGGCAAAAAAGCCTGGTCCAGATGGAGTCTCCCGGGAGATCCAATCCCTGCCCCGTCAAAGGTAACTTCGGGTGTGACCCGAAACAAGTTGCCGGATCAAAGACAATGATCCGAATTCCGTTCCTTGCACGGATCCAGGGCAGGTTATCGGATCCCGCCGATCCGTTGACACCCCTAGATGTGAGGATCTGGTGGCTCGTCCTCCATGTGACCCTATGGACCATTTGGGGAGAGCGGAACAACAAGATATTTAAACAACAAGCTTTGGTACCAGAGAGAATTGTCTTTTGTATCTTTTTCATTGAGGGAAGGGGCAGCTACTTTTTGTAAAGTGAACGATAATATATTTTTTTAGGCTTTTGGACGACTGATTTTCCTTTGCACCACTTCGGTGCCTTTTGTATGTGGGGAATCTCAAATGGGTTTCCTCTCTCATTCGTGTACGTCATTCTCCTTTTTATTTAATACAATATGTGGTACCATCCAAAAAAATGATAAGGAGACAACCGTGAACATGTTTGACAAGAAATACTAATGTGGAAATGGTCCTCTACAGTAGGCTAATCTATGCAAGAACATGCATGTACTTATCACTATTAAATAATGAGACATACATATGAAGCATCAATTAGGTAGGCAGCAAGATTTTGGCCAAGGGTGCTGTTAGCCTCCAAGAACATTGAGGGTCCAGAGTCCAGCAGAACAATGATACCCAGCATAGCTCGCATATTGTCTAGGTGTGGCTTCAACCTCTGAAAATTAAGAATATAGTGCATGATTCAGTCTAGCAAAAAGACTAAAAACTTTCAAAAGTGGTGAATGCGTACCATCTCTTCAAGCATGATTTTCTGCAGTAACTTCAAAAGCAATGAATGGTCACCAATCTCTGAAAGGCAAGAGAAAACCGCCTCAGTGACAACCTTGAAAGTTCCACGATTTGAGACCTTTCCTGCATTTTCACTGCCTGAATAAAACTTTTCTGCAAAGAAAACAAAGAGTCAGATCAATGAATAGGACAAAGATGTGTTACTAACTTGCTATCATAATTTATATGTATACCTTTTCTGACATGTGACCAATGCTGAATATGGGGGAAAAAGACATGAAATATAACATTTGACCAACAAAAAACAACCACCTGTTCATGGTCTTCTTTACATCCAAATACTAAGTGAGAACATAAAGGTTTAATGTGTTAAACGAATCGACCACTGCAATACAGATACTCATTTAGAGAATGTACTCAGATCAAAACCAGCCCAAGATCAAGTGAATTGGGCAACACTCGACTTATTCAACTGAATAGGCCTATTATAACCCAACTCTTGTAGCACACCCACTCTTTTTTTTTTCTTTTTTCTTTTTAGAGAAGGCCAAGCAATGACTGCACCAAATGTCCGCTACTGATCAATGCTGCAATTTGCAGCTGGCAATCCAGGAGGAGAAGAAAATGAGAGAAGAGAAGAAGAGGAGGATGAGGACTGGGAAAGAATCCTTTTACAAAATTTCAAGGGATGTATATTTATTAATCAAATTTTATTTTTAAAAAAATCAACAGTTCTAATCCCATATTGCAATTGCAACAAAAAATATGAAGTGTACCCCAATTAGAGATTTACTGCCTCTTTGTCATAAATTATATTTGTTTCAGATTGATCTGAAATCATGCGCCATCACATGGTAGATATAATTGCACTGATGGAAAGTGGAGGCACAAGAAAGTAAGAAATGCAAGTTGTAACTAAATAAGAATTTATGAATTTGGACTTCTAGAAAGTGCAGTAATTAATGCAAACTGCCCCTGAAATTTGCAAATTACTATATGAAATTATGCACCTTCAATTTAACTGAAGAAAAATCCCAAAATTTACACAGATTAGCAATTTTTTTGGGTTCTTCATAAATTATTGTGATTAGTGCATAATTAACCTGCAATTGAACATCATTGCATGAAATAAAATATGTTTGCCATTACTATGAGCTGAATTGGGTGTAATTGAAGAGACAACACAAAGTTTACCCTAACTATACACCTTTAAGTTTTTTTATAAATTACTATAATTTAACATATATGAATGAACTATTTTTACAGTTGATGATTAAGTAGGATAACGGCAGGAACTACAGGTATAGGATGAAAGGATGAAGTATTAACTGACACCATAACTAGAATGGCTCATGACAACTAATACCCAAAGAGATAAATAGACGTAAGAACATTTAGCAAGTACAGGGGCAATTTAAGTCTTATGGAAAAGAGAATATATGAAAAGGAGGAAAGTTTCAGATGATACCAAATCTGAACATGACTCTGAGTTCCAGGAAGTGGCATTAGGCTGGCCAAGAAGGGATATAAACCTAATATTTTGAGTACCTAGCGATCTACTGTGCAAACATCTGAAACCTACCTTGGTCAAGGATTCTGATGATGAAGATGAACAGAAGAGTGGCATTAAGACACTAAAGGAGGAGACTATGCATGCTTGAATTGAGGATGGGAAATCATAAAAAGGTGCAGTGATGCTAGGAGGCATAAATATTGGGTCATCTTTTCTGAGATCAACATTAGTGATACTGACTAACAAGTGACTTGTGGACATGTACTATAGGCCATTATAAACAGAGCCACAAGTTTGGGTAGAGTTGACCTGAAAACCATCTATTGTATGCCATTATGAACAGGGCAGAAAGCTGGGGCTGACCTGAAAATCATGTACTATAGGCCAATTACGAACAGGGCGGCAAGTTTGGGTGAGGCTGACCTGAAAATAGGGTCTAGTTGGACCCAACTTCTTCTAGGTTGGGGTTGAATTGAATGTTTTCAAGCCAAGCCATCATTCACTCAGGTTAGGTTGGCCACTCAGGCAACCCAAAACAATACCTGAACATTTATTAAGAATTGTTCTCTCTCTGCGGTGTTTGACTTAGGTTCACATGTTGGGTTGAGTTAAGAGCTTACACATTTTTCGATCAGGTTGGTACATTTTATTACAATTACATACATAAACCTCAAGGAAAGAGAAGAAAAAAGAAAGAAGCTGAGTATTTACCTGGAAAGACTTTGAAGCGTGCAACTATGGTGATCAAGAAGCCTATATGATCTGCAAGTTTCACACGTCCAGATTTGTACATTGAGTGCAAAACCTCTAGGATCCTCAGTACTATACTTGGTCCCAAGCCATTACCTACATCAGAAGTTAGAACAGACGATATATATAATGTAAGGAAACATAAGCATAATATAAAAAATCAAAAAAAACACTTTCATATTACACACTATAGATCTCGTGGCTAGAAAGGAAAGAAAGAAGAAATTATATGGGTATCGTGTGTGGTGTATACACACTGTAAAAGGACAATGGTTTGACATTTACTCACATAAGCAACAAAAGGCCAACGCATCAAGCAAAGGTGAATTTAAGCTTGAAAAGTAATACAGACAGCACACAGCGATTTCCTGGCAATCTGTTGGGAGCCGGGCAAAAGGGCCATAATGTCTTTCACCTGCAATAAAGAAATTTCTCAATAAGAAAATAAAGAATTTATCTATAACAAGGTGATCTGCTTATTAAGAAATTTCTATTCTGTAACAGATGGAGATTGGCAGGTCGTATCAGCTCCGCATACAATTCAGTTGCAGCCAGGAAACAAGAGAAGAGTTCAACTAGCCAGTGGATCAAGAATAACAGCAAATGGAGGACTTCTCTCATCCCAAGGCAGGTCCAAGAGAAACACAGTTTTCACTATTGGAAAGAAGCAGATGGTCCGGATTAATGCATAATATGTTTAGGAAGAGATGGCAATGCTAGATAGCCTAGAGATGTTCTGATATGTTGGAAATGTGATTGCACGAGGCACACAAGAAATTAGGGCTGTAAACAGGTAGGATACGAATACGAAAACAAATGTTTCCGTTTTCTGATTCCGATAAGGATAGCTTGTTTCCGTTTCTGATTCTGATAAGATCGGAAAGTGCATTATCTGTTTCCGATTCCGATAAAATCGGAAAGTCCATTTTCAGTTTCCGATTTATTTCTGATTCCAATATCAGAATAGGATATTATTTCCGATAATTATCGAAAATTACTGATTTCTTGATTTATTTGTTTAAAACATAAAAAATGAAACCTAAATATAACCAATACATCTTAGTATATTAGATAATGATTAATAAGATTAAAACAATCCTAAGGTTAATATTATTCTTAATAATAAATTTAATAATAATCGGAATCGGAAATCGGAAAGCGGATACGGAAACAAGAGTTTCTGTTTCCGATTCCGATAGCTTATCAGAAATATCCGATTCTGATTCCGATAGCTATCGGACGGATATTTTTTATCGAAAACATTTTTTTTTTGGTAACGGATCGAAAAATCGATAATCGGATTTCCATTGACAGCCCTACAAGAAATGCTTACTATCAGTGAAGGAAGGATTATGTTCAGAAAGAACAGAGGCAAGCTATGCAAGGCTCACCAGGGGGCGATTCTTGGAATCTGAGTGCTGAAGAAACAAGTGAATCCATATTCGAAGGCTAGAAGCTCCATAGTTCCTTCTTGACCACCAGTTCAGAGTACCTGCCTTGCAAAGTGTCTATGGTGCTGGCAATAATTAGCCAACTGCTAAGCAATGGAGCTTGGCAGGAGAAGCAAGAATATCATCTTAGCTTTTCCCCAGTAAAGAGCCATAGGATCTAGCACTTATGAAAGGTCAGTTATTTGTGGGTAATATGATAGGAGGGGAGTCCAGCTCGGTAGCATCCCTATGACATGGCCACGGTTGATCGATGAACAAGGAACTGAGAAGTCTTCTCAAGCAACAAAGCAGGACGACTTCCCCAATATGATGGAGTCGGGAAGTAATTCTTCCCCAAACAAGATAAGTGCACTGTCACCTCTGGCTATCAATGCATGTGATGATCAGGGAATCATACAGTGGGGTTCCTCATCCCAAGGCATGATCAATGTTTCACATCTTTCCGTCAAGGAGAAATCATCACCTGATTCACTCCCTTCCACCTTCCCAACTCCCACTCTTCACAACTATGAGGACTAAGATTGATGTGAAGGAGACACAGGAGGAAGAGGAACGTGTAAAAAGGAACAGGAAGAGACTAACACAGCATTACAAAAAGGAAAGGCCAAGGACCTTATCCAATCCTGGAACAATGATGAAAGTGTTGAAAAGGCAACTCAAATCATGAGTTATCCGGCAAAATCAGTCAATTCAGAAGGCTATGGAGGAGCATGCAAGGAGTTGTTCCGGGAATGGTCTGAATAATGGACAAGGTGAAAGAAGCAAGATGTGGAAAAACACCCAATGGTCCACGAGAGTGAGGTATTTACCATCTGTCATCAGAACATCTTTCAACCCACGGATATCAAGGATTTGCAAGTGAGGGTCTTACAAGATATGGGATTCCAGTTATATTCTTTGTGAGACTTTTAATTAACAGGACTAGAGTTTTATCTTTTATGCATTTGTCATAAGGAGGAATTACTACTCCTATCATCATCTATACTCACAAAATTGGTGGTAGTATCTAGCTTTTACAAAAAAATCTGACAGGAGTATGTGACTGTGCCAGTTGTTGCAGAATAAAATAAAATATGTTGCAAAATTAAACTAATAGTCACCATAGGTACCAAGATCATCATATGTACTATAGAACTCTCCCAATGTAAGCTGCAAGTTGTCATATTCTAAGGCAAGAAGAGATTGATGAAGAGAGCATTGACCAACGCGTAGCTGGAGCTCTAAAATAACCTGCAAAAAATTGTCTTCAAAATCATCTAAAAAGGAAGAACAACAACAAGGCCATCTCAACATCAACCGTGGGGCCTAGCAGCAAGAGGGGATGTATTCAATTCAAAAACAAAAATCCTCCTCTGTCAGTATCTGCAGTGTAAAACCTGGTAATATCATACCTTCGAAACAGATGGACATTTGTCATCTAATCTCAGCAATAACTCTGGCAACTTGTATAACCAAGCAACTTGATAGGTTAACAATTCATGAGAACTGAAATCTGACAACCATGTATTTTGTCTTTCTCCCTGCAAACAGAATAAAACATGGTAATGAAACATTTGCAAAACATTAATGTAATATAGTTCTTACATTTGATAAAATAATATCCAAAATAAAGATTATAATTCTTCAACTAAGCAAATTTGTCTCCACTCAACTATGAGAGCCATGGGAAAGGTGTTGGTAGAATGACAGCTTACAGGGAGTAGCATTTCCACTAATGCACACAAACATGCCATCGTCAGCTTAGAATCCATTCTGCAACTCTGAAATGTGCCAGTAAAGGCCTGTAGATCCAAATAAGCAAATGAACACCCTTTTTAAATGTGCAACACAACAGAATAAGAAATTATCCATAATAGGAGAAAACTGCAAAATCATATTGCATAAAACCTAGAACAAAATCATATTACATAAAACCTGGAAAAGTAGTCTCCAAACTAATATATTCAATATCATGAGATGTTATATAACCATCACTGTAGACAAGATTCAATTACAGTCCTGTTGAGTTCCTAAGAAATTAAAGAAACTTGAAGATTCAATAAATTGCACACAAAGGATACAAACATTTAAAAGGCGAGCTTTCCAACATCCTGGTACTTGTGATACAAGGCCTGGAATAAGTTGTACCAAGGAAACTAAGTACTTTTCCTGGACCACCATACTAGGCTGTGTATTACTGCAAAACTGCAAGAAAATAATAACTAATTTAATGTGCTTCCAAAACAATAATGTAGACAAGGAAAATGGACTTTAAGAAAACTATGACGACAGAGAAGACACTGATAGCTAGTCACTATAGTATTATCATAGTGCAACCAAGTTGATATGTAATGGGACTCGTGAAACATGTATGCATCTCAATGACATGGATGTGTCCTGACGGCATCAAAACACAAAAAACAGATGTGAGGTATTAATGATTGTGGACAAAAAAAAAATCTAAGGAAAAATTAGAAGGCCAATACATAAGTTAAGGAGGACCTTTTACTAAAATTCCCTAGGAAAATCTCTAAAAAATAAAATAAAAAAGAGAAAAGAACCCTGAAAAAACCCAAGCAGAGGTCAAGCTACTCCTAGATATCACACCAGCTGCCCATGGCCCAAATTTGAAGCCCAATCAAAAGCCAAACCAACTATATAGTCTCAAGGCAAACCAGCCCAACAAACCCAGCCCAAGTGGTACAGTAAAAGAGGTATGAACAGTAATGCTGAATAGTGCACCTGTCGCAAGAATACTACCCAAAAAACCCACCCCAAAAAGTCAAACAAAGGGGCTGCAAAAAAAAAAAAAAAAAGAAACAAAAAACAAAAATGTCCCCCAAACTCCCCTCATTTGCTGCCCAAGGCAGCAGCCCCTTTGGGGGCTGCAGCCCCCAGCCAGATCGCCCCCTTGTGGCGATGTCCCCCTCGCCTTCGACCTACCAAAAAAATAATTTTTGTTATAAATGATAAAATACAGGTGGGCCCACATAAGCTTACATGACCCAATGACAAGAAGGCATGTGGCTCTTCATCGCTTCGTCATCATCGCCATGTCAATGCCACCTCGTGCCTCGTCATCGTCAAATGGACAATCGGATAAGAGGAGGACTTGGGCCACCTAGGCTAGGCCCACCCACAAGGGCCAATCACATGCTGCCCATGGTCACGTGCCTCGATAGGCGATTCTGATCACAGTTTAATTGTTTTCATGCAAAGAAATTGGTCTTTTATAGTTCAATCTCTCCAAAGACCAACCCGATGCATAGCGGGGCCCACATGCGAATACTACCCCATGAAGGCATGAACATTACTATATGAACAGTGTCGAGTGAGCAGTACCAATGAACAGCATCGGGTGAACAGTACCATGAACAGTACTGTGAATAGTACCTTTTTATAAAAAAATTAAAAAATATAAGAAAATCATAATTGAATTCCTCACTTCCAACGAACAACATGTGTGAAAATTGAGTAAAAAGAACGATATTTTGGCACTGCATGAGCTATTTTAGAAAGCGAACTACTTTTTAAAAGAAATCAATGGATTTTTTTGTCGCAGCAAGATGTAATCAATGTTAGTCTACAGACTGACGGAAAAGATCCAATTTAATGAACCCTTATGATCATTTCCATGGGCGAGTCAACATATCTCGTTAGATCGTGTTTGCGTTTAATCGTGTTGCGAGTCTAAATCAACTTTTCATCGGGAAATCATGATTCCCATCAACTAATAAATCAAAGAAATCATAAGGTAAATACCATGCCAAAATCACCTTCAACAATGATCTAAAGCTATTAATCACATTTGTGTGTTTAAACATATTGTCAAACCACAATAATAGTGTGTTTGTACATTCATGTAGATGTGGCTTACTTCATAAAATTAACCGTAAAATCTAAAGAAAATGACCAGTATGAAGCTTTAAAGGTTTTCATTCAACTCCTTAAGGATGAATGACAAGGGTATGAATCTCTATTGGATGATTGCATTAATAAGTGAACAACATCAGACTCTTCAACTAGGACTGGCTTGAGGTAACAACCCCCTCAATTGGTGTGGCACAAGGGGTCAATTTTCAACCCGACATGAAGTCAGGGACACTAATCCAAATTAGGGGTGTCAAGGGTCAGACAATCAAAAACAAGTACTTTTGAAAAATCAGAAAAAAAAAAAAAATCAGAATCATGCACGCCTACACATATCGAATGTAAGAAGCCCATTACAGGGTGCAAAAGAATGAGCCATGGAAGTACCTGCATACAAAGAGTACTTTCGACAAATCCAAGAAATTTCTCCTTCAGAGCTTCAGTGTCATCCATCAGTTCAGGGAGGTGAAAAAATATCTCAGTAATTCTAATGTTCAAGATGAAATATCTGATATCTTCCTGGAAAGCATTAGAGAAAAGTACGAGTTAGACAGCAACTTTCACAGTTTGTTCATAAAAGAGAGTACACTGTTCTAATACGTCCAGACAGATTAGTCTCACTAGTGCTTAGAGGAGAAAAAGAAAACATCCAACTCAACTGTAGGACAAACGGGAGGACACATGTATACATATGGAATTTAAAATAATATAAATGAGAAAAGGCCCTGATGATGATGATGATGGCATACATCTACACCACAACATAACCGGAAAAAATAATAATTATTGATACAGGTCAAACAGACACTATGTTTATATGGCTGACCAATTGGTATCCTAGTCACTAAAGCTAGGGAACTAGGTAAAAAATTTTATTCGTACCAGGAAATAATAGGAGAATCACTTCAAAGTGAGCATATGGGTCGAACAGGAGATGTTCAGAAGTTACACATGCATCAGTTGTAACCATATGTTTACATCCTATCAATGAATTAATATTGTACCTCATCCCATCAACTGGGACCACAGACTCTAATGGAGCTAAACGTTTCACAAGAATGATTATGCCAGCAGTGAACCAGACAACACCCTCATGTTTTAATAATCTCCTGTCACATGATCCCTGGGCTGGCACAGTGGCGGGGGGATTATGAAAGATGAAACATCCCTGAAACACACAGGGTGATGGATAGAAGGAAAGTCATGCACATTTATACAATGCAAGCAAAAGAACACCATTAAAAATTGCACAATTGCCATGGCGCGAAAACCGGTTCAAGTTCCAGGACTAGTCTTTTTTTTTCCTTTTAAAGAAGAAATGCCTAGTAGCATTCTAATTTGTTACGATGATCATGACATTTTCAAATTTAACTATTTCGTGGTCAATGTCGTAGTCCAAAAAAAATGTTTCATATATCAGAACCCTTACCAGACCTGACAACCTATTTAATGGATCGGCAACTAGTGGCCGCAGATTACTTGTCTGCTTCACCTGAATCCTCTGCGTGGTCCGTCTGGCATGGCTGAAACGGGCACCCATGCAAGTAACTTCTATTCAACATGGCAACAAGAGAGCTCATGAGAGGAGATGTAGGCAACAACTCCAGCTCTGTTTGAGCTGCTACGGGAGATGGTGGTAGATCCTCAACATTGCGAGGTCCTATAAATGGTCTCAGGTCATGAGCCAAGCAAGAGATGAATGGATGCTATTGAATATGCAAGCAGCTTCCGCAATTAGCCAAGCTACTACCTAAACCTCTAAAAGAGGCATAGCAAGGCTGTGGATGACTCTGAAACCATCTTCTCTCCCAGGTATAGAACCAAGCACAGGCTAGCCAGAGATGCACTCTTCGACTTGCCCAGCAAAGGCCCAGAAGAAGATTTTGCGCGGAGATCATAAAGACATCCTCCAGATGGGACCCTCCAGCTCCAAT
Source organism: Zantedeschia hybrid cultivar (assembly GCA_030544215.1). Classification (NCBI taxonomy): domain Eukaryota; kingdom Viridiplantae; phylum Streptophyta; class Magnoliopsida; order Alismatales; family Araceae; genus Zantedeschia; species Zantedeschia hybrid cultivar. Next base: position 9,479,450 of record JARZZO010000013.1, on the reverse strand, counting down.
GGGAGGATGTGGAGATAGTGCCACATCCATAGAGATGAGGAAGACAGATGTACCTAGGATGATTTCGGCTTGGGGAGGCATGCAGGCACTTGCAGTGGAAGAAGAGTCAGGAGATATGTAAGGACCTACACATAAACTACGGGGTATTTACACAAATTGCAAACAGATAAAAGGTAGGGTCTTGATTAAATTATCCCACACTCTAAATCAACCCTTAAAAACATAAATCTGTGAAGATCTCCCTGATCACCATGAAGATATCCAACACAACATTGATCTCGTATGGGAAGCCACCTTGCAGAATGCGAAGATGAGGTCAAAGATAGGACCTCCATCCTGACAGTGGTAGCCAAACCAGCCACTTAAAACTCCCTAAGTGAACAAACTTTAGAAGTTGAAGCCCTCCTTAGGGAATTTGAGGATGTGTTCCATGAAGATCTCCCTGATCACCATGCAAGATATCCAACACAACACTGATCTTGTCCCGGGAGCCACCTTGCCAAATTTGCCCCACTATCGGCTGAATCCCTTCGAACATGCCCAGTTACAAAGGCAAATGGAGGAACTCATCAAAAACAGGTCCATTAGGGACAGCATGAGTCCTTATGCAATAAAAGTACTCCTCACACCCAAAAAGGATGGAACTTGGCAGACGTGTAGACAACTGTGTAGTCAACAAAATCACAGTCAGATATCGTTTCCGCATCCCAAGGCTTGATGACATGCTGGACATGATGGTTGGCGCCACTATATTTTCAAAGACTGAAAAGAATGGTTACCACCAAATCTGCATCACACTAGAAGATGAGTGGACAGTCACCTTTGAGACCAAGGACGGGTTATATGAATGGTTGGTCATGTCCTTTGGACTCTCTAATGCCCCCAGCACATTTATGAGGTTGATGAATCAAGTGCTACGACCGTTCATTGGAACCTTTGTTGTTGTGTACTTTGATGACCACCTCCAGAAAGTTTGTGCTATCATTAGGAAACAAAGCCTTTATGCCAATCTCAATAAATGCTCCTGCATGAGTAAGAATGTTGTCTTCTTAAGATTCATAGCCTCAGCCGAAGGTATCTGCGCTGATCCCAAGAAGATCAAAGCCACAGTGGAGTGACCCGAAGCAAGAAACATCCATGATGTTCGGAGCTTTCATGACTTAATGATGTTTTACCATCGCTTCATATGGGGATTTAGCAGCATCATGGCCCATCACTGATTGCATCAAAAGGGGAAATCAAAGAAAAAATGGCTCAAGCCCCAATGCTTCGACCCCAGATTTCTCCAAAATGCTTGAAGTTGCTTGTAATGCTTCAAGGGTCAGAATTTGGGGAGTTCTAAGTAAAGATGGCCTCCCCGTGGCATTCTTCAGGGAGAAATTAAACAATGCTAAACTAAACGACTCCACCTATGACCAGAGTTCTATGCGGAGTGCAATCCCTACGTCATTGAAGGGCACTATTTGCTACCGCAAGAATTTGTCTTGTTCTCTTCCCATGAGGCCCTTCAGTTCCTCAACTCTCAAAAAAAGTGGAACCGAGACAAGTGGAGTAGCTCCAAGCCTACACTTTTGTGTTGAAACATAAGGCTGGATGGAGAATAGGGTTGTTGATGCACTTAGCTGAAGGATGATCTGGCTCTCTGCCGTCAACTTGGAAGTGACCGGGTTTGAGCAGCTCAAGGAAGCTTGTCCTGATTTTGGGGAAGCCTATGCTAAACTCAGGGAAGGCCCGTCAAGGGATTTCGGAGACTTAGTTCTTCATGGGTACTTATTCAAAAACCAGAGGTTGTGTCTCCCAAGGACTTCAATCAGAGAGTTCATTGTGTAGAAGCTTCATGCAGAGGGACTAGCTGAGCATTTTGGCAAAACAAACCCAATGAGACCAGTAAGAATCAATTCTATTGGTCGAGCCTTAAGCACAACGTGGCTTGAATCATTGCTCAATGTCGCACGTGTGCCACGGCCAAGCAACCAAGCAACACTGGCCTTATACCCCTCTTCCCATCCCAAAGGGACCATGGAAAGACATCAGCATGGACTTTGTACTAGGACTACCTCAAACTCTTAATGAGCATGATTCTGTCCTAGTTGTGGTAGATCGGGTCTCCAAAATGGTCCACTATTGGCCCAACCTTAAGCACAATGTGGCTTGAATCATTGCTCAATGTTGTACGTGTGTCGTGGCCAAGCAAAACACTGGCCTTATACCCCTCTCCCCATCCCAAAGGGACTATGGCAAGACATCAGCATGGACTTTGTACTAGGACTACCTCAAACTCTTAAGAAGCATGATTTTGTCCTAGTAGTGGTAGATCAATTCTCCAAAATGGTCCACTTCCTACCCTGTTTCAAAACGTCTTATGCTTCTAGGGTTGCTAGGATCTTCTTTGATGACGTGGTCAAACTACATCCGTTGCCAAAAATCATAGTATCATATAAGGATGTAAGGTTCATGAGCTACTTTGGAAGACCCTTTGGCACTAATGGGAACAAAACTGAAGTTTTCTACAGCTTACCATCCTCAAACTGATAAGCAAATTGAGGTAGTCAATTAGAGCCTAAAGAACCGATTGCGCTATTTGGTTGGAGAGCATTTGGGGAATTGGGATCTTATCTTGCCACATGCTGAGCCGACAACAGTGCGGTCAATAGGTCCATTGGGATGAGTCCATTTAAAGTTTTGCATGGGTACAGACATAGGAAGCAAATTGACTCATTCCCATCTCCATGCATGCTAAAGTCTCAGGAATAGCAAAGTCCTCCACATAACACATACCGAGCCTACATCGAGTTATTAGCAAATGCCTTGAAGCAAGCTATGAGTCTTACAAGTACTTAACATATCCCCACAAGCGATTCCAGGAATTCCAAGTGGGAGATTATGTAATTATTAGGGTGCAAGCTGAACGATTCCCATCATGAGTCGTGAAGAAACTACATGCACTTAGCATTGGTCCCTTCAAGGTTTTGCGGCGAATTAGATTAAATGGGTATGTTATAGATCTACCATCAGATTTTGGAATTAGCCCTACCTTCAACATTTCAGATCTGGTAGCCTACAAAGAGCCTATAGAGATTTCTAGCGACCCATTTGAACCTTCACCACCCATAAAGTATGAACAATGCCCCCCAGCAACCACCCACCACATTCCCAAACCAGCATGACCAAATCGAATGTGTGATGGATGAATAACAGTTTCCACTAGGAGTCATGGGTACTAGAGTTGTCAATGGGTCGAGCCTGGCCTGGGCCGACCAGCCCGTGCGGTGGCTTGGCCCAGCCCATACCTTTTCCCCAAGGCCCGTGGGCAGCCCGACCAGCCTGCTTCCTATTTGCCCCTTCATCCCATTCCAATTTTCTAGAAATGCGCTGCCTCCCTTCTCCTTGTCCAACTCAATACCCTAGCAATAGAGGTTCATGAAAGAGGGAATATTCTCTTCGGCAGCGGAAACCAGATCTACTAGAGTGGTGTCGATGGCGGCCTCAGGCAGATGTCCATCATGATCTCTCGGCGCTGTAGCAACGCAGCAGATCTCCTGATGTGGCACCAGCAGCGGCGGCCAATCTCCTAGTGCGGCACCAAAGTTGGGGATCTATCGGCGCATCTTTAGCGCAGTGGCAGTGCATCTCTCGACTCAACGGCTAGGGGTGTTCACGGGTTGGTCTGGTTTGGTTTATGGAAAAAAATTTGTCAAACTGAACCAAACCGATTGGATGATAGAAACTGAACCAAACCAAACCGAATTTATTCAGTTTGGTTTGGCTTGAACCGTCCACCACCGCAAATGGCCATATTGGTTCAAATCTGGTCAAAGCAAGAACGGCTGGGTGTAGATTTCCTCTCCTCGATACAGGACTAAAGGAAACTGAGAAAAGTTCCATGGGCCAACGTCGAACTTGTCCAGCTCTCCCACGACCATATTCCATGCATTGCAAGCACCACCCTGAAGTTCGTCATCGCTGACGCCTGGTAGTCGATTGCCATCACCACCGAGTTGACGTTCGCTGCCTTCCCCAGGTGACCTTTCACACAGGGGCTGTCTTCCGCAAGTCCATCATGAACATTGAACAACCTCAGTTTGGAGTTGTGCCCACGATCGGCTCCTGATGCTAGGAAGGACGATGTTTCCCCACCTGTTAGGCCTTGCACAGATGAAATCCAATCTGATCGTCTGCCAGTTCCTTGCCGACAGCCTCCACTACACCGCACTCATCGCCTCTGCCAACATTTCCCTTCTCTGACACTCTGTTGAGCAAGGCGCCCTCTCTCGCCTCCTCCTTCGCTACCTCACACCTTCCCCATCGTTGTGCTCGCCCATTCCAATGGTTGTGTTGTCGCATGGCGTGCGATGGTGCTCGCCGTTGGTCAATTGGTGGTGCCTCGATCACCTAGGATGAGGAAGATGCGCTTCGTTTTGTCTTACCTCGGGAAATCTAAAAACACCAAACGTCAAGAATTTTATAAAATAAGAGGTTCTGCCAACACGCGTAGACGTTTCGGTTGGGCCTGCCCAAAGCAACACTAGACCATGAGGCCTATGAAATATGGAATGAAGTAAAGAAATTGTTAAAGTTCAGTTTCACCGGTTTGTGTTGGTTTCTACGGTTTGAGTCTTACGAGAACTGAACCAAACCGAATCACTTCTTAAACCGAACCAAATTGAAAAATTGGTTTGGCTCGGTTTGGTTTTTCGGTTCAGACCGAATAGTGAACACCCCAATCGACAGCAACGACAGTGGATCTGCTGACATGGCAACAACGGTAGCCAACCTCATGGCACAGCACCAACGGCGGCAAATCTCTTGGCACAGCCGCAATAGTGGCACATCTCCTAGCGCGGCAACAATAGGAGCCTCAATTAACAGTCCAAGACCATGGTGAGGTTGATCTCCTTCTGTGGCAAGTCTCTTCGAAGCAACAGTGACGGCAACCTCAGGTGGAGTCCAAGATGTTCTCGTGAAATGGCAAATCTCATTCTTCGGTGATGGATCTTCTAGAGCAACGGCGATGGCAGGCTCAGCAGAAGTTCTGAAGTTGTGGACTTGGTGCTGACAGAGCTGTGGAGGGAGGTCATAGTAACGGTGGTGGCGCGACGGTGACGGCAACCTCAGGTGGAGTCCAAGATGTTCTCGAGTGGAAAATCTCATTCTTCAATGACGCATCTTCCAGAGCAGCGGCGGTGACAACCTCAATGGAAGTCCTAAAGTCATGGTCTTGGTGCTGACAGAGCTGTCGAGGGAAGTCATGGTGACAGCGGTGGAGCGCCCGTGCCGTGAGCGAAGACAAAAGGGTGGCATCGGACAGGATTCACAGGCGCAGCTCAGTGGCCTGCTGGCTGAGAGAGTCGACCCGGTATTAGCTCGTAGCCTCAAAACACCAGCCCGAAGTTCAGCCTGACATTGACCAACCCATGAGCCCGCGGATCAACCCGACCCGTTGATAGCCCTAATGGTGTACCAATGCTACCTCATTCACTAGAGAGGTCGTCTATCATCCGATGACTCATGGATCACCACGTAGGAGCTACAGTGCCTTAATCCAGACCTCCTAGAGCGTTACTAGAGCGGCCTTGATCCTCACTTGACAAGGTCAAGTTCCTCCCAGCCATGAAGAGTTGCAGAGGACACCAATCTGAGTTAACGATCCGATCCGACATGGATGTTACCGGTGTTGTCGAATCTCCAACCTGATCACACTCCTGGCTTGGGGAGGAGCCCCATTATCTTTCATTTATTTACTAGTTAAGTCTTATCTAGGGATGGTTAATCCTCCTAAAGGATCTCAAGAGTCTTTTATATTTTCTAGAGTCACCTAGAGGATACCAAACAACCTCTTAAATAGTGTCATTTTGAGTTCCCTAGGAGTTGCTTTCGTAGTTGAAGTCTTGCCTTTAAAAGGAGTTGTACTTTCCCATTTTAAATAGTAGTAAATGAAAAAGAAGTTTTCTCTTGCACCAGCTCGTTGTATGCTTGTTGTTTGTGCTCTAAGAGGGAGAGAGGCTCCAAGAGGGAGCTGGGTAAGAGGCCCACCATTACAGCCACCACATACCCTCCATCTCCATCTTCCTCTTCACCATCCACCTACACAACACACCTACCATGCCCAGCTTAGCCATGCGACCACCAACTAGTACCGAATGCTCCAATCCGTGAGGCCATCGATCGTACGGTGGTCCACCAACCCGCTCTGTTGTTGCACAAACTGCCCAGCTGCCAACACCACATCATCTAGCCGCCACAGCTGTCACCAACAGGGAGGTTCGTTACCACCACCTCCATCATCTGCTCACCATTGCTTCCCCACTAATGTAATTTATTTTCTGTTTATTGTGATTCCTAGATCCATGTGTACCCCATCATCCTATGTCCTCTTCTACGAGGGTCCCAATAAGGCCCCCTCACCATTGTATTAGTACGCTCTCCACTTCCTCTCCCCAACCACATAGGTGCTGCCCCAAAAGCATGGACTATAGCGCTCCACATTGGCTCCACATTTGGAATCTACGCTGTCCTCCTTGTACATGCTTGAAAGCCGCCAAGCAAATGCACGTGAAGATAGGTCATCCTAGGTGAGGTTAAGAGGGCCCTAATCTAGTGGTAGTTCACAACTACCAAGAGATCCATTTTATCAAATCTAGAGGAAACGCTGTGAAATCAACATCTACGCATCATGAGAATTCCAGTTAGCTTAAGAGAATTAAGCTTAAAAAGCTACAAAAAATCTTTGTTCCTTTGCTGATCACACGAACTAGATCAAATTGTCATTTGGTTTCCCCACCAAGGAGGACTATCTCTGCAGCAAGGGCTCAGAGGTACAGGGGATCGTGCAAGGAAGATGAGGAATAGAGGGTCCAAATGCAGGTCCAGACAAACGGGCCCATAGGGAATAAGTTGCAGGCCTCTGCCACAGTACATGATTCAAACACGGGAGAGAGTTGGTAAACCAATTCAAAATCAGAATGCCAACTCGGACCAACTGAAGCACCAAACGGTCCAACCCCCACAAGAGAGGCAGGTCATTTGAAATTTGAACCTAGGCTCCATGTTCTGGCACTACCCCCTGCCCAAATCCATACACTGTCTTCCTCCCGACAAGAGGACTTACGCCCTAAAACCACCTCCTGCCAAGACGTTGTCGCCTCAGCAAGACATGACTAGGACCAGGAAGACGTGTCCTTCCAACTTCAGCTCCACTACTGATGGGATGGAAGCATGACAGCACACCTTTACAACCCTCCACTCTAAGGACTCCCTTGGCACTGGAGCACTTGACAACATCTTCCTCTGCCTTGTCGAAGTCATTCACCAGCCAATTAAGGGGGTGTTTGCATTATCAGCATTTCCCCGGGAAAGAGAGAATCATGGGAAATATTTTCCAAAAAATAAAATCACAGGAAGTAGCATCACGACTAACATTTCCCCAAGGGGAAGGGGTAAGGAAGTAAACCCTGTGAAAAAAGGGAATATTCTGGGAATATGGGGATTATTTCCCAAACTACTTGTTACTCGAGTTTGCAAAACTTGTGAAACTTAGTTGGGAAAATGCTTCCCGGGGAAATTTTAGAGAATGCAAACACCCCCCTAAAGCCTTAGCAGTCGCAGAGGAAGACACAGACTCCCAACAGACACATCTGGGCCACAACCACCGTGGAGTATGGAAAGGTCGCTCTCTGTTGATCCCCTGTTAAGAGCCTGCCCATCCTCAATCACAAACCCTGGTGCCGCCAACTTCCTAACTACGGATGCCCAAGTGCCAAGAGCCCCCCACATCAAAGACCTCCCCAGTGCACGAGATGTCGAGAACCCCCCTCTCTTATCAAGGACATACTTGACAGTAGCAGCATCAGGGCTGCCCTCAATAAGGGAGACACAAAAGGCATCTCACCAACCACTACATCCACAGGGTGAGGTAGTTCGTAGGAGTTCCCTCCACCGACAAGATCAAAGACTCAAAAATAGGCTTCCTTCCTTGACACTTCTTCAGCATAGGATCTACACTGAGAGGGAGCCTTCTTCTCCCCTGGTCTGCCAGGACAGACCCTCCACACATGACCCTCCCCCTGACAAGTCAAACAATGAATAGGTCTTGAACATGCTCCCAATAGCTGTACACCGTTGAGGCATCCAAAGCACTTCACCTCAGGCCTACACAAGCTGCAGAGCAACAGAGAAGCCATGCGAGGGATACTCTCCAGCGATCGCTCCCATGGGGGACACAGGTCGCTCTGGAGGCAAAGAGCAGAGCAGCCATCCCTAATATTAGGCAGACACATATTGAAGCTTATCAGCTAACTCTAGGTTCGGACGGTCCAAAAACTGAGACAATTTGTAGAGATCAAACATGCCTGCGAACCATGACCCAGATAAATTCTCCACATAAAAGAACATAACAGAATATTAATCTCAAGGGTTTTGAGAAAGAAGCAGCCATTACATTGTGAAACAAAAAAGGCAAGATTCATCAGTCGCGTTACACTTAAAACTTGGTTAAACAGTGCCAAACAAATCAAGGCAATAACATAACAGGATATATGCATAGACAGAATAATAAATGCACATGTTTACAGTGTTTGAAAGTGACCACCTGAACATAAGAAAATGAACAAAAGGCCAACCTTATCAAATGACCGGTGCATCGAGCTTGCAGGAAACATCTCCCATAATTGCTTCAAGCAAGCACATATACCAGTATTCCCCATATCATTGTTTTTAGAAGGAAACGGTATGGAGACGACAACAGAGCTTTTATGCATCTGATCCTTTTTAGCAACAGAAAATTCAACCAACAAATTGATAATCTGAAGTATGCACAACATACAATTAAATAATACTGTATCAATTGTGCGCATTGCATGAACCACAGCAATGAATTCTTTGAAACAATTGATGAGAAGTGGCAGGAGTTCTTCAAGTTTCTTCATAATAGAGGAGAGACCTAAAAATAAGGTAGGAAGGGGAAAAAAGTATCAGTTCCATGGACTTCTGGTAGAACCAGTGGTAATTCAACACACACTAACTACTTCCCCTACTCTGAAGTGTATCAGCATATATGAGAAAAACAACTTTGCAAGAGCACCAGCAGAGAAATGAGAATAGCAAGTTAGGTAAGTTTATCCGATCTCACTTAAAAGGTAATTTCAAACCTTTACAGCACAATATAGATCATAGGTGAAAGTAGCTCTCCTTCAGACGAAGCAAAAGGCAATACAGTCATCATGCAACACAGCTCCAACTTGCCATTAATTTATAAGGACCACAGAGATACAGTAATCATGAGACATGGCTCCAAGGTGCCATATATTTCCAAGGACAACATACAACATGAAAGGGTAACAATGAATATTACGAGACAGAAATATATGGAAGCAACTCAAACATAATGCAGAAGTCATCAAGCATGGCATTAAAAATTCAATTTTCAAACTTAACACATTGGGGGAACCTTTGACCGAGAGTGCAAACATATGGAACATATTGCCTGTGGCTCACAAGGAAGAACCTTGACCAATTGGGGGTAAGGGAGATTTAGGAAGCAGCAGACAGCATGATGGATATTGACCCTTAACACGGTAAGTTTGATTCCTCGTAGAGTGGCTTCTTTTATGGCATCTAGAGCTCAAGCATGGCCAAGATCCCTTTGCATTGAGGATGTGGACAATTCATCTTCTTTTCCTCTTTTGGATGGGTTATGAGATTTCCATTCCCGGTGGAGCTTTGAATTTTGGGATTATTCTTTTTGGATGTCTTTTTAATTTCCTAACTATGTAAATTATACTTGTTTACAACTACTTTAATACACTTGTGGTACCAACCACTTCCCAAAACACGGTGACATAAATACCCACCTTTTACTTTGAAGGAATGCATCCAACGGTAGAGTCAGTCTCAAGGGGCCACCAAGGCCCTAGCAGACTGATGGGGAGCCAAACCAAGTAAAACAATTAGAATCAAAGTTTCATTTGGGCACAAAAAATATTACCCAGGTTTGGGCCCTTATCCACATTTTCTCCTCCAATTGTTCCACATATTTTTTTTCAAATTTGCATGCCCAAACATAATCTTACTTTAACGACCAAATGGGAGGGCCATAGAGAAATTGTTGTGGTATATTACAGTATACCTACAGTGAGGATGTGTTAAGCGTAGAATCTTATAAAAGTATTTTTCATATTTCCAATACCTTAGGCCATAAAAATAATTCTACTCTATGGTTAACTGAATTTTCCCTAAAGAATACAACTGATTACTGGAATAGTTGTCAACAGCTAGTAGGCACACTTGTCAACTACTTGAAGTGCCAAATCCAAGTATGATGCCCTTGTCGTATTCACATTTGTCAACCAATCTTGTGGACACATGTCAATGGATAATTGCATCCATGACCAAGGAATTCCGGGTCGGGTCGGGACCGGGAATCGGGACCCGGCGATCCCGACCCGATCCGATCTGGATCGGCCGAGTCGGCCGATCCAGACTCAGTCCGGCCGGTCCGACTCGGCCGGATTTTTAAAAAAAATCAGAAAAAATAGAAAAAATTAAAAAAAATAAGGAAAAAATCAGAAAAAATTACATACATATTATTCAATTGATATGCCAGCAAGATGATTTTTTAGGCGATAGATGCCACCACCCATCTCCTTTCCACACCAGTTGCATTTGACCCTCCTCCTAACACTGTCCACTAGTGTGCAATGCTGTCAACCAGGATTAGCACCATGCTGCTCCACATCCTGTTCTGCCATATTCCTGCATAACATAAAAACACAAAAATGCAATCAAGTTCTAACAAGTTCAATTGAGTGGTTGGCAGACTCAATTGAACCTTAATCACACTAATCATACAAAAGCCCCAATTTTTAACACTTAATTAGGGTTAATTTTAACTAATTAATGTTAATAACAGGCAATTAATGCAAAAAAATACACATTTATGTCCTAACAAGTTCAATTGAGTGCTTGGCACACTCAATTGAACCTTAATCACGCTAATTATACAAAAGTCCCAATTTTTAACTCCTAATTAGGGTTAATTTTAACTAATTAACGCTAATAACAGGCAATTAATGCAAAAAAATGCACATTTATGTCCTAACAAGTTCAATTGAGTGGTTGGCACACTCAATTGAACCTTAATCACACTAATCATATAAAAGCCCCAATTTTTAACCCCTAATTAGGGTTAATTTTAACTAATTAACGCTAATAACATGCAATTAATGTAAAAAAATACACATTTATGTCCTAACAAGTTCAATTGAGTGGTTGGCACACTCAATTGAACCTTAATTACACTAATCATAAAAAAGCCATAATTTTTAACTCCTAATTAGGGCTAATTTTAACTAATTAACGCTAATAATAGACAATTAATACAAAAAAATACACATTTATGTCCTAACAAGTTCAATTGAGTGGTTGGCACACTCAATTGAACCTTAATTACACTAATCATAAAAAAGCCCTAATTTTTAACCCCTAATTAGGGCTAATTTTAACTAATTAACGCTAATAACATGCAATTAATGCAAAAAAATGCACATTTATGTCCTAACAAGTTCAATTGAGTGGTTGGCACACTCAATTGAACCTTAATTACACTAATCATACAAAAGCCCCAATTTTTAACCCCTAATTAGAGCTAATTTTGAGAATTTTGTCTAATCAACATACTAAATTTTTTTTCAACCTAAATATTAAGAGATCTACACAATATACACAATCATACATCATTTCTAATTTTTTTAGAATTTTAAAAAAATTATTCGAAATATACCTAAACTCGGATCGGAATGCGAACAAAAAAATCCGACGTCGAGGGCGGCGGTGACGGCGACCACAGCGGCAGCGGCGGCTCCCGGACGGCCGGCCGATGATGATGAGATGAAAATCCCCTCCTTTTGGTCGATATCTCAAAAAAAAATAGAAAAGAGAGAGAAAAAGAGAGAGAGAGAGAGAGAGAGAGAGGAAAGAAAGGCGGCGGGCCGGCTGCGGACGGCCGGCGGCAGCGGGGGGGCCAGCGGCGAGCCGGGGAGGGGCTGGGGAGTGGGGAAGGGCTGGGGAAGGGGGGCGCCAGCAGCGTTTCTGCTGCTGGCGCCTGGTTCCCGATCCCCCCTTAAGGGGGAGATCGGGACCGGCCCGAACCGGACCAAATCGGGGCCGGACCGGCCAATCTGGCCGGTCCGGACCCGATTTGGTCCGGTTCGGGCCGATTTCGGCCGGTTTTTTTTTTTTTTTTTTTTAAATCGGTGGGGGGAACAGTAAATTCCCCCCCCCCCCCCCCCCCCCGCCGATTCCGATTCGAATCGGAATCGGCCGATTCCGCAATCCATGTCCATGACAGACATGTCAGTAAAAAAAGGACACATGGCCTAGATAAAGCACAAGGCGGCGAAGATAAGGTTTAGTCCCATATTAGATAATTTAAAGATGTCAGCAGCCCTGCCCCCTATAACTAGGAGGCCACCCTCCTTATTTCCTTTCCAGTCAAGAGAATAGAGGGTAAGAAAGGAAGAAATGGAAGGAGGAGGAGGAGAAGATGAGGAGAAGAGGGGGAGAAGAAGGCAAGGGGGCGAGCAGCGCACCAATGGCAGTGGCTTGGTGGTGACGCAAGCTTTGGATTTGCCATGTAGGTAGGGTGATGCTTCCCCTATTTTTCCTTTGATTCTAGGATTGGTTGAATAATTTAATGAGTAATGTAATGATACTTTAAATTATGCTTAGGAATAGATTATGATCCCCATGAAGAGGAAACTGTCATTCTGAATTCTAGATTTGTCATTTTATTAAATCAATAAGCTGATTAGATTTGAAGATCTTTTAAGAAGAGATGCATGCTGAATTACGATTTGAACCACATTAAGCATGCTTACATCAAATATGATTACCATAAGTGTGTTTATCCTAAAGCATCATGACATCATAAAGCATGTTTATTACTAAGCAGAATTAATTAAGCATGATGTTCATCAAGCACCATTAAGTATAATTATCATTAAGAATGATTAGATTAAGCATCACTGCTTATCATTATGATGATTAGCTTGAGGATTATAGAACTGATTAAGGTGTGTGCGAATAGACCTCCAAAAAAGCATTGCAATTAAGTAGAACATCATTATAACTGAACCCTAAACCTGAGACTGGGTTATGAAAAGAACCCAAGATTAGGATCAAAGACTGCAGTAGAGGCCAGGTTACTTTTTGAAATAAAGTCGTGGATTGTACCACCAATTTTGAAGCATAAAAAGAGGAAGTACAACCAATAGGATTGGCAAGATGCCTCTCTTAAAGAAAGAAGAAATAAAGATTACAGAGCTAAATTATTGATCTCCCTCCTCCAGCTATCTAATGAAATGTGTAACAAAAATGTACTCCAATAAAACAACAAATGGAGTAGAACTCCAATTAAAGACTGGCTTACTACAGGAAGAGTTTTATGAGTTAAAAGATTTTTGCTATCATGATCTGACATCATTACACTGGTGGGAAGGGCCCATTAAAGATTTGTCCCTAAACGATAGAAGACAAGAGTCACCGCTCCTCAAAGATGTGTGCTGAAGTGAGGGCATGGAGCATCCCTTATTTACTTTAAAGGGGTCTAGAGGTCCAAACTCAGCACACAACAATATAGTGCATTAGTAGAAAACTACTTGAGTGAATTCAGGGCTGACAGCAGGATGATGTAGTTGTATTCCAGTATGCCCATGACTTCTAGGCACCAGACCCAGCTAGTTAAAGACTATTGGTGGTCGTTATCCCCATTACTTCAAGAAATGGAGTGAGCCAAGCTGGACCTAACCAGCAAGATATCTGACTATTGATCCACACCAAAAGAAATAGAGGATCTTTAAAATATATAGAGTTTGTCCTTTCATTTAAATGTACATATTACATAAAGAAGAAAAGAAGCAAAGGAAACGAGGAAAGTCAAAGAAAAGGGGGAGCCGCCTTGGGAAAAAGATGAAATCATGAAAGTTATATTATGTTAATAAGTCAATTATTTCTGGAATTTCCTGCATAATTGACATCATTCTTGCATTTAGCAGATTGCATTCTGATCACCCAAACATTGTTAAGATCAATTATGAAACATTTGAAAATTATTTAGTAAGATGAGTGTGAGGATGATGTAGGGAGTAAATGACCCCCCACCGAGTTCATCGGTGAGACTAATGAACTATCTAAGCAGTAAAAAAGGCAGGCAATCGGTATTCAGTTTCCCGTTCCAAATGATATTTTTTTTGGAAAGTGATATAAAGTCAAAATTCATTGACAAAAAGAAAGAATACAACCCGGTTACATTCAGAGGACCCCATACATCAAGGCAATAAATAACCCAAACAGATAAAAATCAAAACAAACCCCCAGACAATGACCCCTGCCCCTGTGAACATCACACAGACTCTGTTTTATCAAGATAATAAAACAGAGGACCAAAAAAGAGAAAAGTACATCACTGTATGAAGTTCTTCCACCCCTGAGCCCGATCCAACAAATCATTAGATCCCTGTTGCCTGCTGTCCACTGCTAAGCTCCAGTCTTCCACCGATGTAATAGTCCTTTCAAAATATGGAAACCATTGCTATACTCATTTTCTAATTTTCTTTTATTTCTTTCATACCAGACTGCCCACAACATGGCTGGTCCAAACAGTGACTACATTCCCCTTTGTGATGAGCAAGGACATAAGTCACTCCACTCTCTCAGCAGCAGTTCCAAATGATATTCGTGGTCCATAGTGTTTATTTCCTACAGCTGGATTATGATCAGTTGCACCTGGACATGTCTAACACTGAACGAAAGCTTATTTTGTCTATGCTTCCATGTGAGAATGATGTGGTGTGACTCTTTTACATACAACTGTGTGCCTCTACTGAATGATCTAAAGATTAAGGCAGATTTGGACCACCCATCTGGATCCGGGTGATGGTTTTGCATTCTAGGCAATAGCACACATAAGTCAAATGGGAAAGCAATGCTGGAGCAATGGCAACTGAAAGAGGCCCACATCATGAAGTCCACATGGCTGTTGCAGATCAAGTTCCTGGGTATCTCAATCCATCTATGCCCCAGGGACAACAAAGTAGGCTTCATTATCCAGGTCGATAATCTCATGTTAAAGGACACAATCAGCCTTCGAGGTAGGGTACTAATTGCAGCAGAAGAGAAAGAAACGTTCTCCATAAAAATTATGGCAGGCCGCACAATATGCATGCTTGCTATTAAGGCCGACGTCGAGAAAGGGAGCTACCACTCACAGATTAATATTACGAGGATGGTTTGTGAGGCATCATGGTGGGGACACATAGGCCAAAAAGGAAAAGTGGAGAAGAAGATGGATTAGTTGTATCACATGCCTAAGGTTTGTCTACGTAAGTTGGGGCATGACACAATGTCAACTTCGACTATGAACTTATATCGAACCACTAATATTTTGACCTCAAGTTTGGATTCAATATCAATAGCAGCTCATGTTACAGGTGTAGAGCTGACTACTTCATCCAGCAAGTCAAAATCAGACCTGATGTGGGTGGATGAGATTAGTAGACCAGTGGATCCAAATCCGGACTGGAAAATGTCTAACTAGATGATTTTAAAAAATAAAAGACCTATAAGCCAATGAGAGAAAGTAACCATAGGGTCCTATCTGATGAAGGTGGGATCTCACAGTCCTCCAGTGAGGGAAACATCCAACCCCATCAAAATTGGAGTCAAAGACCTCCTGTTGGACAAAAGGTCATCTCAAGTAGTATGATCGGAAGCAAATTCATGAGAATCATCAGAGGGAGGCAGGAGGTTTTGGCCCTCTAAGAATACCTCCAGCTTCCTACACACTCGGGGAAGTCTGAAATGCTTTAGATGCCTTGGAAGGGGCAACATGAGCTTCTGAAGGGCTGGAGTTTAGCATCTCAAGTGTGGAGAAGTGGGCATCAATAACAAGTGTATGGTTCATAGGGTTGTCTATTTCCTTTATTTTACTAAGTGTTTCTGTTGTGAAGACAATATAAAAGATTTGCTTTTGGAGGCTTGTTTACTATCTATACTATTATGTCTCCTTTTTTTAACATTAATGATATTGTGATTGTGGTATGTGGGGGTTGGTTGGGGTGGAGGGGGGGAGTGGGGGATGTTTGAAATCCAAAAAAAAAAAAAAAAAGGTACCGGCCAGCACCACATGAGAGACCCTTTTTAAAGGGTGTCTTTCACTCACCTCTAACAAATTCAAAGAGGTTAAGAATAGAAAGGGGGTAAGGGAAGCTTGAGGAGGAGCCCGCCACCGCTGCCAATGTTTCAAAAGTCGACCGACTAAACGCCTAGGCAGGTCGGACACCCTTTCCGCCTAGATGGAAACCAACTCGCCATAGTTTCTGACCTTTTCTTGGATGGATCCACCTTAATACCCCTGCCTATATCACATGTAACTTAAGTAAAAAGGGACTTTTATCCCCTTGCCAAAAGTTTTTTTTATTTTTTTTTAAGAAAAACATGGATTGTACCACCAATTTTATTCAAAAAGAAAGGAAGTAGAATCAATCAAGATAGGAGAGATTCCTATCCCAACAGAAAAAAAAAAACTACAATGACATTATCTAATTAAATGCCTTTATGCAATTATCAACAAAAAACCAAGAATATGACGAGACCAACTACACATAAACGACAAACTTCTTATAGCGATATTATCAACATAAATTCTACTTCCCTGGAATATCGCATCATTCATTTCTTTCCAAATGCTACAGCATATTGCATGAGGAATAATACCAAGAAAGCTTTTGTAAGTCCGCTGGTTATATTGAGATCTCAATTGCTTGAAGAAGATCCACATCTCCAAAGTGGTTTGGAAGTTCGGTTTGAAATGCAAGAATTCCCCAAAAATAGTCCAGACTTGTTTACTAGCATGACATGTAATAAGTAAGTGATCAACATCTTCAGGGTGGCTGCCACATAATGAGCACAACACATCATCCTCCGGACACCATTTCCTCCTATAGACTTTGGTTATTATCCTTTCCTCGTACATCAACCACATGAATGCCCTAACTTTAAACGGTGATTTGATCTACCGCACATCAGATTCTTCATATAATTGGGTACTTCAGCTTCCAAAACAGAATAGAATGACTTCACAGTAAATTTCCCTTTGCTTGGTTCCCACATCAATTTATTAGAAGCATTTGTATGAATTGAAACAGAATACAAATCCTTCAACAGCAAAGAAAATTGCTCTATCTCCTCATCTTTCAGATTTCTGCGCAATTTAACACTCCACTGAATATGATTCTCAAACCTTTCATAGCAATCTTTCACCAAAGATCACTGATCCACAGCTATTGCATACAGATGAGGATAGGAATCTTTCAAAGTTTTGTTCGCCAGCCATTTGTCCTTCCAGAAGAATATATTCTGTCCATTGCCCATTTCCCCTTGCCAAAAGGTACCGGCCAGCACCTCACAGAAGGCCCTTTCTAAAGGGTGTCTTTCACTCACCACTCACAGATTCAAAGAGGTTAGGAATAGGACGGGGGTAAAGGGAGCTTGAAGGGGAGCGTGCCACCGCTGCCAATGTTTTAAAAGTTGGCCGACTAAACACCTAGGCGGGTCGGACACCCTATCCGCCTAGGCTGAAACCAACTCGCCATATTTTCTTACCTTTTCTTGGACGGATCCCACTTCTGTCAAAGACCATTATACCCCTTGCCTATATCACACTTCAGTAAAAAGGGACTTTTATGGAAAGTGGATCAAAAACCTAAGCGATGCAATCACGATTTGGAGGCTTAGATCTCCCCAAGAAGATGAACTCTTCGTCTTCCCCGATTCCTAGGTGGCAGGAGGGGACCGTCTTCTTCTTCCTCTTCTTATACTCTTTGACCTTTGCTCACTGTTTGACTGCCCGTCTTTTTTGTTTTTTGTTTTTTGGTAACTGCAAAGCCATCCCCTGTATGCTGCTTGTGGCCCTACTAGGCTGCCAAAGTGAAAAGGCAGCATCAATAATGGCGGTCTCGTAGCATGCCAACAGGGTCACATGCCTCCCTCTTCAGAAGTGCCTCGGATTTGAGGCGCTCGTCTCACCGCTTAGGCAGTCCACCTAGTCAGTAAGGGGGTCAACCGCCTCATTCTGCCTAGGCGTTTTTAAAACATTGACCGCTACAGCATGTCGACGTCCTCTGAGGAAGTTCCAAGTGGACGAAAAAGAAGAAAAGTAAATTCTTCTAAGGTTTTCTTTTCTGTTATTTTTAAGTTAAGAACTTGTTTGATTGAGCATTCTTCTCTTCTTTTAAAAACAGATAAAATCCCCAAATTCGACCCTAATTAGACGGTTAAAATTTGGGACTTTTATCTAATTATCTTAATTAAACATCAATTGAAACTTACTTAAGCTTCATTGCAAACATTAGTGCAGGAGCATGCTGCCAATTGTATCAATTGTAGGTTAATTAGATAAAATCACCAAGTTAAAATTTGAGATTTTTATCTAATTAGCTTAATTAAACATCGATAGAAGCTTAATAAAGCTTCAGTATATATATCAGAGTAGGAGCCTTCTTATGGATTTCAGCAACAACAACTGGAGGATGAATCAGAAGGTTCTACATCATATTATCCATATTAGTGTACTCACTTCTGTCTCTTAGGGGTACGGATCATCTTATTTTACTGAAATTATTATTTATTAATATTTATTACACCGCTAGATCGTTTCCATGTTTAACATGTAGCAAATAATCATTTAGTATACACTATGCATGCTTCTAAAAATATGAACGTAAGAGTAACTATACCTCTTATAGTTAATAAATCTTTTTCCAAACTCAAAACAAGTCCAATTATTTTTCTCATTTTTTTATGATTTTCTGATTTTAAAAAAATATATAGTATTTCTATTTTTTCATAATTTTTCTCATTAAACTTGTACTGCCATCCTTGATTAGGGTATAATGAGAATCGAGTAATTTAGAGCTAGATCAATCCCTCGGATCCACATATATTAACTATAGCCTAGAACAAATCGGCCAAAATGACCAATTCAAAGTCTTATCTTGGATTGGAACATTCATCATCAATGTAACCTCATATGTGCCTTTTCCATTTACTTGTGTTAGATAGGTGAATACAGTCCCACAACTTAAGCCTATCCGATGCCATGTTTGTAGTTAAATCTGGGAAGGTCAAGTCCTTTCCTACCATGTAAAACCATCTTACTTTTGGCCTTCCCTAAGTCCTTTTGCCATCCTCCACCACTTCAATCTGATCACACCTTCTAACTGGAGCAGAACCACATGAAGGTGCACGCAACCAAACCATCAAAGCCTATTTTCCCAAGCTTAAACATCAACTGGAACTGAAACAAGACCTAAATCTCCACATATTCGGCTCATAAAATAAAATAAAAAATATATTACTTTACAAAGATAAAAGGGTATACACAACACCATCCATTAAGAACTCTACCAAAGTGCCTATTAGGATACAAATCAACCATTCATAAAAAAGTGGAGAACCATTCACTAAAACTTAATCATGATTGTTGACATCCAACTCCCATTAAGGTCATCCTGACATCTGACCTGACAATTGTCCTGCCCATGCTCCTTGCACCATTCTTCAACAAAAACAACTTTTCATCAGATAATAGTCCAACTAAACTGCCTCCAGCAAAGGGAAGTAATCTCTCTAGACAAAAGGAATCTGTCCAATTTGGACAGAAGGCATCCCTAAAACTGGACCACGCATAACGAGAATTTGGCATCCATATGTCAAATTCAACCTCTGTGGTAATGTCAAGACTTCTATCTCACTGTCCACTTTCGCTGCTCCTAAGCTTTCCTGAGCTTAAGTTCATAGCAGTGGTGACACCTTCGCCACACCATGGTTGGCCCAGATTCTAGTTGAATGGCAGTTCCTCCCATACATGTCTCTTACCTCTGGCTATAGACACCTGAGAACTCCCACCAAAACCATCATCCAAGCTAGCAAAAGTGAGGGAGATGACATAGCCATCCACCATTCATGAACTCTTCCATTTCATGTAGAACAGGTTCATTTCACAAAACCATAGCCCCCCTCGACACTCCCTCTGCAGTGCATTCTACTACTCCTGTCAGACCCCCTCCCACCATCTACTATCATCTATCCCATCATCATCACCCTCCCATCACGCCTCCCCCCCCCCTTGAAATCGAAGTACATCAAGCCCCTAACACTGCTTTGACCCATTCGAGCATGTTTCAACATGGGATCAGATCAGGATGTGCCAAAAATGATCATAATTTTTTTAAAAGTGGATAGTACCACTGAATTGTATTAATAAAAAAGTAATTGTGTACAAAAGGTATACAAAGAAGCTCTCAAAAAGCCACCTATACAAAAAGGGGTACTAAACAAAAAGATCAAGATGATGCCCCACTCAAGCCTCCCCTAAAAGGGTAAAAAAAGGAAGAAGTATCAACAGTATCTGCACAAAAAAATTGTGCCTACTCGCTCACTCTGTCACAAATAAATGCAACTCTATCAGAATCTTGAGGCTTCCTTGAAGATACGCTTGTTCCTCTCTTCCCACGTAGCCCATAATGTGGCATGGAGAATCAACCACCAAGTAATGTAGTCAGCCCTTGGAAACACCTGAGTCGACCACCGGTACAAGAGAGAGGAAGCACTATTCTCCAGACTCCAAATGCACTGCACCTTGGACAGGATAGATTGCCAAACAGATGAAGTGATGCTGCACCCAACAAAATAGACTCATCTACTCCCCATAGAGAACAAAAGGAAGGAACATCACATCCAAAGCAGAGCAATCTATCAGAAGTAGGAAGCCTTCCAATAGTAATCCTCCAAATCAGAGTTTTGACTTTCAGTGGAAACTTTGGACCCCGTATGTGGTGGAAGAAAGCCGCCCTTAGCCCTCGTCAGAAATAACCTGATAAGCCAACTTGACGGAGAATACCCTTGTGCATCCCAAAGTCCACCGCCAGGTATCCAGGTTCGAAGAAAGAGGCATAAAGTCCCTTAGAAACATCCACAAAGAAGCCAATTACTGAAATTCAACCTGCCTAAGGTTCCTCCTAAATGTGGAAGTCCAAATATCTGTGCCAGAAGCGTGCAAATCAGCAACCTGACTCACCAACACTTCCAGGTCAGGAGAGATGGCAAAGAGTCTAGGGAACAGCCGAGAGTGTGGTTGTTGGCCACACCACTTATCCCTCCAAAAGATGCTATGACTACCATCACCCACAGAAACTTCTGTCACCGTCAGCACTATATCTGCAGTGTGTACGATGCCCCACCAAATACATGAAGCATTGTAATCCACCTGGAAAAAGAGATCCCACACCCTGCTTCTATAACAGTAGTTCTTCCGAACCACATCTAACCATTGTTCTGCCTGTGAAGTACCAAATTTCCACAACCATTTCAAAAGCAGGGCTAGATTGAAATCACAGATGTTCTTCAGCCCAACCTCCACATTCAAAGCAGGCCAAAAGTGATCACAATACCATTTACAAGTTTTAGATCCATGACTCTTTAAATATTCTGTCTTAAGACTGTCCAATGAGACCGGTTATATATCAAACAAAAAAGGGAAAAAAAAAAGAGGGCAGTGATTGTGGTCGGCAATGTGTCAGGCCAATTGCGCTATAGTTGTAGTAGTTGCACAACAAGAAAAAGAGAACAAATGGTACTAATAAGTTAGGAGATGGAGAAGGTCTCTTTTTTTTTAATGAACCCAGCTTTGCTGCTAAACCTTTGGTGAGCTGGGTAGGGGATCCCCAACAACCAGTTCATCACCTGCTGGTGAAATCGAACCTGACACTTATGGTTCACTAGCCGAAGTTGCCACCAATATTCTGACAAAGGTCAACCCCATATGGGAGGATCTCATAGTCCAATAATGCATCTATGTAACTCAAAACATGTATGGTAGTTAGAATTAAGGGCCTTGTGGTTTCCAACACATTTCTTACATTATTAACAAGTGAGTTCAAACATATCAGTTTTTAAATAAACAAATCGATTTATAGTCAAAGACAAACTTGAAACCTCGACAAGGATGAACGGCACC
Organism: Zantedeschia hybrid cultivar; assembly: GCA_030544215.1. Lineage (NCBI taxonomy): Eukaryota > Viridiplantae > Streptophyta > Magnoliopsida > Alismatales > Araceae > Zantedeschia > Zantedeschia hybrid cultivar. The sequence goes on along the minus strand of JARZZO010000013.1, from coordinate 9,457,381 downwards.
CTCAGACATACTTGGAATTTTGGATAATCCAGATCCAAAAACATTCCAACATTGACCTTATAAACAAAAAACTGATGACAATGTAATACGGATTCAACCAACAATAATTCTGCAATGAATTTCATAAGCAACATTGAGTCATATGCTTAATCAACCAAGCAGTCACACAAGTTGACCCAATGTTAGCTTACATTTGGAAAAACCCAGAGCATGATGTGACACAACCTAACAACAGAACAACACCTGCAATTAGTTAAGAAATCCTTATATAAATACAGTACTGCATAAACCTGCGTGATCTTTTGGCAGCTCAGTACTAAAAGCATGCAATGGCCTCCATGTGGCATTCCCCTGTCAAGGCATAACAATAATTACTTCAGATTAGACATAAGAATAATCAATTGATGATGAGGCATATTTTATAACTAAATGTAAACTAATCAAAGATGATGCAGAATTATGACATGAGCTACCTAACCCAGAAGTAATGGCTAATTAAAATTATGAGCAGCAGCTAGAGGACGAATTTTCGATTTTAGGCTACAAGATATAATCAGTGTAACATAAAAAATATGACTTTTTTGAAAAATCACGAGTTAATCGCACTTTTCATGTCAACATATTCTCACTAATAAATCGTGACTTAGTGGAGAAACCTTTTAAATATTTTTAAATTTAATTTTTCACAATTCAATCTTGCACTTTCAGACAAAATATACCTATTAAAACTATATCTCATTTTAAATGTATATTATGTTTTATAAAGATTTGGAAGTGGTTATATTATGAATTACACTAAGAAAAAGAGAAATTGCGTGTGTAACAGTATACCTCCACCATGCAACTGTGGTGAGAACAAAGCAAACTATATTTTTAATATTAAACTTACATATTAAAAAATAAAGTTTAATATTTCACAAAGCTTTCAGATTCTTTGCCAATTTAAAATCTTTTTTTAGGGACTGATTTTTCCCAAACCCCGACTTGGCAACATTCAATTGCATCCGATTGATCTAATACTTTTACAATGCCTTTAACCACAACAAACAAAGTTCTTGCCCCTCTCCTAGAAGCATCAACTTGTGTTCTAGTGTGACCTATGTTACAATCCAAAAAACCATGGTTTGTCTCTCTAGTCTTGCTAACTCTAGGTGCAAAGATCTAACTTTTTCTTATGTTGTCATTTGAACTTTTGTGTCTAAAAACCTTCCTCTTTATCATCTTATCATTCTAATTTTATGACACCCTTTTTATACCCATATGCCTTCTTGATCCTCACTAATGCACTCCACAATACACATCATAAATTTGTTTTATAACTTATTTTAAGTACTAGGAGCACATTATTCAATGAAATCCTACCAGTGAAAACTTGCCATACTGGCGAAAGTAGATCATATATGAGGACGAAGAAGGAGATGAGTGACAAAGGTAAGGTTGGCGAGAGGGGAGCCATCAGAGCAGGGGAAAATGAACAAGGAGAAGCTGGCAAGTGGAAGGTGGTCCAGAGGCAGAGTACATTCAAGAAGAAGACGACCTTCTCCTCCCTCCCCATCGGAAAAAGACACCTGTATCAGGTGCCTCGGCAGGGCCATTGGGCCAGAGCCAACAGAGACAATCCAATGTCTACTCTGCAAGGAAGCTGGCCGCAGAAGCTCTTCTTGACGGAAGAGCCCACCTTCTAAGCAAACTCCAGTTCAACCGGCTCCAACCCCTTCCAATCCACTACTAGGCAGAATTCTCATCCCTTGGTCTCCCTCAGTTGCAGAGGCATTTGCCCTGCTTGAAGAATGATCGGTCTTCTCTATCTCCACTTTGCACCACTCTCATGCCCCGCACCAGGACGCCCATCAGTCCCTTACTGAACCTTCTCCAAAGACGCTGGCCTTTAGTTAGGGCTGTAAACGAAGCGGATACACCGTTTCCGCATCCGTCCGTTTATGATAAATGGATAATCCGTATCCACTCCGTTTATGAATCGAATACGGAGCGCATATGTTTGGCGGATAATTTTTGGATTCGAAGCGGATACGGATAACATCCGGATACTTAAATTGACAGCCTTTTGTATAATGTAATATGTCTAAGATATTCATAAAAGTGTAAAAAAATCTGTAAAAATTAGTAAATATTTGATCAAAAAAATTTAAGCAATTATTTGATTATAAAATTAGCATGCTCGACATGTATAGAATTAAACACCAACACAATATGGCTAACCACTTTGGAGGCTTATTTCTGCTATTATTAAGTCCTCACCATGAGTGAAAGCTTCACTCCTGATTTGGGACTTCAAATCCGGGAACCCTCACATAGGCCATAACAAATCTCCCTTGCTTCCTCGTACGCACCAAGAAAACAAATTCAGACACTAACTGATAAGGGATCTTATTTCATTCCCCTCCATATTTAGGGCAGAAAATCAAGGCTAAAATCAAAACGTGGACAGGTGCATTTGCCTGCTCAATTACTTGTTTTGACAAAAAAATTGATGGGGATGTGGAGCATTGGGCAGGCATTTGATTAAAGATAACATGTATATGTGAAATATTTGAATAGTTGAAATTGGTCACTGTGTGGAATATGACTCGAGAAAGCCGATGCAGAAGGCCCAGGCTTCCAAGCAGACGACGAACAGTACACTCTTCTAGGTGGAGGGGAAAAGTTGTAGATCGAACGGGAGTAGCCGATGGTGGCATGCGACGGCCAGGCGCTATGGCAGACGGCAAGGGCTTCCACCACCATGCGACCGGAGGATGGTTAATGGTGTTGGGGCAGGCGGTCACCGTATGCGGCAACAACCGCAAGCAGGCAGCGGGAACAAACAGGCAATGGGGTGACAGTAAGCAGGCGGCGGCAGTGACAGCAAGCAAGCGATGGTGGTAAGCACGTGGCAGCAGCGGCGACTAGCAAGCCACAGCGGTGACTAACAGGCCGCCACGGCGGCGAAACATGGCAGGGATGGTTAATGGTGTTGGGGCAGGCAGACGCCCTTCGTGGTGGCAACAGCAAGCAAGCAGAGGCAACAAGCGGGCATTGACGACAATGGCAAGCAGGCAACGGTGGCAAGCAGGTGGCGGCGGTGGCGAAACATGGCCAGGATGGCTGATGGGGGTGGTTGGACGGGCTTCTCCACGCGAAGGTGGTGTTTTTTTTGTTTTTGTTTTTTTGTTTTTTTTTTTTAAGGTGGCTGAAAGTCACAATTCAATTGATAACCAGAAAATAGTAGTACAAAGGGAACCCAGAGAACACATATCAGACTTGGTAGGACAAGCACCTAACCAAGTCAAAAACACAACAGAAAAAAATAAAAACTCAGATATAACGGGTCTGATTTATCAAGATAAAGCAGACATCAAGCACTAAGAACTCAACACAACAAAACTCCTCCACTGCCGAGCCTTTTTCAATAAACCCGAACTATTTTCATTGAAAATATTTGTTGCTTTACCCCACTCCTCCACCCAAATAAAGGTAATCTTAAACAATTCAATGGTACTACTATATTGATCACTGAATTTCCTCCTGTTTCTTTCACACCAAATAGTCCAAAGCAAAGCCGGACAAAAGAAAAACCATAATTGCTTCTGACTTGGAACAGGACAGGCCCCAGACCACCACAAAATCAGGTCCAAAACTGAAGAATGATCCACCCATGGAATGCCAAATAATCTGCATAAAGTCTTCCACATTATCAACAATACCACAGTTCAGCAGCAAATGATCTTGGTCCTCTTGAAAAGTAGCACAAAAACTGCATAAATGATTTCCTGAAATGTGTAACTTTTTGGCCCTCTTTCCTGTCAAAAGTCTATACCATGCCACTTTCCATAGAAAGACTTTAATCTTGTTGGGGAGGTAATTAGACCACACTAACTCCTTCCACCAAACTCTGCATCCTCCATCATTTAAGATTTGAACCACAGATTTAACTGAAAACTGACCCTTGGAATTCCATTTCCAAACTCTCCTATCTTTCCTTTCATGACATAATCTAGTGCTGGCAGTAAGATGTGTTAAATTAGAAATCTCATTAACCTCTTCATCAGTTAGATGCCTTCTCGTATGCAAATTCAAGTTACATGAGCCATGATGGAACATAACCTCTGCCACCAAGGCCTCCTTATGCTGAGCAATGTTGAATAAATTACTAAATTGAGAAGAGAGAACAATACTGGAGCACCATTTATCTTTCTAGAACAAGGTTTCACATCCATTACCAACCTGTATTTCACAAGATCTCTCCATGAAATCTGCATTCTTCACAATATTCTTCCAAATGGGGGACAAATTATAAGTTCTTGAAGGATGAAAAATCCATTTATTGTCATCACAATAATAGAGTTCCTTTATAATAGTAGCCCACAATGCCTCTGAACACTCTCCCCTTCTCCACAACCATTTCATTAACAAAGCTTGATTGAAGGTGGCAACTCCACATAGACCAATACCTCCTTGATCTTTACTTTTGCATACATTGCTCCACTTGATTAAATGAAAACCTTTCTTCCCCCTTTTACCTCATGACCAGAAAAAAGAGCTTATGATTGATTCGTAGTCTTCTCCACTGACCTTGGAATTTTAAAAATGGAAGTAAAGTAAATGGCCAAAGAAGAGAGGACAAGTTTAGACAGGATCAATCTCCCTCCATCAGAGAGATATCTACCTTTCCACCCTTCCAATCGATCATCAAATCTTTTAACTAGCACATCCCAATCCCTAGCTCTAATTGCCCCATCTGACAAGGGCAAACCTAGGTATTTGATTGGAAAAGAACAAATTCTGCATTGCAAAGTTTCAGCAATTTCTTGCAATCTGTTATGTGGCATATGTATCCCCACAATTTTTTATTTTTCATAATTAATTCTCAAGCATGTAATAGCTTCCACCAAAATCAGCAGATTTTTTATATTCTTAATTTCCTCATAACTTCCAGATGTAAACAACAAGGTATCGTCTGCAAACTGAAAATGAGATAACAGAATATTGCTTCTACCAATACTGAATCCTTCAATCAATTATTGTTCAACAGCTTTCTCCCACAAAGTACTCAATATCTGCCCAATTAACAGAAAAAACAATGGAGATATTGGATCTCCCTGCCTTAGACCTCTGGAGCTCTTAAAGTAGCCGCATGGTTCTCCATTGACCAAAACAGAAAATGAAGCTGAAGAGATACAACTCATCACCCATTTAATCCATATGTCATTAAAACCCATAAGGTTCATAGTTTTCTGAAGACAATCCCAGCTTATTCTATCATAGGCTTTTTCAAAATCCAACTTGAGGATAACACCACTCTTGTTCCTATACTTGTAATGATGAATAGCTTCATTAGCTGCCATATAATTATCCAATATGAGTCTTCCTTGTATGAAAGCTGATTGGTTAATCCCCAAAATCTTGTGAATAACTTTTTTGAGCCGGGAAGCCAAGATCTTGGTAATGATTTTATAGCACCCATTAAGCAAACTAATAGAGCGGAAATCCCCCATTCTTTCAGCACCTACAGTTTTTGGAATAAGGACAATGAAAGTGGAATTGAAGGCTTTGATTTTATCCGGACTATCATAGAACTCTTGAACAACATTGAGCATGTCATCTTTAATTATATCCCAACAAAATTGATAAAACCTAATAGACATCCCATCAAGACCCGGAGCCTTATTGGGGTCCATGCTAAAAATTGCATCTTTGACTTCTTTTCAGTAAAAGGCTTGGACAGATCTTCAGCATCAAAAGCATCTAGCTTTGGAAGTATACCATCTTCCAAATGAGGCCTCAAGGGAAAGTCCTCCAAAAACAGGTTCTGAAAAAACTCAATAAACCTCCTCTTGATCTCATTTGGTTCTACAATCACTTTCTCATTTTCTCTCACATGTTCAATGGACAAAAACCTCTTTTTAGCACTGGCCATAGCATGGAAGAAAGATGTATTTTGATCACCTTCTTTTAACCAATGTTCCTTCGCTCTCTGTCTCCACTTGATTTCCTCCTTAAATAATTCTTCATTAAACATTTTCTTCAAGTCTTTGAGCTCCTGCATTTCAACATAAGAGAGGTCCATAACCTCACTTTTCAGCTCCAGATCATCAATTTTTTTCTTCAACAAATGTCTCTCCTCCAAAGCCTTCCCATATTTCAATTTGGCCCACTGTTTCAAACCTACCCTTACCCTTTTCAATTTTCTCTGAAATATATAAACTGCTGAACCATACTCTGTAAATTCCAGCCACCACTTGTTGATCATATCTTTGAAGCCTTGTTCCTTGTGCCACTTTACTACTTTAGTTCATATCTGAACATTCTTGTCTTTCTATGCTTGTCTTCCATCATAAGTTGTAGGGGTATATGATCCGAAACAGCCCTGCACAATCCTTTAATGTGTGACAATGGAAAATATTTGAACCAATCCGGGGATATCAAAATTCTATCAATCCTCGATTGTGTACATTTCTGCTGGAGGTTAGACCATGTGAACTTTCTGTTGGGGATATCTAGATCCATTAGATTAAAATCTCTAATCCATTGATTTAGCATGACCATCTCCTTGCTCCATTTCTGCACACCACACCTTTCCCAAGGATATCTCACACAATTAAAATCCCCTACAATGCACCAAGCCTCAGGAAAGAGAGAGTGTAGTCTATATAGCTCTTGAAAAAACAATTATCTTCGCTGATCGGAATGTGGCCCATACACTGAAGAGATAATCCACCTTCTATTGTGAGCTCTTCTACACTTCCAGGTGAAGGCCACCGATATGCTAAAACTGCCCACATCACAGACATTACCTTCAAATTTATTCCCATTCCACAATATAACATGTCCACCTCTCAAACCTTCAACTGGCAGAAATGCAATTTATCTAAAAGTTGACCACCCAGTCTAGATAAAGAAAAATTGTCAAAATTGGACGTCTTTGTCTGTTGCAAGCAAATGCAATCCAAGTGAAGGGAAGTAACAAGGTCCTTCACAGGTCTGGCTTTGGGTGCCCCATTAAGACCCCTAATATTCCATGATATCAAGTTCATGAGGGTATGATATGTAGCCCCCCCTCCTTAGACTTCTTCCCTCGAAGATTGTCCACCAGAACATTACTCTTCATAAAATTTGCCTCCCTCTTACCTATCTAGAAGCCTCCACCCATACCCCTTTTCTTGACAGAATGTTGCAACTTTTCATTTCTTTTCATTTTCTTAAGGAAACTTAGCATCATATCTTCTCTGCCCAAAAAAGATATCCCTATACGCTGGCCAAAAAGGATAATTTCCTTTGTCCACGCCTCCGCATCAAAGAGCTGTTTAACGGCCAAAGGTTCTACACCCCCGTCATACGGAATGATCTGCAAGCACTAATTATGACTAAGTTCACTTTCCTCCTCCACACTTTGTTGCCTATCAAACCCTGGGTGATACTGTTGGTCCTCAAGCCAGCGAATACCTGCTTCCTTATCCTGTGGTAATTCTTATCTGCTTTCACAGTTCACTCGGTTTAGCCCATTCTGACGGAACCCATCCTCTATTGTTTTAAAACAACAAATACCTATCAGATCATCTTGAGACCCAGCCGTATCAGATGGCATATCAAACTTCTGCAAAATCCCATCCATACTCTTACTGCTCTGTCCAGTCTCTGCATCCTTGCTAATAAGGCACCTCTGTCGACTGATCATCTCAGGTCTATCTTCCTTCACCCAAAGCTTCCCTCCAACCCTAAAGTTGTCCCCGTACTCAGATAGGAGGATGTCCTGAGCTTCAGTCCTGGGAGCAAAAGCTCCGTGAAGCCGACAGCGGTCCTCTGTTTCCCTGAGATTGAACCAGAATCGAAGCAAGGAAGACGACGGTTCAAGTTCGGCTTGTCAATTTGACCCGGTCCAGACGATACCCCTGGTGACTGAACCGATACCGTGGAAACCCAGTTCAAGGATAAGTTAAGATCCGAGACATCCGGATCCAACCGCATCGGGTCCTCTCCATGAATCGGATCCTCCTTACCGAATAACCGGTACCGTGTATCTTCCTCACCCAATAGCCTTTCGCTATCCCTCCCGTAACCGCCCTCCTTCACATTCTTCTTGGATGTACTCCACAGTGCCTCCCCCACCTCATTAAAGTTGTTATAACCCTTCCCAACACATAACGCATACTCTTTCCTGCATTCAACGGCTTCTGGTATCGCCCCGAGGAGCCCCTTTCCTCCATGCAGCCTCGGAACCCCGCAGACAAGATTTCCTATGCCAGCACCTTCCCCAACTTGACTTTTCGTCTCCCTGCTACTCAGTTCAACTGGGTTCTGAGGAGAACCAACTCGCTCTGAGTCAGAACCACTGTCTCCCTGGGTTGGCGAAGCAAGTGCTTCCGGCTCCCCTGTTCTGACTCCAACACCTCTGTTTCTCCTATAGTTCATGTATTCAGACGCAACCTCAGCCCACGTCCATTCCCTCTCAGCAGATCGATCAACACCAGACTGTTCCACAGAAATAAAGACCCAAAAAACTCCACCCCCCACTGCAATCTTTAATTTCTGCGGTACATCCCCACCTGATCAACAACTACTTTAACTTTGACTGCTGAAATGTCAACCCCCCTGAGACCTTCCCCATCTACTTCTCTTAATCTTCCGAACCTTGAGCATATGGCTTGGAAGGAAGCAATGTTCCACAGGTGCAGGGGAATCCCATATAGACTGCACCAGACTTCAGTTACATCAACCATTGGGGAAGTTCCCACTTCAATCTTCCATGGCAAGAAGAAAAGAGCACCTCCCTCCTTCAATTCAACGCACCCCTTAGAACAAGCTGATATCTTACAGGACTCCAAGTTAACGTAAACCAGGAAGGAATACTTCCCTAATCTCCGGATGCACCAGTTACAAACTTGCGGCCAGATAATCTTCAGACTTGCTTTCATCTCCTCGCACTCTACTACTGGCCAAAGCACGTCTTCCTGAAGTGAAACCACTACACACTAATCCAAATAGGATCATGCCGGTGCTACCTCAAGCGACCAAGGTAGCTCCAAGACTTCGGGAATTATCTTGGAGGGGGAGGAATGCAAGCTTGGGTTAACAGCCTGCTCTGGATTCACCTCTCTGGCACCCCCCACTAAGTTCCTGGTAGAAAGTTGAAGGCCAGGGCACTTATTCCTCCTATGACCAACTCCTCTGCAGAGTAGACATCGAACAGCGTCTCTGCAACTTGCGGCATGATGACCCTTGCAGAGGCAACGGATACAAATATCCTTGCCAACTGGGAGGCCAGAAGAAGCTTTCATCCCAGGAAACTGTCTATGGGCGTTCCTCGCCTGGACAGTAGTCCAGACCTTCTCCCTCCCTACATCAGCTCCTCCATGGATTCTCCTTACTCCTTTCTCACTTTCCTCTCTCACTCTCCACTCTCCGCTCACCTCCCTCCGCACTCCAGACCTCATCCTCTCGGCATATGTAAAGGTTCAGGTACAAGCTATATATAGGTGGTGTTGCGTGAGAGAGATTTGGGATAGGGTGGGTGGAGACGGCTGGGGTTGAGATGGTTAGGGTTATTAACCTATATATAGCTTGTACCTGAACCTTAGATCTAAGATCTAACAACTACATTTAAATTGTTTTGCAGAGCGGATACAATGTTCCCGTTACCGCTCCATTTAAGCCACGGATAATAAACGGATATCCGTTTATAATCCGTCGGACATCCTAATCGGATATTTATCCACCGATTCATATACGAATCCAAAGCGGATCCAAATATTATCCGGATCCGTTTACAGCCCTACCTTTAGTGGAGGATTGGCATATTAGGGAGCCTAGCAAGAGCTCATTCTTGGTTAAAGGTCCTTCCTCTAGTTAGAAGGGCAACTGTCTTAAGCTCAACAACCACAAGAGGGGAAAGACCATCTTTAGTTGCTCACCCTGGTGCATTAAATCCTCAGCAGTCCCTGCTCCTGATGGTCGAAAGGTTTGGTGCTTGTCGTATGGTGTCCTACTTCACATTTGGAATGCAAAGACCTTCCACACAATTGCAGCAAGCTTTGGAGTCCTTGGAAAAGTTGATGCAAGGACCTTGGATGGCACCATGCTCAAATATGCCCACATTCTCGTCGAAGCCGACAGCCTACAGCAAATCCCCAACAGAGTCACTATCCACCTTGTAGGTCGTGACTTTTGGGTCACCCTTTCACGATTGTTGTGAATCCTATGCCAGGCTACGATCTTTCGAGCGAGGAAGATCAATAGAGATAGGTATCAAATCCTAGCAGCTGCAGTAAGGAGTTCTTTTTTTAGTTCAGATCACAAGCTACCCTGGGCCCAGACCCATCGTGTAAGCTCTTGTCCAAGTGATAACTTATCCCTAAACTGGGATGTTACTATCCCTGTTGTGAATTAGGATCATCAGCCTGCGGTGTCTCAGGCTGTTTCTCTAAGCCAGCCCACTCAGCCCAGAATTGCCTCATTGGCTCGGAACAGTCTTCGTCCGGCCCAGAAAAGTCTTCGTCCTCCTAGCGACGAAGCCCCATCTGCAAATCGAGTTCTGCAACTTTGGTCATTGGGCAATGCAAGCAGCCTACCTCGAAGTGATTTGGTCTCCCCAACACCTTTGTTTCCCCCAAGTACTCCCTCTATCTCTGATGAGCCTCCAATTTCCAGCCTAGAGGCGGCCTTTATGGAGATCTCCCTTCTGGAGGTAGCTTCAAAGGTGATTGTTCCTGTCCACCGTTGACTCCCTCTTCTGCTATTCTTCACGATGGGAATTCTTCACTGGATCTTTATACCTCCTATCGCAGCTATCCTATCATCTTTCTTCCTCCGAATGTCAATCATAGGCTTCATTTTGGAGTTCCCAGTTATAAAGAAGATCTGCTTCAGATGATATCCGACTCCTCTGAGATGTGGTTTGATGACCTCATCAGACATACCAGTGCCCTCATGGGCATCTCCATGAAGGACAGGAAGAAACTCTTAAAAGTTTTCTCAAAAATCAAGGCGGATCTTCAATCTCCAACTATTAACTAAGAAGAGAGGCCATGGGAAGGGATCTAAGATTGAAAAAAGGGAAGTTCTATTCATCCAATTTGCTGATAACATTTTCATTTTCTCACTGGTCGATATCAACAATTCTAGAAACATCAGAATTCTGCACAAAATCATAGAAGACACGTCCGGTCTTAAGATTAATTTCAACAAGAGTGAAATCTGCATTTGGCAGGCCACTGCAACTGTGTAAATCTTCGAACAGCTGTGGAACAAATTCTTCAGTGTTCTTGGGGCTCCTTCCCCCCTAAATATTTGGGCCTTCATCTTTCAGATAGATCTCTCAAGCTTTCAGATTGGAGTCTCATGGTCAAAAACTTTGACAACAAGCTTGCAGGTTGGAAATCTAAGCTTCTTTCTAATGGAGTAGATTGATTCTCTCCTAATCAGTATTTGCAAGATGTGTTCTATAACATGGTTGGCAGTTTTGACTGATACCGATACATATCGGTATTGGCAGGTACCGGTACGATACCTGCAGAAATCCTGATACCAAAACCCAAAAATGTTAAAAAAAAAAACATGTACCAGCCAATAGCGGTCCTGTATCGGACCAGTTTTGGTCGTATCGGACCGAGCCCAAAACTGGGCGGTACCGGCCAGTACGACACGAAAAGGCCCCTTTTAAAGGGTCTTTCAGCCTTCTCACAGATTTCAGATCCGTGAGAGGCTGAGAGGAAGGAACGAGGAGAGGTTGGGGGACTTTCCTCGCCGCCGTCGTTTGCTTTCGCCTCCAACGACGTCGCCAATGACATTTCGAGTGGAAGAAAAAAGAAGAAAAAGAAATTCTTGCAACTTTTTTTTACTTTTTCATCTCTTTGTTAATCTTTAACTTGTTAAGAACAATATAAGTTGACTATTATTTTCTTCCTCTACAACGGACGAATTCCTAATTTGACCCTAATTAGTGGTTAAAATTTGGGGATTTTGTCTAATTACCTTCTGTTTTTTATGGGTAAGGATCATTTTACTTCATTAATATTTATTATTTTAAATATTTATTGCACTGAAAGAACATTTTTCATGTTTAATATGTATCAAATAATCGTTTAATATGCCTAATGCATACTTCTTTCACTTAATCCACCATTGTCACATCCAACACATGTCCAATTAATTTTTAATTTTTTTTCCTGATTTTTCTTAATTTTTTCTGATTTTTTTGACATTTTTAGAAATTTTTAAAGGGGGACGGATACGGCCGATGCCGGTAAAACCACCGGTATGTATTGGTACCGGTACCCTTTGATACTGGTACCAAAACCGGTACTGCCATCCTTGTTCTAGAAGGGGGTGATCCCTAACAACAGAATCTACAATCTGATTAGTTGGAAACAGGTTTGCAGACCTATACACAAAGGAGGGGCTGGCCTCACACATATTACTTCTATCAATGCTGCCCTTCTCTCCAAATGGCTGTGGCTTCTTGGAAATGATAGGATCGCACTTTGGAAGTCCATTGTTAGATCGAAATATTTTTCATCCGACACACCTTGGGACATGTCTCCTTCTCACAGGCATGGTATATCATCTATTTGGAAAGCTATCTTCAATTGCCAGGGAGATGTCACTGCAGCAACCTCTCTCATACTAGGGAATAGGAAACATTTAAATTCTAGACTGATGTTTGGATTCTCAACACTTCCCTAGCTGAATATTTCCCCAGAATTTTCTCTCTTTCCATAGATGAAGTCACATTTATGACATTGTTCAGGGGAATGCTATCCATGGCTGGGAGCTTCATTTAGATGGAATTTCAATGAGGAACAATTTTCTGAATACCTAAATCTGTGTAACATTCTTCAATCTGCCTAACTATCCTCTCAGGCGGAAGATAAAGGGGGTATGGTCATGGAATTCTCATGGTCGTTTTACTAATCCATTACTAGAACTATCAAGGTCTTAGTCCCCAGGGCTAAGTTCGTTTGAAGGAAAATTTGGCCAACAAATACAAGGATTTTCATGTGGAAACTGATACAGGTCAGATTAGCAACTTTTGTTCATGTTGAGAGATTCAAGACTTCTATCAAAGACGCCTGCCTTTTTTGTGGTATTTTTGGAAAGTGACCAAAGGTCACGATTTCATTAATATAAGAGAAGGGAAAAAGAAAAAACCGAAGTTAGAATACAAACATGAGAGCACCCCAAATCAAGACCCTCCCAGGAAGAACTATTTTATCCAGAGGATAAAATAGAAAAACAAACATATAACAAAATTTAAGAAAGAAACTTCTTCCAATCCCCAGCAGAAACCAACAAAAAGGAATCCTCCCTATTAACAATCAGACCACCAGCTTCCCCCCAGTCATGAGTCCACTGTTGTGCTCTATTGAGGATATAGGAAGCACTGTTGAAATGAAGGTTGAACCTTCTTGAGTTCCTTTCCATCCAGATTGCCCATAGCATGGCTGGCATGATGATTGTCCAAACCTTTTGTTTTGTTCCTGAGGAAAGGGGCAGGATCCTTCCCATTCTTCCAAAAGGTTAACAGTGCTCTGAAAATTCTCCCAGTTGAATGATAGAAGAAACCTTAGTAGCCTCCATAGCATATTGATAGTGCCACAATTCAAAAACAATAATGATCCACATCCTCTTCGAAAGTGCCACAGAAAATGCATAATGATTTCTGAATAAGAAGAAAAGATTTCAACCGGGCCAAGGTAGGCAACCTCCCAAGGGCTATTTTCCAAAGGAAGATTCTTTTTTTGCTTGGCAAGAGCTTTGGACCACACACACTTACTCCAGGCCACTCTCATTCCCCTATCACTTAACACTCTAGTTAAGGGTATTGACTGAACAATATCCTTCACTGTTACAAACCCACTGTCTAGAGTCCACTTTCTGACTATCAGGAACAATATGATTAATAAGGTTAAGAATCATCAACAATTGATCAATTTCAATGCCAACCGGGTTCCTTCTAAGTGCGGTATTGCAGTAACTGTTGCCCTCTGCAGAAAAAATGTAACCAACAGTCCTCCCTTTATCTTCTGCAATGGAATACAGTTGGCTAAACTTAGATGCAAATGGAATGTCAGAGCACCATCTGTCCTCCCAAAATTTTAAAAGATTACCATTCCCCACTGAAAAACAAATGGGTGTGCTGACAAGGTCCGCCAACTTAGTGATGCTTCTCCATATTGGAGACAAATCTGTCTGTGAAGAAGGCTGAACAGAGCACAATGATGCTTGAGGATAGCACTTGTCTCTGATGATGGAAATCCAGGTTGCATTCTCAGTTTCTCCCATCCTCCACAACCATTTAGCTAACAAGGCTGAGTTAAAATGCTTAACACTAGTCAAACCCTGCTCTCTACTTGTATAGCCTTTATCCCAAGCAGCAAGATAAAGGCCTTATTTCTCTGTTTTACCACCATTCCAGAAAAAAGAACTTTTCATAGATCCTAGGATTCGTTCCACGGTCCTCGGTATTTTCAAAGTGGAGAGATGATAAGTACCTAATGAGGACAGAACAGATTTTGAGAGCACCCAGTTGCCCCCAGCAGACAAAGATTTTTCCTTCCATCCTTCAAGAGTGTGAGCAAAGTTCTTAATAAGGGCATTCCAATCTCTAATCCTACTCTGCACATTGGAAAGTAGAAGCCTCAAATACTTAATGGGGAATGAAGCTTCTTTGCGGTCCCAAAAAGCTGCAATCTGATTAATACTCTCCTGCTCAATCTTAACCCCAACAATCTCAAATTTTTCAAAATTAATAAAGAGCCCCGTAACAGACTCGACTAACAGCAAGATTCTCTTCATGTTAGCTAACTTATCCTCATTTGTCAATGAGAAGAGCAAAGTGTCATCTGCAAATTGAAGATGAGACAGCTGGAAACCATTTCTGCCAATAGGAAAACCATCAACCAGACCTTGTGAAGCAGCTTTGTCCCAGAGGGAACTCAGAACCTGACTCATCATAATGAAGATGCATGGGGAAATAGGGTCTCCCTGACTCAAACCTCTAGAACTGTCAAACTAACCACAGGGTTCCCCATTCAACAGGATGGAAAACCTAGCAGTTGCAACACAACTCATGACCCATGAAATCCACTTCCATCTGAATCCCATCAACAGAAAGGTATTATGAATGCAGCTCCAGTTAACTTTATCAAAGGCTTTTTCAAAATCCGAGTTTTAGGACCACTCCTTCTTTCTTGCCACATTTTTGTATTGGATGGCTTCATTTTGTGCTGCAAGAAAATTATCAAGAATGTATCTGCCCTTCAGAAATAGCTTCATGAATACAGCTCCACAGAAATGCCTTTTCTAATTTCTATGGTATTCTTAAGGAAACTTTTGAGCATATGCTCTGACATTGTGGTTATCATCCCCAATGTCTGGAAAACTATCTTTGCTGCCTTGGATTGACGCAGAATTCACATCTGCATGGATGATAAGGACAACCGGTCAATGCTTTTGGATGCAGTCCTATGGGCCATCTGGAAAGAGTGCAGTGCTAGATGCTTCAAGCAAGCTTTTTCACATTACACTCATTTGGTTAAAAATTGGAGAATCTACTGCTTTCAAGATCCGGAGCTTCACTCCTCTATTTTACTCTCCTAGTACAAATGGACAGATTTTCTTTTATAATGCTCTCCACGGGGTTGTTTTCAATTTCCAGTAATCATGCATTACCAGATCGGATTGGGCTCTAGGATCGGCTGGTTTCATCCGATCCAGATTGGCCAACAAAGGAAGAATTAAAACAATAAAAAAATTAGTTTAAAATGAAAAAATAAGAAAAAAATTGGCTGGCTCCAAGATCGGCCAATTCCAATACCGATCTGATCTGATCCGATCCGGATCCGGCGATTCAGCCGATGTCGGCCCGATCTGAGCAATCCAGGCTGATTCCGGCTGATTTTCTCTTTATTTTTATTTCTTGGGTAGAATCGGATCACTAGTGCTGGTCCCATTTCGATCCAGGTCAGCATATTCTACATTCCATGCCAGTATTGGGTCCTTGAACCACCCATGTTTCTTTTCTTTTCGCTACCTCCTCTATAGCCTATTTTAATGTACTCTTCCTTCTTTTAACATCAATATCAATACTTGCAGCCTTTGCCACCTTCAGAAAAAAATTATTTTAAGTATCCAAGAAGACGTTTACGACATAGTATACTTAAGGCAATCCACTTTATCCACACTATCTTTACTATGTCACAGTTATTAGCATTTAACTCAAGTGTATTCCCCTAACACGAACCCTAAACAACATAAGTTTTCCCCTTGCAAGACAAGGCCAATGAGATTATTCATTATTTCATCATCTTCAAGCTTACCGTTAAACTTAAAATGCAGAGTTTCAATAGTAGTTCTACTTATCCTCACGCCTTTCCCCTCCGTCTCATTCTTCTACACATCTAGATTCAAGCCCTCTTTCCACACTATCTGCCAAAGCAATGCTATTGGCAAACAATCTACAACAAGGAACATCGCTTTGGATAAGTACAACAAACTGAGGGGCTCAAAGAGGACACCGATTGACAGAGTACAGTTAGTTTTCTTGAAAGTCCCAACAGTCAGTCAGTCACAAATAATCCTAACATTTTTGAACTCACATACGTGTCATTTACCACATCAATGTTGTTAGTAGGCACACACTTCCAAGCACCTGGCAAATTACTCTAGGTGCTGTCTTTTTTAAAATACATTTCACCACAATTTTGTTCACGAGGAAAAGGACTTCAGGTATGGTCAGAAATCCATATGCCATTTCTTATTCAGCTCTCCAAACTTTTTTCAACACTTCTCTTAATATAAAGGAAGGCGGCCTCCATCATAGATCATGCTATCATGAACACAAATTGATTATTCTTTACATTTACAGCTTCCTTAAGACTATTACCTAAATTTTTGGATGGTTTGTTTACTACCTCTAGATGGAAACCTCTAAAAGCCTTTCTTGAAAACACAACTGTCTCCAAGTCCAGGATCCCACCTAAATGACTGGGATTGAATAAGGGAAGAATACCAAAGATGGCAAGACCAGCATTAGAAACGGTAATGCTATCAGAAGCAGATCGTACAAAATAAATATTCAAAAAGATAAGCCAAAAAAGATGATACATGAAAAAATTCATACTTCTCCATATTGTGGCTCAACTTTCCCCTTGCTGAGAGCAAAAGAAGATAGACAGTGAAGAAGCCCACTAAGGACATCTTTGACTTTGTTCTTGTCTTCTAAGTAGAGCGGCATGTTTCTCATAATATCGCCATAGCAATCAAGAACCTGCCACAAAAAAATAAAGATAAGATAAATACGCCTGCGCTAGAGCCCAAAAGGCAGCAATAATAAATACCATCCCAGTTTCATCTATAGAAGTATTTTATAAATTGGATGATCTGGCAGAATGACAAACAGCACAGCAACTCCATTTTGGGGGGAAGGGGTGGCAACTGCTTGAGCATGGAACACTGGAATGGCAAGTGCAACAATAGTACAAGCAAAAGACCTTATTCTGACTTCGATTACTTCATGTTCTTCTAATCGATTATGCTCGTGTAATCAATTAGACCTTTGTTTTGGACTCCGATTACCTTTGTATCTGATAATTGATTATACCTTTGTTTTGATAATCGATTGTTGATTATGCTTAAAATTTGATACCGATTACCTAACTCGTGGTAATCAATTATGCTCTTTTAACTTCGGTTATGCTTTTATGGGCTATGATTAAGCCTATATCTGAGAGCAATTATCTGACCAATGATAATCAATTATATTCTGATTATTTCTGATTTATTGTTCAATGATTAATCATTTTCTACTAAATGTGATCATTTGTCTTATTCCTTTGAAATTTGATTATCTAGCATAATCTTTAGAATTCGATTATTGTTCTGACCTGAAATTAATTATCTAAAATTCTGAAAAATACCTCTAATTATCAGTCCAGCCATATTATTATTATCTGAAAATACCTCTGATTATTCTGAAATTATGATCATGCTCTGTTAATTGTTCCTTTGAATTTAAGTATATGTTTAGACATTCTCATTCTTCAGAAGTGAATATTATCTGCTGATTTTAATTATTATACGTTTAGCTTGTCATGGTTTTGAAGCCTACTGAGTACATGTACTTATAAAACCTACTAACATTTTTATGTATATGTTTAGACCTTCTCATTTTTATAAAACCTACCGAGTACATGTTCCTTTGAATTTATGTATATGTTCAGACCTTCTCATTCTTCAGAAGTGAATATTATCTACTAATTTTAATTATTATATGTTTAGCTTGTCATGGTTTTGAAACATACTGAGTACATGTACTTCTAAAACCTACTAACATTTTTAGATTCTGAGGTTGAGGAGGCTTTTAGAGCTTGACGCAGTTGGCATTTGGATGGGATTTGTTCCACTGCTATTCTTCAGGTGTTAGATCAGTTTCCAATCATTTTAGTTTCAATTTTTAGAAGAATCTGTAGCAGGAATTTTGAGAGCTTGATGTAATTTTGGTTTAGCTTGAGAACTGAGTTTGTACTTTTGAAAAAAAAATGGCAATGTAATTAGAAGATTTTTGCTATGGGCAATGTAAGTTTTGGATTCTATTACTAGCATGGCTATTCCATAAACTTTTGATTATGTGTTTCCCACAATATTTGTTATGTTCGATGGGTTGTTCCCACTTTCATACATGTCCCGACTCCACATTAGGCTTGTGACCCAACCTGGTGCTCAGGGCGTGTGACAAGCTCAGACTACAAGTAGCTTCCAATCTTGCGCTTTCAATAACAACTCATGATTACTGTCCAAAACAAGTCCTGCAGCCCTTTCCCCAATCCTCAACCAAACAAGTAGCTCTGCTCAAGATTTCAAATGTGCTGTTGAAGTCCTCAGTGAACTTCCTTCAGTTCCTTGTAAGCCACACAGCGCACATCATAGCAGGGCAGAACAGCGACCACAATTCCTTGTCAGCAGAAAAAAGGACACACTCTCTTCAACCATTTGAGTAGTTCCAGAACATTAGTGTTCCACCCACTTAATTCCATATGCATCTAGCATGATTGCTATGGAAGATTTTCTTGATCTCTGTCCAGTTGGCAGTCTATTCCAAGCAACTTTGCAAAGAAACACTTTGATTTTATTTGGAAAATATTTGTTTATTTGGAAAATATTTGGACCACACTAGTTCCTTCCACCAGACCCTGCATCCTCCATCTTCCAGCAATCTGACAAGAGAGTTAACTGAAAAAAAAAAAACCATTTTTGTTCCATCTCCACAGTCTTCTGTCAGTAAGATTATAAGATGTCTGCACCTGATCACTAATGTTAAGCAGGGTGATAATTTCCTCGTCTTCCACATCCGTCCGTTCCCTTCTTAAGAGCTCATTTCAATGTCCGCTTCTGATTCTAGCTAAAGCCTGTAATACTGAATCTTCAGAGTTACTCTAACAATGTTGAAAAGGTTGCTAAGCTGTGTTTCCAGAGGCACATCAAAGTACCACTTATCTTTCCAAAACCGAATATCCTCACCATTCCCCAACTTAAAATCAAAGGAAATAGAACGTATGTCTGCTCACTTAATAATATGCTTGGTGACAGATTATAAGTCCTGGATGGATAAAATCCCCATTTGCTGCTCTGCAAAAAGTACTTGCTCTTCACAATGACTGCCCAAAAAGAACATGGGATCTCCCCTGGTCTACAGTCATTTTGCCAGCATAACCTTGTTGAAAGTTTGAAGACTAGTAAGCCCAGCACCCCCTAGGTCTTATAGTCTTACACACATTCCCCCAATTGATCAAGTGAATACCTCTCTTCTCCCTCTTACCTCCTGACCGAGGAGCTTCTAGACACTCTAAAATTCTCCCAACAGTCTTGGGGACTTTGAAAATAGACATATAGTAACTAGCCAAATAAGAAAGGACTGTTCTTGATAAAATCCCCAAAAGGAAATAGATTCACCATTCCCTACGTGAAAAGCTGAAGATATGGAGAGAACATATGCTGACCTCACTATATATTTCCAAATTGAAGACAGATTGTGATCGCTAGAAGGCTGCAGACACCATCTATTGGCTTGAAACAAATATTTCTTGTAAAATCTTGGCCCATAATGCATTTGAATCGTCACCTAATCTCCACATCAATTTTGCCAACATGGCTTTGTTACAAGTCTCTATCTTGTAAAGGCCTACACCACCCTGCTCTTCACCTTTACACACATTCTCCCACTTAATTAAGTGAAGACTTCACCTCTCCCTTTTACCTCCTGACCAAAAGAAAGAGCTCCTTACAGCTTCAATTTTCTTAGCAACTGATTTAGGAATTCTGAAAATTGAGGCAAAATAAATGGCCAGGGCTGAAAGAACTGACTTTGAGATGATCCACCTTCCACCTGCTGGAAGCAATTTTCCTTTCCAACCTTCTAGTCTATTTTCAAACTTCTTTATCAGCACATCCCACTCTTTGACTTTAATGGACCCATCAGATAGCAACCCTAGATATTCAATGGGGAATCGAGATCGCGTACAGCCCATGCTTCTTGCCACATTGACCATTCTATCCTCAGAAATATGGATTCCTATAGCTTCAGATTTTTGTAAATGGAGAGTTTCACCATCTTGGTGTCTTTGTATAGTAAGAATTTTGTTGTTGTATCTTCCTTTTTTGTATTTACTCTCTTTTGTTTATAATACATGTGGTACTATCACTTTCAAAAAACAAAAACAAAAAAATGTTTATAATAAATGTGGTACTATCACTTTCAAAAAAAACTTCTAACCAACAAGAGCTCCAATAAGGTAATGTTTTCCAGAAAACTAACAAAGTTCAAAATAAGAGCCAAACTGAAAGGAAGTAACAAACAAGTCCATAAAGAATGATGCACATTTCAAAGTTTGGAAATCCTCATACACTTAGCAGCCAAACAGTCAGCACTGCTATAGTGTCAAGAGAATGGCAACCTGATCACAGGATTCAAAAGAAAGAATTGAGGAATAGCATAGTAGTTCAGGTAAAATCCACTGTCAAAAATGAGACATGAAAAGAACAATGATATGATGAAAAGGTACAACAGAAGCACATGAGAACAGAATAAGGAAGACCAATGACAGTGCATTAAGCTCTTTTCTTACGGATTTAAGCATAATAAGTGCATAATGCATACTACTACAATCGCAAACAACAGCTTATCGAAAGATAAGAGTTAACATGTATACACGTGGGGATGGTTACATGCTTATTCAAGTAAACTTTGTAACAAACCTTTTCAGCATATTGCGAAAATGATGAGGGCTGGTTCACAACAATGAGATGAAAGAACTTGAAAGCCATTAGTCGAATATCGAGTGCTAAATGTGTCATAGCATTGAACAAATAGGCCATCATTAAGGAAATAACCTGGTCAGTAATTTCCTGTGAGAAAACAATCAATATTAGTAGAATAGAATATTAGAATGCAACAATCAACTTGCAAGATAGAAGGCAAAAGTGGTGTTCCAAGCATAAATCAAAATCTGCGTGTAGGGCCAGTGAATGTATGCAGATGCTAAAACAAGACAAGGATGGAACACTGGCAAAGCATACTCACCCAAAATAAAACTATTGAGATGCTTTATGTTTAAGAAACTTGACAAGTATTCTATAGCCTAGGTGATACAAATATAGAACTTAAGGATAGGAATACTGCAAAATATATTTAATCAACCCTTGAAGAAACTTGAATTCAACCTTAACATCTGAGAGATCAACAACAAACCAACATTCATAAGAATCAAATGGCTTAGACCTTTTCTGAAAGAGGATGGCACCACAAATTTCTTATCTGCCCTGAGGTCTACACAAAAGAGAAGGGGAAAAAAAGCATCCACCACACTGGAATGGAGAGTTGACTACCCAATTTACTTTGAAAGAACTTCAACTTCTAAAGGTATATTATCTAACACAATGAAGCAATTACAAGATCCATAAATCTCAATTGAACATTATAATTGACATCTCCAAATATAATTTGAATTTTGCTTCTGAAAGTGGAAACTCATAATCTGTATTCTAGATTGTAATAAATGAAGCTTGAACTACATAATTATGGCAGTGGAAGCACAGATTTGCCATGGGAAGAGGGAGAAATTATCTCATTGCCCTGGCCTGAATTGCCTATTTTTACACAAAAGAATAATGAAATAGCAGTTGGAATTGTCTCTATAGTTGTATCATACGTCAGAATATGACATAACCATATACTAACCTTTTGGCTTATGGCTGTCTGAAAGAAGGTCACAGATCTACACTCTCTCCAAAGACCAAGGTAATCACTGATGTTTGCTTCCTGGTAGCATAAGATTAAACTGCACAACAAGAAAGGCACACCTCTACATACTACCTGGGCTCATGGGTGCAGTCCAACTTTGATACCCATGAGTCACTTCCAACAGTTAGGTCTACGGTCATCCATTCACCATTTGACGGCATTCAATTAAACCATTCATTTAAACAATGGCAGGCAGGTAAAAATTTATTCTTATCCAATGGCTATCTAGGTCACTGCTCAAGCAGTGCAGGTGTGATTACTGAACTTCACAAGAACTTATCACAACTACCATCAACGCCTTGGACTCTGCCCTAGTGGTAGAATGACATGAAATTTTCATGGATTAAGGCTGAGGTCCTTTCCCTGGAGGTGCAGCAACCTCCAAGACCCCCCCTGCTACTTTTTTGGGGGGATAAAACATGGATTGTACCACCAATTTTACTGAAGCATAAATAAAGCAAGTACAATCAGTTGGGTGGGAGAGATTCCTACCCAAGAAAAACTACAAAGAATCAGACAGACTGAAAAAACTGATTCCAGCAATCTGCCGGAATTCCCAGAATATGACGAGACCATTGATACAAAGAGGACAATGCTTTAAGGGAAATGTTTTCAGTATAAATTCTACTTCCCTGAAATATCATGCCGTTCCTTTTGTGCCAAACACTTCAGCATAGTGCGTGAGGCAAAATACCCAGAACATCCTTCAGTTGACAATTCTTCGTTGAATTCAGCAACTTCTTCAAGAAGAGCCACATTCCCGTGATATTTTGGAAATTGGTATAAAAGTGGAGTAGTTTCCCGAACATATTCCAAACTTCCTTACTGTACAATTCACCATCAAATGATCCACATCTTCAGCATGAATGCCACAAATGTGCAGTGTCATTATCAGGGGCCCATTTACTCTGATACACCTTTGTAATTATTCTTCTTTGCAAACTAAGCCACATAAATGCTCTCACTTTGACAGGGGACTTAATCTTCCGAACCTCATCATACTTCAAACAACTTGGTAGTTCACCTTTCAGCACTGAATAATAAGATTTAATTGAAAACTGCTGTTTATTTCTCCCCCACCGAACCTTATCAGCAACATTTACATCCATATAAGTAGCATGTAAACTGTTCAACAAATTGGAATATTCAGTTATCTTGTCATCCTTCAGATTTCTTCTAAACTGTACAACCCAGTTAATATTGCCCTGTTCTTGAACAAAACAATCTTTCACATAGCACCATTTATGCATAGCCAGAAGATCAATTTTGGCATAAGTTTCTCTAAGACATTTGTCTCCAACCTCCATAGGCTCTTATTTCAAAGGAATTAAACCAAAAAAGGGGAAGGGATGGCTTCAACACTCAGCCACCTCTTTCTCACTCCCTCCCATTAGGAAAACAAGGAGGGATCTTTCCGAGCATATTTTATGCCCTTACTGGGGGAAACTACACAGTATTATGTATTGACCCATCATCTTCATCCATATTTTGTAGTGTTTGGCAGCAGGATCTTTGTAAGCAACAGCATCAAGAAAATACTCTCCTCTTGCCAGATGGAGGAGAAGAAGTGGAATTCATGTTTCCCACCACAAACATGAATGTGCGATCAAGTTTTGACCGTATAGAATTCCAGCCCTTCCATTTCATTATCTTTTAAGGTATATTTATAAAGTATCTTGATCATCATTTCAGTTGGAGATAACCCTTCCTAGTGATCACAATCAATAGAGCACGCCCTCTCGTGTGCCCAAGGACATAGACCAAAAAACGGATCTGACCTGTGCAGAAAGGTTCAATTATTCATGCCCATAATGGGACTGCTAACAGAACCTCCTCCACCAAATCACATTGTGTGTAATTGCAGCCACTTAGCACAGAGTTGAAATCAGATGTGGCATGCAATTGTAGAACTTCATGTCCATTTTATTCAATCCAGTGAACGATAGATTTATGGCAATAAGGCTTATGATAATGATAATGATGAAGAATAATTGAAGACAACATAAAAAAGGTATGGGGATACCAAACATGATAAGACCATTATGATGTACCTCCTTTATGCCAGGAAATATCACTGCTTTCAAAAGATGGTAAAGTGTGTCACGGACTGCCTTGTCGTTGTCACATACACGCTCCCGTAACTTCTCTATTATGAAAACCTTGTGCAATTTAAGCTCAGATGGATGTTTGAGTAGGAGATCCTGTACACCAGTCAAGGCAACTTTACAAAAAAAAAAAGAAAAGAAAAAAATTAGTAGACAATCCACCTCAGAAACTTAGCTAATACAACCATGTTAAAGAATAAAAAAACTGCAACAAGCATATCCCTATTTGCAATTTTAAAAAATGAGGCAAAATCTTCTTGAAATTCATATCTTCAACACTGTTTGGAAAGTTTTATAAGCATCACTGAGATACCAAAACAAAATAGTGAAAACCATTTTGTGATCACATTTGATGAGTGTTTCCTGCTGAAACTTCCTATGAAGTTGAAAGGGATCAGCTATAGATGCTTCCTACTTCATTAAGTTGCAATAGTTTCTTCAGCATTTACATGTGTGTGTGTGTGCGCGCACATACACACACATAAAATATATAATAAAAGTAACAGACTGAAGGCTGGTGTTATCAAGAACATAAGATAGTTCTTATTTAGCTGAAAAAACAAGACATAGAAGAAAAACATGATGCCAAACAAACACAACAAATAAAGTGGATCAAGCTCCCAGTGTTGGTTGGCTTGCATGTCACCATGCGTGAGATAGGAAGGGGAGATCCCTCCCTCCAGGAAGAAGAAAATGAAGAAAGAAACAAAAAAAAAAGAATAAAAGAGAGTTTGTCTGACAAAAAAATGCAGGTCTACTTAAAAGAAAAAAAGGAATAACAGAGATAGTTTATTTGTTCATAAAAGGAACCTCACATAACAATTCAACGTTGTAGAAGAAAGTTTCATCATCATCACCGATACACCATCACCATCAAAGCCTTATCCCATTTATTTGGGGTTGGCTACATGAATCTTGTCTCACCGTTTTATCTATATAATGTCATATTTATAGTAAAACCCAAAAAGGTCAGGCTCTGGAAGGATGGAAAGCAAAATTCATCTCTGCTGGTGGTAAATGGATCCTCTCAAAATCTGTTTTATCCTCATTGGCAACCTATCATCTATCCATTTTAAAGCCCCAAAAACGGTTGTGAGAATCATCGAATCAATAAGAAGCAATTTCTTTTGGGAAAGCGAAAAGAAGAAAAAGAGAGGTCTTCACTTACTAGCTTGGGATAAAATCTGCAGAAGCAAAGAACAGGGAGGAGGGGGACTGACCAGTATAAGTGTCTTCAAAGCACTATTGGCAAAATGGTTATGGAGGATGGGGGAAACAGATCACTCGATACGGGGTTACATCATTAGGGATAAGTATTCTCCTAATTGCTCAAAATGGACCATGAAATCAACCATGAATACCTCTTTGTCCCCTTTATGGAGGAATATCAGCAATCCGGTTTGATATTGTGGAACCGGCCATTGAATTTTCAGTGGGAAATGCAAACCTGATCAAATTTTGGGAGGACAGATGGTGTACTAACATCCCTTTTGCAGTCAAATTCCATTCCTTGTATAACATTGCAGAAGACAAAGGAAAATCTATCAATCAAGTTTTTTCGCCAGAGTCAAGTAGCCATTGGAATATAGTGCTAAAAAGGAATACAACTGGAATTGAAATGGATCGGTTGTTCAAGGTTATGGAAATTATTCACCCATCAA
The DNA here is from genome assembly GCA_030544215.1 of Zantedeschia hybrid cultivar. NCBI lineage: Eukaryota > Viridiplantae > Streptophyta > Magnoliopsida > Alismatales > Araceae > Zantedeschia > Zantedeschia hybrid cultivar. The sequence continues at coordinate 9,431,324 of JARZZO010000013.1, read as the reverse complement.
GCTGAATATACAGCAGGAGGATTCCAGAAGTTGGGCATGGAACAGCAAGGGATCCTTCTCTTAAGTGTTCTATCTAAAATAATGCATGATGGTGGTCTTAGAGTATCTTTGAATCATATTGTTTGGACCAAACTTCTTCCAACCTAGATAAGAATTTTTCTTTGGAAGATGGCTTTAAAAAGACTCCCTACAATGAACAAAGCAAAAATCCATTCTTCATATCCAATTTACAAAATGCGCTTTTTTGTGGCATTATGGAGGAAGAAGTGGATCATTTATTTGTTCATTGTGGTATTATTGATGTTATTTGGAGATCCATGGGTAAGCTATTTCACTTCCAATGGCAGATTTATCAGAGTGTTGTCCAACTACTTGAAGAGTGGAAGGGTCTTTCCCTGTATCCATCAGAGATTGAGATATGAACTTTGATCCTCCCTGCATTGTTGTGGGCCATCTGGCTTGAAAGGAATTCCCAACGATTCCGAAGATTTAGTCAACAATTCAACAGGATTTCTGACACATTTAGCAGAGCTACTAAATGGACTGTTGATTGGGATAAAGCTGCCAGTCTTATCACGAAAATGGAGGGATCTGCTTTGCTTTCTAAGACAGGGGAGTGAAAGACTCACTTCCCTTGGGAGACACTGTACTCTGTACTTCGGGGTTTTCTTTGCTTTACTTTTTACCCTCTGATTACAAAGTTATTTGTATCTTGTGGGATTCATGCTGAGAGGCTTAACCTCTTGTTGGGAGGGTCTTGTATACAAGGAATTCTGGCACGGATCAAGAGGCCGGATCGGGACCCACCGATCCCAATCCGAATTGGCCGATCCGGATCCGGATCAACCGATTCTGATTTCCATGCCTGTACGTGATCTACATTGTACTTTCTTTTAGTAACCATTGATAAATTGTAACCTTGGTCACCTTCAAAAAAAAAAAAAAAACTAAAAAGGTCATGTCTCTTACCATGTCCAACTAACTTATTTTAGGCCTTCTTTATGTTTTTTACCCTCTTCAACTTAAATTTGATAGCACTTTCAAACTAACACTGTTGGCACACATCACTAAACCATATGAGCTTATTTTACCAAAGTTTTGTGTCAATAGAGGCTACACCTAAGTCTCCATGTATATATTCATCCTGAATCTTATCCTTTCTAGTCTGTCTAAACATCCATCTCTCTTACACATAGTTTTTGAATATTTTCTTTCCTCACAGCACAACATTCAGCCTACACAACATAATGTATATCACTCCATCTTGTATGAGTCCCCTTCTTGTCAAACTCCCCCTTTTGATTGGATTCCTTCTGAGATTTCTCTTCTTTTACATTACAACAACCATTGTCTCATTTGTGGGTGTTCACGCTTCGGTTTCGTTTGGTTTCTACAGAAAATTTTCCAAACCAAACTAACCTGAGTGGAAGATGGAAAGCAAACCAAACCAAACCAAACAAGCTCGATTTCATTCGGTTTGGTTCTGTTCGAAGCGTCAACCACTAGGTTGTCTAAATCCACTCAATCGGGCCAGATGCAGGGATGGTTGAAGCGGGAGAAGTATCTTTTGTGGACTTTTTGAGGCTGGTATCTTTCTGTTTTGCCGATATAGGACTAAGTGAAAACCCCGTCAAAACACAATGCCTGTGTGCACTACGGGGAAGGGCCGGTAGGACAAACGTTCCAGACAGTAGATGGTGGCAATGGAGCAAAAGAAGCACATGTCCAACTTCTGCAGCGCCATCTTCTTCACCACTGTGGCTGGGAGTGTGCAAGCGTTGTTGCTCCGCAAGGACTCACCGCCACGACAGACTTTTAGCTGCTACTGCTGCTCCAGCATCGTTGTCGCTCCTTCAGACTTTCTATCCCACCGCCATCCAATGGTCTGCTGGATTTTGTATGCTTGCCCATGATCGCACCTGCCTGAAGCAGCATACGTGTTCCACTGAAGAAGATTGGGAAAGAACCAATGCTGAATCACTTTGATTGCATGAATCACGTGTGTGGTGGTGGGGTAGTGATCCCCTTTCTACCCTTTTCCCTAGACTTTTTGCGGCGGCTTCAAAGCAGACTGGTGGTGGCAGAAGTATATGATGGGGGTGGATGCTACCCTGGATTCAGGAGACCTCCCTAGGAAGAGGAGATTGGGGACTTGTGTGACCTACTTTTGCTAATTCAGGATGTCCTCTTAGACCCCACTAAAGGGGATGCCTGGATATGGAACTGGCATGCATCGGTCTTTTCTGTCAAATCAATTTACTCCATCATTGCAGATGAGGGTCTTCGCTTCCCCCTTGCCAGGCCAGGATGGTCTACCAAGAGCCCTCTAAAAGCTCAGGTGCTTGTGTGGCAGATCGCACTTGGCAGGTTGTTGATAAGTCAGCGAGATTCATTAACGACATTCCAACTGTGCATTGCTTGTGTGGAGATGCAAACGAGTTGGCTGAACGCATCTTCCATCGATGCTCCTTTACTATGGACGTGTGGCAGCTGATTTTGGCTTCCATTGGACAGCAGCCAGTCAGCGCAAACTCAGTGGAAGACCTTCTCCACAATTGGGCTAGGCACAAGGTTTCACAGGGACAACCTAAGTGTGTGGTGGCTCATTCTTCATGCCACTTTATGGGTGTTGTGGAGCGAAAGGAATAGAAGGATATTTCAAAAAGAAGATTTGATTGCAGATAGGGTTTCTTCTTTTGTAAGGAAGAGTGCGAGCAAGTGGGCATCCTTTTTGTGTAGCAAACATACTCGTAAATCCTCCTTTTTTGTTGCAATTGTACACTATTTGTTTCTCATTTAATGAATTTGTGGTACTATCCACTTTCAATGAAACGATTTAAGTTGTGCCCTGTCCAATACCAGGAAACCCAAAAAGTAAAGCCAACAAAGTCTATAAAATAACATGTTCTTGCTGCCTTCACTAGCCCGTGGAGTGGGTTCTTGGGCTTTGCCCAGACACGCCCTATGGGGCAGTCCAAAAGATGTGCTTGAAGTTATGAAATAAACTGATGCCAATTAGTTATTAAATAATAGACATTTTGTACTTAAAACTTGAATGGTTCAGTTCGTTTTGGCGGTTTGAAGGTTGTGGAAACCAAACCAAACCGAATTGTCTTTCAACCTACCAAACCGAATTTTTAGTTTGATTTGGTTTGGATTTTCAGTTCAAACCAAATAGTGAACACCCCTAGCCCCATTTCTCCCTTGTTGCAGGTTCCAGTGTGTGAAACCACTGGTGTACACGCTGCTACAATAGGGTACCCCCTAATAGCAGCACACATTGCCATAGAGGGGTGAAGCGCCCCTGGTGCACTCGTAATCCCATCTAGCAGCAGCAATGCCGCTGCCACGGGTGGAAAACTGCTTCATTTTTCAATTGTTTTCATCTCTTTTATCTCCCTATTTTCTCCTTCGCCTCCTTTTCTTTTTCAATTTTGTTATAGTTCTTTTTGTTTTACAATTTGAGAGGCAACATTTTAGGGAGTATAAGCTCACCAACTATTGAAATTAGTTCACGGTCAATTCACAATGAATTATCACTAAAATTTGAATTAAAACTCGTAGCTAAAACCCTAGTGGAAGTATTTCACTCATGAAATACGATTCATACGAGTGAGTTCAATTACACATCTCACTAACAGAGTTGATACTAATATAGCTATCCAGTATAACACCCAAATCTCCCTAAGAAAATGTGACATTATCCAACAAATTTGCAAGTCCAGACATCAGAAGCAAAACTGGGGCATACTGCAAAAGTGCAAGTGTAAATAATCTAAGTGGAATCTAAATAAAGCATTATGAAATAAATAAGAGAAAACACACGACCCATACTTTTGCGGGTCTTTGCACTGTGATGCGATGTCTGCTGGAGGAGCTCCTTCAATGTCAAGCCTCTACTGCTAACAGCCAAGCCCGTCCTTTCTGACACCACACTCTGTTCTGGCAGAATGATTGCTGCGAAAAAACAGGAACACCAAAATTCATCGTCTCATCAGCACCAACAAACATTGAAAACTAGGAATTGTCATTCACTTCCCACAAAGTAGAACAAGCAATCTCTTTCCATACCTTTAGATTTGATTTGGGTGTTGGTGGTATTCTTCGGTGGCGGCAGCTTCCGGCCTATCTTGCGTCTAATTTTCTGCAAAGATAGTTGCATGATGTAGCATGCATTCTAGATGCAACAGGTAGGAAAACAAAAGCAATCGCAAAATCATGCCCAACAGCAAATGGAGAAAAGGTGACGCGTGACCACTGAGGAAAGGGCATGCACAACACCTTAAAGTCGATGCCGCCCGCACGTTTAGCCTTCTTGGAGGCGGAAGCCTTCGGCCGCACCATGACGACGAATGCTGGACCATAGTTAGTTAAATAAATAACGGGAATAATTTGGCAAAAAAACATTTGGATATAATTTGTCACTCGTATCTAAAGAAACGGTCAAAAAATCGGGCATTTCAAAAGCCCGGTATGGCATATGTACAGTGTATTATGCGTCAACTCTTGAAAAATATGGACTTAAAAGTACGGATAGCATATAACATCAACATTTCACCTATAACATCAATTTATGCAATTCAAAGGTAAACAAGTAACTTCACCATGACATAATTCAAATTAAAAATTAAACTTCACTATTCTACTTTCATTCGATGAACTCTTGCTTTTTTTACTTGCTCGACTAACAGCGAGAAAAGCTTTAACTTGAACCTCTACTGACACTTCTGAACATATTCGAATATCATGACCCACTATACCGGCTAAGTGAGATTTGACACGGGCCATTCCTCCATAAAATTCTTTCTCACAAAATTTGCATTTAAAACGACCACTAAGATCTTCTGCATAGTCCCACAATTTCTGCTTTGACCTCACCATCTTCTCACATCCATAAGCATGACAGTGTATATAAATCAATAACTACTCATATCATTATGACAATGCACTAAACATGACTTAACAATGTGCTAAACATGTTCTTAATTTTACTATCTTCATTAAGAATCTTTTAATCAAATAACCAAATGACTTCAGATAGATGTAAGAAATAAAGTAATATGACATCAATGTACAAGAACATTCTTTGGATCACGCAAATCAAGCATAAAAGGTATGGCACTATCTACTCACATGATATAAAGTCATTTTACATAAGATAAGAGAAAATATGGAATAATAGAAAATGCAAGTGCTGCTTATTATGTAAGGGCCTGTGAAAAACGAAGTCCCAAAAAAATGAGGCCCCGAAGATCCCAGTAAACTAAATATGAAGTGGCAAACTTAAAGAGAAAATGGTAAGTACTACTTAGATTATTCCCCAAATCAGGCTTTGCACATTTAGTGCAATTGCTCAGCAATATCAATAGTTGAAACAAAAAGGTTTATACTGAGTCACTGACTAAAGAGATCAATATAAGGTGGTTTACCGTCTTCCGCAGGATTAAATAACTATCATGGAAATAAGATTTACTTCACCAGGTCACTAGCAGTTAAGGTTACACAAGAAAAGAAAATACCCAATGCAGAGCCCACTGCCCACCTTTTAATAACAAAAGCACCATCTTGTTGGAGACGGACAAGATTATACCCAATGCATAGACCCCCTTATTACTAGCAAAAGCACCATCTTGGTTTTAAGAAAAAAATACACAAGAAAATATGATACTTAATGTGTAAGGTCCATCATTTACCACCAAAAAAATCAATTTATTAGACAATATAATAGAGCTCCCAGGATCACACTTGAACCCATTCTTTTGCTTCAAAATCTGATGTTAAAAAAATAGAGAGCGAGTGGGTGGAGGGGCCATGGGCATGGGGATGTGGACAGGAACTTATGTTTGAAGGTGTGGATGCTCGGTGCTCACTGGTGGGCTGCTGCTCGCAATGTAAAACACAGATCTACTATTTAGTGCATACCTGCAGCGGGTGGAGACGAGGGTGGTCGGTGGCCTGAGGAGGAACAGCAGCGTTGTTGGGGGCTCGCAGGCCGCCAGAGACGAACAGTGGTGGCGATGGGGCTGGCAGCCGGCCGACGGCCCGCAGAGGAGCAGCGGCGAAATGGGGGCGGCTGGGAGACGAGCAGAGCGGTGACGAGGCTAGCTGGTCGCAGCTTGGAGAGGAGCAGCGTCGTCGTTGGGGTCGCAGGCCGCCAGAGAGGAGCAGTGGTGGAGTTGAGGCTGGCGGCCGGTTCGCGTCCTGCCGAGGAGCAGCGGCGAGATGAGGGAGGCTGGGAGATGAGTAGGGTAGGGGTTCGCCGGCGGCTGGAGGCGGCGATGGGGTCGCCGGTGCCTGGGAGAGGAACAACTGCGGCGTGGGTTTGAAGGCGGAAAGGGTGGGAGCTGCGGACTTCCCAGGAACGGGCGGGATGAGTAGGGTGGGGCTTTGGGGTTACTTTTGCACAAAAACCCGTATGAAATAATCATTTAATACGTGTACCCGTATAAAACGTATTTTATACGCCTAACCTGCAAAAAACGCATATAAAACCGTACCTTTCCCAATCGGACCGCATATGCACGTTTCCCAATCGGACCGCATATGCACGCATATAAAACCGTATTATACGCGAACTTACTATGTGATGGACGGAAGAAGTCGTCACACAACATCGAAATCGAAACCAACAAACAGACCGGAGCTGCAACAAAGCCCAAAGCTAGAAACAAAACCTAGCACGGAGCCACAACAAAGCTAGGGCCAGAAACAAAACCTGGCAATAGCAAAGAGTTCTTCCAGAAGTTGGGGGTGTGCACGGTTGGATTTGGTCCGAGTTCGAATAATTTTATGGAAAATCGAACTGAACCGAATCTTAATATCAACTTGAATTGAACTGAACTGAACTATTTTAGTTCGATTTCGGATGTGACTCATCTGAAATCTCATCTTTCTTATATTGGAAAATATAAAAATGATAGAATATGTTAGAAAATTCAATTAACCCTTCTTTCATATTGAAAAACATAAAAGTGACATAATAATTCACTAAATTCAATTTAACTGTCATCGTACGCTCTCAACATAAAATTCAACCATAGCAGTTCAATTGCCTACACCCTTAACTGGAAGTCAAAACTAAACCACAAGTGATGGTGGTGCGGACACCGAGCAACAAACAAGTAGACACCGAGCATGCACTACACGTGCATACTTGTGACTTGGCAATGAGCTCCACATTTAGGATCGAGTCTAGCCTTTATTGTATTTTCCTTTTAGTTAGGACTAGCAAAGGCGTGCCCGCTTAGTTTAGCCATAAGGGCTTTCATGTCATTTCATGCCCTTTAGGATAGATTTAGTAGTTTGTTTTCATGAGCATGGTTATTTTGGTCATGTTTGAGGGGTATCACTCTCTATATAAAGTGGTCATCCTCTCTTTTGTGAGGATAATGGCTGATTAAATGAAAGCTTCTTGTATTGTGTTACGTTCTATTTTAGTGTAAGGATGAGAGTCTTTCCATCCAAGGAGGTCACCTGAGAAAGGTTCCAACAAGAGGCCGTGGGCGCGAGGCCCGTGTTATTACCACCACTTCCACGGCGTTCTGTCGCCGTGCTACCGTCCCACATAAAATTGGTATCAGAGCAGGCCTTGAGGACGTCCTCACGACCATCATTCACTGCACGAATACGTGAAGGATCATCGACGATGGAGGAGCCAAGGACTGCCACTGACGAGGGTGCCGCTATCTGTCCGGACTAGTCATACGACGACCGCCAAGTTGCCAACCGATGACCCTGATCACCAACGCTATGACGTCGATGCCTCTGATATATCTGACAATATTCCAAACATATTTATTAGTAAAATGACTATGAGTGTCAAGCTGCCATATAGGTTTATCAAGACCATGAATATGAGATAAGCAGTTAGCAAGACCAAGAATAATAGTGAGAACATCTATAAGAAGCAACAATAAAAACTCATATATGTGAACAGTAAAATCTTGGACAATCCAATTATGAGTATGAATAATAGAGCACCATTGATCATAAGTAATGAAATCTCTGAGAGGACCACGTCCAATCCAATTATCATGCCAAAAAGAGAGAGTACATGTCCCAACCTGCCAACAAGTGTGGTCCAAGACCCAGTGTCTATGACAAAATGTCATTTTCCAGTGGGGAGAATCTGTAATGGAACAATAAGAAATATGTTGACCTTGCAAGTAGGTGTTATGAATATAATCACTCAAAACACCTTTGTGAGAATAAATCTTCCAACAAAACTTCACCTTCAGTGCGGTACTAACATCGAAAAGAGATCTAACCCCAATCCCACCTTCAGTAATAAGCCTGGCCAAATACTTCCAAACAATCCAATGTATTCTTTGACCCATATTAGAAGACCCCCAAAAGAATGCAACAAAAGCTTTATCTAAAATACTTTTAAGGGGAGAGAGGACAACAAGAATATGTATGGGAATAGAAGTTAACACATGCTTAATTAGAATAAGTCTACTACCAGGGGATAAGAGCTAAGTTTTCCAATTACCAAGCTTCTTTCTCACCTTGTCAATAATTTATTAGAAGTAGGATGCTTTAGCAATTCCTTTATAGAGAGTAGCCCCCAGATAAAAGATAGGAAAGACCTTATGAGACATCTGAGTGACTGCAGCAATTTGATTGATCCTTCGGGTGATGGTGGAAGGAGCCACATAAAAAGAACTCTTATCTTTATTAACCTGCTGACCAGAACAATTCTCATAAATAGAAATGAAGGCAAAGAGTCTGCGAAGTGAAGCCTGAGAGCCATTAGTAAAAATAATAGTGTCATCAACAAATAATAAATGTGATATGATAGGGCCATCCCTAAAAGTGGAAAAGGGAGTAACCAGGCCTCTGGAGAATAAGTTGTAAAGGCCCTTGCTGAAAGCTTCCTCAGCCAAAATAAATAGACTAGCGGCTAAAGGATCACCCTGTCTAAACCCCTCTACTAGAACTGAAATATCTTCCGAGCTGACCATTAAAAATCACTAAAAACTAGCAATGAGTGAACATATTCTTAATCAAACTAATCCAAGAACTAGAAAACCCAAATTTAGAAAGCACATCGAACAAGTAACTCCATTCCAGCCTATCATAGGCCTTCATCATATCTAGCTTCATAATAACATTGTCGCCTTTGGTTCTTTTAAATATATTATGTACCATTTCCTGAGTCAAGCAAATATTATCACTGATATCCCTGCCTTTTACAAAAGCACCTTGGAAAAAAGAGATTAGTCTTTGCAAAATGAGAGATCGTCTCTTACAAACAACTAAAGACATTATCTTGTAAGTAAAATTACAAAGGCTAATGGGCCTGAAATCCTTGGGACTAGTAAGACTGTCACATTAGGGATTAACACCAGATGTGTAGAGGTATATGCTTTAGGCAAAGTACCACATTTAAAGAACTCAATAACCGTAGCAAGAATGTCATTAGCAATAATATCCCAACAATGAGTGAAGAAGTCACCTAAGAAGCCATCAGGGCCTGGCGCACTATTAGCACAAAGAGAAAACACAGACTCCTTAACCTCATCTATTTTTGAGATAGCCATTAAATTATTATTATCCTGATCAGTGACAATGTTCGAAATGTATTGAAGCAAACCACTGCTATTCATAGAAGAATGTTGTGAAGTGAACAACTCTTTATAATAACCAATAGCCATAGAAAGCAGAACATTATGGTCAGTAACCCCCTCCTTAAGCCACTTGAAGTGATATTTCTGTCTCCAAAAGATTTTCTATCTGAGAAGAAGTTCATCAAGAGGTTTTTTGGCAGTAATAAGGTCATTAATAGCATCATCAAAAAGAGAATTATCAACTATAGATTGCATGTAAGAAACATTATCTTCAGCTTGCAAAGTAGCATCAGATAAATTGCCAAAGCTATCTTTATTCCACTGCTTAAGAGTAGCCCTCAATCTTTTGAGCTTGGCACAGAGCTTGTATAGTGGAGAGGCATGCAGAGGCCTGGTCCAACAGTCCTTCATCACTTGAGTAAAGTTCTTATGTCTAGTCCAGATTTTCAAGAACTTAAAGTGACCATAATGAGAGACATTGCTATGATTATATTCAACAAGGAGAGGATTGTTGTCAGAACAATTATGATGCAAGTGAATAACAAAAGTAGAGAATGCATCAAACCAAAGAGTATTGGCCAATCCTCTATCCAATATGGCTCTGATACAACCTTGACCTTCTTGCCCATTGCGCCAAGTATAGCTCGACCCACTGAACCCAAGATTAGCAAGCCCACAGTCCTACATAAAAGAATTGAAAGTATGGACATAAGTGATGGATATAGGTGTCCTCTAAGCCAATCATAAGGCACCTATTTCAATCTGGTTCACTAATCAATAGCATTAAATTCATTATGTAGATTGACATATTTATAATTACGCATAATGAAGTCCATGAATATGTGCAATAGTCATCAGATTATGGTGAGATCATAATAATGAGACTTATAACTTATAAACACATATTCTCAATTGTTCCTAGTCGTAGGATGTTTGAGAAGGACATCAAACATCCGGTTAAACTAGTACAAGTTATTCCAGCTCATATGATGAGGGTGACTGATCTCGTTAGTTACTCGTGTGGAGACACAATGGTAAACCTGTAGGTGCTCATTGGGGAATGAGTTCACTGAACTGATCCGACTTGAATCGTCGAATGGTAATTTACCTGACTGTCAATCGGCTTGATTCATCGTCACAGTGGCGTGATTGATCCTTGGACTTGAGACACCAAAGACACCTTGTTGGTGGACTTATAGACTTTGACCTTGACCTACGAATCCCTATCTACGGGATCTCTAATAGTAAAGGATCGGGTCCAGCGGAAGACCTTCGAAGGTGATTGTGTGTTCAATAAGGGATCGTTCGCTCTCAGGTAACTGGAGAGAGAATGCTCTAGAATAGAACCGCAGGAGTCTCTGGCTAGAGCAGAAATAATATCAGAAAAGATGTTTTCCAATATTGTATAACAGAGTCTGATTCAAGTGAGTTGACCTACTAGGGTTTGACAGTTCACCATACCCTAAGTTAACTCGAGAGCATTGTGCGAACGAAGGATTATAGCCACGCGGTAACTGTGGACGGACATGTTCCATGAGTGGGTTGCTGAACCCCATTACCTTCTGGGATCATGCGGTCTTGCTTGGCACCCAACTTGATCGGAAGTCTGACCGAATTTACATGCGATATTAATTCGGCTAAGTAATTAGTTAATATCTAGATATTAATTAATTACAATAAGTCAATAACTAGTTATTGGACTTAACGGGCTGAAAATCGGACTGGTAAATGGGCTTAGAGGATCACATGCAATAAGATTCTCAGTTGGTGGTACTTAAGTGGGATTTATATTAACTCGGGGACTTTTGTGAAAAGTCGCGCCGACTTAATATATATACGCGCTGTTGAGAAACCTTGGGTCAAGCTCTAGGATTTCCCCATGTTGGCCGTCCCCCCCTTTCTCTCTCCTCCTCTGGGCGCCCCGTTCGAGGCACCAGGAATGTCTCCGTCTCTGCCGCGCGTGATTCCCGAAAGTCTGGAATTCCCGTCAGTGGGTTTTCGGCAATCGTAGCGGCGACGGATCTTCAGCGAGTGAGCTAATACGGACGAGGGAGCGAGGACGAACCGCCGCGGAGGATCGCGTGGATACCGCTGAAGGCCGGACGCTTGTTGATAAAGTGTTAAATTGATCATTTAAAGGCAATCAAACGCATCATACTCATGTTTTTATATGTAAAATAACATGAAATGATAGATAATTGTGTACCAAGTCCAACGGTACCAATTTCGTCAAATTCTGACTTAAAAACATCGTCATTTCATGTGATTAATGGAGTATAGCGCATTTGCGATTTTTCGACAAAATCGAGACGAAATAAATAAATATAATGATATTTTTATGATAATGTGCTAATTTATATTTATTTTATGTGAATAGGACATGCCGATGATGTAGTGCAGTTGGTGGAGTTTCCGAAAATTTGGGAGAGGTCTAGTGTTCGAATTTCGATAAATTCGACTTCATTTTGTCCAAAAGATTAAAGCAGGAGTAAAAACGTCATTTGAGGCCCTAGTGTTTAATTCCATGGCTAAGAAGGACCTAAGAAGGGCCAGCCGCCTTCCTAAAGCCCACTTTCTTTCTTTTTTTTAAAAAAAAGACACCTTCATTCCCTTCTATTTCCTTCATTCTCTCCAGTTTCCCAAACCCTCTATTTCCTTCATTCTCTCCAGTTTCCCAAACCCTCTATTTCCTTCCTTCTCTCCAGTTTCCCAACCGCAGCCCTTCTCCTTCTCCAATTTCATTTCCCACACCTCTCTTTCTCTCTATATTAGTCTTTTCCCAGCCAACCTGTCCTCTTCCTTCTGGAGTTTCCCAGCCGACCTATTCTCCTCCTCTCTCTCTCTCTCCATTCTCCCTACACAGCTCCTCCTCTCGGTTTTCCTTCTCTCTCTCGGTCTCTCTTTCCCTCCACAGTTCTTTCTCTCTCTCGTTCTCTCTTTCTCTCTCTCCGATTTTCTCTTCGTCTTCTCAACATCTCCTTCCCTCTCCCTCGGTTTCTCTCTGCAAGATCCCTGCACGCACTCTCTTTCTCTCCCTCTGTTCTCTTTCTCTCGGTCTCTCTTTCTCTCCCTCTGCTCTCTCTCTCTCGGTCTCTCTTTCTCTCCCTCGGTTCTCTCTCCCCGGTTTCCCGGCTGCACCTCCACGCACCACCCGGCACCGTCCGAGCAGCTGCCCCGGCACCGTCCGAGCAGCTGCGGTGAAGCCGACCTCCTCCACGCAGCAATCAGCAGCTCCTGCGAACCTGCAAGCACCGCCTCCGTGCATGCTCCCGGCTCCTCCAGCACACGCCTCCATGCATGCAGGCACGTCCAAGCGCGAACCAACAGATCCACGCGTTGCCCAGCTGCCTGCAAGCTCCCATGCGCATGCCGTCAAGCCCTCCAGCACATCCCAAGTCCTTCACTGCGCCTGAGGCTGTTGCAAGTCCACGTAACTCCAACGCACTTGAAGCAAGCCTCCACGTGCATGCATGCACACCTGCATGCTAGCAAGCTCCAGCGGCTTCCTCCTACCCTCCAACGTGCCTGCAAGCCACCGACAGCTCCTCCACGCAAGCTCGTGCACCTCCACCCACCAGCACCTGCACCTCCACGCGCCACGAGCCGGCTCTCTCCTCCTGCACGTGCCAGCAACAGCTCCCATGTGCTGCACCTGAAGCTGCCAGCCGTCCAAGCACACCTGCACTCGCATCCTTCCTACTTCCACCACACTGTTCCAACTTGTTTTATTAATAGCATCATCTTTTACTTTGCTTTGATTTATTTTAGTTTAGTTAAGTTAAGTTGTTATTGTTTATTATTTTTGTTACATAAAACTTGGTTAGTTCAACATAGAAGTTATGTTATTTTTACAATATTTTGTTAATCTCTCTCTCTTCTAAATTTTGAATGTGGTGGTGTTTGTGCTTTTAAAAATTAGATTAGTTAAATTTGTAACTTTAGTTTAATATAATTAGGTAGTTAATTAATCAATTCAAATTCTCAACTTTTAGATTAACTAAATTCCAAAGTTTTAAAGTTAAAAATTTAACTCCCTGTGAATTGACTCGGACTCACCATTATTAATTTTCAAAATCTAATTTGCATGAGCCGAATAAATTTAGATTGAACGTTCTTAAGAGTGGTTAACGACACACAATTTGGAACGATCAATTTTTGGCGCCGTTGCCGGGGAGAGAGATTTTTAATTTTGATTATCTTGGATTTAGTGTAATTAATCTTTAGCTAACCTTATTTTTCTTATTTTTGCAGGTATATTGAAAAAAAAAAGAAAAAAAGGAAAGTGAAATCATGGTAAGTGTGTTCCAACTTTCTATGTTTCAATTTCGTTACTTTAATTAGTTTCCATTTTTGTAGTTTCTAGTTAGATAGGTTTCCATTAACTAAAAAAAAAAGAAACAAAAGAAGAACATACAAATTTAAAAATCTTCATTTCCAAGATTAAAAACCTTGCATGCTAGGCATTGATCATTATAGGAAAGCATGAGCTAGTTTCTTTTCACAATTATTTCCATAAATTGTTGAAGATTGCGGGGGAAAGATACGTGTTTCAATTTTAGCATGTCATTCATGATTGCATCAACACACCCTGTATTGATTTGCTTATTGCATTGTATTGCATTCAAAAAGACTTTAAGGGCAACAACTTTAATCACATAAGGTAGGGATTTGATCACCGTTCCTTAGCCCACAAATCACCTTCCTTGCATTGGCATTTCCTAATCCAATTAAAAGCAAGTCGAAAGAGAATCTAGGGTTTACACCGTGAGTGGTTTAAATTTCGGGTTGCCTCCATTTTTGACAACGGTGTCTAGGCTAGATGTTAAAAAGGCAAACGTCTAAGCGGGAAAGTGGTTCTCTAATTAGGTCCCTACGAAAGTAGGGGGAGACTCCCATTACTCCACCTCTTACCTAGCCGTTGATTGATTGTGGTTGTGACTTGGGGTGGACTCTATTCACCTTGTAAGAAAATTCACATAGAGAGTCTAGGTTAACATTAGATCATTAGGATAATTTGTTTGTCAAAATTATTTGCATTTAAAAAAAAAAAAAAAACAAGAAATAGAAAACAAAATTCAAATACATCATCTCTCCATCAGTCCTAGTATATGCAAGGGAGGAGATCTCAAAATCCTAACATTCTAGGACCATTTGCTGAAATAGAAAGAATCCTACATCAAAGAAATCCATCACAAGATCAAATGGCTGGTAATCAGGACCCACCAAAGCAAATGAAGGACTATTTCATTCCAAATCAATATCAACCTTCATCCTGTATTCATCTTCCTCATAATCCAGCCAATCAATATGAAATTAAATCTAGCACCATTCAGATGCTCCCATCCTTTTATGGGAATACTAATGAAGATCCTTATAAGCATCTGGATGAATTTCTAGAAATCTGTTCTACGGTGAAGATCCAGAATTTCACCGATGATGGCCTTAAGTTGACCTTATTTTCCTTTTCATTACAGGACAAGGCTAAATATTGGTTGGGAACTATAGGAAGGCCCATTAGGACATGGGAAGAAATGCAGAAAGAATTTCTCAAGAAGTTCTATCCCATAGGGCGGACCAATACCATGAGAAGGGCCATCACGAGTTTTACCCAAACTCCTGGGGAATTGATCCACGAATCTTGTGAAAGACTGAAAGAATTGCTTAGGAAATGCCCTCATCATGGGCTTTCAAAATGGCAAATTGTCCAAGCATTCTATGAAAGATTGTCTGAACAGTTCAGACAGATGGTGGATGCCTCATGTGGAGGGACATTTATGATGAAAAATGAAGATGAGGCATATGATCTTTTTGAGATGTTAAGTGAAAATTCCATCAATCATGTCTCATTATCATCTTATGAGAGGTCTGTTGGGCCATCAAAACAGACGGGAATGTATGAACTTAAGGTCCGTGGAGAGCTCGAATCCAGAATGGACATAAATTTGATTAATCATAAATTGGATAAGGTAGACATCTTGGCCCAAAAACTAGACCAACTCTTGGCCTTAAACAAGCAAGAGCCTACTTACCCAACACAATCTAGTCCACATGAAGGCCCATCTTCTGCCAATCATGATATTTGTACCTTATGCGCAAGTCCAACCCATCAAGTGAA
Organism: Zantedeschia hybrid cultivar; assembly: GCA_030544215.1. Classification (NCBI taxonomy): domain Eukaryota; kingdom Viridiplantae; phylum Streptophyta; class Magnoliopsida; order Alismatales; family Araceae; genus Zantedeschia; species Zantedeschia hybrid cultivar. The sequence continues at coordinate 9,415,640 of JARZZO010000013.1, read as the reverse complement.
TGAATGCCCAACTGCGGCCCAACTTCCACCATTCATTCAAGAATAAGTTCAGGCTGTCCAGGGATTCTCCAGGCCCAATAATGATCCATTATCAAATATTTACAATCCTGGCTGGAGAAACCACCCTAATTTCTCTTGGAAGAATCAGCAGGCCCCATTACCAATGTCCAATCCTCCCATGCATCAAGCCCAAAAGCCACAGAATTCATTTCAACAGCAATCTAATTTCTATGTAAATGTTCAGGCTAGGGGATCTCAAGCCCAATTTTCTCAACCAGTCCAGTATCAATCAGGTCAACCGGCCCATTATCAATCATTCCAATCAAGTCAACCGGCCCACTACCATTCATTACAATCTGGACAACCAACCCAATACCATCCTCCACCCACTTACCAACAACCTCCTCAGCCCAACTTTGATGACAAATTCACTCAACTCCAACAACTGATTTTGACCCAGCAACAATCCATTGCTAAGTTGGAAAGTCAAATGGGCCAACTAGCTGAGGCTACGATGAGAAGAGAAGTGAGTCAACTTCCTAGTCAACCCATTGCCAATCCAAAGAATCAACCTCCGGGTTTTCCACAGCAATCGGGCCTTTTACCTCAGCCTGGCCCATTACCACAACCTAAAGGGCCGCAATTTGAGAATGCTAAAGCCATTTCAGCCCTTATGAGTGGGAGAAGTTTAAAAAAACCACATGCAGATGGAGAGTTAGCCAAAGGTTCCACTGATGGGCCTCAGGAAATTGAAAGTGAGAGTGAAGCTGAACCCAACATGGAAAAGTTGGAGGAGGACCCGAAAGGAAAAGGGAAGATAGATGAAGGTCCAAGTTCTTATCAACCTAGGGTGCCATTTCCTAATGCCTTGTTAGCTAAGCCCAATGCCAGGAAGAAACTGGCCCAGAATGAGGAGTTGTTGGATTTATTCAAACAAGTCCAAATTAATATTCCACTCCTCGATGCCATCAAGCATGTGTTAGCTTATGCTAAGTTTCTCAATGAATTATGTACTCCACGAAGAGAATCTAGAATGGCACCCGAAAAGATTCGGCTTTCAGAAGATGTAAGTGCGATTGTGATGAATCATTTACCCAAGAAGTTTTAAAGGATCCTGGAGCACCTTTAATCTCTTGTGACTTAGCTGGAGTTACATTTGATAGAGCTTTATTGGATTTAGGTGCTAGTGTGAATCTCTTGCCAACAACCATTTATGAGAAATTTGATATTGGGGAATTAAAGCCCACACCCATCATCTTGCAGTTGGCTGATAGGTCTGTGAAAACCCCACGGGGATTAATTGAGAATGTTATTGTGAAGGTTCATGATTGTTATTTTCCCGTGGATTTTCTTATTCTGGATATGGCATTACCTGAGGAACTCATTCGTACTCCGATCATCCTAGGTCGTCCATTCTTAGCCACTGTCAAAGCTAATATAAATTGTGAAACTAGCATAATGGATATTTCATTTGGGGGTCAAAAGGTCAAGATTAATGTCTTCAAAGCATCTCAATACCCAGATCATGAAGAAGAATGCCATACTATTGATATCTTGGATAATCTGGTTGAGGAAAATGAGATGTCCACATATGACCTTTTGGAGGAAGCTAATATTTTAAAGGATTCGCCCGGCCCATTAACATCTTGGCCCAAGGTTGAGCCTTTACCAGCCTTACAATCTGAGTCCGCTTTGCCATCCTTAGAGGACCCTCTTGATCTTGAACTCAAACCATTACCTGAGTCTCTCAAGTATATCTTTTTGGGCATGGACCAAACTCTCCCGGTCATCATTGCGGCAAATCTCACATCGCCGCAGGAGGCCCAATTAATCGAGGTCCTCTAAGACCACAAGGGTGCCATTGGATGGTCGGTAGCAGATTTAAAAGAAATAAGCCCGTCCATTTGCATGCATCATATCTATATGGAAGAGAATTCTAAGCCCAGTCGGGAGATGCAAAGGCAGTTTAATCCCAATATGAAAGAAGTGGTGAAGAAGGAAGTTGTGAAATGGCTGGATGCGGGCATCATTTACCCAATATCAGACAGTAAATGGGTCAGCCCAACCTAAGTGGTACCCAAGAAATGTGAATTAACGGTTATCAAGAATGATCATGGAGAAGAGGTACCCACTAGGCTCACCACGGGATGGAGAGTGTGCATTGATTACCGAAAGCTGAATCTCATGACTAAGAAAGATCACTTTCTACTCCCATTCATGGATCAGATTCTGGAAAAGTTATCGGACCAGAAGTACTTTTGCTTCTTAGATGGGTACTCCGGGTATAATCAAGTGGCTATTTACCCGGAAGATCAAGAAAAGACCACCTTTATGTGCCCTTATGACACGTTTGCTTTTAGGAGGATGCCATTCGGATTATGCAACGCACCAGCCACATTTCAACGGTGCATGATGGCTATATTCTCCGATATGGTGGGAGAATTCCTCGAAGTTTTTATAGATGATTTCTCAATCTTCATAGATTCTTTTGAAAATTGCTTGGAAAATCTTAAACAGGTGCTAGCAAGATGCATAGACACAAATCTGATACTTAGCTGGGAAAAGAGGCATTTTATGGTTCGAGAGGGCATTGTTCTAGGCCACATTGTGTCTGAAAGGGGGATAGAGGTAGATAAAGCTAAGATCGATCTCATAACCAATCTTCCTCCTCCTACCTCGGTTAGACAGATCCGTTCATTCCTTGGCCATGCCGGTTTCTATCGCCGGTTTATCCACAATTTCTCTCAAATTGTCCGGCCTCTAACTCTTCTCCTAGCTAAGGATGTCCCTTTCCAAATGGATGAATCTTGCATCAAGGCATTTAATTCTCTGAAGGAATCTTTGACCAAAGCTCCGATTCTTCAATCTCCAGATTGGTCTTTGCCTTTCGAAATCATGTGTGATGCCTCTGATTATGCTATCGGTGCGATTTTGGGACAAAGAATCAACAAGTGTCCCGTGGTGATCTATTATGCAAGTCGCACCCTTGCAGATGCTCAAATGAATTATACCACCACAGAAAAGAAATTATTAGCTGTGGTTTTTGCCCTAGAAAAATTCAGATCTTATCTTTTAGGGGCAGGAGATGAGATCACCAGTGGTTATGTATTTGTACGTTTAGTTTATATAATTGTTATATTGTTGTGGTGATTAATTGTATGACTCCAATTAATTACCGTGTTGTCCATGACCACATCATGAACATGTATGGTTGATGTATGCCTTTTAGTTTTTTATTATGAATCGATTACTAATATCTAGGTATAGTTAAATATATATGATATATTTATAAACTATCACTTAGGATGAGACCAACATAAAATAAGCAAAAACCTTCAATTTAAAGTCTAAGCTGGAGCGCGAGTCATTGAGAATGCACCGCGTGGCTCTCCATCAATATAGTTCTTAGAACTTGATTTAGTGATGACAATTTCTTTGTGTTTATCTGAGATCTGCCACCATCTGATGAAATGACTATTAACTATGACATCTTGATGCCTTGTGTTTGCCTTGGGATAGGTGATTGGTGTAGGTGATGTGGGAAATAGTATGCGGAGCAATGGTTTAGATGGCAGGAGGGGTTAGTGATTGAGTTGCAGAGGGTTATTTGGTGGATACATGGTGGCGGAGAGAGTAATGGGTTTAAGGAAGGTAGGCGATGGAATGGGTTTATGGTAGACGAGTGTTGGTGTGAGGGTGATGGTTATGGTTTCCGGCTTGGGTATGCGTAGAATGCGACGAGGTGGTTGCTCGGCAGTACTCAGGATATGGCCTGTTGAGTAAACAGATGATGATTCCTCTACCTTCCATTGTTGCCCCCCATTAGCCTCAGACCGGCTATTAGTAAGGATTGGGGCGATCTAATTTTGTTGCTATGGCAACGGGTTCTGCAATATACCCATATTTGGTGTTGTTGCTGCCTGTGTTGGTGCTCTTTGCATTTGTTGTTATTGCTGTTGTGGTTGTTGTTGCTGTTGTTACTACTGTGGTCTTTTCGCCTTCAGGGCAGCTATGTATTTTCTCATCTCTTCCCAGTCAATACCCCCTTGCTCATTCAGATCATGGACGTAGTCCCTGAATTGGAAACATGCATCCACCGTATGCCTAGGTTGTCTATGGAAGACACAATACCTGGAGGCATCTGCATTCTGAGGCCAAATTGTTTTCTCCTTTAGCAAAACCAAAGTATTGGCTACCATAAGAGCGTTGAATATGTGTAATAAGGATTATGGGAGTGGAGGATAAGATGCCATCTTTGGGCCTAGAGGTTTTCTCTGTTGGTTGTAGTCACCTGGTGGAGGTACATTGTGATATGCCGACTGCTGACGTGACTGATTGAACGTCTGTTGATATTGCTGCTGAGGCTGATTGTAGGCTGGCTGGTATGGTTGTTGAGGCGGCCTGAAACCCTGCTGATTTGGCAGCCTCTACCCTGTATATTGTGGTTGTTGTTGTTGGTTTCTCATGAACTGCGGTTGATTGTTGTTTACAGTGCTGATTTGTTTATGGGAGAGTGTGCCTTCAGTAGTGGAACCCATGCTAGAAGAATTTGGCATTGCAGCCGTGAACTCAGAAATCCAGTCCATGTACACCAACCAAGTTTGAAACTTGGAGGACTTGCCCGATGATATTGTACCCATCGGTTGCAAGTGGATCTTTAAGAGAAAGATCGGTCCTGATGGACGGATCGACACTTATAAGGCAAGGTTAGTGGCAAAGGGATATCATCAAAGGCAAGGAATTGACTATGACGAGACTTTCTCACCAGTTGCTATGATAAAGTCGATCAGAGTTCTACTCGCTATTGCTGCGCATTTTGATTGTGAAATCCGACAGATTGATGTGAAGACTGCCTTCCTCAACGGTAACCTTGAGGAAGAAGTGTATATGATAAAACCGGAAGGCTTCACATCCAAAGAATCTCCATATAAAGTGTGTAAGCTTTAGAGGACCATTTATGGACTGAAGCAGGCTTCCCGGAGCTGGAATATAAGATCTGACGAGGCTGTCAAGTCCTATGACTTCATTAAGAATGAAGATGAGCCCTATGTGCACAAGAAGACCAGTGGGAGCGCAGTTACCTTCTTAGTTATTTACGTAGATGACATACTACTCATTAGGAATAATTTAGCTATGATGTCATCAGTAAAGTTCTGGCTGTTGAAAAATTTCTCCATGAAGGATTTGGGAGAAACATCCTACGTATTGGGAATACGGATCTATAGAGATAGATCAAAGAAGATGCTTGGAATGACCCAATCCTTGTACATAGATACTATAGTCAAAAGGTTTGGCATGAAAAATTCTAAGAGAGGTCGCATACCGATGAGACATTGAATTAGTCTATCAAATGAGCAGTCTCTTAAGACTCCTAATGAGAGGACATTCATGGATAGAATACCCTATGCCTCTGTCGTAGCATCTATCCTGTATGCCATGCTATGTACACGGCCTGATGTTGCATTTGCTCTAAGTGTTACGAGCAGATTTCAGGGTGATCCAGGCGAAGAGCACTGGAAGGCAGTGAAATGTATCCTTAAGTATTTGAGAAGAACTAAGTATATGTTTCTTGTCTATGGAGGAGGTGACTTGAAACTGTGAGGCTTCAATGACTTGAGTTTCCAGTCAGATCCAGATGATAGCAAGACTACATCTGGATTCGTGTTTACTTATAATAGAGGAGCAGTGTGCTGGAAGAGTTCCAAGCAAGCAACCACTGCAAATTCGACGACTGAAGCTGAGCACATCGCTACAGCTGAAGCTTTTAAGGAAGTAGTGTAGTTGAAGAAGTTCATCACCGACCTTGACATAGTTTCCTGCATCTTTGATCATGTTCCGCTGTTGTGCGACAACAATGGGACTACTGCACATGTGAAAGAGCCGCGGTCTCATCAGAAATCAAAAGATATTATGAGGCCCTTTCATCTTATCCAGAGGAGATGTAATAGTGGAAAGAGTTCCATCTGTCATCAATGTAGCAGATCCACTGACAAAGCCATTGGCTAAAATTGTGTTTGAGCGTCACTTAGAGCCTATAGGCTCACTGTATAAAGGTGATTGGCTTTAGTCCAAATGGGAGATTGTTAGTTTTAGATGGCCTACAAGCCAATCTGACTATGTACATCTCGTTCATTTATTAATATAATGACATAATATTCATTATGTGTAAATCGCATTAATTATCGTCTCATAATGAAGTCCATGGATATGTGCTATAGTGATCAGATTATGATGAGATCATACTAATGAAACTGATCACTTAAACACACATATTCTTAATCGTTCATAGTCGGAGGATATCCAAGATGGACATCGGATATCTGGTTAGACCAGTACATATTACTCATGCTCATATGATGAGAGTGACTGATCTCATAAGTCACTTGTGTGGAGACACTAAGGCGAATCTGTAGGTGCTCATTGGAGAATGAGTTCACTGAACTGATCCGACTGAATCGTTGGATGGTATTGTACCTCACTGTCAACTAGCTTGATTCTATTGTCGCAGTTGCGTGGATGGTCCTCGGACCTGAGACACCAATGACACCTTGTCGGTGGACTTATGTGCTTTGACCTTGGTTTACGAATCTCTAGCCACGGGATTCTAAAACGCCAAGGATGGGGTACAGCGGAATACCGTCAAAGGGAATTGTGTGTCAATAAGGAATCATTCGCTCTCGGTACTTAGAGAGAGAATGCTCTAGGAAGGATGCGTGGAAGTCCCTGGCCAGGGCGGACGATAATATCGGGAAAAGAGTTTTCCGATATTTATCAGCGGCATCCAATCCAAGTGAGTCGATCGGTTAGGGTTTGACAGCACGCCATACCCTGAGTTGACTCGAGAGCATTGTACGAATGAAGGATTATATCCACGCGGTAACTGTCGGCGGAAAGGTTCAAAGAGTGGGTTGCTTAACCCCGATACCCTCCGGGTTCACGCAGTGTTGCTTGGCACCCAACGTGATCGAAGACCCGGTCGAATTCGATGTGCGACATCAATTCGATTGATTAATTAATTAATAAATAGTTATTAATTGATTAAAAAAGTCAATAAGGAGTTACTGGGCTTATTAGGCTGTTAACCGGACTGGTAATTGGGCCTAGAGGGTCATACGCAAATGATTCTCAAGGCGATTGATAAATAAGTGGGTTTTATATAAACCGGGGGTTTTTATGAAAAATCGCGCAATTAGTATAAAACATAGCGAACGGGTTGAGCAGGCCAAGCTACTGCTAACCCTAGCCGCCCCTCCTCTGTTTCTCTCTCTCTCTCTCTGGCGTCCCAGACAGATCCGGATCTGTTCCGCCGCTTCTCTGACTCCCATTCGACGGAAAATCGTCTGCACGTTGCGGCGACCGGCGAAGGTTTCGTGGCTACGAAGAACGAGGAACGCGAGTATATCCATCACGAGGAGGATCGCGTGGACTCTGCTAGAGGCCGGGCGCTTGCGTGACTTGCGGTGTTGCACTGACGGAACAGAACGGTTGCGGATTCGAATCCGCACACGGTAAGGCTTCGATACTCCAATTATTTAGGTTTTAATTTTTCGAAACGGGAACGGATCTTCGATTTTATTTTATTTTCCGCTGCGCGGGAGATCCGGAGAAACCCGAGAATCTAACACCAATGACCTCCTAAAAAGGAAAGCCAGTGCTCTCTTATCATGTTGCCAGAATGATGATTCATACAGAAATTCCTTAATATGAAGGAAATGATTGCCTGTGCCGTTGTACTTTCGATACTCCAATTATTTTACTATCTATTTTCTTCTCAAAACTCTTGAACCGCTCATCCATCTGAGAAATTTTATTTAGTAAAAGTTGAGTGGCAGAATCTGCTAGTGGAGGTGGGTGTTGTTGAAAAGACTGCCTCCTAGAATAAGCAGGGATGCTAAGACAGTAAGATTGTGGACTAGCAGTATTTCCACCCTGCCCGAAGGCATTCTGATAAACTGGAGTCTGCGGTCTGACAGGATGCCGCAAACTAGATTGTTGATGAGCCGTGGGCCGAGGGTAGAAATATGGAGGCCTTCCATGGCCTAAGTAGGAGCTTGATATACAGAAGGGTGAACCGAGGGATTTGGTTCATATGGCTGCAAAGGAGTTTTCCCTTTCATAGTAGATTGGATGGCGTCAAATTGACGAGGATCTACATTATTAGATAGAGCTTCCATGAGGGTAGCGAGATCAGAAGGATGATTGGAAGAGGGCCCGGCTTGGTCTTGGACTCCTTCGAAGACGGGGTTGGAGATGACATGAACATGGGAATGATCGCCCATATCTTGATTATATTGATCATAAGTTGGATTAATCTGAAATTGAGGGGCATGAGCATCTCCCTCGTGTATAGTTTGGAATTGATTGGAATTATGAGAGATATAAGCATCTCTCTCATCTTCCGAGCAAGATGGATCATACACTTGAGGGCCACGAGCATCTCCCTCGTACTCCACCACATCTTCTTGTTCGAAGGCCACCATGTCGAGAGTTCTACCTGATCGAAGCATCATGATATTAATTTTTGACAAAGATTGAAACAAGTTATGCAAAGGATTAGCAAACAAGTGGATGGTTACGTTATCTTAGGATTCCCTGTTAAATTATTTGGATTGTTAAATACAAATTCATTTAATGGGTAAGATCATAGTTTTAGTTTAGTTTTTCCACCGTTATACTCTATGGTTCTCTCACAACGGTATGAATGACTAACCAAGACTTCAATTGGTACAACCAGCCCGATGAACAAGGAGGAATACCTTGCTTTTGGGGACTTACGAAGGTCTCAACACGAACCACTCTAGTCTAACAGATAGACCGACCCAATCAGAGAGATGTGAAGATACTAAGAAAAGTGTTCCTATGAGGGGGGGTTAAGCCCCAATGCAGATGACCTACAGCCTGGATGGCCTCTAATGTAGTATAATATAGATATAGGTAATAAAAGAAATCAAAGATCCGATGACTAATCATCAAAATAAGAAGCTGTTTGAATCGCGTCGCTGTTCGCAGACGCTATTCAACACAGTAGCTTCTTTTTTATCACAGAAGCTCAGGCAGCAGCGCAGCAGGAATATGAGGCTGAATGGCGTCTCGCTACGCAGACGCGGTTTGAATCGCGTCTCTCTGTCTAGACGCTACTCAGAACCTAAAAACAATAAACATAGAGCAATTTCGAGGACAATCCTCTCCCAAATTATCAAGATAAATATGAATCTAACTAATCATGCAAATTCAATTTAAACAGGTTTATCATCGTGCAAACAACATAAACCCAATCAACTACATACTTCCTATCACGCTCACAACTTTCAATCAATCACGGGAGGGCAAGATCTTGCCGCAAAGGGATGTGCACGTAGTGCACGTAGGGATAAAAACAACTAAAATCACCAATTGGTGAAAGGAATGCCCGAGGGACACGAGTGGTGCACCGTAGGTGCCCGATTGATAAAAAGTAAGAATAAATATTAAAAGACGACAAGACCAAGTCCTACTATGATCGCCAAAAAGCTGTAGGTGCTCAAATTAGGTGTGTGATATTTATGAATTTCATGTTATTTATATGACTAGTAAAACTATTAAGAACTAAAGAAAACGTGATCGCGAGAAACTGTAAAAGTTTCAAAGAAAGATTGATAGTTTACCTTTTCAAATTTATGAGATGTTGAGTCATTGATTCCCTTTCTTTGGCCGGCCAAAGAAAGAGAGCTCTTTTTGTTGATGTTCTTGCTTTTGATTTCTTGATGGTTATTCTTTTAGATTTCTTTCTTTCTCCTTCTTTGTACCTTGCAAGAAAGATCAAATAAGAGTATAAATTTTAATTACAACTATAGTAGAGTAGTATCTATTCTAATAAGAAATTTAAACATACAACTAAACTAATCTACTCACTTGATTGTTGTTCTTTAAACCCCTAATATGCATATAGGTTTGGAAAATAGTGATATGCGTGTATGAACATGAAGTGATGATGATGATGATGAACTATGAAAAAAAACAGTGAATAAACTGTATGAAATTAATGAAAAGTTAGAAAGAAATTAGAGAAAGAAGATGATTGGTTGGCTCCTTTATAGCCTTGATCTTCAAAAACTTCAAAGGATGAAGAGGAAGAAGCCTTAGATGAAACCTCTCTTATTGTCCATGTTTTTTTCCTCTAGAGCCTCCAAACACCTTGTCTTGAAATTCAAAATCACCAATGACCAACCTCTTTCAAAAGTCTAAAGGGTATTGTATTTATAAGAAGTGTTTTAGGGTTGTTTAGGGCTTCAAAAGGACTCTCTCCCGCAGTCGGACTTAACTTTGATGAGCATGGAAAAGTTAGCAACCTTCCTAACTTCAAAAATCGGATTATCTCGGCCAAATCATGTTTATTCGGAAACTCTCAAATCGCGTCGCCCTGTCGGGACGCTATAATTAAAGCGGCCAAAATAGAAAGGAAATCCGAAAAGGAAATTGAAATACATTAGGAAACCTAAATCGCGTCTTGAGTGGGCAACGTACTTTAGATAATTAGGAAATTAATTCGAATTAAAAACCAAAAACTCAAACGGATTAGGACTTGAATAACGTCTCCCTATGGCGACGCTATTCAGTTAAATATATCTGAATTTAAAAATTTTAATTCCAAACTGATTTCGGCTAGGAATCTAAATGGTGTCGTGTAAGGGCGACGCTAATTAACAAGTTTCGAGAAAAATCAATAAAAATTAATTAATGATTAACCATTGGACCATTTTGGGGCATTATAAGTGTGACATGAAATTTTCTCAATATGAAGTTAAAATTAGCGTGTCTACAAATACTTGGCATTGAAGACATTCTTCAGAGTTCTTTGGCCAATATGAATATGAGAAGTATTGGCATCCATAATGTCAAAACTTGGATTAAAAGATGACATTTCAGTTAATAGAGGAAATAAAGTGAATTAAGCAGACAATTCTTATAATTCAATTATAGTCTTTTATCTTGAATTATTTTTCACTATTTTTCGATGGACTGTATAACCTTCAGGTATACAGAATGAGAGGCTCCGACGGTCTCATAGTAGGGATCAGAATCCTTTAGACTCATAGCATGACCTCGGGTAATCACATAGTATCATACCATTATCTTAGAGCAACCATATCATGGTAATTGCAACTTATTGTAATATCCGATCTTACTTTGGCTCTCATGTATTTAATGGTCCCGGGTAAACACAGTAGATCATTATACTTGATCTAAGCTTTACCATCAATACATGGCAGAATAGAGTAGAAATGTAGCTCTCAGATAAACGCGATAATAGCTACACCATTTCTCTATTATGATCCCATGACATCATAATGCCATAGTTTACAGTCCTTTCATCAGATGGTGGCTGTAACGACCCGTCACCCTATAATCGAGGATCCGATTACTAAATGGGTACCGAATCATTAATTTGGAGCCAAACCAGGATCTGGATAAGTCTGGGAAATAAATGATAAACTAAGCTAAACATTCACATCGTATTGAATTAAAAAGGAAGGGCAAGAATTAAAATTATTACAATACGACTCGACACAGCAAATAATTACATACTCCAACTGAAAAGAAATAATTAAGCATACATGCCAGAAAATAAAATAACAACTACATCGGGGCATACCCCGGAACAACGGCTGCTGACGCGCGACCTAAAGCAACACTCTCCTCGCTACGCCTGCCTGGAACCCTCACCTGAAAACCGCAGGGGTGAGTCTCAACGAAAAGACTCAGTAGGGATCCTTCGACCCCCACCGCCCACTCACGCATCCACAAGTGCAACAACACAAATATAGATAATTTAAGCAAGTAAAGTAGTAGGTGGCAAGGCTAGCTGATACGCCGTTTCCCCAATTCGAGCAAGAATGAGAAAAGGTCCAACATATCGCGGACTCAGCTTACCTCACTTCCCGAACCTCATCACCTCCTTGGAGGGTGAGACTCGGAGAAACACGTGGTCCCCAACCTCAAACTCAAGCGGTCTCCTACGGATGTCTGCATAACTCTTCTGTCTACTCTGAGCTGTAGTCAACCGCTGCTGCACTACTCTGGCAACCTCAGCACACTGTTGCACCAACTCTGGCCCTACTATCTACTTCTCGCCAATCTCAAACCAATTCACAGGAGATCGACACGGCCGCCCGTACAATGCCTCATAAGGCGCCATGCCGATACTAGAATGATAACTGTTGTTGTAAGCAAACTCCACTATAGACATGTGCTGCTCCCAAGAACCCCCCCAGTCTAGGCAACATACCCTGAGCATATCCTCCAGTGTCTGAATGGTCCTCTATGACTGTCCATCAGTCTCGGGATGATAAGCCCAGCTGAAGGCTAATTGCGTGCCCAAGGCCTTCTGAAAACTCTTCCAGAATCTAGAAGTAAATCTCGGATCCCGATCTGACACGACAGATAAGGGCATCCCGTGCAGAGAGATGATCCAGTTCACAAACAACTTAGCCAACCTACCGACTGACCAGTCTTTCCTAATAGCACATGTTCATTGTGTGGCCACGGATGGTCATTAACTGGAGCCATATAATTAATTACCACAAAAATATAACAATTATATTATCTAAAACATGCAAATACAAAGGCTCTGATGATCTCATCTCCTGATGCCTTCCTGGTTGCACTTGTGGATCATCCTTGCCTCTCCTTAGTCATCACGATCAATTACAAACAATAATGAATTTTGAAATATATTTCAAACATATATTAATTGTAAGAGAAATCCTTATGGCCGAGTACAACAATGGAGTGAGATAGAATTACATCGAGTGGGAGAGAGAATGAGGCATGCATGCCCCATTAATTAACATTTAATTATCTCACATGACATTTTAAAAATAATCTACATAATCATACATCATCACGTCATACGAAATTAACTAAGTGCATGTCGATGACCACCACAAATTTTAACCGTCCACGCATGATCAAATACATCACATGAAGGCTAAAAATTTTGAAAAATAATAATTTTCTGGTTTTCTTAAAACCTAGGTGCCAATCAAAATTGGATAATTTAGTTTTGAAAATATTATTTTCTAATCATGCATTTAAATCTAATTTAAAACATCAAATATATCATCATGTGCATACACGACTAAAATTAAAATTATAAAATATTCTATGTATTATTTAGAACACTTCTAAATTAATTAATCTAACGCTTAGATTAATCTCAAATCACATTAACAATAATTATTAATGTAAAATAATCTAACATTTAGATAGAATTAAAAATTCCTTCACAACACTTATAAAAGAATTTATAATTCCAATTTTAATTCATTAACAACTCATTGTTAAGAAACCCCTTTTATTAAATAATATTTCTCAACAACAATTGATAAGAAATATTAATTTAGAACATTTCTAAATAGAATTAGTCTAACAATTAGACTTAATTCATTCTCTTAATAACTATTATTAAAAGGTTCTATTTTAAGTAAATCAGATCTTCAAAACTTTAATTAAGAGATGCTTGAGAAAATTAATTAATTTATCTTAATAATTGTTATTAAGACTTAATTAATCCTCAGTAACTTTTATTAAAGTTAATTCTCAAGAAATAATTAACTATTATCACATTTATTATTAAGAGTTAATTAATCACTTGATAGCCTTTTATTAAGTTTCCCTTAATTAAAATTTATTTTCATAACAACAATTGTTAAGAAATTAAACAAATCTAATCACCTAAGCTAAAATAAATTAATAACATTTGTTAATTAAGGTCATAACTTAAAATAAATCAACAACACTTGTTAATATAATTTAAGATCTCATCTTAAATAACTCCACTAATTAATTAATCAAAACTAAATTAACAACAATTGTTAATAAGTTTAAGATCACATCTTAAATCTATCCCCTTTAACTCAAAATTAAAAATTAAGCTTAAAACATATTTCAAACAATATTAAATTTCAATTTCAAGTTAAACTGGGTGGGGTTTAATTTCAATAAAGGGTTTAGGGGTTAATAGGCTAAAATGGAATGGCTCTATTGGGCCCTGGGCTTGGCTCTTGGACCCAGACCCTCCTGGTCAAACCAGATCGGGCCTTTGGGCAGGGCCAGTGCCCCAGTTGGGTCGGGTCCAAGTGCGGTTTCAAGGGGCTATAAGGTCGGTTCCTAGAGGGGTTAAGAGCTGGGCACATGGCCGGTTGACCTGGCGCAGGACTGCCCGGTCCGGCTCCCAGCACCCCTGTGCGGGTCGCCCGAACCCTTAACTCCCTATACTGGTTGCGGAGAGGGGATGGCGCCGCCGCCGGTAGGAAGAACCAGGGGAGGCCGACCTCCTCCGTCCCCGACGCCAGCGATGGCCGACCGGCATGCCCAGGGCCTCTGGCAAGTTTCTTCCCTTGCTAGTTTCCCCTTCTTAAAAACCTGCAATCAATGGTGTTATAGAAACTGTGGCCTTCCCTCCCCCTTTTCTTCCAACCCTTTGAAAAATAAATGGAGGGGAAGTTCCATCGCCGGCCGCCGGCCACACCAAGGACTCTCCGGGGACTAGGAGGGGTGGCTAGTCATACCAGCAATCTATACAGTGATCTTCCATCACCATTGAAGCCCCAAATCCAATTTTCATCCTCATGAAGAACACAATGAAAACCCCAATAATATATTCATTTTTCACATAGAAAATTTTAATTAAATATTTTAAGTTCATCCCATGAACATTCTACGAGGAAAAACGAATTAATGCATGGAAACTATTCTAGAACAATAATTTGTCATTCTGAAGCAGATCAAAGTGGAACCTGGCTCTTATACCACTGTTGGGATCTGAGTCATGACACGAAGAATGCAGCGAAAACATACATGAAAATACCCGTCTGATGCCCACATATCCGTTTCGAAACGAAAATTGGTAAACCGAAAAATCGAGAATGATCGAATTGCCATGCGCGAATTCGAATCCGTGACCGTGTTGCTTCCATCGAGGCAATGTCGCTAGCCGCACAAGCGTCTAGCCTCCAGCTATATCTACGCGATCCTCCGCGGTGATTCGTCCTCGATCCCTCATCCAAATCAGCGTGCTCGCTGTAGAATCCTTGCCGCAACGATGCATGGATCATTCGAACAGGAATTCCTGACTCTCGAGAAATGTGCGCGACGGAGACGGAAAGCGTCCCGGCGCCCTGAGAGGGGCGCCCAGAGGAGGAGGAGGAGAGAGATAGGGGGACGGCCAGCAATGGGAGATTCTGGAGCTTGGCCCAGGGTTTCTCAACAGCCCGTATATATTAAGTCGACGCGACTTTTCATAAAAGTCCTCGAGTTTGTTAAATCCCACTTAAATACCACCGACTGAGAATATGTTTGTGTGTGACCTTCTAGGCTTATTAACTACTCTGGTTTTCAGTCCGTTAAGTCTAATAACTATTTATTGACTTATAGTAATTAATTAATATCTAATATTTAATTAATTACTTAACTGAATTAACATCTCATATAAATTCGTTCATACTTCCGATCAAGTTGGGTGCCAAGAAACACCGCATGATCCCAGAAGGTAATGAGATTCAGCATTCCACTCATAGAACATGTCTGTCTATAATTATCGCGTGGCTATAATCCTTTATTTGCACAATACTCTCGAGTCGGCCTAGGATTATGGTCAATTGTCAAAATCCTATAAGGTCAACTCACTTAAATCAGACTCTATTGTACAATATTAGAAAACACCTTTTATGATATTGTGTCGGCTCTGGCCAAACACTATTGCCGATCTATTCTAGAGCGTTCTCTCTCCAGTTATATGAGAGCGAATGATCCTTTGTTAAACATACAATCATCTTCGAAGGTCTTCCGCTGGACCCAATCCTTGACTATTAGAGATCTCGTGGATAGTGATTTGTAGGTAAAGGTCAAAGCCCAGAAGTCTATCGACAAGATATCTTTGGTGTCTCAAGTCCAAGGATCAACCACGCCATTGTAACGATGAATCAAGCCGGTTAGCAGTCAGGTAAATTACCATTCGACGATTCAGATCGGATCAGTTTAGTGAACTCATTTCCCAATGAGCACTTACAGGTCTACCATAGTGTCTCTACACAAGTGACTAACAAGATCAGTCGCCCTCATCATATGAGCTGGAATAACCTGTACTAGTCTTACCGGATGTTTGATGTCCTTCTCAAACATCCTATGACTAGGAATAATTAAGAATATGTGTTTATAAATCATCAGTCTCATTATTATGATCTCATCATAATCCGATGATTATTATACACATTTATGGACTTCATTATGCGCAATTATTAATATGCCAATCTACATAATGAAATAAATGTCATTTATTGGTGAACCAGATTGTAATAGATGCCTAATGATTGACTTTGAGAACACCCATATCTAACAGGCCACAGACAGGATATGAGAGTACATCATCTTATAGTGGTAATCATTCGGTCTCAGGATACCAGCAACCGACATTGGTTCTGTATGGATATTCTACTTCAGATGCATATCCATATGGTGGTTACAGTTATGGTAAATGCGTATCTTATGTTCTTGCAATACCACGGCCAGTGATATACATACCAAGTGATGTGGCATATCAGCAGTACTCAGTAGAGTATCATCAGAGATATAACTATTATATGACTTAGAGCCAATATTAGGACTATGTGCTGTGCAACTATCAAGTTCAGTTACTAGGAGATGCTCCGACGGGGACTTATAGCTATAGTATGCCTACACATTATCCATATTGGGGCCATTATTGGTATTTCATTCTTTACTTTTATTGTGATCTTAAACTCTTAAGTCTTAATGTCTTTGTCTTATATTAATATAGTTCAATAATTCAAATGAGGATCATGTTGTTAAATTATTCTTTCAATTCTTCTTTTGCAGATGTCACGTGAGTAATGTCATCCGACCACGACTACACAGTCCCAAGAGATTGATGATCCATTGTCTTTATTGTGGACACCTTGTTAGCGGCATCCACCGTTTCTCGGAGCATCTTGCGGGAATACACAGAGATAGCATCCATGTCCTTTAGTCCCACGTGATGTCTGTGTACAGTTCCAACAGTCTTTGAGGCAGGAGAAGGCATCATCTACTACAGGACCTACACAGCTGACAGTCAGGCCACCTACATTGTTGACTCGTCCATTGTCATCTACGTTCACTAGAGGATCTAGAGCGGAGATTGTGGATGCTGTGAGAACATTATTTTTAAAATTTCATATTCCATCTACTGTTATCCACACACCATCATTTGTTCATATGGTTAGAGATATTCAGAGACAACCACATGTTCCATCTCCTACCCAGATTGAGTTAGACTTTGGTGGAGAGGAAGATGGATCTTTTGCTTCTTCTGATGACTTTGGTGAGGCTGATTGAGTTATTTTATCACTCATTTACTGCATATGTCATATATAATATTATCTCTGAGAAACTTATGAATTTTTAGTGTTCATGCTTGAAAATTTATATTTAATCCTTCTATGAGATTTGGTGTGCCACTTTCTTTTGCAAATTGATATTTTTTTATTAAATTCTTCTTAACTAGTGTGCTAGGATATCTTTTTACATAATTAAATATATGAAATTGATGTTTTCTCGTTAAATATGTTTCATAATCATTTAACGTAATAAAAACATCAAGTAAAATTTATAAAACTGCTTATTTATGTCAATAAATTGAAGATTTCTATTAAAAAAAAAAAACTTGAACTGGCCTGAATCGGACCGACTCGTGCTAGTTGGGCCGATCCGGAACGGATCTGACTCATATCTGGCCGGACTCGATCCGATCTGGATCTATGATACAATGAACCTTGGGGAGTACCAAGATGTATAAGGACATAAAGAGAAATTTTTAGTAGTCCGACATGAAGAAAGATATTGGAGAATTTGTTTTCAAGTGTCTTACTTATCAGCAGGAGAAGATTGAGCATCAAAGGCCAGGTGGACCGATGCAAGCCATGGATATTCCAAAATGAAAGTGGAACACATTACTATAGACTTTGTAACAGGATTGCCATTGACTAGGAAGAAGCATGATTCTATTTAGGTAATTGTAGATAGATAATTAAAAGCATGATTCTATTTAGGTAATTGTGGATAGATAAATAAAATCTACTCATTTTCTAGTTACGCATAAGAAGATTTCTTTAGAGGAGTTGACTCGGATGTATATTGAGGAGATTGTGAGGTTGCATAGAGTTCTACTGTCTATTATCTCAAATTGTGGTGCTCGTTTTATAGTGAGGTTCTGGAGAAATCTTTAGAAAGCTTTAGGTACTCAATTGAAATTCAGTTTAACTTTCCACCTGCAGATGGAAAGACAATCGGAGCAACGATTCATACACTCGATGATATACTAAAGAGCTTGTAGTATTAAGTGGAAAGGTAATTGAGATGATCATTTGATGTTGATTGAATTTGTTTACAATATCAGGTATCATGTTAGTATTGGTAGGGCACCGTATGAGGCTTTGTATGGTAAATCGTCTCGATCACCTTTGTATTGGGAAGAAGTTGGAAAGAAAAGGTTGATAGGTCCACAATTTGTACAAGATTGCTCAGATAAGATTGATATAATCAAGAAATGGCTTTTGACAGCTCAAAGTCGACAAAAGAACTATGTTGATCATAAGCGAAGAGAATTGGTGTTTGAAGTGGAAGATCATGTTTTCTTGAAAGTTTGATTGACGAAGGAAGTCATGAGGTTTGGTGGGAAAGGAAAATAGAGTCCTAGGTATATTGATCTATTTGAGATTTTAGAACGTATTGGACAAGTTGCTTACTAGCTTGCTTTACCACTAGATTTGTCTAGTGTTCATATGGTATTCCATGTTTCTATGTTGAGAAAGTATATTCCTGATTAATCCCATGAACTAGATTATGAACTATTAAGTTTAACCGGATCTGTCATATGAAGAGAAGCATGTTCGTATTCTTGATCGCCAGAGCAAGTCCTGAGGACTAAGACGATTCCTATAGTCAAGGTTCTTTTGAGGCATTATTCTATAGAAGATACGACATGGGAGACGGAAGAAGATATGAAGAAGAGATATCCGGAATTGTTTGGTAAGTGATTATATACTTTCCTTGCATTATAAATTTCAAGGACGAAATTTATTTAAGGAGGAGAGGATGTAATATCCGATATTTTTTAAAAAATATAAATAATAATTAAATAAATAATAACGATAATAATATTTAAAGAGATAGATAGAGTGTAATATGGTTAATTGAGTAAGTCCATTAACTTAATTTTATAGGTAGTTCAACCCATTAAGTTAGCATAATTTTTTGGGTTCGGGTACCCAGAACAGTAGGTCCGTATTTTTATGATAACTCTTGGTTATAATTCATATTTTGGTGTGGTTGGTATAGTTGGAAAGAGATCGAAGAGATCTATAACTTTGTAGAACATCATTTTTGCTTATTCATTCGTTTACTAGGACAAAATATTGATTGTTCCGTTCGAGAAAGAAGAGTTACGGGAGAGGAATCTAATTTGGAGTCAGATTATCTCTAATTCATGGAAGGGATGATTAATCTGATCCAAATGTGATTTACAGAGGATGTTTGGGGTTAGAAGATGAGTATTACTATAAATATGAGGTTTGGGGCGTAGTTAAACCTAGTCGTCATTCTACATTGAGAAAGATAGATGTTTTGTTCATGTTCTTAGAGAAAGAGAAGAAGATAAAGATTTCTTGAGGATATGTTATAATTTCATAATTCTTTTGTCTTCTAGAAACATTAGAGGTTGAAAATGAACACTAAAAAGTAGTGCTTTATGCTAGAAGACGATATCTCTTGGGAAATTTTAGATTTGGGATTCTATCGTAAGAGGTAGGTGATGATTCCCCAAAATATGGATTAATTTGTATTAATATAAAAAATTAATGTTTTGATTTCAAAAGTGATCTAAATGAAAGTCTAGAATCATGATCTTTGTGTTTAAGAACTGAAACATAGATCAGATATGCAAATTTTTCATGAAAATTTAGGTTTTGTGCTCGCTGTCTATAAAATCCTATGGACGGCAATATCTATGGCCGTCTACAAAACTGAATGGCAGCATTGCTGGCCATCCAGTTTACTGAACAACAGCATTACTGGCCGTCCAATATTCTGAACGGCCAGATTGTTGGCCGTCCAATTTGGATTTTCTGCAACTGGTAATTTCAATATGCATGACTTTCAAAGAGTCATAACTTGGATAATCGTAATAACCTATCCAATTAGATAGGTTATTATGTGAGGCAAGGACAATGGGTAAAATCTATGAAACCTTACTTTAGTATGGTGTAGCGGTGGGATATATGTGATCTATAGTTCCGCGATAGTCAAGACTTGGTACAATTGCTTAAGTACCCTATATATGTATATGTGGCCCTTTATGTGGTGGTTAGAATGCTTGTCCGATTAAGATATAGAATTATGATAATTTGGCACATATATGTGAATCATTTGAATTTATTTTAAGACATTATAAATGTGTTTTATGATGTGAAATTTGTAGAAATCTGAATTTTGAAATATATAACTTGATTACATGTTACAAATTATATTTTGAGTTATATGTTATGTGATATGTGCCTTCCTATGTGTTGGAGGAATTATGTGATATATTTATGACAAGTAGTTTGTTTTCAAGTAAGTGAAAATGTTTGATATTTGTGATAACTATTATGAATTAGTATTTTTATTTCAGATTATTAGAAAATATATCCGATTTAATATAAGATATATGTGAGATCGTATTTTGTATAATTCTCTTATTTGATCTATATGTAGCATTAGGAATTGTTCATGATATGATATAATTAATATGTGAAATTTTAATTGTTATATGTTTAACTTGTGGAGAGGATGATGCCTACTGAGTTTTATACTCAGTAAGTTTGTTAGATAATTTTTCAGGAGAGGTAGTTAGAGAGTTGGACTCTGATTCTGACCACGAAGTGTAGGAGTTGTCTAGAACTTTTGGATTTGAGGCTAGTTGTGATATATAAGTATTTTCATTTTAGTAGATTAATGTAGTATGAGTAATTGAGTCTGTTATGTATTTGTGAGATCTTTAGGAGTTGAAAGAGGTTGATTATGTTGAAACAGTTGTTTATTACAAAGTTTTTGTGGATTGTATTAGTTTATTATTATTTAAAAAATATGATAGATGACTATTTGTTTTGTCTTGTGGATTCTTATTTTCTCATTTCTGTTATGTATATGTTATGTTCCGTACCTATGCCGCCTCTGAAATCTGCCGAAGGTCGGATATGATTGGACACGGGGTGGGATGTTATATATACTTGAGACTTTGGCTATGTAATATATTAGCTTTGTTATTCTTTGTGATTATTATGAAGGGATTGTAATTGAGTGAGACTATGTACAAATGACTAATAAATTTATTCTTATGTATGATGTCTACTTGTTAATTTTGTTTAATCAGCACTAATTACTTCCAGACAACTATGACTAATTTAGACTGTAAACCGATAACATGTCAAGCCAAATAAGCCAACCTGAAGCGGTTTGGTGTCTTTTGGATATGAGGTGTTATATAGATATTGAATGTGCTTCACATGTCTGCAATGATGTGCAGTTGCTAATAAGTAAGAGAAAGTTGAGCAAGGGTGCGTTGGACTTGAGGCTAAGAACCAGCATAAAGGTTGTGGCGCTCGCTATAGGGACAGTGGACCTTAGGCTTCCATCCGGATAGATAATCACTTTATCTGAATGTTATTATATTTCTAGCATAATAAAGAACATTATTTCTTTTTCTAGTTTCAATAGAGTATGATACAAATTAACAATTGAGAACAATAGTTGTTCAGTTTACTATAGTGATAAATTTATTACTTTAGCAAATTTGGTTAATAACTTATATCTATTGGATGTTTGTTATGATTCTCTCTACCCTGATAGAGCTCATAAGAGAAACAAGAATGGTGTGAATGAAGCTTACCTATTGCATTATAGGCTTGGACACATTGACGATAACATACTTCAGAAGTTGCATAAATATGGATATTTGGATCTATTTGATTATGAATCATTTACAACTTGTGAGTTTTATTTGATGGATAAGTTGGCTAAGTCTCAATTTATTGGATATGGAAAGAGGGCCAAAGAGTTATTGGAATTAATACATTCTGGTGTATGTGGTCTATTGTCTACCCAAGCCAAAAATGACTTCCTATACTTTATTAAATTCATCAATGACTTTTCTAGATTTGTCTATGTACTTAAAGAAGTACAAGTCGAAAACCTTTGAGAAGCTTAAGAAATTTAAGAATGAAGTGGAAAAAATTTTTAAAAAGAGTAATAAAACTATTCGATCCGATCGAGGAGGAGAATACTTAAGTACATAGTTCACATAATTCTTGAAGGATAATGATATTATTTCTCAGTGGGCTCTTTCTATACACATCAGAATGAATGGTGTATGTGAAAGGAGGAATCACACCGTGTTGGACATGGTGCATTCTAAGATGAGCTTCTCAAAGTTACCAGTATCTCTCTTGGGATATGTGCTAGAGTCAGCAGTATATCTATGGAGTAGGGTTTTGAGCAAGTATGTGATTTATACTCTATATGAAATACAAAAGGATAGGAAGCCCGACTTTAAGCACGTTAAAGTCTCGGGTTATCCAACTCACATGAAGAGACATGACTCAGACAAACTTGAATCATTTTTTCAATTGATAAATGTAGATCTATGAGATACTCAAAAGAGACTTTTGGGTACTATTTTTACCACCCTTATGAACAGAAGGTGTTAGTCATTAGGCGAGTTATTGTAATACCTTGACTTTTTGATTCTCGAATTTTGAACCGAGTAATCAAGTTACTAAGTTAATTGAATTTAAATTTTGATTTAATTGCCTTAATTTACATTAAATAAATGATTGTTGTAAATTATGTGATTTGGTTTCAATCTAAGGGGATTAATTGTGATTTAGAGATAATTGGATTTGCTTCTATGCTATAATAGATTTAAATCTATTAAGGATTATGGATTTGATAACTTTAGATGACTTGAGTTGGTGGGCTAGACTTTGGAGCTCAAATAGGAACTTTTGGACCTTAGAAAGTGTTTTTTAAGTGGCACATTAGGTGTATAGGGGTATGAAGGCTTATTTTCAAACCTTTGAGGGGAAAATTGTAATTTGTACATACTTTATATAAGGGTAGGAGAGAGAATTCGAACCTATTTTCTCTCTTCTCCTCCCCATGCTCTCCTCTCTTCCCTCTCACTCTCTCTTGGCTCTTGATGAAGATATCACGGTGAATGTGGTAGATTTGATGTTTGGGGGCTTCTTTGGTGATTTTGGTAGCTTGGAAGTCCTTGATGATCTCTCCTACAAATTTTCTTAGAAGGAATTCCCATCTTGGTAGAGGATTCCTAATGGAGAAGGTTGGTATTTCTATTATCTAATCATTGGAAGCGTGGATTGGTTCCTAGAGACCCATTTGAGTTGGTGGAATCCATTGGGAGGTAGGGTGGTGTCCGTTTGCTAAATTTTCCTTGTCCATGGCTTACATGTGAACTTTGATCCTTTAAAGGAGGAAGCATTACAAGCAATTACACGAAGGAAAAGCTAGGATTCATGTATTTTATTTTATTGAATAAAATGCGCAGGGGAAAAGGAAAAATAATCACGTAATGAGGGGAAATAGTCCGAAGTACAACACTGTTGGCCCAACTGATGACTTACCATAGACTCTAATCCTCCACCACAGTCTCACCTGTAAAACTAGGGAGTAAAGTTCATCAATACTGGACTTAATAAAGATCATACGATTTGTGTTTCTCAACTCATATATTACAATTGCATATAGTAAAAATAAATGTATGGTGCAACCCTAACATGATTTATTTGGAGTAAAAAAAGTAAAAGACCGAGTATATTACAATGTAAACATTCAATACCCCTTTAAGGGCGAGTTTGTTCATGGTTTTAGGGCATGCTAGTGATTTTACAAAGTTATACTGAAAACTGTGCCGCTCCTCTTCCGATTCGGCAGCCTGCATTAAGTCCGAAGAAGGAGCATTTGCCTTATCTTGGAGGGAACCATTTCATTTCTTGGCTGTTTTAATGGTTTGCTTCCCTCGAAAGGAAAGGCAAGTAGAGAGTGCAGCATTGTGCTTTACAGAGCGGAATCACAAAATTAGGGTGTTGAGTTTGAAGGGTCTAAGATTGTAAACAATGGCCGCAATTGAAATTAACCGATGTAAAATTATTATATAGTTGCTCTAATACTCTCTCTCACGGCCAAGTGGATCGTGAAAATTAGATAAGAAGAGGCAACACAAATTAGAAGATAAAGTTAGATCAAACTCCTGTTCTGATATCATCTTACAAATCACAAAACTTGAGTGTTGAATTTGAAGGATCCAAGATTATAAGTACCTGATGAGGCAGAATCCGATTCGGCCAATTAAAACAAGCCCAACACTGAGATCAGCCCAACAACAGTAGGCTTCGGCCCATCAGCGGCCCAGCAGCCTTCGGCCCAACAGGCTTCGGCCCATCAGCGGTCCAACCCCCTTCGGCCCAGTAGCCGTATCCGGCCCACTCCGGTGGAAGGGTTAGGCACTATGGCGGTTTACCAGTAAACCCAGAACATAGTCCTATATCGGCTATCACCGTTAACCATCCTCTATCCTCCGCTATAAATACCACGCTATTTATTGCCAAAGGTATGTCTCCGAGACCCTCAAGGACTATAGTCCAAATAGCATTAAAGCTACTCTTTGCCTTCTGAATCGAATCATCTTCAGGAGCTAATTTAACCGTCGGAGGGGGTTCTTTAGGGCCGAAGCCCGGGACTCCTGCTGACCGGTTTCTTCCTCTTTCCCTCATGCAGGAGCTCGGTTCGAATCATCGCCGACCTTCCCGAGTCGGTCTCGGCCGCCGACCTCGGACTCCTCTCCCCGGTCTCGACGCCATACGCCGGCTGCCCCTCGTCCGAAGGAGATTCGGCCCCGCCTTCCGGGTACAAGCCAGCCTCCGACCGAGCCACTCTCGGCCTCGGACCTTCGACTTCGCCTCTGCCTCCTTCACCTTCCGGATCCCCGTCGGGCCTCTTACACCGATCCGACCCAGCTCCGGATCCATAACTTCAGATTTCAGCTTCGGAATCCGGTCGTGATAGCTTCGGCTACATCACGTGGCGCCGTCTGTGGGAAACTAGCAAGAAGTCATGTCTCATCGTCCAGTAACCCGA
Organism: Zantedeschia hybrid cultivar; assembly: GCA_030544215.1. Lineage (NCBI taxonomy): Eukaryota > Viridiplantae > Streptophyta > Magnoliopsida > Alismatales > Araceae > Zantedeschia > Zantedeschia hybrid cultivar. Next base: position 9,390,413 of record JARZZO010000013.1, on the reverse strand, counting down.
CGATCCGGACAATACGAGGTAGAGACGCGGGCAACTTCAACAAAGCTGCTTCGTCCAGAGAAGCCTCGGCCTCGCCCTGCGCCGACTGGCCTGCTTCGTCCAGAGAAGCCTCGGCCTCGCCCTGCGCCGGCTGGCCTGCTTCGTCCAGAGAAGCCTCGGACTCGCCCTGCGCCGGCTGGCCCGCTTCGTCCAGAGAAGCCTCGGCCTCGCCCTGCGCCGGCTGGCCCGCTTCGTCCAGAGAAGCCTCGGCCTCGCACTGCGCCGGCTGGCCTGCTTCGTCCAGAGAAGCCTCGGCCTCGCCCTGCGCCGGCTGGCCCGCTTCGTCCAGACAAGCCTCGGCCTCGCCCTGCGCCTGCTGGCCTGCTTCGTCCAGAGAAGCCTCGGCCTCGCCCTGCGCCGGCTGGCCTGCTTTTCCAGAGAAGCCTCGGCCTCGCCCTGCGCCGGCTGGCCTGCTTCGTCCAGAGAAGCCTCGGCCTCGCCCTGCGCCGGCTGGCCTGCTTCGTCCAGAGAAGCCTCGGCTGTAGACACCGATTTTGGACCACCCTTTTGGTCATGAACCCAATCCATCATTAGCCCTTCATCACCAAAATCCCCTCATTTCAGCCCACTACCAGTTAGGCCCATTAACCAAATCCCGACTCTAGCCACCTTTTCGTAGAAGGCCAGCCAGTCCGCCTTCCAACCGCTTCGAAGGCCACCCCTCGCCTTCCACTACCTTCGAAGGCCAGCCACCTTGCCTTCCACCCTTTTAGCCACCCTTTTTCACCTTTTCGTGGAAGGCCAGCCCCCTTGCCTTCCACCGCCTTCGAAGGCCACCCCCCGCCTTCCACCACCTTCGAAGGCTGGCCACCTTGCCTTCCACCCTTTTGGCCACCCTTTTTCACCTTTTCGTGGAAGGCCAGCCCCCTTGCCTTCCACCGCCTTCGAAGGCCACCCCCTGCCGTCTACCCCCTTCGAAGGCCAGCCACCTCGCCTTCCACCTTTTTAGCTACCTTTTTCACTTTTTGCCACCTTTTCGTGGAAGGCTAGCACCCTTGCCTTCCACCTCCTTCGAAGGCCACCCCTTGCCTTCCGCCCTCTTCGAAGGCCACCCCTCGCCTTCCACTCCCTTCGAAGGCCAGCCGGGCCGCCTTCCACCACAAGAATGGAAGGCATGTCACCTGGCCGTCCACTCCTTAACCACCCCCTTGACTCCGTCTTCCCCACGATCTCCTCTACTCGCCGCCCTCGTCCCCCACTACTCCAACCACTCCCCACTCCGTCGACTACCGCGCGCACCACCTCCGACCCTTGACCACTTCCTATTGGCTGAAGGTTGATTTACGGGGATTTAGACCCCTATTTTCTTCTACTTTTTCCTTCATCTATTTAAACCCCCCAGGTTCCCTCGAGCAAGGGGGTTGGGTTGGGGGTTGGAAGGAGATTACGAAGGAGTTTCTTCCTCGGAGCAGGTCGGCTTTGAGGAGTCGAGCGGGCAAAGAGTCAGAAGGCTGTTTCAGGAGGGACGTCACTCCAAATGGGCTTGTCTTCTTAACCCTCTTTTACTTTTCACCTTTTTCACTTCATTGCATTTCCCATTTTCCGTCCATGCCGTAACATTCTCCCTCTTTCACTCTCTTTTACCTTCAACACATCATTTCACTCTTCACACACGAGCGCTTATCTGCATGCATACATCCTAGAATGACTTAGCATCTTTTACCCCCAGAGGTTCCAAACAAAAATCGGGAGGTGGGTGGCCATAACATATGGTCACCTTCCCTCCCAAACACCCATCCGGTGCGTCTCCCTCTAATTTTAGTTAATTTTTATGTTTGCATGAACGGATCCTACATGTCACAGTTCTAATTGGGTTATTGTCTTTTCTTTGTCTGTCTTTTCTTTTCAGGGGCTCTTAACAGATTCTGCGCGTGCACTACCGAGCTCTCCTCCTCTGGCTGGCCGGAGGAAGCAGCATCTCCCGCTCCCACAAAACGCGATCACATCCCCACCATCCTGCGGAGGACAGAGACCGTAAGGTAATGCTCATGGCGATCACATCCTTTATTTCTAACCCCCTTTAAATCGCCACAGTGCTAAGACGAACGTAGAGGAACCCTCGCCCGAAGCCCGCAGCCGCGGTGGCGGGGGACGTTCCGAGCGCCTACAGCCCTTTGGCGTTCACGGTGGGACCTCTGTAGCCCGCTGCACGCGTCGCGATCAAAGGAAAAGAAGGTAAGGATCCTGAACTCGGTATCATCTCTGGACGGCCAGCCCCTGGCCGTCGAGTCCTTTGGACGGCCAGCGTTTGGCCGCCGGACCCCTTGGACGGCCAGTAGTTGGCCGTCGACATACCATTAGACGGCCAGCACCTGGCCGTCCGACCCCTTGGACGGCCAGGGCCTGGCCGTCGACCTCCCCGTCGACATACCATTAGACGGCCAGCACTTGGCCGTCCGACCCCTTGGACGGCCAGGACCTGGCCGCCGACCCCTTGGACGTCCAGGGTCTGGCCGTCGACCTCTTGGACGGCCAGAACCTGGCCGTCCGACCCTTTGGACGGCCAGTCCCTGGCCGTCGACTACCCACTGGACGGCTGACACCTGGCCGTCCGACCTCTTGGACGGCCAATCCCTGGCCGTCGACTCCTGGTTGGTTCTTTGTCCTTTTTGTTCGCTACTGCTGTTCGTGTATGATGTCCTGCTACCTGTTCTGTTGAATTGTTAGATGTTCTGACCTGCTGTTTGTTAACTTTTTGGTTTTTTTGAGGTGTTCTCCGCGGGGGATTTAAGGAAGAGCCGGCATCACATCTTTTAGTCATCTCTCCCGCAGGATTTGACTCTCCACCTGAGGATTCCCACTCGGGTGTGACTAGTCTTATTCTGTTGGGAACCTCCGTCAGTCTCCGCGAGCCAGGAATTCCCACTTGGCCGCCGAGCAGGTTGTACCTGAAACCACCCTGTAGGAACCTTGGATTTATGTGAGGAATTAGTGAACTGTTTCAAATTTAAAGACACTTAATTGAATCTCGGTGGAACAAACTCGGGAAAAGTGAAGGGTCGTTAAGGGTTAAACTTGATTTGTTAGAAACCAACTTTCATAAAACATTGGCAAACATTTCAAGTGGAACATAAAATCATTTAGGATCTGTGCTTCATAATGAACCGAATGTATGTCAATGCTGTGTATGATGACATGGACCAGTTCGGTAACAATGTTAGTCACAACCCTCTGTTTGAGATTGAAGAGGATCCACAACCAACATTTGTGGGCATGTTCCAAACACCTGGAGAGGAATTTAGGAGAAGGTGCTTGGATGAATCTTCTTCTTCAGAAAGTGACCTTATAATGTCCAACAGAACCCTCCGAAACCCAAGTGAGGATCCAGAACTTACTGTCGTGTTATCACGGTACACCCCTGATCAACTCATCCAGTTGGCCTCTGGTGGCAAAACTCAAGATGCCACTCATCGGGGAACTCACTTCCAAGGATCTCCCAACAGAGCTCAGACTCGCATCAATCAGCCAACTCTTACTCCGGTTGCTCCACCCGTCATTCCGATCCCAGTCTCTCCAACTACACCTCCTCCCGAGCAGAAAGAATTCATCTACAAAAGTGAGATTGAAACCTGTGTGCGTAAGTTCATGGCCGAGAAACTTACCCGGAAACAACCGCACTCTCTCTCGAGCTATTGTAAGCTCTCTCCGGCCTACTTTCCGCCAGGATTCAAAGCCCCCGAGTACAGAAAATATGATGGCACCTCTGACCCTCATGATCACCTGTCAAGCTTCCTCATGGATTCCCATCAATGGCTCTACGACAGAGTCCTCCTTGTCCATCTGTTCCAGAAATCCTTAGAAGGTGAGGCCTTAAGATGGTTTTCTTCCTTGCCCGCCACAGACCTAATCAATTTTGATATGGTCTCCGAAAAATTCATCACTCAGTTTAGTTATATGACAACCATGCCTCCCACCTTGTTTGATCTTGTGATGGAGAAGATGAAGCCTGAAGAGGAGTTCACATATTTTGCCAACAGGTGGAGGGCAATGGCCTCTAGGGCAGAAGTGGAAATCCCCGAATCTCAAGCTATCACCATGTTGGTCAACAACACTACCCCGCAGCTTCGGTCTATCCTCATGCTAAGCGAATTTCACACATTCGCACAACTTTATAATCGAGCTCGGGTAGTTCAATCTCAGATCTGGAGTTCCACTTTGCCATCCTTTTTTGAAACTCAAAATAGAAGTAAGAGGATTCCACCAATAGAGGGAGTGACAATCAATGAACAGGTGAGTGCCTTGGGGTAGCCCTTTAGGTCACCCAGTCCTATGTCCAGATCAGACAACCAGTCCAATCAGAAACCATATTCAGCAGTTCCCCCTTCCTCTAGCGCCAAGATCAATTGGGGGCACGTGAAAGAGGCTAGTGAAACCTTAGAAGTCAAGGGCCCTCAGCCCTCTTATCAGGTGGCCCAAGATCCATCTAGCTCTCTAGAAAGGGTGAGCACCCTTGTCAAAAATTTGGAACCAAATGTCGATCATAGAGGACAGTACTGGGAGTATGAAGAGGTTGGGATATGGCGTGAGTGCCCTACTAGGACGACCAAACCTAGAGAGCCGTTGCAAGGAGTCCCCACTATCATCCAAGACAAACCTTTGGTCTTGATACGACCTAGGGAACAACCAACAGCCATCAACCCAGTCACTCTGGTCCAAGTTCCCTCAGTTTCAATCAGAGAACCTCCTCTCTCCATCTTGTGTCCAACATCAAAACCAAGTCCAATAACCCAATTCTGCCTAATAAATTCACCACCAGTTCAACCACTAAAGTCAGATCAGGTAGTGGACCCCAGTCCAATTGGTGTTACACTGAGAAATCGCATCATTCCCCCAACAAGTCAACCCTTGGACTCTCGAGAGGATTCAGATCTTTCTAAAAGGATTATTCAATCCAAGTATGACATCCTACAGCATCTAGGGAAAACTCCCACCAAGATGCCAGTCCTAGAGTTGATTAGGAGATCTCCTACACACAGGGAGACATTGTTCAAGTTCCTCCAACGAATTACACTCAATGAAGATCTTCTTATCAGGGGGCTCACAAATGCCATTCTCTCAGTCACCCAGACACCTACGATATCCTTCACAGATAAGAGTCTAGCTCCCCCTGAATGCCAATCCCTTCCCTCATACTTGACCCCAACACTCAAGGGTCACTCATTGGACTCCATCCTGTTGGATACTGGGGCATCAATCGATGTCTGTCTGCTCAAAATCCCCAAGAAAGTAGGGATTGATCCAGAAAAGGTTGAGTCTACTTCCACGATGATCTCAAATGGGAACCTGGAAATTGGCCCAGTGGCCATGATCTTTAAATTCTACATCCTTGATGTCAAGCCCATATACAACGCCATTTTGGGAAGGCCTTGGATGGACCAGACCCTGGGAGTGCCCTCCACTAATCATCAGTGCTATAAATTCCCATACACTGGGAAGATTGTCAAGGGTACTCCCTGTCTTGAGTCTTTGGGATCACTCTCGACTGAACAAATTCCATCCATGATCACTCCTAGAAAAGGGGCAGAGCTCATCCTTTCATCGGTTGACTCTCAGCTCAAGTCCCAGCCTAGCATAGGTTGGCAGCTTATGGACAAAATGGGGTATAGTTCGGGATCTGGGATAGGCAAGGAAGAACAAGGAATTCAAGAGCCTGTCATTGAAAATCTGACCGTTGGAGGATTCAAATTGGGTTACATACTAACCAAACCAACTGAGGAATCAAGAAAATGGAGTCTCTGGGATCACTTTGTGAAGGAAAGTCAAGAGGTACTCAAGATACACTATCTTGAGGATGAGTTGAAGGAAACAAGCAATGAAGCTCAAAGAGAAGATGCAGAAGATTTCTCTACACAGCTGCTGTTCTATGAATCAACCACTCGACGAGAAGGAGCCTCCTTAGTGAGGGATGAACCGGCACCCACCGCTCTCATTCCCTTCCTACTCTACACACCTGCCCTTCTCAGGCTCTTATCATCGGTGGTAGCTCACTCCTGGGGCAATTCTGCCATCATTGGGTCTGTGTCTCAAGGACCCACCTTTGCAACGTGTCTGACTCACTCTCTGAGTCTTGTGCATAATCGCTTGGGGATTGGATAGCTTCCTCTTTATCCACAAGTTGTAGAGGTAGGTAAGTTCTTTCATTTCTAGTTAGCAAATAAGTGTAAATATTTGAAAATTGTTGAAAAGCTTTCCTTTGGATAGAAGTCTATTTGAAGAAGTTTTATCCTCAAAATACAAAAAAAAAAAAAATCAAAAATTTCAAAATCTCCCAAAAAAAATCGAATATCCAAAAAGCATCAAAAATATTTGTAAGTATGTACATACTCCTATGAAAATGACAAAAAATCAAAAAACACAAAATCCAACTGTCTGGTGACTGCCATGTAACCTCCTGTCTAGGTCTAGTTGCATGATAGGTTGGGTTAACATTGAGGTTTGGCTAAGACTTTGGTCCACCAGAACCTTGAACGTGTCTACTTTATTTTCATACAGATTCATGTGATCATCCTGAGATGCACACACTTACACGTTTTTCAAAAGAGAACCCTCTTAAAGTGAGTCCAAGTCTTTAGTGCACTATCAAAATGCAACCTTTGCTCTTCGCCTCTCGACCGATCAGGACAGTTGACGCCCTTAAACGGTCAAGCTCAGCAAATTGCGGTTCCTCCACAACCCGATAGATGTAACCCCTCAAAAGGGCTCAAAATTGCAATGTAAAGGACCAGAGCACGTGAAGAGGGCAGTGTCCCCGCAGGCGGAATATTAAATGACCCCAATAAATGTCAAGAGCGGAAAAGAAATACCAAAAAAAGAAAAAGGGGTTCAAGCAATCATGAAAAAAGCCTGGTTGTGACCGTGCCTAGCCAAGAAATCCAATAAAGGCCTGAAAAGTTAAAATTGGGGCATCTAGGAGGTCAAAAGGAGTCCGTTTTGTCACAGCTCGTCCTTTTAACGGTTTTGTCAATCCTCCTGTGAAGTTTATCTCCAAAATTTCTTCATTTTTTCCCCCCTCTAGGTTAGCACGAGATAGCTATCTAAAGACCGAACTTCATTTTAAAATGGTTCGTTTTCGAAAATCGTCACATGCTCACATGATCACAGGAGTCTAAAATGGGTGAAGAGTAACGTCGATGTTTATGGTGAATTAATTTCTTAACCATAATCTCAATGTGTACTCTCGCAAACTTCGGGCTTAGGTCAATGCATGCGCGTCACCAATCGGTGCGACGACGTCTGATTCCGGATCAGCGTCGCGCGGTTGACCGTTAGGGTTCCAAGGTGTTCCATCATATACCTTCTAGATTGTGAGGAAAGAGACCCGGGTCGGGCAAATCATTTACCTCGAAAACCTTTTGGGCAGACTTGGTGGGAGCCTAAGCATGGCATGACGGTATTGTCATCAGTATGAGTCTTAACCGGTCAAGGTTAGTTTGAGGAGTCTAGAGGCTCAAATCAATCTAGATGTGAGCTTAGGATACCTGGGAAGTTGAGTGTGCATTTCCCTTTCATCATTCAACCAGCCTAAGTTTGGGCAGCTACCAGGCGGTCGGACAAAAAACATGTTTTCATTCATCACAACACCTCATTTGTTAATATTCACCAGCATTTGCATATTTGCTTATCGCGTCAATTTCAATGCTTTCCTTTTGTCTGGTTAGTAACACGGCCCTTTGACCCTATGCGAAGGCTAGGGAAAAAGTAGTTGCTCTATTATGGGTAAGGGGCCGAAAACATATACTACTAACTGCTTCCCCTTCATTCTATGCATACAGGAAAATGATTCTGTCCAAAAGGTGGATGCTGTTGCTGTCGAGTCGAAGCCGAAGGCAGCCGGATTGGCATTCTACTTTGAGAATGGCCATATCTTCCGTGCTGGCTTCGACTCGACAGGGACCTTTGTCCCTCGCTTCCTTGCAGCTCGACATTAAGATATTGTGGATCATTGATTATTTATATTTACTGATGTGCGTTCTTGCAGCTGCAGGGAATCCGAAGCAAGTAGGATTGAAGACATAGGAGGCTAATAACTTCGGGCGTATAGACTCTGAGTTCCTCTTTAAACAAAACAATGAGGAGTTTATATTCTCCAAGTTATTCGATTGGCCAATAAATCCCTCATGTTTGCATTAGGAATTTGTTTTTTAAAAAAAAATTTCAACCCAGCATGCATTTGCATAAGCATTCATCCTCGCCCTAGGGGCAATGACCATGATTCATCACACTGCTTAACCCATCGCTGATCTGTGATTCTGACAGTTGTACGTCTGTTAGCTTTTTGAATTGCAAGACCCCTTTCTCCTTTTTTCAGCAAGTGTGCTTGAGAGTCTCTCACGTGGCGATCCCATGATGCGCCAGGCCACCGCGCGCCCGTTGTGTTGAGAGTTCTTCAAGTCACACTCCTACACCTTTCATGCTCGAGATCCCCTTGGGCCAGATCGCTATATTCTGGTACGCCAAGGCCTCGCGGTTCCAGCACCTGGGGGTCCCACGGATTGTGATTCTCTAGTACTGAACTTTGTCCATTTTCTTAAACCACTCTTGCAACTCGAATGGCTAGCTTTCATGCATTTGCCGCATTCGCATATCATCCTTGGATATAGCTCATTCATTTTTCGGGTTGTCCAAAATCAGTCTCGATTTCCGGAACACCTATTTATCATTCCGTTCCACTCCACTGCAAAATAGGTGTCCCGGAGGGGCATTTGTAGACACCGATTTTGGACCACCCTTTTGGTCATGAACCCAATCCATCATTAGCCCTTCATCACCAAAATCCCCTCATTTCAGCCCACTACCAGTTAGGCCCATTAACCAAATCCCGACTCTAGCCACCTTTTCGTGGAAGGCCAGCCAGTCCGCCTTCCAACCGCTTCGAAGGCCACCCCTCGCCTTCCACTACCTTCGAAGGCCAGCCACCTTGCCTTCCACCCTTTTGGCCACCCTTTTTCACCTTTTCGTGGAAGGCCAGCCCCCTTGCCTTCCACCGCCTTCGAAGGCCACCCCCCGCCTTCCACCACCTTCGAAGGCCGGCCACCTTGCCTTCCACCCTTTTGGCCACCCTTTTTCACCTTTTCGTGGAAGGCCAGCCCCCTTGCCTTCCACCGCCTTCGAAGGCCACCCCCTGCCGTCTACCCCCTTCGAAGGCCAGCCACCTCGCCTTCCACCTTTTTAGCTACCTTTTTCACTTTTTACCACCTTTTCGTGGAAGGCCAGCCCCCTTGCCTTCCACCTCCTTCGAAGGCCACCCCTTGCCTTCCGCCCCCTTCGAAGGCCACCCCTCGCCTTCCACTCCCTTCGAAGGCCTCTTACACCGATCCGACCCAGCTCCGGATCCATAACTTCAGATTTCAGCTTCGGAATCCGGTCGTGATAGCTTCGGCTACATCACGTGGCGCCGTCTGTGGGAAACTAGCAAGAAGTCATGTCTCATCGTCCAGTAACCCGACGATCCGGACAATACGAGGTAGAGACGCGGGCAACTTCAACAAAGCTGCTTCGTCCAGAGAAGCCTCGGCCACGCCCTGCGCCGACTGGCCTGCTTCGTCCAGAGAAGCCTCGGCCTCGCCCTGCGCCGGCTGGCCTGCTTCGTCCAGAGAAGCCTCGGACTCGCCCTGCGCCGGCTGGCCCGCTTCGTCCAGAGAAGCCTCGGCCTCGCCCTGCGCCGGCTGGCCCGCTTCGTCCAGAGAAGCCTCGGCCTCGCACTGCGCCGGCTGGCCTGCTTCGTCCAGAGAAGCCTCGGCCTCGCCCTGCACCGGCTGGCCCGCTTCGTCCAGACAAGCCTCGGCCTCGCCCTGCGCCTGCTGGCCTGCTTCGTCCAGAGAAGCCTCGGCCTCGCCCTGCGCCGGCTGGCCTGCTTCTTCCAGAGAAGCCTCGGCCTCGCCCTGCGCCGGCTGGCCTGCTTCGTCCAGAGAAGCCTCGGCCTCGCCCTGCGCCGGCTGGCCTGCTTCGTCCAGAGAAGCCTCGGCTGTAGACACCGATTTTGGACCACCCTTTTGGTCATGAACCCAATCCATCATTAGCCCTTCATCACCAAAATCCCCTCATTTCAGCCCACTACCAGTTAGGCCCATTAACCAAATCCCGACTCTAGCCACCTTTTCGTAGAAGGCCAGCCAGTCCGCCTTCCAACCGCTTCGAAGGCCACCCCTCGCCTTCCACTACCTTCGAAGGCCAGCCACCTTGCCTTCCACCCTTTTGGCCACCCTTTTTCACCTTTTCGTGGAAGGCCAGCCCCCTTGCCTTCCACCGCCTTCGAAGGCCACCCCCCGCCTTCCACCACCTTCGAAGGCTGGCCACCTTGCCTTCCACCCTTTTGGCCACCCTTTTTCACCTTTTCGTGGAAGGCCAGCCCCCTTGCCTTCCACCGCCTTCGAAGGCCACCCCCTGCCGTCTACCCCCTTCGAAGGCCAGCCACCTCGCCTTCCACCTTTTTAGCTACCTTTTTCACTTTTTGCCACCTTTTCGTGGAAGGCTAGCACCCTTGCCTTCCACCTCCTTCGAAGGCCACCCCTTGCCTTCCGCCCTCTTCGAAGGCCACCCCTCGCCTTCCACTCCCTTCGAAGGCCAGCCGGGCCGCCTTCCACCACAAGAATGGAAGGCATGTCACCTGGCCGTCCACTCCTTAACCACCCCCTTGACTCCGTCTTCCCCACGATCTCCTCTACTCGCCGCCCTCGTCCCCCACTACTCCGACCACTCCCCACTCCGTCGACTACCGCGCGCACCACCTCCGACCCTTGACCACTTCCTATTGGCTGAAGGTTGATTTACGGGGATTTAGACCCCTATTTTCTTCTACTTTTTCCTTCATCTATTTAAACCCCCCAGGTTCCCTCGAGCAAGGGGGTTGGGTTGGGGGTTGGAAGGAGATTACGAAGGAGTTTCTTCCTCGGAGCAGGTCGGCTTTGAGGAGTCGAGCGGGCAAAGAGTCAGAAGGCTGTTTCAGGAGGGACGTCACTCCAAATGGGCTTGTCTTCTTAACCCTCTTTTACTTTTCACCTTTTTCACTTCATTGCATTTCCCATTTTCCGTCCATGCCGTAACATTCTCCCTCTTTCACTCTCTTTTACCTTCAACACATCATTTCACTCTTCACACACGAGCGCTTATCTGCATGCATACATCCTAGAATGACTTAGCATCTTTTACCCCCAGAGGTTCCAAACAAAAATCGGGAGGTGGGTGGCCATAACATATGGTCACCTTCCCTCCCAAACACCCATCCGGTGCGTCTCCCTCTAATTTTAGTTAATTTTTATGTTTGCATGAACGGATCCTACATGTCACAGTTCTAATTGGGTTATTGTCTTTTCTTTGTCTGTCTTTTCTTTTCAGGGGCTCTTAACAGATTCTGCGCGTGCACTACCGAGCTCTCCTCCTCTGGCCGGCCGGAGGAAGAGAAGGAGGAACCAGCATCTCCCGCTCCCACAAAACGAGATCACATCCCCACCATCCTGCGGAGGACAGAGACCGTAAGGTAATGCTCATGGCGATCACATGCTTTATTTCTAACCCCCTTTAAATCGCCACAGTGCTAAGACGAACGGAGAGGAACCTTCGCCCGAAGCCCGCAGCCGCGGCGGCGAGGGATGTTCCGGGCGCCTACATCGGCCTCGCCCTGCGCCGGCTGGCCTGCTTCGTCCAGAGAAGCCTCGGCCTCGCCCTGCGCCGGCTGGCCTGCTTCGTCCCGAGAAGCCTCGGCCTCGCCCTGCGCTGGCTGGCTTGCTTCGTCCAGAGAAGCCTCGGCCTCGCCCTGTGCCGGCTGGCCTGCTTCGTCCCGATAAGCCTCGGTCTCGCCCTGCGCCGGCTGGCCTGCTTCGTCCAGAGAAACCTCGGCCTCGCCCTGCGCCGGCTGGCCTGCTTCGTCCAAAGAAGCATCGGCCTCGCCCTGCGCCGGCTGGCCTGCTTCGTCCAGAGAAGCCTCGGCCTCGCCCTGCGCCGGCTGGCCTGCTTCGTCCAGAGAAGCCTCGGCATCGCCCTGCGCCGGCTGGCCTGCTTCGTCCAGAGAAGCCTCGGCCTCGCCCTGCGCCGGCTGGCCTGCTTCGTCCAGAGAAGCCTCGGCATCGCCCTGCGCCGGCTGGCCTGCTTCGTCCAGAGAAGCCTCGGCCTCGCCCTGCGCCGGCTGGCCTGCTTCGTCCAGAGAAGCCTCGGCCTCGCCCTGCGCCGGCTGGCCTGCTTCGTCCAGAGAAGCATCGGCCTCGCCCTGCGTCGGCTGGCCTGCTTCGTCCAGAGAAGCCTCGGCCTCGCCCTGCGCCGGCTGGCCTGCTTCGTCCAGAGAAGCCTCGGCCTCGCCCTGCGCCGGCTGGCCTGCTTCGTCCACAGAAGCCTCGGCCTTACCCTGCCCCGGCTGGCCGGCACACATCCATCCGAGGGAGTCTCGGCTTCACTCCCGGCGAGCCCCCGTCTGTGCACCCCTCGGCTTCGGATCTCCGGCTCTCGAACCACGATGAAAGCTCAAGCTTTGGCCGACCTTATTGCTGAACTCACTCTCGAAGCACCCTCGGCCCCTCAGTCGGAAGTCAAAGCTATTATTTACGCCGAATCCGTTCCGGCTCCTACGTCGGCGCATAGTAACTTTACATCGACGGGTCCCATTGTTCTAAGTCCGTATAAACCGTACCGGGAGTGGCTTCGGCCATGCAAACCGTATCGGGAGCGGCATGGTATTCTAAGTCCGTGTAAACCGTACCGGGAGTGGCTTCGGCCATGCAAACCGTATCGGGAGCGACATGGTATTCTCTAAGTCCGTGTAAACCGTATCGGGAGTGGCTTCGGCCATGCAAACCGTATCGGGAGCGGCATGATATTCTAAGTCCGTGTAAACTGTACCGGGAGTGGCTTCGGCCATGCAAACCGTATCGGGAGCGGCATGGTATTCTCTAAGCCCGTGTAAACCGTATCTGGAGTGGCTTCGGCCATGGAAATCGTATCGGGAGCGGCATGATATTGTAAGTCCGTGTAAACCGTACCGGGAGTGGCTTCGGCCATGCAAACCGTATCGGGAGTGGCATGATATTCTAAGTCCGTGTAAACCGTACCGGGAGTGGCTTCGGCCATGCAAACCGTATCGGGAGCGGCATGGTATTCTCTAAGTCAGTGTAAACCGTACCGGGAGTGGCTTCGGCCATTTAAACCGTATCGGGAGCGGCATGGCTTCGGCCACATACATAATCGAAATTCGGCTATCTACTCAAAGACATGTCATGAAGCAAGCAAACGGAGATCATTTCTATATGTACACCAAGTCTCGGCCTAAGACGAAGGTATCTCTGACAAGGTCCCGGCCTCAGACGAGGCTGTTTTTCACCAGCCCTTGGCCGACCTAAGGCAACTTTTTTACAAAGCAAAGGTTTCAAATGAAGCACATACCGTATTACTCTTCCGAGGAGGCTTCGGATTTTACTCTCGCCGTCTAAAAAATGAGAACGACAAGAGTGGGGGGCTATGTGATGAGGCAGAATCCGATTCGGCCCATTAAAACAAGTCCAGCACTGAGATCAGCCCAACAACAGTAGGCTTCGGCCCATCAGCGGCCCAGCAGCCTTAGGCCCATCAGCGGCCCAGCAGCCTTCGGCCCAGCAGCCTTCGGCCCAACAGGCTTCGGCCCATCAGCGGCCCAACTCCCTTCGGCCCAGTAGCCGTATCCGGCCCACTCTGGTGGAATGGTTAGGCACTATGGCGGTTTACCAGTAAACCCAGAACATAGTCCTATATCGTCTATCACCGTTAACCATCCTCTATCCTCCGCTATAAATACCACGCTATTTATTGCCAAAGGTATGTCTCCGAGACCCTCAATGACTATAGTCCAAATAGCATTAAAGCTATTCTTTGCCTTCTGAATCGAATCATCTTCAGGAGCTAACTTAACCGTCGGAGGGGGTTCTTTAGGGCCGAAGCCCGGGACTCCTGCTGACCGGTTTCTTCTTCTTTCCCTCATGCAGGAGCTCAGTTCGAATCATCGCCGACCTTCCCGAGTCGGTCTCGGCCGCCGACCTCGGACTCCTCTCCCCGGTCTCGACGCCATACCCCGGCTGCCCCTCGTCCGAAGGAGATTCGGCCCCGCCTTCCGGGTACAAGCCAGCCTCCGACCGAACCACTCTCGGCCTCGGACCTTCGGCTTCGCCTCTGCCTCCTTCGCCTTCTGGATCTCCGTCGGACCTCTTACACCAATCCGACCCAGCTCCAGATCCATAACTTCGGATTCCAGTTTCGGAATCCGGTCGTGATAGCTTCGGCTACATCAGTACCGATCACAATTAAAATTAACTGAAGTAAGACTATTATATAATAGCTCAAACAAAATGGAAGGTTGAGGTAATATCCACTCTGACGGATGGACGGTGGTTATTTGGAGCTCTGAGAGATCGGTGGCGCCATGAACCCACGCGGACGCACGGCCGATGGGTGCTTGTTCTCCGTCTGCTCCGCTGGCTAGTGAGTGATAGAGCACCGGAGGTTTGCTCCCTATGTAAGAGAGTCCACGGCAGCGTCCCAGCGGAGAAAACACTGGGCCGATCCGGGAAAAAAATAAAATAAAATAAAGAGGAGAAAGGAGAGAAGGGGTAAAGATGGGAACGAGCATCTAAGAGGACGCACCTATGTCTCGTACGTAGAGTATTGTTGTGAGGTTTATCGCAACAATAGATATGGTCGTGGACGAGGCTACAATGTCAATGTTCAAAGGCGTCATCCCCTAATCTGCGAAACGTCGTTAATTTCCGAGGACAAGGTGGAATGAAAGGAAACTTGCAACAGCCCAGCGGAGTTTCCACGCGCATGGCGTCCGTCCAATGCAAGCGACGGCTATATTCACGTGGGCCCACCGATCCAACAGCACACAAGCATCTCGGATTCCAATCCGAGTATTCCAGTATTCAACTACCAAGTGGAGCGGTGGATAAAAGTGAAGGAAGGACAGTATCAACCCCTTTCACGCAGACAAAACGTGATGGTCTCGCAGCCACACTGAAGTCTCCTCTCCCCTCTCTGTCTCTCTGCCCCACCGTAGACGATGCCGTTCTTCGCCGGCGGCCGGCGAGTCGGGGGAGGCCTCCTCCCATCCACCACCAGGCCCGTCAAGGCCGGGCGGAAGATCTCCTCCTCCTCCTCCTCCTCACGGCGGCGCGGCCGCCTACGCGACCTCCTCCTCTCCGCCAATTCCACCTTCTTCGCCCTCGCCCTCGCCCTCTCCCTCCTCCTCTTCCTTGGCGTCTTCCTCCGCTTTGGCGTCCCCAGCCACAGCACCTCCCCGCCCTCCTCCGTCGTCTCCAGGTCCCGCCATGCCGTCCTCCCCCGGGTGCCGAGGAGGCTCCCCGGCCGCCGCTCGACGGGCGGCGGACTCGGGGAGGGCGGGGCCAGCGGCGCCGGGGCCGGGGCGGTGGCCGTGGACATTACCACCAAGGATCTGTACGACCGGATCGAGTTTCTGGATGTGGATGGGGGGGCGTGGAAGCAGGGGTGGGAGGTGACCTACGGCGGCCGCGAGTGGGACGGCGAGCGGCTCAAGGTGTTCGTGGTGCCTCACTCCCACAATGACCCCGGGTGGAAGCTCACGGTGGAGGAGTACTACGAGCGGCAGTCCCGCCACATCCTCGACACCATCGTGGAATCCCTGTCCAAGGCATGTCGACGCGCAAGAGCTCTGATTACCTATTCTGTTACGGCTGGGGCTGGAAGGTTTAGTCCTGTATTGGAAGAAAACTGGACTGGGGTTGATGACCTAATAATGGAGAGTATAGGCCTCCTAAGTGGCTAGCCATTTTGGGGTGGAACCAGCTTCCTATAACATACTCATTTTGTGATTGTGGTTTCTCCCTTTCCATGGACCAATTTTCCTCCTTTTTTTGTCCCCTTGGAAGATTTGGGGAAGGTTTAAAGTATTCATTACAGATCACAGAAGTTTGAAGTATGTCTTCACTCAGAAAGACTTGAATTTCAGGCCATGTCTTCGGTTGTAGTTCAACATGGACTATGATTTTGACCTTTCCTATCACTTGGTGGGGACCAATGTGGTGGTTGATAGTCTAAACAGGAAGGGAGATATTGCTGACTAAAATAGCTCATTTCTTTCTCATTCAGGAGGTGTGAAGTTGCACAATTGGGCTTAGTTATATATTCTGACCCTGTATGGTGCGTGTGCGAGTGACCAAGAAATGATCTGTTGCATGTTCTTTGTGACTTGATTTTTCCCTTCATATTCGAAAATGTTTTTTTTTTTTTTTAAAACTCCTCCTTTGAATCTCTCTCTCTCTCTCTCTCTCTCCAATGTTTAGATGATGTCCATTTCTTTAATCAGTCACCTGTTGAATTAATTGGAACGAAAGATAAGGGGTGTTGTGATGAATTGTGATTATACCAGGGATTCAACCAATTAGATAGTCTCATAATTGAATGTTCTTGTGATTTAAAATGGATGCTCCTGGATGACCAGTATCTTGGTATTTACTAGGGACTAAGGGATTACCTCTTGTTTCTTTTTTTTTTGGTAGGATGCTCGCCGAAGGTTCATTTGGGAGGAGATGTCATATCTGGAGAGATGGTGGAGAGAAGCATCCAGCTCGAAGAGGGAAAGCTTCACCAAGTTGGTGAAGAACGGTCAGCTGGAGATTGTTGGAGGAGGTTGGGTGATGAATGATGAGGTAAATGTTTGCAAATGCCATTTTTTAGGTTAGGTTCCTTTTGTGCTTGCCCATGTAAACTTGGTATCTGATTCCTGTTCGTACCTTATCAAAGACAAAGGGACATACACTTTAGGTTCCTATTAATGCCTAACAACAACAAAAAGATGGTTAAAAAAGGTATATGTTTTTTTTTCCTTCCCACTGTTTGTCTGTGTATGTCTGATATGCCACTTTTTTCCTTTTTAGAGATTTATTTTTTCTTTTTTTATGATTGATAAAGTTATGTGCAAACTAGTCCTTTTGCCCCCCTGAAAAGTTAGCTAGCCTTAGTTGTACGAATGAGGTGCATGTGGTGGATAAATTTATTTGAATATTTCCTAGGTTTTCATGTGCTTCCTCCATGTCAAAATATTTTGCATGGACACAAAGGAACAACTAATTGCTATTAAATGTGATGTAAGTAAACATGAAACTGAGAATGAACCTCAAAGTCATATGGTGGTTGTTGTGTTAATCCTTGGAATCATAGTCAACTATGGTAAACAAGGACCTCCCTGTGAGATTGCTTTAAAACCAAGTTTACCAACATTGGCCCAAAATCGTTTAGAGTGGAAACAAATAATCCATATAGCCGACCCCAATTATTTGGGATTAAAGCTTCGTTGAGTTGGTTGAGTCTTCAACTGCTAGATTGGCTTTCTGACCAATTGTATTGTGCACTCTATAATTTACATGTGTGTCTCAGAAGAAAGGGCCTGCTATTGAACACTGGTGGTTCCCGTGGTTATTCATTTTCTGAAAGTGTGCTGGTTTGAGTGGGTTAAACATGCCATATGATCCATATGGACTTCTAACCCACTTAAGCAATCTAGGTTGATGAGTTAGAATGTTTTCTTTTTTCTTTTTTCAGTGACGTTCATGTTGCACTGTAACCCAGCTGTTAGATGCCTGTTCAACCATTTAAAGCATCTTTCTGATCTGGGTTTTAATTTTAAGAGCAACAGCTTTGATCAAGTGAGGATTTATTGCTCTACAGAACTCCTTATAGCATATACACCATATCTTATTAAGCTAAGTCCCCTTGAAAGAAGAAAGATCAATGCTAGAGTGATTATAAGCAATAAAGAAACCGTGGTTGATTAATGAAAAACAATAGAAATTAGAAAAGGATCCCTGCAAAGGCTGTTTATCCAAGCATTCTTCTTGAGAAGATATCTTCCTTTTCAACATAGAATGTTTGCTGGGCAGAATCATTTTTCTGCCATAGAATCAGACTCCAGTCCTCTACTTACAATTCTACTTGCCCCACAGAAAAGTTCCTGATATCAAGCACCATGCCATTCATGTTCCAATAAAGCTCAGTCTTATATCTGTCTTCCTCACAAGCTGCTGCTGCACCCCATCTTAACGCACCAACACATCACGTATGTCTTAGTACCCCAGCTCTCTCGGTCACCCCTCCTATAAATGCATAAGTTTCCAATATCGGAAAAACTTACCCTAATCCATCCACCCCTCTTTTCTTGGAATGGGGGTCAGATTTCCTTAAAGTCCCAAGTGATAGTGCTTCTGTTTAGCATGACTTGGCTAAGGCTTGATGTTCTGTAGTACAATGTCCTGCCTGTAGCACCGTCAGCGCAGATATTCCTTTCCCATTCCTTGATGCCTATTTCTTATGCTCAATCTTCCTGCCTTTCCCCACCCTCTCTCTATCTTGCCATCCACTGTACTGTGCCATTAACAGGAATTGAGTTTATGCTCTGAAACTCGATATGCAAATGACTGATGCGGCTAGTCCTTGAAACAGCGGTGAAAATAGTCCTAGGGTAGTTCAGCTTCATATCCTATGATGTGTATTCTCCTGTTTTTCACTTATTTACATATATTCTCACAGGAAATGCTAAGAAAACAGAAGTCAAACCATTTTAATGGCTGAAGATAGAGCACTGATATTTGTATAGGATATAATATAACATGTCTCAGGAATATTGCCTTCATCTGCATTCTATAAGGGTGAAACATTTTCCTCTTTTGTCAATGCCTTACGCCATTCTTTTCAAGACCCCTACACATACTTCTAAGATTGTTGATCACCATGAAAAGTGGAAGGGAAAAGGATTCCTTTGTTTGATTTGGGGGAAAAAAATATGTTGGGATTATCACTAAAAAGCACACAATTTTATTGTGGTCACTTGCAAAAATCTTGTCATCTATTCATAAACCATAGTTACTGACTTAACTGCTTACCATAGAGAAAGCTAATTTGGGTTCACTATACTCTCTTTTCGGTTGGCTTTATACACTGTTATCTTTCATTATCTGTTTCTGAAACTAAAGTTGGGATTGTTGCCAAGTTTCACCAATATTGGGATATATTCAGAGTATAGGATGGTAGGATCCATCTAGTAGGGTAGCTTTTCTTGACAAGGAAGGAGGAATTGGATCGGGACCCAGCATCACCTAGTCTTGCGATTGGATTGGCTAGGTTAGCTGATCCAAGGGAAAAAAGGCTGATTCTTGGATTGGCTTGTCTTTTTTTAATTTTAAAAAATCATAAAAAATCATGACCATAAGGAAAGTCATAAACTTGGCTAGGTTGCTACGTTTCACCAATATTGGGATATATTCAGAGTATAGGATGGAAGGATCCATCTAGTAAAGTAGTAGGGTAGCTTTTCTTGACAAGGAAGGAGGAATCAGTTTGGGACCCAACATCGCCTAGTCTTGCGATTGGATTGGCTAAATTAGCTGATCCAAGGGAAAAACGCAGATTCTTAGATTGTTTTTTTTTTTTTTTTTTTCCTTTAATAATAAAAATTCATGGAAATAAGGCAAATTAATAAAAAATCATAAAAAATCAAAATGACGCACTTAAGGGTGTGGGTGCTCCCCTGGTTGGAATATGGAATCATAGTCAGGGGCCTAACATGGGCCTGATGTTGTAATGACCTACAGAAATAAGGGTATCTACATAATTATATAAAGAAAAAGGGAGACATTTAAAAATAATCCTTGTATTTCTAACAAACATATCAAAGGAAAAGTTTACTTAAGATTTTACTGAATTTTTGGTTCAATTAAGTTGTTAATAAGTTTTACTAGAATATGTATAATTATGAAAAGGGCATATTTATAAATTCTTAAAAAATATAAATATAATTATTATAAATTTAAGAATTAAAGTGTGCTTGATAATTTTTATAGGATCTTAACATAAATTTTCTAAGGTTTCAAAACTATCCTCGGAATTGCCAAAAAGAATCGTTATTGATTAATGAGTGAAATAGACATGGAATAAAGGTATATATACAATTATATTAAAAGAATGGGAGGGATAGAGATTTCTTAACCTTTAAGTTATCTCCCCGCCACCTCAGCGTGCCACCTCACCCCTTCTCATCATTATCCCTACTCATCCTTATCCTCCTCTCTTTCCCTTATCTTCTCCCCCCCCCCCCTCTCTTTAAATAGAGGGCAGCCCCTTTTGTTTAGGGCGTCCCACTAAGAAGGGGGGGAGGGGAGAGAGAGAGAGAGATGAAGAGAAGGGTAGAGAGAGAGAAAAAAATGTACAAGTAGAGAGAGAAATTGTAGAGGAAGAAAAGGAAGAAGAAGGAGAAGGAGAAGGCGGCCTTCCATATTAGGGAGAGCATTGAAGCTGCGACGGTGGTCCGTCGGCAGGGCCTTAGTGGTGACACAACGTCGGTCTAACAATGAACTTGTTTTAAGTAGGGTGATACTCAACCTACTTTCTTCTCAACCATTTTTGGGTTCTTTGGTGGGCCAAAAAGGTAAGATTATGTCATAAACAAGGTGAGGTTATGTCAAAATCTTTTCAGATATTAAGCGATGTTTTAACACGATGATGACTTTATATTTTTGTATCATGTAAGATTTGCTTAACACAAGGGAGGCATGATATTTGAGAAAATCTTTAAAAAAGGAGAAGCATAATATCCATGTTTTTAAATTTTAGATTTTATCGCATCCATATGAGAATACATGGTTTAAGCATATGTTTTACATGTTTAACTTGCGATCTACTTTATGATTGATTTTCATGACAAGGGTATGTATATACCTATGTGGTGGTATATGAAGATGAGTACTGTGATTTAATATAAGAAATTAAAATACTCGCTATGAAATGAAATTTTAAGATGGTGAAAGACCTTATAAAAAGAAGTAATAAGACCGAGAAAAGATTAAAGATCATTTTTCACAAAAAGGGGTAGAGTACTGTGATTTAATGTAAGAAATTAAAATACTCACCATGAAATGAAAATTTAAGATGGTGAAAGACCTTCTAAAAAGAAGGAATAAGACCGGGAAAAGATTTAAAATCGTTTTTCACAAAAAGGGGTAGACCGGGCATACAATCAAAGTTATTAATTTATGAGAAATTACAATTGTGAACAAAGCCCTTCATAAAGGGGATAACGTTGCGTTTGGGGTTATGTAAAGACTTTGATTCCTATGGATATGTTTTATGACAAAGATTATGTTATTAGTGAATTTCTTGAGATATTTTCCCTACTATTAACAAGGTGACAACACTTCATCAGTAAGCAAGGCTCTCCGATCTGTCTTTGGGGATATAGGATATAGTTCATTGTCACAAGTGAAAGAAATATAGGGTGTTTCCTATTGAATTGAAAAAGAAAAAGATTGATCAGGTTGTGAATCATAATAAGATTGATCGGGTTAATAAAGGGGTCTAATAGTCCATACTCGGGACATCCTTAAGTAGTGGCTAGATAAACCACTTGAGTGCATTCGGGACTAGAGTCAGGATGACATAGCTTTAAGCTGGGAGTTTCAGTTTACCAAGAACTTTGGGCAACCTACTCAATCAGATAAAGACTGTTGGTGAATGATATATCCCCATTACTTTCTTTATATGAATGAGCTACAAAGTCAGAGGGGTGATCGACTATCAAGATGAACACGAAAGGAAAATGAATGAAAGGATCAGAGTAAGACCTGATCGTAGCTCAGCTCCAAGAAAGAAGAATTTTAGATTATATATGAACTTCCGTTATTTTGTAGTCACATATTTATACCATACATGAACATAAAACAAAGTGTTAAATAATCAAATTAAAAGAAAATAGCTCAATGTCCTACAAAGAACTCGATGTTGTGTTATTTTGATGTTAAAGACTTTTACAAAATTTATTGCTAGATCATACAATTGCATGCATTTTTCTTATGATATTACATTTTATTCTTTCCTTAAAGATATGTGTTGCTCGAAATTGTAGTACGGAGTAAATGATTCCTACTGAGCTATCAAATGAGACTCATGAGGTTTCTTAAATGATTCACCAATACTGGGATATATTCAGAGTAAATGATTCCTACTGGTAACCTTGATTTTGTCGATTTTGGGCCAGGATATACTTTTGGACTGCTTCTTTATGTGCAACAGTAAAAAATCATGTTGCTTTCTTGGTGGGGGACAGTCTAAACACAACCTAAGTGATGACAAGAATAACCGAAGCTCAATTTGTTGCCAAATCTTTTTAGGAGTTATTTGGATTCCCTTGGGCTTTCCGTTGCCACGTGGTCAATTAAATGATAATAGGTTGACAAGTCCCTCTCAAGTAGAGTGGCAGGTGATCATTGGTAGCTATGGAACTACCATTGGATTAGGGATTTTTGAATGGGCTCTTAAGCTCCCATTTAGTGGATTCCTACCTATGAGCGCGACCACTTGATGGCCCATAACTGAGTGCACACTAGTTTGAACATTGTTGACTCCAAGCAAGGAGCTGGGCACTACACCCCACTTTCAAAGTGACGGCTTCGTGTGAAGGTTGGGAGGGGGAGCGGGGAGGGGACTATTATATAGAGGGAGCCCCATTGGGTGACGACGGTCCTCACAGAAGGGTATAGAGGTGATGGGGTACACATAACACTGGTTTAATTGGAAAATAAGGGGAATAGGATCGCTCCTCTTATTCTTTCTTTCTACTTTGATTGTGCAGATTGCTTATGCTGGACGGGAATGGCTTATATTGGTATAAAAGGAATAACTAATTTGGGCAAAAGTGCTAGAATTGTTTTTCCTCCCCATAATAAGTATTAATGATGTTTCCATATTTGTTTTGTGGATGTGGTATTCCGGATTTCACTTGCAACAATGACCCATGTCCTATATCTCCAAGGACAAATATGAGGGCCTTACCTCCGGTGAAGTGTTGTTACGTTGTTAATAGTAGGAAAATATCTCATGCAATCTAATAATAACATAATATTAATTATAAAATCAACATAATAATGTATCTACGAGAATCATAGATACAATATTGTCTCCTTTTTAAAAGGGTCTTATTTATAATCATAGTGAATCTTAATCGTATACCCAATCTTTACCCTTTTTGTTAGAAATGGTCTGTAATTATAATCTTGGTCTTATCCCTTCTTTCGGAAGGTCCTTAATCATCTTTCCAGTCTTATCTCTTCCTTTAGAAGGTCTTAATCATCTTTCCGGTCTTATTCCCTTCCTTTTCAAGGTCTTTAATCATCTATCTGGTTTTATTCCCTTCCTTTAGAAGGTCCTTAATTTTCTTAATCATTGCTTGTAAGAGAACATTCGAACATAACATTTTCTTAAAAAACCATTTTTTTTAAAAACAGACTTGACATGATCTTGTCTTTAGGAAAGACTTTTGGAATCTAATCAGAGAATCTAATTAACTTTTAAACTATAAGTTGAGGGAAGTAGGACAATATCACCTTACCTCAACTAGGTGAGTCTTGACACAGAGGAATCTCCTTGCTTGTGATGGAGATGGACCGACGCTGCAGCCTCCAGTTGTGGGCAAACCGTCTTGTTGTAGTCCACTAAACTTCCTCGTATCTTCCTCTCTTTACGTTCTTCACAAGTGCCTACTTTTTTTATTCTTCTAATCTCCCTCTTGGACTTCTTCTACCTGACCCTCAAACTTCCTCTCTATCTCACTCTTTTTCTCCTTCTTTCACTGTTCTTATGTTCTCTCTAACCGTTGGGGTGGAACCAACAATCTCTTGTTCCTTGCTCTCTCTTTCTTTCTTTCTCCCTTTCTACTGTCCTCTCTCTCTCTCTCTCGTTGGAGGAGAATGAAGCCAAGACACCCATATAAATAGCCGTAGGCCCCCAATTAGAAGCTAACAAGTATCTACTTAGGTGTCCTTATAATGATTAAATGAAGACAAACCAATATCGTTACAGGCTTAGGTATCCTCTTGAGGCGTCAACCTAATGATCATATCGAGACGAAATGGGATGATGACATGCATAGGTGTCCTAAATGAGGTGGAAAGTATGGAATTCCCTAGAAGGAAATAAGTGGCAGATCCTTTACACCGCACCTTTTCATGAAAATTTATTGCTTACATACCCCTATTTTATATTCCTCTTAATAAAGAACTATAAAGTCATCCTTTTGGCAATTCGAAAACAGTTTTAGAACCTTGAAAATTTTAACTTAAGATCCTATAAAAAGTGTCAATTACACTTTAATTCTTAAACTTTTGATAATTGCATTTATATATTTTTTAATAATTATGTATATTTTTATAACTCTCATTAACAACTTAATTGCACCAAAAATTCTCTAAAATCATAAGTAAATTTTTCCTTTGATATGTTTGTTAGAAATATAAGGATTCTTTTAAATATCTCCCTTTTTCTTTATGTATTGTGTAGATACCCTTATTTTTGTAGGTCATTATATTCTCCTCCTCTTATAAAAATTTCATTCTCGAAATTTCATGATAATCATTTCAAAACACATATGCAATCTTTTTCCATAAAAAAAATTACATCCGTGGGGTACACATTGTTGCAATTACAATCTCTATTCATCTCTATTCTTTCATCTCATCCACCTTTAACACTAATAGCAACTCTTATTCCTTTTTAGAGTATATGTAACTTCATATTTTCATTTAACGCTTCCCCAGAGAAAATTTATTTTGTTTCTCCATGTCACCCTTTCGTTCTCAAGTACTTGCATTCATGGGTTTATTTTTCTCACCACTCTAATCAATATCATACTTATGTATTGATCCTTATAAAAAATTACTTTCTTAAACATTCGTCATAATGTTTCATTCCTCGTCCTTTTATAATAATTGAAGCAAAAGAAATGTGTCATAATCAAATAGGTTTATAAGCCACTGCAACGTTTGACTGAATCATATATGAATTATTTGCGAAACTCATCATATTGTTTCATAATCATCATCTAAGTTCATATTCATTCTGATGTTTGTTGAGATCATTGTCATCATATTCTTTCTTCATATTTATAATGTTCTTCATCATGGAATCTCCTTTCTTAGTGTTTATCATATTCTTTTCATAGAAAAATAAGAATGGACCGTAAGACATCATCGATTATCAGCCATTGTAACAATTTCATAAATCGGCCTCCAGCCATCATAAGTCAGGATTCTCATATATACGGAGCATTACGTATCACCAGCCCACGGGTTCAGCGGTTGATAATCGTTGTAAATCATCTTTTAACCGGCTCTTCAGCCGTCGCAAAACGTTCTTTAACCGGCCCTTTGGCCGTTGTAAAAATGATAAAATATTCTTTCGTATGCCTCACTTTGATAAATATGTTCTTAGCATGGGGTTTTATTTTCGTATGCTTTACTCTTCACACAAACTCAGAAATCGTAGTCACTTTATCTTACGTTCGGATTTTGTTTCTTCTAAACTCATGACTAGATGTTTCCTTTTAGATATCTAAGTCCTTAACTTATATTGTCATGCAAGCCTACTATCAAACATTGACATCATTGATGAATTCGATAAAAACCCGTATCGTAAATCAATCAGTACGCAGGACTTGAGATGCTGACTTGGTTCGTAGTTCCAACCGGCAACTGCTTGCTAAGAACAACAAATCTCATCACTGTCATAAACCACGCACGTCACCCTCGTGACCACCATAAAGGGTTTAACTACATGGTGTGGTCAGCACCATGCATTAAACCTCTTATAGTATCACTTAAGTTTCATACAAAACATGCATTTGAGACACATGCACATAAGCAACGTAATGATCATATCGTCTATTTTTTTTTTCTTTTCATGTCAACTAACTTTATCCATTTAGTTTCCATTTCGTTTGTCCTTTCCTTATATTATAACGAGCAATCGTTTAGGCATTACATAACTAGGTCCACAACTTTAAGGTTCTTTACATCTGGGAACCGTGCATTATAATCTTCCATTAATTCCAATCGCTCAATCATCCTCATTATTTAAGGCTCTGCCGTGATCAGCTGATTAAGTCTTGTCTTTGCATCTTATTTTACTTGATGTTGTTCTTGCAACTCTATATGGAATCCTAACCGTTCTTCTTAGATTTCTTCTAGACTAGTATATCTATCATTATCTAAATTGCTTACATCTTTAGATCAACCACTTTACTCATAAACATAACATCATCTTAAGACGGAATTCCATTTTAAACCCTACTTTATCTTAATTTCTCTCTAACATTCTGCTAACGTTAATATTGCGGATTGTAGCTCTTATATATATCTATCTTAATATTAGTTTCACTTAGATTACCATGCAACTAATACAACTTGATACTAATTTGTAAGAAATTTAACTTAGGTTATAATTAGAAATAACATATTTCTATCTGATTTTCCTAATGAAAAACCTAAATTCCTTTAATTCATACTATGGATGAAACTTTCTAACAGCCCTTTATATCCATTCAAAAGTCTTAACTTCATTTATTTATTATTATTATTGCTACTATTACTGTTACTATATGATGCGGCAGAATCCGATTCGGCCCATTGCAGCAGGCCCAAACCCCATTCAGCCCAACAGTAGCAGTATTAGGCCCTCCGGCGGCCTTCGGCCCGTTAGCGGCCCAGCAGCCCTCGGCCCATAAGCGGCCCCGTCGCTCCCGGCCCAGCAGGCTTCAGCCCGTCAGCGGCCCACCACCCTACGGCCCGGGAACAGCACGGCGGCCCAGGGCCCAGCAGGCTTCGGCCCGTCAGCGGCCCAACCCCCTTCGGCTCGGTAGCCGAATCCGGCCCACTCCGGTGGCGGATCAGACGCTATGGCGGTTTGTCAGTAAGTCTCCTTTTAGTCCTATATCGGCTGCCACCGTTAACCATCCGCTACTCTCCGCTATAAGTATCCTGCTATTTGTGGCCAAGGAGGTAGGTGGGAAAAACGGATGCCCCCCTAAGCTTCCGAAACCCCTTAAAGGACTACTGTCCGAATAGGGCTCTAGCTATTTCTTCTTGCTTCCTGAATCGAATCTTCTTCAGAAGCTAACTTGACCGTCGGAGGGGGTTCCCCAGGGCTGACGCCCGGGACTCCTGCTGACTGGTTCTTCTTCTTCTCTCCCTCCTGCAGGGGCTCGGTTCGAATCATCGCCGACCTCCCCGAGTCGGTCTCGGCCGCCGACCTCGGACTCCTCTCCCCGGTCTCGACGCCGAACGCCGGCTGCCCCAAGCCAGGAGATTCGGTCTCGCGCTGAAGTAGCCTTCGGACTCGCCGTCCGAGGGCAATCCCGTCGGTCGCCCCGCGACAGGAGACTCGGCCTCGCGCTGAAGGTGCCTTCGGACCCCCTCGTCGGAGAGCGAGCCGTCCCCCCGTCCGATCTCGGACTTTCCGGCTTCTGCTCCGACGCTCGTCGACCACTCCGCCGACGGGAGCTCCTGCTCGCGCCGCGCCTTCGTCCGACCGAAGGAGCAGCGGCTCACTATCCAAGAGCAGCTCCGGCGGCAGATCGCGCCCCCCGCGGGCGGATCCTCTTCATTCCGAAATAGCCTTGGCTTCGCCCTGTTGTGGATCCCCGTCGGGTCCCCTCGTCACCGTTCGATCCGGACCGGCTCCGGATCCTCCTTGTTTCGGATCCCCGTTTGCGGGATCCGGTCGTGATAGATCCAGTCTACATCACGTGGCGCCGTCTGTGGGAAACAAACAAACAAGTCATGTCTCGACAACCTGTCACCCGGCGATCCGGACAGAGCCAAACAGAGGCACGGGAAGTCTCAGCGCGGCTACCACCCTCCGAAGGCACCCCGTCCGTCCCTTCGAGTACGGTTCGGCTAGCTGCGCCAGGGTCCACCGCTGAAGACAACTGGGAAAAGGAACTTCAGCAACAAATGACCGCACTGACTGCCACGGTCGCATCTTTAGCGGACATGGTATCCGCCATGGCCCAGTATCTTGGGATACTGAGCCAACTCCCTGGTCAAGCACCTCCCTTTTTCCCTATACAGATCGAGGAGCCTCGGCTAGCGTCTCCGCAAGCCTTTGCCGACGAAGCCGTTTCGGCAAACGAGCCCTCAGCACCACTAGCCCCTCCCGCGGCTCATCCTCAACCTACAAATCAAGAACCTTCACATGGGCGGTATCGAAAGGAATGGGGCCGAGGCAAGCGACAGGGTCTGCAGCCACGACACCTACCGCTGATTGCTTCCCCTTCCCGAATGCTTACGGAGATAAAGTCAATGCTCCGGCCGCCACCGCGTATGAAAACTGATCCTCGCCGAAGGGACCCTAGCAAGTATTGCGAATATCACTGCGCGATCGGCCATACGACTGACGAGTGCCGGTACCTTCGGGAGGAGATAGATCGCCTCGTCAGAGAAGGCCAACTGCCACAATACCAGTAGGAATGGCTTCGACAGAGGCGCAACTCGATGACCTCACAGCAGTAAGGCAACATCCAAGGAGGTCCTCTTCCCCTGGGCTATGCCTCTGAAACCGCTGAAGTGTTTGTAAACAAAAGCGACCGGGGGGCTCACAGAGTCGGGACCCCTTCGGACACGCATCCTCCGGTGTATTGACAGTACGGAGTACCTTCGGCACCTCATGTAATTAGACCCGGGTTTTGGCCGGGAGGTACGAATGAAGTCTCTTTTGAAAGGACCATGTCCGACAACAGATTTCTCTAAAGACCGCGTCAACCCGATCCGAGGGCGGCTCTGGCCATTGGTATCGGATCGGAGCGGCATTATTCAAAGACCGCGTCAACCCGATCCGAGGGCGGCTCTGGCCATTGGTATCGGATCGGAGCGGCATTATTCAAAGACCGCGTCAACCCGATCCGAGGGCGGCTCTGGCCATTGGTATCGGATCGGAGCGGCATTATTCAAAGACCGCGTCAACCCGATCCGAGGGCGGCTCTGGCCATTGGTATCGGATCGGAGCGGCATTATTCAAAGACCGCGTCAACCCGATCCGAAGGCGGCTCTGGCCATTGGTATCGGATCGGAGCGGCATTATTCAAAGACCGCGTCAACCCGATCCGAGGGCCGCTCCGGCCATATTAGTACCGGATCGGCAGGATATTTTCTAAGCCCGCAAATAACCTGTACCGATCGGGAAGCGGCATGGCTTTTCTAAAAAGTCCGCATATAATCCTGATCCGAGGGTGGCTTCGGCCACGTATACCGGATCGGGGAGCGGCATGGTATTCTTCATAAGTCCGTGTAAACCGTACCGGGAGTGGCTTCGGCCATGCAAACCGTATCGGGAGCGGCATGGTTTTCTCTAAATCCGTGTAAACCGTACCGGGAGTGGCTTCGGCCATGCAAACCGTATCGGGAGCGGCAAGGTTTTCTCTAAGTCCGTGTAAACCGTACCGGGAGTGGCTTCGGCCATGCAAACCGTATCGGGAGCGGCATGGTTTTCTCTAAATCCGCGTAAACCGTACCGGGAGTGGCTTCGGCCATGCAAACCGTATCGGGAGCGGCAAGGTTTTCTCTAAATCCGTGTAAACCGTACCGGGAGTGGCTTCGGCCATGCAAACCGTATCGGGAGCGGCAAGGTTTTCTCTAAGTCCGTGTAAACCGTACCGGGAGTGGCTTCGGCCATGCAAACCGTATCGGGAGCGGCATGGTTTTCTCTAAGTCCGTGTAAACCGTACCGGGAGTGGTTTCGGCCATGCAAACCGTATCGGGAGCGGCAAGGTTTTCTCTAAGTCCGTGCAAACCGTACCGGGAGTGGCTTCGGCCATGCAAACCGTATCGGGAGCGGCATGGTTTTCTCTAAGTCCGTGTAAACCGTACCGGGAGTGGCTTCGGCCATGCAAACCGTATCGGGAGCGGCATGGTTTTCTCTAAGTCCGTGTAAACCGTACCGGGAGTGGCTTCGGCCATGCAAACCGTATCGGGAGCGGCATGGTTTTTCTCTAAGTCCGTGTAAACCGTACCGGGAGTGGCTTCGGCCATGCAAACCGTATCGGGAGCGGCATGGTTTTCTCTAAGTCCGTGTAAACCGTACCGGGAGTGGCTTCGGCCATGCAAACCGTATCGGGAGCGGCATGGTTTTCTCTAAGTCCGTGTAAACCGTACCGGGAGTGGCTTCGGCCATGCAAACCGTATCGGAAGCGGCAAGGTTTTCTCTAAGTCCGTGCAAACCGTACCGGGAGTGGCTTCGGCCATGCAAACCGTATCGGGAGCGGCATGGTTTTCTCTAAGTCCGTGTAAACCGTACCGGGAGTGGCTTCGGCCATGCAAACCGTATCGGGAGCGGCATGGTTTTCTCTAAGTCCGTGTAAACCGTACCGGGAGTGGCTTCGGCCATGCAAACCGTATCGGGAGCGGCATGGTTTTCTCTAAGCCCGTTTAAACCGTACTGGGAGTGGCTTCGGCCATGCAAACCGTATCGGGAGCGGCATGGTTTTCTCTAAGTCCGTGTAAACCGTACCGGGAGTGGCTTCGGCCATGCAAACCGTATCGGGAGCGGCATGGTTTTTCTCTAAGTCCGTGTAAACCGTACCGGGAGTGGCTTCGGCCATGCAAACCGTATCGGGAGCGGCATGGTTTTCTCTAAGTCTGTGTAAACCGTACCGGGAGTGGCTTCGGCCATGCAAACCGTATCGGGAGCGGCATGGTTTTCTCTAAGTCCGTATAAACCGTACCGGGAGTGGTTTCGGCCATGCAAACCGTATCGGGAGCGGCATGGTTTTCTCTAAGTCTGTGTAAACCGTACCGGGAGTGGCTTCGGCCATGCAAACCGTATCGGGAGCGGCATGGTTTTCTCTAAGTCCGTGTAAACCGTACCGGGAGTGGCTTCGGCCATGCAAACCGTATCGGGAGCGGCATGGTTTTCTCTAAGTCCGTGCAAACCGTACCGGGAGTGGCTTCGGCCATGCAAACCGTATCGGGAGCGGCATGGTTTTCTCTAAGTCCGTGTAAACCGTACCGGGAGTGGCTTCGGCCATGCAAACCGTATCGGGAGCGTCATGGTTTTCTCTAAGTCCGTGCAAACCGTACCGGGAGTGGCTTCGGCCATGCAAACCGTATCGGGAGCGGCATGGTTTTCTCTAAGTCCGTGTAAACCGTACCGGGAGTGGCTTCGGCCATGCAAACCGTATCGGGAGCGGCATGGTTTTCTCTAAGTCCGTGTAAACCGTACCGGGAGTGGCTTCGGCCATGCAAACCGTATCGGGAGCGGCATGGTTTTCTCTAAGTCCGTGTAAACCGTACCGGGAGTGGCTTCGGCCATGCAAACCGTATCGGGAGCGGCATGGTTTTCTCTAAGTCCGTGTAAACCGTACCGGGAGTGGCTTCGGCCATGCAAACCGTATCGGGAGCGGCATGGTTTTCTCTAAGTCCGTGTAAACCGTACCGGGAGTGGCTTCGGCCATGCAAACCGTATCGAGAGCGGCATGGTTTTTCTCTAAGTCCGTGTAAACCGTACCGGGAGTGGCTTCGGCCATGCAAACCGTATCGGGAGCGGCATGGTTGGCAGGTAACCTGAACCGAGAGTGGCTTCGGCCATGTGTACCGGTTCGGGAAGCGGCGCGGTATATTTCTAAGTCCGCAAATAACCCGTACCGATCGGGAAGCGGCACGGTTCTTCTAAGCCCGCAGGTAACCTGAACCGAGAGTGGCTTCGGCCATGCGTACCGGTTCGGGAAGCGGCACGGTATATTTCCAAGTCCGCAAATAACCCGTACCGATCGGGAAGCGGCACGGTTCTTCTAAGCCCGCAGGTAACCTGAACCGAGAGTGGCTTCGGCCATGTGTACCGGTTCGGGAAGCGGCGCGGTATATTTCTAAGTCCGCAAATAACCCGTACCGATCGGGAAGCGGCACGGTTCTTCTAAGCCCGCAGGTAACCTGGACCGAGAGTGGCTTCGGCCATGTGTACCGGTTCGGGAAGCGGCACGGTATATTTCTAAGTCCGCAAATAACCCGTACCGATCGGGAAGCGACATGGTGTTCTATGTACACCAAGTCTCGACATAAGACGAAGGTATCTCCGACAAGGTCCCGGCCTTAGACGAAGCTGTTTGCCAACAGCCCTCGGCCGACCTGAAGCGGCTTTTTTATACAAAGCAAAGGTTTTTTTTTCAAACGAAGCATATACCGTATCACTCTTCCGAGGAGGTCTCAGATTTTACTCTTGCCATCTCAGAACTGAGGAAGACAAGAGTGGGGGGCTATGTGATGCGGCAGAATCCGATTCGGCCCATTGCAGCAGGCCCAAACCCCATTCAGCTCAACAGTAGCAGTATTAGGCCCTCCGGCGGCCTTCGGCCCGTTAGCGGCCCAGCAGCCCTCGGCCCATAAGCGGCCCCGTCGCTCCCGGCCCAGCAGGCTTCAGCCCGTCAGCGGCCCACCACCCTACGGCCCGGGAACAGCACGGCGGCCCAGGGCCCAGCAGGCTTCGGCCCGTCAGCGGCCCAACCCCCTTCGGCCCGGTAGCCGAATCCGGCCCACTCCGGTGGCGGATCAGACGCTATGGCGGTTTGTCAGTAAGCCTCCTTTTAGTCCTATATCGGCTGCCACCGTTAACCATCCGCTACTCTCCGCTATAAGTATCCTGCTATTTGTGGCCAAGGAGGTAGGTGGGAAAAACGGATGCCCCCCTAAGCTTCCGAAACCCCTTAAAGGACTACTGTCCGAATAGGGCTCTAGCTATTTCTTCTTGCTTCCTGAATCGAATCTTCTTCAGAAGCTAACTTGACCGTCGGAGGGGGTTCCCCAGGGCTGACGCCCGGGACTCCTGCTGACTGGTTCTTCTTCTTCTCTCCCTCCTGCAGGGGCTCGGTTCGAATCATCGCCGACCTCCCCGAGTCGGTCTCGGCCGCCGACCTCGGACTCCTCTCCCCGGTCTCGACGCCGAACGCCGGCTGCCCCAAGCCAGGAGATTCGGTCTCGCGCTGAAGTAGCCTTCGGACTCGCCGTCCGAGGGCAATCCCGTCGGTCGCCCCGCGACAGGAGACTCGGCCTCGCGCTGAAGGTGCCTTCGGACCCCCTCGTCGGAGAGCGAGCCGTCCCCCCGTCCGATCTCGGACTTTCCGGCTTCTGCTCCGACGCTCGTCGACCACTCCGCCGACGGGAGCTCCTGCTCGCGCCGCGCCTTCGTCCGACCGAAGGAGCAGCGGCTCACTATCCAAGAGCAGCTCCGGCGGCAGATCGCGCCCCCCGCGGGCGGATCCTCTTCATTCCGAAATAGCCTCGGCTTCGCCCTGTTGTGAATCCCCGTCGGGTCCCCTCGTCACCGTTCGATCCGGACCGGCTCCGGATCCTCCTTGTTTCGGATCCCCGTTTGCGGGATCCGGTCGTGATAGATCCAGTCTACATCACTATATAATGTAGATGAGGCATGTTCTATATTTTCTTTTTTTTCTTCTTTTAGGACTTTCAAGCATGCCTAGATGTGAATCATAAAGTTGCATACCAATTACTCACTGTTATGGCTTATAATTAAAGGGACTTCTTGGGAATGTGTTTCTCCTACTAATTTATCCTACCAAGATTCTAACTTAATATTTGTTCAATATGGTTATCTTTCTAGTCTTCCACCACCATTCCTTAGGTCAAAAGAAACCACTCATTGTCTTCTTATTCACATACTAAATTTCGAACACATCAGAAATATTAACTTTGCAATTTTATTTTCATCATCAAATTTCTTTTTGCAGGACTGACATATTTTATTTTGTGCTTGTCTCCATTTTTCCTCACTATCCCTTTGTTTTTTGTTTTCTTAAGATCATATTCTCCGTACTAGCTTCCCGTACATTGGTTGTTCATTAATTTGAATGTAGCCTTCTATTTCTCTAGGAATACTTGTTTAGTGGGCTTTTCTTATTATCTTTACTATCATTACTCTTTTTAACCCTCATTTGCCGTTTTCTTTTTTACCGAGCTCTTTCTAGATACAACCGCTTACATATGGTTGTTCTTAAATAAGAATCTTAACTCAAATTGCAGCAATAACTAACACAAATCCCAATACATCAGATTGTCACATTAGCTCCTTTTAGATTCAATATAGACACCCGATTCCTAAGAGACTCCTAAATAATTATCCTTAGATCCTTAAATCTCATTAGTAAGTCATTCTTTTAACATTTGGCACCTAATACATCCTGCTTCTTATTCTTACCTCATATTCAAACCTCCACTTCTCTTTTCAGTTTTAGATTTTCTGGCAAAACTTACCCATTGCCCACTATCCTTGTGTGTCAGTATATTGCGTAACCAATCACTTATTAAATTTAAGACGCATTGTTGTTCATTTTCCAGATAATGAATAATTAAGTAGGGTTGCTTGCTTCTAATTATATTTAGTTTATTCAAACCATAGCCTCAAGCTTAAGTATCATTTGTCCACCTTCCTTCTTATGAAAAGGAAAAGGATACTTCTTTTAGCCTTAATCAATCCTTTCCACATTTTATCCATGATTTTTTTTTCTAGATTCTAATAAAAAAATAATGGTAAGCGGTTACTGTCAACATCTCTTCACTTAAATAACTAACAAGGTCGTCTTATCTTTGCAAATTACAATTTTCTTTTTCTCCTAAGCACTTTGTCACTCTGTCTTATGAAGTTCCCAACCTATCACTATTACTCTTTCTCTGTCTTTCATAGGCTGCTTCCTTTAACCCAAGAAATGTTCACCCGTTATCACAAATCTTAGTACCACTCGAATATATTTATGATAATATCATCAACATTCCTGATCACAAACTATTATATTTATTTATCCTTTTTTTTCTAGTATTACATTCATAATTTGCAGAAGTTACCAGACTTGCTCTAATACCATCTGTAATAGTCCCACTTTTTATCATTAGAAAATAATCATAATAGCAAAGAAAGTGGTACCACTATCCGGACCAGATGGTCCATCATATCTAGGATCATTTTTGGTAGTTGCACAAATTATAAATGAAGTACAAGAAATTTAAACAACAGAAACTTAATACTGACCAGAATTAGAGTGTGGATCCAATGTAATAGGAGTCAAATTCCTCTTATAAAGAATTCCTTAAAAAATATTAAATTAAATTCATGAGTCCAACTGTTAATGGACATAGTAGGGATCATTCCCTACTGATCCACTATAATGATTAATGCATTTTTGTAACAATTTAAATAGATGAATGAGACAATAATCAAATAAGCTTATATATTAATGCAATACTAAATCTAACTTGGATCTTTTGAAAGAATCGTCACATATCATAGAATCGTCGAAAATTATAATGACATGTACATAAATATATTATGAATCTTTCTTTCTTTGAAATAATAAACTGAATTTATGTCTCTTTCAATAATTTGCATCTTTCTTACTTTCATGGTTCTCATAGAGATATGTGTGCATACTTGCATCATATAATCATTGTGAATCTGAATAATAAGCCACAATCAGAAACTTAGTTCTGATCCTTTAACTAACTCGATTAGTCTTTCTTTGATTTTTCACTTGATTGACCTTTTTCTTGCAATTAAACTCGATCCATCTTATTCTGAATCACAATCTTTCTTTCTTTCACCTGATTGATCTTTTTCTTACAACAATAGTTCATTCGACAAAGTGACTTATTCATATAAGAGACGGGGATAGCCACTCACTAGTAGTCTTTAATCTAATTGAGCAAGTTGCCCAATGTTCTTGACTGATTGGAACTCACAACATAAAGTTATGTTGTCCTGGTTCCAGTCCCGCGTGTAGTCAAGTGGTTTATCTAGCCACTGCCCTAGGATGTCCCGAGTCTGGACTAGTAGACCCCTTTAATTAACCTGATCTATCTTGATCGGTCTTTTACCCGATCTGTCTTGAGCGGTCTTTACCCAATTTGTCTTGATTGGTCTTTCTTTCTCTCTTCTTCAATAGGAGACACCCTGTCTTTCTTTCACTTGCAACAATGGCCTATGTCCCATATCTCCAAGGACAGATTTGAAGGCCTTACCTCCGGGGAAGTGTTGTCACCTTGTTAATAATAGAAAAATGTCACATGCAATCCAATAATAAACATAATCTTAATTATAAAATTAACATAATAACGTATCCACAAGAATCATAGACACAACATTATCCCCTTTTTAAAAGAGTCTTATTTATAATCATAGTGATAATCTTAATCATATACCCAATCTTTACCATTTTTGTTAGAAAGGGTCTGTAATTATAAATCCCGGTCTTATGCCTTGTTTCAGAAGGTCCTTAATCATCTTTTCAGACTTATCTCTTCCCTTAGAAGGTCTTTAATCATCTTTCTGGTCTTATTCCCTTCCTTTAGGAGGTCCTTAATTATCTTAAAATCACTGCTTATAAGAGAACATTCGAACATAACATTTTCTAAAAAGTCATTCTTTAAAAAAAAAAAAAACAGACTTGACATGATCTCGTCTTTAGGAAAGGCTTTTCGAATCTAATCTAAACATCTGATCAAATTTAAACTATAAGTTGAGGAAAGTAGGACAATAGTACCCTACCTCAACTAGGTGAGCTTTGATACAAAGAGAAATCTCCTTGCTTGTCTTGGAGATGGACTGACGATGCAGCCACGAGTTGTGGGCAAATCGTCTTACTGTAGTCCACTAAACTTTCTTGTATCTTCCTCTCACGTTCTTCATAAGTGCCTACTTTTTTTTATTCTTCCCATCTTCTTCTTCGACTTCTTCTTCTACCTCACCCTCAAACTTCGTCTCTATCTCACTACTTTCTTCCTTTTTTCGCTGCTCTTCTTTTCTCTCTAATCCGCTGGGGTGGAACTAGCAGTCCCTTGCCTTGCTCCCTCTTTCTTTCTTTCCCTCTATCCACTGTCTTCTCCATCTCTCCCTCTCACCCTCCTGCTCTCTTTCTCTCCCTCTCTCTCTCTCTCTCCCCCTCTCTCTCTCTCCCCTTTCTTGAATTGGAGGGGAATGAGGTCAAGACATCCATATAAATAGCCTTAAGCTACCTACGTATCTTTGTAATGATTAGATGAAGACAAATTAGTATCATTACAGGCTTAGGTGCCCTCCTGAGGTGTCCACCTAATAATCATATCGAGATGAAATGGGATGATGACATGTATAGATGTCCTACATGAGGTGGAAAGTATGAAATTCCTTATAAGGAAATAGGTGGCAGCTCCTTTACACCGTACCCTTTCATAATTTTTTTTTACTTACATATCCCTATTTTATATTCTTCTCAATAAAGAACTATAGAGTCATCCTTTTGGCAAATCGAACACAATTTTAGAACTTTGAAAATTTTAACTTAAGACTTTATAGAAAGTGTAAGTCACACTTTAATTCTAAACTTTTGATAATTGCATTTATACTTTTTAAGGATATTTATAATTATACATTTTTTGTAATTATGTATATTTTTATAACACTCATTAACAACTTAATTGCACTAGAAATTCACTAAAATCATAACTAAGCTTTTCCTTTGATATGTTTGTTAGAAATATAATGATTCTTTTAAATGTCTCCCTTTTTCTTTATGTAATTGTGTAGATACCTTATTTTTGCAGGTCACTACAGTGGTGGAGGTGGGTTTGTTGTAGGGTGGCATCCACGCGCACGTCCAAGCTTAATGAGCCACTCTAGTGGCGTGCCTGAACCAAGGAATTCCGGGTCGGATCGGTACCCAAATCGGGACCTGCCGATCCCGATCCGACCCGATCTGGATCGACCAATCCAGTTGAAGTCAGGTCGGTCTGAATTGGCCGGATTAAAAAAATATTAAAAAAATGAGAAAAAAAATCAGATGAGCCTCCCTAAACTAATAGATCTCAAAGAAAAGAGAGAGAGAGAGAGAGAGAGAGAGAGGAGAGAAGAAGATGGTGGCGGCGGGCCGACGGTGGGTCGGGCAAGTCGGCGAAGGGTTGGGGGAGGGGGGAAACCAGTAGTAGCAGCGCTTCTGCTATTGCTGCCTGGCTCCTGATCCCCGGGAGCGCCCAAAATGGGTGGTATCGGGTTCGGATCGGCCAAATCGGCCGGTCCAGACTCGATATCGCCTGATTCGGTCTGATTCAGCCCCTTTTTTTTTTTTTTGAAAATCGGGGGAGGAACAGTGACCCCCCTCCGATTCCGCAATCCATGGCCTGAACAACCACTTTGGAACTCCAAGAGATATGGTATCTCCTAGGAGATTATGGGCTGCCCAAGTAAAACAAGTACTAAAAGCAACATGGGAAATTGAAAGGACCTAGATCTCCTAATGATACATTAGATCTTCCTCAAGCCAGACAGTGGCTGGGACGGGATCTTGACAGCTTTAGTTCACTCATGTCGGGTTGAACCTTTGACTCAGACTGGTGTCCCTATCAACTATCCCCGGGTGTGAGGAACTTGACCTTGTCGAATGAGGATCAAAGCTGTTGTGATAATGCTCTAGCAGGTCTAGATCAATGCACTGCAGTTCCTTCCTGGTGACCTATGAACATGGAATTCCGAATCGTCAAGGGTCCGGATCGGACCCAAAAATCTCGATCCGATACGGATCGGATTGACTAGGGATCGGCCAGGATCTCGTCATTTAAAACCGGCTAGAATCAGTCGGAATCTGCCAATCTGGCCGATCCCAGCGGATTTCGGTCAGTTCTCAACGAACTGGAGGGGGAACGGCCGGAACTCCAAGAGATATGGTATCTCCTAGGAGATTATGGGCTGCCCAAGTAAAACAAGTACTAAAAGCAACATGGGAAATTGAAAGGACCTAGATCTCCTAATGATACATTAGATCTTCCTCAAGCCAGACAGTGGCTGGGACGGGATCTTGACAACTTTAGTTCACTCATGTCGGGTTGAACCTTTGACTCAGACTGGTGTCCCTATCAACTATCCCCGGGTGTGAGGAACTTGACCTTGTCGAATGAGGATCAAAGCTGTTGTGATAATGCTCTAGCAGGTCTAGATCAATGCACTGCAGTTCCTTCCTGGTGACCTATGAACATGGAATTCCGAATCGTCAAGGGTCCGGATCGGACCCAAAAATCTCGATCCGATACGGATCGGATTGACTAGGGATCGGCCAGGATCTCGTCATTTAAAACCGGCTAGAATCAGTCGGAATCTGCCAATCTGGCCGATCCCAGCGGATTTCGGTCAGTTCTCAACGAACTGGAGGGGGAACGGCCGGTCACCCCCCCCCCCCCCCCCCCCCCCCCCCCAATCGGTCACCCATAGCTGATCCCGAGTTCCGACTCGGGATCGGCTGATTTTACATTCCATGCCTACGAATCATCTAATGGCGACTATCCTTTCCAACAAACAAGGTAGTAGTGATACCGCTTAGTTCCTCTGTGTCTAAACCCCAAATATCAACTAGTAATTGAAATTAAAAAGGAGATTACAAAGTCATCACCTCCCTCCTCCTGCCAATGAAATATTCAAGATAACTCTACTCCAATTGAACAAAAAGGATGAAGCTCTAAGACAAGTGGGGGAGCTATCTCTGGTCGGTTTGGGGAGAATGTAATGCCATGATTTTTGAGAAAGTCTCCAAGTCCAAGAATAGGCTAGCCTCTTTTATTTGTGATGAATCCAAGGAGTGGGGGACGCTTCTCGGCAATGCTAATACTTCAACTTCTTCTTTTTTGCATCCTTCGGGGGGGAGAGGTTAAACACACTTTCTTGGTGTGCCTTGTATAGGGAATTTTTTGTGAGCGTATAACTTTTATACTTGTAAATTCCCATCTTTTCTTAACACAATTTGTGGTACCATCCACTTTCCAAAAACAAAAAGCAGCTCTAAGACAAGTATTTTCAATATAATGTTTACCTTCTTCGAAGGTCCCTTTATTCTGCTCCTTTCATAAGCTCCAGCAAATAGCACGAGGAATAATCAGAAGAATCTTCCTTGGCGTGCTGAGTCTGCTAACCTTTCAATCCATTAAGCTTATGGAAGCAATACCATCCTTTCTTGCAGAGTGCGACAGTTGAAATTCATGTTGAAAAGCTTCCCCAAGGTCCTCTAACACCTCTGTGCTTAAAGCCACAATTAAAAGAAAGGTGCTCAACAACTTCTTCATCAACCACATAGAAAAAATATGGTTTCTGCAACATCATGTCACTTCTTTCTATAGAGCTTGGTAACTAATCTTCTTTCAAAGGATAGCCGCGTAAATGTGACCTTAAGTGGAGATTTGAGTTGTGTTCAGTGCTTTTATAAAGAGATTTGACAGAGAAAGATCCATTGTTGTTGTTCCAATGCACTTGGTTTTTTTCTGTTAAGTTTTATGTTTGTCTCATTGATCGTATCAAACAGTGCCATGTACTCCTCTTCGATGATCCTTCTGTCTTGAACATTACTCTTATTATTATTATTTTGTTGCAGTAAGTGGAAATTCAACCAGATCTTGGGCATCCAGCTAGTCTGAAACGTGCAACATTTTGTATATATTTTCTTAGGATGCGTTTGCCTTGACATCATGTTTTAATGCTGATTCATTTTGGCTGGAACATTTTCCAACCTAGATGCTCATACAACCACGCTTGAAGCTTGTTTCGAGAGAAGCAGCAGCTTTCCCATTTATACAGAAAGTCTACATGTTACTGATGGGGATCTAGATCCACCGCTATACACTTGAGGGAGCACGTCTACTGCCATACAAGAGTCATTTCAGCTTTATTGTGGCTTGGAGACAATTCAAAGCCTATTTGTTGCTTCTTATATTTTTAGAGGAGTTTGTCGATATTTTATGTGGCCCATTTAGAACCCATTTAGCATGTTTTTTATTTTTTTCTGACTTTTAGGTGCGATTTTCTATTTTTGAGAGATCTTTAATGCGAATTTTTGCAATTATTATCTAGTTAGGGATGCCTTAGTTTGTTTTGGAGTTAGGTAGTCGAGTTTGAGTCGGAAACATCCCAAATCGATATATATATG
Organism: Zantedeschia hybrid cultivar; assembly: GCA_030544215.1. NCBI lineage: Eukaryota > Viridiplantae > Streptophyta > Magnoliopsida > Alismatales > Araceae > Zantedeschia > Zantedeschia hybrid cultivar. The sequence goes on along the minus strand of JARZZO010000013.1, from coordinate 9,349,633 downwards.
CTTGTAGTATCCCTATTCTAATTCTGGATGAATTATTGCACGAATTTTGAGTTATTTTCTAGTGTTCTCTCTGAGACGGAGAAGATAACCCTGCGACATGGCCGGGTGTGACGCCTTAGCCACCGGTGCAGTGCTGGAGGCCTCCCCACTGCCAGTGCGATGTTGATAGTCTCTCCAACCCCCCTTCTTGCACCTTTGTCCCCCATCAAATTTACTATCAGAGCTTAATTTTGATCTTCATCGCGGCACTGTTCCACCGCCGCTCTCCGCCACAACAGAACCCCCCACATCTCCTTACTTCCTCTCTTTATCTTTCTCTCTCCACAGCCTTAAACAAACAAAAAAAAAAAAATCTCGATTACTATTCACACATTGTTCACATGAACAGTAACGTGCTCCCCTACACCACCCTCTGCCGCCCACATCCTTTCTCTCTCGGTTTCATCAGAAAAAAGAAGAAGAAGAAGAAGAAGAATAGCAAGAAGAAGAATGAAAAGAACCTACTGGAGAGCACTACGCCTGCTGCCTTCGCCAGTCTACGCCGCCGTCTCCGCCGCACCTCATTGAGAGCCTGTGGGCCACTACTGTCGGCTGTCCCCCTTGTCGCCGCCATTACCGTTGACCGGCCTTATTGCGGCTACCATCACCGTCGTTGTCCACAGTCAGCTCCACTGAGGCCGTCCGCAAGCTCTGCCACTACCGCCGCCCACATCACCTTCCCCTCGCCCTTCTCTCTCTCTCTCATGCGATTAGGGTTAGAGGGAGGTGGGAAAGAAAGGGCCCGTGCCCTTTAGCTTAACCTGGTCAGACCAGGTTTGACTTGGTTAGCCAGGACCCCACGGGCCAATTGCCTCACTAGGGTCCACACCTTGGTCAACTCGGTTCCACGTAAGGGTTTGAGCCCAATTCCTCTAACCTTGTTCGAGCCAGGTTCACACTAGGGTCCAACCTTGGTCCAGTAGTGGTCCGAACCACTTATTCCCATATTTGTGCACCTATTGTCTTGCCCCTATGCATTGGGGACCGTTGCACCAGGTTACCCTTAGTGCACTGTTATCACTGGGGACTCATCCAAACTCTGATTTGCGTGCCGTCTGCGTCGTTGGATTTGTCTCAACGAGGCCAACATTATTCCAAGATGTTGCTACCCTCATTATGCCTCATTTTGCACACCAATCGCATCAGTGGCATCTTGTAACGAGGCTGACCTCGTCCAGTGTCCCATCTACCAGCGGTGCATCATTTTACGTACTGCTCCTACATGTTAAGGTTCTGCTTTCTTGTCCTTTAACACTATGAGCTCCTTTCTATTCACAATAAGGGTTTGTTTACCTAATAGGATAGGCGCCAACCTAATTTTTAATGACCTATTCAAAGAAATTTATGTGTTCAAGGCTATTGTTGATTTACTCTCCCAGACGGGTGAAATTATTGTCGAAACTGATGGTGTCTTTATGAAAGTTCACAAGCAATTCGAGAAGGTTTTGTACTTTGATGGTATATGGGCTAACGTCTTCTCTTCACATAATCTTACCATTGTTATTGGCCGAAAGTGGATGGAAGAGAGTTGTGCCATATTCGACTCGGAGCAACCCAATTATACTCTCTAGCCAGTACACTTGAAGGACAAATTCCGCTTCACCAGATCTAATCCTAATCCAATTAACGGCTAATGAACTTCCCCATAGGAAATGGAAGAAGTAGTTTATGAAGCTGATCTAGCACTCTGTTCGCGAGGGTTTTTTTTTTTTAAACCCTCGTCGGATCGGGACCTGACCTAGGCATATCTATCCTCCCCTATGTCGGATTATTCGGAAATCCATTTTCTTTGTTTATCTAGAGGATTATAAGTCGGTTTTATATTTTTTTATCGGATTATGAGAGCTTGGGATTAGCCCTCAGGGAATCCGGGACTTCGAATCAGGCGAAGATTCGAGTATATGACCTCTCTCCACCGACCTCGGTCAGTGTTAATTACGCTGAGCGACTGCTCGGCAACCCTTGATTAACCGTCCGTATGATGCCCTTAATCATGCAAAACTACTACTATAGGAAGCGCATACATATGCAGATGAAGGTATATTTTAGGTTGAATCCTTAACCTCACCCCGGTTCGGGGACAATTTTTATATGATTTGGGATTTTTATATGATTTGGGATTGACTCCTGGTTGTTAGGATTGGTTTCAGGTTAGGTGGATTGATTCCGGGTTATACGGGTTAATTCCCAATTTTTAGTCCCACATGGGTTTTTTTGCAATTATCCACTTTCAGGGGGCTTTTATGTAATTATGGGGGTTCTATGGAAGTATATCGGCTTATAAACATATAAAAGTGAGTTTTAGAGGTTTCCAAGTTTTATGGGAGTTAGAGAATTGGTTTTTTAAATGCATGAGGGTTTTTTAGTAATTTTCCCTTGAAACCGGTTTTTTAAATCTTAGGGTTCATATTTAAAGATTTTCAGATTATATGGGAAGAGATTCCGCTTATGATATGAATTTTAAAGTTTTCGGGGTTACATGTGCAAATATTACTCACAAGGATATTTTCGTAATTTTACATTAAGTTTTTAGGTATGTGATTAATAATTTAACATTCTTTCAGATTTCAGATTTCTCTTTTTCTCTGATTTTTTTGTTAACTTTATTAATTTTATCCATTTTTTTTGGTGATTATTTTAATTAGCTGATTAAATATATTCTGGTATTTGAATTTTATTATTATTTTTTATATCACATTTCAGATTTTTTTACAGATTTTTACTGATTTTTTCTGATTTTTAATTGATTTTTCGGATTTTTATTAATTAATTAATTATTAATTATAGGTTATCTTTGGGTTTGATTATAATTTTTTTATGCAGATTTCTGAACTCATATTTTTTTGTTTAGGGGGTGAGGCTAAGAGTTAAGTTGAAGGTGCACTCAATTTCATTTAGTTGTAGAAAACTATATACGTATACGTATTATTATTGAAATATGATAATTATAAAATTTAAATGACACACACATGGGCACATAATTTCTGATAGCATTTCGGCAGCATTTCGCCTTATAATAAGACTGTTTTACAAAGAAAATTCGGCAGAGCTTCCCCTTAGGATTGAACCTTAGGAGAGAGCTCCCCGGGACGAAAGAACTCCCAAATTCGCAGCAAATCCGGGTTTTAAAAAAAAACCCGAATTTGGTCTTCAATTGGGCAGCACTCTCCCTCAGAATTTTTACCCTTGTATGTGGGCTGTTTCTATGCTTGTAGTGGTGTGTTTGAATTGGAGCTTTGGGGTCCTATTTATAGGCCCAAGATCTTAATCCGGTGGGGGGGTGCCACCGGGATGAACCAAGGTGGGGGGTGCCACTGGTTAGGGCTTCTCTCCTCCCCTCTTTTTTCATTTTTTTTATTCCATATCAGCCAATGGGTGGCAAGGGGGGGTAAGAGAGAGCAAATAAAGGAGAGAGGAGGAGGCCTCGGTGGGCACCCCCACCGGTTCCAACCGGTGGAGGGGGGGTGCCACCGGTTGCCCCCCCCCCGGTTGGGAACCGGTGGGGGTCTCCCCCACCGGCTTTGGAAACCGGTGGGGGGGGGGGGGTTCTCCCCTCCCCATGCTCCTTTTCTTTCCCACTTTTGGCTCTTAATGAGCTTTGGGTTTTTGGTTTTCAGATTTCCAAGTGTGAAAAGGGGTCTTTGCCCATTAAATTCAGACTTGGGTTAGGTGTGAAAGGGGTTTTTCAGGATGGGGTTTAAGAGGGCTCCTGCATGGGATTCTTAACCCATGTGAATGGGGTTAAGATCCCCCATTAACTCCTCCTTTTTCTTTAATTTAATCCCCCACCCCCCTTCTTTTTTGAATTTTTAAAGAAGCAGAGAGGGAGGGAAATCTTCCTCCCCCCCCACCGGTTTCCCTCTTGGAACCGGTGGGGGGGGGGGGTTCCCAACCGGCGGTTCCCCCTCTCTCTCTCCTCCCTCCTCTTTGCCTATTTAAATAAAGGGGGGGGGGGGGTGAGAGAGAGGGGTCCACCTTCTTCCTTTGCCATTTTGGGAATCCTGGAGATTTCTTCCCCCTTTTGGCAGATTTAGGCCCCCTTTGTGAGCTGGTTTCGTGCCCATTTGAGCTCCCTATTGGGCCTCCTTATTGGGCCACTCATTGGGCCTGCCTCCCTTGCTATTGGGCCTCTATTGAAGGTCATTTTGAGCAAGTTTGGAGAGCATTTTAGTCCCATTCCGGGACTGATTTGGGCCCTGTTAGGGGTGCCTATTGGGCTTCTTTTTGGGCTCTCCCATTGGGCCATTTATTGGGCCTATCTTTCCCGATATTGGGCCTCCGTCCCGGGACTGATTTGGGTAAGTTCTAAAACTGATTTTTCCTTATTCCGGGACAGATCCCAGCCCACTTTTGGGACTGAACTTGGGCCCATTTGGGGGCTTATTGGGCCTCATCTTGCCCCACCCATAGGGCTACTTATTGGGCCTATCTCTCCCATTATCGGGCCTCCATTTCGGGGCCATTTTGGGGGAGTTCTAGGACCAATTTTCCCCCACCTCGGGACAGATTTTAGTCCACCTTGGGACTGATTTTGACCCTTGTTTTGCAGCGTTCGGGGTCCCATTTATCGCTGCATTTGGGGTCTCCCATCGGGTCCCATTATCGAGAATCGCGAAGGTGGTTCGGGGGTTGATTTCGGGAGCCGAAGCAAGCCACTTGGGGCCGCCTTAGGCTCCCTCAAAGAAAATCTGATCAAGGCCTTGTTGGCCTAGGTATGCTCTCCACCCTATTGCCCTCGTAATGCGAGCCCGTGGTTTCTTATGGATTTTTAATATTCCCCTATATCGTAGGCATTTTTATTTTGCATGACATAGTCCTTTGTGAATGTATCGTCATGCCTATGTGTATGCATATCCTTATGGAAATCTCACATCAACGTGAGTATGTGTCGTATATGTATATTCATATAATGCAATTCTGCGTATGAGATTATTATTATTTTTTTTTGGGTTCAACAAATGCCCCCCACGGGATGCTCGCCGAAGACGCAGTCGGAGGCGGGTGTCCCGTGCATTCTTCCATATATGTATATGTTCATAGCCATGGGCATATATGAAAATATATATATACATATATATATATTTTTTTTTCTTATGTCCCGAGGGATTCTTTTCATGTCATGCCTTGACGATATCTTGCTAATCTCCCTATCTTGCTCAATACGGTTTGAGCATATGCAGATTTTTTAGGAAAATAGCAATGTTGTCCCATATTCTTCGCGCAATTAATTGCACGATTTCGCCTTTTGTGGGTTCGGACACCCTATGTATTTTGGTACTTGAATAGCCCAACGTCACCCCGGGAGTCTTGTCTTTATAACTTTGCGACTTTCTGGGGGCGTTCGGAGCTATGAAATTTCCTTTATATTCGGATCCTCTTGGCCTTTGTGACTTGGAGGGTCCTTATAAGACTGACATCGTCGGATTGTTCGACACGTTGCTCGGTCCCGAATATCTCTTGGCCTTTGTGACTTGGAGATCGGTTGGGAGCATGGAGCGGGTCGCTCAATCTTGATAATGTCATTCCTATTCAAAGGATATTAGTACCTTATTTTGGCATTTCCGGGAGTCTTATGCAAGACATTCCTGATTGGCCATGTATCCGCCATTAAGGCACATATATGAGGGCATGATATGGATGTCGTGCTAATATTAACACTTCATCTTTTTCATAGTTTGGGCATTTCCAGGAGCTCTACATGAGACATTCTGGATTAGCCGCGCCATTGGTTGGCGATATATGGGTGTTACTATATCACCCTGACTTTCTGTCGGGATTTAGTTGTATCGTCTGCTTTGTGCATTGTTTTGATGTGTATATCTTTGTCTTTTCGCAGGCTGCTATTCCTGCCTCATTATTATGGCCGCACTCGGCGATTTCTCCCACGAGGGTCCTCAGGAGGAGGAGATTGCTTATTCAGATGCGGGGTTCCGCTGGGTGGCTCAGCCACATTTGCGGATCACCATTGAAGATGCTGTTCCCATTCGCCATGAAAGCATATATAGAGACGGGGAATTCTTCTATTTTTTGCGGGGCGAGACCGCCCGGCATCTTCCCTCAGATCTTTCTATCTACGAGCTGCTCCGATCATTCATCTATGTTGAAGATGGGGTCGAAAGACCGCTATCTCCTGCGGAGCGCCGCGACTTGGAGCGTGCCATTTTATTGGACCGGGACAATATGGAGGGGCTGCTCCCCTTTTCATACCCGGCCTTTCCTCTTGCCGTTGACCGATTGTGGGAGTTTCCTACTCCCGAACAGATAGGGCCCATCCGGACTATTCTTCGGGTCCACGACATCAGCCGGACCTACTCACCAGCTATGTGGACGAGAGCAGGAAGTCGTCCTCTTGAGGCCGCCCGACACCCTCAGGGGGTGTTTCTGACCGAGGCGGAGGAAGGTTCCATACATGACCCGTCCGATTTCAGCATACTATTATCGGACCTATGTCGGGGCGTTCGCCCCGCATGGGACGCCTGTCTCCAGATCAGGAGCTCTCACGTTTTTCGCCTGGGGGCTACAGAGTGGCTCCTGCACATTTTGAAGCATCACCGGCCGATTCTCGACAGAGCCGGTATATATGAAGCTGTTTCAGCGGCTCAGTATGATTATCCCTGCCATCACGGCTTTATCCAGGCGATCGCCGAGCGGTATATTCGCGATACTAATACTATCGCAACTGTTGAAGGCGAGACCGCCATCGACCTCTGGGCCTTACATCGGATTTCAGCTTTGCCGATTGTGGGGGAGCCCTATGAAGAAGGAGTGTTGGATGAATTTCATCGCAGCACCACCGACGGTGCAGGGAGCTATACCACCCCCTATTGTTATAGATATTTGCTGAAGGTATGGCGGGACTTGTCCAAAGCCAAGCGCGCCGCATCGTCCTCCACTGGGGGGAGTTCTTCTGGCCCGGGGAAGGTTTCACCAGCTGCCTGGGTCAGATTCTTCTTTGGAGGGCCATTCCGCTATCACCGAGGCTTTGCCAGCATCTTCGATGAACGGGTCCCTTCCATTTTGTCACATAGGGACATACCTCGGAGAGGCATTATCATTGCGCCGGAGCATCAATCCGATAACCCCTGAGGCCTGGATGATATCACTTATGTGGCGGCTTATCTAGCATATTGGCTAGTTACTTTTGCTGTCCCGTACGGAGACGAGGGGGCTTTGCGGCCTGAGGTTTTACTAGCGGCTTCCCGACTTGCAGCGGGGGCCCGCCTTGCTATTGCGCCGGCGGCACTTGCTAGTGTATATCATTCTTTCGGGGCCCTTTGCAGCTCGGCTACCCCGAATTCGTGTTCAGTGGTGATGGCCACTCACTATGTCAGCGCCTGGGCGGGACTCCTGCTTCCGGGTTATTCTCCCCTTGGCAGGGAGATGGACTCTTTACTGCCCACCGTGCTCCGACTGGCCAGCCTGCCTGCCAGCCAGGGGACGGGTCAGCTTTCTTACGCCCGCGCGGCCTTGAGTTTTATACCGTTCGGCTCTTCCCAGAAGCTGAACTTTGACCATTCCTCGCGGAACTTCCGACCATATCTCGACAGAGGAGGGGCTGCCGACCGCACTTGGTTTGACCTGTGGACGGGCCGTATGGGCCATAATGGCGCTGCATTAGATGGGTGGACTCTGAGCACTCGTCCATCCCTGCTTATATTGAAGAAGGGACGAGATGTCATCCTGGAACCTTATTATCCGAACCGCTTTGCGCGGAATTTTGGATATGATCAGATGATTCCTTCCAATCTTGCCTTTGCCGAGCTACCCCGGGTGTATCAAAAGCGGAAGAGCCATCTTGTTGCCCGGCTGTGGTGGAATTATTTTCAGCACCAAAATTCATTTGGTCCAGTGGCAGTGCCTACCCCCACTCATGAAGGGGGTATGACTGTTTCCTTTGCTGCTTGGTGGCACAAAAACCAAGGGGAATTGCGGCTCAGGCTCGATCCAGAGCAGACGAGGAGCTCCTCTCAGGCTAAGTCCACCAAAGGCCGACATACATATAAGGGCCGGAGTGGCCCATCGGCGTCGAAGGCGAAGAAGAAGAAGGGCGGCGAGGATGATGGCTTCTATGAGCTCGCCGCTCCAGGGTATATATGGACTCATCAGTTCCTGGCGGACTGCAAAATCCCCAGAAGATTTGAGCACAGTACCCGGCTGCCCGTAGGCAGTTTCAATGGGGATCCCGCCAGAGATTGGCTATGTTATCTCAGCCACATACTTGCTTGCTTTGGCCCTCGCCGCGAGGCTTTCCTGATATTGCGGGCCGAGACCGTCGGCGATGTATGGCGGGTAATGGGGCAGGCGGCGACCCAGCTGGGGATGCCTTTTGATTCCCTTATACCCGAACCACCTAAGTCTTTTGCCGCAGCAGGTATTCCATTTCTATATTCTTCATTACTTCCCTTATTGTATATGTCCATTGCATTTATCTTGCTCCTTTTATTTTGTAGGAGATGTTGTCTCTCCCTTGCCCGCGGCTCCTGGGGGGTCTCCCATGCATCAGGCGCCTGAGGGAGGGCCTCATATCCCTGCCGGGGAGGTGGCTGCACCGTCTGCCAGCATCGGCCCTACATCGGAGATGCAACTCCTAGTGGCCGCTGCGAAACAGGCAGCTCGGAGGAAGCGAGCGGCCGAAGGTGAGACGGAGGGTCGATCGGTTCGGCCCCGACTGTCTCCTACCCCTCCGTCGGCTCCGGTACCTATCGAGAGGCCACCTTCGCCTATCGGTAAGAAACTTGCTGGCTTCTTTTGTTTTGAGGATTAATTCCCCTTTTCAATATGGCTTCTTATGCTGTACATATTTTCCCCTTTATATCAGAGGAAGGCGAATTTATCGGTGGGAAAGAGTCCCAGGCGGCTATGGAACCTGTCGCCGGCAGAGTCCCGCTTACAACAGGTGGGGCTGATCGGGCACCTCATCTTTGTATGCTTGTATTTCCATTTTTGCCATATTCAGAAGGCTTTCATTATTCCCATTTTTCTGGGGCCTATGTTCCCGAGCCTCCCGCTCAGGATCCCGTTCGGCTAGCTTCGCCGGCCATTGCGGAGGTATGCGGATATATGCATATATGTGTTGGCCAGTCGGTTTTCATCCCTTGCTGGGAGTGACTGCGGTTCTGATCATTCTCCCTTTGTGCTTCCCGCAGGAGAATGTGGCCATAGCTACAAATGTTGCCTTGGGCAACGACGAGGAGCTGGGGGACCTCAACTGGGCCGACTATGAGCCCTATGGGTCGGATGTCCCTCTGGTCGACCAGCTCTACCACGAACTCTTGGACGACCAGGGCCGTTTCGGTAATATACAGCTTTTTGCCAACATATCGCAGCCCCTGTGACTTTTTGCCTTGCACGGGATCTGATTTTTTTGATCTCTTCTCTATGCAGATTTTACTTTTGAGGAGCTGATGCGTTCAGCCTCCAGCCATTCAGGCTCTTCGTTCATGAAGGGCCTGGTGGGGGACTTGACTGCTCCCTCTGCAGTGGATAGCCCTCCACTTGAGGGTAATTTATATTTACTTCGATCTTCATGGCATCTTTATCCACCTTGTTTCCTTCCGATAACCAATATTAAATTTTTGTGTTACAGAAGTTGTTGAAATGACGCCAACTGCGGCTGCCTCTCCTTCCGTTGCTCCTCCTTTGGGGGATGATACGGCTGCCCCTCTTGCGACTTCCTCGGCAGAAGGGGTGCCCGCAGGGATTGAGGCTGCTCAAGAAGAGCCCGCGGGTTCACCACCAGGTAGATCTATTTTCTTTGCCTCGTGCTCAGGGCGGCACAAAATACGTCTTCACATATATGTATATATTTTTTGACTGCGCCTCTCTTGCTTGTCTTTATCTGTTGGCACAGATGCCCTCCTTGTGTCCACCCAAAGGTGGGAACGCCGGGACGGGGTCAGATCAGCCCCTGAGCTTCTTCTGGGAGGCATTGAGGGACTAGCAGCATCAGCGGCACGCGCCAGAGCTAGGTCCCTCCCTATTTGCTTCAGCCAAGTCCCAGCCGTCGAGGACATTGCTATCTTGGCAGGTATGAAGTTTCTTATCCCTTATTGTTCCTTCATCAAATATTATCGGGTATTAACCCCATTTTCTATCATGCAGCTTGGAGGGCTTCTCTGCCCGATTCTCCGACTTGTTCAGGGGACACCGTCCCCCTTTCTTGCTCGGGGGGAACTCCCTGGACTCCTCGGGTTGAGGAACCGGCGTATACTTCGACCGAGCTGCTCGATTATTCTGGAGACGAGGGCGAGCCCGAAGTTACTTACCTATTTGCCTTTGACCGGAGGGTAGATTCCCCGACACGGAGCGGCTCCACTGCCAAATTGTCGCCTTCGTGTCACTCGGGGGACACCGAATCCCTTTTTGCCTCTCCCGATAAGGATGGGAAAGTGGGTCCTCCCCACCCTGAGGAGACAGCGGAGTCAGGTAACATCCATTTTTTCTTTCATTTCATTGTCGGCATCATTCGCTGACACTATCATCTCGACCTTTGGTCTTATAATATCCTCTTTCTTTTTGTCTTATCAGGTGGGGAAGGCCCGGATGACTCTGCCGCACATGCTGCCCAACGAGCTCAACTGCGGGCTGAGCTGGAGTCCGCTCTCGAGGATGTGGCCGCTCGAACTGCAGAAGTTTCCGAACTCCGAGCCGATAGAGAGACATTGGATTCCAGCATTGCTGAAGCGAGGTCCCAAGTCTACGCTCTCCGTCTTCAGCTAGAAGAATTGGAGAGGGGCCTAGAAGAGGGCGTCGAGCAAGTGGCGACCCTCGACCGCCGTCTGGACGAACTCACCCGAGAGCGAGATGCGTCGGTGGACAGGGTTGAGGCTCTCCGTCTTTTGTTGGACGCCTCGCAGACTTTAGTGGTGCGGGAGCCGACTCCGACTCGGGACTAGCTGTCGGGGCTCCCTCTCCCTCTTTTTGACCTTGGCATTGTTTCATTTTGAAACGCATATTTGAGTTACCCCGAGGGCTTGTCTCGGACTCCCATCTCGCGGTCATTTATATGAAGAGTTTTTTAGTTGGAAATTGTATTCATCTTCTTCTTTTTTTTTTCTCTTTTTTTTTTTTCAAACCAATGCCAGTGCCCTTTCGGGATTTTACCGACACTGGCCCTCTCTTATTTTGCCTGCACGCCCTTGCGGGTTTTCATGCAGCAGGGTTATCCGATTTTGCGTAAGGCGCCCTTCCGGATTTTCACCTTAGCTGGGTATAAGACCTTTTTACCCTTAGCCGATCCCGATATGGATGAGATCGGTTAAGTTCGTCGGGGCACCTCGCTTTTTAAGTCCCCCCCCCCCCCCCCCCCCCCTCCCTCCTTTTTTTTTTTTTTTTAGGCACATGAAATTCTAACTACTATTAAATATAAAACTATTATTAAATATAAACCTATAGCATAATCGAACCAACAGTTATTGGGGGAGTATTTAATATGGGAACTTGATATAATATGGGTATACGAAGAGTTATCTACGATTTAATGCTCTTCGTGAGTGAAGCATGAATTTCAGGATTTAATGCCTCCCGCAGGCGAGTATGAATTTTAGGATACAAAACCTCCTGTAGGCGAATAGGGATTATGAATCTCCAGGACATCAAGCCTCCTGTAGGCGGATATGAATTATGAATTTACAGGATATAAAGCCTCCTGTAGGCGGATATGAAATATGGATTTTCAGGATATAAAGCCTCCTGTGGGCGGATATGAAGTATGAACTTCCAGGATATAAAGCCTTCCGTAGGCGAATATGAAATATGGATTTCTGAGACGCAAAGCCTCCTGTAGGCAAATATGAAATATGAATTTCCAGGATATAAAGTCTCCTGTAGGCGAATATGAAATATGAATTTTCAGGATATAAAGCCTTCCGTAGGCGAATATGAAATATGAATTTCCAAGATATAAAGCCTCCCGTAGGCGAATATGAAATATGAATTTCCAAGATATAAAGCCTCCTGTAGGCGGATATGAAATATGAATTTCCAGGATATAAAGCCTCCCGTAGGCGAATATGAAATATGAATTTCCAGGATATAAAGCCTCCTGTAGGCGGATATGAAATATGAATTTCCCGGATATAAAGCTTCCTGTGGGCGAATATGAAATATGAATTTCTAGGATATAAAGCCTCCTGTAGGCGAATATGAAATATGAATTTCCGGGATATAAAACCTCCCGTAGGCGAATATGAAATATGAATTTCCAGGATATAAAGCCTCCCGTAGGCGAATATGAAATATGAATTTCCAGGATATAAAGCCTCCTGTAGGCGGATATGAAATATGAATTTCCAAGATATAAAGCCTCCCGTAGGCGAATATGAAATATGAATTTCTGGGATATAAAGTCTACCGTAGGCGAATATGAAATATGAATTTCCAGGATATAAAGCCTCCCGTAGGCGAATATGGAATATGAATTTCCAGGATATAAAGCCTCCTGTAGGCGGATATGAAATATGAATTTCCAGGATATAGAGCCTCCCGTAGGCGAATATGAAACATGAATTTCCAGGATATAAAGCCTCCTGTAGGCGTATATGAAATATGAATTTCCAGGATATAAAGCCTCCCGTAGGCGAATATGGAATATGAATTTCCCGGCCGTTGAGGTACACCGGTGGGACTAGCGTGTATCAGGGTCGATTTCAGGGTATAACGTCCCTTTGGGGCGAATTCGACCGTTTACGGCACATCGATGGGACTATATCGTATGGGACTATAGTATATGGGTATGCCGATGGGATTATGACTTACAGGGGGAATTTTGGGGTATAACGTTCCAAGGGACGAGAATGATATTTTCGTATTGCTTTCCAGGGGCGAATGAGAAAATCTTTACCCTTCGTGACATGCCAGTGGGACTAGAATATGTGAGGGGAAAAATTCAGGATATAACGCCTCCTCGGGGCGGCAGTGAGAAATTTCAGGCTACCACGCCTCCTTGGGGCAAAGGAATTTCCTTAAACCCCTTCATGGTATGTCAGTGGGAGTAATTTATGCCAAAGGGGGATTCAGGATATATTACCTCCTTGGGGCTGTAGGGAAATTCTCGACCCCTTTTACGATATGCCAGTGGGACTGGCGTATGCCCAGGGAGGACTTGGCGCATAATGCCTCATCGGGGCATAATTCTGGGGTTTAACGCCTTTGTCGGCGAATGTCGGAATTTAATGCCTTCCGCAGGCGAAGTATGAATTTTCGGAATTTAATGCCTTCCGTAGGCGAATATGAAATTCGGGATTTAAAGCCTCCCACGGGCAAGTTTCGGAGTTTAACGCCTTCCGTGGGCGAATATATGGATTTCTGGGATTTAATGCCTCCCGTAGGCAAATTCCGGAGTTTAATGCCTTCCGTGGGCGGAATATGAATTTCCGGAATTTAATGCCTTCCGTAGGCAAATTCCGGAGTTTAACGCCTTCCGTGGGCGGAATATGAATTTCCGGAATTTAATGCCTTCCGTAGGCAAATCCTGGAGTTTAACGCCTTCTGTGGGTGAAATATGAATTTCCTGAATTTAATGCCTTCCGTAGGCAAATTCCGGAGTTTAACGCCTTCCGTGGGCGGAATATGAATTTCTGGAATTTAATGCCTTCCGTAGGCAAATCCCGGAGTTTAACGCCTTCCGTGGGCGAATATATGAAATATTCATCGCATGATATTCCTGACAGGAAAATATTTTCTTATAAAGTGAATCGCTCATGATGATATGACGTCTTTCGGGCATATGCCCGTGTATTTACATCGTGTATAACAGGGACGGGGATTGTTCCCTCAGACTGCATCGAGCAGAAGAGCAAGTTTTCCCACTTCCTTATCAAGTCGGGAGGTCATCGTCATCATCGCCTCGGTCGTAGCCCTTGATGAGACATTATTGTACCACTAGTGTGGTACCAAGGGTTTATTCGTCATTGGCGACTCTGATATCCTCCCTGGGTAAGGATGTGGGAAAACTCAATCTCTGCCTTTAGCAGGCCGAGAGAGTTTTCCCCCCGCCGGGAAACAAGTATGCGGCCTTATGGGCCTATGTGCTCGCGCACGAGCATTATTGGCTTTCCTTGGCGCAGATGGCTTTTGCGCGGTATTCCCCGACGAGTTGCCGGATTATTTTGTCCTTCGAGACATATGTTGGGCTTCATGGCACCGATTTGTGTTGCTGCTGTCGCTCGAGTTGATCATGCACCGGAGCGTAATACGACTTCATATGTCGGCCGTTCAATGGTGGGAAGGCTAGATTCCCTTTTTCATCCACTAGCCTATAAGCACCGCCTTCGTAGACTCTGCTTACTATGAAGGGTCCAACCCAGTTTGGTTTGAACTTATTTCTGGGCTGAGAGGCCATAACATCTTTATGCTTGACCATTACAAGGTTCCCCTTTTTGAAGGTTCTTTCTTTCACCAATTTATCGAATGCACGAGACACTCGGGCTTGATATATTTGCAGACGCTGATATGCTTGCAGCCTTTCGCCTTCGAGGTCCGACAGTTCCTTATAGCGTCTTTGAGTCTCGCTCATGTCGTCTTCCTGCACTCCATAATGCAAGGCGACCCTATAAGATGCGAGCTCTATCTCTATCGGGATTATGGCCTTTGCTCCATAGACTAAAGAGTATGGGGAGCATCCTGTTGGGGTTTTGTAGACAGTACGGTAGGCCCATAATGCTTCATGCATCTTCTCGTCCCAATCCCGCTTTCGCCCCCCACTGATCTTCACCAGAAGTTTACACAGGGTTTTATTGAAGGCTTCTGCCATCCCATTGACTTGGGGATAATATACTGAAGACGCATTCCAATCTATATGAAATTTGGCTGCCATCTTATATATTGTTTGATTTTTGAATGGCGTGCCATTATCTGATGTGATCCGGCTGGGAGTTCCGAATCGGTATATGATATTATGTCTGACGAAGCGTGATACTGTTTCGCCAGTCACTTCTTTCAAAGGAATGGCTTCTGCCCAACGAGTAAAATATTCCGTTGCGGCAAGAATGTATTTACACCCTCGGGATGACGGTGTCAATGGACCCACAACGTCCATTCCCCAATGGGCAAAAGGCCATGTTGGGGTTGTCGGATGCAAGTAATTGGGAGGTCGCCTAGGAATAGGTCCGTAGGCTTGACATTGGAGGCAGCTTCTCGTCATTTTCTCGCAATCTGCGAACATGGTTGGCCAATAGAAGCCTTTATTTTTAATGTTGATCTTCATTTTCGCGCCTGACTGATGAGCTCCGCATATCCCGGTGTGAACTTCCTTCATTATTTTGCGGGACTCCATTGGGGAAAGACACCGGAGTAGAACCGCATTTTTGTCTTGAGGGACAAGGCGATATAGCACGCCATCTATCAGCTGATACGAAGTTGCCCTTCGAAGCAGTTGGATTCTTTCGGCTTTGCTATCGGGGAGCTAGCCGTTCTTTATTTTGATGATAGGGACGCGCCAATCATCTTCCTCTTGGGTATACAAATACTGTCGGACCATCTCCTTCATTTAATGAGGTAGGGAAGAGTCTCCTGTCTCTCACCACTATTTCAGTCTCCCCCTTCGGGAGGTAATTTTAGCGCTGCCGCTAATTTGGCTAACGCATCGGCCTGGGCATTTTGGCCTCTTCTGATATGTTCTATTGTGAAGGTATAGAATTTTTCGCTCAGCCGAACGGCCACCTCATGATAAGCTATTAATTCGGTCTTTCTGACCTCGAATATGCCGAGAATCTGTCGGATGACCAACAGGGAGTCCCCGTATACTTGGATACATCTGACGCCTATTTCCAAGGCAATTTCTAGCCCTACAATTAGAGCTTCATATTCTGCCTCATTATTGGTCAGGGATTCCATTAAGGCGCATGAGTGATGCAATATCCCACCTTCCGGGGTGACTAGGATCAAGCCAGCTCCCGCCTTTGTGGTGTATGTGCCATCCGGCTTTATGATGGTTCTCGAGGCCCCATCGAAGTATAGCTGCCATGACTTTACTTCTGCTTGCTGCACGTCCAGTATTTTCTGTGCAGGCAAGACTTCTTCATCGGGCAATGCATTATTCAGAGGGGAGGTTTCAGGAATTGGGTGTGCCGCCAAGAATTCGGCCATACCCTGTCCTTTTATCGCCCTCTGGGGAACAAAGGTAATATCAAATTCCATGAGGAGTAAGGTCCATTTCCCTAACCTCCCAGACAACACAGGCTGGCGAAGCAGGAATTTTAGCGTATCAAACCGCGATATGAGTTTGACTTCATGTGCCAACAAATAATGCCTCAGCTTCTTTGTGGCAAATATAAGTGCCAAGCACATTTTTTCTGTTGGAGTATATCGGTGTTCAGGACCCACCAACATCCTGCTGAGGTAATAGAACGGTTGCTCTTTCCCATCCTCATTTTCTTGCGCCAGTAAAGCTCCCAAAGAAGCATCTAAGGCTGCGATATAGAGTATGAGTGGTTTACCCTTTATGGGTGCCTCCAGCACTGGCGGCTTGAGGAGGTATTCCTTTATATCATCAAGTGCTTTCTGGCATTCTTTGTCCCAAATAAATGGGGCTCCTTTCTTCGTCAATCTTGAGAAGGGCCTGCACCTTCCAGATAGGTTGGAGATAAACCTCCTGATATAGGCCAACCTGCCTTGCAAGGATCTAAGCTCGGTCAGAGTCCTGGGAGGGGGCAGCTCTCTGATTGCTTTGATTTTATCGGGGTCGATCTCGATTCCCCTATATCGGACTATGAAGTCCAAAAACTTCCCGCTAGAGACACCGAAGGCGCACTTCATGGGGTTCATTTTAAGCTGATATTGGCGAAGCCTTTCGAAGACTTTTCGTAAGTCCCCGAGGTGGTCGTCTTTCTTTGCAGATTTCACGACGAGGTCATCAACATAGCATTCGACCAAATTATGCAACATTTCATCAAATATTTTGGTCATGGCCCTTTGGTATGTGGCACCAGCATTCTTCAAACCGAAGGGCATCCTTTTGTAGTTGAATATTCCTTTCGGAGTGCGAAAGGCTGTATGGTTTTTATCTTTGAGGGCCATTCTGATCTGATTATAGCCCGATGACCCGTCCATGAAAGACAAGGCTTCATATCCTGTGGTGACATCCACTATAGTTTCGGTTATTGGCAATGGGAAGTCATCCTTCGGACATGCCTTGTTTAAGTCACGAAAGTCAATGCAGACTCGGACCTGGCCATTCTTTTTCTTCACCGGCACAATATTTGCCAGCCATATTGGGTATATGCATTCTTCGATGAAGTCGACTTCTCGCATCTTGTCAACTTCGGCGTTTACCATAATTTCTAATTCAGGGCGCATTCGCCTCTGGGTTTGCTTTATAGGCTTGACTTCAGGGAGAATTGATAATTCATGCTCTGCCACTGAAGGGTCCAGGCCAGGCATTTCTTTATAGTTCCAGGCGAAACAATCTTTGAATCCTATTAAGAGTTCGGTGTATGCCTGTCTTTCTTTATCGCTCAGGAGGGCGCTGAGGAAAACCGGCCGAGGGTCTTCTGGTTTGTCGAGATTGATCTCCACCAGTTCGTCAACCGTGGCTTGTCCTCCGTCCTCTATCTCTCGAGGAGCTGGCTGGAGATCGATGAAGTCCTCCTTTTCATCCATATCGATCGAATAGGTTTCATGCCATTTGTCTGTATTTTCATGCGGGCCTTGGGAGATCGCATCGGCGGCTTCCGAAGATCTTTTTTGCCTTTCCATATTGGTATCATGGCCTTTATTGGTGTGTTGGGAAGGCTCTGCCGGACATTGCTCCCCTTCACAAACGGCATTTATTCCGGTTGAGACTGCTTCAACAGATAGGGGGATCTCTTCATTTTCATCTCCCGAACTGTTAAGCCCAATATGGCCGGTCGGTTTACTCCCGATAGTAGGCTCACCATATGGATTGTATATGGGGTGGAAGACCCATGGCGTGGCCTGTATCCAAGGCCTCTTCTATCTTGGTTGGATGATTGCCCTCTGACTTGTGCAGGATGCCATAATTCCCGAAAGAATTTATTCCTGGCTGCACTTTGTCTTTCTGGGATGCTTTGGCGTTTGCACATTTGTCTTATATATTGGGGCATATCGTCCATTTCTTGGACCACTTCTTCGACTTCCGGCCGGACATTTTCATGTCCAAAACCGTCTTCGGGAGGACCCTCTGGCGCGAGATCTCCCTTATAAAATATGATGCGCCGCCCGTCTTTGTGACGGACTGCGAAGGTTTTCAACTCTTCCACAATGTGGACTTCTCTGGGGAATATGGGCTTTGTAAGGCCGGAAGGTATGCATATGCTGGCCTCTATTTCTTTGCTAATGGCATTAGCTTCTAAATTGATGGCCGGCCTGCCAAATTTAGCCGACTTTCGATGAGACTGGCCGGGCTTCATTCCTTGCCGGAATCTAGCAGCCTTGTCTTCATTAATTGTAATTCCGCCTTCCTCATCGGAAGACTTATCGGCTATCTTCTTCCCCTTACGACGGCTTTCGCCAGTCGTTGGGTCTGAGGCTTTATCAAAGTATAATTGTGCATCTGCCAGATGGCAGTCGTATGCCTTGAATGGCTCCAAATCGGCAAATATCCGGTGTTGCTCACCATCTTTTGTATATTTGAGGCATTGGTGGAGGGTCGAAGGCACCACCCAATTCCTATGTAGTCAAGGCCTACCGAGTAGCGCCTTGAAGGAAGTATTGGAGTCGACTATGAGAAAGGACACTTGGGTCACCCAGTCGTCCATGCATAATTCCACATCAACTCGACCGAGGGCCTTTTCCGCCTCTTGGTTGAATCCCGATATCGTTATGCCTTGCACCTTTTTCATGTATGGTGTGAGGTATAACGCTTGAAATGTTTTAAGGGGCAGTATATTTACGGCAGAGCCTGAGTCCACCAATATTCTGTCGACCTCTCGGTCATTGATTTTGCCCCGCATGTATAACGGTCTATTGTGGCATGGTGATGATAATAGCATATCATCATCGGTAAAAGCTACCGTAGCCTCATATGTTTCATATGCCTGAGCCCTTATTTCGGCCATATGGACCTCATATGTTTCAGGATTTTGCAAGGTAGTAATCAACGCCTCTCTTAATTCCTTGCTCAAGGCTATTGCTTCCCATATACTGAGGGATGCTGGCATTCTTTTCATATTATGCAACACCTTTCGATTCGCCCTGGCTCGGGCTTGTTCGATAGGAGGCATTATTTCTGCCATACTGTGAAGGGTCTCCTTCAAGGCCTTTGACTGCTCCCCAGAAGTCGGGGATTCCTCTGTCTGCATTTCCCCTTTTGTAGGCTCGATTTGTGTTTCTTCGGCGAATAACTCCGCCAAGGTCTCGACTCCCTCCGCGGGATTTGGCTGGACCAAAGGGTTTATCTCTCCTGGTTCCTTGATGGATTGAGCATTTTCTGCTTGTGGAGAACATTCTTCTTCATCAGAAGAAGGGCAGAAGCGGACATTACCCCGGATTTCTGGCTTTGGAATTGGCCCTGGGGTTTCTCCCCTGAAGTAGATGATTTTATCTTGATTGGGTTGGCTTTTATCCTGACCGTTATTGCGGTCTCGACCTCGACCTCGGCCTTTATTCTGATTTCTCCGGTTCCCCTTCCTTTGATAGGTAGCCAAAGGGGTTCCGATTTCCGGTGGAGCGTGGCTCGCTTCGCCGCTGGGAATATCTTGCAGTCGAGCCGACACCACATGACAGGCTCGATATTGTTGCTCTACCTTTTCCATGGTTAGCCCGTCTTCCCAGAATAAGCTAACATCGTCCGGAATGGAGAGTTCGTCCTCACTAGCCTTTCGCATGCGGCCCTAGAAGTCCAACAGCCACGCTCTGAGGCGAGCTCGTCGGTCGAACTCTTCCCATGGAATATATTGATTCAGAGGGACATCCTCTGTGGGCCGACTTGGTTGATATTCTTCCAATTCGTCGATGATTTTCTACAACCTTCGA
Source organism: Zantedeschia hybrid cultivar (assembly GCA_030544215.1). Taxonomy (NCBI): domain Eukaryota; kingdom Viridiplantae; phylum Streptophyta; class Magnoliopsida; order Alismatales; family Araceae; genus Zantedeschia; species Zantedeschia hybrid cultivar. Next base: position 9,329,662 of record JARZZO010000013.1, on the reverse strand, counting down.
AGCGGAGAGTTTTTGTCCTCAGACATATTTATGGCATTGACAAGTATTTCTTGCTTCTTTAGCCTTCTCTTCTCACTTCTTTTTCTATTCTTTTCTTGCTTCTTTCTCCTTGCTGCTTCTTGAATGAAGCTGGGTTGGACCGGCATTTCTGGAAGTGGGTCGAAGTGAACCACAACTTTCCCTTTTGCCATATGTGTTTGCGAGGATTTAGCCATTTTAGGCTTCTTTTTCTTCTTTGCCTTAGTCCACGGACTTTTTGGCTGATCGTGGTCAAGAGTAACTTTGACAACTTGCTCGACCATCGAATTCGGCAACATTTGATATTCGCCAAATATTTCCTTTACGGACTTTTTGGAGGGACCCACCCCCGGATCTTCTTGTCGACAATTCATGTCCAACATCCGTATTTTCGTAGCTATTGCTGCCACAACATCAATGGCGCGAAGGGTGGGCGGCCCATCGGGTGCCATTCCCTCATATGTATCATCTGTGACGTTCTTCATATTGGAGGAGAATTTGTGGATCATATTCACAGAGTAGTTAGTCACATGAGGTAGTGGGGGATCAACCAAATATTTCCCCATATTTATTTGTCCTTCTTGGATTAATTTTTCTATCTCATCCTTGAGGACGAAGCAATGTTCTGTTCGGTGCCCGAGGGCACGATGGTAGTGACAGAAATTAGGATCATCTGTCATATGCATCTCTTCCTCCCTTCTTGGCTTTGGAAGAACGATGACTTTCTTTTTCATACAAAGTCGGAAAAGTTCACGAACTTTGTCTTTGGGGAATGAGTAGGGCTTTGCGCGCCTCTCCCTCAGAGTCATGGAGTTTCTGAAGCGTATTCCAGCCTCTTTATCGACCATTCGCCTGGCTTGACGCCCTCTTTCGGCTATTCTTACACTTTCATGGCTCTTTATATAAGAAGTGGTTTCTTCTTGGCGATATGTTTCCGAGTCCTCTCTAGGAAACATAGCCTGTTTGCCTCTTTTCCTTGAAGGACGATCGGGATCCGATTCCATCCCTTCAGAAGAGAAGAATCTGTCAACCTTGTTGAATGACAGAGTTTCTGAAAATTGCCTGGAGAGCCCCTCCATCATCTGGATAAGTTCTTCTTGTTGACATGAGAGTCTTGTCAGGCTGGTCTGGATTCCTTCCAATGCCATCATGACCGAGTCCCCAGGGGGAGGAGTTGCTGGGGTATATATTGGGGTTGCCTCGCGCTCCGGCGAAGGCCTCACCGCTTCTTCTTCGGGATGATACCCGGATGAGCTCTCGCTCATATAGATGACATTGACAGCAAATGCCTGCTTATTTCTTTGGTGAGGCTGAGGAGGGCTTACCAAGTGTTTACCCATCTCCACTGCGCCTTCACGGATGAGTTTTTCTATTTCATCTTTGCAGACGTAACAGTCTTCTATGACATGCCCCAACATTCGATGATATGGGCAATAATTTGGCTCATTAACCCTGCCTGCTTCAGCTGGCTTTTTGGGCTCGGGGAGCGATAGAAGTTTTGCCCGCATACACGTTTCGAACAATTTTCTTGTATGCTCGCGGGTGAAAGAGTATGGCTTTTTCATTCTTTCGGCAAGGGAAGAAACAGGCGCCTTCCCTTCCCCCTTTTTATTGGCTGCCGGGACACTGGGACCTCCCCTAGCCTCGCTCCTTTTTGGAGCTGGAGAAAAGTCGACTGCATTCACTTCTTTAGCTGAAGCGCCCCGCTCCCTAGGAGCTTTCCCCTTATTTGGAAGTATAGTGGGGTAGTCGGCGAAGAACATTTCAATCTCCGTCACGATATTATTGAGTTGATCGAAGTTTCTGACATTGGCTCCGATCAGTTTCTCATTTATTTCGGGTTTCAAACCCCTTTTGCACAATCTCACCGCATCCTCGTGGACGGGTGGATTGTCGCACCTCATGCTGAGGTTCCGCCATTTCTTAATATAATCCACGGCGGATTCATTCTTCCCTTGTTTGAGCGTCACCAACTCAGTAATAGTGACCTTCCGCTCCGATACTTTGAAGCGATCAAGGAATTTTTTCTGCATTTCTTCCCAGCTACTTATGGAGTTGGGCTTCAGCTTGGCATACCACTGAAATGCCGTGCCGGTAAGAGAAGTTGAGAAGAACCTTAAGAGGTATGCCTCCTCAGTCGCCAATTCTCCCAGATCACTCATATAGTGGGCTATATGCTCTTGGGCTGAGCCCTCCCCGTCGTATCTTGTGACTTTGGGGCGTTTATTATGATCCGCCGGGAGCTTTTTGAACATGTGACGAACCGGGAATGGCACCTTATATAAGTAAAATGTGCTTATTCCCTCGTCTTGTTCGGCCATCTTGGCCTCAGCAATTTGCTCGATCAGGTGCTTTTGCGATGCTGTCGCATCTTCTGTTGATGCACGTGGTTGATGAGCATTATAGTTGGGCTCTTCAGCCCTATCTTCCTGAATCTCCTCAGGACTGAAATTGACCTCAACAACCGGGGGTCCTGCAGGTGCAGGAATGGCCCTTGGTGGAGGTAGGTTTATTGGAGGAGCCGGGGCAACCCTTTGCTGTTCCTCCATCTTCTGTATTAGGCCATACAACAAGGCCTTTAATTGCTGATTTTCCTGCCTAATTTCCTCAAGAGTCTGAGGTTGCGGTTGTTCTTGCGGCAGTTGCGCGACTTCTGGCTTCAGGGTGTTGGCCGCACCTTCATTGGCTCGAGATGGCTCTGCCCCCTGGCCCACTTGGCCTAGCAGGCGCATGGCTTGCTCTATTTGGCGGGTAACTGGCCCACCTCTTTGCATTATCCCAGCGGCATTACTTGGCTCCTCCGAAGGCTGCCGATTTGTGCTGGAAGTATAACAGGTATATATCCGGATGCCATCATCCGTCATGCGGGCGGTCCTCCTTTTCCTCTGTGCTGGGCGTACCAGCACACCGAGTCTTTCGAAGACTGAAGCCCGCTTTTGGGCAGGTTCTCGTTCCTCACGAGTATCCTTCTTTCCTCGGCTTCGCTTATGATGAAGCTGAGTTGATGGATGATTTACCTCCCTGATCGGCTCTGCAGGTCTAGGAGGTTGCTGCTCTGTTAGGGTAAACCTAGCCTCGCGGATTTCACGGGCTTCCTTTTTGGTCACTCATATTTTCTTCAGGCGGAGCTCATGACCCTCCTGATGTCTGCCCCCATTTTGGGGAATAGTATCATCCTGTGCTCGGGGTATAGTATTGCCCACTGTCTGCCGGGATGTAGTATACGCAGGCCGCTGAACCACGGCTTTTTGCGTTCTCTTTTTCTTTTTGAAGGTTGCCACATCTTGGCAGACCTTCGGCAGGATCCCAAAACGGTTGCGAACCGGGACCGTCGGGACATGCCGAGTTTTTGGAATGATTGGTTCCCCACCATCCAAGCGAATGCGCAGGTCCCCAACCAATACAGTTTTCCCGGTCCGGGAGGGACTCGAGGAAGCATTCTTTTTCTTTTGCCCCCTCTGGACGAGGAAGCATGGAATGTAGTAATAGTGTTGGCGGTGTAGACGATCTGTCGCTTCCTGCCTTTGTTGACCTCCTTTGCGCGGGAGGCGCGCTTCTTTGCTTCCGTCGGAACTGACTCCGGTGCTGGGACCACTCCCAGGAAGTATGGAGACCCCACTACTGCGGGGAAGTCGCCGAAGCTGGTCGGCACAGTAAGATACCCACACTGGACGTGGGCTGCCACTGCGAGGGGGCCATAAGTGACCCTTGCTGCCATGGCTATCTGACCGGATGGAAGACTTAACCACCTGCATAAGATATGGCAAAGTTAGTAGTATGGTTATGGCGAGGGCATCACCGGACGGAGAGATGAAGGGAAAGAGAGGTCCCACCGGGCGTGCCATCTCTGTTCGCGAGGGTTTTTTTTTTTTAAACCCTCGTCGGATCGGGACCTGACCTAGGCATATCTATCCTCCCCTATGTCGGATTATTCGGAAATCCATTTTCTTTGTTTATCTAGAGGATTATAGGTCGGTTTTATATTTTTTTATCGGATTATGAGAGCTTGGGATTAGCCCTCAGGGAATCCGGGACTTCGAATCAGGCGAAGATTCGAGTATATGACCTCTCTCCACCGACCTCGGTCAGTGTTAATTACGCTGAGCGACTGCTCGGCAACCCTTGATTAACCGTCCGTATGATGCCCTTAATCATGCAAAACTACTACTATAGGAAGCGCATGCATATGCAGATGAAGGTATATTTTAGGTTGAATCCTTAACCTCACCCCGGTTCGGGGACAATTTTTATATGATTTGGGATTTTTATATGATTTGGGATTGACTCCTGGTTGTTAGGATTGGTTTCAGGTTAGGTGGATTGATTCCGGGTTATACGGGTTAATTCCCAATTTTTAGTCCCACATGGGTTTTTTTGCAATTATCCACTTTCAGGGGGCTTTTATGTAATTATGGGGGTTCTATGGAAATATATCGGCTTATAAACATATAGAAGTGAGTTTTAGAGGTTTCCAAGTTTTATGGGAGTTAGAGAATTGGTTTTTTAAATGCATGAGGGTTTTTTAGTAATTTTTCCTTGAAACCGGTTTTTTAAATCTTAGGATTCATATTTAAAGATTTTCAGATTATATGGGAAGAGATTCCGCTTATGATATGAATTTTAAAGTTTTCGGGGTTACATGTGCAAATATTACTCACAAGGATATTTTCGTAATTTTACATTAAGTTTTTAGGTATGTGATTAATAATTTAACATTCTTTCAGATTTCAGATTTCTCTTTTTCTCTGATTTTTTTGTTAACTTTATTAATTTTATCCATTTTTTTTTTGTGATTATTTTAATTAGCTGATTAAATATATTCTGGTATTTGAATTTTATTATTATTTTTTATATCACATTTCAGATTTTTTTACAGATTTTTACTGATTTTTTCTGATTTTTAATTGATTTTTCGGATTTTTATTAATTAATTAATTATTAATTATAGGTTATCTTTGGGTTTGATTATAATTTTTTTATGCAGATTTCTGAACTCATATTTTTTTGTTTAGGGGGTGAGGCTAAGAGTTAAGTTGAAGGTGCACTCAATTTCATTTAGTTGTAGAAAACTATATACGTATACGTATTATTATTGAAATATGATAATTATAAAATTTAAATGACACACACATGGGCACAGAATTTCTGATAGCATTTCGGCAGCATTTCGCCTTATAATAAGACTGTTTTACAAAGAAAATTCGGCAGAGCTTCCCCTTAGGATTGAACCTTAGGAGAGAGCTCCCCGGGACGAAAGAACTCCCAAATTCGCAGCAAATCCGGATTTTAAAAAAAAACCCGAATTTGGTCTTCAATTGGGCAGCACTCTCCCTCAGAATTTTTACCCTTGTATGTGGGCTGTTTCTATGCTTGTAGTGGTGTGTTTGAATTGGAGCTTTGGGGTCCTATTTATAGGCCCAAGATCTTAATCCGGTGGGGGGGTGCCACTGGGATGAACCAAGGTGGGGGGTGCCACCGGTTAGGGCTTCTCTCCTCCCCTCTTTTTTCATTTTTTTTTTTCCATATCAGCCAATGGGTGGCAATGGGGGGTAAGAGAGAGCAAATAAAGGAGAGAGGAGAAGGCCTCGGTGGGCACCCCCACCGGTTCCAACCGGTGGAGGGGGGGTGCCACCGGTTGGCCCCCCCCCCCCCCCACCGGTTGGGAATCGGTGGGGGTCTCCCCCACCGGTTTTGGAAACCGGTGGGGGGGGGTTCTCCCCTCCCCATGCTCCTTTTCTTTCCCACTTTTGGCTCTTAATGAGCTTTGGGTTTTTGGTTTTCAGATTTCCAAGTGTGAAAAGGGGTCTTTGCCCATTAAATTCAGACTTGGGTTAGGTGTGAAAGGGGTTTTTCAGGATGGGGTTTAAGAGGGCTCTTGCATGGGATTCTTAACCCATGTGAATGGGGTTAAGATCCCCCATTAACTCCTCCTTTTTCTTTAATTTAATCCCCCACCCCCCTTCTTTTTTGAATTTTTAAAGAAGCAGAGAGGGAGGGAAATCCTCCTCCCCCCCCACCGGTTTCCCTCTTGGAACCGGTGGGGGGGGGGGGGTTCCCAACCGGTGGGGGCTCCCCCCACTGGTTCCCCCTCTCTCTCTCCTCCCTCCTCTTTGCCTATTTAAATAAAGGGGGATGAGAGAGAGGGGTCCACCTTCTTCCTTTGCCATTTTGGGAATCCTGGAGATTTCTTCCCCCTTTTGGCAGATTTAGGCCCCCTTTGTGAGCTGGTTTCGTGCCCATTTGAGCTCCCTATTGGGCCTCCTTATTGGGCCACTCATTGGGCCTGCCTCCCTTGCTATTGGGCCTCTATTGAAGGTCATTTTGAGCAAGTTTGGAGAGCATTTTAGTCCCATTCCGGGACTGATTTGGGCCTGTTAGGGGTGCCTATTGGGCTTCTTTTTGGGCTCCCCCATTGGGCCATTTATTGGGCCTATCTTTCCCGATATTGGACCTCCGTCCCGGGACTGATTTGGGTAAGTTCTAAAACTGATTTTTCCCATTCCGGGACAGATCCCAGCCCACTTTTGGGACTGAACTTGGGCCCATTTGGGGGCTTATTGGGCCTCATCTTGCCCCACCCATAGGGCTACTTATTGGGCCTATCTCTCCCATTATCGGGCCTCCATTTCGGGGCCATTTTGGGGGAGTTCTAGGACCAATTTTCCCCCACCTCGGGACAGATTTTAGTCCACCTTGGGACTGATTTTGACCCTTGTTTTGCAGCGTTCGGGGTCCCATTTATCGCTGCATTTGGGGTCTCCCATCGGGTCCCATTATCGAGAATCGCGAAGGCGGTTCGGGGGTTGATTTCGGGAGCCGAAGCAAGCCACTTGGGGCCGCCTTAGGCTCCCTCAAAGAAAATCTGATCAAGGCCTTGTTGGCCTAGGTATGCTCTCCACCTTATTGCCCTCGTAATGCGAGCCCGTGGTTTCTTATGGATTTTTAATATTCTCCTATATCGTAGGCATTTTTATTTTGCATGACATAGTCCTTTGTGAATGTATCGTCATGCCTATGTGTATGCATATCCTTATGGAAATCTCACATCAACGTGAGTATGTGTCGTATATGTATATTCATATAATGCAATTCTGCGTATGAGATTTTTTTTTTTTTTTTTTTGGGTTCAACACACTCATAGACGAGTATTTTGAAGAGGTTGAGTCCAAGATGTTTTGTGATGACATCCTCTTTGTTGGACCAAAGTTAGAGGTGATTCCTAAAGTCTACTTTAAGTCTGGTTCCGCATTCATAAATGGGCAAAATGAGTTGAATCAGGAAGAGGCAATCAAGGATGTGGTTAGTTGGTCGAAGATCGTTCAAGACACAATTGGCCAACATGACTTTGACCATTTATGGAGAGAGAGATATTGAGGCGTATTTTCCACCTCGAGTTGAAGCTTTCCTCTACATGATGATCTCAGTGGCATCAGCTGTACTTCTGTACTTTGCTACTCTCATCATCTCTCCATGGATATTGCTGCACTTCAAAATTTAAGGACAAGTTTTTTCAAATCGGGGGGGAGGGGAATGATGGAGATCCAGATCCGCCGCTTTACACTCGAGGGAGCACGTCTACCGACTTTTAGAGTCGTTTCAACTTTATTGTGGCTTGGAGACAATTCAAAGTTCGTTTGTTGCGTCTTATATTTTTAGAGGAGTCCATAGGTATTTTATTTGGCCCATTTGGAACATGTTTAGCACATTTTTTTTTTTGTTTTCTGAATTTTAGGTGCGATTTTCTGCTTTTCAGATATTTTGGTGTGAATTTTTACAATAATTATCTAGGTAGAGATGTCTTACACTGTTTTGGAGTTCGGTAGTCAAGTTTGAGTCGGAAAGGTCCTTAATCACTATATATATACTTGTAGTATCTCTTTTCTAATTATGGATGAATTATTGCACGAAATTTAAATTATTTTTTGGTGTTCTTGCTGCGATGGAGAAGATGACCTTGCGATGGGGTCGGATCTGCCCGGCGACAGGGTTGGGTGTGATTCCCTAGCCACTGGTGCGACGTTGAAGGCCTCCCCACTGCCAGTGCGATGCCGGTAGTCTCCCTCTTCTACCTCCTTTGGCCCCCATCAGTTATACTCATTCATGTGACATCTTTCTTGCAGCCCCTTCTTCCCGTCTTTAAGAGTTCATATGCAATAAATGCTATGTCAGCACGTTGAACACCTTCTTAGGCTATGAAGAACTTACTTTAGTTCTAGTCATTAATTAGATGATGAATGCTCTGTGGGTGGTGTTAAGACACCTGGGTAACATGCGTATATGCTAATAAGCCATTTGAGGGGAGTACTTCAGAAATGGTGTTTGATCTGCCCTTTTTTTTTTTTTTTAAGGCGACAGAACTCACATTTCATTGCAAATTATAAAGAGTGCAATAAGAGAGAATAAATCCCAAGAAAAAACATAAATTAAGGAAAGCACTATCTACAGAAGGAGAAGGGTAGAGGAACACAACGAAAGAAATACAAGAAAACAGCATATCTAGTGAGATAGTAGAATAGGAGAATACTGTTTCCAGCAGAAGAGGAGCGTTAGGATAGCATAGATCTCCAAGAAGATGCCATCCTAAACAAGGGAGAATCACTATGAACATCTAAATCAGCTGCCTTGCACCAGACCTCCATACAGAGGATAGCTTTTCAAATGATATCAAAAGAAGTGCTAAAATTGTCTCCGAAAATCTGGTGATTTCTGTGAAACGAGACTGACCATAACTTAGTTGAGAACAAAACCAATAATTCCTTCTTATTATCTTGGTTAGGGCACTCCACATGTTGCTAACAGATGAGATGATCAATATTGTCTTCATCCATGCCACAAGAGCTGCATTAGTACTGTGAATATGAATCAAAGACAATTCTTGTCGCACGTTGGGGGTCGGCCTAGAATAATTTGCCAGAATAAAATCTGAAGTTTACCTGGAGGAAAGTTTGACCAGTCTATATCCTTCCACAGGATGCTTTCCCCACTATCACTAAACACTTTCATGAATGACTTAATGGAAAACATTTCTTCTTTCCCATCTCCATATTCTAATATCAACCAAAGAATTACTCACTTGAAGGTGGATAAGCAATTGCTGAAGTTTCATAAATTCTTCTGAGTTTAGTAGGAGTATCCATACGAAAGAAGGGTCCGTCCATAGGATCAAATCTAGAGCTAATACCATACTCCATTACTACTTTCAGAATTTTTTTTTCCCACTCAGCCCTTTATCCTTAGAAATTTCATAAAGATTCCTAAATCATTGACAGAGAGCACCATCAAGATTCCACTTATCCTACCAAAATTGACAGATTACCATTTACCTATCTTACATTCAGTAGATAGTCTGATGAAATCAACATGGTTAAAGATATTTCTCTTATGATGCAGCCCATTTTGTCACCATATTCTAGTCACATCTATTGATGCAGCCACTCTGATGCAAGTTGTCAAACTAAGCATAGGTAATCTCCAGGCAATGATTTGGATCTTCAGGCTGATCATCCAATTTAATATTGTATTAAGAAGAAGGACATCAGCTCTTATGTCTGGTACGGTAAATATGCATAATATGTCAGGATTTAGAACCTGCTTCCCACCAAAAAGAATCTTTCATTCATCTCCCTTGAGGACTTTCCCATTCAGTGATTGCAAGGAACTCATTTTTGCACTCTAGAAAGTCTCATATGAATGTGCACATCCACCACCTCTAAGGCTGTGTTTGTTTGTGCTACTGCCCAGATTCCCAGAACCCAAATTTTATGGGAATCCCAGACAAGACAGAATTGCAAACAAATGTGTTTAGCTGTCCGCAGATTCCGACAATCTTGAGTTCTGCCCGTTAGATACAATAGGGGCCATTGGAAGATTTCCCCACTATGCAAAAAAAGCAGGATAGTGGGAGAATCGGTGGATTGGAGTTCTTGTCAGACTTGGATATTTACGAAATCGATGGGTTGGAGCTCGTCAGACTTAGAGATTTACTACTCTGCCATCTATCCTTTTTGAAAGTTAGAAGTCAAGATAATAGGAGCTTTGATAATATGGTCATCTTCCATCCATGAGAATCTCCTTCCAAAAGCTGTCACAAAGGCTTGGTTTATCTTCCCAAGGCAACCAACAAAATCTGAAGCTGTTGCATAATAGGGTAAAAAGTGGATTCGCAAAAATCAATCTTTGTTGATTGGAAAACAAACACAGTCTGAGGAGAAATGTGATAGTATTCCCCTGTCCTTGACTACTGATTTTGGATGTGGGCGGCCTTGCTGTGCAGTGAGGCATGCGACAAGGTTTGCATAGAAGATATCTATGTAGCACAGTAGCAGAGGCATGAGGCGACGGGGGGTTGCCTTAGTTTCAAATGCCTAGCCGATGGCCTAGGCATTTGAGATGACATTTTATTTAAAAATATAAAAAAATCAGATATGTGATGACACAGAGTGAGAGAGAGAAAGAGAGAAAGGTATGTATTCACAAAGCCAAGGGATAAGCAGGTTCAGTCGACCATCCTCACAGACAGGAACCTTGCCATTAGATCGCATGTTTTCGATCAAGTGTGCGAATTTTCTGATCATGCAAAGCAATACTCTATACACTTCTATCCAGTTACTAGTTCTATTGCAGTGTGGTTCTTACCTGTTGCAATTACTATCATGATCCTCCGACACTACAAAACTCGAGGACGAGTTTTTTTGAACTGGGGGAGAATGATGGGGATCTAAATCCGACGCATTTTACATGGCAGTTCGAGGATAATCCAACTGATCCGATAGTCCCAGTCTCAGTTTGGCCTCAGAGACATACCAAAGGGTATTTGATGTGTAGGATTTTGGGTTACGAGTCTATAGATATTTTGTTTGGCCTATTTAGGGCTCGTTTCTTTTTTATTTTTCAAGAACTTTTGTGCGATTTTTGTATTATTATTATTATTTATTTATTTATTTTTATTTATGTTAGAGACATTTTGGTCCAGAGTAAAGCTTAGGGAGTCATTAGGGTTTATTTTCTTTTTAAATACTCTTGTAAGACAGAAAGAAATACCTTGTTTCTGTTGCCTTGCCATTTGTGTTAAAATCATTAATTTCTGGGCGAATTGTTTGTGTAGTTGTGTGTACCTTTTAGGGGTTGTTTGTGGGTGTTCTTGGTTAATAAGGGGATCTAGCTTGAATTTGTGATCTGACAGAGGACTATGCATCATCTGGTAAATGAAACTCTCCCTGATAAGTAATATATGTGCATCTGCCATAGGGTCCATAAAAGTGACAACCTGTCAAGGAGGGCACATGTATTTCTGTGTCATCACGAGTATAATCATCCATGTTTCTTTTGCATGTTGATTGCAAAATGGCTAACTGCACTTTGTTAGCTCTGTCATGTGGCCACTGTCGCTCTGCTGCGAATATGAAATAGTATTCCCTTGCTTATGATATGATTTGAATCTCCAATCCTACCACAGGGAAGGTCTTTTGTGACACATTGGCCACTTGACCAGCTTCTTTTTAGTGTAGATAAAGGACTGCCACATCATGTCAGCATTGTCTTGGAAGGCCTAAGAGAAGACATCTTGGAGAGATTGGGAATGGCAGCTAATTACAAGAATAATGCCAACTTGCCAAGAATCTTAACACATAGACAAGGATTGCTTTCTCGATTTTCAACACTATGTCAATGTGTTGGAATGCTTCTCTTCCTCTATCGTCATCCTCATCTCCCGATCAGCATTCTCACTCCTCTTCCTCTTCCTTTATCCTACTTTTTCCCGTCACACTTCTTCCATCTCCCTCTCATTCTTGACATTAGTTGAGATTTCATCTCGGGACCCTTGGAGATTCTCGAGAGATCTTGGAAATATTGGAAAAGATGGCAGACGATGGTGTGTGGATTTATCAGCTACTGGTAAGCAAGGCAACAACGAATAATTATTGGGCTGAGGTGTGGTTTCACTAGAAGAAATCCTTGCCAAATTTATTGATGCCATTATGGTTTCTCATGAAAGAACCATCAGCATGCATTCTTTCATTTGTTTGCTCTAGAATTCCTAGTTTACGAAAAATTTCTACTTTCTATAGAATGCATGGTAATAAATTGAATATCCATTTTCCTCCTTTTCCTGCTTTCTACTTTTTATGAAAGGCATGGTAATTCTTGTTAAAGTTCTGTGGTTCTTTATAATTTTCCATGATTTTTTGAAGCTTTGGAGGTATTGCTATTTGTGTATTTCATTTAAAAGTTTTGTTTTACAGGCTAAACCTCACATGGTTAACAAATTTTTTTCATGTTTCTCAAAGCTTTGGAAGGAATTCCTATTATGCACATTTCATTTAAAATTCTTATTTTGCAGGCTAACTCACATTACTTTGCCATAATGGAACAGGTACGTCAGTAAGGTTCCTTATCTTCTACTCTTGTTACTTTGTTTGGTTCCACTCTACTTGTTAAAATGTTTGTGTTATTTCCATTATGGATTATTGATGGAGATTTACCAGATAGTTGTCTCTAGGTAAGTAGTTGATATGACACGAGTAGGTCTAGGATTTATATGAATTCTTGTAAGATGTCGTGAAAATCTACATAGAACATCCTTTCTTTCCCATGATATGCCATTGTTGGTACTCTTTTAGGGGACTAGATTGAATCCATCGTGGTTTCCCTAGCGGTTTACTTTGCTTGTTAGACACCTCCGTCTTTCCACATTCATGTTATAACTGCTAGTCCAGAGAAACATCTATAAGAGTCTGTTGAATGAGAGCAGGAGTTAGAGTGAGGTTGAGGAATGTTGGCGAGAGAGCAAGCTGAAGGACAAACATCAAGGTGATCTGATGAGGAAGAATAAAAGGAAACAGAAAGTGGTGCTCGTAAGTCTTTAATAGCAAAGAAGGGAGGTTCCTTGGTGAAGATGGTTGGACTACTGCCTCCTGTAGACAAAGAACTTCAGGTGCAGAGCTTCAAAAGCTCATGAGTCTATTCAACTTTGGAGGCCAGGCCAGGCACCATAAGCAACTAATGCTTTTGGTATTTTGGGTAAGGGACCTCAGTCAGCATTCTGTCAGAATGCATTGGTTGGTTGGAGATGCAAGTCTGTGGGCTATAGGAGTTTTCTTTGGAGTGAAGAAGTTGTGAAAGATCAGACAAATCAGAACCATAGTATACAGGAGGAGGAACTCCAGAGGAGCACTATGTGAAGAGGGATAAGCTGTCAGATCCTACTTGAAGCACTGCGATGGACCGTGAGATCAGCAATGACAAATAGCGATGGCAGCGAACAATACACATAGTAGTACCAACAGGATGAGCATGTCAAAGAACAGAAATTGGGCCCAAAAAGTCATCCCTCGCAATGAGGAAACATTGGACCGTTGGTTATTCAGAAACTACCCCAAGTTTAGTGTTTCACTACCATAGTTGGAACCTCCAAGAAGGGGTCTTGCACTCGCAAGCCAGCAGTGAACCGAATAGGTTCCTACCTCACGGATTGATGGTAGTTGAAAGCAGATACAAGAAAGACGGGCTAAAGGGTGAAGGAATGCAGCCATCATGTTTGTGCATGGGAGAGGAACGCCTGAAGACTGTGTTCCCAAGAACTGGAAGTGGGAGGGGGTGTATAGTGGAAGAGCCCACCCCTTACAAGGGGATGGCAGGCAATGATAGATGGGAATGGGGACAATGGTTGGTTGATAGACTTGCATGTGCGGTGATGACCTCGGCTGCACGGACCTTAGGACATCATGAAGGATGGGGCCTCAGTGGATCTCGGGCAAGGGGACTAAAGTTGACGAGATGGGGGGAGGTTGCTGGGGCAGTGGGCGGCAGAGGAGGCCAGTGGCCCAACTGTTGACCAGTAGGGTGTCAGACATGCAGTGTGCACATAGTGGGCACATGCAGGTGCACGCAGTCATGCACTAGCCATGCCTGGCGATGCCCTTTCGCAGCATGCTAGGCGTACGGGGGTGGTGATTGGGAGGGCTGGCATTGGCCAGGCCCCTCTCATTGGAAGGTGACAGTTGGGGGTCACGGCAGCAGGGGGCGGCGATGTTGGCACAGTAGTCGGTGGCAGGGTGCGGCTGGCAGCTCTGGTGGACAGCGCTGGATGAGAGAGAGAGAGAGAGAGAGAGAGAGAGAGGGAGAGGTGTTGGGGCAATGACAGCGTAGGGGCGGTGGCAGTGACGCTATGGTAGCAGAGGCTCTGTGCTTCTCACTCACCCCATCTAAGGCCTCCCTTCCCCGTCTCAAAGAAGCACGTATAAATAATCTTAACATTCGTACTAAAGTTCATGGAAAATTTAAGAAAAGACTTACAGCAGCATTTATAGAGGAGTTACCCTTAACCCTAACCCTAAATGGACTCCCTAACTCAATCCTGAACTAAATTACCCATAGACTCAAAAATTGTGCAAATGTTGCACAATGGTACATCAAAATAGAAAAAGTGGATAAATGAGCTGATAAAGTCTCAATGGACTCATCGTCCAAAGACCCACATATCAAGCATGAAGCATCATATGGGTTGTCTTTGAACCAAAGGGAAGCCGGTGTTGTTCTTTAACAGTGGTAAACATGCTCCGGGTCAACCTAGGCACAGGTGACCTCACCACTGTCTGTAGAAACTATTGTTCTTTTTTTTTTTTTTTTTCAAGGTCTTTGGGCTCCATGCGATTGCATTATAGGAGCTGTACAAGGTAGTAGCTTGGACAAAAAGGAACTACTTAGGGCTCCGAAGCATAGTTGACCAGTAGATCATTTTTGGAAGACTACACATGGCAAAAGGAGAGCTCTCGTGTTTTCTTTTTCTAATGCCAAAATCAGGTATCATGCTAGTGGTGAGAATGGGATGGCAGGATGGAAAGGAGAGTGGCTGCTTAAGCCTTCTTCTTACTTGTCATTGTTTATATTCCCACTTCAGTCGTTGAGCATAGGTGTGTTTTGTAGCTGTTGGATATAGGTTCAAGGTCAATTATTAGGTACCTATTACAATCTTGTTCAATAATAAATGTCACTTAATTCATTACGAAGATTGACGAGTTTATCATTACACATAATGAATTCCTTGAATGTGTGTAATTGTCATCAGATTATGATGAGATCATAATAATGAGACTGATGACTTATAAATACATGTTATTAATTATTTCTATTTGAATGATGTTGGAGAAGGATATCAAACATCCTGTGAGACTAGTACAAGTTATTCTAGCTCATTGGATGATGGTGACTGATCTCATTAGTCACTTGTGTGGAGACACTATGGTGAACCCGTAGGTGCTCATTAGGGAATGGAGTTTACTGGACTGATCCAACATGAATTGTCGGATGGTAATTTACCTGACTGTTAGCCAGCTTCATTCATCGTCACAGTGGTGTGGTTGGTCCTTGGACTTGAGACACTAAAGATATCTTGTTGGTGGACTTCTGAGTTTTGACTTTGGCTCACGAATTCCTATCCACGGGATCTCTAATAGTTAAAGATTAGGTTTAGCGGAAAAGCTTCGAAGGTGATTGTGTGTTCAATATGGGATCATTCGCTCCCAGATAACTGGAGAGAGAATGCTCTAGGATAGATCCGCAGGAGTCTCTGGCCAGAGCGGACACAATATCAGAAAATGTGTTTTCTGATATTATACAATAGAGTTTGATCTAAGTTAGTTGACCATCTAGGGTTTGACAGTTGACCATGTCCTAGGTTGACTCGAGAGCATTGTACGAATGAAGGATTATAGTCATGCAGTAACTGTAGACATATAGGTTCCATGAGTAGGTTGTTGAACCCCATTACCTTCCAGAATCATGCATTGTTGCTTGACACCCAACTTGATCGGAAGTTCGGTCGAATTTACATGAGATGTTAATTCGGTTAAGTAATTAATTGAATATAAAATATTAATTAATTATTATAAGTCGATAAAGTGTTATTGGACTTAACGGACTGAAAATCGGATTGGTGAATGGGCCTAGAGGGTCACACGCATAAAGATTCTCAGTCGATGGTGTTTAAGTGACTTCTTTGAAAAGTCACGCCGACTTAATGTATATACATGCCGTGTAGAAACCCTGGACCAAGTTCCATGAGTCTCTCCCAGTTGGCCACCTCCTCTCTCTCTCCTCCTCTTATGGGCTCCCCCTTCAGGGCACTAGGCTCTTCCCATCTCCGTCGCGTGCACTTCCCGAATGTCGGGAACTCTCCGTCCGCTTGTTCCGGACATCGTTGCGGCAAAGAATTATAAGCGGGCCTGCTGATCTGAACGAGGGAGCGAGGACGAACCGTCGCAGAGGATCGCGTGGATACTACAGGAGGCCGGACGCTTGTACGGCTAGCAACATCGACTCGACGGAACCGATACGAACGCAGATCTGAATCCGCAGACAGTGATTCGATCACATCCAATTTTTCAGTTTTATTGTTTTTCGTTCCGAAACGGATCGAGGGAATCGGTCGGGATAAATTTTTCGTGTTCCGATTCTGTTGCGTTCTTCGCGTCCCGCCCTGAGCCCAACGGTAGCAACGTCGATCCTTTCAGAGTTTGGAAAGAGGTTGACGGAGGTACCAAGTTCTAGAACAATTTAGCCTATGCTAGACTTTTAACGGGGTTGACCAATTATAGGAGATACCAACAGTTCTAATGCTGCATTGGGGTAGTTGTGATTTCCGGGTTGAAGTGAAAGTTGAATCACCTTCATCTGATTATCTGGGCGAAATGGACTGACCTACAAGAATGTAGTCCATGCTTAAAAGACATACAGGGAAAATTAGGAAAAGAAGGGGAGTGGCAGGAGGAAGATGACTGAGTTTACTCAGTCATTCAGAGTATCAGATTTGGATGAGTTGCGTCGGAGAAACGCTATAGCAGATCATATTTTGATTGACTTTGTTATGGCACATGTGCTGGTCAAAGCCCCCATAGATAAAGTGAAAGAATTATGTTGTTACATCTGATGGAATTGTCCTTAATGAATGGAAGCGAGAGACAATTTGGCTTTTTTCTCTGATATTGCCTGGAAAGATGCGATCTCCTAGCTTGCATCCCAAATAGTGGTAGGTCTCTGGAAGGAAACTATGAGCTCTACTAACCTTTCACAAAGCCTTGGGGGATTTTGTGTTCAGAGGAGCATCAGTGGATTGGTCAACAAGGTACAGGGTCAGATGCCCCAGAAGTCACATGCCTCTTCTATGGGCCAGTACCTTGTAATGCTATTTCTGCATCACCTTCTTATTGCCGTCATCTCCCCTTCTTCCCTAAATGTCAAAGTACACCAGAGAAACAATCCTTTGATAGCTGCAATGGAGTCTTGGAACTTGGGGAAAGCATTTTCTTGCTTAAACTAACATAGAAACAGATAGGACAACTGATGCGGGACAGTAAGGGGAAATTAGGATGAATGGCTCGGAGGCCCAAGGAGGAGAGGAAGAACACAGGTAGATAATGGACGAACAAGAGAAGAAGGGGGAGAGGTTGGGAAGAAGAAGGTAGGGCTTCACACCCTCAAACGGATCATCCCATCTCGGGAGAAACACACAGTGGCGGCAACACATTCATTCATTCTCCATTCTTCAATGCCTCCCAAAGGAGGGATACAAGACAATATATAAAGACCCTAAAAGAAAACCTAACATAACCCTAATACTAAAGGACCAAAATACCCCTTATTCAAAATAAAAAGACTTAAAATAGACCTAAATCTAAAAATACATCAATTGGGCCTTTAATGGGCCAAACAAAATAAACATTGGGTCCTGAGCTTTGTTTTAGTAGTCTCTGGATTCCCATCATTCTCCCATTGTTTGAGAAAACTCGTCATCGAGTTTTAAAGTAAGTAAATATCCATGGAGAAATGCTAGTAGCATACTCAGAAAACAACACAGACGACTCATGAATCATCGTGCGCAGGAATGCTCCAACATGAGGAAGAAAATGTACCTCAATGTCGCTCTATATATGGTCAAAATCTTGCAACTGATGACATCTCGAACGACCTTCGGCTGATCGACCACATCTCCAATTAGCTTGCTCATTCTCTTCAGTGAGGAAGAGGTCATTATCTGCTACAGGCATCACTGATTCAGTCTCCTCCAAATATTCTTCTTCTAGTGCTAGATCGGCTACATAGTGTACCTCTTTCAGTTGATTTTCATATTGCTCGATCATCGCTGGGTCGGCCTCATAGACAACATCCTTTGGCTTGGTCAGTATGGCACAAAGGCTCAGGATATCACCCTTCAACTGGTCCAAATCGTGCTTCTAATCATTCATGAAGTTGTCCCAATCATCCACTAATTTATATAATCTAAGATCCTTAGACATCTCCCAATGTCTGCTCGAGTAGTCAGTAGTCATCCCCTCGAAAAATATGGGAAGTGGCACGCAAAATGATGCACCACTGACTGAAGAAGCACGGGACGAGGTCCGTCTCATTGCAAAGATGCCAACGGTACGATCGACGCAAGAAACATAGATCAAACCACCAATCTTGGTATGCGTGCAAAAGTAACATGCAAAACGATGCAAGTCGGGGTAGATATGTGCTGAAATTGGATGGGCCTAATTGAGATGAGGCCAACGCCGTTGACGGCGCTCAAATCGGAGTCCGGGATGACTTCGAACGGCACGCACAAATGCCTTGTAAAGCGTGCAAGCACGACACGCAAAACGATGCACCATTGGCCAAAGAAGTACTGGACGAGG
The DNA here is from genome assembly GCA_030544215.1 of Zantedeschia hybrid cultivar. NCBI lineage: Eukaryota > Viridiplantae > Streptophyta > Magnoliopsida > Alismatales > Araceae > Zantedeschia > Zantedeschia hybrid cultivar. The sequence goes on along the minus strand of JARZZO010000013.1, from coordinate 9,310,970 downwards.
TGAGCTTCGCTGCAAGGATGCCAACTATATGATCGACGCACGAAACGGAACACAAACGAGGGCCTTGATATGTGTGTAGAAACAACACGTAAAACAAGGCAAGTCGGAGACACAGCGTGTTGGATCTAGGTTGATCTCATTGAGACGAATCCAACGGCGCAAACGGTGCGCGAATCGGAGCCCAGACGAGCTCTGCACGAGGGCAGGGCGTTAATGGTTCCGGTTGTACCACCCGGCACCCAACATGGATCTAGATTGGGAGGGGCTTGGACCAGGTAGCAAGTGGTTCGAACCACTAAGTCCTAGTCAAACCAATTAGGGAAACTGGCTTGGTTCAATAGGGTTGGACTTGTTGGGTCCTGATCTGGCTCGGACCAGATCAAATGGGCTCGGACCAGCTTGAACGTGGCTCGGGCCACGTTAAAAGAGACTGGCGGCTCAACCGGGTCAACCGGTTTGATCGGGTCTTAAAAAGAGAGGCACGTGCCTTCTTCTTCCTCACCCCCTTTCTTCTTATATTCCTCCCTTCAGCATGCACGAACTAGAAGGGGCGGGCGGCTCGGGGTGCAGGGAGAGCTTTGACGGAGGCAGATCGAGTCGGCGGCGACGGCGGGGAGAGGCGGCGACGTGGACGGTGGTTGCGGGTCTCGCCGACGACGGCGGCTATGGCTTCGGGGCGCAGGGGGGGACGATGGTGATTCCGACTGGGGGGAACGGCTTCGGCTGCAACCGGGTCAAGCGGAGTGCAGGAGTGCCAATTTCGACATCTTCGATGTGATTGAGCATGCGATCCTCGTCGCAGCGTCAGATTACCCGGCGGAGTTGCATGTCTAGAGGGATCGGATTGCGGAGAGGCTCTTCTCGTGTTGCTTGCCCCGGTGCTTTGGTTGTGACCGGGTCAAGGGGGGGAAGGGAATTGCGGCTAAGCGGCGGCGCAGGCGTACGGTTCCGTCGGCACTAGCGGGGCCGGCGGGCGCCAATGACGGCAGCGGCGGGCGGCATCGGCCTCGTCTTCCTCCTCTTCTTCTGTTTCTTGTTCTTTCGGAGGATGAGGAAGGTGGCAGGGTTGCCGCAGCAGTGGTGGATGGCGGCGTCGTTGCTGATAGATGTTGCCAACGACGGCGACGGTGGATGCAGTAGTGGCGACAGATGCTTTGGGTGCAGGACTTGGATCGTAAGAACGATCCAAAACCGGCTTTAATACCAAGTTGATGCGAGACAACAAGGGGAAATTAGGATGAATGGCTCGGAGGCCCAAGGAGGAGAGGTAGACCACGGGTAGATAATGGACGAACAGGAGAAAGGGGGAGAGGTTGGGAAGAAGAAGCTAGGGCTTCACGCCCTCAAACGGATCATCTCATCTCGGGAGAAACACACAGTGGTGGCAACACTCATTCATTCATTCTCCAATCTTAATACCTCCCAAAGAAGGGATACAAGACAATATATAGAGACCCTAAAAGAAAACCTAACATAACCCTAACACTAAAGGACCAAAATACCCCTTATTCAAAATAAAAAGACTTAAAACATACCTAAATCTAAAAATACATCAATTGGGCCTCTAATGGGCCAAACAAAATAAACATTGGGTCCTGAGCTTTGTTTCAGCAGTCCTTGGATTCCCATCAACAACAAGTGCAATCTTCTAATTTTTATCATACTGCAGTAAGGACAAGTACAATCTTCTATTTTTTTTTCTCAGACTGTAGTAACAAAGAGTTGGCAGAGAAAACTACAGCCCTAGGGTGTGGAGTGCCAGTCAGTAGTGCAGTGGTAACGTTTCTAGAACAACTAGTGGTTAGGCTGAACTCCACAATTTGCTGAAGCGTGCTACTTAGGGATCCACTCCATTACAAAAGCTCAAAGAAGAGCTCAATCCTCATTACGATATTCCGGTTACAGGTTATCATAGTTTTGACACAGATTGCGACTTACGGCAACTGGCATCACATCACTGAGTGATTTGAAGAGGATGCAGGGATGGAGAACATTGACACCATCAGACAAGTAGAACCATTACCCTTCACAATTGAATAGGTACATTGTATTTTCAGGAGTTTACAGAAGAGGCTTCTTTTCTTTATTCGATAGCCAGAGTTAGAGTTTCTTTCTTTCTTATGTAGTCTGGTATTTAGTGGATGGCCGATGTTGATTGTGCTCCCTCTATTTACTTTAAATAAATTGGTGGCGTAATCCACAATTGCTTTTAAAAGAATTGCAAATGCAGAGAAACGCAAACTCATGTATTTTTTGCTTGTTATTTCTTTCAAACTCATAATATTTGCATATTATTTCTTTCCTTCAGTTGGTAACTGGGTGTATATTGCATTGCATTACCTTCAGTTTTAGGAATTCTGATTTTTGAATGATAATATCATGCCATTCTTACCATTTTGCAAAAAGGAAAGAACAAACAAAAAAAGAGTCATCCTTACATTAGTATGCGTTGTAATCTAATGCTAACGAAAATTTTCAACTCAAGCTTTATGAAGCCTCTGGTTGTCAATGATGCAAGATTTCGTGCAGCCAAGGATTGCCATTTCAGATCTTCGCCCTTTCTCCATAGGTTTGGTAACATAGATCTTAGAGAGATCTCAAAGAGCACAAGAAATTCTCTCTAATGCTATAAACATTGTTGTAGAGATGCCTGGGCAGGGCAAGACAGTAGACCTCTCTAGTGTCTGCTCTGCAGGTAGACCTCATAAGTGATGATGAGGTGCCTCACTAATCATGTGGCCATTTTTTCAAATTCCCATATTTTAGGTAATTTCTTTTATGTCTGATCTTGCTAAAACATTATTATTGAACATTTTAGACAATTAAGTATGCCAAGCATCTCTCAAACATTGGGCCTCCTCGCCAAGTCAAGTCTATAAGATTGGAAGTGACATGAATCCTGGGTTGGTGCCTGCTGCATGTGTCCACGGATGGGAGTCGATACCACAACCTCATGATTGTCCATGAAGTGCGTTATCCAACTCTTCCACTCTGTAGGAGCTGTAGAACAATGAGAAGAAGGGAGGAGGAAGAGAAGAGGAGCGGAGGACAGCAACAAGTAGGGCTGCGGCACACACTAAAATCACCAGGCCGCCCCTCTCAATCTCTGGTATATGTTGATATTAGGGTACATAAAAGCACAAATACCCTTGAGACATAAATACCCTCTGTACAAGTTTTACAAAGGGTAAAAAGTAAAAACAACCACTATAAAATATAACAAAAGACAAAGTTACCTCTGACTACACCCCCTCAAACTGAGTATAGATATTAGACATGCACAACTTAGACAAAAGAGATGTAAAAAGATCTTTAGATAGCTTTTTGGTGAAGACATCTAAAAGCTGATCAGCAGAGCAAACATAAGAGAGACATTTCTCCAGAATCTAACTTTTCTCGAATAAAGTGACGATCAATCTCAATGTGCTTCGTTCTATCATGCTAAATTAGATTGTTAGTGATGTTGATGACAGCCTTATTGTCACAATGCAAGCGTATTGGTGTGTGAACTTGAACTCCAAGATCTTGAAGGAAAAGTTTTAGCTATAACATCTTTGTAATACCGTGTCATGACTCGCTACTCAACATCAGCACTGGAACGGGCACATATAGTATGTTTCTTGCTTCGCCAAGTAACAAGGTTCCCACCTAGAAACAAACAATAGCCAGTGGTTGACCGTCTATCATCTCAAGAACCTGCTCAATCAACATCTATAAAGGCATCAATATTTAAATGACGAGTCTTAGTGTACAATAGCCCTCTACTAGAACAGGACTTGATATAGCGCAATATTCGCTCCACAACATGCATACGAGGGACCCGAGGAACATGCATGAATTGACTGACAATACTCACATTATAGGCAATGTCCAAGCGAGTGAGGGATAAATACAAAAGCTTCCCCACAAGGCGTTGATATGTGTCTTTATTGGATTTAGATGAAAGTTCCATACTGACTCTGAAAGTCCATGATTGGTTTATATAGGATTAAAAGGTGGTTTACACCCAAACTTTACAGTTCCTTGAAGCAAATCAACGACATATTTCCTTTGGCAAATGTAGAGGCCATGTTGAGACTTGGCTACCGTAATGCTAAGAAAGTAGTTCAGCTCCCTAAGGTCTTTGATATCAAACTCATATGCCAACCTGTCCTTAAGCTTTTGTATCCATAGAATTCTGGGTCGGATCGGGTCCCCGAATCGGGACCCGGCGATCCCGATCCGACCCGGATCGGATCGGCCGAGTCGGCCGATTTAGATGAAGTCTGGCCGGTCCGACTCGGCCAGATTAAAAAAAAAAAAATCAGAAAAAATCAGGAAAAAATAAAAAAAATTGTATACATATGATTCAATGAATGTACAATAAAAATGAATGCAATTCATGTACATCCATAAAAATATATACATTAAAGACAACTAAGGGTTTGATGTCCGGAAGAGTGATGTTATTTCCTTTGAAAAAGCAAGTGGACAAGTGTCCTAAGGGTCGGACAATTGGAAAAAATCGAAGGGGTTTGACAGTGACTCTGCAAAAGCATGGAATTCCACATGTGTGTCAACTAAAGGAGCAATGCCTAATGAGGATCAAGCTTGGACTCCAAAGACTAATTTCGATAAAGCTGACGAGCCTGGTTGCTGGGGCAATCGCAGTGGTTCATTTTAGCAGAGAGATGCTTGGAGTCAAGAAAAGCCTCATGGTGGAGCACATAGTTCTGGCGAGGGATGTGGCTGGGAGAGATCTAATGGGGGGAGTGCAGAGAACGGCGGATGGTAGCCATTCATAACATGGCAATGTACATCAACTTCATGTTTCTGCTTTGATGGTTTTGTATCTATTGTGGTTGTTGGTTATTCTCTTTTTGTCTTATATACTGATGATCATCTGTGTATATTTTCCTTCCAATGTATGAAGCCAGTGACAACTTTTTTTTTGGACGGAGCCTATTTTGGATCTTTCCAGATAAAAGGCAAGAAGGTTTAATCACTTCGTTTGTCCCTAGCCTATTCTACTTGAGATTTTCCAACCTGTAGCCTGTTTTGGGGGTCAAGTTGCCGGCGGCGGCGGTGGCCGGGGGAGGGGGAGGGGCTAGGGGATGGCCAGCAGCAGCTGCTGGCTGGATCGGGCCCCCTTAAGGGGGGAGCCGAATCGGGCCAAATTGGACTGGACTGGCCAGATCGGCCGGTTCAGACCCGATTCGGACCAATTCACATTGTTTTTTTTTTAATTATTATTATAAATGGGGGGGGGGGGATGAACAGTGAAATCCCCTCCGAATCGGATCGGAACCTGCCGATTTCGATTCGAATCGGCATCGGCCGATTCCGCAACATGTATGTATCTTTATAGTATAATTTCCATTGATAATCATATCATCCACATACACAAGAATAACCACCACTCGGCCATCCTTCCACTTGATGAAAGGAGTGTGATCGGAGTTGTCATGTTGGTAACTAAGTTGACCCCCGCTCTAGAAAGGTCTATCATGGCGACGCTTGAGAATATTCAGATGAGTCTGATACAGCTCTCCCACTAGCAAGCCTCACTAGAATGGAAGATAACTCCATTATACACACCAATGACTCCCACTCCAGAGGGACCCGTCATAGCGACATTGGAGGGATTCAAGTGAGTCTGGGACAAATATCTCATCAGCAATATGAACTCGCTCGGGTAATGGAAGGCCTTGCGAGGCAGTGGACAGAAGTCTTGACAATGGATAGAGTCAATAGGCCCTTCTCTTGTGAAGAGCCAGGACCAGAATGCAGCCGTCCTTTAAAGAAGAAGGGCAAACTTGTCATGGACTTAATGAAGTACCAGAAATCCTACACCGAGAGGGAATGGTGTTCAAATGAAAATGTTATGAAAGTCATGACAACACTCTCGAGGCCACCTTTACAGCTAGACAAGGTTGTCGAGGGAAACAAGTTGCCGGTGCGGAAATATGGATAAGTTTTAAAGACACTGAATCCCTGACAAAAAGGCTCAAAAGACCATATTCCTTCCCGAAGGAAAAGACCCAAGAACTCTTCGAGTTATATATCAGCAGAAAAGCAATTGTTCTGCCTAAGCCGCAAAAGGAAGAAGAAATGCATCGAATGGATGCACCCAACTACTACCCATACCACCGCTTCATCACCCATCCAATTGAACGTTGCTTTATGTTCAAAGATAAAGTGGAAAAGTTGACTCAAGAAGAGAAGATAAATATGAGGAAGTACCTGGTGAATCCCCCACAGCCACATGATGTACATGTAGCCAATTACATGGTAAACGTAATTCACAGAATCTTTTCGAAGGTAGAAAATTTTTCAAAAAACTCCAGTCGAGGAAATCTTTAAGCCCCACCTTAAAGAAGTCCCTTGCTATAATATAGAGGGATAGCCTTGGATAGGCCGGTCACTACTCGAACCAAAGCTACCGTCAACACCGTAGTAATAATTGCAAGAAATATGAAAAGACATATCCTTGGACAACAAGGAGCTTTGGAGAAAGAAGCAGAAGACAGTTCCTCTAAGAGAAAAGAAAAGAACACAATTGGTGAATACCAAATATTGCCAGATACAGTGGTCGAACAAGCTTCCAAAGCAACTTTCGATCGTAGCTAGCCAGAACAACAATGGACTAAGGTCGAAAAGAAGAGGTCAACGTCGACAAAACTTTTAGAGGCAAAAGATAAAAAGAACAAGGCAATAGTCAAGAGTGCTCCACCTCTAAGGGTGCAACCTTAGTCCTGCTTCATCAGAGAGGCGGCAAGGAGGAAGAAACAAGACAAGAAACATGAGGAAAAATGAAAAGAGGAAGCTAAAAAGACATGAAGCTTTAGCTAGTTCCTTAACTATGGCCAAAGACGGAATCACGCCTCTGCAGAGCTCCAAAATACCATTAATGAGTTAAAAGAATGCTAACTAGGACAGCCAACAAATTTTTTTAACCTGGATAAATGTATTTCATGGGAAGAACTCAAAAGGCGAGCTCAATTAAAGGCTTGGCTGCTACAGCTTCGTGAGCATATGCAGGGGGTAAAAGGGGGTTATCTCTCAATCCCAGATGATGTCAGCATATTATGGGGAGATGACCTAACACTCGAAAAGTTCGAGTGACAATTCTAGTCAATATCTTGCAGCATGATCTCAGTCCAATTCCAGGTTGGGGAGGACACCTTAGATGACAAGATCAGATGCATCTCACCTGAGTCCAATGGAACATGGCCTTTTCTTTACTAAATGGCCGTCATATGAAGTTGTACTACGTTCCAACGCATAAGGTCCCTGAGTGTTAACAGCAAAAAGAGGCCCCAGCGCCATAGGATCTAATGCACATATGTGTCAAAAAAAAAAAGGGGGGGGGGGTGTGGAGGGGCGTAAAAACGAGGTGCCCCGACAGACTTGATTGGTCTCACTCACTCCTATGAGGGGCAAAAAAGTCCAAAATCGGCTGAGGTGAAAATCCGAAAGGGCACTTCAGGCGAAAATGGGTAAATCCTGCTGTGTGAAAACCCACGAGAGTGCATAGGCAAAAATAAGAAGGGGATAGCTTCGATGAAAATCCGTAAGGGCGCCGATATTAGTAATTAAAAGAGAAAAAGAAAAAAATCATCATCATCCAGCGACTCACTGGGGTATGGCTCGCAGAAGCCGTTCATATCAAGTGTGTTCAAAAAATATACACATACACATATAGCCATATCCTGATGGGGGGAGAACTCTCTCGCCTGTCCCAAGCGAGGATTGAATTTTTCCACATCCCTACCTAGGGAGAATATCAGAGTCGTCAAGGACAAGAAAAATCCTTGGTGTCACTTTACATTGAGTTAGTGGTATAGAAATTATTCCATCTAGGGTTACGACTGAGGCGACGATGATGATGTTCTTCCGACTCGGTAAGGAAGTGGGAAACTCGATTTCTCATTTGATAGGGTCAAGAAGAGCAATTCACACTCTTGGCTAAAATCATTGGTCCCACCTGAAAAATCTCTGACAACAATTCATACAGAAACACCAAAATCCTTGCGCCTTCGAGAGGCGTTGTATCCCAAACTTCCCATCATATATCTTAGTCCCACTGGCGTCCCAATAGGCAAATGTTTTGCCCACTTGGGAGGCAGATATATCCCAATAGGTAAACTTTTCTTGCACCCCCGGAGGACGTTGTATCTCAAAATTCAACCAAAATTATCTTGAGCCTCCGGGAGGCGTTGTATCCCACAATTCAACCAAAATTACCTTGAGCCCCCGGGAAGCATAGTATCCCAAAATCCTTGCGCCCTCAGGAGGCGTAGTATCCAAAAATCCTCAGTCTTTGGAAGCTGTTGTATTCCAAAATTCACGGGTACCTAGAGCCTTGTTTTCTTGGAAACTTCAGAAATCGCAAGACCCGTTGAAGTCTTTGTATCCACTATCCTTATCGGCTCACAAAGAAGCCTTAGTTTCCTACTAGAAATTCCTTATCGGCTTACAGGGAGGCCTTAGTTCCTTATCAGAAAATTCCTTATTGGCTTATGAGGAGGTCTTAGTTCCCTACTAGAAAATTCCTTATTGGCTCACAGGGAGGCCTTAGTTCCCTATCAAAAAATTCCTTATCGGCTTACAGGGAAGCCTTAGTTCCCTATTAGAAATTCCTTATCGGCTTATAGGGAAGCCTTAGTTCCTTATCAGAAATTCCTTATTAGCTTACAGGGAGGTCTTAGTTCTCTACCAGAAATTCCTTATCGGCTCATCGGGATGCTTTAGTTCCCTACCACAAAATTCATATCTAAGGCCTTAGTTTCCTACCATATAATTCCTTATTGGCTCACAGGGAAGCCTTAATTCCCTACCAGAAAATTCCTTATTGGCTCACAAAGAAGCCTTAGTTCCTTACCAGAAATTCCTTATCGGCTCATAGGGAGGCCTTAGTTCCATACCAGATAATTCCTTATCGGCTAACAGGGAGGCCTTAGTTCCCTACCAGATAGTTCCTTATCAGTTCACAATGAGGCCTTAGTTCCCTACCATAAATTCCTCATTGGTTTCCAAGGAAACCTTAATTCCCCACCAAAAAATTCCTTATGAGTCGGGGAAGCCTCAGTTCCCCACTTACCACAAGAAATTCCTTATCGGCCTTCAAGGAAGTTTTTATTTTCCTACCACAAAGTAGACTCCTTTCGGCCGCAAGAGCCATGATATCCCAGAATCCTTGTCTCTCGGGAGCTGCTGTAAACCCAAATCCCATGGTTGCCTGGAGCCTTTAACCTCAAGTAGGCAAAAAGTACACAAGTCTCACCAAAATTCCACCACTCAATCATTTCGGCCCTCAGAGAAGCCGTAATTCCTACTCGACAAAAAAAAGAAAAGAAAAAAAGGAACTTAAAAACGAGGTTCCCCGACGGACTTAATTGCCTCTCCCCCCCATCCTCATCGGGGGGATCGATTAAAGGTAAAAATGTCTCAAACCCAGCTAAGGTGAAAACCCGAAAGAACACCTTAGGCAAAATCGGATAACATCGTTACATGAAAACTCAAAAATGCATGTAGGCAAAAATAAGAGAGCTAATGCTAGCGAAAACCTGAAAAAGGTGCTAGTATTAGTTAAAGAAAAAAGAAGAAAAAAGAGATTCATGCAACATACAACAAAGAGTTCATATCACCTATGCTTAGCATTGATCTTCAGAAGAACATTTGTAATACAGTGAACTAGTGGCAAAGCTCGAGATAAGCTTGCGGGACTTCGACAAAAGGGGGGCGATAAGAACTACAATGGAGAAATAGTATATCAATTATGGCCCGGGGAAGAGCCATGTCCCGCCAGAGTCTGCGATATACCGTCTACCAACAAATGGAAAACTTCAAGCCTTTGAAGAAATTCGGCTCCATCTCTGGAATGTCAGTCGAAGTGATGATCGATGGCTGCCACAAAATGAGAGTTTTCCCTCCAACAAAGCTTCAAGAATGTATGCCTGCGGGCGTTAAGCGGCATTATGGGGTTCCTCGTCCGCTATACTAGAAAGGACAATATCCTTCTTATATTAGAGCGCAGGAGTCTTTGCAACCCGAGCTGCATTAGTTGCCTCGACAGTTTCAATCTCGAATCTCGGCTTGCTTCGGCAAAAGGCTGCTCGACAATTGGCGAGACTAAAATATCGTCCTCCCCGTGTCCCGCCATGGGAAGAACTCCCGTGTGGACCATGAGGACAAAGACAACAAGTTGCAAGAAGATAAAGAGAGGAAATCAGCGCCAAAGAGTTGCAATAAAAGTCTCGAGATACAAAAACTGACCAAGTTCTAATGAAGTCCCAGATATTAGGTCAGTTTAGCGTTTCGTGTGGAGCTCCTGAAAATGCAGAGATAAGGTATTGATATCCCAAGATAGAGTAAATGCCAGAAGAATCAAACGACTCGCACGTATATTCTTAAGAAGTCTCAATGTCATGAAAGACGAGATTCCCTGGAATCGAGTAAACGTCTAAAGATTCGAGCAGCATCAACTCTCGAAGAACTTCCAAGTCGTGAAGGCCAAGAGGGTTCTCATAATTAGAGGGGTTGGACGCTTTCAAATACACCCGAGAGCTGAAAAGTTATAAAAACAAGACTTCATGGGCGTATCTTAAGGTGCCTAAGTACCAAAATTGAAGGCCATTGAGATCCAGATAAGCTCAGATAGAACATATGCATAGTAAGCTGAAGCGATGTGTCGTCTGGCATATACGAGACGGCGCTTAACTTTCCTCGATAGCCGTAAATACATAAGGCAAGATTCGGGAATTTATTAGGACATCACCGGCATGTCGCATGTGAGAGTCTCTCAAACATGCAAAATGAGGATTTTTGTAGCCAAATGGAGCACGGGACATGCACCTTTGTCTTCACCTCCGACGCATGTCCCGTGGGGGACATTTGTTGAACCTTTTTTTTTTTTTTCTATGAAGGGTACCAAAAAAAAAAGAGAGAAGAGAGGAGAATTAAATGAAGCCCTTAAAAGAAGGAGGAAGAAAAATAAAAGAAGGGGGGGAGGGCCCACCTGTTTGTCAAAACTGGTGGCACCTCCCACTGGCTGCTCAACTGGTAGGGGGACCCCCCACCGGTTCTCAACCGGTGGGACGGTCCAAATCAGTGACACCCCCCACCAGTTCCCAACTGGTGGGGGTGTCCACCGGACACTCCCCTTGCTTCTCTCTATCCTCTCTATCCCCTCTCTATCTCCTCTTTATCCTCTCCCAAAGAAGTTCTATGGTGGCACCCCGCACCTCAATTTTTTTTGAGGTGGGTATCCCCACCGGATAAGGCCTCCGAGGCCTATAAATTCCCCCCCTAAGGGGGAGGAAGAAATCATGCCCATTTGGCCCACAATTTATAAGGGGAAATTCTGTCTTTTTTAAGACACAAACTTGTGTTTTGCACAAGTTCAGCGCACGCCAAGAGGAGTCGTCTCTTTTGGATTCCCTTTTAAGGTTCTCTTAAGGGAAAGTCTGTTGAAATTTTGTTGCAAATCCGGCATTATATGAGTCGTTACTCTATCGAATTTTAGTGAAATAAAATATTACCTATGTTGCTTTCATACTTAATGTATGTATGTATGTTTTTTGTATGTGTAAGCTTAATCTCATATTTAATTAATTATGTATGCATGTAATTAGCCATAATTAATTAACCATATGTTTAATTAATTATATACCTAATGACATAAATATCCTTAGCCTCTCCCCTCAATTTAACTAAGTTCTAAAACATACCGAAAGCCTAATTAATAGAATATAAACATACTCTTATAAACTATAACTTAAATAACATATACTTAACATGTTTAAAACACATATTATACTCCTTAAATAACTCATCTAATTACAGAATTAATCTTAACTGACTAAAATGACCCTCAAACTATAAAAATTAGTAAAAATCAGTAAACAAATCAGAGAAAAATCTTAAAAAAAATATAAAAAAGCTCCTAGTATTCCTTAAATACTCCCAAAACCCTAGAAATGACCTTAATACCCCCATAACATTAAAAATGACCAAAATGTCCTGCTCATGACAAAAATCTGTAAAATCACAGAAAGTTCTAAAAAATATAAAAATCACTCAGTATGCCCTAAATGCCCTTAAAACCTTAAAAATGAGTAAAATTACCATAATACCCTTAAGATACTAAAAATTATTAAAGATTTTAAGAAAAATCATAAAAAAATGTCATATCACTTAAAACATGATAAAAATCTATAAAACCCACATTAAGCTAAAATAACCAAAATACCCCTTCAACCTAAACATTTAAAATAATTCTAGAATACCTCCTACGGTTTTGTAACATTTCTAAATCATTAAAACTCATCTCAAACACCAAAATGGCCTTAATGCCCTTACGTCCTCCAAGTTGGCATAGTTATGAATATACCCTTATAGGTCTAAAATACTTGGAATCAATCTAGATGATTCGGAGTCAATCCAAAACCTTTTTAAAGTCTCCTAACCAATTATAAACCCTATCCTAAACTTGGGCAAGGCTAGAGGCTTAACCTAAAACATATCTCCATATGCATGTACTGCATGTAGTAGTAGTGTTGTATGTTACAAGGACATCAACGGACGGTTAATCAAGGGTTGTTGAGCGGTTGCTCGACGTAATTAACATTGACCGAGGCCAGTAGAGAGAGGTTTATACTCGGATCTTCGCCTGATCCGAAGTCCCAGATTCCCTGAGGGCTAATCCCAAGCTCGCATAGTCCAAAAAACAAAATAAATAAAATCGACTTATATTTCTCTAAATAAGGTAAAAATAAACAAAAAATACAAATAAAGAATTTGATAGGAGAAATCTAGGCTCAGGTTCCAAACAGAAACATAATTAGAAATGGGGTGTTTGGTATAAGTTCTCGTTCCCTTTTGAACAACAGTAGGGAGGTTCAAGTTAACAGGTGCAGTAGGTGAGGAGACCAAAGTTGGACTTGAAATTTCAACAGTTTCCTGAGATGGCAGATCCGTGAGAGGCCAATCCTTGTGCCATGTATGCTTGGAGTAAGGCAGAATATCTAATGGAGGCTTCTCATACGATCTAGATGTAGCACCAATTATGTCAGTGGCAAGAGGTAAAGGAATAGACTCTGGAGAGGAATCACAAAAGGAAGTAGGAGAATCTTCCCCTTTACCAAAAGACTGAGGGACAAAATAAGACTTACACTCAAAGAAGGTGATAACTTTAAGGACATATTTTCTCCCTGTTTGGGGGTTAAAGTACTTGTACCCTTTCTGAGTGGGAGAATACCCTAAAAAAGATGTAATGGACAACACGATGGTCAAGTTTAATAGAGCCAAGACTCAAAAAATGAATGAAGCTCAAATAACCAAAGACATGGGGCTTCAGAGCAAACAGTGGATGATCAGGACAAAGTACCCGAACAGGAGACATGTAGCCAAGTATCCGAGAAGGCATGCGGTTGATAACATATGAGGCGGTCAGGATAGCATCAGGTAGTTGACCTTGCAAGAGAAAAGCTTGAGAGGTCTCAAGTAAATGTATGTTTTCCTTTTCGTTACCCTATTTTGTTGAGATGAATTAGCATATAAAGATTCATGAATGATTCCTCATTTTCTATAAAGATATTGAGAGTCCTCTTACAATATTCTCTTGCATTGTCAAATCTAACATCTTAACATGCCGTTCAAATTGGTTTTTATTTATTTTGTAGAACACTTGAATAATTCGAGGTACTTCTTCACCAGACTTCATAAGGTAGATCCAACAACAATTAGAGAAGTTGTCAATAAAACTAATGAAATAGCAATGATCATCCACAGAAAGAACAAGAGATGGGCCCCAGACATCAGAATGAACAAGTTATAAAGGAAATGTTCTTTTTTATTTATGGAAATCTGAAAATTAGTGGTACAATGTCTAGCAATTGACACACTTGACACAAAAGAGTGTCAATCTTTATTGACTTGAATAAAGAAAGGAACAAGACTTGTAATGACCTAAAAGATAAATGACCTAGACGACTGTGCCACAAATGGATTGCTTTAAGCTTTTGGTTCATGCCACCATCAATACTAGATTGAAAACAAGCTCTACCACTGTGCTCAAAGTGATATAAGCCTCTTACTTTACGACCAGTCCTAATCGTCCGCTTGTGTTTCCGGTCCTGAAAAACACAATGTGTAGGAAAGAAGTTTACTGAACATTGAAAAGTTTTAGTTAAGCTGCTCACAGACAAAAGATTAATGGGTAAAGTGGGAACGTGAAGTACAGAGGACAGAGACAGGTCATTGTTGAGACTCATAGACCCTTTACCAGCCATAATGACATGGGTACCGTCTGCAACGGTCACCTTTTCTAATCCAAAACTCAAGGAATATCTAGTAAAGAGAGAAGAGATACCGATCATATGATCTATAGCTCATGAGTCAATGACCTAAGGATTATAACGGGGGGTAGCATGAGTGACTCAAAACCGTCCCTGTAATACCTGATGTAGTGGGTTTGGTGGCAGATGAAGATACTCCAAGTTGAGAGAGGATATGTTGAAGATGAAAAATGTCATTTGAGGAGAGTACATACACTTGAGAAGTAATAAGACTACCATTTAGGGAGGAGTTAGAGGGATCATCTTGGCTTTATTGATGGCAACATTACTCTTTGCCTGCTGTCCACCCTTTGTATTTTGAATTTCAGCAGTTTCTTATTAAGAGATCCCAATACTTGTCCACATTATGATTATCTTTCCCACAGTGTGTTACAATGTCTCATAGTCTTTCCTTTCTTTTTTCCCTGACCACCATCATCCTTTCTAGGCTTTGAGAAGGTGCTGACCAGTGCAAAACTCTCCCAAATTACGACCACCAACTACTACAGTACCTCCACTTATTGCTTTCTTTCGCCCCTCTTCTCTCAACATCTTGTGGTACACTTGTTCAAGAGATGAAAGGGGGCCAATGCTAAGAATGTGAGTCCTTAAGCTCTCATATTCTGAGGTGAGGCCAGCAATAAACTTGAAGATTTGATTTCTCTCCACATGTTGCAAATAAATCTTCTGATCTTCAGTACATGTCCAATTGTAAGTAGAGTAGTAATCTAATTCCTCCCACTTATTTTTTAGCAGTCTAAAGTAAGTAGTAACGCCAACACTATCCGGTATCAGGTCCTGTATATCAATAGTCAACTGATAAACATGAGAGATCATGCCTTTGCCCATACATTTGATTTAGAATGTTCCACATCTCCTTTGCAGTCTTCTTAATCATAATAAGCTATTGGATCTCTAAACTCATAGAGTTATCCATCCCATCACAAGATTATTCTTCAGCTCCCATCTAGCATAGGTAGAGTCATTATATGTTGGTTCCTTGACTCTTACCATCCTCGTCCTCTAAGGAAAATCTATACAGAAACAAACCAGATACGGTAATTAGTCTCTATCAACTTTACGACAGTCATCTACAGGACAAGAAGATGGTGTTACATAGGTAGAAGACCAGTATGACGCATCAAGGAGGAGTTAACTTCCTGAGAATCAGCACCACTGCTCATAGACGAATCCATGATGAGGAAAAGGGCAACTCCATGTAACTGTCACAACGATGTTGGTGACTCCTAACACCAAGGACAACTTCAGGGAGGAAGAAACCCTAGAAGTGAAGGGCAGGGGAGCCGACCCCTTCTCCACCAAAACCAGGGCATTGGATGCCAAGAACAAGGCATCAACTAATCCCCAAGGCTTTAAATAGGGGGAGAACCGGACACCAACTGCAACAAGGGGTGGTTGGCCTACTCCTCTCAGCAGAACAGGGCACTGGCCTGCTCTTAGGGTTTGACCAACCTGCTCCTCTCAGTAGAATAGGAAGAAGAGGGGCCGACCTCCAAGAAACCCTAATGGAGGTTGATCGTCCTGTTTCTCCACCATAATAGGGCACCGGCACCACAAACAAAGTGTCGGGTGCAAGAAGAAGGGAGACCATCCTCCAAAAAACCCTAATGGGGCGCTGACTACAAGAGTAGAGGGGGAGGGCCTTTTCTTTACATCAAAATAGAAGGTCTGAACCTCCTCTTGTTCCCTCCAAAGCCTTCCCTGCTCTGGTACCATGTAGAACAATGAGAAGAAGGGAGGAGGAAGAGAAGAGGACTTGAGGACAGTAACAAGGAGGGCTGCGGCACATACTAAAATAACTAGGCCGTCACTCTCAATCTTGATATTAGGGTACATAAAGGCACAAATACCCTTGAGACATAAATACCCTATGTACAACATGTACAAAGAGTAAAAAGAAAAAAGAACCACTAGAAAACATAACAAAAGACAAAGTTACTCTGACCAAGGTTTGTTGACTCGTAGATTTGGATCAGATCGCGTCTGGCCAGATACGAGTCGGATCCAATCTGGATCGGATTGACCTCGGGCCGTCTCGCATGAGTCGGGCCAATTTAAGTCCTTTTTTTGAAAGAAATGTCTAATTTATTGGAATAAATATGCACTTTTAATCATTCTACTTGATATTCCTTGTTATCGTTAATGATTATAAGCCATATTTAAGAGAAAAACATCAATTTCATATATTTAATTTTGAAAAATTATACCATAACATGCTAATTAAGAGAAATTTAATACAAGAAATATCAATTTGCAAAAGAAAGTAACACTCCAAATCTCATATAAGTATCAAATGTAAATTTTCAAACCAAAGTAGTCGGAGAAGCATTACAATCCATCTTACACACTGAAAACTCATAAGTTTCTCAATAGTAATAATGTACATGACATATAAGTGATGAAACTCAATCATCATCAAAGTCATCAGAAGAAATAATAGACCTCTCATCCTCTTTATCAAAATTTAATTCAATCTAGGTAGGAAGTGGGACATGTGATTGTTTCTGAATACATCTAACTATCTGAACAAATGATGGTGTATACAACAGTAGATGTTATATGAAATTCTAAAAAGAATGCTCGCACAACATCTATAATCTCCACTTTAGATCCTCCTGTCAATGTTGATGAAGATAGACGAGTCGGTGATGTAGGTGGCCTGACTGTTGGCTATCTACGTATCGTGCTAGAAGATCCTTCCTCCTAGTGTAGAAACCTCTGGAACTGTACATATACATCACAGGGGACTGATGGATCCTGTTAACAAGGTACCCACAGTAAATACAATAAATCCGTCGATCTCTTAGGACTGTGTACACATGGTCCCATGTTGAATGACATCGTTCACGTGGCATCTGCAAAAGAAGAATGAATAGAATTATTTAAGAATATGATACTTTAATTGAAGTATACTAGTATAAGACTATAATAAAAATAAAGAATCAAATACTAAAAATGGCCCCAATATGGACACTGGATAGACATGTCATATCTATAGGTTCCGTCGGAGCATCTCCTACTAACTGAACATGGTAATTGGATAGCACGTAGTCTTGATACTGGTTCCAAGTTATATAGGAGCTATATTTTTACTGATAATCTACTGAGTATTGTTGATATGTCACATCACTCTGTGTGTACGCTAGTGGCGGTGCTACTGTAAGAACATAAGGTACACTTTTACTATAATTGTGACCACCGTATGATTATACATTTGAAGTAGAGTATTTATATAGAATCAATATTAGCTACTGGTAGCTTAAGATTGAATGATCATTACCATAAGAAGATGTACTTTTATATCCTGTATGTAGCTGTCGATAAGAGTTTAATACATCATAATTATATTATTCCACACTTGAATTTCTGCCATCCTATGTGCTCAGCCTATCAAGCTCTCATAATGTGGTGCAATCTGTACTCATGCATAATGGTGTTTGGCTTGGGATTATAATAACGTTCATCATTTGACAATGAGTCAGTGTGCATCTGATCTAGTATGTCTACCTGCTGCCCCCTTCGACGATATGAAACCTTTATCAGAGCTCTAGGTAGTTCCTCCACAGATTCATGTACCTGATGAGCTTTATGGTCAGTATCCTAAGTAACATGTGTTAATTGATCATTCTTAGTAAAAATGATCTCCCTATTAGTATGACTAGCACTTGATTTCATGGATGGCAGTACCGGCCGGTACCGGTATCGGCCGGTACCGGTACCGGTTCAGCCAATAATGGCCGGTATCGGTTTAAAAAAAAAAAATTAAAAAAATTACTGTACTGGGTCGGTACCAAACCAGTACGCCTGTGAAACACCCCTTAAAGGGGTTTTTCACTTTCTCCTCTCACAGAAACATATATGTGAGAGGGGAAGGCCATTTTTGGCAGTGGGAGGGGAGGGGAAGGAGCCGCCGCCGCCACCCGTCGCCGCTGACGGAGACGTTTTCACCGTTTTGGGGAAAAAAAAAGGTATGATATATATTTTAAATCTAGTGATTATTTTGTAGTTGTTAACTAATTCTTAGATTGTTTACGTTTATTTTCTTAGTAAAATAGACAATCCCCAATTTTGACCATAATTAGCAGTTAAAAATTGGGGCTTTTGTCTAATTACTTAAATTAAACATCAATTGAAGCCTAATTAAGCTTCATTGCATATTTTAAACTAGGAGCATGCTGTGAATTGCGTTGATCGACGGTTAATTAGGAAAAAACTCTCAATTTTGACTTTAATTAGCAGTTAAAAATTGAGGTTTTTGTCTAATTACTTAAATTAAACATCAATTGAAGCCTAATTAAGTTTCATTGTATATTTTAAACTAAGAGCATGTTGTGAATTGCATTGATTGACGGTTAATTAGCGAAAACCCCCAATTTTGACCATAATTAGCAGTTAAAAATTGGAGTTTTTGTCTAATTACTTAAATTATACATCAATTGAAGCCTAATTACGCTTCATTGCATATTTTAAACTAGGAGCATAATGACAAATGGTCTTATATTTGTTTCTACTTTTTTCTTTCTTGTTGTAGGATCATGGCTGAACAGTAAGAATACGACCTAAGGTGGGCCCATATCACCTTAGTTAATACTGCAAAGAGGATAGTGAAATACAAATATTGTGGCAAAGAGATGGGTGGTGGAATCACTCGAGGTAAAGAACATTTAGCAAGGAAGACATGACATGTGACAAGGTGTACTGTTTGTCCCTAACAAGTCGCCAACGAGATGCGTGAATTGTTGCGTGGCCGGAAGGCACAAAAGGAGCAAAAGAATGAAGATGAGGTTGAACTACAAGACGAGATTTCAGGTAGAAATAATAGAAAAGGCAAAGGGATGTATACTGGGGCCAGTGACATTTCTGTACGTGAGAGGCAAAAGGCTGAATAAATTGTAGACTCTAGTGATGATGATGATGATGAAGATCCTAAGATGGCTGCAGCTAGAAGAGAGAGTTTGTGACATCAAGAAGAAGACGAAGCCCGAAGGAGAGGTGATGGACCATCAACAAGATGCACAAGCCAAGCTAGAGGCCAAGTGGGTCCTATGCACAGTTATCTTTTTAGAAGACATAGTTTTACTCAGCCAAAAATCAAGTAAGCAATGAGAGGAGTAAAAAAGTCAGCTGAAGTGGCAGGACATATTTTTAAAAGCATCTGCAAATGGTTTTTGCATGCAGGTGTTCCCTCACATGCTGCTCAGTCTCTTTATTTTCAGCCTATGATTGATGCAATAGCAGATCATGGTCGTGGGTTCAAAGCCCTCACACGTCGAGATATATATGGACGTTGACTTGATAGAGAATATGAGGAGTTTCAACAGTGGATTAAAAGTTTTAAAGCTATTTGGAAGGAGAGATGATGCACAATTATGTGCTATGGCTGGACTGGTACCACGAAGAAGTCTATGATTAATTTCCTTGTTTATTGCACTGAAGGGATAGTTTTTATGAAATCTGTTGATGTATCAAACTATTCAAAGAACGTCAAATATTTATTTGGTTTGATGGATCAGATGGTGTAGGAAATTAGAGAGGAAAATATTGTCCAGGTGGTCACTGATAATGAACCAAATTATAAGGCTGCAGGGAAGAAGTTAATGGACAAGCGCAAACACCTTTATTGGGTCCCATGTGTAGCGCATAGTCTTGACTTGATGTTTGAAAACATTAGTAAGGACCCGCTTGCAAGCAAGACAGTAAAGAGAGCACAAAGAATTATCCAATTTATTTATGGTGATCTTAGGATCTTGAATATGTTCAGAGAAAAAATATTTGGGGGTCGAGATCTCATTCGTGCGGGGGTGGGGGGGGGGGGAGGGGTTTATGTTTAATAAGGAGTTCTTGGAGTATATGCGGACCACCTCCAATGAATCTAAATGTGAATATTTAGAAGTGGAAAAAATCATAGAGAATAAAAAAATTTGGAGTAATATGCAGACTTATTTGAAGTTGGTGGAACCTCTCGTACATGTCTTAAAATTGGTGGATGGGGATGATAAGAATTACATGAGATATTTGTACGAGGCAATTGACATTGCTAAGGTACACATCAAGAACGTATTTCCCAACACTTATATGAAGTGGTGTGACCTTATTAATGTCAGATGGGAAAACACATTACACCACGACTTGCATGCAGCTGGTAAATGAAGTCCTATACTGTTACATAGGAGATTATTTATTAAATTGTTATTTAGTAATTATCTACCTAAATGTAGGTTATTTTTTAAATCATCGAATAATATACAGTCGTCAAGTGCACATTGATGGAGAGGTGATCTAAGGCACACTAAATGTGATTGCACGCTTGTCGAAGACAATAGAAGATAGAATTGAGGCAGAGAGACAAGTGTTTATTTCTTATATGAAGAATTGACTTTAAGATATATCCAATTACTTGTATTTTCAAGAGTCCATGAATTATATTAATTGTTAATTCCATCTTTGTAGATGAAGGCTTATAAGTTAAGGCTGGAGACATACAATGAAGACTCTGTGCAAATTGCCGTAGAGAAAGTGAGCTCAGGTATACATAGTGATTACATTGTTGTCATATGTGCATAAGAAAGAAGAACATACATTGAATAATTTTTTTGTTTTTTACTGATGGCACAATTGAGTGGTGGATAATGGTGTACAACAGAAATATGTGTTATAATCCCTTGGCTTCCGTTGCAGTGAGGGTTTTGAGTCAGACGACATTGGCAAGCCAATGTGAAAGAAATTGGAGCACGTTTAGCCTTATACACTCAAAAATTCGTAACCGGTTAAAGACTGAATGATTGGACAAATTGGTGTACTGCCATTACCATATGAGATTGAGGATCAAAAACATCCGGTTGAGACAACAATTGAGGGAGAAACGAACTGCAGGACATGCAGAAGATGTTATTGGCCAAATTGATGTGGAATAGTTATTTGATGATGATAATCCCTTGCAGACTTGGGTTGAGATACGAGCAACTGTCGATCAGCCAGTTTTTGATCCCGATGATACAGAATGCGTAGAGGGCATACTTGATGGAGCTGTTGCTAGATATCTAGAATTAAGAACCTCAAAAAGACAAAAAGAAAATTTGCCTCCTTCACATGAGCATTAGAGTCAGACTGAGCATGTAACTTTTATTTGCACCTGATACTGAGCTTGAGCATGTTAGACACTCAAAATCAGATAGTAGGCCAGTCACTCCTAGAATAGTTGGGCCACCATCATTCTTTAGAAGGAGTACATCTACACTTGAGAGGGCTAATCTAGTTGCCAGAGACGATCCTGCGATTGATGAGATGAAGCAAATTTATGTGAGGCCTACACTACGAGGAAAAAGATTATTGGATCGGGTCAACTTGCAAAAGGATCTAGAAGGAAAACAAAGCCAGCAAAAACATGCATCACAAAAGAAAAAATCAAGTAATGTCAAGAGGAAGTTAATTGTTGATTATGATGAAGATGAAGATGATGATGATGATGATGGGACACAGTCTCCTAGTGATGATGTTGGTGCAGCTGTAGGTGCTACTACCGGGAGCGAAGTGTATGCACTTTCTTTCTCCTTGCATATTGACACTGGAAGAGGACAACATGAAAGTCAAGAAGATTATGATTCACAAGGTCAGTATGGACAACAGTCAGGTTATGGAGGTGGCCAATAAGAAGCAGGCATGTATAGCTAGGGAGATCGAGTAGAGTATGAAGGCTTTCAATTCCATCCACCAGTAGCAGTTATGGGTCAGAGTCTTCTTCTTATCCTCAAGCTGCATCTTGATTCTGTAATTTTATCAAGTCAACAAGTGTATATTCTAAGAGGAATTCAAAGAGGGATGCACGACTTGACTGTATCATTGTTTAGTTATGATGAATATAGGGAACATATGCAACCTTAATATGGATACCAGCAACAGCAACCAGATGTTGAATCAGAAGGATCTACGGGTTATTATTCATATTAGTATACCCACTCATGTTTTTCATAGATAAGGATCATTTGATTTCGTTAACATTTATTATTTGTAAATGTTTAGTATATTAGCATAATATTTTTCATGTTTAATATGTATGAAAATAGTCATTTAGTACGTGTTACGTGTACTTCTTTGTCTTAACCCACCTTTGTCACACTCAACACATATCTAATTAATTGTTTATATTTTTTCTGATTTTTTCTGAATTTTTTGGGCCCTTTTAAGCTAGTACCGGCCGGTACCGGTACCAGCCGGCACCGATACCAGTACCAGTACCGACACATGCTTGATTTGCTACTGTTGGCACTACGACCACGACCACGATCACGACCACTACCACCACCACTAGTATTACCAACACTTCCACCACCACCACCACTCCTCATCACCATCATTTGTGTCATCTCCAACTGATGAATCAGATCCACTCTCTGACACTCTAGTATCAGAAGGAGACAACATCTCAGATTGATCATTAGGATCTAGTGTCTCTAGGTCTACGATGTCAAGTGGATCATTCGGGACTGCAACTTTCTTCTTGCCATTTTCGGATCATCTTAACACTTTTGACATCTGAGACTTCATAGTACTTCATCCCTTCTTTCTTTTTGAACCTTTTTCTTTCCCACCAACTTGCCTCTGAGCTACACTAGTTGGGAGGCGTGCTGGAGGGCGTGCACTTGCACTCTATGTAGTCAGAGGCGTGAAGCGACCGAGCGACCGGGGGATCGCCTTAGCCTCAAACGCCTAGGCGATGTCCTAGGCATTTGAGGCGATATTTTATTAAAAAATAAAACTTTTACATATATATTACTAAATATGGAGAGGGGGAGTATAGAGACGAGGAGGAGGTTACAATGAGAGGGACAGAGAGATCAGGAGGATGAGGAGAGAAGAGGAAACAAAGAGAGTATAATGGGGTGAGAGGGAGATAGAAAGAGAGATGGAGAGGGATAGTATAGAGGGGGTTGTGAGAGAGAGAGGAAGGGAAGGGAAGGGGGAGAGAGAGAGAGAGAGAGAGAGAGAGAGAGAGAGAGAGAGAGAGAGAGATACCTCTTGCCATCTGTAGCTGTCGTCGTCCTCTTGTCGTCGACAGCCGTCGTCGTCCTCACCGAACGCGATGGTCATCATCTTCCTCACACGATGCAGGTCGTTGTTCTTGTTGGACAGTCGTCGTCATCGCCGCCACTGTCATCGTCGTCATTATGCTCACCGGACGTAGTCGCCGTTGTCATCATCATCGAACATGGTCGCCGCCGTCGTCCTCACCAGACAGTCGTTGTCGCCTCCAGACAGGGAGAACCCTAACCGCGCCAGCGCTTTGATCGCAAAAGAGGGATCCCTGTCGAGCGGCGCCTTTTATAGGCATGACTAAATGGGCCAGTCATGACGGGTTTGGGTCAATGGTCCCCTGGTTGGATCGTAACTGAGGCGAGAGAGGTGAGAGAGGAGGGAGAGGCAAACTGAGGCGACCGCCTTAGGCGACAGGGGCGTTTCCTACGATCGCCCAGGCGACAAGGCTCAGAGCGAGGCTCCATGTGGGCGCCTCGCCTCGCCTCATCGCCTAGGCGACCGTCTCAGTTGCCTTTAACTACATAGCTTGCACTAAAATGACGTGAACTCTGACTAGAAAGTTATGCACTTGTATTCTGTGCAGGTTGAGATCTAGATGGATGAGATCCATACTGAGATGTAGATGAAGGATGCTGAGGTGCAGGTGGAACTGAAGGACCTTGCATTAGTCGCTCCCACTCTGTATCATCATCCCGAATCGTTGTGCTATTGATCCTCATCACCATCATCATCTTCCTCTAAGTCAATCTCCTGATCATGACCTTATATCTACTTTGGAGTTTGAGATTGTCCATCAATATATTCATCATTATAATCTCATCCATGGCCTACTGTTGTTGATACTACTACTGTCAAGAAGGTGTTAGGACGAGGGGACTCATCAAGATCCACCTCCTTATCAAATTTTGGCTCCCCACGATATGTTATTCTGGCAACCCAAGCAACCATAGGATTTTCATCATCTCGCTAGTAACTAAGATCAATGAGATCATAATCACTCTCTCCCTTCTTTGCATCTTGTTATAAATGTTTAATCTTCAACCTCATATTGTAGTGGACATATACAAACTTGTCTAACCGGATGTGTGACAAGCAATTCCTAATCTTTGTATATATGAGTGTAAAGATAGACCAATTCCACTTACATCTACTGGAGGAAGATGTCTGCGACAAGACCTTAATGGCTATCTCTCTCAACCTTGGCGCAAACTTGTCAAAATTTAACCATCACTTAACTGCAAAATAAATAATAGAAGTGTATCAAAATAGGCATAAATGAAAAGACAGGTATGTGCAACTCTTCTTCAAATAAATTTTTTATACCAGCATCAGATTTCTCACGGCCAACTATAGTTGATGGCTCGGCAAAGGTCCTTATTGCCTTTCGAAAGAATTTCATCTGCGTAATTAATAATATTATTATGACTGTTGTGTAATAGATACAATCAAATAAGAATAGATTGAGCACCTTACTTCATTAATCGCCTCCATTGCCATGTCAAGATGATTAACAAATCGGTTGACCACCATTGTTACGGTTGCAATCAAGTCATTATTGTACGCCAACTCATATACGTACTAAAATGTCGGATAGAGATAATATGCTGCAATAAAAGGTAGTTGTTGCATCACGCATCAGCCCAAAAGCATCACTCAAAAAGTATGAAATAATTGTCATGAAATGTAATTTTTACCTGCCGTATGCAACTCTCAACCCATCTCATAGTCCCACCTCTTTTCTATAATACGCACGAAATCTGGAGCATACTTTCTTGAGATTGTAGGTGTTTTCCTCTTTGTAATCTCCAATTTGACATATACTAATCCTAAAGTTGGTGTTCGATCTCCATTGACGCAACACAAGACCTCATATAATGGCTCAATAAGCTGTACTACACGTTTTATCTTCAGTCAAAAATCTTGCTTGTTCACCAAGCACTCAATTTTCTTTCCCTCGTCTATCGCAACAAAGGTGGAGTGCAACATTTGTCACTTCTAAGCAATTGTTTCAGGCCTACTTCATGTTTCAAGATACTCTGTAAGATAATGAAGTTAGTGGCAAATCTTGTGATGGCATGTCTCAACAATTCATCATGTATATGATCCCTCATCAGTCTCAAAACATAATGATAGTTGTAGATATATCGTGTAATCTTCTGTGCGTTGGTGACCACCCACTTCTTGACACATTCTAGTTATCTAATTTCTTTTAGCATCAAATCTACACAATAGACTTCATATGGGGTCCATAATAGACGAGGTCTATGGAGCATTAGCTCCTCTCTTGCCTTCTTTTATGTGGAGCCATTATATGTCACCATTTGGACAATGTAGCTATCGTCAATTTCCTGTACAACACTGTCTATGAGTTCCCAAATGTACTCATGATTTTGTATCATATTTAATGCATCTATCGATTTATGATAGAATACTTGTCTGTCGTAGTACACAAGAAAATTAATGAAGCTACTTTTGGTGGTCTCTGACCAGCCATTACACATAAGGATAACTCCATACTTCTCCCATTTCTTCTTGAATGAACCAATGTGTTGCTTGATCTTGTTGACCTCATCATCAAGATATTTTTCCGATAGTCCTTTTGGAGTGGAGGACTAAATATATAACCCCTGAGCCTGTGCTTCTTGGATCTTACTGAAATAGTAAGAGATGTTTGCTGCATTGAAAGAGATGCATGCGGGATGCCAGGATTTTTGCAACATCCCTTCCCAATATATACGTCGGACCCTTTTTCTTGTACGCATCATGAACCCTTGTTTGTTTCCCATACTCTCTAGGAAACATATAAGGGTCAACCTGCTCAACAAGAGTGCCTGACTTGTGCTTTTGAGGCCGAGTTGCAGGTGTTAGTCCACTAGTGACATAGGAGGATATATTCTTGGACCTATGTTGACCCAGTTTGGAAGAGCTCCCACCACCCCCTGATGATCCATCAGCATAATGCTCTGCCCCTTGAAAGTGAACCCCTTGAGCTCTCATTTGTTCTCTCTCCCAATACTCATGCCTATTCTGCTCTATAACTCGCCGAGTATGTGGAGAGGGAGGCTTACAGCCATGTACCTCTTGAACATCATCATCAGTCCAGTCTACTTCTTCTCCTTTCCTCAGTGATCAACTCAATCATCCGTTCTTCCCTCTCCTTGTTTGCAGCCTTCTTTAAGTAGATTTTTACCTAAGCTTTTCAAGTGTTGAGCCCTCTGGGTCCTAACCTCCTCGAGAACAGTTTTACATCTAATGACTTCATTATATCATATTGTTTTTTCTCTTGCAAAGTGCTTCTTCGACCGAGAAACAACATCGCCCTGTCCTACAAATTTACAGTAGTTGCACTTGAACTTGTGCCTGCTGCCATCAGCCATAGTCTCATATTGTCATCCGATGTCTTCGGACTCTCGACGAGGAGATGGGGTGGTCATCTACGCATGGATTGCGGAATCGGCCGATTCCGATTCGAATCGGAATTGACGGGTACCGATCCGATTTGGGGGGGAATTTATTGTTCCCCCACACCGATTTAAAAAAAAAAAAAAAAAAACGGCCGAAATCGGCCGAACCGGACCAAATCGGGGCTGGACTGGCCAGATCGGCCGGTCCGGACCCGATCTGGTCCGGTTCGGGCCAGTAAGGGGGGGTCGAGAGCCAGGTGCCAGCAGCGTTTCTACTGCTGGCGCCCCCCTTCCCCGAGCCCCTCCCCGGCTCCCCCGCCGCTCGCCGCCGGCCCCCCCCCCCCCCCCCCCCCCCCCGCCACCGGCGGCCGTCCGACGTCCGCCTCTCTTTCCTCTCTCTTTCTCTCTCTTTTCTAGTTTTCTTTGAGATATCGACCAAAAGGAGGGGGTTTTCATCCCGTCATCGTCGGCCGGCCGTCCGGGAGCCGCCGCCGCCGCTGTGGTCGCCGTCACCGCCGCCCTCGACGTCGGATTTTCTTTTCGCATCCCGATCCGAGTTTAGGATTGGAGTTGGGCAGAAAGTGAATTAGATGCAGTAGTTGCTCGAGATCCTGAATTTCAGACAACACAAGAAGGAGGTGCACTAGTTCTTCAGAGGCGCCGAAAGTCAGCCACACTAGAAGACACTGCTAGAACTTCTGCCTCTCAGCCAGCACTTAGGAGATCAGCTACTCAGGTGGATCCACAAATAAGAAAGGAGAAAGAGCCAGCGAGACCTTCATTGCAGTCATCGAGCAGCAAAAAGAGAAAACAATCAAAAGGAAAGTCTAAACAACGAGTGGAGCCATCGAAAGGAGAAGAATGGAGAGTTCAGCAGACTGGAGAGACACTTGAGGACACCCCAACTTTACCACCTCACTTGGCCAGCATGTACGAGGCAGAAAGACAAATCTACAGGCGTAGAAGAAGGCGGTTGAGGAAAACAAGCCAAGTGCGGAGTGATGACTCCACTGATGATGATAATGATGATGATGATGATGATGATGGAGATGGTGATGGCGCTGCTGCTGCTGGACTATCAGGAGGTTCTGCACTTGGGAGCAGTTATACAGGATACGAAGATTACTCCGCACTTCCGAGTCATTTTGAAGGAACTCAAGGCCAGAGACAAGGACAAGAAAGGGGATTTGAAGGCCAACAGAGACAGGCATGATGTGATTGGCCACCATGGGAAGATGCACCTTCTTATCCGCCTATTTTTCACCCCCCTATACTGCTGTATTCAGACATCAACAACACTACTGAAGGGTACTCTGGACCTCCACCTATACAGTATGGCATTTTTGTCCCTCCAATACAATTAGGAGAAAGTTCAAGCCAACAAGCTTACACACCTAGAGGTATTCAAAGAGGATTCGAAGACCTCGCTAGTTCTTTATTTGGCTATGGATATGCACCATACATGTCGGCAGATTATGGCACGCTTGCTCAAACTTATGAACCGGATGATGAAGGATCACAAATGTGATCTTTCTAAGGTATTTTTCAACAACAATATCTTTTTTAATTAATGCACAACAAAAATTATTAGTTAGTTAGTTGTCTTTAATGTTTATTTTTTATAGATGTACATGAATTGCATTTATTCTTATTGTACATGAATTGAATAATATGTATGTAATTTATTCTGATTTTTTCTGATTTTTCTTGATTTTTCTTGATTTTTTCTGATTTTTTCTGATTTTTTTTTTCCGGCCGAGTCGGGCCGGCTGGACTTCGTCTGGATCGGCCGACCCAGCCGATCCAGATCGGATCGGGTCGGGATCGCCGGGTCCCGATTCCGGGTCCCGACCCGACCCGGAATTCCTTGCATCTACGTGAAAACAACAAAGGAAACATAACACCAACATAAGAAGTAAGAAGAGTACGACTTAAAATCTTTATAAATTTTTTCTTACAAAAATTACTAACATAAATTTTTTTAAAGAATTTTTAAATATTTTTTGTGAATTTTAATGATTTATTAATATAAAATTATAACTAAATAATTAAATTACAAAAAGTAATTATACATGTATAAATTTTAATCATCATGCACACAAACATAATTCTAGACATGCATACACAAAGCTTATGTATAAATATAATATTCTATAAATTATTTCAAATATATATATAATTATAAACATTACATTAACTCAAAGTAATTATATTTAAGTTACAAGTAATGAGAATTATCAACAAGACATAGATTTAAAGTTGTATGTATAGGTAATTTTAGATAATTTGTATAATATTTTATATTTTATTTTTTATATAATAATTTATAATAATATATTATTCAATATGTAATATTTTGAATCAAAATTTCATTAAAACATGTGCAAAGAATAGTTCTATGTCACATAAGTAGTTCGTTTATTAATTTGTTCTATTTTTTTAAAAAATTATCAAAACCCATAAATCACTTGCAAATTTGATCAAATTTAAGTTTTTTTCATGTTAAATTTTTTTTAAAATGTGATAGTTCAAACCTCTTATTCTTATTTTAATATAAAAAACAACATCAAAGAACAACAAAGCAAGAGGAACACATGAAATTTTTAGGATTTGGATAAATACCTTCTTTCTAAGCTTTGAAACCGTATGGAAACACTTAGATCTACCTCTAGGCTCTAAGAAAGCTTGGAAACACTTTCTCCTTCAAGAAGATCGCCTTCAAATCCTTAGATCTCCTAAAAATATCAAGAAAAAGTGAAGAAAGAAGGGGGAAGGGCTTGAAGGGGCGGATGTTTCAGCGGTTGTGTTTCTATCTGAACAGAAACGCAACAGACAGGGGGAGGCTTTTTCAGTCCCATTCATATTGGATCGATCATATCGGGTGGGATCGTAATGGCTCGAGCCAAATCGTGAATGGCTCGCACCGGATCGTAGAGGCTTGAGCCCGTATCATACGATCCGACACATGTCGAACCTGATACGTTGCGAGCAGGCTCAATCTCCAACCGGTCCAAGTGAATCGGCCGATCCAAGCATGTTAGTGGATCGAGTCGGCCCAAATACTTCGACTCGTATGATGCAGTCTGATCCTGTACAATACGGCAAACCATGCCCCTGGCTACAGGGGCAAAACAATAGTAAATAAGGTGTCCCAACCATATACAAAGATTAAGAACCACGGTTGTTGTGGCACATCATTCTGGCATTGGCATAAGATATGGTATGAAAGATCCTAGACCAGACCTGCGTACAAAGATTAAAAATTATAGTGCAGTATATTAGGGGTGTGCAGCATGGCCTATATCATGGAATTCCAGGTCGAGTCAGGTCCCAGGATCGGGACCCGCCTATCTCGATCCGATCTGATCTTGATCAAGACGGGCCGTTTTGGATCGGCCCTATTAAAAAATAAGAAAAAAATCAAGAAAAAATAAAAAAAATCAGAAAAAGTTAGAAAAAAATCAGGAAAAAAATGTACACATAATATTCAATGAATGTACAATAAAAATGAATGCAAATCATGCACATCCATAAAAAAATGAATATTAAAGACAAATAACTCGCTAATAATTATTGTTCTGCACTAATTAAAAAAGACATTATGAAGTATTTTACATAAAATTATTGAAAAATACTTTTAAAAGATCACATTTGTGATCCTTCATCATCTGGCTCATACGTTTGAGCTGGCGGCCTACAATCTGCTGACATATATGCTGGATACCTATAACCAAACAAAGAGCTAGCATGGTCTTCGAATTCCCTTTGAATACTTCGAGGTGTGTTTGCTTTTAGCTTGAGTTTTTTCCTGATTGTACTGAAGGGATATAAATGCCATACTGAATAGGTGGAGGTCCAGAGTACTCCTCAGTAATACTGTTGATGTCTGAATACAGTAGTGTAGGAGGGTGAAAAATGGGAGGATAAGAAGATCTATATTCCCAGTTGAGCCAATCATATCATGCCCAACTCTATTGGCCTTCAATTGTTGTCTTTGTCTTTGGCCTAGGTTCCTTCAGAATGACTCGGAAGTGCAGAGTAACCTTCGTATCCTGAATAATTGTTCTCAAGTCCAGAACCTCCTGATAGTCCATTACCATCACCATCACCATCACCATCATCATCATCATTATCATCTAATTGTTCCTCAGTAGAGTCATCACTCCTCACTTAGTTTGTTTTCGCCAAGTCGTCTTCTTCTACTCATGTAGGTTTGTCTCTCTGCCTCGTACATACTGGCCAAGTAAGGTGGTAAAGTTTGGGTGTCTTCAAGTGTCTCTCCAGTCTGCTGAATTCTAGTTTTCTCTCCCCATTGTTCTTCTTCCGATGAGTCCACTCGTTATTTAGACTTTTCTTTTGATGGCTTTTTCTTTTTTCTGCCAGATGACTAAAATGAAGTTTTTGCTGGCTCTTTGTCCTTTCTTCTATGTGGATCCACCTGAATAACTGATCTCTTGAGTGCTGGCTGAGAGGCAGAAACTCTACCAATGTCTAGTAGTGTGGCTAACTTTCGACGCCTCTGAAGAACAGATGCACATCTTTCGTCTGCTGCCTGAAATTCAGGATCTTAAGCAACTACTCCATCTAATTCACCTCCTGTTCAACTTCAATCATGAGGATCAAACGCAGGCTTCTGGCTACTCTAGTCTCCACCTAAAAATGCGATGGGTGTTCTCTATCTAGCAGTTCATCGATATCAATCTAATATAGAGCCTCATCAACTGGTCTACCAGTAAACTTCATGAATCTCTATCATTAAAACCTGTCTTTTCTGAATCTGTCTGATCTTTAGACGCTTGTTGTAGTGACAATATACCAACTTCTCCAACCTAGAAACACCCAATCCATTATGAACCTTTGTGTGAATGAGACTGAATGTACTTCAGTTTCTTTCACACTAGTTAGAAAAAGTGGTTTGACTGAGTACTATCACTGCAATATACGTCAAAGAGTTTGTGGCACTTTGTCTATAATTAATCTGGATCTATCATTCAACTCTTACAAAAAAAAGAAGAAGACAATATTAATAATTAATAATAGTAATTCATTAAATTGAGTGTTTAACTATTTATTATGTAACTCACTTGGAGTTGTCCTCATTACTGCAGTCTTGACGTGCTCATCTCCATAAATGTCAATCTTCAATTTAAAATTTTCCATCTACAACATAAATATAAATGACATAAGTTAATGATAGAAGACTAAATTTTCATAAACTCCTACTTTGTATGTTACCTCTGCTAAGGTATTTATCTTTTCGTTCGTATTCCTTGATATTCTAGTAATGACATTGGTTGTGCCTCGAAGGACTTCTTCATCATTATGCACCTTCTCATCATATTGATATTTTGGGTTGAAAAAATATCCTGTATTTAAATTAAGGTTTATTAGTGAGTTATCAAAATAAATGTCATTAATATTAATCAAATAAAATTAAGTAGAAAAGAAATAGAGTTAACTAGTAGTATGGAGATTATGATGGAGAGTCGATTCCTATCTATCATCGATGATTTTTCACCATTTCCCAAAAGATGTAGGAATGTTTGCCCTCAAGTGCTCTTTTGCTCTATCCATTGCTTCATACAGATATCCCATATCATTTTTGTCATCTCCATCAACCAACCTCAGAAAATGTATCAGAAGGTCAACAACTTTCAGATAGCGAGAAACTTTATCCCAAAAAGTTTTTAACCCAACCAGCATTTGCACTGCCACAACAACATCCTTAGCATCGACCCTCAGTGTCCCTATATGTGCCAAAAAATCGTCAGAGTGGACTAACTGGGCCAACTGATACTTGTACTTCATCAGCCTCTCTAAATAGATAAAGTTGGATGCAAATCTGGTAGGGTCAGTACGAAGGAGATCCCGTCCATCTGTATGCTTTCTCATCATATGTAGGATCTTGTTATGACTATAAATAAATCTGATGATCATCTGAGCCTGCTCTACCACCTCAACAGTAAAAGGATCTTTGCCTATGTTCTTCATCATCAAGTCAATGGAATGTGCTACATAAGACATCCAGTATAAATGCTTCCTCTTCTGCATCGACAATCTACCAGTTGCTTTGTAGTTTGCTTCATTGTCAGTGACCACCTGTACAACATTATCTTCACCAATTTCCTCTACCACCCCACCTATTAGCCTGTACAAATAATCAGCATTCTTTATTTTGTTGGAGGTATCTACAGACTTCAAAAAAAAAAAGTGTCTTCGCTACAATAGACAAGAAAATTAATCATGGATCTCTTTGTCGTCTATGTGCAACCATGACATATGATGGTACAACTACGCTCCTTCCACACATTTTTGAAGTTGTTCACCTATACCTTCAATTCATTGTACTTTTCTTCGAACCTAACATCATAAATGTAGCGAGGTAGAGGGGCCTTTACACTAGATCCAACATCTACAATTGCATCCACTATCGTCTGAAAATATCGACTGGATGATGCATGTACTGGCACACATGAATGCAAAAAATCACTTCACAATTCATTTCAAGGCATTTTTTACTGAGATCTTGACTCATTTCAATGCTTGCTTGATTCTAAGTTGTTTGAGGGAACTTGATTTGTATAAAAATTGGTCCATAGGACTCCATGCCACATCTGACGTCCATCCACGACTCAACACAACACTAGTAGTCCTGCCAACAGAAGAGCTCCTAGGAAGGGATCTCCCAGACTGAAAACTGGCAGACACAGATCCAGTTGATGATCCTATGCCTTTTCGCCGGTCCTCTTTGTCTGCAAACTGGCACGAACAACTCCAGTATACTTTGGATCAGGGTCATTTGGATCTTCCTCATCATCATCTAAACTGATCGACCGTTGAACAGGTAGACTGTAATCCCTTCGTCTCTAGCACCCTGATATCTCATCTTGCAGCTCCATATGTTGTTGAGCTGATAAATCTTTTTAAGCTTTTTTACTCCCGCATGTAAACCCTCATTTTCCTTTTCAAGTTCAGTGGAATTGAATCACATCTCCTAACATCTCTTGTTATACCAGCAATATGATTTTTTAGACGATACATGCTTCCACCCATCTCTTTTCCACACCAATTGCATTTGACCCTCTTCTGTCTACAGTCTACTAGTGTGCAATGCTGCCAACCAGGATCAACACCGTGAGGCTCCACATCCTATTCATGATGTCCTTGCTCTGCCATATTCCTACATAACATAAAAAGACATAAATAAGTTTAAATAGCACTAGTCATATGCAATTAATGTACAAATCTATACAATCAGGTTCTAATAAGTTCGTTGAGCATTTGACATACTCAATTGAATCTTAATTACAATAATCATACAAAAGTCCCAATTTTTGACCTTTAATTAAGGTTAATTTTAGAAAGTTAGCGCTAATAACATGCAATTAATATATAAATCTATATAATCATGTTCTAATATGTTCAATTGAGTGTTTGGTACACTCAATTGAACCTTAATTATACGAATCATACAAAAGTCTTAATTTTTAACCCCTAAGTAATTAGTTTTAGAAAATTAGCGCTAATAACATGTAATTAATGTACAAATCTCTACAATCAGATTCTAATAAATTTAATTGAGTGTTTGACACACTCAATTTAACTCTAATTACACTAATCATACAAAAGTCCTAAATTTTAACTCCTAATTAAGATTAATTTTAAAAAATTAACATTAATGACGTACAATTAATGCACAAATTTATGTAATCAAGTTCTAATAAGTTCAATTGAGTGTTTGACACACTCAATTGAACATTAATTACATTAATCATACACAAGTCTTAATTTTTAATCCCCAATTAAGATTAATTTTGAGAAATTAGTGTTAATGACGTATAATTAATTCACAAATCTGTACAGTTAGATTTTAATAAGTTCAACTGAGTGTTTGGCACACTAATTGAATCCTAATTACACTAATTGTATAAAAGTCTTAATTTTTAATCCTTAATTAGGTTTAATTTTAAAGATTTTTTCTAATCAACATGTTAATTTTTTTCTACGATAAATATTAATTGATCTACACTATCATACATCATTTCTTATTTTTTGAGAATTTAAAAATTTTTAAGATCGAAATATACCTTAATCCGGATCGGGATCCGGCAAAGGAATCCGACTTTGACGTCCACCGCGGCGACAACAGCGGCGGCGTGGCTGCCGGCCGGCCGACAGTGACTGGGTGAAAACCCCCCTCTTTCGGTCAAGATCTCAAGGGGGGAGAGAGAGAGAGGATGGCGGCAGCGGCGAAGGACTGCCGGCAGCGGCAGGGGGGACCGGGTGGGGGAGGGGGAGCTGCAGCAGCAGCAACAAAATGCTGCTGCTGTTGTCTCTCGACCGGCCGATACGGGCCAATCCTAGTATATATATTTTTTAATATGGGGGGAGATGACAGTGACCACAACCCCCCCCCCCCCCCCCCCCCCCTCAAATGGGATCGGGACCTGCCGATTCCGATTCAAATCAGCAGAGCCAGATCAGAATCGGCCGTTCCTGTAATCCATTGCCCATATCTAAAGGAAAAAAAATTAAAAGGGTAACTTTGAAGTTCAGAAAAAGGTTTCATTCAGCACTCACATTGTTGGGTTTTTCAAACAAAGTACATGCTAGAAAAGGGATGGAGAATCCTATATGATATGATGGATTTCTCAGTTGTTCAGTGTAATCTTTTTTCTACTCTCGTAGCCCTAAAAATAGCAAGAGCAAGTTGCATTCTGAAGAATTTTGATGCCGTTATCAAGTTCTTTCAGTTCCAACTAGTGGCTAAATCTAAGTTCCTCCCATTCTCAAGGGCATTTAGGATTTTATTTGATGCAAAAAACCTGATTAGACGACTATCTAAAAAGGCTGAGGCAGTAATTGTCAGGGCAATCAAACTGTCCAAGGGACCTTGGTGGCTAGGTAGCCATCTTTTAAACTAGTGAGCATCATTGCTATCTCTTCCATTGTTATCATTGTAGATGGCAATTCATGCTCCTCGGGCATTTGAAGTAGTGTAACATTTGTAGCCCATATATTCCTGAACCAAACTTCAAAACTTTATGTCCTACAACCCTACTTGAGAACTAGGATATGTAGCTTTCTTTCTCCTGATACCTAGCAAAAGGAATAGCATGGCATCCACCCGATGCTCCATCCAAATAAGGGTGAGAAGTTGATGTGGGACAACAAACAAGCGTGGACAAAATAGCAATGAACCGATAAATGCTAGCAATGCTCTGGCTCACCGGAAGTCCGGAATTGCGAGTATATCTGATCTGAATAAGGTGTAAACACTCAAAACGTCCCACACGAGGCTGAAACGGATGGACTGATGGTAGTTGGGGAACAACCGAACATAGGTAGGATGCATCCAACCTATCAAACGTGGCAGAGCTGGGGTAACGGGATTTGACCCTCACACTCAATACCAATAGCGAATTGCACAAAAATACATAAAGAATTTGAACGGGCGCTCTCTCACATGCTTGATACAACTTAGGACATTAAATAAGCAAATTATTACCAATCAATCAAAATACCAACTGTTGTGGCGATACCGACAGTCCCCAAGATTAATTTGGTAACTACTGCCTTGTGTTTGGGTGTGGCCATCTGCAGCACCATGGACGAAACTGAGCAGGAACATGATCCAACGGGTCCAATGGCGGCATGCTGATGTGTGTGTGGGTTTGGGGTGGGGAAGGGTGTTGCCTTGATGGGCTCGTTTGGGCTGTGGTGGGGTGGCCACAGGCCGCCAGGTTTGGTCAAGCTGGACGGGAGAGAGGCTGTAAGGAAGGAAGAGGATTTTTTTTTTTTTTTTTTTTTGGGGGGGGGGGGGGGTTGACAAAGGCGGTGAGGAGGGGTGGTGTGGTGCGGTGGCATGAGGCCACTTGTGTGGTGTTGTTTGGGACAGGAGGTAGAGGAAGAGGTGAGCAGGGAGTGAGGAAGAGGACAAGGTGGGGGGAAAGAAGAAAAGGTTGGGGTGGGGGGGGGGGGGGGGGGTTAAGATAGCAACGGGTCGGCCTGCCTGGGACAGGCGACGATGCCCTCCCAGGCAGGAACCAGGTTGGTGAGGAAGAGGAGAGACAGGGAGATAGAAGATAAGAATTAGACGAAGGGGAAGGATAAGAGGACAGGGCGGCACAGGCAGCAGGGGAGGCGCTGGTTCCTGATGTTGATGATGGACGGCAGTGGCTTTGTGTTGGGCATCTCACCGTCCCTCTCTCAGGGCCAAAGAAATGACGAAAGTGAGGTTTGAATTTTCCATTCATCAATGCCTTGTTTATGTACAGAAGGTCCTTTGTACGAACAATAATATGCAGATTGCAATTATACCCTGTCAAGACTAGAAATAGTAGAAACATTCTAACTACTAGAAATAACCCAAACAAATGTTAATATATTCTTATAAATGAAAGAAAAATTACATAAAAATAGGAAATAACTCCCTAAACTAAGCTTCATCAATCTGTCTGGTACAATAGTTCGTTAAATACATATGGGTATTATACAGTAAAAATAAGTTTGGATATAATTTGGTTTAAAATTTTAGTGAAACGGTCAAAACTTTGGTCAAATAATTAAAATATTAAAAAAATATTCAACAAGACATTTATAAATTTTTTATCAAGATTTTTAAAAAGTTAAAATAAAAATTATAATCATATAATCTAGTTATTCATCAAATAATGAGTTTTTGTCAATAAAAAGTAAGTTTTTGTCATATAACCTCATCTTCTATGATATCTAAGTAGTAAAAGTCTTATTTTTAGTCAATAGTATAGTGTATTAAGCAGAAAGTATTAAACGTTTTTGTATTATATGTGAATAAAATGGTTGGTCTTTAAAAAATGAGTATTATTCCTATTTTTCTGTTTGGTGTGGCATATAGGAGTTTAATTTGGAAATTCAAAAGTACGTGAATTATGTGTATTATACTGTATTTAACTGACTATTGTCTGGTACTCTCTAAGCCAAAGTGAGATTGGGACCGTCGGGGCAGTCCGTTGGCGACGGTGTCAGTATGTTGAGGACGGTGTCGCCACTAGAAGTAGGTCAACAAGTTGGCTAGAATAATCTAATGCATGGTTACCAGGACGCATCCTCCAAAGTGCGAAATGCATTTCCCAGGAAATGTGTTTACAAAATGAATTTGATTCCTTTCAGATGGCAGCAGGTCCGCCCGCCTGGGACGGGCGACGATGCCCTCCCAGGCGGGAACCAGGTTGGTAAGGAAGAGGAGAGAGAGAGGGAGATAGAAGATAAGAATTAGGAGGGGAAGGATTAGAAGACAGGGCAGCACAGGCAGCAGGGGAGGCGCTGGTTCCTGGTGTTGATGATGCACAGCAGTGGCTTTGTGTTGGGCATCTCACCCTCCCTCTCTCAGGGCCAAAGAAATGACGAAAGTAAGGTTTGAATTTTCCATTCATCAATGCCTTGTTTATGTACAGAAGGTCCCTTGGTACGAACAATGCAATTATACCCTGTCAAGACTAGAAATAGTAGAAACATCCTAACTACTAGAAATAACCCAAACAAATGCTAATCTATTCTAAAAAATGAAAGAAAAATTACATAAAAATAGGAAATAACTCCCTAAACTGAGCTTCGTCAATCTGTCTGGTACAATAGTTAGTTAAATACATATGGGTATTATACAGAAAAATAAGTTAAGATATAATTTGGTTTAAAATTTTAGTGAGACGGTCAAGAATTTGATCAAATAATTAAAAGATTAAAAAAATATTCAACAAGACACCTAGAAATTTTTATCAAGATTTTAAAAATAAAAATAAAAATTATAATCATATAATAAATAGTTATTAATCAAAACATGAGTTTTTGTCAATAAATAAGTAAGTTTTTATTATATAACCTCATCTTCTATGATATCTAAGTAGTAAAGTCTTCTTTATGGTAAATACTATAGTGTATTAAACAGAAAGTATTAATCATTATTGTATTATATGTGAATAAAATGGTTGGTCTTTAAAATATGAATATTTTTCCTATCTTTCTGTTTGGTGCGGCGTACAGGAGTTTAATTTGGAAATTCAAAAGTACGTGAATTATATGTGTATTATACTGTATTTAACTAACTATGGTCTGGTACTCTGCAAGCCAAAGTGAGATTGGGGCCGTTGGAGTAGTCCGTTGGTGACGGTGTCAGTATGTTGAGGACAGTGTCGCCACCAGAAGTAGGTCAACAACTTGGCTAGAATGATCTAATCCATGGTTACCAGGACACATCCTCCAAAGTGTGAAATGCATTCCCCAGGAAATGTGTACACAATGAATTTGATTCCTTTCAGAAATGTTATGTGAAATTCACAAAATGTGGGGAAAATTCTTTGTAAAATCTCCAAAGGAAGACATGATTTGTTCACACACCCTGGTTGGAGTTGTTGCTAATTGACGATATTGCTGCTACCACTTGATGATGCAGCGGCTGCTGGCTGATATGCTATCACTTGCTGCTGCTGCTTTTGCCACAGACTGGCAGCTGGTAGTTGCAGATGGTGACCAAATGGGCAAGTGCAAGCAGGTGGTGGGTGTCCAAGCATGACCGTGTGACAGACAAGCATGTGGCAACAGACTGCTTGGGATCTGGGAGGGAGTCTCAAAATTTAAAGTATCAAAAGATGCCTGAACTTTGCATCTGGTGAATTAGAACTGAAGCTGGAATGAGTGAGGGATAGGATGAAAGGGAGAGTGAGGATGAGGGGCATCTCCTCAATGGTGAGCCAAAGAACAATACAGAGAAATGACAAGACAATATGACGAAGGAAAAATGAAGGCAAACAGCAGAGTCGGGTTTTTTGCAAGAATGACCGAAGATGAAGACAGTAGTTACAGTACACAGTCACCCGTAAGAAAAGAGCTTCAAGAACAGAGCAGTGACTGACTCACACGAGCACACTCAACTTTGGAGACGAGGTGCCAGAACCAACTTGTGCTTGCATTGCTTAGGAAAGAGGATCTGGCAGCATACTGTCGCAATGTGTCAATGGAAGCTTTTATGCAGTTGACAGTTTGTTCCAGATCAGGCAACTAATCAGAAGTGTAGTTTCCAGGAGGAAGAACGATGAAAGAGCATTGTTACTGTGGTAACCCCATGGTTCCCTCTATTTGATCAAAATCTGCAGGCCCTGCAGGGTTGTCTGGCAGGAACGGTTCAAACTGGCAATCTTCTCTGGGCCTTGAAGTGCAGGGTTGTCTGGTAGGAACTGTTCAAACTGGCAATCTTCCCTGGGCCTTGACGTGCAGTTGGCCAGCAGAGTGATCATGGAAACTTAGCTTGCTTGATGACAGGAAAGTTCTTGTTGTCTTCTCCAATGAAGATGTTGGGATCTAGCTCTTAGTAACCTGTTTCGCAATTTAATAACACCTTTGTCATGAAGGTGCGATGCAAATGACATGCACACCTTTGTCAGCTTGCTGGGGAGGGAGAGAGAGCGAGAGATGCATCCTGAATTAGAGGAAATAGGTGTGCATGTTTGAGAGAGATTACCCCGGAGTTGGGGAAGATGTGCATGCTCGGAGGAGCCTACGCTGGAGTTGGGGAAGACGTGCATGCTCAGAGGGGACTCTGCCAGAGTTGGGGAAGACTGCATGACTGTCCACAAGCTAGGGGAAGACCACTCCAGAGTTGTCATCAGATTGAGGGGAGGCTGTAAGATTGCCTGGCATATATTGTGATTAGGGTTCTTTCCAATGAGGGTGGGGGGCAGATAGGGTTTTAGTGAAATAGGGTTAATCGGTTAGATACACCTGATAAATGGGCTGAGTGCACAGTCGAACTGTCGAACTATAAAACATTTGTACGATTGGGCTGATGCGGCTTTGAGGCAAACTAGGTGCAAGGGCACTCTAAGGCACTCAATTAGGTGAGGGTGGCAATTCCGTCTATCAACTAGGCGACAAGGTCATGGTGAGGCGACTTGTGATCACCTTGCCTTGCCTCGTCACCTAGGTGACCGCTTTCATCGCCTTGATATTATAGATTCAGACAGGCCGCTTAAAGCCGGCCTCTTGATCTGAATCTGGACTTTGATTACCCATATTGTGTGACAATAATGGGATGTTTTAAAGACTAGTCACTAGTAGATGGATAGTAACTTAACCAAGAAAGTGGGCTTCTTTTACATGAAATTGGCCTTAGATTACTATATAATCTGACAGTGGTTGGGGTTACTTGCAAAACCAAGGGATACAAGTGTTTTATGAACCATTTTCTTAACTATTTTGCAAGACAGCTGTAAGACAAAAGAGGTATTTGGAAAAGTAACCCTTGTAAAATTTTAATTGCAGATTTGTCTATCATATTCTCATATTATTATAAATAACCTCACCGCATCACAATGCTTGAAAAAATGCCCCCTGCTATTATTGTATGCTAACATTTCGTTAAAAGTCTCTTGTCTGACCCTAGTTAACCTTAACTAAAGTTGAAAAGTCAAAAATACCCTTAATCTTTCCTCAAGTCTCTCTTGCACACATTTTTATAGAGGGATTTTCATCTAAATATTAAATTTGATAGTTGAAGAAGGAATGATGCCTCCTTAGCTGAAGTTAACCATGGGGGCATTTTAGAAGTATTGCAATGTAGTGATTTTTTTTATAACAATATAGAAATAAGATAGACAAATCTGTAATCAAAATTTTAAGGTGGTTGTTTTTGCGAAAATCTCAAAGTAAAATCATACTTTTTTCCACATTGTAATTTAAGTGATAGATGCTACTATGTTGGGGAAGGATAATACATTGCTTTCCTCTAATTGTGTTACGGACTTTGGTATTCTTATAAAGAAGTGACTGTGAATGGTGTAGTTGTTCTTAGTGCAATTAACAAATGCTCAATGGTTGTTAACATACACATGTTTCAACCATAGATTCCTTTCTTCTGTCTTTTTTCTTCTTGAGGTTGAAGTGGAGAGGAAGCAATGCAATATCTCAAGAGAAATAGATGACCATTTACCCATGGTCCGATTAAATCTGTGGCAGGATATGGCAGCTGTTGTTAAGGAATGTTATCTGGTTGTCTCCACCTAAATCTGATAGGATATGGCAGCTGATGTTAAGGGATGTTATCTGGTTGTCACAAATGGAGATTGCATTGGTTCATCATTAGTAATTTAGTATCAGCATAGTTTCAAGGCACCTTATAGGCAATACCAAGGCCTCGAGGCACTATAGAAGGCCAGAGCATTTGGGCACTAAAGCTGGCCCAAGAGGCACTCACATTGGTTGCCTTGTTTGTTACCTTTCTGGTTCTGCAGAGCCAAACATTGGAGATTGGTAAACCTCATGCGAAATGGATTTTGAGCTCCAGAACCTAGTTTGGTTAACTTCCAGTAGTCAAACCTTACTGATATCGAGGGGCTGAAAATACCATTTCTGGGTGTTAGTTCTTCAGGCAATTACATGGCCTGCATGGAAAAAGAAAATGTTATCCTTAGGATAAAGGGCATCGTATTTAGATAGTGCCTAAGAAGTGGGCCTCTTGATCTGAAGCTAGTCTCAGATTACCCATACTATCTGACAAGGATAGGAAGCTTTTAAGACTGATAGATGGGTAATAACTGCAATGGCTGAGATGGTGGTCTTCTTTGTCTGAAAGCAGTCTCAGATTACCCATTTTGTCCAACGGTTACCTGAAAGCTTGGAGACTATTAAATGGATGGTAACTCCACTGGGTGAATAGCGTACTTCCCTTTTCAACTTCTTTGGTATATCTTTCACATTTTGTTGTACAGGAAAAGTAGTGATGCCAGCTTCTGCCATAGCTATTAGGAACCATCTTCGTATCTTCTTCTCTCTATCTCAATAATAAACTCTGCTAATATGTGCTTCTCAGGAAAGAGTTTTTCTACTTGCACCACTTTGGAAATTATTTGAAAGAACGAGGTAAAAATGGTTCTTGCCAGATTCAATTTTCTAAAATATCTAATTAGTCAGCTACATACTTTCATAATATTGTAGTTCAAGTGATAGAAGATTACTCCCTCGGAGATAAAGGTGGAGTGTTCTTTCCATGGTTGTATTGCAAGTTTGCATAAAAAGGACTGAATTGTGTAGTTTTCTTAGTGCAATGAACAAATGCTCGATAGTTTGTAAATATAGCTACACTTTCATCTCTTATTTGATTCACTGAACCCTTTTCTGCTGTTATGCATCATTTTCTATTTTAAAATAAGGCCTGTTATTCATATACCTATTGCTGACATCCTGTTACAGTTTACTGAAATCTTGACAACTTTAATCTTGCCTGTGTTTCTCATAGATGGTATAAGTTCTTTCAGTCTGTAAGCTAATGTGTAAACATGTTGAATTAGATAATGGAGGGGAACATGTGGTTAAATGACACCATTGGGGTTGTTCCTAAAAACTCTTGGTCAATTGATCCATTTGGATACTCAGCAACAATGGCTTACCTCTTAAGGCGAATGGGCTTCCAGAACATGCTTATACAGAGAACTCATTACGAGCTGAAGAAGGAACTGGCATTGGGCAAGAATCTGGAGTACATATGGAGGCAGAGCTGGGATGTGGATGAAACAACTGACATTTTTGTTCACATGATGCCATTTTATTCCTATGATATTCCACACACATGTGGACCAGAGCCAGCTATCTGCTGTCAG
Organism: Zantedeschia hybrid cultivar; assembly: GCA_030544215.1. Lineage (NCBI taxonomy): Eukaryota > Viridiplantae > Streptophyta > Magnoliopsida > Alismatales > Araceae > Zantedeschia > Zantedeschia hybrid cultivar. The sequence continues at coordinate 9,267,566 of JARZZO010000013.1, read as the reverse complement.
TTTGACTTTGCTCGGATGTATAGATTTAGTTATGAGGCCTGCCCATGGAGACAAGATCCTGTTGAAACAACCCCGGCAAACGTACAAGAGAGAGCATTGAAACTCTTGGACCAATACAGGAAGAAATCTACTTTGTATAGAACAAACACACTTCTTGTACCTCTTGGGGATGACTTTCGCTATGTGAGTGTGGATGAAGCAGAGGTTCAGTTTAGAAATTATCAAACGTTATTCGATTATATCAATTCTAGTCCTAATTTGAATGCTGAAGTGAAGTTTGGCACGTTAGATGAGTACTTCCAGACACTTCGTGATGAAGCATCAAGAATAAATTATTCTCGTCATGGAGAGGTTGGCTCTGGAGAACTTGAAGGTTTCCCTTCCTTGTCAGGTGATTTCTTCACATATTCTGATAGGCAGCATGATTACTGGAGTGGCTATTATGTTTCGAGGCCTTTTTTCAAGGCTGTTGATCGCATACTGGAACAGACACTACGTGCATCCGAGATCATGCTGGCATTAGTTCTGGGTTACTGTGATAAATCCCCTTGTGCAAAGATTCCTATTGGTTTCTCCCACAAGTTGACAGCTGCAAGAAGAAATCTTGCTCTTTTCCAGCATCATGATGGTGTCACTGGTACTGCTAAGGATCATGTAGTGGAGGATTATGGAACTCGAATGCACACTTCTTTACAGGATTTGCAGATTTTCATGTCCAAGGCAGTTGAAGTATTACTTGGGGCTCAACATGAGAAGTCAGATCCAGCTTTGCCATCTCAGTTTGAGCCGGAACAGGTTAGGTCACGATATGATGTGCAACCTGTGCATAAAGGGCTTGATGTTCCCCAAGGACATGCCTATTCGGTGGTCCTGTTTAACCCATTGGAGCAGCTAAGAGATGAAATTGTTATGATTGTCGTTGATAGGCCTGATGTCTGTGTTCTGCAGTCAAATTGGTCAAGCATTGAGAGTCAAGTTTCTCCTGAACTGAAGCATGATCATAAGGGTAAGCTATTCACTGGGAGGCATCGCCTTTACTGGAGAGCATCCGTTCCTGCCCTGGGTCTGCAGACCTATTATGTTGCTAACGGATATATGGGTTGTGAGAAAGCTAAACCTGCTGAACTGAAACTATTTTCTGATGTTAACCAAGTGCCTTGTCCAACACCTTACCTTTGTTCTGAACTTAAAGGAGACAAGGCAGAGTTAAAAACCCACCATTATACTCTCACTTTCGATGTAAAGCATGGTTTGTTGGACAAACTAAGTCATAAAGATGGCACCAAAACAGTTGTTGGGGAAGAGATAGGCATGTATACTAGCTCTGGTAGTGGGGCATACTTGTTCAAACCTGTTGGAGAAGCACACCCTGTTGTTGAAGAGGGTGGGTATGCAATCATTTCTGAGGGATCTTTGGTGAAAGAATTCTACTCTCATCCAAAAACAACTTGGGAAAAGACACCCATCTCTCATAGCACACGTGTCTATAGTGCAAAGGATACAATTCAGGAATTCTACATAGAAAAAGAATACCATGTTGAACTTCTCGGTCATGAGTTTAATGACAGGGAACTGATAGCTAGGTTCAAAACAAGCATTGACAACAAGCGAGTGTTTTATTCTGACTTAAATGGTTTCCAGATGAGCCGGAGGGAGACATATGATAAAATTCCATTGCAGGGGAACTATTATCCAATGCCCTCGCTTGCTTTTTTACAAGATATTAGTGGCCACCGTTTTTCTGTTCATTCTAGACAGTCTTTGGGTGCAGCAAGCCTGAAAAATGGTTGGTTGGAAATTATGCTTGACCGACGCCTTGTTCAGGATGACGGCCGTGGTCTGGGACAAGGGGTGATGGACAATCGCCCCATGAATGTGGTTTTTTACATTCATACAGAATCTAATGTTTCTTCTGCAGCTTCCATTTCTAGCTCATTCCCTCTCCAGCCATCTCTTCTCTCCCATCGCATTGGGGCACATTTGAATTATCCAATGCATGCATTTGTTAGCAAGAATGCTGAAGAAGTTTCTCTGCATTTGCCTCCAAGGTTGTTCTCTCCCTTAACTGCATCCTTACCCTGTGACTTGCATATCGTGAACTTCAAGGTTCCACAACCTTTGAAATATTCTCAGCTGCAAGCCGGAGATCTGAGGTTTGTAATTATTTTACAAAGGCGAGGATGGGACTCTTCTTTCTGTAGAAAGGGTGGTCTACAGTGTTCTACATTGGAAGATGATCCTGTTAATCTCTTTTACATTTTCAAAGATCTTGAGGTACTGAATGCAAAGGCAACTTCTTTGAATCTCATGCATGATGATTCGGAAATGCTAGGATACATTGAGCAGCTGGATGGCGCAGCACAAGAAGGGCATATATTGGTGCCATCCATGGAGATACAGGCATACAAATTAGACATCAGGCCACAAAAGTGAAGGGAAAAGTAGCAATTTTGGATTGTCTTGGAGGGAGTTGAGCAATGAGCAGTGTGTCAGATCTTTTCATCACTGAACTACTTGTTGAATCAAGATACTAGCTATTTTAAATAGTTGATTCAAGAGCTTGGGTTAAAGTATCTTTCTGGAAAATTTTGACTGAAGTTTCCATGTCGTGTAGAATGCATAGTGAGGTTTCAGTGGAAGTTAGTTCGGAGAAGTGGCAGAAGAGCAGGTTAATCATGTTATTTGCAAGATGTATGGTTATGGCACAATAGTGAGGTGACATGCAGAAGCTGAATTATTTACTAGAAATCAGGAGACAAATCATATTCCCAGTGTATAATTGCTTGACCAAGTGTCTCCAGAAAGAACACTTGGCATATCTGGCTTTTATCCCCATTTCTGCTTTCCTTGAGGATGATGATAAATTGGTATCTTCTAGTTTATGGGTATTGTAATCATGTATGGATGCATGATATTTGCGAAGTATCCAAGGATGTATGCCACTTACTGGTGTAATCTCAAGCAATTCTAGTTCCTTGCGCTTCAAGGTAAATGTTTCAGCATCATTATTTAATCATTTATTCAAACAGCAATGTTATCACTGGTTCTATGGGTATTAAAAAACATGGTACCTTTTGACGGGGTACTTTTTAAGGATTTTCTACAGTGCTAAAGTTATCTATTGTATATTGCACGGCTTCAAGTTTGTTCACATTTTATCTAAAGGATCTTGTCATAGTTTCTGGAACAAAGGCAAATTTTACTTCTGGACAACCCCAATCAGGTTCCAGTTTATATATACATCTCACTTGAGGGTTTCCACTCAGTTCTGTGCGCGGCCTGTTTGACCCGTTTAGATCTGCACTCCTCGATTGATCCAACAACCTGGATGAACCTGTCTCACTTCAGATTTCTGACCCAGCGGCTATTCACCAGTGTTCAGATCTGCATGCTATAGCTTTTCTCAAGAGTTGGCCACAGGGGAAGATATTTCCTGATCAAGAAGGGTGGCCCTTCATCAGCCTTGTCTACAGTGGCACTCATCAGCCAAGCATGTCTACGGATAGAGATCTTCACCTCATAAGCCTAAATGAAGGTGCAGTTATATCTTTTTTTAATAGAGGATCTGCCTGCCGGTTCCTCCCAAGGTATGTATATCCCCCCTCATCTTTTGTTTTGAGCTTTTTGCAAATGTTATAAAGAATCTTCTATGTGTGAAAAATGCTCTACGGAATATATACATACACACATACAAAAATAGATTGGAGGGAAAATATACCTTTAATTATATCCATTAAGAATCATTTGTTATCTAGAAATTTCATGTTCCAATCAAAATGTCAGTTTATTTGAACTTTCTTCCCTTTCTTCTTTCCTCCCTTTTCCTTTCCCCATAAAAGAAAAATAAAGAAAACTCTCTTACCCTCTCGACAGATTACTTTTTCCACTTGTTGCGCAGAGTTGATTGAAACTACCCAAATTTATCATCTATCTCTCTGCTTTTCCATTTGTGTTAACATTATTTAAAACATATACTTAGCCCCTGTATGACGACGTACTTGTTGTAGTAATACTTAAAAAGTGTCGACATAATTTCTATCATCCATATTTGGGGACAGTACATTACCTCAAATTAACGAACTATTAAAATATTAAATTTGTATATTAAACTAAATTAATTAATCAATAAGCCTTACCTGACTTCAAATTTTTTGCAATTCTACCTCTAACTTAAGTTTATAATTGTTCATTCAATGGTATTTAGGACACACATTAACCCTCAACCTTAAATACTTTAAATGTTCATTGTGTGTGCTATCTACCACCTACTCGTTGTCGATCAGCTTTCTGTCTAGCATTCACAGGGGTTTTGCACGAGGTGTGAGTAAAATCGTTGGGGGACTTAGCTTACAAAACATCAGCGTTTTATTTTTGTGTACATACGTGCATCACTCTTTCTGGTGAATGAGCACATATTAAAGAACATCAGGCCTTTTTCCCGTAATATGCATGATTCTCTCCATTGGTGAACCCATTTATTCATTTTAAAGTGTTCATACTTGGCTCTCCTATCTACTTTGTTATATTGGAAAACTGTACAGCTTGGCATTGGACCATATAATTTCTTTTGTTTTCCCCAAAAACTAACATCAAGGACCTTTGGATTACAAAAAAAGAGACGTGTACCTGATGGATGAATAAGATCTCTCCAAAATAAAGATGCAATGGCCTTCTTCCACTTGTTGGCTTTACCTTCTCTCTCTCTCTCTCTCTCTCTATATATATATATATATATATACACCCCAAAATTGACATAATCTTTTTAGCACATTCCATTGAAGTTTGTAGTATATTGATGGAAGGATATAATTGCAATTTTTTTAAAGATATCAAGGTATTTATAACAATATGTGGGAGTAGGGTTGCAAGCAGGTCGGAGATAGAAGAAAATGTCACTTTCCACTTTTGTAGAACAAGGTTTATCGGAGATAGAAATGAAAACAGAAATGAGTATTTTTGCTTTTAAATTAAAAATCGAAAACAAAAACAGAAGCAAACTAAAGTTTTTGCTATTGTCATCACTATAATAAGTTATTTTGAATCGCTATTAGTATTCACTCTTGATAAACTTTTTTCTAATAATAAAAAATTTCAAACTTATAAGATTTTAGTTTATGTAAATTCTTGCAATCTGTGAATTTTTTAATTTGGAATCTACTTTATTTATTGGTCTAGATTTACATCTGTTCAAATCATGCAACATAAAATCACATTAAATTTTTAGAACATTTCCTACTTGCCTTACTTTTATCAAGTTATCAAGAGACATTCTAACTGTTAGATATGAGAAGGACCCATTTGAAGGATTTAATTTTTACCTTGTAAAATAATATATATATACAAGATATATGATAATTCAAAAATGAAAACGGGTTAAGCGGATGCGGAAATAACTATTTCCGTTTCTGACTGTTATGAGTATTGGAGATCTATTTTTGTTTTCTATAACTTAATGTTATAAGTATCGGAGATCTATTTTTGTTTTCTATAACTTAACATGTGGGTTTTAACGGATCCCCACATCGATTAACAAAAACGAGGCTGATAAATGGAACGTGGTATCCATTTGCGGCCCTATGTAGGAGTTAACAATACATATACATATGTGTGCATCTGTGTGTTGTCTTTTTTGTTGTCAAGGGAAAGTTGCCATTCATATTAAGTAAAAGAGAACGTACAAAGGGAGACAGGACACATAGTACAGCGAGGAGAGTATACATATACATAGCCCATCCTGGAAGCGGATGGCCCATACTCAAGAGTAGAACTCCATACCAAGTCAAAGTAGAAACACCATCGCACAAGAGAACAAAGTAGAAAGAGAAACCTAACAACAAACCAGCTTGAAACTGTGGCTTACTGAGGAGATCGCATCTTGATGTATGGCGAAACTGGATCCATAGGATGCCCTCCTGCAAACAATGAAGGGGCCAAAGGGTCGAAAAAATCGACCTGGTAGTTTGGACGCTGCACCAAGTGACAAACTACTTCATAGAAGATGTCCGGATGAAACACGTTGAAACTTCCAACATGCTGATGAGCGTGAAGTAATGAGCATCTCAACTATTCCCCAGATAGAGGCGATCCCACTGCTAGTATGCATTGGGACCAGTTCTATTAGCTCAGATCCAGTGAAAGATCGGCAAACAAACAGGAACGAGATTGGGGATACCACCAGGAGGATTCTCCAAAAATAAAGGGGGAAGGGAGGGGGGTACAAAACAGAGAAGGCAAGTAGCAACACTGGGACAAGTAAAGGCAGCAAGGCTATAGTCGATACCAACGAGAAAGAGGACACCGGAAAAGTCCCACCGAGAAAGGAATCCCCACAAAACAAGAAGAGGGTGAAGAGGGACTTCACAAGTTGGACAGAGGAGGGGGTGGTGATGATGGGGGGCAAGGCCGTGAAGAGGGGGAAGGGGAGAACAACAAAACCTCAGAGGGCCAGTAGGTTCCTTCAACTGATGACGAAGCCCCGAGGTTAGGTGGGAGTGCCTCTTGGTTTGCTGCTTGTCACAAGTTTAGTTTAGTTCAATAAACTTTTCAAACCTAACTTGATGGGGTTCAATCTTTCCTTTTGCATCTGTGCGTTATCATTCAGCATAGAAAAGGGCAAAGGGAATTCCGAATTCCTCTCTACTTTCACATCGGAGATATGGTGATGGCAAATCCTCAACCATGTTGTTTCTCCTTATTTTAAATGTCACTTCAGGATGTGATGTTTCATATGAGTGAATGAGCTCATTTGTGTATCTTCCTAAGTCTTCCTAACGGCAAAAGCTAAACTTTTCTCTTGAAAGAGTGTATTTAGAACATACGCTTATATCCTAGTTTCTTAAATACACTCGTATGGATGAATATTTTACTATGTGCTCAAACTCATCTATATCTTGAAAACTCAGCTTTCGTACTTACTAAAAGCACATAGCCCAACTTTTATGATACATTGAAAACATCTCATCACAATTGATACGATGAAAAAAATCTGCCGATTGTTGTCCTTCGTAGATGTTTTGCTAACATGCTCTCCACATTGGGCATGCGATCTAGAAAACCTTCAGTCACAAGGTTTCGGGTTGGCATTGTTGTTAGTTAATTTGTGGGTTTACTTCCATCTTAGTTGATGAATTTTCCAACCAAACTTTCTTGATCGAACCTTTGTTTGAAGGATTAATAAAGTTTCTACTTACTGATTTTAGGCAGTTCTAGCTGAAGTGCTTGTGCAAATGCATGATCTTAAGGTACTTGATGGAGGGTGGCATAAACTTGTCTGTTATATTGTGAGTCAAGTTGCACATTAAATTCCAGTGCACTTGTTTTGAAAAATATTTACATAAGATGTTAGATTAAAGTTTCTTTGTTTGTGTCAGCTATGTTTGAAACTGAAATATCTGGGATCAAGTTTAATTTTACTAATTAATAATCATATGAGATTCAAGCTTATAATTCATATTAAAATTTGAAAGTAATGCTAGCATAGATGCTAAATTTCGAATTCCCTTCTAATGTTCTCTCCACAAGATTCTTTCTCTATCATAATAAATTTTCCCTAATATGTACAAACACACACCTCATGCTACAAGTGGCATAATAAATACCTTGCTACTTACACCAAAAATAGTCTGACCGACTTTTAATCTTTAATCCAAACCATCCTAGGATGCGAGGACGTAGTTGGTGCAATCCATCATATCCAAACATGTAAGGGTTGGGGCCTTATTCCGACAACAAAAAGGGAGAAGAAAGGGGAGGAGGAGAAAAAGGGAAGGCCATCCAATTGCTCCTCCCATCGTTGTTGCAGTCTTGCATGGAACTATTGTGCTCCACTTCATCCTATTGGTTCAATTATTATAGTGGAAGGAAGGTAGAGCCTAAAAAAGAGAAAAGTTTCTATTTTTTAAAGATTCTAAATCAATCAGAATGAGTGGAGTACAAGTGATGTAGAAGAAATGGAGTAGACGATCTCAATCCTGTGCACAGAGCTGGCCAACACTCCGCCCCCATGTTGTTTTTTCATCCCATTGATCCAAGGTCTTTTTTTTTCTTTTTTTCATAAGGTAGGGTCACACTAATTGCCTTGTAACATCTTTCATATATATATATATATATATGACAAAAAATTTTCTGTTATTTAATAATAGTAACTTTCTCTGTTAGCAACTTATTTTATGTTGAATAAACGTTTTCCATGCATGAAATAAACAGTGTGAATGCGGAAGCGTGCATGGAGACGGATCACGGCGAGAGTATACCTTGACGGCGACGTTTGAGGACGGACGACGACGGCTCTGAGAGGACGAGGAGGAGAACCAAGAGACGGGCTTCTTCCTAAGTTCCACGCTGCAAATCCCAAGCCTATGGTGATGGCTTTCTTGAAGAGCAACCCTAGGGAGAGAGAGAGAGTTCTTCTAGAGAGAGAATGACTTCAACAACCAAATCCCGTATCTCCCTTCCCCTTTAAATATACTCCCCTTTGAATATTCAAAAACACGAGGGAGTAGGTATAGGAAGTACGTGGGAGTGGGGGATGTGGATTGTGGTTCCCAACCGCATGGTCAAAGTCCCACTTATTTTGGACTTTGTGTTTATCTCCACTCTCCCCACTCATTCCACTTCTTGCCCACGTGGGCATTACAAGGCCATCCCTCAACCCCTCAACCGCATGTGATGGTTAACATCTCCCACTTGCCCACAGAGGACAAATGTAAATAAACAATTTCTCTTAGTTGTTACAATCCAACTATCATACAGGAAATGAAGCGTGTGACCTCAGGAGCATAACGTGATCATGCGAGTAGTGATCCATTAAGTTATCACCAAAATTAACGGAACACAATACTCTTTAAAAATCCCGTGGTACCTCAGACCATCTTATATTCACCTGATTTAACACTTCGGATCTCTCAGATAAATAACTGGTAGTGTTTAAATCCCAAATGTCATGTGATCATAACTCTGTCTGTACACAACTGACTGAGTTCTACGGGATATGATCCACATAGCATGATGCAATATATAGACGTCTTCCCTAACCTCTCATGTCAATTTGATTAATCTTGGCCGCTTTCCTAGTCATGTCCCGTTAGACTGTATCAACTTTAGTCTTAAGGATCATGCTAAAGTAGCGAAGTCGAGCTTCCTCTTCATGACATAGTTCTTAGGTCACATAGGGTACAAGTAGGATCAATATTATGATCCAAGAGCTTACACAATGATGAAGCAAAGATCCATTCATCATTCTCATGTCGAAAATCGCACATGCGATACGAAACACATGTTATGGTGTTCCTCCACAAATGTGGGCACGTCATTTTATAAATTTATCATTAAACATCATACGGATCTTAGTCTAATCACTCCCATTGCGATTAACCTGAGCCTTATGACCCAGTCACTTCTACTCAGCGCCTTGTCTCAAGACTCACATCCGGCTTCTGCAAACTATACAGGATGGGTTCAATTATTCCCGTATTCGATCTTTAAAGATCTTATCTTGGCTCTTATCCGAGGCAACATAAAAAAATATTTTAAATATATCTTATTCGCTCTCCTAGCACCATAGATACACAATGTCTCATCTTACTCATTATCTCAGCGCCAAGGCGAATTATCCGTGTGAGAAGGTCAATTCAAGTCTGGTGACACTTATTGATGTGTAAACAAGCATTCTATCAAGATGTACTCAATAAGAGAATGTATAAACATATTGAAGTCAACAATAATTGTTCTTACATTACAATTTACATAAACCCATGGTTCTACTATAGGTCATGAAGGCCTCTCTAGTGATCTGTTTAGTTAGCGGGTCCGCTACTATACGATCGGTAGAAATATGTCGAAGGACCACTACTTCTTTTGCCAACATATCTCGAATAAAGTGATATCTAATGTTAATGTGTTTGGTTCTTCCATGGTACTTAGAATCCGTGGCGTAACCCAGAGCTGATGTACTATCAACATAGAGAAGTACACTCTCCTCCAGATGAGGAGTGACAGCCAATCGCCGCAGGAAATTCTTTAATCAAACCGCCTCTTGACTAGCTGCCGAACATGCCACATATTCTGATTCCATAGTGGATAGAGTGATGCACGTTTGTTTCTTACTGCACCAAGAAATAGCCACGCCACCAAGTATAAACACATATCCTGACGTAAACTTTTTTTCGTCTTTGTCGCTGGCCCAATCAGCATCGCTATAACCTTTCAACCTTAGATCACCTCCTTCGTAACATAAGGCAAGGTTTGTTGTTCCACGTAAATATCGAAATATTCTCTTGACTGCCTTCCAGTGAGCAGGACCAGGGTTACTTTGATAACGGCTAGTTAGACCTACGACATAGCTAATGTCGGGTCGACATAGCATACATCAGACTCCCTATAGCTGTCGCATATGTCACTTTATTCATTTGATTCTTCTCTTCTTCATTCTGTGGGCATTAGCTTACACTTAAAATACAACTTTTATCAACTGGAGTATCAATGGGCTTAGAGTGATTCATTCGGTATCACTCTAGAATCTTATTAATATAGGTTTCCTGATACATACTCAGAAACCTTCTAGAGCGATCTCTGACTATTTTCACTCCTAATACATAGTTTGCTTCACCCATATCTTTGGTCTCGAAGACGGAAGATAACCACTGCCTAGTGGCATTGATAGACTCCATACTATTCCCAGCTAACAAGATGTCGTCAACATACAATGATAAAATTAGAATCCTCTCTTTCTCACGTTTGACGTACACACAGTGATCTTCCTCAATCGTCTCAAAACCGAATGAGGTGATTTCTCTATGAAATCTTAAATATCACTGTCTAGACGATTGTTTGAGGCTATAGATAGAACGTTTTAGGTGGCAGACATTGCGCTCTTGTTCCTTTACCTCAAAATCTTATGGTTGAAACATGTAAATTTTCTCGTCTAGTTCTCCATTGAGAAATACCGTCTTAACATCTATTTGGAAAAGTTCTAAATCTAAATGTGCGACAATAGCTAGGATCAGGCGAACATACGTAAATCTCACCACTGGGGAGAACGTCTCTTCAAAGTCTATACCCTCCTTCTGGGTATATCCTTTCGCCACTAGTCGTGCTCTATATTTGTCAATTGATCTATCTGCCTTGCGTTTAATTTTGAAAACTCATTTGTTTCCTATGGCCTTACGCCTAGGCGGAAGATCAACTAACTCTCAGACCTTATTCTTTTCCATTGAATCCATTTCGTCTAGCATGGGAGCTTCTCATTCTTTCTTTGATAATGATGAATATCCCTTTTTGACATTTTTAGGTTCTTCATCATCCGCTTGACACATTAAAATCTCCTCTTCAATCTCAAAACGTCGACGAGGAGTGTGCCCGCGTTTACTTCGACGTACTTGGGTGTCGACATCTTCCGATTCTGATGGAGTACTCCCACGCGGTAAATTAATGGGTATACTCCCACTAACTTGATCATCTATACTATCTCTAGTGATAATATAGTTAGGAACTAATTCTCTCCCTTCGCTGGAAGATGGTAAGAGAGCACTTGTCTCATCTAATTCATGGAGATCAAAGCTTTTCCCGGCATCGTAAAGTTTAGGGTATTCTTTCTCTAAGAATACAACGTCTCAGACCCCTTTCTCTGTCATTCCTCCATCTTGATATTGTCCATACATGATATATCCTTGTGAGCTATCAAGATATCTTATAAAGATAAACTTTTTAGCTTTAGGGCCTAGTTTCCCATACTTGTAGGAAGTGTCATAGACATATTCAGCTAACCCCCATGGGCGTAGGTTTCTCAAATTCGGCTTTTCGCCATGCTATAACTCATAAGGGGTAGAAGGAACTGATTGTGAAGGCACACAATTAAGTAAATAGGCGGCAGTCAACAAAGCATCTCCCTAGAATGATATTGGGAGGTTGGCATGCGCCATCATAAACCTAACTATGTTTAACAACGTTCTATTCCTTCTCTCGGCAACACCATTTTGTTGTGAAGTGCATGGAATAGTGAGTTGTCTCTTAATTCCCTTTTTCTCACATAGAATTATGAACTGATCAGACAAATATTCGCGTCATCGGTCTGTGCGAAGTGCTTTTACACTCTTACCAGTCTGATTCTCAACCTTAGCTAGGAAGCGTTTGAAACAATCCAATGCTTCATAACAGTGAGCGATTAGATAAACATAACCATATCGCGAATAATCATCTATAAAGGTAAGGAAATATGATGTTCTATGTCGAGCCTTCACAGTCATAGGTCTACAAATATCAGAATGAATAAGTTGTAATACATCATTAGCCCTTTTGGCCATTCCGAAAGGCTTTCGGCATGTTTTTCCAGCCAAGCATGATTCACATACAGGTAGAGTAACCTTAGCGAGTGTACCTAAAAGGCCTTCTCGAGCTAACTTGGTCATTTTATCGTGTCCTATGTGACCTAGGCGTGCATGCCATGTCTCAGAATTAAGGTCTTTATCATCAGCCACATATTGATAGATATAAGTGTCCTCTAAACTAAACATAAGGTACCTATTTCAATCTGGTTCACTGATAATGTAACGACCCGCCACCCTATAATCGGAGATCCGATTACTGAATGGGTATCGAATCATTAAATTTGGAGCCAAACCAAGATCTCGATAAGTTTAGGAAATAAATGATAAACTAAGCTAAACATCCACATCACATCAAATTGTAAAGGAAGTGCAGAAAATAAAAATAATTACAATTCAACTTGATTCAGCAATTAATTATATACTCCAACAGAAAAGAAATAATTAAGCGTACATGCCAGAAAGGGAAATAACAACTACATCGTAGCATACCCCGGAACGGCAGCTGCTGGCGCGCAACCTAAGGCAACACTCTCCTCGCTACGCCTGCCTAGAACCCTCACCTGAAAATCGCAGGGGATGAGTTTCATCGAAAAAGACTCAGTAGGGATCCTTCGATCCCCACCACCTACTCATACACCCACAAGTGCAATACACAAATATAGGCAATTTAACTAAATAAAGCAGTAACACAATTACTAGATTTCGATATAAAACACAGGCATTTATAATAGTAACATGCACGATTATGAAACCACATTACCACGGAGTCCACAACCAACATCTCGGCTAAACACACAAGTCACACGGCCGAACGCGAAAAACACCGACCCGCTGAGATCAAACAACAACCCCTCAGATAGTACACTGGCTACTCTGGCCTGACCTGACTCAAGGTGGTCCTGCTTCTCTTAGCACGAGTGACACTTCGAATGTACCACTCCCACACCGGTACTAGCTATACCCCGGGGTACACCAGGTGACCCTCTCTCTAGGCGCCACCCCACCACTCTCACACCGGCGCCGTGTCACTCCTACACCGACACAGGGTGTCTAAGTGCTAACAACTGCCACTCTAGGTCTACGATAGCACAAAATGCAACACGGTGCGATCCGATCACGTAGAAATCATCGTCCTCAAGTATGATCTCAAACATGCAATTAACCAAACTATCTATCAATGTAAACACATGTTAATTGCAGGAATTAATGAGATTCCGTCTTGAATCGCGGCGCCTAAGGCCGATGTCATTCAAGACTCGTAAACTGGTTCATGTGAAACATGACCTCGGAAGAAGGCCTAAAACACGTCGTTCAAATGGGTCGCCGTTAAAAAGACGTCGCTGTAACGACAAAAACAGAAACAGGCTTCGGGGTGATATGAACTAAAACCTGTTGTGCACGGGGGTCGCCGTTTGAATGGCGTCGCTGTCCCTGGACGCTAATCAGTCCAGAGACAGAGTCCGTTATCTGGGCTAAATCGCATCGTAGGTAGAAGCCGCCTTTTTAAAAGACGTCGCTGTCCCCCGACGCCATTTAACCCTCACAGATAGGTTCTCTCACCGCCTTCCCTCAATTCACAGGGTGAGATCTCTCCCCCAAACTCGCACAAAACACCATAAAAATAGAGAGGAAGGAGGAGAAACTAAGTACCCATTAAAAACCCACAATTCCTCATTACATGCAATTAGTATTTTCACCCCAAAAATCTCCTAAACATGCTCCAAAGGGGGAAAAACGTGGTTTTAAACAAAACAACGCGAGGATCGTCATCCTACCGGTTACTCGAACTCCTCCGAGCTCCAAGCCGCCGACCCGCCTCGTTACACGTCGCCGCCGGTACCGCCGTGGACGCCGTTACTCCACCGGGACGTCGGCCGCCGTCCGGAGAGAAATGCGCCGCGGAGGAAGTGGTGGTGGTAGTGGAGGGAGAGGAGGAATGAGGAGAGGAAAGGAAGGAGAGGGGGAAAGGGATCGCCGAAGGTCGGAGAGAAGAGAGGAGAGAGAGAAGAAAGGAGAGAATGAGGGAAAGAAGGGAGAGTTCGTATGGTCAAATAGAAACTGGGCAAAACGCGTCGTTCAAGCCCGACGTCATTCAGGCGACAAGTCTGGGCCGTATTTTGACATACCAGGGCCGTACTCTGAATGACGTCATCCAATCAAGATGCCGTTCAAATGATAAGACTGGGATCGTACTCCTACGGCCCAAAACCAGCTTACGTGGCGCCCACGTGGCACAACCTAAAATGCGTCCACCTCGACGAACGCCGTTTGAACTGTGTCGAGTAAGCTCGACGCGAAAAGGAACCCAAACCCCAACCCCACAAGGGCCCAAATTGAGGGATCCGACCTCGAAACTGACCCGATAACCGGATCCGAAACCTCAATCCTTACATTCTCCCCGCCCCTTAAAACGAATTTCGTCCCTGAAATTGCTGTTATAAAATAATAAGATTACACGGATAAAAAAAAAGAAGAACTTATAAGAAAAGGTAGGGAAACTGTTCCCGCATCTCATCCTCACGCTCCTAGGTCGCCTCGCCTCCGGAGCGATGCTGCCAAATCACATTTACTAGAGGAACAATCTTGTTTCGGAGAACCTGTTCCCTGTAATCCTCAATACGCACTGGAAATTCCGGAAAGGACAAGTCCTCGGCAACTTCCAACTCCGAAAAGTCCAAAATATGAGATGGATCATGAATATATTTTCTCAGCAAAGAAACATGGAACACATCGTGCACTCCTGCAAGACTGGGCGGCAAGGCTAGTTGATACGCCGTTTCCCCAATTCGAGCAAGAATGAGAAAAGACCCAACATATTGCGGACTCAGCTTACCTCGCTTCCCGAATCTCATCACACCCTTGGAGGGTGAGACTCGGAGAAACACGTGGTCCCTAACCTCAAACTCAAGCGGTCTCCTACGGATATTTGTATAACTCTTCTGCCTGCTCTGAGTTGTACACAACATCTGCTGCACTACTCTAGCAACCTCAGCACACTGTTGTACCAACTCTGATCCTGTCATCTGCCTCTCGCCAATCTCAGACCAATTCACCGGAGATCGACACGGCCTCCCGTACAATGCCTCATATGGCGCCATGTCGATACTAGAATGATAACTGTTGTTGTAAGCAAACTTTACTGTAGATAAGTGCTGCTCCCAAGAACCTCCCCAGTCTAGGCAACATGCCCTGAGCATATCCTACAGTGTCTGAATGGTCCTCTCCGACTGTCCATCAGTCTCGAGATGATAAGCCGAGCTGAAGGCTAACTACGTACGCAAGGCCTTCCGAAAACTCTTCCATAACTTAGAAGTAAATCTCGGATCTCGATCTGACACGATGGATAAGGGCACCCCGTGCAGAGAGATGATCCGATCCACAAACATCTTAGCCAACTTACCGGCTGACTAGTCCTTCCTAATAGCCAGAAAGTGTGCCGACTTGGTCAATCGATCAACAATGACCCAGATCGCATCTCTTCTGCCAGGGGACACGAGTAATCCCATCACGAAGTCCATAGTCACGTATTCCCATTTCCATTCCGAGATCGGTAATGGTTGCAACAATTCTCCTGGTCTCTTGTGTTCTGCCTTAACTTGCTGACAAGTCAGGCACCTTGCCATATAATCAGCCACGTCCTTCTTCATACCAGGCCACCAAAAGTACCTCCTTAAACAATGATACATCTTAGCCATTCCGGGATGCACTGCATATCTAGAACGGTGCGCCTCGTCCAGGACACTTTTGCGCACCTCTTCCTCAGCTGGAACATAGAGTCTGCCTCTAAATCTGACTGTGCCATCATCCCACAACTCTACCTCTGAAATCTGGAGAACCTGCAGTAGCTCTGCATTTGCCCTCTGAGCCTCGATTACGGCATGGTACACTACTGGCCTCACAGTTAAGCTGGCCAAAACGGGTCTGTCAGCCTCTCACGAAATCCTAAAGGAAGATTCCACAACCTACTCAAATAACCTTCATTCTTGAACCATAAGATATGATACGACCGTCTTCCGACTCAAGACGTCCGCCACCACGTTTGTCTTGCTCGGATGATAAGAAAGGTCGAGATCATAATCCTTAATAAACTCCATCCACCTACGTTGCCTCAAGTTCAGATCCTTCTACGTGAATACATACTTCAGACTCTTATGGTCAGTAAAAACCTGAAAATTTTCTCCATATAAATAGTGCCGCCAGATCTTTAGTGCAAATATTACAGCTGCCAACTCTAAGTCATGAGTGGGATAATTTTTGTAACGACCCGCCACCCTATAATCGGGGATCCGATTACTAAATAGGTACCGAATCATTAATTTGGAGCCAAACCAGGATCTAGATAAGTCTGGAAAATAAATAATAAACTAAGCTAAACATTCACATCGCATTGAATTGAAAAGGAAGTACATGAATTAAAAATTATTACAATGCGACTCGACTCAGCAAATAATTACATACTCCAACTAAAAAGAAATAATTAAACATACATGCCAGAAAATAAAATAACAACTACATCGGGGCATACCCCGGAACAGCGGTTGCTGGCGCGCAACCCAAGACAGCACTCTGTTCGTTACGCCTGCCTAGAACCCTCACCTAAAATCCGCAGGGGTGAGTCTCATCGAAAAGACTTAGTAGGGATCCTTCGATCCCCACCGCCCACTCATGCACCCACAAGTACAGCAACACAAGTATAAATGATTTAAGCAAGTAAGGCAGTAAACATAATTCATAAATTTCGATATAAAACACATGCAATCGAAATATAACATGTACAATTCTGAAATCATTTTACCACGGAACCCACAACTAGCGTCTCAGCAAAACACGCCAACCACAAGGCCAAACGCGGGAAACACCGACCCGCTGAGACCAAACAGTAACCCCTCGGATAGCACGCTGGCTACTCCGGCCCAACTGGCTCTAGGTGGTTCCTGCTTCCCCCAACACGAGTGACACTCCAAAGGTACCACTCCTACACCGGTACTAGCTAACTCCGGTGTACACCAGGTGACCCTCTCTCTAGGCGTCACCCCACCACTCCCACATCGGCGCTGTGTCCCTCCCACACCGACACAGGGTGCCTAAGCGGTACAACTGTCACTCTAGGTCCACAGTCGCACGAACACACTGCGATCCGATTACGTAAAAATTCTCGTCCTTCAGTACGGTTTCAAGCATGTATTTAACCAAACTATCTAACAGTGTAAATACATACTAATAACATGAATTAATGTGATTCTGTCTTGAATCGCGTCGCCCATGGCCGACGTCATTCAAGCCTCCTAAATTGGTTCATATAAAATGGGCCTCGGAAATGGCCTTAAAACGCGTCGTCATATGTAGCCGTCTTTTGAAAGGCGTTGCTGTCCCTAGTCGCCTGTTAACAGAAACAGATACAGGCTTCGGGGTGATTTCACTTAAAATGCGTCGTACATGCAAGTCGCCGTTCAAAAGGAGTCCTGTCCCTGGACGCTCATCAGTCCAGAGACAGAGTATGTTATTTAGGCTAAATCTCGTCGCGGGTGGAAGCCGCCTTTCTAAAAGGCGTCGCTGTCCCTCGATGTCATTTAACCCTCACAGACAAGTTCTTCCTCCGCCATCTCCCAATCCACGGAGTGGGATTTCCTCCCCTAAATCGTGTAAAACACTAAGAAAAGTGGAGAAGGAGGAAAAGAACCTAAATACCCATTAAAACTCTCAATTTCTCATTTCATACAATTAGTATTTTC
The DNA here is from genome assembly GCA_030544215.1 of Zantedeschia hybrid cultivar. Lineage (NCBI taxonomy): Eukaryota > Viridiplantae > Streptophyta > Magnoliopsida > Alismatales > Araceae > Zantedeschia > Zantedeschia hybrid cultivar. The sequence continues at coordinate 9,249,511 of JARZZO010000013.1, read as the reverse complement.
ACCCCAAAAGCCCCCTAAACATGCTTTAAAGTGGGAAAAACATGGTTTTTAAATACAATACAACGGAGATCGTCACCTTACCGGTTAATCGAACTCCTTTTAGTTCCAAGCCGCCAACCCGTCTCGCTACACGCCACCGCCGGTACCGCCGTGGACGCCGCTACTCCACCGGGACGTCGGCCGCCGTCCGGAGAGAAGTGTGCCGCGGAGGAAGTGGTGGTGGTAGTGGAGGAAGTTGGTAGGTTAATGGAGTGGAGGGAGAGGAGGAATGGGGAGAGGAAAGGAAGGAGAGGGGGAAAGGGTTCGCCGGAGAGTCGGAGGGAAGAGAGGAGAGAGAAGAGAAAGGAGAGAATGAGGGAAAGGAGGGAGGATTCGCGGGGTCAAACAGAAGCTGGATAAAACGCATCGTGCAAACCCGACATCATTTAGACGACAAGACTGGGCCGTACACAGACAAACCAGGGTCGTACTCTAAATGATGTCGTCCATCCAAGACGCCATTCAGACGATAAGACCGGGGATGTACTCTCGCGGCCCAAGGTCAGCCCAAGTGGCGTCCACGTGGCACAGCCTAAAACACGTCCACATTGCTAGACGCCGTTTGAACCGCGTCTTGCAAGCTCGACGTGAAAATGAAACTTAGTCTCAGCCCCACCATGGCCCAAACTAAGGGATCCGACCCCGAAACTGACCCGATAACCGGATCCGAAACCTCAATCCTTACAGTTCTCCTCATGCTTCTTCAGCTGCCTAGAAGCATAAGCCACAACCTTACCATACTGCATCAAAACCGCACCCAAACCTTGACGAGGTGCATCTGAGTAAACCACAAATCTACTGGAGCCCGATAAAAGCACTAGCACTGGAGCCGAAGTAAGATGAGTCTTCAACTCAATGAAACTCCGCTCACACTCCTTAGTCCACACGAAAGGAACTCTCTTACGAGTCAACCTCGACAAGGGGGTCGCTATTGAAGAAAAACCCTAGACAAACCGTTTGTAATATTCTACTAATCCCAAGAAGCTCCTGATCTTAGTTATTGTTGTCGGTCTGCTCCAATCCATCACTGCCTCAATCTTGACTGGATCCACTGCAATGTCGTCTCCAGAAATGACATGCCCCAGGAAGTGCACCTTATCTAGCCAGAATTCACACTTGCTAAACTTGGCATAGAATTGGTGCTCTCTCAGAACCTGCAACACCACCTAAAGATGAGTGGCATGCTCTTCCTTAGAAGAAGAATATACCAAAATATCATCTACAAATATTACCACAAACTGATCCAGGTAGGCCCTGAAGACCCGGTTCATCAAATCCATAAAAGCCGCCGGAGCATTGGTCAAGCCAAAAGGCATAACCAAAAACTCATAATGTCCATACCGAATCTTAAAAGTCGTCTTACTTACATCTGCTTCACAGATCCTCATCTGATAATACCATGACCTCAAATCAATCTTCGAAAACACCTTCGCAGACTGCAACTTATCCATCAGATCATCGATCCTCGGAAGTGGGTACTTGTTCTTTATTGTTACATGGTTCAACTGTCTATAATCAATGCACAGCCTCAATGAACCATCCTTCTTCCTAACAAACAGAACTGGTGCACCCCACGGAGAAGTATTAGGAAGGATAAAACCCTTATCTAGTAGTTCCTGCAATTGCGCTTTCAACGCAGCGAGTTCGGCCGGAACCATCCGATACGGGGCCTTAGACAAGGGCGCCGTACCTGGCGAAAGCTCAATAGTAAACTCAACCTCCCATTGAGGAGGAAGACCAGGCAACTCCTCAGGAAATACATCAACAAAGTTACAAACTATAGGCACCTCCCAAGGACTGGAACTACTACTAACACCAGCTAAAACAACAGAGGCAAGGAAAGCCTCACAGCTACCAACAAGCAATCTTTGGACCTTAAAGGCAGAAATAAGAATACCACGAGAAGAGAGCCTAATACCTTGGAAGTAGAAGGTCGGGATGTCCATAATAGAGAAACGCACCTTCTTTCTGTGGCAGTCTACCTCGGCATAATAAGCCTCCAACCAGTCTATGTCCAAGATGACATCAAAGTTGCGAATGGCAAGCACAACTAACTGGGCAAGTAACTCATGACCCTCAATGGTCAAGGGAACCTCACTCAAACAGGTATAAGACAACATGAAATTCCCATAAAGAACCTCTACCATCAGTCCATCAGATATCTCATCAACGGGTGCAGAAAGAATATCTACGAACTGCTCAGAAATAAAAGAATGCGAAGCACCCGAATCAATCAACACATGCACAGAGTTCCCAAAGACAGAAAGTGTACCTTCCACCAAGTTGGATGCACGAGCCTCCTTCCTGGTGATAACTAGAACTCTCCCCTAGGTCCTCGACTTCTTCTGATCACCTGGTCCCTGTCCCTGACCATGCCCCTGCGGGCAATACCTCGCCAAATGGTCCTGTTGGCCACAAGTGTAACACCTCCCAGAAAATGCAGGACATTGAGTCCCACCGTGAGTACCACCGCAATGACGACAAGTTGCCGGAAGCCTCTGAGCTGTCTCCTGCTGAGCACTGGATACTGACTGACTCTGCTGGCTCTATCTGGGTCTGCTACTACCGCTGCTGCCACTGCTACCGCCACCGCCTCGAAAGAACCTCCTGAATCTGGAGCCGAGTGAAGACGATCCTAATTCGGACAAAGGAGCTGTTACTGCTGCTATCTTTCCCTTGCCATAAGCTGGCCCCTGAGTAGTCAGTCCCTCCTCCCGAGCTGACTGATCATGTTGTGCCTCTACTGCCGCAGCACACCTTACTGTCGATGCCAAGTCCGTACAACAGTAGGACGCCACAAAGCTCCTTAAATTGGACCTTAGTCCATCCACAAACCTCTCAGTCCGACGCTCCTCGTCTATTGAAATAAAAGGCACAAACCTCCCAAGCAAAACAAACTTCATCTGGTACTCAAGCACTGTCTGCTTCCTTGGGTCAACTCCATAAATTCCCTCTCCTTAGCCTTCTGAACATGCCTAGGGAAATACTGTGTATTAAATTCCTTCACAAATGTCTCCCATGGAATCTCCCTGAGATTCCTATCCGCATATGACAAACTCTTTAAAGTAGTCCACCAGTCGTAGGCATCATCCTTCAACATGAAGGTAGCCAACGGAGTCCTCTCAACTGCCGCACAATCCATGGTATCAAAAGTCTTCTCCAACTCCCTCAACCAATGAACGGCCTCATCAGGGTCGGGACGACCGGTAACATGAGGTAGCTTCAGCTTCAGGAATCTCTCCAGAGCAGCTGAAGGCCCTCTCCGAGTACTAGAACTCTCACTAGGGTCTCGAGTCTGATATCTAGCCTTTGTGTCCATCATAACTTTCCTCTCTCCATTCCTCCTCTCCCTCCACTCCATTAACCTCCCAACTTCCTCACCACTTCCTCCGCGGCGCATTTCTCTTCGGACGGCGACCGACGTCCTGATGGAGTAACCGCGTCCACGACGGTACCGGCGGCGGCGTGTAGCGAGGCGGGTCGGCGGCTTGGAGCTCGGAGGAGTTCGAGTAACCAGTAGGGTGACGATCCTCGCGTTGTTTTGTTTAAAACCACGTTTTTCCCGCTTTGGAGCATGTTTAGGGGATTTTTTGGATGAAAATACTAATTGCATGTAATGAGGAATTGTGGATTTTTAATGGGTACTTAGTTTCTCCTCCTCCCTCTCTATTTTTATGGTGTTTTGTGCGAGTTTGGGGGAGAGATCCCACCCTGTGAATTAGGGGAAGGCGGTGGGAGAACCTGTCTGTGAGGGTTAAATGGCGTCGGGGGACAGCGATGCCTTTTAAAAAGGCGGCTTCCACCCACGACGCGATTTAGCCCAGACAATGAACTCTGTCTCTGGACTGATTAGCATCTAGGAACAGCGACGCCATTCAAACAGTGACCCCCGTACACAACGTGTTTTAGTTCAGATCACCCCGAGGCCTATTTCTGATTCTGTCGTTATTAGGCGACTAGGGGCAGCAACGCCTTTTTAACGGCGACCCATTTGAACGACGTGTTTTAGGCCTTCTTCCGAGGCCAGATTTCACATGAACCAGTTTAAGAGCCTTGAATTACGTCGGCCTTAGGCGACACGATTCAAGACAGAATCTCATTAATTCCTACAATTAACATGTGTTTACATTGATAGATAGTTTGGTTAATTGCATGTTTGAGATCATACTTGAGGACGATGATTTCTACATGATCGGATCGCACCATATTACGTTTTATGCGATCGTGGACCGAGAGTGACAGTTGTTAGCGCTTAGGTACCCTGTGTCGGTGTAGGAGTGACACGGCGCCGGTGTGGGAGTGGTGGGGTGATGCCTAGAGAGAGGGTCACCTGGTGTATCCCGGGGTATAGCTAGTACCGATGTGGGAGTGGTACATTCGGAGTGTCACTCGTGCTGGGGGAAGCAGGACCACTTTGAGCCAGGTCAGGCCGGAGTAGCCAGTGTGCTATCCGAGGGGTTGTTGTTTGGTCTTAGCGGGTCGGTGTTTTCCTCGTTCGGCTGTGTGACTTGTCGAGACGTTGGTTGTGGATTTCGTGGTAATGTGGTTTCAGAATCGTGCATGTTACTGTTATAAATGCCTGTGTTTTATATCGAAATTTAGGAATTGTGTGACTGCTTTATTTAGTTAAATTGCCTATATTTGTGTATTGCACTTGTGGGTGTGTGAGTGGGTGGTGGGGATCGAAGGATCCCTACTGAGTCTTTTTCGATGAGACTCACCCCCTGCGGTTTTCAGGTGAGGGTTCCAGGCAGGCGTAGCGAGGAGAGTGTTGCCTTGGGTTGCGCGCCAGTAGCCGCCGTTCTGGGTATGCCCCGATATAGTTGTTATTTCCCTTTCTGGCATGTACGCTTAATTATTTCTTTTCTGTTGGAGTATGTAATTAATTGCTGAGTCAAGTCGAATTGTAATAATTTTTATTTTCTGCACTTCCTTTACAATTCGATGTAATGTGGATGTTTAACTTAGTTTATCATTTATTTCTCAGATTTATCGAGATCTTGGTTTGGCTCCAAATTTAATGATTCGGTACCCATTTAGTAATCAGATCCCCGATTATAGGATGGCAGGTCGTTACAGTTGGTATCAGAGCATTCGGTCTGGCAAATAAATGAGTAACTAGGTTAAATATTGTAATTTCGGCAAATAATTACATTATCCCGTACAGGCACGGCGGTAGTGTAGGATTTGGGATTATAATTAGAATTTTTTTATTTTTGTGATTGTAGGCAATTAGATGACTCATAGGAAGAGGGTACCAGTTATTAGGGAGCGGGGAGATGTCCCTAGTGGATCTGAGGCCGGTAGGCCGAATATGGAGCGTTTCATGGAGGAAGGAGAGGGGGAAAGGGATCGCCGGAGGTCGGAGAGAAGAGGGGAGAGAGAGAGGAAAGGAGAGAACGAGGAAAAGGAGGGAGGGTTCGTAGGGTCAAACAGAAATTGGGCAAAACGCGTCGTCCAAGCCCGACGTCATTCATGCGATAAGTCCGGGCCATACTCTGACATAACAGGGCCGTACTCTGAATGACATCGTCCAATAAAGACGTCGTTTAGACGATAAGACCGGGACCGTACTCCCGCGGCCCAAAACCAGCCCACGTGGCACAACCTAAAACGCGTCCACCTCGACGGACGCCGTTTGAACCGTGTCGAGCTTGCTCGAGTAAAAAGGAACCCAAGCCCCAACCCTACAAGGGCCTAAACCGAGGGATCCGACCCCAAAACTGACCCGATAACCGGATCCGAAACCTCAATCCTTATAGATAACTGGCATTTATTTCATTATGTAGATTGGCACATTTGTAATTGCGCATAATGAAGTCTATGAATGTGTGCAATAGTCATCAGATTATGATGAGATCATAATAATGAGACTGATGACTTATAAACACTTATTCTTAATTGTTCTTAATTGTAGGATGTTTGAGAAGGACATCAAACATCCGGTAAGACTAGTACATGTTATTCCAGCTCATATGATGAGGGTGACTGATCTCGTTAATTACTTGTGTGGAGACACAATGATAAACCTGTAGGTGCTCATTGGGGAATGAGTTCACTGAACTGATCCGACATGAATTGCCGAATGGTAATTTACCTGACTGTCAACCGGCTTGATTCATCGTCACAGTGGCGTGGTTGATCCTTGGACTTGAGACACCAAAGATACCTTGTTGGTGAACTTCTGGACTTTGACCTTGACCTACGAATCCCTATCCACTGGATTTATAATAGTCAAAGATCGGGTCCAACGGAAAACCTTCGAAAGTGATTGTGTGTTCAATAAAAGATCGTTCGCTCTTAGGTAACTGGAGAGAGAATGCTCTATAGATCCGTCGGAGTCTCTGGCCAGAGCAAAAACAATATCAGAAAAGATATTTTCAGATATTGTATAGCGAAGTCTGATTCAAGTGAGTTGACCATCTAGGATTTGACAGTCGACCATACCCTAGGTTAACTCGAGAGCATTGTACTAACGAAGGATTATAACCACGCGGTAACTGTGGACGGACAGGTTCCATGAGTGGGTTGTTGAACCCCATTACCTTCCGGGATCATGCGGTGTTGCTTGGCACCCAACTTGATCGGAAGTCTGACCGAATTTACATGAGATGTTAATTCGGTTAAGTAATTAGTTAATATCTAAATATTAATTAATTACAATAAGTCAATAACTCTGGGCCAAGCTTCAGGGTTTCCCAATGTTGGACGTCCCCCCTTTCTCTCTTCTCCTCCTCTGGGCACCCTGTTCGACGTGTCGGGACCGTCTCCGTCTCCGCCGCGTATGATTTTCAAAAGTCGAAAATTCCCGTCCGCAGGTTTTTGGATATCGTTATGGTGACAGATCTTCAGCGAGCAAGCTGATACGGACGAGGGAGCGAGGACGAAACACCGCGGAGGGTCGCGTGGATACCGCTGGAGCCCGAACGCTTGTGCGGCTCGCGGTGTCGTCTCGACGGAATCAAAACGAAAGCGGATTCGAATCCACGCACGGTAATCAGATTACATCTTGATTTTCGGTTTGCGCTTTTCGTTCTGAGTCGGATCAGCGGGCATCGGGCGGGATATTTTTGTTCATTGTTTCCGCTGCGTTCTTTGTGCCCCGCCCGGATCCTAACATATACGACATAGAAGAAGCAGAATCATTGTTATCAACATCTAATCTAAACAAACCACCGCTTAATAAAGCATGTCCATACAACATATCTTTTAAATAAACGTCAATGCCAGTTCCTATCATAATAAGAGCAAATCCTAGGGATAATAAGGATGAAGCTAATAAAAGATTATACGGAACTCCTGGTGCATAAATAACATCATGCAATGTCAACACATGACCAGTTTTAAGTTTGAGCTGGTACACACCAACTCCAAAAACTTTTTCACTGGTCCCGTTGCCTATGTACACTCTTTACGTCCCTCTTGGAATTCGGCGATAATCTTGGTACCCATCTGGATCTCTAGTCACGTGCTTGGTCGCTCCTGAATCCACTATCTACTCAGGATAAGTTCAGGCAACTAAGACATGAGAGCAAACATACACAGAGAGAGAACTTGGGTTTAGGGATACCGTTTTCGGCTCAGCGCACTCGCGAGCCAAATGTCCCATTTTCTCACAATTGTAGCATTTCACCTTCGACTTATCCCTTTTTCCACCGCGCTTGCCTCTGTGGTGGTGCTTTGGTGTTCGCTCTGCCTTGGCCTTAGAGCTGGATGCAGCATCACGATCTTTGCGTTTGAAGAACTTCCTTGGACCCTTTCTACCTTGGTGTCTGCCTCCCTTGGCGACTAAGGCAGTGGTGCGCACGGCTTCTTCGTGCTCAGCCTCTAACTCTACATGTCGAGAAATATCATAAAAGTTCTTGATATTCTCATTATGGGTGAGAATCTGCTTCATATGAACCCAAGAGTCCGGTAGAGATCGAATCACTACTCGGACCTGCTGCTTGTCTGTGAGATCATGACCTGCCGACTTTAGGTCTCTTATCATGCTCGGCATCACCCTAAGGTGTTCAGTCATGGTTTGGCGCTGGTCCTTGCGATACGTCTTAAACTTAAGTACAAGGGCACGCAATCGTGTAGTCGAAGTTCCACCAAATTGGAACTTTAGCTGATCCCACATGTCTTTGGTAGTCTGAAATTTCTCAAATTCTCCAATAAGATCGTCTTGCATGCTGCTTAACATAGTAAAGCACGTGCTACGATCCTTATTGAACCATTATCGGCACGCTTCTTGATCCCGACAATACTGTGCTGTATTGCCTTCCTCAGGCGGTGACATGACGGTGGTAAGATGTTCCAGCAATTCCTGCTCATTTAGCAGGTATTGTATCTTATGGTGCCATATGTCATAATTCATTCCCGTCAACTTGTCACCCTTGGTCAAATCAGTAATAACATTTTTCATGGCCATTTCAAATCACTACATAAATAAAACTTAGAGAGTTAAGTTAGTATGGTTTACACATCATAATTTGCTTCTAAAAATCCAGAACAATAAATATTAAGTTAACTTAACTTTCGGGATTGAAATATAGATCTAGGATACTATAATTATCTCCCGATTAATTCAAGGTAACTTAATTTTAATAGAATGATTTTGAGCGAATTTTACAACGAGAGAAACACTTTAAATCTCTTGTAATAGCATATTATCAAACGTTCATATGCCAATTTGAATATCATGGAAATTGTATACTTTCATAATTAAATCAACAACAACAGCTAAGTCCATGATATTTCAATAAAAAAAACTTAATCAAATTCAGCTATCATGAACATTATACAAACAAATACATGATCATGTAAATATATTATTCTCAATTTTGATATGATCATTTTAAATGGAATGATAGCTAAGTAGCATGTAAATCGATCAATTCATGACGTGCATATTTGTGAACTGTCATTTAAATAATAAATTAATCGACGCTACACTAAAATGCAATGTTTAAATGATATGATAATTATGCACGCACTAAATCATTTAATTGGCTAATATAAAATCATGCATATTTTAAATCTAAGAATACTAAAATCAATTGCCGCTAACCGATATGTACAATAATTTAACGACCTTATAAATATGCATATTGCTTAATTGAATAATTTGATTACTACATTGACAAATATAAATAATCATTTAATTGAATAATTTGATTATTACATTGACAAATATAAATAATCATTTAATTGAATAATTTGATTATTAATGTCATTTTTCTCCACTTGCGCAAATATTCACTTCAATTACACGCATTGTTATTAAAGTCGAACTAAGCGACAAAAATAAGTTATATGCGTGATAAAATAAAATAAATTCAATTTATTTCATTCTGCGCAATATCATTTTATGACAATCATCACACTTAAATAAGTAACCCTAATTAGGATTAGTCGACCATTGATTAAATTGTCTGTGCTAATCAAATTACATTTAACTGAACTAATAAGCTAATGATTCAAATTAAATTACAATGCATCATATAAATATGAATTAACTAAATTAATACTCTCTAATCTCAATTTCAATTTCTCCGTTCATAATCATAACGAGAATTTGAAAGCATACGCATGATCAAACGTCGAGCTCGGTGACCCATTCTTCTCCGCGGATGGGAACGACCATGATGAGATCATGTTGCACCCAAAAACTCGCCGTAGTGACGTGTATGGACGGGAATCGTCCCCTGGACATGAACCGGAGGATCCCACGCTGCATGGGATGTTGTCGTCATGCCCGGCGCGTACGGAGGCAACGGATGGGTCACCCCCACGTCCAGAGGAGTGAATGGCAAGCCCGACTAGTGCAGGGACGCTGACGTGAACGCCCCCATGTGCAACGGCGCTGGTACCGCGGCTACCCCGAACGCGGATGCTGGTGTAGGCGCCCCCCTTGCGCTGGACGTGGGCGCCATGCCAGCCCCGCACGCAGGCGCGGGCGTGGGCGCCCCCCCACGCAGGGGCGTGGGCGCCACGCTCGTGCGGGGCACGAGTGCCACGCCTGCCCCGCTCGCGGGGCCGGGCGTGGGCGCGGAGCGCCACTTCCGCCCCATGTACGGGCGCGGACATCGGCTTCTCACCGGCGCAGGACGCGGCCGTCGTCATCTAGGTCTCCGCGGTCGTCTTCAGACCTCCCTCTGACGTCGCCCGCCGCGGCGGGCTACGTTCATCATCTGCGTCACAGTGGACTTCATTGTCTTCGCCGTAGCCCTCATTCTCGGATGGGATGTGGTCGCGGTTCGGAATCGCGCTGCACTTGCCGCTGAGGTAGGCGCGGTACTCCGGTAATGTGAGACGGCGTTTGACTAGAGACCAACATGGGTGCACCGGGGCTTCGGTAGACGATTCCTCGTCGTAGTCTGTCAACCCTTCGGGCTCGATCTCCAATTCTTCATCGCTCATGACAACCACAGGAGCTTGACGGCTTGACGAGGCCACCGCGGGGTTGGGTGGGAAATCTCACCTTGGTATCGCTGCGAACCTGGCTTTGATACCAATGTTGAATAAATGTTCTCCATGTATGAAATAAACAGTGTGAATGCGGAAGCGTGCATGGAGACGGATCGCGGTGAGAGTGTACCTTGACGGCGACGTTCGAGGACGGATGGTGACGGCTCCGAGAGGACGAGGAGAACCACGAGACGGGGTTTTTCTTAAGTTTCACGCTGCAAATCTCAAGCCTATGGTGATGGCTTTCTTGAAGAGCAACCCTAGGGAGAGAGAGTTCTTCTAGAGAGAGAGAATGACCTTCAACAATCAAACCACGTATCTCCCTTCCCCTTTAAATATACTCCCCTTTGAATATTCAAAAATAAGAGGGAGTACGTATAGGAAGTACGTGGGAGTGGGAGATGTGGATTGTGGTTCTCAACCGCATGGTCAAAGTCCCACTTATTATGGACTTTGTGTTTATCTCCACTCTCTCCACTCACCTCGACCGCATGTGACGGTTAACATTTTAAACCACTTAGATGCAATCTAACCATGGAAAAAAAATGCAAAGAAACTACCCTACTCCGCACACACACTGAAGAGGGACGGATTGTGTGCTTTTCAGCAGATTCCGCGGGTTGTGGATGGGCTTTCTACTGTGTTGGGCGGAACTGGCCGAAACTTCGGCACCAAGAAGTGTCCACACTATGGAACTTGCTCTCGTGGATACATTTGGACCATTGATTAGATATTCTGTGGGTGACGGTTCTTGCATTAAACGGTTATATCATCTCTTGCAAAATTATATATTTTTTCCTCCCAAATCAATCCATGTCACAACCTCCGTGAATTTTGGCACCTAAGTCGCCACAACACAGTTGACATCTAGGGAATATGAGATCCCACAGTGAAAAACAGAAATCTTTCCTATTACTTGATAACAGGATAGCCGTCCTATATATATATATATATATATATATCCCATATATAGAGAGAGAAATGCTAGAATGTGAACTGCTACTATTGTTATGAATCTTATTTTTATATTTAAAAAATCATAAAATTTTAAATATTTAATAACCTCTTTAAGGTTGTTTCTATCCTCTGAGGTCTTATTTTGACCGTATGATCATCGTTCAATTTTGAGACTGGATCTTAGCCGTCCATCGGACACATGTAAGTCAAAAAATATGAAATTTGTTAGATTAGCTCCTAAGGTTGTTTCCATCCCTTAGGATTTTAGTATTCATCATCAATTTACAAATGTAAGATCAGATGACTTACATTGAAAGCTTCGCGATCCAACAACGAAACTTGAGCTAGAAAAGATGAAATTTATTTGAGGGAAGAGTTGAATATTTAAAAAATTATCATGATTTTTTTTTTTTAACATGAAGAAGGGGTCAAAATAGTACGTGCAGATTATTCTCATGCACGATAGCATTCGCACCATAGCATTCTCTCCCAAGCTGGACCTTCCGTGATGTCCTATTCATCCCGATGTCCAAAAAAAATCACCATAAATATTTAAATATTCAATTATCTCAGGCTAATCTTCATCCTTTGGAATTTAATTTTTCATTGTTAGATCATATTCGAATTGATTGTCGTCATCTAATCTTGTGCGAGTAAATTGGTGATAAGTACTATAACGGGCCACTTTGATTGGAGAATAGGAGAAGAATAAGGGAGAATAAGGGGAGAATAAGCTTAATTTTGCTTTGACAAGCAGAATGGCTTATACCGGTGCAGAATAGCGTATTCAGAGAATAAGGAGAATAAGCCATCCCACCCTAGACCCAAGAATTACTTATTCTTCTTATTCCATTAGCGGGCCCCACAAAACTATCAAACCGAAACATCTCTTATTCTGGTATACGTCATTCCGTCAGTGGGCCCCACGTAATAACTTATTCTGCAAACAAAGTGAGGAATAAGAACAATCCTAAGGATAATCTGACTATTTTTTTTATACTATTTTTTACAATTTTTTGAAATCAATATTTACAAGTAACTAATGGACGACTACGATTGAGTTTTAAGATCGGATATGATCGGACGATGAAAATAAAGTCCCAACAGATGGGAACAATCTCAAGAGGGTAATTGAATATTTAAAAATTTGTGGTGAATTTATTATTTTTTAAAGGAGGAGGTCAAAATAGTATGTCACTATGTCGTTCTCATAGTAGTATTTTTCTATATATATATATATATATATATATATAACTCTCCATTCTGACGTCAAGAAAAGAAAAACATTATCAAGAATTTTAAAGTATTCAAATACCCTCTCTCGGTTGGTTCCCGCTCTTTTGGGTTTAATTTTTACTGTCCGATCAACAAAATCAACCGTAGCCATCCAATCAAGTGTATTGTTCTTTGGGGATCAAACTAAAACCCCAATGATATGATCAATCTTAAGAGCTAATTTAACAAAAAAAATTATTTTTTGACTATTGTTTCAACATTTTAAGACATCATTTGTTTTTGTACACTTAATTATACGGCTAAAATTAATCGTCAAGATCAGATAATGAAAATTAAAACCTTAGAGATGGGAACAATCTTAACAGACTTATTTTAATGTTTAAAAAAAATAAACATGGAAAGGGTGAGTTTTCGAGGAGGGGGTTAGGCATCTAAGTTAGATGTGGCCCTAGGCATGTTGGATCCTTTCCCTATATATATATATATATATATATAGGAGGGGAGAGAACTTCTTTGCAACATGATGGGGTAAGAGTCCCACTAGGCCCACCAATTGAGCCCCATCTTAGTTGCAGATTGGGCCGAGCAAGCATCGCCTGTTCTCGACAGCCCATATTCATCTCGGGCCGAGACGGATTCGGCCCAACCCTCCGAATTGAGCTCATTAAGCCTAGGCGACAATTGGGTCGATTGGGCCGGAATGGGTTTGACGCGCACAGCAAATTAAGTGCGAGTTATTCTGCGGCGGCCCTAGCGCCTATTGGGCCGAAGTGGGTTCGGCCCACCTACCTATCCAGGTGATGTGCCGTCGGTCCGCTGGCAGGGTGTTTTCGGCATTTCATCACGGAGTTAGGAATAGTCCTATATCGCTTGCCACGAGAGAGGAACCCTCATCCCCTGCTATAAGAGAAGCGCTATTCACTGCGGAAAAGGTACACCACAAGCACTCAAGCTTCTTCTTTCTTCTAAATATTAAGTCTTTCAGCCGAAACTGACTTAACCATCGGAGAGGGTTCCCCTGGGCCGAGACCCAGGACCTTTCCTAACTAGTTCCTTCTTCATGGAGGAGTTTCGGCCCGTCTCTGCCCACCTTTTAGTCTGGTTCCCCCTCAATTACTGGTCATCCGGGTGATATTCGGACTCTGATCCCGGAGTCCGACAGTGATTGCCTCGGCTGCATCACTTAGAGTCCTCGGCTACGACTGCCACTTTGCGAGTCGGGGCGGTCTCGGAAGCGTGCCGTCTGGCACGCCCTCCCTGCTTTACTCCGAGAAGCAAGTAAGGGGCTTCCCGCTTCGTCATCTTATCTGGATTCAGCCAAGTCCCTATGCTTATCAAGCTCTCTTCATCTGCCAAAATCTCATTTACATCTATGGGCGAATAGTCAATTATCTTTCGGGCCTCGGCCAGCTGACTAACAGAAAGCTTCGGGGCCTCAGAGACTTCCTTCGGAAGTGACCCCCACTTGATAGGGAAGGGCCATACACTCTTATCCTCCTCCGAGAGAGTAACAAAGAAAAATCTCTCCTTCCAGTGGTGAATGGACGAGGGTTTCCCGGAAAAGATGCATCAATCCGATCTGGTGGTAAAGCAAAACCAAGAAGAATTTTCTTGGGGTTTGACTTTAAAAAGGTATCGGAAAATGGGTACCAAAGGGACAAGATCTAGAATGGAGCAGACAAGGAGATATCCACAGACTGTCCGCCATGAGTTCGGAAAAAATTAAGACGGAGCAAGACCGTAAGTAAGAAGAAGATCAATAATGAAAGGGTGAAGGGGAAGTAGAAACCCTACTCTGAAGCTATGATCGCAGATAGAGAAACATCCCAGCCGATAAGTATTGGCCCAAATGGCTTCTCGAGCCCTGATCAAACGAATCCAGTCGGGAATATCATATCTACCCCACATCTCCTCAACTGTCTCCCAGCTAAAGAAGGAAGACACGTCCGAGACTTGCTCGGCTGGTTTATGATCGGAAACACCTTGTTCCGGATTAGCCTCAGGAGGTTGAGAAGCAGGAGGAACCGAAACGCCCTCGTCCGCCATGTCGGAAGCAAAGGAGTTAATTGAGAAAACGGATGTAAGGGAAGGTTCTGGAGGAGGAGGTTTAGGAAGAGAGTAGGATGAGCTGCTAGAGAAGAGAGAAGAGCTAAGGGACATCAAACAGAGAAGGCCGAAGGGCAGGAGCTTAGCCTTAGACTAGTTGAGAATCCCTGATGACAAGACATGCTCGTCCTATCACCCTCGCTCGACAAGACGCACTCGGGACGGCTTCGAAAACGCTCCACTACCAAGACCTCGAAGAGAGAAAGTAAGAAACAAAGCCTCAAAAGGGGGGGGAGGGGGGGGTATTTATAGGAACCCCTAGGAGGGCCTAGTGAATGATCAACGGCCGAGATCCATTGACCCCTCGGTACCATCCTTCTCAGATGCCCGCCACGTGTCCCATACTTTCAAATGATGACCTGAGCAGCGGCAAATTCGAAGCAGAGCGACTCGCGGTGGAGATTTGCCATCCTTTCGGCTGTCGTCTCTGATGTGTGCCACGTGTCCCTGATCTTCGTGCAACGAGCAGAGTGGCGGAGTTCGGATCAGACCGATTGACGGTCGAGATCCTCGAACCTTTCAGCTACCACCTCAGATTCTTGACACGTGGCTCGGGCTCCTCGCACGGCAAGTTGCTTGGCGGGAAATTCAAGTTCGTTGCCGCCTTTTCATGGCGCCATTGGTTTCAATTCGCTCGACCTCTCGGCTTCGGACGAGAGTCACCTTCAGTCCGCGATGATTGGTCATGACCTCTCGGCTTCGAACGAGAGTCACCTTCGGTCCACGATGATTGGTCACGATCTCTCGTTTTCGAACAGGAATCGTCTACGACATAGTGTACTATCGGCACCTTATCTTACTAAAGCGTACCAAGAGTGGGGGGCCATGTGATAGGGTAAAAGTCCCACTAGGCCCACCAATTGAGCCCCATCCCAGTTGCAGATTGGGCCAAGCAAGCATCGCTCGTTCTCGACAACCCATATTCATCTTGGGCCGAGATGGATTTGGCCCAACCCTCCGAATTGAGCAAATTAAGCCCAGGCGACAATTGGGTCGATTAGGCCGGAATGGGTTCGACACGCACAGCAAATTAAGCGTGAGTTATTCTGCAGCGGCCTTGGCGCCTATTAGGCCGAAGTGGGTTCGGCCCACCTACCTATCCAGGTGAAGTGTCGTCGGCCCGCTGGCAGGGTGTTTTCGGCATTTCATCACGGAGTTAGGAATAGTCTATATCGCTTTCCACGAGAGAGGAACCCTCATCCCCTGCTATAAGAGAAGCACTATTCACTACGGAAAAGGTACACCACTAGCACTCAAGCTTCTTCTTTCTTCTAAATATTAAATCTTTCAGCCGAGACTGACTTAACCATCGGAGAGTGTTCCCCTGGGCCGAGACCCAGGACCCTTACTAACTGGTTCCTTCTTCGTGCAGGAGTTTCGGCCCGTCTCTGCCCACCTTTTGGTCCGGTTCCCCCTCGGTTACTGGTCATCCAGCTGACATTCGAACTCTGATCCTAGAGTCCGACAGTGATTGCCTCAGCTGCATCACAACATAAATGAGAATTCATTTCCACTTACAATCTACCATGAAGGACAACGATCTTGTATAATAGAAATTAAGATGTAATGATTTTAAGCATTGGGTACGAGATAGAAACAAATGTCAAAAATCCCTTTTACTTCAAAGTGCAACACCCCATAAGAAGCAAATAGAGAAGAAATACATTTACCTGAAGATCATATATCTAAGACTCGTTATTTTGCAACTTTAGATGTCAACCGAACACATTCTTTCTTAGACTATGTTTAATAGTTGTATCCTCCCTGGGCCTTTGGTCTTCTAATTCTTGATCTACTATGGGATACACGGTCTATTGTCTTTGTTTAGAGTTAGTCGCTCCAACTCTTTCTCTATTGGACCTAGCTGATTATCATCCATAACAAACTTTCTCCCATAGCAGGGTTTAGATTCATCAATATGATATGTGTTTAATATGACACAATGAAGATGTTGCCAAGAAAATACATACAATGTTTATGAGCTCATCCAGTTCAACAACACACGTGTTCTTATATCTTTAAGTTGTTAATATTTTTATCCTCATTAGTCATAAGTCTTGGTTTATCTTTGAACTTTTGGTTTATCTGGTTAGATTACAAATAGGCTTCTTCTCTCTTAATTTTAAAGCATGTCTCAATTACTTTTCTACATCTAACACTTTCATGCCATTGTGGTTACGCCTTGGATCTGGGTATGTATTTTGGCTTACTAACTCCGAATGCACAACGTGGGGATAAATCATTACATAATTAACAAACATATATGAAGGTTAAATAACTACAAAGTAATTAACAAATTAATATCGTAGCCATCTCAAGTTCCAATTAAGTCATCAAATATCAAAGTCCACATATAATGACATCTATCAATATATAAACTCTCAATCTCACCAAATAAAGCAAA
The DNA here is from genome assembly GCA_030544215.1 of Zantedeschia hybrid cultivar. NCBI lineage: Eukaryota > Viridiplantae > Streptophyta > Magnoliopsida > Alismatales > Araceae > Zantedeschia > Zantedeschia hybrid cultivar. Next base: position 9,232,317 of record JARZZO010000013.1, on the reverse strand, counting down.
ATAAATCAATTATCTGTACTCTATCGAGTCTACTAAAATCTAAAAAAAGATAACTAAGAATTCAAATATGCAACACCTCTCAACATAGTAATTCCTTTTTTCCAAATTCTAAACAACTTTGCCTTCAAGTTTACTCTTTGTTCGAAGTATTTAAATTAGTTAGTAGGTTTGTGAGTATAAGTACTTGGTAGTCATTCAATACCCATCACATGTTAATCATATAATAAGAGTTCAAATTCAAGTGAAATATAATTTCATAATCATAGAGAATGAGACCATTTTACATATGGTAAAGTAAAGTATAATACAAAACATAGTCAATATAGCATATTGGAATCAAATGCATTTTCTATTCATCAAAGCAAATTTGATAACACATGTATCAAGTGATGTATTAGCATGTGCATTAATCAAAGAGTAATACTTGTTGCATCACGTGCAGTGCAACAAAGTTGACGTGGATTGCAACATTTATGTACCACTTGTCCACCTTTTTACCATCTTTTTTACTATAGAAAGGAGAATGGGCAAGTTTCCTAACAACATTTGTTGTCCGTCCTATCCCCTCACCTTCCTTTGAAAAAGTTATATTTTCATCACAAAAATATCATTCCCACCTTAGTCCTGCCACCTACCATTTTATCACTTCTTACATAATTTTATCAATTTATGTTTATTTTTATCACTTCGTATATAGTTGTTTTCACTTCTTACACAATTTTACCACTTCCTATTCCTTTTTATTACTTCCCAATTCTTAAACAATTTTTATCACTCTCTTTACAGTTTTATCACTTCCTTTGTAGTTTTATCACTTCTTGTTCAATTTTATCACTTCTTACGCATTTTTATCACAAATTATGAAGCAAGTGATACAATTGTGTTCAAAATGATAAATGAATATGGAGTGATAAAATTACGTAGGAAATGATACAACTGTGTACAAGTGTTAAAAATATATTCAAAATGATAAAAATGAATACGAAGTGATAAAATTGTGTAAGAAGCAATAAAACTATGTATGAAGTGATAAGAATGAACATGAAGTGTTAAAAGTGCACACTAAGTGAAAGAATCATGTACAAAGTGATAAAAGTGCAAAAAAAGAAAATGATAAAATTGTGAAGGAAGTGATAAAAATTGTATACAAACAAGGAAGTGATGAAAATGAATAAGAAGTGATACAATTGCGTAAAAACTGATAAAACTGTGTTGGAAGTGATAACAACTATATACGAAGTGTTAAACTTGAACAAGAAATGGTAAAATTATGTAGAAAGTGATAAACTAGTAGGTGGTAGGGCTGAGACAGAAGGACATTTTTGGGATGAAAATATGCCTTTTTTTAAAGGGAGGTAAGGAGATGAGACGAACAATAAATGCTATCAAAAAGCCAACCCCTTATTCTTTCTATAGTCAAAAACGTGATAAAAAGGTGGACAGGTGGCGCAACCTGGTTAAATGTTACAATCCATGTAAGTTTTGTTGCATTGCATGTGGCGCCGCAAGTATTACTCTTAATCAAATTGATGTTTTATTTAGTCAAATCCATTAGTCATGGGATAAACATAATTCATCCTTCAACACATACGGAGGCTCAAATATTACATAGCGAATTGACATGGCTAGCAGCTTATGATCAAATTAGCATATTTAAAATTCCATATTCACATATGTGCAAAGTTATGCCTTTTAAGCTTAAAGTCAAATTCCACGAAGCAGTCGTCTTAAGACATAGTTTAGATAGTCAAATCTTATAAATTAACCTAGGACTAAATAGGTCTTAAGTTTCAAATAAATTCAAAAAATTAACCAAAATTTATGAATATGCCTAAGAGATCCAACAAAAGGTGCTCACCAAGTTTCGTTAGGTTCTAGGTTGGTTTGATACAAATTGAACTTCCACGAGAATTCTAAGAAAGTCAAACTCAGGTTAACTTTGAATTCGACATGAATTAAATAGCAAATTACATCATAAAGTAACCAAATTTTACACATAATGTTAAAAACATATAACTTAAGGTTTTACAAATTTTTAGGATTTTTGGACTTCAAACGATTAAACTCAAACATGTAAACACATTAGACGACCACCCACCTGGTCATCTAGTACTTTAGAAAGACAGCCAGCACTCTAGCCGTATGGTGTTGATGGCCAAATCAAAGGCTATTAGTCAATTAGACTGATAGAAGTTATTTTTCTTCGTGGCTCTCGAGAAATTCATGGAAAAATTGGAGTTCTTCTTAGGAATTGGATTTCCAAACACATTGAATTATTTTTGAAGAATCTTAAAACAACAAAAAAATATTGAATTATATACTAATTAGGGATAATCAAAACCTACAACTTAGACACAAGATTGATTCTTTGGGGTTTCTTAGGTTCTCCTAGCAACCACAACCCTTTTAGTCTCTAAGCGTTCCTCCATGTCCTCTAGACCATATATAAGAAGAACATAGGGTTAGAACTAGCTTCCGAGCGAGAGAGAGAGAGAGAGAGAACTTTTTAGGTTTGTTGCATGAAATTGGAGACAATATCTCTCCACTTTTCAAACCCTTCTCAATATGTTGCACCCCCGAACACTAGGTCGGATCACAAGCCTACTGTGGAGTCAAGACATGCATGACAGTGGGAACAACCCATCAAATAGAATATATATTGTAGGGAACACAAAATCAAAAGCTTAAGGAACAATCATGCCATAAAAGTATCCAAAATACACATATTGTCAATACCAAAATCCTTAAAAATACAATGCCAAAATTTTTCAAATGAACATATTACATTATCTCAAGCTGAACAAAAAATTATATCATTCTCTCATGCTCCTATTATAGACTCTACTAAACTGAAATCGAAATGATTGAACAAAAGCTAACACCTTCAGAGTAACAGTAGACAAAACCTAGCAGAAGCTCTCAGCCACTAACCTCCCAAACCCTCTTCAGCCTCAGAATCTAAAATATCAATATGTTTAATGAGCACAAGATACCCAGCGCGCTTCAAAACCATCACAAGTTAAACATATAATAATTAAAATCAATATAAATATTCATTTATGAGGAATATAAAGATTTAAATATATATAAATTCAAAGAAACAATTAACAAAGAATTATCTTAATTTCAAAATAATTAGAGGTACTTTTAGAAATTAATAATCTACAGGAATTTTTTAGAATTTCAAATAATTAAATTCAAGTCGAAAATAATCGAATTCAAAAGATTATATCATATAATCAAATTTTATATAAATAAGGCAAATAATTGAACTTAGCAAAAAAGATTAATAATCGAGCAATTAATCAGAAATAATCAAAATATAATCATTACCAAGGGTCAGATAATCGATCTTAGAAACATGCTTAATTGTAGTCAAATCATAGCACAATCAAAGTCAAAATGCATATAATCGATTACCAAAACAAAGGTAATCGAAGTCTGAAACATAAGCCTAATTGATTACAAGACATAAGGGTAATCGATTAGCAAAACAAAGTTAATTGAAATATGAAACAAAGGCTTAATAGATTGTAAGACACAAGGGTAATTGATTAGCAAACATAAGATATTTGAAGTTAGAATTAGAATTCCTATTGATCATAAAACTAAGACATGATCGATTAAAAGACAACATGTAATTGATTATAAGATTAATGGTATCGATATAATACTGAAGGTAATCGAAGAGTTAATCAATGACAAAGCTGAAGGGACAACCGATTAGCAGACTGGAGGTAACTTATTACAAGACAAAGGGTAATTTATTACCAAGATCACAGCTAATTGATAGCAAGGCATGTAATCGTTATCTTCATTGAACACATAATTGATAAGTTACTCCTGTATAGCAGAACTAAAGATATAATCGACAGTTTGAACTTGTAATCGATATCAAAATTGAATGTAATTGATATCAGACGGCAATTTCTAAATTTATCACTTAACCTATTTTTCTTTAGTTAATCGATTAAGGTTTGTAACCACCTGAATAGTATCCAGGCCTTTAAATAATTAATTTTTCATATAATCTTTCAATCTAAAGTCTAAACTCATTAACTGACAGAAAAATAGACTAATTATCAGTATAAAATCTCAGTCAAATAGATCAATACTTATCAGAATTTCAAGATGTTAAAGTCTAAATTGATCTGAATCAAAATATATTGATCTTCACATATCTAAATAGGTTCAAAAGATCTATATTAATCAAATTTCAAGAAATAATAAAATCTAAACTGAATTAAATTGAGTGTACTAAATTGAATTGATTCAACTGAGCATAAGAAATCAAACTAAACTGCACTAATTTTTAAACTACTTCAAATTTTTACAAATAGTCATGAATTTACAAACTGACATATTCAAAAATATCCCAAAGGATCATCAAATAACTAAAATTCAAGACTAACAGAATATATGTGCCAAAACATATCAAACATATATCAAATTAGAACTAACATACATGCATTCTAGCCACTATAAGGGACAAAAAACATATACCAAGCACATGGCCTCTAGTGCTAGGTCATGGCTACTGCAGAACCGGAGAGTCTCGTATCCCAACCTATTGTCAGTAAGTTCCGGCCAAACTTATAAATGCTTACAATGCTTTGGCCCAAAAAATCCCATTCAAGAAGTAATGTGTGATCCTTAGTTCTTCACATAAATTGCATAGAATTGTACAAACTCGAGAGTTCAAATAACAAATAGCATAGAACTGAGCATAACTAATAGATCAAAGCCAACAAAGTATCAAGGATCAAATCTGAACATGTGTAGAAGACATAGGACAATAGTGGGACTAATTAGAACAGAATTTCATAATTAAAATAGATAAAGCATAGATGACAAAGTCATATAGGCCATATTTGAAATTAGTAGTGTATTTACATCTAAAATAACTAAAGAGCAGGTAGAACAGATCAAATTCAAGTTCAAGAATAGATGTAGATCTAAATAAGTTCAGATCAAGAATAGATTCAGATTAAGAACTAAAACAGATCTCAAGAATATATTTAGAACCTTCAAAAATAATATAATTTTATACAAAATATTTCTTACTTTGGTAGATCCACCTACCTCTCACTGATTGAGGATCTCCACTCCAAAATCCCCAAGCTAGGCCCCTCACTCTCTCTCCAAACAGCAGGCCTCTAAGAGAAATACCTAGCAAAATGCATACCTACTAGGTTAAAGGGGCCTATTTATGGCTATCAATGCTCCCGCCAAAAACCAGATCTAGTTGACTCTGCTCCCACCAACCTAATCCTAATTTTGTCACAGCACTACACTCGCCAACAGTTTCTAGAACAAAACCCCAGATTTCACAGGCGCCTCCAACAACCTAATTACCAATTTACCCCATTACTAACCGCCTGGGTAAAAATATCTGACAGCTCAACCATTACTAACCGATTGAGCAACGTCTAGGCAAAAAGTTCATAAACTAATGGCTAACAGATACCTAATCATCTGAATTAATTATTAATTTATTTGATTAATAATTAATTAATTGTCTAACTGTTAGTCAATCCTTTAATTGCTTACATAGAACATCCTCTAATCAGTTACAGCATATAACCTCTAATCGATTACATAGAACATCCTCTACTCGATTACAGCAGACAACCTCTAATCAATGATACAGAACATCCTCTAATCAACTTACAGTAGACAACCTCCAATCGATTACAAGGAACATCCTTTAATCGACTACATCTCTAAACAGGCACAACACACTTACTTGATTACACAACTGGCCTCTAATTGGTTACATCTCTAAACCAAATCAAATACATGTCTAAACCAAATCAATTACGTTGTTGGCACCTAATCGATTACTACTATGAACCACACCTCTACTTGATTACTCAACTCTAAATGAAATCTATTACAAAGCTCTGAGCCAAAGCACAACACATTTAATCAATTATACTATTGGCACCTAATCAATTGCATAGTTCTGAACCATAGGACATAGCACAACCTCTCCCTACCTTCCCTAGTCAAAGTTGCCTTGGGATAAGCTTTTCCTCCATAAGAACATTCAAATCCGACTAAAGGTTGGACTTCATACTATAGGTAGCCCTTTTATAATTGATCACCTAATTTTTTGACCCTAAAATGTCCGAATTAGCAAAAATATTCTTCTACAAAGTTTTAGAGCTTCAAGTCTCCATTCCAATGGATCTAGCCTTGCTTTAATCTGAATTTTATACTGTGTGATATCTCCATTTTACTGCATTTGTGTCATAAATTTTTATGAACAAAAACCTAGTTACAATAAGAATCTAATTATGACTTTCCATGAATGAATTCGAAGTCTAATTATACTATTTTTTATTTTTTTCTAATTCTAATCCAACTCTAAGATCCATCAACAAGCTTATTAAATCATGATTTTCTTCAATAGAACCTTTCTCTTTTTTCTAATTCAATTCCTAGTCTCACTAGAACTAGTTTCTACTTTCCTAAACCAGCTGCCTGGAATTTCATAAATTTAACCCTTACCACATTCAAATTAGACATATGCTTTGTTTGGGCTCTGTTTCAATGCATATAACCTTACATCAATCAAAGATTTCTACATAGAGTTATACTAAAAACACCAAGACAATGCCTTGTAAGTCTGTAAATGAAAACATAATCGATGTGGTTTCTCATTAATGATTTATTTCGTGGTTGAGTTAGTTGTCTAAATACGCATAATTTGTTATACTATACTACTGATTGGTTTATTATTCATGATAGACTAGATGAAAGATGTGAGTGCCCTATAAGCCAATCATAGCTGTTATGATGACATTATTATTGAGTTTTAATTAATAATGACACTTATTTATTATGTTCATTCAATAAATACTTATATCGCTTACATAATGAAGTCCATGAACTTGTGCAATGAAGATCGAATCATAATAAGATTATGACTATGAGATTGATCTCCTTTAAACATAAGTTCTAAATTGCTCCCAATCGTAGGATATTTGATCTTATAGATCACTTATGTGTAGAAACTAAGACTAAGTTATGGGTACGCATTAAAAGAATGAGTTCGCTGAATTGATTTATTACAGATTTCCTTGATTTGTTACGGATTTCCTGAAAGGCAATTATAGCTAACCATTAATCAGGAAGTTTTATGTCACATTAGTGTGATTAATCCTTTGACCTGAGACACCAAGGATAACTTCTGTGCATATTACTAGACTTTGATGTTTTATTTATGGATCTCTCTTATAATTTCCAGTACATCCTAACAATCTGGTTCAGCATGATTCATGGGAAGTTGATTGAGTGTTCAATAAGGAATAACTCACTCTTGATAGATACAATGAAAGAGAATGTCGTATAGTGTACAACTTAGTTAAATTCCTGTCCAGGACATCTCACTAGAAGGGAATTTTTAGTAGGAGAGTCAATAAATTGGAGTTCGACAACACGACTATACTCCTGATTCAATCGGTGGCATTGTTTGAGTGAAAGATTATGGGTACATGGTAACCGTGGACAGAGAGGTTCCAAAAGGATTCTGAATCCCTTATTGTCTACGTGATCATGGCGCATTGCTTGAACTAACCATGATCCGTGAGCCAGAACTGATTAGTTATGTGCTAATTGGTCGTTACAAAGTTAAGTGATCACTCAAAGTAAGCTAGGAAGGTGTTCCAGTAGTTATTAAGTGTTAATAAGTAATATTAGAAGGGTTTCTAACATTGTTGACTCATTGGCAGCTTGATATTAGGCTTAGAGGCTTACACACACAAGAGTTCTTAGAAAAACGAGATTCTAGAGAGTTATAGAATAGTGCGGGGGCTCTTGTGATAAACCACCCAGAAGTTCTATAAATGTAGTTCAAGAGAGAAACCCTGCTAAGTGTTGGGTTTCTATTAGTTATGCATGTCTTCAAGCCAATCACATGACTTGTACAATCTTGTTTTCATAATAATAGTAAAGATATTTATATTCATTATTTTTAATATGAATTAACATTTCATAACGAAGTCCATCAATATATGCAATGAATGTTAAATTATGATGATATCATAATAATGAGATTAACATCCTTTAAACACATTCTTAATTGTTCCTTATCGAAAGATATTTAAGAAAGACATCAAATATCCGATGAAACTAATACGAGTTGCTCCTACTCATATGATGAGGGTGACTGGTCTCACAGTCACTGTATGGAGACACTAAGGTGAACTCATAGGTACTCATTAGTGAATGAGTTTACTGAAGTGCTCCAACATTAATCACTAGATGGTAAATTACCTAACTGTCAACTAGATTGATTCATCATCATTGTAGTGTGGTTGGTCCTTTGATCTAAGACGTCAAAGACACCTTGCCGGTAAGTAAACCAATTAGGGTTTGACAGTTGATCATGCCCTAGGTTTACTTGAGAGCATTAGTACGAGTGAAGAATTATTGCCATGCGGCAATTGATGATGGAAATGTTCTTTGAACGGGTTGTTGAACCCCATTGCCTTCTGAGATCATATGGTGTTGCTTGGTGCTCAACTTGATTGTAAGCCTGTCGATTATCATGAGATGATAATTCGATTAAGTAATAATTTAATATGAGATATTAAATTAATTTCTTTAACCGGTAAGAGGTTATTGGGCTTATTAGTCTTGAAACCAGACTGGCACTTGGGCCTAGAGGGTCATACACAGAAAGATTTTTGGTCGATGGTCATTAAGTGGGATTTATATTAATTCAGAGACTTTTGTGAAGAGTCATCAGAATTAATATAAATATTAGTCACGAGGCAACCTTGGGCTAAGCTCCAGGTTTGCCGTCTCCCTCCGGCCACCCCCTCCTCTCTCCCTCTCTGGTCGACCCCTAGTATAAAGGGCACCCCTCTCTCTCCCCTCCGCCTCTCTGATTTCTGCTCGTCAGGGTCTCCGCCTGCATGCCGCAGGTGCTATCACGGAAGAGAAAAGTCGACGATCGTGTCAAACTGACTGAGGATCAAGGACGAACCATTAATCAAAGAATCGTATGAATACTGTTGGAGGCCGGACACTTATGTGGCTAGCGGCATCACTCCTCCGGAACAGAACATTTGCAGATCCAAATCCATGCAAGATGATAATTGATCATCAATATTGTTCTGTTTAATTGAAACGAATCAAGAACAATGGGATTAATATTTTATATTCCCCTACATTGTTATTTTTCATTATTCCTCATTCTCCCCATCATATCCTTATAGTCTCCTTGCCATCTCTCTCTCTCTCTTTTCAGGCCAACCCCTTCAGGGCGCTGCATCTGGGGGCTGAACTTTGATGCCCCCTTTTTGCTTGTCCGAGGAAGATTTGTCGAGCACATAATCATTTCGTGGAGCATGACAGGAGTTCGTTCTTCACCAAGAGATAGTGTGGATATTGCTAGAGGCCATGCACTTGTGCAGCATATGATCTAGAATTGTTTTTGCAGCAGTCTAGAGAGATCTATAGACTCCACGAAGGTAAAGATCAGATCTTTACTTCGTTTTTGCTCCAATTTATCAAATTGAAATCGATCCAGGGCAAGAAAATCACCTTTGAAAATTTTATATTCCTCCATGTTTGTGTAACTCCATGATTTCCTTACACTAGAACCCTACCTAAGTTATATTTTGTACTCTATAAATTAAATTCAAATTAGCAAACTCTCTTTTTTAAATCTATACCAAACAGAGCTACGCTCATAACTGTAACATCTCAGATCCTAGAAATCTCTTAAGTTTCATTAATTAAGTTAAAATGTATTTACAATTAGTTAACTAAAATTTTGTCAATTAGAATGTCGTAGATTTCAAAAGAAGAGGCTCAGTAAAACATACAAGTACCAATTAATCGATTAAACAGGCTGAAAGGGGTTAGCTAATCAATAAGAAGGTCAGTGAATTGATTAGAATGTCAGGGTTAGTTGATCAAAGGTTTTGGTTTAGTGAGATCCAACCCCATCTTCAGAGGTATGTGGTTGCTAGATGCACCCCCTTGAGTGCAGTGTCACCTAACTCACACACACAAGTTATGGTCTTGGGAAGCCTGCAAGCAATTAATGCTATACCATCCACACATTCCAACAAATCACCAAGATAACCATACCAAAATCCATTGAATTAAAAACTTGTTTAAGTACATAGCAGGTCACACAACTAGAGTCTGAAAATTTACAACTAACGTCTCACAAAGTACACAACATGAACTAAAATTACTTCCACATCTAGACCTACTTTCTAGCACTATAGACCCTCTAAGTCTAGCTCTAAAATTTTCAGTCAATATCTTCTCACAGTCCCTTGCTGGAAATTCCTGAAAACATGCCCACTCAATGGCGTGAGTCAAAACTCAGCATGTATCAAAACCAAAAGTACATTTACTAAATAATTAAACTTCACAATTCATTTGTTATCATACTTAAATTTCTCAAAGAATGTACATATGCTAAGTCATAATTCAAAGATAGATATTTAACACAAAGTGGCTGAATTTACAAAGCCCATTCCATTTTTATGAAGTTTCTAACAATTATAAGGCACACTTCTTATCCAAATACCTGCTGTAGTAGGCAATTACATACACTTTTCCAGTAGACCACATCATGTACGAAGCATCACATTTTATTTATAATAATCAGATTTTAAACTTTATACTTCAGACATATGTCTAAACTACAACATAAGGTGTCATACACATGCCCTGGTATCTAGACGATTGCAGTGCCATGGTCTTGATACAACCAGCTGGGATCAGGGTAATTGACATCCTACACTAAACTAAAGTTTAGGTTCAAGATTTCATATAATTCACGTTGCCCATCGGCTCATAAATGACTACTCCATATCAAAAATTTATTGTGGATTCATCTATACATTCACCTTAAGATGGCATTGTCCGTGTATATTACATTTTTTCTTAATTTCAAAACAAACATCTAAATTATCACAAATTTTGCAAAATGGATAAGATGGAATTTGAATACAAAATAATATGCATGACAGCTTAGCTTCTACATATATTAAATTTGATACATATATTCTTAATAGGAAAATCAGAGAGTACATATAACATGCTGCAAATTTGATCTGTGGTACATGCATTATAACTAAAATCTAAACAGGCATTAAAGCTCGCACATGAAGGTTTCACGTTCTTTTAATTATCCAAAACATATTTAAAACGATATATATAACACCATAACATGAATTGGCTTATCATGCACTTGGCTCGAATAAAAATTAGCAACAAAAAATCTAAAGAAAACCTTAGTTCTACCACTACCTAAGCCCAAAAAGTCCTTTGCCTGGAAGGACCTGAGCTCAAAAACACCTTCTCCTTCTTAAAGTTCTTCCCTTCTACCTCTTCCTCTTCCTCCGCTAAATGCTCTAAGAAAACTATGGAAAAGAATGGGAAAATCCCCACCAAAACAACTTATAAATCCACTACACAGGTCGTCTAATCCATTACTAAGCCACTTGTAGAAATAGCCCAGTCAAGTGACATGCACTACCAAATGGGATAGAAAATCCTATTAAGAATCTAGAAAAATCCTTAAATATTCTCCTGTAAAAATGTACTAACGCCTAGCACATGTAACCCACTAAATAATAGTCTTTCTATAAGAGTAACTGATAATATAAATTCAATCATATAATCAATTATATCAGTTATGACATCGATTACAAAGGTTCAATCTATTGATTACATACATTGCACAATAAATTGATTACAGGCCTTAAGTCATCGATTACACATGTATTGCTAATAGATTACCAGATCGATTACAAGTTTAAGTTAGAGATCACATATTATTCATCTAATAGATTCCCTATCGATTATACAGCTTACGTTATCGATTACAAGTTATCGGCTGATCGATTACTTATGAGTCTGTAAATCAATTTTACATTATTCTTAAAATCAATTACCTATCGGTTGCACGTTGTTCTTATAATCGATTACCTTTATTTTTCTAATCGATGACCTACCGATTACATGTTGTTCTTATAATCGATTCTCTTTGTTCTTCTAATCAATCATCTATGGATTAAATGTTGTTCTCATAATCGATTTTTCTTATTCTTATAATTGATTTCCTCTATTCTTATAATCGATTTGCCTATATATTACCTAACTTATTTTGGCTTCAATTACAAGGCTTATAATTAATTATTTGTCTTCTGTTAATCAATTATATGCCTTAATTTAGCTTCGATTGCAAGGCTATTTTCTTCAATTATCAACTTATTTTATCTTGATTATTTGACCTCTTTTACATCGATTATTACTTATCTTAAACTTGAGTATAAGGCTTATATTAACTTCGATTATAGAGCTTATTTTAGCTTTAATTATAGCTAATTTTATCAGTTTATTGGGCTCTCCTTTATTACTCATTTATTCGATTATCTAGGACTTAGCCAATTTTCTGAGTTCTATTTGTTGGGAACCTATTATACTCTAAAGGATTTTCTACCTAGATTAGCCATCTGAAACCCGCTCTAATCAATTTAATTATGCTAATCTAGCTGCCTAATATATGTCATATTATAGTCGTTGTCTCTGAAAATAGGATAATAAGTTTATCTTTTGGTTGGCTCAATGTGATGATCAAATTGACTTAACTTTTGGGTATATTATACCTTACTTAGTCCTCTTTCATCCAAAAAAAGTAGATCTCAACTTATATGTGTAGATTGCGAGTTATGACCTTCCGAAGTAGAGGTTCACTGTGTAGTCTGCTGACGATTTCTATCAGTTTGTTGTGTTGATAGAAATAATCAACCTTAAAATAGTCGATCGTTTTTTCTTGAAACTTCAGTTTAGCCTCTATTTTCGGCTAAAATAGTCGATCGTTTTTTCTTGAAACTTCAGTTTAGCCTCTATTTGCCAAACAATTGATCGGTCGACCTTTTGAACCTATAGTGGATTCTTTGCACTGTTTTGACCTATTTTGACCACCAACAGATGCATTTCGACTTGGGATTCATACTTGATGTTTATAATTAATTTAATTAGGACTATTTGAGCCATTCATCACTCATGACCCTATGTTCTCATATCATACTTAGTCTTATAATTATTCTATATAATTAGCTTGTGTTCTTATAATTTGACTAGAATGACTACGCACTAGTAGATACCTTTTTTATTCTATCCCTAGCGGAATGAGAGTAGGGGTTTTAGCCTTTTGAGTAGGTCAAGTCGGGGTCTGGCTTAGCCTTTTGTTTGGGCCTACATGTCTGGACATAGTTTGTTATGATTATCTGACCAAGGACAGTGGGGGAATCCACTTATGTGCGCACCTCAACATGGACTACATGATGTATGCGATTCATGTACTTTAGTTGGCCTTGTTTAGTTGCCATACCTTCAAGGATTTTCAAAAATTCAAGAAGGGCGGAGAGGCATTGATCGGGTAGGAGTCATTCGAGATGTCCATGCTCACTTGTGAATATGAATATGAATATGAACATGAATAAGATCAACGCTAGTGTAGTTTTCCATCATTCTTAAATTATTATATGATGTGACATTTGTGATTTAACCATAGAAAGCATTATAACTTGTGAATCGGCCCTAGTATGGGGTCATTAGAATGGAATACATATAAATCAACCCTAGAATGGGTCAATAATATGAAAGGTGATGTGATAATGTGATTTACTCGACATCAATGATATGTAACAGATTCCCTTATTTATGAACCATATCTATAGATGATTTAAATATAGTGACTTTGTTTCTACTAATGGGTTGTTTAGTTAACTGATTTATGATATATGATATGGATATCGTAATGTGAACTATGAATAACCCCATGTTAGTGATATGACATGACTGACTTGCAGTACATTAAAGAGATTAAAGGATAAATGATGTGACTCAATATGATTCTTATGTCACCGCCATGCGATATGAACTTCTAAGATCCATGGACGGCCTAGTTCAGTAAACCTAGAATAGATAATTCATACATGATGTCCAGTGTATGATTGAACCAATGACATAAGATTCATGAATCATGATAAACATTGATACGAACTATAATTTAATTTGTGCTTCTTTCCTTTGAGAATACACACACACACACATATATATAGTTAGTGTTTCACTCGGTAAATATTTCATAGGCCGTTTGTGGACACATGATCCTTATTGAATTCTCTTTTAGGAATTCAGCCCCTTCTTGAGTGCATGTTACTTTTGGATCAAAGTGCGTTGTTGTTTGTTATTTATATACTTTTAACTTTGTCTTGATATTTAGAGAACTAAGCAACTATTTAGAGAATGCTTTAGTTATGTTTAACACTAAAATAATCATGTCCATGACTTACTTTACACTTGATTTGTCGTTAATTATCTATGTCAGTTATGAATTGTTTAGAAGAAATCTATTTATGAGAATTAGTTTTAGACTATGTATGAGTTTTTGTGCCATTTGAAAATCAAATAATTACATATCTATTATGAACAATAAACTACATAAATATGCATAGACAACGCCATCTTAAGGAGATTTTTGAACGACCCCATAGTAAGTGTCCGATGTGGGTAGTCAATTTAATATCCAAGGACAACATATTTTATTAAAAATATCAAAATTGAACTTTGATTTGATGGATAGTGGGGTATTGACCTCTGATCCCATGCAGTTGTATCATGACCCTTGGTGCCAATAGTCTAACTATTGATGGTTCTAGTCTCTTATGTTGTGATTTGGATATTTGTCCGAAATATAAAACAATGTGCATAGGTTGTGAACTAGACAATTACATATGATTGACCTACATATCTGAGTTTGAATATGTGTATGTGAGTTTGTATGTCTCATGTTGTACACGTAAATAGGTGAGGAAGCCAGTTAAGTTTAGATTTATCATGAGATTTGTCAATTTATTATATGTTTAGACATGTTATTGGTTTGATGCATGTCGAGTCTTAGTCTCACACACTTATTAATTAACCTTTTCAGGAGATTTTGATAAGCAATGACTCTGAAATGGTGTTTAAGGAATCATTTAGGGAGCTTTAATTCGCTGCTCAGAAAAAGTAGGATTAGTCATCTATAAATTTTAGACTGTTATGTAAATTCAAAGCAACAGTTGTACAAATTGATGACTATGTATATTAGTTGTGTTTAAATCAATAATTTTTTATATAATTGTGTGTTGGAATTTGTGGCTAGTTTGACATTTATGCCTTGTAGATTTTTTAGATTCAGAATAATTTGGTTTGAGGTGACATTAACGAAAGGGGGTGTCTTAGATGTTGGTATGGGATGTCTCAAAAACAATTCTAGAACTCTTAGTAAATCTCAAAATTAGCTAAAGTCTTCTTCATGATAATTTAAGTTAATTACCTTTCAAATGAGCTCAATTTCACTCGATAAGTTTTTTATAGAAAATTATGATTGAAGCAAGATGATTATTTATAGTAGGTCTAAGAACCATATTTAACTTAACTGGGTGGGTTATTTTCTTATGGCTTAATGGACTAATGGGTGTAAGATTTATGAAAATGGGACAGGATATAATAGATTGACCGTACCTCTCTACTCAACATACTTTTTGGAACTCTTATGTTCCAACTTCTTAGGCACTGTTTGGGAACATCATTGGAGTGGATTTTAAACAGTAAAATATTTGACAAAGCCAATGACATTCCCAAACAAATCAGAACCACCTTGATTTTAGAGAAGGTTGGATTTTAAAAAGGTAGAGAGAGATAGAGTAGAGAACTTCTCTCTCTAGATTTCTACAAAAAGCAGCTTTGAGTCTACTTTTGGAGAGGAGTCTCCTCATTTGGAGGGAAAATGATAATTGTACCTTCATTTTTTTGTCTTTTACCCTTTTCTTATGTCAAGATCATGGGTGTTTTTGTGAAAGAAACATGACAGTCTTCTTTTACTTTTACGATCTCCAAATAAGGTTTTAGCTTTTGATTTATGTTAGAAAAAATAGTACTAATCTCAAAATTGGCAGAAAATCAGCTTTTTTAAAAATCTTCTTTTTGTGCAGCGATTCCAAACGTCGCCTTAGACTTCTTGAACTAATGGTTATTGTTAATCTTTATGCAAGTTACTAAGAGAAAAATGAATATGTTATCAAGAGAGTACATGCGTTGTTTTTATCATTATTAAGATATGGAGTTTTGTCATGTTAAAAAATCATTGGAAATTATGGTTTTGAAGAGTTTTGTCATAATCAAAATCCTATTAAGATTAAGAGTAATAGCTTGCCCTTGTTGTCGATAAGAATATTATAAATCTATGCTCAACACTATGCCTTTTTGTCAATAGGAATATTATCAACCTATGCTCAACACTTCTTCAAGAATTATGACTCTCAAGGACTAAAGTCTAATGCATTTAATACAAATTCGTACTTATATTAAATTAAGAGGTTTTTACAGATAGCTTCCTAGACAATTTCATATTTGTAGATAATTCCTATATGATTTGCATTTGTGCATAACCTCCTTAGCGTAAGAGGTTTTAACAAGTAACCCCCAAAAAGATTCTGAATTCGTAAGTATATTCATACATGTTGTTTATTTTAAAAAGCTAGAAAGAAAAAAAAATTGTATAATAATTGTTGGATTCAAAATTAATTTTTTTGATAAATTATCGAAAACTATTATTTCCATATTCTAATTCTAATTTTTATTCAATTAAATATTTAACTCTATAAATAATAATTATAATATATGACTTTTATTAATCATTGAATGTATTCTATTTAATAAGATTAGTTAGCTATATATAATGAAGAGGATAAAAATTGATGACGCTTTAGATAGCTTGTGATAATTTTTAGAAACTATTTCCATTTTCAATATCAGAATCGGAAGCGAAAAGGAAATGGAGATACCATTCTTTGATTTTATTGGGATCATAATCAAAAACATAATTTTATTAATAGAATAAAAAATATAGTTCTATGATTGGAATGAAAAATGGAAACTAGTGGTTCATAACCTACCCATTTAAAGCTCTATTTAGAATCTTGTATTATTAACGAAGACTATTAAATGAGAATGATAATAACAATCTCATTTAAAGTATAAGCACTTTTTGAACAACACATTATCCTCCATGGTCGAAAAACTTTTAGACATCTAGATATGGTAAAATATCACCCTCAGCAAGTAACTTGGCATAATGATTATATTAATTACTGTGACATCTATATGTTCAGAGATCTTTTTCAGGCTATAAAATCTAGTGTGCCATTCGAAAGGTCTTTGTACTTTAATTGACATTTAATAGCCCTTGCATATATTACACAAAGTAACAATGTTTTAAATTCAAAATAAACACTATAATTAAGAGGGTTATATGCAAATAGGTATCATAAAAGGGATTCTCTACAAATATAGACATGATTATAACCCTCTTAATTATAGTTTATTGTCTACAAAAATCCCTTAAATTTATTAAGACAATAAACTTTCCGAATGTACAACTTTCAAAATTGATAGAGCATAACCAAATGCCTACTATCTGTAGCAATATCAAAATTAATATGTAAATAATGCTCCATTAACTATGGACAAGTCACATTATGCAAGGTCATGCATTGATTAAATAAACCAAAATAGACTAGAAATGTTTGACAACTTACATATGATATATCTAGTAGTAGAAATCTAGGTACAATTCCACAAAATCAACAAAAAATATGCATACTAGATCATCATTCATTGTCATTTCCCCACCTTAATATAGAGCAAATTATAAGCATTTGCCATTGGCGTGATTCAATAAGTTGATGACTCATGATCCTTAAACAGTTTATGTATAGGGCAGAACTTGATAAAACTATATTGAAGAATTTGATTAGCAAACAACTAATTTTGAATGTCAACAATGCGTAGAATGAGTATGTACAAAACGTAGACATCCTCAGAAAGCCCAACACCAAACTCCTAATTCGTTCATGAAAATCATAATTTGATTCTTACGTTAACTAGTTTTCTGCCCATCGATACATAACATATTCATAATATTTTGTCTACAACTTCAAGTAGGAAAGTTAAAATAAGGTAAAATAATCACATTGAAATATTGAATTGTAGTCTACCAATGAGACTACTTTTCTAATAAGTTGTTTAGCAAGTAGAATTTGATAATCCTTTGTTAAGAATCAAATCTAGTAAAAATCTAGATTTTCTCTTCTCTAAATTAAAATCATACTCATGAAAGGAAAGTCTAAATTTGAGACCAGATACTACTTGTTATTCGGGAATTCAATTTGGATTAAAACATAAAGAATTCATTATAAATAAGGGCCATATCCATAATACTTGTAATTTCATATTTGTTTTTGTGAGAGTATGTAAGAGAGAAAGAGAGAGATTTCAATCCATAGAGAAAGATTATTAGACAAAAAGGGAGGTTGCTCACAATTTAAATATCATCTCAAGAAGTTAAGAACACTCAAGGGAAGATTAAGAATCTGAGAAAGAAAGATTGGTAAGTTAAAGAGAAAAAGAAACAACCTTTACTTGAAGGGTAGACAAGTGATTACTCTAACCATGATTATTTTATAAGTTTGACTTATTTTTTATTTTATGATTTCTAATGATACTGGAATCTTTAATAACTAGTATTTATCAATGTTGGATATCTAATCAAGAAGAAAATAAAATATTTTCTTAATGAACTATAAAAGTTATGAATATTGATCTATTAATCTTCAAATCCAATCTTTGACCTTTGACATGTCCAATGCATTCTCTTTACTTAATTTGATCATCATACAACTTTTGCAATTCCTTGGGTGCAACAAAAATCGAAACTATATGCTCAAAGTAAGTTTTCTAAACTTTTTTTAATAAAATTATCACTAAAACCTTATAGGTACCTTAATTTGAACTGATCAGCCATATTTATGATCTTTTCTTTATGAAGATCATATGAAACATATTATTTGACTTTGAAACATGTTTCAAAATTCACTAACTTTTGAACCTAATTTAATAGTATTTGTATAATTATTTAAATTTCTTCCTGTTTTCTTAGAAATAATTGTTGAAAATGTATAAATATATATTTGACCTTCAGGAACTAATTATACCAATTTCCATTTTTGGACCTTTTTACGTAACATTGAAACAACATATTTTTTACAAATCTATAGAAGAAAATAATTCTAAATCTATTTGAATAGATTGGACTAAATATTTGACTATAATTGTAAACTTGATCTTTGTAAGGAATTGCAATTAATTATAAACTTGATCTTTGTAAAGTATTGCTTATAACCATTTGCAGATAGTGCCATCATAAGGAGAGTTTTGGGCCGATCTTATTGACATTTATGGTGAAGGTCAAAATCCATGGACATTGAATATACGAAAGAGGTGTTCGCAATTCTATGCACTAGCTAAGATTTTAGCACTTCATTACCAAGGTGCTTTGGTATTCGTAAGTAATTGCTTATGTTGTGGTTGGATAGGTAAAGAAATTTGAGTTTTAGAAATGCAACAAAAATTAAAATTTAAAATTGATTTCTTTACTTCAAATTGATTCGGATTCAATAAATTGAAAGAAGTATGAGGTAAAAATTTGATCTTTACCTTTACGAAGACTATATATCTCCAAAAACTGATGCAGAAATGATTGTCAATAGAGAACTGCACAAGCATCTAGCCTCTAGTAGTATCCATACAATCTCTTAGTGGAGAAAAAGATACTTGTACACTTCACATAATGTAGATGATAGATGAGCTGAAAGCAGAGCAAGTAAGGCACTGGCGACCATAAGGGGCAACCTAGATGAGGATGACAAGGAGAGAGAGGAGTGGCCATGGCTTTTCTAGGGTTTTCCTCTTGCACTATACATATATAATGGCTCTGGTGACTTTTCATAAAAATACTCGGACCTTTCTATTTCTCTCTAGGTCCTATTTTTATGATAGCTCTTATGCATGTGATCCTCTAGGCCTAATATCAAGTTAACAATGAGCTTGATAATATCAAAACCCCTTCTAATTTTATTTCACACTATATTAGCATCACTATAACACTTTTCAATGTCATTCCAAGTTAATAATTAACTCTATACTGATTAATTATCCATAATTTATCAATCCTGACTTAGATAATGGTTAGCTCATGCAATGCACCATGACCAGATGATAATGGATTT
The DNA here is from genome assembly GCA_030544215.1 of Zantedeschia hybrid cultivar. Classification (NCBI taxonomy): domain Eukaryota; kingdom Viridiplantae; phylum Streptophyta; class Magnoliopsida; order Alismatales; family Araceae; genus Zantedeschia; species Zantedeschia hybrid cultivar. The sequence continues at coordinate 9,212,161 of JARZZO010000013.1, read as the reverse complement.
GTAATATGATTGGAATCTTTCCATCTATAGTTACCATGTAACTTTAACCCTTCATTCATATAATGTTGCTAATCAAACTTAAAGTATGGTTATATTGTCAAACTCCTACTTTTCGATTTGATAGATCACATGCTCACTAATCTCCTATTAGAAACTCCTTTCTAGTAAGACATTTAACCCTGGCCAAGGATTTAAGCAAGTGTGACTCTATACAGTATTCCCTATCATCTACACTAGAAGTAAATGATTCCTTATTGAGTAATCAATCACCTTCCTGTAAATCACAGTAAACCAAAATGCAATATTGTACTGAACCTCAGTATGAAGTCTGTAAGTCAAACGCCAAAGCCTAGTGATCCACATACAAGATGTCCTTGGTGTTTTAAATTATTGGACCAATATAATTACACAACTATATTAAGGAACTACATGATTGACAACTGAGTATGATAACTATTCAGGTGTTCCTCTATAGATTAGTTCAGTAAGCTCATTTTCTAATGAGCACACTACACTTTACCCTTGGTATCTCCACACAAGTAGTTTACGAAATCAACTACCTTCATCACATGAAGAGACATAAAGTGTATTTGTCTATCCAGATAATTTGATGTCCTTCTCAAATATCCTCTGACTATAAACATTTAGAATTTATATTTAAAGAAGATTAAATTTCATAAACATAATCTTATTATGATTCGATCTTCATGACATAGGCTTATGGACTTCATTATGTACACATCATTTGCAAGAATTTATTATACTGAATAATTTGCCATTTACTAATAAACTACGGATGATAATATACATGACATGGTCTAATCATATCACATATAATTAGTTTGTAGGACACTTACTTCTTTCAGAATGCATGTCCAATATGATTAAGTAGGTAGACAATAATTTGACATAACTTTATAATATAAAATTTAGTCCAATTTGCCTATACTACAATGTATATTATCTAATCCTTAATTCATAAACATATAAATAAGTTAATATATTATTAGTCATATGAGAATTTGATATGTGCCATGTGAACTTCTTTGCATAATAGAGGTTATCAATTTTGTGAGATGTTGGCTAGAGTAAACTTATGAAACATGAAATATGATATTCGAACATGCTAATTTGACCATATGATCATGATATATTAGATTTGAATCCTTACTTAAGAATATGCTTGTTAATAAGATTTCACACATATGACTTTGCTTTGTATGATCTTTTTACCTATTGGTGGGGACGCCGAACAGCAGAAGAGCGGACATCGAGCACGTGCTACGCAGACGTCTTTGTGGCTTGGCGACGAGTTCCTTATCTAGGATCGAGTCTAGTTATGTATTTTATTTTAGTCTAGCCTTAAGGGCTATTTCTGTCATTTTCTTGCCCCTAGGACACGTTTGATATTTCTTTTTTTTAATGAGGTCATTCTTATCTTGACCAAGAGATGCCCTTCCCTATATAAAGGGGTCATCTCTTCCCTTGTAGGCATGCTAGAATGAATGAGAATTTGTGTTATTGTGTTCTCTCCCCTCCGAATAGTGTGAGATGAGAGCCCGTCCCCCCACGGAGGTCGCTTGAGAGAGATTCCGGCGACAGGCCGTGGGTGTGAGGCCCGTGTTCGTGTCGTCCCTCCCGCGTTCGACCCACCGCCTCGCCGACGTTCCGCATCAAATTTCGTATCAGAGCAGGTTTTGAGGACGTCCTCACGACCTCAAGATCCTCGCCTCCGGACACCGTCTCCACCGCAGAGCACCAAGAGCAACCCCTTCCATCACCGTCGTCCGTAAGCACCACAACCCACCTTCCGCTATCCTTCTCCTTCTCTGTTGTTTCCTGTTCCTCCCACCACCACCCACAACCGGCAGCATAGTCGCATGCTGTTAGTTTTAGGTGGCCTACAAGCCAATCTGACTATGTAAATCTCGTTCATTTATTAATATAATGGCATAATATTCATTATGTGTAAATCGCATTAATTCTCGTTTCATAATGAAGTCTGTGAATATGTGCTATAGTGATCAGATTATGATGAGATCATACTAATGAGACTGATCACTTAAACACACATATTCTTAATTGTTCCTAGTCGGAGGATATCCGAAAAGGACATCGGATATCCGGTTAGACTAGTACAGATTACTCCTGCTCATATGATGAGGGTGACTGATCTCATAAGTCACTTGTGTGGAGACACTAAGGCAAATATGTAGGTGCTCATTGGAGAATGAGTTCACTGAACTGATCCGACTGAATTGCTGGATGGTATTGTACCTCACTGTCAACCATCTTGATTCTATTGTCGCAGTTGCGTGGATGGTCCTCGGACCTGAGACACCAAGGACACCTTGTCGGTGGACTTCTGTACTTTGACCTTGGTTTACGAATCTCTAGCCACGCGATTCTAATACGCCAAAGATTGGGTATAGCGGAATACCGTCGAAGGGAATTGTGTGTCAATAAGGAATCATTCGCTCTCGGTACTTAGAGAGAGAATACTCTAGGAAGGATGCGCGAAAGTCCCTGGCCAGGGCGGACGATAATATCGGAAAAGGAGTTTTTCGATATTCATCAGCGGCATCCAATCCAAGTGAGTCGACCGGTTAGGGTTTGACAGCTCGCCATACCCTGAGTTGACTCGAGTGCATTGTACGAATGAAGGATTATATCCACGCGGTAATTATCGGCGGAAAGGTTCCAAGAGTGGGTTACTTAACCCCAATACCTTCCAGGTTCACGCGGTGTTGCTTGGCACCCAACATAATCGGAGGCCCGGTCGAATTCGATGTGCGACATCAATTCGATTGATTAATTAATTAATAAAGGGTTATTAATTGATTAATAAAGCCAGTGAGGAGTCACTGGGCTTGTTGGACCATTAACTGGACTGGTACTTGGGCCTAGAGGGTCACACGCAAATGATTCTCAAGGCGATGGATAAATAAGTGGGTTTTATACAAACCGGGGGTTTTTATGAAAAACCACGCGGTTAGTATAAAACATAGCGAACGGGCTGAGTAGGCCAAGCTACTGCTAACCCTAGCCGCCCCTCCTTTGTTTCTCTCTCTCTGTGGCATCCAAACAGATCCAGATCTGCTCCGCTGCTTCTCCGAATCCCGTTCGACGGGAAATCATCCGCGCGTTGCGGCGATCATTGCGGCGACCGGCGGAGGTTTCGTAGGCTGCAAAGAACGAGGAACGTGATGATATCCGTCGCGAGGAGGATCGCGTGGACTTCGGTAGAGGCCAGACACTTGCGCGGCTTGCAGTGTCGCACCGATGGAACTGAACGGTTGCGGATTCGAATCCGCACACGGTGAGAATCGATTATCCGATAATCGTAGGTTTTAGTTTTTCGAAACGGGAACGGATCGCTGTTTAATATTTTATTTTCCACTGCGTGAACGATCCGGAGAAACCCGAGAAATCCCAACACATGCAACATACGAACCTCCCCCGCCACCTTTTCTCTCTCCTCACTATCCCTTTCTTTCCTCCATCATCCTTCTCTCCACTACATCTCACCTACCGCCGCGGCTAGCGTTGGGAGGAGACGTTAGCAGCAACCAAGAGGAGCGACTAGGACGGGCCAGAGTCTCTAGCTTCCACTATCCCCAGCAACGATAGCAGCGATACTGAAGGCCGAGTAAGAGGAAGAGTGGGACTGCCAGTAAGCGCTGCTACCGTGTTCGACTAGCAGCGCGGCAACAGATGGTATCCACCTCTTCCTCGCTCAACCGCGAGCACGGCGGCACCAAGCCCACCATCCAACAACACCTCCTTCTCTGTCTCTCTCTCACTCCAGCGTCTCTCTCCTCTATTATCCTCCTCCCTCTCTCCTGTGTGTTGCTTCAACCAGCACCAACAGCACCAGGCCCCCCATCCAGCGCATAGGCTGGAACGAACTGGTCGAACACGACCACCCATCGTCGGCAGTGTCCTGGCATTCCCCCCCCCCCCCCTTCTCCGATGGTCGACCCTTGCCTTCTTCTCGTTTCAGCAACGGCAGCAGCAACACACCCTCTACTGACAGAGGAGCTCAGAGCCGCCTCCCCAACGGCGTCCCAGCCACCAGCAAGAGCTTGGAGCCGCCTCCCTGCCGGTTCGCCACCACTGCCGCCCCTGACCGTGCGCAACGAAGAAGAGTGGGGCACTGCAACATCGTCGTCCGTGCCCCTCACGAACGCAGTGCGTTAGCCGCGTACCCCACCTCCCCTTCTCCATTGGTCCACATTGAGCAGCTGAGCCCCGACGCAGTAAGCCCTCCTGAGTGCCCAATGGAGGCTGGAGCTTCTCCTGTCGCCTAGCGTCTAGGCCGTTGCTTTCACGGCAAGTAGCTTCCTTCCGTCACACCAAATCGAGGTCCTGCAGATTAGAAGAACTCCTACACGCCAAGGCCACTACACAAGGCGCCCCCATGCATCAACAACCTTTTCTGTAGGCGGCAGAGATCTTGAAGCTTCTCTTTGCACCTTGCAGGCTTCCAAACAGATCTTGGTTAGGCTTTTGAGGAGGCCTGATTTGGTCATCACGTGGACAAGTTTTCTAGGAGATTTGCAAGATATTTTATAGTTTATTCTCCCTGCGTGGAGAATTGTGACTGATTTGTCCTCTTGCATAGGGAATAGAACTATGGCATGTAAATTATTATTAAATTCCCCTCTTGCGTGAGGTGTAAAGCGGTTGTACACAGGTACTGAAGCGACACCGACACTGCGTGGGTGTTCCACGCATCCCCGCTCACCCTCGTCTCCAGTCGGAGTCGGTCTTGCAGGCCGGCTAGGTAAGTGCTGAACTCTGCTCCAATATTATATGTTCGTTTAATATTTGCATCAATTGTGTAGCGCCAGAGTGAGAGAGCGTTCCACCACACTGAATGATTATTGTTGTGGCGGTGAGAGAGTGTCTGCGAAACCCAGTGCTCCAATTAGCGCAAGGTCGGCACGCCAAGTGTGGATAAGCCTTACATCTGTTGGTAGCTCCACAACTACCTCGATTCGTCCCACGCACTTAGTGGGCTGACGCCACGGGTGCTCAACACCCTTCACCACTACGAGTTCACGTCTTGAGCTTCTTGTTCACTGAGTGAGGACGTCAATCTTGCATCTAATTTGCTTGCTACAAGTCTAGGATCTCCGCACCTTGCTAACCTATCAAGCATTGCATGTCAACCCATAGAGAGCACTCGTCCCGTCTCGCATCTTGGCACAACCCCGTCATAGATCCTGCACTTATAGACACCATAGAGACCCTCTTGGGCAAATCTTTGCAAGACATCACCGATCAATTTGGGCGATTAACCCAACACGTGGACGAGAAACTCATTGCCTTAGGAGAGTCCATGAGAGTCATGGTAGGACGAGTGGATAATCTAGATAATCCCCTAGATCGACCCCAAGAGGCGGAGGAACATGCGGGAGTGCGTGATCACCTAAATAACCGCCAAGGAGAGCCAGTTAGAGCCCCCAACCCACCCCAGGGTCAAGAGGATGTCCTTGACCACGAACCCAATCGCGCGCCTCCGGAGCGAGCGCCGCACAGGAGAGTAGAGTTTGACGAAGGGATAGCCCAAGAACGATATCCCGACCTACGTCGGGATGGGATGGGTGTCCATGGCCGCGAACAAAATCATATACCATGAGATAGAGTTCCCTGAGGCTGTGGCGAGTATGACAAATACGACCCATTCCCCAACCCACCATGGGTACGAGGGGAGGCCTACGGCTATGGTAGGGACCGCACACCCTTTGTGAGAGGCCCCCGTTATTATTTTGGTGAACATGAACGAGTTCCCAACCCTTACAGGGCTCAAGGGGATGAGTCTTACCGTGAGCGAGACCTCAGGCGCTTTGAGAGGGTTCCGCATGGGTATAGGGGCGTGGGTGAGAGAGGCAAACATGATATCCCCAACCCACCACGGATTAGGAATGCCTATGAGTGTGGTCGAGAGCGTGGACCGTTTGATAGATGGCCTAGGGATTACCCTGACATTGATAATCACATCCTCCGAAGTGTGAGGGTAGATGCTCCGACTTTTGATGGTACCCTAGACCCCAAGGCCTATCTTGACTGTGAGGCGGGGATGAGCCAGTACTTTACCTGGTATACCATAAGTGAAGAGAGGAAGGTGAGCCTTGCTTCTATGAGGCTTGTGGGTCGAGCCAAAACCTACTGGCTCAACGTGGAGCATCTTCGTGCTGCAAGGTGGCTGAGACCTATCTCCGCATGGGAGGAAATGAGAGAGAAATTACGGGAAAAATATGTGCCTCCATCTTATGAGCAGCGCCTCCTAGACCAATGGCAGAGGTTGACTCAAGACGGCCGGGCGGTGTCTGAGTACATAGCCGAATTTGATGACTATTGCATCAGGTGTGGCATGGGCGAAGATAGTAAGGTCACCTTATCAAGGTTTCGAGCAGGGTTGCATGAGAGCATCCAACGTGAGTTATTCCTACGTGAGGTGATCACACTAGAACATGCTTATCAGATCACTTTAGATGTGGAACGGTTTCAAAAGCCTACTAGGCCCCCCATTTTCCAGCAACCCAACTCCCGAGGGGCTACCAATCGCCCCATGCATTTCCCCGAGCAGTCTGGAACTACTCTCGTCACTTCTGCAAGGGTCCCTATTGCCACCACCCCAAGCCCTCCCTCACCCCTACCTCCAACCACCCTAACTCAAGCTTCCACCATCCCACGGGCTAAAAGGAGAGATGATAGAGGGATAGGATTAGCTAGTAGGGATAGCCAACAGGCAGGAAGCTCTCGTAATCACTGCTTTCGGTGTCATGGGGTTGGCCACTATGCCAGTCAGTGTCTCACCAAGGCCCTGCTAATTGAGCCCTTCACTCATGAAGAAGAGGAGAACTACATACCTAACCCAGCCTTCGCTGAGGAATTTGAGGAGAATGGTGCCACCCTAGGGTGTGTGCTTAAGGGGTACGCCAGAGTCGAGGGCATTGTGGACTCACACGGGGACACTAGGCTTGGTGTGGTGAGATGCATTCTCACACAGACCAAAGAGGAGGACTGGCGTCGATCCTCCATCTTCCACACCTACACTAGGATAGCCGACGAGCCATGCAAGATCATAATTGATAGTAGAAGTTGTATCAACGCAATTTCCACTGATTGTGTCTCGTTTAGGCCTGGATCCTGAGACTCACCCTGAGCCATATCAAGTCTCGTGGATTAATGCCTCGTCATTACCCATCAGGACCCGCTGCCTGGTACCCCTTGACTTTCAATCCTATCAGAAGCCGATTTGGTGGGACGTCCTTCCTATGGAAGTAGGAAGCATCATCTTGAGTAGGCCATGGATCTATGATGAGGATGCTACCCTACTTGGCAAGACCAACATTTGTGTCTTCAAACACAATGGCAGGAAGATTCTCTTGCATCCCTCCCCACCTAAGAACCCCGCTAAGAGGGAGATCCCATCTCAGGAAAATTCACCTTCCACATCCTCACCTTCACCTAGCCCCTCCCCACTCGTTCCTTCCCCATCCAACCCACCTAACCCAGAACTGGCCATAGAGTCCAAAGCGAGGGCATCCCTTCATATAATCAAAGCAAGTGCATTTGAGGGTGAGGTTGCAGAGGGAGCCCCGATTTGGGCTGTCGTCATGAGTAATCCATTTGAAGGTTACTCCACTCCACGAGTTGAGGAAGTAGAAACCGTCTTGCACAGGTATCACGATGTCTTTTTCCGAGGATCTTCCGAATCATCTGCCGCCCATGCGTGACATACAACACGCTAATGAATAAAATAATTACAGAAGAATATATGTTCAAAAATACTAACATTTTTCTATGAAAATTAGGATAGTTGTTTGGTAAGTATTAAAAGTTCAGAACTATTGTATCTAATAGAAATATGGATTGAAAGAGAAAACTAAAGAGTGTGCCGAATGTTGCTATTATTATTATCCCATGAGATTATCTCAATAAATATTGTGTTGAAACATGGATTGAGAGAAAAATGAGAGGGATATTCGTCTCGTTAATAACGAAATTAGTTTTTATTATCCTATTAGACTATCTCAATAATGATAATAAATATTATTATTATTCTAATAGACTATTTCGATGTTAATAACAACAACAATAACAATATTAATATGAGTGAGAAAAGTGAGTTAACAACAACAACAATAATAATAATAATAATAAAAGTGAGAAAAGTGAGATAGAGAGTGGTCTCATTAATAATAATAATAGTAATAACAACAACAATTTTTTTTAAAAACTAATAATAATATAAAAAATTAGTTGTTATTATCTCATGACACTATCTCAATAATAATAATAATAATAATAATATCAAAATTAATTATTATTATCCTAAGAGATTGCAAGAACAACAACAACAACAATAATAACATAATAGGAGAAAAAATAGGAGATAGAAATATTAATAGAAGAGAAAAAATGTGAAAGAAGAGAAAGAGAGATAATAATAATAATAATAAAGTAAAGATAATAATAATAACAAAATACTTTTAAAAAATAATAATAATGTCAAAATTAGTTATTATTATTCTATGAGATTGTCCCAATAAATAATAATAATAATATCGAAATTAGTTATTATTATCCCAAGAGATTGTAGCAGCAACAACAACAACAACAATAATAACAATAATAATAATAAAAAATAAGAGATATAAATATTAATAGGGAGAGAGAAAAATGTAAAAGAGGAGAAAGAGAGTTAATAATAATAATAATATCAAAATTAGTTATTATTATCCCATGAGACTATCATTTCGATATTAATTTAATAAGAATAATAATAATAATAATAACAAAATTATTATTATTATCTCACAAGACTATCCCAATAATAATAATAATAATAATCATTATTATTAAAAATAATAAAATATTTTCAACAATAATAAAATTAATATAATAATTTCCACCATCTTATATTAAAATAATGATAATAATAATAATAATATTTAATAATAATATCAAAATTAGCTATTATTATCTCATGAGACTATCCTAATAATAATAGTAATTAATAATACTAATAATAAGAATATCAAAATTAGTTATTATTATCCCATGAGACTACTCCAATAATAATAATAATAAATAAAATAACGATACATTCACAAAATTAATATAATAATACTTTCCACTATCTTAATAATAATTATTATGTTTTAAATTTTAATATCAAAATTAATTATTATTATCTCATAAGACTACCTTAATAATACTAATACTAAATAATAATAATAATGTCAATATTAGTTATTACTATCCTAAGAGATTGCACAATAACAACAACGATAACAACAACAATAATGATAATAGAGGACAGAAAAATATGAGAAAAATTTTAATAGGGAGAGAGAAGAATGTGAAAGAGGAGAAAGGGAGATGATGATGATGATGATGATGATAATAATAATAATAATAATAATAATAATAATAAATATCAAAATTAGTTATTATAATCCCATGAGACTACCATTTAGATATTGATTTTATTGTTATTATTATTATTATCAAAATTAGTTATTGTTATCCCATGAGACTATCTAATAATAATAATAATGTTAAAATTAGTTATTATTATCCTAAGATATTGCAACAACAACAACAACAACAATAATAATAATAGGAGAAATAAAAAAGAAAGAGATGGAAATATTAATAGGAAGAAAAATGTGAAAGAGGATAATAATAATAATAATAATAGTAATAATATAAAAGTTAATTATTATTATTATCCCATGAGACCACTATTTTACTATTAATTTTTTAATAATAATAATATCAAAATTATTTATTATTATCTTATGAGACCATCATTTTGAAATTAATTTTTTAATATAATAATAAGATCAAAATTAGTTATTATTATCCTATTAGACTATCTCAACAACAATAACAACAACAACAACAACAACAATAATAATAATAATAATAATAATAATAATATGAAAATTAGTTTTTATTATCCTAGGAGATTACAATAACAACAACAACAATAATAGTAGAGGATAGAAAAAATAGGAGATATAAATATTAATAGGGAGAGAGAAAAATGGGAAAGAGAGATGAAGACAATAATAATAATATAAAAGAGAGATTGCTTATATATAGTATATAAGAAGTTATTAGTAACATTATTACATATAAATAATTTTTGTTACAAAGAGAGCGTTGAGAGAGAGAGTTAACGAGAGAGAGAGAGGGAGGGAGAGAGATCGTGAGAGAGAAAGAAAATTCATGAGATGAGAGATAAAGAGAATTAATGAGAGAAGAGAGAATTAATGACAGAGAATTAATAGGAGGTAGAGATATTAATAGAGAATAGAAAAAGAGAGAGAGAAAATTTAGACAAAAACATATAATTTTCTAGTGTTGACATGTGGTACTAAAGAACTATGTTTTATATATAATATATATAATAAAAACATTTTGCCTATTAGACTACTTTTCGAGGACATCATGAAGCACTTAAAACATACATTTGAGAACTTTAAGATGCTTTCAAGTTCTTTGAGATGCTCTCAAATATTTTTAGATGCTCTCGACTTTATGGTCTGCTGAATAATTATTTTATTTTTTTTAATTTAGCATCCTTTCTGTGTGCTGACGTGTGAAATAACGTCCGAGATTATTTAATGGAGGGACAGATGTGAGCTTTTCGAATGGTAAAGAGGACAGAGGAGCTGGTTCAGGCTCAACTTGGAGCACTGCAGCTAGCAATGCTCTTCCTCTGTTTATATTCCCGCAGGGCTGACATCAAAACCCTCACTTATCTACCAATGAGAGCTAGGGGAGTCAGTTGTCCGGTGACGTCAGGAGTCAACTAATTCGCTCCCAATTTCGCAACGCGCCACTTCCGCCTCACTACCCGAAAGTTCAAGACTCCCCAAAAACCCTAGGGCTCGAAGCCCACCCCCGCATTTTCTCTCTCACACTCTCCGCCCTTCAAGCTTCAGCGAGATCTCTCTCCACCCGCTCACCCACCCACCATGGCGGCCATGCTGGTACCCCCCCTCTCTCTCTCTCTCTCACACACACACACACACATCCATGGACCATGGCCATGGCCACGGCGATGCCCGCGTGGTCATGCCGACCTTCTGCTCTCGGCTTTCCCCACTGCTGTTGTTGATGATGTTGTTGTTCATGTGTGTTCTTGGTGGTGGTGGTTGCAGCAACCGCAGATCATACTGCTGAAGGAAGGGACGGACACATCGCAGGGGAAGGCGCAGGTGGTGAGCAACATCAATGCCTGCACCGCGGTGGCGGATGTGGTGCGCACGACGCTGGGCCCCCGCGGCATGGACAAGCTCATCCACGACGACAAGGGCAACACCACCATCTCCAACGACGGCGCTACCATCATGAAGCTCCTCGACGTCGTCCACCCTGCCGCCAAGATCCTCGTCGACATCGCAAAGTCCCAGGACGCCGAGGTGGAAAAATCGAACTCATCAAATCTTTAGCTTGTCTCCAACTTTTTGTTCTTTTATTAAGTTGTATGATTTCCTGTTTAACACTTTATTAAAAAAAAGCAAATAATTATCATCAAAATCTGCATCTTGTCTTCAAAATTTTTTCAGTTACTTGGTTTTCTGTTGTCTACAGTGCCACTCTTTATACATCCACTGGATGGCTGAATGTCCTTTCTTTAGCGGCATTTGCTTTCCCAAGTGACCTTGTTCATTTGGAAATTCTTACAGGAGATTGATGGCCATTTCCACAGGTGAATGGGATTTATTAGAACCAGGTGTATGGAAGTGGATCTGGGTAGGAACTGGAACCATGTGGAACCCTTTTTGCCTTGGAGGCTTGCTGGGGATTTGGTTGTTCTTACTCTCAGTAGTGTACTGGCTGATAGTAATGGGGATTAATTTCCTTACTAAAGGCAATCCCTTTGGTCAAGTTCATTTGGTCTCCCTGATTTTTGACAGTATGTGGGCTTCCTACTGCATGATACTTATGGCCTTTACTGCTTGTGCTACGGCCAGTTTTTTTAAATGTGTCAGTGACTAGTGTCAGTGTCAACAGGTCATTTTTCGATAAACCTGTGATTCTATTTAGAGGCATGGGAATATTTTCTATAGTAATGGGGATTAATTTCCTTACTAAAGGCAATCCCTTTGGTCAAGTTCATTTGGTCTCCCTAATTTCTGACAGTATGTGGGCTTCCTACTGCGTGATACTTATGGCCTTTACTGCTTGTGCTACGGCCAGTTTTTTTAAATGTGTCGGTGACTAGTATCAGTGTCAACAGGTTATTTTTCGATAAATCTGTGATTCTATTTAGAGGCATGGGAATATTTTCTAAAATGTGTCTCTTGAGAGGGGGCTCAATAATAACTTAATTCCATACTTGATGAGCAGCTGGGGCTGTTGTTGTCTTGTCGAAGACAAAATTGGTATGGTGTTGCTTATTTTTGATATGTCTACAGGTTATTTTGAAGCTAAGGAGTGTCATGCACTTATAAGGCAGAACATGATCTTGTATTCAGTTATTCATTGTAGAAGCCTATGGCTTAATCCACAGATGGGCTTCTACCTCAGCAGGGTTTCAATGAGTGTGGCTATGTGTGATTATCTTTTCACGTCTCTTGAGATGTTGAAATAGGGATGTAAATAGTGGCTAATAATCTATCACTCTCTCCTTTTGAAAAGTATTTAGGAGCTCAGTGGTGCAAACAGTTTCTCCTTTTAGGTAAGAATAAAGATACTTTCAGATACAGAAACTCATTCCCAAACCCAGATATTTGTCTATGAAAACTAGAGATTTTGTCAGCGCTTGCTTTGAAGATGAAAGGTTCTAGAGAACCATATCTGTAATGTTACCTATTCAAGAGTCTGGATAAAAAATGACTGAACCTAGAAGATGTTGAACCATGATGTGATGGGGTTATTAAAAATATATGCCAGCTTGGAGTGAAGAGAAACCATTTTGGGTTCTTTAGAGAGGTCCTTAGAAGAATCTAAGATCTTAACATATGGCAATCCAGGAGGGCGTCCTAGTTGAAGCGAAGGCTTGTTGCCATAGAACCTTGCAAAGTCCAAGAAATCAACACTAGTGGCCATGATGACCAGTGCGTTGGTGGTGCATCACTAGGCTAGTACACCTACAATGAGCAGACTCCCCAGCTATAATAGTCTTTGTTAGAGAAGTTCACTGGTGTACATAGAAACAGCTGATCCTGGGCTACCTCGTTAGTTCATACTTTACTGGAGGTTGAAGATGGTGAATGATTTAAGTCTGAGTATGGATCAAATGATGATGACAATAAACAAGGAAATAGAGGGTGTGACGGGTTGTCCTGGAGGTCTGGAGAGATGTACTGCCAACTCCTCAGAATGGACACTACAACTTGTGGAGTTTGAGGGTGTTGGTAAGTCTCTTCCATAGGCAAGAATGAACTCCAGAAAGTGGCTCTAGTAAGCTAAAGTTGTCCTGTGTGGTAGGCAACCCATCCTAGGTGGCCATGTAGTGAGACTCAGAAGAGGTTGAGAGTAGTATTGATGCCTTGAAACATTGTAGATGAATCACTTGGTGTATTTTGTGTGGTACGTGGGAGGCAACTTACTAGGTGGCCTTAGAGCAAGGCTGAGAAATAGTTTTTTAGTACTTCTGTTTTTTGGACACTGCACATCATCTCAGTTGGTCTTATTTGGTTGGACAGATGGGTGGAAGCTTCTTTCATGTTAGAGAAGTTAATTAATCTACTTTTTTGGGATAAATTGCAAGTACTGAAGCTAAGCTGAGTTAATTTATTCTTCAATTATGCACACTTCAACTTTATTTAGGAGAGAATATGGGTACAGATTCTATTATATGCGGACATTTCGCATGATCAGTCCAATCTTGAATTGAGGGCCTTCCGAACCAACTTTGAAAACTGAGCTGAAAAGTTGATTCTTCTCATTCCTGGGACAAGAAGATAAACAGATAGGCTTTACTTTAGGATCTTGCTGGTTTTCTTGATGTGATAACACTTTTCCTTATTTAGTTGCTATGCTTGGAATACCTAGGAACTAAGGGCCTGTTAGAATGCAAGTCATAAATGCATTTAAGTTTACTATAAACTCTTTTTTTTTTTTTCAAAAGAAGCTGTAGCTTGCTCCACCAGTTTTATCTAAAAATAAATAAATAGAGATAGTACAACCCAGCAAGGAAAGAGAAATTCCTCACAAACAGACAAACAAACAAACTGCACCTCCCATCTTCCTTCAAACAAGAAGTTTAAAAAAAAAAAAAACCAAATCAGTTAAGAGACAATGTTGAGATTCTTCCTACCCTCCATTCCAAAAATCAAAAGGAAACCTGATTCGAACAATTGACTCAAACAACATGCTGGTGTTATAAGTATGCTGAATCTTTGAGACACTGAAATTCCACCGCACCAGATATTTTTGGTTTCCCTAATTTATCTTGATGCATGGGAAGAAGATTCCTGATAATCATCTTCATTCTACATATTTCTGCTTTAAAACTGCTCATACCTGATGCTCTGGATAACTTCCTTCTATATACAGGTGAGCCAATTACATAGCTTATCTTTCAATAAAAAAATTCTCCTAACTCTGTCAGAGTGGCTGTTCCTCTTATTATCATTCCAAACTAATACTTACCTCATGCTCATTTTAATCTTCTAGTGGTAAAGTCTGTGTAGTAAAACTGTAAAACAGATTTATCTTAAAGAGTTTCAATTTGTTGGCCTCATGAATGTGCAAATTGGCCACATTCCTCCGGTAGTAGGGGGATCGGGAGGTATTATGGTGCTTTGGAATGATTGTTTCTCGAAGAGGTGGGCAAACATGTAGGAAGTATGCTGTCACCATCACTTTTAGGTGCAGGGAGGATGGCTTTCTATGGGATTTCTTAGGTGTCTATGGCCTCAAGGGAGGGAGGAGGAGAAGACTATGTGGGAGGCATGGAAGGCAGGATCGGCCGATCCCGATCCGGATCAGGATTGGCCGGTGCCGATGCCAATCCGGCCGGAGTCGGCCGATCTTGGCCAATTTGGGCCACTTTTGGCCAATTTCGGCCAATCCGGATCGGTGGGTCCCGATCCGTCCGGAATTTCCTGGTGGGAGGAGCTCCTTTTAGGCTACGAGCAGTCAGGAAGAGCTCGGTGCTTGGCTGGTGACTTTAACACTACTCTTTCTTTTAAGGAAGGATCGGAAGGGTCTTCCGTGATAGAAGTCATGGAGGACTTCCAAGAATTCATCAAACAAGCAGCGTTATTGATGTGAATACTGATAATGCCCTTTTTACTTGGTCCAACTTGAGTGCTCAGCCTATTTGCTCCAAATTGGAGAGGTTCCTAGTTTCTGCTGATTGGAAAGAACATTTCCCCCATTTGCAGGTGTCTTGCTTACAGTGACCTCTTTCAGATCATAAACTCATTCTCATGAACCCAAAATTTTCTTTCCATCGGAAGCCCATTTTCCGTATGAAAAAAATTTGGATTCAAGAGGAAGGCATTTTGGATATTGTCTCAAAGGTTTGGTCTACTGGTGTAAATAACATAAGGACCCTGGGCCGGGAACTCACTGTTTGGGGGGCTTCTAGGAAGCTTTCTGGTACGGAGGAGGAGGACAATATGCTTCGTCAACTCCAAGGTTTTGAGGCTTTGGAGGAGGCTGGGCTACTTGATTCAGAAGATAAGGAGAAATGAATTTGTTGAAGACGCACTACGATTTTTTTTTTTGCTGGAGGCGGCGGCTTATTGGAAGCAAAGATCTAGGGAATGGTGGCTAAAGGAAGGCGGCATAAATATTGAATATTTCCACAGACTAGCTTCAGGCTGAAAGGTGATGGCCAGATCACTTCTCAAAGGGAGGAGGTGAAAAGGCACGTTATTTCTCTTTGTTCCCATTTGTTTGATGAAGAGGATTTTGGAAGGCCTTTGTTGGACTCTGACATGTTACATCATGCCATGTTTGCCTTGCCTGGGATAGATTATTTGTGGCCTTCACTGTTGAAGAGCTACATCATGCCGTATTTGCCTTGCCTAGGTACAGGGCTCTGGGGTCTGACGGCTTCCCTATGCTTTTATTCCAACACTGTTGGTAGATTGTACACCCTTTACTGTTATAGGTGGTTCTGGAATTCCAAGAAGGGAGAGCTCATTTGAGGGCGACAAACAAGACCTTTATTGCCCTCATTCTAAAAAATAAAGGGGCTGATTCTTTGGGAGACTTTAGATCCATAAATCTCCTTAATGGAGTATACCAGCTCATCTGAAGGTGCTGGCTATTAGATTGGAGCTGGCCTTGGATAAGCTGATAAGTGGCACTCATAGCGCTTTTATCATAGGGAGACACGTTCATGAAGGTTTTCTGGTGGCTCATGAGTGCTTGCATAGTATGAAGCAACGAAGGAGGAAATGAGTGGTCCTCAAATTAAACTTAAAAAAGGCATGTGATAGAGTTAATTAAAATGGGCTTTGGTGAACAATGGGTCAGTGACCTCAACTTATTTTGCCATTTTGATTGATGGGGAGCCTAGTTCCTTTTTCCATAGTAGCAGAGGACTTTAAGCAAGGGGACCCCATGTCTCCTCTACTCTTTGTGCTGGTGTCCAATGTTCTTAGTAAGATTTGGATGAGAGGTGAAGAGTTTGGTCTCATTACGGGTTTCCAGCTAGGGGCGGGTACCAGAAGGATTTCCTATCTTCAGTACGCTGATGACACCATTTTGCTTTTATCGGGAAAAGAGGAGCATATTTTTAGGATATTCTTGAATTGATTGATGAGGTCCATGGGCTGAGGGTGGACTTCTTGAAGAGCAAGGTCATCGGCATCAACATGTCGGATCGTAGGGTAGCTTTCATTCTCGATTGCTAGAAAAGGTCCTTTCTAGTTACATATTTGGGGTTACCACTTTCTCCCGGCTCTATAAAATGTAAAGATTTGGCAGCCTATTATCAAAGAAGCCTATTATCAAAGAATTTCAGTCTTGTATGTCTGGATGGAAGGTAGGCTTGTTTCTTATGGGGGCAGATTAGTTCTTTTCAATTATGTGTTGGATAGTCTCCCGATCTACTTCTTGTCCATCTTCAGGATCCCTGTTTCAGTGGCTAAGTAGTTATAGGCTATTAGATGTAGCTTTCTCTAGAAAGGCAGCACTGATAGGCCTAGGAGAGGGGGCCATGATATTTCTTTGGGCAGAACGTGCAGAAGCAAAGAGCATGGAGGTCTAGGGCTTAAAGACATTTGGGGCTTCAATTTGGCACTGGTGACCAAGTAGCTTTGGAAGTTGGGTACTTGTAATACACACCTTTGGCTTTTAGTGATTAGAGACAAGTACTACTCTTCTGGCAGGTATTGGATGTGTCCCTACTAGTGGACTATAATGTATCTTCAGTTTGGAAAGGTATTCTTTAGGCAATGGACATTATCAAGGCCGCAATACAAGTTTCCCGGGGGATGGCAGGTAGACGCTATTTTGGACTGATAGATGGTGTGGGCCTCAGTCACTTGTCCTAGTCTTTACAGCTTATCTTTAGATCCTATGGCTCTGGTTGCCTGGTTTTTGATTAGGATGCTTCAGGCGCAGGGATGTGGGCACCTTTCTTCAGGAGGAATCTTAGGGACTAGGAAATCTAGGACTTGGCTTCCCTTTGGAGTTTGTTGGTAGTTGTCTCCACAGGCATCTACCTAGGATTCTTGGATGACAAGGTCTGCTGGATCGGCATGGATAGGAGACCGATCCGATGCCGTGCCTCAATCCTCCATCTCGAAGTAGGGATCATGTGGGATCGGGTCGGATCAATCCGGGGATTGGATCAGCCGATTCGGTCAGCAACGACTAGTTTGAAAGTAGCCGTTGGGAATGTTCCAACCTTTTTTTACCAATTAATAGAATCCGAAGGGCTTACTCGAGGTCCTAGATAGTCATGGACAATGGAAACTTGTTTTCCAATTTTTATAGGTTTTTTTTAGCATTTTTTGATTTTCTTAACCTTTTTTTTTAACAAAGTGGGGGACCGAACCAGATCGACCCAGATCAGATCGGATCGACTGATCCGGTTGGTCCAGGAGCGGACCGATCTGTATCCAATCCCCGATTATGCCTTCCTTGCCTGGGTGTGGACTTGGGATGTTAAGGGATCTTTTCAGTTTGTTCATGCTATCAGGTTATAGCAGATGTAGGCTTGAGGTTTCCATTCTTTTAGCACACCTAGTGTCCCAAGTCCCCCTTGAAGGTCAAAACCCTCATTTGGATGATCTCTCATGGAAGCCCACTGCAAATAGGTTGATTCGGTTTGGGTGTGATATGTTTGTTGTGATCTGAGTATGCGGGGAAGAGCATGAATTGGATCATATCTTTGTCTCATTAGTGAAAGATGTGTGGCTGGGCATCCATACCAAGCTACATCTTCAATTTAGGCAGTAGGAGTTGGTGCAGTCCCTCTTTCTCTGGCCTTCTCTGGTAACCCCCGGTGATGATCGGTTCATTTGGTGGCTGATCGTTCATGTCACCCTTGGGGCCATTTGGGGGTGAGAGAAATTGGCGGATCTTCAAGAAGGAAGCTAGGGGGTCAGATACACTGGTGGAGTTTATATGTGATAGGGGGAGAGAATGGGGGCAACTTTTTTGTACATCATCTATTCTTTTGTCTTCCTTTTTTGTTGGGTTGGGGGAGGATTGAGTGGGACATCATCTTGGTGTGCTCTTTGTATTTTGATCGCCCAGATGTATAGGGGTGCTTTGAGAGCTGACACTTTTGTAACCTCTTTTGTCTTTAATACAATTTAATGGTACCCTCCACTTCAAAAAAAAAAAAATCCCCCAAAATGATGCAATTATCGCCACTCAGTCTGAAGATTGCAAGGTTTTGAAGAGCCATGATGGTCGTGTCAGTTCTGAGGTGAATTAGATACAAAAAACTGCCTGAATATGTAAGTGGATGGTACCACAAAATATATGGATAAAAAGGGATGTACAAGTGTACAAGTGTAAGCTCTCAAAAGCACCCTTTACAAAAAAAAAAAACACCATGTATCCCCCCTACATTTCCCATAAAGAGAAAATGGAAGAGCTAAGGGGTGGGGTGAGGACATCAACTTGGCCCGCTCCACCACCCTGGTACAAATAAAAGAAGCAAGGCCATCCTCCGACTTGGAACTCCCTAATAAATCCTTGCATTATGCTCCCTTCACATAGACCATAGGGTAGCATGAAGGATTGGCCATCAAATCTTGTGATCATCCTTGGATGCTCAGTGTCTTTCCCACCCCTTGAGTAGTGCCTCCGCCTTGGAGGCAAAGGAGTGAAAGGATCTGGTTTTGTCTATAATTAGCCTCCAAACCCTCGAAGAGAAGGGGCATTGCAGGAAAATATGATCCAAATTCTCATCTCCCGCCCACAAAGAGGACATGAGGGGTTGAACCATTCTAAAAAGACAACCAGTTTATCACACGTAGGGAGCCTTCCTAAGTGTGTCCTCCATACAAGAATCTGAACATTCAACAGACTAGGGGTTTTCCAAACCTGCTTGAAGAATGGAAAAAGGACCCAACTATCATTAATGATTCTGTAGGCTGATTTCCAGAAATTAGAGCAGCATCCTCTGCCCTTGTCCACATGCTGCTCAGAAGGTGAACTACCAAAACAAGAAGTAGGGGAGACATAGGATCCCCTTGCCTTAGTCCCCAGCCACTATGAAAGAAAGAGGAAGGCTGCCGCTTCACCAAAACTGCGAACCTGCCTGATGAAATACAGGCTGAAATCCATCTCACCCAAGTATCACTAAAGCCCATGAGTAACAAGACTTGGAGCATTCTATTACAAGCTTTCTCAGAATCTAACTTGAGAACAAGACCTTTTCTTTGTTGAGCCTTCATAGAATGCAGACACTCATGAGCCACCAAAGAGTTTTCTTGAATGTGCCTCCCTTTAGTAATGGCCCCTTCGAACCCACTGACAAGCCTATCCATCAACTTCTTCAATCTGCCAGCAAGTAATTTAGTGATGATTTTATAGTCTTCATTAAGAAGACTAAAGAGTCTATAATCTTTCAACCTCTCAGCTCCTTCTTTCTTAGGAATAAGCACCACGAGTGTCTTGTTGATTCCTGCCAAGTAAGCTCTCCCCTGAACTCCTCTTTTGCTTGAAGCAAATCATTCTTGACAATGCTCCAACAATGCTGATAGAAGAACATAGGGAAACTATCAGGACCCAGCACCTTGTTCCCTGCAAGAGAGAAGAGAACCTTTTTCACCTCTTGCTCAGAGAAACGTCTGGACAATTCTACCATATCTTCCTGGGAAAGCCTAGGAAGGAGTCCCTTGGCAATAGCTGTCTCTGAAAGTCTTCCTTGGAAAAAAGGTCTGTATAAAAGCATCTGACATGATGAATAACATCCCTTTCCTCTGTACGTATCCGGTCTCCATGTTTAATACTTTTTAAGGAATTCATCCTTCTTCTGCCCGAAGCCACTCTATGAGTCTATGGAAGTACATTGTATTTCTATCCCCTTCTTTAATCTACTTCTCTCTGGATCTTTGCTTTCAATAGATTTCTTCCCTTGTGATAATCTCACCATACTCAACCTTCAGTGGTTGACATGATATAATAGAGTAATTAAAAGTTTGCCAGTACCACGCCTCAATATATATTGCCGTGCTGGAATCTTTATTTCCTTCTATGTTTATGGTATTTTTATCTCTAGTTGATTGGTGGGGAGAGGATGGTGTTGGGGACTGACCTGCTTCTTGGAGTCCTATTGGCTATTTTAGGAAATAGTTCAATGATTCTTTACTTCACATTTCCTCATTTCCTATTTGGTCAGATTATGATTAGTGGGATGAAACAAGTATGAGATTTATGTGTTTCGTGGTGGCAAAGACCCAGGGCATCCTAGTTTGAGGGTGAGGGCCTCTTGTCATAGAGCCTCAAATCAATATTAGGGTCTATAATGGCCAATACCTCAAATCAATATTAGGGTCTATAATGGCCAATGTATTGGTGAAGATGAGTAACTAATATACCAGAAGGGAGCATGCCGGTGATTGGGATGGGTGCTTGTGATGAAGAGTCTGTAGATCGGAAGTCTGCATCATATGCAAGGGTAGCTTGCACCTAACGTCAAGTAAGTCATGGAGTAAGATAGACCAAATGAAGATAATCATAGAAAATCAAAGGGAGCATGCCGGTGATTGGGATGGGTACTTGTGAGGAAGAGTCTGTAGATCAAGTCTGCATCATATGCAAGGGTGGTTACACCTAGCCTCAAGTAAGTCATGGAGGAAGATAGAGCAAATGAAGATAATCATAGAAAATTCAGGATTTCTTTTCCATGTCAGGTGGAATCGCATATGTATTGTTCTTCCCACGAAAGACAGACTGTGACGTTATTGTGAGAGGATGGCCTACAGGGAAGAGAAATGTGCTATAGGTGGTAGGTAAGCTAGAATGACATGTGGATGGCATTAGAGAGTCATGTTTGGCACTTTAATATCATATCTTGGAAATGGTTTATATGCATTGTTGATATATCTGGACATTGTAATATCTTCTGTAATGTGTTCAAGTGGAAGGGAGGGTAGAAGTACAACAATTCTTGCACATTGGGAAATTGGAGAAGGGGCTTCTACATATAACCCCTCTTTAATATATATTCCGATCGATTTTTAGAAAAAGAAGACCGGCACAGATTGCAACCATGTTTGCATGTTCCAGCGGAACATGGTCTGTTATCTAGGTGGGGACTTGAGATCCAACTTTTGAAAGTCGTAGAATTGTTTTTCCCTATTGTTGATAAAATAAGGTGAGCAAATAGCCATTGCTTCACTTGATCCAGTTGTACTATGTTTGCACCTCTGTATTAGAACTAAGGCTTTCATAATAGGATGTCAGGCTGATCACTTTTTTCTATGGAGTGCTGGATCGGCTGTGATCGGTTCGGATTGGCCAACCCAATCAGTTTTTGGCCGAACTGATTTGATCCCAGTTCGGCCCATGCCGATCCAAAGCTGGATCGGCTGATCTAGGTGTTGATTGGCCACTCCGGCCGATCCCAACTAGCCGTTGGGGCCCTAATGTCTAGTGGAGCTAGCTAGCTGGGGGTTGGGGATGGCTTGGTGGCTATAAAATAGTCCCCATTTGGCCATTCCCACCCTCATCCCAACCCTACTCCTCTCTTTCTCTCTCTCTCTAGTAGCCTCTTTCTCTATCTAACTCTCTCTTTCAACTCCTTTTTCTCATTAGCTATTAAGTTTGGCTTCAGGGGACGGCTCTCTACAATGATTGGGTCAGCTCCGAAGAAGACATCCTAATTTAATGTCTTCACTACGGCAAAAAGGACTGTTAGATGTGATCATCGTCATGGCATTGTGCCATAGTGAGGTGATAGAATGTCATCTATAATAACCCATGGCGAATGGATTGACTTCAATGAAGATATTCTAATGACTTCTTGTATATTTATTTGTTGGATGTTTTATCATTATAGTAGATTGTTATAGTGTTGTAATTTTTTACATTCGTTTGACATGCTGTCATATTGGTCCTTGGAAGTATCACAAAAGGATATAAATTGGTACATTGATAACATATAAAGTTACAATTAACAATTTGGAGAAAGTCATAGCACGTAACAATTGGTTTGGTGCAATGGAGCTATTCAGTGGTATATTTTACTTTGAAGGGCCCTTAAAGAGGGAGAAGCTGATGAATAGATTTCATTGTTCACCTTAATACGGTGAATATCACCGCTGATGAAACCGATCAGATGAAATGGAATTTCAACGGAGGAATGTTCTCATTCAAGTCATTATACCAGCTTGTTGACGGTGACTGGCCGGCTTTTCTCATTATGGTGTGATTTGGAAGGCTTTTACGGGGTTATTGATGCAGAAGAGAGCAGTAACTAAAAACTCCACTGAGCAAAATGGCTCAATGGTAGTGGCATGACATGCACATTTTGTGGTTTGGACCATAGTAGTCAATCTCATCCCGTTCCAGCCTGTCCCGTCCCAATGAGAAAATAGGATGGGACAGTTTCTTGTTTGCCCCAGTAGCTGTCCCACTCTGTCCCGGTTCGTCCCAGCCTGTCCCCGTTTGTTCCGGCCTGTCCTATTCTATCCCAACCAGAATTTGTATTAAATCCTGATATTTTCCTAACCACTTAAGCTCCTTGTAAATTTATTTTGGAAGGTTCATTTGATGGATATTCTCCTTTATAAATCCATACTAAATGCTTTAATTGCATTAAATTTGTCAGTTTCCATGTTTGTGTGCTTCTTTGTTATATTATTTATTGTATTCATATGTTTTATGTTTGTTAGAATACATGTGGAAAAGATTCCAGCAGACTGGGACATTGGGACGCCCCATTCTAGTAGGAAAACAGGACAGACAAGGACGGGATTGACAACTATAGTTTGGACAGAGAGGATGCAGATCATCTCTCTTTTCAGTGCTCATTCAGTCAGAAGGTTTGGGAAGTCTATGGGACCCCGAGAGGTTAGAATCTTCATTTTGAGTCAGCCATGGACATGTGCCATACTTTCAGCTGTCTCAAAGTACTGCCAAGTAACAGAGGTAGTAGGAAGATTATGGGTCTCCTATCTTTTGCAATCTGTTGGAGTCTTTGGAAAGAAAGAAATGAGGCAATGTTCAAGGGAAGTAGAATTTATGTGGATAATGAATGCTTTCGAGCCATGCATTTTCTTTACAACTCGAGTAGATACATTCTACAGACATCGGCTTCATCATGAAAAGGGTTTTTTGTAGCAATGCAATAAAACCTTCATCGCGAATATGTTCTTTTTTTGTTATTTTTCATTTTCATTTTGGTGATGGAGGAATCTCTCCTCCTACACTTTTTGGTTGTACTTCATCTTAAATAAAATTGGTGGTACATTCTCAGTGTTTCTCGGGAAAAAAAGATAACAGTATAACGCACAAAGTTGATGAATTATTTTGTGTCAAATGATGATCACATTGGTTATAAATAATTCATCAGTCTTGAGTGTTGCACATGTATGTACACATTGTTTTGTGATACTTCTATTATTTAAGGATAAATATGGAAGCAAGGCAAATGTATGTAAAATTTAAGTGTTGGTGTTGCGATCCAGTAGGTTATTTTTTTTCCTTCAAATTGTCCCAAACATTGTAATCACCTTTTTATATATTTTAGGAAAAATTTCATATTTTTTTAAATTTTTTTCATGTGCCATTTGAACAAGAAGAGAGGGATGGGCTGGATCAGCCAATCTGATTGGTCTGGGTTGGACTGATGACTGATCTGTGCCTGGTTCTCGATCCTTCCTTGTGCTTTTCAACGGTATCGCGAAACCAGCTTGGGCTTGGTGCATTTTTCGATGTCTAAGATAGTTTATAAGCGTGTTTTTTCTTGAGAGGAGGGCATAAATGTGATGGTACTGACTGATGAGGATTCTAATACTTGGCATTTATTCTGGGTTTGTTAAAGACTCCCTTGTATGTTTGTCTCTAATAGACTTGTGATAATTGGGAGGTTTATACTTTGAAATTCGGGGTAGGTATGGGAAAAGGGCAAGAATGTTCATTTTGTCTGTTGCAGAGAGTGCGGATTTGAGACATTATGTGTTATACCATATTGTATGTATAATCTATTCTTGCAGATGGGGCCGTGATAATTATCTTGGTTCTTATGCTTCCTGCATGAACTGTGACGGTGTTTTGAATGGATTTCAGCTGTGATGGTGTCTGTATGGCTATGTGCTGGTGTTTGTATGAATTTCAGATGTGATAGTGTGGTTAGGATTAAAAACGATATGATATTTGCCAAGGCTATATAATTGTTGATGGGCTTTTGGGCGCTTTCTGTCTTGCGCTTGTAGGATGCATTGTGATGGAGTCCTAATCATGTAATGCCTCTAAAAATTTGTTTTGAGATGTGATTATCCAGTTAAATTCAGAGGTTGTCTGCTGTGTATCTTTTTCTTGTTGACGGCCACTTAAAAGTTGCTTTTAGGTTTTGGCTTGCAAGATGGTGGTCTCCTGCTTTTCAAACAATGGTGTTTGTTCCTGATTGTACGTAGGGGTTCACAAAACGGTTGGTTAAAATTTATTCTGTTTCTTATGTGGAATCGTGGATACCCATGGAGTCCATTACTATTTAATGTGAATGACGCCATATTTTATTTATTCATGTCTGTTTTCATGCCATGGCTAGATGCCATTCTTGGCTTTCAACATAACCTTGTAGCTTGGAGTGAGTGTCTAGGTTATGGTGTTCTTAGAGTGGTTGTGAACAACATAGGCAGCATTGTCAGTTGTTGTCTAATGCTGAGCGTGGAAGGGCATGATGGTTTGATGGGAGATGGTGGTGTAATGCATTACCAGGTGGGAGACAGATGGCACACATGGTGACTGGTTCTCAGTTTTTGAACTACAGATGGCACACATGGTGACTGGTTCTCAGTTTAGCACTACAGATGGCGCACATGGCGACTGGTTCTCAGTTTTGCACTATCATTTATTGTTTTATTAAACTTTCAATTCATTTTTCAATTTATTATTTAAAATGACAGCACAGCTCAGAGAGCACGATGTGGTTCATGGAAGATGTCCATGAATCATGTTTGCCAACTATATGTTCCGAAAAAGT
Source organism: Zantedeschia hybrid cultivar (assembly GCA_030544215.1). Classification (NCBI taxonomy): domain Eukaryota; kingdom Viridiplantae; phylum Streptophyta; class Magnoliopsida; order Alismatales; family Araceae; genus Zantedeschia; species Zantedeschia hybrid cultivar. Next base: position 9,186,552 of record JARZZO010000013.1, on the reverse strand, counting down.
TATACCACATGCTTGCAAGATTTTATGAGAAAACAAGAACCAAGCAAATCCTCAAGGAAGGTCGGTTAATGTATTCAAAAGAAATCCTTGCAGAGCCCTTGAAGTAACTAGAATGTGTTGGCTCTTGTACTGGGGACATTTCCATGAATCAGGCTTGCCAGCTATTTGATCTAGAAAAATTAGACAAACTATACCATGCTGGTTTATATTTTGGCCTATAAGATCAGGCAACTCTGCAAGGTAAGACAGGCACAGATGGGGCAAGCTTTGATTATGCTGAGATTTCAGATGAGGATGAAAAACATTGGAAGCAGTGATCAAGAGAGGGATGGATTCAGGAACACACTATTTTCACAGGGTGGCATCAGGAGGGTTATTGGTATAGGATAATACTCAGAGCAGTGAAAGGTCTTCACACACAAGGAAAATATCATTAGAACATCTTGAAATCCAGGTAACGCCTATACCAAGAGGATGGATGGAGACCTGCTTTCGCCGATAAGCTTTTCCCCAGTTCTGAAGATAAGGCATTTCTCTCTTTGTTTACCTGCATGCATGCATTTACTTGTTCACGTGCATCTGCCAGTGGTGCTTATGCACGCACACATACCGATAGAAGTACCAGTTCATTAAAGGGAAGTACAAAGAAATATGTGGAAAAAGTATTTTTGATAAAAAATGCTTAAATTTGTTCCCCCCAAAAAAACTGCATATATAGTTGATATTCCTGAGAAAACCCTCCTATAGAGAACATCTTACTCTGTGGAGTTTGCCCCACAATGAAAGCAGGACTGCACGCGAGGTATTAGACAGATGCAATCAATTTTGAATTGTTATAGCATCTAACTCAACAAATTGGCAATGGGTGAGAGACCGATGAGTTTATATACTCATCGCTAAGCCATACACAACGGATGTGGGATAAACTAAATGAACACTAGCCCATTTTAAACTAGGCAAAATAAAGATGAACACCCGATGGCCTGGCACATGGGACAGAAGAGACAAATGGGGCTGAAACATCACATAGTTTATGGGTTGCCTTGGGTATCATGTTAGAGCATTCAACTCAATACCAATTGGCAATGAATGGAGAGGTCCATGACTGTATAAGCTCATAGCTGAGCCATGCACAACCAATTCGGGGATTAACAAAACTAACATAAATAAAGTGGGGCCTTATTTTCCTTCTTACCTTAAATATTTTATTTTTGGAAGATATTAGAATTTCATTCATCCCAAGCAGATGTTTTCCAGTAGAAGCAAATGAATATGTTGTTTCTCTTATGGGTTCTGATACTTCTAGTGATCCAATTACCATCTCTTTGTGAGCATTTAGAATGATATTCTTTATGTCATGCTTAATAAATTGGTCAAGAACATCTATTCATGCACCATGAAGATGGGACACTTAGTGTTTGCTTTCATAGGTTGGTGATGGAACTACTACAGTAGTGCTTCTAGCCGGTGAGTTTTTGAAGGAGGCAAAGCCTTTCATCGAGGACGGAGTCCATCCTCAGAATCTTATACGCAGTTACCGAACAGCATGTAATTTGGTCAGTATTTCAGTGTATTTGCTTAGCTGACTGCACTTTCTGTATGCCTTTGAGTCTGAAATTCATATCCAATCTTGACACAGGCAATTAATAAAATCAAAGAAATTGCTGTGAGCATAGAGGGTAAAAGTCTTGAAGAAAAAAAGCAGTTGCTAGCGAAGTGTGCTTCTACAACACTATCTTCGAAGCTTATCGGAGGTGAAAAGGAGTTTTTTGCATCCATGGTTGTTGATGCTGTCATTGCAGTTGCAAATGATGACAGACTAAATTTAATTGGGATTAAGAAGGTTAACACTTTTTCTTTCTGAATTAACTTCATAAAGCTTTTCTTCATGTTATATTGGTTACTTCTGCAATGCAAAAGTGGTGTGGTTTCGCTTGAAGTGGGTACATCCATTGTCCATTTATTTCTTTGTCAGCCTCTCATGATGTTTGCTGGTGCAATTTTTTTTGTTTCTACATTTTTCCCTTGTAGCAAGTTCAAGATTAGACTTCTTCTGAAATATGAAGTTCATATTCAGAATCGATCCCCAAGCCTCCACCCCGAATAGTTTTCTTGCACAATGAAAGGTATATTTGTGGAGGACAGATTCTCTGTATTCATTGTTCTGAAGAGGTGACTGTCCTTTTGCAGACAATGATGTCCATTTTAGGTGCATTTCTTGCTGATAACCTGCTTATATATATACCTTAGATCAAAGAGATCGACGGTATTCACTTTAATTGAAATCAAGGGCAGTAACAGCACTGAGTGGCTGAGTTCTATCTGGCATCCCGGAGAATCCACAGGTGACAGATAGTCTGTGATAGAGATGAATCAATAAGCCCTCCGTTGAGGTGGGCATCGGGGAGACCCCTAACAATAACACCATATTCAATTGGTCTGCTTGTAGGAAGGCTCCCATCCTCTCCAAGCTTGGTAGATTATTGGTTGTGTTGGATTGGCAGGAACATTTCCTGGTTTCCTTGTTCATGTGTGGTCCGACCCTGAAACAATTCAGACTAGTACGGCTAGTCATGGCCAGCCCATTTTTCGGTTTCAGAACATATGGTTACAGGAGGAAGGCTTCTGTGATTTCCAGGGACAATTTCACAGTACCCTTCTCAGATAAGGTGGTGTGGATGAGTATCAGCATATTGATGACAACAAAGCTCTCAAACTGGATGTTTCTTTGGTTTTCTATAAAAATTATTTGGAGCTGGTTAAGGAAGGTTTAATGCTGGTATTTCGAGAATTCTGTGAAGTAAGCCTAAATGGGAGGGAACTAATTCCACATGCACTTTGCTTCTTCCAAATAAAGGGATGCCAGGGAAGGTTTGGGACTTCAGAGCAGTTCATCTGCAGAATGGTATGTGCAAGGTTATCACTAAAATGCTGCCAAGAGGATGACAGAGGAAGTGGAGATGCTCATGTGATGGGACTAAAAGTGCATTCTTTCAAATATAGGTAAATTGAAGAGAACTTTCTGATTGCTCATGAGTGTGTTCATGCTCAGAAATACAGGAGGCAGAGGAAGTTGGCAATCAGGCCTCACTTTGAGTAGATATGACTCTCTTAGCTGGCAAGTGTTGTTTGAAGTGCCGGAGAAAATGAGATTCAATGAAGGATGGATTGTTTAGTATCTTTGGATCTGGAAGTATGTTTCTTTGGTCTAATTCTAAACTCTTCATTGTCACACTTGGTCTTTTCCCATAGTGGTAAAGGTCTTAGTGGGATCTTTTCTTCCGACTTCTATTTGCACTTGCGTGAATTATATGCTAGTTAGGGCAATCTGGGTGCATCTAATTTTGGCTTCCTTCTCTGGGATAGGGATCACTTCTTTCCCTAGGAATCTTCAGAAGGTGATGGATATTAACGCTACTTCTGTGGGAGGTCACAGGTTCGGGGGTCTTCTTTTCAAAGAGTACCTTGTACAAGAGGAGGTGGCACATTCATTGGCGCAAATTTTGGCGTGCAAGGTGATCATTTTACTATGGTCATTTCTTGGACTTCCTCTGTTAGGTAGGGCCATAAATGGAGGGAACAGGGTGTAACTGTTAATGGGTTTCAGAAAAGCAAGCATGTTGAAAAGGGAGAATGTGCTCTTTTTGATGAAGACTTAGCCTTTATAAGGCAGTGTTGGCTACCCTCCTTATTTATTGTTCTTTTCAGAATCCAGGGAATATAAGTTGAATAGGATTCAGAGTCACTTCCTAGGATGAATTAACAAGTGGGTTTGGAGGTTACAGAGTCCAAGTAGACTTTGGAGACATCAATGGAAAGAATGCTGCATAAGAGGAAGTATATAGGATATCTTCCTCATAATGTCCCATGCCATCTCCGTTTTGTGGACTGACATGAAATAAGGTGGCTGAAGTAGTGAGGACCAGAGCCTCCATACAAGTAAGAATGGGAGGGATTCCAAAATTCATGATAATCTATGGTGCAACAAGCTTCTCAACTCATTTGGTACTATTCGGTAGGGTTTTTTACTTTTCGGTCCCTAAAATCTTTCAATGTTCCCGTTCAGTACTGCAGAAGATAATGCTGCTGCAATGGCAGACACAGGACAGCCTTTGGATATTGTCCTTTAGGAGAGCTCTTATAGAGATATGCATTGAGATTATAGCCTTCCTGGTGGAGTAGATCGAGGATAAAGTGCTTGTTCAAGAAGTGACGGACCACTGGATTTGGTGGCAGTAGGGTGCTAACTTCTGAGTTAAGTTGGCATATAGGTTGATAGAGGATGAGGGCTGCAGATGTCTGGTAGTGGGGACTGTTTGGCAATCATGCACATTGTTGAAAGTGAAAATTTGTTGTTTCCATGCTGAGATTTCCTACATGCAATTGACTGGCGGCATTAATCTCTGACATTTGGAGCTCCTATCTACTGTGTTTGAAGGCCAATGAGTTAATCTTTAATCTCTTGTTAATAATGTTTAATCTCCTGTTAATGTGTAGTTTCCACCGACCTTTGGGAGGGTTTTGTGATATTGCTTGCCTGATGCCAGGAGAGTGTAGACCCGTCGGCAACTGGAGGCGATGTTGGCAACTCAGTTAAGGAAAATTGTAATGGATGATTTACACGCTACATCATAGGTACTATAAGTGAACATAACATTAGGACATGTAAAGAGATTTGTGCAATCCATGGTCCTTGATATGCAGGGTGAGAGATAGGATCCAACAAGTGGCATGTGATTGCTGATGACCTCAATCTTTGTGTCTATGGAGATTTTAGAATTGCCTTTATGGCTCTGGCCATCTGGTGGGTGAAAACATAGCTGATTTGGCAGGCTGGTGTTGACCCAAAAAATTTCCATGCATAATGGAATTACCCAATATGCACATGCATGTAATTGTGCAATGGGAATAACCACATACGACATATGCTCGCGCCTATGTGAGCCCATGTTAATAGAGAAGTAAACATGCACTCATGCTATAAGGGTCCATGTTAATAGAAAAATCCCTTCCTATATGTATGCAAACATTTGGATGTATATGCATGCATAAGAAAATATAAGGGGCCGGAGATATACCTAGGCAAGATTGCCTCGAAGTGGCTCCTATAGGCTGTCCAAAACAGCCCCAAAATGACTCCTAGGTGCTGTCCAAAACAGCTTCGGAAATCCTTGATATGCTGCCCCAAAAAACAGCTTTGTAGCTTCACCAAATGGGCCCAATAAGAAACCGAAAATGCTGCAGCAAATGGTCTGAATAGCTGCGAAAAAAGGGCCCAAAAAACAGCCAAAATACCTCCTAGATATGGGCCTAAAACACCTTAAAAGAAGGCCCAATACCAGGCCCGGGCCAGCCCAATATGAAGTCCAAATAAAGGCCCTATATAAAGTCCAAATGAAGGCCCAAAATGAAGTCCAAGTGGGCCCAATATCAGTCCAACAGGGGCCTAAAATCTGCAGATCAAAGGGGGAAAAACCACAAGGAGGGGCAAAAAAAATATAGAAGTGGGTCCCCCCTCTCTCTCTCTCCCTTATTTAAATAATAAGGGGGGGGGGAGAGAGAGAGAGAGGAGGGACAGGTCCCCCCCCCCCAACGGATTGGTGGACCCCCCCACCGGTTTCCTCCAAAGGAGGAACCGGTTGGGGGGGGGTCCCCTCTCCCTCTCCTCCATTTGAAATTCAAAAAAAAAAGAGAAAAAAGAGGGGGAGGGTTAATTAATGATGGTTTAGGCCATTTAATGGTCTTTTAAAACACCCCCATGGTTAGGGGAGCTTCCACTAAACCGTGGGGGTGCCCACCGACCACTCCCCCTCTCTCCTCTGTCTTCTCTCCTCTCTATCCCTTCCCAAAGAAAGAAAACAAAAAAAAAGATGAAGAGAAAAGGGAAGAATCGGTGGCACCCCCCCCACCTCCAAGCCCAATGGTGGGTACCCCACTGGGCCCAATTTCGGTTCCAAGCCAAAAAAAAAAAAAAAAGACACAAGCAATACACAACCAAGGGCACCCATAGCAAGCTCTCTTCTTGGTTAAAAATTTCCAAGGGGAAGTGCTACCCGTTTAGGGTCCGAACCCCGTGCTCTCACACAAGTTCGGGAGCGTGCGAAGGCTTCTTTTTGGGGTGTTTCCTAAGTTTTTTCCTGAGGGGAAGTTCAGCTGAATTCTTGTTGTAAATCGTCTTTTTTATAAGGCGAAACTTTACCGAAATAAATAATGAATATCTTTTTTGCAAAAATGTGTGTATGTGTGCTCATGAATTTAATATTTAAATAGCATTATATATATTTTTATATATATACATAATTAATTTTTTAGTTATGTTAATAACTAATTAAAATACATAAATACATAACTGAATATACTAATCACTCTTGGCCTCACCCTTAGACATGGCTAAACATAGAACTAATAATTAAATCTTAATAATAAAACATAAACATCCAAAACAACATAATCAAGTTGAAAAAGACTTAAATAACCCCTCATCTTTAATTAATTATTAAAATCTGTCATAATTAAGAAAAAGTCAGTAAAATGAATATAAAAACCAGAAAAATACACTAAAAATCAGAAAACTAAAATCTGAAAATACATAAACTCACAGATGACTTAAATATTCTTCACATAATTAATAAAAAACATAAAATTAACATAAAAATCAGTAAAGTTCAGTAAAATCAGTAAAAAAACAGAAAATTAAATCCAATATACATAAAATTCCCGGAATGACCAAAATACCCCCAAAACCTAACAAAATTATGGAAGTACCCTCCTTCATGATAAAAATCTGTAAAAATCATGAAAAAATCTTTAAAATGTCAAAATATGCCCTATACCCAAAATATTCTCCAAACCCTAATAAGATGGGTAAAATGACCAAAATACCTTCAATATGATAAAAATGAGAAAAAATTTCAGAAAAATATAAAAATAGACTTTAAGTCCAAAAATATGATTCGAGGTAAAATTACCAAAATGCCCCTGTGATTTAAATATGTTCAAAATGATCCTAAAATACATCCTAAGAGTTTTCAGGTTTCCCTAAAGTATTAAAAACTAAAATGACTTTAATAACCCTAATGCAACATTATTACCAAAATACCCTTATGGGTCTTAAACGCTTGGAATTAATCCTAAACAGCTGGGAATCAATCCCAAAACACTTAAAATGAATCTTACCATTTAAGAGTTCATTCTAAAACCTTGTAACCAATCCAAATACCCTAAGACACTGGAATGAATCCAAAATACTCTAAAAACTTGGGAGAGGTTAAGGAGTTAAAAAAAAAACTGCTCTCACGTGCATGCATGCTGTGTGGTAGTATAGATGGTTTAAAGGGCATCACTTGGACGGTTAATCAAGGGTTGTCGAACGGTTGCTCGACGTAATTAACACTAACCGAGGTCAGTAGAGAGAGGTTATATACTTGGATCTTCGCCTGATCCGAAGTCCTAGATTCCCTGAGGGCTAATTCCAAGCTCTCATAGTCCAAGAAAGAAAATACATAAAACCAACTTATATTTCTCCAAATAAGCCTAAATAATAATAAACCATAAAGGACATGACAGGAGAGATCTAGGCTAGGTCCCGAACAGCTGGGCAGTTAGGACATTTCATGGTTAGATAAAAAGGACTGATGGATCATGGACACCTATGACCTCCGAGTCAGGATGATGGTGGCGATGGAAGGTGAGGCAATACAATATTCCTGGTTAGATTTATGGTTACATATTATATTTCTTTCAGTATGTTGTGTGCTAGAGTGGCTGAGTAGTTAATTTTGTGCTTTTATGCAGGGGCAACAACATGGTGCTGATAAATCATAAAGCTTGAGCAAATGAGAATTACAGAGTAGGGAAAAAGAAAGGAAAAGGTGGGGAGGTAGTCTTCAAAGGCTGTGCCATGATGACAGTGGTCTATGAAACCTAAGGACTATGGGAAATGGAATTTGACTGGCTCAAGTGTCTCGTTGTATCAAAAATTAAATCAATACTGTGGGTTAGGCAGGTTTCACAGTGAAAGGTGCATGTGATTTAGTTCAAATTTGAATAGAAATTGCTGGCAGCAACATTGAGCTTGAGTGAGAAGTTTGAGGATCAAACATCCTCCCATAATAAACTTAGCAAATTTAATCAACACCTTTCTTAGACACATTAGGGTCTTTTTTTTGGGGGGGGGGATCACAAAGGGAAGAGAATTAATCCCCACCCTACCTATGGCATGTATGAAGAGCAAGGCAGATGTCTGCCACAGTGTGAGGTAGGTGAAGAGGGGTTACATGCTGGAGGCCAAGAAATGGGTAGCATCTCCACCACATTATTTTTAGAAGTGACCTGAAGGCTACAGTTCTTTATGTTATATAAATCAGTCTAAAATAAGGAACTGAGATCTTATACACAGGTGATGATAGTCAACACCCCCCCCCCCCCCCCCCCCCCCCCCCCACCCACACACACACACACACACACACACACCAACAACAACAACAACAACAAAAAAACAAAAGAAAAAAGAAAACCTCGAAGTAAAATTCAAGCTTTGTCCAATTACATAGATAAGGAAAAAAGAGCTTAAACCCTCTGTCTGGAACGCCCTCCACCACACACCAGTCTCTGGCGAGAGCCATGGAATGAGCAATAATATCAGGTGGACTTCATTTGCTGCCTGAAACAAGCGGATGGCAACATAGCTTCAACATGAAGGGCCTAGGACTGATTATCAGAAAAACAGGGCTCCACACTGTTCATTTCCTTAGCAACTGCATAATGCACTCAGTTGCTCCCATGCTGCACCAAACATCATCTTGAAATGATAATCCATACTACTATGATGCGGCATTTTACAAACAAATGTTCACTGTTCTGTACAAATGCTCCACGAAACACAGTTCCCATTCATCTTTTGATTAAAGGCTTGACTTTATCTGTGGTTGCCAGCTTGCCCTGGATTAGTCTCCACATAAAAAATATCTTAGCTAGCCCTTCATTTTTTCCAGACATGTTTAGCGCATTCGTATCTATGGCCTCTTGTCCACTACAGCTTAGTGAATGATTCCATTTCCAACACATTCATCTTCTACTATGGTCTGCATCTGGTTTAATCTCTGCAGAATTCTGAATTTTGGACAATTCCAAAAACTCTGCAATCATCTTTTAGATTTCTTCTAAATCTCAGACCCCAATGTTGGTTCTCCCCAGCTGCATATATAACGTGGACACCATTTTCTTTGTAGCTATGGCCAAGCAATCCTTGGAAACTTGTCACACAAGACCTACCAGGGAACCAAGGAACCTCCCAAAGTATGAGGTCATAACACTTCCCAATGTGAATTTGGTAGAGGAAACAATGAGTGGAACTTAAACCATTCCAAATAGCTGATAACAAATTAACGATAGGAGGGCTCACCTCCTTTATGCTGCTTGTGAAAATATAGTTTCCTCTGACAATTTTAAGCCACAACCTTGCCCTCTTCTAAACTCCATAGCCACTTGGGAAGAGTGGCTTATTAATAGTCTGGATTGGAACCGGCCCTTCCCTGCCCTTGTCGCTAGTTCTACAAACGCTCTAGCATACAATTGGGAATCCACCTCTTTTTGAAAATTTCCTCCCCCTCCAAACATTCTTCTGATATCTTCAATTTTCAACTCCACCGTCTTTAGGATCTCGAATATAATAGAAAATAACCAGCAACGGTTTCACTTTCCAACAGTCCAACTTGCAAGCAATCTTCATGCTTTTTGACATTATTGTTCCAGTCAGCTACCTGAATTGCTCTGTTTGGCAAGGGAAGTCCTGTATTGCATAGGAAATCTTTCCACTTGCATCCCAGCAATTTCTAGAAACTTGACCTCACCACCTCAAGCCCATGTACTGGCTGCTTCACTTTACCGAAAGTTGATCTTCAGGCCTGTTGCCTTCAAGGATTCTTGGAAGGACCTTACTTGAAACTTGATCTCACCACTTCACGCTCACGTACCCTGGCTGGTTCACTTTCCTGGAAGTTGATCTTCAGGCCTGTTGCCTTCGAGGATTCTGAGGAGGACCTTACTATTTCTTACCTTATCTGGGTCCAAGGATGGACAATGCAAGAATGTCATCAGCTTATAGCAAGTGGGTTGATTCCAAATATCCACCTCCTACAGTCAGTTTTGAATTAATACATGAACCCATGCTTTATGCCACATCATGCTTATGACTTGCCCCACCACCACAAATACTAATGGTGTCTCTACCACACTGGGATCTAGAATTCTGCAGCAGCCAAGGGAGGCAGCTCTCTAGGCTTCCTGGTGATGGGTGCACCCATGCCGGGATGTGCTTCTCTTGATGACTTTGTGATGGCAAATACAGGTCAAATGAAGCAGACAAGCACTTGGTGCATGACTTATGTATGCTCAGATTAAAAGCATTGTTAAAACTTAAAATGTTTTGTGGGGTTGACAATGAGGCCTGTAAAAGACTGGGTTCCATCTTTCCCAGATTGATTGCACAAACATCGCAGACCAGCCATGAAAGGGATGGAGATGATAAAGAAAGGAGTTTGAGTGGTAGAAGTTGTATTTTGGTAGTTGAGACTTGAGACAGCTTATGGCATGATCTGTAAAGGGAGAATGTGATTTTCTGATTGCCTTTAGGGATGGTTCAGAAATTCTAGCAGTGTTACAAGTAGAGATTTTCCTATTTTTGGGGATTGGTCAAGTGAAGATTGATGATTGCATAGGGGATCCTTAAATCCTTAAAGCTAGATGTAACGTTGCTTTTATTTTCTAGTTTGGTGGTTACGACCCCGTAGACATGAAATATAAATTATATAATTTCATGTTAATAGAGTGGATATGGAGGACTTCTATACACTTGTCAGACACATGGTGAAGGCTTCTATCCTTTTGTTGCATATATGTTGTTGCCTTTAGCTGGCAAGGCACACGGAGGGTTCGCTGGCTGATTACTTTACCCACATGGGGGAGGTTTGTGCACAGTGGATGGTCTTTATCTTTTGGAGGAATTTTGTGAGGGTGATTTTTTTGGTCAGCTTGTTGTTGGCAATATCTGAGGGAGGATGCTTCTGGACATGGATGAGCTTATCAGTGAGACTATTCTGGATGAGACCGTTATCTTTGTTCATAGATTGAGTTAAATGCCCAGTACATGTTTTGTCAGGGGATCTCTTAAAAACTAGAGACTTCCATCTTGTAACCACATCACCTTGTTTATATCAAACAGAAATTTCTGTTGTTTCTGCAATGGTGAGGAGATGATGGATATCTTTCTTAAATTTCTTTGTGGAGTTGCCATGGCATAGGGTAGCAACTGTGCTTGGGGTTAGGGCAGCAAGGAACTAGATTACTCATTTATTGGAGTATGGAAAATTTCCTAGGCTATATGTGTGGGGCGTGGATCCCTAAATTGTGAGACACTTTTTGGGGACAAAACCAGGCGGGATTGACCTAGAGTGGAAAGTATCATATAGGGTTGAATTACTTCATGTTCATCACAGTATCATAACATAGCATGACCTGCTTAGTATAATGTGGGGGTTAGTTTGAGGATGAACTAGGCTGGAAGTTGGTGGGCTGGTAGTAATGCCGTCATGATCAAGGTGATGGGAGAGGGCTACCTATGGGAAATAGCTATCCCAAGGCTACCTATAGGAAAGAACTATCATGCGCATAAGGGCGAAAATGCGATGGTGTGGAGTTACAATGGCATGGAACTGAAGTGTGTTTTGGGGACAGAGGTAGAGATGAACTGGATTAATAATTGTTATATAGATGGGGCTTGGATCCATAAATTGTGACATTCTCTTTGGGGACAAGATTATGTGGGCTTGACCCGAAGTGGACAAATACCCCCATGATCCACCAACCATTGTAAAGTATTGCTTGTTTGGGGCATTAAGGCTACATGATTTGTCTCCAAAAGGCATGTCACAAGTTATGGATCCAAACCTCACGTATATAGTCTGCTACCTTTTTCTCACTTTTTGATATGGGACAAATCTGGTTTATCCCTGCTCATCTCCAGTCAGTGACCAATTCACATCCAATGCTGTGCGTACTTCTTGAAGTGGAGAGACACATGCTCAAATATATCTTCTATAGTTCTATGATCAACAAAGACACTTGAGGTGGACTTTTCATTAATAGTATTAGTCTCTGAGATCTGGTCTTGATATGTCGCAGATGTATTTCATTTCTTACTTGTTTTTTGTGTATTTCTCAAAGGAAGAAACCATCTTTATTATTTTTTCTTGGGTGTGCCTTTTGAATATGTACCTTAGATTTTTAAGTTTGGTATATTCCTTTTGTGACTTGTTCACTTAATAAATTGTAGAATTATCCTCTTTCTACAAAACTTATAATTCTCAGAAATTAATTACCAATGTTTTTCTCTCTCTCAATTTTCCAATGCTTCCACTCTGTAGGTTCCTGGAGGGAATATGCGAGATTCTTTTCTGGTAAATGGTGTTGCTTTCAAGAAGACATTTTCTTATGCTGGTTTTGAGCAGCAACCAAAGAAATTTCAAAATCCCAAGATTCTTTTGTTGAATATTGAATTGGAGTTGAAGTCCGAGAAAGAAAATGCAGAAATCAGGTATAGTTTAATCTTCTTCTCATTTGAATATTCTATTCAACCTCTTTCTCTAATTTTAGGTCTTTCTTTCTTTTGGCAGATTATCAGATCCCGCACAATATCAGTCAATTGTCGATGCTGAGTGGAATATTATCTATGACAAACTTGACAAATGTGTCCAAAGTGGAGCCAAAATTGTTCTCTCACGGTTGGCAATCGGTGACCTTGCAACACAGGTCTCCACTTGTAACATCTAAAAATTCACATTTCCACTATTAAGATCTAAAAATTCACATTCTCTCCACTTTTAATTTTAGACTAAGTCACCATGTTCAGGTTCATGATATTTGGCCTTTTTGCAGTACTTTGCTGATAGGGATATCTTCTGTGCTGGGCGTGTAATGGAGGAAGATTTACGGCGTGTTGCAGCAGCTACTGGTGGAGCTGTGCAGACATCTGTCAATAACATTGTTGATGAGGTTGCTTTGTGCTTCTGTTTCTAGATCTCACATATACTCTGTGCACATGCGCGATGCATGTGCACATGTGTAGCAGCTGACTGACCATGGGGGCAACCCCCCACCCCCCAAACCACAAAAATCCCCATTACCATAAATCTTTAAACATTCAATTATGCCCCCTGTACGATTGTTTCCATTCTTTTGGGATTTAAATTTAACCGTCCAATTGTGAAACTCAACTGTAACCATCAGATCAGGTGCGTGCAAAAATATTTTTTAAAATAAAATAAAAAACGTATGGGGAGGCTGTAGTGTGCCCCAGGGTGCATCTAACTTACTTAGATGGCCCCCCTCCTGAAATCCCCCTCCCCATGAAAAAAAAATAAAAATCACTAAAAAATTCAAAATATGTAATTACCCTCCCAGGCATATTCCCACACTCTGGGGTTTACTTTTTATTGTCCTATCGAAAAACTCAACCATAGCCATCCAATCGAGTGCGTTCATCATTGGGGCTCAAAACTAAAACCCCCAGGGATGCGATCAAGCGTAAGGGTTTATCTGACTAATTTCCTATTTTTGATTATTTTTCAACATTTTTAACAATATTTTTTTGACGCACGCTTGATCAGACAGCTACAATTGACTTTTCATGAGCGGATGGTGAAAATTAAAGCCCCAGGGATAGGAACAACCCTAAGGGGCCTAATTGAATATAAATTTTTTTTTTATGCAAAAAGTGTTGGTGATCAACTACAAGTGATCAACAGCTACTGCATGAACATTGTGTCTTTGTTTCTAATTCTGCATTTCATGAAGCATACACTCATGAAGAAATTTGCTACCTTATGTAGCAATGCTATCCATTTTGTTTATTTTCCTTGCTCCTTTAGTTATATGGGTTTGTACAAGATTGACCATGTGCATTTATCTTGTTCACCATTGTTTTGGCTTGACTATCCAGTATGGCATTTCCTATTGAGATCTACAAATAATTTTTTTAATGGCATAATAAATCCTTTCTTAAAAAAAATGACCTGGAGGTCACGGGTTCACATCCAAGGAAACAACATCTCTGCCTAGCAGGGGTAAGACTGCATACATCAACCCTTGCTCAGACCTTGCAGTGGTGGGAGCCTGGTGCACTGGGTATTGCCTTTTTAATAGGTCGTCTTAGCACTCACCCACCACTTGCATCCTCATATCTGCAAAGATTACAGTTTTCTTATTCTTTTTTGTTAATATATTAATTCCTATGGTGGTTAGGGAGTTGAGAAATTTCAAGATTTATTTAACAATGTTCTGGAGCCCTTTCTTTATGTTCTCATTATTTCAATCATGAGATGCATATGAATTTTCATTTATGTCTGATCCATGATAGGTTCTTGGATCCTGTGAAATCTTCGAGGAAAAGCAAGTAGGGAATGAAAGATTCAACATATTTGGCGGTTGTCCTTCTGGTCATACAGCCACCATTGTTCTCCGTGGTGGAGCAGATCAGGTTTGTCACTACATCGTCTGCTGGTAGATTATTACACATACTGATTGCATAGCTGCAAATACTGATTTTAGATTCAGAATTCTAAATTTTTGTTTGTTTTTCTAGTTCATTGAAGAAGCTGAGCGTAGTCTGCATGATGCTATTATGATAGTGAGGAGAGCACTAAAGAACTCCACTGTTGTTGCTGGAGGTGGTGCAATAGATGTAGGTTTCTTATTGATCTCATGATGGTTTGCAATGTTTAAGGTGAATAGTCTTCATGCTAAATATATATTTTTAATGTCAGATGGAGATAAGCAGATATCTCAGGCAGCACGCACGGACAATAGCTGGGAAATCTCAACTATTTATAAATTCCTATGCTAAAGCACTTGAGGTAGGAATATGGTTGCCGTGTCATGTGTCTTGGCGTAATTGGTATCTTGTCTCTGAGTAATGCTGGAACCACTGTTGTCTGACTTCAAGATTGGATTGGCAACATTTAAACATGTCAAATTAAACTTTGGGACCATTGAACCTAAAGCTTCAATGTTCCCAAGGCGGCTTAAATACTGGCATCTGATCTCAAAGTTGCGGGAGAGTGGTATAGAATGCTGCCCCCTGCATGGTATCATAGCATCATTCTTTATTTTTCTGGTCATAAGTAAACAATAATTAAATCTTTTAGATTTCTGGCGCAACATGTAAGCATCTCTCTGGGATGCTGGTCCTGGACTCCATTGTTTAGCAACTGACCCAAGAAAGAAGCAAACTTGAAGTATATGTGCAAGAAATATGCACGTTTGCCTCTATAGCTCTATCAGGAAACAACATTCTGTGAAACAAAGGTTCCTCTATGGTTGGTCTCCTAGCACTTCAGCCTGTTGATAAAGAACCACATTCGGAATGGATTTAAGTACTTTGGAATTTTAACGTCCAGCCTTTTGCTCTATCCTTTTACATGTTTTCTAAGGGGGTGTTTCCCTCCCTCTAGCCAGCTGGGACCAAGTTATGGACTTACTCATATCCCTGTTTTATTAATTTTATATTTAGGTCCCTACTACAGTGTAAAGGCACAGTTCACATAAATGGGAAATAACACCCTCCAACCAGGTTTGGACCCTGGGTGCTCGCCTCCTAACCTTCTCAAAATCTACTCGATACCAACTAAGCTAAGTTCAGCCAGTCATAGCTTTGCTTCAAAGATACAGTAAAAGAACTTGATAATGTTATTGCATGAATTATATGAAGAATGCAATTATCAGGCATTTAATCATGGAACTTTTACTATCATAACTGTGATAGAATATAATATTTGTTCTATTTTTTTGGGAAAGTGGATGGTACCAAAAAATGTATTAATAGAAAAGCTGGGATCTACAAGTATAAAAGAGAGAAGCTCCCAAAAATCCTATATACAAAAACACCAAACAGGTGTACTGACAACCTTCCCAACAAGGAGTGACTTTACGTAACAGCCTCCCCCACTCACAAGATCTATCACAAATGAACCGAGCTAGGGCCTCCGCTGTAGTGTCTTCTTTATGGAATATCTTGGCGTTTTCTTGCACTCCATATTGGATGAAAGGGTAGCATGAAGCATCACCCACCAGATCTTGCCATCGGGGCTACTGTTTTGCCTCTTCTCCCATAGATGAAGCAAGTCAACAACCGATGTGGGCAGAGGAAAGGGGCTATGAACCTTGTCTAGAACCGGCCTCCAAACCTCTGCAGGTCACAAAAAGGTCATCAAGACTCTCATCTGAAAGTCCAGACATAGTGCGAGTAGCCTGCACCTCAGCCATAAAGGTTGCCAAGATGTCGCAAGTAGGAAGCCTTGCGTAAGCAAGTCTCCAGATCAAGGATGGCAGTACCGGTACCGGTACCGGTACCGGTATCGGTGGATACCGGTACCGGTATGTACCGGTCCGGTACCGGCCGGTACCGGCCCGGTACCGGTCGGTACCCACGGTACCGGTGCCGGCCGATACTAGTACGTACCGGTATCGGCCGGTACTGCCATCCATGCTCCAGATAAAGACCTGAACCTTCAACGGGCCTGTTGTCCTCCACACCTGATTGAAAAAAGGAAACCTAAGGCCTCCATCCCTGATAATCTTGTATGCAGACTTAACCGAATATCTTCTACTGGTCTCCCAAACCCACTCACAAGAATCCTCAGAATTCTGAACAACATGATGATCCTGCATATGAGACAAAATGTCCAACAGCTGAATAAACTCCAAATCGGTGAGGTCCCTATGGAAGGTAGTTAATCAAACCACTGAGTCCCACAGCATGGCGACTGGAGCCAGAGGAGAGGATGCAATAGAAAATAACATGGGGAACTTATCCGTTAGAGCCAACTTTCCACACCATTTGTCCACCTAAAACTGCCACCTATGGCCATTCACTAGGACTTGCCATGTACCACTTCTCACCACATTTGTCGCTTGGAGAATCCCCTTCCAAAGATGAGAAGCATTTGAAGGGGGTTAAGATGTAGTCTCCCAAATGGTTCCTTGTCTATAATAGCTTTGTGCTTAAAGACCCCCCCTCATCCGACCAACACTTCCACAACCATTTGCCAAAGGGCAAGATTAAAGTCTCATAAATTCTTGATCCCAAGACCTCCAGTTCCTTATCCATATAGATTTTCTGCCAACTGATATCATGTCAACCTCTGGATTTCTCCCGGTTTCCATGCCAAAAGAATCCACATCTCACAGCATCACACTTCTTAGCCATAGACTTGGGAATACGGAAGAGGGAGAGGTAGTAAGTAAGGAGGCTGTCCAAAACAGACCTACATAACACCAAGTGCCCACCATAGCAGAGAGTTTTGCCTTTCCAACCTGCCAATCTGGCCTCAAATATCTGGGAGATCCTATTCCAATCTGAGGTCTAAGTAGCAAAATGGGAGAGAGGAAGGTCAAGATAAGTGATGGGAAATTGACCAATGGAACACCCAAATAGATCAGCTGCCTTGGAGAGGAAGGCTTGATGCACATTAATGCCCGCCATAAGGCTTTTTACAAAGTTCACCTTGAGCCCACTGACATCCTCTAACATCTGCAACGTCTGCCTGATCACACACACCTGCTGAAAAGATGGGGCCACAAAGAGAATAGTGTGGTCTGCATATTGTAGGTGGGATATTTTTCTCCCTGAAACATGAATCCTGAAATAAGATGACTGTTATCATTTACTCCTTGAGAGCTACAGCTGGATTCAATGTAAATAATCAAATCAAACCTTGTATATGTAACTGATAACTCAGCAGTTGAAGAGGAAATGAATATTATCCCATTCAACCAAGCGATTGCTTTAGAATTGTCATTACTGAGGCCCTTGCTGTCCCACAGAAAATTTATGCAAATTTTCGTCTTATTCCTATTCTGACCTTGCTTGGCATATGAAAAACAGTCAAGAGGTTCTGATGAACACTGGACTGGATGGGATTCAATAAAGTAATTCTTCCACCTAGTGACAAGCTTCTGGTTCAAAGTGGACAATTTCTTCTTCATCTTCTGAACAAGAGAATCCACCACTTCTGCTGAAAACTTTGGAGTCTGGATGCTTGAAGTGGAGGGGCAAACCTGGGTAAGTGATGGGAAGATGCTCAGTTTTACAATTCATAGTGATATTTCTGGATCCATGTTGATGCCTATGATGGAGATTTTATCAGTGTTGATAGTAAGACCAGAAAAATATTCAAAACAATTTACAATGAAAATAAGGGATTTCAAATGATGATAAATTCCTTCCAAAAAGATCAGAGTATCATCTGGTACTTGAGATATGCGATATGTTGTTTTAAGAATCTGTACACCTTGAATCCATACCTAAGAAACATGACAGATATGTCTGTGCCACCAGTAACATCTGTGACATATCCATTTCTGCTCGGCACCCACAAAATTGATTCCTCCCAACATACCCTACTCTCACCTCCGTATCATTCTCCCACTTCCTCCTCCCCCTATGCATTTTTTCCTATCTCCATAATCTGAGAATTTTTCAAGGTTCTTCAGCTCTACTACCCGAGCAAATCAATTGTCAATGCATCCTTGTAAGTTTTGTTCCTCTGGTTCCACTGCCAGATCCAGAATAGGACAGTTCTAGTGTCTCTTGTTGCCTTCCTCTTTCACTTCTTTATCTTGTACCATCATCTCTTCCACATATGGATAAGTTCTGCGAATAACATCTCCTTGACCTTTCTTCTTTCCAAGTCCCCCTTTACTACTGCCCTTCATCCTGACTGACTCCCAAGGTGCTTGTTTGGCTTTGGAACTAGTCCGAAGGCTACGGACTACTGTTCCACTCTTCATTCCATTGAAGCACAACCACCAAGCAGAACTGACCTATTCTCTAGCCAACAGCCCCTTCTGTAGATCGTCATGGTATCTATTTTCCTTCCTGGTTGACTGGCCACGACTCCTGATCTTTTGGACGCTTGATCCATTTTGATCTGATCTGTTCCAGTTTCAGGTGAGAACCCCTCTATTACAGCCCCTTGTGGAGAATTTAGCAGATCATCCCTGGGTCAACATATGGACAGCCTTTTTAGGTGGCTGATGTTACTTCAATTTGTTTGGTTATGCTGATCTTCCTCTTAAGCTTCCCTGCAGTGGGCATCATAGATCTGGCTGTCAGGTGGCAGGTAGTGCCCACGAACATTGATTAACCAGCCCTCTTGATGTGCAACTGCTGTCAGTCTATTTGCAACTGGAGATCAGGAGGTGGATGCGAGAGAGCTTAATACACATATTGTTTAATTTTAACTGGATGAATCTTTTCTTTCTTGCACATAGCCTCCCTGAGCCTTTTTAGGAGTGTGATTGTGCTGGACCATGATACCTCCACAATGACCTAGACTATCCATTCTTGAATTTTTATGGTGTTGAAGAACATGGCTGGGAGGCCCTCTCCTCTAGTCTGTTATATCCCTTTTTATGGGATTCTTGCAACCTGCCCTGTTGATGAACGAGTAATACTTGCTGCACTGACCCTCAATGAGCTGAGTCATCTTGCAATGCAAGATGCCATTGGCCCAATTGGGTAGGGGACACATGAGTTGGACAACTTTTTCAACGGGTGGGCCACACAAGCATTAAATGCGAGTGTAGGATTCTGAGCGTGACAAATGTGTGTACGCATGACAAATATTTCATGGGCATGATAAATACTATTTGTCATGCCCATGATGCATTTGTCATGCTTAAAGAAATATTTGTCATCTCTACGTATCTGTGTACAAATTTTTTGCCATGACAAATATTTTACGGGCATGACAAACAATTTGTAGGTATAACCGTATTTGTCATGCCTATGAAGCATTTGTCATGCCTGAAAAGTATTTATCATCCCTACGCATATGTGTATATATTTATAGACATGATAAATATTTTTCACACATGACAAATATTCCGTAGACATAACAAATACTATTTGTCATGCCAACGTAGTATTTGTCATGCGTACACACATTTGTGACGCCTAAAATCTTGCACTTACATTTAATACTTGTGTGGCCCACCGGTTGAAAAAGTTGTCCAAGCCATGTGCCCGTCCAGCTGGCCCAATGGTATCTTGCATTGCAAGATGACTCAGGTTGCTGCACTGAGGGTCAGTGCAGCAAGTATTACTCTTGATGAACATAGCTGGGAGGTCCTCTCCTCTAGTCTGTTATATCCCATCATGCAAGTTGCCCAAAACAGCTATAGCTATAGAGAATGTGCTTCCTAGGCTTTTTGGCTACACACCACTACTGAAGAAGTTCCCTGTCAACATGGACTGACTCACTCAAGCGGCCACATACATCATTAGCAGTGATTTGCTTGATGACTCTGATAGGCTACTTCATTGCCTCTAACCAGCACCATAATTGTCAAGGAGCAGCAACACACATCTAGTTAAGAGGGAAACTCTGGTAGTCTGGTGTTTCTCCCACTAGTCCAATCTTTTTGTGTGTGTGTGTGCGTGTGTGCGTCTTTTCATGCTAAGGTCATATTAATGTCATATTACGTAGGTTATAATGAACTGGCACTAAGACCGTGTAAGCAGGTGCCTAAGCATGTAAGGATGCGATTGACAGTCAATAGACAGGTTGGAAATTAAGTTGTGTCTTGCTTTGGACATACTTCCTACAAAGAAGATATATTACTACACTAATGCGATCTGGTGGTTGATATCCTCTTTGGCTTGATTGGTTTTCCCACCCTTGTGCAAGTGGGCGTATTGACATTGCCATCAAGAAGGGTAGTCTAGGACTCCTGAAATGCACGGAGAATTTCCTTATTCCTCCCACCAACAGATTACAAAGTAACAGATTTTAGACAAATAACCTTATGTGATAAGTATTGCATACACATGAGACCAATCCCAGCAAGGATGGCAGTACCGGTCCGGTACCGGCCGATGCCCTTTAAATAAAGGGTATCGGTGCCGGCCGATACTGGTACGTACTGGTATCGGCCGGTACTGCCAACCATGAATCCCAGATTTTGGTAATGGTGAAATTACATATACTAATTTTAATCCAAGACAACTATTATATGTTAATATCTATGACCAACCACTGAAAATTGAATGCTCTATTCAACTTTATGTTGAAAATGCTTTGTTCAATGAAATTAGGCCTTAAGAGCGTCGATAATTATTTTAAACTATATTTTTTGCTAGTTCATTTTTGGTGTGCAATATGAACATGGAAGGCAGAATCGGCACGGATCATCTGATCCGATCAGTTTTCGGTCGGACCGATCCAATTTCGAGACCTGATCCCCCGTTTCCTTATTGGGATCGAGCGGATCGGCTGTGATCGGTCTAGATCAGCTGATCCTTCAATTCGATCGGGTCGATCCGGGCTGGATTGGTCGATTTGTAGCCCAATGGCTAGCTGCGAACTAGCTGTTGTAAAACGGCTGTTTCGCAGCTAGCCATTGGGAACGAGCCCAACGGCTAGCAAGGCCGCCCCATCCCCACAAACTCATTTTCTCACTTCTCTCTTTCTCTCTCTCTCTAAGTTCTTTCTCTTTCTCTCTTTCCTATATCTCTAAAGTCCAAAATTTTCTCCATCTCTCTCTATGATTTTTTTTTAATATCTAATGTATAATAATCTATATTACTATTAATATATTTCCTCCCTTTATGTAATACTTTTACTTTTTATCTACTTAATATTTATCTCCCTCATTCTCTTATTTTTTTTTAAAATCTAATGTATGATTGTATATTAGTATATTTATCTCCCTCTCTCTCCTTAATATTGTTTTTATCTACTTATTTTTTTATCTTTTAAAATTTTTCTATCTAATATTTCTCTCCCTCTTTCCACATGAGATTCTAATATACTACAATGATCGGTGGACGGTTCAAGGAGTTTTTTTAGTAAGTTGTCTTTCTATCACATACACTATCTCTCTCTAACAATCTCTCTAAAACTCTCTCTCTCTCTCTCTCTCTCTCTCTCTCTCTCTTCCCTTAGATATATTAATATTAATAGTCCTCAATAATAAATAAAATCTATAGTTTTGTCATCGACAAAAATATTTAGTATCTTTATTGTCGTTTGTATCTAGAACTATCTAATTCTCAATAGAAAAAAGGAATGTGTATATTTTTTATTTTTTTTAAGTTTTCCTCTAAGACACAATATGGTAAACTTATTTGTTTTATTTACTACTTAGAACCGTTAATATTAATATAGACAAGAGTAAAAAAAGAGTAAGAGAGAGAAAATGTAAGGGATGAAAGATAGAGTGTGTGTTATAGAGCGACTAATTATTAAAGAAAAAACAAAAAAGTCTCAATTGAAGAAATCAAGGTAGAGTTGCTTATTATTTTAATTTTTTTGAAGGGGATCAGATCGGATAAATTTTATCAATTCTTTTTTTGTCGATACCACATGAGCGACGTCATCCAACATGAGACTATAGGTATACAGTCTCAGAAAATCCAAGGATCCATTGTCTTTACTGTGGACACTTTGTTAGCGGGATCTATCGTTTTGCGGAGCATCTTTTAGGGATATGCAGAGATAGCATTTTATGTCCTTTAGTCCGCCATGATGTATGTGCATAGTTCCAAAGATTTCTATGTCATGACGAAGGATCATCTAGTATAGTACGTAGACAGCCAACAACGAGACCACCTACATCACCAACTCATCCATCTTCATCCACATTAGCGGGAAGATTTAGGATGGAGATTGTCGATGTTATGCGATTTTTTGTTTTAAAGTTTCATATTCCATTCACTGCTGTGCACACACTATCATTTGTTCAGATGGTTAAATGTATTCAAAGATAGTCACGTGTCCCACCTCCTATCTAAATTGAGTTAGATTTTGGTAGAGAGGACGATGGATTTTTTCGTTCTTCTGATGACTTAGATGAGGATGATTGAGTTTTATCATTTATGTACTACATATGTCATGTATAATATTAACTTTGAGAAATTTATGAGTTTTTTATTTTTTATTTTATTTTTTTAAAATTTAACCTTTTTTTAAAGAAAGTGTGGATCCGGACCGGATCGGTCTCGATTTGGACCCAGACCGATCCAAGTCTGATCCCCGAGTTTGCCTTCCTTGCTTATGAGTATGAACGATTTTCTCCATTTCATGATAGGGAAATAAGGAACCCTGTGCTCGCTGTTGACCTAATGAAAATTTTCTTACGTATTGGATCTTTGGAGTACATACGCCATTTCAAGAAAACTAACTTCAGTTACCCTTCTTCATGCTCCGCTTATTATAGTTCTAGTTGAACTATGTTGTTTTGTTTCAATATGATTCTATCCATTTCAATACAACTATATTTGGGTATGGATGGTTGCCTTCTTTTTGTGGCTTTTTGTCCATTCAATCAATCCTCCACAGAAATCTCCCTCCCCCCCCCCCCCCCCCCCGAGAGAGAGCTTCCATTACTAGATGTTGGATTGTAGCGCAATATGTGAATTTTGTTTTTTTTTGTATATTTTATTTTTGTTTCAGATTGAGTCTGGATCTTTTTTTTCTGATTATTCCTGCAGATAATACCACGACAGCTATGTGACAATGCTGGTTTTGATGCAACTGATGTGTTGAACAAGCTCCGACAGAAACATGCAACTGGTTAGCTGTTTTGTATTTGTTTGCATTGGTTTTGGCTGTTGGCTATGTTTGCTGATCCATTTAGGCATCTATTGCAGGTGAAGGGTCGAACTATGGTGTGGATATCAATACTGGTGGAATTGCAGACTCCTTTGCGAACTTTGTATGGGAGCCTTCTGTTGTGAAGGTATACTGAATTTGTTTTGCCCACTTGTAGCTTATTTTCCCTGTCAATATGTTAATATGCCGAGATTTGGGGATTTTTTTTCCTTCAGATTAATGCTATTAATGCTGCAACTGAGGCAGCTTGTCTCATTCTCAGCGTGGATGAAACAGTGAAAAATCCAAAGGTAAATGAATTCTGCAGAGCATTTTTATGATCCAGTTGTGATTATGCTGAGTAATTTATGCATTTGGTACTTGATCCTCACTTTTTTTTTGGCTTCCTGTTCACTGTAGCTGTCATACATGTGGGGATTTTGTTGTTGTACCTATTTTGTTCCCCCTGCTTTTCTGGTTTGAGATTCTGAGTCAACACTTTTGTTTGGATGCTTGATGCATCGAGGACTGTGGATGGGAACCAGAGTTTCCATTGATGCACTTCCATTCCCATTCACAGACTTCAACAGTGGGATTCAAGATTTCAGATTCTTAAACCTCTGATCATTGGAATTGGTTTTATGATAATAAGATAATTGAATCGTAAATGAAATTAATTGTATCTGCCACGAATCTCCAACAATACATCAACAATATTATTATGAAATGATTAGATTATCTTTTATACAAATTTATAATTACCTAGTAATTATGCAGTAGATATCTTACCAATCAATGGATATGTTTTCCATCCATTGGTTGATGGTATGAGTAATATTTTGATTGGCCAGGTCCACTCGCAATTTGGATTGAATAGATTCAGCCAAATTGTTTGATCCAAGGGAAAAAGAGCTGGATAAATTCAACCAAATTGTTTGGATGCAATTCTTGTGGGTTTTGCTGTTCAAGATCCGATTAGCTAGTGCCAATCCTGATCTGAATCAGCCAATCTTTATCTACATCACTGTCTGCAACTCTGCGAAATCCCAGTCTCATGCGGTCCTGAGAAAGAGACCTGTTGAGATAAGAGGTTGTTGGACCATCTAAGATGGGAACAATGAAGAAGAGAGAAGAAATAAGATTGAAAGATTCCTGCTCTGGGAGAGGATGTATTGGATGGGTGGTGGACAACAAAAAACTAGCAGTGGTTGTGATGATCAGTGATAACAGATGTGTGTCAGCTAATGCACAGCAGCATGACCCAGGGTTTGCAGCTTAGAGGAGAAGGCAGATGGATCAAACATAGTTCCCTTTGTTTCCCCTCTTTCAGAAAGGGGGGACAATCTGCAAAAAGGGTAAAAGACTCTTTATGGATATCTTATTAGAAATAATTGTTAGCTGGGAAAGTATTTCATAAAGGGAGACTTGAAATGCAGGACACAAAGCTTGATCTAGGTGGACAGATTCTGCAGATGACACTCTTGACACTTCCTCTGCCTTAACATCTTGTCTTCCCTCGATTCCCTTTCTTTTCCATCTTTGGTCGCTCTCTCAATATTCCCCTACCCCCTTACCCTTTTGAGGGAGATTGTTTTAGAAGTGCACATATGGATCTGGTGGCTGGGCTGGATGTGACCGAGGATCAAGTTGTATGGTAATGTTTAAAATAGGAGGGGGTTTAAGTTGTTTGTTGCTCTGAGGTGGACAGTGTTAAGCTTGCTGGTGGGTAGCCTTCCTCCTGTCACATTCTAGGGGATTATGTGGTTTCAGGGGGATCAGGGTTGATAAGGGGCATCCCCAGAGCACAACAGAGATGTGGATCTCTGACATGGCTATGAGAACATGAGAACAGGACAAACTGGAGACCATTGTGGTGCTTTCATTTGGTATGGTAGTGATGGCTGACAGGGCGTGGAGTTTTTTCTAAACGGAAGTGTGTCGGGTCATCTGTGTGGTACGATCTTGCTTCTCTTCAGCAGTTTGGGAGGGCAACAGAGGAGCTCTCTGAAAGGGGAGAGCCTTTTTTTATTTTTTCAACATGCCGTCTTGGAGAGAAGAACCATCAATGAGAGAGAGAGAGATGGCAATCCATATTCCATACTGTCAGCAGTCCTTGCAATCCTTGGAGCAGAACTTGTTGACTTAAGCGTTGATAGAAAGTAGTGTCTCCTCATCCTTGCAATGGGTGCCCTGGATGCAGAGCAGCAGTTTAGCTGGGAGTGCCAGGAAACCCTTAGGATGTGCTGCAACAATGCAGCGAGTGCCAGGCAGGAGCCTTTGTCCATTTAGACCACCTCCAGCAGGATCTCGTACTCATCATAAAGCAGATAGAGATAGTGAACGTGGTGGGAATGTCCAGGCCACCCAGAGGCTGAAAGGCAAATCCTGTGGGACCCGGTAGCTCCACTGTCTTCCTGGGAAAATTGAGGCACAATACCAGGGAGCTGTGGGGGTATAAAGAGCAGGAAATAATGGGTATCTGTTGTCGGCGATGTCCCTTTTGGATTAGTTAACAGGCCTAACAAGTTGTCTTTGCTGCTCTATGCGCCATGGGTGGAATTGGAGAGTTCCATAGTTTTGTTGGGAGCAAGCGTTTGTTTGGTCAGTGAAAGGTGTTCCTTGAAGTTCATTTGAAGGGGTCATGGGTACTTATGATGGAGGCCTTTCTTTATTAACTGTATTATTTTCCTTTCTATTTTGTGATTTGTTGTGCTAAGCACTTCCAACTTTGTTCAAGAAATAGTTTGGCCTTTTTGAATTATCCAATTTAAATTTTTATTTTTTTATAGAATTCAAAATATGCTTTTGTGGTGTTGTTTCAAGAGAATTTGTTAATCCGGTATCTCTCCTATATCCTCTGGGCTTGTGAAATTCATAAAGGATGGTTGTTAACTGTTTGGTGCCATATTATATTTTTTGAGATGAATATCATACTGTCGTCCAATTATCAATGTTTGGTGCCATCTTATGTTGTAACGTTCTTTTTTTTTTTTTTTTTTTGTGGTGCCGACCGCATGTTGGGTCATATAATTTTATTTTCAGGTCTAACTATTTCATGATATAATTGCAGTCTGAGAGTGCCCAAGGTGAAGCTGCAGCCAGTGCAATGGCTGGCCGTGGTGGAGCTGCTTTCCGTGGCCGTGGGGGAAGAGGCATGAGGAGACGATGATCATCCGATGTTGAAGCTGTAATCGAACAGAATTTTGATGTGATATCAAGGTTGTCCCTTGGCTGCCTTCTGCTATTTTGTTTTGTTTTGTTTTGAGTTAGTTCTCCATTTGTCCTCTTGAAACTGACGGGTAATGAGATGTCGTCATTTAATTATTAGCTTGACGTGTGAAAGAAGGGACAAAAGAGTACCAGTTGATCATGTGGCTTTAAAGAGGACTCGTTAGTCAACATTTTACGTCTAGGCAATAGTTTTGTAACTTCTCAGTTGTGTTGCATTGACGTATTTTTAGCCGAGGGCTCGCTATTAATTGGTTCTTTATTTGCTTCAAAATCTTAAGTTCAAATTTTTGATGTCCGGGAGTAGTATTTTCTAGCTATCGTAGTGGTTACCGGCAAATCTAATTGATGTATCAAATGTTGATGAGAACGGAACGGGTATTCCTGAGAGAGGTTGGGGGGAGCGAAAGAAAACATTTGTGGATCGTATGTTGATTCGTAGTATGGGTTTAGTGGGCACTGGTGTTTGGTCGTCTGGTTCAGGTACTGGTGCCAGTCTGCATCAAAATCAAGCCGGAATTTAGGGGTGTCACTGGTAGAAAGAGGTTTGTGTGTTGTTTGTGCTTTCAATAAGCTAAATTTTATGCATATAATATAGGAGTTATTGAATATTTTAAATTTTAATTTTTTTTTATTTTCTTTTAAAATATGGAGATGAAGTTCACGCACGGTAATGGTTTGCATTCTAGTACTCTCTCTCTCTCTCTCTCTATATGTTAGTTTAAATAATCATTGTCATCCCATGCTGGTTCTTTTCTTGAAGATATAATGATCTCGCTATGGTTTTGAGTGTTGATTTCGTAGTTTCCAAGGGACTTTTTTTAATTAGATAGGGCGGCCCAAATATGCTCAATCGATTAGAAGGGAATGGGAAGTGGGTTTAAGGCGTCAAGATTGCTCATCTCATGTAGGGGCTGATGTATGGCATGTGTTCGCTAAGCTAAGGCGATATATTCAAAGAGAAAAGTCTTTTGGAATGTCGTGGTACAGATCCGAGCGATGGACTTTTCCTGATCTTTGATACCAGAGAGTGGAGCTGATATTAAGGAAAGGCTTCTAATAGAGGTGACAATGGGTTGGGCTGGGTCAAGAGTAGAGTTTTGTAAATATTGTGTGACCTAATTATGACACGCAGTGCAGTACTGCACAAGGCTCAAATTTTTTTATTTTTCTAAATTTTTTTTTATGGTGGGTCCCATCATATTGTATATATTTATACAATCCGATCTCTAATCGGACGATTTAAAAAATTCTAAAAAATTAAAAAACGAGCACAATGAGATCCAAAAAATCTGAAAAATAAAAAATTGAGCCCAATGTATTTGATTTTTCAGATATTTTTTGGGTTGTCCGATTGGAGATCGGCAGGTACAAAATGTGTCGCGTGATGGGGCTGACCTAAAAAAATCAAAAAATAATAAAAAATTGACACTGCTATAGCCGTTTGTCTAACAGATTAGACGGCGGCCTGTGCGCAGTGCAGACTCGCCTGCGCTGTGTGCAATGCAGCAAGTGTTACTTGACTTAGATTTCATTTGAGAAGCAAGAATGGAGTGGATTCCAATCATTTGTGGGAGACAAGAGGGGAGGAGACAAAAGGGAAGCAAGTGCATTTTATGCACTTTTTGTTAAATCTAATGCAAAATCTGCCAATCTTTGGAACAAGAGAGAAATAACATAAGGGGCAAAAGGAAGGAGAGATAAAAACCTAATTAGATGGGATTGAAGGATGTTCCGATCTACTTAGAAACCTACCCACTTTTCTAAAGATTTTGGGTTAGGTTTTATTTGTTTTTTTCCT
Source organism: Zantedeschia hybrid cultivar (assembly GCA_030544215.1). Taxonomy (NCBI): domain Eukaryota; kingdom Viridiplantae; phylum Streptophyta; class Magnoliopsida; order Alismatales; family Araceae; genus Zantedeschia; species Zantedeschia hybrid cultivar. The sequence goes on along the minus strand of JARZZO010000013.1, from coordinate 9,157,875 downwards.
TTTTGAAAGGTGGCTCAGTTGGCAAAGTCCAATATTTTTTTCTCCCACTAGAGAGATAATTCCGCACAAACTAACAATTTTTATAATATTAGGTCCAAGTTGATTTTTCCAGAGAAGTAATCCTATGGAACTAGGGACATAATCCTAAGGCCAACCTACGACTGAACAACGGGGGAGTTTTGAGTCAAAATTGAGTTGAACTCGTGACCTTCCACAGGGAGGTCAATGGGTGAAGCCAACTGTCCTATCTGGTTCGTTCAAAACCAAAAATATACAAACTGCAAAAAAGAGGCCTCCCTTTAGTTCCATCCCTGTGAAACCTCAGGCCTATAATCTCAGCCATGAGGTTGATCGGAGAGTTTCCTTATCCTTAAGGTTGAATACATTCCCCATTGGAGATCCTTAGGTTGCTCATGTGTAATATCTCAGATATTAGGCATCTAGATTAGTTTAATTAAATTGATTAGGATAGATTTTAGTCAGTTAATTTAGGTAGAAAATCCCTTAGGGTAGCAGGTTCTCTATAGATAGAATTCAAAAATTTGACTAAGTCCCAGATAATTGATTAGGAGAGTTAAAGAGAGTCCAATTAATTGATGAAAAATGACTATAATTGAGGCTAAAATAGACTTTATAATGGAAGATTTATATCAGTCTTATAATCGAGTTTAAGTCAAGTAATAATCGATTAAGATAAGTCAAGTAATCGAGTTAAGATAAGCTGATAATTGAAGACAAATAAGTCTTGAAATCAAAGTTAAATTAATGAATAAAATCGATTAACATATAGACAAATAATTGATTAAGTCTTGTAACTGAAGTCAAAATAAATCATATAATCAATGAAGTAAAGACCCACAATCGATTAAACAGAAGACAAATAATTGATTAAGTAAACAATAAGTAATCAATTAGGCTAAGTCATGAAATCGATTATAAGAACAACATGTAATCAATTATTAGAATAAAGTGTAATCGATTAGAAGGCTAATGCATAATCCATTCAATAAAGAATAAGTAATCAATTAGATGAAGAGTAAATAATTGATTAACCAAAGACTGCATAATCAATTAGATGGAGACTGAGTAATTGATTAATTGAACAATTGATAATCAATTAAGTGAAAACAAGGTAATCGATCATAAGAACAACTAAGTAACTGATTAACTAGAGAGTAAGAAATCGATTAACTAAATGACTTGTAATCGATTAGATGAATAACATGTGATCGATTTACTGAGTAACCTAAAATCGATTAACAAAGATAATTTGATCAATGAAGCACAACATATGTAATTGATAACTGGAGCTTGTAATCGATACGTAATCGATTAGCGATGCACATTTAATTGATACCCAAAACAACTATAATTGATAAATTAAGCCTTGTAATCGATTAACTGAGCAATGCATGTAATATGTAGACAGAATATAGTAATTGAAGACTCAGCCGATGAAATCCATTTGATGACTAAATTTAACACATCAATTACACTAATAAAAATATTTATATTTTGAGAGTTGCATGTGCTGAAGTTTAGTGTGTTTTGACAGCTACACATTTAAGGTTTTGCTAAGTTTCTTAGTGAAATTTCTATTGCACTAGGCAGCACATTGGGACACTTGGCATTTCAAACATTCTGAGTGGCTTCCCAGTAGAATTGACTAGCCTAACAGTGGGTTTATTAGCCATTTAGGTGGGATTTTTCTCATTCTTTTCCTCGATTTTCCTATGATTTTGGTTGAGAAATAGGAAGATGCGGAGGAGGCTTGGGCTCGGGTGTTTCCTGGCAGTAGAAAAATTTGGATTTTAGTGGATTTTTCTTTAATTCTAAGTAGGTACATGATAAACGATTCATGTTATTTTGTTACCTATATTACTTTAAATATATTTTTAATATTTATAAGATTGTGAAAACCTACATGAGTGGGGAATTTTATAAAAGATTATATGCTGTTTAAATTACCTGTAATATTGATTATATCTGTTTCACATTATACTTATGTTTTGATTTTCTGACTAAGAATTTATTAGAAAATATCATGTTCAAAAAGTTAAACTATCAAGCAAATTATTTTGTATCTAAATTTCTCTTTATATGTTTTAGAAAGTTGTGGTAAACAAGATGGCTATTTTGAAATTTAAGAAAATATAATGTGCATGGATAGTGCCATTTTAAGGTGATTGTATAGATGAATCCACAGTAAGTGCCTGATGTAGTAATAGTCAATTTATGATCTGATGGATGAAAGGAATTATGTGTAAATCCTGAAGTTAAAGCTCAATTTGGTGTAAGGTGAGGTATTGGACTATGATCCCAGTTAGTTGTATCAAGATCAAGGCACTACAATCGTCTAGGTGACGGGGTGTGTGTTGTAAGGATCTGGACTGGAGACGAAGAATGCGAGGAACAAAGATGCATCAGAATATAAAAAATAATTAAAATCTCCCACCATACCTGATATGTTTCAACAAATTAACATAGAACGGTGATCGAATATCATCTTGCGTAGAGTCGGATATGCAACCGTTCAATTTCGATGGAGCAATGCCACTAGCTGCGTAAGGGACCGGCCTCCAACGATATCCACGCGATCCTCAAGTTAATGGTATATCCTCGATCCCTCAACAGGTTCAACACTTTTGTCGAGATTTCTTCTTCATGATGGTGCGTGCAACATGCGGACTAGGTTCCCGACGATCGAGAAGCGAAGTAGTGGAGGAGAGACAAAAGGGGTCGACCCATACGAAGGGGGCGCCCAGAGAGGAAAGAAGAGGGGGTGGCTAAAATTGAGTGGAACCTTGGAGCTTGGCCCACAATTCCCTCTTGACTAATATTTATAGCAATCAAGGTAACCTTTCACAAAAGTCTCTAAATTAATATAAATTTTACTTAATGACTATAGACTTAGAATCTTTGTGCGTGTGATCCTCTAGGCTCAAGCGCTAATCTAATTTTCGACCCAATAAGTTCAATAACCCTTTACTGGCTGAAAGTAGTTAGTTTAATATATCATATTAAATTATTATTTAATCGATTTATCATCTCATAATAATCGGTCGGGCTTTGGATAAAGTTAGATGTCAAGCAACACCGCACGATCTCAGAAGGCAATGGAGTTTAACTACCTACCTACTTAAGGAACCTTTCCATTATCAGTTACCACATGATTATAATCTTTCATTCGTACCAATGCTCTCAAGCGAACCTAGGGTATGGTTAATGATAGAATTGAGTGGGCTAAAAGCCAATCGTAAACTCATTTTATACATTCTAGTTCGAAATATTAATAAAGGCAATCATTTCATTATGTAGTTCTTGCATATTATAACTATCATAATAAATGTCCACAGACTTATGTAAAGGATATTGAATCATGATTATGATAGTGAGATCAATATTCTGTAAACATTTGTCTTAAACGGTTCTTGATCATAGGATATTTGAGATGGACATCAAATATCCGATTGACACAAGTTATTTCTGCTCATGCGATGAAGGTGAATGATCTCATATTCACCTGTGTGGTGACACTAAGACAAACTTGTAGGTGCTTATTAAAAAATGAGTTCACTGAACAAATCCGAATAAGAATACCTAGATGGTCATTATACCTAATAGTCAACCAGGGTATTCAATCGTTGTAGTAGTACGATTGGTCCTTTGACCTGAGTCACCAAAGATACCTTGCTTGTAGACTGTTGTGTCTTGATTTTCTGGCTTATGGACTTTAACCATTAAGTTCATGATAGTCAGTCTTTCAGACACAGTGGAAAGCTTGCGAAGGAAATTGAGTGAACAACAAGGGATCACTCACTCTTGGTATACCACTAGAGAGAGAATGCCCTATGGACGTGTACTCATAAGTCCCTGGCTAGGGTCAACTAAAAGAGGTGTCTTTTTAGAAGTTAACTGAGTCCTAGAATCCATCCGGACAACACTTTAAGGGTTTGAGGTAGAAACCATACCCTTGCGCTGTCGGGGCATTGGATGAGTGAATGATTAAATCTGTGCGGTATCTGCAGACGGAAAGGTTCAACAAAGGGAATGTCATCCCTTATTTCTTCTGGGATCATGAGGTAGTGCTTGGTGCCGTTCATGGTCAGACGGTCTAGTGGATTTATCATCAGATGATAATTCACTTATTTATTGAATTAATTATTTAACATATGATGTTTAAATAATAATTAATAAATATTAAACTCAAGAAAGAGTTCTAAGTTTAGTGGGCCAGAAATCATACTGATATATGGGCCTAGAGGGTCACACACATAAGAGTTCTGTAAAGACGGTGAGAGATTATAAATTTTATATTATCTGGGTTTTTGTGAAAAGCCGTAAGATAACTATGGAATATTTGGAGAATTATCTAAGGCCAAGATCTTGGATAATCATGAGAATTAAACCTTGGCCTTATCTATAAGAGTTATAAAAGGAGCCATGGGGGTGGTTGTGTACGTACACAACACACCATAAGTTGTTGGGGATTTCTCTCTCCTCTCCTCTCTCTCTCTCTCTCAGAAGAAGACAGTGATCCTCTCTCTCTCTCTCCTCCTTCTTGACTACATGGTGGAGATCTTAAGATCCGGTCGACGTCTTCAAGCCGAGGAGGAAAACGCGTTTGCGCTGGGAGCTCGTGTGGATACCTTTGGAGATTGTGTTCATGCACGATTACCAAATCGGTTCAACCTATGGGAGATTCGAAACCCCGCAAAGGTGAAGAATGATTCGTCCAAATTTTTAAATTGTCCGTTTTTCTATCCCAGCAACGTGATACTAGGAATCAGTTTTATTTCCACTGCTTTTTTCAGTGATTCTTTGAAGTGGTATCAGAGCCAGGTTGCTGGTTCGATTATAAAACGACATCGTTTTGCATGATAATTTCTCGTTATGCGTGAAAAACTATATTTTACACATTCTTGGGCTTGTTCTACCAATGCCATTAAGCCTATTTTAAAACTACCAGTTTTATATGCGGTTATGGGGGTCTTCATGCCACAACCGTATGTTCATAAGATGAGCAAGACTAGGGTTTATTTCCATGGATAACTTGATCTTTCTCGTTCGTTTATTAATGTGAAATATAGGGATCTAGAGATGTCTAGATTTTCATGGGTTTGGTCACGGCGTTGGGGGTGTATTCTTAGGTTAAGGGTTCAATTTTTGTTGTTTGTATGGGTGGCTGCAAGCAAACCGGAAGGTCCAGGGATTGTCCCTGGCTTTCTCCTGGCAGTTGGGAGCACCAAGCGTCGTCTGCTGATGCCCAGCAGGCACGGTGGCCAGCTACCCTCCCCCTCCTTGCCACAGGTGTACGCACAAGACGTTAATGAACACCCTGCGGCCATGCATGCGTGGATTATCCTACTATTGTGCGTGGTCGAACGGGACGTCCGACGACGTGAACTTAGGTCGCCGGCGACGACCGCCGGTGCCGTTGGGCCGGTCCGGTGCTACGCTGCCGCCTACTACGGTCAGCGGAGAGCTCCCATCGCCGAGTGGGCCGTGAACCAGGCGCCCCCCTATGAGAAGCCCTAACAGGCGACGGGGAGGGGAGGCGCGTGGGCCAGCGTGTTAGTCTTAGGTGGCCTACAAGCCAATATGACCTTGTAATCTCGTTCATATTTATTAATATAATGACATAATATTCATTGTGTGTAAATCGTATTAATTATCGTCTCATAATGAAGTCCGTGAATATGTGCGATAGTAATCAGATTATGATGAGATCATACTAGTGAGACTGATCACTTAAACACACATATCCTTAATTGTTCCTAGTCAAAGGATATCCGAGAAGGACATCGGATATCCGGTTAGACTAGTACAGATTACTCCTGCTCATATGATGAGGGTGACTGATCTCATAAGTCACTTGTAAGGAGACACTAAGGCGAATCTGTAGGTGCTCATTGGAGAATGAGTTCACTGAACTGATACGACTGAATCGTTGGATGGTATTGTACCTCACTGTCAACCAGCTTGATTCTATTATCGCAGTTGCGTGGATGGTCCTCGGACCTGAGACACCAAGGACACCTTGTCGGTGGACTTCTGTGCTTTGACCTTGGTTTATGAATCTCTAACCACGGGATTCTAAACTGCCAAAGATTGGGTACAGCGGAATACCGTCGAAGGGAATTGTGTGTCAATAAGGAATCATTCGCTCTCGGTACTTAGAGAGAGAATGCTCTAGGAAGGATACGCGAAAGTCCCTGGCTAGGGCGGAAGATAATATCGGTAAATGAGTTTTCTGATATTCATCACCGGCATCCAATCCAAGTGAGTCGACCGGTTAGGGTTTGACAGCATGCCATACCCTGAGTTGACTTGAGAGTATTGTATGAATGAAGGATTATACTCACGTGGTAACTGTCGGCGGAAAGGTTCCAAGAGTGGGTTACTTAACCCCGATACCTTCCGGGTTTACACGGTGTTGCTTGGCACCCAACGTGATCAGAGGCCCGACCGAATTCAATGTGCGACAGTGATTCGGTTGATTAATTAATTAATAAAGACTTATTAATTGATTAATAAATCCAGTAAGGAGTTACTGGGCTTATTGGGCTATTAACCGGACTGGTAATTGGGCCTAGAGGGTCACACTCAAATGATTCTTAAGGCGATGGATAAATAAGTGGGTTTTATATAAACCAGGAATTTTATGAAAAACCACGTGGTTAGTATAAAATATAGCGAACGGGCTGAGCAGGCCAAGCTGCTGCTAATCCTAGCCGCCCCCCTCCTCTATTTCTCTCTCTCTCTGGCGTCCCAGACAGATCCGTATCCCCGGATCTGCTCCGCCGCTTCTCCGACTCCCGTTTGACGGGAAATCGTCCGCGCGTTGCGGCGATCATTGCAACGACCGATGGAGGTTTCGTGGCTGCGAAGAAGGAGGAACGTGAGGATATCCGTCGCGAGAAGGATCGCGTGGACTCCGCTAGAGGCCGGGCGCTTGCGCAGCTTGCGGTGTCGCACCGATGGAACCGAATGGTTGTGGATTCGAATCTGCATACGGTAAGAACTGATTATCCGATAATCTGGTTTTTTAGATTTTTCAAAACGGGAACGGATCTCCGTTTTTATTTTATTTCCGTTGCGCGGGAGATCCGGAGAAACCCGAGAACCCAACAGTGGTATCAGAGCCAGGTTCCACTGTTTCTCGTCCCGTTTCGGTGTCCGATTTGATATTTCCACTAATTATTCCATGCTGTAATTTGATTATTTTGCCGGAACTGTGTTCATACGATGAACAAAAATAATATGATTGTTTTTATTCCTGCGAAATTCAGATTTTATTTGGGGTTTTTTTTTGTGTTCTTCGTTGGACGAAGAACGGGGAGTTTTCGACAGCTTCGTACGTGCTTCCCAAGCGTTGGGATGGTGGGTCGGATCCCCGGATCTCAAGGTGATAGTCACCACTATCCATCGGGTATCATTGTCGGCGCAGGAGTGCCCTTGGAGGGCTGCAAAATCAAGCCCCAATTCGGTTTTTGAAACCCTGAAAAATCAGATTTTTTAGGCCTCCTAAAGGGGCAAGGATTCCTGTTATTGAGGGCCCTGCCGGCGCAGGAGTCCCGCCGGCGCCGGGGGTGTTGCCGGCGAGTCCGGACGGTGCCGGTGGCCCGCCGCCGACGGCTCCGTGGAGGCCCGTCGCCGGCCACTGCAAACCTGCAACATATTAGGGTTTCTGTTGCAGGTTAGGGGTCGAGTGGGGAAGAAAGTGGAATCGGTTCTCGGGACTGGGCCTGAGCCAATTTGACTGGCTGGACCGGCCCTGAGCTGGGCCAGGGCCACCAGCTAGGTTCGCACCTGGTCTGGGCCCTGGCTCGGACTAGGTCCGAGCCATGGCTCCCCCTAAGGGGCTGAGCCCTCTTCTCTTCCTTTTTATTTAAAATCCCTAATTAAAACCACAAATACCCTATTAATTATAATTGAATTTTAAAATTAATGTTCAAAAGTGTTTTGAAAATTAAGTTATTATTCAATTTTATTTAAATTGAATTTTAAATGATTTTGAATCATTTAACTAACAATTAGTTCTTAACTAATTAGGGTTAATTATTAACTTAAGTGTTAATTTAATAATTAACCTCAACTAGCTAATTTAAGAGTTTAAATTAGAGGTTAATGATTATTAATCTAAATGTTAGATTATTAATTCTACTAATTATTTATTAATTTTTAAGTTAGTTATTAATTTAATTGTTAAATTAATAATTAACTTAGATGACTAATTTAAATGTTAAATTAGTAATCCTTAATTAATTATTGTTAGTCATTAATTTAATAGTTAAATTAATGATAACTTTAATTATCTAATCTAAGAGTTAGATTAATTAGTTAGTGTTAATTATTGGTTTAAGAGTTAAATTAATAATTAATATTAATTGACTAATCTAAGTATTAAGTTAGTAGTTAATAATTAATTACAATTGATTATTAATTTAAGTGTTAAATTATTAATTAACTTTGTTGGACTAGTCTAAGAGTTAGATTAGTTATTAATAGTCTAATTGTTAGATTATTAATGTGGTTCAATCTAATTGTTAGATTGTTTAAATTTTAGAAATGTTCTAATTGCAGGGAATAATATGAAATTATTAATTTGGAGTGTGTGCACTTGTGATGTGTATTTAAATGCTTTTAAATTAGATTTAATTGCATGTTAAATTGATTAAAAGAGTTTTCAAAATTCAAATGCCAATTTTGATTGGATCCCATTTTTTTTTTTAAAAGCCAAACTTATTTATTTTTGAAAAACTCTTTTATTTTAGCCATGTGATGCGTTTATCATGTGTGGAATGTTTAAAACACACCGTGGTCATGGATATGCACTTATTTAATTATTCATGTGATGAATGGATTGTGTGGATCGTGGATGTATGGTTATTTATTAATTGTTAATAAATAGAGGTATGTGTACCTCTCCCTCTCTCGAACTCCGATGTACTTCTACCTCCCTCTCTTTTGTACTCGCCATAAGGCCTTCTTCAATTTACTTGTAAATTCTAGAATTTAAATGTAATATGATCGAGGCAACCGAGGAAGGAGCGAGGACGATGCACAGCTGCAACCAGGAAGGCGAAAAGATGAAGATCCTTTGCCTATGTGTTTGCAGGTTTATCTGATATAAATGTTATGTTGCATTGTGTGTGCGTTTGACTGTTGGCTCCAGTCAAACCCACTGTGCTATTCATGACTACACTAGACATGTATGTGATGGATTGTTTTTAATGTTTGATTGTGAATCAAAGCAGGTATAGTATTTAGTAAATATATACGATATGTTTATATACTATCACCTAGGAGAGATTAAGATAAAAGTTATCTAAATACCCTCATCTAAACTCTAAGCCGTAACGCAAGTAGTTAAGAACTTACCGCGTGGTCCACCATCATTATAGTCATAGGATTCGAATCACTTTAGGCAGGTTTGTCGTGCTATCCACAAGGCCTGTTTAATTGGGAGGAGAAACTGTGGCTATGGCATTAGATGCCTATATGATCGGGGTAGAGGAACCATGTAACTTTGTTGTGCTATCCACAAGGGCTGCATGCAAATCTATGCTCGTCATGTAATGATGGTTAGCTTAGACCAGAATTAGTGGTTTATTGTGCTATCCACAAGACCATTAAATCTCTGGGGACCGAAGCTATGACCAGATATTGCAAGGAGTTGCAAGTCCCATGAGATGGGTGTTCTTTGATTGTATTACAGTTTGTTGTCATATCCACAAGGCTGTACTGCAAGTCATTGAGATTTTGATCCCCACTAGGAGACTGTCGGCGTCTCCCGTTCTGTATAATTGAGGGTTATACAGTTCGTCGAAAATTAGTGGGAGTTAAAACTTGAACAAAAGACCACGTCTTGTTTTATATTTAATAATTGAACATCTGCTAAAAGGATTTTATTAATCTCCTGTAGGAAATAATGTCGTCGAATAACCCACTCCGTGGCATACTTGATGCCCTTTTGACTTACCTGATCTACTTGGATTGGCTCAGACACTTGAAGAATGTCTTCAGATCTGAGCAGATTGCCTACGCCCTTGATGCTGATCCTCCTGCTGAATCAGCATTAGATGCCCCTGAAGCAGAGATGATAGCTAACGATAAAAGATCGAAGGACAAAGGCAAAAGAGTAGTAAAGACTGCTCCTACTGTAAGCAGAATGGTCACTGGAAAAGGAACTGCAATGAGTTTCTTAACGATAAAGCTCATGGAAAGGTGAAGCTGTCTGAAGCTTTAGATATCTATATGATAGATATCAACTTGTTAGTTAGAGATTCCACATCTTGGGTATTGGATACCGGATGTGCTTCTCATATCTGCCATGATGTGCAGATACTGACAAGTAAGTGCAAGTTGGGAAAAGGCGATGTGGAATTGAGGCTAGGAAACGGCGCAAAAGTTGGGCGATTGCTGTTTGGACAACAAACCTCAGTCTTCCATTGGGAGACGTCTTATCATTAGAAGATTGTTATTATGTTCCTAGCATAATAAATAACATCATATCAGTATCTTGTTTGGACAAGATAGGATATAAGTTGTCTATTGAAAATAGAAATTGTTCGATTTATTATGGTAATAAATCGATAACTTCGCCATCTTTAGTCAACAGACTATATCTCTTAGATGTTTCTTATTACAATCTTCATATTGATAATGCTCTTAAGAAGAGCAAGAATTGTGTGAACCAAGCCTACATGTGGCATTGTAGACTTGGGCACATTGGTGAAAGCAGGTTGTAAAAGTTGCACAAGCATGGTTATTTAACAGCATCCGATTATGAATCGTTTGCGACATGTGAATCCTGCCGTATGGGAAAGATGACAAAATCTCCATTTACTAGACATGGAGAACGTGCCAAAGACATTTTGGAACTAATACATTCAAATGTATGTGGTCCCATGTCCACCCAAGCCAAATGTGGCTTTTCATACTTCATCACGTTCACTAATGACTTCTCAAGATTCGGCTATGTATACTTAATGAAGTACAGGTCGGAAGCATTTGAGAAATTCAAGGAGTTCAAGAATGAGGTAGAGAAGCAGTTAGGAAAGAGTATTAAAACTCTTCGATCAGATAGAGGAGGAGAATACTTGAGTACTAATTTCACACAATTCTTAAAGGATAATGGTATCCTTTCTCAGCTAACCACTCCATATACACCACAGATGAATGGTGTATCGGAAAGGAGGAATCGCACCTTGTTGGACATGGTGTGATCCATGATGAATTTTTTGGGATTACCAGTGTCCCTCTAGGGGTATGCTTTAGAGTTAGCAGCATACCTACTGAACAGAGTACCCAGCAAGTCTGTGGCCTCTACTCCATATGAGATATGGAAAGACAGGAAACCAGAATTTAAACATGTTAAAGTCTGGGGTTGTCCTACTCATGTAAAGAGGCATGATTCAGACAAGTTGGAATCACGAACTGATAAATGCAGGTTTGTGGGATATCCAAAGGAAACCTTTGGATACTATTTTTACCATCCTGGTGAACAAAAGGTGTTTGTCGCCAGGAAAGCTGTCTTCCTGGAAGAGGAATACCTTCTCCAGGAGGATAGTGGGAGTAAAATAGTACTGGAAGAGGTTCCAGACCCCCAAACAGCTGTATTATCATCAGAAGAGATATCAGTTCCTGAATCTGTTCAGGTACGCAAAGGTGAGCCTCGTAGATCTGGTAGATTACCTAGACTACCCGAATGATATGTGGGATATATCGCTGAAGGTGAGTCTAAGGTTGAATATAATGAGGATGATGATCCTAAAACCTACTAGGAGGCCGTAGAAGGCCCAAAAGCCGAGAAATGGCGAGAAGCCATGAACTCAGAAATCCAGTCCATGTACACCAACCAAGTTTGGAACTTGGAGGACTTGCCCGAGGGTATTGTACCCATCGGATGCAAGTGGATCTTTAAGAGGAAGATTGATGCTGATGGACGGATCGATACTTATAAGGCAAGGTTGGTGGCAAGGGGATATCGTCAAAAACAAGGAATTGACTATGACGAGACTTTCTCACCAGTTGCCATGAAAAAATCGATCAGAGTTCTACTCGCCATTGCTGTAGAGGGATTGCCATGATACGAGATCTGGCAGAGGGATGTGAAGACTGCCTTCCTCAATGGTAACTTTGAGGAAGAGGTGTATATGATACAACCAGAAGGTTTCACATCCAAAGAATCTCTAGATAAAGTGTGCAAGCTTCAGAGGTCCATTTATGGACTGAAGCAAGCTTCCCGGAGCTGGAACATAAGATTTGACGAGGCTGTCAAGTCTTATAACTTCATTAAGAATGAAGATGAGCCTTGTGTGTACAAGAAGACCAGTAGGAGCACAGTCACCTTCTTAGTTCTTTACGTGGATGACATACTACTCATTGGGAATGATGTAGCTATGATGTCATATGTAAAGATCTGGCTGTCGAAAAACTTCTCCATGAAGGATTTGGGAGAAGCATCCTACGTATTGGGAATACGGATCTATAGAGATAGATCAAAGAGGATGCTTGGAATGACCCAATCTTTGTACATAGATAGCATAGTCAAAAGGTTTGACATGGAAAATTCCAAGAGAGGTCTCATATCGATGAGACATAGAATTAATCTCTCAAATGAGCAGTCTCCTATGACTCCTAATGAGAGGGCATTCATTGATAGAATACCCTATGCCTCTGCCATAGGATCTATTATGTATGCCATGCTATGTACACGGCCTGATATTGCATTTGCTCTAAGTGTTACGAGTAGATTTCAGGCTGATCCAGGCGAAGAGCACTGAAAGGCAGTAAAATGTATCCTTAAGTACTTGAGAAGAACTAAGGATATGTTTCTTGTCTATGGAGGAGGTGACTTGAAACTGCGAGGCTTTACTGACTCGAGTTTCCAGTTAGATCCACATGACAGCAAGTCTACATTTGGATTCGTGTTTACTTTGAACGGAGGAGCAGTGTGCTGGAAGAGTTCCAAGCAAGCAACCACTGCAGATTCGACGACTGAAGCTGAGTACATCGCTGCAGCTGAAGCTGCCAAGGAAGCAGTGTGGTTGAAGAAATTCATCACCGACCTCGGCGTAGTTTCCAGTATCTTTGAACCTGTTCCGCTGTTGTGCGACAACAATGGAGCGATTGCACAACCGAAAGAGCCGCGGTCTCATCAGAAGTCGAAGCATATTGTGAGGCGTTTTCATCTTATCAGAGAAATCATATCCAGAGGAGATGTAGTAGTGGAAAGAGTTCCATCCGTTGACAATGTAGCAGATCACTGACAAAGCCGTTGGCTCAAATTGTGTTTGAGCGTCACCTAGAGTCGTTAGGCTTACTGTATAAAGGTGATTGGCTTTAGTCCAAGTGGGAGATTGTTAGTCTTAGGTGGCCTACAAGCCAATATGACTTTGTAATCTCGTTCATACTTTTTAATATAATGGCATAATATTCATTGTGTATAAATCGTATTAATTATCGTCTCATAATGAAGTCCGTGAATATGTGCGATAGTAATCAGATTATGATGAGATCATACTAGTGAGACTGATCACTTAAACACAGATATCTTTAATCGTTCCTAGTCGGAGGATATCCGAGAAGGACATCGGATATCCGGTTAGACTAGTACAGAGTACTCCTGCTCATATGATGAGGGTGACTGATCTCATAAGTCACTTGTGTGGAGACACTAAGGCGAATCTGTAGGTGCTCATTGGAGAATGAGTTCGCTGAACTGATACGACTGAATCGTTGGATGGTATTGTACCTCACTGTCAACCAGCTTGATTCTATTATCGCAGTTGCGTGGATGGTCCTCGGACCTGAGACACCAAGGACACCTTGTCGGTGGACTTCTGTGCTTTGACCTTGGTTTATGAATCTCTAACTACGGGATTCTAAACAGCCAAGGATTGGGTACAGTGGAATACCGTCGAAGGGAATTGTGTGTCAATAAGGAATCATTCGCTCTCGGTACTTAGAGAAAGAATGCACTAGGAAGGATGTGCGAAAGTCCATGGCCAGGGCAGACGATAATATCGGGAAAGGAGTTTTCTGATATTCATCAGCGGTATCCAATCCAAGTGAGTCGACCAGTTAGGGTTTGACAGCACGCCATACCCTGAGTTGCCTCTAGAGTATTGTACGAATGAATGATTATATCCACGCGGTAAGTGTCGGCGGAAAGGTTTCAAGAGTGGGTTACTTAACCCCGATACCTTACGAATTCACGCGGTGTTACTTGGCACCCAACGTGATCGGAGGCCCAACCGAATTCGATGTGCAACATTGATTCGGTTGATTAATTAATTAATAAAGAGTTATGAATTGATTAATAAAGCCAGTAAGGAGTTACTGGGCTTATTGGGCTATTAATTGGACTGGTAATTGGGCCTAGAGGGTCACACGCAAATGATTCTCAAGGCGATGGATAAATAAGTGGGTTTTATATAAATCGGGGTTTTTATGAAAAATCGCGCGGTTAGTATAAAATATAGCGAGCGGGCTGAGTAGGCCAAGCTGCTGCTAACCCTAGCCACCCCCCTCCTCTGTTTCTCTCTCTCTCTGGCATCCCAGACAAATTCGGATCCCTGGATCTGCTCCGCCGCTTCTCCGACTCTCATTTGACGGGAAATCGTCCGTGCGTTGCGGCGACCGGCGGAGGTTTCGTGGCTGCGAAGAACGAGAAACGTGAGGATATCCGTCGCGAGGAGGACTGCGTGGACTCCGCTAGAGGCCGGGCGCTTGCGCGGCTTGCGGTGTCACATCGACGGAACCGAACGGTTGCGGATTCGAATCCGCACACGGTAAGAACCGATTATCTGATAATATGGTTTTTTAGATTTTTCAAAACGGGAATGGATCTCCATTTTTATTTTATTTCTGCTGCACGGGAGATCCGGAGAAACCCGAGAACCCAACACAGCGGGCTTGCCCGCTCGGAGTCGCGCGACCCACGCCAGATCCGAATCAGGCTCGGATCCGGCCGACCCACACCCCATACCCAAAACCCCATTAAAACCCCATTTGAAACCCTATTTAGCCCATTTTAAATTGTTTAAAGTTTATTTTTTTTGGGGCAATTAATAACTGTTATTAATTGTTGAAATTATAATTAACAGATTATTAAATTGTTTAATAACTGTTAGTTAATTTCTAAGGGTTTTATTGATTATAGGGTTTAGTTAATTATTTAAAATTGTATTAGATTATTAACTTCCCTATTAATCAATTAAGTTTAAAAATTGTTTTTAAACTTATTTTAATGCATAACTTGATTTTATTATTCTGTTCAAATTGTTTGAATGTATGATATGTTAACTAAATAGTTTAGTTAAATTATTTATTGTAAATCTTTGTTGATTTTGTTAAAATAAATGTTATTCCAAAATCTTTTGGTATTATATTTTATTTTTATAAAAATAATACCAACAATAATTATCTGATAATTATTTGATGCATGTGATGTATTTTGATGATTGGTGGGATGATCACGGACTTAAGTTAATCATGTGATGGTTAATATGATTAAATGCAATGCATGTGATGTCTTTTTTAATAGGACCTATGTGTTCTCCTCTCTCTTGATCTTATTCAAAACGTACATTCTCTCTCCCTCAAACTTTGTACTCTCCTTGATCAGATCAAGGTTTCTTATTATAATTAATTAGTATATTAGTGGGTCTGCGAGTCCGATGTTCATTATTACATATAAATGTAACGAGATAAGATTTGAGGATGGGATCTTCTGAAGACACCTCTGAAGGACGGACTCACATCATATGGAACCTGTATTGCTGGATTCACCATAGGATCTCATTATGGATCATCAGTTGGCTCTGATGATTCCATAATAGAATTAGTAGTCCATGATCATCCTATTTTAAATTTCTACTTATATGTGATATTTGTGGAAGGTGCTATTAGATAAATATTTCTATTAAGTATACTTGATACTTCAAATCGAAATATTATTAGTAGCACTTATTTTATAAAAATAACTCAAATACCCTCATTTCTTTAAAAAAATTAAGTTGTAACGTGAGATATTTAGAATAATCCACGTAACCCACCATCATTATAGATCTTACGTTAATTTTTATTTCAAATGGATTTGTTGTGCTACTACAAGATCTATTTGATTTAGAAATTAATCACGGTCTATGACATGATGTTATTCTAGATAGGTGGACAAATGGTGTAGTTTTGTTGTGCTACCACAAGGATTTCACCACGAGTTCATGCTATCTACGTAATGATGGATTAACTTAACTGAATCGTTTGATTTGTTGTGCTGCCACAAGATCATTCTGATTTAGGGGTTAAAATTGATCGGATATTGCAAATGTTGCGATTGCCAAGAGTTGGCTGCCTAAGGAACATGATGTGATTTGTTGTGCTACCACAAGATCACATGCATGATAATTAAAGGATTCTGATCCTCACTAGGAGATCACCGGAATCTCCCGTTCTGTACAATAGAGGGTCGTACAGATCGCCGAAAGATAGTGGGTGTAAAATCTAGATTAAAGTCCTAAATATGATTTAAAGAAGTATGTGCTTATTTTTCGTTATATTTCCTTGTAGGTCGCTACGTCGTCACCTAACCCTCTACGTAGCATTCTTGATGCTAACAAACTCACAGGACCAAATTATATAGATTGGCTTTGCAATATGAAGATTGTCTTCAGGTGTGAGAAACTTGCTTATGTCCTGGATCAGCCTGATCCGGAACAACCTGGTGATAATGCCAATGAGGATGAACTTTTGATTTTTGAAAACTGGAAAGATGACTCTATTAAAATCCAATGTTACATGCTTGGTTCAATGAATAATGAACTACAGAGACAGTATGATAACATAGAAGTAAAGGCCATTTTAAATCACCTACAAGAGTTGTTTGGTGTGCAATTAAGAACATAAATATATGAGATATCAAAGAAACTGTTCAGGACTAGAATGACCGAGGGCACATATGTGCAAACACATATGCTCATAATGATAGAGTGGATAGAAAGGCTCGCGGTGCTTGGTTTTGTTTTGAACAATGACTTAAGCATCGACCTAATCCTTCAGTCCTTACCAGATTCTTACTCACGGTTTATTATTAACTTCAATATGAATAAAATTGAGGTTACACTAGCTGAGCTGCTCAATATGTTGAAGACAGCTGAAGGTACTATCCAAAAGGATAAGCCACATGTTATGCTTGTTGGTAAGACCAATAAGAAAAGAAAAGTTGGACAGACCTTTAAGAAAGGAAAGTCTAAAAAGCCAGTGAAAAGCAAGCCAGCTGTTCAAAAGGACAAAGCTAAAGCCAATGATAAAGATCAATATTTCCACTGTCATAAAGAAGGACACTAGAAAAGAAACTGCAAGATTTATTTAGAAGAAAAAGTAAACGAGAAGCTTGGTGAAGCTACATGTATACTCATGATTGATCTTACTTGTCTTATAGAGAATCTACATCTTGGGTATTAGATACTGGATGTGTTTCTCATATATGTAACAACTTGTAGGTGCTAACAATTAGAAGAAGACTGAATCGTGGAGACGTAGATCTGAGACTTGGAAATGGAGCAAAGGTTGCTGCATTAGCTGGGGGGACAGTAAGACTCAAGATGCCATCATGAGACGTGGATCTGAGACTTGAAAATGAAGCAATTAAATCTTATGACTTCATTAAGAATGAAGATGAACCTTATGTATATAAAAAGACCAGTGGGAGTGCGGTTATCTTTTTAGTGCTTTACGTTGATGACATTCTACTAATTGGGAATGATGTAGGAATGTTATCATCAGTAAAGATTTGGTTATCCAAGAACTTCTTTATGAAGGATTTGGGAGAGACATCCTATATTCTAAGAATTAGGATCTATAGAGATAGATCCAAGAGGATGCTCAGATTATTCCAATCCATGTACGTAGACACCATAGTCAAAAGGTTTGGCATAGAAAATTCCAAGAGAGGTCTCATTCCAATGAGATATGGAATTTATCTCTTCAAAGGAATGTCTCCCAAGACACCTGAAGAGATAGCATACATAGATAGAGTTCCTTATGCTTCAGCAATAGGATCTATCATGTATTCAATGCTATGTACTAGGCCTGATGTGGCACATCCACCAAGTGTCACTAGTAGATATCAGTCTGATCCAGGTGAGGCACACTGGAAGGCAGTGAAATGTATCCTTAGATACTTGAGAAGGACTAAGGATCTATTTCTTGTCTATGGAGGAGACGACTTGGAACTTCGAGGATATACTGATTCAAGCTTCCAGTTGGATATGGGTGACAGCAAATCCATGTCTGGATTTGTGTTCATGCTAAATAGAGGTGCAGTAAGTTGGAAAAGTTCCAAACAAGAAACAACTGCAGATTCGACGACCGAAGCAGAATACATTGCGGCAGGCGGTTAAGGAGGCGATTTCGATGAAGAAGTTCATCTATGCTCTTGGAGTAGTCCCAAGCATTTCAGATCCTGTCCCATTATTACGTGACAACAATGAGGCAATTGCTCAAGCAAATGAGCCAAGGTCACATTAGAAGTCAAAGCACATTCAGAGACGTTTTCACCTGATCCGTGAGATTATCGCCCGATGAGATATAGTGGTTGAGAAAGTCTCATCCGTTGATAATGTAGCAGATCCCCTGACTAAGCTATTGTCTCAAAACGATTTAGAACGTCACCTTAAGTCTATGGGACTTCAACATGAAGGTGATTGGATTTAGTCCAAGTGGGAGAATGATAGAATTGAGTGGGCTAAAAGTCAATCATAAACTCATTTTGTACATTCTAGTTCGAAATATTAATAAAGGCAATCATTTCATTATGTAGTTCTCGCTTATTATAATTATCATAATGAATGTCCACAGACTTATGTAAAGGATATTGAATCATGATGAGATCATGATAGTGAGATCAATATTCTGCAAACATTTGTCTTAAACAATTCTCGATTATAGGATATTTGAGATGGACATCAAATATACGATCGACACAAGTTATTTCTGTTCATGCGATGAGGGTGAATGATTTCATATTCACCTGTGTGGTGACACTAAGACAAACTTGCGGGTGCTCATTAGAGAATGAGTTCACTGAACAGATCTGAATAAGAATACCTGGATGGTCATTATACGTAATAGTTAACCAGGGTATTCAATCGTTGCAGTAGCGCAATTGGTTCTTTGACCTGAGTCACCAAAGATACCATGCTTGTAGACTGTTGTGTCTTGATTTTCTGGCTTATGGACTTTAACTATTAAGTTCATGATAGTCAGTCTTTCAGACACAGTGGAAAGCTTGCGAAGAAAATTGAATGAACAATAAGGGATCACTCACTCTTGGTATACCACTAGAGAGAGAATGCCCTATGGACGTATACTCAGAAATCCCTAGCCAGGGTCAACTGAAAGAGGTGTCTTTCTAGAAGTTAACTGAGTACTAGAATCCATCCGGATAACGCTTTAAGGGTTTGAGGTAGAAACCATACCCTTACACTGTCGGGGCATTGGATGAGTGAATGATTAAATCTGTGCGGTATCTGCAGACGGAAATGTTCAACAAAGGGAATGTCATCCCTTATATCTTCTGAGATCATGAGGTAGTGCTTGGTGCTGTTTGTGGTCAGACAGTCTAGTGAATTTATCATCAGATGATAATTCACTTATTTATTGAATTAATTGTCTAATATAAGATGTTTAAATAATAACTAATAAATACTAAACTCAAGAAATAGTTCTAAGTTTAGTAGGCCAGAAACAAGACTGATATATGGGCCTATAGGGTCACACACATAAGAGTTCTCGAAAGACGGTGAGAGATTATAAATATTCTATTATCTGGGTTTTTATGAAAAGCTGCAAGATAACTATGGAATATTTGGAGAATTATCCAAAGCCAAACTCTTGGATAATCATGAAAATTAAACCTTGGCCTTATCTATAAGAGTTATAAAAGGAGCCATAGGGGTGGTTGTGTACATATACAACACACCACAAGTTGTTGGGAATTTCTCTCTCCTCTCTCTCTCTCTCTCTCTCTCTCTGAAGAAGACGGCGATCCTTTGTTTCTCCTCCTTCTTGACTGCATGGTGGAGATCTTGAGATCTGGTCGACGTCTTCAAGCCGAGGAGGAAAATGCGTCTGCACTAGGAGCTCATGTGGATACCTCTAGAGATCGTACACGTGTACGATTACCAAATCGGTTTAACCCACGGGAGATTCGAAACCCGACAAAGGTGAAGACCGGTTCTTTTGAATTTTTAAATCGTCCGTTTTTCGATCCCAGTAACGTGATACTCGGAATCGATTTTATTTCCGCTGCGTTTTCCAGTGATTCCTTGCAGTTAACTGTCAAACCCTAGTTGGTTCATTCACTTGGATTAGATGCTCCAATACAATATCAAAAAACACCTTTTTTGACATGATGTCCATCTTGGCCAAAGACTCCTGAGCATCATTCCCAGTGCATTCTCTCTCTAACTACCGAGACTGAATGATCCCATATTGAAGACTCAATCACCTTCAAAGTATTCCGCTGAACCCAATTACTTGGCTGATTAGGACCCTATGGTTAGAGATCCATTAACCAAGGTCAAAGCACAAAAGTCTACCAACAAGCTCAAAAGTCTACTATGATGATGAATTTGTTGGGTTCGGTCGTTACCCCCGAGAAACCACAACAGCGGAAGAACAAAATTAAAATGATTTCCCAAACCAGTTCGGGCTCCTATTGATGCAACAAAAACTATCTAAATAAATCATACGAGATTTTCACCTTGCGTAGAACACGTTGTTCTACAGTGATTGATGCTGAACTCCTCGAAGCTTTGAGCCGCACAGACGTCTGGCCTCTAGATCTTAATCCACACTAATCCTCGCAGTAACGGAGATCAACTTCTCCAAACCCGCACAACCTTCAAGCTCAACCTCAAGTCTTCCTGGGAAGAATCCAATTCTTCAGAAACTTGACGACCACCTTTTGAATGGTTAGAAAGCTTTTGCATTAGCATTATTACGGGTTGGAGAACATGTGTTATTTATAGAATAGTAAGGCGGCAGCTTGAATCGTCATTTCAGCCAATCCGTCTTTAACCGCCTCGGCTAAAAAGGTAACCACAGTTAAAGTAAACCCAGGGTATATTATATATTAATATATTATTACTAGCTTATAAAATACGCCTAATAATACATATATTATATATATGCCCTTGATATTATTGCATTTATACTTTTAAGCAATTTATAAATTCTTTTCTCAAAAGAATTTAATGTTTTAGTATATTTTTCCATACAATAATATTCCGTTCTGCAAGAGTCATTTGTGTGTGATCTTCTAGGCCCATTATCACTCTAGTTTAAAGATCCATTAACTTCTAATATAATTAGAAGTAAATTAAACCGGTTATTCCCAATAACCGTTTAATTTGTTCCGGACCTTTTTGATCACGTTGGGTCAAGCAAATCCGCGTAATCTCAGAGGATGCCGGGTTCCTATTCACCCTGTCTGGCACCTGTAAGTCTTCAGTTACCGTATCGCTATAATCTCTCGCTCATTCTATGAGTCCGATCCGATCGTATGGTATGGTTTCGTCAAACAACTAGTGATGGTGTCCTTTGACCATGACCTCCATAATAATTTCACGTTCGTTCCAAACGAATTGATACCACCATGGCCAGGGATTTAGTAGAGCGTCTATGTCATGACTCATTAACTGTCTGTGATATACCTGACAGTGAGCGATCCCCTCTTGACTTTTAACGGTCTTCGCATGTATCCCAATGTGGTTAATAATTCGGTGTTTCATAACTTATGGTTAAAGTCACTTAACCAAACATTAAACCACACCAGTCCTCACGTAAGATCTCATTAGTGTCTCAGGTCAAAAGATCAACGATACTACTGAGACTGATGGATCTTCAGTTGACATTAGGTATAATTAACTATCTGAAGATCCATGAGCGGATCAATTCAGTGAACATCCTCCCAGGATGAACACCCACACATATGTACTGGTGCCCCGCAGCTATGACCGTGATATTGGTCATCTATACATCATGCGTGCTGATTTACAAGTAATCAATGTCCCAGAGTGATTACTCTCCAATCAGGAACATTTTAAGGTATATGTCCATATACAGTCAAACTCACATTCGAGATCTCTTCTCGAAATTGACTTTACAACCACATATCCTAGAGACAACGCCTCGCAATCCACAAATTACAAGTTTACGCTCTAATTACCACTTAATTATATTGAAGAAGATTATAAAACACATTGGGCTTACACGGCCCATAATTGGTCTGTAGGACACGTAAAAACTAACAATTTCCCACTTGTACTATAGCCAATTGCCCACAGTCTTTAGGCCTATCTTTTTCCGATGACGCTCAAACACAATCTATGACAAAGGCTTGGTCAGTGGATCTGCAATATTGTCTTCTGATGGTACACGCTCTACCATCACATCTCCCCTTGCAGCAATCTTCTGAATCAGGTGGAAGCGCCTTAGAATATGCTTCGACCTTTGGTGAGACCGAGGTTCCTTCGCTTGCGCGATGGCCCCATTATTATCACATAATAATGGAATGGGAGCCGATATGCTGGGAACTATGTCAAGTTCCGAGATGAATTTCTTCATCCAGACCGCTTCCTTGGCAGCTTCAACTGCAGCCATATACTCTGCCTCTGTCGTTGAATCCGCAGTCGTTTCTTGCTTGGAACTCTTCCAACTGACTGCCCCTCCATTTAATATGAATATAAATATAGACATGGATTTGCTATCATCTGAATATGATTGGAAACTAGAGTCTGTATATGCTCTCAACCGCAGGTCCTCTTCTCTTCCATACAACAGGAAAAGATCCTTAGTTCTTCTCAAGTACTTAAGGATACATTTCACTGCTTTCTAGTGCTCTTCGCCTGGATCACTCTGATATATGCTGGTAATGCTCAAAGCATTGGCCACATCAGGGCGAGTACATAGCATGGCATACATGATCGACCCTATTGCCGAGACATAGGGTACCCGACTCATGTGCTCTACTTCCTCAGGTGTTCTAAGGGCCATGCCCTTAGATAGGTAAATTCCATGTCTCATAGGAATGAGACATCTTTTGGAATTTTCCAACTAGAATCTCCTGAGTATGGTATCTATGTACATAGATTGGGACAATCCCAGCATCCTCTTTGATCTATCACGATAGATCCTTATGCCCAGCACATAGGATGCTTCTCCCAAATCCTTCATGGAGAATGTCTTGGACAACCAAGACTTCGTTGATGTCAGCATCCTTACATCATTCCCAATGAGTAAGATGTCATCAACATAGATGACTAAGAAGGTCACTGAGCTCCCACAGACCTTCTTGTAAATACAGGGTTCGTCTTCATTTCGAATGAAGTCAAAAGATTTGATAACCTCATCAAATCTTAAATTCTAACTTCGAGACGCTTGCTTCAATCCATAAATGGATTTTTGAAGCTTGCATACCTTTTTTGGATGCTGCTTAGATGTGAATCCATCAAGTTGTACCATGTACACCTCTTTTGACAGGTTTTCATTAAGGAAAGTTGTCTTCACATTCATCTGCCAGATCTCATAATCTAGGTATGCTGCAATGGCAATGAGGATTCTAATTGACTTTATCATTGCTACATGTGAAAATGTTTCGTCATAGTCAATTCTTTATCTTTGACGATATCTCTTTGCCACCAGTCGAGTCTTATAAGTGTCAATGTGTCCATATGCTCCGATCTTCCTATTGAAGATCTATTTGCAGCCGATATGGACCTTCCTTTCGGATATGTCAACCAAGTTCCAAACTTGATTGGTATACATGGATTGGATTTCTGAAGCCATAGCTTCCTTCCATTTCTCGGAGTCAGAATTACAAATTGCCTCCTGATAGGATTGAGGATCACCATCCTCATTTATCTGTACCTTAGATGAACTGTCAGAGACATGTCCAACATATCTCTCAGGTTCTCTAGGTACCCTACCAGATCTTCGTAATATCTGTGTTTCATTTTGAACATTTTCCGTAGGTGGTGTATCAGACTGTATCCCAGTTTGTCGTTCATGGACCTCGTCCAGTTCTATCTGGCTCCCACTATTTTTTTGGAGGAGATATTCCTTCTCCAGGAATACAACTCTCTTGGCCACTAAGACCCTTTGCTCAGAAGGGTAATAGAAATAATATCTAAAAGTCTCTTTTGGATATCCCACGAACCTACACATGTCTGTTCTCGACTCTAGCTTATCTGCGTCATTTCTCTTCACATGGACAGGACGCCCCCAAACTTTAATGTGATTAAAGTTCAATTTCCTTCCCTTCCATATCTCCTATGGTGTGTTAGGAACTGACTTACTCGAAACCCTATTTAACAAGTAGGCTGTTGTCTCTAAGGCGTACCCCCATAGAGACAATGGTAATTCTGACAAGGCCATCATGGAACGAACCATGTCTAACAAGGTCCTATTTCTCCTTTCAGATACACCATTATGCTATGGCGTATATGGTGGGGTCCATTGAGAAATTATTCCATTGTCCTTCAGGTAAGAAGTGAATTCGAGACTTTAAGTATTCACCTCCTCGATCCGATCGAAGAGTTTTAATACTTTTACCAGTCTTCTTCTCTATTTCATTCTTATATTCCTTAAACTTCTCAAAAGCTTGTGATTTATATCTCATTAAATATATACAGCCATACCTAGAGAAGTTATCAATAAAAGAAATGAAATAGAGATATCCTCCTTTAGCTTCTATTGATATGGGTCCACATACATCCGTGTGTACAAGTTCCAGAAGCTCAGCAGCCCTTTCACCATGTCCACTAAATGGGTTTTGGTCATCTTCCCCATGAGACATGACTCACAGCTCACATATATCAAATGATTTGAATTCGAATGAATTTAAGTATCCATTTGAACATAGGTGAGAAATCCTCTTCTCTCCTATATGACCAAGTCTGCAACGCCAAAGATATGCAGGATTCACTTCTTCTGTCTTATCACTGGAAACCTGCATTACATCATTACATGTATCCAATACGTATAACCCATTGAACAAACAACCATTAGCTATAATCAAACCATTATTGATAATAGAGCACCCAGTACTAGTTATCGTCAAAGAGTAACCAACATTGTTTAAGCAGAAAATAGATACAATATTTCTAATAATTTTTGGAACAAAATAACACTCTGTTAATTCTAGAATTATCCTAGAAGGTAAACTAAGATGAGCAGTCCCCACAGCTTTAGCAGCGACTATAGCTCCATTGCCCATCCTTAGTTGGATATCTATTTTGTCAAGTCTTCTTTTATTTGTCAGTACCTACAAAGAATTGTAGATATGAGATGCGCATCCAGTATCCAATACCCATGATGTGGATCTTATAAGAGACAAATTTAAGTCAATGACAAAAATACCTTTATTTAGAATTGCTTTACAATTCCTTTTCCAGTGACCTGTCTGTCCACACTGAAAGCATTTGTTGTCTTCTTCATCCTTCTTGCCCTTGCCCATGCCTGCCTTGGTGATCTGATTACCTTTAGTCGGTTTCTTTCCCTTCTTGTTATTTGGTGTCTGGGTGGCCTTCCTTTTCTTATTGGTTCAACCAACAATCATTACAGAAGATGATTTTTCCTTCTGCATGGTCCCTTCAGCACTCTTCAACATATTTAGGAGTTCTGGTAGAGAAACCTCAATCCTATTCATGTTAAAGTTCATGATGAAGGGGGAAAATGATTCAGGGAATGACTGGAGAATGAGATCAATGCTAGGTTCAAGATCCAACTTGAATCCTAGCCCATTGAGTCTCGCTATTCACTTCATCATTTTCAGTGCATGAGCCTGTACTGAAGCACCCTCAGACATCCTAGTCCTGAAAAGTTTCTTGGAGAGCTCATACCTCTCTATCCTACCCTGCTCACCGAAGAGCTGGGGTAGTTGGAGAAGTATAGCTCTACAATCTGTCTTTTCAAATTGCCTCTGTAGCTCGGGAGTCATAGATGCTAGTATATAACACTGCGTAAGGGAAGAATCTTCCGACCATTTTGCATAATTTAATTGATCACCCTCTTCGGCATCAGCGGTAGGCTCAAGTTGAATCGTGTCTAACACGTACACAATCTTTTCGGCTGTTAAGATAATTCGCAAATTATGTAGCCAGTCTTGATAATTAGGTCAAATCAATTTGTTCGCATCCAAGATGCTACGGAGGGGATTCGACAACGACATGATGATTTGAATGAAAAATAAAAGACAATATTTTAGCATGCGTTCAAGGTTCTAACTTAGATGTGGTTTTCTATCTTACTTAGCTCCACTATTTTGCGTCGAACTATATGACCCTCAATCATATAGAACGGGAGATCACGGTGATCATCCTAGTGGGTTGGAATCCCAAAAAGACTGAGATGCGACCTTGTGGAAAGCACAACAAATCACATCCCATCTCTTGGCAGTCAACAACACTTGCATCCAATGCAATATTCGACTTTCAGCCCCCGAGTGGTCATCCCCTTGTGGAAAGCACAACAAAGGATACTTCCAGTTAGATCGCACCACCATTACTACACAGCAATGAGTTCGTGACCCGACCCTTGTGGAAAGCACAACAAGGCCAAGTTCAGTCCCTCATCCCATTGAAGCAAAGCTTTAGGGCTGAGATCCTGCCACCAAATCATGAACTTTGTGGAAAGCACAACAAATCCATGAGATAATGGCATTCAGTCACCCAATAATGGTGGAGGGCCACGATGGCTTCTAAAGCCACGTTCACAGATCTAATATTTAATAAAGACGGTATTTTGCTTTTATCTTGGTCTCACCTTAAGTGGTAGAATAAATATATTCTTGCTATATATTTACTGTACCTAGTAATTGCTCAAAATAAATGCATCCCATGCACATAAATTAGCCTGGGTGATCATGGACTCTAACTAAAGCTACGCAGATATCCAGCCTACTTCCCAAGTAGCAGTATCATCCTCGCAGCTCGTCATCCATACTTTCAAACTCCATCCGCAACATTAATTACAATAATTACACGGTTCGCAGGCCGGATAAAGAATTACATGTCAAATAATTTCCAACAGCTCTTAGGGCGAGTACATTTATCGGAGGAAGATAGAATTACATTGGAAATTAAATAGAGAGAGAAGGGAGGCTCGCAGACCTCAAACGAACTGAGCTAAGTCCATGATCACCCACCATTCCAAACACAATCATATCAATCACAGAAAGGTTATTTTAAAAATAATCCTTATATTTGGATTGAAATCATGGGTTGTGCATACGAGAAATTTCGGTCATGATTAGTTTTGAAAAGCTCATTGTTGCATTCAAAAGTAATCTAATAGAGACTAAAATAAATATGGCATCACAATAACAACTATGCACAGAATCATTTCATATGTATAAGAGGATATACACATGAATTTAAAAAATTTAAATTCAATCAACCACGACGATTAAGACAATCATGAAATTTAAATTCAAATTAATCATCCAATGATTAAAATAGAATACAATTTAATTAAATGATCGTCTTCAATTATTTTTCATTAAAATTTACTATTATTCCTTTGAAAATTATCTAATAATTTTACAAATTCAAAATTTGAATTTTAACGATAATCCTCTCAAAATTCGAATTTAATAATTATCTAATAATTTCAAATTCAAATTTTTTGAATTTATACGTAATCTTCAATTAATCCCAAAATTTACATGATAATCGTCAGATTAATCAAAATCAAATTTAACTAATCGTATCTGACAATTATCTTAATTGTTGAGATAAAATTTTAATTTTCTGAGCCAGTGCAATGCGTATTGCGGGTTGGAACAGTGCGCCTAACAGTGAAAAAATCGGGCAACAAATCAATTTTAAACAATTTAAAATGACGTGGACGGCAAGACCAAGCACCTTCCACCAAGTGGAAGGCACCATGTTGGCCGTCCACTTGGTGGACGGCCCGCACCTTGGCCGTCCACACCATGTGGACGGCCACCAAGTTGGCCGTCCACCTGGTGGACGACCAATAACTCAGCCTTTAACAGCCCGACGGCTATTATGAGTGCCATTTACAATTTGAAAAAATTCCGAAAATTCTCAAACGGCCTGACTTTTTGCCGTCCAGTTTCCCACTGTTTTGAAAAATAATTTTTTCGTGGCCCAAAAAAATTAAAATAAAATTGAAGAACTCGAACTTGATGTTAGAACAGAGATCGTTCTTCCCAGTTGCATTAACAGGAGCCTAAACTTGGCTTTGATTGCACTGTTGGGTTCGGTCGTTACTCTCGAAAAATCACAGTAACGGAAGAACAAAATTAAAATGATTTTTCAAACTAATTCGGACTCCGATTGATGCAACAAAAGCGATCTAAATAAATCATACGAGATTTTCACCTTGCGTAGAACACGTTGTTCTACAGTGATCGATGCCGAACTCCTCGAAGCTTTGAGCCGCACAAACATCCGGCCTCTAGAACTTAATCCACACTGACCTTCGCAGCAACAGAGATCAACTTCTCCAAACCCGCACAACCCTTAAGCTTAACCTCAAGTCTTCCAGGGAAG
Source organism: Zantedeschia hybrid cultivar (assembly GCA_030544215.1). Taxonomy (NCBI): domain Eukaryota; kingdom Viridiplantae; phylum Streptophyta; class Magnoliopsida; order Alismatales; family Araceae; genus Zantedeschia; species Zantedeschia hybrid cultivar. The sequence continues at coordinate 9,129,283 of JARZZO010000013.1, read as the reverse complement.
AATCCAATTCTTTAGAAATTTGACGGCCACCTTTTGAATGGTTAGAAAGCTTTTGCATTAGCATTATTACGGGTTGGAGAACATGGGTTATTTATAGAATGGTAAGACGGCAGCTTGAACCGCCATTTCAGCCAATCCCGTCTTTAACCGCCTCGGCTAAAAAGGTAATCACGGTTAAAGTAAACCCAGGGTATATTATATATTAATATATTATTATTAGCTTATAAAATAGGCCTAATAATACATATATATTTTCCGAAAATTCTCAAACGGCCTGGCTTTTTGCCGTCCAGTTTCCCACTGTTCCGAAAAATAATTTTTTCGTGGCCCAAAAAAATTAAAATAAAATTGAAGAACTCGAACTTGATGTTAGAACAGAGATCGTTCTTCCCAGTTGCATCAATAGGAGCCTAAACTTGGCTTTGATAGCACTGTTGGGTTCGGTCGTTACTCTCGAAAAATCACAGCAACGGAAGAACAAAATTAAAATGATTTTCCAAACCAATTCGGACTCCGATTGATGCAACAAAAGCGATCTAAATAAATCATACGAGATTTTCACCTTGCGTAGAACACGTTGTTCTACAGTGATCGATGCCGAATTCCTCGAAGCTTTGAACCGCACAAACATCCGGCCTCTAGAACTTAATCCACACTGACCCTCGCAGCAACGGAGATCAACTTCTCCAAACCCGCACAACCCTTAAGCTTAACCTCAAGTCTTCCTACGAAGAATCCAATTCTTTAGAAATTTGACGGCCACCTTTTGAATGGTTAGAAAGCTTTTGCATTAGCATTATTACGGGTTGGAGAACATGGGTTATTTATAGAATGGTAAGACGGCAGCTTGAACCGCCATTTCAGCCAATCCCGTCTTTAACCGCCTCGGCTAAAAAGGTAATCACGGTTAAAGTAAACCCAGGGTATATTATATATTAATATATTATTATTAACTTATAAAATAGGCCTAATAATACATATATTAGATATATGCCCTTGATATTATTGTATTTATACTTTTAAGCTATTTATAAATTCTTTTCCAAAAAGAATTTAATGCTTTAGTATATTTTTCCATACAATAATATTCCATTATGCAAAAGTCATTTGTGTGTGATCCTCTAGGCCTATTATCACTCTGGTTTAAAGATCCATTAACTTCTAATCTAATTAGAAGTAAATTAAACCGGTTATTCCCAATAACCGTTTAATTTGTTTCGGACCTTTTTGATCACATTGGGTTAAGCAAATACGCGTGATCCCAGAGGATGCCGGGTTCATCTTCACCCTGTCTGGCACCTATAAGTCTTCAGTTACCTTATCGTTATAATCTCTCGCTCATTCTATGAGTCCGATCCGATCGTGTGGTATGGTTTCGTCAGACTACTAGCGATGGTGTCGTCTGACCATGACCTCCATAATAATTTCACGTTCGTTCCAAACGAACTGATACCACCATGGCCAGGGATTTAGTGGAGCGTCTATGTCATGACTCATTAACTGTCTGTGATCTACCTGATAGTGAGTGATCCCCTCTTGACCATTAACGGTCTTCTCATGTATCCCAATGTGGCTAATAATTCGGTGTTTCATGACTTATGGTTAAAGTCACTTAACCAAACATTAAACCACACCAGTCCTCACACATGACCTCATTAATATCTCAGGTCAAAGGATCAACGATACTACTAAGATAGATGGATCTTCAGTTGACATTAGGTATAATTAACCATCTGAAGATCTATGAGCGGATCAGTTCAGTGAACATCCTCCCAGGATGAACACCCACACATATGTGCTGGTGGCCGATGATGCGTATTTAAATGCCGTCGTTAAAACACAAATATCATCAACCTTAAATTCCTATTTTATCACAAATGATTTGCAAATAGTGTGGTGATGAGATCGGGTTGATCCACGAAAAAATAGAAATCTAATTTTGAAAACTTTGGATTTTGAATGAAATTGGATTTTCGAATTGATACTCTAGTTGAAAACTTCTATTTTAAACGAAATTAATTACAAAATTTTAAATGTTCTCAAAACTATCTGATTAACATCGAGAGCCTACCATTAGAACATGATGAAATAATTTGTTGAGATTAAACGAAACATGTGAAACTAACAAAAGAATATTAATCTAGAAAAGAAAACAAAAATAAATAACCACAAAACAAACACAATGACTTGATCACTATTAATAAAATGAAAACGATTACAAAATTCTAAAGGAAATAACACTAACATAAATATTTCTTAATTCAAATATGGTGAACAATAATGCTAGAAGAAAGCACAGTGCAGGGAACCAGCTCGAGCAGCTCAGTGGGCCGCTGATAGGTGTGATGTGAAGCTTGGGCGCAATGAGCCACTGGCGTGGCAGACTTATTGGCGGGGGTGGTAGACGAGCGGCAGTGGCTCGAGCGGGAACATGCGACTGCATGCCGCGTGGCGAAGCGTGGCGGCGCGAGCTGCAACACTGCGGCACGGGCGATGATGCCCAACCCAGCGAAGCGTGCGGCATTGCCGCGTGGCGAAGAGTTTCGGCGCAAGCTGCAACGCCGAGGCACGGGCGACGAGGTGCAACCCCGCGAACAGCCGCGTGGCCTTGGCGGGGCCGGCTTCTGGCGGCTGGTGCAGCTAGGGAAGCTACGTGGCTCTGGTGATCCTGCCCAGCAGGCATAGACGACGAAGAGGGCGGCGGCGAGGCTCCAAGAGATGCCACATAGGGGAGCGGGCCCGAGGCACTGCGTTGGTGCGCGTGGGAGCAGAGAGAGACACGCAGAAAGTGAGAAAGAGAGAACGTGGGAGAGAGGGAGGATTGCAGAGAAAAGAGAAAGAGAGAAACTGACAGAGAGAGACGCAGAGGGAAAAGAGAGGGCTGCGTGTATGAGAGAGAGAGAGAGAGAGAGAGAGAGAGAGTAAAAGAGAGAGAATAAAGAAAGAGAACAAAGAAAGAGAGAGAGATCTGGCAGGGATAAATGCCGAGAGAGAGATGCGTAGGGGGAGAGAGAGAACAGTGGGAGAGAGAGAAAAAGTGAGAAAGAGAGAAATCTTCACATCACTTTTGCCCCCAAATGGTAAGATCGAAATTTCTCCAAGACAAAAACAACAACTAACAATTCCTTTTCTGTGATGGTATAGTTCATCTGAGCATCTACAAGTGTACGACTTGCATAATAAATCACCACGGGCTTTTTATTGATTCTTTGTTCCAATACTGCCCCCATAGCATAATCAGAAGCATCGCCCATTATCTCAAAAGGCAAAGACCAATCAGGCGATTGGAGAATGGGAGCTTTGGTCAGAGCCTCTTTTAAAGATTTAAATGCTTCCAAGCATTTTTCATCAATATGGAATGGGACATCTTTGGCTAAGAGAAGGGTTAATGGTTGGGCAATTTGAGAGAAATTTTGAATAAACCGACGATAGAAGTCGGCATGGCCCATGAATGATTGAATTTGCTTTACCGAAGTAGGTGGAGGAAGATTGGAGATTAGGCTAACCTTAGCTTTATCCACTTCGATACCTCTTCCAGACACTATATGACTTAAAACTATGCCCTCTTTAACCATGAAATGACTCTTTTCCCAACTTAGAACCAAATTAGTCTCTATACATCTTCCAAGTACATTTTTCAAATTCCCCAAACAAATTTCAAATGAATCCCCGAATATTGAAAAATCATCCATGAATACTTCGAGGAATTCTCCCACCATATCTGAAAAGATGGCCAACATGCACCTTTGAAAAGTTGCTGGTGCATTACATAGTCCATATGGCATTCTTCGGAATGCAAATGTACCAAATGGACATGTGAATGTGGTTTTCTCTTGATCTTCTGGGTAGATAGCCACTTTCCTAAATACCTATCTAAGAAACAGAAATATTTATGACCCGCTAGCTTTTCCAAAATCTAATCAATAAACGGGAGTGGGAAATGATCTTTCTTTGTCATTGTATTCAATTTTCTGTAATCAATACAAACCCTCCACCCCGTGGTTAGTTTAGTGGACATTTCTTCACCTTTTTCATTTTTTACCACAGTTAAGCCAGACTTCTTTGTCACTATTTGGGTTGGACTTACCCACTTGCTATCAGATATTGGGTATATGATACCCGCATCTAGCCATTTCACCACTTCTTTCTTAACCACTTCCATCATAATTGGATTCAATTTCCTTTGCATCTCTCTACTAGGTTTTGCATTATCTTCAAGATAAATATGATGCATGCATGTAGTTGGGCTTATTCCTTTCAAATCAGCTACTGACCACCCTATGGCTTCTTTATGAGTTAGAAGAACTTCAATGAGTTGTTCTTCTTGGGTAGGGTTAAGATCTGCAGCTATGATCACAGGTAGAGTCTCGGACGGGCCCAAAAAGACATATTTGAGAGAGTCCGGTAAAGGTTTGAGTTCCAACTGAGGAGGAACCTGGAGAGATGGAGGAGTAGGTTCTAGATTGAATTCAGGTAGAGGTTCAACCTTATTAGGCTGCCAGGCCTTCTTATTCAAATATGATATGGCCATTAACTCATCTTCTTCTTCAAATTGGGCCAAAGGGGATGTTTCTAAAATGTTATCAATCACATCAATTGCAAAGCAATCTTTCCCATCCTGCATATGGCCAGAAGCTTTGAAAATATTGAGGGATAATTTGTGATCCCCAAATAAGATGTCCATTAACCTAGATTTGCAGTTAATGGTGGCATTTGCAGTAGCCTGAAAAGGTCGGCCCAATATGATTGGGCTACTTCTCATATGCTGAACGGGCTCCATATCAAGGATGACAAAATCAACTGGGAAGTAGCAAGTATCAATCCTGACAATGACATCTTCCACCATTCCTTTCGGTGTCCTAAGAGATCTATCGGCCAATTGTAAGATCACCGGAGTTGGTTTCAATTCTCCTATCCCAAATTTTTCATAAACTGAGGTGGGCAATAGGTTCACACTTGCTCCAAGGTCCAATAGTGCCTTATCAAAGGTGGTTCCTTCAATAACACGAGATAAGTGGAGCTCCAGGATCTTTCATTTTTTTAGGCAATTGATTGAGCAAAATGGCACTTACTTCTTAAGACAAAAAGACCTTCTTAGGATTTGTTTTGGGTTGTATCTTATGAGTACAAAGTTCTTTTAAAAATTTGGCATAGGCCGGCACATGTTGGATTGCATCAACCAATGGTATGTTAATGTGGACTTGTTTAAATAAGTCCATTAACTGTTCATTTTTGGCTTGGATTTGATGCTTTCTTTTCTCTTTGCCATTCTCTAAAGCTTGTGGAAAAGGGATTTTTGGTTTATAATTCTCAGGACATTCTTCTATTTTTCCTTTTCCTTGACTGATATTGGGTTGTTCATTCTCATCTTCATCTTCTTCTTCTCTTTCTTCTTCATTCTGTTCAGGATTGGGCTGACTAGATCCTTGGTTTGGGTAAGGATCCGACAAGACTTTACCACTTCTTAAGGCCAAAATTGCTTTCGCATTTTCTAACTGTGGGCCTCTTGGTGGATTTGAGCCCATTTGAGGTTGGGCTTGAGGATTAGGTAGGATTGGTTGGTGTTGGAAACCCGGAGGATAGTTTCGCGGGTTTGCAATGGGTTGACTTGGTAATGGGCCCACTTCCCTCCTCATGGATGTATTAGCCATTTGACCCAATTGGGCTTCTAATTTCGAAATGGATTGTTGTTGAGAGATGACCAATTGTTGCAATTGTTGCTGCTGTTGTTGTTGATTCATGAGTAATTGTTGCAGCATGTTGAATTTGTCATCATTTTGATTTGATGGCTGATGTTGTGGGATTTGATGGCTGATGTTGTGGGATTTGATATGGAGGTTGAGAGAACATATTATGATTATTATTGGGCTGAGAGTAGGGAGCTTGAGCTTGGGATTGGATAGGTTGCCCTTTATTGAAAGGTTGATTTGGACAGTAATTCTGTTGATGAGCCCTATTCTGAAAATTTTGTGTTTGTGAGTTTGGAGCTTGTTGAGGTTTCCATGAAAAATTAGGATGATTCTTCTAACTAGGGTTGTAGGTGTTAGAATATGGATCATAATTGGGCTTTTAATAACCTTGGGCTGTTTGGACTTGTTCTTGGATGAACAGTGGCAATTGGGCCGCCGTAGGACACTCACTGACATGGTGAGTTGGGCTGGCACAAAGACTACAAGCTTCTTGATAAGATGGAGAAGGTTCTGAGTATGGTGTTGATTGTGCATGGATATTAGATCCTTGATTATTCGAAGCTAGGACTTGGTCTAGCTTTTGGGCCATAAGATCCATTTTGCTCATTGTTGGGCCAGAAGGTCCACCTTATCCAACTTTTGGGCCAAAGCATTGATATCCATCCTAGGTTCAAATTCTCCTCTATTTCTTATTTCATAAATTCCAGTCCGTTTGGATGTTCCCACAGATCTTTCATATGATGAAAGTGAAGCATGATTTATTGAATTTTTACTTAACATTTCAGACAAATCATAAGGTTCTTCCTCACTTTTGCTCATGAATGCTCCTCCACAAGATACATCTACCATTTGCCTGTATTGAGCATCTAAACCTTTATAGAATTCTTGCACAATTTGCCATCTAGACAATCCATGGTGTAGACATTTTCTCAACAATTCCTTCAATCGTTCCCAAGATTCATGGATTTGTTCTCCCGGTAATCGTGAGAATCAAGTTATAGCCCTTCTCATGGTATTTGTTCTCCCAATAGGATAGAATTTTTTCAGGAATTCTTGTTGCATTTCGGGCCAAGTCCTAATGGGCTTCCCTATCGTTCCAAGCCAATATTTGGCTTTGTCCTTAAGTGAGAAAGGGAATAGGATAAGTCGAAGGGCATCTTCCGTGAAATCTTGAATTTTCACGGATGAACAAATCTCAAAGAATTCATCCAAATGTTTATATGGATCTTCATTAGTATTCCCATAAAAAGATGGGAGCATTTGGATGGTGCTTGGCTTGATATCATAATGGCTAGCATAGACATTAGGCAATTGGATACAAGATGAAGGATTATAATCTTGAGGAATGAAGTATTCCTTCATTTGTTTAGGCATTTGTTGATTATTTCCAGCCATTTGATGTTGAATATTGGTTTGGTGATGTAGGTATCTCTCAATTTCTTGAATGAGTTTGATAATATACGGCTTTTGAGATCTTCTACGTAGCATACACTAGACCAAGATGAGATGAGAGTGGTTGTTTTTGTTATTTTTATTTTTATATATTTTTATGTTTATTTATGCAAAGACAAACAAGTTAACAACAAATTCATAATGACCTAAGTGTATCATAGACTTAAGAATGAGATTTCTCACAAAATGGATAGAATTCACTATGAATAACCCCTGCAATAGATCAATCGGCTAGGTAAGAGGTGGGATAGTGGGAGGCTCCCCTTACTTTTGTAGGGACCTAATTAAATAACCACTTGTCCACTTAGGCGTTTGCCTTTGTAACCTCTAGCCTCGACACCGTTGTCCAAAGTATAAATGAATTCAAAGCTCGGTCCAATCATAGTGTGAACCCTAGGTGCAATTGCTATTTGATTTTTATTGGGCTTGGGACAATGCAAGATGGAGTGTTTGTGGTTTGTGGGCCAAGGAAGGGTGATGAAATCCCCACCTTATCTTGTTATGAAGATGCCCTTAAATTATTTTATCAATGAAATGCACACCCCAATTCAATCAAATTTGTTTTGTGCAATAATGAAATGACAATGCATGAACATGTTATTTGCACAATTTGGAAAGACTTATCTTGCCACCCGCACTCTTCAATATGAATCAAATGACAAAAATTAAAAATTAATGCATTCCTAAATGATGCATGTCCTAAAACATGATAGTTTGGTTTCTAATCTTGAAATGCATTTTTTTTTATTTTGTTTTTCTGATTTTTTTATTTATTTAATGAGATCTATATTTATTCTAAGTAAATATGAAAATAAAATAAAAATATTAAAGAAATTGGAACAAACGCACCAAGTTGAGTTTTCCTTTTGTCTTTTTTTTTTTAAAAAATTCCTGCAAAAAGAGAAAATAAATATGAGTATGGATTTATACAAATGGATCCAAAATAATCAAAATTAAAATTCTAAATCCCCGGCAATGGCGCCAAAAATTGATGCGTATTTAAATGCCGTCGTTAAAACACATATATCATCAACCTTAAATTCCGATTCTATCACAAATTATTTGCAAATAGTGTGGTGATGAGATCGGTCGATCCACGAGGAAATAGAAATCTAATTTTGAAAACTTTGGATTTTGAATGAAATTGGATTTTCAATTTGATGCTCTAGTTGAAAACTTCTATTTTAAATGAAATTAATTACAAAATTTTAAATATTCTCAAAACTATCTGATTAACATCGAGAGCCTACCATTAGAACATGATGAAATAATTTGTTGAGATTAAACGAAACATGTGAAACTAACTAAAGAATATTAATCTAGAAAAGAAAACAAAAATAAATAACCACAAAACAAACACAATGACTTGATCACTATTAATAAAATGACAACGATTACAAAATTCTAAAGGAAATAACACTAACAGAAATATTTCCTAATTCAAATATGGTGAACAATAATGCTAGAAGAAAGCACTGTGCAGGGAACCAACTCGGGCGGCTCAGTGGGCCGCTGATAGGTGTGATGTGAAGCTTGGGCGCAATGAGCCACTGGCGTGGCAAACGAATAGGCGGGCGCGGCAGACGAAGAGCGGTGGCGGCTCGGGCGGGAATACGCCACTGCGTGCCGCGGCAAGGGCGACGATGCCCAACCCGACGAAGCGTGCGGCGTTGCCGCGTGGCGAAGCGTGGCGGCGCGAGCTGCAACGCCGCGGCACGGGCGACGAGGTGCAACCCCGCGAACAGCCGCATGATGCCGCGTGGCCTTGGTGGGGCCGGCTTCTGGCGGTTGGAGCAGCTGGGGAAGCTACGTGGCTCTGGTGATCTCGCCCAGTAGGCATAGACGACGAAGAGGGCGGCGATGAGGCTCCCAGCGATGCCACGTGGGGGAAGCGGGCCCGAGGCGCTGCGTTGGTGCGCTTGGGAGAAGAGAGAGACACGTAGAAAGTGAGAAAGATAGAACGTGGGAGAGAGGGAGGATTGCGGCGAAAAGAGAGAGAGAGAGAGAAACTGACAGAGAGAGACGCAGAGGGAAAAGAGAGGGCTGCGTGTATGTGTGTGTGTGTGTGTGTGTGTGAGAGAGAGAGAGAGAGAGAGAGAGAGAGAGAGAGAGAGAGAGAGAGAGAGAGAGAGAGAGAGAGAGAGAGAGAGAGAGAGGAAGAGAGATAGTAAAAGAGAGAGAACAAGGAAAGAGAGAGAGATCTAGCAGGGAGAAATGCCAAGAGAGAGATGCGTAGGGGGAGAGAGAGAAAAAGTGAGAAAGAGAGAAATCTTCACAGAGAGGGAAGAGGTGTGCGGGTGAGAGAAAAAGTAAGGGAGAGAGAGAGGTTTAAAAAAATTCTGAAAATTGGGAACACCCCTCTTTGACTTCCTCCCTTGGTTTTATAGAAAAAAGGGGAGAGTTTGAATTTCAAAAAGAAGTTTTAAATTCCTTGCATTAAGCTCCCCCTTGATTAGGGGATCCTCTTTAGAATATTAAATAGTATTTTGAATTTCAAATTTTAAAATAAATCTTCTTTTCTTTGAATTCCAGAATGCCCTCCTCTCTCTTAATTATTGGATCATCTTTTAATTCCATAAAAGCTATTTTGAAATTTTGAATTTCGAAATAAATATCTTTCTTTTTAGATTTCAAGATTCCCTCCTTCTTTCTCTCTTAGTTGGCATGTGGGCCCCGGTTGAAGCTAAAATACAAAAATAAAATGTTGTTTTAGCCAAGATTTGAACCTGGTCACTTCACTGAAGTCCAAGTGGTCTAACCACTTTGCCATCTGCTCCTTCATGTCCTATATTCACATAAAATAACAATTAAGTTCATGCGGCAGTCAATAAATCATCCAAGTACACATTAAATAATAGTCGATAAAGTCTTGTTTGAGAATGAAATTGCTATCCTTATTCAATCCATTGAGTGAAGATATTCGATTTTTTACAAAATTGATATGTTTGAAAGCACAATTGATTTATTTATCATTCCATGTGATTTTGTTCATTAAATTGATAGCAAAGTGTGTAAATTTCATTTGTTATTTATGTAAAATTGTGAACTTATCAGCCCATGCCTATGACCGTGAGATTGGTCATCTACACATCATGCGTGCTGATTTACAAGTAATCAATGTCCTAGAGTTATTACTCTCCAATCAGGATCAGTTTAAGGTATGTGTCTATATAAAGTCAAACTCACATTCGAGATCACATCTTGAAATTGACTTTACAACTAGATATCCTAAGGGAAATGGAAAGCAATCTACAAATTACAGGTTTACGCTCTAATTATCACTTAATTATATTGAACAGGATTGTACAACACATTGGGCTTACACGGCCCATAATTGGTCTGTAGGACACCTAAAAACTAACAGAATCAAGTTGGATAACAGTTAGACAATTTACTATCCAGCGATCTAAGTCAAATTAATTCAGTGAACTCATTCACTAATAAGCACCTATATGTTTGCTTTAGTGTCTCCACACAAGTGACTATGAGATCGATCATCCTCATCATATGAGCATGAGTAATCTGTACTAGTCTCATCAGATATTTGATGTCCTTCTCAAATATTATCTGACTAGGAACAATTAAGAATGTGTGTCTAAAGGATATTAATCTCTTTATTATGGTCTAATCATTGCATATATTTATGGACTTCATTATGAGACATTTAATCGAATTACACATTGCGAATATTAATACCTTTACTATTATTATAAGAACAAGATTGTACAAAGTATGTGATTGGCTTAATGGACACATGCACTACTAACAATCTCCCACTTGGACTAAAGCCAATCACTTTTATGTTGTATACCCATAGACTCTACGTGACATTCAAATACAACTTAAGACAAAGGCTTCATCGGTAGATCTGCTACGTTGTTGGCAGAGAGAACCTGTTCCACTACGACATCTCCTTTGACAATAATCTCTTTGATTAGGTGAAAGCGCCTCAGAATATGTTGCAACTTTTGATGAGACTGTAACTCTTTCGCTTGCACAATAGCCCCATTGTTGTCATACAGAACTGAGACTAGATCAAAGATACTCAGCATCACATCAAGATCGGTGATGAACTTCTTCATCTAGACTACTTCCTTGGCGGCTTCAGCTGCAGCAATGTACTCAACTTTTATCATTGAATTTGCAGTGCTTTGGAACTCTTCTGGCTCATTGTACATTCATTCAAAGTGAACACGAATATGGAAGTAGACTTGCTATCATTCGGATCAGATTGGAATCTCGAATCCGTATACCCTCGTAGTTTCAAGTCACCTCCTCCGTAGACTAAAAATATATCTTTAGTTCTTCTCAAGTACTTAAGGATACACTTTACAACCTTCCAGTGTGAATCACCTGGATTTCTCTGATACATCCTCGTAACACCTAGGGCATATGCTACATTAGTCCTTGTACATAGCATGGCATACATGATAGTTCCTATAGCAGAAGCATAGGAGACTCTATCCATGAATGCCCTCTCTTCAGCAGTCTTAGGAGACTGCTCCTTAGAGAGAAAAATTTCATGTCTTGTTAGTATGAGACTTTTTTTTAGAAATTTTCATGTCAAACCTTTTGATAATGGTATCCATGTACATAGATTTGGCCAAGTCAAACATCTTTTTCAATCTATCATTATAGATCCATATTACCAATAAATAGGATGCTTTTCCCAAATCCTTCATAGAGAAGTTCTTTGGCAACCATATTACTATATCATTCCTAATGAGGAGGATGTCATCAACATAAAGTATGAGAAAAGTGACTACGCTTCCACTGGTTTTCTTGTACACATAGAGTTCATCTTCATTTTTAATAAAATTATGAGACTTGATACTCTCATCAAATCTTATGTTAAAGCTCCGAGATGCCCTTCAATCCATAAATAGACCTCTGAATCTTGCATACTTCATCTAAAAATTCTTTGGATGTGAAACCTCAGATTGTATCATATACACTTCTTCCTTAAGGTTTTTATGGAGGAGACGATCTTCACATCTATCTGCCAAATTTCATAGTCACAGTATGCAGCAATGGCAAGAACAACTCCGATCCACTTTATCATGGCAACTGGTAAGAAAGTCTCGTCATAGTCAATTCCTTGCCTTTAAGGATATCCCTTTGCCATCAATTTTGTCTTATAAGTGTCGATTCGTCTATCTGCATCGATCTTTCTCTTAAAGATTCACTTAAAACTGACAGGTATGATGCCTTTGGACAAGACCTCCAAGTTCTAAACTTAGTTAGTTTATATGGACTATATCTCAGAATTCATAGCTTCTCCTCATTTTTCGGCTTCGGGGTTTACAATGGCCTCTTAGTAGGTCTTCAGATCATCATCTTCATTGTAGGGTATGTTGGACACACCCTCATTGGTATGTCCAACATATCTTTCGGGTTGTCTTGGTTCCCTAGTTGACCTACGTGGTTCATGTGTGTTCTTGAATAGGTTCAGGAACCGATGACTCATCTGATGAGCCTGGCGTAATCTATATATCTAGAACTTATTCTAGAACTAACTTGAACTATTTTAATCCCACTGTCTTCTTGAAGGGGATTCAAAAATATAGCTCTCCTGGCAACAAACACTTTTTCTTCACCAGATGATAAACGTAGTACCCAAAAGCTTCTGTTGGGTATCCCATAAATCTACACCTATCGGTTCGTGATTTCAGTTTGTCTGGGTCATATCTATTCACATGGGCAGGACAACCCTAATGTTATGATCTAGACATTGAACCCATTTCATTTCATTTATAGATTTTGATTTACTAAGCTCACTTAGTCAATTTTTAGTTAATTAGTCCTAATTAGAGCCCATTAAGACTTAATTTAGCTCATTTATATTATTTAATTAATTATTAACAATTAAATCTAATTAATAGATAATAAGTGATATAATAATGGGTTTAGAATGGGTAAGTCAACTATGAAGTCAAACTAGGCCCATTAAGCCTATTAGTGTCCCAACTAGGAAACTAGTTAGTTTCTAACACTTGGTCAAATTTTTGGGACTATAAACGGTGAGAAAGTGCTATTTTGCGAATGCAATAACTTCGCGCACAAAAGTCTATGAATGACATGGAATATATGGTTGGAAAGAGGGTATAAAATACTACAATTTTGTCAAAAGGAGCAAAAGCTAATTTGACCATCTAATAGGTCGACCCATTTTGCACGAAAATTTGAATTTCGAGTTTGAATCGGAATGTGTTAGCTTGTTGATTAAGCAAGCTATGATTGGAGGTCGACTTGGAAAGTTTGGGAGCTTAATTTAAGTAGTATTAGGAAGCCAAATAGAATATAAGGGACCTTGGGGTCGTGCATAAGGCCTCTTATATACAGCCCCAAGTTAAGAGGTAAGAGCATCGTGTTCTTCATGAGAAAGAGAAGTATTTCGATTTAATTCCCTTTGGCAATTGATTCTAATAGATGTATTGTTATTTTTTGAGGTTTAAAGGTCACGGGAGAAGCCTTATATCACAAAAAAAACCAAGATTTGGAGTGTTAAAAGGTGATTGAAAGGCATTAGAGGGGAGTGTTCTTCGCGTTCTAAACGTAGGATATGAGAACCCATTGAATGTTTAATTTGTATTAAAACAAAAGTCTATGTTTTGATATTTTAAAGATCATAATATGTGAAATGATTATTTCTTTCTATATTAAGAAAAATCTCAAAAACCCCAAGAAAATTGATGAAAGGTGGAAAACTATATGTCTGGTGGGTGGCCGGCCAACACAGTGGCCGTCCACACCAGACGGCCAGGTCAACGGTGATGGATATAGGTGTCCTCTAAGCCAATCATTAGACACCTATTTCAATCTGGTTCACTAATAAATGGCATTAGATTCATTATGTAGATTGGCATATGAATAATTGCGCATAATGAAGTCCATGAATATGTGCAATAGTCATCAGATTATGATGAGATCATAATAATGGGACTGATGACTTATAAACACATATTCTCAATTGTTCCTAGTCATAGGATGTTTGAGAAGGACATCAAACATCCGGTAAGACTAGTACAGGTTATTCCAACTCATATGATGAGGGTGACTGATCTCGTTAGTTACTTGTGTGGAGACATAATGGTAAACCTGTAGGTGCTCATTGGGGAATGAGTTCACTGAACTGATCCGACATGAATCGCCGAATGATAATTTACCTGACTGTCAATCGGCTTGATTCATCGTCACAGTGGCGTGGTTGATCCTTGGACTTGAGACCCCAAAGACACCTTATCGGTGGACTTCTGGACTATGACCTTGACCTATGAATCCCTATCCACGGGCTTTCTAATAGTCAAGGATCGGGTCCAACGGAAAACCTTCGAAGGTGATTGTATGTTCAATAAAGGATCGTTCGCTCTCAGGTAACTGGAGAGAGAATGCTCTAGGATAGATCCGCGGGAGTCTCTGGCCAGAGCAGAAACAATATCAGAAAAGATGTTTTCTGATATTGTTCAGCGGAGTCTGATTCAAGTGAGTTGACCATCTAGGGTTTGACAGTTGACCATACCTTAGGTTAACTTGAGAGCATTGTGCGAACGAAGGATTATAGCCACACGGTAACTATGGATGGACAGGTTCCATGAGTGGGTTGCTGAACCCCATTACCTTCCGAGATCATCCAGTGTTGCTTGGCACCCAACTTGATCGGAAGTCCGACCGAATTTACATGCGATTTTAATTCGGCTAAGTAATTAGTTAATATCTAGATATTAATTAATTACAATAAGTTAATAACTAGTTATTGGACTTAATGGGCTGAAAACCGGACTGGTAAATGGGCCTAGAGGGTCACACGCAATAAAATTCTCAGTCGGTGGTACATAAGTGGGATTTATATTAACTCGGAGACTTTTATGAAAAGTCGCGCTGACTTAATATATATACGCGTTGTTGAGAAACCCTAGGCCAAGCTCCAGGGTTTCCCCATGCTAGCCGTCATCCCCCCTTTCTCTCTCCTCCTTTGGGCACCCCGTTCAAGGTACTGGAACAATCTTCGTCTCTGCCATGCGTGATTCTCAAAAGTCGGGAATTCCCGTCCGTGGGTTTCTGGACACCGTTGCGGCGATGGATCTTCAGCGGGCGAGCTGATACGGACGAGGGAGCGAGGACGAACAACTGTGGAGGATCGCGTGGATACCGCTGTAGGCTGGACGCTTGTGCTGCTCGCGGCATCGCCTCGACGGAACCGAGACGGAAGCGTATTCGAATCCGTGCACGGCAATCAGATTATAACCCGGTTTTCGGTTTTAGTTTTTCGTTATGAATTGGATCAGCGGGCATCGGGCTGGATATTTTATTCGTCGTTTCCTCTGCGTTCTTCGCGTCCCGCCCGGATCCCAACAAATGGCCGTTTGGCCATCAGAAGACCAAAGTGGTGGCCGTCTGATGTCACCATACGGCCAGCCACCTGGCTGGCAAGATGAACCCGTTTGACCATCAGAGGGCTAGCAGTCTGGCCGTCTGATGCTTAGGATTTCTGGGTTTTTCGGCCGACTTCCGAAGGCCCGTTCTCTCTCGTCCAATCTTTGTTTCACCTGAACCTTTGACATATGTTAGTTTATCATGTCTGTTATGTTTAAAAAAAATTCCATATTTTTATGAAATCATTTTATATATATTCTATAAATTTCCTTGCAGTTTATATTATCTGTCTTGATAGCATGTTCAGTTGGACTTGTGAGTGTTATAACTCCTTCAATTCAAATCCAAATCTTACCAAAGGTTTTGGAGTCCTTTGTCATATTCTCCTTGACCTCTCTGTAAAATTTTAGAATTTTCTAACATCGTTTGATATTTATTTCGCCATCTGTTTTGATTTGCTGAAATTTTGTTAAAATCTAATTTTCTGATTCGAAGTAGGAGTCTGACATCATATCAATCTGTCCAAAAATTGATGAAACTTTGGCCACATGTTTTGTTTGATCTATATGTTATATTATCCAAGTTTGGCTATTTTTCAAATCTATTTTCTAGTTTCGGATCTATTTATTGAATTTTTAGTTTCACAAATTAGGTTTAACACTTGGAAAATATATTTATTTGTCCAAAAATTATGAGAATATTATTGGAGCATATTCCATACAGAAACCTGTTGACACTATTGTTATTTAGATTTCACATCTATATGACCATGTTGGTCCTTTTAAGTGGTTATTTTGTAAGTAAAAGTACGTATTTTGACTTATACTTATATATAGCACTTTGGTAACTTAAATTCAAGATCTTTGTTTATCTTATGTCACCATTTGATCTTTGTTAATATAATTGTACTATAATTATTTGACTTTATTTGGACATTGCCATCTTAAGGAGGTATTTGTCCCGATTCCATTATAAGCATCCATTTCGGATAGGGTATTTTGTTTGGAATCCAAGGGCAAACGGATAGAATCCTGATTTTTGACTGGCTAAAACCAAGTGACGGCGATACGTAACGCTCTAGAAGTTTAGAGTTGGGTGGGACTTACACTCTCCAGTTTTGCGCAGTAACCAAGATCTCTGCATCATTTGTCTAGATGCTTTGGTATTTGTTTTGTTTGGCTCCTTATATTGTGGTTTGGGTGCATGTCGTTAACATTTGATATGATACATTTGGTATGATTTAATGGACACAAAATTCTAAAATTATGTCTCATATGAACTTAGCTTATTCTTTAAAATCTCAGATGCACGTTGTCCTTTATTTGTTTCATACTTAAGATCTATATTTACTCATATACCATAATTTGATCAGATTTGTTGGACTACTGTATCATACCATTTGTTCTGTGATATGTGATAAGCTTAATTTGATATAAGATATGTTTAGTTCGATATGTGATATGTTCGTTACATAGCTAGTAGATTTGATAAGTCACATATGAATTTGATTTTTCCATCATGCTAAGTAAGCTATATGTTATTCGATTTGATCATGCTATTAGAAAACACATGTGATCTGGTAAACTTATATGTGACCATGTTTTGTATCATGTTCTTATTTGAGATATATGTTATTGTGAATTCTAATTAGTTAGTTTATCATCACTTTTCAACTATTATATTATTTAGCATTTAGTGAGTCTTATTTCCTACTGAGTGATTATAGTTATAAATTATATTAACATTTTTAGAGTCTACTGAGAAGGAAGAGTTAGATTCTTGATTTGGTGAAAATCTTTAGATTTGAAGACTTACACTGTTATCTAGGTAGATTTGCTTATTTGCTTAGTAGATTGATGTAGTAGGAATAGAGAGAGAGATATGTACTTTTTATTTCTTTAGTGAGTTGAGTGTTTTTATTTCCTATGGACATTTGGTATACTTTGAGATACTGGTATTGATGTTATACACTTGTGAAATTATAATATTGGCAAATAAAATTTTATTGGATTGTTTTGATGGTAGATGGCATGTTTATTGCTCTAGTTATTTGTCTCTCATCATTCATATTCAATTTGTATGCTATTTGGATGCATAGTTACGTAACTTGAATCTGAAGTGAGTCTAAATGACTGAACCGTTCCAGAGACCTAAGAATGTGATATCAGAGCATATGAATCATGAGAGAACATTAACCGTTACCATCCGATCATGAACCATACCAATTTGATTTAAGAGTGTAGGTAGGACGAATGGGGTAGATTTAAATTCTAAAGATTAAGGCCCGTCTAAAATCTCAAACATAATCTAATTAGCTTTTGTTTGTATTGAATTTCAGGCAATGTCGATCACAAGAACTGGGGCTGGGAATAGATCTCCATCGTTCGACCTGTTAGTACTGAGGAGTCTCGTGCTCAGGGAGGCTCAGCTCATGATGAGACCCAGACACCTAGTCAGGGAGTTGTGCATGTCAACCTAATGGCCATGCCTCACAGAGACTTTAGCATATCTTTGCAGACTTTTCAGGGAATGGTCCAGACTATGCAGGCGCAGGCAACACTTCAAGACCATGATAAAACATATGGGGCTGCTATCATGGAGAGGTTCAAGAAGCTAGGCCCTCCTTCTTTTAAGGGGGAGAGCAAGCCCGGAGTTGCTGAAGACTAGCTGTTACAGATTGAGAAGATCTTTGAAAGCATTAATTGTTCCGAAGAAAGCAAGGTCCGACTAACGACCTTCATGCTGGAGGGTCCTGCTGACTTCTGGTGGAGATCAGTCAAGATGACTATTTTTGTTGATTATGTGGGGTCCATTCCATGGGTTGAATTCTTAGTAGAGTTCATGAAGAAGTATTTTCCCTCGCATGTTTGAGACGCTAAGGTGCAGGAGTTTCTTATCCTCACGCAAGGGAGCTTATCTATGGCCGCATATGAGGCCAAATTCATAGAGCTAGAGTGTTTTTGTAAGGATTGGGGTTTAGGATCTAGTTATATGGTCGGTTTCGGTGTCGGACCCGTTGGTTTGGACCTTTGTGGGGCTGGGGAATGGGCTCTTTTTGAAAGGCGTCGGCCTTAGGGGACGCCATTTAGGAGTTTTGCTGGGGTGCCGCGTGGGTGGGCGTGGGGGTGCGTGTGTATGACCTCGGTCGTGTCTTCTGAATGGCGTCTTACATAGACGACGTGATTTAGACATCTTCCAGTGTACGACCCCGTCCTGTCGCCTTATTGGCGTCGTTCTAGAACGACGCGTTTTAGTAAGTTTCTATTGACGCTCCAAAGCCCTCATTCATTTCCCTTATTCTCTCCACTCTTCTCTCTCTCCTCCCCCTCCTCTCCGAATACCTCCGGCGCCCCCTTCCCCTTCTCCTTCTCTTCATCTCCCCATTCTTCCTCTTCCTCCACTCCATCAACCTCCTACCCCTCACCACTACCACCACCATCTCCTCCACAGCACATTGCTCTCCGGACAGCGGCCGACGTCCCGGAGGAGTGACGGTGTCTACGGCAGTACCGGCGGCGGCTCGTGGCGTGGCGATTCGGCGGCTAGGAGCAAGGAGGAGTTCAAGTAATCAGTTGGGTGACGATCTTCGTTGTATTTGTTTAAAATCATATTTTTCCCCGCTTTAAAACATGTGTTGTGTGTGGAGGTTTTTGAGTAGAAAAGCATGTTTTAAGGGGTTTTTGATGAAAATAGACATTTTGGATTTTCAGAAAGTAAATTCGATTGTTGGGCCTCTCCCCTTATATTCCTTTTGTTTTTTTTAGTATTTTGGGGGAGAAGAGGGATCCTCAGTTTAGCTCGGTGGAACGTAGTTTCGGGCGTTAAATGGCGTTGGGACCAGGTGATGCCATTTAGAATGGCGTCAAGACCAGGTGACGTGATTTAATGGCCCAATTTCCCGGTTCCCGAGGCCAGCATGGGATAAAGAGCTGAATAGTGTCGGCCATGAGCGATGCCATTCAGGCCAATATCCCTGGATCCGAGCGCTTGTGAGAACTGAACCAGTTTAAGGGTCTTGAATGACGTCGGCCACGGGTGACGTGATTCAAGACAGAACCCCATTAATTCATGCAATTAACATGTGTTTACATTATTAGATAATTCAGTTAAATGTATGTTCGAAACCGTACTTCGAGAATGAGGGTCACGTGACCGGATCGCACTGCATTGTGTTTTGTGCGATCGTGGACCTAGAGTGACAGTTGTTAGCGCTTATGCACCTTGTGTTGGTGTGGGAGTGATACAACGCCGGTGTGGGAGTGGTGGGTGACGCCTAGAGAGAGAGTCACCTGGTGTACCCCAGGGTATAGTTAGTAGTTGTGTGGGAGTGGTACACTTGGAGTGTCACTCGTGGCTGGGAGGAGCAGAACCACCTAGAGCTAGACAGGCCGGAGTAGCCAGCGCGCTATCCAAAGGGTTGTTGTTCCATTCCAGTGGGTCGGTGTTTTCCACGTTTGGCTGCGTGGTTTGTGTGTTTAGTTGAGATGCTAGTTGTGGACTCTGTGGTGGAGTGGTTTCAGAGTTGTGCATATTGTATTTACAAATGCATGTGTTTTATATCGAAGTTTAGGAATCTTTGGGAGTTGTGTTTACTGCTTTACTTATTTAATTGCCTATATTTGTGTTGTTGCACTTGTGGGTGCGTGAGTGGGTGGTGGGGATCGGAGGATTCCTACTGAGTCCATTTCGATGAGACTCACCCCTACGATTTTCATGTGAGGGTTCCAGGCAGGCATAGCGTGGAGGGTTTCATCTCAGGTTGCGCGCCAACAACCACTGTTCCGGGATATGTCTCGATGTGGTTGTTATTTTCCTTTTAGGCCTGTACATTTAATTATTTCTTTTCGGTTGGAATATGTAATTATTTGCTGAGTCGAGTCGAATTGCAATAATTTTAAATTCCTGCACTTCCTTTACAATTCGATGTGATGTGGAATGTTTAGCTTAGTTTATCATTTATTTCCCAAACATATCGAGATCCTGGCTTGGCTCCAGTTTTTAATGATTCGGTACCCATTTAGTAATCGGATCCTCGATTATAAGATAGCAGGTCGTTACAGTTTTTCCCCGCACTTCTTTCTTGAAGAAGTGGAGCGGGTGAAGAAGTTTGTACATGGGCTTCTAGGCGCTGTCCGAAGCCGGGTGGCCCCGTTTTGACCCTGGACTATGGATGAAGCTTTGGAGACTGCTTATATTGTTGAACAAGCGCAGAATTCCTTTCTAGAGGAAAGGAAGTCACAAATTAGAAAAGGGACAAATGCACCACATCAGCGTAGAGGATTTGACAAGAAGTAAAAGTTCATCCCAACCGCTACAAATGCTACAAAGAAGGTGGAGCTTACTACGTGTGCTCAATGTGAGCGTGTGCATCCCAACAAGGAATGTTGGCATACAACTGGCAAATGCTTCAATTGTGGAGAAGTTGGACACATGATGCGCGATTGTCCAAAGCCTAACGGGAACACTGCACCTGGAGCACCTGCGAGAGGGAAGGCATGAGTCTACGCGCTGACCAATGCTAAGCTTGAGGCGGATGACAACAACAACAACAATAGGGCTACAGGTACTATCTTAGCTGCAGGCACCCGTACTCGAGCTATGTTCGATTCAAGTGCCACAGATTCTTTTGTTTCCACTGGTTTTGTTGATTCTCTAGAGAGTATTGTACTTTTAGAAATATCGCCCTTGATTATCACCACGGCTACTGGTGAGACTTTGATTTCCAAACTTATGGTGTCTAGCCTCCATGTTCGCATAGTAGATGAGGATATGTTTGCATGGCCCTATGTTATTGATATGGTAGACTTTGACATCATATTGGGCATGGACTTTTCAAAAAAGTATGATGTATTGCTATATTGCCGTAAGAAGAGAGTGATATTCTATGGTCCTAGATCTAAAGATACTTTCTATTTTTAGTGTCCAATGAATAAGTTTGGAAAGGTGTTTGTCTCTACAGTAAAAGCATAGGTCAGGGTTGTGAGGCATTCTTGGCCAGTATGGTGATTGATGATGACACGACCAAGATGGTGCAAGCATCGAGGTGATTCAGAATTTTCCTGATGTGTTTCTTGATGATCTGCCTGGGTTACTACCATCTCGGGATATTCACTTTACCATTATTGATCTTATGCCAAATACTGCACCTATTTCTGAGGCACCATACAGAATGGCTCTTGCCGAGTTGGCAGAATTAAAGAAACAACTACAGAAACTTCTAGACAAAGGTTTTATACGTCCTAGTGTATCACCATGGGGTGCACCAGTGTTATTGGTCTGGAAGAAGGATAGGTCGATGCGTCTATGCATTGATTACCGCAAGATCAATCATGTCACTATCAAGAAAAAGTATCCTTCGCCAAGGATTGAAGACTTGTTTGATCAGTTGTAGACAATAAAGGTCTTCTCTAAGATTGATCTTCGGTCTGGCTATCATCTGTTGCGGAACAAGGATGAAGACATATCGAAGACGGCTTTCCGTACAAGGTCACTATGAGTTCTTGGTTATGCCTTTTGGGCATTAGTATGCCCCTGCTGCTTTCATGGATTTGATGAATCGAGTCTTTCAACCATACCTTGACCAATTTGTTGTTGTCTTCGTTGATGATGTGCTGATTTACTCTCCGAGTGAGGAGGCACACATGGAACATTTGAAAATTGTTCTGGAGATTCTTAGGACTCACCAGTTGTATGTAAAATTGAGCAAAGGTGAGTTCTGGTTGGAGCAAGTCCAATTCTTGAGACATGTTATTTCCATGGATGGAGTTTCTGTAGACCCAGTTGTTGGGTATAGGTGTTCTCTAAGCCAATCATAAGGCACCTATTACAATCTAGTTCACTAATAAATGACATTTATTTCATTATGTAGATTAGCATATTTATAATTGCGCATAATGAAGTCCATGAATGTGTGCAATAGTCATCAGATTATGATGAGATCATAATAATGAGACTGATGACTTATAAATACATATTCTAAATTGTTCCTAGTCGTAGGATGTTTGATAAGGACATCAAACATTCGGTAAAACTAGTACATGTTATTCCAGCTCATATGATGAGGGTGACTAACTTTGTTAGTCACTTGAGTGGAGACACTATGGTGAACCTGTAGGTGCTCATTGGGGAATGTGTTCACTGAACTGATCCGACATGAATTGCTGAATGATAATTTACCTGACTGTCAACCGGCTTGATTCATCGTCTGAGTGGCATAGTTGATTGATCGTTCAAACATGTGTGTCGTTAAACACTTGTACAAACGTCAATATAAATTAAGCCAAACTCACATATTTTAAGCACATATAATGAATCAAGTGGTGAGCGGGTCGAATCCACAGGGAAATAGGTTTTTAATCTTTGAAAACTTTGAATTTTAATTATTTAAAAATAACAAGGATTTGAATTAACTAATTAAGTATCCACTTAAGTCGCAAATCAATTAACTAAAATAACTAATATTAGAAAACCTAACTAAAAGAGCTAAAACTAGAGAGTAATTACAACTTTATTTGAAGAAGAATTAGAATTTGGATCTAAACTAAAAAAAAAAAGATTAACAATGTTTCAATAACAAAAATGTAAATTACATCATCTCTGTTTTTAAGATCCAAAAAAAAAAGAAAATCAATAAACAAATAACCTAATCTAATAAATAAATAACTAACTAAAAAAAAGGACAAATAAACATGAATAAAGTTGCAAGAGAAGCTCCTGCGGGTGCTAGGTGCACTGGTGTGGCGGCTGGGGTTCGTGGTAGGAAGAGGAAGGCGAGGCGGGCCCTAGGCGTAGTGTGTTGGGTGAGACAGCAGACGGCGTGGTGCGCCCCGTACGGGCTCGGCAGGCATGCGGCGGCTAGGGGTGGGAATTCCCCGTGCGGTGACACGTGGCAGACGAGGTGGTAGCAAGCCCGGCGACAGGTGCTATAGAGCGGCGACGCGTGGACGTGGGTGCGCGGGCGCGATTGACGATGGAGCGTCACGCAAACTTGCTGGGGCCGACACGTGGGCATGCGGGCCCACTTCTGCTAGGTATGGCGGCGGCAAGGTTAGCCATATCGTACCGGATCGTGCTGGATCGTATGAGTTGACTCGGATCTGGGCGGACCTGATGCGCTGGCACGGTCGGCTCTCCTGAGTCGCTTTGAACCGCCATCGACTCGTCTTGTATCGTACCGGATTGCATCGTCTCGTAGCGAACCGATGCGATTCGGCCCGATACAAGTCAAGTCGCTCAGATTCGGCCCCATATTGCCCGAGACTATGCGATCCGATATGATGTGGGGCTTAAAACCCCTAATTGTCCGTTGCGTTTCTGTTCGGACAGAAACGCACCAGATGCAGGAGCCGCACCCTTCCCCCCTCTTCTTCCTTCCATTTCTCTTGGTGTTTTTGGGAGATCCAAACATTTTTGAAGGTTTGTAGTTGATTTTGTTGGAAAGGAAAAGTGTTTTCTATCTCTTTTGAACGTTTTCATCTCGTTTCAAGAAGGTAAGCATTCAAACACTAAGTTTTTTTTTTCATCTTCTTTTCTTGTTGTTTGATGTTGTTTAGGGTATTAAGAGATGAAGAAGTGGTAGATCTATTGTCTCTTTGTAAAATTGACATGAAAAAATCTAGATTTGTTCAAATTTGAGGTAGATTTTTATTATATAACAAACAAATATAGAAAAAATCAAAAAAATAAATAAATGATATATTTATGTGATGATGGGCATAGATCTATGAGTTTCACATGTTTGCTTAAAATTTCATTCAAAATGTTAAGTTATGAAGATTAATGTATTAATGTGATTATTAAAATAAGAAATAAAATTTAAAATATAAATTAATTTATAAATTGTCTACTATATATTCTAGAAGTAAAAAAATGATTAGATTTAGATCCATGTTTTAAATTGTATGTTTTAAGTATAAAATTTTTATTTTGAAATCTTATTTTTAAGTAATTAAATTAGTTAATGGTATTATATATTATTACTTAATAATGTTTAAATGTGATACTTGTATATAAATTTTAGACATGCCTACAACTTATATTTGTGTTCTTCATACACTTTAAGTTATGCTTTTATAAATATGTTCAATTAATATTTGTAATTTATGTAATTTGTTAAGTATATATTAATGATTTATTCATTTTCGTAATATAATATTTCATATTTATTTAATACACTTTAAGTTATGCTTTTATACTATTCTTACTTGTTATTTAATGTATTTGTTTGTTCTTATTTCTCTTTTATTTGTTGTCATTAGATGGCCGCCTCACCTCCTCGTCGAGAGTCCGGAGACATTGGATGGTAGCATGGGAGCATGGTTGATGGCAGTAGGCACAAGTTCAAGTGCAATTACTGTCAGTTTATAGGACCGGGAGGTGGTGTTTCTCGATCGAAGAAGCACCTTGCAGGAGGAAAAACTGTTGGGTATAATGAAGTGGTTGGTTGTAAAAATGTTCCTGGGGAGGTAAGGACGCAGATGGCTCAACATTTGAAAAGTTTAAAGGAAGTGCGCTTAAAGAAGGTTGCAGACAAAGAGAGGGAAGAACACATGATCTATGGAGTTGTAGGTGGAGGGGATAATGATGAAGAAGGAGGCTAGACTGAGTGTGATGGCGATGATGATTTCAGGAGGTACATGGATGTGACCCTCCTTCTCCACGTACTCGACGTGTGTTGGAGCTCAGTAGGCATAAGCATCGGGAGAGAGAATTTATGAGAGCTCAGCAGGGTGTTGGTGGAACATCAGGTGCTGGTGGGAGTTCTTCTATGGGGTAGGCTCAACCTAAGAGGAGGTATCCTCTTATTTTACTACTGGACCAGCACCTACAACTCGGCCTCAGAAGCACAAATCAAGCACTCCTGTTGAGGAGGTTGACCCTTATATGTTTCCTAGGGAGCATGGAAAATAGGTTGATGATCGCTATAATAAGAAGAGTGGTCCAAGATACATATTGGGAAGGGCTGGCATCATGCAGGCATCTCCTTCAATACAGCAAACATCCCTTACATTTCAAGTATGATCCATGAAGCACAAGCTCAAGGATTACATGTTAAACCTCTCACTCTAAAAGAACTGGCAGGAAAATATCTTGATGATGAGGTAAAGGAGATCAAGCAGTACATTGGTTCTTTCAAGAAAAAGTGGGAGAAATATGGGGTTACCCTGATCTGTGATGGCTGGTCAGGGACCACCAAGAGCAGTCTTATTAATTTTCTTGTCTATTGCAACAAACAAGTGTTCTATCATATGTCTGTGGATGCATCAAATCAGATATACAATCATGAATACATTATGCAACTGATGGACAGTGTCATGGAGGAAATTGGCGAGAAGTACATTGTCCAAGTGGTGACACATAATGGCTCCGCGTACAAGAAGGCATGAGAGGAGCGAATGCTCCGCAGACCTCATTTGTTCTGGACCCCATGTGCAGCCCACTGCGTAGATGTGATGCTAAAAGAAATTGGACAGCTGGATCCTGTCAAGAATAATGTTGCCAAAGCACAGAAGATTACATGATACATCTACAACCATTCTTATGTATTGAGAGTGATGAGGGATCATACACATGGTGAGTTGTTAAGGCCTGCAATCACAAGATTTGCCACCAACTTCATTGTCTTGCAGAATATGTTGAAACATGAAGTAGGCTTGAACAAATGTTTAAAAGTGACAAATGGATGCACTCTACATTTGCTGGGACAGACAAGAGAAAGAAGATTGAAAGCTTGGTGAACAACAATGATTTATGGATTAAGATAAAGCTTATTATATAGCTTATTAAGCCATTATATGAAGTCTTGCGCTATGTGGATGGAGATTGGACACCAACCTTAGGGTTGGTGTATGCCAAATTGAAGGCTGCAAAGAGGAAGATACCTACAATCTCAAGAAAATATGAAGACAAATTATTGAAGATTGTAGAAAGGGGGTGGGACTTCCAGATGGGCAGAGAGTTGCATATGGTAGGTGAACAATTTACATTTCATGACCTGTGGTGATAATTTTAATTGTTATAATGATGCTTGATGGGTGATTTTCTTTTATTACAGCGTATTATCTCCATCCGGTATTTCAGTATGCTCATTCGTTGGCGTACAATGATGACTTGATTGCAGCTGTGACAATGGTGGTCAACCGACTTGTGGGTGATCCGAATGCAGCAGTAGAGGCAATTAATGAAGTAGGGTTGCCAATCTATTATTCTATCATTTATTTGCGTCTGTTATGTGAAGGTCATAATAATATTGTTAATTATGCAGATAAAAATCTTTCGAGAGGCAGTAGGGACATTTGCAGAGCCATCAGCTATAGCTTGCCGTGAAAGATCTGATGCTGGTATAAAAAGAACTTTGTTTAGAAAACACTTCCATATACTGCTCTTTCTAATTTTCATATCTTGATAGACTTCGATTGTTTGTTTTGTAGTTGATTGGTAGTTGAATTATGAAAAGTCTCCACCAACGTTGAGAGACATAGCCATCAAAATCTTATCGCAGACTTCTTTCTCCAGTGGATGTGAGTGGAACTGGTCTACGTTCGCTCTGATCAGGTGGAGAACAAGATGATGAACATATTGCTGGTTCAGGTCATGATCAGGAGCATGTAGAAGCTCATGATTAGGAAATTGACTTAGAGGATGATGACTATGATGATGATGATGATGATCAATTGGTTACAAGGAAAAGAAGAGCAGTACCTCGGGATAACTCAGAACAGTGGGAGTGGCTAATGCAGGGTCTTGCACTTTAGTGTCCTCCAGTTGCACATGCACCTCAGCCTCCTCCAGCTTCACTAACCTCGGCATCCATCCAGATCTCAGCCTGTATAGAGTGGACCTGCACAGGGACAACGTTCTAGTTAGAGTTCACGTCATTCCACTGCACGCCCTCCAGCACATCTCCCAGCTGGTGTAGTGCAGAAGCAAGCAGGCGGCAAAGAAGTAACTTCAAAGGGTAATAAGGGATGGAGTGGCATGAAGTCCTAGATGTCAAAGGTGTTAACAGGATCCAAAAAGGGTAAGAAGAAGAAGGATGATCCACTTGACATTGCAGACTTAGAAACCTTGGATCCTAATGCTTAAGATGAGACACCATCTCCTTTTGATACTCGAGTCTCAGAGAGTAGATCTTCTTCATCAACTGGAGATGATATAGATGATGGTGGCACGGGGAGTGGTGGGGATGGTGGACAGGGTGTTGTTTGTAGTGGTGTTGGAGCTGGTGGTAGCCATACTAGTGGAGGTGGAATTGGTGATAGGGTCCTTTATACTGGGGAGCAGGACTTCACGCACGCTACTCAGGATACCGACCATGGAGCTCGTGGGCCAGATGAAGCTGTGGAGGCACTACCTCGTGCTTTGATAAAGGTTCTGTATCGTCGGAGGGGACAACAAGCAGACATACCAGATCAGATGCGCATTGACTCATCCTCAGATGATGAACATTTTTATAATCCTGACCCTGGCACGATCATGTATGAGTACAGGTTACACCACATCATGAGAGAGCTTGATGGGCTGAGTACACCAGATGACAGAAGCTCAGGTGTGGGACATTATAGCTCGGATGCATCCAACTCCCAGCATCAGGCACAGACAGGATAAGAGAGTACATCGTCTTACAATGGTGATCATTCGGTCTCAAGATATCATCAACCATATGGATATTCTACTTCAGGTGCATATCCGTATGGTGGTTACAGTTACGGTGAAGGAGTACATTATGTTCCTGTAGTACCATGACCAATCATATACAGACCGAGTGATGTGGCATATCAGCAGTACTCAGCAGAGTTTCATCAGAGATATAGCTTCTATATGACCTATATGACTTGGAGCCAATATCAGGACTATGTGGCATTCAACTATCAGGTTTAGTTACTAGGAAATGCTTCGACGGGGACTTATAGCTATGCCATGCCTTCACAATATCCATATTGGGGCCGTTATTGGGATTTCATTCTTTACTTTTGTTGTCATTTTAAACCCTTAAGTCTTAATATGTTTGTCTCATTTTAATAATTTAATATGGTTCAATAGTTCAAATTTTCAAATGAAGATCATGTTCTTAAATTATTCTTTCAATTCTTCTTTTGCAGATGCCACGTGAATGACGTCATCTAGCATGGGACCACGAGTACACAGTCTCAGGAGATCGACAGATCCATTGTCTTTACTGTGGACACCTTGTTGGTGGGATCCATCGTTTCTTGGAGCATCTTGCGGGGAAACGTAGAGATAGCATCCCATGTCCTTCAGTCCCTCGTGATGTCTATGTATAGTTCCAACAGTTGCTTAGGAGGAGCCATCATATAACAGAGGACGTACACACCTGATAGCAAGCCAACTACATCGTCGACTCGTCCATCGTCATCTACGTCTAATGGAGGATCTAGAGCAGAGATCGTGGATGCTATGAGAGCATTTTTTTAGAGTTTCATGTTCCATCGACTGCTATTCACACACCATCATTTGTTCAGATGGTTAGATGTATTCAGAGATAGCCACATGTCCCACCTCCTACTCAGATTGAGTTAGATTTTGGTAGAGAGGATGAGGGATCTTTTGCTTCTTCTGATGATTTTGAAGAGGATGATTGAGTGATTTTATGACTCATGTAACTACTGCATATGTCATATTGTCATATATAATATCATGTCTGAAAAACTTATGAGTTTTCAGTGTTGATGCTTGAAATTTTATATTTCATCCTTCTATGAGATTTGGTGTGACACTTTCTTTTGCAAATTGATATTTCTTGTATTCAATTCTTCTTAATTAGTATGTTAGGGACTTAGGGTATCTTTTTTACATAATTAAATACATGAAATTGATATTTTCTTGTTAAATGTGACTCATAATCATTTACCGTAATAAAAACATCTAGTAGAATTTATAAAATGGTATACTTATGTCAATAAACTGAAGATTTCTCTTCAAAAAACCAAAAAAAAAATTGAACCGGCCTGAACCGGACCGACTCGTACGAGTCGGCCCAAGTCGCTCGAACCGGATCGTATCCGACTCATATATGCAAGAACCCGATCCGATCCGGATCCGCGAGACGGCGAACCTTGTGCGGCGACGAGCGTGTGGAGAGAAAGAGAGAGTGAGAGAGAGGTGGAGAACGTGAGAGAGGGAGACAAAGTAAGAGAGAGATGGAGATAAAGGGGAAGACAGAAGGAGGGGGCCTGCAGGGGAGAGAATAGAGAGGAAGAAAAGTAAGAGAGAGGGTGGCAAGGAGCGGAGAGAGAGAAAAGTAAGAGGGAGAGAGAGCTGACAGGGAGAGAGGGGAGAAGAGAGAGACAACAGAGGGGAGAGAGAGGGAAAAGAGAGAGAACAAGTGAGAGAGAGAGAGAGTCGTCGAGACAGGGAGAGAGAGAAAGCTCGGGAAAGAGAGAGGGTGGCAGGGAGCTGAGAGAAAAAGTCAGAGAGAGAGAGGCCAAAAGTGGGGGAGAAAAGAGAGTCTACGGAACCCTAGGGGAGAGAAGAATTCAAAAAAACAAGAGAAAGCCCCAAAAGAAGAAGAGAGGTTCGTTTAAAAGGGAAGGGTATTTTCAAAAAGAGGAAAGGAGAGAAGAAAGAGGCGGCGGCTGCTCCAAGGCTCCTTTCTGGAGCAAAAATTAGGGCAACCTTTTGAGAGTGGTCAAAGACTATTTTACCCCTACTCCATTAATTCTTGCAAAAAAATTGTTGCTTTTGCTGAGATTTGAATCTTGGACCTCCCATAAGTCTCCAAAGACTTAACCATTATACTACAACTTCTTTATGTCCTATTTACACAAAAATAAATATAAATTAGGATCTCATTATATTTATGCTGAAATAAAATTCTTTATTTTCTCGATTTTGCCAAAATACACCATATGCCGTTATTCACATGAAATGATGATATTTTTAACTTGGAATTCAGCAAAATTGGTATCGTTGGAATAAGTGCAAAATTATCTATCATTTCATGCAGTTTTAAACATAAAATCATGAATATAATGCATGTATTTGCCTTTTTAATGATAAAAAATATCAACTTATCATTGATCCTTGGACTTGAGACACCAAAGACATCTTGTCATTAGACTTCTGGGCTTTGTCCTTGGCTTACGAATCCTTATTCACGGGATCTATAGTAGTTAAGGATCAGGTCCAGCAGAAGACCTTCGAAGGTGATTGTGTGTTTAATATAGGATCATTCACTCTCAGGTAGCTGGAAAGAGAATGCTCTAGAATAGATCTGCAGGAGTCTCTGGCCAGAGCAAATATCTGAAAAGGTGTTTTCTGATATCGTACAACAGAGTCTGATTCAAGTGAGTTGACCATCTAGGGTTTGACAGTTGACCATACCCTAGGTCGACTCGAAAGCATTATGCGAATGAAGGATTATAGCCACGCGGTAACTGTGGACAGACATGTTCCATGAGTGAGTTGCTGAACCCCATTACCTTCCGAGATCATGTGGTGTTGCTTGACACCCAACTTGATCAGAAGTCCGGCCGAATTTACATGAGATGTTACTTCGGTTAAGTAATTAATTAGATATGAGATATTAATTAATTATAATAAATCAATAAATTGTTATTGGACTTAACAGGCTGAAAATTGGATTGGTAAATGGGCCTAGAGGGTCACACGCAAATAGATTCTCAGTCGGTGGTGTTTAAGAGGGATTTATATTAACTCAGGGACTTTTATGAAAAGTCGTGCCGACTTAGTATATATACGGGCTGCTAAGAAATCCTGGGCCAAGCTCCAGAGTCTCCCCTTGCTGGCTGTCCCCCTCCTCTCTCCTCCTCTTCTGGATGCCTCTCTTAGGGCGCCAAGTGCTTTCCCGTCTGTGCCTCGCGCAATTCCTAAAAGTCGGGAATTCATCGTCTGCGGGTTTCAGACGTCGTTGCGGTGAGGGATCTTCAACGAGTATGCTGATCTGGACGATGAAGTGAGGATGAACCACTACGGAGGATCGCGTGGATACCACTGGAGGCCGGACGCTTGTGCGGCTAGCGGCATCCCTTCGACGGAACCGACACGAATGCATATTTGAATCCGCGCACAATAATTCGATCGCTCCCGATTTTTCGGTTTACCGCTTTCATTCAGAAACGGATCTGAGGGCATCGGGCGGGATAGTTTAATATATGTTTTCGCTGCGTTCTTCGCGTCCCGCCCGGATCTCGACAGTGGTATCATAGCTAGGTTACCGCTCTGACCTGTTTCAGAATGCTACAATTAATGTTATGAAATTAATTCCATGCACTAATTTATTTTTTCTCGGAGAAAATGTTCATGAGATGAACATAAAATATTAGATTCATTTTTTCTATGTGAAAAACAAATTTTTGGGGTTTTCTCATAGGGTTCTTCATGGGGATGAAGAACCGGACATTGAGGGCTTTGTAGAGGGGTCACTAGTGGTCGGCCACCACTATTAAGCATGCTGGTATGACTAGCTATCCTTGCCAGTCCCCAGGATCCGTGTTGTGGCCGGCGGTCAACGGTGGAGCCTCCCATCTCTTTGGTTTTCCAAATGTTGGAAGAGAGAGGAAAGGGTAGGCCACAGTTTCAAAACCGTTTACCGCAGCTTTTGGGGGGGCAGTCGGTGGCACAGCCATGTCGGCTGGCCATCATTGGCGTCGGGGACGAAGGGCGAACCCCCCCTTCAACTTTTGGCTGGGCCTCCTCCTGCCGGCGCTAGAGAAGAGCTAGGAAAAAGGGGGCGTCGGGTGCAGGCAGCGACTAAGGCTGCGCCCTAGCCGCAGACCCGGTTCGGCTCCTGGCCCAGGCCGGCCTGCCTGGGCGGTCCAGGCCGGACCCGAGCCAGGGCCAGGCCCACTGTGGGCAGGCCTGGCTCGGGCCCAAGCACTTGGGCCAACCCAGGCTGGTCTGGCCCGAGCCAGTTGGCCCGCCCGGCCCATTAAGCCTCTCTAAACCCGGCCCATAAAACCCCACCCATTTATCTTGAAAACATAATTAAATTTAGTTTAAAATATGTTTTAAATTTTAAATTTATTATTTTCAGTTAAATGGGTCCTTTAAGATATGATCTTAATTATAATTAACGAATGTTGTTAATTATCTTTTAATTAAGTGATTAGAGTTATTTAATTTCTTAACAATTGTTGTTGTGAAATTATTTCTTAATTAAGGTACATTTAATAAAAGATTATTAAGTGATTAGTTAACTCTTAATAATAGATTATTGATAGAGTTAATTATTTCTTAAGAAAAAACCTTAATAAAAGATATTAAGGATTAATTAAGTCTTAATAATAGTTATTGAGATAGTTAATTAATTTTTCAAGGATCTCTTAATTAAAGTTTTGCACATCTAATTTACTTATAAAGAACCTTCTAGTATGAGTTATTAAGAGATTGGATTAAGTCTAATTGTTAGATTAATTTTATTTAGAAATGTTCTAATTAATATTTCTTAACAATTGTTGTTGAGAAATATTATTTAATAAAGGGGGTCTTAACAAAGAGTTGTAAGGACTTAAAATTAGAGTTATAAATTCTTTTATAAGAGTTATCAAGGGATTTATAATTTTATGTAAATATTAGATTATTTAACATTAATAATTGTTGTTAATGTGATTTAAGATTAATCTAAGTGTTAGATTAATTAATTTGAAAGTGTTCTAAATAATGCATGGAATGTTTTAGAGTTTTAATTTTAGTCTTGTGTGTACATGATGATGTATTTGATGCTTTAAATTATATTTAAATGCATGTTAGAAAATAAGATTTTAAAAATTCAATTTATCCAATTTTGATTGGTACCAGGTTTTAAGAAAATCAAAATTATTATTTTCAAAATTTTAGCCTTCATGTGATGTGTATGATCATGTGTGGATGGTTAAAATTTGTGTCGTCATAGACATGCACTTAGTTAATTTCATATAATGTGATTGTGTGTGATTATATGGATCCTTTTAGAATGTGATGTGGGATAATTAATTGTTACTTAATGAGGCTTGTGTGCCTCCCTCTCTCTCTCTCTCATTATGTTGTAATTCTATCTCCATCATTGATGTACTCGGCCATAAGACTTTCTTTTACAATTAATTTGTATATAAAAATGCTTCAAATTTCAATATTATATGTAATTGATCGTGTTGACTGAGAAAAGGCAATGATGATCCACAAATGCAACTAGGGAAGGCATCAGGAGATGAGATCACAAGAGCCTATGTGTTTGCATGTTTTTATGAATATAATTGTTATATTATGTGGTGATTAATTGAATGGCTCTAGTTAATCACCGTATTGTCCATGACCACATAATGAACATGTATGGTTGATGTATGTTTTTAGTTTTTGATTATGAATCAATTGCTATAATCTAGGTATAGTTAAATATATATGATAGCTTAAGATTGTGTCGTTAAAAATCAAAGCTAACAATCTAAATTAATCGGCTCATTTAAATTAAACTTTAACAATAGCAATGGTGAGTTCGAGTCGAATCCACATAGAAATAGATTTTTAAAATTGAAAACCTTAAATTTTTTTAGAGGATAATCAGACTATCTACTGAACTAAGACTACCTCTAAAATACTAATTAAAAGTGGAATATAAAGTTTGAGTAATGTCAACAGAAGAAAACATAAAAGTTGTAGAACAAAAAGAGGGAGAAAAGATAACTTTTTTCCAAGGTGCTACTATCATTCATTCACCGAAATATATGAAATTTTACAGAGACATTGAAATTTAAAAAATAATATGACTTTTATAAGAAAACTTTTACATAAAATATTCTAAATATAGTGTAACATGGAGAACTCAAAAACTAGAGAGAGAGGCGATGGAGAGAGAAAACTGGTGCTTGTAGCCGTCGTCACCCTTCGCGTGGATCCTTGGCCGCCCTAGACTCCTTCCAGTAGTCAGTTACAGTGCCTTGAGTCTACCTCTTGCCCTTGACAGCCGCCGGTTTGAGAGAGATGTAGAGAGAGAGAGAGAGCGAGCGAGAGAGAGAACGAAGCTAGAGAGAGAGAGAAAGAGTGCTATAGTACCCGCGGGTATTGTAGCTACAGTACTACTGTACTGTAGTAGAGAGGGAGAAAAAGTGAGGGCGAAAGGGGAGAGAAGGCAGGAGGTAGAAGAAAAGTAGCGGGGGGGGGGGGAGAAGGAAGGAAAGAGAGACTTCTTAAAAAGGGAGAGAGAATTTTTAAAATAAAGAAAGGAAGAAAGTGGATGGCGGCTGGCTCCTCTTATTCTCTCACTTTGTTTACAGAATAACTTAAACCAGAATAAGGTTCTGGGGATTTCTTAACCCAGAATAAGAGGTATTTTGATTTGGTAAATTGTTGGTATTCCACCCAGAATAAGTAGAATTGCACTGCGCTATTCCAAGTGATTTGGTAGGAATAAGTAGAATAAAGAAGAGAATAAAGAGTTCAAAATATCCATGTTATTCCGCTTAACCCCTCGTATAACCCATGGCACCTGGGTTAAGCACTCCCCTACACCAAAGTGGGTTAAAATGTTTTAGGAGAATAAAACATCCTATTCAGGACTTATTCCACAAACAAAGTGAGCCTTATTGGGTAAGAATTAGGGCAATCATTTAGGGTAGCAAAAGACCCTTTTACCCCCGCTTTAGTATTTTTGCCAAAATAAAGTCGATTTTGCTGAGATTCGAACTCTCGTCCTTCCCACAAACGACTAGAAACTTAGCCAATTGCACTGCATCTTCTTCACGTCATGTTCACATAAAATAAATGCAAATTAGGATATTATCATGAATAAAATTACATTTATGCTTAAATAAATTGATTTCTCACGATTTTACTGAGAAAATCGCAAATGCATGAAATGATGATGTTTCTAACTTAGAATTTGACGAAATTGGTACCGTTGGAATCGGTACGAAGTTGTCTATCATTTCATACTATTTTAAACATCATAAACATAAATATAGTACATGCATTTGTTCTTTTGATAATAGAAAATACTAACTTATCACACCCCCCAATTTACTCATTGCTAGTCCCTTAGCAATGCAAATAGAAGAAAAATTAGGACAACAATGAATTATCATGTTTCATTTATAGCTATCTATCATAATCAATTAAATGGTAGCTGGTTGGTTAAGCTAAAGTTTTCATTTTCCACTACACTTTGGTTCATGACATGTGATTGTGCATGTAATTTGACATGTTTAGAACTTGTTTCTGTCCTTTCCGTTATATCATCGCCTTTACTAATCCTTTAGATAGAACTACTTGGGGACAAGAAGAGAAAAGGGATTTCCTAATCAACCCGTGAAGATCATTTTTTAGCTCCCGTCCCGACTCAGCACTTTTATGACTTGGTCGTCTTTTTAGTACAAGGGAATTTTTTATTTAGCGCGGCTTTTTCATTTAATTGCACTTTTGCCTTTGAGAATGCGTACTTTTTGCCACTCTCTTTGAATTGCCTGAGGGAAGGTGCGTACTTTTTGCCTCCTGCCTTCCTTTAGCTCTTTTTGACACCTTATGTGGCATTTAATGTTTACAAATGTCCCTTTTTAAATGACCGCCTTTTTAGAGTGCTGAGTGAGTTGATCCCCTATTACGAATCCTAACGTTCTTTTCATTCAATCCAAAATAAAAAAAATTAAAATAGGTAATCTTATCTTTAGAGTTAATTTCATCAATTTTATACTTTCAAGGTCTTTCACTTATTCTAAGTTGCCATGTATGTGTGAAAATGATTCCTGTCGTGGCTTCTTGTGAAGTGAGCTATTTTGAACTTTAAAGGCTTTATCCAATTTAGCTAACATAAAACTGATTTATTTAAGATTCTCTTAATGAAACAAGATTTCATGTAACTTATGTGGGATGTGAAAAAGAAGTTTTTGAAAAATTTTGGACCATTTTCTCAGTTTTCTTCAACAGATTTTTCAAAAAATTGCATATTGATTGCCCCCCCTCCCAACTTGAATGGCATTATCCTCAATGACACAAAAGATATGAAAACACATGCTAGTCATAATAAAACTGGGAAGGAGAGAAACAACCTGTGATGATGAGGATGCGACTTTACCAAAGCCGACTGCTGCATAAAAACCTAAAAATGAAAAGAAAAACAGAACATGATCTAAAATGTTGGGTTGCCTCCCGACAAGCGCTAAGTTTAACGTCTTCAGCCAGACGACAGTTCAGTTAATGCGGATCACTCAGCTCAATGGATTCCGGTGGCTCATTTTGAAGGTTTTCAATAAATGATTTGAACTGTTGACCATTAACGGTGAAAGTGTTCCAATTCTTAGGATTCATGATTTTAACAGCTCCATGATCAAAGGCTTTAATGACCAAGAATGGTCCATCCCACCTGGACTTCAGTTTTCTTAGAAATAGGCGAAGTTTAGAGTTAAATAGCCAAACTTTCTGATTTGGAAGAAAAGATTTTCTCACAATATGTTTATCATGGAATGCTTTAGTTTTGGCTTTATAGATCTTGGAGTTCTCATCGGCCTCATTATGCAATTCTTCTAGCTCACTCAGTTGTAAGGTTCGGTGGGAACCAGCTTGGGTTAGGTTCAGATTGACTTGTTTAATGGCCCAATACGCCCTATGTTCCAATTCCACTGGAAGGTGGCACGCTTTTTCAAAAACCAGGCGATAAGGAGACATACCAATAGGAGTTTTGTAAGTGGTCCGATAGGCCCATAAGGCATCATCTATCATTTCAGACCAATCTTTTCTATCGGGCCTAACGAACTTTTGTAGAATATTCTTGATCTCTCTATTGGAAACTTCCACTTGGCCCCTGGTTTGGGGATGATAAGGGGTAGCCAGCTTGTGATTAATCCCGTATTTCTTAAGCAAAGCTCAAAACTGGTAATTTGTGAAATGTGTTCTCCTATCACTTATGATAGCTTTAGGCCACCCGAACTGAGAAAAGATATTTTTCTGGACGAATTTAATGACCACTTTATGATCATTGGTTCGGGTGGATATTGCTTCAATCCACTTAGAGACATAATCCACCGCTACCAGGATATATGCATGTCCAAAAGAAGGTGGAAAAGGTCCCATAAAGTCTATCCCCCAAACATCAAAGACTTCAACTACCAAGATTGGGTTGAGTGGCATCATATCCATTTTTGCCATATTTCCTACAGCTTGGCATCTCAAACAAGTTTTGTTGAACTCATGGGCATCTTTGAAGAGTGTGGGCCAGTAAAAACCACTTTATAGGACCTTGGCTGCAGTTTTCTTCCCCGAGAAATGGCCCCCACAAGTTAGATTATGGCAGAAGTTGAGAACACTTTGTTGTTCTTCTTCAGGAACACATCGCCTAATGATTTGATCAAGACAGAATTAGAATAGTTCTGGATCTTCCCAGAAATAATACTTCTCTTGGGAAAAGAATATGTCCTTCTTACTTTTAGTCCATCCTTCCGGGAGATGATTAGTCACCTTGTAATTGACAAAATGAGCATACCAAGGTGTAACAATGTGAGAAATGGCCAGCAGATGCTCATCAAGAAATGAATCAGTTATTGGTGCACTTTCGAAAATCAGAATTCGGGATAGGTGGTTAGCTACCACATTCTCGGAACCCTTTTTATCCTGAATTTCCAAATCAAATTCCTGAAGGAGTAAGATCCATCTGATAAGTTTGGGCTTCACATCCTTCTTGGTCAAAAGGTATTTCAGAGCTGAGTGATCAGAATAGATTATGACTTTTGCCCCTAAAAGATAATATCTAAATTTTTCTAAGGCAAAAATCACAACTAATAATCCCTTTTCTGTGGTGGTATAATTCATTTGAGCATCTGCAAGGGTGTGACTTGCATAATAGATCACCACGGGACACTTGTTGATTCTTTGTCCCAATACCGCACCGATAGCATAGTCAAAGGCATCGCACATGATTTCGATGGGCAAAGACCAATCTGGGGATTGAAGAATCGGAGCTTTGGTCAAAGATTCCTTCAGAGAATTGAATGCCTTGATGCAAGATTCATTCATTTGGAAAGGAACATCATTAGCTAGGAGAAGAGTTAAAGGCCGGGCAATTTGAGAGAAATTGTGGATAAACCGGCGATAGAAACCGGCATGGCCAAGGAATGAACGGATCTGTCTGACCGAGGTGGGAGAAGCAACATTAGATATGAGATCGATCTTAGCTTTATCTATCTCTATCCCCCTTTCAGATACAATGTGGCTTAGAACAATGCCCTCTCGAACCATAAAATGGCTCTTCTCCCAGTTAAGTATCAAGTTGGTTTCTATGCATCTAGCTAGCACCTGTTTAAGATTTTCCAGGCAATTTTCAAAAGAATCCCCGAAAATAAAAAAATCATCCATGAAAACTTTGAGGAATTCTCCCACTATATCAGAGAATATAGCCATCATACATCATTGAAATGTGGCTGGTGCATTGCATAATCCAAATGGCATTCTCCTGAAAGCAAACGTGCCATAAGGGCACGTAAAGGTGGTCTTTTCTTGATCTTCTGGGTAAATAGCCACTTGATTGTACCCAGAGTACCCATCTAAGAAGCAAAAGTACTTCCGTCCCGATAACTTTTCAAGAATCTGATCTATGAACGGGAGTGGAAAGTGATCCTTCTTAGTCATGAGATTCAGCTTTCGGTAATCAATGCACACTCTCCATCCCGTGGTGGGCCTAGTAGGTACCTCCTCACTCTGATCATTATTGATAACCGTCAATCCGGACTTCTTTGGTACCACTTGGGTTGGGTTGACCCATTTGCTATCCGATATGGGGTAAATGATACCCGCATCCAGCCATTTCACAACTTCTTTCTTAACCACCTCTTTCATGTTTGGGTTAAGCTGCCTTTGCATCTCCCGACTGGGCTTAGAATTCTCTTCCATATAGATGTGATGCATGCAAATGGACGAGCTAATTCCCTTTAAATCGGCCACCGACCATCCAATGGCACCCTTGTTGTCTTTGAGGACCTCGGTTAATTGGGCCTCTTGCGGCGATGTGAGATGTGCTGCAATGATGATCGGGAGAGTTTGGTCCGGGCTCAAGAAGATATACTTGAGAGACTCAGGTAATGGCTTGAGTTCAAGCTCAGGAGGGTCCTTTAAGGATGGCAAAGTGGGCTCATATTGCAAGGCTGGTCAAGGTTCAACCTTGGGCCAAGACGTTAATGGGCTGGGAGAATCTTTTAAGGCATTGGCTTCCTCTAAAAGGTCATGTGTGAACATCACATTTTCTTCAACCAAATTATCTAAGATATCAATAGTATGGCATTCTTCTTCTTGATTTGGATATTGGGATGCTTTGAAGACATTAATGTTGACTTTTTGACCCCCAAAGGATATGTCCATCATGTCAGTTTCACAATTGATGTTAGCTTTGGCGGTGGCCAAAAATGGACGTCATAGGATGATCGGGGTATGAATGAGCTCCTCGGGTGAGGCCATATCCAAAATGAGAAAATCCACGGGGAAGTAGCAATCATGAAATTTTACAATAACATCCTCAATGAGTCTCCGTAGAATTTTTACAGACCTATCTGCCAACTGCAAGACGATGAATGTGGGCTTCAGTTCCCCAATATCAATTTTTTTAAAAATAGCAGTTGGCAATAAGTTCACACTAGCGCCCAAATCCAATAATGCTCTATTAAATGTGACTCCACCTATGTCACATGAAATCAAAGGTGCTCCAGGGTCCTTCAGCTTCTTGGGTAGATAGTTCATTAAAATTGCACTCATATCCTATGAAAATCTAACCTTTTCGGGAGTCAATCTCGATTCCCTTCTCGGCGTGCACAATTCCTTTAGAAACTTAGCATAAGCTGGCACATGCTTGATAGCATCAAGGAGTGGAATATTGATCTGAACTTGTTTAAATAATTCCATCAACTCCTCATTCTGGGCCAGTTTCTTCCTGGCAGTGGGCTTTGCTAGTAAAGCATTTGGGAATGGCACCCGTGGTTGATATGAGCTTGGGCCTTCATCCAACTTTCCTTTTCCTTTCGGATCTCTCCCCAACTTCTCCATATTGGGCTCAGCCTCACTTTCACTTTCGATTTCCTAAGGCCCATTAGTGGAACCTTCTGCTACCTCCCCATCCTTCTGTGGGTTCTCCAAACTCTTCCCACTCCTAAGGGCCGAAATAGCTTTAACATTCTCAAATTGCGGCCCTTTAGGTTGTGCTAGTGGGCCAAGTTGAGGTAAAAGGCCCGATTGGGATGGAAAACCTGGAGGTTGATTTCTCGGATTAGCAATGGGTTGACTAAGAAGTTGGCCCATTTCCCTCCTCATAGCGGCTTCAGCTAATTGCCCTATTTGACTCTCCAACTTAGAAATAGACTGTTGTTGGGGCAAGATAAGTTGTTGGAGTTGTGTGAATTTGTCATCAAAATTGGGCTGAGGAGGTTGTTGATAAGTTGGTGGAGGAGGATATTGAGTGGATTGCCCTGATTGGAAGGATTGATAGTGGGCTGGTTGAGAGAATTGGGTTTGAGAAAAGTGGCCATGTGGTCCCCTAGCCTGTACATTTCTATAGAAATTGGACTGATGTTGAAATGAATTATGTGACTTTTGAGCTTGATGCATGGAAGGATTAGACATTTGTAAAGGAGCATGTTGGTTCTTCCACAAAAAATTAGGGTGATTTCTCCATCCCGGATTGTAAGTATTAGAGAATGGATCATTATTGGGCCTGGAGAATCCCTGGGCAGCTTGAACTTGTTCTTGAATGAACGGTGGTAATTGGGCCGCAGTTCGGCATTCATTCACTTGATGGGCCAGACTTGCGCACAAAGCACAAATATTATGAGAGATGGAAGATGGGCCTTTATATGGACTAGATGGTGTTGGATAGGTAGGTTCTTGCTTGTTTAAGGCTAAGAATTGATCTAACTTTTGGGCCAAGATATCTACTTCATCCAATTTCTGATTGATCAGATTGATGTCCATTCTGGATTCAGGCTCTCCACGAGCCTTAAGTTCATACATTCCGGCCCGCTTAGATGGCCCAACAGACCTCTCATAAGATGATAATGAGGCATGATTGATAGAATTTTCACTTAACATCTTAAAAAGGTTATAAGCCTCATCTTCATTTTTCATCATAAATGCCCCTCCACATAAGGCATCCACCATTTGTCTGAACTGTTTAGACAATCCTTCATAGAATGCTTGGACAATTTGCCACTTTGATAACCCATGATGAGAGCATTTCCTAAGTAATTCTTTTAATCTTTCTCAAGATTCATGGATCAATTCCCTGGGAGTTTGGGCAAAACCCGTGATAGCCCTTCTCATAGTATTGGTCTACCCTATGGGATATAACTTCTTTAGAAATTCTTTTTGCATTTCTTCCCATGTCCTAATGGGCCTATCTATAGTCCCCAGCCAATATTTGGCCTTATCCTTCAATGAAAATGGGAATAAGGTTAATTTAAGGGCATCATCGGTGAAATTCTGGATCTTCACCGTGGAACAGATTTCTAGAAATTCATCCAGATGCTTATAAGGATCTTCATTCGTATTCCCATAAAAAGA
Organism: Zantedeschia hybrid cultivar; assembly: GCA_030544215.1. NCBI lineage: Eukaryota > Viridiplantae > Streptophyta > Magnoliopsida > Alismatales > Araceae > Zantedeschia > Zantedeschia hybrid cultivar. The sequence continues at coordinate 9,087,287 of JARZZO010000013.1, read as the reverse complement.
TGGGAGAATCTGAATGGTGCTTGATTTAATTTCATATTGATTGGCCGGATTCTGAGGAAGATGAATACAAGATGAAGGTTGATATTGATTTGTGATGAAATAATCCTTCATTTGCTTCGGTGGATCATGATTATCGGCCATTTGATCTTACGGTGGATTTTTGTGATGGATAATTCTCTCAATTTTAGCAATCGGTCCTAGAAGATTAGGGATTTGAGATCTCCTACCTTACATACACTAGGACGAAGAGAGAGAAGAAGGATTTGAATTTTATTTTTCTTTCACTTTTTTTTTTTTTAATAGGCAAAAAATTGTCAAACAATCTTAACCTAATGACTTAGGGTTGACCTAGACTTCTATGTGAATTTTCTCACAAGGTGAATGGGGTCCACCTTGAGTCACAACCACAATCAGTCAACGGCTAGGTAAGAGGTGGGGTAGTGGGAGGCTCCCCCTACTTTCGTAGGGACCTAATTACTAAACCACTTTCCCGCTTAGGCGTTTGCCGTTTAACCTCTATTCTAGACACCGTTGCCAAAAATGGAGGCAATCCGAAATTTAAACCACTCACAGTGTGAACCCTAGAGTCCTTTCGACTTGGTTTTAGTGGATTAGAAAATGACAATGCAAGGAAGGTGATTTGTGGGCCAAGGAAGGGTGATGAAATCTCCACCTTATGTTGTTATGGGAATTGTCCTTAAATTTTTTTTTTTCTCATTGCAATGCAACAGTCAAATCAAGCAAGGGGTGTTTGATGCAATCATGAATGGCATGCTATAAATGAAACACGTACCTTTCCCCCGCAATCTTCAACAAAAAATGGAAATGACTATGAAAGGAAACTAACTCATGCTTTCCTACAATGATGAATGCCTAACATGGATGGTTTCTAATCTTGGAATGATAATTTTTAAATTTGAATTTGAATTTTCTTCTTTTAGTTAATGAAATCCTATCTAAATTAGAAACTACAAAAAAAAGAAACTAACTAAAATAATGAAAATGACAAAGGGAATGTTGGAACACACTTACCAATGATTTCACTTTCCTTTTTTTTTTTTCAATACACCTACAAAAATAAGAAAAAGAAGATGAGATTAAGAATAATTACACTAAATCCAAAATAATCAAAATTAAAAATCTAAATCCCCATCAACGGCGCCAAAAATTGATAGCTTAAGATTGTGTCGTTAAAAAACAAAGCTAACAATCTAAATTAATCGGCTCATTCAAATTAAACTTTAACAATCGCAATGGTGAGTCCGAGTTGAATCCACAGGGAAATAGATTTTTAAAGTTGAAAACCTTAGATTTTTTTAGAGGAAAAATAGAGAAGAAAGAATATGGAGCATGATGATTTAATAAACAACAATTGAAACTAATCGGACTTACTATGAACTCACAAAAGGAGCACCCCTAAAAGAGCATAATCAGATCATCTACTAAACTAAGACTACCTCTAAAATACTAATTAAAAGTGGAATATAAAGTTTGAGTAATGTTAACAGAAGAAAAAATAAAAGTTGTAGAACAAAAAGAGGAAGAAAAGATAACTTTTTTCAAAGGAGTTACTGTCATTCGTTCACAGAAATATATGATATTTTACAGAGACATTTAAAATAAAAAAATAATATAATGTTTATAAGAAACTATTTACAGAAAATATTCTAAATATAGTGTAACATGGAGAACTCAAAAACTAGAGAGAGAGGCGATGGAGAGAGAAAATTGGTACTTGTAGCCGTCGTCGCCCTTCGCGTGGATCCTTGGCCGCCCTAGACTCCTTCCAGTAGTTAGTTGCAGTGTCTTGAGTCCACCTCTTGCCCTTGACAGCCACCGGTTTGAGAGAGATGTAGAGAGAGAGAGAGAGAGCGAGCGAGCGAGAGAGAGAACGAAGCTAGAGAGAGAGAGAAAGAGTGCTACAGTACCCTAGGGTACTGTAGCAGAGAGGGAGAAAAAGTGAGAGCGAAAGGAGAGAGAAGGCAGGAGGGAGAAGAAAAGTAGCCGGGGGGGGAGAAGGAAGGAAGGAGAGACTTCTTAAAAAAGGAGAGAGAATTTTTAAAATAAAGAAAGGAAGAAAGTGGATGGCGGTTGGCTCCTCTTATTCTCTTCTTGGGTAAGAATTCGGATAACCATTTAGGGTAGCAAAAGACCCTTTTACCCCCGCTTTAGTATTTTTGCCAAAATAAAGTCGATTTTCCTGGGATTCGAACTCCCGTCCTTCCCACAAATGACTAGAAACTTAGCCAATTGCACTGCATCTTCTTCATGTCCTGTTCACATAAAATAAATGTAAATTAGGATATTATCATGAATAAAATTACATTTATGCTTAAATAAATTGATTTCTCACGGTTTTGCTGAGAAAACCGCAAATGCATGAAATGATGATATTTTTAACTCAAAATTTGACGAAATTAGTACCGTTGGAATCGGTATGAAGTTGTCTATCATTTCATGCTATTTTAAACATAATAAACATAAATATAGTGCATGCATTTGTTCTTTTAATAATAGAAACTACTAACTTATCAATATGCGATATATTTATAAACTATCACCTAGTATGAGACCAACTTAACATAAACAAAACCTTCAACATGAAGTCTAAGCCGGAGCGCGAGTCATTGAGAATGCATCGTGTGGCTCTCCATCAATATAGTTATCAGAACTTGATTCAGTGGTGGCACTTTCTTGTGTTTACCCGAGATTTGCCACCATCTGATGAAAGGAATATTAATTATGGCATTATGATGTCTTGAGATCGGAATAGAGGAACAGTGTAGCTATCCTCGCGTTTACCCGGGAGCTATATTTTTACTTTATTCTGTCATGTATTGATGGTAAAGCTTAGACCATGGATAATAGTTTGTTGTGTTTACCCGAGACTATTAAAGACCTGGGAGCCGAAATAAGATCGGATATTGCAAGGAGTTGCAATTATCATGATATGATTGCTCTAAGATAATGGTATGATACTATATGTTTACCCGAAGTCATACTCTGAGTCTAAGAGATTATAATCCCCACTAGGAGACCGTTAGAGTCCCCCGTTTTGTATATCTGAAGGTTATACAGTCCGACGAAAAATATTGGAAAATAATTTAAGATGAATAATTGAATTATAAGAACTATCTACTTAAATCTCTTTATTTCCTCTATTAACAAAAATGTCGTCTATTAATATGAGATTTGACATACTGGATGCCAATACTTCTCATATTCATATTGGCAAGAGGACTCTGAAGAATGTCTTCAGGGCCAAGTGATAGCCACTATCCTAATCAAATATCATGAAATCTCTTACTTGGATAGACCAAGGAGAAGAAGTACTCATAGTATGCCTTCTTGAAAGGCAGTAGATGTCATAAAATCTCTTATTTGGATAGACCAAGTAGAAGAGGTATTCATGGTATGCCTTTGAGAAAGGCAAGAGGTAAGATCTTAAACGGTCGAACCTACATTTGAGAAGGATAAAGACAAGTCAGCTGAAAGAGAGAAGGAGCAGTTCTCCCACTGCAACTAATAAGGATATTGAAAATGACAAAAAGAATATGAAACTTGTAAGAAGTTTCGGATATTCTTATTATCAACTTTTGCATGTCTATTAGAGAATTAGCATCTCCAATATGAGATATTGGAAATGATTCTCAGATCTGCAATAGTATGCAGACTTAGACAAGTAAAAAGAAATCAACAAAATGAAAGTATTGAGTTAGACTCAACGATAGTTCAACAGATACATAGGTTACTGTGAGACAGTAAGTCTTTGTATATCTACAAGAGACTAATATGAGACTGAATAATTATTATTTAGTTCCATTAATTATCAAGAATTATAAAAGTGAATAACATTGACTGAGAAGGAACAAGTATTATTCTATATGGTTTAAGAAATAAAATGAAAGATTTTAAAACCAGTCAATGCAATATAAATTCTTGATGTGACATATCACAAGTCTTCTATAGAAAAGGAATGTGTGAATCATGATTATGTATGGCATTGTACACTTAGGTTGTGTAATAAAAAATTATTAGTGCTTATACATGTTGATGTAAATAGCCCATTATCTTCTTAAGGCCAAAGAGATAATCACTTCTATTGACTTATCTTAATGATTAACTCTTAGAAAGATTCGACTGTATGTACTTGCTGAAGTACAAGTCGAATGCATATGAGAGATTAAGGTATAGAAGATCAAGATGAAGTGATTAACTAGAAAGAGTATTAGAATTCTTTGATTTAATCAAGAAAATTAATATTTGAGTACGGGATTCACACAAATCATTAAAAAGATAATGATATCCTCTCTCGATTGATCCTCATTGTATATCATAAAAATATAATATAATGAGGAATTACATTTTATTGGATATGGTACAATACATAATAAGATTTGCCTAATTTATAATATCCTTGTGAATATGAGTATGAACATTAGATGTCCATACTTTACAGATGGTTCCAAATAAGTCAGTGTGACTATATCAGATATGGAGATAAGATAATTCATATGAGATGTGAGTTATAAGAAAACATGATTTTAAGGATGTGAAAATCAAGGAATGTCCTCGTCTTGTGGAAAAGGCATGATCCAAATAAGTTGGTTCCAAAAGGACATAGTCTAGTGTAAGTTTGTGAGATGTCAAAAGAGTTTGAACATTACATTTATTGGCCGGGTGATAATAAAATGATTATCGTCTAGAAAACTATCTTCTATGAAGAGGAATATCTTCTCAGATAAGATAGTGTAAGCTGATAAAACTAGAAGATGTTCTAAACCCACAAATTAATACAAGATTATTAGATAATATTTAGTTGTTTGGAACCATTCGTAACGCACATTAGAGAGCTTCATAGAATTTTTTGAGATTATCTCAATGGCTAAAAGGATATGTTTGACATATCAGAGATAGCAGAATGAGAGGAGCTTAAAGATATAGATTATGATCCAAAATCTATAAGGATGCTCTCTATTATTACAACTTTGAGATTGGTAAAAAGGTTAGCGATTCTAAGCCATAGTCCAAAACACCTATCAAGTTCAGAACTTTATAATATTGCTTAAGGGTACTGTACTTGTCAGAAACAAGTAAATCTTCATAATGAAGATTAGTACAGATGGATTGCTTAAAACTTATATGGCAAATTGAATGAAATGGTCAAGGTCAAGTGTTGACTTCGACAAGTTTTTTCTCAGTGGTTAACATAAATAAGTTTATTAGAATTCTACTTGTCAATACTGCCTATTATAATGATGAGATAAAGCCAATTAGATATTAAAATGCATTCCCTCAATATGATTGAGAAAAATGTGTCTATGATACAACTTTAAAGCTTTTAGAATATCCAGGAAGTATGTTATGATTTCAAAGATCAATTTTGAATTAAACTGAAGTTCCCAAAATTGCAATGAGAGTTTTGATCTAATGGTCAAACACTAAGTGATCATTAAGAATGACTATGGATTGTGTGTGTACAAAGAGGACAGTGGGAGCACGATTGTTTAGTTAATACTTTGTGATAATAACATCAAAGTCATTGGGAATGACGTCAAGATGTTATCATTAGTAAAAACATTATTATCCATGTACTTCTCCATAATAGGTTTGGATGCAATATCTTGTATATTGGGAATATGAATCTATTAAGATACATCGATGAGGATGTTACTATCAGTTACAATAACTTGTATGTCAAAATGTTTGACATGATAAATTCCATAATAAGTCTCAAATGTTGAGAGATAGAATTTATTTATTTAAGGAAAGGTTCTTTGAAAGATACAGGAGAATCTTGATAGTAAGAGTGAAGAACATCACTATATACTTGAGAAGTGCTAAGGGTATACTCCTAGATAATGGAGAGGATGATTTTAAAAAATGAGGTCACACTAACTCAAATTTCAAATCAGACATAGGTTTAACCTTCTAATGAGAAAACAATGGATTGGAAAAGTTCCAAGCAAGAAACCACTGCTAACACGGTTATAGTTGATACTATTAATAGAACAGTATGGAGTGGATTGAAAGGGTACCAACCTAGAACTCGCTGCTAATCAGACGACATAAACATATGATACTGTTACTAGAATAGTATAGATGATAGAGTTCATCTCTGAACTAGATATAGTTCTAAAAGGTCTCTGATCCCGTCCCGTTGTTGTAGGACAACAGTGGGAGCGATCAATTTTGTGGTCGAGCCATGGTCACATCAGAAGTTGTAGAACGTTCTGAGGTTCTTTCACAAGTTAAGAGACAAAGGATTAAGAGGAAATACCGTAATGAAAAATATTCCATCTATAGATAATTTAGCAGATCTCTAACTAAGCCTTAGTCGCAAACTTTGTGTGAGCATCACCTAGATTTGATGGAGATCAAATGTGAAGGTGATTGGCTTGAGTCCAAGTGGGAGATTGTTGGGTATAGGTGTCCTTTAAGCGAATCATAAGGCACCTATTACAATCTAGTTCACTAATAAATAATATTTATTTCATTATGTAGATTGGCATATTTATAATTACGCATAATGAAGTCCATAAATGTGTGCAATAGTCATCCGATTATGATTAGATCATAATAATGAGACTTATGACTTATAAACACATATTCTTAATTGTTCTTAGTCGTAGGATGTTTGAGAAGGACATCAAACATCTGGTAAGACTAGTACATGTTATTTCAACTCATATGTTGAGGGTGACTGATCTCGTTAGTCACTTGTGTGGAGACACTATGGTGAACCTGTAGGTGCTCATTGGGAAATGAGTTCACTGAACTGATCCGACATGAATTGCCGAATGGTAATTTATCTGATTGTCAACCGGCTTGATTCATCGTCACAGTGGCATGGTTGATCCTTGGACTTGAGACACCAAAGACATCTTATCATTGGACTTTTGAACTTTGACCCTAGCTTACGAATCCCTATCCATGGGATCTTTAATAGTTAAGGATCGGGTCCAGCGAAAGACCTTCGAAGGTAATTGTGTGTTCAATATAGGATTATTTGCTCTTAGGTGATTGAAGAGAGAATGCTCTAGAATAGATCCGCAGGAGTCTCTAGCCAGAGCAGACACAATATCAAAAAAAGTGTTTTCTGATATTGTATAGCGAAGTCTAATTCAAGTGAGTTGACCATCTAAGGTTTGACAGTTGACCATACCCTAGGTCAACTCGAGAGCATTGTGCGAATGAAGGATTATAGCAACGCGGTAACTGTGGACGGACAGATTCTATGAGTGGGTTGCTGAACCCTATTACCTTTCGGGATCATACGATGTTGCTTGGCACCCAACTTGATTGGAAGTCCGACCGAATTTACATGATATGTTAATTAGGTTAAGTAATTGATTAAATATGTGATATTAATTAATTATAACAAATCAATAAATTGTTATTGGAACGGGTTGAAAACCGGACTGGTAAATGGGCCTAGAGGGTTACATGCAAATAGATTCTTAGTCGATGGTGTTTAAGAAGGATTTATAATAACTCGGGGACTTTTATGAAAAGTTGCACCGACTTACTATATATACGGGCTGCTGAGAAATCTTGGGCCAAGCTCCAGAGTCTCCCCTTGCTGGCCGTCCCCCCTCTCTCCTCCTCCTCCTCCTCTGGGCACCCCTCTCAGGGCACCGGGTGCTTTCCTGTCTCCGCCACCTGCAATTCATCATCCGCAGGTTTCAGGCGTCGTTGCGGCGATGGATCTTCAGCGAGCGTGCTAATCTGGACGAGGGAGCGAGGACGAGCCATCGCGGAGGATCTCGTGGATACCGCTGGAGGCTAGACGCTTGTGCGGCTAGCGGCATCGCCTTGATGGAACCGACACGGACGCAGATTCGAATCCGCGCACGGTAATTCGATCGCTTCCGATTTTTCGGTTTACCGCTTTTGTTTAGAAACGGATCTGAGGGCATTGGGCGGGATAGTTTAATATATGTTTCCGCTGTGTTCTTCGAGTCCCGCCTGGATCCCAACACCGGCAAAGGTGGAGGTTGTTACGATGTGGGAGGCTTTGAAGACTATTGCTGAGATTCGAACCTTCCTTGGCCTGGCTAGGTATTACAGGAGATGAAGGGTTTTCTACTTTGGCTGCTCTAATGACTAAATTGATAGGTAAGGGTGATAAATTCATTTGGTCAGAAGAGTGTGAGCATAGGTTCTAGGAACTAAGGACTAGATTGACCACTGCTCTGATACTCACCCTACCGGATGGGATCAATGGCTTTGTGGTGTATACTGATGCATCACGGAAGGGTCTCGGATGCGTACTTATGTAGCAGGGCAAGGTTGTGGCCTATGCATTGAGACAACTGAAGACCATGAGCAAAATTATCCCACGCATGATTTGGAGATGGCTGCTGTGGTACATGCTTTGAGAATCTAGTGACATTATCTCTAAGGAGCACAGTTTGAAGTGTTCACTGATCACGAGAGCCTGAAGTACATATTTTCCCAGAAGGATCTCAATCTAAGGCAGAGGCGATAGGTAGAATTCCTAAAAGATTATGACTTCACATTGAACTATCACCCAGGCAAGGTGAATGTGGTAGCTGATGCATTGAGCAGAAAGTTGATGGCTTTACAGTTGCACTTTGACTGGAAGGCTATGGAACATGTTATTGAAGCTATACCTCAGGTTCATGGTGAGAGGTTGTACTTGATGCATCTGACTGTTCGGCTTGTTCTAAATGACCGAATCATTTAGACTTAGGAGAAAGATCAGGCTATTCAGGCTATGATAGGAAGGCCTGATGTTATACCATCTCATGCATAAGAAGTGGTCATTTTAGAGAATTTGAAAATATGAAATTTGAAAACTTTTGCAATGAAATGGTATAAAACATAATTTTTTAGTCCCTAGAACCTCTCAACAAAAAGTGTTGTTAAGAGAAAAAATCGAACCTTGGTTGAAATAACAAGAATAATGTTATGTAAAAATAATTTACCTAAATACTTTTGGGTGGAGGTTGTGAACATATAATGTTACATTATAAATCGTACTATAGTTAAGCCTATTTTGAACAAAATTTCATATGAATTGTATAAGGGTAGAAATCCCAATATTGCTCATCTTAGACCATTCGGTTGTTTTCTTAATAATGGTAAAGATAATTTATCCAAGTTTGATCCAAAGAGCAAAGAAACAATCTTTCTTGTATGCAAATTCTTCTACCTCATATAGAGTGTTTAAAAAATATATTTTAAGTGTGGAAGAATCTATTCATGTTGCTTTTGATGAATCTAATCCCTTGTCGAGAAAAAATATACTTGATGATGATGTAGAAATCTTGGAGGAGCCCATTGCAAATCAAGACAATCTAATATTAGATCCAATACAACAAATGGAGGATAAATGCATCGAGAACAAGTGCAACAAGTGACAAAGCATCGTGATGATCTACCAACGGAGTGGATACAAGTCAAGACCATCTAATGGATAAAATCACAGGTGATTCAAATCAAGGAATTCGTACTAGATCTTCATTTAATATTTGTCAATATGTTGCATTTGTATTCCAATGGAGCCAAGAAATATCGATGATGCCATGAGGAATGATGCATAGGTAATGGCTATGCAAGAAGAGTTAAACCAATTTAAAAGGAGTCAAGTGTGGACACTTGTTTCTAGGCCTAGTGACTATCCGGTGATTGGAACCAAATGGGTGTTCCGAAACAAACTTGATGAAATCGGAATAATTACAAAAAATAAGGTTTGATTGACGGCACAAGGATATAACCAAGAATAATGAATATATTTTGATGAAACCTATGCACCTATGGTTAGATTGGAGACTATTAGAATTTTACTTGATTTTGCATGCTCTAAAAATTTTCATTTATTTCAAATGAATGTGAAAAGTACATTTCTAATCATGTGTTTAGACTTCAAACGACATTATATTATTTGAAACAAGCTCCAAGTGCTTGGTATGAGCGATTGTGTTCAATCTTGATTTAAAAGGATTTTTTACGAAAAAATACACTACATTGTTTATTAAGCATGAGAAAAATGATCTATTGATTATACAAATTTATGTGGATGACATTATGTTTCGTGCTACTAATAAACATCTTTATGAGAAATTCTCTAAGATGATGCAAGGTGAATTCGAAATGAGTATGATGGGTGAGTTAAGTTTCTTCCTTGGATTACAAGTAAGATAAATGAATGAAGGAATTTTCAATAATATGAACTCCTCAAGGAGTACAGGTTTGACAAAGCCAAGGCACTTCTAACTGTAATGTCAACATCAACAAAGTTGGAAGTGGATGGAAATAGTAAAGATGTTGATCAAAAGTTTTATTGAGATGTGATAGGCTCATTGCTTTACTTGATAGCTTATTTAGTGTATGCCTATGTGCGAGATTTAAAAGTAAACCAAAAGAAACGCATCTTATTGCCATAAAAAGAATTTTTAGATACCTTGTTGATAGTGTTGATTTTGGTTTATGATATCCTAAAGAATGTTTGTTTGATGTGATTACTTATTCCGATGCGGATTATACCAGGTATAGAGCAACTAGAAAGAGTACTAGTAGAATATGTTATTTTCTTGGTGGATGCTTAATATCGTGGTCATCTAAGAAACAAAATTCCATAGCACATTCAACGGTTGAAGCCGAGTATGTGGCTATCAGAAGTTGTTGTGCTCAAACTCTTTAGATTAAGCATCAATTGCTTGACTATGATGTACATATAGATCACATTCATATTCATTGTGATAATACAAGCATTATAAACTTGACCAAAAATCCCAAACATTATTCTAGAACTAAGAATATTGAATTGAGATATCATTTTATTCGAGAACATGTACAAAAAGGTCGCATTGAACTAAAATTTGTTAATACCTTAAACCAATTGGCCGATATATTTGCCAAGTGCTTAAATGAAGAGATGATTCACATCTATCCGAAGAGAGCTAGGCATGTGCAAGATCTAGAGAAAATTAACAAAGTAAACTCAATCATATCTCTTGTTAGTTAAGGGCAATTTAGTTCTTCTTTATTGCTCTTACTTGTATTTATTTGTGTAAATAACTAGGTAAGTAAATCCCTTTATTGTTACAAAAAAAAAATTATGGTGATTGAGAGAATCAAATCAGCTAAGAATGAAAAAACAATAATATAAATTCCATGATTGGTTGAACCCCGAGTGTGGAGGAGATACAAGATCAAACAAAAATTTAGAAATGAGATTTTACCTACCACTGGTCCACCAGCAACTTGACGTGGTCAACCAACAACTGTTGGATCATGTTATGAAGAAGAGGACTGTGGTGCAGTATAAGGTTAATGAATGGGGAAGTAGGTGTGATAATGAAGAGGGGATTAAGCGTGTGACACGGGTCCCACTCAACACGCCCCCCAAATGGCGCATGTATGGAAACAATAAAAAAGGGTGAAGCCAGGTCCTATCAGGTCAAATCAAAAAAATAAAAGGGAAAAAGTCACTTCAACCTGTCGCTCCCTCTTCTTCTTCCCTCACTAAAACCCCCAACTGCTGGGCGACCAGAAAACCGTCAGCGGCACCTCCCCTTCTCCTCTCTCCGGTTGATTTTAGAGAAAAAGGCTGAGCCTTTTCTCGTTCAAGGACTCCCTACTCTCCTTTCCACCTCCTTCCCTATCCTCCGGTGCTCTCGTTTGCTTTGCCATGGCCGGAAAAGTAGGGAGAAGAGCTTACCACGATGAAAGGATGAAGAAGGAAAAAGAGCCTATCGATCTGGAAACTGTCCTAGACTCAGATGAACCGAAAGAGGTTTTGATAGCGAGAAAGAAGTGGAAATAAAGGAAGAGGACGAGAGCAGCGAGGAGGAGCTTCCCATTGTTCGTGGCCTCTTTCAACTTGAAAGAGGGGCAGAGCATCATAAGTCTCACGAAAAGTAGCGGAGGAACCATCCAAAAGGAAGAAGGAGACTTTGCCCGCCGCTTACTCGCAACCTCCTATGTTGAGAGACCCCGGTCTCTCCAGGTATGAAAAACAATTTAATAAAGTTGTGGTTTTGCACCGAAGATATGTTGATTTTGATTCATTGGAAGAAGCATGACCATAAACAATGGGGTGGTTAGAGTTATGTTTAATGAAGGACGAAATGTATCTAGATTTGATGAGAAAATTATATCGCACACTAGGCAGGCATAAAGGTAATGGCATTGTAAGCTATGTAAAAGGGAAGGAAATTCAAGTGAATCGATGGTTGATAGGCCAAGCTCTCAAATTAAAGTTGGGAGGTGATGTGAAATTAAATGTCGTCGTTAAACACAAATAACATTAATCTTAATTTCCGAATCCCAATAAAAATAACAAAGTAGTACTTAGTTGAGACCAGGTCAATCCACAAGAAAATAGAATTTTTATTTTGAAAACTTTAGGATTTTTGATTAATATAAAACCATTCGAGGACTTGATCACTTGTATTAATTAACTAACTACTCAAAACAGTAAACTAATGAATTAAAATAACTAAGATTAAAAGAGATCTAACTAAATGGACTCATTTTGGGGAAATAACTACAACCATATTAAAGGGAAAATAGAATTTGGAGAAAGAGAAAATTTAAACAACAATAATAACAATATTTTAACTGCAAAAATATAAATTACAACATTTCTGTTTTATTATCCTAGGAAAGAATTAGCTAATCAATTAAACCTAAACAACTAATTACATAAATGGAAAAACAAAACTAAAGCAGTAGGGAGAGCACAGTGGAAGGGCTGGCTTGGGAGGCGCACTGCGCCCGCTAGCAGTGGAGAAGGCGCAATGCGCCGTTGGCTGTAGAGAGGGCGAAGTTGGCAGGCGGGGTGCAGTGCGCCGCGTACGGGCAGAAGCTGGCTGGCCTGGGCGTTGGCGACTGGCGAGCGGGAACGTTCCTTAGCGCGCTGCGTGGCTGGGAGCACTCGTCCCGCAGGCTCGATCGACGAGGAGGGGGGCTGCGACATGCCCAGCACTACAGCGTGGCAGGCGTTGGCGGTTGGCGCTGGCGTGCGGCAACGTGTGGCCCTGGCGGGCACCGGCTTCTGGCGGTGCTGAGCAGGCGGGCGACGCGTGGTAGAGGCGGGCGGGCCCTGGCAAGTGCTGGGTTGCGAGCTGCAAAGGGAGAGACAGAGAGTGCTGGGAGAGAGAGAGAAAGCAGGCGGGAGAGAGAGAAAAAGGTTGAGAGAGAGGGAGCTAAAGGGAGAGAAAGATAGAGAATAGAAGAGAGAGAGATGCGTAGGGAGAGAAAGAGAAGGAGGAGAGAGATAGAGAGTGTGCAGAGGGGAGAAAGAGATAGATGCTGCGTGGGGGAGAGAGAGTAAAGGGAGAAAAAAAATAAGAAGCTTTTGAAAACTAGAGAAGGAGAGAGAGAAAAGGAGTGTGCAGAGGGGAGAAAGAGATAGATGCTGCGTAGGGGAGAGAGAGAGTAAAGGGAGAAAAAAAATAAGAAGCTTTTGAAAACCAGAGAAGGAGAGAGAGAAAAATTGGGAGAGAGATAGATTCGGCTAGGGGGGATTTGTGGAGAGTTTAAAAAATTCCAAAGTGTCCTTTTTCCTCCCCCCTTCCTTGGTTTTATAGAAGAGAGCCCTAAATTTTGAATTTCAAAAAGATAATAAATAGGCCATTATTTGCATTAAGTTCTCCCTTGATTAAGGGAAATTTTTTTTTTTAAAAGATAATAATGGACTATTTTGAAATTTGAATTTAGAGAGGGATATTTGATTTTGAATTTTGAAATTTGAATTTAGAATAATAAATGTTATTTTCGAAAGTTGAAATTCAAATTTAAAAATAATAAGTATTATTTTTAAAATTTGAATTTTGAGATTCCCTCCTCTCTCTCTTTTAATTGACATGTGAGCTCCTTTTGAGGACCAAAAAAATAAATTCTTGTTCCTTCCAAGATTTGAACCCTAGTCACTTTATTGAAACTCAAGTGGCTAACCACTATACCATTTACATGCTCATGTCCTAAAATCACATAAAATAATAATTATGTCCATGCGGCAATTAATAAATTATTCAAATGCAGATTAAATAATTGCCGAGAAGCTCTTATTTGAGAATGAAATTATTACACTCACTTAATCTATGAAATGATGATATTTGAAATTCAAATTTTACAAAATTATTATTTTTGAAAGCGTGATTGATTTATCTATCATTCCATGTGATTTTGTACATAAAAATGACAATATAGTGTGTAAATTTCATCTATTATTTATTTAAAAATATATATTTATCATGAGGCACTATGAGAACTACAACTCTTGAAAGAGACTGCCATCAAGGACATAACATGGTGGTTATGATGTCCCTAAGGGAATGCAAGTGAAAGCCTCAGACCTTTCACTAGACCTAAAGCTCATTAATATAGTACTAAGCCGCATTATTATGCTAAAAGGAGATAGCCATGACTATCTAAAGCTAGATCATCTTCAAATTATTTGACATGTTGTGACCAACAAGAAAATTGATTTGCCCTCATTCATACTCTATCATATGCATCAAGCAAACTGGGGTCGTAATACCTTACCTTATGGTAGTCTACTCACAAGAATTTTCAGACACTACATTGTGAATTTGACGGGTGATGACAACATGGGGATCAAAAAGGAAAATGCTATTGAAAGCATGTCTCTGACCCAAATGCTTTATAGTTTTGTCGACGGAAATTGAGTGAAGAAGGAAACTGGCGGAACACCTATTAAAACTCCTCCCTCAATTGCTCAGGGGGAGTAGAGACAGGAAGTAGGTGGATCCTTAGAAGGTCAAATGTTTAGGAAAGGCCCCATGGAAAGGGGATCGTAATTGAAGAACCGGCTTCTCAGCACTCTACCAACAATGAAAAGTTAGTCTCATCAATACTAGGGGCCATTGACAAAATGGAAAATAACATGGGTGCCAAAATTGAGAAGTTGGACAGGCAGCTAGGAAAAAGAGAGTCATGATAGTCCTCTCAACAAACTCATGATAGTCAGTTTGGAAATGTACTTTAGTCCATCCTTGATTGGCTTGATTCCGTGGACAAGCGATTTGATGAAAAGATGACTAGACTGGGAGAGAAAGTAGCTTCTTTCCCTACTAGTTCTACATCAGCAGTAGCCTTTGACACATGGCATGTGCTTGGAAAGAAGATGGAAGATGTTGAGCATCATATCTTAGAAAAGGTGGCACATATTCGAGGTGTCTCAAACAGTGGGACAAATGATGCTAAGTCAAGAGACGTGTTATTTAACCTTCAGGACTTGCTTGAGAAAATAGACACGAGGGTTGACACTGAATTTGACATTATTGATAGATTCAAGGGAGAGACATTGGACAAGCTTGCCACAGTGCGCACTGACACGGATTCAATCAAAGAGGCACTCAATAAGCATGTCAAGCACCTCAACTCTATGAATGGCCAAGTAGAGACGCTCACTAAAGCTAGTGTGCAGTTGAGACCTCAGATACAAGATTGATTAACTACTTGTTTCCATTTGCTCAGACCAGGCCTGTACACTACTTTGATCTTAATCCTGAAGACCATGATGAGTCATCCAAATCCCAAAGACATATACCCCTAAGTATGATAAGGGGAAAGGCAAAAAAATGCTAGTTTCTGATGTATTCTCACCAAAAAAACTTATTTGCTGCTTTGCTCTGTTTTTTATTTAGCCTACTTTAGCTTAGTCTTGTTACTTTGCTTGTTAGTTTTCTGCTTCCTTTAGCTTGGTTTGTATAGTTTACGTTAAGACCACTTTTCATTTTAATAATGCCAAAAAGGGGGATAAAAATGTGAAGTTATGAATGATTGTGATTGTGATATATATTGTGATGTATGTTGGTTGAAGTGAGAATTTTATATGATGATATGAAACATATGTTATAGATTGTTTATGTAACTAAGTGTAAGTGCATGCTATATGTCATGCCACCATGCTGTGTGACATGGTATTTATGATATATAGTATAACTGAGAAATAATTGATAATCGGCCTATGACAAGACTGAGATTTTGTATGAGATAAATTGAAAAATTGATGCTATAAGTGATTGTGATTGTGTGGATTGAATGATTGAGGTTGTGAACATTGAATGTTTTTATAAACATCTTTAGAGCATGCATTAACTAAAAATCCTTCTTGTGAAGAAAGTGTAGGACTCATATCATAACTTTCAAGTATTTTGCCCTCATAAAAAAGGAGGAGAATATTAAACCCTTTTGGTTTGATTTGGTTTGATTTTAATGAAGCAAAACACTTAAAATTATAAAATAATGCGATTGGTTATGATTAAGAAAATTAAAGGATTTTCAAAAATGATATATTGTCAATTTTTTTACATTTTGGATAGGAATGCAATAGATTTTTGGGGTTTCAAATAAGTTTTTTTAATAGCAAAATAATCCCTAAAAACCCCTTAAAAATCTCTTTTAAACGTGAAGGCCAAAATCTAACTAGATGGGTGTTGGTCGACTAGAGGCAAGTCTAGTCGACCAGAACTAGTACTCAGTTTAACTGAGTAAATCTGGTTGGTTGACCAACCTACCTGTTGGTCGACTAGAGACAGGGCACAGTTTCTTCTGTGCCTAGGTGTTGGTTGACCAAGCTTGGACATGGTCGGCCACAACCAATAGAAGTCTATCCTAGCCTATCTCCCCTGCACTACTTCTAGGCGCCTAGTTTTGGGCCTTGGACGACCAGAGTGACCCTGGACCCCATGTGCACATGCAGACTGACGCGTCCTTTGACTGTCCAGTGGAAGGACAGTCACATGGGTTGCTTTTAGAGTCAAGGACTGACACGCCAATTTTTTCTTATGATAGTACATTGTGTTTTACTGTTTCTTAGTTCTAGAAGTACTTTTTATAGGGCACCTTTTTCTATTTGTATGCTACCTATCACAATCACCTTTTTAGCTACCACTATGAGTACTCTAAGCTGACCATTTGTAGGATCTTTTTTGAGTAAGGGACGTCACATGCAGGGTTTCGCTAGCCAGTACATAGGAAGCAAAAAGAAAGAAGATTTCAAATCAACCTTGGAGAATCCTCTACCGAAACCTTTTTGGAGGGAAAAATGAATCTTCACCTACCTCCCAACTGTTAGGAATCTTCACCTTACTCAAAAAAGATCCTACAAATGGTCACCTTAGAGTACCCTTTGGGCCCATCAAAGTAGCAATTGTGGGCTATTCTAAACAAGGGTCTTATAGAGCAAAATGTGCCTTACATCCTTGCGAGTTTGAGAGAGTTTCTTGACATAACTTGTCGTCCTCTTTAGTTTATGTTCTAACCCCTTAAGAGAAAGGTTTATTGGGTGATTCTCTCATGTGTGCAGGTTAAGAAGGAATGTACTAGCTTGGTGTATTTTCATCATCTTCTTGATCAAGACCAAGACTATGGGAAGCTACCTCGGTACTAACAACATCTTCTTCCTTTGAAGAGAAGATCTTATAGAGCTTCTCCGGCTGCTAGGTGGGCCTAAGAAGTTTCTTCTACATCAACTTGACACCTAGAACAAGGACACCATAAGAGTGAATCAAAAGCTTGAGCTTTCTTTGTTTTATTAATTGTTGTAATATTTAAGAAAGCTACATTATCTTGTGTGTGTAGTGTAGAATAGGAAGTTAGGGTTCCTATTTTTCTTCCTCTTTCTTGTTGTTTACCTTCTCTTGTAGAAAAGGGCCAATCCTTAAGAGGATTAGAGGTTGATTTCCGTATGAAGAGGGCCAATCTTTGAGAGGATTGGAGGTTGTTTTCCTTCCTTGGTAGAAGAGGGTCATCCTTTGCAAAGAGTGGAGGTTGTGTTCCTTCCATGGTGGAAGATGGCCAATCCTTGTGGAGATTAGAGGTGTGCCTTACTAGAGGCCTTGTGTCTAAGGGTAGACTTACTAGAGGCTTAGTATCTAGTTGTTGGTTAGCTAGGACTATATCTACTAATGATGTACTAGAAGTGTTTTCTAGTGGAAAGATCCAACGAAGTTGGGGAGTAGACGTAGGTCACCATTTGATGAACCGAATTACTATAAATCTTGTGCCTCTTGTGTGGTTGTGCTTGTTCTTTATTGCATCATAATGATAGCACGATACTGTTTTAAAAGTACACAGACTTAGTTAAAGATTTCACGAAGAAATTTTCAATAGTCTATTCACCCCCCTTTAGGATGTAGCCCATAGCTCTAAATCTAACACAAAATGATAACACTTATCTAGTTTCTACCTCAATAGTTTGGGATTGTCTATGTAAAATGATGTAAGAAGCTATACCAAACCTTAGCAACAAGAGTAGTGCCTCATCCAAGTAATATGCTGACCTTGCAAATAGGTGCTAAGTCTTAAAGAGATGGTGACCTAGGGGAACCAAAGCCTTCCTTAAACACTAGGGAGAGAAAGAGGATATTTGCTGCAAGGTGGGTGACAACCTTATAGACCAAATGGAAGGGCTTAAGCAAAACCTCGGCATTGTAATAAAGGAGGCCAAATCAAAGGCTTCCCTAATCTAAAAAACTGCCCAATAGGCCTCGATGAGATTTTGTTTTTCAAAAATAAAATGCTGAGGATGGAAGCTTATAATGTTAGTTTTGATCTACTTGACGAACTCTCAATTTTTGATTTTGCTCAAGCTGTGTAGGATCGTAGCTCTATGAACAACATCATAATGAGAGCGATAAGGACATGTACATAACTATCCCTCTTAACTCTATTGACTTTGTAGTACCTAGTCCATTAGAGCCTTAGTTAGAGCCCATTAGTAGCCTAGATAGGCCCATTAGTGGGGTAAACTGAACCTTTATAGGGTCTGGCTGAGAGAGCTTATTAGTGTCATACCAAGTTGATGCAATTAAGAGGGGTGCTTAGAAGGCGTCATATCATCTTGACGTGATTAAGGAGTCCAATTCCAATGCGAACTATTTTAAGTTCTTTCCTTCCAAAGTGTTCGTTTTTGTTTGAGTTTCGATCTTAGAGGCTATTTAAAGTATCCCTGAGTGCTAGAGAGAAGTTTAGTGCATTCTAAACCCTAAAGCATCCGTGAGGGAGAGATCATAGGCATTTCTTGATGCATTGAGGTAGTGTTCTTCACATTCTTCGCCCGTTGGCGAGGCGGTGGTGCAACGGCGTTGCTCTGCCTAAGAGGAGTTGGTTGCCTTGCTTAGGCGGCCTTGGTGCATTCGTTTCGCTGTAGAGAGGCAAGTGATGATGAACTCCAACGTTCATAGTTATTTTTACATAAATAAAATCATATTTTCAAAGTATTTTCCAACTACTATAGTAGTAGCATGAAAAGAAGATTTTATGGTGATGTTTGATGCATATAAATCCCCATGTATGATCCCTTTCTCTTGAATCCATGTGTGTTGTGTGTGGAACCTGGGATTACATGTAGAAACTCTAATCTGCATGTTTGAACGCGTCATGGGACCTTGACGCGATTTGCTATTCACGTGAACTTGTGATGACGTGATTAAGCTTACTATTAGTTGATGATTAAAATTTTGTTCTACATATTTTAATGGCATAACAGGTTCATAGCTTGATGAATTAAGTACTACTCTGATACTGCACACATAATGTATATTTTTAACATTATTTTATGAGTATTTTCTCTAAAAACTTGTCCTTTGATGCACAAATCATGATTTTCACATGATATAGATCATTTAGTCACTGCAGAGGCAACTATTTTGATCATAAATCTATCCATGTTTAAAGCGGTGAAATTATGAAGTTTATTTCTTCTAAACCCATTCTGACAGCCTTAGAGGCATCATAGGGAGGTGACGCGATTTTCTATTCGTGTCATCTGAGCCTGACACGATTAAGACTGCCAGTAACCTAATGCTTTAAAGTTCTGTCTGCATAGCATATTTAATTTCTTGTTGATGCACCTTTGATCCCGACACTGTTATAGAGCATATTGCATGCATGTTTAAGATGATTAATGCTATGGACAATGCCACCATGAGAGGTTAAGTATCCAACCCACAATAGTGTCCTTGTGGGGGGAGACTACGAATAGAAATTAATCATGGAAGTGTGTTTGCCTTGCGAGTACACTGACCCTAGGGGGGATATATCGATCCCCCAACTACATAGTCGAAGATCTAGTGGACTTTGCCTTACCATTAAGTGATGATGATGAATACGATGAACTATGACTCTTTATGATGTGGTTGGAAGCATGTCCGATGAAAAAGAGGAAATATGATGCATGATTATGAATGATGATTTTGATGATATGCTGTGAAAATAAATACATACTAATGATTCATGTATATATGTTCAAAGATCCATGTTATGCATGATGAAACATGTAAAGTAAATCGATATGAAAGATTAGATGTACTTAGTCTTGACATAGATGTTTAATGAGCCTGTTTAGGACTTAAGGATGCTTACGATTATGTGATGGTTATAGTATGATTAGATGTTTAAATATCATGTCTTTTCTTTATAATATAGTTATGCAAAACTGTGAATAGTTGGTTTTCTGAACTTGCTGAGTTTTATGTAACCTACCTTTGCATATTGACTCGTTTTTCAGCTGAGGGAGACTCAATTGAGGCGGATGAGACTAAAGAAGTTGTTCAAAAAACTTGATGCTTGAGTTGAGGCTAGTTATCTAGAAGTAGGTTTTATTTGATGTTTTGATAGTAAAGGATGTAATAAGGTTTATTTTTCTGCATATGCTATGTACTTCTATTTTCATGGATATTTAGTGATCTTGGATTTGGAGATTTTGTACTAAGCAGTTGTTAGTAGTGGACTTTCTTGTGGCAATGATGGTTGTGTCATGATGATTATGACCTTGTTCTCATATACTCTTTCTCTACGGTTCATAAGAGGATGTTTGGGTTGTTCTCACTATGGCGTGTCCGCAATGTTGGTCTGCTGTAGGGTAGCACGACCGAACCAGGTCGGTGGGGCGGGGGAATTACAAACTTATTTGAATAGCGTAGCCACTTGATTGGCTCATTCTATGAGTATCTAAAGGTGGCATATGAAGAATTTGACCACTTGTTGGGGAATTAGCAAAGGAAGGCCTTTAAGCTTGTATTGTATGGTCTGGCCTTGAGGTACTCTAGCTTGTCAACTTATATACCAAACTATAGCTATGATGCTCTCTCTAAAGGCCCAAAGAATGGCAAGTTACACTTTTGTTCTTTTGTTGTGTATGTCTGGGTGTGAAGAGACCATTAGAAGACCTAGCTAACTCCATGTTTAGGTTAAAGAAATCTTCAAGATTAAAGAACTTTAACAATCAGAAGGGGTCGCTATGGCTCAACGATTCATCAAGATTGAAGAATTTGGCAGTTAGAAGAGGTTGCTCAATAGGTCAGTCAAGAGACATCCAGGTAAATAGGAACTAGAGGAAAAGGAGTCCAAGAAGAAGGTCTTATTAAAGAACCATGAGTTTGAAGAGCGCAAAGGTTACAGTTCTTTGAAAACTCCTTTGTTATGCCCAACATTCTAAACTTAGTGGATTGAACCTGCCAATGGGCCGGACTAATCATAGCCAAATGAAATCATAGCTAAATGAACTATTACATTTTTGTTAGTACCGTTACCATCTTTCATTCCAAATGAATCCATATTACAAGCAAATATCCAATCTCTACTCTTTAAAGAAATCATAGATTACATTGTCTCTCAACTAACCTACTATATTTAATCTATTAAAGTGAGCTAACTATATATCATAATCGAAGTCTTTCAAAAGATCCAACAAGTCCACATCCAATCGGATCCTAAATTAGTCTCTTCTAAAAATTTGGTTAGTGAAATTTATTAGTCCACTTGTAGGTATTGAATCCCTACACATGACTTATCATATAATAAAACTTTGAAAATTTAAATGATACATATACACATAGCATTAGATCGGATTAGATTCTATATATAGCTTAATAAGGAAATCATACAAAATAAATCATATATGCAAATCTTATTAAATAGATAGATTTTTTATTATATTCAGATTTGGTACCATGCTATCCAAATTAAGGGTTTATTTGATTTTATGCAAAATATGTTGTTTGAAAGGCTTTTCCTAAAAAGTGTAGCACAATGTCGTATTTAGTAACTTAAAAAATTTTTGTCAACAAAAAGCTCAAATCTTTGACTCCCCTTTTTCTAGTTTTGGCATCAATAGGATAAGACTAGAGTCAATCTGCAAAACAACTGAAATGTTTTTATAAGTAACAAATGATAGATTTTATTTTTATTTTCCTTGTAAAATTATTTTCTTAGAAAACCTTTTTCATTTTGAATACTAAAACATATTCATATCTTAAAGTCTTAAAAAAATGCCTTAAGCACCTTTGAAGTGGTAAGCTCCTAAGTTTCGTTAAGCCCATAAGGAGAAGAATAAATGGTAGGAAAAGATTTTTTCGCCCGTCTTGAGGAATGAAGGATTGTTTAGGATTGTTTCCTATGTGGGCTGCGTTGAACTCTCCCAAATCCACCCATTTGGGAATCCAGATCCTCTAGGAGGATCTATTTGGTTCTATGTAAAATAGGCTGCATGAAAGTTTTTCTCCAACAAAAATGTAGCACAATGACTTATTGATTATCCAAAAAGTTATGGTCAACGAAAAATTGAATTCTTTGACTCTCTCATTTCCCTATTTTAGCATCCATGGGATGGGATCGAATGACTTTTTGTAACGCAACTAAAAATACTTTCCTGAGTACCAAATAGCTGATTTTGTTTTATTTTTCTTGTAAATTTATTTCTTTAATTTTTTTTTTCATTCGTAAATACATAAAATCAAACACACATTAGGTGTAGGTAAAGACGGGTCTTTGTGAATGCAAAGAGAGAGATAATTTTTAAAGAAAAGCCTTTCATGCGAAAAGTTTTTCATTCTTTGACCATGCGACTCGTACGAGACGGCATGAGTTAACCCGACTCGTACCAAATCATGGAAGATCCGAGTCGATCCGACTCGTCGAGTTTTGATCTAGGGGACAAATTGGAATGTCCTTTTTCAACAATATCTGAAAATATTTTCATAATTATCAAATGATAAATTCTATTTTTTTTAAATTTATTTTTAAATTTTTATTCAAATATGTTTTGTATATATAGGTATACTTTTGCACTTACGTGAGGATCAGGATCTTAAGAGCTTTTTTTCTTTTTGAGCTGGAAGTTAAAATGAATCGATATAATAAAAATACCAGATTTCCATGATGCCTCTTTCGTTCAGCCAAACGCGAAATAATGATCAAACATCTTTGTCGATGCTTTCGCTTCGCGCGCTAACAAGCAGCAGCGAGGAGGACCAGGCCAGGCCAGGCCAAACGATGCAGACGACGAAGAAGAGACCCAGAAAGCTCCTTCCCAAGCAGAGCCCCCTTTGCGACTCCCCGCCCAAAACCCCCCAAAACTCCTCCGTCGCCCGGCCGCGGCCGCCGCCGCCGCCGGAGTCGGAGCCCTACCCGGAGTTTGCGCTCCCGACCCCGGAACAGTGCCGCACCGTGCGGGACGACATGCTGGCCCTGCACGGCTTCCCGGCCGAGTTCGCCCGTTACCGCGCCGCCAGGGCGGGGAGGACGAGGAGCGGGACAGAGGCCATCGCCCCCGCGGCGCCCGAGCAGGCCAGCCCCGTCGGGGAGACCGTACTGGACGGCCTGGTGATGACGCTGCTGTCGCAGAATACCACCGACGCCAACTCCAGGAGGGCCTTCGAGTCCCTCAAATCCGCCTTCCCCACCTGGGAAGAGGTAAAGTCCCTTGCCAGCTCGTTCGATTTCTCTTCATAGTTCGTGCTTCTTCTGCTTTGGGGGTGGCTTGGTTTGACGTCAAATGTTGTAAGATATCGGTTTTGAAACCATTGATTTTAAAATAAAATTGGCGAGACTAAAATCTTTGATGTTAAATTATCAATTTTAGAATTCTTGATTTGATTCTCAATAGTTCTTAATTGAAAACCTAAATCAACTGAAAAAAACTGCCACATGAGTCAACGTGAATTTTAAATCTAACAGTTGATGGCAAGAAAAATAGCATAAACCGACCGTAAACAATGTCGTTTTAGGGTGTTTTGCAGTATTCTATGGCACGCTAAATGACCTCTTAACTTTCCTTGTTGTACCATATGTTGGAAAAGAAAAGGTTCTTGCAGCTGAACCCAAGAGTGTAGAGAGCGCCATCAGGTGTGGGGGCCTGGCAGTAACCAAGGCAGCCCGTATCAAGAGCATTCTCAAGTCTGTGGTGGAGAAGCGAGGAGAGACGTGTCTCGAGTACCTGAGAGGGATGACTGTGGACGAGGTGAAGGCTGAGCTTTCCTGTTTCAAAGGGGTTGGCCCGAAGACGGTTAGTGTTCCTATCTCACGCCATGCATTATTTTGTTTGCTCTCTCTTGATTGGAGAATTGCCCAACTTTGCGGTAAACTCTAAAAGGGGGGTAGGAAAATGGAAAATAGTGAGGCCTTACTCTTAGAAGTTATTGAAATCGGACTCTCAGAGGTTAAACCATCATGCAAGCATTTCTTGTCATGTCTCTTGTGATTTCTAGATCTCAGAAGATAAATGGTTATAACAAATTAGATCATAAAATTTCTATCATATTAATGTGCATGCAATTTGATGCAGGATACGAAGCAAATGGCCCTCTCCCATCCCCTTTTGCTTTTATTAGGCCAATTTATGGCTCATTATGTCTTTTTATTTTCTAGGAGTTATAAGGGAAGTCCTAGAGTCAGATGGAATCTCTAGGGTCAGGAGTTACCATCTATATATGTATCTTGTTCCAGAAATAAATAGGAGAGAAGATTTGGTTGAAAAAAAAATGATCAGATTTGCGTATTTTTACCTCTGCGACGGAGGTGCCTAACTGGTGCGACGCTAGTCTCCTTCCCCTCTGTCGGTGCGACGCCGATCGGTACCCCCCTCTCTGTCCCTGGTGCGATGCCGGGGAACCTCCCCATCCTCTGGCGCGAGGCCGAGGACCCTTCTCCCATCCCCCCCCCCCCCCGCCCACTCTCCTTGTCCCGCATCAAGTTTGGTATTAGAGGATACCTCGATCTCCCGCTACGCCGCTGCGCCATCGTCATCGTCGCCGGATCCCACCACCGCCGCTGCCCTGCGTCTCCCGCCGCTGCCAGCGTTGCCTTGCGTCTCGCCCCGCTGTTGCTGGATCAGCCTCCCCGCACCTCCCATTGTCGTCGGAGCCAACGTCGCCGGCAACCGCCAGCCCCGCCGCTGCAACCCGCGACAGATCTCCCCGAAGCCACCGCCATCGCCGCCTGCCGCAGGCCACCCTGCCGTCGCCGCCGTCGTGAGCCCCGCCAAGCTCGCCGCCATCTCCAACGACCGGTGCCATCGCAGGCTGCCTCTGCTGCACACCCCGTCGGCCCGATCCTTGTGGCCGCGGCCTTCCCCCATCTCTTTTTCCTGCCGGCGTCTGGTGGAGCCCCTGCCCGCGCTTCCCACCGCCGACGAAGTTGCCTCCGGCCACCGGAGCCGCTCCGCCCCGCTGTTGCCACCGCCTCACTCGCTCGCTGGAACCCAGCCCTAGCAGCCGCCGCCTGGTTCGTATGAAAGAAGAAGAAGAAGAAGGTTGGAGAAGGACAAGAACGAAGGGTTCGGGCCCTACTTAACCCTAACCCGGTCAAACCGGGTTTGACCCGGTTCGGATCGAACCTTAGCCAAACTGGTCCGAGCCCATAATGCACGGGTCCGAGCCACCTTCCTTAAAGGGTCCTTAGGTCCTATTGGTTAACTGATTAGATCAGGTTCAGAGAAGAAGAGGTGGTCTGAGCCACCAGGTTCGAACTAGGGAGCAGTCAGGTCCGAACAAGGAGCCAATCCAGGTTATTGGTGGTGCAACAGGGGTGCAATTGGAGCTGTTATTGTACCGCCCTCACACAGAGCTCGTTCGTGCTCCGATTTGCGAGTCGTCTGCGTCGTTGGATTCGTATCGACGAGGCCTATCCAGATCCAGTGCGCTGCATCCTTGACTGCCTCGTTTTGCGTGCCACTTCTGCATGCATTCCAAAGACACTGATCGCGCATCCCGAGGTCCGCACCAGCCGCCTCGATTTGCGTGCCAGCTTCCGGCGCATTGGTTTTACAGCGGCTAGCGGCCGACTTGCCTCGTTTTGCATGCCGCACTTGCACGCTTTACGAGAACACTTGTGCTCGTTGTTCAAGGTCGTTTTCGAACTCCGATTCGTGTATCGTTCATGCCGACGGGTTCGTCTCGACGAGACCGACCAGATCCGGCACGCTGAGTTTCCGACTTGTCTCGTCTTACGTGCCGTTGCTGCATATATATCGAGGTCATCCTTTGGGCCCCGTTTCTTGCACTGATTGCATCGTTGGCTTCATCTCAGCAAGACGGACTCAGTTCCAAAGTGGTGCTGCCCCTACGACACCTAGTTCTACGTGCCGTTGATTGATTCAACAGAATTGGAGTCCGGGGTAATCTCTTGCAACATGTCTTCCACTTCTTTCCGTTTTGATGTGTTCTTGCCGAATCGAAAATGGACGACATTAACGTTAGATGAGCGAGCGAGTGATAATGTGATTCCCCAATATATTGTTGATTCACTGTTGAAGAAGGACGAGATTCTTGTAGACGGTGATAAGGCTTTTGTGGAATTTTATCGGCGAGTTAAAGGTGTCACTACGGGACACTCCACTACATATGTAGATGGAGCTTGGTGTACTATAGATCCATGGAGCTCTTCTATTTGTTTGGGTCGAGATTGGCTATCAGAGCGCCAAGCAACAGTGGATTGTGATAGACGTCGATGCTCCCTCATACACCCTCATCTTGATGGACGTGAATACACGTTTCCGGAATCGTCACTTTACTCTCCTAAGGTAATGGAAACACCGTTCAAGTTGCTTGATACAGTCTCGCCAGCTACAAATGATGATCAATCAGATGTGACAGTTGATATTGAGGGTGCTAATGTTGTTCCTACGGCTGACGATGTTTGAGATACTACTATATGTATTGAGTCTGGACTTCATTTAATGGCGGACGATGTGATTGAGACTAATTCAATATCCTTGGTCGTCAGTGAATCATCAGATAATGTTGTGTGGGATTAGACACTCATTGTTGAAGCCGGGTTTGACTTACTTTTTGAATACTCATTTGATGTTCCGGATATCCAGTGCGATTCCCTATGTCTTGCAGACGTTGCTTCATTTGAGTTTGACTTGCTATGGTATAACTTTGAGGCCTATTGTCAGTGCTACCTTCAGCTCCTCACCCTGAAGATCTATATGCAATCAATTGTACGCTGCTGGTCTGTGGCACCTTTGCTCCTCATATGGCTTTTTCGGCACTTCAAAATTCGAGGACGAATTTTTTCGAACCAGGAGAGATTGATGCAGGATACGAAGCAAATGGTCATCTCCCATCCCCTTTTGCTTTTATTAGGTCAATTTATGGCCCATTATGTCTTTTTATTTTCTAGGAGTTATAAGGGAAGTCCTAGAGTCAGATGGAATATCTAGGGTTAGGAGTTACCATCTATATATGTATCTTGTTCCAGAAATAAACAGGAGAGAAGATTTGGTTGAAAAAAAAAAATGATCAGATTTGCGTATTTTTACCTCTACGACGGAGGTGCCTAACTGGTGCGACGCCAGTCCCCTTCCCCTCCATCGGTGCGACGCCGATTGGTACCCCCCTCCCTGTCCCTGGTGCGACACCGGGGAACCTCCCCATCCTCTGGCGCGAGGCCGAGGACCCTTCTCCCATTCCCCCCCCCCCACTCTCCTTGTCCCGCATCACAATTTCTACATTGTAAACAGATAAGAAACACGATTATGTACCATACTAATTTGCATGAACCAAGTTAAATTAACAAGTTTAGAAAGTATATGTAAGGCAAATATAATAGGCATGTTACAGACGGAACTTAAAAGGATAACACAAGTCCTAAGAAAGTACAAATTTTGATTTACTTAAATGGTTAAAGGAAATTGTATATTTTGCTTAGAAGAAGGTATGCCATATATTTTATCAATTATTATTTTAGCATTAACAAAAAAAGAGGCATGATTGTATAATCAAATTCTGAGATCAGTGTTTCATTCTCCTTATCCTACACAAGAGGATAAATTTAATATCCTTTTCCTTATCCTAAAACTTATATTTTAATGTTCTTTTCCTTATCCTATTACTGATATTTTGATATCCTTCCCGTAAGTATTGAATAAGGATAGATATTCCAGGTTTACCGTTTGCATACTTAATGTAATGCATATGATCTTCTAGAGTGGGTAGGACCATTTATTATTGAAGTGAAAAGTAAGAATATATAGGTATGAAAATAAAAAAAAATAGGCCACCTTCTAAAAGTTGATCTTCTAACATAATTTATGTATGCTTTGTGGTCAAAGCATCTCTAGTGGTAGTACTAATTATCAGGTAGTCAGTGATAGGAATAGGCCAATTTCAAATGGCTTAATAAACATAGTGAAAAGGTTTAAACGGGTGGCACATGTTCATTTTAACTGGCTCCCCTCCTTAAAAAGATGAAACTAATTCCCCTGATCGTGCTTGTTCTAAGAATTCTCTATATACATGGCTAATTGTTAGAACCAGCTTAACCATAAATATGCAAGTGCACACTCCAAATCTTCTAATAATAACTAGAAATTAGATATAGGCCTAAATTGCTATTCCAAACCCAAGATCATACGAATCCTAAGCTTTATCACATTCTAGAAAATTAGTTGGTATGGGTTAGGATTAGATGACTGTGGATGCTTAATCTCTTATATTGCTTTGATACCACGTTGTTACGAATATGAAGTGTTTTTTCTTTCAGACTCTAAGTGCATAATGATCGGACTAACAAACATATATGAGAGACAAATAACGACGAGACAATTAAATACATGCCATAACTATCTTACATTTCAAATAAGTAGTCAATTACCAAAGTCCACAAATAACATTGTACAAATTTCTAAGAAATCGAACTCTCCAATCTCACTAAAAGACAACATTTCTGCTAAATCTGAAAAATCAACCGAAGTCATATGTTAAGTAATCCTTGATGCAAGCTAACTCTTGAATCCATAACTGAACAAAGCTACCTCTACTCCTTCTCGTCGGCCTTGGAATCTGAGATGGTTAGTTGGTTGATGAGTACAAGTACTCAGGAGGCATCATATACCTACTGCAAGCTAAAGAGTAGAGATTTTCATTTACATCGTTGACTGAAAATCATTCCACTTTGTGGTCTGGAGATCATTCTTTCTCTCAGAGGGATAAGATTTTCAGTCACGTCATTGACTTTTATTCACACCTCTACACAGAGGACTATGCTAGACCTAGCATTGTTGAGGGCCTCCTGCCCACCTCAACATGGTAGACAGAGATTTCCTCTTAACTCCTTTCACGGTTGAGGAGATGAAAGCTGCAGTGTTCTCCTTGCTAGGGGACAAGGCCCCTGGGCCAGACGGGTTTCCTCAATAATGCTAGAAGATAGTCTACACTCTTTTGTGACAGGCTATATTGGAATTTCAAGAGGGGAAGGCTCATTTCATTGTCCCCATCCTTAAAAAGGAAAGGGCGGATACTTTGTTTGACTTTAGACCAATCAGTCTCCTTAATGGTGTTTATAAGATCATTTCTAAGATGCTCAGAGACTTGAGAAGGTCATTTATAGACTTGTTAGTGTTTAATCATAGTGCCTTCATTAGAGGAAGGCAAATCCAGGAGGGTTTTCTAGTGGTTCATGAGTGTCTTGATGGAATGAAGCAGCTGAGAAAAAAAGGGGACTATACTCAAGCTTGATTTTGAGAAGGCCCACGATAGAGTTAATTGGAGATGTTTGTTTGACATCCTTGCTAAGATGGGCTTTGGTGAGAATGGGTTGCTTGGATCAGATTCTGTATTTCATCGGCATCATTTGATGTCCTTATCAATGGGGAACCAACCTAGTTCTTTCTTTGTGGGAGAGGTCTCCGGCAAGGAGACCCTTTGTTCCCCCCCCGCCCCCCTTGTTTGTCTTGGTTGCTTAAGTTCTCAACTGCATGCAGGTAGGGCTGAAGCTACAAGCCTTATGTCAGGTTTTCAGGCTTGCTCAGGACAATCTCTAACCTACAATATGTAGATGATACGATCCTCTTCTTATCAGGAGAGGAAGAGCAACTGGTGATCACTAGGTTGATACTTGAGTTGCTTGATTAGGTTATAGGCCTGAGGGTGAATTTTCAAAAGAGTGCAATTATTGGTATTAATGTATCTAATGAGTATTTGAGACATGCGACTATTATTTTAGGTTGCCAGGTTGGCTCTTTTCCAGTTTCTTACTTAGGGCTACTGTTGTTGCCAGGCACTATCAAATGCTATGACTCTAGTAGCTTATGATCCGCAAATTTCACTCTCGTTTAGCTAGGTGGAAAGGCAGACTTTTGCCCTATAGAGGAAGGTTGGTGCTATGCAAGGCTATTTTAGATAGTCTTCCCATTTATTATCTATCTATCTTCAGAATCCCAAAGTCTGGCAAAACAATTGGAAGGCATATGCTACAGGTTTTTCTGGGAAGGTTGCAGGGACCCTCCTAAGGGGGGAGGGCATAAGGTGTGCTGGGGAAGGGTGTGTAAAAGCAAACTTAATGGTGGCTTAAGGATCAAGGGTGTTCTTGACTTTAACTTGGTGCTGCTGGCAAAATGGCTTTGGAAGCTTGAAACCAATCACTTGGGACTGTGGCTTAAGGAGAAGTGTTATACCAGGGATGTCTTTAGGGTTTATACCCATAGGTGAACTATAACCTTTCTAACGCTTGGAAGGGCATTTTGCAGGCAACTGATATTGTCCTTGCAGCCTCACAAGTTCAGCTTGGTGATGGTGAGAGTTGCCTCTTTTGGTGGGACAAGTGGTGCTCTTCGACATAGTTGGCTTACATATTTCCTAGACTCTGCTTCTTGTCTACCAACCCTCGAGCTCTGGTGTCTTAGGTTATGGAGATCACCTCGCAGGTACTGGACAATGGGGCCTATGTTCAGAAGAAATCTCCGTGATGAGGAGATTTAGGACGTAGCCTCCTTGCTATTGCTCCTTCAAGATTTAACTCTTGACGCTTCGAGCAAGGATTCATGAAGATGGGCCTGGGAACCTAGTGATGTCTTCACTATCAAATTTGTATTCAGAGTCATTGTTGATGGGGATACTTGTTCACCTTTTTATCATTAGATTTAGACTCCGAAGTCCCCTTTGAAGGTCAAGATTCTAGTATGGAGGATCTTTGTGGGCAGGCTTCCTACTACATACACGCTATGTTGTTTTGGATGTGATGTGCCCTCCACTTGTAGCTACCACCTTGTTCACTCAAGACTCACATACATGTTCATGCTTATTGTAATATGACCCATATGCAATTCATGCACAACTTATTATCTTAAGACACATAGAATATTCGTGTATAATTCTTAAGCATGTATGAAATATATGCATCGTAAAAGCAGCATGAATCCGAAGCAGAAAAGATTTAACAGGATGATAATAATTACACATTTTCTTATATTCTTTCTTCTCAGTAGTAATTTATACTAAAATAGAAAATATACAAATATTGATTGCAAGTCATTAGCATAGGGTCTCAGGATTTAGTCGTTCATTCATTAATCTTTCACCAGATTAGTCGTAAAGTCATAATCTTTGATAGGTCTTGAGTTCGTAAGATGACTCATCCTTGTTAACCTGAAGTGACAGAGATAATTACGTACCAGTGGGAATGGTGAGTAGGTTGTTCCTCCGATGCACTTAGCACCCCCACAACCTACGCAGCCCAGTAAATCTCCGGAAACTTATCGGGGAGGTTGGAAAGGGCTAAGTTGGGTTCTACAGTTGCTCCTCACTTATATTGCATCATAGTCCTAACTTATGAGTGCACCCAAGAAGGATCTCTGTCTCCTGTCTAAAATTACGGTCCGTACTAGGACCGAAAAGAACTACGGTCCGAAGATCGGTAATCGTAGTGACCCGAACATTTCCTTATCCCTAGGAGACTGGGCTGACCACACCAACAAATGATGTCACTTCTTTACTGGTAAAAGAAAACAAATCATCGTAAAACCATCAATCATCAATATCATAAACATTCATCGTTATTACAGAAGGCCTCATGCCTTTGTTTCATTGTCATTATCATACAAGGTTTGCCGTATCGTACCGGATCGGACTGACTCTTACAAGTCGACTTGGATCTGGGCCGACTCGATGCGCTGGCACGGTCGGCTCGCCCGATTCGGTTTGAACCGCGTCCGGATCGCATCGACTTGGCTTGTATCGGGCCGAATCGCACAATCTCGCAGCGAACTAGTGCGATCCGGCCCGATACAAGTCGAGTCGATGCGATTCGGCCCGAGACGGCCCGATACGCTAAGATCCGATACGATGCGGCCCTTTAAACCCCAAAAACTGTCAGCAACGTTACTGTTTGGACAGAAACGCACCAGACGAAGGAGTTGCCCCCTTCTAAACCCTTCCCCACTCTTCTTGCTTCCATTTCCAAGCGTTTTTCAAGCTTTAAAGTTGATTTTCTTGGAAAGGAAAGGGTTTTCTAGCTATTTGGAACGTTTTCATCCGGTTTCAACAAGGTAAGCCTCTGAACCCTAAGTTTTTTTTTATTTTCATCTTCTTTTCTTGTTGTTTGATGTTGTTTAGGGTATTAAAAGATGAATAAGAGATAGATCTATTGTCTCTTTGTAAATTTGACATGAAAAAATCTAGATTTGTTCAAATTTGAGATAGATTTTTATTAAAGATATATAAAAAATGATCTATTTATGTGATGATGGGCATAGATCTATAAGTTTTACATGTTTGTTTAAAATTTCATTCAAAATCTTAAGTTATGAAGATTAATGTATTAATGTGATTATTAAAATATGAAATAAAATTTAAAATGTAAAATAATTTATAAATTGTCTACTTTATATTCTAGAAGTAAAAAATGATTAAATTTAGATCTATGTTTTAACTTGTATGTTTTAAGTATAAAATTTTTAATTTGAAATCTTATTTTAAGTAATTAAATTAATTAATGGTATAATATATTATTACCTAGTAATCTTTAAATGTGATACTTGTATACTAATTTTAGACATGCCATTAACTTATAATCATGTTATTCATGCATTTTAAGTCATGCTTTTATAAATATGTTCAATTAATATTTTGTAATTTATTTAATTTGTTAAGTATATATTAATAATTTATTTATTTTCGTAATTTAATATTTATAATTTATAAAAAGTAAAAATTCTTTTAATATAAGGATAATTTTAACACCATTTCAAGTCATACTATTCTTACTTGTTATTTAATGTATTTTTTTATTCTTATTTCTCTTTTGTTTGTTGTCATTAGATAGCCGCCCCACCTCCTTGTCGAGAGTCCGAAGACATCGGATGACAGCATGAGAGCATGATTGATGGCAGTAAGCACAAGTGCAAGTGCAACTACTGTCAATTTATAGGACATGACGGTGGTGTTTCTCGATTGAAGAAGCACCTTGTAGGAGGAAAAACTATTGGGTATAATGAAGTGGTTGGGTGTAAAAATGTTCCTGGGGAGGTCAGGATGCTCATGCGTTGGCGTACAATGATGACTTGATTGCAGCCGTAACAATGGTGGTCAACTGACTTGTAGGTGATCCGAATGCAGCAGTAGAGACAATTAATGAAGTAGCATGGCCAATCTATTCTTCTATCATTTCTTTATGTTTGTTATGCAAATGTTATAATAATATTGTTAATTATGCAGATAAAAATCTTTCGGGAGGCAGTAAGGACATTTGCAGAGCCATCAGCTATGACTGACCGTGAGAAATCTGATGCTGGTATAAAAAGAACTTTGTTTAGAAAATACTTCCACATACTGCTCTTTCTATTTTTCATATCTTGATAGACTTCTATTGTTTGTTTTGTAGCTGACTGGTGGTTGATTTATAGAAAGTCTGCACCAACGTTGAGAGACATAGCCATGTGAGAGTACTCAGTCAAATCACTTCTTCCAGTCAGTGTGAAAGAAACTAGAGTACATTCAGTCTCATTCACACGAAGGTTCGTAACAGATTGTGTGTTTATAGGCTGGAGAAGTTGGTGTACTGTCACTACAATATGCGCCTAAAGATCAGGCAGATTCAGAAAAGACAGATGTTTGAAAGATAGAGATTCATGGAGTTTACTGGCAGACCAGTTGATGAGCCTGTACATCAGATTGATATTGATTAACTTCTAGATGAAGAATGCCCATTGCATTCTTGGGTGGAGAGCAATGCAGCCAGAGATGCACAGTTTGAGTTTGATCCTCAGGATCAGAGTTGTGCAGGAGGTGAATTAGATGTAGTAGTTGCTCGAGATCCTGAATTTCAAGCAACAGAAGGAGGTGCACCTGTTCTTCAGAGGCGTTGAAAGTCAGTCAGACTAGCAGACACTGCTAGAATTTCTACTTCTCAGCCAACACTCAGGAGATCAGCTACTCAGGTGGATCAACATAGAAGAAAGGAGAAAGAGCCAGCGAGACCTTAGCAAAAAGAAAAAACAATCAAAACGAAAGTCTAAACAACGAGTGGATCCACCGGAAGAAGAACAAGGGGGATACACAGCTAGAGTTCAGTAGACTAGAGAGACACTTGAGGATACCTCAGCTTTACCTCCTCACTTGGCCAGCATGTACGAGGCAACTGCTAGAATTTCTACTTCTCAGCCAACACTCAGGAGATCAGCTACTCAGGTGGATCAACATAGAAGAAAGGAGAAAGAGCCAGCGAGACCTTAGCAAAAAGAAAAAACAATCAAAACGAAAGTCTAAACAACGAGTGGATCCACAGAACAAGGGGGATACACAGCTAGAGTTCAGTAGACTAGAGAGACACTTGAGGATACCTCAACTTTACCTCCTCACTTGGCCAGCATGTACGAGGCAAAGAGACAAACCTACATGTGTAGTAGAAGGCAGTTGAGGAAAGAAAACAAGCCAAGTGGGGAGTGATGACTCCACTGAGGATGATGATGATGATGATGGAGATGGTGATGGTGCTGCTGCTACTGCTAGACTATCAGGAGGTTCTGCACTTGGAAGCAGTTACACATGATATGAAGATTACTTCGCATCTCCGAGTCATTCTGGAAGAACTCAAAGCCAAAGAAAAGGACAAAAAGGAAAATTTGAAGGCCAACAAAGACAGACAAGATATGATTGGCCCCTATGGGAAGATGCATCCTCTTATCTGTCTATTTTTCACCCTCCTACACTGCTGTATTCAGATATCAGCAGCACTACTCAAGGGTATTCTAGACCTTTACCTATACAGTATGACATTTATGTCTCTCCAGCACAATCAGGAGAAAGTTCAAGTCAGTAAGCTTACACACCTCGAGATATTCAAAGGGGATTCGAAGACCTCGCTAACTTCTTATTTGGTTATGGATATCCAGCACATATGTCGGCGGATTATATCTCGCCAGCTCAAACTTATGAGCCGGATGATGAAGGATCACAAATATGATCTTTCTAAGGTATTTTTTATTAATTTCATGTGAATTACTTCATAATATTTTTTTTAATTAGTGCACAACAATAATTATTAACGAGTTATTTGTCTTTAATGTTTATTTTTTATGGATATACATGAATTGCATTCATTTTTATTGTACATTCATTGAATAATATGTATACATTTTTTTTTAATTTTTTCTGATTTTTTTCATTTTTTTTATTATTGTTTTAATCGGGCTGATCCGGACCGGCTAGACTTCAACTAGATCGGCCGACCCGGACAATCCAGATTGGGTCGGATCGGGATTGGTGGGTCCCAATTCGGGGACCTGATCCGACCCGGAATTCCTTGATTGCAATAGGTATTGAAGAAAGGGGTGGGGGATGGGAGCTGTGGTTTTCACATGAGCACAACGTCCAAGTGGAAAGCCACCAGATCTACAAATGTGTCTCTGCTACAGGAAATAAACTAGAGTAACAAATGGAAGAACAAAGGACACAGTCGCCAAGATGGCTGCCTCCTTGGGGTTCCATGTCAGGTCATGGATTTCAAAGGGAAGGCTTGGCTGGCTCTAGTAGATAATAAAGAAGAAGAAGAAGAAGAAGAAGAAGAATGGGAATGGAAGAATAGGAGGGGCGGGTGAGCAGTTTGAGGAGGTGGAAGGAACAAAGCAGATGGTGGCATTGGGGTCTCTCGCCCCACCCTCTCTCAGGGGATTGGCCCACCTTAGGGTTTTCTCCACATCAACTTTTCCAATTTTCATTCATCATTGTCCTCTTCTAAACACCATAGGCCCCTTTATATAGGGAAGAAACTAGGTCAAGTCCTCAGCTCTAAATTAGCCCACAAACTACGCTAACAAATGGCCTATTCACAAACTAAAAGACCCAACTAGAGAATAAACATCCACATCCATCAAGAAAGAAAAAAAATGCAAAACAAGAAAGAAAATGTGTGAATAAGACAGTGGTGGGCTGCTCCTGCTCTCGCTAAGCTCCGAGGTCATCTCCAGGTCGACTCTGCCTCTTTGATGGTATACCCAGATCAGATCGCAGTAGGACTTGGCTCGGCTCTATCATGTCAGGGATCTGCCTAGTGGGTGTCCCCACCATGAATACTACGGCCCATGCCCTCGTGCATGGGGGTGCATGCATCTAGTGGTAATTGAACCCGTGACCTCCCCTGGTGGAGAGGCCATGAGGTACCGAGCTTACATCGAAGTCCCCATGTTTCCAGCATTTGTACACTTTCTCCCATTTGATCTTACAGAATTGCCTTTCTTTGGTGGTTGGCATGACAAAATGTCTTCTAATTGATTGAAGTTTTCTCAAAATTGATTTGGCATCAAAGGTTGTCATAGTGTAAACCAGTGTGCCAGAGATAACTTTGTTTTAAAGGCACTAACCAGCATTCAGGGGTTGATATTTTGCACTTCCATCTCACTGGTTGTTTTGGTGATCCTGGCAATCAGAATGTCCTGATCCAGCTTTCTTGATGACCTCTAATATTGCTTTCTTTTACTAGAACCATTCCTAGCTCTCCTTTGCATTTTCTCTTGAGGCTACTCCTTGCCTAAATCTCATCTTTCCTATGCTACTTTCAAAGAACCTATTAAATACATAATTAATACTGTTCCATATCTCTCTTATGTTATTATTTCGAAGCATAACAGGTGTGGGTATGTTATTTGGTACTCTAGTTCCCTGATATGTACCAATATTCATCTGATTTGCAATTACATATCATTGTACAATAGATAGTCTTTTATCTATGGATTGAAATTGGGTACTTTTTGGGGAGGGTAACAGGTGGCATGCGTTTTGATGTTCCAACTGCAGCGAGATGATTTTCCAGTGGACACTCATGTGAGTCCCATGTTGATACCTGATACTTTTCAATGGTGCATCAAATTAAATGCTGCTGACATATATACACTGCAGGTATTTCGTATTGTGAAGGCTATTGGCTGGGTTCCAGTCAAAGCTGACAGGGAAAAGGCATATCTTCATCTCAACAGAAGAATTCCTGATGATTTAAAATTTGATCTGAATTGCCTTCTTGTGACACATGGGAAGCTCTGTTGGTTTTGTTCTAACAAAGGTTACCAGCTGACAGGCGACTCTTGTGCATCCTGCCCTCTTACCGGATATTACTGTGTTAACAAAAACTGAGGCTAATGACTTCTTCGTCTTAAATTATGTTTCTTGATTTCCATGGCTGAATGCAGAAACATGCACATAGTTTGGGTGGCTGGTATTTGGGGTTCAATACCATCTTGTTGCAGTTCATGATTATCATGCACCCAAAGACTGGGTAAATGCATTTGGTTGAACTTTGATCAATCATTTAATCAACCAATCAACGAAGTAGGCAGTGTATTTCCAGTTTATGTTTAGAAATTCTCGATTCTGGTCTTTCAAGATGCATACTTTTTTGAAATTTGATATGTTTTTCCTCTGAATCTTGGATGGATCGTGTTCTCCTTTGCCCTGGTGAATGTGGGCAAGGACGGTTTGGTAAAATCCCAGATGTTTGCAATAGTCCAGAAATCCAATGCAGAAGTATAGCCCATGGAGATCTTTGAAGATCCCGCAAGCCAAAATCATGACTTGACTGTTGCAGTGTGTGCTTGGTGCGTTCCTTCGTTGGACCATGGGGATTGAAGCCATCATCCATCATGCACTCCAAGGATGCTAATGGCCAAGTTGGTGCAGTGGCAATCCAGATCTAGTCATCGAAGTCTTTGGGAATTAGGAATGATGATGGAGGTTAAGAAGTTAGCAGGTATGTCTATGCATACATGATGGAAAGATGTATTTTGCCACAGGCCGTGTCATCACCAAACATGCCAATGCATATCTTAGTATTTGCTGTTCATGATCATAATTAACTGCTTGGACATTGTAGAATGGTGGCTTTTGGCCTATCAATGCTCATGGTGGCTTTTGGCCTATCAATGCTCTTATTCCTCAATCCTCCGGTTTTCCTTCTTTTCTTTTATAGGTGTCAAAGACAACAACTCGAGAGGAGTGAATGGAAGAGAGGAGATTGGGGATGCATGAAGGGATGATCGGTATGATGTTTGCAATTACCAGATGCTCCATGGTCCTAAAACTGTTCTTTACAGTCAGCTTGAGTTTTCGTTTGAGTAAAATTCGCATAATTTTTGAACATTTTCATTAAAATGCTTGCACCCTTGATTTTCTCATGTCAAACTGTGTTGCTTGCCATCTTCTGGTCACGTATGATAGAGTAAGGATGTCAACTGGTCTGATACAGTGTGGAAAGTAGACTATTCGTACTTAGCTTACAAATGTGCTTGTTGTTTATTAATTATTGTGATGTGCTTTATCTATAAACTGCTGTAATATTTACATACAAGCTGTTAAGTAGATTACCAGATAATTAACAGTTAAAAGGAGATAACTTGTAAATTCTATTTAAGATCAAATTTTAACTAAGAGAAAAAAAACTATTCTTAACTCCCAATTGGATATCTAGAACTTGTGAAGCGTGCTTTGGAAAGGATAAGAGCTTAACGTTGACAGATCAGTTTTTCCTTGAAGCAATCTAACTTGTAACAAGGTCGTAATCCTCGAGTAATTTTGCTTCAAAAATTACCTAGTAATGCCAGAGTGGTGGACGATTGATACTAGAAAAGTTACTTCACGGGAACACTTATCCCAATTTTTGAGGCATTTTATCTTAGGTTTATCCCAATGAAAAAGTCTAATCTGAGTCCAAAAATTTCCACTTGCAGCCTGAAAGATTGATGATGGTTGCCAAGGCTCTTTTCTTTACGTTTTCTACCGGCGGGGACGAACCACTTCAAACACACACACACACAAAAGAAAAGAAAAAGGAAAAAGGAAAAAAGGAAATGAGGGAGGGAGGGGAACGAATACAAAGGTCTTCAGAACCTATTGTACTAGGATTCTCATTGTTTTCTTGGCTTCGTGAATCATGATTAGGTTCTTCCCATTTCCCACTTAAAGCAAGCTTTATACAGAAATGAAGCTGGAAACCTATGGAGTCCCATCACAATGTTTGCATGATTTGTTCCGCTGACAAGGGAGTCTTGGTGTGATATTAAGGTTGCTCCACCGTGATTTAGAAGTCTCGGGTTCAAATCTAGAAATCACTTCTTTAAGGGCAAAGCCATATGTCATTGGCCTTCCTCAGACCCCACAATGATTAGGGCTCGTGGTTCGAACTGCCCTTGTTCTGTAAATTTGGTTAGCAATGTCACACCATCCATTTCAATGCTCAGGAGGAAGCATCTGATGTAGTCTCTTTTCCCTTTGGGGGTCACACCAAGAACTATATCTTAATGAAATTATTATAACAGGGTAAAATATTAAATTTGAATCAACAGAGTTTAATTTTGGTGGGCAAATAAGAACTTTGTTTTAATAATTCTTTACAAAGAGGGATAAAGAGAGAGACCGGTCTTAGTTTGGCGGAAAAATAGGTACTCTATTTTCACATTATAGTATAGATAGTACAGTGCAAGTGTGCATAATAATTTTTTTTCTTGATCAATAAAAGCTGCCTTGGGGGTCACACGGTCACATCAAGAACTGTATCTTAATGAAATTATTCTAATAGGGTAAAATATCAATTTGAATCCAAAGAGTTTTGTTTTGGCGGGAAAACGAAAACTTTGTTTTAGTAATTCTTTATAAAGAGAGAGAGAGAGATTCTCGTAGCGCGAAGTTTTCTTGTCTTAGTTTGGCGGAACAATAAGAACTCTATTTTTGTATTATAGTATAGATAGTACATAAGTGTGCATAATATATTTTTTTTAATTAATAAAAG
This sequence comes from Zantedeschia hybrid cultivar, assembly GCA_030544215.1. NCBI lineage: Eukaryota > Viridiplantae > Streptophyta > Magnoliopsida > Alismatales > Araceae > Zantedeschia > Zantedeschia hybrid cultivar. The sequence goes on along the minus strand of JARZZO010000013.1, from coordinate 9,047,012 downwards.
CTGCTTTTCATTCACTTAAATAGGGAGAGTACAACAGAAAGTAAAGAACTTCGGATACAGGTAAGAAACAGATACATTGAACCATAGAGTGCAGAAAACAAAGATAAACATCATCACAATACAGGCTACCATTAGGCACCCAGAGCCCAGAGCTGCTAGCGGGGATGAGGCTTCAGCTGAGCGGAGGGTAGCCTCCACGGAGACGTCGACAAAGGATAAGCCGAAGGAACTGCATCTATTCGGAGTAAAGTGTGAGGGGGCTCGGGGGCATGCGCCAACAAGGACGCATGGGAGATGCACAGAAACTCGAGTTCCGGACACCATCTCCGAGATCTAACACCGGATCAAAGTCGTCTGCCCACACGACACCACAAATGCCCGAGGATGAGTCTGAGAGAAGCCGACACTGCTGCCGCATGGATCACCGTCGCCGTTGGGGGTTCCGCTGGATCTGCCGGCGAGAGATCCAGAGGTGAAGCAACAGCTCCCCCTCTGTGGGAACACCGGCGCGCACTGGCGCTGATAGCCCAGCACGTGCGGGCCCCGCATGCGCTGGCCTATCAACGCTCGGTGTGTGCGCACACCTACGCGCGCGGGCATGTACTGAGTATTGCCCAAACATGTGAAACATGTTAGAACTGACTTTAAAAGAAAAGAAAACTCAGTTTTGTTTTTCTTGTTGCACCGTCGAGAAGTGCAGTGGCACCTGGCGGTGCAGCAGATATGACTCGATGATTTATGTTTAGTTTCCATGAATTTCCCAAAGTGTTATCCGTCTACCACCCACGCTACACCTTCATATATTCGTACACGTTCCTCCATTTGCGTGCTTCAACTTTGTCAACTTGGGAACCGCAGACAATAATCATGGATGGCATGGGGCTGGAGGATACTTTTTTTAACATGAGGTTGTCATGGTGGAAAGAACAATGGAAGGACAGATTTCTTGCTCAATGTTCTCAGCATAATTTTGGAAATATGTTAATTAATTTTAGTCTAAAACGTGTTGAACCACCATGTATTCTGAGGCGCTAAAGGTCCAACTTCAGCCTTCAACAGTTTCCGCTGGTAAAATGACAATTCCGATATTTGCTTGGTATATTTTTAATTAGAAATAGTTTTAGACTTTCATAGGTTGTAGGCAAATCATTTTGATTGACAGATATCAGCTCATTTACATAGGCATTTGGTCTCGAAACTTTATGCATTGGAGAAAAATGAGATTATGAGGAAATTAAGGATTAACTTGCACACGCATCTGTCGACTGTCCGAAATTCCTTAGGTCTACTTTTACTCAATATTCTGTATGTTCAAACTGAAAGCTAAATGGCTTGCAATAATATATACGAGTTTCACTAAACACGCAAGACCTCCTCAGCAAGACCCACTCTAAAGTTAATTACGGCCTATCAAAAGACAGACTAATTAGCGAGGGAAGGCAATCTTCCTCCTTTCTATAACGAAAAACGTAAGGTCCACAACAAATGCATGCTTCCTCTTGTCCACATGATGTGTGGGGCTCCATATAACGTGTAGAAGCCCAAACATCCCATGGGTAGCCAAACATCCAGCCAAAGCACAATATTATAAGAATCCAGATTGCCTACGTCCCTCTTTAGAGAGGACTTCGGTACAGAGGGGGGGAGGAGGATAGAACAATACGAAAATCCATTCCACCCACGAGCTCTATAATTATAAAATCTCCCCCCTTTCTTCCCTTTCTTTATTGACCGAGTCTCCTTCCAAAGGGAGACGTAGACGATCTGCACTCACATTATAAATACTCTAAAGATGACACAGCTTGAAGGCAAGTCTGTGTAAAGGTGATGCTGATATAGGAAGCTGCCAGGAGATATTCACTGTATCCATAAACGTGTTGTGTCGAACCCACATGTTTTGGAATCTAAAGGGCTTCTGGGACAGATGATCGAAAAATCTAACCAGTATAGGTGAGTGATATGAATATAATCTGGATAGATGGACCACTTTTATAGATGGGAAATTAATCCATCCTGTCATGAGAGATCATAGGTTATGGAATAGCAATATAATCACAATGATATTGCATGGCAAGCTGGTGAATGTGAGATGCGGTGTTACTGTTGCCCACGCCCTGGGCATTCCATATTATTCCAGTCGCCAAAAGGCTAAGTTGTCCTTGTAGAGTTGTAAACTCCAAGAGGATCTGGTGCACATATGTACCCAAATCAGTTGGCCTTGTGTACTTTTTTCTTCTCCGCGTATGCTTATCTGGGTCGAGAATAGCATTCTGTAACTGTGTTGCCATTTCAGCAGGGATTATATTATAGCAATCGGTTCGCCTTGTTGTGTGCCCAAAGTAGTATTCTGTATGAATGCCGACCCTTCGTTCCCTTCATGGCTGCGAGCATTGAACTCATCTGTCCCCAAAAGATTTAACTCTTCGAATTTATTAGAGATGGCTACTTGAAAATCCTGTAAGTCCTTAAAAGCTGCAAGACACTTGGACACAACAGATGCAGAAGTAGTTGGTTTAGTTGTGATCAAGGATCGATCGGTTTGTCGTACCCATTCTTCAGACCACATTATGAGTTAGTGAGATTCTGATCTCCACTAGGAGACTATCAGTGCCTCTCGTTCTGTATTTGAAGGTTATACAATCCGTCGAAAAATAGTAGGAGCTAATTCAATATAAGAGACCATATCTGAATTAATAAGGACTATCTGTTTAATCTCTTTATTTCCTCTTAATATCTAAATTGTCATCAAATAATCCGATATGTGTCATACTTGATGTCATGACACTGACACATTCCTCACATCAGATTGGCTATAGGAATCTAAAGAATGTCAGATCTAGGCAACTGCCTAAGTCCTTTGTAAGCAATTCCTAAATGAGTTTGTTGACAATATCAATGAGGAGAAATCCGGTGAGACCAAGAAGAAGCGATGCTCAAGGTAGGCCTTTGAGAAAGGCAAGGGGTAGAAGCCTTAAACGGCTGAAATTGTTGTTAAAAGGGATAAAGGCTTGCCAGTTGAAAGGGAAGAGTGCTTCTACTACTAGATCAAGAGCACTGGAAAAGGCAAACAATATGAATATGAAACTTGGTGAATTTTCAAGTTGTAACACCTAGCATCTTAGTAGACTAGTTATAGGCCCATTAGTGGGTAAGCTCTCGAATTTATTGATTATTCTGTAATTTTCTGAATTTTTATTGAGTTCCTTAAACGCGTCACTTTGGACGGATGCGATTCGACTCAATTGAATCGCGTCCTGTCGAGCATACGCGATTTAGGATTTTATGAGTCCGACTCGTGGCTAGTTCTCTCTTCTTTGAGTGCAGTAGGAGTCTAATTGGGACTCATGTTAGGTGCCTATTTAAGCACCCATTGTAGGCGCCCGGAACGTCCCCCGCCGCGGCTGCGGGCTTGGGGCGAGGGTTCTTCTCCGTTCGTCTTAGCACTGTGGCGATTTAAAGGGGGTTAGAAAATAAAGGATGTGATCGCCAGGAGCATTACCTTACGGTCCCTGTGCTCCGCAGGATGGTGGGGATGTGATCGCATTTTGTGGGAGCGGGAGATGCTGGTTCCTCCTTCTCTTCCTCCGGCCGCCAGAGGAGGAGAGCTCGGTAGTGCACGCGCAGAATCTGGTAAGAGCCCCTGAAAAGAAAAGACAGACAAAGAAAAGACAGTAACCCAATTAGAACTGTGACATGTAGGATCCGTTCATGCAAACATAAAAATTAACTAAAATTAGAGGGAGACGCACCGGATAGGTGTTTGGGAGGGAAGGTGACCATATGTTATGGCCACCCACCTCCCGATTTTTGTTTGGAACCTCTGGGGGTAAAAGGTGCTAAGTCATTCTAGGATGTATGCATGCAGATAAGTGCTCGTGTGTGAGGAGTGAAATGATGTGTTGAAGGTAAAAAAGAGTGAAAGAAGGAGAATGTTACGGCACTGACGGAATTTGGAAATGCAATGAAGTGAAAAAGGTGAAAAGTAAAAGAGGGTTAGGAAGACAAGCCCATTTGGAGTGACGTTCCTCCTGAAACAGCCTTCTGACTCTTTGCCCGCTCGACTCCTCAAAGCCGACCCACTCCGAGGAAGAAACTCCTTCTTAATCCCCTTCCAACCCCTCCGACGCAACCCCCTTGCTCGAGGGAACCTGGAGGGTTTAAATAGATGAAGGAAAAAGTAGGAGAAAATAGGGGTCTAAATCTCCGTAAATCAACCTTCAGCCAATAGGAAGTGGTCAAGGGTCGGAGGTGGTGCGCGCGGTAGTCGACGGAGTGGGGAGTGGTCAGAGTAGTGGGGGACGAGGGCGGCGAGTAGAGAAGATCGCGGGGAAGACGGAGTCAAGGGGGTGGTTAAGGAGTGGACGGCCAGGTGACATGCCTTCCATTCTTGTGGTGGAAGGCGGCCCGGCTGGCCTTCGAAGGGAGTGGAAGGCGAGGGGTGGCCTTCGAAGGAGGCGGAAGGCAAGGGGTGGCCTTCGAAGGAGGTGGAAGGCAAGGGGGCTGGCCTTCCACGAAAAAGTGGTAAAAAGTGAAAAATGTGGCTAAAAAGGTGGAAGGCGAGGTGGCTGGCCTTCGAAGGGGGTAGAAGGCGGGGGGTGGCCTTCGAAGGCGGTGGAAGGCAAGGGGGCTGGCCTTCCACGAAAAGGTGAAAAAGGATGGCCAAAAGGGTGGAAGGCAAGGTGGCTGGCCTTCGAAGGTGGTGGAAGGCGAGAGGTGGCCTTCGAAGGGGGTGGAAGGCGGACTGGCTGGCCTTCCACGAAAAAGGTGGCTAGAGTCGGGATTTGGTTAATGGGCCTAGCTGGTAGTGGGCTGAGATGGCTGAAATGAGGGGATTTTGATGATGAAGGGCTAATGATGGGTTGGGTTCATGACCAAAAGGGTGGTCCAAAATCGGTGTCTACACCCATAATGCGGCCCAAGCTCCTCTCTTGATCCCCAAGCCATTGGAGAGCTCTAGAGAGAGGTTCAGAGAGAGAACGGGTGTGGCGTGACGTCTCTTCACAGCATGCAATGAGGAGGATGTGAGGGCGATCCCCGCGGCGTGAGGATGACCCTTTGAGCGTGGTTGGGCATGGTGGAAGCATGTCGTCTTGTCAAAGGCAGTCTTCTTCAAGTTCTCTTCATGGTTAGAAAGACAAGTGATGACGAACAAACAAAAGATAGTATTTTTATGTATAAAAACTCTATTTTCAATCTGGTTTACTATGTAGTAGGTGTATGTGATGTATGGCTATGTGAATATAGTTTCTAGAGAGAATATATGATGCATGGATCCTTTCTTTGTTCCTCTTCTTCATTGTTTTGGATTTTCTGGAAAACCAGTTCAACGGAAGTGAAACGCATCCATGCAGATCGACGCAATTTAAGAATCATGTTGACTAGGCACGATGCTATTCACACTAAGAACTTGCTATTATTATGATCATTTTTATGTTATACCTGTTAGTTTAGGTGGCCTACAAGCCAATCTAACAATGTAAATCTCGTTCATTTATTAATATAATGGCATAATATTCATTATGTGTAAATCGCATTAATTATCGTTTCATAATGAAGTCCGTGAATATGTGCTATGGTGATCAGATTATGATGAGATCATACTAATGAGACTGATCACTTAAACACACATATTCTTAATTGTTCATAGTCGGAGGATATCCGAGAAGGACATCGGATATCCGGTTAGACTAGTACAGATTACTCCTGCTCATATGATGAGGGTGACTGATCTCATAAGTCACTTGTGTGGAGACACTAAGGCGAATCTGTAGGTGCTCATTGGAGAATGAGTTCACTGAACTGATCCGACTGAATCGCTGGATGGTATTGTACCTCACTGTCAACCAGCTTGATTCTATTGTCGCAGTTGCGTAGATGGTCCTCGGACCTGAGACACCAAGGACACCTTGGCGGTGGACTTCTGTGCTTTGACCTTGGTTTACGAATCTATAGCCACGGGATTCTAATACGCCAAGGATTGGGTACAGCGGAATACCGTCGAAGGGAATTGTGTGTCAATAAGGAATCATTCGCTCTCGGTACTTAGAGAGAGAATGCTCTAGGAAGGATGCGCAAAAGTCCCTGGCTAGGGCGGACGATAATATCGGGAAAGGAGTTTTCCGATATTCATCAGCGGCATCCAATCCAAGTGAGTCGACCGGTTAGGGTTTGACAGCTCGCCATGTCCTGAGTTGACTCGAGAGCATTGTACGAATGAAGGATTATATCAACGCGGTAACTGTCGGCGGAAAGGTTCCAAGAGTGGGTTACTTAACCCCAAATACCTTCCGGGTTCACGCGGTGTTGCTTGGCACCCAACGTGATCGGAGGCCTGGTCGAATTCGATGTGCGACATCAATTCGATTGATTAATTGATTAATAAAGGGTTATTAATTAATTAATAAAGCCAGTGAGAAGTCACTGGGCTTGTTAGGCCATTAACTGGACTGGTACTTGGGCCTAGAGGGTCACACGCAAATGATTCTCAAGGCGATGGATAAATAAGTGGGTTTTATACAAACCGGGGGTTTTTATGAAAAACCGCGCGGTTAGTATAAAACATAGCGAACGGGCTGAGCAGGCCAAGCTGCTGCTAACCCTAGCCGCCCCTCCTCAGTTTCTGTCCTTCTCTGGCGTCCAGGCAGATCCAGATCTGCTCCGCCGCTTCTCCGAATTCCGTTCGACGGGAAATCGTCCGCGCGTTGCGGCGATCATTGCGGCGAACGGCGGAGGCTTCGTGGGCTGCGAAGAACGAGGAACTCGAGGATATCCGTCGCGGGGAGGATCGCGTGGACTTCTCTAGAGGCCGGGCGCTTGCGCGGCTTACGGTGTCGCACCGACGGAACCAAACGGCTGCGGATTCGAATCCGCACACGGTGATAACTTCGATAATCCGATTATCGTATTTTAGATTTCGAAACGGGAATGGATCGCAGTAAATAATTTTGTTTTTCCACTGCGTGAGCGATCCGGAGAAACCGAGAAAACCCAACAGTGGTATCAGAGCCAGGTTCCACTGTTTCTTGTCCCGTTTCGGTTTCCGAAATTAATTTTTCTTTAGTTATTCCATGCGTTTAATCCGATTAAAATGACGGAATAGTGTTCATAAGATGAACACAAATAATTTGATTATTTTTCTGTGATTTTTCGGATTTTATTTGGGGGTTTTCGGAGTTCTTCGTAAGACGATGAACGGGGTGTTTTCGGCGGCTTCGTACGTGCTTCCCAAGTATTGGGATGGCGGCTCGGATGCACGGATCTCTAGGTGATAGTCACCACTACCGATTCGACATATTTTCCGGCGCCGGAGTGGCCTTGGAGAGCTGCAAATACGAAGCCCTAATTCGGATTTTAACCTGAAAAACCAGAAATTTGGGGTTTTTGGGGGCTCGGTTAATACCCCAAACTGAGGTCACCGGCGACCCTGCTGGCGCCGGGCACGTCGCCGGCGCCGGAGGCATCGCCGGCCGGGGCCGGCGGCGCTGGGGGGCCGGCTGGCGGCGGCGCCGATAGCCGCCTCCTAACCTGCATCAAAGGCTCGGTTAGGGTTTGCAGGGATAGGATAGGAGACTGAACCGGCCGGTCCCGAGCCGGTCTAACTGGCTGGGCCGGCTGGGCTCCTGGCCTGGCCGGGCTAGGCCATGTTGGCCCTAGCCAGGAGCCAGGGTTCGACCCTGGTTCGAACCAGGCCGAGCCACTGGCTCGAACCTGGTCCCCTAAATGGGCTGGGCCTATTTTCTTTATTTTACCCTATTTAAATCCCTAAACCCCAAGCCCATTTGAATATAAAATAAACTGGTTTTAATTTTAATATTCAAAATTATTTTGAAAACTAAAATTATTTTTCAAATTATATTTAATTGGGCTTAATTAATGATTTTGAATCATTATGATAATTAAGTATTTTTATTAACTAGCAATTAGTTATTAATTAATTAAGGTTAATATTAATTTAAATGTTAAATTAATTATTAAACTTAATGTGACTAATTTAAGGGTTAAATTGGTCATTAACTTTTATTTCAACTAATTGTTAATTAATATTTAAGTCAGTTATTAATTTAATAGTTAAATTAATAATTAACTTAAATGACTAATTTAAATGTTAAATTAGTAGTCTTTGATGATTAATTGTTGATTATTGATTTAAGGGTTAAATTAATGATTAACATTAATCTTCTAATCTAATTGTTAGATTAATAATTATTAATTAATTAAAGTTAATTGTTAATTTAAGAGTTAAATTAATAATTAATTTTAAATTAACTAATCTAATTGTTAGATTATAGTTATTAATTCATTAGTGTTAATTAATAATTTAAGTGTTAAATTACTAATTAACATTAATTAACTAATCTAAAAGTTAGATTAGTAGTTAATTAATAATTAGAGTTAATTAATAATTTAAGTGTTAAATTATTAATTAACTTAGTTGGATTAATCTAAGAGTTAGATTAGTCTTTAAAATAGTCTAATTGTTAGATTATTAATGGGGTTTAATCTAAGTGTTAGATTTTTAGAAATGTTCTAATTTGCATGGAATAATCTGGAATTATTAATTCGGAGTGTGTGCGCATGTGATGTGTGTTTAATGCTTTTAAATTTAGATTTAATTGCATGTGAACTTAATAAAATGAGTTTTCGAAATTCAAATACCAATTTTGATTGGATCCCAGCTTTTTGAAAGCCAAAAGTTATTTATTTTGAAAAACTCATTTGTTTTAACCATGTGATGCGCTGAATCATGTGTGGATGTCTAAAACACACTGTGGTCATGGATATGCACTTTTAATTGTTCATGTGATGAATGATGTGTTTGTGTGGATCGTGGATGAATGATGGATGTTTATTAATTGTTAATAAATAGAGGTATGCGCACCTCTCTCTCTCTCATACTCCGATGTATTTCTACCTCCCTCTCTCTCTTGTACTCGCCATAAGGCCCTCTTCTAATTATATGTAATTCTAGAATTAATGTAATATGATCGAGGCAACCGAGGAAGGAGCGAGGACGATCCACAACTGCAACTAGGAAGGCGATAAGATGGAGATCTCTTGCCTATGTGCTTGCAGGTTATCTAATATAATTGTTGTGTTAGATTGTGTGTGCGTTTGACTGTTGGCTCCAGTCAAACCCGCTGTGCTATCCATGACCACACTAATGACATGTATGAGATGCATTGATTTCTTTTGATTATGAATCAAAGCAGGTTATAGTATTTAGTAAATATATACGATATATTTATACTATCACCTAGGAGAGACCAAGATAAAAGTTATCTAAATACCCTCAGATAAACTCTAAGCCGTAACGCGAGTAGTTGAGAACTTACCGTGTGGTCCACCATCGTTATAGTCATAGGATTCGAATCACTTTAGGCAGGTTTGTTGTGCTATCCACAAGGCCTGCTTAATTGGGAGGAGAAACTGTGGCTATGGCATTAGATGCCAATAGATCGGGGTAGAGGAACCATATAGCTTTGTTGTGCTATCCACAAGGGCTGCATGCAAATCTATACTCGTCGCGTAACGATGGTCAGCTTAGACCAGAATTAGTGGTTTGTTGTGCTATCCACAAGGCCATTAAATCTCTGGGGATCGAAGCTATGATCAGATATTGCAAGGAGTTGGAAGTCCCATGAGTTGGGTGCTCTCTGATTGTATTACAGTTTGTTGTGCTATCCACAAGGCTGTAGTGCAAGTCATTGAGATTCTGATCCCCACTAGGAGACTGTCGACGTCTCCCGTTCTGTATAACTGGGGGTTATACAGTCCGTCGAAAATTAGTGGAAGTTAAACTTGAACAAAAGACCATGTCTTGTTTTAAATTTAATATTTGAACATCTGCTAAATAGATTTTACTTATCTCCTGTAGGGAATTATGTCGTCGAATAACTCACTCCGTGGCATACTTGATGCCGTTTTGACTTACCTGATCTACTCTAATTGGTTCAGAAACCTGAAGAATGTCTTCAGATGTGAGCACAATGACTTTGTCCCTGGAGCTGATCCTCCTGCTGAATCGGCATTGGATGCCCCTGAAGCAGAGATGACAGCTAACGATAAAGGATCGAAGGACAAAGGTAAAAGAGTAGTGAAGGGTGACTGCTTCTACTATAAGCAGTATGGTAACTGGAAAATGAACTGCAAGGAGTTCCTTCATGATAAAGCTCATGGAAGAGTGAAGCTGTCTGAAGCTTCAGATATCTATATGATAGATATCAACTTATCAGTTAGAGATTCCACATCTTGGGTATTAGATACCGGATGTGCTTCTCATATCTGCCATGATGTGCAGATGCTGACAAATAAGCGCAAGCTGAGACAAGGTGAGGTGGAATTGAGGCTAGGAAACGGTGCAAAAGTTGCGGCGATTGCTGTTGGGACAGCAAACCTCAGGCTTCCATCAGGAGATGCCTTACTATTGGAAGATTGTTATTATGTTCCTAGAATAATAAAGAACATCATATCAATATCTTGTTTGGACAAGATAGGATATAGGTTGACTATTGAAAATAGAAGTTGTTCGATTTATTATGGTAATAAATCAATAGCTTCAGCATCTTTAGTCAACGGTCTATATCTATTAGATGTTTCTCATTACAATCTTCAGATTGACAAAGCTCTTAAGAAGAGCAAGAGTTGTGTGAACCAGGCCTACATGTGGCATTGTAGACTTGGGCACGTTGGTGAAAGCATGTTGCAAAAGTTGCACAAGCATGGTTACTTAACAGCATTCGATTATGAATCGTTTGCAACATGCGAATCCTGCCTTAAGGGAAAGATGGCAAAATCTCCATTTATTGGACATGGAGAACGTGCCAAGGACATTCTGGAACTAATACATTCGGATGTATGTGGTCCCATGTCCACCCAAGCCAAATGTGGTTTTTCTTACTTCATCACGTTCACCGATGACTTCTCAAGATTCGGCTATGTGTACTTAATGAAGTACAAGTCGGAAGCATTTGAGAAGTTCAAGGAGTTCAAGAATGAGGTAGAGAAGCAGTTAGGAAAGAGTATTAATGCTCTTCGATCAGATCGAGGAGGAGAATACTTGAGTACTAATTTCACACAATTCTTAAAGGATAATGGTATCCTTTCTCAGCTGACCCCTCCATATACACTACAGATGAATGGTGTATCAGAAAGGAGGAATCGCACCTTGTTAGACATGGTGCGATCCATGATGAGCTTTTCGGGATTACCAGTGTCCCTCTGGGGGTATGCTCTAGAGTCAGTAGCATACCTACTGAACAAAGTACCCAACAAGTCTGTGGCCTCTACTCCATATGAGATATGGAAAGGCAGGAGACCAGAATTTAAACATGTTAAAGTTTGGGGTTGTCCTGCTCATGTAAAGAGGCATGATCCAGACAAGCTGGAATCACGAACTGATAAATGCAGGTTTGTGGGATATCCAAAGGAAACCTTTGGATACTATTTTTACTATCCTGGTGAACAAAAGGTGTTTGTCGACAGGAAAGCTGTCTTCTTAGAAGAGGAATACCTTCTCCAGGAGGACAGTGGGAGTAAAATAGTACTGGAAGAGGTTCCAGATCCCCAAACAGCTGCATTATCATCAGATGAGATATCAGTTCCTGAATCTGTTCAGGTACACACAGATGAGCCTCATAGATCTGGTAGAGTACCTAGACTACCCGAACGATATGTAGGACATATGCTGAAGGTGAGTCTAAGGTACAATATAATGAGGATGATGATCCTAAAACCTAACAGGAGGCCATAGAAGGCCCAAAAGCCGGGAAATGGCGAGAAGCCATGAACTCAGAAATCCAGTCTATGTACACTAACCAAGTTTAGAACTTGGAGGACTTGCCCGAGGGTATTGTACCCATCGGTTGCAAGTGGATCTTTAAAAGAAAGATCGGTGCTGATGGACGGATCGACACTTATAAGACAAGGTTGGTGGCAAAGGGATATCGTCAAAGGCAAGGAATTGACTATGACGAGACTTTCTCACCAGTTGCCATGATAAAGTCGATCAGAGTTCTGCTCGCCATTGCTGCACATTTTGATTATGAAATCTGGCAGATGGATGTGAAGACTGCCTTCCTCAATGGTAACCTTGAGGAAGATGTGTATATGATACAACCAGAAGATTTCACATCCAAAGAATCTCCAGATAAAGTGTGCAAGCTTCAAAGGTCCATTTATGGACTGAAGCAAGCTTCCCGGAGTTGGAATATAAGATTTGACGAGGCTGTCAAATCTTATGACTTCATTAAGAATGAAGATGAGCCTTGTGTGTACAAGAAGACTAGTGGGAGTGCAGTCACTTTTCTAGTTCTTTACGTAGATGACATACTACTCATTGAGAATGATGTAGCTATGATGTCATCAGTAAAGATCTGGCTGTCGAAAAACTTTTCCATAAAGGATTTGGGAGAAGCATCCTACGTATTGGGAATACGGATCTATAGAGATAGATCAAAGAGGATGCTTGGAATGACCCAATCCTTGTACATAGATACCATAGTCAAAAGGTTTGGCATGGAAAATTCCAAGAGAGGTTTCATACCGATGAGACATAGAATTAATCTCTCAAAGGAGCAGTCTCCTAAGACTCCTGATGAGAGGGCATTCATGGATAGAATACCCTATGCCTCTGCCATAGGATCTATCATGTATGCCATGCTATGTACACGGCCTGATGTTGCATTTGCTCTAAGTGTTACGAGTAGATTTCAGGCTGATCCAGGCGAAGAGCACTGGAAGGCAGTGAAATGCATCCTTAAGTACTTGAGAAGAACTAATGATTTGTTTCTTGTCTATGGAGGAGGTGACTTGAAACTGGGAGGCTTTATTGACTCGAGTTTCCAGTCGGATCCAGATGATAGAAAGTCTACATCTGGATTCGTATTTACTTTGAACAGAGGCGCAGTGTGCTGGAAGAGTTCCAAGCAAGTAACCACTGTAGATTCGACGACTGAAGCTGAGCACATCGCTGCAGCTGAAGCTTTCAAGGAAATAGTGTGGTTGAAGATGTTCATCACTGACCTTGACATAGTTCTCGGTATCCTTGATCATGTTCCGTTGTTGTGTGACAACAATGGGACTATTGCACAAGTGAAAGAGCCGTGGTCTCATCAGAAATCGAAAGATGTTCTGAGGCGCTTTCATATTATCCATAGGAGATTTAGTAGTGGAAAGAGTTCCACCCGTCGACCATGTAGCAGATCCACTGACAAAGCCGTTGGCTCAAAATGTGTTTGAGCGTCACCTAGAGTCTATAGACTTATTGTATAAAGGTGATTGGCTTTAGTCCAAGTGGGAGATTGTTAGTTTAGGTGGCTTACAAGCCAATCTAACAATGTAAATCTCGTTCATTTATTAATATAATGGCATAATATTCATTATGTGTAAATCGCATTAATTATCGTTTCATAATGAAGTCCAGGAATATGTGCTATGGTGATCAGATTATGATGAGATCATACTAATGAGACTGATCACTCAAACACACATATTCTTAATTGTTCATAGTCGGAGGATATCCGAGAGGAACATTGGATATCCGGTTAGACTAGTACAGATTACTCCTACTCATATGATGAGGGTGACTGATCTCATAAGTCACTTGTCTGGAGACACTAAGGCGAATCTGTAGGTGCTCATTGGAGAATGAGTTCACTGAACTGATCCGACTGAATCGCTGGATGATATTGTACCTCACTGTCAACCAGCTTGATTCTATTGTCGCAGTTGCGTAGATGGTCCTCGGACCTGAGACACCAAGGACACCTTGGTGGTGGACTTCTGTGCTTTGACCTTGGTTTACGAATCTCTAGCCACGGGATTCTAATACGCCAAGGATTGGGTACAGCGGAATACCGTCGAAGGGAATTGTGTGTCAATAAGGAATCATTCGCTCTCGGTACTTAGAGAGAGAATGCTCTAGGAAGGATGCGCAAAAGTCCCTGACCAGGGCGGACGATAATATCGGGAAAGGAGTTTTCCGATATTCATCAGCGGCATCCAATCCAAGTGAGTCGACCGGTTAGGGTTTGACAGCTCGCCATGCCCTGAGTTGACTCGAGAGCATTGTACGAATGAAGGATTATATCCACGCAGTAACTGTCGGCGGAAAGGTTCCAAGAGTGGGTTACTTAACCCCAAATACCTTCCGGGTTCACGCAGTATTGCTTGGCACCCAACGTGATCGGAGGCCCGGTCGAATTCGATGTGCGACATCAATTCGATTGATTAATTGATTAATAAAGGGTTATTAATTAATTAATAAAGCCAGTGAGAAGTCACTGGGCTTGTTAGGCCATTAACTGGACTGGTACTTGGGCCTAGAGGGTCACACGCAAATGATTCTCAAGGCGATGGATAAATAAGTGGGTTTTATACAAACCGGGGGTTTTTATGAAAAACCGCGCGGTTAGTATAAAACATAGCGAACGGGCTGAGCAGGCCAAGCTGCTGCTAACCCTAGCCGCCCCTCCTCAGTTTCTGTCCTTCTCTGGCGTCCAGGCAGATCCAGATCTGCTCCGCCGCTTCTCCGAATTCCGTTCGACGGGAAATCGTCCGCGCGTTGCGGCGATCATTGCGGCGAACGGCGGAGGCTTCGTAGGCTGCAAAGAACGAGGAACTCGAGGATATCCGTCGCGGGGAGGATCGCGTGGACTTCTCTAGAGGCCGGGCGCTTGCGCGGCTTGCGGTGTCGCACCGACGGAACCAAACGGCTGCGGATTCGAATCTGCACACGGTGAGAACTTCGATAATCCGATTATCGTATTTTAGATTTCGAAACGGGAACAGATCGCAGTAAATAATTTTGTTTTTCCGCTGCGTGAGCGATCCGGAGAAACCGAGAAAACCCAACAATACCATGCTAAGATTCATGTAATACAAATTTATCATTATGTGATGATTAGCTATGCATGCAGAAAGTAGTTATTTCCTATTTAAATCGTGCCATGATAATGATATTATTGTAGATGAATCATCCTAAGATATCCATGTTATGATGCTAGTTAAGTCTTAATTATCTCTGTAGCGAATTCATGAACATGTATAGACCATGCTACATCTATTATAGTATGATTTGAACTAGAATAGTTCACACATATTTCTTGTTCTCCGAAATAACCATGTTTTAAATTGAATTTTTAGAATTTTGTATGGCTGGCTAAATCACGTCAAGTATGGTAGTCGCGATTTGAATCGAGTCCACTGTCTACGATGTGATTTAGACAATTAATGATCATCAGTAATTTTCTTAATTACATGTTTAGTTTCATGCCCTGTATATCTGTTATGCATTATATCATGTCTTGCATTAAACAGAATAGTTCATGCATGCATATGATTCATTTAAGATGTTAAGATGCTAAGTGGATGCACCAAGCTAGTGATGTGGGTCCTAAG
This sequence comes from Zantedeschia hybrid cultivar, assembly GCA_030544215.1. Lineage (NCBI taxonomy): Eukaryota > Viridiplantae > Streptophyta > Magnoliopsida > Alismatales > Araceae > Zantedeschia > Zantedeschia hybrid cultivar. Next base: position 9,031,616 of record JARZZO010000013.1, on the reverse strand, counting down.
TGTCATGTGGACCAAAGTGCTACGCTGTGGGGGCTATCTTTTGATTTCCTCAGAATCAAAGTGCCACGCAGCGGGAGGTAGCTCTTGATTCTGTGGGGACAACCTCTAGATTCCCTCATTCACTCGGTTAATGACTAAAGGGATAAGTAAGATACCCAAGGCAACGGGTTAAATCTAAAAAGTGTGCTATCCCGGTGGAATTTGAAAGCGTCCTCCAACTGTACATCCGAAGATCTAGTGGGTTTGCCATGACTACTAGGTAAAGAAGAAGAAGAAGTACTTGATGTCATTGTTGCTGGTCCTATGTTAAAGTGAAGGATGTGATATGTGTGATCACCCATGATTTCTAATGATGAAAGATAAAGTAAAATTTATTGAAGTTAATAGATGCTTGTATGTCAAAATAATGTTGAAAATTCATTTTTAAATGCATACATAACAAGTCTATGTGAAATAATAGTCGTGCTAGTTGTTCCATGTGCATATTCCATGATAATGTATAATTAAATGTACATATTTAGTTACTGTAATTAAGTCATATTTTAGATGTTAACATGACGCCACGTTCATGTTTATGTAACTAGACTATGTATGGTTCATACATGTTATTTATGTTATCATAATGCATTGTCAATGAAGCATGCTAGGATGAAGAATTCATACTATATGCTAGCCTTAATATTCGCGCATAGATAAATGTATAAAATGTTCTTTATCTATATTGTATAAAAAACCTATATCTTTGTAGATTCTGAGCTTGTTGAGTTCTATATGACTCACCTTTGCTAACTAATATTTTTTAGAGGTTCGTGAGACTGAGGTTAAGCAAGAGGAGCATGAGGCTTGGTCTTTGGTCATCGAAGCTAGCTCTAGTAGGTGTTTAACAAGAGATGTATAGGTTAGATATATTTCAATTCATAGGATGTACTTTTCATCTTTCGGACTAGTAGAGATCCTAGATGATGTATTACTTGCATATTCAATTTGTAATAGTTTAGTGGTTTGGTTTATTTTGCGTTTGGCTATAAAGGTTGTGTATTTTATCTTTTCACATACTTATATTCTTCACTATTGATGTACGATGTGTGAGTTATTCTCACTGTAATATTCCCAAACTGACGGTTCACCGTAAGTCGGCACGACTGAATCCGGCTGACGGAGTAGGGTCGTTACACGAATATTCTTAACTTTTGCTTGTCCATTATAGAATCCACATCCTTGGTATGAGATACGAGATGTGCTTTTGATATGTGCAATGGTGTGCAGATTTAGACAAGCAAAAGAAAATTGAGAGTTGACTTGAGCTTTGTGAATGATGCGAAAGTTGCAATTGTTGCTATGGGATAGCAAACCTCAGGGAGCTTTCTAGAGACTGTGTGGAACTTAATAACTGTTATTTTGTTTCCATCTTATCATCAAGAACAGAATCTTTGAAAATTACTGAGATAGAGTTCATTGTCTAGTGACTGAGGATGAGCAAGCATTGTTCGATTGGTTTAAAACAAAATGATTGAATTTTAAAACCTGTCAATAGTTTATAGATTTTTGATGTGACATGTTGTAATGACCCACCACCCTATAGGACCCAATTACTAAATGGGTATCGGACCATTAAATACGGTTTCACACATGGATCTTAAACAACACGTCTGGAGAAGTAAACATTAAACACGGCTAAATATAACAATCTCATGGACCATAAGAAAAGTACAAATGCGTAGGGAGCACAATATCAATGTCCGTATACAGTACAACAACAATTGCAAGGTCCACATAATTTAAAATATGTACAGGCAAAAGAAAATTTACAACAACATCGGGGCATACCTAGGAACCGAGATAGTTGCTGGCGCGCACACCAAGAAGAAACCCACATGCCAATGCTTACTGAGAGGTCCACACCTGAAAAACTAGGGAGTGAGCCGCACCAGAATTGGGCTCAGTAGGGATCACCCGATCCCCACCTTCCAGAAACACTACCAGGCAACTGCAGAAGTAAAGGAAAGCTGGAAACGAAAGCAGTAAAGCTAAAGCCCCAATGGCGAAAGTCAACGAGAAGAAACCACAGCTCTAAAAATTTTCAAATTCTATTGCACGACATGTACCACTCCCACACCGGTACAGCATCACTGCCTCACTGACACCGCGTCACTCCCGCACTGACACAAGGTGTCAAATACAAACCACAGTCGTTCTAGATCCATGATTGCATAAACACAACACAATGCGATTCCGATCACATGGAAATCCCCACTCCCAATGTATGATTTCAAGCATGCATTTAACAGGGTTATCTAACAATATACACACGTTAATTGTAGGAATTAATGGGGCTCTGCCTTGAATCGTGTCGTCTGAGGTCGACGCCATTAAAAGCCTTAAAACTGGTTGCACAAAAACTAGCCTCGGGAGGGATCTGGGCCTAAATCGCATCGCCCATGGTCGATACCATTTAAATGGCGTCACCTGGTCACGACGTCATTTACCACCCGAAAACTGAATTGCCCTCTGGCACTTGGGCCTAAATCGCATCGCCCATGGCTGACCCAAATTGCAAATTGCGTCGCCCTGGCTCGACGCCATTTAGCGCCCGAAAATAGAACTCCCCTCTGGCCTCACCGAGTCTCAACGTGGGATTTCCTCCCCCAAATCACCCCAAAATGCCACAAAATATAAAAGATGAGGGAGAATCCAAATAACTGAATTGAAAACACACCGATCCCCATTTCATAAAAATGAGCGTTTCCATCAAAAGCCCCCTTAAACATGCTCATTCTACCCAAAATCTTCACACCTCCATAACATGCTCCAAAGCGAAAAATCATGGTTGAAATCAAACGAATCATATGCAAGGATCGTCACCCTATTGGTTAATTGAACTCCTCTTAGCTCCTTGCCATCGAACCGCCACACCGCAAATCGCCGCCGGGACCACCGTGGACGCCGTCACGCCGCCGTTCGGAGAGTGCAGTGCTGCGGTGGAGTTGGTGTCGTAAATTGTGAGAGGTAGAGAGGTGTTGGAGTGGAGGAAGAGGAAGAAGAGGAAGGGGAAGGGAAGGGGAAAACGGAGGGAGTCAGAGAGAGGGAAGAGAGAGAGAGTGAAGGAGAGAATGAGGGAAAGGAGGGATGGCTCGGGGCGTCAAACCGAATTGCGTTAAAATGCGTTGTTCCCAGATGACGCAAATTAGACGACAAGACGGGGGTCGTACACTGGCAGATCTCTGAATCACATCGAGCATGCACGATGCCATTCAGACGACAAGACTGGGGTCATACGCACGCACCCCAACGCCCGACTATGCGTCCCGCCAGTATGGCTCCTAAATAGCGTCTCCCAAGCCTGACGCCTTTCAAAAGTGCGTCTCGCCACAGGTCCACAAGGGCCCAAATCAAGGGGTCCGACTCCGAAACCGACTTGAAAATCGAATCCGAAACCTCAGTCTTTACACATGTCATGTAATGAATATTCACAAGTCTCTTGAAATATTAGACAAAGCGTGAATCCACATAATAGTCATGTAGATGAGGATAGAGCTTAAAGGTTACATTTGATTGTGAATCATTCCACCCAACGCAGCTAGGGAAACCCTAGTTGCGTAGGGTGAAGGGGGGTGGCGCCCTGCCGCCGATAGCCTGCGTCGCTGGCGCCGGCCGGCAGGGTCCTCCCCGTGGGAGGCCGTCTGGTGCCCAGGGGCATCGGCGACGGCGTCGGTGCCCCCTGGTTACCGGCGGTTACTTGCCAACCCCCCCCCCCCCCCCCCCCCCCCCCCCCCCCCCCTCTTTTGTCAACGTGCAGGAAGAGGTAGGAGGGCAAAGGGGTCCAGCTAGTCGGCATCTTCAGTGCCGGTAGACGATCCCTAGGGGGATCCGAAGCGCAGGCGACCAACCCCCAACCATTGCGGGGGCCCTTCAAGGCATCGATTCGTGCCCATTCTTCGTCAGACGAAGAACACGAAACGTACACTTGAAAATTCCGATTTTAATGCAGTAAATTACATTTAATTTACCGTGTTCATCAAATGAACATGGCTCATGCATTCAAAATCACAAACTAGCATGGAATATATTATAAAGATGACAATCTGGAGACCGAAATGACGAAAAACACAGTGAAACCTGGCTCTGATACCATTATTGGGTTCGCTGTGTCGGATCCAACCAGAACCCAGCGGATAAAATAAAATTTGGGATCGGATCTGTCCCGTTTTGATCAAGAAAATCAAGAATGATAAATCACATTTACCTTGTACGCATTCGAGTCCGCGTTTGTCCGGTTCCGTCGGTGTGATGCTGCAAGTCGTGCAGGTGCCCGGCCTCTAGTGGTATCCATGCGGTCTTCCTCTTGGTGGATCGTCCTCACTTCCTCGCTCGTAACAACGTCCGCGGATCCTGTCTGGCTGCGCGTAACTCTCCGCAACTTGCGGATTCAGATTCCCGTCGGATAGGAAGACGGAGCTGGCGGGAGTCAGAGCAGAGTCTCTCGGGGCTAGCCACAGGAGGGAGGCGCCAGAGACAGAGGAGGAGAGAGAGAGGGGTGGCTAGGTCAGGGTTGTTGGCCCCTGACTTAGCCCTAGTCTTTTATAATAAGTGTATTGCGGTTGTTCAGAAAAACTCCCACTTATTTGAAATCCCGTCGAAATATCCACCGACTTGAAAATCTTTTGTGTGTGACCCTCTAGGCTCAAATACCAATCCATCATTAAGCCTAGTAACCTTTTACGGACCCACTGAATTAATTAATATCCTTATGTTAATTAATTAGCCGAATTTAATGTCCCACAATAAATTCGGACATGCTTCCAATCACGTTGGGTGCCAAGCAACACCGCGTGATCCTGGAAGGCATTGGAGTTTATACAATCCACCATGGGAACCTTTTCGTCAATGGTTACTGCGCAGATATAATCCTTCATTCGTGCAATGTTCCTGAATCGACCTAGGGTATAGTTTACTGTTAAACCCTAGCCGGTCGGTTCACTTGAATCAGATGCCGCTAATTTGTATCATATAATTCTTTATCTGATATAGAGTCTGCCCTGGCCAGGGACTTAAGCACATCAGTCCCGGAACATTCTCTCTCCAAATACCAAGAGCGGATGATCCCATATTGAATACACAATTACCTTCGAGGGCATTTCCCTGAACCTGATCACTTGACCTATTGATAACCCATCGTTAGATATTTGTTAGTCAAGGTCAAAGCTTAGAGATGTACCAACAAGATATCTTTAGTGTCTAAAGTCCAAGGATCATCTACGCAACCATGACAAAAGAATCGAGCTGGTTAACAGTGAGATATGTACCATCCAGCGATTCATGGTCGGATCAGTTCAGTGAACTCATTTGCCAATGAGCACCTACAGGTCCAGCATAGTGTTTCCACACAAGTGACTTATAGGATCAGTCACCCTCATCATATGAGCTGAAGAAACTTATACTAGTCTATCCGGATGTTTGATGTCCTTCTTAAACATCCTCCGACTAGGAACAATTAAGAACATGTGTTTATAAGTTTTCATTCCCATAATTATAATCTCATCATAATCCGAAGACTGTTGCGCATGTTCATGGACTTCATTATGATACGATAAATATAGATCGAATTAATTATACATAATGAATTTATGCGATTGTATTAATAAATTGAATAATATATAGTATCAGATTGGCTTGTGGGCCACCTAATACTAACAATCTGCTCGTAATACTTAGAGCATAGGCTAAGTCAGGCCTAGTACATCGCATATCATACATGATGGAACCTATGGCAGAGGCATAGGGACTTTGTCCATCAATGGCCATTCTTCAAGAGACTTAGGTGTTTGCTTCTTGGCTAGATGAATTCCATGTCTCATCCGTATGAGACCTCTTTTGGAATTCTCCATGTTAAACTTTTTGACAATGGTGTCTATGTACAAGGATCGAGTCAATCCAAGCATCTTTTTTGATCTATCCTTATAGATCCGTGTTTCCAATACGTAGGATGCTTCTCCCAAATCCTTCATGGAGAAGTTTTTAGACAGCTATACTTTAACTGAAAATAACATCGCTACATCATTCCTAATGAGTAGGATGTCATCAACATAAAGTACAAGAAAAGTAAATGCACTCCCACTGGTCTTCTTGTACACATATGACTCATCTTCATTTTTAATGAAGTCATAAGATTTGATAGCTTCATCATATCTTATATTCTAGCTCCTTGATGCTTACTTCAATCTAAAAATAGATCTTTGAAGCTTGCACACCCTATATGGATTCTCTTTGGATGTGAAACCCTCCGGTTGTATCATATATATCTCTTCCTCAAGGTTTTCATTGAGGAATCTTCACATCCATTTGCCAGATCTCATAATCATAATATGCCACAATGACAAGAAGAATTCTGATCGATTTTATCATGGCAACTGGTGAGAAAGTCTCGTCATAGTCAATTACTTACCTTTGCCACCAACCTTATCTTATAAGTATCAATTCATCCTTCTACACCGATTTTTCTCATATAGACACACTTGCATTCGATAGGTACAATACCTTCGGATAAGTCTTCCATGTTCCAAACTTAGTTCGTGTACATGGTATGTATCTCAGAATTCATACCTTCCTGCCATTTGCCTACGTCATGACTTTCAATGGGGTAAGTCCTGGGATCATCATCCTCATAGTAGGATGCTATAGATGTACCTTGATTGATATGTCTAACATACCTTTCAGGTTGTCTGGGCATTCTTGCAAACCTATAGGCTCAGGTGTGTGTTCTTGAACAGGTTTAGGAACTGGCTCATATGATATGCCAGCTTCGTCTGTGAGTCTAGAACTTCTTCTAGAATTACTTTACTCCCACTATCCTTCTAAAGGAAGAATTCCTCTTCCAATAAGATAGCTTCCTGGCAACAAACACCTTTTGTTTGCTGGGATGGTAAAAGTAGTATCCAAAAGTTTCTGTCGGGTAACCCACAAACTTGCATCTATCAGTCCCTGATTCTAGTTTGTCAAGATCATATCTCTTCATATGAGCAGGACATCCCCATACCCTAACATGTTTATAAGTGTGGTTTCCTGTCCTTCCATATCTCATATAGTGTGGAAGTGACTAATTTACTTGGAATCATGTTCAATAAATATGTTGTAGACTCCAATGCGTATCCCCATAAGGATACAAGTAACTGTGCAAAGTTCATCATGGATCACACCATATCCAATAAGGTGTGATTCCTTCTTTCAGATACATCATTCAATTGAGGTGTATAAAGGAGTCCACTGAGAAAGGATACCATTATCTTTCAAAAATTGTGTGAATTTTGTACTTAAGTATTCTTTTCCTCGATCTAATCAAAGATTTTTAATACTCTTTCCAGTCTACTTCTCCACTTCATTCTTAAATTCCTTGAATTTCTCAAACGCTTTCAACTTATACTTCATTAAGTACATATAGTCGAATTTGGAGAAATCACTAGTGAATGTAATCAAGTAAGAGTGGCCACCTCTGGCTTGGGTTGACATTAGACTGTATACATCTGAATGTATCAGTTCCAATATTTCTTTGGCCCTTTCTCCATGTCCAGCTAATGGAGATTTGGTCAACTTACCCATTAAACACGACTCACAAGTTGTATATAATTCATAATCAAATGGATCAAAGTATCTTTTTATGCAGTCTTTGGAGTCTGTTTTCACCAATGTAGCCTAATCTGCAATGCCACAAGTAGGTGGGGCTCATACTGTTCCTGCTTCTTTTAGATGCATTATCAAGATAAAAATATTCATAAGAAGCATCCAATAGGTACAATCTGTTAACTAAATTTGCAATAGCAAATAATTCATTCGCAAAATAAATTGAAACTAATTATTTGGATAGTTAAGTTGTAACTTTGTCTATCTAAACATTAAATAGAAATTATGTTTTTTATTATATTGAGAACATAATAACAATCATATAAAATTAATCTCTATCCAAATGGTAGATTGAGTTCCACGGTCCCTACAGCAACCGCCGCAACCTTTGCACTATTCCTCAATCTCAATTCCACCATGCCTTTGCTCAGCTTTCTTCTACTTATCAGCACCTGTAGAGAATTGCAGATATGAGATGTACATCTAGTATTTAATACCCATGGTGTGCAATCTCTAATGAACAAATATGTATCTATTAGATAGTTACCTGAAGCTTCTCCAAGCTTCACCTTTTCTTGAGCTTTGTCATCCAGGTACTTATTGCAGTTCTTTTTTTAGTGTTCCTTCTGATGATAGTAGAAACACTTGCCTTTTTATGTTCCTTTGTCTTTCTTGAGAGTGAGCTTCTTCTTGGGCTACTGCTTGTTCTTGCCTTTCTTAAAGGCTTGGACATCTTTTTTCTTTTTATTAGTCTTATCAACTAAGATAACAATGGGCTTTCCTTCATAAGGTTACCCTCAGTAGTCTTCAACCTATTAAGCAGCTCAGCTAATGTTGCCTGAATCCTATTCATGTGGGAATTCACTATGAACTGAGAGTATGAAACTGGAAGTGAGGCTAAGACAAGGTCAGTGTGCATCCTCTTAGGTAAAGACACCCCACCTCTCTATCCACTCTATCATCTTCAAGACATGCGTCTGTACTAAAGATCCCTCTGCTATCTGAGCCTTGAATAAGGATTGGATATCTCATATCTCTCAACCCTACTCTGCTCCTTAAATAGTTCCTTCAAGTGAAGAAGGATGGATCTGGCATCCATGTTTTCATGTTGTCTCTGTAAGTCATTACGCATTGAGGCCAACATATAGCATTGGGCAAGATTAGAGTCCTCTTTCCATTTTTCATACACTATTATATCATCTTCAGCGGCATCTAATGCCGGCTCAGGCGGCATCTCACTCTCCAAGAGATACGCAATTTGCTTAGATCTCAAGATAATCTTGAGATTTCTGAGCCAATAGCAGTAGTTTGGGCCTGTCAGCTTGTTAGCATCAAGTATGCCACAAAGTGGATTGTGTGACGACATTTTTGCCTACAAGAGAAAATATTAAAAATTAATATATGTTCAATTTATTAGAAAAATATGATATGGACTTTAATCAAATGTTACTCCCACTAATTTTTGTCGAGCCATATAACCTTCAGATATATAGAACGGGAGACGCCGACGGTCTCCTAGTGGGGATCAGAATCTCAATGACTCATGATATAGTCTTGTGGGTAGCACAACAAACTACACCATTATCATAGAGCAGTCAACTCTTGGCACTTGTAACTTCTTGCAATATCTGATCATTATTTGGCCCCTATAAATGTAGTTGTCTTGTGGATAGCACAATAAACCACTAACTTATGGTTTAAGCATTACCATTATCACGTTACAACAATAGATTTGGATGTTACTAGTAACACTGTCCTCTACCCTGTGGTAAGGCATCAACATGCCATAGTTCTAGTCCTAGAAATAAAGAGACAAGTCTTGTGGATATCAGAACAAACCTATACAATCTAGATCTAAGCATCTGAAACTATAATGATGGACGGGCCACGTGTTTAGTTCTCAACTAACACGATACGGCTTAAATATTTTAACGTGAGATTTGATTAAAATTTTAAGCTAGTCTCATCCTAGGTGATAAATTATAAATATATTGCATATATTTATCTATACCTAGAAAGTAATTTGATTCATAATAAAATTAACAAACTATGTATCAATCATACATGCTTATTTAGTGTGATTATGGATAGCACAATGATTTGTCCAGATCGATATAGTCAATCACACAAAAACATTAACATAACATTTACATCAAGTACTGCAAGCATTAGGCAGGACATCACATCTCTTTGTCCTTCACTGTTTCATCTGTGGATCATCTTTGCTTCTTGATCTTCCATTACGATCAATTATAGTAATTTAATGAAAAATACATAGATTAAATGTGCATTTTGTGATAGAATACCTTATGGTGGAGTACATTATAGGAGGGAGATAGAATTACATTAGAGTGAGAGAGAGGCATGGCATGCAAGCCATATTCAATTAACAATTAATTAAACTCATCACCAATCACATATCCACAACATTCTACATCATCGCAGGATACAAATAAATGTGCATATCCATGACCATGGTTAACTTTTAACCATCCACACATGAAGGTGCGCAATACAACCATCCACACATGAAGGTGGGCAATACAATGGGCTAGAAATTACATTTTCTGAAAAAAAATAATTTTGATTTTCATGAAACCGGGTTCCAATCAAAATTGGGATTAAATTTGAATTTTCAGAAGCTTTTAATTTCTAGCATACTTTAATACCTATGTTATAAAGCATTTAACACATCATCATGTGCACGCACACTAAAGTAAAAATATCTAGAAATATTCCATGCCATTTAGAACAATTCTAAAATAAAAATGACATTAATCTAACAATTAAATTAACTATTAAGTCATTTATTATTAATCTACCACTTAGACTTACAACATTTAATTAACAACTCTTGTTAATACTATTAAATGATCACAATCTTTCAATTTGGCCCAAAAGGGAGGCCCATTAGCTGGGTCAGCCCAGCCAGGTTCAGCCTAACCTAGACACCTGGGTCGACCTTGGCTAGGCCCAAAAGGGCTGTGGTCGATTTAGACCCGGCCTGAGGTGGCCAATCCGGCTGGGCCAGCCCTAGCCTGCGCCCTCCCTGCGCACATTTAGGGCAAACCCTAGCTGCCGCACCCCTAGGATAGGGAGGGGGCTGGGGCCAGTGGCCCCTTCGTCGCTGGCCATTGCCGACCCAGATGGGCCTGGCAGGGTCGACGGTCACCGCCGGTCACATGGCGACGATAGTTATGGCCGGTGGTGCTCGTGGGTAGAAACCTTTGATAACCATCTCGATCGCATGAAGAACGCTCCAATAATTGGAAAAAAAAAAAAATCAATCTTTAACGCAAAAAAATTTACACAAAATTATGCGTTCATCCGTGAAAGAAATTCTAAGAGAAAGATCGGATCCAGGTATGAAATAGAATCTAGAAAAAAATATTCTAGAAATCCGAAATCGACAACAGTGGAACTTGACTCTGATATCTATAAGGACTAAGATTTTGGATTCAGTTATCGGGTCAGTTTTGGTGTTGGATCTCCTAGTTTGTGCCCTTGTGAGCTTGGTGCATAGGCTTTTAATCGCGTCTCACTAGCTTGGCGCACTTTTGAAAGGTGTCGGCCGTGGGCGACGCGGTATAGGAGCCATGCAAGTGTGCCACGTGCTCGGGCGTCGGGGCACGTGCGTACGGCCCCAGTCGTGTTCTCTAAATGGAGTCATGCATGGTTGACGCGATTCAAACGTCTGCTAGTGTATGACCCCTATCTTGTCGTTTGAACCGCGTTGTCTTGGGATGACACAATTTAGCTCGATCAGGGTTGACACCTCGAGCCACCCTTCCTTTCTCCCTCCTTTCTCTCTTTCTCTCCTTCTCACTCTCTCTCTTCCCTCTCTCCGTCTCTCCGTTCCCTTCTCTCCCTCTTCCTCTTCCACCTCTCCATTCCCCTCTACCACCCCTCATCACTTCCACCACCATCTCCACCGTGGTTTTTTCACTCTCCGGATGGCGACCGACGTCTCGGTGGAGTGACGGCATCTACGGTGGTACCGGCAGCGTCATGTGGTGTGGCGGTTCGGCGATGAGGATTTTGGAGGAGTTCAAGTAACCGGTAGGGTGATGTTTTAACTCATAATTTCTCTCTTTGGAGCATGCTATGGATATGTATGGGGATACTAGGTAGAAATGGGCATGTTTAGGGAGTTTTTGACTGAAATGGGTATTTTTGAAAATAGGAGTAGTAGGTTTATTTCAGTTCATGGATTTTCCCCTTATCTCTGTGTGTTTTTCATGCATTTTGGGGGAGGGGACCTCGTGTTGTGGCTCTATGGAGATCGAAGGGGAGCTCGGTTTTGGGCGTGAAAGGTGTCCACATAGGGCGACGCGATTTGAGAACTGCGTCATCCTGAGTCGACAAGATTTACAGCCCATGCCCTTGGTCCCGAGGCCAGAGAGTGGGATAGGACGCTGAATGACGTCAACCATGGTCTATGCGATTCAGGCTAGTATCCCAGGGTCCCGAGGCCTGAGAGTGAGGAAAACCAGTTATAAGACCCTGAAAGGTGTCGACCTGAGTCGACATGATTCAAGCCAGAGCCATGAATTTCCCTGCATTTAACATGTGTGATTATTATACATTATGTCAATTAGATTCTTGCATATTGTTAGACAATCTTGTTATATGCATGCTTGAAAGCATACATTAGGGCGGGGATTTCCATGTGATCAGAATCGCATTGTGTTGTGTTTATGCGATCGTGGACCTAGAGTGATAATTGTTAGCGCTTGACACCCTGTGTCGATGTAGGAGTGACAAGGTGGCTCCTAGGAGGCGAGGGTCACATGGTGTACCCTGGGGTAATAGCTAGTACTGGTGTGTGGGAGTGATATACTTCGAAGTGTCATTCATGGCTAGGAGGAAGCATAACCACCTAGAGCTAGACAGGTTGAAGTAGCCAGTGCGCTATCTGAGGGGTTGTTGTTCTGTCCCAGCGGGTCGGTGTTTTCCTGGTTGACTTGGTAGCTTCTTGTGCGTTTCTTATGGTGGACGTATGATTTATTTATCGCTTTACTTGCACATATCTTGTCAATATCCTTGTTGTCGTGCGATTGTGTGTACGTGTGTGGGAGGTGGGGATCGAAGGACCCCTACTGAGTCCAAATCCGAGGGTCTCTCTCTTCGCCCTCTCCACCCTCTCCGACCCTCTTTTCCCCTTCCCTTCCTCTTCTTCCTCTTCCACCACTCCAACACCTCCCTACCTCTCACCTCTACCACCACCACTTCCTTCGCGGCGTTCCATTCTCCGGACGGCGGCCGACGTCCCGGCGGAGTGGCGGCGTCCTCGAGGGTACCGGCGGCGGTCTGCGGTGCGGCGGGTCGGCGGCACGGAGCTTGGTGGAGTTCAAGAACTGGTAGGGGGACGAACCTTGCATGAATCGTGATTATCTTGTTTATGGTTTCCTTGGCGTGGCATGATGTGTTTTGGGTTAGAATGAGCATGTTTAGGGGGTTTTCTTGTGGGAATGGCTGTGTTCGGGATTGTGGAATTGTAGCATGCTTGTGGTAGTTTGATTTCCCGTTTCTCCCCCTTTTGTTTTGGGCATTTTCGGGGTGTTTGGGGTTAAGGGAGAGACCCTCGGATCGAACCAGGGAACTAGGTCTCTGGCGCTAAACGGCGTCGTGCCTGGTTGACGCCTTTTAGAAGGACGTCAGCGCAGTACGACGCCTTTTAGGGTAGAAACGTCCCTGTTCGAGGTTTCGTGAGTACGGGGTTCTGGCGCTAAAAGACGTCATGTATGGACAACGTCTTTTAGAAGGACGTCGAACCATCATGACGCCTTTTAGGCAGGAAATCACCCCGACTGAGGCTTCTGCAATTTGAAATTCTGGGGTGAATGGCGTTTGTGGGTTCTGACGCGTTTTAAAAGGGCGGCTTCCCAGGTGGACGTGTTTTAAGGCATGAGCTGTTTTAAATGAACCTGTTTGAGGGGCTTGAATGGCGTCGACCTCGGTCGACGCGATTCAAGACAGAACTACTTAACTCCTGTTATTTAACACATGTTTCACGATTGGATGGTTCGAATGCATGCTTTAAGTTGTATACTGAGACGGAGATTATTGTGTGAGTGGGATCATGTTGTGTGTGTGTGTGCTTATGCGAATATGGAATCGGAATAACTGTGGTTTACGTCTGTCACTATGGGCCAATGGGGGTGAGCCATGGTGTCTGTGAGGCATTGTGCCGTACCGGTGGGAGGAGGGGTACATGTTGTGTTTTACTTTTGGCTGAGGGAAGCAGGACCACCTTGAGCCCGTCGGGCCGGAGTAGCCGGTGCGCTATCTGAGGGGTTGCTGTTTGGTCTCAGCGGGTCGGGGTTTTCCCTGTTTGTCGTGGCAGCTTCCGGCGCGTTTCTTGCTGTGGAGCTGGTTGTGGTACTGTTGGAGTTGTTTTACCCTTGTAGCCACTGGGCCTGATGTGACCTTTGATAAAGGTTACGAGTGGTACCCTTCGCCCTTTGGCCTGACGTAGCCCGGGAGGTTAGGGTTGTGGGTAGTTCCTGTAGCTTCGGCTTGACGGGGGTTCGCCGGTCCCCAGGGCCCTCCTGAAGCGCCGAGGCCTGGCGTGGAGGCAATCCGGTCGGTAGGACAGTAGTCTAGACTGCTTGTGTGCACACGTAGCTGGGCAGTGGTGGTACACTGGTCCCAGCTAGTCCTAGTTTGACTCACTGCCTCACCCTACAGTGCCCCGGAACACTGTAGGGGTGGACAGGCGTGAGTAGTGGTGGTAGTGTTGTGAGGCGACGTTTGACTTCGGTCGACAATGTGGTTCAGTCGCTTTGTGGACTTTGATTGTGAGACGTGACTTTGTGTTGGGTTCTTCGGGTTACTTAGAACTGTTCCTGCTACACTGCTTATGCGTATGTTTCATATCAGGTTTGGGTGCTATGTTTACTACTTTACTTAATTGCCATATATCCGTATTGTTGCAATTGTGGGTGTGTGAGTGGGAGGCAGGGGATCGGATGATCCCTACTGAGCCCAATTCTGGTGTGGCTCACTCCCTGCGGTTTCAAGTGTGGACCTCGTGGCGTGTGGCGGCGTGTGGTGTCTTCTTGGTGTGCGGACCAGCAACTGTCTTAGTTTCGGGGTATGCCCCGATGTTGTTGTACTTTACTTCTGCCTGTACTTATTTAATTTGTTGGACCATGTAATTATTGTTGGACTGTATACGGACATTGTTATCTTCCTTCCTGCGCACTTGTTATATCTTTGTAGTCCGTGAGATTGATATATTTAGCCTTGTTTAACGCTCACTCCTCCAGACGTGTTGTGTGAGATCCGGGTGTGAACCCGCAGTTAATGGGCCGACATCCATTTAGTGATCGGGTCTCCGGTCATAGGATGGCGGGTCGTTACATCTTCTGCTGAGTCTGATCACATGACTGACTAGAATCTCATGTATACGAATCCATAAGTCATAGTGAAAGCCCAGAAGTCCACCAACAAGGAGTCTTTGGTGTCTCATGTTCGAGGACCATCTACACTACTATCACGATGGATCAAGCTGGTTGATAAGCAAGTAACTTACAATCCAACGATCCATGTTGGATCAGTTCAGTGAACTCATTCTCTAATGAGCACCTACAGGTTTAACATAGTGTATCAACACAAGTGACTATGAGAGCAGTCATCCTCATCATATGAGCTGGAGTAACTTATACTAGTCTAACCGAAAGTTTGATGTCCTTGTCGGATATCCACTAATTGAGAACAATTAAGAATGCATGTTTGTACGTTGTCAGTCTCATTATTGTGATCTCATCACAATTTGACTATTATTGCATGCATTCATGGACTTCACTATGTTACAATTAATATTAGAAGAGACGATTTACACATAATGAATATTTATTGCCATTAATAAATGAACAAGAATAAGTCTGATTGGCTTGTAGGCCATACACAGAACTAATAGGAGTGATATACTTTTAGTAATAATCGAGTCAATTATTCTATAGAAGAAACAATAAACTATTCCACTGCATTCCATGATTTAACAATCATCACATCTATTCCATCATGAATCATTATCATCATATCATCTATTTAGGTACTTCGAATGACAAGGAGTTAACATCACTAGCCGTCTATCCATCATCTATCTCTCAGCTTCGGGAATACTTTTAGGTTCCTTATCTGCCCAATGCCACTCCAGCCTTCTAAGACCATTGAAAGTCCCAAAAGATGAGGCAAAGAGTAAAGTCCATCCAAGGTAAAAAAAACACATAGCCATGTAGTCCGCCGTCGGGCCAAGGTGTGCACACAAGTGGATTTCACGTACCATTATCCTTGGTCAAAAAGTGTAATCTCAAGAAAGCCCGATCTAGACATCTAGACCCCATCAATGTGGCTAAGCCCGTCCCTGACTTCACCCCATTAATGTGACTAAAACCCCACCCACTCCTAAGGAGTCGTTCAATATGGGTACCATGAGCTAGAGAGGTTAGTCATCCAAGATAAGTAGGAACATAACCATTATATCAATGTAATATCAAATAATCTATGTATCATCATAAAATTAAGTCATTGCACAGGAAGTTCCATAACATTCAGGGGATCAAAAAGGTCCCAAAAGTCACTATGTATTAGTGGTGTCAACACCAGATCGTGTGGTGTTAACACCATTTATGTAGGATGTAGACACCCAGGATTTCCTAGAACATGGGTCTGCTTAGAGTGTTGACACCACACTACAAGTGTCGACACCCTAGGCAACCATAGAGGTCCCAACACTATTTCCTTCAATTTTATAAACCTCAAAAACTCACCATAAAACACTGTGAATCATAAAACACGTCATTCTAACAAATTTTTACACAAAATGGCAAGCTATATAGTGATCTAGAAGCATCATTTGAAACTGGAACCAAATCTCACTAAATCTCAATAAAAAATAAATTCTCAAACATGCATGGTAATCAATTTAACATATTCTTTGTAGAGATTAAGGAAAACATAGATGAAACTCTATTTTCGTACTAAGCATAATGCACTTGAGAAACTCATTTTAGAATCATCAAATTCACCATCTAATTGCTAATTAAAGACTACAAATGATAGTACAATTATAAAAGCATCAATTTTTATCCATGCATGTCCATCTAAAGCCTCAAAACAAACATGCACATCATGGATTAAGGAAACCAAATCATGAGCATCACCCTGCCTTAATTATCTCTCTATTAACCCAAGGAGGGTCTTCTAGAATCGATCTAAGCTTCCATATGAAATGGTAACTTTAAAAATTATCATATTAATGAATGCTTATTTACAGTTGCTTCAATCCTATGTGGGTCATAGTTCGTAGAATTTAGTTAGTTTAAATTCTAAGTCAAATTTGATCTTCTCTTAAGTCTAATCCAAACTAGCACATAGGGACATATCTAGTATCCCAAAAAACATTTGCTAGCATAGACTAGTTCCTACTCCTTTGCAATTTTAACCCACCAAATTATAAAATTAGGACAAGTAATTACATAAAAGTTGTAGATAACTTGAAAAACATTCTAATGGTTCATGTTTTATTTCTATAGTATGCTCTTTCAAAGTTTAGACTTCATCAAGTGATCTAATATTAGTTAAAATTTTCAATAATGCATGGGTTATCAAATTGGGCCATCTAGTTGGTTCTTAATGGGCCTGTTTAATTTGTTAAGTTCCATAAATTGAGTAGGGTATAATGGATATGAATATACTAAGCATAGTCTCTCACAATGTCATAATGTCAATAATAAACTAAGACATCAGCTATATGGAATATGAAGTTAATTTATAAATGGTTAACTGAAAGTATCTAGACGCTTACACATGAAAATAATATAGACCTTGGCATATTATGACAAATAATATGGAAAAAATAATGAAATTAGATGAAAAATTATATTAGTATATAAAAATTTCTCAAGTTTCCACTTTTAGGAAGATGCAATTAACATAGTTTTGAGTGGGATGAGACCAATTGAAGGCATGTGTTCCACCCAAGCAACATTCTAACAAGATCCACTTGCCTACATGATGTGTTTCAACTTGCTTAAACTATATGCAAATATGTCCATGCCAAATGTGTAGTAGGATGAGTTATATATTCTTGAAGATATGCTTTCAGAGTAGAATCCATTCCATCTTGTAAACATGTATTATATTTTAAATGCATAAAATACTTTGTACATATTCTTCTACTTTGCTATTTTTCACTTCATTTGTGAATAAAGTAGAAAAATATTTAAAAGCATGGTGATGGGAGGAAGAAGAAAAATGCTCTCAATATTATACACAATAAAAGGAAAAACATAAGATCCACCACCAACAATGGAAGATTTGACAATTGACCAATGAAATATATCAAGCAATGAATGAAACATGATCACTTGCTTGTAAGCTCCCAATAAAAAAGGGTAATATGCAACTTATGAGAAAGATTCATGTAATTTAAGTTTTAACGGCAATATTTGCTAGGGAAAGTTAAATTGAGTGTTATTGGTGTAAATTTTTTACTATATCATATACCCAATTTTTAAAGCTTATAATACGACGGTATAGAAGTTTAAATTAGATGATGTAAAATCAATGGGTGCTTCTAGGTGCACATTGATTTACAAAGACGACAATGACCAATATAATAAGGAATCTTCCATGTTGATTTCTTTGAGTATGCTTCTTGTGAATGCTATGCTAATTTCCACTTCAACTAGATGGTATATCACACAAAGTCAAGGACTTTCCAAATTAGGGAATTTTGCTAAACATCATGGATTGTAGACTACTTCTTTTCCATGTAGATTTTAAGTCCTAATAAATTTTACTTCATATAAAATTTGGATTGAATTCGTTTCTTATCTAGGTTAGAATGAATCAAAGAAGAGATTATTGACATTTATTCTTATGTTTGTCTGTGTAATATACTCATCCTTTGTAGTTTGATAGAACCTTTTCGTTTATTGTATTTTTTTTAACTCTTTCAGAAGAGTATGGGTTGTCTTTTTTAGTAGCGCAAGAATTTGAATAAATTATATAGTAATCATAATAATTTTTATCTTTTCAAAATTGATGACAGTAATATAATAATACACATGGCATACATAATAGTATAATGAAGGGTAACACTCATCCCCAACTAAATACCTGCCAACTTCGTGATGGCAGAATCTTACACTATTTATCATGGATGTATCATGTTTTTTTTTTTGAAAAATGACTTTCACATAAAAAAGAAACATCACAATCATAAAGCTACCTATTATGTTCTTTATTTGATGTATATATATAGGGAGAGCTCAAGAGCCCAAACAAGTTGCTTAGGTCTTATCTCACCTATTTCATCTTCTCCTTGATCAAAAATAGTAGAAAGAGATGGGTTTATCAAGGATGAGTATTATGTTGTCTATCATCCAAGCTTCATTAGCTTTCTCCTTTGCCCTGGATATGTCTATTGTAAGGTATGGGGAGGAAAATATTGTGGAAAGTTTGTTGAAGAATAAGCAAGAAACAAGGTGGTTATATGAAGAGTGGATGGTCACGCATAACAAGTCATACAACACACTTAAGGAGAAGGATAGGAGATTTGAAATCTTCAAAGATAATCTTCATTTTATCAATGAACATAACCACCCTCAAAATAACCACTCCTACATTGTTGGTCTTAATCATTTTGCTGATTTGACCAATCAAGAGTATCAATCTACTTACCTCTATAAAATTAATGTGAGTGAATTGATCTCTGTACCTATAAGTAAGAGATACAATGTTAGGAAATGGGATAAACTTCCTAATTCCATTGATTGGAGGTCTAGAGGTGCTGTAGGTCCAGTGAAGAACCAAGGCACATGTGGTAATGTTTATGCTCTTGATTACATGCTTTGTATCAAAATGACAAAAAGAAAATCATATTGTTTTTTATTGCTTAGATACATGTTCAGTCAAATTAAAACCATATTTCTTGTTTATCATTTCATATTTCAATTCATTTTGTGTTGTCATATTCATTGCAATTGAGTAATGGTATCATTCTTTATCTAGAAAATATTTGGTCAAATTCTTCCTTATTTTCTTTGTTTATATTATAAATACAATTTTTATTCTAAAAAAGAATCATGTTAATAATGTATTCTCTTGTAACTAATTGAAGATACTTTAAGGTTAGGTGTCTAAAATATCTTATAGTGGTATAGTATTCATCTAAGTTTTATGCATATATATATATACATATATATGTACACACATAATATACATATATATAGTCTTCTTCTACATTGTTTGCTAGTCTACAATATGCAGTTTTCTTGTACATTATTTAGTAGGCTACTAACACTTGGAAACACTTTATGATTTTTCTTCCAATTAGTGAAAATGTAGAAATGTACAAGTTAGTAGCATTCACTACATATGGTCATTTTACAAATAAACATCTATTTCTACATCTCTCTCCCCCCCCCCCCCCCCCTCTCTCTCTCTCTCTCTCTAAGCTACATACTATTACATGCGTGTGCACCATACATTTGTTGTGTAATTAGGTTGAAGACATACATTATCTTAAAAATATTTTCAACATTACTTTCCTCCTTTGAACAAACCTATCATTGATCTTCATATTTTGTTCAAGTTAATTGATCAAATTTTAGTCTATAGTAGCCTAACATGAGTTGATATTCTAATTATTCATATGACTGTCTTAATCATTAACCTTTTGAAAAGTTTGGAAAATGATACTACCAACATATTTTCCATGTTATTACACATATATATAACATTCTTGTTAATTTATTTTATTCTTGTTTATATTTTTGGTATCATGAATTCATAAATACTTTCTCAGAATTTTTTGGTGATGATATTAGTAATCACATGAGATCATGGAACTCCTTCAAAATCCTTTTAACATCAAAAGTAAACTTTATGAATTAGTTAATGAAAACCTTCACTTATTAAACCTTAGCATTTGCAAAAAGCATTTTCTCATTAGGTAAGCTTAATCATGATTCTACTAAATGTATGTAGCAATCATAATGAAAACTTTTTATTTTGAGCTCTTTTAGTTTTCATTAAAGTCAAGTAACTATTGTATCATTTCCTAGGCAAAAAAGGTCTTTTACATAACACCTTATAATAAGCTTACTACTTAGTGTGTAATTCCCATCACCCCTCTAAACATTTTCTTTTAATAAAAAAGTTCCTAGCAATATTCTAGGAGAGTGCATCACCCCTTTAAACATCGTATTTTATAAAAATGTTCTTAAATAAAAAATGAAGCTACGTTATAAATTCCTGTCATTGCACAAAATAAATGTTTCTAGAGAATACTTAAAGATTATTCAAATACTTTGGTAGAGCTTTTATTAAAACTATGATGATTAGTCAAAGGATTTTGTGTTTTACTAAGTTTACAGAGATTTTGAAACAAAAATGACCATTATGTTGTTTGTAATAAGTTTTTATAATTAAAAGCAGGATGCTTGAAAATTTTAATTATATAATAAAATAAGAGCCCACTACATTTCTTATGAGAATAGTACATCATTGGTTGGTTCTCCTAACTTATGAAGATATCTAATTGTTAAAATTGGGAGGTTAAACCTAAGTTGATTAATCTATAGTAATCAACATTTTGTTCCATTTGGACTTAGCAATAATGAGTATAAAAGAATAGAAATAAAAAATCACTTTATGAGATCATGGACGATGCTATATTTTGGCATATTTTCAAGATATTCAAATAGGTTGAAAATCCATACAGATATCATATTTGCATTTATCGTTTCCATATTACTAAATTAAGCAACTAAAGACACTCCCATGTCTAAATGATTATATTCGGGATGCTAATTTCTTCATGTCATAGACTAAAAGAAAGGATAATAAGCAACCTTATGTGGCTTATTATGATAACTAGAGTTATTATTTGATAATTCTTGTTATGTCTATTATGTCTTTTAAGTGTTTATTATGGTAGAGGAAACAACGAAAGACATCTACGGACTTATTCAGCTAGGCAAAAGTTGAGTGCGCCTTAGATAATCATACCATAGTTCATTTGACATAATACTAGATGAAATGGTTATGATTACATGAGTTTTATAAATTAAGCTTTTGATAGAAAGCTAAGAAACCTTGTATATGTAATTACACAATTTTAATATACCTTAGAAGTTTACAACTCTAAATGTATTATATTTGTTTTTTAAAATTATTCGGACTCAAACGATTTAGCATAGGAAACAATTTAACATAGTTATCGACTATGCTAAATCATTCATCATCATGTTCCATAACACTATGTAATTAGTTATTTCATATAAGTTGCTAAATTAAACTCAAATTTTAGAATGCTGATGATGTACAATTTAGGATCTAAACTAGTTTAGAATTATATTGTCGAATTTGGTCATTAAATTATTGCTTGACAAGTGATTTGGCATTACAACCAATTATAAATGCACAATTTCACACAATGGGATTAACATTAGCATATTCCTTTTATGTTATACTATCATGTTTCTTTATGCTATAACAATAATTCTTCGTTCAAATTTTAACTATTTCATATATAATGGACATAAAACTTATGCATACAAATAAATAAGATTTATACAATTGGTATTTCTTAAAATTTTGCTGACGAATGAATTTATTTGATAATTAGATTAAGTTTTATCTAGTGTTTATGTATTTAACAATTATGTATCATGTAATTAACAATCCTTATTTTCATTCAAATTTCATTAGTAGTTAACTAAACATGGGCTTTTGTCTTCTTATTTTTTATTTTCATTTACAACATTTTATTGTAAAACATGGATACTAACAATTCCAGGAACTACCTTTGTAGAGAGTTGCTGGGCATTTTCTGCTGTGGCCACTGTAGAAAGTTTAAACCAAATTGTAACAGGTGATTTAATAACTCTATCTGAGCAAGAGCTAGTGGATTGTGATAAAAGTAACAATGGTTGCCATGGTGGCTTCCCTCATAAAGCTTACGAATATATGATGACTCGTCATGGCATCGACACTGATATAAACTATCCCTACATATCTCAGAATGGAATTGAAGGGACTTGCAAAAGGAATAAGGTATGACATGGTATCTTTTAGTTTACACAAGTTTTGGTGATTTCACAAATTTTATAGAACAATATTACATTTTTAATACATATTTTTATGAATTTGAAGGTTAAAGTTGTATCCATTGATCGATATGAACATGGCTTACGTAATGAGCAAGCTATAAAGAAGGCAGTTGCAACCCAACCTGTTAGTGTTGCTGTTGATTCTAGTAGTAGAGCTTTTCAATTTTACAAGTCGGTAAGGCCAAACTCACAGTGATAGGTTGAATTTTAGGTGAAAACAAAAGCTTATTCATAAAGTAGACAAGATACAACTTCCATATGTTTATTAATATAACT
Source organism: Zantedeschia hybrid cultivar (assembly GCA_030544215.1). Taxonomy (NCBI): domain Eukaryota; kingdom Viridiplantae; phylum Streptophyta; class Magnoliopsida; order Alismatales; family Araceae; genus Zantedeschia; species Zantedeschia hybrid cultivar. The sequence continues at coordinate 9,008,598 of JARZZO010000013.1, read as the reverse complement.
TATGACTATCAATGTAAATCTTGTCTAGAGATTATAGAATGATAGTGTTGTACATTTTTAGAGCTATTCTCATTAACCTTCGCGCGCGCACACACACACACTATATATATATATATATATATATATATATATATATACATATATTGTTAAGTCGAATATAATGATGTAATTATGATGATTTCCAACTTAGAGATGCTTATTATACTTCGTAGATTATTGAACATGACAACCTATTTAACTTTCAAATTAAAGAAACTATATATAAAGGGATAATTTCATATTGACCACTCATATGTATTAATATAATACATATAATACTTCAAACTGCCATTTTGATGGAATATTTGATATGTATAAATGTTACATATATTGCATTGAAATGGCATGTTTGGTAAATATGTTATGTTGTAAGCCCCACTTTGATAGCAAAATACGTTATACGAGAATTGCTTATTCTAGATTGCTTATGCCAGAATAAAGAGTGTTTCACTTTGATAGCGGGGTAGATTTCAAGGCAGAAAAGGCAGAATAAGCAATTCTTGGGTCTAGGGTGGAATTGCTTATTCACCTTATTTAGAGAGTAAGAAATTTTGAAGCGGTATAACTAATTCTGCATATCAAATTGGACCTAGCCTTATTCTAAGAATAAGGAGCCTTATTCTTCCCTTATTTTTCTATCAAACTAAGGTAGTATGTAGGATAATATTAAAATAAGAATACAATTTTGAAATTTATCATACAAAAGAATGACATTTTGGAAATGTATCATCCAAGAGTAGTTTATATGAAATTATCTCTACTACGAAAGATTTTTATTTGTAAAATAATAGAGATTAAATCCAATAACCATTCTTGGAAGAAAAGAAAAGAATATTAGCACCACCCAAACTGCTAAAAATGTAAAACATTAAATTAAGCATTTTAAATCAATGTAATGAAGCCTTCATGTTTAGCATATTGGAGAAAACAAGAATGCTATAGAAACTATTCTATAAATGAGTAATTTGTAAGTTAATACCTCTACACATATCCTTTTTCAAGGAAAAAGTCTAGGCAACTGAATAACTCAACATAATATAACTAATGAATTCACTTTAGTGTTAATCCTTTTTAATCATGTAAAACTCCTTCATTGCATTTTCTTCTCTAATATTGTGCCAATGTGACTTGTCATATTGAAAAACTCTACCTAGGTTTTTTAAACATTAAATGTTCATCTTGCTCAGTTTCTAATAAATAAAATTTTTATAACATTTACTTTTAAACGAAGATTGATACCACTAAATATCTTGTAATAACTATTCTCTTTTTTAAGAGAATGTAGATAAATTTTTAGCATAAATAAAATAATAATAATAACCATTTTCCTAGATGTTGATGGATTCATGTAATCAAACATGCATTGTTATTAATGAACATTTCAAGTTCTTGGAACAATAAGAAAGTGGATATTTTACTTTCAAATAAAAACATTAGTCACTGAAAAAACTGAAGAATTACTTAGCTTTGAAAAGTAAAATTTTATGAGTGTCAAATAATAAACCTTATGATCTTGCACTTTTAATAATTTATGCTTATATTGCCTAATTCCATATCACCAATGATCAATTCAAGGAGGACATTTTTCACTCATGTTGTATGTAATCAAAATACAAAAGTTTAGTTAATATCAGGGTAGAGATTTTTAGTTTCTTGTTCTTTGGCTTATATTTGAAATTTTGATGCTAGTTCATTCTTGTTATAAACATATAATGATGTTAATTGATGAAAATGTTCATTGTTATAGTAGATAATAGCTTAAAGTAAAATAGCAACATGAAAAGTATAATAATAGCATATTCCTTGCATCTATTCGATAAGTTATTATTCCTTTTTACTTGGAAAGTAATTATATCCATGTGTGTTAGTAGAACACCCACTATATACATTTTCCTCTAAAAGTCATATGAACTTGAGAAAGGGCACACTTTCATTATCCATATTAAAATCTACATTGCAATAAATTATCAAGCTGAAGTCGTTAAAAATATGAAATTTTATTCCTAGTGACATTTTCTATGGTATTGCCTTTCTGTCATGTGATACTAATACACCTTTATATTCATTATTAGGGTATATTCACTGGACCATGCGATGCAATTATTGACCACGCTGTAGTGATCATAGGTTATGGTAAAGACAATAATGTGGACTATTGGATTGTTAAAAATTCTTGGACAGATAGATGGGGAGAAGGGGGATACATAAGAATAGAACGTAATGTTGCTAGTCCTTATGGCAAATGTGGAATTGCAAAATATTTCACCTATCCCGTGAAAAGAGGTTTTCCAATGAAGCATTTTTGGTCTTCTAAAATTGTTGATGGAATGAAAAATAGTGAATAGACTTTGCGCATGCACATCAAGTCATGAGCAAAAGATGATGTTCTTTGCATGTACATGGTTAATAAACCAAATGTCTTGTTATGATGATGAATGTAACAATAAATATATTATAGCATTTTCCTTCTTAATATGATGTAATAAATACTTTAGCAATATATAATCGTGCCCTAATTTTTGCAAATATTGTAAATTAGGTAATGTTGTGTTATTAATGAGAATATATATTCTAGCATGTTCACACATTTGCAGGGTTAAAACAAGTCTTGTGACCTTTCAAAGATGCAGTTGGCATTGGAAAACATTTCCTTGTTTAAAATGACCTCTATTGTTTCCCAATATTTGGAATTATTGTAAATAGTTGATAAATATTCTAAAATTATTGGAAAGCATGTTAAGTGGGAGAAATTATCCAACCAACTTCAAAATTAATCTAATCCATTTTAAAAAATCGTAAATAAAGAATAGCATGAATGATAGATGATATAATCATTGAAACATTTTAATATGTTCAAAAATAACATCCATATAAGAAACAAAAAGAACACATGCCATTTGATCGAATTCACATCACATAGTCAAACTCTAGCACATAAAGAGGTCATATACTTTCATATAAGGACATAGTCATGATCACATTGGCTAGAATCATATTAATCATATTCTTATACAACATCATTCCTAATCTAAATCATAGATACAATTATGATCATAAAATCAACCACATTCATAAGTACTGGACTTATAGCATAATATCTCTTATAAAGATATATCTTGTTAAGGCAAAGCATAAGCATATCCAATCAAGTTAAATATATAAGATCAAAATTATTGTTATATCTCAAGTTGTGTATATTGAACACCCTTCACTACTATATAATAACCTCACCCAAATAGACATTTGCAATGCGATCTATCCCTACAATCCTTTTAAAATGGCACTATCCTTTTTCAAGGATAAAATATAGATTAAATATCTACTATGGTTTTTTAAACATTAAATTTATTAAATAGAACTATTAAATGTAATTTTCCATGAAGTCATTAAAAATGTCTTTTCAACATACAAAGTAATCTAGATATAAAAATGGGTAAAGATCAAGTGCAAATAATGTGTTCATGATGTATAAGGGCCAATAATTAGATTTCTCAAGTTATAGATCTGTGACGACCCCCACCAAACTGCCAAACCGATTCGGTCCTGTTGGCCAACAGTGAACCGGCGAGCGTACGCTGACAGTGGGAACAACCCAAACATCCACTTAAATTCCAGAGTGTGCATACATGCAAACAGCCCAATAAAAACAAATGATACAACCTTCATTGTGACAAGAAATATCCACTATGTAAATAAACACCTATTGAAATAATTATTACAAAGTCTCATCCATGATCTCTAAATATCCAAGAAATAAAATACATCACTTGAACTGAAATATAACCATGCCTATTACATCTCTTGCTAAGCTAAAGTAAAATTGAAACCTACTTCTAATAATAAGTCTCAAAATCAAATGTTAAGCCTCCTGCTCCACAGACTCAACCTTAATCTCAGCTTCTCCTAGGGTTTGACAATTCTTATTCTTAGGGTGGCATTGTCCATACATTAATCATTCATTACATGCTTGCAGATCATACAGTGATGGTGCCAAAATTAATAGTGCATAATCAAGGTTATTAACATGTGTGCAACAATTTTAACAAGGTTCTGTGTTAATATTCCTAAATCGCATCATGCTCAGGTGACGTGACATGATTTGTAAATTGCGGCCACCTTCCTTGACTCCTTTCAGGGTATTAAAACACAAACAAAAACATAAGAATTTCACAGATTGTTCATTAATTCTTGCCCATGGTCTTTCACAGATTTTACAGAAATCTAACATGATATCAAGCATGGAGTTAATTAACAAGGAAAGATCTCAAGTAATAGGCATGATCCGTTACACGAACAAAAGCATAATCGATTAACCAGCAAAGAAGAAATCAATTAGACCAACAGGGCATAATTGATTACAATAGGAAATGGATTCTTTGAAATGTGTCAATCGAGGATGACTCCTTTCGCATAATCGATTAACAACGCCAAGAAAAACTTTTTGCAACAAGTAATCGATTACTTGAAACACATCACACAAGATGAATGCCTTTCAACATAATCGATTACATGCCAAATAGATTACCAGGGTAAATCGCGTCATATCTACTTGATATGAATAAAAAAAAGATGTCATGCATATAAGACGCAAATCAACATGGGAAAATAATTGAAGAAAATAATATGAGAGAAAATTAGGGTTCAACCTCAAGAGAATATCAAGTGAATCGCGTCACTATAAGACGACATGATTTATGAATCACGTCACATGAAGATGATGTGTTTCAACACAACTTCCAAACTTCTAAAAGATTCACATAGATTCCACATAGTTAAAAGGAAGGGATTACTAAAAAAGGTTCATACAAAACTATTATTATCTTCAAGATCGTCTTTCATGCTACTATCATAGAACTCGAAAAATAATTTGAAAATAAGTTTGATATACTTAAAAATAGCTATATAAGAGGGATTAGTCATCACTTGCCTCTAACCACGCCCAAGAACTCGAAGAAGCTTGCATAGGCAAGGCGAACAGCACCTTTAAGCGCATTCACGCACACTCGAGATGCCTCCTCATGCACTCATCCAAGAACGCCTCGAAATGGCATGAAGAATGCCCTCCAAGCCGCTCTAGTCCACTATAAATCTCTCTCTAGGGTTTAGCAACACACTAAAGGGGTCATGGGGTGATGAGGGACTACTTATAAGGCTCTAGTTCACATCCTTTGTGGAGTTAAACACCCTATGGAAGGAAAGAAAGGAGTCTAAGCCAGATTGGGCACCAATCTAATCATGTTAGCTTGACCTGATGCCTCTCACACTGCCTAAATTGTGTCTCTATCAGGTGACATGTTTCACATCCATAAATCAAAAGCTAAATAAATCAGTCTAATCCCACTAATGGGCCTACATAGGGCTACTAATGGGCTATAACTAGGCTCTACACAGGTCAAGTATTACACCCTCTCCCCCTTAAAGAAAATTAGTCCTCGAATTACACACTCAAACAACGACCAACAATAATTAACTAAGAACTCAATCAACCACTTATAAAGAAATCACAATACTTTCTCTTCATCTCAGACTCTAGCTCCCATATAGCCTCTTCCGAAGAATAATTCTGCGACAACACCTTGACTAATGAAATCTTCTTGTTCCTTAGCTCTGTTAGCTTGGTGTCCAATATCTGAATGGGCTGCTCTTCATAGCTCAAGTTTGGTTGGATCTCTAATGGAATATGATCAATCACATGAGACAGATCCGACACATACTTCTTCAATATAGACACATTGAACACATGTGCACACTATCCAAAGAAGGGGGCAATCCCAATCTATAAGCCACCTCTCCAACCCTCTGAAAAATCTCAAACGGTCCAATGAATCTGGAGTTCAACTTGCCACGCTATCCAAACCTGACAATTCCCTTAGAAAGGGAAACCTTCAAGAACACATGATCGCCAACCTTAAAAGCAAGGTCCTTCCTTCTTCTATTAGCATAACTCTTATATCTACTCTGAGCAGCTAATAATCTTTACCGAATCAACTAACTTTGGGCCAATTAACTGCTCCTCCCTAAACTCCTCCCAACACAATGGTGATCTACAAGACTTGCCATACAATCCCTAAAATCGAGCCATCCTAATGCTAGCATGAAAGCTGTTGTTGAAAGCAAACTCCACCAAAGGCAAATTCCCATCCCAATCTCCTTTCCAACCCAAACTACAAGCTCTCAGCATGTCTTCCAAGGTCTAGATAAACCTCTCCGACTACCTATATATATAGGGATGAAACGTTGTACTAAACATCAACTGTGTCTTCAATGCTTTTTGTAAACCCTTCCAAACACATGACGTGAGCCTAGAATCCCAATCTGATATGATAGTCTTCGAAACACCATGCAACCTCACAATGCTATCCATGTACAACCTGGTCAAACTCTCAACAGATTGCTTCATTTTCATAGACAGAAAATGCATTGTCTTCATATACATGTCCATAACTACTTAAATAGCATCATTGCCTCTCATAAACCGAGGCAAGCCAACTACAAAGTTCATGGTGATGTGGTCCCACTTCCATTTGGGGGTCTCAAACGTCTGCATCAAACCTGAAGGTCTCTGGTGCACGACGTTCACTTGTTGGCAAATCAAGCTTCTAGAAACAAACTCCGCAATGTCTCTCTTCATACCCTACCATAAGAAAGTCCTCTTCACATCCTGAAACATCTTGGTGCTGCTTGAGTGCACTGTGAACTTAGATCGATGAGCCTTAGTCATAAGCTCCTTCTTCAAGTCTGGATTGTCAGGCATGCAAATCCTGCTCTAAAGATGGATCACACCATGCTCTCTACTGAAACTAAGCTTATCTACTAAGCCCTGCAACTGTTGATCATCCTTTTGGGCTACAACAACTCGCTCCACACTAGCAGATCTGATAGACAACTGAGACAACGAATCAGTAACCTCATCAATCATCTTCCAATCTTGAAGCATCATTAGCCTCTTCCTGTTTTAGGTGTTAGCCACAACATTGGCCTTAACTGGATGGTAACGCAGCTCAAGATCATAATCCTTCGAAAACTCTATCTATGTTCTCTACCGCAGGTTCAAGTCCTTCTGAGAAAAGATACACTTCAAATTTTGATGGTTAGTGAACACCTAAAACTCAACTCCATAAAGATAGTACCTCCAAATCTTTAAGGCATGCACAACTGTTGCCAACTCTAAATCATACGTCAAGTAGTTCACCTTATAATCCGCAGCTGTTCAGCTCATAATCCATCAGCTGTTGAGAAGCATAAGCAATCACTCTACCATGTTGCATCAGAACATAGTCCAAACCCTACTTAAAAACATCAGTATACACAATATAACCCTAAGATCCACAAGGCAAAGTAAGGGCTGGAGTAGTGGTCAAACAAGTCTTCAACTTTCGGAAGCTCTTCTTGCACTCATTAGACCACATAAACTTTACGTCTTTCTGGGTCAACCTTGTTAGAAGGGATGCCAGGGTAGCAAAACCCTCAATAAATCTCTTGTAATAACCAGCTAGACCTAGAAAACTCCTGATCTCAGAGGGAGTCTTGAGAACCTCGCAGTCAAGAATATCTTGTACCTTTACCAGATTAACATCAACACCATCTTTGGAGATAACATGACCAAGGAAGTGCACATGATCAAGCCAGAACTCACACTTATTGAACTTGGCATACAATTGATGATTTCTCAAAATCTCCAACATAGTCATCAAGTGCTCCAGGTGAGACTTCTCATCTAGTGATTAAATCAGTACATCATGAATAAATACCACAATGAATTGGTCCAAATACTGCCTGAAAACCTTGTTCATCAAGTCCATGAAACCTGCTGGGGTATTTGTCAGACTAAACGGAATCACCAGAAACTCATAATGTCCATAATATATCTGAAATGCAATCTTCGGGACATCCTCATCCTTAATTTGCAACTAATGATAGCTAGATCTCAAATCAATCTTGTAAAACATTGTCGCTACTTGTGACAGATCAAACAAATCATCATTTCTTAGTAAAGGGATACTGATTCTTAATGCTCACCTGATTCAACTTCCTATAATCAATGTACAACCTCAAAGAGCCATCCTTATTCCTTACAGACAACATAGGGGCTCCTGAATAAAACCCTTGTCCAAGAGCTCTTGCAATAGCTTCTTCAACTCAGCTAACTCTACTGGTGCATATAGTAGGGATCCTTGGAAATCGACGCCGTAATAGGAAGAACATTAATGGTAAAATCAATATCCTGCACAAAAGGCAAACCAGACAGATTATTAGGAAAAATATCAACAAAATCTCTAATGACATCAGCATCAAAATACGCGAAGGTTGACTCTCCTTAGAAACATAAACAACATTAGCAAGATAAGCACTGCAACCATTACTGATCCACTTGTGGGCCTTCATATCAGAAACAATCAACTACTTTCATCTTATTTACCACTATCTGGGCAAACTTGAAGAGATAAACGAATGGGTAGCACCGATGCCAAATAACATTCTAGCATGTACTCCATCGATCAAAATGGTACCTTCTATGAAGTTCTCGGCTACCTCCATGTCCTCTTTGGTCAAAACAAAGAGATAAGTAGGGGCTCACAGTCTAGTTGGTGCAGTCGCTAGTGTAGTCATCAACTTGAGACTGTCTATGATCATGTGGTCTATGATCATGTGGCCCACCTCGCCACATCCGACGCACATGCATGACGCCTGCAGCCACTCGGTCCCTCCATGCACCTTCCCACATTGTTGGCATGTAGTTTAAGTCAGGGCTGGTCTAGCTACTATTGGTGTAGAAGTCTTCATGGTGTCTTCTGTGCCTCAAACTGCTTCTACTTCCTCTGCACTATGGAAAAAGCCAATGATTATCCTTGTTCCTTGGGTGCCACCTTGCGTTCTTCCATAAAGGTATCATGCTCAGCTTCTTGCCTACATAATGCATCCACCACCTTTCCATCGAGGCAAACTTGTGGGCCACCAACTTTGTCCTCATAATAGGCTTCAAGCGCATCAAGAACTTCTGCACCTTCCACCTCCCATTATCATACATATGAGGCACAAATTTAGCCAACTTAGAGAACTTGGCCTCATACTCTAGCACACTCAATGGCCCTTGGGTCAAACTCAATAACTCTTGCACCATCTTGTCTTGAATGTGTAGGAGAAAGAACTTTGCCTTGAATGTTGTCAAGAACTCTTCCCGAGAAATCATCGCCTCTCTCCCAGTAAACATCATTGACATAGTGGAAGTTCACCAAACATCTGCATGCTCCTGCAACATATAGCTTTCCATGCTGACCTTGTCCTCATTAGGGCACCTGATCGCCCTAAAGATCTTCTCAATCTCTCGAATTCAGCTCTCTACCGTGATAGGGGCACTCTCCCCCTCAAAAGAGGGCGTCCCCATCTCCTTGAACCTTTCCATCGTGATCAGTCTAAGATAGACCTTTAACTCAACTGGTGCTGCGGGCCTCTGCTGCTGGGCTACCTGTATGGAGTCTTGGGAAATCTGCATAAACGCGCCCACATCTAGAGGTGGGGGCAGAGGAGGAATAGGTGCCGCACCATCCTCTCCAGCATTTAGCTGCTGAAGAACATGCTTCTTCACAGGTTCTCCACGCCTTCCAGATATATCCTACAAGAAAGAACACATGTTAAACCTTATCCTTCAAGCCTATCTTCAATCTAAACACTCTACTCCTATTATCCTAGTTTAGTAGCTTAGGTTGATCATACTTGAATACTCAGTCTGGGAATCTAGCTCTAATACCAACTCTTATGACGACCCCCACTGACCCAGTTCGGTCATGCCAGCCTATAGCAAACTGGTGGGTGAACATCAATAGTGGGAATAACCCAAACATGCATTTAAATTTTAGTGTGAGCATACATGCGAATGATCCAATAAAAATAAAAGAAACAACCTTCATTGGCATAAGAGATATCCACTATATAAAGTAAACACTTGTTAAAATAATTATTATAAAGTCTCATCCAGGATCTCTAAATATCGATAAAATAAAATACATCACTTGAACTGTAATAGAACTATGCCTATTACACTCTTCCTAAATTAAAGTAAAACTGAAACATACTTTTAATAATAAGTCTCGAAATCAAATGCTAAGCTTCCCGCTCCACGGGCTCAACCTTAATCTCAGCTTCTCTTGAAAAATAGTTAGTCATGCAAGGATGAGTCCACATAGACTCAACAAGCTCATAATTCCAGAAATGCACAATTTTTATATATGCATATAGAGGAAAAGGCATGATAGTATCACATTTATACTTTCTGCAATTAATATCATACATACATATGCTTAAGCCCTAAAAGATGTTCTTTAAAGCATCTAGGTCAAACTATGTGCATCCACACTTGCATATCAACATGTTTCATAAATTTAAATATAGAGCATAATCCATAGACATGGAAACTTAAATCTTTACATATGGAACATGATTCATAGCATAACACGATTCGTCATAAACATGAATCATCTTTTCACTTTTAACATAGGACATTGTAATACCTAGCCCATTAGCATCATAGTATTGGCCCATTAGTAGCCCAGGTAGGCCCAATAGTCGGGTCATTTTTGGCCTATTGGGAGTTCTAACTGAGAGAGCTAAAACATGTCACCTGATAGTGATGTGATTCAAAAGTGTTGAAATGCATTAGGTCAGCCTGATGCGATTTAGTGTCCAAGTTTAGCATGAACTATGCGTTGTTCTTTCCTTCTGTAGAGTCTATTTTCGTGTGGATTTCGACCTTATGTGTATTTATAGACCTTGTGCGTAAGAGAACCCTCTAGTGTATCATGAACCCTAGAAGGATCATAAGAGAGATTGAGAGCGGTTCATGGTGTGAGAGGTGGCACTCCGTTGTGTTCTTTGTGTGTTCTTGGCAAGAGGGGTGGTACAGTGGTGCTGTAGTGCTCATGGGGAGTTGTTTACCATGCCTAGGCAAGCTTCTTAGTGCACTTTCTTGTGTTGATTGAGGCAAGTGATGACGAATCTATGTTCAGAGATACTTTTATGTATATACAAATATATTTTTGAATTATTTTACAAAGTACTATCGTAGTAGCACGAAAGATTCTCTATTGCATTATCCTTCTTCTTGAATCCCCCTTGCGTTTTGTGTAGAAACCTTAGAAATCCATGCCAAAAACTTGTTATATGCATTGAAACGTGTCATGCACAGATGACGTGATTCATGATTCACGTCACCCTTCGGTGACGTGATTTAACTTGTTAATAATTAATTTTAATGCCTTGTTCTTCTTATTTAAATCTACATATAGATTAGGCATTTCGGCATGTTATGATATGCTTGTTAACAATTAATTTTAAAGCCTTGTTCTACCTGTTAAAATGTTATGCATATTTGATTGATATTAAGAACTTTGTTCTATGAGTATTTTCTATGAAAAGCCCTCCCTTATGCATGTTTTACACCATGTTTAGATCATTGTTACTATCAGAAGCTTTATCTATGAATTACTTGGAATTCAATTGCTTAAAACTTGATATGACAACTTGAAAGGTGTCAGGCAATGAAGACTCGATTATGAATCATGTCATTTGAGGCTGACGCAGTTCAAGTAGTGATACAGATGCTGTAAGTGCTCAAATTGTGTGTGTAATTCTCATGATATCATGTGTTATATAATTAACCAAATCAATTTTGGATCGTGATCGCCAGAAACCAAAGGTTTCAAAGAAAAAGTTGATCGTTTACTAACATTGTGAACTTGGGAGATTGACTTCTTTATTTCTCTCTTTCGGCCGGCCAAAAAGGAAGAGCTCTTCTTTTTGTTTACTCTTGTTTTGTTCTTGTTATGGTTGATTTCTCCTGCTTTTTCTTCAAGCTTTCCAAAGCCTTCAAACCTTACAAAAGAATCAAACAAAGAAAAGAAAAAAATAGATTAGAGCTATGATGGTGTAGTAACTATTCTAATATTAATCTAAACATACAATTAAATAAGAAGAACTCACTTTTTTGTTTCTTTTCTTTAAACCCCAAACTCATGTAGGCATGAAAAGTATGATGTGAGTGTGTGTATGATGGAGTGATGTGATGAAGAACCATGAAAAATAGTAAACAAATGATGGAAACTTGGAAGAAACTAGCAAAGGAAAACAAAGGGGATGAGTATGATTGGCCCCTCCATAGCCTTGGTCTTCAAGAGCTTCAATGGGGAAGGAATAAGAGGAAGAAGAAGCCTTCAAATTCTTTCCTCGTTTTCTGCAATCGAGGGTTCATTTTCACCTTGGTTTTAACTCCAAAACACCAGTAGCCAACCAATTTCAAAGGTCCACGGGGTGTATTATTTATAGAGAGTGGTTTGGGAGTGTTTAGGCTTCAATAGGGCTCTCCTTCCGCACTCAGACTCGCCTTGGATGTAACGACCCGCCACCCTATAATCGGGGATTCGATTACTAAATGGGTACTGAATCATTAAAAACTAGAGCCAAGCCAGGATCTCGATAAGTTTGGGAAATAAATGATAAACTAAGCTAAACATTTCACATCACATCGAATTGTGAAGGAAGTGCAGGAATTAAAAATTATTACAATTTGACTCGACTCAACAAATAATTATATATTCCAACTGAAAAGAAATAATTAAACGTACAGGCCTGAAAAGGAAACAACAACTACCTCGGGACATATCCTAGAACAATGGATGCTGGCATGTAACCCGAGACGAAACCCTTTACGTTACGCCTGCCTGGAACCCTCACCTGAAAATCGCAGGGGTGAGTCTCATCGAAATGGACTCAGTAGGGATCCTCCGATCCCCACCACCCACTCACGCACCCACAAGTGCAACAACACAAATATAGGCAATTAAATAAGTAAAGCAGTGAACGCAATTCCCAAAGATTCCCAAATTCCGATATAAAACACATGCATTTGTAAATGCAATAGGCACAACTCTAAAACCACTCCACTACAGAGTCCACAACCAGCGTCTCGGCTAAACATACAAACCACACGGTTGAATGCGGAAAACACCGACCCGCTGGGATCAAACGGCAACCCCTCGGATAGCGCGTTGGCTACTCCGACCTGTCTAGCTCTAGGTGGTTCTGCTTCCTCTAGCAATGAGTGACACTCCGAATGTACCACTCCCACACCGGTATTAGCTATACCCCGGGGTATACCAGGTGACCCTCTCTCTAGACGTCATCCCACCACTCCTACACCGGCGTCGTGTCACTCCCATACTGACACAGGGTGCCTAAGCGCTAACAACTGTCACTCTAGGTCTACAATCGCACAAAACACAACACAGTGCAATCCGATCATGTAGAAATCCTTGTCCTCGAAGTACGATTTCAAGCATGCATTTAACCAAACTATCTAACAATGTAAATACATGTTAATTGTTTAATTGTATGAATTAATGAGGTTCTGTCTTGAATAACGTCGCCTGTGGCCGACGTCATTCAAGACCCCTAAACTAGTTCACACGGAAATTGGCCTCGGGAGATGGGCCTAAATAGCGTTGCCCAAAAACCCCCTTAAACATGCTCCAATGTAGGGAAAACATGGTTTTAAGCAAAACACCGCGAGGATCGTCACCCTACCGGTTACTTGAACTCCTCCTTGCTTCTAGCGGCCGAACCGCTATGCCACAAGCTGCGGCCGGTACTGCCATGGACGTCGTTACTCCACTAGGACGTTGGCCGCCATCTTGAGAGAAATGCACCGCAGAGGAGATGGTGGTGGTAGTGGTGAGGGGTAGGAGGTTGATGGAGTGGAGGAAGAGGAGGAATGGGGAGAGCAAGGGAAGGAGAAGGGGAAGGGGGCGTCGGAGGTGTTCGGAGGGGAGGGGGAGGAGAGAGAGGAGTGGAGAGAATGAGGGAAAGGAGGGAGGGCTTCAGAGCGTCAACCGAAACTCGCTAAAACACATCATTCCAGAACGACGCCAATCAAGCGACAGGACGGGGTCGTACACTAGCAGATGTTTGAATCGCGTCGTCCATGCAAGACGCCATTAAGACGACACGACCGGAGCCGTACACACGCGCCTCCACACGGCACCCCCGCATGGCTCCTAAATGGCGTCCCCCTAGGCCGACGCTTATCAAATCGCGTCTTGCAAGCTCAACGCGAAAAAGAGCCCATGCCCCAACCCCACAAGGGCCCAAACTAAGGGGTCTGACACCGAAACCGACCCAATAACCTGATCCGAAACCTCAGTCCTTACATTCTCCCCCCCTTAAAAGAATTTCGTCCTCGAAATTGCTGCTTCATAAAAATAACGAGATCAAAAATGATGGTACAAGCTTACAAGAAAAGGTAGGAAAACTGTTCTCGCATCTCATCCTCTTGCTCCTAGGTTACCTCGCCTCTGAAGCGATGTTGCCATATCACCTTAACCAGAGGAACAACCTTGTTCCGAAGGACCTGCTCCTCGCGATCCTCAATACACACTAGAAATCTCGAAAAAGACAAGTCCTTAACGACCTCCAATTCTGAAAAGTCCAAGACATGAGAAGGATCTTGGACATACTTCCTCAGTAAAGAAACATGGAACACATCGTGCACTCCTACAAGACTGGGTGGCAAGGCTAGCTGATACGCTGTTTCCCTAATTCGAGCAAGAATGGGAAAATGCCCAATATATCGCGGACTCAGCTTATCTCGCTTCCCAAATCTTATCACACCCTTGGAGGGTGAGACTCGGAGGAACACGTAGTCCCCAATCTCGAACTCAAGCGGTCTCCTACAGATATCTGCATAACTCTTCTGCCTGTTCTGAGTTGTAGTCAAGCTCTGCTGCACCACTTTGGCAACCTCAGCACACTGTTGTACCAACTCTGGCCCTGTTATCTGCCTTTCGCTAATCTCAAACCAATTCACAAGAGATCGACACGGCCGCCCGTACAATGCCTCATATCGGGCCATGCCGATACTAGAATGATAATTGTTGTTGTAAGCAAACTCTACTGTAGACAAGTGTTGTTCCCAAGAACCTCCCCAATCTATGCAATAAGCCCTGAACATATCCTCCAGTGTCTGAATGGTCCTCTCTGACTACCCATCAGTCTCGGGATGGTAAGCCAAGTTGAAGGCTAACTGTGTACCCAAAGCCTTCTGAAAACTCCTCTTGAACCTAGAAGTAAATCTCAGATCCCGATCTGACACAATGGATAAGGGCACCCCATATAGAGAGACCACATACAACCTAGCCAACTTACTGATTGACCAGTCCTTCCTAAGAGCTAGAAAGTGCGTTGACTTGGTCAATCGATCAACAATGACCCAGATCACGTCTCTCCTGCCGGGTGACATGGGCAATTCCATCATAAAGTCCAGAGTCACATGTTCCCATTTCCATTATGGGATCGATAACGGCTGCAACAACCCTCCTGGTCTCTGGTGCTCTGCCTTAACCTGCTGACAAGTTAGGCACCATGCCACATACTCAGCCACATCCTTCTTCATACCAGGCCACCAAAACTACCTCCTCAAACAATGATACATATTAGTCGTTCTGGGATGCACTGCATATCTAGAACGGTGCGCCTCATCTAGGACATTCCTGCGCACCTCTTCCTCTGCTGGAACATAGAGTCTGCCTCTAAATCTGACCGTGTCGTCATCCTATAACTCCACTTCTGATATCTGGAGAATCTGTGGTAACTCTGCATCCGCACTCTGAGCCTCGATCACTGCATGGTACACTGTTGGCCTCACAGTCAAGCTGGCCAACACGGCTCTATCAGCCTCTCGAGGAATCTTAAAGGAAGATTCCACACCCTGCTCATATAACCTCCATTCCTAAATCATAAGATGTGATACGACCGTCTTCCGACTCAAGGCGTCCGCCACTACGTTCGCCTTGCTCGGATGATAAGAAAGATCGAGATCATAGCCCTTGATAAACTCCATCCACCTGCGCTGCCTCAAGTTTAGATCCCTCTATGTGAATACATATTTCAGGCTCTTATGATCGGTGAAGACCTAAAACTTCTCCCCATATAAGTAGTGCCGTCAGATCTTCAGTGCAAATACCATATCTGCCAACTCTAAGTCATGAGTGGGATAGTTCTCCTCATACTTCTTCAGCTGTCTAGAAGCATAGGCCACAACCTTACCATGCTGCATCAGAACCGCACCCAAACCTTGATGAGATGCATATGAGTAAACCACGAATCCACCAGAACCAGATGGAAGCACAAGAATTGGAGCCAAAGTGAGATGAGTCTTCAACTCAGTGAAGCTCCGCTCACACTCCTCAGTCCATACAAAACGAACTCCCTTACGAGTCAACCTCGACAAGGGGGATGATATAGAAGAAAAATCCTGGATGAACTGTCTGTAATACCCTACTAACCCCAGGAAGCTCCTGATCTCAATTACTGTTTTCAGTTTGCCCCAGGCCATTACTGCCCCAATCTTGACTAGATCCACTGCAATGTCATCTCCATAAATGACATGCCCCAGGAAGTGCACCTTATCTAGCCAAAATTCATACTTACTATACTTGGCATAGAGTTGGTGCTCTCTCAGAACTTGCAACACCACCTGAAGATGCGTGGCATGCTCTTCCTCAGAAGAAGAATATACCAAAATATCATCTACAAACACCACCACAAACTGATCTAGGTAGGCCCTGAAGACCCGGTTCATCAAATCTGTAAAAGCCACCGGAGCATTGGTCAAGCCGAAAGGCTTAACCAAAAACTCATAATGTCCGTACCAAGTCCTAAAAGCCATCTTACTCACATCAGCCTGTGGTAATACCCATACCTTAAGTGTCGAGAATACCTTGGCAGACTGCAACTGATCCATCAGATCATCGATTCTTGGAAGTGGGTACTTATTCTTTACTGTTACCTGGTTCAGTAGTCTATAATCAATACACAACCTTAAAGAACCATCCTTCTTCCTAACAAACAGAATTGGAGCACCCTACGAGAAGTGCTGGGATGGATAAAACCTTTATCCAGCAATTCCTGCAACTGCACCTTTAACTCAGCGAGTTGGGCCGGAGCCATCCGATACGGGGCCTTAGACAAGGGCGCCATACCCGGTGCAAGCTCAATAGTGAACTCAACCTCCCGTGGAGGAGGAAGGCCAGGCAACTCCTCAGGAAACACATCAACAAAGTCACAAACTACAGGCACCTCCCAAGGACTGGAACCACTACTAACACCAGCTATGACTACTGAGGCAAGGAAAGCCTCACAGCCACCAACAAGTAACGTCTGGGCCTTAAAAGTAGAAATAAGAATACCACGAGAAGAGAACCTAATACCTTGGAAGTAAAAGGCCGGGATGCCCGGGATGGAGAAGCTCACCCTCTTCCTGTGGCAGTCCACCTCGGCATAATAAGCCTCCAACCAGTCCATGCCCAAGATGACGTCAAAGTCACGAATGACAAGCACAACTAACTGGCAGGTAACTGATGACCCTCAATGGTCAAGGGAACCTCCTCACTCATACAGTTATAAGTCAACATGAAATCCCTAGAATGAACCTCAACCATCAATCCATCAGATAACTCATCAACGGGTGCAGAAAGAACATCTACGAACTGCTCAAAAATAAAGGAATGCGAAGCACCCGAATCAATCAACACATACGCGGAGTTCCCAAGGACATAAAATGTACCTTCCACCAAGTTGGATGCACGAGCCTCCTTCTTGGTGATAGCGAGAACTCTCCCCTGGGTCCTCAGCTTCTTTTGATCTCGCAGTCCCTGCCCCTGCGGGAAACTCCTTGCTAGATGGCCCTGCTGGCCACAAGTATAACACCTCTCAGAAAATGCGGGACACTGAGTCCCACCGTAAGTACCACCACAATGACAACAAGCTGCTGGGAGTCTCTGAGCTGCCTCCTGCTGAGCGCTGGACACCGACTGACTCTGCTGGGTCTGCTACTACCACTGCTACTGCTGCTGCCACCACCACCTCGAAAGAACCTCCTGAATCTGGAGCCGAGTGAAGACGATCCTGATCTAGACGAAGGAGCTGCTACTGTTGTCTTCCCCTTGCCATAAGCCGGCCCCTGAGTAACCAGTCCCCTCTCCCGAGCCGACTGATCGTGCTGTGCTTCTACTGCTGCAGCACACTTAACTGTCAATGCCAAGTTTGTACAACAGTGGGATGCTGCAAAACTCCTCAAGGTGGACCTCAGTCCGTCCACGAATCTCTTAGCCCGACGCTCTTCATCAACTGAAATGAAGGGTACAAACCTTCTAAGCAAAACAAATTTCATCTAGTACTCGAGCACTGTCATGCTCCCTTGGGTCAACTCCATAAACTCCCTCTCCTTGACCTTCTGGACATAGAAGGTCATACCTAGGGAAGTACTGCGGATTGAACTCCTTCATAAATGTTTCCCATAGAATCTCCCTGAGATTTCTCTTTGCATAAGACAAGCTCTTCAAAGTAGTCCACCAGTCATAGGCATCATCCTTCAACATGAGGTAGCCAATGGAGTCCTCTCAACTGCCGCATAGTCCATGGTATCGAAAGTCTTATCTAACTCCTTCAGCCAATGAACGACCTCATCAGGGTTGGGACGACCGGTAAAATGAGGCGGCTTCAGCTTCAGGAATCTCTCCAGAACAGCTGAAGGCCCTCTCCGAGTATTAGAACTCTTACTAGGGTCTTGAGTCTGATATCTAGTCATAGTGTCCATCATAGCCTCCATAAAACGCTCCATATTCGGCCTACCGGCCTCAGACCCACTAGGAGCATCTCCCTGCTCCCTAATAACTAGCACCCTCTTCCTAGGAGCTATCTAATCGTCTACAAGAATCAAAATTTTTTATTAGAATCCAGAACCTATACTACTACCGTGCCTGTACGGGATAATGTATTTATTTGCTGAAATTATGATATTTAACCTAGTTATTCATCTATTTGCTAGACCGAATGCTCTGATACCAACTGTAACGACCCACCACCCTATAATCGGGGATCTGATTATTAAATAGGTATCGAATCATTAAAAACTAGAGTCAAGCCAGGATCTCGATAAGTTGGGAAAATAAATGATAAACTAAGCTAAACATTCCACATCACATTGAATTATAAAGGAAGTGCAGGAATTAAAAATTATTACAATTCGATTCGACTTAGCAAATACTTACATATTCCAACAGAAAAGAAACAATTAAACCTACAGACCTGAAAAGGAAATAACAACTATCACTTGAGGCATACCCCGGAACAATGGCTGCTGGCACGTAACCCGAGATGAAACCCTCCACGCTATGCCTACTTGGAACCCTCACCTGAAAGCCGCAGGGGTGAGTCTCATCGAAATGGACTCAATAGAGATTCTCTAATCCCCACCACCCACTTACGCACCCACAAGTGCAACAACACAAATATAGGCAATTAAATAAGTAAAGCAGTAAACGCAATTCCTAAAGATTTCTAATTTCTGATATAAAATACATGCATTTGTAAATGCAATAGGCACAACTCTAAAACCACTCTACCACAGAGTCCACAACCAGCGTCTCGGCTAAACACACAAACCACACGGCCGAATGCGGAAAACATCGACCCGCTGGGACCAAACGGCAACCCCTCGGATAACGCACTGGCTACTCCGACCTGTCTAGCTCTAGGTGGTTATGCTTCCCCCAACAACGAGTGACACTCCGAATGTACCACTCCCACATCGGTGCTAGCTATACCCCGGGGTACACCAGATGACCCTCTCTCTAGGCGTCACCCCACCACTCCCACATTGGCGTCGTGTCACTCTCACATCGACACAGGGTGCCTAAGCGCTAACAACTGTCACTCTAAGTCCAAAATCGCACAAAACACAACACAGTGCGATCCGATCATGTAGAAATCATCGTCCTCGAAGTACGATTTCAAGCATACATTTAACCAAACTATCTAACAATGTAAATACATGTTAATTGCATGAATTAATGAGGTTCTGTCTTGAATCGCGTCGCCTGTGGCCGACGTCATTCAAGACCCCTAAACTGATTCACACAGAAATTGGCCTCGGGAGATAGGCCTAAATAGCGTCGCCCATGGCTGACGTCATTTAAATGGTGTCACCTAGTCGCGACGTTATTTACCACCCGAAAATCGAACTGCCCTTAGGCATCTGGGCCTAAATTGTGTCGCCCATGGTCAACACCATTTCCAAATGGTGTCGCCCTGGCCCAACGTCATTGAGCGCCCGAAGCAGGATTTCCCTGTGGCCTAGGTCACAAACCTTGCAGGTTTCATCATAGAGAGCGATTACCAGCCAACGTAGACGTGTTACAACCATGATGGATTTTGAAAGGAAACAAGAAATATAGGATAATGAATCTAAGTAAGGATAAAATTCTAAGGATACCTTCAAGAAAACCTCAAAGGTAATTGAGAGATCAATTTGGAATGTAATATTTCATTTCATGTTGGGATTTATTTTTAACAACGGTCTGAAATTTAAGCAATAACTAATTTTTATCACAATTATTTTAAAGTCCTACATGATGCATACTGGGTCAAAAGAAAATTAAAATGAAATAAAAATTTAAATTAATCAAGGATAGTATTGTTAAACTGTTATTGATGAGTCAAGACACTAATCTTGCAAGTTAGTACTAAGTTGAATCTTGTTTGTCTATACACCGTTTCACAAAAGCGGAACCATCATCCCCATCAATTAACAATCCAACGGCCTATCCGTGCAATTAAGAATCATTTGGAATTATCATTGTTTTTGTTAGAGTGAAACTCAAATTCCAGTTGCATCGAAATCACAAGGTCCTTGATATACTCTACTAAGTATTTAATGTATAGTAATGATGATGCAAATCAATTACATGAAAGAATATAGGGATAGAGATAACTGTCTTTTTAGTCACGGCAGTGACTAAATAAAACTCCCACAGTGGGACCTTTATTGAAATTCACCTTCGTTTTTCTTTCTTGATAGTTCCTGCACTCAAAATTGGTCAGTAACTTTATAAAAAGGAATAAACATGAATAAATAGCAGATAATATTCAATTTCAGAAAAATGTCAGCAAACTCCTAAAAAGGCGTCGCTCCATGTTAACGTCATTCAAATGACGTCGCCTCATCAAGATGCATTTAACTTACTGAAACAAGGATGTTCTGACTCCAATCCGAACTCTACTTTCCTCCTTTAAACACCTTATTCCAACTCGGAAAGGGCCTCCCAACTTCGCAAATCACTCTATATAACCTCCCCTTCTTCAATTCAAATCAACACAACAAGTATTCAAGAGGGAAAGCCAGAGAATTCTCTTCAAAGTTCAAAGAAAATAGAGCAGAAGTTTAAGGAAAAATCAAGGGGAATTGAGCAATCAATTTATTCAAGGAATATGGTGAATTTTTCAAGCAAAAAGATGAGGAAGATGATTGAAAAGCTTTATGAAGTAGAAGGTCATCTAAGTGGTCGAGATCCTAACTTACAAGTAAGCTATTCTCCCTCTAATCAAGTTCTTCTTCTTGCAACTCTCTACATGTTCTCCAAATTCCAATTCTTCATGGGCATGATAAAACTATAATAATTTTTTTTTTCAAGGGATATCCTTTCTTCCCCAATCCAAGATGATTTTCTTCCCTTCCGTGGATCCAAAATCTAGTTGAAAAAATCAATCTTTCCATGCAATTATATATAACCAAGTGGCACATCCAAGGATTAGTTATCCATGCCAAACATTACAAGAGAGTATGCATGGATTGGGCTGTAATGGGTGCTTTAGTCGAGTTGTGGCATCCTCAGACTCATACTTTTCTCTTCTCTACATTCAAAGCCACTATCCTTTTGGAAGAAAGTGAACTCTTATTGGGTCTTCCTAAGCTCAAGGTCAACAATGATGAACCTAATTTGACTGAGATGATGCTCATGAGGGAAAAGATAAATGATCATCAATTTTTGGAGAAGATCATGAAGAATCCAAAAGAAATTCAATTAATCTTGCATAGCTAGCTTAATGGACCTTGAAAAAGATAGAAAATCTCAAAGAAGAAGATACAGAGGCTATGATGATGTCATTCACTATGTGTTTGGCAGGAGCTCTACGATTCCTGACCCAAGATAATATTTTAGAAGATGATCAGATCAGCATAATCAATGAGATCTTTGAAGGAAAACAGATCAGCACAACGATTTTAGCCTATCTCTACAGTGGGCTCTCTACAGCTTCTACAGGTCAACCTCTATATGGAAGTATGCTACTTTTATCTCTATGGGTGGAATTCTACTTCAAATTCAACCATAATGAGGAAAAAGTTTCAAGAATATCCCAAATGTATCAGCGCAGTCTTATCTTCCATATTGCCAACATTGTGAAGTTTAATGACAACACGACCAATCGAGTGCCCAACCTCAAGACCCGAGCTGATTGGCATGCTTATTTCAAGACTATGCCCAGGATTGGATTTGAATCAACGCTACTTGCTCTCATAGAAAAGGCGGTTCGAGTGCGCCGTGGTGCTGGCACAGAACTCCGACATATTGGTGTAGCCGAGTTCGTTCTCTATAATCCACATCGCTGTCATCCTTAACTTAGTATGCCACGCTATGAATTCTCTGAGATCTCGTCTCTTTATCCAATCAAGAAGTGGGCTCTAGGAACTGACGAAGACTCGAAGCAACTAAGCTCATTGCAACTCTATGGAACATCAGATTCACCCGTTGTGTAAAACTTCCTCATGAAGCCAATCAAGAATTATGGAAAACATATATAAAGGAGCTTAAGAAAATTCAACCTTGAAAGCTCTCAATTTCATTTAGAATTTTGGTGTAATTTCTGCTTTATTTTCAATGAAAAATTATTCCTTATTACAATAAAGATCATTCTTTAATATTTGTGTAATTTTTTGGAATTTTTCCGTAAGCAAAATGGCTCATTTTCCTCAAAATTTCAGGCTTCGGGCTCATTAATTCAAATGGCGTTGACTCAGAGAGATGCTCTTCAACAAAGATCAATTTTTGAAAAATCAAAATTTAATCCTTAAAAGAGCGTGAATCATGTTGACCATGGTCGACATTAGTATCTTCTCTCTCCTATTTTCCAGAAATTTCTGAGCATTAATACGTCTGAATCACATCTTCTACGGTCGACGTCTATCATTATTTACACCCGTATTCCCATCAAATTCATACATAAATTCCCTGAATCACGTCGACCATGGTCGACGTAGTTCTTTGGTTTCTTGTAGATTCTGTGGTACAACTCTGACTACCAGAGGCGGTAACCCTTAAACGCGTTGTCCATGGGAGACGCCTTTCTCCTAATTTCAAAATTTTGAACTGTCGCTTCAGTTTGTGTGCCATTGAATCACGTCGCCCTGTGTCGATGCCTTTTACACTATTTGTACAAGGTACGCGAGCCCGAGCCCTCCTCCTTCCTCATTTCTCTCTTGATCTTCTCTCTCTTCAATCCCTTTCCTCTCCAGCAACTTTTACGGATTTCGGCGAGTTTGAGTTTTTTGGCCATCCTCCAGTCATCTTAAGCTACTCTGGCCATCTTCCCTATCCCATCCTCTTACTCTCTCTCACTCTTACGAGCTACCTCTCTCGCTCCATTCAGTTCCTCACTCCACACTCTCCTTCTCTACAATGGAATGTGGAGGACCAAGCGGGAAGCGCCTGTTGGGTTCGGATCGGATCCGTCCCGTTTCGATCGGATCCGTACCGTTCCGATCAACAAAATAAATCGAAAAATCTAATTTACCTTGCGCGGATTCAAATCTGCGTTCGTTCTTCGGTTCCGTCGGAGTGATGCCGCAAGCTGCGCAGGTGCCCGGCCTATAGCGGTATCCACGCGGTTCTCCTCGCGATGGATCGTCCTCGCCTCCTCGCTCGATGCGGCGTTCGTAGATCCTGTCTGGTTACGCGTAATCTGCCGCGACATGCGGATTCGGAAACTCTCGTCGGACGGAAGGCAGAGCAGTCGGGAGCCGAAGTGGAGCCTCGAGAGGGCCAGCCTCGAGATGTGCGCCCAAGAGAGAGGAGAGAGAGAGGGTGGTGGCTAGGGTTAGGGTTGCTGGCCCCTGACCTAGCAGCCATTCTTTTATAATAAGTATGTTTGCGATTTTTCATAAAAACCCATACTTATCCGAAATCCCGTCAAAACATCCATCAACTTGAAAACCTTTTGCGTGTGACCCTTTAGGCCCAGATACCAATCCAGTTAATGGTCCATTAAGCCCAGTAACTTTTTACAGACCCACTGAATTAATTAATATCCTTATATTAATTAATCAGCCAAATTGAATGTCCCATAGTAAATTTAGACGGGCTTCCGATCACGATGGATGCCAAGCAACATCGTGTGATCCTGGATGGCATTGGGGTTATCGCAACCCTCTATTGAAACCTTTCCGTGATCGGTTAGTGTGCGGATATAATCCTTCATCCGTGCAATATTTCCGAATCGACCTAGGGTATAGTTTACTGTTAAACCCTAGCCAGTCGATTCACTTGAATCAGATGCCGCTAATCTATATCGGATAACTCTTTATCTGATACAGTGTCCGCCCTGGCCAGGGACTTAAGCGCATCATTCCCGGAACATTCTCTTTCATAATATCGAGAGCGGATGATCCTATATTGAACACACAATTACCTTCGAAAGCATTTCTCTGAACCCGATCATTTGACTTATTGATAACCCATGGCTAGGGATTCGTTAGTCAAAGTTAAAGCTCAAAGACGTACCAACAAGGTATCTTTGGTGTCTCGGGTCCAAAGATCATCTACGCAACCGAGACAAAAGAATTGAGCTGGTTAATAGTGAGGTATATACCATCTTGCGATTCTAGGTCGGATCAATTCAGTGAACTCATTCCCCAATGAGCACCTATAGGTCCAGCATAGTGTCTTCACACAAGTGACTTATAGGATTAGTCATCCTCATCATATGAGCTGAAAAAACCTGTACTAGTCTATCCGAATGTTTGATGTCCATCTCAAACATCCTCCGACTAGGAATAATTAAGAACATGTATTTATAAGTCTTTAGTCCTATAATTATGATCTCATCATAATCCGAAGATTATTGCACATGTTCATGGACTTCATCATGATACGATAATCATAGATCGAACTAATTACACACAATGAATTAATGCTATTATATTAATAAACTGAATGATATATAGTAGTGGATTGCCTTTCAGACCACCTAATACTAATAGCGCTAACGCGTGGCAGCGATCCCGGCGATCGAAGTAGACGAGGAGGAAGGAATCTCGGACAGGGTTATGGACGAGGTGACACAAGTCTTCGCGGAGGCTGCGGCTTTCATGGAAGCCGAAGAAGCTCCTCCGGTGCCGG
The DNA here is from genome assembly GCA_030544215.1 of Zantedeschia hybrid cultivar. Lineage (NCBI taxonomy): Eukaryota > Viridiplantae > Streptophyta > Magnoliopsida > Alismatales > Araceae > Zantedeschia > Zantedeschia hybrid cultivar. The sequence goes on along the minus strand of JARZZO010000013.1, from coordinate 8,983,279 downwards.
CACCAGTGGTGGCACCAACCGAGGAGGCGGGTCCTTCAATGGTAAGTTCTAAAATCCTCCTTTCATAGTAATTTTGGGGTCGGGGAGACCGAGAAGGGGAATGCCACAGGTCCTCGGATCCGTGGGTGAATGGCGTCGGAATTAGGTGACGCCATTCAAGGCGTGGGTCCTATTCAAAAAATTGATTTTAATTGCCTATATAATGGTTTTCTAAAATTTTCTTAGCAATTGGTAGGGAACAATGAGGACCTGCATCTCCTGGGATCTGGTGATAGCGGCTTACAGGTGATGGCTATAGATTTTGTCGTTAAAAATCAAAGTTAACAATAATATTTTAATTGGCTCATGTAAGTTAATTTTAGTAATAGCAATGGTGAGTCCGAGTCGAATCCACAGGGAAATAAAATTTTTAACTTTGAAAACTTTGAATTAATTAGAAACCGTTAGAAGATTTGTTGCATAACTCTAGCATCTATTAGCACCACACATCAATTGATTAAACTAACTACAATATAAACCTAACTAATCAACTTGGATACAATCGTACTTAGGAAAGAGAGAGGAAAATTAAATGACAAGAGCAACAACCAAGAAAAATGACAACTTCATTAATGCCTCATAGTTTAAAAACAAGTAAACAGAATTATAAAATGAGAGAACTTATTATTTACTAAACAAAAATAACTAAACTAAACAAATTACCAAGCCTAAATAATTTAATTAATAAATACTAGAGATAGAATAAGGCAACAACATGCAACAGAGGCGACAACAGGGGCTGGCTGTGTGCTCTGGCGGCACAGTGGACCGGATCGGATGGCGGGGTGCGAGCCTCTCGTAGGCTTGAAGGGATCCGGGCACACTGGAACGCGGGTGTCGTACACTTTTTGGATGTACTTGATCTTGATTTTTATTTTTTTAAATTTAAATTTGTATTTGTGCGCTTGATCTGAATCAATCATATGATTGCGTAGTTCTTAGACCCGATCCCGCTACCCATAAATGGAATAGTGTTAATTACATCCTCCTACGAGGAAAACCCTTGATTAATCGTTGGAAGATTAGAATAACACGCTTTAAAAATGATATAAACAACATATACAAGATTACATTTGAAAAATGAGTGAATTTTAGTTTTTGTTTGAGAAGAAAAACTTAGTTTTAGAGTTGAGTCTGTGTAGGGGTGCGCAAACTCAGCTGGCTTTTGATTTTATTTAATTATTCTTTGGAGAATATGGCAAAAGACTTGATTTTTTATTAATAGATAATGATGAGAGACATTTTTTAGTCTTTTTGAATTGATACGTGTGAGTATATTGAAGATTTGTTTGAATTTTTTTATGTTTGAAGGTGAACATGAAGTTGAGTCTGCGCACCCCTGCGCAGACTCATTTGTTACTAATGAGAATGTTTGATTTAGTTGATTTCTGATTTGCAAGAGGAGTGAAATTCCTTTTTATGAAATTTTTGATTGAGATGAATGACCTTTTTTATAGAAATCATGATTTAGAATTTGAATGTCAATTTGATTGTGTTTTATTAACAAGAAATACTCATTACCATTCTTTATTGTGTTTTTTCAGATTTGAAGTGAAGAAATTTTAGATTTGACTTGCAAGGTATGAAAAGTATTTTTTATGTTTTCTTAGTTGATTACAGTGAAAATTGCTTTAGGGATTTATGTTTTTTATGTTTTGAATTTGTAGGTTTTTGAAGGATGAGCAAGGTGTACAAACTCAATTGAAGTAAGACCTTTTTTAGGTATTTTTTATATTTTGCAAAGGGTAAATTTGAGTTTTATTTGATTTTTTTGACTTACAGGAAGTATATAGTTTTATATTAAAGTTTTTTATTTAATTTACAGAGTTTTAAAGGTTAAAAAGCTTGATTTTATCAATTAAGGGTTGAGTCTGCGCATGGGTGCGCAGACTCAATTGTCATAGAACTTCTTTTAAATATTTTTTATTTTTTTACAAGGGAAATTTGGGTTTTTATTGGGGTTTTTGACTTATATGAAGTATAAAGGTTTTATTTGAATTTTTTGGTTTAATTTGGAAAGAATTTGAGGCTGAAAACTCACATTTAGGGAATTTGGGCTGAGTCTGCGCAGGGGTGCGCAGACTCATTTGTCACCAACTGGTTTTACGTGGTTTATGCAATTTTTTAAGAACAACTTGGTGTTTTTCTTTGATTTCTTAATTTATAAGAAGAAACTTAATTTTTAGATAGCTTTAGATCATTTTGGAATGGATTGGAATTTGATCTTTTATTTTTTGTGAATTTCAGGGATGAGTTTGCACAGTGGTGCGCAGACTCAAGTCTGAACTGTGGATCTTTATTTTGCTGGTTTTTATGTTAGATTTCTGACTGGATGACTTGATTCTTTGTCTTATTTGATGATGATTTATAGGTTTGGAGATGAGCACAAGCTTTAGGGGCCATAAGACGAGGGTTTGGCCATTTGGTTGAGGTGCAAACTCAAGTTAAAGAGGATTTCCAAGTGGAATTTCTCATGAAGATGAAGCCTTATGGAGTTGAAGGGAATTTCAAGGCTTTCAAAGTGTTGGAAGAGCTTACAACAAGTGGTTTTTCAGATGGTGGAAACTTTAAAAATCAAAGAGACAAGATTTGTAGAAAATGGGTTTGAGTCTGCGCAGGGGTGCGCAAACTCAACTTAATTTGTAATTTAACTTTTTGTTTTAAAGGGATTTAGATCCTTTTTATAAATGAATTTTTTATTTGAATGAAATGGAGTATTTGAGATGTTATTTCAAGATATTTGTGCAATTCGATTTACTATTTCTTTGATTTTTTATTTGAAATGAGTATATGAAAAAGTGTGCAGACTCGAGTTATTTTGAAAAGAAGTTCATTAAGTTTGATTTGTATGCCATGGAGTATCATTTTTATCAAAGATTTGACTTGATTATTTGAGTTGTTTAGATATTCTTTTTATCTTTTGAGCCTAGGGCAGATGCGCAGACTCAACTTGAGTTTTGAAGATTTATGTTTATTCAATAAAGTGAATGTTCATCTTAAATCTTTTATGAGTGGTCTATGAATCAATTTTAGTTATTTAAGTTATTTGAACCATAAATGGAGTCATTAGTCCATGGGATGCATCATTTGACAGTTTTGGGGCTAAGTCTGCGTAAGGGTGCGCAGACTCAAACTTGCTGCGCAGACTCAAGCTGAAAATAATCTTTGGGGTTTCCTGCACAATTCAAGCTGCATTTAAATCCATCAAAGAGTTAGTTTTAACCAGTAAAATTATAATATGAGATCCGGAGTCGAGGAAAACAAATTGTATCCCATTCCTAATTAAATTTCCATGATTATAGGTGCACATACTAAAAAATCTAAGCATAATTTTAGGTATATACCTCTTTCAACTTGAAGTGATTCAAGAATCATCACAAATATAGGGAGGATAATACTGAGAAATTTTAGAAGTGGAGTATGGCTACATAAATCCTTTTCAAAGAATGTTGCTTAAGTGGGTTCTTTCAAATGACATGATTTCTTCACATCTATCCCATTCTTCTTGGATCGTTTTATAAAGCATTAAAAATGCTTAATATAATGAATTCAAGATGAATTTCAACCTTTCATTAGGAGAACCCAATAAAGGTTTAGGATCTTCATGAAGGATCATGTCATGAAGGGACCCTAAGGACCAATTTCCCAAAAAGGGATATGTAATGGCCATAAACCGTTAGGGGTGGCTGTAAAGGGGGGCGTGCCGAGCACAAGCCACTCACCCAAAGGATGCCCTTAATGCTTTCAAGATGCAAGAGAAACCCACAAGGAGTAATCCAAAGCATCTCTACATTTGGGGAGCTAGGAACTCCACCAATTCCCCTAGAAGGGTCACATATGGCCATAAACCATGGAGGTGGCTGCCAAGGGGGGGCGTGCCGAGCACAAGCCACTCACCTAAACGGTGCCCTTAATGCCTTCGAAATGTAAGGATTATCCATAAGGAGTCACCCATTACATTTCTACATCTGGGGAGCAAGGAACTCCACCAACTTCATTGGGACATTCAGGACTTATCATCTAAATGAACCCATAGCAGTGGGAACATAAGAGTGATACTCTTTGTATGAGGGCCCTTGATGGGTTACCCAACATTGGAATTGTTGGCACCCTTTGATCGGGACATCCTTTAAGAAAACATCAGAAGAGACTTAAAATATTAAAAGACATATCACAAGATCTTAGTTTAAACATTAAGGTCTTGATAAAAACCCAAAGTCCAAGCCATTAAAGACTTTCATTGGGCCTCAAAGAGACAACCCTCAGCCTAAGGAACCTTTGGACAGGTTGGTGGAGGATCAAAGAATCACCTCACACTCAAGACCCAAGCTTAAAGAGGCGCAGACTCAAAAAACCGCAACAGACGTTGAGTCTGCGCAGGGAGGCGCAGACTCAGAACAGTGACCGTAGACTCAGAACACTGTAGCTCGTATATGCGCAGACTCAGCTGAAAACTAGATTTTCGATGAAATGAGGGTTTAAACCTAACTCAAATGATGGGAAATAAAGTATAAAAGGTATAAACCCTAAAATCTTTATTTAAAATATATTTTAGATGCATTTTCTTAGGAAATATGAAGAACTTGTATATGAAACTTATGAAAAGTTAAGCGTTGTTTTTCTCTTTTTCCATAGATTTTTCCTTTTAGCTTTATGTTAGAGGGTTTATACCCAAAGAAGTTCATCCTCAACTAGTGAGGAGATCTCCTTGAGAACCTCTAAGGCTTAAATCCTTAGCTATTGAAGGAAAAGATCCTACCAAAATCGATTCAGTTATAACATAAAAAACATAAACATAGATCCTAAGATTTATGGATTTTGGGGTATTTCTCTTGGTGTTTGGCCTTGGGGGAGCATCATCCATAGAGAGGATGTGCTCCTAAAGGACATGGAAGGCCAAGGCACCTTGAAAAACCCCCAAACCCAAGACAAATAAAATGAAAACCAGAAAATGCAAAGTTCAGAAAATCAAGACAACAACTTGGATTTCATGCCATAACTCCATCTTTAGGGGGTTTTAAGGCTTGAGGAGACCATTTATATGAACTAGAAAGGCCCCTCTACCATCCCCACATGAAATATACCCATCTTATGAAGAAAGAAATAGCACAGAAAATGCAAAAAGCCAGCAGACTCACAAGAACAGAAAAAATCTGAACATATATTTCATTGCTTTTCAATACCATGGATGAACATCAAGGGGGAGATAGAAGCTCCTAGAACATTCAAAATAAAGAAAATATTTTAAGAAAGTAAGAAGAACAGAAATAAACCCATTCTTCACCCCCACTCTACCTTGGAGAGGGGATGAGAATGGGAAATGGCTCTAGAAGCCCAATTTCTTGCTCTCTTTTTCTCTAACTCTCTTCCTTTCTTTTTCTCTTTTTCTTTCCTTATTTTTTCTCTCTTAGGATGAAGGAAATGGAGGGGAAGGAGGAGTGGAGACATGCTCCTCCAAGCTCTTTCTTTTTTATTCTTCTTTTTCTTTTTTGTGGGCTTTTGTCTCCAACTTTTTCTTGTGGAAGAAGGGGTTTCTTTTATAGATAGCCTTGGATTACTTTTGGGGGGGTAGATTAGGCATCAATTAGCCTAAAATTAAGGAAAATAAACCCCACTTAAGAGCCACCCAATAGGGCCACAACACTTGGAGAATTCTCATTGGCTTCCTTTTTGTTTTTCACGTATCCTCTTCTAGAAGAATCTTGAAGGGGGGACCACTCCTTTTCTCTTCTTATCCATCTTTGGGCAGATTTAAGGATGGGCCAAAAGAATGAGAATGGGACATGGTGTTAGGAATCGATGATGCGCAGCGGAAAATAAAACTATTCCTCTGTATTAGGTTGTTGGGATCGAAAAACGGTCAAAATAAAATAACCGGGAAGAACTGTTCTTCACCTTTGCGGGGTTTCGAATGTCGCGTGGATTGAACCGTTTTGGCAATCGCGCACGCGCACGATCTCCAGAGGTATCCACACGAGCTCCCGATGCAGATGCGATTTCCTCCTCGGTTTGAGTACTTTGACCCGATCTCAAATCCACCATACAGTTGAGAAGAGAGAGGGATCTTCTTCAAGAGAGAGAGAGGTAGAGAGAGTGAGGAGAGAGAAAATCTCCTGGCTTGTGGTAGTGTACGTCTGCTACCACCACCCACCCCTTGGCCTCCTTTTATAAGAAATATAGATAAGCACAAGGTTTAATTCTCATGATTATCTAAGAGCTTGGCCTTGGATAATTCTTCATTTAAATATTCATGCTTATCCTGTGGCTTTTCACAAAAACCCAGATAACTATAATATTTAACATCTCTCACCGTCTTACGAGAACTGTTATGTGTGTAACCCTCCAGGCCCATATATCAGTCTGGTTTTAGGCCCACTAAAATTAGAACTAATTCAAAAGTTTAGTATTTAGTAATTATTATTTAAACATCATATGTTAGATAATTAATTCAATAAATAAGTGGTATATCATCCGATGATTAATCCACTTGACCTTCTGACCATGAACGGCACCAAACACTACCTCATGATCCCAGAAGATATAAGGGATACTGTTCCCTTTATTTGAACCTTTCTGTCTGTAGATACCGCACAGATAACATCCTTCACTTCATCCAATGTCCCAATAACACAAATGTATGGTTTTTACAGTCAAACTCTTTATCGCATTATTTAGATGGATTCCAATACTCAGTTAACTTCTATAAGGACATCTCTTTTAGTTGACCCTAGCTAGGGATTTCTGTGTACATATCTATAGGACATTCTCTCTCCAGTCGTATACCAAGAGTGAGTGATCTCCTGTTGTTCACTCAATTACCTTCGCAAGCTTTCCACTGTGCCTGAGAGATTGACTATCATGGACTTAATGGTTAAAGTCCATAAGCCAGAGAATTAAGTCACAATGGTCTACAAGCAAGGTATCATTGGTGACTCAGGTCAAAGGACCAATTGCGCTACTGCAACGATTGAATTCTCTGATTGACTATTAGTTATAATGACCATCTAGGAATTGTTATTCGGATCTGTTCAGTGAACTCATTCTCTAATGAGCACCCACATGCTTGTCTTAGTGTCATCACACAAGTGAATGTGAGATCGGTTACCCTCATCGCATGAGCAGAAATAACATGTGTCGATCTTATCGAATATTTAATGTCCAATTCAAATATCTTATGATTGAGAGCTATTTAAGACAAGTGACTAAGAATATTGATCTCACTATCATGATCTGATCATGATTCAATATCCCATATATTTTTCTACGGATCTTCATTACGATAGTTAATTCGCGAGAACTATATATATAATGAAATGATTGCCTTTATAAATATTTCGAACTAGAATGTACAATGATTGGTATAGACACCGATTTTGGACCCCTTTTGGTCGTAAACCCCAGTCACCATTAGCCCATCACCATCAAACCCATCACCTTAGCCATCTCATTTAATCCATCCAATTTTCTCAGCCCACTAAATAATTAGGCCCATTAACCAATCTCGGCTTTTGCCACCTTTTCGTGGAAGGCCAACTAGCCCGCCTTCCACCACCCTTGGAAGGCCACCCCATGCCTTCCACCATCCTTGGAAGGCCTGTTAGTTTTAGGTGCCCTACAAGCCAATCTGACTATGTAAATCTCGTTCATTTATTAATATAATGGCATAATATTCATTATGTGTAAATCGCATTAATTATCGTTTCATAACGAAGTCCGTGAATATGTGCTATAGTGATCATATTATGATGAGATCATACTAATGAGACTGATCACTTAAACACACATATTCTTAATCGTTCCTAGTCGGAGGATATCCGAGAAGGACATCGGATATCCGGTTAAACTAGTACAGATTACTCCTGCTCATATGATGAGGGTGACTGATCTCATAAGTCACTTGTGTGGAGACACTAAGGCGAATCTGTAGGTGCTCATTGGAGAATGAGTTCACTGAACTGATCCGACTGAATCGCTGGATGGTATTGTACCTCACTGTCAACCAGCTTGATTCTATTGTCGCAGTTGCGTGGATGGTCCTTAGACTTGAGACACCAAGGACACCTTATCGGTGGACTTCTGTACTTTGACCTTGGTTTACGAATCTATAGCCACGGGATTCTAAAACGTCAAGGATTGGGTACAGCGGAATACCGTCGAAGGGAATTGTGTGTCAATACGGAATCGTTCGCTCTCGGTACTTAGAAAGAGAATGCTCTAGGAAGGATGCGCGGAAGTCCCTGGCCAGGGCGGACGATAATATCGGGAAAGGAGTTTTCTGATATTCATCAGCGGCATCCAATCCAAGTGAGTCGACCGGTTAGGGTTTGACAGCACGCCATACCCTGAGTTGACTCGAGAGCATTGTACGAATGAAGGATTATATCCACGCGGTAATTGTCGGCGGAAAGGTTGCAAGAGTGGGTTACTTAACCCCGATACCTTCCGGGTTCACGCGGTGTTGCTTGGCACCCAACGTGATCGGAGGCCCGGTCGAATTCGATGTGCGACATCAATTCAATTGATTAATTAATTAATAAAGGTTTTTTAAAGCCAGTGAGGACTCACTAGGCTTGTTGGGCCATTAACTGGACTGGTAATTGGGCCTAGAGGGTCACACACAAATGATTCTCAAGGCGATGGATAAATAAGTGGGTTTAATACAAACCGAGGGTTTTTATGAAAAATCGTACGGTTAGTATGAAACATAGCGAACGGGCTGAGCAGGCCAAGCTGCTGCTAACCCTAGCCGCCGCTCCTCTATTTCTCTCTCTATCTAGCATCCAGACAGATCCAGATCTGCTCCGCCGCTTCTCCGAATCCCGTTCGACGGGAAATCGTTCGTGCGTTGCGGCGATCGTTGCGGCGACTGGCGGAGTTTTCGTGGGCTACGAAGAACGATGAACGTGAGGATATCCATCGCGAGGAGGATCACGTGGACTTCGCTAGAGGCCGCGCGCTTGCACGGCTTGCGGTGTCGCACCGATGGAACCGAACGGTTGCAGATTTGAATCCGCTCATGGTGAGAATCGTTTATCCGATAATCGTGATTTTTAGTTTTTTGAAATGGGAACGGATCTCCATTTTTATTTTATTTTCTGCTGCGTGGGAGATCCAGATAAACCCGCCTTCCACCACCGGTAGAAGGCCAACCAGCCCGCCTTCCACCACCGGTAGAAGGCCAACCAACCTGCCTTCCACCATCCTTGGAAGGCCACCCCTTGCCTTCCACCACCCTTGGAAGGCCATCCCTCGCCTTCCGCCGCCCTTGGAAGGCCAACTGGGCCGCCTTCCAGCTTTTCGTGGAAGGCCAACTACCTGACCTTCCACGGAATTGGAAGGCAAGAAGGTTGGCCGTTCATTCCCTTAAATTCCACCTTGACCTCGTCTTCCCACGATCTCCCCCCCACTCGGTACGCTCATCCCCACTACTCCGATCACTCCCCACTCCGGCGACTGCCGCGCGCACAACCTCCGACTCTTGACCGCTTCCTATTGGTTCTTTGATGATTAACGAGGATTTAGAACTGGCATTTCCCCTATTTTCTACTCTCCTATTTAAACCCTCCTACTCCTCCCGGAGAGGGGGTTGAGAGAGAGGTTGGCGGGCGAGGATTGAAGGTTGCATTTTTGGAGGTTGGCCAGTCCGGAGGTTACGGACAACGGAACGGGAGCATCTGAAATTCCTCCTGTTGGGTTTCTTGGGTTTCTCCGGATCTCACGCGCAGTGGAAAATAAAATAAAAATCTGAGATCCGTTCCCGTTTCGAAAAACTAAAAACTACGATTATCAGATAATCGATTCTCACAGTGTGCGGATTCGAATCCGCACCTGTTCGGTTCCGTCGGTGCGACACCGCAAGCCGCGCAAGCGCCCCGCCTCTAGCGAAGTCTACGCGATCCTCCTCGCGACGGATATCGTCACGTTCCTCGTTCTTCGCAGCCCACGAAACCTCCGCCGGTCGCCGCAACGATCGCTACAACGCGCGGACGATTTCCCGTCGAATGGGATTCGGAGAAGCGGCGGAGCAGATCTGGATCTATCTGCACACCAGAGAGAGAGATAAACATAGGAGGGGCAGCTAGGGTTAGCAGCAGCTTGGCCTACTTAGCCCGTTCGTTATGTTTTATACTAACCATGCGATTTTTCATAAAAACCCCCGGTTTGTATAAAACCCACTTATTTATCCAACGTCTTGAGAATCATTTGCGTGTGACCCTCTAGGCCCAATTACCAGTCCAGTTAATGGCCCAACGAGCCCAGTGACTCCTCACTGGCTTTATTAATCAATTAATAACCCTTTATTAATTAATTAATCAATCGAATTGATGTTGCACATCGAATTCGACCGGGCCTCCGATCACGTTGGGTGCCAAGCAACACCGCGTGAATCCGGAAGGTATCGGGGTTAAGTAACCCACTCTTGCTACCTTTCCGTCGACAGTTACCGCGTGGATATAATCCTTCATTCGTACAATGCTCTCGAGTCAACTCAGGGTATGGCGTACTGTCAAACCCTAACCGGTCGACTCACTTGGATTGGATGCCGCTGATAAATATCGGAAAACTCCTTTCCCGATATTATCGTCCGCCCTGGCTAGGGACTTCCGCGCATCCTTCCTAGAGCATTCTCTCTCTAAGTACCGAGAGCGAATGATTCCTTATTGACACATAATTCCCTTCGACGGTATTCCGCTGTACCCAATCCTTGGCGTTTTAGAATCCTGTGGTTAGAGATTCGTAAACCAAGGTCAAAGCACAGAAGTCGATCGAAAAAGGTGTCCTTGGTGTCTCAGGTCCGAGGACCATCCACGCAACTGCGACAATAGAATCAAGCTGGTTGACAGTGAGGTACAATACCATCTAGCGGTTCAGTCGGATCAGTTCAGTGAACTCATTCTCTAATGAGCACCTACAGATTCGCCTTAGTGTCTCTACACAAGTGACTTATGAGATCAGTCACCCTTATCATATGATCAAGAGTAATATGAACTAGTCTAACCGGATATCCGATGTCCTTCTCGGATATCCTCCGACTAGGAACGATTAAGAATATGTGTGTTTAAGTGATCAATCTCATTAGTATGATCTCATCATAATCTGATCACTATAGCACATATTCACTCATTATGAAACGATAATTAATGCGATTTACACATGAGCACCTACAGATTCGCCTTAGTGTCTCTACACAAGTGACTTATGAGATCAGTCACCCTCATCATATGATCAAGAGTAATCTGAACTAGTCTAACCGGATATCCGATGTCCTTCTCGGATATCCTCCGACTAGGAACGATTAAGAATATGTGTGTTTAAGTGATCAATCTCATTAGTATGATCTCATCATAATATGATCACTATAGTACATATTCACTCATTATGAAACGATAATTAACGCGATTTACACATAATGAATATTATGTCATTATATTAATAAATAAATGAGATTTACATAGTCAAATTGGCTTGTAGGCCACCTAAACCTAACAATCTCCCACTTGGACTAAAGCCAATCACATTTATACAATAAGCCTATAGACTCTAGGTGACGCTCAACCACAATTTGAGCCAATGGCTTTGTCAGTGGATTTGCTACATTATCGACGGATGGAACTCTTTCCACTACTACATCTCCTCTTGATATGATCTCTATGATAAGATGAAAGTGTTTCAGAATATGCTTTGATTTCTGATGAGACCGCAGCTCTTTCGCTTGCGCAATCGCTCCATTGTTGTCGCACAACAGTGGAACAGGCTCAGAGATGCTGGGAACTACGCCGAGGTCGGTGATGAATTTCTTCAACCACATTGCTTCCTTGGCGGCTTCAGCTACAGCGATGTACTCAGCTTCAGTCGTTGAATCTGCAGTGGTTACTTGCTTGGAACTCTTCCAGCACACTGCGCCTCCGTTCAATGTAAGTACGAATCCAGATGTAGACTTGCTATCATTTGGATCAGACTGGAAACTCGAGTCAGTGAAGCCTCGCAGTTTCAAGTCACCTCCTCTATAGACAAGAAACATATCCTTAGTTCTTCTCAAGTACTTAAGGATACATTTCACTGCCTTCCAGTGCTCTTCGCCTGGATCAGCCTGAAATCTACTCGTAACACTTAGAGCAAATGCAACATCAGGCCGCGTACATAGCATGGCATACATAATAGATCCTATGGCAGAGGCATATGATATTCTATCCATAAATGCCCTCTCATTAGGAGTCTTAGGAGACTGCTCCTTTGAGAGACTAATTCCATGTCTCATCGGTATGAGACCTCTCTTGGAATTTTCCATGCCAAACCTTTTGACTATGGTATCTATGTACAAGGATTGGGTCATTCCAAGCATCCTCTTTGATCTATCTCGATCGATCCGTATTGCCAATACGTAGGATGCTTCTCCCAAATCCTTCATAGAGATGTTTTTCGACAGCCAAATCTTTGCTGATGACATCATAGCTACATCATTCCCAATGAGTAGTATGTCATCTACGTAAAGAACTAGAAAAGTGACTGCACTCCCACTGGTCTTCTTGTACACACAAGGTTCATCTTCATTCTTAATAAAGTTATAAGACTTGACAGCCTCGTCAAATCTTATGTTCCAGCTCCGGGAAGCCTGCTTCAGTCCATAAATGGACCTCTGAAGCTTGCACACTTTATCTAGAGATTCTTTGGACGTGAAATCTTCTGGTTGTATCATATACACCTCTTCCTCAAGGTTACCATTGAGGAAGGCAGTCTTCACATCCATCTGCCAGATTTCATAATAAAAATGTGCAGCAATGGCGAGTAGAACTCTGATCGACTTTATCATGGCAACTGGTGAGAAAGTCTCGTCATAGTCAATTCCTTGCCTTTGACGATATCCCTTTGCCGCCAACCTTACCTTATAAGTGTCGATCCGTCCATCAGCACCGATCTTTCTCTTAAAGATCCACTTGCAACCGATGGGTACAATACCCTCGGGCAAGTCCTCCAAGTTCCAAACTTGGTTGGTATACATGGACTGGATTTCTGAATTCATGGCTTCTCGCCATTTCCCAGATTTTGGGCCTTCTATGGCCTCCTAGTAGGTTTTAGGATCATCATCCTCATTATATTCTACCTTAGACTCACCTTCAGCGATATGTCCCACATATCGTTCGGGTAGTCTAGGTAATCTACCAGATCTACGAGGTTCATGTGTGTGTACCTGAACAAATTCAGGAACTAATATCTCATCTGATGATAATGCAGTTGTTTGGGGATCTGGAACCTCTTCCAGTACTATTTTACTCCACTGTTCTCCTGGAGAAGGTATTCCTCTTCCAGGAAAACAGCTTTCCTGGCGACAAACACCTTTTGTTCATCAGGATGGTAAAAATAGTATCTAAAGGTTTCCTTTGGATATCCCACAAACCTGCATTTATCAGTTCGTGATTCTAGCTTGTCTGGATCATGCCTATTTACATGAGCAGGGCAACCCCAGACTTTAACATGTTTAAATTCTGGTTTCCTGCCTTTTCATATCTCATATGGAGTAGAGGCCACAAATTTGCTGGGTACTCTGTTCAGTAGGTATACTGCTGACTCTAGAGCATACCCCCAGAGGGACACTGGTAATCCCGAAAAGCTCATCATGGATCGCACCATGTACAACAAGGTGCGATTCCTCCTTTCTGATACACCATTCATCTGTGGTGTATATGGAGGGGTTAGCTGAGAAAGGATACTATTATCCTTTCAGAATTGTGTGAAATTAGTACTTAAGTATTCTCCTCCTCGATCTAATCGAAGAACTTTAATACTCTTTCCTAACTGCTTCTCTACCTCATTCTTGAACTCCTTGAACTTCTCAAATGCTTCTGACTTGTACTTCATTAAGTACACATAGCCGAATCTTGAGAAGTCATCGGTGAACGTGATGAAGTATGAAAATCCACCTTTGGTTTGGGTGGACATAAGACCACATACATCCGAATGTATTAGTTCCAGAATGTCCTTGGTACGTTCTCCATGTCCAATAAATGGAGATCTTGCCATCTTTCCCATAAGGCAGGATTCACATGTTGTAAACGATTCATAATCGAATGCTGTTAAGTAACCATGCTTGTGCAACTTTTGCAACCTGCTTTCGCCAATGTGCCCAAGTCTACAATGCCACATATAGGCTTGGTTCGCACAATTCTTGCTCTTCTTAAGAGCATTATCAATTTGAAGATTGTAATAAGAAACATCTAAGAGATATAGACCGTTGACTAAAGATGCTGAAGCTATTGATTTATTACCATAATAAATCAAACAACTTCTATTCTCAATAGACAACCTATATCCCATCTTGTCCAAACAAGATACTGATATGATGTTCTTTATTATGCTAGGAACATAATAACAATCTTCTAATAGTAAGGCGTCTCTTGATGGAAGCCTGAGGTTTTCTGTCCCAACAGCAATTGCCGCAACTTTTGCGCCGTTTCCTAGCCTCAATTCCACCTCACCTTGTCTCAGCTTGCGCTTACTTGTTAGCATCTGCACATCATGGCAGATATGAGAAGCACATCCGGTATCTAATACCCAAGATGTGTAATCTCCTATTGACAAGTTGATATCTATCATATAGATATCTGAAGCTTCAGAAAACTTCACCTTCCTATGAGCTTTATCCTGAATGAACTCCTTGCAGTTCCTCTTCCAATGACTATACTGCTTACAGTAGAAGCAGTCACCCTTTACTACTCCTTTGCCTTTGTCTTTCGATCTTATATCGTTAGCTATCATCTATGTGTCAAGGACATCCAATGCCGGTTCAGCAGGATGATCAACTTCAAGGACAAAGTCAATGTGCTCAGATCTAAAGACATTCTTCAGGTTTCTGAACCAACCCGAGTAGATCGGGTAAGTCAAAAGGGCATCAAGTATGCCGCGGAGTGGGTTATTCGACGACATAATTCCCTACGGGAGATAAGTAAAATCTATTTAGCAGATGTTCAATTATTAAAAATTTAAAACAAGACATGGTCTTTTGTTCAAGTTTAACTCCCACTAATTTTCGACGGACTGTATAACCCTCAGTTATATAGAATGGGAGACGCCGACAGTCTCCTAGTGGGGATCAGAATCTCAATGACTTGCACTACAGCCTTGTGGATTGCATAACAAACTGTAATACAATCAAAGAGTATCCAACTCATGGGACTTGCAACTCCTTGTAATATCTGATCATGGCTTCGGTCCCTAGAGATTTAATGGCCTTGTGGATAGCACAACAAACCACTAATTCTAGTCTAAGCTAACCACCGTCACGCGACGAGCATAGACTTGCATGTAGCCCTTGTGGATAGCACAACAAAGCTACATGGTTCCTCTACCCCGATCATATAGGCATCTAATGCCATAGCCACAGTTTCTCCTCCCAATTAAGCAGACCTTGTAGATAGCACAACAAACCTGCCTAAAGTGATTCGAATCCTATAACTATAACGATGGTGGACCACGCGGTAAGTTCTTAACTACTCGCGTTACGGCTTAGAGTTTATCTGAGGGTATTTAGATAACTTTTATCTTGGTCTTTCCTAGGTGATAGTATATAAATATATTGTATATATTTAGTAAATACTGTAGACACGCTAATTTTGACGTCATTTTGAGTAAATTTCATATCATATAATAATGCCTCAAAATGGTCTGATAATTAATCATTAATTAATTTTTATTAATCTTTTTAAGTGTCGGGTTTAACAGATGTGTTTTAAGTTAATCAATTGAATTGATTTTAGCTCAAATTTGAGTTAAAATATGAAGAATTCTAAAAGACGTCGACCCACGTGGACGCCATTTAGAGTTTATTCCTGTTTTAACGTTTAAATTTGAATTTTAATTAATTTATTTATTAACTAAAAGGCGTCTGGGAATGTCGACGCGTTTTAAGTTTCCTAAGTGATTTTAACTTCTCCTCCGGATGTTTATCCTTATCTTAATTAGTCTAAAAGACGTCTACATAGATGGACGCGTTTTACCTAATAAAGATAAAGATAAGTTTTCCCGGATATTTATCCTTATCTTAATTAATCTGAAAGGCGTCAGCCAAGGTGGACGCGTTTTAGATAATTACAGATAAAGATGAATTAATCAGTAATTATCTATCGGTTAAGATGGATAAATTCGGGTTTTTTTGCTATGTTAATCTCGAACGCAAGAAATGCCTATAAATACCCTGCATGTTGAAAGAAAAAAGAGAGAACAGAACAAAATTAAGTTGAGCTGAGTCATAGCGTTATAGCGAATTGAAGATCGGAGCAACAACGTCGTAACGCCGGAGCGCTGCCATTTCCAGAAGTCGGCGTCCCTTTCAAGATCTTCATCCTTTCAAGAGCTTCATCCGATTGGGCATAAGTTTTTCAATACTGCATTCATCTTCATTAATTTTATTTTTCATATTCACTTCATGCAAACACACACCACAGCATAATCTTTCAAAAAACTACTTGATCTAAGGGGTTTCAAAGCCATTAAAAAAGTGAGTTTGCTGTTTTAAATATGCTTAACATCATGATTAGTTCAGATACTACTTCTATTTAAATTCTCATCATAGTTCTTTATTTTTGTTTCTGTCTCTGCTGCACTCAACAACAACAAGAGATCAAAAAGGGGAAATCAAGCATAACTTCTGGACGATCCTCAACCTCAAATTCAACAGCAAGAACAAAGAAGCAAAGAAAGGGCTCTCTTTCTTCAGCCGGCTGAGGAAGGGGAACCAAGGACTCAATCTTCCGCGTTTGAAAGGTAGGCGATCATACTCTCTTTTGAAACTTTTAAGTTAAAAGTTTCTGGCGATCACTGCACTTTAGTTGCTGTTTTAATAGGTTAGTTTACACTAAACAACATAGATATTTCATGTTAATCACACGGTCATTCTAAGCACCTACAGCTTTTTTGGCGATCACGGTGGGACTTGGTCTCGCCATCTTTTAGTTTCTTTTTGTTCTTGCTATCATCATATCGGGCACCCACGGTGCACCATTTGTGTCTCTGGACACGTCCTCACCAATTGGTGAGTGTTTAGTTTAATTAATTTCCCTCGTGCACCACGTGCACACCCCAGTGGCAAGATCTTGCCCCCCCCCTTGATTAACTCAAAAAGCTGTTTTTGTGATAAAAATGATGTGTGATTGATTGTTTTTCTAGTTGTTTAGTTAGTAAACCATCCTGTTTAAAATCTGGAACTAAAAAAAATTTGCATGAGTCGATTGTTTACTGCTTTTCATCTTGTTTGAGGAGGATTCAACCCAGAAAATCCTCCTGGAAAATTGTTTCTGCGAACTGAAAAGCGTCCAGGATAGCTGACGCGTTTCAAAACCGCGTCATCCTACCTAGACGCCTTTCAGGCTTCACAACTTCTTTGCTCTCTGCATCTGCTTCTGCGAAAAATTAAGTTCTGTTTTGAATAGCGTCGACTACCATAGACGCGATTCAGACAGTTTCTTAATTTTTTTCAGTTTCCAGATTTTTGTGTTTTGAGTGCTAGCTACCCATTACTTACTAAGCATTAGAGGCCATCCAGGCCGCAGGACATACGCATTGAGGCTAATACCCTCCTCTTCTTAGGAACACATTACTCGACGTCAGCAACTCTCTCTGATTGGGTTGGTCCCTTGATCAGACTAGAGAAGTTGACGTTGAGACCTCCATAAGTCCCCAAAATCAAGGTATTCCTCCTTGATCATCGGGCTGGTTGTACCAATTGAAGTCCTGGTTAGATTCTGAAAGCGTTGTGAGAGAAAGCCTTAGAGAATAACGGTGGAAATCGAACTGAAACTAGGATCCTTTCCCTGAGCGAAATTGTGGTTTAATCCAATTCAAATAACTCAACAAGGAATCCTAAAATCACGTTAAGCATCCACTTGTTTGATTAATCTCTGTACAACTTGTTTGATTAAATCTTTGAAAAGGGAATCTAACATCATGTTGCTACGATCAGGTAGGGACTTGAGTGTGGCTCCAGACGCCATGGTTAATTACGAGGGAGATGCTAATGCCCCTCGGGATTCTGAGTACAACTATGAGAGTGGGAGAGATGTTGATGCCTCCCGTAGTTCTATCCCCATTCCGTATCGTCTAGATGGGAATGTTCGGACACCTCTTTTGCCTCCACGGGATCAATATCCTGATCCTCTTCCGCATGAATATGCGATCCCTAATCCTGATCTTGAGGGGGACATGAATCAGAATGATCCCTCATCCTCTGATCCTACGGATCTCATCAATGCTCTGGGAGTTCTTGCCTCCCGACTGGACCCTCAGCAGTTTGAGGCGATCCAATCTATTTTGAAGGGGAAGGCACCTATGCAGCCTGCCGAGCCGAACCCTGTGGCTCCCCCTGCTGTTCCTCAGCAACCTTCTTTTCCTCCTCCTTATATCCATCAGGCCATGGAGGGCCTTCATATTACTTCTCGGCCAGCTGGGCCACAGCTTTCATCATCTAGGCAACCGACTAGACCGCAAACGCCTACTTATCAAAATGCCCTCGGGCATGGCGGAAGCGCTGCCGGACCTCCCCTCTATTGTCCACCCTGCCCAACGTACTCTAGGCAGCAGGCCTACCAAGTACCTCCTCCTCCTCCTCCTCCTCCTCCTCAAGCAGATCTGACCACACAAACGCTGCTGGCCAAAATGGAGCGTATGGATGAGCAATTTAATAACCTCCAGAAAATGATGGGGGTCAAAGCTGTGCCAGAGATCAGTCTACCGAGTCTGCCAGTATTCCATCTGCCACCCTCTGAGATGCCAGTATACCGAAAGTACAACGGTACCGGTAACCCCTTCACACATCTGAAGGAGTTCATGTATGAATCCTCTTTCTGGCAGAATGATAAGAGGTCGTTGGCCTTCTTGTTCAGGAGATCTCTAGAGGGACCAGCCCTCGAGTGGTTCTTTTCCCTGGAACCCTCAGAAGTAGAGGATTACGGTATCGTTTCACGCAAATTTATTCAACGATACCAGGACAGAGTTGCACCCTCCTTGTCTATCACGGACCTCATTGCAGAAAAGATGAAACATGATGAGGAGTTTGTCAGTTTTGCTGACAGGTGGCGGGGTTTGGCTGAAAAGGTGAAGGATCACTTGTCCGAATCTGAACAAGTGAAAATGTTAATTTCCAATGCCACGCCCCAGTTCAAGCTCGTCCTCTCTTTGAACAATTTGACTAACATGGCAGAGCTCTATGAAAGAGCACGGTACTGCCAGAATGCTTTCAAGGACGCTACATTCTCTAGCGTCTTTGATCCTCATAGACCTAGCAGGCCTCCGCCTCGGAAGCCTGCAGTGCCGAACTCTTCCAGCACAGGTCCGACTACCGAGGGCACGCTCTCTCACGAGCAAGTGAGTACCATGAACAATAACTCGCCCCAGTTCGTGAGGAGTCAGCAGCAGTACCAGAGGCCACAGCAGCAAGGGTACAGACAGCAGCAGAACCCCCAGTACCAACAACAGTATCAGCGGCCCCAGCAGCCGAATCAGAATCAGAACCAACAACAACTACAGCAACAGCCGCAACGGCAACAGCAGTACCAGCAACCCCAGCAGCAGCAGTATCAGCACCAGCAACAGCCACAGTACCAGCCACGCGCACCGCCGGCGTACCACAATGTCCCTCCTCCTGGTGACTACAACCAGCAGAGGAGACCTCCAGGCCCGAAGAGGGCAGAATACCCGGCTCTCCCAGAATCCTTGGCCGATATCTTCAGTGCTTTAATGGCAGCCAATGCCTTAGTTTTGCCAAGGGAAAAGGCCGTCTGGCCTCAAAATGCCGATACGTCCAGGTATTGCTACTTCCATAGGCAACCTGGGCATACCATTGACACCTGCTTCCAATTCAGAGATTATATTCATGATCTCAACGAGCAGGGCGGCATAGACTGGGAGGAAATGAAGAAATACATAACAGCCCTGAAGGCGAGGAGACCGCAACAGCAGCAACAGCAGCAGCAAGCAAGACCACCGGCACAAGCAGCAGCACCACCCAACA
The DNA here is from genome assembly GCA_030544215.1 of Zantedeschia hybrid cultivar. NCBI lineage: Eukaryota > Viridiplantae > Streptophyta > Magnoliopsida > Alismatales > Araceae > Zantedeschia > Zantedeschia hybrid cultivar. Next base: position 8,963,241 of record JARZZO010000013.1, on the reverse strand, counting down.
TGGGCATAGTGCAGAATCCACTCCCGGAGCACCAGAACCAGAACCAGGTTGCTCCCATTCTAACGAACAGCCAGTCTGAGGCTGGTCGTGGGCAACAATGGAGGATAGAGGACTCTTCCTCTCTCTACTCAACGGGTCACGTTCAAAGTACCGCAGAGCGACTACCACGCCGCACCATCCACATACCCAGACCACAACCCGTCACCATCACCCCTCTACCCACACCCACATATCATTCGTCCGCATCCAATAACCCACTACCACTACCCTCTTTCCTTAAGCCTATTACGCCCCGCACTCTTACGCCTCCATCATATACCCCTCCGCAAACCAATAACGCACCCCTTTTACCATCTAGGCCACTATTACGCGCACCATTTCCTACTACCACTACCACCTACCCAGATATGCCCCAACCATCCAAACCGTTACTACGCGTACCATTCCCCACTTCGCCAACCACTTACCCATCTACCATCCAACCATCTAGGCCTTTAATCCGCACCGCGCCATCACCACTTAACCCTACGCCATCACCACCTAACCCAACGCCACCACCTACGCATCAACCCTCCGCACCGCTTACGCCACCCAACTCTGCAGTACTCAAGGTGTCACCCGGATCCTCCACGGTCGAGGAACATGCGCTCCGGAGTGGAAGGATTTTCAACAAGGTCTTTCCTCAGTCCACAGTCAGAGACGGCCCATCACAGCCGACTGAGGAAGCCCATAATGAAGAGAGTGCGCCAGGCACTCAATACGACTTGTTGAAACATCTGGACAGAACACCGGCACGGATCACTGTACTGGAATTGATTAAGAGGTCCAAGATTCACCAAGAAGCTTTAATGGAATACCTACAGAAGGTGATGGTCAACGAAGACGTGTCGGTAGAGAAGATTGCAGCACTACTAGTTCCTCAGGGGGATCAGCCCTCAATTACATTCCACACATCGGAACTAGCACCGCCAGCCGCCAGAAGCATGGCTCTGAGCATCACGGTCAATATCTGCAAAAAGGTCGTGGATGCATGCCTGGTTGATACAGGGGCTTCAATTAATGTTTTACCTCCGAAGACCCTGGAGCTATGCGGTGTGCCCAAGGAGAAATGGCTGCCTAGCCCCATCTCAGTTACAACATATGACAATTCTACCCGTTCCCCTCTGGGAATGGTTTATTTAAAGGTGGAGCTAGGTCCAGTAAGTCATGCAGAGGTCGAATTTCATATTCTAGAAATTGACCCTTCCATAAATGCCATTCTGGGACGTCCTTATATCAAAACTCTTGAGGCGATTCCTTCTACGAATCACCAATGCCTCAAATTCCCTTATAAAGGACAAATTATTAAAGTGACGAGCATGCCGATCCTTGCTGCTGCTCATACATTGAATATTAAATCTGCTGTTTTACCTGGCCGACAACCTTTTCTGTCGGTATTACAGGTCTACCGTCCAGTGGCTGATCCTTTGAAAGCCGCTACTATTTCTCCATACCCATTAAATGCTATCAAAAGGGGGAAGTGCATGAGTACCCCGGGATGGAGAATCATGATGAAGAACGGCTACAAGCCTGGGAAAGGTCTGGGCACACAGTTGCAAGGCAGGACCACTCCTGTTAAAAATCATCGGGCAGTACCTGGAAGCGGTCTGGGCTATAGGCCGAGCAAACTGAAGCAAGACAGGGTTCAACAAGAAGATGGTCAAGAAATCTTGGAAACAATGTCCACACCACTGAAAGAAGGCCGAGATCCCTTAACATAGACTCTATATACACATTTTGTGAAAGGGCCCATACTTAGCCACGACAACATGGTGGTCATTACTTCATGTTTTGACTTCCATGACATATATGGGAGGGATTTGGCCAGACATTGTTCCGAACTACTTACGTACCAATCCTTGGAGGCTCTGCGGCCTATGAAGAGGAGGAAATTCCATGACCCTGAATGCGAATGGTACAGATGGTTCGACCTGAGGGACCTATATATAGCACTGAACAGACTATTTCTGGATCCTGCAGAACCCAAGTGGCCACCGCAAATTGACGAGCTAATTGAGGGCCCTGGCACAATCTTTGACAAGCGGATACTGCTATCTGAACAAACTGATGAAGGGGAGCCAGATGACCCCTATGAAGCTGGTTATACAACAGATCTGCTCTGGAGGGGGACATATCCTTCACATGTCTTCATGCTCCATACTCTTTTTCGTACACTACTCTTGACCCCGACTTGGTCGCGGGTCATAATTGAATATATTCCACGGGCTCCGCCCATTATGATTACTCTGTCCCCTCGGGACTTTATTCCACAACCTCCTCTCGACCTAGAGAGGATGTATGATCTAATCTGGGACATATTACTATATGATCCCCCTAATCCTCTGGCCTTGGTGCCGCTTCCTCCGTCCGATTCTCCTCCCATTTGTATTCACTCCTGCTTCATGTTTAATTCCTCGATGGTCCAAAAAAAAACGCCAATTTTACAACAAATTCTTCCCAAATCATCATCGAGGAAACATCTTACTTGTCCGATTACACCCCATCGCGCGGGTCCGTCGGTAAAGATTCTCTCCTAGATCTACTCTGTCCCTCCCCATGGGAGGATTCCCCTGTATTTCCACCTGTATCCCAGGATTTTCATCCTGCTTCATCTTCCTTAGATTATGATAGGCAGTTTAGTGAAGTTAGTAAGTCCAGTTTTAGGCAGGTTAGTCAGTTTAGGAAGTCTAGGAAGCCTAAGGGTAGGCAAATTCCAGTAAGATACCTCCAGGATTTGGCTGATAAATGTTCCTTTTGCTCTTTAATCCCTCAGCTTTTAGAAGATCCAATTCAAATGCCAGGAGATTGTACAGATGATGAGTCAGTCAATGATGGGTACGGGGTGTATGAGTTAGTACATGAAAAGGACCCTATTGTTGAAGATGAGGAAGATGATGAGGACGCAGCTGAAGCATATGCCAGTGGAGTGAAGAGATTTGATGAACCTTCAGCTGCCGTCGAAGAGCCCACAAAAGAAATAAACTTAGGCACTGAAGACGAACCTAAGGTTGTCCTCGTCAGTAAAAATCTTTCTGCAGAGGATGAAGAGGCAATGATACAAGTGCTTAAGGATTATAAGGACACTTTCGCCTGGAGTTATGAGGATATGCCGGGGTTAGACTCATCTTTAGTTGAACACAGGTTAACATTAAAAGATGGAGCTAGTCCGGTCAAGCAGAAATTAAGGCGATTCCACCCACAAATGGCTCTAAAGATGAAGGAAGAAGTCGATAAATTACACAAAGCCAAATTCATTAGAGTTGTCCTTTATCCACAATGGGTGGCCAATATAGTCCCAGTTATGAAAAAGGACGGGAAGGTCAGAATTTGCATTGACTTCCGCGATCTGAACCGGGCGTGTCCTAAAGACGATTTTCCATTGCCTCATATTGATGTACTCATCGATAACACTGCTGGCTATGAGACGTTATCATTTATGGATGGATTTTCAGGATACAACCAGATTAAGCTAGCAGAAGAGGATCAAGAGAAGACTTCATTCACTACACCTTGGGGAACATATTGTTATGTCGTCATGCCATTTGGATTGAAGAACGCTGGAGCCACTTATCAAAGGGCTATGATGGCAATATTTCATGACATGATGCATATAGATTTGGAAGTGTATGTGGATGACCTATTGGTTAAGTCTAAAACGAAGGCTGAGCATGCCAAAGTTTTGGCAAGGGTATTAGGGAGATCGAGAGAATATCAGTTGAAGATGAACCCCAAGAAATGTGTATTCGGGGTATCTTCAGGGAAATTGCTTGGATTCATTGTCAGCAAACGGGGAATTGAGATCGATCCCAATAAGGCGAAGGCTATCAGAGAAATGCCACCTCCCAAAAACTTGAAAGAGTTAAGAGGATTAATCGGGAGGTTACAATTTATTCGCCGTTTTGTCTCCCAGCACTCACAAAGGTGTAAGCCGTTTTACGAGCTTACCAAGCCAGGAGTCAAATTCAATTGGGACGATAAGTGTCAGGAGGCATTTGATGGATTAAAGGACTATTTGGCAAGTCCTCCTGTTTTGAGACCACCATCTCCAGGCAAACCATTGATACTTTATATTTCTGTCCTGGATGATGCAGTGGGGGCTGTCTTAGCACAAGAAGATGAAGAAGGAAAAGAGAGGGCAGCCTACTATCTCTCTAAACTTCTCAACCTCGCTGAACAGAGATATACAGCGATGGAGAAAACATGTGCAGCATTGGTTTGGGTTGTCCAGAAATTAAAGCATTATTTTCTGGCTCATGAAGTCCATCTCATCGCTAGGATGAATCCGATTAAGTTCCTTCTGGAGAAATCTGTTCTCACTGATAGGTTAGCGCGATGGCAAAGCTTTCTATCTCAATTCGATATCATTTACATTCAACAGAAAGCAATCAAGGGCTATGCCATAGCATAACATCTCGCTCATCATCCCCTTCCTCGATTTGATCCAGTACGATCAGAGTTTCCGGATGAGGAACTGATGTCCGTAAATCAAATCAGAGATGATATGTGGACTCTGCATTTTGACGGAGCTCTGAATTCTCATGGAAAGGGGATCGGAATCGTTCTGTTATCACCTGAAGGTGTCACCATTCCACAAGCCTTTCAGCTTGATTTTCCAGTCACCAATAACATAGCTGAATACGAGGCACTTCTTGCTGGTCTCGAGGCTGCTCATTTTCATGGTGCTACCAAACTCAGGATTGTAGGTGATAGCCAACTAATTCTTCGCCAAGTGCTGACCAAGTATCGAACTCTTGATCCCAAGCTCAAGCCATATCAAGAACTTACTTCTGCTTACTCGAAGCTTTTCACAAAATTGATCTTTGTCCATGTCCCTAGAAATCAAAACATCTTAGCTGACGCTCTAGCTTCACTTGCATCTTCCCTTGATTTTCCTATCAGCAAGCAATCTGAATCAATCATAATTCATAGGCGTCTTTCACCTGCCGTGAAAGATCCTTCATTTCTTAGAACTAAGGAGAAGTTGCTGAAGAAATTCAAAGATGGAAGTATTGTGGAGAAAAGAGAAATCATGTTGATGGAGCTGTTAGAAGAGATGGATGATGAACAGAAGCCATGGTATTATGAAATTGCAAAATATTGTGAGGATCAATCGTATCCTGAAGAAGCTACAACTGAGGAAAAAAGAGCTATCAGGAGAGTCGCTCGACGATACACTCTAGTTGGGGGAGCATTATACAAAAGAGGTTTTGATGGAGTTCTTCTGAGATGTTTAGACGAAGATGAGCTTTGGAAGGTTATGGAAGGAGCTCATAGTGGAGTTCGTGGTGGCCATGTCAATGGACAGATGCTAGCAAAGAAGATCCTTAGACAAGGATTTTATTGGCCAACCATGGAAGAAGATTGTGTAGGATATGTCCGTAGGTATGCCAAGTGTCAACTTCACGCCGACAAGATTCATTCTCCTGCATCTTCACTCCATCCTGTTTCCTCCCCATGGCCTTTCTCCATGTGGGCTTTCGACATTATTGGACCTCTTGGTAACCCAGATTCCGGCATCAAGCAAAAATCTTTCATTCTCACGGCAACGGAATACTTCACCAAGTGGGCAGAAGCTGAAGCATACGTGGATATCAAAGCATCAACCGTCTGCAAATTCATCATGAAGAACATCATCACAAGATTCGGGATTCCAAGTACCATCGTCACCGACAACGGACCGCAGTTCGTGTCACAGGAATTGAAGGACCTCTGCAACAGGTATAAAATTGCATTGCATCATTCATCTCCTTATTATCCGCAAGGCAATGGCCAAGCAGAGGCAACTAATAAGACTTTGATAAAAATTATCAAAAAGACGTGTAAATCTAACAAATTCGCAGATTGGCCAGAAAAATTGGTTGAGGCTCTATGGGCCTACCGAACTTCAATCCGCACGCCCACTGGACAAACTCCTTATTCATTAACATTTGGAATGGAGGCGGTAGTTCCATATGAGATCCTTATACCGTCATTAAGAGTACAATTGAATAAGGAATTCTCCATTGATGAACATCGTTCAGCACTCCTTGCCCAATTGAAACTTTTAGACGAGAAAAGATGGTCAGCTACTAATCATGCAAAAGTTTATCAAAACAGATTAGCACGTTTTTATCAAAAGAAAGTCATTGAACGAAAGTTCAAAGTCGGTGAAATGGTTGTTAAAAGAATTTTTGTAAAACCTGGTGGTCCGCGTTCTAAGCTCCAACCCAACTGGGAAGGACCTTATGTTGTATCGCACGCTTATCCTGGTAATGCTTATCGTTTGGTTAATGCAGAAGGAGAAGAGCTAAATCATCCCTGGAATGGTTTACACCTTAAGAAATACTACCCTTAGGTTAAAGAGTCGATCAGTATGGTACAAAGACCAGTGGAATCAGAAAATTTATAAACTCAAATTTCTTTGTTAGTCTGAATAATTTAACTTCAAACCCATTACTGCACACACTGACACGTTTGATTCGTGAGTAACAAGAGATGCCAAGTCCTAAAGAATATCAAAAGCTTGACTAAGAGTATAAAGTACAAATCATTCCTTTTAAAATAAAATTCTGTTTTACACTCGGCCCATGATGTCGGAACGAGGCTTAAAATAGACTACCAAGAATACCCGCCATCTTAGTAGGAGGCCGTCATAAAAAAAATGGGGGAGATCCGTTCCAAAGCAAAGCAAAGAAAGAAAAGAATAGACGAAAAAAAGGCAAAAAGCCAAATTCAAATCAAAAGGCCATTACACTACAAACGTTACATCAAGGCCATGAAATGAAACAAAAGGGAACGCAAGGTCGATAAATACCCCGGAAAGAAAATGACCGAACCCCAACAGATATTAGGGTTGGAAAGGGACATCTTTTTAAGTATCCGGAACCTTCTCATGGGCTTTCTAAATCTATTCTTCTTTTCTTTCTAAAGAGGTGTACTTCAAGCTTAAGGAATGGCTTAGATTGACTAAGGGTCAAATCATCAAATGGGATCACGAATGGAAACACAAGTTCAAACACGATGGGTTTTAAGTTAAGTTGTTAAAGAATAATTTGGAAATTAAGTTAATAAATGAATATGATCTTTTGATCTAAGTACCATACTGGTCTTTATGTCAAAAATTAAAAAAATTACATAGTCAAAAATTCAAAAAAAATTTCATATGTCGAAAATTCAAAAAAATTGCATATGTCAAAAATTCAAAAAAATTGCATATGTCAAAAAAAATTTCATATGTCAAAAATTCAAAAAAATTGCATATGTCAAAAATTCAAAAAAATTGCATATGTCAAAAAAAATTGCATATGTCAAAAATTCAAAAAAAATGTATATGTCAAAATTCAAAAAAATTGCATATGTCAAAAAAATTGCATATGTCAAAAATTCAAAAAAAATTGTATATGTCAAAAATTCAAAAAAATTGTATATGTCAAAAATTCAAAAAATTTTGCATAGTCAAAAATTCAAAAAAAAAATATATATTTTTCAAAATTCAAAAAAAAGATATATATTTCAAAACCCAAGCAAAAAAAAATGAATATTTCAAAACCAAAAATATTTCAATTAGCATTTGTTTGTGGCATTTAGTGTGTTTCATTCATTTTATTTTCAGTGAGCATATGTTTGCTTGTATGTTGCATTTTGCTTAAGTCTGATTACTCTTATTACCTTTGTTAATAAAGGCTATGCCCCTTGACTATTTATTCAAGGAAAATATTAATTGACTATTTATTTGGTCAGGCAAGGGGCTAAGCCTAAACAGATACTTAACCTGTTTGTTAAGTGTTGTACAGGATGCAAGATAAGCACAAGAACACGAGATTGGAGCCCAAAAGTTTCATGTATATATCATGAAAAGGAAAAGAAGTACAAAAGCCCTCAAGGCTGGCTCTCTCCTGCCCCCTCATCCATCTGACTCTGGGCCTCGTCCTGGGCATCTGGCGGTGGAGCTCTAGGAGGTGGAGGCGGTCCCATCGCACTTGGCCCTGCCTGGCCAGATGATATGGCTATGTTGGCAGTAAAGACACTCGCCTGACCTCGATCAATAGCCCGCTGGCGGGCTTGCTGATATCGCTCCTCCACCATCTTGCGCTCATGCTCCGCGACTGACAGCCGACCCTGAAGACTCTCCAGTCGAAGGCGGTCGCGATCTCTCTCCTCAGTCACAACCTCCAGGCGAATCTGGAGGCGTGCAAAATCTCCAGTGGAGAGACGCGCCACCTGCTCCTCTAGAGCCCAGATCCGCGCAGCATCAGCTTCGGTGCGAGCCACTGCAGTACGGGCATGCTCCAGCTCCGCTTCAGCTCTCTGAAGGGCTTCCTGAAGCTCGGCAACCTGAATAAAAGTCGTTGTTAGTTGGCAATCAAGTAATTAAAATCAAATTCAGAAATGAAAAGTTGAAGAACTTACCCGAGCAGCACGATCCTCCTCCGCGAGAGAGGCCCGGTGGATGGCGGAGGTAAGCTGACTCTGGAGGTCAGCCAAGGCAGCGTCATGCGCAGCAGATGATGAAGATGAAGCCCCGAAGGAAGGAGGAGCCGCCTGGGTGTAGACGGCTCGCTGCACCAAAAGAACACTGTCAGTGGTTAATCGCCAAAACAAATAATTAATTAAAAATATGCATTCATATTCATTCATACATACCAGATCGAACAATTCTTTTTGGACTTGTTCTAGCTGGGCCTCCGCATCATGTAGGCGGGCCCGGAGGTCGATGATGACCGCATCACGTGCATCCTGCAAGTCACGCATTCATACATTCATTCACCAACATAAATCAAGATAATAATAAAATTAAAGACGCATGAATGCATACTTACATCGAGTGGTCGGAGGAGCCGAAGTTGATCGGCGTAATGGGCCCGGTAATGCTGGAGGTAGTCCTCGCTACTCTCCGCACGGGACTCCACCCGTACGCCGCGGCGGTGCCAATCCTCGTACTGCTCGGGGAATTTCGCACGCCAATCTGTGAGGGCTTGCTTGCCCCTCATGCTCCTCCCGACGTCCTCCGAGACCTCCTCGTCGATCCATTCCTGGTGGAGGCCCAGGGTCCTCATCACAAGCCGGAGGCGAAGGGGCTCAATTTCGTTGAGGCAATGTAGCCACATTTGCCTCCCAAACCTCCTCCTGCCAGCCGTCACCCACGGCTGACCCTCCTCGCCCATACCAAGGTACGGGCGCCAGATCACCTGCATATAGATTAGATGCATTCATATAAATAATTTGCATTTAAAGAATAAAGAATTGCATTTAATAAAATTTTGAATAAATTAAAAACTTACTAGAAGCTCTGGATAGTCCAAGAACTGACGGCGGAGGGCCGTCAGCTGATGGTGCTGCGGAGCTGTGTCCACAATTGGCTGCCAACGGCAGGCCAAGGGGACAGCATCTGGACGAACAATCCTCGCTCTGCCGAGCGGGAAATAATAGTAGCTCCACACCTGCATACATGAACATATAAGTTAGAAAAAGCATCATATCATATTGCATATCATAACACATTTAATACCTGGAGGAACGGCGAGAAGCCGCTGATAGTAGTCTCGCGGTCCGGAATGACCGCGGATAGATCTGCAAACAGGTGGGCCAGGAGGGCCGCACCCCAAGCATACTCACCTAAGCTATCTAGGTCATCTAACAGATACAGAAATCTACAGTGGATATGGTCGCCCTTCGTACCGAAGAGCAACCGACCGAAGAAAAAGACAAGGAAGACCCTAAGCTGTCGGTCTACCTCCTCTACCTGGCTAGGGTCCCTGCAGTAGACAGAAGAGGATGATTCTGCTAGCCTGTCCCTAAACTCCTCCCGGGTCTCGTCAGACCGACGCCGGGGCTCATCTAATCCAAGGGCAGCCTCTACTTCTACCCTGGGAACCATCCTAGACTCCCTACCTATGCTAGATACCTCTATCCCTAATAAGGCCTCTGCTAATCCCTGATAGTTGGGGTAAGTAACCCCACTAACTGGTCGGCCCTCTACCCGGAGGCCAGTGATCCTGGCCACGTCCTCTAGGGTGGGGACCATATGTCCCCACGGCATTAGGAAAGCCCGGCTTTCCGCATGCCAACGCTCCCTGAGCGCTTGTAACAAGACTAGATCGAGCCAAAATGGCTCGATGTCTAGTATCTCACCGAACCCCATCCGGCGCAGGCGCACCTTCTGGAAGTCCGGGAGCCCTCTGTAAGCCCCTATAACTAGGTCCCAGGAGATCCTAGCCCTCATCACTCCCTGCAAATAAAAAAAAACAATAAAAATAGGGTCAGTAATGATAAAAAACAGGAAAATTCACTCTGTTTTGAAAGGCGTCAGCACACATAGACGTGTTTCAAAACACGTCCACATACCTTGACGCAATTCAAACCTATTTTCTACCTATTTTAAAAATTCGAAATTTGGTTTTAAAAACGTCGACCAAGGGCGACGCCTTTTGAAAGACGTCACCTGGTCTGGACGCCTTTCAAGTCCAGATTTCGGGTTCTTGGAAGAACCCCTTTCTTCCCCTCTTTTTCTTGCCCATTCAAACCACAGAAGACTTACCGTGTGGAGGTCGCCCTCCTCTTCCTCTTCCACCGCCATGGGCGCCGGTGGAGGGAGCTCTTCCTCCAAGAAGGCCGCCGCCTCGGCTAACGCCGCCGGCACCTCCTCGGGAACCTCTTCTTCTTGCCTTCGCCTCCTCTTGGCCAAGGTTTTCTTCTTCCTTGAACCCTCGCCGTGTTCCATGGCTCTAGAAGGAGTTTTGAGAGAAAGATCACCGGAATCACCGGAGCTCGGGTGGAGAGAAGGAATTTTTGAGAAAGTGAGGAAGAAAGGAGGCCCTTCGCGGGTCTGTAACGAAAAGGGTGAAAGGCGTCGACTCAGGAAGACGCGTTTCAGCGCGCATAAGTTGAGGTGGTAAAGGACAGCTGTTTGAATTGGTTGAAACACGTCCACACGGGTAGACACGTTTCAGGTTCTGTCCAGAGCCGTACACAAGAAAATCATGAAAGGCGTCTTTGTTACTAGACGCGTTTTCATGGAATTAATCATGGAATTAATGGCAGAATCCTGGAAAAAGTAGGAGAGAGAGTTGAAAGGCGTCTAGTTATGTAGACACTTTTTAAGCTTAAATCGGGTTTTTAAGGATTAAATTGAATTTCTGGAAAAGGATAGAGTTTGAAAGGCGTCTTTCTGAGTGGACGCGTTTTGCATTTTACAGAACCCGAACTGTTGAATTTTCAGGAAAAATCAGGTTTTTACTTAAGGAAAAATCATGTGCACTTCACAGAAAGTTAGGGAAAGATTATAAGATATGAAAAGTCGTTCTTTATTCAATGGAATCAATTTTTATTACATCAAAATCAAAAAAAGACAAAGGACATTCAAGGGAGAATATCATGAAGATCCTTAAGATAAGGAGATTTCAATCCTTTATCTCTGTCTTTAGAGGATCTTACACGATAGCTAAAGCCAAGATTCTATAGAGTAATAATGATTTGTATGGCTTCATAATCTTCATCGGACTCCAAGTCGCGCTTCTTGATTGGAAGTGTAGGAGAGAATTCAGGGAACTCGCGACGAGCCAAGCTGAGTTGAGTAAGGCACCGGTGTGGATTATACAACACAAACTCAATGGCTCCAATTAACTTGAGGTCTGCTCCTGCTGTGCGGCGCACCCAAACTGGTTTTCCAACAAGAGCAAGCGGAGACGAGTCGAATATGTCGGACGTCATGAGTTTCAAATACTCTCTCCAATCGGCCCGGGTCTTGAGTTTTGGAACCTTGTTGACCATGTACTCATTGAACTTTACAATATTAGCAATGCAATGAATTGGACTATTCAAGAAGATCTGAGATGGATTCAGAGGCCTTTTCTTGCTATGCTCGAATTTGAAGTGAAGTTCTACCCACAAGGCAAAGAGTAGCATGCATCCATATGGAGGATGACCCACAGAAGCCGCAGAAAGTCCACTGTAGAGATATGCTAAGAGAGCAGTGCTAATGGATTTACCTTCGAAAATTGCGCAAATAGCACTAATTTGATCGTCTTCCAAGATGTTATCCTGTGCAGGAAAGAATAAGGCACCGGCAAGGCATGTAACGAGAGCTTTTGTTACATCTTCCGCCTCATCTTCCCTTAAATCTTCAATTTCATAAAGAGTCCACTCGGCTAGTTTTGTGAGATTGATCCCCTTCTTCGTAAGGCATCCTTTAGCTTCTGAAGGATCCTTCATGATAGACGTCAATAGCTGTTGACCGGTGATTCTTTCTTTTGTCAAGGCTATCTTGTCTCTGTTATCTCTAGTCTTTGGGAGACCTAATAGAAGTTCCGCCTCTTCTAGAAGGATGGTGCATTCGAAGTCTTGGAAGAAGAACGTATGAGTTTGGGGATGCCACCACTCGATCAAGGCGCCCATAGCCGCCCAGTCTACGTTCGCACTCTTGTAATTCTTAGCGAGCACTACAAGTCCTTGAAGATCCCACTTGGATATGAACACTTGCATGGAAAGCTTGACACTTTTTGCAAGTTTACGAATCCAAAGGAGAGACGTGAACTTTCTTGGGCCAGGAAACATGGGGTAGGTCTGAAAGAAAGATAAAAAGGAAGCATGATGAGGAGCATGATGAAGAGCATGATGAAAGACATGAAGAGCATGAAAGAACATTGATTGAACTTACTTGAAGATTGGGATTTCTTCCACTAAGGTGATTCTCTATATCTGCAAACATCTCTAGAGACATCTTCATCTTCTTGTTTGAGGAATCCATCTCTCTTTTTCGGAGTTTCTCCTTCTTGAAGCTTGGGAAGTTGGAAAACCTTGAAGAAACCTTGAAAATTTGGAAGAAAACTCTCCTTTGGATCTTGGAATTATGATAAGATTACTTAGGAATAACCTTAGGGTGTTTATAAAAGAGGAATCGCGATCCTAAGTAGACCTTTTCCGGATTGGAAAAGGGATGTGCATTGATAGAGTTGGAGTTCGAATAGAGAACAACCAGAAATCTGTTTCTGTGAGTGAAAGGCGTCGAGTATACCTGACGCGTTTTATCTTTTATATGATTTTTCCGAAATTCTGTGGTTTTTGATGTTTAAATTGAATATTTGTTTGGAATTATTAACAATTTTGATTGCAGAAAATTCAAGAAAGCCTGAGTAAAGCTGGAAAAGTCAAGAAAATCCCATTGTGGAATTCAAGAAGTCCTGACCGTGGCTAAAAAGACGGTTATTTCTATCCTTGTACTCTTCTATGTAAAGCATTTGCATTACTATATGTTAAATATTTATTAGATCATATCAAGGACCTTGTGGTTTTGATGAAACTGGAGTTTGAGTTCCCCTACAACAAAAACAGTGATAATTCCAGAGGATTTTTAATCGCACAGATAGGCCGTTGGATTGTTAATTAGTGGGGACGATGGTTCCACTTTTGTAAAACGGTGCGTGGAAAAACGAGCTTCGGCTTAGCACTGAATTACAAGAATTGGTATCTTGACTCATTAATGACAATTTAACAATATTATCCTTGATTAATTTATATTTTATTTGACTTTATATTTTTCTTTTAGCCCAGCATGCATCATGTAGGACTTTGAAATCATTGTGATAAGAATTAATTACTGATTAAGTTTCAGACCATTAAATCAAATAATTTCAACATGATATGAAATATTCCATTCCGAATTGAGTATCTTGATTATCTTTGAGGTTCACTTGAAGATATCCTTGGAATTCTATCCTTTCTTGGATTCTTTATCCAATATTCTTGTTTTCTTTTAAGATCCATCATGGTTGTAGCACGTCCACATTGGCTGGCAAACGCTCCCCATGATGAAACCTACAGTGTCTACGACCTGGGGTACTTCCCACTCCGAGGAGGTTGATCAACCTTATTTTATTTCCTTGTCTACTTCATCCAGACAGGATTGATTCCATTGATTTCCTTGAGCTATCTTCATTGATAATTTCGAGAAAAATTCCAGTCATGTGATGTTAAGAACGTGTCTCATCACACCTTGGCATCATCTTTTCAGTACATTCCATTCCATTTCACTCCCTTGCAAAGACGATGCCAAGGTGAGGCAGCTGTAGACACGCTAATTTTGACGTCATTTTGAGTAAATTTCATATCATATAATAATGCCTCAAAATGGTCTGATAATTAATCATTAATTAATTTTTATTAATCTTTTTAAGTGTCGGGTTTAACAGATGTGTTTTAAGTTAATCAATTGAATTGATTTTAGCTCAAATTTGAGTTAAAATATGAAGAATTCTAAAAGACGTCGACCCACGTGGACGCCATTTAGAGTTTATTCCTGTTTTAACGTTTAAATTTGAATTTTAATTAATTTATTTATTAACTAAAAGGCGTCTGGGAATGTCGACGCGTTTTAAGTTTCCTAAGTGATTTTAACTTCTCCTCCGGATGTTTATCCTTATCTTAATTAGTCTAAAAGACGTCTACATAGATGGACGCGTTTTACCTAATAAAGATAAAGATAAGTTTTCCCGGATATTTATCCTTATCTTAATTAATCTGAAAGGCGTCAGCCAAGGTGGACGCGTTTTAGATAATTACAGATAAAGATGAATTAATCAGTAATTATCTGTCGGTTAAGATGGATAAATTCGGGTTTTTTTGCTATGTTAATCTCGAACGCAAGAAATGCCTATAAATACCCTGCATGTTGAAAGAAAAAAGAGAGAACAGAACAAAATTAAGTTGAGCTGAGTCATAGCGTTATAGCGAATTGAAGATCGGAGCAACAACGTCGTAACGCCGGAGCGCTGCCATTTCCAGAAGTCGGCGTCCCTTTCAAGATCTTCATCCTTTCAAGAGCTTCATCCGATTGGGCATAAGTTTTTCAATACTGCATTCATCTTCATTAATTTTATTTTTCATATTCACTTCATGCAAACACACACCACAGCATAATCTTTCAAAAAACTACTTGATCTAAGGGGTTTCAAAGCCATTAAAAAAGTGAGTTTGCTGTTTTAAATATGCTTAACATCATGATTAGTTCAGATACTACTTCTATTTAAATTCTCATCATAGTTCTTTATTTTTGTTTCTGTCTCTGCTGCACTCAACAACAACAAGAGATCAAAAAGGGGAAATCAAGCATAACTTCTGGACGATCCTCAACCTCAAATTCAACAGCAAGAACAAAGAAGCAAAGAAAGGGCTCTCTTTCTTCAGCCGGCTGAGGAAGGGGAACCAAGGACTCAATCTTCCGCGTTTGAAAGGTAGGCGATCATACTCTCTTTTGAAACTTTTAAGTTAAAAGTTTCTGGCGATCACTGCACTTTAGTTGCTGTTTTAATAGGTTAGTTTACACTAAACAACATAGATATTTCATGTTAATCACACGATCATTCTAAGCACCTACAAATACTATACCTGCTTTGAATCATAATCAAAAGAAAACATTGCATCACATACATGTCTAGTGTGGTCATGGATAGCACAGTGGATTTGACTGGAGCTATAAGGATTGAGGTTTTCGCATCCGGTTATCGGGTCAGTTTATAGGGTCGGATCTCGTAGTTTAGGCCCTGATGGGGCTGAGACTCTGTTCTGTTTCGCGTCGAGCCTGCTCGACGCGGTTTAAACGACGTCTAGCAATGTAGACGCGTTTTAGGCTGTACCACGTCGACGCCACGTGGGCTGGCCTTGGGTCGCGAGAGTATGGCCCCAGTCATATCATCTGAATGGCATCTTGGATGGACGACGCCATTCAGAGTACTACCCTGGCTTGTCAGTGTACGGCCCGATCTTGTCATCTGAAAGACGTCAGGCGTGCACGACGCGTTTTACCTAGCTTCTGGTTGACCCCGCGAACCCTCCTTCCTTTCCCTCATTCCCTCATTCCTCTCCTCTCTCCTCTCTTCCTCCGGCGGCACCGGCGGCCCCTTTCCCCCTCCTTCCTTTTCCTCCCTCCATTTCACCTCTCCCTCCACTCCAATAACCTCCCAACTCCCACCACCACCACCACCATCTCCTCTGCTGCGTTCTTCTCTCCGGACGGCGGCCGACGTCCCAGTGGAGTAACGACGTCCTCGGCGGTACCGGCGGCGGCGTGGGGTGAGACGGGTTGGCGGCTTGGAGCTAGGAGGAGTCCGAGTAACTGGTAGGGTGACGATCCCCGTAGTATTTTATTTAAAAACCATGTCTTCCCGCTTTGAAGCATGTATGTTTTCCCGCTTTGAAGCATGTTTAGGGGTGTTTCTTGAGGTGAAAATACTAAATACATGTAATGAGAAATTGGGTATTTTAATAGGTAGTTAGGTTCTTCTCCCCATTCTCCATGTTTTTTGTGTTTCTACACGATTTTTAGGGAGGAAATCCCACCCTGTGGATTGGGAGATGCGGAGGAAGAACCTGTCTGTGAGGGATAAATGGCGTTGGGGGACAGCGACGCCTTTTAGAAAGGCGGCTCCCACCCACGACGCGATTTAGCCCAATAACAGACCCTGTTTCTAGACTGATGAGCGTTTGGGAGCAGCGACGCATTTCAAAAGGCGACTTACGTGGGCGACGCGTTTTAAGTGAAATTACCCCGTAGCCTGTCTCTGCTTCTGTCGCCATCAGGCAACGAGGGACAGCGACGCCTTTCAAAAGGCGGCTACATGTGACGACGCGTTTTAGGCCATTTTCGAGGCCAGATTCCACACGAACCAGTTTAGGAGGCTTGAATGGCGTCGACCTTGAGCGACGCGATTCAAGACATAATCACATTAATTCATGCTGTTAACATATCTTCACACTGTTAGATAGTTTGGTTTATTGCATGCTTAAAATCGTACTCGAGGATGAGGACTTACGTGATCGGATCGCACTGTGTTGTGTTTCGTGCGACCGTGGACCTAGAGTGACAATTGTAGCGTTTGCCACCCTGTGTCGGTGTGGGAGGGACACAGTGACGGTGTGGGAGTGGTGGGGTGACGCCTAGAGAGAGGGTCACCTGGTGTACCCCGGGGTTAGCTAGTACCGGTGTAGGAGTGGTACCTGTGGAGTGTCACTCATGCTGGGGGAAGCAGGAACCACCTAGAGCCAGTTTGGCCGGAGTAGCTAGCGTGCTATTTGTTTAGCCTCAGCGGGTCGATGTTTTCCCGCGTTCGGCCGTGTGGTTGACGTGTTTTGCCGAGACGCTGGTTGTGGGCTCCTTGGTAGCATGATTCTAGAGTTATGTATGATACATTTCGAATGCTTGTGGTTTATATCGAGATTTAGGAGTAGTGATTACAGCTTTACTTGGTTAATTTACCTATATTTGTGTTGCTGCACTTGTGGGTGTGTGAGTGGGTGGTGGGGATCGAAGCATCCCTACTGAGTCTTTTCGTTGAGACTCACCCTTGCGGTTTTCAGGTGAGGGTTCCAGGTAGGCTTAGCGAGGAGAGTGCTACTTTGGGTTGCGCGCCAGCAGCCGTTGCTCTGGGGTATGCCCCGACGTAGTTGTTATTTTATTTTCTGGCCTGTACGCTTAATTATTTCTTTTCAGTTGGAGTATGTAATTATTTGCTGTGTCGAGTCGCATTGTAATAACTTTTAATACTTGCACTTCCTTTTTAATTCAATGCGATGTGAATGTTTAGCTTAGTTTATTATTTATTTTTCAGACTTATCTAGATCCTGGTTTGGCTCCAAACTAATGATTCGGTACCCATTTAGTAATCGGATCCCCGATTATAGGGTGGCGGGTCATTACAATTGGTATCAGAGCATTCGGTCTGGCAAATAAATGAATAACTAGGTTAAATATTGTAATTCCGGCAAATAATTAGATTATCCCGTGCAGGCACGGCGGTAGTGTAGGTTTTAGGATTCTAATTAGAACTTTTCGATTTTTGTGATTATAGGCGATTAGATGGCTCCTAGGAAGAGGATGCCAGTTATTAAAGAGCGGGGAGATGTCCCTAGTGGATCTGAGGCTGGTAGGCCGAGTATGGAGCATTTCATGGAGGCTATGATGGACACGATGGCTAGATACCAGACCCGAAACCCTAGTGAGAGTTACAGTGCTCGGGGAGAGTCTTCAGCTACACTGGAGAAATTCCTGAAGCTGAGGCCACCTCATTTCACCGGTCGTCTCGACCCTGATGAGGCTATTCATTGGTTGAGGGAGATGGAGAAGACTTTTGACACTATGGATTGTGCAACAGCTGAGAGGACTCCGTTGGCTACCTTCATGTTGAAGGATGATGCCTACGATTGGTGGACCACTTTGAAGAGTTTGTCATATGCAGATAGGAGTCTCAGGGAGATTCCATGGGAGACTTTCGTGAAGGAATTCAATGCACAGTATTTTCCTAGGCATGTTCAGAGGGCCAAGGAGAGGGAATTTATGGAGCTGACCTAAGGAAGCATGACAGTGCTTGAATACCAGACAAAGTTTGTTTTGCTTGGAAGGTTTGTGCCTTTTATCTCAGGAGACGAGGAGCGTCGGACTGAGAGATTTGTGGATGGACTAAGGTCCAATCTGAGGAGTTTTGTGGCATCCCATTGTTGTACAGATTTGGCATCAGCGGTTAAGTGTGCCGCGGCAGTAGATGCACAGTAGGATCAGTCAGCCCGGGAGAGGGGACTGACTACTCAAGGGCCAGTTCGTGGCATGGGAAAGACGGCAGCAGCAGCTCCTTCGTCCGGATCAGGATCATCTTCACTCGGCTCCAGATTCAAGAGGTTCTTTCGAGGCAGTGGCAGCAGTAGTTGGAGCAGCGGTAGCAGCAGACCCAGGCAGAGCCAGCAGAGTCAGTCGGTGTCCAGTGCTCAACAGGAGACAGGTCAGAGGCTTCTGGCAGCCTGTCGGCATTGCGGTGGCACTCACGGTGGGACTCAATGTCCTGCTTTTTTTGGGAGGTGTTACACCTATGGCCAGCAGGGCCATTTGGCGAGGTATTGCCCGCAGGGGCATGGTCAGGGGCAGGGACCAGGTGATCAGAAGAAGCCGAGGACCCAGGGGAGAGTTCTAGCTATCACCAGGAAGGAGGCTCGTGCATCCAACTTGGTGGAAGGTACACTTTATGTCCTTGGGAACTCCGCACATGTGTTAATTGATTTGGGTGCTTCGCATTCTTTCATTTCTGAGCAGTTCGTAGATGTTCTTTCTGCACCCGTTGATGAGATACCTGATGGAGTAATGGTAGAGGTTCCTTCTGGGGATTTCTTGTTGTCTTATAACTGTTTGAGTGAAATTCCCTTGACCATTGAGGGCCATGAGTTACCTGCCCAGTTGGTTGTGCTTGCCATTCGCGACTTTGATGTCATCCTAGGCATGGACTAGTTGGAGGCTTATTTTGCCGAGGTGGACTGCCACAGGAAGAGGGTGCGTTTCTCTATTCCGGGCATCCTGACCTTCTACTTCCAAGGTATTAGGCTCTCTTCTTGAGGTATTCTTATTTCTGCCTTTAAGGCCCAGAGGTTGCTTGTTGGTGGTTGTGAGGCCTTCCTTGCCTCTGTTGTTTTAGCTGATGTTAGTGGTAGTCCCAGTCCTTGGGAGGTGCCTGTAGTTTGTGACTTTGTAGACGTGTTTCCTGAGGAGTTGCCTGGCCTTCCTCCTCAGCGAGAGGTTGAGTTTACTATTGAGCTTGCACCTGGTACTACGCCCCTGTCTAAGGCCCCGTATCGGATGGCGCCAGCCGAACTCGCTGAGTTGAAGCCACAGTTGCAGAAATTACTGGATAAGGGTTTCATTCGTCCCAATACTTCTCCGTGGGGTACTCCAGTTATATTTGTCAGGAAGAAGGATGGTTCTCTGAGGTTGTGTATTGATTATAGACAGCTGAACCAGGTGACGATAAAGAACAAGTACCCACTTCCAAGGATTGATGATCTGATGGATCAGTTGCAGTCTGCGAAGGTGTTTTCAAAGATTGACTTGAGATCAGGGTATTATCAGATGAGGATCCGTGAGGTTGATGTTAGTAAGACGGCCTTTAGGACCCGGTATGGACATTATGAGTTTTTGGTTATGCCTTTTGACTTGACCAATGCTCCGGCGGCTTTTATGGATTTGATGAATCGGGTCATCAGGGCCTATCTGGATAAGTTTGTGGTGGTATTTGTAGATGATACTTTGATATACTCTTCTTCTGAGGAAGAGCATGCCACACATCTTCAGGTTGTATTACAGGTTCTGAGAGAACACCAACTCTATGCCAAGTTTAGCAAGTGTAAATTCTGGCTAGACAAGGTGCACTTCTTGGGGCATGTCGTTTCCGGTGATGGCATTGCAGTGGATCCAGCCAAGATCGAGGCAGTAATGGATTGGAGCAGACCAACAACTGTAACTGAGATCAGGAGCTTCTTGGGGCTAGCAAGTTATTACAGACGGTTTGTCCAGGGTTTTTCTTCGATAGCGGCTCCCATGTCGAGGTTGACTCGTAAGGGAGTTCGTTTCGTGTGGACCGAGGAGTGCGAGCGGAGTTTCATTGAGTTGAAGACTCGCCTCACTTTGGCTCCAGTGTTGGTGCTTCCATCAGGTTCAGGTGGATTTGTGGTTTATTCAGATGCATCACGTCGAGGTTTGGGTGCAGTTCTGATGCAACATGGTAAGGTTGTGGCCTATGCTTCTAGGCAGCTGAAGAAGTATGAGGAGAACTATCCCACTCATGACTTAGAGTTGGCAGCTGTGGTATTTGTACAGAAGATCTGGAGGCATTATTTGTATGGAGAGAAATTTCAAGTTTTTACTGATTACAAGAGCCTGAAGTATGTATTTACGCAGAAGGACCTGAACTTGAGGCAGCGTAGGTGGATGGAATTTATCAAGGATTATAACCTCGACCTTTCTTATCATCCGGGCAAGGTGAACGTGGTGGCAGACGCCTTGAGTCGGAAGATGGTCATGTCATATCTCATGGTTCGAGAATGGAGGTTATTTGAGCAGGTTGTAGAATCTTCCTTTAGAATTCCGCAAGAGGCTGATAAAGCCGTATTGGCTAGCTTAGCTGTGAGGCCAGCAGTGTACCATGCCATAATTGAGGCTCAGAGGGCAGATGCAGAGTTACCACAGATTCTCCAGAGACGAGAGGTGGAATTGTGGGATGATGGTACAGTCAGATTTAGAGGCAGACTTTTATGTTCCGGCCGAGGAGGACGTGCGGAGGTGTGTCCTGGATGAGGCACACCGTTCTAGATACGTAGTGCATCCCGGAACGACTAAGATGTATCATTACTTGAGGAGGCACTTTTGGTGGCCTGGCATGAAGAAGGATGTGGCTGAGTATGTGGCAAAGTGCCTGACTTGTCAGCAGGTTAAGGCAGAACATCAGAGACCCGGAGGATTGTTGCAGCCCTTGCCGATCCCGGAATGGAAATGGGAGCATGTGACTATGGACTTTGTGATGGGATTACCTGTATCCCCTGGCAGAAGGGATGCGATCTGGGTCATTGTTGATCAATTGACCAAGTCGCCACACTTCCTGGCTATTAGGAAGGACTGGTTAGTCGGTAAGTTTCTAGGTTCTGGAAGAGTTTTCAGAAGGCCTTGGGCACGCAGTTGGCCTTCAGCTCGGCCTATCATCCCGAAACTGATGGGCAGTCGTAGAGGACCATTCAGACTCTGGAGGATATGCTCAGGGCATGTTGCCTAGACTGGGGAGGTTCTTGGGAGCAGTACTTGTCTATAGTGGAGTTTGCTTACAACAACAGTTATCATTCTAGCATCGGTATGGCGCCTTATGAGGCACTGTACGGGCGACCATGTCGATCTCCTGTGAATTGGTCCGAGATTGGCGAGAGGTAGATAGCAGGACCAGAGTTGGTTCAACAGTGTGCTGATGTTGCCAGAGTGGTACAACATAAATTGATTACAGCTCAGAGTAGACAGAAGAGTTATGCAGACATCCGTAGGAGACCACTTGAGTTTGAGGTTGGGGACCACGTGTTTCTCCGAGTCTCACCCTCCAAGGGTGTTATGAGATTCGGGAAGCGAGGTAAGCTGAGTCCGCGATATGTTGGGCCTTTTCCCATTCTTGCTCGAATTGGGGAAACGGCGTATCAGCTAGCCTTGCCGCCCAGTCTTGCAGGGGTGCACGACGTGTTCCATGTTTCTTTGCTGAGGAGATATGTTTAGGATCCATCTCATGTTTTAGATTTTTCAGAATTAGAAGTCGTTGAGGACTTGTCCTTTCTAGAGTTTCCAGTACTTATTGAGGATCGCAGGGATCAGGTCCTTCGTAACAAGGTTGTACCTCTGGTTAAGGTGATTTGGCAGTATCGCTCCGGAGGCGATGCAACTTGGGAGCGCGAGGATGAGATGCGGGAGCAGTTTCCCTACCTTTTCTCGTAAGTTCTCTTGTGAGCTTGTATCTTTATGTTTCAACTTCGTTAATTGTAGCAGGCAATTTTGGGGACGAAATTCTTTTAAGGGGGGGAGAATGTAAGGATTGAGGTTTTCGTATCCAGTTATCGGGTTAGTTTTCAGGGTCGGATCCTGTAGTTCAGGCCCTGATGGGGCTGAGACTCTATTCTGTTTTGCGTCGAGCGCGGTTTAAACGGCGTCTAGCAATGTAGACGCGTTTTAGGCTGTGCCACGTGGGCTGGCCTTGGGTCGCGAGAGTACGGCCCCGGTCATATCGTCTGAATGGCGTCTTGGATGGACGACGCCATTCAGAGTACGACCCTGGCTTGTCAGTGTACGACCCAGTCTTGTCATCTGAAAAACGTCGGACGTGCACGACGCGTTTTACCCAGCTTCTAGTTGACCCCGCGAACCCTCCTTCCTTTCCCTCATTCCTTCATTCCTCTCCTCTCTCCTCTCTTCCTCCAGCGGCACCGGCGGCCCCTTTCCCCCTCCTTCCTTTTCCTCCCTCCATTTCACCTCTCCCTCCACTCCAATAACCTCCCAACTCCCACCACTACCACCACCATCTCCTCCGCGGCATTCTTCTCTCCGGACGGCGGCCGACGTCCTAGTGGAGTAACGACGTCCTCTGCGGTACTGGCGGTGGCGTGGGGTGAGACGGGTTGGCGGCTTGGAGCTAGGAGGAGTCCGAGTAACTAGTAGGGTGACGATCCCCGTAGTATTTTATTTAAAAACCATGTCTTCCCGCTTTGAAGCATATATGTTTTCCCGCTTTGAAGCATATATGTTTTCCCGCTTTGAAGCATGTTTAGGGGTGTTTCTTGGGGTGAAAATACTAAATGCATGTAATGAGAAATTGGGTATTTTAATGGGTAGTTAGGTTCTTCTCCCCATTCTCCATGTTTTCGTGTTTCTACACGATTTTTAGGGAGGAAATCCCACCCTGTGGATCGGGAGATGTGGAGGAAGAACCTATCTGTGAGGGATAAATGGCGTTGGGGGACAGCGACGCCTTTTAGAAAGGCGGCTCCCACCCACGACGCGATTTAGCCCAATAATAGACCCTATTTCTGGACTGATGAACGTCCAGGAGCAGCGACGCCTTTCGAAAGGCGACTTGCGTGGGCGACGCATTTTAAGTAAAATTACGCTGTAGCCTGTCTCTGCTTCTGTCGCCATCAAGTAACGAGGGACAGCGACGCCTTTCAAAAGGCGGCTACATGTGACAACACGTTTTAGGCCATTTCCGAGGCCAGATTTCACATGAACCAGTTTAGGAGGCTTGAATGGTGTCGACCTTGAGCGACGCGATTCAAGACAGAATCACATTAACTCATGCTGTTAACATATCTTCACACTGTTAGATAGTTTGGTTTATTGCATTTTTAAAATCGTACTCGAGGATGAGGACTTACGTGATCGGATCGCACTGTGTTGTGTTTCGTGCGACCGTGGACCTAGAGTGACAGTTGTAGCACTTGCCACCCTGTGTCGGTGTGGGAGGGACACAGTGCCGGTGTGGGAGTGGTAGGGTGACGCTTAGAGAGACGGTCACATGGTGTACCCCGGGGTTAGCTAGTACCGGTGTAGGAGTGGTACCTGTGGAGTGTCACTCGTGCTGGGGGAAGCAGGAACCACCTAGAGCTAGTTTGGTCGGAGTAGCTAGCGTGCTATCCGAGGGGTTACTGTTTGGCCTCAGCGGGTTGATGTTTTCTCGTGTTCGGCCATGTGGTTGGCGTGTTTTGCCGAGACGCTGATTGTGGGCTCCTTGGTAGCATGATTCTAGAGTTATGTATGATACATTTCGAATGCATGTAGTTTATATCGAGATTTAGGAGTAGTGATTACAGCTTTACTTGGTTAATTTACCTATATTTGTGTTGCTGAACTTGTGGGTGTGTGAGTGGGCGGTGGGGATCGAAGGATCCCTACTGAGTCTTTTCGTTGAGACTCACCACTGCGGTTTTCAGGTGAGGGTTCCAGGCAGGCTTAGCGAGGAGAGTGTTGCTTTGGGTTGCGCGCTAGCAGTCGTTGCTCCGGGGTATGCCCTGACGTAGTTGTTATTTTATTTTCTGGCCTGTACGCTTAATTATTTCTTTTCAGTTGGAGTATGTAATTATTTGCTGTGTTGAGTCGCATTGTAATAACTTTTAATTCTTGTATTTCCTTTTTAATTCAATGCGATGTGAATGTTTAGCTTAGTTTATTATTTATTTACGAGACTTATCTAGATCCTGGTTTGGCTCCAAACTAATGATTCGGTACCCATTTAGTAATCGGATCCCCGATTATAGGGTGGCCGGTCGTTACAGGAGCAAACAGTCAAACACACACACAATCTAACACAACAATTATATTAGATAACCTGCGAACACATAGGCAAGAGATCTCTATCTTTTCGCCTTTCTGGTTGCAGCTGTGGATCGTCCTCGCTCCTTCATCGGTTGCCTCGATCAGATTACAATAATTCTAGAATTACAACTAAATTAAAGAAGACCTTATGGCGAGTACAAGAGAGAGGGAGGTAGAAGTACATCGGAGTATGAGAGAGGGAGAGATACGCAGATCTCCATTTATTAAGAATTAATAAACATCCATCATTCATCCACGATCCACACCGACACATCATTCATCAGATGAACAATTAAATAAGTGCATATCCATGATCACAGTGTGTTTTAAACATCCATACAAGATATAGCGTATCACATGGCTAAAATAAAAGAGTTTTCAAAATAAATAATTTTGGCTTTCAAAAAGCTGGGATCTAATCAAAATTGGTATTTGAATTTCGAAAAACTCATTTTATTAACTTAACATGCAATTAAATCAAAATTTAAAAGCATCAAAACACACATCTCATGTGCACACACTCCAAATTAATAATTCCAGATTATTCCATGCAAATTAGAACAATTCTAATAATTAAATAATCTAACATTTAGATTAAACAATATAAATAATCTAACAATTAGATTATTAATAACTAATCTAACTCTTAGACTAGTCTAATAAAGTTAATTAATAATTTAACACTTAAATTAATAATCAACTCCAATTACTTATTAACCACTAACCTAACTCTTAGATTAGACAACTAATGTTAATTATTAATTTAACTCTTAAACCAATAATTAACACTAACAAATTAATAACTAATTAATCTAACTCTTAGATTATATAATTAAAGTTATCATTAATTTAACTATTAAATTAATGACTAACAATAATTAATTAAGGACTACTAATTTAACATTTAAATTAGTCAATTAAATTAATTATTAACTTAACACTTAAATTAATAACTAACTTTAATTGAATAATTAACAATTAGAAGAATTAATAACTAATAATCTAACACTTAGATTAATAATCATTAACCACTAATCTAACCTTTTAAATTAGTCAATTTATGTTAATTACTAACGTAACACTTAAATTAATAACTAACATAAATTAATTAATAATTAGATGAATTATTAATTAATAATCTAACAAATATATTAATAATTATTAGCCACTAATTTAACTCTTAAATTAGTCAAATTAAAATTAATTATTAGTTTAACATTTAAACTAATAACTAACTAATTCACTATCAACAAATTATTAATTAAATAATGATTCCAAATCATTAATAACCCATATAAATTAAAATTGAATAACAATTTTAATCTTCAAAAAAATTTTGAATTATATAATTAAAATAAAATTTTAATTATATATTAAATGGGCTGGGATTTTAAAAGGGATAATAGGGTTAAAAGAGGTTAATTGGCTGAACCAAGTGGCCAACAGGCTCGTGACTCTGGCTCGGCCAGGCTCGAGCCAGGGCTTGACCCTGGTTCAGGGCCGGTTCACCCCAGCCGGCTCGGCCCGAACTGCTCCACCTACCTGTGGTTCGCCCCCACCCGAAACCCTAGTTCCTGCAGCATGCAGCAACCGGCAGCTCGGCAGAGCGGCTCCGCCTGGCGACAGGGCCCCCGACGCTGGCCGGCCATGCCGGTGATGCCCCTGGCGCCGGCGGGCTCCGCGGCGCCGGCGAGGGTCCCCATAGGCTGCTGTCCGAGCCCCTTTTTAAACCTGGTTTTTAAGTTTCTCTTCAAAAAACGTGGGGAAGAATAAGGAGTTGGGGCTCTTGTCGGCCATCACCAGCGGGTTCTCCGGTGACGGCCTTGCAACCCGTGGTGCCCAGTGATGATCTCCAGAACATCCGGAGTGCCGATCCTCCATCCCAACACTTGGGAGGCCCGAACAAAGCGGAAATAATCCTCGTTCTTCATCACATGAAGAACCCCCGAAAAATCCCCAATTATTTCGAAAAATTGCAGAATCATAATCTGATTATTAGTGTTCATCTCATGAACACAGATCCAGCAAAAAATCGACTTTTAAGCATGGAATTAAATCATAGAAAAATTAATTTCGGAGACCGAAATGGGACGAGAAACAGTGGAATCTGGCTCTGATACCACTGTTGGGTTTCTCCAGATCTTACACGCAGCGGAAAATAAAATAAAAATCAGAGATCCGTTCCCGTTTCGAAAAACTAAAAACTACGATTATCGGATAATCGATTCTCACCGTGTGCGGATTCGAATCTGCAACTGTTCGGTTCCGTCGGTGCGACACCGCAAGCCGCGTAAGCGCCCGACCTCTAGCGAAGTCCACGCGATCCTCCTCGCGATGAATATCCTCACGTTCCTCGTTCTTCGTAGCCCACGAACCCTCCGCCGGTCGCCGCAACGATCGCCGCAACGCGCGGACGATTTCCCGTCGAATGGGATTCGGAGAAGCGGTGGAGCAGATCTGGATCTGTCTAGACGCCAAAGAGAGAGAGAAACAGAGGAGGGGCGGCTAGGGTTAGCAGCATCTTGGCCTGCTTAGTCCGTTCGTTATGTTTTATACTAACCGCGCGATTTTTTATAAAAACCCCCGGTTTGTATAAAACCCACTTATTTATCCATCGCCTTGAGAATCATTTGCGTGTGACCCTATAGGCCCAATTACCAGTCTAGTTAATGGCCCAACAAGCCCAGATACTCCTCACTGGCTTTATTAATAAATTAATAACCTTTTATTAATTAATTAATCAATCGAATTGATGTTGCACATCGAATTCGACCGGGCCTCCGATCACGTTGGGTGCCAAGTAACACCGCGTGAACCCGGAAGGTATCGGGGTTAAGCAACCCACTCTTGGAACCTTTCCGCCGAGAGTTACCACGTGGATATAATCCTTCATTCGTACAATGCTCTCGAGTCAACTCAGGGTATGGCGTGCTGTCAAACCCTAACCGGTCGACTCACTTGGATTGGATGCCGCTGATAAATATCGAAAAACTCCTTTCCCGATATTATCGTCCGCCCTGGCCAGGGACTTCCGCGCATCCTTCCTAGAGCATTCTCTCTCTAAGTACCGAGAGTGAATGATTCCTTATTGACACACAATTCCCTTCGACGGTATTCCGCTGTACCCAATCCTTGGCATTTTAGAATCCCGTGGCTAGAGATTCCTAAACCAAGGTAAAAGCACAGAAGTCCACCGACAAGGTGTCCTTGGTGTCTCAGGTCCGAGGACCATCCACGCAACTACGACAATAGAATCAAGCTGGTTGACAGTGAGGTACAATACCATCCAACGATTTAGTCGGATCAGTTCAGTGAACTCATTCTCCAATGAGCACCTACAGATTCGCCTTAGTGTCTCCACACAAGTGACTTATGAGATCAATCACCCTCATCATATGAGCAGGAGTAATCTGTACTAGTCTAACTGGATATCCGATGTCCTTCTCGGATATCCTCCGACTAGGAACGATTAAGAATATGTGTGTTTAAGTGATCAGTCTCATTAGTATGATCTCATCATAATCTAATCACTATAGTACATATTCACGGACTTCATTATGAAACGATAATTAACGCGATTTACACATAATGAATATTATGCCATTATATTAATAAATGAACGAGATTTACATAGTCAGATTGGCTTGTAGGCCACCTAAACCTAACACCTCCGTCATGGGCTTGTTCTTCTAACTCTTCTCCTCTTTCTTTTCTATGCACTGCATTCACTACCTTTCCACATATCATAGTCTCCTTTTACTACATCCCATCCATCTCATCACCATGACACACACGTACACTTCATTGCATGTATCCTTGGACATCCTACCACCCACTCTAACAGAGGTTTCAAACAAAATAAAAGGGAGGTGGGTGGCTATAACATATGATCATCTTCCCTCCCCAAACATCCATCTGGTGCGTCCCCTTTCAATTTTAACTCGTTTATTTATTTGCATGAACGGATTCTACATATTGCAATTCTAATTGAGTTATTTCTTTTCTCTATCTTGTCCTTTCTTTTTTGGGACCCTTACCACATTTTGTGTGTAGACTACCGAGCTCTCCCCCTTCGGCCGGCCGGAGGCAGAGAAGAGTAACCCGTCGTCTCCCGCTCCATCAGAACGCGATCAATCTCACCATCCTGCGGAGCATAGAAACCGTAAGATAATGCTCCTGGCGATCTCATACTTCAATTCTTGACCCGATCAAAATCGCCGTAGTGCTAAGACGAACGGAGAAGCCCTGGCGCGTGAAGAGATAGTGGCGGGGACGTTCCGGGCGCCTACCGCCCTCTGGCGATCACGGTGGGACATCTACTTGCTTGCTGCACACACCGTGATCAAAGGTAAGAAGGTAAGGCCCTGACATTTTTTATTTTTTTTAATCTGGACGGCCTGTAGCTTGGCCGTCCAAGCTATCAGACGGCCAAACGGTCGGCCGTCCAACATCTTGGACGGCCACTTGTCTAGCCGTCGAGGTTTCTAGACGGCCAGGTTCTTGGCCGTCCTCTCATTTGGACGGCCAATCCCCTGGCCGTCCTCTCCCTTGGACGGCCAATCCCCTGGCAGTCCCCCCCCTTTGACGGCCAATCCGCTGGCCGTCCTCCCTACTTTGACGGCTACTCTATTGGCAGTCCATGTGTGTTGTCCATGTGTGCTAACTACTTTTCCTATTGATGTTCATTGTATGTTCTGGCTAGTTCTTTGTTAAGTTACTGGATTTTTCAGGGTACTCTCCGCGGGGGTTTTAAGGAAGAGCCGGCATCACATCTCTAGTCACCTCTCCTACAGTATTTGACTCTCCACCTGTGGATTTCCACTCGGGTGTGACTAGTCTTATTCTGTTGGGAACATCCGTGAGTCTCCGCGAGCTAGGGATTCCCACTTGGCCGCCAAGTAGGTTGTACCTAAAATCACCTAATAGGAACCTGGGTTTGTGTGAGGAATTGAGTCTTTCCATTCACAATCATCCACCCATAGGCGTCATTGAGAAAATTATTTCAAAATCAAAGACACTTAACTAAACTCTGGTGGAACAGGTTTTGAAAGGAGAATACAGGGTCGCTAACATTTGTACTTGATTTGTTAGAAACCAACACTCATAATACACGGTTAACCTTTCAAGTGAAATATAAAATCTTTTAGGATTTGTGTTTCATAATGAATCGAATGTATGTTAACACTGTGTATGATGACATGGATGAGTTTGGTAACAATGTCACGCACAACCCTCTGTTTGAAATTGAAGAAGATCCACAACAAACCTTCATAGGTATGCTCCAAGCATCTAGAGAAGGACTTCTGAGGAAAGATTCTGATGACTCTTCTACCTCTCAAGGAGAAGATGAGCTGGTAGTTTCAAGTAGAACATTGCAAAATCCTAGAGAAGATCTGGAACTTATTGCTGTATTATCACGTTATACTCTTGATCAACTTATCCAGTTAGTCTCCCGTGGCAAAATCCAGGATGCCACTCCTCGGAAGACTCAATTCCAAGGATCTTCTAGCCGACCCCAGGCTGATCAAACAATGCCAGCTCAAACAATTCCATCTAATCTCATCAACCAGGTCACACCTCCCAAGCAGGAGGAGTTCATCTACAAGAATGAGGTCGAGACTTGTGTGCGGCAACTCATGGCCGAAAATCTCATCCTGAGACAACCTCATTCCCTTTCGAGCTATTGTAAGCTCCCTGCAGCCTACTTCCCACCAGGATTCAAAGTGCCTAAGTAGAAGAAGTACGATGGTACCACTGACCCACATCATCACTTATTAGGGTTTCTCATAGATTCTCACCAGTGGCTCTTTGATAGAGTCCTCCTTGTCCACCTCTTTTAGAAGTCTCTCGAGGGAGAGGGCTTAAGATGGTTTTCTTCTCTACCAGTCACTGACCTAATCAATTTCGATAAGGTCTCTGAAAGATTCATCACCCATTTCAATCACATGGCAGCCTTGCCCCCTACCTTATTTGATCTCGTAATGGAAAAAATGAAGTCTGACGAAGACTTCACTCACTTTGCTAATAGGTGGAGAGCCATGGACTCTAGAGTAGAGGTTGTCATCCCTGAAGCCCAAGCTGTCACTATGCTTGTTAACAACGCTACTCCTCAGCTCCGAGCTATTCTCATGCTTAGCGAATTTCAAACATTTGCTCAGCTATATAATCGAGCTAGAGTAGTTCAGTCTTAGATCCGAGACTCCACCCTGCCCTTGTTCTTTGAGAACAGAAACAGGAATAAGAAAGCCACATCGACTCCCACCACAGAAGGAGTCACCATCAATGAGCAGGTTAGTATGCTAGCCCCGCCAACCAGGATTCCCAATTCTCAACCTAAGTCTGATGCTCAGCCCAATCAGAAACAATACTCAGTTGTTCCTCCCTAGACTAATTATAGTCGTCCTATGGCTAAATGTGCATCATATCCACCTCTGCCAGAATCGTTAGTAGACATTTTTTATGCCTTGCTAGCCTTCAATGCCATTCAACTCCCACCTCAACGAGAAGGTGTTCCGCGCAGTGCGGACACGTCCAGGTATTGCCCCTGCCATAGGGTCCCAAGTCACACGATCTACAACTGCTTCACTTTTAGGGATTGGGTGTATGACCTGAATGATGAAGGTCGGATAAACTAGGAGGATATTAAGAAGGCTATTGATGCTTTAAAGGCCAAGAAGGAGTTAGGAATTGTGAAAGATCCGTTACCTTCTCATCAAGTAGTCCAAGATCCCTCCAGTTCTCAAAGTAAGGTCAATACTTTGATCAAAGACCTGGAACCCAGAGTAGTCTGCAGAGAACAATATTGGGAGTATGAAGGATCTGGGATAAAACATCAAGATCCCACTTGGTCACATGAGACTAGAGGAATTACCTCAAAAGTCTCCACGATCTCCCAAGACAAGCCTTTGGTCCTAATCCGACCTAAAGAACAACCAACAATCCTCAAGCCAGTCACCCTCATTCAGATCCCTCCGATCACAGCTAAGGGACCCACCCTATCCGTCTTCTGCCCAACTAAGAATCAGGGGTCGATGACCTGCCTCAATCCTATAAGGTCACCAATGAATGAAGCAGATCCGATCTCAGTGGGAGTAACGCTCAGGAATCGCATTATTCCTCCAAGCCAACCCTTGGACTCCCAGGATAACTCAATCCCTACTGCGGGAAATGCCCAATCTGAATATGACAACCTCCAGCATTTGGAGAAGACTCCTGCCAAGATCTCTATTCTTGAGTTAATCCGGAAATCTTCCACACACAGGGAAACGTTGTTTAATTTCCTACAGCAAATCACGGTCAATGAAGATCTTCCTATTGGAGGAGTCACTAATGCCATCCTCTTGGTCACTCAGACCCCCATGATATCCTTCCCAGAAAAAGATCTGGCTCCACCCAAGTGCCGATCTCTTCCTTTGTGCCTAACTGCCACTCTCAATGGTCATTCAGTAGACTCCATTTTACTAGATACCGGAGCCTCTATCAATGTCTGTCCCCTCAAGACCCTCAAGAAGATAGGGATAGATCCAGAGAAGATTGAGTCCACCTCCATGATTTTCTCGGCCTACGATAATTCTCAAAGACTAGCAGATGGAAAAATCTTCCTACAACTGGAAATCGGCCCGGTAGCCATGATTTCGGAATTCTACATCTTGGATGTTAAGCCCATCTACAATGCTATTCTAAGGAGACATTGGATGGACCAAACCTTGGGGGTCCCATCGACCAACCACCAGTGCTATAAGTTCTCGTATAACGGAAAAATTGTGAAGGTCAAAAGTACTCACTATATCGAGTCACTGGACTTAGTAACAACAGAACATATTCCATCTATGATAACTTCCAAGAAAGGCAAAGAACCCATTCTTTCATCAGTCAATTCTCATCCCAGGCCCGGCATAGGTTGGCAGCTCATGGATAAGATGGGGTATAGTTCAGGCTCTGGGTTAGGAAGAGAAGAACAAGGCATTCGTGACCCTATTTTAGAGAATCCTATCATCGGGGGATTTGGCGTGGGTTATAAGTTAACTGAACCAACAAAAAGACAAAAAGATAGTCCCTCATGAATCACTTTGTGAGAAAAGAATAGGAGTTGCTTAGGATAGAAGAGGGAGTACAAGAAGAGAATGGGGATAGTCGAGAGGAAAATGAAGAAGATTTCGGCATAACATCCTTGTTTCATGAATCAGACAACCCACAGATAGGGCTCTTTTTGGTCAAGAATGAACCGGCTACTACCACGTTCATTCCTTTCTTGTTCCACCCACCTTCCATCCTGATGCTCCCGACGCCGATCGACGTCCATTCTTCTGAATGTTTCATGTTAGAGGCATTTGGTCATAAAAAAAAAGTCCAATTCTCATCATAAAGGGCACGAGGTCACTTTTGAGGAACTTACATGGTGGGGCAACCCGTCCATCATTGAATTTTTATCCCAAGGATCCACCCTTGTCCCATCTGGGACAAACCTGACTCATTCTCCGGGTCATGTACATAGTAGTTTAAGAATTAGGATAGCCTCCTCCTTGTTTAGGAATTGTAGGGCTAAGCAGGTTCCATCTTTCTTAGTTCAGGAGTTAGCAAATAGGTGTAAAGTTTTGAACAAAGTTGACAAGTTTCTTCAGATAGGGGTCATCTCTGAGCTATTGGAGCTTGTGAAAGTTGAATCCTGCAATGATGGCCTAGGAGTATTTGAGCTTAGTGAAGGAGAAGAGGATGATGACTTGGCCGAACCACTTGTCAATGAGACGAGATGGTTTGATGAACCTTCGTCAGCCGTCGACGAACCCACTAAAGAAGTCAACCTTAGAACATGGAAGGATCCGAAGATAGTGCTAATTAGAGCTAAATTGAGTCCGGAAGAAGAAGGGTCCATAATAGCCATACTCCGAGAATATCCTGACGGGTTTGCTTGGTCATATGAGGATATGCCCGGATTAAACACAGAGTTTGTGGAACATCGGTTAATCCTTAAGCCTGATGCCAGACCCGTGAAACAAAAGTTAAGACAGTTACAACCGGAATTAGCAATTAAGGTAAAAGAAGAGGTTGACAATTTACACAAGGCCAAGTTCATTCGGATAGTGCTCTATCCTAAGTGGGTAGCTAATATCGTCCCCGTGGCAAAAAAGGACAGAAAGGTTAGGGTTTGCATAGACTTCCGCAACCTCAATCAAGCATGTCCAAAGGATGATTTCCCACTTCCTCATATAGACTTGCTAGTCGATAATACGGCTGGATTTGAGATGTTGTCCTTCATAGATGGTTTTTCAGGATATAATCAAATCCGACTAGTTAAAGAAGACCAAGAGAAGACATCTTTCATAACCCCATGGGGAACTTATTACTACATGGTCATGCCATTTGGGCTTAAGAACACTGGAGCCATCTACCAGAGGGCAATGATGGCAATCTTTCATGACATGATTCACACCGACATGGAGGTTTATGTGGATGACATTTTAGTGAAGTCTAAAACTAGGAAGGAGCATGCTCAAATTCTTAGGGCTGTAATGCAGAGGTCAAGAGATCACCAACTGAAAATGAATCCAAAGAAGTGTGTATTCGGTGTTTCCTCTGGTAAATTGCTAGGGTTCATGGTAAGCAGGAGAGGGATTGAGGTTGATCTGGACAAAGTGAAGGCAATAGTGGAAATGCCCCCTCCTAAGAATGTCAGGGATATAAAGGGTCTTATCGACCGTCTACAATTTATCAGACGGTTCATATCTCAACATTCTGTGAGATGTAAATCCTTTTATGATTTATTGAAAGGAGGGGCAAAGTTTATTTGGAGTGATAAGTGTCAAAAGGCCTTCGATGAGTTGAAGAGTTATCTCCTCAATCCACCAGTTCTTATGGCTCCTATCCTAGGGCGGCCTTTATTGCTATATGTCTCCACCATTGAAGAATCAACTGGAGTAGTATTGGCCCAACTTGACGACGAGAAGAAAGAAAGAGCAGTATATTATCTCTCCAAGCTCTTCAACGATCCTGAAAAGCGATACACTGCCATAGAAAGAACATGTGCGGCCGTCGTCTGGGTAGTGCAGAAATTGAAGCACTACTTCCTCGCCCACGAGGTTAAACTTCTGGCAAGAATGGACCCGATCAAATATTTTCTAGAGCGGCCAGTTGTAACAAATAGGCT
Organism: Zantedeschia hybrid cultivar; assembly: GCA_030544215.1. Taxonomy (NCBI): domain Eukaryota; kingdom Viridiplantae; phylum Streptophyta; class Magnoliopsida; order Alismatales; family Araceae; genus Zantedeschia; species Zantedeschia hybrid cultivar. The sequence goes on along the minus strand of JARZZO010000013.1, from coordinate 8,928,439 downwards.
GGTGCGGTGGCAAACCTTCTTGAACCAATTTGACATTACCTATGTAAATCAGAAGGCTGTAAAGGGACAAGCAATTGTCGAGCACCTAGCTCATCATCCACTGCCTACATTCTCTCCCGCCAACAATGAATTCCCGGATGAGGAGTTGGGTCTAATAGTGGATGATACTCCATCTTGGGTCCTTTACTTCGATGGGGCACTTAATTCTCAAGGCAATAGGGTAGGAGTGGTCCTCGTATCTCTAGAAGGAGTAAGTATTCCGCATGCTTGCCAACTCTCCTTTTCAGTGACCAACAATGTCGCTGAATATGAGGCTCTCCTAACTGGCTTAAAATTGGCATTGGTTCTCAAAGTCATAGAATTGAGAATAATTGGAGATTCTCAATTGATTCTTCGCCAAACCGTGGGCAAGTATCAAACTCGAGATCTAAAATTGAAGCTGTATCAAGAGTTGGTAAGATTGCTAGCCAGGCGTTTCAAAAAGATTACTTATGTACATGTGCCTAGGTCCCAGAACATCCTAGCAGATGCCCTAGCCTCCTTATCGTCAACACTAGAAATTCCCATCACCAAAAGCTCAGTAGCCATCACTATACACAAGCAAAACTCACCCTCCTTTCGGGACCCCTGGTTCCAGCAATTCCTTCTCTCATCTGAACATGTCTCTGCTATCACGGAAGAACTCACCCCCGATTGGGATGATGGAAATCCATGGTATTTTGATATCATGAACTACCTTCGCGATAGATCCTTCCCATCTTATGCCACAACTTCTGACCGCAAGGCAATCCGCCGAGCATCTCAACGCTACCTTATCTTAGGCGGACTTCTTTTCAGAAGATCCTTCACTGGAGTACTCCTTCGGTGTCTAGATGATGCCAATATCCATCATGTCATAGAAGCAGCTCATGCAAGCGATTGTGGTGGTCATATCAGTGGTCGCGCCTTAACTCAGAAACTTCTTATGTCCTATTATTGGCCTTCAATGGAGGCTGACTATTCCATATTTGTTCGAAGATGCTTGAAATGTTAGTTATATGCTAACAAGATTCATGCACCTTCATCATCTCTCAATCCCATCATTTCCCCTTGGCCCTTCGCGATGCGGGCATTCGATGTTATAAGACCTCTGGAAGATCGATCAGGCGAAATAAAAAAGAAATCATTTATCTTAACTGCCACTGAGTATTTCACTAAATGGGCTGAAGCTGAAGCGTTCGCGGAGATCAAAGCATCCACGGTGGTGAAGTTCATCAAGCGCAACATTCTCGCCAGGTTCGGGACACCGCGCGATCTCATCACCGACAATGGACCACAATTCATCTCCCAGGAGCTCTAGGACATGTGTAGTAAGTATGGCATTAATTTGCATCACTCTTCGCCTTACTACCCACAAGGAAATGGTCAAGCCGAAGCCACCAATAAAACTCTCATTCGAATCATCAAAAAAACTTGCAGATCTCACAATTACTCAGATTGGTCTGATCGCCTAGTTGAGGCTCTTTGGGCGTATCGCACTTTTGTCCGAACTCCCACTGGACAAACACCTTATGCACTAACATTCGGAACAGATGCGGTACTTCCATATGAGATCCTCCTTCCTTCTCTGAGAGTGCAGTTGGATAATGGAATCAGCGACGCTGAACGTCGTAGAGCCATGTTAACCCAACTGGAACTATTTGACGAAAAAAGGATAATGGCGGCAAACCACGCTCAAGTTTACAGAAATAGGATCGCAAGATTCTATGCAAAGAAGGTTCTCGAAAGAAAGTTTGAAATTGGGAAAATGGTACTCAAGAGAAAAATGATCAAAATTCCTGGTCCCAGGAATAAATTGCAAGAAAATTGGGAAGGTCCATTTGTAATCAAGGAAGCATATTCAGGTAATGCATATCACCTAATCAATGAAAAAGGAGAAGAATTACCTCATCCTTGGAATGGGGTGTATCTGAAGAAGTTTTACCTTTAAAAATGCACAAAAAAATAAAAATTTCAAAATCCAAAAAATTTGAAAATTTCGAAAAGCAACAAAAGATTTGTAAATATGTACATACTTCAATGAAAATCACCAAAAAGAAAAAAAGGAAAAAACACAAAATCCAACTGTCTGGTGACTGCCACCAAACCCTCCTGTCTAGGTCTAGTTGTATGATAGATTAGGTTAACATTAAGGTTTGGTTAAGACTTTGATCCACCAGAACCTTGGACGCGTCTACTTTACTTTCATACGGATCCCTATGATCATCATGAGATGCACACATCTACACGTTTTTCAAAGAGAACATTCTTAAAATGAGTTCGAAGTCTTTAGTACACTGTCAATTGTAACATTTGCTCTTCGTCTCTCGACTGATCAGGACAGTCAACGCCCTTAAACGATCGAGCTCAGCAAACTGCGGTTCCTCAACAACCCGATAGATGTAACCCCTCAAATAGGCCCAAATATGAAATGTAAAAGACCAGAGCACGTGAAGAGGGTAGTGTCCCCGCAGGCAGAATATCAAATAACCCCAAAAAATATGAAGAAAGGAAAAGAAATACAAAAAAGGAAAGGGGGTTAAAGCAATTATACAAAAAAGCCTAGCCATGACTGTACCTGACCATGAAATCTACCAAAGGCCTGAAAAAAAATCAAAAATAGGGGCATCTAGGAGGTCAAAAAGGGTCCGTTTTGTCATAGCTCTATCTTTTAATGGTTTTGTCGATCCTCTTGTGAGGTTTGCCTCCAAAAATTTCTTCACTTTTTCTCCCCCAAGGTTTAACACGAGATAGCTATCTAAAGACCGAATATCATTTTAAAATGGTTCGTTTTGCAAAAGTCGTCACATACTCACATGATCACAAGAGTCCAAAATGGGTAAAGAGTAATGTCAGTGTTTCTGGTGAATCAATTCCTTAACCATAATCTCAATGAGCACTCTTAAAACTTCGGGCTTAGGTCAATGCATGCGCGTCACCTATAGGTGCAACGGCGTCTGATTTCGGGTCAGCATCGCGCGGTTGACTGTTGGGGTTCCAAGGTGTTCCATCTTATACCTTCTAGGTTGTGAGGAAAGAGACCGGGTCGGGCAAATCATTTACCTCAAAAACTTTTTGGGCAAACTTGGTGGTCGGAAGCAGCTGGGAGCCTAAGCATGGCATGACGGTATTGTCATCAGTATGAGTCTTAGCCGGTCAAGGTTAGTTTGAGGAGTCTAGAGGCCCAAATCAACCTAGATGTGTGCTTAGGATACCTGGGAAGTTGAGTGTGCATTTCCCTTTCATCATTCAACCAGGCTAAGTTTGGGCAGTCACTAGGTGGTCGGAATCAAAAACATGTTTTCATTTATCACGCACCTCATTTGTTAATATCCACTCTTCCTTTTGTCTGGTTAGTAGGACACGGCCCCTTGACCCTATGCGAAGCTAGGGAAAAGGTAGTTGCTCTCTTTTGGGCAAGGGGCCGAAGACAGATACTACTAACTGTTTTTCCTAATGTTGTGCATGCAGGAAAGAACAGGTATGAATAAAAAGCAAAACAAGAAGTGCCCGGACATCCAAATAGTGAAATATGCAAGCATAATATAATGTTCATACATTACAAAATAGGGGCATATCCCTGTATCAGCTCTCAATCCCTCTTCCTTCCCTCTGCCTCATCCTCCCTCCTATCACAAGAGGAGTGTCACATCTGACTCTCAGCGTCATACTCCCGAGTACGGCGATGACCCGATGCCGGTCGCATAGACCCCGAAGAGCCAGTAGGTCGAAGTGCCCTCCATGCGTCCCCAGTAAGTAGGGAGTCGAGGTCTCTAAAGATAGAACTCCCAGCAGGTGCCTGGCCAGCCGATGGAGTAGGGATAGGCGGACTAGCTCTTGGACTCTGTGCGCTGGATCTCGTGGCTCGTTCTCGCCCCTTCTTCATCACTCGGTCCCACAGGGTCCGATACTTGAAATCAAGCTCCCTCACCTCTGTTTGTGACCTCGTCAGCTCCTCTCGCAGGCCGGCTATCTTGCCCTCCCAGTACACGTCTGGATGGGATCCTTCTCTTGTCTTGGCCCGGGCAGTCCGCTCCTCTATCACCTGATCTCTCAATTGCTGATTGAGGTTCTCTAATTCGTGTGCCCTGGCCAAGGTGGCTTCCACCTCTTGGCGTTGTAAAGGAACTTAAAGTTAAGCAAGCTCAATCGGAATAACACAAGAATAGAACAATTCTCACTTGCTGTGCCAAGTCCGCCTCCCGGGCCTCCGCACGATGGAGGGCATCCTGTAACCTCGCCTCCCAATCAGCAGGGGTAGCTGGCCCCTGAGATGATGAACCTGCGCTAGGATCTCCTCACGGCCCGTGGCGGGCTAGCATTTCTCTCTGCATCACAAAGAATTCCACAAAAATAAAAGGACAATCTCACTCCTGAAACAGAAAATCAAACTTCTCACCAACTCTCCAATTTGGCGAAGCAAGTCACTCGTCTGTAGAACCAAAATCTCATTCTGATTCCTTAAAATCTGCACGGCTTCGGTTTCTGGCATCTGTTGCAAATACACCACCAAGGCCAATCAGTAAGAAGAAATTGAATGAAAGGCAAGTGAATTGAAAGGTTTGAATTGACGCACCCGCCTTGCATCTAGAAACATGCGGTCCGCATATTGTCAGGCGTAATCTCCCAAGTATGTGTAACTATCTCGCAGGGTTTTATCCTCTTGCAGGGCGTCCCCAGTGCGGTGCCATACCTCAATCTCAGCCCGCCTTACCACTTGCCAGTCCTGACCAATTGCAGAAGAGCGGCGACGACCGCAGTTCATATCAGGGTAGGTCGGAAAGGCAAGTAAAGGCTGGTGCCATCCCCACGTACGGAAAGCCATCCGAACGAAGAGGCCATCACAGATATTCACACATAGCAAGGGCACTTCTCACCGGAATTGGGAAAGACTCTGAGACACCCATGGATGATCAGTGAGATCCTCCTCTGCATATGGCATCCACACCACCTGTTTGAAGTGAAAAGTCAAACATAATCATTGGTCAAGAGGTGCATATCTTGAATTACTCACCATGTGAGGAGGAAATGTGTTAAGCTGGGCACGGATGTCCTCCACGCGGTACAAGATGGGACGATAATCCCGAATCACTTCCCACCGCGCCATAAGTGGAGTCCATCCCTCACGATCCGCGGAGACTGCCCCACGGCCGATGGGGAAGCGGGTATAGCCCAAAATCTACAAGAGATAACACAGTCAATATCAATCAGCATGAGCAAGGAAGGACAGAGATCAACAATCAAGAAGGATTACCAGAAGAAAGGGCGATGTTGGATCCCTGGCGATAGCTCACCAGGTGAGAGAAAAGGTGATCCAGTATCGCTGCTCCCCATGCCATCTTGTTCGCTGCTTGGAGATCCTCCAACAGTGGCAAATACTTCAAGTTGACCTTGTTAGAAGTTGTAGCAAATAGCAGTCTTTCGAAGAAGAATAGGAGGAAGATCCGCAGATTCTCATCATCTGAGTGGCCATCCAAATCTAGCAAAGTCTCCACTCTCTCAACAAAAGCCTCAAGAGTCTCGCTCGGCATCCGCCGTGCCCGACTCAATCCCACGGATCGGGCAAAATGCCCGAGGGGTATATGAGATAATGCTCCTTGGACTCGGTAGCACCTTTCACCCAGGAGTCGATCTGAAAGCTGTCTATAATCCCTGAGCTCAGGACCCACTACTGGATCACCAATGACCGGCAAGCCTGTCAAAAAGGAGACGTCTTCCAGCATGGGCAGCATATGTCCCAAAGGCATGATAAAGGCTCTACATCTGTCATCCCAGCGCTCCCGCAAAGCCACCAAGAAGGGTGCATCCACCATAAATGGTCAGACCGAAATAGCGGCCCGAACCCAAATGCGTCCACCTGGAAAAGGAGCCGGTCGGGCAGTGCATGGTACCAGGCCGAGACCAACTCCCAAAAAACTTTGCCCCGAACTCTCTGCGGTCCTTGCAAATCCCAAGAGAATAAAAGTTAGGGGCATATATAAATATGCATAACAGGCATGAGCGGGGCCGCCCGCCGTCCGCCCGGACGGACGGCGTGGCAGCCCGCCGTACGTCCGTCCGACCGGACAGAGGGCGCGGCCGCCAGCCGTCCGCCCGGACAGACGGCGTGGCAACTCACCGTCCGCCAGGCCGGCTGCCACAGATCAAATCCAAAAACCAAAAGAAGGACTCACCTTCTTCTTCTTCGGGGGAACCTCCTCATTGCCGCCAGCTTCCTCCTCATCTTCTTCTTCTCCGGCTTCTTCTTCCTCTTCACCGACTTCATCTTCCTCCTCTTCATCGTCACCTTCCGCCTCCCTCTCTTCTTCTCCTTCTTCTTCGCCGCGGAGCGTATCTTCGCCGGCCTCCTTGCCGCCGCCACCGCCGGCATCTGCACCGTCGTTGCAGCCGGCCACTGCCGCCTCGCCATCACCACCACCGGTCCTTCTCCTCCTAAGGGAACGGGGGAGCCACACTCGAGCCATGAGAGGGTGAGGAGAAAGCTGGGGTCAAGGAGAAGAGGAAGAGTAGGAAAAGTAACAAGATGGTTTTGGGGGCTTTTTAAGGCCAACCGCCGGCACAGACGGCCACAAGCGTGGCCATCCGCTGGGTCGGACGGCCACGCGTGTAGCCGTCTGTCCGATGGGTCGGACGGCCACGCATATGGCCGTCCGCCGTCACGGACGGCTGCACGTGCGGCCGTCCGCCGGCACGGACGGCCGTACGTGGGGCCGTCCGCCATCACGGACGGCCACGCGTGTGGCCGTCCGCTGGAACGGACGGCTAGAAGAGTGGCTGCCCGTGGATCTTCGTTTATCTATGTCCATGTCGAGGGAATTTTTAAAATTAAAAATAAAATTTTTATTCGCCAAGTTTTAATAAATACATCATTCAAGTGCTCTACGACCCATGAAAAAGGCACATACACCAGGCCTTACATTTCTTAAATAATTCATATATTTATGGACCTCTTTAGAAGTCTCTGCTACATCAATGCAGGCCTTGGTGAATCTAGAATGACGACGCCATGCACGTCGAAGTCGTTCTATAGCCCTTGCTTCCCTCGCATACCTTATATGCCTCGGTACAATCAGCATATCATATAAAGCAGGAAATGGCACTTGTCTTGGAACTCCAATATGGAGATGGCAGCGATTCCCTTGGTACACGGTTAACTCTTCAGGGCCGATTAGCCACAACTCACGTTCACGAGAAGCCCTTCTGGTAAATTCCATACCCCGAAGGATCATCGGAACAAAGATGAATTTTTCCACAGTCAGAAAATTCAGATAATCACGCCAGTCATCCCTCGTCTTGAGATGAGCCGTGAGACATCTAACTTGATTTTCGGGACCAAGAAGTGAGCGTATAGGATACCACGCACTGTGCTAAAATATCCTGGAAGTGGAGGTCACCTTCTCATTAAAATAAAAAACTAAGTGCATCTCCATCCACAGCTGCAGAGTAAATAAGCTCCCCCTTATAGATCGCCCCATACTCATGTGACTGAGCCCTCCGTATAGATGTGACAGAATCATCGGGGCAAGAGATTGACCTCTCTACAGCAAGCTTAGCACACCCACATACTCTCTTTCTAGCACAGAGCCTGAAGTTGGAAACCACAGGACTCCCCCGAGGACTAGGCATAACCCTCGCATCAGTCTTTTAGGCTCGACCGTCTTGCGTTTAATCTCTTGGATCAACCAGTGCGCAAGACAATCGACGAGGATTCCTCGCTTGTCACTCATACGGCATACCTCCCGTTTGTCTTGCACTATGTCAACAAAGATCACCTCCCATGCAGGCAAATCGGAGGGATCGCCAGTGGCTAGACCCTCCCAGCGATAGAAGATTTCTACCTCCTCTATCAGCACTGTTGCTTCGAACTCTCGAAACACGAATGTATGCATCTCCGGATGCCACAGTTCAAGCAGTGCGCCCAGCCCCTCCCAATGCCAGTGAATGGAGTTGAACCACTTCGCGAACACAATGGACTGGGTTAGATTCCATCGGCGCATATACACCCTCATGTCTAGAGTAATCGTGTCCATTAGGTCCGCAAGACATGCATACCTTCGAGTATGCCGAGCATCAGGGAATTTAGGAATAGGCTGCAGGACAACCAAAGGTCAAAGGAGAGAAGAGAGAATCAAAGTAAACAGTATAAAAGCTTGAGCTTGCTTGTCCATGGGCTAGTAGGCTGCTGAGATGTCCTTCAACGTTAGATAGAACCTGAGGTTCCCTGGTAGTCGCGTGAGCAGAAGACGAGGCCATAGTCCTCGTAGAAAAGTTTGAGATTTTCATAAGGGAGCTTCGGGACAACTCTCCCCTTTTAAGGCCACAAGATAGACTATGGTACTTTCCATGTTCCATAAAAGACGGAGGACATGCATATCCATCTTTTCATGGACGGCATATCCCTTGGCCTTCCACCTTTTCGTAGAAGGCATGCTAGTTGGCCTTCCATCATTTTGAAAAAGGTCCTTCCGCGAAAGGCATGCTAATTACCCTTCACCCCTTCTTACCTTGCGGAGGTAACTTCACCACGAGTTCAGAAGACCTCTTTGCTTAACATCAACAAATTAATAGTTATTCCTGAAAATCGAGTCAAAGCCATATCGGATTGGCATTCTACCGTTGGAATAGCCATATCTTCCATATCGGTTTCTACTCGAAACTAGCAATTTGCTTCTCATCCTTTTGTAGTTTAAATACTTGAATGTTGTGATCAATGGATATAAATGAACTTTGCTAATGTGCGCTATTGTCGCTGCAGTAAAAACTAAAGCAAGTAGGACTAAAGACACAGGAGGCTAATAACTTTGGCCGTATAGACTCTGAGTTCCTCTTTAAACAAAACAATGAGGAGTCTATATTCCCCAAGTTATTCGATTAGCCAATAAATCCCTCCTGTTTGCATTAGGAATTTGTTTTCCAATTTTTAAACCAGTATGCATTGCATAAGCATCCATCCTCGCCTTAGGGGAAATGACCATAATTTACCACTCTGCTTAACCCATTGTTGATTTGTGAGTCTGGCAATTGTTTGTCTATTAGCCCTTTGAATTGCAAGACCTTATCCTTCTCCAATTCGCGTGCTTGCGAATCTCTCACTTGGCGATCATGTGATGCGCAAGCCACCATGCGCCCGTTGTGTTGAAACATTTTCAAGTCACGCTCCCTCCATCTTTCATGCTTGAGATCCCCTTGGGCCAGATCGTTGTATCCTAGTGCACCAAGGCCTCGCAGTTCCAGCACCCGAGGGTCCTACGGATTGTGATTCTCTAGTTTTGATTTTGTTCCCCTTCTTAATCACCCTTGCAATCCAAATGCCTAAACTCTCATGCATTTACCACATTCTCATATCATCTTTGGATATAGCTCATCCCTTCTTCGGGCTGTCCAAAATCAGGTTCGATTTTTGGAACACCTATTTATCATTCCGCTCCACTCTATTGCAAAACAGGTGTCCCGGAGGGGCATTTGTAGACACCGATTTTAGACCCCTTTTGGTCGTAAACCCCAGTCACCATTAGCCCATCACCATCAAACCCATCACCTTAGCCATCTCATTTAATCCATCCAATTTTCTCAGCCCACTAAATAATCAGGCCCATTAACCAATCTCGACTTTCGCCACCTTTTCGTGAAAGGCCAACTAGCCCGCCTTCCACCACCCTTGGAAGGCCCCTTGCCTTCCACCATCCTTGGAAGGCCAACCAGCCCGCCTTCCACCACCGGTAGAAGGCCAACCAGCCCGCCTTCCACCATCCTTGGAAGGCCACCCCTCGCCTTCCACCACCCTTGGAAGGCCACCCCTCGCCTTCTGCCGCCCTTAGAAGGCCAACTGGGCCGCCTTCTAGCTTTTCGTGAAAGGCCAGCTACCTGGCCTTCCACGGAATTGGAAGGCAAGAAGGTTGGCCATTCATTCCCCTAACTTCCACCTTGACCTCGTCTTCCCACGATCTCCCCCCCACTCGGTACCCTCCTCCCCACTACTCCGATCACTCCCCACTCCGACGACTGCCGCACGTACAACCTCTGACTCTTGACCGCTTCCTATTGGTTCTTTGATGATTAACGAGGATTTAGAACTGGAATTTCCCCTATTTTCTACTTGCCTATTTAAACCCTCTTACTCCTCCCGGAGAGGGGGTTGAGAGAGAGGTTGGCGGGCGAGGATTAAAGGTTGCATTTTTGGAGGTTGGCCAGTCTGGAGGTTACAGACAACGGAACGGGAGCATCTGAAATTCCTCCGACATGGGCTTGTTTTTCTAACTCTTCTCCTCTTTCTTTTCTATGCACTGCATTCCTCACCTTTCCACATCTCATAGTCTCCTTTTAATACATCCCATCCATCTCATCACCATGACACACACGTACACTTCATTGCATGCATCCTAGGACATCCTACCACTCACTCTAACAGAGGTTTCAAAAAAAAAAAAAAAGGGAGGTGGGTGGCCATAACATATGGTCATCTTCCCTCCCCAAACATCCATCTGGTGCGTCCCCTTTCAATTTTAACTTGTTTATTTGTTTGCATGAACGGATTCTACATATTGCAGTTCTAATCGAGTTATTTCTTTTCTCTGTTTTGTCTTTTCTTTTCAGGGGCCCTTACCACATTTTGCGTGTAGACTACCAAGCTCTCCCCCTTCGGCCAGCTGGAGGCAGAGAAGAGTAACCCGTTGTCTCCCGCTCCATCAGAACGCGATCAATCTCACCATCCTGCGGAGCACATGAACCGTAAGGTAATGCTTCTGGCAATCACATACTTCAATTCCTGACCCGATCAAAATCGCCATAGTGCTAAGACGAACGGAGAAGCCCTCGAGTGTGAAGAGACAGCGGCGGGGACGTTCCGAGTGCCTACAATTGGCTTTGAGGCCACCTAATTCTATCATTCTCCCACTTGGACTACAACCAATCACCATATGTATAAGTCCCATAGACTTAATGTGACATTCTAAATTGTTTTGAGACAATGGCGTAGTCAAGGGATCTACTACATTATCTTCGGATGATACTTTCTCTACCACTATATCTCCTCTGGCGATTATCTCACGAATCAAATGAAATCGTCTCAAAATGTACTTTGACTTCTGATACGATCTTGGCTCTTTTACTTAAGCTGTTGCCCCATTATTGTCACATAATAATGGTACATGACTTGAAATGCTTGGGACTACTCCAAGTGCAGAGATGAACTTCTTCATCCAAACCGCCTCTTTAGCCGCTTTAGCTGCAGCAATGTATTCTGCTTCGGTCGTCGAATCTGCAGTTGTTTCTTGTTTGGAACTTTTCCAACTCACTGCACCTCCATTTAACATGAACACAAATCTAGACATGGATTTGCTGTCATCCATATCCGACTAGAAGCTCGAGTCAGTAAACCCTCAAAGTTCCAAGTCATTTCCTCTATAGGCGAGAAATAGATCCTTAGTCATTCTCAAGTATCTAAGGATACATTTCACCTCCTCCCAGTGTTCCTCACCTAGATCAGCCTGATATCTACTAGTGACACTTAGTGGATGTGCCACATCAGGCCTAGTACATAGCATTGCATACATGATAGATCCTATTGCCGAAGCATAAGGAACTCTATCCATGTATGCTTTATCTTCAGGTGTCTTGAGAGACATTCCTTTATAGAGATAAATTCCATGTCTCATCGGAATAAGACCTCTCTTGAAAATTTTCATGCCAAACATTTTGACTATGGTATCTATGCACATGGATTGGGATAATCCGAGCATCCTTTTGGATCTATCTCTATAGATCTTAATTCCCAGAATATAGGATGCCTCTCCCAAATCCTTCATAGAGAAGTTCTTGGATAACCATATCTTTACAAATGACAACATTCCTACATCATTTCCAATGAGTAGAATGTCATCAACGTAAAGTACTAAAAAGTATCTGCATTCCCACTGGTCTTTTTATATACATAAGGTTCATCTTCATTCTTAATGAAGTCATAAGATTTGATTGCTTCATCAAATCTTAAGTTTCAAGTTCGGGATGCCTGATTTAATCCATAAATAGATCTTTGCAGCCTGCATACCTTACTTGAATGCTCTTTGGAAGTGAATCCTTCAGGTTGTATCATAAACACTTTTTCCTGAAGGTTCCTGTAAAGGAACGCTATTTTCACATCCATTTGTCATATTTCATAATCATAGAATGCAGCAATGGCAAGAACTATTCTAATTGACTTAACCATGACAACTGGGGAAAAAGTTTCGTCATAGTCAATGCCTTATCTTTGACGATACCCTTTCGTTACCAGCCTTGCTTTGTAAATGTCAATATGTCCATCTGTCTCGCTCTTTCTTTTAAAGATCTATTTACTGCCAATAGGTACTAAACCTTCTGGCAGATTAACCAAGTTCTAAACTTGGTTGGCATACATGGATTGAATTTCTGAATTCATTGCCTCTTGCCATTTCTCTGATTCTTTACTATTCATGGCTTCTTGGTAGGTTTGAGGATCATCACCCTCATTTAAGTGCGTTATTGGTTTGCTGTCATTGATATGTCCAATATATCTTTCAGGCTGCTTAGGCACTCTACCAGATCTGCGAATTTCTTGTGTATTATCTTGAATAAGTTCTTGAGTCAATGGCTCATCAGATGAACCAGCATTGATTTGTGAGTCTGAAATTTCTTCTAGTTCTATCTTGCTCCCACTATCTTCTTTTACAAGATATTCTTTCTTTAAGAAGACAACTCTTTTTGCGACAAACACCCTTTGATCGTTGGGCTGATAGAAATAATATCCAAAAGTCTCTTTTGGATATCTCACAAACCTGCATTTTTCTTACCTGGAATCCAGTTTATCTGGATCATGTCTTTTGACATGTGCAGGACAACCCCAGACTCTAACATGCTTAAAGTCTGGTTTCTTCCCTTTCCATTTCTCATATGGAGTGGAAAATACTGACTTACTCGGAACCTTGTTCAACAAATATGCAGCAGACAATAGTGCATATCCCCATAAAGAAATTAGAAATTTAGCATAACTCATAATTGATCGTACTATATCTAATAGAGTACGATTTCTCCTTTCCGGTACATCATTTAACTGTGGTGTATAGGGAGGAGTCTATTGAGACAAAATACCATTATTCTTAAGATATTCTATGAATTCTGTATTTAAGTATTCACCCCCTCGATCTGATCAAAGAGTCTTGATACTCTTTCCAGTTTGGTTCTCAACTTCATTTTTAAATTCTTTAAATTTTTCAAAGATTTTTGACTTATATTTCATTAAATATATACAGCCATATCTTGAGAAATCATCTGTAAATGAAACGAAGTATGAGTATACCTGAAGCTTCACCCAACTTCTCCTTTGCTTTTTCTGCTAGATAAATCTTGCAGTTTCTCTTCCAGTGACCTTTTTTATGGAAGTGGAAACACTGACCTTTATCATTGACTTTAGCTTTGTCCTTTTGAACTGCTGGTTTGCTTTTCACTGGCTTCTTTGGCTTACCTTTCTTAAAGGTCTGTCCAACTTTTCTTTTCTTATTGGTCTTACCAACAAGCATAACATGTGGCTTATCTTTTTGGATAGTGCCTTTAGCTGTCTTCAACATGTTGAGCAGGTCAGCCAGTGTAATCTTAATTTTGTTCATATTGAAGTTAATGATGATTTGTGAAAATGAATCTAGTAGGGACTGAAGGATTAAGTCGATGCTTAGGTCGTTGTTCATAACAAAACCAAGCACTGCAAGCCTCTCAATCCACTCTATCATCTTGAGCACATGAGTTTGCATAGATGTACCCACGGTCATTCTATTCCTGAACAGTTTCTTAGATATCTCATATCTTTCTGTTCTCGATTGTTCACCAAATAACTCTTGTAGGTGATTCAGAATGGCCTTAGCTTCCATGTTATTATATTGTTGTTGTAGTTCATTATTCATTGAACCAAGTATATGACACTAGACTTTAATAGAGTCTTCTTTCCAGTTTTCAAACATCATTAATTCATCTTCGTTAGCATTTTCACCAAGTTGTTCTAGATCAAATTGATCCAGGACATAGGTTAGTTTTCACACCTGAGGACAATCTTAAGGTTGCAGTTAATGTAATTTGGTCCCGTGAGTTTGTTGGCATCAAGTATGCAACGAAAAGGGTTATGTGACAACATAGCAACCTACAAGGAAATATAACGAAAATTAAGCAGATAGTTCTTTAAAAATCAGATTTAGGACTTTTAATCTAGATTTATACTCCCACTATTTTTCGGCGATCTGTACGACCCTCTAATATACAGAACGGGAGATTCTAGTGATCTCCTAGTGAGGATCAGAATCCTTTGAGTATTATTCATGTAATCTTGTGGTAGCACAACAAATCACATCAAGTCCCTTAGGAAGTCAACTCTTGACAATTGCAACATTTGCAATATCCGATCAAATTTAAGTCCTGAATCATAATGATCTTGTGGTAGCACAACAAATCAAATGATTCAGTTAAGTTCATCCATCATTACTTAGATAACATGAATTCGTAGTGCAATCCTTGTGGTAGTACACCAAAACTACACTATTTGTCCATCTATCTTAATGACATCACATGTCATAGACCTAGATTAATTTCTAAATCAAATAGACCTTGTGGTAGCACAACAAATCCACTTGAAATAAAAATTATCCTTAGATTCTATAATGATGATGGGTAACGTAGATTATTCTAAATATCTCACGTATACAACTTAAAATTTTAAAAGAGGGTTTTTAAGTTTGATTTTAAAAATCGTGCTATTAATAATATTTTAATTTGAAGTATCATAATACTTAATAGAAATATATATAATAGCATAATCCATAGATATCATATAAATACAGAAAATTTAAAATAGGATGATCATAGACTACTAATTATATTATGGAATCATCGAAGTCAAACGATGATCCATAATGAGATCCTATGGTGAATCCAGCAATCCAGGTTCCATCTGATGCTAGTCCGTCTTCCAGAGGTGTCTTCAGAAGATCCTGACCTCAAATATTTAATCCTCTATATTTAAATATGAATAAGGACTCGCAGGTTCATTAATGTACATTTAAATAATAAGTAGAAACGTTGATCTCATTAAGGGGAGTACAAACTTAGAGGAAGATAGAATATATATTTGGATTAAGAGAGAGGAGGACACGCAGGTCCTATTTAAAAAGACTAAATAAAATATGCGTCGCATTCAACCATAATAACCATCACATGATTAACCTAAGTCCATGATCATCCCACCATTCAACACAATTCATCAAATGCATTAAAATAATTATCAGATAATTATATTTTGTAAAATAAAAAATTATAATACCATTAGTTTTTCGAAATAACAATTATTTCAAGTTTAAATCAACAATGATTTACAATATTATTGATAATAGATCTAACTAAACTATTCAGTTAACTAATCACTCATTCAAACAATTTGAATAGATTAATAAAATCAAGTTATGCATGAAAAATAAGTTTAAAAATAATTTTTTAAACTTAATTGATTAATAGGGAAGTTAATAATCCAAAACAATTTTTAAATAATTAACTAATGCCCTATAATCAATAAAACCCTTTTAAATTTAATTAACAGTAATTAAACTATGTAATAAACTGTCAATTAAAAATTTTACAATTTAA
Source organism: Zantedeschia hybrid cultivar (assembly GCA_030544215.1). Lineage (NCBI taxonomy): Eukaryota > Viridiplantae > Streptophyta > Magnoliopsida > Alismatales > Araceae > Zantedeschia > Zantedeschia hybrid cultivar. Next base: position 8,912,785 of record JARZZO010000013.1, on the reverse strand, counting down.
ATAGAATTAAAAATTGCAAAAAAATGGGTTTAAAACAATTTTAATTGGGCTTAAGGGGGTTATATGCCTAAACGGGTCTAAGGGGGGGTCGCCGAGTCCGGCCCGGTTCGGATCTGATGCAGGTCCGCGCGGGCCGCCCGGTTACCAATGCGCCGCTCACCCCCGCCGCCCGTTAGGGTTTCTACAGGGGTGGGCGCTTGGTTCGTGGGCAGACTCGCGGGAGGGAGTGCCGGCGCCGGCTGGGATGGTGCCAGACGGCGCTGGCGACACCGGCGGTCGTTGCCGACGGCGCTCCGAATGTCGCTGGACGTCTGTAGAGTCCTACATGCCTTGGGAAGCATTTTGCATGGCCGTTTCTTTACGTTGCAGTACGCATGCCCACGGGAAGATAACAGAGTTGCTGCCAGCTACCTCAAAAGATGGGTAAGCACCGGTTAAGCCCGGAGACTACTCTGGTCAGACTAGATGGCTGCAAGAAGCGAGGGACAATCCCTGCATCTTCGATAAAAACCTTATAAATAGAGTTTATTTCATGCCCGTGGGAAAGAAAAATAGAAGATGTATGCATCCTAGCTGGCAGGAGCAATCGCAAGGATGAAACAGAAAAAGCCTATAGCTTTCACCAGACCCCCAAGGGTCTACAGAGAAGTAAGGACAATCCTACTACTCTTTCTTAGCTGTCCAAATTTAAAAATATCATTGGTGATATCCACTCCTTGGTAAGACTTCTACGAAGGATTAAGCAATGCATCAATAGTGCAAAAATTCCCTCCACGCCCGGTGCAGACACGCTAATTTTGACATCATTTCGAGTAAATTTCATATTATATAACAATACCTCAAAATGGTCTGATATTTAATCATTGGTTAATTCTTATTGATCTTTTTAATTATCTAAATAGTGTCGGGTCAGACAGATATGATTTAAGTTAATCAATTAAATTGATTTTAACTCAAATTTTAATTAAAATATGAAGAAGTCTAAAAGACGTCGACATGTGTGGACGCCGTTTAGAGTTTATTCTTATTTTGACGTTTAAATTTGAATTTTAATTAATTGATTAATTAGCTAAAAGACGTCTGCCAGGTACGACGCATTTTAGGTTTTCTAAGTTGTTTCTACTTCTCTTCCGGATGTTTATCCTTATCTTAATTAATATGAAATGCGTCTATCATGGGCGACGCGTTTTATCTAATTACAGATAAAGATAAGTTTTTCCCGGATGGTTTTCTTTATCTTAATCAATCTGAAAGGCGTCTTCCATAGGCGACGCGGTTTAGATAATTACAGATAAAGATGAATTAATATGTATTTATCTGTTGGTTAAGATGGATAAATCTCAAAATTTCTCCATGTAAATCCGTAGACGCAGAAGAAGTCTATAAATACCCTTCTCTTGAATGGGTGACAGAGTTAGTGATCGAAGCGATATCGAAGTGATAATCGAAGTGAAAATTGAAGCAACGACGTCCAAACGCTGAAGTGCTGCTGCATCCAGAAGTCGGCGTCCATTCTTCATCCACTCTTCATCCATTCAAGACCAAGGCTTTCCAGGGGCTATCCATCATTAAACTTTTAATTCATTTCTGCATTTTCACTTCATTAGTCTTACATTTTTCATCACATCACTCCATGCAACACACACAACACTAGCTTCACTGTCAAAAACCAATTTGATTAAGGGGTTTTAAAGACCACTCAACAAGTGAGTTTTCTGTTTAGTTGCATGTTTAAAATCTCTTCTAGAATGGATACTACCTTTTCTTAAGTTCTCATCATCGTTATTTCTTTTCTATTTTTTGCAAAGAACGAAGGAGAATCAAAGGGGAGGAAATCAACAAGTAAACAACAAAGACTCTAGACAATCCTCAACTTCAACAGTAATCAAAGCAAGAACAAAGACAAGAAAGGGCTCTCTTTCTTCAGTCGGCTGAAGGAGGGGAACCAAGAGCTCAACAATCTCCTACGTTCAAACAGGTAGGCGATCAAACTCTTTCTTTTGAAACTTTTAAGTCAAAAGTTTTTGGCGATTACTTCACTTAGTTTCTTTTTAATAGGTTTATTTTGCACCTAAACAACATAGATTTTTCATGATAATCACACACTCATTTTAAGCTCTCACAGCTTTTTTTGGCGATCACGGTGGGACTTGGTCTCGCCATCTTTTAGTTCTTTGTTCTTGCTGTTATCAATCGGGCACCTACGGTGCACCACTTGTGTCTCTCGACACGTCCTCACCAATTGGTGAGTGTTTTTAGTTTAGTTAATTTCCTACGTGCACCACGTGCACACCCCTGCGGCAAGATCTTGCCCTCCCCGTTGATTAGTTGAAAAGCTATTTTTTGTGATGAAATGTTGTGTGATTGACTGATATCTTAGTTGTTTAGTTGGTAAAATCATCCTGTTAAAACCTGAAACAAAAAAATCTTTTGCATGAGCTGATTATTTATCGTTTTTATCCTATTTGAGGGGGAATCAATCCAGAAATTCCTCCTGGAAAACTGAACGTGCGACTTGAAAAGCGTCCAAGATAAGCGACGCGTTTCAAATTGCGTCGGTTAACCCAGACGCCTTTCAGTAGCATTTCTCTGTTGTCTGCTATCTGAGCTTCTGCCAAAAATTAAGGCTCTGTTTTAATAGCGTCGACCTAGCACGACGCGATTAAGACAGTTTCTTATTTCTTCTCCAGTTCTCATATTTTTGTGACATGTGTGCTAATTAACCATTATGTATTAAGCATTAGAGGCCATCCAGGCTACAGGTCATACGCATTGAGGCTAACACCCTCCTTTTCTTAGGAACACTCCTCTTGACGTCATCAACTCTCTCTGATTGGGTCGGTCCCTCGATCAGACTAGAGTAGTTGGCGTTAAGGCCTCCGTAAGTCTCCAAAATCAAGGTACTCCTCCTTGATCATCGGGCTGGTTGTACCAGTTGAAGTCTCGGTTAGATTCCATAAACGTTGTGAGAGAAAGCCGTAGAATATAACGGTGGACATTGAACTGAAACTAGGATCCCATCCCTTGAGCGAATTTGTGGTTTAATTAAATCCAAATAACTCAACAAGGAATCTTAAAATCACGCTAAACATCCACTTGTTTGTTTAAATCTCTGTACAACTTGTTTGTCAATCCTTGAAAAAGAATCTAATATCATGCTGCTCCGATCGGGCAGAGACTTGAGCGTGGCCCCAGATGCCATGATCAACTACGAGGGAGATGCTAATGCCCCTCGCGTTCTGATTACAATTTTAAGAGCGGGAGAGATGCTGATGCCTCCCGTAATTCTGTCCCTGTTCCAGTTCGACATGATGGGAATGTCCGAACCCCTTTTTTTCATCCTCATGAGCAATATTCTGATCCTCCCCCGCATGAGTATGTGGTTCCCAATCCCGTTTTCGAGGGAGACATGAATCAGAATGATCCCTCTGATCCTTTAGATCATGTAAATGCTTTGGGAGTTCTCGCCTCCCGTCTGGATCCTCAGCAGTTCGAGGCGATCCAATCCATTATGAAGGGGAAGGCACTCATGCAGCCTGCCGAGCCGAACCCTGCGGCTCCCCCTGCCATCCCTCAGCAACCTCCTCATCATCTCCCCTACATTCATCAGGCCATGGAAGGCCTCCATATCACTTCTCGGCCAGCTGGGCCGCAACTTTCATCTTCCAGGCAACCGGCCAGACCGCTGACGCCCGCTTACCAAAATGCCCTCGGGCATGACGGAAGCTCTGCCGGACCTCCTCTTTATTGTCCTCCTTGTCCGACGTACTCTAGGCAACAGGCCTATCAAGTACCTCCACCTCCTCCCCCTCCCCAGGCTGATCCGACCACGCAAGCGTTGCTGGCTAAAATGGAGCGTATGGACGAACAATTCAACAATCTCCAGAAGATGATGGGGGTCAAAGCTGCGCCGAAAATCAACTTACCAAGCCTGCCAGTGTTCCACCTGCCACCCTCCGAGATGCCAGTGTATCGGAAGTACAACGATACTGGTAACCCCTTCACCCACTTGATGGAGTTCATGTACGAATCATCCTTCTGGCAAAACGACAAGAGGTCGTTGGCCTTTTTGTTCAGGAGATCTTTAGAGGGACCAGCCCTCGAGTGGTTCTTTTCCTTGGAACCCTCCGAAGTAGAGGACTATGGTATTGTTTCCCGAAAATTCATTCAACGATACCAGGACAGAGTTGCCCCCTCCCTGTCCATCACTGACCTAATAGCAAAGAAGATGAAACCCGATGAGGAGTTTGTCAGTTTTGCCGACAGATGGCGAGGCTTGGCCGAGAAAGTAAAAGATCACTTGTCCGAGTCGGAGCAAGTGAAGATGCTGATTTCCAATGCCACGCCCCAGTTCAAGCTAGTCCTCTCCCTGAACAATCTGACCAGCATGGTAGAGCTCTATAAAAGAGCGCGGTACTGTCATAATGCCTTCAAGGATGCTACGTTCTCTAGCGTCTTTGATCCTCACAGACCTAGCAGGCCTCCACTTCGGAAGCCTGCAGTGCCAAATTCTACCAGCACAGGTCCAACTACTGAGGGCACGCTCTCTCATGAGCAAGTCAGTAGTATGAACAACAATTCGCCCCAGTTCGTGAGGAGTCAACAACAGTACCAGAGGCCACCGCAGCCGAACCAGCAGGGGTACAGGCAGCAGCCGAACCCTCAGTATCATTAGCCCCAATATCAGTGGCCTCAACAGCCGAGCCAGCAACAGCCACAGTAGCCGCCGCAACGGCAATTACAGTACCAGCAGCCACAACAACAGCAGTATCAGCAACAGCAGCAGTATCAGCCGCGCGCACCGCCGGCATATCATAATGTCCCTCCTCCTACTGACTATAATCAGCATAGAAGACCTCCACGCCCAAAGAGGGCAGAATACTCGATCCTCCCAAAGTCCTTGGCGGACATTTTTAGTGCTCTAATGGCAGCTAATGCCTTAGTCCTGCCAAGAGAAAAGGCTATTTGGCCCCAGAATGCCGACACGTCTAGGTATTGCTATTTCCATAGGCAACCTGGTTACACTATTGACACCTGCTTTCAATTTAGAGATTACATTCATGATCTCAACGAGCAGGGCGGCATAGACGTGGAGGAGATGAAAAAGTACATATCTGCCTTAAAGGCAAGAAGACCACAGCAGCAGCAGCAGCAGCAAGTGAGAGCACCAGCACAAGCAGCACCACCACCGAACATGGGCATAGTGCAGAACCCGTTTCCGGAGCATCAAAATCAAAACCAAGTTGCCCCTATTCTGACAAACAGCCGGTCTGAGGCTGACCGTGGGCAACAGTGGAGGATAGAGGACTCTTCCTCTATCTATTCAACGGGTCACATTCCGAGTACCGCAGAACAACCACCACGCCGCACCATCCATATACCCAGACCACAACCCATTACCATTACCCCTATACCAACACCTGCATATCACTCGCCCGCACCCGCTAACCCACTACCACCACCCGCTTTCCTCAAGTCCATTACGCCCCATACCACTACGCCTCCACTAAATAACCCCCCGCAAACCAACTACGCACCCCTCTTACCATCCAGACCACTGCTACGCGTACCATTCCCTACTTCGCCCGCCACCACTACCGCTTACCCAGATACCATCTAACCATCCAGACCGCTACTACGCGTACCATTCCCCACTTTGTCCACACCAACCACTTACCCATCCACCATCCAACCGTCTAGACCTTTAATCCGCACCACGCTACCACCACCTAATCCTACGCCATCACCTACATACCAACACTCCACCCCATCCGCACCATCCAACCCTGCGGTACTCAAAGTATCACCCGGACCTTCCACGGCTGAGGAACATGCGCTCCGGACTGGGAGGATTTTCAATAAAGTTTTTCCTCAGTCAACAGTTAGAGACGGCCCATCACAGTCGATAGAGGAAGCACACAATGAAGAGAGTGCACCAGGCACTCAGTATGATTTGTTGAAACATTTGGACCGAACACCGGCACGGATCTCCGTGCTTGAACTGATCAAAAGATCGAAGAGTCACCAAGAAGCTCTAATAGAATATTTGCAGAAGGTGATGGTCAACGAGGACGTGCCGGTGGAAAAGATTGCAGCACTATTAGTTCCTCAGGGGGATAAGCCCTCCATTACATTTTATACATCGGAACTAGTACCACCAATAGCTAGAAGCATGGCTCTGAGCATTACGGTCAACATCTGCAAAAAGGCCGTAGATGCATGCCTGTTTGACGCTGGGGCTTCGATCAATGTCTTACCTCCAAAGACCCTAGAATTATGTAGTGTGCCCAAGAAAAAATGGCTGCCTAGCCCCATCTCCGTTACAGCATATGATAACTCCACCCGTTCCCCTCTGGGAATGGTTTATTTTAAAGTGGAGCTAGGCCCTGTAAGTCATGCAGAGGTCGAATTTCACATCCTGGAAATCGACCCTTCTTTAAACGCCATTTTGGGTCATCCTTACATAAAAACTCTCGAGGCGATTCCCTCCACGAATCATCAATGCCTCAAATTCCCCTTCAAAGGACGAATCGTTAAGGTTACGAGCATGCCGATCCTTGCTGCTGCTCACTCTTTGAATGTCAAACCCATTTCTTTACCTGGCCGACAACCTTTTCTGTCGGTATTACAGGTTTACCATCCAGTAGCTGATCCTCTGAAAACTGCCACTATTTCTCCTTATCCATTAAATGCCATAAAGAGGGGGAAGTGCATAAGTACCCCAGGATGGAGGATAATGATGAAGAACGGTTATCAGCCTAGAAGAGGTCTGGGCACACAATTACAAGGCAGGACCACTCCTGTCAAAGATCACCGAGGAGCACCTGGAAGCAGCCTGGGTTATAGGCCGAGATAAATGAAGCAGGACATTGTTCAGCAAGCAGAGAATGAAGGCGGCCAGAAAGTCTGGGAGACAATGTCTACACCGCACAAGGAAGGTCGAGATCCCCTAACATGGACCCTATACACTCATTTTGTAAAGGGGCCCATAATAAGCCATGACAACACGGTGGTCATTACTTCATGTTTTGACCTCCACGATATATATGGGAGGGACTTGGCTAGGCATTGCTCAGAAATACTCACGTACCAGTCCTTGGAGGCTCTGCGGCCTATGAAGAGGAGAAAATTCCAAGATCCTGAATGTGAATGGTACAGGTGGTTCGATCTAAGAGACCTCTACATCGCACTAAACAGACTGTTTCTAGATCCTGCAGAACCCAAGTGGCCGCCACAGATCGATGAGCTGATCGAAGGTCTCGGTACTATTTTCGACAAAAGGATACTGCTGTCAGAGGAGACTGATGAAGAGGAGCCAGATGACTCCTACGAAGCTAGCTACACCACGGATCTGCTATGGAGGGGGACTTATCCTTCTCATGTTTTCATGCTTCACACCTTGTTTCGCACCTTGCTCTTGACTCCGACTTGGTCGCGGGTCATCATTGAAGACATTCCACGGGCCCCGCCCGTTATGATTACTCTGTCCCCCCGGGACCTCATTCCACCACCTCCTCTCGATCCAGAGAGGATGAATGATTTAATCTGGGACATACTGCTGTATGATCCCCCTAATCCCTTGGCCTTGGTGCAACTTCCTCCATCTAATTCCCCTTCTATTCATGTTCATTCCTGTTTTATGCTTAACTCCTCTATTGTCAAAAAAAAAACGCCAATTTGGCAACAAATTCTTCCCAGATCCTCATTGAGGAAATCTCTAACTTGGCCGATTACACCCCATCGCGAGGGTCTTTCGGTCAAGATTCTCTTCTAAATCTACTCTGCCCCTCCCCTCAGGAGGATTCTCCTATATTTCCATCTGTATCCTATGATTTTCATTCTGCTTCATCTTTATTAGGTCAGAATAGGGAGTCCAATGAAGTTAGACAGTCTAGCTCCAGGCAAGTTAATTAGGTTAAGAAGTCTAGGAAGTCTAAGGGTAGGCGAATTCCAGATAGATACCTTCAGGACTTAGCTAATAGATGCTTTTCTTACTCTTTAATCCCTCAGTTATTGGAAAATCCTATTCAGATGCCAGAAGACTACATGGACGATGAGTTAGTCAATGATGGATATGGGGTGTATGAGTTGATATATGAAAAAGACCCCATTATTGAAGATGAAGAAGATGACGAGGACGCAGCTGAGGCATATGCCAGTGGAGTGAAGAGATTCGATGAACCCTCAGCTGCCGTAGAAGAGCCCACCAGAGAAGTCAATTTAGGGACTGAAGACGAACCTAAGGTTGTCCTCGTCAGCCAGAATCTTTCTGAGGAAGACGAGAAGGCAATGGTACAAGTACTTAAGGACTATAAGGACACTTTCGCCCGGAGTTATGAAGATATGCCGGGGTTAGACTCGTCATTAGTTGAACACAGATTGACATTAAAGGATGGTGCTAGCCCTGTCAACCAGATGTTAAGGCGATTCCACCCGCAAATGGCTCTAAAGATGAAGGAAGAGGTCGACAAATTACATAAAGCCAAATTCATTAAAGTTGTCCTCTATCCACAATGGGTGGCCAACATAGTCCCGGTTATGAAGAAGAACGGAAAGGTCAGGATTTGCATTGACTTCCGCGATTTAAACCTAGCGTGTCCTAAAGATGATTTTTCATTGCCTCATATTGACGTACTTATTGATAACACTGCTGGTTATGAGACTTTATCATTTATGGATGGATTTTCAGGATACAATCAGATCAAGTTAGCAGAAGAAGATCAAGAGAAGACATCATTAACTACACCTTGGGGAATATACTGCTATGTCGTCATGCCATTTGGATTAAAGAATGCTGGAGCCACTTATCAGAGGGCTATGATGGCAATATTTCACGACATGATGCACATAGATCTAGAAGTGTATGTGGATGACTTGTTGGTTAAATCTAAAACGAAGGCTGAGCATGCCAAAGTTCTGGCAAGAGTGTTAGAGAGATCAAGGGAGTATCAGTTAAAGATGAACCCCAAGAAATGTGTATTCGGGGTATCTTCAGGGAAATTACTTGGATTCATTGTCAGCAAACGGGAAATTGAGATTGATCCCAACAAGGCGAAAGCTATCAGAGAGATGCCACCTCCCAAGAACTTGAAGGAGTTAAGAGGATTAATCGGGAGGTTGCAATTTATTCGCCGTTTTGTCTCCCAGCACTCACAAAGGTGTAAGCCGTTCTATGAGCTTACCAAGCCGGGAGTCAAATTCGATTGGGACGATAAGTGTCAGGAGGCATTCGATGGATTAAAGAATTATTTGGCAAGTCCTCCTGTTTTGAGACCACCATCTCCAGGCAAACTATTGATACTTTACATTTCTGTCATGGATGATACAGTGGGAGCTGTCCTAGCACAAGAGGATACAGAAGGAAAGGAGAGGGCAGCCTATTATCTCTCTAAACTTCTCAACCCCGCTGAGCAGAGATATACAGCGATGGAGAAAACATGTGCAGCATTGGTCTGGGTTGTTCAGAAATTGAAGCATTATTTTCTAGCCCATGAAGTCCATCTCATTGCTAGGATGAATCCGATCAAATTTCTTCTGGAGAAATATGTCCTTACTGATAGGTTAGCGCGATGGCAAAGGTTTCTATCTCAATTCGATATCATTTACATTCAGTAGAAAGCGATCAAAGGCTATGCCTTAGCAGAACATCTCGCTCATCACCCCCTTCCTCATTTTGATCCAGTCCAATCGGAGTTTCCGGATGAGGAACTGATGTCCATAGACCAAATCAGAGATGATATGTGGACTCTGCATTTTGACGGAGCTCTGAATTCTCATGGAAAGGGGATCGGCATTGTTCTGTTATTACTCGAAGGTATCACCATTCCGCAAGCCTTTCAGCTTGACTTTCTAGTCACCAACAATATAGCTGAATACGAGGTGCTCCTTGCTGGCCTCGAGGCTGCTCATTCCCATGGTGTTACCAAACTCAGGATTGTGGGTGATAGCCAATTGATTCTTCGCCAAGTGTTAACCAAGTATCGAACCCTTGATCCCAAACTCAAGCCTTATCAAGAACTTACTTCTGCTTATTCAAAGCTTTTCACCAAATTGATCTTCGTCCATGTCCCTAGGAATCAAAACATCTTAGCTGACGCTCTAGCCTCACTCGCATCCTCTCTTGATTTTCTAATCAGCAGGCAATCTGAATCAATCATAGTTCATAAGCGTCTTTCACCCGCCGTGAAGGACCCTTCATTTCTTAGAACTAAGGAAAAATTGCTGAAGAAAGTCAGAGATGGAGATATCGTGGAAAAGAGAGAAATCATGTTGATGGAGCTGTTAGAAGAGATGGATGATGAACAGAAGCCATGGTACTATGAAATTGCCAAGTATTGTGAAGATCAATTGTATCATGAAGAAGCCCCAACTGAGGAGAAAAGGGCTATCAGGAGAGTTGCTCAACGATACACCCTAGTTGGGGGAGCACTGTACAAAAGAGGATTTGATGGAGTTCTTCTAAGATGTCTAGACGAAGATGAGCTTTGAAAGGTTATGGAAGGAGCTCATGCTGGAGTTTGTGGTGGCCATGTTAATGGACAAATGCTAGCAAAGAAGATCCTTAGACAAGGATTTTATTGGCCAACCATGGAAGAAGACTGTGTAGAATATGTCCGTAGGTGTGCTAAGTGTCAACTTCACGTCGACAAAATCCATTCTCCTGCATCTTCACTCCATCCTGTTTCTTCCCCATGGCCTTTCTCCATGTGGGCTTTCGATATCATTGGACCCCTTGGCAATCCCGATTCCAGCATCAAGCAAAAATCTTTCATCCTCACGGCAACGGAATACTTCACCAAGTCGGCAGAAGCCGAAGCATACACGGAAAGCATCAACCGTCTGCAAGTTCATCATGAGGAACATTATCACCAGATTTCGAATTCCAAGCACCATCGTCACCGACAATGGACCACAGTTCGTGTCACAAGAATTGAAGGACCTCTGCAACAAGTACAAAATTGCATTGCATCATTCGTCTCCTTATTATCCGCAAGGCAATGGCCAAGCAGAGGCAACTAACAAGACTTTGATAAAAATCATCAAAAAAACGTGCAAATCTAATAAATTCACAGACTGGCCAAAAAAATTGGTTGAGGCTCTATGGGCCTACCGAACTTCAATCCGCACGCCCACTGGGCAAACTCCTTATTCCTTAACATTTGGAATGGAGGCGGTAGTTCCATACGAGATCCTTATATCGTCATTAAGAGTACAATTGAACAAGGAATTTTCCATTGATGAACACCGTTCAGCACTCCTTGCTCAATTGGAACTCTTAGACGAGAGAAGATGGTCGGCTGCTAATCATGCAAGAGTTTATCAAAATAGACTAGCACGTTTTTATCAAAAGAAAGTCATTGAACGTATGTTCAAAGTTGGTGAAATGGTTGTCAAAAGGATTTCTATAAAACCTGGTGGTCCACGTTCTAAGCTCCAACCCAACTGGGAAGGACCGTATGTTATATCACATGCTTTTCTTGGTAACGCTTATCGTCTTGTCAATGCAGAAGGAGAAGAGCTAACTCACCCCTGGAACGGTTTGCATCTTAAGAAATACTACCCTTAGGTTAAAGAGTCGATCAGCATGGTACAAAGACCAGTGGAATCAAAAAATTTAGAAACTCAAATTTCCTTATCAGTCTGAATTAACTCAAGCCCATTACTACACACACTGACACGTTTGATTCGTGAGTAACAAGAGATGCCAAGTCCTAAAGAATACCGAAAGCTTGACTAAAAGTGTAAAGTACAAATCATTCGTTTTGAAGCAAAATTCTGTTTTTACACTCGGCCCATGATGTCGGAACGAGGCTTAGAATAGACTACCAAGAATACCCGCCATCTTAGTAGGAGGCTGTCATAAAAAAAAGGGGGAGATCTGTCCCAAAGAAAAGAATAGAAAAAACAAAAGCAAAAGGCAAAAGCCAAACGTCAAATCAAAAGGCCATCACATTACAAACGTTACATCAAGGCGATGAAATGAAACAAAAGGGAACGCAAGGTCGATAAATATCCCGGAAAGAAAATGACCGAACCCCAACAGATATTAGGGTAAGAAAGGAACGTCTTTTTAGATCTCCGGAACCTTCTCGTGGACTTTCTAAACCAATTCTTCCTTTCTTTCTAAAGAGGCGTACTCCAAACTTAAGGAACAACCTAGATTGACTGAAGGTCAAATCATCAAATGGGATCACGAATGGAAACAAAAGTTCAAACACGATGGGTTTAAGTTAAATTATTAAAGAACAATTTGGAAATTAAGTTAATAAATGAATATGATCTTTTGATCTAAGTACCATGTTGGTCTTTTAGTTCAAATACATATGTCAAAATAAAAAAATATATATATATGTCAAAATCAAAAAGAATATACATATGTCAAAATCCAAAAATATACACATGTCAAAATCCAAAAAAAATACAAAATTCAAAAGCCAAAAAAAAAATATATATCCCAAAACCCAAAAAAAAAGGCAAATGAATATTTCAAAACAACAAAAAAATATTTCAATTAGCATTTGCTTATTGCATCTAGTATGCTTCATTCCTTTTATTTTCAGTGAACATCTGTCTGCTTGTATGTTGCATTTTGCTTACAGTTTGATTATTCATATTACCTTTGTTAATAAAGGCTATGCCCCTTAACCCTTCTACCAAGGATAGGATCAAGTAGTCGGTTACTTAACCAGGCAAGGGGCTAAGCCTGAATAGATACTTAACCTGTTTGTTCGAGTCATATACAGGACACAAGGCATAAAAATAGTTGGAATTTAAGTAGAGAACAGCCAGAAACTGTTTCTACGACTAAAAAGGCGTCGTGGGACACCGCCGCATTTTAGAAAGTTAAAGGGCATCGGCTTGACACGACGCATTTCAAGTTTTCTGTCATTTTCCCAAAATTCCATATTTTGATGCTTAATGAAACGCTTGTTTGAAGTTACTGATGAAAATTTTGAGTGTAGGAAATTAAGGAAAACCCAAATGAAGCTGGAAATATCAAGAAGATCTCATTGTGGGAGTTTATAAGTCTTGACCGTGGCTAAAAAGACGGTTATTTCTACCCTTGTATTATTCCATGTAAATCATTTGCATTACTATATATTAAGTATTTATTAAAGTATATCAAGGACCTTGTGGTTTTGATGAAACTGGAATTTGAGTTCCCCTACAACAAAAACAGTGATAATTCCAGAGAATTCTTAATCGCATGGATAGGCCGTTGGATTGTTAATTAGTGGGGACGATGGTTCCACTTTTGTAAAACGGTGCGTGGATAAACGAGCTTCGGCTTAGCACTGAATTACAAGAATAGGTATCTTGACTCATTAATGACAATTTGACAATATTATCTTTGATTAATTTATATTTTATTTGACTTTATATTTTTCTTTTAGCCCAGCATGCATCATATAGGACCTGTGATAAGGATTAATTACTGATTAAGTTTCAGACCATTAAATCAAATAATCCCAACATGATATGAAATATTCCATTCTGAATTGAGTATCTTGATTATCTTTAAGGTTCGCTTGAAGATATCATTAGAATTCTATCTTTTCTTAGATTCTTTATCCAATATTTCTTGTTTTCTTTTAAGATCCATCATGGTTGCAGCACGTCCACATTGGCTGGAAAATGCTCCCTATGATGAAACCTACAGTGTCTACGACCTGAGGTACTTCCCACTCCGTGGAAGTTGATCGACTTTACTTTATTTCCTTGTCTACCTCATCCAGACAGGATTGATTCCATTGATCCCTTTAAGCTATTTTCATCGATGATCTTGAGAAAAATTCCAATCATGGGATGTTGAGAGCGTATCTCATCACACCTTTGCATCACCTTTTCAGTACATTCCATTTCATTTCACTCCCTTGCAAAGACGATGCCAAGGTTAGGCAGCTGTAGACACGCTAATTTTGACATCATTTCGAGTAAATTTCATATCATATAATAATGCCTCAAAATGGTCTGATATTTAATTATTGGTTAATTCTTATTGATCTTTTTAATTATCTAAATAGTGTCGGGTCAGACAGATATGATTTAAGTTAATCATTTAAATTGATTTTAACTCAAATTTCAGTTAAAATATGAAGAAGTCTAAAAGACATCGATATGTGTGGACGCCGTTTAGAGTTTATTCTTATTTTGACGTTTAAATTTGAATTTTAATTAATTGATTAATTAGCTAAAAGACGTCTGCCAGGTACGACGCGTTTTAGGTTTCCTAAGTTATTTCTACTTCTCTTCTAGATGTTTATCCTTATCTTAATTAATATGAAAGGCGTCTATCATGGGCGACGCGTTTTATCTAATTACAGATAAAGATAAGTTTTTCCCGGATGTTTATCTTTATCTTAATCAATCTGAAAGGCGTCTTCCATGGGTGATGCGGTTTAGATAATTACAGATAAAGATGAATTAATATGTATTTATCTGTTGGTTAAGATGGATAAATCTCAAAATTTCTCCATGTAAATCCACGGACGCAGAAGAAGTCTATAAATACCCTTCTCTTGAATGGGTGATAGAGTTAGTGATCGAAGCGATATCGAAGTGATAATCGAAGTGAAAATTGAAGCAACGACGTCCAAACACTAAAGTGCTGCTGCATCTAGAAGTCGGCGTCCATTTTTCATCCACTCTTCATCCATTCATGACCAAGCCTTTCCAGGGGCCATCCATCATTAAACTTTTAATTCATTTCTGCATTTTCACTTCATTAGTCTTACATTTTTCATCACATCACTCCATGCAACACACACAACATTAGCATCATTTTCAAAAACCAATTTGATTAAGGGGTTTTAAAGACCACTCAACAAGTGAGTTTTTTGTTTAGTTGCATGTTTAAAATCTTTTCTAGAATGGATACTACCTTTTCTTAAGTTCTCATCATCGTTATTTCTTTTCTATTTTTTGCAAAGAACGAAGGAAAATCAAAAGGGAGGAAATCAACAAGCAAACAACAAAGACTCTGGACGATCCTCAACTTCAACAGTAATCAAAGCAAGAACAAAGACAAGAAAGGGCTCTCTTTCTTCAGTCGGCTGAAGGAGGGGAACTAAGAGCTCAACAATCTCCTACGTTCAAACAGGTAGGCGATCAAACTCTTTCTTTTGAAACTTTTAAGTCAAGAGTTTCTGGCGATCACTTCACTTAGTTTCTTTTTAATAGTTTTATTTTGCACCTAAACAACATAGATTTTTCATGATAATCACACACTCATTTTAAGCACTCACACCCGGGAACAATTCCCAATAGTCAACCTAATTTTAAACGCCCCTTAAATTAGCCCATGAACGTGTACAATACGACGTTCTATACGCATAACGAGAAAACGACACGAAAACGATGCCATTTTCCGGTCGAACCGACAACCTGGCTCTGATACCACTGTTAGGAATCGAAGATGCGCAGCGGAAAATAAAACTATTCCTCTGCATCGGGTTGTTGGGATCGAAAAACGGATAAAATAAAATAACCGGGAAGAACTATTCTTCTCCTTTGCGGGGTTTCGAATCTCCCGTAGATTGAACTGTTTCAGTAATCGTGCATGCGCACGATCTCTAGAGGTATCCACACGAGCTCCGGACGCAGAAGCGATTTCCTCCTCGGCTTGAGTACTTCGACCCAATCTCAAATCCACCATACAGTTGAGAAGAGAGAGGGATCTTCTTCAAGAGAGAGAGAGAGGAGAGAGAAAATATCTTGGCTTGTGGTAGTGTACGTCTGCTACCACCACCCACCCCTTAGCCTTCTTTTATAAGAAATATAGATAAGCACAAGGTTTAATTCTCATGATTATCCAAGAGCTTGGCCGTGGATAATTCTCCATTTAAATATTCATGTTTATCTTGCGGCCTTTCACAAAAACTCAGATAACTATAATATTTAACACCTCTCACCGTCTTACGAGAACTCTTATGTGTGTGACCCTCCAAGCCCATATATCAGTCTGGTTTTAGGCCCACTAAACTTAAAACTAATTCTAAAGTTTAGTATTTATTAATTATTATTTAAATATCATATGTTAAATAATTAATTCAATAAATAAGTGGTTTATCATCCGATGATTAATCCACTTGACCTTCTGACCATGAATGGCACCAAACACTACCTCATGATCCCAGAAGATATAAGGGATACGGTTCCCTTTATTTGAATCTCTCCGTCTGCAGATAGCACATAGATAAGATCCTTCACTTCATCCAATGACCCAATAACGCACGGGTATGATTTTTATAGTCAAACTCTTTATCGCATTATTTAGATGGATTCCAGTACTCAATTAACTTGTAGAAAGACATCTCTTTCAGTTGACCTTGACCAAGGATTTCTGTGAATACATCCATAGGACATTCTCTCTCCAGTCGTATACCAAGAGTGAGTGATCCCCTTTTGTTCACTCAATTACCATCAACCTTCGCAAGCTTTCCACTGTGTCTGAGACATTGACTATCGTGGACTTAATAGTTAAAGTCTACAAGCCAGAGAATCAAATCATAACGGTCTACAAGCAAGGTATCATTGGTGACTCAGGTCAAAGGACCAACTGCACAACTGCAATGATTGAATTCTCTGATTGACTATTAGTTATAATGACCATCTAGGAATTCTTATTCGGATCTATTCAGTGAACTCATTCTCTAATGAGCACCAACAAGCTTGTCTTAGTGTCATCACACGAGTGAATGTGAGATCATTCACCCTCATCGCATGAGCAGAAATTGTTAGGATCCGGGAAGGGCATGACGAACGCAGCAGAAGCAACAAGAAAATACCCTGTATGATGCCCTCAGATCTGATTCAGAATGAAAACTAAAACCGAAAAATAGGCTGTGATCTCATCACCTTGCGCGGATTCCAATCTGCGACCTTTTCGGTTCTGTCAAGGCGATGCCGCTAGCCGCACTAGTGTCTGGCCTCCAGCAATATCCACGCGATCCTCCGCGATGGTTCGCCTTGATCCCTCGTCCAAATCAGCTCGCTCGCTGAAGAATCCTTGCCGCAATCATGTCCGGATCATCCGGACGGGAATTCCTGACTCTCGAAAATGCGCGCGGCAGAGACGAGAAGTCTCCCAGCGCCTCGAACGGGGCGCCCAGAGGAGGAGGAGAGAGAGAGGGGGACGGCCAGCCTTGAGAGCTCTTAGAGCTTGGCCCCGGGTTTCTCAATAGCCCGGATATATATTAAGTCAGCACGACTTTTCATAAAAGTCCCCGAGTTAATATATTTCCTAGTTAAGTACCACTGATTAAGAATCAGTTTCTTCTAGGCCCATTAACCAGTCCGGTTTTCAGTCCGTTAAGTCCAATAACTAGTTATTGACTTATTGTGATTAATTAATATCTAGATATTAATTAATTACTTAACCGAATTAACATGTTATGTAAAATTCGGTCCGACTTTCAATCAAGTTGGGTACCAAGCAACACCACATGATCTCAGAAGGTAATAGGGTTCAGCAACCCACTCATGAACCTATCCGTCGACAGTTACCGCGTGGCTATAATCCTTCGTTCGCACAATGGTCTCGAGTTAACCTAGGGTATGTTCAACTGTCAAACCCTAGATGGTCAACTCACTTGAATCATACTCCGCTGTACAATATCTGAAAACAACTTTTCTGATATTGTGTCTGCTCTGGCCAGAGACTCCTGCGGATCTATTCTAGAGCATTCTCTCTCCAGTTACCTGAGAGCGAACGATCCTCTGTTGAACACACAATCACCATCGAAGATCTTCTGCTGGACCCGATCCTTGACTATTAGAAATCCTGTGGCTAGAGATTCGTAAGCTAAGGTCAAAGCCTAAAAGTCCACCGACAAGGTGTCTTTGATGTCTCAAGTCCAAGGATCAACCATGCCACTGTGACGATGAATCAAGTCGGTTGACAGTCAAGTAAATTACCATTCGGCGATTCATATTGGATCAGTTCAGTGAACTCATTCCCCAACGAGCACCTACAGGTTCATCATTGTGTCTCCACACATGTGACTAACGAGATCAATCACCCTCATCATATGAGCTGGAATAACTTGTGCTAGTCTTACCGGATGTTTGATGTCCTCTTCAAACATCCTACGACTAGGAACAAATCAGAATATGTGTTTATAGGTCATTAATCTTATTATTATGATCTCATCATAATCCGATGATCGTTTTACACATTCATGGACTTCATTATGCGCAACGATAATAAACACGTCAATCTACATAATGAAATATATATATGCCATTTATTAATTGAACCAGATTGAAATAGATGCCTCGTGATTGGCTTAGTGGCCACCTATATATATCAATCTCCCACTTGGACTCAAGCCAATCACCTTTGCATTTGATCTCCATCAAATCTAAGTAATGCTCATATCAAATCTGTGACTAAGGCTTGGTTTGGGATCTGCTAAATCATCTATAAATAGAATAATTTTCATTACATTATTTCCTCTTAATTCTTTGTCTCTGGACTTGTGAAAGAGCTTCAGATCGTTCTACAACTTCTGATGAGACCATGGCTCGACCACAAAATTGATCGCTCCTACAGTTGTTCTACAACAACGGGACAAGATCAGAGACTTTTAAGAACTACATTTAGTTCAATGATGAACACTTTCATCCATATTGTTCTAATAACAATATCACTTGTTAATGTCGTCATCTTAATATCGAGTTTTGGGTTGGAACCCTTCCAATCCATACTTTTCTTATTAGAAGGTTAAATCCATGCCTGATTTGAAATTTGAGTCAGTGTGACTCATTATTTTAAATCATCCTCTCCATATACAGGAGTACATCCTTAGCACTTCTCAAGTACTTAGTGATATGTTTCATTCCTTTTTTCAAGGTTTCTCTATATCCTTTAAGAAACCTTTCCTTAAATAAATGAATTTCATATCTCAACAATTGAGATTCATTATATAATTTATGTCAAATATTTTGACATATAGGTTAAGGTTACATCATCATCGATCTATATTAATAGATTCGTATTCTCAATACGCAGGATGTTGCATCCAAACCTATTATGAAGAAGAGCATGAATAATAATGCTTTTACTGATATTAACATCTTGATGTCATTCTCAATGACTTTGATGTTATTATCACAAAGTATTACTAATATGACTGTGCTCCCACTGACCTCCTTGTACACACACAATTCGTGATCATTCTTAATGATCACTGAGTGTTTGACCATTAAGTCAAAAACTTTTATTGCTACTCTGGGAAGTTTTAGTTTGACTTAAAA
The DNA here is from genome assembly GCA_030544215.1 of Zantedeschia hybrid cultivar. Lineage (NCBI taxonomy): Eukaryota > Viridiplantae > Streptophyta > Magnoliopsida > Alismatales > Araceae > Zantedeschia > Zantedeschia hybrid cultivar. The sequence goes on along the minus strand of JARZZO010000013.1, from coordinate 8,893,528 downwards.
TAATCTTTGAATCACGACTTGCTTCCTGGATATTTTAAAAACTTTAAAATTGTATCATATACACCTTTTCCTCAATCACATTGAGAGAATACTTTTAATATCCAACTGTCATCTCATCATCATGACAGGCAATATTGGCAAGTAAAATTCTAATAAACTTATTTTGGTAACCTTTGAGGAAAAATCGTCTAAGTCAACACTTTGACCGTAACCATTTCTGTAAGGACTGAGGTTTCGGGTTTAGTATTCGGGTCGGGTTCGGGCCGGATCCCCTGGTTTCGACCCTGAGGGGTCTTGAGAATTTTGACTGAATGACGTCTGCACTACACGACGCCTTTCAAACGGCGTCTGGCTGGGTGGACGCCATTTAAGTCTGTTGTTGTTGTGCCACGTGGGCGCCACATGGGCGGGTTTCAGGCCGCGAGAGTACGGCCCCTGTCTTGTCGTCTGAACGGCGTCCATGATGGACGACGCCATTCAGACTGCAACCCTGCGATGTCAATGTATGGTGCCGGTCCTGTCATCTGAATGGCGTCCGTGGTGAGTGACGCGTTTCAGAGCGCTGTCAGTACGGCCCGTCCTGTCATCTGATAGGCGTCCGTCTCGGTCGACGTGTTTTAGCCAATTTCTAATTGACCCCGCGAGCCTCCCCTTCTTTCCCTCATTTTCGCCTCCACCTTCTCTCTCTTCGTCCTCTCCGCCCTCTCCGACCCTCTCTTCCCCTTTCCCTTCCTCTTCTTCCTCTTCCACCACTCCAACACCTCCCTACCTCTCACCTCTACCACCACCACTTCCTTCGCGGCATTCTATTCTCCGGACGGCGGCCGACGTCCCGGCGGAGTGGCGGCGTCCTCGAGGGTACCGGCGGCGGTCTGCGGTGCGGCAGGTCGACGGCACGGAGCTTGGAGGAGTTCAAGAACCGGTAGGGGGATGAACCTTGAATGAATCGTGATTATCTTGTTTATGGTTTCCTTGGCGTGGCATGATATGTTTTGGGTTACACTGAGCATGTTTAGGGAGTTTTCTTGTGAGGATGGCCGTGTTAGGGATTGTGGAATTGTAGCATGCTTGTGGTAGTTGATTTCCCTTTCCTCCCCCTTCTGTTTTGGGCATTTTCGGGGTGTTAGGGGTTAAAGGAGGAACCCTCGGATCGAACCAGAGAACCAGGTTTCTGGCGTTAAACGGCGTCGTGCCTGGTCGACGCCTTTTAGAAGGATGTCAGGGCAGTACGACGCCTTTTTAGGGCAGAAACCTCCCTGTTCGAGGTTTCGTTGTACGGAATTCTGGCGCTAAAAGACGTCATGTATGTACGACGCCTTTTAGAAGGACGTCGGACCATCATGACGCCTTTTAGGCAAGAAATCACCCCGACTGAGGCTTCTGCAAATTTGAAATTCTGTGGTGAATGGCGTATGAGGAGTCTGACGCGTTTTAAAGGGCGGCTTCCCATGTCGACGTGGTTTAAGGAGTAATCTGGTTTTAATGAACCTGTTTTAGGAGCTTGAATGGCGTCGACCTCGGTCGACGCGATTCAAGATAGAACTGCTTAACTCCTGTTATTTAACACATGTTTCACGGTTGAATGGTTCAAATGCATGCTTTGAGTTGTATACTGAGACTGAGGATTTCTGCGTTAATGGAACTATATTGTGTGTGTGTGTGCTTATGTGGATATGGAATTGGGTTACAGATGGTATCAGAGCTCAGTCTGGTCGAGTATGTGGTAAACTAGGTTAGATATTATAGTCCAACAATAAGTACGAGTCTGTACAGGCGATGGCTGCTGGTGTAGATTGGTAGGTTTTGACGTGTTTTGGTTCGATTTTCGTGTTTGTGGGGTAGTGATGGCACCGAAGAGGAGAGTTCCGTTGGCTCGTGGTTCGAGAGCAGATGATGGCGGTTCGAGGGCAGAAGGACATAATGTAGATCGTTTCATGGAAGCTATGATTGGGGCTATGTCTAGATACCAGTAGGGAGATGGAAGTGAGGGGTCCAATTCCCGAGGTGGCCAATCCATGGTGATGGAGCGGTTCTTGAAGTTGAAGCCCCCTTCTTTCACGGGTCAACCAGTTCCAGACGTGGCAGCTCATTGGATTAAGGAGTTAGAGAAGGCATTTGATGTTCTTGAATGTGCTGAGAGTGACAAAACCTTGTTGGCAACCTACTTGCTGAAGGACGATGCTTATGATTGGTGGGTTACCATCAAGGGGATGATGTTTCCAGATAGGTCTTTGAGAGAGATCTCTTGGGAAGACTTTGTGAGAGAGTTTGGTGGACAGTACTTTCCGAGGCACGTTCGGAGGGCCAAGGAAAGGGAGTTTATGGAATTGGTGCAGGATGGTATGTCGGTTCTAGAACATCAGATGAAATTTGTAGCTCTGGGAAGATTTGCGCCACACATATCGGAACATGAGGAACGAAGGACAGAGAAATTTGTGGATGGACTTCGGCATGATCTGAGGGAATTCGTGGCAGCTCATTGTTGTAAGGATCTGGCGTCAGCAGTTCGGTGCGCGGCAGCAGTGGAGACTCAGTTCCAACAAATGGCGAAGGAGTCAGAGCAATCAGCGCAAGGGAAGCAGCAAGGCAAGGACAGATTAGCGGTCTTTTCGTCAGGCGGTTCTAGTTCCTTTGAGTTCGAGTTCCAAGAGGTGCCTTGTGATGAAGATGAAGATGGTTCGGTTCAGCAGATGAAGACGGAGGTCAGCTGGCAACAGGAAATGAGGAGGGACGCTGCGGATCGTTGTCCCCGTTGTGGCAGGCATCATGGCAATCGGATATGTCCATTGATCACTGGTAGCTGTTTTGGCTGTGGTAGGAAGGGACATCTCGCGAGGAACTGTCCCCAGAAGAATAAGACAGGTCGGGAGCCGAGTGGCCAGTAGGAGTCCGAGACGTTGAGTAGTGTTGTGTCTCTTAGTGGAGGTTCGAGATATCGGGCTAGAGGAGCACTTTTGTCTTGTCTTATTTAGAGGTGGTTGTGAACTCTTGTGGCACTTTTATGTACTTGGGTATGGTGGAGAATCAGTTTTGTAATTTGTGCCTTGTTAATGTATGGTTATTTTGATCTATCAGCTTTTTTGTCAAAATTGAGAATCTTGGTTAGCTTGGTGTGGGTTTGATTGGCTAGTTATGTGGAGCCCAGTGTGTGTGAACGGTGAGAATGATCGTTGTGAATTGTGTTGCCGGTATGTGATGGTTAGCCGAGTTTATTGTGAGCGGTTGCAAATTTCGAGGACGAAATTCTTTTAAGGGGGGGAGAATGTAAGGACTGAGGTTTCGGGTTCAGTATTCGGGTCGGGTTCGGGCCGGATCTCCTGGTTTCGACCCTGAGGGGTCTTGAGAATTTTGACTAAATGACGTCTGCACTACACGACGCCTTTCAAACGGCGTCTGGCTGGGTGGACGCCACTTAAGTCTGTTGCTGTTGTGCCACGTGGGCGCCACGTGGGCGGGTTTCAGGCCGCGAGAGTACGGCCCCTGTCTTGTCATCTGAACGGCGTCCATGATGGACGACGCCATTCAGACTGCAACCCTGCGATGTCAGTGTACGGTGCCGGTCCTGTCATCTGAACGGCGTCCGTGGTGAGCGACGCGTTTCAGAGCGCTGTCAGTACGGCCCGTCCTGTCATCTGATACGCATCCGTCTCGGTCGACGCTTTTTAGCCAGTTTCTAATTGACCCCGCGAGCCTCCCCTTCTTTCCCTCATTTTTGCCTCCACCCTCTCTCTCTTCGTCCTCTCCGCCCTCTCCGACCCTCTCTTCCCCTTTCCCTTCCTCTTCTTCCTCTTCCACCACTCCAACACCTCCCTACCTCTCACCTCTACCACCACCACTTCCTTCCCGGCGTTCCATTCTCCGGATGGCGGCCGACGTCCCGGCGGAGTGGCGGCGTCCTCGAGGGTACCGGCGGCGGTCTGCGGTGCGGCGGGTCGGCGGCACGGAGCTTGGAGGAGTTCAAGAACCGGTAGGGGGACGAACCTTGCATGAATCGTGATTATCTTGTTTATGGTTTCCTTGGCATGGCATGATATGTTTTGGGTTACACTGAGCATGTTTAGGGAGTTTTCTTGTGAGGATGGCCGTGTTAGGGATTGTGGAATTGTAGCATGCTTGTGGTAGTTGATTTCCCTTTCCTCCCCCTTCTGTTTTGGGCATTTTCGGGGTGTTAGGGGTTAAAGGAGGAACCCTCGGATCGAACCAGAGAACCAGATTTCTGGCGCTAAACGGCGTCGTGCCTGGTCGACGCCTTTTAGAAGGACATCAGGGCAGTACGACGCCTTTTTAGGGCAGAAACCTCCCTGTTCGAGGTTTCGTTGTACGGGATTCTGGCGCTAAAAGACGTCATGTATGTACGACGCCTTTTAGAAGGACGTCGGACCATCATGACGCCTTTTAGGCAAGAAATCACCCCGACTGAGGCTTCTGCAAATCTGAAATTCTGTGGTGAATGGCGTATGAGGAGTCTGACGCGTTTTAAAGGGCGGCTTCCCATGTCGACATGGTTTAAGGAGTAATCTGGTTTTAATGAACCTGTTTTAGGGGCTTGAATGGCGTCGACCTCGGTCGACGCGATTCAAGACAGAACTGCTTAACTCCTGTTATTTAACACATGTTTCACGGTTGAATGGTTCAAATGCATGCTTTGAGTTGTATACTGAGACTGAGGATTTCTGCGTGAATGGAACTATATTATGTGTGTGTGTGCTTATGTGGATATGGAATTGGAACAACTGTGGTTTACGTTTGTCACCTTGGGCCGATGGGGAAGGGCCTTGGTGTCTGTGAGGCATTGTTGCCGTACCGGTGGGGGAGTGGTACATGTTGTGTTTTACCTTTGGTTGAGGGAAGCAGAACCACCTTGAACCCGTCGGGCCGGAGTAGCCGGTGTGCTATCCGAGGGGTTGCTGTTTGGTCTCAGCGGGTCGGGGTTTCCCTGTTTGTCGTGGCAGCTTCCGGCGCGTTTCTTGCTATGGAGCTGGTTGTGGTACTGTTGGAGTTGTTTTACCCCTTTATCCACTGGGCCTGATGTGACCTGTGATCAAGGTTATGAGTGGTACCCTTCGCCCTTTGGCCTGACGCAGCCCGGGAGGTTAGGGTTGTGGGTAGTTCCTGTAGCTTCGGCTTGACGGGGGTTTCGCCGGTCCCTAGGGCCCTCCTGAAGCGCCGAGGCCTGGCGTGGAGGAAATCCGATCGGTAGGACAGTAGTCTAGACTACTTGTGTGCACACGTAGCTGGGCAGTGGTGGTTCACTGGTCCCAGTTAGTCCTAGTTTGACTCACTGCCTCACCCTACGGTGCCCCGGAACACTGTAGGGGCGGACAGGCGTGAGTAGTGGTGGTGTTGTGAGGCGACGTTTGTTGACAGTCGACAGTGTGGTTTGGTCGCTTCGTGGACCTTGGTTGTGAGTCGTGACTTTGTGTTGGGTTCTTCGGATCACTTAGAACTGTGCCTGTTACTTTACTTGTGCGTGCGTTTCATATCAGGTTTGAGAGCCATGTTTACTGCTTTATTTTATTGCCATTTATCTGTATTCTTGCACTTGTGGGTGTGTGAGTGGGAGGCGGGGATCGGATGATCCCTACTGAGCCCAATTCTGGTGTGGCTCACTCCCTGCGGTTTCAGGTGTGGACCTCGTGGTGTGTGGCGGCGTGTGGTGTCTTCTTGGTGTGCGGACCAGCAGCTATCTCAGTTCCGGGGTATGCCCCGATGTTGTTGTACTTTGCTTCTGCCTATACTTATTTAATTTGTTGGACCATGTAATTATTGTTGGACTGTATACGGACATTGTTAATCTCTTTCCTGCGCGCTTGTACTTTCTTTGTAGTCCGTGTGATTGTTATATTTAGCCTTGTTTAACGCTTACTCCTCCAGATGTGTTGTGTGAGATCCGGGTGCGAACCCGCAGTTAATGGGCCGACATCCATTTAGTGATCGGGTCTCCGGTCATAGGATGGCGGGTCGTTACAATTTCCTTAAGATTACCAAATAAGGTTTAAGTAGTCCATTTGTTCTAATCTTCATTCTGAAGATTTATTTACTTTTAAGAGGTACAATATCTTGAATCAATACTATCAAGTTCCGAACTTAATAGGTGTTATGGACTATAGCTTAGAACTCTTAACTTCTTACCAATTTAAAAGTTGTAATTATGATAGAGAGCTTCCTCATAGACTTAGGATCATAATCTACATCTTTGAGCTCCTCTCACTCTGCTATCTCTGATATGTCAAACATATCAGACTAGCTATTGCAAGAATCTCAAAATCTATTATGCTCTCTAATGTGTATTATGAACGGTTCCAAACATCTGAAGATTATCTAATGATCTTGTGTTAATTTGTGAGTCTAGAACATCTTCTAGTTTTATTAGCTCTCACTGTCTTCTTTGAGGATATGTTCCTCTTTATAGAATACAACTTTCAGTACGATAATTATTTCATTATCATCTGGCCAATAAAAGTAATGTCCAAACTCTTTGGACATCTCATAAATTCACATTACGTCGTGTCCTTTTAGATCCAATTTCTTTGGATCATGTCTTTTCCAAAAGACTAAGACATAACTTGAGTTTAACATCTTTAAAATCATTTAGTTTATAATTCGCATCTCATATGAATTATCACATCTCCATATCTTATATGGATATACTGACTTATTTGGAATCATATGTGAAGTATGGACATCTAATGTTCATACTCATATCTATATACAAGAATATAAGAGTTAGGCAAATCTTATTATAAATATAGCACTTTATCTAACAAAGTGCTATTCCTTATTATATCATATTGGTATGATATACAATAAGGATTTACGAGAGAGGATACAATTATCATTTTCTTTACTTGCGTGAATCTCGTGCTCAAGTATTAATTTCTTTGATTAAATCGAAGAATTTGATACTCTTTTAATTAGTCACTTCATCTTGATATTCTATACCTTAATCTCTTAGATGCATTTGACTAGTACTTCAGCAAGCACACATAGCCAAATCTTTCTAAGAGAAAACTATTAAGATAAGTCAATAGAAGTGATTATCTTTAGTCTTAAGAAGATATTAGGCTATTTACATCAACATATATAAACTCCAATAATTTCTACTTATCGCATAACCTAGTGTACAATGCCATAGATAATCATGATTCACTAAGTTCATTTTTATAGGAGACTTGTGAACATTCATCATATGATATGTCACATCAAGAATCTATAGTGTATTGACTGATTTTAAAATCTTTTATTCTATTCTTAAAACGAAATGGAACAACAATTGTTCCTTCTCAGTCAACATTGTTCACTTTTATAACTCTTGATAATTAATGGAACTAAATAACAATTATTTAGTTTCATATTAATCTCCTAAAAGTATACAAAGATTTACTGTCTCACAATAACCTATGTATCTCATGAACTATTGTTGAGTTTAACTCAATATTTTCATTTTTTCGATTTCCTATTACTTACCTAAGTATGCATTCTATTGCAAATCTGAGAATTATTTCCAATATCTCATATTGGAGACACTAACTCTCCAATAGACACGCAAAAGTGGATAATAAGAATATCCGAAACTTCTTACAAGTTTCATTTTCCTATTTGCCTTTAACAATATCGTTATATTGGTGGTAGTGGGAGAACTGCTCATTCTCTCTTTCAGCTGACTTGCCTCTATCCATCTTAGATGTGGGTTTGACCATTTAAGATCTTTCCTCTAGTCTTTCTCAAAGGCATACCATAAATATCTCTTCTACTTGGTTTCACCAAAGTAAGAGATTTCATAATATTTGACTAGGATAGTGGCTATCATATGGCCCAGAGTCCTTTGGCCAATTTGAATATGAGAAGTATTGGCATCCTATATGCCAAGTCTTGGATTAATTGATGACATTTCATTCAATAGAGGAAATAAGTGATTTAAACAGACAATTCTTATAATTCAATTATGGACTTTTATTTTGAATTATATCTCACTATTTTTTGATGAACTGTGTAACCCTCAGGTACACAGAACGGGAGACTCCGATGGTCTCCTAGTAGGGATCAGAATCTCAATGACTTGTAGTACAACCTTGTAGATAGCACAACAAACTGTAATACAATCAAAGAGCACCTATCTCATAGTATTTGCAACTCTTTGCAACATCTGATCATGGCTTTGGTCCCCAAAAATTTAATGGCCTTGTGGATAGCACAGCAAACCATTAATTTTGGTCTAAGCATTACCAACGTTACAAGACGGACATAGATTTGCATGCAACCCTTGTGGTAACACAACAAGGCTACATGGTTCCTCTACCCCGATCAGAAGGCATCCTATGCTATGGTCAGAGTCTCTCATCAGAATTAGACAAGCCTTGTGGTAGCACAAGAAACCTGTCCAAGGTAATTTGAGTTTTATGACAATAACGATAGAAGACTACGCAGTAAGTTCTCAACTACTTACGCTACGACTCAGACTTTAGCGAGGGTTTTAGATAACTTTTATCTTAGTCTCTTCTTAGGTGATAGTTTATAAATATATCGCATATATATTTAACTATACTTAGATAATAGCAATTGATTCGTAATCAAAAGAAAAACATGCATCAATCATACATGTTCATTATGTGGTCATGGACAGTATGATGATTAATTGGAGCCATACAATTAATCATCACAACTATATAACAATTATATAATTAAAATATACAAACACACATGCACCGGTGATCTCATCTCCGGTCGCCTTCCTGGTTGTACTTGTGGATCATCCTCGTCTCTCCTCGGCCAACACGATCAATTACAAAAATATTAATTTTTGAACAATTTCAAATACAAATAAATTGTAAGAGAAAACTTTGTGGCTGAGTACAATAATAGAGGGAGATAGAATAACATTGGAATAATAGAGAGATAGAGAAGCACACAGGCCTCATTAATTAACATTTAATTAATCCACATGACATTCCAAAACAATCCACATTATCAAACCATAACATGATATGAAATCAACTAACTGCATGTCCATGACCACCACAAATTTTAACCATCCACACAAGATAAAACACATCACGTGAAGGCTAAAATTTTGAAAAATAATAATTTTTATTTTCTCAAAACCTAGGTACCAATCAAAATTGGATAATTTGAATTTTTAAAAATCTCATTTTCTAACATGCATTGAAATATAATTTAAAGCATTAAAAAACATCAACATGTGTACTCAAGACTAAAATTAAAATTCTAAATATTACATGTATAATTTAGAACATTTCTAAATTAATTAATCTAATCACTTAGATTAATTTTAAATCACATTAACGACAATTATTAATGTGAAATAATCTAACATTTAGATTGAATTAAAAATTTCTTAATAACTCTTATAAAAGAATTTCTAATTCCAATTTTAAACACTTAACAACTCTTTGTTAAGAATCCCTTCATTAAATAATATTTATCAATAACAATTATTAATAAAAATCAATTATAACATTTCTAATCAAAATTAGTCTAACATTTAGACTTAATTTAATATCTTAATAACCTTTATTAAAAGATTATATTAATTAGATTAAATCTAAAAAAAAATTTAATTAAACGATCCAAGAGAAAATTAATTAATTATCTTAATAAATCTTATTAAGACATAATTAATCCTTAATAATTTTTATTAAGGTTTATTCTAAAAAATAATTAACCCTATTATAACAATTATAAAAAGTTAATTAATCACTTACTAACCTTTTATTAAGTGTCCTTTAATTAAAACATTAATTTCATGATACAATTGCTAAGAAAATAAAAAAAATATATCTAATCAATTAATAAATTAACAACATTTGTTAATTAATTTTAAGGTCACAACTTAACAATTAAATTAACAACACTTGTTAAAAAGATTTTAAGATCACATCTTAACCCCTCTAATCACTTAAATAAAATTAAATTAACAGCAATTGTTAATAATATTTAAGGTCATAACTTAAAATAAATTAACAACTCTTGTTAATTAGATTTCAGTTCACATTTTAAAAATAACCCATTTAGTTTTAAGATCCTTGTATCATTGAAATTATGAGTCAAATTTTAAAACACATTTTAAATTTTTTAATTTTAATTTCCAGATAAAAAGGGGTGGGTATATGTGATAAACAAGGCCAACATGACCTAGGTGGCCTGTTGGCTCGGGCCAGCTGACAGGCCTACCAACTGGGCCAAGGCCCTGGTTGGGCCGAGTTCAAAGAGGGGTTGGTTCTTGGGCTTTTAGTCTAGCTAAAAAGGGGGAGTTGCGGGTCGGGTTATAAAGGGGGTTTTGGGCCGGTTCAGGGGCGTTCGGGCTCAAGCGGGCCGCCTTGGGACCGCCTCGTCCAAGGCGCCTAACGCCTGGTTTGCCCGGGCCCCATAGCTAGGGTTTCACCCCAGGCCGTCGCCGCCTTTCCCCTATCCCTCCTATTTGCAGGTCTTCTCTGGCGCCATCCAGTGAGGGGCCGACTAGGAGTTGATTGCCGCGTGCCCCCTTTAACCCCCGACGCCGGCGAAGCCCGGCTGGCGAGCCCCTTGCCGCCGCTGGCCCCCAAAGATGGTGGTTTTCAGGTTTTTAAAACCATGGCTTATTCTCCCCGGTGGGCTTCCAACTATTGGAAATCATGGAAAGAAAAAGCTCCGCTGCCCGCCGGCGACGATAAGGGTTATCCGGGCACAGATTGGCACAGTTGGTCATACCATCATGCCTAACAATGGTGACCAATCACCATTGAAATCCTTTCCAAGCTCTCGAAGTCCAGTTCTTCATCCGTATAAAGAACATCCGGACAAAAACCACAAAATAATTCATTTTTCACTAAAAATTAAATTCAATATTTTAATTATCCCATGAACAATATCCACTAGGAAAACTGAATTAATGCATGGAATTAAATTTAGAACGATAATTTTGTTGTTCCGAAGCGGATCAGAGCGGAACCTGGCTCTGATACCACTGTTAGGATCCGGGCGGGGTGTGACGAATGCAGCGGAAGCAACAAGAAAATACCACGCTCGATGCCCTCAGATCCGATTCAGAATAAAAACTAAAACTGAAAAATAGGTTGTGATCTCATCACCTTGCGCGGATTCGAATCCGCGACTGTTTTAGTTCCATCGAGGAGATGCCGCTAGCCGCACAAGCGTCCGGCCTCCAGCGGTATCCACGCGATCCTCCTCGGTAGTTCGTCCTTGATCCCTCATCCAAATCAGCTCGCTTGCTGAAGAATCCTCACCGCAATCATGTCTAGATCATCTGGAAGGGAATTCCCGACTCTCAAAAATGCGCATGGCAGAGACGGGAAGTCTCCCGGTGCCTCAAACGGGGAGCCTAGAGGAGGAGGAGAGAGAGAGGGGGACGGCCAGCCTTAAGAGCTCCTAGAGCTTGGCCTAGGGTTTCTCAACAACGCGTATATATATTAAGTCGGCACGACTTTTCATAAAAGTCCCCGAGTTAATATATTTCCCACTTAAGTACCACCGATGGAGAATAAGTTTGCGTGTGACCCTCTAGGCCCGTTAACTAGTCCGATTTTCAGCCCGTTAAGTCCAACAACTAGTTATTGACTTATTGTGATTACTAATATCTAGATATTAATTAATTACTTAACAGAATTAACATCTTATGTAAAATTCGGTCTGACTTTTGATCAAGTTGGGTACCAAGCAATACCGCATGATCCGGGAAGGTAATGGGGTTCAGCAACCCACTTATGGAACCTATCCGTCCACAGTTACCACGTGGCTATAATCCTTCATTCGCACAATGGTCTCGAGTTAACCTAGGGTATGGTCAACTGTCAAACCCTAGATGGTCAACTCATTTGAATCAGACTCCGCAGTACAATATCTAAAAACAACTTTTCTGATATTGTGTCTGCTCTGGCCAGAGACTCCTGCAGATCTATTCTAGAGCATTCTCTCTCCAGTTACCTGAGAGCAAACAATCCTCTGTTGAACACACAATCACCTTCGAAGATCTTCTGCTAGACCCGATCATTGACTATTAGAAATCCCGTGGCTAGAGATTCGTAAGCCAAGGTCAAAGCCTAGAAGTCCACCGACAAGGTGTCTTTGGTGTCTCAAGTCCAAAGATCAACGCCACTGTGACGATGAATCAAGCCGGTTGACAGTCAGGTAAATTACCATTTGGCGATTAATATCGGATCAGTTCAGTGAACTCATTCCCCAATGAGCTCCTACAGGTTCACGATTGTGTCTCCCCACATGTGACTAACGAGATTAGTCACCCTCATCATATGAGCTAGAATAACCTATACTAGTCTTACCAGATGTTTGATGTCCTCTTCAAACATCCTATGTAACGACCCGCCATCCTATGACCGGAGACCCGGTCACTAAATGGATGTCGGCCCATTAACTATGGGTTCACACCCAGATCTCACACAACATATCTGGAGGAGTAAGTGCTAAACAGGGCTAAATATAACAATCACACGGACTACAAGGGTATAACAAGTGCGCAGAAATGAAGATAACAATGTCCGTATACAGTCCAACAATAATTACATGGTCCAACAAATTAATTTAGTACAGGCAGAAGGAAAGTACAACAACATCGGGGCATACCCCGGAACAGAGACAGCTGCTGGTCCGCACACCAAGAAGGCACCACACGCCACCACACGCCGCGAGGTCCACACCTGAAACCGCAGGGAGTGAGCCACACCAGAATTGGGCTCAGTAGGGATCATTCGATCCCCTGCCTCCCACTCACACACCCACAAGTGCAACAACACGGATATATGGCAATTAAATAAAGCAGTAAGCATAGCACCCAAACCTGATATGAAACATACGCATAAGCAGTGTAGCAAGAACAATTCTAAGCAACCCGAAGAACCCAACACAGAGTCACGTCTCACGGCTAAAGTCCAAAGCGACTGAACCAGACTGTCGACCGAAGTCAAACGTCGCCTCCCAACACTACCACCACTGCTCACGCCTGTCCACCCCTACAGTGTTCCGGGGCACTGTAGGGTGAGGCAGTGAGCCAAACGAGGACTAGCTGGGACCAGTGTACCGCCACTGCCCAGCTACGTGTGCACACAAGCAGTCTCGACTACTGTCCTACCGACTGGATTGCCTCCACGCTAGGCCTCAGCGCTTCAGGAGGGCCCTGGGGACCGGCGAACCCCCGTCAAGCCGAAGCTACAGGAACTACCCACAACCCTAACCTCCCGGGCTGCGTCAGACCAAAGGGCTAAGGAGGCCCCAACTAGGCCCAACAACTGGGCCCAATCCCAATTCTCGCATAGTCCGGACGACAAACAGGGAAACCCGGCCCGCTGAGGCCAAGCAGCAACTCCTCGGATAGCGCACCAGCTACTCCGGCCCGACGGGCTCAAGGTAGTTCTGCTTCCCTCAGCCAAAGGTAAACCACAACATGTACCCCTTCTCCCACCGGTACGGCACAATGCCTCACAGACACCATGACCCTATCCCCATCGGTCCATGGTGACAAACGTAAACCACAGTTGTATAGGCACATACACACATATAACATGATGTAATTCCACTCACGCAGAAGTCCTCAGTCTCAATGTACAACGTAAAGCATGCCTTTGAACCGCCTAACAATGAAATACATGTTAAGACCAGCATTTAGACAGTTCTGTCTTGAATCGCGTCGACCGAGGTCGACGCCATTCAAGTCCCTCAGACAGGTTCATTTAATAGCTAGATTATTCCTTGAAACGCGTCGTCATAGGGAGTCGTCCTTTAAAACGCGTCCACGTCCACAGACGCCATTCACAACGAAATCCCAGATTTACATACCCTCACTCGGGGTGATTTCCTGCCTAAATGGCGTCATGATGGCCCGACGTCCTTTCGAAAAGGCGTCGTCCATCCATGACGTCATTTAGCGCCAGAACCCCTATTTCGTGAAACCTCGAACAGGGAGGTTTCTGCCCTAAAAGGCGTCGTACTGCCCTGACGTCCTTCTGAAAGGCGTCGACCAGGCACGACGCCGTTTAGCGCCAGAAACCTGGTTCCCTGGTTCAAACCGAGGGTTTCTCCCTTAACCCCAAACACCTCGAAAAAGCCCCAAAACAAGAAGGAGGGAAAGAGGAATTCAACCACCACAATCATGCTACGAATCCACGTTCACAAACACAGTCATTCCCACAAGGAAAACCCCCTAAACATGCTCAATCTAGCCCAAACACATCATGTCATGCCAAGGAAAACACGAGCAACACATGTAAGGTTCGTCCCCCTACCGGTTCTCGAACTCCTCCAAGCTCCTCGCCGCCGACCCGCCGTACCGCAGACCGCCGCCGGTATCCTCCAGGACACCGCCACTCCGCCGGGACGTCGGCCGCTGTCTGGAGAAGGGAACGCCGCGAAGGAGGTGGTGGAGGTAGAGGTGAGAGGTAAGGAGGCTATGGAGTGATGGAAGAGGAAGAAGAGGAAGGGAAGGGAGGAAGGAGGGCGGAGAGAGCGGAGAGGGGCGAAGAGAGAGAGAGAGTGAAGACGAAAGTGAGGGAAAGAAGGGGAGGCTCGCGGGGTCAATCTGAATTTAGCTAAAACGTGTCGATCGAGGCAGACGCCAATCTGTCTGACAGGACGGCCGTACTGACAGCGCTCTGAAACGCGTCGCTCACCGCGGACGCCGTTCAGATGACAGGACAGGCCGTACTGACAACGCTCTGGCGCCGCACACTGACACCGCAGGGTCGCAGTCTGAATCGCGTCGTCCATAGTGGACGCCGTTCAGACGATGTGACAGGGGCCGTACTCTCGCGGCCCGAAACCCGCCCACGTGGCGCAACAGCAAGCAGACTTAAATGGCGTCCACACAACCTGACGCCTTTTGAAAGGCGTCGAGCAGTGCAGACGTCATTCAGCCTGAACTCTCAAGACCCCCCTCAGGGTCCAAACCAGGGGATCCGGCCCGAACCCGACCCGAAAACAGAACCCGAAACCTCAGTCCTTACATCCTACTGTAGGCTCCCGGAACGTCCCCCGCCGCTGCTGCGGGCTTCGGATCGAGGGCTTCTCCGTTCGTCTTAGCTCTGCGGCGATTTAGGAGGGTTAGAAATTAATGTGTGATCGCCAGGAGCATTACCTTATGGCCCTATGCTCCACAGGATTGTAAGAGTGATCGCGTTCTGAGGGAGCGGGAGATGGTGGTTTTCCCTTCTCTTCCTCCGGCTGGCCAGAGGAGGAGAGCTCGGCAGTCTGCACGCGTAAATGCGGTAAGGATCCCTGAAAAGAAAAGACATGACAAAAGAGAAAAGTGACCCGATTAGAACTGTGATATGCAGAATCTATCCATGAAAATATAAAAACTAATTAGAATCGGAGGGAGACGCACCGGATGGGTGTTGGGGAGGGAAGGTGACCATATGTTATGGCCACCCACCTCCCATTTTTTTGTTTAAAACCTCTGGGGATGGGTTGCTAGGTTATCCTAACATGCATGCATGCAGATGGGGGTGCTCGTGTGTGAAAAGTGAAGTGATGTGTTGAAAGTAGAAAGAAGAGTGAGAGAGGGAAATGCTACGGAATGGATGAAAAGTGGGAATGCAATGGAGTGAAAAGGGGAAAAGGAAAAGAGGGTTGAGAAGACAAGCTCGTTTGGAGTGCGAAGGATTCCTCTTGAAGTTCTTCCTGAAGTTCTCTGACTCCTTGTCCGCTCGACTCCTCAAAACATACTCACTTGCCAACCTCCTCTGAACCTCTCACCCCAAACAAAAGCTCCTTCTTAACCCCCTGCTCGAGGGGATATGGGGGGTTTAAATAGGTGAAGGAAAAATAGGAGAAAATAGGGGTCTAAATCCCCGAAAATCATCCTGGAGCCAATGGGAAGTGGTCAAGGATCGGAGGTGGTGCGCGCGGCAGTCGCTGGAGTGGGGAGATCGGGGTAGTGGAGGTGAGGGCGGCGAGTAGAGGAGATCATAGGGAAGACGAGGTCAAGGTGGTGGTTAGGGGAGTGGACGGCCAGCCAACATGCCTTCCAATCCCGTGGAAGGCCAGGTAGCTGGCCTTCCATGGAGAGGTGGAAGGCGGCCTGGTTGGCCTTCAAAGGGTGGTGGAAGGCGGCTTGGCTGGCCTTCGAAGGGTGGTGGAAGGCGGACTGGCTGGCCTTCCACGAAAAGGTGGCTAGAGTTGGGATTTGGTTAATGGGCCTAGTTATTAGTGGGCTGAGATGGCTAAGATGAGGGGTTTGGTGACGATGGGCTAGTGATGGATGGGGTTCATGACCAAAAGGGTGGTCCAAAATCGGTGTCTACAAATGCCCCTCCGGGACACCTGTTTTGCAGTGGAGTGGAACGGAATGATAAATAGGTGTTCCGAAAATCGAACCTGATTTTGGACGGCCCAAAGAAGGGATGAGCTGTATCCAAAGATGGTATGAGAGAGCGGCAAATGCATGAGAGCTAGCTATTCGAATTGCAAGGGTGACTAAGAAGAGGAACAAAGTTCAGACTTAGAGAATCACAATCCGTGGGACCCTCGGGTGCTGGAACCGTGAGGCCTTGGCGTACCAGGATGCAACGATATGGCCCAAGGGGATCTCAAGCATGAAAGATGGAGGAGTGTGACTTGAAATGGTCTCAACACAACGGGCGCACAGTGGCCTGGCGCATCGGGTGATCGCCAAGTGAGAGAATCTCAAGCACACGTGTTGGAAAAAGGGATGAGGTCTTGCAATTCAAAGGGCTAACAGACGAACGATTGCCGAGCTCACAAATCAACAATGGGTTAAGCAGAGTGATAAATTATGGTCATTACCCCTAGGGTGGGAATGGTAGATGATGCAATGCATGCTGGTTAAAAATTAGAAAACAAATTCCTAATGCAAACAGGAGGGATTTATTGGCCAATCGAATAACTTGGGGATATAGACTCCTCATTGTTTTGTTTAAAGAGGAACTTAGAGTCTATACGCCCGAAGTTATTAGCCTCCTGTGTCTTCAATCCTACTTGCTTCAGATTTCCTGCAGCTGCAAAAACGCACATTAGCAACGTTCACATATCCAATGATCACAACATTAAGCATTAAACTGCGGGAGGATGAGAAGCAAATGGTTAGTTTCGAGTCGAAGCTGATATGGAAGATATGACTATTCTAATGGTAGAATGCCAATCCGATATGGCTTCGACTCGATTTCCAGGAAGAACCATTAATTTGTTGATATTGAGCAAAGTGGTCTCCCGAGCTTGACGGTGAAGTTACCTCCCCAAAGTAGAGAGGAAGAAGGGCAATATGTCTTTTCGTAGGTGAGCCTTTTCTAAAGTGGTAGAAGGCCAACTAGCATGCCTTCTATGAAAAGGTGGAAGGCCAACTAGCATACCTTCTACGAAAATGTGGAAGGCCAACTAGCATGCCTTCTACGAAAAGGTGGAAGGCCAAGGGATGTGCCGTCCATGAAGTGGTGGAAGGCCAAGGGGTATGCCGTCCATAAGAAAGGAAAAGGATATGCATGCCCTTCCGTTTCTTATGGGACGTGGGAAAGTTTGTAGTTTATCCCGTGGCCTTAACAGGGGAGGGTTGTCGCGAGGCTTTCTTCTAGAACTCAAGCTTTCTGTGGAAAGATGGCCTCACCTTCTGCTCGCGCTACTGCTAGGGAACCTCAGGTTCTATCTGATGTGGAAGGCCACCTCAGCAACCTAGTGGCCCATGGACAGGTATGCTCAAACCTTTGTATCATCCACCTTGACTATCTCTTTTCTCTCTTGACTTTTGGTTGTCCTGCAGCCTATTCCCAAATTCCCTGACGCTAGGCATACTCGCAAGTATGCATGGCTTGCGGCCCTGTTGGACGTGATTACCCTAGACATGAGGGTGTATATGCACCGGTGGAATTTGACCTGCTCCATTGTGTTCGCAAAGTGGTTCACCTTCATTCACTGGCACTGGGAGGGGCTGGGTGCACTGCTTGAACTGTGGCATCCGGAGACGCATACGTTCGTGTTCCGAGAGTTCGAGGCAACAATTTTGGTGGAGGAGGTGGAAACCTTCTATGGCTGGGAGGGCCTAGCCACCGGCGATCCCTCTGGTTTGCCTGCATGGGAGGAAATCTTTGCTGATATAGTGCAGGACAAACGGGAGGTATGCCGCATGATTGACAGGCGAGGAATCCTCGTCGATCGCCTTGCGTACTGGTTGGTCCGAGAGATTAAGCGCAAGACGGTCGAATCTGAGAGGCTAATGCGAGGCTTATGCCTGGTTCTTGGGGGAGTCTTATGGTTTCCAACTTCAGGCTTTGTGCTAGAGAGGGAGTATGTGAGTGTGCTGAGCTTGTTGTGGAAAGGTCATTCTCTCGCCCCGGTGATTTTGTCACATCTATATGGAGGGCTTAGCCACATGAGCATGGGGCGATCTATAAGGGGAAGCTTATTCACCTTACAATTGTGGATGGAGATGCATTTAACTTTTGATTTTGATGAAAAAGTGACTTCCACCTCCAGGATTTTTCAGCACAGCGCATGGTACCCTGCACGCTCGCTTCTTGGTCCCGAAGATCAAGTCAGGTGTCTCATGGCTCATCTCAAGACGAGGGATGACTGGCGTGATTACCTGAACTTTCTAACCGTGGAAAAAATTATCTTTGTTCTGATGATCCTTCGAGATATGGAGTTCACCACAAGGGCTTCTCGTGAGCGTGAGTTGTGGCTAATCGGCCCTGACGAGTTAGCCATGTACCAAGGACATCGTTGCCATCTCCAGATCGGAGTTCCAAGACAAGTGCCACTCCCCGCTTTGCATGATACACTGATCGTGCCGAGACATACAAGCTACGCGAGGGAAGCGCAAGCTATAGAGCGATTCCGACGTGCATGGCGTCGTCATTCTAGATTCACAAAAGCTCGCCTTGATGTAGTGGAGACTTCAGAGGAAGTCAAGAGATATGTGAACTATTTGATCAATGTACGACCTGCTGTATGCGCCTTTTTCATGGGCCGTAGAGCACTGGAATAATGTATCCATTGAAATTTTAGTGAATAATACAAATTTGCTTTCTTGAAAATTCCCATTGACATGGACAAAGGTCTGATGCACGTGAATAGCCGTCCATATTGGCGGACATGTCGGACGGCCCCGTCTGTGACCGTCTACATGGGCGGACGGCCAGAGGGCGGCCACCCACCGCGTCGGACGGCCCCGTCCGTGGCCGTCCACGCGGGCGGACGACTAGATGGCTGGCCGTCCACCGCGTGGGACGGCCACACCCGTGGCCGTCCACGCTGGCGGACGGCTAGACGGCTGGCCGTCCGGCGAGCCGGATGGCTTTAAGAAGCCCCGGGGCCCTCTAGTTCTCCACCTTTACCCTTTCTTCCTCTTCCTTCTACGATTCCAATTTCTCCCCCATCCTTCCATGGCGAGAGGAGGAGGACCGGCGGCGAGGTGGGTGTTGGCGGCGATGAGGTGGATGTTGGCGGCGAAGACCCGCATCATGCGGAAGAGGAAGAAGAAGAAGAAGAAGAGCGGGCGGCGGAGGAGGATGATGAAGAGGAAGAAGACGAAGCTGATGGAGAGGAAGAAGAAGGAGAAGGAGAAGGTGATGAGGAGGGCGGCGGCAACGGAGAGGTGCCCTCGAAGAAGAAGAAGGTGAGTCCCTTCGCTCTTTGTCCCTTTTTTTTTTTGAACCATGTGACCGGTGAGGCGGACGGCGGGGGATCACGCCGTCCGTTCGTACGGACGGCGGGTGGCGCCGCCGCCCGTCCGCGCGGACGGCAAGACGCCCCGCCGCCCGGCCGCGCGGACGGCGGGCAGCCCCGCCGCCCGTACGGGCGAACGGCGGGCGGACCCGCCGTCTTCCCGTAAGGGTGGCGAGCAGGCCCGCCATCCGTCGGGACGAGGGCCAGCCACCTCACCTACTCAGAATCCCTTTTTTATTTTTATGATCATGCTCCTAACTTTTAATCTCGTTGGGATTTTCAGGGTCCATAGAGAGTCTGGGGCCGAGTTTCTTGGGAGTTGGTCTGGGCCTGGTACCATGCACTGCCCGATTGGCTCCTTTTCCAAGTGGACGCGTTTGGGTTCGGGCCGTTGTTTTGGATCCGACCGTTCATGGTGGATGCGCCCTTCTTAGTGGCTCTGCGAG
Organism: Zantedeschia hybrid cultivar; assembly: GCA_030544215.1. NCBI lineage: Eukaryota > Viridiplantae > Streptophyta > Magnoliopsida > Alismatales > Araceae > Zantedeschia > Zantedeschia hybrid cultivar. Next base: position 8,873,441 of record JARZZO010000013.1, on the reverse strand, counting down.
AGCGCTGGGGTGACAGATGCAGAGCCTTCATCATGCCCTGGGGACACATGCTGCCCACGCTGGAGGACGTCTCGTTCTTGACGGGCTTGCCGGTCATTGGTGATCCAGTAGTGGGTCGCGAGCTCAGGGATTACAGGCAGCTGTCAGATCGACTCCTGGGCGAGGGGTATTACCGGGTTTAAGGAGCGCTATCTCACATACCCCTTGGACACTTCGCCCGGTCTGTGGGGTTGAGCCGGGTACGGCAGATGCCGAGCGAGACTCTAGAGGCTTTTGCCGAGAGTGTGGAGGCGCTGTTGGACTTGGATGGCCGCTCAGACGACGAGAACTTACGTATCTTCCTCTTATTCTTCTTCAGAAGGCTGCTATTTGCCACAGCTTCAGACAAAGTCAATCTGAAGTATCTGCCGCTGTTGGAGGACCTCCAAGCGGCGAAGAAGATGGCGTGGGGAGCTGCGATGTTGGGTCACCTTTTCTCCCATCTGGTGAGCTACCGCCAGGGCTCTGGCAATTTGGGTGGATTCACGCCTTTTCTTTAGGTAATCCTTCTTGGTTGTGGATCTCCGTCCTTCCTCATTTATGTTGATTGACATTGACTGTGTTGTCCATTGTAGATCTGGGGTTATACCCGCTTCCTTATCGGCCGAGGGACCGTCTCTGCGGATCGTGAGCGATGGACTCCACTCATGGCGCGGTGGGAAATGATCCGGGATTATCATCCCGTGATGTACCGCGTGGAGGACATCCGCGCCCAGCTCGACACATTTCCTCCTCATATGGTGAGTGATTTGAGATATATGTGCATCTTAACAAATGATTAGGTCTAACCCTTTGTTTCATTCATGTGGTGTGGATGCCATATGCAGAGGAGGACCTGGCCGATCATCTATGGGTGTCCCAGAGTCTCTCCCAGTTCCAGCGGGAGATGCCCTTGCTGTGCGTGAACATCTGTGACGGCCTCTTTGTTCGGATGGCCTACCGCACGTGGGGATGGCATCAACCTTTGCTCGCCTATCCGACCTATCCTGATATGAACCGTGGTTGTTGCCGATCTTCTGCTATTGATCAAGATTGGCGAGTGGTGAGGCGAGCTGAGATCGAAGTGTGGCACCGCACCGGGGATGCCCTGCAGGAGGATAAATTCCTGCGAAACAGTTTCAGATACTTGGGGGATTATGCCCGGCGGTACTCAGATTGCATGTTTCTGGATGCGCGGCAGGTGCGTCTCTCTAACCCTTCAATCTATTTCACTCAATCTTTTCTCATTGACTAACCTTAGTGGTATTCCTGCAACAGATGCCCGAAACTGAAGCCGTGTAGATCCTAAAGAATCATAATGAGATTCTGGTTCTGCAAACGAGTGACCTGCATCACCAGATTGGAGAATTGGGAGAAATCTGATTTCTGAATTCGGGTATGAGATTGTCCATCTTATTTTTGTGAAAAACCCTTGTGATGCAGAGAGAGACGCTAGCCCGTCACGGGCTGCGAGGAGATCCTGGTGCGGGCTCATCATCCCAGGGGCTACCTGCCCCTGCCGATTGGGAGGCGAGGTTGCAGGATGCTCTCCATCGTGCAGAGGCCCGGGAGGCGGATTTGGCACAGCAGGTGAGACTTGTTCTGCTCCTATGTTATATTGATTGAGCTTACTTAACCCTGAGTTCCTTTGCAGCGTTGGGAGGTGGAGACCGCCTTAGCCAGGGCGCAAGAGTTGGAGAGCCTCAATCAGCAGTTGAGAGATCAGGTCTTAGAGGAGCGGACAGCTCGGGCCAGGGCGAGAGAAGGATCCCACTCGGATGTGTACTAGGAGGGTAAGATAGCCGGCTTACGGGAGGAGCTAACGAGGTCGCAGATAGAGGTGCGGGAGCTTGATTTCAAGTACCGAACCCTGTAGGACCGAGTGATGAAGAAGGGGCGAGAACGAGCCACGAGATCCAATACGCAATGTCCAGGAGCTCGTCCCCCCATTCCTGCCCCGTCGGCTGGCCAGGCACCTGCTGGGAGCTCTGTCTTTAGAGACCTTGACTCCCTTCTCGCTGAGGATGCATAGAGAGCATTGCGACCCGCTGGCTCATCGGGGTCTATGCGACCGGCCTCAGGTCATCGCCGTACTCGGGAAGATGATGCTGAGAGTCAGATGAGGCACCCTTCTCGAGATGATGAAGCGGAAGGAAGGAAAAGGGATTGAGAGGAAGAGGGATTGGGAGCTGATGCAGGGGTATGCCCATGTGTCGTGATGTATGATTATTATGTTATGCTTGCATATTTCACTATTTATATCTGGGCACTTCTTGTTTTACTTTCTGTCCATACCTGTTATTCCTGCATGCACAACATTAGGGGAAACAGTTAGTAGTATCTATTTTCGGCCCCTTGCCCAAAAAAGAGCAACTACCTTTTCCCTAGCCTTCGCATAGGGTCAAGGGGCCGTGTCCTACTAACCAGACAAAAGGAAGAATATTGAAACTAATGCGACAAGTAAATATGCAAATGCTGGTGGATATGAGAACATGTTTTTGATTCCACCTACCTGGTGACTGCCCAAACTTAGCCTGGTTGAATGATGAAAGGGAAATGCACACTCAACTTCCCAGATATCCTAAGCACACATCTAGATTGATTTGGGCCTCTAGACTCCTCAAACTAACCTTGACCGGTTAAGACTCATACTGATGACAATACCGTCATGCCATACTTAGGCTCCCAGCTGCTTCCGACCACCAAGTTTGCCCAAAAAGTTTTCGAGGTAAATGATTTGCCCGACCTGAGTCTCTTTCTTCACAATCTAGAAGGTATAAGATGGAACACCTTGGAACCCTAACGGTCAACTGCGTGACGCTGACCCGGAATCAGACGCCGTCGCACCTATTGGTGACGCGCATGCATTGACCTAAGCCCGAAGTCTTCAAGAGTACTCATTGAGATTATGGTTAAGAAATTAGTTCACCAGAAACATTGACATTACTCTTCACCCATTTTGGACTCCTGTGATCATGTGAGCATGTGACGATTTTTGAAAACGAACCATTTTAAAATGATGTTCAGTCTTTAGATAGCTATCTCGTGCTAAAACCTTGAGGGGGAAAAAAGTGAAGAAATTTTGGAGACAAACCTCACAGGAGGATCAACAAAACCGTTAAAAGGGCGAGCTGTGACAAAACGGACCCCTTTTGACCTCCTAGATGCCCCTATTTCAACTTTTCAGGCCTTTGGTAGATTTCATGGCCAGGTACGGTCACGACCAGGCTTTTTTGTATGATTGCTTGAACCCCTTTTCTTTTTTGTATTTCTTTTCCACTCTTGACATTTTTCGGGGTTATTTGATATTCCGCCTGCGGGGACATTTCCCTCTTCACGTGCTCTGGTCCTTTACATTTTATTTTTGGGCCCTTTTGAGGGGTTACATCTATCGGGTTGTGGAGGAACCGCAGTTTGCTGAGCTCGACCGTTTAAGGGTGTCGACTGTCCTGATCGGTCGAGAGACGAAGAGCAAAGGCTACAATTTGACAGTATACTAAAGACTTGGAACTTATTTTAAAAAGGTTCTCTTTTGAAAAAACGTGTAGGTGTGTGCATCTCAGGATGATCATAGGGATCCGTATGAAAGTAAAGTAGACACGTCCAAGGTTCTGGTGGACCAAAGTCTTAGCCAAACCTTAATGTTAACCCAATCTATAATGCAACTAGACCTAGACAGGGGATTACGTGGCAGTCACCAGACAGTTGGATTTTGTGTCTTTTCTGATTTTTTTGTCATTTTCATTGAAGTATGTGCATATTTACAAATATTTTTGTGCTTTTTTCATGGATAAAACTTCTTCAGATACACCCCATTCCATGGGTGGGGTCACTCCTCTCCTTTTTCATTGATTAAGCGGTATGCATTACCTGAGTATGCCTCTTTGATTACAAATGGACCTTCCCAATTTTCTTGCAATTTGCTCCTGGGACCAGGAATTTTGACCATTTTTCTCTTGAGTACCATTTCCCCAATTTCAAACTTTCTTTCGAGAACCTTCTTTGCGTAGAATCTTGCGATCCTATTTCTGTAAACTTGAGCATGGTTTGCCGCCATTATCCTTTTTTCGTCTAATAGTTCCAGTTGGGTTAACATGGCCTTACGACGGTCGGCGTCGCTAATTCCATTGTCCAACTGCACTCTTAGAGAAGGAAGGAGAATCTCATATGGAAGTACCGCATCTGTTCCGAATGTTAGTGAATAAGGAGTTTGTCCGGTGGGGGTTCGGACAGAAGTACGATACGCCCAAAGAGTTTCTACTAGGCGATCCGGCTAGTCTGAATAATTGTGAGATCTGCAAGTTCTTTTGATGATTCGAATGAGAGTCTTATTGGTGGCTTCGGCCTGACCGTTTCCTTGTGGATAGTAAGGCGAAGAATGGTGCAAATTAATGCCATACTTACTGCACATGTCCTGGAGCTCTTGGGAGATGAATTGTGGTCCATTGTCGGTGATGAGATCGCGTGTGTCCTGAACCTGGCGAGAATGTTGCACTTAATGAACTTCACCACCATGGATGCTTTGATTTCCGCAAATGCTTCCGCTTCAGCCCATTTAGTGAAATATTCAGTGGCAGTTAAGATAAATGATTTCCTTTTTATTTCACCTGATCGATCCTCCAAAGGTCTTATAACGTCGAATGCCCACATGGCGAAGGGCCACGGGGAAATGACGGATTTGAGAGATGATGAAGGTGCATGAACCTTGTTAGCATGTAACTGGCATTTCAAGCACCTCTGAACAAATATGGAACAATCAGCCTCCATTGAAGGCTAATAATAGGACATGAGGAGCTTCTGAGTTAAGGCACGACCATAGATATGACCGCCACAATCGCTGGCATGAGCTGCTTCCATGACATGATGGATTTCGGTATCATCTAGACACCGAAGGAGCACTCCGCTGAAGGATTTTCTGAAAAGGCGATCGCCTAAGATAAGGTATCGTTGAGATGCACGGCGGATAGCCTTATGGTTAGAAGATGTGGCATAAGATGGGAATGACCCATCGCGGAGGTAGTTCATAACATCACAATACCATGGATTCCCATCATCCTAATCGGGGGTGAGTTCATCCGTGATAGTAGAGACATGTTCAGATGAGCGGAGAAATTGTTGGAACCAGGGGTCCCGGAAGGAGGGCGAGTCTTGCTTGTGCAGAGTGATGTTGGCTGAACTTTTGGTGACAGGAATCTCTAGTGCTGAAGATAAGGAGGCCAGGGCATCTACTAGGATATTCTGAGACTTAGGCACATGTACATAGGTGATTCTTCTGAAATGCCTAGTTAGCGACTTCACTAACTCCTGATATGGCTTCAATTTTGAATCCCGGGTTTGATACTTGCCCACGGTTTGGCGGAGGATTAGTTGAGAGTCTCTAATTATCCTCAATTCCAAGACATTAAGAACCAGCGCCAATTTTAAGCCAGCTAGGAGAGCCTCATATTCAGCGACATTGTTGGTCACTGAGAAGGAGAGTTGGCAAGCGTGCGGAATACTTACCCCTTCCGGAGATACGATGACCACTCCTATCCCACTGCCTTGAGAATTAAGCGCCCTGTCGAAATAAAGGACCCAGGATGGAGTATCATCCACTATTAAACCCAACTCCTCATCCGGGAATTCCTCGTTGACGGGTGAAAATGTAGGCAGTGGATGATGAGCTAGGTGTTCGGAAATTGCTTGCCCCTTCACAGCCTTCTGATTTACATAGGTGATGTCAAATTGGTTCAAGAAGGTCTGCCATCGCACCAGCCTATCTGTTACAACTGGCCGCTCTAGCAAATATTTAATCGGGTCCATTCTTGCTAGGAGTTTGACCTCGTGGGCGAGGAAGTAGTACTTCAATTTTTGCACTACCCAGACGACGGCCGCACATGTCCTTTCCATGGCAGTGTATCATTTTTCGGCATCATTAAAGAGCTTGGAGAGATAGTACACTGCTCTTTCTTTCTTCTCGTCATCAAGTTGGGCCAATACTGCTCCAGCTGATTCTTCAGTGGTGGAGACATATAGCAATAAATGCCGCCCCGGGATAGGAGCCATAAGGATTGGTGGATTGAGGAGATAGCTCTTCAATTCGTCGAAGGCCTTTTGACACTTATCGCTCCAAATAAACTTTGCCCCTCCTTTCAATAGATCATAAAAGGGTTTACATCTCATAGAATGTTGAGATATGAACCGTCTGATGAATTGCAAACGGCCGATGAGACCCTTTATATCCCTGACATTTCTAGGTGGGGGCATTTCCACTATCGCCTTCACTTTGTCTAGATCAACCTCAATCCCCCTTCTGCTCACCATGAACCCTAGCAATTTACCAGAAGAAACACCAAATACGCACTTTTTTGGGTTCATTTTCAGTTGGTGCTCTCTTGACCTCTGCATTACAGCCCTAAGGATTTGAGCATGTCCCTTCCTGGTTTTAGACTTCACTAAGATATCATCTACATAAACCTCCATGTCGATGTGAATCATGTCATGAAAGATTGCCATCATAGCCCTCTGGTAGGTGGCTCCAGCATTCTTAAGCCCAAATGGCATGATCATGTAGCAATAAGTTCCCCATGGGGTTATGAAAGATGTTTTCTCTTGGTCTTATTCAGCTAGTCGGATTTGATTATATCCCAAAAAACCATCCATGAAGGACAACATTTCAAATCCAGCCGTGTTATCGACCAGCAAGTCTATATGAGGTAGTGGGAAATCATCCTTTGGACAGGCTTGATTGAGGTTGCGAAAGTCTATGCAAACCCTAACCTTTCCGTCCTTTTTTGCCACGGGGACGATATTAGCCACCCACTTAGGATAGAGCACTACCCAGATGAACTTGGCCTTGTGTAATTTGTCAACCTCTTCTTTTACTTTAAGTGCTAATTCCGGTTGTAGCCGTCTCAACTTTTGTTTCACGAGTTTAGCATCAGGCTTGAGGATTAGCCGATGTTCCACCAATTCTGTGTTTAATCCGGGCATATCCTCGTATGACCAAGTGAACCCATCCCGGTGTTCTTGGAGCACGGCTATTATGGACCTTTCTTCTTTTGGACTCAAACGGGCGCTAATTAGCACTATCTTCGGATCCTCCTCTGTTCCAAGGTTGACTTCTTTAGTGGGTTCCTCGATGGCTGATGAAGGTTCATCAAACCGTCTCGTCCCATTGACAAGTGGTTCGGCCAAGTCATCCTCCTCTTCCTCTTCACTAAGCTCAAATACTCCCAGACCATCACTGCAAGACTCGTCTTTCACCAATTCCAATGGTTCGGAGATGACCCCTATCTGAAGAAACTTATCCAACTTTTTCAAAGCTTTACACCTATTTGCTAACTCCTGAACTAAGAGCGAAGGAACTTGCTTAGCCCTACAATTTCTAGACAGGGAGGAAGCTATCCTAATCCCTAAACTGCTATGTACATGACCTGGGGAATGGGTCAGTTTTGTCCTGGATGGTACAAGGGTAGACCCTTGGGACAAAGATTCAGCGATGGCGGGGTTGCCCCACCACGTAAGCTCCTCGAAAGTGACTTCCCCCCCCTCAGGATGGGAATTGGACTTTTTTTTTCGTGACCGAACGCCTCCAACATGAAACATTCCGAAGAAATGGCGTCGATCGGAGCTGAGAGCATCGGGACGGAAGGTGGGTGGAACAGGAAAGGAATAAACATAGCAAGGGCTGGTTCATTCCTGGCCAAGAAAAGCCCTATCGGTGGGTTGTTTGATTCACGAAACAATGATGATATGCCAAAATCTTCCTCTTGACTACCCTCATGATATTCTTGCACTTCCTCTTCTATCCTGGGCAATTCCTGCTTCTTTCTCACAAAGTGATTCATGAGAGACCACTTATTTGTTCCTTTTGGTGGTTCAGTAAACTTATAACCCAGGCCATATCCCCCACTGACAGGGTTCTCTGAGATGGGGTCACGAATGCCTTGTTCTTCTTTCCCTAACCCGGAGCCTGAGCTATACCCCATCTTACTCATGAGCTGCCAACCTATACCAGACCTAGGCCTAAGGTGAGATTTCACTTATGAAAGAACGGGCTCTTTGCCTTTCCTGGAAGTTATCATGGACGGAATTTGTTCTGCTGTCACTGAGTCTAATGACTCAATGTGGGGAGTGCTTTTGATCTTCACAATCTTCCCGTTATACGGGAACTTATAACACTGGTGGTTGGTGGATGGGACTCCCAAGGTTTGGTCCATCCAAGGTCTCCCTAGAATAGCATTGTAGATTGGCTTAACATCCAGGATGTAGAATTCCGAAATCATAGATACCGGGCCGATTTCCAGTTGCAGGAAGATCTTTCCATCTGCTGGTCTCTGGGAATTGTCATAAGCTGAGACCATCATAGAGGTGGACTCAACCTTCTCTGGGTCTACCCCTATCCTTTTGAGGGTCTTAAGGGGACAGACATTGATAGAGACACCGGTATCTAGTAAAATGGTGTCTACTGAATGACCGTTGAGAATGTCGGTTAGGCACAGAGGAAGGGATCGGCACTCAGGGGGAGCTAGATCCTTTTCTGGGAAGGAGATCATGGGGGTCTGAGTGACTGAGAGGATGGCATTAGTGACTCCACCACTAGGAAGATCCTCATTGACCGTGATTTGTTGTAGGAAATTAAACAGCGTCTCCCTGTGTGTGGGAGACTTCAGGATTAGCTCGAGGATAGAGATCTTAGCAGGGGTCTTCTCTAAATGCTGGAGGATGTCGTACTCAGACTGGGCATTCCCCATGGTAGGGATTGAGTTACCTTGAGAGTCCAAGGGTTGGCTCGGAGGAATGATGCGATTCCTGAGCGTTACCCCCACCGAGATTAGATCTGCTTCCATTGGTGACCTAATGGGATTGAAGCCAGTCATCGAACCTGGTTCCTGGTTAGACAGAAGATAGATAGGGTGGGCCCCTCGGCTGTGATCGGAGGGATCTGAATGATAGTGACCGGCTTGAGGGTTGACAGTTGCTCTTTGGGTCGGATTAGGACCAAAGGCTCGTTAGGGGAAAGCGTGGAGAGTTCTGGAGTAACTCCTTTAGTTTCACGTGACCAAGTGGGATCTTGATGTTTTATCCCAGACCCTTCATACTCCCAGTATTGTTCCCTGCAGACTATTACAGGCTCCAAGTCTTTGATCAAAGTGTTGACCTTTCCTTGAGAACTGGAGGAATCTTGGACTACTTGATGAGAAGGTAACGGGTCTTTCAGAATTCCCAGTTCCTTCTTAGCCTTCAAAGCATCAATAGCTTTTCTCATGTCTTCCCAGTTTATCCGCTCTTCATCATTCAAGTCATACACCTAATCCCTGAAGGTGAAGCAATTGTAGATTATGTGTCTCGTGATCCTATGGTAGGGGCAATACCTGGACGTGTCCGTATTGCGTGGAACACCTTCTCTTTGAGGTGGGAGTTGAATGGCGTTACAAGCTAGCAAGGCATAAAAAATGTCTGCCAATGATTCCGGCAGAGGTGGATATGATGCTCGCTTAGCCATAGGACGACTGTAATTAGTCAGGGGAGGAACAACTGAATATTGCTTTTGATTGGGCTGAGTGTTAGACTTAGGATGGGGATTGGGAACCCTGGTTGGCTGTGCTAGCATGCTGACCTGTTCATTGATGGTGACTCCTTCCGTGGTAGGAGTTGGTGTGGCTTTCTTGTTCCTGTTTCTATTCTCAAAGAACGAAGGCAGAGTGGAGTCTCGGATTTGGGACTGAACTACCCTAGCTCGGTTGTACAGCTGAGCGACTGTTTGAAGTTCGCTAAGCATGAGAATAGCTCGGAGCTGGGGGGTAGCGTTGTTAACAAGCATAGTGACTGCTTGTGCTTCAGGGATAACAACCTCTACTCTAGAAGCCATAGCTCTCCACCTATTAGCAAAGTGAGTGAAGTCTTCATCGGACTTCGTTTTTTCCATTACAAGATCAAACAAGGTAGGGGGCAAGGCTGCCATGTGGTTGAAGTGGGTAATAAATCTCTCAGAGACCATATCAAAGTTGATTAGGTCAGTGGCTGGTAGAGAAGAGAACCATCTCAAGGCCTCTCCCTCGAGAGACTTCTGAAAAAGGTGGACAAGGAGGACTCTATCGAAGAGCCACTGGTGGGAATCTATGAGAAACCCGGATAAGTGATGATGTGGATCAGTAGTACCATCGTACTTCATGTACTTAGGTACTTTGAATCATGGTGGAAAGTAGGCTAGAGGGAGCTTACAGCAGCTCAAAAGAGAATGAGGTTGCCTAAGGTTGAGATTTTCGGCCATGAGTTGCCGCACACAAGTCTCAACCTCCTTCTTATAGATGAACTCCTCCTGCTTGGGAGGTGTGACCTAGTTGATGGGATTAAATGGGATTGTGTGAGTGGGCATAGCTTGACTTGCCTGGGGTCGGCTAGAAGATCCTTGGAATTGGGTTTTCCGAGGAGTGGCGTCCTGAATTTTGCCACGGGAAACCAACTGGATGAGTTGATCCGGAGTATAGCGTGATAACACAGCAATGAGTTCTGGATCTTCTCCAGGATTTTGGAATGTCCTACTTGAAATTACTGGCTCATCTTCTCTCTGCGAGGTAGAAGATTCATCAGAATCTTTTCTCGGAAGTCCTTCTCTAGATGCTTGAAACATTCCTATGAAGGTCTGTTGTGGATCTTCTTCAATTTCGAACAGAGGGTTGTGTATAACATTGTTACCAAGCTCATCCATGTCATCATACACAGCGTTAACATACATCCGGTTCATCATGAAACACAAACCCTAAATGATTTTATATTTCACTTGAAATGTTAACAGTGTATTATGAGAGTTGGTTTCTAACAAATCAAGTTCAAACCCTTAACGACCCTGGACTTTTTCAAAACTTGTTCCACCAAGGTTTAATTAGGTGTCTTTAAATTTTGAAATAACTCCCTCAGTGACACCTATAGGTGGATGATTGTGAATGGGAAGGCTTAATTAATGCTTCACACAAACCCGGGGTTCCTATGGGGTGGTTTCAGGTACAACCTGCTCGGCGACCAAGTGGGAATCTCTAGCTCGTGGAGACTCACGGAGGTTCCTAACATAATAAGACTAGTCACACCCGAGTGGGAATCCTCAGGTGGAGAGTCAAATATTGTGGGAGGGGTGACTAGAGATGTGATGCCGGCTCTTCCTTAAAACCCCCGCGGAGAATACCCCAAAAAACCCAGAAATTTAACAACTAGCAGATTAGAACATCTAACAATTCAACAAAACAGGCAGCAGAACAACATACATGAACAGCAACAGCAAATGAAAGGAAGGCCAGGGACTTCGCCGTCAAAGGCAGTGGACGGCCAGGGTCGTGGCCGTCAAAGACAGAGGACGGCCAGGTGATTGGCCGTCAAAAGGAGACGACGGCCAACAAGTTGGCCGTCAAAAGGAGATGACGGCCAAGGGGCCCGCCGTCCAATGCAGTGGACGGCCTGTGCCTTGGCCGTCCAGGGGGGTGGGCAACGGCTAGGTGTGTAGCCGTCCAAGGTGTTGGGCGGCTAGTTGCTTGGCCTGTTTGATAGCTTTTTTCGGATCAAAATAAAATATATCAGGTTCCTTATCTTCTTACCTTTGATCGCGACGCGTGCAGCGGGCTATGGGCATCCCACCGTGATCGCCAGAGGGCTGTAGGCGCCCGGAACGTCTCCCGCCGCTGCTGCGGGCTTCGGATCGAGGGCTTCTCCGTTCGTCTTAGCTCTGCGGCGATTTAGGAGGGTTAGAAATTAATGTGTGATCGCCAGGAGCATTACCTTACAGCCCTATGCTCCGCAGGATTGTAAGAGTGATCGCGTTCTGAGGGAGCGGGAGATGGTGGTTTTCCCTTCTCTTCCTCCGGCCGGCCAGAGGAGGAGAGCTCGGTAGTCTGCACGCGTAAATGCGGTAAGGATCCCTGAAAAGAAAAGACAAGACAAGAGAGAAAAGTGACCCGATTAGAACTGTGATATGCAGAATCTATCCATGAAAATATAAAAACTAATTAGAATCGGAGGGAGATGCACCGGATGGGTGTTGGGGAGGGAAGGTGACCATATGTTATGGCCACCACCTCCCGTTTTTTTGTTTAAAACCTCTGGGGAAGGGTTGCTAGGTTATCCTAACATGCATGCATGCAGATGGGGGTGCCCGTGTGTGGAAAGTGAAGTGATGTGTTGAAAGTGGAAAGAAGAGTGAGAGAGGGAAATGCTACGGAATGGATGAAAAGTGGGAATGCAATGGGGTGAAAAGGGGAAAAGTAAAAGAGGGTTGAGAAGACAAGCCCGTTTGGAGTGCAAAGGATTCCTTTTGAAGCTCTTCCTGAAGCCCTCTGACTCCTTGTTCGCTCGACTCCTCAAAGCATACTCACTTGCCAACCTCCTCTGAACCTCTCACCCAAAAAAAAAGCTCCTTCTTAACCCCTTGCTCGAGGGGATATAGGGGGTTTAAATAGGTGAAGGGAAAATAGGAGAAAATAGGGGTCTAAATCCCCGTAAATCATCCGGGAGCCAATGGGAAGTGGTCAAAGATCGGAGGTGGTGCGCGCGGCAGTCGCCGGAGTGGGGAGTGATCGGGGTAGTGGAGGTGAGGGCGGCGAGTAGAGGAGATCGTGGGGAAGACGAGGTCAAGGTGGTGGTTAGGGGAGTGGATGGCCAGCCAACATGCCTTCCAATCCCGTGGAAGGCCAGGTAGCTGGCCTTCCACGGAGAGATGGAAGGCGGCCCGGTTGGCCTTCGAAGGGTGGTGGAAGGCAAGAGGTGGCCTTCGAAAGGTGGTGGAAGGCGGGCTGGCTGGCCTTCGAAGGGTGGTGGAAGGCGGACAGGCTGGCTTTCCACGAAAAGGTGGCTAGAGTCGGGATTTGGTTAATGGACCTAGTTATTAGTGGGCTGAGATGGCTAAGATGAGGGGTTTGGTGACGATGGGCTAGTGATGGATAGGGTTCATGACCAAAAGGGTGGTCCAAAATCGGTGTCTACACCTACGACTAGGAATAATTCATAATATGTGTTTATAGGTCATCAGTCTCATTATTACGATCTCATCATAATCTGATGATTGTTGCACACATTCATGAACTTCATTATGCGCAATGATAATAAACACGCCAATCTATACAATGAAATATATATATGCCATTTATTAATTGAACCAGATTGAAATCGGTGCCTCGTGATTGGCTTAGAGGCCACCCCTATATCTATCAGAAATAACCTATGTCGATCTTATCGGATATTTAATGTCTAATTTAAATATCCTATGATCGAGAACTGTTTAAAACAAGTGACTAAGAATATTGATCTCACTATCATGATCTCGTTATGATTCAATATCCCATACATTTGTCTATAGACCTTCATTATGATAGTTAATTTGCGAGAACTATATATATAATGAAATGATTGTCTTTATAAATATTTCGAATTAGAATGTACAATGATTGGCTTTGAGGCCACCCAATTCTATCACATGGGGGGGACCATTTGAGGCCCTTTAATGGCTGCTATGAAATTGGGCCTTTGCCCTCACTTTTTGGACCCAAAGTGACCCTATTGGGCTTCTTCTTGCTTGAAATAATGGGCCTGGGCCTGCCCTTGGATTTTTTCTTCATTTGGGCCCAAAGTGACCCTATTAGACTCCCTTTGGCTTGCAAGAATGGGTCCGGTTGTTGCTTCTTGGGTTCCCTCACCTTGGGCCTTCTTTGAACAATCTTTGGGCTTTTCTCTTGTTCATTTTTTAGGTGACAACAACAAGGCATTGAGCATGGCGCAGGCGGGCGCACGATAGAGGGCGGGAACAGGCGCGTAGGGGAGTACGAGCGCACGTGGCTGGAACGTGGGCGTACGGGTGGCAGGCAGCGCTGACGTGGCCGAGGCGGGTCGGGCGTTGGGATGCGGCACGAGCGATGATGTTGCTCCCTGTGAAACACGCAAGGGCGACATGTGTTCCTGGCGGTCCCCGGGGCAGTGGTTGGCGAGCTTGGGCGCGGGCACCTGGCGCGTCCGTGCAGCGGCAGGCGGGCGGAGAGAAGAGAGAGACAGGGAGAGAGACCGGGAGAAATGTGAGAGAGAGAGAGAGAGCAGGTGAGAGAGGGAGAGTCTGACAGAAAGGGAGACAGAGAGACCTGGTGAGAGATAGAAAAAGTGAAGCAGAGAGGGAGAGAGAACGGGTGAGAGAGGGAAAGTATGACAGAAAGGGAGAGAGAGAGAGAGAGAAAAGCAAGGAGAGAGAGAGAACTGAGAGAGAAGAGAGAGATGAAGAAGACGGGGGAGGAAGAAACAGACAAAGAGTAAGAAGACAAAACAAAGAAAAAAGAAAAGGAGAGGGAGAATAGAGAGATGGGTGGAGAGAGAGAGCACAGGGGAAAAAAATAAAAAATACTTTTGAAAACCAGAAAATGAGAGAGAGAAAAATTGGGAGAGAGAGCTCGGTTGGGGGGGGTGTTGGAGAAGTTTAATTCAATGAATGTATATGAAATGATTTAAATGCATGAATTTCTAACTATATGTTTGCGTATGCAGATTTGGAGTTACTTTTACTTTCCTTTGGGACGGGCAAAGACCTCTCAAACCGATACAGTACTGCTGGCGTGTAGGTGGCAGCCAATAGTGGACACGGCTCCATAGTACCACCAGTTGACGGCCCTCCGCCATCAGTTTCTTGATTATCCAGAGCTCTTGGTAAGTTTATTTAACACAATTTTGTTTATGTTAATTAAATGCACTTTATTTATTTATTATGAAGGCGACTAACTTAAATGCATGCAGGTGATCTGGCGCCCGTATCAAGGCATGGATGAGGCGAGGTAGCCGTGGGTAGCAGCCAAGAAAGCAAGGTTCAGCAGATAGATATGGATCCACTTCCTGAATGAAATAGAGCTGTTGCACCTGCGGCTAGCCATGAGGACCCTGGGCCTCCACCAGGAGTGGGTCTAGGAGGAGATCCTAGAGGGGATTGGACAGTCGAGAGGGGGAAACATGTGCATACAGACTGGCATGCCAAATTCCGTGACCAATTCGATGACCGGCACCGGTACAGGGTCCCGGTCGAGTCACACGTGGAGAGTAGCGAGGGCTATCTTTAATAGTACCGAATGCACTACGCCGCCCAGCTCCAACAGCTACGTCGACTCGACGTAAGCATGCTCTCATGCTTCTTGCATTTTGATTATTATCTTGCTTATGTTTGTAAATGAATGACATGTGTGAATGTGCAGGATGCGCGTGATGTGACCATCGTCACCCTCTGGGCTCGCCTCCAGGACGCGGATGCCCAGCTTGAACAGGTTCGGAAGGAGCTCCACGATCTAGTATGTATGAATGAATTATGACATGAATGAATTATGACATGAATGAATTCTTTTATTAATTAAACTAATTTGGTGCTCATCCCCTGACAATAATCTTTTGGTATAGCTATAGACACTGATTTTGGACCCCCTTTTGGTCATAACCCCATCACCTTATCCATCTCATTTAGCCCATCAAATTTCTTCGCATAATTCAACCCACTAAATAATCAGGCCCATTAACCAATCTCCGCTTCCTCTCACCCGTGGAAGGCCAACCCTTGCCTTCCACCATCTATGGAAGGCCAACCAGTCTGCCTTCCACCACCTGTAGAAGGCCAACCCTTGCCTTCCACCATCCATGCAAGGCCAACCCTTGCCTTCCACCACCCGTGGAAGGCCACCTACCTTGCCTTCCACCCTTTTGCCACCTTTTTTATTTTTTGCCACCTTTTCATGGAAGGCCAACCAACCCGCCTTTCACCATCCTCAGATGGCCACCCCTTGCCTTCGACCACCCTTGGAAGGCCAACTCGGCCGCCTTCCACCTTTTCATGAAAGGCCAACTACCTGACCTTCCACGGAAGTGGGAGGCA
The DNA here is from genome assembly GCA_030544215.1 of Zantedeschia hybrid cultivar. NCBI lineage: Eukaryota > Viridiplantae > Streptophyta > Magnoliopsida > Alismatales > Araceae > Zantedeschia > Zantedeschia hybrid cultivar. Next base: position 8,857,567 of record JARZZO010000013.1, on the reverse strand, counting down.
GGATAGTTGGGCGTCCATTCTCCTAACTTTCATCTTGACCTTGTCTTCCCACGATCTCCTCCACTCGCCACCCTTGTCCCCACTACTTCGATCACTCCCCACTCTGGCGACTGCCGCGGCACGACCTCCGACCCTTGACCATTCCCTATTGGTTCCTTGATGATTAACGGGGATTTAGAACTTGAATCCCTCCTATTTTTTACTCTCCTATTTAAACCCTCTTACTCCTCCCGGAGAAAGAGGTTGGTTGGTGAGGATTGGGGTTTTGGATTTCATAAGCGGACGAGTCTGGAGGTTGCGGGCAGAAGAGCGGGAGCGCCAGGAATCTCTCATATATGGGCTTGTTCTTCTAACTCTCCCCTTCTTTCTTTTCTAGTTACTGCATTCTCCCCTCTACCACTTGTCATAGCTTTATTTTCTTTACTACAACTCACTCATCCTGTCACCATGGCACCCACGCACATTTCACTGCATGCATCCTAGGACCACCTAGCATCCCTTCATCCCCAGAGGTTTCAAACAAAAAACGGGAGGTGGGTGGCCATAACGTATGGTCACCTTCCCTCCCCAAACACCCATCCGGTGCGTCCCCTTTCAATTTTAGTGTTATTTACATATTTGCATGAATAGACTCTACATATCACAGTTCTAATCGGTTCTCTTTACTTTGTTTTGTCTTTTTTTCTCTCAAGGTCTCTTACCACATTCTGCGCGCGGACTACTGAGCTCTCCCCCTTCGGCCGACCGGAGGCAGAGAAGAGGAACCCACTATATCCGCGTCAACAAGACGCGATCAATCCACCCATCCTGCGGAGCACAGGGACCCCTTAAGGTAATGCTCCTGGCGATCACACATTCCAATCCTTAATCCCCTCTAAATCGCCGCAGTGTTAAGACGAACGGAGAAGCCCTCGCCGGAAGGAGACGGCAGCGGTGGGGGACATTCCGGGTGCCTACAACCCTCTGACGATCACGGTGGGACCTCTACTTGCTCACTGCGCGCACATAAAAGGTAAGAGCCCCCCAACGGACGACCAGGTACTTGGCCGCCCAGTTCCCCCGGACGGCCAAGCACTTAGCCGCCCAGTTCCCCGGACAGCCAAGCACTTGGCCGCCCAGATTCCCCGGACGGCCAAGCACCTGGCCGTCCACACTCCAGGACGGCCAAGCACCTAGCCATCCAGGATCCAGGACGGCCACAGTTTTAGCCGTCCAAGCCCTTAGGTGGTTGGCCTTGGTTGATTAAATCGTTGTGGTTGTGTTTATTGGTTGTGTTTGCTGCTCTTCTGCCTGTTTAACTGTGAGTTGATTCCAGGGTACTCTCCGCGAGGGTCTTAAGGAAGAGCCGGCATCACAGTTCTAGTTACCTCTCCCACAGTGTTTGACTCTCCACCTGAGGATTCCCACTCGGGTGTGACTAGTCTTATTCTGTTGGGAACCTCCGTGAGTCTCCGCGAGCCAGGGATTCCCAACTGGCCGCCGAGCGGGTTGTACCTAAACCATTTAATAAGATCATGGGTTCGTGTGAGGAATTAAGCCTTCCCATTCAAAATCATCCACCCATAGGCGTCACTGAGAGAATTATTTCATAATTAAAGACACCTAACTAAACTTTGGTGGAACATGTTTTGAAAGAAAAGTACAGGGTCTCTAAGGGTTTGAACTTGATTTGTTAGAAACCAACACTTATAATATACAATTAACCTTTCAAGTGAAATATAAAATCTTTTAGGATTTGTGTTTCATAATGAATCGAATGTATGTTAACACTGTGTATGATGACATGGATGAGTTTGGTAACAATGTCACACACAACCCTCTGTTCGAAATTGAAGAGGATCCACAGCAAACCTTCATAGGTATGCTCCAAGCATCTAGAGAGTGACTTACGAGGAAAGATTCTGATGAATGTTCTACCTCGCAAGGAGAAAATGAGCCGGTAGTTTCAAGTAGAACATTCCAAAATCCTGGAGAAGATCCGGAACTTATTGCTGTATTATCACGTTATACTCCTGATCAACTTATCCAGTTAGTCTCCCATAGCAAAATCCAGGATGCCACTCCTCGGAAGACTCAATTCCAAAGATCTTCTAGAGCATAGATGGTTTTCTTCTCTACCAGCCACTGACCTGATCAATTTTGATATGGTCTCTGAAAGGTTCATCACCTATTTCAATCACATGCCAGCCTTGCTTCCCACCTTATTCGATCTTGTAATGGAAAAAATGAAGTCTGACGAAGACTTCACTCACTTTGCTAACAGGTGGAGAGACATGGCCTCTAAAGCAGAGGTTATCATCCCTGGAGCCCAAGCTGTCACTATGCTTGTCAACAACGCTACCCCCCCAGCTCAGAGCTATTCTCATGCTTAGTGAACTTCAAACATTCGCTCAACTACATAATCGAGCTAGAGTAGTTCAGTCTCAAATCCGAGACTCCACTCTGCCCTCGTTCTTCGAGAACAGAAACAGGAACAAGAAAGCCACACCGACTCCCACCACAGAAGGAGTCACCATCAATGAGCAGGTTAGTATGCTAGCCCAACCAACCAGGATTCCCAATTCTCAACCTAAGTTTGATGCTTAGTCCAATCAGAAACAATACTCAGTTGTTCCTCCCCCGATTAATTATAGTCGTCCTATGGCTAAACGTGCATCATATCCACCTTTGCCAGAATCGCTAGCAGACATTTTTATACCTTGCTAGCCTGCAATGCCATTCAACTCCCACCTCAACGAGAAGGTGTTCCGCACAGCACGGACACGTCTAGGTATTGCCCCTACCATAGGATCCCAGGTCACACAATCTACAACTGCTTCACTTTCAGGGATTGGGTGTATGATCTGAATGATGAAGGTCGGATAAACTGGGAGGATATGAAAAAGGCCATTGATGCCTTAAAGGCCAAGAAAGATTTATGAATTGTAAAAGATCCGTTACCTTCTTATCAAGCAGTCCAAGATCCATCTAGTTCTCAAAGTAAGGTCAACACTTTGATCAAAGACCTGGAACCTAGAGTGGTCCGTAGAGAGCAATATTGGGAGTATGAAGGATCTGGGATAAAACATCAGGATCCCACCGGGTCGAATGAGATTGGAGGATCCACCCCAGAAGTCTCCACAATCTCCCAAGACAAGCATTTGGTCCTAACCCGACCTAAAGAACAACCAGTAATCCTCAAGCCAGTCACCCTCATTCAGATCCCTCCGATCACAGTTGAGGGACCCACTCTATCTGTCTTCTGCCCAACCAAGAATCAGGGGTCGATGACCCGCCTCAGTCCTATCAGGTCACCAATGAATGAGGCAGATCCATTGTTGGTGGGGGTAACGCTCATGAATCGCATTATTCCTCCAAGACAGCCCAGGGACTCCCAAGATAACTCAGTCCCGATTGTGGGAAATGCCCAATCTGAATATGACATCCTCCAGCATTTGGAGAAGACTCCTGCCAAGATCTCCATCCTAGAGTTGATTCGAAAATCTTCTACACACAGGGAAACGCTGTTTAATTTTCAACAACAAATCACAGTCAGTGAAGATCTTCCCATTGGAGGAGTCACTAATGCCATCCTTTCGGTCACTCAAACCCCCATGATATCCTTTCTGGAAAAAGATCTAGCTCCCCCCGAGTGCCGATCTCTTCCTTTGTGCCTAATTGCCTCTCTCAATGGTCACTCAGTAGACTCCATCCTACTGGATATTGGAGCTTCCATTAATGTATGTCCCCTCAAAACTCTCAAGAAGATAGGGATAGATCCATAAAAGATTGAGTCCACCTCCATGATGGTCTCGGCCTACGATAATTCTCAAAAGCCGGCGGACGGGAAAATCTTTCTACAACTAGAAATTGGACCAGTGGCCATGATTTCAAAGTTCTATATCTTGGATGTCAAACCCATGTATAACGCCATTTTAGGGAGACCTTGGATGGACCAAAATTTGGGGTCCCATCCACCAACCACTCCCATATAACGGGAAAATTGTGAAAGTTAAAAGCACTCCCTATATTGAGTCACTGGACTCGGTCACAATAGAGCAAATTCCATCTATGATAACTTCCAAGAGAGGCAAAGAACCCATACTTTCATCAGTCAACTCTCACCCTGGGCCCAGGCCTGGCATAGGTTGGCAACTCATGGGTAAAATGGGGTAAAATTCAAGCTCTGGGTTAGGAAGAGAAGAACAAGGCATACGAGAGCCTATTTCAGAGAACCCTACCATTGGGGGATTTGGGCTAGGCTACAGGTCAACTGAACCAACAAAAAGAACAGAAAGGTGGTCCCTCATGAATCATTTTATAAAGAAAAAGCAGGAGTTGCTCAGGATAGAAGAAGAAGAGAACAAGGACATTCCAGGGGAGAATGAAGAGGATTTCGGCATAACATTCTTGTTTCATGAACCAGACGGCCCACGGGTAGGGCTCTTCTTAATCAAGAATGAACCAACACCTACTATGTTCATTCCTTTCTTATTCCACCCATCTTCCATCCTTATGGTCCCAACTCCTGTCAAAACCCATTCTCCTAAATGTTTCATGTTTGAGACATTTGGTCATAAAAAAAAAAGTCCAATTCTAGAGGATGCAAGGTCACTTTTGAGGAACCTATATGGTGGGGCAACCTTGCCATCACTGAATTTTTATCCCAAGGGTCCACCCTTGTCCCATCCGGGACAAACCTGACTCATTCTCTGGGTCATGTACATGGTATCTTAGGAATTAGGATAACTTCCTCTTTGTCTAGGAATTGTAGGGTTAAGCAGGTTCCATCTTTCTTAGCTCAGGAGTTAGCAAATAGGTGTAGAATTCTGAAGAAAGTTGATGAATTTCTTTAGGTAGGGGTCATCTCTGAGCTGATGGAGCTTTAAAAAGTTGAATCTTGCAATGATGGCCTAGGAGTATTTGAGCTTAGTGAAGGAGAAGAGGACGATGACTGGGTCGAACCGCTTGTCAATGGGACGAGACGGTTTGATGAACCTTCGTCAGTCGTCGATGAACCCACTAAAGAAGTCAACCTTGGAACAGAGAAGGATCCGAAAATAGTGCTAATTAGTGCTAAATTGAGTCTGGAAGAAGAATGGTCCATAATAGCCGTACTCCGAGAATATCCTGACGGGTTTGCTTGATCATATGAGGATATGCCCGGATTAAACACAGAGTTGGTAGAACATCGGCTAATCCTCAAGCTTGATGCCAGACCCGTAAAACAAAAGTTAAGACGGCTACAACCGGAATTAGCACTTAAGATAAAAGAAGAGGTTGACAAATTACACAAGGCCAAGTTCATTTGGGTAGTGCTCTATCGTAAATGGATAGTTAATATCGTCCCCGTGGCAAAAAAGGATGGAAAGATTAGGGTTTGCATAGACTTCCGCAACCTCAATCAAGCATGTCCAAAGGATGATTTCCCACTTCCTCATATAGACTTGCTAGTCGACAATACGGCTGGATTTGAAATGTTCTACTTCATAGATGATTTTTCAGGATATAATCAAATCCGATTAGCTAAAGAAGACCAAGAGAAGACATCTTTCATAACCCCATGGGGAACTTATTGCTACATGGTCATGCCATTTGGGCTTAAGAACGCTGGAGCCATCAACCAGAGGGCAATGATGCCAATCTTTCATGACATGATTCACACCGACATGGAGGTTTATGTGGATGACATTTTAGTGAAGTCTAAAACCAGGAAGGAGCATGCTCAAATTCTTAGGGCTGTAATGCTGAGGTCAAGAGAGCACCAACTGAAAATGAATCCAAAGAAGTGTGTGTTCGGTGTTTCCTCTGGCAAATTGCTAGGGTTCATGGTAAGCAGGAGAGGGATTGAGGTTGATCTGGACAAAGTGAAGGCAATAGTAGAAATGCCCCCTCCTAAGAATGTCAGGGATATAAAGGGTCTTATCGACCGTCTACAATTTATCAGATAGTTCATATCTCAACATTCTGTGAGATGTAAACCCTTTTATGATTTATTGAAAGGAGGGGCAAAGTTTATTTGGAGTGATAAGTGTCAAAAGGCCTTCGACGAGTTGAAGAGTTATCTCCTCAATCCACCAGTTCTTATGGCTCCTATCCCGGGGCGGCCTTTATTGCTATATGTCTCTACCACTGAAGAATCAGCTGGAGCAGTATTGGCCCAACTTGACGACGAGAAGAAAGAAAGAGCAGTGTACTATCTCTCCATACTCTTCAACGATACTGAAAAGCGATACATTGCCATAGAAAGAACATGTGTGGCTGTCGTCTGGGTAGTGCAGAAATTGAAGCACTACTTCCTTGCCCACGAGGTTAAACTTCTAGCAAGAATGGACCAGATAAAATATTTGCTAGAGCGGCCAGTTGTAGCGGATAGGCTGGTGCGATGGCAGACCTTCTTGAACCAGTTTGACATCACTTACGTAAGTTAGAAGGCTGTAAAGGGGCAAGCAATTGTCGAGCACCTAGCTCATCATCCGCTACCTACATTCTCGCCCACCAACGATGAGTTCCCAGATGAGGAGTTGGGTCTAATAGTGGATGATACTCCATCCTAGGTCCTTTACTTCGATGGGGCACTTAATTCTCAAGGCAGTGGGGTAGGAGTGGTCCTCGTATCCCCGGAAGGGGTAAGTATTCCACATGCTTGCCAACTCTCCTTCTCAGTGACCAACAATGTCGCTGAATATGAGGCTCTCCTAGCTGACTTAAAATTGGCATTGGTTCTCAAAGTCATAGAATTGAGAATAATTGGAGATTCTCAATTGATTCTTCTCCAAACCGTAGGCAAGTATCAAACTCGGGATCCAAAATTGAAGCCATATCAGGAGTTGGTGAGATTGCTAGCTAGGCATTTCAGAAAGATTACCTATGTACATGTGCCCACGTCCCAGAACATCCTAGTAGATGCCTTAGCCTCTTTATCTTCAGCACTAGAAATTCTCATCACCAGAAGCTCAGTAGCCATCACTATACACAAGCAAGACTCACCCTCCTTTTGGGACCCCTGGTTCCAACAATTCCTTCTCTCATCTGAGCATGTCTCTGTCATCACGGAGGAACTCACCTCCGATTGGGATGATGGGAATCCGTGATATTTTGATATCATGAACTACCTTCGCGATGGATCCTTCCCATCTTATGCCACAACTTCTGACCGCAAGGCAATCCGCCGAGCATCTTAACGCTACCTCATCTTAGCCGGACTTCTTTTCAAGAGATCCTTCATTGGAATACTCCTTCGGTGTCTAGATGATGCCGAAATCCATCATGTCATCGAAGCAGCTCATGCGAGCGATTGCGGTGGTCATATCAATGGCCGCGCCTTAACTCAGAAACTTCTCATGTCCTATTATTGGCCTTCAATGGAGGCTGACTGCTCCATATTTGTAACGACCCGCCACCCTATAATCGGGGATCCGATTACTAAATGGGTACCGAATCATTAATTTGGAACCAAACCAGGATCTAAGTAAGTATGGGAAATAAACAATAAACTAAGCTAAACATTCACATCGCATTGAATTGAAAGGAAAATGCAGGAATTAAAAGTTATTACAATGCGACTCGATACAGCAAATAATTACATACTCCAACAGAAAAGAAATAATTAAGCGTACAGGCCAAAAATAAAGATAACAACTACGTCGGGGCATACCCCGGAACAACAGCTGACGGCGCGCGACTCACAGTAGTACACACCTCGCTAAGTCTGCCTGGAACCCTCACCTAAAAACCGCAGGGGTGAGTCTCAACGAAAAGACTCAGTAGGGATCCTTCGATCCCCACTGCCCACTCACACACCCACAAGTGTAAAACACAGCTGAAGGTATAGTAAACAAGTAAAGCAGTAATTACTACTCCTAAATCTCGATATGAATCACATGCATTCGAAATATATTTAACATGCATATTTCTAATAACCAATCTACCAGGGAACCCACAACCAGTGTCTCGTCAAAACACGCCAACCACACAAACGAAGGTGGGAAACACCGACCCGCTGAGACCAAACAGTAACCCCTCAGATAGCACGCTAGCTACTCCGGCCCAACTGGCTCAGGTGGTTACTCCTTCCTCCAGCACGAGTGACACTCCACAGGTACCACTCCGACACCGGTACAAGCTAACCCCGGGGTTCACCAGGTGACCCTCTCTCACTAGGCGTCACCCCGCCACTGCTCCCACCGGCGCTGTGTCCCACCCACACCGACACAGGGTGACAAAGCGCTACAACTATCACTCTAGGTCTACAGTAGCACAAAACACGGCACAGTGCGATCTACTCACGAGGAATCCATCATCATCAAGTATAATTTAAAGCATGCATTTAACCAACTAGTTTATAGTGTAAGCACATTTTAATGGCATGGATTAATGTGATTCTATCTTGAATCGCGTCGCCCAAGGCCGACGCCATTCAAGCCTCTTAAACTGGTTCATAGAAATTCGGCTTCAGAACCTGGCGTAAAACGCGTCGCCACAGGTAGTCGCCTTTTGAAAGGCGTCGCTGTTCCTCGTCGCCTGTTAGCGACCGAAAACAGGGACAGGCCATGGGGTGATTTCCACTAAAACGTGTCGTCGACGCAAGTCGCCTATTTAAAAGGCATCGCTGTCCCTGGATGCTCAACAATCCAGAGACAGAGTCTGTAAATGGGGCTAAATCGCGTCGTGGGTGGGCGCCGCCTTTCTAAAAGGCCTCGCTTCACTTCCACACCATTTAGTCCCGACAGACAGGTTCTCCCCTGTGCTTCCACCAATCCACGAGGTGGAATTCCTCCCCCAAAATGCACAGAAAAGTGCACAAAACAAAAAGGGGAAGGAGGAGAACCTAACTATCCATTAGAACACCCAATTCTTCATACATGCACTTAGCATTTTCACCCCAAAAATGCCCCTAAAACATGCTTTAAACGCGGGAAAAATATGGTTTTAAACGAAATACACTGGGAATCGTCACCCTACCGGTTACTTGAACTCCTCCAAGTTCCAAACCGCCCACCCGTCTTGCCCCACACCGCCTCCGGTACCGCCGAGGTCAACGTTACTCCACCGGGACGTCGGCCGCCATCCAGAGAGAAAACGCCGCGGAGGAGGTGGTGGTGGTAGTGGTGGGAGTTAGGAGGTCGATGGAGTGGAGGGAGAGATGAAATGGTGGGAGGAAAAGAAGGAGGGGAAAGAAGAATCGTCGGAGCCGCCGGGGAAGAGAGGAGAGAGAAGAGGGAGGAGAAAATTAGGAAAAGGAAGGAAGGTTCGCAGGGTTAACCAGAAACTGGCTAAAACGCGTCGAGCTGCACGAACGCCTATCAGTTGACATGATGGGCCGTATTGACAGAGTCTGAAATGCGTCGCCTATCCAAGACGCCGTTCAGACGACAAGACCGGCACCGTACACTGACAACCCAGGGTCGCAGTCTGAATGGCGTCGTCCATAGCGGATGCCATTCAGACGACACGACAGGGCCGTACACTCGCGGCCCGAAGCCCGCCCACGTGACGCCCACGTGGCACATCGACAACCAAACTAAATGGCGTCTACCCAACAAGATGCCTTTCAAAAGGCGTCGTGCATCCTAGACGTCATTTAGATGGCACTCCCCTGACCCATCAAGGCCCCAAACCAGGGAATCCGATCCAGAAACTGACCCGATAACCGGATCTGAAACCTCAGTCCTTACAATATTTGTTTGAAGGTGCTTGAAATGTCAGTTACATGCTAACAAGATTCATGCACCTTCATCATCTCTCAATCCCATCATGTCCCCTTGGCCCTTCGCCATGTGGGCATTCGATGTTATAGGACCTCTGGAAGATCAATTAGACTAAATAAAAAAGAAATCATTCATCTTAACTGCCACTGAGTATTTCACTAAATGGGCTTAAGCTGAAGCGTTCATAGAGATCAAAGCATCCACGGTGGTGAAGTTCATCAAGCGCAACATTCTCGCCTGATTCGGGACACCGCGCGATCTCGTCACTAACAATGGACCACAATTCGTCTCTCAGGAGCTCCAGGACATGTGTCGTAAGTATGGTATTAATTTGCATCACTCTTCACCTTAGTACCCACAGGGAAATGGTCAAGCAGAAACTCTTATTCGAATCATCAAAGGAACTTGCAGATCTCACAATTATTCGGATTGGTCTAATCGCCTAGTTAAGGCTCTTTGGGCGTATCGCACTTTTGTCCGAACTCCCACGGGACAAACACCTTATGCATTAACATTCGGGACAGATGCGGTACTTCCATACGAGATCCTCCTTCCTTCTCTAAGAGTGCAGTTGGATAATGGAATCAGCGACGCTGAACGTCGTAAAGCCATGTTAACTCAACTGGAACTATTAGACGAAAAAAGGTTAATGGCGGCAAACCACGCTCAACTTTACAGAAATAGGATCGCGAGATTCTATGCAAAGAAGGTTCTCGAAAGAAAGTTTGAAATTGGAGAAATGGTGCTCAAAAGAAAAATGATCAAAGCTTCTGGTCCCACGAATAAATTGCATGAAAATTGGGAAGGTCCGTTTGTAATCAAGGAGGCATACTCAGGTAATGCATACCGCCTGATCAATGAAAAGGGAGAAGAATTACCTCATCCTTAGAATGGGGTGTGTCTGAAGAAGTTTTACCCTTGAAACATCAAACCAAAAATCCAAAGATATATATATATATATATATATATATATATATATATATATATATATATATATATATATATATATATATATATAATCCCAAAAAAAGTTGAATATCCAAAAAGCATCAAAAATATTTGTAAATATGTACATACTTCAATGAAAATCACAAAAAAAATTGGAAAAAAAAATACAAAATCCAACTGTCTGGTGACTGCCACGTAACCCACTGTCTAGGTCTAGTTGCATGATAGATTGGGTTAACATTAAGGTTTGGTTAAGACATTGATCCACCAGAACCTTGGACGTGTCTACTTTACTTTCATATGGATCCCTATGATCATCATGAGATGCACACATCTACACATTTTTCAAAGAGAACCTTCTTAAAATGAGTTCGAAGTCTTTAGTACACTGTCAACTACAACCTTTGCTTTTCATCTCTCGACTGATCAGGACAGTCGACGCCCTTAAACAGTCGAGCTCAGCAAACTGCGGTTCCTCAACAACCCAATATATGTAACCCCTCAAATAGTCCCAAATATGAAATGTAAAGGACCACAACACGTGAAGAGGGTAGTGTCCCTACAGGCGGAATATCAAATAACCCCGAAAAATATCAAGAAAGGAAAAGAAAATACAAAAAGAAAGGGGGTTCAAGCATTCGTACAAAAAAAGCCTTGTCGTGACCGTGCCTGGCCATAAAATCTATCAAAGGCCTGAAAAATAAAAAATAGGGGCATCTGCGAGGTCAAAAGGGTCCGTTTTGTCATAGCTCTATCTTTTAATAGTTTTGTCGATCCTCCTGTGAGGTTTGTCTCCAAAATTTCTTCACTTTTTCTCCCCCGAGGTTTAACACGAGATAGCTATCTAAAGACCGAATATCATTTTAAAATGGTTCGTTTTTCAAAAATCGTCATATGCTCACATGATCACAGGAGTCCAAAATGGGTAAAGAGTAATGTCAATATTTCTGGTGAATCAATTCCTTAACCATAATCTCAATGAGTACTCTCAAAACTTCAGGCTTAGGTCAATGCATGCGCATCACCTATTGGTGCGACAACGTCTGATTCCGAGTCAGCGTCGCGCGGTTGACTGTTGGGGTTCCAAGGTGTTCCATCTTATACCTTCTAGGTTGTGAGGAAAGAGACCCGGGTCGGGCAAATCATTTATCTCGAAAACTTTTTGGGCAAACTTGGTGGTTGGAAGCAGCTGGGCGCCTAAGCATGGTATGACGGTATCGTCATCAGTATGAGTCTTAGCCGGTCAATGTTAGTTTGAGGAGTCTAGAGAACCAAATCAATCTAGATGAGCGCTTAGGATACCTGGGAAGTTGAGTGTGCATTTCCCTTTCATCATTCAACCGGACTAAGCATGGGTAGTCACCAGGTGGTCAGAATAAAAAACAAGACATCTGCATCACTCACCTCATCTGCATTTACATTACAATATTTCCATTATCGTCTAGTTAGTAGGACACGACCCCTTGACCCTATACAAAGGCTAGGAAAAAGGTAGTTTCTCTTTTGGGCAAGGGGCCGAAAACAGATACTACTAACTGTTTCCCCTAATGTTGTGCATGCAGGAAGAACATGTGTAAATAAAAGCAAAGCAAGAAGTGCCCGGACATCCAAATAGTGAAATATGCAAGCATAACATAAGCTTCATACATCATAAAACAGGGGCATACCCCTGTAAACAACACTCAATCTCTCTTCCTTCCCTCCACCTCATCCTCTCTCCTTTTACGAGAGGAGTGTCTCATCTTACTCTCGGTGTCATCCTCTCGAGCACGGCGATGGCCCGATGCCGGCCATATGGACCCCGAAGAGTCGGCAGGTCGAAGAGCCCTCCATACATCCTCAGCAAGTAGGGAGTCGAGGTCCCTAAAGACAGAACTCCCAGCATGTGTCTGCCCAGTTGATGGGGCAGGCATAGGCGGACGAGCTCCTGGACTCTGCGCACTAGATCTCGTGGCTCGTTCTCGCCCCTTTTTCATCACTCGATCCCACAAAGTCCGGTACTTGAAATCAAGTTCTCTCATGTCTGTGTGGGACTTCGTCAGCTCCTCTCGCAAGCCGGCTATCTTGCCCTCCCAGTACACGTCTGGATGGGATCCCTCTCTTGTCCTGACTCGAGCCGCCCGCTCCTCTAGCATTTGATCTCTCAATTGCTGATTGAGGTTCTCCAATTCTTGCGTCCTGGCCAAGGCGGCCTCCACCTCCTAGCATTGTAAGAGAACTTAGGGTTAGGCAAACTCAATCAAAATAACACAACAATGGAACAACTCTCACTTGCTGTGCCAAGTCCGCCTCCCGGGCCTCCGCACGATGGAGGGCATCCTGTAACCTCGCCTCTCAATCAGCAGGGGCAGCTGGCCCATGGGATGATGAGCCTGCGCCAGGATCCCCTCGCGGCCCATGGCGGGCTAGCATTTCCCTCTGCATCACAAGAATTCCACAAGCATAAAAAAGCAAAATCATTCCTGAATACAAAAATCGAATTACTCACCAGCTCTCCAATTTGGCCAAGCAAGTCACTCGTCTGTAGAACCAAAATCTCGTTCTGATTCCTTAAAATCTGCACGGCTTCGGTTTTTGGCATCTGTTGCAAGTACACCACCAGGTTCAATCAGTAAGAAGAAATTGAATGAAAGGCAAGTGAATTGAAAGGTTTGAATTAACTCACCCGCCGAGCATCTAGAAACATGCGGTCAGCGTACCGTCTGGCATAATCTCCCAAGTACGCATAGCTATCTCGAAGGGTCGTATCCTCCCGCATGGCGTCCCTCGTGCGGTGTCATACCTCAATCTCGGATTGCCTTATCACTCGCCAGTCTTGACCGATTGCAGAAGAGCAGCGACGGCCGCGGTTCATATCAAGATAAGTCGGCAGGGCAAGTAAAGGCTGATGCCATCCCTACGTACGGAAAGCCATCCGAACGAAGAGGCCGTCACAAATTTTCACACATAAGAGGGGCACTTCTCGTCGAATTTGGGAGAGGCTTTGGGACACCCATGGATGATCAATGAGATCCTACTCTGCATATGGCATCCACACCACCTGTTTGAATTTGAAAGTCAGACTTAATCATTGGTCAAGAGGTGCATATCCTGAATTACTCACCATATGAGGAGGAAATGTGTCAAGCTGGGCACAGATGTCCTCCACGCGGTACAAGACGAGATGATAATCCCAAATCACCTCCCACCGCGCCATAAGTGGAGTGCATCCCTCACGATCCATGGAGACTGCCCCACGGCCGATGGGGAAACGAGTGTAGCCCCAAATCTACAGAAGATAACACAGTTAATATGAACAAGGAAAGACAGGGATCAACAATCAAGAAGGATTACCTGAAGAAAGGGTGTGAACCCGCCCAAATTGCCGAATCCCTGGCGATAGCTCACTAGTGTTAGTTTTAGGTGGCCTACAAGCCAATCTGACTATGTAAATCTCGTTCATTTATTAATTTAATGGCATAATATTCATTATGTGTAAATCGCATTAATTCTCGTTTCATAATGAAGTCCGTGAATATGTGCTATAATGATCAGATTATGATGAGATCATACTAATGAGACTGATCACTTAAACACACATATTCTTAATTGTTCCTAGTCGGAGAATATCCGAGAAGGACATCGGATATCCGGTTAGACTAGTATAGATTACTCCTGCTCATATGATGAGGGTGACTGATCTCATAAGTCACTTGTGTGGAGACACTAAGGCGAATCTGTAGGTGCTCATTGGAGAATGAGTTCACTGAACTGATCCGACTGAATCGCTGGATGGTATTGTACCTCACTGTCAACCAGCTTGATTCTATTGTTGCAGTTGCGTGGATGGTCCTCGGACCTGAGACACCAAGGACACCTTGTTGGTGGACTTCTGTGCTTTGACCTTGGTTTATGAATCTCTAGCCACGGGATTCTAATACGCCAAGGGTTAGGTACAACGGAATACCGTCGAAGGGAATTGTGTGTCAATAAGGAATCATTCGCTCTTGGTACTTAGAGAGAGAATGCTCTAGGAAGGATGCGCGAAAGTCCCTGGCCAGGGCGGACGATAATATCGGGAAATGAGTTTTCCGATATTCATCAGCGGCATCCAATCCAAGTGAGTCGACCGGTTAGGGTTTGACAGCTCGCCATACCCTGAGTTGACTCGAGAGCATTGTACGAATGAAGGATTATATCCACATGGTAACTGTCGGCGGAAAGGTTCCAAGAGTGGGTTACTTAACCCCAATACCTTCCGAGTTCACGCGGTGTTGCTTGGCACCCAACGTGATCAGAGGCCCGGTCGAATTCGATGTGCGACATCAATTCGATTGATTAATTAATTAATAAAGGGTTATTAATTAATTAATAAAGCCAGTGAGGAGTCACTGGGCTTGTTGGGCCATTAACTGGACTGGTACTTGGGCCTAGAGGGTCACATGCACATGATTCTCAAGGGGATGGATAAATAAGTGGGTTTTATACAAACCGGGGGTTTTTATGAAAAATCGCGCGGTTAGTATAAAACATAGCGAACGGGCTGAGCAGGCCAAGCTGCTGCTAACCCTAGCCACCCCTCCTCTGTTTCTCTCTCTCTCTGGCGTCCAGACAGATCCATATCTGCTCTGCCGCTTGTCCGAATCCCGTTCGATGGGAAATCGTCCGTGCGTTGCGGCGATCGTTACGGCAACCGGCAGAGGTTTCGTGGGCTGCGAAGAATGAGGAACGTGGGGATATCCGTCGCGAGGAGGATCGCGTGGACTTCGCTAGAGGCCGGGCACTTGCGCGGCTTGTGGTGTTGCACCGACGGAACCTAACGGTTGCGGATTCGAATCCGCACACGGTGAGAATCGATTATCCGATAATTGTAGGTTTTAGTTTTTCGAAACGGGAATGGATCGCTGTGATATTTTATTTTCCGCTGCGTGAGCGATCCAGAGATACCCGAGAAATCCCAACAACTAGGGTAGAGAAAAGGTGACCCAGCATCGTTGCTCCCCATGCCATCTTCTTCACTGCTTGGAGATCCTCCAACAGCGGCAAATACTTCAAATTGACCTTGTCGGAGGCCGTAGCAAATAGCAGTCTCCCGAAGAAGAACAGGAGGAAGATCCTTAGATTCTCATCATCTGAGTGGCCATCCAAATCTAGCAGTCTCCACCCTCTCGGCAAACGCCCCAAAAGTCTCGCTTGGCATCCGCCATGCCTGACTCAATCCCACAGATCGGGCAAAATGGCAGAGAGGTAAGTGAGTTAATGCTCCTTGAACTCGAAAATACCCCTCACCCAGGAGTCGATCTGAAAGCTGCCTGTAATCCCTGAGCTCGGGACCCACTACTGGATCACCATTGACTGGCAAGCCTGTCAAAAAGGATACGTCTTCCAGCGTGGGCAGCATGTGCCCCCAAGGCATGAGAAAGGCCCGGCATCTGTCGTCCCAGTGCTTCCGCAAAGCTACCAAGAATGGTGCATCCACCATGAATGGTTGGATCCGGAACAGCGGCCCGAACCCAAATGCATCTACCTGAAATAAGAGCCGGTCGGGCAGTGCATGGTACCAGGCCCACACCAATTCCCAGGAAACCCTGCCCTGAACTCTTTGCCGACCCTGCAAATCCAAAAAGAGTTATATACATAAGCAAAAGTCCCCCACGGGCGGCCGGCCACGGCCGCCCGCCGAGGAGGACGGCTGGCTGTCCACCTCGGTGGGAGGCCTGACGGCCGGCCATCCACTGAGGTTGGCAGCCAGGCTGCCTGCAATCCGCCGCGAGGATGGTCGGGCGGTCCACCGCCCTCTGAGCCAAAAGTATAAAAAGAAAAGAAAAAGGAAATAATGAAATTAAATGTTTTTTTTTTTACTTTCTTCTTCTTCGGGGGAACCTCCTCGTTGCCACCATCTTCCTCCTCATCTTCTTCTTCTTTGCCGGCGTCTTCTTCCTCTTCACCAACTTCATCTTCCTCCTCTTCTTCATCACCTTCTGCCTCCCTCTCTTCTTCTTCTTCTTCTCCGCCGCAAAGCATGTCTTCGCCGGGCACCTCGTCGTCGTCGCCACCGCCAGCATCCGCGCCATCACTGCCGCCGGCCACCGCCGCTCGCCATCACCACCACCGTCTCCACTAGTCCTTCTCCTCTTAAGGGAGCGGGGAAGCCATACTCGAGCCATGGGAGGGTGAGAAGGAAAGTAGGGGAGAAGAATGAAAAGGTAGCAAGAGGGTTTTTTTTTTAGGGCCTTTAAAAGCACGTTCATTCCGGACAGCCACACACATGGCCGTCCGGTCCAGTGAACGGCAACGCGTCTGGTCGTCCCGATAGTACAAATGGCCATGCGCGTGACCGTCCACCTGCACGGACGGCTAGGGCGTGGCCGTCCACCTGAATGGCCATGCGTGTGGCCGTCTGCCTTTCCGGACGGCTACACGCGTGGCCGTCCGACGTTCCGGACGGCCACACAAGTGGCCGTCAGATCCAGTGAACGGCCACGTGCGTGGCCGTCCGCCAGTACGGACGGCCACGTCTGTGGCCGCCCGCCTACTGTCCACCAGGCCCGTCCGATCTCAGAATTCAAATAAATCTGTTTATTCAATAAATGTTAATAAGTACATCATTCTAGGGCTCTACGACCCATAAAAAAGGCATATACAGCAGGTCGTACATTTCTTAAATAATTTACATATTTCTCCACGTCTTCGGAAATTTCCACTACATCAATGCGGGTCATAGTGAATCTAGAATGACGGCGCCATGCACGTCGGAGTCATTCTATAGCCTTTGCTTCCCTTGCATATCCAGTATGCCTCGGTACAATCAGCATGTCATATGAAGCAGGAAACGACACTTGTCTTGGAACTCCAATCTGGAGATGGTAGCGATGCCCTTGGTACAAGGTTAACTCATCAGGGCCGATTAGCCACAGCTCACGTTCACGAGAAGCCCATGTGGTAAACTCCATACTCCGAAGGATCATCAGAATGAAGATGAATTTTTCCATAGACAGAAAATTCAGATGGTCACGCCAGTCATCCCTTGTCTTGAGATGAGCTGTGAGACATTTGATTTGATCTTCTGGACCAAGAAGGGAGTGTGCAGGATACCACGCACTGTGCTGAAAGATCCTGGAAGTGGAGGTTACCTTCTCATCAAAATCGAAAATCAAATGCATCTCCATCCACAGTTGCAGAGTGAATAAACTCCCTCTTGTAGATTTCCCCATGCTCATGTGACTGAGCCCGCCATAAAGATGTGACAGGATCACTGGAGCAAGGGATTGACCTCTCCACAGCAAGCTCAGCACACCCACATACTCTCTCTCCAACACAGAGCCTGAAGTGGGAAACCACAAGACACCCCCGAGGACTAAGCATAGCCCTCGCATCAGTCTTTCAGGTCTGACCGTCTTGCGTTTGATTTCTTGGATCAACCAGCGCGCAAGACGATCAACAAGGATTCTGCGCTTATCACTCATACGGCACACCTCCCGCTTGTCTTGCACTATGTCAGAAAAAATCACCTCCCAGGCAGGCAAATCAAAGGGATCGCCAGTTGCCAGACCATCCCAACCATAGAAAAGTTCTACTTCTTCTATCAGCACAGTCGCTTCGAATTCCCTAAACACGAATGTGTGCGTATCCCGGTGCCATAGTTCGAGCAGTGCAGCCAGACCCTCCCAATGCCAATGGACAGAGTTGAACCACTTCGCGAATACAACAAAGCGTGTTAGGTTCCACCGGTACATATACACCCTCATGTCTAGTGTGATCACGTCCATCAAATCTATAAGCCATGCATACCTTCGAGTATGCCTTGGATCAGGGAATCTAGGGACAGGCTGCACGACAACCCTAAGTCAAGAAACAGAAAAAGGAAATCAAAATAAGAGGCATAAAAACTTGAGCTTACTTGTCCATGGGCCAGTAAGTTGCTAAGATGGCCTTCAACATCAGACATGACTCGAGGTTCTTTGGGAGCCACATGAACAGAAGACGAGGCCGTAGGCATTATAGAAAGGTTTGGAGGTTGCAGAAGGGGCTTCGGGTCAGCCCTCCCCTTTTAAAGTCACAAAGATAAACTTTGGCTCTTTCCACTTTCCATAGAAGATGGAGCACATGCACATCCACTCTTTTATTGACGGCCTATTCCCTGGCCTTCCACCTTTCCGTGAAAGGCATGCTAGTTGGCCTTCCACCTTTCCATGAAAGGCATGCTAGTTGGCCTTCCACCTATTCGTAGAAGGCATGCTAGTTGGCCCCTCACCACTTTTTACAATTGGGAGGTAACTTCACTACGGTTTCAGGAGACCTCTTTGCTTAACATCAACAAATTAATGGTTATTCCTGAAAATCGAGTCGAAGCCATATCGGATTGGCATTCTACCATTAGAATACTCATATCTTTCATATCGGCTTCGACTCGAAACTAGCTTTTGCTTTTCATCCCTTTTGCAGTTTAAATACTTGAATGCTATGATCATTGAATATATGAACTTTGCTGACGTGCGTTCTTGCAGCTGCAGGGAATCTGAAGCAAATAGGACCGAAGACATAGGAGGCTAATAACTTTGGGCGTATAGACTCTGAGTTCCTCTTTAAACAAAATAATGAGGAGTCTATATTCCCCAAGTTATTCGATTCACCAATAAATCCCTCCTGTTTGCATTAAGAATTTGTTTTCTAATTTTTTAAACCAGCATGCATTGCATAAGCATCCATCTTCGCCCTAGGGGCAATGACCATAATTTATCACTCTGTTTAACCCATTGTTGATTTGTGAGTCTGGCATTTGTTTGTCTGTTAGCCCTTCGAATTGCAAGACCTTATCCTTTTCCAATTCGTGTGTTTAAGATTCTCTCACTTGGCGATCATGTGATGCGCCAGGCCACTGTGCGCCCATTGTGTCGATACCTTTTCAAGTCACACCCCTCTATCTTTCATGCTTGAGATTTCCTTGGGCCAGATCGTTGCAACCTAGTGCGCCAAGCCCTCGCGGTTCCAGCACCCGAGGGTCCGACGGATTGTGATTCTCTAGTTTGAACTTTGTTCCCCTTCTTAATCATCCTTGAAATCCAAATAGCCAACTCTCATACATTTACCACATTCGCATATCATCCTTGGATATAGCTCATTCTTTCTTCGAGCTGTCCAAAATCAGGTTCAATTTTCGGGACACCTATTTATCATTCCGTTCCACTCTACTGCAAAACAGATGTCCCGGAGGGGCATTTGTAGACACCGATTTTGGACCCCCTTTTGGTCATAACCCCATCACCTTATTCATCTCACTTAGCCCATCAAATTTCCTCGCATAATTCAACCTACTAAATAATCAGGCCCATTAACCAATCTCCGCTTCCTCTCACCCGTGGAAGGCCAACCCTTGCCTTCCACCATCCGTAGAAGGCCAACCAATCTGCCTTACACCACCCGTGGAAGGCCAACCCTAGCCTTCCACTATCTGTAGAAGGCCAGCCAGGCCGCCTTCCACCACCCGTGGAAAGCCACCTACCTTGCCTTACACCTTTTTGCCACCTTTTTCATTTTTCGCGACCTTTTCGTGGAAAGCCAGCCAGCCCGCCTTCCACCATCCTTAGAAGGCCACTCCTTGCCTTCCACCACCCTTGGAAGGCCAACTTAGCTGCCTTCCACCTTTTCATGGAAGGCCAACTACCTGGCCTTCTACGGAAGTGGGAGGCAGGATAGTACTTTTGAAATATTCAATTTTTTTTGTGCTTTGAAATATTCAATTTTTTGTGGTTTTGAAAATATCCAATTTTTTGTGCTTTTGAAATATTCAATTTTTTTATGCTTTTGAAATATTCAACTTTTTTTTGTACTTTTGAAATATTCAATTTTTTTTGTACTTTTGAAATATTCAATTTTTCTTTTGTGGTTTTGAAAATATCCATTTAACCTACAGACCAGCATGGTACGTGAATCAAAAGAGCCTACTTATTTGTTATCTTAATTCCTTAAATATTCTTTAATAACCTAATCTAAGTTCATTGTGCTTTTATGGTGCTTGTGTCCATAATCCCATTTAATGATCTGACCCTCAGTCAACTTAGGCCATTTCTTAAGTTTGGAGTATGCCCCTTAGAGAGAAGGGAAAAAATGGTCTAGAAAGCCTACGAGAGGGTTCCGGAGACCCAGAAAGATGTCCATCCTTTACCCTATTATCTATTGGAGTTCGGTTATTTTCACTTTTTGGGGTATTTTTGACCTTGCACTCCTTTTTATTTAGATATTTGGCCTTTTGATTTGACATTTGTGGCCTTTTGTATTGGGTTCGATTTTTGCCTTTTTGATTTTTCATTTGGGGTAGATCTTTTATTTGTCCTCCCTTTTTTTTATGACGGCCTCCTACTAAGATGACAGGTATTTTCAGTAGTCTTTCCTAAGCCTCGTTCCCACATCGCGAGCAGAGAATAAAAGAAAATGATAAAGAAAGAATGGGTTGTACTTTACACTCTCGGTCAAGCTGTCAATTTTCCTTGAACTTCACATCTTTTGTTACTCAAAGACAAAGCGTGTTTATGTGTGTGTAATGCACATGAATTAGACTATCAAAGACTAACAAGGGAATTTGGGAATTCAAACTTTCAAACTTCACTGGTCTTTGCACCATGCTAGTCGACACAACCTAATCTAAGGGTTGTATTTCTTTAAGTATAAACCATTCTAGAGATGAGTTAACTCTTGGCCTTCTGCATTAATTAACTTGTAGGCGTTACCAGGAAAAGCATCCTTTACAATAGAAGGTCCTTTCTAATTAGGTTGGAGTTTAAAACGTGGACCACCAGATTTTACAAAAATTCTTTTGACTACCATTTCACCAACTTTGAATTTTTGTTCAATGACCTTCTTTTGATAAAAATGTGCTAATCTATTTTGATAAACTCGTGAGTGATTAGCAGCTGACCACCTTTTCTTGTCTAAGAATTCCGACTAAGCGAGAAGTGCAAAATGTTGTTCGTCAATGGAAAACTCCTTATTCAATTGTACTCTTAATGACAGGATGAGGACTTCATATGGGACTACCGCCTCCATTCCGAATATTAAGGAATATGGGGTTCGCCCAGTGGGGGTACGAATTGAAGTTCGGTAGGCCCATAGAGCCTCAACCAGCTTTTATGGCCAGTCTGTGTATCGATTAGATTCACACGTTTTCTTGATGATTTTTATTAAAGTTTTGTTAGTTGCCTCTGCTTAGCCATTGCCATGCAGGTAATAAGGAGATGAATGATGCAATGCAATTTTATACCTATTGTGGAGGTCTTTTAAATCTTGTGATATGAACTGTGGTCCGTTGTCAGTGACGATGGTGCTTGGAATCCCGAACCTTGTGATGATATTCATTTAATGTTTGGTTAAGTGACTTTAACCATAGTCATGAAACATTGAATTATTAGCTACATCGAGATACATGCGAAGACCGTTAATGGTCAAGAAGGGATCGCTCACTGTCAGGTATATCACAGATAGTTAATGAGTCATGACATAGACGCTCCATTAAATCCTTGGCCAGGGTGGTATCAATTTGTTTGGAACGAACGTGAAATTATTATGGAGGTCATAGTCAGACGACACGATCACTAGTGGTTTGACGAAACCATACCATACGATCGAATCGGACTTATAGAATGAGCGAGAGATTATAGCGATATGGTAACTGATGACTTACAGGTGCTAGACAGGATATAAATGAACCCGGCATCTTCTGGGATCACGCGGATTTGCTTGACCCAACGTGATCAAAATGGTCCGGAACAAATCAAACGGTTATTGGGAATAGCCGATTTAATTTACTTCTAATTATATTAGAAGTCAATGAATCTTTAAACTAGAGTGATAATGGGCCTAGAGGATCAGACACAAATAACTCTTGTAGAACGGAATATTATTGTATGAAAAAATATACTAAAGTATTAAATTCTTTTGGGAAAAGAATTTATAAATGGCTTAAAAGTATATATACAATAATATAAAGGGCATATATATATAATATATGTATTATTAGGCTTGTTTGGTAAATAAGCTAATAATAATATATTGATATATATACCCTGAGGTTTACTTTAACTGCGGCAGTTAAAGATGGGTTTGGTTAAACGAGGCGGTTCAAGCTGCCGCCTTACCATTCTATAAATAACCCATGTTCTCCGACCTGTAATCTAACTAATGCTTTTACCTATTCCAAAAGGTTAGCCGTCAAGTAAAAGTTGGAAGGGTTGGACTTGAAGTGGCCGTTCGGAATGTAAACGACACTTGGAGTGGCTGTCCGGAACGTAAACGGCACTTGAAGTGGCCGTCAAATTTTACAGGATTTTCTAAAAAAAATTTTACAATTAAACGGCCTAAGTTCTGGGGTGGACGGCCAACATGGTGGCCGTCCACTTGGAGTGGACGGCCATGCATGTGGCCGTCCACCAACGTGGTGGCCATCCACTCCAAGTGGTGGACGGGCCAACCATGTGACCTTCAATTTGGTGGAAAGTACTCGGCCTTGCCGTCCGCATTTTTTTAAAATTTTTTAAAATAGATTTATTGTCCGATTTTTCCACTGTTAGGTGTACTGCTCCAACCCGCACTAGGGTACTGCACTGACCCAGAAAATTAAAATTTTATCTAAAAAATTATGATAATTAACGGATAGGATTAATTAAATTTATTGTTGATTAATCTGATAATTATCATGTAAATTTTGAGTTTAATTGAAGTTTACGTATAAATTCAAACTTTCGAATTTTTAATTATTAGATAATTGTTAAATTCGAATTTTGAGAAGATTATCGTTAAAATTCAAATTTTTAGTTTGTAAAATTATTGGATAATTTTCAAAAGAATAAATTGTGAATTTTAATGAAAGATAAATTGAAGACGATCATTTAATTAAATTGTATTTGATCATTGGATGATTAATTTGAATTTTAAATTTTATGATTGTCTTAATTATCTTGATTGATTGAATTTAATTTTTAAATTCATGTGAGTATCCTGTTATACATATGGAATGGTTCTGTGAATAGATGTTAATGTGATGTCTTAATTATTTTGATTTCTGTTAGATTAATTTTGAATGTAACGATGAGTTTTTCAAAATTAAATATGACCAAAATTTCTCGTATGGACAACTCATGATTTCAATCCATATATAAGGATTATTTTCAAAATAACCCTTCTGTGATTGATATGATTGTGTTTGGAATGGTGCGTGATCATGGACTTAGCTCAGTTCGGTTTAGGCTTGTAAGCCTCTCTTCTTTCTCTATTTAATTTTCAATGTAATTTTATCTTCCTCTAATGAATGTACTCGCCTTAAGGGCTGCTGGAAATTATTTGGCATGTAATTCTTTTTCCGGCCTACTGTAGACACCGATTTTGGACCAGCCTTTTGGTCATAAATCCCCTCCACCATCAGCTCATCATTATAAATCCCCTCATTTCAGCCATCTAAGCCCACTACTAGCTAGGCTCATTAACCAAATCCCGACCCCTTTTCACCTTTTCGTGGAAGGCCAGCCCCCTTGCCTTCTACCGCCTTCGAAGGCCACCCCCCGCCTTCCAACCCCTTCGAAGGCCGCCCCCTTGCCTTCCACCTTTTGGCCACTTTTTTTTTTTTTTTTTTTACCTTTTCGTGGAAGGCCAGCCCCTTGCCTTCCACCGCCTTCGAAGGCCACCCCCCGCCTTCTACCCCCTTCGAAGGCCAGCCACCTCGCCGTCCACCTTTTTCACTTTTTACCACTTTTCGTGGAAGGCCAGCCCCTTGCCTTCCGCCTCCTTCGAAGGCCACCCCTCGCCTTCCACTCCCTTCGAAGGCCAGCCGGGCCGCCTTCCACCACAAGAGTGGAAGGCATGTCACCTGGCCGTCCACTCCTTAACCACCTTCTTGACCCCGTCTTCCCCACGATCTCCTCTACTCTCCGCCCTCGTCCCCCACTACTCCGACCACTCCCCACTCCGTCGACTGCCGCGGCCACTACCGCCAACCCTTGACCACTCCCCATTGGTTGAAGGGAGATTTACGGGGATTTAGACCCCTGTTTTTTTTCCTTTTTTCCCTTCGCCTATTTAAACCCCCCCACATCCTCTCGAGCGGGGGGTTAACAAGGAGGAAGGATTTTTTGGTTAAGAAGGATTTTTTGAGAGGCAGAGAGGGACCTTCTGGTGAGAAGTTCGAGGAGACTCCGAGGAGGAAAGCTCAGGCTGCATCTGGAAACGGGCTTGCCTTTCTAACTTCTCCCTTTTACTTTTTTTACTCATTCCATTACATTAGTAATACCACTCCATTCTCCACACACGCAACTCCTCTTCATTTGCATGCATGCACACATAGGATGACTTAGCGATCCGTACCCCCACAGAGGTTTTTAAAAAAATGGGAGGTGGGTGGCCATAACATATGGTCACCTTCCCTCCCCACCACCCATCCGGTGCGTTTCCCACTGATTTTAGTTAGTTTTTTACATCTTTATGAATAGATTTTGCACCCTACAGTTCTAATCGGGTTTGTCTTTGCTTGGTCTTTCCTTTTCAGGGATCCTTACCACCTACACGCGTGCAGAGTACCGGGCTCTCTTCCTTTGGCCGGCCGGAGGAAGAGAAGAAGGAACCGGCGTCTCCCGCTCCCACAAAACGCGCGATCATCTTTTACATTCTTGCGGAGCACAGGAACCGAAAGGTAATGCTCCTGGCGATCACACTCTCATTTCTAACCCCTCCCCTTTGAATCGCCATAGTGCTAAGACGAACGGAGGAACCCCCAATTCCGAGGCCCCGCGGGCGCTGCACAGCCGCGGAGGGGGACGTTCCGGGCGCCTACAGCCCTCTGGCGATCACGATGGGACATCAATAGCCCGCTGCACGCGTCGCGTTTAAAGGAAAAGAAGGTAAGGATCCTGAACTCCATAGTCTCTGGACGGCGGGACCCCAGCCGTCGAGCCCCTTGGACGGCCATCACTCGGCCGTCGGACCTGCTGGACGGCCACCAGTCGGCCGTCGACACCGCCCGTGGACGGCCAACACCTGGCCGTCCGAACCAGTAGACGGCCAGCCCCTGGCCGTCGACATCCTGTTCCCCTTTGACGGCTAACCCCTGGCCGTCTACCTCCCTTTAGACGGCTATCACTTGGCCGTCCGGCCCATTGGACGGCCATCCCCTGGCCGTCGACATACCTTTGGACGGCCAACGCCTAGCCGTCCGACCCCCTAAACGGCCAGCCCCTGGCCGTCGGTTCTGCCGTTCTCTGCTTGCTACTGCTGTTCATGCATGATGTGCTGTTACCTGTTCTGCTGAACTGTTTCTCTGCTTGCTACTGCTGTTCATGCATGATGTGCTGTTACCTATTCTGACCTGCTGTTTGTTAACTTTCTGGGTTTTTTGGGGTGTTCTCCGAGGGGGTTTTAAAGAAGAGCCGGCATCACATCTTTTAGTCACCTCTCCCGTAGGATCTGACTCTCCACCTGAGGATTCCCACTCGGGTGCGACTAGTCTTATTCTGTTGGGAACCTCCGTCAGTCTCCGCGAGCCAGGGATTCCCACTTGGCCGCCAAGCAGGTTGTATATGAAACCACCTTGTAAGAACCTTAGGGTTTGTGTGAGAAATCAGTGAACTATCTCAAGTTTGAAGACACCTAATTGAATCCCAGTGCAACAAGTTTTGGAAAAGTGAAAGGTCGTTAATGGTTAAACTTGTTTTGCTAGAAACCAACTTTCATAAAACATTGGCAAACATTTCAAGTGAAACCTAAAATCAGCTAGGGTTTGTACTTCATAATGAACCGAATGTATGTCAATGCTGTATATGATGACATGGACCAGTTTGGTGGCAATGTTGTTCACAATCCTTTGTTTGAGATTGAAGAAGATCCACAACAGACCTTCATAGGGATGCTCCAAGCATCCAGAGAAGGTCCTCAGAGAAAAGATTCCGATGAATCCTCTACCTCACAAGGAGAGGATGAGCCAGTGATCTCCAGTAGGACATTCCAAAACCCTGGAGAAGATCCGGAACTCATTGTCGTCCTATCACGCTCTACTCCGGATCAACTCATCCAGTTGGTTTCTCGTGGCAAAATTCAGGATGCCACTCCTCGGAAAACCCAATTCCAAGGATCTTCTAGCAGACCCCAGCCGGGTCAAACCATGCCCACTCATACGATCCCTTTTAACCCCATCAATCAGGTTACACCTCCCAAGCAGGAGGAGTTCGTTTATAAGAATGAGGTCGAGAATTGTGTACGGCGACTCATGGCCAAGAATCTCAACCTCAGGCAGCCATATTCTCTCTCGAGCTATTGCAAGCTCCCCCCAGCTTATTTCCCACAAGGGTTTAAGGTACCCAAGTACAGAAAGTACGATGGTACCACGGACCCCCATCATCATTTGTCTGGGTTTCTCATGGATTCCCATCAGTGGCTCTTCGATAGAGTCCTTCTGGTCCACCTTTTCCAAAAGTCCCTTGAGGAAGAAGCCTTGAGGTGGTTCTCTTCTTTGCCAGCTACTGACCTGATCAACTTTGACATGGTCTCTGAGAGGTTCATTACCCACTTCAACCATATGGCAGCCTTACCCCCCACCTTGTTCGATCTAGTAATGGAGAAAATGAAGTCTGACGAAGACTTCACTCATTTCGCTAACAGGTGGAGGGCCATGGCTTCTAGAGCGGAGGTCGTTATTCCTGAAGTACAAGCAGTCACCATGCTTATTAATAATGCTACTCCCCAGCTTCGAGCCATCCTTATGCTCAGTGAACTTCAGACGTTCGCACAGCTATACAACAGAGCTAGGGTAGTCCAGTCCCAAATTCGAGACTCCACTCTGCCTTCATTCTTTGAAAATAGAAGCAGGAATAAGAAAACCACATCAGCTCCTACCACAGAAGGAGTCACTATCAATGAAGAGGTCAGCATGCTAGCACCACTGACCAGGGTTACCAATTCTCATTCTAAGTCTGATACTTAGCCCAACCAGAAGCAATACTCAGGCGTCCCCCCCCCCCCCCGACTAACTGCAGTCGTCCTATGGCTAAGCGGGCCTCATATCCACCTCTGACGGAATCACTGGCAGATATCTTTTATGCTTTGATGGCCTGCAATGCCATTCAACTTCCGCCTCCAAAGGAAGGTGTCCCGCGCAATGCGGACACCTCCAGGTATTGCCCTTACCATAGGATCACGAGACACACCATATATAATTGCTTCACCTTCAGGGACTGGGTGTATGACTTGAATGATGAAGGGAGGATAAATTGGGAAGACATGAGAAAAGCCATCGAGGCTCTAAAGGCTAAGAAAGAACTGGGGATCGTGAAGGACCCATTGCCCTCTCATCAGGTAGGTCAAGACCCCTCCGACTCTCAAGGGAAGATCAACACATTGATCAATGACTTGGAGCCCGTGACAGTTCGCAGGGAGCAGTACTGGGAGTATGAAGGGTCCGGGATAAAGCACCAAGACCCCATTTGGTCGTGTGAAACTAAAGGGGCTACCTCGGAAGTCTCCACGCTTTCTCCTAATGAGCCTTTGGTCCTAATCCGACCCAAAGAGCGATCGGCAACCCTCAAGCCGGTCTCCCTCGTTCAGATCCCTCCAATCACAGCCGAGGGACCCACCTTATCTGTCTTTTGTCCAAACAAGAACCAGGGTTCAATGATCAGCTTCAATCCCATTAGGTCGCCATTGGAAACAGACCTAATCATAGTAGGGGTAACACTCAGGAATCGCATCATTCCCCCGAGCCAGCCTCTGGATTCTCAAGAAAACTCATTCCCTGCCAAAGAGAACGCCCAGTCTGAGTATGACATACTCCAGCATCTAGAGAAGACCCCCGCTAAGATCTCCATCCTTGAGCTTATCCGCAGGTCTCCCACACATAAGGAGACGTTGTTCAATTTCTTGCAACAAATCACAGTGAATGAAGATCTTCCTAGTGGCGGGGTCACTAATGCCATACTCTCAGTCACTCAGACTCCTATGATCTCTTTCCCCGAAAAAGATCTAGCTCCCCCTGAGTGCCGATCCCTCCCTTTGTGCTTAACCGCCATCCTTAATGGTCATTCAGTAGATTCCATTCTATTGGATACCGGTGCCTCCATCAATGTCTGTCCCCTTAAGACCCTCAAAAGGATAGGGATAGACCCCGAGAAGGTTGAGTCAACCTCTATGATGGTCTCAGCTTATGACAATTCCCAGAGACCAGCAGACGGGAAGATCTTCCTCCAACTAGAAATCGGCCCGGTATCCATGACCTCGGAATTCTACATTCTGGACGTTAAGCCAATCTACAATGCCATTTTAGGGAGACTATGGATGGACCAAACCTTAGGAGTCCCATCTACCAACCATCAGTGCTATAAGTTCCCGTACAACGGGAAAATTGTGAAGGTTAAAAGCACTCCCTACATCGAGTCATTGGACTCGGTGACAGCAGAGCAAATTCCATCCATGATAACTTCCAGGAAAGGCAAAGAGCCTGTCCTTTCATCAGTGAATTCCCACCTGAGGCCTAGGTCAGGTATAGGTTGGCAGCTCATGAGTAAGATGGGATATAGCTCAGGCTCTGGGTTAGGGAAAGAAGAACAAGGAATCCGTGACCCCATCTCAGAGAACCCTATTATTGGGGGGTGTGGCCTGGGATATAAGTTTGCTGAACCATCAAAAGAAGCGAAGGGATGGTCCCTCATGAATCATTTTGTAAGAAAGAGGCCGGAATTACCCAAGACAGAAGAAGAGGTGCGAGAATGTTATGAAGATGATCAAGAGGAGGACTTTGGCATATCCTCCTTGTTCTGTGAATCAGCCAGATCGACGGTAGGGCTTTTCTTAGCCAGGGATGAACCAGCCCCAGCTACGTTCATTCCTTTCTTGTTCCATCCACCTACCGTTCCGATGCTCTCAGCTCCGACCAACGCTAGCTCTTCTGAGTGTTCCATGCTACATGCGTTCGGTCACGAAAAAAAAAGTCCAATTCCCATCCCGCTGGAGGGGAAGTCACTTTCGAGGAGCCCGTATGGTGGGGGAGCCCTGCCGTCATGGAATCTTTGTCCCAAGGGTCTACTCTTGTCCCATCTAGGACAGAATTGACCCGTTCTCCAAACCATGTACATAGTAGTTTAGGAATTAGGTTAGCTTCCTCCATGTCTAGAAATTGTAGGACTAGGCAAGTTCCTTTGTTCTTAGTTCAGGAGTTAGCTAATAGGTGCAAAGATTTGAAAAAATTGGATAAGTACCTTCAGATTGGGGTCATCTCCGAACCACTGGAGGTAGTGGAAGAAGAGTCTTGCAGTGATGATTTAGGCGTGTTTGAGCTTAGTGAAGAGGAAGAGGTGGATGACTTGGTCGAACCACTTGTGAGTGGGGCGAGACGGTTTGATGAACCTTCATCAGCTATCGACGAACCCACTAAAGAAGTCAACCTCGGAACAAAGGAGGATCCGAAGATAGTGCTAATTAGTGCCCGCTTGAGTCCAGAAGAAGAAGGGTCCATAATAGCCGTGCTCCAAGAGCACCGTGATGGATTTGCCTGGTCATACGAGGACATGCCTGGATTAAACACAGAACTAGTAGAACACCGGCTAATCCTCAAACCCGACACCAAACCCGTAAAACAAAAGTTGAAAAGGCTACAACCGGAATTAGCACTTAAAGTAAAAGAAGAGGTTGACAAACTACACAAGGCCAAGTTCATCCGGGTAGTGCTCTACCCTAAGTGGGTAGCTAATATCGTCCCGGTGGCAAAAAAGGACGGTAAGGTTAGAGTTTGCATAGACTTTCGCAACCTCAATCAAGCTTGCCCGAAGGATGATTTCCCACTACCTCATATAGATTTGCTGGTTGATAACACGGCTGGATTTGAGATGTTATCCTTCATGGACGGTTTTTCAGGGTATAACCAGATCAGACTAGCTGAGGAAGATCAGGAGAAAACATCCTTCATAACTCCATAGGGAACCTATTGCTACATGGTCATGCCATTTGGACTTAAGAATGCTGGAGCCACCTACCAAAGGGCTATGATGGCAATCTTTCATGACATGATTCACATTGATATGGAGGTCTATGTAGATGATATCTTGGTGAAATCCAAAACCAGGAAGGGGCACGCTCAAATCCTTAGGGCTGTAATGCAGAGATCGAAGGAGCACCAATTAAAAATGAACACGAAGAAGTGCGTATTTGGTGTTTCTTCTGGTAAATTGCTAGGGTTCATGGTGAGCAGAAGGGGGATTGAGGTTGATCCAGACAAAGTGAAGGCAATAGTGGAAATGCCCCCACCTAAGAATGTCAGGGATGTAAAGGGTCTCATCGGCCGTTTACAATTCATCAGACGGTTCATATCTCAACACTCTGTGAGATGCAAACCCTTTTACGATTTATTAAAAGGAGGGGTAAAGTTCATTTGGAGTGATAAGTGTCAAAAGGCCTTCGATGAATTGAAAAGTTACCTCCTCAACCCTCCAGTCCTTATGGCTCCTATCCCGGGGCGGCCTCTACTACTATATGTCTCCACCACTGAAGAATCGGCTGGTGCAGTATTGGCCCAATTAGACGACGAGAAGAAGGAAAGAGCAGTGTACTATCTGTCCAAGCTTTTCAATGATGCCGAAAAGCGATACGCTGCTATGGAAAGGACATGCACGGCCGTCGTCTGGGTAGTGCAGAAATTGAAGCACTACTTCCTCGCCCACGAGGTCAAACTTCTAGCGAGAATGGACCTGATCAAATATCTACTAGAGCGGCCAGTTGTAACAGATAGGCTGGTGCGATGGCAGACCTTCTTGAATCAATTCGACATCACTTATGTAAATCAGAAGGCTGTGAAGGGACAAGCAATTGCCGAGCACCTAGCTCATCACCCACTGCCCACATTTTCACCTGTCAACGAAGAATTCCCGGATGAGGAGTTGGGCTTAATAGTGGATGATGCTCCATCCTGGGTCCTTCATTTTGACGGGGCACTTAATTCCCAAGGCAGTGGGATAGGAGTGGTCCTCGTATCTCCAGAAGGGGTAAGTATTCCGCATGCTTGCCAACTCTCCTTCTCAGTAACCAATAATGTTGCTGAATATGAGGCTCTCCTAGCTGGCTTAAAATTGGCGTTGGTTCTTAATGTCTTAGAATTGACGATAATTGGAGACTCTCAACTAATCCTCCGCCAAACCGTGGGCAAGTACCAAACCCGGGATTCAAAACTGAAGCCATATCAGGAGTTGGTGAAGTCACTTACTAGGCGTTTCAGAAGGATCACCTATGTGCATGTGCCTAGATCTCAGAATATCCTAGCCGATGCCCTGGCCTCTCTATCTTCAGCTTTAGAGATTCCTGCCACCAAAGGCTCAGCCACCATCACCCTACACAAGCAAGATTTGCCTTCCTTCCGGGACCCTTGGTTCCAGCAATTCCTCTGTCCATCCGAGCATATCTCCGCTATCACGGATGAACTCTCCCCTGATTGGGATGATGGGAATCCATGGTATTTTGATATCATGAATTATCTCCGCGATGGGTCATTCCCGTCTTATGCCACATCCTTTGATCGTAAGGCTATCTTCCGTGCATCTCAGCGATACCTTATCCTAGGCGGCCGTCTTTTCAGGAGATCCTTTAGCGGAGTACTTCTTCGGTGTCTAGATGATACCGAAATTCATCATGTCATAGAGGCAGCTCATGCCAGTGATTGTGGTGGTCATGTCTATGGTCGTGCCTTAGCCCAGAAACTCCTCATGTCCTATTATTGGCCTTCCATGGAGGCCGATTGTTCCATATTCGTCCAAAGGTGCCTGAAATGCCAGTTACATGCTAACAAGGTTCATGCACCTTCTTCATCTCTCAAATCCGTCATTTCCCCGTGGCCCTTCGCCATGTGGGCATTCGACGTTATAGGACCTTTGGAGGATCGATCAGGTGAAACAAAAAGGAAATCATTTATCCTAACCGCCACTGAATATTTCACTAAATGGGCTGAAGCGGAAGCATTTGCAGAAATCAAAGCATCCACGGTGGTGAAGTTCATCAAGCGCAACATCCTCACCAGGTTCGGGACACCGCGTAACCTCATCACCGACAATGGACCCCAGTTTATCTCCCAAGAGCTCCAGGACATGTGCAGTAAGTATGGCATCAATTTGCATCATTCTTCGCCTTACTACCCACAAGGAAATGGTCAGGCTGAAGCCACCAATAAAACCCTCATTCGAATCCTTAAAAGAACTTGCAGATCACATAATTATTCAGACTGGCCTGATCGTCTAGTAGAAGCTCTTTGGGCGTACCGTACTTCCGTCCGAACCCCTACCGGACAAACACCTTATTCACTCACGTTCGGAACGGATGCGGTACTTCCATATGAGATTCTCTTCCCTTCTCTAAGAGTGCAGTTGGATAATGGAATTAGTGACGCCGAGCGTTGTAACGCCATGTTAACCCAACTGGAACTGTTAGACGAAAAAAGGATGATGGCGGCAAATCACGCCCAGGTTTACAGAAATAGGATTGCAAGATTCTATGCAAAAAAGGTTCTTGAAAGAAAGTTTCGAATTGGGGAAATGGTTCTTAAAAGAAAAATGATCAAAATTCCTGGTCCCAGGAGCAAATTGCAAGAAAATTGGGAAGGCCCATTTGTAATCAAGGAGGCATACTCAGGTAACGCTTACCGCTTAATCAATGAGAAAGGAGAGGAATTGCCCCACCCATGGAACGGGGTATATTTGAAGAAGTTTTATCCAGGAAAACACAAAAAAATCAAAAATCAAAAATCTCAAAAAATCAAATATCCAAAAAAACATCAAAAATATTTGTAAATATGTACATACTCCTATGAAAAAATGACAAAAAATCAAAAAACACAAAATCCAGCTATTTGGTGACTGCCATGTAACCCCCTGTCTAGGTCTAGTTGCATGATAGGTTGGGTTAACATTGAGGTTTGGCTAAGATTTTGGTCCACCATAACCTTGGACATGTCTACTTTACTTTCATACGGACCCCTGTGCTCATCATGAGATGCACACACCTGCACGTTTTTTCAAAGAGAACCTGTTTAAAATGAGTTCCAAGTCTTTGGTGCACTGTCAAATGCAACATTTGCTCTTCGTCTCTCGACCGATCAGGACAGTTGACGCCCTTAAACGGTTGAGCTCAGCAAATTGCGGTTCCTCAACAACCCGATAGATGTAACCCCTCAAAAAAGGGCCCATAAATGAAATGTAAAGAACCAGAGCACGTGAAGAGGGCAGTGTCCCCGCAGGCGGAATATCAAATAACCCCAAAAAATGTCAAGAAAAGAAATACAGAAAAAGAAAAGGGGTTCAAGTAATCATGAAAAAAAAAGCCTGGTCGTGACCGTGCCTGGCCATGAAATCCAATAAAGGCTTGAAAAGTCAAAATAGGGGCATCTAGGAGGTCAAAAGGAGTTCGTTCTGTCACAGCTCGCCCTTTTAACGGTTTTGTTGATCCTCCTGTGAGGTTTATCTCCAAAACTTCTTCATTTTTTCCCCCTCAAGGTTAGCACAAGATAGCTATCTAAAGACTGAACATCATTTTAAAATGGTTCGTTTTCAAAAATCGTCACATGCTCACATGATCACAGGAGTCCAAAATGGGTGAAGAGTAATGTCGATGTTTCTGGTAAACTAATTTCTTAACCATAATCTCAATGTGTACTCTTACAACTTCGGGCTTAGGTCAATGCATGCGCGTCACCAATCAGTGCGACGGCGTCTGATTCCGGGTCAGCGTCGCGCGGTTGACCGTTAGGGTTCCTAGGTGTTCCATCATATACCTTCTAGATTGTGAGGAAAGAGAGCCGGGTCGGGCAAATCATTTACCTCGAAAACTTTTTGGGCAAACTTGGTGGTCGGAAGCAGCTGGGAGCCTAAGCATGGCATGACGGTATTGTCATCAGTATGAGTCTTAACCGGTCAAGCTTAGTTCGAGGAGTCTAGAGGCCCAAATCAATCTAGATGCGAACTTAGGATACCTGGGAAGTTGAAGTGTGCATTTCCCTTTATCATTTGACTAGGCTGACTCTGGGCAGTCACCAGGTGGACGGAATCAAAACATGTTTTATCATACATCTAATTTGATTTGCATTTGCATGACGCATTCATATTTCTCCATTTGTCTGGTTAGTAGGACACGGCCCCTTGACCCTACGCGAAGGCTAGGGAAAAGGTAGTTGCTCTCTTTTGGGCAAGGGGCCGAAAACAGATACTACTAACAGTTTCCCCTAATGTTGTGCATGCAGGAATCACAGGTACGAGCAGAAAGCAGAAAAAAGAAGTGCCCATATAGATATAGAAATATGCAAGCATAATATCATACATCATCACGACACAGGGGCATACCCCTGCGCCTGCTCTCTCTCAATCCTTTCCCCTTCCCTCCACATCATCATCTCTCCTATCCCGAGAGGGGTGCCTCATCTGGCTCTCGGCATCCTCCTCACGAGCACGACGATGTCCGGAAGCTGGACGCATGGACCCCGATGAACCAGTGGGTCGTAATGCCCTCCACGCATCCTCGGCTAGAAGGGAGTCGAGGTCTCTGAAAACGGAGCTCCCAGCAGGAGCCTGGCCAGCTGACGGGGTAGGAATAGGGGGACGAGCTCCTGGACTCTGAGCGCTGGATCTCATAGCTCGTTCTCGCCCCTTCTTCATCACCCGGTCCCACAAGGTCCGGTACTTGAAATCCAGCTCCCGCACCGCTGCCTGTGACCTCACCAGCTCCTCCTGCAGGCCAGCCATCTTACCCTCCCAGTACACGTCTGGGTGGGATCCCTCGCTCGCTCTGGCCCGAGCCGCCCGCTCCTCCAAAACCTGGTCCCTCAACTGCTGGTTGAGGTTCTCCAACTCCTGCGCCCGTGCCAAAGCGGCCTCCAACTCCTGGCGCTGTAAAAACGAGAAACTCAGGATCAGACATGCTCAATCATCATAACACAAGGGCAGAACAAATCTCACCTGCTGTGCCAAATCAGCCTCCCGGGCCTCCGCCCGGCGAAGAGCATCCTACAATCTCGTCTCACAATCAACTGGGGCACCTGGCCCGAAGGACCCGCACCGGGATCCCCTCGCAGCCCATGGCGGATTAACGCCTCTCTCTGCGTCACAAAGATTTTGCAAAGTTAAGGCGGGGAACCTTGCACACTACCTTAGAAATCAGATTTCTTACCAACTCTCTAATCTGGGCAAACAGGTCGCTCGTCTGCAGAACTAGAAGCTCATTCTGACTCCTCAGAATCTCGATAGCTTCAGTCTCAGGCATCTGTTACAGGAAAATCACTAAGATTAGTCCATGGAGAATTCAGGTGCAAGAAACTGAAGGGTTGAAGTGACGTACCCGCCGTGTATCCAGAAACATGCGGTTCGAGTACCGCCGGGAATAATCTCCCATGTACTTGAAGCTCTTTCGCAGGGATTTATCCTCCTGCAGGGCATCCCCAGTGCGGTGCCATATGGCGATCCCAGCCCGCCTCACTACTCGCCAATCTTGACCGATAGGAGGAGATCGGCGGCGAGCTCGGTTCACATCAGGATGGTCTGGGTAAGCAAGCAGAGGCTGATGCCATCCCCATGTGCGGTATGCCAGCCGGACGAAGAGGCCGTCACAGATGTTCACGCACAGCAGGGGCACCTCCCGCCAGAACTGAGAAAGGCTCTGGGACACCCACGGCTGATCGGCCAGATCCTCCTCCGCGTATGGCATCCACACCACCTGAATGGAGCGGAGAATTAGATCTAATCATTTCATGTGCACATGTACTTCAAGTTACTCACCATATGAGGAGGGAATGTATCAAGCTGACCGCGGATGTCCTCCACACGATACGACACCGGGCGATAGTCCCGGACCACCTCCCACCGCGCCATCAAATTGGTCCACCCCTCGCGGTCCGCTGATACATTCCCTCGGCCGAAGGGAAAGCGGGTGTAACCCCAGATCTGCAAGAGACAACCTAGTCAGTGCCAATCAACATGAGTAAGGAAGAGAACCACAGCTAAGAGGATTACCTGGAGAAAAGGGGTGAACCCACCCAAGTTACCAGAGCCCTGGCGGTAGCCCACCAGGTGGGAGAAAAGATGGCCCAGCATGGCAGCTCCCCACACCATCTTCTTCGCTGCCTCAAGGTCCTCCAGCAGCGGCAGATACTTTAGATTCACTCTATCTGAAGCTGTGGCAAATAGCAGCCGCCCAAAGAAAAACAGGAGAAAGATCCGCAGGTTCTCGTCATCCGATCGGTCGTCCAAGTCCAGGAGTGTCTCTACTCTCTCTGTGAAGGCCTCCAGCGTCTCGCTCGGCATCCGCCGCACCCGGCTCAACCCCACCGATCGGGCAAAGTGCCCAAGGGGTATGTGGGACAACGCTCCCTGCACCCTATAGTATCCCTCACCCAAGAGTCGGTCGGATAGCTAGCGGTAGTCCCTAAGCTCGGGGCCCACCACTGGATCTCCGATGACCGGCAGGCCTGTCAAGAATGACACATCCTCTAGCGTGGGCAGCATGTGTCCCCACGGCATGACGAAGGCCCGGCATCTGTCATCCCAGCGCTCTCGAAGAGCCACTAGGAAAGGTGCGTCCACCATGAATGGTCGGTCCCGGAACAGCGGCCCGAACCCGAAAGCGTCCACCTGAAAGATGAGGCGATCTGGCAGGGCGTGGTACCAGGCCCAGACCAGCTCCCATGAAACGCGGCCTCGGACCCTCTGAGGACCCTGAAAAAATCCAAACAAGATCAGTAAATAAGGGCATAAACAATTGAGCCTCCACCTGGTCGGACGGCGTGCCTGTCCGCCGTCCGCGCGGACGGACGGCCGGCCTGTCCGCCGTCCGCGCGGGCGGACGGCCGGCCCGTCCGCCGTCCACGCGGGCGGACGGCCGGCCTGTCCGCCGTCCGTCTTCACGGACGGCGCCTGCACCGGCCGCCCTCCCTGCGCTTCACAGAAAATCAAAAAAGAAGAAGCTTACCTTCTTCCTCGGGGGCGCCTCTTCGCCGCCGTCCTCTCCGTCATCTTCGCCTTCTCCCTCCTCTTCCTCTCCCTCGCCGGCGCCTTCGTCTTCCTCGTCCTCCTCTGTTGCCGCCGCCGCTACCTCTTCTCCTTCCTCTTTGGCATCGCCGCCGCCGCTGCCGCTCGGGGCGTGTTCGCCGCCGTAGGCGTCCTCGGCGTCGCCTGCGCGGACGGCTTCGTCTCCACCGCCGCCGCCGCCACTGGGACCCGCTTCGTCGCCGCCGCCGACCCTCCTCCTCCTAAGAGCACGGGGGAGCCACACCCTCGCCATGGACGTCCTCTTTCGAAGGTCGGACGAAAGAGAAGAAGAAGAAGAGCAAGAGAAGAAGAAGAAGAACAGGAGAAGAGCGCAGAACAAAAAGAGAGAAAGCCGGGTTAAGTCTGCGTAAACCGCGGGAGGACGGCCACGCCATGGCCGTCCGTTGGCGTGGACGGCCACGGCATGGCCGTCCGATGGCGTGGACGGCCACGGAATGGCCGTCCGTTGGCGTGGACGGCCATGCACGGACGGCCACGCGCTGGCCGTCCACCCGAACGGACGGCCACTCTCTGGCCGTCCGAGGGCGTGGACGGCCATGCGCTGGCCGTCCGCCGGCGCGTGGCCGCCACGGACGGCCACGCGCTGGCCGTCCACCCGCACGGACGGCCACGCGCTGGCCGTCCACTCGCACGGGTGGCCATGCGTTAGCCGTCTGCCCGCTCGGACGTCCAGGAGCCCGCCAGAGTCAGTTTAGCGGAGGGTTAGCCATTCGGAGGCAGATTGCTCATATGTGCAAAAAAAGAATTTCAGATGTTATTTATTGAAAATTGAAAGGCTACATTATTCCAACGCTCTGTGCCCCATAAAAAAGGCACAGGCAGCATGACGGATATTGGCTAAATAGCCTACATATTCTGCGACTTCCCCTGAAGACTCTGCTACGTCTAGACGTGCCTTGGTGAACCTGGAGTGACGCCGCCATGCACGTCGGAGCCGGTGTATGGCCTGAACCTCTCTCGCGTACCCAGTGTGTCGCGGCACAATCAGGGTGTCATGTACGGCAGGGAATGGTACTTGTCTGGGAATGCCGATCTGGAGATGACAACGATGTCCCTGATACACAACCAACTCATCGGGGCCAATCAGCCACAGCTCACAGTCGCGAGAAGCCCTCGTGGTAAACTCCGTGTTCCGAAGGATCATTGGGACAAATATGAAGTTCTCCACAGGCAGGAAGTTTAGGTAATCACGCCAGTCGTCCCGCGTCTTCAGATGTGCCGTGAGACACCTAACTTGATCCTCGGGGCCAAGAAGCGAGCGTGCAGGATACCACGCACTGTGCTGAAATATTCTCGAGGCAGAAGTTACACTTTCATCAAAATCGAAGGACACATGCATTTCCATCCATAGTTGCAAAGTGAACAGACTTCCTCTCGCAGATCGCCCCATGCTCATATGGCTGAGCCCCCCGTACAGGTGTGACAAGATCACCGGGGCAAGAGAGTGGCCTCTCTGCAGTAAGTTCAGCACGCTCACATATTCCTTTTCTAGCACCGAGCCTGTTGTGGGGAACCACAGGACTCCCCCAAGAACCAAGCACAAACCTCGCATCAGTCTTTCAGGTTCGACCACCTTGCGCTTAATTTCTCGGATCAGCCAATATGCAAGGCGGTCAACGAGGATCCCTCGGCTGTTGGTCATACGGCATGCTTCCCGTTTATCCCGGACAATGTCAGCGAAGGTCTCTTCCCACGAAGGCAAGCCAGAAGGATCACCGGCGGCTAGGCCCTCCCAACCATAGAAAGTCTCCACCTCCTCCAGCAAGACTGTTGCCTCGAACTCCCTAAATACAAAGGTGTGGGTCTCCGGATGCCACAACTCCAGCAGCGCACCCAATCCTTCCCAATGCCAGTGGATGGCAGTAAACCATTTGGCGAACACGATGGAGCGTGTCAGGTTCCATCGATGCATGAACACCCTCATGCTTAGTGTGATCACTTCCAATAGGGCCGCGAGCCATGCGTACTTGCGGGTATGCCTAGCATCAGGGAACTTTGGGAGGGGCTGCAAGGTAACCAAAAATCAACACAAAAAGAAGGGAGAGACGAGGCAAACAAATAAAGGTCCTAGCCTACCTGTCCGTGGGCCACCAGGTTGCTCAGGTGGCCATCCACATCAGACAGAACTCCAGGCCCTTTGGCAGTAGCACAAGTAGAAGACGAGGCCATCCTTGCACAGGAAAAGTTGAAGTTCTGGAAGAGGACCCCGCGACAACAACCCTTTTTATTATCTCGAGATAACCTCAACACTTTCCACACTCCACAAAAGACGGAGAGGCATCCACATCCCTTTCCTTTCCCCCTTTTGTGGACGGCATGCCCTTTGTCTTCCACCTTTTCGTGGAAGGCAAGCCCCTTGGCCTTCCATCACTTTGAAAGCAAAGCCCATCCACGAGAGGACAAGAGGCCTTTCCCCCCTTTCTCCAAGGAGGTAACCTCACCCCACAATTAAAGAGACCACCATGGTCCATGAATTAATGGCCCATCTCGGAATTCGAGTCGAAGCCATATAGGATTGGCATTCTACCGATAGAATAGCCATATCTTCCATATCGGCTTCGACTCGAAACAAAACATTTGCTTCTTATCTTCCTGCAATTTGAAATGTAATGTTGTGATTATTGAAAAATATGAACGTTGCTGATGTGCGTTCTTGCAGCTGCAGGGAATCGGAGGTGAATAGGACCAAAGACACAGGAGGCTAATAACTTTGGGCATATAGACTCTGAGTTCCTCTTTAAACAAAACAATGAGGAGTCTATATTCCCCAAGTTATTCGATTGGCCAATAAAGTCCTTCTGTTTGCATTAGGAATTGCATTAGGAATTTTTTTTTTCTAAATTTCAACCCAGCATGCATTCGCATAAGCATTCATCCTCGCCCTAGGGGCAATGACCATAATTTCATCACTCTGCTTAACCCATCACTGATCTGTGATTCTGGCAATTGTACGTTTGTTAGCCTTTGATTTGCAAGACCCTTTCTCCTTTTTCCACACGTGTGCTTGAGATTCTCTCACTTGGCGATCCCACGATGCGCCAGGCCACCGCGCGCCCGTTGTGTTGAGAGTTCTTCAAGTCATACTCCTACACTTTTCATGCTCGAGATCCCCTTGGGCCAGATCGCTATATTATGGTACGCCAAGGCGTCGCGGTCCCAGCACCCGAGGGTCCCACGGACTGTGATTCTCTAGTACTGAGCTCTGTTCCATTTCTTAAACCACTCTTGCAACTCAAATAGCTAGCCCTCACGCACTTGCCGCATTTGCATGTCATCCTTGGGGATAGCTCATCCTTCTCCGGGCGGTCCAAAATCAGCTTCGATTTCCGGAACACCTATTTATCATTCCGTTCCACTCCACTGCAAAACAGGTGTCCCGGAGGGGCATTTGTTGACACCGATTTTGGACCAGCCTTTTGGTCATAAATCCCCTCCACCATCAGCTCATCATCATAAATCCCCTCATTTCAGCCATCTAAGCCCACTACTAGCTAGGCCCATTAACCAAATCCCGACCCCTTTTCACCTTTTCGTGGAAGGCCAGCCCCCTTGCCTTCTACCGCCTTCGAAGGCCACCCCCCGCCTTCCAACCCCTTCGAAGGCCGCCCCCTTGCCTTCCACCTTTTGGCCACTTTTTTTTTTTTTTTACCTTTTCGTGGAAGGCTAGCCCCTTGCCTTCCATCGCCTTCGAAGGCCACCCCCCGCCTTCTACCCCCTTCGAAGGCCAGCCACCTCGCCGTCCACCTTTTTCACTTTTTACCACTTTTCGTGGAAGGCCAGCCCCTTGCCTTCCGCCTCCTTCGAAGGCCACCCCTCGCCTTCCACTCCCTTCGAAGGCCAGCCGGGCCGCCTTCCACCACAAGAGTGGAAGGCATGTCACCTGGCCGTCCACTCCTTAACCACCTTCTTGACCCCATCTTCCCCACGATCTCCTCTACTCTCCGCCCTCGTCCCCCACTACTCCGACCACTCCCCACTCCGTCGACTGCCGCGGCCACTACCGCCAACC
Organism: Zantedeschia hybrid cultivar; assembly: GCA_030544215.1. Classification (NCBI taxonomy): domain Eukaryota; kingdom Viridiplantae; phylum Streptophyta; class Magnoliopsida; order Alismatales; family Araceae; genus Zantedeschia; species Zantedeschia hybrid cultivar. The sequence goes on along the minus strand of JARZZO010000013.1, from coordinate 8,815,907 downwards.
CTTGACCACTCCCCATTGGTTGAAGGGAGATTTACGGGGATTTAGACCCCTGTTTTTTTTCCTTTTTTCCCTTCGCCTATTTAAACCCCCCCACATCCTCTCGAGCGGGGGGTTAACAAGGAGGAAGGATTTTTTGGTTAAGAAGGATTTTTTAAGAGGCAGAGAGGGACCTTCTGGTGAGAAGTTCGAGGAGACTCCGAGGAGGAAAGCTCAGGCTGCATCTGGAAACGGGCTTGCCTTTCTAACTTCTCCCTTTTACTTTTTTTACTCATTCCATTACATTAGTAATACCACTCCATTCTCCACACACGCAACTCCTCTTCATTTGCATGCATGCACACATAGGATGACTTAGCGATCCGTACCCCCACAGAGGTTTTTAAAAAAACGGGAGGTGGGTGGCCATAACATATGGTCACCTTCCCTCCCCACCACCCATCCAGTGCGTTTCCTACTGATTTTAGTTAGTTTTTTACATCTTTATGAATAGATTTTGCACCCTACAGTTCTAATCGGGTTCGTCTTTGCTTGGTCTTTCCTTTTCAGGGATCCTTACCACCTACACGCGTGCAGAGTACCGGGCTCTCTTCCTTTGGCCGGCCGGAGGAAGAGAAGGAGGAACCGGCGTCTCCCGCTCCCACAAAACGCGCGATCATCTTCTACATTCTTGCGGAGCACAGGAACCGAAAGGTAATGCTCCTGGCGATCACACTCTCATTTCTAACCCCTCCCCTTTGAATCGCCATAGTGCTAAGACGAACGGAGGAACCCCCAATTCCGAGGCCCCGCGGGCGCTGCACAGCCGCGGAGGGGGACGTTCCGGGCGCCTACACCTACGAGCTGTGTAATTATTGCAATTAATGCTGCGGATGGAGCTTGAAGGCATGGAGGACGAACTGCGAGGATGATCCTGCTACTTAGGAAGTAGGCTGGATATCTGCGTAGCTTTACTTAGAGTCCATGATCACCTAAGCTTATTTATTTGCATGGGATGCATTTATTTTGAGCAATTATTAGGTACAGTAAATATATAGCACGAATATATTTATTTTACCACTTAAGGTGAGACCAAGATAAAAGCAAAGTACCCTCTTTATTAAATATTAGATCTGTGAACATGGCTTTAGAAGCCGTCGTGGCTCTCCACCATCATAGGGTGACTGAATGTCATTATTTCATGGATTTGTTGTGCTTTCCACAAGGTTTATGATTTGGCAGTAGGATCTCAGCCCTAAAGCTTTGCTTCAATGGGATGAGGAACTGAACTTGACCTTGTTGTGCTTTCCACAAGGGTCGGGTCACGAACTCATTGTTGTGTAGTAATGGTGGTGCGATCTAACTGGGAGTATCCTTTGTTGTGCTTTCCACAAGGGGATGACTGCTCGGGGGCCAAAAGTCGGATATTGCATTGGATGCAAGTGTTGTTGACTGTCCAAGGAATGAGATGTGATTTGTTGTGCTTTCCACAAGGTTGCATCCTAGTTCTATTGGGATTCCGCCCCACTAGGATGATCGCTGTGATCTCCCGTTCTATGTGATTGAGAGTCATATAGTTCGACGCAAAATAGTGGAGCTAACTAAGATAGAAAACCATATCTAAAATTAGAACCTTGAACGCATGCTAAAATATTGTCTTTTATTTTTCCATTCAGATCATCATGTCGTTGTCGAATCTCCTCCATAGCATCTTGGATGCAAACAAATTAACTGGACCTAATTTTCAAGACTGGCTACGTAATCTACGAATAGTCTTGACAGCCGAAAAGATTGTGTACGTGTTAGACACGATTCAACCTGAGCCTCCCGCTGATGCCGAGGAGGGTTATCAATTAAATTATGCAAAATAATCGAAAGATTCTTTCCTTGCGCAGTGTTATATACTGGCCTCTATGACTCCCGAGCTACAAAGGCAATTTGAAAAGACAGATTGTAGAGCTATACTTCTCCAACTACGCCAGCTCTTTGGTGAACAGGGTAGGATAAAGAGGTATGAGCTCTCAAAGAAACTTTTCAAGACTAGGATGTCTGAGGGTGCTTCAGTACAAGCTCATGTACTGAAAATGATGGAGTGGATAGAGAGACTCAATGGGATAGGATTCAAGTTGGATCTTGAACTTAGCATTGATCTCATTCTCTAGTCATTGCCTGAATCCTTTTCTCCCTTCATCATAAACTTTAACATGAATAGGATTGAGGTTTCTCTACCAAAACTCCTAAACATGTTAAAGAGTGCTGAAGGGACCATACATAAGGAAAAACAATCATCTGTAATGATTGTTGGTCGGACCAACAAGAAAAGGAAGGCCACCCAGACACCCAATAACAAGAAGGGAAAGAAACCGACTAAAGGTAATCAGATCACCAAGGCAGGCAAGGGTAAGGGCAAGAAGGATGAAAAAGACAGCAAATGCTTTCGATGTGGACAGACAGGTCACTGGAAAAGGAATTGCACGGCAATTCTAAAAGAATGTATTTTTGTCATTGACTTAAATTTGTCTCTTTTGAGATCCACATCATGGGTATTGGATACTAGATGCGCATCTCATATCTGCAATTCTTTGCAGGTACTGACAAATAAAAGAAGACTTGACAAAAGAGAAATCCAACTAAGGATGGGTAATGGAGCAATAGTTGCTGCTAAAGCTGTGGGGACTGCTCATCTTAGTTTACCTTCTAGGATAATTCTAGAGTTAACAAAGTGTTATTTTGTTCCAGAAATTATCATAAACATTGTATCTATTTCCTGCTTAAACAATGTTGGTTACTCTTTGACGATAACTAGCACTGGGTGCTCTATTATCGATAATGGTTTGATTATAGCTAATGGTTATTTGTTCAATGGGTTATATGTATTGGATACATATAATGATGTAATGCAGGTTTCCAGTGATAAGTCAAAAGAAGTGAATCCTGTATATCTTGGGCATTGCAGACTTGGTCATATAGGAGAGAAGAGTATTTCTCATCTATGTTCAAATGGATAGTTGAATTCATTCGAATTCAAATCATTTCATACTTGTGAGTCGTGTCTCATGGGGAAGATGACCAAAGCTCCTCTTAGTGGACATGGTGAAAGGGCTGTTGAGCTTTTGGAACTCATACACAGGGATGTATGTGGACCCATGTCAATAGAAGCTAAAGGAGGATATCTCTATTTCATTTTTTTTATTGATGACTTCTCTAGGTATGGCTATGTGTATTTAATGAGATACAAATCACAAGCTTTTGAGAAGTTTAGGGAATATAAGAATGAAGTAGAGAAGCAGACAGGTAAAAGTATTAAAACTCTTCGATCGGATCGAGGAGGTGAATACTTAAGTCTCGAATTCACTTCTTATCTAAAGGACAATGGAATAATTTCTTAGTGGACCCCACCATATATACCACAGCATAATGGTGTATCTGAAAGGAGAAATAGGACCTTTTTAGACATGATCCGTTCCATGATGTCCTTGGCAGAATTATCATTATCTCTATGGGGGTACGTTTTAGAGACTGCAGTCTACTTGTTAAATAGAGTTTCGAGTAAGTCAGTTCCTACCACACCATATGAGATATGGAAGGGAAGGATACCGAACTTTAATCATATTAAAGTTTGGGGGTGTCCTGCCCATGTGAAGAGGAGTGACGCAGATAAGCTAGAGTCAAGAACAGACAAGTGTAAGTTTGTAGGATATCCAAAAGAGACATTTGGATATTATTTCTATCACCTTTCTGAGCAAAGGGTCTTAGTGGCCAAGAGAGCTGTATTTCTGGAGAAGGAATATCTCCTCTAGAAAAACAGTGGGAGCCAGATAGAACTGGATGAGATCCATCAACCACAAACTGGGGACACAGTCTCATTAGATGAGACACCATCTACGGAAAATGCTCAAAATGAAACACAGATATTGCGAAGATCTGATAAGGTACCTAGAGAACCTGAGAGATATGTTGGACATATCTCTGACAGTTCATCTAAGGTAAGGATAAATGAGGATGATGATCCTCAATCCTATCAGGAGACAATTCGTAATTTTGACTCCGAGAAATGGAAGGAAGCTATGGATTCAGAAATCCAATCCTGTATACCAATCAAGTTTGGAACTTGGTTGACATACCTGAAGGGAAGGTCCCTATCGGCCGCAAATGGATCTTCAAAAGGAAGATCGGAGCAGATAGACAAATTGACACTTATAAAGCTCGACTAGTGGCAAAGGGATATCGTCAAAGACAAGGAATTGACTATGACGAAACTTTTTCACCAGTAGCAATGATAAAGTCAATTAGAATCCTCCTTGCCATTGCAACATACCTAGATTATGAGATCTGGCAGATGGATGTGAAAACAACTTTCCTTAATGGAAACCTGTCAGAAGAGGTGTACATGGTACAACCTGATGGATTCGCATCTAAGCAGCATCCCAATAAGATATGCAAGCTTCAGAAATACATTTATGGATTGAAGCAGTCGTCTCGAAGTTGGAATTTAAGATTTGATGAGGTTATCAAATCTTTTGACTTCATTCGAAATGAAGACGAACCCTATGTTTACAAGAAGGTTAGTGGGAGTTCAGTAACCTTCTTAGTCCTTTATGTTCATGACATCTTACTCATTGGGAATGATCTAAGGATGCTGACATCAACGAAGTCTTGGTTGTCCAAGACATTCTCCATAAGGGAGTTGGGAGAAGCATCCTATGTGTTGGGCATAAGGATCTATCGTGATAGATCAAAAAGGATGTTGGGAATGTCCCAATCCATGTACATAGATACTATACTCAGGAGATTCCAGTTGGAAAATTCCAAAAGAGGTCCCATTCCTATGAGACATGGAATTTACCTATCTAAGGGCATGGCCCTTAGAACACCTGAGGAAGTAGAGCACATGAGTCGAGTACCTTATGCCTCGGTAATAGGGTCGATCATGTATGCCATGCTATGTACTCGCCCTGATGTGGCCAATGCTTAGAGCATTACCAGCAGATATCAGAGTGATCTAGGCGAAGAGCACTGGAAAGTAGTGAAATGCATCCTTAAGTACTTGAGAAGAACTAAGGATCTGTTCTTGCTGTATGGAGGAGAAGAGGACATGCAATTGAGAGCATATACAGACTCTAGTTTTCAGTCAGATTCGGATGATAGCAAATCCATGTCTGGATTTGTATTCATGTTAAATGAAGGGGCAGTCAGTTGGAAGAGTTCCAAGCAAGAAACGACTGCGGATTCAATGACAGAGGCAGAGTATATAGCTATGGCTGAAGCTACCAAGAAAGCGGTCTGGATGAAGAAATTCATCTCGGAACTTAACATAGTTCCCAGCATATGATATCCCATCCCATTATTATGTGATCATAATGGGGCCCTCGCGCAGGCGAAGGAACCTCGGTCTCACCAAAGGTCGAAGCATATTCTTAGGCGCTTCCACCTGATTCGGGAGATTGCTGCAAGGGGAGATGTGATGGTAGAGCGTGTACCATCAGAAGACATTATTACAGATCCACTGACTAAACCTTTGTCACAGATTGTGTTTGAGCGTCATAGAGAAAAGATGGGCCTCAGGACTGTGGGCAATTGGCTATAGTACAAGTGGGAGATTGTTAGTTTTTTGGGTATCCTACAGACCAATTATGGGTCGTGTCGGACCAATGTGTTGTACAATCTTATTCAATATATTTAAATGGTATTTAGAGCGTAAACTTGTAATCTGTGGATTGCTGTGCGTTGTCCCTAGGATATGTAGTTGTAAGGTCAATTTCGAGATGGGATCTTGAATGTGAGTTTGACTATACATGAACGCATACCTTAAACTGTTCCTGATTGAAGAGTAATCACTCTGGGACATTGATTACTTGTAAATCAGCGTGCATGATGTATAGATGACCAATCTTACGGTCATAGGTGCGGGACACCAGCACATATGTATGGGTGTTCATCATGGGAGGATGTTCACTGAACTGATCCGCTGATGGATCTTCAGATGGTTAATTATACCTAATCTCAACTGAAGATCCATCTGTCTCAGTAGTATCATTGATCCTTTGACCTGAGACATTAATGTGGTCTTGCATGAAGATTGGTGTAAGGACTGAGGTTTCGGGTTCAGTTTTCGGGTCGGTTTCGGGCCGGATCCCCTAGTTTGGACCTTGGGGGGGGTCTTGAGAGTTTCTTCTGAATGACGTCTACACTTCACGACGCCTTTCAAACGGCGTCTTGATAGGTGGACGCCATTTAGATGAATTGCTGTTGTGCAACGTGGGCGCCACGTGGGCGGGTTTCGGGCCGCGAGAGTACGGCCCCTGTCACATTGTCTGAACGGCGTCCATATCGGTCGACGCGATTCAGACTGCCACCCTGTGGTGTCAGTGTACGGTGCCTGACATGTCAGCTGAATGGCGTCCATGGTGGTCGACGCGTTTCAGACAGCTGTCAGTACGGCCCGTCCCGTCATCTGATAGGCGTCTTTCTCGCTCGACGCCTTTTAGGCACTTTCTGATTGACCCCGCGAGCCCTCCTTTCTTTCCCTCATTCTCACCCTTTCACTCTCTCTCCTCTCCCTCTCCGCCTCCTCCGATCCTACTCCTCCCCTTTACCTTCCTCTTCTTCCTCTTCCACCACTCCAACGCCTCCCTACCTCTCACCTCTGCCACCACCACTTCCTTCGCGGCGTTCCATTCTCCGGACGGCGGCCGACGTCCCGGCGGAGTGGCGACGTCCTCGGGGGTACCGGCGGCGGTCTGCGGTGCGGCGGTTCGGCGACACGGAGCCAGGAGGAGTTCGAGTATCCGGCAGGGGGACGAACCTTGTATGTGTTGCTCGTATTTTCCTAGGCGTGATATGACGTGTTTTAGGCTAGATTGAGCATGTTTAGGGGGTGTTCTTGTGGGTATAGCCGTGCTCGTGAATGTGGATTTGTAGTATGCTTGTGGTGGTTGAACTTCTTTTCCTCCCCCTTCTATTTTGGGGCTTTTTCGGGGTATTTGGGGTTAAGGAAGAAACCCTCGGATCGAACCAGGGATCCAGGTTTCTGGCACTAAACGGCGTCGTGCCTGGTCGACGCCTTTCAGAAGGACGTCAGGGCAGTACGACACCTTTTAGGACAGAAATCTCCCTGTTCGAGGTTTCAAGAGTTAGGGATTCTGGCGCTAAATGACGTCATGGATGGTCGACGCCTTTCAGAAGGACGTCGAGCCATCGTGACGCCATTTAGGCAGGAAATCACCCCGACTGAGGGTCTGTCAGTTCGGGGGTTCTGGGTCTAAAAGACGTCATGATAGGGCGACGCGATTCGTAAAAGCGTCGGATAACCATGACGCCTTTTAAGGCAGAAATCCCCTGATTAATGTTTTATGGAATTCCTGGATTTTCAGTGTGAATGGCGTCTGAGGATGTCGATGCCTTTTAAAAGGCGACCGCTGGTGTCGACGCCTTTCAGGCCAGATTCTGTGTCCGGTGTTTTATGAACCAGTTTAGGGATCTTGAATGGCGTCGGCCTTGGGCGACGCGATTCAAGACAGAACAACACTAATTCATGCCAGTAAAATGTGTTCATACTGCTAGATAGTTGGTTAGTGCATGCTTTAGTGTGCTCGGTAGAAATGGATTCTTCGTGACCGGATGGCACTGCGTGTGTGTCGTGCGATCGCGGACTTTTCACGTGACTGGATCGTACTGTGCCGGGTTTTGGTGTTTTGTGTTACTGTGGACCTGGAGTGACATTGTAGCGCTTTATCACCCTGTGCTGGTGGGGGCGTGAGCACAGCGCCGGTGGGGGCGTGGGCGGGGTGACGCCTAGTGAGAGAGGGTCACCTGGTGAACCCCGGGGTCAGCTAGTACCGGTGTCGGAGTGGTACATTCGGAGAGTCACTCATGCTGAGGGAAGGAGTAACCACCTGAGCCAGTTGGGCCGGAGTAGCCAGCGTGCTATCCGAGGGGTTACTGTTTGGTCTCAGCGGGTCGGTGTTTCCTACTTTCGGTTGTGTGGACGGTGTTTTCCCCACTTACGGCTGTGTGGTTGGTGTTTTCCACTTTCGGAGGCGTGGTTGACGTGTTTTGCCGAGACGTGAGTTGTAGGCTCCTTGATAGAATGATCTTAGAGATATGCATGTTACGTTTCGAATGCACTTGGTTCGTATCGAGATTTTGGGAGTAGTGTGTTACAGCTTTACTTGCCTTATCACCTGTATCTTTGTTACTACACTTGTGGGTGTGTGTGTGGGAGGTGGGGGATCGGATGATCCCTACTGAGCTCAATTCTGGTGTGGCTCACTCCCTGCGTTTTCAGGTGTAGACCTTGTGGCGTGTGGCGGCGCGTGGTGTTCTCCTTGGTGTGCGGACCAACAGCTGTCTCAGTTCCCGGGGTATGCCCCGATGTTGTTGTACCTTATTTCTGCCTGTACTTAATTAATTTGTTGGACATGTAATTATTGTTGGACTGTGTACGGACATTATTACTTTACTTCCTGCGCACTGTACCTCCTTGTAGTCCGTGTGAATGTTATATTTAATCTTGTTTAACGCTTACTCCTCCAGATGTGTGCATAAGATCCGGGTGTGAACCTACAGTTAATGGGCCGACATCCATTTAGTGATCGGGTCTCCGGTCATAGGATGGCGGGTCGTTACAATTGGTGTGGTTTAATATTTGGTTAAGTGACTTTAACCATAAGTCATGAAATACTGAATTATTAGCCACATCGAGATACATGCGAAGACCGTTAATAGTCAAGAAGGGATCGCTCACTGTCAGGTATATCACAAACAGTTAATGAGTCATGACATAGACGCTCCATTAAATCCTTGGCCAGGGTGGTATCAGTTCGTTTGGAACAAACGTGAAATTATTATGGAGGTTATGGTTAGACGACATGATCACTAATGGTTTGACGAAACCATACCACACAATCGAATCGGACTCATAGAATGAGCGAGAGATTATAGCGATACGGTAACTGATGACTTACAGGTGCCAGACAGGGTATAAATGAACCCGACATCCTCTGGGATCACGCGGATTTGCTTGACCCAACGTGATCAAAATGGCCCGGAACAAATTAAACAGTTATTGCGAATAGTCGGTTTAATTTACTTCTAATTAGATTAGAAGTCAATGGATCTTTAAACCAGAGTGATAATGGGCCTAGAGGATCACACACAAATAACTCTTGTAGAACGGAATATTAATTGTATGGAAAAATACTAAAGCATTAAATTCTTTTGGGAAAAGAATTTATAAATAGCTTAAAAGTATATATGCAATAATATAAAGGGAATATACATATAATATATATATTATTAGGCTTGTTTGATAAATAGGCTAATAATAATATATTGATATATAATATATCCTGTGGTTTACTTTAACTGCGGTAGTTAAAGATGGGTTTAGTTAAACGAGGTGGTTCAAGCTGCCGCCTTACCATTCTATAATAACCCATGTTCTCCGACCCGTAACCTAGCTAATGCTTTTACCCATTCCAAAAGGTTGGCCGTCAAGTAAAAGTTGGAAGGATTGGACTCTTGCCAACAGAGCTCATGAGGCTAGTGGGTTTATGCAGGTGTTGGAGAAGGAGAGCTCCGTTGCTACGCGGGTTGGTGTGGATTAAGCTCTAGAGGCCGGACGTTTGTGCGGCTCAAAGCTTCGAGGAGTTCGGCATCGATTTTCATAGGATATCTTCTTCTGTGCAAGGTGATAAATCTCATGTGATTTATTTAAGATCGTTTTTGTTGCATCAATCGGAGCCCGAACCAGTTTGGGAAATCATTTTGTTTTATGTTCTTCCGCTGCTATGATTTATCGGGGGTTAGGACCGAACCCAACACCTTGGATCTGAGACACCAAAGATATCTTGTTGGTAGATTTCTGAACTTTAACCTTGACTAACGAATCCCTAACCATGGGTTATCAATAAGTCAAGTGATCGGGTTCAGGGAAATGCCCTCGAAGGTAATTGTGTGTTCAATACGGGATCATCCGCTCTCGGTAGTTTGAGAGAGAATGTTCCACGAATGATGCGCTTAAAGTTCCTAGCAAGGGTGGACTCTGTATCTGATAAGGAGTTATCAGATTCAGATTAGCGGCATCTGATTCAAGTGAATTGACCGGTTAGGGTTTAATAGTAAACCATACCTTAGGTCGATTCAGGAATATTGCACGGATAAAAGATTATATCCGCGCGGTAACCGTTGATGGAAAGGTTCCCATAGTGGGTTTGATTAACCCCAATGCCTTCCGGGATCACGCAGTATTGCTTGGCACCCAACGTGATTGGAAGTCCGTCCGAATTTATTGTGGTGACATTAAATTCGGCTGATTAATTAATATAAGGATATTAATTAATTCAGTGGGTCAGTAAGAGGTTACTGGACTTAATGGCCTATTAACTGGATTGGTATTTGGTCCTAGAGGGTCACACGCAAATGGTCTTCAAGTTGGTGGATCTTTAACAGGGTTTTGGATAAGTTCGGGTTTTTTTGAAAAGCCGTTAACGCACTTCTTATAAAAGCTTGCGACCAGGGTCAGGGGCCGGCAACCCTAACCCTGGCCGCCCCCCTCACCTCTCTTACCTCTCTCTCTGGCGCCAGCCCCATCTGGATGCCCCTTGACAGAGTCACATCGACTCCTGTTCTTCGTGTTCTCAACCAACGAGAAATCGCCTTCGCATGTCGCGGAGAATCACACGAAGCCAGACAGGATCCGCGGACGTTGCTACGAGCGAGGAAACGAGAACAATCTGCTAAGAGGAAGACCGCGTGGATACCGCTAGAGGCCGCGCACGTGCTCGGCTTGCGGGATTACACCGTCGGAACCGTTCGGATGCAGATTCGAATCCGCACAAGGTAAATCAGATTTACCTATTATTTTAATGATCGAAACGGGATAGATCCGATCCCGAGAAATTTCACTCCGCTGCGTTTCTGGTCGGATCTCAACACAGCGAACCCAACAGTGGTATCAGAGCTCGGTTCCACTGTGTTTTCGTCGTTTCGGTTTCTAAAATTTTGATTTACATGAATTAATTCCATGCATGTAATTATTTTCTTGCTCATGAGATGATCATTGTGATGAGATCGCATTTTTGAATGAAGAAAATAATTTATTTTTGGGGTTTTGGTCGTGTTCTTTGTTGGACGAAGAATGCCTCGTTCTTGGCGTTTGAACCGGATCCAAAAGATCCTTCCCTATGATATATAATTGATATATGATCTTCCACTCCTAAGCAATGAGTTGCTGGCGATGGTTTGGGGTTTCTTTAATCGACGACCATATTTTTTTCTTCTTCGTTTTTGGGTTTTTTTGAAACCTGAAATTTGGGGAGAAAAATTCCAATTTTGAGGCCCTCATGGGCCGCCGCCGGTGGCCGGACGGTGCCGGTAGGGTCGCTGATGCCGACGGTGGAGGTCCGATGCCCGGCCGCTGCCGAGACCGGTGCCGGAGAAGAAGCTGGGGGGGGGGGGGGGGGGCGCTTGTCGGGCAGCTAGGGTTTGCCTAGCCGCCGACAGGGTCCGGCCCAGCTGGACCCTGGCCCGGGCCAGCCAAGGGCCGGACTAGGCCTGCGGGCCTGGGTCCGGGCCCCTGGCTGAGCCTGGCTCGAGCCAAGGGCTCAACTGGACTGAGCCCTTATGGACCCAATTATTATTAATTTTTTTTAATTAAAAATTGTTAATTGATTTGATAATGAATTGTAAAATGTGATTCTACTTATTGTTATCAAATTCAATTTATTATTATTATTATTGGGTCCTATTTAAGGTTTATTTTGTTTTGATTAATTAATTGACAAAAGTTGTTAATTTAATTAATTAATTCTAAATGTTAGATTAAAACTTATATGATCTAATTGTTACATTAACCCCATTTATTTGAAGTGTTCAAATAATGCATGGAATATCCTTAGATCATTATTTTCAGTTATTATTCACATATGATGTGCATTAGTTTGCTTATTTAAAATTCTGATTTAAATTAGCATGGTTAAACTGAAAATTTTTCGAAAATTCCAAATCCAATTTTAATTGTTTTCTGGTTTTATGAAACCTAGAATTATTTATTTTCAAAAATTTTCTTTAGCCATGAGATGTGCTATTTCATGTATGGTTTGATTAATTAAAATTAAACGGTGGTCATGGATGTGCATCATTTTGTGGACGTGGAATGTGATTGTGTGATTTATTATTTGTTAATAAATAGAAGTCTGTGAACCTCTCCTTCTCATATTCTATTGTATTTCTATCTCCCTCCTTGATGTATTCGCAATAAGGCTTCCTCTTTTAAATTATCATGTAATTATGAATTTATGATGTAATTTGATCGAGGCGGCTGTGCATGGAGCAAGGATGATCCACAACTGCAACCAGATGAATATGAAGGAGTTCATGGAATCTATGAGTTTGCAAACTCATGATATAAACTGTTATATTGTGTGTGTGTTTGACTATCTGGCTCAAGTCAAACCGCAGTGCCATCCATGACCACACTAATGACATGTATGTGATGCGTGTGTTTTTATTTTGATTATGAATCAAATTAGCTAGGCTATTAGTATAAATATATATTCGATATATCTAATACTATCGCCTAAGATGAGACCAAACTAATTAATAAAAAACCTTCGTTTTAAAGTCTAAGCTGTAGCGCGAGTCATTTAGAATGCACTGCGTGGCTCTCCATCAATATAGTTATTAAATCTCAATTCTTTGGTGGCATATTCTTCGTGTTTTCTCAAGATTTGCCATCATCTGATGAGAGGTCTATTACTATGGCATTGGATGCCTAGAGATTGGAACAGAGGAACAGTATAGCTATCCACGTGTTTACTCGAGAGCTATATTCCTACTCTACTCCATCACATATCGATGGTAATGCTTAGAACAGATTTAATGGTCTATTGTGTTTACCCGGGACCATTAGTGATATGGAGCCGAAACAAAATAAGATATTGGAAGCAGTTGCAATTATCATGAGATGATTGCTCTAAGATAACAGTATGATACTATGTGTATACCCGAGGTCATACTCTGATGCTTGGAGATTTTGATCCCCATTAGGAGACAGTCGGCGTCTCCCGTTCTGTATATCTGAAGGTTATACATGTTGGGTTTTCTCGATTTCTCCGGATCGCTCACGCAGCGGAAAACAAAATATTTACAGCGATCCGTTCCCGTTTCGAAATCTTAAATACAAGATAATCGGATTATCTTTTCTCACCGTGTGCGGATTCGAATCCGCAGCCGATTGGTTCCGTCGGTGTGACACCGCAAGCCGCGCAAGCGGCCGGCCTCTAGCAAAGTCCACGCGATCCTCCCCGCGACGGATATCCTCGAGTTCGCCGTTCTTCGCAGCCCACGAAGCCTCCGCCGGTCGCCGCAATAATCGCCGCAGCGCGCGGATGATTTCCCGTCAAACGGGATTCGAAGAAGCGGCGGAGTAGATCTGGATCTGCCTGGACGTCAGAGAAGGACAGAAACTGAGGAGGGGCGGCTAGGGTTAGCAGCAGCTTGGCCTGCTCAGCCCGTTCGCTATGTTTTAAACTAACTGCGCGGTTTTTCACAAAAACCCCCGGTTTATATAAAACCCACTTATTTATCCATCGCCTTTAGAATCATGTGCGTGTGACCCTCTAGGCCCAAGTACCAGTCCAGTTAATGGCCCAATAAACCCAGTGACTCATGGCTTTATTAATTAATGACCCTTTATTAATCAATTAATCAATCGAATTGATGTCGCACATCGAATTCGACCGGGCCTCCGATCACGTTGGGTGCCAAGCAACACCGCGTGAACCCGGAAGGTATTTGGGGTTAAGTAACCCACTCTTGGAATCTTTCCGCCAACAGTTACCGCGTGGATATAATCCTTCATTCGTACAATGCTCTCGAGTCAACTCAGGGTATGGCAAGCTGTCAAACCCTAACCGGTCGACTCACTTGGATTGGATGCCGCTGATGAATATCGGAAAACTCCTTTTCCGATATTATCGTCCGCCCTGGCCAGGGACTTTCGCGCATCCTTCCTAGAGCATTCTCTCTCTAAGTACCGAGAGCGAATGTTTCCTTATTGACACACAATTCCCTTCGACGGTATTCCGCTGTACCCAATCCTTGGCGTATTAGAATCCCATGGCTAGAGATTCGTAAACCAAGGTCAAAGTACAGAAGTCTACCGCCAAGGTGTCCTTGGTGTCTCAGGTCCGAGGACCATCCACGCAACTGCGACAATAGAATCAAGCGGGTTGACAGTGAGGTACAATACCATCCAGCGATTCAGTCGGATCAGTTCAGTGAACTCATTCTCCAATGAGCACCTACAGATTCGCCTTAGTGTCTCCACACAAGTGACTTATGAGATCAGTCACCCTCATCATATGAGCAGGAGTAATCTGTACTAGTCTAACCGGATATCCGATGTCCTTCTCGGATATCCTGTGACTAGGAACAATTAAGAATATGTGTGTTTAAGTGATCAGTCTCATTAGTATGATCTCATCATAATCTGATCACTATAGTACATATTCACGGACTTCATTATGAAACGACAATTAACGCGATTTACACATAATGAATATAATGCCATTATATTAATAAATGAACGAGATTTACATAGTCAGATTGGCTTGTAGGCCACCTAAACTAACAATACAGTCCGACGAAAATTAGTGGGAGTAAAACTAGATAATAAAAGACCATATATTGTTTTAATTAATCTGAATACCTGCTAATTATTGTAACGACCCGTTACCCTATAATCGGGGATCCGATTACTAAATGGGTACCGAATCATTAATTTTGGGACCAAACCAGGATCTAGTAAGTCTGGGAAATAAATAATAAACTAAGCTAAACATTCACATCGCATTGAATTGAAGTGAAAGTGCAGGAATTAAAATTATTACAATGCGACTCGATACAGCAAATAATTACATTCTCCAACAGAAGGAAATAATTAAACATACAGGCCAAAGATAATAAACAACTACATCGGGGCATACCCCGGAACAACCGCTGAAGACACACTACACCCGGCCGCACGCGCCGCTCTAAGTCTGCTGGGAGTCCTCACCTGAAAACCGCAGGGGTGAGTCTCAAGACAAGACTCAGTAGGGATCCTTCGATCCCCACTGCCCGCACACACACCCACAAGTGTAAAGTACAGCTAACAGTAAAGTAACAAGTGTAGTGGCAGGTACGATATCTAATTCTCTACGTGAGAACACATGCGGTTGAAATATAATAATCATGCACATTCTAAGCCAATCGTTAGAAAACCCACAACTGCCGTCTCGATAGAACTCGCCGACCGTACAAACAACGGTGGGAAAACCTCGACCCGCTGAGACCAAGGAGTAGCCCCTCGGATAGCACGCTCGCTACTCCGGCCCAACCGGCTCAGGTGACTACCCCTTCCCTCAGCATGAGTGACTCTCCGAATGTACCACTCCGACACCGGTACTAGCTGACCCCGGGGTTCACCAGGTGACCCTCTCTCACTAGGCGTCACCCCGCCCACGCCCCCACCGGCGCTGTGCTCACGCCCCCACCAGCACAGGGTGATAAATCGCTACAATGTCACTCCAGGTCCACAGTAACACAAAACCACCAAAACTCAGCACTGTACGATCCGGTCACGTGAAAAGTCCGCGATCGTATAACACACATGTGACATCATCCGGTCGTGAAGAATCCATCTCCACCGGGTACACTAAAACATGCACTAACCATCATCTAACAGTATGAACACATTTTACTGGCATGAATTAGTGGAATTCTGTCTTGAATCGCGTCGACCGAGGTCGACGCCATTCAAGCTCCATGTGCAGGTTTGTATAAATCAGTCTTCAGAATCTGGCCTTAAAAGGCGTCGACCCTCATGGTCGTCTTTCAAAAGGCGTCGACATCCCCAGACGTCTTTCAACACGAAAATCCGGAATTCCCAAGGCCTTAACCAGGGTATTTCTGTGGTTAAAACGCGTCATGGATGCCCGACGCCGTTCAAAAACGCGTCGTTTACCCATGACGTCTTTCAGCCACAGAAATTCCAACTGGGCAGACTGTCTGTCAGTCAAATCCTGTCTAAAAAGGCGTCGTGATGGCCCGACGCCCTTCAAAAAGGCGTCGTCCATGCACGACGTCTTTCAAGCCCAGGAACCAGGAACGCCCTAAACCCGAGGGCTCCCTTCCCACTTCCAAATAACCCCGAAAATCATTCAAACTGGAGGGAAACGAAGAGCAAGACAATTCATAGGCAGACACCCCCATAGAATTCCTAAACATGCTCATTCTAACCCCAAAAACCGAAGATCTACCACATGCATATTGAGGAAAACGTGATCTTAAACACAGTGCGATGGGGAACGTCACCCTACCGGACACTCGAACGCCTCCGAGCTTCAAGCCGCCGCCTGTCTCGCCCCACACCGCCGCCGGTACCGCCGAGGTCGTCCTAGCCCCACCGTGACGTCGGCCGCCGTCCGGAGAGTAGAACGCCGCAGTGGAAGTGGAGGTGGTAGGGATAGAAACCAGGTAGAGGATGGAGTGGAGGGAGAGGCGAAATGGTGTGAGGAAAAGAGGGAGGAGGAGGAGGAGATCGCCACCGTCGCCGGAGGAGAAGGAGAGAAGGAGGGTAGGAGAAAAATGAGGGAAAGAAGGAGAGCTCGCGGGGTTAACCAGAAACTGGCTAAAACGCGTCGACATGCACGGACGCCTATCAGGTGACAAGACGGCTGCTCTGACAAGATTCTGAAACGCGTCGACCTTCCCAGACGCCATTCAGACAATTTGTCAGGGCCGTACTCTGACACACGCAGAGTCTCAGTCTAAAAGGCGTCGACCCACATGGACGCCGTTCAGACGACCTGACAGGGCCGTACGCTCGCGGTCCAAAGTCAGTCCACGTGGCACCCACGTGGCAGAACCTGAAACGCGTCTGCTATGGTGGACGCCGTTTAAACCGCGTCTCGCGGGCTCGACGCGAAACAACACAGAGTTCCAGACCCCACTAGGGCCAGGACTACAGGGTCCGACCCAGAAAACCGAATCCGAAAACCTCAGTCCTTACAATTATAATTTGATTATCTCCTGTAGTCAAGAATGTCGCACCATAATCTGTTGCGTGGCATACTCGCTGCCAACCGTTTGATAGGTACCAACTACTCAGACTGGCTCAGAAACCGGAAAATTGTCCTTAGGACTGAGCAGATTGTCTATGTCTTGGATAATGAACCTCCTATTGAACCAACATTAGATGCCCAGAGGAGGAAATGATTGCATATGAAAAGTAGAAGGAAGACTCCACAATGACCCAATGCTACATGTTAGCCTCTATGAGTAATGAGTTGTAGAGACAACATGAGGAGATGGATGTTAGATCCATCATGTTCCATTTGAAGGAGCTGTTTGGTGAGCAGAGCAGAATCGAATAATATGAGATATCTAAGAATCTGTTTAAGGCTCATATGGCAGAGGGAACTTCAGTATAGACTCATGTACTGAAGATGATAGAATGGGTGGAGAGACTGGATGTTCTTGGGGTCACACTTCCCAAGGAGATGCATACTGACCTCGTGTTATCCTCCCTTCCACAATCATATGCTCAGTTCATTGTTAACTTTAACATGAACAAAATCTAGACCACCTTAACTAAGCTACTGAACATGTTGAAGACTGCTAAGGGGAACCTTGTGAAGGATAAACCCCAAATCCTCATGGTTGGTAAGACCAACACAAAGAGACTTATAGTCCAAGCCTTTCGGAAAGGTGAAAACAAGATTTAGAGAAAGCAAAAGGTTGTCAAGAAAAACAAAGGCAAGAGTGCTGAGAAAGGTGATTGCTTCTACTATCGTCAAAAGGGCCACTGTAAGAGGAATTGTAAGGAATACCTCAAGGACAAGGCTCAAAGAACTGTGAAGCAGCATGATGCTTCATGTATCTATATGATGGATGTAAACTTGTCAATAAGAGATTGTACATCATGAGTATTAGATACTGGATGTGTATCTTATATCGGTAATTCTGTGCAAGCACTAACAAGAAGACGTAAGTTGAGGACCGGCGAGGTGGAGCAGAGGCTAGGTAACGGCGCAAGAGTTGCGGCGATCGCTTTGGTGACAGTGAAGTTCAAGCTACCATCCGGAGACACATTTTCATTAGATGAATGTTATTATGTACCTAGCATAATAAGAAACATAATCTCTATTTCATGCTTAGATAGAATTGAATCCAATTTAAATGTTGGGAACAATAGTTGTTCAATTTATTTTGGAAATAAATTAATAGCTTCTGCTATCTTGTCCACTGGTTTGTATCTATTAAATGTGTCTCATGAAAATTTACACATCGGTTCTTTAATTAAAAGAAGTAAGTATGAAATAAACAAAGCCTACTTATGACATTGTAGGCTTAGCCACATTGGCGAAAACAGACTCCAAAGGATGCATAAAGATGGACACTTAGATCCATTTGATTATGAATCATATGCAACCTGTGAGTCATGTTTAATGGGTAAAATGACTAAGTCTCCATTTAATGGAACTGGAGAACGAGCCAAAGACATATTAGAACTTATACATACAGATGTATGTGGTCCTATGTCTACCTAAGCCATTAGTGGTTTCTCATACTTCATTACATTCATTGATGATCACTCAAGGTTTGGATACATATACTTGTTGAAGTATAAATCTGAAGCCTTTGAGAAATTCAGAGAATTTAAGAATGAAGTAGAGAAACAAACTGGAAAAAGTATAAAAACCATCCGATCTGATCGGGGTGGTGAATACTTGAGTACAGAGTTCATTAAATACTTAAAGGATAATGGTATCCTTTCTCAGCTTACACCTCTTTGTATACCTCAGATGAATGGTGTATCAGAAAGGAGAAATCGCACATTAATGAAAATGGTGCGATCCATGATGAGCATGTCCAAATTACCAGTGTCCTTATGGGGATATGCACTTAGCTCGGCTATGTATATCCTAAACAAGGTACCCAGCAAATCTGTTGAAACCACTTCATATGAGATATGGAATGGAAAGAAACCAGACCTTAAACATGTTAAAGTATGGGGATATCTTGCTCATGTTAAAAGACATGATGCAGATAAGCTGGAGTCCATAATTGACAAATGCATATTTGTGGGATATCTGAAGGAAACTTATGGATATTACTTTTATCATCTTGGTGAAAAAAAGGTGTTTGTGGCCATGAGAGCTATCTTTATGGAAGAAGATTATATTCTCCAGAAGAACAATGGGAGTAAAGTAACTCTGGAAGAAATTACAGACCCACAAACTGATAATAGTTCATCAGATGAACTGTCAGTTTCTAAACCTGTTCAAAATAATACACAGAAACTTCATAGGTCTGAAAGAGTACCTAAACCACTAGAAAGATATATGAGAGATATTAATTTGGATGGTTCAAGGATACTCTATAATGAGGATGATGATCCCAAGACTTACTAGGAGGCCATTGAAAGTCTAGAGGCCGGAAAATGACGGGAAACCATGAATTTTGAAATACAGTCCATGTACATCAACTAAGTTTGGAACTTAGAAGATTTACCTGATGGTATAGTACCTATCGGCTACAAATGGATCTTTAAAAGAAAGATCGGTGCAGATGGACGTATTGAGACTTATAAAGCAAGATTAGTGGCGAAAGGCTATCGTCAAAGACAAGGTGTTGACTATAACGAAACCTTTTTACCCGTTGCCATGATTAAGTCTATCAGAATTCTTCTTGCCATTGCTGCCTACCATGATTATGAAATCTGGCAGATGGATGTGAAGACTGCCTTCTTTAATGGAAACCTTAAGGAGGAGGTGTATATGATACAACAAGAAGGATTCACATCCAAAGAATCTCCAGACATAGTATGCAAGTTGCAGAGGTCCATTTATGGAATGAAGCAAGCTTCCCGAAGTTGGAACATAAGATTTGATGAGGCGATCAAATCTTATGGCTTCATTAAGAATGAAGATGAGCCCTATGTGTACAAGAAAAACAGTGGGAGGGCAATCACATTTCTAATTGTTTACGTTGACGACATCCTACTCATTAAGAATGACGTAGGAATGATGTTATCGGTAAAGATATGGCTGTCAAAGAACTTCTCCATGAAGGATTTGGGAGAAGCATCTTACGTATTAGGAATACGGATCTATAGAGATAGATCAAAGAAGATGCTTGCTTTAACCCAATCCATGTACATAGAAACCATTGTCAAAAGGTTTGGCATAGAAAATTCCCAGAGAGGTCTCATACCGATGAGACATGGAATTTCACTTTCTAAAGGTCAGTCTCCCAAGACACCTGAAGAGAGGGCTGTGATGGATAAGGTCCCCTATGCTTTTGCCATAAGCTCCATCATGTATGCCATGATATGTACTAGACCTGATGTAGTATATGCTTTATGTGTTACAAGTAGACATCAGGCAGATCCAGGTGATGAATACTAGAAGGCTGTGAAATGTATCCTTAAGTACTTGAGAAGAACTAAGGATCTATTTCTAGTCTACGGAGGAGGGGACTTAAAGTTGCAAGGATACACTGACTCGAGTTTTCAGTCTGATCTTGATGACAGTAAGTCAACATCAGGTTTTGTTTTCACACTCAATGGGGGAGCAATGAGCTGGAAAAGTTCAAAGCAGGAAACCACTGTTGATTCAACAATGGAAGCCGAGTATATTGCTGCTGCTGAAGCCGCCAAGGAAGCTGTATGGATGAAGAAATTCATTGGTGATCTTGGTGTGGTGGAAAGCATATCTGGTCCCGTCCCACTGCTGGGTGACAACAATGGGCAATTGCTTAAGCGAAAGAGCCGAGGTCTTATCAGAAGTCGAAGCACATTCTGCGGCACTTTCATTTGATCAGAGAGATTATAGCTCGAGGAGATGTCATTGTGGAAAGAGTTCCCTCAGCCGACAACATAGCAGATCTACTAACAAAGCCTTTGTCTCAAAATTTTTTTGAGCGTCACTTAGAGAATATGGGTATTCTATATAAAAGTGATTAGCTTTAGTCCAAGTGGGAGATTGTTAGTATTGGATGGCCAATAAGCCAATCCGACAATGTATTATATTCAGATTGTTAATATAACGACATATTTTCATTGTGTATCTTATTTGAGCATTGCTTATCGAATCACGATGCTTTAATCTTCGGATTATGATGAGATCAAAATTACGGGACCGAAGGTTTATAAACGCATGTTCTTAATTGTTCCTAGTCATAGGATATTTGAGAAGGACATTGAACATCTGGATAGACTGGTATAGGTTTCTTCAGGTCATATGATGAGGGTGACTGCTCCTATAAGTCACTTGTGTGGAGACACTACGCTGGACGTATAGGTGCTCATTGGCGAATGAGTTCACTGAATTGATCCGACTATGAATCGCTGGATGGTAAATACCTCACTGTTAACCAGCTCGATTATTTTGTCATGGTTGCGTAGATGATCCTTGGACCTGAGACACCAAAGATATCTTGTTGGTAGATTTCTGAACTTTGACCTTGACTAACGAATCCCTAACCATGGGTTATCAATAAGTCAAGTGATCGGGTTTAGGGAAATGCCCTTGAAGGTAATTGTATGTTCAATATGGGAT
The DNA here is from genome assembly GCA_030544215.1 of Zantedeschia hybrid cultivar. Taxonomy (NCBI): domain Eukaryota; kingdom Viridiplantae; phylum Streptophyta; class Magnoliopsida; order Alismatales; family Araceae; genus Zantedeschia; species Zantedeschia hybrid cultivar. The sequence goes on along the minus strand of JARZZO010000013.1, from coordinate 8,794,323 downwards.
CATCCGCTCTCGGTAGTTTGAGAGAGAATGTTCCATGAATGATGCGCTTAAAGTCCCTGGCCAGGGCGGACTCTGTATCTGATAAGGAGTTATCGGATTCAGATTCGCGGCATCTGATTCAAGTGAATCGACCAGTTAGGGTTTAATAATAAACCATACCCTAGGTCGATTCGGGAATATTGCACGGATGAAGGATTATATCTGCGCGATAACCATTGGCGGAAAGGTTCCCATAGTGGGTTTGATTAACCCCAATGCCTTCTGGGATCACGCAGTTTTGCTTGGCACCCAACGTGATTGGAAGCCAGTCCGAATTTATGGTGGTGACATTAAATTCGGCTGATTAATTAATATAAGGATATTAATTAATTTAGTGGGTTATTAAGAGGTTACTGGACTTAATGGGCTATTAACTGGATTGGTATTTGGGCCTAGAGGGTCACACGCAAATGGTCTTCAAGTTGGTGGATCTTTAACAGGGTTTTGGATAAGTTCGGATTTTTCTGAAAAACTGCGAACGCACTTCTTATAAAAGCTTGTGACCAGGGTCAGGGGCCGGAAACCCTAACCCTGGCCGCCCCCCCTACGTCTCTCTCCTCTCTCTCTGGCGCCAGCCCCATCTGGATGCCCCTCGACAGAGTCACATCGACTCCCGTTCTTCGTGTTCTCATCCGATGAGAAATTGGCTTTGCATGTCGCGGAGAATCACACGAAGCCAGACGAGATCCACGGACGTTGCTACGAGCGAGGAAATGAGGACGATCCGCTAAGAGGAAGACCGCGTGGATACCGCTAGAGGCCGGGCACGTGCGCATCTTGCGGGATCATACCAACAGAACCGTTCGGATGCTGATTCGAATCCGCGCAAGGTAAATCAGATTTACCTATTATTTTAATGATCGAAATGGGATAGATCCGATCCCGAGAAATTTCACTCTGCTGCGTTTTTGGTTGGATCTCGACACAGCGAACCCAACACTTCTGACAACTAGATTGGATCATCTAACAGTTGAGAGATTTGATAGAATGGAAAGCACTTAAAAGCTATTTCCTAGAGGTATCGATCTGGAATTTGCCTACCCTTATACTTCATAGATTTCTTAATCTGACTAACTTCACTAGCTCCCTACAATTAGACTCCCTATCCTGACCTAAAGAGGATGAAGAAGGATAAAAATCATTGGGTACATGGGAAAGTACAGGGAAATCCTCCCGAGAGGAGGGGCATAGTATATTTAGGAGAGAATCCTACCCGGATGACCAGCGTAATGGGGTACATTCGGACAGGTAGTAGGATGTTTCCCCAATTAGGATTTGGGAGGAGGGAGTTGCCAAATCGATGTTTTTATTGGGGAATTTTTAGTATTTATCATGAAACAAGAATTAATTTGGAAGGAGGGATGATAATGAGGAGGAGAAAATGGCACCATGGCCAGAGGATTAGGGGGATCATACAGCAGTAGGTCCCAGATCAAATCATGGATCCTCTCGAGGTTGAGAGGATTCCGAGGAAGAAGGTCTCGAGGAGACAGGGTGTTGATAATGGGCGGTGCCTATGGTATATCTTCAATAATGTCCCTCGACCATGTCGGGGTCAGAAGTAGAGTGCGAAATAGAGTATGAAGGGTGAAAACATGTGAGAGGTAAGTAGCCCTCCAGAGGTGATCAGTTGTTAAACCAGCTTCATAAGGGTCATCTGGCTCCCTTTTATCAGTCTATTCACTCAGTAAAATCCTTTTATCGAAAATGGCTCCAGGCCCTTTTATCAGCTCATCTATCTGTGGCGGCCACTGTGGTTCAGTAGGATGGAGGAATAATCTATTCAATGCGATGTATAGGTCCCAGGTATCAAACCATCTATACCATTCGCACGTCAGATCTTAAAATTTTCTCCTTTTCATCAGCTGCAAAGCCTCCAGGAATTTGTATGTCAGTAACGGCGTGCACTGCCTAGCTAGTTCCCTCCCATAGATGTCATGCAAATCGAAGTGGGAGGTTATTACCACAGTAGTGTCATTATCATGTTGGATCATAGGCCCTTTGATGAAATGTGTGGATAGGGTCCAAGTTAAAGGATCCTGATTCTCTTTACAGGATGTTACCATAGTCTTCCACACTTTCTGGCTATCTTCATCTTCTTTCTTCTGTATAATAGTGTGTCTCACCTTCTTTGGCCTATAGCCCAAACTATTTCCACGTATTCTCCTGCCATCTTTCACTGGCTTAGTCCTGCCTTGCAGTTGTGTCCCCCGACCTTTTCCAGGTTAATATCCAATTTTCATCATGATGGTCCAGCCTAGGGTACTCATGAACTTCCCCTGCTTCACGGCATCAATCGGATAGGATGAAGGAATGGTGGTTTTTAGTAGGTCAGACGATGGAAGATAAGTCTGCAGCATAGACAGGATGGGTTGCCGAACACATGGAGAGACTAGAGTCGGATTCATATTTAAAGAATGAGCAGCAGCAAGAGTAGGCACACTCGTGACCTTAATAACTCGTCCTTTATAGGGAAACTGAAGGCATTGATGATTTGTAGATGGGATAGCCTCAGGTAGTTTAATATAAGGACGATCAAGTATTCCTTTTAGTAAGGGGTCAATCTCAAGAATGTGGAATTCAACATCGGTATGACAGACCAGGCCCAATTCGACCTTCAAATACACCATTCCTAGAGGGGAACAGGTAGAGTTGTCGTAAGCCATAATTGAAATCGGAGATGGCAACCATTTTTCTTTTGGTATCCCGAAAAGTTCCAGTGTTCTCGGTGGCAAGACATTGATAGATGCCCCAGTATCCACCAGACAGGCGTCCACAGCTTTCTTGCAGATGTTGACTGTAATGCTCAAAGCCATGCCTCTTGGTGCTAGTGGTGCTAACTCAGAGGAGTGGAATGTGATAGATTGTTGTTCCCCCTGTAGAAGCAACAAAGCAGTGATTTTCTCTATCGGCACGTCTTCACTAACCATTACCCTTTATAAGTATTCCATCAGGATTTCCTGATGGGTCTTAGATCTCTTTATCAATTCAAGTATGGAGATCCATGCTGGTGTCTTATCCAGATGTTTCAGTAAATCATATTGAGTGCTCGGTGCACTCTCTTCAATTTGCACTTCATTGCTTGTGACGGTCCTTCCTGAACAGCCGATTGTGGGAATACTTTGCTAAAGATGCGGTCGCTCCGGAGCTCAACAATAGAGGGTATGGATGATGCCTTAAATACTACTGGGTTTATGAGGGGTTCGGATGGTGTGAGGGGTTGGTAGGTAGGTGATGGTGATGTGATGGGTGGTTGAGTGATGCGGAGGAGGGGTTTGGTGGGTTGTATGGCACTGGAGTAGTTAGGTGATGGCGTGGGGAATGGAATGCGTAGCAATGGTTTTGACAGCATGATACGTCCATAAATTTGTGGAAGGCTATTGGGTGGAGATGGTTTTGACCTGGTGGATATGGGTTTGAGGAAGGCGGGTAACGGAGTAGGGTTAGTGGGTATGGGTTTGAGGAAGGTGGGTAATGGAGTAGGGTTAGTGGGTATGGGTGGCGATGGGGCTGGCAAAGGACTGGGGATACGAATGATAGGACGTAACGACGGTACGACAGTATTCTGGCTATGTATTGTGGTATAGATGGTGGAAGATTCCTCTATTTTCCACTGTTGTCCCCTGTTAGCTTTATGTAGACACGCTAATTTTGACATCATATTGAGTAAATTTCATGTCACAATGATAATGTCCCATAATGGTCTGATGTAGAATCATTAATTAATTTTTTATTGATTTTTCTCTTGAGATTCATTTAATTACGTCGCTTATGCGCGACGCTATTTGGATTCATAGCAGAAATCCATTTGGAATTAAAATTAGTAAATTTATGAGGAATTAACTTAATAGCGTCGCCTATGTACGACGCCATTTAGGTCCTAATCTGCCTGGGTTTACGATTTCTAATTCCAGTTAATTTCCTAAATTGTCTAAACCAACGTCACACGTAAATGACGCCTTTTATGTTTCCTAATTGTTTTCGGTTTCCCTTTTTGGATTTATTTCTATTCTAGCCGCTTTAATTAACTAAAAGGCGTCCCCATTGAACGACGTGTTTTAAGAGTTTCTTGATAAACATGATTTGACCAAGATAATCTAGTTCTAGAGGTTGGAAGGTTTCCAATTTCCTTAATGATCATCCACGGCAAGTCCGAACTACGAGAGAGTCATTTTAGAGGCAAAAATACTCTAAAATCACTTCTTATAAATACATATGGACATTGACCTTTGAAAAAGGTTGGCTATTGAAAATTTGGAGCTTCCAACAAGGTTTTTTGAAGGCCCTCAAGAAGAAAAACGTAGACAACAAGAGAAGCTTGATCTTATTCATCCTCTTTACCCTTTGAAGCCTATTGAAGACCAAGGTTATGGAGGGGCCATCCTTTTCCTCTCTTCTTGATCTTTTCCATTGAATTTTGAGAAGATTCATATAGTTTAAATTTCTCTTTTTCACATAGTTCTTCATTACATCACTTCATGACACACATTCACTTCATCTTTTCCATGCCTATACATCCTTTAGGGGTTTAAAAGAACACAAAACAAGTGAGTTCTTTTGTTTAGTTGCGTAATAATTTCGTTGGATAGAATAGATACTACCTCTCTTTAGTTCTAATTTATTTGCTTTCTTTTGTTTTCAATCTTTCTTACAAGATTTGAAGGAGATTTAGAAGAAAGTTTAGAGTTTAGACGGAAGAAGAAACACCTACAAAAAACAAGAGTAAAAGAAGAGAAGGCTCTTTTCTTTCGGCCGGCCGAAAGAGAAGAACAAAAGAACCCCATATTCTCCCGACTTGTAAGGTTAGTAAGCGATCACTTTTCCTTTGAAACCCTCGGTCTCTGGCGATCACAATTCCTTTCATATTGTTAATTATAGTAAACACATGATAGTATGATGAACATACACCCTTTTTTAGCACTATAGCTTTTTGGCGATGACGGTGGGACTTGTCTTGCCGTTTCTTTTTATTTACTCTTGTTATTTCCATTGGGCACCCTCGGTGCACCGCTTGTGTCCCTCGGGCACGTTTGATGGTTTATTGGTTGGCTATTTGATCCTTATCCCCACGTGCACCTCGTGCACATCCCCTTGTAGCAAAATCTTGCCCTCCCTTGATTGTCTTGAGAAGTAGTATTAGAATGTGTGTTTTGTTTGAATTAGTATCCATGATGTCACATGATTAGCCTATATACTTAACTGTTGTCGCATGAGAAGTTGATCTATTATTCATCCTATTATTTGGATAGGAGATTGCCCTTGGTTTTGCTGTATGTTTGTTGCTTTCGGGGCCCAAAGCGCATCTGCACAGAGCGACGCGTTTTATTAAGCACGTCGCACTTCGAAGACGCGATTTAGTGCCCCTTTCATCTCTCTTGCTGCCTGAGCCGCTGTGAACAGGAGGGGCTACTGTCTTAAATAGCGTCTGTGAATAGCGACGCGATTCAAGCTCTTGTCCCTGTTGGTCACTAACACTCGGATCATTGATCTTCTTGCTACCTATATTTATTTATTCTACATTAGAGGCCATCCAGGCCACAGACCATTTGCATCGGGTCTCACCCCCCTCCCATAGGAACACCTCTCTTGGCATCCTCACCTCTCTTCGACTGGGTCGATCCCTCGATCAGACTAGAGTGTTGGTGTTAAGACCTCCGTAAATCATCAAAAGTAAGGAATTCCTCTTTGTTCATCGGGCTGGTTGTACCAGTTGAAGTCCCGGGTAGTTGTTCATACCGTTGTGAGTAAAGCCGTATAGCATAACGGCAGAAATTGAATTGAAATTAAAACCCTACCCATTGAGAGAACGTGAGTTTAAAAATTCAATTAACCCAACAGGTAACTCTCAAAACAACGTAAGCACTTACTTGGTTGTTAATCTGTGCCAACTTGATTGAAATAATTGTCATCTCAACACAATGATGCTACGTTCAGGTAGAACCGTCAGCATGGTTGCCTTTGAACAAGAAGATCTGGTCGAGTACGAGGGAGATGCTTATGCCCCTCAAGTTCATAGTGCATCTTATTCTGAAGATGAAAGGAACGCCTATATTTCTGATTATCTTGACCAATTCCAAACTGTACACGATGGAGATGCTTATGCCCCTCAGTTTCAAGATAATTCAATCTATAATCAATACCACCCAGACTTGGGCGATCAATTACGTGTCCACGTCATCTCCAATCCTACCTTTGAAAGAGCCCAAGACCAAGCTGGGCCCTCTGCCAATCATCCTTCTGACCTCGCTACCCTCATGGGAGCTCTGTCTAATCATGTGGATCCTCGTCAATTTGACGCCATCCAATCCATCCTAAAAGGGAAAACTCCGCTGCATCCTTCTGAGCCAACTCCCTTGATTCACCCTTCTGCTTATCAAGCTCCTACTCAGGCCATAGAAGGTCTTCATATTTCCACTCCGCAACACACAGGTCCTCAACAATATGGTTCTCGGCATCCTGTTAGGCCGCAAACCCCAATTTATTATAATGCTTTCGGGCACGGCGGGAACGCCACTTGTTCACAACCTCACTGTCCTCGCATCCCTACTTATTCGCGGAGGCAGTCTTTTCAACAGCCACCGCCTCCACCAGTAGATTCTACCACCCAACGAACTTCTACATAGTATCAAAGAGGTTCCTGCAAAGATACAAAGACAGGGTGGCACCTACCTTGTCCATTACTAACTTATTCAATGAGAAGATGAAGCCGGATGAAGACTTCATAGTGTTCGCCGATAGGTAGCGAAGGATGACTGAAAAGATAAGAGATCATTTGTTCGAACAAGAATTGGTAAAGATGATGGTTACCAACACCACCCTACAGTACAAGCTAGTGCTGACACTGAATAACTTAACCACCATGGAAGATCTACATGAAAGAGCGCGTTATGCTCAGAATGCGTTCAAAGACTCCACCTTCGCTAGTGTCTTCGATCCTCATCGACCCAATAGACCCCCACCTCAGAAGTCTATTATCCCCAACTCTTCTTCTATGGGTCCAACTACCGAGGGTACACTGTCTCATGAACAGGTCAGTATAATGAACAACAATCACCCCTAGTTTATGAGGAATCAGCAACCATATCAGTCACCAAGGCCTCAAAACCAACAGGGTTACACGCCTCCTACTCAGCAACTTCAGTCAACACCGCAACATCCCTCCCAGCAAGTATACAATCCACCTTGGCAGCAGCCGAATTACACTAATGTTCCTCCTCCTAATGACTATACACAGTAGAGGAAACCTCCTGGCCCTAGAAGGTCGATATACCCCCAATTACCAGAATCCCTCACAGATATATTCAATGCCCTTATGGCGGCCAACGCCTTAGTGCTGCTAAAGGAAAGGGCCATTTGGCTACCAAATGTTGACATGTCCCGTTACTATGTGTTCCATCGTCAACCGGGACACATAGTAGATGCTTGCTTTCACTTTTAGGATTACATTCATGATCTCAATGATCAAGGAGGGATTGATTGGAAGAGATGAAAAAGTGCATAGCCGCCTTGAAGGCGAAAAGACCACAGCAGCAGCAGCAGCCACAGCCACCACAGCAGCAGCAGCCAATCCAAAGAGCACTGCCACAACAAGTAGCACCACGGCATATGGGCATAGTGCAGAATCCGCTATAGAAACATCAAAACCAAATTGCCCCCATTTTGACAGGTAGCCAGTCTGAGGCTAGTAGAGGGCAACAGTGGAAAGTAGAGGATTCTTCCTCTATCTAATCAACAAGTCATGTATCAAGCACTGCCGAACAACCGCCTCGCTGCATTCTCCGCATACCCAAACTACAACCCATCACCATTAAACCCATTACACCCTCCGTCACCATATCTTCACCAAACAACCCTCCACAAGCCAACTATACACCTCTCATGCCATCTAAACCATTACTCCGTATACCATTCCCTACATCATCTACAACAACTACTCACCCCGGTACCATACAACCCTCTAAACTGCTCATCCGCACAGTACCTCCATTAAATAACCCATCACCATCACCCGCTTATCCACACTCACAACCCTCCAAACCACTCATCTGAATCCCCTTATCTCCATCAAATAACCCACCAACACCCGCTTACCAAACCATTACACCATCCTGACCACTCCTCAACACGGCAATGCTCAAGATAACGCCTGGAGCTTTCACTATTGAAGAACATGTGCTCCGAAGCGGCCGAATATTCAACAAACTGTTCCCCCAGTCTACGGTACGCGATGGCCCATCACAGCCAATAGAAGAGGTTCAGTATGAAGAGAATACACCGGGTACTCACTATGATTTGTTGAAACAACTGGATAGAACACTGGCACGCATTTCTATATTAGAGTTGATCAAGAGATCCAAGATCCATCAAGAAGCCTTGATGGACTACCTACAATGGGTAATGTTCAGTGAAGATGTGCCAGCAGAAAAGATCACCGCATTGTTGGTCCCTCAGGGGGATCAGCCCTCTATATCCTTCCATACTTCTGAAGTGGCACCGTTGGCAGCAAGGAGCATGACGTTAAGTATAACTATCAACATATGTAGAAAAATTGTGGACACATGTCTGGTAGATACTGGGGCATCTATCAATGTGTTACCACCAAGAACTCTGGAGCTCTGTGGAGTCCCGAGAGAAAAATGGCTGCCTTCTCCCATTTCTGTCACAGCTTATGATAACTCTACCTGTTCCCCTCTGGGCATGGTTTATTTGAAGGTAGAGTTAGGCCCTGCTTGCCATGCTGAAGTTGAATTTCATATTCTCGAGATCGATCCTTCACTGAAAGGCATACTCGGACGTCCTTACATCAAGTCACTTGAAGCGATTCCATCAACGAACCACCAATGCCTCAAGTTCCCTTACAAAGGTCGTATCATCAAAGTCACTAGTATGCCTATCCTTGCTGCAACCCACTCGCTGAATATAAGTTCAAATCAAGTCCTTTCGACCGCCCAAAGGTCAGCCATATCTTTATGCTAAACCTACATCCTTTCGATAGACCCGTTTAAGTATATCATGCCTACGTCTTACCCGATCGATGCAGTGAAGCGGGGGAAGTCCATGAATACCCCAAGTTGGAACATCATGCTGAGGTGGGATATCAACCTGGAAAGGGTTTGGGCACCCGATTGCAAGGAAGAATTAAACCAGTGACAGATGAGAGAAGGATATCTGGCAGTGGCCTAGGCTATAGGCCGGAGAAAGTGAGGCATAATATTGTGGAACAAGAAGAAGGTGAAGATGGTCAGAAGATATGGAAAACAATGGTTATCCCTTGCAAAGAAAATCGGGATCCCTTGACTTGGACCTTATCCACTCATTTTGTTAAAGGGCCCATGATTCAACATGACTATGATAATACAATAGTGATTACCTCCCATTTTGACCTGAATGATGTATATGGGAAGGACCTGACTAGACATTGTTCACAACTGCTGACATACCAGTCTTTAGAGGCTCTGCGGCCGATGAAAAAGAGGAAGACTCAAGATCTAGATTGTGAATGGTACCGCTGGTTTGACATATGGGACTTGTATATTGCACTGAACATACTATTCTTAGATCCATCAGAACCAAAGTGGCCACCACTGATAGAGGAATTAATTGAAAGGCTCGAGGCCTTTTTTGATAAAAGGATTTTGCTGACTGAAGAAACTGATGAAGGGGAGCCGAATGACCCTTATGAAACCGGATTCACCACTGATCTTTTATGGAGGGAAACCTATCCCTCTCATGTTTTCACCCTCTAAACTCTATTTCGCACCCTGCTACTGACTCTGACTTGGTTGCGGGTCATTACTGAAGACAATCTATGGGCTCCGCCTATTATTTTTACGATGTCCCCTCAGGACCTTATTCCTCAGATTTCTCTCGATCTTGAGAAGATCTACGATTTGATCTGGGACATACTGTTGTATGATCCCCCCAATCCCTGGGCACTGGTGCCGTTACCTCCAACACATCATTCTCCCCCTATTCATATCCATTCTTGCTTTATGATAAACACAAATAATTCCAAAAAAAAAAATCCAATTTGGCAATTTCTTCCTCCCAAATCCTCGTTAAGGAAACCTCATACTTGTTTGACCGTACCCCATTGCGCAGGTCGTTCGAGCAAGATTCTCTCCTAGATTTACTTTGTCCCTCCCCTCGGGAGGATTCTCCTGTATTCCCTCATGTACCCCTTGATTTTTATCCTTCTTCGTCCTCATTAGGTTAGGACAGGGAGTCTAGTGAAGTTAGGGAGTCTAGTTTTAAGCAGGTTAATCAGGTTAGGAAGTTTAGGAAGTCTAAGGGTAGACGAGTTCCAAATAGATACCTCCAAGATCTAGCTTTAAGATGCCTTTCCCATTAAATATGACTCATAGGTTGCATATGATTCATAATCAAATGGATCTAAGTATCCATCTTTATGCATCCTTTGGAGTCTGTTTTCACCAATGTGTCCAAGCCTACAATGTCATAAGTAGGCTTTGTTCATTTCATACTTACTTCTTTAAATTAAAGATCTGATCTGTAAGCTTTCATGAGACACATTTAATAGATATAAACCATTGGACAAGATAACAGAAGCTATTAATTTATTTCCAAAATAAATTGAACAACTATTGTTCCCAACATTTAAATTGTATCCAATTCTATCAAGACATGAAATAAAAATGATATTTCTTATTATGCTAGGTACATAATAATATTCATCTAATGATAAAGTGTCTCCGGATGGTAGCTTGAGCTTCATTGTCCCCATAGCGATCGCTGCAACTCTTGCGCCGTTATCTAGCCTCAGCTCCACCTCGTCGGTCCTCAGCTTACGTCTTCTTGTCAGTGCCTACACAGAATTACAGATGTGAGATACACATCCAGTATCTAATACCCATGATGTACAATCTCTTATTGATAAGTTTACATCTATCATATAGATACCTGAAGCGTCCTGCTGCTTTACAGTTTCTTGAGCCTTGTCCTTGACGTATTCCTTGCAATTCCTCTTCCAGTGGCCCTTTTGATGACAGTAGAAGCAATCACCTTTCTCAGCACTCTTGCCTTTGTCTTTCTTGACAACCTTTTGCTTTCTCTGAACCTTGTTCTTACCTTTCCGAAAGGCTTGGACTACGAGTCTCTTTCTGTTGGTCTTACCAACCATAAGGATATAGGATTTATCCTTCACAAGGTTCCCTTCTGTAGTCTTCAACATGTTCAGTAGTTCAGCTAAGGTGGTTTGGATTTTTTTTATGTTAAAGTTAACAATGAACTGAGCATATGATTGTGGAAGGGAAGATAACACGAGGTCAGTATGCATCTCCTTGGGAAGTGTGACCCCAAGAGCATCCAGCCTCTCCACCCATTTGTAGACACCGATTTTGGACCAGCCTTTTGGTCATAAATCCCCTCCACCATCAGCTCATCATCATAAATCCCCTCATTTCAGCCATCTAAGCCCACTACTAGCTAGGCCCATTAACCAAATCCCGACCCCTTTTCACCTTTTCGTGGAAGGCCAGCCCCCTTGCCTTCTACCGCCTTTGAAGGCCACCCCCTGTCTTCCAACCCCTTCGAAGGCCGCCCCCTTGCCTTCCACCTTTTGGCCACTTTTTTTTTACCTTTTCATGGAAGGCCAGCCCCTTGCCTTCCCCCGCCTTCGAAGGCCACCCCCCGCCTTCTACCCCCTTCGAAGGCCAGCCACCTCGCCGTCCACCTTTTTGCCACCTTTTTCACCTTTTACCACTTTTCGTGGAAGGCCAGCCCCTTGCCTTCCGCCTCCTTCGAAGGCCACCCCTCGCCTTCCACTCCCTTCGAAGGCCAGCCGGGCCGCCTTCCACCACAAGAGTGGAAGGCATGTCACCTGGCCGTCCACTCCTTAACCACCTTCTTGACCCCGTCTTCCCCACGATCTCCTCTACTCTCCGCCCTTGTCCCCCACCACTCTGACCACTCCCCACTCCGTCGACTGCCGCGGCCACTACCGCCAACCCTTGACCACTCCCCATTGGTTGAAGGGAGATTTACGGGGATTTAGACCCCTGTTTTTTTCCTTTTTTCCCTTCGCCTATTTAAACCCCCCCACATCCTCTCGAGCGGGGGGTTAACAGGGAGGAAGGATTTTTTGGTTAAGAAGGATTTTTTGAGAGGCAGAGAGGGACCTTCTGGTGAGAAGCTCGAGGAGACTCCGAGGAGGAAAGCTCAGGCTGCATCTGGAAACGGGCTTGCCTTTCTAACTTCTCCCTTTTACTTTTTTTACTCATTCCATTACATTAGTAATACCACTCCATTCTCCACACACGCAACTTCTCTTCATTTGCATGCATGCACACATAGGATGACTTAGCGATCCGTACCCCCACAGAGGTTTTTAAAAAAACGGCAGGTGGGTGGCCATAACATATGGTCACCTTCCCTCCCCACCACCCATCCGGTGCGTTTCCCACTGATTTTAGTTAGTTTTTTACATCTTTATGAATAGATTTTGCACCCTACAGTTCTAATCGGGTTCGTCTTTGCTTGGTCTTTCCTTTTCAGGGATCCTTACCACCTACACGCGTGCAGAGTACCGGGCTCTCCTCCTTTGGCCGGCCGGAGGAAGAGAAGGAGGAACCGGCGTCTCCCGCTCCCACAAAACGCGCGATCACCTTCTACACCCCTGCGGAGCACAGGAACCGAAAAGTAATGCTCCTGGCGATCACACTCTCATTTCTAACCCCTACCCTTTGAATCGCCACAGTGCTAAGACGAACGGAGGAACCCCCAATTCCGAGGCCCCGCGGGCGCTGCACAGCCGCGGAGGGGGACGTTCCGGGCGCCTACAGCCCTCTGGCGATCACGGTGGGACATCAATAGCCCGCTGCACGCGTCGCGTTTAAAGGAAAAGAAGGTAAGGATCCTGAACTCCATAGTCTTTGGACGGCGGGACCCCAGTCGTCGAGCCCCTTGGACGGCCATCACTCGGCCGTCGGACCTGCTGGACGACCACCAGTCGGCCGTCGACACCGCCCGTGGACGGCCAACACTTGACCGTCCGAACCAGTAGACGGCCAGCCCCTGGCCGTCGACATCCTGTTCCCCTTTGACGGATAACCCCTGGCCGTCTACCTCCCTTTAGACGGCTATCACTTGGCTGTCCGGCCCATTGGACGGCCATCCCCTGGCCGTCGACATACCTTTGGACGGCCAACGCCTAGCCGTCCGACCCCCTAAACGGCCAGCCCCTGGCCGTCGGTTCTGCCGTTCTCTGCTTGCTACTGCTGTTCATGCATGATGTGCTGTTACCTGTTCTGCTGAACTGTTTCTCTGCTTGCTACTGCTGTTCATGCATGATGTGCTGTTACCTATTCTGACCTGTTGTTTGTTAACTTTCTGGGTTTTTTGGGGTGTTCTCCGAGGGGGTTTTAAAGAAGAGCCGGCATCACATCTTTTAGTCACCTCTCCCGTAGGATCTGACTCTCCACCTGAGGATTCCCACTCGGGTGCGACTAGTCTTATTCTGTTGGGAACCTCCGTCAGTCTCCGCGAGCCAGGGATTCCCACTTGGCCGTCGAGCAGGTTGTATCTGAAACCACCTTGTAAGAACCTTGGGGTTTGTGTGAGAAATCAGTGAACTATCTCAAGTTTGAAGACACCTAATTGAATCCCAGTGCAACAAGTTTTGGAAAAGTGAAGGGTCGTTAAGGGTTAAACTTGTTTTGCTAGAAACCAACTTTCATAAAACATTGGCAAACATTTCAAGTGAAACCTAAAATCAGCTAGGGTCTGTACTTCATAATGAACCGAATGTATGTCAATGCTGTATATGATGACATGGACCAGTTTGGTGGCAATGTTGTTCACAATCCTTTGTTTGAGATTGAAGAAGATCCACAACAGACCTTCATAGGGATGCTCCAAGCATCCAAAGAAGGTCCTCAGAGAAAAGATTCCGATGAATCCTCTACCTCACAAGGAGAGGATGAGCCAGTGATCTCCAGTAGGACATTCCAAAACCCTGGAGAAGATCCGGAACTCATTGCCGTCCTATCACGCTATACTCCGGATCAACTCATCCAGTTGGTTTCTCGTGGCAAAATTCAGGATGCCACTCCTCGGAAAACCCAATTCCAAGGATCTTCTAGCAGACCCCAGCCGGGTCAAACCATGCCCACTCATACGATCCCTTTTAACCCCATCAATCAGGTTACACCTCCCAAGCAGGAGGAGTTCGTTTATAAGAATGAGGTCGAGAATTGTGTACGGTGACTCATGGCCGAGAATCTCAACCTCAGGCAGCCATATTCTCTCTCGAGCTATTGCAAGCTCCCCCCAGCTTATTTCCCACAAGGGTTTAAGGTACCCAAGTACAGAAAGTACGATGGTACCACGGACCCCCATCATCATTTGTCTGGGTTTCTCATGGATTCCCATCAGTGGCTCTTCGATAGAGTCCTTCTGGTCCACCTTTTCCAAAAGTCCCTTGAGGGAGAAGCCTTGAGGTGGTTCTCTTCTTTGCCAGCTACTGACCTGATCAACTTTGACATGGTCTCTGAGAGGTTCATTACCCACTTCAACCATATGGCAGCCTTACCCCCCACCTTGTTCGATCTAGTAATGGAGAAAATGAAGTCTGACGAAGACTTCACTCATTTCGCTAACAGGTGGAGGGCCATGGCTTCTAGAGCGGAGGTCGTTATTCCTGAAGTACAAGCAGTCACCATGCTTATTAATAATGCTACTCCCCAGCTTCGAGCCATCCTTATGCTCAGTGAACTTCAGACGTTCGCACAGCTATACAACAGAGCTAGGGTAGTCCAGTCCCAAATTCGAGACTCCACTCTGCCTTCATTCTTTGAAAATAGAAGCAGGAATAAGAAAACCACATCAGCTCCTACCACAGAAGGAGTCACTATCAATGAACAGGTCAGCATGCTAGCACCACCGACCAGGGTTACCAATTCTCATTCTAAGTCTGATACTTAGCCCAGCCAGAAGCAATACTCAGCCGTCCCCCCCCCCCGACTAACTACAGTCGTCCTATGGCTAAGCGGGCCTCATATCCACCTCTGCCGGAATCACTGGCAGATATCTTTTATGCTTTGATGGCCTGCAATGCCATTCAACTTCCGCCTCCAAAGGAAGGTGTCCCGCGCAATGCGGACACCTCCAGGTATTGCCCTTACCATAGGATCACGGGACACACCATATATAATTGCTTCACCTTCAGGGACTGGGTGTATGATTTGAATGATGAAGGGAGGATAAATTGGGAAGACATGAGAAAAGCCATCGAGGCTCTAAAGGCTAAGAAAGAATTGGGGATCGTGAAGGACCCATTGCCCTCTCATCAGGTAGGTCAAGACCCCTCCAACTCTCAAGGGAAGATCAACACATTGATCAATGACTTGGAGCCCGTGACAGTTCGCAGGGAGCAGTACTGGGAGTATGAAGGGTCCGGGATAAAGCACCAAGACCCCATTTGGTCGTGTGAAACTAAAGGGGCTACCCCGGAAGTCTCCACGCTTTCTCCTAATGAGCCTTTGGTCCTAATCCGACCCAAAGAGCGATCGGCAACCCTCAAGCCGGTCTCCCTCGTTCAGATCCCTCCAATCACAGCCGAGGGACCCACCTTATCTGTCTTTTGTCCAAACAAGAACCAGGGTTCAATGATCAGCTTCAATCCCATTAGGTCGCCATTGGAAACAGACCCAATCATAGTAGGGGTAACACTCAGGAATCGCATCATTCCCCCGAGCCAGCCTCTGGATTCTCAAGAAAACTCATTCCCTGCCAAAGAGAACGCCCAGTCTGAGTATGACATACTCCAGCATCTAGAGAAGACCCCCGCTAAGATCTCCATCCTTGAGCTTATTCGCAGGTCTCCCACACATAGGGAGACGTTGTTCAATTTCTTGCAACAAATCACAGTGAATGAAGATCTTCCTAGTGGCGGGGTCACTAATGCCATACTCTCAGTCACTCAGACTCCTATGATCTCTTTCCCCGAAAAGGATCTAGCTCCCCCTGAGTGCCGATCCCTCCCTTTGTGCTTAACCGCCATCCTTAATGGTCATTCAGTAGATTCCATTCTATTGGATACCGGTGCCTCCATCAATGTCTGTTCCCTTAAGACCCTCAAAAGGATAGGGATAGACCCCGAGAAGGTTGAGTCAACCTCTATGATGGTCTCAGCTTATGACAATTCCCAGAGACCAGCAGACGGGAAGATCTTCCTCCAACTAGAAATCGGCCCGGTATCCATGACCTCGGAATTCTACATTCTGGACGTTAAGCCAATCTACAATGCCATTTTAGGGAGACCATGGATGGACCAAACCTTAGGAGTCCCATCTACCAACCATCAGTGCTATAAGTTCCCGTACAACGGGAAAATTGTGAAGGTTAAAAGCACTCCCTACATCGAGTCATTGGACTCGGTGACAGCAGAGCAAATTCCATCCATGATAACTTCCAGGAAAGGCAAAGAGCCTGTCCTTTCATCAGTGAATTCCCACCTGAGGCCTAGGTCAGGTATAGGTTGGCAGCTCATGAGTAAGATGGGATATAGCTCAGGCTCTGGGTTAGGGAAAGAAGAACAAGGAATCCGTGACCCCATCTCAGAGAACCCTGTTACTGGGGGGTGTGGCCTGGGATATAAGTTTGCTGAACCATCAAAAGAAGCGAAGGGATGGTCCCTCATGAATCATTTTGTAAGAAAGAGGCCGGAATTACCCAAGACAGAAGAAGAGGTGCGAGAATGTTATGAAGATGATCAAGAGGAGGACTTTGGCATATCCTCCTTGTTCTGTGAATCAGCCAGACCGACGGTAGGGCTTTTCTTAGCCAGGGATGAACCAGCCCCAGCTACGTTCATTCCTTTCTTGTTCCATCCACCTACCGTTCCGATGCTCTCAGCTCCGACCAACGCTAGCTCTTCTGAGTGTTCCATGCTACATGCGTTTAGTCACGAAAAAAAAAGTCCAATTCCCATCCCGCTGGAGGGGAAGTCACTTTCGAGGAGCCCGTATGGTGGGGGAGCCCTGCCGTCATGGAATCTTTGTCCCAAGGGTCTACTCTTGTCCCATCTAGGACAGAATTGACCCGTTCTCCAAACCATGTACATAGTAGTTTAGGAATTAGGTTAGCTTCCTCCATGTCTAGAAATTATAGGACTAGGCAAGTTCCTTTGTTCTTAGTTCAGGAGTTAGCAAATAGGTGCAAAGATTTGAAAAAATTGGATAAGTACCTTCAGATTGGGGTCATCTCCGAACCACTGGAGGTAGTGGAAGAAGAGTCTTGCAGTGATGATTTAGGCGTGTTTGAGCTTAGTGAAGAGGAAGAGGTGGATGACTTGGTCGAACCACTTGTGAGTGGGGCGAGACGGTTTGATGAACCTTCATCAGCTATCGACGAACCCACTAAAGAAGTCAACCTCGGAACAAAGGAGGATCCGAAGATAGTGCTAATTAGTGCCCGCTTGAGTCTAGAAGAAGAAGGGTCCATAATAGCCGTGCTCCAAGAGCACAGTGATGGGTTTGCGTGGTCATACGAGGACATGCCTGGATTAAACACAGAACTGGTAGAACACCGGCTAATCCTCAAACCCGACACCAAGCCCGTAAAACAAAAGTTGAGACGGCTACAACCGGAATTAGCACTTAAAGTAAAAGAAGAGGTTGACAAACTACACAAGGCCAAGTTCATCCGGGTAGTACTCTACCCTAAGTGGGTAGCTAATATCGTCCCGGTGGCAAAAAAGGACAGTAAGGTTAGAGTTTGCATAGACTTTCGCAACCTCAATCAAGCTTGCCCGAAGGATGATTTCCCACTACCTCATATAGATTGCTGGTTGATAACACGGCTGGATTTGAGATGTTATCCTTCATGGACGGTTTTTCAGGGTATAACCAGATCAGACTAGCTGAGGAAGATCAGGAGAAAACATCCTTCATAACTCCATGGGGAACCTATTGCTACATGGTCATGCCGTTTGGACTTAAGAATGCTGGAGCCACCTACCAAAGGGCTATGATGGCAATCTTTCATGACATGATTCACATTGATATGGAGGTCTATGTAGATGATATCTTGGTGAAATCCAAAACCAGGAAGGGGCACGCTCAAATCCTTAGGGCTGTAATGCAGAGATCGAAGGAGCACCAATTAAAAATGAACCCGAAGAAGTGCGTATTTGGTGTTTCTTCTGGAAAACTGCTAGGATTCATGGTGAGTAGAAGAGGGATTGAGGTTGATCCAGACAAAGTGAAGGCAATAGTGGAAATGCCCCCACCTAAGAATGTCAGGGATGTAAAGGGTCTGATCGGCCGTTTGCAATTCATCAGACGGTTCATATCTCAACACTCTGTGAGATGCAAACCCTTTTACGATTTATTAAAAGGAGGGGTAAAGTTCATTTGGAGTGATAAGTGTCAAAAGGCCTTCGATGAATTGAAAAGTTACCTCCTCAACCCTCCAGTCCTTATGGCTCCTATCCCGGGGCGGCCTCTACTGCTATATGTCTCCACCACTGAAGAATCGGCTGGTGCAGTATTGGCCCAATTAGACGACGAGAAGAAGGAAAGGGCAGTGTACTATCTGTCCAAGCTTTTCAATGATGCCGAAAAGCGATACGCTGCTATGGAAAGGACATGCGCGGCCGTCGTCTGGGTAGTGCAGAAATTGAAGCACTACTTCCTCGCCCACGAGGTCAAACTTCTAGCGAGAATGGACCCGATCAAATATCTGCTAGAGCGGCCAGTTGTAACAGATAGGCTGGTGCGATGGCAGACCTTCTTGAATCAATTCGACATCACTTATGTAAATCAGAAGGCTGTGAAGGGGCAAGCAATTGCCGAGCACCGAGCTCATCACCCACTGCCCACATTTTTACCTGTCAACGAAGAATTCCCGGATGAGGAGTTGTGCTTAATAGTGGATGATGCTCCATCCTGGGTCCTTCATTTTGACGGGGCGCTTAATTCCCAAGACAGTGGGATAGGAGTGGTCCTCGTATCTCCAGAAGGGGTAAGTGTTCCGCATGCTTGCCAACTCTCCTTCTCAGTAACCAATAATGTTGCTGAATATGAGGCTCTCCTAGCTGGCTTAAAATTGGCGTTGGTTCTTAATGTCTTAGAATTGAGGATAATTGGAGACTCTCAACTAATCCTCCGCCAAACCGTGGGCAAGTACCAAACCCGGGATTCAAAACTGAAGCCATATCAGGAGTTGGTGAAGTCACTTACTAGGCGTTTCAGAAGGATCACCTATGTGCATATGCCTAGATCTCATAATATCCTAGCCGATGCCCTGGCCTCTCTATCTTCAGCTTTAGAGATTCCTGCCACCAAAGGCTCAGCCACCATCACCCTACACAAGCAAGATTTGCCTTCCTTCCGGGACCCTTGGTTCCAGCAATTCCTCCGTCCATCCGAGCATATCTCCGCTATCACGGATGAACTCTCCCCTGATTGGGATGATGGGAATCCATGGTATTTTGATATCATGAATTATCTCCGCGATGGGTCATTCCCGTCTTATGCCACATCCTCTGATCGTAAGGCTATCCGCCGTGCATCTCAGCGATACCTTATCCTAGGCGGCCGTCTTTTCAGGAGATCCTTTAGCGGAGTACTTCTTCGGTGTCTAGATGATACCGAAATTCATCATGTCATAGAGGCAGCTCATGCCAGTGATTGTGGTGGTCATGTCTATGGTCGTGCCTTAGCCCAGAAACTCCTCATGTCCTATTATTGGCCTTCCATGGAGGCCGATTGTTCCATATTCGTCCAAAGGTGCCTGAAATGCCAGTTACATGCTAACAAGGTTCATGCACCTTCTTCATCTCTCAAATCCGTCATTTCCCCGTGGCCCTTCGCCATGTGGGCATTCGACGTTATAGGACCTCTGGAGGATCGATCAGGTGAAACAAAAAGGAAATCATTTATCCTAACCGCCACTGAATATTTCACTAAATGGGCTGAAGCGGAAGCATTTGCAGAAATCAAAGCATCCACGGTGGTGAAGTTCATCAAGCGCAACATCCTCGCCAGGTTCGGGACACCGCGTGACCTCATCACCGACAATGGACCCCAGTTTATCTCCCAAGAGCTCTAGGACATGTGCAGTAAGTATGGCATCAATTTGCATCATTCTTCGCCTTACTACCCACAAGGAAATGGTCAGGCTGAAGCCACCAATAAAACCCTCATTCGAATCATTAAAAGAACTTGCAGATCACATAATTATTCAGACTGGCCTGATCGTCTAGTAGAAGCTCTTTGGGCGTACCGTACTTCCGTCCGAACCCCTACCGGACAAACACCTTATTCACTCACGTTCGGAATGGATGCGGTACTTCCATATGAGATTCTCTTCCCTTCTCTAAGAGTGCAGTTGGATAATGGAATTAGTGACACCGAGCGTCGTAACGCCATGTTAACCCAACTGGAACTGTTAGACGAAAAAAGGATGATGGCGGCAAATCACGCCCAGGTTTACAGAAATAGGATTGCAAGATTCTATGCAAAAAAGGTTCTTGAAAGAAAGTTTCGAATTGGGGAAATGGTTCTTAAAAGAAAAATGATCAAAATTCCTGGTCCCAGGAGCAAATTGCAAGAAAATTGGGAAGGCCCATTTGTAATCAAGGAGGCATACTCAGGTAACGCTTACCGCTTAATCAATGAGAAAGGAGAGGAATTGCCCCACCCATGGAACGGGGTATATTTGAAGAAGTTTTATCCATGAAAACACAAAAAAAATCAAAAATCAAAAATCTCAAAAAAATCAAATATCCAAAAAACATCAAAAATATTTGTAAATATGTACATACTCCTATGAAAAAATGACAAAAAATCAAAAAACACAAAATCCAGCTATCTGGTGACTGCCATGTAATCCCCTGTCTAGGTCTAGTTGCATGATAGGTTGGGTTAACATTGAGGTTTGGCTAAGATTTTGGTCCACCAGAACCTTGGACGTGTCTACTTTACTTTCATACGGACCCCTGTGCTCATCATGAGATGCACACACCTGCACGTTTTTTCAAAGAGAACCTGTTTAAAATGAGTTCCAAGTCTTTGGTGCACTGTCAAATGCAACATTTGCTCTTCGTCTCTCGACCGATCAGGACAGTTGACGCCCTTAAACGGTTGAGCTCAGCAAATTGCGGTTCCTCAACAACCCGATAGATATAACCCCTCAACAAAAAAGGACCCAGAAATGAAATGTAAAGGACCAGAGCACGTGAAGAGGGCAGTGTCCCCGCAGGCGGAATATCAAATAACCCCAATAAATGTCAAGAGCGGAAAAGAAATACAAAAAAGAAAAAGGGGTTCAAGCAATCATGAAAAAAGCCTGGTCGTAACCGTGCCTGGCCAAGGAATCCAATAAAGGCCTGAAAAGTCAAAATAGGGGCATCGAAGAGGTCAAAAGGAGTCCGTTTTGTCACAGCTTGTCCTTTTAACGGTTTTGTCAATCCTCCTTTGAGGTTTATCTCCAAAATTTCTTCACTTTTTCCCCCTCAAGGTTAGCACGAGATAGCTATCTAAAGACTGAACATCATTTTAAAATGGTTCGTTTTCAAAAATCGTCACATGCTCACATGATCACAGGAGTCCAAAATGGGTGAAGAGTAATGTCGATGTTTCTGGTGAACTAATTTCTTAACCATAATCTCAATGTGTACTCTTACAACTTCGAGCTTAGGTCAATGCATGCGCGTCACCAATCGGTGCGACGGCGTCTGATTCCGGGTCAGCGTCGCGCAGTTGACCGTTAGGGTTCCAAGGTGTTCCATCATATACCTTCTAGATTGTGAGGAAAGAGACCCGGGTCGGGCAAATCATTTACCTCGAAAACTTTTTGGGCAAACTTGGTGGTCGGAAGCAGCTGGGAGCCTAAGTATGGCATGACGGTATTGTCATCAGTATGAGTCTTAACCGGTCAAGCTTAGTTCGAGGAGTCTAGAGGCCCAAATCAATCTAGATGCGAACTTAGGATACCTGGGAAGTTGAAGTGTGCATTTCCCTTTATCATTTGACTAGGCTGACTCTGGGCAGTCACCAGGTGGACGGAATCAAAACATGTTTTATCATACATCTAATTTGATTTGCATTTGCATGATGCATTCATATTTCTCCATTTGTCTGGTTAGTAGGACACGGCCCCTTGACCCTACGCGAAGGCTAGGGAAAGGTAGTTGCTCTCTTTTGGGCAAGGGGCCGAAACAGATGCTACTAACAGTTTCCCCTAATGTTGTGCATGCAGGAATCACAGGTACGAGCAGAAAGCAGAACAAAGAAGTGCCCATATAGATATAGAAATATGCAAGCATAATATCATACATCATCACGACACAGGGGCATACCCCTGCGCCTGCTCTCTCTCAATCCTTTCCCCTTCCCTCAACATCATCATCTCTCCTATCCCGAGAGGGGTGCCTCATCTGGCTCTCGGCATCCTCCTCACGAGCACGACGATGTCCGGAAGCTGGACGCATGGACCCCGATGAACCAGTGGGTTGTAATGCCCTCCACGCATCCTCGGCTAGAAGGAGTCGAGGTCTCTGAAAACGGAGCTCCCAGTAGGAGCCTGGCCAGCTGACGGGGTAGGAATAGGGGGACGAGCTCCTGGACTCTGAGCGCTGGATCTCATAGCTCGTTCTCGCCCCTTCTTCATCACCCGGTCCCACAAGGTCCGGTACTTGAAATCCAGCTCCCGCACCTCTGCCTGTGACCTCACCAGCTCCTCCTGCAGGCCAGCCATCTTACCCTCCCAGTACACGTCTGGGTGGGATCCCTCGCTCGCTCTGGCCCGAGCCACCCGCTCCTCCAAAACCTGGTCCCTCAACTGCTGGTTGAGGTTCTCCAACTCCTGCACCCGTGCCAAAGCGGCCTCCAACTCCTGGCGCTGTAAAAACAAGAAACTCAGGATCATACATGCTCAATCATCATAACACAAGGGCAGAACAAATCTCACCTGCTGTGCCAAATCAGCCTCCCGGGCCTCAGCCCGGCGAAGAGCATCCTGCAATCTCGTCTTACAATCAACTGGGGCACCTGGCCCCTGGGTCGAAGGGCCCGCACCGGGATCACCTCGCAGCCCATGGCGGATTAACGCCTCTCTCTGCGTCACAAAGATTTTCCAAAGTTAAGGCGGGGAACCTTGCACACTAACTTAGAAATCAGATTTCTTACCAACTCTCTAATCTGGGCAAACAGGTCGCTCGTCTGCAGAACTAGAAGCTCATTCTGACTCCTCAGAATCTCGATAGCTTCAGTCTCATGCATCTGTTATAGGAAAATCACTAAGATTAGTCCATGGAGAATTCAGGTGCAAGAAACTGAAGGGTTGAAGTGACGTACCCGCCGTGTATCCAGAAACATGCGGTTCGAGTACCGCCGGGAATAATCTCCCATGTACTTGAAGCTGTTTCGCAGGGATTTATCCTCCTGCAGGGCATCCCCAGTGCGGTGCCATATGGCGATCTCAGCCCGCCTCACTACTCTCCAGTCTTGACCAATAGCGGGAGATCGGCGGCGACCTCGGTTCATATCAGGATGGTCTGGGTAAGTAACTAGAGGCTGATGCCATCCCCATGTGCGGTATGCCAGTCGGACAAAGAGGCCGTCACAGATGTTCACGCACAGCAGGGGCACCTCCCGCCGGAACTGAGAAAGGCTCTGGGACACCCACGGCTGATCGGCCAAATCCTCCTCCGCGTATGGCATCCACACCACCTAAATGGAGCGGAGAATTAGATCTAATCATTTCAGGTGCACATGTACTTCAAGTTACTCACCATATGAGGAGGGAATGTATCAAGCTGACCGCGGACGTCCTCCACACGATACGACACCGGGCGATAGTCCCGGACCACCTCCCACTGCGCCATCAAAGGGGTCCACCCCTCGCGGTCCGCTGATACATTCCCTCGGCCGAAGGGAAAGCGGGTGTAGCCCCAGATCTGCAAGAGACAACCTAGTCAGTGCCAATCAACATGAGTAAGGAAGAGAACCACAGCTAAGAGGATTACCTGGAGAAAAGGGGTGAACCCACCCAAGTTACCAGAGCCCTGGCGGTAGCCCACCAGGTGGGAGAAAAGATGGCCCAGCATGGCAGCTCCCCACGCCATCTTCTTCGCTGCCTCAAGGTCCTCCAGCAGCGGCAGATACTTCAGATTCACTCTATCTGAAGCTGTGGCAAATAGCAGCCGCCTAAAGAAAAACAGGAGGAAGATCTGCAGGTTCTCGTCATCCGATCGGTCGTCCAAGTCCAGGAGTGTCTCTACTCTCTCTGCGAAGGCCTCCAGCGTCTCGCTCGGCATCCGCCGCACCCGGCTCAACCCCACCGATCGGGCAAAGTGCCCAAGGGGTATGTGGGACAACGCTCCCTGCACCCTGTAGTATCCCTCGCCTAAGAGTCGGTCGGATAGCTGGCGGTAGTCCCTAAGCTCAGGGCCCACCACTGGATCTCCGATGACCGGCAGGCCTGTCAAGAATGACACATCCTCTAGCGTAGGCAGCATGTGTCCCCACGGCATGACGATGGCCCGGCATCTGTCATCCCAGCGCTCTCGAAGAGCCACTAGGAAAGGTGCGTCCACCATGAATGGTCGGACCCGGAACAGCGGCCCGAACCCGAAAGCGTCCACCTGAAAAATGAGCTGATCTGGCAGGGCGTGGTACCAGGCCCAGACCAGCTCCCATGAAACGCGGCCTCGGACCCTCTGAGGACCCTGAAAAAATCCAAACAAGATCAGTAAATAAGGGCATAAACAATTGAGCCTCCACCTGGTCGGACGGCGGGCCTGTCCGCCGTCCGCGCAGACGGACGGCAGGTCTGTCCGCCGTCAACGCGGACAGACGGCCGGCCTGTCCGCCGTCCACGCGGACGGACGGCTGGCCCGTCCGCCGTCCACGCGGGCGGACGGCCGGCCCGTCCGCCGTCCACGCGGGCGGATGGCCGGCCCGTCCGCCGTCCACAGTCCGCCTGCGTGGACGGCGGACGGGCCGGCGCCTGCACCGGCCGCCCTCCCTGCGCTTCACAGAAAATCAAAAAAGAAGAAGCTTACCTTCTTCCTCGGGGGCGCCTCCTCGCCGCCGTCCTCTCCGTCATCTTCGCCTTCTCCCTCCTCTTCCTCTCCCTCGCCAGCGCCTTCGTCTTCCTCGTCCTCCTCTGTCGCCGCCGCCGCTACCTCTTCTCCTTCCTCTCCGGCATCACCGCCGCCGCTGCCGCTCGGGGCGTGTTCGCCGCCGTAGGCGTCCTCGGCGTCGCCTGCGCGGACGGCTTCGTCTCCACCGCCGCCGCCGCCACTGGGACCCGCTTCGTTGCCGCCGCCAGCCCTCCTCCTCCTAAGAGCACGGGGGAGCCACACCCTCGCCATGGACGTCCTCTTTCGAAGGTCGGATGAAAGAGAAGAAGAAGAAGAGCAAGAGAAGAAGAAGAAGAACAGGAGAAGAGCGCAGAAGAAAAAGAGAGAAAGCCGGGTTAAGTCTGCGTAAACCGCGGGAGGACGGCCACACCATGGCCGTCCGTTGGCGTGGATGGCCACGGCATGGCCGTCCGATGGCGTGGACGGCCACTCTCTGGCCGTCCGAGGGCGTGGACGGCCATGCGCTGGCCGTCCGCCGGCGCGTGGCCGCCACGGACGGCCACGCGCTGGCCGTCCACCCGCACGGACGGCCACGCGCTGGCCGTCCACCCGCATGGACGCCCACGCGCTGGCCGTCCACTCGCACGGGTGGCCATGCGTTAGCCGTCTGCCCGCTCGGGCGTCCAGGAGCCCGCCAGAGTCAGTTTAGCGGAGGGTTAGCCATTCGGAGGCAGATTGCTCATATGTGCAAAAAAAAGAATTTCAGATGTTATTTATTGAAAATTGAAAGGCTACATTATTCCAACGCTCTGCGCCCCATAAAAAAGGCACAGACAGCATGACGGATATTGGCTAAATAGCCTACATATTCTGCGACTTCCCCTGAAGACTCTGCTACGTCTAGACATGCCTTGGTGAACCTGGAGTGACGCCGCCATGCACGTCGGAGCCGGTGTATGGCCTGAACCTCTCTCGCGTACCCAGTGTGTCGCGGCACGATCAGGGTGTCATGTAAGGCAGGGAATGGTACTTGTCTGGGAATGCCGATCTGAAGATGACAGCGATGTCCCTGATACACAACCAACTCATCGGGGCCAATCAGCCACAGCTCACGGTCGCGAGAAGCCCTCGTGGTAAACTCCGTGTTCCGAAGGATCATTGGGACAAATATGAAGTTCTCCACAGGCAGGAAGTTTAGGTAATCACGCCAGTCGTCCTGCGTCTTCAGATGTGCCGTGAGACACCTAACTTGATCCTCGGGGCCAAGAAGCGAGCGTGCAGGATACCACGCACTGTGCTGAAATATTCTCGAGGCAGAAGTTACACTTTCATCAAAATCGAAGGACACATGCATTTCCATCCATAGTTGCAAAGTGAACAGACTTCCTCTCGCAGATCGCCCCATGCTCATATGGCTGAGCCCCCCGTACAGGTGTGACAAGATCACCGCGGCAAGAGAGTGGCCTCTCTGCAGTAAGTTCAGCACGCTCACATATTCCTTTTCTAGCACCGAGCCTGTAGTGGGGAACCACAGGACTCCCCCAAGAACCAAGCACAAACCTAGCATCAGTCTTTCAGGTTCGACCACCTTGCGCTTAATTTCTCGGATCAGCCAATATGCAAGGCGGTCAACGAGGATCCCTCGGCTGTTGGTCATACGGCATGCTTCCCGTTTATCCCGGACAATGTCAGCGAAGGTCTCTTCCCACGAAGGCAAGCCAGAAGGATCACCGGCGGCTAGGCCCTCCCAACCATAGAAAGTCTCCACCTCCTCCAGCAAGACTGTTGCCTCGAACTCCCTAAATACAAAGGTGTGGGTCTCCGGATGCCACAACTCCAGCAGCGCACCCAATCCTTCCCAATGCCAGTGGATGGCAGTAAACCATTTGGCGAACACGATGGAGCGTGTCAGGTTCCATCGATGCATGAACACCCTCATGCTTAGTGTGATCACTTCCAATAGGGCCGCGAGCCATGCGTACTTGCGGGTATGCCTAGCATCAGGGAACTTTGGGAGGGGCTGCAAGGTAACCAAAAATCAACACAAAAAGAAGGGAGAGACGAGGCAAACAAATAAAGGTCCTAGCCTACCTGTCCGTGGGCCACCAGGTTGCTCAGGTGGCCATCCACATCAGACAGAACTCCAGGCCCTTTGGCAGTAGCACAAGTAGAAGACGAGGCCATCCTTGCACAGGAAAAGTTGAAGTTCTAGAAGAGGACCCCGCGACAACAACCCTTTTTATTATCTCGGGATAACCTCAACACTTTCCACACTCCACAAAAGACGGAGAGGCATCCACATCCCTTTCCTTTCCCCCTTTTGTGGACGGCATGCCCTTTGTCTTCCACCTTTTCGTGGAAGGCAAGCCCCTTGGCCTTCCATCACTTTGAAAGCAAAGCCCATCCACGAGAGGACAAGAGGCCTTTCCCCCCTCTCTCCAAGGAGGTAACCTCACCCCACAATCAAAGAGACCACCATGGTCCATGAATTAATGGCCCATCTTGGAATTCGAGTCGAAGCCATATAGGATTGGCATTCTACCGATAGAATAGCCATATCTTCCATATCGGCTTCGACTCGAAACAAAACATTTGCTTCTTATCTTCCTGCAATTTGAAATGTAATGTTGTGATTATTGAAAAATATGAACGTTGCTGATGTGCGTTCTTGCAGCTGCAGGGAATCGGAGGCGAATAGGACCAAAGACACAGGTGGCTAATAACTTTGGGCATATAGACTCTGAGTTCCTCTTTAAACAAAACAATGAGGAGTCTATATTCCCCAAGTTATTCGATTGGCCAATAAATTCCTCCTGTTTGCATTAGGAATTGCATTAGGAATTTATTTTTTCTAAATTTCAACCCAGCATGCATTCGCATAAGCATTCATCCTCGCCCTAGGGGTAATGACCATAATTTCATCACTCTGCTTAACCCATCACTGATCTGTGATTCTGACAATTGTACGTTTGTTAGCCTTTGATTTGCAAGACCCTTTCTCCTTTTTCCACACGTGTGCTTGAGATTCTCTCACTTGGCGATCCCACGATGCGCCAGGCCACCGCGCGCCCGTTGTGTTGAGAGTCCTTCAAGTCATACTCCTACACTTTTCATGCTGGAGATCCCCTTGGGCCAGATCGCTATATTCTGGTACGCCAAGGCCTCGCGGTCCCAGCACCCGAGGGTCCCACGGACTGTGATTCTCTAGTACTGAACTCTGTTCCATTTCTTAAACCACTCTTGCAACTCAAATAGCTAGCCCTCACGCACTTGCCGCATTTGTATGTCATCCTTGGGGATAACTCATCCTTCTCCGGACGGTCCAAAATCAGCTTCGATTTCCGGAACACCTATTTATCATTCCGTTCCACTCCACTGCAAAACAGGTGTCCCGGAGGGGCATTTGTAGACACCAATTTTGGACCAGCCTTTTGGTCATAAATCCCCTCCACCATCAGCTCATCATCATAAATCCCCTCATTTCAGCCATCTAAGCCCACTACTAGCTAGGCCCATTAACCAAATCCCGACCCCTTTTCACCTTTTCGTGGAAGGCCAGCCCCCTTGCCTTCTACCGCCTTTGAAGGCCACCCCCTGCCTTCCAACCCCTTCGAAGGCCGCCCCCTTGCCTTCCACCTTTTGGCCACTTTTTTTTTACCTTTTCGTGGAAGGCCAGCCCCTTGCCTTCCACCGCCTTCGAAGGCCACCCCCTGCCTTCTACCCCCTTCGAAGGCCAGCCACCTCGCCGTCCACCTTTTTCACTTTTTACCACTTTTCGTGGAAGGCCAGCCCCTTGCCTTCCGCCTCCTTCGAAGGCCACCCCTCGCCTTCCACTCCCTTCGAAGGCCAGCCGGGCCGCCTTCCACCACAAGAGTGGAAGGCATGTCACCTGGCCGTCCACTCCTTAACCACCTTCTTGACCCCGTCTTCCCCACGATCTCCTCTACTCTCCGCCCTTGTCCCCCACTACTCCGACCACTCCCCACTCCGTCGACTGCCGCGGCCACTACCGCCAACCCTTGACCACTCCCCATTGGTTGAAGGGAGATTTACGGGGATTTAGACCCCTGTTTTTTTCCTTTTTTTCCTTCGCCTATTTAAACCCCCCCACATCCTCTCGAGCGGGGGGTTAACAGGGAGGAAGGATTTTTTAGTTAAGAAGGATTTTTTGAGAGGCAGAGAGGGACCTTCTGGTGAGAAGCTCGAGGAGACTCCGAGGAGGAAAGCTCAGGCTGCATCTGGAAACGGGCTTGCCTTTCTAACTTCTCCCTTTTACTTTTTTTACTCATTCCATTACATTAGTAATACCACTCCATTCTCCACACACGCAACTCCTCTTCATTTGCATGCATGCACACATAGGATGACTTAGCGATCCGTACCCCCACAGAGGTTTTTAAAAAAACAGCAGGTGGGTGGCCATAACATATGGTCACCTTCCCTCCCCACCACCCATCCGGTGCGTTTCCCACTGATTTTAGTTAGTTTTTTACATCTTTATGAATAGATTTTGCACCCTACAGTTCTAATCGGGTTCGTCTTTGCTTGGCCTTTCCTTTTTAGGGATCCTTACCACCTACACGCGTGCAGAGTACCGGGCTCTCCTCCTTTGGCCGGCCGGAGGAAGAGAAGGAGGAACCGGCGTCTCCCGCTCCCACAAAACGCGCGATCACCTTCTACACCCCTGCGGAGCACAGGAACCGAAAGGTAATGCTCCTGGCGATCACACTCTCATTTCTAACCCCTCCCCTTTGAATCGCCACAGTGCTAAGACGAACGGAGGAACCCCCAATTCCGAGGCCCCGCGGGCGCTGCACAGCCGCGGAGGGGGACGTTCCGGGCGCCTACACCATTCTATCATCTTCAGTACATGAGTCTGTACTGAAGTTCCCTCTACCATCTGAGCCTTGAACATATTCTTAGATATCTCATATCATTCGATTCTGCTCTGCTCACCAAGCAACTCTTTCAAATGGAGCATGATAGATCTAGCATCCATCTTCTCATGTTGCCTCTGCAATTCATTGCTCATAAAGGCTAACATGTAGCATTGGGTCATGGTGGAGTCTTCCTTCCACTTTTCATATGCAATCATTTCCTCCTCTGGGGCATCTAATGCTAGTTCAATAGGAGGTTCATTATCCAAGACATAGGCATTCTGCTCAGACCTGAGGACAATTTTCAAGTTCCTGAGCCAGTTTGAGTAGTTGGTGCCTGTCAAACGGTTGGCATCGAGTATGCCACGCAACAGATTATGGTGCGACATTCTAGCCTACATGAGATAATCAAATCATAATTAGCAGGTATTCAGATTAACTAAAACAAGATATGGACTTTATTTATCTAGTTTTACTTCCACTAATTTTCGTCGGACTGTATAACCTTCAGATATACAGAACGGCAGACGCCGACTGTCTCCTAATGGAGATCAAAATCTCCAAGCATTACAGTATGACCTCGGGTAAACACATAGTATCATATTATTATCTCAGAGCAATCATCTTATGATAACTGCAACTCCTTGCAATATCCGATCATACTTCGGCTCCTAGGTTCCGGGTAAACACAGTAGACCATTATTCCCAGTCTAAGCTTTACCACAAATACGTGACAGAGTAGAGCGGAAATATAGTTCCTGGGTAAATACGTGGATCATTATATCGTTCCTCTACTCTTATCCATAGGCATTTAATGCCATGATCAATAGTCCTCTCAACAGACGATTGTAAACCTCGGGTAAAGACATAGTATCTACCACCACTGAATTAAGTTCTATTAATCATATTGATGGAGAGCCATGCGGTGCATTCTCAATGACTCGCGTTATAGCTTAGAATTTGTGATGAAAGTTTTATTTATTTACTTTGGTCTCATCTAAGGTAATATTATTAAATATATTGAATATATTATATATACTAATAACCTAGCAAAATATGATTCATAATCAAAAGAAATACATACGCATCGCATACATGTCATTAGTGTGGTCATGGACGACACAATGGTTTGACTTGAGCCAAACAGTCAAACATACACACAGAATATAACAGTTTATATCATGAGTCTGCAAACTCAAAGATTTAATGAACTCCTTCATATCCATCGTGTTGCAGGTGTGGATCATCCTCGCTCTACGCATAGCCACCTCGATCAAATTACATCAACAATTTAAAGGAAGAAGCCTTAAGACGAATACAAAGAGAGGGAGGTAGAAATACAATGGAATATGAGAGACAGAGGTTCGCAGACCTCTATTTATTAACAAATAATAAATCACACAATCACATTCCACATCTACAAAATAATGCACATCTATGACCACCGTGTAGCTTTTAATTAAAATAAACCACACAAGAATTGCACATCAAATGGCTTAATGAAAATCTTGAAAATAGTCAATTTTAGGTTTCATAAAACCAGAAACCAATCAAAATTGGATTTAGAATTTTCGAAAAATATTTTTCATTAAGTTTAAGCATGCTAATTTAAATCATAATTTAAACAAGCAAACCAATGCACATCAAATGTGAATAATAACTGAAAATAATGATCTAAGAATATACCATGCATCATTTGAACACTTCAAATAAATGGGGTTAATCTACCAATTAGATCATATAAGGTTTAATCTAATATTTAGAATTAATTAATTAATTTAACAACTTTTGTGAATTAATTAATCAAAACAAAATAAACCTTAAATAGGACCCATTGAAAATTGGATTTGATAACAATAAGTAAAATCATATTTTAAAATTAATTATCAATTCAATTATCAATTTTAATTATATAATTTAATATATATATATATATATATATATATATATATATATATAGGATCCTCCAAAGGGGAGACCCAAAAGGGCTCAGCCCAGTTGAGCCCCTGGCTCGAGCCAGGGCTCAGCCAGGGGCCCGGACCCAGGCCCGCAGGCCTGGTCTGGCCCCTGGCTGGCCCTGGCTCGGACCCCTGGCCCGAGCCAGGGTCTAGCTGGGCTGGACCCTATCGGCAGCTAGCCAAACCTAGCCGCCCGACAGGGTCGCCCGAGGGTTCCCTGCAATGCAGGGAACCCGACGACGCTGCCCCATTGGGGCCCTTCTCCGGCGCGGCCCCGGCGGCGGATGGCCATCGGACCCCAACCGCCGACAACGGCGACCTCGCCGGCGATGACCGGACACCGGCGACGGCCCGAGAGGGAGTCAAAATAGGATTTTTTTCCCCCCTTATTTCTCCCCAAATTTCAGGTTTCAAAAACCCAAAAATGAAGAAGAAAAATCCATGGCCGCCCATCCAAAACCCCAAACCACCGCCAGCAACCCATTGCTTAGGAGTGGAAGATCTTAAATCTAGGGGAAACACCCTTTGGATCCGATTAAAACACCAAGAACGAGGCGTTCTTCGTCCAACGAAGAACACGACAAAATAACCCCCAAAAAATTATTTTCTTCAATTTAAAATTGCGATCTAATCACAATGATCATCTCATGAACATTAATCTATCAAGAAAATAATTACTAGCATGGATTTAATTCAAAAATCACAATTTCAGAAGCCGAAATGACGAAAACACAGTAGAACCTGGCTCTGATACCACTGTTGGGATCGCTGTGTCGAGATCCGACCCAAATCGCAGCAGAATAAAATTTCTCGGGATCGGATCGATCCCATTTCAATCAACAAAAACAAGACCGGAGTAAATCGGATTTACCTTGTGTGGATTCGAATCCGTGTTCTTTTTTTGGTTCCGTCGGAGCAATGCTGTAAGCCGCGCAGTTGCCCGGCCTCTAGCGGTATCCACGCGGTTCTCCACGTGATGGATCGTCCTCGCCTCCTCGCTCGATTCAGCGTTCATAGATCCCGTCTGGCTGCGCGTAATCCGCCGTGACATGCGGATTTAAAAACTCCTGTCGGACGGAAGGCGGAGTAGTCGGGAGCCGAAGCGGAGCCTCCAGATGGCCGCCTCGTGTTGTACACCCAGTAGAGAGGAGAGAGAAAGAGCGAAGGCTAGGTTAGGGTTGCTGGCCCCCGACCTAGCATCCGTTCTTTTATAATAAGCCTATTTGTGATTTTTCATAAAAAGCGAGACTTATCTGAAATCCTGACAGATTATCCATCGACTTGAAAATCTTTTGCGTGTGACCCTCTAGGCCCAAATACCAGTCCAGTTAATGGTCCATTAAGCCCGGTAACTCTTTATGGACCCACTGAATTAATTAATATCCTTATATTAATTAATCAGCCGAATTTGATGTCCCACACTAAATTCGGACGAGCTTCCGATCACGTTGGATGTCAAGCAACATCGTGTGATCCTAGATGGCATTGGGGTTATCGCAACTCTCTATTGGAACCTTTCCGTCAACGGTTATCGCGCGGATATAATCCTTCATTTGTGCAATGTTCCCGAATCGACCTAGGGTATGGTTTATTGATAAACACTAGCCGATCGATTCACTTAAATCAGATGCCGCTAATCTATATCGGATAACTCTTTATCTGATACAGAGTCCGCCCTTGCTAGGGACTTAAGCGCATCATTCCCGGAACATTCTCTCTCAAACTATCGAGAGCGGATGATCCCATATTGAACATACAATTACCTTCGAGGACATATCACTGAACCCGATCACTTGACTTATTGATAACCCATGGTTAGGGATTCGTTAGTCAAGGTCAAAGTTCAGAAACCTACCAACAAGATATCTTTGGCGTCTCAGGTCCAAGGATCATCTACGCAACTGTGACAAAAGAATCGAGCTGGTTAACAGTGAGGCGTTTACCATCCAGCGATTCATAACCGGATCAGTTCAATGAACTCGTTCGCCAATGAGCACCTACAGGTCCAGCATAGTGTCTCCACACAAGTGACTTATAGGATCAGTCACCCTCATCATATGAGCTGAAGAAACCTATACTAGTCTATCCGGATGTTCGATGTCCTTCTCAAACACCCTATGACTAGGAACAATTAAGAAGATGTGTTTATAAGTCTTCGGTCCGGTAATTATGATCTCATTATAGTCCGAAGATTGTTGCACATGTTCATGAACTTCATCGTGATACGATAAACATAGATCGAATTAATTACACACAATGAATTAATGCCATTTATTAATAAACTGAATCAATACATAGTATCGGATTGACTTTGAGACCATCTAATACTAACACTAGGCTCCTCCAGTCCTAGGGATCTCTCTACCGCAGTCCTAAGGAAAGTCCGAGACTCTCGACCCTCCAGTCTCGTGCACTCTAAGCCCAGCAACTCCTGAGCTAGTCCATGATAATCGAGATACATGATCCCGCTAACCGCCCGACCTTCTACTCGAAGGCCGGTGATCCTGCATACATCCTTGGGACTGGGGACCATGTGTCCCCAGGGCATCAAAAATGCCCGACTCTCTGCATGCCACCTCTCTCTAAGTACCTGCGACAACACTAAATCTATCCAGAATGGCTCTATCTCTAGTATCTCTCTAAATCCCATCTCCGCTAGTCTCACCTTCTGGAAGTCCGGGAGACCCCTATAGGCGGCCACCACTAGATCCCAAGAGATCCTGGTCCTCATAGTGCCCTGCGATTTTCAAATAATTGATTAGAATCATCATTAGAACATTAATAATCAATTTTTAAATTAATTTTGAAGTTTAACCACAAATTTTGAATCGCATCAAGGAGCAGGGTCGCGTTTCAAAAGGCGTCCCTGTGCCCAGACGCCTTTCACCGCAGGTTTCCAGAACCTGTGGTTGGGCTCTTCCTTCCCCTCAAAATTGAAATTTAAGTATAAAGAGGGTGTTTCGAGGTTTACTAAACGGGGGCCGGCTTCCTCGGCCAGTGCCGCCACTTCCTCACCCACTGGAGCCTCGGGAGGAGCTTCCTCGGCCTCCATGCAAGCCGCCGCCTCTGCGAGGGCTTGTGCATCAACCACGACCTCTGGGACTTCTTCCCCCACTTCCATGTCTACGGTGCAAATGGCCGCGATTCGGTGTCGTTTCCCGCCGGCCCCGCTAGATCCACCGGATTCCATGGCCCAGAGTGTGGGATGGAGCTTAAAAGAGTGAGAGAAATGAGAGAGGGTGGCCGAGGGAGACCCACAGACACGCTGGAGTCGGAGAAGACACGCCGGAGTCGGAGAAGACTCGCCGGTGACGAAGAAGATGGCCAGAGAAAGGAAGAAACTCGTCGGGGCCGTGGTGATCGTCGGAGTTGCCGGAGCACAAGAGGAGAGAGAAAGTGAGAAGGTGAATGAGGAAGAAAGGGGCTCGGGCTCGCGAGACACTGTTTGAATTCGTGAAATCGCGTCTTAGGACAGCGACGCTATTCAGCGGCACACAAACTGAGGCGACAACAGAAAATTTTTGAAATTTATGAAACGCATCCCTTGCAGGCGATGCCTTTTGGATTTTACCGCCTCTTCTGGTCAGAGCCGTATTACAGGAAATTTGAAAGAATTATTATTCGTGTCTTTGCAGGAGGACGCTATTCAGTGGATTAATTACTAGAAACCTCTGGAAAATAGGAGAGAGAGAATTGAAAGGCGTCTTACTGGCAGGACGCAATTTAGGGTTCTTTTTTAGGACAGATTTTAATACTTGGAAATTGATTATCATTGAAAAGCATCTCTCTAAGTCAACGCGTTTTGAATCAACTAAACCCGAAAGTCCATATTTTGAGCAAAAATCACAGTTTCATTCAAAGGAAAATTACAGAAAAATTGCAAAGCTTTATAGGAGGATTTCTATTGTATTAAGGAAATATTTCTTTGATGAAAATAAAAAAAAATACATCAAATTGGAAGATAAGGGTGAAGAGCCTTTAAGGACGAATTTTCTTTAGCTCCTTTACATATGATTTCCACAGTTCTTTATTGGTTTCATGAGCAGTTTTTACACAACAAGTGAAGCCGATGTTCCAAAGGGTAGCAATGACTTCTGTCGCCTCAAAGTCTTCATCGGTATCTAATGCCCGCTTCTTGATTGGGGAAAGAGAAGATATTTCTGGAAATTCATAGCGAGGCATGTCAAGTTGAGGATGACAATGATGTAGATTATAGAGAATGAACTCAGTCGCCCCGATCAGTTGGAGCTCTATGCCGGCACCACGGCGCACCCGAGCCGTTTTTTCCATGAGAGCAAGTGGCGTAGACTCAAATCCAGTTCTGGGCATAGTCTTGAAATAAGCACGCCAGTCAGCTCGAGTCTTAAAGTTGGGCACTCGATTGGTCATGTTGTCATTGAACTTTACAATGTTGGCAATGTGGAAAATGGACTGTGCTGATATATCTGAGATATCCTTGAAACTTTTTCCTCATTATGGTTGAACTTGAAGTGGAACTCTACCCATAGAGCTAAGAGAAGCATGCTACAATAAGAAGGTTGACCCGTAGAAGTTGCAGAAAGCCCACTGTAGAGGTAGGCTAGAACCTCTGTGCTAATCTGCTTCCCTTCAAAAATCCCATTGACTGCACTGATTTGATCATCTTCTAGAACGTTATCTTGAGCAGGGAATAGTAGTACTCCAGCTAAGCACGTGGTGAATGCCTTCGTCACGTTCTATGTATCTTCATCCTTGAGATATTCTATCTTCTTCAGGGTTCATTAAGCTAATTTAACAAGATTGATTCCCTTCTTTGTAAGACAACCTTGAATTTCCTTTGGATTCTTCATAATCTTTTCCAATAATTGTTGACCCGTGATTCTTTCCCTGATGAATATCATCTCACTTAAATCAGGTTCATCATTGCTGACTTTAAGTTTAGGAAGACCCAATAGGAGTTCGACTTCTTCTAAGAGAATGGTGACTTCGAACGTGACAAAGAGGAAGGTATGAGTTTGTAGATGCCATAGTTCAATCAAAGTGCCCATTGCAACCCAATCCATCAATGTGCTCTTATAATGTTTGGCATGAACGACCAATCCTTGGATATGCCACTTGGCTATATAAGATTGCATGAAGAGATTGATCTTGTTAACTAGCTTTTGGACCCATAGAAGTGAAGAAAATTTTCTTGGACCGGAGAAGAAAGGATATCCCTAGATAAAGAAAGAAATTGGAATAGTTCTATCATACCTATGGAGAAGTGAAATATGGAGAACATGTAGAGAATTGCATAGAGAGAAATTTTGATTAGAGGAGAGATTAGCTTACTTATAAGTTAGGATCTCGCCCACTTAGATGGTCTTTTACCTCAGAAAGCTTTTCAATCGCCTTTCTCATCCTCTTATTTGAAGAATCTTGTGAAAAATCCATTCTCCTTGAATTGATTCCCTTGACTTATTCTTATTCTTCCCTTCTTTCTCTTGAGCTCTGGAAAGAATCCCTTACCTTTTCCTCTTGATTGTTTATTGTAATGTTTTGATATGAAGAGAAGAAGATTTTATAGAGTGATTTGCGAGATTGGGAAACCCTTTCTGAATTGGAAGAGAGATGTGCATTAAGGCAAGCAGAGTTCGGATTGGAGTCAGAATAGAGAATAGTTTCTGTAACTTAAATAATGTCTTGATGGGGCGACGTCATTTAAATGACGTCTGTGAACAGCGATGCCTTTTGATCAGGTTTCTGAATTTCTGTTATTTTTAAAAAAATCATAATTGCGTGATATTTAATTTGCTTGAAGTTACTAATGAAATTATGAGTGCAAGAAATAGCAAAGAAGTGAAAATGAAGCTGAGAATTTCACTAAGGTCCCACTGTGGGAAGTTCATGAGTCCTAGCCGTGACTAAAAAGACGGTTATCTCTACCTTGTATTTTTTTTATGTAATTGATTTGCATTATCATTATTATGTGTTAAATATTTATTAGAGTATATTAAGGACCTTGTGATTTTGATGAAACTGAAATTTGAGTTCCCCTTCAACAAAAACAGTTATAAATCCAGAAGATTCTTAATCGTACGGACATGCTGTTAGATTGTTAATTGATGGGGACGATGGTTTCGCTTTTGTGAAACGGTGCGTGGATAAACGAGCTTCGGTTTAGCACTGAATTGCAAGAATTGGTATATTGACTCATTGATGATGATTTAACAATATTATCCTTGACTAATTTATATTTATATTTTATTTTATATTTTTCTTTTAGCCCAACATGCATCGTGTAGGACTTTGAAATAATTTTGATAAAAATTAATTCATGATTAAATTTCAGACCATTGATCCAATAAATCCCAACGTGATATGAAATATTCCATTCTGAATTGAATATCTCGATTATCTTTGAGGTTTGCTTGAAGATATCCTTGGAATTCTATCTTTTCTTAGATTTATCACCCGATATTTCTTGTTTCCTCATAAGATCCGTCATGGTTGCAACATTTCCACATTGGCTGGTAACCGCTCTTCATGACGAAACCTGTAAGGTTTGTGACCTAGGGTACTTCCCAATCACGAAGGTTAATCGACCTTTTGTTTGTTTTGTTTCCTTCATCTAGACAAAATTGATTCCATCGATATTTTTGAGTTATCTTCACTGATTGTTTTGAGAAAGATTCCCATCATGTGATGTTGAGAGCGTGTCACATCACACCTTGGCATCACCTTTTCAGTACATTTCACTCTCGTGCAAAGTCAATGCCAAGGTGGGGCAGCTGTAGACACGCTAATTTTGACATCATATTGAGTAAATTTCATGTCACAATGATAATGCCCCAAAATTGTCTGATGTCTAATCATTAATTAATTTTTTATTAATTTTTTTCTTGAGATTCGTTTAATTACGTCGCTCATGCGCGACGCTATTTGGATTCATAGTAGAAATCGATTCGGAATTAAAATTAGTAAATTTAGGAGGATTTAACTTAATAGCGTCGCCTATGTACGACGTCATTTATGTTCTAATATGCCTGGATTTACGATTTCTAATTCCAGTTAATTTCCTAAATTGTCTAAAGCACGTCACGCGTAAACGACGCCTTTTATGTTTCCTAATTGTTTTTGGTTTTCCTTTCTGGATTTATTTCTATTTTGGCTGCTTTAATTAACTAAATGGCGTCCCCATTGAATGATGTGTTTTAAGAGTTTCCTGATAAATATGATTTGGCCAAGATTATCTAGTTCCAGAGGTTGGAAGGGTTTCCAATTCCCTTAATGATCATCTATGGCAAGTCCGAACCGCGAGAGAGTCCTTTTGGAGGCCAAAATACTCTAAAATCACTTCTTATAAATACACACGGACATTGACCTTTGAAAAAGGTTGGCTATTGGAGAATTTGGAGCTTCCAACAAGGTTTTTTGAAGGCCCTCAAGAAGAAAAATATGGACAACAAGGGAATGTGGACAACAAGGGAAGCTTGATCTTCTTCATCCTCTTCACCCTTTGAAGCCTACTGAAGACCAAGGCTATGGAGGGGTCATCATTTTCCTCTCTTCTTAATCTTTTCCATTGAATTTTGAGAAGATTCATATAGTTTAAATTTCTGTTTTTCACATAGTTCTTCATTACATAACTTCATCACACACATTCACTTCATCTTTTCCATGCCTATAGATCCTTTAGGGCAGTGGCGGATGCATGAATTTGGTCCAGTGGTGCCCTCAAATTGAGTACTGCGAACCAAGTTGGAGGTGGGACAACCAAAGATGCAAATGGGTCGGATTCGGTACGGATCTAAGGTAGATCCATGACCGTATTCATTAATTTATTGGTTTAGAAGTATTATCCATTATCGATCCTATAAGTTAATAATCGGTCGGGTAATTAAATCTTAGTGTATCATATGTATTCGGTAAAAAAACAATGTGTATTCATTATCTTATCTACTATAAATATTGATTTGAAAAGATAATTTATTAATTGACCTATAAGTTAATGATCGGTCAAATGAGCCACCTCCCAGGCTCGCTGGATCACAAAAATTAACATCTAAGAAAAACAAAATAAAATATAAATGAACCACCACCCAGGCTCACTGGATCACAAATATTTAACATTAAATACATAAATAAGAATATATATATATATATAAACCACCACCTAGGCTTACTAGATCACAAAAATTAAAGAAAATCTTATGTGGATTTGATACCTTGACTTGACCACTTCACAATGTCAACAATATTTTGCAATCTTCATATATTGACAACCTAGAAAGGAAGATAAACCTTTCAAAATTAATAGAAGTTTATCTTTCTTGACTTTCAGTAAAAAAAAAAATATTAGATTAAACTTTTTAAAAATAGAATAAATTAAAATTATTAACATTGCCAGTAAGAAGTTCAAAAGACATTAAGACACATACACACACATAGAGAAAAAGGAAAGGAAAGCAATCCAA
This sequence comes from Zantedeschia hybrid cultivar, assembly GCA_030544215.1. NCBI lineage: Eukaryota > Viridiplantae > Streptophyta > Magnoliopsida > Alismatales > Araceae > Zantedeschia > Zantedeschia hybrid cultivar. Next base: position 8,753,966 of record JARZZO010000013.1, on the reverse strand, counting down.
CATATGAAGATTGATGCATTACTGGTTCAACAAATGACCAAGTTAGCGGTAGGATTGGATAACAAATTGGTAAAGATGCCAAGATGGCATGCACAGTTGTGCAGGAAATGTTGTTCATTGTGCATAACTCTTAAAAGCATATCCCCTGAAAAAAAAAAAAAAAAATAGTGCTCCAGCATTCTTTTCAGTTAAATCCCATATTGCCATTCAGAAAGCAAAAAGAAATAAAATAAATTATCCGTCTTAACTGGAAAGTCCTAAACGCGGGGATCAACTACATCCACAACTCCTCCAGAAAAAAGGCTCATTTTTTTAAAAACCAATCCAAAGACAAGAAAACAATTTAAAAAAATATGAAAGAAAGCATGGAAAGCGCAGCAAGCTCACCTGTGATTGGCCCACGAAGGCGACCTCACAACTTTCTCCACCCGATCTAAGGGTTTCTTGAAGGGGTTTCACAATCTGATAAGAACCCACAGACAGATCTAGGAGTCCCAAAACTTGCGCACGCCATTCTCTATGTCAGATTCGAAGAACACACAGTAACAAAAAAAAAAGGTTCTACAGTTTCTTCAGCAACTCAACATTCAGAGACAAAAAGGAAGGACGTGACATCAGGATAAACAAATAGGAAAAAGAGACAGAAAAGAAAAAAGAAGTTGAGATCGATTACCCGTGGTTAGATCCACAGATTTACCAACGAAACATTAAGACAAGCACAAAACACACCCAAATCACACTACTAGAAACGCTCAAATCGCTTGCAAATCTGCCAAATCTAACAAAAAGCTGATGATTCCACTAAAAATGTTCAAATAACTCGCAAATCTGCCAAATGGCCCAAATCTGACACAACCCTAATTATTCCAAAAAAAAGCTCAAATCTAACACTACTAGATCCAACATAAACCTAATAATTAGACTAGCAACGCACAAATTACTCACAAAACACGCCGAATCTAACAGAACCAAAGATCTCCCGTCCCAACAATACTAGAACAGCAAGATTACCAAAAAAAATGGTTGGGGAAAAACCCAGATCGAAATCACAGCCAAAAACTGCAGGAATTAGATCTTTCGTGTTGGGGGTAGACCGTAGAAGAAATGGGAGGGAAAAGGCTAGATCTGGGGCGATGGGGGCATACTTGGCACGAAAATCGCAACAGCTGAGCACCTAGAAGGGAGGGGAATTCTCCAGCCGGGAGCCGGGTTGGGCTGGGTGCCTAGGCGGGGCTGGGTGGAGGGGCCGTGGGGCGGCAGCTGGCGCCTGGTGGGGCTGGGCAGAGCCGCAGAGGGGGGGTGACCGGCTGGTGGCGATAGGGGCGGCCAGGCAGGTGCCGCTGGGCAGAGGCCAGAGCAGTCGAGCAGGCGAAGGCGGAGATCGGACTCGGAGTCAGAGGGCAGCGGGCCGCAGTGGCACTGGGCGGAGGGCGGGAGTGCGTGGGGGCTGCAGCGGCTGCCGATGGGGTGGGGGTGCCGGGTACTGGCTAGGGCTCGCCGGCTCGGAGCCTTGGAGTCTTGCAAAGCCACAGAGGTCATGAGCGGAGACGCGCAGGGATGGATGGGCGTGTGGGCTGCGGCGTGCCATGTGCGCTGGGTTGGGCCTAACTAAGTGGGCGGGTGATTGGACCAAGGCCCAGTGGGTTCCTGCGTGGCCAGTGGGGTCCTGGGCACCCAAATTTACAGTGGGTCTCTAAATTTACAGAAGTTCAGTGGGGTCCTGGGACCCCACACCCAACATGCTGGATCCACCACTGCTTTAGGGGTTTAAAAGAACACAAAACAAATAAGTTCTTTTGTTTAGTTGCATGATAATTTTGTTGGATAGAATAGATACTACCTCTCTTTAGTTCTAATTTATTTGTTTTCTTTTGTTTTCAATCTTTCTTACAAGATTTGAAGGAGATTTAGAAGAAAGTTTGGAGTTTAGACGGAAGAAGAAACACCTCTATAGAACAAGAGTAAAAGAAGAGAAGGCTATTTTCTTTCGGCCGGCCGAAAGAGCGGAACAAAAGAACCCCATATTCTCCCAACTTGCAAGGTTAGTAAGCGATCACTTTTCCTTTGAAACCCTCGATTTCTAGAGATCACAATTTCTTTCATATTATTAATCATAGTAAACACGTGATAGCATGATGAACACAAACCCTTTTTGAGCACTACACCTTAGATTGGCAATTCGTGAGGATTGGGGCTACTTGATTCTGATGTTCCGGCAGCGGGTTCTGAATGATCCCGATGTTCTGCGGAGGCGCCGCCTGCTATGCCGGTGCCCTTTGTTGTTGTGGCTACTGTTTCTATTGTGGTGTCCTGGCCTTCAAGGTAGTAATGAACTTCCTCATTTGTTCCCAATCTATGCCTCCTTGATCATTTAAGTCGTGGATGTAATCCCTAAATTGGAAACAAGTATCCACAGTGTGCCCAGGTTGTCGGTGGTACACACAATAATGCGAAGCATCTGCATTTGGAGGCCAAATAGTCTTCTCTTTAGGCAATGTCAAAGCATTGGCTGTTATGAGAGCATTAAAGACATCAGAGAGAGTCTCTGGTAATTGAGGATATGCCGCTCTCTTGGGACCAGGAGGCTTCCTCTGCTGGGAATAATCATTTGGAGGAGGAGCTTGCTTATAGTTTCGCTGCTGCCTAGGTTTATTATATGCATGATGTTGGGGTTGCTGAGGTAACTGAAGGTGTTGAGGTTGGTTGTATGCTTGCGGAGGAGGTTGTTGTTAGAACTGCTGAGGAGGTTGCCTATAACCCTGCTGATTTGGCTGTCTTGGTGCATTATACTGTGGCAGCTGACTTTTAACTAACTGAGCATGGTTATTGTTCATGATGCTTACCTATTCATGGGATAGAGTTCCTTCAGTGATCGGACCAGTTGTAGTAACATTCGGAACGTTAAGCTTCCTGGGTGGTGGCCTATAGGTCCGATGTGGATTGAACACATTGGAGAATGTAGTATCTTTGAAGGCATTCTGGGCATAGCGTGCCCTCTCATATAAGTCTGCCATGGTGGTCAGATTGTTCAGTATTAAGACTAACTTGTACTGCAGCGTAGCATTAGCAATCATCATCTTTACTTGCTCCGGCTCAAACAAGTGGTCTCATATTTTCTCAGCCATCGAATGACATATGTCGGCGAACACCACAAAGTCTTCATCTGGCTTCATTTTCTCATTGACCAGATTTGTGATAGATAGGGTAGGTGCAACTCGATCCTTGTACCTTTGTAAGAATTTCTTAGATATACATCAAAGTTTTCAACTTCACTCGAATCCAAGGAAAAGAACCACTCCAGGGCTAATCTAATGATCCCTTGAAAAGGAAAGCCAACGCTCTCTTATCGTTCTGCCAAAAGGACGATTCGTACAGGAATTCTTTGAGATGGATGAATGGATTGCCTGTACCCTTATACTTCTGGTACACTAGCATTTCAGAAGGGAGTAGATGGAAGACTGGCAAATCAAGAATAGCTAGTTCACGGTCAGCTTGCGCACCCATGGTCTTTTAGAACTTCTTGAATTGCTCATCAATCTTAGTGATCATGTTGAGCAGAATCTGAGTGGTTGGATCTACTGGTAGAGGAGGTGGTTGCTAAAAAGCCTGTCCCCGAGAATAAGTGAGAACAGGAGGATAGTAACTGGCAGTATTTCAGCCATGCCTGAAGGCATTTGGGTGAACTGGGGTCTGTGGCCTGACAGGATGCCGCAAACTGGAGTGTTGATGGCCCATGGGCCGAGGAGTGGAAATGTGAAGGCCTTCCATGGCCTGGACAGGGACTTGAGGGATAGTAGGATGAACCAGAGGATTTGGTATAGAAAAACCCAGGGAGTTTTTCCCTTTAAAATAGATTGGATTGCCTCTAGCTGACGAGGATCCACATGCGTAGCCAGGGCTTCCATGAGGGTAGCAAGATCAAAGGGATGAGAAGAAGGCCTAGCTTGGTCTCGGGCTTCTTCAAAAGTGGGGTTGGAAATTACATGAACATGGGAGTGATCACCCATATCCAAATTATATTAATCATAGGGGCAATGAGCTTGAAACTGAGAGGCATAAGCATCTCCCTCGTGCATGGTTTGGAACTGATTAGGATTATGAGAGGCAAAAGCATCTCTCTCATCTTCAGAGTATAAAGAATCATAAACTTGAGGGGCATGAGCATCTCCCTTGTAGGCAACCAGATCTTCTTGTTCAAGGGCGAGCATGCCGACGGTTCTACCTAAACGTAGCATCATTATTTGATTATCAAGAATTCAAACAAGTTATACAGAGATTATCAAACAAGTTGATGATTACATCGTCTTAGGATTCCTTGTAGAATCATTATTTGATTATCACGACGTGTTTCATGTTTCCTAATTGTTTTCGATTTCCCTTTCTGGATTTATTTCTATTTTGGCCGCATTAATTAACTAAAAGGCGTTCCCTTTGAACGACACATTTTAAAAGTTTCCTGATAAGCAAGATTTGGCCGAGATAGCCTGGCTCCAAAGGTTGAAAGGGTTTCCAATTCCCTTCATGATCGTCCAAGGCAAGTCCGAGCTGCAGGAGAGTCCCTTTGAAGGCCATTATACTCTTGAATCACTTCTTATAAATACATATGGACATTGATGCTTGAAAAAGGTTAGAAGTTGGCAGTTAGCAATTGGTGAATTTGGAGCTTTCTTCAAGGTGCTTGAAGGTCCTCAAGAAGAAAATGTGGATAGCAAGAAGGATTCTCGTTTCTTCATCCTTTTCCTCCATCGAAGCTCAAGAAAATCAAGGCTTTCAAGGGGCCAAACTGACTATCTTTTTCCTAGTTTCTTGTTCCTTTTCATATGATTTTTCATTACGTCAACTCATCACACACACCCACTTCATAATTTCCAAACCTACACCTCCTTTAGGAGATTAAAAGAAAATCACAAAGTGAGTTCTTTTAGTTTACTAGCATGTTTAGATTCTTAATTAGAATCGATACTATACTATTTTAGTTCTAATCATAGTTTTTCTTGTTTGTTTGATTTTTCACAAGGTACAAAAGAAGAACAAGAGTAAAGAAAGAGGAGGCTCTTTTCTTTCGGTTGGTTGGAAGAGAGGAACAAAAGAATTCCATATTCTCCTGATTTGCAAGGTTAGTAAGCGATCATTTTTTTTCATTGAAACTCTCGGTTTATGGCAATCACAATTCTTTTCATATTGTTAATCATAGTAAACACATGATAACATGATGAACACACACTCTTTTTGAGCACTACAGCTTTTTGGCGATCATGGTGGGACTTGTCTTACCGTTTCTTTTTATTTTTACTCTTGTTATTCCCATTGGGCACCCTCGGTGCACCGCTTGTGTCCTTCGGGCACGTTTGATGGTTTGTTGGTTGGTTATTTAATTTTATCCCCACGTGCACCTCGTGCACACCCCCTTGTAGCAAAATTTTGCCCTCCCTTGATTGCCTTGAGAAGTGGTATTGGAAAGTGTGTTTTGTTCAAATTGATATCCATGATGTTGCATGATTAGTCTATATATTCAAACTATCATTGCATGAATAGTTGATATCTTAGTCATCTTGTTATTTGGAGAGGGGATTGCCCTTGATTTTGCTGCCTATTTGTTGGTTTTGGGAACTAAAGCGCGTCTTTCCAGAGCGATGCGTTTCCTTAAGCGCGTCGCGCTTCTAAGATGTGATTTATTGCCCCTTATCTCCCATGCTGCTCGAGCCTCTGTGAACAGGAGGGATTACTGTCTTGAATAGCGTCTATGAACAGCGACGCGATTCAAGCTCTTCTCCCTGTTGGTCACTAACACTCGGATCATTGATCTTCTTGCTAACTATATTTATTTATTCTACATTAGAGGCCATCCAGGCCACAGGTCATTTGCATCAGGGCTCACCCCCCTCCTCTAGGAACACCTCTCTTAGCATCCTCACCTCTCTCTAACTAGGTCGGTCCCTCGGTCAGACTAGAGTGGTTGGTGTTAAGACCTTCGTAAGCCCCCAAAAGCAAGGAATTCCTCTTTGTTCATCGGGCCGGTTGTACCATTTGAAGTCCCGGATAGTTGCTCATATCGTTGTGAGTGAAGCCGTAGAGCATAACGGTGGAAATTGAATTGGAACTAGGATCCTACCCATTGAGAGAATTTGAGTTTAAAAATTCAATTAACCCAACAAGTAACTCTCAAAACAACGTAAGCATCCACTTGGTTGTTAATATGTAAAAGGAATCGCCATGAACGCAGCGGAAATAAAAATGATTCCATTGTATCGGTTGCTGGGGTCGTAAAACGGACATTAAAATTAAACGCGGGAAGAACAGTTCTTCACCTTTGCGGGGTTTCGAATCTCCCGTGGATGATGCCGACTCGGTAATCGCGCACGCGCACGATCTCTAGAGGTATCCACACGAGTTCCCGCAGCAGACGCGATTTCCTCCTCGACTTGAGTGCTCCGACCAGATCTCAAATCCACCATGCGCGGAGAGAGATAGATCCACTCCAAGAGAGAGAGAAGGAGAGAGAGAGAGGAGATAGAGAATCTGCGGTAAAAATTCGTCCAACCAACCTTTTTACCCCTTCCCCTTGATAGAGAAAATAAGGATAAGGACAGGGAATAATCCTCATGATTATCCAAGAGTTTGGCCTTAGATAATTCTCCATTAAATCTTCATGTTTATCCTGCGGCTTTTCATAAAAACCCAGATAAACATGAAATTTAACGTCTCTCACCGTCTGACGAGAACTCTTATGTGTGTGACCCTCTAGGCCCATATATCAGTCCGGTTGTAGGCCCATTAAACTTAGAATTGATTCTAGAGTTTCATATTTATTAATTAACATTTAAACATCATATGTTAAATGATTAATTTAATAAACAAGTGAATTATCATCTGATGATCAAATCACTTGGCCTTCTGATCATAAATAGCACCAAACACTACCTCATGATCCCAGAAGATATAAGGGATACTGTTTCCTTCAATTGAATATTTCCGTCTGCAGATGCCGCACAGATATAATCCTTCACTCATGCAATGTCCCGATAATGCAAGGGTATGGTTTTATAGTCAAACCCTTTATCGCATTATCCAGATGGATTCCAGTACACAGTTAATATCTAGAAAGACATCTCTTTCATTTGACCCTGGACAGGGATTTTTATGTACACATCCATAGGACATTCTCTCTCCAGTCTTATACCAAGAGTAAGTGATTCCTTGTTGTTCACTCAATTACCTTCGCAAGCTTTCCAGTGTATCTGAAAGACCGATTATGGTGGACTTAATGGTTAAAGTCTACGAGTCAGAGAATCAAGATACAATGGTCTACAAACAAGGTATCATTGGTGACTCAGGTCAAAGGACCAACTGTGCTACTGCAACGATTGAATTCCCTGGTTGACTAATAGGTATAATTACCATCCAAGAATTCTTATTTGGGTCTGTTCAGTGAACTCACTCTCTAATGAGCACCCACTTGTTTGTCTTAGTGTCACCACACGAGTGAATGTGAGATCATTCACCCTCATCATATGAGCAGACATAACTTGTGTCGATCTTATCGGATATTTAATGTCCATCTCAAATATCCTATGATCGAGAACTGTTTAAGACAATTGACTGAGGATATTGATCTCACTATCATGATCTCATCATGATTCAATATCCCATACATTTGTGTATGGACCTTCATTACGATAGTTACTTTGCGAGAACTATAAATGAAGAAATGATTGCCTTTATTAATAATCTGAACTAGAATGTACAATGATTGGCTTTGAGGCCACCCAATTCTAACATTCTCCCACTTGGACTATAGCCAATCACCCATGTGTCTAAGTCCCATAGACTTAAGGTGACGTTCTAAATTGTTTTGAGACAATGGCTTATTCAAGGGATCTGCTACATTATCTTCAGATGAGACTTTCTCAACTACTATATCTCCTCGGGCGATGATCTCACGAATCAGATGAAATCGTCTCAGAATGTGCTTTGACTTCTGATGTGATCTGGGCTCCTTCGCTTGAGCTATTGCTCCATTGTTGTCACACAATAATGGAACAGGATCTGAAATGCTTGGAACTACTCCAAGTGCCGAGATGAACTTCTTCATCCAAACCGCCTCCTTGGCCGCTTCAGCTACAGCAATGTACTCTGCTTCGGTCGTCGAATCTGCAGTTGTTTCCTGTTTGGAACTCTTCCAACTTACTGCACCTCCATTTAACATGAATACAAATCCAGACATGGATTTGCTGTCATCCATATCCGACTGGAAACTCGAGTCAGTAAATCCTCGAAGTTCCAAGTCGTTTCCTCCATAAACGAGAAATAGATCCTTAGTCCTTCTCAAGTATCTAAGGATATATTTCACCGCCTTCCAGTGTTCCTCACCTGGATCAGCTTGATATCTACTAGTGACACTTAGTGGGTGTGCCACATCAAACCTAGTACATAGCATTGCATACATGATAGATCCTATTGCCGAGGCATAAGGAACTCTATCCATGTACGCTCTCTCTTCAGGTGTCTTGGGAGACATTTCTTTAGAGAGATAAATTCCATGCCTCATAGGAATGAGGCCTCTCTTGGAATTTTTCATGCCAAACCTTTTGACTATGGTATCTATGTACATAGATTGGGACAAGCCAAGCATCCTTTTGGACCTATCTCTATAGATCCTTATTCCCAGAATATAGGATGCTTCTCCCAAATCTTTCATGGAGAAGTTTTTGGATAACCAAGCCTTTACTGATGACAACATTCCTACATCATTCCCAATTAGTAGAATGTCATCAACATAAAGTACCAAAAAGGTAACTGCGCTCCTACTAGCCTTTTTGTATACACAAGGTTCATCTTCATTCTTAATGAAGTCATAAGATTTGATTGCTTCATCAAATCTTAAGTTCCAAGTTCGGGATGCCTGCTTTAATCTATAGATGGATCTTTGCAGCTTGCATACCTTGCTTGAATGCTCTTTGGAAGTGAATCCTTCAGGTTGTATCATATACACCTCTTCTTGAAGGTTCCCGTTAAGGAATGTTGTTTTCACATCCATTTGCCATATTTCATAATCATAGAATGTTGCGATAGCAAGAAGTATTCTGATTGACTTAATTATGGCAACTGGAGAAAAGGTTTCGTCATAGTCAATGCCTTGCCTTTGACGATATCCTTTTGCTACCAGCCTTGCCTTGTATGTGTCAATCTGTCCATCTGCCCCGATCTTTCTTTTAAAGATCCATTTACTGCCAATAGGTATTATACCTTCTGACAGATCAACCAAGTTCCAAACTTGGTTGGCATACATGGACTGAATTTCAGAATTCATTGCCTCTTGCCATTTTTCTGATTCTTGACTATTTATGGCTTCTAGGTAGGTTTGAGGATCATCATCCTCATTTAAGTGCACTTTTGGTTTGCCATCATCGATATGTCCAACATATCTTTCAGGCTGCTTAGGCACTCTAGCTGATCTGCGAACCTTTTGTGTATCATCTTGAACAAGTTCTTGAGTCAATGGTTCAGTAGATGAACTAGTGTTGATTTGTGAGTCTAGAATTTCTTCCAGTTCTATCTTGCTCCCACTGTCTTCTTTTGAAAGATATTCTTTCTCTAAGAAGACAGCTCTTTTTGCGACAAACACCCTTTGATCGCTGGGCTGATAGAAGTAATATCCAAAAGTCTCTTTTGGATATCCCACAAATCTACATTTCTCTGTCCTGGAATCCAGTTTGTCTGGATCATGTCTTTTGACATGTGCAGGACAACCCCAGACTCTAACATGCTTAAAGTCTGGTTTCTTTCCTTTCCATATCTCATATGGAGTGGAAGGTACTGACTTACTGGGAACTTTGTTCAACAGATATGCAGCAGTCAACAGTGCATATCCCCATAAAGAGATTGGAAGTTTGGCATAACTCATCATGGATCGTACCATATCTAATAGAGTACGATTTCTCCTTTCCGATACACCATTTAACTGAGGTGTATAGGGAGGAGTCCACTGAGACAAAATACCATTATCCTTAAGATATTCTGTGAATTCTGTACTTAAGTATTCACCTCCTCGATCTGATCGAAGAGTTTTAATACTCTTTCCAGTCTGGTTCTCAACTTCGTTTTTAAACTCTTTAAATTTCTCAAAGACTTCTGACTTATATTTCATTAAATATATGTAGCCATATCTTGAGAAATCATCTGTAAATGAAACAAAGTATGAGTGACCACCCATAGCATGAGTGGACATTGGACCACATACATCACTATGTATTAGTTCCAATAAGTCCTTAGCTCTTACTCCATGTCCTGAGAATGGAGCTTTGGTCATCTTTCCCATGAGACAAGCTTCATAGGTTGCAAATGATTCATAATCAAATGGATCAAGATATCCATTCTTTTGCAACCTTATGATCCTGTTCTCATTTATATGACCTAGCCTACAATGACATAGGTACGATTTATTCACATCCTTATCTAAGCGTTCAAGAGAATTATTTACCAGACAAACATCATATGAAATATCAAGTAAATATAATCCATTCAATAAATATCCAGAAGTAAACAATTTGTCTCCTTGATAAATTGAACAACCTTTATTCTCTAGTTTCATAGAATATCCTTGCCTATCTAAACATGAAATAGATATGATATTCCTAATAATGGTTGGAACATAATAACAATCTATCAGTTCCAAAGAGTTTCCTGACGGCATCTGAAGTCTTGCTGTCCCCACAGCTAACGCAGCAACTTTTGCTCCATTCCCGAGCCTCAGATCCACGTCTCCGCGGTTCAATCTTCTTTTACTTGTTAACACCTGCAAGTTATAGCAGATATGAGAAACACATCTAGTATCTAATACCCAAGATGTTGTTTCTCTATAAGACAAGTTAAGATCGATCATGAGAATACCTGAAGCTTCACCAAGCTTCTCCTTTGCTTTTTCTGCAAGATAAATCTTGTAGTTTCTCTTCCAATGACTTTCTTTATGGCAGTGGAAACACTGACCTTTATCATTGACTTTAGCTTTGTCCTTTTGTGTCGCCGGTTTCCTTTTCACTAGCTTCTTAGGCTTACCTTTCTTAAAGGTCTGTCCAGCTTTTCTTTTCTTGTTGGTCTTACCAACAAGCATTACTTGTGGCTTGTCTTTCTAGATAGTGCCTTCTGCTGTCTTCAACATGTTGACCAGCTCAGCCAGTGAAACTTCAATTTTGTTCATATTGAAGTTGATAATGAATTGTGAAAATGAATCTGGAAGGGACTGTAGGATTAAGTCGATGCTTAGGTCATTGTTCATAACAAAGCCAAGCACAGCAAGCCTCTCAATCCACTCTGTCATCTTGAGCACATGAGTTTGCACAGATGTGCCCTCGCTCATTCTGGTCCTGAACAATTTCTTAGATATCTCATATCTTTCTGTTCTGGATTGTTCACCAAACAACTCTTGTAGGTGATTCAGAATGGTCTTAGGTTCCATGTTATCATGCTGTCGCTGTAGTTCATTGTTCATAGAACCAAGCATATAACACTGGACCTTGACAGAGTCCTCCTTCCAATTTTCATACATCATTAATTCATCTTCGTTAGCATTATCACCGTGTTGCACTGGATCTGGTTGATCCAAGACATAGGCTAGCTTTTCACACCTGAGGACAATCTTCAGGTTGCGTAACCAGTCAATGTAATTTGGTCCCGTAAGTTTGTTTGCATCAAGTATGCAACGGAGGGGGTTAGGTGACGACATAGCGACCTACATGGAAATATATAAAATGAACAGATAGTTCTTAAAATCAGATTTATGACTTTTAATCTTGATTTATGCTCCCACTATTTTTCGGCGATCTGTATGACCCTCTAAGATACAGAACGGGAGATTCCGGTGATCTCCTAGTGGGGATCAGAATCCTTCGGGCAACATGCATGTGACCTTGTGGTAGCACAACAAATCACATCAAGTCCCTTAGGAAGTCAACTCTTGACAGTTGCAACGTTTTGCAATATCCGATCGATTTAACCCCTGAATCAGAATGACCTTGTGGTAGCACAACAAATTAAATAATTCAGTTAAGTTTATCCATCATTACTTAGATGACATGAATTCGTAGTGCAATCCTTGTGGTAGCACAACAAAACTACACTATTTGTCCATTCATCTTAATGACATCACATGTCGTAGACCTAGTTTAATTTCTAAATCAAATGGACCTTGTGGTAGCACAACAAATCCGTTTGAGATAAGAATTATCCTAAGATCTATAATGATGGTGGGTTACGTGGATTATTCTGAATATCTCACGTTTACAACTTAAGTTTTTAAAAGAGAGTTTTTTATTTTGATTTATAAAAATCGTACTATCAATAGTATTTCAATTTGAAGTATCAATATACTTAATAGAAATATATATATATGATAGCATAGTCCACAAATATCACATATGTGTAGAAAAATTAAATGGGGATGATCATGGACTGCTAAAGCTACTATGGAATCATCGGAGCCAAACGATGATCCATAATAGGATCCTAATATGAAAACAGCAACACTGGTTCCATTTGATGCGAGCCCTTCCTCCAGAGGTGTCTTCAGAAGATCTCGTCTTCTTAGCTTAATCCGATACATTTAAAAATGATATTCAGGACTCACAGGTCCACAAATGTACATTTAAACAATTAGAAATCTTGATCTTATCAAGGGGAGTACAATCTTATAGGAAGGTAGAAAGTACACTTGGATTAAGAGAGAGGAGGACACGCAGGTCCTATTTAAAATACCAAATGAAATAAGCATCGCATTCATCCACATCATTCATCACATGAAAATACTAAGTCCATGATCATCCCACCATAAAACACATCACATGCATCACAATCATCACATAATTGCAGTTTGGTATTAAATTTTATAAATATAAAATTATAATACCAATTAGTTTTCGAAATAACATTTATTTCAGCATTATCAATAATATTCAAAACATTATTGACAAATTAACTAACTAAACCATTCAGTTAATCTAAATAATGATTCAAACAATTTGAACAGAAAAATGTAATCAAGTTATGCATGAAATCAGTTTAAAACAATTTTAAACTAATTAATTTAACAGGAAAATTAATTATCTAAAACAATTTTAAATAATTAACTAACACCCTATTAATAACAAAGCCCTTTAATCGAATAACAGTTATTAAACAATTTAATAACCTGTTAATAATCATAAAAATAATTAATAACAATTATTAATTATTTCTATAATTTTTCTGTTTTAAAACAATTTTAAAACGGGCTTAATAATGGGTTTAATGGGGTTTAACAGGCATTAAAAATAATTTTTAATAAACCAAAAAAATGGGCCCAGCCCATTAGGGCCCAATGGCCCGGACCCAGGGCCCTGGCTCGGCCAGGGTCGAACCCTGGCTCGGCCAGGGGGTCTGGCCCAGCCAAACCCGAGCCCTGGCTCGGCCAGGGCGCCGCCCGACCCCCGCCCGGTCCGACCGGGTCGGGATCGGGCGGTTCGGCCCTTCCTGCCTCCATTCGACCGGCCAAAACCTGCAAAAAGAAACAGAAACCCTAATCTGCAAGGCCGGCGGCGGTTGCAAGCGATGGGGCGCCGACGGCCAGCCCCCCGGCGGCGGCGGCCTCGGCCGGCGGTGCCCCCGGCGCCGGCGTTGTGCCCGGCGCTGGCAGGGCCGCCGGTGACCGGCGATGGGGAGCAAACCAAGCCCCCAAAACCCAAAAATCTGATTTTTTTAGGTTTCAAAAACCCAAGTTTGGGCTCGATTTTCAAGACCTCCAAGGGCACTTCGGTGCCGATCTTCATGCCCAATGCGAAGTGGTGACTATCACCAAGAGATCTAGAGATTCTGCCGGCCATCCCAACGCTTGGGATGCACATACGAAGCCGCCGAAGTACCCCGTTCGTCGTCCCACGAAGAACTCCGAAAAACCCAAATAAAATCCGAAAAATTACAGAAAAATAATCAAATTATTTGTGTTCATCATATGAACACGATTCTGTCATTTTTAATCGGATTAAACACAAGAACACGTACAATACGGGTTCTTCACGTATAACGAGAAAAACACGCAAAATGATGCCGTTTTACGACCGAACCAGCAACCTGGCTCTGATACCACTAAAAGGAATCGCCATGAACGCAGCGGAAATAAAAATGATTCCATTGTATCGGTTGCTGGGGTCGTAAAACGGACATTAAAATTAAACGCGGGAAGAACAATTCTTCACCTTTGCGGGGTTTCGAATCTCCCGTAGATGATGCCGACTTGGTAATCGCGCACGCGCACGATCTCTAGAGGTATCCACACGAGTTCCCGCAGCAGACGCGATTTCCTCCTCGACTTGAGTGCGCCGACCAGATTTCAAATCCACCATGCGCGGAGAGAGATAGATCCACTCCAAGAGAGAGAGAAGGAGATAGAGAGAGGAGATAGAGAATCTGGGGTAAAAATTCGTCCAACCAACCTTTTTACCCCTTCCCCTTGGCCCTCCTTATATAGAAAATAAGGATAAGCACAGGGAATAATCCTCATGATTATCCAAGAGTTTGGCCTTGGATAATTCTCCATTAAATCTTCATGTTTATCCTGCGGCTTTTCATAAAAATCCAGATAAGCATGAAATTTAATGTCTCTCACCGTCTGACGAGAACTCTTATGTGTATGACCCTCTAGGCCCATATATCAGTCCGGTTGCAGGCCCATTAAACTTAGAACTGATTCTAGAGTTTAATATTTATTAATTAACATTTAAACATCATATGTTAAATGATTAATTTAATAAACAAGTGAATTATCATCTGATGATCAAATCACTTGGCCTTCTGATCATGAACCACACCAAACACTACCTCATGATCCCAGAAGATATAAGGGATACTGTTCCCTTCAATTGAACCTTTCCGTCTACAGATGCCGCACAGATATAATCCTTCACTCATGCAATGTCCCGATAACGCAAGGGTATGATTTTATAGTCAAACCCTTTATCGCATTATCTAGATGGATTCCAGTACACAGTTAATATCTAGAAAGACATCTCTTTCATTTGACCCTGGCCAGGGATTTCTGTGTACACATCCATAAGACATTCTCTCTCCAGTCTTATACCAAGAGTGAGTGATTCCTTGTTGTTCACTCAATTACTTTCGCAAGCTTTCCACTGTATCTGAAAGACCGATTATGGTGGACTTAATGGTTAAAGTCCACGAGTCAGAGAATCAAGATACAATGGTCCACAAACAAGGTATCATTGGTGACTCAGGTCAAAGGACCAACTGTGCTACTGCAACGATTGAATTCCCTGGTTGACTAATAGGTATAATTACCATCCAAGAATTCTTATTTGGGTCTGTTCAGTGAACTCATTCTCTAATGAGCATCCACTTGTTTGTCTTAGTGTCACCACACGAGTGAATGTGAGATCATTCACCCTCATCATATGAGCAGACATAACTTGTGTCGATCTTAATGTCCATCTCAAATATCCTATGATCGAGAACTGTTTAAGACAATTGACTGAGGATATTGATCTCACTATCATGATCTCATCATGATTCAATATCCCATACATTTGTGTATGGACCTTCATTACGATAGTTACTTTGCGAGAACTATAAATGAAGAAATGATTGCCTTTATTAATAATCTGAACTAGAATGTACAATGATTGACTTTGAGGCCATCCAATTCTAACAATATGTGCAAATTTGTTTGAAATAATTGTCACCTCAATACAATGATGCTACGTTCAGGTAGAACTATCGGCATGGTTGCCTTTGAACAAGAAGATCTGGTCGAGTACGAGGGAGATGCTTATGCCCCTCAAGTTCATGGTTCATCTTATTATGAGGATAAAAGGGATGCCTATATTTCTGATTATCCCGATCAATTCCATACTGCTCATAAGGGAGATGCTCATGCCCCTCAATTTCATGATCATTCGATTTACGGTCAATATCACCCAGATTTGGGCGATCATTCACGTGTTCACGTCATCTCCAATCCTACCGTTGAAAGAGCCCAAGACCAAGCTGGGTTCTCGGTCGATCATCCTTTTGATCTCACTACCCTCATGGGAGCTCTGTCTAATCATGTGGACTCTCGTCAATTTGACGCCATCCAATCCATCTTAAAAGGGAAAGCTCCTCTGCACCCTTTTGAGCCAACCCCCGTTGTTCACCCTTCTACTTATCAAGCTCCTACTCAGGCCATGGAAGGTCTTCATGTTTCCACTCTGCGGCACAGAAGTCCTCAACAATCCGGTTCACAGCATCCTATTAGGCCGCAAACCCTAATTTATCAAAATGCCTTTGGGCACGGCGGGAACGCTGCCAGTTCACAACCTCACTGTCCTCGCATCCCTGCTTATTCGCGGAGGCAGTCTTTTCAACAACCACCACTTCCACCAGCAGATTCTACCACTCAACTCCTACTTAACAAGTTGTCTCAGATGAATGAACGGTTCAGGAATCTTGAAAAGAATATGAACAGCAAGGCAGCTCCTGAATTCTCTGTCCCTGATTTGCCAGTATTCCATCTTTTACCTTCTGAAATGCCAATCTATAGAAAGTACAACGGCACAGGCAATCTTTTCCTTCACATCAAAGAATTCTTGTATGAATCGTCGTTCTGGCAGCATGATAAAAAAGCACTGGCATTCCTCTTCAGAAGGTCGTTGGAGGGACCAGCTTTGAAGTGGTTCTTCTCTTTAGACCCAAGTGAGGTAGAGAACTTTGACATGGTGTCGAAGAGGTTCCTGCAAAGATACAAAGACAGAGTGGCACCTACCTTGTCCATCACTGACTTATTCAATGAGAAGATGAAGTCGGACGAAGACTTCATAGTGTTCGCCGATAGGTGGCGAGGGATGGCTGAAAAGATAAGAGATCATTTGTCCGAGCACGAACTGGTAAAGATGATAGTTGCCAACGCTACTCCACAGTACAAGCTAGTACAGACACTGAATAACTTGACCACCATGGCAGACCTATATGAAAGAGCGCGTTATGCTTTAAATGCGTTCAAAGACTCCACCTTTTCCAGTGTCTTCGATCCTCATCGACCCAATAGACCTACACCTCGGAAGCCTATTATCCCCAATTCTTCTTCACTAAGGGTACACTGTCTCATGAACATGTCAGTATAATGAACAATAATCAACACTAATTTATAAGAAATCAGCAACAACATCAGTCACCCAGGCCTCAAAACCAACAGGGTTACAGTCCCCCTACTCAGCAGCTTCAATCAGCGCCGTAACATTCCCACCAGCAAGTATACAATCCACCCCGGCAGCAGTCAAATTACACTCATGTTCCTCCTCCTAATGACTATGCACAGCAAAGGAAACCTCCTGGCCCCAGAAGGTCGGTATATCCCCAACTACCATAATCCCTCACAAATATATTCAACGCCCTCATGGCGGCCAATGCCTTGGTACTGCCAAAGGAAAGGGCCGTTTGGCCACCAAATGATGACATGTCCCGTTACTGTGTGTTCCATCGTCAGCCAGGACACACAGTAGATGCTTGCTTTCACTTTCGGGATTACATTCATGATCTCAATGATCAAGGAGGGATTGATTGGGAAGAGATGAAAAAGTACATAGCCGCCTTAAAGGCGAAAAGACCGCAACAACAACAACAGCCACCACAGCAACAACAGCCAGTCCAAAGGGCCCTAGTACAACAAGCAGCGCCGCAGAATATGGGCATAGAACAGAACCCATTGCCGGAACATCAAAACCAAATTGCCCCTATTTTGACAGGTAGCCAGTCTGAGGCTAGTAGAGGGCAACAATGGAAAGTAAAGGATTCATCCTCTATCTATTTAGCAAGTCACATGTCAAGCACTGCCGAGCAACCGTCTCGCCGCATTCTCCGCATACCGAAACCACAATCCATCACCATTAAACCCATTCCACCCCCTGCCACCACATCCTCACCAAGCAACCCTCCGCAAACCAACTATACACCCCTCATGCCATCCAAACCATTACTCCATATGCCATTCCCTACATCACCTACAACAACCACTCACCCCGATATCCTACAACCCTCCAAACCACTCATCCATACAGTACCCCCACCAAATAACCCATCACCGTCACCTGCTCATACACACCCCCAACCCTCCAAACCACTCATCCGCACAGTACCCCCACCAAATAACCCATCACCGTCACCTGCTCATTCGCACCCCCAACCCTCCAAACCACTCATCCGTGTTCCCTTACCTCCACCAACATCCCCTTACCAAGCCATTATGCCTTTCACACTACTCCTCAACACGGCAGTGCTCAAGATAATGCCTGGAGCTTCCGCTATTGAAGAACATACGCTCCAAAGCGGCCGAATATTCAACAAAGTATTCTCCCAGTCCACAGTGCGAGATGGCCCGTCACAGCCAGTAGAAGAAGTCTAGAATGAAGAGAGCATACCGGGTACTCATTATGATTTGTTGAAGCAGCTGGATAGAACACCGGCACGCATCTCCATATTAGAGCTGATCAAAAGATCTAAAGTCCATCAAGAAGCCCTAATGGAATACCTACAACGGGTAATGGTCAACGAAGATGTGTCAGTGGAAAAGATCACCGCATTGTTGGTATCCCAGGGGGATCAGCCCTCTATATCCTTCCATACTTCTGAACTGGCTCCACTAGCAGCAAGGAGCATGGCATTAAGTATAACTGTCAACATATGTAAAAAGGCTGTGGATACATGTTTAGTAGATACTGGGGCATCTATCAATGTGTTGCCACCAAGAACTCTGGAGCTCTATGGGGTCTCAAAAGAAAAATGGCTACCTTCTCCCATTTCTGTTACAGCCTATGATAACTCTACCCGTTCCCCAGTGGGGATAGTCTATTTGAAGGTAGAGTTAGGCCCTGCTTGCCATGCTGAAGTCGAATTTCACATTCTCGAGATCGACCTTTCACTGAAAGGCATACTCGGTCGTCCTTACATCAAGTCACTTGAGGCGATTCCATCAACGAACCACCAATGCCTCAAGTTCCCCCACAAAAGACGTATCATCAAAGTCACTAGTATGCCTATCCTTACTGTGACCCACTTGCTGAATATAAGTCTCAACCCAGCCCCTCAGAGGCCAGCCATCTCCATATGCCAAACCTATACTCTTTCGGCAGATCCTTTTGAGCATACTGCACCTATGTCTTACCCGATCAATGCCGTGAAGCGGAAGAAGTTCATGAATACCCCAGGCTGGAACATCATACTGAAAATGGGATATCAACCTGGAAAGGGTCTAGGCACCCAGTTGCAAGGAAGAATTAAACCAGTGACAAATGAGAGAAGAATATCTGGTAGCAGCCTAGGCTACAGGCCGGAGAAAGTGAGGCATAATATTGTGGAACAACAAGGAGGTGAAGATGGTCAGAAGGTATGGAAAACAATGGTTACCCCCTACAAAGAAAATCGGGACCCATTGACTTGGACCTTGTCCACCCATTTTGTTAAAGGGCCCGTGATTCAACATGTCCACAATAATACAATAGTGATTACTTCCCACTTTGACCTGCATGATGTATATGGGAAAGACCTGACTAGACATTGTTCACAACTGCTGACATACTAGTCTCTAGAGGCTCTGCGGCCGATGAAGAGGAGGAAAACTCAAGATCGAGAATGTGAATGGTACCGCTGGTTTGACATATGGGATTTATACATTACACTAAGTAGATTATTCTTAAGCCCGTTAGAACCAGAGTGGCCGCCACTGGTGGATGAATTAATTGAAAGGCCGGGGCCATTTTTGATAAAAGGATTCTGCTGTCTGAGGAAATAGATAAAGGAGAGTCAGATGACCCCTATGAAGCTGGTTATACTACAAATCTTCTCTAGAGGGGGACCTATCTCCATCACATTTTCACACTCTATACTCTGTTCCGCACTTTGCTCTTGACCCCGACTTGGTCGCGGGTCATTACTGATGACATTCCACGGGCTCCGCCTATTACTATTACTATATCCCCTCAAGATCTCATCCCTCAGATCCCTCTTAATCTTGAGAGGATCTATGATCTGATTTGGGACATACTATTGTATGATACCCCTAATCCCTGGGCACTGGTGCCAATACCTCCATCATCTCCTTCTCCCCCTATTCGCATCTATTCTTGCTATATGTTAAACTCAAATAATTCACAAAAAAAAAAAACGCTGATTTGGCAACTTCTTCTTCCCAAATCCTCATTGAGGAAACCTCCTACTTGTCCAACTGTACCCATTGCGTAGGTCATTAGGGAAAGATTCCCTTCTAGATCTACTCTGCCCCTCCCCTCTGGAGGATTCACTTGTATTCCCTCCTGTATCCCTTGATTTTTATCTTTCTTCGTCCTCTTTAGGTCAGTGTAGGGAGTCGAGTGAAGTTAGGGAGTCTAATTCTAGGCAGGTTAATTAGGTTAGGAAGTTTAGGAAGTCTAAGGGTAGACGAGTTCCAGATAGATACCTCCAGAAGTTAGCTTTAAGATGCCTTTCTTGCTCTTAGATCCCTCAGCTATTAGAAAGATGCCAGAAGAATGTGGAGTTGATGAGTTAGTCGATGATGGATATGGTGTTGGTATTTCTCGGGTTTCTCCGGATCGCTCACGCAGCGGAAAATAAAATATTTACAGCGATCCGTTTTCCCGTTTCGAAGAACTAAAACCAACGATTATCGGATAATCGATTCTCACTGTGTGCGGATTCGAATCCGCAACCGTTCGGTTCCGTCGGTGCGACACCGTAGGCCGCGCAAACGCCCGGCCTCTAGCAAAGTCCACGCGATCCTCCTCGCGACGGATATCCTCACATTCCTCGTTCTTCGCAGCCCACGAAACCTCCACCGGTCGCCGCAACGATCGCCGCAACGCGCGGACGATTTCCCGTCGAACTGGATTCGGACAAGCGGCGGAGCAGATCTGGATCTGTCTGGACGCCAGAGAGAGAGAGAAACTGAGGAGGGGCGGCTAGGGTTAGCAGCAGCTTGGCCTTCTCAGCCCGTTCGCTATGTTTTATACTAACCGCGCAGTTTTTCATAAAAACCCCCGGTTTGTATAAAACCCACTTATTTATCCATCGACTTGAGAATCATTTGCATGTGACCCTCTAGGCCCAAGTACCAGTCCAGTTAATGGCCCAACAAACCCAGTGACTCCTCACTGACTTTATTAATCAATTAATAACCCTTTATTAATTAATTAATCAATTGAATTGATGTCGCACATCGAATTCGACCGGGCCTCCGATCACGTTGGGTGCCAAGCAACACCGCGTGAACCCGGAAGGTATTTGGGGTTAAGTAACCCACTCTTGGAACCTTTCCACCGACAGTTACCGCGTGGATATAATCCTTCATTCGTACAATGCTCTCGAGTCAACTCAGGATATGGCGAGCTGCCAAACAATAACCAGTCGACTCACTTGGATTGGATGCCGCTGATGAATATCGGAAAACTCCTTTCCCGATATTATCGTCCGCCCTGGGCAGGGACTTTCACGTATCCTTCGTAGAGCATTCTCTCTCTAAGTACCGAGAGCGAATGATTCCTTATTGACACACAATTTCCTTCGACGGTATTCCGCTGTACCCAATCCTTGGCGTATTAGAATCCCATGGCTAGAGATTCGTAAACCAAGGTCCAAGCACAGAAGTCCACCGACAAGGTGTCCTTGGTGTCTCAGGTCCGAGGACCATCCACGCAACTGCGACAATAGAATCAAGCTGGTTGACAGTGAGGTACAATACCATCCAGCGATTCAGTCGGATCAATTCAGTGAACTCATTCTCCAATGAGCACCTACAGATTCGCCTTAGTGTCTCCACACAAGTGACTTATAAGATCAGTCACCCTCATCATATGAGCAGGAGTAATCTGTACTAGTCTAACCGGATATCCGATGTCCTTCTCGGATATCCTCCGACTAGGAACGATTAAGAATATGTGTGTTTAAGTGATCAGTCTCATTAGTATGATCTCATCATAATCTGATCACTATAGCACATGTCCACGGACTTCATTATGAAACGATCATTAATGCGATTTACACATAATGAATATTATGCCATTATATTAATAAAATGAACGAGATTTACATAGTCAGATTGGCTTGTAGGCCACCTAAACTAATAATCTCCCACTTGGACTAAAGCCAATCACCTTTATACAATAAGCCCATAGGCTCTAGGTGACGCTCAAACACAATTTTAGCCAACAGCTTTGTCAGTGGATCTGCTATATTGTCGACGGATGGAACTCTTTCCACTACTACATCTCCTCTGGATGTGATCTCTCTGATAAGGTGAAAGCGCCTCAGAATATGCTTCGATTTCTGATGAGACCGTGGCTCTTTCGCTTGCGCAATGGCTCCATTGTTGTCGCACAACAGTGGAACAGGCTCAGAGATGCTGGGAACTACGCCGAGGTCGGTGATGAATTTCTTCAACCACATAGCTTCCTTGGCGGCTTCAGCTGCAGCGATGTACTCAGCTTCAGTCGTCGAATCTACAGTGGTTACCTGCTTGGAACTCTTCCAGCACACTGCACCTCCATTCAAACTAAACACGAATCCAGATGTAGACTTGCTATCATCTTGATCCGACTGGAAACTCGAGTCAGTAAAGCCTCGCAGTTTCAAGTCACCTCCTCTATAGACAAAAAACATATCCTTAGTTCTTCTCAAGTACTTAAGGATACATTTCACTGCCTTCCAGTGCTCTTCGCCTGGATCAGCCTGAAATCTGCTCGTAACACTTAGAGCAAATGCAACATCAGGCCGTGTACATAGCATGGCATACATGATAGATCCTATGGCAGAGGCATAGGGTATTCTATCCATGAATGCCCTCTCATTAGGAGTCTTAGGAGACTGCTCCTTTGAGAGATTAATTCCATATCTCATCGGTATGAGACCTCTCTTGGAATTTTCCATGCCAAACCTTTTAACTATGGTATCTATGTACAAGGATTGGGTCATTCCAAACATCCTCTTTGATCTATCTCTATAGATCTGTATTCCCAATACGTAGGATGCTTCTCCCAAATCCTTCATGTAGAAGTGTTTCGACAGCCAGATCTTTACTGATGACATCATAGCTACATCATTCCCAATGAGTAGTATGTCATCTACGTAAAGAACTAGAAAAGTGACTGCACTCCCACTGGTCTTCTTGTACACACAAGGTTCATCTTCATTCTTAATGAAGTCATAAGACTTGACAGCCTCGTCAAATCTTATGTTCCAGCTCCGGGAAGCCTGCTTCAGTCCATAAATGGACTTCTGAAGCTTGCACACTTTATCTGGAGATTCTTTGGATGTGAAACCTTCTGGTTGTATCATATACACCTCTTCCTCAAATTTACTGTTGAGGAAGGCAGTCTTCACATTCATCTGCCAGATTTCATAATCAAAATGTGCAGCAATGGATCGACTTTATCATGGCAACTGGTGAGAAAGTCTCATCATAGTCAATTCCTTGCCTTTGACGATATCCCTTTGCCACCAACCTTGCCTTATAAGTGTCGATCCGTCCATCAGCACCGATCTTTCTCTTAAAGATCCACTTTCAACCGATGGGTACAATACCCTCAGGCAAGTCATCCAAGTTCCAAACTTGGTTGGTGTACATGGACTGGATTTCTGAGTTCATGGCTTCTCGCCTTTTCCCGGCTTCTGGGCCTTCTATAGCCTCCTGGTAGGTTTTAGAATCATCATCCTCATTATATTCTACCTTAGACTCACCTTCAGCAATATGTCGCACATATCGTTCAGGTAGTCTAGGTACTCTACCAGATCTACGAGGCTCATCTGTGTGTATCTGAACAGACTCAGGAACTGATATCTCATCTGATGATAATGCAGCTGTTTGGGGATCTGGAACCTCTTCCAGTACAATTTTACTCCTACTATTCTCCTGGATAAGGTATTCCTTTTCCAAAAAGACAGCTTTCCTGGCGACAAACACCTTTTGTTCACCAGGATGGAAAAAATAGTATCCAAAGGTTTCCTTTGGATATCCCACAAACCTGCATTTATCAGTTCGTGATTCCAACTTGTTCTGATCATGCCTCTTTACATGAGCAGGACAACCCCAGACTTTAACATGTTTAAATTATGGTTTCCTGCCTTTCCATATCTCATATGGAGTAGAGGCCACAGACTTGCTGGGTACTCTGTTCAGTAGGTATGCTGCTGACTCTAGAACATACCCCCAGAGGAACACTGGTAATCCTGAAAAGCTCATCATGGATCGCACCATGTCCAACAAAGTGTGATTCCTCCTTTCTGATACACCATTCATCTGTGGTGTATATGGAGGGGTCAGCTGAGAAAGGATACCATTATCCTTTAAGAATTGTGTGAAGTTAGTACTCAAGTATTCTCCTCTTCGATCTGATCGAAGAGCTTTAATACTCTTTCCTAACTGCTTCTCTACCTCAGTCTTGAACTCCTTGAACTTCTCAAACACTTCCGACTTGTACTTCATTAAGTACACATAGCCGAATCTTGAGAAGTCATCGGTGAACGTGATGAAGTATGAAAATCCACCTTTGGCTTGGGTGGACATGGGACCACATACATCCGAATGTATTAGTTCCAGAATGTCCTTGGCACGTTCTCCATGTTCAGTAAATGGAGATTTTGCCATCTTTCCCATAAGGCAGGATTCACATGTTGCGAATGATTCATAATCAAATGTTGTTAAGTAACCATGCTTGTGCAACTTTTGCAACCTGCTTTCGCCAATGTGCCCAAGTCTACAATGCCACATGTAGGCCTGGTTCACACAATTCTTGTTCTTCTTAAGAGCATTATCTATTTGAACATTGTAATAAGAAACATCTAGGAGATATAGACCGTTGACTAAAGATGCTGAAGCTATTGATTTATTACCATAATAAATCAAGCAACTTCTATTCTCAATAGTCAACTTATATCCTATCTTTTCCAAACAAGATATTGATATGATGTTCTTTACTATGCTAGGAACATAATAACAATCCTCTAAAAGTAAGGCGTCTCCTGATGGAAGTCTGGGGTTCGCAACTTTTGCGCCGTTTCCTAGCCTCAATTCCACCTCGCTTTGTCTCAGCTTGCGCTTACTTGTCAGCATTTGCACATCATGGCAGATATGAGAAGCACATCCGGTATCTAATATCCAAGATGTGGAATCTCTCACTGACAAGTTGATATCTATCATATAGATATCTGAAGCTTCAGACAGCTTCACTCTTCCATGAGCTTTATCATTAAGGAACTCCTTGCAGTTCCTCTTCTAGTGACCATACTGCTTATTGTAGAAGCAGTCACCCTTTACTACTTTTTTGCCTTTGTCCTTCGATCTTTTATCGTTAGCTATCATCTCTGCTTCAGGGGCATCCAATGCCGATTCAGCAGGAGGATCAGCTCCAGGGACAAAGTCAATATGCTCAGATCTGAAGACATTCTTCAGGTTTCTGAACCAATCTGAGTAGATCAGGTAAGTCAAAAGGACATCAAGTATGCCACGGAGTGAGTTATTCGACGACATAATTCCCTACAGGAGATAAGTAAAATCTATTTAACATATGTTCAATTATTAAAATTTAAAAAAAGATATGGTCTTTTGTTCAAGTTTAACTTCCACTAATTTTCGACGGACTGTATAACCCTCAGTTATACAGAACGGGAGACGCCGACAGTCTCCTAGTGGGGATCAGAATCTCAATGACTTGCACTACAGTCTTGTGGATAGCACAACAAACTGTAATACAATCTAAGAGCACCCAACTCATGGGACTTGCAACTCCTTGCAATATCTGATCATGGCTTCGGTCCCCAGAGATTTAATGGCCTTGTGGATAGCACAACAAACCATTAATCCTGGTCTAAGCTAACAATCATTACGTGACGAGCATAGATTTGCATGCAGCCCTTGTGGATAGCACAACAAAGCTACATGGTTCCTCTACTCCGATCTATAGGCATCTAATGCCATAGCCACAGTTTCTCCTCCCAATTAAGCAGGCCTTGTGGATAGCACAACAAACCTGCCTAAAGTGATTTGAATCCTATGACTATAATGATGGTGGACCACGTGGTAAGTTCTCAACTATTCGCGTTACGGCTTAGAGTTTATCTGAGGGTATTTAGATAACTTTTATCTTAGTCTCTCCTAGGTGATAGTATATAAATATATCGTATATATTTACTAAATACTATAACCTACTTTGATTCATAATCAAAAGAAAACAATGCATCTCATACATGTCATTAGTGTGGTCATGGATAGCACAGTTGGTTTGACTGGAGTCAACAGTCAAACGCACACACAATCTAACACAACAATTATATTAGATAAACCTGCAAACACATAGGCAAAGGATCTTCATCTTTTCGCCTTCCTGGTTGCAGCTGTGGATCGTCCTCGCTCCTTCCTCGGTTGCCTCGATCAGATTACAATAATTCTAGAATTACAAGTAAATTGAAGAAGGCCTTATGGCGAGTACAAGAGAGAGAGGGAGGTAGAAATACATTGGAGTATGAGAGAGAGAGGTGCGCAGACCTCTATTTATTAACAATTAATAAACAATCATACATCCACGATTCACACAATCCATTCATCACATGAATAATAAATTAAGTACATATCCATGACCACGGTGTGTTTTAAACATTCCACACATGATTCAGCGCATCACATGGCTAAAATAAATGAGTTTTCAAAATAGATAAGTTTGGCTTTCAAAAACTGGGATCCAATCAAAATTGGTATTTGAATTTCAAAAAACTCATTTATTATCTTAACATGCAATTAAATCAAATTTAAAAGCAATAAACAAACATCACATTCGCATACACTCCGAATTAATAATTCCATATTATTCCATGCAAATTAGAACATTTCTAATAATCTAACACTTAGATTAAACCCCATTAATAATCTAACAATTAGACTATTAATAACTAATCCAACTCTTAGACTAGTCCAACAAAGTTAATTATCAATTTAACACTTAAATTAATAATTAACTACTAATCTAACTCTTAGATTAGTTAATTTAAAATTAATTATTAACTTAACACTTAAATTAACAATTAACTTTAATTAATTAATAATTACTAATCTAACTATTAGATTAGATGATTAATGTTAATCATTAATTTAACCCTTAAATTAATAATTAACAATAATAATTAAAGACTACTAATTTAACATTTAAATTAGTCAATTTAGAATTAATTATTAACTTAACACTTAAAGTAATAACTAACTCTAACTAATTAACAAATAGATTCATTAATAACTAATAATCTAACATTTAGATTAATGATTATTAACTACTAATTTTAACTCTTAAAATTAGACAACTTAGGTTAATTATTAAATTAACATTTAAGTTAATAATTAACTCAGATTGTTAAGAACTAAATGTTAATCAAATAATGAATCAAAATCATTATAAGCCCAGTGAAATAAAACAATTGAATAACAATTTTAAATTTCAAAATAGTTTTTGAATTTTAAAATTAATTCCAATCTCAATTTTATCTTAAATGGGCATTTGGGGTTTTGGTGTTTTCTTGGGGTTAAACAAGGAATTAGGAAGGAAATGGGCCAAGCCCAATTGGTGCCTGGCTCGAGCCAGGCTCGAGCCCTGGTCCGAACCAGGCTCGGGCTTGGGTCGCGCCCCCTGGCCGCCCGGTCCGGTGCAGGAGCGGGCCGGTCGGACCAGCCCCAAGCCGCCCCTTCCCCACCGAAACCCTAATTCATTTTCTGTTGCAGGTTGTAAGGCCGGTGGCGGTTGGAGTTGCAGGCGGCGCCGGCGGCCGCCCCCGGCCCTACCCTGCCCCGGTCGGCGATGCCCCGGCTCCAGCGACGCCCCCGGCACCGGCAGGGTCGCCGGAGAGGCCCCCCGAAGGAGCCGGCCAAGCTCCCAAAGTCCCCCAAAAACTGTTTTTTCAGGATTTTAAATCTGATTTGGGGCTCGATTTTGTAGCTCTTCAAGGCCACCATGGCGCCGGCTATCATGCCCGGTGTGTAGTGGTGACTATCACCAAGAGATCCAGAGATCTAACCCACCATCCCAACGCTTGGGAGGCATGTACGAAGCCGCTAAAGTACCCCGGTTCATCATCTCATGAAGAACTCCGAAAACCCCAAATAAAATCCGAAAAATCACAGAAAAATAATCAAATTATTTGTGTTCATCTTATGAACACTATTCCGTCATTTTAATCGGATTAAACACATGGAAAAACTCAAGAAAAATTAATTCGGAGACCGAAACGGGACGAGAAACAGTCGAACCTGGCTTTGATACCACTGTTGGTATTTCTCGGGTTTCTCCGGATCGCTCACGCAGTGGAAAATAAAATATTTACAGCGATCCATTTTCCCGTTTCGAAGAACTAAAACCAACGATTATCAGATAATCGATTCTCACCGTGTGCAGATTCGAATCCGCAACCATTCGGTTCCGTCGGTGCGACACCGCAAGCCACGCAAACGTCCGGCCTCTAGCGAAGTCCACGCGATCCTCCTCGCGACGGATATCTTCACATTCCTCGTTCTTCGCAGCCCACGAAACCTCCGCCGGTCGCCGCAACGATCGCCGCAACGTGCGGACGATTTCCCATCGAACGGGATTCGGAGAAGCGACGGAGCAGATCTGGATCTGTCTGGACACCACAGAGAGAGAGAAACTGAGGAGGGGGGGCTAGGGTTAGCAGCAGCTTGGCCTGCTCAGCCCGTTTGCTATGTTTTATACTAGCCGCGCGGTTTTTCATAAAAACCCCCGGTTTGTATAAAACCCACTTATTTATCCATCGACTTGAGAATCATTTGCGTGTGACCCTCTAGGCCCAAGTACCAGTCCAGTTAATGGCCCAACAAGCCCAGTGACTCCTCACTGACTTTATTAATCAATTAATAACCCTTTATTAATTAATTAATCAATCGAATTGATGTCGCACATCGAATTCGACCGGGCCTCCGATCACGTTGGGTGCCAAGCAACACCGCGTGAACCCGGAAGGTATTTGGGGTTAAGTAACCCACTCTTGGAAGCTTTCCGCCGACAATTACCGCGTGGATATAATCCTTCATTCGTACAATGCTCTCGAGTCAACTCAGGGTATGGCGAGCTGTCAAACCCTAACCGGTCGACTCGCTTGGATTGGATGCCGCTGATGAATATCGGAAAACTCCTTTCCCGATATTATCGTCCGCCCTGGCCAGGGACTTTCGCGCATCCTTCCTAGAGCATTCTCTCTCTTAGTACCGAGAGCGAATGATTCCTTATTGACACACAATTCTCTTTGACGGTATTCCGCTGTAATGACCGAGATTTCGGGTTCTGTGTTCGGGTCGGGATCGGGCCGGATCCCCTGGTTTGGACCCTGTGGGGTCTTGTGATTTCTGGCTGAATGGCGTCAGCTCTCGTCGACGCCTTTCAAAAGGCGTCAGGGTGCGTGGACGCCATTTAGGTTCCTAGTTGTTGTGCCACGTGTGCGCCACGTGGGCGGGTTTTCGGGCCGCGAGAGTACGGCCCTGTCAGATTTGTCTGAACGGCGTCCAGGTGGGTCGACGCGTTTCAGACTGCGACATCTGCGATGTCAGGGCATGGCGCCAGAGCGTGGTCAGTACGGCCTGTCACATCGTCTGAACGGCGTCCACGGTGGGCGACGCGTTTCAGAGCGGTGTCTGTACGGCTGTCCTGTCAGACTGATAGGCGTCTGCCTCGATCGACGCGTTTTAGCTGGTTTCGGATTGACCCCGCGAGCCTCCCCTTCTTTCCCCTCATTCTCACCCTCACACTCTCTCTCTCCTCACCCCCTCCGCCTCTCCGGCGATCTTCCTCCCCTCCCTTCCTCTTCTTCCTCTTCCAACCACTCCATAGCTTCCCTACCTCTCACCTCTACCTCCACCACTTCCTTCGCGGCGTTCCCTTCTCCGGACGGCGGCCGACGTCCCGGCGGAGTGGCGGCGTCCCCGAAGGTACCGGCGGCGGCGTGGGGCGAGACGGGTCGGCGGCGAGGAGCTTGGTGGAGTTCAAGAATCGGTAGGGGGACGAACCTTGCTTGTGACGTTCGTGTGATTCTCGGCGTGACGTGATGTATTTGGGGCTAGAATGAGCATGTTTAGGGGGTTTTCTTGTGGGAATTGGCGTGCTTGTGATCGTAGGATTCGGCGTATGCATGTGGTAGTTGAGTTCTCCTTCCTCTCCCTCTTGTTTTGGGGTTTTCGGGGTGCTTGGGGTTCAAGGGAGGAACCCTCGGTTCGAACCAGGGAACCTGGTTCCTGGCGCTGAAAGGCGTCGTCCCTGGTCGACGTCTTTTAGAAGGACGTCGGTTAAGCACGACGCGTTTCAGGGCAGAAATCCCCCTGTTCGAGTTTCAGAGGCTAGGGGTGCTGGGCTAAATGACGTCATGGGTGATCGACGCCTTTCTGAAGGACGTCGAGTCACCATGACGCCATTTAGGCAGGATTTGCCCCCGCCTAATGGTTCTGTATTCTGGATTTCGGGGTTGAATGGCGTCGGGCCATCCAGACGCGTTTTAATAGGCGACTTCATCGGTGGACGCGTTTTAAGGGTTATTCTGGTCTTTTAATAAACCCGTCTGTGGGGCTTGAATGGCGTCGACCTCGGTCGACGCGATTCAAGCCAGGAATGGTTAACTTGGGGTATTTGATGTATGTTTCACGGTGGGATGGTTCTAATGTATGCTTTGAGTTATATACTGAGACTGAGAACTTCTGCACGACTGGGATTTCATCATCTGTGGGTGTGTATGTGCTTTAACTGTACGTTGAGACTGGGGTTTACTGTGCGAATGGATTGACAGCATGTTACATGTGTGTGTGTGTGATCATACGACTGTGGATCGATGTGACAATGGTTTCCGATGTCACCATGGACCGGTGGGGACAGGGTCATGGTGTCTGTGAGGAGGGGTGCTCGTGGTGTTTTACCTTTAGCTGAGGGAAGCAGAACCACCTTGAGCCGGCGGGCCGGAGTAGCTAGTGTGCTATCCGAGGGGTTGCTGTTTGGTCTCAGCGGGTCGGGGTTTCCCTTGCTTGTTGTGACGGCTTCCGGCGTGTCTCTTGCTGTGGAGCTGGTGGTTTTACTGGTGGGAGTTGGTTTACCCTTTAGCCAATGGGCCTGATGTGACCTTTGATCAAGGTTACGAGTGGTACCTTTAGCCCTTGGCCTGATGCAGCCCGGGAGAGTTGGGTCTGCGGGTAGTTCCTATAGCTGCGGCTTGACGGGGGTTCCCGGTCCCCAGGACCCTCCAGGAAAGCACTGAGGCCTAGCGTGGAGGCAATCCGGTGGTAGGACAGTAGTCTAGACTGCTTGTGTGCACACGTAGCTGGCAGTGGCGGTACACTGAGTCCAGCTAGTCCTAGTTTGGCTCACTGCCTCACCCTACAGTGCCCCGGAACGCTGTAGGGGTGGACAGGCGTGAGCAGTGGTGGTAGTGTTGGGAGGCGACGTTTGACTTCGGTCGACTGTGTGGTTTAGTCGCCTTGTGGACTTCGGTCGTGAGACGTGACTCTGTGTTGGGTTCTTCGGGTTACTCAGCGTTGTTTCTACTACACTGCTTGTCGTACGTTTCGTACCGGGGTTGCCTGTTGTGCTTACTGCTCTACTTGACTGTTCTATATATTACTGTTGCTTCACTTGTGGGTGTGTGAGTGGGAGGCGGGGGATCGGATGATCCCTACTGAGCCCAGTTCTGGTGTGGCTCACTCCCTGCGGTTTCAGGTGTGGACTTCGAGGCGCAGCGGTAGCGTGGTGTCTTCTTGGTGTGCGGACCAGCAGCTGTCTTAGTTCCGGGGTATGCCCCGATGTTGTTGTACTTTCTTTCTGCCTGTACTTATTTAATTGTTGGACATGTAATTATTGTTGGACTGTATACGGACATTGTTACTTTCCCTGCGCACTTGTTTACCTTTGTAGTCCGTGAGATTGTTATATTTAGCACTGTTTAGCACTTACTCCTCCAGATGTGTTGTGTGAGATCCGGGTGTGAGCCCGTAGTTAATGGGCCGACATCCATTTAGTGACCGGGCCCCCGGTCATAGGATGGCGGGTCGTTACATCCGCTGTACCCAATCCTTGGCGTATTAGAATCCCGTGGCTAGAGATTCGTAAACTAAGGTCAAAACACAGAAGTCCACCGACAAGGTGTCCTTGGTGTCTCAGGTCCGAGGACCATCCACGCAACTGCGACAATAGAATCAAGCTGGTTGACAGTGAGGTACAATACCATCCAGCGATTCCGTCGGATCAGTTCAGTGAACTCATTCTCTAATGAGCACCTACAGATTCGCCTTAGTGTCTCCACACAAGTGACTTATGAGATCAGTCACCCTCATCATATGAGCATGAGTAATTTGTACTAGTCTAACCGGATATCCGATGTCCTTCTCGAATATCCTCCGACTAGGAACGATTAAGAATATGTGTGTTTAAGTGATCAGTCTCATTAGTATGATCTCATCATAATCTGATCACTATAGCACATATCCACGGACTTCATTATGAAACGATAATTAATGTGATTTACACATAATGAATATTATGCCATTATATTAATAAAATGAACGAGATTTACATACTCAGATTAGCTTGTAGGCCACCTAAACTAACATGTGGGGTATATGAGTTATTACATGAGAAAGACCCTATTAATGAAGAAGGAGATGACGAAGAGGACGCAGCTGAAGCGTATGCCAGTGGAGTGATGAGGTTTGATGAACCCTCAGCTACCGTAGAAGAGCCTACTAAAGAGATCAATCTAGGAACTGAAGATGAACCTAAGGTTGTCCTTGTCAGTAAGAATCTGTCTAAAGTTGATGAAGAGGTAGTGGTCCAAGTTCTTAAGGATTATAAAGACACTTTCGCCTGGAATTATGAAGATATGCCGGAGTTAGACTCATCATTAGTGGAACACAGATTGACACTGGAAGATGGAGTTAGCCCGGTTAAACAAAAGTTAAGGCGATTCCACCCTCAAATGGCTTTGAAAATGAAGGAAGAGGTCGATAAGCTGCATAAAGCCAAATTCATTAGAGTTGTCCTCTATCCGCAGTGGGTGGCTAATATAGTCCCGGTTATGAAAAAGGATGGGAAGGTCAGAATCTGTATTGACTTCCAAGATCTGAATTGGGCATATCCTAAAGACGATTTCCCACTGCCTCACATAGATGTACTCATTGACAATACGGCTGGCTATGAAACTCTGTCATTTATGGATGGGTTCTCGGGGTATAATCAGATTAAGTTGGCAGAAGAGGATCAAGAGAAAACATCATTCACCACACCTTGGAGAACTTGTTGCTATGTCGTTATGCCATTTGGATTGAAAAATGCTGGAGCCACTTATCGAAGAGCCATGATGGCGATATTACATGACATGATGCACATTAACTTAGAGGTGTATGTGGACGATCTGCTGGTGAAATCTAAGACGAAAGCTAAGCATGCTGATGTTCTGGCAAAGGTTCTGGAGAGGTCGAGAGAATATTAGTTGAAAATGAACCCAAAGAAATGTGTACTCGGGGTATCCTCAAGGAAATTACTTGGATTCATTGTCAGTAAGCAAGGCATTGAGATCGATCCCAATAAGGCAAAGGCTATCAGAGAGATGCCACCTCCCAAGAATTTGAAAGAATTAAAAGGATTAATCAGGAGGTTGCAATTTATTCGTCGATTTGTCTCGCAAAGGTGTAAGCCATTTTACAAGCTTACTAAATCGGGAGTCAAGTTCGATTGGGATGATAAGTGTCAGGAGACATTTGATGGATTGAAGAATTATTTAGCAAGTCCTCCTATTTTGAGACCACCATCTCCGGACAAACCTCTAATTCTATATATTTCTGTCATGGATGATGCAGTGGGGGCTGTCCTGGCACAAGAGGATGAAGAAGGAAAGGAGAGGGCAGCCTACTATCTCTCTAAACTTCTCAACCCTCTCCCTCGATTTAATCTAGTCTGATAAGAGTTTCCATATGAGGAACTGATGTCCATAAACAAAATCAATGGTGATATATGGACTCTGCGTTTTGACGGAGCTTTGAACTCTCACGGCAAGGGTATCGGCATTGTTCTCCTATCACCCAAACGTGTCACCATTCCACAAGCCTTTCAGCTTGACTTCTATGTCACCAATAATATAGCTGAATATAAGGCTCTCCTTGCTGGCCTCGAGGCCGCTCATCTCCACGGTGCCACCAAACTGAGAATTGTGGATGATAGTCAGCTAATTCTTCGCCAAGTGCTTACCAAGTATCGTACCCTCGATCCTAAGCTCAAACCCTATCAGGAACTCACTTCAGCTTATGTCAAGCTTTTCACCAAACTGATCTTTGTCCATATTCCTCGGAATCAGAACATTCTAGCTGACGCTTTAGCTTCTCTCGCATCTTCTCTAAATTTCCCGATCAGTAGGCAATCTAAGTCGATCACTATCCACATGCATCTTTCTCCTGCCGTGAAAGACCCCTCCTTCCTTAAAGTTAAAGAAAAGCTGCTGAAGAAGGTTAGAGATGGGGATATTATGGAAAAGAGGAAAATTATACTACTAGACTGGCAACAAGAAATGGAAGACGAGGATAAACCATGGTATTATGAGATTGTCAAGTACTGTGATGATTAGTCATATCCTGAAGAGGCCACTACTGAGGAGAAAAGGGCTATCAGGAGAGTTGCTCAGAGATACACCCTAGTTGGAGGAACTTTATATAAACGTGGATTTGATGGTGTTCTCTTAAGATGTCTAGATGAAGATGAGCTTTGGAAGATCATGGAAGGGGCTCATACTGGAGTTTGTGGTGGCCATGTTAACGAACAAATACTATCAAAGAAAATCCTTAGACAAGGATATTATTGGCCAACTATGGAAGAAGATTGTGTAGGATATGTCTGTAAGCGTGCTAAGTGTCAGCTTCATGCTGATAAGATCCATTCCCCCGCATCATCACTCCATCCTGTTTCATCCCCATGGCCTTTCTCCATATGGGCATTCGACATCATTGGACCCCTTGGTAATCTCGATTATGCCACCAAGCAAAAATCTTTCATCCTCACAGCAACAGAATATTTCACCAAGTGGGTGAAAGCCGAAGCATACATGGAGATCAAAGCATCAACGGTCTGCAAGTTCATCATGAGGAACATCATCACCAGATTTGGGATTCCAAGCTCCATAGTCACCGACAATGGACTGCAGTTCATATCACAAGAGCTGAAAGACCTTTGGAACATGTACAAAATTGCATTGCATCATTCATCTCCTTATTATCTACAAGGTAATGGCCAAGCAGAAGCAACCAATAAGATTCTAATAAAAATTATCAAGAAAACGTGTAAGTCTAAGTCTAACAAGTTCTCGGACTGGCCAGAAAAATTAATTGAGGCTCTATGGGCATACCGAACTTCAATCCGAACTCTTACTGGGCAAACTCCTTATTCCTTAACATTTGCAATGGAGGCAGTAGTTCCATACGAAGTCCTCATCCCATCATTAAGAGTACAATTGAGCAAGAAATTTTCCATTGACGAGCATCATTCTGCACTCCTTGCTCAACTGGAGCTCCTAGATAAGAAAAGATGGTTAGCCTCCAATCATGCAAGAGTATATCAGAACAGATTAGCACGTTTTTACCAAAAGAAGGTCATTGAACGAAAGTTTAAAGTTGGTGAGATGGTTGTGAAAAGAATCTTTGTAAAACCTGGTGGTCCACGTTCTAACCTCCAACCCAACTGGGAAGGACTGTATGTCATATCGCATGTTTTTCCTGGTAACGCTTATCGCTTAGTCAATGCAGAAGGGCAATAGTTAACTCACCCCTAGAATTGTCTATATCTTAAGAAGTACTACCCTTAGTGTAAACGATCAACATAGTGCAAGGATCACTAGAGTTGAAAATTTTGAAAAAACCAAATTCTCATATTAATCTTTGGTAATCTAATCCAAACGTTTTATTGCATACAAACACGTTTGATTCGTGAATAACAAGAGATGTGAAGCCCGAGGAACACCGAAAGCTTGACTGATAGTGGAAGGTACAACTCATTCTTTTCAAAACAAAACTTTCGTTTTACTTCCAGCCTGCGATGACGGAACGAGGCTTAGAATAGACTACTGAAAATACCCGCCATCCTAGTAGGAAGCCGTCATATAAAAAAAAAGGGGGGAGACCCGCACCACAAAGGAAAAAGAAAAAGCAAAGGCAAAAGCCAAACCAAATCAAAAGGCCACTCAATATTGCAAATGTTACCACAAAAGGCCACAAAATCAAATGAAAAGGGAGCGCAAGGTCGTTAAATACCTTGCAAAAATAAAAATGACCAAACCCCAACGGATAATAAGGTAAAGAAAGGACATCTTTCTGGGTCTCCGGAACCTTCTCGTGGGCTTTCTAAACTAATTCTTCCCTCCATTCTAATGAGGTGTGCTCCAAACTTGAGGAATGGCCAAGGTTGACTGAGGGTCGGACCATCGAATGGGATCACGATTACAAACACAATTCAAGTACAATAAGTCTAGATTAGGTCATTAGAGAATAATGTGGGAATTAAGTTGACGAATGAATACGCTCTTTTGATCCAAGTTCCATGTTGATACTTAGTTTATTCAGTTAATGTCTTATTTCAAAACTAAAAAAATTGAATATTTCATAACCCAAAAAAATTGCTTATTTCAAAACCCAAAAAATTGAATATTTCAAAACCCAAAAAAATTGCATATTTCAAAACTCAAAAAAATTGAATATTTTAAAAAACCAAAAAAATAATGAATATTGCAAAACAAAAAAATTGGATATGGCAAAACCTCAAAAAAAAAAAAAATGGATATTTCTAAATATGCAATTGCGACACAAAAATATTTCAAGTAGCATTTGTTTGTCGCATCATATGTGTGTTGCATCCTTTTACTTTCAGTGAGCATTTGCATGCTTGTATGTCGCATTTTACTTCTTTTTAATTATCTTTATTTACCTTCGTTAAATAAAGGCTTCGCCCCTTGACCCTTCTACCAAGGATAGGATCAAGTAACTTGTTACTTAATTGGGCAAGGGACTAAGCCTGAACAGATATTTAATTTGTTCGTTTAAGCCATGTGCAGGAATGGAAATGGAAAGACAATGGAGAATAATACCAAGACAACTCAAGTATGAAGAAAGTACTTTCATATATCACAAAGAGTTCATACATGAGTGAAAGTCCATCCATAGGACTTTAAAATGAGAAAGAAAGTACATCATGACAACCCTCACAGGTGGCTCTCCCCTGCACCCTCGTCCAGCTGGCTCTGCACCTCATCCTGGATGTCCGGTCCTCGAGCTGGCGGCGGTGGTGGCCTCATGACGCTCGGCCATGCCTGTCCAAAAGAGACTACTATACTAGTGGTGAAGGCACTCGCCTATCCTCGCTCCAACGCCCGCTGACGCGCACGCTGGTAGCATGCCTCGATGCTTTGGCGTTCGTGCTCCGCCACTAATAGCTGCCCCTGAAGACTCTCCAATCGGAACCGGTCGCGGTCCCTCTCCTTCAGGATCTCCAGTTGAACCTGGAGACGTGCAAGCTCCCGAGGAAGGTCGCCCGTAGAGAGTCTGGCCAGCTGCTCCTCCAGTTCGGCAACGCGAGCCACTGAACTGCGGGCCTGTGCCAGCTCCGCATCCCTTTCTCTAAGAGCCACGCAGAGCTCTTGGATCTGCAACAAAAGATGTCGTCAGTCAAAGGATCAAGCAAGCGAAAGACATCATGCAAGAAGCGAGTTGAAGATTTACCCGAGCAGTGGCATCCTCTTTAGCCTGAGTAGCTCGGCGGATGGCAAAAGCTAGCTGACTCCGCAAGTCAGCCATGGCGGCTTCATGGGCAGCTGAGGAAGAGGAAGGACCGACAACAGTGGAAGGTGAAGGGGTTGCCGCGTGAGTATAAGCGGCACGTTGTAACAAAAGGGGGATCACCGTCAGTGTACAAGTGTCAAAACAATTTAATAATAAAAATGAAGCATTCATAACATCCATGTCATTCATGCATATCGCTTACCAGCTCATCTAATTCTTTCTGGACCTGCTCTGACTGGGCCTCGGCATCTTGGAGGTGGCCTCGGAGTGTGATGATGGTGGCATCCCGTGCATCCTGCATTTTCCATAACATGACATGCATTTACAAATATAAGGAAGATAATTAATAAAATGAAAGAAGCATTCACAAGCATACATATCATAATACTCACATCGAGAGGTGGGAGTAGCTGGAGGTGGGCCGCATAGTGGGCCCGATAGCTCTGCAGGTAAGCATCGCTGCTCACTGCCTGTGACTCTATCGGGATCCCATACCGGTGCCAGTCATCCCGCTGATCTGGGAACTTGGCATCCCAATCCATGCAGGCCTACTTCCCCCGCATCGACCTCTCGATCCCCTCTGGAACCTCCTCCTCCACCCACTCCTGATGCAGACCCAGTGTTCGCATCACCAGCCTCAGGCGCAGGAGGGCTATTTCATTCATACAATGCAACCACACCTGGCGCCCGAACCTGCCTCGTCCGTGCTCCACCCATGGCTGCCTGGCATCGTCCATACCCAGATATGGACGCCAGATAACCTGCATTCATATAGGTTAATTGCATTACATTAACGAATCATCTAAATCATAGATCAAATATGCAATTAAACAAATAATAATTTAGCAACACTTTAAAAACAATTAATTAATTAAACAGTTTAACATCAGATAAATAATCAAATATAAACCAGAAAAGAATTTTTACCAGTCAAGAAATTGACGACGGAGGGCCGTCAATTGGTGATGCTGTGGCGCCGTGTCCACCACCAGACGCCAACGCTAGGCAAGCGGAACCGCTGCCGGCTGTGTAGATGGTTGCACTCGGCCCAGAGGGAAATAATAATATGTCCACACCTGCATAAAAGAGCATGTAGTTAGGATCACACGCATTGCATAATAAGCATTTAATGAAATGAACAAATACAAAATAAACTATGTACCTGAAGAAACGGCGCGAAGCCGCTGATGGTGGTCTCTCGGTCAGGTGTGACCGCGGAGAGGTCGGTGAACAGATGGGCCAGAAGGGCTGCACCCCAGGCATACTCACCTAAACGGTCTAAGTCGATCAGAAGACTCAGGAAGCGACAGTGGATGTAGTCGCCCTTCGTCCCGAAGAGAAGCCTACCAAAGAAAAAGACTAAAAATCTCCTAAGATCACTATCTACAACTATCCTATCACTAGGATCCTAGCAATATACTGCGCTAGCTGCCCTCACCAGCTTGGACCTCAGCTCGGCCCGGGACTCGTCCATCTGCTGCCTGGGCTCCTCTAGCCCCAGAGATCTCTCTACTGCAGTCCAAAGGAGGGTCCGACACTCCCGGCCCTCCAGTCCCGTGCACTCCAAGCCCAGCAGCTCCTGAGCCAGTCCATGGTAGTCGGGATACGTGATCCTGCTCACCACCTGACCTTCTACCCGAAGGCCGGTAATCTTGCACACATCCTCGAGACTGGGGACCATGTATCCCCAGGACATTAGAAATGCCCTGCTCTCAGCGTGCCACCTCTCCCTAAGGACATGGAGCAACACCAAGTCGATCCAAAAGGGTTCTATCTCTAAGATTTCCCTAAATCTCATCTCCGCCAGTCCCGCCTTTTGGAAGTCCGGGAGACCCTGGTAGGCGGCCACCACCAAGTCCTAGGAGATCCTGGTCATCATTGTCCCCTGCAATTATCAAATTCACTGTCAGGGCATTAATAATCATTTTTTGGAATAATTAATCACATGTTTTGAATCACGTCTGGGAACAGGGACACTTTTCAAA
Source organism: Zantedeschia hybrid cultivar (assembly GCA_030544215.1). Classification (NCBI taxonomy): domain Eukaryota; kingdom Viridiplantae; phylum Streptophyta; class Magnoliopsida; order Alismatales; family Araceae; genus Zantedeschia; species Zantedeschia hybrid cultivar. The sequence goes on along the minus strand of JARZZO010000013.1, from coordinate 8,714,141 downwards.
AGGCGTCCCTATCCCCAAACGCCTTTCCCCACAGGTTCCCAGAACCTGTGGCTGGCTCTTTTCTTCCCCCAAAATTGAACTTAAATGCGAGGAGGAGAGTTTTTGAGGCTTACCAGACGTGGGCCGGCCTCCTCGGCCGATGTCGCTGCCCCCTCCCCCTCGGGAACCTCGGGAGGGCCTTCTTCCGCCTCCACAAACACCGCCGCCTCCGCTAGGAACCGGGCTTCGGTAGAAGCCGCCTCGGATACCTCTGTCCTCGCCGCAAGGGGGGCAAGTCTCCGCCGTTTCCCGCCCGCGCCGCTCGGCTCGCCGGACTCCATGGAGAGCTTGAGAGAGGGTGAGGGAGAGAGTTTATGAGGGAGATAGAGAGTTAGAGGAAGAGAGAGCTCATGAGAGCTAGAGAGAGAGAGAGAGCTAGAGAGAAAGGATGAGAGGGAGGTTGCCGGAGATGAGGAGGTCGCTGGAGCAAAGAGAACCGCCGGAGAAGTCGCCGTCGCCGGAGAAGAGAGCCGAAGGAGAGAGAAGGAGAAAAAGAGAATGAGGAAGAAAGGGACTCGGGCTCGCAAGCCCCTGTTTGAATTGCTCGAATCGCGTCTTGGTACAGTGACACCTTTTAGTGGCGCACAATCTGAGGCGGCAACATGAATTTTTGAAATAAGTGAAACGCGTCCCCCTAAGGGAACGCCTTTTGGATTTTACCGCCTCTTCTACTCAGGGCCGTACCACAGAGAATTGTTATTTGCGTCTTTGAAGGACGACGCCATTATAAGGATTAATTGTAGGAAATCTCTGGAAAATAGGAGAGAGAAATTTAAAGGGCGTCTTGCTGACCGGACGCAATTCAGGGCTCTTTGGAGGATGGATTATTAAATTCGGAAATTGATTAAGATTGAAAAGCGTCTCTCTGAGTCGACGCGATTTGAATTAACTGAACCTGAGAATGTATATTTTGTGGAAAAATCACAGTTTCATTCAAGAAAAAATCACAGAAAAATTGCAAAGCATTAAAGAAGAATTGCTATTGTATTAGAGAACGATTTATTTCATTGAAATAAAACCAAAATACATCAAATTGGGAGATAAAGGTGGAAAGATTTCAGGTCAAATTTTCTTAAGCTCCTTTACATATGATTTCCATAGTTCCTTATTGACTTCATGAGAAGTTTTCACACAACAGGTGAATTCGATGTTCAAAAGAGTCGCAATAAGTTTAGTCGCCTCGAAGTCTTCATCAGTACCTAATGCCCACTTCTTGATTGAAAAAAGAGAAGATATTTCTGAAAATTCATAACGAGGCATGTTAAGCGGAGGATGACAGCGATGTAGATTATAAAGGACGAACTCGGTTTCCCCGATCAGTCAGAGCTCTGTGCCAGCACTACTGCGTACTCGAACCGCCTTTTCTATGAGAGCGAGTGGCGTAGATTCGAATCCAGTTCTGGGCATAGTTTTGAAGTAAGTGCGCCAGTCAGCTCGAGTCTTAAGGTTGGGCACTCGATTGGTCATGTTATCATTGAACCTCACGATGTTGGCAATATGGAAGATAGGACTGCGCTGATATGTCTGAGATATTCTTGGAACCTTCTCCTCATTATGGTTGAACTTGAAGTGGAACTCTACCTACAGAGCCAAGAGTAGCATGCTACCATAAGGAGGTTGACCCATAAAAGCTGCAGAGAGTCCACTGTAGAGGTAGGCTAGAACCGCCGTGCTAATCTGCTTCCCTTTGAAAATTCCATTGATTGCGCTGATTTGATCATCTTCTAGAACATTGTCTTGGGCAGGGAATAGTAGTGCTCCAGCTAAGCACGTGGTGAACACCTTCATCATGTTCTCTATATCTTCATCTTTGAGATCTTCTATCTTCTTCAGAGTCCATTTAGCTAATTTAGCAAGATTGATCCCTTTCTTTGTAAGACAGCCTTGAATTGCCCTTGGGTTCTCCATAATCTTTTCCAATAATTGTTAACCCGTGATTCTTTCTCTCATGAATATCATCTCACTCAAATCAGGATCATCATTGCTAACCTTAAGTTTAGGAAGGCCCAATAAGAGTTCGGCTTCTTCTAAGAGGATAGTGGCTTCGAATGTGGCAAAGAGGAAAGTATGAGTTTATGGATGCCATAGTTTGATCAAAGCGCCCATTGCAGCCCAATCCATGCTTGTGCTCTTGTAATGTTTGGCATGAATTATCAATCCTTGAATATGCCACTTGGATATATAAGATTGCATGGAGAGAGTGATCTTGTTAACTAGCTTTTGGACCCATAGAAGTGAAGAAAATCTTCTCGGACCGGGAAAGAAAGGATATCCCTAGATGAAATTTGGAATAGTCCTATCATATAGAGAACACGTAGAAAGTTGCATAGAAATAATTGATTAAAGGAGAGATTAGCTTACTTGTAAGTTAGGATCTCGTCTACTAAAATGATCCTTCACCTCAGAAAGCTTTTCAATCACCTTTCTCATCCTCTTTTTTGAAGAATCTTGTGTAGAATCCATCCTCCTTGATTTGATTTTCTTGACTTCTTCTTGTTCTTCACCTCCTTCCCTTAAGCCTCAAAGAGAATTCTCTACCTTTCCCTCTTGATTGCTTGTTGTGATGCTTTGATATGAAGGAGGGAAGGTTTTACAGAGCGATTTGCGAGATTGAAAATCTCTTTCCGAATTGGAAGAGAGGTGTGCATTAAGGCAAGCAGAGTTTGGATTGGAGTCAGAACGGAGAGGAGTTTTTATAAGTTAAATGACGTCTGGAAGGGGCGACGTCATTTAAATGACATCTGTGAATAGCGACGCCTTTTAATCAGGTTTTTGAATTTCTGTTACTTTGCTGAAAATCCATGATTGCATGATTTTTAATTTGCCTAAAGTTACTAATGAAATTCTAAGTGTAGGAAATATCAAATAGGTGAAAGTGAAGCCGAAAATTTCGCTAAGGTCCCACTATGGGAGCTCATGAGTCCCAGCTGTGACTAAAAAGACGGTTATCTCTACCCTGTACTCTCTTATGTAATTGATTTGCATTCGTATTATTATATGATAAATATTTATTAGAATATATCAAGGACCTTGTGATTCTGATAGGTTTTAGGATCATCATCCACATTATATTCTACGTTAGACTCTCCTTCAATAATATGTCGCACATATCGTTCGAGTAGTCTAGGTACTCTACCAGATCTACGAACTTCATTTGTGTGTACCTGAACAGATTCAGGAACTGATATCTCATCTAATGATATTGTAGTTGTTTTGGGATCTGGAACTTCTTCTAGTATTATTTTACTCCTACTGTCCTCCTGGAGAAGGTATTCCTCTTCCAACAAGACAGCTTTCCTGGCGACAAACACCTTTTGTTCACTAGGATGGTAAAAGTAATATCCTAAGATTTCCTTTGGATATCTTACAAACCTGCATTTATCAGTTCGTGATTCCAGCTTGTCTGGATCATGCCTCTTTACATGAGCAGGACAACTCCAGACTTTAACATGTTTAAATTATGGTTTCCTGCCTTTCCATATCTCATATGGAGTAGTGACCACAGACTTGCTGGGTACTCTGTTCAGTAGGTATGCTGCTGACTCTAGAGCACACTCCCAGAGGGACACTGGTAATTCCAAAAAGCTCATCATGGATCACACCATGTCCAACAAGGTGCGATTCCTCCTTTCGGATACACTATTCATCTGTGATGTATATGGAGGGGTCAGCTGAGAAAGGATACCATTATCCTTTAAGAATTGTGTGAAATTAGTACTCAAGTATTCTCCTCCCCGATCTAATCGAAGAGCTTTAATACTTTCTTAACTACTTCTCTACCTCATTTTTGAACTCCTTGAACTTTTCAAAAGCTTCCGACTTGTACTTTATTAAGTACACATAGCCGAATCTTGAGAAGTCGTCGGCGAACGTGATGAAGTACAAGAAGCCACCTTTGGGTTGGGTGGACATGGGACCACATACATCTGAATGTATTAATCCCAGAATGTTCTTGGCACATACTCTATTTCCAGTAAATGGAGATTTTTCCATCTTTCCCATAAGGCAGGACTCACATATTACAAATGATTCATAATCAAATGCATTCAAATATCCATGTTTGTGCAACTTTTGCAACCTGCTTTCACCAATATGCCAAAGTCTACAATGCCACATGTAGGCTTCGTTCACACAATTCTTGCTCTTCTTAAGAGCATTATCAATGTGAATATTGTAATAAGAAACATCTAAAAGGTATAGACCGTTGACTAAAGATGCCGAAGCTATTGATTTATTACCATAATAAATCGAACAACTCCTATTCTCAATAGACAACTTATATCCTATCTTGTTCGAACAAGATACTGATATGATGTTCTTTATTATGCTAGGAGTATAATAACAATCTTCTAATGATAAGACGTCACCCGATGGAAGTCTGAGGTTTGCTGTCCCTACAGCAACTGCCGCAACTTTTGCGCCGTTTCCTAGCCTCAATTCCACCAAGCCTTTTCTCAGCTTGCGCTTACTCGTCAACATCTACACATCATGGCAGATATGAGAAGCACATCTGGTATCTAATACCCAAGATGTGAAATCTCTAACTGACAAGTTGATATCTATCATATAGATATCTGAAGCTTCAGACAATTTCACTTTTCCATGAGCTTTATCGTTGAGAAACTCCTTGCATTTCCTCTTCCAGTGACCATTCTACTTACAATAGAAGCAATCACCTTTTAGTACTCCTTTGCCCTTGTCTTTCATTCTTTTATTGTATGCTATCATCTCTAGCTTAGGGGCATCTAATGTCGGTTCAGTAGGAGGATCAACATCAAAGACGTAGGCAATGTGCTCAGATTTGAAGACATTCTACAGGTTTTTAAGCGAATCAGAGTAGTTCAAGCTAGTCAAAAGATTGACATTAAGTATGCCACGGAGTGGATTATTCGACGACATAATTCCCTATAGGAGATAAAAACTATTTTAGTAGATATTCAGTTATTAAATATAAAACAAGATATGGTCTTTTATTCATGTTTTAACTCCCACTAATTTTCAACGGATTGTATAACCCTCAGCTATACAGAATAGGAGACGCCGACAATCTCCTAGTGGGGATCAGAATCTCAATGACTTGCAGTACAACCTTGTGGATAGCACAAGAAAATTGTAAAACAATCAAAGAACACTCATCTCATGGGACTTGCAACTCTTTGCAATATCCGATCATAGCTTCGGTCCCTAGAGATTTAATGGCCTTGTGGATAACACAACAAGCCACTAATTTTGGTCTAAATTAACCATCGTTACGCGACGAGTATAGATTTGCATGTAGCCCTTGTAGATATCACAACAAAGCTACATGGTTCCTTTACCCCGATCATATATGCATCTAATGTCATAGCCACAGTCTCTCCTCACAATTAAACATGCCTTTTGGCAGCACAACAAACCTGCCTAAAGTGATTTGAATCCTATAACTATAATGATAGTGGACCACGCAGTAAGTTCTTAACTACTCACGTTACAACTTAGAATTAAGACGAGGGTATTTTGGATAACTTTTATCTTGATCTCTCATAAGTGATAGTATACAAATATATCGTATATATTTACTAATACTATACCTGCTTTGATTCATAATCAAAAGAAAATAATGCATCTCATACATAGCGTTAGTGTGGTCATGGATAGCACAGTGGGTTTGACTGGAGCCAACAATCTAACGCACACACACTCTAGCATAACATTTACATCAAATAATTCTGCAAACACATAGGCAAGAGATCTTCATCATTCTGCCTTCATAGTAGCAGTTGTGGATCATCCTCGTTCCTCGGTTACCTCGATCAGATTACAATAATTTTAGAATTACATGTAAAATAGAAGAAGGCCTTATGACGAGTACAAGAAAAAGGGAGGTAGAAGAACATCGGATTATGACAGAGGGAGAGGTACGTAGACCTCTATTCATACATCCACGATCCACATGCATCATTCATCACATGAATTTTAAAAATGCATATCCATGGCGACCATATGTTTTAAACATTCCACACATGATAAGTTCATCACATGGCTAAAACAAAAGAATTTCAAAAATTAAATAATTTTTTATTTTCAAAAACTAGGTTCCAATCAAAATTGGCTTCTAAATTTTAAAAACTCTTTTAATAACTTAAGCATGTAATTAAATCAAATTTAAAAGCATATAAAGCACACATCATATGTGCATACACTCCAAATTAATAAATTTTAGATTATTCCATGCAAATTAGAATATTTCTAATATTTAAAACAGTCTAGCATTTAGATTAATCAATATTAATAATCTAATAATTAGACTATTAGTAATAAATTATTAATCTAACTCTTAGATCAGTAAACTAAAATTAATTATTAATTTAACACTTAAATTAATAATCAAATCTAATTAGTTATTAAGTATTAATCTAACTCTTAGACTAATTAATTAATTAAGGTCAATCACTAATTTAATTCTTAAACTAATAATTAACATAAATTAATTATTATTAATCTAACTCTTAGATCAGTTTATTAATATTAATTACTACGTTAACTCTTAAACTAATAATTAACACTAATTAATTAATAACCTATAATTAAACCATTAGATTTGTTAATTGAAATAAATTATCAATTTAACACTTAAATTAACAATTAACTCTAATTAACTAACTAATAGCTATTAATTTAACACTTAAATTAGTTTATTAAAATTAATTATTAATTTAACATTTAAATTAATAACTAACTTTAATCAATCAACAACAATTTGCTAATTTAAATGATTCCCTAATCATTAATAGCCTAATTAAATATAATTGAATAAAAAAATTTACTTTTGAAAACTATTTTAAATTTTAAATTTTCAATCCAATTAATTTTAATGGGCTTAGGGTTTTTAATAGTGGTTTAGTTGAAATTAATCTAATAGGATTTTAATAGGGCTTAACCCACTAGGCCCTGGTTCGGACCAAGGCTGAACCAGGTCCAGCGGTGGGCTCGGACTAGGCCCGATAGCCTGGCCCGAGCCCTGCTATGCCTGGCTCGGACCTGTTGGGCCGGGCCAAGGTCCAGCAAGCCCGGACCTGTCGGACGGGCTTGGGCGCCTAGCGCCCGACGTGTTCGTCCCCCCCACCCGACATTCCCAGTCACACAGGGAGTTTAAGGCGGCGAGGATCCCTCCTCCGGCGGGGCATCCGGGCTCCCCTAGCCCCCACCGCCGGATGGTGGCGTCACCGATGCTCCACTGCCGGTGGACTCGTCGGAAACGACCTTCCAAGCCCTGTATATTTAGAATCCGAGCCCTTCCTCCCTCTTACAATTTATGGTTTTCTCAAAACTGAATGGAAGAAGAAGAACTAGGGCATGATTTTGCAGCCCTTCATGGCCACTCCGGCGTCAGCTATGATGCCCGGTGGACAGTGGTGATTATCCCCAGGGGATCCGGGGTCCCGGCCCGCCATCCCAACGCTTGGGAAGCCCGTATGAAGCCGCCGAAAATCCGCCGTTCTTCGTCCCACGAAGAACACGAAAAACCCCTAAATAAAATCCAAAAAATTACAGAAAAATAATCTAATTATTTGTGTTCATCTTATGAACACAATTTCATCATTTTAATCGGATTATAAGCATGGAATAAATCAAAGAATAATTATTTTGGAGATCGAAACAGGACGAGAAGCAGTGGAACCTGGCTCTGATATCATTGTTGGGTTCTTGCTGTTTCTCCGGATAGCAAAATGCAGCGGAAAAAAATATCTGCGATCCGATTCCCATTTCGAAAATCTAAAAAAAAATTAGATTATCGGATAATCGGTTCTTACCGTGTGCGGATTTGAATCCGTGACCAATCGGTTCCGTCGGTGTGACATCGTAAGTCGCACAAGCATCCGACCTCTAGTGGAGTCCACACGATCCTCCTCGTGGTAGATATCCTCACGTTTCCTCGTTCTTCACAGTCCACGAAGCTTTCGCCGTTCGCCACAACGATCGCCGTAACGCGCGGACGATTTCCTGTCGAACGGGAGTTGGAGAAGTGGTGGAGCAGACCCAAGGATCTGGGCTTGTCTGGGGCGCCAGGGAAAGAGAGGAAGAGAGGAGGGGGCGGCTAGGGTTAGCAGCAGCCTAGCCTACTCAACCCGTTAGCAACATTTTATATTAACTGCGCAGTTTTTCATAAAAAATCCCAGTTTATATAAAATCCACTTATGTATCTAACGCCTTGAGAATCATTTGCGTGTGACCCTCTAGACCCAATAACCAATCCGATTAATGGCCCAATAAGCCCAATGACTCATCACTGGCCTGATTAATCAATTAATAACTCTTATTAATTAATTAATCAATCGAATTAATGTCGCACATCGAATTCGATCAGGCCTCCGATCACGTTGGGTGCCAAGCAACACCGTGTGAACCCAGAAGGTTTCGGAGTTAAGTAACACACTCTTGGAACCATTCCGCTGACAGTTACTGTGTGGATATAATCCTTCATTCGTACAATACTCTCGAGTCAGTTCAGGATATGGTATCGTCAAACCCTATCCGGTCGCACTTGGATCGGATGCTGCCGAATAATATCAGAAAACTCTTTTTCCGATATTATCGTCTGCTCTGGCCAGGGACTTCCGCGCATCCTTCTTAGAGCATTCTCTCTCTAAGTACTGAGAGCAAATGATTCCTTATTGATACTCAATTCCCTTCGACGGTATTCTGCTGTACCCGATCCTTGGCTATTTAGAATCTTGTGGTTAGAGATTCATAAACCAAGGTCAAAGCACAGAAGTCCACCGACAAGGTGTCCTTGGTGTCTCAGGTCCGAGGACCATCCACGCAACTGCGACAATAGAATCAAACTAGTTGACAGTGAGGTACAATGCCATCCAGCGATTCAGTCGGATCAATTTAGTAAACTCATTCTCTAATGAGCACCAACAGATTCGCCTTTGTGTCTCCACACAAGTGACTATGAGATCTGTCACCCTCATCTCATGAGCAAGAGTAATCTGTATTAGTCTATCCAGATATCCGATGTCCTTCTCGGATATCCTCCGACTAGGAACTATGAAGAATATGTGTGTTTACGTGGTCAGTCTCATTATTATGATCTCATCATAATCTGATCACTATCGCATACATTCACGGACTTCATTATGAGACAATAATTAAAACGAATTATACGTAATGAATATTGCCATTATATTAATAAATGAACAAAATTACAAAGTCATATTGGCTTGTAGGCCACCTAAGAATAACATAGGGTACTCGACTCATGTGTGCTACTTCCTCAGTGTTATATGTAGGGGTGTGCACGGTTCGGTTTGGTTCGGTTTTGGAGGAAATTTCTTCAACCCAAACCGAACCGAACTGACATTTGAAACCGAACCGAACCGAACCGAAATTTTTCGGTTCGGTTCGGTTCAAACCGAATTTTCATATTTTATTGATATTAAATGTATATATATGTATTTAACATTAAAATTATATTTAAAAAATACTTATTTATACATAAATATGTATATGATATTAAAATATTAAAACATTTATATGCATAATGTTAATATAAATACTTATTTACTTTAAAAAATCGATTTATTCGGTTTTTCGGTTCGGTTCGGTTTCACAACTTTGTGAAACCGAACCGAACCGAACTTGACTCCAAACCGAACCGAATCACTCGGTTCGGTTCGGTTTTTCGGTTTGAACCGTATTATACACACTCCTAGTTATATGGGCCATGCCCTTAGATAGGTAAATTTCATGTCTCATAGGAATGAGACCTCTTTTAGAATTTTCCAACTGGAATGTCCTGAGTATAGTACCTATGTACATTGATTAGGACAATACCAGCATCCTTTTTTATCTATCAAGATAGATCCTAATGCCTAGCACATAGGATGCTTCTCCCAATTCCTTCATGAAAAAGGTCTTAGATAATCAAGACATTGTTTATGTCAGCATCATTCTCAATGAGTAAGATATCATCAACATAGAGGACCAAGAAGGTCATTGAGCTCCCACTGACCTTCTTGTAAACACAGGGTTCGTCTTCATTTCGAATGAAGTCGAAAGATTTGATAACCTCATCAAATCTTAAATTCCAACTTTGAGACGTATGCTTCAATTTATATATGGATTTCTAAAGCTTGCATACCTTATTGGGATGCTACTTAGATGTGAATCTATCTGGCTGTACTATGTACACCTCTTCTGATAGATTTCCATTAAGGAAGGCTGCCTTTACATCTATCTACTAGATCTCATAATCCATATATGCTGCAATGGCAAAAAGGATTCTGATTTACTTTATCATTACCACTTAGTGAAAAAGTTCCGTCATGGTCAATTCCTTGTCTTTGACGATATCCCTTTGCCACCAATCGAACCTTATAAGTGTCAATTTGTCCATCTGCTCCGATCTTCCTTTTAAAGATCTATTTGCAGCTAATAGGGACTTTCCCTTCGAGTATGTCAACTAAGTTCCAAACTTGGTTGGTATACATGGATTGGATTTCCGAATCCATAGCCTCTTTCCATTTCTCGAAGTCAGAATTACGAATTGCCTCCTTATAGGACTGAGGATCATCATCCTCATTTATTTGTACCTTAGACAAACTATTAAAGACATGTCCAACATACCTCTCATGTTCTCTAGGCACCCTACCGAATCTTCATAATGTCTGTGTTTCAGGGTGAGTAAGTTCCAAAGGTGGTGTCTCATCTAATGAGACTTTGTCCCTAGTTTGTGGTTCATGGATCTCGTCTAGTTCTATCTGACTCCCACTATTTTTCTGAAGGAGATATTCTTTCTCTAGGAATACAACTCTCTTAGACACTAAGACCCTTTACTCTGAGGGGTGATAGAAATAAAATCCAAAAGTCTCTTTTGGATATCCCACAAACCTATACTTGTCAGTTCTTGACCCTAGTTTATTTGTGTTATTCTTTTTCACATGGGCAGGACACCCCCAAACTTTAATGTGATTAAAGTTTGGTTTCCTTCCCTTTCATATCTCATATGGTGTGGTAGGAACTGAATTACCTGAAATCCTATTCAACAAGTAAATTGCTGTCTCTAAGGCATACCCCATAGAGACAAAGGTAATCTTAATAAGGACATCATAGAATGAACCATGTCTAACAAGGTCCTATTTCTCCTTTTGGATACATCATTATGTTGTTGTGTATACGGTGTGGTCCATTGAGAAACTATTCTATTGTCCTTCAGATAAGAAGTGAATTCATGACTTAAGTGCTCACCTCCTCGATTCGATCGAAGAGTTTTGATACCCTTACTAGTCTACTTTTCTACTTCATTCTTATATTCCTTAAACTTCTCATGGGCTTATGATTTATTTCTCATCAAATACACATAGCCATACTTAGAGAGGTCATCAATAAAAGAGATGAAGTAGAAATGTCCTCCTTTAGCTTATGTTGACATGGGTCCACATACATCTATGTGTTTGAGTTCGAGAAGGTCAACAATCTTCTCACCATGTCTATTAAAAAAGGTTTTGGTCATCTTCCCCATGAGACATGACTCACAGATATCAAATGATTTGAATTAAAATGAATTCAAGTATCCATTTAAGTATAGGTGAGAAATCCTCTTATCACCCACATGACTAAGCCTGCAATGCCAAAGATATGCAGGATTCACTTCTTCTGTCTTATCACTGGAAACCAGCATAATATCAGTATATGTATCTAATACATATAATCCATTAAACAAATAACCATTAGCAATGACCATTATTAATGATAGAGCATCCAGTACTAGTTATTGTTAATGAGTAACCAATATTGTTCAAGCAGGAAATAGAAATAATGTTATGATAATTTCTGGAACAAAGTAACACTCTCTTAATTCTAGAATTGTCCCTGAAGGTAAACTAAGGCTAGTAGTCCCCACAGCTTTAGCAGTAACCAGAGCTCCATTTCCCATCCTCAGTTCAATCTCTTTCTTGTCAAGTCTCCTTTTATTTGTCAGCACCTGCAAAGAATTGCAGACATGAGATGCGCATCCAATAACTAATACCCATGATGTAGATCTCATAAAAGATAAATTTAAGTCAATGACAAAAATACCTTCATTCAGAATTGCCTTGCAATTCCTTTTCTAGTATCTAATGTGTCCTCCCCGAACAAATTTGCTTTCTTTTTCATCCTTCTTGCCTTTGCCACTGCCTGTCTTGGCGATCTCTTTACCTCTGGTATGTTTCTTTCACTTCTTGTTAGTGGGTGTCTAGGTGATTTTCCTTTTCTTGTTGGTCCAACCAACAACCATTACAGAAGATGGTTTATCCTTTTGCATAGTCCCTTCAACACTTTTTAACATGTTTAGAAGTTCAGGTAGAGAAACCTCAATCCTACACACGTTAAAATTCATGACGAAGGAAGAAAAAGATTCAGGCAATGACTGGAGAATGAGATCAATGCTAAGTTCAAGATCCAACTTGAATCCGATCCCATTGAGTCTCCCAATCCACTCCATCACTTTCAATACATGAGCCTATATTGAAGCACCCTCAGACATCCTTGTCCTAAAAAGTTTTTTGGACATCTCATACCTCTCTATCCTACCCTGATCCCCAAAGAGCTGGCATAGCTGGAGAAGTATAGCTTTACAATCAGTCTTTTCAAATTGCCTCAACAGCTCAGGAGCTATAGAGGCTAATATGTAACATTGAGCAAGGAAAGAATCCTCCAACCATTTCGCATAATTTATTTGATCACCCTCTTCGGCATCAATGGGAGGCAGGTTGAATCATGTCTAACACATACACAATCTTTCAGGCGGTCAAGACTATTCGTAGATTGCGCAGCCAATCTTGATAATTGTGTCCAGTCAACTTTTTTTGTACCCAAGATACTACGGAGGGGATGTGACAACGACATGGTGATCTGGATGGAAACTAAAAGACAATATTTTAGCATGCATTCAAGTTTCTAACTTAGATGTGGTTTTCTATCTTAGTTAGCTCCACTATTCTGCGGTCGAACTATATGACCCTTAATCATATAGAACGGGAGATCACGGCGATCATCCTAGTGGATCGGAATCCCAACAAGACTGAGATATGACCTTCTGGAAAGCACAATAAGCCACATCCCATCTCTTGGGTAGTCAACAGGCACTTGCATCTAATGCAATATTCGACTTTCTGCCCCTGAGCAGTCATCCCCTTATGGAAATCACAACAAAAGATGCTCCCAGTTAGATCGCACCACCAATACTACACAACAATGAATTTGTGACTTGACCCTTATGGAAGGCAGAACAAGGCCAAGTTCAGTCCTTCATTCTATTGAAGCCAAGCCTTAGGGCTGAGATCCTGCTACCAAATCATAGACCTTATGGAAAATACATCAAATCCATGAGGTAATGGCCTTCAGTCACCCTATAATAGTGGAGGGCCACATCGGCTCCTAGAGCCACGTTTAAAATCTAATATTTGGTAAAGAGGACATTTTATTTTATCTTGGTCTCACCTTAAGTGGTAGAATAAATATATCGAGATATATATTTACTGTAACGACCCGCCATCCTATGACCAGAGACCCGATCACTAAATGGATGTCGGCCCATTAACTGCGGGTTCACACCCGGATCTCACACAACACGTCTGGAGGAGTAAGCGTTAAACAAGGCTAAATATATCAATCTCACGGACTACAAAGATATAACAAGTGCGCAGGAAGGAAGATAACAATGTCCATATACAGTCCAACAATAATTACATGGTCCAACAAATTAAATAAGTACAGGCAGAAGTAAAGTACAACAACATCGGGGCATACCCCGGAACTGAGACAACTGCTGGTCCGCACACCAAGAAGACACCACACGCCGCCACACGCCACGAAGTCCACACCTGAAACCGCAGGGAGTGAGACACACCAGAATTGGGCTCAGTAGGGATCATCCGATCCCCTGCCTCCCACTCACACACCCACAAGTGCAACAATACGGATATATGGCAATTAAGTAAAGCAGTAAACATAGCACCCAAACTTGATATGAAACATACGCATAAGTAGTGTAGCAGGAACAGTTCTAAGTAACCCGAAGAACCCAACACAAAGTCACGTCTCACAGTCAAAGTCCACAAAGCGACTGAACCACACTGTCGACCGAAGTCAAACGTCGCCTCACAACACTACCACCACTACTCACGCCTGTCCGCCCCTACCGTGTTCCGGGGCACTGTAGGGTGAGGCAGTGAGTCAAACTAGGACTAACTGGGACCAGTGTACCACCACTGCCCAGCTACGTGTGGACACAAGCAGTCTAGACTACTGTCCTACCGACCGGATTGCCTCCACGCCAGGCCTCGGTGCTTTAGGAGGGCCCTGGGGACCGGCGAACCCCCGTGAAGCCGAAGCTACAAGAACTACCCACAACCCTAACCTCCCGGGCTGCGTCAGGCCAAAGGGCGAAGGGTACCACTCGTAACCTTGATCAAAGGTCACATCAGGCCCAGTGGCTACAGGGGTAAAACAACTCCAATAGTACCACAACCAGCTCCACAGCAAGAAACGCGCCGGAAGCTGCCACGACAAACAGGGAAAACCCCGACCCACTGAGACCAAACAACAACCCCTCGGATAGCACACCGGCTACTCCAGCCCGACGGGCTCAAGGTGGTCCTGCTTCCCTCAGCCAAAGGTAAAACACAACATGTACCCCTCCTCCCACCGGTACGGCACAATGCCTCACAGACACCATGGCCCTTCCCCATCGGCCCATGGTGACAAACGTAAACCACAGTTATTCCGATTCCATATTCGCATAAGCACACACACACAACATGATTCCATTCACACAGTAATCTCCGTCTCAGTATACAACTTAAAGCATGCATTCGAACCATCCAATCGTGAAACATGTGATAAATAACAGGAGTTAAGCAGTTCTATCTTGAATCGCGTGGACCGAGGTCGACGCCATTCAAGCCCCTCAAACAGGTCATTTAAAACAACTCATGCTTTAAAACACGTCCACCTGGGAAGCCGCCCCTTTAAAATGCGTCAGAACCCACAGACGCCATTCACCCCAGAATTTCAGATTTGCAGAAGCCTCAGTCGGGGTGATTTCCTGCCTAAAAGGCGTCATGATGGTTCGACGTCCTTCTAAAAGGCGTCGTCCATACATGACGTCTTTTAGCGCCAGAACTCCGTACTCACGAAACCTCGAACAGGGAGGTTTCTGCCCTAAAAGGCGTCGTACTGCCCTGACGTCCTTCTAAAAGGCGTCGACCAGGCACGACGCCGTTTAGCGCCAGAGACCTGGTTCCCTGGTTCGATCCGAGGGTTTCTCCCCTAACCCCAAACACCCCGAAAATGCCCAAAACAGAAGGGGGAGAAACGGGAAATCAAACTACCACAAGCATGCTACAATTCCACAATCCCGAACACAGCCATTCCCACAAGAAAACCCCCTAAACATGCTCATTCTAACCCAAAACACATCATGCCATGCCAAGGAAACCATAAACAAGATAATCACGATTCATGCAAGGTTCGTCCCCCTACCGGTTCTTGAACTCCTCCAAGCTCCGTGCCGCCAACCTGCCGCACCGCAGACTGCCGCCGGTACCCTCGAGGACGCCGCCACTCCGCCGGGACGTCGGAACACTGCGAAGGAAGTGGTGGTGGTAGAGGTGAGAGGTAGGGAGGTGTTGGAGTGATGGAAGAGGAAGAAGAGGAAGGGAAGGGGAAAAGAGGGTCGGAGAGGGCGGAGAGGGCGAAGAGAGAGAGGGTGGAGGCGAAAATGAGGGAAAGAAGGGGAGGCTCGCGGGGTCAATCTGAATCTGGCTAAAACGCGTCGATCGAGACAGACGCCAATCAGTCTGACAGGACGGGCCGTACTGACAGCGCTCTGAAATGCGTCGCTCACCACGAACGCCGTTCAGACGACAGGACAGGCCGTACTGACAACGCTCTGGCGCCGCACACTGACATCGCAGGGGGTCGCAGTCTGAATCGCGTTGACCATCATAGACGCCGTTCAGACGACGAGACAGGGGCCGTACTCTCGCAGCCCGAAACTCGCCCACGTGGTGCCCACGTGGCACAACAGCAAGCAGACTTAAATGGCGTCCACACAACCTAACGCCTTTTGAAAGGTGTCGAGCAGTGCAGACGTCATTCAGTCAAGACTCTCAAGACCCCTTAAGGTCGAAACCAGGGGATCCGGCCCGAACCCGACCCGAATACTGAACCCGAAACCTCAGTCCTTACATTCTCCCCCCCTTAAAAGAATTTCGTCCTCGAAATTAACAACCGCTCATGATAATCTCGGCCAACCATCACATGCCGACAACATAGATTACAACAATCATTCTCACCATCCACACACACTGGGTTCCACATAACTAGCCAATCAAATCCACACCACGCTAACCAAGATTCTCAATTTTGGCAAAAAGCTGATAGATCAAAATAACCACACACTAGCGAGGCACATAATACAAAATCGATTCTCCACTAAACCCCAATACATAAAGTGCCACAAGAGTTCACAACCACCTCTGAATAAGACAAGATAAAAGCGCTTATCTGGCCCAGCCTCTCGGACCACCACAAAGAGACGCAACACCACTCAACCACTCGGACTCCTACTGACCACTCGGCTCTTGACCTGTCTTATTCTTCTGGGGACAGTTCCTCGCGAGATGTCCCTTCCTACCACAGCCAAAACAGCTACCAGTGATCAATGGACATATCCGATTACCATGAAACCTGCCACAACGGGGACAACGATCCGCAGCGTCCCGCCTCGCTTCATGTTGCCAGCTGACCTCCGTCTGCATCTGCTGAACCGAACCGTCTTCATCCTCGTCACAAGGTACCTCTTGGAACTCGAGCTCAAAGGAACTCGAACCACCTGACGAAAAGACCGCTGATCTATCCCTGCTTTGCTGCTTCCCTTGTGCTGAATGCTCCGACTCCTTCGCCATTTGTTGGAATTGAATCTCCACCGCTGCCGCGCACCGAACTGCTGACGCCAGATCCTTACAACAATGGCCTGCCACGAACTCCCTCAGGTCATGCCGAAGTCCATCCACAAATTTCTCTGTCCTAAGATCCTCATGCTCAGATACGTATGGAGCAAATCTTCCTAGAGCTACAAATTTCATCTGATATTCTAGAACTGACATACCATCCTGTACCAATTCCATAAACTCCCTTTCCTTGGCCCTACGAACGTGCCTCGGGAAGTACTGTCCACCAAACTCTCTCACAAAGTCTTCCCAAGGGATCTCTCTCAAGGACTTATCTGGAAACATCAACCCCTTGATGGTAACACACCAATCATAAGCATCGTCCTTTAGCAAGTAGGTTGCCAACAAGGTCTTGTCATTCTCAGCACATTCAAGAACATCAAATGCTTTCTCTACCTCCTTAATCCAATGAGCTGCCGCATCTGGAACTGGTTGACCCATGAAAGAAGGGGGCTTCAACTTCAAGAACCCCTCCATCACCATAGACTGGCCACCTCGGGAATTGAACCCCTCACTTCCATCTCCCTGCTGGTATCTAGACATAGCCCCAATCATAGCTTCCATGAAACGATCCACATTATGTCCTGCTGCCCTCGAACCACCATCATCTGCTCTCGAACCACGAGCCAACGGAACTATCCTCTTCGGTGCCATCACTACCCCACAAACACGAAAATCAAACCAAAACACGTCAAAACCTACCAATCTACACCAGCAGCCATCGCCTGTACAGACTCGTACTTATTGTTGTACTATAACATCTAACCTAGTTTACCACATACTCGACTAGACTGGGCTCTGATACCATCTGTAACGACCCGCCATCCGATGACCAGAGACCCGATCACTAAATGGATGTCGGCCCATTAACTGCGAGTTCACACTCGGATCTCACACAACACGTCTGGAGGAGTAAGCGTTAAACAAGGCTAAATATATCAATCTCACGGACTACAAAGATATAACAGGTGCGCAGGAAGGAAGATAACAATGTCCGTATATAGTCCAACAATAATTACATGGTCCAACAAATTAAATAAGTACAGGTAGAAGTAAAGTACAACAACATCAGGGCATACCCCGGAACTGAGACAGCTGCTGGTCCGCACACCAAGAAGACACCACACGCCGCCACACACCACGAAGTCCACACCTGAAACCGCAGGGAGTGAGCCACACCAGAATTGGGCTCAGTAGGGATCATCCGATCCCCTGCCTCCCACTCACACACCCACAAGTGCAACAATACGGATATATGGCAATTAAGTAAAGCAGTAAACATAGCACCCAAACTTGATATGAAACATACGCATAAGTAGTGTAGCAGGAACAGTTCTAAGTAACCCGAAGAACCCAACACAAAGTCACGTCTCACAGTCAAAGTCCACAAAGCGACTGAACCACACTGTCGACCGAAGTCCAACGTCGCCTCACAACACTACCACCACTACTCACGCCTATCCGCCTCTACACTATTCCGGGGCACTGTAGGGTGAGGCAGTGAGTCAAACTAGGATTAACTGGGACCAGTGTACCACCACTGCCCAGCTACGTGTGCACACAAGCAGTCTAGACTACTGTCCTTTCGACCGGATTGCCTCCACGCCAGGCCTCGGCGCTTCAGGAGGGCCCTGGGGACCGGCGAACCCCCGTGAAGCCGAAGCTACAAGAACTACCCACAACCCTAACCTCCCGGGCTGCATAAGGCCAAAGGGCGAAGGGTACCACTCGTAACCTTGATCAAAGGTCACATCAGGCCCAGTGGCTACAGGGATAAAACAACTCCAACAGTACCACAACCAGCTCCACAGCAAGAAACGCGCCGGAAGCTGCCACGACAAACAAGGAAAACCCCGACCCACTGAGACCAAACAGCAACCCCTCGGATAGCACACCGGCTACTCCGGCTCGACGGGCTCAAGGTGGTCCTGCTTCCCTCAGCCAAAGGTAAAACACAACATGTACCCCTCCTCCCACCGGTACGGCACAATGCCTCACAGACACCATGGCCCTTCCCCATCGGCCCATGGTGACAAACGTAAACCACAGTTATTCCGATTCCATATTCGCATAAGCACACACACACAACATGATTCCATTCACACAGTAATCTCTGTCTCAGTATACAACTTAAAGCATGTATTCGAACCATCCAATCGTGAAACATGTGATAAATAACAGGAATTAAGCAGTTCTGTCTTGAATAGCGTCGACCGAGGTCGACGCCATTCAAGCCCCTCAAACAGGTCATTTAAAACAGCTCATGCCTTAAAACACGTCCACCTGGGAAGCCGCCCTTTTAAAACGCGTCAGAACCCACAGACGCCATTCACCCCAGAATTTCAGATTTGCAGAAGCCTCAGTCGGGGTGATTTCCTGCCTAAAAGGCGTCATGATGGTTCGACGTCCTTCGAAAACGCGTTGTCCATACATGACGTCTTTTAGCGCCAGAACCCCGTACTCACGAAACTTCGAACAAGGAGGTTTCTGCCCTAAAAGGCGTCGTACTGCCCTGACGTCCTTCTAAAAGGCGTCGACCAGGCACGACGCCGTTTAGCACCAGAGACCTGGTTCCCTGGTTCAATCCGAGGGTCTCTCCCTTAACCCCAAACACCCCGAAAATGCCCAAAACAGAAGGGGGAGAAACGGGAAATCAAACTACCACAAGCATGCTACAATTCCACAATCCCGAACACAGCCATTCCCACAAGAAAACCCCCTAAACATGCTCATTCTAACCCAAAACACATCATGCCACGCCAAGGAAACCATAAACAAGATAATCATGATTCATGCAAGGTTCATCCCCCTACCGGTTCTTGAACTCCTCCAAGCTCCGTGCCGCCGACCCGCCGCACCGCAGACCGCCGCCGGTACCCTCGAGGACACCGCCACTCCGCCGGGACGTCGGCCGCCGTCTGGAGAATGGAACGGCGCGAAGGAAGTGGTGGTGGTAGAGGTGAGAGGTAGGGAGGTGTTGGAGTGATGGAAGAGGAAGAAGAGGAAGGGAAGGGGAAAAGAGGGTCAGAGAGGGCGGAGAGGGCGAAGAGAGAGAGGGTGGAGGCGAAAATGAGGGAAGTAAGGGGAGGCTCGCGGGGTCAATCTGAATCTGGCTAAAACGCGTCGATCGAGACAGACGCCAATCAGTCTGACAGGACGGGCCGTACTGACAGTGCTCTGAAATGCGTCGCTCACTACGGACGCCGTTCAGACGACAGGACAGGCCGTACTGACAACGCTCTGGCGCCGCACACTGACATCGCAGGGGGTCGCAGTCTGAATCGCGTCGACCATCATAGACGCCGTTCAGACGACGAGACAGGGGCCGTACTCTCGCGGCCCGAAACCCGCCCACGTGGCACAACAGCAAGCAGACTTAAATGGCGTCCACACAACCTAACGCCTTTTGAAAGGCGTCGAGCAGTACAGACGTCATTCAGTCAAGACTCTCAAGACCCCTCATGGTCGAAACCAGGGGATCCGGCCCGAACCCGACCCAAATACTGAACCCGAAACCTCAGTCCTTACATTTACAGTACCTAATTTGCAAGAAATAAATGCATCTAATGTAAATACTTAAGCCTAGGTGATCATGGACTCTAAATTAAAGCTACAAAGATATCCAACCTACTTCCCAAGCAGTAAGATCATCCTCGCAGTCCGTCATCCATTTCTTCAAGCTCCATTCACGGCATTAATTACAAAAATTACACGGCTCGCAAGCCAGAAAAATGAATTACATGCCAATAATTTCCAGAAGCCCTCAACGGTGAATACATTCTTTGAAGGAAGAGAGAATTTTAGGAATTACATTGGAAATTAAATAAAGAGAGAAGGGAGGCTCGCAGGCCTCAATGAACGGAGCCAATTTCTATGTCTATGATCGCCTACCATTCCACATAATCACATCAATCAAACAAAAGTTATTTTGAAAATAATCCTTATATTTAGATTAAAACAATGGGTTGTGCAATTCAAAAATTCTAGTCCTGATTGTAGACACGCTAATTTTGACCTCATACTGAGTAAATTTTATGTCACAATTATAATGCCCTAAAATGGTCTGATGTTTAATCATTAATTGATTTTTCTCGAATTTGTTAATTAGCGTCGCCCTCGCACGACGCCATTTAGATTCCTAGCCGAAATCAATTCATAATTAAATTTCTAAATTCAAATAGATTTAACTGAATAGCGTCGCCAAAGGAAGACGCCATTTAAGTCCTAATCTGTCTAGGTTTACAATTTTTAATTCGAATTAATTTCCTAATTATCTAAAGCACGTCACCCTTGGGAGACGCGATTTAGGTCTCCTAATGTTTTTTGGTTTCCTTTTCGGATTTCCTTTCTATTTTGGCCGCTTTAATTAACCAAATGACGTCGCATCTGGACAACGCGATTTGGGAGTTTCCTGATAAACATGATTTGGCCGAGATAATCCGGTTTCCGAAGTTAGGAAGGTTGCTAACTCCTCCATGCTCATCCAAGGTAAGTCTGACTGCGGGAGAGAGTCCTATTGAAGTCCTAAACATCCTTAAACCTATTCTTATAAATACAACACCCTTCAGACCTTTGAAAAAGGTTGGCCATTAGTGATTTTGAAGTTCAAGGCAAAGTGTTTGAAAGCTGTAGAGGAGAAAAACATGGATAACAAGAGAGGCTTCATCTAAAGCTTCTTCTTCTTCATCCTTTGAAACTTTTGAAGATCAAGGCTATGAAGGAGCCAACCAACCATCTTCTTTTCCTAATTTCTTTCTAAACTTTTCATTAATTTCATACAGTTTATTCATTGTTTTTCATAGATCATCATCATTATCATCACTTCATGTTCACACCCACATCATTATTTTCCACACCCACATGCATATTAGGGGTTTAAAGAATAACAATTAAGTAAGTAGATTAGTTTAGTTGCATGTTTAAATTTCTTATCAAAATAGATAATACTCTACTCTAGTTCTAATTAGAATTTCTACTTTTGTTTAATCTTTCTTATGAGGTACAAAGAAGAAGAAAGAAGGAAATCCAAAGGAATACCATCAAGAAATTAGAAGCAAGAACATAAATAAAAGGGCTCTCTTTCTTTGGCCGGCTAAAGAAAGGGAATCAATGACTCAATCTCCCAAATTTGAAAAGGTAAGCGATCAATCTTTCTTTTGAAACTTTACAGTTTCTGGCGATCACGTTTTCTTTAGTTTTCAATAGTTTATTATTCATATGAACCACATGAAACTTATGAACATCACACATATGATTTGAGCACCTACAGTTTTTTGGCGATTACGGTGGGACTTGGTCTTGCCGTCTTTTAATATTTGTTCTTGCTTTTTATCATCGGGTACCCACGATGCACCACTTGTGTCCTTCGGACACTCCTTTCACCAATTCGTGAGTTTAGTTACTTTTATCCTTACGTGCACACTCCTTTGCGGCAAGATCCTGCCCTCCCGTGATTGATTGGAAGTTGTGAGTGTGATAAGAAGTGTGTGGTAGATTGAGTTTATGTTTGTTTGCATGTTAATAAATATATTTAACTTGAATTTGCATGATCAATTAGATTTCTATTTATCTTGATAACTTGGGAGGGAATTGTCCTCGAAATTGCTCTTTGTTTATATTTTTCAGGCTCTGAATAACATCTAGACAGAGAGATACGATTCAAACCGCGTCGCAGTACCTAGACGCCATTCAGCCTCATATTCCTATTGGCGTTGTTGCCTTAGTATATGTTAACAGAAAAAGCTTCTGTCTTCAATAGCATCGGTGAACAGTGATGTGATTCAAACAGTTCCTTCTTTTGTCCATCAGTCCTCAGATCATTGATTTCTTTGTTACCTATATTCATCTTATACTACATTAGAGGCCACCCAGGCCGTAGGTCATCTGCATTGGGGCTCACCGCCCCCCCCCCCCCCCCCCCCCCCTTATAGGAACACCTTTCTTAGCATCTTCACCTCTCTCTGACTTGGTCGGTCCCTTGGTGAGACTAGAGTGGTTGGCGTTAAGACCTTCGTAAGTCCCCAAAAGCAAAGTATTCCTCCTTATTCATCGGGCTGGTTGTACTAATTGAAGTCCTAGTTAGTTATCCATAACGTTGTGAGAGAACCATAAAGTATAACGGTGGAAAAATTGAACTGAAACTAAGATCCTACCCCGTTGAAAGAACTTGTGTTTAACAATTCAAATAATTCAACAAGGAATCCTAAGATAACGTAACCATCCACTTGTTTGCTAATTCTTTGTACAACTTGTTTGAATCTTCGTCAAAACCTAACATCATGATGCTCCAATAAGGTAGAACTCTTAGCATGATTGCCATTGAATAGGAAGATGTGTTTGAATACGAAGGAGATGCTAATGCCCCTCGCAATTATGATTACCATTCTGAGAATGGGGGAGATGCTAATGCCCCCTATGACTCCAACTTCTTTCACACTGAATACGAGGGAGACACTTATGTCCCCCATCAGGCTCAGTTTACCCATGACCAGTATGATCCTGGTACTAATCATCCTCATGTGCACGTGATCTCCAATCCCACTTATGAAGAGGCTCAAGATCAAGCTGAGCCTTCGTCTGACAACCCCCTGATCTGGTCACCGTCTTGGGGGCCCTGGCTACCCACGTGAATACTCAACAACTTGAGGCTATCCAATTCATTCCCAAGGGGAAAATGCCTTTGCGTTCTGCTGAACCGAATCCTACGGTCCACCCCGTTAGTCATCACGTTCCTCCTCCTCGCCATGTTTTTCCCATTCATCAGGCCAAGGAGAGTCTTCATCTTTCTACTCCCCGGCCGTCTGGGCCACAACAATCTTCCTCGAGGTTCCCGGATAGACCGCATATGCCAACTCATTAAAATACCTTCTGGTATGGCGGAAGCACCGCCGAACCTCAACCATACTGCCCCCCTTGCCCAAGTTACTCCAAGAGGCAAGCCTATCATGCTCCATTACCTCCCCCTCCCCAGGTTGATCCCGTGACTCAGGCCTTACTCGCGAAGATGGACCGCATGGACGAGCAGTTCAATAGTTTTAAGAAGATGATGGGAGTCAAGGATATACCTGTAATCACCCTCCCCAATCTGCCAGTGTTTCACCTGCCACCTTCTGAGATGTCAGTGTATAGAAAGCACAATGGTTCTGGCAACCCCTTCACCTACCTGAAGGAGTTTATGTACGAGTCTTCCTTTTGGCAGAATGACAAGAGGTCCTTGGCATTCTTATTCAGAAAATCATTAGAGGGACCAGCCCTTGAGTGATTTTTCTCGTGAGATTCATTTGATGCGGAAGACTATGAAGTTGTGTCAAGAAAATTCATCCAGCGATACAAGACAGAATTGCGCCGTCCTTATCAATAACTGATTTGGTGGCTGAAAAGATGAAGCCCGATGAAGACTTCATCACCTATGCTGATAGATGGAGGGATATGGCAAAAGAGATAAAAGATCACATGTCTAAGTCAGAACAAGTGAAAATGATGATTGCCAATGCAACCCCATAGTACAAGCTAGTCCTCACATTGAACAACTTGGCTAACATGGCAGAATTATATGAGAGGGGCGTTATGGCCAGAACGGTTTCAAAGATTCGACCTTCTCCAGCATCTTTGACCCCCATAGACCCAGCAGACCTCCACCTCAGAAGCCTGCCATGCTAAATTCTCCTAGCATGGGTCCCACTACTGAGGGCACACTCTCCCATGAACAGATCAGCACCATGAATAATAACCAACCACAGTTCATGAGAAACCAACAGCAACAGCCGCAGTATACAGGGCAGAGACCGTCGAATCAACAGGGCTTTAGGCCACCACAGCAACCATACCAACCAGCCTATAATCAGCCTTAGTAACAGTATCAGCAGGAGTTCAACCAGCCACGTCAGCAGCCAGCATACCACAATGTACCACCCCCCTAAGCGATTATAATCAGCAGAGAAAACCTCCAGGCCCAAAGAGGACGTCTTATCCTCAGCTCTCGGAGTCTCTAGCAGACATATTCAATGCCCTTATGACAGCCAATGCTTTGGTCCGACCAAGGGAGAAAACTCTCTGGCCTCAAGATGCTAATGCCTCTAGGTATTGCGTCTTCCATAGACAACCTGGGCATACAGTAGATGCGTGTTTCCAATTTAGGGACTACATCCATGATCTCAATGAACAAGGGGGTGTAGACACGCTAATTTTTTCATCATATTGAGTAAATTTCATGTCACAATGATAATGCTCCAGAATGGTCTGATGTTTAATCATTAATTAATTTTATTGATTTTCTCAAAATTTGTTGAATCACGTCGTGTATACACGACGTTATTTAGATTTTTAGCATAAATCAATTCGGAATTGAAAATTGTAAATTTAAGAGGATTTAGCTTAGTAGCGTCGCCTTTATACGACACCATTTCAGTCCTAATCCGCTTAGGTTTACTATTTCTAATTCTGGTTAATTTCCTAATTTATTTAAAGCACGTCGCATGTACAAGACGCCTTTCATGTTTCCTAATTATTTTTGGTTTCCTTTCCGGATTTATTTCTATTTTGGCCGTATTAATGAACTAAAAGGCGTCCCCCTTGAGCGACGTGTTTTAAGAGTTTCTTGATAAGCAAGTTCCCAAGGTTGGAAGGGTTTCTAATTTTCATTATGATCGTCCAGAGCAAGTCCAAGCCACGAGAGAATCCTTTTGAAGGACAAATACCCTAAAATCACTTCTTATAAATATATATGGACATTGACCTTTGAAAGGGGTTGGTCTTTAGAGGATTCGGAGCTCGCTACAAGGTGTTTGAAGGTCCTCAAGGGAAAAAAACGTGGATAACAAGGAGTTCTTGTTCTTTCATCCTCTTCTACCATTGAAGCTCAAGAATATCAAGGCTTTCAAGGGGCCAAACCAACCGATTTCCTTTCTAGTTTCCTTTTCATATAGTTTTTCATTGCATCAATTCATCGCACACACTCACTTCATGATTTCCAAACCTACACTCCTTAAAGGGGTTTAAAAGAACACAAAAAGTGAGTCCTTTTAGTTTAGTTGCATGTTTAGATTCTTTATTAGGATAGATACTACACTACTTTAGTTCTAATCATAGTTTTATTATTTATTTGATTTTTTTTGTGCGAGGTACAAAAGAAGAACAAGAGTAAAGAAAGAGAAGGCTCTTTTCTTTCGGCCGTCCGGAAGAGAGGAACAAAAGAACCCCCATATTCTCCCAGTTTGCAAGGTTGATAAGCGATCATTTTTCCTTTGAAACCTTCGGTTTCTGGCGATCACAATTATTTTCATATTGTTAATCATAGTAAACATATGATAACATGATGAATACACACTCTTTTTGAGCACTATAGGGGGTATTGACTGGGAGGAGATGAGAAAATATATAGCCCCCCTAAAGGCAAGAAGATCATAGCCACAGCAGCAACAACAGATGCTAAGAGCACCAGCACAGGCAACAGCACCATCAAACATAGGAATAATGCAGGATCCGCTGCCAGAGCATCAAAACCAGGTTGCCCCAATTCTTATTAATAGCCATTCTGAGGCTAATAGGGGGCAACAATGGAAGGAAGATGAATCCTCCTTTGTTTATTCAACATGCCACATCTCGAGTACCACCAAGCAACTGCCCCGCCATATTCTCTGCATACCCAAGCCAGAAACTATAACCATTACTCCTATACCGACACCTGCCTACCATAGACCCACTCCACCACCTACCTTCCTTAAACCCATTATCCCCTCCACTACCATGCCTTCACTAAATAACCCTCCACAACCCAACCACGAACCCCTCATGCCTTCTAAACCATTGCTACGCATGCCATTTCCCACATCATCCGCATCAACCATTCACCCCAATACCATACAAACCTCTAAGCTACTCATCCGCGTTCTAGCACCTCCACAAAACAATCCCCCACCATTACCCATTTACAAAACCATTACCCCATCTAAACCCCTCCTCAACACGGTGATACTTAAGATCTCACTTGGACCTTCCAATATTGAACAACATATGCTCCGGAGCGAGAGAATCTTCAATAAGGTCTTCCCTTAGTTCACAGTAAGAGACGGCCCATCACAGCCGTCCGAAGAAATTCAGAATGAAGAGAGTGCACCTGGCACTCAGTATGACCTACTGAAGTAGCTAGATAGAACACCGGCACACATTTCCATACTAGAACTGATCAAAAGATCCAAAATCCATCAAGAGGCTTTGATAGAATATCTACAGAGAGTAATGGTCAGTGAAGATGTGCCGGTAGAAAAGATCGCAGCACTGCTAGTTCCACAGGGGGATCAGCCGTCTATCTCATTCCACACATCTGAACTAGCACCACCAGCAGCGAGGAGCATGGCACTAAGCATTACGGTTAACATATGCAAGAAAGTTATGGATACATATCTAGTTGATACATGGGCCTCTATTAATGTATTGTCACCAAAGACCTTAGAATTATGCGGTGTACTCAAAGAAAAGTGGTTACCTTCACCCATCTCTGTTACTGCCTACTACAACTCTACCCGTTCTCCTTTGGGAATGGTTTACTTGAAGGTAGAGTTAGGTCCTGCTTGTCATGCCGAGGTTGAGTTCCACATCTTAGAAATCGACCCCTCTTTAAAAGGCATCATTGGTCGTCCCTACATCAAATCCATTGAGGTCATACCCTCTACAAACCATCAATGCCTCAAGTTTCCTTATAAGGGACGGATTATTAAAGTAACGAGCATGCCGATCCTTACTGCTGCTCATTCTTTGAACATCAAGCCAACTCTTTTACCTGGCCGACAACCCATTATGTCGGTATTACAGGTTTGTTCTCCCTTAGCTAATCCTTTGAAAGTTACTATACCTGTCCCTTGTCCAGTTGATGTTGTGAAAAGGGGGAAGTGTGTGAGTACCCCTGGCTGGGATATCATGATGAAGGGTGGCTATCAACCAGGAAAAGGCCTGGACACACAACTGCAGGGCAGAACCAAGCCTATCAAAGACCGTAGAAGAGCACCCAGTAATGGTCTGGGCTATAGGCCAGTGAAGGTGAAACGGCAGATTGTTCAGTAGCAGGAAGATGAAGATAGTTAGAAAATATGGAAGATAATGACCACCCCGTGCAAAGAAAGTCGGGATCCCTTGGACCTTATATACACACTTCATTAAGAGACCCGTGATTAATCATGACAATGATAACACAGTGGTGATCACTTCCCACTTTGACCTACATGACATATATGGGAGAGATCTAGCCAGGCACTATTCTGAGTTGCTGACATACCAATCCTTGGAGGCGCTGCGGCCAATAAAGAGGAGGAAGACTCAAGATCCGGAGTGCGAGTGGTACCGCTGGTTGGAAACATGGGACCTATACATTGCACTGAACAGGCTGTTCCTTGATCCCTCATAACCAAAGTGGCCTCCGCTGATTAACGAATTATTTGAAGGGCCCGAGGCTATTTTTGATAAGAGAATTTTGCTAAGTGAGGAGATGGAGGGGAGCCTGATGACCCTTATCAGCCTGAATTCACTACTGATCTTCTCTAGAGGGGAACCTATCACCATCATGTTTTCACCATCCATACCCAATTCCGCACTCTGCTCCTGACCCCGACTTGGTCGAGGGTCATTACTGAAGATATTCCTCGGGCTCCGCCCATCATTATTACGCTGTCCCCTCGAGACCTGATTCCTCAAATTCCTCTCGACCTTGAGAGGATCTATGATTTGATCTGGGACATACTATTATATGATCCCCCTAATCCTTTGGCCTTAGTGCCGTTACCCCCTCATCCTCCTCCTTTCCAGATTCACTCTTATTTTATGATCAACTCCAATAATTGCCAAAAAAAAATGCCAATTTGGCAACTCCTTCCTCTCAAATCCTCGTCGGGGAAACATCATATTACTTGTCCGAATATACCCCATCGCGCGGGTCACTCGGGATAGGCTCTCTTCTAGATCTGCTTTGCCCCTCCTCGTGGGAGGATTCACCTGTATCACATCCTGTATCCTTTGATTTTTATCCTTCTTCGTCCTTACTAGGTCGGGATAGTGAGTCTAGCAGTAGGCAATTAAATGAAGTTAGGGAGTCTAGTGAAGTTAGTCAGGTTAGGAAGTCTAAGGATAGACAAGTTCCAGATAGATACCTCTGGGATCTAGCTTTAAGATGCCTTTCTTGCTCTTAAATCCCTCAGCTTTTAGAGAATCCCATTCAGTTGCCAGAACAATACGAAGTTGATGAGTTAGTCGATGATGGGTATGAAGTGTATGAACTGTTACACGAGAAAGACCCCATTACTGAAGATGAGGAAGATGACGAGGACGTGGCTGGGGCGTATGCTAGTGGAGTGAAGAGCTTTGATGAACCCTCAGCTGCCGTAGAAGAGCCTACCAAAGAGATTAATCTAGGAACTGAAGACGAACCTAAGGTTGTCCTCGTCAGTAAAAATCTTTCTGAACCAGATGAGAAGGCAGTTATTCAAGTTCTCAAAGACTATAAGGACACTTTCACCTAGAGTTATGAAGAAATGCCGGGATTAGATTCTTCCTTAGTGGAACACCGATTAACATTGAAGGATGGAGCTAGTCCGGTTAAGCAGAAATTAAGGCGATTTCACCCTCAGATGGCTTTGAAGATGAAAGAAGAGGTCAATAAGTTGCATAAAGCCAAATTTATTAGAGTTGTCCTCTATCCGCAATGGGTGGCAAATATAATCCTAGTCATGAAAAAAGATGGGAAGGTCAAGATTTGCATTGACTTCCGAGATTTGAACCGGGCATGTCCTAAAGACGATTTTCCACTGCCTCAAATAAATGTACTCATTGACAACACAACAGGTTATGAAACATTGTCATTCATAGATGGATTCTCAGGGTATAATTAGATTCGCTTGGCAGAAGAGGACCAAGAGAAGACGTTGTTCACTACACCTTGGGGCACTTATTGTTATGTTGGCATGCCATTCGAACTGAATAATGTTGGAGCTGTTGGGTTCTCGGGTTTCTCCGGATAGTTCACGCAGCGAAAAATAAAATATTAAAATAGCGATCCATTCCCGTTTCGAATATCAAAAATTGATTATCGGATAATCGAAATTTTACTGTGTGCGGATTCGAATCCGCAATCGTTCGGTTCCGTTGGTGTGACACCGCAAGCCGCGCAAGGGCCCGGCCTCTAGCAGAGTCCACGCGATCCTCCTCGCTATAGATATCCTCACGTTCCTCGTTCTTCGCAGCCCACGAAGTCTCTGCCATTTGCCGCAACGATCGCCACAACACACGGACGATGTCCCGTCGAACGGGATTTGGAGAAGCGGCGGAGCAAATCCGGGGATCCGATTTTTTTCTGGGGCACTAGAGAGAGAGAGAGAAATAGAGGAGGGGGCGGCTAGGGTTAGTAGCAACTTGGCCTGCTCAGCCCATTCGTTATATTTTATACTAACCGTTCGGTTTTTCATAAAAGCTCTCGGTTTATATATAAAACCCAGTTATTTATCCATCGCCTTGAGAATCCTTTGCGTGTGACCCTCTAGGCCCAATAACCAATCCAGTTAATAGCCCAATAAGCCCAGTGACTCCTCACTGGCTTTATTAATCAATTAATAACTCTTTATTAATTAATTAATCAATCGAATTGATGTCGCACAACGAATTCAATCAGGCCTCTGATCACATTAGGTGCCAAGCAACACCGCGTGAACCCGGAAGGTATCGGGGTTAAGTAACCCACTCTTGGAACCTTTCCGCTAACAGTTACCGCGTGGATATAATCCCTCATTCGTACAATGCTCTCGAGTAAACTCATGCTATGGCGTGATGTTAAACCCTAACCGGTTGACTCACTTGGATTGGATGCCGTTGATGAATATCGGAAAACTTCTTTCCCGATATTATCGTCCGCCCTGGCCAAGGACTTTCGCGCATCTTTCCTAGAGCATTCTCTCTCATCGTACCGAGAACGAATGATTCCTTATTGACACACAATTCCCTTCGACGGTATTCCGCTGTACTCGATCTTTGGCTGTTTGATTCATAAACCAAGGTCAAAGTACATAAGTCTATTGACAAGGTGTCCTTGGTGTCTCAGGTCCAAGGACCATCCACACAACTGCGACAATAGAATCTAGCTGGTTGACAGTGAGGTACAGTACCATCTAGCGATTCAGTCGGATCAGTTTAGTGAACTCATTCTCTAATGAGCACCTACAGATTAACCTTAGTGTCTCCACACAAGTGACTATGAGATCAGTCACCCTCATCTTATGAGCAGGAGTAATCTGTACTAGTCTAACCGGATACCCGATGTCCTCGGATATCCTCCGATTAGGAACGATTAAGAATATGTGTGTTTAAGTGATCAGTCTCACTAGTATGATCTCATCATAATCTGATCATTATCGCACATATTCACGGACTTCATTATGAGACGATAATTAATACGATTTACACATAATGAATAATATGTCATTATATTAATAAATATGAATGAGATTACAAAGTCATATTGGCTTGTAGGCCTCCTAAGACTAACAATCTCCCACTTGGACTAAAGTCAATCACCTTTATACAGTAAGCCTATAGACCCCAGGTGACGCTCAAACACATTTAGAGCAAACGGCTTTGTTTGTGGATCTACTACATTGTCGACAGATGGAACTCTTTCCACCACAACATCTCCTCTGGATATGATCTCTCTGATAAGATGAAAGCGCTTCAGAATATGCTTCGATTTCTGATGAGACCGCGGCTCTTTCGCTTGCGTAATAGCTCCATTGTTGTCGCACAACAGCGGAACAGGTTCAGAGATGCTGGGAACTACGCCGAAGTTGGTGATGAATTTATTCAACCACACTGCTTCCTTGGCGGCTTCAGCTGTAGTGATGTACTCAGCTTTAGTTGTCGAATCTGCAGTGGTTGCTTACTTAGAACTTTTCCAACACACTGCGCCTCCGTTTAAAGTAAACACAAATCTAGATGTAGACTTGCTATCATCTGGATCTGACTGGAAACTCGAGTCAGTAAAGCCTCGCAGTTTCAAGTCACCTCCTCCATAGAGAAGAAACATATCCTTAGTTCTTCTCAAGTACTTAAGGATACATTTCACTGCCTTCCAGTGCTCTTCGCCTGGATCAGCCTGAAATCTGCTCGTAACACTTAGAGCATATGCAACATCCGGCCGTGTACATAGCATGGCATACATGATAGATCCTATGGCAGAGGCATAGGGTACTCTATCCATGAGTGCCCTCTCATAAGGAGTCTTAGGAGACTGCTCCTTTGAGAGATTAATTCCATGTCTCATCGGTATGAGACCCCTCTTAGAATTTTCTATGCCAAACCTTTTGACTATGGTATCTATGTACAAGGATTGGGTTATTCCAAGCATCCTCTTTGATCTATCTCTATAGATCCGTATTCCCAATACGTAGGATGCTTCTCCCAAATCCTTCATGGAGAAGTTTTTCGACAGCCAGATCTTTATCGATGACATCATAGCTACATCATTTCCAATGAGTAGTATGTCATCTATGTAAAGAACTAAGAAGGTGACTGCACTCCCACTGGTCTTCTTGTACACACAAGGCTCATCTTCATTCTTAATGAAGTCATAAGACTTGACAGTCTCGTCAAATCTTATGTTCCAGCTCCGAGAAGCCTGTTTCAGTCCATAAATGGACCTCTGAAGCTTGCACACTTCATCTAGAGATTCTTTGGATGTGAAACCTTCTGGTTGTATCATATACACATCTTCCTCAAGGTTAACGTTGAGGAAGGCAGTCTTCACATCCATCCGCCAGATTTAGTAATCAAAATGTCCAGCAATGGCAAGTAGAACTCTGATCCACTTTATCATGACAACTAGTGAGAAAGTCTCGTCATAGTCAATTCCTTGCCTTTGACGATATCCCTTTGTCACCAACCTTGCCTTATAAGTATCGATCCGTCCATCAGCACTGATCTTTCTCTTAAAGATCCACTTGCATCCGATGGGTACAATACCCTCGGGCAAGTCCTCTAAATAACAAACTTGGTTGGTGTACATGGACTGGATTTCTGAGTTCATGTCGCCATTTCCCGGCTTCTGGGCCTTCTATGGCCTCCTAGGTGGTTTTAGGATCATCATCCTCATTATATTCAACCTTAGACTCACCTTCAGTGATATGTCCCACATATCGTTCGGGCAGTCTAGGTAATCTACCTGATCTACGAGGCTCATCTGTGCGTACCAGAACAGATTTAGGAACTGATATCTCATCTGATGATAATGCAACTGTTTGGAGATCTGGAACCTCTTCCAGTACTATTTTACTCCCACAGTCCTCCTGGAGAAGGTATTCCTCCTCCAGGAAGACAGCTTTCCTGGCAACAAACACCTTTTGTTCACCAGGATGGAAAAAATAGTATCCAATGATTTCCTTTGGATATCCCACAAACCTGTATTTATCAGTTCGTGATTCCAGCTTGTCTGGATCATGCCTCTTTACATGAGCAGGACAACCCCAGACTTTAACATGTTTAAATTCTGGTTTCCTATCTTTCCATATCTCATATGGAGTAGAGGCCACATATTTGATGGGTACTCTATTCAGTAGGTATGCTGCTGACTCTAGAGTATACCCCCAGAGGGGCACTGGTAATCCCAAAAAGCTCATCATGGATCGCACCATGTCCAACAAGGTGCGATTACTCCTTTCTAATACACCATTCATCTGTGGTGTATATAGAGGGGTCAGCTGAAAAAAGATACCATTATCCTTTAAGAATTGTGTGAAATTAGTACTCAAGTATTCTTCTCCTCGATCTGATCGAAGAGCTTTAATACTCCTTCCTAACTGCTTCTCTACCTCATTCTTGAACTCCTTGAACTTCTTAAATGCTTTCGACTTAAGTACACATAGCCGAATCTTGAGAAGTCATTGGTGAACGTGATGAAGTATGAAAAGCCACCTTTGGCTTGGATGGACATGGGACCACATACATCCGAATGTATTAGTTCCAAAATATCCTTGACACATTCTCCATATCCAGTAAATGGAGATTTTGCCATTTTTCCCATAAGGCAGGATTCACATGTCGCAAACGATTCATAATCGAATACTGTTAAATAACCATGTCGGTGCAACTTTTGCAGCCTGCTTTCACCAATATGACCAAGTCTACAATGCCACATGTAGGCTTGGTTCACACATTTCTTGCTCTTCTTAAGAGCATTATCAATGTGAAGATTGTAATATGAAACATCTAAAAGATATAGACCGTTGATTAAAGATGCTGAAGCTATTGATTTATTACCATAATAAATCGAACAACTTCTATTCTCAATAGTTAACATATATCCTATCTTGTCCAAACAAGATACTGATATGATGTTCTTTATTATGCTAGGAACATAATAACAATCTTCTAATGATAAGACGTCTCTTGATGGAAGACTGAGGTTTGTTGTCCCTACAGCAATCGTCGCAACTTTTGCGCCATTTCCTAGCCTCAGTTCCTCCTCGCCTTTTCTCAGCTTGCACTTACTTGTCAGTATCTACACATCATGGCAGATATGAGAAGCACATCCGGTATCTAATACCCAAGATGTGGAATCTCTAACTGACAAGTTGATATCTATCATATAGATATCTGAAGCTTCAGACAGCTTCACTTTTCCATGATCTTTATTGTTGAGGAACTCCTTGCAGTTCCTCTTCCAGTGACCCTGCTGCTTACAGTAAAAGTAGTCACCTATTACTACTCCTTTGTCTTTGTCCTTCGATCTTTTATCGTTAGCTATCATCTTTGCGTCAAGGGCATCCAATGCTGGTTCAGCAGAAGGATCAACTCCAAGGACATAGTCAATGTGCTCAGATCTGAAGACATTCTTCAGGTTTCTAAACCAATCTGAGTAGTTTAGGCTAGTCAAACGTTTGGCATCAAATATGCCACGGAGTGGGTGATTCAACAACATAATTCCCTACAGGAGATGAATAAAATCTATTTAGCAAATGTTCAGTTATTAAATATTAAAACAAGACATGGTCTTTTGTTCAAGTTTTAACTCCCACTAATTTTTGACGAACTGTATAACCTTCAGCTATACCGAACGGGAGACGCCGACAGTCTCCTAGTAGAGATTAGAATCTCAATGACTTGCAGTACAACCTTATAGATAGCAGAAGAGAGTTGTAAAACAATCAAAGAGCACCTATCACATGAGACTTGCAATTCCTTGCAATATCCGATCATAGCTTCGGTCCCCAGAGGTTTAATGGCCTTGTGGATAGCACAACAAGCCACTAATTCTGGTCTAAGCTAACCATCGTTACGAGACGAGCATAGATTTGCATGCAGCCCTTGTGGATAGCATAACAAAGCTACATGGTTCCTCTACCCCAATCAAATAGACATCTAATGCCATAGTCACAGTCTCTCCTCACAATTAAACAGGCCTTGTGGTAGCACAACAAACCTGCCTAAAGTGATTTGAATCCTATGACTATAACGATGGTGGACCACGCGGTAAGTTTTAAACTACTCACGTTACGGCTTAGAGTTTAGACGAGGGTATTTAGATAACTTTTATCTTGGTCTCTCCTAGGTGATAGTATATAAATATTTCGTATATATTTAATAAATACTATACCTGCTTTGATTCACAATTAAACATAAAATAATGCATCTCATACATGTCATCAATGTGGTCATGGATAGCACAGTGGGTTTGACTGGAGCCAACAGTCAAACGCACACACAATCTAACATAACATTTATATCAGATAAACCTGCAAACACATAGGCAAGAAATCTCTATCATATCGCCTTTCTGGTTGCATCTGTGGATCATCATCGCTCCTTCCTCGGTTACCTCGATCATATTACATTTAAATCTAAATTTACATGTAAAGAGAAAAAGGCCTTATGGCAAGTACAAGAGAGAGGGAGGTAGAAGTACATCAGATTTTGAGAAAGAGAGGGGTATACAGACCTCTATTTATTAACAATTAATAAATACTCATAATTCAAACATCCACGATCCACACAATCCATTCATCACATGAATAATATTAAAATGCATATCTATGACCACAGTGTGTTTTAAACATTCTACACATGATAAGCGTTGTAGACACGTTAATTTTGACATCAATTTGAGTAAATTTCATATCATATAATAATGCCTCAAAATGGTCTGATATTTTATCATTAATTGATTTTTATTAATTAAATTAATTGTCTAAATAGTATCGGGTCAGACAGACATAATTTAAGTTAATTAATTAAATTTATTTTAACTCAAATTTTAATCAAATATGAAAAAGTTTAAAAGACGTCGACATGTGTAGACGTTATTTAGAGTTTATTCTTATTTTGATATTTAAATTTGAATTTTAATTAATTAATTAATTAGCTAAAAGACGTCTTCCATTCACGACGCCATTTAGATTTTCTAAGTTGTTTCTGTCTCTTCTTTCCAATGTTTATCTTTATCTTAATTAAGCTAAAAGACGTCTCCCTTGGGCGACGCGTTTTAGATAATTACAGATAATGATGAATCAGACTTTATTTATCTGTTTCTTAGTTGGATAAATTTCAAACTCCTTCATGTTAATCTGTTAATAACCGCAAACTTATGAACTTAAAGCCTATAAATACACAATCCTTTGGTCATTAAAAAGTTAGTGATGATAGTGATAATTGGTGATTATTGGAGCGATTTTTTGAGAAAAACGACGTCCAAACGCTGAAGGATCGAAGCGCTGCTACTTTCCGGAGTCTGCTTCAATTCTTCATCCATTCTTCGTCCCTTCAAGAGCTTTCAAGACCAATGCTTTCCAGGGGCCATTCAAATTAGTTCTTTTTATTAATCTCTGTTGGTTTCATCATCATATTAGTTCAAAATCTCATTCATCACATCACTCCATGCAACACACACTCACTAGCATAATTTCAAACCTATTTGTTTTAAAGGGTTTAAAAGACTATCAAAATAAGTGAGTTCTTTGTTCAAGTTGCATGATCAGAATCTTCATTAGAATAGATACTACCTCTGTCTAAGTTCTCATTGGTTTTTCTTCTTTTATTTTGTTCCTTGCAAGGTACAAAAGGAGATAAAGAGGAGAGAATCAACAATAAGGGAATCAAGTTGGATGATCCTTAAAGTCTGATAAGCATTCAAAGCAAGAACAAAGTCAGAAGGGCTCTCTTTCTTCAGCCAGCTAAAGGAGGGGAATCAAGGACTCCAACATCTCCCAATTCTAAAACAGGTAAGCGATCAATCTTTTCTTTTGGAACTTTTTAGTTAAAAGTTTATGGCGATCACATTCACTTAGTTTTTAATAGGTTTATTTGTCACATAAACAACAAAATTTTTCATAATAATCACATCTCTAATTTGAGCACTCATAGCTTTTTGACGATCACGGTGGGACTTTGGTCTCGCTATCTTTTAATCTTTGTTCTTATTTTTTATCAATCGGGTACCCACGGTGCACCACCTGTGTCTCTCGACACGCCTCACCGATCGGTGAGTTTTTAATTTAATTGTCATTCCTACGTGCACCACGTACACACCCTTGCGGCAAGATCTTGCTCTTCCCGTTTGATTCATTAAGGAGTTGTGATTGTGATAAGAAGCATGTGTGATTGATTGAATGTTTTGTTGTTTACATGATAAATCATCCTGTTAAAAAATTGAAATAAAAAAGATTCGCATGAGCTAATTATTTACCGCTTTTATTATGTTTGTTTGAGGGGGAACCGATCTAGAAATTCCTCTTGAAATATTGATTATGCGACCTGAAAAGCGTCCAGGGGCAGCGACGCGTTTCATATCGCGTCGCCTACACACGGCGCCTTTCAGGCCAAATTCTCTGTTGTCTGCTGCCTGAGCTTCTGCGAGAAAATTAAGGTTATGATTGAATAGCGTCGACCAACAGCGACGTGTTTCAGGCAGTTTCTTGTTTTGATCTTCAGTCCTCAGATTTCTGATCTGATTGCTATTACACATTACGTATTAAGCATTAGAGGCCATCCCGGCCACAAGTCATACGCACTGGGGCTAACACCCCCCTTTTCTCTTAGGAACACCTTTCTTGACGTCTTCACCTCTCTCTGATTACGTCGGTCCCTCGATCATACTAGAGTGGTTGGTGTTAAAGACCTCCGTAAGTCCCCAAAATCAAGGTATTCCTCCTTGTTTATCGGGCTGGTTGTACCAATCGAAGTCCTGGATAGATTCTTCATAATGTTGTGAGAGAAAGCCATAGAGTATAATGGTGGAAATTGAACTAAAACTAGGATCCTACCTGTTGAGTGAACTTGTGATTAACTGAATCCAAATAACCCAACAAGAAATCCTGAAATAACGTTAAACATCTACTTGATTGCTTAATCCCTGTGCAACTTGTCTGCAAATCTTTGAAAAAAATCTAATATCATGCTACTTCAATCAGGTAGGGATTTGAGCATGGCCTCCGGAGATATGGTCAACTATGAGGGAGATGCTAATGCCCCTCTTGAATCCGATTATCACTATGAAAATAGGGGAGATGCTAATGCCCCCCATGATCCTCATTCTTATCCATCTGAATATGAGGGAAACCTTCATATCCCTCCTCCTTTTGTCCATGATCAACACAATTCTAGTGTTGATCTTCCTCCGCACGTGCATGCAGTTTCTAATCCTGTCTTTGAGGGGGCCATGAACCCGAATGAGCCCTCATCTTCCAATCCATCTGATCTAGTCAATGCCTTGGGAGTTCTGGCCTCCCATCTGGATCCTCACCAGCTCGTGGCAATCCAGTCTATCTTGAAGGGGAAGATGCCCATGCAGTCTGCTGAGCCGAATCCTGCGGCCCCCCCTGCTATTCCTCAACCACCTCCCCATCATGCTTCATTCATTCACCAGGCCATAGAAGGCCTCCAGGTTTTAATTTCTCGGCCAGCTGGGCCACAATTGTCCTCCTCGAGGCAACCGGTCAGGCTGCTGACGCCTACTTACCAAAATGCCCTCGGGCATGGCAGAAGCTCTGTCGAACCTCAACCATATTGTCCTCCTTGCCCTACATACTATAACCAATAGGCCTATCATGTACCTCCACCTCCCCCTCCTCCAGTCGATCCGACGACTCAAGCTTTGCTCGCAAAGATGGAGCATATGGATGAACAGTTCAATAATTTTCAGAAAATGATGGAAGTTAAAGCTGCACCATAGATTAACCTGCCAAGTCTGCCCGTGTTCCATTTGCCGCCCTCTGAAATGCCAGTGTACCGAAAATACAACGGTACTGGTAACCCCTTCAATCATTTAAAAGAATTTATGTATGAGTCATCTTTCTGGCAAAACGACAAGTGGTCGTTGGCATTTTTATTTAGGAAATCTCTAGAAGGACCAGCCCTCGAATGGTTCTTTTCCTTAGAGCCATCTAAAGTAGAGGACTATGATATTGTATCACGAAAGTTTATTCAATGATAATAGAGTTGCCTCCTCTCTGTCCATTACTGATTTGATAGCAGAAAAAATGAAGCCCGACGAGGAATTCGTCAGTTTTGCTGATAGATGGAGGGGCATGGCAGAAAAAGTGAAAGATCATCTGTCTGAGTCAGAGCACGTAATGATGTTGATTTCCAATGCTACACCTCAGTTTAAGTTAGTCCTCGTCCTGAACAAATTGACCAGTATGGCAGAGCTTTATGAAAGAGCACGGTATTGCCAGAACACTTTCAAGGACGCTACATTCTCTAGTGTCTTTGATCCTCACCGACCTAGCAGGCCTCCACCTCGGAAGCCAGCCGTGCCAAATTCTCCTAGTACGGGTCCAACTACTAAGGGCACGCTCTCCCATGAGCAGGTTAGTAGCATGAACAACAATCAGTCCCAACAACCTCCAATCCAGCAAGATTACAGACCTCCGAATCAACAAGGCTATAGACCTCTGAACCAGCAGGGTTATAGACAGTAGCAGCCAAACCCACAGTATCAGCAACCTCAGTACCAGCGGCCTCAACAGCCGAACCAGCAACCACAACAGCAGCCACAGCAGCAGCCACAACGGCAATTACAGTATCAGCCCCCACAACAGCAGCGATACCTGCCGCACGCACCGCCGGCATACTATAATGTACCTCCTCCTGCTGATTATAACCAGCAGAGAAAGCCTCTAGGCCCGAAAAGGGCAGAATATCCAATCCTTCCACAATCCTTGTCAGATATCTTCAGTGCTTTAATGGCAGCTAATGCCTTGGTTTTGCCAAGAGAAAAAACAGTTTGGCACCAAAATGCCGACACTTCCAGGTATTGTTATTTCCACCGACAACCTGGACACACCATAGATACTTGCTTCCAATTCCGAAATTATATTCATGATCTCAACAAGCAGGGAGGCATTG
Source organism: Zantedeschia hybrid cultivar (assembly GCA_030544215.1). Classification (NCBI taxonomy): domain Eukaryota; kingdom Viridiplantae; phylum Streptophyta; class Magnoliopsida; order Alismatales; family Araceae; genus Zantedeschia; species Zantedeschia hybrid cultivar. Next base: position 8,673,756 of record JARZZO010000013.1, on the reverse strand, counting down.
ATTGGGAAGAAATGAAGAAGTATATATCCGCCTTGAAGGCGAGAAGACCACAACAACAACAACAGCAGCAACAATAACCAAGAGCGTTGGCGCAGGCAGTGGCACCGCCAAACATGGGAATAGTGCAGAACCCACTCCCGAAGCACCAGAACCAGAATCAAGTTGCCCCTATTTTGACAAATAGACGGTCTGAGGCTAACCGAGAGCAACAGTGGAAGATAGAGGACTCTTCCTCTATTTATTCAACGGGTCACACTCCGAGCACCACTGAGCAACCACCACGCCGCACCCTCTATATACCTAAACCACAACCCGTTACCATTACGCCTATACTAACACCCGTATAACTTTTACCCACGTCCATTAACCCATCACCACCGCCCGCTTTCCTCAAACCCATTACCCCCCACACCACCACACCTCCATCAAACAACCCCCCGCAAGCTAATTATGCACCCCTCATGCCATCTAGACCATTACTCCGCATATTGTTTCCCACATCACCTACTACCACCATAACTTACCCAGATACTATACAGCCATCTAAACCCCTACTCCGCATGCCATTCCCCACTTCATCCGCACCGACCACTTACCCCTCCACCATCCAACCATCTAAGCCTCTCATCCGTACCATGCCATCGCCTACCAACACCACGCCATCACCCACATACCAACCCTCCACACCATCCACATCATCCACTAACCCTACGGTGCTCAAGTTATCGTCTGGACCTTCCACAACTGAAGAACATGCACTTCGGAGTGGGAGGATCTTCAATAAGGTCTTTCCTCAATCAACAGTAAGAGACAGCCCATCACAGCCACCGGAGGAAGCACATAATGATGAGAGTACACCAGGTACTAAATATGACCTGCTGAAGCAATTGGATAGAACACCGGCACGAATCTCTGTACTGGAGTTGATCAAGAGATCGAAGACCCATTAGGAAGCTCTGATGGAGTATCTACAAAAAGTGATGGTCAACGAAGACGTACCGGTAAAGAAGATCGCCGCACTACTAGTTCCTCAGGGGGATCAGCCCTCTATCTTATTTCATGTCTCGGAACTAGTACCACCTGCAGCCAAAAACATGGCTCTGAGTATTACGGTCAATATCTGCAAGAAGGCCGTAGATGCATGTCTAGTCGACACGGGGGCTTCAATTAATGTCCTGCCTCCGAAGACCCTTGAATTGTGTGGTGTACGCAAAGAAAAATGGCTGCCTAGCCCTATCTCTGTAACAACTTATGATAACTCCACCCGTTCCCCTCTGGGAATGGTCTATTTAAAAGTAGAGTTAGGCCTTGTATATGATACCGAGGTCAAATTTCACATCTTGGAAATCGATCCTTCCTTGAAGGCTATTTTGGGTCGTCCTTATATTAAAATCCTTGAAGCGATTCCCTCTACGAATCATCAGTGCCTCAAATTTCCTTACAAAGGACGAATCATTAAAGTTACGAGCATGCCGATCCTTGCTGTTGCTCACTCCTTGAATATCAAGCCAACTTCTTCACCTGGCCGACAACCTTTTCTGTCGGAATTACAGGTCTACCTTCTGGTGGCTGATCCTTTAAAGGCCGCCACTCTTACTCCTTATCCACTGGATGCCATAAAGCGGGGGAAGTTCATGAGTACCCCTGGTTAGAAAATAATGATGAAGGGTGGTTATCAACCTAGAAAGGTTCTAGGCACACAATTACAAGGCAGAACCATGCCCCTCAAGGATAACCGAAGGACACCTGGAAATAGCTTGGGCTATAGGCCAAGAAAAGTGAGGCAAGACATTGTTCAACAGGAAGAAAATGAAGACGGCCAAAAGATATGGGAGACAATGTCCACACCATGCAAAGAAGGCCGAGACCCCTTAACATGGACCCTATACACACATTTCGTCAAGGGGCCCGTGATCAGTCATGATAACACAGTGGTCATTACTTCCTGTTTTGATCTCCATGACATGTATGGAAGAGACCTAACCAGACATTGTTCAGAATTGCTAACGTACCAGTCCTTGGAGGCTTTGCGGCCAATGAAAAGGAGGAAGTTCCAAGATCCTGAGTGTGAATGGTACAGATGGTTTGACTTAAGGGATCTGTATATTGCATTGAATAGATTATTTCTTGATCCTTCAGAACCAAAGTGGCTGCAACAAATAGATGAACTGATTGAAGGACCTGGTGCCATTTTTGACAAAAGAATTCTGCTGTCTGAGGAAACAGAGGAAGGGGAGCCAGATGACCCCTATGAAGCTGGTTATACCACGGATCTTCTTTGGAGGGGGACTTATCCCTCTTACGTTTTCACACTCCATACCTTCTTCCGCACTCTGCTTCTGACTCCGACTTGGTTGCGGGTCATTACTGAAGATATTTCACGGGCTCCGCCCATCATGATCACTTTCTCCACACGGGACTTTATCCCTCAACCTCCTCTTGATCTAGAGAGGATTTTTGATTTAATCTGGGACATACTACTGTATGATCCCCCCAATCCTTTGGCCTTGGTGCCGCTTCCTCCATCCCATTCTCCTCCTATTCACCTTCATTCTTGTTTTATGATTAATTCATCTTTTCTCCAAAAAAAAACGCCAATTTGCCAACAAATTTCTCCCAGATCCTCATTGAGGAAATTTCCTACTTGTCTGATTATACCCCATCGCGCAGGTCGTTCAGTCAAGATTCTCTTCTAGATCTACTCTGCCTCTCCCCTTGGGAGGATTCTCCTGTATTTCCGCCTGTATCCTATAATTTTCATTCTGCTTCGTCCTTATTAGGTGAGTATAGGGAGTCTAGCGAAGTTAGGGAGTCTAGTTCTAGGCAGGTTAGTCAGGTTAGGAAGTCTAAAAATCTAAGGGTAAACAAATTCCAGATAGATACCTCCAGGATTTAGCATTTAAATGCCTTTCTTGCTCTATGATCCCTCAGCTGTTAGAGAATCCTATTCAGATGCCAGAAGATTGTATAGATGATGAGTCAGTTAATGACAGATATGGGGTGTATGAATTGATATACGAAAAAGACCCCATTGTTGAAGATGAGGAAGATGACGAGGATGCAGTTGAGGCATATGCTAGCGGAGTAAAAAGATTCGATAAACCCTCAGCTACCGTAGAAGAGCCCACCAAAGAGATCAATCTAGGGACTAAAGACGAACCTAAGGTTGTCCTCGTTAGCAAGAATCTTTCTGAAATGGATGAGAAGGCAATGGTACAAGTTCTTAAGGATTATAAGGATACTTTCGCTTGGAGTTATGAGGATATACCGGGGTTAGACTCATCACTAGTGGAACACAGGTTGACATTAAAGGATGGAGCTAGCCCGGTTAAACAGAAGTTAAGGCGATTCCACCCACAAATGTCTTTGAAGATGAAAGAAGAGGTCGATAAGCTACATAAAGCCAAATTTATTAAAGTTTTCCTCTATCCACAATGGGTGACCAACATAGTCCCGGTTATGAAGAAAGATGGGAAGGTCAGAATCTGTATTGACTTTCGAGATTTGAACCGGACATGTCCTAAGGATGATTTTCCATTGCCTCACATTGATGTACTCATCGATAATACTGTTGGCTATGAAACTTTATCATTTATGGATGGATTCTTAAGATATAATCAGATCAAATTGGCAGAAGAAGATCAAGAAAAGACATCATTCACTACACCTTGGAGAACATACTGCTATGTCGTTATGCCTTTTAGATTAAAGAACGCTGGAGCCACTTATCAGAGGGCTATGATAGCAATATTTCATGACATGATGCATATCGATTTAGAAGTGTATGTGAATGACTTCTTGGTAAAATCTAAGACTAAGGCTGAGCATGCCAAAGTTTTGGCAAGAGGATTAGAAAGATCAAGAGAATATCAGTTAATGATGAACCCTAAGAAATGTGTATTCGGGGTATCCTCAGGGAAATTATTTGGATTCATTGTCAGTAAACGGGGAATTGAGATCGATCCCAATAAAGCAAAGGCTATTAGAGAAATGCCACCTCCCAAGAACTTGAAAGAGTTAAGAGGATTGATCGGGAGGTTGCAATTTATTCGCCGTTTTGTCTCCCAGCACTCACAAAGGTGTAAGCCGTTCTACGAACTCACCAAGCCGGGAGTCAAATTCAATTGGGACGATAAGTGTCAGGAGGCGTTTGATAGATTGAAGAATTATTTGGCAAGTCCTCCTATTTTGAAACCACCATCTCCGGGCAAACCATTGATACTATACATTTCTGTCTTAGATGATGTAGTGGGGGCTGTCCTAGCACAAGAGGATGAAGAAGGAAAGGAGAGGGCAGCCTACTATCTCTCTAAACTTCTCAACTCCGCTGAACAGAGATACACAGCGATGGAGAAAACGTGTGCAGCATTGGTCTGGGTGGTTCAGAAATTGAAGCATTACTTTCTAGCCCATGAAGTTCATCTCATCGCTAGGATGAATCCGATCAAGTTTCTCCTTGAGAAATCTATCCTTACTGATAGGTTAGCACGATGGCAAAGCTTTCAATCTCAATTTGATATCACTTACATTCAACAGAAAGCGATCAAAGGCTATGCCATAGCAGAACATCTCACTCATTACCCCCTTTCCTTGTTTTGATCCAGTCCGATCGGAGTTTCCGGATGAGGAACTAATGTCCATAGACCAAATCAAAGATGATATGTGGACTCTACATTTTGACGGAGCTCTGAATTACCATGGAAAGGGTATCTGCATTGTTCTGTTATCACCTGAAGGTGTCACCATTCCACAAGCCTTTCAGCTTGACTTTCCAGTCACTAACAATATATTTAAATACGAGGCACTCTTTGCTGGCCTCGGGGCTGCTCATCTCCATAGTGCCACCAAACTTAGAATTGTGGGTGATAGCCAATTGATTCTTCTCTAGGTGTTAACCAAATATCGAACTCTTGATCCAAAGCTCAAGTCTTATCAAGAACTTACTTCTGCTTATGCTAAGATTTTCACAAAATTGATCTTCATCCATGTTCCTAGGAATCAGAACATCTTAGCTGATGCTTTAACTTCACTTGCATCTTCCCTCGATTTCCCAATCAGCAGACAATCCGAGATCATTGTTCATAAGCGTCTTTCACCCGCTGTGAAAGACCCTTCATTCCTTAGGACTAAGGAGAAGCTGCTGAAGAAGGTCAGAGATGGAAATATTATGGAAAAGAGAGAAATTATGTTAATGGAGTTGTTAGAAGAGATGGATGATGAACAGAAACAATGGTACTACGAAATTACCAAATATTGTGAAATTGTCAAATATTGTGAAGATCAATCGTATCCTGAAGAAGTCACCGCTGAGGAGAAAAGGGCTATCAGGAGAGTTACTCAAAGATACACCCTAGTTGGAGGAGCACTATACAAAAGAGGTTTTGATGGAGTTCTTCTGAGATGTTTAGACGAAGATGAGCTTTGGAAGGTTATGGAAGGAGCTCATGCTGGAGTTTGTGGTGGTCATGTTAATAGACAAATGTTAGCAAAGAAAATCCTTAGACAAGGATTCTATTGGCCAACCATGGAAGAAGATTGTGTAGGATATGTCCGTACGTGTGCCAAGTGTCAACTTCACGCCGATAAGATTCATTCTCCTACATCTTCACTCCATCTTGTTTCCTCCCCATGGCCTTTCTCCATGTGGGCTTTCGATGTCATTGGACCCCTTGGCAATCCCGATTCCGGCATTAAGTAGAAGTCCTTCATCCTCACGGCAACGGAATACTTCACCAAGTGGGCGAAAGCTGAAGCGTACACGGAAGTCAAAGCATCAACCGTCTACAAGTTCATCATGAAGAACATCATCACGAGATTTGGAATTCCAAGCACCATCGTCACCGACAATGGACCGTAGTTCGTGTCACAAGAACTGAAAGACCTCTGCAACAGGTACAAAATTGCAGTGCATCATTTATCTCCTTATTATCCGCAAGGCAATGGCCAAGCAGAGGCAACTAACAAGACTTTTATAAAAATCATCAAGAAGACGTGCAAGTCTAATAAATTCACGGACTGGCTAGAAAAATTGATTGAGGCTCTATGGGCCTACCGAACTTTAATCCACACGCCTACTGGACAGACTCCTTATTCCTTAACATTTGGAATGGAGGCGGTAGTTCCATATGAGATCCTTATACCATCATTAAGAGTACAATTGAATAAGGAATTTTGCATTGATGAACACCGTTCAACACTCCTTGCTCAATTAGAACTCTTAGACGAGAAAAGATAGTCAGCTGCTAATCATGCAAGAGTGTATCAAAATAGATTAGCACGTTTTTATCAAAAGAAAGTCATCGAACGTAAGTTCAAAGTTGGTGAAATGGTCATCAAAAGAATCTTTGTAAAACCTGGTGGTCCGCGTTCTAAACTCTAACCCAATTGGGAAGGACCATATATTGTATCGCATGCTTTTCCTAGTAATGCTTACCATTTAGTTAATGCAGAAGGGCAAAAATTAACTCACTCCTGGAACGGTTTGTGTCTTAAGAAATACTACTCTTAGGTTAAAGAGTCGATCAGCATGGTGCAAAGACCAGTGGAATCAGAAAATTTAGAAACTCAAATTCCCTTATCAGTCTGGATAATTTAATTCAAACGCATTACTACACACACTGACACGTTTGGTTCGTGAGTAACAAGAGATGCCAAGTCCGAAGGAATACCGAAAGCTTGACTGAGGGTGTAAAGTGCAAATCATTCTTTTCAAACAAAATTCTGTTTTTACACTCGGCCCATGATGTCGGAACGAGGCTTAGAATAGACTATCAAGAATACCCGTCATCTTAGTAGGAGGCCATCATAAAAAAAAGGGGGAGATCCGTCCTATGAAAAGAAAAAAAAAAAAAAGCAAAAGGCAAAAGCCAAATGTCAAATCAAGAGGTCATCATACTATAAACGTTACATCAAGGCCATGAAATCAAATGAAAAGAGAACGCAAGGTCGATAAATACTCCGGAAAGAAAATGACCGAACCCCAACAGATATTATGGTAAGAAAAGAACATCTTTTTCGGTCTCTGGAACCTTCTCATGGGCTTTCTAAAATAATTCTTCCTTTCTTTATAAAGAGGTGTACTCCAAACTTAAGGAACGGCTTAGATTAACTAAGGATCAAATCATCAAATGAGATCACGAATGGAAACACAAGTTCAAGCACGATAGGTCTAAGTTAGATTATCAAATTGGCTCTGAGCCTCATCAGGAGCATCCGGTGCTGGTCCTCGACTAGGAGGTGGAGGTGGTCCCATCGCACCCAGCCCTGTCTGGCCGGACGATATGGCGATGCTAGCTGTGAAAGCACTCGCCTGACCACGATCGATAGCCCGCTGGCGGGCTCGCTGATATCTCTCCTCCACCAACCGGCACTCGTGCTCTACCACGGAGAGGCGACCCTGAAGATTCTCCAGCCGAAGGTGGTCGCGATCTCTCTCCTTAGTCAAAATCTCCAGGCGAACTTGGAGTCATGCGAGATCCCCGGTGGAGAGACGGGCCACCTGCTCCTCAAGCTCACGGACCCAAGTTGCGTCAATCTCAGCCCTCCGAAGGGCCTCCTGAAGCTCAGCGACCTGCAAAAGAAGATATTGTTAGTCCAAAGCAATCAAGCAATCAAAATCAAATTCAGAAAAGAAAGTCAAGGATGAACAGAACTTACTCGAGTAGCCCGGTCCTCCTCCGCAATAGAAGCTCGATGAATAGCGGAGGCAAGCTGACTTTGGAGGTCAGCAAGGGTGGCCTCATAAGCAGCAGGCAGGGTAGGGGATGAGGCTCCATGTGAAGGGGGAGCCGCCTGGGTGTAGACGGCTCGCTGCACCAAAAGACAACCGTCAGTGGCTAATTGTCAAAACAAATTAATTAATTAAAACATTCATTCATAAGCATGCATACATACCAAATCAAAAAGTTGCTTCTGGACCTACTCCAGCTGGGCCTCCGCATCCTGGAGATGGGCCCGGAGGTCGATGATCACGCATCTCGTGCATCCTAGATACTACACATGCATACATTCATTCACAAATATAAAGTAAGATAATAATAAAATGAAAGAAGCATGAAAGTCATACTTACATCGAGTGGTCGGAAGAGCCGTAGCTGATCGGCGTAACGGGCCCAGTATTGCTGGAGATAAGCCTCGCTGCTCTCCGCATAGGACTCCACCTGTACGCCGCGGCGATGCCAATACTCGTACTGCTCCGAAAACTTGGCACGCCAATCTGTGAGGGCCTGCTTGCCCCTCATGCTCCTCCCCACGTCTTCTGGGATCTCCTTATCCACCCACAGCTGGTGGAGGCCCAGTGTCCTCATGACGAGGCGGAGGCGGAGGGGTTCGATCTCGTTCAGGCAATGTACCCACATTTGCCTACCGAACCTCCTCCGGCTAGCCGTCACCCACGGCTGGCCCTCCTCACCCATGCCCATGTACGGGCGCCATATCACCTGCATACAAGTTAGATGCATTCATATAAATAAAATTACATTTAAATGAAACACTGTATTTAATAAAATTGGATAAATTAAAGATTTACCAGAAGCTCTAGGTAATCCAAGAATTGACGGCGGAGGGCCGTCAACTGATGATGCTGTGGGGCCGTATCCACGATTGGCTGCCAACGGCGAGCCAACGGGACAGCATCCGGCCTCACGATCCGCGCTCGGCCGAGCGGGAAATAGTGATAACTCCACACCTGCATACATGAACATATACGTTAGAAAAAGCATCATTATATTTTCGTATCATAAACAAATAATCAAATAATTTAATACCTGAAGAAATGGTGAGAAGCAGTTGACAGTGGTCCCAGGACATTAGGAATGCCCGACTCTCTGCATGCCAACGCTCTTTGAGCACCTACAGCAGTACCAGATCGAGGCAAAATGGCTCGATGTCCATGATCTCGCCGAACCCGATCCAGCGCAGGCGCGCCTTCTGGAAGTCCGGGAGTCCCCAGTAGGCCCCTACCACCAGGTCCCATGAGATGCGAGCCCTCATCGTCCCCTGCAAATAAAAACAAGAAGATTTCATCAGTTAATAAATCAATGAAATATTCTATTTAAAAGGCGTCGAGCTATGTGGATGCCCATTGAAAGGCGTCCACCCTCCTTGACGCCATTTAGACCTATTTTTCTACACTATTAAAAAATTGAATTTTGGATTGAATGGCGTCGGACCATGGCGACGCCCCTTAAAAGGCGTCACCTGGTCTGGACGCCATTCAAATCCGATTTCGGGCTCTTCCAAAGAACCCCTTTCCTCCCTCTTTTTCTCATTCCATCCAAACCATAGAAAACTTACCAGGTGGAGCTCGCCCTCCCCTCCTTCTTCGGCCATAGGCGCCGGGGGAGCTTCTTCCTCCTCAAAAAATGTCGCCACCGCCGCGAGATCGACCGGCGCTTCTTCGTGAGCTTCTTCCGTTGGAACCACCGCGAGGGAGGCCGTCCACCGCCTCTTTGCTATAGCCTTAGCCTTGCGTGATCCTTCGCCTTGTTCCATCGCCGTGAGAGAGGAAGAGAACTCGGGAGAGAGAGTTTGAGAGGGAGAGAGATGAGGCTCGGGTGGAGAAGAGAATGAGAGGAAGAGAAGGAGAAGGTCGGGGATAGAGAGGCTGGTCGGAGTTGAGGAGATCACCGAAGTTGAGGAGGTCACCAGGGTCGCCAGAAGAGCAAGAGATTGCTGGAGATGGTGAAGGGAGAGAAAACTTTTGGGAGAATGAGGAGGAAAGGGGGGCTTGCGCGGGTTCTGTTAGAGAAAGTTGAAACGTATCGGGGTACAACGATGCCATTCAAGGCGCATAAACTGAGGCGGCAAAGGATAGATGTTTGAAATTGATCAAAAGGCGTCTTCACAGAGCGACGCGTTTTAGTTTAAACCGTCAATTCTGTACAGAACCGTACAAGGCATGATGATTAAACATGTCTACATTTCACGACGCGTTTCAGTGGATTAATCATAGAATTAATGGCAGAATTCTGGAGAAAAGCAAGAGAGAGAATTGAAAGGTGTCTACACATGTAGACGTGTTTTCTGGATTATTCGGGGTTTTCAGGGTAAATCCCTGATTTCAGGAAACTAATTTTTGGTTGAATAGCGTCTACATATCTAGATGCATTTTATGGATAAATAGGGTTTTCAGAATTAATCTCTGATTTTGGAAAATTATTTTTGACTGAAAGACGTCTACACACCTCGACGCTTTTTAAGAATAATTCGGGATTTTAAAGGATTAATCTCTGATTTTTGAAAAATAAATTATGGTTGAAAGACGTCTTTCTAAGTGGACGCGTTTTACATTAAGTAAACTCGAATTGAAATATTTTAAGGAAAAATCAAGTTTTTACTTAAGGAAAAATCTTGGAGAAGTCACAAAAGATCAAGGATAGATTTCAAGACATAAAGGATGAATTCATTATTGAAATAAATTCTTAATTACATCATAAAAGGAAAAGAAAAAGAGAACATTCAAGGAAGAAATTTCCGAAGTCCTATTATATATGGATAAGATAATCCTTTATCTCTATTTTCAGAGGATTTTAGACGATGATTGAAGCTAATATTCCACAGTGTGACTATAAGTTCAGTGGCTTCCTAGTCTTCATCGGATTCCAAGGTACGCTTCTTGATTGGAGAAGTGTTGGAAAACTCAGGAAATTCATAGCGAGGCAGGCTGAGTTGAATATGACATCGATGAGGATTGTACAGCACGAACTCAGTTGCCCCGATCAGCTTAAGTTCTGCACCCGCAGCGCAGCGTACTCGGATGGACTTTCCTACGAGAGCAAGAGGTGAAGAGTCAAACCCATTTGATGACATTGTTCCCAGATAATCTCTCCAGTCAGCTCGAGTCTTGAGTTTAGGCACTCGGTTGATCATCTTCTCATTAAATTTCATAATGTTGGAGATATGGAAGATCGGGCTATTCTAATAGATTTAAGATGGTCTTACTGAATTCCTAGTGTGATATTCAAATTTAAAGTCCAACTCAACCCACAGAGCGAAGAGTAGCATACAACCATAGGGAGGCTGACCTGTAGACGCTGCAAAGAGCCCACTGTAGAGATAGGCTAGAATTGTTGTGCCGATCTTTCTTCCCTCAAAGATCTCGCAGATTGCGCTCACTTGATCATCCTCAAGAATGTTGTCTTGAGCAGGAAAGAACAAAGCTCCAGCTAGGCACGTGGTGAACGCTTTCATCACGTTCTCAGTGTCATCCTCTCTAAGATCTTCAATCTCGTACAAAGTTCAGTCTGCTAGTTTTGCAAGGTTGATTCCTTTTTTGGTGAGGCATCCTTTAACTTCTTTTGGATTCTTCATGATCTTCATCAACAATTGTTGACATGTAATCTTTTCCCTCATTAAAGCCATCTTATTCTGGATCACTTCATTGTTGTTCAACTTGATTTTGGGAAGACCCAATAGAAGTTCAACCTCTTCTAGAAGAATAGTGCATTCAAATTCAGGAAAGAGGAAAGTATGGGTTTGAGGATGCCATAACTCAATCACAGCACCCATAGCCGCCCAGTCCACGTTTGGACTTTTGTAATACTTTGCATGGACTATTAGACCTTGGATGTTCCACTTGGAAACAAAGGATTGCATAGAAATAGTAATACTTTTAGCAAGCTTACGGATCCAAGGGAGAGATGTGAATTTCCTTGGGCCGGGAAACAAAGGATATGCCTAGAAAATAGAAAGGAGAATTGCTATGAAGAACTTGAAGAACATGGAGAAAAAAGGAAATTGAAGAGGAAGGATTGAAGGAAAAGAGGATTTAACTTACTTGGAAGTTAGGATCTCTTCCACTTAGATGATCTTCCACGTTGGAGAGCTTCTCTAACGTCTTCTTCATCCTCTTGCTTGAAGAATCCATCTTGTTCTTGAAGCTTTTCCTTCTTGAAGCCTTAAAACCCTTGAAAATTCTTGAACTTTGAAGAAAATCTCTAACTTTGATCTTTAGATTGTGTTAGAGTTGCCTTCATACAAGTTAATGGAGTTTATATAGAGAGAATTGCGATTCTAAGAGACTTTTTCGAATTGGAGAAGGGATGTGTATGGAAAAAGTTGGAATCCAGATTAAACACAGCTAGAACCTGTTTCTGCAACTGAAAGTCATCGTTGAACAACGACATGTTTTAGTTCATGTTAACAGCGTCGGTGCGACACGACGCGTTTCAAGGTTTTCTGTTATTTACCCGAAAAGTCATGTTTATCTAGATTTTAATACGCTTGCTTGAAGTAACTGATAATTTTTTAGTACAAGGAATTCAGGAAAATCCAAAAGAAGCTGAAAATTCAAAGAAGATTCCACTGTGGGAGTTTATGAGTCTCGACCGTGGCTAAAAAGATGGTTATCTCTATCCTTGTATTCTTTCATGTAATTAATTTGCATCATCATTACTATATGTTAAATATTTATTAGAGTATATTAAGGACCTTGTGATTTTAATGAAACTGGAATTTGAGTTCCCCTTCAACATAAAACAGTGATAATTCCAGAGAATTCTTAATCGCACGAATAGGCCGTTTGATTGTTAATTAGTGAGGACGATGGTTCTACTTTTGTAAAACGGTGTGTGGATAAACGAGCTTTGGCTTAGCACCGAATTACAAGAATTGGTATCTTGACTCATTAATGACAATTTAACAATATTATCCTTGATTAATTTATATTTTATTTGACTTTATGTTTTTCTTTTAGCCCAGCATGCATCATGTAGGACTTTGAAATCATTATGATAAGAATTAATGATTAATTAAGTTTCATACCATTGATCAAATAATTCCAACATGAAATGAAATATTCCATTCTGAATTGAGTATCTTGATTATCTTTAAGATTCGCTTGAAGGTATTCTTGGAATTCTATCCTTTCTTGGATTCTTTATCTCAAATATTCTTGTTTTCCTTTAAGATCTATCATGGCTGCAGCACGTCCATATTGGCTGCCAATCACTTCCCATGATGAAACCTACAGTGTCTATGACCTGGGGTACTTCCCAATCCGTGGAGGTTGATCGACCTTATTTTATTTCCTTGTCTATTTCATCCATACAGGATTGATTTCATCGATATCCTTGAGTTATCTTCATTGATGATTTTGAGAAAAATTCCAACCACGTGATGTTGAGAGCGTGTCTCATCACCTTGGCATCACCTTTTCAGTATATTCCATTTCATTTCACTCTCTTGCAAAGACGATGCCAACATGAGGCAGCTGTAGACACGCTAATTTTGACATCAATTTGAGTAAATGTCATGTCATATAATAATGCCTCAAAATGGTCTGATATTTAATCATTAATTGATTTTTATTAATTAAATTAATTGTCTAAATAGTATCGGGTCAGACAGACATAATTTAAGTTAATTAATTAAATTTATTTTAACTCAAATTTTAATCAAATATGAAAAAGTCTAAAAGACGTCGACATGTGTCGACGTTATTTAGAGTTTATTTATATTTTGATATTTAAATTTTAATTTTAATTAATTGATTAATTAGCTAAAAGACGTCTTCCATTCACGACGCCATTTAGGTTACTTAAGTTGTTTCTGTCTCTTCTTCCCGATGTTTATCCTTATCTTAATTAAGCTAAAAGACGTCTCTCTTGGGCGACGCGTTTTAGATAATTACAGATAATGATGAATCAGGCTGTGTTTATCTGTTTCTTAGTTGGATAAACTTCAAACTCCTTCATGTTAATCTGTTAATAACCGCAGACTTATGAACTTAAAGCCTATAAATACACAACCCCTTGGTCATTAAAAAGTTAGTGATGATAGTGATAATTGGTGATTATTGGAGCGATTCTTTGAGAGAAACGACGTCCAAACGCTGAAGGATCGAAGTGCTGCTACCTCCCGGAGTCTGCATCATTTCTTCATCCATTCTTCGTCCCTTCAAGAGCTTTCAAGGCCAAGGCTTTCCAGGGGCCATTCAAATTAGTTCTTTTTATTAATCTCTGTTGGTTTCATCATCATATTAGTTCAAAATCTCATTCATCACATCACTCCATGCAACACACACTCACTAGCATAATTTCAAACCTATTTGTTTTAAGGGGTTTAAAAGACCATCAAAACAAGTGAGTTCTTTGTTCAAGTTGAATGATTAGAATCCTCATTAGAATAGATACTACCTCTGTCTAAGTTCTCATTGGTTTTTCTTCTTTTGTTTTGTTCCTTGCAAGGTACAAAAGGAGATAAAAAGGAGAGAATCAACAATAAGGGAATCAAGTTGGATGATCCTCAAAGTCCGATAAGCATTCAAAGCAAGAACAAAGTCAGAAGGGCTCTCTTTCTTCAGCCGGTTGAAGGAGGGGAATCAAGGACTCCAACATCTCCCAATTTTAAAACAGGTAAGCGATCAATCTTTTCTTTTAGAACTTTTTAGTTAAAAATTTCTGGCGATCACATTCACTTAGTTTTTAATAGGTTTATTTATCATATAAACAACAAAAATTTTCATGATAATCACATCCTAATTTGAGCACTCACAAGCGCATCATATGGCTAAAATAAAAGAGCTTTTCAAAATAAATAACTTTGGCTTTCAAAAAATAGGATCCAATCAAAATTAGCATTTGAATTTCGAAAACTTATTTTATTAACTTAAGCATACAACTAAATCAAATTTAAAAGTATTAAACCACACATCACATGTGCACACACTCCAAATTAATAATTTCTAGATTATTCCATGTAAATTAGAACATTTCTAATAATTAAATCAATCTAACATTTACATTAAACTAAATTAATAATCTAACAATTAGACTATTAATTATTAATTACTAATGTAACTCTTAGATCAGTAAATAAAAATTAATCATTAATTCAACACTTAAATTAATAATTAACTCTTATAAGTTATTAATTACTAATCTAACTCTTAGACTAGTTAATTAATAAATGTTAATTACTAATTTAACTAATAATTAACATTAATTAATAGTTGACCATTAATCTAACTCTTAGATTATTGGATAAAATTAATTATTATTTTAACTCTTAAACCAATAACTAATAACTCATAATTAAACCATAGTATTAGTTAATTAAAAAATTAATCATCAATTTATCACTTAAACTAACAATTAATTCCAATTAACTAATAACCACTAACTTAACAGTTAAGTTAGATAATTAAAATTAATTATTAATTTAACATTTAAATTAATAACCAATTCTAATTATTAACAACACTTTGTTAATATAAGTGATTCAAAATCATTAATGCCAAATAAAATTAAAATTGAATAATAATTTTAATCCACAAAACAATTTTGAATTTTAAAATTAACATCAAATTTTAATTGTTAAATGGTGTAGGGTTTTAATGAGTTTAATTAGAGACTAAAGGGGAAGGGTTTTTTTTTTTTTTTTAATTGAAATGGGCCCAGCCCATTAAGCCCGAGCCGGGCTCAGACCCTGCTGAGCCAGGGTCAAACCAAGTGCCAGCCTGGGCTCGGCCCGGACCAACGGGGAAATCGGCCTGTCCATGGCCGGTCGGACCAGCAAGAGGGTGCCGGCCCCCTTCGTCCCTAACCCTGCAACCCGATGCCCCACTATTGTAGAAACCCTAGGGTTTGCGGTGGGCTGGGTGACTAGGCAGCGCCGCCGGCGGCCAGCGGCCGGTGCCTCCGGCCTGGCCAGAGCTGCCCCCAGCGCCGGTGACCTTCCTGTCGCCGACAGGGTAGCCGGCGGTGCCTATACAAAGCTGCAGCCCAAGCCCCTTGCAGGTTGAGTTTGGCGGCGTCGGGGTTGAGAAAGAGACTCCGGCACTGGCTCCCGGATGCCGACCGTCACCGCCAGCGACATCCCTAATGCCGGCGACACACCTGGTGCCAGCATGCACGTGGTGGCACCCCTCAACATAGCAAACCAAGCCTCCTGTCTCCTTTGTTATTTTCTGGTTTTTCTGTAGCTTCTCAAAACCATAGGGAAGAAGAAGAGGAAAGAGCTCCTCCTTTTCCCTCTATGGCTCTGGTGATTGGCTCCTATGGTGTCCAGTGGCGCCTCCTCAAGGATCTAGGGCACCGGCCCACACCACCAACACTTTGGGTTACCCGAACATCGGCGTTCTTTGTCTCACGAAGAACACCAAACCACCAAATTTAAACAATCCGTATATTTAGAGAATAATAATAATTAAAATTATTATTATAATCTGTGTTCATCTCATGAACACAGATCGAGCAAAGAAAAATGAATACGTGCATGGAATAAATCGAAGAAAAATCAATTTCAGAGTCTGAAACGGGACAAGAAACAGTGGAACCTAGCTCTGATACCACTGTTGGGTTCTCGGATTTCTCCGGATCGCTCACATAGAGGAAAATAAAATATTAAAACAGCTATCCGTTCCCGTTTCGAATATCAAAAATCGATTATCGGATAATTAAAATCTTACCGTGTGCGGATTCGAATCCGCAACCGTTCGGTTCCGTCGGTGTGACACCGCAAGCCGCGCAAGCGCCCGGCCTCTAGCGGAGTCCACGTAATCCTCCTCGCGATGAATAACCTTACGTTCCTCGTTCTTCGCAGCCCACGAAGTCTCCACCGTTTGCCGCAACGATCAACGCAACGCGTGGACGATTTCCTATCGAACGGGATTCGGAGAAGCGGCGGAGTAGATCCGGGGATCCGGTTTTCTTCTGGGGCACCAGAGAGAGAGAGAGAAAGAGAGGAGGGGGCGGCTAGGGTTAGCAGCAGCTTGGCTTGCTCAACCCGTTCGCTATATTTTATACTAACCGTGCGGTTTTTCATAAAAACTCCCGGTTTATATATAAAACCCACTTATTTATCCATCGCCTTCAGAATACTTTGTGTGTGAACCTCTAGGCCCAATAACCAGTCCAGTTAATAGCCCAATAAGCCCAGTGACTCCTCACTGACTTTATTAATCAATTAATAACTCTTTATTAATTAATTAATCAATCGAATTGATGTCGCACATCGAATTCGATCGGGCCTCCGATCAAGTTGGGTGCCAAGCAACACCGCGTGAACCCGGAAGGTATCAGGGTTAAGTAACCCACTCTTGGAACCTTTCCGCCAATAGTTACCGCGTGGATATAATCCTTCATTCATACAATGCTCTTGAGTCAACTCAGGGTATGGCGTGCTGTCAAACCCTAACCAGTCGACTCACTTGGATTGGATGCCGCTGATGAATATTGGAAAACTCCTTTCCCGATATTATCGTCCACCCTGGCCAGGGACTTTCGCGCATCCTTCCTAGAGCATTCTCTCTCATCGTACCGAGAGCGAATGATTCCTTATTGACACACAATTTCCTTCGACGGTATTCCGCTGTACCTGATTTTTGGCTGTTTAGAATCCCGTGGCTAGAGATTCATAAACCAAGATCAAAGCACAAAAGTCCACCGACAAGGTATCCTTGGTGTCTCAGGTCTGAGGACCATCCACGTAACTACGACAATGGAATCTAGCTGGTTGACAGTGTGGTACAGTACCATTCAGCAATTCAGTCGGATCAGTTCAGTGAACTCATTCTCTAATGAGCACCTACAGGTTCGCCTTTGTGTCTCCACACAAGTGACTATGAGATCAGTCACCCTCATCTTATGGGCAGGAGTAATCTGTACTAGTCTAACCGGATATCTGATGTCCTTCTCGGATATCCTCCGACTAGGAACGATTAAGAATATGTGTGTTTAAGTGATCAGTCTCAGTAGTATGATCTCATCATAATCTGATCACTATCGCACATATTCACGGACTTCATTATGAGACGATAATTAATACGATTTACACATAATGAATATTATGCTATTATATTAATAAATATGAACGAGATTACAAAGTCATATTGGCTTGTAGGCCACCTAAGACTAACAGGAGCCACTTATCAGCGGGCTATGATGGTTATATTTCTTGACACGATGCACATTAATTTAGAAGTGTATGTGGATGATCTGTTAGTGAAATCCAAGACTAAAGCTGAGCATGCCAAGGTATTGGCGAGAGTTTTAGAAAAGTCAAGAGAATATCAATTGAAGATGAATCCCAAAAAGTGTGTATTTGGTGTATCATCAGGGAAGTTGTTAAGATTCATCGTGAGCAAACGGGGCATTGAGATCGATCCCAACAAGGCTAAGGCTATTAGAGAGATGCCACCTCCTTAAAATTTGAAAGAATTAAGAAGATTGATCGAGAGGTTGTAATTTATTCGCCGCTTTGTCTCTCAGCACTCACAAAGGTGTAAGCCGTTTTACGAGCTTACTAAACCGGGAGTCAAGTTTGATTAGGACGATAAGTGTCAGGAGACGTTCAATGGATTGAAGACATATCTAGCAAGTCCTCTTGTCTTGAGACCACCATCGCCGGACAAACCTTTGATTCTATATATTTATGCCCTGAATGACGCGGTGGGGGCTATCCTAGCACAAGAGGATGAAGAAGGAAAAGAGAGGGCAGCCTACTATCTCTCTAAACTTCTCAACCCCGTAGAGCAGAGAAACACAACGATGGAGAAGACCTGTGCTACATTGGTCTAGGTGGTGCAAAAGTTGAAGCACTATTTCCTAGCTCATGAAGTAAATCTCATCGTTAGGATAAATCCAATCAAGTTCCTTCTCGACAAATATGTTCTCACCGATCGATTAGCACGATGGCAAAGCTTTCTCTCTCAATTCGATATCATCTATATTCAGCAGAAAGCAATCAAAAGCTATGCCATCGCAAAACATCTTGCTCATCACCCTCTTCCTCATTTTAATCTAGTCCGATCAGAGTTTCTGGATGAGGAACTAATGTCCATGGACATAATCAAAGATGATATGTGGACTCTGCATTTAGACGGAGCTCTGAACTCTCATGGTAAGGGTATCAGCATCGTTCTACTATCACATGAAGGTGTCACCATTCCACAAGCCTTTCAGCTTGGCTTTCCTGTCACCAACAACATTGCTGAATATGACGCTCTTCTAGCCGGTCTCGAGGCCGCTCATTTACATGGTGCCACCAAATTTAGGATTGTGGGTGATAGTCAGCTAATCCTTTGCCAAGTGCTCACCAAGTACCGAACTCTTGATCCTAAACTCAAGCCATATCAAGAACTCACTTCTGCCTATCCTAAGCTTTTCACTAGATTGATCTTCGTCCATGTTCCTCGGAATCAGAACATCTTAGCCGACGCTCTTGCTTCTCTCGCATCATCCGTGAATTTCCCAATCATCAAACAATCCGAATTGATCATCGTTCATAGGCGTCTTTCACCCGCCGTGAAAGACCCTTCATTCCTTAGGACTAAAGAGAAATTGCTGAAGAAGGTTAGAGATGGAGATATAGTGAAGAAGTGAGAAATCATGCTATTGGAATGGCAAGAAGAGATGGAAGATGAAGAGAAACCGTGATATTTTGAAATTGCCAAATATTGTAAAGATCAATCGTACCCTGAAGAAGCCACAGTTGAGGAGAAAAAGGCTATCAGGAGAGTTGCTCAGAGATACACTCTAGTTGAAGGAGCGCTTTATAAACGAGGTTTTGACGGTGTTTTTCTGAGATGTTTAGACGAGGATGAGCTTTGGAAGGTTATAGAAGGATCTTATGCAGGAATTTGTGGTGGTCATGTTAATGGACATATGTTATCAAAGAAGATCGTTAAACAAAGATATTACTGGCCCACCATGAAAGAAGACTCTATAGGATATGTTCGTAGGTGTGCTAAGTGTCAACTTCATGCCGACAAGATCCATTCCTCCGCATCCTCACTCCATCATGTTTCTTCCCCATGGCCTTTCTCCATGTAGGCTTTCAATATCATTGGACCTCTCGGTGATCCTAATTCTGGCATTAAACAAAAATCCTTCATTCTCATGGCCACGGAATACTTCACCAAGTGGCCAGAAGTCGAAGTTTACATGGAAGTCAAAGCGTCAACAATCTGCAAGTTTATCATGAAGAATATCATCACAAGATTCAGAATTCCAAGCACCATCGTCACCGACAATGGACTACAGTTCATATCATAGGAGCTGAAAGACCTCTGCAATAGGTATAAAATTGCATTGCATCATTCGTCTCCATATTATATGCAAGGCAATGGCCAAGCAGAGGCAACTAATAAGACTTTGATAAAAATCATCAAGAAAACATGTAAATCCAATAACTTCTCCGATAGGCCAAAGAAATTAATGGAGGCTTTATGGGCATACCGAACTTCTATCCACACGCTCACTGGGAAGACTCCATATTCCTTAACATTCGGAATGGAGACAGTAGTTCTATACAAAATCCTCATCCCATCCTTAAGAGTACAGTTGAACAAGGAGTTTTCCATTGATGAGCACCGCTCAGCACTCCTGGCTCAATTGGAACTTTTAGACGAGAGAAGATGGTCAGCCGCCAATCATGCACGAGTATATCAGAACAGATTAACACGTTTTTATCAAAAGAAAGACATTGAACGAAAATTCAAAGTTGGCGAAATGGTTGTTAAAAGAATCTTTGTAAAATCTGATGGTCCGCGTTCTAAGCTCCAACCCAATTGGGAAGGTTCTTATGTTATCTTGCATGCTTTTCCTAGTACCACCTATCGTTTAGTTAATGCAGAAGGGCAAGAGTTAACTCATCCTTGGAATGGTCTCTATCTTAAGAAGTACTACCCTTAGGTTAAAGAGTCAATTAGCATGGTATGGGGATTAGTGGAGTATGAAAATTTGAAAACACAAATTCCCTTATTAGTCTTTGATAATCTAATTCAAACACATTATTGAACACAAGCACGTTTGGTTCGTAATTAACAAGAGATGCGAAGTCCGAGGAATACCGAAAGCTTGACTAAGGGTGGGAAAGTACAACTCATTCATTTCAATCAAAACTTCTGTTTTACTTTCGGCCCACGATGTCGGAACGAGGCTCATAATAGACTACCGAATATACCCACCATCTTAGTAGGAGGCCGTCATAAAAAAAAAAAAGGGAGATCCACCCCACAAAAAGCAAAAGAAAAAGCATGAAGGCAAAAAGCCAACTAAATCAGAAGGCCACAAAATCAAATGGAAAGGGAGCGTAAGGTCGTTAACTACCCCGCAAAAAGTGAAAATGACTAAACCCCAATAGATAATAGGGTAAAGGAGGGATATCTCTCTGGGTCTCCGGAACCCTCTCGTGGGCCTTCTAAACCAATTCTTCCTTTCCTCTTAAAGAGGCATACTCCAAACTTGAGGGATGGCCTAGGTTGACTAAGGGTCAGACCGTCGAATGGGATCATGAACATAAACATAACTCAAGCACAATGAGTTTGGATTAGGTTATCTAGGAATGATTAGGGAATTAAGTTGAAAAATAAGTAAACTCTTTTGATCCAAGTACCATGCTGGTTTTTAGCTTAGCTAGTTAATGTCTTATTTCAAAATTACAACAAAAAATTGAATATTCCAAAACCAAAAAAAATTGAATATTTCAAAAATACCCAAAAAAATTAATATTTTAAAAGTACAAAAAAAAATTGAATATGACAAAACCACAAAAAATTTGGATATTTTAAAAATTGCATAACAAAAATATCTCAATTAGCATCCGCTTGTCATATCTTGTGTGTTGCATTCCTTTTATTTTCAGCGAGCATATGCATGCTTGTATGTTGCATTTTACAATTCCATTTCCTTTTTCAATTATTATTTGCCTTCATTAATAAAGGCTTCGCCTTTTGACTCTTCTACCAAAGATAGGATCAAGTAGCCAGTTAGTTAACTGGGCAAGGGGCTAAGCCTAAACTGATATTTAATTTGTTTGTTCAAGCCGTGAGCATGTATGAAAAGGAAAGTCAATAAGGGAAAAGTACCAAGACAATCCAAATATGAAGAAACTCCTTTCATATATCAAAAGAGTTTATGTACAAGATGTAAGTCTATCAACAGGACTTCAAAAATAAAAGGAAGGTACAATATGATGGCAGCCCTTACGGCTTACTCTCTCCTACGCCCTCGTCTAGCTAGCTCGGTGCCTTATCCTGGACATCTGGTCCTCGTACTGGTGGCGACAGTGGTCCCATGACGCTCGGCCCAACCTGGCCAGAGGATACTGCTATGCTGGTGGTGAAGGCACTCGCATGTCCTCGATCCAACGCCCACTGCCGCGCACGTTGGTATCGAGTCTCAATGCTCTGGCGCTCGTGCTCCACAACTGAAAGTCATCCCTGAAGGCTCTCCAATCGGGACCGGTCGCGATCCCTCTTCTCCGTCAAGATCTCCAGCCAAACCTGGAGTCGTGCAAGCTCACGGGGGAGGTCGCTAGTAGAGAGCCTCGCTAGCTACTCCTCCAACTCAGCAACCCAGGCTGTTGAACCACGGGCCTGTGCCAACTCGACATCCCTTTCTCCAAGAGCCAGGCAAAGCACTTGGACCTGCAATAGAAGACATCGTCAGCCAAGTGATCAAGCAAGCAAAAGACATCATGCAAGAAAGAAGTTGAAGATTTACCCGAGCAGCAGCATCATCCTCAGCCTGAGTGGCTCGGCAGATGGTGGAAGCCAGCTGACTCCACAGGTCAGTGAGGGCAGCCTCGTGAGCGGCACTGGAAGATGGGCCGGCAGCAGTAGAAGATGAGGGAGGAGCCGCGTGCGTATAAGCGGCACGCTGTAACGAAAGAGGAGATCACCGTTGGTGTGCAAGTGTCAAAACAGTTTAATAATAAAAAGAAGCATTCATAATGCATATGTCATCCATGCATATCATGCTTACCAGTTCATTCAACTCCTTCTGCACCTACTCTAATTGGGCCTCAACATCCTGGAGATGGCCCCTGAGTGTAATGCAGGTGGCGTCCCGAGCATCCTGCATTTTTCATAACATATCACATCATTCAGATTATTCATAAATATAAGCAAGATAATTAATAAAATAAAAGAAGCATTCATAGCTTACATATCATAATACTTACATCGAGAGGGCGGAGTAGCTGGAGGTGGGCTATGTAGTGGGCCCGGTAGTGCTGCAGGTAAGCATCACTGCTCACCGCCTGCGACTCTACCAGTATACCATACCGATACCAATCATCCCGCTGATCCGGAGATTTGGCGCTCCAGTCGGTACTGGCCTGCTTACCCCGCATAGTCCTCCCGATCCCCTCAAGGATCTCCTCCTCCACCCACTCCTGATGTAGGCCCAATGTCCGCATCACCAGCCTCAGGCGCAGGAGGGCTATCTCGTTCATGCAATGTAGTCACATCTGGCGCCTGAATCAGCCCCGCCCCTACTCTACCCAGGGCTGTCTTGCATCGTCCATACCAAGGTACGGACGCCAAATAACATGCATTCATATAGGTTAGTCGCATTACATATCACATATAAACTAATTAATAAAATGAATCAATAAATTGTGTCATGTTCAAAGCAATAAACATTTAATAAGATGTAAATTCAAATATTCATCATTCAATTATTTAACATTTAAAAAACATGTTAATAAAATATCTAATTAAATTAATTAAATATGCTAATAAAATACTCTAATAAAATGTTTAATCAAATGTTTAAACATTCTAATAAACCATGAAATAGTTAATAATAACAAGAAAAGAATTTTAAAACTTACCAACAACTCTGGGTAGTCCAAAAATTGACAGTGGAGGGCCGTCAGTTGGTGATGCTGTGGCGTCGTGTCCACTACCAGGCGCCAACGCCGAGCAAGTGGAACTACCACCGGCTGTGTAGATGGCCTCGCTCGGCCCAGAGGAAAATAGTAATAACTCCAGACCTGCATAGAAGAACAAGTAGTTAGAATCGCATGCATTGTACTATAAGCATTTAATCAAATGAACAAAAATAAAATAAATTAAGTACCTGAAGAAACGGCGCGAAACCGCTGATGGTGGTCTCCCGGTCCGGTGTGACGGCGGAAAGATCTGTGAAGAGATGAGCTAAAAGGGCTGCACCCTAGGCATACACGCCTAGTCTATCAAGGTCAGAAAGAAGACTCAAGAAGCGATAGTAGATATAGTCGCCTTTAGTCCCGAACAGGAGTATGCCGAAGAAGAAGACTAAGAACCTCCGAAGGTCCCTATCTACTCTAGCCCTATCAGAAGGATCCTGGCAATATACCTCACTATCCGCCTTGGCTAGTCTCGATCTCAGATCAGCCTAGGACTCATCAGTTTGCTGCCTAGGCTCCTCTAGTTCTAGGGATCTCTCTACTACTGTCCTGAGGAGAGTCCGGCTCTACTGACCCTCTAGCCTTGTCACATCTAACCCCAGCAACTCCTGAGCTAGTCCTTGGTAGTCGGGATATGTGATCCCGCTAACTGTTCGACCTTCTACCCGAAGGCCGGTGATCCTGCATATGTCCTCTAGATTGGGGATCATATGTCCCCAGGGTATTAGAAACGCCCTGCTCTCGACATGCCATCTCTCCCTCTGTAAGGATTCAGGATTCGGGTTCAGTTTTCGGGTCGGTTTCAGGCCGAACCCCCTGGTTTGGGCCCTGATGGGTCTGGGGTGTGCCTTCTAAATGACGTCTAGGGTGCAAGATGCGTTTCGAATGGCGTCTTGCAGTGTGGACGCCATTTAGCTAGGTTGTTGTTGTGCCACGTGGGCTGGCTTCGGGCCACGAGAGTACGGCCTCGGTCTTGTCGTCTGAATGGCGTCCTTGTTGGACGACGCCATTCAGAGTACGACCCTGGCCTGTCAGTGTACGGCCCGTCATGTCAGCTGATAGGCGTCTGTCTTACACGATGCGTTTTAACTTGTTTCATATTGACCCCGCGAGCCTTCCCTCCTTTCTCTCATTCTCTCCTTCTCACTCTCTCTCTTCCCTCTCTCCACCCCCTCCGTTTCCCTCCTTCCCTTTCCCTTCCCCTTCTTCCTCTTCCACCACTCCAACGCCTCTCTACCTCTCACCACTACCACCACCACTTCCTTCGCGGCACTTCATTCTCCGGGCGGCGGCCGACGTCCCGGCGGAGTGACGACGTCCTCGAAGGTACCGGCGGCAGTCTGCGGTGCGGCGGTTCGGCGGTACGAAGCCAGGAGGAGTTCAAGTAACCGGTAGGGGGACGAACCTTGCATGTAATGTGGTTGCTTTATCCATGTTTCCCGCTTTGAAGCATGAGGCGTGTATGGGGTTTTTGGGTAGAATGAGCATGTTAAGGGGCTTTCTTCGTGGAAATGGTCGTTTTTATGGAATGGGGATTAGTGGGCTTCATATGGTGATCTAGTTTCCCCTCTTCATTTCCTATTTTCGGGTGTTTTGGGGTGATTTTGGGATAAAGGGAACCCTCGGTTTGAATTGTAGGAACCCGGTTTCTGGCCCTAAATAACGTCGCGCTAGGACGACGCCATTTAAAATGGTGACGGCCTAGGACGACGCCATTTAGGAAGAATTGTCTTAAAAGTGGTTTCTGTTAGAATAGAGCTCTGTGTTGAATGGCGTCTAGGGACAGCGACACCTTCCAAACGGCGGCTTCCTAGGACGACGCGTTTTAACTCGAATCACCTTTAGTCTGTCTCTGTTTCTGTCGCTAATAGGCGACTAGAGACAGCGACGCGTTTTAAAAGACGACGACTACGCACGACTCCTTTTAGGCCATATTATGAGGCCGAGTTTATATGAAACAGTTTAGGATGCTTGAATGGCGTCGGCCACGGGCGACGCGATTCAAGGCAGAATCACAATAATTCATGATATTAATATGTGTTTACTCTGTTAGATAGTTCAATCAAATGCATGCTTTAAATCATACATCGAGGCCGAGGATTTCTGTGTGATCAGGGTCGCAGTGTGTGTGCTTGTGGTTATACGATTGTGGAGCTGGAACAGTTGTGGTTGCGTTTGTCACCTTGTGCCGAAGTGGGAGGGCCTTGGTGTCTGTGTGGCATTGTTGCCGTATCGATGTGGGAGGGGTACATGTTGTATTTTCACCTATGGCTGGGGGAAGTAGAACCACCTAGAGCCAGTTTGGCCGGAGTAGCTAGCGTGCTATCCAAGGGGTTACTGTTTGGTCTTAGCGGGTCGGTGCTTTCCTAGTTTGTCATGGCAACTTCCAGCGTGTTTTCTCACTGTGGAGCTGGGTGTGGTGTTACTGGAGTTTTACCCTTTCGCCACTGGGTCTGATGTAATCTGAGATATCGATGTTACGAGTGGTACCCTTCGCCCTTTGGTCTGATGCGACCCGGGAGGTTAGGGTAGTCCCTATAGCTTCGACTTGACGGGGGTTTCGCCGGTCCCCAGGGCCCTCTTGAAGAGCCAAGGCCTGGCGTTGAGGGAAGTCCGGTCGATAGGACAGTAGTCTAGACTGCTTGTGTGCACACGTAGCTGGGCAGTGGTGGTTCACTGGTCCCAGTTAGTCCTAGTTTGACTCACTGCCTCACCCTACGGTGCCCGGAACACCGTAGGGGCAGACAGGCGTGGGTGTTGGTGGTGTTGTGAGGCGACGTTTGTACGCGGTCGACAGTGTGGTTTGATCGTTTAGCCGGATCCTTGGTTATGAATTATGGTATTGAGTTGGGCTAGTTGGGTTGCTTAGAACTGTGCTTGTTGCATTACTAATGCGTATGTTCCATATCAGGTTTTGGGAGCTGTGTTTACTGCTTTACTTAATTGCCTTCATATTGTATTATTATACTTGTGGGTGTGTGAGTGGGAGGCGGGGATCGGATGATCCCTACTGAGCCCAATTCTGGTGTGGCTCACTCCCTGCGATTTCAGGTGTGGACTTCTTGGCGAGTGGCGGCGTGTGGTGTTCTCCTTGGTGTGTGGACCAGCAGCTATCTCAGTTCCGGGGTATGCCCCGATGTTGTTGTACTTTGCTACTGCCTGTACTTATTTAATTTGTTGGACCATGTAATTATTGTTGGATTGTGTACGGACATTATTAATTGCCTTCCTGCGCACTTGTATTTTCCTTGAAGTCCGTGTGATTGTTATATTTAATCTTGTTTAACGCTTACTCCTCCAGACGTGTTGTATGAGATCCGGGTGTGAACTCGTAGATAATGATCCGATACCCATTTAGTAATCGGGTTTCCGATTATAGGATGGCGGGTCGTTACACCCTCAAAACCTGTAGTAGGACGAGGTCGATCCAGAACGGCTCAATCTCTAGGACCTCCCAGAATCCAATCTCCGCTAGTCGTGCCTTCTGAAAATCTGGGAGACCCCTGTAGGCGGCCACCACTAGGTCCCAGGAGATCCTGGTCCTCATTATGCCTCTGTAATTGTCAAATAATTTATTAAATTAATCGCCAGGGAATTGATAATCAATTTCTAAAACAATTCTCAATATCTTTAAATTGCGTCAGGGTCCAGGGACACATTTCAAAAGGCATTGCTATTCCCAGACGCCTTTTAACACAAATTCACAGAATCTGTAGTCGGTTATCCTTTCCCCCACAAAATTGAAATGTTAATATAAAAGAGTGTTCTCGAGGCTTACCACGTGGACCGGCCTCCTCGACCGGTGCCGCTGCTGCCTCGCCCACTGGAGCCTCGGGAGGAGCTTCCTTGGCCTCTATGAAGGCCACCACCTCCGCGAGTTCCGCCGCCATTTCTTCGCCCTCAGCAATTTCCACCACCTCAATTGCCGCAACCCGACGTCGCTTCCCGCCTACCCTGCTAGGTTCTCCTTGTTCCATGGCTAGAGATGAGAGAGCTGGAGAGCAAGAGAGAGATGGAGCTCGGAGAGAAGAGCTCAGATGAAGAGAGATGAATCCCAAGAGAGAGACAGTGAGAGAAGGTGAGGAAGTGAAGATCGCCGCGTTGGAGAAGCTCGCCAGAGTGAGGAAGATCGCCGGAGAAGGAGGAGAATGGCCGAAGGACCACCGTCGCCGGAGAAAAAAATGGAAAGGGAAGAGAGAGAAAACTCAAGAGAGAGTAAGAAGGAAAGGACCTCGGGCTCGTAAGACCCTGTTTGAATTGGTTAAATCGCGTCTTGGGACAGCGACGCCATTTAGTGGCGCTGTCGTACATTTTTTAGGGAAAAAATACACTTGATCTTGATTTTTTTATTTATATTTAGATTTGTTATTTGTGCGCTCTATCTGACTCAATCAGATGATTGCGTAGTTCTTCAACCCGATCCCGCTACCCATAAATGGAATAGTGTTAATTACATCCTCCTAAGAAGAAAACCCTTGATTAATCGTCGGAAGAATAGAATAACACCCTTTAAAATGATATAAGAAAGATATACAAGATTGCATTTGAAAATATAAATGAATTTCAGTTTTTATTTAAGAAGAAAACTCATTTTTTAGTTTAAAGTTGAGTTTGCGCAAGAGTTGATTTATTGATTTTTATTGATGGATGATGATGAGAGACATTTTTTAGTATTTTTGGATTGATTTATGGAGAAGCATTGAAGATTTATTGAATTTTTTATGTTTGGGAGTGAACATGAGGTTGAGTCTGCGCAGGGATGCGCAGACTCATTTGTTACCAATGAGAATGCTTGTAGTGATTTTTATTTTAGATTTGTGAGAGGAATGAAAACATTTTTTATGGTATCTTGATTGAAGTGGATGCCATTTTTTATCAAAGAAGTTTAATAAACATTTCTTATTGTGTTCTTTCAGTTTTAGAGTTAAGAAATTTTAGATTCGATTTGGAAGGTATGAAAAAGTGTTTTTTATGTTTTCTTATTTGATTTGAGTGAAAGATGCTTCAAATACTCATACTTTTTATGTTTTGAACTTGTAGGTTTTTAGAGAATGAGCAAGGTTGAAGTGGGGCTTCTTTTAGGTATTTTTTATGTTTTGCAAAAGGGCAAAAATGAATTTTATTTAACTTTTTATTTATAGGATGTATTTTATTCTTATCTTGGGGTTTTTGATTTAATTTTAAGGGAATTAGAATTGAAAGGATTGGATTTTACCAATTGGGGGTTGAGTCTGGGCCACGTAGCGCAGACTCACCTATTACAAGCCCATTTTTTAGTTTTTTAGGTAATTTCAAGGAAAAAGTTATCATTTGTTTTTGGATTTTGATTTGTGGAAAATATAGGATTTATTATTAAGATTTTGATTTGATTTGATGGAATTTTAATAGCCAAAATACCAGATTTTAGGAATTTAAAGTTGAGTCTGCGCTATAGAGCACAGACTCATTGTTTATCAAAGTGTTTAGTATTTTTTATATTTTTTGTGAAAGGAGTTTTAAGCTTTTATTTAGGTTTTTGAATTATATAAAGTATGAAGTTTTTATTTAAATTTTTGGATTTAATTTGGAGGGAAATTAAGGTCAAAAAGACCAAATTTGGGATTTCAGGGTTGAGTCTGCGCTGGGTGGCGTAGACTCATTTGTCACCAAAGTGTTTTTAGTTATTATTTGCATTTTTTCAAGAAAAAATTGGTGTTTTTATTTTATATTATGATAAATAATAATAAACTGGATTTTTAGAGGGTTTTAGATCATTTTTTGATGGTCGGGAAGTTGATTTTTTATTTTTTGTGAATTTCAGGGTTGAGTCTGCACTAGGATGCGCAGACTCAAGTCTGAACTCTGGATTTTTTATTTGTGAGTTATTTTATTGGATTTTTGATGGGATAGATTGATTTTATGTTTTGTTTGGTGATGATTTACATATTTGGAGCTGCAGGCATGACTTGGGGGCCAAGAAATGAGGTTTTGGCCTTGGGATTGATGCGCAGACTCAACTTTAAAGAGGATTTGAGCAAGGTTATTGAAAAGATGGAACCTCCTGAGTTTGAGGGGAATTCCAAGAGTTTCAAAGAGCTAGGGAGCTTCAAATATCAAGGAGACAAGAGAAATGGGTTGGAGTCTGCGCAAGGGGTGCGCAGACTTAGCTGAACTTATAATTTTTGCTTATTTTGAAGGGATTTGGATCCTTTTTGTAAATGGATGTTTATTTAAATGAAATGAAGTGTTTGATATATGATTGTGAGTGATTTGAGAAATTTGATTTATTGTTTGGTTGATTTTTTCATTTGAAATGAGAGTATGAAAGGTGTGCAGACTCAACTTAAGTTTGGAATTTTGTGTTTATTTAAAATAGAAGATTAACTTTAATTATTTGAGTTATTTGAACCATAAATGAGAATATCAATCCATGCAAGGCCTCTTTGACAATTTTGAGTTGAGTCTGCGCAAGGGTGCGCAAACTCAGAACAGTGGCGCAGACTCAAGTCTGAAATTTGATTTTTGAATTTCCTGTACAGTTCAAGCTGCAACTAAATCCACCAAGGGGTTAGTTTCAACTATTAAAGTTAAAATATGAAATCCGGAGTGGAGAAAAATAGATTGTACCCCATTCCCAATTGAATTTCCATGGTTATAGGTGTGCATACTCAAAATCTGAGCATAATTTCAGGTTTATACCTCTTTCAACTTGAAGTAATTCAAAAATTACCACAAGTTTGGGGAGGATAACACTGAGAAATCTCAGAAGTTGAGTATGGTTACATGAGGCCTTTTCAATGAGTGGTTCTTATGTGGATTTCTTCAAATGATATGATTTCTTCATGTTTATCTCATTCTTCTTGGATCACTTTATAAAGCATTGATAATGCTTAATATAATGATTCCAAGTTGAATTTCAAACTTCCATTAGGAAAACCCAATGAAAAGGTTTAAGATCTTCATGAAGGGTCATGGCATGAAGGGACCCAAAGGACCAACTCCCTTAAAGGGATATGTAATGGCTAATGGACCATAGGGATGGCTATAAAGGGGGGTGTGCCGAGCATTCAACCACTCACCCAAAGGGTGTCCTTAATGCCTTCAAGATGTAAGAAAAACCTACAAGGGGTAATCCAAAGCATCTCTACATTTGGGGAGCAAGGAGCTCCACTAATTTTCTTAAAGGATCACATGTAGCCATGAACCATGGAGGTGGCTATAAAGGGGGGCGTGCCGAGCATCCAACCACTCACCCAAAGGGTGCCCTTAATGCCTTTAAAATGAAAGGGTTATCCACAGGGAATCACCCATTCCATTTCTACATTTGGGGAGTAAGGAACTCCATCAACTCATTGGGACTTCGGGACACATCATCTAAATAAACCCATAGAAATGGGAACACAAGAATGATGTTTTCTGTGTGAGGGCCCTTGATGGGTTACCCAACATGAGATTGTTGGCACCCTTGGATCGGGACATCCTTGGAAAACATCGGAAAACATTTAAAAATCTTAAAACATATGGCAAAACTTCGGTTGAAACATTAAGGGCTTAACAACCCAAAGTCCAAGCCATTTAGGACCTTCATTGGGCCTCAAAGGGACAACCCTAGGTCCAAAGAACATTTGGACAGCTTGGAGGAGGATCAAAGAATCACCTCAAGCCTAAAAACCCACTTGAAAGAGGCGCAGACTCAAAACCTGCAACTGGCGTTGAGTCTACGCAGGGAGGCGCAGACTCAACACTGTAGCACCTGCAAACACATAATCAGGCTTAAACCCGGATTTTGGTGAAAAAATGGGTTTAAATCTAACCCAAATAATATAAAATAAGGTATAAAAGGTACAAGGCCTAAAATATTTATTTAAAATATATTTTAGATGCATTTCTTTAGGAAAATATCATGAAAACTTGAATATGAACATATGAGAAACTTAAGTATACTTTTTATCTTTTCCATAGATCTCTCCTTCTTGGCTCCATGTTAGAGGGTTTATACCCAAAGAAGCCCATCCTCAACTAGTGAGGGAACCTCCTTGAGAACCTCTAGGGCCTAAACCCTTAGGCTCACTTTGTTTGCAGAATAACTTAAACCAGAATAAGGTTCTGGGGATTTTTTAAACCAGAATAAGAGGTATTTTGATTTGGTAAATTGTTGGTATTCCACCCAGAATAAGGAAAATTACATTGCACTATTCCAAGTGATTTGGTAGGAATAAGTGGAATAAGGAGTGAAATAAAAGATAAAATTGAGAGAATTGGGGGAATTAGATATTCCAGGTAGGTTTGGGGAGTTGGAGGAATTGGAGGAATTAGGCATACCCTCAACCAAATCAGAATAGGGTCTTTATACCAGTTATTTTGGCCCTATTCCACAAACAAAGTGAGCCTTAGCCATTAAAGAAAAAATTCAAACAAAACCCATTCGGTTCCAACATGAAAAACAGAAACTTAGATCTTAATAAATATAAAACTTAGGGGATTTCTCTTGATGTTTAGCCTTGGGGGAACATCATCCATGGAGGGGATGTGCTCCTAAGGGTCATGAAAGGCCAAGCCACCTTGAGAAACCCCAAAACCAAAGACAAATAAATGGAAAATCAATTTTCAGGAAATCTGGATAGCAAAGCACATCTTGGGTCATATCTCCATATTTAGGGGGTTTCAAGGCTTGAAGATACCATTTCTATATACTAGAAATGCCCCTCTACCATCCCCATACGAAAAACACATGCCTTATGAAGGAAAAAATAATATAAAAACAAGATAACCAGCAGATTCACAAAACATACTCAGAAAATCTGAACATTGTATTTCATTACTTTCAATCACCATGGATGAACATCAAGGGGGAGATAAAAGTTTCTATGAACATCAAAATAAAAAAAAACATTATAAGAAAGCAAGGAGACAGAAATAAACCCCTTCTTCACCCCCACTCTACCTTGGAGAGGGGATGAGAAGGGAGAATGGCTCTTGAAGCCTACAATCTTGCTATCTTTTTCTCTAGTACTCTTCCTTTCTTTCTCTCTTCTTTTCTAACTCTTTTTTCTCTCTTGGGATGCAGAAAATGGAGGGGAAGGAGGAGGGAGATGTGCTCCTCCAAGCTCTCTCACTTTTCTTCTTCTCTTTTCTATTTTTTGGGATTTTTGTCTCCAACTTTTTCTTGTAGAAGACGGAGGTTCTTTTATAGATAAAGTTGGGTTATTTTTGGGGGGTAGATTAGGCATCCATTAGCCTTGGATTAGGGATAAGAAATCCCTCTTGAGAGCCCTCCAATGAGGCCACAACATTTGGAGAATCATGATTGGTTTCTCCTTTTGCTTTTCACCTACCCTCTTCTAGAAGAATTTTGAGGGGGGGACCACTTGTTTTTCTTCTTATCCTCCTTTGGGCAGATTTGACTATGGGCTAAAGAGATAAGAATAGGTCATGGGAGGGACCATTTGGGCCCTTTTGAAGGTTGCCACGAAATTGGGCTTTGGTCTTCACTTTTTGGGCCCAAATTGGCCCTATTGGGCTTCTTTTGCTTGAGATAATGGGCCTAGGCCTGCCCCCTATGATTTCTTCATCATTTGGGCTGAAAATAACCCCTTTTTGACTTCTTTGGGCTTGCAAAAATGGGCATGACAGCTGTCCATTAGCTTTTTCTTCATTTTGGGCCTTCTTTAAAAAATTGTTTGGACCTCCTTTACTTGAGATAATGGGCCCGGTTGCACCATTGGATTTCTTCATCATTTAGGCCCTAGAGTGGCCCCTTTTTGATTCATTTGACTTGCGAAATTGGGCTTAGCTGGTGCCCCTTAAATCTTCTTCATTTGGGCTTTCTTGGACAATCTTTGCATAATTGTTTGGACCTCTTTTGCTTGAGATAATGGGCCCGATTCTTCCTTTTAATTATCTTTGATTTGGGCCTTCTTTGTTGATCCTTAGGCTCTTCTTCTTGTTCAATTTTTTGGTGACAACAGGTGCACAAACTGAGGCGGCAACATAAAATTTTTGAAATTGCTTAAATGCATCCTCCATTGGCGACGCCTCTTGGAGTTTACCACCCCTTTTGGTCAGGGCCGTACCACGGAAAATCTGGAAGAATTATTATTCACGTCTTTGAAGGAGGACGCGATTCAGTGGATTAATTGTTGGAAATCTCTGAAAAATAAGAGAGAGAAAGAATAAGGGGTCTTGCTGACCGGACGCTATTTGGAGTTCTTTTGAGGATACATATTTATTTTTGGAAATTGAATTATGCTGAAAAGCGTCTCTCTGAGTCGATGCTATTTGAATTAAATAAGCTTGAACCTTCATATTTTGAGGAAAAATCACACTTTAACTCAAGGAAAAATTACGAAAAAATGCAAAGCATTAAGGGATAATTTCTATTGTATTAAGGAATGATTTCTTTATTGAAAATAAAATCAAAATACATCAAATTGGAAGGCAAAGGATGAAGAGCTTTCAAGGCCGAATCTTCTTAAACTCCTTTATATATGATTTCCATAGTTTTTTATTAGCTTCATGAGGAAGTTTAACACAACGGGTGAAGCCGATATTCTAAAGAGTTGCAATGAGTTTGTCGCCTCAAAGTCTTCGTCAGTTCCCAAAGTCCGCTTTTTAATTGGAGAAAGCGAAGATATTTCTGAAAATTTGTAGCGTGGCATACCAAGTTGAGGATGACATCGATGTAGATTGTATAGAACGAACTCAGTTGCCCCGATTAGTCGGAGCTCTATGCCAGCTCCACGGTGAATGCGAACTGCCTTTTCCATGAGAGCAAGTGGCATAAATTCGAATCCAGTTCTAGGCATAGTCTTGAAGTAAGCGTGTCAGTCAGATCGAGTCTTGAAGTTGGGCACACGATTGGTCATGTTGTCGTTGAACTTCACAATGTTAGAGATATGAAAGATAGGACTACGCTGATATGTATGAGATATCTTTGGAACTTCTTCTTCATTATGGTTGAACTTGAAGTGCAATTCTACCCATAGAGCTACGAGTAGCATTCTACCATAAGGAGGTTGACCTGTAGAAGCAACATAGAGCCTACTGTAGAGATTGGCTAGAATGGCTATGCTGATCTGCTTTCCTTCAAAAATCCCATTAATTGCACAGATCTGATCATCTTCTAGAACATTGTCTTAGGCAGGGAATAGTAGAGCTCCAGCTAAGCATGTGGTGAACGCCTTCATCACGTTCTCTATTTCTTCATCCTTGAGGTCTTCTATCTTCTTCAGAGTCCATTAAGCTAATTTAGCAAGATTGATCCCCTTCTCAGTAAGACAGTCTTGAACTTCTTTTGAACCCTTTAATCTTCTCCAACAATTGTTGACCATTGATCTTTTCCCTCATGAACATCATCTCACTCAAATCAAGTTCATCATTGTTAATCTTAAGCTTAAGAAGGCCCAATAGGAGTTCGGCTTCTTCTAAGAGGATAGTGGCTTCGAACGTGTCAAAAAGAAAGGTATGAGTTTGAGGATGCCACAATTCGATTAAAGCGCCCATCACAGCCCAATCCAGGCTTGTACTTTTGTAATGTTTGGCATGAATCACTAACCCTTGGATATGCCACTTGGAAATATAAGATTGCATGGAGAGATTGATCTTGTTAACTAGCTTTTGGACCTATAGAAGAGAAGAAAATCTTCTTGGACCAAGGAAGAAAGGATATCCCTAGATAAAGAGAAAAAAAATTGGAATAGTCTGCTCTTACTTATTGAAGAATTGAGAATTTGGAAGATATATAAAAAGAATTGAAGAAAATAGAAGGAAGAATTGATTAGAAAAGATATTAGCTTACTTGTAAGTTAGTATCTTGCCCACTTAGATGATCTTTCACTTCATAGAGCTTTTCAATTGTCTTCCTCATCCTTTTGCTTGAGAAATCTTTTGAAGAATTCATCCTCATTGAATTGATTTCCTTGATTTCTTCCTCTTTTCCCTCTTTCTCTTGAGCTTTGGAGAGAATCCTTTAGATTCCCCTCTTGATTGCTTATTGTAATGTTTTGATATGAAGAGATGAAGTTATTATAGAGTGATTTGCGAGATTAAGGAACCCTTTCCGAATTAGAAGAGGGATGTACATTGAAAGAAAGTGGAGTCCGAATTGGAGTCAGAACAAGGAACTATTTTTGTAAGTTAAATGGTGTCTGGACGGGGTGACGTCATTCAAACGACATCTGTGAACAACGACGCCATTTGATACATTTCTTGCCTTTCTGTTATTTTTCACGAAATTTCATATTTGCTGATATTTAATAATTTTTTATTCCTTTGCATGAAGTTACTGATGAATTCCAAGTGCAAGAAATTAAAGAA
Organism: Zantedeschia hybrid cultivar; assembly: GCA_030544215.1. Taxonomy (NCBI): domain Eukaryota; kingdom Viridiplantae; phylum Streptophyta; class Magnoliopsida; order Alismatales; family Araceae; genus Zantedeschia; species Zantedeschia hybrid cultivar. The sequence goes on along the minus strand of JARZZO010000013.1, from coordinate 8,637,846 downwards.
ATGAAAATGAAGTTGAAAATTTCAACAAAGTCCCACTGTGGGAGTTTCACTGAGTCCAAGCTGTGACTAAAAAGACGATTATCTTTATCTATGTATTCTTTCATGCAATTGATTTGCATTATTACTACTATATGATGAATATTTATTAGATATATCAAGGACCTTGTGGTTTTGATAAAACTGGAATTTGAGTTCCCCTTCAACAAAAACTGTAACGACCCGCCACCCTATAATCGGGGATCCGATTACTAAATGGGTACCGAATCATTAATTTGGAACCAAACCAGGATCTAGTGAGTCTGGGAAATAAATAATAAACTAAGCTAAACATTCACATCGCATTGAATTGAAATGAAAGTGTAGGAATTAAAATTATTACAATGCGACTCGATACAGCAAATAATTACATACTCCAACTGAAAAGAAATAATTAAACATACAGGCCAGAAATAAATAACAACTACATCGGGGCATACCCCGGAACAACTGCTGAAGGCGCTCAACACACGGCCGTACACGCCGCTCTAAGTCTGCTGGGAGTCCTCACCTGAAAACCGCAGGGGTGAGTCTCAAGACAAGACTCAGTAGGGATCCTTCGATCCCCACTGCCCACGCACACACCCACAAGTGTAAAGTACAGCTAACGGTAAAGTAACAAGTGCAGTGGTAGGTACAATTCCTAATTCTCTACGTGAGAATACATGCAGTCGAAATATAATAAACATGCACATTCTAAACCAGCCGATTAGAGAATCCATAAATGTCGTCTCGATAGAACTCGCCAACCGCACAAACAACGGTGGGAAAAACCTCGACCCGCTGAGACCAAGCAGCAGCCCCTCGGATAGCACACTAGCTACTCCGGCCCAACTGGCTCAGGTGGCTACTCCTTCCCTCAGCATGAGTGACTCTCCGAATGTACCACTCCGACACCGGTACTAGCTGACCCCGGGGTTCACCAGGTGACCCTCTCTCACTAGGCGTCACCCTGCCCACGCCCCCACCGGCGCTGTGCTCACGCCCCCACCAGCACAGGGTGATAAAGCGCTACAATGTCACTCCAGGTCCACAGTAACTCAAAACCCAGCACAGTGCGATCCGGTCACGTGAAAAGTCCGCGATCGCATAACACACATATAGAACCATCCGATCATGAAGAATCCATCTCTATCGGGTACACTAAAACATGCACTAACCATCTATCTAGTAGTATGAACACGTTTTACTAGCATGAATTAGTGAAGTTCTGTCTTGAATCGCGTCGCCCAAGGCCGACGCCATTCAAGCTCCATGTACAGGTTCAAGTAAAACAGTCTTCAGAATTAGGCCTTAAAAGGCGTCGACACCAGTGGTCGCCTTTTAAAAAGGCGTCGACATCCTCAGACGCCATTCAACACAGAAATCCAGAATTTCCAAGGCCCTTACTCAGGGGATTTCTGCCTTAAAAGGCGTCATGGCTAACCGACGCTATTCAAAAACGCGTCGCCCACCCATGACATCTTTTAGTTCCAGAATCCCCGAACTGGCAGACTCTCTGTTAGGCGATTCCTGTCTAAAAGGCGTCGTGATGGCCCGACGCCCTTCAAAAAGGCGTCGTCCATGCACGACGTCTTTCAACCCCAGGAACCAGAGTCGCCTGAGCCCGAGGGCTCCCTTTCCAACCCCAAACAACCCCAAAATCATCCACAAACGGAGGGAAAAGAGGAGAAATACTATCCATAGGCAAACACATTCATAGAAGTCCCCCATATCATCAAAAGAACTCCTAAACATGCTCATTCTACCCCCCAAAAGCCAAAGGTCCACAACATGCATAGACGGGGAAAAACATGATTTAAACACGATGCTATGGGAACCGTCACCCTACCGGATACTTGAACTCCTCCGAACTTCAAGCCGTCCACCCGTCTCGCCCCACACCGCCGCCGGTACCGCCGTGGTCGTCCTTGCTCCACCGTGCCGTCGGCCGCCGTTTGGAGAGTAGAACGCCGCAGTGGAAGTGGAGGTGGTAGTGGTAGGAGCTAGGTAGAGGATGGAGTGGAGGGAGAGATGAAATGGTGGGAGGAAAAGAGGGAGGAGGAAGAATCGCCGCCGGTCGCCGGAGGAGGAGGAGAGAAGGAGAGTAGGAGAAAATGAGGGAAAGAAGGAGGGCGCGCGGGGTTAACCAGAAACTGGCTAAAACGCGTCGACATCTACGGACGCCTATCAGGTGACGTGACAGCCGCTCTGACAAGATTCTGAAACGCGTCGTCCTACACAGACGCCATTCAGACAACTTGTCAGGGCCGTACTCTGACGCACCCAGAGTCGCAGTCTGAAAGGCGTCGTCCCACGTGGACGCCGTTCAGACGACAGGACAGGGCCGTACTCTCGCGGCCCAAAGCCAGTCCACGTGGCAGCCACGTGGCAGAACCTGAAACGCGTCTGCCACGGTGGACGCCGTTCAAAACGCGTCTCGAGGTCCTGACGCGATTCGACACAGAACCTCTGCCCCCTACAAGGGCTAGAACTACAGGGTCCGACCCGAAAACCGGGTCCGAAAGTCTCGATCCTTACAATCTCCCCCCCTTAAAAGAATTTCGCCCTCGAAATTGACTGCTAGAATTAACAAGGTCAAAACAGGGGGGGTACAAGTTTACAAGGAAACTTACCAAAAGAGGTAAGGGAACTGCTCCCGCACCTCATCCTCTTGCTCCCAGGTTGCCTCACCTCCGGAGCGGTACTGCCAAATTACCTTGACCAACGGTACAATCTTGTTCCGCAAGACCTGATCTCTGCGATCCTCAATACAAACAGGATACTCTGGAAATGACAGGTCCTCAGCGACCTCCAACTCTGAAAAATCCAATACATGGGACGGATCCCGAACATACTTCCTCAGCAAGGACACATGGAACACATCGTGCACCCCTGCAAGACTGGGCGGGAAGGCCAGCTGATACGCGGTTTCCCCGATTCGAGCAAGAATGGGAAAAGGTCCAATATATCGCGGACTCAGCTTGCCTCGCTTCCCGAATCTCATCACACCCTTGGAGGGTGAGACTCGGAGAAACACGTGGTCCCCAACTTCAAACTCAAGTGGTCTCCGTCGGACGTCAGGATAACTTTTCTGTCTACTCTGAGCTACGGTCAACCTCTGCCGAACTGTCCTGGCAATCTCAGCACACTGCTGCACTAACTCAGGTCCTACTATCTGCCTCTCACAGATCTCGGACCAACACACCGGAGATTGACATGGCCGCCCATACAAAGCCTCACAAGGCGCCATGCCGATACTGGAATGATAACTGTTGTTATAGGCAAACTCCACAGTGGACAAATGCTGTTCCCACGAACCTCCCCAGTCTAGGCAACATGCCCTGAGCATATCCTCCAAGGTCTGAATAGTCCTCTCCGACTGCCCGTCAGTCTCGGGATGGTAAGCCGAGCTGAAAGCCAACTGAATTCCCAACGCCTGCTGAAAGCTCTTCCAGAATCTGGAAGTAAATCTTGGATCTCGATCTGATACAATGGACAAAGGTACCCTGTGCAGAGAGATGATCCGGTCCACAAACAACTTAGCCAGCTTGCCGACCGTCCAGTCCTTCCTAATGGCTAGGAAGTGTGCCGACTTGGTCAGCCGATCAACGATGACCTAGATAGCCTCTCTCCTACTAGGGGATGCAGGCAATCCCATCACAAAGTCCATCGTCACATGCTCCCATTTCCACTCAGGAATCGGCAAGGGCTACAGCAACCCTCCAGGTCTCTGATGCTCGGCTTTAACCTGCTGACAAGCCATACATCTAGCCACATATTCAGCCACATCTCTCTTCATACCGGGCCACCAGAAGTGCCTCCTCAAACAATGGTACATCTTGGTTGTCCCAGGATGCACTGCATACCTCGAACGGTGCGCCTCATCAAGAACACATTTGCGCACGTCTTCTTCAGTCGGGACATAGAGCCTGCCTCTGAATCTTACAGTACCGTCATCCCACAACTCTACCTCTGACCTCTGGAGAATCTGTGGTAACTCCGCATCTGCCCTCTGAGCCTCAATCACAGCGTGGTACACAGCTGGTCTCACAGTCAAGCTGACTAGCACCACTCTATCCTCTTCACGTGGAACCCTAAAGGAGGATTCCACCACTTGCTCGAACAATTTCCACTCCCGAATCATAAGGTATGACATGACTGTCTTCCGACTCAAAGCGTCTGCCACCACATTAGCCTTGCCCGGATGATAAGAAAGGTCAAAGTCATAATCCTTAATAAACTCCATCCACCTCCGCTGCCTCAGATTCAGGTCTCTCTGAGTGAATACATATTTCAAGCTCTTGTGATCGGTAAAAACCTGAAATTTCTCTCCATACAAGTAATGCCTCCAGATCTTCAGTGCAAACACCACAGCTGCAAGCTCCAAATCATGAGTAGGATAGTTCTCCTTATGCCTCTTCAGCTGCCGAGAAGCATAAGCAACTACCCTGCCATGCTGCATAAGGACTGCTCCCAACCCTCGACGGGACGCATCTGAGTAAACCACAAATCCACCTGACCCAGACGGAAGCACCAACACTGGGGCTGACGTGAGGCGAGTTTTTAGCTCAATAAAACTCTGCTCACAATCCTCAGTCCACACGAAACGAACTCCCTTTCGAGTCAACCTCGACAAGGAGGCCGCTATCGAAGAAAATCCCTGAACGAACCGCCTGTAATAACCGGCAAGCCCCAGAAAGCTCCTGATCTCAGTCACTGAAGTCGGCCTGCTCCAGTCCATTACTGCCTCGATCTTGGCTGGATCCACTGCGATACCTTCACCAGAAATAACGTGCCCGAGGAAGTGCACCTCGTTTAGCCAAAATTCACATTTGCTGAACTTGGCGTAAAGTTGGTGCTCTCTCAGGACCTGCAACACTGCCCGAAGATGAGCAGCGTGCTCTTCCTCAGAAGAAGAATAGATCAGAATATCATCAACAAATACAACCACAAACTGGTCCAGGTAGGTCCTGAAGACTCGGTTCATCAGATCCATAAAGGCCGCCGGAGCATTGGTTAAGCCGAAGGGCATAACCAAAAGCTCATAATGCCCATACCGAGTCCTGAAAGCCGTCTTACTAACATCCACATCCCGGATCCTCATCTGATAATATCCAGATCTCAGATCGATCTTGAAAAACACCCTCGCGGTCTGCAGCTGATCCATCAAATCATCGATCCTAGGAAGCGGGTACTTATTCTTTATTGTCACCTGGTTCAGCTGCCTATAATCTATGCACAATCTCAAGGAACCATCCTTCTTCCTGACAAACAGAACTGGAGCACCCCATGGAGATGTACTGGGACAAATGAAACCCTTATCCAGCAACTCCTGCAATTGCGCCTTCAACTCAGCGAGCTCGGCTGGCGCCATCCGATACGGGGCCTTAGACAAGGGCGCCGTACCTGGTGCAAGCTCGATGGTAAACTCGACCTCTCGCTGAGGAGGAAGGCCAGGCAGCTCCTCAGGAAATACATCTACGAAATCACAAACAACAGGCACCTCCCAAGGATCGGGACTAGCACGGACATCAGAAACAACAACAGAGGCAAGGAAAGCCTCACAGGCACCAGCAAGCAACCTCCGTGCCTTAAAGGCAGAAATGAGAATACCTCGAGAAGAAAGCCTAATACCTTGGAAGAAGAAGGTCGGGATGTCCGGAATAGAGAAGCGCACCCTCTTCCTGCGGCAGTCCACCTCCGCATAAAAGGCTTCCAACCAATCCATACCCAAGATGATATCAAAATCACGAATAGCAAGTACAACCAACTGGGCAGGTAGCACATGACCCTCAATGGTCAAGGGAACATTCCTCAAACAATTATAAGATATCATGAAGTCTCCAGAAGGAACCTCTACCATCAGACCATCGGCTAATTCATCAACGGGTGCAGAAAGAATATCTAGAAACTGCTCAGAAATGAAAGAATGCGAAGCACCCGAATCGATCAACACATGTGCGGAGTTCCCAAGGACAGAAAGTGTACCTTCCACCAAGTTGGACGTGCGAGCCTCCCTCCTGGTGATAGCTAGAACTCTCCCCTGAGTCCTCGGCTTCTTCTGATCGCCATGACCCTGCCCCTGACCATGCCCCTGCGGGCACTGCCTCGCTAGATGGCCCTGTTGGCCGCAAGTAAAACACCTCCTGGGAAGAGTGGGACACTGAGTCCCGCCATGGGCACCACTACAGTGCTGACAAACTGCCGGAAGCCTCTAAGCTGGCTCCTGCTGTGCACTGGACGCTGACTGACTCTGCTGACCCTGCCTGGGCCTGCTGCTGCCGCTGCTGCCACTACTGCTGCCACCACCCCTGAAGAATCTCCTGAATCGGGAGCCGAGTGACGACGATCCCGATCCGGCCGAAGGAGCCGGTGCCACTGCCTTACCCCTGCCTCGCACTGGCCCCTGAACAGTCTGCCCTCTCTCCCGGGCCGACTGGGTCTGCTGAGCCTCTACAGCTGCTGCACGCCTAACTGCTGATGCCAAGTCTGTACAACAGTGGGACGCCACGAAGTTCCTCAAACTGAGCCTAAGCCCATCCACAAACCTCTCCGTGCGACGCTCCTCGTCCTCAGATATGAAAGGCACGAACCGTCCCAGCGAAACAAACTTCGCCTCGTACTCAAGTACCGTCATACTCCCCTACGTCAGATCCATAAACTCCCTCTCCTTGGCTCGCTGGACATGTCTAGGGAAATATTGTGCATTGAACTCCTTCACAAAGGTCTCCCAAGAAATTTCCCTAAGACTCCTGTCCCCATAAGACAAACTCTTCAGTGTGGTCCACCAGTCATAGGCGCTATCCTTCAGCATGAAGGTAGCCAGCGGGGTCCTCTCTACTGCTGCACAGTCCATGGTATCAAAAGTCTTCTCTATCTCTCTAAGCCAATGAATGGCCTCGTCAGGGTCGGGACGACCGGTGAAGTGAGGTGGCCTCAGCTTCAAGAACCTCTCAAGTGTAGCTGTGGACCCTCCCCGAGCACTAGAACTCTCGCTAGGATCTCGCGTCTGATATCTAGCTATAGTATCCATCATGGCCTCCATAAACTGCTCAACACTCGGCCTCCCTGCCTCGGACCCACTAGGGGCATCTCCCCGCTCTCGAATAACTGGCATCCTCTTCCTGGGAGCCATCTACTCGCCTACAATTACAAAATCAAAAAGTTCTAATTAGAGTCCTAAAACCTATGCTACCGCCGTGCCTGTACGGGATAATGTATTTATTTTCCGAACTTACAACATTTAACCTAGTTATTTATTTATTTGCCAGACCGTATGCTCTTATACCAACTGTAACGACCCGCCACCCTATAATCGGGGATCCGATTACTAAATGGGTACCGAATCATTAATTTGGAACCAAACCAGGATCTAGTGAGTCTAGGAAATAAATAATAAACTAAGCTAAACATTCACATCGCATTGAATTGAAATGAAAGTGCAGGAATTAAAATTATTACAATGCGACTCGATACAGCAAATAATTACATACTCCAACTGAAAAGAAATAATTAAACATACAGGCCAGAAATAAATAACAACTACATCGGGGCATACCCCGGAACAACTGCTGAAGGAGCTCAACACACGGCCGCACACGCCGCTCTAAGTCTGCTGGGAGTCCTCACCTGAAAACCGTAGGGGTGAGTCTCAAGATAAGACTCAGTAGGGATCCTTCGATCCCCACTGCCCACGCACACACCCACAAGTGTAAAGTACAGCTAACGGTAAAGTAACAAGTGCAGTGGTAGGTACAATTCCTAATTCTCTACGTGAGAATACATGCAGTAGAAATATAATAAACATACACATTCTAAACCAGCCGATTAGAGAATCCATAACTGTCGTCTCGATAGAACTCGCCAACCGCACAAACAACGGTGGGAAAAACCTCGACCCGCTGAGACCAAGCAGCAGCCCCTCGGATAGCACACTAGCTACTCCGGCCCAACTGGCTCAGGTGGCTACTCCTTCCCTCAGCATGAGTGACTCTCCGAATGTACCACTCCGACACCGGTACTAGCTGACCCCGGGGTTCACAAGGTGACCCTCTCTCACTAGGCGTCACCTCGCCCACGCCCCCACCGGCGCTGTGCTCACGCCCCCACCAGCACAGGGTGATAAAGCGCTACAATGTCACTCCAGGTCCACAGTAACTCAAAACCCAGCACAGTACAATCCGGTCACGTGAAAAGTCCGCGATCGCATAACACACATATAGAACCATCCGATCATGAAGAATCCATCTCTATCGGGTACACTAAAACATGCACTAACCATCTATCTAGCAGTATGAACACGTTTTACAGGCATGAATTAGTGAAGTTCTGTCTTGAATCGCGTCGCCAAAGGCCGACGCCATTCAAGCTCCATGTACAGGTTCAAGTAAAACAGTCTTCAGAATTAGGCCTTAAAAGGCGTCGACACCAGTGGTCGCCTTTTAAAAAGGCGTCGACATCCTCAGACGCCATTCAACACAGAAATCCGGAATTTCCAAGTCCCTTACTCAGGGGATTTCTGCCTTAAAAGGCGTCATGGCTAACCGACGCTATTCAAAAACGCTTCGCCCACCCATGACGTCTTTTAGTCCCAGAATCCCCAAACTGGCAAACTCTCTGTCAGGCGATTCCTATCTAAAAGGCGTCGTGATGGCCCGACGCCCTTCAAAAAGGCGTCGTCCATGCACGACGTCTTTCAACCCCAGGAACCAGAGTCGCCTGAGCCCGAGGGCTCCCTTTCCAACCCAAAACAACCCCAAAATCATCCACAAACGGAGGCAAAAGAGAAGAAATACTATCCATAGGCAAACACATTCATAGAAGTCCCCCATATCATCAAAAGAACTCCTAAACATGCTCATTCTACCCCCCAAAAGCCAAAGGTCCACAACATGCATAGACGGGGAAAAACATGATTTAAACACGATGCTATGGGAACCGTCACCCTACCGGATACTTGAACTCCTACGAACTTCAAGCCGTCCACCCGTCTCGCCCCACGCCGCCGTCGGTACCGCCGTGGTCGTCCTTGCTCCACCGTGACGTCGGCCGCCGTCTGGAGAGTAGAACGCCGCAGTGGAAGTGGAGGTGGTAGTGGTAGGAGCTAGGTAGAGGATGGAGTAGAGGGAGAGATGAAATGGTGGGAGGAAAAGAGGGAGGAGGAAGAATCGCCGCCGGTCGCCGGAGGAGGAGGAGAGAAGGAGAGTAGGAGAAAATGAGGGAAAGAAGGAGGGCTCGCGGGGTTAACCAGAAACTGGCTAAAACGTGTCGACATCTACGGACGCCTATCAGGTGACGTGACGGCCGCTCTGACAAGATTCTGAAACGCGTCGTCCTACACAGACGCCATTCAGACAACTTGTCAGGGCCGTACTCTGACACACCCAGAGTCGCAGTCTGAAAGGCGTCGTCCCACGTGGACGCCGTTCAGACGACAGGACAGGGCCGTACTCTCGCGGCCCAAAGCCAGTCCACGTGGCAGAACCTGAAACGCGTCTGCCACGGTGGATGCCGTTCAAAACGCGTCTCGAGGTCCTGACGCGATTCGACACAGAACCTCCGCCCCCTACAAGGGCTAGAACTACAGGGTCCGACCCGAAAACCGGATCCGAAAGTCTCGATCCTTACAAAAACAGTAATAATTCCATAAAATTCTTAATCGCACAGATAGGCCGTTAGATTGTTAATTAATGAAGACGATAGTTCCGCTTTTGTGAAACAGTGCGTAGACAAACGAGCTTCGGCTTAACATTGGATTACAGGATTGATATCTTGACTCATCAATGACAGTTTAACAATATTATCTTTGATTAATTTATATTTTATTTTATATTAATTTTCCTTTTAGCTCAACGTGCATCATGTAGGACTTTGAAATAATTATGATAATAATTAATTATTGATTAAGTTTTAGACCATTGTTCTAAAAAAAATTCCAACGTGATGTGAGATATTCCATTCCGAATTGATCTCTCAATTATCTTTAAGATTTTCTTGAAGATATCTTTGGAATTCAATCCTTACTTGGATTCTTTATCCTAAATTTTCTTGTTTCCTTTTGAAAATCCATCATGGTTGTAGCATGTCCACATTGGCTGGTATCGCTCTCCATAATGAAACCTGTAGGGTGTGTAACCTAGGGTACTTCCCAATCATAGAAGTTGATCGAATTTATTTTATTTCCTTGTCTACTTCATCCAGACAGAATTGATTCCATTGATCTCTTCGAATTATTTTCATTAGTCATTTGGAGAAAAATTCCTACCATATGATGTTGAGAGCATATCTTATTACACCTTGGCTTCACCTTTTCAATATATTCCATTCTATTTCATTCCCTTGCAAAGTCAATGCTAAGGTGGGGCAGTTGTAGACACGCTAATTTTAACCTCATACTAAGTAAATTTCATGTTACAATTATAACGCCCCAAAATGGTCTGATTTTTAATCATTAATTAATTTTTATTGATTTTTTTTGAATTTGTTAATTAGCGTCGCCCTCGGACGACGTCATTTAGATTTCTAGTTGAAATCAGTTCATAATTAAATTTCTAAATTCAGATAGATTTAACTGAATAGCGTCGTCAAAGGAAGACGTCATTTAAGTCATAATCCGTCTGGGTTTATAATTTTTAATTCGAATTAATTTCCTAATTATTTAAAGTACGTCGCTCTTAGGAGACGCGATTTAAGTTACCTAATGTTTTTTGGATTTCCTTTCTATTTTGGCCACTTTAATTAACCAAATGGCATCCTGTCTGGACGACGCGATTTGGGAGTTTCCTGATAAACATGATTTGGCCGAGGTAATCCAGTTTCCAAAGTTGGGAAGGTAGTAACTCCTCCATATTCATCCACAGTAAGTCCGACTGCGGGAGTGAGTCCTATTGAAACCCTAAACACCCTTAAACCTATTCTTATAAATACAACACCCTTTGGACATTTGAAAAAGGTTGGCCATTGATGATTTTGAAGTTCAAGGCAAGGTGTTTGAAAGTTTTAAAGGAGAAAAACGTAGACAACAAGAGAGATTTCATCTAAAGCTTCTTCTTCTTCATCATCTTCAACCTTTGAAGCTTTTAAAGATCAAAACTATGGAGAAGCCAACCAACCATCTTATTTCCCTAATTTCTTTCTAAACTTTTCATTAATTTCATACAGTTTATTCATTGTTTTTCATAGTTCATCATCATTATCATCACTTCATGTTTACACACACATCATTATTTTCCACACCAAGATGCATTTTAGGGGTTTAAAGAACAACAATCAAATGAGTAGATTAGTTTAGTTACATATTTAAATTCTTATTAGAATAGATACTACTCTACTCTAGTTCTAATTAGAATTTTTACTTTTGTTTAATCTTTCTTGTGAGGTACAAAGAAAAAGAAAGAAGAAACTCCAAAGAAATAACCATCAAGAAATTAAAAGCAAGAACATCAATAAAATGGCTCTCTTTCTTTGGCCTGGTAAAGAAAGGAAATCAAAGACTCAATCTCCCAAATTTGAAAAGGTAAGCGATCAATCTTTCTTTTAAAACTTTACATTTCTGGCAATCATGTTTTCTTTAGTTTTCAATAATTTATTATTCATATGAACCACATGAAACTTATGAACATCACACACATGATTTGAGCACCTACATTGATTAATTTTAAAATCCAAGTGGAACGTTCAAAATTAATCAAAACATAGATCAAAACAGGGCATCATCGTGATAATCCATGCGTAAAATCATTCCAAACATTAAGAGGATTTAGAAATGAATTCAAAATAAAAATTCAAAAAATTAATTTTGAATATTTTTTTGAAATTGAATTCAATTAATCTGGATAATTGAGATAAACATGAAATTTAAATTCAACTTAATCATCCAATGATTAAATATTAAAAATCAAATTTAAATAAATGATTATCCTCCATTTTCTTTCACTAAAATTCAAACTTCAATTTTGAAAATTATACCATAATTTTAAAAACCAAAAATTTAATTTTATTGACCTCTCAAAATTCAAATTTTCCGGGCCAATGTAGACCCCTGCACGTAGAATGCGATATCTTCTACTGAAGAGGACCGGCACAATGTGCCATAGAGTAGTACCTGACGGCAGACTAGCCCGCCATCCACAGCCACATATTATTATACATATACTTTTAAGACGTTTATTGATTCTTTTTCCAACACAACCTTAGGCTTTAATAAATATGTCCATACAATAATACCCTGTTCTGCGAGAATCAATTGTGTGCGATCCTCTAGGCCCATAGTCACTTTGGTTAATCTAATTATAAGTAAATTAAACTAGTTATTCTCAATAACTATTTAATTTTAATCCAAACCTTTTGATCACGTTGGGTCAAACAAATCCACGTGATCGTGGAGGACGCCGGGTTCATCTCCACCCTATCTGGTACCTATCAGTTTTCAATTACCGCATTGTTATAAAACCTCGCTCATTCTATGAGTCCGATACAATCGTGTGGTATGGTTATTGTAACGACCCGCCACCCTATAATCAGAGATCCGATTACTAAATGGGTACCGCATCATTAATTTGGAGTCAAACCAAGATCTAGATAAGTCTGGGAAATAAATAATAAACTAAGCTAAACATTCACATCGCATTGAATTAAAAAGGAAGTGCAAGAATTAAAAATTATTACAATGCGACTCGACACAGCAAATAATTACATACTCCAACTGAAAAGAAATAATTAAGTGTACAGGCTAGAAAATAAGATAACAACTACGTCGGGGCATACCTCGGAACAACGGCTGCTAGCGCGCAACACAAGGTAGCCCTTTCCTCGCTACGCCTACCTGGAACCCTCACCTGAAAACCGCAGGGATGAGTCTTATCGAAAAGACTCAATAGGGATCCTTCGATCCCCACTACCCACTCACGCACCCACAAGTGCAGCAACACAAATATAAGTAAATTAAGCAAGTAAAGCAGTAATACAATTCCTAAATTTCGATATGAAACACATGCATTTGAAATGTAACATGCACAACTCTGAAACCATTCTACCAGGGAGCCTACAACCAGCATCTCGGTAAAACACGCCAACCACACGGCCGAACGCGAGAAACACCGACCCGCTGAGACCAAACAGTAACCCCTCGGATAGCACGCTAGCTACTCCGGCCCAACTGGCTCTAGGTGATTTTTGCTTCCCCTAGCACGAGTGACACTCCAAAGGTACCACTCCTACACCGGTACTAGCTAACCCCGGGGTACACCAGGTGACCCTCTCTCTAGGCGTCACCCCACCACTCCCACACCAGCGCTGTGTTCCTCCCACACCGACACAGGGTGGCTAAGCGCTACAACTGTCACTCTAGATCTACGGTCGCATGAAACATAACACAGTGCGATCTGATCACGTAAAAATCATCATCCTCAAGTACGATTTCAAGCATGCATTTAACCAAACTATTTAACAGTGTGAAGATATGTTAATAGCATGCATTAATGTGATTCTGTCTTGAATCGTGTCGCCCAAGGCCGACGTCATTCAAGCCTACTAAACTAGTTCATGTGAAATCTGGCCTCGGAAATGGCCTAAAACGCGTCTTCATATGTAGCCGCCTTTTGAAAGGCGTCGCTATCCCTAGTAACCTAATAGCGACAGAAGCAGAGACAGGCTACGGGTGATTTTCACTTAAAACGCGTCACCCATGCAAGTCTCCTTTTGAAAGGCGTCACTGTCCCTGGACGCTCATCAGTCCAGAGACAGAGTATGTTATTTGGGCTAAATCACGTCGTGGGTGGGAGCCGCCTTTCTAAAAGGCGTCGCTGTCCCCCGACGCCATTTAACCTCACAGACAGGTTCTTCCTCCGCCATCCCCCAATCCACGGGGTGGTATTTCCTCCCCCAAATCGTGTAAAGACACAAAAAAATGTGGAGAAGGAGGAGAAGAACCCAATTACCCATTAAAACGCCCAAATTCTCGTTACATGCAATTAGTGTTTTCACCCTAAGAAAACCCCTAAACATGCTTCAAAGCGGAAAAACATAGTTTTGAAATGAAATACAACAGGGATCGTCACCCTACCGGTTACTCGAACTCCTCCTAACTCCAAGCCGCCAACCCGCCTTGCCACATGCCGTCGCCAGTACTGCCGTGGACGCCGTTACTCCACCGGGACGTCGGCCACCGTCCGGAGAGAAGTGCGCCGCGGAGGAAGTGGTGGTGGTAGTGGAGGAAGTTGGTAGGTTAATGGAGTGGAGGGAGAGGAGGAATGGAGAGAGGAAAGGAAGGAGGGGGAAAAAGGGTCGCCAGCTCACCGGAGGGAAAAGAGGAGAGAGAAGAGGAAGGAGAGAATGAGGGAAAGGAGGGAGGGTTCGCGGGGTCAACCAGAAGCTGGGTAAAACGCATCGTGCAAGCCCGACGTCATTCAGATGATAAGACCGCGCCGTACACTAACAAACCAGGGTCGTACTCTAAATGGCATCATCCATGCAAGACGTCATTCATACGATAAGACCAGGGCCGTACTCTCACGCCCCAAGGCCAGCCCACGTGGCACAGCCTAAAACACGTCTACATTGCTGGACGCCGTTCAAACCCCGTCGAGCAAGCTCGACGCGAAACATGAACTAAGTCTCAGCCCCCTCAGGGCCCAAACTAAGAGATCTGACCCCGAAACTGACCCGATAACCGGATCCGAAAACCTCAATCCTTACAGTTATTGTCAAACTACTAGAGATCGTGTTGTTTGACTATGACCTCCTTAATAACTTCAACTTCGTTCCAAATGAACCGAAACTACCCTAGCCAGGGGTTTAGTGGAGCGTCTATGTCATGACCTATTAACTATCTGAGATATACCTGACAGTAAGCGATCCTCTTCTTTAACATTAACGGTTTTCGCATGTATTCCGATATGGCTAATAATTTGGTGTTTCATGACTTATAGTTAAAGTCATTTAACCAAGGAATCAAACAATACCGGTCTTCAAGCAAAACCCAATTCTTAGGTCAAAGGATCAACGATACTACTGAGAAAGATGGATCTTTAGTTGACATTTAGTATAATCAACCATATGAAGATCCATCAATGGATCAGTTCAGTAGACATCCTCCTAGGATGAACACCCACCTATATGTGTTGGTGCCCCGCACCTGTGATCGTGAGATTAATCATCTACACATTATGTGTGCCGACTTGCGAGCAATTGGGAATGGTTTAAGATATGTGTCCATGTATAGTCAAACCCACATTCGAGATCCCATCTCGAATTGACTTTACAGCTACATATCCTAGGGACAATGTAAAGTAATACACATATTACAAATTTATGCTCTAATTACCACTTTATAATGTCGAACAAGATTGTACATCATATTGGGCCTATCCGGCCCTGAATTGACCGTAGGACATCCAAATACTAACAGATACTACGTCTATAGGCCATGCATGTGTACGGCTACCGCGTCCCGTGGTTTGTCTATGATTTAAGGAGATTTTTTATCTCCGTTCGTTCATCTCTGCATTTTCGAGAGATTTTTTTCTCGACCCTGCAAAGGTAAAAATCATTCTTTCTCTATTATTTTGAGTTGTAACGGCAAGAACACTACATCCTGATCCTGTTGCTCATCGTTTTTATTCTTTCGCTATGTCCTGCGAGCATCTTATAGATTATGATATGTTGTGAATTATGTTTCATGTTTAAAAATCATGTTTTGAAGTTAATGTTTTCATATTATGCATGTTAAATTCATGAAGCTAGATCAACATGGGAGCAATAGAGGCTTGTAGCATAACTTAGTTGTTTAAAGAACATGTTTAGGACTTAGAATGCATATATATATAGTGAAGTTACAACACATTTAGATGATAAATTAGTATGATGTTTTCCTTATGAACATGTACGAAAAATTGTGGATATTGATTTTTTGAGTTTGTTGAGTTCCATATGACTCACTCTTGCGTACTAACTTGTTTTTTCAGATTGAGGAGGTGGTTCCAGAAGCTTGAGATTGAGTTTTGAGTTTTAGTTATCTAGAAGAAGGTTTTATTTTCTGTTTAGTAGCAAGAGATGTATTAGGTTTATATTCAGCATAAGTGATGAACTTTTACTTCACAGATATTTAGTGATCCTGGATATGGAGATATTGTATTTATCTTCAACGGTGAGTTATAGTAGATTATTCTTTGGCAATGATAGTTGTTTCATATTGTTATGGTTTGATCTTATAGATGCTTATCTGGTGAAAATCTCAAGAGGATGCTTGGGTTGTTCCCACTGTGGTGCCTGCACTGTCGGTTCACTGTAGGCCAACATGACCGAACCTGGTCGGCAGCGGGGGCATTACAGACATGCATCTGACCGCATCATTAGGAGTTCTTTATTCTTCTTCTTTACTTAGTGGTAAGACAAAGCCCACTATATCTTCGATTGCACAGTCGAGATATCCACATATCCCACTTAGGGTTGGAGTACCAACAAGCAATTACACTTCAAGGATTTTAACCATTGCCTCAGGTCCTTTCACTTCTTATCCTTAGTCTTCCTCTACAAGGATGCTCTTGTGGGTTAGACAATTCTTACTCCTTGGTTGGCACTATCCATACATTGACCATTCATTACATACATGTAAATCATACAGTGCCTATGCCAAAATTAAAAGTGCATCATCAGGGTGATTAACATGTTGCGCAATAGTTTTAACATGGTTTTGTCATAATGTTCCTGAATCACGTCATGCTTAGGTGACATGATTTGCAAATCTTGTCCACCTTTGTTGACGCCTTTTAGAGTAATAAAACACAACCAAAAACATAAAAATTGCATAGATTATTTGTTAATTCTTGCCCATGGTCTTTCACAGATTTCATAGAAATCTGACATGCTATCAAGCGTGGAGTTAATTAACAAGGCAAAATCTCAAGAAATAGGCATGATCAATTACACGAATAGAAGCATAATTGATTAACAAGGAAAGAAGAAATTGGCTGGAGCACTAGGACATAATCGATTACAATAGGAAATCGATTATCCGAAATGCATCGACCAAGGATGACACCTTTCACATAATGGATTAACAATGCCAAGAAAATTGATCGCAATAGGTAATCGATTACTTGAAACATGTCATACAAGACGAACACCTTTCAACATAATCAATTACATGCCAGATCAATTATCAGGGTAAATAGCGTCACATCTCCTGGACATGAATAAAAAAAGGATGTCATGCATACAAGATGTGAATCAACATAGGAGAAGAATTTGAGAAAATAATAGGAGAGAGAAAATTAGGGTTTGACCCCAAGAGAGTATCAAGTGAATCATGTCACTACAGGATGACATGATTCATGGATCGCGTCGCATGTAGATGACGTGTTTCATTACAGATGCAAAGTTTCTTCCGAATTTTTACAGAATTCACATAAATTCCACATAGTTCGAGGGATGGGGTCACTAACAGAGGTTCATGTGAAACTATTATCATCTTCAAGATCATCTTTCATGCTACTATCATAGTATTTGAAAAATAGTTTGAAAATAAGTTTTATAAACTTAAAAATAGCTACAGAAGAGGGATTAGTCATCACTTGCCTCTAACCACACTCAACAACTCGAAGAAGCTCGCCTAGGGAAGGCGAACCACACCTTCACGCGCACTCACACCCACCTGAGATGCCTTCTCATGCAGCCCACCAAGAATGCCTAGAAACGGCACGAAGAATTCCCTGGATGCCACTCCAATCCACTCTAAATCTCTCTCTAGGGTTTAGCAATGCCCTAAAGGGGGGTGACGAGGGACTACTTATACAACTCTAATTCAATTCCCATGCTGAATTAAACATCCCATAGAAGGAAAGAAAGGATTCCAAGTCGGACTGGGTTACCAACCTTAATCACATCAGCTCGACCAAATGCATCTCACACTGCCGAAATTGCATCTCTATCAGGTGGCACGTTTCACAACCGTAAATTAGAACTTAAATAAACTCAGTCTAATCCCAATAACGGGCCTACCTAAGGCTACTAATGGGATATAACTAGGCTTTAAAGGGTTAGGTTACAAGATCAATATTCATATTTTTCAACAAATTACCATTAAGAAATGCACTTTTCTCCCAAAATTTTGTCAAATTGTGGCAAATAATTCTAGTAAATATTCCAACATCTAATATCAAATTCTACGCCATAACATAATTGAATATTATAATATAAACCATCTAGAAAAATCTAGAATTGAATTAGATCAAATAACTTCTGCCAAAAATGATTGTTGTTTATAGATAATTTTAAGATTATGGTTTTTAGATTGTGTGTTCTTATATATTGTGATAATAATAGTGCGATCAATTTTAGAAGAATACTATGTGACATTCTATAACTAAACATGGTGATTAGATATTATTTTATTCACGGTCATATTTCTAATGGTTCAATTGAACCGAGATTTTTTAATATATTGCATCAATTAGTTGATGTTTTCAGTATGTTCTGTTCATTATGTTGAGGACATAGAATGTGGACTTTTTTCAATATACCCTATGTGTCAAAATTTTTAGTCATGCATATAAAATTGAAATCAAAGTCACACATAGATTCATGGAGATCAAAATGAGATATCTCTTGTGATTTTCCTTAAATTCCTATTTCGACATTGAATATACTCCATATTTTGGAAGTCTATAAATATATCTTTCAACAATCTAAATTCTTTGATCACACTCTTTCAAAATGGTGCTCCTAGTTTCAAGCATCACATTCCTTATATGCACACATCTCGTCTACTACTAAACCCTAGCAACCACCACAACTAATTTAATGGGAGGAAGCTGTAAAGCCAAATCCATCTATTTATATATGTACATGTTTAATCTTGATTTATACATTCCAAAAGCATCATCCTATTCTTTGAACAAGAGTTCTCAGCAGCTTTTCCTTCTTCTACCTTTTCAATCATGCTAAACAATAACATTATTTGTGTTCATTGGACTAGGAGGGTCTACAGTGCAATCACTCACTCCACCAACTTTTCCATTTTTTTTTTTCTTGTTTCGACTGAAAAGTGGGTGCTATTCAATTATAGCAGTAAAACTTTGTCTCCAATTACATAGGGGATAAAACATTCAGGGATATTGGGATATTCCCAATCTGAAACTAGACCAGTAGTAAGAGGTAATTTGGCCAGCCTATGGGCTGCCTCATTACAATTCCTAGGCATGAACTGAATACTTCTGCTCTGATTCATCATATGCACCGTACATACTTGGATAATGGCATTTGATCTCCATGAGCTGGTAACATCAGATTGGATAGATTGAACTATCTGCTGGGCATCACCTTCAATACATGTCCTCTGAATAAGTTGATCTGCAAAGGCAGTGGCTTCAGCAACTTCTGGATTAAAGGAAGGATTTCGAGGCATTCGCATTTGATTAGTCAACCTGAATGGTCCCTAACCACAATGCCAATTGCTCCCTGGTCCTTAGAGGTATCACCATCAGCATTTACTTTAATTCACCTTGATTAGGGGTAACCACTGCTTTTGGTTAGTTCGGATCTTAGGATTCAACCCAGGTTGTTCCTTCTGTCAGTGGCTCCAATCTGATGTGGATCTAATTATCATTGCCTTCGCTGCTGCCAGTCTTCCTTCAAAAATGTGCTACTGCCCAACATAGGGTGAGTCCTCAGCAAATTTTTTGATTGAATCCAGCAGGGATAGAGTTCCATTCCAATATTCAATCTGGGAGGTCCCTACCATCACCGTCCGACCTGAATCCCATTGGGGACATCAGTGAGGAGGCTCTAGCTAAATCACATTTAAAGAGCAAGTGCTGAATGTCCTCATCCTCCCTATAACAAATCTAGCAAATTGAATCCATCTCACTTATTCTCTTGTCTATATTGGCATTTGTTGGACAACATTATGTATACATTTCCAGATGAAATTTGTTATCTTGGGAGGGACCAGTTAGCTCAGTTTAGTATTCCATAGAATTTTCCACACCTGGCTGTTTGAAGAGGAGGAGGCCGGAAGATCCATGTCAGATAAAGCATTGTATGCTGCCTTGATTGAAAGGTTCCCATCACTGAAACCAGTAAACACTAAATAATCTACAGGATTTGGAGGATCCTGAGGGAGGGAGATGGCCAGGATATGTTTGACAAGCTGGGGCTAAATATCTGGTTTATCTTATCTTGGTTCCATCTTCCATTAATAATGAGTTGCTGAACTTTCTGCGAGACTTGAAAGCAGCTAGTGCAAGGTGCCTTCAGAGGATAATCATAATCTGGATCCACTTATCCTTCCAGATATCTATGCAACACCCAATCTGAACCCCCACATTGAGCCATTTTTTATCTCCTCTCTAACACTTATAATAGCTGACCATATAAAGGAGCAATTCTGTGGCCTGTCTACATCACAATATGACTTATCCTTCAAGTACTTTGCTCTAAGGATAATGGACCAAGCTGATGAGTCATATGTAAGGAATCTTCATGCCAGCCTCATGATTGCAGCCTTGTTAAAGTCTGCATTTCTTTTATCCTCAATCCACCCCTCATCTTGTGTTGTTTGATGGTGTTCCACTTACAGAAGTGGATCTTCTGCTGCCCATCACTTTCAACCCACCAAAATCCACATTGAACTTAGTTTATCTTGCACAGGATTTCTCTCCATAATGTGGTTAGGAATGCCAGCTAGAGTGGATCTGATTAAAACCGTCACCAGCCTGGGAAAGAGCTTTCATTTTCCATCTGCTGATCTTGGATTTGATTCTCTCAACTATATACACTAGTTGGGTGGCCAATGGTCGCTGTGGCAGTAGGGTAACTGCCAGATATAACTCATTTCCTTGCACCATATTGATCCCAGTAGATTAGCAGATGGCATTTAAATCCTACCATCCTTCATCAACTCTAGGATGGTAGCTACAAAATTTCTTTTTGACTTCTTGATTATCTCATAAAGGAAGGATACCAGCATCACATCCTCTCCATTCTTAGAGAACACATTGATGGTGCCATTTTATAGACACACACACATAGATATCTATCTATCTATCTATATATATATATATATGATGTAGCCGAAGCTATCACGACCCGATTCTGAAGCTGGAATCCAAAGTTGGGATCCGAAGCTGGATCGGATCGGAGAAGAGGCCCGACGGGGATCCGGAACGCGGTGAAGGCGGAGACGAGGCCGAAGATCCGAAGCCGAGGGTCGCCCGTCAGATGTGGGCTAGCCTGCGAAAGGCGCGGTCGAAGCTCCTCCGGTTGAGGGACAGCTAGTGCGGGACGGAGCCGAGGCACCTTCAGGCGAGGAGGACCAACCAACGAATGGCGTCGAGACCGAAGGAAGAAACCCGAGGTCGGCGGCCGAGACCGACTCGGAGAGGTCGGCGAAGATTCAAACCGAGCCCCTGCAGGAGGGAAAGAAGAAGAAAAACCAGTCAGTAGGAGTCCCGGGCTTCGGCCCTTAGGAACCCCCTCCGATGGTTAAGTTAGCTTCTGAAGATGATTAGATTCAGAAGTCAAAGAGGTGGAAGAAGCAGCTTTAATGCTTTTTGGACTGTAGTCCTTAAGGGTCACGAAGACATACCTTTGGTAATAAATAGCCGGGTATTTATAGCGGAGGATAGAGGATGCTTAACGGTGGAAGCCGATATAGGACTATGTTCTAGGTTTATTGATAAATCGCCATAGTGCCTAACCCTCCCACCGGAGTGGGCCGGATACGGCTATTGGGCCGAAGGGGGTAGGGCCGCTGACGGGCCAGATGCCGCTTAGTGGGCTGGAGCCTGCTGGGCCGAGGGGCTGCTGAGCCGCTAACGGACCGAAGGCTATCGGGCCACTAATGGGCCGAAGGCTATCGGGCCGTTAATGGGCCGAAGGTTGCTGGGCCGCTAATGGGCCGAAGGTTGCTGGGCCGTGGACGGGCCGAAGACCACTGGACTGCTTACTGGGCCGAGGGCCACTGGGCCGCTAACGGGCCGAAGGCTGCCAGGGGGCTTCTTACTGCTGCTGTTGGACTGATCTGTGTTGGGCCTGTTTTAATGGGCCGAATCGGATTCTGCCTCATCAATATATATGACAAGTTCCTTTTTAATCACTATGCATCAACTCTTACTAAGAAAATGAATGAAATGAAGTCATATAACCTTAACAATGAATGCAAAATTCCATTGGAGCATATATTAAGGGTGAGTAAGTGCATAGCTACGAAAATATTGCAAAATTCTTGATATTCATGCCATAACCTCAAGGGGAAATAATATTTTTCAGAATATATTGCTAAATATCTCGTTGCTAACTTTTGTCATCACCAGAAAGGGACAGATTGTTAACCGCCTATTACTATAATCTTTTGATGATAACAAAACTTTGGTTTGAATATGTTTTATAATGCTAATGTTGTCATTTGTATATGCCAATATTGCAAAACATCTTGAGTTGATTGATTTTACTTGTTATCAAAGGTGTCATTCTTTTCATAATCTTCAGGGTTAATTACATATGTAACCCTATTAGAAACATAATTACATTGTTGCCCATCTTATTTTTTCTAATAGGGGTATGTATGTAATTGACCCTACTTTTAATTCAAGTGCAATATGACAAAGTAGTTCTAGATTCCATATATCACAACGAATTTGTCTACTAGGTATTTCTCTATACTAGTTATTTGTAGCAAATTTCAAAACCTAACCTATCTATTCTAGACCAAAGAACTTAGAATAATGTTTCAACTTTTTTGAAACTCAAATTCAAGTTTTGTTGGTAATGTCATCAAATCTTGACTGCATAACGTAGCTGATATTGACAAAGTGAAAAATCTATCTATCCATATCTCTAAATAAAAGGAAGAAAGCGCCCTTGTAAATTAATGGAAAATGATTGCAAAGAAATAATTCATTTTTTTTCATGAAATTAGTTAAAATTTATGTGCATCTCTTCTTAGTTTCCATGTTATTCTTTTGGTAGGATAGAGGTACAAGTTAAACATCAAAGATTAGTGCACATCATTCAAAATCCTACTTGTTTAGAAAGCCTAGGTATACTAAGCCTGACAATCTCACTCTAAAGCTTCTATAATTATGAAAGATGTTCCCTCCTTAAGACATGTAGAATAAAAGGGAGAGATATGTGAAGGAAGAGAAAGAAAAGGAAAAGAGAGCCAATAAACCTTAGGCATCTTTCTAAGCATTTTTTGCCACATCCTGAGAAAAAGTCTAAGTGAAAATTATATTTCCCTATGGGACAATAGTATTCTACAATGTTTTACAAAGCTGTGCAAATTGGTAGACGTTCCATCTTTTTCAATCCTAGGTCTAAGTATCACTAGGACCAATAGCCATTTATAAGAGAAGCAACTACACCATTGTTGATAGGGGGAAAGGACTCTGTGCTTGGCTCTATTTTTCTTCCCCCTTTTATGTTTTGCCTGATTTTATGCTTTTTTCTTTGGTTGATTAAAGAAGATACCTTAGGACCGATTTGAAGGCTTTTGACAGGACTCTTGTGGGTAGCAGATCCATGCACACAGAAGGTACTAGGATCACCGGGACTTCCTTGCTTTGATTAGTATTGCTATATTTCTTTCAATGTTGGATGATAAATTATTTATGTAATGTTGAATATTGAGCTTTCTCCATAAAATCTAGGTGAGTCCCAAGAAATATATATGATTTTTGCACTCTAGAAATGCTCAGATAGTCGGATTTGAAACAGAAATTTTGAGTAAAATGGCTGACAAAAACAGATCATAGGATACGATAATATTAAATATGCCCATGATCCACTTTTGTGATTCAGAATGACATTAAACTTGTGATCCAGTTATTTGATAACTTGGGACCTAAAGTATCATCTGAATTGATTAATGGAAAATTTATTGTATGTGGTTCTGAAATCCCTCCATTCTTACTCCCAAATGTTTCCCAAGGTAAAATCTTTCCTACATGTTTAGATTCAGATGTTGCAGTCCTTGAAGCCATCATTTCACTGCATTAAAGAAGTAAAATTGATCACGATAAACCTTGTGCATAGTTTTTGTACGTTTTTTCTACCTAGCTTTGTATCTTGATAGAGGGATATAAATGAAGAGAGTATAATTGTGAGGCATAAGGCCTGAAGACTCTCCATGCTAAAAATTGCCGGCAAGCTTAGATTTCCAGAAAACATGAACATCAGAAATAGTTTTGGCAAAGGCAACAACGAATTGTTATTGCAACTTTCCACAAGTATCGTCTAGCTAGGTCCGTAAGACCAGTCGTTTGATGGTTTCCTAAAAGAAGAATACCTTTTTCAGGAGGACAGTGAGAGTAAAATAGAACTGAAAGAGGTTTTAGATCCCCAAACAGTTGAATTATCATTAGATGAGATATCAGTTCTTAAATCTGTTCATGTACACATAGATGAGCCTTACAGATCTAGTAGGATACCTAAACTATCCGAATGATATGTGGGACATATCGATGAAGGTAAGTCTAAGGTAGAATATAATGAGGATGATGATCCTAAAACCTACCACGAGGCCATAGAAGGCCCAGAAGCCAGGAAATGGCGAGAAGCCATGAACTCAAAAATCCAGTCTATGTACAACAACCAAGTTTGGAACTTGGAGGACTTGCCCGAGGGTATTGTACCCATTGGATGCAAGTGGATCTTTAAGAGAAAGATCGGTGCTTCAGTATACTGCGCCTCCATTTAGAGTAATCATAAATCCAGATGTAAACTTACTATCATCTGGATTTGATTAGAAACTCGAGTCAGTAAAGCCTCGCACTTTCAAATCACCTCCTCCATAGACAAAAAACATATTCTTAGTTCTTCTCAAGTACTTAAGGATACATTTCACTGCCTTCCAATGCTCTTCACCTGGATCAGCCTGAAATATGTTCATAACATTTAGAGCATTTGGAACATCAGGCTGTGTACATAGTATGTCATACATGATAGATCCTATGGCAAAGGCATAGGGTACTCTATCCATGAATGCCCTCTCATTAGGAGTCTTAGGAGACTACTCCTTTGAGAGATTAATTCTATGTCTCATTAGTATGAGACCGCTCTTGAAATTTTTCATGCCAAACCTTTTTACTATGGTATCTATGTACAAGGATTGGGTCATTCCAAGCATATTCTTTGATCTATCTCTATAGATCCGTATTCCCAATACGTAGGATGCATCTCCTAAATCCTTCATAGAAAAAATTTTTCAATAGCTAGATCTTTACCGATGACATCATAGTTACATCATTCCCAATGAGTAATATACCATCTACGTAAAGAACTAAGAAAGTGACTGCACTCCCACTAGTCTTCTTGTACACACAAGGCTCATCTTCATTCTTAATGAAGTAATTGTTGGCTTTTCTCGGTTTCTCCGGATCGCTTACGCAGCGGAAAATAAAATTTTACAGCGATCCGTTTCCCGTTTCGAAGAACAAAATACGATAATCTAATTATCGAAATTCTCACCGTGTGCGGATTCGAATCCGCAGCCGTTCGGTTCCGTCGGTGTGACACCGCAAGCCGCGCAAGCGCCCGGCCTCTAGCGAAGTCCACGCGATCCTCCCCGCGACGGATATCCTCGAGTTCGTCGTTCTTCGCAGCCCGCGAAGCCTCCGCTGGTCGCCGCAATGATCGCCGCAGTGCGCGGACGATTTCCCGTCGAATGGGATTCGGAGAAGCGGCAGAGCAGATCTGGATCTGCCTGGACTCCAGAGGAAGATAGAAACTGAGGAGGGGCGGCTAGGGTTAGCAGCAGCTTGGCCTGCTCAACCCGTTCGCTATGTTTTATACTAACCGCGCGATTTTTCACAAAAACCCCCGGTTTGTATAAAACCCACTTATTTATCCATCGCCTTGAGAATCATTTGCGTATGACCCTCTAGGCCCAAGTACCAGTCCAGTTAATGGCCCAGTAAGCCCAGTGACTCCTCACTGGCTTTATTAATTAATTAATAACTCTTTATTAATCAATTAATCAATCGAATTGATGTCGCACATCGAATTCGACCGGGCCTCCGATCACGTTGGGTGCCAAGCAACACCGCGTGAACCCGGAAGGTATTTGGGGTTAAGTAACCCACTCTTGGAACCTTTCCGTCGACAGTTACCGCGTGGATATAATCCTTCATTCGTACAATGCTCTCGAGTCAACTCAGGGTATGGCGAGCTGTCAAACCCTAATCGGTCGACTCACTTGGATTGGATGCCGCTGATGAATATCGGAAAACTCCTTTTCCGATATTATCGTCCGCCCTGGCCAGGGACTTTCGCGCATCCTTCCTAGAGCATTCTCTCTCTAAGTACCGAGAGCGAATGATTCCTTATTGACACACAATTCCCTTCGACGGTATTCCGCTGTACCCAATCCTTGGCGTATTAGAATCCCATGGCTAGAGATTCGTAAACCAAGGTCAAAGCACAGAAGTCCACCGCCAAGGTGTCCTTGGTGTCTCAGGTCCGAGGACCATCCACGCAACTGCGACAATAGAATCAAACTGGTTGACAGTGAGGTACAATACCATCCAGCGATTCAGTCGGATCAGTTCAGTGAACTCATTCTCCAATGAGCACCTACAGATTCGCCTTAGTGTCTCCACACAAGTGACTTATGAGACCAGTCACCCTCATCATATGAGCAGGAGTAATCTGTACTAGTCTAACCGGATATCCGATGTCCTTCTCGGATATCCTCCGACTAGGAACGAATAAGAATATGTGTGTTTAAGTGATCAGTCTCATTAGTATGATCTCATCATAATCTGATCACCATAGCACATATTCACGGACTTCATTATGAAACGATAATTAACGCGATTTACACATAATGAATATTTTGCCATTTTATTAATAATGAACGAGATTTACATTGTTAGATTGGCTTGTAGGCTACCTAAACTAACAATCTCCCACTTGGACTAAAGCCAATCACCTTTATACAATAAGCCCATAGACTCTAGGTGACGCTCAAACACAATTTGAGCCAACGGCTTTGTCAGTGGATCTACTACATTGTCGACGGATGGAACTCTTTCCACTACTACATCTCCTCTGGATATGATCTCTCTGATAAGGTGAAAGCGCCTCAGAATATGCTTCGATTTCTGATGAGACCGTGGCTCTTTCGCTTGCGCAATCGCTCCATTGTTGTCGCACAACAGTGGAACAGGCTCAGAGATGCTGGGAACTACGCCGAGGTCGGTGATGAATTTCTTCAACCACACTGCTTCCTTTGCGGCTTCAGCTGCAGCGATGTACTCAGCTTCAGTCGTCGAATCTGCAGTGGTTACTTGCTTGGAACTCTTCCAGCACACTGCCCCTCCGTTTAATGTAAACACGAATCCAGATGTTGACTTGCTATCATCTGGATCTGACTGGAAACTCGAGTCAGTAAAGCCTCGCAGTTTCAAGTCACCTCCTCCATAGACAAGAAACATATCCTTAGTTCTTCTCAAGTACTTAAGGATGCATTTCACTGCCTTCCAGTGCTCTTCGCCTGGATCAGCCTGAAATCTGCTCGTAACACTTAGAGCAAATGCAACATCAGGCCGTGTACATAGCATGACATACATGATAGATCCTATGGCAGAGGCATAGGGTATTCTATCCACGAATGCCCTCTCATCAGGAGTCTTAGGAGACTGCTCCTTTGAGAGATTAATTCCATGTCTCATCGGTATGAAACCTCTCTTGGAATTTTCCATGCCAAACCTTTTGACTATGGTATCTATGTACAAGGATTGGGTCATTCCAAGCATCCTCTTTGATCTATCTCTATAGATCCGTATTCCCAATACGTAGGATGCTTCTCCCAAATCCTTCATGGAGAAGTTTTTCGACAGCCAGACCTTTACTGATGACATCATAGGTACATCATTCCCAATGAGTAGTATGTCATCTACGTAAAGAACTAGAAAAGTGACTGCACTTCCACTGGTCTTCTTGTACACACAAGGCTCATCTTCATTCTTAATGAAGTCATAAGACTTGACTGCCTTGTCAAATCTTATGTTCCAGCTCCGGGAAGCCTGCTTCAGTCCATAAATGGATCTCTGAAGCTTGCACACTTTATCTGGAGATTCTTTGAATGTGAAACCTTCTGGTTGTATCATATACACCTCTTCCTCAAGGTTACCATTGAGGAAGGCAGTCTTCACATCCATCTGCCAGATTTCATAATCAAAATGTGCAGCAATGGCGAGCAGAACTCTGATCGACTTTATCATGGCAACTGGTGAGAAAGTCTCGTCATAGTCAATTCCTTGCCTTTGACGATATCCCTTTGCCACCAACCTTGCCTTATAAGTGTCGATCCGTCCATCAGCACCGATCTTTCTTTTAAAGATCCACTTGCATCCGATGGGTACAATACCCTCGGGCAAGTCCTCCAAGTTCCAAACTTGGTTGGTGTACATGGACTGGATTTCTGAGTTCATTGCTTCTCGCCATTTCCCGGCTTCTGGGCCTTCTATGGCCTCTTGGTAGGTTTTAGGATCATCATCCTCATTATATTGTACCTTAGACTCACCTTCAGCGATATGTCCCACATATCGTTCGGGTAGTCTAAGTACTCTACCAGATCTACGAGGCTCACCTGTGTCTACCTGAACAGATTCAGGAACTGATATCTCATCTGATGATAATGCAGCTGTTTGGGGATCTGGAACCTCTTCCAGTACTATTTTACTCCTACTGTTCTCCTGGATGAGGTATTCATCTTCCAGGAAGACAGCTTTTCTGGCGACAAACACCTTTTGTTCATCAGGATTGTAAAAATAGTATCCAAAGGTTTCCTTTGGATATCCCACAAACCTGCATTTATCAGTTCGTGATTCTAGCTTGTCTGGATCATGCCTCTTTACATGAGCAGGACAACCCCAGACTTTAACATGTTTAAATTCTGGTTTCCTGCCTTTCCATATCTCATATGGAGTAGAGGCCACAGACTTGCTGGGTACTCTGTTCAGTAGGTATGCTGCTGACTCTAGAGCATACCCCCAGAGGGACACTGGTAATCCCGAAAAGCTCATCATGGATCGCACCATGTCCAACAATGTGCGATTCCTCCTTTCTGATACACCATTCATCTGTGGTGTGTATGGAGGGGTCAGCTGAGAAAGGATACCATTATCCTTTAAGAATTGTGTGAAATTAGTACTCAAGTATTCTCCTCCTCGATCTGATCGAAGAGCTTTAATACTCTTTCCTAACTGCTTCTCCACCTCATTCTTGAACTCCTTGAACTTCTCAAATGCTTCCGACTTGTACTTCATTAAGTACACATAGCCGAATCTTGAAAAGTCATCGGTGAACGTGATGAAGTAAGAAAAGCCACCTTTGGCTTGGGTGGACATGGGACCACATACATCCGAATGTATTAGTTCCAAAATGTCCTTGGCACGTTCCCCATGTCCACTAAATAGAGATTTTGCCATCTTTCCCATAAGGCAGGATTCACATGTTGCAAACGATTCATAATCGAATGCTGTTAAGTAACCATGCTTGTGCAACTTTTGCAACCTGCTTTCGCCAATGTGCCCAAGTCTACAATGCCACATGTAGGCCTGGTTCACACAATTCTTACTCTTCTTAAGAGCATTATCAATTTGAAGATTGTAATGAGAAACATCTAATAGATATAGACCGTTGACTAAAGATGCCGAAGCTATTGATTTATTACTATAATAAATCAAACAACTTCTATTCTCAATTGTCAACCTATATCCTATCTTGTCCAAACAAGATATTGATATGATGTTCTTTATTATACTAGGAACATAATAACAATCTTCCAATAATAAGGTGTCTCCCGATGGAAGCCTGAGGTTTGCTGTCCCAACAGCAATCGCCGCAACTTTTGCGCCGTTTCCTATCTTGTCCAAACAAGATATTGATATGATGTTCTTTATTATACTAGGAACATAATAACAATCTTCCAATAATAAGGTGTCTCCCGATGGAAGCCTGAGGTTTGCTGTCCCAACAGCAATCGCCGCAACTTTTGCGCCGTTTCCTAGCCTCAATTCCACCTCACCTTGTCTCAGCTTGCGCTTACTTGTCAGCATCTATACATCATGGCAGATATGAGAAGCACATCCGGTATCTAATACCCAAGATGTGGAATCTCTAACTGATAAGTTGATATCTATCATATAGATATCTGAAACTTCACACAGCTTCACTCTTCCATGAGCTTTATCATCAAGGAACTCCTTGCAGTTCCTCTTCCAGTGACCATACTGCATATAGTAGAAGCAGTCACCCTTCACTACTCTTTTACCTTTGTCCTTCGATCCTTTATCGTTAGCTGCCATCTCTGCTTCAGGGGCATCTAATGCCGATTCAGCAAGAGGATCAGCTCTAGGGACAAAGTTATTGCGTTCAGATCTGAAGACATTCTTCAGGCTTCTGAACCAATCCGAGTAGATCAGGTAAGTCAAAATGGCATCAAGTATGCCACGGAGTGGGTTATTCGACGACATAGTTCCTACAGGAGATAAGTAAAATCTATTTAGCAGATGTTCAATTATTAAAGTTTAAAACAAGACAAGGTCTTTCGTTCAAGTTTAACTCCCACTAATTTTCGACGGACTGTATAACCCTCAGTTATACAGAATGGGAGACGCCGACAGTCTCCTAGTGAGGATCAGAATCTCAATGACTTGCACTACAGCCTTGTGGATAGCACAACAAACTGTAATACAATCAGAGAGCACCCATCTCATGGGACTTGCAACTCCTTGCAATATCTGATCATAGCTTCGGTCCCCAGAGATTTAATGGCCTTGTGGATAGCACAACAAACCATTAATCCTGGTCTATGCTAACCATCATTACGCGACGAGCATAGATTTGCATGCAGCCCTTGTGGATAGCACAACAAAGCTACATGGTTCCTCTACCCCGATCTATAGGCATTTAATGCCATAGCCACAGTTTCTCCTCCCAATTAAGCAGGCCTTGTGGATAGCACAACAAACCTGCCTAAAGTGATTCGAATCCTATGACTATAACGATGGTGGACCACGCGGTAAGTTCTTAACTACTCGCGTTACGGCTTAGAGTTTATCTGAGGGTATTTAGATAACTTTTATCTTGGTCTCTCCTAGGTGATAGTATAAATATATCGTATATATTTACTAAATACTATAACCTGCTTTGATTCATAATCAAAAGATAAACAATGCATCACATACATGTCATAAGTGTGGTCATGGATAGCACAGTGGGTTTGACTGGAGCCAACAGTCAAACGCACACACAATCTAATCATAACATTTATATTAGATAACCTGCAATCACATAGGCAAGAGATCTCCATCTTTTCGCCTTCCTAGTTGCAGCTGTGGATCGTCCTCGCTCCTTCCTCGCTTGCCTCGATCATATTACATTAATTCTAGAATTAACAAGTAAATTGAAGAAGGCCTTATGGCGAGTACAAGAGAGAGAGGGAGGTAGAAATACATCGGAGTATGAGAGAGAGGGGTTCGCAGACCTCTATTTATTAACAATTAATAATCAAACATACATCCACGATCCACACAATCCATCATTCATCACATGAACAATTAAATAAGTGCATATCCATGACCACGGTGTGTTTTAAACATTCCACACATGATTCAGCGCATCACATGGCTAAAACAAATGAGTTTTCAAAAATAGATAAATTTTGACTTTCAAAAAGCTGGGATCCAATCAAAATTGGTATTTGAATTTCGAAAACTCATTTTATTATCTTAACATGCAATTAAATCTAAATTTAAAAGCATTAAACACACATCACATGCGCACACACTCCGAATTAATAATTCCAGATTATTCCATGCAAATTAGAACATTTCTAACGATCTAACACTTAGATCAAAACCCCTTTTTAATAATCTAACAATTAGACTATTAATGACTAATCTAACTCTTAGACCAGTCCAACAAAATTAATTAATAATTTAATACTTAAATTATTAATTAACTCTAATTATTAATTAACTATTAATCTAACTCTTAGATTAGTTAATTAATGACTATAATCTAACAATTAGATTATAAGATTAAAGTTAATCATTAATTTAACCCTTAAATCAATAACTAACAATAATAATTAAATACAACTAATTTAACACTTAAATTAATCATTTAAGTTAATTATTAATTTAACAATCAAATTAATAACTAACTCAATTATTGATTAACAATTAGTTGAAATAACAATTAATAATCTAACTATTAGATTAATAAATATTAATCACTAATTTAACCATTAAATTAGTATCATTAAAATTAACTATTAGTTTAACCATTAAACTAACAGTTAATGTTAATCAACTAACAACTAAATGTTAATTAAAATGATTCACAAATCATTTGTTAAGCCCATTATAAAATAACAAAACATTTTTGAATTTTATTGAAATTAAAATTAAATTTTAATTCATTTTGTAAATGGGCAAAAGGGGAATTAAAATAGAAAATGGGGTGGGAGTTGGCTCAGCCTAATGGGCTGAGCCCTGGCCGAGCCAGGGCTCGGACCAGGGGCGCCAGGCCCTGGCCTGGCTCGTGGCCTGGCTCGGCCAGGTCCATCCTTGCCCTGGACCCGGCCCGGCCGGTCCGACCGGCTCGGGACCGGGTCCAGTGGAGCGGTTCGGCCGCCCCCCTCCTTCCCAGAAACCCTAAACCTGCAACTGTTGCAGCCGGCGGCTGGAGGGGCGGCAGGCCGCCGCCAGCGAGCGCCCAGGCCCTGGCCGTCGCCGCCGGCGACGCCCCCGGCGCCGGCGACCTGCCCGGCGCCGGTGGGGCATGGTTTCGGGTCAGCCGAGCCCCAAAAACCCCAATAATTCTGAATTTTGCAGGATTGTTAAAACCGATTTGGGGCTTGATTTTTGCGGCTCTCCAAGGCCGTTCCGGCACCGGAAAGATACCGGATGTGGAGTGGTGACTATCACCAGTGGATCTGGAGTCTCGGCCGGCCATCCCAACGATTGGGAAGCCGTTTCAAGCCGTCGTAAAGTCGCCGCTCTTCGTCTCACGAAGAACAAGAAAAACCCCCAAAATAATCTCGAAAAATCACGAAAAATAATCAAATTATTTGTGTTCATCTTATGAACACTATTCCGTCATTTTAATCGGATTAAACACATGGAATAACTCAAGAAAAATCAAATTCGGAAACCGAAACGGGACGAGAAACAGTGGAACCTAGCTCTGATACCACTGTTGGCTTTTCTCGGTTTCTCCGGATCGCTTACGCAGCGGAAAATAAAATTTTACAGCGATCCGTTTCCCGTTTCGAAGAACAAAATACGATAATCTAATTATCGAAATTCTCACCGTGTGCGGATTCGAATCCGCAGCCGTTCGGTTCCGTCGGTGTGACACCGCAAGCCGCGCAAGCGCCCGGCCTCTAGCGAAGTCCACGCGATCCTCCCCGCGACGGATATCCTCGAGTTCGTCGTTCTTCGCAGCCCGCGAAGCCTCCGCTGGTCGCCGCAATGATCGCCGCAGTGCGCGGACGATTTCCCGTCGAACGGGATTCGGAGAAGCGGCAGAGCAGATCTGGATCTGCCTGGACTCCAGAGGAAGATAGAAACTGAGGAGGGGCGGCTAGGGTTAGCAGCAGCTTGGCCTGCTCAGCCCGTTCGCTATGTTTTATACTAACCGCGCGGTTTTTCACAAAAACCACTGGTTTGTATAAAACCCACTTATTTATCCATCGCCTTGAGAATCATTTGCGTGTGACCCTCTAGGCCCAAGTACCAGTCCAATTAATGGCCCAGTAAGCCCAGTGACTCCTCACTGGCTTTATTAATTAATTAATAACTCTTTATTAATCAATTAATCAATCGAATTGATGTCGCACATCGAATTCGACCGGGCCTCCGATCACGTTGGGTGCCAAGCAACACCGCGTGAACCCGGAAGGTATTTGGGG
This sequence comes from Zantedeschia hybrid cultivar, assembly GCA_030544215.1. Taxonomy (NCBI): domain Eukaryota; kingdom Viridiplantae; phylum Streptophyta; class Magnoliopsida; order Alismatales; family Araceae; genus Zantedeschia; species Zantedeschia hybrid cultivar. The sequence continues at coordinate 8,603,906 of JARZZO010000013.1, read as the reverse complement.
TTAAGTAACCCACTCTTGGAACCTTTCCGTCGACAGTTACCGCGTGGATATAATCCTTCATTCGTACAATGCTCTCGAGTCAACTCAGGGTATGGCGAGCTGTCAAACCCTAACCGGTCGACTCACTTGGATTGGATGCCGCTGATGAATATCGGAAAACTCCTTTTCCGATATTATCGTCCGCCCTGGCCAGGGACTTTCGCGCATCCTTCCTAGAGCATTCTCTCTCTAAGTACCGAGAGCGAATGATTCCTTATTGACACACAATTCCCTTCGATGGTATTCCGCTGTACCCAATCCTTGGCGTATTAGAATCCCATGGCTAGAGATTCGTAAACCAAGGTCAAAGTACAGAAGTCCACCGCCAAGGTGTCCTTGGTGTCTCAGGTCCGAGGACCATCCACGCAACTGCGACAATAGAATCAAACTGGTTGACAGTGAGGTACAATACCATCCAGCGATTCAGTCGGATCAGTTCAGTGAACTCATTCTCCAATGAGCACCTACAGATTCACCTTAGTGTCTCCACACAAGTGACTTATGAGACCAGTCACCCTCATCATATGAGCAGGAGTAATCTGTACTAGTCTAACCGGATATCCGATGTCCTTCTCGGATATCCTCCGACTAGGAACGAATAAGAATATGTGTGTTTAAGTGATCAGTCTCATTAGTATGATCTCATCATAATCTGATCACCATAGCACATATTCACGGACTTCATTATGAAACGATAATTAACGCGATTTACACATAATGAATATTTTGCCATTTTATTAATAATGAACGAGATTTACATTGTTAGATTGGCTTGTAGGCCACCTAAACTAACAGTAATAAGACTTGACAACTTCGTCAAATCTTATGTTCCAGTTCCGGGAAGCTTGCTTCAGTCCATAAATGGACCTTTGAAGCTTGCACACTCTATCTGAAAGTTCCTTAGAGGTGAAACCTTATGGTTGTATCATACACACCTCTTCCTCAAGGTTACCGTTGAGGAAGACAGTCTTCACATCCATTGCCAGATTTTGTAATCGAAATGTGCAGCTATGGCGAGTAGAACTCTGATCGACTTTATCATGGCAACTGATGAGAAAGTCTCGTCATAGTCAATTCTTTGCCTTTAACGATATCCCTTTGCTACCAACCTTGCCTTATAAGTGTCGACCCGTCTATTCCAAGCAAGAAACCACTGCAGATTTGACGACTGAAACTAAATACATCGCTACAGCTGAAGCCGCCCAGAAAGTTGTGTGGTTGAAGAAGTTCATCACCAACCTTGGCATAGTTCCCTGCATCTCTGATCATGTTTTGCTGTTGTGCGACAACAATGGGGCTATTGCACAAGTGAACGAGCTGCAGTCTCATCATAAATTGAAAGATATTATGAGACACTTTCATCTTATCAAAGAGATCATTTCCAAAGGAGATGTAGTGGTGGAAAAAGTTCCATCTGCCAATAATGTAGTAGATCCACAGACAAAGCCATTAGCTAAAAATGTGTTTGAGTGTCACCTAGATTGTATAGGTTTAGTATATAAAAATAATTGGCTTTAGTCCAACTGGGAGATTGTTAGTCTTAGGTGGCCTACAAGTCAATATGACTTTGTAATCTTGTTCATTTTTTAATAATATGGCAATTCATTCATTATGTCTAATATGTGTTATTATCGTCTCATAATGAACTCCGTGAATATGTGCGATAGTGATCAGATTATGATGAGATCATACTAGTGAAATTGATCACTTAAACACACATATTCTTAATAGTTCATAGTCGGAAGATATCCGAAAAGGACATCGGATATCCGGTTAGACTAGTAAAGATTGCTCCTGCTCATATGATGAGGGTGACTGATCTCATAGTTACTTGTGTGGAGACACTAAGGCAAATCTGTAGGTGTTCATTAGAGAATGAGTTCACTGAACTGATCTGACTGAATCGCTGAATGGTATTGTATCTCACTGTCAACCAGCTTGATTCTATTGTCGCAGTTGCATGGATGGTCTTCGGACCTGAGACACCAAGGACACCTTGTCAGTGGACTTTTGTACTTTGACCTTGGTTTATGAATCTCTACCTACGGGATTCTAAACAACCAAGGATCGGGTACAGTGGAATACCGTCGAAGAGAATTGAGTGTCAATAAGGAATCATTCGCTCTCAGTACTTAGAGAGAGAATGCTCTAGGAAGGATGTGCGGAAGTCCCTGGCCAGGGCGAACGATAATATCGGGAAAGGAGTTTTCCGATATTATACGGCAGTATCCAATCCAAGTGAGTTGACTGATTAGGGTTTACAGTACACCATACCCTGAGTTGACTCGAAAGCATTGTTCAAATGAATAATTATATCCACGCGGTAACTGTCGGTAAAAAGGTTCCAAGAGTGGGTTTTTTAACCCCAATACCTTCAAGGTTTACGCGGTGTTGCTTGGCACCCAATATGATCGGAGGCACGATCGAATTCGATGTGCGACATTAATTTGATTGATTAATTAATTAATATGAGTTATTAATTGATTAATCAGGCCAGTGAGAAGTCACTGGACTTATTGGGCCATTAATTGTACTGGTTATTGGGCCTAGAAGGTCACACACAAATGATTATCAAGGCGATGGATAAATAAGTGGGTTTTATCTTAACCAGAGGTTTTTATGAAAAATCGCGCAGTTAGTATAAATGTAGCGAACGAGCTTAGTAGGCCAAGCTGCTGCTAACCCTAGCCGCCCCCTCCTTTCTTACTCTCTCTCTCTTTGGCGCCCCAGGTCGGATTTGTTCTCCAAGTCTGGTCCGCCGCTTCTCCAACTCCCGTCCGACAGGAAATCGACCGTATTTTGCGGCGGTCGTTGCGGCAAACGACAAAGGGTTTGAGGGTTGCGACAAGCGAGGAATGTGAGGATATCTACTGCGAGGAGGATCGCGTGGACTTCGCTAGAGGTCAGGCGCTTGCGCGGCTAGCGGTGTCACACCGACGAACTGTTCGGACATAGATTCGAATCTGCGCACGGTATGAATCGATTATCTGATAATTGTTCTTTGTTCTTCGAAATGGGAAACGGATCGCAGATTTTATTTTTTTTATTCTGCTGCGTTTGCAATCCGGAGAAATGCGAGAACCCAACAGTGATATGAAAGATAAGACATACCATAAGGCTAAAGGTTAAAAGTCATTACCATCTCAAATAACAAATAAGTCTATATCATAGGCCAACACCAAAACCACCAAAATAGGTGACTAAAAAGTCACTCCAAAACTGGTCAACTCTTATATTAACAAGGTACATAAGTGCTCTGAAACAACCTACTACATCAAACTATTAAACTAAGATTAAATATCTGACTAAGATATCAAATTCCTTCAGAAAGTCCAAATCCTCACCTCGAGTCGAGTCTTGAAGTGATCTCTCCTAAAAATGGTTAGTGGAATTCGTGAGCTCACAACCTAGTACGCAATAAACCCGCACACATAAAGTATCATATAATAAGCTTTTGAATTGAAATTATATAGTCTAAGTATGTTGATTTGGTCATATAGCATTCATACAGAGTTTATATAAATTAGATTCATATGTGCCAAATCATATCAAATGAAGCATATGTTTAATCAAATAATATGACCTGATAGGAAAAGGTTATTTGATGACATTCTCAAGTTCAAAACTCATATTTTATGTTTCATAATATAGGATCTAGAAATTAGACACTCGCCTTACTTTCAAATAAATTGAAACTTATACTTAGTTCTAAATCGATTTACAAAGGAAGATTTTTATCTAGATAGTTTAAAACTGATAAGAATATACTCAACAATTGTAATACCATGAGATTAAGGGAATGAATGAACCTGGTCTAATGCCCCTATCTTGGACCATTATCGGTATACAATGAGACTTAGAAACTATTATCTAGGCGTAATCAGTGCAAATTAAAGATATTACAAAAGTTGAGTACATTATGAACAACGAGTAATTTAGATGATTAATACATAGTCTCAAATAATCAACTAATTACTATGAAACAATATGTTACATAGCCACAAGTCTGTATAAGACACATGTTCAAAATACAAATCTCCAATGTAAATTATACCATGCTTTGACTTATTCTTAATGCTGGCCACCATGCAATCGCTCCACCTCTGATCCACTAAATAAAGTCAACTACACCCATGAAAGGACTGAGTCTCATAAAAGAGAACCAGTAGGGATTATGCGCTGATGAAGGGACACAAAAAGCACTACTGAGTGAAACACAGTCCACCCCAAAATAAACAAAAAGTGCCAAAGTAAACACATTATCATGTCATACCAAATGATGTTATAATTCAGATTCACAATCCAATCAATATCTATAAGATTATAATCAAAGTTGTCCATAGATCACAAGAAATCAATTCACATGGAGGCAAGTCTAAGTTCAGATTCCGTATACCATTATCAATGTTAAATCATGAGTCATATTTCATGATCAATGACTCTATAATGACCTATGCCAGGGTCGGTTCATAGTTAATAGTTCTAACAATCCATTCCAAGCTTGATCTACAAGTTATCATGTCATCCATGGAAAAATCACTGAGTAGCACCGCATAATATTTAAAGAACGACAACGTCAATCTTATTCATACTCACATCCATATTCACAGGTATTTAATCAGCATGTCACATAGTCTAGCCTCCAGTTGGTACGCACACAAGTGGACTCCCCTACTGCCTTAACTCACTTAATCACATGCCCAAGTTCGGACGTCTAGACCCAAATAAAAATGCTAAAACCCCTATCCCTATCCCAAATGGATAGAATTAAAAGGGTACCCACTAGTGGGTATTGATTCTACCAAACTATAAGAACACAACTCAAAATTTGTGAAATTCCTTTAGGAGAATAAGCAATCACACGAAGGCATGTCAATGTAAACAAACATCATAATTTTTCGCCATCAAACCACTTATAATCATCATACACAAGTCCAAAGTCGTTGGTGAGAGTTCATAGTCAAAACCTCACATTTAGCCTCAAAATAAGATTTCCTAGGCAAATCGGTCGACCATTTTTTACACAGGGCTCATACTATAATTTGTGCACTTTTTGCGTAGTCCAATACATTCACCTAACTTGCAAGAGCTAAAAGGTGCATCGAAAGAAGTTCAATTTAATGCAATTCTATGGACATTTAGGTAGATATGTTCGGAATGACATAACAAAATTGCAGCCGCAAACAATAAAAAATGAATGCACAGTAATTCAAACACTATTACCTTGTCAGAAAAGCCAAGAACAGTTCCCTACACTTAAACATGAGGGCGTATCTCCATAGTTTCTCAACCAAACACTTTGAAATTTGGTGGGACATGCATTGATATGTCATGAGTCATATATAAAAATTTCAAAACATTTCATAGTGGAAATATATAGCAACCTATTCTTTGATGGGCTATCTCATAGAGAAATTTTGAGTTTAATCTGTTGAAACTGAACTCAAACTTTACACTCATGGCATTCAAAATCGGCTCATCCAATTCAAAAATTTTCCATGGATATTGAATATATGAACATTAGCTATCATATGTAAAGCATGTAAGTTATCCATGCATCCACTAAGCCATAATGGCTAAAAAACACACTAACTGTCTAGATTTTAAAGTAAACTCCACACCTGTGGGGATGAGAGTGAATCTTGCTCAATGCTTCACCAAATCTCATGAATTTTAAGCAAAATAACTAGACATAGAAAGGTACAAATTCTATGAGATGTGAGCCAATCTATAAAGCCGTTAACATGTAACAAGCAAGCCAATCTAGCTAAAATTATAGCTTTGAACTACACATAGCCATGCTAGACAACCATGTGGAAACACATCAAAATCAATCTAGCTAAAATTATTTAATTCCCGCCTGACCGATCTGTATCGAAAAACAAAAACAAACAAACAGGTCATTGTTCATCACCTTGCACAGATATGAATCTGCGGCTGTTCGGTTCCGATGGAGCGATGCCACTAGCCATACAGGTGTCCGGCCTCCAGAGGTATCCACGTAGTTCTCCTATTGCAAAATCAACTTCTCTACCTCGATCAGATCGGCAATGGTGCAGATGTTCCTTCGCCGTGATGGTGCCCGCGACATGTAGATTGAGATCTCTTGGAAGGTGGGAGTTGCGTGTGCGTCGAAGCGGAGCCTCGGGAGGCACCCGATGGAGGGTACCCAGACTAGAGGGGAGAGGGAGGGGGCAGCCAGCAACGGAAAACACTGGAGCTTGGACAATGGTTCCCACATGGCTATTATTCAGGTGATTTTTCACAAAAACACTCGATTAATATAAAACCCGTTAAATTATCACAAATTGAGAACCTTTGTGTGTGTGACCCTCTATGCCCAAGGAACTTATCCGTCATTTGTTACTGCGTGGATGTAATCCTTTACTGTACAATATTCCGGAGTCAACCTAGAGCACGGTTAACTATCAAACCCTAACTGGTAAACTCATTCAAATTCGATGCTACTATTCGATATTAGAAAACTCATTCTCTAATAAAGTGTCTGCCCTAACTAGGGACTTTCGCACATCATTTTCAAAACATTCTGTCCCTGATTACCGAGAGCAGATGATCTCTATCAAACATACAATGACCTTCGAAGGTATTCTGCTAAACTTGATCCCTTGATTGGGATCCCATGGTTAGGAATCCACTAGCTAAGGTCAAAGTTCAGAAGTCCACCGACAAGATGTCATTGGTGTCTTAAGTCTAAGGACCAACCATACACGTAACTATGACACTGAATCAAACTGGCTGACAGTCACATAAATTACCATCCAGTGATTCAAGTCAGATCAGCTCAGTGAACTCATTCACCAATGAGCACCTACAGGTCCACCATAGCATCTTCACACAAGTGACTATGAGACTAGTCACCCTTATCACATGAGCTAGACTGACCTGTACTAGTCACACTGGATATTTGATGTCCTTCTCAAATATCTTCTCACTAGAAAGAATTAAGAATATGTACTTATAACTCATCAATCTCATTATTATGATCTCATCATAATCTTAAAACTATTGCACACATTTACGGACTTCATAATGAGATGTTAATAAATGCATTACACATAACAAATATCAAGCCATAGATCTATTATTAATAATGAAAAAGATTGTGCATAGTACCTGGTTAGCTTATAGGCTACCTAATACTAACACTCTCACTTAGACTAAAGCCAATCACCTATATATTGAATATCCGTAGACTCTAGGTGACGTTCAAACACATTTTAAGTCAGTGGCTTCGTTAGTGGATCTACTATGTTGAGGTGGAGAGAACTCTTTCTACCACGACATCTCCTCTTCCAATGATTTCTCTGGTCAATTGAAATTACCATGGAATATGCTTCAACTTCTGATGAGATTGTAGCTCTTTTACTTGTGCAATCACCTCATTGTTGTCACACAGTAGTGGGACAAGATTAAAGATGCTCGACACCACATCGAGGTAGTTGATGAACTTCTCCATTCAAACTGCTTCCTTGGCGGCTTCAACTATAGAAATGTACTCAGTTTTCGTCGTCGAATCAATAGTAATTTCCTGCTTTGAACTTTTCTAACTCACTAGAAGTGTACTTGCTATCATCCGGATCAAACTGGAAGATCGAGTCAATGTAGTCTTGTAGATTCAAGTCACCTCCTCCATGGACCAAAAACATATCCCTAGTCTTTCTCAAGTACTTAAGGATATATTTTACGGCCTTTCAGTGTGCAGCACTTGAATCAGTCCGATATCTGCTCGCAACACTTAGAGCAAATGCCACATTAGGCTTAGTACATGTCATGACATATATGATAGAACCTATAGCAGAGGCATAGGGTATTCTATCCATGATTACCCTCTATTTAGAAGTCTTAAGAGACTGTCCCTTTAGAAAGATAAATTCCATGACTTATCAATATAAGACCTCTTTGAAATTTTCTATACCAAAACTGTTGACAATGGTATCTATATACATGGATTGGGTCAATTTAAGCATACTCTTTGATCTATCCCTATAGATTCATATTCTCAATACGTAGGATGCTTCTCCCAAATACTTTATGGAGAAGTTCTTTGACAGCCATACCTTCACTTATGACAACATTACTACATCATTCCCAATTAGTAGAATGTCATCGATATAAAGAACTAAGAAAGTAACTACACTATCACTAGTCTTCTTACATACACAAGGTTCATTTTTATTCTTAATGAAGTCATAAGACTTAATCGCCTCATCAAATTTTATGTTCTAGTTGTAGGAAACTTATTTCAGTCCATAAATGGACCTCTATATCTTGCACATTTTATCTAAAAACTCCTTGGAAGTAAAGCCTTCAGTTTGTATCATATACACCGTTTCCTCAAGATTTTGTGAGATCTCGTAGTTGTAGTGTACAGCGATAGCAAGAAGTAATCTGATCAACATTATCATTGCAACTAGTGAGAAAGTTTCATCATAGTCATTTCATAGTTTATGACGATATTCCTTGCAACCAACCTTGCCTTCTATATGTTGATTCATCCATGTGCACCGATCTTTCTCTTAAAAACCCACTTACATCCGATGGGTATAATACATTCGGATAAGTCCTCTAAATTCCAAACTTAGTTGGTGTACATGGACTATATTTTAGAGTTCATAGCTTGTCGTCATTTTTCGACTTATGAGCCCTCAACAGCTTCTTGATAAGTCTTGGGATCATCATCCTCATTATAGAGCATATTTGAGTCATCCTCACTGGTATGTCCAATATATTTTAGATTGTCTTGGTACTCTAATAGACCTACGAGGTTCTTGTATGTCCTCACGAATACGCTCAAAGACTGAAGGCTCATCTGATGAGTTTTGAATAATCTGTGAATCTGAAACCTCTTCCAGGACTACCTTACTCTCACTATCTTCCTAGAGAAGATATTCTTCCTCTAAGAAAATAGCTCTCTTACCAACAAACACCTTTTGTTTGTCAGGATGGTAAAATTAGTAACCAAAGGTTTCCTTTGGATACTTAACACACTTGCGTTTATCGATTTTTAACTCTAGTTTGTTTTGATCATGTCTCTTCACATGGGCAGGACAACCCTAGACTTTAACATACCTAAAGTCCGGGGCTTTCTACCCTTCCATATATCGTATGGAGTATAAGTCACATACTCACTAGGTACCATGTTCAGTAAATATGTAGTCGACTCAAGTGCATATCCTAATAGAGATACTGGTAATTGTGAGAAGCTTATCATCGAACGCACCATGTCTAGTAAGGTGCGATTCCTTCTTTCAGATACACCATTCATCTGAGGTATGTAAAGAGTTACTAATTGAGAAAGGATACCATTATCCTTTAAGAATAGTTTGAACTCTCTTAGTTAAGTAGTGAGAGCTTTGATACTCTTTCTGGTTTGCCTTTTTACTTCATTTTTAAATACCTCTAAATTCCTCAAAAACTTCTAACTTGTACTTCATTAAGTACACGTAGCCGAATCTTTGAGAAATCACCGGTAAATGTGATGAAATAAGAGAAGCCACCATTGACTAGAGTAGACATATGATCACATACATCTGAATGTATTAGTTCCAAAATATCCTTAGTCCTTTCTCCATGTCCTATAAATGGAGGCTTTGCCTACTTACTCATCAAACAGGACTCACAGGACTCACATGTTACATATGATTCATAATCAAATAGATCCAAGGATCCATTCTTATGCAACTTTTGGAGTTTGCTTTCACCAATGTGTCCAAGTCTATAATGCCAAAGATAGGCTTCACACCACTCTTGCTCTTTTTAAGAGCATTATCAATATGGAGACTATGATAAGAAACATCCGAAAGGTACAACCAATTGATTAAACATGCAAAAGTAATTAATTTATTACTATGATAAATAGAACAATCGTTGTTGTTCTCAATAGTCAATTTGCACCTAAATTTGTCTAAATAGGAAATCAAAATAATGTTCTCTATTACGCTAGGAATATAAAAACAATCAACTAATGATAAAGAATCTCTAGATGGAAGCTTGAAGTTCATTGTCCCTACAACAATCGTCGCAACCTTTGAGCCATTTCCTAGCCTCAGGCCCACCTCGCCTCTGCTTAGCTTTTGCCTACTTGTCAGTACTGGCACATCATTGCAGACATGAGAAACACATCCAATATCTAATACCCATGATATAGAATCTCTAACATACAAGTTAATATCTATCATATAGATACTTGAAGCTTCTGCAAGCTTCACCTTTTCTTGAGTCTTCTCTTTGAGGTACTCCTTATAGTTTCTCTTTCAGTGTCCCGTATGATGACAGTGGAAACACTTGCCCTTCTCCACTCCCTTGCCCTTGTCATTTTTCCCTACTGGCTTTGGCTTGTTCTGCTTCTTACCCTTGCCTTTCTTAAAGGTTTGGACTACCTTCCCCTTCTTCTTGGTCTTACCAACCATGAGAATGACAGACTTTTCCTTCTGAAGGTTGCCTCTGAAGTCTCTAGCATGTTGAGTAGCTCTGGTAGTATAGCCTCAATTATTTTCATGTTAAAATTAACAATGAACTCGTAGTATGATTCTAGAAGTAAGCTAAGGACAAGGTTTGTACACATCTCTTTGGGTAATGGAAATCCAAGAATAGCCAACCTCTTGATCCAATCTATCATCTTCAGTATATGAGTCTATATCGAAGACCCCTCTGCCATACAAGCTCTGAACAGGGATTTGGATATCTCATATCTCTCAATCCTGCTCTGCTCTTCAAAGAGCTCCTACAGATTAAGTAACATGGATCTGGCATCTATTTTCTCATGTTTTGTTATGTTTCTAATCCGATTCAGTCATTCAAACTCATTTCGGATTTAAACTGCGTAATTACGAAATCAAATAACATATAAATCGAAGATGAATGATAAGAGACAAATAACCAAGCAATCAACATGCCATTTAGTATCATTAGATTCAAATATTCCATTATATTTTCATAATTAGGATCCTTAAATTACATCAAATATGCAGTAGAAATAAATATCTCAACTTACTAAATAAATATAATGGTACATATTCTCTGTCAAGTCCCTACTACATCAAATCTAAGAAAATAGTAAAACTAATCCTAGATAACCTCCAAATGAGTCTAAGTAAAATCCTCTTTCACAGCTAACTCTCCCTTCTCAGTCTCTAAAAATATTAGTAGGATTTATGAGTACAACCACTTAGTAGACAAATCAAATTCACCAAATGCTAACAATATAGTAATTAAAAAATAATAATATCAAATATACTAAAAACATAATACAAAACATGGTCAAATATAGATTTACCAAATCATATGTATTTTCTAATAATAGGAACAAATCGAACTAACATATAACATATAAGGCATCATTAGATTTTTATTTAACTAAACAAGTCTACTAGCCATGATTAGAACATATCACATATCAAACTGATCATATCAAATTAAACATATAACAAATTTATCATGACATGATAACTTATCAAATTAGAGTTTACATTATCAAAATAATTAATCATAATGAATATAGGTTCTTAATCAAATTAGCTGAAATCAAAATAACTTAGCATATATGTCAAAGAAACAAACTGAACTAATTATAAGGTGAATCAAATAAATCTAAACAACAAATTATGTTTCATAACTATATGTCAAACAAATCAAATCCAAACATATCAAATAGACATGCATCCCACTACAACATAAGGAGTTGAACAACTAAATAACAGAGTATATAGGTAAGTATGTTAAGGTCATGGCACACGCATAGTTGGAGAGTATGTTTCCCCACATCAGATGACTACAAACAAACATACAATCATCAAGATTTTTCCGTTACCTACAAGCATAACTTATTTACGGATGCTTATGGAATGAGCCTCAATCTCCTTAACATGGCATTGTCCAAATATATATCTAATAAATATGACACAATCATATTTTCACAATTTCAAATTTATCATAGATCTGAAAATTTAATAGACAAAATGATACATATACATTTGAGTCAAAATATGACTCTTTTACATACAAAACAGCTAATGAAGAGTCGAATAGGTCATCCATACAGAAAATCAGAGTATATCTGATCCAAATAGTTTTCTTGATATAAGAATATACTACTAAAATTTTGTCAGATTTTTTAGATAAAGAATTATAATTTTTGGCGAATAAAATTAATTTTTAGAGTTAAAAAAAATAACAAATAAGGTCAAAAATAGCAAAAAAATTATAACTTGATTAACATGTCAAATAGATCAAATTAAACATGTGGACAAAGTTTCAAGAAAATTGGATATCGTTTAGATGATTTAGAGCATTGGTTGCATATGAAGAACTTAAGTAGACTATGACCAACAAAATAAATAGCAGAATAATGATGAATAAATTTATGAAAATTATAAAATTTTGCAGATAATTAGATTACATCATAACAAAAGTTTGGTCAAAATTTCAAGTCATTTGTCTAAGAAGAGTTATGGCTAATCAAAGTTCATATAAAAATCCGAACTGTTATCAGTCTGGATAGACTGTATAGCCTAAGAAAATAATTATGAAAAAAATATTAAATAAATTCATAAAAATCTGAAATTTGACAAGATCTAAATAGACATCAAGCCAAAGTTTGATAAAAATTTCAGATGATTTGAATAATTACATAATTATGGCTAAGACACATCAAATCAGGTTTCCGAGCTAACATCAGAAGAGTAGTCTAAATCGTGCTTGGCTTGGTAGACGCCTTTTAAATCGCATCCACCATGGTGGACCCCTTTTAGATAAGAAAAATATTTGATATGTGGGACTAAACATCAAGTTTAAAAGGTATCTTGTCGAGCGGACCTCTTTTGAATCTCGTCTACTAGTTTAAATGCGATTTAGACTAATTTTTTTGAACATTAATATTTCAAAGAATTTACATGGAATTGAGGACCAAAGTAGGAATTAACATCATAGACTTATAGATGAAGGTTCTAGGAATCATATTTGACCATTTTTAAAAATTAAAACGAAGTTTTTATATTAATACAAAATAAACACTTAATGGAGTATTATCACCTACCTTTTAAAGGAAGAACAAACCAATCTTCTCTAAGCAATTCTTTAAGTTCAAGCATGAATTCTTCTTGTTCTAGAGCCTTCCTCACATCCTCTAATCACCCAAAGAGAAACTCCCAAAAGATTAAATCAAAGATTCTTCTAGTTCTTGATGATGAACACAATGTTACTTATGTTAGAATTGAGGCCGCGTGTAACAGAGCTTATGCACAACCTCAAAACCTTATTTATAGATCTTCCCCCTTCTAATACTACCCAAATTATGCCCCTTTGCTTGCAGGATTAGACTCGACAGATGGAGTCTTGACTAACAAGTAAAGTGAATTTGTTTGCACCTAAGAATTCAGATTTTTGCGCACAGTGAGTTTCCTTAGTTAAAACTACTCAATTTTGACCCCATTAAAGACTGAGTTAACTAAAAGTTCTTTAGACAAAGTTATAGTCCTTTGTATCCTCTTTCTAACCGTGTCCACTATACGAATTTTGGAGTTTTGTACGCAAAGTTATCGCATCTCCAATATGCTACTATTACACAATTTTTCAGAACCTGAAATTTGACTGTGTTGGAAACCAACTAGTTTCCTAATTGGGTCACTAATGGGCTTATTGGGCTTGTTTTGACTTATTTAATGACTTACCTATTCTAAACCTATTATTCTATATTAAATAAATATTAAGTAGGTTTATATCATTTTAACTCATTAATTGACTTAATTAGGCTTATTGAAATCTAATTGAGTTTAATTAACTTTGGCCCATTAACAAATTAATAGGTTTGGGATCTAGGGTATAACATGTTATCTCAACATATAGCATTAGGCCAGAGTGGAATCCTCTTTTCACTTCTCATAAGCAATCATCTCCCTTTCAGGGGCATCTAATATTTGTTCAGAGGGTGCTTGATCCTCTAGGACATATGCAATCTGCTCAAACCTGAGGATAATCTTTAGATTTCTGAGCCAACCAGAGTAGTTTGGGCCAATTAAATGATTGGCATCCAGTATGTCACGCAATGGGTTATGTGACGACATTCTTACTTACATGAGATAAAATTAAAAATTAGCAAATGTTTTAATTATTAATTAATCAACATATGATCTTTTATCTAGTTTAAGTCCCACTAATTTTAAGGGACTGTATAACCTTCATATATACAAAACAAGAGACGTCGACAGTCTTCTAGTAGAGATTATAATCTCAATGACTCACCGTGCAACCTTGTGGATAACACAACAAATCACATTATGATCATAGAGCAGGCAACTCTTGGCACTTGCAACACCTTGTAATATCTAATCATGCTTCGGCCCTCAAAATACTAATGGCCTTGTGGATAGTACAACAAACTATTCCGTCTGGTTTAAACATTACCATCATTACATTAAGGGTATAAAGTCGGATGCAACCCTTGTGGATAGCACGACAAGGCTACATCGTGCCTCTATCCCGTTTAAGGCATCATCATGCCATAACTTTAACATCCTATTAGACACTAACATATATTGTGGATAACACAACAAATCTGCCAGACCTGAATCGAATTCTAAAGCTATAACAATGGAGGTCCATGTGGTGCGTTGTCAACGACTCGCGCTACGGCTTACAATTTAAAGACAAGTGATTTTAATGTTTTATGTTAGTCTCATCTTAGGTAATAGTATATAAATATATCACATATATTTAATGTCTATTATACCTAGATAATTTGATTCAAAATCAAATAAAGAAATCATGCATCACCATACACGTTCATTAATGTGGTCATGGATAGCAAGCACATGGGTAGAAGATCAAAATTTAAAATATTTAATATATTAAATTTCAATATAGGGCATAGATATCGCATATATTTAATATCTACTATACGTAGATAATTTCAATATAACAATTGTATCAAAATTAAAATTGACAATCACATAGGTGGAAGATCTCATCTCCCAGCCTTCCTAGTTGCACTTGTGGATCGTCTTCGCTCTTCCTCATCCATCGCAATCAATATTACACATTTAAAGTTGATACATTATCAATAATTTACAATTTACAATGTAGAAAGCCTTATGGCAAGTACAATTGAAGACAAAGATAGAAGTACATTAGAGTGAGAGAGAGAGAGAGAGAGGGAGACACACAGGCCTCAATAATTATCAATTAATCAATTCATAAACATTCCACATCCACATATAAAAGTACGCATCAATCACCACAATTAACTTTTAACCATTCACATATGATAAGGTGCATCACAAGTGGCTGAAAATTTTAAAAATAATAAATTTTGGTATTCATAAAACCTAGGTTGGGCTGGCTTGGGCCGGCCTAGAGCCAGCTTGGCTTACGGACGGGCATGGGCACCTCCCCCCCCCCCGATTGGCACCCTATCACACAAGGCGGTGAAGCAGAGGGAGGGTGCAGGCGATGTCGGCCTTCTTTGATGGTCTTGCTGGCGTGGGGAAGGGCCGGCAACCCTTCCGACGCTGTCGGTCACACTGGCAGTCGCCGGAAGGGCCACAGCCCTCCTTTCCTTCCCTCCTCTTCATAGAATAAAAAGAGGTAGAGGGAGGGAGATGTTGGTGCCTCCAGTCATCGGTTACCCCTGGGAGGGGCCGGCGGTGATCGGTGGCCATCGCCAGTACTGCTAGCACACCGGTCACTTCCTTATAGTCCACAAAATGTAGAACCCAAAATTTTCAAAAAATCCAATTTTTCAAAGAAATTTTTCATAGATTTGCAGTCAAAAGAATCTAGATTCATCAATATGAACTATTCAATTAAAAAATATCGAATCTTTTAGAAGGAATCTATCTAGAAATTCAACTTTAGATGATCGAAATGGATACAGTGAACCTAACTCTGATACCACTGTAAGGAATATAGTGGGGCCTCGAAGAACGTAGTGAAAAATTAAATTTATTACTCAATTCCCGCCTGACCAATATGTTTCGAAGAACATAAACCAACAAATGGGTGATCATTCATCAACTTGTGTGGATTCGAATTTGTGACTGCTCAATTCCGATAGAGCAACACCCTAGCCACGCAGGTGCCTGGCATCTAGTGGTATCCATACGGTTCTCATGTTGTGGGATCATCCTCGCTCCCTCAATCAGATTGACAGCAGTCCCGACATTCCTTCACCGCAACGGTGCCCACGGCATGCAAACAGATATCTCCCAAAAGGCGAGAGTCATGCTTTCATTGAAGCGGAGCCCCAGGAGGCACCTGAAGGGGGCATCCAGTAAGGGGGAACCCTGGAGCTTGGCCCAGGGTTCCCACATGACTTTTATTTATATTGCTCATGCGATTTTTCACAAAAACCTCCAATTAATATAAAATCCACTAAATTATCCTGAATTGAGAACTTTTGTGCGTGTGACCCTCTAAGTCTAAGTTATCAGTCTAGTTAATGGCCCATTAAACCCAATAATACTTTACTTATTTAATTTAGTTAATATCTCATATTAACTAATTAATCAACTGCATTACTGTCGCATACACTAATCGGCTGGGCCTCTGATCATGTTGGATGCCAAACAACACCGCATGATACTAGAAGGTAGTAGAGTTTAGCAATTCGCTCAAGAAACTTATCTGTCATTAGTTACCGTATGGATGTAATATTTTATCCGTACAATGTTCCTGAGTCAACTTATGACATGGTCAACATTCAAACCCTAACTAATAAACTCACCCTGATTCGGTGCCATTGTACTGTTAGTCTTAGGTGGCCTACATGTCAATATGACTTTGTATAAACTCGTTCATTTATTAATAATATGACATTATTTCATTATATGTAATTCGTTTTATTATCATTTTATAATGAAGTTCGTGAATATGTGTAATAGTGATGAGATCATACTAATGAGACTGATCATTTATACACACATATTCTTAATTGTTCATAGTCAGAGGATATCTGAGAAGGACATCAGATATCCGATTAAACTAGTACAGATTATTCATGCTCATCTGATGAGGGTGACTGATCTCATAGTCACTTGTTTGGAGACACTAAGGCGAATCTGTAGGTGCTCATTAGATAATGAGTTCACTGAACTGATCCGACTAAATCGCTAGATGGTAATGTACCTAACTATCAACCACCTTGATTCTATTGTCGCAATTGTGTGGATGGTCTTCGAACCTGAGACACAAAGGACACCTTGTCGGTGAACTTCTTTACTTTGACTTTGATTAACGGATCTCTATTCACAGGATTCTAAACAGCCAAAGATCGGATACAGCAGAATACCGTCCAAAGGAATTGAGTGTTCAATAAAGAATCGTTCGCTCTCGATATGTAGAGAGAGAATGCTCTAGATAGAATGCGCATGAGTCTTTGGCTAGGGCGAACAATAATATCGGGAAAAGAATTTTCCGATATTATACGGCAGCATTCAATCCAAGTGATCGGTTTAGATTTGACAGTTCACCATACACTTAATTATCCACGTGGTAACTATCGTCAGAAAGGTTTCAAAAGTGGGTTGCTTAACCCCAATATCTTCCGAGTTTACGCGGCGTTGCTTGGCACCCAATGTGATCGGAGGTCCGACCAAATTGAATGTGCGACATTAATTCGATTGATTAATTAATTAATATAAGTTATTAATTGATTAATTAAGTCAGTGAGGAGTTACTGAATTTATTGGGTCATTAACTAGACTGGTAGTTGGGTCTAGAGGTTCACACATAAAAGATTCTTAAAGCGATAGATTAAAAATAGATTTTATACTTTTTCAGAGATTTTATAAAAAACGTCATATTTTATGTTTAAACAGGTCATGAACAAAAGCTCATATGCTATTTTAACAGGATAAACAAATTATTACATATTCTAATTAGATAAATCTAACTAGCTAATTATGACTAGAATTAAATTTAGTACAGAACTAAAAAGTACAGGATGTACGGATGGAAATCAAGCTAATAAATAAAGTTTAATAAGGAAATTAATAGAAAAATCAGAAGGGTGCAAATTATGAATAATTGGCTTGAAACGCATCTGATTGTGTGGATGTTAATCATAAAAGACATCTAGATTGGCAGACGCCTATCATAACAGAAGAACAATTTTCCAAAAATTCACATGGTATTCTCATATTTCGACATAAACAATTTTAGGAGAGAGGACTGCTAGGGTTTCATGGCGTCGGTATGGGGGGCACCCGACCCGGCCCCTCACGGTCATTGGCCGTCTTGGGCCGCTGCCATCCTCTGCTAACGTGGTTTCTTAGACGAAGAAGACTTCATCACAGTATTGGTCAGGAAAAATCTTTATATTAAAGGATATCTATTCTGCTTCTTCAGATGGTCACCACAGTTTCATTTCAATGCGGATCCAACTTTGGTTCCTATATGGATTGGCCTTGCTGGGTTACAGGTTAACTTCTTCCATCATAATTTCATCCGGTCCATTCAGTGGCAAATGTAGAAATTTTTATCCAGTGGGGTCACTCGGATCATTATTAATTCTATCGGTATTTTATTTTTGTTATATTAAAAATATTAAATTAAAAAATAAAAATAAATATATTTTAATTATTATAAAAATAATATACTTCAACAAAAATAATACACTTCATCGTGAGGAATTTTTTTTTTCAGATGCACTCAACGAATTTTTTATTAACTTATAAATATAAATCATAATAATACGTAAAAAATTCAGTAGAACTGGACTCCGAGTGGGAGTGAGATCCTGTGGGTCATCTAAAAAATCCAATGGAGTCACCATATACCTAAATTTAGAGCTTGCCTTATTAAATTAAGACTCTTATAATGTAGTTTAAAATTTTCAGTGAAGTCTCAGGACCCCACTTAATACAAGTTGGGTCCGCCACCGGGTCCATTGCCGCTAACATAAGTAAGGTTCTTCGTATCCATGATGCTACGATTGCGTGGACGGAGACATCCGAGGCATATGCATTTGTAGAGATGGATGTTGCTGCGTGTAGGCCTAAATGCATATGGATCGGCTTAGATTATAATGGTTTTTCTGAGCTTATTAAATACCATCATGTGCTGAATCGCATCCACCTAGATAGACACGATTTACAAAATGCATCTACTTGAGTCTACGTGATTCATATCCATTTTTGGGAACCCAAAGACCCCTGTATCCTACATTCACTAAGTGTATTATATATAAATTCATGTTAATATCTATCTATAAATTATGTAGATTAATTTAATGTTATATAATTTTTACAATTGTACACTTGAAATAATATACCGAGGTGGGGCTTTTTCCACGTACTTGTACTTTGCATAATTATGTGTTTATGTGGATATAGACCTAGAGTGATGGTATATTAGTTTTTATACGCTATGTCAATATGAAAGTAGTACAGTGTTGGTATGAGAGTGGCATGATGACGCCTAGGAGGCGAGGGTCACCGGATATGTCCCGAGATAATAGATAGTGTCAGTATAGGAGTGGCACATTGTGGAGCTTCGTCGCTCTTGTGGCTGAGCAGAGACGAGGCAGAACCACCTAGGACTAGGCAAGTAAGAGTAGCTTGGAGCTATCCGAGGACTTGTTGCTTTATCTCAATGTGTCGGCGTTCGCCGTTCACAGTTTTATCATTGCTCTTGCATGTTTACTTTCTAGCTATGTAATTTATTTATTGTTTTGTTGCACATATTACTTCTCTATTTCTTCACAGCGCTGTACTTGAGTGTGTGGAAGGTATAGATCGCAGGATCCTTGTAGAGCCCATTTTTCAGTATAGTTCACTCCTTGTGATTTCAGGTGAGGGTTTTTGATAGACCTAAGAGTTTTAGAAGTTGTTTGGAGTTGCACGCCAACAACTTTTATTCCGGAGTATGCCCTGATGCAGTTGTACTATTTTCCTTCTCCACCTGTGCGCACTTATATTTTCTTTCAGTTGTGGACAATGTATTTATTTACTGAGTCGAGTCGGACTGTAATAACTTTTACTTCCAACACTATACTTTACAGTTCGATATCTAGTTGTTTGTTTAGTTTAGTTTATCACTTATTTTTCGGACTTTTCTTATGATCCTGGTTTGGTCCAAAAATAACAATCCGAAGCTCATTTAGTAATCGGATCTCTGATTATAAGATAGTAGGTCGTTACACATGACGATTCGTGTGATACGCCATGATTTGACACAGGTCACTGTGGTCTAGCTCTAGCTTAGTCAATGTGACTTAATGTGACTTTTATCTTATTGAGTAGACTTTTTTTTTCTAATTTGATAATTAGTTAGACCTTTTTCCTCCAATTGATAAATAATTGATTTTTTTATCTAATTTAATAGGTGATTTATATTTTTATATTGATTAATAAGATAAATTTCTCTTAAATTTGACTTAAAATTATTTTCATTAATGAATCGTTGGAATTAAAAATTTATTTATATCATAATTTTTCATAAAACTAAAGAATCTGAAAAAAATAAAAAATAGGCATGGATCAGGTTGACTCATGCGAGTTGGACAGAGTCGATCCAAATCAACTTGAGTCAGATCAATATCGTACCATATCTAGAAAAATACGATCCGATACAATACAGATCAGTGATATGTCGAACCTTGTTTATAGATAGTTTAGACGCTCTTTCTCAGCAAAAGACCTTACGTCTCGACCTCAAAGCTGCATCAGCATTTATATAAACATTTGACATATGTGCTTATGTCTCTCACATAACAACAATTTCATTAACGTTTCAGGTCGATATCAGTGTCGCCCTTTGAGAAGCCCACCCGATGCTAAAACTAAAGCCCGAGAGCTAAAGGAACCCACAGCTCACAAATGATCGGTTGTTTGAATGAGAGTAACAACATATTTCATTCCCATGGATTACTGCAAGGACTACCAAGCAACTTAGTGTCCAACTGACACAACTTAAAATTTATCATAAGATCATCTAGCTTAATGTAAAATGCTATGAAACATTATAAACGTCATATTTTATGTCTCATATAAATGTAGTATTTTATATTATTTTATTTCAAGTCGATTAGTACCTAGATGTACAATTTAAAAAAAAAATAATAATAATCATAATATACACGCTAAAACCAAAATATACTTACGTAACAAATTTTATAGCATACCAAATGTATCCTTAGCCATCTCCACCGTTCGAGATAAACGTACTTCTGTTTTGTGTACTTGGGAAATCATGGAAGGCACGTCTTCAATTAATGACCCAATATATTTAACAATTAAGTAGTTTGGAGAAGGCAATTATTTTTCTTCTTCTTCTGCCAATGAGGATGATGCCTATTCTCATGTCATTGTTGAATTAAGTGTGGTATATCCTTCATCAATATTGGCCTATCACCATCACTTTCAGACAGGCATTTAAAAGTGGTCCTCTCAATATAGCACAAGGCAGGAATGTGTCAATTCCTACACGTACGTGGATACTCACTATTTTAAACCTAGGCGATCTGGTCTTGCACTGTTAATTACTACAGTTGCTTCAATGTTATACATACTTTGGCCTCTGGCTTTAAAATCATTTAGGGGGCTGTTTATGGCATTTTCAAATGGTTGATAGTGAGTGAAGGAACCGTGTATTTTCCCCCATAGAACTTCTCCACTTTGGTCTATGAGGGTGGCCTCTTGATACTGGACTAAAATCTTTATTCTAGGTCTCTAAAGTTGGTTCAATATAAAATAATATAAATTAAACAATATCTTGTCATGTGTGTCTATCCAACTGAGGCCTACTCTCTTATTTTAGCCTTCAAAGAAGAGCCACTGTAAACTCAAAAAAGAAATTTGTACATTCTTTTGTTTGAGAGTACTGCCCTCCGAGCAGCATGTTGTATAGGACACCTGAGATTAGAGGTGTGAGCCTCCTCAGCGTTCCTTTCTTTTGAAATTTTGGTTTTTCTCTTTGTAATTAGCTCTCCACGGGCATAATGCTTGGCCATGTCCCTTCTCATTTATAATTTCCATCATCGTTAATAATAAAAATATGCACCTTGGTACAGTGTTGGTGGAGTGAGAACATTAATTCCCTCGGGCTCACTTTGTTTGCAGAATAACTTAAATCAGAATAAGGTTCTAGAGATTTCTTAAACCAGAATAAAAAGTATTTTGATTTGGTAGTCCACCCAGAATAAGGAGAATTATACTGCGCTATTCCAAGTGATTTGGTAGGAATAAGTAGAATAAGGAGTGAAATAAAAGGTAAAATTGAGAGAATTGGAAGAATTAACTATTCTAAGTAGATTTGGGGAATTGGAAGAATTAGAGGAATTAGGCATACCTTCGACCAAATCAGAATAGGGCCTTTATACCAGTTATTCTGGTCCTATTCTACAAATAAAGTGAGCCTTAGGGAATGGGTGCACTCTCCTAGCCTCTATACCTTGGTTGCCTCTTTGGTGGTTAAAAAATAAATAAATAAATAAAATGCTCTCTGATTTTGAAACTAGCGAATTTCATTGATCTTAAAATCATTGATTTTAAACTGATGAATTACTAAGTTTTATGTTGGAACAAAAGACCCCTAAATGAAACAATCAACGAGAGAGAGAAATTGAAAAAAATAAGAAACCACCTAGTTATGGCATTAGAATCAGTGGCGGACCCAGCCCATTTCAATGGGGTCCCAGGATCCCACTGAAATTTTTAAAATTTTCTTAGAAGAGTTTTAATTTAATAAGTCAAATTTCAAATTTAGGTATAAGATGATCCCACTAGATTTTATAGATGATCCCACTAGATTTTATAGATGACCCACAGGACCCCAGTCCCACTCAGATCTTAGTTTCACTGAATTTTTTACATAGTATTATGACTTATATTTATGATTTAATAAAAAATTCGTTGAGTGCATTTGGAAAAAAAATTCCTCATAACGAAGTGTATCATTTTTATTGAAGTATATCATTTTTATAATAATTAAAATATATTTATTTTTATTTTAGTATTTTTATAATAACCAAAATAAAAAATAAATAAATTTAATGATGATCCGAGTGACCCTAAGTGACCCCACCAAATAAAGTTTCTGCGTCCGCCACTGATCAGAATAATCAGATCTATTAAGATTAACAAATTTTATAAAGTACCAAATGCATGCTTAAATATTCGCTATCCCCACCCATTTCCAGATAAACGTGCTTCCACTTCGTGTACTTGGGCAATCATGGAAGGCACACCTTGAACGTGAGTTTGACATGGTGGTGAACAAAGGGACGGGACTTCTACCTCTTTTCTTGTGGAACCAGTTGTCTAGTGTAGTTAGATTCATCGTATAGTCTTTCTTTAGAAGGTCTTAAGTTCGGAAGCCTTAAAAAAAAAACTCTATGCTGCTTGGTCTAAATATGCCACGGAATTATTTGCCCTCCCTGTGCATGGGATTACTTTTTACCGAAGAAGGGGTCGAGTTTAGAGCACTCACTTAATTAGGTGAAACCATTGACCTTGTGTGGAATACTCGCCTATTTAGATAGAAAAAATTAGAAATTGCCCGAATTCAAACTTGGTCTCCTATATGTATGTGTAAATACCTGGTCATGGAACCACCTAATTAAAAAACTTTAGAAGTTCTTACCCAATGATCCCAGCAGAAAGGAGACCCACAGAGCTTGAGAATTTAAAACCATCATTTACCCAATGAGTATGCAGGACCACCATCTACACAGACCTGTCAGAAGCCCAAAAGGCTGACACTAGGTAAAAGGATATCTAATCCGTATGCGAAGAAGAAACACGCAATGCCTCGCACTCAATGGAAAGGAAAAAGAAATAGACAAGAAGGCAAATTCTTTGGTGTCACTCTCTCTTCTTAAATCCTCTGCAGAGGCTAACTTCTCTTCTTATTTTTGTTTCTCTTTTCCCTCTCTTTTCTCCTCTTCGTACAAAGGCTCTCATGGCATGTTTATATTATTTTAGGACTCCTATAAATAGGTAGCTTAAAAATATGAAAAACAAATGGAGGAGAGGGACTATGGATCGCCAAAAGGTGGCTTTGCATATAGCCCTCCATTCGTAGAATGGAGGGTACTTTCTAGCTTGACGCATCCATGCATGGAATGGGTCAGCCCATGACATCGTTTCAGATCATGGCTCCTTCTCTTAGAGGAATTCAGCTCATGTCTAGAATTGGAGTTTGGAAAGTTCAGCGTCCCCAGCCTCTCTTGTAAACCACTTTACTGCACTAGGCCGTTGATCTTTCCATCCAACACAGAACGATTCCTGTGTTCCTCATCTAGTTGTTCTGGTCTCTCTCTCCAAGATAGTATCTTCTCTTAGTGGTGTCTTCGATCAATTAGTGGGTCCTCCACTGATGGTAGAGTCTCCCCTAGTTCATCATAGAACACCAATGGCTCAAAACGCTTCATATTCTCAACATTGACAATTGAGTACATCTCTATGTAGGTGGGTAACTCTAACTGACAGGAATCGTCGCTGACATATCGTGTGGGTTTAAGTTACTTGCCCACACACTTCATCTGCTCCTTTCCAAGATGCAAGCAAACGAGGTCACATTGACTTGGAAGCCACCTTCGATCCTATGCTGGTCATGCCCCTCCTTGTACTTCTACTGAGTTCTTTACAACTGCTGCTCCACCTCGCTATGTACCCACTGGATGCCTTCAAGGAACCGCTGGGCTTTAACCAAGTCACCTTCCTCCCTAGTAGTTCGCGGTGTAGATTCTACTGTGATGTCTAGGTCGAATGGGCTTCGTGAAAGAGAACCCAGGCATCTTAAAAGGCGATTTATTTGTCGAACTGTGCATAGCTTGGTTGAAGGCAAACTGGAAGTAGGGTAGGCTCTCATACTAAGTTTTGGGACGTCGAGTACTCGAAACTCACAGATGATGCACCACGGTTCACTTGACGACATTAGTTTTTTCGTTGGTTTGAGGATGGAAGGTTGTGCTCCACTATAGTTTTGTGTCCATCATCTACAGTGATATTCAAAAATTACTCAGAAAATGGCTATCACAAGCAGACACAATTGACCTAGGTAACCTGAAGTGCCTCCAAACATGTTGAAAGAATAGCCGTACTGCTTCCTCTCTAGTGATCATCTTCTTGCGTCACACAAGCACCACCATCTTAGAGAATCTATCGACTATCACAAAAAGGTAGTTGTATCCACATCATGTCCTTGGGAGGCCGCCAAAAAAATCCATGTGTACACTCTCCCACGAGTGTGTTAGAACTGGGATGGGTGTGCTGCATAACACGTAGCACCTTTTGAACCGGGCTATGTCCTGTTGCATCCGTGGCTAGTAGACATAGCATTGCAAGTCTTGTAACGTCTTCTTCACCTAAAATGTCTAGCCACTTTTGAAGTTTGTGCCTTCTAGATCCACAGTGTGCGATTCGCCACTTTTGACTATAATATCCGGGCCTTTCGGATCGTGTTATTAGGTCCCAGATGTAGTGTTGGTAGGTCGCTAGGCAGATTCGGTAAGCCTAGCACTACAAGAAAGATAACTTTTGTCAGCGAGTATATGTCGACGGCTAAGAGTACTTATCGACAAATAGTGTATTAGTCGACGGCCAGAAAACAACCGTTGACAATAAATTTATATGTCGACGGCTAAAATAACCGTTTACACATATGTAATATATGTTAACGGCTATACTATAGCCGTTGACATATATAACATATATGTTAACGGCTACGAGAGATCCGTTGACATATGTAATAAAAAGAAAAAATAAATTTAATTAAAATAATATGTCCACGGCTATAAATATAGCCGTCGACATATTTCTTATATGTCAACGGCTAAATTCTTAACCGTGAACAAAAATCATAACCCTAAATTCCCTTCGTTCGTAACGCTCCCCCAAACCCACGCCCTTTTCCCCTCAACCCCACGTCATGGTTGTTCGATCCTCTCCCAGGCACCGGCGACCCCATCGCCGCCTCCAGTCGCCAACAACCCTATCATCGTCGTTGGTTCTCTCCAGATTGCGGCCAAATAGCTCCTTTGCCGAGCTCCTCATCTTTCGGGCGCCATCACCCACGTTCTCCACAACAAGCAGGAGTTCCCGTTCGTGCGCGGCGTGGAGGACCTGCTGGTGCTGTCACTCCGGAGTGGCGGGGGCGCTTTGTCGATGGCGGCGGCATTGTCCGGCGGGAGAGGGTCGTGCTGCCTATCTTCCGTGACAGCCGCCTCCCCCTATTCTTCTTCTTCCTCTTCGACGGCGGCGGCGCCCATGATTGAGCAACTATGGGCAGAGCCCATGAAAGCCTTCTAATCCATGTGGTCGTTCTTTTGCCCATTGGGTGTTCTCGTAGCGAGCCCCAGAGGTGATGGTCTTTTGGGTTCAGAGCTGAATGCTGAGGTGTTGCCGTGAAGAAGATGAAAAGTTGAGTAGCCATTGAGCCGGGCTTGCCGGTGTCGAAGATGTTCGATGGGAGCATGACCATGCGTCTCCACCCATCGAGCTACCCATTGCAACCTGTGGATGTCGTCAAAAACAGGAGGGCTCGTCTCAAGACTTGGCCTTTCGCCGCTGCCTCCGCCTCTCCCTCCTCCTCCGCAAAACCCTCTTCCCTTGTTTTACAGATTGACAAGAAAGACGACGTTTTGGAATCCAAGAACGGTGATATGGGCTTCTCTCCCATGGGTAGTGCGTCCAGTTCTCCTGCTTTCACCCAAGCCAACACCATCGACATCCTGGGAGGTGTCTCGACGGCCTGTACTCTCAATTTCTTGGAGAAGCTCGTTGGGTGGAGTTCGAAAGAAGGGGACGGGGGCCTCCCTTTCATCGTCTGCAACGACCCGGTGCTACACGGAGAGCTCTCCTCCCATAAAGGGAGTTCTTTTCCTCGCCTCGTGGGGCGCTCTAGGGCCAGATGCATCATCATGCCCTGCCACATCTCCCATTCTTGGCACTGCCAGGTTTTTGAGGGTTGTTCCGTGCCTTTCCTCCATGTGGGCGAGTGCATTGCCAAGGAACTCAGGGCCAGAAATTTGAGGCCGATTGAAGCTGGAAGCAATGTGAGAATTGGGGTTCTTGCTACTGATGCAACTCTACCTGCAACCTTCTATCAAGATATACTCCAGAATCTGGTATATATATACTCTCTCTCTCTCTCTCTCTCTCTCTCTCTCTGATGTGTTGTGACCAGATGGAGGCATCATAACCTTATTTTTAACTCATTTTCATTTATCGTAAATGATTTACTATAAACTCTTGTTTGGTTGTCCTGTGTGAACACGATCAAGTCTATGGTTCTGGGAATTCTAAGTTGCTCTATAGAATCCCCTCTCCTATGAGAACCGACTTGCAGCTGAGTTCAGAGAACTTGTTTATAGAGTGGTTTAATATTTATGCTTATTTACTGAGAGGCTTCAATATACCAGAATGAATTCATGATAAACTCATTTTTAACCATCTAAACTAACATCACTGTAAAAATGAGTTTACCACAATGCCAGAAACTTGTTTCCGCCTTGCATCCAAGCAAGGCCTGGACAGCAGCACGCTCATCATTATTCCATCAAAGAATATGGAGGACTGTCGAATGATGATTCTTTGGGAGTACCTATTCTATGAATATGATGAAAAATATTTTTTCAGCTACTTTGCATTGGAAACTCCTTCAAGATCAACTTCTACTACTGTTGTGTGTAAATAGTGCTACTTCCCAGTTATCCTTCACTTATAGAATATGAAATATTTGCCAGTGATGTCCATGAACAGCAGGAAAAGATATCTGAATCCAGCTACCAAGTTGCACAACTTTAGTCATTACAGGTCTAACCAAATCCAATTTGTGTCTTTGGTTTCTCAACACTTCTATTTTAATAAATTCATTCTAGTTTCACAATAAGAAATTGAAACAATTTTTTTGCCACTTCTGTTGAATTATATTCTAGGGCTGCCAACCTATTGTCACAACTCTTTTATCTGTTGTATTATGCCTGAAAAATTCCCAAAAGAATGTTTCAGCATACTGTCCCTTGTGTTTTAGATATACGAGTATCTCAGATTAACGCAAAGTGCAAATGGAGGTAAACTTATTATTAGGACTAGTAGGCTCAAAAATGAGCTGCAATCACTGAAATATGGGGAGAGCATTCAACCACCAATAACCTCAAAGGCATGTTTGGTGAGCGAAAAAGCAGAATTTCCCATGAAATTGACCATAAGAGGGTACATACAGAAGTGATAAGACATGTCGTTAAACATCCTAAACAAAAAACGATATCCACATGTATTCACACCTTCCAGCATGATGATCAATCTGAAATGAGGGAACAAACGACAAAAATGAATGATGACCCTCGCATTATGATGCTGCAGACATTTTCCTTCAAAAGTTTGTCCACCACATAGATCAACACATATCGGAGGCCCCCAAACTTATTATAGCCTATAGTTTTTTCATAGTGTCTCTCCAAGTCATTTTTTGCATTTGTGCTTTTTTGTATTAACAGGAATTTTTGAACATGGTGTCATGAAGGTGAGTCCCAAAGATGCTTTTATCCTGCTTGAATTGAAACACTGCTTGTGTGTTTATGGGCATAATTTTATAGTTCGGCCATGTAATAAACATAATCAACTACATATTGAATCTAAGAAATATTATTGGGAAAGAAAAAGAATATATGCCTCACAATGAAAAGAGAAAAATCAAAAGCTTTAGCTGAAATAAATTGAAAAAAAGATTTACTTTAGTTCCAGTCTGTTTATGTGTTACCCTGGAACTGCAGTTCTACATCTTCAATTAGAGTAAATCCTCAACTTTTTCCGCCATCTTTATTGGCTCATGTTGCAATGCCTAGCAAAACTTGCTACATGAACTGCTTGTTTTCAAGTAATGTATGAAAGACTGTATGTCCTTGCATGGGAGATTCAATCTCCCATTAGTCTTTTTTGGCCTTTTTCTCCTTTTTTGGACAAGGGATCTTGGGCAACGCTGACAAGGAGACTCACCAAACCTTGGACGTATGCTTAACCCATGCGTACCCTTGGGACTGATGATGCTTTGAGTGTTGGATTTCAAAGACAACTTTCTAAGGAGCAAACAAACAAAGAAAGAGAGATAAACCAATCTTCTCCTTCATAAAATGAAATAGTGGAACTCTAAATATTTTATCTTTATTCTCCACTGTCAAAATGAAAAGGGCTGAAAGTACTGAATGAGATCATCTTTTCCTAAAGCTGGGAATTTATGACCAATAAATTTTCGTTTCATCCTCTTTTGTCAAACATGAAGTGCCATCCAAAATAAAATTAAAGCTTAGGATGCTCTTTTCATTAGGCTTAATTTGATCTTTGTTGAGAGCCATTTAGTCTGGGAAAAAACCATCTTTCTTTTGCTTTAGAACTCCCATTGGAGTCTTATCTGTCAGTTCCAACTTCATGGTGTTTGATGGTACTTGATACCCAAGTAGTCCATGGGCTTCAGCAAAACCATGTTCCAGAGTGGCAAACACCAATTGGTATAGTTGGACTTGTATAGGATAATAATGTATGGGAAGATGATTTTTCTGTGTTCTTTACCCTTAATAGACACATAAGAACTTTTATCGCCATGATTTGTTAAATTTGTGCTAGCTAAATGGGAAATCACTAGAGAAACTGCTTTCTAGGGGCAAACTTACTCTTTAATAGCATGGTAGGGGGCCATCAATTACCCTTCCCGCACCCACAGCTCTCCTCTGTCTCCTATGTGTGTGGGTGTTTTGGGGCGGGGTTTACTCAAGCATCCTTGCCAGCATTAGCCAGGGCTCAACAAGTTTGAAAATGAAGATTAGATGTGCCTGTAGGAAAATTGCCTTGCTACCCGCACTTTAGCAAGGAAAACTTGAGCTCATATCCCTTTGATAAACAGAGGGGATTTACAGGTGTAATCTTCCATGAATAGTGATCGATGTGGGATCAGGGTAGAAACGGTGTAGGGTGGTTCACCTCAGGTTCGAACCTGGGTGATGGGATATCTTCTGGTTTAAATGAACTGTCCCCACCACTGTGATGGCAGGGACTATCGAAAATCTTGCAAGAATAGTATATAAGCAAACACATTTCTTGCAATGGCAAATGTGTAGGTTGATGACCCGTGAGAGTGGTATATATGTGTGAAACCTAAATTTTGTCATATCAGTCAGCCACAGTGATCCAACAAGTGTTTGGAAGCAAAAAAGATAAATTATATGGATGATGTCTGTATTTTTTGTTGGCATTCACAAGTTTAGATTTAGGATTGAATGACAGAAGATCTTGTGCTCCTTCCTCCAATGCCTCTTTGCATTTTTTCGTTTTTGTTTCTGAGTAATTACAATTGCTAGTTGCTAATACATGTAAATTCCTACAGTTGTAAGTCTTGTTGACCTAAGATGAATTTCTTGTTTTGTACATATGCAACCAGTTGTGGAATTTGTGTTCGGAGCAATTCCTTCTAGCACTGGATGAGGATGCCAGTGCATGCATGTAGCATTCAGCAAACATTTCATGGTTGGTCAGAAATGGCATGAAATTCCATTCAAGTACAAGAAGCATTTTTTAGGTGGGCTCCGAGGTGCTTACATGTTAGGTCGATCTCGGATCAGACGATCTAAAAAAATCTGAAAAATAAAAAACTCTTATTGGGTTTGGTCGTCTGATCAGACGATTTTTTATTTTTCAGATTTTTTTGGATCGTCTGATCGGAGATCGACCTATATAGACATTTAAGGCAACCTTGTGGCCCATCTAAAAAAATTCAAAAATTAATATTTTTTAACCCACTTGCACTGAGAGTCGGTGCAGCAATTGTTACTCTATGGTTTATGTTTGATGCCAGAGGGATTAAGAGGTTGTTTCTCTCCTCCTCCATCATTTTTACCTTCGTCTGCTCCTCCCTTTCTCCGCCTGCCCCATTTTCTCTTGCTCTTTTTCTTTTCCTTATCCTTTTTTCCCAATCTCCTTCTTTTCCTCCCTCCTCCCTCCCGCTTACCCTGTCTTGTTCGAGACCTTGGACAGGGGGAGATACCATGTACTAGAGAGATGCAAACCATGAAATCACTCTCATGCTTAAAGTAGTTCTTGAGATTTAAAACTGCAGGCCATCGGTTGACCGTTCAAAGTGATTAGGAAAGGACTTTTGGTGTGTTCCTCCTGTTGGTTTGCTGTCCTTGTGATGTATTGATTTATTATCATCGTCTTAGTGTTCTAGGTTGTGTTTGAGGACCCTTTCATGTTAGCAGCTAGGTCAGCGGTATCAATACCACAGTACAGACTCTGAACCTTCAATAGTCCATATTTGTCAATGTGAACTAGACTAAGGTGCAGCTTCCATTTGGGAGCACTTTTGTATTTTTATTTAGTTATTTTTTATGGAAGTCATTAGATCTTAGAAGTCATTTATGTAGTATTTTACTTGTGTTTTGGTTTCTAACCAAAAGTTATAAGGGGGGAGTTTTTAAGATTGAAGAAAAAGTGAGGCTGTTATAAAATAGTTGACTTTTGTAACAAATCAAAATTTATTATAACCTCTCTCCCTCAACTCGTTCTGTGAGAAGTGAAAGTCAAAAGTAACTTTTCCACGGCCCACTACAGGTATAATTTTTGTCAACTGCCAGAGATAGCTTCATTGACATAGGCCTCAGCAAACCACCAAAATCTTCAGACTACATGCAACATGGTAAGATGATAGATTTCCTTTCTCCTAAAAGTGAGATGAAATTATTTTAGAATACTAACGTTACAAGAACTAGAGTATAGTAATTGACGCAGTTGATGAATTACCTTCCCAGAAGAAGACTTTTGGGTATATCCATTTTTTTAAGGGGTTGAGTATATCCAATTAGAAGGCATAAACTGAAAACATGTCTTGTATGTTCCAAAGCACAATAGATGACCATTTTTTGTCAAGAATGCCTGATTGATTTGCACTATTTTGTGGCAGGATGTAACCAGGAAATTAAGTTATTTAGTTGGATCTTCCTTCTGGATTTATTGTAATCAATTTAGTACATGTGTGAGGACTCTATTGTCACTGTGTTTTGGCGGTGGTATCAGGGCGTTCTTACTTCGTACTTTATTAATTTAATATTTTAATTTTTTTTTTCTTAGTAACTATTTGTCAGCGGCTTTATAGCCGTCGACAAATAATATTTGTCAGCGGCTTCTGTCAGAGAAAAAATTTTGTCAGCGGCTTTAAAGCCGTCGACAAATAGTATTTGTCAGCGGCTTACGTCGCTGACAAAACTATTTGTCAGCGGCTAATGTTAGCCGTGGACATATGCACTATTTGTCAACGGTTAACCTCCGTGGACATAGGTTGTATATGTCAGCGGCTCTATGTAGCCGTTAACAAATATATGCCAACGGAGCTTTTGTCCACGGCTTTGTCAGCGGCTGGAAAGCCGTTGACATAAGTATTTGTCAGCGGCTGTTTATAATTTGTCAGCGGCTCTTAGCCGCTGACAAATCCTGTTTTCCTTGTAGTGTAGGATCCATTCTTGGGCCATGCAGGTTAGGGGTAACCTATGAAATTTTGGATTTCATTTTGATGGAGCATCTCAGATATAGAAGTGAAAGGCGTCAGGTTAACCTGACACGTTTTACAAAAGGTGTCTATCCACCTTGATGTGAATCACTTTTATCTGCATTTGCTCCATGTGGCGTCCCCCACCTTGTGTTGTAATAGGCATCAGCTTAATTGGACACATCTTGTGTGCTACGACAACTCGACGTGATGCATTTCAATGGTCACCTCCATCTCTTTCTTACTTTGTATGGCACCCCTCTTACATACGTTGTAACAACCCGTCACCTTATAATCGAGGATCCAATTACTAAATAGATACCGAATCATTAAAATTAAGAATCGAATTAGGATCTCAAATAAGTTTGGAAAATAAATGATAAACTAAACTAAACAATTCACATAGCATCGAGTTGTAAAGAAGGTGCAGGAATTAAAAATTATTATAATTCGACTCAACTCAGTAAATAATTACATAATCCAACTAAAATAAAATAATTATGCGTACATACCTGAAAGTAAAAGAATAACTACATCGGGGCATACTCCGGAACAGTAGCTGCTGACACGCAATCCGAGATGAGGTCCCACAACGCTACGCCTATCAAGAACCCTCACCTAAGAGTGAGTCACACCAGAATAGACTCAATAAGGATCCTTCAATCCCCACCTCCTACACACATACCCATAGTCGCAACAACATAAGGATATATGCAACAAAAGCGTAACTAAAGTAGTAATTAAATCAGACGTCCACCGAAAAAGAACACACCAGAAACTAGCAACCAACCGAGAAAACACCGACCCACTAGGACGGAACAGCAATCCCTCAGATAGCGCGCTGGCTATTCCGGCCTGTTTAACTCTAGGTGGTTCTGCCTCCTTCTCACCACAAGTGACACTTTGAAGTGTACCACTACCACACCGATACTAGTTATTATCCTGAAGTATACCATCGCCTACTAGGCGTCACCTTGTCACTCCTACACTGACATTGCGTCACTCCCACACCGACATAGGATGTCAAGCTCTAACAACTGTCACTCTAGGTCTACGATCGCAATATATGATTTCAAACATGTATTTAACAGAATTGTCTAACAACATACACACATGTTAATTGCAGGGATTAATGTGGTTCTGTCTTGAATCGCGTCGCCCATAGCCGACATCATTCAAGATCTCGAAAAAGGTTTTATGTATTCGCAAGTATTGGGACCTAGGGATACTAGCCTGAATGGCTTCATCCATGGTCGACGACATTCGAAATGACATCGCACATGCTCGACGCTATAAAGAAGCTATGCCTCAGACCCACAAGGGTCCAACCAAGGGGTCCGATATCCAAACCGACCCGATAACTAAACCCGAAACCTCAGTCTTTACATCCTCCCCCCTTAAGAAAATTTTGTTCTCGAAATTAATACAATTGAAGTAGCGTCAAATGAAAAGGACACTACAAGCTTACAAGAGAACTTATTGAAAAAGGTAAGGAAATTGCTCCCGCATCTCATCTTCTCGTTCCCAATGACAGAAAGTGTACCTTCCACCAAGTTGGACGTGCGAGCCTCCTTCATGGTAATAGTAAGAACCTTCCTTAGAGTTCTCTGCTTCTTTTGATCTCTCGGACCCTGCCCCTAACCATGCCTCTACGGGCAACTCCTCGTCAAATGGCCCTGCTGGCCACAAGTGTATCACCTCCCCGAAAATATGGGACACTGAGTCCCACCATGAGTACCGCCACAATGGCAACAGGTCGTCGGAGCCCTCTGGGCTGCCTCCTGCTGCGCGCTGGATGTTGACTGGCTCTGCTGAGTTTGCCTGGGTCTGCTACTGCCACTGCTACCGCTGCTGTCACCGCCGCGTCGAAAGAACCTCCAGAATCTAGATCCAAGTGAAGATGCTCTCGAACCCGATGAAGGAGATGCTGCTGCTGTTGTCTTCCCTCTGCCATATACCAGACCCTGAGTTGCCCGTCCCCTCTCCCGAGCCATCTAGTCATGCTGCGCCTCAACTACCGTTGCACACTTCACTGTTGAAGCTAAGTCTGCACAATAGTGGGACGCCACCAGGCTCCTCTGGTCGAACCTCAATCCATCCACGAACCTTTCGTTCCGTCTCTCCTTATCTTCTGAAATGAAAGGCACAAATCTTCCTAAGGAGACAAACTTCATTTGGTACTCGAGCATCGTCATGGTCTCTTGAGTTAGTTCTATAAACTCCCTTTCCTTGGCCTTCTGCACATGCCTAGGGATGTACTGCCTATTGAATTCCTTCACGAAGGTCTCCTATGGAATCTCCCTGAGGTTCTTATCTGCATACGTCATGTTCTTCAGGGTGGTCTACCAATCATAGGCATCGTCCTTCAACATGAAGGTGGCCAACGGGGTCCTCTCTATTACTGCACAGTCTAGACTATCAAAAGTCTTCTCCATCTCCTTTAGCCAATGAGCTTCCTCATCAGGGTCAGGACAACCAGTAAAATGAGGCGGTCTCAACTTTAAGAATCTCTCCAGAGCAACCGAAGGCCCTCCCCGAGCAGTAGAACTCTCACTAGGGTCTCGGGTCTGATATCTAGTCATTCATCTATTTGTCAAACCGAATGCTCTGATACTAACTGTAACGACCCGTCACCCTATAATCGGGGATCCGATTACGAAATGGGTACCAAATCATTAAATTGTAAAGAAGGTGCAGGAATTAAAAATTATTACAATTCGACTCGACTAAGCAAATAATTGCATAATCCAACTGAAATGAAATAATTATGCGTACAAGTTTGAAACTAAAAGAACAACTACATCAGGACATACTTCGGAACAGTGGCTGTTGGCGCGCAACCTGAGACGAGGCCCCACAATGCTATGCCTGCCAAGAACTCTCACCTGAAAGCCGCATGGGTGAGTCACACAAGAATGGACTCATTAAAAATCCTTCGATCCCCACCTCCCACACACACACCCACAGTCGCAACAACATAAGGATATAGGCAACAAAAGCATAAGTAAAGCAGTAATTAAATCACACGTCCACCGAGAAGGAACACACTAGAAACTGGCAACCAACCGGGAAAACACCGACCCGCTGGGATGGAACAGCAACCCCTCGGATAGCGCGCTGGCTACTCCGGCCTGTCTAGCTCTAGGTGGTTCTGCCTCCTCTTAGCCACAAGTGACACTCCGAAGTGTACCACTCTCATACCGGTACTAGCTAGTACCCCAGGGTACACCAGGTGACCCTTGTCTACTAGGCGTCTCCTTGTCACTCCCACACCGACACTGCGTCACTCTCACACCGACACAGGGTGTCAAGCGCTAGCAACTGTCACTCTAGGTCCACAATTGCAAAAACTCAACACAATGCGATCCGGTCACATGGAAATCTCCGCCCCCAATGTATGATTTCAAACATGCATTTAACAGAATTGTCTAACAACATACACATATGTTAATTGCAGGGATTAATATGGTTATGTCTTAAATCGCGTCACCCATGGTTGACGTCATTCAAGACCTCGAAATAGGTTTTCTGTATTCGCAAGTACTAGGACCCAGGGATACTGGCCTGAATGGTATCGCTCATGGCCGACGCTATTCAGCTCTTTATCTCACACTGGCTGCGGGACCGAAAAAATGGGCGGTAAATCGCGTCGACCCAGGTCGACACCATTTCAAATGGCGTTACCAGGTCTCGACGCCATTTAACGCCCGAAACTGACCCTCCTCCGACCTCCACCGAGCTGCATAGGGGTCCCTCTCCCCTAAATGCATGAAAAATCCAAAAATAGAGAAAGGGAAAAATCATGAACACAATAACATGC
This sequence comes from Zantedeschia hybrid cultivar, assembly GCA_030544215.1. Classification (NCBI taxonomy): domain Eukaryota; kingdom Viridiplantae; phylum Streptophyta; class Magnoliopsida; order Alismatales; family Araceae; genus Zantedeschia; species Zantedeschia hybrid cultivar. The sequence goes on along the minus strand of JARZZO010000013.1, from coordinate 8,567,560 downwards.
TAAATACATTTTAGAAAACACCCTCTTTCAATTCAAAAACCCTAGAACATGTTCATTTCAAGTCCTAAAAGTTCCCCCACATAATCATAGCATGTTCCAAAGTGGGAAGTCATGATTTTAAAATAATCGACATTAAGTGAGGACCGTCACCCTATCAATTACTTTTACTCCTCCTAGCTCCTCGCCCCCGATCCGCTACACTGCAAGTCACCGCCGGTACCACTGTGGATGCCGTCACTCCACCGGGACGTCGGCCGTCGTCCAGAGAGCAAGGTACCGCAGAGGAGATGGTGTTGGTAGTGGTGAGAGGTGGGAGGGGTTTGGAGTGGAGGAAGAAGAAGAATGGAAAGAGGAAGGGGAGGGAAGAAGGAAGGGGAATGAAGGGTTCGGAGAGAGGGAGGAGAGAGAGAGGAAATGAGAGAATAAGATAAAGGAGGGAAGGCTCGGGGCGTCAAACCGTAACAAGCTAAATCGCATTGTTCTTAGATGACGCCATTCAGACGACAGGCGGGGTCGTATACTGGCAGATGTTAAATCGCGTCTGCCACGCACGATGCCAATCAAACCACACGACCGGGGCCATACACACATGCCCCAACACTAGCCCACGCGGCACAGCAGTAAGGCTTATAAATGGCGTCCCCTGTGACGACGTCATTCGAAATGGCATCATGCATGCTCGACGCTATAAAGAAGCCATGCCCCAAACTCACAAGGGTCCAACCAAGGGGTCCGATATCGAAACCGATCCGATAACTAAACCCGAAACCTCAGTCCTTACATCCTCTCTCCTTAAGAAAATTGTGTCCTCGAAAATGACGCAACTGAAGTAGCGTCAAATGAAAAGGACACTATAAGCTTATAAGAGAACTTACTGGAAAAGGTTCGTTGTGTCAGATCCGACCAGAACGCAGTGGATAAAATAAAATTCGTGATCGGATCCGTCCGTTTTGATCAACAAAATCAAGAATGATAAATCACATTTACCTTGCGATGATTCGAATCCGCATTTGTCCTGTTCCATCGGTGTGATGCCGCAAGCCGTGCAGGTGCCCAGCCTCTAGCGGCATCCACGCGGTCTTCCGCTTGATGGATCATCCTCGCTTCCTCGCTCGCAACAGCATCCGCGGATTCCGTCTGGCTGCGCGTAACTCTCCGTGACATGCAGATTCAAATTCCTGTCGGACGGGAAGACGGAGCAAGCGGGAGTCGGAGCAAAGTCTCTTGGGGCCAGCTAGAGGAGGGGGCCCAGAGACAGAGGAGGAGAGAGAGAGTGGCGGCTAGGTCAGGGTTGCTAGCCCCTGACCTATCCCCAATCTTTTATAGTAAGTGCGTTGCAACTTTTCAGAAAAACCCACACTTACCCGAAATCCCGTCGAAATATCCACCAACTTGAAAACCTTTTGCATGTGACCCTCTAGGCCCAAATACCAGTCCATTCAACAACCCATTAAGCCTAGTAATCTTTTACGGATCCACTGAATTAATTAATGTCCTTATATTAATTAATTATCCGAATTTAATGTCCCACAATAAATTCGGACGAGCTTCTGATCATGTTGGGTGCCAAGCAATACCGCATGATCCTGGAAGGCATTGAGGTTTATGCAACCCACTATGGGAACCTTTCCGTCAACAGTTACCGTGCGGATATAATCCTTCATCCGTACAATGTTCCTAAATCGACCTAGGGTATGGTTTACTGTTAAACCCTAGCTAGTCGATTCACTTGAATCAGATGCCGCTAATCTATATCAGATAACTCTTTTATCTGATACAGAGTCCGCCCTAGCCAGGGACTTAAGCGCATCATTCCCGGAACATTCTCTCTTCAAATACTGAGAGCGGATGATCCTGTATTGAACACACAATTACCTTCGACGGCATTTCCCTGAACCCAATCATTTGACTTATTGATAACCCATAGTTATGGATTCGTAGTCAAGGTCAAAGCTCAGAGACCTACCAACAAGATATCTTTGGTGTCTCAGTTCCAAGGATCATCTACGCAATCGTGATGAAAGAATCGAGCTGGTTAACAGTGAGGTATATACCATCTAGTGATTCATAGTCGGATCAGTTCAATGAACTCATTCGCCAATGAGCACCTACAGGTCCAGCATAGTGTCTCCACACAAGTGACTTATAGGATCAGTCACCCTCATCATATGAGCTAAAGAAACTTGTACTAGTCTATCTGGATGTTTGATGTCTTTCTCAAATATCCTTCGGCTATGAACAATTAAGAACATGTGTTTATAAGTGTAACGACCCGCCACCCTATAATCGGGGATCCGATTACTAAATGGGTACCAAATCATTAATTTGGAGCCAAACTAGGATCTAGATAAGTTTGGGAAATAAATAATAAACTAAGCTAAACATTCATATCACATTGAATTGAAAAGGAAGTGCAAGAATTAAAAGATATTACAATGCGACTCGACACAGCAAATAATTACATATTCCAACTGAAAAGAAATAATTAAGCGTACATGCCAGAAAATAAAATAACAACTACATCGGGGCATACCCCGGAACAACGGCTGCTGGCGTGCAACCCAAGGCAGCACTCTCCTCGCTACGCCTGCCTGGAGCCTTTACCTGAAAACCGTAGGGGTGAGTCTCATCGAAAAGACTCAGTAGGGATCCTTCGATCCCCACCGCCCACTCACGCACCCACAAGTGAAGCAACTTAGGTATAGGTAAATTAAGCAAGTAAAGCAGTAACACAATTCCTAAATTTCGATATAAAACACATACATTCAAAATATAACATGCACAACTATGAAACCATTCTACCAAGGAGCCTACAACCAGCGTCTCAGCAAAACACGCCAACCACATGGCCGAACGCGGGAAACACTGACCCGCTGAGAACAAACAGTAACCCCTCGGATAGCACGCTAGCTAGTCCGGCCCAACTAGATCTAGGTGGTTTCTGCTTCCCCCAGTACGAGTGACACTCCAAAGGTACCACTCCTACACCGGTACTAGCTAACCCCGGGTACACCAGGTGACCTTCTCTCTAGGCGTCACCCCACCACTCCCACACCGGCGCTTTGTCCCTCCCACATCGACATAGGGTGGCTAAGCGCTACAACTGTCACTCTAGGTCCACGGTCGCATGAAACACAACACAGTGCGATCTGATCACGTAAAAATCCTCATCCTCGAGTACGATTTCAAGCATGCATTTAACCAAACTATCTAACAGTGTAAAGATATGTTAATAACATGAATTAATGGAATTATGTCTTAAATCGCATCGCCCAAGGCCGACGTCATTCAAGCCTCCTAAACTGGTTCATGTGAAATTTGGCCTCGGAAATGGCCTAAAATGCGTCGTCATATGTAGCCTCTTTTTGAAAGGCGTCGCTGTCCCTAGTCGCCTGATAACGGCAGAAGCAGAAACAGGCTACAGGTGATTTTCACTTAAAACGCATCGCCCATGCAAGTCGCCTTTTGAAAGGCGTCGCTATCCCTAGACGCTCATCAGTCCAGAGACAGAGTCTGTTATTTGGGCTAAATCGCGTCGCGGGTGGAAGCCGCCTTTTTAAAAGGCGTCGCTGTCCCCCGACGCCATTTAACCCTCACAGACAGGTTCTCCCTCAGCCATCTCCCAATCCACGGGGTGGGATTTCTTCCCCAAAATCGTGTGAAAACACGAAAAACGTGGAGAATGAGGAGAAGAACCTAAATACCCATTAAAACCCAATTTCTCATTACATGCATTTAGTATTTTCACCCCAAGAAAACCCCTAAACATGCTCCAAAGCGGGAAAACATGGTTTTGAAATAAAATACAATGGGGATCGTCACCCTACCGGTTACTCGAACTCCTCCTAGCTCCAAGTCGCCAACCCGCCTCGCCACACGCCACCGCCGGTACCGCCGTGGACGCCGTTACTCCACTGGGACGTCGGCCGCCGTCTGGAGAGAAAACGCCGCAGAGGAGATGGTGGTAGTAGTGGTCGGAGTTAGGAGGTTGATGGAGTGGAGGGAGAGATGGAATGGAGGGAGGAAAGGAAGGAGGAGGGAAAAGGGGTCACCGGCTCGCCGGAGGGAAGAGAGGAGAAAGAAGAGGAAGGAGAGAATGAGGGAAAGGAGGGAGGGTTCGCGGGGTCAACCAGAAGCTGGGTAAAACGCGTCATGCAAGCCTGACATCATTCAGACGACAAGACCGGGCCGTACACTGACAAACCAGAGTCGTACTCTAAATGGCGTTGTCCATCCAAGACACCATTCAGACGATAAGACCGGGGCCGTACTCTCGCGCCCCAAGACCTGCCCGCGTGGTGCCCACATGGCACAGCCTAAAACATGTCTACATTGCTGGACGCCGTTTAAACCGCATCTCGCAAGCTCGACGCGAAACATGAACTAAGTCCTAGCCCCACCAGGACCCAAACTATGGGATCCGACCTCGAAGACTGACCCGATAACCGGATCCGAAACCTTAATCCTTACAATAAGTCTTCGGTCCTGTAATTATGATCTCATCATAATCCAAAGACTGTTGCACATATTCATGGACTTCATTGTGATACGATAAACATAGTTCGAATTAATTATGCAGAATGAATTTATGCCATTATATTAATAAACTAAATAATACATAGTATCGGATTAGCTTTCGGGCCACCTAATACTAACAATCTCTCCTTCAAGGAGCATGCTAGTTTTCCCCCATGTAAACTCTTGGTTTTTATGTTATTTCTGAGTTTTAGCCATTAGATCTTAGTGGGATGTCGTTGTCTTGCAGATTGGTTGGGTGGAGGAGGTGCTATTTTTGGCATTAGTGGTGTTGGTGAACTAAGAGGAGATAGAGAATGGGCTTGGGTTCTATATCTGGATGCCTTTCATGAAATATGTCTAGAGAACTTGACACATTTTAGAGTCAAAATTTGAGCCTACACCAGGGGTTCCAATTGTCTGTGAAAAACATCAAGTAAGGGAGACATCTTTCTTGATTGGCGTCTAGCCTACTCAATGTGTTTCAAACAACATCCTTTTATTATCGAATTTCAATTATTTGTGAAGACGTCCATGAAGGTGGACGCATTTTGATAGACGTCAGGCATAATAGACATGTTTCAGCTGTGTAACGAAGCTCCCTAAATAGATGCATCTCATGTATGTATTAATATTATAAATGATGCCCTGTATAAAATATATATTTAAATTCTTATATAAATAATTAACTATGTTTTCACATGATTGCATGCTTGAATCATTCATAAGGGTGGCTATGCTCAACTTGTGCCATGAATTACAGTTTGGACTTGTAGTGATGACATCCATTGGCCTTTGCACATGATGTAACCCTTGAGAACATGGGTCACGGGTTAGTGTGGCACTTCGGTACGTTCAGTTTTTAGCCAATTTCTAGGGTTCTCACATTTTATAGCCTGAGTCTAGGTGTAGGAAAAATTAGTTGTAGGACATTAGTTGACTCTACTTGTGTGCACATGTGGCTAGGGTCACGAACACCGTATAGACACATGGACCCCAATTAGTCTTGTTTTCTCACTTGCCTTACCCCACGAGCATTCGGAGCCTACGGGGTTAGACAAGTGTAAGGTTTGGCTAAGTAGTAAGTTGCCAGTAGGTGCACTCGGGTGTAGTGTTGGAGTTGGTTGGAGTTTGTCTTAAGAGCCTTGTGCTAGTAGGTGTATGCTCTTGTCACTCTTGTTACTAGGAAGGGGTGGGACCACCTATGGCTGTATGGCGGCTAGAGCAACTTAGGCTACTTGAGGGGTCCTTGACCTGTCTCAGTAGGTCTACATTTCTCTTTGACTTTAACACTGTTCTTGACATTGTTGGTTCTCATTATTGTTGCAGTATCTTACTTCTTTACTTCATTGCTTTATCTTATCCTATTCTTGCTAATGTGTGGATGCATGTGTCGGAGGTAGGGATCATGGGATCCCTACTAAGCCCTTTTAATTCTGTCTCATTCCCCTGCTTTTCAAGTGAGGGACTCGACTACGCTTTGGAGCGGGTGTGTTCTTAGAGGTAGCGTATGCGCCAGCAAACATCATATTCCATAGTATGCACCGAAGTAGCTGTACTTTTCCTTTTGGCCTGTATGTTTATATTTTTTATTGGACTATGTATTTATCGTTGGACTATTGACGGATTACTATTTATTTTCTTTAAATTTTAGCTACTCTTTGTAGTTCGTCCTTCATATTTTTAACTTAGTATTTCATGTATTTCCCAGATGTGTGCTTGCAGACCCGAGTTAAGGTACGAAAGTGACAATCCGTGGCCCATTAGGCATCAATTCTCCCAAATCGAGGGTGGTAGGTCGTTATAGTTGGTATCATATCCTGGTCTAGCCAAATATGTGAAAAATTAGGATAAATATGTTATCCTAGCAATAAATATATCATTACGTGTAGGTTTTGGTGGCTAGCATAGAATAGTAGGATCTAATTCACATGTCTCGATTTCCATGTGCGAAGGTTGTAGATAGCTCCTAAGAGAGGATCTTCATTGATTCGTAATACCAGAGATGACACTAATGGCACCGAGACGGATAGGGAAAATATAGAGCATTTTATGGTGGGTATGCTAGAGACGATGTCTAAATACTAGTCCTAACTCTAGTCAGGGTTCTAATGCTCGATGTGGGCTAATGACTTTAGTAGAGTGCTTCTTGGGGCTGAGGCCCCCTCACTTCACAGGACAACTCGACCCTGATGAAGCTACTAATTGGCTAAAGGAAGTAGAGAATGTTTTTGACACCTTGGACTGTACAGTGAATGAAAAGACCTTGTTAGCTACTTATTTGCTAAAGGATGATATTTATGACTGATAGGTCACCTTGAAGAGAATGTCTTATGCTAATAATACTTTAAGAGAGAGATATTGGGAGACTTTTGTGGAAGAGTTCAATAATCAGTACTTCTCGAAACATATTAGGTGAGCTAAGGAGAGAGAGCTCATGGACTTAGTATAGGGTGCATGATAGTGTTGGAGTACCAGATAAAATTTGTTGCTTTAGGGAGGTTTATACCTTATGTAGTGGAAGATGAGGAGTGTAGATTGAGGAGTCTTCTGGCATTCCATGGTTATACTAATTTAGCAATAGAAATGAGATGTGTAGTAGCAGTAGAGGCTCAGCATCAGTAAATGGCGAAAGAGTGGACATAGGTAGGATAAGCTTAGCCCTTTAAAAATGGTAAGGTGGTAGCTGCTCCCTCTGGATTACATTCATCATCGATTGGAACCAAATTTCAAGAGGTTGTTTTGAGGAGGAGGTGGCAAAGGCATAATAGTTTAGTAGACTCAATTAGTAGCCAGTGTGTAGTAGGAGGTCACTTAGGGAGTTCCAACAGGTTGTCATTATTGTGGTGGGAAGCATGAAGGGAAACCGTGTCCCAACTTTGTAGGCAGGTGTTTTGCTTGTGGCCCGTCATGCCACCTAATAAAGAATTGTCCTTGGAAGTATGGTGCAGGATAGGCCTTAGGTGATCAGAAGATGCCAAGGACTCAAGGCTGGGTCCTTGCACTTTCCAAGAAGGAGGCCTAGGCTACCAACCTGGTGGAATCCCTATCTTTGGCAGTTTGGCCCATGTTTTGACTGATTTTGGTGCTTTCCATTCCTTTATTTTTGAAGAATTTGTGGATGATCTTTATGTCCCTATTTTGGAATTACCTTGTGAGTTCCTAGTGGAAGTCTTATCAAGAGATATTATGCTTACCTCTTATTGTTTGAGAGAAGTCCCCTTAGTCATAGAGGGTCATCATATGTCGATGCAGCTTCGCTTGTTGCAGATCAAGGATTATGATGTTATCTTGTGCACGGATTGTCGAAAGAAGAGAGTGTGTAATCCTTCCCTACTATGGTGGGTGACATATTTGGTTGGACGTTCTCCATCTAGACCATAGATGGTAATAAAGTAGTCTAAAATTTGATCCAATCGAGTACTGTCACCATGTTCTTCTTTGCTTACTGTCTGTGAACACGCAAATCTTGGAGTGGTTCATCCAGGACTTGGTAGCTGCTTTTAGTCAACACCATGTATAGGTGGATCTGTGCTTCGATACTGATTTCATCCACATGCGAAGAAGAAACGCTCAACACCTCGCACTAGATACACATAATGAAAAGAAAAAGAAATAGACAAGAGGGCAAACTTTTGGGTGTCACTCTCTCTCCTTAAATCTTTAGGAGAGGTTAACTTCTCCTCTTATTTTGTTTCTCTTTTTCCTCTCTTTTCACCTCTTCGAACAACGGTTCTCAAGGCCTATTGATATTGTTTTAGACTCCCACAAATAAGTAGCTCAAAAATGTGAAAAACAAACAGAGGAGAAGAAAAGAGGGATGGCCAAAAGGTGCCCTTGCACACAGCCCTAATGAGGGTACTTTTTAGCTTGACTCCTTGCATGCATGGAATGGGTGGGTCCATGAGATCCTCCCGGATCAATATCTCAAGTGTTACCATGGACAAACAATTAATACTCCTGCCACCTATCTCAAAGTTGATTAATGATCCATCGTATTTAACGCTAAACCCATCTCAAAGTTGATCAATGATCCAAGATATTTAACACTAACTAGTTTGTTTAACATAACAAAAAATATATACTTTCATTAACTAAGGAGAATTATAACAAGGATAAGAGGAAGGGGAGAGCACGATGGTACAACAGACGTGGTAGGAGGACAGGCGGACACATCAAAGGGGAATATGAACATGCCACTTGAAAAAGTAGAAAACGTGTAACATCCAATAGCATCCAATGTACAAAAGATCCCACAGGAGGTTGGACCACAGGATAAAATAGGTAACCGAGGTGAGCCGGAGACAGAAGGAACCGGAGAGGGCTAGCTTGGAAGCTGAGGCGACTGTCCGAAGTTTGGTATTCCTCCACAGATCACAGCAGGGGGGCAACACAGGCACCGTCCATCCGAGGAGAGCTGCGAACTTTGTTAGAATAGTCTTCCATCAAAAAAATAAAAAAATCAAAAAGTGTTTAATAGATGGTATCTATTCTATTCATAATTTTAAAATTTTGAGTTAGATGGTCCAATAATTTTTATACAATATCAGAATTTATGGTCACGAATTGAACTGAAATTTATGGTCACGAATTGAACTGTGCATCCTATCTTTATAGTCCACGTGATAAAATTTAAAATTAGTTTGCACGTGAAAGAAAGTGCTCAACAAGCTTCATAATCGGAGCCAAGTTCTCCAAAGGAGGCGGCTTCAAAGAGGAGGAAGATGCTCGCAGATGTTATGCATTTTACAAATATTCATAAAATGTTTTCTGATTTTAAGATCAGAAAATTCACTGATTCTAAATAAACTGACAAAGTAGATAATTTTATGTTGAAAACAAAACGACTGCTATATGAAACAAATCAACAAGAAAGAGAAATCGAACAGTAATCAAGGAACGTCACAATAATCAAATCTATTTAATATGGCGAGAATAGGACAATAGTCCTCTAGTCCTGCGGTTCAAGGCACGTACGTTTTGCAGCAGATCTGGCGGATACGAATCCACGTCGATCGTTCAATTTGAATTCGGACTCGATCGTCAATTCGGATCTGGTTTCAAAGCAAAAAACTGATCCAGTGTTTAACTGGAACGGAGAAAAAAAAGGATACTGAATGCTTTGAACAGATTGGAGTTGCTCGCTGATAGACTGATCTCGGACAGATTCTGAGCTGATTCGGATTTCGATTTGAACTGGGATCGGATCCGGCCAATCATCCCCTAGACCCGAACTAATCCAGTAATTTTGACTTTACCAGGTCAGACACCGGGAAAGGGATCCCGTTTTTATTTGAACTGTATTCACCCACCACGAGGAACAGGCCTGTGGTCCAACCGTACCTGGACCTTCCTATATCCGGGAGGTTCTAAGTTCAATTTCTAACTCTTATGCCGTCTGCACTCTTGTTCAGAGACGGAGTAGTGGAGTATCTATTATTTATTATACTGATTTGGAAACACTCGTGGAATGAAGAGTAAAGTCAAAAAATCAAAAACTAGTCAAAAATTAATTTTACTATGTTTTTTAAAAATCTCTTCATCATTATATCATTCTCTCTATCTTTTCCTACTTCTCGTAAATTATCTCATACATGAAAATTGAGGAAAAGTCTGTCTATTTAAAAATACTTACTGTCACATCTGACTTTTAAAACTGACTTTAACTCCTTTGCAGTGTTTTTAAAAGTCTGCTTAGTGTGAGTATCTGAAGACAGAAATAAAAAATAGTCCTCTGAATAGGTCACTACTGAAATCGACTCTTCTGACTTACAAATATATGTATATACTTGGCCCCTGTCCAAAAAAGACTTTTCCTTACCATGATTTTGTGTGTTGCGCCTTCCAATTGGACGTTAGCAGCCGAAGAAACCCATTGTCAAGATCCCGGCCAGTTTTGGGAGATGATGAGGAGCACTTGTCCAAAGTTCATTCCTCCACGGCTTCAAAGTTCTCCAACAACACTCAAGAAGACCGGTGTTGTAGTGTAATGTACAAATAAGCTCACCCTTGACTGACGCGACTTTTGTTTAGAGGTATTTTCATATTTCTGTCCGGTTGCTCCCAAGGAATCAAATTAAGGAGGTGTTTCGTGAAACTTCTAATTGAAAATTACTTTTAACTTTTACTTTTCACATTAAAGATGTTGAAAAGATATTAGTTATTAATGAAGTTATTGAAGTATTTAACTCAAAATCTTAACGCATTGAATAGAATATGCATCATCTATTACACATGTGGGCTATGGGAGTTTACCTGAACGCATGTGCAGCCCTCGTCAAGTAAAGTGGAAGACGGCGAATATCCCCACGTAGTGTGAAAGCGGAAGACGGTCCCTTTGTCGGCGACGGACGGCTATTAGAGTCATCCGCAGAATCCACGCACTAAGACTAGGAAGTTGACGATGATTCCTTCAAGAGAGAGATAGAGAGGAGAGAGAGGAGGTGCAGAGAGAGAGGAGAAGAGTGCTCACATAAGTCATCTTCTACTTGTCTCTATACACACATATATACAGAAGTCTCTCTAAGAATCCCCACATAGTAGGGATTCTAAATTTCTAATTCTCCACATCCATATCCGATGTGGAGTCCAACCCAATGTGGATGGCTATCCACATGTGTGACCCATGTCACATGTTAGATCTCCCACTCAGACACATTAGGCATATTAGGTTTGTCTCTCCTCTTATAAGTCTTCCTTTCATATAGGAAAATGACGTGTACGACCGAACGAGAAAAATATGTAAGTGAGGAGTATTATATTAAGTCATCACCATACTAATATAACATTACTGTAGACACCGATTTTGGACCCCCCTTTTGGTCGTAACCCCATCATTTTATCCATTTCATTTAGTCCATCAGATTTTCTCACATAATTCAACCCACTAAAAAAAAATCAGACCCATTAACCAATCTCAACTTTTGCCACCTTTTTCATGGAAGCCCAGCCAGCCCGCTTTCCACCACCCTTCGAAGGTCAGCCAGCCCACCTTCCACCACCCTTCGAAGGCCAGCCAGTCCGCCTTCCACCACCCTTCGAAGGCCAACATGTCCGCCTTTTACCACCCTTCGAAGGTCAGCCTGTCCGCCTTCTACCATCCTTCGAAGGCCAGCCTGTCTGCCTTCCACCACCCTTCGAAGGCCAACCAGCCCGCCTTCCACCACCCTTCGAAGGCCAACATGTCCGCCTTCCACCACCCTTCGAAGGCCACCCCTTGCCTTCCATCACCCTTCGAAGGCCAACCGGACCGCCTTCCACGAGATTAGAAGGCAAGTTGGCTGGCCGCCCACTCCCCTAACTCCCACATTGACCTCGTCTTCCCATGATCTCCTCTACCCGCCACCCTTACCTCCACTACTCCGATCATCCCCCACTCCGACGGCTGCCGCGCACACTACCTCCGATCCTTGACCACTTCCCATTGACTCTTTGATGATTTACGGGGATTTAGACCCCTATTTTCTCCTATTTACCCTTCACTTATTTAAACCCCCATGTCCCCTCGAGCAGAGAAGGTTTTTTGGGTTTTGGGAGGTTGGCAAGTGGGTTGACTTTGAGGAGTCGAGCGGGCAAAGAGTCAGAGAGCTTCAGGAGGAACTTCAAGAGGAATCCTTCGTACTCCAAATGGACTTGTCTTCTTAACCCTCTCTTTACTTTTCTCCTTTTCACTTCATTGCATTCCCACTCTCTATCCATTCCGTAACATTTCCTTCTCTCACTCTTTTTTCCTCTTTCAACACATCACTTCACTTTTCACACACGAACACCCCCATCTGCATGCATGCATGTTAGGATAACCTAGCAACCCTTACTCTCCCAGAGGTTTTAAAACAAAAAACGGGAGGTGGGTGGCCATAACATATAGTCACCTTCCCTCCCCAAACACCCATCCGGTGCGTCTCCCTCTAATTCTAGTTAATTTTTATATTTTCATCGATAGATTCTTCATATCACAGTTCTAATTGGGTTATCTTCTTCTTTTGTCTTGTCTTTTCCTTTTAGGGACCCTTACCTTATTTCTGCGTGCAGACTGCCGAGCTCTCCTCCTCTGGCCGGCAGGAGGAAGCGAAGGGAAAACCACTGTCTCTCGCTCCCTCAGAACGCGATCACTCTCACCATCCTGCGGAGCACAGGGACCGTAAGGTAATACTCCTAGCGATCACATACTTCAACTTCTAACCCATCTAAATCGCCGTAGTGCTAAGATGAACGGAGAAGCCCTCGCTCAAAACCCACAACAGCGGTGGGGGACGTTCCGGGCGCCTACAACCCTCTAGCGATCACGGTGGGACACCTACTTGCTCACTGCGTGCACAGTGACGAAAGGTAACAAGGTAAAAACTCCTATAAGTTTCTATTTTGTTTTTTCTTTTTCTGTTTTTCCTTTTTTTCCCGGACGGCCCACCTCCTGGTTGTCCAGATCCTAGACGGCCAGAGTCCTGGCCGTCCATCTGTTTGGACGGCCAGATCCTTGGACGGCCAGAGTCTTGGCCGTCCATCTGCCTGGACGGCCAGATCCTAGGCCGTCCAGATCCTTGGACGGCCAGAGTCTTGGCCATCCATCTGCTTGGACGGTCAGCTCCTAGGTCGTCCATATTGGACGGCCAGCTCCTTGGCCGTCCAAGTCCCTGGACGGCCAGCCTTCCGGCCGTCCAGCTCCCCAGACGGCTAGCTTCTCGGCCGTCCGGTTCCTGGCCCCGCTGCCCTCTCTGTGATTCAATGACCCGCATGCTGTTATTCTATTATTATTGATTAAATAGTTGCATGTTCTGGTTGTGTTTACTGTTCTCTTGCCTGTTAACTTTTGGTCAGATTCAAGGCGTTCTGCATGGGGGTCTTAAGGAAGAGCCGGCATCACACTTCTAGTTACCTTTCCCACAGTGTTCGACTCTCCACCTGAGGATTCCCACTCGGGTGTGACTAGTCTTATTCTGTTGGGAACCTCCGTGAGTCTCCGCGAGCTAGGGATTCCCACTTGGCCGCCGAGCGGGTTGTACCTAAACCACCTAATAGGATCCCGGGTTTGTGTGAGGAATTAATTGAGCTTTCCATTCACAATCATTCACCCATAGGTGTCACTGAGAGAATTGTTTCAAAATCAAAGACACCTAACTAAACTTTGGTGGAACATGTTTTGAAAGAAGAATACAGGGTCGTTAAGGGTTTGAACTTGATTTGTTAGAAACCAACACTCATAATGCACAATTAACCTTTCAAGTGAAATATAAAATCTCTTAAGATTTATGTTTCCTAATGAACCGAATGTATGTTAACACTGTGCATGATGGCATGGATGAGTTTCGTAACAATGTCACACACAACCCTCTATTCGAGATTGAAGAGGATCCACAACAAACATTTGTGGGCATGTTCCAAACATCTAGAGAAGAACTTAGGAGAAGATGTTCGGATGAATCTTCTTCTTCAGAAAGTGACCCTATAATCTCCAACAGAACCCTCCAAGACCCGAGTAAGGACCCGGAACTTATTGTCGTGTTATCACGGTACACCCCTGATCAACTCATCCAGTTGGCCTCTTGTGGCAAAACTCAAGATGTCACTCCTAGGAGAACTCACTTCCAAGGATCTTCCAATAGAGCTCAAACCCGCATCAACCAGCCAACTCCTACTCTAGTTGCTCCACCCGTCATGCCGATTCCAGTCTCTCAAACTACACCTCCTCCCAAGCAGGAGGAATTCATCTACAAAAGTGAGGTTGAAACCTATGTGCGTAAGCTCATGGCCGAGAAACCTACCCTGAAACAACCGCACTCTCTCTTGAGCTATTGCAAGCTCCCTCCAGCCTAATTTCCGCCAGGATTCAAAGCCCCCAAGTATAGGAAATATGATGGCACCTCGGACCCTCTTTACCACCTGTCAAGTTTCCTCATGGATTCCCATCAATGGCTCTATGACAGAGTCCTCCTTGTCCATCTGTTCCAGAATTCCTTAGAAGGCGAGGCCTTGAGGTGGTTTTCTTCCTTGCCTGCCACAGACCTAATCAATTTTGATATGGTCTCTGAAAAATTCATCACTCAGTTTAGTCATATGACAACCATTCCTCCCACCTTGTTTGATCTTGTGATGGAAAAGATGAAGCCTGAAGAAGACTTCACATATTTTGCCAACAGGTGGAGGGCAATGGCCTCTAGGGCGGAAATGGCAATCCCCGAATCTCAAGCTATCGCCATGTTGGTCAATAACGCTACCCCGCAGCTTCGAGCTATTCTCATGCTAAGCGAATTTCACACATTCGCACAACTTTATAATCGGACTCGGGTAGTTCAATCTCAGATTTGGAGTTCCACTTTGCCATCCTTCTTTGAAAATCAGAATAGAAATAAGAGGACTACATAAACTCCACCAATAGAGGGAATGACAATCAATGAACAGGTGAGTGCCTTGGAACAGCCTTTTAGGTCATCCAATCCTATGTCCAGATCAGACAACCAATCCAATCAGAAACCATATTCAGCAGTTCCCGCTTCAACTAGCTACAATTGGCCTATGCCCAAACGTACCTCATATCCGCCTTTGCCGGAATCTCTATTAGACATTTTCCATATCTTATTATCTTGCAATGCTATCTAGCTTCCACCCCAGCATGAGGCCATCCCCTACAATATTGATATGTCCAGATATTGTCCGTATCATAGAGTGTCGCGGCATACAATTTATAACTGCTTCACTTTCAAGGATTGGGTATATGATTTGAATGAGGAAGGCAAGATCAATTGGGGGCACATGAAAGAGGCTATTGAAACCTTGAAAGTCAAAGACCCTCCGCCCTCTCATCAGGTAGCTCAAGATCCATCTAGCTCTCTAGAAAGGGTGAGCACCCTTGTCAAAAATTTGGAACCAAATGTCGATCGCAGAGGACAGTACTGAGAGTATGAAGAGGTTGGGATATAGCGTGAGTGCCCCACTAGGATGACCAAACCTAGAAAGCCATTGCAAGGAGTCTCCACTAGTATTCAAGACAAACCTTTGGTCTTGATACGACCTAGGGAACAACCAACAATCATCAACCCAGTCACTCTGGCCCAAGTTCCCTCAATTTTAATCAGAGAAATCCATCTCGTGTCCAACAACAAAGCCGGGTCCAGTAACCCAATTCTACCTAATAAATTCACCACCAGTTCAACCACTAAAGTCAGATCAAGCAGTAGACCCCAGTCCGATTGGTGTTACACTGAGAAATTGCATCATTCCCCCAACAAGTCAACCCTTGGACTCTCAAGAGAATTCAAATATGTCTAGAAGGATTACTCAATCCAAATATGACATCCTACAGCATCTAGAGAAAACTCCCGCTAAGATTTCGGTCCTAGAGTTGATTAGGAGATCTCCTACACACAAGGAGACATTGTTCAAATTCCTCCAGTGAATTACAGTCAAGGAAGATCTTCCTATCAGGGGGGTCACAAATTCCATTCTCTCAGTCACTCAGACACCTACGATATCCTTCACAGATAAGGATCTAGCTCCCCCGGAATGCCAATCCCTTCCCTTATGCTTAACTGCAACACTCAATGGTCACTCATTGGACTCCATCCTATTGGATACCAGGGCATCAATTAATGTTTGTCCACTCAAGACCCTCAAGAAAATAGGGATTGATCCAGAAAAGATTGAGTCTACTTCCATGATGGTCTCAACCTATGACAATTCTCAAAGACCAGCTAATGGAAAACTGGAAATTGGCCCAGTGGCCATGATCTTTGAACTTTACATCCTTAATGTCAAGCCCATATGGAACGTCATTCTGGGAAGACCTTGGATGGACCAAACCCTGGGAGTACCCTCCACTAATCATCAATGCTATAAATTCCCATGCAATGGGAAGATTGTCAAAATGCGGAGAACTCCCTATCTTGAGTCTTTGGACTCAGTCTCAACTGAACAAATTCCATCCATGATCACTTTTAGAAAAGGGAAAGAGCCCATCCTTTCATCTGTTGACTCTCAGGCCAAGCCCCGGCCTAGTATAGGTTGGCAGCTTATGGACAAAATGGGGTATAGTTCGGGATCTGAGTTAGGCAAGGAAGAGCAAGGAATTCAAGAGCCTGTCTTTGAAAATCTGACCATTGGGGGATTCAGATTGGGTTATCTACCAACAAAACCAACTAAGGGATCAAGAAAATGGAGTCTCTTTGATCACTCTGTGAAGGAAAATCAAGAGGTATTCAAGATACACTATCTTGAGGATGAGTTGAAAGAAACAATCAATGAAGCTCAAAGAGAAGATGAAGAAGATTTCAGTACACAACTATTGTTCCATGAACCAACCATTCGACGGGAAGGAACCTTCTTAGTGAGGGATGAACCGGCACCCGCCGCTTTCATTCCCTTCCTATTCCACCCACCTTCCCTTCTCAAGCTTCTATCACTGGTCGTAACACATTCCCCTGAGTGTTTTATGCTTGGAGACTACGACCCCCAAAGAGAGGAAAAGTCCCACTCCCATATCGGAGGGTATAAAACCACTGATGAGGAACTAACATACTGGGGTAATTCTGCCATCATTGGGTCTCTGTCTCAAGGACCCGCCCTTGTAACATGTCTGACTCACTCTCAGAGTCTTGTGCATAATCGCTTAGGGATTGGATAGCTTCCTCTTTATCTAAGAGTTGTAGAGGTAAGTAAGTTCTTTCATTTCTAGTTCAAGAGCTAGCAAATAAGTGTAAATATTTGAAAAATATTTTTCTTTGGATAGGAGTCTATCTAAAAACTTCTATCCTTTAAATGCACACAAAAAATCAAAAATCTCAAAATCTCAAAAAAAAATTGAATATCCAAAAGGCATCAAAAATATTTGTAAATATATACATACTTTAATGAAAATCACAAAAATTAGGAAAAGCACAAAATCCAACTGTCTGGTAACTGCTACGTAACCCCCTGTCTAGGTCTAGTTGCATGATAGTTTGGGTTAACATTAAGGTTTGGTTAAGACTTTGGTCCACCAGAACCTTGGACGTGTCTACTTTACTTTCATACGGATCCCTATGATCATCATGAGATGCACACACCTACACGTTTCTTCAAAGAGAACCTTTTAAAATGAGTTCGAAGTCTTTAGTACACTGTCAACTGCAACCTTTGCTCTTCGTCTCTCGACCGATCAGGACAGTCGACACCCTTAAACGGTCGAGCTCAGCAAACTGCGGTTCCTCAACAACCTGATAGATGTAACCCCTCAAAATGGCCCAAAAATGAAATGTAAAGGACCAGAGCACGTGAGTGTCCCCGCAGGCGGAATATCAAATAACCCCGAAAAATGTCAAGAGTGGAAAAGAAATACAAAAAAGAAAAGGGATTCAAGCAATCACACAAAAAAGCCTGGTCGTGACCGTGCCTGGCCATGAAATCTACCAAAGGCCTGAAAAGTCAAAATAGGGGCATCTAGGAGGTCAAAAGGGGTCCGTTTTGTCATAGCTCGCCCTTTTAACGATTTTGTCGATCCTCCTGTGAGGTTTGTCTCCAAAATTTCTTCACTTTTTCTCCCCCAAGGTTTAGCATGAGATGGCTATCTAAAGATTGAATATCATTTTAAAATAGTTCGTTTTTCAAAAATCATCACATGCTCACATGATCACAGGAGTCCAAAATGGGTGAAGAGTAATATCAATGTTTCTGGTGAACCAATTCCTTAACCATAATCTCAATGAGCACTCTTAAGACTTCGGGCTTAGGTCAATGCATGCGCGTCACCAATAGGTGCGACGGTGTCTGATTCCAGTTCAGCGTCGCGCAGTTGACCGTTAGGGTTCCAAGATGTTCCATCTTATACCTTCTAGATTGTGAGGAAAGAGACCCGGGTCGGGCAAATCATTTACCTCGAAAATTTTTTGGGCAAACTTGGTGGTCGGAAGCAGCTGGGAGCCTAAGCATGGCATGACGGTATTGTCATCGGTGTAAGTCTTAGCCGGTCAAGGTTAGTTTGAGGAGTCTAGAGGCCCAAATCAATCTAGATGTGTGCTTAGGATACCTGAGAAGTTGAGTGTGCATTTCTCTTTCATCATTCGACCAAGCTAAGTTTGGGCAGTCACCAGGTAGGTGGAATTAAAAACATGTTTTCATTCATCACACACCTCATTTGTTAATATCCACCAGCATTTGCATATTTACTTGTCGCATTAGTTTCAATATTCTTCCTTTTGTCTGGTTAGTAGGACACGGCCCCTTGACCCTATGCGAAGGCTAGGGAAAAAGGTAGTTGTTTTTTTTTGGGCAAGGGGCCGAAAGCAGATACTACTAACTATTTTCCCCTCATTATTGTGCATACAGGAAATAGATTCTATGTCCAAAAGGTGGATACTTTTACTGTCGAGTCGAAGCCAAAAGCAGCCGGACTGACATTCTACTCTGAAAATGGCCATATCTTCCATGCTGGCTTCAACTTGACAGGGACCTTTGTCCCTCGTTTCCTTGCAGCTTGTCATTAAGATATTGTGGATCATTGATTATTTACATTTGCTTATGTGCGTTCTTGCAACTGTAGGGAATCTGAAGCAAGTAGGATTGAAGATACAGGAGGCTAATAACTTTGGACGTATAGACTCTGAGTTCCTCTTTAAACAAAACAATGAGGAGTCTATATTCTCCAAGTTATTCGATTGGCCAATAAATCCCTCCTGTTTGCATTAGGAATTTGTTTTCTAATTTTTAAACCAGCATTGCATAAGCATCATCCACCGCTCCCGCCCTAGGGGCAATGACCATAGTTTATCACTCTGCTTAACCCATTGTTGATCTGTGAGTCTGGCAACTGTTCGTCTGTTAGCCCTTTGAATTGCAAGACTTTATCCTTCTCTAGTTCATGTGCTTGAGATTCTCTCACTTAGCGATCACATGATGCGCCAGGCCACCGCGCGTCCGTTGTGTCGAGAGTTCTTCAAGTCACACTCCTACATCTTTCATGCTTGAGATCCCCTTGGGCCAGATCGTTGCATCCTGGTGCGCCCGCCTTCCACCACCCTTCGAAGGCCAACCTGTCCGCCTTCCACCACCCTTCAAAGGTCACCCCTTGCCTTCCACCACCCTTCGAAGGCCAACTGGGCCGCCTTCTACGGGATTAGAAGGCAAGTTAGTTGGCCGCCCACTCCCCTAACTCCCACCTTGACCTCGTCTTCCCACGATCTCCTCTACCGCCACCCTCACCTCCACTACTCCGATCATCCCCTACTTTGGCGGCTGCCGCGCGCACTACCTCCGATCCTTGACCACTTCCCATTGGCTCTTTGATGATTTACGGGGATTTAAACCCCTATTTTCTCCTATTTACCCTTCACCTATTTAAACCCCCCATGTCCCCTCGAGTAGAGAAGGTTTTTTGGGTTTTGGGAGGTTGGCAAGTGGGTTGGCTTTGAGGAGTCGAGCGGGCAAGGAGTTAGAGCGTTTCAGGAGGAACTTCAAGAGGAATCCTTCGCACTCCAAATGGGCTTGTCTTCTTAACCCTCTCTTTACTTTTCTCCTTTTCACTTCATTGCATTCCCACTCTCCATCCATTCCGTAACATTTCCTTCTCTCACTCTTTTTTCCTCTTTCAACACATCACTTCACTTTTCACACACGAGCACCCCCATTTGCATGCATGCATGTTAGGATAACCTAGCAACCCTTACTCCCCCAGAGGTTTTAAAACAAAAAACGGGAGGTGGGTGGCCATAACATGTGGTCACCTTCCCTCCCCAAACACCCATCCGGTGCGTCTCCCTCCAATTCTAGTTAATTTTTATATTTTCATCGATAGATTCTACATATCACAGTTCTAATCAGGTTATCTTCTTCTTTTGTCTTGTCTTTTCCTTTCAGGGACCCTTACCGCATTTCTGCGTGCAGACTGCCGAACTCTCCTCCTCTAGCCGGCCGGTGGAAGAGAAGGGGAAACCACTGTCTCCCGCTCCCTCAGAACGCGATCACTCTCACCATCCTACGGAGCACAGAGACCGTAAGGTAATGCTCCTAGAGATCACATACTTCAACTCCTAACCCGTCTAAATCGCCGCAGTGCTAAGACGAACGGAGAAGCCCTCGCTCGAAGCCCACAGCAGCGGTGGGGGACGTTCCGGGCACCTACAATTGCAACTCTGGATCTCGTCTTATACCTCAAACAATAAGCTCACATCGGATTAAGTAGATCTAATCCCTCTGAAATCTCATCTTTAACCTCTCAAACTATGTTTCTGCACTCATGATTATGTTGGACATATCCATCATAATTGCTGACTAGTAATGAATTAGAATGGCATAGGCGTGATGCAAGTCGATCTTTTTTATACCACAAATGTCAATCTGCTTCAACTTGACTACTTTCTTAGACATGTTCTGTTGGACTGCAGCATGTGTTGGAATCGCTGTGTCGGGATCCGACCGAGAAACGCAGCGGAATAAAATTTTCGGGACCAGATCCATCCCGTTTCGATCATTAAAATAAAACTGGAGAAAATCGGATTTACCTTGCGCGGATTCAAATCCGCGTTCGTTTTTCGGTTCCGTCGGAGCGATGCCGCAAGCCGCGCAGGTGCCCGACCTATAGCGGTATCCACGCGGTTCTCCTCGCGATGGATCGTCCTCGCCTCCTCGCTCGATGCAGCATTCGTGGATCCCGTCTGACTACGCGTAATCCGCCGCGACATGCGGATTTGGAATCTCCTGTCGGACGGAAGGCGGAGCAGTCGGGAATCGAAGCGGAGCCTCTAGATGGCCGCCTCGTGTCGTACGCCCAGTAGATAGGAGAGAGAGAGAAAGAACGATGGCTAGGTCAGGGTTGCTGGCCCCCGACGTAGTATCCGTTCTTTTATAATAAGTCTGTTTACGGATTTTCGTAAAAACCCAGACTTATCCGAAATCCTATCGGATTATCTATCGACTTGAAACACTTTTGCGTGTGACCCTCTAAGCCCAATTACCAGTCCAGTTAATAACCCATTAAGCCCAGTAACTCTTTACGGACCCACTAAATTAATTAATCCCCTTATATTTAATTAATCAGCCGAATTTAATGTCCCACAATAAATTCGGACGGGTTTCCGATCACGTTGGATGCCAAGCAACATCGCATGATCCTGGATGGCACTGGGGTGATCGTAACCCTCTATTGGAACCTTTCCTTCAACGGTTACCACGCGGATATAATCCTTCATCCGTGCAATGTTCCCGAATCGACCTAGGGTATGGTATATTGTTAAACCCTAGCTGGTCGATTCACTTGAATCAGATGCCGCTAATCTATATCGAATTACTCTTTATCTGATACAAAGTCCGCCCTGGCCAGGGACTTAAGTACATCATTCCCAGAACATTCTCTCTCAAACTACCGAGAGCAGATAATCCCGTATTGAACACACAATTACCTTCGAGGGCATTTCCCTGAACCCGATCACTTGACTTATTGATAACCCATGGTTATGAATTCGTTAGTGAAGGTCAAAGTTCAGAAACCTACCAACAAGATATCCTTGGCGTCTCAGGTCCAAGGATCATCTACGCAACCTTGACAAAAGAATCGAGTTGGTTAACAGTGAGGTGTTTACCATCCAGCGATTCATAGTCGGATCTGTTCAGTGAACTCATTCGCCAATGAGCACCTATAAGTCCAGCATAGTGTCTCCACACAAGTGACTTATAAGATCAGTCACCCTCATCATATGAGCTGAAGTAACCTATACTAGTCTATCCAGATGTTTGATGTCCTTCTCAAACATCCTATGACTAGGAACAATTAAGAACATGTGTTTATAAACCTTCAGTCCCATAATTATGATCTCATCATAATCCAAAGATTATTGTACATGTTCATGGACTTCATCATGATACGATAAATATAGATCGAATTAATTACACACAATGAATTAGTGCCATTTATTAATAAACTGAATCAATACATAGTATCAGATTGGCTTTGAGACCATCTAATACTAACAATCTCCCACTTGGACTAAAGCCAATCACTTTTATATAGAATACCCATATTCTCTAAGTGACGCTCAAAGACATTTTGAAACAAAGGCTTTGTTAGTGGATCTGCTATATTGTCGGCTGAAGGAACTCTTTCCACCACAACATCTCCTCAAGCTATAATCTCCCTGATCAGATGAAAGCGCCGCAGAATGTGCTTCGACTTCTGATGGGACTTCGGCTCTTTCGCTTGAGCAATCGTCCCATTGTTATCACACAGTAGTGGGACGGGACCAGATATGCTTTCCACCACACTAAGATCGCCGATGAATTTCTTCATCCATACAGCTTCCTTGGCGGCTTCAACAGCAGCAATATACTTAGCTTTCGTTGTCGAATCAGCAGTGGTTTCCTGCTTGGAACTTTTCCAGCTCACTGCTCCCCCGTTGAGTGTGAAAACAAAACCTAATGTTGACTTGCTGTCGTCAGGATCAGACTGAAAACTCGAGTTAGTATATCCTTGCAGCTTTAAGTCTCCTCCTCCATAGACTAAAAATGGATCCTTAGTCCTTCTTAAGTACTTAAGGATGCATTTCACAACCTTCCAGTGTTCATCACCTAGATCCGCCTGATGTCTGCTCGTAACACTTAGAGCATATGCTACATCAGGTCTAGTACATAGCATGGCATACATGATGGAGCCTATGGCAGAAGCATAGGGAACCTTATCCATCACAGTCCTTTCTTCAGGTGTCTTGGGAGACTGACTTTTAGAAAGTGAAATTCCATATCTCATCGGTATAAGACCTCTCTTCGAATTTTCCATCCCAAACATTTTGACAATGGTTTCTATGTACATGAATTGGGTTAAAGCAAACATCTTCTTTGATCTATCTCTATAGATCCGTATTCCTAATACGTAAGATGCTTCTCCCAAATACTTCATGGAGAAATTCTTTGACAGCCATATCTTTACCGATGACATCATTCCTATATCATTCCCAATGAGTAGGATGTCGTCAACGTAAAGAATCATAAATGTGATTGTGTTCCTACTGTTTTTCTTGTACACACAGGGCTCATCTTCATTCTTAATGAAGCCATAAGATTTGATCGCCTCATCAAATCTTATGTTCCAACTTCAAGAAGCTTGCTTCAGTTCATAAATAGACCTCTGCAACTTGCATACTATGTTTGGAAATTGTTTTGATGTGAATCCTTCTGGTTGTATCATATATACTTCCTCCTCAAGGTTTCCATTGAGGAAGGCAGTCTTCACATCCATCTGCCATATTTTATAATCATGGTAGGCAACAATGGCAAGAAGAATTCTGATAGACTTTATCATAACAACGGGTGAAAAGGTTTCGTCACAGTCAACACCTTCTCTTTGACGATAGTCTTTCGCCACTAATCTTGCTTTATAAGTTTCAATACGTCCATCTGCACCGATCTTTATTTTAAAGATCCATTTGCAGCCGATAGGTACTATACCATCCGGTTAATCTTCCAAGTTCCAAACTTGGTTGATGTACATAGACTGTATTTCATAATTCATGGCTTCCCGCCATTTTTCGGCTTCTGGACTTTTAATGGCCTCTTGGTAAGTCTTAGGATCATCATCCTCATTATAGAGTATCTTTGAACCATCCAAATTAATATATCCCACATATCTTTCTAGTGTTTTAGGTACTCTTTCAGACCTACGAGATTCCTGTGTATTATTTTGAATAGGTTCAGAAGCTGACGGTTCATCTGATGAACTATTACCAGTTTGTAGGTCTAGAATTTATTCCAGAGTTACTTTACTCCCACTGTTCTTCTGGAGAATATAATCTTCTTCCAGAAAGACAGCTCTCCTGGCGACAAACACCTTTTGTTCACCAGGATGATAAAAGTAATATCCATAAGTTTCCTTCGGATATCCCACAAATCTGCATTTGTCAGTTCAGGACTCCAGGTTATCTACGTCATGTCTTTTAACATGAGCAGGACATCCCCAGACTTTAAGATGTTTAAGGCCTGGTTTCCTCCCATTCCATATCTCATATGGAGTGATTTCAACAGATTTGTTGGGTACCTTGTTCAGGATATACATAGCCGAGCTAAGTGCATATCTCCATGAGGACACTAGTAATTTGAACATGCTCATCATGGATCGCACAATTTTCATTAATGTGTGATTTCTCCTTTCTGATACACCATTCATCTAAGGTGTATAAGGAGGTTTAAGTTGAGAAAGGATACCATTATCCTTTCAGTATTTAATGAACTCTGAACTCAAGTATTCACCACTCCAATCGGATCAGATGGTTTTTATACTCTTTCTAATTTGTTTCTCCACTTCATTCTTAAATTCTCTGAATTTCTCAAAGGCTTCATATTTATACTTCAATAAGTATATGTATCCAAATCTTGAGTGATCATCAGTGAATGTAAAGAAGTATGAGAAACTACCAATGGCTTGGGTAGACATAGGACCACATACATCTGAATGTATAAGTTCTAATATGTTTTTGGCTCGTTCTCTAATTCCACTAAATGGAGACAGTCATTTTGTCTATTAAACATGACTCACAGGTTGCATATGATTCATAATCAAATAGATCTAAATATCCATCTTTATGCATCCTTTAGAGTCTGTTTTCACTAATGTGTCCAAGCCTACAATGCCATAAGTAGGGTTTGTTCATTTCATACTTACTTCTTTTAATTGAAAAACTAATGTGTAAATTTTCATGAGACACATTTAATAGATACAAACCATTGGATAAAATAGCAGAAGCTATTAATTTATTTCCGAAATAAATTGAACAACTATTGTTCCCAAAATTTAAATTGTATCTAATTCTATCTAAACATGAAATAGAAATAATGTTTCTTATTATGCTAGGTACATAATTACAATCATCTAATGAAAAAGTGTCTCCGAATGGTAGCTTGAGCTTCACTGTCCCCACAGCGATCGCCGCAACTCTTGTGCCATTACCTAGCCTTAGCTCAACCTCGCCAGTCCTCAGCTTACATCTTCTTGTCAATGCCTGCACATAATTGCAGATATGAGATACACATCCTGTATGGGGCTGTGACTGAGTTCCTTTTTCGCGTCGAGCAAAGCTCGACGCGGTTTAAACGACGTCCAGCAATGTGGACGTGTTTTAGGCTATGCCACGTGGGCGCCACGTGGGCTAGCCTTAGGGCGTGAGAATACGGCCCCGGTCATACCGTCTGAATGGCGTCTTGGATAGACGATGCCATTTAGAGTACGACCCTAGTTTATCAGTGTACAGTCCGGTCTTGTCGTCTGAATGACGTCGGGATTGCACGAGGTGTTTCGTGAAACTTCTAATTGAAAATTACTTTTAACTTTTACTTTTCACATTAAAGATGTTGAAAAGATATTAGTTATTAATGAAGTTATTGGAGTATTTAACTCAAAATCTTAACGCATTGAATAGAATATGCATCATCTATTACACATGTGGGCTATAGGAGTTTACCTGAACGCATGTGTAGCCCTCGTCAAGTAGAGTGGAAGACGGCGAATATCCCCACGTAGTGTGAAAGTGGAAGACGGTCCCTTTGTCAGTGACGGACAGCTATTAGAGTCGTCCGCAGAGTCCACGCACTAAGACTAGGAAGATGACGGTGATTCCTTCAAGAGAGAGATAGAGAGGAGAGAGAGAAGGTGCAAAGAGAGCGGAGAAGAGAACTCACATAAGTCATCTTCTACTTGTCTCTATACACACATATATATAGAAGTCTCTCTAAGAATCCCCACGCAACAGGGATTCTAAATTTCTAATTCTCCACATCCATATCCAATGTGGAGTCCAACCCAATGTGGATGGCTATCCACAAGTGTGACCCATGTCACATGTTAGATCTCCTACTCAGACACATTAGGCATATTAGGTTTATTTCTCCTCTTATAAGTCTTCCTTTCGTATAGGAAAATGACGCGTACGAGAAAAATATATAAGTGAGACGTATTATATTAAGTCATCGCCATACTAATATAACATTGCAATTTCGGATCTCGTCTTATACCTCAAACCATAAGCTCACATCGGATTAAGTAGATCTGATCCCTCTGAAATCTCATCTTTAACCTCTAAAACTATGTTTCTGCGCTCATGATTATGTTGGAAATATCCATCATAATTGTTGACTAGTAATGAATTAGAATGGCATAGGTGTGATGCAAGTCGATCTTTTTTATACCACACATGTCAATCTGCTTCAACTTGACTACTTTCTTAGACATGTTATGTTGGAGTGCAGCATGTGTTGTAATTGCTGTGTCGGGATCCGACCGAGAAATGCAGTGGAATAAAATTTTCCGGATCGGATCCATCCCGTTTCGATCATTAAAATAAAACCGGAGTAAATTGGATTTACCTTCCGCGGATTCGAATCCGCGTTCATTTTTCGGTTCCGTCAGAGCGATGCCACAAGCCGCGCAGGTGTCCGGCCTCTAGCGGTATCCACGCGGTTCTCCTCGCAATGGATCGTCCTCGCCTCTTCACTTGATGCAGCGTTCGTGGATCCCGTCTGGCTGCGCGTAATCTGCCGCGACATGCGGATTCGGAATCTCCCGTCGGACGAAAAGCGGAGCAGTCGGGAATTGAAGCAGAGCCTCCATATGGCCGCCTCGTGTCGCATGCCCAATAGAGAGGAGAGAGAGAGAATGAATGACGGCTAGGTCAGAGTTGCTGGCCCCCAACGTAGTATCCGTTCTTTTATAATAAGTATGATTGTGATTTTTCGTAAAAACCCAGACTTATCCGAAATCCTGTCAGATTATCCATCGACTTGAAAACCTTTTGCTTGTGACCCTCTAAGCCCAATTAACAGTCCAGTTAATAACCCATTAAGCCCAGTAACTCTTTGCGGACCCACTGAATTGTTGGGTTTGTTGTGTCGAGATCCGACCGAAAAACGCAGTGGAATAAAATATTCGAGATCAGATCTATCCCGTTTCGCTCGTAGAAATAAAACCGGAGTAAATCGGATTTACCTTGCGCGGATTCGAATCCGCGTTCGTTTTCCGGTTCCGTTGGAGCGATGCCGCAAGTCGCGCCGATGCCCGACCTCTAGCGGTATCCACGCGGTTCTCCTCGCGATGGATCGTCCTCGCTTGATTCGACGTTCGTGGATCCGGTCTGGCTTCGCGTAATCCGCCGCGACATGAGGATTCAGAATCTCCCGTCGGACGGAAGGCGAAGCGGTCAGGAATCGAAGCGGAGCCTCCAGAGGACCGGCCACGTGTCGTGCGTCTGAAAGAGAGGATAGAGATGGAACGACGGCTAGGTTAGGGTTGCTGGCCCCCGACATAGCGTTCGTTCTTTTATAACAAGTATGTTTACGATTTTTCGTAGAATCCTAGACTTATCCGAAATCCTGTCGGATTATCCATCGACTTGAAAACCATTTGCGTGTGACCCTCTAGGCCCAAATACCAGTCCAGTTAATATCCCATTAAGCCCAGTAACCCTTTACTGAACCACTGAATTAATTAATATCCTCATATTCAATTAATCAGCCGAATTTAATGTCAAATTCGGACGGACTTCCGATCACGTTGAATGCCAAGTAACATTGCGTGATCCTAGATGGCACTGGGTTATTGCAACCCTCTATTGGAACCTTTCCGTCATCGGTTAGTGCGCAGATATAATCCTTCATCCGTGCAATGTTCCTGAATCCACCTAGGGTATGGTTTACTGTTAAACCCTATTCGGTCGATTCACTTGGACCAGATGCCGCTAATTTGAATTTGATAACTCCTTATCGAACACAGAGTCCGCCCTGGCTAGGGACTTTAAGCGCATCATTCCCGGAACATTCTCTCTCAAACTACCAAGAGCGGATGATCCCGTATTGAACACACAATTACCTTCGAAGGCATTTCCCTGAACCCGATCACTTGACTTATTGATAACCCATGGTTAGGGATTCGTTAGTCAAGGTCAAAGTTCAAAAACCTACCAACAAGATATCTTTAGCGTCTCAGGTCCAAGGATCATCCACGCAACTGTGACAAAAGAATCGAGCTGGTTAACAGTGAGGTGTTTAACATCCAACGATTCATAGTCGGATCAGTTCAGTAAACTCATTCGCCAATGAGTACCTACAGGTCCAACATAGCGTCTCCACACAAGTGACTTATAGGATCAGTCACCCTCATCATATGAGCAGAAGTAACCTATACTAGTCTATCCGGACGTTCGATGTCCTATCTCAAACATCCTATGACTAGGAACAATTAAGAACATGTGTTTATAAGTCTTCGGTCCCATAATTATGATCTCATCATAATCCGAAGACTATTGCACATGTTCATGGACTTCATCGTGATACGATAAATATAGATCGAATTAATTACACACAATGAATTATTGTCATTTATTAATAATTTGAATCAGTACATAATATCAGATTGGCATTGAGACCATCTAATACTAACAATCTCCCACTTGGACTAAAGCCAATCACTTTTATATAGAATACCCATATTCTCTAAGTGACGCTCAAAGACATTTTGAGACAAAAGCTTTGTAAGTGGATCTGCTATGTTGTCGGTTGAAGGAACTCTTTCCACTACAACATCTCCTCGAGCTATAATCTCTCTCATCAAATGAAAGCGCCGCAGAATGTTCTTCGACTTCTGATGAGAATTCGGCTCTTTCGCTTGAGCAATCGCCCCATTGTTGTCACACAGCAGCGGGACGGGACCATATATTCTTTCCACCACACCAAGATCGCCGATGAATTTCTTCATCCATACAACTTCCTTGGCGGCTTCAGCAGCAGCAATATACTCAGCTTCCATTGTCGAATCAGCAGTGGTTTCCTGCTTGGAACTTTTCCAGCTCACTGCTCCCCCGTTGAGTGTGAAAACAAAACCTGATGTTGACTTGCTGTCGTCAGGATCAGACTGAAAACTCGAGTCAGTGTATCATTGCAGCTTTAAGTCTCCTCCTCCATAGACTAGAAATAGATCCTTAGTCCTTCTCAAGTACTTAAGGATGCATTTCACAGCCTTCCAGTGTTCATCACCTGGATCTGCCTGATGTCTGCTCGTAACGCTTAGAGTATATGCTACATCAGGTCTAGTACATAGCATGGCATACATGATGGAGCCTATGACAGAAGCATTGGGGATTTTATCCATCACAAGCCTCTCTTCAGGTGTCTTGGGAGACTGACCTTTAAAGAGTGAAATTCCATGTCTCATCGGTATGAGACCTCTCTTAGAATTTTCTATGTCAAACCTTTTGACAATGGTTTCTATGTACATGGATTGGGTTAAAGCTAGCATCTTCTTTGATCTATCTCTATAGATCCGTATTCCTAATACGTAAGATGCTTCCCCCAAATCCTTCATGTAGGAGTTCTTTGACAGCCATATCTTTACTGATGACATCATTTCTGCATCATTCCCAATGAGTAGGATGTCGTCAACGTAAGTAATCAGAAATGTGATTGTGCTCCCACTGTTTTTCTTGTATACACAGGACTCATCTTCATTCTTAATGAAGCCATAAGATTTGATTGCCTCATCAAATCTTATGTTCCAGCTTCGGGAAGCTTGCTTCAGTCCATAAATGGACCTTTGCAACTTGCATACCATGTTTGGAGATTCTTTGAATGTGAATCCTTCTGGCTGTATCATATACACCTCCTCCTCAAGGTTTCCATTAAGGAAGGCAGTCTTCACATCCATCTGCCAGATTTCATAATCATGGTAGGTAGCAATGGCGAGAAGAATTCTGATAGACTTAATCATAGCAACGGGTGAAAAGGTTTCGTCATAGTCAACACCTTGTCTTTGACGATAGCCTTTCGCTACTAATCTTGCTTTATAAGTCTCAATACGTCCATCTGCACCGATCTTTATTTTAAATATCCATTTGCAGCCAATAGGTATTATACCATCGGGTAAATCTTCCAAGCTCCAAACTTGGTTGATGTACATGGACTGTATTTCAGAATTCATGGCTTCCCGCCATTTCCCGGCCTCTAGACTTTCAATGACTTCCTGGTAAGTCTTAGGATCATCATCCTCATTATAGAGTATCCTTGAACCATCCAAATTAATATGTCCGACATATCTTTCTGATGGTTTAGGTACTCTTTCAGACCTACGAGGTTCCTGTGTATCATTCTGAACATGTTTAAAAATTGACGGTTCATCTGATGAACCATTACCAGTTTGTGGGTCTGGAATTTCTTCCAGAATTACTATATTCCCACTGTCCTTCTGGAGAATATAATCTTCTTCCAGAAAGACAGCTTTCCTGGCCACAAACACCTTTTGTTCGCCAAGATGATAAAAGTAATATCTATAAGTTTCCTTTGGATATCCCACAAATCTGCATTTGTTAGTTCTAGACTCCAACTTATCTGCGTCATGTCTTTTAACATGAGCAGGACATCCACAGACTTTAACATGTTTACGGTTTGGTTTCCTTCCATTCCATATCTCATATGAAGTGGTTTCAATAGACTTTGTGGGTACCTTGTTCAAAATATATATAGCCGAGCTAAGCGCATATCCCCATAAGGACACTGGTAATTTGGACATGCTCATCATGGATCGCACCATTTCCATTAATGTGCGATTTTTCCTTTCTGATACACCATTCATTTGAGGTGTATAAGGAGGTGTAAGCTGCGAAAGGATACCATTATCCTTTAAGTATTTAATGAACTCAGTACTCAAGTATTCACCACCCTGATCAGATCGGATGGTTTTTATACTCTTTCCTGTTTGTTTTTCTACTTCATTCTTAAATTCTCTGAATTTCACAAAGGCTTCAGATTTATACTTCAATAAGTATATATATCCAAACCTTGAGTAATCATCAGTAAATGTAATGAAGTATGATAAATCACCAATGGCTTGGGTTGACATAGGACCACATGCATCTGAATGTATGAGTTCTAATATGTCTTTGGCTCGTTCTCCAGTTCTACTAAATGGAGACTTAGCCATTTTACCCATTAAACATGACTCACAGGTTGCATATGATTCATAATCAAATGGATCCAAGTATCCATCTTTGTGCATCCTTCGGAGTTTGTTTTCATCAATGTGTCCAAGCCTACAATGCCACAAGTAGGCTTTATTCATTTCATACTTACTTCTTTTAATTGAAGAAACGATGTGTAAATTATCATGAGACACATTTAATAGATACAAACCATTGGACAAAATAGTAGAAGCTATTAATTTATTTCTGAAATAAATTGAACAACTATTGTTCCCAAAATTTAAATTGTATCAAATTCTATCTAAACATGAAATAGAAATAATGTTTCTTATTATGCCAGGTACATAATAACATTCATCTAATAAAAATATGTCTCCAGATGGTAGCTTGAGGTTCACTGTCCCCACAGCGATCGCCGCAACTCTTGCGCTGTTACCTAGCCTCAGCTCCACCTCGCCGGTCCTCAGCTTATGTCTTCTTGTCAGTGCCTGCACAGAATTGCAGATATGAGATACACATCCAGTATCTAATACCCATGATATGCAATCTCTTATTGACAATTTTACATCTATTATATAGATACCTGAAGCGTCCTGCTGCTTCACAGTTCCTTGAGCCTTGTCCTTGAGGTATTCTTTGCAATTCCTCTTCGAGTGGCCCTTTTGGTGATAGTAGAAGCAATCACCTTTCTCAGCACTTTTAACTTTGTCTTTCTTGACAACCTTTGCCTTCCTCTGAACCTTGTTCTTACCTTTCCGAAAACCTTGGACTGCATGTCTTTTTCTGTTGGTCTTACCAACCATGAGGACTTGGAGTTTATCCTTCACAAAGTTCCCTTCAACAGTCTTTAACATGTTCAGTAGTTCAACTAAGGTGGCCTGGATCTTGTTTATGTTAAAATTAACGATGAACTGAGCATATGATTGTGGAAGTGAAGATAACACGAGGTATGTGTGCATCTCTTTGGGAAGTGTAATCCCAAGAGCATCCAGCCTTTCCACCCACTCAATCATCTTCAGTACGTGATTATGTACTGAAGTTCCCTCTGCCATCTGGGCCTTGAACAGATTCTTCGATATCTCATATCGTTCGATTCTGCTCTGCTCACCAAATAGCTCCTTCTAATGGAGCATAATGGATCTAGCATCCATCTCTTCATGTTGCCTCTGCAACTCATTACTCATAGAGGCTAACATGTAGTATTGGGCCATGGTGGAATCTTCCTTCTATTTTTCATACGCTATCATTTCCTCCTCTGGGGCATCTAATACTGGTTCAATAGGAGGTTCATTATCCAAGACGTAGGCAATCTGCTCAGACCTGAGGACAATTTTCATGTCCCTGAGCCAGTCTGAGTAGTTGATGCCTGTCAAACGGTTGGCATCAAGTATGCCTCGCAACGGGTTATAGTGCGATATTCTAGCCTACAGGAGATAATCAAATGATAATTAGCAGGTATTCAGATTAACTAAAACAAGATATGGTCTTTTATTATCTAGTTTTACTCTCACTAATTTTCAATGGACTGTATAACCTTCAGATATACAGAACGGGAGACGCCGACTGTCTCCTAGTAGGGATCAGAATCTCCAAGCATCACAGTATGACCTCGGGTAAACACGTAGTATCATACCGCTATCTAAGAGCAATCATCTCATGATAATTGCAACTCCTTACAATATCCGATCATATTTCAGCTCCCAAGTTATTAATGGTCCCGGGTAAACACAGTAGACCATTATCCCCGGTCTAAACATTACCATCAATACGTGATAAAGTAGAGTAGAAATATAGTTTCCAGGTAATCACATGAATGACTATATTGTTCCTCTACTCTTATCCAAAGGCATCTAATGCCATGATCAATAGTTCTCTCATCAGTCAATGGCAAACCTCGGGTAAACACATAGTATCTGCCACCAGTGAATTAAGTTCTATTAATCATATTGACGGAGAGCCACGCGGTGCATTCTCAATGACTCGCTCCGGCTTAGAATTTGTTACGAAGGTTTTACTTATTTAGTTTGGTCTCATCCTAGGTGATAGCATTAAATATATCGAATATATATATTTATACTAATAACCTAGCTAATTTGATTCACAATCAAAATAGAAACACACGCATCACATATATGTCATTAGTGTGGTCATGGACGGCACTGGGGTTTGACTTGAGCGAGACAGTCAAACGCACACACATACACAATATAACAACTTATATCATGAGTCTGCAAACCCATTGATTCAATGAACTCCTTCATTTCCTCTGGTCAGCAGTTGTGGATCATCCTCGCTCCGTGTACAGCCGCCTCGATCAAATTACATCATGAATTTAAAAGATGAAGCCTTATGGCAAATACATAGAGAGAGAGAGGTAGAATTACATTGGAATATGAGAGGGAGAGGTTCGCAGACCTCTATTTATTAATAAATAACAAACCACACAATCCGATTCCACATCTACAAAATTGCCCATCCATGACCACCATGTGTTTTAGTTAAACAAACCACACATGAATTGCAAATCAAATGGCTAAAGTAAAATTTTCAAAAATAACTAATAATTTTGGTTTCATAAAACCAGCGGCCAAATAAAAATTTTGGAGAATTTAGAATTTTCGAAAATCAATTTATACATGCTAATTTAAATTAGATTTAAACAAGCAGTCAACATACATCAAATGTATATTAAAATTTCAAAATATAACTTTCTAAATTATTCCATGCTAATTTCAAATTAATCTAACAATTAGATTAATCAACATATGTCATTTACTATTATCTCATATGAATCTAACAATTAGATCATAAAGTTAAAGTTAATTAATTATTTAACATTTAAATCAACAATTAACCATAACTATTAACAACATTTGTTAATCAGGATAATAATAATAATAAATTGTTATGAGTTTCCAGAAAATTAAATTGAATAAAACTTCAATTTCAAAAAAAATTTGAGATTTTGAAAGTTTTTAAAAACAATTTAAAATCAAAACCCAAAAAAATTTCAAGGTGATTTAGTCCCCCCCCTTTCTGGTCGAAACAGGGCTCAACCCAGCTGAGCCTGGGGTTCGGACCAGGGCACCTTGGTTCGGACCAGGGGTGCCTGGTCCAAGCCAGGGGGCGTCGAGCTCAGAGCCGGTCTGAGCCCGGCCCGGTCCAGTCGGACCATGCGGCTAGGAAACCCTAGCCGCATGGCCCAACCAAGCCCCTCCTTCCCCCCGACGGCGGCGCCTGCAAGCAAGAACCGTGGGGAGAAGGGGAGGCCGGTGACGGCACCAGCGCTTGGGGACACCAGACCGTCGTCGGTCACCCCACCGGCGCCGTTAAAGCCCCCCCCCCCCCCCCCCCCCCTCTATTCCTTTAAAAAAAAATTGTACGGAACCATGGGAAGGGGAGGGCGTCAACGGCCGGTCACCGCCAGACAAACCTCACCGACGGCATGGGTGATGTCGGCGGTGGCCGGTAGAACCCCCTGGTCACACCAGGTTCCTTCCTTGATGCCTAGCATCACCAATAATCACCTGTGAAACATCCTTTGAGTGTCGTTTTTCATCCCACGAAGAACACGAGATACCCAAAAAAATTTTTTACAATTTTTGTAGAAATAAAATTAATCAAATTAATTCCATCCATCTCATGAATATTGTTTCTCAAACAGGATCGTAAAATATGCATGGAATATAATTAGAAAATTAAATTTCAGAATTTGAAACGGCGAAGAATACAGTGAAAACCTAGCTCTGATACCACTATTGGGTTCGCTGTGTCGAGATCCGACCGAAAAATGTAGCAAAAGCGTGGTGGGCCCATAACCCACAGGTCCGAGGATCGTAACCTGGCTTTGATACCACTGTTGGGTTCGTTGTATCTAAATCCGACCGAAAAACGCAACGGAATAAAATATTCAGGATCGGATCTATCCCGTTTCGATCGTAGAAATAAAACCGGAGTAAATCAGATTTACCTTGCGCGGATTCGAATCCGCGTTCATTTTCTGATTATGTTGGAGTGATGCTGCAAGTCGCGTAGATGCCCGACCTCTAGCGGTATCCACGCGGTTCTCCTCGTGATGGATCGTCCTCGCTTCCTCACTCGATTCGACGTTCGTGGATCCCGTCTGGCTTCGCGTAATCCGCCGCGACATACGGATTCAGAATCTCCCGTCGGACAGAAGGCGGAGCGGTCGGGAATCGAAGCGGAGCCTCCAGAGGACCGGCCTCGTGTCGTGCGTCTGGAAGAGTGGATAGAGATGGAACGATGGCTAGGTTAGGGTTCCTAGCCCCCGACGTAGCGCCCGTTCTTTTATAATAAGTCTGTTTACGGTTTTTCGTAAAAACCCCGACTTATCCGAAATCCTGTTGAATTATCTGTTGACTTGAAAACTATTTGCGTGTGACCCTCTAGGCCCAAATACCAGTCCAATTAACAGTCCATTAAGCCCAATAACCTTTTACTAACCCACTAAATTAATTAATATCCTCATATTCAATTAATCAGCCGAATTTAATGTTCCACAATAAATTCGGATGGACTTCCGATCACGTTGGATGCCAAGCAACATCGCGTGATCTTGGATGGCACTGGGTTATCGCAACCCTCTATTGGAACCTTTCCGTCATCAGTTAGCGCGCAGATATAATCCTTCTCCGTGCAATGTTCCTGAATCCACCTAGGGTATGCATTACTGTTAAACCCTATTCGGTTGATTCACTTGAATTAGATGCCGCTAATCTGAATCCGATAACTCCTTATCGGACAAGAAGTCCGCCCTGGCCAAGGACTTTAAGCGCATCATTCCCAGAACATTCTCTCTCAAACTACCAAGAGCAGATGATCCCATATTGAACACACAATTACCTTCGAAGGCATTTCCCTGAATCCGATCACTTGACTTATTGATAACCCATAGTTAGGGATTCGTTAGTCAAGGTCAAAGTTCAAAAACATACCAACAAGATATCTTTGGCGTCTCAGGTCTAAGGATCATCCAGCAACCA
The DNA here is from genome assembly GCA_030544215.1 of Zantedeschia hybrid cultivar. Taxonomy (NCBI): domain Eukaryota; kingdom Viridiplantae; phylum Streptophyta; class Magnoliopsida; order Alismatales; family Araceae; genus Zantedeschia; species Zantedeschia hybrid cultivar. Next base: position 8,531,139 of record JARZZO010000013.1, on the reverse strand, counting down.
TGACAAAAGAATCAAGCTGGTTAACAGTGAGGTGTTTACCATCCAGCGATTCATAGTCGAATCAGTTCAGTGAACTCATTCGCCAATAAGCACCTACAGGTCCAGCATAGTGTCTCCACACAAATGACTTATAGGATCAGTCACCCTCATCATATGAGCTGAAGTAGCCTATACTAGTCTATCCGGATGTTCGATGTCCTATCTCAAACATCCTATGGCTAGGAACAATTAAGAACATGTGTTTATAAGTCTTCGGTCCTGTAATTATGATCTCATCATAATCTGAAGACTGTTGCACATGTTCATGGACTTCATCGTGATACGATAAACATAGATTGAATTAATTACACACAATGAATTATTGCTATTCACAGGTGGTGGAAGGCAGCCTGGTTGGCCTTCCACGAAAAGGTGGTAAAAAGTGAAAAAGGTGGCCAAAAGCTGGAAGGCAAGGTGGCTGGCCTTCCAAGGGTGGTGGAAGGAGAGGGGTGGCCTTCCAAAGATGGTAGAAGGCGAGGGGTGGCCTTCCAGGGATGGTGGAAGGCGAGGGGTGGCCTTCTAAAGATGGTGGAAGGCGGCTGGCTGGCCTTCCAGGGATGGTGGAAGGCGGCCTGGTTGGCCTTCCACGGGTGAGAGGAAGCGGAGATTGGTTAATGGGCCTGATTATTTAGTGGGTTGAATTATGTGAGAAAATCTGATGGGCTAAATGAGATGGATAAAATGATAGGTTTGGTGATGATGGGCTAATGATGGATGGGGTTCATGACTAAAAGAGTGGTCCAAAATCAGTGTCTACAAATGCCCCTCCGGGACACCTGTTTTGCAGTGGAGTGGAACGGAATGATAAATAGGTGTTCTGGAAATCGAAACTGATTTTGGACAACCCGAAAAAGGAATGAGCTATATCCAAGGATGATATGCAAATGCGGCAAATGCATGAAGCTAGCTATTCGAGTTGCAAGAGTGGTTTAAGAAAAGGGACAAAGTTCAGTACTAGAGAATCACAGTCCGTGGGACCCTCGGGTGCTGGAACCGCGAGGCCTTGGCGCACCAGGATGCAACGATCTGGCCCAAGGGGATCTCGAGCATGAAAGATAGAGGAGTATGACTTGAAATGGTCTCGACACAACGGGCGCGCGGTGGCCTGGCGCATCATGTGATCGCCAAGTAAGAGCATCTCAAGCACACGTATTGGAAAAAAGGATGAGGTCTTGCAATTCAAAGGGCTAACAGACGAACGATCGCCAGACTCACAGATCAACAATGGGTTAAGCAGAGTGGTAAATTATGGTCATTGCCCCTAGGGCGGGAATGGTGGACGATGCTTATGCAATGCATGCTGGTTTAAAAATTAGAAAACAAATTCCTAATGCAAACAGGAGGGATTTATTGGCCAATCGAATAACTTGGAGAATATAGACTCCTCATTGTTTTGTTTAAAGAGGAACTCAGAGTCTATATGCCCAAAGTTATTAGCCTCCTGTGTCTTCAATCCTACTTGCTTCAGATTCCCTGCAGCTGCAAGAACGCACATCAGTAAATGTAAATAATCAATGATCCACAATATCTTAATGACAAGCTGTAAGGAAGCGAGGGACAAAGGTCCCTGTCGAGTCGAAGCCAGCACGGAAGATAGGGCCATTCTCAAAGTAGAATTCCAATCCGGCTGCTTTTTGCTTCGACTCGACAGCAAAAAGTGTCCACCTTTTGGACATAGAATCCTTTTCCTGTATGCACAAAATGAAGGGGAAGCAGTTAGTAGCATCTGTTTTCGGCCCCTTACCCAAAAGAGCAACTACCTTTTCCCTAGCCTTCGCATAGGGTCAAGGGGCCGTGTTACTAACCAGACAAAAGGAAGAATATTGAAACTGATGCGACAAGTAAATATGCAAATGCTGGTGGATATTAACAAATGAGGTGTGTGATGAACGAAAACATGTTTTTGTCCAACCACCTGGTGACTGCCCAAACTTAGCCTGGTCGAATGATGAAAGGGAAATGCACACTCAACTTCCCAGGTATCCTAAGTACACATCTAGATTGATTTGGGCCTCTAGACTCCTCAAACTAACCTTGACCGGTTAAGACTCATACTGATGACAATACCGTCATGCCATGCTTAGGCTCCCAGTTGCTTCCGACCACCAAGTTTGCCCAAAAGGTTTTCGAGGTAAATGTTTTGCCCGACCCGGGTCTCTTTCCTCACAATCTAGAAGGTATATGATGGAACACCTTGGAACCCTAACGGTCAACCGCGCGACGTTGACCCGGAATCAGAAGCCATCGCACCTATTGGTGACGCGCATGCATTGACCTAAGCCCGAAGTCTTCGAGAGTACACATTGAGATTATGGTTAAGAAATTAGTTCACCAGAAACAACGACATTACTCTTTACCCATTTTGGACTCCTGTGATCATATGAACTTGTGACGATTTTTGAAAAACGAACCATTTTAAAATAATGTTCAATCTTTAGATAGCTATCTCGTGTCAAACCTTGAGGGAGAAAAAGTGAAGAAATTTTGGAGACAAACTTCACAAGAGGATCGACAAACCCGTTAAAAGGGCGAGCTGTGACAAAACGGACCCCTTTTGACCTCATAGATGCCCTTATTTGACTTTTCAGGCCTTTGGTAGATTTTATGGCCAGGCACGGTCACGACCAGGCTTTTTTCATGATTGTTTGAACTCCTTTTCTTTTTGGGTATTTTTTTTTGATGCTTTTGACATTTTTTTGGGGTTATTTGATATTCCGCCTGCGGGGACACTGCCCTCTTCGCGTGCTCTGGTCCTTTACATTTAATTTTTGGGCCCTTTTGAGGGGTTACATCTATCGGGTTGTTGAGGAACCGCAGTTTGCTGAGCTCGACCATTTAAGGGCGTCAACTGTCCTGATCGGTCAAAAGACGAAGAACAAAGGTTGCATTTTGACAGTACACTAAAGACTTGGAACTCATTTTAAGAAGGTTCTCTTTGAAAAAACGTGTAGGTGTGTGCATCTCAGGATGATCATAGGGATCCGTATGAAAGTAAAGTAGACACGTCCAAGGTTCTGGTGGACCAAAGTCTTAGCCAAACCGCAAGGTTAACCCAATCTATCATGCAACTAGACCTAGACAGGGGGTTACGTGACAGTCACTAGACAGCTGGATTTTGTGTCTTTTATAATTTTTTTGTCATTTTCATTAAAGTATGTACATATTTACAAATATTTTTGATGCTTTTTAGATATTCGATTTTTTGGAGATTTTGAAATTTTTGATTTTTTTGCATTTAAAGAGTAGAATTTTTAGATAGACTCCTATCCAAAGAAAAATATTTTTCAAATATTTACACTTATTTGCTAACTCTTGAATTAGAAACAAAAGAACTTACTTACCTCTACAACTTGTAGATAAAGAGGAGGCTATCCAATCCCCAAGCGATTATGCACAAGACTCAGAGAGTGAGTCAGACATGTTGCAAAGGTGGGTCCTTGAGACAGAGACCCAATGATGGCAGAATTGCCCCAGGAGTGAGCTACGACTGGTGATAAGAGCCTGAGAAGGGCAGGTGTATAGAATAGAAAGGGAATGAGAGTGGTGGGTACCGGTTCATCCCTCACTAAGGAGGCTCCTTCTCGTCGAGTGGTTGATTCATAGAGCAGCAGCTGTGTAGAGAAATCTTTTGCATCTTCTCTTTGAGCTTCATTGCTTGTTTCCTTTAACTCATCCTCAAGATAGTGTATCTTGAGTACCTCTTGACTTTCCTTCACAAAGTGATCCAAGAGACTCCATTTTCTTGATCCTTCAGTTGGTTTGGTTAGTATGTAACCCAATTTGAATCCTCCAATAGTCGGATTTTCAAAGATAGGTTCTTGAATTCACTGCTCTTCCTTGCCTATCCCAGATCCCGAACTATACCCCATCTTGTCCATAAGCTGCCAACCTATGCTAGGCTGGGGCTTAGCCTGAGAGTCAACCAATGAAAGGACGGGCTCTTTCCCTTTTCCAGAAGTGATCATGGATGGAATTTGTTCAGTCGAGAGTGATTCCAAAGATTCAAGACAGGGAGTTCTCTGCATTTTGACAATCTTCCCATTGTATAGGAATTTATAGCACTGATGATTAGTGGAGGGCACTCCCAGGGTTTGGTCCATCCAAGGCCTTCCCAGAATGACGTTGTCTATGGGCTTGACATCAAGGATGTAGAATTCAAAGATCATGGCCACCAGCCCAATTTCCAGTTTCCCATTTGCTGGTCTTTGAGAATGATCATGGGTTGAGACCATCATGGGAGTAGACTCAATCTCTTCTTGATCAATCCCTATTTTCTTGAGGGTCTTAAATGGAAAAACATTGATTGATGCCCCGGTATCCAACAGGATGGAGTCCAATGAGTGACCCTCGAGTGTTGGGGTCAAGCATGAGGGAAGGGATTGGCATTCAGGAGGAGCCAGATCCTTATCTGTGAAGGATATCGTAGGTGTCTGTGTGACTGAAAGAATGGCATTTGTTTGCCCCCTGATAGGAAGATCTTCATTGACTGTAATTCGCTGGAGGAACTTGAACAATGTCTCCCTGTGTGTAGGAGCTCTCCTAATCAACTCTAGGACTGGCATCTTGGCGGGAGTTCTCCCTAGATGTTGTAGGATGTCATATTTGGATTGAATAATCCTTTTAGACAGATCTGAATCCTCTTAAGAGTCCAATGGTTGACTTGTTGGGGGAATGATGTGATTTCTCAGTGTAACACCAATCGGACTGGGGTCCACTGCCTGATGTGACTTTAGTGGTTGAACAGGTGGTGAATTCATTAGGCAGACTTGGGTTACTGGACCTAGCTTTGGTGTTGAACCCAAGATGGATAGAGGAGGTTCTCTAATTGAGATTGAGGGAACTTGGACCCGAGTGACTGGGTTGATAGCTGTTGGTTGTTCCCTAGGTCGTATCAAGACCAAAGGTTTGTCTTGGATAATAGTGGAGACTCCTTGCAACGGCTCTCTAGGTTTGGTCATCCTAGTGAGACACTCATGCCATATCCCAACCTCTTCATACTCTCAGTACTGTCCTCTGTGATTGACATTTGGTTCCAAATTTTTGACAAGGGTGCTCACCCTTTCTAGAGAGCTAGATGAATCTTGAGCTACCTGATGAGAGGGCGGAGGGCCCTTAACTTTCAAGGTTTCAGTAGCCTCTTTCATGTGCCCCCAATTAATCTTGGTGCTAGAGAAAGGGGGAACTGCTGAATATGGTTTCTGATTGGATTGGTTGTCTGATCTGGACATAGGACTGGATGACCTAAAGGGTTGCCCCAAGGCACTCACCTGTTCATTGATTGTCACTCCCTCTATTGGTGGAGTCCTCTTACTTCTGTTCTGATTTTCAAAGAAGGACGGCGAAGTGGAACTCCAGATCTGAGATTGAACTACCCGAGCTCGATTATAAAGTTGTGCGAATGTGTGAAATTCGTTCAGCATGAGAATAGCTCGCAGCTGCGGGGTAGCGTTATTGACCAACATGGTGATAGCTTGAGATTCGGGGATTGCCACTTCCATCCTAGAGGCTATTGCCCTCCACCTATTGGCAAAATACGTGAACTCCTCTTCAGGCTTCATCTTTTCCATCACAAGATCAAACAAGGTGGGAGGCATGGTTGTCATATGGCTAAACTGAGTGAGGAATTTTTCGGAGACCATATCAAAATTGATTAGGTCTATGGCGGGTAAGGAAGAAATCCATCTTAAGGCCTCACCTTCTAAGGAATTCTGGAACAGATGGACAAGGAGGACTCTGTCGTAGACCCATTGATGGGAATCCATGAGGAAACTTGACAGGTGATCATGAGGGTCAGAGGTGCCATCATATTTCCTGTACTTGGGGGCTTTGAATCCGGGCGGAAAGTAGGCCGGAGGGAGCTTGTAATAGCTCGAGAGAGAGTGCAGTTGTTTCAAGGTAAGTTTCTCGGCTATGAACTTACGCACACAGGTTTCAACCTCACTTTTGTAGATGAATTCTTTCTGCTCGGGAGGAGGTGTAGTTTGAGAGATTGGAATTGGCGTGACGGGTGGAGCAACTAGAGTAGGAGTTGGCTGGTTAGTGCGGGTCTGAGCTCTGTTGGAAGATCCTTGGAAGTGAGTTCTTAGAGGAGTGGCATCTTGAGTTTTGCCGCAAGAGGCCAACTGGATGATTTGATCAGGGGTGTACCGTGATAACACGGCAATAAGTTGCTGGTCCTCACTCGGGTTTTGAAAGGTTCTGTTGGAGATTATAGGGTCACTTTCTGAAGAGGAAGATTCATCCAAGTATCTTCCCTTAAGTTCCTCTCTAGGTGTTTGGATCATGCCCACAAATGTTTGTTGTGGATCCTCTTCAATCTCGAACAGAGGGTTGTGTGTGGCATTGTTACCAAACTCATACATTTCATCATACACAGTGTTAACATACATTTGGTTCATTATGAAGTACAAATCCTAAGAGATTTTATATTTCACTTGGAAGGTTAACTGTATATTATGAGTGTTGGTTTCTAACAAATCAAGTTCAAACCCTTAACGACCCTGGAATTTTTCAAAACTTATTCGACCAGAGTTTAGTTAGGTGTCTTAAATTTTGAAACAATTTTCTCAGTGACACCTATAGGTGAGTGATTGTGAATGGAAAGGCTCAATTAATTCCTTACACAAAACCCGGGATCCTATTAGGTGGTTTAGGTACAACCCGCTCGGCGGCCAAGTGGGAATCCCTGGCTCGCGGAGACTGACGGAGGTTCCCAATAGAATAAGACTAGTCACACCCGAGTGGGAATCCTCAGGTGGAGAGTCAAACACTGTGGGAGAGGTAACTAGAAGTGTGATGCCGGCCCTTCCTTAAAAACCCCTGCAGATAGTACCCTTGAATCAACCTACAATCTAGTAGACAAGAGAAGACAAGAGAACAGTAAACAAACTGGAACAAGCAACAATTTAATTTGAAAAATTGGACAGCGAAAAGTAGGCAGCTAGAAGGCCAGATCTTGGACGGCCAGCTAGTTGGCCATCCTAGAGCCTGGACGGCCAGGCCGTTGGCCGTCCTGCATTCTGGACGGCCAGGTGCTTGGCTGACCTAGAGCTCTGGGCGGCCAGGCAGTTGGCCGTCCTGCATTCTGGACGGCCAGGTGCTTGGCCGTCCTGGAGCTCTAGACGGCGGCCAGGCACTAGGCCGTCCGGTCTGGGCTGGACGGCCGAGCACTTGGCCGTCCGGTCCACTGGACGGCCAGGCACTTGGCCGTCCGGTCTGGCCGGCCAAGCACTTGGCCGTTAGGGACTCTGGGCGGCCAAGTGCTTGGCCGTCCGCGGGAGGAGCTCTTACCCTTTATGCGCGGCGAGCAAGAGAGTGTCCCACCGTGATCGCCAGAGGGGTGTAGGCACCCGGAACGTCCCCCGCCGCTGCTGTGGGCTTCGGGTGAGGGTTCCTCCGTTCGTCTTAGCACTGTGGCGATTTAAGGGGGGTTAGAAATTAGGATGTGTGATCGCCATGAGCATTACCTTACGGTCCCTGTGCTCCGCAGGATTGTAGAGTGATGTGATCGCGTTCTGAGGGAGCAGGAGATGGTGGTTCCTACTTCTCTTCCTCCGGCCGGCCAGAGGAGGAGAGCTCGGTAGTCTGCGCGCAGAATCTGGTAAGAGCCCCTGAAAAGAGAAGACAAACAAAGAAAAGACAATAACCCAATTAGAACTGTGATATGTAGAATCTATCCATAAAAATATGAAAACTAACTAAAATTAGAGGGAGACGTACCGGATGGGTGTTTGGGAGGGAAGGTGACCATATGTTATGGCCACCCACCTCCCGTTTTTTATTTGAAACCTCTGGGGGTACATAAGGATTGCTAAGTCATTCTAGGATGCATGCATGCAGATAAGTGCTCGTGTGTGAAAAGTGAGGTGCTGTATTAAAAGTGGACAGAAGAGTGAGAGAGGAAGAATGTTACGGCATGGATGGAAAGTGAGAATGCAATGAAATGAAGAAAGGAGAAAAGTAAAAGTGGGTTAGGAAGACAAGCCCATTTGGAGTGCGAAGAATTCCTCTGAAACTCTCTGACTCCTTGCCCTCTCGACTCCTCAAAGCCGACCCGCTTTGAGAAAGAAACTCCTTCTTAATCCCTTTCCAACTCCTTTGCTCGAGGGAACCTGGGGGGTTTAAATAGGTGAAGGGAAAAATAGGAGGAAATAGGGGTCTAAATCCCCGTAAACCATCCTGGAGCCAATGGGAAGTGGTCAAGGGTCGGAGGTGGTGCGCGCGGCAGTCGCCGGAGTGGGGAGTGATCGGAGTAGTGGGGACGAGGGTGACGAGTGGAGGAGATCGTGGGGAAGACGAAGTCAAAGTGGTAGTTAGGGGAGTGGACGGCCAGCCATCTTGCCTTCCAATCCCGTGGAAGGCCAGGTAGCTGGCCTTCCACGAAGTGGTGGAAGGTGGCCCGGTTGGCCTTCGAAGGGGGTGGAAGGCAAGGGGTGGCCTTCGAAGGGGGTGGACGGCAAGGGGTGGCCTTCGAAGGGTGGTGGAAGGCAAGGGGTGGCCTTCGAAGGGTGGTGGAAGGCGGGCTGGCTGGCCTTCCATGAAAAAGTGGTAAAAAGTGAAAAAGGTGGCCAAAAGGTGGAAGGCAAGGTGGCTGGCCTTCCACGGGTGGTGGAAGGCAGCCTGGTTGGCCTTCCACGAAAAGATGGTAAAAAGTGAAAAAGGTGGCCAAAAGGTGGAAGGCAAGGTGGCTGACCTTCCAAGGGTGGTGGAAGGCGAGGGGTGGCCTTCCAAGGATGGTAGAAGGCGAGGGGTGGCCTTCCAGAGATGGTGGAAGGCGAGGGGTGGCCTTCCAAGGATGGTGGAAGGCGGGCTGGTTAGCCTTCCAGGGATGGTGGAAGGCGGCCTGGTTGGCCTTCCACGGGCGAGAGGAAGTGGAGAATGGTTAATGGGCCTGATTATTTAGTGGGTTGAATTATGTGAGAAAATCTGATGGGCTAAATGAGATGGATAAAATGATGGGTTTGGTGATGATGGGCTAATGATGGATGGGGTTCATGACCAAAAGGGTGGTCCAAAATCGGTGTCTACAGGGACCAGATACGCTTTCTACCACACCAAGATCGCCGATGAATTTCTTCATCTATACAGCTTCCTTGGCGGCTTCAGCAGCAGCAATATACTTGGCTTCCGTTGTCGAATCAGCAGTGGTTTCCTGCTTGGAACTCTTCCAGCTCACTGCTCCCCCGTTGAGTGTGAAGACAAAACCTGATGTTGACTTGTTGTCATCAGTATCTTTCTGGTGGTTTAGGTACTCTTTCAGACCTACGAGGTTCCTGTGTATTATTTTGAACATGTTCAAAAGCTAACGGTTCATCTGATGAACCATTACCAGTTTGTAGGTCTGAAATTTCTTCCAGAGTTACTTTACTCCTACTGTCCTTCTAGAGAATATAATCTACTTCCAAAAAGACAGCTCTCCTGGCCACAAACACCTTTTGTTCGCTAAAATGATAAAAGTAATCACCTTTCTCAGCACTCTTACATTTGTCTTTCTTGACAACCTTTTACTTTCTCTGAACCTTGTTCTTACCTTTCTGAAAGGCCTGGACTGCAAGTCTCTTTCTGTTGGTCTCACCAACCATGAGGATTTGGGGTTTATCCTTCACAAAGTTCTCCTTTGCAGTCTTCAACATGCTCAGTAGCTCAGTTAAGGTGGTCTGGATCTTGTTCATGTTAAAGTTAACGATGAACTGAGCATATGATTGTGGAAGGGAAGATAACATGAGGTCAGTATGCAACTCCTTGGGAAGTGTAACCCCAAGAGCATCCAGCCTCTCTACCCATTCAATCATTTTCAGTACATGGGTCTGTACTGAAGTTCCCTCTGCAATTTGAGCCTTGAACATATTCTTAGATATCTCATATCGTTCGATTCTACTCTACTCACCAAACAGCTCCTTCAAGTGGAGTATAATGGATCTAGCATCCATCTCCTCATGTTGCCTCTGCAACTCATTGCTCATAGAGGCTAACATGTAGCATTGGGCCATGGTGGAGTCTTCCTTCCACTTTTTGTATGCAATCATTTCCTCCTCTAGGGTATCTAATACTGGTTCAGTAGGAAGTTCATTATCCAAGACATAGGCAATCTGCTCAGACCTGAGGACAATCTTCAGGTTCCTGAGCCAGTCCGAATAGTTGGTGCCTGTCAAATGATTGGCATCAAGTATGCCACGTAACGGATTGTGGTGCGACAGTTTAGCCTACAGGAGATAATTAAATTAAAATGAGCAAACTATTAGTTTATTTAAACCAATATATGAACTTTGTTTATCTAGTTTTATTCCCACTAATTTTCGTCGGACTGTATAACCTTCAAATATACAGAACGGGAGACACCGACTGTCTCTTAGTAGAGATTAGAATCTCCAAGCATCACATCATGACCTCGGATAAACACATAGTATCATACTGTTATCTCAGAGCAATCATCTCATGATAATTGCAAACTCCTTGAAATATCCGATCATACTTCGGCTCCTAGGTTTAATGGTCCCGGATAAACACAGTAGACCATTATTCCTAGTCTAAGATTTACCACCAATACGAGACAGAGTAGAGTATAAATATAGTTCCCGGGCAAACACGTGGATAACTATATCGTTCCTCTACTCTTGTCCATAGGCATCTAATCCCATGATCAATAGTCCTCTCAACAGACGATGACAAACCTCGGGTAAACGCATAGTATCTGCCACCACTGAATTAAGTTCTATTAATCATATTGATGGAGAGCCACGCGGTGCATTCTCAATGACTTGCGCTACGGCTTAGAGTTTGTTACGAAGGTTTTATTTTATTTAGTTCGGTCTCATCCTAGGCGATAGTATTAGATATATCGAATATATATTTATACTAATAACCTAACTAATTTGATTCACAATCAAAATAGAAACACACGCATCACATACATGTCATTAGTGTGGTCATGGACGGCACCGCGGTTTGACTTGAGCCAGACAGTCAAACACGCACACACACGCACAATATAACAGTTTATATCATGAGTCTGCAAACTCATAGATTTTAATGAACTCCTTCATCTTCATCTGGTTGCAGTTGTGGATCATCCTCGCTCCGTGCGCAGCCGCCTCGATCAAATTACATCATAATTTCATAATTACATGATAATTTAAAAGAGGAAGCCTTATGGCGATTACATCAAGGAGGGAGGTAGAAATACAAAGGAATATGAGATAGAGAGGTTCACATACCTCTATTTATTAACAAATAATAAACCACAAAAAGATTCCACATCCACAAAATAATGCCCATCCATGACCACCATGTGTTTTAATTACACAAACCACACATCAAATGCATATCAAATGGCTAAAGTAAAATTTTCGAAAATAACTAATTTTGGTTTCATAAAACCAAGAACCAATCAAAATTGGATTTAGAAATTTTCGAAAAATAATGTAATGCTCATTAAAACAAAATTAAACAAGCAATTAATAACACATCAAATGTGTATGTTAACCAAATAGATCAATTCCCTCTTAATATTCCATGCCATTATTTAGTGTGAAATTAATGTAATTAATTTAACATTTAAATTAATTTGCATTAACAACATCATATTTAACAATTTAGATAATCAATAAATCAACAACTAACTTGTCAATTCTTAATAGATTCTAAATCTAAATAGGCCCAATAAATATCAAAAACATTTTTTTTAAAATTTAAATTCTGGGAAAAACAATTTTTTCAGAATAATTAGATTCAATTAGGCCAAAATAATGAAAAAAAATAGTCCTGGTCCAAAGGACCAGGCCGGCCCAACCCTCTGCTGGACCTGGGTCCAGCAATGGGCTGAGCTCAGCCAGCAGCTAGGCTCGGACCAAGACCGGCCCCTGTGGCCGGCCTAGTCCGGGCCAGCTACTGGGTTGGCTCGGGCTCTTGCCCGGCCCGGCCCAGCAGGGGCCGGCCCGCCCCTTTCCTGCAAGCAGCTAGGAAACCTTAGCTGCGTGCAGGAAGGGGTGGGTGGCGCCACCGTCGGCCACCTGCCCAGCAGGGCCGGGCAGCGTGGCCACGCCAGGGCACCGGCTGGCGGCCAAGGCCCCGGCGATGGCGCCGGAGGTGCCTGGTCGGCCGGCGGTGCCCTCCCCTCCCCTTCTTTGTTGTATTAACCGAAACCTCCCCCCCTCCCCTTTTGTTCTTAATCAAAGAAGATGGAGAGAGTGGGATGGCTTCTGGCTCATTCTGATGCCGGTCAACAAGCCGACGATCTCCAGTGACCCTCCGGGAAGGATTTGTGTCGCCGATGAGCCACTCCCAAACGATTTGGGATGTTCCTGGGGATCAAAAAACACATGCCCGTTCTTCGTCCCACGAAGAACACAAGATATCCCACATAATAATTTTTCTTGGCAGAATAAAAATTCCTTTCTTTTTTTTATAGAGTTCATCGGATGAACAATATTCTTGCGAAGAAAAATTAATAACAGCAATAAACAACATGGAATATTAATATTTAAAGAACGATCTATTTGTCGACCGAAACGACGAAAACACAGTGGAACCTGGCTCTGATACTACTATTGGAATCGCTGTGTTCGGATCTGACTGAGAAATGCAGCGGAATAAAATTTTCGGGATCGGATCCATCCCGTCTTGATCATTAAAATAAAACTGGAGTAAATTGGATTTACCTTGCGCGGATTCGAATCCGCGTTCGTTTTTCGGTTCCGTTGGAGTGATGCCGCAAGCCGCGCAGGTGCCCGGCCTCTAGCGGTATCCACGCAGTTCTCCTCGCGATGGATCATCCTTGCCTCCTCGCCCAATGCAGCGTTCGTGGATCCCGTCTAGCTGCGCGTAATCTGCCGCGACATGCGGATTCGGAATCTCCCGTCAGACGGAAGGCGGAGCAATCGGGAATCGAAGCGGAGCCTCCAGATGGCGGCCTCGTGTTGCACGCCCAGTAGAGAGGAGAGAGAGAGAAAGAATGACAGCTAGGTCAGGGTTGCTGGCCCCCGACGTAGTATCCGTTCTTTTATAATAAGTCTGTTTGCGGTTTTTCGTAAAAACCCAGACTTATTCGAAATCCTATCGGATTATCCATCGACTTGAAAACCTTTTGCATGTGACCCTCTAGGCCCAATTACCAGTCCAGTTAATAACCCATTAAGTCTAGTAACTCTTTACAGACCCACTGAATTAATTAATATCCTTATGTTTAATTAATCAGCCGAATTTAATGTCCCACAATAAATTCGGACGGGTTTCCGATCACGTTGAATGCCAAGCAACATCGCGTGATCCTGGATGGCACTAGGGTTATCGCAACCCTCTATTGGAACCTTTCCGTCAACGGTTACCGCGCGGATATAATCCTTCATCCATACAATGTTCCCGAATCGACCTAGGATATGGTATACTGTTAAACCCTAGCCGGTCGATTCACTTGAATCAGATACCGCTAATCTATATCGGATAACTCTTTATCTGATACAGAGTCCACCCTGGCCAGGGACTTAAGCGCATCATTCCCGGAACATTCTCTCTCAAACTACCGAGAGCGGATGATCCCGTATTGAACACACAATTACCTTCGAGGGCATTTCCCTGAACCCGATCACTTGACTTATTGATAACCCATGGTTAGGGATTCGTTAGTCAAGGTCAAAGTTCAAAAACCTACCAACAAGATATCTTTGGCGTCTCAGGTCCATCTACGCAATTGTAACAAAAGAATCGAGCTGGTTAACAGTGAAGTGTTTACCATCTAGCGATTCATAGTCGGATCAGTTCAGTGAACTCATTCGCCAATGAACACCTACAAGTCCAGCATAGTGTCTCCACACAAGTGACTTATAGGATCAGTGACCCTCATCATATGAGCTGAAGTAACTTATACTAGTCTATCTAGATATTTGATGTTCTTCTCAAACATCCTATGACTAGGAACAATTAAGAATATGTGTTTATAAACCTTCGGTCCCGTAATTATGATCTCATCATGATCTGAAGATTATTGCACACGTTCATGGACTTCATCGTGATACGATAAACATGGATTGAATCAATTACACACAATGAATTAATGTCATTTATTAATAAACTGAATCAATACATAGTATTGGATTGGCTTTGAGACCATCTAATACTAACAACATGGTTCTTGAAAGATGTGTTAAAGTAGCATCATCAAGTGTCCATATCATAACAAGGTGCATAGTCCCAAAGGACATAATAAAAAGATAGAGGCTTTACACAGTGATGAAACAAAGATCCATTTAGTCATTCCTCTGAGAGTCAAAAGGATAGCATATACAGTATAATTAGTATGTCACAGTAAAACTAAGAGCAGGAATAGCCACACTCAGACACCATACAAATCTATAACGCTATGCTCTACTAAGCGCATCCAGGTTGCCCACTTAGCTCTCCTCAAATTCGGCTATCAACAGGCAACATGAAAAAGTCCATGTCCGACTATTTTTAATCAGTCTCATTTTAGCCGTCTACTAAATCAATTACGACTCCTATCATGCTCCCACAAAATGTGAAATATACACTCCCACTGAGTGCGAAGTCTATAAAGTCTATCTCATCATACTTGCTCTTATAGCAACATAGCGATTGTCTGTGTAAGTAGACCGATCACAGTCTAGTAGCAAATATATTCACATTTACAAATATAAGTGCAGTAATAATGTAAAGAAAATACTCATATTTTATTGTATAAAATGGTGTTCATAACCAAAAAAAAAACAACAACTAGACTATTCTTAATTCTAAACTTACAATATGTTTGAGAAACGAAATTCTTATAAGAAGTTTGGTGAAAGGATCTGCAAGTATCTCATTAGTAGAGATATATCTAAGGACTACCAACTCCTATGCAATGATGTCTTTGATAAAGTGGTAACGAATGTCAATATGTTTTCATTTTCCATGATACTTGAAGTCTCTCGTATAGGCTATTGCGGCCATATTGTCACAATAGACCACAACAACATCTCCTGCATGTGTTGTGACATCCAAGCTTACCAAGAATCGCATCAACCAGATGGCTTCCTAGACCGCAACAGCGCAAGCAACATACTCAAACTCCATCATAAACAAGGAGACACATGCTTGCTTCTTGACATACCAGAAAATAGCTCCTCCTAAAAGCATAAATACATATCCCAAAGTGGACTTCTGCTCATCTCTATCAGCTGATCTATCGGCATCTCAGTATTCAGTCAATCTAAGGCTCCCACCATGATACCACAGAACGAGGTTCTCAATACCTCGTAGATATTTAAAAATCCTTTTTACTACTTGCCAATGTGTTGTCCTAAGATTACTCTAATATCTACTAACCATGCCAATTGTAAAATAAATGTCGGGACGAGTGCACATCATGGCATACATGAGACAACTGACTGCATTCGCATAAGGGACATCCTTCATTTGTTCTTTCTCTTCCTCTATATTGAGACATTGTCAATGCTAAGAACTAAGCCCTTCTCCATTGGAGTATCCGCAGACTTGACTTCGCGCATCTGGAAGTACTTCAAGATTTTCTTAATATAAGTCTCTTGAGACAAACTTAGAAATCTCTTGGATCAATGTCTATGGATCTTTACTCCTAGTGTATAATCTGTCTCACCTAAATCCTTCATCTCTAAGGTAGAGGATAACCACCCTTGAGTGGTTTTGATTAATTCCATGTCATTTTTGGCTAGCAACATATCGTCAACATATAAAGAGAGAATGAGAACATTTTTCTTAAATCGCTCGACATAGACACAATGTTCTTCTTCGATCATTCTAAAGCCAATTGAAATGATTCCTTAGTGGAACAAATAGTACCACTATCTAGATGACTGCTTGAAACTATATATTGAATGTTTTAGGCGACACACTTTGTGCTCTTATCCTTAAGTTTTGAAGCCTATAAGCTGAGCCATATAGATCTCTTCTTCTCATTCTCTATTGAGAAAAATTGTCTTAACATCCATCTAGAACAAATCCTAGTCTAGATGGCGGCGATAGCCAAGATAAGGCAAATAGAGGCGAATTTCACCACTAAGGAGTATGTTTCTACGTAGTCTATTTCCTCTAATTAGATATAACTTTTCACCACTACTCGGGCTTTATACTTGCCAATCGACCCATCAGCCTTACGCTTGACTTTAAGAATCTACTTGTTCTTTATAGCCTTGCGTCCAGGTGGTAGATCAATCAACTCCCATACTTCGTTTTTAGACGTTGAACTTATTTCTTCCCTCATTGTAGCTATTCACTTTTCTAAGTCACATAAGGTCATCGCTTCCTCGTAGGATGCAGTATCATCAGCATCCATAGAAGTACACATGAACGATTCCCCTTTAATCGAAACATGATGTCGAGGGATATGTATGTTAGGTTTGCTGTGTCAAGATCAGACCGAAAAACGCAACGGAAATAATTATTCGGGATCAGATCTGTCCCGTTTCGATTAACAAAAATAAAATGGGAAATCTAATTTACCTTGCGCGGATTCGAATCCACGTTCATTCTCCAGTTCCATCGGAGCGATGCCGCAAGCCGCGCAGGTGCCCGGCCTCCAGCGGTATCCACGCGGTTCTCCCTACGATGGATCGTCCTCGCCTCCTTGCTCGATGCGGCGTTTGTGGATCTCGTCTGCCTACGCGTAATCCGCCGCGACATGCGGATTTGGAAACTCCCATCGGATGGAAGGCGGAGCAGTCGGGAACCGAAGCGGAGCCTTCAGAGGGCTGCCTCGAGATGTGGGCCCAGGAAAGAGGAGAGAGAGAGAGCGGTGGCTAGGGTTAGGGTTGCTGACCCCCGACCTAGCAACCGTTCTTTTATAATAAGTATGTTTGCGGTTTTTCATAAAAACCCATACTTATCCGAAATCCCGTCTAAATATCCATCGACTTGAAAACCTTTTGCGTGTGACCCTCTAAGTCCAAATACCAATCCAGTTAATGGCCCATTAAGCCCATTAACTCTTTACAGACCCACTAAATTAATTAATATCCTTATATTAATTAATCAGCCGAATTTAATGTCCCACAGTAACTTCGGACGGACTTCCGATCACGTTGGATGCCAAGCAACATCGCGTGATCCTGGATGGCATTGGGGTTATCACAACCCTCTATTGAAACCTTTCCGTCATCGATTAGTGTGCGGATATAATCCTTCATCCGTGCAATGTTCCCGAATCGACCTAGGGTATGGTTTACTGTTAAACCCTAGCCGGTCAATTCACTTGAATCAGATGCTATTAATCTATATCGGATAATTCTTAATCTGATACAGTGTCTGTCCTGGCCAAGGACTTAAGCGCATCATTCCCGGAACATTCTCTCTCATAATACCGAGAGCAGATGATCCCATATCAAACACACAATTACCTTCGAAGGCATTTCTTTGAATCCGGTCATTTGACTTATTGATAACCTATGGTTAGGGATTCGTTAGTCAAAGTCAAAGCTCAAAAACGTACCATCAAGGTATCTTTGGTGTCTCAGGTCCAAGGATCATTTACGCAACCGAGACAAAAGAATCGAGCTGGTTAACAGTGAGGTATATACCATCCAGCGATTCTAGGTCGGATCAATTCAGTGAACTCATTCTCCAATGAGCACCTACAGGTCCAGCATAGTGTCCCACACAAGTGACTTATAGGATCAGTCACCCTCATCATATGAGCTGAAGAAACCTGTACTAGTCTATCCAGATGTTTGATGTCCATCTCAAACATCCTCTGACTGTGAATAATTAAGAACATGTGTTTATAAGTCTTCGGTCCTGTAATTATGATCTCATCATAATCTGAAGATTGTTGCACATGTTCATGGACTTCATCGTGATACGATAATCATAGATCAAACTAATTACACACAATGAATTAATGCCATTATACTAATAAACTGAATGATACATAGTATTGGATTAGCTTTCAAACCACCAAATACTAACAATGTACACGTAGACTTCTGTGAAGTAAAGCATTAAGTGGTTCATTCCCACTGTTTATTGGAACACTCCCACTATCTTCGGGACCTATATGAATGAGACTAATTCCTCTCATACCGAAAGACATAGTATTTTTAGTAGGATCTTGCAACTCAAACAACTACATATCTTGCCTGACCTCTCCTATAGATGAGTAATCCCCCTTAAGGAATACCACATCTCAAACCCCTTTTTAAGTTATTCTTCCATTTGGATATTCACCATACATCACATAATCCTTGGATTGCTCAGGGTATCTTATGAACACCTATTTGCTAACTCTAGGACCTAACTTCCCATACTTATGTGAAGTGCTATGAACATATCTAGCTGATCCCCACGGGCTTAAGTAGTCCAAGGAGGGATTTTCTCCTTTCCATAGTTCGTAGGGAATTGAAGTACTTACTTAGAAAGCCTTTGGCTCGGGATATAGGCCGTAGTCGATAGTGCATCCCCCTAGAAGTTTATTGGAAAATTAACTTGCGTCGTCATCGACCGAATATCTCCATAAGAGTACGATTCCTCCTCTCTACAACACTATTCTGTTGCGGGGTATAAGTGTTAGTCTTAGGTAGCCTACAAGCCAATATGACTTTGTAATCTCGTTCATATTTATTAATATAATGGCATAATATTCATTGTGTGTAAATCGTATTAATTATCGTCTCATAATGAAGTCCGTGAATATGTGTGATAGTGATAATATTATGATGAGATCATACTAGTGAGACTGATCACTTAAACACACATATTCTTAATCGTTCCTAGTCGGAAGATATCTGAGAAGGACATCGGATATCCGGTTAAACTAGTATAGATTACTCCTGCTCATGCGATGAGGGTGACTGAGCTCATAGTCACTTGTGTGGAAACATTAAGGCGAATTTGTAGGTGCTCATTGGAGAATGAGTTCACTGAACTGATCCGAGTGAATCGTTGGATGGTACTGTACCTCACTGTCAACCAGCTTGATTCTATTGTCGCAGTTGCGTGGATGGTCCTCGGACCTGAGACACCAAGGACACCTTGTCGGTGGACTTCTATGCTTTGACCTTGGTTTATGAATCTCTAACTACGGGATTCTAAACAGCCAAGGATCGAGTACAGCAGAATACCGTCGAAGAGAATTGAGTGTCAATAAGGAATCATTCGCTCTCGGTACGATGAGAGAGAATGCTCTAGGAAGGATGCACGAAACTCCCTGGCTAGGGCGGACGATAATATCGAGAAAGGAGTTTTCCGATATTCATCAGTGGCATCCAATCCAAGTGAGTGGACCGATTAGGGTTTGACAGCACGCCATACCCTGAGTCGACTCGAGAGCATTGTACGAATGAAGGATTATATCTACGCGGTAACTATCGGCAGAAAGGTTCCAAGAGTGGGCTACTTAACCCCGATACCTTCCGGGTTCACGCGATGTTGCTTGGCACCCAACGTGATTGGAGGCCAGATCGAATTCGATGTGCGACATCAATTCGATTGATTAATTAATTAATAAAGAGTTATTAATTGATTAATAAAGCAAATGAAGTCACTGGACTTATTGGACTATTAACCGGACTAGTTATTGGGCCTAGAGGGTCACACACAAATGATTTTCAAGGCGATGGATAAATAAGTGGGTTTTATACAAACCGGGGGGTTTTATGCAAAACCCCGTAGTTAGTATAAAATGTAGTGAACGGGCTGAGCAAGCCAAGCTGCTGCTAACCCTAGTCGCCCCCACCTCTCTTCCTCTCTCTCTCTGACGCCCCAGGCTAGATCCGGATCCCCGGATCTACTCCGCCGCTTCTCTGACTCCCATTCGACAGGAAATCGTCTGCGCGTTGCGACGATCGTTGCAGCGACCGACGGAGGTTTCGTGGCTGCGAAGAACGAGGAACGTGAGGATATCCGTCGCGAGGAGGATTGCGTGGACTCCACTAGAGGCCTGGAGCTTGCACTACTTGCGGTGTCGCACCGACGGAACCGAACGGTTGCGGATTCATATCTGCACACGGTAAGACTTAGATAATCTGATTATCAGGATTTTAGTTTTTTCGAAACGGGAACATATCTCCGTATTTTTTTTTTATTTCTGCTACACGGGAGATCCGGAGAAACACCTGAGAACCCAACAGTGGTATCAGAGCCAGGTTCCACTGTTTCTCATCCCGTTTCGATCTCCGAAATTAATTTTTTCATGAATTTATTCCATGCATGAGTTCCGTTAATAATTGGATCCTTATCCATATGATGAACTGAAAATAATTTGATTATTATTATTCTGTTATTTTCGGAATTTCATTGGGGCTTTTCGTGTTCTTCGTGGGACGAAGAACGGCGGGCGTTTCGTTGTTGTTCAGGCATCCCAAACATTGGGAAGGAGGGCCAGGACTTCGGATTCTCAAGGAAGTATCGCTGGTCCTCACCGGACTCATGACCGACACTGGAGAGGATGCTGGTGGTGGCCGGAAGGTGGGGCTTTCTATTCTTCTTCATTCGGTTTTATGAAAACCTGAAAGTGCAGCTTTTAGAAGATGAAATAGGGCTCGGATTGCTGCAATGAAGGGCACCGCCGGCTGCCCTGCCAGCGACGGGATGGTCACCGGCGCTGGGGGCAGCACTAGCCGGGCCGGAGGTGCCGGCCGCTGGCCACCAGTGGCGTTGCCGAGCCACCCCTGCCGCCGCCTGCATCTAGGGTTTCTTGCGGATGCTGGGGCTCGTCGGGTTGGAGAAGGAAAGGGGTACCGGGCTAGGCCGGTTCGACTACCTAGCCTAGGGGTGCCCTGGTTGAGCCCAAGGACCCTGGCTCGCACTAGGGACCCTAGTTCGGGCCCTAGCCGAGCCCAGGCTTGGCAAATGGATCGAGCTTGGTACCTTATGGGCTGGGCCCATTAAGTTATGCCTTTTAAACCCCTTAAAACCCAAGTCCAATTAAATTAAATTGGAATTAATTTAAAACTTAAAATTGTTTTAAATTTTAAATTTATTATTCAATTTTAATTAGTTGGAAATTAATGATTTAGAATCATTTAATTAACAATTAGTTCTTAACTAATTAGAGTTAATTATTAACTTAAGTGTTAATTTAATAATTAACCTCAACTAACTAATTTAAGAGTTTAAATTAGAGGTTAATGTTTATTAATCTAAATGTTATATTATTAATTCTACTAATTGTTAATTAATTTGTAAATTAGTTATTAATTTAATTGTTAAATTAATAATTAACTTAGATGACTAATTTAAATGTTAAATTAGTAGTCCTTAATTAATTATTGTTAGTCATTAATTTAATAGTTAAATTAATTATAACTTTAATTATCTAATCTAAGAGTTAGATTAATTAGTTATTAATTAGTTCGTGTTAATTATTGATTTAAGACTTAAATTAATAATTAACATTAATTGACTAATTTAAGTGTTAGGTTAGTAGTTAATAATTAATAATAATTGATTATTAATTTAAGTGTTAAATTATTAATTAACTTTGTTAGACTAGTCTAAGAGTTAGATTAGTTATTAATAGTCTAATTGTTAGATTATTAATATGGTTTAATCTACGTGTTAGATTGTTTAATTATTAGAAGTGTTCTAATTTGCATAGAATAATCTGGAATTATTAACTTAGAGTGTATGCACATGTAATGTGTGCTTAATGCTTTTAAATTTTGATTTAATTATATGTTAAGTTATTAAAAAAGTTTTCGAAATTCAAATGTCAATTTTGATTGGAACCCAGTTATTTTGAAAGTCAAAATTATCTATTTTTCAAAACTCTTTTGTTTTAGCCATGTGATGTGCTTATCATGTGTGGAATGTTCAAAACGCACCGTGGTCATGGATGAGCACTTATTAAATTATTCATGTGATGAATGATGTGTGTGGATTGTGGATGAATGATAAATGTTTCTTAAATTGTTAATAAATAGAGATCTGCGTATCTCTCACTCTATTTCAAACTCCGATGTACTTCTACCTCCCTCTCTCTTGTACTCGCCAAAAGGCCCTCTTTTGTTTACAAGTAATTCTAGAATTATTGTAATCTGATCGAGACAATCGAAGAAGGAGTGAGGATGATCCACAGCTGCAACTAGGAAGGCGAATCGATGGAGATCCATTGCCATTATGTTTGCAGGACTATCTGATATAATTGTTATGTTAGATTGTGTGTGCGTTTGACTGTTGGCTCCAGTCAAACCCACTGTGCTATTCATGACCACACTTGACATGTATGAGATGTATTATTTTTATGTTTGATTGTGAATCAAAGCAGGCATAGTATTTAGTAAATATATACGATATGCTTATATACTATCACCTAAGAGAGACCAAGATAAAAGTTATCTAAATACCCTCGTCTAAACTCTAAGCCGTAACGTGAGTAGTTTAGAACTTACCGCGTAGTCCACCATCGTTATAGTCATAGGATTCGAATTACTTTAGGCAGGTTTGTTGTGTTATCACAAGGCCTGTTTAATTGTGAGGAAAGACTATGGCTATAGCTTTGTTGTGCTATCCACAAGGACTGCATGCAAATCTATACTCGTCTTGTAATGATGGTTAGCTTAGACCAGAATTAGTGGCTTGTTGTGCTATCCACACGGCCATTAAACCTCTGGGGACCGAAGATATGATCGGATATTGTAAGGAGTTGCAAGTCCCATGAGATGGGTGCTCTTTGATTGTATTACAGTTTGTTGTGCTATCCACAAGGCTGTACTGTAAGTCATTGAGATTCTAATCTCCACTAGGAGATTGTCGGCGTCTCCCGTTCCGTATTACTGAGGGTCATACAGTCCGTCGAAAATTAGTGGGAGTTAAAACTTGAACAAAAGACCATGTCTTGTTTTTAATATTTAATAACTGAACATCTACTAAATAAACTTTATTCATCTCCTGTAGGGAATTATGTCGTGGAATAACCCATTCCGTGGCATACTTGATACCCTTTTGACTTACTTAATCTACTCGGATTGGCTCAGACACTTGAAGAATGTCTTCATATCTGAGCATATTGACTACGCCCTTGATGTTGATCCTCCTCCTGAATCAGCATTAGATGCCCCTGAAGCAGAGATGATAGCTAACGATAAAAGATCGAAGGATAAAGGCAGAAGAGTGGTAAAGGGTGACTGTTTTTACTATAAGCAGTATAGTCACTGGAAGAGGAACTGCAAAGAGTTCCTCAACAATAAAGCTCAATGAAAGGTAAAGTTGTCTGAAGCTTCAAATATCTATATGATAGATATCAACTTGTCAGTCAGAGATTCCACATCTTGGGTATTAGATACCGGATGTGCTTCTCACATCTATCATGATGTGCAGATGTTGACAAGTAAGCGCAAGCTGAGAAAAGGCGAGGTGGAATTGAGGCTAGGAAACGGCGCAAAAGTTGCGGCGGTTGCTGTTGGGACAGCAAACCTCAGGCTTCCATCAGGAGACGTCTTATCATTAGAAGATTGTTATTATGTTCCTAGCATAATAAAGAACATTATATCAATATATTGTTTGGACAAGATAGGATATAGGTTGTCTATTGAGAATAGAAGTTGTTCGATTTATTATGGTAATAAATCGATAGCTTCGGCATCTTTAGTCAACGGACTATATCTTTTTGGATGTTTCTTATTATAATCTTCATATTAACAATGCTCTTAAGAAGAGTAAGAATTGTGTGAACCAAGCCTACATGTGGCATTGTAGACTTGGGCATATTGATGAAAGTAGGTTGCAAATGTTGCACAAGCATGGTTATTTAAATGCATTCGATTATGAATCGTTTGCGACATGTGAATCCTGCCTTATGGGAAAAATGACAAAATCTCTATTTATTGGACATGGAGAACGTGCCAAGGACATTTTGGAACTAATACATTCGGATGTATGTGGTCCTATGTCCACCCAAGCCAAATGTGACTTTTCATACTTCATCACGTTCACCGATGACTTCTCAAGATTCGGCTATGTGTACTTAATGAAGTACAAGTCGGAAGCATTTGAGAAGTTCAAGGAGTTCAAGAATGAGGTAGAGAAATAGTTAAGAAAGAGTATTAAAGCTCTTCGATAAGATCGAGGAGAAGAATACTTGAGTACTAATTTCACACAATTTTTAAAGGATAATGGTATCTTTTCTCAGCTGACCCCTCTATATACACCACAGATGAATGGTGTATCAGAAAGAAGGAATCGCACTTTGTTGGACATAGTGCGATCCATGATGAGGTTTTCGGGATTACTTGTGTCCCTCGGACGGTATGCACTAGAGTCAGCAGCATACCTACTAAATAGAGTACCCAGCAAGTCTGTGGCCTCTACTCTATATGAGATATGGAAAGGCAGGAAACCAGAATTTAAACATGTTAAAGACTGGGGTTGTCCTGCTCATGTAAAGAGGTATGATCCAAATAAGCTGGAATCACGAACTGATAAATGTAGGTTTGTGAGATATCCAAAGGAAACCTTTGGATACTACTTTTACCATCCTGGTGAACAAAAGGTGTTTGTCGCCAGGAAAACTGTCTTCCTGGAAGAGGAATACCTTCTCCAGGAGGACAATGGAAGTAAAATAGTACTGGAAGAGGTTCCAGATCCCCAAACATTTGCATTATCATCAGATGAGATATCAATTCCTAAATCTGTTCAGGTACACACAGATGAGCCTTGTAGATCTGGTGGATTACCTAGACTACCCGAACGATATGTAGGACATATCACTGAAGGTGAGTCTAAGGTAGAATATAATGAGGATGATGATCCTAAAACCTACCAGAAGGCCATAAAAGGCCCAGAACCCGGGAAATAACGAGAAGCTATGAACTCAGAAATCCAGTCCATGTACACCAACCAAGTTTGGAACTTGGAGAACTTGCCCGAGGGTATTGTACCCATCGGATGCAAGTAGATCTTTAAGAGAAAGATCGGTGCTGATGGACGGATCGATACTTATAAGGCAAGCTTAGTGGCAAAGGGATATCGTCAAAAGCAAGGAATTGACTATGACGAGACTCTCTCACCAGTTGCCATGATAAAGTCGATCAGAGTTCTACTCGTCATAGCTGCACACTACGATTACGAGATATGGCAAATGGATGTAAAGACTGCCTTCCTCAATGGTAACCTTGAGGAAGAGGTGTATATGATACAACCAAAAGATTTTACATCCAAAGAATCTCTAGATAAAGTGTGCAAGCTTCAGAGGTCCATTTATGGACTGAAGCAGGCTTCCCGAAGCTGGAACATAAGATTTGACGAGGCTGTCAAGTCTTATGACTTCATTAAGAATAAAGATGAGCTTTGTGTGTACAAGAAGACCAGTGGGAGCGTAGTCACCTTCTTAGTTCTTTACGTAGATGATATACTACTCATTGGAAATGATGTAGCTATGATGTCATCAGTAAAGATCTGGCTGTCGAAAAACTTCTCCATGAAGGATTTGGGTGAAGCATCCTACGTATTGGAAACACGGATCTATAGAGATAGATCAAAGAAGATGCTTGGAATGATCCAATCCTTATACATAGATACCATAGTCAAAAGGTTTGGCATGGAAAATTCCAAGAGAGGTCTCATACCGATGAGACATGGAATTAGTCTCTCAAAGGAGCAGTCTCATAAGACTCCTGATGCCTCTGCCATAGGATCTATCATGTATGCCATGCTATGTACACGGCCTGATGTTGCATTTGCTCTAAGTGTTATGAGCAGATTCCAAGCTAATCCAGGCGAAGAGCACTGGAAGGTAGTGAAATGTATCCTTAAGTACTTAAGAAGAACTAAGGATATGTTTCTTGTCTATGGAGGAAGTGACTTGAAACTGCGAGGCTTTACTTACTCGAGTTTCCAATCATATCCAGATGATAGCAAGTCTACATCTGGATTTGTGTTTACTTTGAACAGAGGCGTAGTGTGCTGGAAGAGTTCCAAGCAAGTGACCACTGCAGATTCGACGACTGAAGCTGAGTACATCACTGTATTTGAAGCCGCCAAGGAAGCAATGTGGTTGAAGAAATTCATCACCGACCTCGCCGTAGTTTCCAGCATCCCTGAACCTATTTCGCTGTTGTGCAACAACAATGGAGTGATTGCGCAAGCGAAAGAGTCGCGATCTCATCAGAAATCGAAGCATATTCTGAGGTGTTTTTATCTTATCAGAGAGATCATATCTAGAGGAGATGTAGTGGTAGAAAGAATTCCATCAGTCGACAATGTAGCAGATCCACTGACAAAGCCGTTGGCTCAAATTGTGTTTGAGCATCACCTAGAATCTATAGGCTTGTTGTATAAAGGTAATTGGCTTTAGTCCAAGTGGGATATTGTTAGTCTTAGGTGGCCTACAAGCCAATATGACTTTGTAATCTCATTCATATTTATTAATATAATGGCATAATATTCATTGTGTGTAAATCGTATTAATTATCGTCTCATAATGAAGTCCGTGAATATATGTGATAGTGATAAGATTATGATGAGATCATACTAGTGAGACTGATTACTTAAACACACATATTCTTAATCGTTCCTAGTCGGAGGATATCCGAGAAGGACATCGGATATCCGGTTAGACTAGTGCAGATTACTCCTACTCATGCGATGAGGGTGACTGATCTCATAGTCACTTGTGTGGAGACACTAAGGCGACTCTGTAGGTGCTCATTGGAGAATGAGTTCACTGAACTGATCCGACTGAATCGTTAGATGGTACTGTACCTCATTATCAACCAACTTGATTCTATTGTCGCAATTACGTGGATAGTCCTCGGACCTAAGACACCAAGGACACCTTATCGGTAGACTTCTATAGTTTGACCTTGGTTTATGAATCTCTAATCACGGGATTCTAAACAGCTAAGGATCGGGTACAACGGAATACCGTCGAAGGGAATTGAGTGTCAATAAGGAATCATTCGCTCTCGGTACGATGAGAGAGAATGCTCTAGGAAGGATACGCGAAAGTCCCTAGACAGGGCGAACGATAATATCAGGAAAGGAGTTTTTCGATATTCATCAGCGGCATCCAATCCAAGTGAGTCGACCGGTTAGGGTTTAACAGTACGTCATACCTTGAGTCGACTCGAGAGCATTGTACGGATAAAGGATTATATCCACATGGTAACTGTCGGCGGAAAGGTTCCAAGAGTGGGCTACTTAACCCCGATACCTTCCGGGTTCATGCGGTGTTGCTTGGCACCCAACGTGATCGGAGACCCGATCGAATTCGATGTGCGACATCAATTCGATTGATTAATTAATTAATAAAGAGTTATTAATTGATTAATAAAACCAGTGAGGAGTCACTGGACTTATTGGGCTATTAACCGGACTGGTTATTGGGCCTAGAGGGTCACACACAAATGATTCTCAAGGCGATGGATAAATAAGTGGGTTTTATACAAACTGGGGGTTTTTATGAAAAATCGCACGGTTAGTATAAAAGATAGGGAACGGGCTGGATAGGCCAAGCTGCTGCAAACCCTAGCTGCCCCTACCTCTCTTCCTCTCTCTCTCTGATGCCCCAAGCCAGATCCGGATCCCCGGATCTGCTCCGCTGTTTCTCCAACTCCCGTTAGACGAGAAATTGTCCGCGCATTGCGGCGATCGTTGCAGCGACCGGTAGAGGTTTCGTGGCTGCGAAGAACGAGGAACATGAGGATATCCGTCGCGAGGAGGATCGCATGGACTTCGCTAGAAGCCGGACGCTTGCGCGGCTTGCAGTGTCGCACCGACGGAACCGAACGGTTGCGGATTCGAATGCGCACACAGTAAGACTTCAATAATCCGATTATCAGGATTTTAGTTTTTTCGAAACGGGAACGGATCTCCGTATTTTTTTTTATTTTTGTTGCGCGGGAGATCCAGAGAAACCCGAGAACCCAACAATAAGGAATAGTAAGCTATTTGCGAACTCTTTTTTCTTCACATGACTCTCTGCGCTGATCTGAGAGGTATTCTTTGCCCTTGTCAGTACGAAGAGCCTTAATGCTCCTCTCTTTATCATTCTCTACCTCAACCAAAAAAATGCTTAAAACAAGTTAAAGTCTCTAAGCGATGAGAGAGAAGATACACTAATCTATAGCAAGAATAGTCATCTACGAAAGTAATAAAGTAGGTTGCGTCATGGCATGCCCTCACATTTAAAGGTTCAGAGTGGATTAGCTCTAATGGGCAAGAGGCCCTCTTAGCCTTCCCAAATAACTTTCTGCAGACTTTTCCTGCCAAAAATGGCTCACAAATGGGGAGACTCACCTTAGTAAGGGACCCCAATAAGCCTTCTCGATTCAATCGACTCATTCTCTCATGTCCTATATGCCCCAGTCTTGCATGCCATGATACAGATTCAAAAACAATATCAGAAGAAGATGCAATTAATAAAACATAATCATTATCTTCTAAATTCATGACAAACAAATTGTCTCTTAAGTGACCAAAACCATAAAGACTTTTATCATAATAAAGAGATATTGAGGTCCCTAAGAAGTTGAAAGAATAACTCAAATGTAAAAGTACTATAACTAAAAATAGATTATATCGAACACCAAGTGTATAAAGCACACCATATAAAAGAAGAGTGCGTCTTGTTCACATCTTTAGCTAGTACGAGCCAACTCCAATAACTTATTCCTGAGCGCCATTCCCCATCGTGACGTACTGGCTGCCAACTAGTATTCGATAGTAATTTAAAAACTTAGCTCACTCACGAGTTATGTGGTTGGTTGCTCCTGAGTCTACAATCCAATGAGAGACTGTATGAGCAATTAATCCATTAGAGTACATATAAACATAATTTTTAAGAATGATACAAACTTTTTTTAGCTCAATGTAATCACAGGTATAGTATCCCATCTTCTTGCAGTTGAAACACTTGACCTTGTTTAGATTTTTCTTTACTCGCTTACCACACTTATCCTTTTGGTTGAGCAATAAATATATTAGAGGACACATAAATAGGATTTCTAGGGATGAGACAAACCTTAGCTCAGTGCAATCACTGGCATAGTGGCTCAGTACAGTTGAAGCACTTAACCTTGCTTAGGTTTTTCTTTCCTCGTTGTCACGCTTATCATTTTTGTTGCTTTGTTGTCCCCTCTTCTTTTTAGCCTTCTACTGTTCCAATTTCGCCTGTGCCTCTTTGCCTCAGACTTATTTGCATCAACTACTTGTGCACTATGATGGGTTGCCTCTTTACATTCCGTCTCTAATTCTAGGTGACGTGAAACGTCACTGAAAGTCTTGATGCTTTCATTATGAGTTAGCACTAATTTGATATGCTCCCGAGAAAAATCGCAAAAGGACATCAGTACGGCAAGTATTTGTTGTTCATCTGAGAGCTCAGTATTAGCTGTTTTCAATTCTCTTATCATCGAAGACATCACCTTAAGATGTTCTATTATAGAATGTCTAGAGTCTATCATATACTGATTGAACTTCAAAGTTAGGGCCCTCAACTTCGTTGCTGATGTGTCTCAATATTGGAACTTCACTTGTTCCCACATCTCTTTGGTAGTTTTGTAGCTCTCAAATTTTTTGATAAAGCCATCGTGTATGTAGCTCAACATAGTGTAGCGCGCACTTCTATTCTTATTCAGCTATTTATCATGAGCTTATTTGTCATGATTGACTTATGCAAGTGGTTCATCATCTGATGGTGGCAGCATCACATTGGTCAAGGTCTCAAGTACTACTTTCTCGTTAAGGAGATATTGAATTTTTATCTGCCACCTATCATAATTTTTGCCTTTTAATTTATCTTGACCGGACAACTCATGGTGAATCTTTTGAGGCCACTATTACCTCCTACATTGTGCAAGTAAGGCACTTACAAAAACATTCCTTCTTCTTAATATAGTTTGTTTCACATATGTCAGTTCCAAAACTTTCCTAAGCTCATAATTATCACCTTAATATATGTTACAAATTATATTCCCAATTAAATAAGACTGGAAAAAAATGGAACCTTAAGGGACTCAATCTCCAGTATTAAATCTATTTGATTTTTTAAAAAAAATTGAGAATACATTCTTTTAAAATGCATGATAAGTGTATAGGAGTGCATTTCCTAAATATAATATGCGTACATGGCACGATATATTGATTGAATCACAAAGCAAAAAAAACTTTAAGTTTCATGCTACCACGGATCAATATAACATAATACTGGCAATTTATTAATAATTCATTAATGAACTACCCCCCTCCCTGAAATTATAATGAGTGTGGTCAATAATAATTAAACAAAAAAATAGCGAGATAGCTAGTGTCCTGATGTTAAAGTCCAAAGTCCATATACAGTCTACAATTAAATTACATCGCTCAAATTGTACAACTTGGGAACCAATTCCGATCTGCCCCTAATAATTACAACAAAATTGGACTTGAACAATAAAAAACATCAAGATGGTATCTCCACAGTCTCCAAAGAATCCCTGAAAAATAACACTCCATCTGTCTAATAAACCACATACATCCATGCAATTTCATGATAAATTTCATGTAATTTCTTTATTATTATATATCCCATCTGAAGATTTTAAAGAAAAATTAATGAAATCGTATGATATTTTAAAATAATATACTCATTTTGAAACTGCAAACAAGTTCTAAATGAGTTTGTAGAGAACTTATATTGTAACAGAGATATGGATACAATATTAAAAATTTAAAACCAGAAATAAAAAAATGGTCATCTCTTGCCTCCCTCCGCGGATGAATAGTGAAAGGGGTAAAGCCCCAAGAGAGAGAAAGAAGAGAGAGGGGGGTTACAGCCGGGGACGGGCATTTCAGGGACCGGTGCGAACGGCAGGGCGATGCCAGCAGCACCGCCGCTAGAGGCGGCCGTGGTGTCTCTAGGCACTGGGACAAACAGAGCCCGCGGCGTGCACGCCGCCTTGCGCACACAGGTGCTCATGCGGGCGCTGCCCTGCGTGCACGCAGGCGCACTTGCAGCACTGCCCTTCGCGCCCACAGGCACATGCGCGCTGCCCTGTGCTGCCCTGTATGCACGCAGGATGCCGTGTGCCCGTCGCCTTGCACGCACACAGGTGCGTGCTGCGGCGCTTCTCCTTCGTCGCTATCGCCCTCGATCTCGATCGCCCCATGGCGCACGAGGTCGGAACCTGGTCGCTCTGATACCATTGTGGGCTACGGGAGTTTACATGAATGCGTGTGCTGCCCTAGTCAAGCCAAGCAAAAGACTCTGAAGATCACGTTAAGTCCTCTTCTACTTGTCTCTATACACATATATAAAGAAGTCTATCCAACAATCCCGACTCAATAAGGACTCTAATTCTCCACATTCATATGTGATGTGGACTCAAACCCAATGTGGATGACTATCCACATGCATGACCCATGTCACACAACACATAGTTTAGTTTTGTTTCTTTTTTGACATCGGACTATTCTAATATGTCGCCTTATGTGTGTAAAGACCGATTTTCGGCTCTGGCACATAGACCAAAAAGACGAAGTGCATGATCTGATTTTGAGTTTTGATATTATATTGAAATTATTAGACCATCTAACTTAAAACCTTAAAATATTGAATAGAATAAGTACCACCTATCAAATATATTTGAATTTTGTCTCTTTTTTAAAGTGAGACTACACTACAAGGAGGATAGATTTTGTCAGCGAGTATATGTCGACGGCTAAAGGTATCTATTGACAAAAAGACTATTAGTCGATGGCTACCAAATAACCGTTTACAATTGTGTTATATATCAACAGTTTAACTAACCGTAGACATATACCTATTATATGTCAGCGACCATAGTTTAACCGTTGATATATGTAGCATATATGTTAACGGCTTTAAACAAACCGTCGACATATATAATAAAATAAAATAAAATGAAAAAAATTATATGTCCACGGCTAACATCTTAGCCATTGACATACCCGTTTTTTGTCAACGGCTAACACCTTAGCCGTTGACATACCTTTTTTTGTCAACGGCTAACGTTATAGCCGTTGACAAAAATTCTTATTCCAACCCACCACGAGCCCTCTTTTTCCTGCATCCCTCTTTGCCCCCTCCGACGCCCTAACCGTACCGCCGTGCTCTCTCCCCGCCGTCGCGCCCTCCTCTCACCTCACCGGCTTCCGTTGTGACCGCCGGCCTTCGTTTCCCTAACCATCCTCTCCCCGCCGGCATCCACTGTGACCACGCGCCAACCTCCACTCCCCTCCCCATCCTCTCCCCGCCGGCATCCACTGTGACTGCGTGCTGCCATCCTCCGCCACTCCTGTCGCCGGCCCCCACCCCCAGCTCGGCCCGCTGCCACCCCCGTTCCTGCCACTGGTAAGGGCCTCCCGGTCGCTCAACCTGCCACCGTCTGCCGTCCACACCGCCGGGTTCTGCTTCCCTGCTTTGACCGCCGTTGCCACCTTCAGGTAATTTTTCTCCGATGAAACGTATGAGATATTACTTTGTCCCTGTGGAGTTTGTCATTTGTCTAGGATATGTAGGTTCTTGTGTGTGTTCTCGAAATCTTGTCCAGGTTCTTTTAGGGTTCCTGGGCGGACTGCTGGCTGTTGTAGATGAGAGGTGTCAGACATGAGATCCTGGTGTGTTATGATGTATGATTGAGCTAGATGAGGAAAAAAAACAAAAGATAAATTATTCTTCTTTCAAATGAGATATTTTAAAAACCAGTGCATACTGCATCAGTGACCTCAATCAGGAGAGAAAAATGAACTAATCCTGTAAGTGGACAAAGATAAACGTCACAAAAACATGACAAAAGGTAATACATGTACTATTAACATTTTCATACACGAAGTATATCCGAAGATCAACTTAATTCGGAAAACCAAAGCTCTAATTCTTTATAAATGAAAAAAAATAAAATAATCGATTCGCTGAACATTTGTGTCATTTGAACTCAAACCGCGCTGTTTTTAACTCTATTGGGAGAATTTTTGTCTGTTAAAAAAAGGGAAAACAAACAAAAGGGGTATAACTATCATAACGTTCTATATATTAATTAATAAGAGAACAAAGACTAATTATCGAAAGTACATTAAAAGGGGTGTGGAGTGGACAACTTGCTTCCGGGTATTAGGACTTGAAGGCAACAAATCAGCCCCTGTTGATAGGTTTGCAAGTCAGGTGGATTTAATCCACGTTGACCTCTTAGCAGTGCCGGTGCAGCAAGTATTTCTCAAGAACAAATATTGTAGATATATATAATCTAGTCGAACCCGTGGGCCTTTCAGTAGACCCTCTCCTATTTCAACTTTCTTTGTCAATACAGTTAGCACTATGTTGTAGGCAGTTGATGTCAAATATACAGGTAGTCCTAGATTGTCAAATCCTTGTATCGTTCATATATATGATTTAGCCAAACCAGATTGATGAAACAAGGATTATGGAGATGATGATGCTTAAAAACTTTAGTTGTATTTGAGCTGGCACAATGTCATCCATTGTACACTACTTTTGATCAATTTTACACCTTATTAGAAGGGTGTCTCTAAGACTTGCTTGGGCTATTCTAGACATGTAATCCTACAAATGCACCGGAATCTGTACCTCAGCTCCTCAAGCAACGATGAAAAATAAGGCAACCAGAAACAGTCAGGAAAATATGAAGCCAGATTAAATTCAAATAATGACAACTAGAGAAAACAATGTCAATAATACAATGGGATGGCATTGAGGAAGTCAAATAGTCAACCTAAAATATGCAAAACAACACTTACTGGATCCGAGTTTGTCCACTTCTCTCACTATGTGAGTCGTTCCTGCCTTATACTCAGGGAAGGCAGTGAGCTTGGGTGCCTTGCTTGGGTCATCCTTGGGGAAGGCCTTCACTGCATTAAGCAGGAAAAGACCATGTGAGAATACTTCATAAAATCCATTAAAAATCACTTAAACACAGATATTTAATCAGGTTTTATCCAACATGGGGTTAAATCTATACACCAAAGTACACAAAAATGAATACAAGGTGACCAGGATGGTAAAGAAGAGACGTGGTTGCCTTCTGTGCGTCATATCATGAGCCCCACACCACTAGGAAAAACCCTATACGCTCCAAAAAGAACCCATCTGTGCTTTCAAGGGTTGTGAGACTCCACCTTAAGGGTTGTGAGGCTCCACCTTACGCAAGCAGACGACTCTCCTTTCCCACCTCAACTTGTGTGCTCCAAGAACACACAAGATCTAGGAACTTCTTGATCTAATCTTAATCAGCAGATCATTCACATGACAGTCTCCACATACAGAAAAAAAAGGGAAAATTTTACATTTATGCACATCACTTTTTAGGAGACCGAAATCGAAATCATTATGGCATCTAAGTGTTGTTTTCTTTTGGTGCAGTTTTAGGATGCCATCAATTAATGGCCACTGGCCATGTCAATTTATATGACGCAATCAAACATTTTGAAGCTGTCCTAATCTTCGCTTAGTTGGAGTTAAGGCCCACCTGAGAGCTGGTTGATCTAAAGGCAGCTATCACCCACCATTTTCTGATGTTTTCAGCCACAATCTTCATCATTGACCTAGAATCGCTAGATGCTATATACCTCACTGTTAACCAGTTCGATTCTTTTTTCTCGGTTGCGTAGATGATCCTTGGACCTAAGACACCAAAGATACCTTGTTGGTAAGTCTCTAAGCTTTGACTTTGACTAACTAATCCCTAGCCATGGGTTATCAATAAGTCAAATGATCGGGTTCAAAGAAATACCCTCAAAGGTAATTGTGTGTTCAATATAGGATCATCCGCTTTCGGTATTATGAGAGAGAGAATGTTCTGAGAATGATGCGCTTAAGTCCCTAGCCAGGGCGGACTTTGTATCAGATAAAGAGTTATCCGATATAGATTAGCGGCATCTGATTCAAGTGAATCGACCGGCTAAGGTTTAACAGTAAACCATACCTAGGTCGATTCGAGAACATTGCACGGATGAAGGATTATATCCGCACGCTAACTAATGATGGAAAGGTTCCAAAAGAGGGTTGCGATAACCCTCGTCTGAATTTACTGTGGGACATTGAATTCGACTGATTAATTAATATAAGGATATTAGTTAATTCAGTGGGTCCGCAAAGAGTTATTGGGCTTAATGGGCCATTAACTGGACTAGTATTTGGGCCTATAGGGTCATATGTAATAGGTTTTCAAGTTGATGGATAATTTGATGGGATTTTAGATAAGTATGGGTTTTTATGAAAAATCGCAAATATACTTATTATAAATGAATGGCTGCTAGGTCGGGGGCCAACAACCCTGACCTAGCTGCCGCCCTCTCTCTCTTTCCTCTCTCCTGGGTGCACATCTCAAGGCCAACCCTTTGTAGGCTTCGCTTCGACTCCCGATAGCTCCGCCTTCTGTCCAACGACAGTTTTCGAATCTGCATGTCACGGCGGATTACGTGTAGCCAGACGGGATCCACGAACGCCGCATCGAGCGAGGAGGCAAGGACGATCCATCGTGAGGCGAACCGCGTGGATACCGCTAGAGGCCGGGCACCTGCGCAGCTTACGGCATCGCTCCGACGGAACCGGAGAACGAACGCGGATTTGAATCCATGTAAGGTAAATAAGATTTGTCTGTTTAATTTTGTTGATCAAAACGGGATGGATCCAATCTCGAATTATTTATTTCCGCTGCGTTTTCGGTCGGATCTCGACACAGTGAACCCAACATGAAGTATCCTCCATTGATTAGTCTACAGTGCACTGTGACAACCAGATGTTTCTCTTCTGGAAGGAGAGGAAAGTTAACAAGTTTATATCTACCTTTCATGGTTGGGTATCTCATTACCCTTCTTTCTTAATGTTATATTTACTGCCATCCATTGAGAAAGAATCCCCAATCCATAGCTTGTGGACTGGCTTGTCAAGTTCCAAAGCAGAAGGAACAGCAAGAGTCACTGGAAAATGATGGACAGACCCCTCTTAAAACCCCCTCAAGATCTACAAACAGGAGGATCACTTTTTCTCCAAAGCTACAAAAGAAAGAGTGGGGGAGAAAAGAACAAAATTATTTAAGGATATGCATAGGAGCTGAGTTTTTGGACTTTGCTTTTCATGAGGATAGAATAAGTTTTAGGCATGGACAAAATAATGAATTGATACAGTGTCCATGTCGGAATTGCCTTAATGGAGTAAAGTTGATCCGGATAGATGTTGAAACCCATCTTAAGGTAGACGGAGTATGGTGCATTATACAAATTTGGTGTGTCATGGAGAGGCATCATTAACTAATATGTTCAGATATCAAACTAACATCCCTACTGTAGAGATGAGTGAACGACAACAATCTTTTATTGCTGATAGTACAGTTGAGATGTTGCATGACTTGCAAGAAGCTGGAAGTATTATTGCAGAAGAAGAGCATGAACCGAATTCCAAAGCGCGAGACTTTTATAAGCTATTGGAGGATGCTGAAATACCATTGTATCCTGGGTGCCAGAAGGTTTCAAAGTTAACATTTCTTTTAAAGTTGTTGCATATTAAGACACTGAATCAGGTGACGGGGGCATGTATGAATATATTTCTTGAATTCATCAGAGAAATATTATTAGAAAGAGCCAATGTACCTCAAACATGGTATGAAGCAAAGAAGATTATTAAAGATTTGGGGTTGGGATACGAGAAGATAGATGCATGTCAGAATGATTGTCTACTATTTTGGAAGGAAAATGAAGATAAAGATCGGTGTCCACAGTGTGATGCACCGAGGTATAAGGAAAGTGTGCATGACTTGAACAACCAATTACATAATGAGAACAGGAGACTTGGCAAACGACTACCTAATAAATTTTTGCGCTATTTTCCATTGAAAGATAGATTGCAAAGGTTGTTTATGTCCTCCAAGATAGCCAAGTGGTTGACATGGCATATTGATGGTCGAATTCCTCAACAAAACAGAGAGATGCGACATCCTGCTGATTCTGAGGCATGGAAACATTTTGATAATCAATATCCAGATTTCGCGGCAGAAGCTCGCAACTTGAGACTCGGTTTAACGAGTGATGAGTTTAACCCATTCGGAAATATGAGCAGCAACTATAGTATATGGCCTGTAATGACAGTTGTTTATAATTTACCACCGTGGATGTGCATGAAACAAACATTTATGATGATGTCATTACTAATTCCTGGTCCTAAAGATCCGGGAAATGACATCGATGTGTACTTACAACCACTAGTGGAAGACTTAAAAGACTTATGGGAGAATGGTGTTGAAACATATGATGCTGTAAAAAAAACAGAATTTCAAGATGCATGCTGTCGTTCTTTGGACAATAAATGACTTCCCAGCATATGCCAATTTGTCTGAATGGAGCACTAAAGGAAAATTTGCATGTCCATCGTGTAATTATAAAACATGTTCAAGATGGTTAAATAATTACCGCAAATTTTATTACTTGGGGCACCGACGTTTTTTGCCATTGCATCACAGATGGAGGAAAAGTAATTACAAATATAAATTTGATGGTACAGTTGTATGTGGCAGACGTCCAAGAATTCTGACATGTTTAGAATTATGGAATCAACAACAGAGTCTTCCTTATCTGAAGTTCGGAAAAAAGTTCAAAAAAGATATTGCAGACTTGAAAGGATGGAAAAAAAGGAACATTTTATTTAAAGAGTTACCATATTGGTCGAGTCTTCTGATTCGTCACAATTTAGACGTAATGCACATCGAGAAAAATGTATGTGATAATTTGTTGGGCACTTTGAACCTTCTAGGTAGTGAAAAAAGTAAAGACCACTTAAAAGCACGGTTAGACCTAGAAGACTGGAAAATACGACCAGAATTTCATGTGTCAAAGGACCCCCAACATAAGAACAAGATACCAACAGCAATGTACACACTAAACAAAAGACAACAGTCTCTTGTGTGTGAATTCTTAAGTAACATTAAGGTCCCAGATAGATATTCTTCTAATTTATCCAAAAGTGTAGATATTACGGGTCGAAAGTTGACTGGGTTGAAGAGTCATAATTCTCACGTCTACATGCAAGTATTGCTGCCTTTGGCAATTCGTGGCATTGTACGTGAAGATGTGACTGATCCAATTACAGAGTTGAGTATGTACTTCAAAGAAATATGTTCTATGTAAATGATAATACAACAACAGGGTGGATCATTCCTGTTAGAGCACAACCGCGAGATTATTATAACATGTAAGGTGAAACAGCTGAAGATGATGCATTATATGTTGAAGAAGTTTATCAAGAAAACTTAATTGATATTCTTATTAGGGGAGAAACCATTGATGTGGATATTAGTGAAGGAATTAGCATAAGAGTAGGCAAATACTTGGAGGTTTAGGTGAAGGTAACTTTCAACGACGTTTATTTTTTATTTATTTTTACTTCCAACTCTAATCTAATACAGTAGGATTTGAACAGATGGCTTCAGGTAGCGACGCTCGTGGCTCAGGTAGTGGTTTCACACTCCGCAAGAAGCGGAATGCCTCTCAGCAGTCTATCCCTGAGCGTTCGACCTCTCAGGCCATTGCCTCTCAGCAACTTATTCCCGAGCTTCCCACCTCTCAGGCTCTTTCTACATGTCAGGCTCTTGCCTCTCAGCCTGTTGCCTCTCAGGCCGCTGCGGCTCAGACATCTACATATATATCCACATCTTCATCTGCAATAAGTATGAATTTTAATTTTAGTCGTTCATTAAATTGATATTTTTATGTTTATAATTTCACATAAATGTCTTTATCATGTATGTTTAAACAAGTCTATCTTCTACGCAGCCTTGGGGTCGGGGACATGGCCGTCGGGGTCCCACCAGAGGTGTCACCGATGGGAGATTGGAGTAAGGTCAACGATGGAACGTGCGGGTGATCAGCGATTACGGCGTTAGTGAGAAGGGAAGTAATTTTGTATCCCGCATGGGTGTTGTGGCAAAACTTCATTGCAAGATATGGCAGAAAAATTTTGTTACTCTTCCTGCAGCGAAACAAGTTGCAATGTTTAGAGATCTCGAGGTAACAATATTTAAAGTTAATTATATGTTTGTCAATTTTGTATGACTAATTAAGTTAACGATAATGTGCAGTTAATGTATCAGTGGGACCGAACTCACGAAACAGATAGGGAGATGCTTATGCACATGACCTCAATGCATCGTAGTTGGCGCGGTGTTTTGAAGAAAAAAGAGTAAATGAAAATTTTTTTATGTTCATTTATAATCTATTTTTGTATTATTTTTTCTTATGTTCATATATAATGAAGTCAAACTGAAATCATTTCATAACATTATACGGGAAAGACTTTGGCGGATGCAATTGTTTCCGTGCTGACGGGTGTTGATCCGTCTGATTGGCAGACGATGTGCGAGAAATGGAGCACGTCAGATGAACAGGTAAAATAATAATGAAGTTTGATAATTTATGTTGATTTGTTCGATACAAATTTGACAATTAATAATTTTTTTTCTTCAGAAAATTGCTGATCGTAATAGGGAAAATCGCTCCCATCAGTCTATGCAATATAGGCGGGGCCGAACGAGTCATTATCAATTAAAGAATGACTTCGTAAGATTTTCATTTTATTAGTAGTATTTCTATATTGTTAACTTTCTATTACTTATTTTTTTTAATATAATTTGAACAGCATCGTCTTCATCAACGTGATCCCGAGCGCCTTGAGATGTTCAAGATGGGTAGATGTAAGGATCTTCCAGACGGTAGTGAGCAATGGGTAGATGAGGAGAGTAGGAGTCGATATGTAAGTTTTTCTATCATTTGAATTATTATTTTTAATCATTCTTATTAAATTTAATATGTATCACTAATAACAATTTTATTTTTTTATTTTTTAAGAGAGGATGGCTCAATTAACCACATCTTCTTTGGAGAGTGATGTTGGGAGTACTCCCATTTCTGCTGAGGATGCATTCATTTCGGTTATGAGAAAAGATTGATCTGGCCGTGTTCGTTGTGCAGGAAGTCGAGAGACGTTACGTACATGATATGGACCGGGAGAAGGATTGAGGTCTTCCTATCAACAGAAATTTGAGGAGCAAGCTGTGGAGATGCAAAGCATGAAAGAAAAAATCAAAGCCCAAAGGAAGGAGATGGAGTGGATGCGCAAACAAATGGCAAACATGAGCGCATTTATGAGTCAATTTCAGAAAATGCACAGTCCTACTCTGCCTCAGATAGCTGTTGTGAATGAGGACGATGCCCAAAACGAATCAAATGATGAGGGAGATGATTTTAATGGTGATGACGAAGAGTGAGCCGATGATAATTGATACATTTAGTTGTGGATGTGTAATCTGAATTTTTCGGGGATGTGTAATGTGAATTTTTCATGGATGTGTTTTTTAATTTTATGTGAATGTTTATTTATGTATGTGGATGTATTTTTTTTGTGATTTCGTGAATGTGTTTATTTGAAAGTGTGAATTGTTTATTTGTACATGTGGATGTGTTTTTGTATATGTTTGTAAGTACAAATCTGTATATACAGGAAAAATATATAATTTAATATTTTAATTTTTTAATTTTTTTTCTTAGTAACTATTTGTCAGCGGCTAAGAAAGCCGTTGATATATATAACATTTGTCAGCGGCCTCTGTCACAGACAAACTTTTGTCAGCGACTTCATAGCCGTCGACAAAGAGTATTTGTCAGCGGTTAACCTCCGTGGACATAGGTAGTATATGTCAGCGGCTGTAAGTAGCCGCTGATATATGTCTTATATGTTAGCGGCTACTGTGTGTAGACATATAATATATATGTCAGCGGCTTTATGTACGCTGACATATGTGTTATATGTCAGCGGCTGCTGTGTGTAGACATATATATTATATGTCAGCGGCTTTACATAACCGTTGACAAATATATGCCAACGGGACTTTTGTCCACGGCTTTGTCAGCGACTAAGCAGCCGTTGACATAAGTATTTGTCAGCGACTATTTAAGATTTGTCAGCGGCTAAGAGCTGCTGACAAATCCTATTTTCCTTGTAGTGCTAGTCTAACAGTTATAATTAATTTTGTCTCTTTTTCATTGTGAGACTAGTCTAACAGTTACAACTAATTTTAATTAGTTACAAACTCAACCCTACTTTTCCCAACAAGCTCATTCTTTTCTCAAACTTGAAAGTTTCACTGTTGTAGCTTTGATTTAATTAAAAGAAAGTTACAACAGTGAAAAGTTGGTGTATTCTAAAAGAAAGTGTGTTCAATTAAAAGTCTAACTCACTCGAAAAGCGTGTCCAACTTTCAAAATCGAATTACTATTAAAGAGGCACAAAACCCAGGTGTTGAGTTTGAAGGAGCCCGAAATCATAAGCACTGACCACAACTGAAATTATCCGATGTAAGACTATATTATATATAGCCGCTCCAACACTCCCCCTCACGGCCAAGATGGGCCGTAAAAATTAGATAATAGGAGGTGGCGCAAATTAGAAGATAAAGTTGGGTTAGGCCCTGCTCTGATACCATGTTAAAGAGGCCCGAACTCGAACTCAAAACCTAGGCATTGAGTTGAGGGAATCCTCAACATATATAGAGGGAAGGCGCCCATAGAGAATCCGATATAAGACTAAACTTCAATATCCCTCCTGGCGCCGAATCTGAATGGTTACGACGTAATTGACGCTATGAATGGATCGGGTGGAATATAACAGCCCATCAGGAAAGGCCTGTTCTGATACCATGTTAAAGAGGTCCGAACTTGAACTCAAAATCTAGGTATTGAGTTAAGGGAATCCTCAACATATATAGAGGGAAGACGCCCATAAAAAATCCGATATAGGACTAAACTTCAATAATTACTTCTTTCTTCAAAATGACAAGATAGAAGTATAAAATACTCCTAAATGGAAGCCGTACTAAATACGACTAAAGTTTTATAAGTCATTTGCATAGTATTTTAGTTTTTTTTCTTCTTCCAACTAAAGTTTATGAAATGGAAGTAAAGTTTATGAAATGGAACTTTCTTTTTAACTTAATGGAGAAACGAAGTTATTATTAAATTTTTGACTTTTACAACTATTAATCTCAAAGATAGCTTTCAACTAAAGTCTTATCAAGCAATCTCTAAGTTCCAAGATACAGACGTATCTCCCTCGTACTCGTAAAAATTAAAAAATAAATAAAAAGTTTGTCAATAAGATAAAGACTCTTGAGCAAATAAAATGCATGTGTGGGTAGGATTCCTGTTTGATTGGAGAACAATGGAGTCCACCACTGCATGAAGTTTTCTGTCTACAACTGATCCTCGTGTGTCGTCTTCCGTCTTGTTTCTATGCACGTGTGTTTGTTGACCGCGGCGGCGGGGCATGCGCGTCTACTTGGGCTCTGTTGAGTGTTTGAACCGGCCGCTACCCATCCATCCTTCAGCACTGGCGCGCGTGCACGTGGCAGCATGCTGCCAGGCCACCGACGCCAGCCCACCGGCCGGTCACCTTCAACTCTTCAAGGCAGGTGATGGGTACCCTGTTATCTCAGCGGATACAGTAAACAGTCGTGCGACTTTTCTTGAGTCAAGCCATACCTTACTGTCTTTAAAAAATGAGAGGAGATCCTTTTAGTACACGTCAGTTTGTCAGTTTAGTAATACTGAGAAAGAATAGGAGTCAAATATTGTGAAAAAAATCTCTCATGCAACTTCAAACTTTGGCAAAAATCGGATGCTTCCTTTCTCAGTACTATTGAACTCCAATCTAAACGCGTACTTAAAAGATCTCTTCTCTAGAAAAATAATTGTTACGTAGCCACACATATGAGAGGCAGATTCACATTTGGAGATTGCAGGTTTCCTAAGGGCACCTACTAAGTGCAAAGAGGAGAGACACGAATATTTATATAAAATTAAATTCTTCGTATAGAATTAAAAAAATTCCACCTGAATATTTTTATTTTTTAACCAATGTTCTTTTCTACATTTACAAACTCCAGTAGATATGTGCATTTAGAGGATCCCAACTCTTGAAGGAACCTACCGGCCGCAGTTGGCATGGATTAATATTAAACTTATCACATCATTTATTTTATATTGTCCAGAGAGATTAACTCATCTTTGACCTATGTAAGTAAAAGAATACAGAGAGCTTAAGCCTTGGGACATGAAGACCCACATATCACAGTCTAAAGATTGCACAAAAATAGCTAACCCTTGATCTTTCCAGAGCTTGAAGACTACTATTTGATGTGTTTTGCTGTCCCATTTTAGAGGGCACCGTAATGGATGACATGTGGAGCAAGACATGGTAACCTTGTTATCCGAGAATCGGTTCATTAACGGAATAGAATCGGAATTAACCGGTATCAGGGCCCGAACCTGGTTTGGTAGTTGTAGGGATACTTAATTCCTTCAATTTCTCAAATTCTACTTAAAATTTCTAGTTCTCCTAATTCCGCTAATTCTACTATATTCTTTATTTTACTCTTTCTTATCAAATCATTTGGAATAACGCAGTATAATTATTCTTATTCTGAGTGGAATATCAACAACTTATGAAATCAACATATCTCTGATTCTGATTTAAAAAATCTCCACAACCTTTCTAGTATAAACACAAACAAAGTGAACCTAAAAGAAAAAGGCAAAGTCCACAACAGAAAAAAATGAAACACAATAAAAAATTAAAGAGAGGAGAAAAAAGGCAACCTAGCCCTTGTCAATCTTCCACGAAACATGGTCAAACCAGCAGTATCCTCGATTGACTGGAATCCCGTCCAAACACGACACAAGATTTACGTATGGGAAGAGTACTCACGGAGTCTCCAAAGTCCACCAGATACCGGCTTCAACCGGGCATTCTTCTGTTTCTTTTCCTTTCGTTCTCTCTTTTGCTTGTTTAATTTAGAACACTCTTGCAAATTAAGGCATCGTTTGGCACCACTCAAGGAAATTGGCATGTTGGTGAGAAGCAATGGTTTTGACACGTTAGAAGGCATGTAGCTTTTCAGCCAAGCATGTAAAGTACCTGTACCCTGACTTGTCCACGTCACCCAATCAAATTTCATCAAAATACCCCTCATTTGTTTAGAATATAATAGGAAGAAAAAAGGATTATAGACAGTTGTCCGGGGGTAGACGGAGAAATTCCACGCATAGATGTTGAAGAGAAGCTTGAAACCTTAGTCTATCTCTTTCCTCATGCAGTTAATTGATCGAGACGCAAAAGCCGATCAGGTTTTGTTCATTTGGGAACGTTTAAAGCCTTGTCTATTACTAGGGATGTAAATTTGGCTTGAGGTATGCCATAATTTGAGTCTAACTCAATTTTTAAAATAATTCAGTTTAATTTTAGTTTAACTCAAATTCAATTCAAATTTAATCCATATTTCCAACTCAAATTCAACTCCAATTTAATAGTGAGTGGGTTAGATTGGATTAGACTGATCCTGTTTATAAATAATTTGTTAGAAGTATTTTAGTTTTTATATTATTATTATAAAAATCCAATTTTCAATCAAATCCAATTTTGATTTAACTAATGTCAATTCAAATTGAATCCAACTCAATTTATATAATTTTAGTCAATCTAATTTCTTTTAATATAGACTAAGTTGAATCAGACTAAGAACTGACCCACAGTCTCCTCCTACTTTTAGACATTAATCCACACACTATAAATGTGGTCAAATGCAGCCTAAGTCTAATCAATGGCGGGAGCAAATAATCTCTATGATTTCGATTGAGTTAGACTTTTAATCGTACACACTATCTTTAGAAAAGAAAAGCGAAATATTTGACAAGATCAGCACGAGATTAAAAGTCACGTGCAGAAATATCTTCACATTCAGCCACGCGAAACATGTGAGGCGAGGCTGTGGAAGGACAGGCGTCCACACGTGCCTGCCAAACCCCGTACGTTAAAAGGCACATTATTCGGAGCTGCCAACTGTGGAAAAGGAGGCGGGCATGATAACAAAAACTGCTTCTGTCTTCCCGGCCCAGGGATCTCTTCTCC
Organism: Zantedeschia hybrid cultivar; assembly: GCA_030544215.1. Taxonomy (NCBI): domain Eukaryota; kingdom Viridiplantae; phylum Streptophyta; class Magnoliopsida; order Alismatales; family Araceae; genus Zantedeschia; species Zantedeschia hybrid cultivar. The sequence continues at coordinate 8,486,240 of JARZZO010000013.1, read as the reverse complement.
TCTCCTCTTCGCTTCCTCCGCTGCTGCTGCTGCCATGGCTCCTGCAGTAGGACAGACCGTCGCCTCCTCCACCCTCTCTGCTCTCCTCACCCTCACCATCGTCGCCGTCGCCGCCGCGTGCTTCGCTCGGCCCTCTGTCGCCGAGCAGTTCTCGGGTTTTCGCGGCAAAAATGCCTCCGAGGCGGGCCGGGAGCTCGGAGGGGTGTTCAGAGACCCGTTGGTGATGGAGGAGATGGTGAGGACGGCGAACCTGCCGGAGACGGTGGAGTGGCTGAAGAAGGTGAGGAGGGAGATCCACGAGTACCCGGAGCTGGCCTACGAGGAGTTCAGGACGAGCGCCGTCATCCGACGGGAGCTCGACCGGATGGGCATCGCCTACCGGTGGCCGGTCGCCGGAACCGGTGTGGTCGCCAGGGTGGGCACGGGGCTGCCTCCCTTTGTGGCCCTCAGGGCCGATATGGATGCTCTCCCAATTCAGGTAATTAACCTGCGCATGGCTCTAGCTTCTCTACTGCAATATATAACTAATATAAGAATGGAATGGGAGCATGGTTTTAAGGAAAGACCAAGGGACCATTCGGATCGTGTAGAATTATTATTATTTTTTTGTGTGTTTTTGATCGTGTAGAATTGCTGAATCTTCGTTTTAGATTTCAATATTATACATCTAGGTTCCAAAGGAAAAGGAAAGAAATCGTGGGTTCTCAGTTTTTTAATAAATCCGAGTAAAAGAAATCTTGGGCTAGCTTTCTGTGTATCTTATTTCCCACATTCATAACTTTGCACACTTCAAAGGGTACATCTTACCATTAGAGAACAAGAGTATACAGGCATCTGTTACTGCTCGTTCGACAACACCAGGCGGAGCTAACGCTTAGAAGACTTGCAGATTCCAGTTCTCAAGTTTGCTAAAATAGAATTCTCACCTCCCCACACTATTCTTGTGAAATTGTATAGGAAAATGGTGTCTGTTGAACCCAATGAACCGAGGTTTATAAAGCTTTTTTTTTTCTCCAAAAAAACTATCCTAATTGAACAAGTTTGATCAATGATTGAAATGCATTTTCCCCCTATTATCGAGTTCCCTGTGCTAATTTAGGAGGTAAATCAAATAACCAGATTAAGAAGTGGATTTTTCTTATCTTTTGTCCTCAACAGAGCAAAGAATAGTGCTATCCTAAAAAAACACAGATCAGAAACTTTGGATGCTTGGTTTTCCACCCCCCTTCTTATGTGTTTCACAACTTCTTAACCAATTAATTTAAACAGTAGAAAAGTGATTCAGTGGGCTCGACCGTACCACCAAAGTCATGAAGCATTTTTTTACTTATCCCCCTCTGTAAAAAGCGGAAGGGGTAAAGTGAAAAAGCCCCCCTCACTGTAATGCTGGTGCGGTCAAGTCCACTGAATCAGGCCTCTAAACAGTATTAGACCCAGTCAGACGTTGAGACGAGAGTCCTACACTGTGCTGATCTCTGTAACGGGTTTCGTAATCATCCTAATCCCTCTGTATCAGTTCTGTAGTCATCATTTGTAACCGAATGCATTAAGTAGCCTCTCAAAGTCATCTCTGTATTCTTCTGGCTTCCAACTAAAAGCCCCAAAATTGGAACGTCTTTCTTTCTTGTGCAGGAACTTGTTGAGTGGGAGCACAAGAGCAAAGTGGAAGGGAAGATGCATGCATGTGGCCATGACGCCCATGTCAGCATGCTTCTGGGTGCAGCAAAAGTGCTGCAGGAAGTAAGGCAGAAATTACAGGTACCTCTCCTTGACTTCTCAAATGACTCCTTGGCAGATGTTAATGCCACCCTCATATATAACGAGATTACAAATTGACAGGTCACTTGTCAATACTCTTCCTGGGGAAGACCATAAGCTGCTAGGTACATCCGTACATGTATTTAGAGAAGAAAGGAAAACAGATCATATTTATTACCAACTAAGAAAACAGAGGACATTTATTCATCTCTTACAGTATGCAGTAGCTGAATTTCTATATCACTTGGTGAAACATATCTCACTTTAAATTCAACCTCACGTTCAACTGATTGCCACAGTTCAAGCACATTTTACACCTGTGATCTTGACTTTAATTTCCTGGGATCAAATAATTCTGAAAAGAAAAAGCCAGTGCAATCCAACTACTCCAGTATCTCAAAATCAGATAATTTCCCTTCCTGGTGAATGTACAGACTTTGCAAGCATCTTTTTTCTGACATCTTTATAGCAAATAGCTTAAATATGTGATGAATTTCCCCGTCGAAAACTATTGCTGCCCACAAAACATTTAACAGAAATAGGTTTACAGAGACAGGTTTTTAAATTATCAACTCACAGTGGCAAATGTGTACTTTCTAGTAAGTAAATGGAGGATACTCTGTCATAACTTCCTCAGAAATGATGACGCACCTCTGTTCTACAATAAAGCACCTGGATGAAATTGTCACTAAATTGAAAAATAACACCAAATGCAAATGACAATGACTTGAAAATAAGACAAATTCATTCATAACCAAGGTATTTATACCAGAAAATCATGAAGAATGCAACGGTTAATAATGGCCCAATTGAAAGTTTTATAGTTAGTAGGATTCATATGCACTAATAATCAGAATGGCAATGGTTCCATGAATTCTAAACATGAGATGTTTTTTTACTGTAGCACTTCTTATATTCTAGTAAAATTTTAATCTAATAATCATACTTCAGGGAACTGTCATTCTCATCTTTCAACCTGCTGAAGAAAGCGGCACCGGAGCCATTAAAATGATTGAAGAAGGAGCCCTAGAAAACGCCGAAGCCATATTCAGTGTGCATACAGCATATCCCTATTCTACAGGAGTTGTTGCATCAAGACCTGGAGAATTTCTAGCAGGGTGTGGGCAATTCAAAGCAGAGATAAAAGGAAAAGGAGGTCATGCAGCTATTCCACAGTCTACAATTGATCCTATCGTCGCCGCATCAGCCTCGGTCCTTAGCTTACAGAGTCTTGTTTCCCGAGAAGCAGATCCATTGGATTCTCAGGTATACTCATTTTCTTCCTTCAGCTGAATCCTCCAATAGACTTAATCCTATGATGATACGAACAATGATGAAATACTATATCAATCAGGAGAAGATCCATGCAGTAGAAACATGATAGGAATTTAAGCTTTTTTTAGATGTCATGCAGCCTTCTCAGACTCTTACAGGCTATGAAGTACACTATCATTGTGCAATTTCAAACAGGCAAGAAGTAAGCAACTAGGCTATGAGTGATTTCTTATACTCCAAGACCATCTGTTTAGAAACTGTTTAATTGTTGGGATATTATTGTTCATGAGATTCTGCAAAGCAGAATAAGGATCAGGAAATACTTGGTTATCAAGCTTAAGAATTATAAATCCAACCATGCTGGCCTGATTCTTTTGTTAGATATTAGGATTCCTGTTAGGCTACATGTAAAGGGAAAACCTTCTGACTTCTGAAAACAAAGGCCTCATGTAAAGAAACAAAAATGCCCTTTCTAAGTTGTGAAAATAAAGACTCTCCATCCAGCTTTTATGGGATACCAAGTGTAGATGAGTGTGTGTGCGACTATCCTAAATGTTATGGCTGACAAAGGGAGCCACATGTGACATATCCATTGATTGGATTTTGGAACTTAAAACAATAACATTTTCATTCTTTCTAGGAGGGCATAGACCTTAACACTAATACCATTTCTTTTCTTCATCAAGAGACGAGGCTACAATGTGATGTAGCACTCTTGGAAAGCATATTCACAACTTGAAATTCTTACTAGTTCTGTTATTTTCACTCACAAAACAAAATGTCTTCTGCATCAGGTCGTCTCAGTATCCACGTTTCAAGGAGGAAATGCATTCAATGTAATTCCAGATTCGACTGTAATAGGTGGCACTTTTAGGGCCTTCCGAGAGAAGAGTCTCAACATGTTGAAACAACGAATACAAGAGGTATCTGCTATTTCTTACTGTCAAGAACATATATTCCCTCAAAATAGCTACCCATAGCTTCTGATCATGACAAGAATTTGGTCATCTTCACATTCAGGTTATTACAGGGCAAGCAGCAGTACATAGATGCGCAGCCAAGGTCGACTTCTTCGAAACGGAGCGGCCTCTTATTCCTCCAACTGTGAATGATAAGAGAGTTTATGGGCTTGTTGATCAGGTGTCCAAGGAGATTGTAGGGTCTGAAAATACACAATTAGCCCCATGCCTTATGGGCAGTGAAGATTTTGGCTTTTATTTAGATCGCATACCTGGCAGCTTGCTGCTAATTGGAATAAGAAATGAGAGAATAGGATCTGTTCACCCAGCACATAGCCCATATTTTGCTCTTGATGAAGACTCCCTTCCCATTGGTGCAGCAATATATGCTGCATTCGCACAAATGTACCTTCTTAATTCTTTCATTTCATGAGTTAAATACAATATTACTTTCTCCCACTTTCTCCCATTTCATCAGTTATTCAACTTGGTCTTTTAGTGCAATTTTGTTAGTTAAAAGCCCAAGGATTGGGAGAAGAAATGTCAGCTCAATTTTATAATAACGCTGTCATTGTGCTTGGGCTTGCCCATTCTATCTGACATACATATTACATTTGACATGTGTTTAATTGGCATATAGCTGCATCAAGAAAACAAATAGGGAGATGCTCAAGTTTGCCAATCTCGGACGTCTCACCATCTCCCACCAATATCCTCCCTGCACAAGAAGGATCATGAAGTAGAATCCTCTGACACCACTGCCATACGGCAAGCAAATGAAACCCCCCGATCAATGCGTTTGTTTATATCATGCTGCATAGGATTGTTTGCAATGTATATTGCTGGCTTAGTGTCATGGTATATGTATATAGGAGTTCCACCCTTAATCATAAGTCTTGGAGAAGATTCTTCAGCCATAGCACCTCTGTGACAATAGGAGACCTTGCATACTCAGCTTTAGCACTTGGCGCACACAGTTTAGTTCTTTCTTTGTCGTGGCACCAGATTTTTCCAAGTACAGGTGGTCCATGGTGGATCTTCCATAATCCCTTCAGCTAGCCCAATCAGCATTAGAATTGGCCTCAACCATCAAATGATCTGACTTTGAGGATAGTAGCCCGCTTCCCTAGTCTTGGTCGGATGTATCTCAAAACCCCACTCCACAACCCACGTGTTGTTATGCCCTACAATCCTAATGCCCTTTAATCAATTTAACTAAACCCACTAGGCCTACTAAGCCCATTGGGTTCGAGCAACAAATTTGCCCCTGCATTTCTCATGGATCCCTTAGACACAATCTTGGTATTTTGATCATAACATTGCATAGAAAAATTGGATAGAGGTGAAACTGGCCCCATTGGAAAGAAGACTGAACTCTATTATTTTGTAGGCTTAATTAGCAAGTCCTTAAATGGACACATTTTAAGGACAGTCACTAGTCATCGTTTCATTAGGATTTGACCTCCTAACATGAAGGGAAAGTCCAGTTCAAGGATACCATGACCTGGAATGATTGGAGATGATTTGACAGTTTGGTAGGGTTGTAGTTCACATAATTCACTACAGACATTATGCTCAGCTCTCTGAGCCCACTTAGAGACCTTAAGCCAATCCAGTAAGACTTAATCAAACTAATTTAATAAAAAATTTCAAACCCACTAAGTCATTATTCAGCCCATTATCTTGGTTTTCCACTATTCAAGAGTTCGTTGGATACAAGTTTGGTTTCATGCAACTTCCTGTAGAAAACTTGGATTTAGGAGAATCCAATTTGAAAGAGAACATAGAAATCTACAAACTTGTAGAAGAAACTTTCACTAGTTCTATCATTAGGAGTGTCTAATCTTTGGATCTTTAAATAGGTAGGCTTGCAGGACACCAAAAAATCCTTGTTTCTTTAGGAATTGAACACTAAACATAGAGGAAAAGTCCAATTCATGTGAGGTAATGACCATGGATGGGAATATGAATTTAATGGTTGTTAGCCCAACATATAGCAAATCCAAAAGGGAGTTGTAGACGCTGGAATTTCCCTCCTTCTCCAGTGCACCAGGTTGTACCCTACCTTGGGGACGTCACCTTTCCAAACCATTCAAAGAAGCTTCCGCGAGTTGCAATACTAGCAACGGGGTGAACTAAAAAACAGAAATGTGATCGTCAGGAGCATTCTTACCTTCCCATGCTCCACAAGATGAGTATGATCACGTGGACATGACGTAGTGGGAGTGTATACTTGCGGGGTCTCCTTTCCTCCACCTCTGGCTGGCCAGGATGAAGGTCTTAAAGCTCCAATTATTGGATAGTTGCTGCAAAGAAAACATAAGAGGGACCTGATTAGCGCTATATGGTGCAGTAAATGCTCATGCAAACAATGAACGCAAGCTAAAAATGACGGGTAGACACATCGGTTGTGTGGTTGGGAGGGAGAGTGACCAAGTGTTATGGCCACTCACCTCCCTATATGTTTTTGGTAAAAACCTCTTTGAAATGGGATTCTAAGAGAGCCAACATGCATGCATGTGTATGCGTGTAGTGAGAGTTGAAAGACTTAGCTTAATAAAATGAATTGACTATGGGGGTGAAGTGATGAAATGCATGTGAAAATGGACTAAAAGAAGTGAAAGGGGAGTTTCCTCCTGGTGGACGTCCTCTAGATGTTCTCCTCGACTGTGCCCTGACCTCCAAGCTCCAACTAGACTCCAACCCCCATTCATGGAGCTACCCATGGGGGTTTTATGGAGGAAGTAGAAAATGAGAGAATTTTATGTTCTAAATCTCCAATTTTGGGATTTGGACCAATGGAAGATGGTCAAGGGAGGTGGTTCATAGTCAGGCTAGCCACATGGAGTGAGAGAATGTTCGGATAGTGGAGTGTGGTGGCTGAAATAGGTGGAGAACATGACTTATTGCGGTTGACTGGGGTCGATGCAATGGACAACAGCCTCATTCGCCAGCTATGTTAACATACGAGGGTCAAGTTCACTATAGAGGGCAACAATAATGACTGCGGTCCTAATGCAGATTAAGCCATGACCTAAAGTCAAGTGGCCTAGATGGCAACAATGTTTGTTGTTCATACTTATGGGTAGCAGGGAAGTTGGCTGTCCACATCAGTGGACAACAAGACTGGTTGCCATCCAAAAAGCTAGACAGCAGCTTGGAGCGTTGTTCGGTGGATCGTCATGACCAAAATAAAGGGAATTGAAGGGTTTAGATTCGAGCTAGGTGGTAACTTGGGGCGTGGATATGAATCATGTGAGGATGTCAATAAGAGACCATGGGGGTGTCCAAAATTCAGTGTCTACAAATGCCCCTCTGGGACATCCGTTTTGCGACGGAGTGTCATAGAGTGATAAATGGACGTTCTGAAAATGCATTTAGTTTGGATATCCCACAAGGATGAACCTTTCTCAATAGCAATGACAAATCTGAGGGATGCTTGATCATGAGTTGTTTGGGTTGCAAGGTTAGCTGGGAATGGCAAGAGAACACCACCAGAGATTAGAATCCAGAGGACCCTCGTGCGATGAGCAACAAGGTCTTGACACACTAAGGAATGCATGACAATCCGGTCGAAGGGAATTTCAGGTGAGAAAGAAAGTGACTTGAAATTACAGTCTATGGGACCCTTGGGATACACTATGAGACCTCCACCTAAAAGACGCATAGTGGTCGGGTTGAGAGAACTTCAAGCATGAGCGAGGATGCAAAGGGTTTGAATCTTGCAACTTAGAGAATTGACGATCTAATGTTCAACGGCATGCACCCTTCACTTAGAAGTGGCAAACAAAGATTAATTGTGGTCAGTGCTTCCAGAGGGAACCCATAATTGTACCTCTCTCCAATGCACAATGTAGATCCTACCTATATGATGCATGCTAGGTTTAAAGGGAAAAAATAAAACCCTATCTAAATGAAGAACTAGAAGAATTTATTGGCCAATCAAATAACTTAGAGAGTATTGACTCTTTATTGTTTTGTTTAAAGAATAACTCATAGTCAATATGCCCAAAGTTATTAGCCTCCAGTGTTTATTGGTTTCTGACTGGTCTTCTTTGCACCCTGCAGCTGCATGAACACACATCAATCATTGTCAATTAATTCAATAAAATCAGCAAGATATAGGGAAAGACATCAGCCATTATAGTCTGGGACGGCAGCCTATATTGCCATGAAGCATTCTAGACAACGGGAGATATGGTCGCCTACCTATGTGGACGACCAAGCCAAATGCCATCTAGAAAGCATGATGGGCCTTACTGCCGTCCATGATCTTGGGTGGCAGACGTGACTGCCATCCAGGTTAATAGATTCTTGGATTCCTAAGAGTTTCTTTTGTTTTTTATTTTTGAACCTAGTAATGGCTCTAGACAGCGCCCTCGCGACTGAAACCACAGCAGGCATGGCTTTCTCTCCTTCTCGCACTATCGAGATGAAGAAAACCAAGGTCCTGAGGTGTTGGCAGATATGGAGGGGCACCTTAGCAACCTTTTAGCCCATGAGAAGATGTGTTTCTCTCATCTTGTCCATGTCCTTTACCTTTTGTCTTTTATTTTAGTGCTCATTCTTTTCCTATTTCATTCCTAGGTGGTCCCCCATTTCCCAAGTCCAACTGTAAGGACTGAGGTTTTGGATCCAGTTACCGGGTTGGTTTTGGTGTCAAACCCCTTAGTTTGGGCCCTTGTGGGCCTAATGCATGGCTTCTTAATCGCGTCGAGCAAGTCGGCCTAGGGGACGCCATTTAGAAGCCTTGCAAATGTGCCGCGTGGGCGGGCGTTAGGGTGCGTGTGTACGGCCCTAGTCGTGTTGTCTGAAAGGCGTCGAGTATGGTCGACGCGATTAAGAGATCTGCTAGTATACGACTCCGTCTTGTCGTCTAAATGGCGTCGTCTGGGAACGATGCGATTTAGTGTGTAAGGACTGAGGCTTTCGGATTCAGTTTTCGGGGTCGGACCCTGTAGTTCAGGCTCCAGTGGGGCAGAGACTCTGTGATGTTTCACGTCGAGCCGGGCTCGACGCGGTTTAAACGGCGTCCACCGTTGCGGACGCGTTTTAGGTTCTGCCACGTGGGTGCCACGTGGGCTGGCTTTGGGCCGCGAAAGTACGGCCCTATCGTGTCGTCTGAACGGCGTCCGCGTGGGACGACGCCTTTCAGACTGCGACTCTGAGATTGTCAGAGTACGGCCCTGACATGTCGCCTGAACAGCGTCTGCATAGGCCGACGCGTTTCAGAGTTTTGTCAGAGCGGCCGTCACGTCACCTGATAGATGTCCGTGGATGTCGACGCGTTTTAGCCGGTCTCTGGTTAACCCCGCGAGCCCTCCTTCTTTCCCTCATTTTTCTTCCTTCTCTCTTTCCCTTCCGGCGAACTCAGCGGCGATTTCTTCGCCTCCCTCTTTTCCTCCCACCATTTCATCTCTCCCTCCACTCCATCCTCTACCTAGCTCTTACCACTACCACCTCCACTTCCACTGCGGCGTTTTACTCTCCGGACGGCGGCCGACGTCACGGTGGAGTAAGGACGACCACGACGGTACCGGCGGCGGCGTGGGGCGAGACGGGTGGACGGCTTGGAGCTCGGAGGCGTTCGAGTATCCGGTAGAGTGACGGTTCCCATAGCATTGTGTTTAAATCATGTTTTCCCCGTTTAAGCATGTTATGGATCTTTGGTTTTGGGGGGTAGAACAAGCATGTTTAGGTGTTCTTCTTGGTGATATGGGGGATTTCCATGAATGTGGTTTCCTGTTGATTGAATTGCCCCTCTTTCCCCTCCGTTTTTGGGTGATTTTGGGGTTGTTGGGGTTGAAAAGGGAGCCCTCGGGCTCATGACAGACTGGTTCCTGGGGTTGAAAGACGTCGTGCATGGACGACGCCTTTTTGAAGGGCGTCGGGCCATCACGACGCCTTTTAGACAGGAACCGCCTTACTGAAAGTCTGTCAGTTCGGGAATTCTGGGACTAAAAGACGTCATGGGTGGACGACGCGATTCGGAATAGCGTCGGGTAACCATGACGCCTTTTAAGGCAGAAATTCCCTGGTTAATGGCTTCTGTAAGTTCTGGATTTCTGTGTTGAATGGCGTCCGAGGATGTTGACGCCTTTTAAAAAGGCGACCACTGGTGTCGACGCCTTTTAAGGCCTGATTCTGAAGACAGTGTTTTACATAAACCAGTACATGGAGCTTGAATGGCGTCGGCCTTGGGCGACGCGATTCAAGACAGAACCTCACTAATTCATGCCAGTAAAATGTGTTCATACTGCTAGATAGATGGTTAGTGCATGTTTTAGTGTACGCAGTAGAGATGGATTCTGCACGACCAGATGATACTACTTTGTGTGTTATGCGATCGCGGACTTTTTCACGTGACCAGATCGTACTATGCTGGGTTTTGTGTTACTGTGGACCTGGAGTGACATTGTAGCGTTTTATCACCCTGTGCTGGTGGGGGCGTGAGCACAGCGCCGGTGGGGGCGTGGGCGGGGTGACGCCTAGCGAGAGAGGGTCACCTGGTGAACCCCGGGGTCAGCTAGTACCAGTGTCGGAGTGGTACATTCGGAGAGTCACTCATGCTGAGGGAAGGAGTAACCACCTGAGCCAGTTGGGCCGGACTAGCTAGAGTGCTATCCGAGGGGTTACTGCTTGGTCTCAGCGGGTCGAGGTTTTTCCCACCGTTGTTTGTGCGATTGGTGTGTTCTATCGAGACGGCAGTTATTGGTTCCCTAATCGGCTGATTTAGAAATATGCATGTTTAATACAGTTCGATTGCATGTGATTTTACATTGAGACTTAGGAATTGTACTTACTACTGTGCTTGTTACCTTACCGTTGGCTGTACTTTACACTTGTGGGTGTGTGCGTGGGCAGTGGGGATCGAAGGATCCCTACTGAGTCTTGTCTTGAGACTCACCCCTGCGGTTTTCAGGTGAGGCCTCCCAGCAGACCTAGAGCGGAGTGTGCGGCCGTGTGATTGAGCGTCTTCAGCGGTTATTCCGGGGTATGCCCCGATGTAGTTGTTATTTATTTCTGGCATGTATGTCTAATTAGTTCCTTTCTGTTGGAATATGTAATTATTTGCTGTATCGAGTCGCATTGTAATAATTTTAATTCCTGCACTTTCATTTCAATTCAATGCGATGTGAATGTTTAGCTTAGTTTATTATTTATTTCCCAGACTTACTTAGATCCTGGTTTGGTTCCAAATTAATGATTCGGTACCCATTTAGTAATCGGATCCCCGAGTATAGGGTGGCGGGTCGTTACATAGTGTGTTTCGGTTTGACGTCCCAATCCCTCCCTCCTTTGTCTCATTCTCTCCTTTCCTCTCTCTCTCTCTCTCTCCTCCCTCTCTCTGAACCCTCCGTTTCCCTTCCTCTTTCCCTCCCCTTCCTCTTCTCATTCTTCCTCTTCCACCACTCCAATACCCTCCAACCACTCACCACTACCACCACCATCTCCTCCGCGGCACTTCACTCTCCGGATGGCGGCCAACGTCTCGGTGGGGTGACGGTGTCCACGGTAGTACCGGCGGTGGCTTGCGGTGTAGCGAATCGGCGACAAGGAGATATGAGGAGTTCAAATAACCGGTAGGTGACGATCCTTGCATGTGATTCTTTTGATTTAAACCATGATTTCCCACTTTGGAGCATGTTATGGAAATGTGCGGCTTTTGGGTAGAATGAGCATGTTTATGGAGTTTTTTATGGAAATGCTCGTTTTTATGAAATAGGGATTGGTGTGTATTCAATATAATTATTTGGATTCTCCCCTCCCTTTTCTATTTTGGCATTTTGGAGTGATTTCGGGAGGAAATCCCATGTTGTGGCTCGGGGGAGGCTAGAGGGAAATCCTGTTTCGGGCACTAAATAGTGTCGGGCCAGGGCGACGCTATTGGCAAATCGTGTCGGCCATAGGCGACGTGATTTAGGCCCAGGTGCCAGAGGGCAGTTCGATTTTCGGACGTTAAATGGCATCGCGACAAGGTGACGCCATTTAAATGGTGTCGACCATGGACGATGCGATTTAGGCCCAGGTCCCTTATCTCCCGAGGCCAGTTTCCGTAGGAACCAATTTTAGGACTTTGAATGACGTCGGCCATGGGCGACGCGATTCAAGCCAGAGCCCCTTAATTTCCTGCATTTAGCATGTATAACTATTATAAAAATATTAAGTGGATTCTTGTATATTGTTAGACAATCATGTCAAGTGCATGCTTGAAATCATACATCGGTGGCGGGAATTTCTATGTGACTAGATCGCATTGTGTTGTGTTTTATGCGATCGTGGACCTAGAGTGACAATTGTTAGCACTTGACACCCTGTGTCGGTGTGGGAGCGACGCAGTATCGGTGTGGGAGTGACAAGGTGTAAGGATTGAGGTTTCGGATCTAGTTATCGGGTCAGTTTCAGGGTCGAATCCCTCGGTTTGGGCCATTGTGGGCTTGGGGCTTGGGTTCCTTTTCGCGTCGAGCTTGCTCGACGCGGTTCAAACAACGTCCTGTGATGTGGACGCGTTTTAGGCTGTGCCACGTGGGCTGGCTTTAGGCCGCGAGAGTACGGCCCCGGTCTTATCGTCTAAATGGCGTCTTGCATGGACGACGCCATTTAGAGTATGACCCTACTATGTCAGTATACGGTCCGGACTTGTCGTCTGAATGATGTTGGACTTGGACGACGCGTTTTACCTAGCTTCCGTTTGACCCCACGAACCCTCCCTCATTTCCCTCATTCTCTCGTTTCCTCTCTCTCTCCTCTCTTCTCTCTGGCCTCCAGCAACTCCTTTCCCCCTCCCCTTCCTTTCCTCTCCCCATTCCTCCTCTTCCTCCACTCCATCAACCTCCTAACTTCCTCCACTACCACCACCTCTTCCTCTGCGGCGCATTTCTCTCCGGACGGCAACCGACGTCCCAGTGGAGTAACGGCGTCCACGGCAGTACCGACGGCGGCGTGTGGCATGGCAGTTCGGCGGCTTGGAGCTCAGAAGAGTTCGAGTAACCGGTAGGGTGACGATTCCCATTGTATTTTGTTTAAAACTATGTTTTTTCCTGCTTTTGGAGCATGTTTAGGGGATCTTTAGGGCGAAAATGTTAACCTTGTAACTGAGGAATGAAGGATTTTTAATGGGTATTTCGATTTTCCTCTTCCTCCCCGTTTGTGTTATGTTTTTATGTGATTTGGAGAGAAATCCCATTTTTTTTAACTCGGGGAAGGCCAGCAGGGGAACCTGTTGGCGAACACTAAATGGCGTCTTGGGACAACGACGCCTTTTTGAATGGCGTATGTCCCCAACGACGCGATTTAGCCCGGTTCACCCCGAGCCGTGATTCTGTTTCTGTCGTTAATAGGCGACTAGGAACAGCGACGCCTTTTAAATAGGTGACTACATTACACGACGTGATTTATGCCATATTCTGAGGCCCATTTTCACATGAACCACCAGTTTAGGAGTCTTGAATGATGTCGGCCTTGGGCGACGTGATTCAAGGCAGAATCTCATTAATTTCTGCAATTAACATGTGTTTAAATTGATAGGTAGTTTGGTTAATTGCATGCTTGAAATCATGCTTGAGGATGATGATTTCTACGTGATCGGATCGCACCGTGTTACGTTTTGTACGATCATGGGCCTAGAGTGACAGTTGTTAGCGCTTAGGCACCCTGTATCGGTGTGGGAGTGACACGGCGCCGGTGTGGGAATGGTGGGGTAACACCTAGAGAAAGAGTCACCTGGTGTACCCTAGGGTATAGCTAGTACCGGTGTGGGAGTGGTACATTCGGAGTGTCACTCGTGCTGGGAGAAGCAAAACCACCTTTAGCCTGTCAGGCCGGAGTAGCCAGCGCGCTATCCGAGGGGTTGCTGTTTGGTCTCAACGGGTCGGTGTTTTCCGCGTTCGGCCATGTGACTTGTGTGTTTAGCCGAGACGCTAGTTGTGGACTCTGTGGTAGTATGGTTTTAGAATCGTGCATGTTATTGTTATAAATACCTGTGTTTTATATCGAAATCTAGGAATTGTGTTACTGCTTCATTTAATTAAATTGTCTATATTTGTGTATTGCACTTGTAGGTGTGTGTGTGTGGGTGGTGGGGATCAAAGGATCCCTACTGAGTCTTTTTCAATGAGACTCACCCCCTGCAGTTTTCAGGTGAGGGTTCCAGGCAGGCGTAGCGAGGAGAGTGTTGCCTTGGGTTGCACGCCAGCAGTCGCTGTTCCGGGGTATGCCCCGATGTAATTGTTATTTCCTTTTCTAGCCTGTACGCTTAATTATTTCTTTTCTGTTGGAGTATGTAATTAATTGTTGAGTCAAGTCGTATTGTAATAATTTTTAATTTCTACACTTCCTTTACAATTCGATGCAATGTGAATGTTTAGCTTAGTTTATCATTTATTTCCCAGATTTATCAAGATCCTGGTTTGGCTCCAAATTTAATAATGCGGTACCCATTTAGTAATCGGATCCCCGATTATAGAGTGGCGGGTCGTTACAGTTGGTATCAGAGCATTCCGTCTAGCAAATAGATGAGTAACTAGGTTAAATATCATAATTTTGGCAAATAATTACATTATCCCGTACAGGCACGGCGGTAGTGTAGGTTTTAGGATTCTAAGTAGAACTTTTCGATTTTTGTGATTGTAGGCGATTAGATGGCTCCTAGGAAGAGAGTGCCCGTTATTAGGGAGCGGGGGATGTTCCTAGCGGATCTGAGGCTAGTAGGCCGAGTATGGAGCGTTTCATGGAGGCTATGATGGACACGATGGTTAGATACCAGACTCGAGACCCTAGTGAGAGTTTTAGTGCTCGGGGAGGGTCTTCAACTGCTCTGGAGAGGTTCCTGAAGTTGAAGCCGCCTCATTTTACCGGTCGTCCCGACCCTGATGAGGCCGTTCATTGGCTGAGGGAGTTGGAGAAGACTTTTGATACTATGAATTGTGCAGCAGCTGAGAGGACTCCGTTGGCTACCTTCATGTTGAAGGATGATGCCTATGACTGGTGGACCACTTTGAAGAGTTTGTCTTATGCGGATAGGAATCTCAGGGAGATTCCATGGGAGACATTTGTGAAGGAATTCAATGCGCAGTACTTCCCTAGGCATGTCCAGAAGGCCAAGGAGAGGGAATTTATGGAGTTGACCCAAGGAAGCATGGCAGTGCTTGAGTACTAAATGATGTTTGTTTCACTTGGGAGGTTCGTGCCTTTTATTTCAGGAGACGGGGAGTGTCGGACTGAGAGGTTTGTGGATGGACTGAGGTCCAATTTGAGGAGTTTTGTGGCATCCCACTGTTGTACGGACTTGGCATCAGCGGTTAGATGTGCCGCGGCAGTAGAGGCACAGCATGATCAGTCGTCTCGGGAGAGGGGACTGACTACTCAAGGGCCAGCTCATGGCAGGGGAAAGACAACAGCAACAGCAGCTCCTTCGTCCGGATCAGGATCGTCTTCACTCAGCTCTAGATTAAGGAGGTTCTTTCGAGGCGGTGGCAGCAGCAGTGGCAGCAGTGATAATAGCAGACCCAGGTAGAGCCAGCAGAGTCAGTCGATGTCCAGTGCTCAGCAGGAGGCAGCTCAGAGGCTTCTGGCAGCTTGTCGACATTGCGGTGGTACTCACGGTGGGACTCAGTGTCCTACATTTTCTGGGAGGTGTTACACTTGTGGCCAGCAGGGTATTGCCCGCAGGGGCATAGTCAAGGGCAGGGACCAGGTGATCAGAAGAAGCTGAGGACGCAGGGGAGAGTTCTAGCTATCACCAGGAAGGAGGCTCGTGCGTCCAACTTGGGGGAAGTTACACTTTCTGTCCTTGGGAACTCTATGCATGTGTTGATTGATTCGGGTGCTTCACATTCTTTTATTTCTGAGCAGTTCGTAGATATTCTTTTTGCACCTATTGATGAGATATCTGATGGACTGATGGTAGAGGTTCCTTCTAGGGATTTCATATTATCTTATAACTGTTTGAGTGAGGTTCGCTTGACCATTGAGGGTCATGAGTTACCTGCCCAGTTAGTTGTGCTTGCCATTCGCGACTTTGATGTCATCTTGGGCATGGATTGGTTGGAGGCTTATTATGCCGAGGTGGACTGTCACAGGAAGAGGGTGCGTTTCTCTATTACAGGCATCCCGACCTTCTACTTTCAAGGTATTAGGCTCTCTTCTCGTAGTATTCTTATTTTTGCCTTTAAGGCCCAGAGATTGCTTGTTGGTAGCTGTGAGGCTTTCCTTGCCTCTGTTGTTTTAGCTGGTGTTAGTAGTGGTTTGAGTCCTTGGGAGGTACATGTAGGTTGTGACTTTGTTGATGTGTTTCCTGAGGAGTTGCCTGGCCTTCTTTCTCAGCGAGAGGTTGAGTTCACTATTGAGCTTGCACCAGGTACGATGCCCTTGTCTAAAGCCCCGTATCGGATGGCTCAGGCCAAACTCGCTGAGTTGAAGGCGCAGTTGCAGGAATTGCTGGATAAGGGTTTTATTCGTCCCAGTACTTCTCCATGGGGTGCTCTGATTCTGTTTGTTAGGAAGAAGGATGGTTTTCTGAGGCTGTACATGATTATAGACAGTTGAACCGGTAACAATAAAAAACAAGTACCCACTTCCGAGAATTGATGATCTGATGGATCAGTTGCAGTCTGCGAAGGTATTTTCGAAGATTGACTTGAGATCAGGGTATTATCAGATGAGGATCCATGAGGCAGATGTGAGTAAGATGGCTTTTAGGACTCGGTATGGACATCATGAGTTTTTGGTTATGCCTTTCGGCTTGACCAATGCTCCGGCGGCTTTTATGGATTTGATGAACCGGGTCTTTAGGGCTTACCTGGATCAATTTGTGGTGATATTTTGGTATATTCTTCTTCTAAGGAAGAGCATGCCACTCATCTTTAGGTGGTGTTGCAGGTTCTGAGAGAGCACCAACTCTATGCCAAGTTTAGCAAGTGTGAATGCTAGCTAGATAAGGTGCAATTCCTGGGGCATGTCATTTCTAGAGATGGCATTGCAGTGGATCTAGCCAAGATTGAGGCAGTGATGGATTAAGGCAGACCGAAAACAGTAACTGAGATCAAGAGCTTCTTGAGGTTAGCAGGGTATTACAGACGGTTCGTCTAGGATTTTTCTTCGATAGCGACCCCCTTGTCGAGGTTGACTCGTAAGGGAGTTTGTTTCGTGTGGATCGAGGAGTGTGAGCGGAGCTTCATTGAGTTGAAGACTCGTCTCACTTCAGCTCCAGTGCTAGTGCTTCTATCAGGTTCCGATGGATTTGTGGTTTACTCAGATGCATCTCGTCGAGGTTTAGGTGCAGTTCTGATGCAGCATGGTAAGGTTGTGGCCTATGCTTCTAGGCAGCTGAAGAAGCATGAGGAGAACTATCCCACTCATGACTTAGAGTTGGCAGCTGTAGTATTTGCACTGAAGATCTGGTGACACTATTTATATGGAGAGAAGTTTCAGGTTTTTACCGATTACAAGATCCTGAAGTATGTATTCACACAGAAGGATCTGAAGTTGAGGCAACGCAGGTGGATAGAGTTTATCAAGGATTATGATCTCGACCTTTCTTATCATTCGGGCAAGGCAAATGTGGTGGCAGACGCCTTGAGTTGAAAGACGGTCGTGTCATATCTTATAGTTCAAGAATGGAGGTTATATGAGTAGGTTGTGGAATCTTCCTTTAGGATTCCTCGAGAAGCCGACAGAGCCGTGTTGGCCAGCCTAACTGTGAGGCCAGCAGTGTACCATGCAGTAATCGAGGCTCAGAGGGCAGATGCAGAGCTGCCACAGATTCTCCAGATATCAGAGGTAAAGTGGTGGGATGATGGCATGGTCAGATTTAGAGGCAGGCTCTATGTTCCAGTTGAGGAAGATGTACGCAGGAGTGTCCTGGATGAGGCGCACCGTTCTAGATATGCAGTGCATCCTGGAACGACTAAGATGTACCATTGTTTGAGGAGGCACTTTTGGTGGCCTAGTATGAAGAAGGATATGGCTAATTATGTGGCAAGGTGCCTGACTTGTCAGCAGGTTAAGACAGAACACTAGAGACAAGGAGGATTGTTGCAGCCTTTGCTGATCCCGGAATGGAAATGGGAACATATAACTACGGACTTTGTGATGGGATTGCCTGTGTCCCCTGGCAGAAGAGACGCGATCTGGGTCATTGTTGATCGATTGACCAAGTCTTCACACTTTCTAGCTATTAGGAAGGACTGGTCAGTCGGTAAGTTGGCTAGGTTGTTTGTGGATCGGATCATCTCTCTGCACGGGGTGCCCCTATCCATCGTGTCAGACCGAGATCCGAGATTTACTTCTAGGTTTTGGAAGAGTTTTTAGAAGGCCTTGGGTACACAGTTAGCCTTCAGTTCAGCTTATCATCCCGAGACTGATGGGCAGTCGGAGAGGACCATTCAGACACTGGAGGATATGCTCAGGGCATGTTGCCTAGACTGGGGAGGTTCTTGGGAGCAGCACTTATCTACAGTAGTGTTTGCTTACAACAACAGTTATCATTCTAATATCGGCATGGCGCCATATGAGGCATTGTATGGGCGGCCGTGTTGATCTTATGTAAATTGGTCTGAGATTGGCGAGAGGCAGATAGCAGGACCAGAGTTGGTACAGCAGTGTGCTGAGGTTGCCAGAGTGGTGCAACAGAGGATGACTACAGCTCAGAGCAAGCAGAAGAGTTATGCTGATATCCGTAGGAGACCGCTTGAGTTCGAGGTTGGGGACCACGTATTTCTCCGAATCTCACCCTCCAAGGGTGTGATGAGATTTGGGAAGCGAGGTAAGTTGAGTCCGCGTTGTATTGAGCCTTTTCCCATTCTCGCTCGAATTAGGGAAACAACGTACCAGTTAGCCTTGCCACCCAGTCTTGCAGGAGTATACGACGTGTTCCATATTTCTTTGCTAAGAAAATATGTTCATGATCCATCTCATGCTTTGGATTTTTCAGAGTTGGAAGTCGCTAAGGACTTGTCCTTTCCGGAATTTCCAGTTCGTATTGAGGATCACAGGGATCAGGTCCTTCGGAACAAGGTCGTTCCTCTGGTTAAGGTCATTTGGCAACATCGCTCAGGAAGCGAGGCGACCTGGAAGCGCAATGATGAGATGCGGGAGCAGTTTCCCTATCTTTTCCCGTAAGTTCTTCTTTTTTCCTGTACAATCTTGTTACTTTATAGTGACAATTTCGAGAACGAAATTCTTTTAAGGAGGGGAGAATGTAAGGATTGAAGTTTCAGATCCGGTTATCGGTTCAGTTTCGGGGTCGGATCCCTCGGTTTGGGCCCTTATGGGGTTGGGGCTTGGGTTCCTTCAAGCTCAATGCGGTTCAAACGACGTTCGGTGATGTGGACGCGTTTTAGGCTGAGCCACGTGGGCTGACTTTGGGCCGCGAGAGTACAGTCCCGGTCTTATTGTCTGAATGGCGTCTTGCTTGGACGACGCCATTTAGAGTACGACCTTGCTATGTCAGTGTACAACCCGGACTTGTCGTCTGAATGACGTCGGACTTGGATGACGCGTTTTACGTAACTTCAGTTTGACCCCACGAACCCTCCCTCATTCTCTCCTTTCCTCTCTCTCTCCTCTCTTCTCTCCAACCTTCGGCGACTCCTTTCCCCCTCCCCTTCCTTTCCTCTCTCCATTCCTCCTCTTCCTCCACTCCATCAACCTCCTAACTTCCTCCACTTCCACCACCTCTTCCTCCGCGGTGCATTTCTCTCCGGACGGCGACCGACGTCTTGGCAGAGTAACGGCGTCCACGGCGGTACCGGCGGCGGCGTATGGCATGGCAGTTCGGCGGCTTGGAGCTCAGAGGAGTTCGAGTAACCAATAGAATGACGATCCCCATTGTATTTTGTTTAAAACTATGTTTTTTTCCACTTTTGGAGCATGTTTAGGGGATCTTTGGGACAAAAATGTTAACCTTGTAAATGAGGAATGAAGGGCTTTGAATGGGTATTTCGATTTTCCTCCTCCTCCCCGTTTGTGTTATGTTTTTATGTGATTTGGGGAGAAATCTCATTTTTTTTAACTCGGGAAAAGCCAGTAGGGGAACCTGTTGGCGAACGCTAAATGGCGTCTTGGGACAACGACGCCTTTTTGAATGGTGTCTACCCCTAACGACGCGATTTAGCCTGGTTCACCCCAAGCCGTGATTCTGTTTCTGTCGTTAATGGGCGACTAGGAACAACGACGCCTTTTAAATAGGTGACTACATTGCACGACGCGATATTCCGAGGCCTATTTTCACATGAACCAGTTTAGGAGTCTTGAATGACGTCGGCCTTGGGCGACGCGATTCAAGATAGACTCTCATTAAATTCTGCAATTAACATGTGTTTACATTGATATGTAGTTTGGTTAATTGCATACTTGAAATCATGCTTGAGGACGATGATTTCTACGTGATCGGATCGCACCGTGTTGCGTTTTATGCGATCGTAGGCCTAGAGTGACAGTTGTTAGTACTTAGGCACCCTGTGTCGGTGTGGGAGTGACACGGCACTGGTGTAGGAGTGGTGGGGTGACGCCTAGAGAGAGGGTCACCTGGTGTACCCCAGGGTATAACTAGTACCGGTGTAGGAGTAGTACATTCGGAGTGTCACTCGTGCTGGGGGAAGCATAACCATCTTTAGCCTGTCAAGCCGGAGTAGCCAGTGCCCTATTCGATGGTCTTAGCGGGTTGGTGTTTTCCGCGTTCGGCCGTGTGACTTGTGTGTTTAGCCGAGACGCTAGTTGTGGACTTCGTGGTGGTATGGTTTCAGAATCGTGCATGTTAATGTTATAAATGCCTATGTTTTATATCGAAATCTAGGAATTGTGTTACTGTTTCATTTAGTTAAATTGCCTATATTTGTGTATTGCACTTGTGGGTGTGTGTGTGTGGGTGGTGGGGATCGAAGGATCTCTTCTGAGTCTTTTTCGATGATACTCATCTCCTGCGATTTTCAGGTGAGGGTTCTTGGCAGGCGTAGTGAGGAGAGTGCTGCCTTTGGTTGCGCGCCAACAGCCGCTGTTCCGAGGTATGCTCCGATGTAGTTGTTATTTCCTTTTCTGGCATGTACGCTTAATTATTTCTTTTTTGTTGGAGTATGTAATTAATTGCTGAGTCAAGTCGAATTGTAATAATTTTTAATTTTTGCACTTCCTTTACAATTCGATGCAATATGAATGTTTAGCTTAGTTTATCATTTATTTATTAGACTTATCGAGATTCTGGTTTGACTCCAAATTTAATGATGCGGTACCCATTTAGTAATCGGATCCCCGATTATTGGGTGGCGGGTCGTTACACAAGGTGACGCCTTGTAGGCGAGGGTCACCTGGTGTACCCCGTGGTTATAGCTAGTACCGGTGTGGGAGTGGTACACTTCAGAGTTTTACCGTGGCTGAGAGGAGGCAGAACCACCTATAACTAGACAGGCCGGAGTAGCCAACGCACTATCCGAGGGGTTGTTGTTCCATCCCAGCGGGTTGGTGTTTTTCATGTTCGACTGTGCAGTTTGTGTGTTTTAGCCAGAACATTGGTTGTAAACTGCAGTGTTGAGTCTAGTTGTTTTAGAACTGTGCATGTTGCATATACAAATACATGTATTTCATATCTCGTCGTTATGACCGTAGCTTGTCTACGTTATTTATACTTATCTGCCTATATCCTTATGTTGTTGCGATTATGGGTGTGTGTGTGGGAGGTAGGGATTGAAAGATCCCTACTGAGTTCATTCTGGTGTGACTCAACCCTGCAGTTTCAAGTGAGGGTTCTCGGCAGGCGTAGAGGTTGTGGAGTTTCATCTCAGGTTGCGCACCAACAACTACGGTTCCGAGGTATGCCCCGATATAGTTGTACTTTCATTTTCAAGTATGTATGCTTAATTATTCCTTTTCAGTTGGATTACATAATTATTTGTTGAATCGAGTCGAATTGTAATAATTTCTAATTCTTACACCTTCTTTACAATTCGATGTTGTGTGGATTGTTTAGTTTAGTTTATCATTTATTTTTCAGACTTATTTGATATCCTAGTTTGATTCCTAATTTTCATTATTCGCTACCCATTTAGTAATCGGATCTCTGATTATAGGATGACGGGTCATTATACCAACACATACCCAAAAGTATGCATGGTTGGCCGACCTCATGGGTGCAATCACCCCCACCATGCCCGTGTACATGTGGTGATGGAGTCTAACACAAGCAGTGGTGTTTGCAAAGCGATTCGGCTCGATGGTATGGAATTGGTATTGCATGGGTTCTCGAGTTGTGGCATCATGGGACACACATATTTGTGTTTTCAAAATTCGAGGTCTCCATCCTAGTTGAGAAGGTTGACTTTTTCTTTAGGTGGGAAGACCTAGATGTTGGCAACCCCACTAACTTACATGGGTGGGATGAAGTGTTTGGAGAGGTGATGCAAGCGAGAGGTGTGCAGGTTGTTCGACAAGCATGGATTATGGTTGACCACCTAGCCAGGTGGTTGATTGTGAAGATCAAGGCTAAGGAAGTGGAGGTGGATAGGTTGATGAGGGGGATGTGTTTGGTGTTAGGTGGTGCGCTCTTCTTTCCTACCACGGGGGAAGTTGGAGAGAGAGTTCATAGGTGTGATGAGTTTGTTATGGAGAGGTCATTCAATTGCCCCAATGATCTTGGTACATCTCTACAGTGGGCTTACTAGATGAATATGGGTAAGGGTGCAAGAGGTAGTTTATTTCTTCTTCAGCGGTGGGCTGAGGTGCACCTATGTTTGACTTTGACAAGTTTGTGTCAACGAGCTTACGGATATTTCAGCGAAGTGCTTTTTATACTCAGCCAGATCATTGTTTGGCCCCGAAGAGCAGGTAAGGTGCCTCACAATGCACCTGAAGACTAGAGATGATTGGAGAGACCATATGAATTTCCTTCCTGCCAAGAGGTTCATTTTTTTTTTTCCAATGATGTACTAGACCATGGAGTATGTACTAGGGATTCGGCAGACAGGGAGTTGGGTTGATTAGGCCAGAGGCGATGGTGCTTTATCAGGCTTACCATTGTCATCTGTAGATTGGGGTATCCCTGTGCATTCTTACACCAGCATTAGGCAAGATATTGCTTGTGATGCGGACACAGGGACATTCACAGGAGAGAGACTTGATGAAGAGGCTAAAGCGTACTTGGAGATGGCACTTGAAGTTGACGAAAGCTCGGATTGATGTTGCAAAAGCCGCAGATGGTGTGGAAAAGTACATCATGTATTTAAATAATATTCGTCCAATTGTGTCCACATTTTACATTGGTCGTCGAGCTCTAGAGTGACCTCTAGTATCATGAATAAGTGTAACCTCCTCTTTCATTAATAACCAGAATTTTTATCTTTCAATTTTCTTTCATGATTTCCTGTGGATAACGTGAGGAGTGTGCGAGGAAGGTAGAGGATGGCAACTCCCTCTATCGTCCGCAAATCCCGACAGCGTACATGGCTGTCGTCCACACATGTAGACGACAAGGTTGGCTGCCATTCAGTTTTTCTAATAGTGGGCTTGATTGTCATCAAAGTTAATCGATGACAAGCTTGACTGTCGTCAACCCAGCCGAACCCAACAGTCACATTCATAGGGACCAAGGCTTGTATTTACACCATGAAATTCAAATGCTTCGTCTTCACTGTGCCACCACTCGCTCTCTCTCTCTCTCACTCTCTCCCACTCTCCCACAACTCTCTCACTCTCTTTCATTCGCTCACAGCTCTCTCGCTCTCTCTCTCTCTCTTCCATGGCTTGATCGAAGCAAGTTGCTCAGCGCCAGCTCCACCTTGTGGCAGTGACCATGGAGAGTTCCTCGTCATCGAAAGAGGATGTGGAGATGGAAACAACAACGGGGATAAAGAAGACGAAGAAGAAGAAGAGGGGGAGGTGGTGATGAGGGAGAGAAGAAGTAAGTGGAGGGAAGAAGACGATGTGGGGATTGTTGGGTTCTTCATATGTCGAGATCCGACCAAAAACGCAGCAAAAATAATTTTTCGGGATCGGATCTATCCCTTTTCGATCAACAAAAATAAATCGATAAATCTTATTTACCTTGCACGGATTCGAATCTGCGTTCGTTCTCCGATTTCGTCGGAGCGATGCCGCTAGCTACGCAGGTGCCCGGCCTCTAGCGGTATCCACGCGGTTCTCCTCGCGATGGATCGTCCTCGCCTCCCCGCTCGATGCGGTGTTCGCGGATCCCGTCTGGCTGCGCGTAATTGGCCGCGACATGCGGATTCGGAAGCTCTGGTCGAACAAAAGGCGGAGCTGTCGGGAGCCTAAGCGGAGCCTCCAGATGGCCACCTCATGTCGTGCGCCCAGGAGACAGGAGAGAGAAAGAAGGCGGCGGCTAGGTCAGGGTTGCTGGCCCCCGACCTAGCGGTCGTTCTTTTATAGTAAGCATATTTGCGGTTTTTCACAAAAACCCATATTTATCCAAAATCCTGTCGGATTATCCATCGACTTGAAAACCTTTTGCGTATGACCCTCTAGGCCCAAATACCAGTCCAGTTAATGGTCCATTGAGCTCAGTAACTCTTTACTGACCCACTGAATTAATTAATATCCGTATATTAATTAATCAGCCGAATTTAATGTCCCACAGTAAATTCGAACGAGCTTCTGATCACGTTGGATGCCAAGTAACATCGCTCGATCGTGGATGCTTTTAGGGTTATTGCAACCCTCTATTGGAATCTTTCCATCATCGGTTAGCGTGCAGATATAATCCTTCATCCGTGCAATGTTCCCGAATCGACCTAGGGTATGGTTTACTGTTAAACCCTAGTCAGTTGAATCACTTGAATCAGATGCCGCTAGTCTATATCAGATAACTCTTTATCTGATACAAAGTCCACCTTGGCCAGGGACTTAAGTGCATCATTCTCAGAACATTCTCTCTCATAATACTGAAAGCGGATGATCCCTTATTGAACACACAATTACCTTCGAGGGTATTTCTCTGAACCCGATCATTTGACTTATTGATAACCTATGGTTAGGGATTCGTTAGTCAAAGTCAAAGTTCAGAGATGTACCAACAAGATATCTTTGGTGTCTCAAGTCCAAGGATCATCTACGCAACCGTGACAAAAGAATCGAACTAGTTAACAGTGAGGTATATACCATCCAGCGATTCATGGTCGGATCAGTTCAGTGAACTCATTCCCCAATGAGCACCTATAGGTCCAGCATAGTGTCTTTACACAAGTGACTTATAGGATCAATCACCCTTATCACATGAGCTGAAGAAACCTATATTAGTCTATCCGGATGTTTGATGTCCATCTCAAATATCCTCCGACTATGAACAATTAAGAACGTGTGTTTATAAGTCTTCGGTCCCGTAATTATGATCTCATTATAATCCGAAGATTGTTTCACATGTTCATGTACTTCATCATAATACAATAATCGTAGATTGAACTAATTACACACAATGAATTAATGTCAATTATTAATAAACTGAATTAACACATAGTATCGGATTAACTTTGAGACCACCTAATACTAATAGTCTCCCACTTGGTCTAAAGCCAATCACTTTTATACAGAATACCCATATTCTCTAAGTGACGCTCAAAGACATTTTGAGACAAAGGCTTTGTCAGTGGATCTGCATGTTGTCGGCTGAAGGAACTATTTCCACTACGACATCTCCTCGAGCTATAATCTCTCTGATCAGATGAAAGCACCTAAGAATGTGCTTAGACTTCTGATGAGACTTCGGCTCTTTCGCTTGAGCAATCGCCCCATTGTTGTCACACAGCAATAGGATGGGACTAAAGATGCTTTCCACCACACCAAGATCGTCGATGAAGTTCTTCATCCAGACAGCTTCCTTGGCGGATTCAGCGGCAGCAATATACTCAGCTTCCGTTGTCGAATCAACAGTGGTTTTCTGCTTAGAACATTTCTAGCTCATTGCTCCCCTGTTGAGTGTGAAGACAAAACCTGATGTCGACTTGCTGTCATCAGGATCAGACTGAAAACTTGAATCAGTGTATCCTTGCTGCTTTAAGTCTCCTCCTCGATAGACCAGAAACATATCCTTAGTTCTTCTCAAGTACTTAAGGATGCATTTCGCAGCCTTCTAGTGTTCATCACCTGAATCTGTCTGATGTTTGCTTGTAACGCTTAGAGCATATGCAGCATCAGGTCTAGTACATACTATGGCATACATGATGGAACCTATGGCTGATGCATAGGAAATCTTATCCACCATTGCCCTCTCCTCAGAAATCTTGAGAGACTGACCTTTAGAGAGATAAATTCCATGCTTCATCTGTATGAGACCTCTCTTGAAATTTTTCATGTCAAATCTTTTGACAATGGTTTCTATATATACATGGATTGAGTTAATGCAAGCATCTTCTTTGATCTATCTCTATAAATCCGTATTCTCAATACGTAAGATGCTTCTCCCAAATCCTTCATGGAGAAGTTCTTGGATAGCCAGATCTTTACTGATGACATCATCCCTACATCATTTCTAATGAGTAGGATGTCGTCAACATAAAGAACCAGGAATGTGATTGTGCTCCCACTGTTTTTCTTGTATACACTAGGCTCATCTTCATTCTTAATGAAACCATAAGATTTGATTGCCTCATCAAACCTTATGTTCCAGCTACGGGTAGCTTGCTTCAGTCCATAAATAGACCTTTGCAACTTGCATACCAAATTTGGAGATTCCTTTGATGTGAAGCCCTCTGGTTGTATCATATACGCCTCTTCCTCAAGTTTTCCATTGAGGAAGGCCATCTTCACATTCATCTGCCAGATCTCGTAATCATGGTATGCTGCAATAGCGAGAAGAATTCTGATAGACTTAATCATGGCAACGGGTGAAAAGGTCTCGTCATAATCAATTCCTTACCTTTGACAATATCATTTCGCCACTAGCCTTACCTTATACGTCTCTCTTTGTCCATCTGAATCGATCTTTCTTTTAAAGATCCATTTGCCGCCGATAGGTACTATACCTTCAAGCAAGTCAACGAAGTTCCAAACTTGGTTGATGTACATGGACTGAATTTCAGAATTCATGGCTTCTCGCCATTTCCCGGCCTCTGGACTTTCAATGGCCTCTTGGTAAGTATTAGGATCATCATCCTCATTATAGAGTATCTTAGAATCATCTAAATTAATATGTCCCACATATCTTTCTAGTGGTTTAGGTATTCTAACTGACCTACAAGGTTCTTGTGTATTTTCTTGAATAGGTTCAGAAACTGATAGTTCATCTGATGAATCATTAACAGCTTGTGGGTCTGACATTTCTTCCAGAGTTACTTTACTCCTACTATCCTTTTGGAGAATATAATCTTCTTCCAAAAAGACAACTCTCCTGGCCACAAACACCTTTTGTTCGCCAGGGTGATAAAAGTAATATATGTAAGTTTCCTTCGGATATCCCACAAACTTGCATTTGTCAGTTCTAGATTCCAGCTTATCTACATCATATCTTTTAACATGAGCAGGACATCCCTAGACTTTAACATGTTTAGGGTCTGATTTCTTCCCATTCCATATCTCATATGGAGTGGTTTCAATAGATTTGCTCGGTACCTTATTCAGGAAATACATAGTCGAACTAAGTGCATATCCCCATAATGACACTGGTAATTTGGACATGCTAATCATTGATCGCACCATTTCCATTAATGTGAGATTTTTCCTTTCTGATACACCATTTATCTGAGGTGTATAAGGAGGTGTAAGCTGAGAAATGATACCATTATCCTTTAAGTATTTAATGAACTCCGTACTCAAGTATTCACCACCCCGATTAGATCGGATGGCTTTTATACACTTTCCAGTTTGTTTCTCTACTTCATTCTTAAATTCTCTGAATTTCTCAAAAGCTTCAGATTTATACTTCAGTAAGTTTATGAATCCGAACCTTGAGTAATCATCAGTGAATGTGATGAAGTACGAGAAACCACCAATGGCTTGGGTAGACATAGGACCACATACATCAGAATGTATTAGTTCTAGTAAGTATTTGGCTCGTTCTCCAGTTCCAGTAAATGGAGACTTAGCCATTTTACCCATTAAACATGAGGCTATCAATTTATTTCTGAAATAAACTAAACAACAATTGTTCCTAACAGATAAAGTGTACCCAATTCTATCTAAACATGAAATAGAAATAATATCTCTTACTATGCTAGGTACATAATAACATTCATCTAATGAAAAAGTGTCTCCGAATGGCAGCTTGAGCTCCACTGTCCCTACAGCGATTGCCACAACTCTTGTGCCATTACCTAGCCTCAACTCCACTTTGCCAGTCCTCAGCTTACGCCTTCTTGTCAGTGCCTGCACAGAATTGCAGATATGAGAAACACATCCAGTATCTAATACCCATGATATATAGTCTCTAATTGACAAGTTTACATCTATCATATTGATACCTGAAGCGTCATGTTGTTTCACAGTTCCTTGAGCCTTGTCCTTGAGGTATTCTTTACAATTCCTCTTCCTATGCCCCTTCTGATGACAGTAGAAGCATTCAACCTTCTCAGCACTCTTGCCTTTGTCCTTCTTAACAACTTTCGGCTTCTTCTGATTCTTGCCTTTACCTTTCCTAAAGGCTTGGACTGCTAGTCTCTTCTGGCCAGTCTTACCAACCATAAGGACTTGGGGTTTCTCCTCCACAAGGTTCCCTTCTGCAGTCTTTAGTATATTCAGCAGTTCAACCAAAGTGTTCTGGATCTTGTTCATGTTGAATATCACAATGAACTGAGCATATGATTCTGGAAGTGAGGGCAACACAAGGTCGGTATGCATCTCCTTGGGGAGTGGGACTCCAAGCGCATCCAACCTTTCCACCCATTCAATCATCTTCAGCACATGAGTCTGTACTGAAGATCCCTCTGCCATCTGAGCCTTGAATAGATTCTTAGATATCTCATATCTCTCGATCCTGCTCTGCTCACCAAACAACTCCTTCAAATGGAGCATGATGGATTTAGCATCCGTCTTCTCATGCTGCTTCTGCAACTCATTGCTCATGGAGGCCAGCATGTAGCATTCAGCCATGGTGGAATCTTCCTTCCATTTTTCATATGTCAGCATGTCCTCCTCTGGGGCATCTAATGCTGGTTCAGTAGGAGGTTCATCATCCAGGACATAAGCAATTTGCTCAGACCTGAGGACAATCTTTAGGTTCTTGAGCCAGTCTGAGTAATTCGGGCCTGTTAAACGATTGTCATCAAGTATGCTATGCAACCGGTTATGGTGCGACATTTTAGCCTATGGGAGATAATCAAATTATAATTAGCAGATATTCAGTCAATTAATTTAAAAATAAGACATGGACTTTGTTTATCTAGTTTTACTCCCACTAATTTTCGTCGGACTGTATAACCTTCAGATATAGAGAACGAGAGATGCCGACAGTCTCCTAGCGGGGATCAAAATTGTAAGGATTGAGGTTTCGGGTACAGTTATTGGGTCGGTTTCAGAGCCGGATCCCTTGGTTTGGGCCCTTGTAGGGGCTGGGGCATAGGTTCTTTATCGCATCGAGCTTGCTCGACGCGATTTAAACGGCGTCCTGAGAGGAGGACGCATTTTAGAGTATGCCACGTCGGTGCCACGTGGGCCAGTTTCGGATCGCAAGAGTACGGCTCCAGTCTTGTCACCTGAAAGGCGCCTGCCCAAGACGACGCGATTTAACCTGTTTCAGTTTACACCCCGAACCTTCCCTCCTTTTTCTCATTCTCTCCTTCTCACTCTCTCTCTTCCCTCTCTCCGATCCTCTCCGTTTCCCCCTTCCCTTTCTCCTTCCCCTTCTTCCTCTTCCACCACTCTAACACCTCTCTACCTCTCACCACTACCACCACCACCTCCTCTGCGGCACTTCATTCTCCAGGCGGCGGCCGACTTCTCGGTGGAGTGACGGCGTCCACGGCAGTACCGGCAGCGGTTCGCGGTGAGGCGGTTCGGTGGCACGGAGCTAGGAGGAGTTCAAGTGACCGGTAGGGGGACGATCCTTATATGTGATTTGGTTGTTTTAATCCATGTTTTCCTACTTGAAGCATGCGACGTGTAAGGAGAATTGGGTAGAATGAGCATGTTTAAGGGGCTTTAAATAAAAATGATCATTTTTATGAAATGGGGATTAGTGTGTTCCAAGTACTAAATTGGATTCTCCCCGTCATTTTCTACTTTGGGTATTTTTAGGATAATTTTGGGAGAGAGGTTTAAGGGAACCAGGAATTGGGCTCTAAATGGCGTCTTGATAGGACGACGCCATTTAGGCCAAATTCATCCCGGAAGCGGTTTTTGTAAGAAAAGAGTTCTGTTTTGAATGACGTCCAGGGACAGCGACGCCTTTCAAAGGGCGGCTTCCAGGGACGACATGTTTTAGGCCATATTCTAAGGCCAGTGTTCCTATGAACTAGTGTAGTGGTCTTGAATAACGTCGGCCATGGGCAACGCGATTCAAGACAAAACCTCATTAAATGTATGCTTGAAATCGTATATCGAGGCCAAGGATTTATGTATAATCGGAATCACATTGTGTGTTCATGTGTTTATGCGATTGTGGTTTGCGTTTGACACCTTGTGTCAGTGTGGGAGGGATGCGGTGTCTATGTGGCATTGTTGCCGTACCGGTGTCGAAGGGGTACATGTTAGTGTTTCACTTATGGCTGGGGGAAGCAGAACCACCTTGAGCCGGTCAGGCCGGAGTAGCCAGCGCGCTATCCGAAGGGTTGCTGTTTGGTCCCAGCAGGTCGGTGTTTTCCTAGTTTGTCGTGGCAGTTTCCGATGTGTTTCTTACTGTGGAGCCGGGTGTGGTGCTAATGGAGTTTACCCTTTCGCCACTGGGCCTGTTATAACCTGAGATATCGAGGTTACGAGTGGTATCATTCGCCCTTTAGCCTGTTGTGACCTATGAGGTTAGGGTTACGGGTAGTCCCTATAGATTTGGCTTGAAGGGGTTTCGCCGGTCCCCAGGGCCCTCGTGTAGTGCCTAGGCTTGGCGTTGAGGGAAGTCCGGTCGATAGGACAGTGGTCTAGACTGCTTGTGTTCACATGTAACTAGGCGGTGGTAGTTCACTAGTCCCAGTTAGTCCTAGTTTGACTCACTGCCTCACCCTACGGTGCCCGGAACATCGTAGGAGTGGACAGGCGTAGGTGTTGGTGGTGTTGTGAGGTGCCGTTGTACGCGGTCGACAGTGTGGTTTGAGTGTTTAGCCGGATCTTTGGTTATGAACTATGGTGTCGAGTTGGGTTACTTGAATTGCTTAGAACTGTGCCTATTGCATTACGGATGTATATGTCTCATATCGGAATTTAGGAATTGTGTTTACTACTTTAACCAAATTGCCTTCATTTTCATTTTGTTGCACTTGTGTGTGTGTGTGTGGAAGGTGGGGATCGGATGATCCCTACTGAGCCCAATTCTGGTGTGGCTCACTCCCTGCGATTTCAGGTGTGGACTTCTTGGCGAGTGACGGCGTGTGGTGTTCTCCTTGGTGTGCGGGCCAGCAGCTATCTCAGTTACGGGGTATGCCCCGATGTTGTTGTACTTTGCTTCTGCCTGTACATATTTAATTCTTTGGACAATATAATTATTGTTGGACTGTATACGGACATTATTAATTTACTTCCTGCATACTTGTACTTTCCTTGAAGTCCATGTGATTGTTATATTTAGCGTTGTTTAATGCTTACTTCTCTAGACGTGTCGTATGAGATCCGGGTGTGAACCTGTAGATAATGATCCGATATCCATTTAGTAATTGGGTTTCCGATTATAGGGTGGCGGGTCGTTACAAGAATCTCCAAGAGTCACAGTATAACTTCGGGTAAACACATAGTATTATACTGTTTTCTTAGAGCAACCATCTCATAGTAATTGCAACTCCTTACAATATCCAATCATGTTTCTGCTCCCAAGTTATTTAATGGTCCCAGGTAAACACAGTAGACCATTATCTCCGGTCTAAGCTTTACCATCAATACATGATAGAGTATAGTAGAAATATAGTTCCCGGGTAAACACGTGGATAACTATATCGTTCCTCTATTTTTATCCAAAAGGTATCTAATGCCATAATTAATAATCCTCTCAACAGACGATGTCAAATCTCGGATAAACATATAGAATATGCCACTACTGAATTAAGTTCTATTAATTATATTGATGAAGAGCCACGCGGTGCATTCTCAATGACTCGTGCTACGGCTTAGATTTTATAACGAAGGTTTTATT
This sequence comes from Zantedeschia hybrid cultivar, assembly GCA_030544215.1. NCBI lineage: Eukaryota > Viridiplantae > Streptophyta > Magnoliopsida > Alismatales > Araceae > Zantedeschia > Zantedeschia hybrid cultivar. The sequence goes on along the minus strand of JARZZO010000013.1, from coordinate 8,454,041 downwards.
TATTTTCTTTAGTCTCATCCTAAGTGATAGTATTAAATATATCGTATATATTACATATACTAAGAACCTAGTTAATTTGATTTATAATCAGAATAAAACACACGCATCACATACATGTCATTAATGTGGTCATGGATAGCACAGTGGTTTGACTTAAGCCAGATAGTCAAACTCACACACATACAATACAACATTTATATCATGAGTCTGCAAACTCATAGGCTTAAGGAACTCTTTCTCATCTGTCTTGGTTGCAGTTGTGGATCATCCTCGCTCCATGCTCAGCCGCCTCGATCAAATTACATCATAAATTAAAAGAAGCCTTATGGCGCGTACATGAAGGAGGAAGGTAGAAACACAATAGAATATGAGAGGGAGAGGTTCACAGACCTCTATTTATTAACAAATAATAAACCACACAATCACATTCCACATCCACAAAGAATAATGCACATCCATGACCACCATGTAGTTTTAATTAAACAATCCACACATGTAGTGCACATCACATGGCTTGATAAAGGTTTTCGAAAATATTTAATTTTTGGTTTCAAACCAGGAACCAAACAAAATTCGGAGAATTAGAATTTTCGAAAAAATATTATCAATTTAATCTTGCTCATTAAATCAAATTTAAACAAGCAATATACATTACATTAAATTAAATGTACCATAATATCACATCATATGTGTTCTAAATCTGAAAATAATGACCTAAAAATATTCCATGCAGTATTTGAACACATCAAATAATTAGGGTTAATCTAACAATTAGATCAATTAAGGTTAATCTAACAATTTAGAATTGATTAATTAAATTAACAACTTTTGTCAATTAATTAATCAAAATATATAAACCTTAATTAGGACCCAATAAAAATTGAATTTGATATTATTCAGTAAATCATATTTTTAAAAATAATACAAACCCAATTAATTTTTTAATTATCAAATAAAAAAAACATTTGGGTCTAATTATGGAGGCCCATAAGGGCTTAGCCCAGCTGAGCCCCTGGCTCGAGCCAGGGCTCAGCTAGGGGCTCGGACCTAGGCCCGCAGGCCTGGTCCAAGCCCTGGCGGGTCGGGGCTCGGACCCATAGCCCGGGCCAAGGTCCAGCCTGGCTAGACCTTATCGGCGGCGAGGCAAACCCTAGCCGCCCGACATAGTTGGCCCACAGGTTCCCTGCTGTGCAGGGAACCCGACGTTGCCCCCACCCCTGCGGGGTCTTCTCCGGCACCGGCCCCAGCGACGTGGGGGCACCGGCCACTGCCGCCAGCAACGGCGACACCGCCGGCGTCATTCGGCAACTGGCGTAGGCCCGAGAAGGGCTCCATAAAAGGGATTTTTTTTTCTCCCATTTTCCATCCGAATTTCTGGTTTCCAAAACTCAAAAAAACGAAGAGGAAGAGCACCATGGCCGGCCATCCAATGCCCCATCCACCGCCAACAACCATTGATGTAGCAGTGGAAGATCTCATATCATGGGGAAACAACTTTTGGATCCGTTTAAACCGCCAAGAATGAAGCGTTCTTCGTCCAACGAAGAACACGACGAGATAACCCCAAAATAATTATTTTCTTCAATTTAAAATTGTGATCTTATCACAATGATCATCTCATGAACATCAATCTAACAAGAAAATAATTACTTGCATGGATTTAATTCAAAAAATCATAATTTCAGAAGATGAAACGGCGAAAACACAGTGGAACCTGGCTCTGATACCACTGTTAGATTCTTCGTGTGTCGAGATCCGACTGAAAACGCCGCGGAAATAATTTTTCGGGATCGGATCTATCCCGTTTCGATCAACAAAAATAAACCGGTAAATCTTATTTACCTTGCGTGGATTCGAATCCGCGTTCGTTCTTCGGTTCTGTCGAAGCGATGCCGCAAGCCGCGCAGGTGCCCGACCTCTAGCGATATCCACGCGGTTCTCCTCACGATGGATCGTCCTCACCTCCTCGCTCGATGCGGCGTTCATCGTCTGGCTGCGCGTAATCTGCCGTGACATGCGGGTTCGGAAACTCCAGTCGGACGGAAGGCGGAGCTATCGGGAGCCAAAGCGGAGCCTCCAGATGGCCGCCTCGTGTCGTGTGCCCAAGAGAGAAGAGAGAGAAAGCAGGCGGCGGCTAGGTCATGGCTGCTGGCCTCCGACCTAGCGGCCAGTCTTTTATAATAAGCATATTTGCGATTATTCACAAAAATCTATACTTATCCGAAATCCCGTCGGATTATCCGTCGACTTGAAAAACTTTTACGTGTGACCCTCTAGGCCCAAATACCAGTCCAGTTAATGGCCCATTGAGCCCGATAACTCTTTATGAACCTACTGAATTAATTAGTATCCATATATTAATTAATCAACCGAATTTAATGTCCCACAGTAAATTCGGACGAGCTTCTAATCACGTTGGATGCCAAGCAACATCGCGCGATCCTGGATGCCTTTGGGGTTATCGCAACCCTTTATTGGAACCTTTCCGTCATCGGTTAGCACGCGGATATAATCCTTCATCCGTGCAATGTTCCCGAATCGACCTAGGGTATGGTTTACTATTAAACCCTAGTCAGTCGAATCACTTGAATCAGATGCCGCTAGTCTATATCAGATAACTCTTTATCTGATACAAAGTCCACCCTGGCCAGGGACTTAAGCGCATCATTCTCAGAACATTCTCTCTCATAATACCGAAAGCGGATGATCCCTTATTGACCACACAATTACCTTCAAGGGTATTTCTCTGAACCCGATCATTTGACTTATTGATAACCCATAGTTAGGGATTCGTTAGTCAAAGTCAAAGTTCATAGATGTACCAACAAGATATCTTTGGTGTCTCAAGTCCAAGGATCATCTACGCAACCGTGACAAAAGAATCGAACTAGTTAACAGTGAGGTATATACCATCCAGCGATTCATAGTCGGATCAGTTCAGTGAACTCATTCCCTAATGAGCACCTACAGGTCCAGCATTGTGTCTCCACACAAGTGACTTATAGGATCAGTCATCCTCATCACATGAGCTGAAGAAACTTGTACTAGTCTATCCGAATATTTAATGTCCATCTCAAATATCCTCCGACTAGGAACAATTAAGAACATGTGTTTATATGTCTTCGGTCCCGTAATTATGATCTCATTATAATCCGAAGATTGTTGTACATGTTCATGGAGTTCATCATGATACAATAAACATAGATTGAACTAATTACACACAATGAATTAATGACATTTATTAATAAACTGAATCAATACATAGTATCAGATTTGCTTCGAGACCACCTAATACTAACAGAGGCATGGCGGCTGCCAGAGAAGAGGGCGACACAGTGGGCACCTGCACCACCGGCTGTCACCAAGGAGGAAGGATATCATGTAGAAGAGGAGGATGAGGACGAGCCTCAAGGCCCCAAGTGCCCAACGGTAACCCTGTTACCCTTCTCCTTTCAATTTTTTAATTTTTCTTCATGGTCTAGAAAGGCATAGCTCAGGCTCGGAAAACACAGAGGATGACATCCTTGGTTGTCATCGGGGTATCTAAACGGCAAGGTTGACAGCCATCTGGTTCACACCAAACTTCAATTGCCCTTGAAATCTACTGACCTAGAAGGCGGCCAGGCCTGTCGTCTACAACCTACAACTTTTCTCATTTAGTAATGAGACGACTTGACACATTTTGTTCCTTTGTTTTGCAGGGACCCCCCCTGATTCTAGCTCTCTTGAGATGTGGTGTAGGCTTGGTACCATGCCTTCCCTCAAGGCCTCAAGGAGTGGGTAGGTGCGTTAGGGTTTGGACCTTTGTTCTAGATCTGGCCATTTGTTGTAGACGCTCCCTTCCTGACTGCAGTCAGGGACCATTGGGACGAAGAGACCCACACCTTCATCACGCCGTGGGGCCATATGCTCCTGACATTGGAAGACATGGCCTACCTCACCGGCCTCCTAGTGCACGGGGAGCTCATGGTCGGCCCAGAGCACCTTAACAACTACCTGGCGATCACCAAGCTGTTTGGAGAGGGGCTTCTACTCCTCTTGCAGCCCGGTGACACACCTATCGCTCAGGCATTTCTCTTGGGTGGTAGGGATCGGTCGAGCTAGGTGGTTATTGAAGGTGTCGTTAGACGACTTCGGTGATCAAGTGGCGACCTATCTCTAGGTCAAGGAGAGGACAGAAGCGCAGGATCTTCGGATCTTCCTTCTCTATTTCTTTGAGAGACTGCTGTTTACCATTGCCACAGACAGGATCAGCCTGAAATGGTTCCCCCTACTGTGTGATCTAGAGGAGAAGAAGAAATTCGCATGGGGTGCAGCCATGCTCTAGCACCTTATTGCCCATATGGCAAGTTTTCAGTCTAGTTCAAGAAACCTAGAAGGCTTTCTCCCTTCTTATAGGTACAAAATCTCCTTATGATTCCCACATTTGATTGATTTGAGTGATTGGCTTGACTAACCATTTCTCATGTGTTCTTGCAGGTGTGGGGGTATATATGTTTCCCCATTGGATGAGGCATTTAGCCCCCCGATTGGGTCGGGTCAACCTCGATTATGGCCCGATGGTCCTTCTCGACAGACCATCGAGCCATCGATCCCCGTGTAGAGGAGCTGCATGGCACGATCGACACCTTTCCTTCTCATATGGTAACTCTCTGCTTTAAGTTTTTAAAATTAGACCTTTAAATGTTTCATTATATGCACCTCATCATCTGCTTATTTGATTTCAAGTGGTGTACGTAAGGAATCGGGTGGGACATTGTCGAACACAGCAAAAAATAAAATTAAATATCTACTTGTTGCCATCAGCATTTGTTTTAAAGAACAAAAACAAATAAACGATGATCGAGCATCACCTTGTATGGATTCGGATCCGCAACTGCTCTGTTCCGATGGAGCTACGTCGCCAGCCACGCAAGTGCTTGGCCTCCACCGGTATCCACATGATTCTCTTCTTCATGGATCGTCCTCTCTTCCTTACTCGGTGCAGCATGCTCATTGAGATTTCTCTTCTGCGACGATGCCTGCTGCATGTGGATGGCAACGCTCTAACGCTTGAAATGAGGCGGAGAGAGATCAGAGAGTAGAGAAGAGCCCTACTCGGTGGGGCACAAGTCACAAAAGATAGAGAGAGGGACAACCAAGAGAGAGCTTGGAGCTTGGCCTAGGGCATCTCTCTTCGCTTATATTTCTATTAAGTTTTATAGTTTTTTATGAAAATCCAGAATTAATATAAAACCTACTTCTGATCCATGAACTGAGAATCTTTGTGCGTAGGACCCTCCAAGTCTAAGTACGATTCTAGTTAATAGCCCATTAAGCCCAATCACACATTACTGACTTAATTAATTAAGTTAATATCTCATATTAACTAAACAATAGAATTAATATTGCACACATTGATTGGCTAGGCTTCTGACCACATTAGGTGCCAAGCAGCACCACATGATTTTGGAAGGTAATGGGATTCAGCAACCCGCTCAAGAAATCTTTCCATCATCAGTTACCACGTAAATATAATCCTTCATCCATACAATATTCTCGAGTCAATCTAGGACACGGTCAACTGTCAAGCCATAACTGATAAACTCACTCAGATTCGATGCCGTTGTATGATATCAAAAAACTCATTCTCTAATAACATGTTCGCCCTGGCTAGGGAGTTATATGCATCAATCTCATAGCATTCTCTCTCTTATTACCGACAACATGTATTCCCATATTGAACATACAATTTCCTTCAAAGATAGTTTGCTGAACCTGATCACTTGGATCGGGACCCATAGTTAAGGATCCATTAGCCAAGATCAAAGCTTAGGGACCACCGACAAGGTGTATTTGGTGTCTCAGGTCAAAGGACCAACCATGCAATTGTGACACTGAATCAAACTGGTTGACAGACAAGTGAACTATCATTCAATAATTCAAGTCGGATCAGTTCAGTGGACTCATTCTCTAATGATCACCTACAAATGCACCATAGTGTCTCCACACGAGTGACTATGAGACCAGTCACCCTCATCACATAAGTTGGAGGAACCTGTATTAATCTTACCAGATATTTGATGTCCTTCTCAAATATCTTATGACTAGGAACAATTTCGAATGTGTGTTTATGATAAAGTGTTAAATTGATTATTTAAGGGCAACCATATGCATCATACTCATGTTTTTATCTGCAAAATAGCATGAAATGATAGATAATTGTGTAACAAGTCCAACGGTACCAATTTCATCAAATTCTGACTTAAAAACATCGTCATTTCATGTGATCAAAGGAGTATAGCGCATTTGCGGTTTTTCGACAAAACCGAGACGAAATGAATAAATATGATGGTATTTTTATGATAAAGCGCTAAATTATATTTATTTGATGTGAACAGGACATGCCGATGATGCAGTGCAGCTGGAGGAGTTTCCAGAGATTTAGAGGTCCAGTGTGCGGATTTCAACTAAAACAGGGGTAAAAATACAATTTGATTCCTTCTTTCGCTGGAGTTTCCTAAAACCCACTATTTCCCTCCGTCTCTCCGATTTCCTAAACACATCCCTTCTTTTATTTTAAAAATCCTCTCTCTCTTTTTCGTTTTAGAAAGTCGAATCCTATTTCTTTTCCAATTTCCTCTTCCAAATCCTGTCCCTTCTCGAAGTCTCCCACATATCCTCCTCCTTTTCCAACTCAAACCCGGCAGCCTCTCCTCCTTCTTCTCTCTATAAATCTCTCCTCTCCTCTTTCTCTTCCTCACCTACCCAGATTCTCTTCCACGTTTCGTTTTTTTTTCTCTAGAATTCCTAGCCGACTCCTCCTCTCTCTAACTCTCCCTCTCTCCGGTGTTCTCTTCCTCTCCCTCTGTTTTCTCCCCCTCTCGTTTTTATTTCCCAGCAGCATCCCTCTCTCCCTCTCTCGGTTTCCCACGTCTCTCTCTTCCTCTCCTTCTCCCCCTGCCGTCTCTTTCTCTCCCCCACTCCCTTGCTCGGTTTCTCTCTGCAATCCCGGCTGCATCTTCTCCAGCACCACCTCCACGCACTTGAAGCTGCTCGTCCGGTGCACCTCCTTCCTCCACGCATCCAGCAGCTGCCAGCACCTCCAGCAGCAGTTTTTCCTCTTGCAGCACCACGCAGCAGCTCCTGCTGCACCTCCAAGCTGTCCACAGCAGCCAGAAGCCACGTAGCCAGCAACAGCGCCCATGTGCTGCGCCTGAAACCAGCACACGCCTGCATGCGTTTCTCCACGCCTTCACCTGCTGCCACCGAGGCCTTCGGCTGCAACCAACCTGCTGCAGCAAGCTTCCACGCATCCAAGCAGGAACCAAGTACCTCTTGCAAACACCCAGCGGTGAAGCCTGCACCAAGCTGAACCGGCAACACACCAGCAGCCAGCCGTCCAAGCTCCACATGCATGCGTGTTTCGACCTCCTCCAGCTGCCAGCGTTCACGGCAACCTCCTCCACGCGGCATAGCTTCTTCCAGCAACGTTCAGCACGCACATCAGCGCCAGCCAGCAGCTGACCTTCTCCACCCGGCTGCCTCTTCCACGACCTGCTGCAACCAGTCGCCAGCAACAAGCTCCTCCCAGCAGCAACGTGCAGCACCAACCGTCCACTCCATGCATGCATGCCGCCATGCACCCACACGTAGCCGGCAAGCTTGTCAAGCATCCCTGCATCTCCACGTAGCCAACCAACGCACCAACTTGCAACAGCGGTCCAGGGCACCAGCCGGAAATCCCATAGCTGCTGTGCTTTGTTTCCTCTTTTTCCATTAGAATAATAGTAGTTTGTTCAATTAAGATTAATTATTGATTAGTTGTCGTTTTAATTAGTTATTAGTTGTTTAATTAGGTTATTTGATTCTTGATGTTTTATGATTTATCCAATCAAACAATAGGTTGTCTTTGTTATTATAATTTTTCGTCGTGCTTATTTTTATATGTGTTTGTGTTTAATTTTTGAAAAAAGAAAAGTAAAAAAAAAGATTTGTTTAGTTTGCGTAATTCTATTTTTAGATAATATTAGTTAACTTAGTTTTAGTTTAATTAAGTAATTAGTTTATTGTAAATCTCACTTATTTTTAGATTAACTAAAGTTCAAAGTTTTCAAAATTAAAATCTTAATTCCCTGTGGATCGACTCGGACTCACTACTATTAAATTTTCAAATTTTGATTTGAGTGAGCCGGATAAATTTAGATTGAACGTTTTCATGTGTTTAACGACGCACAATTCGAAACGATCAATTTTTGACGCCGTTGCCGGGGAATTAGATTTTTCATTTTGATTATCTTGGATTTAGTGTAATTAGTCTCTAACTAACCTTATTTTTCTTATTTTTGCAGGTAAATTGAAAAAAAAAGAAAAAAAAAAAAGGAAAGCGAAATCATGGTCAGTGTGTTCCAACTTTCTATGTTTCAATTTCCTTACTTTAGTTAGTTTCTTTTTTTTTGTAGTTTCTAGTTTAGATAGGTTTCCATTAACTAAAAAAAAAGAAACAAAAAGAGGAACATCTAAATTTAAAAACCTCCATTGCCAAGATTAGAAATTTTCCATGCTAGGCATTCATCATCCTAGGAAAGCATGAGTTAGTTTACTTTCACAGTTATTTCCATAAATTGTTGAAGATTGTAGGGGAAAGGTACGTGTTTCAATTTTTAGCAAGTCATTCATGATTGCATTAACACACCTTGCATTGATTTGTTGCCTTGTATTGCATTCAAAACGACTCTAAGGGCAGCAACTTTAACCACATAAGGTAGGGATTTGATCACCCTTTCTTAGCCCACAAATCACCTTCCTTGCATTGACATTTCCTAATCCAATTAAAAGCAAGTCGAAAGAGAATCTAGGGTTTACACCGTGAGTGGTTTAAATCTCGAGTTGCCTCCATTTTTGGAAACGGTGTCTAGGTTAGAAGTAAAAAGGCAAACGTCTAAGCAGGAAAGTGGTTCTCTAATTAGGTCCCTACGAAAGTAGGGGGAGCCTCCCACTACCCCACCTCTTACCTGGCCGTTGACTGATTGTGGTTGTGACTCGAGGTGGACTCCATTCACCTTGTAAGAAAATTCACATAGAGAGTCTAGGTTAACAGTAGATCATTAGGATAATTTGTTTGCCAAAATTGTTTGCATTTAAAAAAAAAAAAAAAAAAAAACAAGAAATAGAAAACAAAATCCTCTCTCCATAAGTCCTAGTGCATGCAAGGTAGGAGATCTCAAAATCCTAACCTTCTAGGACCACTTGCTGAAATAGAAAGAATCATACATCAAAGAAATCCACCACAAGATCCAATGGCTGATAATCAAGACCCACCAAAGCAAATGAAGGACTATTTCATTCCAAATCGATATCAACCTTCATCTTGTATTCATCTTCCTCAGAATCCAGCCAATCAATATGAAATCAAATCTAGCACCATTCAGATGCTCCCATCCTTTTATGGGAATACTAATGAAGATCCTTATAAGCATCTGGATGAATTCCTAGAAATCTGTTCCACGGTGAAGATCCAGAATTTCACCGATGATGGCCTTAAATTGACCTTATTTCCCTTTTCATTAAAGGACAAGGCTAAATATTGGTTGGGAACCATAGGAAGGCCCATTAGGACATGGGAAGAAATGCAAAAAGAATTTCTCAAGAAGTTCTATCCTATCGGGCGGACCAATACCATGAGACGGGCCATCACGAGTTTTACCCAAACTCCCGGGGAATTGATCCATGAATCTTGGGAAAGACTGAAAGAATTGCTTAGAAAATGCCCTCATCATGGGCTTTCAAAATGGCAAATTGTCCAAGCATTCTATGAAGGATTGTCTGAACAGTTCAGACAGATGGTGGATGCCTCATATGGAGGGGCTTTTATGATGAAAAATGAAGATGAGGCCTATGATCTGTTTGAGATGTTAAGTGAAAATTCCATCAATCATGCCTCATTATCATCTTATGAAAGGTCTGTTGGGCCATCTAAACGGACTGGAATGTATGAACTTAAGGCCCGTGGAGAGCCCGAATCTAGAATGGACATAAATCAGATTAATCAGAAATTGGATAAGGTAGACATCTTGGCCCAGAAACTAGACCAACTCCTGGCCTTAAACAAGCAAGAGCCTACTTACCCAACACAATCTAGTCCATATGAAGGCCCATCCTCTGTTAATCATGACATTTGTGCTTTATGCGCAAGTCCAACCCATCAAGTGAATGAATGCCCAACTGCGGCCCAACTCCCACCATTCATTCAAGAACAAGTTCAGGCTGCCCAGGGATTCTCCAGGCCAAATAATGATCCATTCTCAAATACTTACAATCCGGGCTGGAGAAACCACCCTAATTTCTCTTGGAAGAATCAGCAGGCCCCATTACCAATGTCCAATCCACCCATGCATCAAACCCAAAAGCCACAGAATCCCTTTCAACAGCAATCTAATTTCTATGGAAATGTTCAGGCTAGGGGATCTCAAGTCCAGTTTTCTCAACCGGCCCACTATCCATCAGGCCAACCGGCCCCTTATCAATCATTCCAATCGGGTCAACCGACCCACTACCACTCATTCCAATCAGGACAGCCAACCCAATACCATCCTCCACCCACTTACCAACAACCTCCTCAGCCCAACTTTGATGATAAATTCACTCAACTCCAACAACTGATTTTGACCCAGCAACAATCCATTGCTAAGTTGGAAAGTCAAATGGGCCAACTAGCTGAAGCCGCAATGAGAAGAGAAGTAGGCCAACTTCCTAGTCAACCCGTTGCCAATCCAAGGAATCAACCTCCGGGTTTTCCACAGCAATCGGGCCTTTTACCTCAGCCTGGCCCGGTACCACAACCTAAAGGGCCACAATTTGAGAATGCTAAAGCCATTTCAGCCCTTAGGAGTGGAAGAAGTTTAGAAAAACCACATGCAGATGAAGAGTTAGCTAAAGGTTCCACTGATGGGCCTCAGGAAATTGAAAGTGAGAGTGAAGATGAATCCATCATAGAGAAGTTGGAGGAGGATCTGAAAGGAAAAGGGAAGATTGATGAAGGTCCAAGTTCTTATAAACCTAGGGTGCCATTTCCTAATGCTTTGTTAGCGAAGCCCAATACCAGGAAGAAACTGGCCCAGAATGAGGAGTTGTTGGATTTGTTCAAACAAGTCCAAATTAATATTCCACTCCTCGATGCAATCAAGCATGTGCCAGCTTATGCTAAGTTTCTCAAGGAATTATGTATTCCACGAAGAGGATCTAGAATGGCACCCGAAAAGGTTCGGCTTTCTGAGGATGTTAGTGCAATTGTGATGAATCATTTACCCAAGAAGTTAAAAGATCCTGGAGCACCTCTAATTTCATGTGACTTAGCTGGAGTTACATTTGATAGAGCTTTATTGGATCTAGGTGCGAGTGTAAATCTATTGCCAACAGCTATTTATGAAAAATTTGATATTGGAGAATTAAAGCCCACATCTATCATCTTGCAGTTAGCTGATAGGTCTGTGAAAACTCCACGGGGATTAATTGAGGATGTCATTGTAAAGGTTCACGATTGTTATTTTCCCGTGGATTTTCTTACTCTGGATATGGCATTACCTGAGGAACTCATTCACACTCCGATCATCCTAGGTCGTCCATTCTTAGCCACTGCCAAAGCTAATATAAATTGTGAAACTGGCATAATGGACATTTCATTTGGGGGTCAAAAGGTCCAGATTAATGTCTTCAAAGCATCTCAATACCCAGATCATGAAAAAGAATGCCATACTGTTGATATCTTGGATAATCTGATTGAAGAAAATGAGATGTCCACATATGACCTTTTAGAGGAAGCCAACACTTTAACGGACTCTCCTGGCCCATTAACATCTTGGCCCAAGGTTGAACCTTTACCAGCCTTACAGTCTGAGCCCGCTTTGCCATCTTTAGAGGACCCTCCTGAGCTTGAACTCAAACCATTACCTGAGTCTCTCAAGTATATCTTTTTGGGCCCGGACCAAACTCTCCCGATCATCATTGCGGCAAACCTCACATCACCGCAGGAGGCCCAATTAACCGAGGTCCTCAAAGCCCACAAGGGCGCCATTGGATGGTCGGTGGCAGATTTAAAGGGAATTAGCCCGTCCATTTGCATGCATCATATCTATATGGAAGAGAATGCTAAGCCCAGTCGGGAGATGCAAAGGCGACTTAACCCCAATATGAAAGAAGTGGTGAAGAAGGAAGTTGTGAAATGGCTGGACGCGGGAATTATTTACCCAATATCGGACAGTAAATGGGTCAGCCCAACCCAAGTGGTACCCAAGAAATCTGGATTAACAATTATTAAGAATGATCATGGAGAAGAGGTACCCACTAGGCTCACCACGGGATGGAGAGTGTGCATTGATTACCGAAAGTTGAATCTCATGACTAAGAAGGACCACTTTCCACTCCCATTCATGGATCAGATTCTGGAAAAGTTATCGGGCCAGAAGTACTTCTGCTTCTTAGATGGGTACTCCGGGTATAATCAAGTGGCTATTTACCCGGAAGATCAGGAAAAGACCACCTTCACGTGTCCTTATGGCACGTTTGCTTTTAGGAGAATGCCATTCGGATTATGCAACGCACCAGCCACATTTCAACGGTGCATGATGGCCATCTTCTCCGATATGGTGGGCGAATTCCTCGAAGTTTTCATGGATGATTTCTCAATCTTCGGGGATTCTTTTGAAAATTGCCTGGAAAATCTTAAACAGGTGCTAGCAAGATGCATTGACACCAATCTGATACTTAGCTGGGAAAAGAGCCACTTCATGGTTCGAGAGGGCATTGTTTTAGGCCACATTGTGTCTGAAAGGGGGATAGAGGTAGATAAAGTTAAGATCGATCTCATATCCAATCTTCCTCCTCCCACCTCGGTCAGACAGATCCGTTCATTCCTTGGCCATGCCGGTTTCTATCGCCGGTTTATCCACAATTTCTCTCAAATTGCCCGACCTCTAACTCTTCTCCTAGCTAAGGACGTTCCTTTCCAAATGGATGAATCTTGCATCAAGGCATTCAATTCTCTGAAGGAATCTTTGACCAAAGCCCCAATTCTTCAATCTCCAGATTGGTCTTTACCCTTCGAAATCATGTGTGATGCCTCTGATTATGCTATCGGTGCAGTTTTGGGACAAAGAATCAACAAATGTCCCATGGTGATATATTATGCAAGCCGCACCCTTGCAGATGCTCAAATGAATTATACCACCACAGAAAAGGAATTGTTAGCTGTGGTTTTTGCCCTAGAAAAATTCAGATCTTATCTTTTAGGGGCAAAAGTCATAATCTATTCTGATCACTCGGCTCTGAAATATTTGTTGACCAAGAAGGATGCAAAGCCTAGGCTTATTAGATGGATCTTACTCCTTCAGGAATTCGATTTGGAAATTCGGGATAAGAAGGGTTCCGAGAATGTGGTAGCTGACCACCTATCCCGAATTCCGATCTCTGACAGTACACCAATCACTGATTCCTTTCCTGATGACCATCTACTGACCATTTCTCACATTGTTGCACCTTGGTATGCTCACATTGTCAATTACAAGGTGACTAATCAGCTTCCGGAAGGATGGACCAAAAGTGAAAAGGACAAATTCTTTTCTCAGGAAAAATATTATTTCTGGGAGGATCCTGAATTATTCAAATTTTGTCCTGATCAAATCATTAGGCGATGTGTTCCAGAAGAAGAACAACAGAGTGTTCTTAACTTCTGCCATAATCTGGCTTGTGGGGGCCACTTCTCAGGAAAGAAAACTGCAGCCAAAGTCCTGCAAAGTGGTTTTTACTGGCCCACACTTTTTAAAGATGCCCATCAATTTAGCAAAACTTGCCTCCGATGTCAAGCCGTAGGAAATATGGCGAAAAGGGATATGATGCCACTTAACCCAATCTTAGTGGTTGAAGTCTTTGATGTTTAGGGAATTGACTTTATGGGACCTTTTCCACCCTCTTTTGGACATACATATATTCTGGTAGCGGTGGATTATGTCTCAAAATGGATTGAAGCAGTAGCCACCCGAACCAATGATCATAAAGTGGTCATTAAATTCGTTCAGAAGAATATCTTTTCTCGGTTCGGGTGGCCTAAAGCTATCATAAGTGATGGGGGAACGCATTTCACGAATTACCAATTTCGGGCTTTGCTTAAGAAATATGGGATTAATCACAAAATAGCTACCCCTTATCACCCCCAAACCAATGGCCAAGTGGAAGTTTCCAATAGGGAGATCAAGAATATTCTGCAAAAGTCCGTTAGGCCCGATAGAAAAGATTGGTCTGAAAGATTGGATGATGCTTTATGGGCCTATCGGACCGCTTACAAAACTCCTATTGGCATGTCTCCTTATCGCCTGGTTTTTGGAAAAGCATGCCACCTTCCAGTGGAATTGGAACATAGGGCTTATTGGGCCATTAAACAAGTCAATCTGGACCTAGCCCAAGCTGGTTCCCACCGAACCTTACAACTGAGTGAGCTGGAAGAGTTGCGCAACAAGGCCTATGAAAATTCAAAGATTTATAAAGCCAAAACTAAAGTTTTTCATGATAAACATATTGTGAGAAAATCCTTTCTTCCAAATCAGAAAGTTTGGCTATTTAACTCTAGGCTCCGCTTATTTCCAGGAAAACTGAAATCCAGATGGGATGGACCATTCGTGGTCGTTAAAGCCTTCGATTATGGAGCCGTTAAAATTATGAACCCCAAAAGTGGGAACACTTTTACTGTTAATGGTCAACGGTTGAAACCATTCATTGAAAATCTTCAAAATGAGCCACCTGAATCCATAGAACTGAGTGATCCACACTAACTGAACTTCCGTCTGGCTGAAGACGATAAACTTAGCGCTTGTTGGGAGGCAACCCAATATTTTGTTTCAACTTTTATATTTCTTTCCTTTTAGGTCCCTGAGCAGCAGTCGCCGTGGGTATGTCGCCGCCTCGTCATTACAAGTTGTTTCGCTCCTTCACAAATTCTCTTCTGGCTGCATGTTTTTCATATCTTTTATGCCATTGAGGACAATGTCAATCAAGTTGGGGGGTGGGACAATCATATGCATTTATTGAAAATCTTTTGAAGAAAACTGATATCTTTCACTGAAATGGTCAAATTTTTTCAAAAACTTATTTTCACATCTTAGGAAAATTGCATGAAAATCATCTTTCATTAAGTAAATCTTAAACAAATCAGTTTTCTGTTAGTCACATTGGTTAAAGAGCCTTTAAAGTTCAAATATTCCACTTTACAAAAATCCACGGCGGGATGATTTTCACACACACACGGCAACTTAGAATAAATAAAAGATCTTAAGGATATAGAATTGCTGGAATTAACCTCAAGGATAAGACTACTTATTCTAATTTTTCTTTTGGGTTGAACGAAAGGAATGTGTAGGATCCGTAATAGGGGACTGTCCCACTCAGCACTCTAAAAGAGGCGGTCATCTAAAATGGATAGCTGTAAACATTAAAGGCAAGTGAAGGCGATAAAAGAGCTAAAGGAAGGTAGGTGGCAAAAAGTACGCACCTCCCCTCAGGCAATTCAAAGAGAGTGGCAAAAAGTACGCACTCTCAAAAGCAAAAGTACAATAAAATGAAGAAACGCCACGCTAAAAAGTCCATCGTACCAAAAATATGACCAAGTCGTGAACAGTGCTGAGTTGGGACGGGAACTGAAAAACGGTCATCACTAACTGATCGGGAAATCTTTTATTCTCTTCCCCTCCCCAAGTAGTCTTATCTAAAGGGTAGTAAAGGCAAGAATATACCAGAATGGTCGGAAACGAGTTCTAAGTGTGTGAAATTTCATGTACAATCACCTGTCTGAATCAAAATATTATAGGATATGAAAACTTTTAGCTCAACCAAACGGCTACCACTTAAATTGATTGTGAAAGATACTACAAATGAAGCATGATAATTCATTATTTGTCCTAACATTTCCTTATTTACATTGCTAAGAGACTAGCAATGGGTAAGTTGGGGGGTGTGATAAAGTGTTAAATTGATCATTTAAGGGCAACCATATGCATCATACTCATGTTTTTATCTGCAAAATAGCATGAAATGATAGATAATTGTGTAACAAGTCCAACGGTACCAATTTCATCAAATTCTGACTTAAAAACATCGTCATTTCATGTGATCAAAGGAGTGTAGCGCATTTGCGGTTTTTCGACAAAACCGAGACGAAATGAATAAATATGATGATATTTTTATGATAAAGCGCTAAATTATATTTATTTGATGTGAACAGGACATGCCGATGATGCAGTGCAGCTGGAAGAGTTTTCGGAGATTTGGAGGTCCAGTGTGCGGATTTCAACTAAAACAGGGGTAAAAATACAATTTGATTCCTTCCTTCGCTGGAGTTTCCTAAAACCCACTATTTCCCTCCGTCTCTCCGATTTCCTAAACACATCCCTTCCTTTATTTTAAAAATCCTCTCTCTCTTTCTCGTTTTAGAAAGTCGAATCCTATTTCTTTTCCAATTTCCTCTTCCAAATCCTGTCCCTTCTCGAAGTCTCCCACATATCCTCCTCCTTTTCCAACTCAAACCCGACAGCCTCTCCTCCTTCTTCTCTCTATAAATCTCTCCTCTCCTCTTTCTCTTCCTCACCTACCCTGATTCTCTCCCACGTTTCGTTTTTTTTTCTCTAGAATTCCTAGCCGACTCCTCCTCTCTCTAACTCTCCCTCTCTCCGGTGTTCTCTTCCTCTCCCTCTGTTTTCTCCCCCTCTCGTTTTTATTTCCCAGCAGCATCCCTCTCTCCCTCTCTCGGTTTCCCACGTCTCTCTCTTCCTCTCCTTCTCCCCCTGCCGTCTCTTTCTCTCCCCCACTCCCTTGCTCGGTTTCTCTCTGCAATCCCGGCTGCATCTTCTCCAGCACCACCTCCACGCACTTGAAGCTGCTCGTCCGGTGCACCTCCTTCCTCCACGCATCCAGCAGCTGCCAGCACCTCCAGCAGCAGTTTTTCCTCTTGCAGCACCACGCAGCAGCTCCTGCTGCACCTCCAAGCTGTCCACAGCAGCCAGAAGCCACGTAGCCAGCAACAGCGCCCATGTGCTGCGCCTGAAACCAGCACACGCCTGCATGCGTTTCTCCACGCCTTCACCTGCTGCCACCGAGGCCTTCGGCTGCAACCAACCTGCTGCAGCAAGCTTCCACGCATCCAAGCAGGAACCAAGTACCTCTTGCAAACACCCAGCGGTGAAGCCTGCACCAAGCTGAACCGGCAACACACCAGCAGCCAGCCGTCCAAGCTCCACATGCATGCGTGTTTCAACCTCCTCCAGCTGCCAGCGTTCACGGCAACCTCCTCCACGCGGCATAGCTTCTTCCAGCAACGTTCAGCACGCACATCAGCGCCAGCCAGCAGCTGACCTTCTCCACCCGGCTGCCTCTTCCACGACCTGCTGCAACCAGTCGCCAGCAACAAGCTCCTCCCAGCAGCAACGTGCAGCACCAACCGTCCACTCCATGCATGCATGCCGCCATGCACCCACACGTAGCCGGCAAGCTTGTCAAGCATCCCTGCATCTCCACGTAGCCAACCAACGCACCAACTTGCAACAGCGGTCCAGGGCACCAGCCGGAAATCCCATAGCTGCTGTGCTTTGTTTCCTCTTTTTCCATTAGAATAATAGTAGTTTGTTCAATTAAGATTAATTATTGATTAGTTGTCGTTTTAATTAGTTATTAGTTGTTTAATTAGGTTATTTGATTCTTGATGTTTTATGATTTATCCAATCAAACAATAGGTTGTCTTTGTTATTATAATTTTTCGTCGTGCTTATTTTTATATGTGTTTGTGTTTAATTTTTGAAAAAAGAAAAGTAAAAAAAAAGATTTGTTTAGTTTGCGTAATTCTATTTTTAGATAATATTAGTTAACTTAGTTTTAGTTTAATTAAGTAATTAGTTTATTGTAAATCTCACTTATTTTTAGATTAACTAAAGTTCAAAGTTTTCAAAATTAAAATCTTAATTCCCTGTGGATCGACTCGGACTCACTACTATTAAATTTTCAAATTTTGATTTGAGTGAGCCGGATAAATTTAGATTGAACGTTTTCATGTGTTTAACGACGCACAATTCGAAACGATCAATTTTTGACGCCGTTGCCGGGGAATTAGATTTTTCATTTTGATTATCTTGGATTTAGTGTAATTAGTCTCTAACTAACCTTATTTTTCTTATTTTTGCAGGTAAATTGAAAAAAAAAGAAAAAAAAAAAAGGAAAGCGAAATCATGGTCAGTGTGTTCCAACTTTCTATGTTTCAATTTCCTTACTTTAGTTAGTTTCTTTTTTTTTGTAGTTTCTAGTTTAGATAGGTTTCCATTAACTAAAAAAAAAGAAACAAAAAGAGGAACATCTAAATTTAAAAACCTCCATTGCCAAGATTAGAAATTTTCCATGCTAGGCATTCATCATCCTAGGAAAGCATGAGTTAGTTTACTTTCACAGTTATTTCCATAAATTGTTGAAGATTGTAGGGGAAAGGTACGTGTTTCAATTTTTAGCAAGTCATTCATGATTGCATTAACACACCTTGCATTGATTTGTTGCCTTGTATTGCATTCAAAACGACTCTAAGGGCAGCAACTTTAACCATATAAGGTAGGGATTTGATCACCCTTTCTTAGCCCACAAATCACCTTCCTTGCATTGACATTTCCTAATCCAATTAAAAGCAAGTCGAAAGAGAATCTAGGGTTTACACCGTGAGTGGTTTAAATCTCGAGTTGCCTCCATTTTTGGAAACGGTGTCTAGGCTAGAAGTAAAAAGGCAAACGTCTAAGCAGGAAAGTGGTTCTCTAATTAGGTCCCTACGAAAGTAGGGGGAGCCTCCCACTACCCCACCTCTTACCTGGCCGTTGACTGATTGTGGTTGTGACTCGAGGTGGACTCCATTCACCTTGTAAGAAAATTCACATAGAGAGTCTAGGTTAACAGTAGATCATTAGGATAATTTGTTTGCCAAAATTGTTTGCATTTAAAAAAAAAAAAAAAAAAAAACAAGAAATAGAAAACAAAATCCTCTCTCCATAAGTCCTAGTGCATGCAAGGTAGGAGATCTCAAAATCCTAACCTTCTAGGACCACTTGCTGAAATAGAAAGAATCATACATCAAAGAAATCCACCACAAGATCCAATGGCTGATAATCAAGACCCACCAAAGCAAATGAAGGACTATTTCATTCCAAATCGATATCAACCTTCATCTTGTATTCATCTTCCTCAGAATCCAGCCAATCAATATGAAATCAAATCTAGCACCATTCAGATGCTCCCATCCTTTTATGGGAATACTAATGAAGATCCTTATAAGCATCTGGATGAATTCCTAGAAATCTGTTCCACGGTGAAGATCCAGA
Source organism: Zantedeschia hybrid cultivar (assembly GCA_030544215.1). Lineage (NCBI taxonomy): Eukaryota > Viridiplantae > Streptophyta > Magnoliopsida > Alismatales > Araceae > Zantedeschia > Zantedeschia hybrid cultivar. Next base: position 8,434,674 of record JARZZO010000013.1, on the reverse strand, counting down.
ATTTCACCGATGATGGCCTTAAATTGACCTTATTTCCCTTTTCATTAAAGGACAAGGCTAAATATTGGTTGGGAACCATAGGAAGGCCCATTAGGACATGGGAAGAAATGCAAAAAGAATTTCTCAAGAAGTTCTATCCTATCGGGCGGACCAATACCATGAGACGGGCCATCACGAGTTTTACCCAAACTCCCGGGGAATTGATCCATGAATCTTGGGAAAGACTGAAAGAATTGCTTAGAAAATGCCCTCATCATGGGCTTTCAAAATGGCAAATTGTCCAAGCATTCTATGAAGGATTGTCTGAACAGTTCAGACAGATGGTGGATGCCTCATATGGAGGGGCTTTTATGATGAAAAATGAAGATGAGGCCTATGATCTGTTTGAGATGTTAAGTGAAAATTCCATCAATCATGCCTCATTATCATCTTATGAAAGGTCTGTTGGGCCATCTAAACGGACTGGAATGTATGAACTTAAGGCCCGTGGAGAGCCCGAATCTAGAATGGACATAAATCAGATTAATCAGAAATTGGATAAGGTAGACATCTTGGCCCAGAAACTAGACCAACTCCTGGCCTTAAACAAGCAAGAGCCTACTTACCCAACACAATCTAGTCCATATGAAGGCCCATCCTCTGTTAATCATGACATTTGTGCTTTATGCGCAAGTCCAACCCATCAAGTGAATGAATGCCCAACTGCGGCCCAACTCCCACCATTCATTCAAGAACAAGTTCAGGCTGCCCAGGGATTCTCCAGGCCAAATAATGATCCATTCTCAAATACTTACAATCCGGGCTGGAGAAACCACCCTAATTTCTCTTGGAAGAATCAGCAGGCCCCATTACCAATGTCCAATCCACCCATGCATCAAACCCAAAAGCCACAGAATCCCTTTCAACAGCAATCTAATTTCTATGGAAATGTTCAGGCTAGGGGATCTCAAGTCCAGTTTTCTCAACCGGCCCACTATCCATCAGGCCAACCGGCCCCTTATCAATCATTCCAATCGGGTCAACCGACCCACTACCACTCATTCCAATCAGGACAGCCAACCCAATACCATCCTCCACCCACTTACCAACAACCTCCTCAGCCCAACTTTGATGATAAATTCACTCAACTCCAACAACTGATTTTGACCCAGCAACAATCCATTGCTAAGTTGGAAAGTCAAATGGGCCAACTAGCTGAAGCCGCAATGAGAAGAGAAGTAGGCCAACTTCCTAGTCAACCCGTTGCCAATCCAAGGAATCAACCTCCGGGTTTTCCACAGCAATCGGGCCTTTTACCTCAGCCTGGCCCGGTACCACAACCTAAAGGGCCACAATTTGAGAATGCTAAAGCCATTTCAGCCCTTAGGAGTGGAAGAAGTTTAGAAAAACCACATGCAGATGAAGAGTTAGCTAAAGGTTCCACTGATGGGCCTCAGGAAATTGAAAGTGAGAGTGAAGATGAATCCATCATAGAGAAGTTGGAGGAGGATCTGAAAGGAAAAGGGAAGATTGATGAAGGTCCAAGTTCTTATAAACCTAGGGTGCCATTTCCTAATGCTTTGTTAGCGAAGCCCAATACCAGGAAGAAACTGGCCCAGAATGAGGAGTTGTTGGATTTGTTCAAACAAGTCCAAATTAATATTCCACTCCTCGATGCAATCAAGCATGTGCCAGCTTATGCTAAGTTTCTCAAGGAATTATGTATTCCACGAAGAGGATCTAGAATGGCACCCGAAAAGGTTCGGCTTTCTGAGGATGTTAGTGCAATTGTGATGAATCATTTACCCAAGAAGTTAAAAGATCCTGGAGCACCTCTAATTTCATGTGACTTAGCTGGAGTTACATTTGATAGAGCTTTATTGGATCTAGGTGCGAGTGTAAATCTATTGCCAACAGCTATTTATGAAAAATTTGATATTGGAGAATTAAAGCCCACATCTATCATCTTGCAGTTAGCTGATAGGTCTGTGAAAACTCCACGGGGATTAATTGAGGATGTCATTGTAAAGGTTCACGATTGTTATTTTCCCGTGGATTTTCTTACTCTGGATATGGCATTACCTGAGGAACTCATTCACACTCCGATCATCCTAGGTCGTCCATTCTTAGCCACTGCCAAAGCTAATATAAATTGTGAAACTGGCATAATGGACATTTCATTTGGGGGTCAAAAGGTCCAGATTAATGTCTTCAAAGCATCTCAATACCCAGATCATGAAAAAGAATGCCATACTGTTGATATCTTGGATAATCTGATTGAAGAAAATGAGATGTCCACATATGACCTTTTAGAGGAAGCCAACACTTTAACGGACTCTCCTGGCCCATTAACATCTTGGCCCAAGGTTGAACCTTTACCAGCCTTACAGTCTGAGCCCGCTTTGCCATCTTTAGAGGACCCTCCTGAGCTTGAACTCAAACCATTACCTGAGTCTCTCAAGTATATCTTTTTGGGCCCGGACCAAACTCTCCCGATCATCATTGCGGCAAACCTCACATCACCGCAGGAGGCCCAATTAACCGAGGTCCTCAAAGCCCACAAGGGCGCCATTGGATGGTCGGTGGCAGATTTAAAGGGAATTAGCCCGTCCATTTGCATGCATCATATCTATATGGAAGAGAATGCTAAGCCCAGTCGGGAGATGCAAAGGCGACTTAACCCCAATATGAAAGAAGTGGTGAAGAAGGAAGTTGTGAAATGGCTGGACGCGGGAATTATTTACCCAATATCGGACAGTAAATGGGTCAGCCCAACCCAAGTGGTACCCAAGAAATCTGGATTAACAATTATTAAGAATGATCATGGAGAAGAGGTACCCACTAGGCTCACCACGGGATGGAGAGTGTGCATTGATTACCGAAAGTTGAATCTCATGACTAAGAAGGACCACTTTCCACTCCCATTCATGGATCAGATTCTGGAAAAGTTATCGGGCCAGAAGTACTTCTGCTTCTTAGATGGGTACTCCAGGTATAATCAAGTGGCTATTTACCCGGAAGATCAGGAAAAGACCACCTTCACGTGTCCTTATGGCACGTTTGCTTTTAGGAGAATGCCATTCGGATTATGCAACGCACCAGCCACATTTCAACGGTGCATGATGGCCATCTTCTCCGATATGGTGGGCGAATTCCTCGAAGTTTTCATGGATGATTTCTCAATCTTCGGGGATTCTTTTGAAAATTGCCTGGAAAATCTTAAACAGGTGCTAGCAAGATGCATTGACACCAATCTGATACTTAGCTGGGAAAAGAGCCACTTCATGGTTCGAGAGGGCATTGTTTTAGGCCACATTGTGTCTGAAAGGGGGATAGAGGTAGATAAAGTTAAGATCGATCTCATATCCAATCTTCCTCCTCCCACCTCGGTCAGACAGATCCGTTCATTCCTTGGCCATGCCGGTTTCTATCGCCGGTTTATCCACAATTTCTCTCAAATTGCCCGACCTCTAACTCTTCTCCTAGCTAAGGACGTTCCTTTCCAAATGGATGAATCTTGCATCAAGGCATTCAATTCTCTGAAGGAATCTTTGACCAAAGCCCCAATTCTTCAATCTCCAGATTGGTCTTTACCCTTCGAAATCATGTGTGATGCCTCTGATTATGCTATCGGTGCAGTTTTGGGACAAAGAATCAACAAATGTCCCATGGTGATATATTATGCAAGCCGCACCCTTGCAGATGCTCAAATGAATTATACCACCACAGAAAAGGAATTGTTAGCTGTGGTTTTTGCCCTAGAAAAATTCAGATCTTATCTTTTAGGGGCAAAAGTCATAATCTATTCTGATCACTCGGCTCTGAAATATTTGTTGACCAAGAAGGATGCAAAGCCTAGGCTTATTAGATGGATCTTACTCCTTCAGGAATTCGATTTGGAAATTCGGGATAAGAAGGGTTCCGAGAATGTGGTAGCTGACCACCTATCCCGAATTCCGATCTCTGACAGTACACCAATCACTGATTCCTTTCCTGATGACCATCTACTGACCATTTCTCACATTGTTGCACCTTGGTATGCTCACATTGTCAATTACAAGGTGACTAATCAGCTTCCGGAAGGATGGACCAAAAGTGAAAAGGACAAATTCTTTTCTCAGGAAAAATATTATTTCTGGGAGGATCCTGAATTATTCAAATTTTGTCCTGATCAAATCATTAGGCGATGTGTTCCAGAAGAAGAACAACAGAGTGTTCTTAACTTCTGCCATAATCTGGCTTGTGGGGGCCACTTCTCAGGAAAGAAAACTGCAGCCAAAGTCCTGCAAAGTGGTTTTTACTGGCCCACACTTTTTAAAGATGCCCATCAATTTAGCAAAACTTGCCTCCGATGTCAAGCCGTAGGAAATATGGCGAAAAGGGATATGATGCCACTTAACCCAATCTTAGTGGTTGAAGTCTTTGATGTTTAGGGAATTGACTTTATGGGACCTTTTCCACCCTCTTTTGGACATACATATATTCTGGTAGCGGTGGATTATGTCTCAAAATGGATTGAAGCAGTAGCCACCCGAACCAATGATCATAAAGTGGTCATTAAATTCGTTCAGAAGAATATCTTTTCTCGGTTCGGGTGGCCTAAAGCTATCATAAGTGATGGGGGAACGCATTTCACGAATTACCAATTTCGGGCTTTGCTTAAGAAATATGGGATTAATCACAAAATAGCTACCCCTTATCACCCCCAAACCAATGGCCAAGTGGAAGTTTCCAATAGGGAGATCAAGAATATTCTGCAAAAGTCCGTTAGGCCCGATAGAAAAGATTGGTCTGAAAGATTGGATGATGCTTTATGGGCCTATCGGACCGCTTACAAAACTCCTATTGGCATGTCTCCTTATCGCCTGGTTTTTGGAAAAGCATGCCACCTTCCAGTGGAATTGGAACATAGGGCTTATTGGGCCATTAAACAAGTCAATCTGGACCTAGCCCAAGCTGGTTCCCACCGAACCTTACAACTGAGTGAGCTGGAAGAGTTGCGCAACAAGGCCTATGAAAATTCAAAGATTTATAAAGCCAAAACTAAAGTTTTTCATGATAAACATATTGTGAGAAAATCCTTTCTTCCAAATCAGAAAGTTTGGCTATTTAACTCTAGGCTCCGCTTATTTCCAGGAAAACTGAAATCCAGATGGGATGGACCATTCGTGGTCGTTAAAGCCTTCGATTATGGAGCCGTTAAAATTATGAACCCCAAAAGTGGGAACACTTTTACTGTTAATGGTCAACGGTTGAAACCATTCATTGAAAATCTTCAAAATGAGCCACCTGAATCCATAGAACTGAGTGATCCACACTAACTGAACTTCCGTCTGGCTGAAGACGATAAACTTAGCGCTTGTTGGGAGGCAACCCAATATTTTGTTTCAACTTTTATATTTCTTTCCTTTTAGGTCCCTGAGCAGCAGTCGCCGTGGGTATGTCGCCGCCTCGTCATTACAAGTTGTTTCGCTCCTTCACAAATTCTCTTCTGGCTGCATGTTTTTCATATCTTTTATGCCATTGAGGACAATGTCAATCAAGTTGGGGGGTGGGACAATCATATGCATTTATTGAAAATCTTTTGAAGAAAACTGATATCTTTCACTGAAATGGTCAAATTTTTTCAAAAACTTATTTTCACATCTTAGGAAAATTGCATGAAAATCATGTTTCATTAAGTAAATCTTAAACAAATCAGTTTTCTGTTAGTCACATTGGTTAAAGAGCCTTTAAAGTTCAAATATTCCACTTTACAAAAATCCACGGCGGGATGATTTTCACACACACACGGCAACTTAGAATAAATAAAAGATCTTAAGGATATAGAATTGCTGGAATTAACCTCAAGGATAAGACTACTTATTCTAATTTTTCTTTTGGGTTGAACGAAAGGAATGTGTAGGATCCGTAATAGGGGACTGTCCCACTCAGCACTCTAAAAGAGGCGGTCATCTAAAATGGATAGCTGTAAACATTAAAGGCAAGTGAAGGCGATAAAAGAGCTAAAGGAAGGTAGGTGGCAAAAAGTACGCACCTCCCCTCAGGCAATTCAAAGAGAGTGGCAAAAAGTACGCACTCTCAAAAGCAAAAGTACAATAAAATGAAGAAACGCCACGCTAAAAAGTCCATCGTACCAAAAATATGACCAAGTCGTGAACAGTGCTGAGTTGGGACGGGAACTGAAAAACGGTCATCACTAACTGATCGGGAAATCTTTTATTCTCTTCCCCTCCCCAAGTAGTCTTATCTAAAGGGTAGTAAAGGCAAGAATATACCAGAATGGTCGGAAACGAGTTCTAAGTGTGTGAAATTTCATGTACAATCACCTGTCTGAATCAAAATATTATAGGATATGAAAACTTTTAGCTCAACCAAACGGCTACCACTTAAATTGATTGTGAAAGATACTACAAATGAAGCATGATAATTCATTATTTGTCCTAACATTTCCTTATTTACATTGCTAAGAGACTAGCAATGGGTAAGTTGGGGGGTGTGATAAAGTGTTAAATTGATCATTTAAGGGCAACCATATGCATCATACTCATGTTTTTATCTGCAAAATAGCATGAAATGATAGATAATTGTGTAACAAGTCCAACGGTACCAATTTCATCAAATTCTGACTTAAAAACATCGTCATTTCATGTGATCAAAGGAGTGTAGCGCATTTGCGGTTTTTCGACAAAACCGAGACGAAATGAATAAATATGATGATATTTTTATGATAAAGCGCTAAATTATATTTATTTGATGTGAACAGGACATGCCGATGATGCAGTGCAGCTGGAAGAGTTTTCGGAGATTTGGAGGTCCAGTGTGCGGATTTCAACTAAAACAGGGGTAAAAATACAATTTGATTCCTTCCTTCGCTGGAGTTTCCTAAAACCCACTATTTCCCTCCGTCTCTCCGATTTCCTAAACACATCCCTTCCTTTATTTTAAAAATCCTCTCTCTCTTTCTCGTTTTAGAAAGTCGAATCCTATTTCTTTTCCAATTTCCTCTTCCAAATCCTGTCCCTTCTCGAAGTCTCCCACATATCCTCCTCCTTTTCCAACTCAAACCCGACAGCCTCTCCTCCTTCTTCTCTCTATAAATCTCTCCTCTCCTCTTTCTCTTCCTCACCTACCCTGATTCTCTCCCACGTTTCGTTTTTTTTTCTCTAGAATTCCTAGCCGACTCCTCCTCTCTCTAACTCTCCCTCTCTCCGGTGTTCTCTTCCTCTCCCTCTGTTTTCTCCCCCTCTCGTTTTTATTTCCCAGCAGCATCCCTCTCTCCCTCTCTCGGTTTCCCACGTCTCTCTCTTCCTCTCCTTCTCCCCCTGCCGTCTCTTTCTCTCCCCCACTCCCTTGCTCGGTTTCTCTCTGCAATCCCGGCTGCATCTTCTCCAGCACCACCTCCACGCACTTGAAGCTGCTCGTCCGGTGCACCTCCTTCCTCCACGCATCCAGCAGCTGCCAGCACCTCCAGCAGCAGTTTTTCCTCTTGCAGCACCACGCAGCAGCTCCTGCTGCACCTCCAAGCTGTCCACAGCAGCCAGAAGCCACGTAGCCAGCAACAGCGCCCATGTGCTGCGCCTGAAACCAGCACACGCCTGCATGCGTTTCTCCACGCCTTCACCTGCTGCCACCGAGGCCTTCGGCTGCAACCAACCTGCGGCAGCAAGCTTCCACGCATCCAAGCAGGAACCAAGTACCTCTTGCAAACACCCAGCGGTGAAGCCTGCACCAAGCTGAACCGGCAACACACCAGCAGCCAGCCGTCCAAGCTCCACATGCATGCGTGTTTCAACCTCCTCCAGCTGCCAGCGTTCACGGCAACCTCCTCCACGCGGCATAGCTTCTTCCAGCAACGTTCAGCACGCACATCAGCGCCAGCCAGCAGCTGACCTTCTCCACCCGGCTGCCTCTTCCACGACCTGCTGCAACCAGTCGCCAGCAACAAGCTCCTCCCAGCAGCAACGTGCAGCACCAACCGTCCACTCCATGCATGCATGCCGCCATGCACCCACACGTAGCCGGCAAGCTTGTCAAGCATCCCTGCATCTCCACGTAGCCAACCAACGCACCAACTTGCAACAGCGGTCCAGGGCACCAGCCGGAAATCCCATAGCTGCTGTGCTTTGTTTCCTCTTTTTCCATTAGAATAATAGTAGTTTGTTCAATTAAGATTAATTATTGATTAGTTGTCGTTTTAATTAGTTATTAGTTGTTTAATTAGGTTATTTGATTCTTGATGTTTTATGATTTATCCAATCAAACAATAGGTTGTCTTTGTTATTATAATTTTTCGTCGTGCTTATTTTTATATGTGTTTGTGTTTAATTTTTGAAAAAAGAAAAGTAAAAAAAAAGATTTGTTTAGTTTGCGTAATTCTATTTTTAGATAATATTAGTTAACTTAGTTTTAGTTTAATTAAGTAATTAGTTTATTTTAAATCTCACTTATTTTTAGATTAACTAAAGTTCAAAGTTTTCAAAATTAAAATCTTAATTCCCTGTGGATCGACTCGGACTCACTACTATTAAATTTTCAAATTTTGATTTGAGTGAGCCGGATAAATTTAGATTGAACGTTTTTATATGTTTAACGACGCACAATTCGAAACGATCAGTTTATAAGTCATTAGTCTCATTATTATTAGTTGGAGCAAGTTTTTTGCAACTATAGCATGAGATTTAATGAGGCGATCAAATCTTGTAGTTGTTTCAAGATTAAGTTAAAATTATGTGTCTACAAGAGGTCAGTGGGAGCATAATTACTTTTGATTTTGAAAATAGATAACACACTACTCATTAAGAATGATGTGAGAATGCCATACTGGTTATCAAGGATCCTCTCATATCTAAATTTGGACATAACATCTTATGTGTTAGAGTTCTTACTTATAGAGATAAGTTAAGGAATATGCATAAGTATGTGCAAGGCCTGATGTGGCCTATGCTCTAAGTATCATGAACAAACATTAGGGAGATATAGTTGTAGGTGCTCAAATCATGTGTGTGATGTTCATGAATTTCATGTTGTTCATATAAATATTAAAACTATTAGAAACTAAAGAAAACGTGATCGCCAAAAACTATTAAATTTCAAAAGAAATGTTGATCGCTTAACTTTTCAAATTTGGGAGATTGAGTCCTTGATTCCCTCTCTTCGGCCAACCAAAGAAAGAGAGCCATTTTATTGATGTGTTCTTGCTTTTGATTTTTTGATGGTTATTCCTTTGAATCTCCTTCTTTATACTTCTTTGTACCTTGTAAGAAAGATTAAACAAGATAAAAATTCTAATTAAGATTATAGTAGAGTAGCATCTATGCTAATAAGAAATTTAAACATGCAACTAAACTAATCTACTCACTTAATTGTTTGTTCTTTAAACCCCTAATATACATATAGGTTTGGAAAATAATGATGTGGGTGTGTGAAATATGAAGTGATGATAATGATAAACTATGAAAAACAATGAATACACTATATGAAATTAATGAAAAACTAGAAAGAAATTAAGGAAACAAGGTGGTTGGTTGGCTCCTCTATACCCTTGGCCTTCAAAAACTTCAAAGGATGAAAAGGATGAGGAAGAAGAAGCCTTAGATGAAGCCTCTCTTGTTGTCCACGTTTTTCTCCTCTAGAGTCTTCAAACACCTTGCCTTGAGATTCAAAATCACCAATAACCAACCTTTTTCAAAGGTCCAAGGGGTGTTGTATTTATAAGAATAGGTTTAAGGGTGTTTTGGGCTTCAATTGGACTCTCTCCCATAGTCAGACTTATCTTGGATGAGCATGGAGGAGTTAGCAACCTTCCCAACTTTGGAAACCGAATTATCTCTACCAAATCATGTTTATCAGGAAACTCTCAAATCGCGTCGCCCAGACGGGACGCCATTTGATTAATTAAAATGGCCAAAATAGAAATAAAATCTAGAAAGGAAACCGAAATATATTAGGTAACCTAAATCGCATCTCCATATCGCGTCTCATGGCATCTCCCTTAGGTTACGCTATTTAGTTAAATCTATTTGCATTTAGAAATTTAATTCCGAACTGATTTCTACTAGAAATCTAAATGGCATCAACCATTAGGTACGCTCATTAACTAATTTCAAGAAAAATCAATAAAAATTAATTAATGATTTAAACATCAGACCATTTTGGGGCTTTATAATTGTGACATGAAATTTACTCAATATGGGGTCAAAATTAACGTGTCTACAGCTGCCCCACCTTAACATTGGCTTTGCAAGGGAGTGAAATAAAATGAAATACACTGAAAAGGTAATACCAAGGTGTGATGTGACACACTCTCAATATCATATGATGGAAATCTCTTTAAAATAATCAATGAAGTAACTCAAAGAGATCAATGAAAATCAATTATGTTTAGATGAAAGAAATAAAGAAAAACAAATAAGGTCGATCAACCTCCACGATTGGAAAGTACCCTAGGTCATAAACCCTACAGGTTTCATCATGGATAGCGTTTACCAACCAATGTGGACGTACTACAATCATGATGGATCTTAAAAGAAAACAAGAAATATTTGGGATAAAGAATCTAAGCAAGGATAGAATTCAAAGATATCTTCAAGAAAACCTTAAAGATAATTGAGAGATCAATTCGGAATGGAATATCTCACATCATGTTGGGATTTTTTTAGATCAATGGTCTGAAACTTAATCAATAATTAATTCTTATCACAATTATTTCAAAGTCCTACATGATGCATACTGGACTAAAAGAAAAATTAAAATTAAATAAAATATAAATTAATCAAAGATAATATTGTTAAACTGTCATTGATGAGTCAAGATACCAGTCTTGCAATTCAGTACTAAGCTGAAGCTCGTTTGTCCACGCACTGTTTCACAAAAGCGGAACAATTGTCCCCATCAATTAACAATCCAACGGCCTATCCTTATGATTAAGAATTTTCTGAAATTATCATTGTTTTTGATGGAGGGGAACTCAAATTCCAATTTCATTAAAACCACAAGGTCCTTGATATAATCTGATAAGTATTTAACATATAATAATGCTAATACAAATCAATTACATGAAAGAATACAAGGATAGAGATAACTGTCTTTTTAATTACGGTTGGGACTCAGTGAAACTTCCATAGTGGGACCTTATTGAAATTTTCAACTCCCTTTTTCTTTTTTTGAATTTTCCTGCACTCAGAATTCATCAGTAATTTCAAGCAAATAGTAATCAATATCAAGTATCAGCAAATATGGAATCTTAGGAAAATAACAGAAAGGCAGACAATGCATCAAATGGCGTCACTATTCACAGACGTCATTTAAATGTCGTCGCCCCGTCCAGACGCCATTTAATTTATAGAAACTGTTCTCTATTCTGACTCCAATCCAAACTCCACTTTCCTTCAATGGACATCCCTTTTTCCAATTCAAAAAGGGCTTCCTAATCTCGCAAATCACTCTATAAAATCTCCCTCTATTCATATCAAAGCATTACAACAAATAATCAAGAGGGAAAGCTAGATGATTCTCTCCAAAGCTCAAGAACGAGAGGGAAAGAACAAGAAGAAGTCAAGAGGAAGTTCAATTTGATTCAAGAAAGATGGCAAATTCTTCACAAGATTCTTCTAACAAAAAGATGAGGAAGACGATTGAAAAGCTTTCCGAAGTGAAGGATCATCTAAGCGGGCGAGATCCTAACCTACAAGTAAGTTATTCTCTCTAATCAAATTCTCTTTCTATGTTCTTCAGTTCTCTTTCCATGTTTTCCAAATTCCCAATTCTTCAATAAGCAAGATAGAACTGTTCCAATTCTTTTCTTCATCTAAGGATATTCTTTCTTCCCCGGTCTAAGAAGATTTTCTTCACTTCTTTGAGTCTAAAAACTTATTAACAAGATCAATCTCTCCATGCAATCTTATATATCTAAATGGCATATCTAAGGATTAGTGATTCATGCCAAACATTACAAGAGCGCGTGCATAGATTGGGCGGCAATGGGTGCTTTGATTGAACTATGACATCCTCAAACTCATACCTTTCTTTTTGCTACATTCGAAGCCACTGTTCTTCTAGAAGAAGTTGAACTCTTATTAGGCCTTCCTAAGCTTAAGGTCAACAATGATGAACCTGATTTGATAGAGATGATGCTCATGAGGGAAAAGATCAATGGTCATCAATTCTTAAATAAGATTATGAAGAATTCAAAAGAAATTCAAGGTTGTCTTACTCAGAAGGGGATCAATCTTGCAAAGTTAGCCGAATGGACTCTGACGAAGATAGAAGATCTCAAAGATGAAGAAACAGAGAATGTGATGAAGGCATTCACCACCTGCTTAGCTGGAGCACTACTATTCCCTACCCAAGATAATATTTTAAAAGATGATCATATCAGCGCAATCAGTGGGATTTTTGAAGGAAAGCATATCAGCACAACAGTTTTAATTTATCTCTACAGTGGGCTCTCTGCAGCTTCTACAAGTCAACCTCCTTACGGCAGCATACTTCTCTTAGCTCTATGGGTAGAATTCCACTTTAAATTCAACCATAACAAGGAAAAACTTCCAAGGATATCCCAGACATATCAGCACAGTCTTATCTTCCACATCTCCAATATTATGAAATTCAACGACAATATGACCAATCGTGTGCCCAACTTCAAGAATCGAGCTGATTGGCGCGCTCACTTCAAGACTACGCCCAGAACTGGATTCAAATCCACACCATTTGCTCTCATGGAAAGGGTGGTTTGAGTTCGCTGTGGTGCTAGCACAGAGCTCCGACTGATCGAAGCAACCGAGTTTATTCTTTATAATCCACATCACTGTCAACCTCAACTTGGTATGCCACGCTATGAATTTCCATAAATATTTTCTCTTTCTCCAATCAAGAAGCGGGCACTAGGTATTGACGAAGATTTCGCAGCGACAGAGCTCATTGCACCTCTATGGAATATCGGCTTCACCCATTGTGTTAAACTTCTTCATGAAGCCAACAAAGAACTATGGAAATCATATGTAAAAGATCTTATGAAGATTCGCCCTTGAAAGCTTTATCCTATCTTCCATCCAACTTGATATATTTTGCTTTATTTTCAATGAAGAAATCATTCCTTTATTGCAATAAAATCATTCATTAATGTTATGTAATTCCTTGAATTTTTCCTTGAATAAAATTGTGATTTTTCTTCAAAATAACAAGGTTCGGGCTTATATAATTCAAATCGCGTCAACTCAGAGAGACACTTTTCAGTCAAATTCAATTTTCAAAATAAAAAATTATCCTCGAAAGAACTCAAAATCGCGTCTGGTCAGCAAGACGCCTTTTACTTTCTCTCTCCTATTTTTCAAAGATTTCTAACAATTAATCCATTGAATAACGTCCTCCTTGAGAGACGCGTATCCCTTGTTACTCCGTATGCTCGTAGTATGGTGCTGACCAAAAGAGGCAGTAAAGTCTAAAGGCATCGTCCTTGGGGGACGCGTTTAAAAATTTTCAAAAAAATATATGTTGCCGCCTCAGTTTATGTGCCACTGAATGGCGTCGCTATCCCAAGATGCGATTTTACTAATTCAAACAGGGGTTCGCGAGCACGAGCCCCTTTCTCCTTGGCATTCTCTCTCTTCACTCCTTCCTTTTCTCCGGCGAACAGCGGCACTCTCCCCCAACTTTCGGTGAGTTTCTCCGCTCCGGCATTCTTCTCCATCACCGATGATCTTCTTGCCGTCGCCGGCCACCCTCTCTCTCTTCTTCTCACTTTCTCTTACTTACAAGCATTCTCTCTCTCTCTCGAGCTCTCTCTCTCATCTCCTCATCCATGGAGCAAGGCGGGCCAAGCAGGGTAGGCGAGAAACGGCACCGAGTCATGGCGATCGAGGTGGTTGAAGTGCCCGAGGGCGAGGAAATGGCGGCAAAACTCACAGAGGCAGCGGCCTTCATGGAGGCCGAGGAAGCTCCTCCCGAGGCTCCAGTGGGCGAGCCGGCAGCGACAGCGGCCAAGGAGGCTAGCCCACGTTCTGTAAGCCTCGAAACACTCTTTTATAATATAAATTTCAGTTTTAGCGGGGGAAGGGAACTCGGCTATAGGTTCTCGAAACCTGGGGTAAACGGCGTCTAGTCACCGGGATGCCTTTTGAAATGCGTCCCTCGACCCAGACACGATTAAAAAATGTTGAAAATTCTTTCAGAAATTGATTATTAATGCCTTAATAAGTTATTTGACTATTGCAGGGGACAATGAGGACTAGGATATCATGGGACCTGGTGGTAGTGGCGTACCATGGTCTTCCAGACTTCCAGAAGGCGTGGTTGGCGGAGATGGGATTCCGAGAAATACTGGAGATCGAGCCCTACTGGATCGACTTAGTGTTATTGCAATTGTTGAGGGAGAGGTGGCATGCCGAGAGCAGGGCATTTCTAATGCCCTGGGGACATATGATTTCCAGTCTGGAGGACGTATGCAGGATCACCGGCCTCCGGATAGAAGGCCGAGCGGTTAGCGGGATCACATATCTCGATTACCGTGGTCTAGCTCAAGAGTTGCGGGGTTTGGATGTAATGGGGATAGAGGTTTGAGAGTCTCAAACTCTCCTTAGGATGGCAGTAAAGAGATCCCTAGGACTGGAGGAGCCTAGGCAGCAGACCGATGAGTCCCGGGCTGAGTTGAGAGCGAGACTAGCCAAGGCAGCTAGTCAGGTATATTGCCAGGATCCCTCTGATAGGGCTAGAGTAGATAGGGACCTTAGGAGGTTCTTAGTCTTCTTCTTCGGTAGGCTTCTCTTCGGGATGAAGGGCGACTACATCCACTATCATTTCCTGAGTCTCCTTGTAGACTTAGATAGACTAGGTGAGTACGCCTGGGGTGCAGCCCTTCTGGCTCACCTCTTCATCGACCTCTCCGCAGTTACGCGGACCGGGAGACCACCATCAACGGCTTCGCGCCGTTTCTTCAGGTACTTAGTCTATTTCAAATATGTCAGTTTTATTAAATGCTCATGATGTGATGCATGTGATTCTAACTACATGTCCTTTTATGAAGATCTGGACTTATTATTATTTTCCCCTGGGCCAAGCGAGGCCATCCACACAACCGGCAACAATCCCACTTATCCGGCGTTGGCATCCGGTAGTAGACACGGCGCCATAGCATCACTGGTTGACGGCCCTCCGCCGTCAGTTCCTTGACTACCCACAGCTTCTGGTAAGTTTTAGAATTATTTTCTTGCCATTATTATGTTTCATTTATTAGAATGCTTAATTATTTGTTTTATTAGAATGTTGTTCATATGTTTAATTATTAATGGATTGTTTTGTTAAATCGTTTTAGATACTTATTAAATTATCATTCATTTTTTAAATACTTGATTGACTATTTGATTGATGATTTAAATGTTAGTTTGTATAAATATTTATAATAACCTGACTTATTGATTTTTATTATTGTTTTCATATGAAATGCAATGCAGCTAACCTATATGAATGCAGGTTATCTGGCGTCCATACCTAGGCATGGATGATGTAGGACAGCCTTGGGTCGAGTAGGGCAGGGGTCGGTTCGGGCGTCAGGTGTGGGTGCATTGTATGAACGAAATCGCCCTCCTACGTCTGAAGCTGGTGATGCGGACATTGGGGCTGCGTTAGGAGTCGGTGGAGGAAGAGATCCTGGAGGGGATCGGGAGGACTATACGGGGCAAGTAGGCCCACACCGACTGGAGAACCAAATTCCCTGATCAACGGGATGACTGGCATCGGTACGGGGTTCCGGTGGAGTCACAGGCGGTGAGCAGCGATGCTTACCTTCAGCGCTACCGGACCCATTATGCGGCCCACCTCCAGCTACTCCGCCCTCTCGATGTGAGTATGATATGCATATGATATGACAAGAATGCTTCTTTTATTTTGTTAATTATTTTGTTTATTTTTGTGTATGATATAATGTGCTATGAAAAATGCAGGATGCACGGAATGCCACCATCATCACTCTCCAGGTCCATCTCCAGAACGCCGAGGCCCAGTTAGAACAAGTCCAGAAAGAGTTGAATGAGTTGGTAAGTGTATCATACATGGATGTTATGAACAAACAATGAATGTTTTTATTATTATTAAATTATTTTGACACTGGCATACTAACGATGATCTCCTTTCTGTTATAGCACGCCACTTACACTCATGCAGCTACCCCTTCTGCCCTTGCTGGCACTTCATCTTCTTCCGCTGTCCATGAGGCCGCCATTGCTGACTTGCGGAGTCAGTTGGCCCTAGCCATTCGTTGAGCTACCCAGGCTGAGGAGGATGTTGCTACTCGGGTAAGTCTTCGACTTGCTTCTTGCGTGGTACCCTTTATTTGCTTGATCAGTTGGCTGATGGTGTCTTCTGTTGCAGGTCCAAGAGCTCTATCGGGCTCTTAGAGAGAGAGACGCCGAGCTGGCACAGGCCCATGATTCAGCAGCTCGTGTTGCTGAGCTGGAAGAGCAGTTGGCTAGGCTTTCCGCCGACGATCTTCCTCGTGAGCTTGCACGACTCCACGTTTGGCTGGAGATCTTGACCGAGGAGATGGATCGTGACCGAGTCTAATTAGAGAGTCTTCAGGGCCGGCTATCGGGTGCGGAGCACGAGTGCCAGAGCATAGAGGCTCGATACCAGCATGCGAGGCAGCGGGCGCTAGATCGAGGATAGGCGAGTGCATTCACAACCAGCATAGCAATATCTTCTAGCCAGGCTGGGCGGAGCGTCATGGGACCGCCACCACCGCCAGCACAGGGACCCGATGTCCAGGATGAGGCGCAGAGCCAACTGGATGAGGGTGTAGGGGAGAGCCAGCCCTGATGGTGACAGACTCTTATATGTACTTGAAACTCTTTTTATGAGTGAAACTCCTGACTTTTGCATTTGTGTTCTATGTGCTTCATGTGTTTGTATCATGTCCTGTTCATCACTTAACAAACAAGTTAAGTATCTATTCAGGCTTAGCCCCTTGCCAAGTTAGGTAAGCGACTACTTGATCCTATTCTTGGTAGAAAGGTCAAGGGGCGAAGCCTTTATTAATGAAGGCAAATAATAATTAAAAAAAAAGAAATGGAATTGTAAAATGCAACATATAAGTATGCAGATGCTCGCTAAAAATAAAAGGAATGCAACACACAAGATGTGATAAACGAATGCTAATTGAAATATTTTTGTATTGCCATTGCAATTTTTGAAATATCCAATTTTTTTGGGGTTTTGAAATATTCATTTTTTTGTAGTTTTGAAATAAGACATCTGCTAAATAAATTAAAGACCAGCATGGTGTTCGGATCAAAAGAGTATATTTATTCATTAACTTAATTCCCAAATCATTCCTCAACGACCTAATCCAAACTCATCGTGCTTGAGTTATATTCATGATCGTGATCCCATTCGATGGTCTGACTTTTAGTCAGCCTAAGCCATTCCTCAAGTTTGGAGCACGTCTCTTTAGAAGGAAAGGAAGAATTGGTTTAGAAAGCCCACGAGAGGGTTCCGGAGGCCTAGAGATATGTCCCTCCTTTACCTTATTATCTGTTAGGGTTCGGTCATTTTCACTTTTACAGGATATTTAACGACTTTGCACTCCCTTTCATTTGATTTTATGGCATTTTGATGTAACATTTGTAATGTTGAATGGCCTTTTGATTTCGTTGGCTTTTTGCCTTCGTGCTTTTTCTTTTGCTTTTTGGTGCGGATCTCCCCTTTTCTTTTTATGGCGGCCTCCTACTAAGATGGCGGGTATTTTCGGTAGTCTGTTCTAAGCGTCGTTCCGACATCGTGGCCCGAGAGTAAAATAGAAGTTTTCTTTTTTTTAAAAAAAAAATAATGAATTATACTTTACATCTTTAGTCAAGCTTTCGACGTCCTTTGGGCTTCGCATCTCTTGTTACTCACAAACCAAACGTGTTTGTGTGCAATAATGTGTTTGAATTAGATTACCAAAGACTAATAAGGGAATTTGAGTTTTCAAATTTTCAAACTTCACTGATCTTTGCACCATGCTGATCGACAAACTTATCTAAAGAGAGTACTTCTTAAGATACAGACCATTCCAAAGATGAATTAACTCTTGCCCTTCTGCATTAACTAAGCGATAGGTGTTACCAGGAAAAGCATGCAAGATAACATATGGTCCTTCCCAATTGGGTTGGAGCTTAGAACGCGGACCACCAGGTTTTACAAATATTCTTTTAACAACCATTTCACCAACTTTGAATTTTCATTCAATGACTTTCTTTTGATAAAAACGTGCTAATCGGTTCTAATATTCTCGTGCATGATTAGCGGCTGACCATCTTTTCTCGTCTAAGAATTCCAATTGAGCCAGGAGTGCTGAACGATGCTAATCAATAGAAAACTCCTTGTTCAACTGTGCTCTTAAGGACGGGATGAGGACTTCGTATGGAACTACCGCCTCCATTCCGAATGTTAAAGAATATGGAGTCTTCCCAGTGGGTGAAATTCGGTATGCCCATAAAGCCTCCATTAATTTCTCTGGCCAGTCAGTATATCGGTTAGACTTGCATGTTTTCTTGATAATTTTTATCAAAATCTTATTAGTTGCCCCTGCTTGGCCATTGCCTTGTGGATAGTATAGAGACAAATGATGCAATGCAATTTTATACCTGTTGCAAAGGTCCTTCAACTCTTGTGAGATGAACTATGATCCATTGTCGGTGACGATGGTGCTTGGAATCCCGAATCTTGTGATGATGTTCTTTATAATAAATTTACAGACTGTAGACGCTTTGACTTCCGTATAAGCTTCGGCTTCTGCCCACTTGGTGAAGTACTTCGTTGCAGTGAGAATGAAGGATTTCTACTTAATGCCAGAATTAGGATCACCGAGAGGTCCAATGATGTCGAAAGCCCACATGGAGAAAGGCCATGGGGAGGAAATAGGATGAAGTGAAGATGCGGGGGAATAGATCTTGTCGGCATGAAGTTGACACTTAGCAACATAGTTGGCCAGTAGAATCCTTGTCTAAGGATCTTCTTTGATAACATTTGTCCATTAACATGGCCACCACAAACTCCAGCGTGAGCTCCTTCCATAACCTTCCAAAGTCCATCTTCATCCAAGCATCTCAGAAGAACACCATCTTGATTCAGATTATTTGCTAATTGGGAAATTCAGAGATGATGTGAGAGAAGCTAGAGCGTCGGCTAAGATGTTCTGATTTAGAGGAATATGGACAAAGATCAGTTTAGTGAAAAGCTTGGCATAAGTAGAGGTGAGTTCTTGATAAGGCTTGAGTTTAGGATCAAACGTGCGATATTTAGTGAGTACTTGGCAGAGAATTAACTGACTATCACTTACAATCCTGAGCTTGGTGGCACCATGGAGATGAGCAGCCTCGAGACCGGCTAGAAGCGCCTCATATTCAGCAATATTGTTGGTAACAGGAAAGTCAAGCTGAAAGACTTGTGGAGGAGCCTCATATTCGATGTTGTGTGGATTGTTTAGCTTAGTTTATCATTTATTTTTCAGACTTATTTGATATCCTAGTTTGGTTCTTAATTTTAATTATTCGGTACCCATTTAGTAATCGGATCCCCGATTATAGGGTGACAGGTCATTACACCAACACATACCCGAAAGTATGCGTGCCTGGCCGACCTCATGGGTGCAATCACCCCCACCATGCCCGTGTACATGTGGTGATGGAGTCTAACACAGGCAGTGGTGTTTGCAAAGCACTTTACCTCGATGGTCTGGAATTGGTATTGCATGGGTTCCTGAGTTGTGGCATCATGGGACACACATATTTGTGTTTTCAAAATTCGAGGTCTCCATCCTAGTTGAAAAAGTTGACTTTTTCTTCATATGGAAAGACCTAGATGTTTGCAACCCCACTGACTTACATGGGTGGGATGAAGTGTTTGTAGAGGTGATGCAAGACAAGCGAGAGGTGTGCAGGTTGTGCGACAAGCATGGATTCTAGTTGACTGCCTAGCCAGGTGGTTGATTGTGAAGATCAAGCCTAAGGAGGTGGAGGTGGATAGGTTGATGAGGGGATGTGTTTGGTGTTAGGTGGTGCACTCTTCTTTCCTACCTCAGGGGAAGTGTTCGAGAGAGAGTTCATAGGTGTGATGAGTTTGTTATGGAGAGGTCATTCAATTGCCCCATTGATCTTGGTAAATCTCTACAGTGGGCTTACTAGATGAGCATGGGTAAGAGTGCAAGAGGCAGTTTATTTCTTCTTCAACAGTGGGCTAAGGTGCACCTATGTTTTGACTTTGACAAGTTTGTGTCAACGAGCTTACGGATATTTCAGCGAAGTGCTTTTTATACCCAGCCAGATCATTGTTTGGCCCCAAGGAGTAGGTAAGGTGCCTCACAACGCACCTGAAGACTAGAGATGATTGGAGAGACCATATGAATTTCCTTCCTGCCAAGAGGTTCATTTTTTTTTTTTTCCAATGATGTACTAGACCATGGACTTTTGTACTAGGGATTCGGCAGACAGGGAGTTGGGTTGATTAGGCTAGAGGCGATGGTGCTTTATCAGGCTTACCATTGTCATCTGCAGATTAGGGTACCCCTGTGCATTCTTACACCAGCATTAGGCAAGATATTGATTGTGATGCCGACATAGGGACATTCACAAGAGAGAGACTTGATGAAGAGGCTGAAGCGCACTTGGAGATGGCACTAGAAGTTGACGAAAGCTCGGATTGATGTTGCAAAAGCCACAGATGGTATGGAAAAGTACATCATGTATTTAAATAATATTCGTCCAATTGTGCCCACATTTTACATTGGTCGTCGAGCTCTAAAGTGACCTCTTGTATCATGAATAAGTGTAACCTCCTCTTTCTTTAATAACAAGAATTTTTATCTTTCAATTTTCTTTCATGATTTCCGTGGGTTCACTTCAAGACTATGCCCAGAACTAGAAAGGGCGGTTCAAGTATGCCGTGGTGCTGGCACAAAGCTCCGACTGGTCTAGGCGACCGAGTTTATTCTTTATAATCCACATCGCTGTCATCCTCAACTTGGTATGCCACGCTATGAATTTTCATAAATATTTTCTCTTTCTCCAATCAAGAAGCGGGCATTAGGTATTGACGAAGATTTCGCGGCGACAGAACTCATTGCACCTCTGTGGAATATCGGCTTCACCCGTTGTGTTAAACTTCCTCATGAAGCCAATAAAGAACTATAGAAATCATATGTAAAAGAGCTTATGAAGATTCACCCTTGAAAGCTTTATCCTATCTTCCATTCAACTTGATATATTTTGCTTTATTTCCAATGAAGAAATCATTCCTTTATTGCAATAAAATCATTCATTAATGTTATGCAATTCCTTGAATTTTTCCTTGAATAAAACTGTGATTTTTCTTCAAAATAACAAAGTTCGGGCTTGTTTAATTCAAATCGCGTCGACTCAGAGAGACTCTTTTCAGTCAAATTCAATTTCGAAAATAAAAAATTATCCTCGAAAGAACTCAAAGTCGCGTCTGGTCAGTGAGACGCCTTTTACTTTCTCTCTCCTATTTTTCAAAGATTTCCAACAATTAATCTACTGAATAGCGTCCTCCTTGAGAGACATGTATCCCTTATTACTCCGTATTTTCGTGGTACGGTGCTAACCAAAAGAGGCGGTAAAGTCTAAAAGGCGTCGTCCTTGGGGGACGCGTTTAAAAATTTTCAAAAAAATATCTGTTGCCGCCTTAGTTTATGCACCACTTAATGGTGTTGCTGTCCCAAGATGCGATTTTACTAATTCAAACAGGAGTTCGCGAGCCCGAGCCCCTTTCTCCCCTCACTTTCTCCTTGGCATTCTCTCTCTTCACTCCTTCCTTTTCTCCGGCGAACGGCGGCACTCTCCCCCAACTTCCGGCGAGTTTCTCCCCTCCGGCGGTCTTTTCCATCACTGGGGATCTTCTTGCCGTCGCCGGCCACCCTCTCTCTCTTCTTCTCACTCTCTCTTACTCACAAGGTTTCTCTCTCTCTCTCGAGCTCTCTCTCTCATCTCCTCATCCATGGAGCAAGGTGGGCCAAACGGGGTAGGCGAGAAATGGCGCCGAGTCACGGCGATCGAGTTAGTTGAAGTGCCCGAGGGCGAGGAAATGGCGGTAGAACTCGCGGAGGCGGCGGCCTTCATAGAGGCCGAGGAAGCTCCTCCCAAGGCTACAGTGCGCGAGGCGGCAGCAGCATCGGCCGAGGAGGCTGGCCCACATTTGCTAAGCCTCAAAACACTCTTTTATAATTCAAAATTCAGTTTTAGGGGGGGGGGGGGGGAGGGAACTCGGCTATAGGTTCTTGGAACCTGGGGTAAACGGCGTCTAGGGATCGGGGCGCCTTTTGAAATGCGTTCCTCGACCTAAACACAATTCAAAAATGTTGAGAATTCTTTCAGAAATTTATTATTAATGCCTTAATAAGTTATTTAATGAGTTATTTGACAATTGCAGGGGACAATGAGGACCAGGATATCATAGGACCTGGGGTACCGGTGTATCGTGGTCTTCCGGACTTCTAGAAGGCACGGTTGGCAAAGATGGGCTTCCGGGAGATGCTGGAGATCGAGCCCTTCTAGATCGACTTAGTGTTATTGCAAGTGTTGAGGGAGAGGTGGCATGCCGAGAGTAGGGCATTTCTAATGCCCTGGGGACATATGATCCCTAGTCTCGAGGACGTATGCAGGATCACCGGCCTCCGGATAGAAGGCCGAGCGGTTAGCGGGATCACATATCTCGATTACCGTGGTCTAGCTCAAGAGTTGCGGGGCTTGGATGTAACGGGGATAGAGGGTTGAGAGTCTCAAACTCTCCTTAGGACGGCAGTAGAGAGATCCCTAGGACTGGAGGAGCCTAGGCAGTAGACCGATGAGTCTCGGGCTAAGTTGAGAGCGAGACTAGCCAAGGTGGCTAGTCAGGTATATTGCTAGGATCCCTCTGATAGGGCTAGAGCAGATAGGAACCTTAGGAGGTTATAAGTCTTCTTCTTCGGTAGGCTTCTCTTCGAGACGAAGGGCGACTGCATCCACTATCGTTTCCTAAGTCTCCTTGTAGACCTAGATAGACTAGGTGAGTACACCTGGGGTGCAGCTCTTCTGGCTCACCTCTTCACCGACCTCTCCACGGTTACGCCGAACTGGGAGACCCCCATTAGCGGCTTCACGTTGTTTCTTCAGGTACTTAGTCTATTTCAAATATCTCCGTTTTGTTAAATGCTCATGATGTGTTGCATGTGATTCTAACTACATGTCCTTTTATGCAGATCTAGAGTTATTACTATTTTCCCCTAGGCCGAGCGAGGCCATCCACACAGCCGGCGGCAATCCCACTTGCCCGGCGTTGGCGTCCGGTAGTAGACACGGTGCCGTAGCATCACAAGCTGACGGCCCTCCACCTCCAGTTTCTTGACTACCCAGAGCTTCTGGTAACTTGTAGTTATTTTCTTGCCATTATTATGTTTCATTTATTAGAATGCTTGATTATTTGTCAGTATTCTCTCTTTCCCAGGGTCTCTATCTCTATCAATCTTCTCTCTCCCCCTGCGTCTTCTCTCTCTCCCACTTTATTTCTCTTTCTCCCTTTCTCCCTCTACACCTCTCTATCTCTCTCTTCCCTTCTCTCTCAGCTACAGCCTGCGTCAGGAGGCCACCCCCAAAGCCACGCGTCAGCACGCGGAGCACACCGCCCGCTGTACGTCATCGTCCGAGCCCCTACGGGGTGGGAAGCGCCCCGCCAAGCACCCCCACATGGAGCCCCCGAGCACGCACCTTCCACGCGGCAGCGCCAGGTGGTTCGCAGCCGCTGCTCTTTGTTGCCCATGCCGCTGGGTGGGAATATGGGAGCCACGCAGCGCGTCCACGCACGCAGCCGCCACCTCCCGCCTACGAGCAGGAACCGCCAGCCACGCGGTGGGCCGAAAAGCGCCTAGCGCTCCGGTTCACTGTGCCCCGCTCGCCAGTATCGCCAGTCGTGCCCCGCTTGCAGTTCATTATGCCCAAGTCTCACAGCGCCCCCGCCAACGGCGCAGTGCACCTCCCGAGCCAAGCTTCTCACAGTGGCTTTCATGTGCTCCATCTTTTAATTAGTTTATTTTAGAGGTTAAACAGTTAGGGGGTATTTCTTTTATTGTTTTATTTTAAGAACCATTGTAATTTGTTTTATTGCAATAATAGTGATCATGTTATTTTCCTTTTAAAGCTAGTGGATATTTTTATTGTTTTCTTAGACTAATACTATTTAGTTGGACTCATATGCTTTGATCAATCTCAATAATTAGTTAATCATATTTTAGTGGTAGGTTCTAGGTGTTAATTAGAGATTTTTGAAGGCATTTAAAATTCTGTAATTAATTTTGTTCAAGTGCTTAAAATGGAAGTTTTCAACTCGAACAATATATCAAGATTTCAAACAAAACCCAAAGTTTTTAAAGTTAAAATTTCTATTTCTCCGTGGATCGACCCGATCTCAACTAAGTAATACTTTGTTATTTTTATTAAGATTCGGAAATTAAAATTGATGTTATTTGTGCTTTAACAACGGCATTTAAAAGACGCATCATCAAGTAACCTGTTGGAATCAACTTTATTTTGATTTTCTATTTATATGACCATGTTGACTATTTAAGTGGCTATTTTATATATAAAAATATGTATTTTTGACTTATACGTAGCACTTTGTTAATTAAATTTTTAAAACTATGCTCACCATTTGCTCGATGTTATATAATCATCCCATATTTATATGATCATGTTTGAACATTGTCATCTTAAGGAGATGTAGGACCCGATTCCGATATAAGCATCCATATTGGATAGGTCATTTGAACCCGAAAGCAATCGCTAGAATCCTGATTTCTAACCAGCTAAACTAGGGGACAGCGATATGTAACACCCTGGTGGTTTGAAGTTGGGTGGGACTTAAACTTTTCAATTCTACACAGTGACTAAGACTTCTGCATCATTGCCTAGATGCGTTGGTATACATGTAGGGCTCCTTATGTTGTAGTTTGGATGCATGTACGTTATGATATGATTTGATTTGTTTGATTGACACATAAATCTGAAATCTTTGTTCTATAAGTTCATTCTAATTCAACTTAGTTATTTGAATTATTTAATCATTTTGTTTAGTTATCCATTTACAATCATATGAATCTGTCTTAACTATATGATCCATGATATGAATCTGATTATAAGCTACCATGTCATGATATTTGTTATTTGATATGAGATGTGCTCAGGGGATAGCGATACGTAACACCTCGATAATTTGATATATTATGTTCGATATGTGATATGTTCTTATCATGGTTAGTAGAATTTGATATGTCTTATATGAGTTTGATCGTGCCATATATGATATATGTTAGTTTACCTATTTATGCTATTAGAAAATATATTTGATTTAATAAACTTATATCTAATCATATTTTGTATCATATTCTTATTTCAAATATATGTAGAATTGTGTAAGATCATATTTAGTATAATTATATAATGTGATTTGTAAAATTACTATATGTTACATCATGTGGATAGTTTGAAGTCTACTGAGTGGTGGACTTATAAATCCGACCAATTGTTTCCCAAGAGAAGCCGATTCAGGATTTGCCTAAGTGGGGAATCATACATGTTAAATTTTTAGAAGAGTTCTTGGATTATTAATGTAATAGTTTGATATAATAGAAAATGATGAGAGATTGATGTATTTTTCTTTATTTGGAGAAATTGAAAATTTAGATACTAATTGATGAATATTGTAATTGTGGACTTTGGTATTGAGTTTGTTTTGGATATTATGGACTAATTGATGGTTATAACATTTATTTAAATCGTCTTGTGGTTCTTTAACTCTCATATCTATTTGTTATGATGGAACTTATTTCGAGATTATGCAATCGGAGTCTGAGTTGAAAAAAAAATGAATTAGATCCAAGGCGTAACACCTAGGTCCCTAAGACGTATTGTAAGGATTGAGGTTTCGGATCCAATTATCGGGTCGGGCTCGGTATCGGACCCCTTGGTTTGGGCCGTTGTGAGGCTAAGGCATGGGCTCTTTATCGTGTCAAGCTTGCTCGACACGATTTTGAACGGCGTCGGCTTAAGGGGACGCCATTTAGGAGCCATGCGGGGGTACCACGTAGGCGAGTGTTGATGCGCGAGTGTACGTCCCAAATCTGGTCGTCTAAATGGCGTCGGCCATGTAAGATGCCATTCATGGATCTGCCAGTGTACGACCTACGTCTTGTCTTCTAAATGGCATCATCTGGGAACGACACGATTTAGGCTTGTTCGGTTTGATGCCTGAGCCTTCCTTTCTTTCCCTCATTTCTCTCATTCTCTCTCTCTCTCTTCCTCTCTCCGAATCCCTCTGACCCTATCCTTTCCTACCTCTTTCCCTTCTTCCTCTTCCACCACTCTGACTCCCCTCTACCTTCCACCATTATACTCCCTGGACGGCAGCACTACACTCTCTAGACGGCGGCTGACGTCCTAGTGGAGTGATAGCGTCCACAGCGGTACCGGCGGCGGCTCATGGCGTGGCGGTTCGGCGGCTAGGAGGAAGGAGGAGTTCAAGTAACCGGTAGGATGATGATTCTTGTATTATTGTTTAAGAACCATATTTTTTCCCGCTTTGAAGCATGCATTGTGTGTGGAGGTTTTGGGTAGAAAAAGCATGTTTTAAGGGGGTTTTTGATGAAAATGGATATTTTTTTATGAAATTGAATTAGGTGTGCTTCAATTTGATTTCTTCCCCATCTTCTTGCGTTTTGGGTGTTTTTGGGGGAGAAGGGACCCCAATTTTGGCTCGGTGGAGGCCGGAGGATTCCTCGGTTTCGAGCATTAAATGGCGTCGAGACCAGGTGACACCATTTAGAATGGTGTCGACCATGGCCAACACTATTTACGGCCCATTTTTCCGGATCCCGAGGCAAGTAGGTGGATAAAGAGCTAAATAGTGTCGCCCATAGGCAATGCCATTCAGGCCAGTATTCCCTGGATCCCAGTGCTGCAGAACTCAAAACCTGTTTAGAGGTCTTGAATGACATCGGCCACGGGCGATGCCATTCAAGGCAGAAGTCCATTAATTCATGCAATTAACATGTGTATACATTATTAGATAATTTGGTTAAATGCATGTTCGAAACCGTACTTCGTAGACGAGGATTTTCACGTGACCAGATTGCACTGTGTTGTGTTTTGTGCGATCGTAGACCTAAAGTAACAGTTGTTAGTGCTTGACACCCTGTGTCGGTGTAGGAGTGGTGGGGTGACGCCTCGTGAGAGAGGGTCACTTGGTGTACCCCAGGGTATAGCTAGTACTGGTATGGGAGTGGTACACTTCGGAGTGTCACTCGTGGCTGGGAGGAGGCAAAACCACCTAGAGCTAAATAGGCCAAAGTAGCCAGCGAGCTATCCGAGGGGTTGTTGTTCCGTCCCAGCAGGTCGGTGTTTTCGACGTTTGGCTGCGTGGTTTGTGTATTTAGCCGAGCGCTGGTTGTGAACTCCGTGGCAGAGTGGTTTCAGAGTTGTGCATGTTGCATTTACAAATGCATGTGTGTTATATCGGAATTTAGGAATCTTTGGGACTTGTGTTTACTACTTTACTTTAATTGCCTATATCTAGTCTTGTTGCTCGTGAGACTCACCCATGTGGTTTTCAGGTGAGGGTTCTAGGTAGGTATAGCATGGAGGGTTCGTCTCGACTTACGTGCCAGCAACTACTATTCCGAGATATACTCCGAATAGTTGTTATTTCCTTTTTAGTCATGTACGTTTAATTATTTCTTTTCAGTTGGAATATGTAATTATTGGCTAAGTCAAGCCTAATTGTAATGATTTTTAATTCTTGCACTTCCTTTACAATTTGATGTGATGTGGAATGTTTAACTTAGCTTATCATTTATCTTTCAGACTTATCGAGATCTTGGTTTGGCTCCAAATTTTAATGATTCGGTATCCATTCAGTAATCGGATCCCCGATTATAAGGTAGCGGGTCGTTACACGTTGCATCTATAGCTTGATATATCTTTTGTACTGATCAAAGTTTATTTCTGGAAGGTTCATAGCAAACCTGGCGTCATTTTTCTGATGGAATATTTGATAATCTTCCGAGTTGCCTCTTTGAATGGTTGCCATCTCTTTTCATGCTCTGCCTCTAGCCACTCAACCAAAGTCATTGGTGGCTGGTTGTTTTGAAGTCGAATGACAGTCTCAACAATGAAGTTTCCATAGAGCTCTAGATTCTTATTGACTCATTCAACTTCTGTCAGGTAGGCAGATTTGGATTTAACTCCAACTAGCTCTTGTTTGGACATTTCATACTGAGCTATACATTGTCGGATATAGTCATCAAGAGACAGGGCAGGCAGTCCAAGAAATTGAAGGTTGGCATTCCTCTCTTTAACATCAATATAAATGATTCTTATCTAGGTTGATCCAGGGAAGACATCTTTAAAGAGAGGGAATAGACTTTTGTCAACCACCATGACAGCTGACTCTACCTGCTCAGATTTCTTGGGAGAAGTAGTAGAGGACTGTTCATACTATTTTCTTTTTATCCTGGTGAGAACTTGACCAATTGGTTCATCATCCTCTATATCTGATTTTATCTTTAGAAGAGCACCCTTCTTTTTCTTGGGCTTGGGTTTAGATAGTTGAGATTCCTTTGGTGACTAAAGAGGAGTGATGTTTAGCGTATTAGAAATCTTGTAAGGAGAGGGAGGAGGAGATGGAGATAGGTCCTTGCCAGAGGGTCTTGCTCCATGATATAATGATCTACTTGTGAGAAAAACATTAGATGGTGTAAGTGTGGACTATTGCTTGAAGGAAGGGGTGCTTGGAGTGGATGGCAAAGTAGAAAACTCAGGTCCTCCCACAGAGGGTAGCGCAGGAGGTGATGCAACTGGTTTTGATTATGTTATAGTTGCAGGTGGAGTGGGTTGTTTAGGTGATGGTATAGGGTCAGAGTTCTTAGGGGTTGGAGTAGTGGGCTTATCAATTGAATGAATGATAGAAAGAGGGGTTATATTGTCCAAAGTGGAAACTACTTTAGACAATGGAGTTTTAAGTTGCTCTTGCTTTGATTGATCTGAAGAGGAGGAAGGATGTTCTTCAACTATTGGTTTGGCTAAAGTGGAAGGCTCATGAATAGTAGGTTGTTGGGGTACCTCTGGATCCTTAGTAGGAGGAGCTTTTGGAGCAGAGGGCTGTAAGGGTGTAGGTTCTTCAGTTGTGGGCTATTTTTGTGGTGGAGGAGAAGATGAAGGTTGTGATGGTTTAGGTTCTCTAAGAGGAGGAGAAGGAGAAGAGGTGACAAAAGGAGTAGCACCAGTCCTTCTTCTTCACATGAGGATCACCTTCATTCTCATCTGACTCACTCTCAGGCCTGAGACAACCTTAAGAACATCTCCCAGAGTCTTCTTCATATCTTCCAACCCCCCTTATATGTCTGCAAGATCAACCCGTTGTTCATCCAATCTTCTTATTATTTCATCAAACCTTCTTGAATTTTCAGTCCTATCCTCCTTTTTCTTTCTGACTTGCTCTTTTTGTATAATAGAAGGAGTAGCAAATTCTTCTGGAGGGTTCACAAATCTTGAATCCCTCAGTAGCTCATCAACTGTATCAACTGTTTCTTGGGCTCTTCTAAGTTCATCTTCTTCATTTTGGCTCTCCCCCTAAATCACATGCTCCCCCTCAATCGCTGCAGGATGTGGAGAGGGTTTCCTAACCCATTTCACTAAGATTTATGCAGGCTGGTCATGCATCTCTAGGAGAGGGTTCCCTAACCCATGTTACTAAGATTTATGTAGGCTGGTCATGCATCTCTACTTCTATTGATTCTACTCCTGTTCCCATACGTGATTGTGGATGTCCCACAACCACTGCTTTTAGTAACTAAACCATTTTTGCTGGCTCTTCTGCTGATGGTGCTATTGATTGTTCTGCTACCCTGGGTTCCTCAAGAGGAACCAAGTCTTTGATCCATTTGTCACTAGAGTAAGTAAAGTAGCTTTTCTTGAGACTACTGGAGGTCATTGTAGGATGGAATGGCTCTTCTTCATAGGTGAAATCTACTCCTAAGTGCCTAAATATGATTAGCAAAAGATGGCCATATGGAAGCCATACCCTATTGAACTTTTTGGGCCTGTGCAGCTCTTCTAGTGTGTTCACCATGTTCCACAGTATGTACACTAGTAAATTAACTTGCTTCTTCTTTAAGACCCAGTACAAAATATATGAGTCTCTCTGGGTGATCACTAAAAATGTTGCACCTCGACTGATCAAAAGATGAGAAATAGCCTTATCCTCTTTTCTGCAGATAGCTAGTTCACATCAATATAACTTGCCTTCAGCATAAAATGGGGACCTATAATGCCTCTAGCCTTAACTTGTATTTCTTCACTATCATCTGATCCTAGGTCCTTGTTTTCACATCCAAATAACCTTTCAATTAAGTCCGGGGTGATCTCTATTATCTTTCCTTTCACCCTAACTGTGATGGAGGTGGAGATATTTTTAATGGCAGTGATGTAGAATGCCTTGACCAAATCCTTGTACAAAGGTTCATTTATCTCACAAATCTACTTCCACTTGATCTTGGTCTGTAGCTTCTCGACCTTGCCCAAATCCTTCTTATTCAGTTATAAGAAATCGACCCTCTTGCAACTACAGTAATCCACATGCGTTGCTAGGAATCATAGGTGTTCGGAGTTATTAGCAAAGTGTACCATGGATGCCGCCGAAGCCACTGGCTCAACTTCAACAGTAGCAATGACTATTGGGGCAGGCGCAGCCATTTAACAGAAGGTCTAGGATTTTTAAAGAAAATGGAATAGAAGATTGAGTAAAATATGAATCCACTCGAGACAAAAACAGAGGGGGAGAGTAGAGGAGATCATAAAGAATAAGAAAAACTCTAACTTTCAGAGAAAATCATGCAGAAAGTAGGAGAACCAGGAGAATGCCCTTTGTGCGAGAGTTCTGGAAACTAGAGAGTTCAGGAACACAAAAGGCTTCTGGCGGAGGGAAGATGAAAGTCAAACTCTTTTCTTTTTGTATAGAGATTCGATCACAAAGTGAGTCTTTGATGGAAGTGGAATCGATCAACCTTAAGGGCTTGATTGATTTAGGAGTCAGGGAAACAATAGTTACTGAAGTAACATGAATCGATTACAGAACAAGCTTTAATCGAATTGGGGGATAGGCTAAGCATTTAGCATTAATCAATCATAAGAGGCAAATCAATTTATCAAAGATATTATATTATGAGAGTTAGATCTAGGGAGCATATCAGTTAAATAGAAAACGCATGATATCGATTAATGGATACAAAGAGGTAATCAATTAACCTTACATCAATTAAACAGAGGCTCGTAACAAGGGACGATCGATTATAGAATCTAACTCAATCGATGTGGAGGCCCTTAATCTAAGAAGCGATTAAGTTAGCGATAAAGTGCTTAATTAAAGAAATTGATTAAGTGTCAAATAGTGATTTTTTAACTCATGCCTATTTGGAGATCTATCCATGATTTTAATGATATAAACTAATTGATACCTTCACAAATTACACATCCCCAACTTTCTTCTAATAGATGTAAATCTACCTTTAGGTAGGAGTTTAGTAAAAATATTAGCTCATTAATGCAGAAGATTAATGAAACTAATATTGGTATTGAAATTTGCTACATGAACATTAATGAAATAATATATGACCTCAATGTGCTTGGTCTTGGAACACTGAATGAATTCTTGGTTAAGATGACATTGCTTGTGTTGTCACACTGTTGCTGATGCTAATTAAATTGTATTTCAGCCATATAGCACATCTTCAATCAGATTTGATAACTGATCCCAATAGTGCCACTACTCATGACCTTGCTTTATCATTTTTTCCATAGGTGACTATTCCTCCATTAGCTTGCATGGACTTGAATAATGTACAGTCACCTATTATATGCTTGGAGCACCCACTATCTATGTACCATCTGGGATGCTACTACGCTTCCCTGCAATTATTTCTTAATGATTTTAGATATCTAAATCTCTTTTGATCCTCTAGTGTTAGTGGCAAGTGTAGATCTCTTGGGTATCTCCCACTTCCTCCATCAGTGGGTTTTAGAAGTGTGTCCTAATCTACAGCAATGAGAACAACAATCTACAAGAGAAGCCTTCCTATATGAGCTTCTTGAGGTTGAGGCTTTTATGAAACTAGGGAAAGAATAATTTTCTAAGGGTTTTATCTGTGAAGAGGCCTTGGGTGACACATATCTGAGTCCATCTTTTTTGTTATCTGTCCTAAATCCTTTCAAGTAAAGGTGCAGAGAAGTTTTACCCCTAATTAATTTTTCAAGAGAAGATTTTAAATATTGATTTTCTTTCATTCACTCATTTTTATTGGTTTCATTTTCATTAAAAACAGTCTTCCTTTTCCTTATTTTTTAGAGTTCTATATGAAGTTCCCCTCACAAAGATGTTGGTTTTCAGATTCTAATCTAAAGTTTGCTTGCTCTAGTTTTGTGTACTCATATTTTAAAATGACACTCAAAGCACTCAAATTTTTATGGTTTAATTTAACCAGCTTGAGCTCTTTAGAGATAATTTTAAATTTTCTATATAGCTCATCAAAGGCTTCTTCTAAAGATAACTCTTCCTTAGAATCAGAACATGATTCAAAGTAAGGTTCAAAATTCATCTGTTCATCTTTATTATGAGAGTTGGTTGCCATAAACGTGAGATTTGCAACTTCATCTCCTTCCTCTAAGATAGAAGACAAGCTAAAGAATCATCTTCAAGATCCTATGCAGCTGCCATGGCTTTCTTCTTGAAGTACTTCCTAGATTTCTTAGTATATTCTTTCTTCTTGTGCTCCTTTTTCTTGAGCTGAGCACAGTCTGCCTTTATATGACCTTGCTACTTGTATTCATAGGACGTTGGTTCATGTTTCTTGTCTTTGCTATTTCTCTTGTTGTAGACCTAAAGCACCTTGAAGTTTCTTCTTCTGGAAAATTTTTCTGAAGTCTTCGAGAGAGAAGAGCTTCTTCATTGCAAATTTCACTTTTCCTCACTTAAGGAGACTTCATCTGAGCTTGGTAAACTAGTCTTCAAAATTTTGGTGACCTTCTTCCTTAAGCTGCTCTCTCCTAACCTCTCCATATTTATCTCATGGGCCATGAGAGACCCTAGGAGCTTCTCAAGTCTTAGGCTAATCAGGTCATTGGCTTCCTCAATAGCTATCACCCTTGGTAGTTTATTAGCTAGGGAGAGGTCTTAGAATTTTTTTAACTAGATCTCTACTTATGTACTCCATCCCAAGAGCCAGCAACCCATCAATTATGTCAATGAATTTGCTCTACATTTGGGTAATGGTATCTGAAGATTCCATCTTGAACTTTTCATATTGTGAAACCAGAATGTCTATTCTAGTTTCTTTGACTTTGTCTGTGCCTTTGTATGTTAGTTGCAACTTCTTTCACATTTCTTGCACTGTCTTGCATGTTGACATCCTATTGAACTCATTTTTTTTAGTGCAGAGCACAGTACACTCTTTGCTCTATTATTCAAAGAAATTAAATGTTTTTCATTATTTGTCCATCTTTCTTTAGGTACAGATATAATGTAATCACCCTCCTCAAACACACTGTATAGATCTAAGTCAACACCTTAAGGAAGTATTCCATCCGACACTTCCAGTGAGAGTAAGCTTCACTATTGAACAATGTAGGGCAGTTGATGGATTGGCCTTCACCATAACTGTTGGTCATAACCATTTTTTCTCAAATCGTTAGATCTATAAAATGAGAGAACCTGCTGTGATACTACTCTGATTGGGCTATGATGAACCTAGAGAGGGGGGTGAATGGGTTCAAGCAAAGATAAATGAAGTAATTATGGAATTAAAATTTTCAATACACAGCAAAAAGGAGAATAAGGAAACAATCGCACAAGCCACACAACGATTTATATTGGTTTGATCTAGCCAGACCAACATCCAGTCCCCAAGCAGCCTCTTGAGATTTCCACTAACACAAAGTACAGGCTCCTTGTTAGTCTTACAACCTCATGTCCACAGACAGGTCCTCCCTTTAATCTACAGAAAGGGCAAACACTCAAGGTACAGACCTCTTGTTGGTCTCACAACCTCCTATCCTTACACAGGCCCTCCCTTCAATCCACAAAAGGGCAAACATCCAAGGTACAAACCCTTTGTTGGTCTCACAACCTCCTATCCTCACACCGGCCCGCTCTTCCACACAGCCAGGAAGAGGAATAAAAGCACAATTATAACTTATGGTTACAAAGATGCCCTTTAAATAGGCCAATATCACAATGAAACTCTAATCATGAAATCAAGATATATAGAATAAGAATGAAGAACACTAGTCTTGATTTCTTTGTTGAAGGCCTGAGAGGTTCAATGTACAGCTTGAGTGAAGCTCCAACTCTCAGGCTCTTGATTCTCTATCTCTGTATGCAGCAGAAAGAAGGTTATGACTTTATGAACTTTTTGCTTTCTTTCAAGAATCGGTTCTCTAAACTGTGTGTATGTCTCTCTATATCTATCTACTTTCCTTTCTGTCTATATTTTTCTTCCTTCCTTCTCTCTCTTGAATTTGTGGAGAAGTCTTGTATATATATATTCAAAAGAGATTTGCCCACTTGAATTTTCTAGCTATCATCTACCATCTACTTTTGGTCTAACATTAAATTTGATGGGCCTTAATGTTAAATAACTTTATGTCCAGTGAAGAGAGGGTTTGAGTATACAATATTGTTGATTTTGAAAGAACCATTTAGTTGTCTTAATCAATGTTTCTAGATTTGACCTTGCGTATCTTCCAAAACTTGTTGACACTATAAGAATAGAAAGTTCACATCTGGTTGAGTAAGTAGAGGGTAGGTGAGTTTTGCAAAGGTTGTGTCAGTCAGAGCATAGACGTGGGTCGGACATGTTGCCAATATATTAGGTGTCAGTACAGAAAAAGATTTTACCAAGATTTTGGATAATACATCCTGATGAATAGATTGTCATAAAACCAATCTAAAGTTAATCTATTCCTAGTCAATGTTAAAGGATGATTTAGAATTCAAAATTAATCCATTACATAGAACAACTAATTGAAGTTAAAGACTATGCAGATAATCGTTAAAAAGATAAATCAGTTAATTGATTTAACAAGAAATGAGCAATTCATTACATAGGTAAACATAATCAGTTTGTAAATAACCTGTTAATTGATAATGAGTTAATTGATTAAATAACTATTCATCAGTTGGAAAGAAAATATGTTATCAAGGTGACAACTGATAACAATTGATTAACTGTGACATTTATAATCGATGCTAAGACTGAGCCGTTAATCAATTATCTTTGAGTAAGTAATCGGAAGTAAGGAAATATTATCAATCAATTAAACAGATAGTAGGCCTTGGTTTGTTAATTGATTAATGAATAATCAATTCAAATTACCGGTGGATAATCAATAGGCGGTATAATGAATGTTTTAAAGGACTGTAAGTAATCATCATGTAAAGGGAATCAGTAATCGATCATTGAAGCAATTGTTAATCGATTTCACAAGCATCTGTAATTGAACCAAGTATCAATCTGTTTAGGATATCTCTTAATCGCAAGAGACGTACGACTAATCGATTAATTTACAGCACGAGTCGTTTCATACTAAATTGTGGGAGATTAGAGCACAGTCAATTTACTCAAGTGGTAATCCATAAAAACTTTTACCTAAGAGAGATATCAGAACAACTCTTAATCGATTAGCGATAGATGAGTAATCGGTACTTCTGATCTATTTAGCTTGAAGGAAAACTTAATCGATTAGATAGAGATTATTTCTTGAAAAAGTGAGTGTTCTCTAATCGATAGTGAGTTTAAGAGGTTCAGAGATGTTGACACTGTTAATCGATCAATAATAGAGGGTTAATTGATTGCTTGAATGCTCAATAAGTCTTTAATCAGAGGGATCAAGAGGGCTATTGCGAAATGACTGAGTTATAGATTGAACAGTTCATATAAGGTATTATTAGTTAGAAAACATTTGTCATTTCCAGAATGTATAAATACCAAAACATGAGAACTGAAATAATCACAATAGCTGATATGTTCGTTACTCTCCAAAAGCGTTATCACCAAAACATTAGGATTGAAATAATCACAAGGAATAACGCAACACTATGGCCCCCCTAAAGTTGAGGAACTTCTTTGGTAAGGTTTGGGTGAAACCTTCTAGCTTCAATTGTCACTTAACGTAACCCCTCCTAAATTTTAGGAGTCTCAATATTCTCAAACTTTAACAATTCCTTTCTTTCCACTTTTACTTTCTATCTATACCATACTAATAAAATAGAGTTTCTAAATTAGCTAATGTGGCACTCTAGATTCTTTCCCATGTGACAGTATGAGAATCAATCTCCCTAAAACCCGCTTTATGAAGGAATATGGTGCAATTTAATTAAGGCCATTTCTATGTTTTGAAAAAAAATTGAAAATCCCTCTCAAAACTAACTCAAGAGCTATTAAAGGTTTTAAAATCCTCTGATCCTACCTTCTTCTTATTACGCTCCTAGATCTCACTTTCCCTTTTAATTAAGGCCCTTCTATTAATGGTTTTAACATAACATATATGGTAATTTAAAATAGACACCTCTCTCTCTCTCTCTCTCTCTCTCTCTCTCTCTCTCTCTCTCTCTCTCTCTCTCCCTCTCTCTCTCTCTCTCTCTCTCTCTCTCTCTCTCTGGTCCACCACGTATGCAGGTTTATCTATCATTTAGAAATAAAACTTTGTCTATGATGTTTTTTAGTTGTTTACGCAAGCCACACTATTTTAGTTCTTGAATTTTTACTCATTTTTTCACATTATTTCACTAGGTACCAATGCCACTTATCATAACATTCTGCCATCTATATCTCTTGCATCACTTTCAGTAAATGTTACTTATCTTTTATTTTCTCAGTTTAATTTCAATTACTAGGGTCAATAGAAAATCATATTACTTAACTTTTTTTTTTTGGTAATCGTACATACATGTAAACCCTCATCGACCCGTGATCTCTAAATCTAAATAATATTTATTGTTCCCTATCCTTTCATGTTATCTTGTTAATTTTTAGCTTTGTAACAATTTCTAAATTTTTATATACATGAAACCCTTGCTTATCCATGCTTCTATCTTCTTAACTAAGAATATTATTAATATGCATGCTAACAACTTTTATTTTTTAATGTAATTGAACATATGTGTAAGTATTAACCTAACCATGCATTTAACCACTTAAGTATCCATGTTATGTAAACTAATATGTCGCATCATGTTTTGCTCCTACCTTTCCTATCCTCGTAGGTAGCTTTAGAGCAGACCAAAAGTGGTAAAGTTGAGTTTTCTTTGCAATCCCTCTATTCTAACTATAATTAACTTTTATAAAGAAAGAAACTTTACAAA
Source organism: Zantedeschia hybrid cultivar (assembly GCA_030544215.1). Classification (NCBI taxonomy): domain Eukaryota; kingdom Viridiplantae; phylum Streptophyta; class Magnoliopsida; order Alismatales; family Araceae; genus Zantedeschia; species Zantedeschia hybrid cultivar. The sequence continues at coordinate 8,397,270 of JARZZO010000013.1, read as the reverse complement.
TTTTCTCACATTATTAGATATCCATTTCACTTATTACAACATTCTATGTACTCTTGGTATATACTCTTGGTGCGCATGTGTGTCTACCTACAATCAATAAACTGTACCAACCCAATTTATGATCCATATATTGATCAGATATTAGTTTGTCAATATTATTTAAACTCGAAGTAGGTATCTAATAATATTCTAAAATGAAAAAGTTGCACTTGAGAAAAAGGGAAAAAACAACAATAGATCTTTGTAACATTTCTCCTAATGGCTTAAACAATATCTTGAAAGAAAATATTATATGACATACATGTTAGCCTTTGCATCAAAAATCTTTTTTGAAGTTCTTTGTACATAAGTGAGCATCATGTCACTTCAAAAAAGATGTAACTACTCTGTGTGTGTAGGGGGGGGGGGGGGGGGGGGGGGTGCCTGTTGCACCAGTAAATGCAATCCTTCACCCCTTATGTTTCTGTTCAAATGTTTTCCACAACCACAAACTATTTTTATATCATGCTTAGATCTTCTTTTATTTTTTTCTTAAAAAATGGACCCTAATACGAACTAAGTTTATAGAAATTTAGTCATACTTACTTAAAGGTAGGAGCTACATTAGTTTCTATTTTTTAGTTTTATTGTTTTTCTTCCTTATACATTCTTTAACCATAATGTTTTTGTATCTCATGTTAGTTAAGTGACCGTTAACTCTAACCGTTATTCATTTAACCAATGCTATTAAAACATAATGTTTAAAACATAATTGCGAATACGAAACCAATTAATGTTTGTTTTTCAAAATCACTAGTAATATCAAACTCATACAAAAGAAACATATTTGAAAATACTTAACATTTTTTCATATAAAAATAATCATGTAATAAAAAGAGCATGCTGCTGACCTGAACAGTATAATAAATTACCATAATCATATGCATTTTGCCCATTGACTCTCCTATTCTATCAAATATTATTGTAAATTTAAATGAACAATAGGCATTGTTAAATTTGTTAAGATTTTTCCTTTTATATGCACATTCATTCGTTTGAGAGAAAGTTGCACTCTCACTATGACGCCCAGGCATTGTCCAGACTTGGAAGTATAGTTTCATAATATTTCAATATCCTAATTCTAACTTTATGTTACATACATATTTAAATACTTCATAAATAACAACTAGAATATATTTGTATTTTCTAAAAAATAATAATGTTCATAATTTGACGTGGCATTGTAAGTCAGATTCCTACAATAGTGAATGTATTTTCTAAAAATGTATTTTAAAAAATTTCCAAAAATGTCATTCTAAGTCTAGTTCCTGCACTAATGAATGTTGCATGGCCTCTTCGATAGTTCGTAGTTTAATTTGACATGGTTACCTTTCTTACTTTGTGTTGCTATGTTCGTTTCTCTTTGTCTATTTTGAGTGCATCCTCACTATTTCTATTGTCACCGTTCATTCTGGGTACTAAACATATTCATCGTTAGATGAGGTTTATTACATTAACACGTGGGCAATATTAAAGATCAAGGGAGTTGATAATTAAGTGTATTTAAAGTTGAACTATATCAAATTGAAAAATTTACTGAACAATGATGTTATTTAAATTTTAAATTTTAAGATAAGTTTTTTTAAGTTAGCAATTTTATTGAGGTGATTTAAGAATACTAATTTGACATAGCAATGGAATTAATAGTATTATGCATGAATTAATATTTTTGAATTTTTTATTACAATGAATTTATTAAAATTAATATTTATGTTTTTTCTTAAAATTAAATTTAATACTTTTCAAATAAATTCAAACAAATGGCGTGCATGGCACAGGTTTGGACCTAGTAACACTAATGCTAGAAACAATGAGGAAGGCCAATCCTCTAAAATTTAAAATTTAAAAGAGGTCCCGAATATTTACTAAAAGACAAATATGTAAAAATAATAAGATTACAAAATTACTTTTAAATTTTGTTCATAAGTACATAGGATAAGCATAATCAAGTAATGGTAATTCATATCATCAGTTCATGATATAAGGTGCTATCACACTTGGACTTCTCACTAAATATCATGTTCTAAGACTTTTTTCTTGCAAAAATAAAATTTCAAAGTAACATCATTTTTTAACATTTATAAATATTAATTAATTTATCATTATTTAAAATTAGAGAAAACTATAACTATTCATCAAATTTTTGTGACATTAGCACCTTTTCTAGTAATTAAAAAAGTAAGAGTCTCTTTTAGATACATTTGCAAGATATTAGGACTAAATGCTAGTCTCTTTTAGTAATTAAAAACATCATTCTAATAATGCTATGGAAATTATATTTGGACTAAATCCATTTGCAAGATAATTGGGACATTTTTATAGTACATTAGAAAAAATGACTTATGTCCCTCATGCATATAACATTACGAAGAATGTCTTTCTTCCTAAAGCTTGAATATTTTAAAAGCTTTTTAGCATTTTTTTATACTTTTTCTCTCAAAGTTAATTAGATTCTGAAGCAAAAAGGATGTATATGTAAAAACTATACATATGTTGGTGTAAATATTAATTTAAGAATATTACATAAAAAATTCATATTAACTAGTCTTGCATGTCAAATTCAAATGTCATGTATAAATGTTTCAAAATTGCCATACATTGGCATATTTATCATGTATAAATATTTCATATATGACACTAAAATGGAATATTTAATGGCATATTTGACACATGTTATTTTATTAAGGGTATATAGAATATGTAAGCATGACATTTTAAAAAATTGACATACAAGAGTGATTAATGTAAAATTATCCCAAAGTTTTATGTGACACTATCTTATGCTGGTTGAAATGAATTTCAATATATAATTTTTTTAAAATTTTACGTAACAGTAAAGACAAAAATCAAATCAGAACCTTTGAAAAAACAACAAATTGAGGGAAGTAAAGAACATGCCCAAAACCAGCAAACCTCACACTAACATTTCAGAAAAGAGCTATGCAGTATATGAAGAAATAAACTGTTATACAAGGAAAATTTATGTGCAAATATATTTTTATTATAAGCATTGTCTAATTTAAACATATCACATTAAAATTGTATGAAGTTTTGTTGGACTAATGGGTGGATCGTAAACACGTGTAAAATCTAAAACTAGTGCGAAAGAATTAATTTATTACAATTTTAAATGAACGAAAGACATGGGAACCAGAAAAAAATCAATAAAGCCGGTTGAAAATTTAGACTGGGCAACCATGCTTCAACAGGACGTTATAGATTCTTGGCTCCCAACTGGAGGCCTCGAAATTGGGATATCTTATGTTGGAGTTGTAAGAAAAATATTTGCTGATGTAGTAGTACATATTAGTTATATCTACTTTTATCTAATATTTCTAACAATATTGTCAGAAGGCAAAAAATAAAGTTCCACCAAAGCAGTGTCCTTGAAGAAATGGAAGCCATATTTTGGTTTCATGCCACCTGAAAGGCTTCTTTCTTGTGCAGGAATTTGTTAAACGGGAGCATAAAAGGAAACAAGAACGTGATAAATGGGAGCAGTGTCCTTGAAATGAAAGCCACATATTTATATGCATATTTGTACGTGTAGGTGCATTTGTAAGTGTAGGTGTATATGGTTGTGCATGTGTATTTGCACGTGTATCATGTACGTGTGTATATTGTCATCATTACATATATCTCCGGATTTTGTCCGGTGAGATTTTATCAAGATCTCTTCTCCACAACCCCCTCGAGATGAAGCCGAGAACCAAGGAGACACATATGAAGTATCCACTGATTGAATTCGTTTTTTTGGAAGGTGACAGAAGTCGCAATTTATTCCATAATGAAGAAAGCAGCATAAATACATAAACCCAAAGAGTATATGAAGATACCACTCACCCCCATCAAACCAAAGACACAGAAAACCTCATAATCCCTCCTTTCCCCCCTAATTTATCGAGAAGATAAAAGAGGATAAAAGAAAACAGAAAAAGAGACCACACCATGGAGCCAAAATTGGATTCCTCCACTGACTAGCAATACAAGAAATCGAGGAATCATTGCAGAATAAAATTATAGCAGCTCGACCCCATTCATTCATGAAATGTAAAGCTCTTCTGATAATATCAGAAAACAGTCGTAGTCTTCAGAGAATCTCATTTTGTTTCTCTCTACCAAATAGCCCAAAGCATACCTGGTAAAATCAAAGACCACATCTCTTTATCTGGATAAGCTGTATTATTCTACATCCATCCTTTCATAAGGTCCAAGACTTTATCATGGTCACTCCACTAGAGATGAAAGTAGTTGCACAGAGTTGTCCACAAAACATTAATATCCCACACTGACAAAATGTGTAAGGATTGAGGTTTTGGATACAGTTATTAGATCGGTTTCGGAGCCGGATCTTTTGGTTTGGGTCTTTGTGACGCTAAGGTATGGGTTCTTTTTCGCGTCGAACTTGTTCGATACGGTTCAAACGGCGTCCGGTTAAGACGACGCATTTTAAATTATGCCACGTGAGTGCCACGTGGACGCCACATGAGTCAGTTTCGGGCCGCGAGAGTACGCCTCTAACGTGTCACCTAAAAGGCGTCTGCCTAGGACGACGCGATTTCATCTACTTCAGTTTAACACCCCGAACCTTCCCTCCTTTCTCTCATTCTCTCCTCACTCTCTCTCTTCCCTCTCTCCGATCCTCTCCATTTCCCCCTTCCCTTTCTCCTTCCCCTTCTTTCTCTTCCACCACTCCAACACCTCTCTACCTCTCATCACTACCACCACCACCTCCTTCGCGGCACTTCATTTTTCAGACGGTAGCCGACGTCCTGGCAGAGTGACGACGTCTACGACAGTATCGGCGGCGGTTTGCGGTGCGACGGTTCGACGACACAGAGCTATGAGGAGTTCAAGTGACCGGTAGGGAGACGATTCTTATACGTGATTTAGTTGTTTTAATCCATGTTTTCCTACTTGAAGCATGCGACGTGTGTGGAGAATTGGGTAGAATGAACATGTTTAAGGGACTTTTAAATGAAAATTATCATTTCTAAGAAATTGGAATTAGTGTATTCCAAGTATTAAATTGGATTCTCCCCATCATTTCTTATTTTTGTGGCATTTTTTGAGTAATTTTGGGGGAGAGATTGTAAGGGAACCAGATATTGGGCTCTAAATGGGGTCTGGATAGGACGACGCCATTTAGGCCAGATTTATCCGGAAAACGATTTCTGTGATAAAAAGTTCTGTTTTGAATGTCGTCCAAAGACAGCGATGCCATTCAACTGGCGGCTTCCAGGGACAACGTGTTTTAGGCCATATTCTGAGGCCAATTTTCCTATGAACTAGTTTAAGGGTTTTGAATAACGTCGGCCATAGACGACGCGATTCAAGACAGAACCTCATTAATTCATGCTATTAACATGTGTTTACATTGTTAAATAGTTCGATTAAATACATACTTGAAATCGTACATCGAGACCGAGAATTTTTGTATGATCGGAATCGCATTATGTGTGCATATGTTTATGCGATTATAGAACTAGAATGATTATAGTTTGCGTTTGACACCTTGTGTCGGTGTGGGAGGGACGCGGTATCTGTGTGGCATTGCTGCCGTATCGATGTGGGAGGAGTACATGTTAGTGTTTCACTTATGGCTGGGAGAAGCAGAAACACTTAGAGCTAGACAGGCCGGAGTAGCCAGTGTGTTATCCGAGAGATTGTTGTTTGGTCCCAGCAGGTCGGTGTTTTCCTAGTTTGTCGTGGCAGTTTCCGGCGTGTTTCTTATTGTGGAGCCGAGTTTGGTGCTGCTGGAGTTTACCCTTTCACCATTGGGCCTGATGTAACCTGAGATATCGAGGTTACAAGTGGTACCCTTCACCCTTTAGCCTGATGTGGCCCAGGAGATTAGAGTTACGGGTAGTCCCTATAAGCTTCGACTTGAAGGGGTTTCGCCAGTCTTTAGGGCCCTCGTGAAACGCCTAGACCTGGCGTTGAGGGAAGTCAGTCGATAGGATAGTGGTCTAGACTACTTGTGTGCACACGTAACTAGGCGATGGTGATTCACTAGTCCTAATTTGACTCACTGCCTCATCCTACGGTGCCCGGAACATAGTAGGGGTAGACAGACGTGGGTATTGGTAGTGTTGTGAGGCGTCGTTTGTACATGATCGTCAGTGTGGTTTGTGTTTTTAGCCGGATCTTTGGTTACGAACTGTAGTGTTGAGTTGGGTTACTTGAATTCTTAGAACTGTGCATGTTGCATTACGGATGCATATGTCTCGTATCGGAATTTAGGAACTGTGTTTACTGCTTTAATTAAATTGCCTTCATTTTCGTATTGCTATACTTGTGTGTGTGTGTGGAGAGGAGGGGGAAGGCAGGGATCGGATGATCCCTACTGAGCCCAATTTTGGTGTGGCTCACTCTCTGCGGTTTCAGGTGTAGACTTCTCGGCGAGTGTCGGCGTGTGGTGTTCTCCTTGGTGTGCGGACCAACAGCTATCTCAGTTCTAAAGTATGCCCCGATGTTGTTGTACTTTGCTTCTACCTGTACATATTTAATTCTTTGGACCATATAATTATTGTTGGACTGTATACGGACATTATTAATTTACTTCCTGCGTACTTGCACTTTCCTTGAAGTCCGTGAGATTGTTATATTTAGCCTTGTTTAACACTTCTCCAGACGTGTCGTATGAGATCTGGGTGTGAACCCGTAGATAATGATCTTATACCTATTTAGTAATCGGATTTCCGATTATAGGGTAGCGGATCGTTACAAAATGTATGATCAATAGTTTCTTCACAGATACCACAGAACAAACATCTAGTATTTTGAATGTTGATGAATCTCTTTATCCTATCCACAATCGACAACCTCTTCCAAGCCACTTTCCAAAGAAAGATCTTTATCTTGTTTGGTAGCAGCTTAAACCAAACTACTCTATTCCACCACACCCTGCATCCACCATCATTAATAATCTTGCTAGTGCATTCACCTTGAATGTACCTTGCTTATTCCAAACCCATAATCTTATATCTTCTTTGTTGTTGGTTATGTGAATCCCACTGATAATGTTCAAAAGAGACAAGAAATCAAGCATGTCAATGTCAGTTGGAGTCCTTCGAAGCCTGATATTCCACTGAAAATTCTCCCCAAAGGAATATATCTGAACAATGTATCCATCCTTATCAACTGCAATAGAATACAAACTCCTAAACTGCACAGCAAAAGGGAGATCAGAACACCACCTGTCTTCCCAATATCTAATCATTTCCCCATTACCTAGCTGAAGTTTAATAGTCGATGCAATGAGATCAACTGTTTTGAGAATGTTTTTCCATACTTGTAACAGATTAGATGTTCTAGAGGGATACAACGACCATCTAAAAGAATTTCCATAATACTTCTCTCTTATGATCTTCACCCAAACCAAATCTGCATCTTCTCCTAGTCTCCACAGCCTTTTGGCTAATAGGGCCCTATTGAAATCTTGCAATTTAACCAGTCCACACCCCCTTTGGTCTTGCTTACTCTATCCCAGGCAATCAGATGCAGCCCTTTGCTGTCTTTATTACTTCGTGCCCAAAAGAATGTTTTTCTCATAGATTCAATCTGTTTCTCAACTGATCTTGGGATTTTAAAAATTGACAAGTGATATATAACCATAGATGTCAACATTGATTTTGACAAAATCCACCTGCCACATGCTGACAATAGCTTAGCCTTCTAACCTTTGATCAAATTTCCTTATTAAATCATTCCAATGACTGACTTCAACAGTACCATTAGTCAATGGGAGACCAAGATACCTGATTGGAAACTCTGTCCACTTGCAATTCAAAATCCTTGTAGTTCTCAATACTCTTTCCACAGGCATGTTAACCCCAACAATTTCTGACTTGCCAAAGTTAATTTTGAGTCTTGTGATCCCTTCAAAAATAATAAGCAAATTCTTCTTGTTAATCATCTCTCTCCTGACTTTCCAAAGTAAATAATAATGTGTCATCTACAAACTACATATGAGAAATGTGTAACCCATTCCTACCAACAACGAATCCATCAATCAATCCTTGCTCAGCTGCCAGTTCCAGTGTACTGAAAATCTGTCCCACAGGGAGGAAAAGAAGGTGATATGGGATCGCCTTGTCTTATTCCTCTTGAGCTTTTAAAATACCCACACAAGGTTCACCATTAATTAAGATGGAAATCTCGGAGTTGTGATACAAGACATTATCCAATCTATCTATTTTTGCTTGAAACCCATCCTTCTCAAGTTCTATTGATACAATCCAACTCGCTTTATCATATGCCTTCTCGAAATCTAACTTCACAATTACTCCCTCCTTATTTTGGATTTTATGATTGTGAATAACCTCATATGCTGCTAAAAAATTATCCAAGATAAACCTACCTTCTGCAAAAGTTGATCGATAACCATCAATGATCGTCTCCAACACCTTCTTCATCCAATTGGCCATCATTTTTGTAATGATTTTATAACATCCATTTATTAGGCTGATGGGTCTGAACTCGGAAAGTTTTTCTGTTCCTTCCTTTTTGGGGATAAGTACCATATAAGTAGAATTGAAGCCTCTAATAGAAAGAGGTCTTCCCTGAAATTCTTTAACCACCTACATCAACTTATCTTTGACGAAATCCCAGAAAAATTGGTAAAATCTCATAGAAAATCCATCAGGTCCGGGGATTTGTTTGCATTCATTTTAAACACAGCCTCTTTCAATTCTTCTTTTTGAAATGGGGAACACAACCATTCAGCCTGGCTGTTATCAATCTCAGGTAGAATGCCTTCCTCCAAATGAGGTCTCCAAAGACTTTTCTCAGAAAACAACTCTTTAAAAACTTTGACACAGGACTCCTTGATTTCTTCTTTTGCCTCAATTCTTCTGTCATCAATCACCACATGTTCAATTTTTAGAGAGCCTTTTTTAGCACTTGCCACTGCATGAAAAAAGGTTGTATTCTTCTCTCCTTCTCTAAGCCAATGCTCCTTGGCCCTTTGTTTCGACTTGATTTCTTCCTTCAATGTCCACTTGCCACTGATTGAATTCTTGGAACTTCAAAAAGACATTTTTGTTAATCAGGTGGATTAGACCTGTCTGTTTTCATATTCTCTCATAGGCATAGACCATGCTACCATGTCTTTCTTCATGTTGACAGATGACTGAAATTTGATGTATCATTATTGGGATGCACACAAAATCCGCTGACTAACACACTTTTTCGCATCTTCAAATCCTCGCATTATTATGTGGTTTTGAGTAAAGACTTTTTTCCAGACAAAACTATAAACCAATTAGTTAGCAAAAGGACAGTCAAAGTCACCAGGAAAACAAAACATTTTCTACCTTGTTTCAGATCATCTCCATATCTATGTTTCAAGGAGAAAATACATACCTGCTCCCCATTTGTGGCGCTTACTCCCAAGGAAAATTTGAATAGCAAAAAACAAGATCCCCCCCCCCCCAAACCCCATTTCCATGACTGCTCTGTGCAACCTTGTTATGGGCTTGTTTGCCAGGTATCTGTTGAGATTGCAGGGGATGAAAATACACTCAGCCCTAGGCTATATAAGAAATGAGGATTTTGGCTTTTATCTGTCTACTAATTGGAATAAGAAAAGAAAGGACATGATCTGTTTACCCAGCATATAAACCATAGTTAGACATTGACAAAGATGCCTTTCCCATCAGTGCAGCCATATGTGCTTCATTTGCAGATACATATCTTCTAAATTCGATCAAGCCAAGTCGGTCCATGGACTAGATACGTATGTATTGGACCACAGGCTTGCCAATGTTTCCGATACATATGTTCTTTTAGCTCAACATACAATTGGGAGAAAGTTTCCACAATCCTATAATAATGTTGTCATTATGCTTGGAGTTCAACATTCCTCTCTGACATGGACAATGCATTCAATATGTTTAATTGGACTATTTGTGTTAGAAAAACAAACTGGGAGATCTTGAAACGGATGTTGTTCACCAATCTTGGACTTCCACACCCTCTCCAACAAATACCCTCTCCAAGAAAGAAAGACATGAATGGATGAAATAGAAAGCATCAGTCAGAATTAGCACACTTTGACACCGTTGCCACACGACAAGCACATGAAAATTAGAGGATACCCATCCAACTTGATTCTTTTCTTGACCAAAAACAGGAAATATCATCTTCAAGAATTTGTGGGACCCCCTAAGATAGAGCGGAAATTGAACTGGTTAGCTTGGAAATCAAGTGGCATAAAGGCAATCTTCTAAGTCCAATAAAGTTGTCTGAAGGGATCACAAGACACAACACCACTTGCCACTTTTCATGAAATTGCAAGGTCAGCAGCTTTCAAATTCAAGAAAACAGTAAAGGACCAAGAAACTTGTAGATCTCATTTGCACATTTGGAGGTTTTCCAAAGCATGATTTTTATCCTTGCTTGATGTGCCCTCAGTCGATGAGGTTAAGTCTTTATAGAAATCTAAGCTGACGGCACCCAAAAAGATGCCCACCTTGTGCCTCTAGGGCAATGACTCTGCAAAATTTAAGATGGCAGTAATCACCAGCAACGATTGATTCTTGGGACCACTTATTATATGGTTAAAGAAATACATGGAAATCAGTAGGCTTGGGGACCTTTCTTTTCTTTGGACTTAGAATTATCATTAAGTCGGACATCTGTAAAACTCTCCTTTTTGGAAGTCACTCCAATTGACACTTGCTTATCCCGATACAGTCCAGTAAGTGTGGTGACAATCTGGTTTTGGAACATTTTCTTTTATAGAAAGATTACCTTGTTAAAGAATTTCCTCAAAATGCAGCAAGTGCAAGATCACCTACATAATATCTTGGTTTTCTCCATTTTAACTCCCCCTTGACATCCAGAGCATACACAATAGTTGCTGCATACATAACCATACCACATAGTATTAAACTTGACTAAATATAATTATTAAACTTGACTTTGAATGTTAGTCTCTTGCAAGATCCTACAATTGTCTTTGTGTATTTGCTCAATTCCTTTGAAGACCCCAAAGGAAGATGCACAAGTTTGATGCCTGAATGTAGAGATGATGCAAGACAAACAGTGTGAAGTCCCTTATGCTATGTTTTCTGGGTGGATCAATTCGTGATTAAATAGTCAGAATCATTGTGTTCCACTTAAAGGTCTTAACTCCAAATTTTTCTTTTCTAGATAAAGGTTGGACATATCCCCAATTTTATTAACATATAATATAGAGAGGTGATACATCCAAGGGCTCAAAGAGATAAGCTGCCTCCTAAGCCTGACACAACAGGACAGGAGAAACAAAAGCATGCTAAACACCACCCTAAAGACAGCTTTTAAAAAACTAAAAAAGGAAACATCCAATTCAAGCCGCAGCTATGACATCTGATGAAGCAAACAGCAGGACAGAACCCAACAATTAATCATCACAGCCATAAGACCAATACAAACAGACACCAAAAGATGAAACAAAGAGTAAACAGGGCAAAAAAACAGCAGTGCGGATCAGAACACATTGAGACATAAATACAGCCCATGCATTAAGGCTGCTCCATCAAAACCTCGAAACAGGATGACCAGAAACCAAACCACAACTACACTGCCAGTAGAAACACTGACCTGATCATTGAGAAGATTGAGTTTCCTGGAGCCCTTCATCCTCATGTTGCTCTTATTCTTCCCCACTAGGTCTGAGTGTTGACTATCATGCCTACCAAGTAACAACAATTGTCCTACTCTCGTGGTTAAATTAATACCCAAGTCACCTCCTTCAGATAGAATCACAATGCGACTCCATTGATTTAAAAGGTGATTTAAAAGATAGAATCACAATTTTTTTTCTAATTTGTTAAGTAATTGGATTTTCTTTCTCGAATTGGTAAGTAATTAGACAACTTTACCAATTTGATAGGCAATTTAAACTTGTATTGATTAATAGGGTATATTTCTCCTAAATTTGGCTTAAAGTAATTGTCATTAACAAACTATTGGAGTTAAAAGTTTATTTACGTCATATTTATTCATAAGATTAAAGGATCTAAAGAAAAAAAAACCATAAAATGGCCTGAATCGGCCTGACTTTTGTGAGTCGGACCGAATCAGTCCTACATGACTTGTATCTGGGAGGATACAAGTCGGTAGGTATTGGAGAGTCAGCAAACCTTTACTCAGTTGCACTTGATCCAAGACAACAAAACTCAAGCAATGGCTACAGGTTTTGAGAGCCAAAAGGCTCCCTGTGTGCTGAAGACCCATCAACAAGCCAAGATGACCCTGCAGATGCAAATAACCAACCTACAACAAACCTGGGCTAGAGGAGGGGAAACAAACAGCAAACTCCATGGAAACTTCAAATCCTAGAACCAAAGAGCCCAAACAGTCTGAAGCTCCAACCACATCAGCACTAGGGATAATAATACTTCCACTGACCACAAATGCTCTGGCATAAGCCATCCCCATCTGTGTTATCAAAGGCGCCCGAGGTGAACGCCTAGGCTACGAGGCAAGGCGAGGCGCTGGTATGGCGCCTCGCGTTCCCGTTTTTCGCCTAGGCGATCGCAGGAAACACCTCGTTCGCCCAGGCATTCGCCTAGGCGCGCCTTCGACGCCTTCAGCGCCTCTGGCGCCTTACCAGGCCCAACTTAAGAGAAGAAGCCCACCGAGCCCAATACGCGTCCAGTTCGATTCGGGCCCATACGAAACCACCCAGCGTACATAACCCTCCCCCCTTCACTCCACATCGAACCGAACCCTAACTCATCCCTGCGTCCTGAGCCCCCCGACACAAGTGCAGCGGGCTTCCTCTCCGGCAACAACGGAAGTGGTAGCGGCGGGAAGCGTCTCCGGCGACAGTGGGCTACTTCTCCGGCGACCGAAACGACAATGGCGACGGTGACGGCCGCAGATGTAAGCCCTCTCTCAGCCGCTCACACACTCTCATTGTTTGTCTCTTCGTCTCTCTCTGTCTCTCTCACTCATCGCCCCCCTCTCTCTCTCTCCCACGCACACTCTGTCTCACCCTCACTCTCTCTTGCTCTCTTTCTCTCTCTCTCTGACGCACACTCTGTCTCTCCCACTCTCTATCTCTCTCACTCTTTCTTGCTCTCTCTCTCTCACGCACAATCAATCTGTCTTACTCTCACTCTTTCTTGCTCTCTCTCTCTCTCTCACGCACACTATCTCTCCCTCTCTCTATCTCTCTCACTCTCTCTTGCTCTCTCTCTCTCTCTCACACACACATACAATCTCTCTCTCTCATTCTCTCTTGCTCTCTCTCTCACGCACAATCTCTCACTCTCATTCTCTCTTGCTCTCTCTCTCTCTCACGCACAATCTCTCTTGCTCTCTCTCTCTCTCTCACGCACACTCTGTCTGTCTCTCCTTTCTCTCTGTTTGTCTCTCCCCGACCCCGACCCCCACTCTCTCTATCTGTCTCTCTATCTCTCTCTGTCTATCTCTCTATCTCTCTTTGTCTGTCTCTCCCCTCCTCCGACCCCTACTCTCTCTATCTATCTCTCTCACTCTCTTGCTCTCTATCTCTCTGTCTGCCTCTCTATCTCTATCTCTATCTCTCTGTCTCTCCCCTCCCCTGACCCCCACTCTCTCTGAATGTCTCTCTCACTCTCTCTTGCTCTCTGTCTCTCTCAATCTCTCTCCCTCTCTATGTCTGTCTGTACATTTATATTGTATTTGCTTAGCATTTCGTTGATAAATTTTCATTATGGTGGATTTTAATTAGTAGTAAAATGTCCATGAATTTGTTGATTACATCTTTGAATGATTAAAATTTATTTCAATTAAATTTGATTTAAAATTATTTGGTTATATTTGATAATTTGAGTGAATGAATATGTCATTATGTATGATTATATTTGTGTTTTTGACATTTTGTATAGTAAGTAAATTATAAATATATATATTTTTTAAAATGTCGCCTCAAACGCCTAGGCCATCGCCTAGGCATTTGAGGCTGAGGCGACCCCCTGGTCGCCTCGATCGCCTCTCGCCTCTAACTACATAGATCCCCATGCGGTGTTCTGCTTGCCAACAACAAGGTTGATGAGGAAGGTAGATGGCAAGGGAGAAGAGTTAATCACTCTCGCCATCAACAGGGCACTGAGGCACACTGCTAGAGACATTCCTCAAGCCTCAGATAAACAGACGGGTGTCCTCAACAATCTGTGCAACAAAAGAAGAGATGTAACATCTTCCATTCCTCAGCATTCTTCACATACTCCTCGATCTGTCCCTGCCCCAAATCAAAGATAGTTCGACAGTCGGCCTCCCCCTAGCAAAAAAAGAAAGCTCAAACCCTAACACCCAAAGTAGAGGGCAACTGACTTGCCTGAACATAGTTCAGGGTTGTATTCAAGCTCTGGCCCTGACAATTTTTTTTTAAAGTGGATGGTACCACATTATATATAAAATAAAAAGGAGTACAAAAAATATAATCCCCTCATCTCACCACAGACAGCCCAAAAGAGATGCCCTTACAACATGAAAATCCCGAGTAACCCTTACAACCATCCACTCCCTGTCCCCCCCCCCCAAACACTCAGAGCCCCCAGTGCGCTCAAAAACCAAAACCCTAACAAAAACCACCCAGACAGAAAACGAAGCACCCTTACAAAAACCCAACCATAAATTATAGCCCTTTGACAAGTCTTCCCCTCAAATCCCTCAAAGGCGTCGTTACGAATCCCTTTAGAAGAAAGACCTTCAACGAGACCAACCTCTGAGCGACAACTTTACCCAGTTCATCGCCTGTTGGACACATGTCGGAAAGACTTTCCATGGAGATCCCGACCGCCGCTACGACCGCTCGCATCTCTGTCGCAGATGGATCCCGAAAGGGCTCTTTAGAGAAATCCTCCTGCTCCAACCTACTTCCCCTTTTAAGGTGGGCGATGTTGAGGTTGAGATCATCGTCACCCTCTGACGGTGCCGCCGCCTTAGATCCCGCCTTGCCCGGCGGAACAGCGGGCTGGACGTCACCGAACACAGATCCCATCACTGTCGCCAAGTCTCCATCTCCATCCCTAAGAGTGGCATCCTCTATATGCTCGCCTGCCGCCTCTACTGGTGTCAGAGAAGGCAGGTGCTCAACTGCCTTCAACTCTTCCTCTAGGGAACCCTCATGACTCTGGGGGAACCCCCTGGAAGCATATGGCAAAATGCCTCCCCCTCCCGACCCTTCTCGATATATAACAGGGGTAAATAAGGCTACCGGATCCAAACCCTGGTCCGGATCACGGCCCGAACTCGACCCACTTATAAAGCCCACTGTTTTAATATCAGGCGATGCCAGTTTCAAATTTTCAATTTCCCACCCGGCCTGCCCTGCCTCCTTCGCCCAGTCAGCCTCTGTGTGGTCCACCTAGTCTGCTGCCCTATGGACCGTCGTCTTCCTCCCATGAGTAACGTCCTCTAAGGTTAGGGCCCCCTGAGGACCAGCCACCGCCGCCCTGCTAAACTTCACCCTGTCAGCACAAGAGAGGCCACGAACATCTCCCTTCCCTACACTCTCCTCCCTAACCACAACCTCAAAGACGAAACCCCAGTGCTTCAACAGAACCCTCACTGGAAACTCCCCCTCCTCCACCACTACTAGCACTCTAGCCCTGATGCCATGAGTGTCTTTGAGTGCTTTCTCGTCCACCCTGATTGCATAGCCCACAGGTTTCCCCACTTCCAGCACCACCTCCTTCCTCTATAAATGTAGAGGAATCCCTTCGTAGTGGAGCTAGGCCAGCCTCAGCGCCTTCACTACCTTTGACCCTATCGAAGTGTCCCAACTTCTCACACCCAATTCCCTCCCGTTGAAGAGAACAGAACCCGATCTGAGTATGCCCTCTGCAACCTCACGAGAAGGGCATCTGATTAACATACCACCATCAACCAAGTGCCAAACTGTCCACTCCTCTAGGAAGCCCCATTTCATGAAGAGAGCCTTCGAAACCTTGCAAACCTTCACCCCTGCCCCGATGCTGTCGACCACCAGCTGCGTTGATAGTACCTCCCATCTCTCCCTATCTGCTTCGCTATCCTAAATAGAGATCGAAACCTCCCTGATCGGTCCAGACGCTCCGTAAGCTGAGAGAAAGACGTCGTGACCACCGTCTTCCCCGCTCTCTCGACCTCAGGCGGCCCCAAGCCTCTCAGATTGCAGTCTCACTCCAAGTGCCCACTGCTCCAGCATGTTCGACACACCACGGCCGCCATGCACCTCGCCGCCTAGTGACCGGGACGAAAACAACAGAGACAAACCCCCGGAGGGCCGTCATGCCGCTTCTCTCTAGAGTCTCTCTCCCTTCCATCGCTCTCCCTCCTGTCTCTCGGCCTCATCTCTCCGATTCTCTCCCTCAACTTCACAAAAGATGATACAGGAATCAAGGAAATTGGTAATATGCAATTTGACTTGTTCTACACCAGCTCTGGCCCTACCAAGTGATATAGAGAAATCATAGCTTCCTTCTAAACCTTACATGCCTTAACCACTTCACCCCATCTCCAATCCCCACATTTATCCACTGTGTCTGAAATCCAAATGAGACTACATGGTAACCGACGGGGCATTTCTCCTCCCCGATCCACTACTACACAGATACTAAAACATTTCTAGCAATACACCTTGGAACATCAGTAATGCTGGGAACCTCGACCAGAAATCTAGCAGAACCCACACCTATGCTGGCAAATTAGCCGATCCACCAGCTTGAGATAACCAAAACAATGAACAGTTTTCCAAAGACCTTAAGAGCCAAAGATGAGGAGGAATACCTAATAACCTACATCAGCTCAGGTTGTCTGACTAGACACCAGAGATCATCAAGGGACCTTCCAAGACTTCCAGCTAATCCAATTGTTTGTAAGTGGCAACACTCTGGCCTCAACAGCACAGAAAACCTCTCTTTGAATTGAAGAAGATGATAAAAGATTCTTCACCAACAAAGAGGAGTGGATGATTAAAAGTTTCTTCACTAATAGTTCTACCCCATCAATATGAGAAAACCAGGTCCCGGCTTATTCAGATTCACCTTTACATCCTGAATGGTAACTTGAGCATTCCTAAAAGACCCCACAGAACCTGGCCAGGTGATCTCAGGGCAGCAGATCAAAGAGAATGAACTTCAAGAGTAGGTTTCTGAGTTCTTATAGAGTGGAACCATGCAGTACCATATACAAGATAGGTCTTTTAAAGAGGAAAGCCTTTTTCGAATAAGCCAATTCATTTGGAATTGCAACACCAATGCAGACTTCTCAGATTATGCTTGATACTAGGAGAGAAATGAACATCGACAATCTTACTCACATCCCTTATCTCATTCTTTTCAGCAAAAGGAAGACCAGAATGATGCTTAACAATGCAGGGACATACTAACGGAAAGACTGCAGAAAGCTCACTACCCATCAGACCACAACACCAACATCTGATTCCAGGCTTACCATTGATTCTAAGACTCCTTACCACATTTAAGAGGTTTCCACGAATAAAGATAAGGATAATTTAGAAATAATAAAATCTATGATTTAAAAACAAAATGTTAAAATCATGTGGGTTTCATGAAAATTCCCCATGGAACTTATTAGACTAGACTAGCAACTCTTAAGTGCGCTAACCTTAGGCCCTTGAAACCATAATGCCGAGGTTTAACCAGTCCTAGGATGCCACTGATTTGACTGTGTTGTCAATAGGACATGAGGGCTCCTTGGAGAAATACCATAGAGATTTGACTTACTTTGCCAAACATTGGATTTTTACAATATACGATGGGTGGCATGTTAATCAAACATTAATGTCATCATGGAATCATCAAAAACACAGAAAATCGTTACAAAGAACATAAAAATCCTTAAGATCTAGAGTCATCTAGAACACAAAATACCCTTAAAACCTAAACCTTTCCAAAATGCCCAAAATACCCTTTGAACTGAAAAACCTTAAAATGACCGATTGTACATCCCAAGACTTTAAAACCACCTCAATCCATTAAAAAAACACACACCAAACCCTAAAATGGTCAAATATTTTTGAGCCCCCAAATCATGCAAGATTACCAAAATACTTGAAGTCAATCTGAAACACCTTAAAAGTTACAACACTTCCAAACCTTCCAAAATCCATCTTGAACCAGGTAAAACTGTTGGACTTAATTTAAATCATCTTTTCAATAATAAACCTGCATAATTTTATGGTCAATTTATTCAGGGCATCAAGTCAGCAGTTAATGAAGGATTTTCATTCATCAAGGCAATGTAATCAACATTGACCAAAGTAGGTGAAGATGTTCCAACTTTTGAAACCCAATTTTCCAATTTCTTTGGGCAAAAACTAAAGCTAAAATTCCAAGTAGAAGAATATTAAGATTTAAGATATCAATATTATTCTTCTTTAAAAAATGTTTCAACAGTCACTGAAAATGTTTTATTTGCATCATGTCACCTCCTCGTTAGCAACCTTAAAAGCATCAAGTTCCATAATCTACATTGTAATAGTTGCACTTTGTACAGCAAAGAGTTAATTTATGCTTATCTGCATCCTGTAGGTGAGCCATTGGGAGTAGTTTCCTGCTGCTCCGCTTGGTATCCACTCATAAGCAATCTATCTTCCAGAAATCAATATACCAATATGCTGACAATTAGCAAAACACTAAGGTGACCCTTTCTAAAGCTTCACTCAGGGTGAGTAATAGTCTAGGTATCACTGTCCTCTGTTTACAATCACCAACTCAACTCATAGTCAACTCAACTAAGCCTTAATCCCAAGTTAATTGAGGTCAGCTATATGGATTCTCTGTTTCCACTCTAAAAGATTTTGGGTTACCTCTTCTGAAAAGTTTAAAGCCTCCAAATCATATTTTACTATCCTCTTCCAAGTTAATCTAGATCTACCCCTTCCTTTCTTCCCTTCCTCTATCCTAATATGCTCCACTTTTCTAACTTGAGCCTCCCTAGGTCAACGCCTAATATGTCCAAACCATCTCAATCTCCCTTCTCTCAATTTGTCATCAATTAATACCACTCCCACATTTTCTCTAATATACTCATTACGAATTTTATCTAGCCCAATATACCCGCACATTCACCTTAACATTCTCTCAGCAATACTCATCTTAAAGACATGTTGCTCCTTCATCGCCCAACACTCGCTACCATACAATATTGCCGATCTCATCGCCTCACGGTAGAATATTCCTTTTAACTTCGTTGAGATCTTGTGGTCACATAAGACTCCCGTGGCAAGTCTCCATTTCACCTATCTTGCTTTAATCCTATAACTAACATCTTCCTCGCACCCACCATCTTTTTGGAGGATCGAACCAAGATATTTGAAATGGGTGTTTTAGGGTTATTGCCATCCCATCCAAAGTAACTCTCTCATTTTCGACCTTCGACCTTCACTAAACTTACAATGCATGTATTCTATCTTAGCCCGACTTAACCTGAAATCCTTAGATTCTAAAGTGCTCCTCCAAAGCTTTAGTTTTCTATTAACTGTCGCTTGCGTCCCATCTATTAATACAATATCATCCGCAAACATCATACATTACGGAATGTCTCGTTGTATATCTTTTGTTAAATCATCTAAAACTGATGCAAAAAGATAAGGACTTACTGTTGATCCTTGATGCACTCCAACTAAAATAGAAAAATCTTTTGTTTCCCCTCCAACTGTGTGGACACTAGTAGTTGCTCATTCATACATGTCTTTTAATATTTGTATATACCTAATAGATATCCTCTTGCATTCCAACACTCACTACAAGACATCTCTTGGAACTCTCTCATAGGCCTTCCCTAAATCGATGAACACCATATGTAGATCTTTCTTCATATCTCTATATTTCTCCATCAAGTTCCTAATGAGGAATATAGTTTCCATAGTTGGTCGACACAGCATAAAGCCGAATTGGTTAGCCAAGATAGTTGTCACAACGTAAACGATATCCCACAACTCTCCCGCAACTTCATAGTATGACTCATGAGCTTAATTCCTCTATAACTTGAGCATCTATAGATGTCTCTTTTGTTTTTAAAAATAAGTACAAGAGTGTTCTTCCTCCATTTATCTGACATTTTCTTAGAGACTAGGATCTTGTTAAACAGTCGGGTTAACCATTCCACTCATGCATCTTCTAAACATTTCCACACTTCAATAGGAATTCCATTACGGCCACAAGCTTTACCTACTTTCATCTTCTTCAATGCTTCCTTCACTTTCAAAAATATAATCCTCTTAGTATAGTTCACATTATAATCTATTGTACATTTTGTGCCCACTATGTTTCCACTATGATTATCATTAAAAAGATTGTCAAAGTAGTTTATTTATCTTTTTCGATATCCTCATCTTTCACCAAAACATTTCCTTTACTTTCCTTGATACACCTAACTTAGTTAAGATCCCAACAGCTTCTCTCTCTCATCCTTGCCAATCTATAAATATTTTTTTCCCCTTCTTGATTCCAAGCAAGGATGGCAGTACCAGTATCGGTACTGGTATCAAAGGGTATCAATATCGATACATATCGGCCGGGGCCAGTATCGGCCATTATCCATTTACAAGTATCATATTAATACCCACTGATACCGTATCGGTATCGGCCGATACGTATCGGGATCGGCCGATACGTATTGATATCCGTCGATACTGCCAACCCTGGTTCCAAGGCATCTTTTCAAAGGTCTGAGCTCTTGCCCAACAAACGGTCTTTTTTACTTCATTTTTTGCTATCTTATATTATTTATAAGCTCTATTATTATCACACTTAGGTAATCTTTTATACCATTATCTTTTACTCTCATAGCCTTTTGTACCTCCTCATTCTACCACCACCTCTCCTTCGCATGTGGGCCATGTTCTTTAAACTCTCCAAACACTTCTCCAGCTACTTCTCTAATCTTTAAGACCATATCTATCCACATAATATTGGCCTCCAAGTCTGACTTTCAATTTCCAATCTTGAGAAGTTCATTCTTAAACATCACTTGCTTCATCCCTTTTAACTCACACCACCTTGTTCTAACAACAGTCTTCCTTCAAACGTATCCGACCACCTCTTGATCTTAGTAACTAAGACTATTAACCTATGTTGACTTGTTAAGGCCTCTCCGGAGATAACATTGCAATCTTTCAATAAAGCATGATTTGTCTTCCTTGTGAGAAAAAAGTCAATTTGGATTCTATCTTATCACTTTTAAAGGTCAGTAAATGAGATTCTTTTTTTATAAAGTAGGTGTTTGCTACTACAAGATCGTAGGCCATAGCAAAATTGAGGATGCTTTACCTCTCTTCATTTCTGGTCCCAAAGCCAAAACCTCTATGAACCTTCTCATAACCCTGACTTCACTTCCTACATACTCATTGAGATCCCCTTCTGTCTACAATCACCAATCCAAATAAATTAAACAATCCAAGTGATTAGGCTTAGTTAAAGACCCTTAAACAATAGTTTAAGAAATAATGAGCACTGAACAAAGGATTAGGAAAATGACAAGTAAATACATGCAAAAGCCTGGATATGTGGGCTTAACATAAAGAACACATCACTCTCTCTCTCCTTCAGACACACAGAGAATCAATAAAATGAATTGACAAAATCTCATTATGAGAAGCATGCATACATGAGTATTAATTTACCAAGTCAAAAGCATGCCAGTGAGCTGGCTGTTGAGTTCTGACAATTGAGTACAAATGCAAATAAAGGAACAAAGCCCCAAAACTCAAGCTCTCCAGAAGTAAACCAGAATCTCCGCATATGGAAACAAAGAAAGGACTACATTGCCTTCCGAGAGAGTAACCTAAGAGGCATAACTTCGATATCTTTCGTGTAGATGTTGGTAAGAGCAAACAGCAGCAACACAAAAACAACTTGGGCACTCATGATCCCAAAGTGGCTAATGCTATTACCAATTTCCATCCAGCTTCCAGTATTCTGTACCTGTAAAATTCAAAAGGTGCAAAGAGTTTGTCAAAAGAAATGAACCAGGTATTGCTTATATAATTACTCTGCTTTAGCACCAAGAGAGAAAAGAGAATAAATTCAGATGAGAACAGCATCAAAATGTATGAGATCATGTATGCCTGAACATTTTAAATACGGTATGTACATGTAAACAGGAAGTCACATCACATATCAGCGATAGCATTCATTGCAGTTCTGCATATTTTCAAATCAAATCAGAGTATGGGATGATCATTTCAAAGTTTTTTCATACCTTTGTTTTCTGTATGACAAATCTTGCTGTTGAGGCAGTACACCCTATAGCAAAGACTGCACTGTCCATTCCAAATGATTTAACCAAAAGTTGATAAATTGAGAAAAAATTTTGAAGAAAAATTGGATTAGTTAGTGGGGACAATCATCTTATCACCAGCATAATATGATGGTTAACCAATTGCATCAGAAGTTTGATGGAACCTTTCAAACTAATGTTATTAGACTGGCTGATTTGTTATTGGTTGTGGATATAAGAAAAATTATATACCAGATACAAACTCAATCACCCTAGTTATTCTTAAAAGCACCTGTAATGCTTGCCACTAAACATTCATATACAGTTTCTTCTGATACAGTTATCACAATCAATCCATCCACTTTTGCTTTACATCTTCCTTCTGTGGCTACTGGTTTTTGGTACATGTGCCGCACCTTCATAACTTTCTCGAAGTCCACCCTACTTGGCAACACTTTGGAATAGCCTCTGACTGCTGAAACCATCAAGGATATTGATATCAGACCCCATATTGGCCTGTCGAGTGGGCCAAAACCAATATGTCACACAGTATCAGATCAAGTTGTATCAGCCGGTTTTGGCCCGGTAACGGTCTGGTGCCATTATTTTATTTTTTAAAATTTAAGGTCCCTGGACCACTTTCACTCCCAATTTTGTAGTGGTCCACGTCGATACCTGTACGTACGATATCGGCTGATATGGCCAACCATGGAAAGCATTGAACCCTGGCGTAGCTTTTCTTCTGAATCACATTTGCTCAGCACTTCTGGGACAGCAAGTTCCAGTTGCTTCTTTCTTTTTTGTTCAAACTGCTGCGGTAGATAGCCTTCAGCACCTGACTGTTGAAATCAGCTTTGTCTGCTTCTGAATACTCGTGCCACAATATCCTGGACTCGGGCGCTTATCATAGTGTGACTCTGGATTAATATTCAAGGCCATCCTGCCCATGTCTGTGTATGTGGGTCTTTTAGTTTTACTGATCATCTCCATGGTAGCCTATATTGACCATCTATTCTTCACACTCTACACCGCTCCGTGACTTCGATTCAATCACTATATTTGATGACACTAGTTACATAATGCATCCACTTCAAAACATATGGGATCTACTTCGCAAGATTAATCAATATCTGGGGAGCTTTCACCATCTTCAGCATTTGCATGTAGGGACATAAATGGTATCCGAAAATCCGTTTATCCATCCATTTCTGAAACTTAATGGTCATAAAAAGATATAGTTTAAATGATAAGGATAAGGATACTATCTGTATCAGACTGATTTAGGATAAGGATAAGGATACACCTTTTTTCAAGTCCAATTATCCGTCCGTTTTCTTTCACTCATCTTAACTATTGATCATAACTTATTTAAGACTTATTTCTAAATAAAATCTCCAATCATGTACCAATAAAATTGCATGCCTTATTTTTCCCACCATCTTTTAACCCCTTCTCTCCCTCATTCACTAGTTTGAAAGGTTCATTTTCACAAATGTCAAGTATTTACAAGCAGGGTTTGCCGTATTGTACCTGATCGGGCCAACTCATACAAGTCGACTCATATCTGGGCCAACTTGATCTGCTGGCACGATTGACTCACAAGTCAGCTTGGACCGTGTGCAGATCACACCAACTCAACACATATCAGGATGACTTGTACCAGATCACACGATACAGGCTCGAGCAACTGCGAGCCAGTTGCGGTTCGACTTGAGTTGGTGCGATAAGGTCCGGTGCGGCCCGATACGCACCGATCTGATACGATATGCCTGAAAATCCTCCCCTCTTTGTTTGTTGCATTTATGTTCAAACAGAACGCAGCAGCCATGGCCTTCCCCCTTCTTCAAGCCCTTCCCTCCCTCCTTTTTCTTCACTTTTTGTTGAGGGTTTTGGTAGATCCAAGGATTTGAAGGTTATTTTGTTGAAGGTGAAGGCCTTTTGAAAGGTTTTCCAAGTTCCATCCGATTTGAAGGCTTGGAAGTAAGGTATGTACCCGAACCCTAAACTTTTTTTGTTTTCATCTTCTTTGGTAGTTGTTTGATGTTCTTTAAGGTATTAAAAACATGAATAATAGGTTGATCTATCACTTGTTTTGAATGTTAGCATGAAGTAACTTGGATTTGATCAAATTTGGGGATAATTTATGGGTTTCAGTGAAATGTTAAAAGAATACAAAAAATAAATAAATAAACTATTTCTGCGATGATAGGCATAGATCTATGATTTCTACATGTTTGATGAAATTTTGATTCAAAATGTTGCATGTAGAATAATTTATTATTATAATATATTTAAATTATTAAATAAATATAAAAATATAAAATAATTTATAAATTGTCTAAAACTACCGATGTAAACTTTAGATGATTAGATCTATGTCATTCTCAATAACTTGTACCTTAAATATAATTAAATTAAGTTAATGTAATGTTTATAATGTTATACTTTATATTTAATTTAATAAGTAAAAAAAACCTTTAATAAATTTATATACCATTCTAAAGGGGTTAAATGTTGACATAATTTGCAGTTAAAAAAAACCTTTAATAAATTTATATACCATTCTAAAGGGGTTAAATGTTGACATAATTTGCAGTTAACATAAAAAGATATTAACATTTAATTTTCATATATAACGTTAAAAAAAATATGATACTTATGTAGAAACTTTGTGCATGCCTCAAATTATGTTTGCGTTCATGCAAATTAGAATTAAAATATGTACAATGAATATCTATAACTTATAAATTATAAAAAAAATAAAAATTAATAAAAAATTTTAAAATTCTTAAAAAAATACACATTAATAATTTCAATGTAAGTAAAAAAAAAATTCAAGACTTCAAGTCATAATTTTCTTGGTTCGTGTTTAATGTAATTTTTTCATGGTGTTTTTCTTTTGTTCTTTGCAAGTAGATGACCGCCCCACCCCCTCGTCAAGAATTGGAGATATTGCATGGCTTTATAGGACTATAGTTGATGACAACAGGCATAAGTTCCAATACAACTATTGTCATTTCGTAGGACAAGGAGGTGGTGGTGTATCTCGATTGAAGAAGCATCTTGCAGAAGGAAAAGTAATAGGCTATAATAAAGTCATTGGCTACAAAAGTGTGCTCAGGGAGATCAGGATGGAGATGGCCCAACATTTGAAAAGCCTGACAGAAGCTCGCATAAAGAAGAAGGCAGAGAAAGAGGGGGCCAAACGGATCATCTTCAAAGTTGATCGACAAGAGATGATGAAGATGATCATGATGATGATGATGATGATGTATTTTAGATTGATGATGATAATGACGATGATGTCTAGGAGGTACATGGCCGTGAGCCTCCCTCTCCACATACTCAGCGAGTTATAGAGCGTAGTAAGTATGAGTATTGGGTGAGAAAATAGATGAGATCGCAAGGAGTTCACTTTCAAGGGGCAGAGCATTGTGTTGGTGGATCATCAATGATAGTGGGAGCTTCTCTATGGAGGGTCAACATACCAGGAATATAGCCTCCTATTTCACTACTGGCCCACCGCTTGCAAGTCCGCCTCAGAAGCACAAGTTAGGCACTCCTGTTGACGAGGTTGACCTGTACACGTTCCCTAGGGAGCATGGAAAATAAACAAGGATTGATGATGCGTAAAAGAAAAAGGGTTCGAGGTATATTTTAGGAAGGATCGTTGTAAATATTGACATAATGTAGGCATCTCCTTTAATGCAGCAAACAGTCTTTACTATTCCAATATGATATAAGAAGCACAAGCTCAAGGGTTGCATGTTAAGCACCCCCACTCCAAAAGAGCTATCAGGGAAATATCTTCACGATGAGGTCGAGGAGATCAAGCAATACATTAATTACTTCATTCAAAGAAAGTGATAGAAGTATGGAGTTACCCTAATGTGTGATGGCTGGTCAAAGATCACCAAAAGTAGCCTCATTAATTTTCTTGTGTACTGCAACAAACAAGTATTCTATCATAAATCTGTGGATGCATCAGATAGGATACACAACTATGAGTACATTCTGAAACTCATGGACAGTGTTGTACAGGAAATTGGAGAGAAGTATATTGTCCAGGTGGTGACAAATAATGGCTCCACATACAAGAAGACGAGAGGAGTTAATGCTCCACAAGCCTCATTTGTTCTGGATCTCATGCGCAGCCTACTATGTAGATTTGATGATGAAAGACATTGGACAACTAGAAGTTAACAAGAAGAATGTTGCCAAGGTATAAAAGATTACACGATATATCTACAACCATGATTATGTATTGAGACTAATGAGGGATCATACACATGGTGAGTTGTTAAGGCCTGCCATTACAAAATTTACCACCAACTTCATTATCTTGTAGAGTATGTTGAAACATAAAGTAGGCCTGAAACAGATATTTAAAAGTGACAAATGGCTGCATCGAATTTTTAGCGGAAGATAAAGCTTCTAGTACAACTTATTGAGCCATTATATAAGGTGTTGCACTATGTCGATGGATATCAAACACCAACCTTAAGGTTGGTGCATGCCAAACTGGAGACTGTAAAGAGAAGGACAGCTGCAATCTCAAAAAAGTATTCCTCAAATTTTTTGCATATTATAAAAGAAAGGTTGGACTACCAAATGGGTCGAGAGTTGCATATGGTAAGTGAAAAGTTTATATCTCATGACAATTATTTCATAATTTTTGAGTGACGCTTAATGGCTGATGTGTGATGCAACCACTTCACTTTTATTGTAATTTCAAGAAAAACTCCACTTTCGTTGCAACATATTATCTCCATCCGACATTTCAGTATGCACATGAGTTGGCGTACAATGATAACTTGATTGGAGTCATGACAATGGTGGTCAATTGACTCGTCAATGATCTGAATGTAGCAATGAAGGCACTTAAATAAAGTAAGGTACCTAATGTATTCCTCTTTCATTTCTTTAAGTCTATCATGCAACGGTCTTAATAACGTAGTTAATGACGTAAATAAAATACTTTCGAGAGATAGTAGGGACATTTATTTAGCCAGTAACTATAGCTGGCAGTGAGAGAACTGATGCCGGTATGAAAAAATTCTTTAAAGAAGAGTTGCACATACTTGTATGTCTCACTTTCGTACCTTAATAGATACTTCTATTATTTATTTTGCAGTTGAGTGGTAGTTGAATTTTGATAAGTCTATGCCAACATTAAGAGAGATAGCCATCAAGGTCTTATCACAGACATCCTCCTCCAGTGGATGTAAGCGGAATTGGTCTACCTTTGCATTCATATATACAAAGATCAAGAATAGGTTATCACACGTCTAATTTAGACAAATTTGTATACGACCAATACAATATGAGACTGAGGACTAAACATTTACAAATATATGCAAAGAAGGGGAAGGTGATTATGATCTCATTGATCTTAATGACCTACGAAATGATGAAGATCAAATGGTTACTTAGGTTGCCAAGATAAGAACAGATCGTAGTGAGTTAGAACTTGATGAGAAGGTAGATCATGATGAGGGCCCTCTTCCTAACACCTTCTTGACAGCAGAAGTATCAGCAACAATAGGCCAGGAGAGAGATGATGAATGCAATGCTGGACAATCCCAAACTCTAGAGTAGATACAAAGTCATGATTAGGAGGTTGACTTAGAGGAAGATATCATTGTGGGTCAGTAGAACCCAAGAGGCAAGAGCAGAGCGGTTCAGGATGATGATGCAGAGCGGGAGCGGCTAATGCAAGGTCCTTCAGGTTCATCTCACCATGTACCTCCTCCAACTTTACGTCCTCCAATTGTACATGTACCTCAACATCCTTCATCTACATCTCAACATTGATCTCATCCATCCAGATCTCAGCCTGGACAGAGTGCAGGTGCACAACTTTCTAGTCAGAGTTCACAATATTCTAATGCACGCCCTCTAATATTTCTCCCAGCTAGTGTAGTCCAGAGCAAACTGATAAGAAAGGAATAGGTTCAAATGGGAAGAAGGGATGAAGTAACATAAAGTCCCAGATGTCAAAAGTGTTAGGAGGATCCAAAAAGAGCAAGAAGAAAGTTATAATCCCAAATAATCTACTTGACATTGCAGAATTAGACACACTAGATACTAACGATCAATTTGAGACGCCATCTCCTTCTGATACTAGAGTGTCAGAGAGTGGATCCGATTCATTAACTGGAGGTAATACAGATGGTGATGGTGGTGGTGGTCGTGGTCGTGGTGCCAACGGCAGCGATGATAGCGATAGATCAAGTGCTAGTCATATTGATAGGGGAGGTAGGATCATTTTTACTGAGGAGGAGCACTTCACACATATTGCTCAGGATACTGACCATAAAGCTCATCAGGCATATGACGTTGAGGCACTACCTCGAGCTAAAAGTTACATATCATTTGTGGGGACCAAGGATGGAAGTACCAGTACCAATATCGGTGGGTACCGGTACCGGTACGGGTACGTACCGTCCGGTATCGGCCGATACCTTTTAAATCAAGGGTACCGGTGCCAGCCGATACCAGTACGTACCGGCCGGTATTGCCAACCATGGAGGGAACAGCATGTAGACATGCCAGACCGGATGCACATTGACTTATCGTCAAATGATTAATATTATTATGATCCTAAGCCTAGCACCATCATGTATGAGTACAGGTTGCACCACATTATGAAAGAACTTGATGGACTGAGCACACAGGATGACAGAAGCTCAAGTGTTAGACAGTGTAGTTCTGATGCATCAAACTCTTTTAGGCGGCCACAGAAAGAATATAAGAGTACATCTTCTTATGATGATGATCATTCAATCTCAGGCCACAACAGCCTACATTGATTATATGTGCATACTCTACTTCAGATGTATATTTATATGATGGTTACAATTATGGTGAAGGTATACCTTATATTCCTACAGTACTACGGTCAATCATGTATACACTGAGTAATGTTGCATATTAGTAGATTATCAACAGAGATATAGCTCCTATATGACTTAGAACCAATATCAGGACTGCGTGTTGTCCAATTACTAGGTTCAGTTACTAAGAGATGCTCTGATGAGCACTTATAACTATAACATGCTTACTCAATATCTGCAATGGGGCTATTCTTGATATTTGATTCTTTACTATTATTATAGTCTTATACTAATATACTTAAATTGAAGATCATGTTTTTAAATAATTCTACTAATTGTTCTTTTGCAGATGCCGCGTGAACGACGTCATCCGGCATAGGACCATGAGTACACAGTTCGACAGATCCATTGCTTTTACTGTGGACACCTTGTTAACGGGATCCATCATTTCGCGAAGCATCTTACAGGGATACATAGAGATAGCATCTCATGTCCTTCAATCCCCCCTCCCCCTGATGTGCGTGTACAATTCCTAAGATTTCTAGGCCAAGAGGAAGGATCATCTAGTACGGCACATAGACAACCGATAGCCATGTCACCTACATCGTCGACTCGTCCATCTTCGTTTATGCTGACGGGAGGATTTAGGACGAAGATCGTAGATGTTATGCGAGTATTCTTTTTAGAGTTTCATGTTCCATCCACTGTATGCACACACTATCATTTGTTCAGATAGTTAGATGCATTCAGATTTCAGAGGCAGTCACATACCCCACCTCCTATCCAGATTGAGTTAGATTTTAGTGTAGAAGATGAGGAGCTTTTTCTTTCTTCTACTGATATTGATGAGGATCATTGAGTCTCATCACTCATATATTACTACGTGTGTCATCTATATTGTTAGCTTTAAGAAACTTAACAGTTTTGAGTGTATGATATGGGTTGTAATGCTCACTTGTACTACTTTGGTTTGAAAATTTACATTTGATGTTTCTATGAGATGCGATGTGTTCTTTGTACTAAATTCCTTTTAATTAGTATGTCAAACTATAGTTTTGACAAAGTCAAATATATGACATTGATGTTTTCCTTTTAAATGTGTCTTATGATCATTTACGATAACAAGGAACGTCAAGTAGGACATTTAAAAGTGCATATTTATTCAAATAAATGAGACATTTTTTTCAAAAAAAAATTGCCTTGAACTGGCCCGACTTATGTGACTCGTACGAGTCGGCCCAAGTGGGTCCGATCCGGATCCGTTCAACTTTATATGGCTAGACCCAATCCAATCCGGATCTACAATACAGCAAACCCTATTTACAAGTAAATTTATAAGAACTACTTAGAAAAAACTTATACGTATGTATAATTTGAAAGTAGGATTCTTTTGTTCCTTTATAAGTAATGGAAGATTAAACTTATGCTCACACTTAGTATTGTCCAATAATTTAACTTATATGTATCCATTTCCAATAATTTCTGATAATTTTAAAGGATAAGGATACAAGAGGATACGGATACGTATGTTGCTTAAAAGATAAGGATAAGGATAGAGCCACTATTCGACCCGATATGTATCCTTCTACATCCCTATTTACATGTTCCTTTCTCAGTAGTCTCCTCTTTAATGTTCCTTCTTTGTGGTATCCTCTTTATCTCCTATGGTCTTATTTCTGAGGTGATCACAAGCATATTCATCCTGGATATATTTCTCAACAAGTTGCTTTGGGCTTCAAGACAACTTGACAAGACAACAAAAATAAAGTTTTAAAAGGAGAAATCTATTGAGGTAGGCATTACCCTTTACACAGAAATGAGAATTGGATTTTAACAATCAGTTGAATCCAACGGCTCGGACACGATCTACTACGCAGGAAGTCTCCCAAGATGCAGAATTTCTGCCTGAATAACCCATAAAAACTCCATTAAAGTCCATTTCAGACAACCTTGTAACCCCTAGCGCATATTCGTCAATCCTGAACTGATGTATTTGGGTCTAATTCCAACCACAGCCCATTATTAAACAGGCCCAAGTTATCCAATCCTTCCCTGCCCCAAGCAACTGCCACCAGTACCTTCAACCTTATCCATATAAATGTTAGAAATAGCATAAAGACTAAAACAATAGGAGAAGTTAGTTTCCCATCACTGCGACAATGTGTTAAGGCTCAGAAACAATGAAGAGTACAAATTGGGGAGAGAGAGAGAGAGAGAGAGAGGGAAGGAGGGAGATTTCCGATAAGATTATTTAACAGCAAGAAGAAAAAAATATGGATATAATAGATTGAAAGACCTCTTTAACAAAGAGCACCCAATGTATGCCTGGGTTGAAATTAGGAGAACTCAAGGTTAAGAAACCCGGGATCGGGTCCCGGATCGCCGGTCCAAAACCGATCGGATCGGCCGATTCCAATCCGAGTCAGTCTGATCCCGGCCGATCCTGGCTGAATCAGGCTCGGCTGGTTCGGATAGCAGAAAAAAATAGAAAAAAATATGGAAAAAATATAAAACACAAGTCTAATGCATAATTGTGTTAAAATACATTGATTTGAAGTACATAAGATGTTGTTGGACAAAAAAACCTTGAATAAACTTACATATATGATTATGAACTTACATTTATTCTAAACGTACATTATACTGAATGAACATATGGCTAATATACTCAGCCCATGACATATAGCTCTGGTAGTATTGTTCATATTGCATCACATACCGGCTATAGTCATCCGTATTGGTATAAATGACTGACAATTATGGATATTCTAGACAACCCCCTGAATAGTCGGATGTATCAGAATGTTGAGGAGGGTAAACTACATATCCAGTAGGCTGACTATACCCTTCGTATAGAGAATATGATGATGCATCTGATAGTTGCTCCTGATATTCTCTCTCCCTCCTAAGTTCTTCTTTGGCCTCTGCACACTGAGGAGCTTTACCTTTGTCTTTCCTCCTTGATCTGCTGAATGTTTGAATGGAAGATTCTTCACGTCCTACTCTGCTACCATGATGTTCATCTTAGGTAGCATGTGTGTATTCTTCTTCTCCAGTGAATTGAATTGGTGGAGCTGGGGCTGGGGCACTGGTAGCATCTCCGCCATCCTCAGAACTGTCGGAGCTCGTCTTTGATGTCGAGTCATTTGAGCTTTGATATTGGACCTCATCACTTGGTTCTGACGTTTCATCCTCTTCCTCGATAGTCTCCAGATCAACAATCTGAATTCCAGTACCACTCTTCCTTTTGCTTGGTGCTTGTTTTTTGCTCTTCTTCTGACGTTTTGGAGGAGGAGGTTGAAAATCAGTAAGTAATAGAACATTATCTAACTCACCTTCCGCCCATTCTCGATCATTTGGGTTGAATTCAGGCTCATTTGAGGTGCTTGCATCAACCCATGCATTTAGTGAATGTTGCTCCTCGAACAGCTCATCCAAGTCTATGGGTTCTTCTGCATGTGTCGTCTCTGTGGCTTGTCTGGAAATTCTCTCTTTCTCCTGCCTTTGAAGGTTCCTTATGAGCTCCAGATTTTTTAGCTTCAACCTCATGTTATAATGACAGAATACTAGCTTCTCTAGACGGCTCGATTTCAATCTATTCTTTTGCTTGGTGTGAATCAAGCCAAAGGTGCTCCAGTTTCTCTCACAACCTGATGAAGAGGTTATTTGACTTAAGACCCGAATTGCAACATAGGCTAGATCTTCATACCCATATACTTTTCCATGATCTAACCACCAGTTAGCTGTAAATAGAAAATTGGCCATGTCAACAATGTGCAAGCTATAATTAAAAATTAAGTAGAACATCTAGTTAATAATTTTCAAACCTGGACTCAAAATTTTGGCAGCTCTTTGAGCAGTACTTGTCCCAAAGTGGTATAACATCATTCTGTAATCATGCATTTACTTGCATGCCATTATTGCTCTGTCCTCATCTGCAAGCATGCGCTTAATAACAGACTTAGTCTCCATCAACACTTCCGAGCAACTATCATAGCTATCCTTCTTCCCATCAGTTCTAAACATGTACTGAGGGTTGAAAAAATAACCTAAATAAATAAGTCGAAGTTAGTTATTACTTAAGAGAAATGTGTATACAAATAATACATATAGAAAGTTAGTAGCTTACCAGCTGCATGAAGATCGTGATGTAAAGTGTATTCCCAACGTCTGTCTATTATGTCCCACCACTTCACATAGGTTGTTAGATTGTTAAGTTGAATGAGCTCCTTAACTATGTCCATAGCTTCATATAAATATCCCATATCCGATCTTCTTTCTCCATCACAAGATCGCAAGACACGGACAAGCGGTTCTACAATATTTAACACCGCTTGCACCCCCCTCCAGAAAGGTCTAGACTGAATTAGATCAGCCACTTTCTTACCTTTCTCTCTGACCTTAGTTGGTACATGCCGCAATATGTGATTCTTCCAATTTTCCAATGCCACCATCCTAATCAAGTTGTTCTTTTGTTGACTTAAACTATCTAGAGAGATATATTAAGATGCAAACCTGGTGGCTCCTGGATGAAGCAACTCTCTTCCATGAGTATGTGTGCGCATGATATCCAGAATGTTGTTGTGGTTGTAGATGAATGTGGTGATAAATCGACCACTCTTGACCACTCCATCTACCATCGGATCAGAACAAATATCTTCTAACATCAAGTCAATACAATGAGCAGAACAGGGAACCCAGTATAGATGTTCTCTCTTCTGCATCAACATTTGTCCAGCTAACTTGAACGCCGTTGCATTGTCCGTAACCACTTGGACAATCCTTTTTTCGCCCACTTCTTCCACCATTTGATCCATTAATTCATATAGGTACTAGGCATTCTTTATTTTTCCAGATGCATCAATGGACTTCCAAAATACGGTTCCGGCTTTGCAGTAAATTAAGAAGTTGATCATACTTCTTCTTGTTATCCCTGTAAAGTTCCAAACGTAATAAGAAATCAAAAAGAGACCCATTCTGATTAAGAAAAAATGAAGATAAGATAAGAAACTTAAGATAAGATTTATGTACCTGTCCATTTATCGCACATTAAAGTGCATCCATACTCATCCCAGATCCTTTCAAATGATTTAATGTATGTTCGGATGTCATCAACTTCCATATCCAAGTACTTGTTGTATATCTCATATGGAGAAGGTCCCTCAACCCCTTTGCTAACTTCTTGTATGGTCTCGATCATAGACTCATAATATGGCCCCTTAGCAGCATTAGCAGGGATACTGTTATAGAAAAACCACCTAGATGTAGCTCTCCCTATCTTCTCCTTACAAAGTTTTAAGTTCTTGAATGCAGCACTAATAGAAGGTTGTTTATCCCTCTTCTTGGTGAGCAAGGGATCTATTGAACCTACTCTAGGATCTCCAGCTCTAGTGAACTCCTGAGGCAGCTCCTCGCATACATTAGCACTCATGCTGGTGCTAGTGCTCTCTTGTGCAAAAGCTGTGGAGCCACTTCCTTGTCCTCCAAATCTTCCAGTTTGTCGAAATAAGTCCTCATCTGCAAAGGACCGCCGGCTTGCTTCCATTGCACGTCGCAATTCAGCTTTAAATGTAAAAGAAAAAAAAATTAATCTACTATAACTATTTGTCTGAAAACGTTAAATGAAGAACATGAAAATAAGTTAAATAAGAAACTTACTTGTATCCCAATCATCAACATTTATAGGTTGATTACTTCCACCAAGCCGGACTCCAGCATCAGACCTTCGCGCTAGTTCAGACAATTCCTCTCGAATTTCCTGTCTTCTTCTGGCAGTACTTGCTTTGCTTGATTCCTTCTCCTTCATATAAGTTCGAAATTGGATCCTAACTTCTGAAGGAACTCGAGCACATGCTGCAACTTCACCTTTTATTCCAGCAAGATGTTGTTTGAATCGGTAGACCCCGCCAGAGACGACCCGGTTGCAATATTTGCATTGTACCTTTCTTTGGCCCATGTCCACCAGTGTGCAATGACCCCAAGTAGGATCAGCGCTAGGAGGATTCCCAGATGACCGCTCAGCAGCACCTTGAGATGCCATTCCTTCACAGCACAAGAAGATGAGAGATCGCGGAGCTTGTAGTAGACTAGAAGTGACCTCGTGGGAGAGATGGAGAGAGAATTCTATGATCGAGAGAGTGGGAGAAAGAGCAAGAATGTTAGGAGGCTCAAAGGAAATTTGTGGAGCCTTAGGAGGGCCTTGGGGGGGTTTAAATAGACCCCCAAGGCCCAAACTAGCCGTTTGGGAACGGCCAACAACGGCTAGGTTGACCCCCAACGGCTAGTCAAACTAGCCGTTGGGGGCCGGGTCGGGCCGATCCGAGCAGACCCGGCCCGATCCGGCTCGAATCGGGCGATCCGAATCCTAGACTCGGCCAGGTTACTCGGGATCGGCACGAACGGCCCAAAACCAGTCCGACTCGGCCGATCCGTGCCGATCCGAGCCGAGTTTTTAAACCTTGGGAGAACTTATGACCTTGATCCGACCCAGCAGTGATCAACGAGAAGTTAGTGGAAGGTATATAAGGCAGAGGTATAAAACTTTAGGAGTCAGATACAAAACGGACAGAGATCAGTTGTTCCATCTACATCTCAGTCTGTGTAAGGACCCCCATAAAGAAAAGAAAAAGTATATCTCAGATCTCAGATTGTTTTAAGCCAGGTATAAAACACAACTTTTAGAAATCACAGGAGCATAAATGAAAATGTTAAAACTACAAATAAGCTGAAATAACAAGGCCCTTATCAGGCCATTAATGGACCCTTATTGGGGTGTTAATGGGCCCTTACTGGGTCTTTGAATGAGCCAAACGTGGGGGGGGGGGGGGGGGGGAGGACCAACAACAGAACCTCCCCACACCCCCTCCACCTCATTCCCACTGCCATTAACCCCTATACATAGGCAGTCACCTACCTCCATTCCCTACCCAGGGCAGCAGTGTGGTGTTTTACTTTTTAATTAGTTTTAGTGTAACACTTAATTTAGTTTAGATGCTGGGGATCCTTATTGAAGATTACGAGATTCTAAAATCTAGTTTCTCGCTTTGTCTTCTTAAGCCTTAATTGCACTCAATAGGGTAAAATAATCACGTAAAGGGAATCTCTACCAGTTTGATTCTGGCTTTGTCATTTTTATATCAAATCTGCTTAACTAAGATTAACAAACTAAAATAAGAATCTTGATTATCTATTAGATCGGAAACAATGTGTTTACATTAAACACGTAATCCACACATTTACCTTAATGTTTGTATCCTTGCAAATTCTATATCAGTATCATGTTCTACCATAGTTAGTATAACAGCATCAAATGATTCTCATTAAGAATTATAATTATTTAAAATTATGACCAAGATTAAGATTATGAACTATATTATGACCAAGATTATATTGACATGCCCTTATAAACTTATTTTGGATGCTCATTTAATGAATACTCATTTGATGTATAATGTAAGCCTATGATGTTCATTTGATTGTTCAGCAGAAATATCCAACATACGATGTTTATTGTGAATGTAAAGGACAAACATGTCATAGCACTTTTATTTCAAAATGAAAAAAGTTTTAGAATATAATATTAAAGATTTGAGGTAGAGCATGCATGACCGCTGTTTAGCCCAACGATTATATTGGCTCACACTTTTTTTAATATTTTTAGGTTCTATTCTTCAATATGAATAAGAAGGGGGGGAAAAATTGAGTAACTCGAATCTATCCTTCAAGTATGGCTAGTGCATAACATAAACATATATAGTATCCCCTGAATGTTATATAAGTGACATGCCCGTTTCTTTTTTCACTTTTTTATTTGCAGCATTATATCATATTTTTGGAATTGTGCAAGTGCAACTTCCAAAGGTCAATATTAAGGCAGACACTGGTCCGAGTAGCAGCTTTGCCTTCACAAGATTGTGACATTTTGGACTTTCTATGGAAGCAGGACCGTTACATTACACTAGACAAGCTTTCACACAATTCTGATGGCATGACATCCCTTGAGCAGGATAAACCTTTCAGGAAGCAGATGCTGACATCGAATGAATTCTTGCAGCCCACACAGGACAAAGGGATCATATTTAGTCAGGCCAAGAGTGGAGACATGGTTGAAAGCTAGCATGCGTCTGTGTGTGTGTGGGCAGAACTTTCAGCAATTGTAGAGCTGATATGTCCAGTTCTCTCTCTCTAAATTGCTATGCTTCTTCAACATCAGTCTTCTTATTTAATGCAGCTCTGTTTTGTTGCTTCCCTCCTCATCTTCTCCAGCGGTTGGCAGTATTGGCCAATACCGGTACGTATCGGTATCGGTGGGTACCGATACCATACTAAGTGGGCCAATATCGGCCGATATTGGCCCGGTACTGGGCCAAAATGGACTCGGTATCGGCCGATACTAGCTGATCCAAATATCGGTACATATCGGTATCAGTACCCTACGATATATGTACCGATACCGATACTGCCATCCTAGCCACCAAGGAACTATCAATTCAAAGTAGAAGAAAAATCAATAACTTTTTCCATCATCGTCTTCTTCCTCAGATTGTCATCATCTCTTTCGTCCTCCCTTCGTTATCCTCTCTCTGATTAGCTTCATCTCCATCTACTCCTTTCCAGCCAAAACCCAGCTACCGGTCACTATTCCTCATCCAAAGCATTGAGAGGAAAAAAGGAAGGAGGGGAGAGAGAGAGAGCCATCCCTGCCATCATCCTCTGGTTGCTGTCCATCAGCTGCCATGGTGGCTCCCTAGCATCGCCCACTCATTCTCCTTCCCTTTCCTCCTATTCTGCTGACTTTACTCCTTGCTCTTTATGAGAGGAAGAAACCATAAAGAACCACAACCTGATAGTTGGCATTTTCTTCTCAAGTCATATTGCAAAGAAACCCATAAAAAACCACACCTTATTAATTCAATTTTGGTCATTCTCACACCCACTTGTCCAGGCCTATTAATTCAAGTGAGCCCTGTCGCAGTCTTATTTAGTCAATCTTTGCTGTTCAAAGTCCAGCCCACTTTTAGTGCACCTGGTTCACATATCCTGTCCTACATCATAGTGGGTGGGTACCGTGGGGTGTAACATTTTCAAGATTATTTTGGGGAACAACTGTGGTTTCATGTAATGGGGTTAGCGATGAGGCATAAACTCATATCTGAACTCTGGTCCATTGACAAACTCTAAAAAAAGAAAAAAAACACTTCATACAGTTTGATGCACCAATTGAATGCAAAGAGGCGGAGTGCACAAAGTTATTCTTTTCACCACCATTAAGAAAATTTTGAGGACTACGAGAAAGTGCATATACAAGGAAAAACAAGTGTACATACCTGGAAAAAGAAATGAATTGTCATAATATCCGATAGCAAAATTACAAGGAAATAGAAACCCAATCTTGGAACGTGGATTAGCTTTGTTATGGAACTGAATACACATCTGCACCAAGTAAGCAACAAGTTGAGAAGGAAATGAATGAATGAAAACACTGTTTAATAAACAAAACCATGATAAACAAAAAGATTTTGAGTCTTCCTCCTTATAGTGCAATGCCTAAAAGATCAAAATTTATTGGGATTCTTGCCTCTAACTCAACAATATTCTCAAGTCAGAGTTAGAGTGATAATCAAGATGCAACATGAAACAGAAAAAGCATAGAATAAATTCTTGGTCACTCCTGCATATTATGCACACATATATAAGGAAAAATGGACAACATCAATATGCATCTGGCATACTTGACAGGAAAAAAATAACAAGCCAACCATAACCAATTTCAACTTACATGACAAGCATGAAGGGGATGAACAACTTGAAAATAAGCAAGGCTGCCATAAAAAATGGCTGCATAGAAGAAATTTGAGTTAGTGGAGCATCAAATAGATGGCTTCAAATCTAACAGATCTAACAGGGAGAAAATAACGATAGACATATACTCACACTGAATATTGTGATGAACCGATAAACTGACGAAATCTCAAAGCTTGCAATACTAGCAAAGTTACCCGTACCAAAAAATGCAACATTAAACAAAACCATCTGCAGGTAATAATTATGCAATTGTTAAGTTCAGTAAAATACAGACTGCAATCAAAACAGAGAGTAGAAACAAGAGCAACAATCAGTAACAATCATAAACAGCCAATTAGGATCAAAACGGGCCATTTGTGGTTCCCCTCATGAAAAGCAGGGAAAGAAAAGATCAGCCTAGAATCTGCCAAACGGACCCAATCCAGATGGTAAAGCCCCATTTTCTGGCATGAATCTCATTCCAAGAGTTGAGATTCACATCAGCAAAAGGGGGAGGGTGGACTCCACCAGCCATCATCTCACCATATTTCTGGTGCCAGCAGGTTCCTTTTCTAACTTTACCAGCAAGTCCCCCAAGGTGGTTCCCACAATGATGACAACTGTAAATTTAGTGATACCACTTCACATTATTGAGCTTATATTTAATTTTAGTTTTATAACTCATTGAGCTTATATGATATTGATCTCTATTATGTTATGGAGGACAATAAAGATGAAGTGAAGTTTATACTTTTTTCGTGTTGTTTCTTCTATTAATTTTTTTCTGCATTTTAATGATTTTCCTACTTCTTTGTTGTTTAATTGTTTCTCCAAAGCTGGAAAAGGCGGCCACTTTAGGACTGGCTACCTTTCCCTCTAATCAGCCGATTCAGTCACTCTGATGATCTAGACCAGATAGGACTCGATCCATCCTAAAAACCATCATGGTCCCACCATACTTCTAACTAGATCACACTATAGCAGCCTTGAAATCATCAATTATTTAAAAAATCATATCTTATAAAGCACACGCAAACCTATTACAGCATTCTAACTTTCTAACTTGTCAATAGAGGGTTTTGATGGCAATTTTCAAAAATGCCATAATCAAGGGCCAGGTCCATTAAAATGACACAGTTTCATAGTGAAAATAAGGCCTCCAACAAACTGGATTAAGAAAGCACTAAATAAGGTCCACTGAAACACATTAATAATTCCATAATGCACAAAGAATAGAAAATGGTTTGTAATTAGTTATGTCAAATAATATAGGTTAGAAAGGTGTTGTGTATGATACGTTCCTGTGGGTACATTTAACCTCTTTTGGCTATTATGTGTTCCTGCCTTGGGATTGCACCTGTATATATTGTATCCTGTCTGTGAGTATATATTAGGCTGCTGCCCTTTCAACTCTCTCCACTTCACATTCTAACAAGGTGCCAGAGCCCTTGTAGTGCTCCGATGCCGAAATGCTTTGCAACACCATCTTCCTTGTTGCATTCATGAATTTCTTGTGTCATCTCCAAAACCTTTTGTTCTTCAATCATTGTGCATCCTGAGAAAGGAAGGATCAGGGATCGGGCATGGATCGGCATGATCCAGACTGATTATATCGGTCAATCGGATCCAATCCAGACTGATCTGATCCGATCCACACCGACCCAAATCTGTCTCCCCATTTGTTTTTGAATTGCCTAGACGAATCCTAGACCGATCAAGGGAATCTTGCTGATCCCCACTCAGATAAAGGGATTGGGGCTTGGGATCAGATCGGAACAGCTCAAATTTGATTGTATCGGGCAATCCAATCTGATCCATGCCGATCCTGCCTTCTTTGGTGCGTCCACAACCTCCTAGACCTCCTCTAGCTCACCATCATGCATTTGTGTGGACGCCTTCTCATCACGTCTCTAACCTCCAGCAAGAACCATTACAACGGAACCCATTGTCATTGTCAATCGTTTAGTAGTAACAATTTCTAATGATAAAGTTTGTCAAGGTAGCCTTTTTATCACTGCAACATCATCATCTGCTACTGCCTTTGCCATCCTCGGGCAATATGGCATCACTTCTCATCATCATTCTTATCTGCAACAGTGTCATCAAACATCACCGCACTTTGTGATGCTCATACCAAAGCAGCTGGTTTCTTGTAATAACCTGAAATTCCTAGCCAAGCTTTAGGAATTATGGATGCATAATTGCATGTGATATATAAAGTATACATGCAATTTCAAAAGTTGCAAAGGTAATATGTAAATCTTTATCTCTAGTAGAACTGAAAAAAAAAGAGGTCGTTACTGGGCCTGAACATGGCCACAGTGGCCAGCTCTAATGGGCCAGCCCATTAGAGAGCGGAGGTTCCTTAATGGGCTTTTAAGTGACGCCCATTAGGAAGCAGCTGCCAGCTGTTTACAGCTGGCAGCAGGGCTGCCGCCTCGCAGCTCCAAAATAAGGAGGGGAGTTAAGAAGAGAGGCAAAAATAAAACAACGGCAGTATAACCAGAAATAGACAGAGAGAGAGAGAGAGAGAAGAGAACGAAAGAAGTAGGGTGATAGTGATTTGAAGCTGGGCAGCTTAAGGGAAATCAGAGAACCTGTGTTTTGGGGGATGTGCAAACTGCAAGTCTCCAACTTATTGGTGGCAAGATTTATGTGAAGCAAAACAACAGCAAGGTAGAGTGCTCTCTACCTTTCCCTGCCCTTTTTGGGGCTTCTCTTCCTCATTTTTTTCTTCTCCTTTTCTGGGAATTTGTCATCTTTTTTTTTTTTAAATGACAACAAGGTCACATTTCATTGCAAAAATAACAAGGATAACAAAAAAAACAATCCAACTCTGGAAAAGGAGTCGAAACAGAACACAACACACTTTCACCAAGAAAGAAAACCCAATAAAGCCCCCAAACTCACAACCTTATTTTTATCAAGAAAATAAAATAAGGAAACATGAAATCCAGAAATCACCAAATGAGATTCTGCCATTGAGAACTCTTAGAAATAAGAAAAGCGTACTGCATATCTGAATGAAGACCAGCTGCCTTCCCCCATGCTATCACCCACTTAAAAGCTCTTCTCAATGTGTCGAACAGCTGATTATGATACTGAGAATATCTTCTTGAATTTCTTTCAGTCCAAACACCCCATAAGATGGCAGGCAAAACCAAAGACCACAGCTTCTTTCCTGATTGTCTAGGACAGACAGAGCCCCACCATTCCATGAGTTCAAGCACATTGGAATTGTCCTTCAAGGACTGTGAAAAATCCTGAAAATAGCTTTCCACAAAATATTAATAATCCCAAAATGCCAGAACAAATGATCTGAATTTTCCTCCAAAACTCCACAGAAAACACATGAGACCTTCTGCCCTTGGAAGATCTTTTAAAGTCTGGCCATTGTGGGAAGTCTCCCCAAAGCTATTTTCTAAAGGAAGATCTTGATCTTATTAGCTAAGAGCTTGGACCAGACAAGGTGATCGTAAGAGACTCTAGTACCCTGATCAATAATAACCATAATAAAGCCTTAACTGAGAAATTTTCCTTTGCAGCTTCACACCCAGACCCTTTTATCCTCACTGTCGCTGTTGAGACTGGTGCTGTGAATGCTTCCCAAGACTGACATTAATTGATTAGTTTCCAAATCAGTTGGATGTCTTCTCACCCTGATGTTCCATGAGGAATTTTCTTCAGAATACAAATGAGCAACTGGCTTGCCTGTACTATGTTGTAAAAAGCTGTTGGAACTGCATGGCAAATGGCTGCTCTGAACACCATCTATCTTCCCAAAATCTGATATAGTATCGGCCTATCGGTCTGCATGGCAAATGGCTGCTCTGAACACCATCTGTCTTCCCAAAATCTGATACAGTATCGGTATCGGTATCCTCCGACATCAGTACCTTACCGGTACTGCCATCCTGCATACACCTACCATCTCCAACACTGAATCTAACAGCTGGTTTGACCAAATCAACCAATGGGACAATATTTCTCCATATGGGTGGCATGCTAGAATTTGATGGAGCTAGTAAATTCCATTTATGAGAATGAGGATAGTATCTGTCTCTAATGATGTTGGCCCACAAAGCATCCTCCTTCTCCCAATCTCCAAATCCATTTGGCAAGTAAGGTCTCATTGAATGGACCAACTTGGAACAGTCCCAACCCTCCTTGTTCTTCCTTCTTGCAAACCTTGTCCCATCCCACTAAGTGCAAAGCTCCCTTTTCTCTCTTACCACCCTCCCAAAAGAATGAACTCCTCTTGGCCTCAATCAATATTTCAACTGTTCTAGGGATTTTAAAAATGGAAAGATAAGGAATGGCCAATGAAGAGAGAATAGATTTAGACAGGATCCATCTACCTCCAACTAATAGGAATCTTGCTTTCCACCCTTCCAATCTCTGATCAAACTTTTTAATAAGATCATCCCAGTCTCTCACTTTACTACAGCCATAAGAGAGTGGGAGACCCAAATAT
This sequence comes from Zantedeschia hybrid cultivar, assembly GCA_030544215.1. NCBI lineage: Eukaryota > Viridiplantae > Streptophyta > Magnoliopsida > Alismatales > Araceae > Zantedeschia > Zantedeschia hybrid cultivar. The sequence goes on along the minus strand of JARZZO010000013.1, from coordinate 8,353,932 downwards.
TTAATCGTGAACTGAGAGGTTTTACAAGAGAAAATGCCTGCTATGTTCTCCAACTTGTGTTGATTTAAATTGATCCCTACGACTTCAGACTTGTCGAAATTAATTGACATCCCAGTGATTGCCTCTAATAGTGTTAGTAACTTGTTCATGTTACATAACCCTTCTTCATTTCCAGGTGAGAATATCATCAGCAAACTGCAGATGAGAGAGTAGAAAACCAGTCCTTCCCATTGTGAATCCATCCACCAGCCCTAGAGATGCAGCTCTATCCCAAAGAGAACTCAAAACTTGTCAAACCATAATCAAGATAAGTGGTGAAATGGAGTCTGTTTGCCGCAGTCCTCTTGTGCTGTTGAAATATCCACAAGGCTCCCCAGTCCCCATTTACTAAGATTGAAGTTTACAAGGTTAAGGGTGTATAACAGTGAATAGGAAAATTCCATAGACATGGATAACTTCTTTGCAGGGTGAAGAGAGAAGCGATACAGGAGTTGGAAAGGCAAACAAGAAGTGCGGTGGCTCTCTCTCAACTAGAAAGGCCGGCCAGCACACTCACACAATTTGTGTTAATAGGGCAACGATATAAATGAACAATGGACTCTTTTACCCCTGTTTAACATAAAGAGCACCAAGAACAGGGGATAAGAGCAGCAACGCATAAAAGACATAAAAGACCAAAAGCCCTAATATATATATCTATCTATCACAACACTCCCCCTTAAACTGAGCATGGATATTCAGCATGCCTAGCTTGCCAATTACATTTGAAAATTGATCCCTTGAAAGACCTTTTGTGAAGACATCAGTAAGTTGTTGTCCTGAATTGATATATGGCAAGCATAAATCTCCACTATCCAATTTTCCTATAATAAAGTGCATGTCAATCTCAATGTGCTTGGTCATGTCATGCTGAACAGGATTATTTGCAATGTTAATGGCAGCTATGTTGTCACAGTATAGCTTTATTGGCAACTGTACTTCCACTCCAAAATTTTAGCCAAATTAGCTCAGCTACAGACTAAGCTATGGCCCTATATTCAGCTTCTGCACAGGATCGAGTACATACAGAATGCTTTTTGCTTCTCTAGGTTACCAAATTTTCACCTAAAAATATGCAATAACCTGTTGTAGACCTACTATCATCATGTAATCCTACCCAATCAGCATCAGTGTACCCTTCTAGAATAAGATTGCTACCTTTAGAAAACAGGAGACCTTTGCCTGGGCATGATTTTATGTACCTCAGAATCCTGTCCACAGCTCCAAGGTGAGAAGTCCAAGGGACACGTATAAACTGACTTACCATGCTGACAGCATATGTAATATCGGGTCTAGTAAGGGATAAGGACAACAATTTCCCTACTAGTCTTTAGTATTTGCCTTTCTCTTCCTCGGATAAAATGTCACCATTTGAGATACTCAACCTACGATATAACTCAATAGGCGTAGCTGCTGTCTTACATCCAAGCTTTCATGTTTCCTTTAACAAATCAAGTGCATATTTGCACTGGCATACATAGATTCCTCTGGATGACCAGGTAACTTCAATACCTAGAAAGTACCTCAGCTGCCCCAAATCCTTGATCTCAAATTCTTTCTTTAGGAGTGCAATCTCTGCCTTGTTGTCACCAGTGATAATCATGTCATCAACATACACTAATAAGATGACAACTTTTTCGTTCACCCGTTTTGTGAACAAAGTATGATATGTATTTCCCTGGGTGTAGCCATATATGACCATGGCAACTTTAAATCTCTCAAATCAAGCTCAGGGAGATTGTTCTTGTTCCCTCACCAGTGATAATCATGTCATCAACATACACTAATAAGATGACAACTTTTTCGTTCACCCGTTTTGTGAACAAAGTATGATATGTATTTCCCTGGGTGTAGCCATACATGACCATGGCAACTTCATTGCTTCCCTTTCTTCTTGTTCAAATCCTTTAACCTTCACAGAGGCTACCAAGGACCAGCGGTGGGTAAAGGCTATGGAGGAGGAAATAGATGCTCTCAAACGAAATAGTACTTGGGTACTTGTTGATCTCCCTCAGGAGAAGAAGCTAGTTGGATCTAAATGAGTGTACACTACTAAATTCAAAGTAGAGGGGAGTATGGAAAAATTCAAGGTAAGGCTGGTGGCGTAGGGGTTTACTCAAACATACATGATCAATTATAAGGAAACTTTTGTACCAGTTGCAAAGTTGAACACAGTCAGAGTAGTTCTCTCTATGGCGGGCATTACTCTTGGGATCTATATCAATTGGATATCAAGAATGCCTTCTTGAATGGTAAGCTTACATAAGAAGTTTATATGCAGCCTCCTCCTTGTATAATCACTGGAGGCAAAGTGTGCAAGATGAAATCCGATTACCATGGATTATAATCATCTTGCACACTTTGCCTCCAGTGATTATACAAGGAGGAGGCTGCATATAAACTTCTTCTGTAAGCTTACCATTCAAGAAGGCATTCTTGATATCCAATTGATATAGATCCCAAGAGTAATGCCCGCCATAGAGAGAACTACTCTGACTGTGTTCAACTTTGCAACTGGTACAAAAGTTTCCTTATAATTGATCATGTATGTTTGAGTAAACCCCTACGCCACCAGCCTTACCTTGAATTTTTCCATACTCCCCTCTACTTTGAATTTAGTAGTGTACACTCATTTAGATCCAACTAGCTTCTTCTCCTGAGGGAGATCAACAAGTACCCAAGTACTATTTCGTTTGAGAGCATCTATTTCCTCCTCCATAGCCTTTACCCACCGCTGGTCCTTGGTAGCCTCTATGAAGGTTAAGGGATTTGAACAAGAAGAAAGGGAAGCAATGAAGGTTTTGTAAGAAGGAGAAAGCTATGAGTAACATAAATACTTTGAGATGGGATGCTTGGTGCACTCTCGTACACCTTTCCGAACAATAATGGGTTTTTCAAGATCATGATTGTCCTGCACATCATCAACTGTAACATTAGAATCAATGGGATCAACAGAATCAATATGAGAGCTAGAATCAGTTCAGAATATTACCAACTTCTTAAGATGGTGGATCTGCAGAGGACTCTAACACAGCATCCATTCCCAAGTTCGCCTGCAAGTTTTCAGCTTGTTGTTGAACTTTTGATCTCCTGACATAATGCTTCAATTCAGTCACCTTAGTACTAGTGTCATGTCTTCCTTCTGAGGATGCAGGTTCCTCAACTGTGGCATTCCTTCCAGAGGAAACAACATCAGGAAGTGTCAAGGTTGTGGCTGGAATATAAGAACTCTCCCCTTCATATACATCCTAGAATGATAGTACGAATGGGATTCAAAGAAAGTAACATCTTTTACAACGTATTTTTTTTGGTATAAGGGTCATAACATTTATAACCCTTTTGTGAGGGAGAGTACCTAAGGAAAATATCACGAATAGCCTTGGCATCAAGTTTAAATTTGCTAGGAGCTAAGTCATAGATAAAACACAAACACCCAAACACTCTCAATGGCAAGGAAAAAGGAAAGTGCTGGGGTCAAAAGATAGAGTAAGGAGTCCTGAAATTTAGGATTCTTGAGGTCATCCTATTTATGACATATGCAGGAATGAGTACAGCCTCTGTCCAAAACCTTTTAGGGAGGCTATGATGTAAGAGAAGAGCCCGAGCCGTCTCAAGTAGATGGCAATTCTTGCATTCAGCCACTCCATTTTGCTGAGGAGTATAGGGACATGATGACTCATGGATAATCCTCTCATCCTCAAAAAATATATTCAGATTTTTTTCAAAATATTCTTGTGTATTGTCTGAATGAAACACTTTTATTATCTTTTCAAATTCAGTTTCCACCATCTTTTGAAACACATGTACAACCCATAACTTATCCTCCTTAGACTTCATAGGATACACCCAAATGCAATGTAAGAAATCATCAATAAAGGTAATAAAATAATGATTGCCATCAATCAAGGGAATAGAAACAAAACCCTAAACATCAGAATGGACTAACTCAAAAGAAGTGAAACTTTTATTCATAGAAGGAGGAAATTTGAGTCCTATAATATTTTGCAAGGTGACAAATCTGACACTGAATAGACTGAATGTCTATTTTCTAAAACAAAGACAGGAACAGATATTTCAAAGCTAGAAATGCAAGATGTCCTATACGGGATCTCCCTTATTCTCCCAAACATAATACTAGTACTAGAAGACTGAATTGCTGCACCATATTGGGACTACAGCTGGTAGAGACCTCATGCTTCATGTCCACTCCTAATCAGTTGTTCTGTCCTCAAATCCTGAAACACACAATAAGTGGGAAAGAAAATGATTTAGTAGTTCAAGGATTTTGTAAGACTACTAACCGAAAGCAAGTTTAGAGATAATTTTGGGACATGTATTGCTGAGGAGAAGGTAAGATGATCATCCAGAGATATATTTCCTTTTCCTGCTATGGTAGCTAGGATACCATCTGCTATGGTCACCTTATCTTGTCCTGAGCACAAAGTATAAGAGGGTAAAAGAGGTTAGGAGTGCTCGTCATATGATTAGTGGCCCTTAAATCAATTATCTAGGAGTTTCCACTGTGATGTGAGGCACCAAAAGTACCTAACGGAGTAGTGGACGAGGATGGATTCAATTGTGAAAGGAACTGCTGAAGGTTGGCTACATCAAAGGTGGACAGCCCTACGAAACTTCCTTGTTTTCCTGGTGGTGTGTTCCCATCAATGGCAGCCCAGAAGGCTATGTGTTGACTTTGTTGCAGCAACCGTCCCTTTACTTCGCTGATTTTTTCTGAACTTGAGTGGCTTCTTGTCAGGATACAACTCCCAGCAAAACTCCACAAAGTGGTTGGACCGACCAAAATATGAACACTTTCTCCTACCTCTGTGTGAATCCTTTCGTGTGCCATCTCTTCTCTTAACATTGCCCGTATTTGTGCTAATTAGTCTTCCTTTGTCTCTCTTCAGTGACCACCTTCTTGTAGCATCATTCAAAGGAAAGAATGACTTCAAAATTCAAAATTTGGGATGCAGCCCCTCATACTCAGAATTGAGGCCATGAAGAAACTTGAGAACCCTTCTATCTTGGACATGCTTCAAATACTTCTTGTGGTCAACAACGGTATAATATGTAATAGCAAAGGAATCTTGTTCCTCTCATAATGCTCTCAAGGCACGATAGTATTCACATACAGAGTGGGTGCCTTGTTTAATATCATGATAACAACTTCAAGATCATACAAATTCACAGGATTGGCCTTCTCACAGTACATCTTTTCCATAATAAGCCACATCTCCCTTGCAGTTGATTTTCTCACGAAGTATTTCAATTGCCCATCAGTCACAAAGCTCAGAATCCAGGTCTTCACTACGCTATCTTGATGTCCCCATTCTTCATACTTATCATCATCAACTAGAGGTGGTTTCACCCTTCCACTGATGTAGCCCATCTTGGATCTTGCACTAATAAATGTTTTGAAGGTTGTTGCCCAGTCAAGATAATTTGAGTCATTCAACTTCGCGGGAGGAAGTTGAAGATGAAAATTCTCTCTTGTACTTTCCCCCTTTGAAGTGGCTTCACCAGAAGTCACATCCAACATCTCCTTGTTCTTCTGGGGCTTCACAAGAGGCTGAAATTTTTACTGCACACCCCGTATGCAGCTTTCAAGAAGGAGAGCAGGTCATTGGCCTCCATAGAAGCAACTATAGCAAGGGCCAATTGTTCAAGATGAAGCACCCGACCTTCAAAGACCCTTGTCCAGGGGTGCCAGTTGCAAAGAGAGATGCAGCCGGCCTCCAAGATGCCTTAAGCAGGGTCCGGTTGCAAGGAGAGAAGCAACCAGTCTCCAGGGAACCCCGAGCAGGCTGCGGTTCAAGAAGAGGAGCAGTCTGCCTTCTAGGATCTCTGAACAAGATGCGCTTGCAAGGATGGCAGTACCGATACCGGTACCGGTATCGATGGGTAGCGGTACCGGTACGTACCGGCCGGTACCGGCCCAGTACCAGTCCGGTACCGGCCGATATCCTTTAAATCAAGGGTACCAGTGCCGGCCGATACCGGTACGTACCGGCCGGTACGTATCGGTATCGGCCGGTACTGCCAACCGTGTGCGCTTGACCCTTCCTGGTTCCCAAATGCAGCGGAAGAGGGAGGAAACCCCAAGAGATCAAACCCCAAGCTTCAAATGATGCTCCCCTGTCTGCCAACCCTCCTCTAAGGTTTTTTTATCCCACCGGTATAGGGATCTCTGGCAAGAGACCTTGGCGCGCCACACAAGGGAACAAGATGACCAACCGGTCGAGGTTTATTTCTTCCCTCTCTCACAGCTCTGATACGAGAGAAGAGCTATAAGAGTTGGAGAGGCAAACAAGAGGTGAGGTGGCTCTCTCTCTCAACTAGAGAGGCCGGTCAACACACAGACACTATTTATATTATTAGGGCAACGATATAAATGAACAATGGACTCTTTACCACACTTTAACATAAAGAGCACCAAGGACAGGGGGTAAGAGCAGCAACACATAAAAGACGTAAATGACCAAAAAGCCCTAACACATATAGATATCTATCAAAACACAAGGGTCTTAAATAAAGCATCGAGAAAATCAGTAATAGGATCACAAAAGCTTTTAAAATATCCAATAGAGGCACTATAAGTTCAAAAATATCTAAAAGAGACACCGCTCGCAAAGCTTATATCTATACGAAAGCCATATTTCTTTTAACATACTACCCAAAATACCCACAATCATTTTACAAATAGATTGTCTTAGAATTTGCTCATATAAAAATTTACTATCTCAAACTAATGATCAAAAATTAATTTATGAATAATTAGTAGTATGATTATAATTATTTTATGCATTTAAAAAGTCAAAAGTAATGTTAACATTTTTTTCCTTATAGAGTGAGAAGGAATGAAATTCATTGTTACATATTAATCTCTGTTTTGGAAAGAATATCATGACAGGTTTCTTAATATCATTGAATTGTAATAAACTATGATGGAGAACTAGTGGTAAGTGTCAATAAAGATCTTGAGCTATAGTCTAGAAGATTTAAACTTTCTGTTAAAATCTATCTTTATGCCTTCTATGTTGTGCGATTATGGTGTTTCCTTTTCAAGAACCCTGGTGGATGTGTAGAAATTAGTTGCTGAATCTGAATGTTCTATGTTCCTATTTAGCATGGATCTTGAAATTGTGAATTAATAGGCATACGATCTATGTGTGGTTTTGACCATCTTATGGCACTAATAATGCTAATCTATAGTAACCCTTTTGCTGTGTCCTTGAGAAAACAAGTACCAAGTTGTAGCCTTTTTACTGGGAATGTAGTCAGGCCCTGGGCTGCCCTTTTATTAGGGGAGTAGTGTCCCAGTCCCGAGCTCTGTTGACCTTAGGAGAGAAAGTGGAATCTCTTCTTATGTGCACACATGACTGAATCTAAGACAACATAGATTTTCAAACCGTGTAACTCGGTTAGTCCAATAAACCACCATCTCTTCTAAACTACTGGCACCCTAGTTAAAGCTTGGGAAGAGACATAGTTTAATTGGTTACTATATAAACCAGGACCAATGTGACTGTTATTGTATTGTGTGTTTGGTTTGAGTTAGTCACCATGTCGGTTATGTTAAATTGTGATGACTTTCGTATTCACGTCCAAGGTTGAAGGCCTTGCATCCTAATGTGTAGAGAGATGAAACCTTGTGTAGATACCTTCATTTAAATGCACCTTCGCCCTTTCGAGACTATTCTGAAAGCCTTGTTTTCATTGAGATAGCCTTTATTTTAATTGCCGAGGTCTCCTTAGTTAGATGGATTTTTCTTTAAGGTGACAATTTGCCACATTTCATTGAAGAAAAAGAGGTACAGAGGGAAAAAACCACACTGCCGGATTAGGACAAAACCCCTATCTCAGCAGTAACACAACACTGAAAACTAGGCCCAAGGCCAAAACTATAACTCAAGGAGGAACTAAGGCTGCTTTATCAAGAGAATAAAGCAAGCAAGGAAGGAAAACTCAGGATCAGTTAGTGAAGAGCTTCCATGATCGAGCTTTAGACAGAAGATCCATGTTGGGGTCACTCACTAAACCCGCTGCCTTCCCCCAATCTTCCACAAAGGTAATGGCTGCAGAGAGAATATCACTAGATCTTTGAACTCATCACAGTCTATTTCTAGCAATCCACACAGCCCACAGCATAGCTGGACAGAAAAGGGTCCATAACTTCTCTTGGCCTGGATGAGGACAAGCTCTCTTCCACCATATGAGCAACTCCAGAAGAGATGTTTGTTCCTCCCAAGCAAATCCCATAGCCTTGCAGAGGATGATCCATGACACATTGATAATCCCACAAGCAAGGAAAAGGTAAGTTTGGTCTTCCTCAAATACTGCACAAAACATGCATCGGCTGTCCTTGATATAGAGTAACTTCTTCATTCTCTGACCCGTAGGCAGTCTGTTCCAAGCAAGCTTCCACAGAAACAAGTTTATCTTGTTTGGGAGACATTTGGACCACACCAAGTCCTTCCACCAGACCCTGCATCCTCCGTCATCTAGAAAAGCCACAAGAAAACTGACAGTGAACTGACCATTTGAATTCCATTTCCATACCCTCCTGTCTTTATCCTCAATGTTCAGAGTGATTTGATTGGCAATGTTAAGAATTGCAGTCAGATCTTCCCATTCTGCATCTGTGGGATCCCTTCTTAAAAAATTAGTCCAGTTCCCTTTAATAACATCTGAGGCTACCTAGGGTACAGTGGCTTCTGTATTATTGACAATGTTGTATACATTATTGAGCTGAGAGTCCAAAGGCAGATTTGACCACCACTTGTCCTTTCAAAATCTCCCTAGCTTGAGATCAACAGAAATAGATAGAATATCTGCAGTCTTCAGGATAGATTTCCAAATGGGTGACAGGTCATGGCTTCTGGAAGGAAGTATTTCCCATTTGCTGACATTTGGGAAATATTTTGCCCTAACCAGAGAGGCCCACAAGGAATCAAGCAGTTCCCCAATCCTCCATAACCGTTTAGCCATCAAGGCCTTGCTAAAAGTATTAATGCTAGTAACGCCGGCACCCCCCCGTTCTTTAGGTTTGCAGACATTAACCCACTTAATCAAAAAGAACGCTTTTTTCTCCTTCTTCCCACCTGACCAGAAAAAGGTTCTTCTTGCTGCCTCAATGATTTTAACCACAGTCCTGGGGGGTTTAAGAATAGACAAATAATAAGTGGCTAGGCAGGACAGAACAGATTTAGAGAGGATTCATCTTCCACCCCAAGATAGAAGTTTACCCTTCCAGCCATCGGACGTGGACACAAACTTCTTCAATAAAGGATCCTAGTCCCTGCCTTTAATAGCACCATCAGAAAGTGGCAGCCCAAGGTTTTTAATGGGGAATTTAGAACAAGAGCAGCCTAAATCAACAGCAATCTCTTGGAGGTCCTGCTCAGCCATATTAATGCCAAGAACCTCTGATTTGCCATAATTAATTTTCAGGCCTGTGATAAGCGTAACAAGGACAAGCAATTTTCTTATGTTCTGGATAAAATCCTTCCTTCCTGAAGAGAAAAGAAGAGTATCATCTGCAAATTGCAGATGAGTAAGAGAAGATGAGGTAGACCCCTTGCCAAAACTGAAGGCATCAATCAATCCAAGGTCGGCAGATCTATCCCAAGAGAGCTAAATATCTGTCCCACCAGGATGAAAAGCAATGGGAAGATGGGGTCACCTTGTCTCAAGCCCCTGGAGCTACAAAAAAAAAAACATGAGGTTCACCATTAAGCAGACTGAAGAATCTTGGAGTAGAGATGCAACTCATAATCCAAGTAATCCATTTGTCATTAAAACCCATAAGCTCCATCATTGTTCTAACACACTGCCAGCTTACTTTTTTTTTGGAAGGTGACAAAGTCACATTTCATTAAGAGAAAAAGATACAAAGAAGGCCCATGGCCTAACCTTTAGAAGGCACTTGGCCATACATCAAGACACAACAGCAAGCCTCAGCAAATAAAAGAAAGACAGACCCAAAGACTTCTATTTTATTAAGAAAATAAAATAGAAGTTGAGAAAGAAGCCTCAAAAGAAAAACAAGTAAGTCAAAACGAAAAGTCTTTCCAACTACAAGCCCTAGAAATAAGATCTCTTGTTGATGCATCCCAGAGGGCAGCAGCTTTACCCCAGTCCTTCACCCCACTGATAGTTCTTCTGAGAATAATAGAGGGATTGTTAAACTCCTGATTGAATCTTCTGTTGTTCCTTTCGAACCAAATTGCCCACATCATAGCTGGAGGAGAGAGAGACCAGATCTTGCTTAGAGACTCATTAGGACAGAGATCAGACCAGATGTGCAAGAGATGTAGGAAATCTATAGGATCCACCCACAGAATCTTCAAAGCCTTGCATAGAGTCCTCCACTGAAAATTAATGATCCCGCAATGGCAGAAAAAATGGCTTTGATCTTCTTCAAAAAGGCTACAGAAAACACACTTCGTAGAGCTGATATTGAGAATTCTTCTCAGCCTATGAGAAGTGGGGAGCCTAACATTGCCATCTTCCATAGGAAAATTCTGATTTTAATAGGGATGTATTTGGACAACACTAAGGATTTCCACCACACTCTAGTACCACCATCTTGGATAATATGGATGAGAACATTAGGTGAATAGGATCCTTTGCCCGATGCAACAAAATGCATGTTGGGTTTTTGAAACAGTTCAAATCATTTCGATAATAAAAAGTTTGATATGTTTTACCGAGAAGGTCTACGGTTCGAATCCGTATAGCCCTATACATTATATTTACATTCCTTTTTTTTTAGTATTTCTATTAGAAAAAGAAGGGGATAACCTACAACCTTGCAAAACAAGGTTGGGTTGCCACATACATATCAAAGAGTGTATAATAATGATGTATTTGACGAATCAAATACACAGGTATTATTAATTAATTGATAATATTAATTGATAATTGAATTGAAAATATTTGAAAGATTTTTTTAATCAAAAGCCTTTTCAAAATCCAATTTGAGGAGAACCCCCTTTTCTTCAAATGACTTCAGATGCTGCCATGTAGTTGTCCAAGATGTACCTTCCTTCCACGAATGCAGGCTGATTAAAACCAACTAGCTTTTCCACCTTCCTCAATCTAGAGACCAAGGCTTTAAAAATAATCTTATAGCACCCGTTAAGCAAGCTAATAGGCCTGAATTCAGATACTTTATCAGCTCCTTCTGTTTTGGGAATGAGTACTATATGAGTGGCATTGAAGCAACCAATATAAGAAGGATTCTCTTGGAATTCCAAAACAACTTTTATCAAGTTATCCTTAATGAGATCCCAGAAAAGTTGATAGAACCCCAAAGAAAACCCATCTGGGCCAGGGGACTTACGAGGGCTCATACTAAAAACAGCCTCTTTGATTTCCTCTTCCTGAAAGGGGAGACAGATTTTCAGCATCACTGGCAATCAGTTTGGGGAGAATCCCCTCTTCCACTTCTAGCCTGCACACATCATCTTCTTCAAACAATTGTTGAGAGAACTGAATGAAGTTATCTGCAATGTCTTTTTTACTATCAACCAGTACTCCATTCACTATAATGTGATCAATCATCAAAGATCTTTTCTTAGCACTGGACACTGCATGAAAGAAGGCTGTGTTTTTATCCCCTTCTCTAAGCCACTGCTCTATGGCTCTTTGCTTCCACTTCAGCTCCTCTTGGAATAAGATTTCATTGTATTCTTTCTTAAAGCCTCTCAATATCTGATCTTCCTCACTAGGAATCAGCCCTTGATCACTTTTCTCTTCTAATACTTCAACGTGTTGTACAAGCTCTTGCTTCATTTGGGCAGCTTTACCTGAGCTTTGTTTCATCCCGTCTTTGATACAATTTTTTACCCATTCAGCTTCATAAAAAAAGAGGATGCAGCAAACTTAGTAGCCGGTGCTTCTGTCCACCATTTGATCATCATGTCCTTCAAACCCTCTTGTATGTGCCAGACTAGCTCATATCTGAATAGTCTCGATTTCTTTTCTTTGACCCTGCCAATAGTTGTAGTGGGATGTGATCAGAGTCACTCTGTTCAGACCCTTAACATGAGAATCAGGGAACATCTTCAGCCAATCAGTAGAGATAAGAGCCCTGACAATCCTAGATTGAATTCTGTTTTGCTGAAAGTTGGACCAAGTGAATTTTCTATTAGGGATGTCCAAGTCAATTAATTAAATCAGACTAGATTCCCTAATCCACTGATCCAAATTTTCCATCTCCCTACTCCATTTTCGAGGGGCCGATCTTTCCCAAGGAAATCTCACACAATTGAAATCACCCATAATACACCAGGCTTCATGAAACAGCCCCAGAAGTCTGTTTAATTCCTGAAAGAAAATAACTCTCTGCTGGTCATTGTGTGGTCCATAAACTGAAGCAATCGTCCAGCTAGAAGAGTTAGAGTTATAACTGAAAGTTACTGAGATTGAGAATGCTCCAGTATCACTGATAGTGCCCTTAACTGTTCTGTCATTCCATAGAATCAGCTGTCCCCCTTTGCTTCCATTAGCCGGTTGAATGGCAAAATAGTTCATAGCCGCACCCCCTATCTTCTTCAGAAGATGGCCATCAAAATTTCACCTTTTGGTCTCCTGCAGGCAAATACAATCCAGATGCAAAGACATAATATAGTCCTTGACAGCCCTCATTTTGTAATCACCGTTAAGGCCCCAAACATTCCAGGTCATAATCTTCATGGTTTACCAGCTGAGTTCACCACCATTTTCCCCTCCTTGCCTCTGAGTGAGTCAAGAACTTCATTACTTTTGACTTTTGACAAAATCAACTGCTGCAACCTTTCTGACTTGGTTGCTTTGCTCTAGGCTGACTCAGACGAGCCTCAGACTGGCGGACTCAGTAGCATCCAACCGGCCAGAGGAAACACTGCCCCTCTCTGGTTCCCCTGTTCCAACTCCGGAAGCTATGTTTACCTTGTACTTCCTGTACTCCGCCACCACCTATGCCCAGGGCCAGTGAGAGTCCTGTGAAGGAGCAACTACAAGCGCTACCCCATGTTTCACCTCCTCTTCAGCTGCAATTTGGACAGTGAACAGTCTTCCTCCAACCAAGATTCTCACGGAGGGTGGGATGTCTCCTGAGTCATCCACTTCAACAAGAACACGAGCAAAGGGTAGCGGGACATCATGCAGGGTCCTCCCGCCCACCTTCTTAAGTGAGCCAAAAGAGGAGACAATGGCTTGGAAGGTTTCCACATTCCAAAGGTGGAATGGGATCCCAGTGAAGCGTCACCAAGTAAGGACTCTTTCTGGCACTAAAAATGTACCAGTATCCAAACTCCAAGGATTAAACTGCAGAGAAAAACTCCTAGTGTGCAACTTCCCAAGAGAGCAAACACTATTACTCCAAAAGGGATCATTGTTCTTCACCATAAGATCAGTATCACCTATCACCCATACCTTCCACCATTTCTCCTTCGGCCAAGTTCTTCTGACTATGGAGAGCACTAAGTTACTGAGGTTGTCACCTGGGAGAAGTGGTTCCTCCGAGCTAGTCAGAGTGACAACGACACTCTCTTCTAATCTAGCTTTGGCTTCGGCAACCTCTGGGGACTAGGGAACTACGATAATGGGATTCCTTCTGCCTTCCAGAGACTTACCCTGATCATCCAAGTGCCCTCCATACAGCCGAGCTTCAAGAACATCAACCTTTTTCGTATGTATCTTGTTGAGGAAGCAAGCCCAGCTCCTATGCCCTACTCCATTGCAACGAAAGCACCGAACAGCATTTCTACAAGTGGAAGCACAATGGCCCTTACCCAAGCATCGGAAGCACACGTTAGGCTCCACAGGGAACTTAGTAGACACCTGCCTCTACTCAGGGGGTCGACGTGCATTCCTCTTATAGAAGGTTCTCCGGCCCTCATCAACAGCAACCTCCGAGAGTCTCCACTCACCAACAGCACTCTTCTCACCTCTCTTCTCATCCGCCTTCACTCTTCGCACTCCGACAGCTCTCTCACCTCTCTTCTCATCATACTCCACATGTTCCATCTTCAACTAGATGCAACCTTATTTGTATCAGTGAGTCCTTTCTTCCGTGACAGTTAGATAGCTTTATTTATATCATGTATGTAACATGTTTCCTTCAATTTATAAAGTTGTATTAACATTTACCTTGGAGCACTCAATATGAGGTTTACTCACTGCCACTCTTCTTGTTTATAAGGGTGGTAGGTGACGGAGCCGGACCTTAGGAGCTACGGAATTCAAGACATAAGAAGTGCACCTACTTAGTAGTGAGATTATGTCATGTGTTTGTAATGTATAAATGTATAATTAGTGTTCCTTTTTTTGGGATATGAGCCATGTAGTCATGCATATGTTCTACTAGATTTAAGGAAAGTACGTATCAAGGTTGTACCTTTTTATCTCCTTTTAAATGATAAATACAAGCTTGTTTGTGAATTTCTGGGCTATGTTTGCACTATCTGACCTTTTCTAAATGTCTCTTGTAAACTCTTCCATTTACAACTTACAGATCACCAAACTGAATTTGTTTTTTTTTTTTCCGAAAAAATCAGACTGAACAACTAATTTTATTAAAAATAAAGAGTAGTAGTACAATCAAGCAAGATAGGCGAGATTCCTATCTTAAGGAAAAAATCAAACACAAACTCCACCACAACTTTAAAAACAAGATAACTCTCTAGACCACAACTTTGTTTTGTTGGTCTTCCCAATTAGCTTAAATGCCATAAAAGCTGTAATTTAGATTCCAGAGTTTACATTTCCTGCATCCCTTAGCATTGGGAAAGAGAGGAGACTCATATCTTGACCAAACAAGAGGCTCATCCACCAGATCAGTGGTCGATGTTGCCTGGCACTTTTGCCAACTTTGCCCCTTAACACGCATGCAATGCCAATCAACACAAGCTGCATCTGTGAACCAGTTCAGCCCTCTCTCACTTGGTACCAGTTCAAGGTCATTTTGAAGCCAGTTCACAGCTAAGTCATTGTAGGTTCGGGTATTTTATTTTGCCGGTTCAAGTGTCATTTTGCTGATTCAGCTCCCATTTAAATGTTGGTCCATCGCACCATATATTCAGTTAGTCTCAGAATTCTTCCTCATGGATGTCAGTGATCACATGTGTTGACATCAGCAGGGGCATTTTTGACATACTGATACGTCAGCACACTGCGCTAGGTTCTGCTTGCCATTCCAGCCCCATCTCTTCCTACTCCAGTCAACATCCACACTGCAAAGACTGTTAACAACAAGGGCGTGCCCTTCCAGCCCCATCCCTTCCAACTCCAGCCCTTCTTTTTTTAGACGTGGATGGTACCACTTATATTATAAAACAAAATAAGAGCATGTACAAGTAAAGGGGACGGGAGACAAAAGTCCCCCATAAACAAAACATCAAAACCGTATAACTCTATCAACCCTCCCTCAAAAGACAAAGTAAGGGGGTGTTACAATGCCCCATCTCTTCCTACTCCAGACAACTTCCAGATTGCAAAGATTGGAGCTTGCATGCTCTATGCTTTACAACTCCAGTCCTTGTCTCTACTATGGCTATACATTTAGCTCAGTTGCTTACTAAGCTGGCTCAGACACCACTCAGGTCTAGCAACTTCAATGGATGCTTTGCCAGCTAGTCTGTTTCATGGTTTTGCTTCCTCTATAATGACCACTTCACCAAGAACTACTTCTGTCCAGAGTTTAGACTTTGGTGATTTTAACTAAATGACATTTTATGGCTCTTCCTTAATTGATTGTGCTCTAGTTCCACATCATTTTTAGATACACATTCCTGACAGCACTCCTCTTCTTGTCTCACAGCATAGCACCATCAATCCGCAGTCTTATCCTTCTAGCTGTTTTCTTCTTTCATCGGTGCTCCACATTTCTCAGCTGTCTATGACTCTTGTGTCTATCAGTTACCCTGCTGATTTTGGTTACGTACTTTCGTTCGCATTCATCATGAAATCACTGCTATGGCTTATACTTAGTTTCGTTGCTGTATCATGGTCCTTCATACTGACGACACTGGATAGTACCCTTCTTTGGAGATGCATGAGACCCTTTCCTCTTTTGGTGCTCTTCCCTGATGATCCCTCATATTCATGACCAGAATGGAGCCACTGAGAGTCTGAGAGTAAGCAGTATCACATCTTGAGACTACTCGTTTTCTTCTCGTTTATAGCTGTGTTCCACATTCTTTTGGGGCCAAAGTTGTCCTCACTTTGGTCAACCTATCATCTGTCCCTCATTTGTTGTTTTTGGAGTACCCTTTCTAAGCACCATTCTTCTGATGTTCTTGATCACAATGTTCTTTGTACCTTGGTTTGTACTTGCTTGGTGCTCCTTCTACCTCATGAATGCACTAAGCTCCCCCTCATGCTACGAAGTGTGTTGTTCTTGGATAATATGGGCATTGCTAGGGTTGCTAAGGGAGGGAAATCTTGTAATAAAAAGATAGGTAGAAAGGGGAGGAAAGAGGGGAGATAATAGGTTTAGGTGATGGTGAGGGTGGGGAGATCTCCTTGTTGCAATGAAGGATAGTGACTTGGAATGTTAGGGGATCACAGGGAGGAAAAGAGGGTGATGTTGAGGAAGTTTATTCATAGATGTAAAATTGATATTTTGTGTATCCAGGAGACCAAGTGACATGAGAAGGGAAAGACTATTTGCATGAGCTTGGAGGGTCTAGAGTCTAGACTGTCTAAAGGGATCTTCTCCCCAACTGAAGGAAGATTAGGAGGCATCATGGTGTTGTGGAGTGAGTTCATGGTGAAAGACTTTGGCTTTCAAGTAGGAAGATCCTTTTATGTCTATCTCCTTCAAAAATGTTTGCAACAACTTTCTATGAGACTTCACAGGAGTTTATGGTCCTTAGGGTAGAGAAGACAAGAAGAGCTTGTGGGAAGCACTCTTTGATTTCTACCGACTTTCTAGGAGACCTTGATGCATTGCTGGTGACTTCAATGACACGGTCAGCATGGCAAAGAGGTCAGATGAACCCTCTCCCTTAGGGGTGATGGAGGGTTTTCAGGAGTTTATTCTTGAAGTGGCCTTGATTGATATTCACACACCCAGCTCCTTTCTTACTTGGTCCAATTTCATGGACGATCCACCCTTCTCTAGACTTGACAAGCTTTTGGTGTTTGTGGATTAGGAGGATTTCCTACACCTTTAGGCATTGTGTTTATAGAGGCCAATATTAGACCATAAACATGCTCTCCTCAAAACTTTGCACAAGAGGTGCGCCAAGCAAACCTTTATAGCAATTTTGGTTAAAGGAAGATGGTTTTCTAGATGTAGTCAGGGAAGCTTAGGCCTTAGAGACTCAAGTTGTTTCAACTATAGCTACACTTGTCCACAACTTGAAGGGTCTAGCTCATGCACTTTCTCAACAGGGAGAGTCCTGCCAACTAAGGAAGCCAAAGAAAATATCCTGCTCCACATTGAGGATCTTGATGCTCTTAAAGAGGCAGGTCTCCTCGTGACAATGATAGACAGGGCACATAAAATCTCAAGGTTGAATTCCAAGATATCCTTATCAAGGAGGAGATTTACTGGAAGGAAAGAATGAGGGATATGTGGGTGAAAGATGGAGATAGGCATAGCTTATTTTAGAAGATTGCCTTTGGAAGAAGGAGAATCATCAAATCACATGTCTTTTTTAGGATCAGATTTTATCTCTGGAAGCTGACATCCTGAGGCACATTCTTCAGTTTTATACAAAGTTGTTTTTTGAGGATGAGCCAGTGAGATTATCCTTTCAGCGGGGCCTTCTACCTCAGATTATTGATGAGGACGGATCTTTCTACCCCTGTCTCAGACGACAAGCACAGAGTTGCAGTGTTTGGCCGCAATGGGAACGAAGCTCCTGGTCCTAATGGTTTCCCATTAATCTTTTTTCAATCTTGCTGATTGATAGTCGAAGATCTTCCGTTGACAGAGGTGCTAGAATTTCAGGAGGGTAGGGCTCATCTTAGAGGACTCAACAAAACATATCTAGTGCCCATTCCCAAGAAGCAAGGTGCAGTCTCACTGGCAAATTTTCGGCCTATCAGTCTACCCAATGGGGTGTACAAGATCATTGCAAAGGTGCCGGCTATTTCAGTAGATTTATCAAAGGAAGACAAATTCAGAAGAATTCTTTAGTTGCCTATGAATGTATCCATTCTATGAAACAATCCCACTGTAAGCGGATTGTGCTCAAGCTAGATTTTGAGAAAGCTTATGACAAGCTTAATTGGGAATGCTTACTTCAAGTTTTGACGAAGATGGACCTAGTAGATAAATGGGTGGGAAGGATTAGAGAGTGCATTTCCTCATTTGCTATTCTCCTTAATGGGGAGCCCTTCCCTTCTTTCTCTAGTAGCAGAGGCCTCAGACAAGAAAATCCCACGTCGCTACTTCTTTTTGTTTTGCTGGCTCATGTGCTTAGCAGGATGTGGACAAGAGCAGAGTAGACTGGACTCATCACAGGGTTTCCTTTTGGTGCCCTGGGAAGACATATTACCCACCTTCAATATGCAGATTTTTTTGTTTTTTCTGATATCCAGAGTAAACCCACAATGCCCAGGATAGAGCCCCAAAATCACTGGTAGCCCAAGCTGTGGACGCCGCACCGTCCTCGACACCTCGAAAACCTCTCATGTGACAAAACCAATGTGTAACCTCTCTCGGGCCTTACGTGACCCCCAAAGCCGCACAAAGTCCAACTGGTCGAAACAGCCGTGAACCTGCAACGTGCACGCAAAGCGGGTGACCACGGACAGGATCGAACACTTGACCTCTTTGTTGCCAATGAAGTCCGGTTCCAACTCTCCCATCCCTTGGGAACACCTCAATATGCAGATGACATTATTCTTTTCCTCGGGTCTAATCAAGAGCCACTTTTCATGGCTAGACACATTCTAAAATTATTCCAAAAGATCAGTGGGCTTGCTGTCAACTTCTTCTTTGTATTAATATGGGAGATAGAGACATGGCCAAGGAAGCTACCATCTTGGGCTGCCAGGTGGGATGTTTCCTTATCACCTACTTGGGACTACCCCTCACTTCAGGGAAGTTACTTGCTAGAGATTAGCAAATAGTGGTGGACAAGTTTGATTCTAGATTGGCGAGGTGGAAAGGCAGGCTTCTCCCTCATGGGGGTAGACTGGTGCTTTGTAAATTAGTCTTATATAGTCTTCTCATCTACTTCTTGTCCATCTTTTGCCTCCCAAAAATGGTGGTCAAAAAGTTGGAGTCCATTTGGAGCAAGTTTTTCTAGAAACGGTGTAAGGATTGCACTATTAAGGGAGGACATGATGTGCCATGTGGGAGAGTGTCTCAGAGTAAGAAGAATGGTGGAGTGGGTATCAAAGGATTCCTGGACTTCAACCTTGCTCTTCTTTATAAATGGCTTTAAAAGTTGGCGACTGCAGGCTCTAGCCTATGCTGGGAGGTGATCCACCATAAATACTATAACAGATCCTGGGATATCATTCCTCCTCCTATGTTGAAAATTTCACATGTATGGAGAGGTATTCCTCATAGGGCAGATGTTGTTAGAGCTATCACCTCCGTCTCCCTAGGTAATGGAAGACGTGTTTGTTGTGGGTTGATAAGTGGTGTGGTACTTCCCTCTTATCTGCCCAATAGCCCTCTTTGTTTGCCATTGCTTCTCTTCCTCTTGCAGAAGTGGGTCAATTGTTTGATCTAGCTCCTATTATTAGAGGGGTGGATGCGTTCCTTTAGAAGACAATTGAGGGATGAGGAAATTGCCGATCTTGGGAATTTGTTATTGGATCTCCATGACTTTTCGGTGGACCCCAGCAGACCAGATGCTTGGGTTTGGGCTTGGGATCCTTCAAGATATTTCTCAGTTAAATCTGCCTATAAGGTCATTGCTAATGGGGGACTTCGACATCTGTTTTTTCAGCAGGTTTGGTCCCCAAAGAGCCCTCTCAAGGTTCAAGTGCTTTTTTTTTCCGCGGGGGGGGGGGGGGGGGGGGGGGAAGTGGGTTAGTACTGCTGAATTGCATTCAAATTGAAAAAGATAAAGTCCATGAAAAAGAGCAAAAAGTATCATGTATCTCAGTATACACAGCACCAGGAAAGTGCATCACCGTATGGCCTCCATCCTAACATAATAGGAGGCACTAGCAACATGCTCTATACAAAAAGTCCCTATGACAAACAAAAGCAACCACCATTCCTGGATTAGACGTCTCCCTCCTAAAGACCCTCTTGTCTCAAGGTTAAAGTGCTTTTGTGGAGGATTTCTCTCTGAAGGCTACCTACTTGCCATAGATTGGTCCGCTATGTGGGTGGCCTTCCTACGGTCTGCTCCTTGTGTGGGTAGGATGATGAGTCCATCGATCATATGTTTTTGAGGTGCCACCATTCCCGTGAGATGTGGCAACAACTGTTTCACAAGCTCAATCAATAGGCTGGGCCTTCTTTGATGCTGTGTCAGCCATGGAATTCCAGATCGGGTCGGGTTCCGGATCGGACCCCAATGATCCCGTTCCGATCCAGATCGGATTAGCGGGGGATCGGCCGGGATTCCGCCTGATCAGATCAGCCGGAATCAGCTGGGATTGGTCAGGATCGGCCGGGTTTCCACCCATAATCAGATCACCCCCTAGTGATCCCGAGTAGAATCGGTCAATCCAACGCAGGATCGGCCGATTTTGCAATTCATGGTTTCAGCAGATATTCTGCTTCAATCTTGGGGCAGGAGCCGCTTTTCTAAGGTCAATGGGCAGATGTGGTGACTGGTTCTTCATGCGACCTTGTGGGCTCTTTGGCGGGAGTGGAACCGAAGGATCTTCAAGCATGAAGTGCTGGTTCAAGAGTGGATTGTCGCATTTGTCTGCAATAGGGTTATACAGTGGGCATTAGCTTTTTGTGATGTAAATGCCTCCTCTCCTTTTTTTTTGATCTTTTGGGGTAAATTAAGATCTGAACCACTTCGGTGCTCTTTTGTATAGAGGGTTGTATGGAGTTTTTGGTTACCCACTCTTGTACATCTTCCTTTTTTATAAATATACTCAGTGGTTGTTTTTTTTGAGAAAAACATGGATTGTACCACCAATTTTATAAATATACCCAGTGGTACCATCCACTTTTCAAAAAAAAAATAGTTATGGGCACAAAGCCAAGGCGCCCATTGATCGGCACCTTCCAATCTTTTCATGACACATTCTCATGAACATTTATGGTCAAGTATGGTCAAGTACCTAGGGAACTAATTTGGTGGACTTTAGAGAAGAAAGAAGTCTCTAAAGGATATATTGATGCATCCACCTTTTGTTAAAAAAATGTGCGGGAGGGCTTTTACTAGCATGAGGCCCACTGCTGGAGAGATGTCTGATAGTGTCCTTTAGAGAGTGTATTGATTGTTTAGTAATTTTAGTTAGTCCCCGTGATAGACAACTATAATTGCTGCCCTTCGTTCCTAGTTCAAATTAAAATTACATATTTGAATCATGAAGATATTAATCAATTATAGAACAGTAAAGTATACAGAATGCAGAAAAAGACTTACAAAAATTAATGGAACTCTTAAATCAGAAATCTGGAGAGATCTCTCATCATCATTGAGAATGAGTTTCTGCTCTACATTTTCTAGTTGTGTATCAGTGATCAAACTAGGCACTGTACACTCTATCAGTATCCATCCCATGAGAACAAGAGAAAGTGAACTGTAGAAGACAGCTTCATATCTGGAAGTTGATACATGGAATAAAGTAAAGATCAGCAGCATAACATGCCAAGAGTAGAAGAAACTATAGAGCAGAGAATGTGAATGTAGATTTACCCTATAGACAATAGTAGAAATGGTGGAGCGAAACCCATAAATATAGAAGTGAGACGTGGCAGGAGGTTGCTTGATGAAAATAATGGTAGAAACATAGAAACACCTGGTAAGAAAAAAAAAAAAAAAAGCATTTAAAGTTAAAAAAACAAAAAAGATCAAACAGTACAAATCTTCTTCAGACATTTCTCCACATTGGTTAAGTATCCAAGAAACATAAAGGTCAACATAAAGAGAATTTTGGATTTTGCGGATTAAAGATACCCAAGCAATCTTGTATGATCCATTGAGATTAGAGTCACCTTAATACCAGCATTGTTATCGCACGGCACAGTTGACACCGGCATCCTTTTGCTTGTAAAATAATAAACCAACATAAATGAACAGTTTGATGTATGAAGGGGAGTTCAATGGAGACGTGAATGTGCTAAAGACCAAATAGAACACCTAAGATACTAGGCAAAACTACCATCTTGAAGGCAAAGTGGGTCGAAGTAACCCCTCCTCTATTAGAGGTCAGCAAATGCTACTTATACCGATAATGAGTACTTATGCAGCTCTATTAGATTTATCAATAGTATACCACACATCTAATCTTGGGAATATTATCGTGGAGGGAGCTGGCTGGATGGATTTTGAATTATTAAGCTGCAAGCCTGAGACTGAGGCTTCCCATTCTCAGTAATGAAGATAAAGAAAGGAATCAGCTTACCGGTTACCCTATCCTTATCCAACTAATCTTTCATTCAGATCAGACTTTGGGCACCCAAACATATGCAAATTTTAATCTTCAAGACATTCACTGACCCAAATGGACTGTGACAATAACATCTAATAAAGGAATCCTTTTGGGAAAATAACAAAAGCCTAGATTAAAAAGCTTCAAGTTTCTTGTATGCATATGATGGCAATCATCACATGCAAGATAACAAAGGCCAGAATCTCAAAACTGATTCCTGTTGGAAGCAGTTAGTTTGTTGGCAAGATTCTTCCTTTTCAGTTAATTGTAGGCTAAACAGTCTTTATTTAAGTGATTGTAAGTTGTCCTCATCAGCTCCTTAAGTCTAAGGACAGTATAGTCATTTGTAAGTTGATGGTCAAAACCTAATGTAAAAAAAACTCAAGGCAGTTGGTTGCCTGCATCTTGGAGCCTTTTGCCTCCCTTGTTCTCTCCATCCCTATTCTTGCTTCCCCTTGATTTTATTTTTACATGGCATCAGAGATGTCTTGGAAGACAAAGAAAGGAAGTGCTTTGCCGACAGTGAAGAAGAGGAATCTGGCCCATCCTTAATCCAAGTGGGCTTCCTGCAATGACCAAAGGCTAGCTATGAGGTGTACACAGCCTTAGAGTCCAAGACCTGCTACCACACTGCAGAGGTAGAAGAACCATCTGCAGCTGGCTCCAATCAGCCAGCAGACTGATCACCTTGTTCTACTGCCGTTTTTGGGTTTCTAGTTCCCTTATTCTTGAGGAACTAGACCGCTGTCTGCTGCTGTCATTGAGACCCAACCTGCAAAAGGGACCAGGTTGCTGCCAGTGTTGCAGTACCAGTCATATCACACCGGTATCAATCAGTATATATCAATATCGGTTGGTATCGGTACGATACCAGGGGCTAATGCAATGACCCAGTCATGAGCTAGGCAGAAAGAAAGGGCCACCTATAAGAAAGAGCTATCCATAGGAAGGGCTACCCACCAGTGAAACGGTGTGGAGCCACCACTATATCTGGGGGCTAGGGTTGGAATAAACCGGATTAATCTAATATCGAAAAATAGAGAAAAGTTACTAGACTATATATGAAGGGGACGTATCCATAACTTGTGAGGCGCCTTTAAAGAACAAAAATGTGCAGACTTAGCCTAAAACGGACAATACCTCACAAGGGCTGGATCAGATTTTTACGTTATGGTATTAGTGCAGGACTCGTGCAGTACGATATGCATAGTAGTATGTCCTAGCTAGGACATTCCGTCTCAATGAGAAAATGGGATGGGACATTTTCTTATATGTCCCAATACTTGTCCCGGTCTGTCCCAGCTCGTCCCAGCCTATCTTAACCATAATTTATATTTTGACTTGAGATTTTCCTTACTTAAGTTCTTTCTGAACTTATTTTGGGGGGTTCATTAGATGGATATACTCCTTTATAAACTTATAAATCCATCCAAAATGCTTTTATTGCATTAATTTTGTATTATTTCTATGTTTATAAGTTTATTTTCATATTATTTATTATATACATGTGTTTTATATTTGCTAGAATATGTATGAAAAAAATTCCGAGACAGGAAGCCAAAATTGTCCAGGACACTGATATGTCCCATCCTAGTAGAAAAATGGGACAGGGCCAAAGATGGGATTGACAACTATGACGATATGGGTTGGTTCAAAGATGAATCATGTACAAGTTGATGGACCTGTAGTGACTCAATCACAAGCCAAACAGGAGGAGAGGGCTATCCATATAGAAGGACTACTATAGGAAACGGTTACCCACAAGTGAAGTGGTGTGGAGCCACCACGATGTAAAGCGGCTATAGTGTGGAGCTACCACCAAGTTTGTGGGCTGGGGTAAGAATGAACCGGATTAATCTAGTATCGAAAAATGAGAAAATATTATTAGGTTATATATGAAGGGACCATATCTATAACTTATGAGGTGCATTTTAGGGACAAAACCGTGCGAGTTTGGCTCAAAACAAACAATAGCTCATAAGGGTCAGATCAGGTTGTTATAGTTAAACTAATATAGTACCCTTAAATTTAAAAAAGTATATATATATATATATTGGTACAGGCTTGTACTGGGCCAAAACCAACCGATTTTGCTAGTTTCAGCCCAGTACTCATCCAGTATGACTAAAACGGCCCGACACAAACGATACAACATGATAGGGGCTTAAAAGCCCCTAATCAACTCTTCGTCTCACAAATTTCAAATATGCGAGAGGTCAAGAGGCATGGGAGGGTTTAGGAGCTTGATGGGGCTGATGCCATCGTCCTTACGGTCGCTGTAGAATGCCAGAATCGTTGAGCTAGATGGTCCAAGGGGGAGAAGTTTGTGAGGGTAGAAGATAAAGGGAAGTCAATACTATGAGAGGGTGGACTAGAGGGAGAGTCACGGAGTGGGAGGGGTGTTGACAACATTCTATTTTCCTAATGAGGCTGATTACATGGAATGTCAGGGGCATGGTGGGGAGGGAGAAGAGGATCGTGATGAGGGATTTTGTCAGGAGATGCAAGATGCACGTGCTTTGCATCCAGGAGATCAAATGTAATAGTGATGAAAGTTAAGTGACATTATAAAAGAAATCGAAGTTGGAAGGCTACATAAAGGGGTTGCATCCCCATCTGTTGGGAGGTCCAGGGGCCATCATAATCCTTTGGAATCTTGGAGATGATTGAGGAGTTGCAGTGCGCAGGTAGGTTCTTTGTTTCCCTTACATTCCGTAATGTGGACGATACTTTTGTTTGGGATTTTATTGGAGCGTATGGCCCGCAAGAGAGGGAAAGGAAAAAGGAGTCATCGGATGACTTACTTGAGGCACACCAGGTGTCGAGCCATCCTTGGAGTTTGGGAGGTGACTTTAATGTTATTGTATCCTTAGATGAGAGGTATGTGCCTCTCACAGTACTATAGAGATGGAGGACTTCTAGGGATTCATCTATGATGAAGCTCTAATCGATATCCACACATCGAATGCCAACTTTTCACCTGGTCCAACTTCATAGAATCCCCCTCCCTTCCCATCTGCACAGATTTATAGTGTCCTTAGATTAGGAGGACCGCGACCCTTCCTTGGAAGACCTCTGTCTCTCCAGGCCTGTCTCTAACTACAAGCCAATTCTTCTCTAAACCAACAAGAGGAGGGTTTCCAAGCACCAATTTCAGATGGAGAGACATCAGCTTAGCGAGGGTAACTTCCTTAAGTAGTCTCCAACACTTGGAATGCCCCTATCAGGGGAGTTCTGCCATGGGCAGGGTTGTTAAGAAGTTGAAGCTATTGGCAAAAGAGCTTACCAAGTGGGGTGCTAGTAAAGTTCTACCAGGCAAGGAGGCAAAAGAGAGCATTCTTCATCATATTGAGGGTTTGGATGCACTTGAGGAAGCGAGCCTCCTTGATGATGAGGAGAAGAGGCTCAGGAATTCTATGAAGGCAAAATATGGGGAGCTTCTTATGAAGGAAGAAGTGTACTTGCAACAGAGGTCTAAGGATCAATGGATCAAGGAAGGGGATAAAAATATTATGTAGTTCTAGGAGGTGGCCTCTAGCATAAGAAGATTCAACGCTTTGCGACACAATAAAGTTGGAGACTTTACCATGATGACTTAGCAGGATATTCTTCAACATGCTAGACCTTTCCATGCTGATCTTTTTACAGAACAAGACCATCAGAGACCTCCACTACTAGTCTGTTAGACCACAAGGTGTTGGACCATCAGGAATAGGAACCTATTCTAATGTAGCTCGATGACAAGGTACTAGTTCTACCTCCTATGGTGGATATGATCTAAAGAGAGTGGGTCTTATGGACGGTTTCACATACAGAAAGCACAGTGCTACTCAACCAAAAATCACATAAACCTAGAGAGAGGTGAAAAAGTCAGTTGAAGTAGTAGAACATGCTTTTAGAAGCATTTGTAATGATTTTTACATACAAATGTTCCATCATACATAGTTGAATCTCCTTATTTTCTGCCGATGATTGATGTTATAGTAGACTCTAGCCCCAAGTTAAAGGCCTCCACATGTTGACACATATATAGATGTGGTCTTGATGGAAAGTATGTTGAACTTTGACAGTATGTTGAAAGTTTTTAAATTGCCTGAAAGGAGTGAGAATGCACAGTTATGTGAAATAGCTAAACAAGTATCATGAAAAAGTTCATGATTAACTTTTTGATTTATTGTACGGAGTACAATTTTTAAGAAATCTATTAATGCATCAAATTATGCAAAAAATGCAAATTACTTGTTCAATTTGATAGATCATATGGTGCAAGAAATTAGAGATAAAAATGTAGTCCAAATTGTGACTAATAATAATGCAAGTTATGAGGCCAGAGGAAAGAAGTTGATAAAGAAAAGAAAACACTTATATTGAGTTTTTTATTTTTTTTAAGAGAAATCTTCAATTTATTGACATAAATATACAATTTTATAAATTCTACTAGATGTTTTTATTACCGTAAATGATTATGAGTCACATTTAATAAGAAAACATCAATTTCAAACATTTAATTATGTAAAAAAGATACTCTAGGTCCCTAGCATACTAATCAAGAATAATTGAATACAAGAAATATCAATTTGCAAAAAAATGTGTCACACCAAATCTCATAGAAGGATGAAATATAAAATTTCAAGCATCAACACTAAAAACTCATAAATTTTTCAGACATGATATTATCTATGACAATATGACATGCAGTAGCAACAGTACATGAGTCATAAAATCACTCAATCATCCTCATCAAAATCATCAGAAGAAGCAAAAGATCTCTCATCCTCTCTACCAAAGTCTAACTCAATCTGAGTAGGAGGTGGGACATGTGGTTGTCTCTTAATACATCTAACCATCTGAACAAATGATGGTATGTGGACAGTAGTAGATGGAACATGAAACTCTAAAAAAAATGCTCTCACAGCATCCACGATCTTTGCTCTACATCCTCCAATAGACGTAGATGACGATGGACGAATCGACGATATAGGCAGCCTGGCTGTCGGATGTGTACGTCCTCTGCTAGATGATGACTCCTCCTGCCGCAAAAATTGCTGGAACTATACACAGACATTACGAGGGACTAAAGAACATGGAATGCTATCTTTACGTATCCCCGCAAGTCGCTCCGAGAAACGATGGATCCCGCTAACAAAGTGTCCACAGTAAAGACAATAGATATGTCGATCTCTTGGGACTATGTACCCGTGGTCCCATGCTGGATGACATCGCTCATGTGGCATCTGCAAAAGAAGAATTGAAAGAATAATTTAAGAACATGATCTTCATTTGAAAATTTGAACTATTGAATCATATTAAATTATTAAAATGAGACAAACACATTAAGACTTAAGGGTTTAAAATCACAACAAAAGTAAAGAATGAAATACCAATAATGGCCCCAATATGGATATTGTGAAGGCATGGTATAGTTATAAGTCCCCGTCGGAACATCTCCTAGTAACTGAACCTGATAGTTGGATGCCACATAGTCCTGATATTGACTCCAAGTCATATAGAAGTTATATCTCTGATGAAACTCTGTTGAGTACTGTTAATATGCCACATCACTCGGTCTGTATATTGGTCGTGGTACTGTAGGAACATAAGGTACGTCTTCACCATAACTTTGACCACCATACGGATATGCACCTGAAGTAGAATATCCATATGGTTGATGATATCCTGAGACCGAATGATCACCACTGTAAGACGATGTACTCTCATATCCTGTCTGTGGCCGCCGCTGGGAGTTAGATGCATCAGAACTATAATGTCCCACACCTGAGCTTTTCTCATCTTGTATACTCAGCCCATCAAGCTCTCTCATGATGTGGTGCAACCCATACTCATACATGATCGTGCCAGGGTTAGGATTATAAAAAAGTTCATCATCTGAGGATGAGTCAGTGCGCATCTGATCTGGTATGTCTACATGTTGTCCCCTCCGACGATACGGAACCTTTATCAGAGTACGAGGTAGTGCCTCCACAGCTTCATCTGGCCCACAAGGTCCATGGTCGGTATCCTAAGTAGCATACGTGAAGTCCTGCTCCCCAGTATAAAGGACCCTACCTCCCCCACCCCCACTACCACGGGTACTACCAGCTCCACCCCCACTAGTATGGCTACCACCAACTCCACCACCACTACGAACAACACCCTGTCCACCATCCCCACCACTCCCCGCGCCACCATCATCTGTATCATCTCCAGCTGATAAAGAAGATCCACTCTTTGATACTCGAGTATCAAAAGGAGATGGTGTCTCATCTTGAGCATTAGGATCCCACGTTTATAAGTCTACAATGTCAAGTGGATCATCCTTCTTCTTCTTGTCCTTTTTGGATCCTATAAACACCTTTGACATCTAGGACTCCATGCCACTCCATCCCTTCTTATCCTTTGAAGTTACTTCTTTGCCGCATGCTTGCTTTTGCACTACACCAGCTGGGAGATGTGCTGAAGGGCGTGCAGTGGAATGACGTGAACTCTGACAAGAAAGTTGTCCCTATGCAGATCCACTCTGTACCGGCTGAGATCTGGATGGATGTCGAGGTGCTAGTGAAGTTGGAGGAGGCTAAGGTGCATGTGCAATTGGAGGACGCTGCGGTACAGGACCCTGCATTAGCCGCTCCCACTGTGCTGAGTCATCTCAAGGTACTGCTCTTCTGCCCCTTGTGACCAGTTGATCATCATCATCATCATAAGCGTCATCATCCTCTAAGTCAACCTCCTGATCATGACCTGAACCAGCAATATGTTCATCATCTTGTTCTCCACCTCTTGTTGCTGCTGATATTTATGCTGCCAAGAAGGTGTTTGAACGAGGGCCCTCATCAAGATCTACTGTCTCATCAAGTTCTGGCTCTCCACGATCTATTGTTCTGACAACCCAAGTAACCATAGGATCCTCATCATCTCGAAGGTAACTAAGATCAGTAGGATCATAATCACCCTCTCCCTTCTTTGCATCATGTTGCAAATGTTTAATCCTCAGCCTCATATTGTAGTGGACATACACAAGTTTGTCCAAGCGGATGTGTGACAACCGATTCCTAATCTTTGTATGTATCAGTGTAAACGTAGACCAGTTCCGCTCACATCCACTGGAGGAAGAACTCTGCGACAAGATTTTGATGGCTATGTCTCTCAACGTTAGTGCAGACTTTCCCTAATTCAACCACCAATCAGCTACAAAACAAACAATAGAAGTCTATCAAGATATGAAAATTAGAAAGAGCAGTATATGGAAGTGTTTTCTAAACAAAGTTTTTTTATATACCAGCATCATATCTCTGACGGCCAGCTATAGTTGATGGCTCTGCAAATGTCCCTACTGCCTCTCGAAAGATTTTTATCTACATAATTAACAATATTATTACAACCTTTGTATAACAGACACAAAGAAATGATAGAATAATAGATTGGCCACCCTACTTCATTAATTACCTCTACTGCTGCATTTGGATCACCTACAAGTCGGTTAACCACCATTGTCACAGCTGCAATCAAGTCATCATTATATGCCAACGAATGAGCATACTGAAATGCCGGATAAAGATAATATGTTGTAATAAAAGAAAATCACCCATTAAGCATCATTATAAAAGTTAAAATTATCACCAAAGGTCATGAAATGTAAATTGTTCATCTGCCATATACAACTCTCTACCCATGTAGAAGTCCCACCTCCTTTCTACAATCTTCAATAATTCGTCTCCATATTTTCTTGAGATTGTAAGTATCTTCCTCTTTGCAACCTCCAATTTGGCATACATCAACCTTAAGGTTGATGTCCGATCTCCATCCACACAACGCAAGACCTCATATAATGGCTCAATAAGCTGTACAATAAGCTTAATCTTAATCCAGAAATCATTGTTGTTCACCAAGCTTTCAATCTTCTTTCCATCGTCTGTCCCAGCAAATGTGGAGTGCATCCATTTATCACTTCTAAACATTTGCTTCAAGCCAACTTCATATTTCAACATACTCTGTAAGGCAATGAAGTTGGTGGCAAATCTTGTGATTGCAGGCCTTAACAACTCACCATGTGTATGATCCCTCATCAATCTCAATACATAAGAATGGTTGTAGATATATCGTGTAATCTTTTGTGCTTTGGCAACATTCTTCTTGACAGGATTCAACTGTCCAATTTCTTTCAGCATCAAATCTACACAGTGGGCTGCACATGGGGTCCAGAACAAATGAGGTATGCGAAGCATTAGCTCCTCTCCTGCCTTCTTGTACGCAGAGCCATTATCTGTCACCACTTGGACAATGTACTTCTCGCCTATTTCCTCTACGACATTGTCCATCAGTTGCATAATGTATTCATGATTGTGTATCTGATATGATGTATCCACAGACTTATAATAGAACACTTGTCTATCGCAATAGACAAGAAAATCAATAAGATTGCTCTTGGTGGTCCCTGACCAGCCATCACACATCAGGGTAACCCCATATTTCTCCCACTTTTTCTTGAAAGAACTAATACACTGTTTGATCTCCTTTACTTCATCATCAAGATATTTTCATGTCAGTTCTTTTGGAGTGGGGGGTTTAATATGTAACCTTTGAGCTTGTGCTTCATGGATCATACTAGAATAGTAAGAGTTGTTTGCTGCATTAAAGGAGATGCCTGCATGATGCCAAAATTTTGCCACAGCCCTTCCCAATATGTATCTTAGACCACTCTTCTTATTGTAGCTATCATCAACCCTTGTCTGTTTTCCATGCTCCCTAGGAAACATATAAGGGTCAACCTCCTCAACAGGAGTGCTTGATTTGTGTTTCTGAGGCTGAGTTGTAGGTGCTGGTCCAGTAGTAAAATAAGAGGACACATTCCTCCTAGGTTGAGCCTCCCCCCCAGAAGAACTCCTACCAGCACCTGATGATCTACCAACACCCTGCTGAGCTCTCATAAATTCTCTCTCCCGATACTCATGCATACTGAGCTCCAACACTCGCCGAGTACATGGAGGAGGAGGCTCACGTCCATGTACCTCCTCAACATCATCATCGCCATCAGACTCAGTCCAGCCTCCTTCATCATTATCCCCTCCACCTGCAACTGCATAGATCATACGTTCTTCCCTCTCTTTATCTGCAACCTTCTTTAAGCGCACTTCCTTCAAACTTTTCAAGTGTTGAGTTATTTGCGTCCTGACCTCCCCAGGAACATTTTTACAACCAACCACTTCATTATACCCAACAGGTTTTCCTCCTGCACGGTGCTTCTTCAATCGAGAAACACCACCGCCCTGTCTTATAAACTGACAGTAATTGCACTTGAACTTGTGCCTACTGCCATCAACCATGCTCCCATGCTGCCATCCGATGTCTCCGGACTCTCGACGAGGGGGTGGGGCGGCCATCTAATGACAACAAATAAAAGAGAAATAAGAACAAACAAATACATTAAATAACAAGTAAGAATAGTATAAAAGCATAACTTAAAGTGTATTAAATAAATATTAAATATTATATTATGAAAATAAAAAAAATCATTAATATATACTTAACAAATTACATAAATTACAAATATTAATTGAACATATTTATAAAAGTATAACTAAAAGTGTATGAAGAACATAAATATAAGTTGTGGGCATGTCCAAAATTTATATACAAGTATCACATTTAAACATTATTAAGTAATAATATATAATACCATTAACTAATTTGATTACTTAAAATAAGATTTCAAACTAAAATTTTTATACTTAAAATATACAAGTTAAAACATAGATCTAAATCTAATCATTTTTTACTTCTAGAATATAGAGTAGACAATTTATCAATTAATTTATATTTTAAATTTTATTTCATATTTTAATAATCACATTAATACATTAATCTTCATAACTTAACATTTTGAATAAAATCTTAAGCAAACATGTGAAACTCATAGATCTATGCCCATCATCACATAAATATATCATTTATTTATTTATTTGATTTTTCTGTATTTTTTGTTATTTAATAAAAATCTACCTCAAATTTGAACAAATCTAGATTTTTTCATGTCAAATTTATAAAGAGACAATAGATCTACCTCTTCTTCATCTCTTAATACCCTAAACAACATCAAACAACAAGAAAAGAAGATGGAAAAAAAAAACTTAGGGTTCGAATGCTCACCTTCTTGAAACCGGATGAAAACGCTCAAAAGAGATAGAAAACCCCTATCCTTTCCAACAAAATCAACTACAAACCTTCAAAAACACTTGGATCTCCCAAAAACACCAAGAGAAATGGAAGCAAGAAGTGTGGGAAAGGGTTTGGAAGGGTGTGGCTCCTGTATCTGGTGCATTTATGTCCGAACAGAAACGCAGCGGACAGTTTTAGGGGTTTTAAGCCCCGCATTGTATCGGATCGCAGAGTCTCAGGCCGGATCTGAGCGACTCGACTTGTATCGGGCCGGATCGCACCGGTTCGCTGCGAGATGGTGCAATCCGGCACGACACAAGCCGAGTCGATGGCGGTTCAAAGCGACTCGGGCGAGCCGACCGTGCCAGCGCATCGGGTCCAGCCAGATCCGAGTCAACTCGTACGATCCGGCACGATCCGGTACAATACGACTAACCTTGACCGATAC
This sequence comes from Zantedeschia hybrid cultivar, assembly GCA_030544215.1. Taxonomy (NCBI): domain Eukaryota; kingdom Viridiplantae; phylum Streptophyta; class Magnoliopsida; order Alismatales; family Araceae; genus Zantedeschia; species Zantedeschia hybrid cultivar. The sequence continues at coordinate 8,320,772 of JARZZO010000013.1, read as the reverse complement.
AATACGAAGGGGGTAGTCCGATACCACTCATTTGCATTTTTTTTTAAAAAAAAAAAATTTATTGGCTAATACTAGGCTGATACTGGGCCGATACATCCGATATCGATATCGATACATAACAGTATCGACACCCACCAATACTAGTACCAATATCGACCTGCCATCCTTGTTTGTGTACGATTTAGTAGAATTGCCTTAAATTTCATTTCTTTAGAGTCTTTACACAAGTATAAGAATGAGCTCAAGGCTTTTATATACAACACGAAGTTCCTAAATTAAATGGACAATTTGAATGTTGATGGCCAAATTCTTGTAAGATGGCTGAAATTATAGAGGACAAGAAATTTTGAGAGCATGTTAGCCAGTCAATACCTTAAATTGGTGGTATCTCTCATAAAAGTCCTAAAAATGGTGGATGATGATAAGAGTGGCATGGGTTACTTGTATGAGGCCGTGGATGTTGCTAAGTTAGAGGTGAAGAAGAAATTTCCTAAAGTTTAAAATAAGTAACAGACCATTATTAATCAAAGATGGGAATCTACATTACACAATGACTTGCATGCAATCGATAAGTGTACTATTGTACTATTAAATCAGAGATTAATTATTTCACATTATTAGTTGCTAATCGATCAAAATGAACGCAGGCTGTTATTTGGATCCTCGATATGCACACATTGAAGGATAAGCGATTCAAGGAACCTTCAATGTCATACATTGCATATCAAATATGATAGAAGATAAAATATAGACTAAACGATAGGTGTTAATCAATTATATCTTTAAGTTACCTAAGGTCTACTTATGATTTTATTCATGCATTAATTTTTCATTTCAACCTATAGATGGAGACTTATTGACTAAAGATCAAGATATACAATGAGGATTCGTTGCAATATGTTATAAAAAGAGTGAGCCTAAATATACTTAGTGATTAAATTGGACTTACATATCTTACTACCTAGATAAGAATGGATCCTGCTTTATTTTAATTTTCTTTTTGGTGGAAGTGTGGAACAGCTAAGTGGTGGATCATGGTCAACAATAGGGACATGGGTAATAATCCACTGGCTTACGTTATCATCAGAGTATTGAGTCGAACAACATTAACAAGTCAATGTGAACGAAATTGGAACACATGCAGGCTTATACACCCAAAGGTTCATAATTGGCTAAAGATTGAATGATTAGAAAAATTAATTATTATCACTATAAAATGAGATTAAGGGTCAGAAACAACATTTTAAGACATCAATTAAGAGAAAAATGAGCCTCACAACTTGTTGGGCAGAGGTACATAGAAGAACCCTCAGATGCAATTTGCCAAATTGAGGTGGAGACATCATTTGACAATGACTGTCCCTTGCGATCTTGGGTTGAGATGCGAGCTGGACATAATGAGCCCCTTTGTAACCTTGATAATATAGCACAGTAAAAGGGTATACTGGATGGAGCTGTTACAAGGGATCCAAAATTAAGAACATCAAAGAAGCCAAGAGAAGATCTATCTTCGACTAACCTCAAAGGGACCCTATACCTGATAATGTATATGAGGTTGAGCCTCTTAAATATTCAAAATCAGATAACAAGCCAGTGACTCCAAAAATAGTTGGCCCACTATCATCCTCAAAAAGAAGAACATCAACACTCAAGAGAATTACTACTACTGCTAGAGAGGACACTACAATTAAAAAAATTAAGCGTATTTATTTGAAATATACCCCGTGAGCAAAATTTGTACACCAACAACTAATAGAACAAGTAGAAGAAAACAAACGCCAATGACAAGAAGAATTGCATCGTTAAGTAGCCACAACAAGGAGGTTAATTGTCAATTATGATGATGATGACGACCACAACAATGACGACGACGACACAACTTCCTAGTGATGTTGGTGCAACTACAAGTACTACAGTTGGAGGATTTTATGCACCTGGTTTCTCTTTGGCTCATTGACACTGGTAGAGGACACAATCAAAGAGACCATGATGAACAAGGTCATTATGGACAATAATCAAGTTATAGAGGAAGCTAGTAACAAGCAGGGATGTATGACTGGAGATATGACTATGAATGCTTCCAGTTTCATCCAAGCAATAATAGCTATGGGTTAAGGTCATCTTCTTATCCAAGGAAGGCAGATCGACGACCAATCCAATCGATTTTGACCCAAACCAGTCCGATTTCAATCCTCGATCCACCAGTCTGGATGAGGATCATATAGGATCAACTGAGATAGTTGGGATTGGTCCATGATTAGACCAAATCGGACTAGGATCAAACTATTTTTTTTAAAATAATTATAAAAATAAATAAAGGATCCGTCTGGATCAGATAGTATTGGATATGGTTGATTTGGATCAAGCAAATCCATACCCGATCCCTCTCTCTGATTAGCCTTTGCAATTTCACTTATAAGATCCTCTCTCTGATTGTTTGCAAGAGGTTCTTTATTATCTTGCACAGGCTTATCTCTCCCTTCCAAGGTACTTTTGCGAAAGGAAGGGATATTACTGATAATATTTGTCTGGCTCAGGAAATAGTGTACAATATCTCTAAAAGGAGTAAAGGCCACAATGTTATTATTAAACTGGATATGATGAAGGCTTATGATAGGCTAGAATGGAGTAACCTTTTTTATGTGCTTTGTAAATTTGATTTTTCTGATGCCTCGGTTGGTTTGATTAAGAATCTATTTACTCACTGCTGGTTTCAGTTGTATTTAATGGTCAACTAGGAGGCTACTTTAATTCTTCAAGGGGACTTAGGCAAGGGGACCCTTTAGCTCCTAGTTTGTTCCTACTGGCTGAAGAGGCATTCAGCAAAGGTCTTCATGGTCTCTTCTCCAGAGGATTGGTCACTATTCCACATTTTGTGATGATCCTGTTATTTCTCACTTGCTCTTTGCAGATGACACTGTTATCTTTACAAATGGCTCTCAGGCTTCTCTTCGCAAGCTCCTTGCTTTTATCACTATTTATGAGAGATGTTCAGGTCAACAAGTTAATAGGGACAAAAGCTCTTTTCATGTGGCTCCTTCAACTATCACTCAAAGGATTAACCAAATTGTTGCAGCTACTTAGATGCCTCATAAGAGCTTTCCTATTATTTATTTGGGGACTCCTCTGTACAAGGGCATTGCCAAAGCTACTTACTTCCATCCACTTATTGACAAGGTGAGAAAGAAGCTTGCTAATTGGTAAACTAAGCTCTTTATCTCCTTGTGGAAGAATAGTTTTGATTAAGCATGTTTTATTATCAATTTATGTACACATACTTGTTGTTCTCTCACCCTCTAAAAGTATCCTGGATGTTTTGGAAAAAGTTTTTGCTACTTTCTTATGGGGATCTTCCAGTGTAGGTCAGAGAAAACACTTGATTGCATGGAAATACTTGGCTAGACCTGAGAATGAAGGTGGGATTGGGATCAGATCTCTTATTGACTTGAATCGTGCTTTGAGGTGAAGCTTTGTTAGAAGATTCACTCTCATAAAGGTGTATGGAGTGATTACATCCATAACACCTATCTTCAGGGCCAACATCTTTCCACATGTTGCTTGATAGGATCTCCTCATTGGAAATGATCTTGAGATACAGACATTGGGTGTTAGACCATACTTGCTGGTAGGTTGGGACTGGTGTTCTCTCTTTTTGGCATGATAATTAGACTGGACATGATCCACTCAGGGATTACATTTCTCTTGATCAGTGGCATTGATGTGGGATGAGGAGGGGAATAAGAAAAGGGGTTTAGGGGGAAGAGGACATGCTGGCATCGCACCAGGAGGTAAGGTATTCCTCCAGCATCGCACCGGAGTTGGAGAGGGTCGCACCGAGGAAGAGGGATGGGGGTCTCGGACACAGAGGCCAAATCGCACAATCAGGTAATTTTTGCTTCAACAAATCTCTTTTCTGGAAAAAAAAACATACATATTTATAGAGACTCGATCTATAACTCCTCCTGACTCTTGGACTTCCCGTCTCTATCCACGTTTCTAAAATTTCATGAAAATAAAAACACATAATGGGCCATAAATAGGCTTAATAAAAGCAAATAAAAGGTGTTTCCAGGCCTCAAATAGGCCCTGCCTCGTCTCCAAGCCACAGGGACGGCTCCAGGCCCAAAGACGCCCACTCTGCGCTGCCTGAGTCTGCTCCTGCATCAGGCATTCTATTGTTCATGCTCATGATTGAGTTGTTCAGGACTCTCTTACTCATAGACAGGAATTTATGCAGATGCTTCCTCTGGATGCTCTGTCTACTATTATTGATTTTGCTGATTATTTGTCTCATATTCAGGGTCAGGATAAACTTATCAGGCAGCCTGACACACATGGATTTTTCACCACTAAATCAGCTTGGAACCTTGTCAGACAAGTCAGGCCTCAGCTCTCTATTACTAGATGGATTTGGCATTCTCTATTGCCTAAAAAAATTATCTCTATTTGTCTACAGAGCACTTATTGACAGGTTGCCATTTGATTCTGTTATTCAAAGATTCGGGATTTCTATGGTATCCAGTTGTTTCTGCTACTCTTCATATTCTACAGAATCCAAGGATCACATTCTTGCTTTGAGTGATATTGCTAGATTTTGCTAGAGTTTCTTCCTAGATATCTTTCATATCTATACCCATGTGACATCTTTTGATTATATTTTCTTTGTCTTCACTTCCAAGGCTCCTAGCACTTCCCTTTTATGACTTCTGTTTGGATATTATCCCTTCTTGTATTGCTTGGACTATTTGGAAAGCAAGATGTTCTTCTACGTTTAACCAATCTTCTTGCAGCAAAGAGCACATCCTGAGGCAAGCCATCTTCCTTGTTAGAGACATTGCCTCATTATTTCATCCCAAGAGGGCTTCTTCCGCTACTGAGAAAGCCTCTCTGCAGGTTTTGGTGTGATTGATAAGTTTTCTCCTGCACCTCCTTCTCTTGTTCATTGGATACCTCCTCCCAGATCTCATATTAAGCTTAACACTAATGGTTGTTGTAGAGGTAATCTAGGACCATCTGCAGGAGCTGCCATTCTCAGAGATGACAGGGGGCATTTTATTTCCGTTGCTTGTGGTTATCTTAGTATCACTTGCAGTCTTATTTCTGAGATCAGGACTATGATTCTTAGTTTGCAGATGTGCTTCCAGTTGGGTTTTTCTTCTTTCATTGTGGAGTCTGACTGTCATGTTTTGATCATGCTGCTTCTTTCAGATGGCCAGGCCATTCCTTGGATTCTTCATCCTTAGTGGGATATTGATGCGGGACGACTACCGAAAAGACTCTGAACCAATGTGTGGGTCCGATACCAGCAATAGCATCACAAGCGAATAGCAAATAATCACCGAATATTTCATGTTTCCATGAAATTAACTACGCAATGCAAGCACAAACGTACTCGGGAGCCGTTCCCTCGCAAATGATAAAACGAACGGGATCATCGGTAGCGGGAATTACCGAAGTGTTAGGGCAACATCAATGCATCCAATACACTCAAATAGTGTTTCGGGACGTGTCTCTCACGCTATCAATCCGACAATGATAATTAATATGTGGCTAGAATCCTAACTCCCAATGCACGGGAACAAATCCACCATATAATGAATGAGAAAGTGCTAAAGGGGTGGTTCCAAACAACGCTAACCTTCCCATTGTCGAGTGGGGTCGTACCGAAACATTGGAGAATTGTGAAGTGCGGCGTGGGGCTTCAAATAATCACTGGGAACGCATGTCACGTGGGGCACGTCCGAAGACTTGTTGATTGGGAACCCATGCAGTTGACCCTGCCCACACCTGCCCAACAAGCGGTTTGTGGCCGCCTGGGGAAACTAGTGCTTGCTGGAGCACACGGGTACACACGGCCGAACGAAGCGCTCGGGTTTGTAGCAGTACTGGTGGGAATCGCGGACACCAAGGGGCTTGGGCTTCACGTGTGGCCGAGGCGACCGAGGAGAGGAGAGGGCGTGTGATAGGCGGCGTAGCAGTGCGGGATGTCGGGTAGACCGACTTCTACGAACTGGATTGGTGCCACGCGGCACTGGGGAGGGGTAGCGGTCCCGCGCGAGGGCCCGGTCGATGAGGCCGGGGTGCGAATCGCCCCGCCTCGCCGAATGGAAGGGCTTTGGCGGCCGGGCGGGAAACTGCAGCGCGGGCGACGAGGCTCCGTCCAACGAACGCGCGGTCAGCGACGCGTGGCATGGACCTGGCGCGGCGCTCCGCGTGGCGTGTTCGCCCTTGGCGCGACCGACTATCGAGGAGCGTCGTCTAGCGCGGGATCGTATGCGGGCGGGCTTCGGCCGGGGTATTTTCACGCAGCGAGAGAGGGGGGGGACAACGACAGGTGATGGAAACAGTGGCGGCGTCGAGAAAGGGAACGGGGAACGGGACAAAGATGAACAGTACGGGGGAGGGGGGGGCTCACACCCTAAACCACAACACACGCATCATGGCGGCTGCAATTTGCTTTCATTTCCATCCTTCAATACCTCTCAACCAGGTTTACACGTCCTTAAATAAGCAAAGAAACCCTAATGAACCTCTAATAATGTAAAGGACAAAAGTAACCCTCCTTCATATTAAAAGAGGTAGATTTCGTGCAGAACATTACAAGAAAATAAAAAGAAGATAACTAGGCCTCATAACGGGCCTTATACAAGTTCTAACTGCTCATATAAAATGCTCATGTCAATCAACTCTCAAGTAGGCCATCATCGAGCCACAGAGATGCTGGAACTGCTGCTGACGTCCTCCTCCGTCTGTAGACGCGGGTCGGGTCGAACCGGGTCCGTACGCGGGTGTCCTCACCAATTCTCTCCGACTGGGAAGAACTCGACCCTGTCGAGTATGGATCTCGTTCACTCTAATATCGCTCAAGAAGGTCAAGGTCAATCTGTTGTAGCTCCTCGCGCGTAATCCACGTGTCCTCCGTAAGCGGTTGTCCTCTCCAGTGGACCAGATAGCGCTGATAGGTCCCATCCCTCGAAGTAACAACCTGCTCGTCCAATTTGTTTTAGCACTCTGAAGGGGCCAACTCCTCGAGCTTGCAGCTTTTTGACGGTTCCTAAAGGAAACCGCTCAGGTCAAACTCTGATCATCACGTAATCACCCTCATGAAACTCCTAAAATCGCCGATGTGCATATGCCATTTGATTGTAACGCTCATTGCTGATCTCGATGTGACGACAAACATCCTCATGCAGACTCCTAATGTGATCAGCTAGGGACTGAGCCACTCGAGACGCATCTGACGTCTTCGAACAGGGGATAAAATGTGCCATTTTGTAAAACCGATCAACGACGACCATGAACAAGTCGTGCTTTCGGACTGTTCAAGGCAGGCCTAAGACAAAATCCATACTAACGTCCTGCCACGGACAATCCGACACTGGAAGAGGGGTGTACAGACCCGTGTTCTGCTTCTTCTGCTTCGCCGTAGCGCATATGCGGCACTGAGCAACGATACGAGCAATGTCGCGCTTCAGGCTCGGCCAAAAGAATATAAACTCTACGAGCTCAATGGTCTTGTTCCGGCCAAAGTGACCAACTAGACCCCCAGCATGAATCTCCCACGTCAATAAATCACGGACCGAAGTCCGGGGAATGCACAACCTAGACCCACAAAACAGATAGCCCTCCTGAAGGAGGTACTCAATGTGCTCTCTGGAAGGCCCGAACTGAAGGGCCGAGTGGATATGACCAAAATCGGGACAAGTAAGATACTCGTCCCGGAGTCTCTCAAATCCCGTGACCTCTACACTGACAACTGAAAGAAGGAAAGATCGCTGACTCAGTGCGTCAGCTACGCGGTTCGTCACACCCGCCTTGTGCTTCAGAAGGAATGTATAGGTCTGAAGAAACTCGACCCATCGACTGTGTCTCGGGTTCAGCTTCTTCTGGGCGAGGAGAAACCGAAGTGCCTCATGATCGGAGTATAACACGAACTCCTGCGGTAGCAGATAATGTCTCTAATATCTCAAAGCCTGCACTACCGCATAAAACTCCTTATCATAGGTGGAGTACTTCAGCTTAGCGTCATTCAGTTTCTCGCTGAAGTATGCAATGGGATGGCCCTCCTGACTCAAAACCCGACCTATGCCGACACCAAAAGCGTCACATGAGACCTCAAACACCCTCGAAAAATCAGGCAGACGAAGGACAGATGCCTGGGTCATATGCTCATTGATGTCACGAAAGGCTGAAACAGCAACCTTCGTCGAAAGAAAGGTTCCCTTCCAAATGCAGTCAGTGATCGAAGCCGTAATGGAGATGAATCCGCAGATAAATCGGCGGTAGAACGTTGCTAAGCCATGAAAGCTCCGCAATTATGGATAGACTGTGGCTCAGGCCATTCTACCACCGCTCTGACTTTCTCGGGATCAGCGGAAATGCCCTCAGATGAAACGATGAACCCTAAGAAGATCACTCGATCTGTCATAAAAACGCACTTCTTAAGATTCCCATACAGGCTCTCGCAACGAAGAATAAGGCACACCTGCCGAAGGTGCTCCAAGTGGTCCTCCCTAGAACAGCTATAGATGAGGATATCGTCAAAGTACATGACCAAAAATGTACCAATGAAAGGTCGTAGGACCTGAGTCATAAGCCGCATGAAGGTACTAGGGGCGGTGGACAGGCCGAAGGGCATGACCAACCACTCATAAAGCCCATCTTTCATCTTGAAAGCCGTCTTCCACTCATCCTCAGGTCTGATCCAAACCTGGTGATAACCACTCTTCATATCAATCTTTGAAAACACAGTGACTCCCGCCATCATATCAAGCATATCATCAAGGCGGGGAATGGGAAAGCGATATCTCACCGTGATGCGGTTTATCGCGCGGCTATCCGCACACATCCTCCAAGTGCCATCTTTCTTTGGAGCTAGGAGTGCGGAGACGGTGCAGCGGCTCATGCTGTTACGAATGGAGCCCCTCGTCAGGAGTTCCTCAACCTGCCTCTGGAGCTCATAATGCTCCTTGGGATTCATGCGATAGTGCGACAAGTTGGATAAAGTGGATCCCGGAATCAGGTCGATGGCGTGTTGGATATCACGCATAAGTGGTAGACCTTCCGGAACATCCTCAGGAAAGATATCTTGAAACTCATGAAGAAGAGAGGTGACCTTGGTAGGGTGCTCACTCGGGGTCTCGGCAGTAACCTCTCTAACTGCTAAAAGAAACACAGGATCACTCTCAACCAAGTCATGCTCAAGCTCCCTGGCAAAAATAAGCTATAATGCTGCAGTAGAAGGTGTGCCAAGGAGGAAAGGCTAGCGAGTGCTAGTGATGCCCAATCGGGTCGGACGGGAACTGGAACATGTACTCGCTAAAGCAGTGCTGAGAGTGGTAGACGGACCAACAGGCGTGATATTAGAAGGGGTCGCAGCACCAGAAGGAGAAGTGGTACTCGGGGATGCCAAAGAACTCCCCTGAGAAATCCCCTGCTGAGAGGTCGCCCTAGGTCGAGAGGGCTGTAAAGTGATGAGCAGGTCATCGTACTGCAAGTGTTGGACCGCCCCTAAAGGGTCGCGTCCATGTCATGCAGCCAAGGCCTACTAAGAATAAGGCTCCCGACCTCCATAGGTAGGATGTTAGACCAAATCTTATCCTCATACGGTGGGAAGTGAATGGGAACGAGACACCTCGTCTGGATGGGAATGGAAGTAGAATCCACCCAGGATACACGATAAGGACGAAGGTGGTCAACGGCAGTCAGCCCAAGGCGCGCGATGGCATTAGTGGAGATTGCATTAATGCAACTTCCACTATCGATAATCACCTTGCACACCTTGCCATCAATATGGTAGTAGGTGTGAAAGATAGTGGTACGGCGTCAATCATCACACACCTTCGGTTGGGTCAAGATGCATCTAACCACACCAATCCTACCATCAACAGGAAGATCCTCACTACCACCATACCATCGAAACTGAGCCTAGATGCAACCCACAAACTCTCCCTCAGAGTGAAAATCATCCGTCATCTCATCTCCAGCCGCATAACTCACCATCTGCAACTCTAGCCGGGACTCCTCAGGATCCAAATCTCCCATAATCATGGTCCTAGACGGACACTAAGACTGGTAGTGCCCAAATCCTTGACACCTGAAGCACCGACCACAGGATCTGCCCTCCTGAGAGGACTCTCCAATAGCAGGGGTCTTCCCCTTATTCTCCCGCCTGGGTGGCGGGGCTCCCATGGGTGGACGAACAGGGGGGGCCGGTACCGGGTCCCTCTATGGGAAAACAAGGGCGAGAGGGAGGGTCATGACGACTGGAGTCAGCAGGCCTGAAGGCGAGAGCCCTCTGTGGCACTCCTGGTGCGACGCGCTGATCAAGAGGTCGTTGGTAGGGCGGCCTAGTACGCGGGGGTGACTCCACCTCAAACTCAAACTGCTCCATCTCTCTCACGACCGGATAGGCGTGCTCAATGGTCGTCACATGCTGACGGAACAGTTCCTGCTGATACACACGACGTAGACCCTTCCGAAAGCGAGAAAAAGTCAACGCGCTCTCCTCTCGAGCCCCACATCTCATCAGGTACTCGTCAAACTCGGCAATGTACTCAGAAACAGTACAAGTACCCTGAGATATGCTCTGCCACCTATCGATGAGGCGGTGGCAGTAAGTCGAGGGAAGGTACTTCTCACGTACCTTAACCTTCATGTCTTCCCACGACTCGATGGGTTCATGCCGACGCTACTCAAGCAGGTCCTCAACATTCGACCAATATGTCTGAGCCTGGCCTGTCAACTTCATCATGGCGAATCGAGCTCGCCGGGCGTCAGTCATACCCATCCAATCGAAGTAGCAGTTCATGTCGACCTCCCAATCAAGATAAACCTTCGGGTCCAAGGACCCGTCAAAGGTGGGAGCATCCGCACGAGCAGCCCAACAATCATCCAGGTCCTTCGGGACATAATGGGGCCTCCGCTCTTCCTCAAAATCATCCCGATCGTCCGGATCATCCCGATCTCTCGGACGTCGATGACGTCTAGGCGCCTCACCAAACTCAGGCTGAACTCCACGGGTGTACCGACCATACCGATCACCTCGATCATATCGCTCAACTCGGTCAGCTCGATCACGACGGTCGTGTCGATTGAATCGCACGTCCTGATCGTGTCGCTCCAACCGATCATCGCGGTCACAAAGATCCTAATGATCATAACGATCAATCCTATCCACCTGACGCCTCACGCGTCTCTGATCTGCTCCCTCAACCCTATCGCGCGGCCTATTATGCATCAAAGGCCTACGCACCACAACCTGCTCAATCAACTCATCACGTAGATCGTAATCCACCCCGTCATCGGCAAGACGCCGCTCATTGACTGGATCAGCTCACGGAGGAGTCTCATCATAAGGGACATGGACGACCGAGACTGGGTGTCCCGGGTGACATGGAGCCGGGGCATGAGCAAGAACTCCTGGTGCACCCCTAAGACCTGCCAGGTCCTAAATCGTACGCTCAGAATCATCAACCCAGTTCTCTCCAGAACAGATCAAACCTCCCATACTCCCAAGGCGCTGGTCCCAAACATCCACACGGTATGCGAGCTGGCTAACCAACTCGGCTAAATCAGAGACATCCGGAAACCCCGCCTGCGAACCTGACACAGGTGCAAACATGTGGAAAATCGTGCTGCTACAAGTGGATATGCAAGACAAGCAGAGTGATGACGTAATCAACTAACACCTAGACAACTAGCATTTATGACGTAGACCAACCAATGCAAAATACGGAACTAAGTGGATGAAGACACGCTAACACTAAAATGATCAATAAAATAAATAAAATATGCAACAAACATGCCCTAAACAAAACCTATGGCTGTGATACCAAACTAACGCGAGACGACTACCGAAAAGACTCCGAACCAATGTGTGGGTCCGATACCAGCAATAGCATCACAAGCGAATAGCAAATAATCACCGAATATCCCATGTTTCCATGAAATTAACTACGCAATGCAAGCACAGACGTACTCGGGAGTCATCCTCGCAAATGATAAAACGAACGGGATCGTCGGTAGTGGGAATTACCAAAGTGCTAAGGCAACATCAATGCATCCAATACACTCAAATAGTGTTTTGGGACGTGTCTCTCACGCTATCAATCCGACAACGATAATTAACATGTGGCCAGAATTCTAACTCACAATGTACGGGAACAAATCCAACCATATAATGAATGAGAAAGTGCTAAAGGGGTGGTTCCAAACAACGCTAACCTTCCCACTATCAAGTGGGGTCGTACCGAAACATTGGAGAATTGTAAAGTGCGGCGTAGGGCTTCAAATGATCACTGCGAACGCATGTCACGCGGGGCACGTCCGGGGACTTGTTGATTGGGAACCAAGGCAGTTGACCCTACCCACACCTGCCCAACAAGCAGTTTGTGGCCGCCTGGGGAAACTAGTGCTTGCTGGAGCACACAGGTACACACGGCCGAACGAAGAGCTCGGGTTTGTGACAATATTGGCGGGAATCGTGGACACCAAGGGGCTTGGGCTTCACGCGTAGCCGAGGCGACCGAGGAGAGGAGAGGGCGTGTGATAGGCGGCGTAGCAGTGCGGGATGTCCGGTAGACCGACTTCTACGAACTGGATTGGTGCCACGCGGCACTGGGGAGGGGCGGCGGTCCCGCGCGTGGGCCCGGTCGACAAGGCCGGGGTGCAAATCGCCCCGCCTCGCCGCGTGGAAGGGCCTTGGCAGCCGGGCGAGAAACTGCGGCGCGGGCAACGAGGCTCCGTCCAGCGAACGCGCGGTCGGCGACACGTGGCGTGGACCCGGCGCAACGCTCCGCGTAGCGCGCTGGGCGTGTTCGCCCTTGGCGCGACGGACAATGGGGGAGCGTCGTCTAGCGTGGGATCGTATGTGGGCAGGCTTCGGCCGGGGTATTTTCACGCAGTGAGAGAGGGGGGGGGGACAACGACAGGTGATAGAAACAGTGGCGGCGTCGAGAAAGAGAACGGGGAACGGGACAAAGATGAACAGTACCGGGGGGGGTCACACCCTAAACCACAACACACGCATCATGGCGGCTGCAATTTGCTTTCATTTCCATCCTTCAATACCTCTCAACGAGGTTTACATGTCCTTAAATGAGCAAAGAAACCCTAATGAACCTCTAATAATGTAAAGGACAAAAGTAACCCTCCTTCATATTAAAAGAGGTAAATTTCGTGCAGAAAATTACAAGAAAATAAAAAGAAGATAACTAGGCCTCATAATGGGCCTTACACAAGTTCTAACTGCTCATATAAAATGCTCATGTCAATCAACTCTCAAGTGAGCCATCATCGAGCCACAGGGACGCTGGAACCGCTGCTGACGTCCTTCGTCTGTAGACGCGGGTCGGGTCGAACCGGGTCCGTGCGCGGGTGTCCTCACCAGATATGCTCTACACATTGCAAGATTCTGAGTATCCAATTCCAGCATGTGGTTAGAGAGTGCAATAGGGTAGAAGATGCTTTACTAAACTACTCCTGCACTTCTCAGGCTACTCAGAGATTCAGCTCAGCTACTGCGTTGCCTACTTCTATTCGAGGAGAGCTGACTATGGATAAATCAGGAATTCCTCAATTTTGTTTTTAGATGTTTCATGTACCTGGGGGGGTGGGTATTTTTCCTTTCTTTCTTATTGTACCTCCTTGGGGTAAGGTGGCATGTCCCCCCCCCCCCCCCTGTGTCTCGATATTTTTCAATCAATAAAATACCAAGGGCATGCCCAGGGTCCTAGATAAGGTTCTGAGCCTAAAAAAAAATGCCCAATCCATGATTCTTCCTACCCTGTTCTTATCCTCAAGATGCTTCTTCTCATCCTAATTCAAGACTCCGATCAATTCAGCAACTTTATCCTCCAAGAGGGATCCAAAGAAAGATCCATGAGTAGACTGCATTCTTATTTAATTATGGTGAGCGTAGGGAATACATGCAGCCTTCTTATGGACATGGGCAGCAACAAGCAGAGGATGAATTAGAAGCTTCTTCAGTGCATTATCCATGTTAGTCTAACTAGTTCTGTCTCTGATGAGTAAGGATCATCTTGTTTTGTCAAACATTGTTAGTTATTAATTATTATTACACTTGTATCATTTCCATGTCTAGTATGTAACAATTAATAATTCAATATGCATGCTTCTGAAAGCCTGAATCATAGAGTAACTATACCTCTGATTCTTTTACCTTCAAAACATTTTCATTTTTTTTATTTTTCCTATTTTTTCTGTTTTTTCTGAACTTTTCTTGAATTTTTTAAATGCATCTGATATGCATATCAGTCGATACAGCCAATACCGGTACTAGTACGAATCAGAACCAGTACCCACAAGTACCGAGACCACTACCGTTACTGCCGTTCATGGTTGCCTCGGGCCTTCAAACAGACCATGCTCAGCCCATGGCTTCAGGTCTTCAAGCAGACCAGTCAATTACTACTAAAGTCCAAATAAGCAAACCTTAGACAATTTGAATTATCATGATAGCCCACAGACTGAATTAAAATTGGTAGATCAGATTGCCAAGGAACGTTTGCTCTTTCATTGCAGAAATCAAATCTCCTTGAAGATGGGTACGCAAGGTTTTGTGAAAATAAGGAAAATCATGACATCTGAATAACAATGCTAATTTTTATCTCCTAAAAACTTGCAGCAAGAAATGCCAAGGGACAATTCTTTTAAAATTGAAACTGACGCAATTCCATCAGATCGTAGAAATGTCATGACCCAAGAATAACTATGCATGCAAATCAAAGACACAAGAATATAAGTAACTGTGCAAGAGATGTACATACCTGTCAGGAGCCAGTTAATTAACTGGTGCAGTGGCAGCAGTTCCTTCTTCTGTGATCTGCGAGATGTGGACCACCACACCATCACTGATGACAACCCAATCAATGTAGCCTACCAAATAAACATATCCAAATATATATATATATGGTGAAGTAGAATGCCAATCAAGACAAGGCAAGAAACCATTATTTCTTATGGATACCTGAAGGTGGAAGAGTTTTGGTAACCTAGATGGTCGTACATCTGATCGAGCAATGCATGACCAACACTGATCACTTCTAGCATATGACTCAAACAATCTGGAAGCTACTCCAATCATGATAATAATAGCTCCACTTGCAATTCTATCAAAATGAAGGGGAGAAAGGGGGAAAAGGGTAAATGGAGATTTCAGAATCACTTCTGACACCAAAATTGGCTACCAAATTTTCTGTATAACAAAAAGGAGCACAGGAACAAACAAAAGACAGTTTAGCCAGGAAAAGAAAAATAAAGAGAAGGATGAAACAACTGGACAAGCTGAACTGATCTGACAAATTAATTAAAAAAGAAAAAAAAGGCACATAGGACAAGGATTCTCTGATATGAAAGCATATATGACAGTTTTTTTGCATGTCACATTGGCATCACAAAGGAAAAAACAATATCAAGCACTAATATTAAAAAACTGTGAACCTCCAATAGAGTCAAAGAATGCAAAAGATGAAGATGTTCACATGCCACCTGTCAGCTTCATTAGCATTGGTGAAAGGCAAAAGGCAAAAGGCCCTAGCAGAACCTGACACTGCAACCTACCACATAAAACACTCTGCTCATTCCACAATCTGCCAAGGAAGACATGCCATATATGACTAAATGAAAAGGAGAGTAAAGTTGAACATAGGGAAAAAAAATTCACTATGCTCTTCTCTACTCTCCCCTTTCTTTCTTTTCCATTCATCTAATCATGGTTATGCCTTCCTCGACAACTTGTGGAGGCAACAATTGCAACACCCATTAGTAGTCTATATTTTGCAACACTCGCTCTACAAGGTTGTGATGGCATGGTGTTAGAAACCATCCAGTTAGCACCAGAACTGTTTAGGATCAATCAAGTCTGCCAGTTTTCAGGCTGAAGCTGCTGGTTATATATTAAGATATTAAAATTTTGACAAAACCAGCTCCGAGGCAACCTAGCATTAACTTGGCTAATCTAGGCTTCAACCAACTCTGAAATTGTTTCAGAACTATAAACCGAACTGAGACCAGATTTTTTTTATTTTTATTTAATATCTGATATTTTTATTAATAGTCATTAACATTCTTATCAAATATTATCCAGCCCAAATTGACCAGAACTAGCAGGCTCCAGTATCAATCAGGACCGGAATTGGAAGAACAACAGGCCCTTGCTGATCATAGTTGTCAAGATGGCTGCCTAGGGTGCTGCCTAGGCATCGTCTTGTCGCCTTGGTAGATTCACATCCAGTAGGCGCTGGACCGAGCAGCATGCCTAGGTGGCCCAAACTCCCACTCTAGCACGCAATGGGCGCACTTGGACCTATAAGTCCTATATAGTGCCCAGTCACCCAGCCACCTATTTAAAATGCCCCTGACCCACCCAACCCCAGACTCCCCCCACCCCACAACATCTTAAGCCCCGACCCCATGGAAAGAAACCCTCATAGAGCTCACCATAATACCCCTAGGGTCTCAAATTGCAAAATTACCAAAATATTCTTCTAACCTAAAACATGCAAAACTTTCAGAAAACTCCTTGAAACGTTCCTGTGCCTCCCAGACTTTGCCATGGAGTATTGTAAAGCTTTTGGGCTCAATTCAATCTATCTATTCAGGGATCCACACATCTTAAAAGTTGATTTATTTAGGACATCACCTATGGCAGTTAATCAAGGTATTCGATCGTTAGAATGTTATAATTAACATCGACCGACGCCATTAGGAAAATGTCAAATTCTCAGATCTACAGATAGTTCTAAGGGAACTTACACCAAATTCTTGGAATTCATGTTCCTTTCCTCTTACCTCCATAGAGAATGGAATTCATGGCACACAAGGAAGGATCGAGGATTGGGCACGGATCAGACCGATCCATACCGATCAGATCGGCCAATCCGATTCGATCCCAGGCCGATCCAATTCGATCCCCTCCTCCTTTATAAATTATAAGGGTTCAAAAAAATTAAAAATTGTGTAAAAAATCTTTAAAATATATACAAATGATTACCTTTGTTGGAACCTTGATTTCTTCACTTTACCTTGCTATCTAAGTCAACTTTACCTTGTTTCCTCAGTAATTGGTCTCTCTGTAACACATAATCGTATCTTTATCTTTCATCTCTAAAATTTTCTTTCTCTTGCTCTTTTTTTTTCTCTTATTAACAATCCTTAATAGTAAATAAAATCTATAAATTTACTAAGTTGTGTTTTGGAAAAAACTTACGAAATATGCACCATTATTTTTTCTGTTGAAAATTATCTGATTCTAGATATAAACGACAATCATGGTATTAAAATTTATTGAAATTTTTTGTCAGACTGAAATCCGTACCCATTTTGGTGCTAGCGTTACATTCTCATAGAACAACATTATACGATATTTTTAATGTATGATCTTATCTTGTATTATGAGAATATGGTACTAGCACCAAAGAAGATATCTATTCTAGTCATTGATAAAAAATTTCAATATATCTAGAACCACATAATCTTCAACAGAAAAAAAGAACGGTACATATTTCTTAATTTTCTTCTAAACTCATATATATAAGAGATGGAAAACAAGAGCAAGAAAGATAAATTTTTGGAGAGATTGTGAGAGAGAGAGAGAGTGTTATAAAAAGACAACTTACTAAAAAAATGCCTTAAAGAGTCACCCAATCGTTGTAGAGTGCCACTTATCATAAACAAGTCGATAGAAAAGAGAGTTTAAACTTTAGACATTAGAGAGACAAAACATAGCGAGAGAGAGAGGGAGAGAAATATTAATTAGATAGAAAAAAAATTAGAGAGAGGAGAGAGATTAATTAGATGGAAAACTTAGAGAGAGGGAGAGAAATATTAATTAGATAGAAAAAACTTTTGAGGGAGGGAGAAATATTAATTAGATAGAAAAAATTTAGAGAGAGAGGGAGAGAAATATTAAATTATTAATTAGATAGAAAAAAACTTAAAGAAAGAGGGGAGAGAGAGAGAGAGAGAGGACACTTGGATGGATGGAGTGGAGTGGCTTTAGGGGGTTTATATAGACCCCCCAAGGCCCAAACTAGCCATCGGGAATGTTCCCAACGGCTAGCTTTCAAACTAGCTGTTCGCAACGGCCAGTTTGAAGATTGTCGTTAGGGGCCAGATCGGCCAATCTAGACAGGGGATCAAGCGATCTGCACCGATCCCATCAGATACTCCCGATCTTGGTCCAAAACCGGAGGATCAGGAAACAGGATTGATCGGACCGGCCTGAAACCGATCAAATTTGTCAATCCTGCCAATCCGGCATACCATATTGGCACAAACACACAAAATAAAACATAAAACATGAAAAACAAGATGAGGGCAAGGGTGGTCTCCTCATGTCCCATAGGTGGTTAGGCAGCATTTTATGAATTTCTAGGATTTTTTCAGTTCAGGGGTATTTGGGGAATTTTTTGGACTTTGGTCATTCAGACTTATTTTGTAGATTTCTGAGACTTTTGGAGGTTCGAGGGTATTCTGAAATTTTCCAAAGTTTGGGGGCATTTTCAGATTTTTTGTGGAATTTATGGGGTTTATGGTAGTTCAGGGGCATTTTAGGAATTCTGGGATTTTAGTAGTTCAGGGGTAGTGGGAACT
Organism: Zantedeschia hybrid cultivar; assembly: GCA_030544215.1. Taxonomy (NCBI): domain Eukaryota; kingdom Viridiplantae; phylum Streptophyta; class Magnoliopsida; order Alismatales; family Araceae; genus Zantedeschia; species Zantedeschia hybrid cultivar. The sequence continues at coordinate 8,302,157 of JARZZO010000013.1, read as the reverse complement.
TTTGAGGTTATGCAAAAGGCATTGACGGCATTTCAGGCTCTTAGAACACGAGCGTGTGAAATGCACTAATAAGTATAAATGGTCCACTATTAGGGCATCCATCAACTCCGCAAGCTCTCCATCACATCCAGCCATTTGTTTCTCAAGCTGGCAGCCGCCACATCGGGTTGAGTACCCTGTCATGTATCAAGCCAATTAGATTGCTTTATGAGGATCATCATATTAGATGAATGCCTGGGAACCAGGTAATATCAACTACTGCACAACCTACAGACTCACCTTGCCACTGCAGGGCCAAGTTCAACAACACAAACTTCCCCTGTTAAGCTTTCTGTTCTGATTCGGTTTTCGGAGTTGAAACCATGTTCATTAGCAAAGTCTCCCGCAGCTCCAGCAAACCATGCGCACTTCATTCCAAAATCCTTGCTGAAGCAGCAGATACGTTGATCTGGCTTCACATAGCTATTCCAAACATTAGATTTCACCCTCATTTTTACTTGCTTGCTTCAGAAATTTTCAGTCCCTTATTGCTCCTTTATCCTTGTTCTTCCCTAGTATCCACACTTACCACCTCATCTGCCACATGCCCCTTCATGATATAACTAAGCCCCTGATTATCAAGATAGAAGAGATAGCTTCTACCATGCCATGGTGCCTGAGGATGATGCCTCTTTGGGAAGGATGCTTGTTGAACAGAAATTTCAGATCTCCACACTTGGGTTTTTGTTTTAAAAACAAACCTAGGTGTGTGCATGCACACATGCAAAATAAACTAGGGTTTATCCTAAAAGCATGGCTGCAACTAGGGTTCATGGACCTAGTTTTATGCATGAAAAACCTGCAACATGCATGAGATATAAAAAAGAAAGACAAGGGATACAAAAAAATACCTTGAACCAGCCGTCAACGCTGCAAAAATCCAAAAAAAAACAGCGGCTAAGAGAACTCCAACCAGCAGCAAGAGCAAAAAACCAGTAGCAAGGGACCAACCAGCAGCAAGAGCACCAACAGCGGCAGGAGCAGCCGCAACCACCAGCAGGAGCAAGCGCACAGCAGGGAGAAAGAGAGACCGGCGGTGGAGGGAGAAGCCCTAGCCGGCTCTCTTTCCCCCCACCGGTCCCCAAATAGACCCCAACGGTGGTGGGAGTCCAAAAAAAATAAAACAGCAAAAAAAGAGAGAGAGAGGAGGAGATAAAGATGAAAAAAAAAAAAGAGGACGACCGGTCACCCCCCCCCCCCGGTGGCACCCACCGGTCTCCTCCCTCTCTCCCATCTCTATCCTCACTCCCATCTCTATCCTCCCCCCATCCTTATCTCTCTCTCTCTCTCTCTCTCTCTCCCTCTATCCCCATCCTCACCTCCCCCCCCCCCACCGGCTGCCTAGGTGGCACTGGTGGGGGGTGCCACCGGTGGAGCTCTTGCTCCCCACCGGTGGCCCCTGCTGGCCTATAAAAGGCCCCCATACCCAAGAGAAAAACACGCAGAGAGAGCAAAAAAAAAAGCAAAGAGGCCAAGCTCTGCTCAAGGTTTTCTGCAGAAATAGAAGGAAAAAGAGAAGCTCTTGCGGAAGAATCTGTGCGTGAAAATAAAAGGACAAGGATATTATGTTGTTTTCTTTTATTCTTGTAACGTTATAAGCAATAATAAAACCTAAGTGGGTTTATTTCTATTGGTAAAATAACCTTAATCTATGCGTGGTTTACTCTTATTGGTAGAGTAACCAATTTATAATGGTTCATTCTTAATAGAATGACCATGTGATTTATGGTTCTCTTATTGGTACAACGGTCGTGTATCACATGAACCATCCTATTAAAGATACTATTATCTATTGGTTCCTTTAAGTTGGGTTTATTTCTATTGGTAAAATAGCCCTAAGTTGTGTTTGGTTTACTCTTATCGATAGAGTGGCCTTAAGTTTGATGGTTCATTCTTGATAGAATAACCATGTGGTCATATAGTTCTCTCATATTGGTAGAGCGGCCATATAACCCATGGACCATTTTTATTAAAAATGAACTAAGGTGTATGTTGTGCCTCAATTAAATCATTGTTGTTGCTTCATAATTGTGGTTCATTCATATTGGTTGAATGGCCGAATAATTGTGGTTCCTTCATATTGGTTGAAGGACTATTAAGGGATATCCTTAAATATGTGGTGGCCCTCATGCCCCATTAGTTAAGATTATTCTTTAATAGCCTTCATCCTCTCAAATGAACCCAAAGAGGGGATATGCTGCCCAAATAATCCACTATCCTACTTAAAGGATACTTGAAGGATAACTCCAAATAATTCACTTTCTTCAAAGGGTCCTAATGAAGGTTGGACCTTAAAAATCTATCTTCTTAGCACTCTAAGATACCCGAAGTCCTCATGTCCTTGTGAGGATCTTAAAAGTCCTTTAAGTATCCTTTAAAGGATCTTCATGAATCTTTTTAATAAAAATAAAAAAAGAAGTCATGTTTACATCGAACTTAGGCAATTTATTTTATTTCCTGCTTCAATCAATGGGCTTTATTGGACGGTTAATCAAGGGTTGCCAATCGATGGTTAGTGTAATTAACACTGACCGAGGTCAGTGGGGAGAGGTCAAGAATACGGATCCATGCTTGATCCAAAAGAAACTTAGACTTGAGGATTAATCCTAAGTTCTCAAGGTCTACATTAAAAAAAAAAAAAAGAGAAGAACATGATTTCAAAAATCTAAGACTGTTCTTTCAAATTCAAAAGGCTCCTTTACAAAGAGTAAAGAAATTCTTTCAAAAAAAAAGGAAGTCTCACAATGCTATATCACATCAATTAGAGATGATTCTGGAATTCAAAATGTGTTCCATGTCATTTAGTTGGCTACATTGTGCATGCAAAAGCTTATTACCACATCCATCATGTTCATTGCTTTAGCTGCTGCATCACAGAATGTGAGAGGGGCACTAAAGCTACCGTGTCCCAACAATAAAGAAATGCCAGTCATGATAATTTTGGGGTTGTGAAATTGTTAAGTTTAACCATCATGATCCTTTTTCTATCTCGCAGCAGTCCAAGCCAATAAAGGCCACTTCAACCAACCCACTCAATCCATTGATTCCATTCAGAAAACACATGGCAAACAAGGCAAGATTGAATATGCCAGCCAAGAAGTTGCCCAACTTAACCAATCATACTCCAATCTAATATTTGTTAAACATTATCTGAGAGTGCTCGCAGCCATCCCCTTTTGCTATAACAAGGGTAAGAAAAAAGATAAGCCAAGTTGGTCACCTGCTAGCCAAATGAATTTCAACCTTACCTGTAGATGATCCCATTTGTATCCCTTATTCTACAGGTTTCTGAGCTGAGGCTACTCCAAGTTCAACACCTTCACCACCCTCTGCAATGAAACTCAAGGTTCCCAAAAGCACAAGATTGGCCAGCCCAAGATTGATTTGCATCCAAAATCTCCTATGACTCTAATTCATTCAATCAAAAAGGAAGGCTCAACCATATCTTAGAGGTATTCATCAGCTCTGCTATGCCCTACTGTTCTGCTGTAATAGATTAGCGCCGCAGAACTGTAATTGATTAGACAGGTAGACTGTTAGATAGTTAGTTAGTTAGTTAATATGTTAGTTCAGTTGTATGGTCAACAGTTAGATATTAGCTCAGGTCAGTTAGAAAACAACTGAGTATTTAGTTTTGAATCGGAGCAAAAATTGGACCTGGGAATCCAGGTAGAAGGAGGATCTGGGTTCCAGCTGGGAGGCGGTTTCTTTTAGTTTTCCCTTTTGGAATCCGCTAGCCGGGTAGTGTTTCCAGACAGATTAGAGTTTGTTTCCTGTTTGATCTGGGTTGGTTTTAGAAACCAATCAGGACGAGGTTAGCAAGAGCCAGTTTGGATTTGAGCTAGGATTAGATCCTATTTATATAGGCCCCTTTTAGCACAGGCAGCCCACACGATTTGCTGGAATTCTTGGAGGACTGCAGCTGCTGGAGGGAGGCTTAGCTTGGGGTTTTGCTTATCGGATCTAAGAGGTAGGTGAATAAACATAAGCAAGATATATTTTGTATGTAACAACTATACTATTTGAAGCTTTTTTTAAGTGTTCTTGAGATTTACATCTGTTCATGAATTTGATCTGATCAATGAATTTGATCTGATCAACCTGCTCTGAGAATCTGTTCTATTATTATTTTATGTAAATAAATTTGATTTTAAACTTCAGTTTTACTCAGTTCTATTAGCTTTCAAACATGTTCGGCTTTGATCTTTTATAATCTATTGATCATGTTCAGTTTTGATCTTTGATAGCCTGCGAATAAATTCATCTTCAGTTCCTTTGACCCTCTGTTTAGTTGAAATCTGAATCTGTGCATATTATTTGTGAGAACTAGAGATCAGACAAAGCCTTTTTTAAGGGATTTTGGGCCAAATCATTATAAACATTCATAAGTTTGGCCGGGCCTGTGGGCAACAAGTTTTAAATCCCAGAAGCCATGTATATATGTAATTGGTATTCTATGGTGGGACTAGGGACTCACCAATATTGTGCAGGGACTAAGACCTTTGCACTGTATGCCTAGGTGATTTGGTATCTATTCCGTCTCCTTAAAATTGGATGAATGTATGTCTACTAGTTCTGATTTGATATTTGTTAGATATGTTCTGTTCTGGCACAGATAATGTGACAATCCTGAGATCTGTTTGGTTGATGATCCTTTCGGATTCTTGGAATCAGTCAATTTATGCATCAGGACTGTTTTGACCCTCTTTGAATCAGTTCAGTTAAACTCAGATCAGTTCAATTTGATTTTAGTCCATTTGATATCCTCTTAATCAGATCTGTTAATCAGACAACTCTTTGAATCCTTTGAATTTGTACAGACCTGTAAGGCTGTAAATCAGTTATCTTTTGATCTTATTCAATTCAAATAAGTTATTATTTCCATTTGACTCAGTTTAATTCTAATATCCTTATTTCGAATCTGTTAAATCAGTATCTTTTGATTCAGTTTAGTTCAGACCTTGATATTCTTCGAATTCTGATCAGTTCTGACCTATTTGACTGTGATTAATGCTCTGCTATTAAATCTATTTTTCTGTCAGTTAATGGGTTCAAACTTTAGAATAATTGTTGTCAGTTAATGGGTTCAGACTTTAGAATAATTGATCGAAAGAATTTTCAGAAAAATCAATTATTTAAAGGACTGAACACTGTTCAGGAAGTTACAGACCCCAATCGATTAACTAAAGAAAGATAAGTTAGGTTATCAATTCAGAAATCACCCATATTGTATCAATTATGTCTCTGTTCAGCTATCGATTATGTGTAATCTATCGATTAAGTCATTTACACAGATATTGATTAAATGCCCTCAACATTGGTTAGCTTTGTTTTGCTAATCGGCTACTCTTTGTTCATGTAATCGATTACCTTATGTTCTGCTAATTGATTATCCTTTCTCTTTGAAATCAATTAGGCCTTGTTTCTGTAATCGGTTACCTTCAGTTTCGATATCAATTTCCTTCGTTCTTATAATCAATTACTCTTTGCTCTTGTAATCGATTACCTCCTGATCTCGTAATCGATTATGCTTTGTTCTTATAATCAATTAAGCCCTCATTCTAACTTTGATTATATGTTGTTCTTCTAATCGATTAAGTCCTTGTTCTGTAATCGACTAGGTTTGTGATTCAGACTTCGATTACTTTTGTATAATCGATTATGCCTTTGTTCTGATAATCGATTATATGCCGTTTGGACCTCGATTATGCCTTGAATACGAATATCGATTATCTGCCCGATGATAATCGATTATATTCTGATTAATTCTGATTAACCTCTCGATTATTGACCTTTTATACGGAATTCAATTTTTTGTCTTTTTCCTTTGAAATCTGATTCTTTGGCAAATTCTTTAAAATTCGCGTATTTTCTGACTGATAAATTAATTATCTGAAATTCTGAAAATACCTCCAATTATGTTCTATCAGTTATTAATTATCTGAAAATACATCTGATTATTCTAAAATTATGATTACGCTTTGTTAATTGTTTCTTTGAATTTATGTACATGTTTAGAACTGCATATTCCTCAAAGTATAACTATTATTTGTTGTTTTTAATTATTATACTGTTAACTTGTGATGGTTTTGAAGCCTACTGAGTACTTGTACTCATAAAACCTACTAACATTCTCACATTCTAAGGCCGAGGAGGTTCCTAGAGTTTAGAAGCTTTTGACTTTTGCTGGGAGCTAAGAGCTTGCTGTTCTTCAAGCGTTTAACTTAGTAATTTCAGTCTCAGTTTAGTAGAATCTGTAGTAGGGCTGAGAGCTTATGTAATTTTTGTTTAGCTTGAGAGATCTAGTTTGTTATTTCTAGAATTTGGGCTATGTAATTGGCAGTCTTTGGTATTGGCAATGTAAGTTGTTGGATTTATTTGATAGCATGGATGTTCCTTTAAGCTTTTGATTATGATGTTCCCCACAATATTTGTTCTGTTCGTTGCGTTGTTCCCACTGTCACATATGCAATGGCCTCACAGTAGGCTTGTGACCTGACCTGGGGTTCCGGGGTGTAACAAGCTCCATGCAAACATACAGAGAAAACTGCAAAAACCTGTCATCCCAAATATGTTTTTGAACTTCAAAATAGAATAGGAAAAACCAAACATAATAAGAAGGTGATTTCAGAAAGAGCATTACACAAGCTGTGTGTTATCTGGAATCTCTGCAGGCAGCATGGTGAAAATGGACAAGAACCAACAAACTAAACATAAATAGATTGCCGTAAAATGTCTTCCCCAGAAAAATATAAAGGCACCAGCTACTGGTCCAGCAATCAGGAAACACCAAGTATACAGTTTCCTTTCTGAGAAGCTAGAGACCTGAAGAAAGCAGCAAAAGAAGTCAAAGATAAAACTATAACCATTTCCAGTAAAGGAACAGGCACAAAACATAAACCGTACATACCAAAAGTTCAAGAATGAATAGTGCCATGACGCAGGTATAACAAAGTTTTGCAATGGCAGTATACTTTTTACCAGAGAGCTTCCTCCATGTTGCCTTTATAAACCGAAAATTATTAAATATCCGTGTCCATAGAAATACAGTCATTGCAACATACACATGATAAAGAAGTGGAGATTTCTCCAGAAACAATAGAGCCGAAAACAATCCTGTCAACAGACAGCCAACCAGATACACCTGACCAAAATGAGAGACAAATATTAGCCACTGCAGGCTTCCAAAACTCAGAAAAGTGTCAAACCAGAACCACACTCAATCTTGGTACAACAGCGAGAGACAATTGTCTAATGTCTACTTATTACTATACCAAGAAATGAGAAAGTAGTGCCCAAGAATATGCAGAAGCCCTTAGTAAAATGGCAGCTAGCAGGATCTCCAACCCAAACATCATCAATAAAGGCACACAATTCTAAAGAAGAGGTGACAGTTATAAATGGATAGTGCCACAAAGGTAGCGAAGAATACAATCTTCGAATTTGTAAAGAAACTGCAGATAAAATCTTGCCACAGCAAATACAGAGGGTAGGGAGTACAACTACTACAAAAATTTACGAAGTGCATTAATCTAACAAGAAACATTCCTCAAATATTTCTAGGTAAGAGAATGTGAAAACTGAAGCAGTCAGAAAGAGCGCAAGAAAATTTCTCATGGGTATTGTTATATATGCAGATAAGTTATACATGTAGATAACTTGCCTTTCTTCTTGTACTCTGTCGGTCAACCTCATTCATCACTGAAATACTTTTCCCTAAGGAGGTATAAGACTGTAATATATGAAGAAAAAGATTGATGATCCAGCCAATATATCCAAGTGTGACAGTGGTCATCAACATCAACCAATCATAGGTTTGAAAATAATGTAAGCCAGCTAGTGCGATACTTCTAAGATTCTGGGACAATGTCAAAGCAGCTTCATAGTCTCTCCGAGAAAGAAGGTCTTCAATCTGATTCAAAACTGATGAATAATTTTCTAATGGTTTGAAAGGCTTGAAGCGCAATGAGTTTGACCGCTTAAGTTATATACATTTAATCAAGGAAAACACCAGAACAATAACAGGGAACCATGTGCAATTAAACAAGAGAAATGTAATATGCTTCAAAATCAAAAGAAAAAGAACAATTAGCTCCTTATCCAGAGGATTGAAAAAGTACACAGACGGCCATGTTTACAGATAGAAATCTCTTATTGAAGCACCACATGGTAACCAAAAAAAACCTGATACTACCAAAAAAATAGAAGTTAACCTCTGATTCATAACTAAAATTAGGACAAAATACTCACAGAAATAAATGATACATCCAAAGTACAGCAGATAGTGCAACAAGCCCATGGCCATACCGTACTAACCTGCAACTTAACTAAGTTTTAGGAGTTACATATATCAGTGTGATGGTAAGCCCCTTTGGAGAAGTACCTTGTATCCTTTGACTTATTTTAGGACTTTGAGTTTTTAGCATAAGAGATGGGCACCATGATTTGTGAGATTTTTATATTAATCAGAGGGGGCCATTTTATGGGTCAACCAACATGGGTGTTTTTGTGGAATCGTCAAAAACATGATTTTTCTTCTTGGAAGGAGGAGTTCAAGATATTATTTTTTTGACATTTTTACTGGATTCAAATTGGCGGGTACTTTCTTTATTTACATGTAATATTTTACGCCCTGTTTGGTTGATGTATTGGAAGGTTGTATCAGTATTACTTTTGATAGTGATATTGATAGCAATAATTTTAGGTGTTTGTTTAGCTTATATCACTTTTAAAATTCGCTCACAATAAAGCCCTAAATAATAACAGATTTAATACTAGTATGACCCTGTATTAAATCTGATAGAGAAAGGCCTCGATGCCTCGACCCTTCACTTCTTTTCTTCTCTCTGAGCTTCTCTGTTTCCTCCATCCTCCATAAGGTTGGGCGCCATTGCCATGGCATCTCCTCCACAAGGCTCACCGCCCTCCCGTCGCCTCCATCTCCATCGTAAGGCTCGCCTCCATGGTTTGTTTCTCTCTCTCTCAATGGGTAGGCGCCCGAGCAGAACTGCCATCGTATCCCCTGGATGAGGTCGGGCTCCCGCCGGGGCACCAGGGACCGACTGGATTTGTGTCTCCCGTCGGCGATTCTATGGGTGGGTGCATACTTTCTAGTTTTCTTTGCCATGATGTGCTTCCTTTTTCTGGCCACTCGACTGCACAGTTCTGACGGGAACGGTGGGAGTAGGAAATGCCCTAGCCCATCCCCCCAGCTGCGTGAGAAGGAGAGAGGTGTTGGGTCTACTCTGATTATCTGGGTTGGTGGTCGAGGCGAGCTCTCACTGGACAAGAAATCTAGGGAGGAAACCTGAAAGAACCCCAAGAGCTCAGAAACGTTGGCAACCACGGCTATACAAGAAGGAGCTCGCGGGCCACTAGTTCATGTCCAAGCCATCCGGCGCAAGGGTTGCCTAGGTGCTGCCACCGCCCAGAGCAACCCTTCCCCACATGGCGGCCACGGCGCCTTCCCTTCCGAAGGCCGGAGCCCCTCGGACCTCCTCTTCCTCACTAGTGACGATGCCGCCCTCCTCTGTTGATCTGTGAGTCTGTCGGAGGCGACCAGAATAAGCACTCAGAGGGCAACATCTAAAACCTAGAGGCACGCAGACGACGTGTTCAAGGAAATTCCTAAACCAAAGCGGAAAAAAGAAACAACATGTACGAGGAAATTCTTGAACCAAACCATGTTGAGCATCAAGCGGGTGCCCACGATGGTGTCGAACTTCCAAAAGGAAGATGATGTCAAGGATGGCAGTGGTGGCGGCAGTCGAAGAGGGTGCAGACGGAACTGCCTTTCCAAATGCTGCATCAACATCTGTATGTGCACACTTTGGCTGTTCCATCACTTTTGATATTGCCACCTCTTCAACCAAACACCTAAATATTGTATCATATCAATTTTGATATTATTATTTAATATCATAAAAATATTAATATCAAAATTAATACAACATCAATTTTAATACTCTAACTAAACAGGACGTTAAGTAAATGAGACTAAATAAGTAAAAGCCATTTACTATGTTCAGGGAAATAAAGACACTTGAGATCTGTCAGCTGCATAATAATTAAGTATGAAGACAATTTTAGAAACCATGAGTGTAATGTGTAAAGAAAGACACTAGAGATCTGTCAACTGCATAATAATAAAGTATGAAGACAATTTTAGAAAGTGTGAGTCTAATGTGTAAAGTTTATTTCTTTTAGTGGGCCTAAGATAAGTGAGAATGGGTATTGGGCTGGTTGTGGTCCCGCCTTAGTGGGCCAGCCCACTTGTGAAGGGTGGTTCCCTAGTGGACCCTTAAGTGAGGCCCATTAGGGGAGCTGCCGCCAGCTGTTTTTGCTGCCAGCTGTAAACAGCTGGCAGCAAGCTGCCACCACCCACCCCTCTATAAAAGAGGGTGAGTGGTCAGTCCCTCCCCACTGTGGGTCGGCTGAGCTGCAGGGAAAGGGGTGAGAGAGAGAGAGAGGAGGGTGGTGGAGGTTTTTTTAGCAAGGTTTGCCAAGGCAGCTGAAGAGGAAAAAGGGGAGCTGCGCTTTGGAGCTCCTACCTGCTGGTGACAAAAATTAAGTGGAGCAAAACAGCAGCTAGGTAGAGTGCCCTCTACCCCTCTCCGTTCCTTTCTAAGTCTTCTTCTTTTTCTTTTCCTTTTCTTCCTTTCCTTTTTAGGAAGTGGGTGTTTTATAAACCTATGAGTAGGAGAGGAGGTTCTGCACAATTTACGTTGCTGTGAGGAAAAGTGTAATTGTGAATTAAGAAAACCATAGACAGGGAAGAATATGGTGTAAATCTGTTAATTCATTTTGGTAAGTTGCCTTAAATCTGAACAAGGTAGAATTATTCTAAAAACATGCATAAAGACACAAGGGTACGAATTCATTGTTTTGAAGAAAGGATTAATTGCTGTTATACATATACACATACATGCAGTTTAACTTCCGTTTTGAAATATCTATTGTTACTATGGAATCTGGATGTGTTATGTTTATATGTGAGCTGTTAACATATGAATGTGATAATCTTGTTGTATGTGATAATCTTGCCATATTGATTGTGTTAATCAGAATTTAACCCTTTTACGGTGGGTCCTTGAGAAACACAAGGATCAGGTTGTAGCCCTTTTTACTAGGGGGTGTGGTCAGACCCTAGGCTGCCCTTTTACTGGGAGACTAGTGTCCTAGTCCCGGGCTCTATTGACCGTGGGATAGGGAGTGGAACCTCCTCTTGTGTGCACACGTGAGCGGGCCTAGGACAACATGAAGTTGAAATCATGTGACCCAGTTAGTCCAACAAATCAAGCATGGTTTAGATGGAATATCACATAAATGGATAAACCAAGCCTACTGTGACTGTTACTAACTGTTGACATATGTTAGCTGTTAAATTACCGTGTAAACTGTATGGATAGCTTGCTTAAATGACTTTATTTAATTACAATTGAGTATGTGTATTTGTGAGATTACCCTGCGGATATTGTTACACGAAGATATAAGATCAGTTAGGTAGTGAGTAGTTCGTATGTGTGTAATGTATGAGTCTTTAGTTATTGCTTTTCTCAGATATGAGTCATGTACTCCAACCGATGTAGCACAAAACAAGAGGAAGTTATGTATAACAATGTACTTGTAATTTACTGTTTAAACGACGAATATAAATCTGTTTGTGAGTCTCTTGGGCTGTGTTTGTGCCATCTAGTACTTTTTACATGTCCTCTATGTTTTGCCCTTCCATTTAAAGCCTGCAGATCACCAAACCTAACATGTGTTTGTGTATAACTTTTCCCAGTTAGCCTTAATGCCACTAAGGATGTGATTAAGACTCCGGGACGTTACACTTATTGTATGACAAAGTTGGATACTTGACACAAGGAGTGAGACTATCAACAATTCTGAGACTAGATGATATGCCCTGCCTTGGGCCAATTGTATGGAAGCATACTGTTGACAATATAACATTTATTCAGCTTTAAAGGGAGACTAAGAGCTGTTGTACAGATATCCAAAATGGAAACAAGTCATCAAATTAGCCACAATGGCATCTTCTTTGCTTCAGCCGACCCCATCTTTCTTAAAGATTTTCAGATGAAAACACGAAGCTGCTAAGAACAAGATGTGGGTAGTGTGGTCTGCATCAATTTAATGAATTTTAAGCAGAAATAAAGATGTAAACATATAGGAAAATGGCATAGCAAAATCCATCCATGTCCATAAAAACACAGGTTTTTGCATCTGCATGTGTGTGCTTGTCCCTTTGAAACCTTGCTATCTTCTCTATGATGCAACATAGGAATAAATGACTTTTTTATTTTGAACGTGGATGGAACTTGTATTATAAAGATGAAAGAAATTGTAAATTTACAAGAAGGAAAAACAACAAATCCCCCCCCCCCAATACAAAACACCAAGAAGGTGCAACCCCCACTATCAACTCTTCTCTAGAAGACAAAGCAAGGAGGAATTATAAGACTACAACTTACAGGAAACTTTAGCCCACCCTTTAACCTTATCACAAACAAAAGAGAAGATCCTATGTGGGGTAGCTGCTTCCCACCTAAAAATCCTACTATTTCGCTCCATCCAAAGTGCCCAGATAGTTGCATGGAGAATCAGCCACCAAAAAACCCGATCATGCTTCAATGCCCAAGGTCTTCCCCACAAGAGGAGGAGGCTCTCCACAGAATCAAAGCATGAGCAGTCTGTATGAAACTGAGCACCTATAATCTGCCACACCTCCCTGGCAAAGGAGCACAAGCTGAAAAGATGATCCAAAGACTCCTCTTCCTCACCACAAAGACAGCACAGTAGGTAAATTGTGTAGGAATCGAGCCAGCCAGTCACAATTCAGGAGCCTATTTAAGAAAGCTCTCCACAGCAGGATTTGCACCTTAGAAGGACTTCTGTACCCCACACTGAAGCGAAGAAGGAGAATCTACAACCCCCATCAGAAATGATAGAATAAGTTGACTTAACTAAATGGGTACCATCCTTGTCCCATCTCCAAATCTAACAATCTTCCATATCTGGCTCAAGTTGAATCGACTCCAGTCGTTGAAACAGCAAAAGCAGATCCCCCAACTCTTCCTCTCTCAAATTTCTCCTGAACAAGGGATTCCAAGTAGTGTGGCACCAGACTCTGTCAACCACTTGGGAAGCAAAGGCATCCTGCTGCAAAGAGATGGCAAACAGATGTGGGAAAATGTCACATAAAGGCTGAGAAGTGCACCAAACGTCATACCGAAAAAGGGTGCTCCTTCCATCAACAACGATGTGCGATCCTACCTTAAACACATCCGCACTAGAAAGAATACCCTTCCACAATGGAGAAGCATTGTAGAGAGTAGGTAGTAGAAAGCAATAAATGACTAACTACCCAGCAATAGAGAAGTTTAACCAGCATAAAGTAGCATACATACCATTCACTTTTCAAAATGAAAAACAAAGTAGCATATGTAGCAACTTATATAAACATTCATTAACACTTACGAAATTACACACAAAATCATTCAGATGAAAGGTTATCGATCTAGGACACTTCCAAACAGAAAGCATAACATAAAATCTACCCCAACCCAAACTGAACCTCAACCAGTTTCTTCACATACATCATAACTCATAAATACATAGTTCAAGGCGGTTCTTCAAGGATTGCTTCTTCCTAGAATCATGAGGAATGCCACATCATCTAAGGTCAGGAAAGGAAGTTGTCTTCTTTGAAGGAATAAACTGGAATAATGAAAAAGAAAATGTTAAATAGGGAAGAGGGGGGGGCGACGGGAAGGCATGCAGTGACACAAGACAGCACAGTATCTTGTGCTAGGAAGCTAAGACTACCCCATCCATTCCTATGTCTCTTCACCACTTGCAAGGCTGCCATTTCACCTCTCAGACATCACCTGCATAGATTGATAGGATGTACATCTTGTCAGGTAGGTTACTGGATTCATCTGCCCTACCATGGAAAAAACAATGTCTTCCAGTTTGGATGCGTCCTTCACCTAGGCCAAACCCACAGCCCTCACTGGACCCAACATTCATCTGGCATATGCACTTGAACCCAGTTGAACACCGTAAAGCTAAGAACCAAATAACATTAAAGGCATCCAAGCAACATCAAAAATGTAGGCCAACAATCTTTCAACTCAGAATTCAAGGATGTTCGCTAGAAGATTTAGAGCCACAATATAGCTAATAGTACACCAATTCTATACAAAGAATATCACTAACAGCAAAGATTTCAGTGAAGTTAACCATCAAGCCATGAAGATCCTGAGTTCAGAGAATGAAGTGCCAGCAGTGAGGCAAATATGACACAAGTAATGAGCACTACTGAGAAGTAGTTAGTGGAGATCCAGCATCTTTTAGACAAAGGAACACTCAACCTAAATCTAAAGCCATTCCTCCGATGCTGGTAGTGACAGATCTGACAAAGCAGGGAGAGGTCATGGGCAGGGCAGCCAAGGAAGGAAGGAGGGAGAAGGAGCAGGGACATATGGCATGGCAATGGAGATGGTAGCAGAGAAAACAAGGAAAGGGGATGGGGGTGTCATGTTGCACAGCAATAGGATCATGGTTGGCAGTACCGGTATCGGCCGGCACCGGTACCCATGGTTTAAAGGGTATCGGCCGGTACTGGGCCAGTACCAGCCGGTATGTACCGGTACTGGTACCCACCGGTACCAGTACTGCCATCCATGAATAGGATGGACCTCCACAGGTGATGGGGATCTCATGCTGCAGAGGGTTATTGTGATAGGCATAGGAGAAGGCTGGATGGAGGCTTTCTCAAGTCAATGACAACACAGCAAACTGGGGCTCTGAGGAAGAAGTAGAGCATGGATAGGCCGGCTTCAAAGAGGGGGGCAAGAGAAGAACCGATTGGACCTATCTAAAGTTCCATTCAAAGAATAGGTTTGCGATCAAGATGCAAAAGAATATCGGATCAGCAGAGCTCACATTCATTCGATCCGAATGATTACAGATATTTTGGATCAGATTTAAGATAATCTGATCCAACTTACATTCCCTGCGAAGAACATACACTGATCTCTGAGGTATACAGTAGAACCCAACTAGAATCCGCATAAGTACATACTCCTCAAAGAGGTACCCAAAAGAAAAGCATGGATAAAAATTATCCATTAAAAAGACATGTATATGGCAGATGAGTGGCAACATCTACAATTTTTAGATCACGGACACATTGTGAAATGTGGACACAAACATACGTTCAACATGATAAATGTTTAAAGTGGAACATGATAGCACAAGGGGTGATCAAGGTTTGCCGTGTGGCTGATCTGTGCCAGATCTTCCCAGAATCCAAATACGACGCAGTACCAATCTGACTTGCACGAGCCGCATGAGTCAGGCTCATTCAAGTCAATGAATTTGTAGATGGCAATGAGTTTAACCATGTGTAAGAGAAATATACCCTATTAATTGATATAAAAGTGTAAATTTACTTACCAAATGAGAAAAACTCAATCTAAAACTACTCATTATGCATGTATAAGTCAGCATGATCCAGTCCGATACAATGCGACTCGCCTAGATATGAGTTGATTCATACGAGTAGGTACAATATAGTATGATATGGCAAACCATGGAGGTGACACACATACATTTGCTCATGCACATGCTGGATCAACTGAACTATGTCCAAGATTGATGGCAAAGGGTGCTGTTGAATCAGATATTGCTGCATTTGAAAGCTTAAAACAAATCCACTTATGTGTATGACAAACCTTGACGTGTTTCAACACTGGTTCAAAGCATCAGAAAATGAATTTCTTTATTAGGACCATGTTTGTCATAGTGTTCACATTTCTTTGCGCATCACCTTCTTGCTAGACAAGCTGAACACAGCCATTACAGAAGAAGCAAAAGCAGAAAACTCAAAACAAAAAAAAGAACAGATTTGTTCAAAGGATACGAGACTTTCGGAGGAACTGATTGAGAATTTGCTTTGTGTTTGCCAAAGCAGCTTCAACTTCTTCTCTCTTACCGAAGATTGAAGAGGAAACAAATTAGTCAACCATGTGTGATTACCATCCAGTAAAATGTCTAAAAAAAGGGCTTGATATTGTCCCCATGAAAAGGGTTTCAAATTACACAAACAACACAATAGTGATACATTCATGAGTAGCATTGCATAACTAACCTTACTGAGATTAAGGTAACCCAAAGGCAAGTTTCCAACCGAATTAACAGGGCATGGAGAACCAATGAGAGTAGCCTGGCAAAATTTCAAGAGCTATCAGGTAAGAGAAGGCCAACAGCATTATACTCTTTTCACTGATCAAAAATAAGGATGTGCAAAAGGAAAGCTCAATACAACCATCAAAGGTGCTATATCAGCCTGATTCACATCCACTCTTTCAATGCCAGTAAGACCCCAGTCTGCAGGTGTGGGCATGTCATGTCTATGCTCATCAACAAAGCGGAAACCATCATCCAATTGGGTGTTATGGGGCAACCATCTGGGACTCTGAATTCCCGCACCCCATGCTACAAGTGGGGTGTCAGTGTTTGTAGGGTGCCCATCACCATGACTTCCTGTCAGTAAAATCATGGTTGTGTCAGGTTGTTAGAAAAAGAAAATATTGATGATCCTGAAAATGTATGTTCTGTAACAGGAGTTGATGCTAGTCTTTGTTCTACAGCAATAAAGCAAAAGATGGCATTTATGAGAAAATACAGCTACCATGATCGTTACATTTCAAAGCCAACAACAAAGATCAATTCTCATCAATGGTGGATTTCAGAATTTGTGAGCATCTCCACGTCTACGATTCTAGGTCACAGGTGAGAACATGCATAATATATTTATGCGACGAAAACTGAATTACATGGCTGACATAGTTAGATAATAAATAAGTCAATTCCTCGGCATTAGGATGGACATGAATAGGAATCTTTGGCATGTAAAGATTTTAGAAGCGAACGACAAGGAGAAATGAAGAAGAAAAGTTGACAAGACAGAAGAAGTTCCATTAGTAGATTAAGATTAAAAGAGTTTATCAGAAGTGGTAAGAGGACATGAAGGCTAAAACCACTGGCAGTTCGTTACCGCACAAGGTGGGTACAGGTAGTGCATTAAGCAGTGTAACATTGCAGCAGGAAAAAGGAAGGGAACGACAACAAAGAAAAGGAGAAAAATGATAGAATTGTAAGAATTAAAACAGGAAAACAAACCAGCAACAGAAAAGAAAAATAGATTGGTGATGTTTTGGTTGAAAAAAAAACAAGAGAAGAATAAAGGAAAATGTATTATCATGGAAGAGAAACAGAGAGAAAATGTAAAGAGAGCAAGAGAGATGAGAGAAAAGAATGATAAGGACAAGAGTAAGGACAAGAGGAATAAGGAAGCAGATGAAAATTAAAAAAAAAAAAAAAAGAGAAAAGAATCATGAAGCCAGTCTTTCTCTAGATGTACTCTTATCCAATTGCTTGTTACCTGTGCCCAGCTTGCTTCAGTAGAAAACAAGATAAGTCTACCTCAGAAATACACAAGGAAGAATATGATAATATACATCCATCAGTATAGAAATTAAAGGGGTTTTTGCAAATAACTCCCTAAAAGATTTTGTATTTGTGGATAATCCCCTGCATGATTCATATTTGCATATAACCCCTTTAACTATCGTGGTATTTGCATATGCCCCCCTTAACTATAGTGTTTATTTTAAATTTCACTTGGGTTAAAATATTGTTACCTTGCATAAAATATGTGAAAGTTGTTAAATAAAAATATCAAAATACGTTCGGGTAAACACCTCAAAAGAAAAATTGCATAGATATTCACCTATAAGCTTGACCTATTTGAACTTGACAAGCATATTTAGCATAAAAATATATATTTCTAATTCCAAATACGTGCTGTAAATAGAAATATTTTATGCAAAATATATACAACAAGCTTACTTTTCGAAAGGTATATACAACAAGCTTATCAATGGATGTTTATGCAATTTTTCTTGTGAGGTGTCTGTATTTTAACTGAGGGTATCATTAGTATTTTTATTCAATAGCTTTTATATTCTATATAAGGTAATCATATTTTTACTCATATTGAATTTAAAATAAATGACATAGTTAAGGGGCTTACACAAATAACACCATACTTAAGCGGGTTATATGCAAATACGAATGATACAAGGGGTATCCACAAATATGGAATCTTTTAGGGGGTTATTTGCAAAAAAAACCAAAATTAAAATACATGAAATTTGAAAGTTGACATATCAAACCTTTGTCACTCATTCCATGGTCTGCAGTAAAGATATAAGATGTCTGATTGTCATTGAAATAATCTTCAAGAAGATTGTACACACTCTCAGCAATACGATCAACAACTTTCACATTGTTCAGGTAGGTTGAAGAATAAGGGCGATGGGCATGACCATTTGTATCGCAACCAAGCAAGTGCAAAAATACAACTACATTTTCCTGCATAAGTAAGTCCTTCAGCTTGTGATCACCATGGGACCGATTCAGAAGTCCATGAAATTGATCAAACGACCATTGATCCAGAAAAGAAGCATCTGCAACAAACTTTTTTACACAAGTCAAAAACTCCTCATGTTAGAAATCTACCCATTTTTAGTAGATATTTTATCCACAATTAGATTCAAAATGTCCCGTATAGAATTATGTCATTCTAATCCCTTCATTTACATAAATAAAAATGCAAAGAAAAACTAGGGCATCTAAAAACAACAACTATTGGGATATAGCAAAATGATAATGATCAAGTATATGATGATAATGATAACATTGATCAAGGGGTCCAAGACAGAAGAAACAACAGCGTTTACACTATGAAATCACATATATTCATTTAAATAGGTACAATAGTCATATATATCCCTCTCCATGAGGAGCCCGAAAATCACACAAAAGTGGCTGTCCATACGAAAGCATCCTATTGGTCCATGAATTAGAGATTAGAGAGTCACATAAACCCTACCTCCCACATTAATCTAGCTCATGTGTATATACACACAAATCGTATACATGCTTAAATAGATATGCATGTGCACTTGAACATATGTGCTAGGGACTGCTGAATTTATTTTTGACTTAAATCTCTTCCCTAAGATGATTTTTGGGGGAAGGAGCAACACATATTCTATTATTCCAACAAGATGTTCCAGATTGTGTCTAAAACAAGCTTATTAACAGTGAAATTAATATTGAGATGATTTATGACTTAATATTATTCAAGAGAGCTACAGAGCTATGTTTTGAGGTTTTGCAAAGTTCAGCCTTTAGAAGCCCAAAATAGATCAAATGGTCTGCCCATTTCCATCAATATACTATTCTGCTCAGATAAGCCCCACTGTTTTTAGGACTACTTTGTTTTCCAAGAGAAGGTGTGGATTATGCCACCAATTTTACTATCAATAAACAGAGCTGTACAATCGAGTGATGAGGTGAGATTCCTCGACTGCCAACAGAAAAACACATTAAAATTACTAAGATTAAAACAAACTAACTAAAAGTTCTTTCGAAACTATGCTGAAAATAAAATAAAGAACGGCTCCACTGGACTGTGAAAACACTAGTCACAGTGCTCATTGCAACTGCTAAATATTTCAATTTGTATATGTGCCTCGTTGCTGCCTGTGTTGTGAACCATCCCCTGCACTGTGCTCTTGTGGGGTATCATTCTGAAAATTAAAGAAAATTTTGAGCCTTTTTTCCTGTTGGATTCTTACAGATCCCAACGTACCATGAATTGTGACCTTTTAACACCCCTATCCACTAACCGTATAAATCATACATCTTCCCTGAGGTCAGTTATATAGTTGGAAGGTTTTGCATGGAAGGTTTTGCATCCAAAGATTCATTTTCTTTCCTGAATCTCCCTTTGCATCACTATGTAGAATAGAACCCACCATTTTGCAACAAGGTCTTTGGGATCTGGATTATCAGCGAACTCAAATCACAACTGAAGTACCCTTTCACTGTAGGAAGGACATTTGTTCCCAGTCAGGCATGTCAGGACAACGGCAGTACACTAAGCTGCCTGCAGCAAAGTAAATAAATAAATAAATTTGACAGTGACAACGTAAATTTCAACTGCACTATTAAGTCTAGACCCTGACAATGGAGAACTTGATTGGACTCTTGATATTGACTGACCCCTTGAAGATCCTCTCTAAGGCTCACTTTGTTTGTGGAATAGGGCCGGAATAACTAGTATAAAGGCCCTATTCTGGTTTGGTTGTGGGGATACCTAATTCCCCCAATTCCCTAAACTCTACCTGGAATACCTAATTCCCCCATTCCCCCAATTTTACCCTTTATTTCACTCCTTATTTGACTTATTGCTACCAAATCACTTGGAATAGCGCAGTGTAATTCTCCTTATTCTGGGTGGAATACCAACAACTTACCAAATCAAAATACCTCTTATTCTGGTTTAAGAAATCCCCAAAACCTTATTCTGATTTAAGCTATTCTGCAAAAAAAAGTGAACCTAAGGTACTTGACTTCATTTTTATACTCAAAACTAAAGGCACAAGTTTCTATCAAGACAAGGCCGCTATAATTGTCAACTAGGTTCCTTTTGACCACATCAAGTCCCGCCCATGACTAGATTATTTATTTTCCACATAGCTAGTTGTCTCAAGACTGGTGCTACAAAGTGTCCCTTGAATTTGTAGTCATATATCTAATTTGTCTTGAAAGTGGCCAAGCCTAAACCTAACTTGGAAGTGATAGAGTCATTACCACACCAATCGTGGTCATCAATGCTTTGTAAGCAAGCTCCACCAAGCCCTTGTTTGTTGGTCCTAACAGACACCCGTTGTCTCGAAAGGCAGGAAAGTAACAAAACTAGCTGGGGTCCAACAGCTTGCAAAACTGTCTATATCCGACTATGTATGCGCTTAAGTAAGATTCTACTCACTGTCCTAGATCAAAAGTCCGAGAGTCGACCCGAGTCTCCATGGTCTTGACCTAACTTCCACGATCATAAGTGGGGTAGTGTTCCCCAACTCCCACCCTATGTGGGGTTATGGTCATAAGGGGAAAACGAACTAGCGTGAGGATGTCGCTTCCCCTAAAAACTTAAAAGATACAAAACACTCCATAGTCCACAACTCTGCTTGGGGCTCAACTCAGAAATAGGCCACATCAGTCAACCTGTGCATACTGATACTCAATTTACAACTTGCACCCATTAAATTAAATACATAATGATATTTTTATGCCATTTTAGTTCTTTTATTCAACTCAAAGAAGGCATGTGGTTGGTGGGCTGACGTATGTCTAACTTATGCCTGGTCACCACCACACCGCCTACTTTCATAAAATTGACACCTCATCTTCTAATACATATAGCAGTCTAGCTTTTATAGGCTTAGTGTCATAGGATTACATCATTTAAGACGAACTAAAACATCTAGACTTAGGCATCCAGGTTAAAACTGAAAAAGACACACTTACACTCGAGGAATGCCATATCAGATCTCGACATCATCTCAAAAGGCCAAAGAGAAGAGATTTTGAAGAGATGTCAAAGAGACCGGGAATTAAGTCCAGATCATGATCATCCTATAATTTTAAAAACATTAGATCTTATGCATGTAGCCATTCAATATGATCAAATTTACACAATAATAAAAAATATAAAAACATATTTACACATATACAAGGATTGCTTTCTTGAATCTCAACGCCATCTCAATGTGCTGGAGAACTCATCTATCATCATCGTCATCCCGTTCTCTATCAGCATTCTCGTCTCCTCCTCCTCTTCTTCTTCTTCTCCTCCTCCTTTTTTCGGAAAAAATCGGATTGTACCACTAATTTTATTAAATAAAGAGAAGTAGTACAATCAAAAAGATAGGAGAGGTTCCTATCTTAGAAGACCAAAATTAGAAAATACAAAACTACACACACTTCTAAGAGACTTCTCTAATCCAATCTTTCACCAACACCCCTATAATATGACGAGTCCAATTATACGGAAGGGACAGTACAATGTTCTCAATATAGATAATACTTCCCCAGAAAATATTGGCATTCCATTCTTTCCAGATGCCCCAGCAGATAGCATGTGGTAGAATTTGCAGAATTTTCCTTCTCGTACCCTTCGGTAACTTGGACTTCAATTGATGAAAATATTCCCACATCTCTTGCATGCTGTTAAACTGGACAGAAATTTTAAACCATCTGCCAAATGAAGACCATATATCCCTGGTAACCTGGCATGTGACAAATAGATGATCAATGTCCTCTGCATTAATTCCACACAAAGCGCATTCCGTATCACAGTCCCTGCACCACTTGTTTCTGTAGACTTTAGTGGCAATACGCCTTTTAAATAGCAGCCGCATAAAGCTTTGAACTTTGAATGGGGATTTGACCTTCCATATGTCTTCAAAATGCCGGAATGGCTGGTCTCCTTCCAAAGCTTTGTAAAAAGATTTGACAGAGAAAACTCCTTTGTTAGCGGCCCAAATAATGTGGTCTTTGTCATTCAAACTAACAATAATTGCAGCAAGTTCACATATTGAAGTTCCTCATTGTCCTTCAGTCCCCTCCTCAAAGTGATTGACCACTGAACATTCCTATTCTCTACAGCACACTCATCACTAATGAGACCACCTTTCCTGCAGGCCAATTGAAAAATGCATGGAAATCTTTCCTTTGAGAGTTTGATTTCCCAACCACTTCTCCAGCCAGAACAGAGTATTCTTACCATCCCCAACCTTGACTGACATGTACCTCTGAAAGATACTAGTGACTTTCAGGATATCCCTCCAAATAGGTGACACTGGACTTATATTGTCAGGATGAAGAAAGAAATTTGGTGAATGCTGATAATGTTTCATCCTCAGAATTCTCTTCCACAAGTTTTCCTCTTCTGAAATCAACACCCAGATCCATTTACCAAGCATTGCAACATTCATTAAATTTAAACTTTTCACCCCCGTTCCCCCTTTAGCCTTGGAGCTACAAACTTTCTCCCGCCTAACCAAGTGAATACCTTTATTATTCTTATTGGTACTCCCCCATAAAAATCTTCTTCTGATCGAGTCTATCTGTCGCTGAATGGACTTTGGCATCAAGAATACAGAAATAAAATAATGAGGTATAGCAGTCAGGACTGAATTGAGCAGGGTAATTCTTCCTCCCAAAGATAAATTTCTAGCTTTCCAGACAGATAAGCTTTTTCGCATCTTCAGAAAAAGAGTATCCCATGCAGATAGAGGTATTTTCTTGTAATGCAAGGGTAAACCAAGATACGTAATAGGTAAATCATCCACCTTACAGCCCAAGGTATCTGCACACTGTTCGCATAATTCAGCCTGCATGTTTATACCCACTATGAAACTCTTATCAAAATTGATCAACAAACCAGAGCAAGCTTCAAAAGTTTTTAGAATGAAAAACAGATTCCTCATTTCTTGCATATCTCCCTCCAAAACGATAAGTGTGTCATCCGCAAATTGCAGATGAGAGATGTCAATAGGAACCCTCATCACTTGAGCTCCATGTAACCATCCTTGCACCTCAGCTCTCTTACAGAATCTGCTAAGAATGTTGGCGACTAAGACAAATAATAAAGAACCTGCTAAGAATGTTGCCCACTTACAGGACCATTCAATTTTTAATGACCACAGCATATTCAATATTCTTTCACTCTTCCTTCTTTCTTTCTCCTCCTCCCATATGGCTATACCCTAGTCCTTCCCATGAGTCTTCCTCTATATTCCTCTTATGCTTGAGAAAAAATCTCACCTAGTGCTATCCTCTTCTGAAAAGTCTGGAATTCTTTTTCCTGATTTTTCAGAAATTTTCTGAGCTCCCCCCTCTCTTTCCTTTCTCTAGGAAGTGGCCCACTCTCTTTCTCTCTCTTCCCTCTTCTATCTTTTCCTCTCCTCTCTCCCCTTTCTCCTTCCTCACCCCTGCTGCCGTGGCTGTGCTGGGAAAAATGAGCAGGGCAGCAGCCGCCCACCTCCTTTTATAGGAGGTGGAAGGAGTGGTGGCTCCTGCAAGGAGGCAAACTGCCTGTCATAATGGGCCTGCTAGGGCCCACTAGCAGGCCCAGTTACAGGACCATTCAAGGTCAAGTATGACTGGCACACATGTCCACCAATGGCCCATTAAGAGCCCACCTAATCAGGCCCAATTACCATTAAAGGTCCATTTCAGTCCCAATAAATATCAGTCCATTAGAGGACCAATAAGTCAGGCCCCCAAGGGTTTATGGGCTGGGCTTTGGGGAATTTTAAAAATTAAACCATCTTTTTGATCTTTTACATTTTTACATTTATACTTTTAGTTATTTAGGATTACCCTTCATGGATTCAAGGGTTTTTGTGAACAGATTCAATGGGTCAAGGGGTATTACAAGATCCGTCCATGAAACATTTGAATTTCTATGCTCCTGGCCACAAATTTAATAGAGCTCACACCAAATAACCCAAGTGTTGACATGTTTTATCAAATAACTCCAAAAACCCAAAAACAGTAATGGAGCTTGCTTCTCACTTAGAAAATAGAGTTAATGGACCATCATTACCGAACAAAATTTAAATCTTAACAGAAGACCAATGCCTTTTGAGTTTTGACAAATTTTCATGACAAAAAATGGTTTCCAAATTTGTGTCAAAAGCAATCTATAATGAATCAATAAGCATCCTAGGTGAATACCACACATCCAAAGGCATTTGCCATCTATTGCTACTGAAAGAAGAGAGAAGGGAAAAATCAGTGCATACTTTAACATGATCAAAGCAAAGGCATACAGATCTTAGAAAAGTACCATGAAGTAGCAAACAATTAGCATTCACCAATTGCATCAATTTCAGTTTAACCATATAGAAAGCATTTACAGGGATTAGTTCCTAACCAGATGCAAAATCTTCAAACTCATGTGGATATGTAGCCCAGGTTGTATGAGGCAAATTGCTACAGAATATTGGAATGATATCTGGACTACCAAAAGCAAACGCGCCTTGGCTCCGGTTGAAAACTGAATCGAACTCAACAGGATTAGCTTTCCAACCTGAAAAGGCATGACACATCTCTAGTGAGATGAACACACATTGACCGCATTTAGTGCTCACGGGAGCTGGGAACCCACATATAGTCCTCATGGGGGTGCATACTTCCACTAGTTGAGGTAAAATTTAACCAAGAGGGAGGAGGGTGGGCATACTTCCACAAGTTTGGAAACATGAATCTCATTGGAACAAGAGATATTGAACAGCCCAAAAGGAGTGCCACATTTCAACCAAAAACATAAACACAAACAAGAAAAATTTGATAATGTCATTAATGGACCAAAAACATAAAAGTTGGCCATAAAACATACAATTACAGCCATCAAAGATGATGTACCCTAATATCTCCAAATAACAACTGAAGAAATAAGACCGGGTCAGCATTGGGAACATTAGAGATTCCATTATCATGCTACAGAGATTCCATCATCATGCTACAGACTCTGCATCACTAAAAGAACCCCACAGAAAGAAGTTACTGAACAAGAAGTAGTTACTAAACAAAGGCCAATGAGAGTAGAAAAGCTTGATGGAATTTAACAGGAGAAACCAAATATATGGAGTGTAAGAAATTTTACATTATAATCAAGTTTCAAATACAGAAGTAAACATTTCAGTTACACAGTCCAGGATACATCAGCTATAATTTGAAATTTTCATCAGATATCAATGACAACATAGCCAAGAAGGGGATTGACATAGTCCTTGATGACCACATATAAAGAGTCCACTATCAATATTTTCAGCCACCATTCAGCATACAACCACCATCATCCTTTAATTTTCATCAGAAACCAAGGGCCAAATAACCTAACAGAGGATTGTCACCTTTCTTGCATACTAATGTCCACCAGGAAAGTTTCCTCATGGCTAAAGTCATAACCATTTCACTGGTAAGCTCCAAAACAGCACCACATGCTGCTTTGCAACTACTTCAACAAGGCTCATACTATCTCCAAGACAAACAAATAGGAATTGTCACTAACAGTAAAAGAAGTTCTTTTTGGAAGGAAACAGTAAAAGATGTTGATATTGCCGGTAAGATTTTGTATGACCTTTTTTTGGAAAAGAAGTTGTCAGTTGTACCACCAATTTTGTAACCATAAATTTATCATATTACTCAAAATTTAAACCACACAGCCTGTATCCAAATTCAGCAAATATCCATACTTTTAATGTCTATCAGTCCATTGATTCTCTAACATAAATACACAGAACCACATAGATGAGCACCAGCAATGTACCCCTCATATGGCACTGTTGTTCCAAATGATCTATAATGTAATGTCACATACACAATGGGTGCAGCAACAAATAGAAGCTCTAGGTTAGATCTGCTATAAACATTTTCATGGCAGTGGGATGAAAACTTATATGGGATGAGCATGTATTCAGTAAGCTTTTAACCTGCCAAGATTAAAGTTTCTGTTTGGAGGATTGCACAGGATAAGCTTTTTACTCTGGAGAGAGATTAGGCATTCAGGGAAATAAAAGTTTCATTTCTGTGGGCTTCCCCAAGGAACAGTGGAACATCTGTTTAAGAAATGTGGAGTCATCACAGATGCTGAGTAGGCACTGATTAGGTGCTGATGTAGCACTCATTAGATGATGACTAGGCAAGGCCCAACGGGGCCAGCTACGTGTGGACAGGACTGCTGCCACTGCTTACTTATCTTCCTTGATTCAGACAGGCACTAGATAGTGGCCCCCAAGGAGCCATGGTTATATATATATATATATATATATATATATACATATATATAATCCATTTTTCTTCGCTCCACACACACCCCCATTCAGAGTATTTTCCATTTTTAAGGGAATGTTCCTTTGTTTTTCGAGAATTTCGCTCCACACACACCCCCTTCTTCTGTGAATCCTTTACAGATGCCCTTGGTTTTGAGAAATTTACATCTTTTTTTTGTTAATTCCAAGAGAAAACCCACAAACCCAGGATTGAGCTCTGCATCACCAGCACCCCGAGCCATAGGATCGCCAAACATCTCTCGGGCATGTCCCCACCCCCCCCCAACCCCCACTGACCCGGCGAAGTCAGTGAGCGTGGAACTCATGTAAACCCCAAGTTGGTGCCCGCCGCACGTATGTCTACAGTTGGGATTCAATACCGCGACCCCACGATTACCCGTGAAGTGCATTATCCAACTCTCCCACACCCAAGGTACAAGAAAAATCTACATCTTGCCCCTTCATCGGTTCAAACACTATATTTTGATAGTTTCTAATATATTTACACATATTACCTAATTGGTTTTTGGAAATCTGCATTGTGCTCCAACTTTTTCAAAGTTGCATTTAGGCCCTATTTTTTATGATATCACCAAAAATACAAACATGTGTGTGTGAGAGAGAGAGAGAGGGAGAGAGTGGAGAGAGTGGAGATAGCAAGTAGTGGATGGGAATGTAGTTGTGTCAGTCTTCACCATCAAAGCATAACTCATTTAAGGTGTTGGAACGATATCAGATCATCTCTCATACAATGCACCAAAAAATGTCTCATTTAAGGAGTTAGTCAATATCGGATTATCACTCATATCATGAATCAAAACACACTTTTGGTTAACATTTAGTAATTATAATTATATGATAAGAAATCATCTTTGCTATGGGGCTTGTATCATCAGGATCTCAGAAAATTTAGCCCTCCTGTCTTGTGCATAGTACATCTCAGATCATGTACCTAAAGAAAGTGTCAACACTTGAGAGATAACCAAGTGAAAAGAATTCCTATGCTACTTACCTTGCATATAGGGACATACTCTATTTTCAACTTTATATCCCTTCTTCATATTCTATTTTCTACCGTATATCCCTTCTTTTAGTGAACTGTTGAACACCTTCCAAGAAAACAGATGACATCTGAGGAATTTTAATAAGAGGTTAGATGGAGACAAAGATAAGAGAGAAAGCATAACCAAGGTAAATTATCATTCAGGATATCACTCAGCCTATCATATTTGGCTGATAAAAATACCTCAACAATTCTTCCCCTGGATTCTTTGAAAGAATGTGGTAAGATCTCCATCAAATTCCAGGCTGTGTGCAACAATTTGGTGTTACAGACCGTGTTTGGCCCCCCACACCTATGAAATACTTTACTTTGTGAAAGAAGGAAGCCTTCTTCGGCACTTTCCCCATCCTCATAATTTTTAATTCCCCATCATGGGTTGAGGTCCAAAGCTCAACCTCCTCTAATGGGCAGCAGAGTACCTCGAAATATTCGATTGCCAGAACAAAACACTCGCTCGCGAAAGAACCTTAATCCAACCGCATTAAAACTATTCTCAAGGGCCAACTTCTGGTTTCTACGAAAGACAAAAGGAAAAAGAAACAAACACCATCGATGCAATAGTACGGAGCAATTTCAAGCTATCGAGTACGCAGTATCTGATTCGAGAGCAAGACACCCAAACTACACGACATCACCTTTGGTAACTGCACTTGGGTCTTCATAAAAGCCTGCGATGATGGCAACGTGGCCCGGCCTCGACTCCGTGGGAGGGCGGGCATGGGAGATCCCCCAGCGGCCCTTCTCCCTTATAATACTCCGGAGGAAGGGGGCCCTGAACTGCCCATCGGCCTCTGGCTCGAAGAACTTGTCCGCACGAAGGCCATCGGCTGCATTATCCATACGAGGAACAGCAAAAGCACAGAATGAGAGAGAGAGAGAGGAAGAGAGGAAGAGAGTGATCATAGGCATTAGGCAACACGATGCCACCTTCTCCATCCCCACTAGACAATGCAAGGGGCAGAGGTAGAGAGAGAGAGAAAGAGAGAGAGGGGGGCCTTGCCGATGAGGAGGACGAGGCGCTTGGCGGGAGCGGGGAAGCGCTGGGGGACAGGGTCCATGCCGTGGACGATGGGGGTCTTGAAGTAGATGTCGAAGATGCTGAGCATGTAGACGGCGTGGAGGGCGATCCCCAGCAGCACCAGCCACCTCTCCCGCCGTCTCACCTGCTGCCACCGCCGCCTCCACCGCCACCCCTGAGAAGACGAGGCCGAGGACGGCGAAGGGAGCGCGTCTTCGCGCGCGCTGCCCCAGCCCGCCCCGCCTCCGGCCATGGCTTTGCGCCCGCCCACTCGGCGGAAAAGGGGGAGACGGGCCGCCGCAGCGTTGGAGATGCGGGGAGATCCGGGTTTGGCCGGCTTGGAGACAGCGGCAATGGCAATCTGGAGGCGACGGGATCGGAGTGTCCGCTGCTTTGTGAGCTCTTCGGGACTAACTATGTGCGAATATGTGTGTACGACGGATCCCGATCTTGATTTGGCGCCCAGCTCTTCATCTCGCTTGGTCAAAAGGATGTCAGAGGATAGTTATCCATGAGGTTAAAAGCTCTATAGTTGCTCGTATCCTTTAAAAGGAGAGTCATCCTTATCATTATGTATTCTTGTCCTTCTCTTTTTCTTTATCTTTAAAAATTATAAAAAAAGATAATTAAATTTTAAATCATCTAACTTTTTATTTTTCCTTTTGAACAGAAAAGTGTGTACCATTCTATAAAAGCATTAAAGCATTGCCTACATAAGGAGTAAGGGGATGTTTACATTGGCTAAAAAAAATTCAGGAAATATGTTTTTCAACTAACTTTCACATGCTTTGCGAACGCGGGTAAAAATTAATTGGTAAAATATTTTTTATATTCTCGAAATATTCTTTTTTTCTTTGGGATCTGTATCCCCACCCTTTCCCATGGGAAAATATTTCCACGGAAAATATTTATTACTCTTTCTCTATCCACATTAGATTCTCACGTCGCATTCTCTCCATATTTTCTATTTTTTCATGAGATTCGCAAACATGTGTTTTTATTTTGCAAAAAAATAATTCCTGTAATTTTTTACTCTCCGAAAAATACTTCCGGTGATTCTTTACTTTCTGGAGGAATATTGAGAATGCAAACACCTCATAAAGCTATCGCGAACCTAGGATACTCCAACACTAAACCAGTAGAAAGGGATAATTTGGCAAGCCTATGGGCCGCCTCATTACAAATTCTAGCCATGAATTGGATACTCCTACTCTGATTAAGCATAAGAGTCTAGCAATCCTGGATAATGGCATTTGTTCTCCTGGATTTAATAGAATCATACTGGATAGTTGAACCGCCCTCAAACCATCTCCTTCAATTCTGGGTAAATTGATTTGCACATGAAAGGCCTTCCAAGAAAGTTGTGGCTTCTGCAACTTCTGAATTGGAGGAGAGAATTCTGCGACACCTGCATTTGATTAAGCGACCTTTCTAGTCTCTAACTACAATGCCAATTGCTCCATGATCACTTGAAATAGCAACTATATACTAGTCCTATATCGGCTAATTTCAGTTGTGACCAGTGCTTATCATCTTGGACCCTTCAAACTCAACACTTGGGTTTTGCGGTCGTAAGATGGTATTAGAGCAAGGGCCTCGTCTAGTTTTATCTTCCCAAATTTATCATATAATTTGCGCCACCTCCTCTTATCTAATTTCTGCGGCCCAGCTTTGGCCGTGAGGGGGAGTGTTGGAGCGACTATATAATAGTCCTACATTGGTTAATTTCAGTTGTGCCAAGTGCTTATGATCTTGGACCCTTCAAACTCAACACCCGGATTTTATGGTTGTAAGATGGTATTGTTGGTTGTTGGCCCATGGTGGCCCTAGGCAATTAGTCCCACGTCGATTTCTGGGTTATGGTTCCAACGCATATGACCTGCGCCTCTGAATCTCAACACTGTGGTTTTGGGATTTCATTTTGGTATCACAGTGTTGATCCTTGGCCTGATCTCTTTTGCCTCCCCTTTCACTCCCACCATCTATGGTGGCCGTGAGGGAGAGTGCTGGTTGTTGGCCTATGGTTGCCTTGGGCAATTAGTCCCACATCAGTTTGTGGGTTATGGTTCCAGCACATATGACCCTGCGCCTTTGAATCTCAACACCGTGGTTTTGGGATTTCATCTATCATGTTCTAAACCCCAGTAGGGATATCAGCCAGGAGGCTCGAGCAAGATCACACTTAAACAGTAGGTGTTGGATGTCCTCAACCTCCCCTGAACAAATAGAATAAGTTGGATTTATGCCTTGGATTCTCTTAGCTACATTTGCATTTATTGGAACAGCATCATGGAGACACTTAGAGATGAAGTTCGAAATCTTGGAAGGGACTATCTGGCTCACTTTAGTGGTCCACAGGATTTTCCATACAAGGTCCCCCGAAGAGGAGGAAGTAGGCGAGTATGGTTTGATAAGGATCTGTAAGCTACTTAACAGTAAGATTTTCATCAATTGTGCCAATCCACACTAAATAATATGCTAGGTTGGGGGATGGACAAAATATCTTTGGCAACTTGGGGCTCAAATAAAGCTCACTCCTCTGCACCAGGTTGATTTGAGTAGATTGGCAAATGACATTTCTAGTCTTAATCTTTGTCCCTGGTTAAAAATGAATATTGATTTAAGTTTGTTTAATGACTGGCCAGGCCCACCTGCCATATTCATTCACTGCCTCCATGAACTCATTAACTTCAACTTCTACAACTCTTCCAAATAAGACAACATCATCCGCATACATAAGGTGGGATGTAGATGGAGCTTGACTATTAATCTTGATTCCCCCGTTTGTGCCTACCTACATCTTGCTTTCAATCAAGTGGGTTGAAATTTATGCACACAAGATATAGAAATAGGGAGACAAGGGCCATCCTTGTCTTATTCCTCTATTACAAATGAAGGGATCAGTGGCCTCCCCATTAACAATGATAGCAAGAGAGACTGTGTTATACATGAAATTGCAGGATTTGAGCTATAAAATACCACTCCATGGTGTCATATGCTATAACACCCTAGGACCAAGGGCATAAATGAAGCCAGTTTAATGTCCCTATTTCAGACTGTTACAAGTTCTTAATCAATTTGAAGACTAATGTCTGGGGATTATTAGTGCAAATTAAGGACGTTATGAAAATAAAGTACAATATCAACAAGAAACAAGTAGATCATTCATACACAATCTCAATTCATAGAGACCCTAAAAGAGAAGTCAATAGGGATCCCATGCCCACAGAGGACCACGGAAGCCACTACTAAAGAAACCACAATATACAATTAATGTTAAGAGGCACTTTTAAATAATTTCGATAGTTCAACATCCGCTACTCGAGGATTAAAACTCATTGTCTAATAGTCATCTTAAGAATCATTAATCAAAGCCGCCCATGGATCTTAGGAAGTCATTTCACACAGAGATGATTCAAGATTTATGTTCATATCATTGCCCTCTATCATATGTCATTAGCTATTCATGTCGCATAACTTGATCCAGGAAATCTTCTATAGTCCGAGGCACCATGTCTATATCATATACCATATAATGATCTATCAAATAGCCAATCAATAGAATTTCTATATTTGAACCATCTATAAACATGGTCCAAAGTCGAAGAAAACCATCATATTTTTTAAACATATAGCAAATCTTCTAATCACATCTTCATTCTTCCGTCAACCTAATACATGGTTTAATTCTGAATCTTTCTATCTATTGACCTGTCCAAGGTCAATCCATGGTCAAAATCGAATTCATTCAAATGACCTATTCTAAAGAGGATTCATAATATGCCCTCTTTGTCCTAATCACAAATGTCACATCATATAATAGTTTAAGAATAACAGGGAACTATACTAGCATCATTCTTATTCATATTCACATTTATATTCATATCTAGGTGTGGACATCTCAAAGTATTCTTACTTGGTCCATGTTATTCTGCCCTTTTTGGATCTCCAAAAATCCTTGAAGGTGTGACAAAGAAGCAAGACTAACTGAGGTACATGATTTCCACATCATGCACTCCAGCCCTTAGTTGAGGTGTGCAAATAAGTGGACTCCACTACTTCCATTGGTCAGACAATCACAACAAGTCTGGTCCGGACATCTAGACCCAATCAAAAGACTAAGCTGAGCCCTGACCTGACCCAATCTAAAGGCTAAGACCCCTATCCATGTCCCCTACAAGATAGAATTAAAAGGGTATCCGCTAGTGAGTAGTCATTCATTCTTATGAGGCCCAAGGGCACGGGCTCAATTGGTTAGACCAGACCAAGTCACTGAATAGTTGCGGGCCCAAGTCGACCCTCGAAGTTCGTCCGTGCCCGAGGTCGGACTTGGCCCAACAACCACTGGGGTCCCACCCACGTGGATCCACAGAGCCTCTCCACCTCAACAGGGCTTATACGCCTTGTTCGACCGCTGAGGAGCGAGCATGTGCCTAGGGGTTAAGCTCACCCGCCCCCAGGAGACGGCCCTCTATATAAGTAACCCTCCTCCCAGTAGTTCCAAGTACACCCTAAGAACTCCTTAACACTCAAGATCCCAGCTATAACCTCGGACATCACCTCGAAAATCACCTTCGAGCTGACTTGACCATCGGAGGGTTTTCCCTGGACACACTGTCTGGGTCTAACTCTGTTGTACAGGTCATCCTTCCTGGCCGACACCGTTGAGAATGTTTGGAGCATCACGCAACCCGAAGCCGACATCAAGTGCGGACTTTGGATTCGAGAACTCAGAAGTTCGGGTTGTCATCATTGGCATCATCTGTAGGAAGGCTAGACTTCCAAACCGTGATGGCGAACCCCTGGAACCAAGGCACGAGGACTGGCGATCAGGAGGAGAGCCAAGCACAGGAAGCTCCTCTGTTTGAGTCCCAGGTCCCCGTAACCCAGGAGCAGTTCCAGCACATAGCCCAGCAATATCCGAGCTCACCGAGGTGGTCTACAGCCTGGACTCCCTGAGGTGGTAGCACACCGCGCCTAGAGGATCGACGCTAGCCCTCAGCTCACGATTCGACAGTTGACCGCCCCTGAGCATGCCTCCTTCCACCCTGCTCGCGTACAACCAGCAGTCGTCGACCTTCCTGTTAGAATTGGGTGGCCTCATAGCCAATCATTGTACATTCTAGTTCAGATTATTAATAAAGGTAATTATTTCTTCATTTAATAGTTCTCGCAAACGACTATCGTAATGAAGGTCCATAGACAAATGTATGGGATATTGAATCATGATGAGATCATGATAGTGAGATCAATATCCTCAGTCAATTGTCTTAAACAGTTCTCGATCATAGGATATTTGAGATGGACATTAAATATCCGATAAGATCGACACAAGTTATGTCTGCTCATATGATGAGGTGAATGATCTCACATTCACTCATGTGGTGACACTAAGACAAACAAGTGGGTGCTCATTAGAGAATGAGTTCACTGAACAGACCTAAATAAGAATTCCTGGATGGTAATTATACCTATTAGTCAACCAGGGAACTCAATCGTTGCAGTAGCACAGTTGGTCATTTGACCTGAGTCACCAATGATACCTTGTTTGTGGACCATTGTATCTTGATTTTCTGACTCGTGGACTTTAACCATTAAGTCCACCATAATCGGTCTTTCAGATACAGTGGAAAGCTTGTGAAAGTAATTGAGTGAACAACAAGGGATCACTCACTCTTGGTATAAGACTGGAGAGAGAATGTCCCATGGATGTGTACACAGAAATCCCTGGCCATGGTCAAATGAAAGAGATGTCTTTCTAGATATTAACTGTGTACTAGAATCCATCTGGATAATGCGAAAAAGGGTTTGACTATAAAACCATACCCTTGCATTATCGGGACATTGCATGAGTGAAGGATTATATCTGTGCGGCATCTGCAGACGGAAAGGTTCAATTGAAGGGAACAGTATCCCTTATATCTTCTGGGATCATGAGGTAGTGTTTGGTGCTGTTCATGATCAGAAGGCCAAGTGAATTAATCATCGGATGATAATTTACTTGTTTAGTAAATTAATCATTTAACATATGATGTTTAAATGTTAATTAATAAATATTAAACTCAAGAAACAGTTCTAAGTTTAATGGGCGTGCAACCGGACTGATATATGGGCCTAGAGGGTCACACACATAAGAGTTCTCGTCAGACGGTGAGAGATGTTAAATTTCATGCTTATCTGGGTTTTTGTGAAAAGCTGCAGGATAAACATGAAGATTTAATGGAGAATTATCCAAGGCCAAACTCTTGGATAATCATGAGGATTACTCCCTGTGCTTATCCTTATTTCTATATAAGGAGGGCCAAAGAGGAGGGGTAAAAAGTTAGTTGGACGAATTTTACTCCCCATATTCTCTCTCTCCTCTCTCTCTCTCCTTCTCTCTCTCTTGGAGTGGATCTGTCTCTCACCGCGCATGGTGGATTTGAGATCTGGTCGGAGCACTCAAGTCGAGGAGGAAATCGCGTCTGCTGCGGGAACTCGTGTGGATACCTCTAGAGATCGTGCGCGTGCGCGATTACCGAGTCGGCATCATCCACGGGAGATTCGAAACCCCGCAAAGGTGAAGAACTGTTCTTCCCGCTTAGATTTTAATGTCCGTTTTACGACCCCAGCAACCGATACAATGGAATCATTTTTATTTCCGCTGCGTTCATGGCGATTCCTTACACTTCCTCCTCACCAGCCCATCTAGACAACCGTTGTGATAGGCAAGGTGGGGGGCACCTCAAAGGTCGGCACATCATTCAGCTCCATGCCAGTTGGAGCCCATGCCGCCCAGGCACAAGCTATGGCTTCCCACCGACTTGCCCAGATGTTGGCCACATAGTAGACCGTCGAAGAGGCAATCGACCGCTTCGACCGGCTGCATTGAGAGATGATCACTCTAGTCAGTGGCCTTCAATTGAGCACCCAAGGCACCAACATCCATGGCTCGCCACTGGCGGATGCCGTTCGACAAGCATGCCATCTTGGCAAGCTGGAGATGCCGCCCATTAAGCATCAAGCCCTATAACGGGTTGGCCGTCTTCCTAGAATGATGCTCGACTTGGTTAGACTTCCAAGATGCCTTCGACTTTGTGAAGTGCAGAGCTTTCCTGACTCTATTGGAAGGTACGGCGGCCTCCCAGTTCCAGGCTTGATCGGCTGAGTCCATCACCCACTTTTTACAGCTCACTAACCTCTTCCACACACACTTCACCAACCTCGCCAGGCCTAACAAGAACTCGACAAGCCTCCTCACCGTCAAGCAAAGGTCAAGCGAATCTCTACGGAGTTACATCTTCGCTTCCAGGCCGAGCTGTACTAGATCCCCAATGTCGAGGTACCAACCGTTGTCACTACGATGACTGGTGGCACCATGGACCTCAGGCTACTAGGTTCCATCGGGAAGACCCTTCCAAAGACCATCGTTGAGCTGATGGCTACGGTAGTAGAGTACAACAATAGAGAGGTGGTAATGACTTCCCACTCCAGCCGAGCTCCTGAGGAGGACAAGTGTAGATCCATGCCGGCCGAACGGGAAAAGAAGAGGCAGCGTCGAGAAGAGCGCCCCAGATAGGGGTGTCAAGTGGGCGGGCTAGCCCGTGGCCTAGCCCAACTTAGCCCATATTAAAGAAAATTGGGCTGGCCCAAGTTATATAAATTGGGTTGGGCTAAATTTGGGTTGACATTAGTTAAATCTGGGTTGGGTCGGGCTGAAAACGGACGAAGCAGAAGTCGAGGACTACGGAAAGAGGAAGGAAGTAGTGCAAGAAGTAGCCAAGCTCCCACCATCCAAGTGCGGCACCCCGACCAATGCCATCACTTTCTCGGACGAAGACCTTGAGGGCGTCCAGACCCCGCATGATGGTGCCTTGGTCATCTCGGCCACTGTAAACCAATATGATGTACATGGTATCTTTGTTGACAATTGAAGTACCCCTAATGTGTTGTTTTAGGATTGTTTTTCTATGTTTGGGATTGTTGTCACCGAAAAAATAAGCAAAAAGAAAAATCCAAACAATTTTTTCCAAGTGAAGATAAGGTTAATGGACAGTAGTCATGCCTATTTTGCAAGCCAAATGAAGCAACAAAAGGGTCACTCTAGGGCCCAAATGATGAAGAAATCCAAGGGCAGGATCGAGCCCATCATCTCAAGCAAAAGAAGGTCCAAACAATTGTTCAAAGATTGTCCAAGAAGGCCCAAATGAAGAAGATTTAATGGACAGCAGTCATGCTCATTCTTGCAAGCTAAAGGAAGCCTAAAAAGATCATTTTTTAGTCCAAGTAAAGAAGAAATCCAAAGGGCAGGCCCAGGCCCATTGTTTCAAGCAAAAAGAAGCCCAATAGGGCCAATTTGGGCCCAAAAAGTGAAGGCCAAGGCCCAATTTCGTGGCAGCCTTTAAAATGGCCCAAATGGTCCCCCCCCATGGCATATTCTTATCTTTTTGGTCGATCCTCAAATCTATCTAAAGGTAGATAAGAAGAAAAAGAAAGTGGTCCCCCCTTCAAGATTCTTCTAGAAGAGGGTAGGTGAAAAGGAAAAAGAAAACCAATGAAGATTCTCCAAGTGTTGTGGCTTTATTGGAGGACTCTTAAGAGGGGTTTCTTATCCCTAATTCAAGGCTAATGAGTGCCTAATATACCCCTCAAAAGTAACCCAACTTTATCTATAAAAGAAACCCCTTCTTCTCCAAGAAAGAGTTGGAGACAAAAATTACAAAAAAAAGAGAAAAGAGAAGAAGAAAAGAGAGAGGCCAAGGAGGAGCACGTCTCCCTCCTCCCGTCCCCTTCTTTCCTGCATCCCAAGAAGAAAAGAAGGAAAAAAGAAGAGAGAAAGAGAGATAGAAAGGAAGAGAGCAAGAGAGTTGGCTTTTGGAGCCATTTTCCCTCCCTCATCCTCTCTTCAAAGTAGAGTGAGGATGGGGGATGGTCTTTTGTTCTTGATGTTTTTGTTTTTCATAGCCTTTTCTTTCATTAATGTTATTAGGAACTTCTATCTCCCCCTTTGATGTTCATCCATAGTGATTGGAAGAAATGAAAATACAATGTTCAATTTTTTCTATTTCTGTGAGTCTGCTGACTTTCTTGTATTTTATATGATATTTTTTCCTTCATAAGATATGAGTTTCTTGTGTGGGGATGGTAGAGGGGCCTTTCTAGTTTATATAAATAGTCTCCTCAAGCTTTAAAGCCCTAAATATGCTGTCTAGGTTTTCTGAATACTGCATTTACTGGTTTTGCATTTGTTTGTCTTTGTTTTTGAGGTTTTTTCAAAATGGCTTGGCCTCCTATGACCCTTAAGAGCACATCCCTTCCATGGATGATGTTCCTCCAAGGCCAAACATCAAGAGAAATCCCCAAAGTTCCATGAATCTTAAGATATAAGTTTCTGTTTTTATGTTCTAATCGAACCGGTTTTGAGTGAATTTCTTTCCTTAAATGGCTAAGTTTCACTTTGTTTGCAGAATAGCTTAAACCAGAATAAGGAGGAAGGGATTTCTTAAACCAGAATAAGAGGTATTTTAGTTTGGTAAGTAGTTGGTATTCCACCCAGAATAAATAGAATTGCACTGCACTATTCCAAGTGATTTGGTAGGAATGAGTAGAATAAAGAAGAGAATAAAGAGTGGAATAAAGAGTTCAAAATATCCATGTTGTCCTTGCATAGGTTAATTTAAATTTCTATATTTTTCAAATTACTTATTAATATGTATAATATTATTGAGTTTGTCAACTATTTTAATTTTAATTTCCTGTTAGTAACACACGTTACAATAGTAATGTATAAATTAATTTTAAAGCTAAATTATTATATTTTTTCAAACTCAAATTCGTTGATTTAACAGAATATGTTGTTAAAAATAAATTTATAATAAAATATGTTAATTTGTAACATCTGGTGATTAAAATTATGTTTTCCTCAATTTGTATAACACTTTGTGATCGTACACTCAATTACGCTAAAAATTACATACACAAAAACAGTCACCATAACAGTCACTTGCAAAAATCTTCAAATTCAATAAAAAAAATTTCAAATTTACAATATCCATTATAACTGAAAAAAAATACAATGCATCATTCATGAGCCTCCCTTTTAACTAAATCCACACGCAAAATGCTTCATGGAAGTACGTACGCATTGTACCTCTGTTAAAAAAATTTAGTAGATTCTATGCAACAAATATGAAATTAAAGTAAAAAATGAGAACATTAAAATTACAATACCTACCATTGCCATAACTTCACCATCCATCAGTACACTGTGAAATATTAATCATTTCAAGGCTCAGAAACATGTACGTAATATACAAAATATCATTGTCTACTGGGGTTGCTCCAAGCAGTGGAGCCATCCTACCAATAGACTCAATTAAATTTTTTCATCATCGTCCATAATGACCGAATTAGGAACGTACAATTCTGCCCTCCTTGTAGCCAACTATCCTCAATGGACATGCGTCGTTTGCAGGCTCAGAAATAGGAACTTAACGTTAACTAAAATCATTATCCAGTAAGGTTGCTCCAACCAGTGGAACCATCCGACCACTAGACTCATTTCTATTATTTCATCATTGCCTATAATAAGCGAATGAGGAGCATGTAATTTTGCCCTCCTGCTATCCAAATAACCCACTGAGATATGATTGCACTGATGCGATCCGATCATCCCAGTATGGCAATGGATAGGGTTGCAAAATTCCATGCACCGTTTACAGGTTCAAAAACAGGAGGATGGTTCGATAAAATCATTGTCCAGTGGGGTTGCTCCAAGCAGTGGAACCATCCATCCAATAGAGTCATTTATATTAATTCCTCCTGCGGAAAAAAAAAAAAAAGGTACTCAGTACAATGTTTAAGTCAACGAAAAAGTAGAGAAATTAATTTGAAAATTGTTCATAAAAATAAACAAGACCACAGTTGAATAAGGTCAAGCGCTAAAAAGGAAATGTTCAACATAAGCAATAACTAATATCCGTACATAAAGCATATGAAAAATCAAACTTGATATACGCAAACAGACAATAAAGTAAAATGCGAAGGGACATGTGGAACAAAGCACCGAAGAGGAGGCAGGCATGACGAACACAACTCATGTCCAGAGTGCGTTAGCAATCGAGTCCCTAATCTGGCCTCCTAGTGTAACCTCAGCCCGGCTAAGAGGGATGTCAATGGGAACATCCTCATCACCATCCTCACCAACTGCTTCTTCATTATTCTCGCAGTTGAAGTAATAATCATATACCTGAGATCGACGAATGAAGTTGTGAATAACAGCGCATGCAATGACCATCTTCCTCTGTGTCGCCCAGGAGTACATGTTCCCCTCCTTTAGCGTCTGAAACCGATTCTTCAAGACGCCAAATGCTCTTTCAACAACATTCCTTGACTGAGCATGACGATGATTGTATTTCTCTTCTTTATTCGCATATGCCCCATTATGTTCTCCGCGAAATGATGCCAAGTGATATCTTTGGCCACGATATGGAGCCAAGAAACCACTTGAGTTTGCATACCCAGAATCAACAAGATAATACTTTCCACAAGGGACAGTGAATGCGCCTTCGTCCAAAGCCCATCTAAGCACCCGCATGTCGGCAGTCGATCCTTCCTAACCAACTGCAACGTATTGGAAGGTGAGGTCGGACGACACGGCACCCATGACATTCTGGCTGATGAAACCTTTGCGGTTTCGGAATCGTCCGTGCACTATCCGTGGCACATTTGCCAACACATGCGTGCCGTCGATGGCTCCAATCGCATCCTACATGGTTGTACAAAGAAGATGTGTGGAAGAAGATTTATCAGTCAATGTGTACATGTACATCACGACTAACGTAAAAAATGCACAGTAGTAATGTGGTCACCTTGAAGTACGGGTAGAACGTTTGCTTTCCCCGGATGTGCGGATGACACTCACGAACCTGAGCGTGTGTAGGCAGCTGAATAAAGTCGTACTTTAACTCAGCTATCTGGTTTGTGACCAAGTTGACATACCGACTAATAGTATGAGAAGAGTGTTGGAACCGCTCACACATAGCTCCCGTCGCAACGCCATGGCCGACAGCATATAGGAACATACCAAGTTGCTCTGTCGCTGTCACATGCCTCGAGTCCCTCAAAAGGCCACGACTCACAAGTAGGTCACGGAGTCGTAAAAACATAGAAGGATGCACTCGAAACATGCGGTAAGACCTTTCGTCATGGCCGTCTAATATCTCATGGATCTATGTGTGGCCGGATAGAACAGAGTTATGCATACGTCGGCGTACCCGTGGAACGTATTCATTCTCAATGTGCTCAATAATTGTCTCCTCGATCACATTCAACACTTCTTCGTCCTCTTCCAGTAACTCCAATACAACATCAATAAATTCTACATGGAAGACATTGTAATAAATGGGACATAATTTTCCATAAACCTTACTCAGATCAAAATACATACATAAGAAAGTACATTACAAATTAGAAAGTTCAGATAGACATAAGTAGAATGGTAAGTAACACAATGAGAAGGATGACTACAATGACACACAACAGTATGATTACAACAAACGGTTGCCAGTCAAATTGAGCAATGCGAGTAAACGAAGCAAGTGCCCTTGCAAGTAGTTGCTCAGATGTGCTGGGCACATCGTAATACCGAGGAACTTCTGTTCGCCTCTCTGGACGTTGTTGGACAATATTAGAGAACGCACACTCGGCTTCCTCAATTGAATGGAAGCCCTTATAACGAGCTCCTGGGTACCCATTAACTTGGGCAAAACATTCAGGCCAACTGAAATAAAGTCCTGGCTCACCCCCAACCCAAACGACATAACATTTGTACCATCCCATACCTACAAATTTATCAAATACCTGTATTTACTTGGATGAGTACCCATGGAACTAAAACATAATGAGCACGCAACAACTATGAATAAGAATATAAGAAATCCGAATACATGTTATAAGTCAACACATAATCCAAGTTAACATAAGAAATCACTAACAACAAGTCTGAAGAAGAACGTACGTATTACACAACTAAAAATAGATATTAGCCGAATACATCATCCAAGTCAACATCCAAAAAATTACAAATCAACTACTGCACGTGGTGTAACATCCATCGGATCTTCTCCTCATTATTCAGGTTCATAAATATTGCGCGATTCCCCGCATCCTTGAAGAGATCCAAGGAACTCATGAACAAGTCTGGATGTAGGCCAGGAACCTCTCGCAATGCGTCTATGCAATCCTTCATAGAAGGAATACGATCTGGCTCCTGGGCTGTGGGCTGTGTCTGGATCGAGAGTGTAGGGACGGATACCATAGAAGTCCTTTCCGCACGTAAATCTATGACAAGGTCAGTCCGCTTTCGAACAACATCAATAAAATCCATGATCACAGTGGGGTCCTGAATTGCCTTTCCCTTAATGTTTGAGGAGACACGTTTCTTGCGCGGAGAGTTGACCTCACTGTTCGAGGCCATGGTTCTAGTTTGGGGTGTAGGAGGGGAAGCCATTTGGGCGGCGGAGACACCTATGACAAAGTCATCATCTTCTTGCTCTCCCTGAAGTGCGGCAAGAAAGTCATTGACGGGTGTGCGCTGCGACTAAGTACGCATATTGTACTCAGTGTGAGGTTGATCGGGACTGTAATCAGGTACACCGCATCTACGGCAGGTTCCCTCAGCATCTGGACCAAACGCTGTGTTGTTGCTGGCTAGGTATTCTATCTTGGCCTTAAATGGGAAGGGCTTGCCTCTGAGGGAGCTATAATGTTGACGTGACTGAAAATGAAGAAAAATATGGTGTATAAAAGTATGGATAATATAAA
This sequence comes from Zantedeschia hybrid cultivar, assembly GCA_030544215.1. Taxonomy (NCBI): domain Eukaryota; kingdom Viridiplantae; phylum Streptophyta; class Magnoliopsida; order Alismatales; family Araceae; genus Zantedeschia; species Zantedeschia hybrid cultivar. Next base: position 8,259,466 of record JARZZO010000013.1, on the reverse strand, counting down.
GTTGTGTGCAGAAAAGTGAAGTTGATCATGGGAGATGCTTACCGATAGGACGTTGTCCCAAGAGTCCTGAAGTCTAGAGAAGGGCATCTTGTTTATATCATCCCAGCCCCACCCAGTCCTCTGCTCAAGAAGTACACGCAAAAAGTTGTAATTTTTCTCAAGGGTTTTATATTGATTTTTCAACGTGGAATCTTTGTAGTCCAGGTGCGTCGCGCTATTAAACGCTCCAACGATTTCACGCCAAACCCCTGGCTTGAAGGTTCCTTCGATGCAGTTATGTTTATCAAACTGCTCTGTAAGGAGACCTATGAGGACCCGATCTTGGGCCTCATTGAAGTTGGCAGCTCGAGTGCCCCGAGTCGTCCTCTCCTCCCCGGAGGACAGACGTTTTGTTCCTCCACCTTTAATATTAGGGCGAACAACAATCCAAAAAAAAAAAACAGAAAATTGATGTAATCAAAGTATGTCATTTTACATGAAGGACAATGATGTATTTAAAAGGAAATTGTGAAATACAAATAATAAGTTCACTGTGCAAAAAGAAGTCGGAAATGAGGGGCAAGAGAACACACCACTGTTAGACATCGTCCTTGCCCGCTTTGTCGCCCTCCTAAATGATCGTTCTCAAAATATAGATGCATGAGGCAACGACGGTATTAGTGTAAGACTTAGATAAGAATGTAATAACAAGGAGATAAAAATGTTGCACCATAGAAGAAGGGGATAAAAGAGGTATATTTATAGAAAAAGAAGACTTACATAAATCACATACGACAATAAGAAGAATCAGAAATCGGCAAGACAAGAAAATCTGAAGGCCCACATAAAGAAAACATGTACCTTTTAAATTCCTTGTAAGAGAAGGTGGGTGCTCAGAATGGGCAGTCCACAGTAATGTTTATGGCATTACATAAAAATAGGTAGGAATTAAATTGCAGTGGAACACATACTTATGTAGTGTATGGACAACATGTCTACATAATCCAGTTTTGAAAAAAGAAGCCAAACATGCAAACCATGTTCTGAAAAAATATCTAAAGCATATTGAAAAATAGAAAATATCACATCGGAAATATCAAAGCATATTGTAAAAATGAAAACAAATGAGCATGTTATGGATCTTGAGAACAAATGAAACCAACATCTATTGTTCTAAACCCTGTTTTGGGTATCATGTCCGAAACAGAAAATAACAAAGCAAAAGAATGCGGCATTGGTAAACTCTAAACTCCCAATAACATATTTGGGATTACCTTTGAATGACAGATGCAGCTAATGGAGCTAATGGTTGTGGGAGCTAATGGAGGAACAACCTAGTCTGTGGAAGCAGCTTATCATTAATAAACACTATATGCCTACATGCAGATTTTTTCTTCAAATTCCTCTTGTTTCTATGATGTCTCCTTTCTGGACTGATATAATCAAAGCTGGAAATCATTTTGTGAACCAGATTTTTCACAAAGTAGGGAATGGGGAAAGCACATTCTTCTAGAAAGACAAATGGTTGGGGGAAAAGATGTTGAAGGAGCAATACCCTAAACTATATGCTATTACTGAAGATCAGTGGACTTTGGTGAAATATTGCTATGAGAATGTGCAGAATCAGATTTAGTGGACTGTTCGGTTGCGCAGAAATCTGAAGTATAATTGGTCATAATTGGACTTCTTGATTTTTTGGGGTTTCATAATTGGAAAATAATAAAAATCATATGGGTAAAAACGTATATGAGTTCTAACCAACGAAAGAGAAAAAAAGAACCAACGAAAGAGAAAAAAAGAGTCATATGTTTTATCTGGGGGAATTTAATGAAGGGTTGAGCACTTCCCCAAAAATAGGAGATAGTATTGAACATGGTTAAAAACATGTTTTCTTCCGGAATAAATTTTGAGAGAGAAAATGTCCAATTAAATTATACCGAACAGCCTACAAAAGCTTATGGCAACAGACAACTTCAAAAAAAAAAGAAGCCAAGTTACTGGAAGTAAGCTAAGTAAATGTAACAGATATGGACTTACATTTCTTTCACATGAGTATTGAAAAACATGAAAGAAAGCAGAAGGCTTTTCTTCATACGAACTTCAATCACTAAGTTTTTTTTTGGATAAAAGCATTTCAGGGGATATTCATAATTGATTTTGTTATTGCTCATAATCGTCTGAAACCACAGTATCAATTGTGACTATATTTCTTCATCATAAGCCTAATCCAATCAATCTGGGTTCATTGGGATCCAATGAAAGGCCCAATAACTTTTGTCCAGTTTTTGCTGATGGTTGCCTGTCTGACCTGTGCATGCATGGGATCAAATATGTTCACTGCACTTCAAGATGTACATCAAGAGTATTGTTGGCATTACCTCATTTGTGTAGAACTATGCTTATAAAAACAGTAGGGCTGGGAGGAACAGATGCATCCTTCCCCTTCTGTTTTTATTCAATGGGAGAAATGTTGTTGATGGTTAGCTGTGCTCCATGCTAGCATTTCTGGAAGTGTCAGAGATTTACCCTATGTTGGTATTATTACTGTGCTGAAGCCTGAATTACAGACAACATAGTGTTTTTATCCTCATTTCCAGGCAAATCAGATTTCTGGCTGTGACATGTACCTAAACATTAGCATGCTAGCCGTACAACTTCCCAGAATCTCCTCTTGATTCACCTATGTGATGAATGGAGGAAAATTACTATATATATGTGTTCTTTTTTTTTTTTTGGTTTAAACCCCCTAAAATATGAACACTTTTTTGATTAACATAATTTAAGTTTGCTACTTCTGCTTGAATGAAATGGGGGATTCATGATGTGGCTGGTGTGAATTAAATAGTAAATCAACAAGAAAGGACCTTTTTGTCCCGATTTTTTTCTCTCTTGACAGTATTATTTCTTTCCTAATTATGATGCAATCCCGGTTACTGACTTGGAAAATCATGAAATTTGTGCAATTCCCTCTCTTGAGGAGGTCAAGAATATATTGTTCAGTATGGCCCCACGCAAAGCTCTGGAACTTGATGGGTTCCCTCCAGTCTTTTTCCAGAAAAACTGAGATGTAGTAGGTGAGGAATTGGTTGAGCTTGTGAAAAATTTCTTCTTGACAGCTGCCTTCCCACCCAACCTGAACCACACCAAAATTGTTTTAATTCCAAAAAGGTCCACTGCAGCCTCTCCCATGGATTATAGGCCTATCAGTTTCTCTAATGTTGTGTACAAAATCTATCTAAGATTTTGGCTTCCAGAATTAAAGCCTTCTTGCCTAGAGTGACATCCTACAATCAAAACAGCCTTTGTCCCTGGTAGATTGTTGCGTGACAATATTTTAATTACTCAAGAGTTGATTCACTCTATGTTCTTCTTTTCTTTTGAAAGGGATAGGAATCTCTCATGTCTGCTTTGTATTGTACTTCCTCTCTTTATCAATAAAATTGGTAGTACAATCCATATTTTTCTCAAAAATTAAAAAAACAAAGCAAAATAATGTCAGGTCTGGTGTGGTCAGTGGTCCTAATGTGAGCCTCATTAAATTGCAGCAAAATAGTTATGGACAGCATGTGTAAAACAGAAAATAACAAGTTATGGACAGTATGTTTACAGAGCACAGGAAGCAAGAGATGACAGTGGGGACCTTTCAAAATAGGTAGCTCTTAAATTCCATGTAAATAGAGGGTGTTGTGGGAGGATCTTTCAAATCAGGTAAGAGATATGGTCTTGGGTTCGTTTCGGTGGCAAAACAGTGGAGAATACAATAACATGGTCTTAGAAAAAAAAAATACTATGGTGGGCAGTTCAAGTAGTTATGGACATCATGTGTAAAATAGAAAAGAAGAACACAAAATAGGTGAGATATGGCCCTAAGTTCAAGATGTTTAAAAACAAGGCCGATTTTAAAATTAATGTAAGGAGGTAGCTAGGTCTTATATTGGAATCATAGCACAACAAGTAGTAGAGTAATTTAGGTAGTATCAAAGAAGGTTAGCTAGTATCTAAGCGCACAAAATGCACAACTACCATCACAAGAGCTTTGTTATGAAAAGTGGTCATAACATATTGTAAGCTTAAGTGGATACTGAGCACTAACTTAGCATGAAAATACATGGCATTTATTAGGGCCAAATATTATAAAGGGGACAAAAATGTAGCATATGAGCAGAAACAAAATATGAACAGAAACAAAATGAGCAGAAACACTGACCAGTCAAATAAGTAGGACCAATGACCAGTCAAATAAGCACTCCCATATAAAATGGATACGGAAACAAAATTCTCCTTTTCTCAATTGGAAATGTCTGCTGAAATGATTGCTAGCATTTTACTCCAAAATAAAAGATGAACTCAAACATGCACTACTGCCTTGGACCCAGTATGTGATCTAAATGGCTGCAAAAATGTTCTAAACAACTGACCAGCATCTGATTGAAAACAATGGTCACAGATGACATGGCTGAGTCTACAAGGATGTGATTGGAAAATGTTCCCAGTATGGGTGACCTTCGGCCTAGGCAGATGACATGGTCGATGATAATCCACAACCATGTTACAAGTCAGAAATGAGGTTGATAATGTATGGGAAAAAAATTCCTAGTAACTAATGTGCGGATGCCCCTCCTCCTTCTTGCAACTAGGGCCTACTAGAAAGCAAATGTGATGCATGTGTTGAAATGTGGGATGAACGGTATGGGGAAGAGAATATGCTAACCGGAAGTTTTGTGCACAGATGGGCTCCACGGTAGAGGATGAACAAGACCTCGTCACCGGCGAACGAGCGTCGGCAGGAAGGCGGTCTCTGGAGGAGGATCCGCAAGGGGGAGGAGCAAAGCCTATTGTTGGAAGAACCCCTCTATCTGGCATCTTCCTTTCAGAAGGGGAGGGGAAACCGTCTTTAAAAAGGAGGCGAAGCACAGGGATGGATGAGAGGTGATGCGCCCACACGCTGCAGCTCCGGTCATTGGGAAGAGCTCACAGAGAGGGCTCGGTGCCCTAGCCGCGCCTCGTTTGACCGGGAGAGAAGAAGGCGTGCTGAAGGGACTTCGCGATGTCCTTCCCCTCCAGCAGGAAGGCATCGGGCGAAGGGGAGGAGACGAGCGAAGCAGCAAGGTTGGGAGAAAGAAGAAGGTTTGTTCCTGTTCGTAAGGGCCGCGCGCCCGTGACAATGAAAGGAAAAGGGGCGGTGGACAGCTGGTGAGGAAGAGAGGCCCGTGACCTGGTGAGGAAGAAGCGCCCCGTGACGAAGATGTTTCCCCCTATTCCAGTTAAACCGGGGTACAAGATGTTCTATCCCGGGTTAACGAATTCCCTCTGCCAAAGTGGGTTAATCGGTTTAAGTAGAATAAAAGGATCTATTCTAGGCTTATTCTCCAAACAAAGTAAGCCTAAGGGTTTAGGCCCTAGAGGTTCTCAAGGAGGTTTCCTCACTAGTTGGGGATGATCTTCTTTGAGTATAAACCCTCTAACATAGAGCCAAGAAGGAAAATTCATGGAAAAGATAAAAAAGTATGCTTAAGTTGTTCATATGTTTATATTTAAGTTCTTCATGGTATTTTCTTAAGAAAATGCATTTAAAATATATTTTAAATAAATATTTTAGGTCTTGTATCTTTTATACTTTATTTTCCATTATTTGGGTTAGGTTTAAACCTATTTTTCACCAAAAAATCAGTTTTCAGGTGAGTCTGCGCCTGTACCGCTACAGTAACTTGAGTTTGCGCTCACTGTTCTGAGTCTGCGCCTCCCTGCGCAAACTCAGCGCCTGTTGCAGTTTTCTGAGTTTGCGCCTCTTTCAACTTGGTTTTTGGGTTTGAGGTGATTCTTTGATCCTCTCCCAACCTGTCCAAAGGTTCCTTGGGCCTAGGGCTGTCTCTTTGAGGCCCAATGAAGGTCCTAAATGGCTTGGACTCTGGGTTATTAAGCTCTTAATGTTTCAATCCGAAATCTTATTATATCTTTTAAGATTTTAAGTTTCTTCTGATGTTTCTCAAGGATGTCCCAATTTAAGGGTGCCAACAATCCAATGTTGGGTAACTCATCAAGGGCCCTCATACAAAGAGTATCATTCTTGTGTTCACATTTCTATGGGTTCATTTAGATGATATGTCCCGAAAGTCCCGATGAGTTGGTGGAGTTCCTTGTTCCCCAAATGTAGAAATGGAATGGGTGATTCCCTGTGGATAACCCTTGCATTTCGAAGGCATTAAGGGTACCCTTTGGGTGAGTGGTTGGATGCTCGGCACGCCCCCCTTTATAGCCACCTCTATGGTTCATGCCTATATGTGATCCTCTAGAGAAATTGGTGGAGTTCCTTGCTCCCCAAATGTAGAGATGCTTTGGATTACCCCTTGTGGGTTTTACTTACATCTTGAAGGCATTAAGGGCACCCTTTGGGTGAGTGGTTGGATGCTCGGCACGCCCCCCTTTACAGCCACCCCTATGGTCCATTAGCCATTACATATCCCTTTAAGGGAGTTGGTCTTTCGGGTCCCTTCATGCCATGATCCTTCATGAAGATTCTAAACCTTTGTTGGGTTTTCCTAATGAAAGGTTGAAATTCAACTTCGAATCATTATATTACGCATTTTCAATGCTTTATAAAGTGATCCAAGAAGGATAAGATAAATATGAAGAAATCATGTCTTTTGAAGAAATCCACATAAGGACCACTCCTTGAAAAGACTTTATGTAGCCATACTCAACTTCTGAGATTTCTTAGTGTTATCCTCCCCAAATTTGTGGTGATTCTTGGATCACTTCAAGTTGAAAGAGATATAAAACTGAAATTATGCTCATATTTTGTGTCTGCGCACCTATAATCATTGAGATTCGATTGGGAATGAGATACAACTTGTTTTCCTCGATTCCGGATTTCATATTCTAACTTTGCTGGTTGTAACTAACCCCTTGATAAATGTAAATGTAACTTGAACTGTGCAAGAAACTCCAAAAACCAGTTTTAGACTTGAGTCTGTGCTACTATTTTGAGTCTGCACATCCTTGCGCAGACTCAACCCCAAAAACTGTCAAGATGTACTCCACGGACTATTGACACCGCTCATGGCTTAAATGACTCAAATAATTAAAGTTTATTAATAAACTAATGAAAAAAGATGTTAAATAAAATTTCTCTTTTAAATAAATACAAAAATCTTCAAAATTAAACTTGAGTCTGCGCTGTTGGGGATTTCTCGGGTTTCTCCGGATCGCTCACGCAACGGAAAACAAAATAAAACAGCGATCCGTTTTCTTGTTTCGAAAAAACTAAAATCAATTATCGGATAATGGAGGTTCTCACCGTGTGCGGATTCGAATCCGCAACCGTTCGGTTCCCTCGGTGCGACACCGCAAGCCGCGCAAGCGCCCGGCCTCTAGCGAAGTCCATGCGATCCTCCTCGCGATGGATATCCTCACGTTCCTCGTTCTTCGCAGCCTACGAAACCTCCGCCGGTCGCCGCAATGATCGCCGCAACGCGCGGACGATTTCCCGTCGAACGGGATTCGGAGAAGCGGCGGAGCAGATCTGGATCTGTCTGGAGGCCAGAGAGAGAGAGAAACAGAGGAGGGGTGGCTAGGGTTAGCAGCAGCTTGGCCTGCTCAGCCCGTTCACTATGTTTTATACTAACCATGCGATTTTTCATAAAAACCCCCGATTTGTATAAAACCCACTTATTTATCCATCGCCTTGAGAATCATGTGCGTGTGACCCTCTAGGCCCAAGTACCAGTCCAGTTAATGGCCCAACAAGCCCAGTGACTCCTCACTGACTTTATTAATCAATTAATAACCCTTTATTAATTAATTAATCAATCGAATTGATGTCGCACATCTAATTCGACCGGGCCTCCGATCACGTTGGGTGCCAAGCAACACCACGTGAACCCGGAAGGTATTGGGGTTAAGTAACCCACTCTTGGAACTTTTCCGCCGACAGTTACCGCGTGGATATAATCCTTCATTCGTACAATGCTCTCGAGTTAACTCAGGATATGGCGAGCTATCAAACCCTAACCGGTTGACTCACTTGGATTGGATGTCGCTGATGAATATAGGAAAACTCCTTTCCCGATATTATCGTCCGCCTTGGCCAGGGACTTTCGCGCATCTTTCCTAGAGCATTCTCTCTCTAAGTACCGAGAGCGAATGATTCCTTATTGAAACACAATTCCCTTCGACGGTATTTCGCTGTACCCAATCCTTGGCGTATTAGAATCCTGTGGCTAGAGATGCGTAAACCAAGGTCAAAGCACATAAGTCCACCGACAAGGTGTCCTTGGTGTATCAGGTTCGAGGACCATCCACGCAACTGCGACAATAGAATCAAGCTGGTTGACAGTGAGGTACAATACCATCCAGCGATTCAGTCGGATCAGTTCAGTGAACTCATTCTCCAATGAGCACCTACAGATTCGCCTTAGTGTCTCCACACAAGTGACTTATGAGATCAGTCACCCTCATCATATGAGCAGGAGTAATATGTACTAGTCTAACCGGATATCCAATGTCCTTCTCGGATATCCTCCGACTAGGAACGATTAAGAATATGTGTGTTTAAGTGATCAGTCTCATTAGTATGATCTCATCATAATCTGATCACTATAGCACATATTCACGGACTTCATTATGAAACGATAATTAATGCGATTTACACATAATGAATATGAAACAAATTCTTTCCAAATTAATCCCAAAAATTCACATAAAATTTCATACTTTATATAAGTCAAAAAACCTAAATAAAAGCTCAAAACTCTATTTGCAAAAAATATAAAAAATACCTAAACACCATGATAACAAATGAGTCTGCGCATCCCTACGCAGACTCAACACGAAAATTCTAAAATCTGGTATTTTAGCCATTAAATTCCTCTCAAATCAAATCAAAACCTTAAATAAAAGCACTATATCTTCCACAAATCAAAAATCCAAACAAAAATGTCAAGTTTTTCCTTAAAATTACCTAAAAATATAAAAAACAGGCTTGTGACAAATGAGTCTGCGCACCCCTGCGCAGACTCAACCCCAATTGTTAAAATCTAAAATTTTCAATCCTAATTATCAACAAATTAAATAAAAAACTCCTAGATAAAACTATACACTTCCTGGAAATCAAAAAATCAAATAAAACTCATTTTTACCCTTTGCAAAAGATAAAAAATATATAAAAGAAGCCTTTTTCAATAAGTATGCATACCTTGTTGCAGGCTCATCCTTCAAAACCTACAAGTTCAAAATATAAAAAACATAAGTCCTTGGTGTATTTTTCATTCAAACCAACTAAGAAAATATAAAAAATATTTTTTATACCTTGCAAATCAAAATCCAAAATCTCTTTACTTTAAATTTGAAAAAACACAATAAGCAATGTTTATTAGACTTTCTTGTCAATAAAAACACAACCAAAATTGAAATTCAAGTTCTAAATCATAATCTCACAAAAAATATCATTTATCTCAATAAAAAATACTATAAAAATGATTTTCTCTCCTCTTGCAAATCAAAAGTCAAATCAACTAATTTAAGCATTCTCATTGATAATAAATGAGTCTGCGCACTTTTGCGCAGACTCAACTTTAAAATTAAAAAATGAGTTTTCTTCCCACATAAAAGCTGAAATTCATTTATTTTTTAAATGCAAGCTTGTACATTTTATTTATATCATTTTAAAGGGTATTATTCTAATCTTCCGACGATTAATCAAAAGTTTTCCTCTTAGGAGGATGTAATTAACGCTATTCCATTTATAGGTGGCGGGGTCGGATCTATGAACTACGCAATTATCTGATTGAGTCAGGTAAAGCGCATAAATATAAATTCAAATTTAAAATCTAAATTAGAAAATCAAGATCAAGTGCATTTTCCAAAAGAATGTACGACAATCTCTTTTGGCATGCCCGGTGGGACTCGTCCTCCCTTCATCTTCTTGTCGGAAGAATAAGGATAACACCCATTCTTTGAGTTATTGATTATCTCTTTGTTGTATTACAGAAGACTCAATGGAACCGAAAGTTTTCTTCGGCCCTCTGGTAGTCGAAAACCATGCTTGCTGTGGCTACCTGGCGGTACCCATGGCATTTGGGAGCTTCCCTCCTGTTATTGGTTTTCGGAATTTTCTCGGGGTGGTCTTCATGCAACCTGAGATTATATCTAATATACCTTAGCTGCTGCACTATTTACAGTCATGATGTCTCATCTTCAAGACAATATCAGGTAAATATCCGAAATAGTCAAAATCCCCAGTTCAAATCAAAGGCAGTTTCTGCACACTGGTCTAGGGCCAAAAAATGAATTATTGTTGGAAGCCTGTGGATTTTTCTAGATGGCAGCAAAGTTGATACCTCCAAAGACCGACTGGTCCCAAATGTCCCAGTTCAAAACTCATTCCAGGTCTTTGAAGACATGGACAGAGAAAGATTGAAAAGAGAAAGAAAAGCAAAAGGAAAAGCTAAGATTCAAATGCTTGAAAGGCGAGAAAGAAGTCCTACACCAGCTTATTGGCATGGGACAAAACACCGTCAAGAGCCATCAGTAAAGCAAGTATGGATGCCCAAGCACCAGGAAAATCAGCAAATACAAGAAAAATCAAAGCCGGTCTTTCAGTCACAAAGGCGACAAATATAGAAACCAATTCAAAGGCAGCTGCCTCATGCTGAGTTGCCAAAAAGAAAGAAATCAAGGGAAAGATTTGAAAATGAAAAGTCAAAGAAGCCTTCAAAAACATCTTTGTTCCAAAGGCTGCAATCAAAACCTCCTTCTATAAGGAGATCTGCAAAATTTGACCAAGGAAGCCTGATAGTTTATTCATGTCATACTATCAACAAGTATGGGGGACTCCCAGAAGATCCAAAAGAAATCAGAGACTTAGCCTCAAAGCCGGGTCTAGTTACTCGAAGAATGCAAGCAGCAGCCCTAGTTGCTCAAAATTTTTGTATTTTTTTGGAAAATATTGATGAAGAAGCAGAGCTATCTGCAAATGTCATCGAAGCATCAAGAGAAGCTCCTCTCGCATCAGCAGAGCAGCAACTCCCACAGCATATCAATCAGCAAAAAGAAGCAGAACCAAACATAACTCAGCTATTATTGCAAGAAATTGAGTTGTTGAAAAGGCAATTGAAAGAAAAGGATGCTCAAATGCAAGGGGCAGGATGGGCTGGTAAAGTAGGAGGTGCTTCAACTTCCTCTTATCCTCGGGTGGCTAACCTTCCAGTTCCACCTCCTCCATCTCAAAATCTTCTAAATACATCCATATAGTCATCCCGGCCCGTGCCTATGAATGAAACACCTGCATATATCCAAGTGTCCAATAGTCAAGCTGCTCAGGCAACAACAATGCAAGATAACTTGATCTCAAATTTGCCATTTCAAGCCTCCAAAGTTCGAGAGTTAATTTCTTTCCAAATTCAGTAGATCCTGCTGTGGCCCAAAGGCTGATGTTAGAACAACTCATTGATATGAAGCTGGCAGAAAGAGTGGAAGGTACCTCCACTGTATATGACATGTATAAAGTACCATATCCAGTGCATCATGCCATGAAAAGACTTTCGTTCGAATGGTCAAAATGCCCAAGTTTGAAAAATTCAATGGTCAAGGAAATCCAAAAGAACACTTGGCATATTATAATGGTGCAATGGGAGACCTAGCCACCGATGAATCTTATATGCTGAAATTTTACCGGTCTGCATTAACTGGACTCGCATTTGAATGGTATTCTTCTCTTCGGCCTGGATCTATTGCAGGGTGGTTGACCTTCATAAGCAATTTCAAGACTGATTTTATCTGGTGGAGAGAGAAATCACTCTGGCAGAGCTATATACTGTTAAACAGGAAAACAACGAAAATGCTACCAAATTCATTGCTAGGTGGATAAATCTTAGCATGAAATACAAAAGACCACCATGTCAAGAAGATGCAGTGGTGATATGTAAAAGCAATTTGAAAAATGAAGTCTTTGAAAGGCTAGTAGCCATTGAAATCAAGTCTTTTGACAAGTTGAATACTGTGGAATCAAAAGTTGAAAATTTTCTGAGCTGATCAAGAAGTGAACCAAACAACAACAATGGGAAATTTGATAGAAGAAATGCTCCACGTGAGTCAAATACAGTAGATTTATCTACATTCATCATGGAGCAACAAAAGAAAGGTCTAGCCATGCAGGCCGAGACCAGCAACAATAGAGAGAAAGAAGTCCGAGCCTTATCTTCTCTCAGAGACAGAATGAACAGGCCATACAGCTTCCCTAAAGACAAAACTCGTGTTCTATTTGAATGGACATGGAAATGTAATCAGATTATGTTACCACAGTCGAAAAGGCCAGAAGATGCCAAAAGATCCTATGATCCCTATTATTGTCCATATCACCAAATCATGGGACATCCTATTGAAGAATGCTATGTGTTCAAGGATGCTATTGAAAAATTAATTCAGAAAGGTGTCCTGAAGATGGGAGATCATTTTGTCGATCCTCCGCAGCCTCATGCCTAGACAAAAGCAAATGTGGCATCTGTAAATGTGCATCATATGGGTCATATTTACCAGTCATTAAGCTCAGAAACTGCAGAAAGAAGTACACAAGCCACCTATGAGCATCTGGTACTTCAACCACTCCAAGCATCTCAGTGGTAGACAGTAAAAAAGAAGCCAAGATCTCGTATCAATCGAAAGTCATTAGAAGTATATATTCGTGGAGGCATTTCACGACGGCGAACAAATGTTCAGCCCGTCCCTCCACCAAATCTGGATAATATGATATCCGATATGTCCAAAATGGCTCTATCTACGCTAGTTAAAGCTGCAACTTCAAGCAAAGAACAGTATATGTCCTCCCCTCAGTAGGAGACATCTCAATCAAGCTCAAGCTACCCTGCTCCAGCAAGCAATATATGGAAATGGGCAGATCCTCGTACTGTAAGGAGGGTCACCAACAGAAGAAGAAAAAGACAAACACCTATACCAATTCTACCTAAGGATAAATATCCGCTGTCAAAATTGCAATAGCTGATAGACAGCTTGGATGAATATGAACAGCCTCGAAGAAAACCGACAGAACTGAAACATTATATTCCATAAGAGAAACTCCAAAATATGACAATGAAGCAAATACATGAAGAAGCCCTATTCTGGGAACATGAAGTCAAAAAACCTAAGACTGATGATAGTCAAGAAAATGAGAAAGAAGAGTTGGAAGGCACTTGCACTGTCATGTCTTGCAACACAATCTCAACAATAAATGAAAGCGAAGATGATGAGGAGGAAGAAATTTTCCTTACTCAAAAAATGGAAGTGATGAAAAGCTCTACATCAACTCCAAATGAACAACATGTCACCCGCTCTGGCAAAAAGTGGGGACGGAAGCCTCCATTGGCTACCACTCAAAAAATTATCCAACTGCAGGGAGAAATACCATATGTCATCCCAAATACCATAGTTTAGTTAAATCTTTTGTCAATAATATTATGAATACTTGTTGATTTAAAACTTGAAATAATTGTTATTTCAAAAACCTTATGATATTATATTTTATATTTATAAAAGTTAATATCAACAGTAATTATGTGATAATTATTTTGATGCATGTGATGTATTTCATTTATGATGGGATGATAATAGACTTAGTTTTATCATATGATGATTGATGTGATTGAATGCGATGCATGTTTCATTTGGTATTTTAAATAGGACCTGCGTGTCCTCCTCTCTCTTAATCCAAGTGTACATTTCATCTTCCTCTAAGTTTGTACTCCCCCTTGATAAGATCAAGGTTTCTTATTATTTAAATGTACATTTATGGACATGTGAGTCCTAAATTCATGTTTAGATATTGCGGATTAAGTTTTGAGGACGGGCTCTTCTGAAGACACTTATTGAGGAAGGACTCACATCAAATGGAATCGGTGTTGCTGAATTCACACTAGGATTATATTATGGATCATCGTTTAGCTCTGATGATTTCATAATAGCTTAAGTAGTCCATGATCATCCCTATTTTTTTTTCTGCATATATGTGATATATGTGGAATATGCTATTATATATATTTCTATTAAGTATTATGATACTTTAAATTGAAATATTATTAATAGCACGATTTTTATAAATCAACTTAAAACCCTCTTTCAAAATTTAAGTTGTAAACGTGAGATATTCAAAATAATCTACGTAACCCACCATCATTATAGATCTAAGGGTAATTCTTATTTCAAATGGATTTGTTGTGCTACCACAAGGTCTATTTGATTTAGAAATTAATCTAGGTCTACGACATGTGATGTCAAATAGATAAATGGACAAATAGTGTAATTTTGTTGTGCTACCACAAGGATTACACTATGAATTTAAGTTATCTAAGTAATGATGGTAGAACTTAACTGAATCGTTTGATTTGTTGTGCTACCACAAGATTATTCTGATTCAGAGATTAAATTTGATCGGATATTGCAAATGTTGCAATTGTCAAGAGTTGACTGTCTAAGGGACTTGATGTGATTTGTTGTGCTACCACAAGATCACATGTATGATGCCCGAAGGATTCTGATCCTCACTAGGAGATCACCGGAATCTCCCGTTCTGTATATTAGAGGGTCATACAGATCGCCGAAAAATAGTGGGAGTATAAATTTAGATTAAAAGTCCTAAATCTGATTTTAAGAACTATCTGCTTATTTTTGGTTATATTTCCTTGTAGGTCGTTATGTCGTCATCTAACTCTCTTCGTTGCATACTTGATGCTAACAAACTCACGGGACCAAATTACATTGACTAGTTACACAACTTTAAGATTGTCTTTAGGTGTGAAAAACTAGCCTATGTCCTAGATCAACCTGATCCAGAACAACCTGGTGAAAATGCTAACGAAGGTGAATTGATGATGTATGAAAACTGGAAAGAGGATTCTATTAAAGTCCAATGTTATATGCATGGTTCAATGAACAATGAGCTACAACGACAGCATGATAACATGGAAACTAAGTCCATTCTGACTCACCTACAAGAGTTGTTTGGTGAACAATCGAGAACAGAAAAATATGAGATATCTAAGAAGCTATTCAAGACTAGAATAAGTGAGGGCACATCTGTTCAAACTCATGTGCTCAAGATGATAGAATGGATTGAAAGGTTTGCAGTGCTTGGTTTTGTTATGAACAATGACCTAAGCATCGACTTAATCCTTTAGTCCCTACCAGATTCATTTTCACAATTCATCATCAACTTCAATATGAACAAAATTGAGGTTACACTGGTTGAGCTGCTCAACATGTTGAAGACAGCTGAAGGCACTATCTAGAAAGATAAGTCATATGTTATGCTTGTTGGTAAGACCAATAAGAAAAGAAAAGCTAGACAGACCTTTAAGAAAGGTAAGCCAAAGAAGCCAGTGAAAAACAAACCAGCGGTTCAAAAGGACAAAGCTAAAGTCAATGATAAAGGTCAGTGTTTCCACCATCAAAAAGGTCACTGGAAGAGAAACTGTAAGATTTATCTAACAGAAAAAGCAAAGGAGAAGCTTCAGGTATACTTATGATTGATCTTAACTTGTCTTATCGAGAATCAACATCTTGGGTATTAGATACTTGATGTGTTTATCATATATGCAATAACTTTCAGGTGCTAACAAGTAAAAGAAGATTGAATCATGGATACGTGGATCTGAGACTTGGAAATAGAGCAAAGGCTGTTGCATTAGCTGTGGGGACAATAAGACTTCAGATGCAGTCAGAAGACTCATTGGAACTAATAGATTATTATTATGTTCCAACAATAATTAGGAATATCATTTCTATTTCTTGCTTAGATAGAGAAGGATATTCAATAAAACTACGGAATAATGGCTCTTCTATTTATCTAAGAGACAAATTGTTTGCTTCTGGATACTTGTTAAATGGTTTGTATTTACTTGATATTGTATATGATGTATGTCTAGTAAATAAGTTTTTTAAACGAATAGATAAAGATGTGAATAAATCATACCTATGGCATTGTAGGCTCGGTCATATAAGTGAGAATAGGATCATTAAGTTGCAAAAGAATGGATATCTTGATCCATTTGATTATGAATCATTTGCAACTTGTGAAGCTTGTCTCATGAGAAAAATGACCAAAGCTCCATTTTCAGGACATGGAGAAAGAGCTAAGGAATTATTGGAACTAATACATAGTGATGTATGTGGTCCAATGTCCACTCATGCTATGGGTAGTTACTCATACTTCGTTTCATTTACAGATGATTTCTCAAGATATGGCTGTATATATTTAATGAAATATAAGTCAGAAGTCTTTGAGAAATTTAAAAAATTTAAAAATGAAGTTGAGAACCAAACTGGAAAGAGTATCAAGATTCTTCGATCAGATCGAGGGGGTGAATACTTAAGTACATAATTCATACAATATCTTAACAATAATGGTATTCTGTCTCAGTGGACTCCTCCCGATACACCACAGTTAAATAATGTATCGGAAAGGAGAAATCGTACTCTATTATATATGGTACGATCAGTGATGAGTTATGCTAAACTTCCAATTTCTTTATGGGGATATGCACTATTGATTGCTGCATATCTGTCGAACAAAGTGTTAGTTTTAGGTGACCTACAAGCTAATCTGACTATGTAAATCTCGTTCATGTATTAATATAATGGCATAATATTCATTATGTGTAAATCACATTAATTATCGTTTCATAATGAAGTCCGTGAATATGTGCTATAGTGATCAGATTATGATGAGATCATACTAATGAGACTGATCACTTAAACACACATATTCTTAATCGTTCATAGTTGGAGGATATCCGAGAAGGACATCGGATATCCGGTTAGACTAGTACAGATTACTCTTGCTCATATGATGAGGGTGACTGATCTCATAAGTCACTTGTGTGGAGACACTAAGGCGAATCTGTAGGTGCTCATTGGAGAATGAGTTCACTGAACTGATCCGACTGAATCGCTAGATGGTATTGTACCTCACTGTCAACCAGCTTGATTCTATTGTCACAGTTGCGTTGATGGTCCTCGGACCTGAGACACCAAAGACACCTTGTCGGTGGACTTCTGTGCTTTGACCTTGGTTTACGAATCTCTAGCCACGGGATTCTAATACGCCAAGGATTGGGTACAGCGGAATACCGTCGAAGGGAATTGTGTGTCAATAAGGAATCATTCGCTCTCGGTACTTAGAGAGAGAATGCTCTAGGAAGGATGCGTAGAAGTCCCTGGCCAGGGCGGATGATAATATCGGGGAAGGAGTTTTCCGATATTCATCAGCAGTATCCAATCCAAGTGAGTCAACCGGTTAGGGTTTGACAGCTCGCCATGCCCTGAGTTGACTTAAGAGCATTGTACGAATGAAGGATTATATCGACGCGGTAACTGTCGACGGAAAGGTTCCAAGAGTGGGTTACTTAACCCCAATACCTTCCGGGTTCGCGCGGTGTTGCTTGGCACCCAACGTGATCGGAGCCCCGGTCGAATTCGATTTGCGACATCAATTCGATTGATTAATTAATTAATAAAGGGTTATTAATTGATTAATAAAGCCAGTGAGGAGTCACTAGGCTTGTTGGGCCATTAACTGGACTGGTACTTGGGCCTAGCAGGTCACACGCAAATGATTCTCAAGGCGATGGATAAATAAGTGGGTTTTATATAAACCGGGGGTTTTTATGAAAAACCGCGCGGTTAGTATAAAACATAGCGAACGGGCTGAGCAGGCCAAGTAGCTACTAACCCTAGCTGCCCCTCATCTGTTTCTCTCTCTCTCTGGTGTCCAGACAGATCCAGATCTGCTCCGCCGTTTCTCCGAATCCCGTTCGACGGGAAATCGTCCCTGCGTTGTGGCGATCGTTGCGGCGACCGGCGGAGGTTTCGTGGGCTGCGAAGAACGAGGAACGTTAGGATATCCGTCGCGAGGAGGATCGCGTGGACTTCGCTAGAGGCCGGGCGCCTGCGCGGCTTGCGGTGTCGCACCGACGGAACTGAACGGTTGCGGATTCGAATCCGCACACGGTGAGAACTTCAATTATCCGATAATCGATTTTAGTTTTTCGAAACGGGAAAATGGATTGCTGTTTCTTTTATTTTCCGCTGCGTGAGCGATCCGGAGAAACCCGAGAAAGCCCAACACAAAGTTCCCAGTAAGTCAGTATCATCCACTCTATATGAGATATGGAAAGGGAAGAAACCAGACTTTAAAAGGTTGTCCTGTACATGTCAAAAGACATGATCCAGATAAACTAGATTCTAGGACAAAAAAGTGCAGGTTTGTGGGATATCCAAAAGAGACTTTTGGATATTATTTCTATCAGCCCAGCGATCAAAGGGTGTTTGTCGCAAAAAGAGCTGTGTTTTTAGAAAAAGAATATCTTTTAAAAGAAGAGAGTGGGAGCAAGATAGAATTGGAAGAAATTTCAAGCTCACAAATGAATGCTGGCCCATCTAATGAGCCATTGACTCAAGAACTTGTTCAAGATAATACACAAGAAATTCGCAGATCTGGTAGAGTGCCTAAGCAACCTGAAAGATATGTCGGACATATCGATAACGGCAAACCAAAAGTGCACTTAAATGAGGATGCAAACCTACCAAGAAGCCATGAATAGTCTAGAATCAGAGAAATGGCAAGAGGCAATGAATTCAGAAATTCAATCCATGTATGCCAACCAAGTTTGGAATTTGGTTAATCTGCCAGAAGGTATCGTACCTATTGGCAGTAAATGGATCTTTAAAAGAAAGATCGGGGCAGATGGACAGATTGACACATACAAGGCAAGGCTGGTTGCGAAAGGGTATCGTCAAAGACAAGACATTGACTATGACAAAACTTTTTCCCCCAGTTGGCATGGTTAAGTCAATTAGAATGCTTCTTGCCATTGCTGCATTCTATGATTATGAAATATCACAAATGGATGTGAAAATAGTGTTCCTTAATGGGAACCTTCAGGAAGAGGTGTATATGATACAATTTGAAGGATTCACTTTCAAAAAGCATTCAAGTAAGGTATGTAGACTGCATAGATCTATTTATGGATTAAAGTGGGTATCCCGAACTTGGAACTTAAGATTTGATGAAGCAATCAAATCTTATGACTTTATTAAGAATGAAGATGAACCTTGTGTATACAAAAAGACCAGTGGGAGTGCGGTTACTTTTTTGGTACTTTACGTTGATGACATTCTACTCATTGGGAATGATGTGGGAATGTTATCATCAGTAAAGATTTGGTTATCTAGAAACTTCTCCATGAAGGATTTGGGAGAGGCATCCTATATTTTGGGAATAAGGATCTATAGAGATAGATCCAAAAGGATGCTTGGCTTATCCCAATCCATGTACATACACACCATAGTAAAAAGGTTTGGTATGGAAAATTCCAAGAGAGGTCTCGTTCCGACGAGACATAGAATTTATCTTTCTAAAGGAATGTCTCCCAAGAGACCTGAAGATAAAGCATACATAGATAGAGTTCCTTATGTTTCAGAAATAGGATCTATCATATATGCAATGCTATGTACTAGGCCTGATGTGTCACACCCACTAAGTGTCACTGCTGGATATCAGGCTGATCTAGGTGAGGAACATTGGAAGGCGGTGAAATGTATCCTTAGATATTTGAGAAGGACTAAGGATCTATTTCTCGTTTATGGAGGAAACGACTTAGAACTTCGAGGGTATAATGACTCGAGCTTCCAGTAGGATATGGATGATAGCAAATCTATGTCTGGATTTGTATAAATCTTAAATGGAGGTGCAGTGAGTTGAAAAAGTTCCAAACAAGAAACAACTGCAGATTCGACGACCGAAGCAGAATACATTGCTGCAGCTGAAGCGGCTAAGGAGGCGGTTTGGATGAAGAAGTTCATCTCTGCACTTGGAGTAGTCCCAAGCATTTCAGATCCTGTTCCATTATTGTGTGACAACAACGGGGCGATAACTCAAGCTAAGGAGCCAAGATCGCATCAGAAGTCAAAGCACATTCTGAGACGATTTCATCTGATTCGTGAGATAATCACCCGAGGAGTTATAGTAGTTGAGAAAGTCTCATCCGAAGATAATGTAGCAGATCCCTTGACTAAGCCATTGTCTCAAAACAATTTAGAATGTCACCTTAAGTCTATAGAACTTAGACACATGAGTGATTGGCTATAGTCCAAGTGAGAGAATGATAGAATTAGGTGGCCTCAAAGCCAATCATTGTACATTTTAGTTCAGAATAAAGGCAATTATTTCTTCATTTATAGTTCTCGCAACTTAACTATCGTTATGAAGGTCCGTAGATGAGTGTATAGGATATTGAATCATGATGAGATCATGATAGTGAGATTAATATTCTTAGTCAATTGTCTTAAACAGTTTTCGATCATTGGATATTTGAATTGGACATTAAATATCCGATAAGATCGACATAAGTTATTTCTACTTATGTGATGAGGGTGAATGATCTCACATTCACTCGTGTGGTGACACTAAGACAAACTTGTGGGTGCTCATTAGAGAATGAGTTTGCTGAACAGATCCGAATTAGAATTCCTGGATATTCATTATACCTAATAGTCAACTATGGAATTCAATCGTTGCAGTAGCACAGTTGGTCCTTTGACCTGAGTCACCAATAATATCTTGCTTGTAGACCATTGTGTCTTGATTCTTTGGCATGTGGACTTTAACCATTAAGTCCACGATAGTCAATCGCTCAGACACAATGGAAAGCTTGCGAAGGTAATTGAGTGAACAATAGGGGATCACTCACTCTTGGTATACGACTGGAGAGAGAATGTCCTATGGATGTGTACACATAACTCCCTGGCCAGGGTCAACTGAAAGGGATGTCTTTCTATAAGTTAACTGAGTACTGGAATCCATCTAAATAATGCTATAAAGGATTTGACTATAAAACTATACCCTTGCGTTATTAGGACATTGAATGAGTGAAGGATTTTATCTGTGCGGTATTTGCACACGGAAATGTTCAAATAAAGGGAACAATATCCCTTATATCTTCTGGGATCATGAGGTTGTGTTTGGTGCTGTTCATGGTCAGAAGGCCAAGTGGATTAATCATCAGATGATAAACCACTTATTTATTAAATTAATTATTTAACATATGATGTTTAAATAATAATTAATAAATACTAAAGTTTAGAATTAGTTCTAAGTTTAATGGGCTTGAAACCAGACTGATATATGGGCCTGGTCACACACAGAAGAGTTCTCGTAAGACGGTGAGAGATGTTAAATATTATAGTTATCTGGATTTTTGTGAAAAGCCGTAGGATAAACATGAATATTTAATGGAGAATTATCCAAGGCCAAGCTCTTGGATAATCATGAGAATTAAACTTTGTACTTATCCTTATTTCTTATAAAATGAGGCCAATGGGACGGGTGGAAAGAAGTTGGACGTACAAGACACCCCCAGAGTTTTTTTTTCTCTCTCCTCTCTCTCTTGAAGAAGACATCTCTCTCTTCTACTTTTCGACTGCATGGTGGATTTAAGATCGGGTCGAAGTACTCAAGTCGAAGAGGAAATCGCGTCTGCATCGGGAGCACGTGTGGATATCTCTGGAGATCGTGCACGTGCGCGATTACTGAAACGGTTGAATCCACGGGAGAATCGAAACCCCACAAAGGTGAAGAACAATTCTTCCCATTAATTATTTAATTGTCCGTTTTATGATCCTAGCAACCGATACAATAGAATCGTTTTATTTTCCGCTGCATTCCGGCGATTCCTTACAAAAACACCCATAAACCTATTCTTATAAATACAACACCTCTTGGACCTTTGCAAAAGGTTGGCAATTGGTGATTTTGGAGCTCAAGGCAAGGTGTTTGAAGGCTCTTAAAGGGGAAAACGTGGACAACAAAAGGAGCTTCATCTAAGCTTCTTTCTTCTCACTCACTTCATCCTTTGAAGCTTTGGAAGACCACGACTATGGAGGGGCCAACCAACCATCTTCTTTTCTAGTTTTCTTTCTAGTTTCTCACTAGTTTCATATAGTTTAATCACTTTTTCTTCATATTTTTTAAAGCTATTCATCTCATCACTTCCTGTTACATACACTCACCACATCTTTTTCCAAACCCATGTTCATGTTAGGAGTTTAAAGAACCCAAAACAAGTGAGTAGATTAGTTTAGTTGCATGTTTGAATTCATTAATAGAATAGATACTACTATCTACTTTAGTTCTAATTAGATTTTTTCTTGTTTATTCTCATTTTTCTTGCAAGGTACAAAGTAGATTAAAAGAAGAAAGAAAAGAGATTCAAAGGAGAAGCTTTGGAACAACAAATCAAGAAACCAACATAAAAATAAGAGAATAAGAAAATGGCTCTTTCTTTTTGGCCGGCCAAAGAGAAGGAACAAAGAACTAATCTCCCAAATTATAAGAGGTAAGTGATCTTTCTTTTGAAATCTTTAGGTTTCCGGCGATCGCGATTTTATTTTAATATTTTGTTTGTCATATAATCAAAATGAAATCATGATAATAACACACCGATATTGAGCGCTCACAAGTTTTTGGCGATCACGGTGGGACCTTGTCTTGCCATCTTTATTTTTCTCTTACTTTCTTTTCATCATCGGACACCCACAGTGCACCACTTGTGTCTCTCGGGCACTCCTTTCACCAATTGGTGTTTTAGTTAGTTTTATCTCTACGTGCACCACGTGCACACCCTTGTGGTAAGATTTTGCCCTCCCTTGATTGATTGAAGGTTGAGTTGGATACAAAAGTGTGTGTTTGATTGATTTCATAGTTGATAGCATGATAACCAAATATGTTAAAATTGAATTTTGCATGATCAAGTGATTACCGTTTGCTTGGATGATTTGAGAGGGGACTGCCCCTATTTTTACTGTCATTTGTGTGGTTTTGGGCTCCAAATAGCGTCTGCTAAGAAAGACGCCATTCAAAACGCGTCTCCCTTGGCAGACGCCGTTCAGCCTCTTTTGCCTGTTGTGCTGTTGCCCGAGCTTCTGTGAACAGAAGAAGCTGCTGTGTTGAATAACGTCGGTGAACATCGACGCGATTCAAACAGTTTCTTCGCTTGGTCATCAGTCCTCGGATCTTTGATCCCTTTTGTTACCTATATTTACCTTATATTACATTAGAGGCCATCCAGACTGCAGGTCATCTGCATTGGGGCTTACCCCCCCCCCATAGGAACACATTTCTTAGAATCTTCACCTCTCTCTGACTGGGTCGGTCCATCGGTCAGACTAGAGTAGTTGATGTTAAGACCTCCATAAGTTCCCAAAAGCAAGGTACTTCTCCTTGTTCATCGGGCTGGTTGTACCAATTGAAGTCTTAGGTAGTTATTTATGATGTTGTGAGCAAAGAATTAGAATATCACGGTGGAAACTAAACTGAAACTAGGATCCTACTCCGTTGAGTGAATTTGTGTCTAAAAGCTCAAGTAATTCAACAAGGAATCCTAATACCACGTAACCATCCACTTATCTGTTAATCTTTGTGCAACTTGTCTGGATCTTTGTTTAAAACTTAACATCATGATGCCTCATTCAGGTAAAACTGTAGGTATGGCTGCCTACGAGTAGGATCCTATGTTCGAATACGAGGGAGAGGCTAATGCCGCTCGTAAGTTTGATTATCATTTTGAGAATGGGGGAGATGCTAATGCCCCCTGCAATCCCAATTTATATTACCCTGAATATCAGGGAGATGCTTATGCCGCTCAAGGTCAGGTCCCTTTTACTCACGACCAGTACGACCCTAGTACTGATCGTCCTCATATACATGTGATCTCCAATCCTACTTTCGAGGAGGCTTAAGATCAAGCCGAGCCCTCGTGCACCAATCCCCCTGATTTGATTACCGTTCTGGAAGCCTTGGCTACCCATATGGATTCTCAACAACTTGAGGCAATCTAATCCATTCTCAAGGGGAAGATGCCATCGCGTTCTGCCAACCAAATCCTGTAGTTCCCCATGTTATCCATCAAGCTCCTCCTCCTCACCATGTTCCTTCAGTTCATCAGGCCATGGAAGGCCTTTACATTTCTACTCCCCGGCCATCTAGGCCACAGTTGTCTTCTTCGAGATACCCAGCTAAACCACATACACCAACTTACCAAAATGCCTTGGGCATAGCGGAAGCACTGCCGGACCGCAACCATACTGCCCCCCTTGCCCCAGTTACTCTAGGAGGCAAGTTCTTCATGCTCCACCACCCCCTCCTCCTCATATTGATCCAGTGACCCAAGCTCTTTTCACTAAGATGGATTGGATAGATGAACAAGTCAAGAACTGCAAGAAGATGATGGGTGTCAAAGTAGCATCGGAGCTTTCTATTCCCAATTTGCCAGTGTTTCACCTTCCTCCCTCTGAGATGGCGATATATAGAAAGTACAATGGCTCGGGTAACCCCTTTACTCATTTGAAGGAGTTCATGTACGAGTCGTCATTTTGGCAGAGTGACAAGAGGTCACTAGCATTCTTGTTCAGAAGGTCACTAGAGGGACTAGCCCTCGAGTGGTTCTTCTTTTTAGACTCTTCCGAGGTTGAGGATTTCGACATTGTGTCAAGAAAATTCCTCCAGCGTTATCAAGACAGAGTAGCACCGTCATTGTCTATAACAGATTTGGTAGCCGAGAAGATGAAGTCTGATGAGGATTTCATAACATATGCTGATAGATGGAGGGCTATGGCAGAGAAAATGAAAGATCACTTGTCCGAGTCTGAGCAGGTCAAGATGATGATTGCCAATGGTGCTCCTTAGTACAAGTTGGTCCTCACGTTGAACAATCTGACCACCATGCCGGACTTGTATGAGAGGGCGCGTTATGTGCCGAATGCATTCAAAGATTCTACTTTTTCTAGTATTTTTGATCCTTACCGACTCAGTAGACCTCCACCTCGGAAGCCTGCCATCTCAAACTCTTCCACCAAAGGTCCTGCCACAGAAGGCACACTCTCCCATGAATAGATAAGCACAATGAACAATAATTAACCCCAGTTCATGAGAAATCAACAGTCGCAGTATACAGGACAAAGACAGCTAATACAGAGAGCACCAGCACAGGCAACACCTCCACAGAACATGGGTATAGTGCAGAACCCGCTGCCGGAGCATCAAAATCAGAATCCCCCAATTCTCACTGAGAGTTAGTCTAAGGCTAATAGAGGACAACAATAGAAGGTAGAGGAGTCTTTCTCTATATATTCAACATGTCACATACCGAGTCCTGCCGAGCAACCGCCTTGCCGCATCATCCGTATACCTAAACCAGAACCCATAACCATCACACCCATACCAACACCTGCTTTCCTTAAACCTTTCCACCAAACCTAAACCAAACAACCCTCCACAATTCCCAATCATGAACCCATCATGCCATCAAAACCATTACTCCGCATTCCATTCCCCACATCACCTGCACCAATCACTTACCCCAATACCATACAACCCACTAGAACCCTCATCCGTACAGAACCTCCACCAAATAATCCACCACCATCTACTTATGAACCCATCACCCCCTCCAAACCCCTTTATCAACCCGGCAATACTCAAGATATCACCTGGACCTTCTATTGATGGGTCACATACGCTCCGGAGCGGAAGGATCTTCAACAAAGTATTCCTCCAGTCTACAGTACGAGATGGCCCATTACAGCCGATAGAAGAAGTATAGAATGAAGAGAGTGCACCTGGCACTCAATATGATTTGTTAAAGCACCTAGATAGAATATTGGCACGCATCTCCGTGATGGAGTTGATCAAGATATCTAAGATCCATCAAGAAGCTTTGATGGAGTATCTCCAAAGGGTCATAGTCAATGAGGACGTATCGGTAGAAAAGATCACTGCACTGTTAGTTCCACAGGGGGATCATGCCTCTATATCTTTCCATACATATGAGTTGGCACTACCAGCAGTCAGAAGCATGGCCTTGAGCATTACAGTTAACATATGCAAGAAGGCTGTGGATGCTTGTCTGGTTGACACAAGAGCTTCCATCAACGTGTTGCCTCCGAGAACTTTAGAACTCTGTGGCATACCGAAAGAGAAGTGGCTGCCTTCCCCCATCTCTGTCACCGCCTACGACAATTCTACCCGTTCCCCTCTAGGCATGGTTTATTTAAAGGTGGAGTTGGGTCCTGTTTGTCATGTCGAGGTCGAGTTCCATATTCTTGAGATCGACCCTTCGCTGAAAGGCATACTTGGCCGTCCTTGTATCAAATCGCTTGAGGCAATTCCATCGACGAACCATCAATGCCTCAAGTTTCCTTATAAAGGACGGATCATCAAAGTAATGAGCATGCCTATCCTTGCTGTTGCTCACTCTCTGAATATCAAGCCGACTCCCTTACCTGGCCGACAACCCATTCTGTCGGTATTACAGGTCTACCTTCCATCGGCTGATCCTTTGAAAGCTACCATACCCGTTTCTTGTCCAGTCGATGTTGTGAAAAGGGGGAAGTTCATGGGTACCCTTGGCTGGGATATAATGATGAAGGGCGGTTATCAGCCTGGAAAAGGCCTAGGCACATAACTGCAGGGCAGAACCACGCCTAGTAGAGATAACAGAAGAGCACCCGGTAACAGTCTGGGCTATAAGCCAGTAAGGATGAGGCACAACATTGCTCAGCAGTAGGAAGACGAAGATGGTCGTAAAACATGGAAGACAATGGTTACGTTGTGCAAAGAAAACCGGGAACCCCTAACTTGGACTTTGTCAACTCACTTTATTAAGGGGCCTGTGATTCAAATTAATAATGATAACACGGTGGTAATCACTTCCCACTTCGACCTACATGACATATATGGCAGAGATCTAGCTAGACACTGCTCCCAGTTACTGACGTACCAGTCCTTGGAGGCTCTGTGGCCGATGAAAAGGAGGAAAATTCAAGATCCAAAATGTGAGTGGTACCGCTGATTCGACATCAGGGATTTGTATATTACATTGAACATATTATTTCTTGATCCCTCTGAACCAAAGTGGCCGCCACTGATATATGAGCTGATAGAGGGGCATGGAGCCATCTTTGACAAGAGAATCTTGCTGAATGAAGAGACTGATAGAGGGGAGTCAGATGACCCCTATGAAACTGGTTTAACAACAGATCATCTCTGGAAGGCTACTTACCCCTCTCATGTTTTCACCATCCACACCCTATTTAGTACTCTGCTCTTGACCCTGACTTGGTCGAGGGTTATCACTGAAGATATATCTCAGGCTCCTCCCATTATCATCACTCTGTCCCCTCAAGACATTCTTCTTCGGATTCCTCTTGATCTAGAGAGGATCCATGATTTGATCTGGGACATATTATTATATAATCCCCTTAATCCCTTGGCAATGGTGCCGTTTTCTCCATCACATCCCCCTTCTTTTCAAATCCATTCTTGTTTCATGCTTGATACCCAAAATCTTTCCCCCCGAAAAAAAATAAAAATAAAAACAAAATGCCGATTTGGCAACTTCTTTCTCACAAATCCTCATTGAGGAAACATCTTATTACTTGTCAGAATATATCCCATCGCGCGGGTTGCTCGGGCAGGATTCTCTTCTAGATCTACTTTGTCCCTCCTCTCAGGAGGATTCACCTGTATTCCCTCATGTATTCAATGATTTTAATCCTTCTTCATCCTCTCTAGGTTAGGATAGTGAGTCTAGTGGTAGGCAATTTAATGAAGTTAAGGAGTTTAGTGAAGTTAGTCAGATTAGGAAGTCTAGGAAATCTAAGGGTAAGAGAATTCCCAATAGATACCTCCAGAAATTAGTTTCTAAGTACCTTCCCTTCTATAAAATCCCTTGATTATTAGAGGATCCGAGCCAGTTGTCAGAAGAGTCTGAAGTAGATAAGTTGATTGATGACGAGTATGGAGTGTATGAATTGATACATGAAAAAGACCCCGTCACTGAAGAAGAAGAAGAAGAAGATGAGGCAGCTGAGGCATATGCCAGTGGAGTGAAAAGATTTGATGAACCCTCAGCTGCTGTGGAAGAGCCAACAAAGGAAATCAATCTAGGAACCGAAGAAGAACCTAGGATTGTCCTTATTAGTCAAAGTCTTTCCGGATCATATGAAGAGGCATTGGTTCGAGTTCTTAGAGATTGCAAGGACTCTTTCGTCTGGAGCTATAAAGATATGCTGGGGTTAGATTCTTCCCTAGTGGAGCATCGATTGACATTGAAAGATGGAACTAACCCGGTCAAACAGAAGTTAAGGCAATTCCACCCACAGATAGCTTTGAAGATGAAGGAAGATGTCGATAAATTACATAAAGTCAAATTCATTAGAGTTGTTCTCTATCCACAGTGGGTGACTAACATAGTCCCGGTATGAAGTAGGATGGAAAAGTCAAGATATGTATTGACTTCCGAGATCTGAACCGAGTATGTCCTAAAGAGGATTTCCCACTGCCTCATATAGATGTGCTGATTTATAACACAACTGGATTTGAGACTCTGTCATTCATGGATGGCTTTTTAGGATACAATCAAATTAGGTTGGCAGAAGACGATCAAGAGAAGACGTCATTCACTACACTATAGGGTACATATTGTTATATTGTCATGCCAGTTGGGTTAAATAACGTTGGAAACACCTATCAAAGGACTATGATGGCTATATTCCATGATATGATGCATATAAATTTGTAAGTGTATGTGGATGACTTACTGATAAGTCCACAATTTTACATAAATAACAGATGAAATTGACATACTTTGCTATTCCTCAGCAATTATTTAATGCGCAGTTGAATGATTTACGGCTATGAGAACTTAACTGTTATTTTATGTGAAAACAGGACATGAACAAGCAGATGGCATAGTGGTTGGACCACCTGAACTTCAAGGAAGTGACCAGAGTTCAAATCCTAGCAAAAACAACATTTTATTTTCGTATTTTAGCTTCAACCGGGGCCCACATGCCAACTAAGAGAGAAAAGAGGAGGGAATTCTGAAATTCAAAGAAAGGGGGATCCATTTCAAAAAATTCGAAATTCAAAATACCAATTAATGTTTTAAAGAGGATCCCCTAATCAAGGGGAGCTTAATGAAAAGGATTTTTTAAAAATCTCTTTTTGAAATTCAAACCCTCCCCTCTTTTCTATAAAACCATGGGAGGGGGTCAAAGGGAGCCCCCCCCGACAATTTTCAAAAATTTTTTAGCCTCTCCCTCTCTCCCTGTTACGTTTTTCTCTCTCCCTTTGCTTTCCCTCTCTCTCTATCTTTTTCCTCTTTCTCTGTCTCTCCCGCAGACTCTCCCTTTCTCCCTGCGTCTTCTACCCTTCTCTGTCTTTCTCTCTGCGTCTTTCTCTTTCTCTTTCTCTCTCCCTCTACGTCTCTGTCTCTCTCCTCCCCCTGCGCCATATCTCTCTCTCTCACTTTTTCTGCAAACCGTGCAGCAGCACGCAGTACCGGGCCCACGCCCACCACGCGGCGTGCCCACGCGCAGCAGCGCCTGCAGTCCCAGGCTCGCCAACGTCAGCCGCCACCACACTCCGCCACGCGGCAGCGCCAGCGGATTCGCGGCGCCGCGCCTCGTCGCCCGTGCGCACAGGAGCGGAGGTTCCCGCTCGGCCGCCGCCACGCGTCAGCCGCCCCCGCACGCCTCGCCTGCCGCGCTGCACGGCCCGCTGCCTCGCCTGCCGCGCTGCACGACCCGCACGCCTCGCCTGCCGAGCCGCTGCCTCGCCTGCCGCGTTGCTGCCACGCCTGCAGCGCCCGAGCCGCCCTACGCTGCATCGCCTGCCGAGCCCTCGTCTGCAGCACCGCCCCGGTCCAAAGCGCCGCCACTCCCCTCTGCTTCCACGAACCCCTGCTCGGACCAGTGTGCCCGCGCCCCCTGCCCACTACACCAGGCGCCTCTTGGCCAGAAGCCCCTCTGCTGCGGTTCTTACCGCTGTTGATATTCTAGTTTGTTCATTTTATTTTAGTGTGTTTAGTTCAATTAGTCTTGAAAACTCCCATTGTAATTTCTCCTTAAATAATGTTGAATCAGTTTTCTTTTATGCAGTAGCTTGATAATTTAGTCTTCTAGAAATATCTATCTTCTTAGGATAGTATATTTATTTCGTCTATTATTCAGTCATTTAGTTAGATTTACATATTTTATTTTAGGTCATTAGTTGGGTATTATTAGTGTTGTCTTAATAAAACTTAGGCAATTTAGTGTTTTAGGAGTGTGAGTAAATTTCTGTAATTAATCGATCATCTTCTCAAGATTTGCATCTCAAAGTCACACTTGCTAACATTGTTTCCACTAAAAACCCAAGATTTTCAAAGTTAAAAGCTCTATTTCTCCGTGGATCGACCCGGTCTCAACCATGCACTACCTTGTTATGTTTAATTGAGACTCGGAAATTAAGATTGATGTTATTTGTGTTTTAACGACGGCATTTAAATTCGCATCACTTACTGGTGAAGTCTAAGACTAGAGCTGAGCATGCTGAAGTTCTGGCAAAGGTTTTGGAAAGATCGAAAGAGTATCAGTTGAAAATGAATCCGAAGAAGTGCGTATTTGGTGTCTCATCGGGGAAGTTGTTAGAGTTCATTGTCAGTAAATGGGGCATTGAGATCGATCCCAACAAGGCTAAAACTATCATTGAAATGCCACCTCCCAAGAACTCGAAAGAGCTGAGAGGATTGATCGGGAGGTTACAGTTTATTCGCCATTTTGTTTCCCAGTAGTCACAAAGGTGTAAGTCGTTCTATGAACTTACTAAGCCGGGAGTTAAATTTGATTGGGACGATAAGTGTCAGGTGGCATTTGATGGATTGAAGAAGTATCTTGCAAGTCCTCTTGTCTTAAGACCACCATCTTCAAGCAAACATTTAATTCTATACATTTCTGTCTAGGATGATGCCGTGGGGGATGTCCTAGCACAAGAAGATGAAGAAGGAAAGGAGAGGGCAGCCTATTATCTGTCTAAATTTCTCAACCCCGCTGAACAGAGGTGTACGGCGATGGAGAAAACATGTGCTGCACTGGTATGGGTAGTTTAGAAGCTGAAGTACTATTTTCTAGCCCATGAAGTCCATTTCATCACTAGGATGAATCCGATCAAATTTCTTCTTGAGAAATATGTCCTTACAGATCGACTAGCATGTTGGCAGAGCTTTCTATCCTAATTTAATATAATATACATTCAGCAGAAAGCAATCAAAGACTATGCCAGAACATCTTGCTCATCACCCTCTTCCCATATTTGATCCAATCCGATTGGAGTTTCTGGATGAGGAAGTGATGTCCATAAACATAATCAAAGATGATATGTGGACTCTGCATTTTGACGGAGCTATGATCTCTCATGGTAAGGATATCGACATTGTTATCTTATCACCTGAAGGTGTCACCATTCCACAAGCGTTTCAACTTGCTTTTCATGTTACTAATAACAAAGTTGAATATGAGGCTCTTTTTGTCGGCCTCGAGGCCGCTCATCTCCATGATGCCACCAAATTGAGGATTGTAGGTGATAATCAATTGATTCTTCGCTAAGTGCTTACCAAATATCGCACCAATGACCCCAAACTCAAGCCTTATCAAGAATTGACTTCAGCTTATGCCAAACTTTTTACCAAACTGATCTTTGTCCATGTTCCTCGGAATCAGAACATCTTAATTGACACATTAGCTTCTCTAGCATCATTTGTAAACTTCCCAATCAACAAACAATCCAAATCCATCATCATTCATAGGCGTCTCTCTCTTGCTGTAGAGGACCCTTCGTTTCTTAGGACTAAGAAAAAATTGCTGAAGAAAGTTAGAGATGGGAATATTGTGGAAAAGAGAGAAATCATGCTATTGGAACTGCAAGAAGGGATGAAAGATGAAGATAAACCATGGTATTACGAGATTACCAAATACTGTGAAGATCAATCCTGCCCTGAAAAAGCCACTACTGAGAAAAAGAGGGCTATCAGGAGAATTGGTCAGAGATACACCTTAGTTGGAGGAGAGCTGTACAAACGAGGTTTTGACGGTGTTCTTCTGAGATGCTTGGACGAAGATGAGCTTTGGAAGATCATGGAAGGAGCTTATGCTGGAGTTTGTAGTGGCCATATTAATGGACAAATGTTATCGAAGAAAATTTTTAGACAAGGATATTATTGGCCGGGCATGGAAGAAGATTGTGTAGGGTATGTCCGTAGGTGTGCTAAGTGTCAACTTCATGTCGACAAAATTCATTCCCCCGCATCTTCACTCCATCATGTTTCCTCTCGGCCTTTCTCCATGTGGGCTTTCGACGTCATTGGACCTCTTGGTGATCCCAATTCTGGCATTAAGCAGAAGTCCTTCATTCTCACGGCGAGGGAATACTTGACCAAGTGGACAGAAGCTGAAGCTTACACGGAGGTCAAAGTGTCAACAACCTGCAAATTTATCATGAAGAATATCATCATAAGGTTCGGAATTCCAAGCACCATCGTGACCGACAATGGACTACAGTTCATATCACAAGAATTAAAGGACCTCTGCAACAAGTATAAAATTGCATTGCATCATTCATCTCCTTATTATCCGCAAGGCAATGGCCAAGTAGAGCAACTAATAAGACCTTGATAAAAATCATCAAGAAAACGTGTAAATCTAACCGATACACAGACTACCAGAAAAATTAATTGAGGCTTTATGGCGTACCGAACTTCAATCCGCACTCCCACTAGGCAGACTCCATATTTCTTAACCTTTAGAATGGAAGCGGTAGTTCCATATGAAGTCATCATTCCATCATTAAGAGTACAATTGAACAAGGAGTTTTCCATTGACGAGCATCGCTCTGCACTCCTCGCTCAATTGGAACTCTTAGATGAGAAGAGATGGCCAACCACTAATTATGCACGAGTATATCAAAATAGATTAGCACGTTTTTATCAAAAGAAAGTCATTGAACGTAAGTTCAAAGTCGGTGAAATGGTTGTAAAAAGAATGTTCATAAAATCGGGTGGTCCACGTTCTAGGCTCCAACCTAACTGGGAAGGACCTTATGTTATCTCGCGTCCTTTTCCTGGTAACGCTTATCGCTTAGTTAATGCAGAAGGGCAAGAATTATCTCCTCCGTGGAATGGTCTGTGCTTAAAGAAATACTACCCTTAGTTTAAGTTGTGTCGATCAGCATGGTGCAATGACCAGTGGAGTTAGAAAATTTAAAGTCTCAAATTCCCTTGTTAGTCTTCGATAGTCTAATTTAGGTGCATTATACACACACAAACATGCTTTATCCTCGAGTAACAAGAGATGTGAAGTCCAAGAAAAACTAACAGCTTGACCGAGAGTGTAAAAGTATAACCTATTTTGGCTTTATTACTCTTTTTTATACTCGGCTCGTGATGTCGGAACGATGCTCATGATAGACTACTGAAAATACTTGCCATCTTAGTAGGAGGCCGTCATAAAAAAAAAAGAAGGGGAAAAATAAAAGATCTGCCCTACAAAATATATCAAAAGGCAAAAGCCAAATAAAAAATACAAAAGGCCACAAGTGTCAAATCAAAAGGTCAAATATCCAAATAAAAGGGAGCGCAAGGTCAAAAATATCCCGCAAAGTGAAAATGACCGAACCCCAACGGACAATAGGGTAGAAGGTGGACATCTTCCTGGGTCTCCGGAATCCTCTCGCGGGCTTTCTAAACGAATTCTTCTCTTCTCTCTAAAGAGGCGTGCTTCAAGCTTGAAGAACGGCCTAAGTCGACTGAGGGTCAGATCATCAAATGGGATCGAGGATATAAGCACAATAAAAGCACGATAAACCCGGATTAGGTTATTAAAGAATGATTAGGGAATTAAGATGACGAATAAGTAAACTCTTTTGATCCATGTACCATGCTGGTATTTACAAAATGAATATTTGAAAATTACAAAGAAAATGAATATTTGAAAATTAAAAAAAATGAATATTTAAAAATTACAAAAAAAATGAATATTTGAAAATTATAAAAAAATGTATATTTGAAAATTACAAAAATTGTATTTAAAAGTTACAAAAAAATGAATATTTGAAAATTACAAAAAAATGAATAATTGAAAACCACAAAATTGGATATTTCAAAACCACAAAAAAAATTGGATATTTCAAAAACAAAAAAAGGATATTTTGAAAATTGCAATTGCAAAACAAAAAATATTTCAATTAGCATTTGTCTGCTAGGTCATGAGTGTTGTACGGTTTAAATTTCAGTGAGCATTGGCATGCTTGTATGTTGCATTTTACCATTTGTTTCCCCTTTAATTAACTTTATTCGCCTTCATTAAATAAAGGTTTTGCCCCTTGACCCATCTACCAAGGATAGGATCAAGTAGCGAGTTACTTAATTGGGCAAGGGGCTAAGCCAGAACGGATATTTGACATGTTTGCCAAACCATGCACAGGACACAGGTATAAAAAGGAAAGTCAACAGATGGATCAAATATGAAAAGGTTCCTTTCATATATGTCAAAAGTTTTGTACACAGGATGAGAAGTCCATTAGCAAGACTTCACAAAAAGAAGATACAACAAAATAAAAAGAAGATACAACAAAGCAGCCCTCACGACTGATTCTCTCATGCACCCTCGTCATACTAACTCTGGGCTTCATCCTGTCCATCTGGCCCACGAGTCGGCGGAGGTGGTGGTTCCATAGCACTTGGCCCCGCCTGGCCCGAAGAGATCGCAACACTCACAATGAAAGCACTCGCCTGTCCCCGCTCCTGAGCTCGCAGACGAGCATGCCGATAACGTTCTTCTATACTGCGCCTCTCATGCTCGGCAATTCCAAACTAGACTCGGAGAGAGGACATCTCTGTGTTAATCCGGTGCCTCTCTTGCCGCTCACGTTCCCTTTCCTCGGTGACATGGGCCGCTCTACCTCGAGCCTCCTCGAGAGGCTGACAGAACTCTTGAACCTATAACAGAAGACCCTGTCAGTCAAGCAAGCAAAGAATACCACACAGAAATGAAGAAAGCAAGTTGAAGACTTACCTAGGCAGCAACATCATCTTCAGTCGGCGAATGGCTAGGGCCAACTGACTCTGCAGGTCAGTGATAGTGGCCTCATGAGCAGCATTGGAAGAAGAGGCGCCGGTAGTAGAAGATGAGGGTGGAGCCGCATGGGTATAGGCGGCGCGCTGTAGAAGAATAGATCACCGTCAATGTGCAAGTGTCAAAATAATTTAATAAGAAAGCACTTCATAATTCATATTTCCTATCATTCATTTCATGCTTACCAATTCATTCAGTTCCTTTTGCTCCTGCTCTAGTTGGGCCTCTGCATCCTAGAGGTGGCTCCGGAGGGTGATGATGGTGGCATCCCGCGCATCCTGCATATTCATACCATATCATATCATACATTCACAAATATAGCAAGATAATTAATAAAATGAAAGAAGCATTCATGACATGCATATTATGTTACTTACGTCGAGAGGACGGAGTAGCTGGAGGTGAGCAACGTAGTGGGTCCGATAGTGTTGAAGATAAGCATCGCTACTCACCGCCTGCGACTCTACCGCTATCCCATATCGGTGCTAATCATCCCGCTAATCCGAAAATTTGGCACTCCAATTGGTGCGTGCCTGTTTGCCCCTCATGGTCCTCCCGATCCCCTCCGGGATCTCCTCCTCCACCCACTCTTGATGCAGCTCGAGCGTCCGCATCACCAGCCTCAGGCGCAGGAGGGCTATCTCGTTCATGCAGTAGAGCCACATCTGGCGCCCAAACCGACCCCGTCCCTGCTCTACTCAGGGCTGTCCTGCATCGTCTATACCAAGGTATGGACGCCAAATAACCTGCATTCACATAGGTTAATCGCATTGCATATCACATATAAAGTAATTAATCAATAAACTGTGTCATGTTTAAAGCAATAAACATCTAATGAGATGTAAATTCAAATATTCAATCATTTAACTAGACCAATTAAACATCAAACAGACATGTTAATAAAACAATTAATTAAATTAATTAAACATGCTCATAAAATATTAACACCCTACAAGACATTGTAATTAATTAAATGTTCAAACATTCTAATAAACCATGAAACAATTACTAATTGAAAGAAATGAATTAAAAAAAAAACTTGTGAGTGCTTAGAATGAGTGCTGTAATTATCATGAAAAATCTATGTTGTTTAAGTGCAAAATAGACCTATTAAAAAGAAACTAAGTGAAGTGATCGCCAGAAACTTTTGACTTAAAAGTTCCAAAAGAAGGTTTGATCGCCTACCTGTTTAAACGTGGGAGATATTGAGTCCTTGATTCCCTCTCTTCAGCCGGCTGAAGAAAGAGAGCCCTTCCTTTTCTTTTGTTCTTGCTGTTGAGTTTGAAGTTGAGGATCGTCTAGAGTTCTGGTGATTTGCTTGTTGTTTTCCTCCCTTTGATTCTCCTTTTGCAGCTTACAAGAAATGGAAAGAAGAATATAGAAATGATGAGAACTTAAGCAGAGGTAGTATCCATTCTAATCATAGTTTTAAGCATGCAACTAAACAACAAACTTACTTGTTGGGATGGCTTTGAAACCCCTTAATCAAATAGGTTTTGAAAAGAATGCTAGTGTGGTGTGTTGCATGGAGTGATGATGAAGAATGCAAGATTAATGAAGATGTAAAACGAAAATGCAGAAATGAAACACTTATGCCGACTGGATGAAGCTTTGAATTGGATGAAGAATAGACGTCGACTTCGGGAAACAGCAGCGCTTCGGCGTTAGGACGTCGTTGCTTCGATCTTAAATCACTAACTATGATTCTAACTTCTTTCTTTTTTTTCTTTTTTTTTTTTTTTTTTTTTTATAACTTTCAAGATGCAAGGTACTTATAGACTTCTTCTGCGTCCGTGGATTTATATGGAAAAATTTGGGATTTATCCATCTTAACCAATAGATAAATACAGATTAATTTATCTTTATCTGTAATTATCGAAAACGCGTCCAGAATGGCTGACGCCTTTCAGATTAATTAAGATAAAGATAAACATCCGGAAAAACTTATCTTTATATGTATTAGCTAAAACGCGTTTACATGTGTAGACGTCTTTTACACTAATTAAGATAAGGATAAACATCCGGAAGAGAAGTAGAAATAGCTTAGGAAACCTAAAACGGGTCGTGTCGCACAGACGCCTTTTAGCTAATTAATCAACTGATTAAAATTCAAATTTAAATGTTAAAATAAGAATAATCTCTAAAGGGCGTCCACGCAGGTAGACGTCTTTTAGACTTCTTCATATTTTAACTGAAATTTGAGTTAAAATCAATTTAATTGATTAACTTAAACATGTCTGTTCGACCCGACACTCAAAAAGATCAATAAAGATTAAATATCAGACCATTATGAGGCATTATTATATGATATGAAATTTACTCGAAATGACGTCAAAATTAGCGTGTCTACAGCTGCCTCACCTTGGCATCGTCTTTGCAAGGGAG
Source organism: Zantedeschia hybrid cultivar (assembly GCA_030544215.1). NCBI lineage: Eukaryota > Viridiplantae > Streptophyta > Magnoliopsida > Alismatales > Araceae > Zantedeschia > Zantedeschia hybrid cultivar. The sequence goes on along the minus strand of JARZZO010000013.1, from coordinate 8,222,110 downwards.
TGAAATGGAATGGAATGTACTGAAAAGGTGATGCCAAGGTGTGATGAGACACGCTCTTAACATCACATGATTGGAATTTTTCTCGAAATCATCAATGAAGATAGCTCAAGGAGATCAATGGAATCAATCCTGTCTGGATGAGGTAGTCAAGGAAATAAAATAAAGTCGATCAACCTCCTCGGAGTGGGAAGTACCCCAAGTCATAGACACTGTAGGTTTCATCATGGGGAGCGTTTGCCAGCCAATGTGGACGTGCTGCAACCATGATGGATCTTAAAAGAAAACAAGAAATACTGGATAAAGAATCCAAGAAAGGATAAAATTCCAATGATATCTTCAAGCAAACCTCAAAGATAATCAAGATACTCAATTCAGAATAGAATATTTCATATCATGTTGAAATTGTTTGATTTAATGGTCTGAAACTTAATCAGCAATTAATTCTTATCACAATGATTTCAAAGTCCTATATGATGCATGCTGGGCTAAAAGAAAAATATAAAGTCAAATAAAATATAAATTAATCAAGGATAATATTGTTAAACTGTCATTAATGAGTCAAGATACAATTCTTGTAATTCAGTGCTAAGCCGAAGCTCGTTTATCCACGCACCGTTTCACAAAAGTGGAACCATCGTCCTCACTAATTAACAATCCAACGGCCTATCCGTGCGATTAAGAATCCTCTGGAATTATCACTGTTTTTGTTGTAGGGGAACTCAAATTCTAGTTTCATCAAAATCACAAGGTCCTTGACATAATCTAATAAATATTTAACATATAGTAATGATGCAAATGATAATGCACAATAATTACATGAAATAATACAATGATAGAAATAACCGTCTTTTTAGTCACGGTCAGGACTTCTTGACTCCCACAGTGGGATATTCTTGATATTTTCACCTTCACTTGAATTTTCTTGAATTTCCTGCAATCAAAATCATTAATAATTCCAAACAAATATTCAATTTAAGCATCAAAAACCACAGATCACAGAAAGGCTAAAACGCGTCATGTCGCGAAGACGCCATTAAACTTTGAAACACGGCGCTGTCCCTCGACGCCTTTTACTCACAGAAACAAGTTTCTGGTTGTTCTCTACTCGGATTCCAACTCTATCAATGCACATCCCTTTTCCAATCTGGAAAAGTCTTCCTAGGATCGCAATTCCTTCTATATAAACATCTTTAGGTTGTTCCCAAGCAATCCTACCATAATCCAAAGATCCTAGGTTGAATTTTCTTCCAAGGTTTTAAGGTTTCTTCAAAGTTTCCAAGGTTTCCAAGCTTCAAGAAGGAAGAACTCCGAAAAAGAGGATGGATTCTTCAAACAAGAAGATAAAGATGTCGCTAGAGAAGATCTCCGACGTAGAGAATCATCTCAACGGAAAGGATCCCAATCTCCAAGTAAGTTGAATCAACTTCCCTTCAATTATTGTTCTTATTCTTTCATGTTCTTCATCTTGTTCTTCATGTTCTTCGTCTTGTTTTCAGAATTATCCCATGTTTCCTTGCCCAAGAAAGTTCACCTCTCTCCCTTGGATTCATAAACATGCAAAAAGTGTTAAACTTTCCATGCAAGTTTTCATCTCCAAGTGGAATATTCAAGGACTAGTGGTGCTTGCCAAACATTACAAGAGTGCGAACGTAGATTGGGCGGCTATAGGTGCCTTGATCGAGTGGTGGCATCCCCAAACTCATACGTTCTTCTTCCAGGACTTCGAGTGCACGATCCTTTTAGAGGAGGCGGAGCTTCTATTGGGTCTCCCAAAGACCAAAGATAAGATGGCTTTAACAAGAGAGAGAATCACCGGTCAACAATTGTTGACATCAATCATGAAGGATCCTTCAGAAGCTAAAGGATGCCTTACCAAAAAGGGAATCAATCTTGCAAAGCTCGCTGAGTGGACTCTATATGAAATTGATGATCTAAGGGAGGATGAAGCGGAGGATGTAACGAAAGCTTTCGTCACATGCCTTGCCGGTGCTTTGTTCTTTCCTGCGCAGGATAACATCTTGGAAGATGATCAGGTCAGTGCTATCTGCGCGATCTTTGAAGGTAAATCCATTAGCACTGCACTCTTGGCATATCTTTACCGCAGGCTTTCTGCGGCATCTATGGGTCGTCCTCCCTATAGATGCATGTTACTCTTTGCCTTATGGGTTGAACTTCACTTCAAGTTTGAGTAGTGCAAGAAGATGCCTCCAAGACCATCTCAAATTTACTTGAATAGTCCAATCTACTGCATTGCTAATATTGTAAAGTTCAACGAGTACATGGTCAACAAGGTTCCAAAGCTCAAGACCCGGGCCGATTGGAGGGAGTATCTGAAGCTCATGACATCCGATATATTTAACTCGTCTCCACTCGCTCTTGTTGGAAAACCTGTTTGGGTGTGCCGTACAGCGGGAGCGGATCTCAAGTTGATTGGAGCCACCGAGTTCGTGTTATACAATCCCCATCGGTGCCTTACTCAACTTAGCTTGGGCCGTCGTGAATTCCCCGAGTTCACCTTTACATCCCCTATCAAGAGGCGTGCCTTGGAATCCGACGAAGATTATGAAGCCATAGAAATCATCACTACTTTGTGGAACCTTGGCTTCAGTTACCGTGTAAAATCCTCTAAAGACAGAGTCAGAGGATTGAAATTTCCTTACCTCAAAAATCTTCATGAAATTCTTCCTTAAATGTCCTCTTTCTCTTTGATTTTGTTTTAATGTAATAAAAGATTTCATTGAATAAAGAATGATTTTTCATGTCTTGAAATCCTTCCTTAACTTCATGTGATGTGCCCATGATTTTTCCTTTAGTAAAAACTGAATTTTTTCCTGAAAATATGACACTTCGGGTTCTGTTAATGCAAAACGCGTCCACTCAGAAAGACGCCTTTAAACTATAATTCAATTTCCAGAAATTCAATTAATCCTAAAAAACCCTGATTTATCCTTAACTTGCGTCTACTAGACAAGACGCCTTTCAATTCTCTCTCCTACTTTTCCCAAGATTCTGCCATTAATTCCGTGATTAATCTCCTAAAACGCGTCTGGGAGATACGACGCCTTTCGTCATCATCCTCTGTACGGCTCTGACCAGAACTGGCGGTAATCTGAAACGCGTCATCCCATCTAGACGTCTTTCAATCAATTTCAAACAGCTGTCCTTACCGCCTCAACTTATGCGCCCTAAAACGCGTCTGTCTGAGGCGACGCCTTTTATTTTTGCGTTTACAGACCCGCAAAGGCCCCTTTCTTCCTCACTTTTTCCCTTGCTTTTTCTCTCTCTCCGAGCTACGGCGACCGGCGATCTCTCTTTATTTCCCTCAAAAACTCCCTCTCTTGACCATGGAACGCGGTGAGGGATCAAAGAAGATCAAAGCTTTGGCCAAAAGACGGCGGAGGCACGAGGAAGAAGCCCCCGAGGAGGTGCCGGCGGCGCTTGCCGAGGCGGCGGCGTTCTTGGAGGAAGAAGAAGCTCCTCCGGCGCCCGTGGCCATGGAAGAGGAAGAGGAGGGCGACCTTCACACGGTAAGCTCCCTATGGTTTGAATGGGATGAGAAAAAGGGGAGAAAAGGGTTCCTTGAAGAACCCGGAATCTGGTGTTGAAAGGCGTCCAGACCAGGTGACGCCATTCAAAAGGCGTCATCCTGGGCTGACGTCTTTCAAGACCAAATTCCGAATTTTAAAATGAAAGTGAATTGTGTCAGGACACGTGGACGTGTTTCAAAAGACGTCCATAGGTGCTGACGCCTTTCAAAACAGAAGTGATTTTCCTGTTTTTATTTTTTACTGACCCTATTTTTTATGTTTTTTATTTGCAGGGAGTGATGAGGTCCAGAATTTCATGGGACTTAGTAGTAGGGGCATATAGGGGGCTCAGAAGGCGCGCTTGCGCCAGATGGGATTCGGTGAGGTCTTAAACATCGAGCCATTTTGGCTTGATCTGGTCCTCCTGCAGGCGCTGCGGGAGAGGTGGCATGCGGAAAGCCGGGCTTTCCTAATGCCGTGGGGACATATGGTCCCCATCCTAGAGGACGTGGCCAGGATCACTGGCCTCAGGGTAGAGGGCCGACCGGTGAGTGGGGTGACTTACCCCAACTACCAGGGATTGGCGGAAGCACTGCTAGGGATAGAGGTGTCCAGCCTAGGCAGGGAGTCTAGGATGGTCCCTAGGATAGAGGTGGAGGCCGCCTTAAGACTGGAGGAGCCCTGACGTCGGTCAGACGAGACCCGGGAGGAGTTTAGGGATAGGCTAGCTGAGTCATCCTCCCTTGTATACTGTAGCGACCCTAGTCAGGGGGAGGAGGTAAATAGACAGCGTAGAGTCTTTCTAGTTTTCTTTTTTGGTCGGTTGATCTTTGGTACGAAGGGCGACCACATTCATTGTAGGTTCCTTTATTTGTTAGATGATTTAGATAGATTAGGAGAGTATGCATGGGGTGCGGCCCTTCTGGCCCACCTGTTCGCCGATCTGTCTGCGGTCACGCCGGACCGTGAGACCACCGTCAGCGGCTTCTCGCCGTTCCTCCAGGTATTAAGTGTTTTATTATTTGTTTATGCCATGCAATATGATATGATGCTTTACTAACCTATATGTTCATGAATGCAGGTGTGGAGTTATCATTACTTCCCGCTCGGCAGAGCGCGGATTGTGAGACCTAGCGCTGTTCCATTGGCCTGCCGGTGGCAGCCAATCGTGGACACCGCTCCTCAGCACCATCAGCTGACGGCCCTCCGCCGTCAGTTCCTCGGCTACCCCGAGCTACTGGTGAGTTTTTAACTTGTTCAATTTTATTAAATGCAATATTTTATTCATTAAATGCAAGTCATTTATATGAATGCACTTAACCTATATGCAGGTGATCTGGCGCCCGTACTTGGGCATGGGCGAGGAGGGTCAGCCGTGGGTGACGGCTGGCAGGAGGAGGTTCGGCAGGCAGATGTGGCTGCACTGCATGAACGAGATTGAGCCCCTCCGCCTCCGGCTCGTGATGAGGACCCTGGGCCTCCACCAGGAATGAATTGACGAGGAGGTCCCGGAGGGCGTCAGGAGGAGCATGAGGGGGCAAGCAAGCCCTCACCGACTGGCGTGCCAAGTTCCCGGAGCAGTACGAGGACTGGCACCGCCGCGGCGTACGGGTGAAGTCACGGGCGGAGAGTAGCGAGGCCTACCTCTAGCAGTACCGGGCCCATTACGCCGATCAGCTTCGGCTCCTCCGACCACTCGATGTAAGTATGCTTTTATGCGTCTTTAATTTTATTATTATCTTGATTTATGTTTGTAAATGAATGTATGTATGTGTAATATGCAGGATGCACGCGATGCGGTCATCATCGACCTTCGGGCCCGCCTACATGACGCGGAGGCCCAGTTAGAACAGGTCCAGAAAGAATTATTTGACCTGGTATGTATGCATGTTCATGAATGCATGTTTTGATTAATTAATTCTTTTGGCGATTAACACTGACGGTTGTCTCTCGGTGCAGCGAGCCGTCTACACCCAGGCGGCTCCCCCTGCCCATTGAGCTTCCTCATCTACTTCCTCTGCCTATGATGCTGCCCTGGCTGACCTCCAAAGCCAGCTCGCCTCTGCTATCCACCGAGCTTCTCTTGCGGAGGAAGACCGGGCTGCTTGAGTAAGTTCCATCCTTTGACTTCTTCGAATTTTGATTTTGATTACTTGATTGCCTTGGACTAACAATGACTTCCTTTCAGGTTGCTGAGCTTCAGGAAGCCCTTCACAGGGCTGAAGCGGAGCTGGAGAGTTCCCGTGTTGCAGCTGCTCGTGCCGAAGCTGATGCTGCGCGGATCGGAGCGTTGGAGGAGCAGGTGGCCCGTCTCTCCACTGGAGATCTTGCACGTCTCCAGATTCGCTTGGAGGTCGTGACCGAGGAGAGAGATCGCGACCGTCTTCGACTGGAGAGTCTTCAGGGTCGCTTGTCGGTGGCTGAGCACGAGCGCAAGATGGTGGAGTAGAGGTATCAGCGAGCTCGACAGCGTGCCCAAGTGCGTGGTTTGACGAGTGCTTTTACCGCTAGTGTCGCCATGTCTTCCGGCCAGGCAGGGCCGAGCGCGATGGGGCCACCTCCACTTCCCAGCCGAGGACCAGTGCCGGATGCGCCTGACGAGGCCCAGAGTCAGCTTGACGAGGGCGGAGGGGAGAGCCAGCCTTGAGGGCTTATGTATTTTCTTTTTCTTCTATGTATCATGTACAAAACACCTTTTGATGATATACATAGCACTTTTTGAGCTCCAATCTTGTGTTCCTGTGTTTGTCTTGCATCCTGTACATCACTTAACAAACAGGTTAAGTATCTATTTAGGTTTAGTCCCTTGCCTGACCAAATAAATGGTCAATCGATCTTTTCCTTAAATAAATGGTCAATGGGCATAGCCTTTATCAACAAAGGTAATTAAACTATAAACAAACTTAAGCAAAATGCAACATGCAAGCAGACAGATGCTCACTGAAAATAAATGGAATGAGACACACCAAATGCAATAAGCAAATGCTAATTGAAATATTTTTGTTGTTTTTGAAATATTCATTTTTGTTGTTTGGGTTTTGAAATATGTATTGTTTTTGGCTTTTGCAACATGTGCCCCTTTTTTTGGATTTCGACATATGTATTTTTTTTATTTTTGACACATGTATTTTTTTTATTTTTGGCATATATTTTTGATTTTTGACATATGTATTTTTTTTGATTTTTGGCATATATATATTTTTTTGATTTTTGGCATATGTATTTTTTTTTTATTTTTGGCATATGTATTTTTTATTATTTTTGGCATATGTATTTTTTTTGATTTTTGGCATATGTATTTTTTTTTGATTTTTGGCATATGTATTTTTTTTGATTTTTGACATATGTATTTTTTTTGATTTTTGGTATATACTTTTTTTTTTGATTTTTGGCATATGTTTTTTTTTTGATTTTTGATATATGTATTTTTTTTTTTGATTTTTGGCATATGTATTTTTTTGATTTTTGGCATATGTATTTTTTTTGATTTTTTTGACTAAAAGATCAGTATGGTACCTAGATCAAAAGATCATATTCATTTATTAACTTGATTTCCAAATTGTTCTTTAACAATTTAACTTAAACCCATCGTATTTGAACTTGTGTTTTCATTCGTGATCCCAGTTGATGATTTGACCCTTAGTCAATTTAAGCCATTCCTTAAGTTTGGAGTACGCCTCTTTAGAAAGAAGGGAAGAATAAGTTTAGAAAGCCCATGAGAAGGTTCCGGAGACCTAAAAAGATGTTCCTTTCTTACCCTAATATCCGTTGGGGGTCGGTCATTTCTTTCCGGGGTATTTATCGACCTTGCGTTCCCTTTTGTTTCATTTCATGGCCTTGATGTAACGTTTGTAATGTAATGGCCTTTTGATATTTGGATTTTGTCTTTTGCTTTTGTTTTTCTATTCTTTTCTTTGGGACGGATCTCCCCCATTTTTTTTATGACGGCCTCCTACTAAGATGACGGGTATTCTTGGTAGTCTATTCTAAGCCTCGTTCCGACATCATGGGCCGAGTGTAAAACAGAATTTTGCTTTAAAACGAATGACTTGTACTTTACACTTTTAGTCAAGCTTTCGGTATTCCTTAGGACTTGGCATCTCTTGTTGCTCACGAATCAAACGTGTCAGTGTGTGCAGTGATGTGTTTGAAGTTAAATTATCCGGACTGATACGGAAATTTGAGTTTATAAATTTTATGATTCCACTGGTCTTTGTACCATGCTGATCGACTCTTTAACCTAAGGGTAGTATTTCTTAAGATGTAAGCCATTCCAGGGGTGATTTAGCTCTTCTCCTTCTGCATTAACAAGACGGTAAGCATTACCAGGAAAAACATGCGATACAACATAAGGTCCTTCCCAGTTGGGTTGGAGCTTAGAACGCGGACCACCAGGTTTTACAAAAATCCTTTTGACGACCATTTCACCGACTTTGAACTTATGTTCAATGACTTTCTTTTGATAAAAACGTGCTAGTCTATTTTGATAAACTTTTGCATGATTAGCAGCTGACCATCTTTTCTCGTCTAAGAGTTCCAATTGAGCAAGGAGTGCTGAACGATGTTCATCAATGGAAAATTCCTTATTCAATTGTACTCTTAATGACGGTATAAGGATCTCGTATGGAACTACCGCCTCCATTCCAAATGTTAAGGAATAAGGAGTTTGCCCAGTGGGCGTGCGGATTGAAGTTCGGTAAGCCCATAGAGCCTCAACCAATTTTTCTGGCCAGTCTGCGAATTTGTTAGATTTGCACGTCTTTTTGATGATTTTTATCAAAGTCTTATTAGTTGCCTCTGCTTGGCCATTGCCTTGCGGACAATAAGGAGACGAATGGTGCAATGCAATTCTATACATGTTGCAGAGATCTTTCAATTCTTGTGACACGAACTGCGGTCCGTTGTCGGTGATGATGGTACTTGGAATTCCAAATCGGGTGATGATGTTCTTCATGATGAACTTGCAGACGGTTGATGCTTTGATCTCTACGTATGCTTCAGCTTCTGCCCACTTGGTGAAGTATTCCGTTGCCGTGAGAATGAAAGATTTTTGCTTGATGCCGGAATCTGGATTATCAAGGGGTCCAATGATGTCGAAAGCCCACATGGAGAAAGGCCATGGGGAAGAAACAGGATGGAGTGAAGATGCAGGAGAATGAATTTTGTCGGCGTGAAGTTGGCACTTAGCACACCTACGGACATATCCTACACAGTCTTCTTCCATGCTTGGCCAATAAAATCCTTGTCTAAGGATCTTCTTTGCTAGCATCTGTCCATTGACATGGCCACCACAAACTCCACTATGAGCTCCTTCCATAACCTTCTAAAGCTCATCTTCGTCTAGACATCTCAGAAGAACTCCATCAAAACCTCTCTTGTACAGTGATCCTCCAACTAGGGTGTATCGTTGAGCAACTCTCCTGACAGCTCTCTTCTCCTCAGTTGTAACTTCCTCGATACGATTGATCTTCACAATATTTGGTAATTTCATAATACCATGGCTTCTGTTCATCATCCATCTCTTCTAACAGCTCCATCAACATGATTTCTCTCTTTTCCACGATATCTCCGTCCCTGACTTTCTTCAGCAACTTCTCCTTAGTTCTAAGGAATGAAGGGTCTTTCACGGCGGGTGAAAGACGCCTATGAATTATGATTGATTCGGATTGCCTGCTGATTGGAAAATCAAGAGAAGATGCCAATGAAGCTAGAGCGTCAGCCAAGATGTTCTGATTCCTAGGGACATGGACAAAGATCAATTTCGTGAAAAGCTTTGAGTAAGCAGAAGTAAGTTCTTGATAAGGCTTGAGCTTGGGATCAAGAGTTCGATACTTGGTTAGCACTTGGCGAAGAATTAGTTGGCTATCACCCATAATCCTGAGTTTAGTGGCACCATGGAAATGAGCAGCCTCGAGGCCAGCAAGGAGTGCCTCGTATTCAGCTATATTGTTGGTGACTGGAAAGTCAAGCTGAAAGGCTTGTGGAATGGTGACACCTTCAGGTGATAGTAGAACGATACCGATCCTCTTTCCATGAGAATTCAGAGCTTCGTCAAAATGCAGAGTCCACATATCATCTCTGATTTGATTTACGGACATCAGTTCCTCATCTGGAAACTCTGATCGCACTGGATCAAATCGAGGAAGGGGATGATGGGCGAGATGTTCCGCTATAGCATAGCCCTTGATCGCTTTCTGCTGAATATAAATGATATCGAATTGAGATAGAAAGCTTTGCCATCGCGCTAACCTATCGGTAAGAACAGATTTCCCCAGAAGGAATTTGATTGGATTCATCTTAGCAATGAGATGGACTTCATGGGCCAGAAAATAATGCTTCAATTTCTGCACAACCCAGACCAATGCTGCACATGTTTTCTCCATCGCCGTATATCTCTGTTCATCGGGGTTGAGGAGTTTAGAGAGATAGTAGGCTGCCCTCTCTTTTCCTTCTTCATCCTCTTGTGCTAGGACAGCCCCTACAGCATCATCCATGACAGAAATATAAAGTATTAATGGTTTGCCTGGAGATGGTGGTCTCAAAACAGGAGGACTTGCTAAATAGTTCTTTAATCCATCGAATGCCTCCTGACACTTATCGTCCCAATCGAATTTGACTCCCGGCTTGGTAAGCTCGTAAAACGGCTTACACCTTTGTGAGTGTTGGGAGACAAAGCGGAGAATAAATTGCAACCTCCCGATTAATCCTCTCAACTCTTTCAAGTTTTTGGGAGGTGGCATTTCTCTGATAGCCTTCGCCTTGTTGGGATCGATCTCAATTCCCCGTTTGCTGATGATGAATCCAAGTAATTTTCCTGAAGGTACCCCGAATACACATTTCTTGGGGTTCATTTTTAACTGATACTCTCTCGATCTCTTTAATACCCTTGCCAAAACTTTGGCGTGCTCAGCCTTTGTCTTAGATTTAACCAATAAGTCATCCACATACACTTCCAGATCTATGTGCATCATGTCATGAAATATAGCCATCATAGCCCTCTGATAAGTGACTCCAGCATTCTTCAATCCAAATGGCATGACGACATAACAATATGTTCCCCAAGGTGTAGTGAATGACGTTTTTTCTTGATCTTCTTCTGCCAGCTTAATCTGGTTGTATCCTGAAAATCCATCCATGAATGATAAAGTTTCATAGCCAGCGGTATTATCAATGAGTACATCAATATGAGGCAATGGAAAATCATCTTTAGGACACTCCCGGTTCAGATCGCGGAAGTCAATGCAAATTCTGACCTTCCCATCTTTCTTCATGACCGGGACTATGTTGGCCACCCATTGTGGATAAAGAACAACTCTAATAAATTTTGCTTTATGTAATTTGTCGACCTCTTCCTTCATCTTTAGAGCCATTTGTGAGTGGAATCGCCTTAATTTTTGCTTGACAGGATTAGCTCCTTCCTTTAACGTCAATCTGTGTTCAACTAAAGAAGAGTCTAACCTTGGCATTGTAGACACGCTAATTTTGACGTCATTTCGAGTAAATTTCATATCATACAATAATGCCTCGAAATGGTCTGATAATTAATCATTAATTAATTTTTATTAATCTTTTTAAGTGTCGGGTTTAACAGATGTGTTTTAAGTTAATCAATTGAATTGATTTTAGCTCAAATTTGAGTTAAAATATGAAGAATTCTAAAAGACGTCGACACAAGTGGACGCCATTTAGACTTTATTCTTATTTTAACGTTTAAATTTGAATTTTAATTAATTAATTAATTAACTAAAAGACGTCTGGACATGTCTACGCGTTTTAAGTTTCCTAAGTGATTTTAACTTCCCCTCCGGATGTTTATCCTTATCTTAATTAGGCCAAAAGACGTCTATACAGATGGACACGTTTTACCTAATAAAGATAAAGATAAGTTTTCCCGGATATTTATCCTTATCTTAATTAATCTGAAAGGCGTCAGCCAAGGTGGACGCGTTTTAGATAATTACAGATAAAGATGAATTAATCAGTAATTATCTGTCGGTTAAGATGGATAAATTCGGGATTTTTCTATGTTAATCTCGAACGCAAGAAATGCCTATAAATACCCTGCATGTTGAAGAGTAAAAAAAAAAGAGAGAGTTGAAGTCCATTAAGAGAGCATTATTATAGCGAGTTGAAGATCGAAGCAACAACGTCGTAACGCCGGAGCGCTGCCATTTCCAGAAGTCGGCGTTCCTTTCAAGATCTTCATCCTTTCAAGGCTTCATCCGATTGGGCATAAGTTTTTCATTACTGCATTCATTTCATTAGTTTCATTCTTCATTCACTTCATGCAACACACACCACAGCATAATCTTTCAAAAACCTACTTGATTTAAGGGGTTTCAAAGCCACTCAACAAGTAAGTTTGCTGTTTTAAATATGCTTACATCATGATTAGTTCAGATATTGCTTCTACTTAAATTCTCATCATAATTCTTCTTTATTTTGTCTCTGTCTCTGCTGCACTCAACAACAACGAGAGATCAAAAAGGGGAAATCAAGCTCAAAGCCGGAAAGACTTCTGGACGATCCTCAACCTCAAATTCAACAGCAAGAACAAGTAGCAAAGAAAGGGCTCTCTTTCTTCAGCCGGCTGAGGAAGGGGAACCAAGGACTCAATCTTCCGCGTTTGAAAGGTAGGCGATCATATCTCTTTTGAAACTTTTTAGTTAAAAGTTTCTGGCGATCACTGCACTTTAGTTGCTATTTTTAATAGGTTAGTTTACACTAAACAACATAGATATTTCATGTTAATCACACGGTCATTCTAAGCACCTACAGCTTTTTTGGCGATCACGGTGGGACTTGGTCTCGCCATCTTTTAGTTTCTTTTTGTTCTTGCTATCATCATATCGGGCACCCACGGTGCACCATTTGTGTCTCTGGACACGTCCTCACCAATTGGTGAGTGTTTAGTTTAATCAATTTCCCTCGTGCACCACGTGCACACCCCAGTGGCAAGATCTTGCCCTCCCCTTGATTAATTCAAAAAGCTATTTTTGTGATAAAAATGATGTGTGATTGATTGTTTTTCTAGTTGTTTAGTCAGTGAATCATCCTGTTTAAAATCTGGAACTAAAAATTTTGCATGAGTCGATTGTTTACTGCTTTTTATCTTGTTTAAGGAGGATTCAACCCAGAAAATCCTCCTGGAAAACTGTTTCTACGAACTGAAAAGCGTCCAGGATTGCTGACGCGTTTCAAACCGCGTCAACACCCCTAGACGCCTTTCAGGCTTCACAGTTTCTCTGCTGTCTGCATCTGCTTCTGCGAAAAATTAAGTTCTGTTTTGAATAGCGTCGACTACCATCGACGCGATTCAGACAGTTTCTTAATCTTTTTCAGTTTCCAGATTTCTGTGTTTTGAGTGCTAGCTACCCATTACTTACTAAGCATTAGAGGCCATCCAGGCCGCAGGACATACGCATTGGGGCTAATACCCTCCTCTTCTTAGGAACACATTACTCGACGTCAGCAACTCTCTCTGATTGGGTTGGTCCCTTGATCAGACTAGAGAAGTTGACGTTGAGACCTCCATAAGTCCCCAAAATCAAGGTATTCCTCCTTGATCATCGGGCTGGTTGTACCAATTGAAGTCCTGGTTAGATTCTGAAAGCGTTGTGAGAGAAAGCCCTAGAGGATAACGATGGAAATTGAACTGAAACTAGGATCCTTTCCTTGAGAGAATTTGAGGTTTAATTGAATCCAAATAACTCAAAAAAGGAATCTTAAAATCACGTTAAGCATCCACTTGTTTGATTAATCTCTGTGCAACTTGTTTGTCAAATCTTTGAAGAAAAAGAATCTAACATCATGTTGCTACGATCAGGTAGGGACTTGAGTGTGGCTCCAGACGCCATGGTTAATTACGAGGGAGATGCTAATGCCCCTCGGGATTCTGAATACAACTATGAGAGTGGGAGAGATGCTGATGCCTCCCGTAGTTCTATCCCCATTCCATATCGTCTAGATGGGAATGTTCGGACACCTCTTTTGCATCCACGTGATCAATATCCTGATCCTCCTCCGCATGAATATGCGATTCCTAATCCCGATCTGGAGGGGGACATGAACCAGAATGATCCCTCACCCTCTGATCCTACGTATCTTATCAATGCTCTGGGAGTTCTTGCCTCCCGACTGGACCCTCAGCAGTTTGAGGCGATCCAATCTATTTTGAAGGGGAAGGCACCCATGCAGCCTGCCGAGCCGAACCCTGTGGCTCCCCCTGCTGTTCCTCAGCAACCTTCTTTTCCTCCTCCTTATATCCATCAGGCCGTGGAGGGCCTTCATATTACTTCTCGGCCAGCTGGGCCGCAACTTTCATCATCTAGGCAACCGGCTAGACCGCAAACGCCTGCTTATCAAAATGCCCTCGGGCATGGCGGAAGCTCTGCCGGACCTCCCCTCTATTGTCCACCTTGCCCAACATACTCTAGGCAGCAAGCCTACCAAGTACCTCCTCCTCCTCCTCCTCCCTAAGCAGATCTGACCACACAAATGCTGCTGGCCAAAATGGAGCGTATGGATGAGCAATTTAATAACCTCCAGAAAATGATGGGGGTCAAAGCTGTGCCAGAGATCAGTCTACCGAGCCTGCCAGTATTCCATCTGCCACCCTCTGAAATGCCAGTATACCGAAAGTACAACGGTACTGGTAACCCCTTCACACACCTGAAGGAGTTCATGTATGAATCCTCTTTCTGGCAGAATGATAAGAGGTCGTTGGCCTTCTTGTTCAGGAGATCTCTAGAGGGACCAGCCCTCGAGTGGTTCTTTTCTTTGGAACCCTCAGAAGTAGAAGATTACGGTATCGTTTCACGCAAATTTATTCAACGATACCAGGACAGAGTTGCACCCTCCTTGTCTATCACGGACCTCATTGCAGAAAAGATGAAACCTGATGAGGAGTTTGTCAGTTTTGCTGACAGGTGGCGGGGTCTGGCAGAAAAAGTGAAGGATCACTTGTCCGAGTCCGAACAAGTGAAGATGTTAATTTCCAATGCCACGCCCCAGTTCAAGCTCGTCCTCTCCTTGAACAATTTGACTAACATGGCAGAGCTCTATGAAAGAGCACGGTACTGCCAGAATGCTTTCAAGGACGCTACATTCTCTAGCGTCTTTGATCCTCATAGACCTAGCAGGCCTCCGCCTCGGAAGCCTGCAGTGCCGAACTCTTCCAGCCCAGGTCCGACTACTGAGGGCACGCTCTCTAATGAGCAAGTGAGTACCATGAACAATAACTCGCCCCAGTTCGTGAGGAGTCAGCAGCAGTACCAGAGGCCACAGCAGCAAGGGTACAGACAGCAGCAGAACCCCCAGTACCAACAACAGTATCAACGGCCCCAGCAGCCGAATCAGAATCAGAACCAGCAACAGCTACAGCAACAGCCGCAACGGCAACAGCAGTACCAGCAACCCCAGCAGCAGCAGTATCAGAACCAGCAACAGCCACAGTACCAGCCGCGCGCACCGCCGGCATACCACAATGTCCCTCCTCCTGGTGACTACAACCAGCAGAGGAGACCCCCAGGCCCGAAAAGGGCAGAATACCCGGCCCTCCCAGAATCCTTGGCCGATATCTTCAGTGCTTTAATGGCGGCTAATGCCTTAGTTTTGCCAAGGGAAAAGGCCGTCTGGCCTCAAAATGCCGATACGTCCAGGTATTGCTACTTCCACAGGCAACCTGGGCATACCATCGACACTTGCTTCCAATTCAGAGATTATATTCATGATCTCAACGAGCAGGGCGGCATAGACTGGGAGGAAATGAAGAAGTACATAACAGCCCTGAAGGCGAGAAGACCGCAACAGCAGCAGCAAGCAAGACCACCGGCACAAGCAGCAGCACCACCCAACATAGGCATAGTGCAGAATCCACTCCCGGAGCACCAGAACCAGAACCAAGTTGCTCCCATTCTAACGAACAGCCAGTCTGAGGCTGGTCGTGGGCAACAATGGAGGATAGAGGACTCTTCCTCTCTTTATTCAACGGGTCACGTTCAAAGTACCGCAGAACAACCACCACGCCGCACCATCCACATACCCAGACCACAACCCGTTACCATCACCCCTCTACCCACACCCACATATCACTCGCCCTCACCCAATAACCCATTATCACTACCCACCTTCCTTAAGCCCATTACACCCCGCACTCCTACGCCTCCATCATATAACCCTCCGCAAACCAATAACACGCCTCTCCTACCATCTAGGCCATTATTACGCATACCATTTCCTACTTCACCCGCTACCACTACCACCTACCCAGATATGCCCCAACCATCCAAACCGCTATTACGCGTACCATTCCCCACTTCGCCAACCACTTACCCATCTACCATCCAACCCTCTAGGCCTTTAATCCGCACCGCGCCATCACCACCTAACCCAACGCCACCACCTACGCATCAACCCTCCGCACCGCTTACGCCGCCCGACTCTGCGGTACTCAAGGTGTCACCCGGATCCTCCACGGTCGAGGAACATGCGCTCCGGAGTGGAAGGATTTTCAACAAGGTCTTTCCTCAGTCCACAGTCAGAGACGGCCCATCACAGCCGACTGAGGAAGCCCATAATGAAGAGAGTGCACCAGGCACTCAATATGACTTGTTGAAACATCTGGACAGAACACCGGCACGGATCACTGTACTTGAATTGATTAAAAGGTCCAAGATTCACCAAGAAGCCTTAATAGAATACCTACAGAAGGTGATGGTTAACGAAGACGTGCCGGTAGAGAAAATTGCAGCACTACTAGTTCCTCAGGGGGATCAGCCCTCAATTATATTCCACACATCGGAACTAGCACCGCCAGCCGCCAGAAGCATGGCTCTGAGCATCACGGTCAATATCTGCAAGAAGGCCGTAGATGCATGCCTGGTTGATACAGGGGCTTCAATTAATGTTTTACCTCCGAAGACCTTGGAGCTATGCGGTGTGCCCAAGGAGAAATGGCTGCCTAGCCCCATCTCAGTTACGGCATATGACAATTCTACCCGTTCCCCTCTGGGAATGGTTTATTTAAAGGTGGAGCTAGGTCCAGTAAGTCATGCAGAGGTCGAATTTCATATTCTAGAAATCGACCCTTCCATAAATGCCATTCTGGGACGTCCTTATATTAAAACTCTTGAGGCGATTCCTTCTACGAATCACCAATGCCTCAAATTCCCTTATAAAGGACGAATTATTAAAGTGACGAGCATGCCGATCCTTGCTGCTGCTCATACCCTAAATATTAAATCTGCTGTTTTACCTGGTCGACAACCTTTTCTGTCGGTATTACAGGTCTACCGTCCAGTGGCTGATCCTTTGAAAGCCGCTACCATTTCTCCATACCCATTAAATGCTATCAAAAGGGGGAAGTGCGTGAGTACCCCAGGATGGAGGATTATGATGAAAAATGGCTACGAGCCTGGGAAAGGTCTGGGCACACAGTTGCAAGGCAGTACCACTCTTGTTAAAGATCATCGGGCAGTACCCGGAAGCGGTCTGGGCTATAGGCCGAGGAAACTGAAGCAAGACAGGGTTCAGCAAGAAGATGGTCAAGAAATCCTGGAAACAATGTCCACACCACTGAAAGAAGGCCGAGATCCCTTAACATGGACTCTATATACACACTTCGTGAAAGGGCCCATACTTAGTCACGACAACACGGTGATCATTACTTCATGTTTTGACTTCCATGACATACATGGGAGGGATTTGGCCAGACATTGTTCCGAATTACTTACGTACCAATCCTTGGAGGCTTTGAGGCCTATGAAAAGGAGGAAATTTCATGATCCCGAATGCGAATGGTACAGGTGGTTCGACCTGAGGGACCTATACATAGCACTGAACAGACTATTCCTGGATCCTGCAGAACCCAAGTGGCCACCGCAGATCGACGAGCTAATTGAGAGCCCTGGCGCAATCTTTGATAAGCGGATACTGCTGTCCGAACAAACTGATGAAGGGGAGCCAGATGACCCCTACGAAGCTGGTTATACAACAGATCTGCTCTGGAGGGGGACATATCCTTCACATGTCCTAATGCTCCATACTCTATTTCGTACACTACTCTTGACCCCGACTTGGTCGCGGGTCATAATTGAAGATATTCCACGGGCTCCGCCCGTTATGATAACTCTGTCCCCTCGGGACTTTATTCCACAACCTCCTCTCGACCTAGAGAGGATGTATGATCTGATCTGGGACATATTGCTATATGATCCTCCTAATCCTCTGGCCTTGGTGCCGCTTCCTCCGTCTGATTCCCCTTCCATTTGTATTCACTCCTGCTTCATGTATAATTCCTCCGATATCCAAAAAAAAACGTCAATTTTACAACAAATTCTTCCCAAATCATTATCGAGGAAACATCTTACTTGTCCGATTACACCCCATCGCGCGGGTCCGTCGGTCAAGATTCTCTTCTAGATCTACTATGTCCCTCCCCACGGGAGGATTCCCCTGTATTTCCATTTGTATCCCAGGATTTTCATCCTGCTTCATCTTCATTAGGTTATGATAGGCAGTTTAGTGAAGTTAGGCAGTTTAGTTTTAGGCAGGTTAGGAAGTCTAGGAAGCCTAAGGGTAGGCAAATTCCAGAAAGATACCTCCAGGATTTGGCTGATAAATGTTCTTTTTGCTCTTTAATCCCTCAGCTTTTAGAAGATCCAATTCAGATGCCAGAAGATTATACAGATGATGAGTCAGTCAATGATGGGTACGGGGTATATGAGTTAGTGCATGAAAAGGACCCCATTGTTGAAGATGAGGAAGACGATGAGGACGCAGCTGAGGCATATGCCAGTGGAGTGAAGAGATTTGATGAACCCTCAGCTGCCGTAGAAGAGCCCACCAAAGAAATAAACTTAGGGACTGAAGACGAACCTAAGGTTGTCCTCGTCAGTAAAAATCTTTCTGCAGAGGATGAGAAGGCAATGGTACAAGTGCTTAAGGATTATAAGGACACTTTCGCCTGGAGTTATGAGGATATGCCGGGGTTAGACTCATCTTTAGTTGAACACAGGTTAACATTAAAGGATGGAGCTAGTCCGGTCAAGCAGAAATTAAGGCGATTCCACCCACAAATGGCTTTAAAGATGAAGGAAGAGGTCGACAAATTACACAATGCCAAATTCATTAGAGTTGTCCTTTATCCACAATGGGTGGCCAATATAGTCCCGGTTATGAAAAAGGACGGGAAGGTCAGAATTTGCATTGACTTCCGCGATCTGAACCGGGCGTGTCCTAAAGACGATTTTCCATTGCCTCATATTGATGTACTCATCGATAACACTGCTGGCTATGAGACGTTATCGTTTATGGATGGATTTTTAGGATACAACCAGATTAAGCTGGCAGAAGAGGATCAAGAGAAGACTTCATTCACTACACCTTGGGGAACATATTGTTATGTCGTCATGCCATTCGGATTGAAGAACGCTGGAGCCACTTATCAAAGGGCTATGATGGCAATATTTCATGACATGATGCATATAGATTTGGAAGTGTATGTGGATGACTTATTGGTTAAGTCTAAAACGTAGGCTGAGCACGCCAAAGTTTTGGCAAGGGTATTAGAGAGATCGAGAGAGTATCAGTTGAAGATGAACCCCAAGAAATGTGTATTCGGGGTATCTTCAGGGAAATTGCTTGGATTCATTGTCAGCAAACGGGGAATTGAGATCGATCCCAATAAGGCGAAGGCTATCAGAGAAATGCCACCTCCCAAAAACTTGAAAGAGTTAAGAGGATTAATCGGGAGGTTACAATTTATTCGCCGCTTTGTCTCCCAGCACTCACAAAGGTGTAAGCCGTTTTACGATCTTACCAAGCCAGGAGTCAAATTCAATTGGGACGATAAGTGTCAGGAGGCATTTGATGGATTAAAGGACTATTTGGCAAGTCCTCCTGTTTTGAGACTACCATCTCTAGGCAAACAATTGATACTTTACATTTCTGTCCTGGATGATGCAGTGGGGGCTGTCCTAGCACAAGAGGATGAAGAAGGAAAAGAGAGGGCAGCCTACTATCTCTCTAAACTTCTCAACCCCGCTGAACAGAGATACACGGCGATGGAGAAAACATGTGCAGCATTAGTTTGGGTTGTGCAGAAACTAAAGTATTATTTTCTGGCCCATGAAGTCCATCTCATCGCTAGGATGAATCCGATCAAGTTCCTTCTGGAGAAATCTGTTCTTACTGATAGGTTAGCGCGATGGCAAAGCTTTCTATCCCAATTCGATATCATTACATTCAACAGAAAGCGATCAAAGGCTATGCCATAGCAGAACATCTCGCTCATCATCCCCTTCCTCGATTTGATCCAGTGCGATCAGAGTTTTCGGATGAGGAACTGATGTCCGTAAATCAAATCAGAGATGATATGTGGACTCTGCATTTTGACGGAGCTCTGAATTCTCATGGAAAGGGGATCGGAATCGTTCTGTTATCACCTGAAGGTGTCACCATTCCACAAGCCTTTCAGCTTGATTTTCCAGTCACCAACAACATAGCTGAATACGAGGCACTTCTTGCTGGCCTCGAGGCTGCTCATTTCCATGGTGCCACCAAACTCAGGATTGTAGGTGATAGCCAACTGATTCTTCGCCAAGTGCTAACCAAGTATCGAACTCTTAATCCCAAGCTCAAGCCTTATCAAGAACTTACTTCTGCTTACTCAAAGCTTTTCACAAAATTGATCTTTGTCCATGTCCCTAGGAATCAAAACATCTTAGCTGACGCTCTAGCTTCACTTGCATCTTCTCTCGATTTTCCAATCAGCAAGCAATCCGAATCAATCATAGTTCATAGGCGTCTTTCACCCGCCGTGAAAGACCCTTCATTCCTTAGAACTAAGGAGGAGTTGCTGAAAAAGGTCAGAGACGGAGATATCATTGAAAAAAGAGAAATCATGTTGATGGAGCTGTTGGAAGAGATGGATGATGAACAGAAGCCATGGTATTATGAAATTGCAAAATATTGTGAAGATCAATCATATCCTGAAGAAGCTACAACTGAGGAAAAAAGAGCTATCAGGAGAGTTGCTCAACGATACACCCTAGTTGGGGGAGCACTATACAAGAGAGGTTTTGATGGAGTTCTTCTGAGATGTTTAGATGAAGATGAGCTTTGGAAGGTTATGGAAGGAGCTCATAGTGGAATCTGTGGTGGCCATGTCAATGGACAGATGCTAGCAAAGAAGATCCTTAGACAAGGATTTTATTGGCCAACCATGGAAGAAGATTGTGTAGGATACGTCCGTAGGTGTGCTAAGTGTCAACTTCACGCCAACAAAATTCATTCTCCTGCATCTTCACTCCATCCTGTTTCTTCCCCATGGCCTTTCTCCATGTGGGCTTTCGACATTATTGGACCTCTTGGTAACCCAGATTCCGGCATCAAGCAAAAATCTTTCATTCTCACGGCAACGGAATACTTCACCAAGTGGGCAGAAGCTGAAGCATACGTGGAGATCACATCATCAACCGTCTGCAAATTCATTATGAAGAACATCATCACAAGATTTGAAATTCCAAGTACCATCGTCACCGACAACGGACCGCAGTTTGTGTCCCAGGAATTGAAGGACCTCTGCAACAGGTATAAAATTGCATTGCATCATTCATCTCCTTATTATCCGCAAGGCAATGGCCAAGCAGAGGCAATAAATAAGACTTTGATAAAAATTATCAAAAAGACGTGTAAATCTAACAAATTCGCAGATTGGCCAGAAAAATTGGTTGAGGCTCTATGGGCCTACCGAACTTCAATCCGCACGCCCACTGGGCAGACTCCTTATTCCTTAACGTTTGGAATGGAGGCGGTAGTTCCATATGAGATCCTTATACCGTCATTAAGAGTACAATTGAACAAGGAATTCTCCATTGATGAACATCGTTCAGCACTCCTTGCTCAATTGGAACTTTTAGACGAGAAAAGATGGTCAGCTGCTAATCATGCAAAAGCTTATCAAAACAGATTAGCACGTTTTTATCAAAAGAAAGTCATTGAACGAAAGTTCAAAGTCGGTGCAATGGTCGTTAAAAGAATTTTTGTAAAACCTGGTGGTCCGCGTTCTAAGCTCCAACCCAACTGGGAAGGACCTTATGTTGTATCACATGCTTTTCCTGGTAATGCTTATCATCTTATTAATGCAGAAGGAGAAGAACTAAATCATCCCTGGAATGGTCTACACCTTAAGAAATACTACCCTTAGGTTAAAGAGTTGATCAGTATGGTACAAAGACCAGTGGAATCAGAAAATTTATAAACTCAAATTTCTTTGTTAGTCTGAATAAGTTAACTTCAAACCCATTATTGCACACACTGACACGTTTGATTCGTGAATAACAAGAGACGCCAAGTCCTAAAGAATATCAAAAGCTTGACTGAGGGTGTAAAGTACAAATCATTCCCTTTAAAGTAAAATTCTGTTTTACACTCGGCCCATGATGTTGGAACGAGGTTTAGAATAGACTACCAAGAATATCCGCCATCTTAGTAGGAGGCCGTCATAAAAAAATGGGGGAGATCCGTTCCAAAGCAAAGAAAGAAAAGAATAGGAAAAACAAAAGGAAAAGGCAAGGGAAAAATCAAAAGGCCAATACACTACAAACGTTACATCAAGGCCATGAAATGAAACAAAAGGGAACGCAAGGTCGATAAATACCCCGGGAAGAAAATGACCGAACCCCAACAGATATTAGGGTTGGAAAGGAACATCTTTTTAGGTCTCCGGAACCTTCTCATGGGCTTTCTAAATCTATTCTTCTTTTCTTTCTAAAGAGGTGTACTTCAAGCTTAAAGAATGGCTTAGATTGACTAAGGGTCAAATCGTCAAATGGGATCACGAATGGAAACACAAGTTCAAACACGATGGGTTTTAAGTTAAGTTGTTAAAGAACAATTTGGAAATTAAGTTAATAAATGAATATGATCTTTTGATCTAAGTACCATACTGGTCTTTTAGTCAAAAATTCAAAAAAAATGTATATGTCAAAATTCAAAAAAAAATGTATATGTCAAAATTCAAAAAAAATGTATATGTCAAAATTCAAAAAAAATGGATATGTCAAAATTCAAAAAAAAATGTATATGTCAAAATTCAAAAAAAATTTGCATATGTCAAAATTCAAAAAAAATTCCATAGTCAAAAATTCAAAAAAAAGTACATATTTCAAAAAAAAAAATTTCAAAAAAAATGTACATTTTTCAAAATCTAAAAAAAGAATACATGTCTCAAAACCCAGACAAAAAAAATGAATATTTCAAAACCACAAAAATATTTCGATTAACATTTGCTTGTTGCATTTAATATGTTTCATTCTTTTTATTTTCAGTGAGCATCTGTTTGCTTGCATGTTGCATTTTGCTTAAGTCTGATTACTCTTATTACCTTTGTTAATAAAGGCTATGCCCCTTGACTATTTATTCAAGGAAAAGATTGATTGACCATTTGATTGGTCAGGCAAGGGGCTAAGCCTAAATAGATACTTAACCTGTTTGTTAAGTGTTGTACAGGATGCAAGATAAGCACAGGAACACGAGATTGAAGCCCAAAAGTTTCATGTATATATCAAAAGTATTTTATACATGATACATGAAAAGAAAAGAAGTACATAAGCCCTCAAGGCTGGCTCTCCCCTCCGCCCTCATCTAACTGGCTCTGGGCCTCGTCAGGTGCGTCTGGTGCTGGTCCTCGGCTAGGAGGTGGAGGTGGCCCCATCGTGCTCGGCCCCGCCTGGCCAGAAGACACGGCAGCGCTGGCGGTAAAAGCGCTCGTCAAACCACGCTCCTGCGCACGCTGTCGAGCACGCCTGTACCTCTCCTCCACACTCCGGCGCTGGTGCTCTGCAATGCCCAGCTGGACCCGAAGAGCGGATATCTCAGCATCCATCCTCTGCCGCTCCTGCCTCTCCCGCTCTCGCTCCTCGTTGATGACCTCCAAGCGGGTCTGGAGGCGCGCAAGATCTCCAACCGAAAGTCGGGCCACCTGCTCCTCTAGAGCTCGGATCCGCTCTGCATCAGCCTCGGCACGAGTCGCTGTAGCATAGGCATCCGCTTCAGCCCTCTGAAGGGCTTCTTGGAGCTCAGCAACCTGCAGAAGAAGATTTTGTTAAGACAATCAAGTAAATCAAGTTAAATTCAAAAATCAAAACTTACCCGAGCAGCACGGTCCTCCTCCGCAAGAGAAGCCCGGTGGATGGCAGAAGCGAGCTGACTCTGGAGGTCAGCCAAGGCAGCATCGTGCGCGGCGAAGGATGATGAAGATGAAGCTCCATAGGTAGGGGGAGCCGCCTGGGTGTAGACGGCTCGCTGCACCAAAAGAACACTGTCAGTGGTTAATCGCCAAAACAATTAATTAATTAAAACATTCACATTCATATTCATTCATACATACCAGATCGAAGAGCTCTTTCTGGACTTGTTCGAGCTGGGCCTCAGCATCATGTAGTCGGGCCCGGAGGTCGATGATGACCGCATCACGAGCATCCTGCAAATCACATATACATATATTCATTCACCAACATAAATCAAGATAATGATAAAATTAAAGACGCATGAAGGCATACTTACATCGAGTGGTCGGAGAAGCCGCAGCTGGTCGGCATAATGAACCCGGTACTGCTGGAGGTAGCCCTCGCTACTCTCCGCACGGGACTCCACTCTGATGCCCCGACGGTGCCAGTCCTCGTACTGCTCCGGGAACTTGGCACGCCAGTCGGTGAGGGATTGCTTGCCCCTCATGCTCCTCCCCACACCCTCCGGGACCTCTTCATCTATCCATTCCTGATGGAGACCCAACGTCCTCATCACGAGCCGGAGGCGGAGGGGCTCGATCTCGTTGAGGCAGTGCACCCACATCTGCCTCCCAAATCGCCTCCTGCCAGCCGTCACCCATGGCTGACCTTCCTCGTTCATGCCCAGATACGGGCGCCAGATCACCTGCATATAGGTTAGATGCATTCATAAATAAATTACACTTAAGGGATAAAGAATTGCATTTAATAAAAAAAAATTGAACAAGTTAAAAACTTACCAATAGCTCTAGATAATCTAGAAACTGACGGCGGAGGGCCGTCAGCTGGTGGTGCTGCGGAGCTGTGTCTACAATTGGCTGCCAACGGCAGGCCAATGGGACGGCATCTGGACGAACAATCCGCGCTCTGCCTAGCGGGAAATAGTGGTAGCTCCACACCTGCATGCATGAACATATAAGTTAGAAAAAGCATCATATCATATTGCACTGCATATTACACATAATTAAACAAGTTAATACCTGAAGGAACGGTGAGAAGCCACTGATAGTAGTCTCACGGTCCGGCGTGACCGCGGATAGGTCTGCGAACAGGTGGGCCAGAAGGGCCGCACCCCAAGCGTACTCCCCTAAGCTATCTAGGTCATCTAATAAATAAAGAAACCTACAGTGGATATGGTCGCCCTTCGTACCGAAGAGCAACTGACCGAAAAAGAAAACTAAAAAGACCCTCAGTTGTCTGTCTACCTCCTCTACCTGACTCGGGTCACTACAATAGGCAGAAGAAGATGACTCGGCTAGTCTATCTCTAAATTCTACCCGGGTCTCATCAGACCGACGCCGGGGCTCATCTAATCCTAAGGCAGCCTCTACTTCTACCCTAGGAACCATCCTAGACTCCCTACCAATACTGGATACCTCTATCCCTAACAAGGCCTCTGCTAATCCCTGATAGTTGGGGTAAGTAACCCCACTAACTGGTCGGCCCTCTACCCGCAGGCCAGTGATCCTGGCCACGTCCTCTAAAGTGGGGACCATATGCCCCCAAGGCATCAGAAATGCCCGACTCTCTGCATGCCAACGCTCCCTGAGCGCCTGCAGCAGAACTAGATCGAGCCAAAATGGCTCGATGTCTAGTATCTCGTCGAACCCCATCCGGCGCAGGCACGCCTTCTGGAAATCCGGGAGTCCCCTATACGCTCCAATCACTAAATCCCATGAAATTCTGGCCCTCATCACTCCCTGCAAATAAAAAAAAAAAAAAATGGGGTCAGTAATTAATAAAAACAGGAAAATTCACTTTGTTTTGAAAGGCGTCAGCATACACAGACGTGTTTCAAAACACGTCCACACACCTTGACGCAATTCAAACCTATTTTCTACCTATTTTAAAAATTCGAAATTTGGATTGAAAGACGTCGACCAAAGGCGACGCCTTTTGAAAGGCGTCACCTGGTCTGGACGCCTTTCAAGTCCAAATTTCGGGTTCTTAAAAGAACCCCTTTCTTCCCCTCTTTTCTCACCCCATTCAAACCACAGAAGACTCACCGTGTGGAGGTTGCCCTCCTCTTCCTCTTCCACTGCCATGGGCGCCGGTGGAGGGAGCTCCTCCTCCAAGAAGGCCGCCGCCTCGGCTAACGCCGCCGGTACCTCCTCGGGAACTTCTTCTTCTTGCCTCCGCCTCCTCTTGGCTAAGGCCTTCTTCTTCCTTGATCCTTCACCGTGTTCCATAGCTCTAGAGAAAGAGTTTTTGAGAGAGAGATCACCGGAGAGGTCGCCGGAGCTCGGTGAGGAGAGAGAAGATTTTTGTGAAAGTGGGGAAGAAAGGAGGGCCTTCGCGGGTCTGTAACGAAAAGGGTGAAAGGCGTCTACCCAGACAGACGCGTTTTAGGGCGCATAAGTTGAGGCGGTAAAGGACAGCTGTTTGAATTGGTTGAAACAAGTCCACATGAGTGGACGCGTTTCAGGTTCTGTTCAGAGCCGTACACAGGAAAATCATGAAAGGCGTCTTGACTAATGGACGCATTTCAGGGAATTAATCATGGAATTAATGGCAGAATCCTGGGAAAAGTAGGAGAGAGAGTTTAAAGGCGTCTATGGAGATAGACGCGTTTTAAGCTTTAAATCGGGTTTTTAAGGATTAAATTGAATTTTTGGAAAAAAATTTAGTTTGAAAGGCGTCTTTCTGAGTGGACGCGTTTTACATTTTACAGAACCCGAATTGCTGAATTTTCAGGAAAAATCAGGTTTTTACTTAAGGAAAAATCATGTGCACATCACAGAAGGTTGGAGAAAGATTCTAAGGCATGAAAAATCGTTCTTTATTCAATGGAATCAATCTTTATTACATCAAAATGAAAATAAATAAGAGGACATTCAAGGGAGAATATCATGAAGACCTTTAAGATAAAGAAATTTCAATCCTTTATCTCTGTCTTTAGAGGATCTTACACGATAGCTAAAGCCAAGGTTCCATAGAGTAATGATGATTTGTATGGCTTCATAATCTTCATCGGACTCCAAGTCGCGCTTCTTGATTGGGAGTGTGGGAGAGAATTCAGGAAACTCACGACGGGCCAAGCTAAGTTGAGTAAGGCACCGGTGTGGATTGTATAACACAAACTCAGTGGCTCCAATTAACTTGAGATCTGCTCCTGCTGTACGGCGCACCCAAACTGGTTTTCCAACAAGAGCAAATGGAGACGAGTCGAATATGTCGGATGTCATGAGTTTCAAATACTCTCTCCAGTCGGCTCGGGTCTTGAGTTTTGGAACCTTGTTGACCATGTACTCATTGAACTTTACAATATTAGCAATGCAATGAATTGGACTATTCAAGAAGATCTGAGATGGATTCAGAGGCCTTTTCTTGCTATGCTCGAATTTGAAGTGAAGTTCAACCCACAAGGCAAAGAGTAGCATGCATCCATATGGAGGACGACCCACAGAAGCTGCAGAAAGTCCACTGTAGAGATATGCTAAAAGAGCAGTGCTAATGGATTTACCTTCGAAAATTGCGCAAATAGCACTAATTTGATCGTCTTCCAAGATGTTATCCTGTGCAGGAAAGAATAAGGCACCGGCAAGGTATGTAACGAGAGCTTTTTTTACATCCTCCGCCTCATCCTCCCTTAAATCTTCAATTTCATAAAGAGTCCACTCCGCTAGTTTTGCAAGATTGATCCCCTTCTTCGTGAGGCATCCTTTAGCTTCTGAAGGATCCTTCATGATCGATGTCAATAACTGTTGACCGGTGATTCTTTCTTTTGTCAAGGCTATCTTGTCTCGGTTGTCTCTGGTCTTTGGGAGACCTAATAGAAGTTCCGCCTCTTCTAGAAGGATTGTGCACTCGAAATCTTGGAAGAAGAACGTATGAGTTTGGGGATGCCACCACTCGATCAAGGCGCCCATAGCCGCCCAGTCTACGTTCGCACTTTTGTAATTCTTGGCAAGCACTACAAGTCCTTGAAGATCCCACTTGGATATGAACACTTGCATAGAAAGCTTAACACTTTTTGCAAGTTTACGAATCCAAGGGAGAGACGTGAACTTTCTTGGGCCAGGAAACATGGGGTAATTCTGAAAAAGAGAAATAAAAAGGGAGCTTGATGAAGAGCATGATGGAAGACATGAAGAACAAGAAAGAAAGTTGATTGGACTTACTTGAAGATTGGGATTTCTTCCATTGAGATGATTCTTTATGTCTGCAAACTTCTCTAGAGACATCTTCATCTTCTTGTTTGAGGAATCCATCTCCCTTTTTCGGAATTCCTCCTTCTTGAAGCTTGGGAAGCTTGAAAACCTTGAAGAAACCTTGAAAATTTGGAAGAAAACTCTCCTTTGGATCTTTGGATTATGATAGGATTGCTTGGGAATAACCTAAGGATGTTTATATAGGAGGGATTGCGATCCTAAGTAGACCTTTTCCGGATTGGAAAAGGGATGTGCATTGATAGAGTTGGAGTTCGGATAGAGAACAACCAGAAACATGTTTCTGCGAGTAAAAGGCGTCTAGGATACCTGACGCGTTTCAAAGTTGAATGGCGTCTGCTCGACACGACGCGTTTCAATAATTCTGCTATTTTCCCGAAATCCTGTGATTTTAATTGAATATTTGTTTGGAATTACTAATAATTTTGATTGCAGGAAATTCAAGAAAGCCTGAGCAAAGCTGGAAATGTCAAGAAAATCCCATTGTGGAATTCAAGCCCCGACCGTGGCTAAAAAGACGGTTATTTCTATCCTTGTACTCTTCTATGTAATTATTTTGCATTTCGCATTATTACTATATGATAGATATTTATTAGATTATATCGAGGACCTTGTGGTTTTGATGAAACTGGAATTTGAGTTCCCCTACAACAAAAACAGTGATAATTCCAGAGGATTCTTAATCGCACGGATAGGCCGTTGGATTGTTAATTAGTGGGGACGATGGTTCCACTTTTGTGAAACGGTGCGTGGATAAACGAGCTTCGGCTTAGCACTGAATTACAAGAATTGGTATCTTGACTCATTAATAACAATTTAACAATATTATCCTTGATTAATTTATATTTTATTTGACTTTATATTTTTCTTTTAGCCCAGCATGCATCATGTAGGACTTTGAAATCATTGTAATAAGAATTAATTACTGATTAAGTTTCAGACCATTTAATTAAATAATTTCAACATGATATAAAATATTCCATTCCGAATTGAGTATCTTGATTATCTTTGAGGTTCGCTTAAAGATATCATTGGAATTCTATCCTTTCTTGGATTCTTTATCCAATATTCTTGTTTTCTTTTAAGATCCATCATGGCTGTAGCACGTCCACATTGGCTGGCAAACGCTCCCTATGATGAAACCTGCAGTGTCTACGACCTGGGGTACTTCCCACTCCGAGGAGGTTGATCGACCTTATTTTATTTCCTTGTCTACCTCATCCAGACAGGATTAATTCCATTGATTTCTTTGAGCTATCTTCATTGATAATTTTGAGAAAAATTCCAGTCACGTGATGTTAAGAGCGTGTTTCATCACACCTTGGCATCACCTTTTCAGTACATTCCATTCCATTTCACTCCCTTGCAAAGACGATGCCAAGGTGAGGCTGCTATAGACACGCTAATTTTGACGTCATTTCGAGTAAATTTCATATCATACAATAATGCCTCGAAATGGTCTGATAATTAATCATTAATTAATTTTTATTAATCTTTTTAAGTGTCGGGTTTAACAGATGTGTTTTAAGTTAATCAATTGAATTGATTTTAGCTCAAATTTGAGTTAAAATATGAAGAATTCTAAAAGACGTCGACACAAGTGGACGCCATTTAGACTTTATTCTTATTTTAACGTTTAAATTTGAATTTTAATTAATTAATTAATTAACTAAAAGGCGTCTGGACATGTCGACGCGTTTTAAGTTTCCTAAGTGATTTTAACTTCCCCTCCGGATGTTTATCCTTATCTTAATTAGGTCAAAAGACGTCTATACAGATGGACGCGTTTTACCTAATAAAGATAAAGATAAGTTTTCCCGGATATTTATTCTTATCTTAATTAATCTGAAAGGCGTCAGCCAAGGTGGACGCGTTTTAGATAATTACAGATAAAGATGAATTAATCAGTAATTATCTGTCGGTTAAGATGGATAAATTCGAGATTTTTCTATGTTAATCTCGAACGCAAGAAATGCCTATAAATACCCTGCATGTTGAAGAGTAAAAAAAAAAGAGAGAGTTGAAGTCCATTAAGAGAGCATTATTATAGCGAGTTGAAGATCGAAGCAACAACGTTGTAACGCCGGAGCGCTGCCATTTCCAGAAGTCGGCGTTCCTTTCAAGATCTTCATCCTTTCAAGGCTTCATCCGATTGGGCATAAGTTTTTCATTACTGCATTCATTTCATTAGTTTCATTCTTCATTCACTTCATGCAACACACACCACAGCATAATCTTTCAAAAACCTACTTGATTTAAGGGGTTTCAAAGCCACTCAACAAGTAAGTTTGCTGTTTTAAATATGCTTAACATCATGATTAGTTCAGATATTGCTTCTACTTAAATTCTCATCATAATTCTTCTTTATTTTGTCTCTGTCTCTGCTGCACTCAACAACAACGAGAGATCAAAAAGGGGAAATCAAGCTCAAAGCCGGAAAGACTTCTGGACGATCCTCAACCTCAAATTCAACAGCAAGAACAAGAAGCAAAGAAATGGCTCTCTTTCTTCAGCCGGCTGAGGAAGGGGAACCAAGGACTCAATCTTCCGCGTTTGAAAGGTAGGCGATCATATCTCTTTTGAAACTTTTTAGTTAAAAGTTTCTGGCGATCACTGCACTTTAGTTGCTATTTTTAATAGGTTAGTTTACACTAAACAACATAGATATTTCATGTTAATCACACGGTCATTCTTCGTGGTGGATGGGTACGTGATTGGTGTGGATGAAGTGGGGAATGGTACGCGTAGTAGCGGTCTGGAAGGTTGGATGGTGTCTGGGTAGGCAGTAGTGGTAGCGGGTGAAGTAGGAAATGGTACGCGTAGTAGTGGTCTGGATGGTAGGAGTGGCGCGTAGTTGGTTTGTGGGGGGTTATATGATGGTGGCGTTGGAGTGTGGGGCGTAATGGGCTTGAGGAAAGCGGGTGGTGGTAATGGGTTATTGGGGGCAGGTGTCGGTAGAGGGGTGATGGTAATGGGTTGTGGCCTGGGTATGTGGATGGTGCGGCGTAGTGGTCGTTCTGCGGTACTCGGAATATGACCCATCGAATAAAGAGGGGAAGAGTCCTCTATTCTCCACTATTGCCCACGGTCAGCCTCAGACTGGCTGTTTGTCAGAATAGGGGCAACCTGGTTTTGGTTTTGGTGCTCCGGGAGCGGGTTCTGCACTATGCCCATATTTGGTGGTGGTGCTGCTTGTGCTGGTGGTCTTGCTTGCTGCTGCTGCTGCTGTGGTCTTCTTGCCTTCAGGGCGGATATGTATTTTTTAATTTCTTCCCAGTCTATGCCGCCTTGCTCGTTGAGATCATGAATGTAATCTCTAAACTGGAAGCAGGTGTCAATAGTATGCGCATGTTGCCTATGGAAGTAGCAATACCTAGACGTGTCGGTATTCTGAGGCCAAACTGCCTTTTCTCTTGGCAAGACTAAGGCATTAGCTGCCATTAGAGCACTGAAAATGTCTGCCAAAGATTCTGGGAGGACTAGATATTCTGCCCTTTTAGGGCCTGGAGGTCTTCTCTACTTATTGTAGTCAGCAGGAAGAGGGACATTATGATATGCCGGCGGTGCGTGCGGCTGATACTGCTGTTGTTGTGGCTGCTGGTACTGCAATTGCCGTTGCGGCGGCTGCTGTGGCTGTTGCTGTTGCTGGTTCGGCTGCTGGGGCCGCTGATATTGGGGCTGCTGATATTGAGGGTTCGGCTGCTGCCTATACCCCTGCTGGTTCGGTTGCGGTGGCCTCTGGTACTGTTGCTGATTCCTCACGAACTGGGGCGAATTGTTGTTCATGCTACTGACTTGCTCATGAGAGAGCGTGCCCTCAGTAGTTGGACCTGTGCTGGGAGCATTTGGCACTGCAGGCTTCCGAGGTGGAGGCCTGCTAGGTCTGTGAGGATTAAAGACGCTAGAGAACGTAGCGTCCTTGAAGGCGTTCTGACAGTACAGTGCTCTTTCATAGAGCTCTGCCGTGCTGGTCAGATTATTCAGGGAGAGGACTAGTTTGAACTGAGGCGTGGCATTGGAAATCAACATCTTCACTTGCTCCGACTCCGACAAGTGATCTTTTACTTTCTCGGCCAAGCCTCGCCATCTGTCGGCAAAACTGACGAACTCTTCATCAGGTTTCATCTTTTCTGCTATGAGGTCAGTGATGGACAGGGAGGGTGCGACTCTGTCTTGGTATCGTTAGATGAATTTTCGAGAAACGATACTATAGTCCTCTATTTCGGAGGGTTCCAAGGAAAAGAACCATTTAAGGGCTGGTCCCTCTAAAGATCTCTTGAATAAAAAGGCCAACGACCTCTTGTCGTTTTTCCAGAAGCATGATTCGTACATGGACTCCTTCAGGTGTGTGAAGGGGTTACCAATACCGTAGTACTTCCGGTACACTGACATTTCGGAGAGTGGTAGGTGGAACACTGGCAGACTCGGTAAATTGATCTCTGGTGCAGCTTTGACCCCCATCATTTTCTGGAGGTTGTTGAATTGTTCATCCATGCACTCCATCTTGGCCAGCAACGCTTACGTTGTCAGATCTGCCTGGGGAGGAGGAGGAGGTGGAGGTACTTGATAGGCCTGTTGCCTAGAGTACGTCGAACAAGGAGGACAGTAAAGAGGAGGTCCGGCAGAGCTTCCGCCATGCCCGAGGGCATTTTGATAAGCAGGCGTTAGTGGTCTAGTCGGTTGCCTAGAAGATGAAAGTTGCGGCCCAGCTGGCTGAGAAGTGATATGGAGGCCCTCCATGGCCTGATGAATGTAAGGAGGATGAAGAGGAGGTTGCTGAGGGATAGCAGGGGGAGCCACAGGGTTCGGCTCGGCAGGCTGCGTGGGTGCCTTCCCCTTCAGAATGGACTGGATCGCCTCGAACTGCTGAGGGTCCAGACGGGAGGCAAGAACTCCCAAAGCATTGACAAGATCTGAAGGATCAGAGGACAAGGGATCATTCTGATTCATGTTTCCCTCGAGAATGGGATCAGGAATCGCATACTCATGCAGGGGAGGATCAGAATATTGATTATGAGGATGAAAGAGAGGGGTCTGGACATTCCCCTCTTGTCGAAACGGAATGGGGACAGAATTACGAGAAGCATCAGCATCTCTCCCGTTCTCATAGTTGTAATCAGAATCGCGAGGGGCATTAGCATCTCTCTCGTAATTAATCATGGCGTCTGGAGCCACACTCAAATCCCTGCCCGATCGGAGCAGCATGATGTTAGATTCATTTTTCAAGGATTGGCAAACAAGTTGTACACAGATTTAAACAAACAAGTGGATGTTTAGCGTGATTTTAAGATTCCTTGTTGAGTTATTTGGATTTAATTAAACCACAAATTCGCTCAAGGGACGGGATCCTAATTTCAGTTCAGTATCCACCGTTATTTTCTATGGCTTTCTCTCACAACGTTTATGGAATCTAACCGGGACTTCAACTGGTACAACCAGCCTGATGATCAAGGAGGAGTACCTTGATTTTGGGGACTTATGGAGGTCTCAACGCCAACTTCTCTAGTCTGATCAAGGGACCAACCCAATTAGAGAAAGTTGATGACGTCAAGTAGAGTGTTCCCAAGAAAAGGAGGGTATTAGCCTCAATGCGTATGACCTGTAGCCTGGATGGCCTCTAATGCTTAATACATAATGGGTAATTAGCACACAGATCACAAAAATCTGAGAACTGAAGAAGAAATAAGAAACTGTCTAAATCGTGTCGATGGTGGTAGACGCCTTTAAAACAGAGCCTTAATTTTTCGCAGAAGCTCAGATTGCAGACAACAAAGAAATAAGACTGAAAGGCGTCTGGGTATAACGACGCAGTTTGAAATGCGTCGCTGTTCCTGGACGCTTTTCAAATCGCAGAAACAGTTTTCCAGGAGGAATTTCTGGGTTGATTCCTCTTTAAACAGGATAAAAACAGTAAATAATCAGTTCATGCAAGATTTTTTTTGTTTCAGATTTTAACAGGATGATTTTAGCAACTAAACAACTGAGATATCACTCAATCACACAGCATTTCATCACAAGAATACCTTTTTAACTAATCGAGGGGGAGGGCAAGATCTTGCCACTGGGGTGTGCACGTGGTGCACGTAGGAAATTAACTAAACTAAAAACACTCACCAATTGGTGAGGACGTGTCGAGAGACACAAGTGGTGCACCGTGGGTGCCCGATTGATGATAGCAAGAACAAAAGAATTAAAAGATGGCGAGACCAAGTCCCACCGTGATCGCCAAAAAAGCTGTGAGTGCTTAGAATGAGTGCTGTAATTATCATGAAAAATCTATGTTGTTTAAGTGCAAAATAAACCTATTAAAAAGAAACTAAGTTAAGTGATCGCCAGAAACTTTTGACTTAAAAGTTCCAAAAGAAGGTTTGATCGCCTACCTGTTTAAACGTGGGAGATATTGAGTCCTTGATTCCCTCTCTTCAGCCGGCTGAAGAAAGAGAGCCCTTCCTTTTCTTTTGTTCTTGCTGTTGAGTTTGAAGTTGAGGATCGTCCAGAGTTCTGGTGATTTGCTTGTTGTTTTCCTCCCTTTGATTCTCCTTTTGCAGCTTACAAGAAATGGAAAGAAGAATATAGAAATGATGAGAACTTAAGCAGAGGTAGTATCCATTCTTATCATAGTTTTAAGCATGCAACTAAACAACAAACTTACTTGTTGGGATGGCTTTGAAACCCCTTAATCAAATAGGTTTTGAAAAGAATGCTAGTGTGGTGTGTTGCATGGAGTGATGATGAAGAATGCAAGATTAATGAAGATGTAAAATGAAAATGCAGAAATGAAACACTTATGCCGACTGGATGAAGCCTTGAATTGGATGAAGAATAGACGCCGACTTCTGGAAACAGCAGCGTTTCGGCGTTAGGACGTCGTTTCCTTCGATCTTCAATCACTAACTCTGATTCTAACTTCTCTCTTCTTTTTTTTTTTTTTTAAACTTTCAAGATGCAAAGTATTTATAGACTTCTTTTGCGTCCGTAGATTTACATGGAAAAATTTGGAATTTATCTATCTTAACCAATAGATAAATACAGATTAATTTATCTTTATCTGTAATTATCTAAAACGCGTCCAGAATGGCTGACGCCTTTCAGATTAATTAAGATAAAGATAAACATCCGTAAAAACTTATCTTTATATGTATTAGCTAAAACGCGTCTACATGTGTAGACGTCTTTTACACTAATTAAGATAAGGATAAACATCCGGAAGAGAAGTAGAAATAGCCTAGGAAACCTAAAACGCGTCGTGTTGCACAGACGCCTTTTAGCTAATTAATAAACTGATTAAAATTCAAATTTAAATGTTAAAATAAGAATAATCTCTAAATGGCGTCCACGCAGGTAGACGTCTTTTAGACTTCTTCATATTTTAACTGAAATTTGAGTTAAAATCAATTTAATTGATTAACTTAAACATGTCTGTTCGACCCGACACTCAAAAAGATCAATAAAGATTAAATATCAGACCATTCTGAGGCATTATTATATGATATGAAATTTACTCGAAATGACGTCAAAATTAGCGTGTCTACAAAACTCACCAACAGCTCTGGGTAGTCGAGGAATTGATGGTGGAGGGCCGTCAAATGGTGATGTTGTGGCGCCGTGTCCACTACCGGATGCCACCGTCTAGCCAAGGGGACTGCCGCTGGCAGGAGAGAAGGTCTCGCCCGGCCCAGAGGAAAATAATAATATGTACAAATCTGCATACATGAATATATATGTTAGAATCATCATATGCATTGCATTGAATAATAATAATAATGAAATGAACTTAAAAACAAATTAAATCCTGAAGAAACGGCGCGAAGCTGCTGATGGTGGTCTCCCGGTCAGGCGTAACCACGGAGAGATCAGTGAAGAGGTGGGCCAGAAGGACTGCACCCAAGGCATACTCGCCTAGTCTATCTAAATCTACAAGGAGACTCAAGAAACGACAGTGGATGTAGTGCCATTCGTCCCGAAGAGAAGCCCACCAAATAAAAACATTGAGAATCTCCTAAGGTCTCTATCTATACTAGTTCCATCGCTCGAATCCTGGCAGTAGACTACGCTTGCCGCCCTGGCTAGTCTCTCTCTCAACTTCTCCCGAGACTCATCCGTCTGCTGCCTAAGCTCTATTCGCCTTAGGGATCTCTCGACAGTTGTCCTTAGGAGAGTCTGAGACTCTCGACCCTCTACCTCTGTCACCTCTAATCCTAGGAGCTCTAATGCTAATCCTTGGTAATCGGGATACATTATCTCGCTAACTGCACGACCTTCAACCCAGAGGCCGGTGATCCTCGTGACGTCCTCGATACTGGGGATCATGTGTCCCCAGGGCATCAGAAATGCCCGGCTCTTAGCATGCCATCTCTCTCTCAATACATGCAACAACACTAGATCTATCTAGAACGGCTCTATCTCTAGGATCTCTCGGAATCCCATCTTCGCCAGTCGCGCCTTCTGGAAATTTGGGAGACCCCTATAAGCGGCCACCACCAAGTCCCAAGAGATCCTGGCTCTCATCGTGCCCTGCAATGTCCAGATAATTGATTAAAATCATTGTCCAAATATTAATAATCAATTTCTAAATCTTTTTTCTAAAAATTTTTCCAGCAATTTGAATCGCGTCTGGCCAGGCTGACGCGTTTCAAAACGCATCCCTGTCCCCAAACGCCTTTCACCATAGGTTCCGATAACTTGTGGCCACCTTCCCTTCTTCCCAAAAATTGAAATTTTAATATAAATAGGGTGTTTTAGGAGTCTTACCAAACGAGGACCGACTTCTTCGACCGGTGCCGCCGCCGCTTCACCCTCTTCCGCCGCAGGAGGGGCATCTTCGGCTTCCATGAAAGCCGCCACCTCCTCGAGTTCCGCCGCCATCTCGCCGGTCACTCTGGGAGTTTCCTCGCCCTCGGTAATTTCTACCACCTCGATCGCCGCCACTCGGCATCGCTTCCCACCAAGATTGCTCGGCCGTCCTTGTTCCATGGCGAGTGTAGAGAGAGAGAGCTCGTGTATGTGAGGGAGCTAGAGAGAGAGAGCTCGAGAGAGCTAGAGAGAGAGAGGGGATGAATGAGAAGGAGAGAGGAAAGGCCGGTGGTGGTGGAAGAACCGTCGGTGATCTACGGAGATGTCGAGGATGACCAGAGGAGAGGAAGAGATCACCGGAGAATCGCCGCTGTCACTGGAGAGGAGGAAGAAGATGAAGAGAGAGAAGGTGAGTTGGAGAATGAGGGGAGAAGGGCTCGGGCTCGTGAACCCCTGTTTAAATTTCCTAAATCGCGTATGGGAACAACGACGCGATTCAGTGGCGTATAAACTGAGGCGGCAAGAGAAAATTTTGAAATTTGTTAACCACGTCTCCCATGGTCGATGCCTTTTGGAATTAACCGCCTTTTTCGGTTAGGGCTGTACCTCGGAAATAAAGAGTAATCAGTGATACGCGTCTTTGAAGGAGGACGCGATTCAGTGAATTAATGTTGGAAATCTCTGGAAAAATAGGAGAGAGAAGAGAAAGGCGTCTCCCTGGTAAGGTGCGATTTAGGGTTTTAAAGGATTAAATTTTTATTTCGGAAAATTGAATTCGACTGAAACACGTCTCTCTGAGTCGACGCGATTTGAATTAAATAAATTCGAACCTTGGTATTTTGAAAAAAAATCACAGTTTTACTCAAGGAAAATTTCAGGATTGTACGTTATTAATGAAAGATTTTATTGCAATAAAGGAATAATTTCTAGTAAAGCAAAATACATCAAGTTGGATAGAAGGATTGAGAGCTTTCAAAGTCGAATCTTCTTAAGCACCTTTACATAAGTTTTCCACAATTATCGATTTGCTTCATGAGGAAGTTTCACACAACAGGTGAATCTGATGTTCCACAAAGTCGCAATAAGCTCAGTCGTCTCGAAGTCTTCGTCGGTTCCTAAAGCCCGCTTCTTAATTGGAGAAAAGGAAGATATTTCAAGAAATTCATAGCGAGGCATACCAAGTTGATGATGACAGCGATGTGGATTATAGAGAACGAATTCGATCACCCCGATCAATCGGAGCTCTGTGCTCGCACCACGGCGCACTCGAACTGCCTTTTCCATGAGAGCGAGTGGCGTAGATTTGAATTCAGTCCTTGGTATAGTCTTGAAATAAGCGCCAGTCAGCTCGAGTCTTGAGGTTGGGCACTCGATTGGTCGTGTTGTCGTTGAACTTTACAATGTCGGTAATATGGAAGATAGGACTGCACTGATACATTTGGGATATCCTTGGAACTTCTTCTTCATTATGGTTGAACTTGAAGTGGAATTCCACCCATAGAGCTAAGAGAAGCATGCTATCATAAGGAGGCGGACCTGTAGAAGCCGCAGAGAGCCCACTGTAGAGATAGGCTAGAACTGCTGTGCTGATCTGCTTTCCTTCAAAGATCCCATTGATTGCTCTGATCTGATCATCTTCTAGAACATTATCTTGAGCGGAAAATAGTAGAGCACCAGCCAAGCATGTGGTGAACGCCTTCATCACGTTCTCTGTATTTTCATCCCTGAGATTTTCTAACTTCTTCAGAGTCCATTTGACTAATTTAGCAAGATCGATTCTCTTCTTAGTAAGACAATCTTGAACTTCTTTTGAACCCTTCATGATCTTCTCTAACAGTTGTTGAACTGTGATATTTTCCCTCATGAACATCATATCACTCAAATCAGGTTCATTATTATTGACCTTGAGTTTAGGAAGATCCAATAGGAGTTTGACTTCTTATAGGAGGATAGTAGCTTCGAAGGTGGAGAAAAGAAAGGTATGAGTTTGAGGATACCATAACTCGATCAAAGCGCCCATTGCAGCCCAATCCATGCTTGTACTTTTATAATGTTTGGTATGAATAACTAACCGTTGAATATGCCACTTAGATATATAAGATTGCATGGAGAGATTTATCATGTTTACAAATTTTTAGATCTATGGAAGTGAAGAGAATCTTCTTGGATCAGGGAAGAAAATATATACCTAGATAAAGAAAAGAAATAAGAATAGTTCTATCATATTAGAATTTGGAGAATATGTGGAGAGTTGCATAGAGAAAGAGAATAATTGATTAGAAGAGAGATTAGCTTACTTGTAGGTTAGGATCTCGCCCATTTAGATGATTTTTCACTTCAGGAAGCTTTTCAATCATCTTCCTCATCCTCTTGTTTGAAGAATCTTGTGCAGAACTCGCCATCTTCTTAAATTAATGGAGTTTTTCCTCTTGATGTCTTGATTTCTCTTGAGCGTTGAAGAGAATCCTCTAGCTTTTCCTCTTGATGTCTTGATTTCTCTTGAGCGTTGAAGAGAATCCTCTAGCTTTTCCTCTTGATTGTTTGTGTATTGTAATGCTTTGATATGAAGAGAGGGAGGTTTTGTAGAAGGATTTGCGAAGTTGGAGAGTCTTTTCCGAATTGGAAGAGGGATGTGCATGAAAGAAAGTGGATTTCGGATTGGAGTCAGAATAAAGAACAGTTTCTGTAAGTTAAATGGCGTCTGGACGGGGCGACGTCATTTAAATGACGTCTGTGGACAGCGACGCCGTTTGATGAATTTTCTGAATTTCTGTTATTTATCCAAAAATTCATAATTGTTGATATTTAATGTTGGTTACTGTTTATTTGAAGTTACTGACAAATTCTGAGTGCAGGTAAGAAGAAAATGAAGTTAAAATTTCACAAAAGTCCCACTGTAGGAGTTTCACTAAGTCCCTACCGTGACTAAAAAGATGATTATCTCTATCCTTGTATTCTTTTTAGATCCATCATGGTTGTAGCACGTCCACATTGACTGGTAACCGCTCTTAATGATGAAACCTGCAGGATTTGTGACCTAGGGAACTTCCCCTCGTGGAGGTTGATCGTCCTTATTTATTTTCCTTTGTCTATTTTATTCAAACATGATTGATTCCATTGATCTCTTTGAGTTACTTCACTGATTATTTTGAGAAAGATTCCTATCATATGATGTTGAGAGCGTGTCTCATCACACCTTGACATCACCTTTCAATATATTCCATTCAATTTTCATTTCATTGCAAAGTCAATACCAAGGTAGGGCAGCTATAGACACGCTAATTTTGACCTCATATTGAGTAAATTTCATGTCACAATTATAATGCCTCAAAATGGCCTGTTGTTTAATTATTAATTAATTTTTATTAATTTTTCTCGAAATTTGTTGATTTACGTCGCCCATGACTGACGTCATTTACATTCATAGCAGAAATCAGTTCATAATTAAGTTTCTAAATTTAGATAGATTTAACTGAATAGCGTCGCCTAAGAGAGACGCCATTTAGGTCCTAATCCGTCTGAGTTTTCGATTTTTAATTCAAACTAATTTCCTAATTATCTAAAGCACGTCGCTGTAGGGAGAATCAATTTAGGTTTCCTAATCTTTTTCGGTTTCTTTTCCAAATTTTCTTTCTATTTTGACTACTTTAATTAGACAAATGGCGTCTATGATGCACGGCGCGATTTGAAAGTTTCCTGATAAACATGATTTGGCCGAGATAATCCGGTTT
The DNA here is from genome assembly GCA_030544215.1 of Zantedeschia hybrid cultivar. Taxonomy (NCBI): domain Eukaryota; kingdom Viridiplantae; phylum Streptophyta; class Magnoliopsida; order Alismatales; family Araceae; genus Zantedeschia; species Zantedeschia hybrid cultivar. The sequence continues at coordinate 8,181,599 of JARZZO010000013.1, read as the reverse complement.
TCGAGGTTGAGAAGACTTTAAACTCCTCCATACTCATCCAAGACAAGTCCGACTGCGGAAGAGAGTCCTTTTGAAACCCAAAACATCCATAAACCTATTTTTATAAATACAACACCCCTTGGATCTTTGAAAAAAGTTGACAATTGGTGATTTTGGAGCTCAATGCAAGGTGTTTGAAGGCTCTTAAAGGGGAAAATGTGGACAATAAAAGAAGCATCATTTAAAACTTCTTTCTTTTCACTCTCTTCATCTTTTGAAGCTTTTGAAAACCAAAGCTATGGAGGGGCCAACCAACCATCTTCTTTTTTAGTTTTCTTTCTAGTTTTTCATTGGTTTCATATAGTTTAATCACTTTTTCTTCATAATTTTTAAAGCTATTCATCTCATCACTTCATGTTACATACACTCACCACATCATTTTTCAAACCTATGATCATGTTAGGGGTTTAAAGAACTCAAAACAAGTGAGTAGATTAGTTTAGTTGGATGTTTAAATTTATTAATAGAATATATACTACTCTCTACTTTAATTCTAATTAGATATTTTCTTGTTTATTCTCATTTTTCTTACAAGGTACAAAGGAGATTTAAAGAAGAAAGAAAAGAGATTCAAAGGAGAAGTTTTGGAACAACAAATCAAGAAACCAACATAAAAGTAAGAGAACGAGAAAATCGCTCTTTCTTTTTGACCGGCCAAAAAGAAGGAATAAAGAACTAATCTCCCAAATTATAAGAGGTAAGCGATCTTTCTTTTGAAACCTTTAGGTTTTTGGCGATCACGATTTTATTTTAATATTTTGTTTGTCACATAATCAATATGAAATCATGATAATAACACACCGATATTGAGCACTCACACCCATAATGATGATGGTTTGAACAATCAACTCGAAGACGAGGGGATGCGCCCCGCGGCGGCAGCCTCCAGCGCCCAATCATGCGTGTGGAAGCGCCACATAGGCAAACTGACTCCCCGCTGAACGTTTAGAGATCACATGAGGGAAGCGACGCCATCATTCCCCATAAAGGGGCGTTGTTTCAGAGTACAACCGACATCCCCATTGTTCACTTGGGGATTACGAAGCGACATGAGTTGGGCGCCCTTTCGAATGAGAACTGTAAGGATCGAGACTTTCGGATCCGGTTTTCGGGTCGGACCCCCGTTGTTCTAGCCCTTGTGAGGGGCGGAGGTTCTGAGTCGAATCGCGTCAGGACCTCGAGACGCGTTTTAAACGGCGTCCACCGTGGCAGACGCGTTTCAGGTTCTGCCACGTGGGTGCCACGTGGACTGACCTTGGGCCGCGAGAGTACGGCCCTGTCAGGTCGTCTGAACGGCGTCCGTGTGGGTCGACGCCTTTCAGACTGCGACTCTGGGTGCGTAAGAGTACGGCCCTGACAAGTTGTTTGAATGGCGTCTGTGTAGGACGACGCGTTTCAGAATCTTGTCAGAGCGGCCGTCATGTCACCTGATAGGCGTCCGTGCATGTCGACGCGTTTTAGCCAGTTTCTGGTTAACCCCGCGAGCCCTCCTTCTTTCCCTCATTTTCTCCTACTCTCCTTCTCTCCTTCTCCTCCGGCGACCGGCGGCGACCCCCTCCTCCTCCCTCTTTTCCTCACACCATTTCGCCTCTCCCTCCACTCCATCCTCTACCTGGCTCCTAACCCTACCACCCCCACTTCCACTGCGGCGTTCTGCTCTCCGGACGGCGACCGACGTCACGGTGGGGCTAGGACGACCTCGGCGGTACCGGCGGCGGCATGGGGAGAGACAGGCGGACGGCTTGGAGCTCGGAGGCGTTCGAGTGTCCGGTAGGGTGACGTTCCCCATAGCATCGTGATTAAAACCATGTTTTTCCTCGTTTATGCATGTGGTAGATCCTTGATTTGGGGGTTAGAATGAGCATGTTTAGGAGTTCATTTGATGATAAGGGGGATTTCTACGAATGTATTGCCTATGGATGGTATTGCTTCTCTTCTTCCCTCCGTTTTGGGTTTGTTTGGGGTTGGAAAGGGAGCCCTCGGGCTTAGGGCGATCCTGGCTCCTGGGCTTGAAAGACGTCGTGCATGGACGACGCCTTTTTGAAGGGCGTCGGGCCATCACGATGCCTTTTAGACAGGAATCGCATGACAGGCAGTCTGCCAGGTCGGGAATTCAGAGCTTAAAAGACGTCATGGGTGAACGACGCATTTTTGAATGGCGTCAGGCACCCACGACGCCTTTTAAGGCAGAAAATCTCCTGAGTAAAGGTCTTGGAATTTCCGGATTTCCGTGTTGAATGGCGTCTGGGGATGTCGACGCCTTTTAAACGGCGTCCTCTGGTGTCGACGCCTTTTAAAGCCAGATTCTGAAGACTGATTTATATGAACCTATACATGGAGCTTGAATGGCGTCGACCTCGGTCGACGCGATTCAAGACAGAATCCCACTAATTCATGCCAGTAAAACGTGTTCATACTGCTAGATAGTTGGTTAGCACATGTTTTAATGCACCCGATAGAGCTGGATTCCTCATGATCGGATGGTTCTATGTGTGTTATGCGATCGCGGGCTTTTCACGTGACCGGATCGCACTGTGTTGGGTTTTCAGTTACTGTGGACCTGGAGTGACATTGTAGCACTTTATCACCCTGTGCTGGTGGGGGCGTGAGCACAGCGCCGATGGGGGCGTGGGCGGGGTGACGCCTAGTGAGAGAGGGTCACCTGGTGAACCCCAGGGTCAGCTAGTACCGGTGTCGGAGTGGTACATTCGGAGAGTCACTCATGCTGAGGGAAGGGGTAGTCACCTGAGCCGGTTGGGCCGGAGTAGCGAGCGTGCTATCCGAGGGGCTACTCCTTGGTCTCAGCGGGTCGAGGTTTTTCCCACCGTTGTTTGTACGGTCGGCGAGTTCTATCGAGACGGCAGTTGTGGGTTTTCTAACGGTTGATTTAGAATGTGCATGATTATTATATTTCGACTGCATGTGTTCTCACGTAGAGAATTAGATATTGTACCTGCCACCACACTTGTTACTTTTCTGTTAGCTGTACTTTACACTTGTGGGTATGTGCATGGGCAGTGGGGATCGAAGGATCCCTACTGAGTCTTGTCTTGAGACTCACCCCTGCGGTTTTCAGGTGAGGACTCCCAGCAGACTTAGAGCGGCGTGTGCGGCCGGGTGTGGTGTGCCTTCAGCGGTTGTTCCGGGGTATGCCCCGATGTAGTTGTTATTTATCTTTGGCATGTATGTTTAATTATTTCCTTCTGTTGGAGAATGTAATTATTTGCTGTATCGAGTCGCATTGTAATAATTTTAATTCCTACACTTTTATTTCAAGTCAATGCGATGTGAATGTTTAGCTTAATTTATTATTTATTTCCCAGACTTACTAGATCCTGGTTTGGTCCCAAATTAATGATTCGATACCCATTTAGTAATCGGATCCCCGATTATAGGGTGGCGGGTCGTTACAAGAACAGTGCCACGTGTCTCACACTTAGTGGTGTAGACGATCGTTTAATGGGCCTCCTGTGCAGTTTCACCTCCACATTCGACATTCGAATATGGGAGTGAGGAGGCCAGTGACGAGGGGTGATTGGGTCCGGCCCAATTAGGCTCATTTGGCCCACGGGCCCAGATGCCTACTGCCCACTGAAGCTGGCGTGAGGGAGACACATAGCACTCGGTATCTTGACTCGTGTGCAGAGGCAGGAGTCCGAAACCATCAAATCCATATCGCTAGATCTCCTGGCCTTGCATCTAGTAGCAGCTCTCGAGACCTCCCAGGATCTTTGTTAAGCCCCCTGAGACTCGGGGACGCTCATCGCCCCCAATCCTCTACTATCAACAACTCAGCTAGACGAAGACCAGGGACCCAGTGTCGGAAGACCCCTTCCCCCCGGTCTCTCGCGATAACGAAGATGCCCCCCATGGGGTGACCCTTTACGCCTTTGCGCCATTAGGCAGATCTTTTGGGATATTGCTGCCCACTTATAGCAGGTCTTCACGATCCGCCCTCATGACCGCGAGCAAATCTCTCCTTGCCCATTATCCACGATCTCCCTAATCAAGGGATCTGATCGTGGGCCAATTACCCCTTTAGAGGAAACGGTCCCCAAGATACCACGGAGGGAGAGGGACTATATAATTTCAAGATCTTCTTCGGTCCAAGGCGTGTAACTCCACGTATAAAAAACCCCTAGTAAGATCTCATCTTCTAGTACCTAACTTAGGCATCAGAGGGTTTTGCTCTCTAACAGACTGGGAAGTCCCTTTGATGCCTTTGTTCTCTTCTTACAGGTTCTGCCTTTAGTGTTTCTACTTCAAACAAATTCTATCGAGTAGCCGGAACCTTCAATCGGAGAGTCATCGTAGTCCGACCAGTTTTCGACCGCTACAAACCTTATTCCTAAAACAATTTGCATCTTCATAGGTCTGTTCTAACCAATCCACACACAAAATAACATAGTCTCTAAGCCGCAATGCATAAAGATCCATTAGCATCTAATAACCTTCAATTAAAAGTGCACCTCCCAAGTAGTGAGAAGTGAACATAAAGTTTCCAAGTGATGTTTCAACTACCAACTCATAAACTAACTCAAGCACAAACAAAGATAAGCTATCCATAAACTCAATATAAATGGAACAATGAGATGCATTAAAAATCAATCAACATATCAGCCATATTATCAAGGATAGGCAAAGTATCTTCCATCAGCTTGGTCAAGGTGAGAAGACCATTAACTGGACTTTCAGGCTTCTTCTAATCTCCCAATTAGCCTCCAGCCACTAGCCCTTTGTACATAGTTTCTGTCACAATGACGCTGCTGGGGCTGGCCATTCGTAAAACAACAACAAAAAAGAATAGGGCAAAGTCTCTCTACATGAACTTCGCTACATCTACGAAGTGGTCTAGAGATCCTTTCGATACACTATAGTAGACACGACTAACACATAGACCTCTAGCTAGATGCTATTGTTACTTTATTGGAACCATTTCTGAATATATAGTTTCTTCATCTTTGACCCAAGAGAAAAGATTTGGATATCAAGGAAGACAATGAATAACAAGCCATCTTCCCTCTGCTAATGGCAGGTTCTGTCCATGCGCCCCAAAACTATTGTCAGCATTTGTCAAAAGAAAAAAAAAGAGAGCAATTTGTCAGTATATTTTTCCCGATTGCCTTGTACTTGTGAATGCATGACAAGCATGTAACTGGTGGCTATATCATGAATTTGAAATTTTGAATATGCACTTCCAAAATGTGAATGGTTTCTGAGTACTACAATCATCAATCCCTCTATGTAAAAGTTAGTAGGATCTGTCAACCTTCAAGAGAGCATGTTTCCTTCCCCATTTAAAATCATAGGAGCTTAAAGCAAAAATAAGTAGTTTTGCTTGTATATTGATCACCTTGGAGGTGAGATTACCTGAGCATTCATTTATGTACTCTTCTTGCTTGAACCAAGTACTGTGGTATATCCCTTTGCCATAATTAATCCTATGCCAATCATATATAGCATGGTTAACTTTAATTAACTATTAACCAGAGTTACTATTGAACTACCATACATACCATCAAATTCTCCTTCTCTGATCCACTGTATCTGTTCTCATTTGGCTGACGTTATGGGAGTAGGTAGTTTCGTCTTATGGATAATACTTGCAACAAACATAAATTAATTATTTGAGCATATTCTTTCACTTTGTGGCGGACATGTTACTTGATTCTCTTAAGAGGGCGTACATGCAAAAAACGATAACACTGTAGTGGAAACACCAAATCCATCGTTTCTGGTGTATTTTGAAGATGACTAGCTACCTACTATTTGATCCACACTGTGAGCATTTATTTGCCAATGCCAGCTAAGTTTTCTCGGCAACCTAATAAATTGCCGTATGATCACCTTGCTTAGAACATATGACAAGCTAGCTGTTGATCACAATATCTATTGCATGAGGCACTTCGTTGCCATTTTCGGCAGAACCAAACGTGTCAGCATGGCCCGGGACGACAGTGGCGTACGCGCCGTTAACTCTTCGTAATTGGCTCGAGAAGTGGGCCGGCCAGAACCTGCACCACCTTCTCCCCGGCCGGCCACCAGGGACGGGCGCCGTGGCCGTGCCCCTGTTCATGTCCAGAGCGGCAAAGCGAACACTCGCCGTCCTCACCATATTCTCCATCGCTCTAGCTCCTTTTTGTGGACGCGTCTGCCTGCCTTCCATATCTGCACAAGAGGACGAAGAAGGCGGCTCACCGTCCCCATCCTCCCGGTGACGTCTAAACGGCACAGTCCGCGGCATGCACGCCATACCGCTGGCCTTCTTTGAGCGGACCAAAGCCATCACTAGCTAGCTACAGAGTGCCACAAAAATAAAGAAGATCCTTTGTGGGGATCTCGGCATTTGATGGGGTAATCCGACTGAAGAATATCCACAAGGTCTTGATAAGGATTACGTATATGGTTCACGCAGTGGGAAGCCCGGAATTGTTTCCTTCTAATTATCTCCAAGTTGGAGTCGCTTTCTTCATTGAAAACCTCTCCGTTCTGGTGATGTGCCTTCCGTGTGTCTTCTTTCGGTTGCTCTTCCAAAAATGGCCGTCGTTGCGGTTTAACACGGCAAATTGCTTAAGGAGCTAGAAACGATGGAGAAGCCGAGGAGACCATTTGTTCACGCCCTCCTCGCTTGCTCTCTCCATGCTTTGTGCGGCTGGTATCCGTAATCCTGCACTATATATACGATTTATCATATGTAGTGCATGCTGCTCAGTTCGGAAATTAACAAGATCAAGAGCTTGCACACATATCCTTCCCTGACCTTTCTTCTTCTACTGCCACCTTCTTGTCTTCTGTCTTCTTCTTCTTATGGCTGCGTGGTTAGTTTCGTTGTGGCTGGTGCTTATCGTGGGTGCTTATGCGAGGACGCCGAAGGATGAAAGTACTGCCTTTGACGAGAACTACGAGGTCGTCTGGGGTGCGCACCACGTCAAGGATCTGTACGGAGGAAGAGAGGTTCTGCTACAGTTGGACCAGATTGATGGTGATCATCTCTCTCTCGGTTCCTTATCTTCCTTCTTCTGTATCTGTTCCCTATCTTCCTTCAATTTTAACCCTAGAGGTCTTCAATTCTTATTATCTTTTTCACTCTTAGGTTATTATAACCGATAGAGAGGTCTCTTGGTAGCGCTTGTTGTGCATGAGGTCACGTTTTAGTGATGTTGATTCTTCTATTTCTTCATGTACGGCCCGATTTGATCGTTGATTGCTTGATCGTTTCTACTTAAACAATCAAGCAATCTGGGATTACTTAATTATACTAGAATAAGTTTACCTTTGATTTAGTAGTTCTTTTTCTTATTTCTATCTAGAATAAGTCATTCTAATTAAATAAATAAATAAAAAATAAAAGAAAATAAAAGAGAATATATTAGTGCTTAAGGTTCATTTGGTTACACGTAAAATAGATTCAGAGTGAAAATGTTTTCTAAGAAAATCAATTTACAAGAAAAATGAAAGCAGAATCAATTGTTTGGTATTTCTGAAAATGTTTTTCTGAAAATCTTTTTATTTGAATTGTTTGGTACTTCTAAAACGTTTTCTTGAAAATTATTTCATATGTTTGTTTATTTGTATAAAAAAATTTCAATTATGAGATTGTTAACATATATATGGCACAAGAATAGGACTTGCTTCACCACGTGGGTGCAGCAGCCGTCCGATCTATTAGATCTGATCGGACGGCTGTAGTAGTAGTTTAATTTTTTAATTTTTAAAATTCTTTTATAGTTGACCATACTGTACTGGATCACTCAAACTTGACACCTAATCTAATAGTTCAGATAAAAAATATCATATCCTTACATGATCAAACTTAGAATGGCAACATCAAAGTTACCTTATTTCTGAAATTAGAAGAACAACTTACAGTGCCTTTGGCTCTACATAAAATATATTTGAATGGAAAAGATTTCCTAAAGAAATTAATTTACAAGAAAAATGAAATCATGATCTATCATTTGATATTTTTGATATTTTTTTAAAATCTTTTTATTTATGTATTTTTTTTGTAAAACATTTGTTAAAAATAATTTTATTTATTTATTTAAAAAAATTGACATAAAAAAAATATTAACATAAGATATCTTCCTTGCCTTATCCTGAAAACGGAGATGGGAGTCATATCTATGAAGGCTGAAGAGGCGGAGATGGGAGTGGGAGGAGTTAAGAAAGGAGACGTTTTTCTGAAAATCGGATCCGTTTCCATCGTACGGATCTCTAAATCCCGATTTTGGGTAGTCAACAAAGTTGATTTTTAGTTGAACATAGTTTAACGAGTTATCAAACAATTGGTTATGTTGGCCTTTTTTACTTCATTTTATGTCCTACCTAACAAATTCAGAGTAAAACTTTGTGCACCCGCAGTAGGTCTAGTGTTTTTAGTTAAAAAAATATTTTTACATTTTTCGGAGGCCCTTATTTTGCCTTAATGCCGGTACAATCGGATTTCCAATCAGAGATCCCATTGTCCAGGCATGTCGGGGGTTTGGGGCCTTCGGAATTTTCTATTTTTTAAATACTGACAGTAGGTGCAACAAGTTTTGGGGGTTACTCTAATGCTTATTTTAGTTACAATAAGCAATTCAAACATTTCACTTGAATTGCTTGTCCCTCAACTTATTTCCAAATTTGTCATTTCCGCCTAGATTAAGGAATTTGTGCAATCAAAATAGAAGGAATAAGATAGAAGAAGTCATCTTATTTTTATTTATTCTACAATCAACTTAGGCCTAATTATTTTTATATATATATATTTTTGTTTTTGCTGATTGATCAATAGCAGAAGCGTAGTGATCATGTGAACGAACCATTGATCCTCTGGCTATCGGTGTACCCAAAAATCTATTTAGAAGGGACCATCACCATTGACATCATAGGAGAATTCTAAAATATTGTTTGACTTGGACGACAACCCTATAGATCACCATGTACAGTGGAAATTTTCTTGAATCTTATCTTAGTTATCAGGAAACTGATTACTTTAAACTCATGCAAGGACATATGTAAATATGCATGCGTGATTCTTTTTGGATAATTATAATTCTCGAACAAAGGGTGAAATAAATTAGCTCACTGTGTGGAGAAATTTTAAGCTAAGCACACTAATCGTGCTCGCATTCGGTTCTGTGACCAGGTTCTCGGTTCAATTCCAAGCAGTCCTACACTTCCGGCTTCTTTCATATGAGGCTAAAGGTTCCGGGGAGGGACTCAGCCGGGGTCGTCACAGCTTTCTACGTAAACCTCCTCTTACTTCTTCTTCTTTATTATATATATTATTATGAGATTTCATTCAATAAGTTCGACTTTATCGTGAGATTGAGTCTTAGAGTCGGGAGTATTTTTCATTTTACTCTTTACATTTTTTACGAAAGTAAAAAAATACACTTGATTGTAGATTTCGACTTTACCATGAAGTCGAACTCACTTAATCATTTCTTCCTTCCTGTTAACTGATGGTCCCCTTTTTTTAAGTCCTCATCTTTGAAGAAAGAGGAAGACAGCTTGCAACAAGTGCACTCATCACCTACGTCATAGATTCCTTTGAAAACTCCCAACAGATTTATGTGAAATATTGCCCTCTAGGGCTGTCATATATATAGGATTACCATCTAACGCCAGCAAGAAATGATGCAGCTATCTTCCGAGTCCATCGGCAATGATGAACTGGACTTCGAGTTCCTGGGCAACCGGGAAGGGAAACCCTACAGGCTGCAAACAAACGTCTTCGCCAACGGCAAGGGGAACAGAGAGCAAAGGACCCTTTTGTGGTTTGATCCCACCGCTGCTTTCCATGATTACAGGGTCCTTTGGAACCCATATCAGATTGTGTAAAGTCTCTCTCTCTCCCTCTCTCTCTCTCACACCACCTCCTTTCTATCCATCTGCATATCCATATATCTCTCTATAGATTGTATCTCCCCCCCCTCTCTCTATATGTATATATATTCCTCTATCTATCAGTCTCCTCCCTTCCATCGATCCCATGATCATTAATATTTATTAACTTGGTGTCTGTCTATCTCCGTCCATATATCTATGTATCTATCTCCTCCGTTACTTCCCATGATCGTTATTTACTAAGTCTCTCCATCTCTGCCTATCTATCTTCTCTCTCTAACCGTGATGGGTGCAAGCAGGTTCTTTGTGGACGACGTCCCCATCCGAGTTTACAAGAACAAAACAAGCGCGGGAGTGGGCTACCCGTCAAAACCGATGAAGATCATCGGAAGCCTGTGGAACGGCGACAGCTGGGCGACCAACGGGGGGAAGGACAAGATCAACTGGTCCTATGCCCCATTCACTGCCTCCTTCAGCGGCTTCGGGGTCGACGGCTGCCCCTCCACCAGGGCTTGCTCGCCCCAGGCTGCATGGTGGAACTCCCGGAGCTTCTCCAGCCTCAGTTCCGCACAGCAGCGGCTGTATGAGAACGTCAAGAGCAAGTATATGACCTATGATTACTGTACGGACAAGCAGAGGTATCCCACGCCTCCTCCTGAATGCCCACAGTAGTGAGAGCTCCGCTCTTGAAAGATCTCCATTGTTCCACTTACTCAGAGGTAGTTACAAGTACTCAGAATGTTAATAACAAGAGTCCGAATCCCCTCAGTATATTGGCTGATCGAGTTTATGCAGTGGAGAAGAGGAGGATGGGGTCAAACTTTCCAACTCGATGAAAAACTTTTTTTTAAGAATCTTCTCTTCCCGTTACACTGACTGAGCTCGATTATGTAGACTCTAATAATAAAGAGCACCACCGATTCGGGGTGTCTGGAGACTAGGGCTGTCAAAATGGGCCCAGGCCCGTTAACAGACCCGTTTGGACCCGTTAGTTATGGGTCTGGGTATACCCGTTTACCCATTAAACTTTATATTGTCATACATTGCAAAAATTTGTGAGCTAATTTCTTGGAATTTAGACTTAAAATCAAACCAAATTATTTGGCACATAAAGATTTAAGATAAATAAATTCTATACCAGGTCTATTTATCTTTCAACATCAAATAAATAAGAAACAGGTCCAAGACCCGACCCATTTACCCATTTACCCATTACCCTTATTGGGTCTGAACCGGGTCCGGGTCTATTCACTTTGGGCATGGGTCTACCCAGACCCGAACCGTTGACAGCCCTACTGGAGACTATTGGGTCATGCTTAAGTATTGCATAAGAAAAGAAATTGTACGTTATTGCGCTTCCTTTCATTGTGTTTTTCTAATCATTTTTCTGGTGTCATCAGATGAGTCAATTAAATAAATTTAATTTACAAGGACACGTACCGATTGCGAAAATAAAATGATGTTAGTTACTCTATCCAGCTATTCTTGACAAACGTGACAAAAATAATATAAGAAATATATAATAACATCGTATGAACAATTCGATCGAACTTGCTGGAGGTTTATTTTCGTGCTATATATCACTGCCCAAGGACCATGGAAACTAATCTGACTCGACTATAGGCTGCATGATCAGATGGTATGATTAAACTAATCGGACACACAATATGAGAAATTCAAGCCGTTTGATTAATGTAACGCCACGAGATCAGATGGCATGAAAGTTGTTAACAGGAACATTCTCTGTTACTTGAAAACAGCAAGAGCTATTCAGCAATATGGTCAGCTGGTCAAATTGTATCATTGTTTTAGAATTTAAGCTCCTTAATTGATGATTAATACTAGAACTTCAAGGGATGAGAATAATTCTAAGAGTCGATCAGAATAATTTTTTATATTTATTATTTTTTAAAAAGTTTTTTTATGAAATTCAATCATAACTGTCTGATTGATTGTAGATAAAAAGGTTTTAAAAAAATATTAAAGAATTATAAAAAAATAAAAAAATATTCTAATTGTCTCCTAAGTTTGATCTCATTCCTTGGAGTTTAACCCTTTGGCTGTATATTTTTTTTTTTGGAGGTGGCCCAATGGCCAAATATGTACAATCATTTACAAGCGACCGGAGTTCCAATCCAAACGGAACCTGAGATTTTCCTCCAGAGTTGGAGATAATTCCGGCCAGGTCGATGGGTCCGCCTAATTAGGCGACACTTTTAGGTTCGTCTGATTTCTGTGGAAGTAATCCCACAGACCAGAGAATAAATATCCCAATAACACCAAGGTTGCATGATTGGGGAGTTTTTAGGCTCCAATCAAGTTCAAACCTGAGACCTCTCATTTGAGAGGGAGGTGGTGAACCAACTGCCCTAGGCAACTGGTTAACCTTTTGGCTGTATAGCACTGTACACTACAAGAGAATTAACAACTAGCGACGGCTGAGAAGTCGTCTCAAAAGGTCAACATCCGTCGCAAAAACCTTTTTGAGACGGCAATCAACCGTCGCAATAGCAGTCTCAAAAAATCCCGTTTTAAAAAGTCTGCGACGGTTGTAACCATCGCAAAACGTCTTTTTTGAGACGGCTATATGAATTGTCTCAAATACTAATTATTTGGGACGGATATTTAATTTATCCCGAAAAAAACCATTTGGGACGGAGATACACCTTGTCTCAAAAACTTAATTGCGACGAATACCACCATTCCAAAAAGCACGCCTAAATAATTTATTATATATATATATATATTTTGCGACCTATATAATTGTCACAAAAAAATATTTAAACGTTTGAGACAACTAGTCAATCGTCTCAAAAATAAATTTTAAATTATTTTTGAGATAATTATGACTCGTCTCAAATAGTCGTGTTTATCATTTGAGACAATTGTTAATCGTCCCAAAAACTTTATCTATAATATTTGAGATGAGTAACATCCGTCCCAAAAACATCCGTCTCAAAAAATCTTAATAAAAATATATTTAATATTTTATTATAATATTTTACAATATGTTTCACAACTTTATAACATGTATGAAAACTTGTTTGCCATAAAAATAACAATACATAATATATACGTACCAATATATTATTCAGGTTCATTATGAAAGTAACTTTATATAAAGATAATGTTACAAAAACATATCACTCAATTATAATTATTAAAATATAAATTATTCAATATCATTACAAAAATTATTGTGCATAAAAAAAATAATTTTCTAAAAAAATAAATCATTCAAAGATCAATATTATTTATTAAATAGTATCATTAGTTACAATGATTTAATTTTACATCATCGCTATATTTGTATGCTTAGGTTTTTGATATATAGTTATTTGGGACGATCGATCAAGTTGTCACAAAATGTCTTTCCTTGGTCGTCGCAAAAGCCAAAGAGTTGTCCCAAACAAATTTGACTTTTTGAGATGGTCGTCGTTAATTATTTTTTATAATTAAAAAATATACTTTTTCAACTTTTTACGACAAGTATCAAAATTGTCACTAAAGAGTTGCATATATTTGTCCTAAAAAAATTATGGCCGTCCCAAAAAAGTTAAAGGTATCGAGACAGACATCGTAGCCGTCCCAATAAAGTGTGTATAATGAATAATTTTCGACGAACAGTGTTATCCGTCTCAAATAATATGTTATTTGGGACGGGTATGATTTGGCTGTCGCAAAAAGTGACTATTTGAGGCGGATATAGTCGGTTGTCGCAAATATGTTTTTTTTTTGGGACGAATATTTGACAAACGTGACAAAAATAATAAAAGAAATATATAATAACATCGAATGAACAATTCGATTGGACTTGCTGGAGGTTTATTTTTGTGCTATATATCACTGCCTAAGGACCATGGAAACTAATCTGACTCGGCTATAGGCTGCATGAGATGGTATGATTAAACTAATCGGCCGCACAGTATGAGAAAATCCAGCCGTTTGATTAATTTAACGCCACGAGATCAGATGGCATGAAAGTTGTTAGCAGGAACATTCTCTGTTACTTGAAAACAGCAAGAGCTATTATGCTATATGGTCAGCTGGTCAAATTGTATCATTGTTTTAGAATTTAAGCTCCTTAATTGATGATTAATACTAAAACTTCAAGGGATGAGAATAATTCTAAGAGTCGATCAGAATAATTTTTTATATTTATTATTTTTTAAAAAGTTTTTTTATGAAATTCAATCATAACTGTCTAATTAACTACAGATAAAAATGTTTTTAAAAAATATTAAAGAATTATAAAAAAATAAAAAAATATTCTAATTGTCTCCTAGGTTTGGTCTCATTCCTTAGAAATATAGTCTAAATCACTGGTTAAGGGGTTTAAACCCAAAATCACTGGAGTTTAACCTTTTGGCTGTATTTTTTTTTTTTTTTTTTGGAGGTGCCCAATGGCCAAATATGTACAATTATTTACAAGCGACCGGGGTTCCAATCCAAACGGAACCCGAGATTTTCTTTCAGAGTTAGAAATAATTCCGACAAGGTCGATGGGTCCGCCTAATTATGCGACAATTCTAGGTCCGTCTGATTTCTGGGAAAGTAATCTCACGGACCAGGGAATAAATATCCCAACAACGCCAAAGCTGCATGACTGAGGAGTTTTTAGGCTCCAATCAAGTTCAAACTTGAGACCTCCCATTTGAGAGGGAGGTGGTGAACCAACCGCCCTAGGCTACTGTTAACCTTTCGGCTGTATAGTAGTGTACACTACAAGAGAATTGACAACTAGCGATGGCTGAGACGAGTATTTGACAAACGTGACAAAAATAATAAAAGAAATATATAATAACATCGAATGAACAATTCGATTGGACTTGCTGGAGGTTTATTTTTGTGCTATACATCACTGCCTAAGGACCATGGAAACTAATCTGACTCGGCTATAGGCTGCATGATCATATGGTATGATTAAACTAATCGATCGCACAGTATGAGAAAATCAGATGGCATGAAAGTTGTTAACATGAACATTCTCTATTACTTGAAAATAGCAAGAGCTATTCTTCTATATGGTCAGCTGGTCAAACTGTATCATTGTTTTAGAATTTAAGCTCCTTAATTGATGATTAATACTAAAACTTCAAGAGATGAGAATAATTCTAAGAGATGAAATTCAATCATAACCGTCTGATTGACTGTAGATAAAAATGTTTTAAAAAAATATTAAAGAATTATAAAAAAATAAAAAAATATTCTAATTGTCTCCTAGGTTTGGTCTCATTCCTTAGAAATATAGTCTAAATCACCGGTTAAGGGGTTTAAACCCAAAATCACTGGTGGAGTTTAACCTTTTGGCTGTATTTATTATTATTTTTTTTTGGAGGTGGCCCAATGGCCAAATATGTACAATTATTTACAAGCAACCGGGGTTCCAATCCAAACGGAATCCGAGATTTTCCTTGAGAGATGGAGATAATTCCGGCCAGGTCGATGGGTCCGCCTAATTAGGCGACAATTCTAGGTTCGTCTTATTTCTGTGGAAGTAATACCACAGACTAGGGAATAAATATCCCAACAACACCAAGGCTGCATGACTGGGGAGTTTTTAGGCTCCAATCAAGTTCAAACCTGAGACCTCCCATTTGAAAGGGACGTGGTGAACCAACTGCCCTAGGCAACTGGTTCACCTTTTGGCTGTATAACAGTGTACACTACAAGAGAATTGACAACTAGCGACGGCTGAGAAGTCGTTTCAAAAGGTCAACATCCGTCGCAAAAACTTTTTTGAGACGGTTATCAACCGTCGCAACAACAGTCTCAAAAAATCCCGTCTCAAAAAGTATGCGATGGTTACAAACGTCTTTTTGAGATGACTATATGAATTGTCTCAAATACTGATTATTTGGGACGGATATTTAACTTATTCCGAAAAACACAATTTGGGACGGAGATACACCTTGTCCCAAAAATTTAATTGCGACGAATACGACCATCCCAAAATGCACGTCTAGATAATTTATTATATATATATATATATATATATATATATATATATATATATATATATATATATATATATTATGCGACCTATATAATTGTCAAAAAAAATATTTAAATATTTGAGACAACTGGTCAATCGTCTCAAAAATAAATTTGAAATTATTTTTGAGATAACTATGACTCGTCTCAAATAGTCGTGTTTATCATTTGAGACGATTGTTAATCGTCCCAAAAACTTTATCTATAATATTTGAGATGAGTGACATCCATCCCAAAAACATTTCGTATGATTATTCGAGACGACTGTCAGCCGTCTTAAAAATTGTTAATAAAAATATATTTAATATTTTATTATAATATTTTACAATCTATTTCACAACTTTATAACATGCATGAAAACTTGTTTGCCATAGAAATAACAATACATAATATATACATACCAATATTTTATTCAGGTTCCTTATGAAAGTAACTTTATATAAAGATAATATTACAAAAACATATCATTCAATTATAATTATGAAAATATAAATTATTCAATATCATTATGAAAATTATTGTGCATAAAAAATAATTTTCTAAAAAAATAAATCATTCAAAGATCAATATTATTTATTAAATAGTATCATTAGTTACAATGATTTAATTTTATATCATCGCTATATTTGTATGCTTAGGTTTTTGATATGTAGTTATTTGGGACGATCGATCAAGTTGTCACAAAACGTCTTCCTTTGGTCCTCGCAAAAGCCAAAGAGTTGTCCCAAACAAATTTGACTTTTTGAGACGACTTAATTGCTCGTCGTTAATTATTTTTTATAATTAAAAACTATACTTTTTCAACTTTTTACGATAAGTATCATAATTGTCACTAAAGAGTTGCATATGTTTGTCCTAAAAAAATTATGGCCGTCCCAAAAAGTTAAACGTATTGAGACAGACATCGTGGTGGGAACACCGAACAGAAGAGCAGACATCGAGCACGTGCTATGCAGACGTCTTTGTGGCTTGGCGACGATCTCCTTATCTAGGATCGAGTCTAGTTATGTATTTTATTTTAGTCTAGCCTTAAGGGCTATTGCTGTCATTTCCTGCCCCGAGGACATGTTTGGTATTTCTTTGTTTTAATGAGGTCATTCTTGTCTTGACTAAGAGATGCCCTTCCCTATATAAAGGGGTCATCTCTTCTCTTGTAGGCATGCTAGAATGAATGAGAAATCTGTGTTATTGTGTTCTCCCCCCTCCTCATAGTGTGAGATGAGAACCCGTCCCTCCACGGAGATCGCTTGAGAGAGGTTCCGGCGAGAGGCTGTGGGCGTGAGGCCCGTGCTTGTGTCGTCCCTCCAGCCTTCGACCCACCGCCTCGCTGATGTTCCGCGCCAAATTGGTATCAGAGCAGGCCTTGGGGCGTCCCAACCACCCCAAGATCCTTGGTTTCGGACAACAACGCTGTCGTCAACGGCCACACCCCAACCTCAACCCCACGATCCATAGTGCCCTCCCCTTCACCGGCGGCCACCCACCACCGACTGACCTCCATCCGTAAGCACCACGATCCACCCTCCGCTATTCTTCTTCCTCTTTATTGTTGTTCCTGCACCTCCCTCCATCACCTACAACCAGCTGCGGCAATGCCCCACCCGACGGAGCCTGCATACGTATCCCACCGCCACCCCCATTTTTCTCTACTTCCTTAAGCTACCATCTCCCACAGCCCACCCACGCACCACCTTTCCTCTCTCCTCAACCCATCCTTCCCTCTCTCTCTTCTAGACAGTGAGCAGGGCGGCTTCGACGCCAGGGGCCACCTCCGACGCCCGGCCATCACTCCAGCACCACCTGACACCCACAACCCTCCCCTCTCTTCCACACCCCCTCCTTTATCATCCTCCCCGATCTCTGCACCGCTCCCCCCCGGAAGCACGCCAACGACGGCGGCATTAGCATGGCCGCATCCCCCCTTCTCCACCTTGCTCCACGCCGACGAGGTCCTCGCAGACGGCGAACCGACCGACGGACTGGTCTCCGCTGCAAGCCCCGGTGGCCGCACCTAGAGCCTCTTGCTGCTGCCGCCCCTAGAGAAGAAGGAGGCCACGGCGACATTGTCGCCCGTGCCCTTCGTGAACGCGGGAAACGTGCTGCGTAACCCTCGCTCCCTAACCTGAGGCCCACCGTACCCAACTGAAGCCCCTACTGCGCATATTGCAATGAGCCACACCGAAACATCCAATAGGAGGAGCCCATGTCCCGTACGTGGCCCAGCCACCCATGGCGCCGTTGCTGTTCCCGAGTCCACCCAGGCGACGTCTCCGCTCCCAATAGTGCTGTAACGTGCATGCACCAAGGATCTTGGTGGGTTACGCAACCTAAATATTTATAGGACCCTACATGCACGAGGAGGATTTAGCTAGTCTAGCACTCTACGTGCCTGCAAGCCCGAGGAGATCTTGGCTGTGCTTCGAAGGGGATGTGCTATGCCATCATTTGGACATGCCTTCTAAGAGATTTGGAAGATATTTTATATAGATTATTCTCCCTGTGTGAAGATTTGTGGCTGATTTGTCCTCTTGCATAGGGAATAGGATTATATCATGTAATTAATTTTTATTTCCCTCCTGCGCGAGGCGTAAGTCGACTGTACACAGGTACCAAAGTGACACCACCACTGTGTGGGTGCTTTACGCATCCCCGCTCGCCCTCGTCTCCGGTCGGAGTCGATCTTGCAGGCCGGCTAGGTAAGTGCTGAACTCTGCTCCAACATTATCTGTTCGTTTAGTATTTGCATCAATTGCGTAGCGCCGGAGTGAGAGAGCGTTCCACCACACTGAGTGATTATTGCTGTGGCAGTGAGAGAGTGTTTGTGAAACCCAACGCTCCAATCAGCGCAAGGTCGGCACGCCAAGTGTGGACCAGCCTCACATCTGTCGGTAGCTCCACAGCTACCTCGATTCGTCCCACGCACTTAGTTGGTTGACGCCGCGGGTGCTCAACACCCTTCACCACTACGAGTTCACTTCTTGAGCTTCTTGTTCACTGAGTGAGGACGTCAATCTTGCATCTAATTTGCTTGCTACACATCTAGGATCTTTGCACCTTGCAAACCCGTCAAGCCTTGCATGTCAGCCCATAAAAATCACTCGTCCCGTCCCGCATCTCAGCACAATCCCGTCATGGATCCCACACTTGTGGACACCATAAAGACCCTCTTGGGCAAATCTTTGCAAGACATAACCGATTAGTTTGGGCGACTAACCCAACATGTGGACGAAAGGCTCACTACCCTGGGGGAGTCCATGAGAGTCGTGGTAGGATGAATGAATAATCTAGAGAATCCTCTAGATAGACCCCAAGAGGCGGAGGAACGTGCGGGATTGCGTGATCACCTAGATAACCGCCAAGGAGAGCCAGTTAGGGCCCCCAACCCACCCCAGGGTCAGGAAGATATCCTTGACCACTAGCCCAATCGCGTGCCTCCGGACTGAGCGCCGCGCAGGAGAGTAGAGTTTGACGACGGGCTAGCCCAAGAACGATATCCCGACCTACATCGGGATGGGATGGGTGTCCATGGCCATGGACAAAATCATGTACCATGCGATAGAGTTCCCCGAGGCTATGGTGAGTATGACGAATATGACCCATTCCCTGACCCACCACGGGTACGAGGGGAGGCCTACAGCTACAGGAGGGACCGCGCACTCTTTGCGAGAGGCCCCCGCTATTATTTTGATGAACATGAACGGGTTCCCGACCCTTACAGGGTTCGAGGGGATGAGCCTTACCGTGAGCAAGACCCCAGACGCTTTGAGAGGGTTCCACATGGGTATAGGGGCATGGGTGAGAGAGGTGAACATGATATCCTCAACCCACCACGGGTTAGGAATGCTATGAGCGTGGCCGAGAGCGTGGACCGTTTGATAGATGGCCAAGGGATCACCTCGATATTGATGATCACATCCTCCGAAGTGTGAGGGTAGATGCTCCGACTTTTGATGGTACCCTAGACCCCAAGGCCTATTTTGACTGGGAGGTGGGGATGAGCTAGTACTTTACCTGGTATACCATGAGTGAAGAGAGGAAGGTGAGCCTTGCTTCTATGAGGCTTGTGGGTCGAGCCAAAACCTACTGGCTCAACATGGAGCATCTTCGTGCTGCAAGGCGGCTGAGACCTATCTCCACATGGGAGGAGATGAGAGAGAAATTGCGGGAGAAATATGTGCCTCCATCTTATGAGCAGTGCCTCCTAGACCAGTGGCAGAGGTTGACTCAAGACGGCCGGACGGTGTCTGAGTACATAGCCGAATTTGATGACTATTGTCTCAGGTGTGGCGGTGGCGAAGATAGTAGGGTCACCTTATCGAGGTTTCGGGCAGGGTTGCATGAGAGCATCCAACGTGAGCTATTCCTACGAGAGGTGATCACACTTGAACATGTCTATCAGATCGCCTTAGATGTGGAATGGTTTCAAAAGCCCACTAGGCCTCCCTATTTCCGGCATACCGACTCCCGAGGGGCTACCAATCACCCCGTGCATTTCCCCGAACAGTCCGGAACTACTCCCGTCACTTCTGCATGGGTCCCTACTGCCACCACCCCAAGCCCTCCCTCACCCCTACCTCCAACCACCCCAGCTCAGGCTTCCACCATCCCACGGGCTGAGAGGAGAGATGATAGAGGGACAGGATTAGCTAGTAGGGATAGCCAACCGGCAGGGAGCTCTCATAATCACTACTTTCGATGTCATGGGGTTGGCCACTATGCTAGTCAGTGTCCCACCAGGGCCCTGTTAATTGAGCCCTCCACTCATGAAGAAGAGGAGAACTACATACCTGACCCAGCCTTAGCTAAGGAATTTGAGGAGAATGGTGCCACCCTAGGATGTGTGCATAGGGAGTACACCGGAGTCGAGGGCATTGTGGGCTCGCACGGGGACACTAGGCTTGGTGTGGTGAGATGCATTCTCACATAGACCAAAGAGGACTGGCGTCGAACCTCCATCTTCCACACCTACATTAGGATAGTCGACCAACCATGAAAGATCATAATTGATAGTGGAAGTTGTATCAACGCAATTTCCACTGATTGTGTCTCTCGTTTAGGCCTGGATCCTGAGACTCACCCTGAGCCATATCAAGTCTTGTGGATTAATGCCTCATAATTACCCATCAGGACTGCTGCCTGGTACCTCTTGAGTTTCAATCCTATCAGAAGCCAATTTGGTGTGACGTCCTTCCCATGGAAGTAGGCAGCAGCATCTTGGGTAGGCCATGGATCTATAATGAGGATGCTACCCTACTCGGCAAGGCCAACATTTGTGTCTTCAAACACAATGGCAAGAAGATTCTCTTGCATCCCTCCCCACCTAAGAACCCCGCCAAGGGGGAGATCCCATCTCGGGAAAATTCACCTTCCACATCCTCACCTTCACCTAGCCCTCCCCCCCACTCGTTCCTTCCCCATCCAATCCACCCAACCTAGAACTGGCCACAAAGTCAAAAGCGAGGGTATCCCTTTATATAATCAAAGCAAGTGCATTTAAGGACGAGGTTGCCGAGGGAGCCCTGGTTTGGGCTGTCGTCATGAGTAATCCATCTGAAGGTTACTCCACTCCACGAGTTGAGGAAGAGGAAACCGTCTTGCATAGGTATCACGATGTCTTTCCCGAGGATCTTCCGAATCATCTGCTGCCCATGTGTGACATACAACACACTATTGATTTCGCCCCTGGGTCCACTTTGCCCAACCTGCCTCACTATCGTTTCAATCCCACCGAGCACGCAGAACTACAGAGGCAGGTCGAGGAGTTCATTGGGAAGGGTTTTTTGTGAATCAACACCAGCCCTTGTGTTGTACCAGCCCTCCTAACCCACAAAAAAGATGGCACTTGGCGGATGTGTGTTGACAGCCGCGCCATCAATAGAATCACTGTGAAATATAGGTTCCCCATTCCCTGACTTGACGACATGCTTGACATGATGGCAAGAGCCACCATCTTCTCCAAGATTGACCTAAAGAGTGGATACCATCAGGTCCGCATCTGGTCAGTGGATGAGTGGAAGACTGCTTTTAAGACCAAGGATGGTCTTTACGAGTGGCTCGTCATGCCTTTTGGGCTATCAAATGCCCCCAGCACTTTCATGAGGCTGATGACTCAGGTCCTCCGACCCTTCATGGGCTCCTTTGTTGTTGTCTACTTCGATGACATTCTCATTTACAGTAGGACCAAGGAGGACCACTTTGGCCACCTCTGTCACGTTTGTGAAGTGTTGAGAAAAGAGAGCTTGTATGCAAATCCTAAGAAGTGCGCTTTTCTTACTGATCAAGTAACCTTCTTAGGCTTCATAGTATCACATAGGGGAGTTTCCGCTGACCCTGAAAAGGTCAAGGCGATCATTGAGTGGCCCTAGCCTATGAGCATCCATGATGTTCGCAGTTTCCACGGACTAGCATCTTTCTATAGGCGATTCATTAGGGGATTCAGCACTGTGATGGCCCCAATTATGGATTGCATCCGTAAGGAACCTTTTGGGTGGACGAAGGCCGCTTCCAAAACCTTCGTAGAGGTCAAGAATCAAATCACTCAGGCCTTCATACTTCGCCTCCCCAATTTCTCCAAAGTCTTTGAGGTCTCTTGTGACACCTCTGGGGTCGGTATAGGAGGAGTGTTAAGTCAAGAAGGGCACCCTGTGGCGTATTTCAGTGAGAACTTAGCTGATGCTTAGCTGAAATATTCAACTTATGATAAAGAGTTCTATGCCGTGGTCCAGGCTCTTCGCTATTGGCGGCATTATTTGTTGCCGCAGGAATTTGTCTTGTACTCCGATCATGAGGCACTCCGCTTCCTCAGCTCCCAAAAAAAGCTGAATCCTAGGCATGTTCGATGGGTAGAGTTCTTGCAGGCCTACACTTTTTGTGCTGAAGCACAAGGCATGAGTCGAGAATAGGGTTGCAGATGCCCTCAGTCGATGAGTATCCCTTCTTTCCATCATGAGTGTTGAGGTGACTGGGTTTGATAAACTCAAGGAATTGTATGAGGGATGTCCTGATTTTGGAGAGATCTATACCATGCTTAAAGCCGGATCCTCTAGGGGTACGAGTGAGTATCTCCTGCAGAACGGATACTTATTTAGAGGTCAACAGCTTTGTGTGCCACGCACCTTCATTCGCGAATTTTTAATTTGGGAGGTACATGCGGGCGGTCTAGGTGGGCACTTTGGTCGAAACAAAACCATTGAGGCTGTTGAAAGCCGATTCTATTGGCCAAGCCTAAAGTGCGATGTAGGTCATTTAGTGGTCCAGTGCCGTACTTGCGCCACTGCCAAGCAAAAACGCCAGAACACTGGCCTCTACACTCCCCTTCCCGTCCCTGATCGTCCTTGGCAGGACGTGAGTATGGATTTTGTGTTTGGCCTACCACGGAGCCCTCGTAAGCATGACTCCATCTTCGTAGTGGTTGATCGGTTCTCGAAAATGGCCCACTTCATCCCTTACTCCAAAACTTCAGATCCATCTAGGGTGGCTTGTCTTTTCTTTGATGAGGTTGTCCGTTTACATGGTCTCCCCAAGACCATAGTCTCAGATAGGGATGTGAGATTTACTAGCTACTTTTGGAAGACCCTTTGGTACCAAGTAGGCACCCTACTCAAGTTTTCTATTGCCTATCACCCTCAAAGTGATGGCCAAACCGAGGTGGTCAACAGAAGCCTAGGGAACCTTTTGAGGTGCTTAGTAGGGGAGCACACATGGACATGGGATTTGATCTTGCCCCGAGCTGAGTTCGCCTATAATAGTTTAGTCAATAGGACCACCGGGATGAGCCCTTTTGAAGTCGTGCATGGATACAAGCGGAACCAGCCTGTGGATCTCATTCCCCTTCCCTTGCATGCTCGCATCTCCGAGTTGGCTGAGTCATTTGCCCAACATATTTAGGATCTACACAAGCACATTAGCAAGCAAATTTATGAGAGCAACCAGCTCTACAAAAGATTGGCTGATGCTCACAGACGAGTGTAGGAATTTCAGGAGGGTGACCTTGTCATGGTCAGGATGCAGCCTGAACGATTCCCCTCAGGGGTCGTTAAAAAGCTGCAAGCCCACGGTGCTGGCCCATTCCGGATCGTAAAAAGGATCGGGTCGAATGCTTATGTTGTGGACTTACCGACATACTATGGGATCAGTCCCACATTTAACGTGGCAGACCTTGTAGCTTACAAGAAGCCCACAACAATTCCTAGTGATCCATTTGGGCCTTTGCCATCCATTGAGAGCGACCCCCCTACGGAGTGTCCACCAGCTCCACCCCCTATACGGGGCGAGCAAATTGAGCGAATACTAGATGAACATTAATCACCACCAGGAGCAGGGAGTATCAGCGCTTCCTTGTCCGCTGGCGAGATCGGCCACCATCCAAAGACATGTGGATCAGACGAGAGGACTTACAACTCTTCGATCCAGACCTTCTCGAGCGCTACCAGAGCGTCGTGGACCCTTACTTGACGGGGTCGAGTTCCTAGCACCACGGGACAGTTGGTGGGGACACCGAATAGCAGAAGCGCAGACATCGAGCACGTGCTACGCAGACGTCTTTGTGGCTTGACGACGAGCTCTTTATCTAGGATCGAGTCTAGTTATGTATTTTATTTTATTCTAATCTTAAGGGCTATTGCTGTCATTTCTTGCCCCGAGGACATGTTTGGCATTTCTTTGTTTTAATGAGGTCATTCTTGTCTTGACCAAGAGATGCCCTTCCCTATATACAGGGGTCATCTCTTCCCTTGTAGGCATGCAAGAATGAATGAGAGATCTGTGTTATTGTGTTCTCTCCCCTCCTCATAGTGTGAGATGAGAGCCCGTCCCTCCACGGAGATCGCCTGAGAGAGGTTCCGGCGGGAGGCCGTGGGTGTGAGGCCTGTGCTTGTGTCGTCCCTCCCGCCTTCGACCCACTGCCTCGCCGACGTTCCGCGTCACATCGTAGCCATCCCAATAAAGTGTGTCTGATGAATAATTTTCGATGAATAGTGTTATCCGTCCCAAATAATATATTATTTGGGACGGGTATGATTTGACTGTCGCAAAAAAATGACTATTTGAGACGGATATAGTCGGTTGTTGCGAATATGTTTTTTTTTTTAGACGAGTATTTGACAAACGTGGCAAAAATAATAAAAGAAATATATAATAACATCGTATGAACAATTTGATTGGACTTGCTGGAGGTTTATTTTCGTGCTATATATCACTGCCTAAGGACCATGGAAACCAATCTGACTAGGCTATAGGCTGCATGATTAGATGGTAAGATTAAACTAATCGGATGCACAGTATGAGAAATTCAAGCCGTTTGATTAATGTAACGAGACGAGATCAGATGGCATGAAAGTTGTTAACAGGAACATTCTTTGTTACTTGAAAACAGCAAGAGCTATTCTGCTATATGGTAAGCTGGTCAAAATGTATCATTGTTTTAGAATTTAAGCTCCTTAATTGATGATTAATACTAAAACTTCAAGGGATGAGAATAATTCTAAGAGTCGATTAGAATAATTTTTTATATTTATTATTTTTTTAAAAAGTTTTTTATGAAATTCAATCATAACCGTCTGATTGACTGTAGATAAAAAGGTTTAAAAAAATTAAAGAATTATGAAAATAAAAAAATATTCTAATTGTCTCTTAGGTTTGGTCTCATTCCTTAGAAATATAGTCTAAATCACCGGTTAAGGGGTTTAAATCCAAAATCACTGGTGGAGTTTAACCTTTTGGCGGTATTTAATTTTTTTTTTTTTTTTGGAGGTGGCCCAATGGCCAAATATGTACAATTATTTACAAGCGACCGCGGTTTCAATCCAAATGGAACTTGAGATTTTCCTTCAAAGATGGAGATAATTCCGGCCAGGTCGATGGGTCCGCCTAATTAGGCGATAATTCTAGGTCCGTCCGATTTCTGGGGAAGTAATCCCATAGACCAGGGAATAAATATCCCAACAACACCAAAGCTGCATGACTGGAGAGTTTTTAGGCTCCAATCAAGTTCAAACCTGAGACCTCCCATTTGAGAGGGAGGTGGTGAACCAACTGCCCTAGGCAATTGGTTAACCTTTTGGTTGTATAGCAGTGTACACTACAAGAGAATTGATAACTAGCGACGGCTGAGAAGTTGTCTCAAAAGGTCAACATCTGTCGTAAAATTTTTTTTGAGACGACTATCAACCGTCACAATAGCAGTCTCAAAAAATCCCGTCTCAAAAAGTCTGCGATGGTTACAAATGTCTTTTTGAGACGGTTATATGAATTGTCTCAAATACTGATTATTTGAGATGGATATTTAACTTATCCCGAAAAACACCATTTGGGACGGAGATACACCTTGTCCCAAAAATATAATTACGACGAATACGACCATCCCAAAAAGCACGTCTAAATAATTTATTATAAATTTTTTTTTGCGACCTATATAATTGTCAAAAAAAAATATTTAAACATTTGAGACAACTAGTCAATCGTCTCAAAAATAAATTTTAAATTATTTTTTAGATAACTATGACTCGTCTCAAATAGTCGCGTTTATCATTTGAACCGATTGTTAATCGTCCCAAAAACTTTATCTATAATATTTGAGATGAGAGACATTCGTCCCAAAAATATTTCGTATTAAAATATAAATTATTCAATATCATTATGAAAATTATTGTTTATAAAAGAAATATGTTTCTAAAAAAAATAAATCATTCAAAGTTCAATATTATTTATTAAATAGTATCATTAGTTATAATGATTTAATTTTATATCATCGCTATATTTGTATGCTTAGGTTCTTGATATATAGTTATTTGGGACGATCGATCAAGTTGTCACAAAACGTCTTTCCTTGGTCGTCACTAAAGCCAAAGAGTTGTCTCAAACAAATTTGACTTTTTGAGACGGCTTAATTGCTTGTCGTTTTATATTTTTTATAATTAAAAATATACTTTTACAACTTTCTACGACAAGTATCGGAATTGTCCCTAAAGAGTTGCATACGTTTGTCCTAAAAAAATTATGGCCATCCCAAAAAGTTAAACGTTTTGAGACTGACATTCTAGCCGTCCCAATAAAGTGTGTCTGATGAATAATTTTCGACGAATAGTATTATCCATCCCAAATAATATATTATTTGGGACGAATATGATTTGGCTGTCACAAAAAGTGACCATTTGAGATGGATATAGTCGGTTGTTGCAAATATGTTCTTTTTTTGAGACGAGTATTTGACAAACGTGAAAAAAATGATAAAAGAAATATATAATAACATCGTATGAACAATTTGATTGGACTTGCCGGAGGTTTATTTTCGGGATATATATCACTGCCTAAGGACCATGGAAACCAATCTGACTCGGCTATAGGCTGCATGACCAGATGGTAAGATTAAACTAATCGGATGCACAGTATGAGAAATTCAAGCCTTTTGATTAATGTAACGCCACGAGATCAGATGGCGTGAAAGTTGTTAACAGGAACATTCTTTGTTACTTGAAAACAACAAGTTCCTTAATTGATGATTAATACTAAAATTTCAAGGGATGAGAACAATTCTAAGAGTCGATCAGAATAATTTTTTATATTTATTATTTTTTAAAAAGTTTTTTATGAAATTCAATCGTAACCGTCTGATTGACTGCAGATAAAAAGGTTTTAAAAAATATTAAAGAATTATAAAAAATAAAAAAATTCTAATTGTCTCCTAGGTTTGGTCTCATTCCTTAGAAATATAATCTAAATCACCGGTTAAGGGGTTTAAATCCCAAATCACTGGTGGAGTTTAACCTTTTGGCTATATATATTTTTTTTTTGGAGGTGGCCCAATGGCCAAATATGTACAATTATTTACAAGTGAATCCAAAGGGAACCCGAAATTTTCCTCTATAGTTGGAGATAATTCCGATTAGGTCGATGGGTCCGCCTAATTAGGCGACAATTCTAGGTCCGTCTGAGTTCTGAGGAAGTAATCCCACAGATCAGGGAATAAATATCCCAACAACACCAAAGCTGCATGACTGGGTGGTTTTTAGGCTCTAACCAAATTCAAACCTGAGACCTCTCATTTGAGAGGGAGGTGGTGAACCAACTGTCCTAGGCAACTGGTTAACCTTTTGGCTATAT
Source organism: Zantedeschia hybrid cultivar (assembly GCA_030544215.1). Taxonomy (NCBI): domain Eukaryota; kingdom Viridiplantae; phylum Streptophyta; class Magnoliopsida; order Alismatales; family Araceae; genus Zantedeschia; species Zantedeschia hybrid cultivar. The sequence continues at coordinate 8,153,630 of JARZZO010000013.1, read as the reverse complement.
AGCAGTGTACACTACAAGAGAATTGACAACTAGAGACGACTGAGAAGTCGTCTCAAAAGGTCAACATCTGTTGCAAAAACCTTTTTGAGACGGCTATCAACCGTCGCAACAGCGGTCTCAAAAAATCCCGTATCAAAAAGTCTACGACGGTTGTAACCATCGCAAAACGTCTTTTTTGAGACGGCTATATGAATTGTCTCAAATATTGATTATTTGGGACGGATATTTAACTTATCAGGAAAAACACCATTTGGGACGGCGATACACCTTGTCCCAAAAACTTAATTGTGATGAATACGACCATCCCAAAAAGCACGTCTAAATAATTTATTATAATTTTTTTTTTTGCGATCTATATAATTGTCACAAAAAAAAATTTAAACGTTTGAGACAACTAGTCAATCGTCTCAAAAATAAATTTTAAATTATTTTTGAGATAACTATGACTCGTTTCAAATAGTCGTGTTTATCATTTGAGACGATTGTTAATCGTCCCAAAAACTTTATCAATAATATTTGAAATGAGTGGCATCCATCTCAAAAACATTTCGTATGATTATTGGAGACGACTGTCAGCCGTCTCAAATAGTCTTAATAAAAATATATTTAATATTTTTTTATAATATTTTACGATATGTGTCACAACTTTATAACATGTATGAAAATTCGTTTGCCATAGAAATAACAGTACATAATATATACATACCAATATATTATTCAGGTTCATTATGAAAGTAACTTTATATAAAGATAATGTTACAAAAACTTATCATTCAGTTATAATTATTAAAATAAAAATTATTCAATATCATTATGAAAATTATTGCGCATAAAAAATAATTTTCTTAAAAAATAAATCATTCAAAGATCAATTTTATTTATTAAATAGTATCATTAGTTACAATGATTTAATTTTATATCATCGCTATATTTGTATGCTTAGGTTTTCGATATACAGTTATTTGGGAGGATAGATCAAGTTGTCACAAAACATCTTCCCTTGGTCGTCGCAGAAGCCCAAGAGTTGTCCTAAACAAATTTGACATTTTGAGACGGCTTAATTGCTCGTTGTTAATTACTTTTTATAATTAAAAAATATACTTTTTCAACTTTTTACGACAAGTATCATAATTATCACTAAAGAGTTGTGTATGTTTGTCCTAAAAAAATTATGGCCGTCTCAAAAAGTTAAACGTATTGAGACAGACATCGTAGCCGTCTCGATAAAATATGTCTGATGAATAATTTCCGACGAATAGTGTTATCCGTCTCAAATAATATATTATTTGGGACGGATATGATTTGGTTGTCGCAAAAAGTGACTATTTGAGACGGATATAGTCGGTTTTCTCAAATATGTTTTTTTTTTAGACGAGTATTTGACAAACGTGACAAAAATAATAAAAGAAATATATAATAACATCGAATAAACAATTCGATTGGACTTGCTGGTGGTTTATTTTCGTGCTATATATCATTGCCTAAGGACCATGGAAACTAATCTGACTCGGCTATAGGCTGCATGATCAGATGGTATGATTAAACTAATCGGACCGAGATTTTCCTCTAGAGTTGGAAATAATTCCGGCCAGGTCGATGGTTCCGCCAAATTAGGCGACAATTATAGGTCTGTCTGATTTCTAGGGAAGTAATCTCGCAGACCAAGAAAATAAATATCCAACAACACCAAAGCTGCATGACTGGGGTATTTTTAGGCTACAATCAAGTTCAAACCCAAGACCTCCCATTTGAGAGGGAGGTGGTGAACCAACTGTCCTAGGCAACTGGTTAACTTTTTGGTTGTATAGCAGTGTACACTACAAGAGAATTGACGACTAGCGACGACTAGCGACGGCAAAAACCTTTTTGCGATGGCTATCAGTCGTCGCAACAGTAGTCTCAAAAAATCCCGTCGTAAAAAGTCTACGACAGTTGTAACCGTCGCAAGACATCTTTTTGAGACGGCTACATGAATTGTCTCAAATACTGATTATTTGGGACGGATATTTAACTTATCCCGAAAAACACCATTTGGGACGGAGATACACCTTGTCCAAAAAACTTAATTACGATGAATACGACCATCCCAAAAAGCACGTCTAAATAATTTATTATCATTTTTTTTTGCGACCTATATAATTTTTTATGAAATTCCATCATAACCGTCTGATTGACTGCAGATAAAAAGGTTTTAAAAAAATATTAAAGAATTATAAAAAAATTAAAAAATATTCTAATTGTCTCTTAGGTTTGGTCTCATTCCTTTGGAATATAGTCTAAATCACCGGTTAAGGGGTTTAAACTCCAAATCACTGGTGGAGTTTAACCTTTTGGCTATACTTTTTTTTTTGGAGGTGGCCCAATGGCCAAATATGTACAATTATTTACAAGCGACCGCGGTTCCAATCCAAAGAGAACCCGAGATTTTTCTCCAGAGTTGGAGATAATTCCGGCCAGGTCGACGGGTTTGCCTAATTAGGCGACAATTCTAGGTCCGTCTGATTTTTGGGGAAGTAATTCCACATACCAGGGAATAAATATCCCAACAACACCAAAGCTGCATGACTGGAGAGTTTTTAGGCTCCAATCAAGTTCAAACCAAAGACCTCCCATTTGAGAGGGAGGTGGTGAACCAACTACCCTAGACAACTGGTTAACCTTTTGGTTATATAGCAATGTACACTATAAGAGTATTGATAACTAGCGACGGCTGAGAAGTCGTCTCAAAAGGTCAACATCCGTTGCAAAAACCTTTTTGAGACGGCTATCAACCGTCGCAACAACAGTCTCAAAAAATCCCGTCTCAAAAAGTCTGTAACGGTTGTAACCGTCGCAAGACGTCATTTTGAGACGGCTAAATGAATTGTCTCAAATACTGATTATTTGGGACGGATATTTAACTTATCCCGAAAAACACCATTTAGGATGTAGATACACCTTGTCCCAAAAACTTAATTGCGATGAATACGACCATCCCAAAAAACACGTCTAAATAATTTATTATCATTTTTTTTTTGCGACCTATATAATTGTCACAAAAAAATATTTAAACATTTGAGACAACTAGTCAATCGTCTTAAAAATAAATTTTAAATTATTTTTGAGATAACTATGACTTGTCTCAAATAGTCGTGTTTATCATTTGAGACGATTGTTAATCGTCGGAAAAACTTTATCTATAATATTTGAGATGAGTGACATCCGTTCCAAAAACATTTCGTACGATTATTCGAGACGACTGTCAGCCGTCTCAAAAAGTCTTAATAAAAATATATTTAATATTTTATTATAATATTTTACAATATGTTTCACCACTTTATAACATGTATGAAAACTTGTTGGCCATAGAAATAACAGTACATAATATATACATACCAATATATTATTTAGGTTCATTATGAAAGTAACTTTATATAAAGATAATGTTACAAAAACATATCATTCAACTATAATTGGTAAAATATAAATTATTCAATATCATTATGAAAATTATTGTGCATAAAATTTTTTTTTTTTAAAAATAAATCATTCAAAGATCAATATTATTTATTAAATAGTATCATTAGTTACAATGATTTAATTTCATATCATCGCTATATTTGAATGCTTAAGTTTTTGATATATAGTTATTTGGGACGATCGATTAAGTTGTCACAAAACGTCTTCTCTTGGTTGTCGCAAAAGCCCGAGAGTTGTCCCAATCAAATTTGACTTTTTGAGACGACTTAATTGCTCGTCGTTAATTATTTTTTATAATTAAAAAATATACTTTTTCAACTTTTTACGACAAGTATCGTAATTGTCACTAAAGAGTTGCATATGTTTGTCCTAAAAAAAATATGGCCGTCCCAAAAAGTGAAACGTATTGAGACAGACCTCGTAGCCATCTCAAGAAAGTATGTCTGATGAATAATTTTCGATGAATAGTGTTATCCGTCCCAAATAATATATTATTTGGGACGGGTAAGATATCGCTGTCGCAAAAAGTGACTATTTGAGACAGATATAGTCGTCTCAAACGGTCAACATCCGTCGCAAAAATCATTTTGAGACCGCTATCAACCGTCGCAACAACAGTCTTAAAAAATTCCGTCTCAAAAAGTCTGCGACGCAAAATGTCTTTTTTGAGCCGGCTAGATGAATTGTCTCAAATACTGATTATTTGGGACGGATATTTAACTTAACCCGAAAAACACCATTTGGGACGGAGATACACCTTGTCCCAAAAACTTAATTGCGACGAATACGACCATCCCAAAAAGCACGTCTAAATAATTTATTGTAATTTTTTTTTTGTGACCTATATAATTGTCACAAAAAAATTTAAACATTTGAGACAACTAGTCAATCGTCTCAAAAATAAATTTTAAATTATTTTTGAGATAACTATGACTCGTCTCAAATTGTCGTGTTTATCATTTGAGACCATTGTTAGTCGTCCCAAAAACTTTATCTATAATATTTGAGATGAGTGACATCCGTCCCAAAAACATTTTGTATGATTATTCGAGACGACTGTCAGCTGTCTCAAAAAGTCTTAAGAAAAAAATATTTAATATTTTATTATAATATTTTACAATCTATTTCACAACTTTATAACATGTATGAAAACTTGTTTGCCATAGAAATAACAGTACATTATATTTACATACCAATATATTATTCAGGTTCTTTATGAAAGTAACTTTATATAAAGATAATGTTAGAAAAACATATCATTCAATTATAATTATTAAAATATAAATTATTCAATATCATTATGAAAATTATTGTGCATAAAAAATAATTTTATACAAAAATAAATCATTCAAAGATCAATATTATTTATTAAATAGTATCATTAGTTACAATGATTTAATTTTATATCATCGCTATATTTGTATGCTTAGGTTTTTGATATATAGTTATTTGGGACAATCGATCAAGTTGCCACAAAACGTCTTCCCTTGGTCGTCACAAAAGCCAAAGAGTTGACTCAAACAAATTTGACTTTTTGAGACGGCTTAATTGCTTGTCGTTAATTTTCAACTTTTTCAATTGCTTGTTGTAATTGTCACTAAAGAGTTGCATATGTTTGTCCTAAAAAAATTATGGCCGTCTCAAAAAGTTAAACGTATTGAGACAGACATCGTAGCCGTCCTAATAAAATGTGTCTGATGAATAATTTTTGATGAATAGTGTTATCCGTCTCAAATAATATATTATTTGAGACGGATAGGATTTGGTTGTCGCAAAAAGTGACTATTTGAGATGGATATAGTCAATTGTGGCAAATATGTTTTTTTTAGACGAGTATTTGACGTTGTCTCGAATAATATTATTTGGGACGACTTTAAGTAGCCGTCGCTAGTGTTCTGTCAAAACTGTCTCTCTCTCTGTATAGATGAAGATCGAACAGTTCATAATAAATCTTCCTATTACTAACGTTTTCGTTCACATAAATGCATACACCCTTCTTACATACAGAACTAAAAAAATACCTTCTATGTCTTCCAACCATTCAAAAGAAAAAAGGAATTCATGAGCCAAACTTAAGTACTTATGCACGAGATTAAAGACGGATGAGGGAGGTAGTCTGGGACGGGACCGGACCCTCCATGGATACTATCTTTACTGTTATTTACACTACATCCAAGGATAATTACCTTAATCTCCTTTTTCAGATAGGGAAGCGACACTTTAGATTTACTTGATAATGGAATAGGGTGGATATAGGATGATTTATTCCTCAAAATTAGAGAACATCTAATTTAATAGGTAGAGTTTCTTATTTTCAGTGGATGTTAATGGTCCCATTTCGTATGGTATTGGGATAACGTGAAATGAGTTTAAGTCATCCCTAATAAGTTATCTCTATCCCTATTCATATATGCATTTAGTATCACATGGGATGTATAAATGATAACTTGTTCCACATTTGATATGAACAAGGACAGTGAAGAGGATAAGCTTCAGTAAAAGACCTATGCCCCCTTCTTATCCCAAATTAAGGGATATAAAATAATCTCAGTTCGGCAGAGAAAAGAAAACTTAGAAATATTTTGAAATGCCACAAATTGATAGTAATGGCATACTCTACCTAGTTAGCATAATTTAACAATACTGATTAAGCTTAAAAAATATATTATTATATTTTTTTAATAATTTAGGTATCATTATAATTTGAAACACATACTTTACGAGTGATGCAAGTATCGATAATAATCATATATACTTTACCTACTTTGTATAGATTGACAATTGCTATTAATTGTTAATAATTATGTAATATTAATTACTCTTAGTAGTCCGTTATCATTGCACTTTTAGACGCACATTTCAAAAATGACATACGTGTCTAGGGTTAGTGGGAAAGGGTGGAAGGGGGCAGAGGGTATGTGCTTGTAAAGATGGTGGGACGGAAAAATGGATTGAGATCGTCTACTGTATTTCTTCTACATCACTTGTACTTCACTCATTCTAATTGGTTCAGATATTGTGGTGGGAAGAAAATGGAGCCTAAAAAGAAGAAAGTTTTTACTTTTTAAATATTCTAGGCCAATCAGAATGAGTGGAGTACAAGAGGTGTATAAAAAATGGAGTAGATGATCTCAATCTTGGAAAAATGAGGTTAGAAAGGGCGATAATTCATTCCAACACCAGTCTTAACCTCAAAATCACCTTAACCCCTCTTATCTCCGCCCAAAAATGTCATACCAAATGAAAAATGAGGATAAAGTGGGTTTACTTTATCCCTATCCCGATATCAAATGCGACAATAAGGATAAATTATTCTTAAATGGAAAATCATATACTAACACCATTTCCTGACACTATTTTTTGATACACTTATGTGGCAAACATCTATTGGAGGGAAGTATTCTTGCCTCACACCTTTGACAATTTTACCTTCCAATATGTGTATTCTACCTAAGCGTGTCAAAAAATGGTATTAAGAAACATGGTATTGTACCATTTTCCTTCTTAAACTAAGTAAAATAGATTATTTGAATTAAAACCATAACTAAAAAATGTCTCAAATGAATATGCATTTTATTCTAGCATAAATAAGCTGACAATAGCTAAACTCAAATAAATCATTTTATTTTCAAAGTGAGATGCTGATGGAGAGGAAGGCGAAGCATAGGACGGAGACCTACAAACTTGAGAGTGCGAGAGGACGAAGGTCACGTCACCTTGGTGCAGGCCGAATCGGAGGTAGAGGGAGAACGCGAGGGTGTGCGAACTAGGGAGAGGAGCTTCGACTAGACACAAAGCGAGGCGCCTCCACTTGATGCATCGACGAAGGCCAGGTTGCCAGTGGTAGGTGACGTCGATCGACACAAAAGAAGGAGAGAGGCGAGGGAGAAGGAGTTGAAAGTGTCGTATGTTGAGGGGAAGGGGAGCGAGCGCGGGCCGAGGCTATGGGATGTCTTCATGGTGGTTGCAGAAGCTGCTTATGGGGCCCACTACAGAAGGCAGCATAGCGCCACCATACATGGGAGGAGGAAGTGACGGCATATGTGATGGCTCGAGCTACAAGTGGCTCCCTAGTATTAGGAATAGGTGGCCTTTAGATGCCCTATAAGTTAATTATATGTGATATAATAGATCTATCTCTTATATTTCTTATTCATTATAAATGATATTTTATTTATTAATTATGTTATTTATTAAAAGTATATGCAATTAAGCGTTTAACATAATGAAATATATGAGTTTTCTACCATAAAGATTAAATTGTAACGAGCTTATGATAATGAGATCAATTTTCTTTAAACAAAAGTTCTAAATGTTCCTAGTCATAGGATATTTAAGACGGATATTAAATATCTAGACAGACTAGTACACACTATACCTGCTCATCTGATGAGGGTGACTGATCTCATAGTTATTTGTGTAGAGACACTAAGGTGAATGTGTAGGTGCTCATTGGTGAATGAGTTTGTTGAATTGTTCCACTGATGAGTTCTTGAATGATTATGATACCTAAGTGTCAATTGAGAAACTCCTACTCGTAGTGGTACAGTTGATTCTTAGCCTGAGACACCAAAGATGTCTTCATGAGGATCAATATACTTTGATACTTGTCTTATAGACTTATTCAATGGGCCTAAAATAGTAGATCTTCGGATGTATTGTGATACATACGAAGGCAATTCGTAGTTAACATGGAATCATTCACTCTCAATATCTAAACAGAGAATATCTTATAAAGTCACACTTGGAAAAATCCCTGGCCATTGTTGAACAGTTAAATAAAATAGTTTATAATTTAACTGTTTGAGTATGAGACTATCAGATCACTTGTGAGAGTTTGACAGTATGAACATACTCTAAAAATGATCAAAGACATTGTATAAGTGAAATATTATAGTTGTAAGGTAACTGTGGACTGAAAAATTCCAATTGGATTGAGAATCTCTGTATTTGAGAGTGCTCAAAATGTGCCAGTGAAAATAAATGACAATATTATTATGAATAAAAAAATAACAAATGTGGTCGCACAATTACCTAAAACTGGAAGAGTTGTGAATCCTTCGATTTCCTCTTCCTCGGCCGACCGAAGAAGAAGAGTCTGTCTTATTGTTCTCACTCTCTTTAGAACAACACAGGGCAAGTGATGATGCTCTCCAACTCCTCTTTTCAATACCTTACAAGAAAACATAAACCAAATAAAAAGAAAAAAATAAATGATTAGAGTTTTGATGGATGTAGTATATATTCTAAAGAGAAAGATATCGTACAACTAAACTAAATATACTTACTTGATTTGTGTTCTTTAAACTGCTATATGCAAAGGGAAGATGTAACGACCCGCCACCCTATAATCGGGGATCCGATTACTAAATGGGTGCCGAATCATTAATTTGGGACCAAACCAGGATCTAGTAAGTCTGGGAAATAAATAATAAACTAAGCTAAACATTCACATCGCATTGAATTGAAAGTGCAGGAAATTAAAATTATTACAATGCGACTCGATACAGCAAATAATTACATACTCCAACTGAAAAGAAATAATTAAACATACAGGCCAGAAATAAATAACAACTACATCGGGGCATACCCCGGAACAACTGCTGAAGGCGCTCAACACACGGCCGCACACGCCGCTCTAAGTCTGCTGGGAGTCCTCACCTGAAAACCGCAGGGGTGAGTCTCAAGACAAGACTCAGTAGGGATCCTTCGATCCCCACTGCCCACGCACACACCCACAAATGTAAAGTACAGCTAACGGTAAAGTAACAAGTGCAGTAGTAGGTACAATTCCTAATTTTCTACGTGAGAATACATGCAGTCGAAAGATAATAATCATGCACATTCTAAACCAGCCGTCTAGAGAATCCGCAACAGTCGTCTCGCTAGAACTCGCCAACCGTACAAACAACGGTGGGAAAAACCTCGACCCGCTGAGACCAAGCAGTAGCCCCTCGGATAGCACACTCGCTACTCCGGCCCAACTGGCTCAGGTGGCTACTCCTTCCCTCAGCATGAGTGACTCTCCGAATGTACCACTCCGACACCGGTACTAGCTGACCCCGGGGTTCACCAGGTGACCCTCTCTCACTAGGCGTCACCCCGCCCACGCCCCCACCGGCGCTGTGCTCACGCCCCCACCAGCACAGGGTGATAAAGCGCTACAATGTCACTCCAGGTCCACAGTAACACAAAACCCAGCACAGTACGATCCGGTCACGTGAAAAGTCCGCGATCGCACAACACACAAGGTAGTACCATCCGGTCATGCAGAATCCATCTCTACAGCGTACACCAAAACATGCACTAACCATCTATCTAGCAGTATGAACACGTTTTACTGGCATGAATTAGTGAGGTTCTGTCTTGAATCGCGTCGACCAAGGACGACGCCATCCAAGCTCCATGTACAGGTTCATGTAAAATAGTCTTCAGAATTAGGCCTTAAAAGGCGTCGACACCAGTGGTCGCCTTTTAAAAGGCGTCGACATCCTCAGATGCCATTCAATCACAGAAATCCAGAAATTCCAAGGCCTTTACTTAGGGGATTTCTGCCTTAAAAGGCGTCATGGCTACCCGACGCTTTTCAAAAACGCGTCGCCCACCCATGACGTCTTTTAGTCCCAGAATCCCCGAACTGGCAGACTCTCTGTCAGGCAATTCCTCTCTAAAAGGCGTCGTGATGGCCCGACGCCCTTCAAAAAGGCGTCGTCCATGCACGACGTCTTTCAACCCCCAGGAACCAGAGTCGCCTGAGCTCGAGGGCTCCCTTTCCAACCCCAAACAGTCCCAAAATCATTCAAAAACGGAGGGAAAAGAGGAGCAATACTATCCATAAGCAAACACATTCATAGAAATCCCCCATATCATCCAAGAACTCCTAAACATGCTCATTCTACCCCCCGAAACCAAAGGTCCACAACATGCATCGATGGGGAAAACATGATTTAAACACGATGCTATGGAAACCGTCACCCTACCGGATACTTGAACTCCTCCGAACTTCAAGCCGTCCTCCCGTCTCGCCCCATGCCGCCGCCGGTACCGCCGTGGTCGTCCTTGCTCCTCCGTGACGTCGGCCGCCGTCCGGAGAGTAGAACGCCGCAGTGGAGGTGGAGGTGGTAGTGGTAGGAGCTAGGTAGAGGATGGAGTGGAGGGAGAGATGAAATGGTGGGAGGAAAAGAGGGAGGAGGAGGAATCGCCGCCGGTCGCCGGAGGAGGAGGAGAGAAAGAGAGTAGGAGAAAATGAGGGAAAGAAGGAGGGCTCGCGAGGTTAACCAGAAACTGGCTAAAACGCGTCGACATCTACGGACGCCTATCAGGTGACGTGACGGCCGCTCTGACAAGATTCTGAAATGCGTCGTCCTACACAGACGCCATTCAGACAACTTGTCAGGGTCGTACTCCGACGCACCCAGAGTCGCAGTCTGAAAGGCGTCGTCCCACACGGACGCCGTTCAGACGACCTGACAGGGCCGTACTCTCGCGGCCCAAGGCCAGGCCACGTGGCACCCACGTGGCAGAACCTGAAACGCGTCTGCCACGGTGGACGCCGTTTAAAACGCGTCTCGAGGTCCTGACGCGATTCGACACAGAACCTCCGCCCCTCACAAGAGCTAGAACTACAGGGTCCGACCCGAAAACCGGATCCGAAAGTCTTGATCCTTACATTCTCCCCCCCTTAAAAGAAATTTCGCCCTCGAAATTGACTGCTAGAATTAACAAGGTCAAAACAGGGTTACAAGTTCACAAGGAAACTTACGAAAAGAGGTAAGGGAACTGCTCCCGCATCTCATCCTCTCGTTCCCAGGTTGCCTCGCCTCCTGAGCGGTACTGCCAAATCACCTTGACCAATGGTACAATCTTGTTCCGCAAGACCTGATATCTGCGATCCTCAATACGAACAGGATACTCTGGAAATGACAGGTCCTCAGCGACCTCCAACTCTGAAAAATCCAACACGTGGGACGGATCCTGAACATATTTTCTCAGCAAGGACACATGGAACACATCGTGCACTCCTGCAAGATTGGGCGGCAAGGCCAGCTGATACGCGGTTTCCCCAATTCGAGCAAGAATGGGGAAAGGTCCGATATATCGCGGACTCAGCTTGCCTCGCTTCCCGAACTTCATCACACCCTTGGAGGGTGAGACTCGGAGAAACACGTGGTCCCCAACTTCAAACTCGAGTGGTCTCCGTCGGACGTCAGCATAACTTTTCTGTCTACTTTGAGCTGCGGTCAACCTCTGCCGAACTGTCCTGGCAATCTCGGCACATTGCTGCACTAACTCAGGTCCTGTTATCTGCCTCTCACCGATCTCGGACCAACACACCGGAGATCGACACGGCCGCCCAGACAAAGCCTCATAAGGCGCCATGCCGATACTGGAATGATAACTGTTGTTGTAGGCAAACTCCACAGTGGACAAATGTTGTTCCCACGAACCTCCCCAGTCTAGGCAACATGCCCTGAGCATATCCTCCAAGGTCTGAATAGTCCTCTCCGACTGCCCGTCAGTCTCGGGATGGTAGGCCGAGCTGAAAGCCAACTGAGTTCCCAACGCCTGCTGAAAGCTCTTCCAGAATCTGGAAGTAAACCTCGGATCTCGATCTGATACAATGGACAAAGGTACCCCGTGCAGAGAGATGATCCAGTCCACAAACAACTTAGCCAGCTTGCCGACCGACCAGTCCTTCCTAATGGCTAGGAAGTGTGCCGACTTGGTCAGCCGATCAACGATGACCCAGATAGCGTCTCTCCTGCTAGGGGATGCAGGCAATCCCATCACAAAGTCCATCGTCACATGCTCTCATTTCCACTCAGGAATCGGCAAGGGCTGCAGCAACCCTCCAGGTCTCTGATGCTCGGCTTTAACCTGCTGACAAGTCATACATCTAGCCACATATTCAGCCACATCTCTCTTCATACCGGGCCACCAGAAGTGCCTCCTCAAACAATGGTACATCTTGGTTGTTCCAGGATGCACTGCATACCTCGAACGGTGCGCCTCATCAAGAACACTTTTGCGCACGTCTTCCTCAGTCGGGACATAGAGCCTGCCTCTGAATTTGACAGTACCGTCATCCCACAATTCTACCTCTGACCTCTGGAGAATCTGTGGTAACTCAGCATCTGCCCTCTGAGCCTCAATCACAGCATGGTACACAGCTGGTCTCACAGTCAAGCTGACTAACACTGCTCTATCCTCTTCACGTGGAACCCTAAAGGAAGATTCCACCACCTGCTCGAACAATTTCCATTCCCGAATCAAAAGGTATGACATGACCGTCTTCCGACTCAAAGCATCTGCCACTACATTCGCCTTGCCCGGATGATAAGAAAGGTCAAAGTCATAATCCTTAATAAACTCCATCCACCTCCGCTGCCTCAGATTCAGGTCTCTCTGAGTGAATACATATTTCAAGCTCTTGTGATCGGTAAAAACCTGAAATTTCTCTCCATATAAGTAATGCCTCCAGATCTTCAGTGCAAACACCACAGCTGCAAGCTCCAAATCATGAGTAGGATAGTTCTCCTCATGCCTCTTCAGCTGCCGAGAAGCATAAGCAACTACCCTGCCATGCTGCATAAGGACTGCTCCCAACCCTTGACGGGACGCATCTGAGTAAACCACAAATCCACCTGACCCAAATGGAAGCACCAGCACCGGGGCTGACGTGAGGCGAGTTTTTAGCTCAATAAAACTCTGCTCACAATCCTCAGTCCACACAAAACGAACTCCCTTTCGAGTCAACCTCGACAAGGGGGCCGCTATCGAAGAAAATCCCTGAACGAACCGTCTGTAATAACCGGCAAGCCCCAGAAAGCTCCTGATCTCAGTCACTGAAGTCGGTCTGCTCCAGTCCATCACTGCCTCGATCTTGGCTGGATCCACTGCGATACCTTCACCAGAAATAACGTGCCCAAGGAAGTGCACCTCGTCTAGCCAAAATTCACATTTGCTGAACTTGGCGTAAAGCTGGTGCTCTCTCAGGACCTGCAACACTGCCCGAAGATGAGCAGCGTGCTCTTCCTCAGAAGAAGAATAGATCAGAATATCATCAACAAACACAACCACAAACTGGTCCAGGTAGGTCCTGAAGACTCGGTTCATCAGATCCATAAAGGCTGCCGGAGCATTGGTTAAGCCGAAGGGCATAACCAAAAACTCATAATGCCCATACCGAGTCCTGAAAGCCGTCTTACTAACATCCACATCCCTGATCCTCATCTGATAATATCCAGATCTCAGATCGATCTTGGAAAACACCCTCGCGGTCTGCAGCTGATCCATCAAATCATCGATCCTAGGGAGCGGGTACTTATTCTTTATTGTCACCAGGTTCAGCTGCCTATAATCGATGCACAATCTCAAGGAACCATCCTTCTTCCTGACAAACAGAACTGGAGCACCCCATGGGGATGTACTGGGACGAATGAAACCCTTATCCAGCAACTCCTGCAATTGCGCCTTCAACTCAGCGAGTTCGGCTGGCGCCATCCGATACGGGGCCTTAGACAAGGGCGCTGTACCTGGTGCAAGCTCGATGGTAAACTTGACCTCTCGCTGTGGAGGAAGGCCAGGCAGCTCCTCAGGAAATACATCTACGAAATCACAAACAATCGGCACCTCCCAAGGACTGGGAATAGCACGGACATCAGAAACAACAACAGAGGCAAGGAAAGCCTCACAGCCACCAGCAAGCAACCTCCGTGCCTTAAAGGCAGAAATGAGAATACCTCGAGAAGAAAGCCTAATACCTTGGAAGAAGAAGGTCGGGATGTCCGGAATAGAGAAGCGCACCCTCTTCCTGTGGCAGTCCACCTCCGCATAAAAGGCTTCCAACCAATCCATACCCAGGATGATATCAAAATCACAAATAGCAAGTACAACCAACTGGGCAGGTAGCACATGACCCTCAATGGTCAAGGGAACATTCCTCAAACAATTATAAGATATCATAAAGTCTCCGGAAGGAACTTCCACCATCAGACCATCAGATAACTCATCAACGGGTGCAGAAAGAATATCTAGGAATTGCTCGGAAATGAAAGAATGCGAAGCACCCGAATCGATCAACACATGCGCAGAGTTCCCAAGGACAGAAAGTGTACCTTCCACCAAGTTGGACGCGCGAGCCTCCCTCCTGGTGATAGCTAGAACTCTCCCCTGTGTCCTCGGCTTCTTCTGGTCGCCATGACCCTGCCCCTGACTATGCCCCTGCGGGCACTGCCTCGCCAGATGGCCCTGCTGGCCGCAAGTAAAACACCTCCTGGGAGGAGTGGGACACTGAGTCCCGCCATGAGCACCACCACAGTGCTGACAAACTGCCGAAAGCCTCTGAGCTGGCTCCTGCTGTGCACTGGACGCTGACTGACTCTGCTGACCCTGCCTGGGCCTGTTGCTGCCGCTGCTGCCACTACTGCTGCCACCACCCCTGAAGAATCTCTTGAATCGGGAGCCGAGTGATGACGACCCCGATCCGGCCGAAGGAGCCGGTGCCACTGCCTTACCCCTGCCTCGCACTGGCCCCTGAACAGTCTGCCCTCTCTCCCGGGCCGACTGGGTCTGCTGAGCCTCTACAGCTGCCGCACGCCTAACTGCTGATGCCAAGTCTGTACAACAGTGGGACGCCACGAAGTTCCTCAAACTGAGCCTAAGCCCATCCACAAACCTGTCCGTGCGACGCACCTCGTCCTCAGATATGAAAGGCACGAACCGTCCCAGCGAAACAAACTTCGCCTCGTACTCAAGTACCGTCATACTCCCCTGCGTCAGATCCATAAACTCCCTCTCCTTGGCTCGCTGGACATGTCTAGGGAAATATTGTGCATTGAACTCCTTAACAAAGGTCTCCCAAGAAATTTCCCTAAGACTCCTGTCCCCATAAGACAAACTCTTCAGTGTGGTCCACCAGTCATAGGCGCTATCCTTCAACATGAAGGTAGCCAGCGGGGTCCTCTCTACTGCTGCACAGTCCATGGTATCAAAAGTCTTCTCAATCTCTCTAAGCCAATGAATGGCCTCGTCAGGGTCGGGACGACCGGTGAAGTGAGGTGGCCTTAGCTTCAAGAACCTCTCAAGTGTAGCTGTGGACCCTCCCCGAGTACTAGAACCCTCGTTAGGATCTCGCGTCTGATATCTAGCCATAGTATCCATCATGGCCTCCATAAACTGCTCAACACTCGGCCTCCCTGCCTCGGACCCACTAGGGACATCTCCCCGCTCTCGAATAACTGGCATCCTCTTCCTGGGAGCCATCTACTCGCCTACAATTACAAAATCAAAAAGTTCTAATTAGAGTCCTAAAACCTATGCTACCGCAGTGCCTGTACGGGATAATGTATTTATTTGCCGAACTTACAACATTTAACCTAGTTATTTATTTATTTGCCAGACCGTATGCTCTGATACCAACTGTAACGACCCGCCACCTTATAATCGGGGATCCGATTACTAAATGGGTGCCGAATCATTAATTTGGGACCAAACCAGGATCTAGTAAGTCTGGGAAATAAATAATAAACTAAGCTAAACATTCACATCGCATTGAATTGAAAGTGCAGGAAATTAAAATTATTACAATGCGACTCGATACAGCAAATAATTACATACTCCAACTGAAAAGAAATAATTAAACATACAGGCCAGAAATAAATAACAACTACATCGGGGCATACCCCGGAACAACTGCTGAAGGCACTCAACACACGGCCGCACACGCCGCTCTAAGTCTGCTGGGAGTCCTCACCTGAAAACCGCAGGGGTGAGTCTCAAGACAAGACTCAGTAGGGATCCTTCGATCCCCACTGCCCACGCACACACCCACAAATGTAAAGTACAGCTAACGGTAAAGTAACAAGTGCAGTAGTAGGTACAATTCCTAATTTTCTACGTGAGAATACATGCAGTCGAAAGATAATAATCATGCACATTCTAAACCAGCCGTCTAGAGAATCCGCAACAGTCGTCTCGCTAGAACTCGCCAATCGTACAAACAACGGTGGGAAAAACCTCGACCCGCTGAGACCAAGCAGTAGCCCCTCGGATAGCACACTCGCTACTCCGGCCCAACTGGCTCAGGTGGCTACTCCTTCCCTCAGCATGAGTGACTCTCCGAATGTACCACTCCGACACCGGTACTAGCTGACCCCGGGGTTCACCAGGTGACCCTCTCTCACTAGGCGTCACCCCGCCCACGCCCCCACCGGCGCTGTGCTCACGCCCCCACCAGCACAGGGTGATAAAGCGCTACAATGTCACTCCAGGTCCAAAGTAACACAAAACCCAGCACAGTACGATCCGGTCACGTGAAAAGTCCGCGATCGCACAACACACAAGGTAGTACCATCCGGTCATGCAGAATCCATCTCTACAGCGTACACCAAAACATGCACTAACCATCTATCTAGCAGTATGAACACGTTTTACTGGCATGAATTAGTGAGGTTCTGTCTTGAATCGCGTCGACCAAGGACGACGCCATCCAAGCTCCATGTACAGGTTCATGTAAAACAGTCTTCAGAATTAGGCCTTAAAAGGCGTCGACACCAGTGGTCGCCTTTTAAAAGGCGTCGACATCCTCAGACGCCATTCAATCACAGAAATCCGGAAATTCCAAGGCCTTTACTCAGGGGATTTCTGCCTTAAAAGGCGTCATGGCTACCCGACGCTTTTCAAAAACGCGTCGCCCACCCATGACGTCTTTTAGTCCCAGAATCCCCGAACTGGCAGACTCTCTGTCAGGCGATTCCTCTCTAAAAGGCGTCGTGATGGCCCGACGCCCTTCAAAAAGGCGTCGTCCATGCACGACGTCTTTCAACCCCCAGGAACCAGAGTCGCCTGAGCTCGAGGGCTCCCTTTCCAACCCCAAACAGTCCCAAAATCATTCAAAAACGGAGGGAAAAGAGGAGCAATACTATCCATAAGCAAACACATTCATAGAAATCCCCCATATCATCCAAGAACTCCTAAACATGCTCATTCTACCCCCCGAAACCAAAGGTCCACAACATGCATCGATGGGGAAAACATGATTTAAACACGATGCTATGGAAACCGTCACCCTACCGGATACTTGAACGCCTCCGAACTTCAAGCCGTCCTCCCGTCTCGCCCCATGCCGCCGCCGGTACCGCCGTGGTCGTCCTTGCTCCTCCGTGACGTCGGCCGCCGTCCGGAGAGTAGAACGCCGCAGTGGAGGTGGAGGTGGTAGTGGTAGGAGCTAGGTAGAGGATGGAGTGGAGGGAGAGATGAAATGGTGGGAGGAAAAGAGGGAGGAGGAGGAATCGCCGCCGGTCGCCGGAGGAGGAGGAGAGAAAGAGAGTAGGAGAAAATGAGGGAAAGAAGGAGGGCTCGCGGGGTTAACTAGAAACTGGCTAAAACGCGTCGACATCTACGGACGCCTATCAGGTGACGTGACGGCCGCTCTGACAAGATTCTGAAACGCGTCGTCCTACACAGACGCCATTCAGACAACTTGTCAGGGCCGTACTCCGACGCACCCAGAGTCGCAGTCTGAAAGGCGTCGTCCCACACGGACGCCGTTCAGACGACCTGACAGGGCCGTACTCTCGCGGCCCAAGGCCAGGCCACGTGGCACCCACGTGGCAGAACCTGAAACGCGTCTGCCACGGTGGACGCCGTTTAAAACGCGTCTCGAGGTCCTGACGCGATTCGACACAGAACCTCCGCCCCTCACAAGAGCTAGAACTACAGGGTCCGACCCGAAAATCGGATCCGAAAGTCTTGATCCTTACAGATGAGATAGCGAAATGAAATGCTAGTGGCAATGTTTATTCATAGTGAACATAATGATGCATGTAATGCAACTAAGAAGTGGAAACAAATAAAAAGATCAAAGGACTAAAAGAGAATGAAGAGAATTGGCCCCTCCAAAACCAACAGGACTTTGAAGAAGAGGAGAATACCTTCAAGAGTGTTGTCCACGTTTTCAACATAAGATATCATGTCTCACTATAGTAGAATGCCCAAATGACTTTCCATCCAACCTGCTTAAAGCCTCAAAGGGGTGCCCTATATATTTTCAAGGTCCATAAAACCTCACAAATTCGGAGTAAATCTCCAAAGAGATATACCAGCTGAATAGAGGTCTACAAAATAAGAAAATTAGATGATCTCAGATGGAAATAGGCTTGCAAGCCACGTAGTTGAAACACGTCAGCTAAAGATGACGTCTTTTAGAAACATGTTGGCCCAATCAGACGTCATTTAAAGGGGCCAATTAAGAAAGATAATCACAAGAAAATTTATAGATAATTATCGAAATACTAAAACGCGTCGACCATGAGTAACGCCGTTTAGAGTAATAGTAAATTGATTAAACATCAAATTAGTAATCGATTAGGATTAGCATCATGAAAGGCGTCAACCATTATAACACCATTCAACTTAATCATTAGCCAATTAAAAATTAGATTATAAATTGATTTAGACTAGAAATCTAAAAGACGTCGATCTGGAACAAATCGTCTGAGATTTTATCATTAAGATGATTTTCACACAGTGAATTCAAAACTTACATGAATGCATGTTGGGTAGAAAGGAAAAAATAAAATAAAAAAATATAAATTAATCAAGAATAATATTATCAAATTGTAACTAATGAGTCAAGAGACCAATTCTGTAAACTAACACTAAGTTGAAGCCCATTTGTTTACGCACCAATTCACAAAATAGAACCATGGTCTCCAAAAGATTAACAACTTGATGGCCTATCCGTGCAATTAAAATTCCTCTAGAATCATCATTATTTTTGTTAAAGATGAACTCAAATTCTAGATTCATCAAAGCTACAAGGTCTTTGATATAATCTAGTAACTATTATCATATGGTAATACAAAATGTAACACATGAATAAATACAAGATCACATGGTGGGACTAGAATGCAAAACTTAATGATCAAATAAACATGTTGTGATCACAGTAGGACTTGTCATGGTGGCAAAGCATATCATCTTCATCCTGCAAATAATTTTCCTGCATTCACAAACTGTCAACAAATAATAAATGAATAAACAAATAAATTTCTAACATTTTCTTTAAAATGCATCGACATGAGTGGATGTGATTTAGCATGTATGAAATGCGTTGTGTTGGGCCGACACGATTTAACTTTCCAAAATTGGCCTCTCCTAATCCATCTTCAGTGTGACTTTCTCCTCTTGTTGACACCTTTCCTCCTCAAGCAAGGACTAGGAACCGCGGCTGTGCGACCTGACACTATTTATACTCCCATTAATGATAAATTTTGGCTCAAAGAAGCTCTAAAAAGCAAGGGAAAGAGGGATAATCTAATAGTGGTTCAAGAAAGTGTTCAAAAAAGAATGAAGAAGGAGGAAGAAAGCCATCATGTCAAGCTCCTCCGAAAATTCTACAGCAAACTCATCAAAGAGGGCAAGGCTCCATTCCAACAAAATTTTCAAATGACTCTCAGATGTAGAAGGTCACCTGAGTGGGAGAAATGTCAATCATCGGGCACATTCTTCTTCTTCAATCCAATTCTTCCTTTCCATCATCTTCAATTCATTCCTCCCAACTCTCCATCATGTATTGATTCTCTCTTTCTTTTCTTAAAAAGATTATCCTCTCTTCCCAGGTCGTAGAAGGTTTTCTAAACTTCCATGGCTCTTACAACTTGTAAATAACATCTCTCTTTGCATGAGAACATTCATATCCAGATGGCATATTGAAGGCTTGGTGGTGCATGCCAAACACTATAGCAAAGTGTGTATGGACTAGGCCGCCATGGGTGCTTTAGTGGAACTATGGCATCTTCAAACTCACTCCTTCATCTTCTCGACCTTCGAGACTACCATCCTTTTGGAAAAGACAGAGCTACTCTTAGGATTGAAAAGAATTGATAAAGTTTATCCCGATCGTCATAAAGAGGGCATAGAAGAGATGCCTCTATTGTGGAACATAGTAACTTCTTGAGAGCTCTTCACAAAGATCATGAGAAATTATAAAGAAATCAAGGATGTGCTTGCTCACAGAGGAATCAACGTGCAATAGCTAGCTAAATGGATAATGAAAACGATCTCTGAATCCAAGACAGATGAAGACATGAAGTATGCTATGAAGGGATTCAGCATCTGTCTAGCTAGGGAACTCTTGTTCCCATCGCAAGACAATATTTTGGAAGATGATCAAATCAACGCAATTGTCAGAATATGGAAAGGAAAGAAGATAGGGCCCTCAGTTGTGGCGTATCTCTACAACGGGCTTATTGTGACATCCATTGGACATCCCCCTTATGCTAGCATGCTTACCCTTGCTCTCTGGATTGATCTCCACTTCAAATTCAACTTCAATATAGAATACGCTCCCAGATGCTCTATAATTTATGAGAAAAGTCCAATCTGTCATATAGATGATGTGGTAAAATTCAATGATAACATGACGAACCGTGTGCCAAAACTCAAGGCATAAGCTGACTGGCGCAACCACTTCAACACTATGGCTCGTAATGACTTCACTCACGTGCCCCCTACTTTGCTCATGAAGGAAATTCAAGTGTGCTTTCGGCAATTATGACCTCAAGTTGATCAGTGGGATAGAGATCATACTCTATAATCCTCATCGATGCCACTCTCAAATCGGCATGCCTCAACACGATTTTCCTGAGCTTTCTCATGTTGTACCCATGAAGAAAAGGGAACCAGAATCAATGGCAATTGGGACTTTGTAGAGTATGCTGCTAGTCTATGGAGATTCAGTATGGCTAGAAGAGTTCAATTCTACAACAAGAAGAATAAAGAGATGTGGAAATCTTATGTGAGAGAATTGAGGAAAGTTAGGCCTAGAAATCTCAACCATTAATCTCATGTATTTGAATTTCTTTTGGAATAAGAGGATCTTCCCTCATCGATTAGGATTAGTTCTTTAATATTGTAATTTTTTTCTAGAATTTTTCCTCGAATAAAAGGGATTAAATTTCTCAAATTTCACTGTTTATGTGCAATCAACCTAAATCGCGTCCACGCAGAGAGATGACATTCAAACAAATTCAATTTCGAAAAACAAATTTATTCCTTCAAAACACGTCTTCATAGGCCAATGTCTTTCTAAAATGCGTCTATCATTAGAGACGCCTTTCAAACTATCCTTCCTATTGACTCCGTTCCTCAAATTGTGTGCCATCCTAAAACACATCAAGAGTGGATGATGCCTTTCATGTCATCTTTTCAAATTCAAACAACCTCAAATTGGGCCCTTTATAAAGGGTGTCGACCTAAGTCGACACCGATTCAAATTAATTGACGACCTTTGCATGCCCAAGCCCTTCTCCCTAATTCCTTCCTTCACTTTCTCTCCCCTCGCTTCTTCTCCGGCGGCAGCAGCGGCATCCATTGGAAACTCCCTTCTTTTCTGGCCATTCCCAACAGCTGACGGTGCTCTAGCGACCTCCCCTTGGGGCCAACGACCTTCCTCTTCCAGTTTCTTCGACTCTCTTTCTTTGGCTCCTTTTCTTCTTCTTCTTCATTTCTTCATCTTCTTCTTTCCATTTCTTCTTGTCGGTTGGCAACCTTGGCCAAGCTCCGGTGACCACTGGCCAGTGACCTCCTTATTTGATCACTCTCCTCTTTTCTCTCTCCATCCACACCTCTTTCTCTCTTAGCCGACCATCCTTATACTAGCCAGCTCTCACCTTGTCTCTCTAGCTCAGTGGAGATTCTCTCTCACTCACTTCTGGTGCTATGGATAGTGGAGCCATAGGAGGCAGTGGGTTTCGGCTCCTGTTTCTGTGGACCTAGATGAGACTGAGGAAATGGTGGCAACAATGGTGATGGGGGCGCTCGTCTAGATGACAGATGTAAAGATGCTTGCCATAGCAACAACTGACTTCCAGAAGGAATGGTTTCCGAGGACGGGATTTATTAAGTTCCTGTCAATTACTCCCTTTCGGATAGATTTGGAACTCATTCAGGCATTTCAGGAGAGATGGTACGCCGAGAGTAGGTCATTCATCATGTCCTGGGGCCACATGGTTCTTAGTTTGGAGGACGTCACCCACATCACTAGGCTCAGAGTGGAGGGCAGAGCAGTTAGTGGTATAACGTACCCTGACTAAAGAGAGATGGCCTAGAGACTATTATGTTTGAGACTAGCAGCACCTGAATGGGAGTCATGGATAGTAGCCCATGTAGATATCAAGGTTTCCCTGGGACTAGAGGATCCTAGGAGGGAGGCATGCAAGTCCTGGGAGGCCTTTGTGGAGAGGATGGAGGAGTCTGCCTGGGCAATTTATGTGGCAGATTTTTCACAAGTGGAGGCAGCCGATCAAGACCTGAGGAGGTACCTCTTTTTCTTGTTTGGGAGATTACTATTTAGGACAAAGGGTGATGAGATCCATTGCCGCTTCCTAGAGTTGTTGGTGGATTTAGATCGATTGAGAGAGTGTGCATGGGAGGCAGCCTTACTGGCCCATTTCTTCATTGACTTACCTGCAGTACCAGTGACAAAGAGACAATTGTCAGTGGCTTTGCACCATTCCTGCAGGTATGCATCTGAACTAAATGCTTCTTTTCTTTATTATGAAATGATTATGATATGATATGATACACATGACCTAACTATATGTAATGAATGCATGTGTGGAGATACTACTACTTCCTGCTTGGCGAGTGAGGGAGATAGGATCGGAGGCAGTTCTGCTGGCGCGAAGGTAGTGACCGATAGTGGATACGGTACCACATCACCATCAGTTGACAGTGTTGCGCCGTCAGTTCCTCGACTATCGCGAGCTGCTAGTGAGTTTTTATTTAATGCATGCCATGCTTCTTGCAAATGCAATTTCAACTAACCATGCCACTAACATGATGTCATGCATTGCAGGTCATCTAGCGCCCATACACCGAAATGGGGGAAGACGACCAGTCCTAGGTGGTTGATGGATAGTTTCATTATGGTAGGCAGATATGGGTTCACTGCCTTAACAAGATCGAGCTCGTTTCACCACAGTTGGTGATGAGGACCTTGGGCCTGCCTCAGGAGTGGGTCGGAGAGGAGGTCCCACTGGGCATCGACTAGACGATGAAGGGGAAGCATGCTCGCATTGACTGGGGGGTCAAATTTGAGACCCAGTTCTGTGACTGGGTAGCGGGTGGTGTAGAGGTGGTGTCACAGGCAAAGAACAATGAGGCATACATGCAGCGCTTTTGGCTCCACTATGCCACACAACTTCAGCAGCTCCACCCTCTCGATGGGAGTATGATGATTATATGATGCTATGATTTGCTTTGATTCCTATATGATATGCAACTAATCCTATCATGAATGTATGCAGGATGCCAGAGATGCCACGTTAGCAGAGCTTTGAGCCCACCTAGCTGACACTGAGTGAGATCTTACCTAGGTCCGCACCGACCTCGATACCTTGGTATGTATGCAACCTATTGTCCTGCAAATTAGGTGCTTAGCTTCTGATAGTATGTCTTTTCTATAGTGCGCCACACACGCATAGGCCGCGCAGGCTCCCCGAGAGACCACCGGCACCTCCAGCTCTAGTGTCCCGCCCTTTGGGATCGCCTCTCTATAGGAGGAGCTAGCGAGCGCCGCCCACTGAGCTGTACTGGCTGAGGAGTACCACTCTGCTCGGGTAAGTCACAATCCCTACTCAATTTCATTTATTCAATCATTTTACACACAACAAAAGATCAAGCACAATCATTTGAATTTTCATGGTTTATGCATGCTTGTTAATTGACCATAAGGATGTTCTCATTTGGCAGATGGCAGAGATATAGAAAGCCCTTCATCAGATGGAGGCACGTGTGATAGCTGCCCGAGCGAAGGCGAGCTGGGCTAAGAGGAAGTAGAATGATGAGGACTCCGGATCCAGGAGCTGCAGGAGGCAACAGCGAGGCCAACCATCAATATTCTCCACGAGCTTCTCCCTCTGCACCTGGATAGAGATTATAGAGCAGGAGTACGATTGGGAGAGGGAGAAGAGGGAGAAAGCAAAGCAAGATATCGTGGATTTGAAGGTGGAGATGTAGGTTGTTGAGCGTGGGAAGAAGGACGCGAAGGATCGCTATCAGCGAGCTCGGTAGTGAGCTCATGATCCGGCTATGGGAATGCTTGGTGGTCAAACTTAAGTGGTCAATAGAAGTCTAGAGAATCTTTTGAGATGCCATATAGGGGAGCATGCAAGGAACTGGGACCTTATCTTATGACGCATTGAGTTTGCATACAACGATTTCGTCAATAGATCCACTGAGATGAGTCCATTTGAGGTCGTGCATGTTCATCAACTGAGAAAGCAAGTTGACATCATTCCTTTGCCTCATCATGCTTGAGTCTCAGAGTCTGCATAGTCTTTTGCACAACATGTTAGAGAGTTACATGAACATATTAGCAAGTGGATCAATCTCCGCAATGAAACCTACAAGCGATTGGCCAATTCACATAGATGATTTCATGAGTTTCAGGAGGGTGAACTCATGATACGAGTTAGGCCTGAACAGTTCCCTTGGGGGACTGTGAAGAAATTACAGGCTCGTGGTGCTGGGCCATTTAACATTCTGAAGCGAATTGGCTATAATGCCTATGTTGTGGATCTACCTTCGGATTACGAGATTAGCTTAACATTTAATGTGTCAAATCTGATGCCTTATAAGGAGCCAAGAATGATTCCTAACGATCCATTTGAGCCATACCCTCCTATTGTGAGTGACACCAATCCAGAGAGTCCACCAGCATTACCGCCAACTTGGCGCGAGCAAATTGAGCAAATACTGGATGAATAGGTAATCACCATAAGGGGTCAGGTCTACCAATGTTACCTTGTTCGGTGGAGAAACCGGCCTCAGTTGGAAGACTCAAGGATCAATCATGCAGATTTACGGTGCATAGACTTGGATTTGCTTGAGCGTTATCAGAGTGGAGTTGATACATACGCGATGGGGTTGAGTTTCCCACACCCCGGGAGGAATGGTGTGGTCACTTTCAGCCCCAAACTATGGCTTGGAGATGATGAACACTATTAGATATGTTATTTTCTGAATCTTTGCTTTCTTCTAGTTTATGAAGGACACCTAAGTCCCACTTTGTGGCCCATTTGTGTGAATTTTGCTATTCTAGTATGTTACTATGGGCATTTAGTCTTTAATGTCTATCTAGGATATGAGAGTCTTTGTGTTTTAGTAAAGGGCATAAGAGTCAAGTGTTTATGAGCTTTCTATAAATAGAGGCTCACCCCTCTTGTAATGGCATTAGTATGAATGAAAATTTTCGTTTTGGAACTCTTGTGGAGAGAAGCTATGGTGTGAATGTGAAAACTCCTAAAAGGGGCACGTCAGAAGCCTTCTTCCTAACCATAACCCCCACCCCCACCTTCACCTTCTTCCTCTCCCCTCTCTCCCTTTCTAGTTGGCTATGCCCCCCCCCCCCCCCCCCTCTCTAATTCTCTATCTCTTAGAGCAGACCGCCGCCCTCCCTTCTCTTCCTTCCCAAACATGGAGCATGTTAGTATTAGGTGGTCTCAAAGCCAATCCGATACTATGTATTGACTCAGTTTATTAATAAATGGCATTAATTCATTGTGTGTAATTAGTTCAATCTATGTTTATTGTATCATGATAAAGTCCATGAACATGTGCAATAATCTTCGGATTATGATGAGATCATAATTACGGGACCGAAGACTTATAAACACATGTTCTTAATTGTTCATAGTCGGCGGATATTTGAGATGGACATCAAACATCCGGATAGACTAGTATAGGTTTCTTCAGCTCATGTGACGAGGGTGACTGATCTTATAAGTCACTTGTGTGGAGACACTATGTTGGACTTGTAGGTGCTCATTGGGGAATGAGTTCACTGAATTGATCCGACCATGAATCGCTAGATGGTATATACCTCACTATTAACTAGCTCGATTCTTTTGTCATGGTTGCATAGATGATTCTTGGACCTGAGACACTAAAGATACCTTGTTGGTACATCTCTGAACTTTGACTTTGACTAACGAATCCCTAACTATGGGTTATCAATAAGTCAAATGATCGGGTTCAGAGAAATACCCTCGAAGGTAATTGTGTGTTCAATAAGGGATCATCCGCTTTCGGTATTACGAGAGAGAATATTCCAAGAATGATGTGCTTAAGTCCCTGGCTAGGGCGGACTCTGTATCAGATAAGGGGTTATCTGATATAGACTAGCGGCATCTGATTCAAGTGATTCGACTGACTAGGGTTTAACAGTAAACCATACCCTAGGTCGATTCGGGAACATTGCACGGATGAAATATTTTATCCGCGTGCTAACCGATGATGGAAAGGTTCCAATAGAGGGTTGCGATAACCCAAAGCCATCCAGGATCACGCGATGTTGCTTGGCATCTAACGTGATTGGAAGCTTGTCCGAATTTACTGTGGGACATTAAATTCTGTTGATTAATTAATATATGGATATTAATTAATTTAGTGGGTCCGTAAAGAGTTACTGGGCTCAATGGGCCATTAACTGGACTGGTATTTGGGCCAAGAGGGTCACACGCAAAAGGTTTTCAAGTCGATGGATAATCCGACGGGATTTCGGATAAGTATGGGTTTTTGTGAAAAACCGCAATATGTTTATTGTAAAAGAACGACTGCTAGGTCGTAGGCCAGCAACCCTGACCTAGCCGCCGCCTTATTTCTCTCTCCTCTCTCCTGGGCGCATGACAGGAGGCAACCATTGGGAGACTCCGTTTCGGCTCTTGACAACTCCGCCTTCCGTCTGACGGGAGTTTCTGAATCCGCATGTCGTGGCGGATTACGCGCAGCCAGACGGGATCCACGAACGCTGCATCGAGCGTGGAGGCGAGGACGATCCATCGAGAGGAGAATCGTGTGGATACCGCTAGAGGCCGGGCACCTGCGCGGCTGGCGGCATTACTCCGACGGAACCGGAGAACGAACGCGGATTCGAATCCACGCAAGTTAAATAAGATTTATCGGTTTATTTATGTTGTTCAAAACGGGATAGATCCGATCCGGAAAAATTATTTCCGCTGTGTTTTTGGTCGGATCTTGACACATGAAGAACCCAACAGTGGTATCAGAGCCAAGTTCCACTGTGTTTCGCCGTTTCGTCTTCTGAAATTATGATTTTTTGAATTAAATCCATGCAAGTAATTATTTTCTTGTTAGATTGATGTTCATGAGATGATCATTGTGATAAGATCGCAATTTTAAATTGAAGAAAATAATTATTTTGGGGTTATCTCGTCGTGTTCTTCGTTGGACGAAGAACGCTTCATTCTTGGCAGTTTAAACGGATCCAAAAGTTGTTTTCCCATGATGTGAGATCTTCCACTGCTACATCAATGGTTGTTGGCGGTGGATGGGGTGTTGGATGGCTAGCCATGGTGCTCTTCCTCTTCGTTTTTTTGACTTTTGGAAACCAGAAATTCGGATGGAAAAGGGGAGAAAAAAATCCCTTTTATAGAGCCCTTCTCGGGCCTACGCTGGTCGCCGGACGACGCCGGCGGCGTCGCCGTTGCTGGCGGCAAGGGCCGGTGCCCGCACGTCGCCGGGGCCGACCCTGTCGGGCAGCTAGGGTTTGCCTAGCCGCTGACAGGGTCGAGCCCGGCTGGACCGTGGCCCAGGCCAGGGGTCCGAGCCAGAACCTGCCAGGGCTTGGACCAGGCTTGCGGGCCTGGGTTCGAGCCCCTGGCTGAGCCCTGGCTCGAGCCAGGGGCTCAGCTGGGTTGATATTATGGTACATTTATTTGAATGTAATGTATATTGCTTGTTTAAATTTGATTTAATGAGCATGATTAAATTGATAATATTTTTTCGAAAATTCTAATTCTCTAAATTTTGTTTGGTCCCTGGTTTATGAAACCAAAAATTAAATATTTTCGAAAAATTTTATCAAGCCATGTGATGTGCGCTACATGTGTGGATTGTTTAATTAAAACTACATGGTGGTCATGGATGTGCATTATTCTTTGTGGATGTGGAGTATGATTGTGTGGTTTATTATTTGTTAATAAATAGTGGTCTGCGAACTTCTCCCTCTCATATTCTATTGTGTTTCTACCTCCCTCATTCATGTACTCGCTATAAGGCTTCTTTTAATTTATGATGTAATTTGATCGAGGCGGCTGAGCATGGAGTGAGGATGATCCACAACTACAACCAAGAAGGATAAGAAAGAGTTTCTTAAGCCTACGAGTTTGCAGACTCATGACATAAATGTTTTATTATGTGTGTGTGAGTTTGACTATCTGGCCCAAGTCAAGCCACTGTGCTATTCATGACCACACTAATGACATGTATGTGATGCGTGTGTTTTATTATGATTATGAATCAAATTAACTAGGTTATTAGTATATGTAATATATATGATATATTTAATACTATCACCTAGGATGAGACCAAAGAAAATAAATAAAACGTTCGTTACGAAATCTAAGCCGTAGCGCGAGTCATTGAGAATGCATCGCGTGGCTCTTCATCAATATGATTAATAGAACTTAATTCAGTAGTGGCATATTCTATGTGTTTACCCGAGATTTGTCATCGTCTATTGAGAGGACTATTAATTATGGCATTAGATGCCTTTTGGATAAGAATAGAGGAACAATATAGTTATCCACGTGTTCACTCGGGAACTATATTTCTACTATACTCTATCACGTATTGATGGTAAAGCTTAGACTAGGGATAATAGTCTATTGTGTTTACCCGGGGCCATTAAATAACTTGGGAGCCGAAACATGATTGGATATTGCAAGGAGTTGCAATTACTATGAGATGGTTGCTCTAAGAAAACAGTATAATACTATGTGTTTACCCGAGGTTATAGTGTGACTCTTGGAGATTCTGATCCCCGATAGG
This sequence comes from Zantedeschia hybrid cultivar, assembly GCA_030544215.1. Classification (NCBI taxonomy): domain Eukaryota; kingdom Viridiplantae; phylum Streptophyta; class Magnoliopsida; order Alismatales; family Araceae; genus Zantedeschia; species Zantedeschia hybrid cultivar. Next base: position 8,124,314 of record JARZZO010000013.1, on the reverse strand, counting down.
AGACTATCGGCATCTCTCATTCTGTATATCTTAAGGTTATACAGTCCGACGAAAATTAGTAGGAGAAAAAGTAGATAAACAAAGTCCATGTCTTGTTTTTAAATTAATTGATTGAATAACTGCTAATTATAATATGATTATCTCTTATAGGCTAAAATGTCGCACCATAACCCGTTGCGTGGCATACTTGATGTCAATCGTTTAACATGCCCGAATTACTCAGACTGTCTTAGGAACCTGAAGATTGTCCTTAGGTCTGAGCAAATTGCTTATGTCCTGGATGATCAACCTCCTACTGAACCAGCATTAGATGCCCTAGAGGAGGACATGCTGACATATGAAAAATGGAAGGAAGATTCTACCATGACCCAATGCTACATGCTGGCCTTTATAAGCAATGAGTTGTAGAGACAGCATGAGAAGATGGATGCTAAATCTATCATGCTCCATTTGAAGGAGTTGTTTGAAGAGTAGAGCAGGATGGAGAGATATGAGATATCTAAGAATCTGTTTAAGACTCAGATGGCAGAGGGAATTTTAGTACAGACTCATGTGCTGAAGATGATTGAATGGGTGGAAAGGTTGGATGCTCTTGGGGTCCCACTCCCCAAGGAGATGCATACCGACCTTGTGTTGTCCTCACTTCCACAATCATATGCTCAGTTCATTGTGAATTTCAACATGAACAAGATCCAGACCACTTTGGTTGAACTGCTGAATATGCTGAAGACTGTAGAAGGGAACCTTGTGAAGGAGAAACCCCAAGTCCTTATGGTTGGTAAGAACGGCTGGAAGAGACTAGCAGTCCAAGCCTTTAGGAAAGGTTAAGGCAAGAATCAGAAGAAGCCGAAAGTTGTCAAGAAGGACAAAGGCAAGAGTGCTGAGAAGGGTGAATGCTTCTACTGTCATCAGAAGGGGCACTGGAAGAGGAATTGTAAAGAATACTTCAAGGATAAGGCTCAAAGAACTGTGAAGCAGCAGGACGCTACAGGTATCTATATGATAGATGTAAACTTGTCAATTAGAGACTACATCATAGGTATTAGATACTGGATGTGTTTCTCATATATGCAATTCTGTGCCGGCACTGACCAGAAGGCGTAAGTTGAGGACTGGTGAGGTGGAGCTGAGGCTAGTAACGGCGCAAGAGTTGCGACAATCGCTGTAGGGACAGTGGAGCTCAAGCTGCCTTCTGGAGCCACTTTTTCATTAGATGAATGTTATTATGTACCTAGCATAATAAGAAATATTATTTCTATTTCATGTTTAGATAGAATTGGGTACACTTTATATGTTGGGAACAATTGTTGTTCAGTTTATTTCAGAAATAAATTAATAGCCTCAGCTATATTATCCAATGGATTGTATCTTTTAAATGTGTCTCATGAGAATTTAAATATTAGTTCTTTAACTGAAAGAAATAAGTATGAAATGAACAAAGCCTACTTATGGCATTGTAGGCTTGGTCGCATTGGAGAAAACAGACTCCAAAGATTGCATAAAGATGGATATTTGGATCCATTTGATTATGAATCATATGCGACCTGTGACTCATGTTTGATGGATAAAATGGCTAAATCTCCATTTACTAGAACATGAGAACGAGCCAAAGACTTACTAGAACTAATACATTCTGATGTATGTTGTCCTATGTCTACCCAAGTCATTGGTGGTTTCTCGTACTTTATCACATTCACTGATGATTACTCAAGGTTCGGATTCATATACTTACTGAAGTATAAATCTGAAGCCTTTGAGAAATTCAGAGAATTTAGGAATGAAGTGGAGAAACAAACTGAAAAGAGTATAAAAGCCATCTGATCTGATTGGAGTGGTGAATACTTGAGTATGGAGTTCATTAAATACTTAAAGGATAATGGTATCCTTTCTTAGCTTACACCTCCTTATACACCTCAGATGAATGGTGTATCAGAAAGGAGAAATCGCACATTAATGGAAATGGTGCGATCAACGATGAGCATGTCCAAATTACCAGTGTCCTTATGGGGATATGCACTTAGTTCGGCTATGTATATGCTGAATAAGGTACCCAACAAATTTGTTAAAACCACTCCATATGAGATATGGAATGGGAAGAAATTAGACCTTAAACATGTTAAAGTCTGGGGATGTCCTGCTCATGTTAAAAGACATGATGCAGATAAGCTGGAGTCTAAAACTGACAAATGTAGTTTTGTGGGATATATGAAGGAAACTTACGGATATTACTTTTATCATCCTGGCGAACAAAAGGTGTTTGTGGCCAGGAGAGCTGTCTTTCTGGAAGAAGATTAATTCTCCAAAAGGACAGTGGGAGTATAGTAACTTTGAAAGAAATACCCGACCCACAAGCTTATGAGTGCTCAAATCGTGATGTGTGAAATCATGAAAATTTGTATTGATTATGTGACAAATAAACCTATTAAAAACTAAGTGTGATCGCCAGAAACTTTTGATTAAAAAGCTTCAAAAGATAAAGATGATAGCTTACTTGTTTCAGACGTGGGAGATGTTGAAGTTCTTTATTTCTTCTCTTCAGCCGGCTGAAGAAAAAGAGCCATTCTAACTTTGTTCTTGTTTTGAATGTTGATGGGACTTTGAGGATTGTCTAGATTTCCTTTATTAATTCCCTCCTTTTGATCTTCTGATGTTGACGATTGTACCTTGCAAAGAATAAGATAAAAGAGAATAATAAGAACTAAATGGAAGTAGTATCTATTCTAATGAGAATTCTAATCATACAACTCAAATAAGATGAACTCACTTGTTTTGTGGTCTTTAAAACCCCTTCACATATGGGTTGGAAATATATGCTAGTGTTGTGTGAATAACATGAAGTGATGTGATGAATAGAACTATGAAACTAATATGATGATGAAAACAAGAGAAAGAAAGATTGATTGGATGGCCCCTGAAAGCCTTGGTGTTGAATAATCTTGAAGGATGAAGAAAGGATGAAGCTTGCTTCAAGACTCTTGGAAGTAGCAGCGCCTCGATCCTTTAACTCCTTCAGCGTTTGGACGTCGTCTCTTTCTCGAATTCTTAACCCTCTTTCCAAAGATTTCCACTAATATTTTCTACGAACTTTTTAATGACAAAGGACTTGGGTATTTATAAAGTTGAGTTCGCGCATCCGTGGTTATTTACGGATTAACATGAAAGAGTTTGAAGCCAATCCAACTAAGAAACAGATAAACACAAGTTAATTCATCATTATCTGTGATTACCTAAAACGCGTCGCCTATGGGAGACGTCTTTTAGCTTAATTAAGATAAGGATAAAGTCGGGAAGAAGAAACAGAAACACTTTAGGACACCTAAATGGCGTCGTGCTGTTAAGACGTCTTTTATTCAATTAACAAATTAATTTAAAAATCAAAATAGGAATAAAATCCTAAATGACGTCTTCACAAGTCGACGTCTTTTATAATTTTTCATATTTGATTTAAAATCTGAGTTAAAATCAATTTCATTAATAAACTTAAATGATGTCTTCCTAACTTGATGTTGTTCAGACAATTATTCCATAAAAAAAATAAAAATTAACCAATGATTAAATATTAGACCATTTTGAGGCATTATTATATGATATGAAATTTTCTCAAAATAATGTCAAAATTAGCGTGTCTACAAAGCTGTTAATGGTTCATCATATGAACTATCAGTTTCAGAACCTATTTAAGAAAATACACAAGAACCTCGTAGGTCAGATAGAATACCTAAACCACTAGAAAGATATGTAGGACATATTAATTTGGATGGTTTTAGGATACTCTATAATGAGGATGATGATTCTAAGACTTACCAGGAGGCCATTGAAAGTCCAGAAGCCGGAAAATGGCGAGAAGCCATGAATTCTAAAATTCACTCTATGCATATCAATCAAGTTTGGAACTTGGTTGACTTGCCTGAAGGTATAGTACCTATCGGCTGAAAAAGGATCTTTAAAAGAAAGATCGGTGTGGATGGACAAAGAGAGACGTATAAGGCAAGGCTAGTGGTGAAAGGGTATCGTCAAAGATAATGAATTGACTATGATGAGACCTTCTCACCCGTTGCCATGATTAAGTCTATCAGAATTCTCTTGCCATTGCAGCATACCATGATTACGATTGGGAAGTACTCTAGGTCACAAACCCTACAGGTTTCATCATGGGGAGCGATTGCCTGCCAATGTAGACGTGCTGCAACCATGATGGATCTTAAAAGAAAACAAGAATTGTTGGATAAAGAGTCCAAGAAAGGATAGAATTCCAAGGATATCTTTAAGCGAACTTCAAAGATAATCAAGATACTCAATTCAGAATGGAATATTTCATATCATGTTGGGATTTATTTGATCAATAGTCTAAAGTTTAATCGATGATTAATTCTTATCACAATTATATCAAAGTCATACATGATGCATGTTGGGCTAAAATAAAAATATAAAATGAAATAAAATATAAATTAGTCAAGGATAATATTGTTAAATTGTCATTAATGAGTCAAGATACCTATTCTCGCAATTCAGTACTAAGTCGAAGCCCGTTTATCCACGCACTATTTCACAAAAGTGGAACCATCGTCCTCATCAATTAACGATCTAACGGCCTATCTGTGCGATTAAGAATTCTCTGGAATTATCATAATTTTTATTGAAGGAGAACTCAAATTTCAATTTCATCAAAATCACAAGGTCTTTGATATGCTCTAATAAATACTTATCATATAATAATGCGAATGCAAATCAATTACATAAAAGGATACAAGGATAGAGATAACCATGTTCTTAGCCACGGTGAAGACTCATAAACTCCCACAGTGGGATATTCTTGAGATTTTCAGCTTCATTTGAATTTTCTGCACTAAAAAATTATCAGTAACTTCAAGCAAATATTCAATTAAGCATCAAATATGGATAAACAGTGAATTTCGGGTAAATAACAGAAAAATCCTTAAACGCGTCGTGTCACGCCAACGCTATTAAAGTCTAAATAACGTCGCTGTTCACCGACGCCTTTTAATTCGCAGAAACATGTTCTTGTTGTGTTCAATCCGGATTCCAACTCTTTTCATGCATATCTCTTCTCCAATTCGGAAAAGCCTCTTCACAATCGCAATTCTTTATAGATAGGCTTTCTTAACTTGCATTAAGGCAAATCTTTACACAATCTAGAGACCAAAGTAAGAGATTTTCTCCAAAGTTCAAGAGAAATCAAAGTTTAAAGACTTCAAGAAGAAAAAGATGGATTCTTCAAACAAGAGGATGAAGAAGATGCTTGAGAAGCGTTTTAATGTGAAAAATCATCTTTGTGGAAGAGATCCTAATTTTTAAGTAAGTTAAATCCTCTCTTTCTTTTCTTATTCTTCAATTCCCTTTTTCTTCATGTTCTTCATGGAATTATAGCAATTTTCTTTTATTTATCTAGGTATATCTTCTTTTCCCTGGCCCAAGAAAATTCACGTCTCTTCCTTGGATTCGGAAGCTTGCGAAAAACATATTCATCTCCATGCAATCTTATGTTTCCAAGTGGAATATCCAAGGTCTAGTTGTCCATGCAAAGTACTATAAGAGTCCGAACGTGGATTGGGCAGTGATGGGTGCTTTAATTGAGTTGTGGCATCCTCAAACCAAGACTTTTCTCTTTCCTGATTTTGAATCCACCATACTTTTTGAAGAGGCCGAACTTCTATTGGGCCTTCCTAAGATCAAGCTGAACAATGATGAACTGATCCTAAATAAGATGGCTCTCATGAGGGAAAAGATCACAGGTCAACGGTTGTTGATGAAGATTATGAAAGATACAAAGGAAGTTCAAGGATACCTTACTAAGAAAGGAATTAACCTTGCAAAGTTGGCAGAGTGGACTTTGTATGAGATTGAGGAACTCAGAGAAGATGATAATGAGAACGTGATGAAGGCCTTCACCACATGTCTAGCTGGAGCTCTATTCTTTCATGCCCAAGACAACATTATGGAAGATGATCAAGTTAGTGCAATTTGTGAGATCTTTAAAGGAAAACAAATTGGCACGACAATCCTAGCCTATCTCTATAGTGGGCTTTCTGCAACATCTATAGGTCAGCCTCCTCATGGTTGTATGCTTTTCTTTGCTCTGTGGGTTGAGTTGCACTTCAAGTTTGAATATCATAGTAGAAATTCTGCAAGACCATCTCAGATTTATCAAAACACCAATCTTTCATATTTCCAATATCGTGAAGTTCAATGAAAGGATGATCAACCGAGTGCCTAAATTCAAGACTCGAGCTGATTGGCGTGCTTATTTGAAGACCATGCCATCGTACTGATTCGATTCTTCTCTACTTGCTCTTGTAGGGAAACCGATCCGAGCACGTCGTGCAGCTGGTGCAGAGCTTCGACTGAATGGGACAACTGAGTTCGTGCTGTATAATCCTTATCGCTGCTATACTTAACTCAGCATGCCTCGTCATGAGTTTCCAGAGTTTCTCACATCTCTCCAATCAAGAAGCGCGTATTAGAATTTGATGAAGACTTTGAAGCGACTGAACATATAGTTACATTGTAGAATATTAGGTTTAATCATCATGTAAAATCTTCTAATGAAGCTCACAAAGGATTAGCATATCCATATGTAATGGGACTTCAGGAAATCCTTCCTTGAATGCTCTCCTTATTTTTCATTTTGATGTAATAAAGAATTTATTTTTAATAAAGAATCAATCCCCAAAGTTTTATGTTTTGAAATTCATCCTCAATGTTCTGCAATTTATCCAAGATATTTTCTTAAGTAAAACCATGATTTTTCCTTAAAATATGATTTCTGGGTGTAAATAGCGTCGTCCATCAAAGACGCCTTTCAAGCATAATTAATTTCCGATATTTAAAGATTTATTCCTTAAAAATCCCAGTTTATGCCTAAAACGCGTCTCCCTGTATAGACACCTTTCAATTCTCTCTCTTACTTTTCCACAGAATTTTGCATTAATCCGGTAATTAATCCACTGAAATGCGTCGTCATGGCATGACACGTTTAATGATTATCCGTGGTATGGCTCTGAATAGAATTGGCGGTAATATGAAACACGTCGGTTCTAGTGGACGCCTTTTACGGATTTCAAAACTTCTGATATGCCGCCTTAGTTTATGTGCACTGAATGGTGTCGCTGTCCCTCGTCGCGTTTGTAGACACCGATTTTGGACCACCCTTTTGGTCATGAACCCCATCCATCATTAGCCCATCATCACCAAACCCATCATTTTATCCATCTCATTTAACCCATCAGATTTTCTCACATAATTCAACCCACTAAATAATCAGGCCCATTAACCAATCTCCGCTTCCTCTCACCCATAGAAGGCCAACCAGGCCGCCTTCCACCATCCCTGGAAGGCCAGCTAGCCCGCCTTCCACCATCCTTGGAAGGCCAGCCAGCACGCCTTCCACCATCCTTGGAAGGCCACCCCTTGCCTTCCACCATCCTTGGAAGGCCACCTCTTGCTTTCCACCACCCTTGGAAGGCCAGCCACCTTGCCTTCTACCTTTTGGACACCTTTTTCACTTTTTACCACCTTTTCGTGGAAGGCCACCCCTTGCCTTCCACCTCCTTCGAAGGCCAGCCAGTTCGCCTGCCACCACCCTTCGAAGGCCAGCCAGTCCGCCTTCCACCACCCTTCAAAGGCCAATCGGGCCGCCTTCCACCACTTCGTGGAAGGCCAGCTATCTGGCTTTCCACGGGATTGGAAGGCATGTTGGCTGGCCGTCCACTCCCCTAACTACCACCTTGACCTCGTCTTCCCCACGATCTCCTCTACTCGCCGCCCTCACCCCCACTACTCCGATCACTCCCCACTCCGGCGACTGCCGCGCGCACTACCTCCGATCCTTGACCACTTCGCATTGGCTCCAGGATGATTTACGGAGATTTAGACCCCTATTTCCCATATTTTTTCCTTCATCTATTTAAACCCCCCAGGTTCCCTCGAGCAAGGGGGTTGGATAAAGGGGATTAAGAAGGAGTTTCTTTCTCGGAGCGGGTCGGCTTTGAGGAGTCGAGCGGGCAAAGAGTCAAAGGGCTGTTTCAGGAGGAACGTCACTCCAAATGGGCTTGTCCTCCTAACCTTCTCTCTACTTTTCACCTTTTTCACTTCATTGCATTTCCAATCTCCATTTAGTCCGTAACATTTCCCTCTCTCACTCTTCTTTCCACTTTCAACACATCACTTCACTTTTCACACACGAGCACCCTGTCTGGATGTATGCATTTTAGGATGACTTAGCACCCTTTACCCCCAGAGGTTTCAAACAAAAAATCGGGAGGTGGGTGGCCATAACATATGGTCACCTTCCCTCCCAAACACCCATCCAGTGCGTCTCCCTCCAATTTTAGTTAATTTTTATGTTTGCATGAACGGATCCTACATGTCACAGTTCTAATCGGGCTATTTCTTTTCTTTGTCTGTCTTATCTTTTCAGGGGCTCTTACCAGATCCTGCGCGCAGACTACCGAGCTCTCCTGCTCTGGCCGGCCGGAGGAAGAGAAGGGGAAACCACCATCTCCCGCTCCCTCAGAACGCGATCACATCCTCACCATCCTGCGGAGCACAGGGACCGTAAGGTAATGCTCCTGGCGATCACATCCTTTATTTCTTACCCCCTTTAAATCGCCACTGTGCTAAGACGAACGGAAGGACCCTCGACCCGAAGCCTGCAGCCGCGGCGGGGGACGTTCCGGGCACCTATAGCTCTCTGGCGATCACGGTGGGACCCTCTCTTGCTCGCCGCGCAGGTAAGACAGCTTAAAAGGGTAAGAGCTCCTCCCGTGGACGGCCAAGCACTTGGCCGCCCAGAGTCCCGAACGGCCAAGCGCTTGGCCGCCCAGACCGGACGGCCAAGTACCTGGCCGTCCAGCGCGGGCCGGACGGCCAAGTACCTGGCCGTCCAGTGGACCGGACGGCCAAGTGCCTGGCCGTCCAGCCCAGACCGGATGGCCAAGTACCTGGCTGTCCAGAGCCCAGGACGGCCAAGCGCCTGGCCGTCCAGGCTCTAGGACGGCCACGTAGTCGGCCGTCCAGAATCTTGGACGGCCAGCTGCCTGGCCGTCCAGGCTCTAGGACGGCCAAGTAGCCGGCCGTCCAGGCTCCGGCCTTTCTGGCTGCCTGATTTTTTTAGTGTCCTTTTTTTTATTTCTGATTAAATTGTTGCGCATTCTAGTTTGCTTTTTTTGTTTACTGTTCTCTTGTCTTTTCTTTTCTTTTCTGTCTGCTGGACTGTGGGTTAATTTCAGGGTATTCTCCGCGGGATTTTTAAGGAAGAGCCGGCATCACATCTCTAGTCACCTCTCCCGCAGGATCTGACTCTCCACCTGAGGATTCCCACTCGGGTGTGACTAGTCTTATTCTGTTGGGAACCTCCGTCAGTCTCCGCGAGCCAGGGATTCCCACTTGGCTGCCGAGCAGGTTGTACCTGAAACCACCCCATAGGAACCTCGGGTTTGTGTGAGAGATTAATTAAACCTTTCCATTCACAATTATCCACCTATAGGTGTCACTGAGAGAATTATTTCAAAATTTAAAGACACCTAATTAAACCTTGGTGGAACATGTTTTGAAAGAAGAATACAGGGTCGTTAAGGGCTTGAACTTGATTTGTTAGAAACCAACACTCATAATACACAGTTAACCTTCCAAGTGAAATATAAAATCTCTTAGGATTTGTATTTCATAATGAACCAAATGTATGTTAACACTGTGCATGATGACATATATGAGTTTGGTAACAATATCACACACAACCCTCTATTTGAGATTGAAGAGGATCCACAACAAACATTTGTGGGCATGTTCCAAACACCTGGAGAGGAATTTAGGAGATGGTGCTTGGATGAATCTTCTTCTTCAGAAAGTGACCTTATAACGTCCAACAGAACCCTCCGAAACCCGAGTGAGGACCCGGAACTTATTGCCGTGTTATCACGGTACACCCCTGATCAAATCATCCAGTTGGCCTCTTGTGGCAAAACTCAAGATGCCACTCATCGGAGAACTCACTTCCAAGGATCTTCCAACAGAGCTCAGACCCGCACTAACCAGCCAACTCCTACTCCAGTTGCTCCACCTGTCATGCAAATTCCAGTCTCTCAAACTACACCTCCTCCCGAGCAGAAAGAATTCATCTACAAAAGTGAGGTTGAAACCTGTGTGCGTAAGTTCATGGCCAAGAAACTTACCCTGAAACAACCCCATTCTCTCTCGAGCTATTGTAAGCTCCCTCCGGCCTACTTTCCACCAGGATTCAAAGCCCCCGAGTACAGAAAATATGATGGCACCTCTGACCCTCATGATCACCTATCAAGTTTCCTTATGGATTCCCATCAATGGCTCTACGACAGAGTCCTCCTTGTCCATCTGTTCCAGAAATCCTTAGAAGGTGAGGCCTTAAGATGGTTTTCTTCCTTGCCTGCCACAGACCTAATCAATTTTGATATGGTCTCCGAAAAATTCATCACTCAGTTTAGTCATATGACAACCATGCCTCCCACCTTGTTTGATCTTGTGATGGAGAAGATGAAGCATGAAGAGGAGTTCACGTATTTTGCCAACATGTGGAGGGCAATGGCCTCTAGGGCGGAAGTGGAAATCCCCGAATCTCAAGCTATCACCATGTTGGTCAACAACGCTACCCCGCAGCTTCGAGCTATTCTCATGCTGAGCGAATTTCACACATTCGCACAACTTTATAATCGAGCTCGGGTAGTTCAATCTCAGATCTGGAGTTCCACTTTGCCATCCTTCTTTGAAAATCAGAATAGAAGTAAGAGGACTCCACCAATAGAGGGAGTGACAATCAATGAACAGGTGAGTACCTTGGGGCAACCCTTTAGGTCACCCAGTCCTATGTCTAGATCAGACAACCAATCCAATCAGAAATCATATTCAGCAGTTCCCCCTTCCTTCAGTGCCAAGATCCATTGGGGGCACATGAAAGAGGCTATTGAAACCCTGAAAGTCAAGGTCCCTCCGCCCTCTCATCAGGTAGCTCAAGATCCATCTAGCTCTCTAGAAAGGGTGAGCACCCTTGACAAAAATTTGGAACCAAATGTCGATCGTAGAGGACAGTATTGGGAGTATGAAGAGGTTGGGATATGGCATGAGTGCCCCACTAGGATGACCAAACCTAGAGAGCCGTTGCAAGGAGTCTCCACTATTATCCAAGACAAACTTTTGGTCTTGATACGACCTAGGGAACAACCAATAGTCATCAACCCAGTCACTCTGGTCCAAGTTCCCTCAATTCCAATCAGAGAACCTCCTCTACCCATCTTGTGTCCAACACCAAAGCCGGGTCCAGTAACCCAATTCTACCTAATGAATTCACCACCAGTTCAACCACTAAAGTCAGATCAGGCAGTGGACTCCAGTCCGATTGGTGTTACACTGAGAAATCGCATCATTCCCCCAACAAGTCAACCCTTGGACTCTCAAGAGGATTCATATATGTCTAAAAGGATTACTCAATCCAAGTATGACATCATACAACATCTAGGGAAAACCCCCACCAAGATGTCAGTCCTAGAGTTGATTAGGAGATCTCCTACACACAGGGAGACATTGTTCAAATTCCTCCAGCAAATTTCAGTCAATGAAGATCTTCCTATCAGGGGGCTCACAAATGCCATTCTCTCAGTCACCCAGACACCTACGATACCCTTCACAGATAAGGATCTGGCTCCCCCTGAATGCCAATCCCTTCCCTCATGCTTGACCCCAACACTCAAGGGTCACTCATTGGACTCCATCCTGTTGGATACCGGGGCATCAATCAATGTTTGTCCACTCAAGACCCCCAAGAAACTAGGGATTGATCCCGAAAAGATTGGGTCTACTTCCATGATGGTCTCAACCTGTGATGACTCTCAAAGACCAGCTAATGGGAAACTGGAAATTGGCCCAGTGGCCATGATCTTTAAATTCCACATCCTTGATGTCAAGCCCATATACAACGCCATTTTGGGAAGGCCTTGGATGGACCAGACCCTGGGAGTGCCCTCCACTAATCATCGGTGCTATAAATTCCCATACACTGGGAAGATTGTCAAAATGAAGGGTATCCCCTATCTTGAGCCTTTGGATTTAGTCTCGACTGAACAAATTCCATCCATGATCACTTCTGGAAAAGGGGCAGAGCCCATCCGTTCATCGATTGCCTCTCAGGCCAAGTCCCAGCCTAGCATAGGTTGGCAGCTTATGGACAAAATGGGGCATAGTTCGGGATCTGGATTAGGTAAGGAAGAGCAAGGAATTCAAGAACTTATCCTTGAAAATCCGACCATTGGAGGATTCAAATTGGGTTACATACTAACCAAACCAACTGAGGGATCAAGAAAATGGAGTCTCTTGGATCACTTTGTGAAGGAAAATCAAGAGGTACTCAAGATACACTATCTTGAGGATGAGTTGAAGGAAACAATCAGTGAAATTCAGAGAGAAGATGAAGGAAATTTCGCTACACAGCTGCTGTTCTATGAATCAACCACTCAACGAGAAGGAGCCTCCTTAGTGAGGGATGCACCGGTACCCACCGCTCTCATTCCCTTCCTATTCCACACACCTTCCCTTCTCAGAATTCCATCATTGGTCGTAGCACATTCCCCTGAGTGTTTTATACTTGGAGACTACGACCCCCCAAAAGAGGAAAAGTCTCACTCCAATGAGGAGCCAACATACTGGGGCAATTATGCCATCACTGGGTCTCTGTCTCAAGGACCCACCTTTGCAACATGTCTGACTCACCCTCAGAGTCTTGTGCATAATTGCTTAGGGATTGGATAGCTTCCTTTTTATCTATGAGTTGTAGAGGTAAGTAAGTTCTTTCATTTCTAGTGCAAGAGTTAGCAAATAAGTGTAAATATTTGAAAATTGTTGAAAGTTTTCCTTTGGATAGGAGTCTATTTGAAGAAGTTTTACCCTTAAAATACAAAAAAATCAAAAATGTTAAAATCTCAAAAAATCGAATATTCCAAAAAGCAACAAAAATATTTGTAAATATGCACATACTTCAATGAAAATGACAAAAAAATCAGAAAAGACACAAAATCCAACTGTCTGGTGACTGCCACGTAACCCCCTGTCTAGGTCTAGTTGCATGATAGATTGGGTTAACATTGCGGTTTGGGTAAGACTTTGGTCCACCAGAACCTTGGACGTGTCTACTTTACTTTCATGCGGATCCCTATGCTCATCATGAGCTACACACACCTACACATTTTTCAAAGAGAACCTTTTTAAAATGAGTTCAAAGTCTTTAGTGCATTGTCAAATGCAACCTTTGCTCTTCGTCTCTCGACTGATCAGGACAGTCGACGCCCTTAAACGGCCGAGCTCAGCAAACTGCGGTTCCTCAACAACTCGATAGATGTAACCCCTAAAAAAAAAGGGCCTAAAAAATGAAATGTAAAGGACCAGAGCACGTGAAGAGGGCAGTGTCCCCGCAGGCGGAATATCAAATAACCCCGAAAAAATGTCAAAAGCATAAAAAAGAAATACAAAAAAAGAAAAGGGGTTCAAGCAATCATACAAAAAAGCCTGGTTGTGACCGTGCCTGGCCATGAAATCTACCAAAGGCCTGAAAAGTCAAAATAGGGGCATCTAGGAGGTCAAAAAAGGGTCCGTTTTGTCACAGCTCGCCCTTTTAACGGTTTTGTCGATCCTCCTGTGAGGTTTGTCTCTAAAAATTTCTTCACTTTTTCTCCCTCAAGGTTTGACATGAGATAGCTATCTAAAGACTGAACATCATTTTAAAATGGTTCGTTTTCAAAAATCGTCACATGCTCACATGATCACAGGAGTCCAAAATGAGTGAAGAGTAATGTCATTGTTTCTGGTGAACCAATTCCTTAGCCACAATCTCAATAAGCACTCTCGAAGACTTCGGGCTTAGGTCAATGCATGCGCGTCACCAATAGGTGCGACGACGTCTGATTTCGGGTCAGCGTCGCGCGGTTGACTGTTAGGGTTCCAAGGTGTTCCATCTTATACCTTCTAGATTGTGAGGAAAGAGACCCGGGTCGGACAAATCATTTACCTCGAAAACTTTTTGGGCAAACTTGGTAGTTGGAAGCAGCTGGGAGCCTAAGCATGGCATGACGGTATTGTCATCAGTATGAGTCTTAGCCGGTCAAGGTTAGTTTGAGGAGTATAGAGGCCCAAATCAATCTAGATGTGTGCTTAGGATACCTGGGAAGTTGAGTGTGCATTTCCCTTCCATCATTCAACCAGGCTAAGTTTGGGCAGTCACCAGGCAGGCGGAATCAAAAACATGTTTTCATCACACACTCCACTTGTTAATATCCGCTATCATTTGCATATTTTCTTGTCACGTCGATTTCAATGCTTTCCTTTTGTCTGGTTAGTTGAACACGGCCCCTTGACCCTATGCGAAGGCTAGGGAAATGGTAGTTGCTCTATTTTGGGCAAGGGGCCGAAAACAGATACTACTAACTGCTTCCCCTTCATTTGGTGCATACAGGAAAAGGATTCTGTCCAAAAGGTGGACACTTTTGCTGTCGAGTCGAAGCCAAAAGCAGCCGGATTGGCATTCTACTTTGAGAATGGCCATATCTTCCGTGCTGGCTTCGACTCGACAGGGACCTTTGTCCCTTGTTTCCTTGCAGCTTGTCATTAAGATATTGTGGATCATTGATTATTTACATTTACTGATGTGCGTTCTTGCAGCTGCAGGGAATCTGAAGCAAGTAGGATTGAAGACATAGGAGGCTAATAACTTCGGGCGTATAGACTCTGAGTTCTTCTTTAAACAAAACAATGAGGAATCTATATTCCCCAAGTTATTCGATTGGCCAATAAATCCCTCCTGTTTGCATTAGGAATTTGTTTTCTAAGTTTTAAACCAGCATGCATTGCATAAGCATCATCCACCATTCCCGCCCTAGGGGCAATGACCATAATGTATCACTCTGCTTAACCCATTGTTGATCTGTGGGTCTGACAATTGTTCGTCTGTTAACTCTTCGAATTGCAAGACCTTATCCTTTTTTCCAATACGTGTGCTTAAGATTCTCTCACTTGGCGATCCCATGATGCGCCAGGCCACCGCGCGCCCGTTGTGTCGAGAGTTCTTCAAGTCACACTCCTACACCCTTCATGCTTGAGATCCCCTTGGGCCAGATCGTTGCATCCTGGTGCGCCAAGGCCTCGCAGTTCCAGCACCCGAGGGTCCCACGGACTGTGATTCTCTAGTACTGAACTTTGTCCCTTTTCTTAAACCACTCTTGCAACTCGAATAGCTAGCTTTCATGCATTTGCCGCACTCGCATATCATCCTTGGATATAGCTCATTCTTTTTTCGGGTTGTCCAAAATCAGTTTCGATTTCCGGAACACCTATTTATCATTCCGTTCCACTCCACTGCAAAACAGGTGTCCCGGAGGGGCATTTGTAGACACCGATTTTGGACCACCCTTTTGGTCATGAACCCCATCCATCATTAGCCCATCATCACCAAACCCATCATTTTATCCATCTCATTTAGCCCATCAGATTTTCTCACATAATTCAACCCACTAAATAATCAGGCCCATTAACCAATCTCCGCTTCCTCTCACCCATGGAAGGCCAACCAGGCCGCCTTCCACCATCCCTGGAAGGCCAGCCAGCCCGCCTTCCACCATCCTTAGAAGGCCAGCCAGCCCGCCCTCCACCATCCTTAGAAGGCCACCCCTTGCCTTCCACCATCCTTGGAAGGCCACCCCTTGCCTTCCACCACCCTTGGAAGGCCAGCCACCTTGCCTTCTACCTTTTGGACACCTTTTTCACTTTTTACCACCTTTTCGTGGAAGGCCACCCCTTGCCTTCCACCTCCTTCGAAGGCCAGCCAGTTCGCCTTCCACTACCCTTCGAAGGCCAGCCAGTCCGCCTTCCACCACCCTTCGAAGGCCACCCCTTGCCTTCCACCACCCTTCGAAGGCCAACCGGGCCGCCTTCCACCACTTCGTGGAAGGCCAGCTACCTGGCCTTCCACGGGATTGGAAGGCATGTTGACTAGCCGTCCACTCCCCTAACTACCACCTTGACCTCGTCTTCCCCACGATCTCCTCTACTCGCTGCCCTCACCCCCACAACTCCGATCACTCCCCACTCCGGCGACTGCCGCGCGCACCACTTCCGATCCTTGACCACTTCGCATTGGCTCCAGGATGATTTACGGGGATTTAGACCCCTATTTCCCATATTTTTTCCTTCATCTATTTAAACCCCCCAGGTTCCCTCGAGCAAGGGGGTTGGAAAAAGGGGATTAAGAAGGAGTTTCTTTCTCGGAGCGGGTCGGCTTTGAGGAGTCGAGCGGGCAAAGAGTCAGAGGGCTGTTTCAGGAGGAACGTCACTCCAAATGGGCTTGTCCTCCTAACCTTCTCTCTACTTTTCACCTTTTTCACTTCATTGCATTTCCAATCTCCATTTAGTCCGTAACATTTCCCTCTCTCACTATTCTTTCCACTTTCAACACATCACTTCACTTTTCACACACGAGCACCCTGTCTGCATGCATGCATTTTAGGATGACTTAGCACCCTTTACCCCCAGAGGTTTCAAAAAAAAAATCGGGAGGTGGGTGGCCATAACATATGGTCACCTTCCCTCCCAAACACCCATCCGGTGCGTCTCCCTCTAATTTTAGTTAATTTTTATGTTTGCATGAACGGATCCTACATGTCACAGTTCTAATCGGATATTTCTTTTCTTTGTATGTCTTCTCTTTTCAGGGGCTCTTACCAGATCCTGTGCGCAGACTACCGAGCTCTCCTCCTCTGGCCGGCCGGAGGAAGAGAAGGGGAAACCACCATCTCCCGAGGAGGCCGGATGAACCTGAAGTCCTCCCCGAGGAGGCAAGAATTTTAGAGGCGGTGACGGCATTCCTCGGCGAGGAAATCCCTCCACCGGCGGCAATCGAGGGAGGAGAAGAAGAAAAAGAAGAGGCCCTACACTTGGTAAGTTCTCTGTGTGATTGGATTTTGGATGAATGGAATGAGGAAAAGGGGAAAAAAGGGACTTTTGGAAAAAGTCCGAAATCGGGTTTGAATGGCGTCCAGACCAGGTGACGCCTTTCAAAGGGCGTCGCGCTGGTCCGATGCCATTCAGAAATGGTTTGAGTTTTTAAATGGAACAGAAAATTAGACTGAATAGCGTCCAATCTTGTGGACGCCTTTCAATGGGCGTCCACCAGGTCCGACGCCATTTAGGGTATTTATTTAAAGAAATTTATTCTTAATGCCCATTTTCTGATGAATTTTGTTGAATTATTTGCAGGGGACAATGAGGGCCCGGATATCCTGGGATTTAGTTGTTAGGGCCTACCGAGGACTCCCAGATTTCCAGAAGGCGCGCCTGTGCCGGATGGGATTCGGCGAAATTTTGGAGATTGAGCCCTTCTTGCTCGATTTAGTACTCTTGCAGGCGTTGTGTGAGCGTTGGCACGCAGAGAGTCGGGCATTCGTAATGCCCTGGGGCCACATGGTCCCAAGTTTAGAGGATGTCGCCAGGATTACTGGCCTTAGGGTAGAGGGTAGGGCGGTGAGTAGGGTGACCTACCCCGATTACCGTGGATTAATAGAGTGTCTATTAGGTATAGAGGTCTTTGGCGGGCTGGGTAGAGAGTCTAGGATAGTCCCTAGGGTTGAGGTAGAGGTAGCCCTAGGATTAGTTGAGCCCCGACGGCGATCAGACGAGACCCGCGAGGCATTTAGGGATAGACTAGCTAGGTCCTCCTCCGCCGTATATTGTAGAGATCCGAGTCAGGAGGAGGAGGTAGATAGGCAGTTGAGAGTCTTTCTAGTTTTCTTTTTTGGTCGATTGCTCTTCGGTATGAAGGGCGACCATATCCATTGTAGGTTTCTTTGTTTGTTAGATGACCTAGAGAGTCTCCATGAGTATGCTTGGGGTGCGGCCCTCTTGGCCCACTTGTTCGCAGATTTGTCCGCGGTCACGTCGGACCGTGAGACGACCGTCAGAGGCTTCTCGCCATTCCTCCATGTATTTAATTATTTTTTTATGATATGAAATGCAATGAAATGATGATTTCTAAATATATGTTCATGTGTGCAGGTTTGGAGTTACTACTACTTCCCGCTCGGCCGAGCGAGGATTGTCCGACCGGTGCTGTTCCTTTGGCTCGCCATTGGCAGCCAATTGTGGACACAGCCTCTCAGCACCACCAACTGATGGCCCTCCGCCGTCAGTTCCTCAATTATCCAGAGCTACTGGTTAGTTTTTAATTTTATTTATTAAATGCAATCTTTTATTTATTAAATGCAATTTATTTACTATGAATGCATCTAACCTGTATGCAGGTGATCTGGCGCCCATACATGGGCATGGGTGAGGCGGGCCAGCCGTGGGTGACGGCTGGCCGGAGGCGGTTCAGCAGGCAAATGTGGGTCCATTGCCTGAACGAGATCGAGCCCCTCTGCCTCCGCCTAGTTATAAGGACCCTGGGCCTCCATCAGGAGTGGATCGACGAGGAGGTCCCGGAGGGAGTAGGACGATTGATGAGGGGAAAGCAGGCTCTCACCGACTGGCGTGCCAAGTTCCCTGAGCAGTACGAGGACTGGCACCGCCGGGGGGTGCGAGTGGAGTCCCAGGCGGAGAGTAGCGTCGCCTACCTCCAGCAGTATCGGGTCCACTACGCCGATTAGTTGTGGCTCCTCCGTCCACTCGATGTAAGTATGATTTTCATACGTCTTTCATTTTATTATTATCTTTAATTTATATTTGTGAATGAATGTATGCTTGTGATGTTATGCAGGACGCGCGAGATGCGGTGATCATCGACCTTCGGACTCGCCTACAAGATGCGGAGGCCTAGTTGGAACAAGTTCAGAAATAACTTTTTGACCTGGTATGTATGCATGTGTATGAATGTTCATTTTGATTAGTTACTTTGTTTTGACGATTAGCCACTGACAGTTGTTCTCTTAGTGCAGTGAGCCGTCTACACCCAGGCGGCTCCCCCTTCTACCTCCACCGGAGCTTCTTCATCCACTGTAGCTACTCACGAGGCTGCTCTTGCTGATCTTCAAGGTCAGCTTGCTTCCGCCATTCACCGAGCCTCTCTCGCGGAAGAGGATCGGGCCTCCCGAGTAAGTTCCAATCTTTTGACTTTCGTTATTGAATTTTATATTGACTGCTTGATTATCTTGAATTGACAACGTCTTCTCTTGTAGGTTGCTGAGCTTCAAGAAGCCCTCCAAAAGGCTGAGACTGATGCGGCTTGGGTCCATGAGCTCGAGGAGCAGGTGGCTCGTCTCCCCACCGGGGATCTTCCTTGGGAGCTCTTACGTCTCCAGTCCCGGCTGGAGTTCATTACCGAGGAGTAAGAGCGAGAGCGGCAGGAGCGACAGAAGATGGATACAGAGCTATCTTCCCTTCGGGTCCAACTGGGCATCGCTGGGCACGAGCGCCGTAGCATTGAGGAGCTATACCGACGTGCTCGGCAGCGGGCTCAGGAGCATGGGCCGGCGAGTGCCTTCACAGCCAGCGTGGCCATCTCCTCTGGTCAGGCTGGCCCAAGCACCATGGGTCCACCGCCGTCGCCGTCGCCGTCCAGAGGACCAGTACTGGATGCCCCAGATGAGGCTCAGAGCCAATTTGACGAGGGGGCCGGGGAGAGTCAGTCTTGACGGCTGTTTGTCATGTATTTTCCTTTCTTTTTGTAAGTCCTGATGATGATGGACTCTTCATCTTTTCACACATGTATATGAAACTTTTTTTAAATATAAATGAAACTTTTCGCACTTCTTTTGCCTCTGTCTTTGATTTACATACTTGTGCCCTGTACATGATTTAGCAAACAAGTTATGTATCTATTCAGGCTTAGCCCCTTGCCCAGTTAAGTAATCGATTCTTTCCTTGATAGAAGAGTCAAGGGGCAAAGCCTTTATTAACAAAGGTAATGATAACCATTAAAAGAAATGGAGTTATGCAACATTCAAGCATGCATATGCTTGCTGAAAATAAAAGGAGTGAAACACACCAAATGCGACAAGCAGATGCTAATTGAAATATTTTTGTTTGGTTTTGATTTTGATTTTTTTTTTTTTTTGAAATATATATTTTGTTTGGATTTTGAGATATATATATTTTTTTAAATTTTGAGATATATATATATATATATTTTTTTTGAATTTTGAGATATATATATATATATATATATATATATATATATTGGATTTTGAAATATTGTGCAAACTAAAAGACCAGCATGGTACTCAGATTAAAAGAACATATTCATTTATTAACTTAATTCCCAAATTGTTCTTTAATAATCTAACTTAGACTCATCGTGCTTGAGCTTGTGTTTTCATTCGTGATCCCATTTGATGGTCCGACTCAAAGTCAATCTAAGCCGTTCCTTAAGCTTGGAGTACGCCTCTTCAGAAAGAGTGGAAGAATTTGTTTAGAAAGCCCACGAGAGGGTTCCGGAGACTAAAAAAGATGTCCTTTCTTTACCCTAATATTCGTTGGGGTTCGGTCATTTTCTTTCCGGAGTATTTATCGACCTTGCGTTCCCTTTTCATTTGATTTCATGGCCTTGGTGTAACGTATGTAATGTAATGGCCTTTTGATTTGATGCTTGGTTTTTTGCCCTTTTGCTTTTGCTTTTCTTTTCAACGGATCTCCCTCTTTTTTTTATGACGGCCTTCTACTAAGATGGCGGGTATTTTTGATAGTCTATTCTAAGCCTCGTTCCAATATCATAGGCCGAATGTAAAAATATAATTTTCCTTAAAAAGAATGATTTGCACTTTACACCTTTAGTCAAGCTTTCAGTATTCCTTCGGACTTTACATCTCTTGTTACTCACGAACCAAACGTATCAATATGTGTAGTCATGTGTTTGAATTAAATTATCCAGACTTATAAGAGAATTTAAGTTTCAAAATTTTCCGTTTCCATTGGTCTTTGCACCATGCTGATGACTCTCTAATCTAAGGATAGTATTTCTTAAGATACAAACCATTCCAGAGGTGAGTTAACTCTTGTCCTTCTACATTAACTAAGCGATAGGCATTACCAGGAAAAGCATGCGATATGACATATGGTCCTTCCCAATTGGGTTGGAGCTTAGAACGCGGATCACCAGGTTTTATAAAAATTCTTTTGACGACCATTTCACTAACTTTGAACTTACGTTCAATGACTTTCTGATAAAAACGTGCTAATCTATTTTGATATACTCTTGTATGATTAGCAGCTGACCATCTTTTCTCGTCTAAGAGTTCCAATTGAGCGAGGAGTGTTGAACGATGCTCATCAATAGAGAATTCCTTATTCAATTGTACTCTTAATGATAGTATGAGGATTTCGTATGGAACTACCACCTCCATTCCAAATGTTAAGGAATACGGAGTCTGCCCAGTGGGCGTGCGGATTGAAGTTCGGTATGCCCATAGAGCCTCAATCAGTTTCTCTGGCCAATCTGTGAATTTATTAGATTTACACATCTTTTTTATGATTTTTATCAAAGTCTTGTTAGTTGCCTCTGCTTGGCCATTGCCTTGCGGATAATAAGGAGATGAATGATGCAATGCAAATTTATACTTGTTGCAGAGGTCCTTCAGTTCCTGTGATACGAACTGCAGTCCATTGTTGGTGACGATAGTGCTTGGAATTCCGAATCTGGTGATGATGTTCTTCATGATGAATTTACAGACGGTTGATGCTTTGACTTCGGTGTAAGCTTCGGCTTCTGCCCATTTGGTGAAGTATCCCGTTGCCGTGAGAATGAAGGATTTTTGCTTAATGCTGGAATGAGAATTACCATGGGGTCCAATGACGTCAAAAGCCCACATGGAGAAAGGCCATGGGGAGGAAACAAGATGGAGTGAAGATGCAGGAGAGTGGATCTTGTCGGCGTGAACTTGACACTTGGCACACCTACGAACATATCCTACAGAATCTTCTTCCATGGTTGGCCAATAGAATCCTTGTCTAAGGATCTTCTTTGATAGCATTTGTCCATTAACATGGCCACCACAAACTCTAGTATGAGCTCCTTCCATGATCTTCCAAAACTTATCTTCGTCTAAACATCTCAAGAGAACTCCATCAAAACCTCTTTTATAAAGTGCTCCTCCAACTAGAGTATACCTCTGAGCAACTCTCCTGATAGCCCTTTTTTCCTCAGCTGTAGCTTCTTCAAGATATGATTGATCTTCACAGTATCTGGCAATTTCATAATATTATGGTTTCTGTTCATCATCCATCTCTTCTTGTGATTCTAATAACATTATTTCTTGTTTCTCCACAATATCTCCATTTCTGACCTTCTTCAGCAACTTCTCCTTAGTCCTAAGGAAGGAAGGGTCTTTCATAGCGGGTAAGAGACGCCTATGAACGATGATTGATTCAGATTGTTTGCTGATTGGAAAATCGAGGGATGATGCAAGAGAAGGTAGAGCGTCAGCTAAGATGTTCTGATTTCGAGGAACATGGATGAAGATCAATTTAGTGAAAAGCTTAGCATAAGCCGAAGTAAGTTCTTGATAAGGCTTAAACTTGGGATCAAGAGTTCGATATTTGGTTAACACCTGGCGAAGGATTAATTGGCTATCAACCACAATTCTGAGTTTGGTGGCACCATGGAGATGAGCAGCCTCGAGGCGAGCAAGGAGTGCCTCGTATTCAACTATATTGTTAGTGACTGGAAAGTCAAGTTGAAAGGTTTGTGGAATGGTGACACTTTCAGGTGACAACAGAACAATGCCAATGCCCTTATCGTGGGATTTCAGAACTCCGTCAAAATGCAGAGTCCACATATCATCTTTGATTCTGTCTATGGACATCAGTTCCTCATCCATAAACTCCGATTGGACTGGATCAAAACGAGGAAGGGGATGATGAGCAAGATGTTACGCTATGACATAGCCCTTGATTGCTTTCTGTTGAATGTAAGTGATATCAAATTGAGATAGAAAGCTTTGCCATCGTGCTAACCTATCAGTGAGGATGGATTTCTTAAGAAGAAACTTAATGGGATTCATCCTAGTGATGAGATGAACTTCATGAGCCAGAAAGTAGTGCTTCAATTTCTGAAATACCCAAACAAGTGCTGCACTTGTTTTCTCCATCGCTGTATACCTCTGTTCACCGGGGTTGAGAAGTTTAGAGAGATAGTAGGCTGCCCTCTCCTTTCCTTCTTCATCTTCTTGTGCTAAGACAGCCCCCACCGCATCATCCAGGACAGAAATATATAGAATTAAAGGTTTGTTTGGAGATGGTGGTCTCAAGACAGGAGGACTTGCTAAATAATTCTTCAATCCATCAAATGCCTCATGATACTTATTGTCCCAATCGAATTTGACTCATGGCTTGGTAAGCTCATAAAACGGCTTACACCTTTGTGAATGTTGGGTGACAAAGCGACGAATAAATTGCAACCTCCTGATCAATCCTTTTAACTCTTTCAAATTTTTGGGAGGTGGCATCTCATTGATAGCCTTAGCCTTGTTGGGATCGATCTCAACTCCCTACTTACTGACAATGAATCTGAGTAATTTCCCTGAGGATATCCAGAATACACATTTCTTGGGGTTCATCTTCAACTGATATTCTCTTGATCTTTCTAAAACTTTGGCATGCTCAGCCTTAGTTTTGGATTTCACTAACAAGTCATCCACATACACTTCTAGATCGATGTGCATCATGTCATGGAATATTGTCATCACAACCCTCTAGTAAGTAGCTCCAACATTCTTTAATCCAAAAGGCATCACGACATAGCAATATGTCCCCCAAGGTGTAGTGAATGATGTTCTCTCTTGATCTTCTTCTGTCAATTTAATTTGATTATATCCTGAGAATCCATCCATAAATGACAGAGTTTCATAGCCAACTGTGTTGTTAATGAGTGCATCAATATGAGGTAGTGGAAAGTCATCTTTAGGACATGCCCGGTTTAAATCTCGAAAGTCAATACAGATTCTGACTTTTCCATCCTTTTTCATAACCGGGACTATATTGGCCACTTATTGCGGATAGAGGACAACTCTAATAAACTTGGCTTTATACAGCTTATCGACCTCTTCCTTCATTTTCAAAGCCATTTGTGGGTGGAATCGCCTTAACTTCTGTTTAACCAGGCTAGCTCCATCCTTTAATGTCAATCGATGTTCTACTAATGATTAGTCTAACCCCGGTATATCCTCATAACTCCAGGTGAATGTGTCCTTATAATCCTTGAGAATTTGGACCACTGCCTTCTCATCTACTTGAGATAAGTTCTTACTGACGAGGACAACCTTAGGTTTGTCTATAGTTTCTAGATTAATCTCTTTGGTAGGCTCTTCTACGGCAGTTGATGATTCATCAAATCTTTTCACTCCACTAGCATGCGTCTCAGCCGCGTCCTCGTCATCTTCCTCATCTTCAATAATGGGGTCTTTCTCGTGTATCAGTTCATACACCCCATATCCATCATTGACTGACTCATCATCTTCACAATCTTCTATCATCTGAATATGATTCTCTAATAGCTGAGGGATCATAGAGCAAGAAAGGCATTCGGTAGCTAGATCTTGGAGGTATCTATTTGGAATTCTCCTACCCTTAGATTTCCTAGACTTCCTAACCTGATTAACTTGTCTAGAACTAGACTCCCTATCCTGACCTAATAAGGAGGAAGAAGGATAAAAATTATAGGGTACATGAGGGAATACAAGAGAATCCTCCCGAGGGGAGGGACATAGTTGATCTAGAAGAGAATCTTACTTGAATGACCCACTCGGTGGGGTACAATCGGACAAGTAGGAAGTTTCCTCAACAAGGATCTGAGAGGAAGAAGTTGCCGAATTGGCGTTTTATTTTGGAGAAAGGAGGAGTTAATCATGAAACAAGAATGGATATGAGTAGGAGGAGAATAAGATGGAGGAAGTGGCACTAAGGCCAAAGGATTGGGGGGATCATACAATAGTATGTCCTAGATCAAATCATAAATCCTCTCTAGTTTGAGAGGAGGTTGAGGGATAAAGTCCCATGAGGACAGAGTAACCATAATGGGCGGAGCCCGTGGAATATCTTCAGTGATGACCCGCGACCAAGTCGGGGTTAGAAGCAGAGTGCGGAATAGAGTATGAAGGGTGAAAATGCCAGAGGGATAAGTTCCTCTCCGAAGAAATCAGTAGTGTAACGTAACCAGCTTTATAGGGGTCATCTGCTCCCCTTCATATGTTTCCTCGGACAGCAGAATTCTCTTGTCAAAAATGGCGCCAGGATCTTCAATCAGCTCGTTTATCAGCTACGGCCATTTCGGCTATGAGGGATCAAGGAATAATCTGTTCAGTGCAATGTACATATCCCTTAGGTCGAACCACCAGTACCATTCACATTTTGGATCTTGGAATTTCCTCCTTTCCATCGGCCGCAGAGCCTCCAAGGACTGGTACGTCAGCAATTCTGAGCAATGTCTGGCCAGGTCCCTTCCATAGATGTCATGCAGGTCGAACTGGGAAGTAATTAGCACTGTGTTATCATTATCATGATTGATTACGGGTCCTTTGACAAAATGTGTACGCAGAGTCCATGTCAAGGGATCTCGGCCTCCTTTGCATGGTGTGGTCATTGTTTCCCAGGCCTTCTAACCGTCTTCATCTTCTTGTTGCTGTACGATGTCATGCCTGACTCTTCTTGGCCTATAGCCCAGGCCATTATCGGGTGTCCTTCGGCTATCTTTAATAGGCGTAGTTCTGCTCTGCAATTGTGTGCCCAGGCCCTTTCTAGGCTGATAGCCACCTTTCATCATAATTTTCTAACCAGGGGTACTCATGCACTTCCCCCGTTTCATGGCATCAATTGGATAGGAATCAAGTGTATTGGCTTTCAAAGGATCAGCCATAGGATGACAAACCTGTAATACCAGCAACAGAGGTTGTTGGCCAGGTAAAGGGGTCGGCCTAATATTCAAAGAATGAGTGGTAGCAAGAATCGGCATACTCGTGACCTCAATAATGCGTCCCTTGTATGGGAATTTAAGGAATTGATGATTTGTAGAGGGAATTGCCTCAAGGGACTTAATGTAAGGACGACCAAGGATGGCCTTCAACAAAGGGTCGATCTCCAAGACATGGAACTCGACCTCGGTATGGCGTACAGGGCCTAACTCTACCTTTAAGTAGACCATTCCCAGAGGGGAACATGTGGAGTTATCATAAGCTGTAACAGAAATTGGAGAAGGCAGCCATTTCTCCTTGGGTATACCACATAGTTCAAGGGTCTTTGGTGATAGAACATTGATTGAGGCCCCTGTGTCAACCAGGCATACGTCTACAACCTTCTTGCATATATTGACCATAATACTCAGAGCCATGCCTCTCGCTACTGGTGGTGCTAGTTCCGAAGTATGGAATGAAATAGAGAGCTGATCCCCATGAGGAACTAACAGCGTAGTGATCTTTTCCACCAGCACGTCTTCGTTGACCATTACCTTCTACAGATACTCCATCAGAACTTTCTGATGGGTCTTGGATCTCTTGATCAACTCAAGTACGGAGATTCGTGTCGGTGTCCTGTCTAATTGTTTCAACAGGTCATACTGAGTGCCTGGTGCACTCTCATCATTATGTATTTCCTCTGGCGGCTGTGATGGGCCGTCTCTGACCGTGGACTGAGGAAAGACCTTATTGAAGATCCTCCCGCTTCAGAGCGTGTGTTCTTCAAGCGTGGAAGGTCCAGGTGACAGTTTGAGCACCGCTGGGTTGGTGGGTGGTTGGTATGCGGGTGATGGTGCGGATTTGTTTGGTGAAGGCATGGTGCGGATGAGAGGTTTAGAGGGTTGAATGGTGGAGGGGTAAGTGGTTGATGCGGGTGAAGTGGGGAATGGCATACGGAGCAATGGTTTGGATGGTTGTATGGTGCTGGGATAAGTGGTTGCGATAGGTGAGGTGGGGAATGGCATGCAGAGCAGTGGTTTGGATGGCAGAAGGGGTGTATAGTTGGCTTGCGGACGGTTGTCTAATGGAGGCGTGATGGTGGATGGTGTAATGGGTGTGGGTAGAAGGTATGTGGGTGTTGGTACAGGTGTAATGGTGACGGGTTGCGGTTTGGGTATGCGGAGAATGCGGTGTGGCAGTTGTTCGGCGGTGCTCGGGATGTGGCCTGTTGAGTAAATAGAGGAAGAGTCATCTACCTTCCATTGTTGCCCTCGGTTAGCCTCAGACTAGCTATTTGTCAAAATAGGGGCAATCTGATTCTGATGTTGATGCTCTGGTAGCGGGTTTTGCACTATACCCATGTTCGGAGGTGCTACCCCCTATGCTGGCATTCTCTGTTGTTGTTGTTGTTGTTGGGGTTGTTGTTGTTGATGTTGTTGTTGCTGCTGTTGGGGTCTTCTCGCCTTCAAGGTGGATATGTATTTCCTCATCTCCTCCCAGTCAATGCCGCCTTGTTCATTGAGATCATGGATGTAATCTCGGAATTGGAAGCAGGCATCTATCGTGTGCCCAGGTTGTCTATGAAAGTAACAGTACCTGGAGGCATCGACATTCTGGGGCCAGACTGTTTTCTCTCTAGGCAAGACTAAGGCATTGGCTGCCATCAAGGCATTAAAGATATCCAATAGAGATTCTGGGAGTGCCGGATATGCTGCCCTTTTCGAGCCTGGAGGCTTCCTTAGCTGATTGTAATCGCTAGGAGGAGGTACATTATGGTATGTCGGCGGTGCGCACGGCTGGTACTGTTGCTGTGGAGGCTGGTACTGCTGGTTCGGAGGCTGCCGGTACTGCTGCTGCTGTGGCTGCTGGTACTGCTGCTGCTGTGGTTGCTGATACTGTTGGTTCGGCTGCTGGTACTGCTGGTTCGGAGGTCTATAAGCTTGCTGGTTTGGAAGTATGTAACCTTGCTGGTTTGGTGGTTTGTAACCTTGCTGGTTTGGTGGTTATTGGTTTCTCACGAACTGGGGCTGATTATTGTTCATGATGCTGACTTGGTTGTAGGAGAGTGTGCCCTCAATTGTCGGACCCATGCTAGGAGAGTTTGGTACGGCAGGCTTCTGAGGTGGAGGTCTGCTAGGTCGGTAAGGATCAAAGACGCTGGAGAAGGTGGCATCCTTGAAGGCGTTCTGACAATAACGCGCCCTTTCATAGAGTTCCGCCATGCTGGTTAGATTGTTCAATGCAAGGACTAGCTTGTATTGGGGTGTGGCATTGGAGACCAACATTTTGACCTGTTCGGATTCAAACATATGATCCATAATTTTCTCTACCATGCTCCTCCACCTATCAGCGAATGTGATGAAGTCTTCATCGGGCTTCATCTTCTCAGCCACCAGATCAGTTATAGACAGAGACGGTGCGACTCTGTCCTGATATCGTTGAATGAATTTCATTGATACGATACCATAATCCTCCACTTTAGATGGTTCTAATGAGAAGAACCACTCGAGTGCTGGTCCCTCTAATGGTTTTCTGAAAAGGAAAGCCAACGACCTCTTGTCGTTCTGCCAGAAGGATGATTCGTACATGAACTCCTTCAGGTGGGTAAAGGGATTACCAGTACCATTGTATTTCCTATACACTGGGATTTCTGAAGGTGGTAGGTGAAACACAGGCAGACTTGGAAGATTAATCTTAGGGACAACCTTGACTCCCATCATCTTCTGGAAATTGTTGAATTGCTCATCCATGCATTCCATCTTCGCGTGCAGGGCTTGAGTTGTTGGATCAACTTGGGGAGGAGGTGGTGGTGGTACATGATAGGCCTGGTGTCTGGAATATGCAGGGCAAGGTGGACAATAAGGCTGTGGTCTGGTAGCGCTTCCGCCATGCCCGAAGGCATTTGGTAAGTTGGCGCTGGCGGTCTGGCCGGTTGCCTTGAAGTAGATAATTATGGCCCAGATGGCCGGGAGGTTGAAACTTGAAGGCCTTCCATGGCCTGATGAATAAAGGAAGTATGCTGGGGAGGAGGTTGAGGAATAACAGGAGGAACCACAGGATTTGGTTCAGTAGACTGTACGGGCGTCTTCCCCTTCAAGATGGATTGGATTGCCTTGAGCTGTTGAGGATCCAGATGGGAGGCCAGAACTCCCAGAGCGTTGACTAGATCGGAGGGATTGGATAATGAGAGTTCATTCGGATCCATGGCTCCCTCAAAGATAGGATTAGACATCGCATGCACATGCGGAGGAAGATCAACGCCAGAATTGTGTTGATCATGAATAAAAGGAGGAGGGATATTGGGGTTTCCCTCATGTTCAGATAGGTAGGAATGAGGATCATGGGGGGCATTAGCATCTCCTCCGAGTTTATAATGGTAATTAGATTCATGAGGGGCATTAACATCTCCCTCGTAGTTGACCAGAGCACCTGAAGCCATGCTCAAATCTCTACCTGATTGAAGCAACATGGTATTAGATTTTTCAATAGAGATTTGCAGACAAGTTATGCAGAGATTAAACAAATAATTGGATGTTTAACGTTGTCTTAGGATTCCTTGTTGGATTATTTAGATTCTGTTAACCACAAATTCACTCAACGGGTAGGATCCTAGTTTCAATTCAGTTTCTACCGTTATATTCTAAGGCTCTTTCTCACAACGATATGAAAATCTAACTAGGACTTCAATTGGTACAACCAGCCTGATGAACAAGGTGGAATACCTTGATTTTGGGGACTTACGGAGGTCTTTAACATCAACCACTCTAGTTTGATCGAGGGATCGACCAAATCAAAGAGAGGTGAAGACGTCAAGAAATGTGTTCCTATGAGAAGGGGGGAGTTAGCCCCAGTGCGTATGACCTGTGGCCGGGATGGCCTCTAATGCATAATATGTAATGGGTAATAGCAATCAAATCAGAAATATGAGGACTGAAGAACAAAAAAAAAATCTGCTTGAATCGCATAGTTGTTCCTTGACGCTATTCAAAATAGAGTCTTATTCTGTCGCAGAGCCTCAAGCAACAGGCAGTAGAGAAATTTTGCCTGAAAGGCGCAGGGCATGAACGATGCTGTATGAAACGCGTCGCTGTTCCTAGACGCTTTTCAAGGCGCAGAGTCAACAATTAAGAAGGAATTTCTGGGTCAATTCCCTCTCAAACTAACAGGATAAAGTGGCAAATAATCGGCTCATGCGAGTCTTTTTTTATTATTTTAATTTTTAACACGATGATTTATCATGTAAACAACTAAAACATTCAATCAATCACACATTCTTCCTATTACAATCACAACTTTTCAATCAATCAAACGGGGAGGGCAAGATCTTGCCGCAAGGGTGTACACGTGGTGTACGTAGGAATAACAATTAAACTAAAAACTCACCGATCGGTGAGGGCGTGTCCGAGGGACACAAGTGATACATCGTGGGTGCCCGATTGATAAAAGCAATAACAATAATTTAAAAGATGGTGAGACCAAGTCCCACCGTAATCGTCAAAAAGCTGTGAGTGCTCAAATCGTGATGTGTGAAATCATGAAAAATTGTATTTATTATGTGACAAATAAACCTATTAAAAACTAAGTGTGATCGCCAGAAACTTTTGACTAAAAAGCTTCAAAAGATAAAGATGATCGCTAACCTGTTTCAGACGTGGGAGATGTTAAAGTTCTTGATTATTTCTCTTCAGCCGGCTGAAGAAAAAGAGCCCTTCTAACTTTGTTCTTGTTTTGAATGTTGATGGGACTTTGAGGATTGTCCTGATTTCCTTTATTAATTCCCTCCTTTTGATCTTCTGATGTTGACAATTGTACCTTGCAAAGAATAAGATAAAAGAGAATAATAAGAACTAAATGGAGGTAGTATCTATTCTAATGAGAATTTTAATCATGCAACTCAAATAAGATGAACTCACTTGTTTTGTGGTCTTTAAAACCCCTCAACATGTGGGTTGGAAATATATGCTAGTGTTGTGTGAATAACATGAACTGATGTAATGAATAGAACTATGAAACTAATATGATGATGAAAACAAGAGAAAGAAAGATTGATTGGATGGCCCCTGAAAGCCTTAGTCTTGAATAATCTTGAAGGATGAAGAAAGGACGAAGAAAGGATGAAGCTTGCTTCAAGACTCCTAGAAGTAGCAGCGTCTCGATCCTTTAACTCCTTCAGCGTTTGGACATCGTCTCTCTCTCGAATTCTTAACCATTTTTCCAAAGATTTCCACTAATATTTTCCACTAACTTTTTAATGACAAAGGGCTTGGATATTTATAGAGTTGAGTTCGCGCATCCGCAGTTATTTACGGATTAACATGAAAGAGTTTGAAGTCAATCCAACCAAGAAATAGATAAACACAGGTTAATTCATCATTATCTATAATTACTTAAAACGCGTCGCCTATAGGAGACGTCTTTTAGCTTAATTAAGATAAAGATAAACTCGGGAAGAAGAAACAGAAACACTTTAGGACACCTAAATAGCGTCGTGCTGTTAAGACGTCTTTTATTCAATTAACAAATTAATTTAAAAATCATATTAAAAATCAAAATATGAATAAAACCCTAAATGACATCTTCACAAGTGGACGTCTTTTAGAATTTTTCATATTTGATTTAAAATCTGAGTTAAAATCGCTTTTGTTAATAAACTTAAATGATATCTTCCTAACCTGATGTTGTTCAGACAATTATTCCTGAAAAATAATAAAAATTAACTAATGATTAAATATTAGACCACTTTGAGGCATTATTATATGATATGAAATTTACTCAAAATGATGTCAAAATTAGCGTGTCTACAAAGTTGTTAATGGTTCATCAGATGAACTATCAGTTTCAGAACCTATTCAAGAAAATACACAAGAACCTCGTAGGTTAGATAGAATACCTAAACCACTAGAAAGATATGTGGGACATATTAATTTGGATGGTTCTAGGATATTCTATAATGAGGATGATGATCCTAAGACTTATCAGGTGGCCGTTGAAAGTCTAGAGGCTGGGAAATGGCGAGAAGCCATGAATTCTAAAATTCAGTCCATGCACATCAACCAAGTTTGGAACTTGGTTGACTTGCCTGAAGGTATAGTACCTATCGACTGCAAATGGATCTTTAAAAGAAAGATTGGTGCAGATGGACAAAGAGAGACGTATAAGGCAAGGCTAGTGGTGAAAGGGTATCGTCAAAGGTAATGAATTGATTATGACAAGACCTTCTCACCTGTTGCCATGATTAAGTCTATCAGAATTCTCTCACCATTACAGCATACCATGATTACGAGATCTGACAGATAGATGTGAAGACGGCCTTCCTCAATGGAAACCTTGTGGAAGAGGTGTATATGATACAACCAGAGGACATCACATCAAAGGAATCTCTAGATATGGTATGCAAGTTGCAAAGGTCCATTTATGGACTGAAGCAAGCTTCCCATAACTAGAACATAAGGTTTGATGAGGCAATTAAATCTTATGGTTTCATTAAGAATAAAGATGAACCTTTTGTATACAAGAAAAACAGTGGGAGCGCAATCACATTCCTAGTTCTTTACGTTGACGATATCCTAGTCATTGGAAATGATGTAGGGATAATCTCATCAGTAAAGATCTGGCTATCCAAGAACTTCTCCATGAAGGATTTGAGAGAAGTATCTTACGTATTTGGAATACGGATCTATAGAGATAGATCAAATAAGATACTTGCGTTAACCCAATCCATGTACATAAAAACCATTGTCAAAAGATTTGGCATGGAAAACTCCAAGAGAGGTCTCATATCGATGAGACATAGAATTTATCTCTCCAAAGGTCAGTCTCCCAAGACTTCTGAGGAGAGGGCAATGATGGATAAGATTCTCTATGCATCAGCCATAGGTTCCATCATGTATGCCATGCTATGTACTAGACTTGATGTTGCATATGCTCTAAGCGTTACGAGCAGACATCAGGCACATCCAGGTGATGAACACTGGAAGGCTGTGAAATGCATCCTTAAGTACTTGAGAATAACTAAGGATAAGTTTATGGTCTATGGAGGAGGAGACGTAAAGCTGCAAGGATACACTGATTCAAGTTTTCAGTCTGATTCTGATGACAGCAAGTCGACATTAGGTTTTGTCTTCACACTCAACGGGGGAGCAGTGAGCTGGAAAAGTTCCAAGCAGGAAACCACTGCTGATTCGACAACGGAAGCTGAGTATATTGCTGCCGCTGAAGCCGCCAAAGAAGCTGTTTGGCTGAAGAAATTCATCGACGATCTTGGTGTGGTGGAAAGCATCTCTGGTCCCGTCCCACTGCTATGTGACAACAATGGGGCGATTGCTCAAGCGAAAGAGCCGAGGTCTCATCAGAAGTCGAAGCACATTCTGCGGCGCTTTCATTTGATCAGGGAGATTATAGCTCGAGGAGATGTCGTAGTGGAAAGAGTTCCTCCAGTCGACAACATAGTAGATCCACTGACAAAGCCTTCGTCTCAAAATGTCTTTGAGCGTCACTTAAAGAATATGGGTATTTTGTATAAAAGTGATTGGCTTTAGTCCAAGTGGGAGATTGTTAGTATTAGGTGGTCTCAAAGCCAATCTAATACTATGTATTGATTCAGTTTTTAATAAATGGCATTAATTCATTGTGTGTAATTAGTTCAATCTATGTTTATTGTATCATAATGAAGTTCATGAACATGTGCAACAATCTTCGGATTATGGTGAGATCATAATTACGGGACCAAAGACTTATAAACACATGTTCTTAATTGTAACGACCCGCCATCCTATGACCGGAGACCCGGTCACTAAATGGATGTCGGCCCATTAACTGTGGGTTCACACCCGGATCTCACACAACACATCTGGAGGAGTAAGTGCTAAACAAGGCTAAATATAACAATCGCACGGACTACAAAGGTAAACGAGTGCGCAGAAAGGAAAATAATAATGTCCGTATACAGTCCAACAATAATTACATGGTCCAACAAATCAAATAAGTACAGGCAGAAGGAAAGTACAACAACATCGGGGCATACCCCGGAACTAAGACAGCTGCTGGTCCGCACACCAAGAAGACACCACGCTACCGCTGCGCCACTCTGATCCACACCTGAAACCGCAGGGAGTGAGCCACACCAGAATTGGGCTCAGTAGGGATCATCCGATCCCCTGCCTCCCACTCACACACCCACAAGTGTAACAACAGGAGTATATAGCAATTTAAATAAAGCAGTAAACATAGCACCCAACTCAGATATGAAACGTACGATAAGCAGTGTAGCAAGAACCATTCTAAGCAACTCAAAGAACCCAACACAGAGTCACGTCTCACAGCCAAAGTCCACAAGGCGACTGAACCACACTGACGACCGAAGTCAAACGTCGCCTCCCAACACTACCACCAATGCTCACGCCTGTCCACCCCTACAGTGTTCCGGGGCACTGTAGGGTGAGGCAGTGAGTCAAACTAGGACTAGCTGGAACCAGTGTACCGCCACTGCCAGCTATGTGTGCACACAAGCAGTCTAGACTACTGTCCTACTGTCTGGATTGCCTCCACGCTAGGCCTCAGCGCTTCAGGAGGGCCCTGGGGACCGGTGAACCCCCGTCAAGCCGAAGCTACAGGAACTACCCACAACCCTAACCTCCCGGGCTGCGTCAGGCCAAAGGGCTAAGGGTACCACTCGTAACCTTGATCAAAGGTTACATCAGGCCCAGTGGCTACAGGGGTAAAACAACTCCACAACCAGCTCCACAGCAAGAAACGCGCCGGAAGCTGCCACGACAAACAGGGAAACCCGACCCGCTGAGGCCAAGCAGCAACCCCTCGGATAGCGTACCAGCTACTCCAGCCCGATGGGCTCAAGGTGGTTCTGCTTCCCTCAGCCAAAGGTAAACCACAACATGTACCCTACCTCCCACCGGTACGGCACAAAGCCTCATAGACACCATGGCCCTTTTCCCACCGGCCCATGGTGACAAACGGAAACCACAGTCATATCGATCCACAGTCGTATAAGCACACACACACATATAACATGCTGTAATTCAATTCACACAGAAGTCCTCAGTCTCAGTGTACAACGTAAAACAAGCCTTAGAACCGCCAACAGTGAAACCCAAGCTAAAACCAGCACCCAGACAGTTCTGTCTTGAATCGCGTCGACCGAGGTCGACGCCATTCAAGTCCCTCAGACAGGTTCATTTAAAAGTCAGATTATTCCTTGAAACGCGTCGTCATAGGGAGACGCCCTTTAAAACGCGTCCGCGTCCATCGACGCCATTCAAGTTGAAATCCCAGATTTACAGACCCACATACGGGGTGATTTCCTGCCTAAGTGGCGTCATGATGGCCCGACGTCCTTTCTAAAAGGCGTCGTCCACCCATGACGTCATTTAGCGCCAGAAACCCTATTTCGCGAAACCTCGAATAGGGAGGTTTTTGCCCTAAAAGGCGTCGTACTGCCCTGACGCCCTTCTGAAAGGCGTCGACCAGGCACAACGCCGTTTAGCGCCAGAAACCTGATTCCCTGGTTCGAACCGAGGGTTTCTCCCTTAATCCCAAGCATCCCGAAAAAGCCCCAAAACCAAAAGGGGGAGGAAGAGAAAGCCAACCACCACAGTCATGCTACGAAACCACGTTCACAAGCACCGCTATTCCCACAAGGAATCCCCTAAACATGCTCAATCTAGCCCCACACATCAAGTCATGCCAAGAAACACACGAGTAACACATGCAAGGTTCGTCCCCCTACCGGTTCTTGAACTCCTCCAAGCTCCTCGCCGCCGACCCGTCTCGCCCCACGCCGCCGCCGGTACCTTCGGGGACGCCGCCACTCCGCCGGGACGTCGGCCGCCGTCCGGAGAAGGGAACGCCGCGAAGGAGGTGGTGGAGGTAGAGGTGAGAGGTAAGGAGGCTATGGAGTAATGGAAGAGGAAGGAGAGGAAGGGAAGGGAGGAAGGAGGGCAAAGGGAGCGGAGAGGGCGAAGAGAGAGAGTGGGAAGGCGAAAATGAGGGAAAGAAGGGGAGGCTCGCGGGGTCAATCTAAATCTAGGTAAAACGCGTCGATCGAGGTAGACGCCTATCAGTCTGACAGGACGGGCCGTACTGACAGCGCTCTGAAACGCGTCGCTCACCGTGGACGCCGTTTAGACGATGTGACAGGCCGTACTGACGACGCTCTGGCGCCGTACCCTGACATCGCAGATGTCGCAGTCTGAATCGCGTCGACCAACCTGGACGCCGTTCAGACGAAGTGACAGGGGCCGTACTCTCGCGGCCCGAAACCCGCCCACGTGGCACAACAGCAAGCAGACCTAAATGGCGTCCACACAACCTGACGCCTTTTGAAAGGCGTCGAGCAGTGCTGACGCTATTCAGCCAAGAATCTCAAGACCCCACAGGGTCCAAACCAGGGGATCCGGCCCGATCCCGACCCGAATACAGAACCCGAAACCTCAGTCCTTACAATCTCCCCCCCTTAAAAGAATTTCGTCCTCGAAATTTGCAACTGCTCAGCGCTCAACTCGGCTAACCATCACATGCCGGCACACCGATCACCACAATCATTCTCACCAATCGCACACACAAGGCTCCACATAATTAGCCAATCACATTCTCATCAAGCTAACCAAGATTCTCGATTCTAACAGAAGCTGAAAGATCATAATAACTACACACTAGCAAGGCACATATTACAAAAACCGATTCTCCACCAAACTCAAATACATAAAAGTGCCACAAGAGTTCACAACCACCTTTGAAAAAGACAAGATAAAAGTGCTTTTCTAGTCTGATATCTCGAATCCCCACCAAGAGATGCAACACCACTCAACGTCCCGGCTCCTACTGACCACTCGGTTCCGGATCCGCCTTACTCTTCTGGGGACAATTTCTCAGAAAGTGCCCCTTCTTACCACAGCCAAAACAGCCACTAGAGACCAATGGGCACGTCCGACTGCCATGATGACCACCACAATGGGAACAATGACCTACCGCATCCTGCCTCGCTCCCTGCCGCCTGCTAGCCCCAGACTGCATCTGATGAATCGGACCGTCGCTGCCCTCACCACGAGGCATCTCTTGGGACCTGAACCCGAAGGAACTCGGACCGCCTGACGAAAAGATCGTTGATCTGCTCCTGCCTTGCTGCTCCCCTCGTGCCGAACGCTCCAATTCTCTCGCCATCTGTTGGAATTGAGTCTCCATCGCTGCCGCGCATCGTGCTGCTGACGCCAGATCTCTACAATGCTGAGGTGCTACCATTGACCTTAGATCATACCGAAGTCCGCCCATGAATCTCTCTGTTCTAATTTCCTCGTGCTCAGATATATGTGGTACGAATCTTCCTAGAGCCACAAACTTCGCTAGGTATTCTAAAACCGACATATCATTCTATACCAATTCCATAAACTCCATTTCCTCTGTCTTCCGAACGTGCCTCGGAAAGTACTGTCCACTAAACTCTTTCACAAATATCTCCCAAGGGATCTCTCTCAAGGACCTGTCTGCAAACATCATCCCTCTGGTAGCGACCCACCACTCATACGCATTGTCCTTCAACAAGTAGGTTGCCAACAAAGTTTTGTCATTCTCAGCACATTCTAGAACATCAAATGCCTTCTCCATTTCCATAATCCAAAGGGCTGCCTCGTCCGAGACAGGCCGTCCTGTGAAAGAAGGGGTCTTCAACTTCAAGAACCGGTCCAGTATCGTAGACTGACCGTCTCGGGAATTGGATCCCTCACTCCCAACTCCTTGCCGGTATCTAGACGTTGCCCCAATCATAGCTTCCCTGAAACCATCCACATTATGACCCTCTGCCCCTGAACCTCCATCATTTGCTTTCGAACCACGAGCCAATGGAACTTTCCTCTTCGGTGCCATCGCTGCCCCACAACACGCAAATCGAACCAAAACACGTCAAAACCTATCAATCTATACCAGCAGCCATCGCCTGTACAGACTCGTACTTATTGTTGGACAATAATATCTAACCTAGTTTATCACATACTCGACCAGACTGAGCTCTGATACCATCTGTAACGACCCGCCATCCTATGACCGGAGACCCGGTCACTAAATGGATGTCGGCCCATTAACTGTGGGTTCACACCCGGATCTCACACAACACATCTGGAGGAGTAAGTGCTAAACAAGGCTAAATATAACAATCGCACGGACTACAAAGGTAAACGAGTGCGCAGAAAGGAAAATAATAATGTCCGTATACAGTCCAACAATAATTACATGGTCCAACAAATCAAATAAGTACAGGCAGAAGGAAAGTACAACAACATCGGGGCATACCCCGGAACTAAGACAGCTGCTGGTCCGCACACCAAGAAGACACCACGCTACCGCTGCGCCACTCTGATCCACACCTGAAACCGCAGGGAGTGAGCCACACCAGAATTGGGCTCAGTAGGGATCATCCGATCCCCTGCCTCCCACTCACACACCCACAAGTGTAACAACAGGAGTATATAGCAATTTAAATAAAGCAGTAAACATAGCACCCAACTCAGATATGAAACGTACGATAAGCAGTGTAGCAAGAACCATTCTAAGCAACTCAAAGAACCCAACACAGAGTCACGTCTCACAGCCAAAGTCCACAAGGCGACTGAACCACACTGACGACCGAAGTCAAACGTCGCCTCCCAACACTACCACCAATGCTCACGCCTGTCCACCCCTACAGTGTTCCGGGGCACTGTAGGGTGAGGCAGTGAGCCAAACTAGGACTAGCTGGAACCAGTGTACCGCCACTGCCAGCTACGTGTGCATACAAGCAGTCTAGACTACTGTCCTACCGTCCGGATTGCCTCCACGCTAGGCCTCAGCGCTTCAGGAGGGCCCTGGGGACCGGCGAACCACCGTCAAGCCGAAGCTACAGGAACTACCCACAACCCTAACCTCCCGGGCTGCGTCAGGCCAAAGGGCTAAGGGTACCACTCGTAACCTTGATCAAAGGTTACATCAGGCCCAGTGGCTACAGGGGTAAAACAACTCCACAACCAGCTCCACAGCAAGAAACGTGCCGGAAGCTGCCACGACAAATAGGGAAACCCGATCCGCTGAGGCCAAGCAGCAACCCCTCGGATAGCGTACCAGCTACTCCAGCCCGATGGGCTCAAGGTGGTTCTGCTTCCCTCAGCCAAAGGTAAACCACCACATGTACCCCTCCTCCCACTGGTACGGCACAAAGCCTCACAGACACCATGGCCCTTCTCCCACCGGCCCATGGTGACAAACGGAAACTACAGTCATATCGATCCACAGTCGTATAAGCACACACACACATATAACATGCTGTAATTCCATTCACACAGAAGTCCTCAGTCTCAGTGTACAACGTAAAACAAGCCTTAGAACCGCCAACAGTGAAACCCAAGCTAAAACCAGCACCCAGACAGTTTTGTCTTGAATCGTGTCGACCGAGGTCGACGCCATTCAAGTCCCTCAGATAGGTTCATTTAAAAGTCAGATTATTCCTTGAAATGAGTCGTCATAGGGAGACGCCCTTTAAAACGCGTCCGCGTCCACCGACGCCATTCAAGTTGAAATCCCAGATTTACAGACCCACATACGGGGTGATTTCCTGCCTAAATGGCATCATGATGGCCCGACGTCCTTTCTAAAAGGCGTCGTCCACCCATGACGTCATTTAGCGCCAGAAACCCTATTTCGCGAAACCTCGAACATGGAGGTTTCTGCCCTAAAAGGCGTCGTACTGCCCTGACGCCCTTCTGAAAGGCGTCGACCAGGCACGACGCCGTTTAGCGCCAGAAACCTGATTCCCTGGTTCGAACCGAGGGTTTCTCCCTTAATCCCAAGCATCCCGAAAAAGCCCCAAAACCAAAAGGGGGAGGAAGAGAAAGCCAACCACCACAGTCATGCTACGAAACCACGTTCACAAGCACCGCTATTCCCACAAGGAACCCCCTAAACATGCTCAATCTAGCCCTACACATCAAGTCATGCCAAGAAACACACGAGTAACACATGCAAGGTTCGTCCCCCTACCGGTTCTTGAACTCCTCCAAGCTCCTCGCCGCCGACCCGTCTTGCCCCACGCCGCCGCCGGTACCTTCGGGGACGCCGCCACTCCGCCGGGACGTCGGCTGCCGTCCGGAGAAGGGAACGCCGCGAAGGAGGTGGTGGAGGTAGAGGTGAGAGGTAAGGAGGCTATGGAGTAATGGAAGAGGAAGGAGAGGAAGGGAAGGGAGGAAGGAGGGCAAAGGGAGCGGAGAGGGCGAAGAGAGAGAGTGGGAAGGCGAAAATGAGGGAAAGAAGGGGAGGCTCGCGGGGTCAATCTAAATCTAGGTAAAATGCGTCGATCGAGGTAGACGCCTATCAGTCTGACAGGACGGGCCGTACTGACAGCGCTCTGAAACGCGTCGCTCACCGTGGACGCCGTTCAGACGATGTGACAGGCCGTACTGACGACGCTCTGGCGCCGTACCCTAACATCGCAGATGTCGCAGTCTGAATCGCGTCGACCAACCTGGACGCCGTTCAGACGAAGTGACAGGGGCCGTACTCTCGCGGCCCGAAACCCACCCACGTGGCACAACAGCAAGCAGACCTAAATGGCGTCCACACAACCTGACGCCTTTTGAAAGGCGTCGAGCAGTGCTGACGCTATTCAGCCAAGAATCTCAAGACCCCACAGGGTCCAAACCAGGGGATCCGGCCCGATCCCGACCCGAATACAGAACCCAAAACCTCAGTCCTTACATTAATTGTTCCTAGTCGGAGGATGTTTGAGATGAACATCAAACATCCAGATAGACTAGTATAGGTTCTTCAGCTCATGTGATGAGGGTGACTGATCCTACAAGTCACTTGTGTGGAGACACTATGCTGGACCTGTAGGTGCTCATTGGGGAATGAGTTCACTGAACTGATCCGACCATGAATCGCTGGATAGTATATACCTCATTGTTGACCAGCTCGATTCTTTTGTCACGGTTGCGTAGATGATCCTTGGACCTGAGACACCAAAGATACCTTGTTGGTACATCTCTGAACTTTAACTTTGACTAACGAATCCCTAACCATGGGTTATCAATAAGTCAAATGATCGGGTTCAGAGAAATACCCTCGAAGGTAATTGTGTGTTCAATACGGGATCATCTGCTTTCGGTATTATGAGAGAGAATGTTCCGAGAATGATGCGCTTAAGTCCCTGGCTAGGGCGGACTCTGTATCAGTTAAGGAGTTATCTGATATAGACTAGCAGCATCTGATTCAAGTGATTCGACTGACTAGGGTTTAACAGTAAACCATACCCTAGGTCGATTTGGGAACATTGCACGGATGAAAGACTATATCCGCGCGCTAACCAATGATGGAAAGGTTCCAATAGAGGGTTGCGATAACCCCAAAGCCATCCAGGATCACGCGATGTTTCTTGGCATCCAACGTGATCGGAAGCTCGTCCGAATTTACTGTAGGACATTAAATTCGGCTGATTAATTAATATACGGATATTAATTAATTCAGTGGGTCCGTAAAGAGTTACTGGGCTCAATAGGCCATTAACTGGACTGGTATTTGGGCCTAGAGGGTCACACGCAAAAGGTTTTCAAGTCGATGGATAATTCGACGGGATTTCGGATAAGTATGGTTTTTTGTTAAAAACCGCAAATATGTTTATTATAAAAGAACAACCGCTAGGTCGGGGGCCAATAACCGTGACCTAGCCACCGCCTTATTTCTCTCTCCTCTCTCTTGGGCGTAAGACATGAGGCGGCCATCTGGAGGCTCCGCTTCGGCTCCCGACAGCTCCGCCTTCCGTCCGATGGGAGTTTTCGAATCCGCATGTCGCGGCGGATTACGCGCAGCC
Source organism: Zantedeschia hybrid cultivar (assembly GCA_030544215.1). Lineage (NCBI taxonomy): Eukaryota > Viridiplantae > Streptophyta > Magnoliopsida > Alismatales > Araceae > Zantedeschia > Zantedeschia hybrid cultivar. The sequence continues at coordinate 8,082,575 of JARZZO010000013.1, read as the reverse complement.
AGACGGGATCCACGAACACTGCATCGAGCGAGGAGGCGAGGACGATCCATCGCGAGGAGAACCGCGTGGATACCGCTAAAGGCTGGGCACCTGCGCGGCTTGCGCATCGCTCCGACGGAACCGGAGAACGAACGCAGATTCGAATCCGCGCAAGGTAAATAAGATTTACCGGTTTATTTTTGTTGATCAAAACGGGACAGTTCCGATCCCGAATAATTTATTTCCGCTGCATTTTCGGTCGGATCCGGGTACGGAGAACCCAACAGTGATATCAGAGCCTGGTTCCACTGTGTTTTCACCGTTTCGTCTTCTGAAATTATGATTTTTTGAATTAAATCCATGCAAGTAATTATTTTCTTGTTAGATTGATGTTCATGAGATGATCATTGTGATAAGATTGCAATTTTAAATTGAAGAAAATAATTATTTTGGGGTTTTCTCGTCGTGTTCTTCGTTGGATGAAGAACGCTTCTTTCTTGGCGGTTTAAACGGATCCAAAGGTTGTTTCCCCATAATGTGAGATCTTCCACTGCTACATCAATGGTTGCTGGTGGTGGGTGGCGGGCCATGGTGCTTTTCCTCTTCATTTTTTTGAGTTTTGGAAACCAAAAATTCGGATGGAAAAGGAGAAAAAAAAATCCCTTTTTATAGAGCCCTTCTCGGGCCTATGCCGGTCGCTGGATGACGCCGGCGGTGTCGCCGTTGCCGGCGGCATGGGCTGGTGCCGGAGAAGACCCTGCAGGGGTGGGGGCGCTGTCGGGTTCCCTGCTACGTCGGGCCGACCCTGTCGAGCGGCTAGGGTTTGCCTAGCCACCGACAGGGTCCAGCCCGGTTGGACCCTGGCCCAGGCTAGGGGTCCGAGCCAGGACCCGCCAGGGCTCGGACCAGGCCTGTGGGCCTGGGTCCGCACCCTTGGCTGAGCCCTGGCTCGGCCTTGGCTCGAGCTAGGGGCTCAGGTAGGCTGAGCCCTTATGGGCCTCCATAATTAGGCCCAAATTTTTTTTTTGGTAATTAAAAAAAAATTAATTGGATTTGTATTATTTTTAAAAATATAATTTTATTGAATAATGTCAAATTCAATTTTTATTGGGTCCTAATTAAGGTTTATATATTTTGATTAATTAATTGACAAAAGTTGTTAATTTAATTAATCAATTCTAAATTGTTAGATTGACCTTAATTGATCTAATTGTTAGATTAACCCTAATTATTTGATGTGGTCAAATACTGCATGGAATATTCTTAAGTCATTATTTTCAGATTTAGAACACATATGATGTGATATTATGATACATTTAATGTAATGTTTATTGCTTGTTTAAATTTGATTTAATGAGCATGATTAAATTGATAATATTTTTTCAAAAATTCTAATTCTCCAAATTTTGGTTGGTCCCTGGTTTATGAAACAAAAAATTAAATATTTTCGAAATTTTTTATCAAGCCATGTGATGTGCTCTACATGTGTGGATTGTTTAATTAAAACTACATGGTGGTCATGGATGTGCATTATTCTTTGTGGATGTGGAATGTGATTGTGTGGTTTATTATTTGTTAATAAATAGAGGTCTGCGAACCACTCCCTCTTATATTCTATTGTGTTTCTACCTCCCTCCTTCATGTACTCGCCATAAGACTTCTTTTAATTTATGATGTAATTTGATTGAGGCGGCTGAGTATGGAGGGAGGATGATCCACAACTATAACCAAGAAAGATAAGAAAGAGTTCCTTAAGCCTATGAGTTTGCAGACTCATGATATAAATGTTGTATTGTGTGTGTATGAGTTTGACTATCTGGCTCAAGTCAAACCACTGTGCTATCCATGACCACACTAATGACATGTTTGTGATGCGTGTGTTTTATTATGATTATGAATCAAATTAACTAGGTTATTAGTATATGTAATAGATACGATATATTTAATACTATCACCTAGGATGAGACCAAAGAAAATAAATAAAACTTTCGTTACAAAATCTAAGCCGTAGCGCGAGTCATTGAGAATGCTCCGCGTGGCTCTCCATCAATATGGTTAATAGAACTTAATTCAGTAGTGGCATATTCTATGTGTTTACCTGAGATTTGCCATCGTCTGTTGAGAGGACTATTAATTATAGCATTAGATGCGTTTTGGATAAGAATAGAGGAACGATATAGTTATCCACATGTTTATCAGGGAACTATATTTTTACTCTACTCTATTACGTTTTGATGGTAAAGCTTAGACCAGGGATAATAGTCTACTGTGTTTACCCGGGACCATTAAATAACTTGGGAGCCGAAACATGATTAGCTATTGCAAGGAGTTGCAATTACCATGAGATAGTTTCTCTAAGAAAACAGTATAATACTATGTGTTTACCCAAGGTTATATTGTGACTCTTGGAGATTCTAATTCCCACTAGGAGACTGTTGGCATCTCCCGTTCTGTATATCTGAAGATTATACAGTTCGACGAAAATTAGTAGGAGAAAAACTAGATAAACAAAGTCCATGTCTTGTTTTTAAATTAATTGACTGAATATCTGCTAATTATAATATGATTATCTCCTGTAGGTTAAAATGTCGCACCATAACCCGTTGCGTGGCATACTTGATGCCAATTGTTTAACAGGCCCGAATTACTCAGACTGGCTTAGGAACCTGAAGATTGTCTTCAGGTCTAAACAAATTGCTTATGTCCTGGATGATGAACCTCCTACTGAACCAACATTAGATGCCCCAGAGGAGGACATGCTGACATATGAAAAATGAAAGGAAGATTCCACCATGACCCAATGCTACATGCTGGCCTCTATGAGCAATGAGTTGCAGAGGCAACATGAGGAGATGGATGCTAGATCCATCATGCTCCATTTGAAGGAGCTGTTTGGTGAGCAGAGCAGGATCGAGAGATATGAGATATCTAAGAATCTATTCAAGGCTCAAATGACAGAGGGATCTTCAGTACAAACTCATGTGCTGAAGATGATAGATTGGGTGGAGAGGCTGGATGCTCTTGGAGTTCCACTCCCCAAGGAGATGCATACTGACCTTGTGTTATCTTCACTTCCACAATCATATGCACAGTGTTAACTTTAACATGAATAAAATTCAGACTACTTTGGCTGAATTACTGAACACACTGAAGATTGCAGAGGGGAAGCTTGTGAAGGATAAACCTCATGTTCTTATGGTTGTAAGACCGGCAGGAAAAGACTAGCAGTCCAAGCCTTCAGGAAAGGCAAAAGCAAGAATCAGAAGAAGCCGAAAGTTGTCAAGAAGGACCAAGGCAAGAGTGCTGAGAAAGGTGATTGCTTCTATTGTCATCAAAAGAGCCACTGGAAGAGGAATTGCAAAGAATACCTCAAGGACAAGGCTCAAGGAACTGTGAAGCAGTAGGACGCTTCAGGTATCTACATGATAGATGTAAACTTGTCAATAAGAGATTGTACATCATGGGTATTAGATACTGGATGTGTATCTCACATCTGCAATTCTGTGCAGGCACTGACAAGAAGACGTAAGCTGAGGACCGGTGAGGTGGAGCTGAGGCTAGGTAACGGCGCAAGAGTTGCGGCGATCGTTGTGGGGAGAGTGAAGCTCAAGCTACCATTCGGGGACACATTTTCATTAGATAAATGTTATTATGTACCTAGCATAATAACAAACATTATTTCTATTTCATGTCTAGATAGAATAGGATACAATTTAATTGTTGGGAATAATTGTTGTTTAATTTATTTTGAAAATAAATTAATAGCTTCCGCTATCATATCCAATGGATTGTATCTTTTAAATGTGTCTCACGAGAATTTAAACATTGGTACTTTAACCGAAAGAAACAAGTATGAAAGGAACAAACCCTACTTATGGCATTGTAGGCTTGGTCACATTATGGTATTTAAAAAATATATGTCCTGCTGTTTTCGCTTTTTTTTTTTATGTCAAATATTTAAAAAATATGTCAGCTGACGCGGTCGGCCGCACGCTCGCCCTTCGGTCGGCATGGGCGGCCACGCGACGACGCGGTGGGCGGCCACGCGCCCGGCCGTCGGCCTGTGCGGGCTACGCCCCCTTTAAACTCTTATCTCTCCCTTTCTTTCAAACTCGTTCCTCCTCCGCTTTCTTCTTCCTCTTTTCTCTTCCTCTCATCTCTTCCACTTTCCCCAACTCTTCCATGGCTCGTGTACGTCTGCCTTGATTTCTTAGGATGCACCGTGGGGACGATGAAGATGAAGGAGAGGCTGCGGCAACCGACGGCGGCCAAGATGGAGGTCGTGGCGACCACGGCAGCCATGATGGAGATCGTGGTAACTGCGGCGGCGATCGCCACGGCGGCGATGAGAAGGAGGAAGAAGAGGGAGGCGGAGAGGGGAGAGAGGGAGGAGAAGAAGAAGAAGAAGGTGAAGAGGGAAGACGAGAAGAAGATGAAGAAGAAGGTGAAGAGGAAGATGGTGGCAAGGAAGAGAGAGATGGTGGCGAGGAAGAGGGAGAAGATGACGCTGAGGAAGGTGATGGAGGTGGGGATGACGTGCCTCCGAAAAAGAAGGTAAGATCTTGCTTCGTTCATCATTATTTATTTATTTATTTTTTTTTGGAAAGGAGGATCAGACGGCGGGCTCCTAGCCGCGTACCATGGCGGACGACCAGCAGACTGGCCGCTTGCCCCGGACCAGAGTTTTTTTTTATTTTATTAAAGAAAATGATTTCTTTCTTTGTTTTGGTGAATGTGCAGGGACCCCAAAGAGTTCGTGGCAGGGTATCGTGGGATTTTGTATGGGCCTGGTATCATGCTTTGCCGGATCCTCTCTGACTTCTGGTGGATGAGTTCAGATTTGGGCCACTCTTCCGGATTCGGCCATTCATGGTGGATGCACCATTTCTAGTGGCTCTGCGGGAGCGGTGGGATGATCACTGCCGAGCTTTCATCATGCCGTGGGGGTATATGCTGCCCACACTGGAAGACGTAGTATATTTGATGGGCTTGCCAGTCATTGGCGATCCAATGGTGGGTCCTGAACTCCGGGATTATCAGCAGCTCGCAGATCGACTCTAGGACTGGGATTCTACACAGTTCAAGGGGTACTAGCACATATCCCCTACGACCATTTTGCACGATCAGTGGGGCTGAGCCGGGTGTGGCGGATGCCTGGCGAGACACTCGGGGCATTTGCCGAGAGGGTGGAGGCACTCCTGGACCTGGATGGTCGTTCTGATGAGTAGAGCCTATAGATTTTCCTCCTCTTCTTCTTCGGGAGTCTGTTGTTTGCGACAACTGCGGACATAGTCAACTTGAAGTATCTGCCGCTGTTAGAGGACCTTCAAGCAGCAAAGAAGATATCCTAGGGGGCGGCGATGCTTGGCCATCTGTTCTCTCACCTAGTGGGCTTTCGCCGAGGCTCAGAGAATCTTGGCAGGTTCACTCCTTTCCTCCAGGTAATTTTTCTTAGTCCTTAATCCCTCACATTTGCCGAATCCCTTACTGGCTGCGTCGTGCAGATCTGGGGGTACACTCACTTCCCCATCGGCCGTGGGATGATTTCTGCGGATCGTGAGGGATGGACCCCTCTTATGGCGTGGTGGGAGGTGATTAGAGATCGTCGTCCTGTCTTATACCACGTAGAGGACATCCGTGCCGAGCTTGACTCTTTTCCTCCTCACATGGTGAGTGATTTGTGTTAATGCCATTATCTCACGTGGACATGACTGACTCTATGCAAAATTAGGTTGTATGGATGCCTTATGCAGACGAGGATATCAATAGTCAACCATGGGTAGCGCACAGCTTTTCCCAATTCAAGAGGGAGGTGCCCCTACTGTGCGTGAATATCTGTGATGGCCTCTTCGTCCGGATGGCGTATCGCACCTGGGGATGGTGCCAACCTCTATTAGCGTTGCCGTATTATCCTGACATGAACTACGGCCGCCACCGATCGTCTGCCATCGGTCAGGATTGGCAGGTGATCCGACAGGCAGAAATTGAAGTATGGCGTTGCACAGGAGATGCCCTGACGGAGGACAAGGCCTTGTGGGATAGCCGGGCGTACTTCGAGGATTATGTCAAGCGATACGGGGATCGCCTATACCTTGCGTGCGACGGGTGAGTGTCCATAATCCTTCTACTCCATCCACTTCTCTTTTGCTTCTGAGGAATCAAAACGCCAGCCTAATTCTCCAGCTTAGTGATATGCATCGGCAGATTCAAGAGTTGGTGAGGGACCTTTGATTTGTATCTTGTTATATGGACTGCCTCTTCTATTTACATGGTGTCAGTGATGTAGAGGGGAATGGTAGCCAGCCAGGGGCGACGAGGGGACCTTGGTGCAAGATCATCATCTCAGGGGCCAGCGGCCCCGGCAGATTGGGAGGTGCGGCTGCACGATGCCCTTCACCGTGCAGAGACTCGAGAGGCAGACCTGTTACAGCAGGTGAGAATTGTTCTTCTAACTGCTCCTTTAATTGAACTTGCGTCAGTCTCAGTGTTTCCTGTAGCGCCAGGAGGTTGAGTCTGCTTTAGCTAGGACGACAGTAACCGAGGCTCTAGCGAGGGAACTGGAGATCATCAATCAACAACTACGTGATCAGGTGCTCCTTGCTGAGGAGTGGGCAGCTCGAGCAGGGACAGTAGAGGGATCCTATCTCGATGTGTATTGGGAGGGGATGATGGCCGCCATGCGACAAGAACTTACGAAAGCTCAGGCGGAGGTGAGAGAGATTGATTTCAAGTATCGTACTCTGTGGAACCGGGTGATGAAGAAGGGAAGAGATGGAGCAGTGAGGTCTAGTGCTCAGAGTCCAGGAGCTCGTCCGCCCTGTTGGGATTTCTCGGGTTTCTCCGGATCGCTGACGCAGCGGAAAATAAAATAAAACAGCGATCCGTTTTCCCATTTTGAAAAACTAAAAAACTACGATTATCGGATAATCGATTCTCACCGTGTGCGGATTCGAATCCGCAACCGTTCGGTTCCATCGGTGTAACACCGCAAGCCGCACAAGTGCTCGGCCTCTAGGGAAGTCCACGCGATCCTCCTCGCGACGGATATCCTTACGTTCCTTGTTCTTCGCAGCCCACGAAACCTCCGCCGGTCGCCGCAATGATCGCCGCAACGCGCTGACGATTTTTCGTCGAACGGGATTCGGAGAAGCGGCGGAGCAAATCTAGATCTGTCTGGACGCCAGAGAGAGAGAGAAACAAATGAGGGGCTGCTAGGGTTAGCAGCAGCTTGGCCTGCTTAGCCCGTTCGTTATGTTTTATACTAACCGCGCGATTTTTCATAAAAAACCCCGGTTTGTATAAAACCCACTTATTTATCCATCGCCTTGAGAATCATTTGCGTGTGACCCTCTAGGCCCAAGTACCAGTCCAGTTAATGGCCCAACAAGCCCAGTGACTCCTCACTGGCTTCATTAATCAATTAATAACCCTTTATTAATGAATTAATCAATCGAATTGATGTCGCACATCGAATTCGACCGGGCCTTCGATCACGTTGGGTGCCAAGCAACACCGCGTGAACCCGGAAGGTATTGGGGTTAAGCAACCCACCCTTGGAACCTTTCCGCCGACAGTTACCGCGTGGATATAATCCTTCATTCGTACAATGCTCTCGAGTCAACTCAGGGCATGGCGTACTGTCAAACCCTAACCGATCGAGTCACTTGGATTGGATGCCGCTGATGAATATCGGAAAACTCCTTTCCCGATATTATCGTCCGCCCTGGCCAGGGACTTCCGCGCATCCTTCCTAGAGCATTCTCTCTCTAAGTACCGAGAGTGAATGATTCCTTATTGACACACAATTCCCTTCGACGGTATTCCGCTGTACCCAATCCTTGGCGTTTTAGAATCCCGTGGCTAGAGATTCGTAAACCAAGGTCAAAGTACAGAAGTCCACCGACAAGGTATCCTTGGTGTCTCAGGTCCGAGGACCATCCACGCAACTGCGACAATAGAATCAAGCTGGTTGACAGTGAGGTACAATACCATCCAGCGATTCAGTCGGATCAGTTCAGTGAACTCATTCTCCAATGAGCACCTACAGATTCGCCTTAGTGTCTCCACACAAGGGACTTATGAGATCAGTCACCCTCATCATATGAGCATGAGTAATCTGTACTAGTCTAACCGGATATCCGATGTCCTTCTCGGATATCCTACGACTAGGAACGATTAAGAATATGTGTGTTTAAGTGATCAGTCTCATTAGTATGATCTCATCATAATATGATCACTATAGCACATATTCACGGACTTCATTATGAAACGATAATTAATGCGATTTACACATAATGAATATTATGCCATTATATTAATAAATGAACGAGATTTATATAGTCAGATTGGCTTGTAGCCACCTAAACTAACAATCTCCCACTTGGACTAAAGCCAATCACCTTTATACAATAAGCCTATAGACTCTAGGTGACGCTCAAACACAATTTGAGCCAACGGCTTTGTCAGTGGATCTGCTACATTGTCGACGGATGGAACTCTTTCCACTATTACATCTCCTCTGGATAAGATGAAAGTGCCTCAGAACATCTTTCGATTTCTGATAAGACCACGGCTCTTTCACTTGTGCAATAGTCCCATTGTTGTCGCACAACAGCGGAACATGATCAAGGATACCGGGAACTATGTCAAGGTTGGTGATGAACTTCTTCAACCACACTATTTCCTTGAAAGCTTCAGCTGCAGCGATGTGCTCAGCTTCAGTCGTCGAATCTGCAGTGGTTACTTGCTTGGAACTCTTCCAGCACACTGCGCCTCCGTTCAAAGTAAACACGAATCCAGATGTAGACTTGCTATCATCTGGATCCGACTGGAAACTCGAGTCAGTAAAGCCTCGCAGTTTCAAGTCACCTCCTCCATAGACAAGAAACGTATCCTTAGTTCTTCTCAAGTACTTAAGGATACATTTCACTGCCTTCCAGTGCTCTTCGCCTGGATCAGCCTGAAATCTACTCGTAACACTTAGAGCAAATGCAACATCAGGCCGTGTACATAGCATGGCATACATGATAGATCATATGGCAGAGGCATAGGGTATTCTATCCATGAATGCCCTCTCATTAGGAGTCTTAAGAGACTGCTCCTTTGAGAGATTAATTCCATGTCTCATCGGTATGAGACCTCTCTTGGAATTTTCCATGCCAAACCTTTTGACTATGGTATCTATGTACAAGGACTGGGTCATTCCAAACATCCTCTTTGATCTATCTCTATAGATCCGTATTCCCAATACGTAAGATGCTTCTCCCAAATCCTTCATGGAGAAGTTTTTCGACAGCCAGATCTTTACTGATGACATCATAGCTACATCATTCCCAATTAGTAGTATGTCATCTACGTAAAGAACTAGAAAAGTGACTGCACTCCCACTGGTCTTCTTGTACACACAAGGCTCATCTTCATTCTTAATGAAGTCATAAGATTTGACAGCCTCGTCAAATCTTATGTTCCAGCTCCGGGAAGCCTGCTTCAGTCCATAAATGGACCTCTAAAGCTTGCACACTTTATCCGGAGATTCTTTGGATGTGAAACCTTCTGGTTGTATCATATACACCTCTTCCTCAAGGTTACCATTGAGGAAGGCAGTCTTCATATCCATCCGCCAAATTTCATAATCAAAATGTGCAGCAATGGTGAGCAGAACTCTGATCGACTTTATCATGGCAACTGGTGAGAAAGTCTCGTCATAGTCAATTCCTTGCCTTTGACGATATCCCTTTGCCACCAACCTTGTCTTATAAGTGTCGATCCGTCCATCAGCACCGATCTTTCTCTTAAAGATCCACTTGCAACCGATAGGTACAATACCCTCGGGCAAGTCCTCCAAGTTCCAAACTTGGTTAGTGTACATGGACTGGATTTCTGAGTTCATGGCTTCTCGCCATTTCCTGGATTCTGGGCCTTCTATGGCCTCCTGGTAGGTTTTAGGATCATCATCCGCATTATATTGTACCTTAGACTCACCTTCAGCGATATGTCCCCATATCGTTCAGGTAGTCTAGGTAATCTACCAGATCTACGAGGCTCATGTGTGTATACCTGAATAGATTCAGGAACTGATATCTCATCTGATGATAATGCAGCTGTTTGGGGATCTGGAACCTCTTCCAGTACTATTTTACTCCCACTGTTCCCCTGGAGAAGGTATTCCTCTTTCAGGAAGACAGCTTTCCTGGCGACAAACACTTTTTGTTCACCAAGATGGAAAAAATAGTATCCAAAGGTTTCCTTTGGATATCCCACAAACCTGGGTTTATCAGTTCGTGATTCCAGCTTATCTGGATCAGGCCTCTTTACATGAGCAGGACAACCCCAGACTTTAACAGGTTTAAATTCTGGTTTCCTGCCTTTCCATATCTCATATGGAGTAGAGGCGACAGACTTGCTGGGTACTCTGTTCGGTAGGTATGCTGCTGACTCTAGAGCATACCCCCAGAGGGACACTAGTAATCCCAGAAAGCTCATCATGGATCGCACCATGTCCAACAAGGTGCGATTCCTCCTTTCTGATACACCATTTATCTGTGGTGTATATGGAGGGGTTAGCTGAGAAAGGATACCATTATCCTTTAAGAATTGTGTGAAATTAGTACTCAAGTATTCTCCTCCTCGATCTAATCGAAGAGCTTTAATACTCTTTCCTAACTGCTTCTCTGCCTCATTCTTGAACTCTTTGAACTTCTCAAATGCTTCCGACTTGTACTTCATTAAGTACACATAGCCGAATCTTGAGAAGTCATCGGTGAACGTGATGAAGTATGAGTAGCCACCTTTGGCTTGGGTGGACATGGGACCACATACATCCGAATGTATTAGTTCCAGAATGTCTTTGGCACGTTCTCCATGTCCAGTAAATATAGATCTTGCCATCTTTCCCATAAGGCAGGATTCACATGTTGCAAACGATTCATAATCGAATGTTGTTAAGTAACCATGCTTTTGCAACTTTTGCAACCTGCTTTCGCCAATGTGTCCAAGTCTATAATGCCACATGTAGGCTTGGTTCACACAATTCTTGCTCTTCTTAAGAGCATTATCAATTTGAAGATTGTAATAAGAAACATCTAACAAATATAGACCGTTGACTAAGGATGCCGAAGCTATTGATTTATTACCATAATAAATCGAACAACTTCTATTTCTAATAGTCAACCTATATCCTATCTTGTCCAAACAAGATACTGATATGATGTTCTTTATTATGCTAGGAACATAATAACAATCTTCTAATAGTAAGGCGTCTCCTGATGGAAGTCTGAGGTTTGCTGTCCCAACATCAATCGCCACAACTTTTGCGTTGTTTCCTAGCCTTAATTCCACCTCACCTTGTCTCAGCTTGCGCTTACTTGTCAGCATCTGCACATCATGGCAGATATGAGAAGCACGTCTGATATCTAATACCCAAGATGTGGAATCTCTAACTGACAAGTTAATATCTATCATATACATATTTGAAGCTTCAGACAGCTTCACTTTTCCACGAGCTTTATCGTTAAGGAACTCCTTGCAGTTCCTCTTCCAGTGACTATTCTGCTTATAGTAGAAGCAGTCACCCTTTACTACTCCTTTGCCTTTGTCCTTCGATCTTTTATCGATAGCTATCATCTCTGTGTCAAGGGCATCTAATGCCGGATCAGCAGGAGGATCAGCTCTAGGGACAAAGTCAATATGTTCAGATATGAAGACATTCTTCAGGTTTTTGAACCAATCCGAGTAGATCAGGTAAGTCAAAAGGGCATCAAGTATGCCGCGGAGTGGGTTATTCGACGACATAATTCCCTACAGGAGATAAGTAAAATCTATTTAGCAGATGTTCAATTATTAAATTTAAAATAAGACATGGTCTTTTGTTCAAGTTTAACTCCCACTAATTTTCGACGGACTGTATAACCCTCAGTTATACAGAATGGGAGACGCCGACAGTCTCCTAGTGGGGATCAGAATCTCAATGACTTGCACTACAGCCTTGTGGATAGCACAACAAACTGTAATACAATCAAAGAGCTCCAAACTCATGGGACTTGCAACTCCTTGCAATATCTGATCATAGCTTCGGTCCCCAGAGATTTAATGGCCTTGTGGATAGCACAACAAACCATTAATCCTGGTATAAGCTAACCATCATTACACGACGAGCATAGATTTGCATGCAGCCCTTGTGGAAGCACAATAAAGCTACATGGTTCCTCTACCCCGATCATATAGGCATCTAATGCCATAGCCACAGTTTCTCCTCCCAATTAAGCAGGCCTTGTGGATAGCATAACAAACCTACCTAAAGTGATTCGAATCCTATGACTATAACGATGGTGGACCACGCGGTAAGTTCTTAAGTACTCGCGTTACGGCTTAGAGTTTATCTGAGGGTATTTAGATAACTTTTATTTTGGTCTCTCCTAGGTGATAGTATATAAATATATCGTATATATTTAGTAAATATTATACCTGCTTTGATTCATAATCAAAAGAAAACATTGCATCACATACATGTCAAGTGTGGTCATGGATAGCACAGTGGGTTTGACTGGAGCCAACAGTCAAACGCACACACAATCTAACATAACATTTACATTAGATAAACCTGCAAACACATAGGCAAGAGATCTCTATCTTTTTGCCTTCCTGGTTGCAGTTGTGGATCGTCCTCACTCCTTCCTCGGTTGCCTCGATCAGATTACATTAATGCTAAAATTACAAGTAAATTGAAGAAGGCCTTATGGCGAGTATAAGAGAGAGGGTGGTGAAGTATGAGAGAGAGAGAGGCACGCAAACCTCTATTTATTAACAATTAATAAACAATCATACATCCACGATCCACACAATCCATTCATCACATGAACAATTAATTAAGTGCATATCTATAACCACGGTGTGTTTTAAACATCCACACATGATATAGCGCATCACATGGCTATAATAAAAGAGTTTTCAAAATAAATAATTTTGGCTTTCAAAAAGTTGGGATCCAATCAAAATTGGTATTTGAATTTCGAAAACACTTTTAATAAAAATAATCATGCAATCAAATCAAATTTAAAAGCATCAAAAACACACATCACATGTGCACGCAATCCAAATTAATAATTCCATATTATTCCATGCAAATTAGAACACTTCTAATAATCTAACACTTAGATTAAACCCCATTAATAATCTAACAATTAGACTATTCAAGACTAATCTAACTCTTAAATTAATCCAATAAAGTTAATTAATAATTTAACACTTAAATTAATAATCAACCAAATTAATTATTAACTACTAACCTAACATTTAGATTAATCAATTAATGTTAATTATTAATTTAACTTTTAAACTAATAATTAACACTAAGTAATTAATAATTAATTAATATAACTCTTAGATTAAATAATTAAAGTTATCATTAATTTAACTATTAAATTAATGACTAACAATAATTAATTAAGGACTACCAATTTAACCTTTAAATCAGTCATTTAAGTTAGTTATTAATTTAACAATTAAATTAATAACTAACTCAAATTAATAATTAACAAGTAGATGTATTAATAATTAATAATCTAACAATTAGATTAAAATTATTGACTATTAATTTTAAATCATAAATTAAACAAATTAAGGTCAATAATTAATTTAACACTTAAATTAATATTAACCTTAATTAATCCACAACTAATTGCTAATTAATAAATCCTTAATTAACTTAATGATTTAAAATCATCAATATGCCCAATTAAATAAAATTGAATAATAATTTAATTATCTCAAAACATATTTTGAATTTTAAATTAAAATCATATTTTAATTGGGCTAATTTGGGGTATAGATATTTAAATATTGAAAGGAGGGGAGAAAAGGCTCAGCCAGTGGGCTGCGCCAGGGCTCGGGCTAGGCCCGAGCCACCCGGCCTTGGGCTCGGACCCTGGTGCCCCTTAGGCAGGGAGCAAGTTCCTCTTTGAACTCGGCCCGGTTGACCGGTCCGACCGGTCAGCCCCTTCCCCTCCCCAAACCCGACGCCCTACTGCAACTAACCCTAACATTGCAGGCGGCGGTTGTAGGGGCTGGGGCGTCGGCGGCCGTTCCCCCCGGCGGCACAGGTGGCCGGCGGTGCCCCCGGCGCCGGCGACGTGCCCGGCGCTGGCAGGGCTGCCGGCGGTGGCCAAACAATGGCCAACCGAGCCCTTGTGATCTCCCCCGAAAATCTGGTTTTTCAGGGTTTAAGACCAACTTTGGGCTCGATTTTGCAGCTATTCAAGGCCACCCTGGCGCCATCTATCATGCCCGGTGGGTAGTGGTGACTATCACCAAGAGATCTGGAGATCTAGCCCGCCATCCCAACGCTTGGGAGGCATGTACGAAGCCGCCGAAAAGCTACAGTTCATCATCTCATGAAGAACTCCGAAAACTCCAAAATTAATTTCAAAAATTGCAGAATATTAATCAAATTAACCGTGCTCATCACATGAACACAGATCCAACAATTAATCGAAGTTAAAGCATGGAATAACTCATGAGAAAATTAATTCGGAGATCGAAGCGGGACGAGAAACAGTGGAACCTGGCTCTGATACCATTGTTGGGTTTCTCGGGTTTCTCCGGATCGCTGACGCAGCGGAAAATAAAATAAAACCGCGATCTGTTTTTCCGTTTCGAAAAACTAAAAAAACTACGATTATCGGATAATCGATTCTCACTGTGTGCGGATTTGAATCCGCAACCGTTCGGTTCCGTCGGTGCGACACCGCAAGCCGCGCAAGTGCCCGGCCTCTAGAGAAGTCCACGCGATCCTCCTCGCGATGGATATCCTCACGTTCCTTGTTCTTCGCAGCGGACGATTTCCCGTCGAACGGGATTCGGAGAAGCGACGGAGCAGATCTGGATCTGTCAGGACGCCAAAGAGAGAGAGAAACAGAGGAGGGGCGGCTAGGGTTAGCAGCAGCTTGTTCTGCTCAGCCCGTTCGCTATGTTTTATACTAACCGCGTGATTTTTCATAAAAACCCCCGGTTTGTATAAAACCCACTTATTTATCCATCGCCTTGAGAATCATTTGCGTGTGACCCTCTAGGCCCAAGTACCAGTCCAGTTAATGGCCCAACAAGCCCAGTGACTCCTCACTGGCTTCATTAATCAATTAATAACCCTTTATTAATTAATTAATCAATCGAATTGACGTCGCACATCGAATTCGACCGGGCCTCCGATCAAGGTGGGTGCCAAGCAACACCGCGTGAACCCGGAAGGTATTGGGGTTAAGCAACCCACTCTTGGAACCTTTTCGTCGACAGTTACCGCGTGGATATAATCCTTCATTCGTACAATGCTCTTGAGTCAACTAAGGGCATGGCGTGCTGTTAAACCCTAACCGGTCGACTCACTTGGATTGGATGCCGCTGATGAATATCGGAAAACTCCTTTCCCGATATTATCGTCCGCCCTGGCCAGGGACTTCCGCGCATCCTTCCTAGAGCATTCTCTCTCTAAGTACCGAGAGCGAATGATTCCTTATTGACACACAATTCCCTTCGACGGTATTCCGCTGTACCCAATCCTTGGAGTTTTAGAATTCCGTGGCTAGAGATTCGTACACCAAGGTCAAAGCATAGAAGTCCACCGACAAGGTGTCCTTGGTGTCTCAGGTCCGAGGACCATCCACACAACTGCGACAATAGAATCAAGCTGATTGACAGTGAGGTACAATACCATCCAGCGATTCAGTCAGATCAGTTCAATAAACTCATTCTCCAATGAGAACCTACAGATTCGCCTTAGTGTCTCCACACAAGTGACTTATGAGATCAGTCACCCTCATCATATGAGCAGGAGTAATATGTACTAGTCGAACCGGATATCCGATGTCCTTCTCGGATATCCTCCGACTAGGAACGATTAAGAATATGTGTGTTTAAGTGATCAGTCTCATTAGTATGATCTCATCATAATCTGATCACTATAGCACATATTCACGGACTTCATTATGAAACGAGAATTAATGCGATTTACACATAATGAATATTATGCCATTATATTAATAAATGAACGAAATTTATATAGTCAGATTGGCTTGTAGGCCACCTAAACTAACACGCCCATCCCTGCCCCACCGGCTGGGTTGACACCAGTTGGGAGTTCAGCCTTCAGAGACCTTGATTCTCTACTTGTTGAGGACATATGGAGGACTTACCGGACTGCTGGATCCTCGGGTTTTAGGCCGCCGGTATCAGGTCATCTCCGCACCCGGGAAGACGATGTAGAAAGTCAGATGAAACATTCATCTCGTAGAGGAAGAGAAGATGAGGCCGAAGGGGAGAGGAGGGACTGATTGTTGTCACAGGGGTATGCCCCTATTTGTGATGTGTAAATCTTATGTTATGCCAATATATTTCACTGTTGATCTTCTGGGCATTTCGGTCTTCTCTTCTTCATACCTGTATTTCCTGCATGTGCAACATTAAAGGGAAAATAGTTAGTAGCATCTGTTTACGGCCCCTTGCCCATAAGAGAGCAACTACCTTTTCCCTAGCCTTCGCATAGGATCAAGGGGCCGTGTCCTACTAACCAGACAAAAGTAATGATGTGATAAAACATGCAAATGCTGAGGGATATTAACAAATGAGGTGTGTGGTGTGAATGTTTTTTAATGGAAACATATTTTTGATTCCGACCCTCTGGTGGCTACCCATACTTAGGCTAGTTGGATGATGAAAGAGAATGCACACTCAACTTCCCAGGTATCCTAAGCACACATCTAGGTTGATTTGGGCCTCTAGACTCCTCAAACTGACCTCGACCGGCTACGACTCATACTGATGACAATACCGTCATGCCATGCTTAGGCTCCCAGCTGCTTTTGACCATCAAGTTTGCTAAAAAAGTTTTCGAGGTAAATGATTTGCCCAACCCGAGTCTTTTTCCTCACAACCTAGAAGATATAAGATGGAACACCTTAGAACCCTAACGGTCAACCGCGCGACGCTGACCTGGAATCAGACGCCGTGGCACTTATAGGTGACGTGCTTGCATTGACCTAAGCCTGAAGTTTTGAAGGTGCTTATCAAGATTGTAATTAAGAAATTGATTCACCAGAGACACGGACATTACTCTTCACCCATTTTAAACCTCTGTGATCATATGAGCATGTGATGATTTTTGAAAATAGACCATTTTAAAATGATATTCAATCTTTAGATAACTATCTCATGTTAAACCTTGGGGGAGAACAAGTGAAGAAATTTGAAGACAAACCATACATGAGGATCGACAAAATCGTTAAAAGATAGAGCTATGACAAAACAGATCCTTTTTTGACCTCTTAGATGCCCCTATTTACTTTTGACTTTTCAGACCCTTGATAGATTTTATGGCCAGGGATGGTCACGACCAAGCTTTTTTGTATGATTGTTTGAACCCTTTTGATTTCCTTTTTTCTTTGGCATTTTCAGGGTTATCTGATATTCCGCCTGCGGGGACACTACCCTCTTCACATCCTTTGGTCCTTTACATTTCATTTCTGGGCCTATTTGAGGGGTTACATCTATCGGGTTATCGGGGAACCGCAGTTTGCTGAGCTCGATCGTTTAAGGGCGTCGACTGTCCTGATCAGCCGAGAGACGAAGAGCAAAAGTTGCAATTGACAATATACTAAAGACATTGAACTCATTTTAAGAAGGTTCATTTTGAAAAATGTGTAAATGTGCGCATCTCATAATGCTCATAGAGATCCATATGAAAGTAAAGTAGACACGTCCAAGGTTCTGGTGGACCAAAGTCTTAACCAAACCTTAATGATAACCCAATCTATCATGCAGCTAGACGTAGAAAGGGGTTACATGGCAGTCACCAGACAGTTGAATTTTGTGTTTTTTTTTTTTTTTTTTTTGTGATTTTCATTTGAGTATGTATATATTTACAAATATTTTTGATGCTTTTTGGATATTCATTTTTTTTTGCATTTTGAAATTTTCAATTTTTTTGAATTTTTATGGGTAGAACTTCTTTAGATAGATTCCATTCCAAGGGTGAGGCAATTCTTCTCCATTTTCATTGACTAAGCGATAGGCATTTCCTGAATATACCTCCTTAATTACAAATGGACCCTCCCAATTTTCTTGCAATTTGTTCCTGGGACCAGAAGTTTTAATCATTTTTCTCTTTAAAACCATCTCCATGATCTCAAATTTTCTTTCAAGTACTTTCTTTACATAGAATCTTGTAATTCTATTTCTGTAAACTTGTGCATGGTCTGCTGCCATTAACTTTCTCTCATCTAATAGCTCCAGTTGGGTTAGCATGGCTTCACGACGCTCAACGTCACTGATTTCTTGATCCAACTGCACTCTTAATGAAGGAAGGAGGATCTTATATGGGAGTACCACATTCGTCCCGAACGTCAATGCATATGGTGTTTGTCCTGTGGGTATTCTGACAGAGGTACGATACGCCCAAAGAGCCTCAACTAAGCGATCAGTCCAGTCTGAATAGTTATGAGATTTGCAAGTCCTTTTGATAATTCGAATGAGAGTTTTATTGGTGGCTTTTGCTTGTCCATTTCCTTGTGGGTAGTATGGCGAAGAATGATGCAAATTCATACCATACTTACTGCATAAGTCGTGGAGCTCCTAAGAGACAAATTGTGGTCCATTGTCGATGACGAAATCACGCGGTGTCCCGAACCTGGCGAGAATGTTGTGCTTGATGAATTTTACCACCGTGGATGCCTTGATTTTTGCGAATGCTTCAGCTTCAACCCATTTTGTGAAATATTCAGTGGTTGTTAAGATGAAAGATTTCCCTTTTACTTCTCCTGATCGATCTTCTAAAGGTCCTATAACATCGAATGCCCAGATGGCGAATGGCCACGGGGAAACGATGGGATGGAGGGAGGATGAAGGTGCATGGATTTTGTCAACATGTAGCTGACATTTTAGGCACCTTCGAACAAACAAAGTGCAGTCTGCCTCCATTGAAGGCCAGTAGTAAGATTTGAGAAGTTTTTGAGCTAAAGCGCGACCATTTACATGACCCCCGCATTTGCTAGAATGAGCAGCTTTAAGGATATGGGGAATTTCAGCATCATATAGACACCGAAGGAGTATTCCAGTGAAGGACCTTCTATAAAGTAACCCGCCTAGAATGATGAAGCGTTGGGACGCTCGGCGGATGGCCTTACGGTCTGAAGCCGTAGCATAGGCTGGGAAAGTTCCATCTCGGAAGAAATTCAAGATGTCGAAAAACCAAGGATTTCCATCGTCCCAGTCAGGAGTGAGTTCCTCAGTAACGACATAGATATGTACAAATGGGAGAAGAAATTGTTGGAACCATGGGTCCCTGTAGACACGCTAATTTTGACATCATTTTGAGTAAATTTCATATCATATAATAATGCCTCAAAATGGTCTGATATTTAATCATTGATTAATTTTTACTAATCTTTTTGGATTTATTATCTAAATGACATCGGTCAGACAGACATAATTTAAGTTTATTAATGAAATTCATTTTAACTCAGATTTTTAATAAAATAAGAAAGGATTATAAAAGATGTCGACCCGTGAAGACGCCATTTAAAGTTCATTCTTATTTTGATTTTTAATCTGATTTTTAATTAATTTATTAATAAACTAAAAGACGTCTGCACTTCACGATGCCATTTAGGTTTCCTAAACTGATTCTATCTCTTCTTCCTGATGTTTATCCTTATCTTAATTAGTCTAAAAGACGTCTCCCATGGGCAACACGTTTTAGTTAATTACAGATAAAGATGAATCAGTCTGTGTTTATCTGTTTCTTAGTTGGATAAACTTTAAAATTCTTCATGTTAATCTTTAAGTAACCACCGATGCGTGAACTTAAGCCTATAAATACACAACCCCTTGGTCATTAAAAAGTTAGTGATGATAGGATAATTGAGTGAAAATTGAGTAAAGAATCTTGGCGAAAGTGAAGGAGACGACGTCCAAACGCTGAAGGATCGAGGTGCTGCTATTTCTCAGAGTCTGCATCCTTTCTTCATCGTTTCTTCGTCCTTTCAAGATCCATTCAAAGATTAAAGCTTTCCAGGGGCCATCCAACTTAGTTCTTAATTGATTTCTGCATCTTTCTCATATTTTCATCACATTAGCATCATAATTTCATCACATCACTCCATGCAACACACACTCACTAACATAATTTCAAACCTATTTGTTTAAGGGATTTAAAAGACCATCAAACAAGTGAGTTCTTTGTTTAAGTTGCATGATCAGAATCTTCATTAGAATAGATACTACCTCTGCTTGAGTTCTTATTATTTTATTTTATCTTTGTTTGTTACAAGGTACAAAAGGAGATCAAGATGAGAGAATCATCAATAACAAGGAAATCTGGATGATCCTCAAAGTCCGACAAGCATCCAAAGTAAGAACAAAGTTAGAAGGGCTCTCTTTCTTCAGCCGGTTGAAGGAGGAGAATCAAGGACTCCAACATCTCCCAATTCCAAAACAGGTAGGCGAACAATCTTTTCTTTTGGAACTTTTTAGTTAAAAGTTTCTGGCGATCACATTCACTTAGTTTTTAATAGGTTTATTTGTCACATAATCAACATAATTTCTCATGATAATCACACCCCTAATTTGAGCACTCATAGCTTTTTGGGGATCATGGTGGGACTTGGTCTCGCCATCTTTTGATCTTCGTTCTTGCTTTTCATCAATCGGGCACTCTGTGCACCACCAGTGTCTCTCGACACACCCTCACCGATCGGTGAGTTTTTAATTTAATTGTTATTCCTACGTGCACCACGTGCACACCCTTGTGGCAAGATCTTGCCCTCCCTGTTTAATTGATTGGAAAGTTGTGGTTGTGATAAGAAGATTGTGTGATTGATTGATATTTTAGTTGTTTATCTGATGAAATTATCCTGTTAAAAATTAAAAAAAAAAAAAGAATCACATGAGCCGATTATTTACTGCTTTCATCCTGTTTGTTTGAGGAGGAATCGATCCATAAATTCCTCCTGAATTGTTCATTCTTCGACCTGAAAAGCGTCCAGGAACAACGACATGTTTAATACCGCGTCGCCCACCCACGACGCCTTTCAGGCTAAATTATCTGCTGTTTGCTGCCTGAACTTCTGCGAGAAAAATAAGGTTCTGTTTGTATAGCGTTGACCAACAACGACGTGTTTCAGGTAGTTTCTTGTTTTGATCTTCAATTCTCAGATTTTTGATCTGATTGCTATTACACATTACATATTAAGCATTAGAGGCCATCCCGGCCACAGGTCATACGCACTGGGACTAACACCCCCCTTTTCTCTTAGGAACACTTTTCTTGACGTCTTCACCTCTCTCTGATTGGGTCGGTCCCTCGATCAGACTAGAGTGGTTGGCGTTAAAGACCTCCGTAAGTCCCCAAAATCAAGGTATTCCTCCTTGTTCATCGGGCTGGTTGTACCAATCGAAGTCCTAGTTAGATTTTCATAACGTTGTGAGAGAAAGTCATAAAGTATAACGGTGGAAATTGAACTGAAACTAGGATCCTACCCCTTGAGTGAATTTGTGATTAATTGAATCCAAATAACCCAATAAGGAATCCTGAAATAACGTTAAACATCCACTTGATTGCTTAATCTCTGTGCAACTCGTCTGCAAATCTTTGTAAAAATCTAATATCATGCTACTTCGATCAGGTAGGGATTTAAGCATGGCTCCAGATACCCTAGTCAACTACGAGGGAGATGCTAATGCCCCTCTTGAGTCTGATTACCACTTTGAAAGCGGGGGAGATGCTGATGCCCCCCGTAATCTCCATTCTTGTCCAGTTCGATATGAGGGAAACCACCAAACCCCTCTTCCTTGTGCTCATGATCAATATTATGATCTTCCTCCGCATGTGCATGCGGTTCTAATCCTATTTTCGAGGGGGGCATGAACCCGAATGATCCCTCATCCTCCGATCCCTTGTATCTAGTGAACGCTTTGGGAGTTCTTGCCTCCAGTCTGGATCCTAGACAGTTCGAGGCAATCCAGTCTATTTTGAAGGGGAAGACGCCCATGCAGTCTGCCGAGCCGAATCCAGCGGCTCCCCCTGTTATTCCTCAACCACCTCCTCATCATGCTTCATTCATTCACCAGGCCATGGAAGGCCTCCAGGTTTCAACTTCTCGGCCAGCTGGGCCACAATTGTCCTCCTCGAGGCAACCGGTCAGGCCGCTGACGCCTACTTACCAAAATGCCCTCGGACATGGCGGAAGCTCTGCCGGACTTCTACCCTATTGTCCCCTATACTCTACATACTCCAGGCAACAAGCCTATCATGTACCTCCACCTCCCCCTCCTCCCCAGGTTGATCCAACGACACAAGCTCTGCTTGCAAAGATGGAGCGTATGGATGAGCAGTTCAACAACCTTCAGAAGATGATGGGAGTTAAAGCTGCACCTGAGATTAACCTGTCAAGTCTGCCTGTATTTCATTTGCCGCCTTCCGAAATACCAGTATACCGGAAATACAATGGTACCGGTAACCCCTTCACCCATTTGAAGGAGTTTATGTACGAGTCATCTTTCTGGCAAAATGACAAGAGGTCGTTGGCATTTTTATTCAAGAAGTCATTGAAGGGACAAGCCCTCGAGTGGTTCTTTTCTTTAGAACCTGTTGAAGTAGAGGACTATCGTATCGTGTCACGAAAATTCATTCAACGATACCAGGATAGAGTTGCTCCCTCTCTGTCCATTACTGACCTGATAGTAGAAAAAATGAAGCCCAACGAGGAATTCGTCAGTTTCGCTGATAGATGGAGGGGCATGGCAGAAAAAGTGAAAGATCATCTGTTTGAGTCAGAGCAAGTAAAAATGTTAATCTCCAATGCTACACCTTAGTTTAAGTTAGTCCTGGCCTTGAACAACTTGACCAGCATGGCAGAGCTCTATGAAAGGGCGCGTTATTGTTAGAACGCTTTCAAGGACGCTACATTCTCTAGTGTCTTTGATCCTCACCGACCTAGCAGGCCTCCACCTCGGAAGCCAACCGTGCCAAATTCTCCTAGCACGGGTCCAACCACTGAGGGCACGCTCTCCCATGAGCAGATTTGTAACGACCCGCCACCCTATAATCGGGGATCCGATTACTAAATGGGTACCAAATCATTAATTTGGGACCAAACCAGGATCTAGTAAGTCTGGGAAATAAATAATAAACTAAGCTAAACATTCACATCGCATTGAATTGAAATAAAAGTGCAGGAATTAAAATTATTACAATGCGACTCAATACAGCAAATAATTACATTTTCCAACAGAAGGAAATAATTAAACATACAGACCAAAGATAAATAACAACTACATCGGGGCATACCCCGGAACAACCGCTGAAGGCACACCACACCCGGCCGTACATGCCGCTCTAAGTCTGCTGGGAGTCCTCACCTGAAAACCGCAGGGGTGAGTCTCAAGACAAGACTCAGTAGGGATCCTTCGATCCCCACTGCCCACGCACACACCCACAAGTGTAAAGTACAGCTAACAGTAAAGTAACAAGTGTAGTGGCAGGTACGATATCTAATTCTCTACGTGAGAACACATGCAGTCGAAATATAATAATCATGCACATTCTAAACCAACCGTTAGAAAACCCACAACTGCCGTCTCGATAGAACTCGCCGACCGTACAAACAACGGTGAGAAAAACCTCGACCCGCTGAGACCAAGGAGTAGCCCCTCGGATAGCACGCTTGCTACTCCGGCCCAACTGGCTCAGGTGACTACCCCTTCCCTCAGCATGAGTGACTCTCCGAATGTACCACTCCGACACCGGTACTAGCTGACCCCGGGGTTCACCAGGTGACCCTCTTTCACTAGGCGTCACCCCGCCCACGCCCCCACCGGCGCTGTGCTCACGCCCCCACCAGCACAGGGTGATAAGGTGCTACAATGTCACTCCAGGTCCACAGTAACTGAAAACCCAACACAGTGCGATCCGGTCACGTGAAAAGCCCGCGATCGCATAACACACATAGAACCATCCGATCATGAGGAATCCATCTCTATCGGGTGCACTAAAACATGTGCTAACCAACTATCTAGCAGTATGAACACGTTTTACTGGCATGAATTAGTGAGATTCTGTCTTGAATCGCGTCGACCGAGGTCGACGCCATTCAAGCTCCATGTATAGGTTCATATAAATCAGTCTTCAGAATCTGGCCTTAAAAGGCGTCGACACCAGTGGTCGCCTTTTAAAAGGCGTCGACATCCCCAGACGCCATTCAACACGGAAATCCGGAAATTCCAAGGCCTTATTCAGGAGATTTCTGCCGTTAAAACGCGTCGTGGGTTCCTGACGCCATTCAAAAACGCGTCGTTTACCCCCGACGTCTTTTAGCCACAGAATCCCCAACCTAGCAGACTTTCTGTCAGTCGATTCCTGTCTAAAAGGCGTCGTGATGGCCCGACGCCCTTCAAAAAGGCGTCGTCCATGCACGACGTCTTTCAACCCCAGGAACCAGAATCGCCCTAAGCCCGAGGGCTCTCTTTCCAACCCCAAACAAACCCAAAAACGGAGGGAAAAAGAGAAGCAATACCATCCATAGGCAATACATTCGTGGAAATCTCCCTTGTCATCGAATGAACTCCTAAACATGCTCATTCTAACCCCCAAATCAAAGATCTACCACATGCATAAACGAGGAAAAACATGGTTTTAATCACGATGCTATGGGGAACGTCACCCTACCGGACACTCGAACGCCTCCGAGCTTCAAGCCGTCCGCCTGTCTCGCCCCACGCCGCCGCCGGTACCGCCGAGGTCGTCCTAGCCCCACCGTGACGTCGGCCGCCGTCCGGAGAGTAGAACGCCGCAGTGGAAGTGGAGGTGGTAGGGGTAGGAGCTAGGTGGAGGATGGTGTGGAGGGAGAGGCGAAATGGTATGAGGAAAAGAGGGAGGAGGAGGGGGTCGCCGCCGGTCACCGGAGGAGGAGGAGAGAAGGAGAGTAGGAGAAAATGAGGGAAAGAAGGAGGGCTCGCGGGGTTAACCAGAGACTGGCTAAAACGCGTCGACATCTACGGACGCCTATCGGGTGACATGACGGCCGCTCTGATAAGATTCTGAAACGCGTCGTCCTACACAGACGCCATTCAGACAACTTGTCAGGGCCGTACTCTGACACACCCAGAGTCGCAGTCTGAAAGGCGTCGACCCACACGGACGCCGTTCAGACTACCTGACAGGGCCGTACTCTCGCGGCCCAAGGTCAGTCCGCGTGGCACCCACGTGGCAGAACCTTGAAACGCGTCTGCCACGGTGGACGCCGTTTAAAACGCGTCTCGAGGTCCTGACGCGATTCGACTCAGAACCTCCGCCCCTCACAAGGGCTAGAACAATGGGGGTCCGACCCGAAAACCGGATCCGAAAGTCTCGATCCTTACATTATCCCCCCCTTAAAAGAAATTTCGCCCTCGAAATTGACTGCTAGGAATAACAAGGTCACAAGGGGGATACAAGTTCACAGGGATACTTACGAAAAGAGATAAGGAAATTGCTCCCGCATTTCATCCTCTCGCTCCCAGGTTGCCTCACCTCCCGAGCGGTACTGCCAAATCACCTTGACCAACGGTACGACCTTGTTCCGTAAGACCTGATCTCTGCGATCCTCAATACGAACAGGATAGTCTGGAAATGACAAATCCTCAGCGACCTCCAACTCTGAAAAATCCAACACATGGGACGGATCTTGAACGTACTTCCTCAGCAAGGATACATGGAACACATCGTGCACTCCTGCAAGACTGGGCGGCAAGGCCAGCTGATACGCGGTCTCCCCAATTCGAGCAAGAATAGGAAAAGGTCCAATATATCGCGGACTCAGCTTGCCTCGCTTCCCGAATCTCATCACACCCTTGGAGGGTGAGACTCGGAGGAACACGTGGTCCCCAACCTCAAATTCAAGTGGTCTCCGTCGGATGTCAGCATAACTCTTCTGTCTGTTCTGAGCTGCGGTCAACCTCTGCCGAACTGTCCTGGCAATCTCAGCACACTGCTGCACTAACTCAGGTCCTGCTATCTGCCTCTCACCGATCTCGGTCCAACACACCGGAGATCGACACGGCCGCCCATACAAAGCCTCATAAGGCGCCATGCCGATGCTAGAATGATAGCTGTTGTTGTAGGCAAACTCCACAGTGGACAAATGTTGTTCCCACGAACCTCCCCAGTCTAGGCAACACGCCCTGAGCATATCCTCCAGGGTCTGAATAGTCCTCTCCGACTGCCCGTCAGTCTCTGGATGGTAGGCTGAGCTGAAAGCCAACTGAGTTCCCAACGCCTGCTGAAAGCTCTTCCAGAATCTGGAAGTAAACCTCGGATCTCGATCTGATACAATGGACAAGGGTACCCCGTGCAGAGAGATAATCCGGTCCACAAACAACTTAGCCAGCTTGCCGACCGACCAGTCCTTCCTAATGGCTAGGAAGTGTGCCGACTTGGTCAGCCGATCAACGATGACCCAGATAGCGTCTCTCCTGCTAGGGGATGCAGGCAAACCCATTACAAAGTCCATCGTCACATGCTCCCATTTCCACTCAGGAATCGGTAAGGGTTGCAACAACCCTCCTGGTCTCTGATGTTCGGCTTTAACCTGCTGGCATATCATGTATCTAGCCACATACTCAGCCACATCTCTTTTCATACCGGGCCACCAGAAGTGCCTCCTCAAACAGTGATACATCTTTGTTGTCCCGGGATGCACTGCATACCTCGAACGGTGCGCCTCATCAAGAACACATCTGCGCACGTCTTCCTCAGTCGGGACATAGAGTCTGCCTCTGAATCTGACGGTACCATCATCCCACAACTCAACCTCAGACCTCTGGAGAATCTGAGGTAACTCAGCATCTGCCCTCTGAGCCTCAATCACAGCATGGTACACAGCCGGTCTCACAGTCAAGCTGACAAGTACTGCTCTATCCTCTTCACGTGGAACCCTAAAAGAGGATTCCACCACCTGCTCAAATAATTTCCACTCCCGAATCATGAGGTATGACATGACCGTCTTCCGACTCAAAGCGTCTGCCACCACATTCGCCTTGCCCGGATGATAAGAAAGGTCGAAGTCATAATCCTTAATAAACTCCATCCACCTCCGCTGCCTCAGATTCAGGTCTCTCTGAGTGAACACATATTTCAAGCTCTTGTGATCTGTAAAAACCTGAAATTTTTCTCCGTATAAGTAATGCCTCCAGATCTTCAGTGCAAACACCACAGCTACAAGCTCCAAATCATGAGTAGGATAGTTCTCTTCATGCCTCTTCAGCTGTCGAGAACCATAAGCAACTACCCTGCCATGCTGCATAAGGACTGCTCCCAAACCTCGACGGGATGCATCTGAGTAAACCACAAATCCACCTGACCCAGATGGAAGCACCAACACTGGGGCTGACGTGAGACGAGTTTTTAGCTCAATAAAACTCTGCTCACAATCCTCAGTCCACACGAAACGAACTCCCTTTCGAGTCAACCTCAACAAGGGGGCCGCTATCGAAGAAAATCCCTGAACAAACCGCCTGTAATAACCGGCAAGCCCCAGAAAGCTCTTGATCTCAGTCACTGAAGTCGGTCTGCTCCAGTCCATTACTGCCTCGATCTTGGCTGGATCCACTGCGATACCTTCACCCGAAATAACGTGCCCAAGGAAGTGCACCTCGTTTAGCCAAAATTCACATTTGCTGAACTTGGCATAAAGTTGGTGCTCTCTCAGGACCTGCAACACTGCCCGAAGATGAGCAGCGTGCTCTTCCTCAGAAGAAGAATAGATCAGAATATCATCAACAAACACAACTACAAACTGGTCCAGGTAGGTCCTGAAGACTCGGTTCATCAGATCCATAAAGGCCGCCGGAGCATTGGTTAAGCCGAAGGGCATAACCAAAAACTCATAATGCCCATACCGAGTCCTGAAAGCCGTCTTACTAACATCCACATCCCTGATTCTCATCTGATAGTATCCAGATCTCAGATCGATCTTGGAAAACACACTCGCCATCTGCAGCTGATCCATCAAATCATCGATTCTAGGAAGCGGGTACTTATTCTTTATTGTCACCTGGTTCAACTGCCTATAATCGATGCACAGTCTCAAAGAACCATCCTTCTTTCTGACAAACAGAACTGGAGCACCCCATGGAGATGTACTAGGACGAATGAATCCCTTATCCAGCAACTCCTGCAATTGCGCCTTCAACTCAGCGAGTTCGGCTGGCGCCATTCGATACGGGGCCTTAGACAAAGGCGCCGTACCTGGTGCAAGCTCGATGGTAAACTTGACCTCTCGCTGAGGAGGAAGGCCAGGCAGCTCCTCAGGAAATACATCGACGAAATCACAAACAACAGGCACCTCCCAGGGACTGGGACTAGCACAGACATCAGAAACAACGACAGAGGCTAAGAAAGCCTCGCAGCCACCAGCAAGCAACCTCTGTGCCTTAAAGGCAGAAATGAGAATACCTCGAGAAGAAAGCCTAATACCTTGAAAGAAGAAGGTCGGGATGTCTGGAATAGAGAAGCGCACCCTCTTCCTGTGGCAGTCCACCTCCGCATAAAAGGCTTCCAACTAATCCATACCCAGGATGATATCAAAATCACGGATAGCAAGTACAATCAACTGGGCAGGCAGCACATGACCCTCAATGGTCAAGGGAACATTCCTCAAACAATTATAAGATATCATGAAGTCTCCAGAAGGAACCTCAACCATCAGACCATCAGACAACTCATCAACGGGTGCAGAAAGAATATCTAGGAACTGCTCGGAAATAAAAGAATGCGAAGCACCTGAATCGATCAACACATGCGCAGAGTTCCCAAGGACAGAGAGTGTACCTTCCACCAAGTTGGACGCACGAGCCTCCCTCCTGGTGATAGCCAGCACTCTCCCCTGAGTCCTCGGCTTCTTCTGATCGCCATGACCCTGCCCCTGACTATGCCCCTGCGGGCACTGCCTCGCCAGATGGCCTTGTTGGCCGCAAGTAAAACACCTCCTGGGAAGAGTGGGACACTGAGTCCCGCCATGAGCACCACCACATTGCTGACAAACTGCCGGAAGCCTCTGAGCTGGCTCCTGCTGTGCACTGGACGCTGACTGACTCTGCTGACCATGCCTGGGCCTGCTGCTGCCGCTGCTGCCACTACTGCTGCCACCACCCCTGAAGAATCTCCTGAATCGGGAGCCGAGAGAAGACGATCCCGATCCGACAGAAGGAGCCGGTGCCGTAGCCTTACCCCTGCCTCGCACTGGCCCCTGAACAGTCTGCCCTCTAACCCGGGCCGACTGGTTCTGCTGAGCCTCTACAGCTGCTGCACGCCTAACTGCTGACGCCAGGTCGGTACAACAATGGGACGCCACGAAGTCCCTCAAACTGAGCCTAAGCCCATCCACAAACCTCTCCGTGCGACGCACCTCGTCCCCAGATATAAAAGGCACGAATCGTCCCAGCGAAACAAACTTCACCTCGTACTCAAGTACCGTCATACTCCCCTGCGTCAGATCCATAAACTCCCCCTCCTTGGCTCGCTGGACATGTCTAGGGAAATATTGTGCATTGAACTCCTTGACAAAGGTCTCCCAAGAAATTTCCCTAAGACTCCTGTACCCATAAGACAAACTCTTCAGTGTGGTCCACCAGTCATAGGCGCTATCCTTCAGCATGAAGGTAGCCAGTGGGGTCCTCTCTACTGCTGCACAGTCCATAGTATCAAAAGTCTTCTCAATCTCTCTAAGCCAATGAATGGCCTCGTCAGGGTCGGGGCGACCGGTGAAGTGAGGTGGCCTCAGCTTCAAGAACCTCTCAAGTGTAGTTGTGGTCCCTCCCCGAGTACTAGAACCCTCGCTAGGATCTCGAGTCTGATATCGAGCCATAGTATCCATCATGGCCTCCATAAACTGCTCAACACTCGGCCTCCCTGCCTCGGACCCACTAGGGACATCTCCCCGCTCTCGAATAACTGGCATCCTCTTCCTGGGAGCCATCTACTCACCTATAATTACAAAATCAAAAGTTCTAATTAGAGTCCTAAAACCTATACTACCGCCGTGCCTGTACGGGATAATGTATTTATTTGCCGAATTTTCAACATTTAACCTAATTATTTATTTATTTGCCAGACCGTATGCTCTGATACCAACTGTAACGACCCGCCACCTTATAATCGGGGATCCGATTACTAAATGGGTACCGAATCATTAATTTGGGACCAAACCAGGATCTAGTAAGTCTGGGAAATAAATAATAAACTAAGCTAAACATTCACATCGCATTGAATTGAAATAAAAGTGCAGGAATTAAAATTATTACAATGCGACTCGATACAACAAATAATTACATTTTCCAACAGAAGGAAATAATTAAACATACAGGCCAAAGATAAATAACAACTACATCGGGGCATACCCCGGAACAACTGCTGAAGGCACACCACACCCGGCCGTACACGCCGCTCTAAGTCTGCTGGGAGTCCTCACCTGAAAACCGCAGGGGTGAGTCTCAAGACAAGACTCAGTAGGGATCCTTCGATCCCCACTGCCCACGCACACACCCACAAGTGTAAAGTACAGCTAACAGTAAAGTAACAAGTGTAGTGGCAGGTACGATATCTAATTCTCTACGTGAGAACACATGCAGTCGAAATATAATAATCATGCACATTCTAAACCAACCGTTAGAAAACCCACAACTGCCGTCTCGATAGAACTCGCCGACCGTACAAACAACGGTGAGAAAAACCTCGACCCGCTGAGACCAAGGAGTAGCCCCTCGGATAGCACGCTTGCTACTCCGGCCCAATTGGCTCAGGTGACTACCCCTTCCCTCAGCATGAGTGACTCTCCGAATGTACCACTCCGACACCGGTACTAGCTGACCCCGGGGTTCACCAGGTGACCCTCTCTCACTAGGCGTCACCCCGCCCACGCCCCCACCGGTGCTGTGCTCACGCCCCCACCAGCACAGGGTGATAAGGTGCTACAATGTCACTCCAGGTCCACAGTAACTGAAAACCCAACACAGTGCGATCCGGTCACGTGAAAAGCCCGCGATCGCATAACACACATAGAACCATCCGATCATGAGGAATCCATCTCTATCGGGTGCACTAAAACATGTGCTAACCAACTATCTAGCAGTATGAACACGTTTTACTGGCATGAATTAGTGAGATTCTGTCTTGAATCGCGTCGACCGAGGTCGACGCCATTCAAGCTCCATGTATAGGTTCATATAAATCAGTCTTCAGAATCTGGCCTTAAAAGGCGTCGACACCAGTGGTCGCCTTTTAAAAGGCGTCGACATCCCCAGACGCCATTCAACACGGAAATCCGGAAATTCCAAGGCCTTATTCAGGAGATTTCTGCCGTTAAAACGCGTCGTGGGTTCCTGACGCCATTCAAAAACGCGTCGTTTAACCCCGACGTCTTTTAGCCACAGAATCCCCAACCTGGCAGACTTTCTGTCAGTTGATTCCTGTCTAAAAGGCGTCGTGATGGCCCGACGCCCTTCAAAAAGGCGTCGTCCATGCACGACGTCTTTCAACCCCAGGAACCAGAACCGCCCTAAGCCCGAGGGCTCTCTTTCCAACCCCAAACAAACCCAAAAACGGAGGGAAAAAGAGAAGCAATACCATCCATAGGCAATACATTCGTGGAAATCCCCCTTGTCATCGAATGAACTCCTAAACATGCTCATTCTAACCCCCAAATCAAAGATCTACCACATGCATAAACGAGGAAAAACATGGTTTTAATCACGATGCTATGGGGAACGTCACCCTACCGGACACTCGAACGCCTCCGAGCTTCAAGCCGTCCGCCTGTCTCGCCCCACGCCGCCGCCGGTACCGCCGAGGTCGTCCTAGCCCCACCGTGACGTCGGCCGCCGTCTGGAGAGTAGAACGCCGCACTGGAAGTGGAGGTGGTAGGGGTAGGAGCTAGGTGGAGGATGGTGTGGAGGGAGAGGCGAAATGGTATGAGGAAAAGAGGGAGGAGGAGGGGGTCGCCGCCGGTCACCGGAGGAGGAGGAGAGAAGGAGAGTAGGAGAAAATGAGGGAAAGAAGGAGGGCTCGCGGGGTTAACCAGAGACTGGCTAAAACGCGTCGACATCTACGGACGCCTATCGGGTGACATGACGGCCGCTCTGACAAGATTCTGAAATGCGTCGTCCTACACAGACGCCATTCAGACAACTTGTCAGGGCCGTACTCTGACACACCCAGAGTCGCAGTCTGAAAGGCGTCGACCCACACGGACGCCGTTCAGACGACCTGACAGGGCCGTACTCTCGCGGCCCAAGGTCAGTCCGTGTGGCACCCACGTGGCAGAACCTTGAAACGCGTCTGCCACGGTGGACGCCGTTTAAAACGCGTCTCGAGGTCCTGACGCGATTCGACTCAGAACCTCCGCCCCTCACAAGGGCTAGAACAACGGGGGTCCGACCCGAAAACCGGATCCGAAAGTCTCGATCCTTACAAGATTAGTGCTATGAATAACAATCAGCCCCAATTCGTGAGGAATCAACAACCACAGTACCAGCGGCCGCAGCAGCCAAACCAGCAGGGTTACAGACCGCAGCAGCCGAACCCACAGTATCAGTAGCCTCAGTACCAGCGGCCTCAGTAGTCGAACCAGCAACCACAACAACAGCCACAATAGCAGCCACAACGGCAATTAGAGTACTAGCCCCCATAACAGCAACAATACCATCCGCGCAAGCCGCCGTCATACCATAATATACCTCCCCCTACTGATTATAACCTGCAGAGAAAACCTCCAGGCCCGAAAAGGGCGGAATATCCAGTCCTTCCAGAATCCTTGTCAGATATCTTCAGTGCTTTAATGGCAGCCAATCCCTTAGTTTTGCCAAGAGAAAAAACAGTTTGGCCCCAAAATGCTGACACTTCTAGGTATTATTATTTTCACCGACAACCTAGACACATCATAGATACCTGCTTTCAATTCCGAGATTATATTCATGATCTCAACGAGCAGGGAGGCATTGATTGGGAAGAAATGAAGAAGTATATATCCGCCTTGAAAGCGAGAAGACCACAACAACAATAACAACCAAGAGCGCCGGCGTAGGCAGCGGTGCCTCCAAACATGGGTATAGTGCAAAACCCACTTTCGGAGCACCAGAACCAGAATCAAGTTGCCCCTATTTTGACAAATAGCCAGTCTGAGGCTAACCGAGGGCAACAATGGAAGATAGAGGACTCTTCCTCTATTTATTCAACGGGTCACACTCCGAGCACCACTGAGCAACCGCCACACCGCACCCTCTATATACCTAAACCACAACCCGTTACCATCACGCCTATACCAACACCCGCATATTACTCACCCGCACCCATTAACCCATCACCACCGCCCACTTTCGTTAAACCCATTACCCCCCACGCCGCCACGCCTCCATCAAACAACCCCTTGCAAGCTAATTACGCACCCCTCATGCCATCCAGACCATTACTCCGCATACCGTTTCCCACATCACCTACTACCACCACCACTTACCCAAATACCATAGAACCATCTAAACCATTACTCCGCGTACCATTCCCCACTTCATCCGCACCGACCAATTACCCTTCCACCATCCAACCATCTAAGCCTCTCATCAGTACCATGCCATCGCCCACTAACCCCACGCCATCACCCACATACCAACCCTCCACACCATCCACATCATCCACTAACCCTACGGTGCTCAAGTTATCTCCTGGACCTTCCACAACTGAAGAACATTCACTCCGGAGTGGGAGGATCTTTAATAAGGTCTTTCCTCAATCTACAGCTAGAGACGGCTCATCACAGCCGTCGGAGGAAGCGCATAATGATGAGAGTGCACCAGGCACTCAATATGACCTACTGAAACAACTGGACAGAACACCGGCACAAATCTCTGTGCTAGAGTTGATCAAGAGATCGAAGACCCATCAGGAAGCTCTGATGGAATATCTACAAAAAGTGATGGTCAACGAAGACGTGCCGGTAGAGAAGATCGCCGCACTACTAGTTCCTCAAGGGGATCAGCCCTCTATCTTATTTCATGTCTCGGAACTAGCACCACTAGCAGCCAGAAGCATGGCTCTAAGTATTACGGTCAATATTTGCAAGAAGGCCATAGATGCATGTCTGGTCGACACGGGGGCTTCAATTAATGTCTTGCCTCCGAAGACCCTTGAATTGTGTGGTGTATCCAAAGAAAAATGGCTGCCTAGACCTATCTCTGTAACAGCTTATGATAACTCCACCCGTTCCCCTCTGGGAATGGTCTATTTAAAAGTTGAGTTAGGCCCTGTATGTCATGCTGAGGTCGAATTTCACATTTTGAAAATCGATCATCCTTGAATGCTGTTTTGGGTCGTCCTTATATTAAAACCCTTGAGGCGATTCCCTCTACGAATCATCAGTGCCTCAAATTTCCCTACAAAGGACGAATCATTAAAGTTACGAGCATGCCGATCCTTGTTGCTGCTCACTCCTTGAATATTAAGCCAACTTCTTCACCTGGCCGACAACCTTTTCTGTCGGTATTACAGGTTTACCGTTCGGTGGCTGATCCTTTAAAGGCTGCCATTCTTACTCCTTATCCACTAGATGCCATAAAGCGGGGGAAGTGCATGAGTACCCCTGGTTAGAAAATAATGAAGGGTGGTTATCAGCCTGGAAAGAGCCTAGGCACACAATTACAAGGCAGAACCATGCCCCTCAAGGACAATCAAAGGATACCTGGAAATGGCCTGGGCTATAGGCCAAGAAAAGTGAAGCATGACACTGTTCAGCAGGAAGAAAATGAAGACGGCCAGAAGATATGGGAGACAATGTCTACACCATGCAAAGAAGGTCGGGACCCCTTAACATGGACCCTATATACACATTTCGTCAAAGGGCCTGTGATCAGTCATGACAACACAGTGGTCATCACTTCCTGTTTTGACCTCCATGATGTATATGGAAGGGACCTGGCCGGACATTGTTCAGAATTGCTCATGTACCAGTCCTTGGAGGCTCTGCGGCCAATGAAAAGGAGGAAGTTCCAAGATCCTGAGTGTGAATGGTACAGATAGTTTGACTTAAGGGATTTGTATATTGCATTGAATAGGCTGTTTCTTGATCCTTCAGAACCAAAGTGGCCACCACAAATAGATGAACTGATTGAAGGGCCTGGTGCCATTTTTGACAAAAGAATACTGCTGTATGAGGAAACAGATGAAGGGGAGCCAGATGACCCCTACGAGGCTGATTATACCACGGATATTTTTTGGAGGGGGACTTATCCCTCTCACATTTTCACACTTCATACCTTGTTCCGCACTCTGCTTCTGACCCCGACTTGGTCACGGGTCATTACTGAAGATATTCTACGGGCTCCGCCCATCATGATCACCCTGTCCCTACGGGACTCTATCCCTCAACCTCCTCTCGATCTAGAGAGGATTTATGATTAAATCAGGACATACTACTGTATGATCCCCCCAATCCTTTGGCCTTGGTGCCACTTCCTCCATCCCATTCTCCTCCTACTCACCTTCATTCTTATTCTATGATTAATTCGTCTTTTTTCCCAAAAAAAATACCAATTTGGCAACAAATTTCTCTCATATCCTTATTGAGGAAACTTCCTACTTGTCTGATTGTACCCCATCGCGCGGGTCGTTCGGTCAAGATTCTCTTCTAGATCTACTCTGCCCCTCCCCTTGGGAGGATTCTCTTGTATTTCCGCCCGTACCCTATAATTTTCATTCTACTTCGTCCTCATTTGGTCAGGATTGGGAGTCTAGCAAAGTTAGGGAGTCTAGTTCTAAGCAGGTTAGTCAGGTTAGAAAATTTAGAAAATCTAAGGGTAAACATATTCCAGATAGATACCTCCAAGATTTAGCTAATAAATGCCTTTCTTGGTCTATGATCCCTCAGCTATTAGAGAACCCTATTCAGATGCTAGAAGATTGTGTATATGATGAGTTAGTTAATTATGGATATGGGGTGTATGAATTAATACACGAAAAAGACCCCATTGTTGAAGATGAGGAAGATGACGAGGACGCAGCTGAGGCATATGCCAGTGGAGTAAAAAGATTCGATGAACCCTCAACTGCTGTAGAAGAGCCCACCAAAGAGGTCAATCTAGGGACTGAAGACGAACCTAAGGTTGTCCTCGTTAGCAAGAATCTTTCTGAAATGGATGAAAAGGCAATGGTACAAGTTCTTAAGGATTATAAGGACACTTTCGCCTGGAGTTATGAGGATATGCCGGGGTTAGACTCATCACTAGTGGAACACAGGTTGACATTAAAGGATGGAGCTAGCCCGGTTAAACAGAAGTTAAG
This sequence comes from Zantedeschia hybrid cultivar, assembly GCA_030544215.1. Taxonomy (NCBI): domain Eukaryota; kingdom Viridiplantae; phylum Streptophyta; class Magnoliopsida; order Alismatales; family Araceae; genus Zantedeschia; species Zantedeschia hybrid cultivar. Next base: position 8,046,256 of record JARZZO010000013.1, on the reverse strand, counting down.
GCGATTCCACCCACAAATGACTTTAAAGATGAAGGAAGAGGTCGATAAGTTGCATAAAGCCAAATTCATTAGAGTTGTCCTCTATCCACAATAGGTGGCCAACATAGTCCCGGTTATGAAGAAAGATGGGAAGGTCAGAATCTGTATTGACTTCCGAGATTTGAACCGGGCGTGTCCTAAGGATGATTTTCCATTGCCTCACATTGATGTACTCATCGATAATACTCCTAGCTATAAAACTTTATCATTTATGAATGGATTCTCTAGATATAATCATATCAAATTGGTAGAAGAAGATCAAGAAAAGACATCATTCACTACACCATGGGGGATATATTGCTATGTCGTCATGCCTTTTGGATTAAAGAACGCTGGAGCCACTTATCAAAGGGCTATGATGGTAATATTTCATGACATGATGCATATAGATCTAGAAGTGTATGTAGATGACTTGTTGGTGAAATCTAAGACTAAGGCTGAGCATGCAAAAGTTTTAGCAAAAGTATTAGAAAGATCAAGAGAATATCAGTTAAAGATGAACCCCAAGAAATGTGTATTCGGGGTATCCTCAGGAAAATTACTTAGATTCATTGTTAGTAAATGGGGAATTGAGATCGATACCAACAAGGCGAAGGCTATTAGAGAAATGCCACCTCCCAAGAACTTGAAAGAGTTAAGAGGATTGATCGGGAGGTTGCAATTTATTCGCCGTTTTATCTCCCAGCATTCACAAAGATGTAAGCCGTTCTACGAGCTTATCAAGCCAGGAGTCAAATTCAATTGGGACGATAAGTGTCAGGAGGCGTTTGATGGATTGAAGAATTATTTGGCAAGTCTTCCTGTTTTGAGACCACCATCTCCGGGCAAACCATTGATACTATACATTTCTGTCCTAAATGATGCAGTGGGGGCTGTCCTAGCACAAGAAGATGAAGAAGGAAAGGAGAGGGCAGTCTACTATCTCTTTAAACTTCTCAACCCCGCTGAATAGAGATGCACAGCGATGGAGAAAACATGTGCAACACTTGTCTGGGTGGTTCAGAAATTGAAGCATTACTTTCTAGCCTATGAAGTCCATCTTATCACTAGGATGAATCCGATCAAGTTTCTCCTTGAGAAATCTGTCCTTACTAATAAGTTAGTACGATGGCAAAGTTTTTTATCTCAATTCAATATCACTTACATTCAGCAGAAAGCGATCAAAGGCTATGCCATCGCAGAACATCTCGCTCATCACCCCCTTCCTCGTTTTGATCCAGTCCGATCGGAGTTTCCGGATGAGGAACTGATGTTCATAGACCGAATCAAAGATGATATGTGGACTCTGCATTTTGATGGAGCTCTGAATTCCCATGGAAAGGGTATCGACATTGTTCTGTTATCACCTAAAGGTGTCACTATTCCATAAGCCTTTCAGCTTAACTTTCCAGTCACTAACAATATAGTTGAATACGAGGCACTCCTTGCTCGCCTCGAGGCTGCCCATCTCCATGATGCCACCAAACTCAAAATTGTGGGTGATAGCCAATTGATTCTTCGCCAGGTGTTAACCAAATATCGAACTCTTGATCCCAAGCTCGAGCCTTATCAAGAACTCACTCATGCTTATGCGAAACTTTTCACAAAATTGATCTTCATCTATGTTCTTAGGAATCAGAACATCTTAGCTGACGCTCTAGCTTCACTTGCATCATCCCTTAATTTTCCAATCAGCAGACAATCCGAGTTGATTATCATTCATAGGCGTCTTTCACCCGCCATGAAAGACCCTTCATTCCTTAGGACTAAGGATAAGCTGCTGAAGAAGGTCAGAGATGGAGATATTGTGGAAAAGAGAGAGATTATGTTAATGGAGCTGTTAGAAGAAATGGATGATGAACATAAATCGTGGTACTACGAAATTGCTAAATATTGTGAAGATCAATCATATCCTGAGGAAGCCACAACTGAGGAGAAAAGGGCTATCAGGAGAGTTGCTTAAAGATACACCCTAGTTGGAGGAGCACTATACAAAAGAGGTTTTGATGGAGTTCTTCTAAGATGTTTAGACGAAGATGAGCTTTGGAAGGTCATGGAAGGAGCTCATACTAGAGTTTGTGGTGGCCATGTTAATGGACAGATGCTAGCAAAGAAAATCCTTAGACAAGGATTCTATTGGCCAACCATGGAAGAAGATTGTGTAGGATATGTCCGTAGGTGTGCCAAGTGCCAACTTCACGCCGATAAGATTCATTCTCCTGCATCTTCACTCCATCCTGTCTCCTCACCATGGCCTTTCTCCATGTGGGCTTTCGATATCATTGGACCCTTTGGCAATCCTGATTCCGGCATTAAGCAGAAGTCCTTCGTCCTCACGACAACGGAATACTTTACCAAGTGGGCGGAAGTTGAAGCGTATATGGAAGTCAAAGCATCAACCGTCTGCAAGTTCATCATGAAGAATGTCATCACAAGATTTGGAATTCCAAGTACCATCGTCACCGACAATGGACTGCAGTTCGTGTCACAAGAACTAAAAGACCTCTGCAACAGGTACAAAATTGTATTGCATCATTCGTCTCCTTATTATCCGCAAGGCAATGGTCAAGCAGAGACAACTAACAAGACTTTGATAAAAATCATCAAAAAGACGTGCAAGTCTAATAAATTCACAGACTGGACAGAAAAATTGATTGAGGCTCTATAGGCATACCGAACTTCAATCCGCACGCCCACCGAGCAGACTCCTTATTCCTTAACATTTGGAATGGAGGCGGTAGTTCCATACGAGATCCTTATACCGTCATTAAGAGTACAATTGAATAAAGAATTTTCTATTAATGAACACCGTTCAGCACTCCTTGCTCAATTGGAACTCTTAGACAAGAAAAGATGGTCAGCTGCTAATCATGCAAGAGTTTATCAAAATAGATTAGCACGTTTTTATCAAAAGAAAGTCATCGAACGTAAGTTCAAAGTTGGTGAAATGGTCATCAAAAGAATATTTGTAAAACCTGGTGGTCCGCGTTCTAAGCTCCAACCTAATTGGGAAGGACCATATGTTGTATCGCATGCTTTTCCTAGTAACGCTTACCGTCTAGTTAATACTGAAGGGCAAGAGTTAACTTACCCCTGGAATGGTCTGTATCTCAAGAAATACTACCCTTAGGTTAAAGAGTCGATTAGCATAGTACAAAGACCAGTAGAATCAGAAAATTTAGAAACTCAAATTCCCTTATTAGTCTGAATAATTTAATCCAAACACATTACTATACATATACTGACACGTTTGCTTCGTGAGTAACAAGAGATGCTAAGTCCTAAGGAATACCGAAAGCTTGACTGAGGATGTAAAGTACAAATCATTCTTTTCAAACAAAATTCTGTTTTTACACTCGGTCCACGATGTCGGAACGAGGCTTAGAATAGACTATCAAGAATACCCGCCATCTTAGTAGGAGGCCGTCATAAAAAGAAAAAAGGGGGAGATCCGTCCCGTGAAAAGGAAAAGAAAAAGCAAAAGGCAAAAGCCAAATGTCAAATTAAAAGGCCATTACACTACAAACGTTACATCAAGGCCATAAAATGAAATGACAAGGGAACGTAAGGTCGATAAATACCTCGGAAAGAAAATGACTGAACCCCAAATAGATATTAGGGTAAGAAAGGAATATCTTTTTGGGTCTCGGGAACCTTCTCGTGGACTTTCTAAACTAATTATTCCTTTCTTTTTAAAGAGGCATACTCCAAGCTTAAGGAACGGCCTAGATTGACTAAGGATCAAATCATCAAATGGGATCACAAATGGAAACACAAGTTCAAGCACGATGGGTCTAAGTTAGATTATTAAAGAACAATTTGGGAATTAAGTTAATAAATGAATATGTTCTTTTGATCTGGGTACCATGCTGGTCTTTTAATTTGCACAATATCTCAAAATAAAAAAAAATACATATTTCAAAATAAAAAAAAAATAGATATCTCAAAAAAAATACATATTTCAAAATCCAAAAAAAGGTACATATTTCAAAAAAAATGCATATTTCAAAAAAAAAAAAATAGATATCTAAAAAAAATACATATTTTAAAATCCAAAAAAGGTACATATTTCAAAATCCAAAAAAGTACATATTTCAAAAATCCAAAAAAAGCACATATCTCAAAATAAAAAAAAATAGATATTTCAAAAATCCAAAAATATATATATGTTCCAAAACCCAAACAAAATGAATATTTCAAAACAACAAAAATATTTCAATTAGCATCTGCTTATCGCATCTAGTGTGTTTCATTCCTTTTATTTTCAGTGAACATCTGTTTGCTTGTATGTTGTATTTTTGCTTACAGTTTGATTATTCATGTTATCTTTGTTAATAAAGGCTATGCCTCTTGACCCTTCTATCAAGAAAAGGATTGATTGATCGGTTACTTGACTGAGTAAGGGGCTAAGCCTAAATAGATACTTAACCTATTTGTTAAGTAATGTACAAGACACGGGTCAAACACGTGAGACACAAAGCTGAAGGCAAAATTTCATATATATATCAAAGGTGTTTTTGTACATGAGTCACAAAAGAAAAGGAAAATACATAAGCAACCCTGTCGTACATTTTTTAGGGCAAAAAATGCACTTGATCTTGATTTTGTGATTTAGATTTGTTATTTGTGCGCTCTACCTGACTCAATCAGATGATTGCGTAGTTCTTCGACCCGATCCCGCTACCCATAAATGGAATAGCGTTAATTACATCCTCTTAAGAGGAAAACCCTTGATTAATTCGGAAGAATATAATAACAACCTTTGAAATGATATAAGTAAGATATACAAGATTGCATTTGAAAGTATGAATGAATTTCAGTTTTTTATTTGAGAAGAACACTTATTTTGTAGTTTAAAGTTGAGTCTGCGCAAGACTTGATTTATTGATTTTTATTGATGGATGATGATAAGAGACATTTTTTAGTATGTTTTGGATTGATTTATGAGGATGCATTGAAGATTTATTTGAATTTTTTATGTTTGAAAGTGAATATGAAGTTGAGCCTGCGCAAGGATACGCAGACTCATTTGTTGCCAATGAGAATACTTATACTTATTTTGATTTTTGATTTGTGAGGGGAGTGAAAACCTTTTTTATGGTGTTTTGATTAAAGTGGATGACATTTTTTATCAAGGGAGTCAAATAAACATTTCTTATTGTGTTTTTTCAGTTTTGAAGTGAAGAGATTTTAGATTTGACTTGGAAGCTATGAAGAAGGTGTTTTTTATGTTTTCTTATTTGATTTGAGTGGAATATGCTTTAAATACTTATGCCTTTTATGTTTTGAATTTGTAGGTTTTTAGAGAATGAGCAAGGTTGAAGTGAGGCTTCTTTTAGGTACTTTTTATGCTTTGCAAAAGGGCAAATTTGAGTTTTATTTGATTTTTTATTTATAAGAAGTATTTTATTCTTATCTTGGGTTTTTTTATTCAATTTTAAAAGAATTAGAATTAAAATATTTGGATTTTAGCAATTAGGGGTTGAGTCTGCGCAGGGTAGCGCAAACTCACCTGTCACAAGTTTATTTTTTAGTTTTTCAGGTAATTTTTAGGGAAAAGTTATCATTTTTTGTTTGGGTTTTGATTTGTGGAAAATATAGGATTTATTCTTAAGAGTTTGATTTGATCTTATGGAATTTTAATAGCCAAAATACCAGATTTTAGGAATTTAAGGTTGAGTCTGCGCTATGGGGCACAGACTCATTGTTTATCAAAGCTTTTAGCATTTTTTATATTTTTTGTAGAAGGAGTTTTCAGATTTTATTTGGGTTTTTTGACTTATATAAAGTATGAAGTTTTTATGTAAATTTTGGATTTAATTTGGAGGGAAATTAAGGTCAAAAAGACCAAATTTGAGAATTCAGGGTTGAGTCTGCGCTAGGTAGCGCAGACTCATTTGTCACCAAAGTGTTTTGAATTGTTTATGCATTTTTTCAAGAACCACTTGGTGTTTTTATTTGATATTCTCATAGATAAGAATAAACTTGATTTTTAGAGGGTTTTAGATCATTTTTTAGTGGTCGGGAGGTTGCTTTTTTTATTTTTTGTGAATTTCAGGGCTGAGTCTGCGCCAGGATGCGCAGACTCAAGTATGAACTTTGGATTTTTTTATTATGAGTTGTTTTATTGGATTTTTGGTGGGATAACTTGATTTTATGTTTTGTTTGATGATTATTTACAGATTTGGAGCTGCGGACATGATTTGGGGGCCAAGAGATGAGGTTTTGGCCTTGGGATTGATGCACAGACTCAAGTTCAAAGAGGATTTAAGCAAGATTCTTGAAAAGATGGAACCTCCTGAGGTTGAGGGGAATTCCAAGAGTTTCAAAGAGCTAGGGAGCTTCAAATATCAATGAGACAAGAAAAAATGAGTTTGAGTCTGCGCAAGGGGTGCGCAGACTCAGTTAAACTTGTAATTTTTGGTTATTTTGAAGAGATTTAGATCCTTTTTGTAAATGGATGTTTATTTAAATGATATGGAGTGTTTGATATATGATTGTGAGTGATTTGAGCAATTTGATTTATTGTTTAGTTGATTTTTCTTTTTGAAATGAGCTTATGAAAGTTGTGCAGACTCAACTTAGGTTTGAAATTTTGTGTTTATTTAAAATAGAAGATGGCTATCTTAAACCTTTTTTGAATGATTTAAATTTAATTATTTGAGTTACTTGAACCATAAATGAGTCAATCAGTCCATGCAAGACATCTTTGACAGTTTTGAGTTGAGTCTGCGTAGACTTAGAACAGTGGCGCAGACTCAAGTCTAAAAATTGGATTTTTGAGTTTCCTACACAGTTCAAGTTACAATTAAATCCGTCAAGGGGTTAGTTTCAACCATTAAAGTTAGAATATGAAATCGAGAGTGGAGAAAAACAGATTGTACCCCATTCCCAATTGAATTTCCATGGTTATAGGTGCGCATACTCAAAATATGAGTATAATTTCAGGTTTATACCTCTTTCAACTTGAAGTGATCCAAGAACACCACAAATTTGGGGAGGATAACACTGAGAAATCTCAGAAGTTGAGTATGGCTACATGAGGCCTTTTCAAAGAGTGGTTCTTGTGTGGATTTCTTCAAATGACATGATTTCTTCATGTTTATCTCATTCTTCTTGGGTCACTTTATAAAGCATTAAAAGTGCTCAATATAGTGATTCCAAGTTGAATTTAAACCTTTCATTAGGAAAACCCAGTGAAAAGGTTTAAGATCTTCATGAAAGATCATGGCATGAAGAGACCCAAAAGACCAATTCCCTTAAAGGGATATGTAATGGCTAATGGACCATAGGGATGGTTATAAAGGGGGGCGTGCCGAGCATCCAACCTCTCACCCAATGAGTGCCCTTAATGCCTTCAAGATGTAAGAAAAACCCACAAGGGGTAATCCAAAGCATCTCTACATTTGGGGAGTAAGGAACTCCACCAATTTTCCTAGAAGATCACATGTAGCCATGAACCATGGAGGTGGCTATAAAGGGGGGCGTGCCGAGCATCCAACCACTCACCCAAAGGGTGCCCTTAATGCCTTCAAAATGAAAGGGTTATCCACAGGGAATCACCCATTCTATTTCTACATTTAGAGAGCAAGAAACTCCACCAACTCATTGGGACTTAGGGACACATCATCTAAATGAACCCATAGAAATGGGAACACAAGAATGATGTTTTTTGTATGAGGGCCCTTGATGGGTTACCCAACATTGGATTGTTGTCACCCTTAGATCAGGACATCTTGGGAAAACATCAGAAAACATTTAAAATCTTAAAACTATATAGTAAAATTTTGGTTGAAACATTAAGGGCTTAAAAACCCAAAGTCTAAGCCATTTAGGACCTTCATTGGGCCTCAAAAGGACAACCCTAGGTCCAAAGAACATTTGGACAGCTTGGGGGAGGATCAAAGAATCACCTCAAGCCCAAAAACCAACTTGGAAGAGGCGCAGACTCAAAACCTGCAACTGGCGTTGAGTCTGCGCAGGGAGGCGCAGACTCAGCGCTGTAGCACCTGCAAGTGCTAGATTCAGGGTAAAACCCGAATTTTCGGTAAAAAATGGGTTTAAAACTAACCCAAATGATAGAAAATAAGGTATAAAAGGTACAAGACCAAAAATATTTATTTAAAATATATTTTAAATGCATTTCTTTAGGAAAATACCATGAAACTTGAATATGAACATAAGAGACACTTAGGCATACTTTTTATCTTTTCCATGGATCTCTCCTTCTTGGCTCCATGTTAGAGGATTTCTAACCAAAGAAGCTCATCTTCAACTAGTGAGGGAACCTCCTTGAGCACCTCTTGGGCCTAAACCCTTAGGCATTAAAGGAAAAAATCCCAACGAAACCCATTCGGCTCCAACATGAAAACAGAAACTCAAACTTTAATATATATGAAACTTAGGAGATTTCTCTTGATGTTTAGCCTTGGGGTAATATCATCCATGGAGGGGATGTGCTCCTAAGGGTCATGGAAGGCCAAGACACCTTGAGAAACCCCAAAACCAAAGACAAATAAATGGAAAATCAGTTTTCAGGAAATCTGGACAGGAAAGCACATTTCGGGTCATATCTCCATATTTAGGGGGTTTTAAGGCTTGAAGAGACCATTTTTATAAACTAGAAATGCCCCTCTACCATCCCCATACGAAAAAACACATACCTTATGAAGGAAAAAATGGCATAAAAGCAAGATAACCAGCAGTACAAAACAGACTCAGAAAATCTAAACTTTGCATTTCATTGCTTTCAATCACCATAGATGAACATGAAGGGGGAGATAGAAGTTTCTATGAACATAAAAATGAAAGAAAAACATTATAAGAAAGCAAGGAGACAGAAATAAACCCCTTCTTTACCCCCACTCTACCTTGGAGAGGGGATGAGAAGGGAGAATGGCTCTTGAAGCCTACAATCTTGCTCTCTTCTTCTCTAGCACTCTTCCTTTCTTTTTCTCTTCTTCTATAACTCTTTTTTCTCTCTTGGGATGCAGGAAATGGAGGGGAAGGAGGAGGGAGACGTGCTCCTCCAAGCTCTCTCACCTTTCTTCTTCTCTTTTCTCTTTTTTGGGATTTTTGTCTCCAACTTTTTCTTGTAAAAGATGGGGGTTCTTTTATAGATATAGTTGGGTTACTTTTGGAGGGTAGATTAGGCATCCATTAGCCTTGGATTAGGGATAAAAAACCCCTCTTGAGAGCCCTCCAATGAGGCCACAACACTTGGAGAATCATGATTGACTTCTCCTTTTGCTTTTCACCTACCCTCTTCTAGAAGAATATCTTGAGGGGGGGACCACTTGCTTTCCTTCTTATCCTCTTTTGGGCAGATTTGACCATAGGCCAAAGGGATAAGAATAGGCCATGGGGGGGACCATTTGGGCCCTTTTGAAGACTGCCACGAAATTGGACTTTGGCCTTTACTTTTTAGGCCCAAATTGGCCCTATTGGGCTTCTTTTGCTTGAGATAAAGGGCCTAGGCCTGCCCCCTTGGATTTCTTCATCATTTGGGCTTAAAGTAACCCCTTTTTGACTTCTTTGGGCTTGCAAGAATGGGCATGACAGCTGTCCATTAACTTTTTTCACTTGGGCCTTCTTTGAAAAATTGCTTGGACCACTTTTGCTTGAGATAATGGGCCCAGTTGCACAATTGGATTTCTTTACCATTTGGGCCCTAAAGTGGCCCCTTTTTGATTCATTTGGCTTGCAAAATTGAGTTTAGCTGCTGCCCCTTAAATCTTCTTCATTTGGGCCTTCTTGGATAATCTTTGCATAATTGTTTGGACCTCCTTTGCTTGGGATAATGGGCCCGGTTGTGCCATTGAATTGCTTCACCATTTGGGCCATAGAGTGGCCCCTTTTTTGATTCATTTGACTTGTAAAATAGACATGACTGCTTTCCATTAATTCTTCTTCTCTTGAGCTTTCTTTGAAAAATTGCTTAGACCTTTCTTGCTTGAATTAATGGGCTCGGTTCTTCCTTTCAATTATCTTTGATCTGTGCCTTCTTTGTTGATCCTTAGGCTCTTCTTCTTGTTCAATTTTTTGGTGACAACAAGCCCTCAGGGCTGACTCTCCCCGGCGCCCTCATACTAGCTCGTCGCTTCATCAGGCCCATCTGGCCCACTGGTCGGAGGTGGTGGCGGTCCCATAGCACTCGGCCCTGCTTGGCTAGAAGATATAGCAATGCTGGTCGTGAAGGCGCTTACCTGACCACGATCCAGCGCTCGCTGCCGCGCACGTTGGTACCGCGCCTCGATACTCTGGTGCTCGTGCTCTACTACTGAGAGTCTGCCCTGGAGACTCTCCATCCAAGCCCGATCTCGGTCCCTCTCATCGGTCAGAATCTCCAAGCGAACCTGGAGTCGTGCAACATCACCAGTAGAGAGGCGCACCACCTGAGCCTCTAATTCGGCAATGAGAGCGGTTGAAGCTCGAGCTTGCGCCAACTCTGCATCCCTCTGCTCGAGAGCTTGCTGAAGCTCATAAACCTACAACATGAATTTTCACAATCATATCAATCAATTCAAGTTCAAGCAAATACGTTGTGTAAGGGTTGAAGACTTACTCGGGCCGTTGCATCCTCCTCAGCCTGGGAGGCCCGGCGGATGGCAGAAGTAAGTTGACCTCGAAGGTCAGCCAAGACAGCCTCATGAGCAGCAGATGGCGCCAAGGATGATGAGGCTCCATAATTAGGGGGAGCCGCCTTGGTGTAGACAGCTCGCTGCAACAAAAGACAACCGTCAGTGGCTAATTGTCAAAATAAATAAATTAATTAAAACATTCATTCATAAGCATGCATACATATCAAGTCGAAAAGTTCCTTCTGGACCTGCTGCAGCTGGGCCTCAGCATCTTGGAGACGGGCCCGGAGGTCGATGATCACAGCATCCCGTGCATCCTGCATACTATACATACACACATTCATTCACAAATATAAATCAAGATAATAATAAAATGAAAGAAATATAAATGCATACTTACATCAAGTGGTCGGAGGAGCCGTATCTGATCGGCGTAACGGGCCCGGTATTGCTGGAGATAAGCCTCGCTGCTCTCCACGTGAGACTCTACCCGTATGCCATGGCGGTGCCAGTCCTTGTACTGCTTCGGGAACTTGGCACGCTAGTCCGTGAGGGCTTGCTTGCCCCTCATGCTCCTCTCAACGCCCTCCGGGACCTCCTCGTCCACCCACTCCTGGTGGAGGCCTAGGGTCCTCATGACTAGGCGGAGGCGGAGCGGCTCGATCTCGTTCAGGCAGTGGAGCCACATCTGCCCACCGAACCGTCTCCGGCTAGCCGTCACCCACGGCTGTCCCTCCTCGCCCATGCCCAAGTATGGGCGCCAGATCACCTGCATACAAGTTGGATACATTCATATGAATAAAATTGCATTTAATAAATGAAAGACTGCATTTAATAAATAAAACTGAATAAATTAAAGACTTACCAAGAGCTCTGGATAGTCGAGGAATTGACGGCGAAGGGTCGTCAGTTGATGGTACTGTGGGGCTATGTCCATGATGGGCGGCCAGCGGCGAGCCAATGGGACAACATCCGGCCTCACAATCCTCGCTCTGCCGAGCAGAAAGTAGAGATAGCTCCACACTTGCATGCATAAACATGTAAGTTAGAAAAGCATCATATCATTGCATTTCATATCATAAACAAATAATTAAAATAAACTTTACCTGGAGAAACGGCAAGAAGCCGCTGACGGTGGTCTCGCGGTCCGGCGTGACCGCGGATAGATCTGCAAACAGGTGGGCCAGGAGGGCCGCACCCCAGGCATACTCGTGGAGGGTCTTTAGGTCGTCTAACAGATAAAGAAACCTACAGTGGATATGGTCGCCCTTCGTACCGAAGAGCAACCGACCAAAAAAGAAAAGAAGAAAAACTCTCAACTGCCTATCTACCTCCTCCACCTGATCAGGGTCACTACAATAGATGGCAGAAGAGGACTCCGCTAATCTACTCCTAAACTCCTCTCGGTTCTCATCTGACCGACGCCAGGGCTCTACTAAACCTAGAGCGGCCTCTACCTCCATTCTAGGGACTGTCCTAGACTCTCTATCTAGGGTGGACACCTCTATACCTAATAGGGCCTCTGTTATCTCACAGTAATCGAGGTAGGTCACCCCGCTCACCGGTAAGCCCTCTACTCTAAGGCCAGTAATCCTGGCCACATCCTCCAAGGTTGGGACCATGTGGCCCCAGGACATTAGGAATGCACGACTCTCTACATGCCAACGCTCCCTGAGCGCCTGCAGCAGTACTAGATCGAGCCAAAATGGCTCGATGTCCAAGATCTCGCCGAACCCCATCCGGTGCAGGCGCGCCTTCTGGAAATTCGGGAGTCCCTGGTAGGCTCCTATGACTAGGTCCCACGAGATGCGAGCCCTCATCGTCCCTTGGCAAATAAAAAAAAGAAGATTTCATTAGTTAACGGACTTAATAAATCAATGAAATATTCTGTTTAAAAGGTGTCGAGCTATGTGGACGCCTATTGAAAGGCGTCCACCACCATTGACCCTATTTGAACCCATTTTCTATCCTATTTTAAAAACTGAATTTCAAATGAATGGCGTCAGACCAGGACGACGCCCTTTGAAAGGCGTCACCTGGTCTGGACGCCATTCAAACCTGATTTTCGGACTCTTTGGAAAAGTCCCCTTCTTCACCCTTTCTTCATCCCATTCATTAAAAAATCAACCCCATAGAGAGCTTACCAAGTGTAGAGCCTCTTCTTCTTCTTCTCCTCCCTTGATCGCCGTCAGTGGGGGGATATCTTCGCCAAGGATCGCCGCCGCCACCTCTAAGGCCATGGACTCCTCAAGAAGAATTTCTTCGTGCTCCTCCCTCTTCACCACGCGGACGGCGCGGCGACGTTTCCCCCTCGATCCTTCCGCGGGTTCCATGAGAACTAGAGAGAACTTGAGAGATAGAACTCGGGTGAAGGAGAGAATAGAAGGGAGATCGCCGGTGGTGGAGATGATCGCCGGAGAAGAGGAGGATGGCCGGAGATTGCCGGAGAGCAAGGATGAGTCGCCGGAGAGCTCGAGAAAAGAGAGAGAGAGAGCTTGAGCAAATGAGGAAGAAAGGGGGTCTTTCACGGCTTCTGTTTGGAGAAGTTAAAATGCGTCGTTGGACAGCGATGCCATTCAAGGCGCATAAACTGAGGCGGCAAGGCAGGGGATTTGAAATTGATCAAAAGGCGTCTGCACAGAGCGACGGGTTTCAGTTTAAACCATCAATTCTGGTCAGAGCAGTACAAGGCATGATGATTAAACGCGTCTACATCTGAAAACGTGTTTCAGTGGATTAATCACAGAATTAATGGCAGAATTCTGAAAAAAAAAAGTAAGAGATAGAATTGAAAGACGTCTACATATGTAGACGTGTTTTAAGCATAATTCGGGATTTTTAGGATAAATCTCTGATTTTTGGAAATTGATTTTTGACTGAATGACGTCTACATACCTGGATGCGGTTTATGGATAATTCGGGGTTTTCATAATTAATCTCTTATTTTGGAAAATGATTTTTGACTGAATGACGTCTACACATCTGGACGTGTTTCCAGCATAATTCGGGATTTTAAGGATTAATCTCTGATTTTTGGAAAATGAATTATGGTTGAAAGACGTCTTTCTGAGTGGACGCGTTTTGCATTAAGTAAACCCGAATTGCAATGTTTTAAGGAAAAAATCAAGTTTTTATCAAGGAAAAATGTTGGACAGATCACAGAAGATTAAGGATGAATTTCAAGACATAAAAGAATATTTCTTTATTGAAATAAATTCTTAATTACATCATAAAAAAAAAAAGAGAACTTTCAAGGAAGGAATTCCCAAAGTCCCATTATATATGGATAAGATAATCCTCTATCTGTTTCTTGAGAGGATTTTACACAATGATTGAAGCTAATATTCTACAGTGTGACTATAAGTTCAGTGGCTTCATAGTCTTCATCGGATTCCAAGGCACGCTTCTTGATTGGAGAAGTGTTGAAAAATTCACGGAATTCATAGCGAGGCAAGCTGAGTTGAATATGACATCGATGAGGATTGTACAACATGAACTCAGTAGTCCCGATCAGTTTAAGCTCTACACCCGCTGCACGACGCACTCGAATGGGCTTTCCTACAAGAGCAAGAGGTGAAGAGTCGAACCCATTTGCTGACATTGTTTTTAGATAATCTCTCCGGTCAGCTCGAGTCTTGAGTTTTGGCACTCGATTGATCATCTTCTTTTTTTATTGAATTTCACAATGTTGGAAATATGGAAGATAAGGCTATTCTGATAGATTTGAGATGGTCTTGCAGAATTCCTAGTGTGATATTCAAACTTGAAGTGCAACTCAACCCATAGAGCGAAGAGTAGCATGCAACCATAAGGAGGCTGACCTGTAGACGCTGCAAAGAGCCCACTATAGAGATAGGCTAGAATCGTTGTACCAATCTGTCTTCCCTCAAAGATCTCATAGATTGCACTAACTTGATCATCCTCAAGTATGTTATCTTGAGCAGGAAAGAACAAAGCTCCAGCTAGGCACGTGGTGAAAGCTTTCATCACGTTCTCAGTATCATCCTCTCTAAGATCTTCAATCTTGTACAGAGTCCACTCTGCTAGCTTAGCAAGATTGATTCCTTTCTTGGTGAGGCATCCTTTAACTTCTTTTGGGTCCTTCATGATTTTCATCAACAATTGTTGACCGGTGATCCTTATCAAAGCCATCTTATTTTGGATCATTTCATTGTTACTGTTCAACTTGATTTTGTGAAAGCCCAATAGGAGTTCAACCTCTTTTAGAAGAATAGTGCATTCAAATTCAGGAAAAAGAAAAGTATGGGTTTGAGGATGCCATAACTCAATCAAAGCACCCATAGCCGCTCAATCCACGTTTGGACTTTTGTAATGCTTTGCATGAACTACTAGACCTTGGATGTTCTACTTGGAAATAAAAGATTGCATAGAAATAGTAATACTTTTTGCAAGCTTTCAAATCCAAGGAAGAGATGTGAATTTCCTCGAACCGAGAAACAAAGGATATACCTAGAAAATAAAAGAGAATTGCTATGAAGAACTTGAAGAATTTGAAGAATATGGAGAAAAAAAAAAGGGAAATTGAAGAAGAAAAATGATTGAAGGAAAAGATGATTTAACTTACTTGGAGGTTAGGATCTCTTCCACTTAGATGATCTTTCACGTCAGAGAGCCTCTCTAACGTCTTCTTCACCCCTTGCTTGAAGAATCCATCTTGTTCTTGAAACTTTTCCTTCTTGAAGCCTTGAAACCTTGAAAATCCTTGAATTTTGAAGAAAATCCCTTTCTTCAATCTCTAGATTGTGTAGGAATTGCCTTAATACAAGTTAATGGAGTTTATATAGAGGGATTTGCGATTCTAAAGAAGGCTTTTCCGGATTGGAGAAAGGATAAGCATAGAGAGAGTTGGAATCCGGGTAGAAGTTAGCCAGAACCTGTTTCTGCGACTGAAAGGCGTCGTTGAACAGCGACGTATTTCAACTGGACTTAATGGCGTTAGTACGATACGACGCGTTTCAGGATTTTCTATTATTTGCCCGAAAAGTCATGTTTATCTAGATTTTAATGCATTTATTTGAAGTTACTGATGAATTTTTGAGTGCAAGAAATTCAAAAAAATACAAATGAAGCTGAAAATTAAAAGAAGATCCTATTGTGGGAGTTTATGAGTCCCGACCGTGGCTAAAAAGACGGTTATCTCTATCCTTTGTACTCTTTCATGCGATTAATTTGCATAATTAGCATTACTATATGTTAAAATATTTATTAGACTATGTCAAGGACCTTGTGGTTTTGATGAAACTAGAATTTGAGTTCTCCTTCAACAAAAATAGTGATAATTCCAGAGAATTCTTAATCGTACGGATAGGCCATTGGATTGTTAATTAGTGGGGACGATGGTTACACTTTTGTGAAACGATGCGTAGATAAACGAGCTTCGGCTTAGCATTGGATTACAAGAATTGGTATTTTGACTCATTAATGATAATTTAACAATATTATCCTTGATTAATTTATATTTTATTTTATTTTATATTTTTCTTTTAGCCCAGCATGCATCATGTAGGACTTTGATATAATTGTGATAAGAATTAATTATTGATTAAGTTTCAAACCATTGATCAAATAATTCCAACGTGATATGAAATATTCCATTCTGAATTGAGTATTTTGATTATCTTTGAGGTTCGCTTGAAGATATCCTTGGAATTCTATCCTTTCTCGGACTCTTTATCCAACATTTCTTGTTTTCTTTTAAGATCTATCATGGCTGCAGTACGTCCACATTAGCTAGCAATCGCTCTCCATGATGAAACTTGCAGTGTTTATGACCTGGGGTACTTCCCAATCCGTAGAGGTTGATCGACCTTATTTTATTTTCTTGTCTATCTCATCCAGACATGATTGATTCCATTGATTTCATCAATATTTTTTAGTTATCTTCATTAATGATTTTGAGAAAAATTCTAATCATATGATGTTAAGAGCGTGTCTCATCACACCTTGGCATCACCTTTTCAGTACATTCCATTTCATTTCACTTCCTTGCAAAGACGATGCCAAGGTGAGGCAGCTGTAGACACGCTAATTTTGACATCATTTTGAGTAAATTTTATATCATATAATAATGCCTCAAAATGGTCTGATATTTAATCATTGATTAATTTTTATTAATCTTTCTGGATTTATTATCTAAATGACATCGGTCAGACAGAATAATTTAAGTTTATTAATTAAATTCATTTTAACTCAGATTTTTAATAAAATATGAAAGGATTCTAAAAGACGTCGACCCGTGAAGACGCCATTTAGAGTTCATTCTTATTTTGATTTTTAATCTGATTTTTAATTAATTTATTAATAAACTAAAAGATGTCTGCACTTCACGACGCCATTTAGGTTTCCTAAACTGATTCTATCTTTTCTTCCCGATGTTATCCTTATCTTAATTAGTCTACAAGACGTCTCCCATGGGCGACGCGTTTTAGTTAATTACAGATAAAGATGAATCAGTCTATATTTATTTGTTTCTTAGTTGTATAAACTTCAAAATTCTTCATGTTAATCTTTAAGTAACCGCGGATGCGTGAACTTAAGCCTATAAATACACAACCCCTTGGTCATTAAAAAGTTAGTGATGATAGCGATAATTGAGTGAAAATTGAGTAAAGAATCTTGGCGAAAGTGAAGGAGACGACGTCTAAACGCTGAAGGATCGAGGCGCTGCTACTTCCCAGAGTCTGCATCCTTTCTTCATCGTTTCTTCGTCCTTTCAAGATCCATTCAAAGACCAAGGCTTTTCAGGGGCCATCCAACTTAGTTCTTAATTGATTTCTGCATCTTTCTCATATTTTCATCATATTAGCATCATAATTTCATCACATCACTCTATGCAACACACACTCACTAGCATAATTTCAAACTTATTTGTTTAAGGGGTTTAAAAGACCGTCAAACAAGTGAGTTCTTTGTTTAAGTTGCATGATCAGAATCTTCATTAGAATAGATACTACCTCTGCTTGAGTTCTTATTATTTTCTTTTATCTTTATTTGTTGCAAGGTACAAAAGGAGATCAAGAAGAGAGAATCATCAACAACAAAGAAATCTGGATGATCCTCAAAGTTCGATAAGCATCCAAAGCAAGAACAAATTCAGAAGGGCTCTCTTTCTTCAGCCGACTGAAGGAGGGGAATCAAGGACTCCAACATCTCCTAATTTCAAAACAGGTAGGCGATCAATCTTTTCTTTTAGAACTTTTTAGTTAAAAGTTTCTGGCGATCACATTCACTTAGTTTTTAATAGGTTTATTTGTCACATAATCAACATAATTTCTCATGATAATCACACCCCTAATTTGAGCACTCACAGTCCCGAAAAGGGGGGAATCTTGCTTCGTATAGTGATGGTTTCTGAATTCCTAGTGAGGGGAATTTCTAGGGTAGTTGACAAGGAAGCTAAGGTATTAGCTAGGATATTCTGTGATCTAGGCACATGAACATAAGTGATCTTTCTAAACTGCCTAGCCAAAGAACTCACTAGTTCTTGATATGGCTTCAACTTAGGATCTTGAGTTTGGTACTTGCCCACAGTTTGGCGAAGGACTAATTGTGAGTCTCTAATAATTCTCAATTCTTTGACCTTGAGAGCCAGCGCCAATTTTAAGCCACTTAGGAGGTCTCATATTTGGCAACATTGTTTGTCACCGGGAAGGATAATTGGCAAGCATGCGGTATACTTATCCCTTCCGGAGATACGAGGACTGCTCCTACCCCATTGCCTTGAGAGTTGAGTGCCTCGTCGAAGTGGAGGACCAAGGATGGACTATCATCTATCATCAGATTCAACTCCTCATCCGGGAATTCATCATCGGTGGGTGAAAATTTAGGCAATGGGTGGTGAGCTAGGTGGTTGGCAATTGCTTGCCCCTTGATAGCCTTTTGATTTACGTAGGTGATATCAAATTGGTCCAAAAGGTCTGCCATCGCACCAGCCTATCCGTTACAACTGGCCGCTCTAGCAAGTATTTTATCGGGTCTATTCTGGCTAGAAGTTTGACCTCGTAGGCAAAGAAATAGTGCTTCAATTTCTGCACTACCCAGACGACAGCTGCACATGTCTTTTCCATAGTAGTATAACGTCTTTCAGCATCATTAAACAACTTGGAAAGATAATATACTACTCTTTCTCTCTTCTTGTCGTCTAGTTGAACGAATACTGCTCCAGCTGATTCCTCAGTAGTGGAGACATAAAGCAATAAAGGCCGCCCCAAGATGGGAGCTATAAGAATTGGTAGGTTGAGGAGGTAACTCTTCAAGCCATCGAAGGCTTTTTGACACTTATCGCTCCAATCGAACTTCGCTCCTCCTTTCAATAAGTCGTAAAAGGGTTTACATCTTAGAGAATGTTGAGATATGAATCATCTAATGAACTGTAGACGGCCAATGAGTCCCCTTATGTCCTTGACATTCTTAGGAGGAGGCATTTCCGTTATTGTCTTTATCTTGTCTGGGTCTACCTCAATCCCTCGCCTGCTTACCATGAACCCTAGCAATTTCCCCAAGGAGACATTGAATACACACTTCTTCAGGTTCATTTTAGTTGGTGCTCTGTTGACCTTTGCATTATGGCTCTAAGGTTTTGAGCATGCTCCTTCCTTGTCTTGGACTTCACTAGAATGTCATCTACATAAACCTCCATATCAGTGTGAATCATATCATGAAAGATTGCCATAATCGCCCTTTGGTAGGTGGCTCCAGCATTCTTAAGCCTAAACGGCATGACCATATAGCAATAGGTTTTCCACGGGGTTATGAAGGATGTCTTCTCTTGATCTTCTTTAGCTAGTCGGATTTGATTATATTCCGAAAAACCATCCATGAAGGACAACATTTCGTATCCAGCAGTGTTATCGACTAGCAAGTTATATGAGGAAGTGGGAAATCATTCTTGGGACAAGCCTGATTGAGGTTACGGAAGTCTATGCAAACCCTAACCCTTCCATCCTTTTTTTCCACGGGGACAATATTAGCTACCCACTTAGGATAGAGCACTAGCCAAATGAACTTGGCCTTGTGTAATTTTTCAAGCTCTTCTTTCACCTTTAGTGCTAATTCAGGCGGTAGCCGCCTCAATTTTTGCTTCATAGGTTTTGCGTCAGATTTGAGGACTAGCCGATGCTCCACAAGTTTGGTGTTCAATCCAGACATATCCTCATATGACCAAGCAAACCCATCAGGATACTCTTGAAGTACGGTTGTTATGGACCTCTCTTCTCCTTGACTCAATTTGGCACTGATTAGCACTATCTTCGGATCATTCTCAATTCTGAGGTTGACTTCTTTAGTGGGTTCATCGACAGCAGACGAAGGTTCATTAAACCGTCTCATCCTACTTACAAATGGTTCGGCCAAGTCATTGTCCTCTTCATCTTCATTAAGCTCAAACACTCCTAAGCCATGATTGCAAGATTCAATTTTCAAAAGTTCTATTGGCTCAGAGATGACCCCTAACTAAAGAAATTCATTGACCCCTTTCAAATATTTACATCTATTTGCTAACTCCTGGACTAAGAAAGATAGAACTTGTTTATCCCTATAATTCCTAGATAAGGAGGAAGCTATCCTAATTCCTAAGCTACTATGTACATGACTCGGTGAATGAGTCAGGCTTGTCCCATGTGGGACAAGGGTGGATCTTTGGGACAAAGATCCAATGACAGTGGAACTGCCCCAACATGCAGGTTCCTCAAAGGTGACCTCGCATCCTTTGGTATAGGAATTGGCCTTTTTTTTTTTGGTGATCGTATCCTTCGAACATGAAACATTCAGGAGAATGTGCTACGACTGGTGCCGGGAGCATAGGGAAGGAAGGTGGGTGGAATAAGAAAGGGATGAATGCAGCCGGTGCCGGTTCATCCTTGACCAGAAATACCCCTTCTTGTGGGATGTTTGGTTCATGAAACAATAACCTTGTGCCAAAATCTCCTTCACTTTCTTCTTGAACTTCCTTATTCTATTCTTTCAATTCATCTTCTATCCTGAGTAACTCCTGACTTCTCTTCACAAAATGGTCCATAAGAGACTGCTTTCCTATTCTCTCAGTTAATCCTACCTTCGTCATTCAGATCATACACTCAATCCCTGAAGGTAAAGCAATTGTTAATTGTGTGCCCTGGAATCCTATGGTACGGACAGTACCTGGGCGTGTCCGTATTGCGCGGAACGCCTTCACGTTGTCGTGGGAGCTGGATAGCATTGCAAGCTAGCAAGGCATAAAAGATGTCTGCTAATAATTCTGGCAAAGGTGGGTATGATGTGCGTTTGGCCATGGAACGACTATAATTAGTCAGGTGAGGAACTGTTGAGTATTGATTCTGATTGGACTGAGCATCAGACCTGGGTTGAGAATTGGGAATTTGGTTGGTTGTCCTAGCGTGCTTATTTGCTCATTGATGGTGACTCCTTCTGTGGTGGGAGTGGTGTGGTTTTCTTGCTCCTATTCCTGTTCTCGAAGAACGAAGGTAAGGTGGAGTCCCGGATCTGTGATTGAATTACTCGAGCTCGATTATACAATTGGGCGAACGTTTGAAATTCGCTAAGCATGAGAATAGCTCGGAGCTGAGGAGTAGCATTATTAACAAGTATGGTGACTGCCTAGGCTTTAGGGATGGTAACTTCTGCTCTAGAGGCCATGACTCTCCACCTATTAGCAAAGTGAGTGAAGTCCTCGTCAGACTTCATTTTTTCCATTACAAGATCAAATAAGGTGGGAGGTAAGGTTGTCATGTGGTTGAAGTGGGTGAAAAACCTTTTTGAGACCATATCAAAATTGATGAGGTCTGTAGCGGGTAAGGAAGAAAACCATCTCAAAGCCTCTCCTTCTAGAGACTTTTGAAAGAGGTGGACAAGGATGACTTTATCATAGAGCTATTGGTGGGAGTCCATGAGGAAACCTGACAGATGATGATGTGGGTCGGTGGCACCATTGTATTTCCTATACTTGGGTACCTTGAATCTTGGTGGGAAGTAGGTTGAAGGGAGTTTAAAATAGCTCGAGAGAGAATGAGGTTGCTTCAAGGTAAGATTTTCAGCCATGAGTTGACGTACGTAAGATTCGACCTCATTCTTGTATATGAATTCCTCCTGCTTGGGAGGTGTGACCTGGTTGATGAAGTTAGAGGGGGCTATTAGGATAGGGGTTGCCTGATTAGCCTGGGGTCAGCTAAAAGATCCTTGGAATTGAGTCTTCTGAGGAGTGGCTTCTTGAGTTTTGCCGCGGGAGACCAGCTGAATGAGTTGATTGGGAGTGTACTGAGATAATACGGCAATGAGTTCTGGGTCTTCCCTCAGATTTTGGAATGTCCTATTTGAAACTACAAGATCATCTTCCCCCTGAGAGGTGGAAGATTCATCATATTCCCTTCTCCTAAGCTCTTCCCTAGATGTCTGAAGCATGCCTATGAATGTTTGTTGTGCGTCTTCTTCAATTTCAAACAAAGGGTTGTGTGTGATGTTGTTATCAAACTCGTCCATGTCATCATACACGGCATTAAAGTACACACAATTCATTATGAAAACACAAATCCTAGAAGATCTTATGTTCCACTTCAAAGGTTAACCATGTATTATGAGAGTGTTGGTTTCTAACAGATCAAGTTCAACCCCTTAGCGACCCTCCATTCCTTTTAGAAAATTGTTTCGTCAAAATTCAGAGCGTCTTTTGGTTTTAAAATAATCCTCTCAGTGACGCCTATGGGTAGACAATTTCGAATGACAAAACTTAATTTCCTCACTCAATCCCGGGATCCTATTAGGTGGTTCGGGTACAACCTGCTTGGCGGCCAAGTGGGAATCGTTGGCTCGCGGAGACTCACGGAGGTTCCCAACAGAGTAAGACAAGTCACACCCGAGTGGGAATCCTCAGGTAGAGTGTCAGACACTGTGGGAGGGGTAACTATCAGTGTAATGCTGGCTCTTCCTTAAAACCCCCAGGAAGAATACCCTGAAATTAACCCAAAGTTCAAGAGAAAAGAGAGCAATAAACACAACCAAGATAGCAAAATACACAAGTGGGAAAGCTGGCCGGAAAGTTGGCCATCTAAGGATTGGATGGCAAGATAATTGGCCGTCTTAACTACAGGGCGGCCAAGCTATTGGCCGTCTAGTTAACTAGACGACCAGGTGGCTGGCTGTCCGGGTAACTGGGCGGCCAGGTGCTTGGCCGTCCAATTAGCTAGGTGGCTAGGTGTCTGGCCATCTGATTACCTGGGCGGCTAGATGGCTGGCCGTTCGAGTACTAGGCGGCCAAATACTTGGCCGTCTAGGTGTAGGGGCTCTTACCCTTTCCTTTCCTTTCGTTGACGTGCACGCAACGAGCAAATAGTGGTCCCACCATGATCGCCAGAGGGCTGTGGACGCCAAGAGTGTTCCCACTCTCCTTCCGCGGGGAGAGGTCTCTGTCCGTCGTGCAACTGCGGCGATAAGGTGTTAGGAAGTGAAGTGTGATCGCCAGGAGCATTATCTTGGGGTCCTTGTACTCCGTAGGATGATGAAAATTGATCGCGTCTTGTTGGAGTAGGGGTTGTGGATTCCTCTTCTCTGCCTTCGGCCGGCCGAAGGGAGAGAGCTCGATAGTCTGCGTGCAGGATGTGGTAAGAGCCCCTAAGAGAAAAAAACAAAACAAAGTAAAGGGAACCGATTAGAATTGTGATATGCAGAATCTATTCGTACAAATATATAAATAAATTAAAATTAGAAGGGGATGCACTGGATGGGTGTTTGGGGAGGGAGGGTGACCATATGTTATGGCCACCTACCTCCCAATTTTTGTTTTGAACCTCTATTAGAATGGGTGCTAGGATATCCTAGGATGGATGCATGCAGGAAGAGAAAAGTGTACATGTGTGAGAATTGCAAAAATGACAATGTTGTGATGAATGGAGGATGCAGAGCGTATTGAAAAGAAAAATGTAGTAAAGAAGAAAGCTAGGAGAACAAGCCCATATAGGGGGGAATCCTCTTGCTCGCCATCTTCCAGCGTCTGTTCGCCAGAACCTTTGCCAACCCTAAGCCTTCCAACGCAAGCCTCTTCAAACTCCCAAAATCCTTAACTCCCAACTCTCCAACCCCCTTCCCGAGAGGACCTAGGGGGTTTAAATAGGGGGGAAAGAAAATATGGAAATTAGGGGTCTAAATCCCCGTTAATCCCCAAGGGGCCAATGGGAATTGGTCAAGGGTCAAAGGTCGTGCATGCGGCAGTCGCCTGAGTGGGGAGTGGTCAGAGTAGTGGGGGGTAAGGGTCACGAGTGGAGAAGAACGTGGGAAGACGAAGTCAAGCTGAAAGTGGGGGAATGGACGGCCAACCCTTTTGCCTTCTATTTTCGTTGAAGGCCACCAAGTTGGCCTTCCGCAAAAAGGTGGTGAAAAGGTAGAAGGCCACCAAGTTGGCCTTCTGCGAAAAAGGTGGAAGGCATCATAGTTGGCCTTCGGGGAAGGTGGAAGGCAACCAAGTTGGCCTTCCGCAAAAAGGTGGAAGGTAGCGAGTGTTGGTTAAATGGGCTTGACTACTAATGGGCTAGATAGGAATCGGTTAAGGTGATGGATTGAAAGGCGATGGGCTAATGATAATGGAGAATTTAGGACCAGAAGATGTACAAAGTCGGGTGTCTACACCCACAAGTGCAACAATACGAATAGGCAATTAAATAAGTAAAGCATTAAGCACAACTCCCAAAGATTTCCAAATTCCGATATAAAACACATGCATTTGTAAACGCAACTGGCAGAACTCTGAAACCACTCCACCACGGAGTCTACAACCAGCGTCTCGGCTAAACACACAAATCATGCAGCCTAATGCGGAAAACACCGACCCGCTGCGACGGAACAGCAACCCCTCGGATAGCGCACTGGCTACTCCGGCCTATCCAACTCTAGGTGGTTCTGCTCCTCCCAGCCACGAGTGACACTCCGAATGTACCATTCCTACACCGGTACTAGCTATACTCCAGGTACACCACGTGACCTTCTCTCTAGGCGTTATCCCACCACTCCCACACCGGCGATGTGTCACTCCCACACCGACACAGAGTGCCTAAGCGCTAACAACTGTCACTCTAGGTCCACGATCGCATAAAACACAACACAATGTGATCCGATTATGTAGAAATCCTCGGTCTTGATGTACGATTTCAAGCATGCATTTAACCAAACTATCTAACAATGTAAACATATGTTAATTGCATGAATTAATGGGGATGCCTTTTACACCTGAAATTGAGTTCCACTGAGGGCCCCTTTCCCCCAAAACACCCAAAAACGTAAGAAGATAGGGGAAGAAACCAAATAACCAATTGAAACACACTAAACCCCATTTCATAAAAAAGGTCCATTTTCATTAAAAACCCCTTTAAACATATTCTTTCTACCCAAAATCTCTATGCACATCGCATGCTTCAAAGCAGGAAAATCATGGTTTTAAACAAAACACAATGAGGATTGTCACCCTACCAGTTACTTGAACTCCTCCTTGTTCCTAGCCGCCGAACAGCCACACTACGAGCCGCCGCCGGTACTATCGTGGACGCCGTCTGGAGAACAAAGTGCTGCAGAGGAGATGGTGGTGGTAGTGGTGAGGGTTAGGAGGTTGATGGAGTGGAGGAATGGGGAGAGGAAGGGAAGGGGGGTCGGAGCCATTCGGAGAGGAGGGGAAGGAGAGAGAGAGGAATGGAGAGAATGTGGGAAAGGAAGGAGGATTTTGGAGCGTCAACCGAAACTCGCTAAAACGCGTCGTTCGTGAACAAAGCCAATCAGGCGACAGGACAAGGTCGTACACTGGCAGATGTCTGAATCGCGTCGTCTATGCAAGACGCCATTCAGACGACACGACCGGGGCCGTACACACGCACCCCCACGCCCGTCTACGTGGCACCCCTGTAAAGCTCCTAAATGGCGTCCCCATAGGCCGACTCCATTCAAAATCGTGTCGAGCTTGCCCCAGCCCCACAAGGGCCCAAACCAAGGGCTCCGACATTGAAACCGATCTGATAACCGGATCTGAAACCTCAGTCCTTACATGCAGTGTGCTGGAAGAGTTCCAAGCAGGAAACCACTGCATATTCGATGACTGAAGCTGAGTACATCGCTGCAGCTGAAGCCGCCAAGGAAGCAGTGTGGTTGAAGAAGTTCATCACTGACCTCGGCGTAGTTCCCAGCATCTTTGATCATGTTCCACTGTTGTGCAACAACAATAGGGCTATTGCACAAGCAAAAGAGCCACGGTCTCAACAGAAATTGAAGCATATTTTAAGGTGCTTTCATCTTATCAGAGAGATTATTTCCAGAGGAGATGTAGTGGTGGAAAGAGTTTCATCCGTCGATAATGTAGTAGATCTACTGACAAAGCTATTGTCTCAAATTGTATTTGAGCGTCACCTAGAGGCTATAGGTATATTGCATAAAGGTGATTGGCTTTAGTTCAAGTAGGAGATTGTTAGTCTTAGGTGGCCTACAAGTCAATATGACACTATATAATCTCGTTCATTTATTAATAGTATGGCATTATTTCATTGTATGTAATTCGTTCTATTATCGTCTCATAATGAAATCCTGAGTATGTGCAATAGTGATCAGATTATGATGAGATCATACTAATGAGACTGATCACTTATACACACGTATTCTTAATAGTTCTTAGTCGGAGGATATCCGAGAAGGACATCGGATATCCGGTTAGACTAGTTCAGATTACTCCTACTCATATGATGAGTGTGACTTATCTCAGAGTTACTTGTGTGGAGACACTAAGGCGAATCTGTAGGTACTCATTTGAGAATGAGTTCACTGAACTGATCCGACTGAATCGCTGGATAGTAATGTACCTGACTGTCAACCAGCTTGATTCTATTGTCGCAGTTGCGTGGATGGTCCTCGGACCTGAGACACTAAGGACACCTTGTCGGTGGACTTCTGTACTTTGACCTTGGTTTACAGATCTCTATTTACGGGATTCTAAACAGCCAAGGATCGGGTACAACGAAATACCGTCGAAGGGAATTGAGTGTCAATAAGGAATCATTCGCTCTCGGTAATCAAAGAGAGAATGCTCTAGGTAGGATGTGTAGGAGTCCCTGGCCAGGACGGAAAATAATATAGGGGATTTCTTTTCATGATCCATAACATGCTCAAGGATATAAACTATTTTTTTCAATATGGTTTAGATATTTTTTCAGAGCATGGTTTGGACATTTGGGTTTGTTTTCAAAACTGGATTATTTATACTTTGAGATGCTCTAATGCTCCCTCATATTGTGATTTATATTTATATGATTTTGCTTTAATTTGATTAATTTTTTAGAATTGGATATATTGACTCTTGTTGTGATGCTCCTACATAGTTCACATTTGTGATCCTAGTTTATTTTGATTAATTTTTCAGAACCAAATATATGTTATCATTTATATTTATATGTTGTGATGCTTCATTGACTCATTTTGTGCTCCAATATACCATGGTATTTCTTTTGTTTTTAAAACTAATCTGTATGCTCCAATGCCTACTATTTAGCTTTGAAACAAACTCGGATACCTTTGCCTGATTTGAAACATCCTCAATCTACTATCATTTTTCATCCTTAATAAGTTCTGAGAATAGCAATCAACATGCCAAAGTAGGAAAACCTTGCATGTTGTAGCATTTTCGTGAAGTCTTGTTACTACATTTTTATGCAAGTCTTACACTAATGCCATCCCTGTAATTTGAGAATGGTCATGTAGGAGGTTGAGAAAGCTCGCAAGGATGATGTCTAACAGTGGTGTGTTCTCCTATGCCCCTCATTTCTTACTTATTATCACACAGTGAACTTATTACTTGTATTACTTTCATTTTAAATGCATCATTGTCCTACATTTAAAATCACATACTTTGATTAGAACATTTGTTTGCTTTTTTTGGAATGTCCTTCGCCCTAATATTAAAGGTGGTGGAACGAAACGTCTATCCTCCAAGGAGGAGAGGACGAGTCGGGGCACTTGAGCTCCCAACTTCACTGAGGCCCAAGATCGGGTTCTCATAGGTCTCCTTAAGGAGCAGTTTGATAAGCATAACTGCATCGAAGGAACCTTCAAGCCAGGGGTCTGGTGTGAAATCGTTTCTGCGTTTAAAGTTTGATATGCATAACTGCATCGAAGGAACCTTCAAGCCAGGGGTCTGGCGTGAAATCGTTTCCGCATTTAATAGCACGATGCACCTGGACTTCAAAGATTCCACGTTGAAAAATTGATACAAAACCCTTAAGTGCAATTACAACTTTCTCCATGTACTTCTTGACCAAAGGACTGGGTGGGGATGGGATGATATAAACAAGATTCCTGTCCCTAGAGTTCAGGACTCTTGGGGTGACATCCTGTCAGTAAGCATCTCCCGTGATGAACTTCCCTTTTCTGACACAACGTTATATGAGTCATACACCCATACACCATCTTTTTCTTCCTTTTCAGTCACATCAACAATATAGCTCCCTCAGAGGCAAGCCCTTCCCCCTTAAGACCGAGATGGATTACCTAGGCAGCAACAACACAGCGTTCGGTCCAGATGCTGAGGGAACCTGCCGTAGACGCAGTGTGCCTACTTACAGACCCGATCAAGCTAACACTGACTACAATATGCATAGTTAGTCACAGCGCACACCCGTCCATGACTTTCTTGCTGCACTTCAGGGAGAGCAAGCAGATGACGAATTTGTCATGGGTGTCTTCGCCGGCTACATGGTTTCCTCTCCTACACCCCAAACTAGAACCATGGCCTCGAATAGTGAGGTCAACTCTCCGCACAAGAAACGTGCCTGCTCAAACATGAAGGGAAAGACAATTAAGGACCCCACTGTGATCACCATTTTTGTTGACTGTGTTCTACAACGGACTGACCTTGTGAGGGAGTTGCATGCCGGAACGTGCTTGTATGGTGTCCACCCTACACCCCCGATCAAGACACATTACAGCCTAGGATCCGGATCGTATTCCTTCTATGAAGGAATGCATAGACACATTGCGAGAGGTTCATGGCCTACATCCAAACTTGTTCGTGAGGTCTTTGGATCTCTTCAATGATCTGGGAAATCGCAGAATATTTATGAACCTACGTAATGAGGAGATGATCCGATGGATGTTGCACCATGTGTGGTAGTTGATTTGTGATTTCTTATATCTTGACTTGGATGGTGTATTTAGATAATATTTATTTTGAGTTGGATAATTCGTACTTTCTTGTTCATACTTGTTGTTATTGATTTCTTATGTTGACTTGGATTATGTGTTCACCTGGAACATGTATTCGGATTTCTTATATTCTTATTCGTACTTGTTGCGTGCTCATTATGTTTTACTACTGTGGGTACTCATCCAAGTAAATGCAGGTATTTGACAACTTTGTAGGTATTGGGCGGTACAAATGTTATGTCGTTTGGGTTGGGCGTGAGCCAGGGCTATATTTTACTTGGCCTGAATGCTTTGCCCAAGTTAATGGGTACCCAGGGGCTCATTATAAGGGCTTCCATTCAATTGAGGAGGCCGGGTGTGTGTTCTCTGGTATCGTCCAACAACCTCCAGAGAGGCGAACAGGCAAACAAAAGTTCCTCAGTATTACGTTGTGCCTTGCACATCTGAGCAAGTACTTGGAAGGCCACCAACCTCCTTTACACGCGATGTCCACTTTGACTAGCAATCGTTTGTTGTAATGATATTCATGTGTGTCGTTGTACTCATCCTTCTCATGATCTTAGTTACGGTTGTACTTATGTCCATCCGAACTTTCTAATTTGTATTATACTTTTTTATGTATGTATTCATTTTGAGTATGGTTTATGTAACATTCTGTCCCACTTATTACAATGTCTTCCATGTAAAATTTATTGATGTTGTATTGGAGTTTCTTGAAGAGGACGAAGAACTGTTGAACGTGATAGAGGAGACAATTATTGGGCACATTGAGAATGAATACATTCCGCAGGTACGCTGACGTATGCATAACTCTGCTTTATCTGGCCACACATGGATCCATGAGATACTAGACGGGCATGATGAAAGGTCTTACCAGATGTTTCGAGTGCATCCTTCTATGTTTTTATGACTTCTTGACCTACTTGTGAGCCGTGGCCTTTTGAGGGACTTGCGCCATGTAACAGCGACGGAGCAACTTGGTATATTCCTATATGCTGTCGGCCATGGTGTTGCAATGGGAGCCATGTGCAAGCGGTTCCAATACTCTTATCAGACGATTAGTCGATACGTCAACCACGTCACAAAGCAGATAGCTGAGTTAAAGTATGACTTTATTCAACTGCCTACACATGCTCAGGTCCGTGAGTGTCACCCGCAGATCCAAGGAAAATAAACATTCTACCCCTACTTCAAGGTGACCACATTGCTACTGTGCATTTTTTAGCTCAGTTGTGATGTACGTGTTGACATTGACTGATAAATGTTCTTGCACACACCTTTTCTGTACAACCATGTAGGATACGATTGGAGCCATCGACGGCACGCATGTGTTGGCAAATGTGCTACAGATACACCATGGACGATTCCGAAACCGCAAAGGTTTCATTAGCCAGAATGTTATGGGTGTCATATCCTTCGACCTCACCTTCCAATATGTTGCGGTTGGTTGAGAAGGATCGGCTGCCGACATGCGGGTGCTTAGATGGGCTTTGGACGAAAGCATATTGACTGTCACTCGTGGAAAGTATTATCTTGTTGACTCTGGGTATGCAAACTCAAGTGGTTTCTTGGCTCCATATCGTGGCCAAAGATATCACTTGGCATCATTTTGGGGGGAACATAATCGCACTTATGCGAACAAAGAAGAGAAGTACAACTACCGTCATGCTTGTAGACACCGATTTTGGACCACCCTTTTGGTCATGAACCCTGCCCATCAGTAGCCCTTCATCACTAAAATCCCCTCATTTCAGCCATCTCAGCCCACTACCAGCTAGGCCCATTAACCAAATCCCGACCCTAGCCACCTTCTTCGTGGAAGGCCAGCCAGTCCGCCTTCCACCCCCTTCGAAGGCCACCCCTCGCCTTCCATCACCTTCGAAGGCCACCCCCCGCCTTCTACCCCCTTCGAAGGCCAACCACCTTGCCGTCCACCTTTTGGCCACCTTTTTCACCTTTTCTTAGAAGGCCAACCCCTTGCCTTCCACCGCCTTCGAAGGCCACCCCCCCGCCTTCTACCCCCTTCGAAGGCCAACCACCTTGCCGTCCACCTTTTGGCCACTTTTTCTTCACCTTTTCGTAGAAGGCCAACCCCTTGCCTTCCACCGCCTTCGAAGGCCACCCCTTGCCTTCCACCTCCTTCGAAGGCCACCCCTCGCCTTCCACTCCCCTCGAAGGCCAGCCGGGTCGCCTTCCACTGCAAGAGTGGAAGGCATGTTACCTGGCCGTCCACTCCTTAACCACCTTTTGACCCCGTCTTCCCCATGATCTCCTCTACTCTCCGCCCTCGTCCCCTACTACTCCGACCACTCCCCACTCTGTCGACTGCCGCGGCCACTACCGCCAACCCTTGACCACTCCCCATTGGTTGAAGGGGGATTTACGGGGATTTAGACCCCTGATTTCTCCCTTTTTTCCTTCGCCTATTTAAACCCTCCACATCCTCTCGAGCGGGGGTTGAGAAAAAAGAAGGAAGAACGAGGAGGGGGACAAGAGGAAGGATTTTTGGTTAAGAGGAATTTTGGAGAGGCAGAGAGGGACTTTCTGGTGAGAGGCTCGAGGAGACCCCAAGGAGGAAGGCTCAGGCTACATCTGGAAACGGGCTTGCCTTTCTAACTTCTCCCTTTTATTTTTGTTACTCATTCCATTACATTAGTAATATCATTCATTCTCCACACACCCAACTCCTCTTCACTTGCATGCATGTACACATAGGATGACTTAGCCATCCGTACTCCCACAGAGGTTTTTAAAAAAACGGGAGGTGGGTGGCCATAACATATGGTCACCTTCCCTCCCCACCACCCATCCGGTGCGTTTCCCACTGATTTTAGTTAGTTTTTACACCTTTCTGAATAGATTTTGCACTCTACAGTTCTAATCGGGTTCGTCTTTACTTGGTCTTTTTCTTTTCAGGGATCCTTACCACCTACACGCGTACAGAATTTCGGGCTCTCTTCCTTTGGCCGGCCGGAGGAAGAGAAGGAGGAATCGACGTCTCCCGCTCTCACAAAACGCGATCATCTTCTACATTCCTGCGGAGCACAGGAACCGAAAGGTATTGCTCCTGGCGATCACACTCTCATTTCTAACCCCTCCTCTTTGAATCGCCACAATACTAAGACGTACGGAGAAACCCCCAACGCCGAGGAGGCTCCGCGGGCGCTGCACAGCCGCGGAGGGGGACGTTCCGGGCGCCTACAATGCTCAGTTAAGGAATGTTGTCGAGAGAGCATTCGGCGTCTTGAAGAATCGCTTTTAGACGCTAAAGGAGGGGAACATATACCCCTAGGCGATGCAGAGGAAGATGGTCATTGCATGCGCTGTTATTCATAACTTCATATGTCGATCTTAGAGACATGACTATTACTTCAACTGCGAGAACAATGAAGAAGTAGTTAGTGAGGATGGTAGTGATGAGGACGTTCCAATTGACATCCCTCTCAACAGGGCTGAGGTTACGTTAGGAGGATAGATTAGGGAGTCGATTGCTAACACACTCTGGACATGAGTTGCGTTCGTCATGTCTCTTGTTCGGTGCTCTGTTCCGCATGTCTCTTGACATTTGACTTTATTGTTTGATGCTTATGTCATGTTTGATTTTTCATATGCTTTATACTTTATATTTGTTGTTGCTTATGTTGAACATTTCCTTTTTAGCAATTGAGCTTATTGAACTCCCGTATTTCGTTTGTATGAACAATTTCTAAATTAATTTGAAGCATGTCCATTGACTTAAATATTGTAATGAGTTTGTGTTTTTTTTCCGCAGGAGGAATTAATGTAAATGAGTCTATTGGACGGATGGTTCCACTATTTGGAGCAACCCCACTGGACAATAATTTTATCAAACCATCCTCCTATTTCCAAGCGTGCGAGCGGTGCATGGAATTTTGCAGTCCTATCCATTGCTACAGTGGGATGGTCGGATGGCCTCAATGCAACCACATCTCAATGGGTTATTTGGATAGTAGGAGGGCGAAATTGCACGCTTCTAATTTGCTCATTATGGGAAATGATGAAATAATAGAAATGAGTCTATTGGTCGGATGGTTCCACTGCATGGAGCAACCCTACTGGACAATGATTTCGGTCAATATTAAGTTCCTATTTCTGAGCCTGCGAACGGTGCATCTCCATTGATGATGGTTAATAGTGTGCAAATTTGCAATCCTATCCATTGGTACACTAGGATTGTCAGACGGCTTCAACGCAACCACATCTCAGTGTATTTTTTGGATAGCAGGAGGGCAAAATTGCCCGCTTCTAATTAGGTCATTATGGGCGATGATGAAAGAATTAAATTGAGTTTATTGGTAGGATGGCTCCACTGCTTGGAGCAACTCCAATGGACAATGATATTTTGTATATTATATACATGTTTCTGAGCCTTGAAATGATTAATACTTGACAGGGTCATAGTGTACTGATGGATGGTGAGGTCATGGCAACGGTAGGTATTGTAATTTTAATGTTCTCAATTTTTTAGTTTATTTTCATATTTGTTCTATAGAATCTACTAATTTTTTGTGTGTGTAGAACTTCAAATTTTTGATAACAAGGATAAAGTGCGTATGTACTTCCAGGAGGCATGTTGCTTGTGGATTTGGTTAAAAAGGAGGCTCATGAATGATGCATTGTATTTTTTTTCAGTTATAATGGATATTGTAAAATTAAAATTGTATTTATTGAATTGGCGGATTTGTGCATGTAAGGACTGAGGTTTCGGGTTCAGTTCTCGGGTCGGTTTCGGGCCGGATCCCCTGGTTTGGACCCTGAAGGGTCTTGAGAATTTCTTCTGAATGACGTCTACACATCACGACGCGTTTCAAACGGCGTCTTGATAGGTGGACGCCATTTAGGCGATTTGCTGTCGTGCCACATGGGCGCCACGTAGGCGGGTTTCGGGCCGCGAGAGTACGGCCCCTGTCTTGTCGTCTGAACGGCGTCCATGATGGACGACGCGATTC
This sequence comes from Zantedeschia hybrid cultivar, assembly GCA_030544215.1. NCBI lineage: Eukaryota > Viridiplantae > Streptophyta > Magnoliopsida > Alismatales > Araceae > Zantedeschia > Zantedeschia hybrid cultivar. The sequence continues at coordinate 8,012,514 of JARZZO010000013.1, read as the reverse complement.
AGACTGCCACCCTGCGATGTCAGAGTACGGTGCCTGACATGTCAGCTGAACGGCGTCCGTGGTGGTCGACGCGTTTCAGACAGCTGTCAGTACAGCCCGTCCTGTCATCTGATAGGCGTCTTGCTCGCTCGACGCGTTTTAGGTAGTTCCTGATTGACCCCGCGAGCCCTCCTTTCTTTCCCTCATTTCTCACCTCTCACTCTCTCTCCGCCTCCTCCGACCCCTCTCTTCCCCTTTTCCTTCCTCTTCTTCCTCTTCCACCACTCCAACGCCTCCCTACTTCTCACCTCTGCCACCACCACTTCCTTCGCGGCGTTCCATTCCCCGGACGGCGGCCGACGTCCCGGCGGAGTGGCGACGTTCTCGGGGTACCGGCGGCGGTCTGCGGTGCGGCGGTTGGGCGACACGGAGCCAGGAGGAGTTCAAGTATCCGGTAGGGGGACGAACCTTGTATGTGTTGCTCGTGCTTTCCTAGGCGTGTTTTGATGTGTTTTGGGCTAGATTGAGCATGTTTAGGGGGTGTTCTTGTGGGTATGGCCGTGTTCATGTATGCGGTTTTGTAATAGGGTTGTGGGGGGTGAACTTCTCCTTCTCCCCTTTCTGTTTTGGAGGCTTTTTCGGGGCATTAGGGTTAAGGGAGGAAACCTTCGGTTCGAACCAGGGAACCAGGTTTCTGGCGCTAAACGGCGTCGTGCCTGGTCGATGCCTTTTAGAAGGGCGTCGGGTCAGTACAACGCGTTTTAGGGCAGAAACCTCCCCCTGTTCGAGGTTTGACAGGTTAGGGGTTCTGGCGCTAAATGACGTCATGGGTGGACGACGCCTTTCAGAAGGACGTCGGGCCACCATGACGCCATTTAGGCAGGAAATCACCCCGACTGAGGGTCCGTCAGCTCGGGATTCTGGGACTAAAAGACGTCATGGGTGGGCGACGCGATTTGAATGGCGTCGGGTAACCATGACGCCTTTTAAGGCAGAAATCCCCTGGGTAATGTTTTCCTGAAATTCTGGATTTATCAGCTGAATGGCGTCGGAGGATGTCGACGCGTTTCAAAAGGCGACCTCTGGTGTCGACGCCTTTTAGGCCAGATTTCCGTGGCCTCTGTTTTATGAACCAGTTTAGGGAGCTTGAATGGCGTCGGCCTTGGGCGACGCGATTCAAGACAGAACAACACTAATTCATGCCAGTAAAATGTATTCATACTGCTAGATAGTTGGTTAGTGCATGCTTTAGTATACTTGGTTTCTTCATAACCGGACGGCACTGTGTTGTGTGTAGTGCGATCGCTGGCTTTTCACGTGACCGGATCGTACTGTGCCGGGTTTTGGTGTTTTGAGTTACTGTGGACCTGGAGTGACATTGTAGCGCTTTATCACCCTGTGCTGGTGGGGGCGTGAGCACAGCGCCGGTGGGGGCGTGGGCGGGGTGACGCCTAGTGAGAGAGGGTCACCTGGTGAACTCCGGGGTCAGCTAGTACCGGTGTCGGAGTGGTACATTCGGAGAGTCACTCATGCTGAGGGAAGGAGTAACCACCTGAGCCTGTTGGGCCGGAGTAGCTAGCGTGCTATCCGAGGGTTTACTGTTTGGTCTCAGCGGGTCGGTGTTTCCTACTTGTGCTTGTGTGGACGGTGTTTTCCACTTACGGCTGTGTGGTTGGTGTTTCCTACTTTCGGAGGAGTGGTTGACGTGTTTTGCCGAGACGGGAGTTGTAGGCTCCTTGATAGAATAATTTTAGAAATATGCATGTTACATTCCGAAGGCACATGATTCATATCGAGATTTTAGGAGTAGTGTGTTACAGCTCTACTTGCCTTATTACCTGTATCTTTGCTACTGCACTTGTGGGTGTGTGTGTGGGAGGCGAGGGATCGGATGATCCCTACTGAGCCCAATTTTGGTATGGCTCACTCCCTGCGTTTTCAGGTGTAGACCTTGTGGCGTGTGGCGGAGCGTGGTGTTCTCCTTGGTGTGCGGACCAGCAGCTATCTCAGTTCCCGGGGTATGCCCCGATGTTGTTGTACTTTATTTCTGCCTGTACTTAACTAATTTGTTGGACATGTAATTATTGTTGGACTGTGTACGGACATTATTATTTTACTTCCTGTGCACTGTACCCCTTGTAGTCCATGTGAATGTTATATTTAATCTTGTTTAACGCTTACTCCTCCAGATGTATGTATAAGATCCGGGTGTGAACCTACAGTTAATGGGCCGACATCCATTTAGTGACCGGGTCTCCGGTCATAGGATGGCGGGTCGTTACAGTGCAAGTCTTTGTCATGGTGGATGATTTTGTTTATAAAATTTTTGGTGTAATTGAGTGTACAATTACAACATGTTATACAAATTGAGGACTATATTTCGTGATGTTGAGATTGAAATGTATACATTTGAACTTGTCACAGTCATCACTGTATAATTACAAAAAATAAAATAATGGTTATGTGATATTAGTTACTATATGGTGAGAATGGTCTCGTAGTAATATTTATTTAACTAATTGTAATTCATGAGCCTATTTTTCACGCCCATAAAAACATAATTTCAATCACATGTTGCCATTTTATGTCATTAAAATTAATATGTTTTATTATTAATTCATTTTTAACAAAATATTGTGTTAAATCATCGAATTTGACGGGAAAAAAATAATTTGTCTTTAAAATATATTTATCTATTATTGTTGTAACGTGTGTTAATTTTGAAAATTAAAATAAAAATAGTTGACAAACCTAATAATACTGTACACATTAATATGTAATTTGAAAAGCATAGAAATTTAAAATAACGTATGTAAGGATAACATGGATATTTTGACCTCTTATTTCACCCTTTATTCCACTCTTTATTCCACTAATTCCTACCAAATCACTTGGAATAGCGCAGTGCAATTCTCCTTATTCTAGGTAGAATACCAATTACTTATCAAATCAAAATACCTCTTATTTTGGTTTAAGAAATTCTCAAAACTAGGACTATAAACGGGTAGGATACGGATACAGAAACAGGTGTTTCCGTTTTCCGATTCCGATAAGGATAGCCTGTTTCCGTTTCCAATTCCAATAAGATCGGAAAGTGCATTATCCGTTTCCGTTTCCGATAAAATCGGAAAGTCTATTTTCCGTTTCCGATTCCGATATCAAAATTGGATATTATTTCCGATAATTATCGAAATTACCGATTTCTTGATTTATTTGTTTAAAACATATAAAATGAAACCTAAATATAACCAATACGTCTTAGTATATTAGATAATGATTAATTATATTAGATAATGATTAATAAGATTAAAACAATCCTAAGGTTAAAATTATTCTTAATGATAAATTTAATAACAATCGGAATCGGAAATCGGAAAGCGGATACGGAAACAGGAGTTTCTGTTTCCGATTCCAATTCTGATAGCTATCAGATAGATATTTTTTATCGGAAACGGATATTTTTTTTCGATAACGGATCGAAAAATCGGATAATCTGGTTTCCGTTGACAGCCCTTCTCAAAACCTTATTCTGGGTTAAGCTATTATGCAAACAAAGTGAGACTAGAGTTCGCTTAAATGAGCCATATTTTAGAAGGGTCCACGAGTTGTCTAGATGCAAAATTATTCTAGAGGTCTTCGGCACTAAGTCTAGAGAAGTGTAGATCCATGGTAGTGTCTAGTGTGTTGTACTATCTTGTACTATATTGTACTTCTTAGAAGAATCCAGAGTGGGTTCTAGAATATTTCATTGTGTTAATCCTATTGGAGGATTAAAAGGATAAACATCCACATTGGATAGTTATCCCTAGTTAGATAAGGACGTAGAGGAAGAGGGCCCTAATGTGTAGGGACTCTCTAGGAGTCTCTCTCTATATATATGAGTGCATGTAGAGAAAAGACCAACGTATGTGAACTCTTCCTCCTCCTCTCTCTCCTCTATTCCTCTCTTCTTTGGAAGAATCACCCGGAGCTTTTGGGATCAGGCGCGTGGACATCGCGGGCGACTCTGGTAGCCGCTCTGCACCGACGAAGGGACGCTTCCACTTCATCGACGACGAGACGAACACGCTACGAAGGTAACGCGTTCTTCCATAATAATCCAACATTGGTATCAGAGCTTTGTTGAAGTTCTTCAGACAGTCCCGTCCCACTGGCTACGGGGCACCCACGCAAGAGGCTACGGGCGCCTGACAGCCAACACTCCTGCGGGTTGCGTGCAGGGAGGCAGCGCGTATCTCTGCGGGTCGTGCGCTAGGGAGCCGCGCGCCCGCGTGCGCTGCGGAGGATTGGGATGAATAGTAACCGCGGGTTACTGTTCACGCGTTACTGTTCACGTGAACAGTAACGCACTGTTCGTGCTATTTTATTTTTCAGATTTCAATTTTTTGTTACTTTTATTTTGAGATGGGCCTAATTTTTTTTTTTCTTCGCAAATCTGAAAAATGTCATGCTATTTTATCATGTAATTGTCATGTCTAAAATTTAATTTTTCTCATAATGGGAGATAATTAAATGACATACAAATTGATAAATTTGGCATGATTGTGTGATCGCGAAGACAGATAGCCAGCGTCCACTCTGATTGTAATTATTAGGGGCCAATTTAAATCGGTTCCCGAGTTGTACAATTCAAGTAATATATTAATTGGATGATGGACTTTGAACCTTGTTTTAATGTGATTGATATTTTGAATGATGGACTAACCGGGATACTGGCTATCCGACAATCTTTATTTAAAATTATTAGACACATTTGTTATAACATGGAGGAGCGGGTAGTTCAATTTCTTTGATTAATTTATTACCTGTATGTGTTAGTTATATTGGTCTATGGTAGCATTAAATGGATTTATTTTTTGCTTCATAATGCGATCAATACATCTCTCTTGTGGATGCATGCTGTAATTAGGGAATGCGTAACCTATATTTATCATGCATTTTAAAGCAAAAGTGTCTGATATTCTTCTAAAATCATGTAGATTTAAAAGGAAAATTAGGGAATAAGTCCCTTAATGTTATATTTTTTTAAAATCATGTGGATTTAAAATTAGGGAATGAGTCCCTTAATGTTAAGTTATTTTTTCCACTCTTATTTTAATTGAAAATATGATTTGTAACATATATAAAAATAATGATTACGAGCCTAGCAAAGTTTTCGAACTGATATATGTGAGACAAATTATATAATCAATTGTTTTTAAGAAAAGAAATTTATAAGTGCCTAATTATATTTTTTTTGCGTAATGTAGAAGGGAACGATGACCTCTAAAGGTTTATATCATGAATTGTCTGGTCAAGATAAATTGAAAGGCGAAAATTATGACATGTGGCACAGAAAAATTCAGTATCTCCTGAATGAGAAGGAGGTACTTGAGACCTTGACTAACGTGATGCTGCCACCATCTGATGATGGACCACTTACGCACGTCAATCGTGACAAATAAGCCTATGACAAGTGGTTGAATAAGGACAGAAGTGCGCGCTACATTATGTTGAGCTGCATGCACGATGACTTTATTAAAGAATTTGAGAGTTACAAAACTGCTAAAGAAATGTGGGAGCAATTGAAGCTCCAATATGGAGGCACATCAGCAACGAGGCTGAGGGTCTTAACTTTGAGATTCAATCATTACATGATGGGCCCAAAGCATTCTATGGCAGAGCACCTGAAGACGATGTCTTCAATGATCAGAGAATTGAAGACAGCAGGAACAGAACTCTCAGATGAGCAGTAGATACTTGCTGTGCTATGGATCCTTCATGATTCTTCTTGGGAACACATTAAATTGGTGCTTACATACAACGAAAGCATCAAGACTTATAGTGACGTTTCACGTCACCTTGAGTTAGAGGCGGAACGCAAAGAGGCGACCCGTCACAGTGTATTGGTAGCTAATGCCAATAAGCCTAAGGTAAAGAGGCCCAGGCAAAACTGGACCAAGAAGAACAACAATTTTCAGTAACAGGCTGAAAAGAAATGGAGACAACAAAATAATCAAAAGGATAAACGAGGCAAGTGAGGAAAGAAAAACCTGAGCAAAGTCAAATGTTTTAACTGTCAGAAGATGGGACACTATGCCAGTGAGTGCACTGAGCCAAAGAAGGTTTGTCCCGTCTCTAGTAATCCTATTTATGTGTGCTCTAATATTTTCATTGATCATACGGTCTTTTATTGGATTGTAGACTCAGGAGCAACCTGTCACATAGCTCGTGAGCGAGCCGGATTCATAGATTATCGTTGAATACCAACTGACAGCCAACACATCACCATGGGGAACGGCGCTCAGGAAGAAGTCTTTGGAGTTGGCTCGTACTAGCTGAAGATGCGAACTTGACGCATTCTTCTGTTACATGATGTGCTTTATGTACCTGGTGTTCGATGTAATCTATTTTCAGTTATAGCACTTTTACGTTTGGGTTATTCTTTCAATTTTCTAGGGACCTCAGTATCTCTTTATTACGATAAGGGTCTTTATGGTCTTGGTCATTCAAAAGACAATTTGTTTGTCATGGATTTAGAAAATAATGATTCTATCTCTTTAGTTGCATCTACTTGTGATATTCTTTCTGATTCTGTATCATGGCATGCGAGATTGGGGCACATAGGACAGGAAAGAATGAGCCGATTGGTTCGAGCAGGCTTATTGGGCCCTCTCACTAAAGTGAATCTCCCTGTTTGTGAACCATGTTTGGCAGGAAAAGCATGTAGAAAGCCATTTGGGAAGGCCAAGAGGGCCTCTTGCCCACTAGAGATAATCCACTCAGACATATGTGGACCTTTAAATATGAGGGCACGTCATGGCGAATCTTATTTTATCACTTTCACAGATGACTATTCTCGCTATGGTTCAGTATATCTTCTCACCCATCGCTCAGAGGCCTTAACCTGTTTTAAGCATTTTCTGGCTTAAGTAGAGAATGATAAATAGAGGAGCATTAAGGCTCTTCTCACTGATAGAGGCAGAGAATATCTTTCAGATCAGTTCAGAGAGTTATGTGAAAAGAAAGGAATTCGCAGACAACTTACCATTCCTTATACTCCGCAACAAAATCGTGTTACAGAGAGAAGGAATCGTACTCTTATAGAGATGGTTCGATCGATGATGGCGCAAGCTAACCTTCCAATAAATTTCTGGGGGGATGCACTATTGACTGCTGCCTTTATCCTGAACCGAGTGCCTTTTAAGTCAATACCTTTAACTCCCTATGAACTATGGAAAGGCGAAAAACCACATTTGGAGGATTTATGTCCATAGGGATCAGCTGGATATGTTCACAGTACTTCCCATAAATATGGGAAATTGGGTCATGGAGCTAGCAAACAGGTGTTCATAAGGTACCCTGAGCAATCTAAGGGCTATGTGATGTATGGTGAACATCCAGATAGAGGAATGACTGAGAAAGAGGTCCGAGATGTAATCTTCCTTGAGAGAGATTACCCAACAATAGGAGAGGTCAGGCAGGACATGCAGCTATATGAGTTGCAAGATCCTAATGAGAACACTATATCTTCCGGCATGGGGGGAATTAGTTTTATCTCAAAAGTTGCCGAAGACAGTGGGAGTGTTCCAATAGACAATGGGAGTGAACCATTGAACTGTTTACCTCGTAGAAGTCAACGTGGATATATCCCTCGACGTCGTTTCACGATTGAAGGGGAATCATTCATGTGTACTTCTGTAGATGCTGATGAACCTGCATCTTACGAGGAAGCAATGACCTCACCTGACTCAGAAAAGTGGATAGCTGCAATGAGGGAAGAAATGAACTCAATGGCTAAGAACGAAGTATGGGAGTTAGTTGATCTACCACCTAGATGTAAGGCTATTGGGAACAAGTGGGTTCTTAAAGTCAAACGTAAGGCTGATGGATCAATTGATAAATATAAAGCCCGACTCGTGGCGAAAGGCTATATCCAATTAGAGGGAATAGACTATGAAGAGACATTCTCCCTAGTGGTGAGATTTGCCTCTATTCGCCTAATCCTGGCTATTGTCGCACATCTAGACTGGGAATTGTTCCAGATGGATGTAAAGACAGCTTTTCTCAATAGAAAATTAGACGAAGAGATCTACATGGCTCAACCTGTGGGCTTTGAAGCTGAAGGACAAGAGAGCAAAGTGTGCCGCCTGAAACGTTCTATATATGGTCTCAAACAGTCGTCTAGACAGTGGTATTATCGGTTCCACCAAGCAATCATTTCGATTGGCTTCAAAATGACCAAAGAGGATCACTATGTCTATGTGAAGAGAGTTAAGAAAAGTGTTCTCATTCTCTCTTTATATGTTGACGATATATTACTAGCCGGGAATGATTTGGAGTTAATCAAAACCACTCAAGAGTGGTTATCCTCCACATTCGAGATGAAGGATTTAGGTGAGGTTGATTATATACTGGGAGTAAAGATCTATAGAGATCGATCCAAGAGACTTCTTAGTTTGTCTCAAGAGACTTACATAAAGAGAATCTTGGAGCGCTTCCGGATGCATAAAGCCAAACCCATAGATACTCCAATGGAGAGGGACTCAGTTCTTAGCATTGATCAATGTCCCAATACAGAGGAAGAGAAAGAACGTATGAAGGATGTTCCATATGCCAATGCAGTCGGTTGCCTCATGTATGCCATGATGTGCACTCGTCCCGACATTTGCTTTGCAGTTGGCATGGTTAGTAGATATCAAAGTAATCCTGGAACTGCGTATTGGCTAGCAGTGAAAAGGATTTTTAGATATCTGCGAGGTACTGAGAACCTCGCTTTGTGCTATCGTAGTGGGAGCCTTAGATTGATCGGATACTCAGATGCCGATAGATCAGTTGACAGAGATGAGCGCAAGTCCACTTCGGGATATGCATTCGTACTTGGAGGAGGAGCTATATCTTGGTGCCGCAAGAAGCAAGCATATGTCTCCTTGTCTACGATGGAGTCTGAGTACATTGCTTGCACTGCTGCGGTCCAAAAAGCCATCTGGTTGAGGCGATTCTTGGTGAGCTTGGATGTCACAGCATATGCAGGAGATGCTGTTATGGTCTATTGCGACAATATGGCCACGATAGCCTACACGAGGGACTCCAAGTATCATGGAAAATCAAAGCATATTGGCACTCGTTACCATTTCATTAGAGACATCATTGCGCAACAGTTGGTGGTCCTTAGATATATCTCTACTAGTGAGATGCTTGCAAATCCTTTGACCAAACCTCTTGTGAGAATTGGATTTCTCAAATATGTTGGAGGTTTAGGATTGAGAAGGATCTAGATTCTTTTTGTAAATGGACACCATTTTATGTAATAAAATATGAGTATTTCCTTTGCATTATTAGTGCACTTATTTTTGTGAATGTAAATATATTGGTCACCAGGTTTTGATCGGTCCATTCACACGGACGATCGCCATGTCACTATGAGTGCGAGCATGATGAGATAGACCTCAGTAAACTGTGTACTCAGTGAGAGTGTATATTTCCAGTGTTTAGTGGGAACATGATAAGAGTCGAAATCGCCTTAACAGATGGTTAAGATGAGACTGATTGAAAACAGTCAGACATGGACTTAACCATGTAACCTGTTGATAGTTGAATATGATGAGGGTCATATGGGCAACCTGAATGTGCTTAGTAGAGCACAGGGTTACAGATTTATATGGTGTATGAACGTGACCGATCCTACTATGAGCTCCATCATAACATACTGATCATATTGTATGTGCTATCTCTTTTTCGACCTTCAGAGGAGTGACTGAATGGATCCCTACTTCGTCACTGTGTGAAGCCTCTGCCTTTTCTATGCCCTTTGGGACTATGCACCTTGTCACGAAGTAGACACTTGATGATGCTACTTTAGCATGTTTTTCCAAGGATCATGATTCATCCGGTCCGGCGGAGCATGTCTAAGAAAGCAGTTAAGTCAAAGCAGATTGATATATGTGGCGTTGGAAAAATTGAATTTGTATCACACTGATGTCATTCTGACTCATTGCTGGCCAGCGGTTATGATGGAAGTGTCCAACATAATTATGAGTACAGAAATGTTGTTTTGAGATGTTAAGGTGGAGATCTCAGAGGGATCAGACCCTCTTAACTTAGTGTGAACTTATGATTTGGGGTATGAGACGAGACTTGGAGTTGCAGTGTTATGTTAGTATGGTGATAACTTAATATAACACTCCTCACTTACATATCCTTCTCGTTTGGTCGCATACGCCATTTTTCTGTATGAAAGGAAGAGTTACAAGAGAAGATACCATTGTGATATGTCCAATGTGTCTGAGTGGGAGATGTTAATCCTATTGGAGGATTAAAAGGATAAACATCCACATTGGATGGTTATCCCTAGTTAGATAAGGACGTGGAGGAAGAGGGCCCTAATGTGTAGGGACTCTCTAGGAGTCTCTCTCTATATATATGAGTGCATATAGAGAAAAGACCAACATATGTGAACTCCTCCTCCTCCTCCCTCTCCTCTATTCCTCTCTTCCTTGGAAGAATCACCTGGAGCTTTTGGGATCTGGCGCGTGGACATCGCGGGCGACTCTGGTAGCTGCTCTGCACCGACGAAGAGACGCTTCCACTTCATCGACAACGAGACGAACACGCTGCGAAGGTAACGCGTTCTTCCATAATAATACAACACATTGGGTCTATAAATAGCACTTCACCAAAGGGTGAGGGAAAGTTGTAAGATTCTAAGTCCTAGCAAGCCTCTAACTCCCCCTTGTATCTTTCTCTCCTTTGCAACAAAAAAGATATGTTTCTTTGAAAGCTTGCCTCTCCAATCTCTCCTTTTGATCTAATTCTATTTAACTTGTGTTTCCAATCCCTCAAACAAATGTCTACTATCTTCCATTGCTCCAATAAGGAGGGACACGCTGGTGGTCAACCCCTACATTGGCTTACATTCGCTGACAGTGGTAGACACTCATACAATTAATTATCTAATGAGATATCATATGATGGGTATTCCATTGGCTATAGACTCAAGTATAAGTGCAATAGAAAAAATAACGTGTTGAACTCTAAACTATTTTTATCAATCGATGCTAGTAAAAGGAGCGGAAGTTGCCGTATGTGTCTGATGATAAATGCAAAAGGAAAACAAATAAATAAATAAAGATCCCACATAGAATTAAGGAGAAATTAAGAGGAGGTGAAAGATTGGGTCCTTGTCGCAATCCTGTTAGGTAAGGAAGGTAGACCGTGGATTAGCAGGGTGGCTGCTCAGAGGAGAACCACAAGAGAGGGGGTTGAGTCCGCATACATAAAGTGTAATTTTCCTGTCTAAAAGACAAGGCTGAGGTGGACCAATGACAGTTTAGGGATTGTTTAGCCATGTCATAAAATTACTCTAGAACGTCATCAAATGAATTTTATGCTATTTTTTATATGTTTGGAGTGTGCAAATTGCAGTATCCCAAAGTGAGTTCACCCCTATAATCCTCTTTTAGCTGATTTTCGTTTTAGTCCAAAATAATTATAAATTGAAACTGAAGTCCCAATGCTGGTGATCTTAATATTAATGTTTTATTCGTGTTAATTTTAAAACCAATCATCTTAAAATTGAAATTTTACAACATTTATGGCACATCGAATTGTGACCTCTTGGAGGCCAGTTTGGATGGGGCAAAGCTTAGCCCAACTTTGCCCAATGAAATAGAGTGCTCCAGAATAAACATAGATTTTCTTTGATAATTATAGATTACTTTAAGGTTTACTTAAAATGATCAATTAAATATACTTAATTTGACATAAATATGAAGTAATAAGTATAAAAAAATAGAAATATCACGTAAATACTCCACAAAAAAATTAGACACTTATATTTGAATAAAGACAACAAGTGAAAGTAATCAGCATTAACATATCCCATGGAAACAAGGGGATACAAAATCTAGAGTTGATCAAGATTTGTCCTTCGGTATTTTAGATAACTAATCCACCTAGTCAAACTAGTTTTTAGGTCAAATTGAGAAACAACAGTCCATGAAACTGCTACTAGAGAATCCATTCTTGGCTGGTTAATTTTGGCATCCCAAAAAATCTTATCCACTTGAAACACTTCCATTCCTTTTTTCACTCCTTTTTTCCTCAAAAGACATCTCATCCTTTGTGTATAGGCCACTCCATGTGTATAGGCCTCTAACATCTCAACTTTTGACAGTGAACCAGTGTTGCATCTCGTTGGCTACCAGCCTACTCACTTCACTTCCCACAAATAAAAAAATCTTAAATATATTAAAGAGTAATACTTGCTGCACTGTGCGCAGCGGTGCAGGACGCCGCCCGATCCAGTAAGCTCATCCTATTTTTTTTTATTTTCTTGTCATATTTTATAAATTTTTTTGGAAGTGTCTGATCCAAAATTTGACGGTATATCTGCAGATTTCGGGTCAGCCCCAAGCTAAGTGTACTTTTTTTAAAGAATTTTTTTTTTGTTTACACGTAAACTGATGTGCATGTTAAATTTTTTACTTAAAATTATATATATATATAGTCAGCTTGGGGCCGACCCGAACTTTCCAAATGTACCATTAGAATTTTAATTGCACATTCCAAAAAGAATTTTAAAAATCTGACAATAAAATAAAAAAATAAAACAGGCCCACTGTACTGCCATCTGATCTGTGGGACGGTATCTCCTGCAGTGTAGCAAACATTACTCTATATTAAAAGCTGACAAAGCTTCAAGTTCTCGGACTCTAAGCTGGCCTACACTTCGGTTTTAATTGTTCATCTAAGTAAGGGGTAAAGCTTTCAGGATAGGACTCGGCTGGGGTTGTCCCAGCCTGTTACGCAATCCCCTCTCTTTTCGTCTTTGATCTTCTTCTTCTCTCCCTTCCAAGCTAGTCGTCAACGACGTAACAGCTTCCATCTTTTTCTCCCTTCTTGTTCTCTTCCGATGAACTCGACGTCACCTCTTTCTGAGTCGTCGCATTCCAATAGAAACGAGGACAGCTTGCTCCAAGCGCATGCACACCTTCGTCATACGCTTCTTTAATTAAGAAACACCCAACAGAAAATTCTATACATCGCTTTCGGATTGCTGAGAGTCACCTCAGCACTCGGAGGGAAGAAACTAGCGCAATTTCCGATTCCCTCTGTCACCTGTACATGGCGTGTTTGAAAAAAGAACGTCGATCGTCTGTGTCTCTCTTTGGACGGGACTCGGTTGGTATAAAGAGGGGAGAGAGGTGGAACAGGACGAAAATCCATCTCACTCACGTACCCCGTGATTGTAAAATCTGCTCCCATCTCCGCTTCTGTACCGACCGAGTCCTGTCCAAAGAGGGACGTAGACGATCCGCACTCTTGAAAAAAAGGGTGGCCAATTTTCTCTTTTTTCGCAACTGTCTAATTTTGATTAATCTAAAACTTAAGTGGATCTCACATTCAATAAAGTTTTCTAAAAAAAATCAATACCAACTCTCTAATCTTTAAGATTAACTTGCTAACTTAATCGATAACATGTCCAGGTGATGAATGACATTCAAAAATTAAGAAGAGAGTTGGTATAATAACGTTCTTTCTTGATACCAAAAACTAACACTGAGAGAGAGGAGTGCTATAGTGCATTTGCTACAGTGCATGTGGTTAAGTTGCACACACTATTTCAACCTTTTTTGCATGTTTTAAAAAATAAAAATCATGATAAATTTTTAAATATTCAACTCTCTCAAAATAAATTTCATCCCTTTTAACATAATTTTCACCATTGGATCATGAGACATTCAACCTAAACCGTCCAATTTTACATGCATAAATTGGTGATAAATACTAAAACCCTAAGGGATGAAACAATCTTAAGACTAATCTAATATATTTTCTATTTTTTATTATTTTTTATAATTTTTGAAAATCAAAATTTGCATATACCCGATGGATGACTAAGATTGAATTTCAAGATCAGACCACCATCGGACGGTCAAAATAAAATCTTAGGAGATGAAAACAATCTTAAGATGGGTTACTAAATATTTAAAAATTTATGCATAATTTTTTTTAATTTTCTTATAGCACTTGAACCAATCCGATGAAAAATCAGGTGACATGCTATGGTAGAAACTCTTATAAAAAAGAGTGTACAACTATCATAAGAGCAATCGATGGTTATATATACTACTTTTACCTCACATGATAGATTAGCAAATATATATAGGGAAAAAAATTGGATCATAATATATCTTTGCTGACTAATTAGTTGCATTCTAAGACTGATAATTGTCTCAAAAAGTTCAGTATACACATATCATTGTGCCTTTTGATTAACAGTGGTGAAGATCTTGTAAAGATTGAATATTTAATCAAGTAGATTGGAAAGTTTAATTTTGATTAGAATAAAATAAAAAGAAAATTCAATCAAATAAATTAATAAATTTAGTATGTTCCCATTAACAAATCCCATAAAAAAGAAAATAAACCAAAATGGGGAGGGTAAAGTGATACAAAAAGAATTTTGTTCTTTGTTATTCTATCTATAAGTGTAGAAAGGAAAAAGAGTAATAAACTAAAAATATTTTCTAGGAATATTCACTTTCCCATAGAGGCAGATAAGATATTCAGGCACAACAACATCTTGATGCCACGGTAAATAAACTCTAAACACTACTTTGATTGGAGAATAGGAGAAGAATAAGGATGAATAAGGAGAGAATAAGTTTAATTTTACTTTGACAAGCGGAATAACTTATACCGGTGTAGAATAACGTATTCAGCGCCACTTTGATTGCAGAATAGGAGAAGAATAAGGAAGAATAAAGAGAGAATAAATTTAATTTAGCTTTGACAAACGGAATGACTTACGCCGGTGCAGAATAGCCTATTCGGAAAATAAGGAGAATAAGCAATTCGACCCTAAACCCAAGAATTACTTATCCTTCTTATTCAGCTATCCAACTTTAGAAACTATCAAACCGAAATACTTTTTATTCTAGTATACGCTATTCTGTCAAGTGGATCTCACGTAATAAGTTATTATGCAAACAAAGTAAACTCTAAGGAATAAAAAATGAAAAATTAGATGTACTCTAAGGGATCACCCCTATTAAAAAAGTACATTTTGTTTCATTTTGACCTATTATAGTCACATATGAAATATGATCATTTAGCAACACGTTTTTGTATGATCTTTGCAGGAGCAAGGAGATGGTGTCCAACATAGAGTTGTTAATTATATCCTTTGTAGAAATGGCAAGCCAAATCAAGGAATTTATCACATGGAGGACATTAAATTCCTTTGGACTTGCTTAGTATTAGAATGGAGCCAAGAAGAAAATGATTCAGGTTCATGCTTCTTTTGTTGAAGAGAACGACTTGCTGCACCGCACTTGCATTGACGGCATCGAGTAGTGCAACAAGGTTTTTTTTTTAATTTACCAAGATGGGAGGGGCCTCCAGCTCGATATCCGTATTATCCGGTCTAAACTTGGACGGCTTAAAAAAAAAAAAAAAAAGATTGTGCGCTCGTGTAAATCGAGCTATTGGATCGCACGAGTGCGCAATCTAAACAGTGCAGCAAACAAGCTGCACCACGCGCAGTGCAGTAATTATTTCTCAAAGACTTAGGTTAGACTTGAGTTAGTCAAGGACAAATAATCTAATTTGTGATTTCATTACATTTGAGTTAGTCAAATCCATATTTCATACTTTAGAAAAAGAATGTACGAGGGTACAAGATTGATTAACCAAATAGATTAGATTATACCAACATTAATCATTTTTCTCGAGTCTCTTCCATGTCAAGATAGACTGTGCAAGATACAAATTTTCATCATTTTAATGCTATTTGTATACTATCTCATGAGATTCCGCATACTAGTGCTGCTAGGCATCCATTCTCTCTCTATATATATATCTTAAATACGTTTGGATCTGACAAAAACTTCATGCCTTCTATTCGACTCTAAGCTGGCCTACACCGTTGGTTTCTAGTTTCTTTCATCAAAGCTTAGGGCACCATCGGCTGGGATCGCTGCGGCGATCCACGCAATCTCCTCTTCTTTCTTCTTCCATGGAGCCCCAGCTAGTCGTTAGCAACGTAACAGCTCCCATCTTTTTCTTCGTTCTTGTTCTCTTCCGTCTGAGATCAGCACTTCCTGAGTGGTCACCTTCCAGGAGAGGTGACAGCTCGAGCCAAATGCAGGCACATCTGCGTCATACGTCCCTTTAAAAACTCCCGACGGAAATTTTCATGTGGACGTTGCTCTACTGCCCAGGCAGGTAACATTCCCACGCCAGCCGGCGGCGATAATGATGATGAAGTGGACTTGGGAGTTTCTGATCAACCGAGAAGGGCCGGAAAACCCTACACCCTGCAAACTGACGTCTTCATCAATGGCAACCGTGAACTGAGAGCAAAAGTATCCATCTCGGTTCCTGATCCGCAGCTGTTTCCACGGCGACAAGATTCCTCTCTCTCTATGATGATGAGTGTGGGAGATTCTTTATAACCTACGTTCCCATTGGGACTGAGTTGGGAGCATTCGAAATGGCGATAGCGACGGAGGGGGGCGGTGGTGGGAACAGCTGGACGCAAGCACCATTCACAGCCCGCGCTTTACCTCTCAAAAGATAGAACTGATCTTCACACGACTCAAAACCATTCCTCTGTCCATTTTACCAGTAAAAATGTCACCTTCTAGCGATGTTCAGCTTAATCAGAAGACACTTATACAGATCGTAGTGATTGTTTGGTTGCGGGAATAACCTATCCTAGAGGAATGGCTCAGGTTAACCCGGGTTAAGTGTCTTTTTGATTTGATAACACTAGAATATCCTGACAAGATAAATTAAGCTATTCTCGGAGTAAGTAGGTGAAGCATGATAACAAAGCAGGTAATCTGGAACAGGTAGATAGAGTACCCATTTTGCCCTTAGTAACCCACTTCCGAATAGGTTAAATCCTCTCCTGCCCCCCAACTAGGGTTGGAAATGGCAAGTTTGATCATATGTACTCGAGCTTGAGTTGGAACTCATTTCTAACTTATTTTATAGGTTCGAGTTTGGCTCGAAAAAATATTCATCTAGCTCGAGTTCGACTTACTTGGGCTGAGTTAAAATATAGGCTAGGGCTGAACAATTGGGCTGATTTTCATTAGTATCTTTTAAAACTTATTAAATAAATATAATATTAGATATATATTTTATTTTAAGTTTGTTCATGAGCCGATTGAGCTCGCCTTGGTGGCACTTGAGCTTGACATGTTTAATTAAATCAGCCGGCTTCAAATAAAGCTTAACTCAAGTTGAGCTCAAATAGCTTCTGAGTAACTCAATTTTTTTGTACCCCTAACCCCGACCAAATCAGGATTAATTCATGAACAGGGCCAATGGTTTGTTTCTTATAAATTAAATTGAAGTTTTTCTTCTCATTAACCCTCACTAAAATTAATTGACACAGATTATGATAATGATCTTAATTAACATACATAATTTAAGTTATACTTCTCATTAACTTTAAGTTTTACTTTATACTAAATTTTAGGTTTACTTCTGAAGTATCTTCTCATTAAATTTAAGAAAACTTCTCATTAACCTTCTTTAAAACTTAATTAATGTACATAATGATGCATCTAGCGAAGTTTACTCGTTTGACCATAATTGACCTCTTTAACCAACTTCGACTATATTTGACCATTTATTTGCCACACTTTACCTATTTGACTGTGTGCATAACTTTGGTTGACCAATCTTAAACAACTCTTAACTTCTTTGATCGTGTACTTAGGGTATGTTTGGTTCTAAGTAAAACATTTTCAAATGGAAAACATTCTTTAAGGGAATCAGTTTATCATGAAAATGAAAGCATAATCTATCGTTTGGCACTGCTGAAAATATTTTCCTAAAAATCACTTCATTTGTTTCCAGTAAAACATTTTCTTAAAAATGATGTTAGACATTTGTTTGTTTGTAGAAGAATTTCCACATTATGGGATCACTAATGTTGACGTTTGTTATTCAAACTTCAAATTTGAATGTCAGAGTCAAAGGACCACTTTTTTTTTTGAGCTTCTACAAATTACATCTTAAAAGATTTTATACCCGTACATAATTCATATTGGCATATAACCCCCTTAACTTTAGTGGTATTTGCATATGACTTTGACAATGTGGTTTGTCTTAAATTTATTTGAGTTAAAATATTTTAACTATACATATAAATAAAAGTAATTTTATGGATGCTAAATATAGATAAGCTTACGAATGAATGTTTATGTGATTTTTCTTATAAGGTGTTTGAACTTTAAATGAAGGTATTGTTAGTATTTTCATTTAAATTTTTTTACATATTCTATATAAGGTAATAATATTTTAATTTGGGTAAAATTCAAAGTAGACCCATAAAGTTAAGGAGATTATATGCAACTGACACCATAGTTAAGGGAGTTAAATGCAAATATGAATTATTCAGGGGGGTTTTCTACAAATATAAAGTCTTTTAGGGAGTTATTTACAAAGGCACTTTTTTTTATTTTTTGAGTTTTGGATATATCCCAAGTATCTCTTGATCAAGTAGTTCAAATAAAAATGATCATACTCTAACATGATCAACATTTGAATAGCAATGTCAAAGGGCATTTGTTTTATTTTATGAGCCAAGTGATCATCCCAACTCAACATTTGATTCAGATGATGCAAATAAAAAAGATCATGTCCCAACATAATTAAAGTTGAAATGGCAACATCAAAAGATATTTTTTACTTTTTTCTTTAATTTTGTCAATTGGGAGAACACCCCAACTCGGCACTACAAATAAAAAAGATCGTGCCCTCCCACGGTCAAAATTTGAATGGTAAAGTCAAAGGACCTTTTTGTTTCTTTTTTTTTTTTAAATTTTGCGAACTCGAAGAACATCCCAACTCTACATCTGATCGGATAATTTAAATAAGAAAAAAGACCCACGAAAGCTTCACATATGACAAACAATTAATGGGACAGTTCACATCTAATACTACAATATATGGAATGGACTTTTGTTTTCAAATGTTGAATACAAATGAGATAACACAAAGTATAAGCATATTAAAGTCTGTTACAAATAAATCTATTGTCTTTAACATAATATAAGCAATATCTTGTGCCAGATAACTACCTCGCATCAAAAATCAAGAAGAGATTAAAACACCTGCAATTATTTCACTCTTTCAGGCATAATACAATCCACACCACATGAAGGACAACTTTTAACAACATTGTCAAAGGATATAATAAAAGGAAGTTCCTATGATCTGATTCATAACAACTTTTGATTCCCCAAGAAGTTAGGATTGAAGCAGCAAACAACAACTCATACTAGCAGCTACTTGATAAGATATTAGAACATATTAAGGACATTCACCAATAGAATTGCAGCAATTTTCGACATCTCCAGCTCTAAAGAAAAGAGAGCAAACCAGAAAAAAATCATTAAATAAATCACTTAAGCAAACAAAAGTAGTTAAATTCATCAATCCCAAATCACCTTATTACAACTACAAATTTTTAATGCCATAAAATCCTTTTTTTTTAATCCAGACTCCGAACATGTGTTAGATCCAAGATCGCAAGCCCATTAATTTGTAAATGGACCAAGGTTTATTAAGCCTAATTAGATTTAAATAAGTCTAATTAATTCAATTAATGGGATAAAATAATTTAAATATATTTAATATTTATTTAATAATATAATAATAAATTTAAAATGGGTAAGTTATTAGTTAAGTCAAAACAAGGCCAATAAATTCATTAGTGACTCAATTAGGAAATTATTTAGTTTCCAATACTTGGTCAAATTTTCAAGTCTGAAAACTATGAGAAAAGGCTGTTTTGCGAATGTAATAACTTCGCACACAAAAGTCTAAAAATGATATGACATATGTGGTTAGAAAGAGGATATAGAAGACTACAACTTTGTCAAAAAGATAAAAAGAGAATTTCGACGTTTAATAGGTCGAATCGGAGGGATTTTATGAGAGGAAACCCATTCTACCCAAAAATCTAAGTTCCTAGTTTGAATCAGAATATTTTAGCTTGTTGGTTAAGAAAGCTACAGTTTGACTTCAATTTGACAATTTTGGAGGCTTAATTTGGGTAGGATTAGGAAGTCAAAATAGCATTAATGAGGCCTCGGGGTCATGCATAAGGCTTCCTCCACACAGCCTCAAGATAAGAGGTAAGAACACTATGTTCTTTATGAGAAAGAGAAGTATTTTGATTTAATTCACTTTGAAAATTGATTTTAATAGATGTATTGTTGTTCTTTGAAGTTTAGAGATTGTAGGAGAAGCCTTCAATCATAAGAAAACCGAGATTGAAGTGTTAGAAGGTCATTGAAAGGTATTAGAGGGAAGTGTTCTTCGTGTTCTTGAGGTAGGTGATGATAACCCATTGAATGATATTTTATATTAATATAAAAAGTTTATTTTAATTTACAAAAGTAGTCAAACATACTTTCTAAAACCATAATCTATCAATCCATGACTTTAGATTCCACTTTGATCTATGAATTTTTGATGAAATTCGCAAAATCTTACATTCTGAAAATTCAGGACCTATAGCTATGTTTTTTCAGGACCTATACTTACAGTTTTTAGAAGTTGTGACAGATTTTTAGCTTAAACTTAAATTGACTATGACTCTTTTGTTCCTTAGCCAATTGACTTGAAATTTTGAATACACTTTGATTTTGACTGTTTATATCTTCTGGTAAATCTCATAAATTTTAAATTTTATTTGCCTATTATTCTGCTATTTATTCGATTGGCCAAATTTGACTTAAGTTATTTATATGTCATTTGATGTTTTAAATCATTCGTTTGAAGTCGAAATTACATGAAACTTTATCTTTATGATTTCTTTGACTTCTTGGATATGTTAAGCAAGTTTTATAATTTTTTGAATATGTTTGCTATTTTCAGCCTTATTTGTTTATTTTCGTTTCTGAAAATTAATTTTATTGGCCGAAAATTATAATTCTTTGTCCGAAAAATATGATACAATTCTAATAGCATACGCTTATGTCCAGAAATCTATTTTTATCATATTTACTTTGATTATCCATCTATATGACCATGTTGACTCTTTAAGTTACTATTTTGTATATAAAAGTATATATTTTAACTCTTATATATAAGTATCACTATGCCAAATTAATTTTCAGATCTATGATCATTATAAAATCTGTGAAAATATATTTGTGCCATATTTGTTTGATATATGTTTGAATATTACCATCTCAAGGAGATTGGGGCTCCTTCCATAAGCGTCCGTAGATGAGTTCTGCCTGTGGGCAACAGGAAAATCCCAGAGATTGTGTTTTTGTTTACAGTCATCCGAGGTGGGACAATAGACTCTCCGACTATGCATATGCCAAGATCTTAGCATACTTGTCTATATGCTCTGTAATTTGTTTGTTCGGCTCCTTATATGGTGGTTGGATGCATGTCTATTTGATATGTTTGGATTTGATTTGTTTGACACATAATTATGAAACATAATTTATTGTTTAGATTTATTTAATTCAGCTTATGAACTACCCAGTTTACTCTTTTGACATATATGCTCAATTATTTTGATCTCAAGTTATTTGATTAATAATCCATGTTTATTCTGATTAGCTGTTTTGACAATATGAACTCTGATTTGGTAAGCTATCATGCTATGATGAATTTGCTATATGTTCAGTTTGATATATGATATGTGTTAGGTTCTCGGGTTTCGCGGGATCGCAAACGTAGCTGAATAAACAAAAATTAAATACTACAATCCCTGTCCGTTTCGAAAAACAAAACCAAAAAGACGATGATCGATTATCACCTCGCACGGATTTGAATTTGCGTTTGAACGGTCCCATCGGTGTGACACCGCCAGCCGCACGAATGCCCGGCCTTTAGCGAAGTCCACCCGATCTTTATCGCGATAGATTTCCTCATGATCCTCGTTCCTCGCAGCCCACGAACAATTCGCCGCAACGACCGCCACAACGCGCAGTCAATTTCCCGTCTCACGGGAGTTGGAGTAGACAGTGGAGAAGACCCAGAGAGAGGGGGTCGGCCAGGAGCACCAGAGAGAGAGAGGGAGAGAGGAGGGGGTGGCCAGGGCTGAGCAGCCGCTTGGCCTGCTCAGCCCACTCGCTACATTTTATATTAACCGCACGATTTTTCATAAAAACTCCGAAATAATATAAAATCAACTTTTAATCCATCGCCTTGAGAATCTTTTCGTGTAACTCTCTAGGCCCAATTACCAGTCTGGTTAATGGCCCAATAACTCCAGTGACTCCTCACTGACTTAATTAATCAATTAATAACTCATATTAATTAATTAATCAACCAAATTAATGTAGCACATTCAATTCGGTCGGGCCTCCGATCACGTTGGGTGACAAGTAACACCGCGTGAACCTGGAAGGTATTGGGGTTAAACAACTCACTTTTGGAACATGTTCGTCGACCATTACCATGTGGATATAATCTTTCATTCGTACAATGCTCTCGAGTCAACTCAGGGTATGGTGAACCGTCAAACCCTAACCGGTCGACTCACTTGGATCGGATACTGCTGTATAATGTCAAAAAACTCATTTCCCGATATTATTGTCTGCCCTGTCCAGGGACTCCTGCGCATCCTACCTAGAACATTCTCTCTCTTAGCACCGAGAGCGAATGAGTTCTTATTGAATACTCAATTCCCTTCGACGGTATTCTGTTGTACTCGATCCTTGGCTATTTAGCATCCTGTGAATAGATATCCGTAAAGCAAAGTCAAAATATAAAAGTCCACCGACAAGGTGTCCTTGGTGTCTCAGGTCTGAGGATCATCTATGTAGCTACGACAATAGAATCAAGCTGGTTGATAGTTAGGTACATTACTATCTAGCGATTCAGTTGGATCAGTTCAGTGAACTCATTCTCTAATGAGCACCTACATATTCGCCTTAGTGTCTCCACACAAGTGACTATGAGATCAGTCACTCTCATCATATGAGAAGGAGTAATCTGTACTAGTCTAATCGGATATTTGATGTCCTTCTCAGATATCCTCCGATTACGAATAATTAAGAATATGTGTGTATAAGTGATCAGTCTCATTAGTATGATCTCATCATAATCTGATCACTATTGCATATATTCACGGACTTCATTATGAGACGATAATAAAACGAATTACAGATAATGAAATAATGCCATATTATTAATAAATGAACGAGATTATACAAAGTCATATTGGCTTGTAGGCCACCTAAGACTAACAATCTCCCACTTGGACTAAAGCCAATCACCTTTATACAATATACTTATAGCCTCTAGGTGACGCCCAAACACTATTTGAGACAGTGGCTTTGTAAGTCGATCTGCTACATTATCGATGGTTGGACCTCTTTCCACCACTACATCTCTTCTGAAAATAATATCTTTGATAAGATGAAAGCGCCTCAGAATATACTTCAATTTTTGATAAGATCACATATCTTTTGCTTATGCAATAGCCCCATTGTTGTTGTACAACAGTAGAACAGGATCAGAGATGCTGGGAACTACGCCGAGGTCAGTGATGAACTTCTTCAACCACACTACTTCCTTGGCGGCTCTAGCTGCAACGATGAACTCAGCTTCCGTCGTCGAATCTGCAGTGGTTTCCTGCTTAGAACTCTTCCAGCACACTGTGCCTCCATTTAGAGTGAACACAAAATTAGATGTAGACTTGCTATCATTTGGATCGGACTAGAAACTCAAATCAGTAAAGCCTCGCAGTTTTAAGTCACTTCCTCCATAGATAAGAAACATATCTTTAAATTTTTTTAAGTTCTTAAAGATACATTTCACTGTCTTCCAGTACTTTTCGTCTGGATCAGCTAGAAATTTGCTCGTAACACTTAGAGCACATGCCACATCAGGCCTTGTACATAGCATGGCATACATGATAGATCCTATGGCAGAGGCATTTAGTACTCTATCCATGAATGCCCTCTCTTTGGGAGTCTTAGGAAACTGCTCCTTTAAGAGATAAATTCCATGTCTCTTCAATATGAGACCTCTCTTGAAATTTTTCATGTCAAACCTTTTGATGATGGTATCTATGTACGTGGATTGGGTCATTCCGAGCATCCTCTTTGATTTAACTCTATAGATCCATATTCTCAATACGTAGGATGCTTCTTCCAAATCCTTCATGAAGAAGTTTTTCGACAGCTAAACCTTTATCGATGACATCATATCTACATCATTCCCAATGAATAGTATGTCATCTACGTAAAGAACTAAGAAGGTGACAACACTCCCACTAGTCTTCTTATACACACAAGGCTCATCTTCATTCTTAATGAAATCATAAGACTTGACAGCCTCGTCAAATCTTATGTTCCAGCTCCGGAAAGCTTGCTTCAGTCTATAAATGGACTACTGAAACTTGCACACTTTATCTAGAAACTACTTGGATGTGAAACCTTTTGGTCGTATCATGTATACCTCTTCCTCAAGGTTACCGTTGAGGAAAATAGTTTTCACATCCATCTGCCAGATCCCATAACCGTAGTGTGTAGCTATGGCAAGGAGAACTCTGATCGACTTTATCATGGCAACTGGTGAGAAGTTCTCATCATAGTCAATTCATTGTCTTTGTCTATATCCCTTTGCCATCAACCTTACCTTATAAGTGTCGATCCATCCATCTGTACTGATCTTTCTCTTAAAGATTCACTTGCATCCAATGGTTATAGTACCCTCGGGTAAGTCCTCCAAATTCCATACTTGGTTGGTGTACATGGACTGGTTTTCAGAGTTTATGGCTTATTGCCATTTCCCGACTTCTGGACCTTCTATGGCCGCCTGGTAGGATTTAGGATCATCATCCTTATTATATTTCACCTTAGACTCACCTTCAGCGATATGTCCCACATATCGTTCAAGTAGTCTAGGTACTCTATCAGGTCTTTAAGGCTCATCTATGTGTATCTGAACAGATTTAAGAACTGATAGCAGATATGATGATATTGCAGTTGTTTGAGAATCTAGAATCTCTTCCAGCACTATTTTATTCCCACTGTCCTCTTGGAGAAGGTATTCTTCTTCTAGGAAGATAGCTTTCCTGACCAAAACACCTTTTGTTCACCGGGATGGTAAAAATAGTATCTAAATGTCTCCTTTGGATATCCCACAAACCTGCGTTTATCAGTTCTTAATTTCAGTTTCTTTGAATCATGTCTCTTTACATGAGCAGGACAACCTCAGACTTTAACATATTTAAATTCTAATTTTCTGTCTTTTCATATCTCATATGGAGTAGAGGTCACAGACTTACTGGGTACTCTGTTCAGTAGGTATGCTGCTGACTTTAGAGCATACCCCCAGAGAGTCACTGGTAAACCTGAAAAACTCATCATAGATTGCACCATGTCCAACAAAGTGCAATTCCTCCTCTCAGAAATACTATTCATATCTGGTGTATATGGAGGATCAGCTGAGAAAGGATACTATTATCCTTTAAGAATTGTGTGAAACTGGTACTCAAGTATTCTCCTCTTCGATCAGATCGAAAAACTTTAATACTCTTTCCTGTCTACTTCTCAAATTCATTTTTGAACTCTTTGAACTTCTCAAATACTTCTGACTTGTACTTCATTAAGTAGACATAGCCGAATCTCGAGAAGTCATCAGTGAATGTGATGAAGTACGAGAAGCCACCTTTAGCTTAGGTGGACATGGGACCACATACATCCGAATATATTAGTTCCAAGATGTCCTTGACACATTCTCCATGTCCAATAAATGGAGACTTTGTCATTTTTCCCATAAGGCAGGACTTACATATTGCAAACAATTCATAATCGAATATATTTAAATAACCATGTATATGCAACTTTTGCAGTCTGCTTTCACCAATGTGTCTAAGTCTACAATGTCATATGTACGCTTGGTTCACACAATTCTTACTCTTCTTAAGAGCATTATCAATATGGAGATTGTAGTAAGAAACATCTAAAAGATATACACCGTTAACTAAAGGTGCCGAAGCAATTGATTTATTACCATAATAAATCGAACAACTTTTGTTCTCAATAGTCAACCTATGTCCTATCTTGTCCAAACAATAAATAGAAGTGATGTTCTTTATTACGCTAGGTACATAAAAACAATCATCCAATGATAAGATGTCTCTTGATGGAAGCTTGAGGTTTGTTGTTCCTACAACAACTGCCACAACTTTTCCGCCATTTCCTAGCCTCATATCCACCTCGCCTTTTCTCAGCTTGCGCTTACTTGTCAGCATCTACACATCATAGCAGACATGATAAGCACATCCAATATCTAATACCCAAGATGTGGTGTCTCTTACTGACAAGTTGATATCTATCATATAGATATCTGAAGCTTCTGATAGGTTCACCTTTCCATGAGCTTTATCGGTAAGGAACTCCTTGCAGTTCTTCTTCCAGTGACCATTCTGCTTACAGTAGAAGCAATCACCTTTTTCTACTCTTTTGTCATTATCCTTCTTAGGTACAGACTTTGGCTTTTCCAGCTCCTTGCTTTTACCTTTCTCAAAGGCAACTGTTGCTTTCCTCCTTTTATTGGTCTCACCAATTAAGAGGACATTCGGCTTTTCCTTCACAAGGTTGCCCTCTGCAGTTATAAGCATATTAAGAAGCTCAGCCAACAAAGTTTGCATCTTGTTCATGTTGAAGTTAACTATGAACGGTGCATACGTTGCAGGGAGTGAGGCAAGTACGAGGTCAGTGTTCATCTCAATGGGCAAAGGAATCCCAATAGCTTCTAACCTCTCAATCCACTCAATCATCTTCAGCACATGGGTTTGCATTGAAGATCCCTATACCATCTGAGCTTTAAACAGGGATTTGGATATCTCATATCTCTCTACCCTGGTTTGCTCTTCAAACAGCTCCATCAAATGGAGCAAGATGGCTTTGGCACCCATGTTCTCATACTGCCTCTACAACTTATTGTTCATATAGGCAAGCATATAACATTATGCTAGAGTGGAGTCCTCCTTCCATTTATCATATGTGATCATCTCTACCTCAGAGGCATCTAATGTCGGTTTAACATGAGGATCATCTCCAAGGACATAGGCAATGTGCTGAGACCTAAAGACAATCTTCAGGTTTCTGAGCCATTCCAAGTACTTCGGGCCTGTCAAACGATTAGCATCAAGTATGCCACGGAGTGGGTTATTCGATGAGATATTTCCTTACAGGACATAAATAAAATTTATTTAGCAAATGTTCAGTTTATTAAATCTAAAACAAGATATGGTCTTTTAATCAAGTTACACCCTCACTAATTTTCGACGAACTATGTAACCCTCAGATATACAGAACGAGAGACGCCGATAGTCTCCTAGTGGGGATCAAAATCTCAATGACTTGTAGTACAACCTTGTGGGTAACACAACAAGCTGTAAATAATCAAAGAGTACCCATCTCATGGGACTTGCAACTCCTTGCAATATCCGATTATAACTTTGGTCCTCAGAGATTTAATGGTCTTGTGGATAGTGCAACAAACCATTAATTCTGGTCTAAGCATTACCATCGTTACGATATGGGCGTAGATTTGCATGCAGCCTTTGTAGATAACACAACAAGTGTAACGACCCGCCACCCTATAATCGGGGATCCAATTACTAAATGGGTACCGAATCATTAATTTGGAACCAAACCAGGATCTAAGTAAGTCTGGAAAATAAATAATCAACTAAGCTAAACATTCACATCGCATTGAATTGAAAGGAAAATGCAGAAATTAAAAGTTATTACAATGCGACTTGATACAGCAAATGATTACATACTCCAACAGAAAAGAAATGATTATACATACAGGCCAGAAATAAAGATAACAACTACGTCGGGGCATACCCCGGAACAACAGCCGACGATGCTCAACACACAGCCGCACAACCCTCGCTAAGTCTGCCTGGAGTCCTCACCTGAAAGCCGCAGGGGGTGAGTCTCAACGAAAAGACTCAGTAGGGATCCTTCGATCCCCACTGCCCACACACACACCCACAAGTGTAAAGTACAGCAGAGATATATTAACCATGAAAAGTAGTAATTACTATGCCTAAATCTCAACACGAATCACATGCATTCAAAGTATAATTAACATGCATAATTCCATTTTATCAGGGAACCCGTAATTCGGCGTATCCTTAAAACACGTCAACTACACAACGAAAGTGGGAAAAACATCGACCCGCTGAGACCAAACAGTAACCCCTCGGATAGCACGCTGGCCACCTCGGCGGTCACTCCTTCCCTCAGCAAACACCGACCCGCTGAGACCAAACAGTAACCCCTCGGATAGCACGCTGGCTACTCCGGCCCAACTGGCTCAGGTGGTTACTCCTTCCCCCAGCACGAGTGACACTCCAAAGGTACCACTCCGACACCGGTACAAGCTAGCTAACCCCGGGGTTCACCAGGTGACCCTCTCCACTAGGCGTCACCCCGCCACTGCTCCCGTCAGCGATGTGTCCCTCCGCACCGACACAAGGTGTAGAACGCTACAACTGTCACTCTAGGTCCACCGAAACATAAAACACGGCACGGTGCGATCCGGTCACGGAAGAAGTCCACGATCGCACGACATACAACGCAGTGCCATCCGGTCACGAAGAGTACATCATCATCGAGCGTATTAGAAGCATGCATTTAACTAACTATCTAGCAGTGTAAACACATTTTACTGGCATGGATTAGTGTGATTCTGTCTTGAATCGCGTCGCCCAAGGCCGACGCCATTCAAGCACCCTAAACTGGTTCATGAAATCCCGGCCTCAGAGTCTGGCCTAAAAGGCGTAGACACCAGAGGTCGCCTTTTAAAAGGCGTCAACATCATCAGACGCCATTCACACAGAAAAATCGGAATTAGCAGAAAACCTTAATCAGAGGATTTCTGCCTTAAAAGGCGTCATGGTGACCCGACGCTATTCCAAATCGCGTCGTACAGACATGACGTCTTTCAGTGCCAGAATCCCCGAACTGACAGAGCCTTAGTGGAACGATTTCTGCCTAAAAGGCGTCATGATGGCCCGACGCCCTTCTGAAAGACGTCGTCCATGCACGACGTCTTTTAGCGCCAGAAACCAGGTTTTATCTCCAACCCGAAGGCTCCCTTTCCAACCCCCAAAACCCCAAAAACAGAGGAGAAAGAGGGCAAACCAAAGCACCATAAATCCACGTTCATAGAAACTCCCATTCCCATTAAGGAAAAGCCCCTAACATGCTCATTCTACCCCAAAACCACAAATCCATAACATGCTTTAAACGGGGGAAACATGGTTTAAAACACAACACTGGGGGAACCGTCACCCTACCGGTTACTTGAACTCCTCCAAGCTCCAAGCCGTCCACCTGTCTAACCCCACGCCGCCGCCGGTACCGCCGTAGTCGTCCTTACTCCACCGGGACGTCGGCCGCTGTCTGGAGAGTAAATGCCGCGGAGGAAGTGGAGGTGGTAGTGGTGGGAGCTAGGTGGGTGATGGAGTGGAGGGAAGGACGAAGTGGTGGGAGGAAAAGAGGGAGGAGAAGGGGTCGTCGCCGGAGTCGCCGGAAGGGAGGAGAGAAAGAGAGAAGGAAGAAAAATGAGGGAAAGAAGGAGGGCTCGCGGGGTTAACCAGAAACTGGCTAAAACGCGTCGAGATGTACGGACGCCTATCAGTTGACGTGACGGCTGCTCTGACAAAACTCTGCAACGCTCTGTCAGAGGTCTGAAACGCGTCTTCCATACAAGACGCCGTTCAGATGACAAGACTGGCGCCGTACTCTGACAACCCAGAGTCGCAGTCTGAAAGGCGTCGTGCCTCACGGACGCCGTTCAGACGACATGTCAGGGCCGTACTCTCGCGGCCCAAAGCCAGCCCACGTGGCACCCACGTGGCACAGGCTAAAACGCGTCTGCATTGCTGGACGCCGTTTAAACCGCGTCTCGCGTGCTCGACGCGAAACATCACAGAGTCTCAGCCCCACTGGAGCTTGAACTACAAGGTCCGACCCCGAAAACCGGATCCGAAAGCCTCAGTCCTTACAACAAGGCTATATGGTTCCTCTATCCCGATCAATAGGCATTTCATGCTATAGCTAGAGTCTCTCCTTACAATTAGACAGGCCTTATGGATAGCACAACAAACCTGCCTAAAGTAATTTGAGTCCAATGACTATAATGATGGAGGACCACGCAGTAAGTTCTCAACTACTCACGTTACGGCTTAGAATTTAGCGAGGATTTTAGATAACTTTTATCTTAGTCTCTCCTAGGTGATAGTATATAAATATATCGTATATATTTACTACATACTATACCTACTTTGATTCATAATCAAAATAAAACTATGTATCACATACATGTCAAGTGTGGTCATGGAGAGCACAGTAGTTTGACTAAAGCTAAACAGTCAAACTTACACATAATCTAACATAACGTTTACATTAGACAATCTGTAAACACATAGGCAAAAGATCTCCATCAAGTCACCTTCCTGGTTGTAGTTGTGGATTATCTTTGCTCCTCCCTTGGTTGCCTCGATCAATTTACATCAAATTCTAAATTTATATGTAAAATAGAAGAAGACCTTATGGTGAGTACAAAAGAGAAGGAGGTAGAAGTACATCGAAGTAAGAGATAGAGAGGTACGTAGACCTCTATTTATTAACAATTAATAAAAATTCAACCATACATCCACGATCCACACACATCATTTAATGAAGTATTTAACAAGTGCATATCCATGACTACCGTGTGTTTTATCCATTCCACATATGAAAGAGCACACCACATGGCATGGCTTAAATAAAAGAGTTTCAAAAAATAAATAACTTTTGGCTTTCAAAAAGCTTGGTTCCAATCAAAATTGGCATTTGAATTTAGAAAACTCATTTTATTATCTTAAGCATGCACTTAAATCAAGTTTAAAAGTATTAAATCACACATCAAATGTGCATACACTCTAAATTAATAATTTTCATAATATTCTATACTAATTTGAACACTTCTAATAATCAAATCAATCTAACATTTAGATTAATCAATATTAATAATCTAACAATTAGACTATTAATAATTAATTACTAATCTAACTCTTAGATTAGTTAATTAAAGTTAATTACTAATTTAATAATTAAATAAATAATTAACTCTAATTAATTAATAACCATTGTTAATTAAAATGATTCAAAATCATTTATAACCCAATTGAATAACATTGAATGAAAATTTTAATTTTAAATAATTTAAATTTTAAAATTTAAAATTTAAAATTTAAAATCCAATGTTATTGTTTAAATGGGTTTGGGGTTTAGGGTTTAATTTGGGGAAAGGATTGCAATGGGGTTAGCCACTGGCCCCTTGGTCCAGACCAGGGCTGAACCAGGTCTAGCCCTGGGCTCGGACCAGGCCCCTCCCCAAGTGGGGATCCCTGGCCCGAGCCCTGCCGAGCCTGGCTCGGACCCGCTGGTCTGGGCCAAAGTCCAGTGTGCCCGAACCCGCGGGGCGCGGGCTAGGGGGCCCAGCGGCTTGACGGGGTCCTCCTTTCCCCACATAAATTTATAGGTGCTTCATGGCGGCCGGTGGTTGCAGGGGCCCCCGGCGGATGGGCTTCCGGTGCCGCCCAGCCCCGCCGGCGACACCCTCGGCGCCGGTAGGCCCCCAGCGGCGCCCTTAAACGCTGCTGGCCAAGCTCCCTTTGCTCCCCCCTTCCATCTATAACTTCTCAAACCGTGGAGGAAGAAGGAGGTAGGGCAGCCAGCCGCCGCCAGCCCGCCTACTCCGATGCCGACATCAAGCCCGATGATGACCGGCGATGCTTCCCGAAGGATTAGGGGTGCCGGCCCAACTCTCCAACGCTTGGGGATGCCATTGGAAGTCTCCATGAACCCCAGTTCTTCGTCCAACGAAGAACGCAAATACACCCCAGAAAAATCCATTTTTTGCGGAATTAAAATTAAACTAATTATTTGTGTTCATCGTATGAACACAGTACTACCATTGTAATCGGATTAAACGCATGGAATATTGCAAGAAAAATTAATTTGGAGATCGAAATGGACGAGAAATAGTGGAACCTGGCTCTGATACCACTGTTAGGTTCTCAGGTTTCTCAGGATTACGAACGCAGCGGAATAAACAAAAATTAAATATTACGATCCCTGTCCATTTCGAAAAAAAAATCGAAAAGATGATGATCGATTATCACCTCGCGCGACTTTTGAATCCGCATTCAAACGGTCCCGTCGGTGTGACACCACCAGCCGTGTAAACGCCTGGCCTCTAGTGAAGTCCACGTGATCCTCCTCGCGACGGATTTTCTCACGATCTTCATTCCTCGTAGCCTACGAACGATTCACCGTTTGCCACAAGGACCGCCGCAACGCGCAGTCGATTTCCCGTCTCACGGGAGTCAGAGTAGACGGTGGAGCAGACCCAAAGAGGGGGGGTTGCCCAGGGGCGCCAGAGAGAGAGAGGGCAAGAGGAGGGGACAGCCAAGGCTGAGCAGCCGCTTGGCCTGCTCAACCCACTCGCTACATTTTATATGAACCGCGAGATTTTTCATAAAAGCCCCGGAATAATATAAAACCCACTTTTAATCCATCACCTTGAGAATCTTTTGCGTATGACCCTCTAGGCCCAATGACTAGTCAGATTAATGGTCTAACAAGCCCAATGACTCCTCACTGACTTAATTAATCAATTAATAATTCACATTAATTGATTAATCAACTGAATTAATGTCACACATTCAATTTGGTCGGGCCTTCGATCACGTTGTGTAACAAGCAACACCGCGTGAACTCGGAAGGTATTGGGGTTAAGCAACCCACTTTTGAAACCTTTCCGCCAACAGTTACCACGTTGATATAATCTTTCATGTGCACAATCCTCTCGAGTCAACTCAGGATATGGCGAACCGTCAAACCTAAACCGGTCGACTCACTTGGATCGGATGTTGCCGTATAATATCGGAAAACTCCTTTCTCGATATTATTGTCTGCCCTAGCCAGGGACTCTTGCGCATCCTATGTAGAGCATTCTCTCTCTTAGTATCGAGAGTGAATGATTCCTTATTGAACACTCAATTCCCTTCGACGGTATTTGGTTGTACCCGATCCTTGGTTGTTTAGAATTTTGTAAATAGAGATATGTAAACCAAAGTCAAAGTACAAAAATCCACCAACAAGGTGTCCTTGGTGTCTCAGGTCCGAGGATCATCCACGCAACTGCGACAATAGAATCAAACTGTGTCTGTTGTGGAAGACACGATTCTGAATTGCGTCTAACTATATGGACGTGATTTAGAATCCGTGAACAAACCACAGAGAGGCCTTCCTCTCTCAAACCAGACAGATAGAAGAAAAAGATAAAATTCTACAGTAAAAATCTCGAATTCGGGTATGCGAGGCAATTAATATCAAAGCACTAAAATATCTAAAAGTAAATCTCAAACAAGCAACACCGCATGATCCCGGAAAGTAATGGGGTTCAGCAACCCACTCATGGAACCCATCCGTCCACAGTTACCGCATGGTTATAATCCTTCGTTCGCACAATACTCTCGGGTTAACCTAGGGTATGGTCAACTATCAAACCCTAGATGGTCAAACTCACTTGAATTAGACTCGTACAATATCCGAAAACACTTTTTCTGATATTATTCCTATTCTGGTCAGAGACTCATGCGGATCTATTCTAGAGCATTCTCTCTCCAGTTACCTGAGAGCGAACGATCCTTTATTGAATACACAATCACCTTCAAAGGTCTTCTGTTGGACCCGATCCTTGACTATTAGAGATCCCATGGATAGGGATTCGTAGGTCAAGGTCAAAGTCCAGAAGTCCACCGACAAGGTGTCTTTGGTGTATCAAGTCTAAGGATCAACCACGCCACTGCGACGATGAATCAAGCCGGTTGACAGTCAAGTAAATTACCATTCGGCGATTCATGTCGGATCAGTTTAGTGAACTCATTCTCCAATGAACACCTACAGGTTTACTATCATGTCTCCACATAAGTGACTAACGAGATTAGTCACCCTCATCATATGAGCTGGAATGACTTGTACTAATCTTTCTGGATGTTTGATGTCCTTGTCAAACATCCTATGACTAGAAAAAATTAAGAATATGTGTTTATGATGTCATCAGTTTCATTATTGTGATCTCATCATAATTCGATGACTATTGCACACATTCATGGACTTCATTATGCACAATTACAAATATGCCAATCTACATAATGAATTTAATACCATTTATTAGTGAACCAGATTGAAATAGGTGCCTTATGATTGGCTTAGAGGACACCTATATCCATCAATGACTTCGTTCCGGGTCCAGCTAGGCATTACTGAGCACGAGCACCACAGTGTGGAGGAGCGGTACCAGCGAGCACGTTAGCGGGCTCAAGAGCGGGTACATGGGAGCGCTTTCACCGCTAGCGTTGCCGTATCTTCGGGTCAGGCTGGGCCGAGCTCAATGGGACCATCACCACCACCTTCCAGAATGCCAGAGGGACCAGATGAAGCGCAGAGCCAGTATGTTGAGGGCGCAAGGGAGAGTCAGCTGTGAGGGCTGCATAATGTATCTTCTGATGCGTTTCCCTTTTTTCTTAGGAGTCCTGTTGGTGGACTCATACTTGTACATAAAAACTTTTGAATATGAATGGAATCTTCACTTCTTCATATGTCTTCGTCTCTTCTTTTGTACCTGTTCCCTGTGCATGACTTGACAAACAGGTTAAGCGTCTGTTTTGGCTTAGCCCCTTGCCCAGTTGAGTAACTGGCTAATTGATCCTATCCTTGGTAGAAGGGTCAAAAGGCAAAGCCTTTATTCAATGAAGGCAATAATAAAAATAATTGAGGACAATAATTGAAAATGCGGCATATAAGCACACAGATGCTGACTGAAAATAAAGATGTAACACACATGATCGGACAAGCGGATGCTAATTGAAATAAATGCCATTTTTCAGTGAACCAGATTGAAATAGGTGCCTTATGATTGGCTTAAAGGACACCTATATCCATCACCTTGCAAACAAACAAATAAACAGTGGTCAGAGTTTATGATTAATGTAGTATCTATTATAAATAAAAATTAAAGATGCAACTAAACTAGAAACTCACTTTTTTTATCTTTTTCTTTAAAACTCCTATTTGCAAAAGGGAAAGGAATCTATGACGTTATGCGTGTGATGAATATGTGATGTATGTAATTACACTAACGAAGAAATAAGAAGAAGTTGGCCCCTCCAAAAGCCACTCTTGATGGAAGGCACCTTTGAATAAAGAAGAAAGCTTTCAAGAGAGAAAGAAGAACTCCAAGGCTGCTGATTTTCGTGCAAAGGGTAGAGGGCTCTCTACTCTCTTTGGTAGAACTTACAATGATCAATTGGTCAACCTCTTTAAGGTCTCAAAGCACATGTGTATGTATAGAGAGAGCTAATTAATAGAGTTCTTAGACTCCAAGACACCCCACAACATGAAAATCATCAAAAACTCTTCCCTAACCTCGGATGAATCTGTGGAAAGAAAGATTAGCATGAAAGGAAACCATCTTGGAGTGAAATTGCTGAATTTAGCTTAGATTGGGCCTTTTGGGCTATGCAACTAAATCATGTCCAGTCGCATGGACGTGTTTTAAAAAGGCGTCTAGCAACCGGGACATCTTTTAGAAGGGCCGAAAAGGAAATAAAATCATACATAAATATGAAAATCTTAAATGACTTCTACTATGGTAGACGCGTTTCAAGTGAATAGTAATCCATTTAAAAATCAAGTAGTTAATCAACTAGAATTAAAACTCTAAATGGTATCGACCATGGAGGACACAATTTAGAAAACTCAAGAATCGATTAAAAATTGATTTAGAAATCGATTTGGGCCAGAAACTTAAATGGCGTACAACATGGTAAATGCGATTCAAAAGACTTAATTAAATTTAACAAATAATCAGTAAACATCACTCAAATGATTAGATTAAACATCATTTTGGGAGATTATAATGTGATATGAAATCTAATCAATATGAAGTCAAAATTAGTGTATCTACATCTATGAGTTCTATAATCCTTAAACTTCTATCTATTCTTCTGTCCTTTATCCCTTTTTGACTGATGACAAAAGGGGAAGACAAATATCCAACATTCTCATACGAAATGAATTTATGATTTCTTCATTTGTTTACTTGTGCAAAGTCTATAAATTCTATTTATTTTCAGTTTTATGTGATTTCCTTTTCAACTGATCATCATTCTCAGCAATTCTGTTTTTCAGGAATTTTGTCATCACCAAAAAGGAGGAGATTGTTAAGCTCCTTTTTACATCTTTGTTAATCACCATGTTTTGGTGATAACATGCTCTAATAATTTCTTTCTGAGAATTTTTAAATGCTTTCTAGTGATAACTTCTTTACCTGAGATAAGCCATAGAATTGATTAATCATTTGCTAAGTGGTTAGTCTGGGACTTAAGTCATTTTTTAGTGAACTACTTAATCCTTTAGATTAAAAGAGTACTGAGAAATCGATTAACTCTCTATCACTAATCGATTAACATTAATTTATCTTCAATACTACTAAGACTCGCAATCGATTAGCATACGTCTTTCATTCATATTGTTAATTCGAGTTAATCGATTAAGAGTCGCTCTATTAATCGCTAGCTAATTGATTAAAGTCGCTCTGTCAATCAGTAGCTAATCGATTAAGAGATATTCAGTTGAACACTAGCATATGTTCAATCATCGCTATTGATTATCTCCTCCATCAATTTTCTGGTTATTAATCGATTCTTTTATCATCGATTATATCCGAAGTTGAAGGCTTTAATCGATTTACTTCCTAATTAAGAGCTTCAATTATTGGTCATCTCTAAGCAATTAATCGATCCCTTCTAATCAATTAAACAACTCATCGTCTTTCCGATTACCATCTGGTCTGTGTAATCAGTTCACAGTGTTGTAATCGATCTTCGATTTCATAATCGATTAACAATGTTGTAATCGATCTTCGGCCTCGTAATCGATCTTCAGCTTTATAATCGATTAGCAGCGCAGTAATCGATCGTTGGCCTTGTTATCGTTTAACTATCTTATATGTCCTATAATCGATTGCCTGCCTTATGCATTTTTCGATTAAGTGTTATTGAGCTAATCGATTAACTATCTTATGATCACTAACTGATTTCAACATTAATCGATTAACGGCTTGTACTTGCAATCGATTATCGATTAATCTATGGCTTCCGAGTCGATTATTTCACTTTTCCATCGAATCATTTAACAAGAACCTTGTAACATGGTTGTGCTCACTTGTAAAATTGTTTATTCAATGATTATCTAATCGATTTATTGCCTTACTTTTCGAGTGATTATTTGCATGAGTTGTCTACTAATTTTCAAAGGCGATGGTTTGTGCACCTTTTTAGATAAGCTTATTTTATTATTTTTATGCATACGTAATCTTCTTTGGGCAGATTGTGTTCAACTTTTTCCCGAGCTTATTATAATACCTTTACTTAACACAATTTTACATGTATGTTAAGATTTTTCTCTGCATTGTCATATGATATGCCTGCCACATGATAGACCTGCCACCGTACTCTATCTATGACGCTTTTTTGCAGATCTCACATGTTCTTTGGTTAGTCAACCAAATGGAAACTTTCTATTCTTGGTTCTTTAGCAAGATTTAGGAAGATCTGCACGCTAAATTTGGAAATAAATAGTGACCACTCTTGCATGTTTCCAAGAAGAAAAAGACAAGTCACTCTCTCAGATCGACTGAAGTGTCTAATGTTAAGACTTGTGAAAATTAATGTTAGACCCATGAAGGAAGCCGTTACTCTGAAGGAAGCCCATTGGAATTCAAGAAGAAGCAGAATTAAATTTGCTATTTAAATAAGAGAGCTTAGCCTTCTTGAAGACAACTATGAATAGCCAGCTAAGTAACTAAAAATCAAGAGTCATAGAGAGTGAACTCACTGTAGTAAATAGCTTCCATCCTTCCTATGAGCAAGCCTAAAATAGTCCGAGAACTGAAGCATTCAACTCCGGCATTCAAGGCTCTTAGGCTCAACTGTGATCAGATCATGACCTGCAACTTCATTCTCTCCACTCTAAGTCTTGATTGTGTTTTACGGTTTTACATTGTCTTATCTGCCTATGCACTTTGTTCTTTGTGTTAAATTAGTGTAATTGCTTTCCTCTTCTTGCTGTGAAGAGAAGACTTGAAGGTTGTCAGGTGGTTTTGGTTCCCTTCTAAGTTGAACAGAAGACCAGTTGTGTCTTGTAGTTGTATTTAACCTGCAAGGAGTGGATATCTTGTGTTATTGGAACTCCGAAGAGGTTGCTTGGAGACTGGATGTAGGTCTAGATAGATCAAACTAGTATAAATCTTCGTGTTCCTATATGATTGCTTTCCTTATATTTCCTTCATTCTTTGCAATTACATTATCTTTTGCAATTAGATTTAATTTTGGTGTTTACAATCCATTCACCCCCCCCCCCCCTCTAGGTTGTGCATAGCCAGATCAACACTACATCCTATATCAATTCAAACTTGTGGGCCACTGACTGTGTCTTTAGCACTGGCTTCAAGACCATCAAGGACTTTTGCATCTTCCACCAGCCATCCGAACACATATGAGGCACAAACTTAGCCAACTCAAAAAACTTCTCCTCATACTCCAACACAGTCATTGGTCCTAAGGTCAAGCTTAGGAACTCCTGCACCATCTTATCTTGCACATGCAGGGGAGAGAACTTCGCCTTAAATGTCATCAGGAACTCTTTCCATGAGATAGTCGCCTCACTCCCAGCAAACTTGGTCCTCGTAGTGGAAGTCCACCATACGTCTGCACGGTCCTGCAACATATAGCTGTCTAAGCTGACCTCGTCCTCATCAGGGCACCTGATTGCCCTAAAGATCTTCTCAATCTTTGTGATCCATCTCTCCACCAAGATAGGATCACTCTCCCCATTAAAAGAGGGTGGCCCCATCTGCTTGAATCGCTCTATAGCCATTAGTCCAAGATGGACCTCTGGATCAACTAGTGTTGTAGGCCTCTACTATTGGGCTGCCTGCACGAAGCCTTGGAAAATCTGCATGAAAGCGCCTACATCCAATGGTGGGGCAGAGGTGGAACAAGCGCTGCACTACCCTCTCATGAGTCCAACTGCTCTGAAACACACTCCCTCGCGGGACAATTGTGCTTGCCAGACATATCCTGCAAGAAAGAACACTCGTCAAAACCTTACGCCTACAATCCTAGCTCAGGGCTAAAAATCTCTAGCCTTATGATCCTAGTTCAGTGGCTTAGGTTGATCATGCTTAGATACTCAATCTGAACAATACTCTAACTTTGATATGCTTAAATACTCAATTTGAACAATTCTCTAGCTCTGATACCAGCTCCTCTAATGCCCCTGCCTCGCCAACCCAGGTCGGTCATGCCAGCCTACAACAGACGACATTGCTAGCCCGCCATAGTAGGAACAACCCAAAACATCCTCTTATGAACCGTAGAGAAAGAGTATAAAAGAGCAAGACCATAATCACCATGACACAACCATCATTGCTACAAGAAAATTCACTATTAATATTGCTGAAATAAAACACAAAGTCTCTATGTCCAGGATCACTAAATATCTATAGAAGTACATCTCATATGCTAAAAATAAACCCTATTACATCTCTTACTGCGGAAACATAAAATAAAACCTACTTCTAGATCACTAGGTTCAACTCAAGCCTCAAGCTTCTAGGGCAACTTCTTTAGTCTCACCTACCAATACTGGATCTCCCTTAGTTGAAAAACAAGTTAGTATGCAAGATGAGTCACATAGGACTTAGCAATCTCAAAATACCAACAATTCATAGTCTTGCACAACTATATCATAAAGAAATGACATGATATTTAACATCTAAACATGCTGCAACAACACCATATATGTAAGGATTCTTTCACTCCTAAACATGCTCTTTAAACATATAAGTCAAGAATATGCACATAGTCTTCATCTCAGTCTACATGCATTATGGTTTTCTTAAACAATTAAAATAGATCATTCATATGCATTGCATCACACAGCATAAAATCATATTCATCATCATGCAACATCTTATCATTTTATAATAGGACATGCATCCAACCCCATCATTAGGAGTCATAGTTCATCTTACTCATCATCATCGTCACCTAGTGGTAAGACAAAGCTCACTAGATCTTCGGCTGCATAGTTGAGGGATCGAGATATCCCTCCTAGGGTCGGTGTACCTGCAAACAAGCACACTTCTAGGATTTTGACTCGTTGCCTTGAGCCCTTTCACATCTTATTCTTAGTTTTCCCCCATAAGGACACTTTTGTGGGTTGGACACTTAACCTCCTTTGTGGGTTGGACACTTAGACATGCATGCAGTATGCTCTGTGACAATGCCAATAATAATAGTGCATAAACAGAATTAAAACATGTTGTGCATAACACAAATACCATGCATCAGACCTGTAGTAAGCTTAATCGTGTTAGATACAGTTGACGTCAATATCAAATCGCGTTACGGTACTATGACGCCATTAAGATAGTCAAAATAGATTTAAGAGAAAAAATTTTCCTAATTTCACAGTCTTAACTATGGATGGATTTCAAATCAAAACGGTGCTACACATGGCATGCATAGAACTAATCAACCTACTTCATATACTACTATGGATTCATGAATAAAAGATGGGCTTTCATATGAAAATATCCATGAAATATCATTATAACTATACCTAATGTATGCAGTATCAGAACAATACTTAATTTATAATCAAGAGCTACTATATACCACTTAAACATGAAGGATAGAACATCAAGCATGACTAATAGAGTCTTAATCGCATTATAATGCCATAACGTGATTATTAAATCGCATCAAGCTACTCTGACGCATTTAATCATGCAGATTAGGGTTTTTAAATGGAGTCCCGTGTTCCACATACCATGCATGGGGATTAAGGAAAAAGGAATCATATAGAGGGAATTAATATGCATCAACAGAACCATAAAACTTCATTTTTCATACTAGTATCATAGTAGTTGAAAAATACTTGAAATTATGATTTTATTTACATAAAAGTACTATGAACATCAAAATTCGTCATCACTTGTCTCTCTATAGCTAAATGAACGCACCAAGGCCGCCTAGGGAAAGCAACCAACTCCTCTCATGCACAACAACACCATTGCACCGCCGCCTTGCTCCTCACGCACGAAGAACACGAAGAACACCATCTTACGAATCGAGAAACGCCTCCAATTTCTTTCTCACAGTTGCTCTAGGGTTTAGAATGTAGGAACTCTCTTTCTTGTGCTTGAAAGATCTATAAATAGCCTCTAGTTCAAAGTCTAAGCAGAATCAATCTCTCTGGAAGGAAAGAGCTGAAGACGGATCATGCTGGAATTTGACTTCATAATCACGTCAGGACGATATGACGCCTTCTAAGCACCCTGTTATTCATGTCAAGGGGGTATGACGCGAATAAGCTCTCTCGGCTAGACCCTCTAAAAAGGCTCAGTCTAACTACGACTCTAATGGGCCAGATGTTACATTGTTTGTGACTATGCTTTAGGTTGCGTTACTATTTTATAATTTGTCTCATGCTCATACTCTCTAGTGTTGATGTATGATGTGTGGGTTATTCCCAATGTGGCATTCCCGAACCGACGGTTCGTAGTAAGTTGGGAGTGGGGGCATTATAAAGACAAAATTTTATAAAATTCCTCGTTTCTAAACTTTAAGCCGTAGTACGAGTCATTGAGAACGTACAGTGCCGCCCTCCGTCATTGTATCTTTAAGATTGGAAGTTAGATCGTGCAGGTTTGTTGTGCTATCCGCAAGACCTATCAGATTTTGATGACAAGACAAGAATTATGGCATGATGGTGCCTTAAACGGGGTAGAGTCATGGTGTAGCCTTATTGTAATATCTACAAGGGTTGCATCCTAATCTATGTGCATTGCGTAATGATGGTACCGCTTAAGTCAGATTTAATGGTTTATTCTACTATCCACAAGAGCATTATTATTTTAGGGGCCGAAGTATGATCATGTATTATAAGGAGTTGCAAGTGCTAAGAGGTGGCTGCTCTTTGATCATAGTGTGATTTGTTGTGCTATACACAAGGTCACATTTTGAGTCTATGAGATTTTGAAGCCTGCTAGGAGACTATAGGCGTCTCCCGTTCTGTATATCTGAGAGTTATACAGTCCGTCAAAAAATAGTGGGAGTTAATTTAAGATAAAAGGCCATATCATAATTAATAAGAACTATTTGTTAAATCACTTTATTTCTTCTAAATGTCTAAAATGTCATCAAGTAGTTCTAAATATGGCATATTGGATGCCAACATACTGACACAGTCTTTTTCACAGTAGCTATAGGAATCTGAAGAATGTCTTCAGATATAGGAAATACCTCATCCTTAATAAGCAACATCCACCTCACCTTGCTGACAATGTTAGTAAAGAGAGATCCTATGCCTCTTGCTTGATGACACCAGGATGAAGAGATACTCAGGATATGTCATTGAGAAAGGCAAAAGGTAGAAGCCTTAAACTGCTAAACCAATTACTAAGAAGGATAAAGGCAAGCCAATTGAAAGGAAGGAGTACTTTCACTGCCACAAGCAAGGACATTAGAAGAGGAACTATGAGTCTTAGCTTGCAGAGAAGGCAAACAATGAAAATATGAAACTTGGAGAAGTTTTGAATTCTCTTCATTGAATTTTGCTTATCTATTAGAGAGTTTACATGATTGGTATGAGATACTGGATATGCCTCTCATATCTGTAATGATGTGCAGATTCTGACAAGTGAAAGGAAACTGAGAGCCAAAAAGGTGCAAAAGTTGCATTGATTTCTGTGTAGACAGCGAACCTCAGGATACCCTTAGGAGACTTAATAATTGTTATTTTATTCTATTTATCATCAAGAACATAATTTCAAAATGTTGCTGAGATAGAGTTGGCTATCCATTGACTGAGTAGGAACAAAAATTGTTCTATTTATTTTAGAGATAAAATAATTATTTTTTTTACAACTAGTTAATATATTATAGATTCTTAATATGACAGGTCATGTGATGAATGTTCACAAGTCTCATGAAGAAAAAGTCAAAATGTGAATCTAGATTATCTGTGGTACTGTAAGCTAGGTCATAAAGCCCAAGACTTATTGAAAATTATACATGCTGATGTATATAGTCCAATATCCACTCAAGCCATGGATAGTTACTTTTACTTCATCTTCCTTAAAGATGACTTCTCTAGAGACTCGACTATGTGTACTTGTTGAAGTAAAAGTCGAAAGCATTTGAGAAGATTAAGGGATTTGATTATAATGTGGAGTGACATACTGGAAAGAGTATTAAAACTCTTCGATTTGATCGAGGAGATGAGTACTTGAGTACATAATTTACACAATTCCTTAAGGATAATGGTATCCTCTCTCCATCGACTCCTCATAAACTGTAAAATTGCATCTACCTTTCTTAGCTCAGTAGAGACCTCATTTGTAAAAATTACATGCCCCAAAAATTGCACTCTATCTAACTAAAATTCACATTTACTAAGCATATAGATGATGTTTCCTTAAAGTTTTTACCACTATTCTCAAATGTTCTTGATAGATTTCAATAGAAGGAGAATACACCAGCACATCATCCATGAAGACCACCACCAATTTATCCATAAATGACTGAAAAAAACTCTACTTATCAGGTCCATAAATGTTACTAATGCAATGGTCAGTCCAAAGCACATAACTAAAAATTCATAATATTTATACCTTGCTCTAAATGTAGTCTTAAGTACGTCCTCTTTTATCCTCAACTGATGATTTCTAGATCTAAGGTCAATCTTAGAAAAGACTTTAGCTACCGATAGTTGATCAAATAAATATTCTATTCTTGGCAACGAGTAGTTATTCTTCATTATTATTTGATTCAATTTTCTGTAATCAATACATAATCTAAGAGACCCATCTTTCTTTCTTACAAGCAACATAAGTGCTCAATATAATGATACATTAGGACAAATAAATCCCTTATCCAACAGCTTTTATAATTGCTTTTTCAATTTGGTCGATTCTTTTGGGGCCATCCTATAAGGTGCCTTAGAAATAGACATAGTCCCTAACAAAAGCTCAACTGTAAACTCCACCTCCCTATGTGGTGGCAGACTTCAAAGATCATTTGGAAAGACATCCAAGATTTCTCTAATAACATCAATATCAGTGGGTGGTAACGTGCCATTCTCAGTTGGTACAGTCA
Organism: Zantedeschia hybrid cultivar; assembly: GCA_030544215.1. NCBI lineage: Eukaryota > Viridiplantae > Streptophyta > Magnoliopsida > Alismatales > Araceae > Zantedeschia > Zantedeschia hybrid cultivar. The sequence continues at coordinate 7,968,248 of JARZZO010000013.1, read as the reverse complement.
CCATATTAGCTAAATATCTATAGCTTCCATTCCTCAACCATTTCATGACCTTCATAGCTAAAACCAATATTTTATTAGAATGAGGCCTTGAAGACTAATAAATAAATGATTGTTCCCCAGGTTGCTGAAAAATTAACTTTTTTTCTTCGACAATCTAAGAGTCCAAAATTCTCAGCCAACCAATCCATTCTCAAGATCACATCAAAATCTTGCATATATAACAAATATATACATGCTGGTATAACTTTTTCCTAAATTTTCACATCAATTTTGGGAATGACATAAGTAACTCTAGCTATTTCTCCTACTGATGTGTTAATGGACAACTCTCCTATTTCTATAGGTTGTCTATCTTTTAACAATTTAACATATCTCACTAAAACAAATAAATGTGTATCACCGTGTTCAAATAAAACTCTTGCATATATATCATCAATAAGAATAATACCTTCAGCTATAACAGAAGTACCTTGAACATCTTGTTTAGTCAATGCATACACTCTGGCTTGTGTCCTTTGCTATTGTAGTGGTTGCTACCTCTGTTTCTTATTTGGATAATTTCTAGCCAGATGCCCCTTTTGACCACAATTAAAACATTTCCCAACAGCGAACCAGCATTCATTGCCTCCATGAGTCTTTCCACACTACTGGCAGGCTGATGCCTTCCCCTTCCCTACTGATTTGATAGCCTTTGGAGGTACAACTCTCTTTCTCTTATCTCTTCTCTGAGGTGCAGTTGGATTACCCTTCTTAGTCTGACCCTTTTTCCACTTTTCACTAAAATCTTCATATTCAACCTCCATTATGTAAACTGTCCTCACTGCTGCTACCATTGTCTGAAGATCTAGAAGTGCCACCCTATTTCTAATGTTGCTCTTTAATCCCCTTACGAATTTCTTTGTACTTCTCAGCTCAACTGCACGTATATGAGGGGCATACTTCTCTAATTCAATGAACTTAGTCTCATAATCTACTACTAACCAGTTCCCTTGAGTTAAATTCAAAAATTCCAACTCCTCATTATCTTTTACCTGTTATGGCATAAATTTGGAATGGAGGACATACAAAAATTCAATCCAACTAATATTTGAATCTCTCCCTTTAAAGGTGGTTCTTAGTATGGACTGCCACCATTCATCTCCCCTATCTTGTAGCATGAAAGTAGCCAGCACAAACTTGTCTTGCTCTGTACATCTAATGGAATAAAAAATCTTCTCTATTTCCCTCACCCAGCTGTCCACAATCTTTGGCTGACTCTCCCCCTTTAAAGGAGGAGGACCCATCTTCTTAAACTTTTTCATTAATGAAACTACAACTGTTCTATCTTATTGTTCTTGCATTAGGACTTGCAGTTGAGGTTGACTTCTAGCTTGGGCTTAGGCCTATAGCTACATAGTCTGCACTAGCCCCTGAAAGGATTGCATAAATCCTCCCAAATCCATTGGTGTTACCATCTGGGCAAGTACCACACCATTCTCATTTTCTCCCAAAACTCTAGCTGAGGTCCCATTCAAGGGTATTGCCTCCCCTTGCATAGGCTCTACCAAATCTCCCTCTCTCCCTGCCATACCCTGCAAGGGAAAATTAACTTGAATTAATGTAGCTACTAATAAGAACTCTAAACTTCTTAATTAATTTTATAATCTTATGGCATGGCCTATACATGGCTGCCAAATTTCTCAAGTATCACAACCTTGCTCTGATACCAAACATTGTGGCACTCTCTTCTAGAGATTGTTCCTTTCAAGAATATCACCTTAATCAAATTATTGTGATTTGAGATAATTTTGCAAAGCAACTATCCTAAACCATCCACAATTCTATGAAATAGACAAGCCAAAGTCCATTAACATAAACATAGATTAATTACATTACTGCCAACTGTAAGGCTTAGTTTACAAAATTTAAGACAAACCAAAAATATACAACATCAAGACCCACTTGCTAGTCCACAAACTCAAAAACTCCCCAAGATCATATCTGAATTCCTCCTTCTGATTTACTGCCTACTATACTCTCTTGAAAATTTTAATAACTAAGTGTATGAGTATAAAACTCAGGAAGCATCAAAACCACTCACATGCTTATACATATAATAAATTCTCAAACATATGATAACTTTGAACATTTCATGAGTTGCAGTCAACATCATACGTATAATCTTTATTTCACGAGTGACCAAGAATTAGTACATACATATCTCATAACTTATTCATCCATGCATATTAAATAGCTTATGCAAATTATATTCTTTCTTAAATTTTATTCTTAGAAATGATTTGTATAGAGCAATTTACACCCATCTGCACTTTATCGGGTAGATTATATTCGCTTATAATCAAATCACATATCAGCAGGTCAAATTCTTACATAATCAACCTTATTAGTGCAGAACAACTCACATGGTTGATTTAATTCTAACTAAAATAAGTTTTTAATATTTCATACATTCAGACAAGTATCCAACCATGACAAAAGGGATCCATGCACACCTCAGCACCTAGACGACTGAGTGCCTTGGTCTAGATTTTGTGTTGGATCGGAGGTCAACACCACACCGTCCACCAAACTGAAGTTCAATCTTAGGATTTTATTTTTCATCGTCTTTAGGTTGTTAATATGGACTACTACCGTATTGGATACTTACTATGGTTTATCTCTTCGTACCCCCTTAAGATGGCACAGTCCAGTCCATGCATTCTTGAAATTTAATTTACAGCCTTCTTAGATAATAGCTTTGCTATATACAGTTTGAAACATATTCTCATAATAGATTCTTAACTATAACTAGTTTAAAAATCAATAATTAAATAATCAACAAAAAAATTGCATCATAATTAAGTCATAATCATGATAGTTTCAATACTAAACCATACATCTAATTGAAAAATCTTCTAATAGCATTGCAAACTTATTTAATGCTCATAAATGCTAAAATTTTATTTTCTAATATAAAAATAAAATTGAAAATAATTTAAATAACAAATAACATATAAGTAGTTCATCGTACACCTACCTTGAATATGGAAATCCAACTAAACTACTAAGTCTCTGATTTCTTGGAATTCTTTCAGCATCAACCGCAGCCTACTTCCTTTATGTCTCTCTCTATCTCTAATTTGTTAGCTTTTTGTGGTAGAAATAAAGCATTTTCCCCAACTAAATCATTGTAAAACCGACTAAGATTAATCTATACCCTTAGCACCGCCCATGAGCATCTCTTAAAAGCCCACGTGTCCCTAAAGAATTGCCCATTAAGTGGCATGAAATAATTAATTAAATTATGTCAAATAACTAAAAGAACTAGCCAATCAATTACCTACATACCTCAGTTAATTGATTGCATGGTTAAGTGATCAATCACATGCACAATAGTTAATCGATTACATGTATAACGGTTAATCGATTATATTTATAACAGTTAATCTATTACCTTTGTTTCAATTAGTCGGTTATAAGTTTTTCGGTTAATTGATCACATTCTCTTTATTTAATCGATTATTTATATCAATTAATCAATTACATATGGGTCGGTAAATTGATTACATTTATAGTAGTTAATCGATTATAAGTTATTTTAGATAATTGATTACATGTTATTCAGTTAATCGATTACATATATGATAGGTAATCGATTATCGGTATTTATTCTAACCAATTACAAGTCTTATGTTAATGAATTATAAGTTACTCATCTAATCGATACAACTTGTTTAGCTAACCGATTACGGGTTCTTCACTTAACCGATTACATGTTAGTCTTATAATCGATTATGCATTAGTCTTCTAATCAATTATGTGTCTTCGAGTAATTGATTACATTCTTTACCTAATCGATTAGGTGCCTTCTGTTAATAGATAAAATGATTTTTGTTAACTAATTACATGCCTTATTTTGACTTCGATTGTAAAGCTTATATTAATCGATTATTCATTAACTTTAAGTTGATTATAAAGCTTACATTAAACTTCAATTACAAAGTTAATTTTAGCTTCAATTATAGAAGATTTTATCAGTTGATTAACCACTCCTTTAACCTATCTAATCGATTATCTGAAACAGCCAATTTCTGAGTTCTCTTCCTTTAAGAATATGTTACACTTCTAATGGATTATCTACCCATCTTAACTCGCTAAAATCCAATCTAATCAACTTAATTAGACTAAAATGACTTTCTAAGAGCTAGGATATTATACTAGTAACTTCAATTATGAGAGCAATCACTTGTTTAATGTTTGATCGATTATATATTCCAATTATGTGCTTACTTTGATTGATTATTTACACTCTTTGTCCTTGATACTCCTTATCTACAAATCAATTACTGTGCTTATGTATGATTCAATTAATTGCGCATTCTCATTGATGTTATCTTATCCATTCTTAATCGATCATAAAACCTCTAATGTGGTGATTAACCATGTCTATCAATAAGCGATTAAAGGTATCCATTGAATCAATTATCTGATCGCCTCCATAATCGATCCAATGGCCGTTTTCTCTACACTTAATTGATTCCATAAATATGTTTACTTGATTATACTAAATGGACATTGTTTATCTTATTCATGCCGACCTGGAGATTTGTCAATTATGTGTACGGTCTACTTTCCCAAATCTTTTGCCACTCACCTACCTTCTGGTCATTACACTGCATGGGATTTTTCTCTTTCGGGAATTCAACAAGACTAGGTGAGGATTGCACGACCGAATCAAGAAGACAAGAGGACAATACGTAGAAGCTTCTGTTGGGTTCTCGTGTTTCTTCGGATCGCTCACGCAGCGAAAATAACAAAATTAAAACAGCAATCCATTTCCCATTTCGAAAAACTAAAAACTGATAATCGGATTATCGATTCTTACCGCGCGCGGGTTCGAATCCGCCGCCTAATGGTTCTATCGGTGTGACACTGCAAGCCGTGTAAGCGCCCAGCCTCTAGCGGAGTCCATGCTGTAACGACCCGCCATCCTATGACCGGAGACCCGATCACTAAATGGATATCGGACCATTAACTGCAGGTTCCCACCCGGATCTCACACAACATGTCTGGAAGAGTAGGCGTTAAACAAGGCTAAATATGACAATTACACGGACCACAAGAAAATTACAAGTGCGCAGGAAAGAAATTAATAATGTTCGTATACAGTCCAACAATAATTACATGGTCCAACAAATTAAATAAGTACAGGCAGAAGTAAAGTACAACAACATCGGGGCATACCCCGGAACTGAGATAGCTGCTGGCCCGCACGCCAAGGAGACACCACACGCCGCCACACGCCACGAAGTCCACACCTGAAACCGCAGGGAGTGAGCCACACCAGATTTGGGCTCAGTAGGGATTATCCGATCCCCGCCTCCCACTCACACACCCACAAGTGCAATAATACAGAAAGATGGCAATTAAATAAAGCAGTAAACACAGCTCCCAAAACCTGATATGAAACGTACGCATAAGCAATGCAACAGACACAGTTCTAAGTAATCTGAATAACCCAACACAATGCCACAGCTCATAACCAAGGGTCCAACTAAGCGACCAAACCACACTGTCGACCGCAGACAAATGTCACCTCACAACACCACCAACACTCACGCCTGTCCGCCCCTACAGTGTTCCGGGCACCGTAAGGTAAGGCAGTGAGTCAAACTAGGACTAGCTAGGACCAGTGAACCACTACTGCCCAGCAACGTGTGCACACAAGCAGTCTAGACTACTGTCCTACCGACCGGACTTCCTCCACGCCAGGCCTCGGCGTTTCAGGAGGGCCCTGGGGACCGGCAAAACCCCCATCAAGCCGAAGCTATAGGGACTACCTACAACCCTAACCTCCCGGGCTGCGTCAGGCCAAAGGGCGAAGGGTACCACTGGCAACCTTGATATCACAGGTCACATCAGGCCCAGTGGCTAAGGGGTAAAACAACTCCAACAGTACCACACCAAGCTCCACAGAAAGAAACGCGCCGGAAGCTGCCACGACGACCAGGAAAACCCCGACCCGTTGAGACCAAACAGTGACCCCTCGGATAGCGCACTAGCTACTCCGGCCCGACGAGCTCAAGGTGGTTCTGCTTCCCTCAGCCAAAGGTGAAAACACAACATGTACCCCTTCTCCACCGGTACGGCAACAATGCCTCACAGACACCAAGGCCCTACCAATTCGGCACAAGGTGACAAACGTAAACCACAGTTGTTCCAATTCCATAATCGTATAAGCACACACACACACACATGATATAATTTCATTCACGCAGAAATCCTCAGCCTCGATGTACAACTTAAAGCATGCATTCGTTGAACCATCTATTAGTGAAACATGTGCTAATAACAGTGGTTAATGAAGTTTTGCCTTGAATCGCGTCGCCCGAGGCCGACGCCATTCAAGCCCCTCAAACTGGTTCATTTAAACCCGGCCTCAAAATCTAGCCTAAAAGGCGTCGTTACAGGTAGCCGCCTTTTAAAACGCATCGCCATCCCTCGTCGCCTGTTAGCGACCGAAAACAGGGACATACCACAGTTGATTCCCTTAAAACACGTCGTCATGGGAAGCCGCCTTTTAAAAAGGCGTCGTGGTTCTCATACGCCATTCACAACAGAACCCGAAACTTGCAGAAACCTCAATCGGGGTGATTCTGCCTAAATGGCGTCGTGCTGGTCCGTCGCCATTCTAAATGGCGTCGTCCAGGCGCGACGCCATTTAGCGCCAGCACTCCAAACTCACGAAACCTCAAACAGGGAGGTTTCTGCCTAAATGGCGTCGTGCTGGCCCGTCGCCATTCTAAGTGGAGTCGTCCAGACACGACGTCATTTAGTGCCAGAAACCTAGTTCCGTGCTTCAACCCAAGGGTTTCCCCTTTCGACCCCCAAACACCCCAAAACGCCCAAGGGGGAGAAAAACGAAAAAGGAAAACGAATCATCATTGAAGCCCATGAATCCTCATGCATGGAAACCCCCATTAAACCCCCTTAACATGCTCATTCTACCCGAAAACCACAGATTCGCATCGTGCTCCACCTGGAAACTACGGATGAAACGGCTATAATTCACGCAAGGTTCGTCCCCCTACCAATTCTTCAACTCTTCCTGGCTCCGCCGCCCAATCGTCGCACCGCAAACCGCCGCCGGTACTACGAGAACGCCGCCACTCCGCCGGGACGTCGGCCGCCGCCCGGAGAATGAAACGCCGCGAAGAAAGTGGTGGTGGCAGTGGTGAGAGGTAGAGAGGTAGTGGAGTGGTGGAAGAGAAAGAAGGGAAAAGGGAAGGGGAAGAGAAGGGTCGGAGGGGCGGAGAGGGCGAGGAGAGAGAGTGAGAAGGTGAGAATGAGGGAAAGAAGGGAAGGCTCGCGGGGTCAATCTGAAACTGGCTAAAACGCGTCGTCCAAGACAGACGCCAATCAGATGACAGGGTGGGCTGTACTGACAGCGCTCTAAAACGCGTCGCTCACCACCGACACCGTTCATACGACAAGACCGGCACCGTACACTGACATCGCAGGGTCGCAGTTTGAAATGTGTCGCCCAACACGGACGCCTTTCAGACGATAAGACAGGGGACGTACTCTCGTGGCCCGAAACCCGCCCACGTGGCGCCCACGTGGCACAACAGCAACAACCCTAAATGGCGTCCACCCAGCAAGACGCCTTTTGAAAGGCGTCGTGCAAGACAGACGTCATTCAGAAGAAATTCTCAAGACCCCTCAAGGTCCAAACCAGGGGATCCGGCCCAAACCCGACCCGAATACTGAACCCGAAACCTCAGTCCTTACATTCTCCCCCCCTTAAAAGAATTTCGTCCTCAAAATTGCAACCGCTCACACGATAATCACGGCTAACCATCACATGCCGGCAACACAGATCACAACAATCATTCTCACCATTCACACACTGGGTTCCACTCAATCGGTCAATTAAATCATCACTAAGCTAACCAAGATTCTCAATTCCGCCAAAAAGCTGATAGACCGAAATAACCATACATTAGCAAGGCACATATTACAAAACTGATTCTCCATCATGCCCAAGTACATAAAAGTGTCATAAGAGTTCACAACCATTACCGAATAAGACAAGATAAAAGTGCTCATCTCGCCCAGCATCTCAGACCTCCACTAAGAGACACAACACCACTCAAAGTCCCGGGCTCCTACTGACCACTCGGCTCCTGACCTGCCTTATTCTTCTGGGGACAGTTCCTCGCGAGATGTCCCTTCCTACCACAGCCAAAACAACTACCAGTAACCAGTGGACATATCTAATTGCCATGATACCTACCACAGCAGGGACAACGATCCGCAACATCCCGCCTCGCTTCCTGTTGCCTGCTAGCCACAGTCTGCATCTGCTGAACCGAACCATCCTCATCCTCATCACAAGGTACCTCATGGAACTCGAGCTCAAAGGAACTCGAACCGCCTGACGAAAAGACCGCTGATCTGTCCTTGCCTTGCTACTTCCCTTGTGCTGATTGCTCCGACTCCTTCGCCATTCGTTGGAACTGAGTCTCCACCGCTGCCGCGCACCGAACCGCTGACGCCAGATCTTTACAACAATGAGATGCCACCAATTCCCTCAAACCATGCCGAAGTCCATCCACAAATCTCTCCGTCCGACCTTCCTCATGCTCAGATATGTGTGGGGCAAATCTTCCAAGAGCCACAAACTTCATCTGATATTCTAGAACTGACATATCATTCTGCACCAATTCCATAAATTCCCTTTCCTTGGCCTTCCGAACGTGTCTCGGAAAGTATTGTCCACTAAACTCTCTCACAAAGTCCTCCCAAGGGATCTCTCCCAAGGATCTATCTGGAAACATCATCCCCTTGATGGTAGCCCACCAATCATAAGCATCGTCCTTCAGCAAGTAGGTTGCCAACAAGGTCTTGTCATTTTCAGCACATTCAAGAACATCAAATGCCTTCTCCACCTCCTTAATGCAATGAGTTGCCGCGTCTGGAACTGGTTGACCCGTGAAAGAAGGGGGCTTCAACTTCAAGAACCGCTCCATCACCATGGACTGGCCACCTCGGCAATTGGATCCCTCACTTCCATCTCCCTGTTGGTATCTAGACATTGCCCCAATCATAGCTTCCATGAAACGATCCACGTTACGCCCTTCTGCCCCCGAACTGTCATCATCTGCTCTCGAACCACGAGCCAACGGAACTCTCCTCTTCGGCGCCATCACTACCCCATAGACACGAATATTGAACCAAAACACGTCAAAACCTACCAATCTACACCAGCAGCCATCGCCTGTACAGAATCGTACTTATTGTTGGACTATAATATCTAACCTAGTTTACCACATACTCGACCAGACTGAGCTCTGATACCATCTGTAACGACCCGCCATCCTATGACCGGAGACCCGATCACTAAATGGATGTCGGACCATTAACTGCGGGTTCCCACCCGGATCTCACACAACACGTCTGGAAGAGTAGGCGTTAAATAAGGCTAAATATGACAATCACACGGACCACAAGGAAATTACAAGTGCGCAGGAAAGAAATTAATAATGTCCGTATACAGTCCAACAATAATTAATTGGTCCAACAAATTAAATAAGTACAGGTAGAAGTAAAGTACAACAACATCGGGGCATACCCCGGAACTGAGATAGCTGCTGGCCCGCACGCCAAGGAGACACCACACGCCACCACACGCCACGAAGTCCACACCTGAAACCGCAGGGAGTGAGCCACACCATATTTGGGCTCAGTAGGGATCATCCGATCCCCGCCTCCCACTCACACACCCACAAGTGCAATAATACAGAGAAATGGCAATTAAATAAAGCAGTAAACACAGCTCCCAAAACCTGATATGAAACGTACGCATAAGCAATGCAACAGACACAGTTCTAAGTAATCTGAATAACCCAACACAATGCCACAGCTCATAACCAAGGGTCCAACTAAGCGACCAAACCACACTATCGACCGCAGACAAATGTCACCTCACAACACCACCAACACTCACGCATGTCCGCCCCTACAGTGTTCCGGGCACCGTAAGGTGAGGCAGTGAGTCAAACTAGGACTAGCTGGGACCAGTGAACCACTACTGCCCAGCTACGTGTGCACACAAGCAGTCTAGACTACTGTCCTACCGACCGGAATTCCTCCACGCCAGGCCTCAGCGCTTCAGGAGGGCCCTGGGGACCGGCAAAACCCCCGTCAAGCCGAAGCTATAGGGACTACCCACAACCCTAACCTCCCGGGCTGCGTCAGGCCAAAGGGCGAAGGGTACCACTGGCAACCTTGATATCACAGGTCACATCAGGCCTAGTGGCTAAGGGGTAAAACAACTCCAACAGTACCACACCCAGCTCCACAGCAAGAAACGCGCCGGAAGCTGCCACGACGACCAGAAAAACCCCGACCCGCTGAGACCAAACAGCGACCCCTCGGATAGTGCACTAGCTACTCCGGTCCGACGGGCTCAAGGTGGTTCTGCTTCCCTCAGCCAAAGGTGAAAACACAACATGTACCCCTTCTCCACCGGTACAGCAACAATGCCTCACAGACACCAAGGCCCTACCAATTCGGCACAAGGTGACAAACATAAACCACAGTTGTTCCAATTCCACAATCGTATAAGCACACACCCACACATGATATAATTTCATTCACACAGAAATCCTCAGCCTCGATGTACAACTTAAAGCATGCATTCGTTGAACCATCTATTAGTGAAACATGTGCTAATAACAGTAGTTAATGAAGTTTTGCCTTGAATCGCGTCGCCCGAGGCTGACGCCATTCAAGCCCCTCAAACTAGTTCATTTAAACCTGGCCTCATAATCTGGCCTAAAAGGCGTCGTTACAGGTAGTCGCCTTTTAAAACGCGTCGCCATCCCTCGTCGCCTGTTAGCGACCGAAAACAGGGACAGGCCACAGTTGATTCCCTTAAAACGCGTCGTCATGAGAAGCCGCCTTTTAAAAAGGCGTTGTGGTTCTCAGACGCCATTCACAACAGAACCCGAAACTTGTAGAAACCTCAATCGGGGTGATTATGCCTAAATGGCGTCGTGCTGGTTCGTCGCCATTCTAAATGGCGTCGTCCAGGCGCGACACCATTTAGCGCCAGCACTCCAAACTCACGGAACCTCAAACAGGGAGGTTTCTGCCTAAATGGCGTCGTGCTGGCCCGTCGCCATTCTAAGTGGCGTCGTCCAGACACGACGTCATTTAGCGCCAGAAACCTGGTTCCGTGCTTCAACCCAAGGGTTTCCCCTTTCCACCCCCAAACACCCCAAAACGCCCAAACGGGAGAGAAACGAAGAAGGAAAACAAATCACCATTGAAGCCCATAAATCCTCATGCATGGAAACCCCCATTAAACCCCCTTAACATGCTCATTCTACCCAAAAACCACATATTCGCATCATGCTCCACCATGAAACTACGGATGAAACGACTATAATTCACGCAAGGTTCGTCCCCCTACCGATTCTTGAACTCCTCCTAGCTCCGCCGCCCAACCGTCGCACCGCAGACCGCCGCCGGTACTCCGAGGACGCCGCCACTCTGCCGGGACGTCGGCCGCCACCTGGAGAATGGAACGCCGTGAAGAAAGTGGTGGTGGCAGTGGTGAGAGGTAGAGAGGTAGTGGAGTGGTGGAAGAGAAAGAAGGGAAAAGGGAAGGGGAAGAGAAGGGTCGGAGGGGCGGAGAGGGCGAGGAGAGAGAGTGAGAAGGTGAGAATGAGGGAAAGAAGGGAAGGCTCGCGGGGTCAATATGAAACTGGCTAAAACGCGTCGTCCAAGACAGACGCCAATCAGATGACAGGACGGGCTGTACTGACAGCGCTCTAAAACGCGTCGCTCACCACCGACACCGTTCATACGACAAGACCGGCACCGTACACTGACATCGCAGGGTCGCAGTCTGAAATGCGTCGCCCAACACGGACGCATTTCAGACGATAAGACAGGGGCCGTACTCTCGCGGCCTGAAACCCGCCCACGTGGCGCCTACGTGGCACAACAGCAACAACCCTAAATGGCGTCCACCCAGCAAGACGCCTTTTGAAAGGCGTCGTGCAGGACAGACGTCATTCAGAAGAAATTCTCAAGACCCCTCAAGGTCCAAACCAGGGGATCCGGCCCAAACCCGACCCGAATACTGAACCCGAAACCTCAGTCCTTACATTCTCCCCCCCTTAAAAGAATTTCGTCCTCGAAATTGCAACCGCTCACACGATAATCACGGCTAACCATCACATGCCGGCAACACAGATCACAACAATCATTCTCACCATTCACACACTGGGTTCCACTCAATCGGTCAATTAAATCATCACTAAGCTAACCAAGATTCTCAATTCCGCCAAAAAGCTGATAGACCGAAATAACCATACATTAGCAAGGCACATATTACAAAACTGATTCTCCATCATGCCCAAGTACATAAAAGTGTCATAAGAGTTCACAAACATTACCGAATAAGACAAGATAAAAGTGCTCATCTCGCCCTGCATCTCAGACCTCCACTAAGAGACACAACACCACTCAAAGTCCTGGGCTCCTACTGACCACTCGGCTCTTGACCTGCCTTATTCTTCTGGGGACAGTTCCTCGCGAGATGTCCCTTCCTACCACAGCCAAAACAACTACCGGTAACCAGTGGACATATCTGATTGCCATGATACCTACCACAACAGGGACAACGATCCGCAGCATCCCGCCTCGCTTCCTGTTGCCTTCTAGTCACAGTCTGCATCTGCTGAACCGAACCATCCTCATCCTCATCACAAGGCACCTCTTGGAACTCGAGCTCAAAGGAACTCGAACCGCCTGACGAAAAGACCGCCGATCTGTCCTTGCCTTGCTGCTTCCCTTGTGCTGATTGCTCCGACTCCTTCGCCATTCGTTGGAACTAAGTCTCCACCGCTGCCGCGCACCGAACCGCTGACGCCAGATCTTTACAACAATGAGATGCCACCAATTCCCTCAGACCATGCCGAAGTCCACCCACAAATCTCTCCGTCCGACGTTCCTCATGCTCAGATATGTGTGGGGCAAATCTTCCAAGAGCCACAAACTTCATCTGATATTCTAGAACTGACATACCATTCTGCACCAATTCCATAAATTCCCTTTCCTTGGCCTTCCGAACGTGTCTCGGAAAGTACTGTCCACTAAACCCTCTCACAAAGTCCTCCCAAGGGATCTCTCCCAAGGATCTATCTGGAAACATCATCCCCGTGATGGTAGCCCACCAATCATAAGCATCGTCCTTCAGCAAGTAGGTTGCCAACAAGGTCTTGTCATTTTCAGCACATTCAAGAACATCAAATGCCTTCTCCACCTCCTTAATGCAATGAGTTGCCGCGTCTGGAACTGGTTGACCCATGAAAGAAGGGGGCTTCAACTTCAAAAACCGCTCCATCACCATGGACTGGCCACCTCGGCAATTGGATCCCTCACTTCCATCTCCCTGTTGGTATCTAGACATTGCCCCAATCATAGCTTCCATGAAACGATCCACGTTACGCCCTTCTGCCCCCGAACTGCCATCATCTGCTCTCGAACCACGAGCCAACAGAACTCTCCTCTTCGGCGCCATCACTATCCCACAGACACGAAGATTGAACCAAAACACGTCAAAACCTACCAATCTACACCAGCAGCCATCGCCTGTACAGAATCGTACTTATTGTTGGACTATAATATCTAACCTAGTTTACCACATACTCGACCAGACTGAGCTCTGATACCATCTGTAACGACCCGCCATCCTATGACCGGAGACCCGATCGCTAAATGGATGTCGGACCATTAACTGCAGGTTCCCACCCGGATCTCACACAACACGTCTGGAAGAGTAGGCGTTAAACAAGGCTAAATATGACAATCACACGGACCACAAGGAAATTACAAGTGCGCAGGAAAGAAACTAATAATGTCCGTATACAGTCCAACAATAATTAATTGGGCCAACAACTTAAATAAGTACAGGCAGAAGTAAAGTACAACAACATCGGGGCATACCCCGGAACTGAGATAGCTGCTGGCCCGCACGCCAAGGAGACACCACACGCCGCCACACGCCACGAAGTCCACACCTGAAACCGCAGGGAGTGAGCCACACCATATTTGGGCTCAGTAGGGATCATCCGATCCCCGCCTCCCACTCACACACCCACAAGTGCAATAATACAGAGAAATGGCAATTAAATAAAGCAGTAAACACAGCTCCCAAAACCTGATATGAAATGTACGCATAAGCAATGCAACAGACACAGTTCTAAGTAATCTGAATAACCCAACACAATGCCACAGCTCATAACCAAGGGTCCAACTAAGCGACCAAACCACACTGTCGACTGTAGACAAATGTCGCCTCACAACACCACCAACACTCATGCCTGTCCGCGCCTACAGTGTTCCGAGCACCGTAAGGTGAGGCAGTGAGTCAAACTAGGACTAACTGGGACCAGTGAACCACTACTGCCCAGCTACGTGTGCACACAAGCAGTCTAGACTACTGTCCTACCGGCCGGACTTCCTCCACGCCAGGCCTCGGCGCTTCAGGAGGGCCCTGGGGACCGGCGAAACCCCCATCAAGCCGAAGCTATAGAGACTACCCACAACCCTAACCTCCTGGGCTGCGTCAGGCCAAAGGGCGAAGGGTACCACTGGCAACCTTGATATCACAGGTCACATCAGGCCTAGTGGCTAAGGGGTAAAACAACTCCAACAGTACCACACCCAGCTCCACAGAAAGAAACGCGCCGGAAGCTGCCACGACGACCAGGAAAACCCCGACCCGTTGAGACCAAACAGTGACCCCTCGGATAGCGCACTAGCTACTCCGGCCCGACGAGCTCAAGGTGGTTCTGCTTCCCTCAGCCAAAGGTGAAAACACAACATGTACCCCTTCTCCACCGGTACGGCAACAATGCCTCACAGACACCAAGGCCCTACCAATTCGGCACAAGCTGACAAACGTAAACCACAGTTGTTCCAATTCCATAATCGTATAAGCACACACACACACATGATATAATTTCATTCACGTAGAAATCCTCAGCCTCGATGTACAACTTAAAGCATGCATTAGTTGAACCATCTATTAGTGAAACATGTGCTAATAACAGTGGTTAATGAAGTTTTGCCTTGAATCGCGTTGCCCGAGGCCGACGCCATTCAAGCCCCTCAAACTGGTTCATTTAAACCCGGCCTCAGAATCTGGCCTAAAAGACGTCGTTACAGGTAGGCACCATTTAAAACGCGTCGCCATCCCTCGTCGCCTATTAGCGACCGAAAACAGGGACAGGCCACGGTTGATTCCCTTAAAACGCGTCGCCATGGGAAGCCGCCTTTTAAAAAGGCGTCGTGGTTCTCAGACGCCATTCACAACAGAACCCGAAACTTGCAGAAACCTCAATCGGGGTGATTATGCCTAAATGGTGTCGTGCTGGTTCGTCGCCATTCTAAATGACGTCGTCTAGGCGCGACGCCATTTAGCGCCAGCACTCCAAACTCACGGAACCTCAAACAGGGAGGTTTCTGCCTAAATGGCGTCGTGCTGGCCCATCGCCATTCTAAGTGGCGTCGTCCAGACACGACGTCATTTAGCGCCAGAAACCTAGTTCCGTGCTTCAACCCAAGGGTTTCCCCTTTCCACCCCCAAACATCCCAAAATGCCCAAGGGGGAGAAAAACGAAGAAGGAAAACGAATCACCATTGAAGCCCATGAATCCTCATGCATGGAAACCCCCTTAACATGCTCATTCTACCCAAAAACCACATATTCGCATCATGCTCCACCTGGAAACTACGGATGAAACGGCTATAATTCACGCAAGGTTCGTCCCCCTACCGATTCTTGAACTCCTCCTGGCTCCGCCGCCCAACCGTCGCCCCGCAGACCGCCGCCGACACTCCGAGGACGCCGCCACTCCGCCGGAACGTCGGCCGCCGCCCGGAGAATGGAACGCCGCGAAGAAAGTGGTGGTGGCAGTGGTGAGAGGTAGAGAGGTAGTGGAGTGGTGGAAGAGAAAGAAGGGAAAAGGGAAGGGGAAGAGAAGGGTCGGAGGGGCGGAGAGGGCGAGGAGAGAGAGTGAGAAGGTGAGAATGAGGGAAAGAAGGGAAGGCTCGCGGGGTCAATCTGAAACTGGCTAAAACGCGTCGTCCAAGACAGACGCCAGTCAGATGACAGGACGGGCCGTACTGACAGCGCTCTGAAACGCGTCGCTCACCACCGACGTCGTTCATACGACAAGACCGGCACCGTACACTGACATCGCAGGGTCGCAGTCTGAATGGCGTCGCCCAACACGGACGCCTTTCATACGACAAGACAGGGGCCGTACTCTCGCGGCCTGAAACCCGCCCACGTGGCGCTCACGTGGCACAACAGCAACAACCCTAAATGGCGTCCACCCAGCAAGACGTCTTTTAAAAGGCGTCGTGCAGGACAGACATCATTCAGAAGAAATTCTCAAGACCCCTCATGGTCCAAACCAGGGGATCCGGCCCAAACCCGACCCGAATACTTAACCCGAAACCTCACTCCTTACACATGCGATCCTCCTCGTGGTGGATATCCTCACGGTTCCTCGTTCTTCGCAGCCCACGAAGCCTCTGCCGTTCACCGCAACGATCGCCGCAACGCGCGGACAATTTCCCGTCAGATAGGAGTCGGAGAAGCGACGGAGCTGACCACGAGAGCAGATCCGGCTTGGGGCGCCAGAGAGAAAGAGGAAGAGAGGAGTGGGTGGCTAGGGTTGAACAACAACTTAGTCTGCTCAGCCCGTTTGCTACATTTTATATTAACCGAGCAATTTTTCATAAAAACCTCCGGTTTATAAAAAAGCCACTTATTTATCCATCGCCTTGAGAATCATTTGCGTGTGACCTTCTAGGCCCAATAACAAGTCCAATTAATGGCCCAATTAGCCTAGTGACTCCTTATTGGCCTGATTTATCAATTAATAACTTATATTAATTAATTAATCAATCGAATTAATGTCGCACATCGAATTCGATTGGGCCTCTGATTACGTTGGGTGCCAAGAACACCGCGTGAACCCGGAAGGTATTGGGGTTAAGTAACCCACTCTTAGAACCTTCCTGCTGACAATTACCGAGTGAATATAATCCTTCATTCGTTCAATGCTCTCAAGTCAACTCAGAGTATGGTGTACTGTCAAATCCTAACTAGTCGACTCACTTGGATCGGATGTTGCCGTATAATATTGGAAAACTCCTTTCCCGATATTATCGTCCGCCCTGGCCAGGGACTTCCATGCATCCTTCCAAGAGCATTCTCTCTCTAAGTACCGTGAGCGAATGATTCCTTATTGACACTCAATTCCCTTCGACAGTATTTCGTTGTACCCGATCCTTGGCTGTTTAGAATTCCGTAGTTAGAGATTCATAAACTAAGGTCAAAGCACAGAAGTCCACCGACAAGGTGTCCTTGGTGTCTCATGTAACGACCCGCCATCCTATGACCGGAGACCCGATCACTAAATGGATAACAGCCCATTAACTACGGGTTCACACCCGGATCTCACACAACACGTCTGGAGGAGTAAGTGCTAAACAAGGCTAAATATAACAATCACACGGACTACAAAGGTATAACAAGTGCGCAGAAAGGAAGATAACAATGTCCGTATACAGTCCAACAATAATTACATGGTCCAACAAATTAATTTAGTACAGGCAGAAGGAAAGTACAACAACATCGGGGCATACCCCGGAACTGAGACCGCTGCTGGTCCGCACACCAAGAAGGCACCACACGCCACCACACGCCGCGAGGTCCACACCTGAAACCGCAGGGAGTGAGCCACACCAGAATTGGGCTCAGTAGGGATCATCCGATCCCCTGCCTCCCACTCACACACCCATAAGTGTAACAACACAGATATATGGCAATTAAGTAAAGCAGTAAACACAGCACCTAAATCTGATAAGAAACGTACGATAAGCAGTGTAGCAAGAACAGTTCTAAGCAACCCGAAGAACCCAACAAAGAGTCACGTCTCACAGCCAAAGTCCACAAAGCGACTGAACCACACTGTCGACCGAAGTCAAACGTCGCCTCCCAACACTACCACCACTGCTCACGCCTGTCCACCCCTACAGTGTTCCGGGGCACTGTAGGGTGAGACAGTAAGCCAAACTAGGACTAGCTGGGACCAGTGTACCGCCACTGCCCAGCTACGTGTGCACACAAGCAGTCTAGACTACTGTCCTACCCACCGGATTGCCTCCACGCTAGGCCTCAGCGCTTCAGGAGGGCCCTGGGGACCGGCGAACCCCCGTCAAGCCGAAGCTACAGGAACTACCCACAACCCTAACCTCCCGGGCTGCGTCAGGCCAAAGGGCTAAGGGTACCACTCATAACCTTGATCAAAGGTCACATCAGGCCCAGTGGCTACAGGGGTAAAACAACTCCACAACCAGCTCCACAGCAAGAAACGCGCTGGAAGCTGCCACGACAAACAGGGAAACCCGACCCACTGAGGCCAAGCAGCAACCCCTCGGATAGCGCACCAGCTACTCCGGCCCGACGGGCTCAAGGTGGTTCTGCTTCCCTCAGCCAAAGGTAAACCACAACATGTACCCCTTCTCCCACCGGTACGGCACAATGCCTCACAGACACCATGACCCTGTCCCCATCGGTCCATGGTGACAAACGTAAACCACAGTCATTCCGATCCACAGTTGTAGAAGCACACACACACACACATAACATGATGTAATTCCACTCACACAGAAGTCCTCAGTCTCAGTGTACAACGTAAACCATGCATTTGAGCCGCCCAACAGTGAAACACATGTTAAAACCAGCACTTAGACAGTTCTGTCCTGAATCGCGTCGACCGAGGTCGACGCCATTCAAGCCCCACAGACAGGTTCATTTAATAACCAGATTATTCCTTGAAACGCGTCGTCATAGGGAGTCGCCCTTTAAAACGCGTCCACGTCCACAGACGCCATTCACATCGAAATTCCAGATTTACATACCCTCACTCGGGGTGATTTCCTACCTAAATGGCGTCATGATGGCCCGACGTCCTTTCGAAAAGGCGTCGTCCATACATGACGTCATTTGGCGCCAGAACCCCTATTTGTGAAACCTCGAACAGGGAGGTTTCTGCCCCTAAAAGGCGTCGTACTGCCCTGACGTCCTTCTAAAAGGCATCGACCAGGCACGACGCCGTTTAGCGCCAGAAACCTGGTTTCCTGGTTCGAACCGAGGGTTTCTCCCTTAACCCCGAACACCCCGAAAAAGCCCCAAAACAAGAAGGGGAGGAAGAGGAATTCAACCACCACAAGTATGCTACGAATCCACGATCACAAGCATAGCCATTCCCACAAGGAAACCCCCTAAACATGCTCAATCTAGCCCAAACACGTCATGTCACGCCAAGGAAGACACGAGCAACACATGCAAGGTTCGTCCCCCTACCGGTTCTTGAACTCCTCCAAGCTCCTTGCCGCCGACCCGCCGCACCGCAGACCGCCGCCGGTACCCTCGAGGACGCCGCCACTCCGCCGGGACGTCGGCCGCCGTCCGGAGAATGGAACGCCGCGAAGGAGGTGGTGGAGGTAGAGGTGAGAGGTAAGGGGGCTATGGAGTGATGGAAGAGGAAGGAGAGGAAGGGAAGGGAGGAAGGAGGGCAGAGAGAGCGGAGAGGGCGAAGAGAGAGAGTGAGAAGGCGAAAAATGAGGGAAAGAAGAGGAGGCTCGCGGGGTCAATCAGAATCTAGGTAAAACGCGTCGATCGAGGCAGACGCCAATCAGTCTGACAGGACGGCCGTACTGACAGCGCTCTGAAACGCGTCGCTCATCGCGGACGCCGTTCAGACGACAAGACAGGCCGTACTGACAACACTCTGGCGCCGTACCCTGGCATCGCAGATGTCGCAGTCTGAATCGCGTCGACCAACCTGGACGCTGTTCAAACGAAGTGACAGGGGCCGTACTCTCGCGGCCCGAAACCCGCCCACGTGGCGCACACGTGGCACAACAGCAAGCAGACCTAAATGGCGTCCACACACCCGGACGCCTTTTGAAAGGCGTCGAGCAGTGCAGACGTCATTCAGTCTGAACTCTCAAGACCCCCTCCAGGGTCCAAACCAGGGGATCCAGCCCTAACCCGACCCGAATACAGAACCCGAAACCTCAGTCCTTACATTCTTCCCCCCTTAAAAGAATTTCGTCCTCGAAATTAGCAACCGCCCAACGCTAAACTCGGCTAACCATCACATGCCGACACACACCGATTACGACAATCATCTCACCAATCGCACACACAAGGCTCCACATAATTAGCCAAACAAATTCACGCCAAGCTAACAAAGATTCTCAATTCTGACGAGAGCTGATAGATCAAAACAACCACACTCTAGCAAGGCACATACTACAAAACCGATTCTCCACTAAACCCAAAAACATACAAGTGTCACCAAAGTTCACAACCACCTCTGATCAAGACAAAATAAAAGTGCTCATCTAGCACAACCTCTCGGACCTCCACGAAGAGACGCGACTCCACTCACGCCTCGAACACCTACTATCCGCTCGGTTCCTGACCTGCCTTATTCTTCTGGGGACAGTTCCTCGCGAGATGTCCCTTCCTACTACAGCCGAAACAGCTACCAGTGATCAAGGGACATATCTTGTCGCCATGAAACCTGCTACAACGGGGACAACGATCTGCAGCGTCCCGCCTCACCTCCTGCTGCCAGCTGACCTCCGTTTGCATATGCTGAATCGAACCATCCTCATCCTCGTCATAAGGTACCTCCTGGAACTCGACCTCAAAAGAACTCGAACCACCTGACGAAAAGACCGTTGGTCTATCCCTGCTATGCTGCTTCCCCTGTGCTGAATGCTCCGATTCCTTTGCCATGTGTTGAAACTGCATCTCCACCGCTGCCGCGCACCGAACTGCTGACGCCAGGTCCTTACAACAATGGGCTGCCACAAACTCCCTCAAATCATGCCGGAGCCCATCCACGAATTTCTCCGTCCTAAGATCCTCACGCTCAGATATGTGTGGAGCAAATCTTCCCAGAGCTACAAATTTCATCTGATATTCTAGAACTGACATACCATCCTGTACCAATTCCATAAACTCCCTTTCCTTGGCCCTACGAACATGCCTCGGAAAGTACTGTCCACTAAACTCTCTCACAAAGCCTTCCCAAGGAATCTCTCTCAAAGACCTATCTGGAAACATCAACCCCTTGATGGTAACCCACCAATCATAAGCATCGCCCTTCAACAAGTAGGTTGCCAACAAGGTCTTGTCACTCTCGGCACATTCTAGAACATCAAACGTCTTCTCAACTTCCTTAATCCACTGAGCTGCCGCATCTGGAACAGGTTGACCCGTGAAAGAAGGGGGCTTCAACTTCAAGAACCGCTCCATCACCATGGATTGGCCACCTCGGGAATTGGACCCCTCACTTCCATCTCCCTGCTGGTATCTAGACATAGCCCCAATCATAGCTTCCATGAATCGATCCACATCATGTCCTTCTGTTCTCGAACCACCACCATCTGCTCTCGAACCACGAGCCAACGAAACTCTCCTCTTCGGCGCCATCACTACCCCACAACACGCAAATCGAACCAAAACACGTCAAAACCTACGAATCTACACCAGCAGCCATCGCCTGTACAGACTCGTACTTATTGTTGGACTATAACCCAGTTTGCCACATACTCGACCAGACTGAGCTCTGATACCAACTGTAACGACCCGCCATCCTATGACCGGAGACCCGATCACTAAATGGATGACGGCCCATTAACTACGGGTTCACACCCGGATCTCACACAACACGTCTGGAGGAGTAAGTGCTAAACAAGGCTAAATATAACAATCACACGGACTACAAAGGTATAACAAGTGCGCAGAAAGGAAGATAACAATGTCCGTATACAGTCCAACAATAATTACATGGTCCAACAAATTAATTTAGTACAGGCAGAAGGAAAGTACAACAACATCGGGGCATACCCCGGAACTGAGACCGCTGCTGGTCCGCACACCAAGAAGGCACCACACGCCACCACACGCCGCGAGGTCCACACCTGAAACCGCAGGGAGTGAGCCACACCAGAATTGGGCTCAGTAGGGATCATCCGATCCCCTGCCTCCCACTCACACACCCATAAGTGTAACAACACAGATATATGGCAATTAAGTAAAGCAGTAAACACAGCACCTAAATCTGATAAGAAACGTACGATAAGCAGTGTAGCAAGAACAGTTCTAAGTAACCCGAAGAACCCAACACAGAGTCACGTCTCACAGCCAAAGTTCACAAAGCGACTGAACCACACTGTCGACCGAAGTCAAACGTCGCCTCCCAACACTACCACCACTGCTCACGCCTGTCCACCCCTACAGTGTTCCGGGGCACTGTAGGGTGAGACAGTGAGCCAAACTAGGACTAGCTGGGACCAGTGTACCGCCACTGCCCAGCTACGTGTACACACAAGCAGTCTAGACTACTGTCCTACCCACCGGATTGCCTCCACGCTAGGCCTCAGCGCTTCAGGAGGGCCCTGGGGACCGGCGAACCCCCGTCAAGCCGAAGCTACAGGAACTACCCACAACCCTAACCTCCCGGGCTGCGTCAGGCCAAAGGGCTAAGGGTACCACTCGTAACCTTGATCAAAGGTCACATCAGGCCCAGTGGCTACAGGGGTAAAACAACTCCACAACCAGCTCCACAGCAAGAAACGCGCCGGAAGCTGCCACGACAAACAGGGAAACCCGACCCGCTGAGGCCAAGCAGCAACCCCTCGGATAGAGCACCAGCTACTCCGGCCCGACGGGCTCAAGGTGGTTCTGCTTCCCTCAGCCAAAGGTAAACCACAACATGTACCCCTTCTCCCACCGGTACGGCACAATGCCTCACAGACACCATGACCCTGTCCCCATCGGTCCATGGTGACAAACGTAAACCACAGTCATTCCGATCCACAGTTGTAGAAGCACACACACACACATAACATGATGTAATTCCACTCACACAGAAGTCCTCAGTCTCAGTGTACAACGTAAACCATGCATTTGAGCCGCCCAACAGTGAAACACATGTTAAAACCAGCACTTAGACAGTTCTGTCTTGAATCCCGTCGACCGAGGTCGACGCCATTCAAGCCCCTCATACAGGTTCATTTAATAACCAGATTATTCCTTGAAACGCGTCGTCATAGGGAGTCGCCCTTTAAAACGCGTCCACGTCCACAGACGCCATTCACATCGAAATTCCAGATTTACATACCCTCACTCAGGGTGATTTCCTGCCTAAATGACGTCATGATGGCCCGACGTCCTTTCGAAAAGGCATCGTCCATACATGACGTCATTTGGCGCCAAAACCCCTATTTGTGAAACCTCGAACAGGGAGGTTTCTGCCCCTAAAAGGCGTCGTACTGCCCTGACGTCCTTCTAAAAGGCGTCGACCAGGCACGACCCCGTTTAGCGCCAGAAACCTGGTTCCCTAGTTCGAACCGAGGGTTTCTCCCTTAACCCCGAACACCCCGAAAAAGCCCCAAAACAAGAAGGGGAGGAAGAGGAATTCAACCACCACAAGTATGCTACGAATCCACGATCACAAGCACAACCATTCCCACAAGGAAACCCCCTAAACATGCTCAATCTAGCCCAAACACGTCATGTCACGCCAAGGAAGACACGAGCAACACATGCAAGGTTCGTCCCCCTACCGGTTCTTGAACTCCTCCAAGCTCCTTGCCGCCGACCCGCCGCACCGCAGACCGCCGCCGGTACCCTCGAGGACGCCGCCACTCCGCCGGGACGTCGGCCGCCGTCCGGAGAATGGAACGCCGCGAAGGAGGTGGTGGAGGTAGAGGTGAGAGATAAGGGGGCTATGGAGTGATGGAAGAGGAAGGAGAGGAAGGGAAGGGAGGAAGGAGGGCGGAGAGGGCGAAGAGAGAGAGTGAGAAGGCGAAAAATGAGGGAAAGAAATGGAGGCTCACGGAGTCAATCAGAATCTAGGTAAAACGCGTCGATCGAGTCAGACGCCAATCAGTCTGACAGGACGGCCGTACTGACAGCGCTCTGAAACGCGTCGCTCACCGCGGACGCCGTTCAGACGACAAGACAGGCCGTACTGACAACACTCTGGCGCCGTACCCTGGCATCGCAGATGTCGCAGTCTGAATCGCGTCGACCAACCTGGACGCTGTTCAAACGAAGTGACAGGGGCCGTACTCTCGCGGCCCGAAACCCGCCCACGTGGCGCACACGTGGCACAACAGCAAGCAGACCTAAATGGCATCCACACACCCGGACGCCTTTTGAAAGGCGTCGAGCAGTGCAGACGTCATTCAGTCTGAACTCTCAAGACCCCCTCCAGGGTCCAAACCAGGGGATCCGGCCCGAACCCGACCCGAATACAGAACCCGAAACCTCAGTCCTTACATCTCAGGTCTGTGGACCATCCACGCAACTGCGACAATAGAATCAAGCTGGTTGACAGTGAGGTACAATACCATACAGTGATTCAGTCGGATCAGTTCAGTGAACTCATTCTCTAATGAGCACCTACAAATTCACCTTAGTGTCTCCACACAAGTGACTATGAGATCAATCACCCTCATCTTATAAGCGGGAGTAATTTGTACTAGTCTAACTGGATATCCAATGTCCTTCTCGGATATCCTCCGACTATGAACTATTAAGAATATGTGTGTTTAAGTGATCAATCTCATTAGTATGATCTCATCATAATCTGATCACTATCGCACATATTCACGGACTTCATTATAAGACGATAACAATACGAATTACACATAATGAATATTATTGCATTTATATTAATAAACAAAATGAGATTTAAATAGTCATATTGGCTTGTAGCCCACCTAAGCCTAACAATCTCCCACTTGGACTAAAGCCAATAACCTTTATGTACTAAACCTATAGACTCTAGGTGACGCTCAAACATATTTTGAGCCAATGGCTTTGTCAGTGGATCTACTATATTATCGGCAGATGGAACTCTTTCCACCACTACATCTCCTCTAGAAATGATCTCTTTGATAAGATGAAAGTGCCTCAGAATATCTTTCGATTTCTGATGAGACCGCGGCTCTTTCCATTGTGCAATAGCCCCATTGTTATCGCACAATAGCGGAACATGATCAAAGGTACAGGGAACTATCCCAAGGTTGGTGATAAACTTCTTCAACCACACAACTTCATTAGCGATTTCAGCTGTAGGAATTTACTCAGCTTTAGTCGTCGAATCTGCAGTGGTTTCTGCTTGGAACTCTTCCCGCACACTACGCCTCCGTTTAAAGTACATACAAATCCAGATGTACACTTGCTATCATCTGGATCTGATTGGAAACTTAAGTCAGTAAAGCCTCGCAATTTCAAGTCGCCTCCTCCATAGACAAGAAATATATCCTTAGTTCTTTTCAAGTATTTAAAGATACATTTCACTGCCTTCCAGTGCTCTTTGCCTGGATCAACCTGAAATCTACTCATAATACTTAGAGCATAGGAAACGTCAGGCCGTGTACATAGCATGGCATACATGATAGATCTTATGGCAAAGGCATAGGGTATTCTATATATGAATGCCCTCTCATTAGGAGTCTTAAGAGACTGCTCATTTGAAAGATTAATTCTGTATCTCATCGGTATGAGACCTCTCTTGGAATTTTTCATGCCAAACCTTTTGACAATAGTATCTATGTACAAGGATTGGGTCATTCCAAATATCCTCTTTGATCTATCTCTATAGATCCGTATTCTTAATACGTAGGATACTTCTCCCAAATCCTTCATGGAGAAATTTTTCGACAACCAGATCTTTACCGATAATATCATAACTACATCATTCCCAATGAGTAGTATGTCATCTACGTAAAGAACTAAGAAGGTGACTACACTCTTACTGGTCCTTATACACACAAGGCTCATCTTCATTCTTCATGAAATCATAAGACTTGACAGCCTCGTCAAATCTTATGTTTCAGCTTCCGGAAGCTTGCTGCAGTCCATAAATGGACCTCTGAAGCTTACACACTTTATCTGGAGATTCCTTAGATGTGAAACCTTATGGTTGTATTATATACACCTCTTCCTCAAGGTTACTGTTGAGGAAGGCAATCTTCACATCCATTTGTCAGATTTCATAATCAAAATGTATAGCTATGACGAGTAGAACTCTGAACGACTTTATCATGGCAACTGGTGAGAAAGTCTTCTCATAATCAATTCATTGCCTTTGATGATATCCGTTTGTCACCAACCTTGCCTTATAAGTGTCGATCCGTCCATCAGCACCGATCTTTCTCTTAAAGATCCACTTGCATCAAATGGGTACAATACCTTCGGGCAAGTCTTCCAAGTTCCAAACTTGGTTGGTGTACATGGACTGGATTTCTAAGTTCATGGCTTCTCGCCATTTCCCAGCTTCTGGGCCTTCTATGACCTCGTGGTAGGTTTTAGGATCATCATCCTCATTATATTCTACCTTAGACTCACCTTCATCGATATATCCCACATATCGTTCGGGTAGTCTAGGTAATCTACCAGATCCACGAGGCTCATCTGTGTGTACCTGAATAGATTCAGGAACTGATATCTCATTTGTTGATAATGCAGCTGTTTGGGGATATGGAACCTCTTTCAGTACTATTTTACTCCTACTGTCCTCCTGGAGAAAGCATTCCTCTTCTAGGAAGACAACTTTCTTGGTGACAAACACCTTTTGTTCACCAGGATGGTAAAAACAGTATCCAAAGGTTTTCTTTAGATATCCCACAAACCTACATTTATTAGTTCGTAATTCCAAATTATCTGGATCATGCCTCTTTACATGAGCAGGACAACTCCAGACTTTAACATGTTTAAATTCTGGTTTCCTACCTTTCCATATCTCATATGGAGTAGAGGTCACAGATTTGCTGGGTACTCTGTTCAGTAGGTATGTTGTTGACTCTAGAGCATACCTCCAGAGGGACACTGGTAATCCCGAAAAGCTCATCATGGATCGCACCATGTCCAACAAGGTGCGATTCCTCCTTTCTGATACACTATTCATCTGTGGTGTATATGGAGGGGTCAATTGAGAAAGGATACCATTATCCTTTAAGAATTGTGTGAAATTAGTACTCAAGTATTTTCCTCATCGATCTGATCGAAGAGCTTTAATACTCTTTCCTAATTACTTCTCTACCAAATTCTTGAACTCCCTAAACTTCTCAAATGCTTCCGACTTGTACTTCATTAAGTACACAGTCGAATCTTGATAAGTCATCGATGAATGTGATGAAGTATGAAAAGACACCTTTGGTTTGGGTGGACATGGGACCACATATATCCGAATGTATTAGTTCCAAAATATCCTTGACACGTTCTCCATATCTAGTAAATGGAGATTGTGCCATTTTTTCCATAAGGCATGACTCACATGTCGCAAACGATTTATAATTGAATGCATTCAAATATCCATGTTTGTACAACTTTTGCAACCTGCTTTCACTAATATGTCCAAGTCTACAATGCCACATGTAGGCTTAGTTCACACAATTCTTGCTCTTCTTAAGAGCATTATCAATGTAAAGATTGTAATAAGAAACATCTAAAAGATATAGACCATTGACTAAAGATGCTGAAGCTATTGATTTATTATCATATTAAATCGAACAACTTCTACTCTCAATAGACAACCTATATCCTATCTTGCCCAAACAAGATACTGATATGATATTCTTTATTATGCTAGGAACATAATAACAATCTTCCAATGATAAGACGTCTCCCGATAGAAGCCTGAGGTTTGTTGTCCCTACAACAACTACCGCAACTTTTGTGCCGTTTCCTAGCCTCAGTTCCACCTCGCCTTTTCTCAGCTTGCGCTTACTTGTCAGCATCTGCATATTATGGCAGATATGAGAAGCACATCCGATATCTAATATCCAAGATGTGGAATCTCTAACTGACAAATTGATATCTATCATATAGATATCTGAAACTTCTGACAACTTCATTTTCCCATGAGCTTTATCATTGAGGAACTCCTTGTAGTTCCTCTTCCAGTGATCCTGCTTCTTACAGTGGAAGCAGTCACCCTTTACTACTCCTTTGCCCTTGTCTTTCGACTTTTTATCGTATGCTTTCATTGTTGGGATCCGGGCGGGACGCGAAGAACGCAGCAGAAACGAAGAACAAAATTAAATCCTGCCCGATGCCCGTTGATCCGATTCGGAACAAAAAACTAAAACCGAAAACAACGGGAAGTAATCCGATTACAGTGTGCGGATTCGAATCCGCTTCCGTCTCGGTTCCGTCGAGGCGATGCCACGAGCCGCACAAGCGTCTGGTCTCCAGCGGTATCCACGCGATCCTCCGCAGTGATTCGTCCTCGATCTCTCGTCCGTATCAGCTCTCTCGCTGAAGATCCGTCGCCGCAACGATTGCTAAAATCCCGCCGATGGGAATTCCCGACTTTCGGGAATCACACGCGGCGGAG
Source organism: Zantedeschia hybrid cultivar (assembly GCA_030544215.1). Lineage (NCBI taxonomy): Eukaryota > Viridiplantae > Streptophyta > Magnoliopsida > Alismatales > Araceae > Zantedeschia > Zantedeschia hybrid cultivar. Next base: position 7,939,740 of record JARZZO010000013.1, on the reverse strand, counting down.
ACGGAAACTGTTCTGGCGCCTTGAACGGGGCGCCCAGAGGAGGAGAGAGAAAGGAGGGATGACGGCCAGTAAGGGGAAATCCTGGAGCTTGGCCCAGGGTTTCTCAACAACGCGTATATATATTAAGTCAGCGCGACTTTTTACAAAAGTCCCCGAGTTAATATAAATCCCACTTATGTACCACCGACTGAGAATCTTATTACGTGTGACCCTCTAGGCCCATTTACCAGTTTGGTTTTCAGCCCGTTAAGTCCAATAACTAGTTATTGACTTATTGTAATTAATTAATATCTAGATATTAACTAATTACATTAATCGAATTGACATCGCATGTAAATTCGGTCGGACTTCTGATCAAGTTGGGTGCCAAGCAACACCGCATGATCCCGGAAGGTAATGGGGTTCAGCAACCTACTCATGGAACCTGTCCGTCCATAATTACCGCGTGGCTATAATCCTTTGTTCGTACAATGCCCTCGAGTTAACCTAGGGTATGGTCAACTGTCAAACCCTAGATGGTCAACTCACTTGAATCAGACTCCGCTGTACAATATCCGAAAACCTCTTTTTTCTGATATTGTTTCTGCTCTGGCCAGAGACTCCTGCGGATCTATTCTAGAGCATTCTCTCTCCAGTTACCTGAGAGCGAACGATCCTTTATTGAACACACAATCACCTTCGAAGGTTTTTCGCTGGACCCGATACTTGACTATTAGAGATCCCGTGGATAGGGATTCGTAGGTCAAGGTCAAAGTCCAGAAGTCCACCGACAAGGTGTCTTTGGTGTCTCAAGTCCAAGAATCAACCACGCCACTGTGACGATGAATCAAGCCGATTGGCAGTCAGGTAAATTACCATTCGGCGATTCATGTCGGATCAGTTCAGTGAACTCATTCTCCAATGAGCACCTACAGGTTTACCATTGTGTCTCCACACGAGTAACTAACGAGATCAGTCACCCTCATCATATGAGCTGAAATAACCTGTACTAGTCTAACCGGATGTTTGATGTCCTTCTCAAATATCCTACGACTAGGAACAATTGAGAATGTGTTTATAAGTCATCAGTCTCATTATTATGATCTCATCATAATCTGATGACTATTTCACATATTCATGGACTTCATTATACGCAAATATAAATATGCCAATCAACATAATGAATTTAATATCATTTATTAGTGAACCAGATTGAAATAGGTGCCTTATGATTGGCTTAGAGGACACCTATATCCATCAATCTCCCACTTGGACTCAAGCCAATCACCTTCGCATTTGATCTCCATCAAATCTAGGTGATGCTCACAAAAAGTCTGTGACTAAGACTTGGTCAGGGATCTACTAAATTATCTACAGATGGAATATTTCCATTACGCTATTTCCTCTTAATCCTTTGTCTCTGAACCTGTGAAAGAGCCTCATAATGTTCTGCAACTTCTGAAGAGACCATGGCTCGATCACACAATTGATCGCCCCCACTGTTTTCCTACAACAACGAGATTTTATCATATATCTTTTAGAACTACATCTAGTTCAGGGATGAACCTTTTCATCCATACTGTTCCAATAACAGTATCACTTGTCTATGTTGTCATCTTAATATCGAGTTTTGGATTGGAACCATTCCAATCATTCCTTTCTACTAGAAGATTGAATCCATTATTTGACTTGAAATTTGTGTCAGTGTGACCCCATAGTTTCAAATCATCCTCTTCATATACGTGAATGCATCTTTGACACTTCTCAAGTGCTTAATGATGCAATTCACTCATGTATCCTTTAAGGAACCTTTTCTTTAATGGAATAAATTCCATATCTCAACAATTGAGACTTGTTATGAAATTTATGCCAAACATCTTGACATACAGGTCAATATAATATCCCCACCAATCTATCTTAATAGATTCGTATTTACAATACGTGGGATATTATAACTAAACTTATTATGGAGGAAAACATGGTTAACAATGCTTTCACTAATAGTAACATCCTGAAGTCATTCTTAATGACTTTGATGTTATTATCATAAAGCATTACTAAAGCGACCATGCTCCCACTGTCCTTTCTGAACACACACAATCCGTGATCATTCTTAACGATCACATAATATTTGACCATGTAAGTCAAAACTTTTATTACAACTTAGGAAGCTTCAGTTTGATTCAAAATAATTTTGAAATCATAACTTGCTTCCTGGACATTCTAAAAGCTTTATAGGTATATCATATACATCTTTACCTCAATCACATTGAGTGGACGCTTTTAATATCCAGCTGTCATCATCTCATGATAGGCAGTATTGACAAGTAGGATTCAAATAAACTTATCAATCTCAAAGTTGTAATGACAGAGAGCATCATTATTATAGATTTTAGATCATAATCTATTTTGAGCTCCTCTCATCTTGCTAAATCAGATATGTCAAACATATCATTTTAGTCACTAAGAGAATCTCAAAAATCTATGAAGCTCTCTGATGTGTTATGACCGGTTCCAAACAACTAAAGATTATCTAATAATCTTATGTTAGCTTGTGAATCTAGAACATCTTCTAGTTTTATCAGCTCCCACTGTCTTCTTTGAGAACATATTCCTCTTCACAGAAGACAGCTTTCAGGACCATAATTATTTCATTATCGCCTAGCCAATAATTGTAATGTTCAAACTCTTTAGACATTCACAAATTCACACTACAGTAATACCTGACCTTTAAATCAGGTTTGTTCATAATTCACATCTCATATGAATTATTTGGTTTCCATATCTTATATGGACATGCACTGACTTATTTGGAACCATCTATAAAGTATGGACATCTAATGTTCATACTCATGTTCAAAAGGATATAAGAATCAGGCAAATCTTATTATGCATTGCACCATATCTTAATAAGGTGCAATCCCTCATTCTATGATGTACAATGAAGATCAATCGAGTGAGGATACAATTATCCTCTTAATGATTTATGTAAATCATATACCTAGGTATTAGTTTCTTTGATCAAATCAAAAATTCTAATACTTCATATTGATCTTATACCTTAATCTTTCAGATGCATTCGTCTTGTACTTCAGTAAGTACATACAGTCGAATCATTCCAAGAGTAAACTATAAGGTAAGTCAATAGTAGTGATTATCTTTGGCCTTTGAGCTGTTTACATCAATATGCATCAGTATTAATAATTTCTTATTGTACAACCCTATGTACAATACCATAAATAATCAGGATTCACACTGTTTATTTCTATAGGAGACTTGTGAACATTCATCACATGAAATGTCACTTCAAGAATCTATAGTGCATTGACTGATTCGAACAACTATTATTCTTTTCAATCAATGTTATTCTTGATTTCTTATGCAACTAAATAACAATTATTTAGTTTCATATTTGACTCCTATAGATATACAAAGATTTACTGTCTAACAGTAATCTATGAATATCATGAACAATAGTTGAGTCTAACTCAACACTTACATTTTCTCGATTTCCTTTTACTTGTCTAAGTCTGCATACTATCGCAACTCTGAGAATCATTTCCAATATCTCATATTGGATACGTTAATTCTCCAATCGACATGCAAAAGTTGATAACAAGAATATATGAAACTTCTTTCAAGTTCCATATTCATTTTGCCTTTACCAATATCCTTATATTGGTTGCAGTGGGAGAACTGCTACTTCTCTATCTCAGCTGACTTTTCTTTATCCTTTCAGGTGTGGGTTAGACCGTTTAAAATCTTACCACTTGTCTTTCTCAAAGACATATCATAAATATATCTTCATCTTGGTCTATCCAAATAAGAGATTTCATAAAATTATTGCCTTTCAATAAGGCATACCATGAGTACCTCTTCACCTTGGTCTATCCAAGTAAGAGAATTCATGATATCTGATTAGGATAGTGACTTTCACTTGGCCCTGAAGACATTCTTCAGAGTTTTCTAGTCAGTCTGAGTATGAGAAGTATTTGCATCTAATATGCCAACTTCTCGAATAGACGACATTTTAGTTAATCGAAGAAAATAACGTGATTTAAGCAGATAGTTATGATAATTCAATTATGATCTTTTATCTTGAATTATTTTCCACTATTTTTCGACGGACTGTATAACCTTTAGGTATACAGAACGGAAGACTCCGACGGTCTCCTAGTGAGGATCAGAATCTCCAAGAATCATAGTATGACCTCGGGTAAACACATAGTATCATACCATTATCTTAGAGCAACCATCTCATGGTAATTGCAACTCCTTGCAATATCCGATCTTATTTCGGCTCCCAGGTCTTTAATGGTCCCGGGTAAACACAGTAGACCATTATCCTTGGTCTAAGCTTTACCATCAATACGTGACAGAGTAGAGTAAGAATGCAGCTCCCAGGTAAACGCGAGGATACCTACACCGTTCCTCTATTCCAATCTCAAGGAATCATAGTGCCATAGTTAATAGTCCTTTCATCAGATGGTGGCAGATCTCGGGTAAACGCGTAGAAACTGTCATCACTGAATCAAGTTCTAAGAACTATATTGATGGAGAGCCACACGGTACATTCTCAATGACTCGCGCTCTGGCTTAGACTTTACATAGAAGGTTTTGTTTATATTAAGTTGGTCTCATCTTAGGTGATAGTTTATAAATATATCGAATATATTTAACTATACCTAGATATTAGCAATCGATTCATAATCAATAACTAAAAGTATGCATCATCCATACATGTTCATTATGTGGTCATGGACAGCACAGTGATTAACTGGAGTCAAACAATTAATCACCAAAACTATATAACATTTATATAATCTAAACATGCAAACACATAGCCACTGGTGATCTCATCTCCTGTCGCCTTTCTGATTGCATTTGTGGATCATCCTCGCCTCTCCTTGGCCGGCGCGATCAATTACAAATAATATTTATTTTGAAACAATTTCAAATACAAATAAATTGTAAGAGAAAGTCTTATGGCCGAGTACAATAACAGAGAGAGATAGAATTACAATGGAATGAGAGAGAGAGGGAGGCACGTAGGCCTCATTAATTAACACTTAATTAATGTACATCACATTCCATGACAATCTACATAATCACACATCATCACATGATATGAAATTTAACTAAGTGCATGTCCATGACCACCACAAATTTTAACTATCCACACATGATAAAACACATCACATGAAGGATAAAATTTTTGAAAATATAATAATTTTGATTTTCTTAAAACCTGGGTACCAATCAAAATTGGATAATTTGAATTTTCGAAAATCTTATTTTCTAACATGCAATAAATCTAATTTAAAGCATCAAACACATCAACATGTGCACACAAAGCTAAAATTAAAATTCTAAAATATTCCATGCATAATTTAGAACAATTCTAAATCAATTAATCTAACATTTAAATTAATTTTAAATAACATTAATAACAATTATTAATGCGAAGCAATCTAACATTTAGATAAAATTAAAAACTCTTAAATAACACTTATAAAAGAATTTCTAATTCCTATTTCTGAAATACTTAACAACCTTTTGTTAAGTGCCCCTTTTATTAAATACAATTCCTCAATAACAATTATTAAGAAATAACAATTAGAACATTTCTAATTAAAATCAGTCTAACAATTAGATTTAATTAATCTCTTAATAATATTTATTGAAAGATCAATTTTAAGTGGATTAGATCTACAATAAACTTTTAATTAAGGGATTCATGAGAAATTTAATTAACCATCTTAATAACCATTATTAAGACTTTAATTAATCTTTAATAACTTTTATTAAGGTTTATTTCTCAAAAAAATAATTAACTCTATTATAACATTTATAAATAGTTAATTAATCACTTAATAACTTTTATTACGTGTCTCTTAATTAAAACAATAATTTCATAACAACATTTGCTAAGAAATTAACACATCAATCTAATCACTTAGTTGAAATAATTATAAACAACATTTGTTAAATATTTTTAAGTTCACAACTTAAAATAATCAACAACACTTGTTAACAATTAATCTAAGATCATATCTTAAATTAGTATCCCCTTTTATTCATTTAATAAAAAGATATTAACCACATTTGTTAATGACTAATTTAAGATCTCATCTTAAGAAACCCCTTTTTAATCACTCAGTTAAAAGAGAATTAACAACATTTGTTAATATTTATTTAAGATCATATCTTAAATTATAAACTCCTCTAAAAACTTAATTTAAGACTAATTAACAACATTTGTTAATCAATTCAAGATCATATCTAAATAATTAACAATCCCTTATTAAATGAAAAATATTAATTTTGAGTTTAAAACCATTTTAAAGTTTGTTTAATTTGAATTTTTCAATTAATAATAGTGGGGTTTTAATTAAAACATGGTTTTAAGGGGTAAATTATCAATTGGGACAATGGGACAGGCCCATTAGGGGCCCTGGGCCCAGTCTGGGGCCGGGTTTGGCCTGGCACCCCGCCTAGCTCGAGCCAGGTGATAGGGCACAAGCCCAATGGTCGAACCAGGTGGAGGGGGGGGGGGGGGGGGGGGGGGGGGGTTCGAGGCCCGGTTCGTAGGGGGGTTAGCCCGGTTTGCAGGGGGGTTAGGCCGAGTTCAGGAGATCGGCCCCGGGCCTTGCGCGCCTGTGCGTGCAGTAGGGGAGGAACCCTAGCCGCCGCCAGGACCCCCCCCCCCCCTTTTTTTTTCCTGGTTCATCTCCCCCGATGCCGGAGGGGTGGGGCAAAGGTGGGCGAAGCATGTGGGGCTTTTCCCCTTCCTGTTCTCGACGCCGGCAAGCCCAGCCAACGTGCCCTTGCGCCGGTAACCCCCCCCCCCCTCCCTTTCACAGGCCCACTGACGCCCTATAAAACTGTTACAGGGATGCTCACCACGCCGCCGGCGCTTGCACCTGCGTCCGGCAGCGCAGGGATTGGAGGCCGGTCTCCCCGGCGGCGCCGCCCACTCCGGCTGTGACCGGAGGGATCAGATCTACCCCCTTCCCTCCTCTCTTTCATCTCATGAAGGGAGGATGAGCAAGGAGAAGAGGGTAGTTTCGGCCGCCGCCGCCGCACATGGCCATCCACTCCGGGGCCGGTGAGGTCGCCGCTCACCACTAGTCTCACCAGTGATGAAGTTGATGATTGGCGGTTTGCCCAAAACCTGTATCACAAACCCCTTCAAGCCGTTCTTCATCGTGATGAAGAACAAAACCAAGACCCCCCAAATAAAATCATTTTCTTCACAAAAAAATTAATCTAAATATTATATGTTCATCCGATGAACAATTTTCGTGAGATTAAAACGATTCAAGCATGGAAACAATTTTAGAATATTAATTTAGTCGTTCCGGAACGGATCAGAGCGGAACCTAGCTCTGATACTACTGTTGGGATCCAGGCGGGATGCGAAGAACGCAACGGAAACGAAGAACAAAATTAAATCCCGCCCGATGCATGTTGATCCGATTTGGAACGAAAAACTAAAACCGAAAACAACGGGAAGTAATCCGATTACCATGCGCGGATTCGAATCCGCTTCCGTCTCGATTCTGTCGAGGTGATGCCACGAGCCGCACAAGCGTCCGGCCTCCAGCGATATCCACGCGATCCTCCGCGGTGATTCGTCCTCGATCCCTCGTCCGTATCAACTCGCTCGCTGAAGATCCGTCGCCGCAACGATTGCTGAAATCCCGCCTACAGGAATTCCCGACTTTCATGAATCACATGCGGCGGAGATGGAAACTGTTATGGCACCTTGAACGGGGCGCCCAGAGGAGGAGAGAGAAAGGAGGGATGACGGCCAGCAAGGGGAAATCCTGGAGCTTGGCCCAGGGTTTCTCAACAGCGCGTATATATATTAAGTCGCCACGACTTTTCACAAAAGTCCCCGAGTTAATATAAATCCCACTTATGTACCACCGACTGAGAATCTTATTGCGTGTGACCCTCTAGACCCATTTACCAGTCTGGTTTTCAGCCCGTTAAGTCCAATAATTAGTTATTGACTTATTGTAATTAATTAATATCTAGATATTAACTAATTACTTTAACCGAATTGACATCGCATGTAAATTCGGTCGGATTTCTGATCAAGTTGGGTGCCAAGTAACACCGCATGATCCCGGAAGGTAATAGGGTTCAGCAACCCACTCATGGAACCTGTCCGTCCACAGTTACCGCGTGGCTATAATCCTTCGTTCGTACAATGCCCTCGAGTTAACCTAGGGTATGGTCAACTGTCAAACCCTAGATGGTCAACTCACTTGAATCAGACTCCGCTGTACAATATCCGAAAACCTCTTTTTTCTGATATTGTTTCTGCTCTGGCCAGAGACTCCTGCGGATCTATTCTAGAGCATTCTCTCTCCAGTTATCTGAGAGCGAACGATCCTTTATTGAACACACAATCACCTTCGAAGGTTTTCCGCTGGACCCGATCCTTGACTATTAGAGATCCCGTGGATAGGGATTCGTAGGTCAAGATCAAAGTCCAGAAGTCCACCGACAAGATGTCTTTGGTGTCTCAAGTTCAAGGATCAACCACGCCACTGTGACGATGAATCAAGCCGATTGACAGTCAGGTAAATTACCATTCGGCGATTCATGTCGGATCAGTTCAGTGAACTCATTCCCCAATGAGCACCTATAGGTTTACCATTGTGTCTCCACACGAGTAACTAACGAGATCAGTCACTCTCATCATATGAGCTGAAATAACCTGTACTAGTCTAACCGGATGTTTGATGTCCTTCTCAAACATCGTACGATTAGGAACAATTGAGAATATGTGTTTATAAGTCATCAGTCTCATTATTATGATCTCATCATAATCTGATGACTATTGCACATATTTATGGACTTCATTATGCTCAAATATAAATATGCCAATCAACATAATGAATTTAATGCCATTTATTAGTGAACCAGATTGAAATAGGTGCCTTATGATTGGCTTAGAGGACACCTATATCCATCAATCATCTCTGCCTTAAGGGCATCCAATGCCGGTTCAACAGGAGGATCAGTTCCAAGGACGTAGGTAATGTGCTCAGATCTGAAGACATTCTTCAGGCTTCTGAGCGAATCGGAGTAGTTCAGACTAGTCAAAAGTTTGGCATCAGGTATGCCACGAAGTGGGTTAGTCGACGATATATTTTCCTACAGGAGATAAGTAATCTATTTAGCAAATGTTCAATTATTAAATTTAAAATAAGACATCATCTTTTGATCAAGTTTTTTAACTCCTACTAATTTTCGACCGACTGTATAACCCTTAACTATACAGAACGGGAGACGCCGACAGTCTCCTAATGGGAATCAGAATCTTAATGACTTGCAGTACAACCTTGTGGATAGCACAAAAAAGCTGTAAAACAATAAAAAAGCACCCATCTCATGGGACTTACAACTCCTTGCAATATCCGATCATATCTTCGGTCCCCAGATATTTAATGGCCTTGTGGATAGCACAACAAGCCACTAATTCTGGTCTAAGCTAACCATCATTACGAGACGAGCATAGATTTGCATGCAGCCCTTGTGGATAGCATAACAAAGCTATATGGTTCTTCTACCCTGATCAAATAGGCATCTAATGCCATAGCCACAGTCTCTTCTTACAATTAAACAGGTCTTGTGGTAGTACAACAAACTTGCCTAAAGTAATTCGAATCCTATAACTATAATGATGGTGGACCACGCGATAAGTTCCTAACTACTCAAGTAACGGCTTAGAATTTAGACGAGAGTATTTAGATAACTTTTATCTTGGTCTCTCCTTGGTGATAGTATATAAATATATCGTATATATTTAATAAATACCATACATGCTTTGATTCATAATCAAAATTAAAACAATGTATCTCATACATGTCAAGTGTGGTCATGGATAGCACAGTGGATTTAACTGGAGCCAACAATCAAATGCACACAAATCTAACATAACTATTACATTAGATCATTATGCAAACACATAGGCAAATGATCTGCATTTTTTCTCCTTCCTGGTTGCAGTTGTGGATCGTCATCGCTCCTTCCTCGGTTACCTCAACCATATTAAAATTAAATTCTAAATTTACATGTAAAATATAAGAAGGCCTTATGGCGAGTACAAGAGAGAGGGAGGTAGAAAAACATCGGAGTATAAGAGGGAGAGGTACGTAGACCTCTATTTATTAAAAATCAATAAATATACTCATTCAACATCCATGATCCATACAATCATTCATCATATGAATGATTAAATAAGTACATATCCATAACCACAGTATGTTTTAAACAATCCACACAAGATAAGCGCATCACATGACTAAAACAAAAGAGTTTCAAAATAAATCATTTTGGCTTTCAAAAAGCTGGGATCCAATCAAAATTGATTTTTGAATTTTAAAAACTCCTTTTATTATCTTAACATGCAATTAAATCAAATTTAAAAGTATTTAAAACACACATCACATGTGCACACACTCCAAATTAATAATTTCATAATATTCCATGCAAATTATAACATTTCTAATAATTAAACAATCTAACATTTAGATTAACTAATATTAATAATTTAACATTTAGACTATTAATAATTAATTACTAATCTAACTCTTAGATCATTAAGTTAAAATTAATTATTAATTGAACACTTAAATTATTAATTAAACTCTAATTAGTTATTAATTATTACTCTAACTCTTAGACTAATTAATTAATGTTAATCACTAATTTAACTCTTAAACAAATAAATTTTAACACTAATTATTTATTAACTACTAATCTAACTCTTAGATTAGTGGATAATTGTTAATTACTAATTTAACTCTTAAACTAATAATTAACACCAATTGATTAGTTAATTAAAGTGAATTATCAATTTAACACTTAAATTAACAATTAATTCAAATTAACTAATAACTACTAATTTAACACTTAAATTAGTCAATTAAAATTAATTATTAATTTAATATTTAAATTAATAACTAATCTTAATTAATTAACAACACTTTGTTAATATTAATGATTCCATAATCATGAATGCCTAATTGAATTAAAATTGGATAATAATATTAATTTTCAAAACAATTTTGAATTTTAAAATTAAAATCAAATTTTAATTATATGTTAAATGGGCATGGTTTTTTTTTTGTTTGGGAAATGATGAAAATGGCTCATTAGGGCTCAGCCCAATGGGCCACGGTTCGGCCCTCGGCTGGGCCCGATCCAGCGCTAACTCGGCCAGTCGAACCAGCCCGATCCGGCTGCCTGCGGCCCGCCCACCTGCTGGTTCGCCCCTTTTAGCCTGAAACCCTAGCCCGACAACAGGAGTTGCAGGCCCCTTCTGGCGGCAGTGCCCCTCCGGCAGCAAGCTTCCTGGCCCCGCCGGTGCCGCCCGTGTTGGGTTTTCTCGGTTTCTCCGGATCGCTCACGCAGCGGAAAAAAAGTATTTACAGCGATCCGTTCCCGTTTCGAAATCTAAAATACGATAATCGGATTATCGAAGTTCTCACCGTGTGCAGATTCGAATCCGCAGCCGTTTGGTTCCGTCGGTGCGACACCGCTAGCCGCGCAAGCGCCCGGCCTCTAGCGAAGTCCATGCGATCCTACCCGCGACGAATATCCTCGAGTTCGTTGTTCTTCGCAGCCCACGAAGCCTCCGCTGGTCGCCGCAGCGCGCGGACGATTTCCCGTCGAACGGGATTCGGAGAAGCGGCGGAGCAGATCTGGATCTGCCTGGACGCCACAGAAGGACAGAAACTGAGGAGGGGCGGCTAGGGTTAGCAGCAGCTTGGCCTGCTCAGCCCGTTCGCTATGTTTTATACTAACCGCGCGGTTTTTCATAAAAACCCCCGGTTTGTATAAAACCCACTTATTTATCTATCGCCTTGAGAATCATTTGCGTGTGACCCTCTAGGCCCAAGTACCAGTCCAGTTAATGGCCCAACAAGCCCAATGACTCCTCACTGGCTTTATTAATTAATTAATAACCCTTTATTAATCAATTAATCAATCGAATTGATGTCGCACATCGAATTCGACCGGGCCTCCGATCACGTTGGGTGCCAAGCAACACCGCGTGAACCCGGAAGGTATTTGGGGTTAAGTAACCTACTCTTGGAACCTTTCCGCCGACAGTTACCGCGTGGATATAATCCTTCATTCGTACAATGCTCTCGAGTCAACTCAGGGTATGGCGAGCTGTCAAACCCTAACCGGTCGACTCACTTGGATTGGATGCCGCTGATGAATATCGGAAAACTCCTTTCCCGATATTATCGTCCACCCTGGCCAGGGACTTTCGCGCATCCTTCCTAGAGCATTCTCTCTCTAAGTACCGAGAGCGAATGATTCCTTATTGACACACAATTCCCTTCGACGGGATTCCGTTGTACCCAATCCTTGGCGTATTAGAATTCCATGACTAGAGATTCGTAAACCAAGGTCAAAGCACAGAAGTCCACCGCCAAGGTGTCCTTGGTGTCTCAGGTCCGAGGACCATCCACGCAACTGCGACAATAGAATCAAGCTGGTTGACAGTGAGGTACAATACCATCCAGCGATTCAGTCGGATCAGTTCAGTGAACTCATTCTCCAATGAGCACCTACAGATTCGCCTTAGTGTCTCCACACAAGTGACTTATGAGATCAGTCACCCTCATCATATGAACAGGAGTAATCTGTACTAGTCTAACCGGATATCCGATGTCCTTCTCGGATATTCTCCGACTAGAACAATTAAGAATATGTGTGTTTAAGTGATCAGTCTCATTAGTATGATCTCATCATAATCTGATCACCATAGCACATATTCACGGACTTCATTATGAAACGATAATTAACACGATTTACACATAATGAATATTATGCCATTTTAATAATAAATTGAACGAGATTTACATAGTCAGATTGGCTTGTAGGCCACCTAAACTAACAATCTCCCACTTGGACTAAAGTCAATCACCTTTATACAATAAGCCCATAGACTCTAGGTGACGCTCAAACACAATTTGAGCCAACGGCTTTGTCAGTGGATCTGCTACATTGTCGACAGATGGAACTCTTTCCACTACTACATCTCCTCTGGATATAATCTCTCTGATAAGGTGAAAGCGCCTCAGAATATGCTTCGATTTCTGATGAGACCGCGGCTCTTTCGTTTGCGCAATGGCTCCATTGTTGTCGCACAACAGTGGAACAGGCTCAGAGATACTGGGAACTACGCCGAGGTCGGTGATGAATTTCTTCAACCACACTGCTTCCTTAGCGGCTTCAGCTGTAGCGATGTACTCAGCTTCAGTCGTCGAATCTGCAGTGGTTACTTGCTTGGAACTCTTCCAGCACACTGCCCCTCCGTTCAAAGTAAACACGAATCCAGATGTAGACTTGCTATCATCTGGATCTGACTGGAAACTCGAGTCAGTAAAGCCTCGCAGTTTCAAGTCACCTCCTCCATAGACAAGAAACATATCCTTAGTTCTTCTCAAGTACTTAAGGATGCATTTCACTGCCTTCCAGTGTTCTTCGCCTGGATCAGCCTGAAATCTGCTCGTAACACTTAGAGCAAATGCAACATCAGGCCCTGTACATAGCATAGCATACATGATAGATCCTATGGCAGAGGCATAGGGTATTCTATCTATGAATGCCCTCTCATCAGGAGTCTTAGGAGACTGCTCCTTTGAGAGATTAATTCCATGTCTCATCGGTATGAAACCTCTCTTGGAATTTTTCATACCAAACCTTTTGACTATGGTATCTATGTACAAGGATTGGGTCATTCCAAGCATCCTCTTCGATCTATCTCTATAGATCCGTATTCCCAACACGTAGGATGCTTCTCCCAAATCCTTCATGGAGAAGTTTTTCGACAGCCAGATCTTTACTGATGACATCATAGCTACATCATTCTCAATGAGTAGTATGTCATCTACGTAAAGAACTAGAAAAGTGACTGCACTCCCACTGGTCTTCTTGTACACACAAGGCTCACCTTCATTCTTAATGAAGCCATAAGACTTGACAGCATCGTCAAATCTTATGTTCCAGCTCTGGGAAGCCTAGTTCAGTCCATAAATGGACCTCTGAAGCTTGCACACTTTATCTGGAGATTCTTTGGATGTGAAACCTTCTGGTTGTATCATATACACCTCCTCCTCAAGATTACCATTGAGGAAGGCAGTCTTCACATCCATCTGCCATATTTCATAATCAAAATGTGCAGCAATGGCGAGTAGAACTCTGATCGACTTTATCATGGCAACTGGTGAGAAAGTCTCGTCATAGTCAATTCCTTGCCTTTGACGATATCCCTTTGCCACCAACCTTGCCTTATAAGTGTCGATCCGTCCATCAGCACCGATCTTTCTCTTAAAGATTCACTTGCAACCGATGGGTACAATACCCTCAGGCAAGTCCTCCAAGTTCCAAACTTGATTGGTGTACATGGACTGGATTTCTGAGTTCATGGCTTCTCACCATTTCCCGGCTTCTGGGCCTTCTATAGCCTCCTGGTAGGTTTTAGGATCATCATCCTCATTATATTCTACCTTAGACTCACCTTCAGCAATATGTCCCACATATCGTTCGGGTAGTCTAGGTATTCTACCAGATCTACGAGGCTCATCTGTGTGTACCTGAACAGATTCAGGAACTGATATCTCATCTGATGATAATGCAGCTGTTTGGGGATCTGGAACCTCTTCCAGTACTATTTTACTCCCACTGTCCTCCTGGAGAAGGTATTCCTCTTCCAAGAAGACAGCTTTCCTAGCGACAAACACCTTTTGTTCACCAGGATGGTAAAAATAGTATCCAAAGGTTTCTTTTGGATATCCCACAAACCTGCATTTATCAGTTCGTGATTCCAACTTGTCTGGATCATGCTTCTTTACATGAGCAGGACAACCCCAGACTTTAACATGTTTAAATTCTGGTTTCCTACCTTTCCATATCTCATATGGAGTAGAGGCCATAGACTTGCTGGGTACTCTGTTCAGTAGGTATGCTGCTGACTCTAGAGCATACTCCCAGAGGGACACTGGTAATCCCGAAAAGCTCATCATGGATCGCACCATGTCTAACAAGGTGCGATTCCTCCTTTCTGATACACCATTCATCTGTGGCGTATATGGAGGGGTCAGCTGAGAAAGGATACCATTATCCTTTAAGAATTGTGTGAAGTTAGTACTCAAGTATTCTCCTCCTCGATATGATCGAAGAGTTTTAATACTCTTTCCTAACTGCTTCTCCACCTCATTCTTGAACTCCTTGAACTTCTCAAATGCTTCCGACTTGTACTTCATTAAGTACACATAGCCGAATCTTGAGAAGTCATCGGTGAACGTGATGAAGTAAGAAAAGCCACCTTTGGCTTGGGTGGATATTGGACCACATACATCCGAATGTATTAGTTCCAGAATATCCTTGGCATGTTCTCCATGTCCACTAAATGGAGATTTTGCCATCTTTCCTATAAGGCAGGATTCGCATGTTGCAAACGATTCATAATCGAATGTTGTTAAGTAACTATGCTTGTGCAACTTTTGCAACCTGCTTTCGCCAATGTGCCCAAGTCTACAATGCCACATGTAGGCCTGGTTCACACAATTCTTGCTCTTCTTAAGAGCTTTGTCAATCTGAAAATTGTAATGAGAAACATCTAATAGATATAGACCGTTGACTAAAGATGCTGAAGCTATTGATTTATTACCATAATAAATCGAAAAACTTCTATTCTCAATAGTCAACATGTATCCTATCTTGTCCAAACAAGATATTGATATGATGTTCTTTATTATGCTAGGAATATAATAACAATCTTCTAATAATAAGGTGTTTCCCGATGGAAGCCTGAGGTTTGCTGTCCCAACAACAATCGCCGCAACTTTTGCGCCGTTTCCTAGTCTCGATTCCACCTCACCTTGTCTCAGCTTGCGCTTACTTGTCAGCATCTGTACATCATGACAGATATGAGAAGCACATCCGGTATCCAATACCCAAGATGTGGAATCTCTAACTGATAAGTTGATATCTATCATATAGATATCTGAAGCTTCAGACAGTTTCACTCTGCCATGAGGTTTATCATGAAGGAACTCCTTGCAGTTCTTTTTCCAGTGACCATACTGTTTATAGTAGAAGCAGTCACCCTTCACTACTCCTTTGCCTTTGTCCTTCGATCTTTTATCGTTAGCTATCATCTCTGCTTCAGGGGCATCCAATGCCGATTCAGCAAGAGGATCAGCTCCAGGGACAAAGTCAATGCGCTCAGATCTGAAGACATTCTTCAGGCTTCTGAACCAATCTGAGTAGATCAGGTAAGTCAAAACGGCATCAAGTATGCCACGGAGTAAGTTATTCGACGACATAGTTCCCTACAGGAGATAAGTAAAATCTACTTAGCAGATGTTCAATTATTAAAATTTAAAACAAGACATGGTCTGTTGTTCAAGTTTAACTCCCACTAATTTTCGACGGACTGTATAACCCCCAGTTATACAGAACGGGAGACGCCGACAGTCTCCTAGTGGGGATCAGAATCTCAATGACTTGCACTACAGCCTTGTGGATAGCACAACAAACCGTAATACAATCAAAGAGCACCCAACTCATGGGACTTGCAACTCCTTGCAATATCTGATCATAGCTTCGGTCCCCAGAGATTTAATGGCCTTGTGGATAGCACAACAAACCATTAATCCTGGTCTAAGCTAACCATCCTTACGCGACGAGCATAGATTTGCATGCAGCCCTTGTGGATAGCACAACAAAGCTACATGGTTCATCTACCCCGATCTATAGGCATCTAATACCATAGCCACAGTTTCTCCTCCCAATTAAGCAGGCCTTGTGGATAGCACAACAAACCTGCCTAAAGTGATTCGAATCCTATGACTATAACGATGGTGGACCATGCGGTAAGTTCTTAACTACTCGCGTTACGGCTTAGAGTTTATCTTAGGGTATTTAGATAACTTTTATCTTGGTCTCTCCTAGGTGATAGTATATAAATATATATCGTATATATTTACTAAGTACTATAACCTGCTTTGATTCATAATCAAAAGAAAAATAATGCATCACATACATGTCATTAGTGTGGTCATGGATAGCACAGTGGGTTTGACTGGAGCCAATAGTCAAACGCACACACAACCTAACATAACATTTATATTAGATAAACCTGCAATCACATAGGCAAGAGATCTCCATCTTTTCGCCTTCCTGGTTGCAGCTGTGGATCGTCCTCGCTCCTTCCTCGGTTGCCTCGATCATATTATATTTAAATTCTAGAATTCACAAGTAAAATGAAGAAGGCCTTATGGCGAGTACAAGAGTAAGAGGGAGGTAGAAATACATCAGAGTACGAGAGAGAGAGATGCGCAGACCTCTATTTATTAACAATTAATAAACATCATACATCCACGATCCACACAAACCATTCATCACATGAATAATAAATTAAGTGCATATCCATGACCACGGTGTGTTTTAAACATCCCACACATGATTCAACGCATCACATGGCTAAAACAAATGAGTTTTCAAAAATAGATAAATTTTGGTTTTCAAAAAGCTGGGATCCAATCAAAATTGGCATTTGAATTTCGAAAACTCATTTTATTAACTTAACATGGAATTAAATCTAAATTTAAAAGCATCAAAACACACATCATATGTGCACACACTCCAAATTAATAATTCCAGATTATTCCATGCAAATTAGAACATTTCTAATAATCTAACACTTAGATTAAACCCCATTAATAATCTAACAATTAGACTATTAACAACTAATCTAACTCTTAGACTAGTCCAACAAAATTAATCATTAACTTATCACATAAATTAATAAATAACTCTAATTTGTTATTAATTATCAATCTAACAATTAGACTAGATAATTAATAAGTGTTAACCACTAATTTAACCATTAAACTAATAATTAACACAAATTCACAGTTAAGCATTAATCTAACTCTTAGATTAGTGGATAAAATTAATTATTAGTTTAACTCTTTAAACTAATAACTAGTTACTACTTATTAAACCTATTATATTAATTAATTAAAATTAATCATCAATTTAACAATTAAACTAACAATTAATTTCAATTAATTAATAACTACTAATTTAACATTTAAATTAGTATAATAAAATTAGTTATTAATTTAACATTTAAATTAATAATCAAATTTAATCAATTAACAACTTCTTGTTAATTAAAATGATTCCATAATCATATTTCCCAAATAAACGAAATTAGATAATAATTTAAAATTCAAAACATTTTTGAATTAAATTAAAATCTAATTTTATTTATTAAATGGACTAATAAGGAATAATGGGCTTCATTTGGGTTTATTTGGGGTTTTAAGAGGGCAAAACAGGTTTAATTAAAAAAAAAATAACCTTATAGGGCTCAACCCCTCATGTTGAGCCAGGGCTCGGCTGTGGCTCGAACCAGATCGAGCCCGGGCCCGAGCCCATGGCTCAGGTGGCCCAAGCCCCTGGCTCAGGCGGCCCAAGCCCGCTCAGGGCTGCACGGGCTGGCCGGTTCACCCGGTCCGACCGGCTCGGGCCGGCCGGCCTCTTCCTCCAACCCGACGCCCTAACCTGCAACACTTGCAGGTGAAGCCCAACGGCGACGACTCCTGGCAGCGCCCCCCCCCCCGGCGGCGCCGGCCCCGCCAGCGGTGCCCCCCGGCGGCGCCGGCCCCGCCGGCGGTGCCCCCCGGCACCGGCGACGTGCCTGGCGCCGGCGGTGGTCAATACAACAGCCGGCCGAGCCCCAAAGACCCTCAAAATCTGATTTTTCAGGTTTCAAAAACCCGAGTTTGGGCTTGATTTTAAAGACCTTCAAGGGCACTCCGACGGCGATCTTGGTGACCGGTGTGTAGTGGTGACTATCACCAACAGATCCGGAGTCTCGGCCGGCTATCCCAACTCTTGGGAAGCGAGTACGAAGTCGCCGAAAAGCCCCGGTTCATCATCACATGAAGAACTCCGAAAACCCCCAAATAAAATCCGAAAAATCACAGAAAAATAATCAAATTATTTGTGTTCATCTTATGAACATGATTCCGTCATTTTAATCGGATTAAACGTATGGAATAACTCAAGAAAAATTAATTTCGGAAATCGAAACGGGACGAGAAACAGTGGAACCTGGCTCTAATACCACTGTTGGGTTTTCTCGGTTTCTCCAGATCGCTCACGCAGCGGAAAAAAAATATTTACAGCGATCCGTTCCCGTTTCGAAATCTAAAATACGATAATCGGATTATCGAAGTTCTCACCGTGTGCGGATTCGAATCCGCAGCCGTTTGGTTCCGTCGGTGTGACACCGCAAGCCGCGCAAGCGCCCGGCCTCTAGCGAAGTCCACGCGATCCTCCCCGCGACGGATATCCTCGAGTTCGTCGCTCTTCGCAGCCCACGAAGCCTCCGCCGGTCGCCGCAATGATCGCCGCAGCGCGCGGACGATTTCCCGTCGAACGGGATTCGGAGAAGCGGCGGAGCAGATCTGGATCTGCCTGGACACTAGAGAAGGACAGAAATTGAGGAAGGGCGGCTAGGGTTAGCAGCAGCTTGTCCTGCTCAGCCCGTTCTCTATGTTTTATACTAACCGCACGGTTTTTCATAAAAATCCCCGGTTTGTATAAAACCCACTTATTTATCTATCGCCTTGAGAATCATTTGCGTGTGACCCTCTAGGCCCAAGTACCAGTCCAGTTAATGGCCCAACAAGCCCAGTGACTCCTCACTGGCTTTATTAATTAATTAATAACCCTTTATTAATCAATTAATCAATCGAATTGATGTCGCATATCGAATTTGACCGAGCCTCCGATCACGTTGGGTGCCAAGCAACACCGCGTGAACCCGGAAGGTATTTGGGGTTAAGTAACCCACTCTTGGAACCTTTCCGCCGACAGTTACCGTGTGGATATAATCCTTCATTCGTACAATGCTCTCGAGTCAACTCAGGGTATGGCGAGCTGTCAAACCCTAACCGGTCGACTCACTTGGATTGGATGCCGCTGATGAATATCGGAAAACTCCTTTCCCGATATTATCGTCCACCCTGGCCAGGGACTTTCGCGCATCCTTCCTAGAGCATTCTCTCTCTAAGTACCGAGAGCGAATGATTCCTTATTGACACACAATTCCCTTCGACGGTATTCCGTTGTACCCAATCCTTGGCGTATTAGAATCCCATGACTAGAGATTCGTAAACCAAGGTCAAAGCACAGAAGTCCACCGCCAAGGTGTCCTTGGTGTCTCAGGTCCGAGGACCATCCACGCAACTGCGACAATAGAATCAAGCTGGTTGACAGTGAGGTACAATACCATCCAGCGATTCAGTCGGATCAGTTCAGTGAACTCATTCTCCAATGAGCACCTACAGATTCGCCTTAGTGTCTCCACACAAGTGACTTATGAGATCAGTCACCCTCATCATATGAACAGGAGTAATCTGTACTAGTCTAACCGGATATCCGATGTCCTTCTCGGATATCCTCCGACTAGGAACAATTAAGAATATGTGTGTTTAAGTGATCAGTCTCATTAGTATGATCTCATCATAATCTGATCACCATAGCACATATTCATGGACTTCATTATGAAACGATAATTAACGTGATTTACACATAATGAATATTATGCCATTTTAATAATAAATTGAACGATATTTACATAGTCAGATTGGCTTGTAGGCCACCTAAACTAACAGCCCGGACCCGTCGGTGACCCCTCCGACGCCAGCAGGCTCGCCTGTGGCGCCCTACAACATGCAAGCCGACCCCATTCGTAATACACCCAAAACCCTAACCTAGTTTGCAGGTGCATGGCGGCGGTGGGAGGGGCAAAGCCGCCTTGTGGTCGGCACCCCCTGGCATCGCTTGGCTCCGATGGCGCCGCCCGGCGCCGGCGGTGAGCAAAACTAGGCCCGAGCCTCCTTAAAAATTCTCCTTTCTTATTTTATAGTTTCACCAAACCGAGGAGGAAGAAGGAGGTGGGGTGGCCGGCCACCGCTACATTGTCTATTCCCAGCACTGGTAGCATGCCCATGGAGGACCAGTGACCTTTCCCCAATAATCCAGGGTCTCGGCCTTCGTCCCCAACAATTTGGAAGCTCGTACGAAGCCGCTATTATCCCCGTTCTTCATCACATGAAGAACCCCAAAATCCCAAACTTAACTTAAATTTTACACAAAGATGAATGATCTAATCACAGCTATCATTTTATGATAATCATCCTTGCGAAAAAAAAAAAAAACGAAGCATGGAATAATTCATGGAAAAATTAATTTCGGAGCCCGAAACGGGACGAGAAACAGTAGAACCTGGCTCTGATACCACTGTTGTGTTCTTGTGTTTCTCTGGATCGCTCACACGGCGGAAATAACAAAATTAAAACAGCAATCTCATTTCCCGTTTCGAAAAACTAAAAACCGATAATCGGATTATCGATTCTTACCGAGCGTAGATTAGAATCCGCGACCGAATGGTTCTGTCGGTGTGACACTGCAAGTTGCGCAAGCGCCCGGCCTCTAGCGGAGTCCACGCGATCCTCCTCGCGGTGGATATCCTCACGGTTCCTCGTTCTTCGCAGCCCACGAAGCCTTTGCCGTTTACCGCAACGATCGCCGCAACCTGTAGACAATTTCCCGTCGAACAGGAGTCGGAGAAGCGACAGAGTAGACCCGGAGAGCAGATCCGGCCTGGGGCGCCAGAGAGAGAGAGGAAGAGAGGAGGGGGTGGCTAGGGTTGAGCAGCAGCTTGGCCTGCTCAGCCCGTTCGCTACATTTTATATTAACTGAGCGATTTTTTATAAAAACCCCCGGTTTATATAAAACCTACTTATTTATCCATCGCCTTGAGAATCATTTGCGTGTGACCCTCTAGGCCCAATAACCAGTCCAGTTAATGGCCCAATTAGCCCAATGACTCCTCACTAGCCTGATTTATCAATTAATAACTCATATTAATTAATTAATCAATCGAATTAATGTCGCACATCGAATTCGATCGGGTCTCTGATCACGTTGGGTACCAAGCAACATCGCGTGAACCCGGAAGGTATTGGGGTTAAGTAACCCACTCTTAGAACCATTCCACCGACAGTTACTGCATGAATATAATCCTTCATTTGTTCAATGCTCTCGAGTCAACTTAGGGTATGGTGTACTATCAAACCCTAACCGGTCGACTCACTTATTTCCCGATATTATCGTTCGCCTTGGCCAGGGACTTCCACGCATCCTTCCTAGAGCATTCTCTCTCTAATTACTGAGAGCGAATGATTCCTTATTGACACTCAATTCCCTTCGACGGTATTCCGCTGTACCCGATCCTTGGCTGTTTAGAATTCCATGGTTAGAGATTCATAAACCAAGGTCAAAGCACAAAAGTACACTGACAAGGTGTCCTTGGTGTCTCAGGTCCGAGGAGCATCCACGCAATTGCGACAATAGAATCAAGCTGGTTGACAATGAGGTACAATACCCTCCAGCGATTCAGTCGGATCAGTTCAGTGAACTCATTCTCTAATGAGCACCTACAGATTCGCCTTAGTGTCTCCACACAAGTGACTATGGGATCAATCACCATCATCTTATAAGCGGGAGTAATATGTACTAGTCTAACTGGATATCCAATGTCCTTCTCGGATATCCTCCGACCAGGAACTATTAAGAATATGTGTGTTTAAGTGATCAGTCTCATTACTATGATCTCATCATAATCTGATCACTATCGCACATATTCATGGACTTCATTATGAGACGATAACAATACGAATTACACATAATGAATATTATGCCATTTATATTAATAAATGAAACGAGATTTACATAGTCAGATTGGCTTGTAGGCCACCTAAGACTAACAGTTTTTAGTCGAGGTCGACCCTTGTCTGCCCAAGCTTTCTTTAAGTCAAACTCAAATTGATTAACATTAGACTCAATGAAATTAATGTTACACACAACAAAGTGCTTATAGAGATAATATGAAGGAAGATGTGCCTCAACCAAACAATTCAAAACCCTTATATATATTGGAAGCCTTGACAAGAAGTAGACTAGAACAAGAAGCATAAGAGCATTCAAAAATTCAAAGAACTCCACTCTCTGTGCCCAAGAGCTCCCTTCTTGCTTGGGAGAGAAAAAGTGAGAAAAGCCTTAGAGAGCTATGTGCATCCTGAAGCACAGTGCACACTGTGTTCATCTGCTATGCTACCTCAAGCTCTCTTGGGATCTTCAACGACTGATCAAGATTATGCATCCATTTCTCTTTTTCTTAGTCTTAATCTTGTTCTTTGTTTTTACTGTACGCATCTGCCTATAGCTTATCTGTGTATCTGATTTTTATATACATCTTGTTACCTCTTCCTTGTGAGGAAGAGAGGGCTCGAGTATTCAGGTGCTTGTTCCTCTTCCTAAAGAAAGAGAGGACAAGTTGCAACTGGAGGTGTTGTATGATTTTTGTAACATGCGAGGGGTTGGTACTTTGTGTAGCATGTGAGCTAGTGAACTCCCAAGTGGTTGCTTGACGACTAGATGTAGGTCTAAGGACTGAACCAATATAAAAATATTTGTGTTCTATGTGTAATTGCTCATTGTTTCCTCCCTCTTCTGCGTATTTATTTACTACTACAATTAGTTCTCATACTTAGCAGCCAAAGGAATTTTTGTTAACCCATTCACCCCCCTTTAGATTCGCCATAGCCTGGGCAACATGGTCAGGATATCATCAGATGAGGATCATAGATGAAGATATTCAGAATCAGTCTTCACAACTTGGTATGGTCATTATTAGTTCCTTGTTATGCCCTTTGGTCTGACAAGTGCCTGATAGCTTTCATGGATCTGATGAACCAGGTGTTTA
This sequence comes from Zantedeschia hybrid cultivar, assembly GCA_030544215.1. Lineage (NCBI taxonomy): Eukaryota > Viridiplantae > Streptophyta > Magnoliopsida > Alismatales > Araceae > Zantedeschia > Zantedeschia hybrid cultivar. The sequence goes on along the minus strand of JARZZO010000013.1, from coordinate 7,915,871 downwards.
GGCCATTTATTGATGTATCTATAGTTGTGTTCATTGATGATGTGCTGATTTCCCCGATCATAAAGGCACATTAAGAGCATCTATAATTGGTTCTAGAGATATTAAGAGCTTCTCGACTCTATGGTAAGTTTAGTGAGTTCTGGCTCAAGACATTGCATATTTTGGGGCATGTTACTTCTAAGGATAGAGTGTCTATTGATCCAACCAAGGTTGAGGCAATTATGTAGTGGAACATTCTGACTAGTGCTTCTGAGATTAAGTGCATTTTGAGTTTAACGTGTTACTACAGGCAGTTTATTGAAAACTTCTCATCCATTGCATCCCCGATGACTAAGTTGACCAAGAAATGGGTGAAGTTTGAATGGAATGATGAATGAAAGAAGAGTTTCCAAGACTTAAATAAGAAATTGACTTCAACTCTAGCGTTGATTTTGCCAATTGGAACAGAAGGCTTTGTAGTGTTCACTGATGTGAGAGGACTTGGGTGTGTAATACAGAATGGCACGGTAGTTGCTTATGCTTCGAGGCAGTTGAAGGACCATAATCGTAACTATTCAACTCATTATTTGGAGTTGGCAGCAGTTATTCATGTTCTTCGACTCTTGAAGGCATTATTTGTATGGTGCAGAATTTGAGATCTTCACATACCATCATAGTCTCATGTACATATTCTCTCAGAAGGAGTTGATTTTGAGGCAGAGACGATGGTTAGAGTATTGAAGGGTTATGATTCAACAATGAACTACTATCTTGGTAAGGTTAATGTAGTAGTAGATGCTCTGAGCAAGAAAAAGTCAATGGCCTTGTAGTTGTAAAGACCATAAGTGGAAGTTGATCGAAGATGATGTTGATTATAGTCTTGAGGTTCATAGTCTTGAGTCATTTATGGCATAGTTGACTACTCAGCCAACGATGATCGATAGAGTTATTCAATAATAAGATTTGAAGATTCAGGAATTGCTTGGAAAACCTAAGGTTGTTCAAGATGCAAATGGTGCTATCAGATTTTAGGGCGAACTCTATGTTCCCTCAGATGCATATTTGAAGAAGGATCCAAATGTTAGAGGCTCACAAGTCTAGGTACTCTATTCATCTAGGTGCTACAAATATGTACCAAGATATGAAGAGAACATTTTAGTGGTCAGGTATGAAAGGAGACATTGCTAAGTTTGTCTCCAAGTGTCTCACATGTCAACATATCAAGACTGAACATTAGAAATCAGTTGGTCCACTTTAGGTTATTAAGATTCCAGAACGAAACTGGAAACAAGTCACTATAGATTTTGTGATGGGTTTGCCAAAGACTAGGAGGAAGAATGATTCCATTTGGGTTGTTGTTGACTGTTTCACAAGGTCAGCACATTTTCTGGCAATGAGAAATGATCAGCCCACAGAAGAGTTGGCATAGATGTACATTGATGAAGTTGTAAGACTCCATGGGTACCTATTTATATCATTTCTGATAGAGATTCCAGGTTTACAGCCATACCTATTTATATCATTTCTGATAGAGACTCCAGGTTTACAGCCAGAGTTTGAAGGTTGTTAAGAGGCTTTTGGAACACAATTGAGATTCACTTCTACTTTCCATCCTGAGATTGACGGACAATTGGAGCAGACGATCCAAACATTGGAAGTCATGCTTAGGGATTTTAGTCTGGAATGGTGAGGCAGTTGAGATGATCAACTTGCTTTGATTGAGTTTGCCTACAATAATACTTTTCATGGTAGTATTGGCGTGGCGTCATACGAAGCTTTGAATAGTAGGCCTTGTAGATCGCTTTTGTGTTGGTGGAGAGAAGTGATTGTGGGATCTCAAGTTATTCAAGATTGTACCTAGAAGATTGATATTGTAAGGACCTACAAATAAATTATGAAGGTATTTACATAATTATATCAAGTAAAAGAATGATATTTAAGAATTTTTTTGCATTTTTGACAACGTATAAAAGGAAAAAATTACTTATGCTTTTAGTGAATTTTTGGTGCAATTAAGTTATTGATGAGTCTCATAAAAATATACACAACTATGAAAAGGGAATAACTATAAAATCTTAAAAATATATATATATAATTATCAAAAGTCTAAGAAAAAAATGTGATTGATAATTTTTATAGGGTCTAAACTTAAATAATCTAAGATATTAAATGTACTTTCAAATAACCAAAAAGGGTTGATTTCGGCTTACTTGGTGAAGAAGTTATTGACTGAGGGTATAAATATAATTATAAAAATATAAGGTGAAAGTATAAGAAAAAGATTATTAGTAAAGGATAAAGATATAGATAAACACTATTGATAAAGGATAAGATTACTGGTTGAAGTTAACAGTCAAGAATAAGAATATTGGTAAAGGTTGTGGTACACATTAGTTATATGCCATGAGGGGTATGACTTAGCATATGGATAGGATCAAGGGAAACAACTTAATCTAGGTAGACGATTAGATATAATTTACCCTGTGGATAAGGTTGGATGGGGTAGGAACATCCACATTCTTCGCCCTTCCTCATCCCCTCCAACACAAGGAGAGAGAAGAAGAAGAAGAAGAAGAAGGAGAGAGAGAGAGAGAGGCTTAGAGAGTGAACGGGTGTGGCTTGAGATATTCTTCACGTGCATGTAGAGGACAGCGTGAGATGAGCATTGTGGTGGTAAGAGCATGCACAGAGGAAGAGGTTTCTGCCATGCCTAGGCAGGTTTCATCCTGTCTTTGGTTACGTCGTTGAGAGGCAAGTGATGAGTAACCACGAATCACAGATATTTTTATCTATAAAATCTCTACTTTCAACACTACTTTTCTACCTACTATGAGTATGAAGATCTATATGATGTTTAAGATGATGTCATGAAGATTTGCATGATCATGTTTAAGGTTCATATTAGTTACATGTATGCAGATTTTAAGCCTTGTTCATTGACTATGTGCCTTTCTATGGTAAATTCTCATTTATTTTACACACAAAATATGCACTAAAACTTTCCAATAAAATTATGGATGTCCGACATGATTATACTTAAGATCTATAGAAGTTTCAAACCATTGCATGCTCATTTGAGATCATACGAAAATAAACCAACTTCAGTATGCAGATGCAGGAAGTGGCCAGAAATCTGGTCTAAAAAATGTAGTCTATTTGAAAATGAAAAAGGCTTCATCTTTAAAAGTGAACAAGATATAACTTGTTTATTATCATGTCAAGAAACTAAAAATTATTTTTGTGGAATTGTTACAGAATCGTAAGAAGAACATAAACCTTAAGAACCAGAGTACTAGCAGATCTGGACAGAACCTAGACATGGGTCTCTTTAAAAATTCAAAGCTCTTCAAGATGAGCTCTAAAAATCCTCAAAAATTCATAGAAGGGTCTCAACTCAAGAGTAAACAAGAAAAAACATCTTTTGTCATCTTATATTTAGAATAAATGGGATAACAAAATAGAAACTCAGACTACTAGCACTGAAAATAGAAACCAAACTGAGAAGCTATCCTTTGCCTACCTTTTTCTTTAGCTTCCTCATATTTTTCCAGCTCCAACCTCCTTCCTTCCAGTTCCAAACCCCCTCTTCTTCTACCTCTTCTTCTTCTTTACTTTTTGCAGGTGGGTGAATGAGAAGGGGGTGATGATTTGTTTAGCTTATTACACTAGTTCATGTATGTTTTGAGCCATGTTGTTGCACAGTTAAATTTTGCATATTACAATATGATATTACATGCATATGATTAAAAGATGGTTTAAGATGCTTATGATGTAAATGCACTAGCTGATAGTGTGGGACCTAAGTGCCACGTGGGTCAAAGTGTTACGTTATGAGAGCCAACTCCTGAATCTTTTGTGAAACAAAATGCTAGATGACGGGAGCTACCTCTTGAACACCACGGAGGTCACCTCTAGAACTTCCATATCTATTTGGTTAGTGACCAAGAGGGTGTATGAGTCCAAGACAAAGGGTTAAAATCATAGAAGGTACGCCTTCTTGCGGACACATTAACTGGGTGGAACATGAGGTGTAATCCCCCCGACTGTGCAGTTGCAGACTAGTAGATTTTGCCTTACCACTAAGTAAGTAAAGAAGAAGATGCCTCTATGTCATGTTATGGTTGCTTGTCCATTTTAAAAAGTGATAAGATGATGATATGTGATTATGTTAAGATGAAAGATGCATGTTATGCTCAGCGCATGTTAAGTAAGACAGTAGCATATAGTTGCAGACATTTGAGCATGTTTAATCATATATGTCATATGGAATGTTGAAGCTTGTATATATGATATAAGTGTGCTCCATGTTCAGATGAATATCATGCTTTTTCTTTCATGTTATATTGTATGAAAAACATTTGGTTTTGTGGAGTAGGAGCTTGCTGAGTCAGCTTGGACTCGCGCTTGCTTACTAGCATTTTTTTTAGGTGAAGATTAAGGATCTAGGCTTGAAGTAGAGTTTTAAGAAGGAAAACTAGAAGCTTGTTCAAGAGTTATCTAGAAGTACATTTTCAGTTATGTAATAGTTGTTTACTTTTTGAGATCAAGTGACATAATATCTCATTTGGTTATGTAAAGATCCTAGATAAGTATTGTTCTTATTGTTTCAGTTTTATAATAGTGGATTGATTTGTGGCTATGATGGTTGTTTCATGTCGTTTATAGATGTACGCATGTGCTCGCTCTGGAAACTAAGTGGATGTTTAGGTTGTTCCCACTGTGACGGTCCCTCCGAATTCGCGGTAGGTCAAAACGGTTGAAACGGGTCGACGGGGGGTCACGTATATGATCAAGCAGAAGCTACTAATGGCACATAACAGGTAGAAGGCTTAAGTAGATAATCAAATATGAGAGTTAGTCTTCAAAGAGGGTGATCATGTTTCTCTGAAGGTGTCACCCATTAAGGGTGTAATGAGGTTCGAGAAGAGAGGAAGCTCAGTCTGTGCTACATCGGACCATCTATGATCTTGAAGCGTGTTGGCGAGGTAGTATACAAGCTTGCTTTACCGCCAATATTGTCTACTATTCACCCAATGTTCCATATGTCGATGCTTAAGAAGTATATGCTAGATGAGTTGCATGTGATTGATTACGAGCCATTGAAAATGTAAACAGATTTGTCTTATGTAGCCTTTTCGCATTGTGGATCACAAGAAGCAGGTGCTGAGAAGCAAGACTATTTCCCTTGTCAAAGGTTCTTTGGCGCCATTACGGTACCAAGGAAGTGACTTGGCGCTGTTACGGTATCAAGGAAGTGTCAAGTGGTCATATCTAGAATCTTTTCTGCAAATGACAGATGAAACCTGTGATGCTTGGAGTGCCAAGAGGCATATGAAAGTTTGGATGAGAGGTTAAGCACGTGACTGGACATGATTAAAAGAGCTTGTGGAGGGGAAGAGTCACCTAATCCTCCCTAAATAAGCCTCATTTTTGCAGCTCTTGGTTGGTTGGACTATTTGGCCACAAAAACTCTCCATTTCGTCTCTTTTTCATCTTCTTCTTGGAGGTTGAAAGGAGGATCATGGAGAAGATCTAAAGCATGGATAAGTTTGGAGAGGGTCTCCAAGGCGTTGGAAAAGAAGGATCTACATCCAAGGAGTGTGGAATACTTTACCGGGAGGGAAAAAGCGATCTTGCTAGCCAATTTCCTACGATTATACTCTATTTTGATCTTCCTTGAGATATGTCCGTGTATTATTTTGAAAAGAAATTGAGGAGGATTTTGAAACTGTAAACGCAACGATATGAGGTGACACGTTTTGGGTGTCACCCTCTCACATATCCAAAGTTGGGCCTCACCTTAGTAGGATGGGAATTTCGCTTTCGACGTCCACTGCCCCTAATGCTAATACATGTATTTTCCAAAAAAATTAATTTTCTGATTATTTCCTTTAGAATAATTGTTATAAAAAGTTTTTGTGCTTGGAAATTAATGAGAAATTTTTATAAGGACCTCTTGACTGAGGGAATCTAATTTTAAGTTAATTAGCATGATTTGTATTTATTTATTAATTTTAAATGTATATGCATGTTAAAATTTGAAAAAATGTATTATCATAGAAAATTGTTTTGATGATACTTAAATTTTATCATGTGTCTGTGGTAAATTTAGAACAGTTTTATTTATTTCTCTATCATGGTACTATTTTATAATTATTATTCCTCAAAATGCATGACTATGTTATTTGAATAAACTATTTTAAACAAATTTTTGTGCGGGAAAATTTATGAAAATGTCAGAAATTCCAACAGGTTTAGAAGTAATTGTGAACTTGTTTTCATTGAGTTTTTAAACTATTAGCACAGTGCACCTATTTTCGACACAAAATCACATGTTTATGTTAATTTTCAAAAATAAAAAATGAACACGAAAAACTTCTGAAAATTTTATAATGTTGTTCCAAAATCTAAGCAGAGACTTCCTATAAAATACAAAGCAATTTGACCTGTTTAGGTTCTGTTTAATATTTTCAATCTATTTTACTCATATTTTTGCCTATAAAATAAATGTTTTTGTAAGACATAAATCCTGGAAAAAAATATTATGTTAATAATCCAATATGATGTGGCAAATCAGAAACATACGACGGGGTTCACACAGTTGGCTCCCAATATTTTCCAACTATAATACCTTCTATTATCGTGTGACAGATAAGTTGCATCGGACTTTTAGGGTGTTACAAAAAGATAAGACAGAAGAAAGCAAGCAACAGAAAGAGAAGGGTAAGAGTCTTACCCACAAGAAAGAGAAAGAATAGACAACTTTACATAGAGAAGAATAGTTTCTGTTACTGTTTATTTCATGTAAGAAACTATTTTATTTTTGACGCAAAATATGAAGTTCACAATTAGATGCCAATTTCAACGTTATCTAATATACGAAAAGACTAATATACCCGATGTACCATCAACGTGTAACAACGTTTAAATCTTGCATTGCATGTCTAAGTCTAAATCTTGTGTATGTGTGTGTGTGTGTGTGTGTGTGAGAGAGAGAGAGAGAGAGAGAGGAGGAAAGTGTGCATGATCATCCCGCTCTTCAAGTCGTCGTTATTATTAGTAATAATCTTATAATAAAGGATAACTCAATCATGTAATCAGGAGAATATACTAGCAGATTAGGATCTACAATCTGAGTTAAGGGTAACACATTGATCTAGCTCTCAGGCCTGTGTTTCCTTCATATTTGTGAAGGGGAGAAAACCCAGTATTTTGCTCAATGTACTACCAAACCAGCTGCAGTTAAATGTTAATTGACACCAACACTTAATCAGAAGTTCACTTTGACACTGATGTCAGCATATCTGTATTCACCTTTTCGAATCCTTTTCCTTGCCAGCCTCATGATTAAAGGCTGGCATTAGGAAAGAAATGACAAGGAAATGTGCAAAAACCTGTTCACAAAAAAATTGAAGAGACCAAACATACGTTTCCAATCATGCTACCTAAAAATCGTAGTGCAAGACAGAGTTGATTCACAAGAATCTAAAAATGCACTCAGAAACAGAACTGCACAAACCAATTGAAATAAAGATGCATGGAGCAGAAATAGCAAGGCATCTGTCCTCAATAACTCCGACCCCAGTATGTCCATTTCTTTGCAGGCTTTCCTGAAGCAAAGCAGAGGGTCCCTACAAGGTGCCGACACAAAATGAGAAAATTTAAGCAGAACATAATACCAAAGCAACCTTACACAATACAGATTACAAAATACAAGTCAATGACAGGATTTGGTGTATTTCATCCCAATAATATAATTTTGTTCAACAAATGCAGACAGCTAAATATTTTTTGAATTGATGGGAAAAGAATGAGGCAGTGATTAACCCTAATCGCCAAGAACTATCAACCGTCACCTAAAATCAGCTATGAGAGGCATTTCAAGGAAGAAACACTAACAAAATTTTAAGCAGGGAGACTAACAATTAGCTCAATGTGATGTTTTGAAGTAAACATTAAAAGCATAGAAAACGGGACAAGAAATCAACCGATGGGTATTGTAACCATACTTGTTATGGTATTGGGGCACCTTTGGCACCCCATTTAATGGAAGCAAATTTAAACTTCTGACATCACCGGGGCAGTAATTTACACAAGAATGTCCAATCAAGGAAAGTGTTAATATCCAGCTTCTCCTGTTTATAAGCTTCTAATGGGAAGATTATACCAAAAATAAACTTCATTCGGAGGAAGCCTCGATAATCACAGTGAAGTGCGCTCACTGGGGAATGTCTAATCAAGAAACTGGTCATACGTAGTTTTACCTGCTTCTAGACTTCAAACGGAAGTATCCTATTGAGATAATCCTTCTCTTTTTCTTTAATGGGAGGGGGTATGGGGAGGAGTCTTGTGTGGCAGCTATAAAGAACCCAACAGTTCAGTTCAGGTAGTTCTCCTGGAAATACTGCTGAAGCCCAAAATGGCTGCCAGAGAAGGTGGCCAAACTAGCTCATAGATAGAACTAGCTTTTGTCCTCTGAGTCGAAAACCACAATTTACCACTAGTCATATCCTTCCAGATTATTTAAATTCCTTAGAATTACATGTGAACTATGTTTTAGTTGAGATTTCGAAGGTGATTCCAATTATTCAGAGCATAAATGATACTAAAAGCTAAAGTATAAATCTGGAAGTTTTTGCACACTTTGATTTCTGTAGATGACTTTTACGCAATTCTCCCGAGTTGTAATCCATTGGCATAAAACCAAAGGCTCCATTTGGTAATGATTTTGAGACTCCAAATTTTGGAGGAATTCAGATTCTGAAAAGAGTCACGTCGTCATCGCTTGAATTCAAATTTTAAGAGAAGTTCTTTGCTTTTTAGAATCTTATTCGGAAAAGACCATGAAAGCTCAAATTTGAAGACACATCAGAAGACACTTTTATCCTCATTTACTTCCTTTTAGGAACTTTAGGAGGGTAAAAAGGAAAAGAAAGAGGGTATTACTTTTTAGAATTCTCAGATTCCCCTCCTATCCCCTTTTCAAAAGATTATCTAGAAATTGAAAACAGGCCCTTTGGTCAACCAAATGGATTTCCTATGGTTGACCAGAGCAAGTTTCATCACTGTCGGACCATTCATGGCTTCCAGAGCATCTTTGACTTGGGTTGACTGTTTCTGTGCAAAGGTTTCATGTGTAAATTGCACCTATTTAATTCCACAGATTGAGACATCTGCTAAACTGAAGGGGCAAAAAAACAGTAAAGATTTAGATCATGTTAGATGTATTAAGAGGGAAGATCGAAGGCTTTTATTTAAAATTGTGAGATTAAGGCAAGAAATTTTGGAAAGGAAGTACAGGAACACTGTTTTCTAATGCCAGTTTTTGACATGCCTAGGTGGCAATTGGAAGGTAGCACGGCCAAAGGCGTGGGGCAATAACATTCCCCTCCAATTGTAATTGCCATATAAGCGAGTCAAAAAGTAGTGGTGTTCTGTACCATTTTCCTTTTGGGAAATTGTTCAAGGGAATCACTTCCGAAGCTTATCTTTATGAGGGAACAAATGAGTCAAGTAGGCCAATTAATTATCATTACTTCAGTGGATTGGAGCTTCAAAAGATGAAGATACTTTAAGAAGGACGAAATTGTGTAAGGCTATTAGATTGGATGGCAAACCTATTGAAGCTTGAAAACGTGTAGGTAATGTAGGTATTCACTAGTTGAACCTCAGGTATATCCATCCCAAGCCTACCCATCTTCTTCACTATGCCCCTATCACCTAATGAGGAAGAAGCTCTCCTTTTAGAGTTTGAAAATGTCCCCTCAACAACAGATACAGGCAGGAAATCACTCCCCTGCTCTCACGGAGGAGTTGGAGCCATGTGAAGACTGGAGGAGTGTGGTTATCAAAATCCACTCACAGAGAGTGCCCCATATGGTAGGTCTGAGGGAATGGGTGAAACAGTTCTGGTCGCCGGCAGAATCTTGGAAGCTCCTCCACTTTCACAGGGAGGCCTTCTTACTCAAGCTGTCAACTCCGACTGAAGCCAACAAAATCTGCAAACAAGGCCCATAGGTGATTAATGGTGATCTCCTGAAGAGCGACCCATTCACCATCCCGACAGATTACAGGTTTGCGGAACCTGAGCTCCAGGTCCATATTTATATTCATGGACTTCCTCTAGAAGCCATGAATGGCCCGACAGTGATGAAACTTGCAGCATAGTTTGGGGTTCCCATCCATCCGCCAGCCGAAGATGTCAATCTTCCGGCCAAGTTGGCCAAAATTAAGGTGAGACTCAAACCTCAACAGGCCTATCAGAGCAACAATCCATACCTCCCACCCCCTCGGAGGCCAGTTGAAATTGCCAGTCTACTATGAGAAACTGCCCCACTTCTCTCCCTTCTGTGGGTGCCTAGGCCATGAGAAGCAAGACTACTTGAAGCTTGCAGATCTGAAGACCAAGATCTGACCACCCTTGATTACAAACCCTCCCCCCAAATGCTGTGGGCCAAAGACCAATCCACCCAGCTAGTAACAAAGCTACCGAAAATAGGAAAGAGTGGTCTGGAATATCCTGGGAACCCACAGGGAGGCACAACATGAAGGTGAAGTCGCCAAAGCCAAGACGAAGAGATATAAGGCCACAACAAAGCCCCACCAAGCCAGACAGACCAACCTGCTGCTGCTTCCAGCCATGTTCTCACACTGACACCTGTTCTTGTATCATCCAGGTTACCTAGCTCAACAACCCCAATTTTGGAACCTTGGACCTTGGACCCATCCCCTTCCACCTCATCTACAAAACATCACCTAAGCCTGGACCAACCCCCTGAAATCACACTAAGCAAACCTTCACCACCTCCCATACCAAACCAAAGCAACCTTCTTGACATCCTCTCCAGCTAGCAGTCCATCCTAGAAGGAAACCGAGATCTCCCACCAAACGACCAACACCTAACCCAATCCCACAACCACCCCCTCATGCCTAGCCCACTCTACCCAACCCCTACTGCCAGAACACATCCATAACTATTGATGAGATCATCGAAGCCAAGGCTGAAAGCTACCCATGCTCGTCCATTGCAACAGTGCCCACCCACCTACATAGCGCCAAGCTACAATCACTGTCCCTTACAGATACCACAAAGGTAAATGACTCACAATCCAAAGGAAGCTTGCCAGAGAAGCCCTTGGGCTTATTCCCAACAGCTAGCCAGTGGGCTACGGATCGGCCGATCCAATCAGAGGATCGGCCGATCCGGACTAATCCCAGCCGATCCGCCCGATCCCAATAAGGGAACGGGGGGTCGGGTCTCACGATTGGATGGGTCCCACTGAAAACCGATCGGATCGGCCGATTCGATCTGGTCTGTGCCGATTCTGCCTTCCTTGATTCCCAGCTACTATAGACTTGCCACCTTCTCTGTCCTAATCAACATACATCCCCACGGAACAAGTAAGCCATCTAGAGGAATACGCAAAGGGTGTCCCTTCTCTCCTTATCTATTCATCCTCGGCACGGAAGCTCTTAACAGGCTTTTGTAAGACTACTTGTTATCAGAGACTAAAGGGTTTCAGATTAAACTACAGGGCGCCAGTCATTTCACATTTGGCCTTTGCAGATGATCTGACAATTTTTGGAGAAGCCACACTCAATGAAGTTGAAAACGTTAAGGAACCTGGATATCTACAGCAAGTCATCTGGCCAACAGATTAACTTCAGCAAATCCGCGATTGTTTTTAACAGGAATGTGAAGGAACAGACCAAAAATGAAATCAAAGCTAGACTTAGGAGTTAAGGACATCAAAGACAATGAATGTGTACCTGTTCCTTGACAAGGCTTTAGGGAAAGCAGCGGAAATCATCAGAGAAAGATTCTACAGGAAACTACAAGAGTGGAAAGCAAAGACCCTCACCATTGCAGGTAGAACAACTCTGATAAAATCAGTCCTGGTGGCAACCCCTACCTACATCATGACTTCCCTCAAATTATCCCAAAAAATCCGTCAAGGAATGTGGAGATCACAACGGGATTTTTGGTGGAACTACAAAGATAGCTCAAGGCATCTCTACACAATTTCCTGGAATAGGATCACCACGCCTCGCCTCTCACCAAACATTATGGGCGAAACTCCTCCAAGCCAAATACTTAAGCAACCAATCTTTCTGGGAAAGGAAGAGCAGCACCCACCAGTCAAAACTTTGTAGAAGCATAATTAATGTCAAAGACATCCTTAGGAGAGGAATCAGATGGCAGTTATGCAACGGCAGGAGCATCAAAATATGGAAGGATCAGGAAAATTACCAACTTCACCCTCCCAGTGACATCGACTCAATGCCCCAACTGGTTGAGATGCTTATATTGAAACCGGAGCACCTCCCATCCCTGAGCCCCCTGAGGAAACTGAAGACACCATCACTTGGAAATTCACCTGTGAAGGGAATTCCCCCCCCCCCCCCCCAAACACACACAGATGCACAGAAACATCCCCCCACGCATAGAAGACATTCTTGGCACCTCCCCTTGCCGAGTCCCCTGAGGAAACTGAAGACACCATCATTTGGAAATTCACCTGTGAAGAGAATTTCACTGCTAGATCAGCCTATAGACTCCTAAGCATGGATGCCCCCCCTCCCTCTCAACCTTAGAATCTGGAAAGTCATATGGAGCAAAGCCCTCAATAACATCCTTCTCCCCCCCCCCAACCCGAAGTCACTCACTTTCTTTGGACTCCACCGAGGCCTTACCACATAATGTTACCAGAGCCAAGTACTCCCATACTGTCGACCCCACTTGCCAACAATGCAGCAATGGCAACGAGAACTCTTCCCATCTTTTCCTTCACTGCACCTTGCCCAAGCTCTATGGCCTATCTCCACCTTAACTATCCATTCAGACATTTTCACAGGTTCCATTCAAGATTGGATCCTCAATTGAGCGAACAAAAGCCGTGAGATTGAATCAAAATCAAGTGTCCTGCTCGGACGGATTGCTGTAACACTCTTGTTTATGGAAAGCTCGCTGCAGGAAGTACTTCAACAATTGTACTCCCCATCCCCACGATACACTGCAGAGCAGAGGCAACTTTCAATGAATGGCTCTCCCAGGCTTCTCAACAACCCACAGTCCCACAGCAGATCCAGGTGGCCAATCAGACATAGGAACCATCTCCCACAAATTATCGGAAGATCAACATGGATGCTGGAACTTCCTCGTCCATGGAGAGAACTGACTGGGATAGTCAGTCTGCAGGGACCACCATGGTAGGGTGATTCCTGGTCATGCTAATCGAACTTTCTCCAACAACCCCTTAACAGTTGAGGCTCTAACTTTCAAGGACTGGTATCAAGCTAGCATGTTCCTTGGATGCACCCACAATCATAGTAGTCAATCCCGTCCCATCACGGCCTGTCCCGGCCGGGACGTCCCGTCCCAGTGAGAAAACAGGACAGAGTCTATCCCAGGATGTGTCCCGGCCCATCCCGGCCTATCCCGGTCTGTCCCATCCCGTCCTGGCCTGTCCCGGCCTTTCCCAATCAGAATTTGTATTTTTACATGAGATTTTTCTAAGTACTTAAGCTCCTTATAAACTTATTTTGGGAGGTTCATTTGATAAATATACTCATTTATAAACCCATAAATCTATCATCAATGCTTCTATTGCATTAATTCTGTGTTATTTATACACTTACATATTTATTTTCAGATTATTCATTGTATACATATGTTCTATATTTGTTGACATATGTATAGAAAAACTTCCGGGACGCGACACCGGAATTGTCCGAGACACCAGAACGTCCCGTCCCAATAGAAAAATGGGGCAAGGATCGGGATGGGATTGACAAGCTTCCTTGGGGCATCAAGCATATCATCAACGACTGGAGAAGGTTGCTCTCCTCCGCTCCTCACATTTGTATCAAGTTCATTCCTAGAAATGCCAACCAAGTGGCACATTTGTTAGCCTCTTTTACTAAGAATATTGAGTGTAATCCCTACTGGGACCCAAGAAGTCCATTATTGTATTCTCCCCACCCTTTATCAGGAATGCAATCGTCATTGAGCTCTGCTCCTTATCATTTGAAAAAATAGTTGACTAGACTCTTTAATAAGATTTTAAAAGAGGGGGTAATGTTGGATGATTGAAGAAGTTTGATGGTTCCTTTCTTTAAAAACAAAGGGGATATACAAAGTTGCAATAATTATCGTGGTATTACACGTATGAGCCACATAATGAAACTTTGGGAGAAAGTAATAGAGAAGCATTTTAGGCTTGTGACTGGTGTTTCTTAAAATCAGCTTAGATACATGCCAAGAAGATCTAGTCATAAATGTGCACCTCTTCTCAGCCCGTCCCGTTTTTCTACTAGGATGAGAATCATGGGACATCCCAACGTCCCATCCCCAATTTTTTTATATACATATTCCAACAAACATAGAACCATAGTTGTCAAGGCGCCCAATTAGGCACTGCCTAGAGACAAAGGTGCCTTTAGGGTGTGTTTGGAAAGGCTATGGGGTGAAGGGAAAGTCAAATAATCCAAAAGCCACCCAAAAGCTCACTCCCCCCTGCTTTTCAAAAAGCAAGTCATCATTACTCCCTTCTCTCTATCTCTCTCTTCACCCTCATAATTCACTCCTGCACACAAGCCAAGGAGGGCTGGTTTGTTTGGAAAGACTCAAGGTGGTTTTTGGATTATTTGACTTTCCCTCCACCCCTACAGCCTTTCAAACGCACCCTTAGAGTGGCCAGGCACCTTTCCTAGGCCACATAAAGGTGGGTCAGGCACTACTTAGGCAGCCCAAGCAACTCACCTAGCACAATCAAGCACCTAGCCCAGTCCAGCAAAATAAGAGGTTCTGTGGATCCTAATGTGTTTCATCAGAATCACATCAGTGATATGTGTCAAGACTCAAGAGTGCAATGCATGCACGTCATAAGCTTCTCCCTTGGGTGCATGAGTACCATATATTTGTTTTGAGTAATACATGTGGCACCGCATGTGGTACTATAAGTTTGCTGCACTGCATGGGGTGTAGTGCCACCCCTCCCCCACCCAAATCCTAATTTCCTTCTCCTCCCCCACACATGCCAATGTTTCTACCCAACAACTGCCACTGCTCGTCATACCACTTGCTACCCCCAAGGATGGTAGTACGGTATCAAAGGATACCGATACCAATACGTACTAGTATCGGTATTGGCCGTATCGGCCGGTACTGGGTCCATTTTGGCCCAATCTGGGCCAGTTATCGACCGGTATCGGTCCACCCAATATGGTATCGACCGATACTGCCAACCATGCTACCACCAGTAGCCAATGCAGTTTGCCGTTTGTTGCCGCAGTCGCCATTGCAGTATCATTGCTACTCATCATGACCGTCATCTTCCATCCACCATGTCTTCTCCATCAACAGTGAGTCTATCACTCTAGCCTCCAATGATGTTCCAGTAAGTCATCTCTCTGTGTCTCCCCCCTCAGTCCACACACATAGTCACATCTCTCTCTCTCTCACACACTCTCATACACACGCATCGACAAGGCAAAAGCTCTCTCTCTCTCTCTCTCTCTCTCTCTCTCTCTCTCTCTCTCAACATGCACATAGCCCACTCTCTACCTATGTTCTTGTGCATACGACCTTCTTCTACTTGCATAGAAGAATATATAATTAATGCATTTAGTGTACATTTTAAGGAGGCACCTAAGTCGCCGTCTAGGCACCACTTAAGCAGCCGCCCAAAGATCAACAGCTTAGGCACCCTAAAAATGCTTTGGGTTGCCTTAGCACTTTGACAACTATGTATGGAACATATATGTACCACAAATGATATATGCGTGTATGTACACATCATATATATATACATAGAGAGAGAGAGAGAGAGTACATACATACTATACATTTTCTCTTTTTTCCTTTTGCAGCTTTCTATGTAGTTTTGATGGTAGAGGAACTCATCTCACCATTTGATTGTACTACCTCTATTTATTTTAAATAAAATTGGCGGTATGATCCACAATTTCTTTCGAAAAAGAAAAGATACATATACATATATAGCACATGAAAATAATGAAAAATAAGGCAATAAAAGTGTTTAGGGTAGGTTTATCAATTTATAAAAAGAGTATGCTTATCAATGAATCCCCATAAAAATAAGTCTACAAAGAGCTTAAGGAGCTTGGAAAACCTCATACTAGAATCCTAAATTCTAATTGGAATAGGTCGGAATAAACTAAGATGACCGGGATGGGCAAAGATAGACTGGACACTCACTGGGACAAATGGGATTGATTACCATGAAAGCTAATTTCTTATTGAAACAATTGAAAAAGAGGTATAGAGAGATAAGAAAAAAATTTACATATGATTTTCATTGATTTGGACAAGGCTTATGAACGAATACCAAGAAAGTTAATTTGGTGGAGTTAAAAGGAGTGTAAAAGATATATTGATGTGGTTAAGGATATATATGAGAGGGCTTTTACTGACATGAGAACTATTGTTAGAGAAACATCCGAGTTTTATTATTATAGGATTACAGCATGAGTACGCATTAAATCCTTATCTCTTTACTTTAGTTAGAAGATGAAGTGACTAAACAATTGCATAGATGCTATCCCTTGGTGTTTGTTATTTGCAGTTGATATTGTTCTAATTGATAAGAATGGTGAGAGTTTCAAGTGATAAGAGCATTTCTGCTAGACACTGCTACGTGAGCCTTCTCTAAACATCAATAGCACATGTAGCTTCTAAACAGATGTTGTTGCTTCCTTCTTCAGATGCCATCTGCTTCACGATTGTCCACTCGTCTGCTGTCCTCTCCTCCCCTCTCTGCTCCCCTCTCATTCCTCTTTGATTGCATCCCTTACTTCACTGTGGTAGAATGGTTTCAAAATTCCATGACTATTTCACACATGCTCAACATTACAGTTGTAACCACACCGGTGATGCCAACCCCATTCTATATGTATTCTTCTTTTTTTTTGGGCTACCTCCCTTACATTGTGGATTACACAATCCTTTTCTCAAGTGCCTCTTTCCCTTGTTAGCCTCTTCCTCAACCATGAGCGGCCTAGAATATGGACACCTTCTCAAATTCTCCCTTTCCGTTTTCTTTTTTCCTATTCCTTTTTCTATCCCTGTAATGGTGTGAATCATGCAGAAATTGCCTTATACTTGTCCCAATTCCATTTTCTGGATGCTGGTCTAGCCTGTAAACAATAATGCTTACGAACTGCTCAAACCAAACATTATTAACTAATAAATTATAAAGCTAATATGAATCCTTGGGAAGAAAAACTGTTACCTTCTCTGAAATATATGGAGTTCAATGACCAAAAAATAGTATTTTAGAATGCAATAGCAGGTTAACAATGAAAAAGGAATTCAGCATATTATTAGCTAGAAACAAGATCATACACTTCTCCACAAGTACTAAATATAATAACTGGAACAAAAGCCATGTGACCCTAGAAAAGGGAGAAAACCCTTGATGATTTTCAAAATGCATATCCCAAAAAATGTTTGCATGTTTAAGTATTTGAGTTTAAGTATTTGAGATGTAAACAGAAAAGAAGACAATTATACCATGCAGAAGCTCTGGCTGTTCAAATGGAGTACATAGTGTCTTAGCAGCTCCCATTTCACCCTTTGTTCGTGCTTTTACATCTTTTTCAACTTCCTAAGATTCACGAAACATTTATGAATGCATACATCATTGCATATACAGTTATATATACCTTACATAAGCAAAGTAAACAACATAAAAACATCATCAGATTATTGGGTTTAGCTAGGACATGAGGCTCAAAATTATACGGACTTGGAACAAATCCTCCAGCTGGTAGACAACTCAACATTCATAAACTAAAATAGAGAAAGTAATAAGATGAATAAAATAAAAGGATAGATGTCAACACCTCGGAAACTAAAATTAACTAGGAACAAGAACATGGATCCTAAACTGAAACTAACTGGGAACAAGACCATGGACCTACTGCCCGTTCACCCTACCTTATAAGATATTAACACTTTTTTAAGGTGACAGTAATCACAATTCATTACTGAACAAAACGGGAAGTACAAAAGACAAAGCCAAAAGGAAAAGAAAGAACACTGCCTCAAAAAGAAGAGGCAACCCTCACATCCTCTGCACAAGCAAATGAAAAAACCCATTTTATCCAGAGGATAAAATAGAGAAAACATAAAAATAACTCAATCGATTACCTGAATCGCGTCAGGCACCCCCAACGCCTCTCAGTTAATTGATTAGGGTCTTAATTGATTGGCCAGGACTTTACTACTGTGAGAAGAAAAACAGCAACTGGACTCTCAGGTAATCAGGTTCCTCCACGGACCACCGCATGGCCTTGTGAATTAGGGGAGGATGACACCAGAAAATCCATTTCGATCTTCGCACCTTTGCTCCAATCAATCACCCAGCTGATAGCTCTTCTCATAATATTAAAAACATTGTTGAAATCATCACTCATTTATTTCTCTCATGCCAAACAGCTCACATCACAGCTGGTAGAAACAAGAACCAAATGTCTTTCTCAGAGGAGTTAGGACAACTACCAGACCACCACTGCATCAGGGAATACACATCCCAAACTTCTGCCAATTGGACCTAAAGAATTTTACATAAAGAAATCCACTGCATATTAATAATGCCACATTGACAGAACAGATGATCAATATTCTCTTCGAACAGTCCACAAAAAATGCATTTGGAATTATTGATTTGAAAAATAGCTTTAATCCTGTCACTCGTTTGGAGTCTTCTCAAAGTCACTTTCCACAGGAACAGCTTGATCTTTTTTGGTAATAATTTAGACCATCTCAAGCCTCCACCATCCAACAGTATCATAAGGGTGTTAACAGAAAATGCACCTCTGTTATTCCATATCTATTTCCCTCTGTCCTCCCGAGTCATATATTCATGTTAATCCTGCCGATGATTCCTAAAAGAGTTAATAGCTCATCCATCTCTAGTTCTGTTGGGTCTCTTCTGAGAATAAGATTCCGGTGAGATGTATCCTCAAAGCTGTAGATCTGTGCTATAGTCGTCATCTTATCCTCAGCAATCTGGTAAATACTCCAGAAGGGAACAGCAAGTGGCAAGTCTGTACACCATTTATCTTCCCAAAATCTGATCCATTCTCCATTTCCTACACAGAAACTAATCCCAGGCCTTATGATTTCTGCTAGTTTAGCCATACTCTTCCAAACAGGTGAAATATTTGAGATCCTGAATATATCAAGACTCCATTCAGAAGCATTGGAATAGTACTTTCACTTGATGATCCTTACCCAAGTAACATCTTCCTCTTCACCCATCCTCCACAGCTATTTGGCTAATAGCACGCTATTGAAAACCTCCAATTTGATCAAACCAACACCCGTTCAATCTTTACTGTTGCAAACTTTGTCCCAAGCTACTAAGTGAAGACCTCCCCTATCACTCTTTCCACCAGCCCCCCCAAAAAAGGAGCTTGTCATTGACTCGATCATTCTTGCTACTGTTTTTGGAATTCTAAGGATAGATAGGTGGTAGTTGGCCGAAGAAGAAAGAATTGTCTTAGACAGAATCCATCTGCCTCCTGATGAAAGAATGATTGCTTTCCAACCCTCCAACCTATGCTCAAACTTTCGGATAAGGTCATCCCAATCCCTCTCTATAAATGCCAATTGTATGCAATAGTCCAAAATAATTGGAAATTGTGACCCTTTACAATCTAAGATATTCGCCCTCTCTTCCACTCTATCCAGGTCCAATTAATTTCCCAATAACAACTGATTTATTGAAATTAATCTTTAGGCATGTAATAGCTTCGACAAGGATTAGGAGTCTTCATGTTACCAAGCATAACATCATGTCCCGAAGATAACAGAAGAGTGTCTCTGCAAATTGTAAGTGAGAAAGCTGAAAACCATTCCTTTTTTGAAGGTGACATTAAGTCACAATTTCATTGAATAAAAGGGAGGGTTACACAGAGAATGAATAGCCCAGAAGGCATCACAGCCAGGATCGGACAAGCCCCGTCCTGGTCCCCATCTACAGCTGAAAGGATGAAAAAATTACAAAGGATGTTTTATCAAGCAAATAAAACAGAAACACACTAAGAACAACCTATCAAGAAATCAATTCCCTCCATTTTCTGGCCTTGTCAAAAAAATCAGAACTCCCCTCCTTGAGGATACGAGCAGCCCTTCCCCATTCTTCCACCCATCTAAATGTACTTCTCAGCAGCTCATTAGTACTTCTGAACTGAAAACCATTCCTTCCAATCTTGAAACCATCTACCAGCCTTTGATCAACAACCCTATCCCACAAAGAACTCATTATCTGTCCGACAATCAAAAATAGTAAAGGTGAGATAGGATCACCTTGTCTCAACCCCCTAGAGCTAGCAAAGTAAAGCATCGTTCTCTATAAAACCGGGGTGTTGTGATACAGTTCATAACCCAGCCAATCTATTTCTCCTTAAATTCCATGCTAGCAGGAGATTGTTGGATGCACTGCCAGCTGACTCTGTCATAGGCCTTTCAAAAATCTGATTTGACAACCACCCCTTCTCTGTTGCACACTTTCTGATTGTGTATAACTTCGTAAGCAGCCAGAAAATTAAGAAGAATAAATCTCCCTTCCTTGAAAGCAGATTGGTTTCTACTAATAACATGCACTAGTATCTTCTTTAGTCCATTCGCCAAAATTTTAGTAATAATCTTGTAACATCCATTAAGGAGACTAATTGACCTATATTCAGGCACAGTTTCAGCACCTTCTCTTTTGAGAACAAGGACAATAAATGTAGAATTGAATCCGCTTACACTGTGTGGCCTGCTCTGAAATTCTTTGATAACTTCCATAAGGTCTCCCCTGATAGTGTTCCAAAAGAACTCAGCCTCCCAACCAATCTCAGCCTCAAACACTGCCAAATCAATTCCCAACCAATCCGACTGGACCTCAATCCTTGCAACCACCCCTCCATCATTAGGAGCAACTTCCACAGCTCTGTCACTCAGGAGAATCGCCAGGGCTCAACCTAGCTTCACCCACTTCTGAACAAATTGAGTAGGCTGAGTCAAACTCGGACAGGTGTTCTTGGTCACTTCCGGCACCCCGTAACTCACTGTCGATGCCATCCTCTCCTTTGACTGATCCAGCATCTCCCTCTTCATAGACCTAGAGGACTTGAAAGCTGCAACAACCTCTGCCCATGTCCAGTCATCAGCATCGACTGGTCTCTGGGATGAAGTAGATGAAGACGATGCCTCTTGTAATGATCTCAAGTAGGATCTCGTTCCTCTACTTAATAGAGGTCCTAAATCTGGACTCTGTAACCATAAGAAAAAGGAATGCTCCATGCTTGGATACCACACATTGTAAGAAGCTTGACCTAATGTTCCTTTATCCCAAGGAATAGATCATATGGGCCAATCCCACTGATGAAATGATGCCACTTTAATTTTAAGAAGGTGAAGCACTGTAAGAATCATCGTTCATCGTGGAACACTTTATTGCCTTCAATTCGTTTCATACGTTCTTCATGGGAGCGCACTAGAGTGTGCCTCTTGGTTCTTTTACTCCCTTCTTAAGGTCATCATCATCATAGAGATCTTTCATGTTTCATGCTAGAATAATAACAATATAATTTTATATAACATAAGGAGCTAGAAGGCTCTTTGTCTTTCTTTTCATAAGTAGTTTCCATGCTCATGTGAGCTCTTGATGGACTTGGTCCATTTAGTTCTTTTTCGTTTCATAAGACGGAAAGTTTCATGTTCTTCTTGCTAGTCTTTATTCTAATTCATGCAAATCAGGTTCTTTGTGATGTGGTTCTCTGAATTGGAGAATGGTTCATAACTAGGTTCATGTGGGGTTCATAGCAAGTCTTCATGTTCTTTTCATTATGTTGAAACTAAAACAGGTACTTAAAACAACGTGAAACATGTTGACGTCAGTCAAGAAGCATGTTAACATCATGCTTTTTCATGTCTTAAACCCCCTTTCACAAGTCTCCAGAAACATAAATCAAACGAACAGAGTTTCGATTTATTTTGTCATGTATTTACACCCCTCAAAACTAGTAAAAACCCAAACTAAAAGGAATACACAGTAGAGGTATTACCCTATCTCTCGAAGTAAAGAGCCTAGCGCAAAGAGAACTCCTCCATCCGTGTAGGAGAGAAGCCAATGTTGCAACCTCAAGTTGGGGAGGAACCACCCCGCTGCAGCCCTCCTTCTCCCTTTCTTTCATTCTTTCTTTCTGTCTTCTTTAAGGTTTCACTCTCTATCTATTCTTCTCTAACTTCTTGTTCACCCCCCAAAATCTCTCTCTTGCTTGTTGTTCTCCCCTCTTCCTTGTTTCCTCCTCCTCTTTCTCACTCTAACCGCCTCTCTCCTGCTTCTTCTCCACCGCCTCTCTCTTCCTCCCTCTCTCACCACCTCTCTCTCTATCTCCCTCTCACTGCCTCTCTTTAGTGACCAGCAGCACCCCCCTCCCTTTTTTTCTTACAGAGAAGGGCAGTATTCCAAATTCAAGAATACGATCGATACAATTGATTGGTCTGTGCGCCTCTCTTATTACTTTTTTACATCCTTCACTCTATCCATCAAAAGATATTCCGCTTGCTGGCTTGTGTTCCGGTTGGGATTGGAGTGGAGGTACCGGTTTTGCTTTGTAAGAGTTTGAGCTGCTCGAGTCTCCTTTGATGAAAATGGTATCTCACTCACTAGTAATGATTAGAAATGCTTGAACCAGTCTCATTCAACTCCTACTTCTCGACGAAAGCGATTCTTTCCTTTCCGGCTTGCAAGTCAAAGAAAGTGGAGATTGACGGCTCAACCAGTCACTAGAGCAGCCCTTATATTTGGCTACAAGGTTGTCTTAGAAATGTATGACTCACTTATCCTCTATGGAAAGAGAATGCTATGAAGCAAGATATATTTATGGACCCTTTCTTTTTGCTTGCTTGGCCCTTATAGTGTTAGATAGTTTTGCTCCTGATGCAGATCATATGCTTTTGAACTAGCACTAGCTGTAAGGGACGGCTCTTTCGAGCAATCAATCTGCCATTCGGTCACTTCCTGCTAAAAGTGGAGCTCTTTTTGGGGTGGACTACACGAGTCTTATGAAAGAGAGCCAAGTAATAGTAATAGCAAAGGCTTTCTGGTTGATAAGTCAACAGATATCACCCTGGGGCAGACAGAAGAAGTTCTAATTCCTTCTACCACCTGACTTGCCTGCTCAAACGAGAGTTTAAGTTCCGAAACTAGTGCCTGCCCATGGAATCACTACTTCTGCCGCTTGAAAGCTTGTCTAAAGGTCTCTTGGTAGGCAGGGGGGAGAGAAGCGGTAGCCTACCCTCCATTGGCCCCCATTAGGCCAAATAGCCAGGCCCAATAACAGGCCTAATAACAGGCTGTTTAGGCCCATTAAAAACCCAATAGAACAGGCCCATTTCAGCATATTAAAAGCCCAATAAAAAACTATATTTTGAGACCCATTAATCAGTCCATTAAAGCCCACTTAAAAGCCCATCAACAGTCACTAAAACCCCGTATCTTAAGGCCAATTAGGCTCAAGGAAAAAAATTACATTTAACCCTAGGTTTTTCATAATTGCATACACATCCCTACTCAATATTGCATGTCCTTACACGTCTATAGAGATGGAGACCAGGAACCATCTACCTCCCACCCCAACCCTTATCCTGTCAGGAATCGTCTGAACAGAGTCCACCACCATAATTTTCGCATACATAAGCATTTCCACCTGTAGAGTTCTAACATCAACCTTTCTCAGAATGCCAAATTTGTCTACCACAGCGAAATGTTTTTACAATCTACACATGAAGAGCAAGGCGTTCCAGTCAGCACCAACATTGTGAACCTTCCTCTGCAAGCTTTGTTCCGCTTTCTTCCACCCAAGGAGAAAATTCCAAGGTGGACTCCACCTTATGCATAATCTTCTTAGCTAGAGCCGCATCTCTCCAGCCTCCCAAGAAGCATCTTGATTGGAGACTCCCGACCGTCCACTGCCTCAGTCCAAGGGGATGAGACAGCCACCACCAGGCATTTGTAAAGAGCGGACCAGATCTCTGTCACCACCGGTGAACAGGGGATATCGACTCTCTGGCAACAGGTCCTGCCGCAGCAGAGGGGTCGGGAGCTAATCTCTGCTATCTTCATACTGGTGGAAGAATGCCTCTGCCTACAGCTACTACCCCTGTGCCCTAAGGCCCCTACTCCTCCACAAAGAAGGCACCTCACCCCCTCCCTACAATCCTTCGCCCAATGACCCTTCTGAAGCCACCGGATGTACTCATCTTCTCCCATAGGGAGGACAGAACAGCACCTTCTCCTTCATCTTCCCCACGGATCCCCTCCATCCCTTCCTTCGAACAACCTGCCAGCCTCCTCTGACATCACCTTCAGGCTGAACTCTCACATTCTCCTCTCTCACCAGATTTCCCTTCACCTCTCCTCTCCTCTCCGTCGTTACATCATGGTCCATTCATCTATTGCCTAATGCAGGGTACAAAATAAACCTAAATAATATGGTCCTTTTTTCTTTTTTTCTTTTTTTTTTTTGGGGGGGGGGGGTGGACGAGGTGCATGGTAACACAACATATTAACACTTATAAATGCCTAATTTCACACAATACCATATTACAACCTTGATTTCACCATTTATAATGGAAACCCTGCAGCTAGTAAAGCAGTACATCTGCTAGAAAAATACATACTAGTGAAATACATCTAGGCCATGCTTCTGTAATCTAACAATTCAGCCTTATTTTGATACCTAAATCATGAATTACAAGGCATACTGGCCTTTGCGCAATACTTCTACAAAAGATAATACATGCTAGAATGAGTAGAGATGTGAGATTTTATTGGGAATAACCACATCATCATCGATTTACAGTTTTCATTGGAATACGCATGAAGACCTAGTCTAAGCTTTTAAATAGAAGTTTTCCCCTTTTTCATCTTTCTTTTAGCAAGAGAGCATTGAGAAGCCCCCATAAAGGCCCTCCCAACACAACAGCAACTTCTGGGAACATAACAACTGGATGGCACACATTTCAGGAAACCAGTCAAGGAGCAACCCAGTGGAATCATACTGCCAATCAAGGTGTATAAGGTGAAAATCGGAATTGCAAGCCAGCAGAAAAACAATGGCTAAAGTACAAAGTTGTGTGTGTGTAAGATATAGTACCTCCTCATCACACCAAGGAGCAAGGATCATTTTCTTCTCATTGAGAGCAGACAAAAATTCATCCCATGTATTAACCTTCTTGATACACTCATCTCTTTTTTGTTTTGCTTTCTCATACAAACTTTGATGGATTCCTTCCAAGATTCTCTGAATCTGTTCAACTAAACTATCCATATGTATGTCCTGTTTAGTACCATCATCACGGCGAACAACACGCACCTATAAAGACAAGGAAATTGAATATGATATGAGCACAGACATATTTGTTCATATTAGACCACTCAAAATATACTGAGGTATATGACACAGAAGAATAACATAATATGCATCCACAGCAAATCTTTAAATAAAGTACATACTCCATAGTATGTGTATCAAAAGAGGAGGCAAACAGAAAATGTGAAGATGGGAGAACATAGGGCAGAGGCATGTTCTGCATCTATTCTAGGAAGCAAAGACACCCATGTTTTGGGTCAAAAATACTCGGGAAAACATAATGATAGAAAGTGGATGGGAGTAACTTCACATCTTATGCTCTTCTCATACTTTCCATTTTTTCATTAAGATTAGAAAAAATGACCATCTGATGTTATGAGAATTTTGCATTTCCATTTGCGTCCCAGTGAGAATTGTTATTACAAAGGGATTACCAATTCCACATGTTTTGCTTGCTAAAAGACTGCCTTTTCTCTTTCCACAATATAGATGTTAATGTAGTTGATTGGATGACAATCACACTACACGGCATCCAAAATTCCCACCCACTATGAAGAAAACATATGCAATTCCAACTCAATCGAATCTCGTCATCACCAACTCAAAATTATGGGAATAAACAACCTATGGAGAAATAATACAATTAGAAGAAACATAAGGGAAAAAATCAGCAGAGTTTTTTGCAAGATTCTTCAAATGGAAATTATAGATGAATAACAAATGTAAAATCCCTCACCTGTTGTTTAATAGACCCACATAAAAACATTTTAGTTACAATTTAAAAGCACAAGATCCCAACCACCATCCATCATTATTTTCACAAATAAAATACAAAATTAATCGTGAAGCATGCATCTAATTCAGCTTTGGAATATGATATATACCATGCAGAAGCAGGCTGGCTGTACAATTGTAGATTTTCAAAAGAAAAGGACAGAATAGTTTGAATGAGAAAGCTCATGGTATGAACTCTTCATCATTCCTTTGAGTGCTGAATCTTTTATTCTTCATGAAAACTAGGGGAACACTTGAGGAAGTATGAGAGAACTGAAAAACAGAGCACCCAGAGCAGAACTAGTACAAAAACCTAACACAAAATCTTCAACAGGCTCAGTTTTCACAGCAGGGCAAACACACAGGTTCAGAGCATGGGCTAGTGAAATGGGCTCAGCTGGCAAATTAAGATCAAGTTATGTGAACTTGGCATGGCAGTGGCATGCAAATCAGTGTATATCATGGATACTAATTTGTGTTAACTTGCTAATTTAGGTCAATACCAGTGTCACACTGCTCACCAGGGAGTTTCAATTTGTTACATATCTCAAGACTGCCACTCTTAATAAGCTCACTTTTCCATAACATAAAACTGAACTCATAGTCTCATAGGTAGGGGTGTTCACTATTTGGTTCAACCCGAAAAACCAAACCGAACCAGACCAAAATTATGGTTTGGTTCGGGTGAAAAGCTGCCTCGGTTTGGTTTGGTTTGAAACCCCCCTCAACCCGTAGAATCCAAACCAACCCAAAAAAACTGAATTAATGTATTATTATAATATCTAACAACCTTCCTCTAAAACACACTTAATAACCACCACCACCCTTCAGCCGTTGCCCGTGTCGCAGGGAACAGTTGTTCCTTGAAGACTATAACCAGCAGAAATAAACATAAGAACCCGGTACAAGACTAAAGGAGTTGAAGCCTCATGGGTGCGATGGAGTTGTGTGCGTGGCAGCGGGGGTTTAGTCCGAGATCGGGATTTTTGTGAAGGCTCCATGCAAAAAAGGTTATAAATGGAAGCCCCTCACATCATCGGGTGTGCTGGGCATGGCTGTTGTCCCACGGATGGCCATAGAAAGTGTCTTTATATTGATAAAAATATAGGTAGGGTAGGTGTTTTTGGGCTGGCAGGCAGCTGGACTGGGCCCAATGAAAAATTGATTTGTGGGTTTGGCGCCCAAAGAAGATTGAAACCGAACCAAACCGAATAAAACCGAACTTTTTCAGTTTGGTTTGGTTCGGTTTATAAGAATGAATCAGTTTGGTTCGGTTTGAAAAAAATTTCTCCTAAACCAAACCAACCCGACCCGTGAACACCCGTACTCATAGGGTTCTTGATGAATAATCCATCCCAGCCCGGTTCAGCCTTCTTCCCATGAACATATACAAAATTTAAATCATCAATTAGACCAGTCTCGTGATCGGAAGGTGCATCATCCATGGACTCCTCCCATTCATGCAATGTAGTATGAGTAAGACTTGGGGCACCGGCAGCCGGCAGCCGGTCCTACTGGCTCCCGGTGTTTTCATTAAAAAGTTATTTTTTGAAATTTTTTTGGTGGTCCCCATTATGACCTACATGGCCCTACAATCCGATCTCCAATCGAACAATCCAAAAAAAAAAGATGAAAAATCAGCTGGGTTTTGTATTTTTCATCTTTTTGGGGGGTCATCTGATCAGAGATCAGATTGCATGACCATGTAGCTCAGGTTGGGGGCCATCAAAAAAAAATTCAAAAAATATTTTTTAAAATGAAAACACCAGGAGCCAGTGCAGGACCAGCTGCAGGTGCAGCAAGTCTTTCTCTTGTAGTATTTAAATTGCAGTGAAACCTCCTTGAGTAATGATTATCAGACACAAGTTTGGATTCACTATTGGCTCTTGGAACAATAACTTCTAAAGTGCAGGTGTCCAGGTTTTCTTGTTTGACAGAGCTTAACAGTGCATTTTTTGCATCAATCATTATTCATTTTCACATTCAATGTGAGTTGGTAACACCCCAAAGGACTCCTACATTTCCCCCAAGGAACAGAGACTCAAAATTCATTAACTCCAACAGATTAAAGAACAAATCCAGATAGTTCAAGAAATCCAACAAAAAAAGCTTTAGCTTTTATTCAACATGAAAAGAAGAATGGCCGAGATTGATAATCTTGAATAAAGAGAAAACTACAAATGCTTTGTATTCAAACTGTGAACTTTGACTCAATCACTAGATTTGGGATGATGGGAAATTAAATGTGGCATGCTTCCATGACATCTTTCGACGTTGTGACAGAGATGATGTTTTCAAGAGATCCTGAAAATTTCACCCATCTCATTAACAAACTTTTCATGGTAAATGTCCAATGTGGAAAATGCATAAACAGACTTCCCAAACATAGGTGAGATCTGCAATTTCAATGTATGTTACCTAGAGAAAACTGTAATAGTAGTATATGTTATCCAGGTCAGAGAACTATCTGCACTAAATTCTATATAAACAGTACATTCCTTACTGGTACTTTACCTAAAATGTTGCCATCCTAACTCCCTACTCGGTATGTCCTGTGCTTGAGTGACCTAGAGCTTAATGGGAAGAAACAATGAATGGGGTTTGGAGAACACAGAAGGAAGGCATGCATCATGCACCAAATAATTGAAATAAAATTCCTTTGTTTAACTTTGAAGATGGCAGTAAGCAGATACAGCTATTCCGTTATTCTCATCTCCAAGGCTCAGTTCTGTTGATACTGAGTGCAGATGACAGTGGCATAACCATTTTTTATCTGGGGTATGATGGCTGCGTAGTTCTGGAGTGTGTGCCTCTTCAGGTAGCAGACATTGCATACACTCTTGCATAATCAGTATGTGTTTGCCCCCAAGTTTCATGCACCTGGCCTTTTGTCTGAATGATCCAAATACTTGGGGGTGAAGTCACTAGACACATGCCAATTGAAGGTTTTATTGATCCCTCTACCTCGGGTGAACATTTCGTAGCAAGGTAAAAGTTACATCACATATAGCAGAGTCTTTCTCTTTTTATTTTGATATAAGGATTCAAAGCAAGGTTTGTCATATCACTGATCTATAGCAGATCGTATCTTCCCACATACAAGTCAGTACCAATCCGATTTGCACAAATCGAGGTGATTCAAGTCAATTTCTTGCAATGACCTAATCACGAGCAGCCAAGTAGGAGGAGAGGACTATCCATAAGAAAGGGCAACCCGCAAGTGAAGCGGTGTGGGGCCACCATGGTGTGGAGTCAGCATGGTGTGGAGCTAGCACTGCATCAGGGGTTGGGGAAGGAATGAACCAGATTAGTCATGTATCGAAAAATAGGAAAAAAAATTATTGAGCTATATATGAAGGGATCGTATCTATGACTTGTAAGACGCCTTTTTGGGACAAAACCGTGTGGGTTTAGCCCAAAGCGGATAATACCTCACAAGGGTTGAATCGGTTCATTACATAATGGTATCAGAGCAAGACCCGTACAATACGATATGGGCTGGTTTGGGGAATGATGCGAAAGTTGGTAGGCTTGTAATGATCCAGTCACGAGACGAGCAGGAGGAGAGGGTTATCCATAGGAAAGGACTACCCATAGGAAAGGGCTATCCGCAAGTGAAGCGGTGTGGAGCTGCTATGGTATGAAGCTACCACTGCGTCTAGGAGATGAGGCAGGAATGAACCGGATTAATCATGTATCAAAAAATTGGAAAAAGTTACCGGACTATATATGAAGAGACCGTATCAATAACTTGTGAAGCACCTTTTGGGGACAAACTGTGTGGCCTTGGCCCAAAGCAAACAATACCTTACAAGGATTGGATCACGTCGTTACATTTTCTTTTTCTTTTTTTTTAGATTCTTGAGTTTTTTTTTTTTTTGAAAGTGACAATAAGTAACAATTTATTAAGAAAAAGGGTACCATAAAAAAAGTACAATAGGGGAGAAGACTCTGACCACAAACACAAGAGAAAAGAAAAAGAAAAACCTACAACACATCACCCTAACCCCCCCCCCCCACAATAAGGCACTCAAAAACAAGGAGTCCCCTCTGGACTATCACTCGTGTTCCGTTTTATCAAGAGAATAAAACAGAACAAAACATAAGAAAAGGAAAAATATTACATCACAAAATGTAATTTCTCCAATATTTCGCCTTAAGGATGAGCTCATCAAATCTCTGTTGATTAAGTTCACTGCTAGGCTCCAGTCTTTCACTGAGGATATAGTTCTTGTAAGGATATCATACACTTTATTGCATTCACCTCTAAATTTCCTTTTGTTCCTTTCATGCCACACTGCCCAAAGCATAACAGGGACAAACAAGGACCAAGCCTCTTTATGATCAGAATTCTGGCACAACCGATTCCAATACCTCATCAGGTCTAAAACTGATGGCTGTTCTATCCACCTGATATCTAGGGCTTTACACAGGGTCTTCCACAACACTGAAATAACACCACATTTACAGAACAGATGATTCTGATCTTCCTCAAACACTGCACAGAAAACACATTAAACATCCTGAATATGGAATATCTAGTTAATCCTTTTGCCAGTGGGCAATCTATTCCAAGCAATTTTCCATAGAAAAATCTTGATCTTGTTGGGAAGGAGCTTATCCACCAAACCAATCCTTCCCACCAAACCCTGCTGCCTCCATCATCCATAACTCTCACTACGGACTTGACTGAGAACTTCCCATTACTATTCCATTTCCAGAATCTTCTATCTACCTCATTGCTCCTTAATTGAACCTGATTGATAATTGCTAACATACTGTTCAATTCCTCAAATTCCACATCTGAAGGAACCCTTCTCAGAATAAGATTCTAGTTGCCTTTGCAGATATCATTCGCCACCTGGTCCACTGATGCCTCTGTATTAGAAACTGCAGAGAAAAGATTGATAAACTGCTCCACCAGAGTCAGCTCACTCCACCACTTATCCTTCCAAAAAAGGACTCTCTCCATTTCCAATGTGCAGAGGAAAGGAAATAGAAATAAAATCACTAGTCTTGACAATTTGTCTCCATATGGGAGACAAATTATGAGAAGAGGGAGGAACTAAATCCCACGTGCCGTTATGGTAGAAATACTTTTCTCTGACAATAAGAGCCCACAGAGAATGCGACTCTTCCCCTAGCCTCCAAAGCCATTTCACCAACATAGCATAATTATCATAATTAAAAGTCTCTACCTTCACCTAACCAGCTCCCCCCTGCTCCTTACTCCTACAAACATAATCCCATTTGATCAAATGTAACCCTTTCTTCTCCCTTTTTCCTCCGGACCAGCAAAAAGACCTTCTAGCAGCTCCAATCTTCCTCACAATCATCTTAGGTGCATTGAATATAGACGGGAAATAATTGGTCATAGAAGAGAGAACAGTCTTGGAGAGAATCCATCTTCCACCTGCTGAGAGTAATTTT
Organism: Zantedeschia hybrid cultivar; assembly: GCA_030544215.1. Classification (NCBI taxonomy): domain Eukaryota; kingdom Viridiplantae; phylum Streptophyta; class Magnoliopsida; order Alismatales; family Araceae; genus Zantedeschia; species Zantedeschia hybrid cultivar. The sequence continues at coordinate 7,884,295 of JARZZO010000013.1, read as the reverse complement.
CCTTTCCATCCTTCTAGACGCGAATCAAATTTCTTGACAATCAAATCCCAACTATTACCTTTTATGGACCCATCAGTAAAAGGCAGTCCAAGGTATTTAATTGGGAAATGAGCCCCAGAACACCCCAACGATCCAGCTATAGATTCCACCCTGCTCTGAGACAAATGGATACCAATCACCTCAGATTTTGTGAGGTTAATCTTGAGACCTGTAATAGCTTCCACAAGCATAAGTAACTTCTTAATATTCTGAATACACTCCTCCTTATCTACCGAGAAGATCAAAGTGTCATCAGCAAATTTTAAGTAAGTTGCAACCTGCTCCTTCCTATAAAGAAACCTTCAGTTAAATTCAAATGAGCTGCTTGATCCCACAAAGAGCTTAAAATCTGACCAATAAGAAGGAAAAGCAAAGGGGAGATAGTGTCCCCCTGCCTTAAGCCTCTAGAGCTACTAAAGAAGCCATAAGGCTCTCTGTTGACAAGAATAAAGAACCTTGGAGAGGTAATACACCCTAACATCCAATCCATCCACTTCTGAGCAAATCCCATCATCCTCGGAGTATTCTCAATGCATTGCCAGCTGATAGAGTCATAGGCTTTTGCAAGTCAAGTTTCAGTAGCACACCCTTCTTGTTCCTTGACTTCTTGAGTCTATTAGCCAAAATAAACCTTCCTTCCATGAAGGCCGACTGATTTTTTCCAACAAGCTGCACAAGAACCTTCTTGAGTCTATTAGCCAAGATTTTAGTTATCATTTTGTAGCACCCATTCAACAAACTAATAGGTCTAAATTCTGTAACTCTAGCAGCACCCTTTGTCTTGGGAATAAGCACTACATAAGTTGAGTTAAAACACCTCACACTCGCTGATCTCTCCTGGAATTCTATCATTACTGCCATCAGATCCTTCTTAATCAGCTCCCAAAAAAACTAGTAAAACCCAAGTGAAAAATCATCTGGCCCTGGTGATTTATTGGGGTTCATGTTGAACACTGCATCCTTTATTTCCTCCTGAAAAGGCTGACAAAGATCTTCAGCTGTTGTTACATCAATCTTGGAAGAATGTCTTCCCCCAAATGTGGTCTCCGCCAACATTCCTCCTTGAACAACTGCTCATAAAATCTTATAACATTTTCCTGAATTGCCTTCTTATCTTCTATCAGTTCCTCACCCACTTTAATGTGCTCAATCCTCAAAGATCTTCTTTTTGCACTAGCCACAACATGGAAGAAAGATGAGTTTTTATCTCCTTCCCTGAGCCAATGTTCTTTGGCTCTTTGTTTCCACTTGATCTCGTCCCTTAGAACTGCTTCATTGAATTTTCTCTTGTAACTCCTCAATGCTTGTTCCTCATCCAAGGACAAAGAATCTTGATCACCTTTGACTTCAAGTGTTTCAATTTGCTTCAGAGTTTGCTGCTTTTCTTCAAATAAACTATCAGAAGTATCCTTCAGCCACTGTTTGATGCATTTCTTGACGCATTTGAGCTTCTTCATGAAAGATAAAGAAGCATACCCCCCTGAAGGAGCTTCATTCCACCGTTGAACCATCAAATCCTTAAATCCTTCATGTCTTTGCCAAGCCAGCTCATATTTAAACAACTTCACTTTTCTTTCCTTCATACTAGTCATCAGATACCATGGTAGGCCGGGTCGGTCCGGGTCGGATCGGATCGCCCAGTCCGCTCGGAAATCGGGCGGTCCGAACCAACCCCGAGCCCCGACCCAACAACCCCGGCCCGGGATCGCTGGGATCGGGTTGGGTCGGCCGGGTTGGCCGACCCGGTCTCGGGTCAGACCGGGTTGGACCGGTCCGACCGACCCGAGCCCCCAACGGCTAGTTCCGAACTAGCCGTTGGGAAATGGGTTCCCAACGGTTAGAAGGGGCTTCTAAGCCCCTCCAAGTCCCTATAAAACCCCCTCCTACCCTTTTCTCCCTCATTCACACAAATTCTCATTTCTCTCTCGCTCTAAAACTTCTCTCTCTCTCTATAAGCTCTCATACTCTCTCAAAGACTCAAAGCTCTCTTAACTTCTTTCTCTTCAAACTTCCAAAGCTCTCTAGAGTTCTAAACTCTAAAGGACGGACGGACGGACTACATCAAAAAATTTTCATCATATTATTTTTATTGCATTTTAATTTTTCTCTCTAACCACTTTTTGTCTTTGTAGCTTTTTTTCTCATGTCTCTCACTCTCCCTCGAGATATGATATGAAATCTCACTCTCTTTCTCTATGTTTTTTCTTCTTTCTCACCATTTCTCTTTATGTAATTACTAATTATCTCTTTCCCTATTAATATATTTTTTATTTTTAAAAATGTCGACTTCTGAGCATAATGAGGCCACATCTGTCACATCTCGTGGTGACCCGGGATGGAACCACTGCACCGTCGTGGACATGGCTTCACGCAAGGTCAAATGAAACTACTGCAGTCGGATTATTTCGGGTGGAGTTTTTCGTCTAAAGCAACATATTGGGGGGGTCAAAGGAGAAGTGAAGGCTTGTACTGCTGCACCACTAGAGGTAAAAAAATCAATTCAAAAATTACCTACGACAAAGAGAGTTGGAAAAAGGAGCAGCATCAACAATGAGAGGCCAAATTATGGAGGAAATGATACGGCTCTCAGGTCAAGGTATTCATATTCACCCTCCGAGAGATAGATCTCGGGAGGGAGATATAGACCCTACCAAAAGGAGATCCACTGCATTTGAAGACTTTTCTCGAGGTATTCTTTGATTTAAAATTTTCAATTAATTATTTACTTATTTATACTTCATCTCGGTTAAATTAGTCTAATCATCTATTTTAATTTAAAGATGATATACGTCGAGCCATAGACGAAAGTAGAAGATCTTTTGCTGATGAGCATGTGTATAGACGCACCGGTCGACACGTTGGGCAAGAGAGTGGATCCGGACATGGATCCAACGAGGAGGAAATTCATGACTTGACTAGGGACAATGATCCTAGGGTGGGTCCTATAGATGTTTTCCTAACAAGACGGAGAGATAGACAACCATCAATCACAGCTGCTATGAAGAACCTGAAGGTATGCAAGGAGAAGATTGGTCGTGTTGTTTCGAGATGGTTTGTTTATAACAGTGTACCTGTCAATGTTGCAAAGGTTCCTTATTGGGAGGACATGATTGAGACTATTGGAGATGTGGGTAAGGGTATTCCTAGACCAACCCCCAAGGAGATATACAACACTTATCTTCCTCAAGAGGTAAGTGATCTCCAAGAGTATATCAAGTCGTTCGAGCGAATTTGGGATGAAAGAGACTGCACACTAATGACAGATGGTTGGACAGGTGAGTACATTGAATTAGTTTAACATATTTAGAATTTTAGATTAACATATTATATTTTTTAGTTAATTTAGACATTCTCTAATATCTATAACATTATTTAAATAGGAATTACGAGAAGAAGTATGATTAACTTCCTTATATACTGTCAAGCTGGGACTGTATTTTGGAAGTCCGTAGATGCTAGTGGAAAGGTAAAGAATGTTGAATATCTTTTTAAGTTAATTGATGACATTGTGGAGCAGGTGGGAGAAGATCGGGTTGTACAAGTTGTAACAGATAATGCAGCTTCATATAAAGTTGCTGGCCATATGTTAATGGAGAAGAGGCCACATCTATATTGGCTTCCTTGCTCTGCTCATTCCCTAGATTTGATACTAGAAGATATTGGGAAAGATGTAAAAATTACTTGAACAGTGAAGTCAGCCCAATTCATCACATCGTATATTTAAAACTATAACTATGTGCTCACGTTGATGCGTGAACACACTGGACAGAGGGAGTTACTACGTCCTGGGGTAACTCGTTTCGCCTCCACATACATTTCCTTGGAGTATACAGTCACAAAAACGCCCCTTAAAGCAAATGATTTCAAGTAAAGGATGGGAGGATTGGATGACAAGACACGCAAAGCGTGATGCTAGAGACAAGGGGAAGTAGGTTGAGGACTTGATTGAGAGCCGGGAGTATTGGAAGGATATAAAGATGATCTTGAGCATAGTTGAACCTCTTGTGCTAGTTCTGAGGATGGTGGATGGAGATAAGAAGGCCACAATGGGATATTTATATGAAACTATAGACCGTGCAAAGGAAGACATTGCTAGGGCCAACAAAAATACATACAGAAAGTGGTGGGATATCATAGATGCAAGATGGGATAGGACACTCCACCATGACTTGCATGCGGCAGGTAACAAAATAAGTCAATCTATATTGGTTGCCATTTTATTTCCTATAAGTTTTATTTCCTTTTTATTTTTTTTTCAATTTTTTAGGTCATTTCTTCAACCCAAAATACCAATATAGCTCTGCTACTCAAAATGCGCCCAATGACGAAGAAGTACTCCGTGGGACTCAAAATGTAATTCGGCATTTGTTACATGATGAGGATCGAGCTATCATAGCATGCAACAAAATGCATCACTATAGGCTCCGGACATTACATTTTGGTACTCATCGTGCTCAACGGGCAGTCATGTTGCTTTCACCAGGTATTTAGAATTTTACAGATAACTAGTACTTTCACGAAATTGTTATCATGCCTAGGCTTTACAAATTACAATACTATTGTTAGTTGGATCATTATGGAATTACAGCTGATTAGTGGATGGATCATGGGAAGGGTCCAAGTTATGAAGATCTTGCTTATGTTGCTATCTGTGTATTGAGCCAAACCACCTCCTCTTCTGGCTGTAAGAGGAACTGGTCTACATTTAGCTTGATACACATCAAGTAAAGGAACCGATTAAACTCAGCGAGATTGGAGCAATTGGTCTTTTGCCACTACAGCATGCAGTTGAAATTAAAGAATCTTCACAAAATTCAAGAGAACCAAAGAGAAGAAGAACGATGGAGAGATGAAGTTGCTGGAAGACCGGTGCAAGCAGAACAACAAGTTGAGGAACCAATCGATCTGGACGAGATATTTGAGGAGCAGAACCCACTGAATGCATGGGTGGATGCAAGGAATGTTTTGGGTCCATCAGAATTTGATCCAAACGATCGGTCATGGGCAGAAGGACAATTAAATGGTGTCCCCTTATCCGTTGAGTTTCAACTTCCACCTCCTTCAAAACGGCAAAAGAAATCCACCCCACAAAGTTCAGGTAAGGGTAAAGGTAAAAGAACTCATGTTGATATTGCAGATTTAGAAACTGTACAAGAAGATAAGTCAGACGAGACATCAGAGCCGAGCGACAAAGTCGTTTACCAAACTTCAGACGACTCTACTTCGGCAACGACTACCCCTGACGATGACGATGATGATCCACATGGAAGTCAAGGTGGATCCTTGCAACAACGGTCATCTCGAGGACGTGGATCAAGTCAACATAGTGAAGCTCCTCCAATGATTTTCACAGGAGAGCAAAAATTTACGCATGCTACGCAGGATGATGACCACTCCAGTAGGTTGGCTAAGGACACATCAGCAACAGATAAAGGCAAAGGAAAACAACAACAAGAGTTCCTAAAGAGAACATTCTCTCAAGAACATTCGTTTGATGCATCCTCTCAAGTTCCATTAGAGGGTTATAGTCCTTATGGATATCCAAGTACATATTATCAACATCCACCACCCTATGATGCATTGAGTTACTTAGGAGGATATCCCACTTATCCTCCAACTTCAGATGCTTCCTCTTATCAATCCTCAACCTCAGAAAGATCTTATCATGGGCCAAAGACACAAGGATGGATACCGGTGACAATAATCTACCCATTCACAGATGAGTATAACCGGTTTGTACAGGAATATGAACAATGCTACCAAGCTTATATGTCTTGGGCCGATTATGTGCAACATTTGTATAGCACCTACAATGTAAGGCTAGAATAAATGTATGTCTACTTGTTCTGTCACTTTGTATGTATGTGTGTTTTTTTTGTACTATCATGTAATATTTAGGGGTAAGGTTTTATGTCCCCCCCATGTATTGTATTCAAGTTTTTTTCAAAGTTAATAAAAATTCAAGGGCTTACCCAAGGTCCTAGATAAGTTTTGGGTAAATATAATTTTTTCTGATTTTTTGAAATTTTTTCTTATTTTTTGGACTTGTTTTTCTAATTTTCCCTATTTTCTTCTACTTTTTCCCTTTTTTAAAATTGGATCGGCCAGACCGGTCCGGCTCGGTCCAGACCGGTCCGGAATCGGGTCGGATCGGCCAATCCACTCGGTCAGGACCGGACCGATCTGAGTCCGACCCACGAGTTGGCCTACCTTGTCAGATACAAAGGAGTATGATTAGAAACCATGCGAATCAACCCTTTAACCTGTAAGGAAGGAAACAACTCTAACCACTGGGTGGAGATAAGAATTATGTCAATCCTTGATTGAATACAATTCTTCTGGAGGTTCAACCATGTAAGCTTCCTATAGGAATTTCCAGATCAATCAGCCCACTCCCCCTGATCCAATCATCCTCCATCTCTCTTTCCTATTTCTGAGAATTAGACCTCTCCCCAGGATACCTTACGCAGTTAAAATCTCCTACAATGCACCAGGCCTCTTGAAAAAGTCATATAGTCTATGTAGCTCCTGAAAGAAGCATTCCCTCTCCTGTTCACTATGTGGACCATACACAGATGTGATAATCCATCTCTCCCCACTGTTAATGGCAGAAAAGCAAACTGAGATAGAGAACTCACCCACATCACAGACTACCCCTCTGAATTTTCTGTCATTCTACAAGATCAACTCCCCCCCCCCCTTCAGTCCATTTGCAGGACAAATACCAAATCTATTCAAAAGAGACCCCACCCAGCCTTTTAAGTATATGATCATCTAGCTTCATGATTTTGGTTTCTTGAATATAAAGGCAGTCTAGGCATAGAGTTAAAGAGAGATCACTCACAGCTCTCACCTTTAACTCACTATTAAGACCACTTATGTTCCATGAGACAAGCTTCATAGCGAATCAGAAGAAATCACCGCTCTCTTCCTTTCTTATCCCTCAGAGTATCACATACTTCATTGCTCTGAAGGTAACGCATTTCTCTTTTCCGAATTTTAACTCCTCCTCCCTGTCCTTTTCTTTTAGCTGAATTCTAAAGAGCTTCGGACCTCCTAAGCTTCTTTAGGAAACTTCTGAACACTCCTTCCTTGCCCTGGAACGAGATTCCAATTTTTCCTACCAAAGTGCATCAGTTCATGAATCCATACATTCTCTGATGTCAGATACAGAATAGAGATAGGATTGGAAGCTGAAACAAAAGGCACAATCGTCCCAGCAGACGTCTATTCTCAGAGTCACTCTTCACCAAAATCAATACTCTGTTTACTCCCAATGTTGCCACTATTCTGTTCAAGGTTGGTCACACCCTGGTGATCACTAAAACAGAACCCAGAACCCCTCATCATCCCCATGATCCAGCAAAACAATGTCTTCCTCTATCAGCACCAACGACAAACTCCTCTCTGCACAGGTGCTCTCAGAGTTTAAGACCTCTTCAGAATCTTCCGCAACAGTCTGAGACTGCACCTTCAACATCTTCTTATCTGCAAACTTAGAAGCAACACCCTGGTCTTCCCGTAGAACATGGATGGCAGTACCGGTACCGGTACTGGTATCAGTGGGTACCGGTACCGGTATCGGCCATACCGGCCGGTACAAGTATAAAATGGCTAGAAAAATTCAGGAAAAATCAGAGAAAATTCAGAAAAAATGTGAAAGAAAAAAAAAAAAAAAATATATATATATATATATATATATATATATATATATATATATATATATATAATTAATTAGATATGTGTTGAGTGTGACAAAGGTGGATTAAGACAAAGAAGTACACATAACACATACTAAATGACTATTTTGATATAGATTAAACATGAAAAATATTATGCTAATGTACTAAACATTTACAAATAATAAATGTTAATGAAATCAAACGATCCTTACCCATGAAAAACATAAGTGAGTATACTAGTATGGAAAATAACCCGTAGACCCTTCTGAAGAAGTCCTAATTTTTAACCCTAATTAAGGTCAAATTTGAGATTTTTCTCTAATTAGGGTTCAATGAACGCAATTGACAGCATGCTCCTATTTTAAATTATGCAATCAACATTAATTAGGCTTCAATTAATACTTAATTGAAGTAATTGGACAAAAACCCTAATTTTAACCGCTAATTAGGGTCGAAAATTGGGGGTTATCTATTTTGCTAAGAAAACGAACGTAAATAATCTAGTAACAGTTAACAACTCAAAAATAATTTAAAGATTTAAATATATATCATACCTTCTTCTATTTCCCTTTTTCTTCCACCCAAAAGGGCCAAAACCTCTCCGACAGCGGGCTGTGACGGCAGTGGCGGCAGTAGGGGGCGGCGGCGGCACCTTCTCCTCCTTCCCCTGCACCCCTTTTAAGGGGGCGTTTCACATGTACCGGTCCAGTTTCGGGCGTACCGACCGATACAAACCGGTACCGGACCGGTACCGAACCGGTACAATATTTTTTTATTATTATTATTTTAAATATAGTATCGGACATTTGACCCCGTACCAGTACCGGTGCCGGCCGATATCGGTACGTACTGGCCAGTACTGCCAACCATGTCGTAGAAGGCCAAACTATGCAGGAGTCTTCGACCCTCCAAGAGGAACACTGCCTCCCTCAACAGCCATGGTCAGAGCACCTTCGAATCGAGGAAGAAGCTTGCTCTTTGCCGGAAGTGAGGGGGATGGAAGAGCCGGGTATTTCGCAGGCCAGTCATGAAGAAACGGGTGATCTGCGGGCCAATTTAATGGGTCTACCGGATGCCCGCATGACTTACCCACGGAATAAACCCCTGGATCTATGTATTGGGCCCCAATCAAACCGGCGGATCCATGAAGGACCCGTAACTATTGATCTTCTCCGCCCGCCTCAACCAGCACAGACGTTTCCTTGAAGACAGGGCTACATGCAGCAGCATCCTGGACCCAGCCCCCAACTAGTGCCTCGAGCATCGCAGCATCATCAAGAATCTTTTGCTATGTCGAAGCCCACGGATCTCTTAGGAGACACAACTGATCATTCCCAAAGCCATCACATAAGGAAGCCAAGACATGATCAAGTTGACCAGTGAGCAGACTTAGCCACCCTGCCTAAATCCCCATGACTGAAGACTCAGGACTTGCCACGTCACCGGCGCCCCTATTCCACTGATGATGATCCCTTTTGAGACAACGCCGGCGAAGCAACCACCCGTAGTGCCTCCTAACATGCCCTATACCTCATGTATTCTGTTGCGACCTCTGCCTACGTCCAGTTAGGTTGCCCGACAGAGCCCCCATAAATCACTTCCTTCTCCGGTGTGATAGACACCCAAAATCTCACACCCCCCAAACAGAGGATGATCTTTTGAGGGATGTTAAGCATACTATCCACTTCTACTCTCACCCTGGCATGAATCAAAGAACCAAAGTGCAAGGAACTGTTGTCAACTTCTTTCAAAGAGCCGAAAGAGGAGACCACAGTTTGAAAGACCTCCACATTCCAAACATGTAATGGGATCCCTGTGATCCGACACCAACAGGAAAGTCCACCAAGAATAGGGGAAGTTCCAGTTGTCAGAGACCACGCAAAAATATAAACAAGAGGACAATCCCCAAAAATAAGCTTGAGCTCTAACGCTTCCTCCTTCCACCCTTTCTGCTCCGACTTCACAATAAAAGAGAACTCCCGAAGGTTTCTGATCCACCAGTTCTTCACTGTTGGCCAACGATGGTGGAGGCACTTTTGTTTGCAGCTCCTCCTCTGCCAATTCTTGAGACTCAGAGGCCTTAAAGCTTGCATGGTTGTCCCGCTTCAACTCAACTGTGATAACCACACTGTTCTCCAAGAACCTTCGAGCCCCAAAAAACTGCCGGAGACCAAGGTACCTCAACTTTAGTAGTCAACACTGCTGAAGTTGGAGGCACCGACAAAGAATGCTTCGACAGCCTAGAAACTCGGTCCTTCTTCTCCACTACAGACCCTACCTTGCACGCCCATCTCCTATGCCCAATCCCCTAGCATCTCAAACATTTCACTGCATGTCTACACTCCTTTGCCCGGTGACCCTGTTCCAGGCATCTTATACAAACCCCCCGGTGGCAAAGGTATGACAGGTTTGCTTCTGACATCCTCCCCCCCCCCCCCCCCCCCGGACAACTTCTTCATGTTCCTCCCCTGGACCGTCTGCCAACCCTTCCTCATCAGAGAAAGCTGCAGCGGAACCCCCTCCTACCCCTGAACCTGTAGCACCAGCTACCCTCCCCTGCACATCACCTCCCGCTCAAACCTCTCCTCCCTCTTGCACCAGCCTACGCTCTCTTCCACTCATCTCTCTAATACCAACCCATATGTTTTTAGATTCTTGAGTTTTATTAATAATTATAACATAAACAACCTTTTAAATAGTGTGCTTTGTTAATAGCAATGAGTTTAAACCACATTTAAGAGAGATGTGCCCTATTAATCTATATTAAAGAATAAATTTACTTACCACATTGAGAAACTCAATCTAAAACAACTCATTATAAATGTAAAACAACCCATAAATGACACATGTTTAAAGAAATGTGCCCTATTAATCGGGCCATATCGAGCCGGATTGGACCAGATCACAGCAGACCGTGAGCGACTATTGCCATACAGCACGATCTCGTTCGAGTCGCAATGAGCCTAATCAAGTCAACTACGACTGGACAAGTCCATGTGTCCCAACAGATCGCAGTCACCCAGATATGAGTCAAGTCAATGAGTCGGCACAATGCGGTAGGATACCGCTAACCATGATTCTAAGTACCATATTTTTCAAATCCTCTCAAAAGAATGTTAGGTCTAAACAACCAAGCATGCAGTAAGTACTTCAATTGATAGGAAGGGGGGGCAAAACAAAAACAGAGAGGTAATGGGGCATCAATTATTACAGGGAAAGAATTACAGTAGCAAATTTTTATATGGCATTGTCTATTATGAGACGATAAGGGACATGGTTCTGGTTTCTATTTCTCCCTCATTAAGAGCATAGACAGGGGAATCCCAAGTATTGGCATAAGGCCACTAGAAATTTCACAAATGAAAAATCACAATGATACAACCCCAAATCTCCCAGAAAATGAGTTTGTATAATGTAGATAATTCACTAGCGCAATAATAGTTTGAAACTTTGAAGCTTCTCCAACTATTACATCTGTAGCAGCTAAGAAACTCTGTCAGTCACTCACAACTGTGAACAGAAATCTACTGCAAGAAGAGAGAGAGAGAGAGAGAGAGAGAGAGAGAGAGAGAGAGAGAGAGAGAGAGAGAAGAGAGAGAGAGCACTAGTGACATAAGAACCAAGGAATATCAGAAAACTAAATAATGATGCCCAAATGACAGTGGTAATGTTAAACGTGCAGTTCTGATTTTTTTTAAAAACCAAAGTTGCTTCTGAATTACCTGATTATTTGCCAAGTCCTTTGGACCAATTTCAATTCTCAAAGGAACACCTCTCATTTCCCAATGAGAATATTTCCATCCAGGTGAGTAATTATCTCTTAAATCAGCTTCAACTCTCAAACCTGCTTCACTTAGTAAGTTCACTGTTGAGGAGCAGGCATCAAATATCCCATGGGTGTTTGCATCCTTGTATGGCACAGGAATCACAATGACTTGGACAGCTGCTACTTTGGGAGGTAACACCAGGCCTTTGTCATCACCATGAACCATCACCATTACACCAATCTGCAAAAAGCATTATGCATGTTTCATGTCCAGTGTTGGAAACCATAGCCAAAGAATTTGATGAATGGCGGAGAAGAGATACGACTGCTTCTACCAGTGATTCCCCAAAGACAACAGCAATCAAATGAATGCAGTGCATGCATATTATGCTTGTGTGGACCTTAAAACCTTAAATGGATTCTTCAGTGTCATTGTAGACCAAGCTAAGATCGGAAGAACATATAACAGATCAGCCATGATCTACTAGCCTAGTCATATTAGAGAACCAAAATTTTGATACACTTTATTGGCACATGAAGGGACATGCCCAATCAGCTTTCTCACTTATCTCACCATGTGAGATGAATTCTTTTGATAAGCCATCCAGCTTAGCAAACACTTGATTAAGTATAGATTCATTAGTTGATGATGCTTAACAGATCTCAACTGAAGAGAATGCTGCTTACCATGGATGGCAGTTTCGGCCGGTACCGGTACGTACCGGCCGGTACGTACCGGTACCGGTACCCCCATTTTGGGCCGGTACCGTAAAAAAAAAAAAAAGAAAAAGAAAAAAATGACTGTACCGGGCCGGTACCGGGCCGGTACTTCATTGTCCCCTCTCACAGAAACAGATCTGTGAGAGGGGATTCGGGTTTTTTGCAGTGGGAGGGGAAGGGAAGGAGGGAAAGGAGGAGGAGGAGGGGAAAGAACCGCCGCCGCCACCCGCCGCTGCCGCCGCCGCCCGCCACCGCCGCCGGAGACGTTTTCATCCTTTTCCGGAGACATTTTCACTATTTTGGGTGGAAGAAAAAAAGAAGGTATGATTTATATTTTAATGTAGTGATTATTTTTTAGTTTGTTACATAATTCTTAGATGATTTACGTTCATTTTCTTGATAAAATAGACAACCCCCAATTTTGGCCCTAATTAGCGGTTAAAAATTGGGGCTTTTGTCTAATTACTTAAATTAAACATCAATTGGAGCCTAATTAAGCTTCATGACATGTTTTAAACTAGGAGTGTGCTGTCAATTAAGTTGATCGACGGTTAATTAGGGGAAATCCCCAATTTTGGCCCTAATTAGCGGTTAAAAATTGGGACTTTTGTCTAATTACTTAAATTAAACATCAATTGGAGCCTAATTAAGCTTCATGACATGTTTTAAACTAGGAGTGTGCTGTCAATTACGTTGATCGACGGTTAATTAGGGGAAATCCCCAATTTTGGCCCTAATTAGCGGTTAAAAATTGGGGCTTTTGTCTAATTACTTAAATTAAACATCAATTGGAGCCTAATTAAGCTTCATGACATGTTTTAAACTAGGAGTGTGCTGTTAATTACGTTGATCGACGGTTAATTTGGAGAAATCCCCAATTTTGGCCCTAATTAGCAGTTAAAAATTGGGACTTTTGTCTAATTACTTAAATTAAACATCAATTGGAGCCTAATTAAGCTTCATGACATGTTTTAAACTAAGAGTATGCTGTTAATTACGTTGATCGACGGTTAATTAGGGGAAATCTCCAATTTTGGTCCTAATTAGCGGTTAAAAATTGGGGCTTTTGTCTAATTACTTAAATTAAACATCAATTGGAGCCTAATTAAGCTTCATGACATGTTTTAAACTAGGAGTGTGCTGTTAATTACGTTGATCGACGGTTAATTTGGGGAAATCCCCAATTTTGGCCCTAATTAGCAGTTAAAAATTGGGACTTTTGTCTAATTACTTAAATTAAACATCGATTGGAGCCTAATTAAACTTCATGACATGTTTTAAACTAGGAGTGTGCTGTCAATTACGTTGATCGACGGTGAATTAGGGGAAATCCCCAATTTGGGCCATAATTAGTGGTTAAAAATTGGGGCTTTTGTCTAATTGTTAAATTAAACATCAATTTGAGCCTAATTAACATCCAATTTTACATGTTTTAAATTAGGAGCATAATGCCAAATGTTCTTATATTTGTTTCTATTTTTTTTTTATGTGTTGTAGGAACATGGCTGAACAGCAAGAGCAAGACCCAGGGTGGGCCCATATCACCTTAATTAATACTGCAAAGAGGAGAGTGAAATGCAAATATTGTGGCAAAGAGATGGGTGGTGGAATCACCCGAGGGAAAGAACATTTAGCAGGGAAGACAGGACAAGTCACAAGGTGTACTGTCTGTCCCCGACAAGTTGCCAACGAGATGCGTGAATTGTTGCGTGGCCGAAAAGCACAAAAAGAACAAAAGAATGAAGATGAGGTTGAACTCCAAGGGGAAATTTCAGGTAGACATAATACAAAAGGCAAAGGGATGTATACTGCGGCCAGTGGCATTTCTATACGTGAGAGGCAAAGGGCTGAACAAAATGTAGATTCTAGTGATGATGATGATGATGATGATCCTGACATGGCTACAGCTAGAAGAGAGAGTTTGTGGCATCAACAAGAAGATGAAGCCCGAAGGAGAGGTGATGGACCATCAATAAGAGGCACAAGTCAACCTACAGGCTAAGTGGGTCCTATGGACAGTTATCTTTTTAGAAGACAGACTTCTACTCAGCCAAAAATCAAGCAAGCAATGAGAGGAGTAAAAAAGTCAGCTGAAGCGGCAGGACATACTTTTAAAAGCATATGCAAATGGTTTTTGCATGCAGGTGTTCCCTCACATGCTGCTCAGTCTCCTTATTTTCAGCCTATGATTGATGCGATAGCAGATCATGGTCGTGGGTTCAAAGCCCCCACACGTCGAGACATATATGGACGGGGGCTTGATGGAGAATACGAGGAACTTCAACAGTAGGTTGAAAGTTTTAAGGCAGTATGGAAGGAGAGAGGATGCACAATTATGTGCGATGGCTGGACTGGTACCACGAAGAAGTCCATGATTAATTTTCTTGTTTATTGCACAGAAGGGACGGTTTTTATGAAATCTGTTGATGCATCAAACTATTCAAAGAATGCAAAATATTTATTTGGTTTGATGGATCAGATGGTACAGGAAATTGGAGAGGAAAATGTTGTCCAGGTGGTCACCGATAATGAACCAAGTTATAAAGCTGCAGGGAAGAAGTTAATGGACAAGCGCAAACACCTTTATTGGGTCCCATGTGCAGCGCATAGTCTGGACTTGATGCTTGAAGACATTGGTAAGGATCCAACTATCAGCAAGACTGTAAAGAGAGCCCAAAGAATTACCCAATTTATTTATGGTCATCCCAGGATCTTGAATATGTTCAGAGAAAAAGCATCTGGAGGTCGAGATCTCATCCGTGCAGGGCCTACACGATTTGCATCTAATTTTATTTCTTTAGAATCTTTGCACAAATTCAAGAATGAGATCAGGGGTTTTATGTTTAATAAGGAGTTCTTTGAGTATATGCGGACCACTTCCAATGAATCTAAATCTGAACATTTGGAAGTGAGAAAAATCATAGAGAATAAAAAATTTTGGAGTAATATGGAGACTTATCTGAAGTTGGTGGAACCTCTCGTACAGGTGTTAAAATTGGTGGATGGGGATGATAAGAATTACATGGGATATTTGTACGAGGCAATTGACATTGCTAAGGTCCACATCAAGAACGCATTTCCCAACACTTATATGAAGTGGTGGGACCTTATTGATATCAGATGGGAAAGCACATTACACCACGACTTGCATGCAGCTGGTAAGTGAAGTCTTATCCTATTACATGGGAGATTATTTATTAAATTGACATTAGTAATTTTTCACCTAAATGCAGGTTATTATTTAAATCCTCGAGTAATGTACAGTCGTCAAGTGCATATTGATGGAGAGGTGATTCAAGGCACATTAAATGTAATTGCACGTTTGTCGAGGACAATAGAAGATAGGATTGAGGCAGAGAGACAGGTATACTTAGTGAAGATCTGACTTTAAGATTTATCTAATTACTTGTAATTTGAAGAGCCTATGAATTCTATTAATTGTTAATTCCATCTTTGTAGATGGAAGCTTATAGGCTAAGGCTGGAGACATATAATGAAGACTCTGTGCAAATTGCTGTAGAGAAAGTGAGCCCAGGTATACTTAGTCATTGCATTGTTGTCAAATGTGCATAAGAAACGAGAACATACATTGATTAATTTTTTTTTTGGTTTCTTTTAATGATGGCACAGTTGAGTGGTGGATAATGGTGTACAACAGAGATAGGTGCTATAATCCATTGGCTTCCGTTGCAGTGAGGGTTTTGAGTCAGACGACGTCGGCAAGCCAATGTGAAAGAAACTGGAGCACGTTCAGCCTTATACACTCAAAAATTCGTAACCGGTTAAAGGCTGAACGATTGGACAAATTGGTGTACTGCCATTACAATATGAGATTGAGGATCAAAAACATCCGGTTGAGACAACAATTGAGGGAGAAACGAGCTGCAGGGCACGCAGAAGATATGGTTGGCCAAATTGATGTGGAAGAGTTATTTGATGATGATAATCCCTTGCAGACTTGGGTTGAGACACGAGCAACTGTCGATGAGCCAGTTTTTGATCCTGATGATACAGAATGGGCAGAAGGCATACTAGATGGAGCTGTTGCTAGAGATCCAGAATTAAGAAGCTCGAAAAGGCAAAAAGAAAATTCACCTCCTCCTTCACATGAGTATCAGAGTCAGACTGAGCATGTGCCTTTATTTGCACCTGATACTGAGCTTGAGCCTGCTAGACACTCAGAATCAGATAGTAGGCCAGTCACTCCTAGAATGGTTGGGCCACCATCATTCTTGAAAAGGAGTACATCTACATTGGAGAGGACTAATCTGGCTGCCAGAGACGATCCTGCCATTGATGAGCTGAAGCAAATTTATGTGAGGCATACACCACGAGGAAAAGGAGTATTGAATCGATTGAACTTGCAAAAGGATCTAGAAAAAAAAGAAAGTCAGCAAAAACAGGCATCACAAAAGAAAAAATCAAGTACTGTTAAAAGAAAGTTAATTGTTGATTATGATCAAGATGACGACGATGATGGGACAGAGTCTCCTAGTGATGATGCTGGTGCAGCTGCAGGTGCTACTACCGGGGGCGGAGTGTATGCACCTTCTTTCTCCTTACATGTTGACACAGGAAGAGGACAACATGAAAGTCAAGGAGATTATGATTCACAAAGCCAGCATGGACAGCAGTCAGGTTATGGAGGTGGCCAACAAGAAGCAGGCATGTATAGCTGGGGAGATCAAGTAGAGTATGAAGGCTTTCAATTCCATCCACCGATTCCACCCAGTAGCAGTTATGAGTCAGGGTCTTCTTCTTATCCTCATGCTACTTCTTTGCACCATGATTCTGGCATTTCATCAAGTCAACAACCATATACTCCAAGAGGGATTCAAAGAGGGATGCACGACTTGGCTGCATCATTGTTTAGTTATGGTGAATATAGGGAACATATGCAACCTTATTATGGATACCAGCAACAGCAACCAGATGATGAATCAGAAGGATCTACGGGTTATTATCCATATTAAGGGACTCACTTATGTTTTTCATAGGTAAGGATCGTTTGATTTCGTTCATATTTTGCATTGTTGTAAATATTTAGTACATTAACATAATATTTTTCATGTTTAATCTCTATGAAAATTGTCATTTTGTATGTGTTATGTGTACTTCTTTGTCTTAACCCATTTTTATCACACCCAACACATAGCTAATTAATTGTTTACATTTTTTCTGAATTTTTTCTGAATTTTTCTGAATTTTTCTGAATTTTTCTGATTTTTTTTCTGAATTTTCTGATTTTTTTGGGCCCTTTTAAACCCGTACCGGTCATACCGGCCGGTACCGGTACCGGTACCGGTACGTACCGGTACCGGCCGGCACCGGTACCGGTACTGCCATCCATGCTGCTTACTGTTGCACCAAGGCACGTCGTCTACAGGAAAATAAACATATCAACGTCAACCAACAAAGCATAGAGTATTACCGTACGAGTACTGTATGCCCACGAATTCTGCCAGACCATGGCTTTTTCTCGATTTTCATTCTCAAAGGTAATATCAAACATCTTTGCAAAATTTTGTCCAAGACAATGTGATGTGGCTCCTTGTATTCCACGGCCTGTGTTTGGGATGAAAGCCTAGTAACCACAAATACCTTTTTTGTAAGTAACAGAACAGAAAAAAGCTATACAGAAAAAGAATGTCTGCACACTTGAACAAAAGACCAACAGGATGATTTTTTTTAACCTCAACACTTGTTGTGTAAAGTCCACCAGCAAATTTCTCTAATTCACTTTTCTTCCCTTTTATAACTGGGATTGCCAGGAACTCTTCATATATTCTTCGATACAGTTCCAATATTTCAAGTACCTGGAAGCATGTGACACAGCATTTAAAATTCAAAAGATCAAAAGTTTAGTAACAGCAGGGGGAAAAAAAAGGAGAATGATGGAGCATGGTTTGGCTAGCTTCAATAGACATGGCCACGACCAATGTAACTAGTTAGAAAGGTCTGTAATCATGACAACCACAAGTCAGATTTAAAGATTGCACGATTAGAAGCCTATCACTCAGATGAAAATAAAATCTATTAACATGTAATTAACACATATTATTAAGTCATATGTTATTAAATCATGTCTTATGTGTTAACCACATATGGTTAACCATACTCATAAAACACCAAAAATTCACTGATTAAATGACTTAATCACATTGGTTAAGTCCACTCACAACCAGACCCATTGATCAAATGACTTAACTAGGTTGATCATGGTAGGGTCTACTATAACCTGAATCTAACTACATCGATCGCGCAACCATATCATGTCTCTGATCTAATCTCAAATCCAACGGTCGAATCGTCCCGATATCGGCCAAAATTCAAATCTAACGATGTGATCGTCCCGATATCAACCGAACTTCAAATCAACAGTCAGATCATTCTGTTATCGACCAAACGTCAGATCTAACAATCGAATCGTACCGATATCGACCGAACTTCAAATCCAACAGTCGGATCGTTTCGATATCGACCGAACTTTAGATCTAACGGTCGGATTGCCCTGATATCGACCGAACTTTAAATCCAATAGTCGGATCGTTCCCGATATTGACCGAACTTCAAATCCAACAGTCGGATCGTTTCGATATCGACCAAACTTTAGATCTAACGGTCTGATCACCATGATCATAACTCGATCTTATAATCCAACGGTCCGATCTTCAGATCTAACAGTCGGATCATCCCGATATTGACCAATTTTCAAATCCAACGGTCGGATCATTCCAATATCAACCAAATTTCAGATCTGACGGTCCGATCACCATCGTAACCCGATCTTATAATCCAACGGTCCGATCTTTACGATCGTGACAGGATTTCAAATCCAACGGCCAGATCATCCCAATATTGACCGAAATTCAAATCCAATAGTCAGATCTTTCTGATATTGACCGAACTTCAGATCTAACGGTCGAATCGTCCCGATACCAACCGAAATTCAAATCCAACGGTCAGATTGTCCCAATATCGATCGAACTTTAGATCTAACGGTCGGATCATCCGGATATCGACCGAACTTCAGATCCAACAGTTAGATCGTCCCGATATCGACCAAACTTCAGATCTAACGGTCGGATCTTCTCGATATCGACCGAACTTTAGATCCAACAGTCAGATCGTTCGGATATCGACTGAACTTCAGATCTAACGGTCAGATCGTCCTGTTATCGACTGAACTTCAAATCAAACGGTGAGATCGTTCTGATATCGATCGAACTTTAGATCTAACAGTCAGATCTTCCCGTTATCAACCGAACTTTAAATCTAACAATTGGATCGTCCCGATATCGACCGAACTTCAAATCCAACGATCAGATCGATATCGACCAAATTTTAGATTTGACGATCCGATCTCCATAATCGTTACCCGATCTTATAATCCAATGGTCCGGTCTTCACGATCGTGACCGGATTTCAAATCCAACAGTCGAATCATCCCGATATCGATTGAACTTCAAATTTAATGGTCGGATCATCTCGACATCGACTGAACTTCAGATCTAACCGTCTAATTGTACCGATATTAACCAAACTTCAAATCCAACGGTCAGATAGTTCTGATATCGACCAAAGTTCAAATCTAGCGTTCAGATCTTCCAGATTATGACCCAATCTTATAATCTAACAGTTGGATTGTCATGATCTCGACCTAGTTTTTTAATCTAATGGTCAGATCTTGGCGATATCGACCGAAACTCAAATTAAATGGTTGAATCTTTGTGATATTAACCGAATCCTAAATACGACGGTCTGATTTTTCCTATCTCAACCGTAAACTTCAATTCAATGATCTGCTCTTTTTCATCTCAACCGTAAACTTCAATTTAACGGTCTGATGTTTCTGATCATAACCGTGAACCTAAGTCCAACGGTCCAATCTCATTGATTTTAGTCGTGGACTTCAATCCAACGGTCTGATCTTAGTGATCTCGACCATAAGCTCTAATCCAACGGTCTAATCTTAGCGATCTCCGTCGTGGACTTCAATCCAACAATCTTATCTCAGTCATCTCGACTGTAAGCTCAAATCCAACGGTCTAATCTTAGTGATCTTTAGACTTAAAATTGATGTTCTGATCTTAGTGATCTCAACTATGCACTCAAATTTTAAGGTCCGATCACATCGACACAACCGTTACTACAAATATGTTGATCTGATCACACTGATCGTGATCATAAATGTAAATTTTACGATTTGATTACGTAGATCGAGACTATACTTGCATGATCGATGATCCGAATATGAAATATGTGACCGTGAGCATAAATACGTCACATTGGCTATATCAATTACATATGTAATCATGATGTTAATAATCCGATCATTATAATCGGAGTTTTGACATATTGTAATGCCCTTTTGGTCATCTAAGCCTCTTTGTAATATGTAACATCCCAGATTAATGAAAGTTCAGTTCATTTCTCTCATTATGTTCATTATCTGTATATTA
Source organism: Zantedeschia hybrid cultivar (assembly GCA_030544215.1). Classification (NCBI taxonomy): domain Eukaryota; kingdom Viridiplantae; phylum Streptophyta; class Magnoliopsida; order Alismatales; family Araceae; genus Zantedeschia; species Zantedeschia hybrid cultivar. The sequence continues at coordinate 7,863,626 of JARZZO010000013.1, read as the reverse complement.
TGCCATTTTTCACTTTCGCACGAACTTCATTTATTGTATAGCTAATTTCAGTATCACGTATAAAGGGTTAATCATAGGTGTCCAGTGACTTTACTGGTGTAATTAACATCAACCGAGGTCGATAGAGAGGAGTCCAAATACTAATCCGTATGCTTGATTCAACACCTAACTCATCATTCATGGGTCACAAATCAAACGGAATTTTCATATCAAAAATATAAAAGTTTTTTTTATACTTTTTACAAATATCATTCCCACACTGGCGCCAGAGAACCCTGCTATTGGCGCCAATAGAGTTCCCCTGGGTAGTCATCCTCCTAAGGATACTCCAATTGGGGTCTGTTGGGGATGTGGAGCTTGGGGCCACCGTAAGCAGTATTGCCCCTTAGTCAAGCATCAGCCATATAATGAGGTGGTTTAGTCAAGCGTCAGCCATATACTGAGGTGGTAGTAGGACCTTCCAGCGGTGGAAGGAGCCATATTATGATGGGCTCTCAAGGAGTTCCTTCCTCCAGGTGTGTGGAAGTCTCTTTCTAAGAGTCGAAGGTCCTCCTACTCTGGTGGACGGGAATGGATCTACAGAGGTCTTCTACAAGGTTGTTGGGGATAGGCAGCCAAACCAAGCTTGGGAGATTCACCAAAGTTTCTTTATGGTTTGTTGTCCTACAAAGGAGTTCCTTTATGATCTACTATCCTACAGAGGAGCTCACAGCGAAAACTATTGCACTGGGGGTACTCGTCAATAGAAATTTGGTGATAAGGGTTGTGCTGCGAAATTTCCACACTGCAACTTTCCCCAACCCCAGGCCTCTGCCCATGGGAATGCATCTGGGGGGGATTCCCCTTCCGTTGATAGGGGAAGTGCTCGTCTGCAAGCTTATTACCGACTTACGCTGACTTGGAGGAGGTGGTCTCATAGCTCTCGGGGTAAAGCCTCATCTCCATCAATGCAAGAGTATCTGCAGCATCAGACATACCGACGATGGTCATCGCATCGATGGGGCACTAGAGCTTGGCCGTTAGGGTACTCCCTACAACTGGTGGCGGCGCCTCTTGTCAGGGCATGCTGGGGCATCCAGGCCAGTAGCAGGAGGTAGATGAAGCACATGGGGGGCACGTTAGTCGAAGGTGGGGTTCAAAATTTGAACCGTTGGCACCTTATGCCTTTTCCTAGCTAGCTAATGGACCAAGCAAACCGGGTCACAGAGAGATAGGAGCTCCGATGTTGGCGAAGCGGTCAAAATCTTATCAGATAAGTCCATCAAGTAGGCCCGATGGCTTACTCGAGCTTACCTAAGTAAACATGTCATCCTCGCTCGACTTCACATGTAACTGCTCATCTCAACTTCTTCGACCACCTGTCTCCAGCCTCACCTCCACCTCCCCCCCCCCCCCCCCAGGTTCCCCATGTCCCAGTTGGCTCCACTCGCACCTCACCACCAGCTTGGACGTTGCTTAGGGGATGGAAAGGTCTTTCCTGTCACTTGTAGTTGAAAGCACTTTACCGTCGGACCTAGAATATTAGGCGCATGATAGGCCAAAGTCGGCTCTCCTGCAGAGGGAAGTGAGTAGCTTGACGGAGGCCACTCCGAATCAATTGGATGGCATAGTCTTCCAATTGGTTGTAGGTAACAAGGCTGGAGCCTCTATCCATTCTATCAGGCCTTTCTCAGTAGGAGGCTCCCCTGCCAATCAGTACGTCATGGATGGGATCTCCTGTGAGCTACCGAAAAGATCTCGGGTGTAGGGCTCTACTCTGATGGCCTGCTCCAGCTTAAGACTTCCTCCGATAGGCTTCTTCCTCAACCTCCTGCTTCGGAAGAAGGGAGGACTTCCTTGAAGTGATTGGATGTGGACCTGGAAGACTTTGACGGCAGCAACAAAGAAGACATCAAGCAGGTTCTTGCTAGGGTGGTAAGGGTTATGGAAGAGCAAGTGGAGAGGTTGCTGAAAAGGTGGGCATCTCATTTGATGCTCTTGAAAAAGATGTGAGATGGGTTTTTCTGAAAATATAGAAACGATGGCAGCTTTGCTTGGCCGGCCTCGCCAAAGGGGGGTAAGTCCTCGAAGAAGGAGATGAGAGTGGATATGAACTACCTAAAGGATAAGGAGGGGGAAGTAGATGGAGAGGGGGAGGGGGTTGATATCTCTCAATAAGGATCATATCTTGGAATATTAGGGGGGTGTGGGAAGGAGAAGAGAAGGGTGATGAGGGAGTTTGTAAGAAGGTGTAGGCCAGATATTTTTTGCATACAAGAAATGAAGTGTGGGACTGATGGGGAGGAGACTATGAGGGAGATTGGAGGGAACAGATTGCCAAAAGGTGTGGCTGTCCCTGCTACAAGGAATGCAAGAGGCATTACGCTACTTTGCAATGATAAGGAGGTTGAGGAAGTGGATGGCTTCAGAGAAGTAGATAGATGGTCACTCACCTTGAGATTCCGTTCGCCCAAGGATGGCTATGAATAGAACTTCTCAAGTATCTATGGACCGTAATGCAGAGCAGAGAAATAGGCACTTTGGGAGCATCTCCGTTCCTTTCAAAGGCAAGCCAATAAGCCATGGTGTCTTGCTAAGGATTTTAATGCCGTAGCAGATCCAAGGGAGAAAAATGGCGACTCTGCTCATATGGGCGAGATTGAAGACTTCAGAAACTTCATTGTGGATGCGGCCTTAGTAGATGTGCACGCTCACAATGCCTCTTTCACTTGGTCTAGTCTTTAAGAGGATCCCTTCCTCTCTAGACTGGACAGGTTTCCGGTTACAATAGATTGGGAAGATCATTATCCACATCTACAAGCAGCATGTATGTCCAGGGTGGCTTCAGATCATAGAACTATCCTCCTTCGGCATGGTTGGCAGTACCGGCCGGTACATACCAGTATCGGCCGATACCGGATCGGTACTGGGCTGGTACCAGCCGGTACGTACCGGTACCGGTACCCACCGATACTAGTACCAGTACCCACCGATACCGGTACTGCCATCCTTGTCCTTCGGTCTTCTAATAGATTCTTCAAGCATCAAAGATTTAGATTTAAGAAATTCTGGTTGAAAGAGGAAGGCATTGTCGATGGTGTAAAGTCAGTCTGGGAACACTATAGGGAAGGATCTAATGTGATGGCCAAGCTTTCAAGCAAATTGAAGACTTAGCAAAGGAGTTGTCCATTCGGGGGGCATCCAAGTCCCTTGCAAGGAGGGAGGCCAAGGATCGAATTCTCCATCGGCTAGAGACACTAGACACCTTAGAAAAAACTAGACTGCTGGACAATGAAGATAAGGCCCGTGGTAAGCAGCTAGGGGAAGAGTTCAATGAAATTCTGACGAAAGAAGAAATCTTCAAGAAGTATAAGGCTAGAGATAAATGGATTGGAGAGGGAGACAGAAACACAGCTCGTGTTCAGAGACTGGCCTTGGCGAGAAGGAGACTGAAATACATCAAATGCATGAAGGAGGGAGAACAACATTTCCAGTCGGATCTTCAAATCAGATAACACACAGGAGTTTTATTCTAGACTGTTCACCCCAAATGCTCCAGATAGCTTTTCTTTGGCTGATGACCTCTTCCTTGCCCTCTCTCGGGAAGAGAGAGATGCCTTGGAGGCTACCGTTACCGAGGAGGAGATCAAGAGGGCTACATTTTCTCTGGTTGGGGACAAGGCCTCTAGCCGGATGGCTACCCTATGTTATTTTTCTACCACTATTGGGATATGGTCAAATTTGATATTATTAAAGCTGTTTTGGAATTCCAAGAGGGAAAATCCCACCCAAGAGGGATCAACACAACTTTCTTCGTTCTGATACCTAAGAAGGATGGAGCTGACTCTTTGAGAGAGTATAGACCTATCAGCCTTTTGAATGGATTGTACAAAATCATCTCTAAAGCTTTGGCAGTCATACTTGAAAAGGTGGTAGCCAAAATGATAAGCAATAACCAGGAAGGCTTTATCAAAGGCACGAATATCCAAGAGAACTTTCCAGTGGCCCATAGAAGGATCCACTTTATGAAGCTACAGCGCAAAGAAGGTGTCCTTCTGAAGTTAGGTTTTGAGAAGGCATATGATGGGGTCAACTGGGTATGTCTCTTGCAAGTGTTGAGGAAGATGAGGTTTGGAGATAAATGAATTTCTTGGGCGTCTGCTTGTATATCAACTGCTACTTTTGCAGCCTTGGTTAATGGCCATCCTACTCCATTCTTTTATAGTGGTAGAGCACTACGACAGCGCAATTCTTTATCACCACTTCTCTTCATCTTGGTAGCACAAGTTTTGAGCAGCTTTTGGTCCAAAGTATCACAGGATTGTAGGTTACTCAGCACGGTCTTCATCTTTCACATCTTCAGCTGATGATATCATCCTTTTCTTGTCAGAGAATGTGGATCAGCCCTATGTGGCCAAGTTTCTTTAGCAGTAGCAGGCCTAAAGGTTAATTACCTAAAAACTTAGCTCATTGGTCTCAATTTGAGGAGTACAGAGCCATTTAGAGCTTCTTTGATTTTGGGCTGCCCGATAGGGAAACTCCCTATTACCTATCTTGGGATGCCACTAACCCCTGGGCCTCTCAAAAGTGGTGAACGGAGTCAAATTGTCCGGAGATTTGAGAAGAGGCTGGCAGAGTGAAAAGGAACACTCCTCTCCTATAGAGACAGATTGACTCTTTGTGATTCGGTGTTTGACCGTCTTCTAACGTACTTCCTCTCTATTTTTAGGATTCCAAGAAGCATTGTCAGAAAAATGAATTCCATTCAAGCAAGATTCTTTTGGCATGGTAATGGTGATCTGAAGAGGGGTGGATTTCATGTCAGCTACAGTAGGATTGGTAGGAGTAAGGAGAATGGAGCAAGGAAGGCAGAATCGGTGCGGATCGGATCAGATCGGCCTATCCACTCAATTTTCGATCGGACCAATCCAATCCCGAGCCCCGACCCACCGTTCCTTTCCTAGGATCGGGCCGGGCCGGCCGATCCGAGGCCCAACAACTAGCTTCGAACTAACCGTTGGCTAGGCATTGGGAACGTTCCCAACTGCTAGCAAGGGCCTTGGGGGTCTTATAAAAACCCCCCAAGGCCTTCCCCCATCCCCACCAACTCAATTACTTACTTCCCTCTCTCTCTCTAAGTTCTTTCTCTCTCTCTCTTTAAGTTTTCTCTCTCTTTAAGATCTCTCTCTCTAAGCTCTCATTAGGTTCTTACTGCTCTCTAAAGCTCTCATTAGTGTAACTGAGCTTTGGGGAGTTGTGTTCTAATGGCATTGGGCGACATTTTTTATTTTTTTTCTTTCTAATTCTTTCTTAATCTTTTATTTTATACCTTTAACATGTCTACCTCGAGACAAAATGAGGTAACATACAACTCTTCTCGAAGCGACCCCGGATGGAACCATTGCACTGTGGTGGACATGAATGCTCATAAGATAAAATGTAACTATTGTGGTAGAGTTATTTCAGGTGAAATTTTTCATGTCAAGCAATATTTGGTGGGCGTAAGGTGAAGTCAAAGCTTGTTCTAGTGCCCCACTAGAGATAAAGAATCAATTCAAGAACTACTTACAATAGAAAGATGCCGAGAGAGGAGTGACATCTACAGCGAGGGGTCGAGTTAGAGAGGAGATGACCCATCCTTCCACCACCAGAATGCACATATACCCTCTGGAGGAAGAACCACAAGATACACAAAGAAGGAGATCTATTTCATTTGCAGAGTTTGAATCAAGTAATGTTTGTTTATGCTACTCAACATCTCATTAGTCTTGTTTTTCTAGAACTTTCAATCTTAATTATTTTTTCTTTTTCTTTTATTCATTCTTAAAATGAAGTGCGGGATACAATGGAAGCAAGCCGAAAATCCTTCGCCGAGGAGGATTTTTATAGACAGACTGGTCAACAGGTTGGACAAGGCAGTGGGTCCAAACAAGAATCCAACGAAGAGGAAATTCATGACCTAACTAGGGACGATGATCTTAGGGTAGGCCCAATAAATCCATATATGATATGGAGGAGGAGTAGGCGACCATCTATTACGGCTGCCATGAAGAATTTAAAGATATGCAAAGAAAAGATTGGCCAAGCTTGTTCAAGATAGTTCATCTACAACAGCGTGCCGGCGATGTAAGACTCTCATTTTGATTAAATCCTTTGATTTGAAAAAAAAAAATCAGATTTGAAAATCTTTATGGAAATCTTGATTTGAAAAGAGAAATTTGAGTTTTGAAAAACATGTTCTCTTTTCTTTTAGATAGACTTTAAGGATTAATCCTTAAAGTCTAAATGACTTCTGGATTTACTGTGGATCCGCGTTCTTGACCTCTCCCTACTGACCTTGATCAGTGTTAATTACACCAATCAAAGATTGGTAACCCTTGATTAACCATCCAATTAAGGCTTAAAGAAAGCTAGAATAAACAAGATTAATTACAGGCGTGCAAGTCATTTTTTGGTTCTTTTTAATGAGGAAAATTCTATAGATATCTTTTAAAAGATACTTAAAGGATACTTGAGTTCTCCCAAAGGAGTGAGTATTTTAAGAAAGATTTCTTGAAATTATCCTTTAATTATCTTTTAAAAGGATGGAGGATTATTTGGGCAGCATGTCCTCTCATTTGAGATATTTGAAAAGACATAAACCGCTTAAAAGATACTCTTAATTGATGAGGCATGAAGGCCGCCACATAATTAGGAGTATTCTTTAATGGTCCTTCAACCAATATGAAGAAACCATAACATTATTTTAGGTCATTTAACCAGTATAAATGAATAAGAACTTAATGGTCAATCCATCAGTGGAAAATAACCACTTTAATTAATGATTAGCCCATCGATAAAAATGAACAAAGATTTATTCTTATTGATCCATTTATAAATAGGATAATCACGACTTCGTAGCCTGACCCCAATTAGGAAAGAACCATAAAAGTCACTGATTATCCCCATTGATAGGGATAAATCAATAATCATAACTTTTGGTCACTCTACCAATAAGAGTGAACCATTAATCAAGTGGTCAGTCCAACAATAAGATAGAACCACTAAATTTAAGTCATTCAACCAGTATGAATGAACCTGATTTTTTTATTACTTTTTTTTATTTGAAAAGAAGGACCTTGGTTATTCAAACGATATGGAAGAGCCATGTTGATTTAATTTGTTAATTTAATTTATTGATTAACTAACAAATTAATTTAATTGGTTAAGTTAATTGATTAATTAATAAGTTTGTTAATTGAATTGATTGAATTAACAAATGAACTAAATTGGTTGACTTAATTAGTTAATTAACAAATTTGTTAATTGAATTGGTTGATTGATTAACAATTTAACTTAATTAGTTAAATTAATTGATTGAATAACAAATTTTTGGTCAACCAAATGTTATGGAAGAACCATGTTAATTTAATTGGTTGAATTGATTGGTTAATTGACAAGTTTGTTAATTTAATTAGTTGATTGATTAACAATTTAACTTAATTAATTAAATTGATTGATTAATTAACTGATTTATTAATTTAATTAGTTGATTGGTTAACAATTTCAACTTAATTGGTTGAATTAATCAATCAATTAACATATTTGTTGATTTAATTGGTTGATTGATTAATAATTTAACTTAATTAGTTGAATTAATTGATTAATTAACAAACTTGTTAATTTGATTGGTTGAATTAGTTAACAAATTAACTTAATTAATTAAATTACTTGATTGATTAACAGATTTTGTTAATTGATCGATTAACTAACATATTTTATTGATTTAATTGGTTGGTTAATTAACAACTTAACTTAATTGATTGATTAACAACTTAATTTAGTTAGTTGATCGATTAGTTAACAAATAAGTTAAATTAATTAGTTGATTAACAACTTAACAGATTAACTTAACTGGTTAAGTTAACTGATTGATTAACAGATTTGTTAACTTAATTGATTGATTGATTAACAAATTAAATTAATTGGTTAATTAATAAATTTGTTGATTTAATTGTTTGAATTAGTTGGTAGATTACCAAGTTTGTTAACTTAATTAGTTAGATTAATTGATTGGTTGAATTAATTTGATTGGTTAACAAACTTGTTAATTTAATTGGTTGAATTAATTAACTTAATTGATTTAATTGATTGATTAACAGATCTTTGGTCTACCAAATATTATGGAAGAATCATGTTTATTATTTAACTTCTTTTTATTTAACTTCTCCATTTTTTTTAGATTAATATGGTCAACCAACCAATATGGAAAAACCATGTTTATTAATTTATTATTTTCTGTTTTTAAGTTAATTTATTATTGAATGGCCATCCAATCAATATGGAAGAACCATCTTATTAATTTATTATTTTTTGTTTTATTATTATTTTTATTGAATGGTCAACCAACCAATATGGAAGAACCATTATTTTTAATTGATTATTTTCTGTTTTATTATTTTAAGTTTATCTCATTGAATGGCCAACCAACCAATATGGAAGAATCATTATTTTTAATTTATTATTTTATGTTTAAGTTATTTTTTGAATGGCCAACCAACCAATGTGGAAGAACCATTATTTTTAATTCATTATTTTCTATTTTTTATTTAAGTATTTTTAGATGGCCAACCAACCAATATGGAAGAACCATGTTTATATTTTCTTCCATAATTTTTAATTTATTATTTTATGTTTAAGTTATTTTTTGAATGGCCAACCAACCAATGTGGAAGAACCATTATTTTTAATTCATTATTTTCTATTTTTTTATTTAAGTATTTTTTAATGGCCAACCAACTAATATAGAAGAACCATATTTATTATTTAATATTTTCTGTTTAAGTTATTTTTTGAATGGCCAACCAACCAATATGGCAGAACCATGATTTTTATTTATTAATTCGTTGTTTTCTATTTAAATTAATTTTAGATGGTCAACCAACCAGTATGGCAGAACCATCTTTTTTATTTTCTGATTTTTATTTATTCAAGTTGATTCATAATTTGATGGCCAACCAACCAGTATGGAAGAACCATCTAAAAGAAATAAAATAATTCATATGAAAATTTATTTATAAAAAAAAAAATCTGAACTTCTTTTTCCAAAAAAAAAAAATACAAGCCTAGAATATAGGCCTTCTCTTCTTCTTCCTCCTTTCTTTCTTGGGCAGATTGGAGTGCTGGAGCCTTGGAGACGGGAGCAGGAGGCCGGGATCCGGGACCAGGGGGGGCTTTTCTTGTGCTGCCGTGCAGCAGGCTTTATAGGCCTTGGAGGCCGGGCATGGGGGGAACCGGTAGCACCCCCTACCGGTGCCAACTAGGCGCCGGTAAGGGGGCTGGGTAGTGATCTGGTGAGAGAGGGAGAGATAGAGATGAGAGGGAGTGGATAGAGATGGAGGGGGATAGGGATGAGAAGGAGATAGAGATGAGGATGGAGAGGGAGAGTTGGAGCCAGGATGGGGAGGGGAAGGAGGAGCCGGCCGGTCCTCAAAGAGAGGCCGGTCGGTCTCTCCCTTTTCTTTTTCTTTTTTGGTTTATCTGCCCCTCTCTCCCTGCGGTTCCCTCTTTCTCTCTCCCTGCGATCCTCTATCTCTCTCCCTGCGATTCTCTGCTGGCCGGCACCCCTCCCTGCTGCTGCTGGAGGCTTCCCAGGAGGCTGCTCCTCTTCTTGCTGCTGCTGGTTTGCAGCTGCTGTTGGAGGCAGTGTTTGACTGCCCCTTGGAAGCTTGTTGCAGATCTGTTGGAGGGTTGCTGTTGGACGATCATTGCTTGTCTACTTTGGAGGCTTACAAGGCTCCTTGTTGCAGATTTGTTGGAGGCTTATTCTGCTGCAGACTTGAGGTATGTATACTCCCTCCTTTTCATTTGTTGTGGTGTTCTTGCATGCATCCTAAAATCTGTATGCATCTCTTCTTCTTCTTCTTTTTTGCATACACATACATATCTATGTGTGCTTACATGCATCCCACATAAGTATATGCATGTATATATTTTTTGCAAGAATTAGAACTAGATCTATATGCAATACATGTATTTGATATGCATGCATATGCCTAGATGCAATCATACACATGGGCTCATAAAAAAAAACTAGTGTATGTAAAAAAAAAATTGGTTCAACAACTGCCAAGGGTCCTTATTGGGAGGACATGATCGAGACAATCGGAGAAGTAGGTAAAGGTGTTCTGAGACCAACACCCAAGAAAATCTACAACACTTACCTACTCAAGAGGTAGCCAATCTCAAGGAATACATCAAGTCCTTTGAAAGAATATGGAAAGAGAGAGGTTGCACAATTATGACTGATGGCTCGACAGGTGAGCATATCCAATTAGGGTGTCATGTTCACTTCTTCATATATGACTACTTTGTTCTGGACTAATTGTTATCTTTTTTTTTGGAATAGACATAACAAGGAAGAGCATGATCAACTTCCTTATATACTGCCAAATTGAGATTGTCGTCTATTGATGCCAGTGGTAAGGTCAACAATGCCGATTACCTTTTCAAGCTAATCGATGAAATTGAAGAGTAGGTCGGAGAGGATCAGATCGTGCAAGTTGTCATAGACAACGCAACTGCCTATAGAGCCGCCGCTCAAATGTTGATGGAGAAGTGGCAGCACCTATATTGGGTACCATGCTCTGCCCACTCTCTAGATTTGATGCTAAAGGACATCAGCAAGGATGAAATGGTAGAGGAGACGGTGAACTGGACTCAATTCATCACCTCTTACATCTACAACCACAACTATGCGCTCACATTGATGCACGAGCATACTAACCAAAGGGAGTTACTACGTCTTGGGGTAGCCAAAGGGAGTTACTACGTCTTGGGGTAACTCGTTTCGCTAATACTTTCATTTCCTTGAAGAGTATGCAATCTCAGAAGCATGGTTTAATGGCAATGATTTCAAGTAAGGGATGGAAAGAGTGGATGACGACGCATACGATGCAATCTGATAGGGATAAGAGGAAGCAAGTGGAGGAGCTCATTGTAGATAGACAGTTCTTAAAGAACATTAAGACGATACTTAATGTAGTAGAACCTCTTGTACATGTCCTCAGGATGGTAAATGGTGACAAGAAGGCTACAATGGGTTATTTGTACGAGACAATGGATCGCGCAAAGGAGGACATTGCAAAGGCAAATAAAAGCAAGTTTCCAAAGTGGTGAAAAATCATACATAGAAGATGAGATAAGACATTTGTGCATGATCTGCATGCAGTAGGTAACTACTTTTTACTTTCTAACATATTCCCACTATTTTTATTTGACAATTACTTTCTAACAATCAACTTGCAGGTCATTTTTTTAACCCAAGATATCAATATAGTACCGCTACCCAAAATTTGCAGATGATGAAGTTCTTCGTGGGACGAAGAATATCGTTCAGCATTTATTACCGAAGGAGGACCGAGCTATAATAGCATGCAACAAGATGCATGACTATAAGCTAAAGATACTCCATTTTAGGACTCACCATGTTCAAAGGGCAATCATGCTACTTTCGCCAGGTAACTAAACTACTGAACAATTAAATCATTTACATAAACTATATGCCTTACATGACTTAAATGACTTATATTATGATAATCCTATAAGCAAATTGGTGGATGGATCACAAAAAAGCCCCAGGCTATGAAGATATAGCCTACATTGCCATCCGTTTGTTGAGTCAAACGACTTCAGCCTCTAGATGTAAGTGAAACTGGTCAACCTTTAGCTTGATCTATACCAAGCAAAGGAACCAATTAAGCTCACAAAGCTTAGAGCAGAGCACATGGTCTTCTGACACTACAACATGCTACTAAAGTTGAAGAATCTCCAACGAATCCAAGAGAACCAGAGGGAAGAAACACATTAGAGAGAGGAGGTTGTCGGACCACCTGTGCAACGAGAGGCTCCAATTGAAGAACCGATCGACATCGACGAAATCTTCAACGAGGAGAACCCCCTTTATGCATGGGTAGATGCAACGAATGTCTTAGGTCATGATCCAAATTTTGACCCAAATTAACTCTCATTGGCAAAAGGAGAATTGGACGGAATCCCATTGTCCGTAGAGTTTCAATTTCTCCAACCTCCTCCTAAAAGACAAAAGAAACATGTGTACCATGTACCAAGACCAGGTAAAGATAAGGGGCCACTAACAAGTCCATTGGATATTGCAGATCTATATATGATACAAGAAAAGGAAGAGGAGGAAACACTAGAATCGAGCGACAAAGTACAGTATCATACTTCGGACGATTCCACTTCGAAGACGACTACTGATGATGATGATGATCCACACAGGAGTCAAAGTGGATCCTTGCAACATCGATCATCCAAAAACGAGATTCGGGTCAAGAAAATGAAGCCATAGGAAGATTTTACGCATTGCACTCAAGACCAAGGTGTGCCAACTCGGTTTGGATCGGATCGGATCGGATCGCCCGGTCCGCTCGGAAACCGGTCGGTCCAATTCGATCCTGAGCCCCAACCCAGCGGTCCGGGGCCGGGATCGCTTGGATCGGGATGGATCGGCCGGGTCGGACCGGTCTGGCCGATCCATGCCCCCAACGGCTAGTTCCGAACTAGCCGTTGGGAACCCATTCAAATGGGTTCCCAACGCCTAGAAGGGGCTTCTAAGCCCCTTCAAGACCCTATAAAACCCCCTCCCACCCTTCTCTCCATCATTCACACAAAATCTAATTTCTCTCTCTCTCTAAAATTTCTCTCCCTAAGCTCTCATACTCTCTTAAAGACTCAAACTCAAAAACTCTCTTGTTCTCCAAAGCTCTCTAAGGGACAAACGGACGACCTACATCAAAAATTTTTCCATCATTTTTTCTCTTTAATATTTCTCTTTAATATTTCCTTTTTTTAGACCTATTTTTATATTTTTCCCTATTTTCTCTATTTTTAAAATTGGATCGGCCAGACCGGTCCAGCTCGATCCGGGATCGGATCGAATCGGCCGATCCACTCGGTCAGGACCGGACCAATTCGAGTCCAATCCCCGAGTTGGCCTACCTTGCTCAAGACAAAGGCCATTCGAGCAAGTTGGCAGCAATTACAAACTAGGCAAAGGAAAGCAACAACGACAAGCTAGCGTTGGACATACAATGAGGGAAACACAAAAGTCAATAGATTTTTCCTTAAGGCCAATTCTCAGATGCTTCATCTCAAGCTCCATCACAGGGGTATAGAGCTTATATTCCCTATGCATACGTACCCCCAACCGGATATTATGCAACTCAACCCTCCAATGCATCGAGTTACTTAGGAGGATATGCATCAAGAGCATATCCTCAATACTCGGATGCATCAAGAGGATCTTATTATGGAGGTGATGCACAACAATGGATGTCAGTGACAATCATCTATGGCCACACAGATGAGTATGTCCGATTTCTTGAGGAATATAGACAATGGCATGAGTCTTACATGTCTTGGGAAAACATGTCCAATATTTGTATAACACCTACAATGTAAGACTACAATGATTTTTTTTTATTTTCTATTTTTTTGTTGTTTTATCATTTATTCATGTACATGACTAACTAACTTAGGGGTAAGGTGTTATGTCCCCCCATGTATCCAACTTTTTTTAAAAGTAATAAAATCCCAAAGGCTTACTTGAGGTCCTAAATAAGTTTCGGGCAGACTATTTTTTATTTTATTTTATTTTATTTTTGATTTTTTATAATTTTTTACCTTTCTTTACAATAAATTGGGGGGTATCGGACCAGATCGGTCGGGATCATATCAATCGGCCGATCTGATCGGTCCAGACCCGGACCGACCCGAGTTTTCCTTCCTTGGAATGGAGGTCTAGGGCTTAAAGACATTTCCTTTTTCAACTTGGCTCTCCTCTCCAAGTGGTTAAGGAAGTTGGTTTCATCTGAGTCTGATTCTAGATTGTGGTGGGAGATCATCACTTAGAAATATTATCGTATATATAGAATCTAGAAAGTTTGTCCCTCCTACTACCTACAATGTTTCCTCTCTGTAGAGAGGAATCCTACATGCTAGGGGTGTTCACTATTTGGTTCAAACCGAAAATCCAAACCAAACCAAACCAAATTTTCGATTTGGTTCGGGTTAAGACAGTTCAATTTGGTTCGATTTCAAAACCTGTCAAACCTATGAAACCAAACCAAACCGATGAAATCAAATAATGTTTAATTTAATATTATTTTAATATCCACATTTATGGTCTTCCATTTAAATTTTTTTATTTTTAAACTTAGTTTTCCCGCTGCCTGGTTAAGTGGAAGGCAGCTGCATCGAGATTCACATAAACCCTGAAGGGGCGATCACCTTTACCTTTTATAGATTTCCCAAGGCCACCCTGCCTTTTGTTTCCCGATGTAGGACTAAAGGATGGGAAGGAGGAGGCTGATGGGGCAATGTGAACGGGCCGGCCTGGCGTAGTACTGTGTCCCTCTGTTTAGTCCAATATCGGAGGCCAGAAGAATCGGCACTGGACAAAAGTCTATAAAATCAGCTTTCCATCCTTCGCTCAGCCGTTCAAGCATGCAACCTGTGCCATGTTAAAGGCCCATTGGGTGCATGCACGCGGGCCCATTAGGCATACCCCAGCTTGGGTCTGGGAGTGCTAGTGTATGTGGGTCAAGGCATGAGTAAGTTACATGGATGTGCCCACAAACGGTTCAAACTGAATTTTTTCGGTTTGGTTTGGTTTGGTTTCCAAGTCTCACTCGGTTTGGTTCGGTTCGAAAATTTTTCCTCTTAAACTAAACCAAACCAAACCGTGAACACCCCTACTGCATGCGGCTGATCTCTTCATTGATGGTCCAGGATTACAGTGGGGGATGGATGCTCCACTCTTTTCTGGCATGATGTTTGGTGCTCTCATCTACATTTAAGGTGTTTAGCTCCAAGACTTTTTGAGATTTCAAGTGATCCACATATCTCAGTGTTGATGAGATTTCACCTTCTATGATTTGGAGGCCTACCTTCAGAAGGAATATGGATAATGAGGTGAGGGACCTGATGAAGCTTTTGGACTTGCTACACTCTCTCCATCTTGACGGGTCACCCAAGGATCGATGGGGGTGGATATGGGAGAGTAAGGAATTTTTTTCAGTAAATCAGCCTACTCTATAGTGACTGATGGGGGACTCAGATCACCTTTCTTCAATGCTGTTTGGAAGACTAAGAGCCATTCAAAGGTACAAGTCCTCGTCTGGAGGGCATCCATTGATAGGCCACCTACTTGTGATAGACTGAGTCATTTTATGCCAAGCTTCATAACCTATGCTGCTTATGTGGTTTAGAAGAAGAGACGAGGGAACCACATGTTTTGTGACTGCTCTTTTTCCGCAGAAGTTTGGGATTGGCTGGGTCATAGCCTACAACGCTCACTTACTAGTGCAGTGACTTCGGAGCAACTTTTAGGTGATTGGAAAAGATCGTGGCCCATTAGAGACAATCAGCTGTTGTGATGGCTGATCCTGCATGCAACCATCTGGACGTTATGGATGGAACGCAATGATAGAGTCTCTAGGAAGGAGGCTCACTCTTCTGATTATGTTTTCTCTTTTATTTGCCATCATATAAAGGAATGTGCGAGGATTTTTTGTAAAGTGGATCATACTAATTCCACCCTTTTCTGTCTTTTCGATGAGAGTTGAGAGCTGCACCCTCTTGGTGCTTTTTGGAAGATTTTGTTGTTCCCTCCCAACTTTTGTACATGTTCTCTTTCATTTATAATACACGTGATACTACCCACTTTCTAAAAAGTGCATGTGTTTTCACAAACCTTATAATTAAAGGCTGGTTCTTACAAACCCACTCATCTTCAACCTCTGGCAGACATGAAGGACACCTTAGGTTCAAGTCTCCGGCACCGCCCCTCCGTAGGCCTTCCCACAACACCACCCAGATGAGGATCACCTTGCCTCTGAAATCCACCACTAGCACCACCAGGACAGACAGCCAATTGCAGATCCCCGCTACCCCATTGATGGAGAGAACAGGCCTCGTCCAACGCACCTACAACTCGTCCTTCTCCAAGACCCCGAAAGGCACCACCAAGTGGCCAACCCCAATCCTATCACAAACAGCAGCCGGAACCCCTATAAGGAGGAAAGCCACCTTCTCCCTTTGAATACCAGGGTCCACCTTCTCCCTTTGAACACCAGGGTAAGCACCCTTAAGAGACGGTCACCTGGTCATCTGCAAGAGGCAGCCCTCCGCCATAGCAAAGCCCACCAGTCCAGTCACATTATTACAAAACCTGCTTATCTAAGACCACGTTTGGGATCAAAAGTGGGAAAAGCATGCTGGCTTTTAGGGTCCAACGGAGTCCACCCCAATTTTCAAAAGCTCACGGAAGAGAGCTTTTTCTCTCTCCTTCTCTCCCTCTTACTTCCTATCTCTCTAAACCTAGCTTCTCGAAAAGTGCCTTGGAGTTGGGATAACTGTGCATTTATTGCACATAGTCCCACCTTGTCCCCCCCTTTGTCCCCCCATCAGTCACTGGAAGCCATCTCCCAAACCCATTGCCAAACAGCAGCTAAGTTGTCTCCAACATTTGTCCTAATTTATCAACAACCCCCCTATGCCTGAGGGCAGGTTCCACAACCAACCACCTTCGGAATAGCATTCCAAACTCCTTGAGAAAAGATGCATCACAACAGTAGAGAATCCAAGTCCTCCTCAACCTAACCACATAGGTAAGGTGTGGTCCTGATATCAGCCATGGAGTACGCAAGCATTCACATGTCAATGGACAAGCATGAACAACTCTCCACGTCAAAAATTTAACCTTGAAAGCACAGGCTCCAAACGTGGTAAAATAAAGGTAATCTCAAGCCAACATCAACTACCATCCTTTATGCAGATTTCACTGCGAGCCCTCCATTCTTTTCCCATCTCCATTGCCATCTATCATCTTTATCCCTATGCAGATTTCACTGCGAGCCCTCCATTCTTTTCCCATCTCCATTGCCATCTATCATCTTTATCCCGGTGAATAAGGTGCTCCAGTAATAGTACAAGAAGCTCACTCAGCTGAACAATATCTCCTTCATGAAGGTTCCTCCTGGAAGTAAAGGTCCATCCTCCTAACTCATATCTGCCATCAAAAACCTCTGCAATGACATGTGGAGAACTCAATTTACTCAAAAGGACAGGAAACAATGCCAAAGGTCTATTGCCACACCAGCTACTCTGCCAAAAGAAAAATCAAGACATGCTGATGTCATCGCATCCCTTGCATTCAATATCCCTGTCCCTAAGCATGAAACATTATGCATGGTGCTTAAAATAACGTCAGACACTCTTTTAACTGTTGTAGTACTTTTGTTTGATAACCTCGAGCCATAAGACATTTTCTAATGTTCCCAGCTTCCATAGCAATTTGCACAACAGAGCCAATTGAAATGCTGTAGATTCATGATCCCTAGCCCCTAGCCTTCCAGGTTTAACCTAATGACCAGGCTCTTGTCATCATAATTCATCCCCAGCTCTAATCACCCCTTATAACAGAGCTAGTAGTAACCTTATCAAAAATAATTGCTGCTCCTCAGTGCCAAGAACATAGTACCATCCATGTTCTGGAGACATGAAACCTGTAGACCTTTGCAATAAGTGGAGAAGCCTTTGATAAAACATGCATGCTCAGCTTTATCCTGCATTCTACTCCACCTATGATATCAAGACAAACAACACATGGGATATAGGATCCTCACACCTCAAACCTTTTTCCACTATGGAAGTAACCAGTCAACTTCTCATTGACAAAAACGAGAAGTCGGTTGCCAATTCACAGCTATTGATATTTTTATGTTCAGCTAGACTGAATTTCTGAGCAAATCCATGGTCCTAAAAACAATATATAGAAGAAGACACCATTGATACACGTGTATGCACCTTTAAGATCACAAGTAAGAAGACAAAAATAAATAAGAACAAATCAGAATTTAGCCACCATGAATGCCTATATATAAGGAGATCAGAAACAATTTAAATGAATCCAAATAGTGAAGACACGATAAGCTGTGAAACCAGCAGTCCTTAAGAAGAAAGTACATTTCTCTTCAGAAAAATAACCTAACACGTTGACATAGTTGTTAAGCATGTACTACAATACGATTGCAATAAGCTACGTACCACAGAATGATGCTGATTGTATAACTCTAAAATCTGTCAACCTAGTCAAGTTAAACAATTTAGGTTAAGTAGCTTTTTTCCTTTATTTTTTACTTTTTAATTCATGCACAAAAGTGAAGATCCCATTGTTGATCCCCCTTAAGTTCTCATAATCATCTGCAAATATAAAATATGCTTCCAAATTAAAGAAATGCAAGCCTAAATAAATATTAACAGAACAAAGATGGAGATGATGAAACCTCCTGATCTGCTTCAGCTTTCGTAGCAAACGCCGTATGCCCTTCCTGCCAAAGGAATTCACGACTCCTGAAAAGAATGAAACATAATCAGGATATAACAGAGATGTTGTCAAGGTTTGATTTCACACAAATGAATGAATAATTGGTCTAGCATAACTTGGAACAACGTAAAAGAAAAAATGATATCAAAGATATGCAAAAAGTGTGGAGATTAGATCGTATGCAACAGAAGAAACATGCATTCTGGGAAGAAGAAATTATTGAGTCAATGGAACCAATTTGAAAGCAAAGTTCATAAAATTGAGAATCAGACGGGAATTAGCAAATCCCAAATATGGATCCACCGATTATGAGCTGGTCTTCCCTCTTTTGATGAAGTCAACAGGCTGAGAATCTTTTTTGAAAATTGGTGTAAATTGGACCACCAATTTTACTAGAGAATAGAAAGAGGTAGTACGGATAGAAAAGATTCCTGTGAAAATAAACAGAAAAAAATAAAAGGAATCACAATGCCCTAAGTCTCCCAAATCCAACCTGCAGGAGAAACCCCCGAAATGCACTCCAAATGCAACAAATGACAAAGCTCTTTCACAAATATTTCCCACATTAAGTTTGTTTGAATGCATTGTCATTGCACTCCATCCATTTGCTCCAACAGATTGCAGGGGGCACAATATGCTGAAAGTTGGCACAAGTGCGAGTGCTTCTCTCATCTCTGCCGTCCAAAGGACAAAGATTTAGCACACTTCCACATGTATTCAACTTTGTTGAATGTGACCAAAAGATGTATCAGTTCACCTATGCTTTTCCGTACTGCTCTGCTAACTGGACAGCTAACTAGAAGATGATCCAGATCCTTCTTTTATCCACAGCACAGAAAGAGCATAAAACATCACAGTCCCACCGCCACTTGTTGTGATACACTTGAGTAACAATTCTCTTTTCAAAAAGTCAGCCACATAAAAACCTTCGTTTTAAGCACTGATTTATCCTGCCACACCTCATCAAACTTCTGATAAGCTGGAGTATCCCCACCCGACAGATTGTAGAAAGCTTTGACTTGAAATTGACCATCTCCACTTCCCAAATGACCCTGTCAGGCATTGTAATATCCAAGGACACTTTAGATAGCAGCTGCAACAATGTTATATATCATGTGCTTCATGCTCCTTCTGTCCCCTTCTAAGATGAATATCCATGTTATACTGTCCCCCAAAATTTGATATCAGTCCTTTACATATGCCAATATACTCAGAGCAAGGAAATAGATGAAGAATCCTCCCCTTAAGCACCTCACCACCCACCCATATATCTCTCTATAACATAGTATTATTTCCCATACCAACATTGAATCTAAGGTATCTCTCCAGATCTCCAGCTTTAAGAATACCATGCCATATCAGCGAATATTAAATTATGATTTTCAGTCTGAATATCTGAATATAGATTTTCTGATATGATTTATAGTGTTTCTGCATAATATCCTTTTGCATAAGGCCCTGTTTTATACGTGGATTGCTTAATCAGGCTCGGGCATAAGCAATCCAGGATTGCTTGTGCCCGGATAAGACATCTTATGCTTTGAATAGGGGATTACTATTCTACCAAGAATAAGAAAAAATTAAACTAAATACAATATATAAAAGTATGTATCATTAATTTTTATTCTACTAAAGAACAAGCAGTGTGAGGTTTTTACTACAATGGCTTGTACTAAATACAATATATAAAAGTATGTATCATTAATTTTTATTCTACTAAAGAACAAGCAGTGTGAGGTTTTTACTACGATGGCTTGTTCCAGTTTATTTGGGCATAAGCCATTCTCACCCAAATATGAAATCCACGCAAGCAAAGCGAATATGCCTGGAGTAGTTGGATTAGCCATCCTATCTGGGGCTTATCCACATATCAAACAGGGCCAAGAGTTCCCCTCAGCCAGTAATTCTCATAACCATTCCCCCCAGCAGCGCAAAATTTTTGGCCTGCAAGCTGAGTCCCACTTGATCAATGGATCCCTCACCATTGGAATTAGTGTTGCCCCATAAACCAAAAAAAAGAAAAGACTCCTACAAAGTTGATCCATTCTCCTTTTCACAGAGATGGGTACAAAATTTTGGATCATTTTTCATCCTAGGCTACTCCCCATGATCAAATGGGATCGAGAGGAGTTACTGTGCCCTTTAAATTGTATTTTGAGCCAAGGAAGGCAAACTTGGTGATTGGACTCGAATTGGTCCAGGTCTAGATCCGATCCGAATTGATCCGGGCAGATCTGGTCCAGATCCACACTTTCTTTAAAAAAAGTTAATTTCTTTAAAAAATATATGAAAAAATCATGAAAAAATTAAAAAACTCATAAGTTTCTCAAAGTTAATATTATACATGACATATGTAGTACATGAGTGATGAAACTCAATCATCCACATCTAAGTCATTAGAAGAAAGAAAAGACACATCGTCTTCTCCACTATAATCTAACTTAATGTCAGTAGGAGGTGGGAGATGTAGTTGTCTATGAATATATCTAACCATCTGAACAAATGATGGTATACGCACAGTAGTAGATGGAATATGAAACTCTAAAAAGAATGCTACAACATCGACAATCTCCATCCTAGATCCTCCCGCTGATGTAGATGAAGATGGATGAGTTGGTGATACAGGTGGCCTGGTTGTTAGCTATCTACGTATTGTGCTAGATGATCCTCCGTCCTGACGTAGAAACCTCTAGAACTATGCACATATATCATAGGGGACTGAAGGACATGGGATGTTATCTCTTTGTATCCCTGTAAGATGCTCCGCAAAACGATGGATCTCACTAATAAGGTGTCCACAATAAAGACAATGGATCCTTCGATCTCTGGAGACTATATACCTACGGTCCCATGTCGGATGACATCGCCCACGTGGTATCGACAAAAGAAGACTTGATAGAATTTATCCAATCTGATCTCCTTCAAAAGAATTAAAAAAATGTGTATAAAATTTAAAAAAAAAAAGCAACTCTACATTAATTCCTTCAATTGAGCCTGTTTAATTTTTTCTTTAGTAATTGGTCTCTCTATAACACACACTCTCTCCATCTTTCATCCATTACATTTTCTTTCTCTTACTCTTTTTTTTTAACTCTTATATACATTAATATTAACGGTTCTCGGTAGTAAATAAAATAAATAAATTTATCATGTTGTATCTCAAAGGAAAATTAAGAAATGTTCACCACTCTTTTTTTCTGTTGAGAATTATTTAGTTTTGGATATAAATGACAATAAGCATACTAAGTATTTTTATCGATGACATAAATCAATATGTATTTTTATCGATGACATAAATCATTATCCTTATTGTCACTTATATCCAAAACCGAGTCACCCTCAACAGAAAAAAGTAATAGTTTCTTTAATTTTCTTTTAAACCACAACTTGGTAAACTTATAGATTTTTATTTATTATTGTGGACTATTAATACTAATATATTTAAGGGAAGAAAGAGAGAGAGAGAGAGAGAGTGTGTGTGATAGAAAGACAACTTACTTAAAAAAAGCTCCTTGAACCGTCCACTTGATCATTGTAGAATACTAGGATCTCATTTACAAAGAAGGAGAGAAATATTAGACAGAAAAAAATTAAAAAAAATAAATAAATAGATAAAAATTATTAGATATAGGAAGAATTATTTATATTAAGTAGAAATAAAAAAGATTTAGGAGAGAGAGGGAGAGAAATATACTAATATCATAATTAGACAGAAAAAATAAGAGAGTGAGGGAGATAAATATTAAGTAGATAAAAAGTAAAAACATTAGATAGAGGGAGGAAAATATATTAATAGTAATATATAATAAAAGTACATTAGATAAAAAACTTAGAGAGAGATGAAGAAAAATTTGGACTTTGGAGAGAGAGAGAAAGAGAGAAGTGAGGAAATAAGTTGGTGGAGATGGGAGAGGGCCTTGAGGGGTTTTTATAAGCCCCCCAAGGCCCTTGCTAGCCACTGGGCTCGTTCCCAACTGCTAGCTGCGGATTAGCCGTTTTCAACAGCTAGCTCGCAGTAGCCGTTGGGCTACGGACCGGCTGATCCTATCCGATCTCGGCTGATCCATCCGATCTCAATAAGGGAATAGTGGGTCGGGCCTCCGGATCAGATAGGTTCGGCCGAAAACCGATCGGATCGGCCCGTGCCGATTCTGCCTTCCTTCTTTTGAGCATCTTCTGTGCTCTATTTTTCCTTCTGTTCTGCAATTGTACAACAGTTATTTAGTTGAATGAAGAGCTACAGTTCCAACTTTGCCCAGTAGAATTAATATTCACATTTAGAGAGTGTTCGTATCAAAAGTATTCACATCAGTTGCATCTGATGTGTTGTCCGATCCAAATACAAAAGCATCTAATCTGAAGTCCTAATAGACAAAACTTTAATAGTCCCAATATGTTTCTACAACGTAAATGTCTAAAGTTATTAAGTCTATGTGCATTTGAAATAACCTGAAGTGCACTGTTACAAAATACTTGGCCCTTTAGTTACCAAAGTCCAACTATTTTTAAGGATACAGATGTAGCATTTGACTTGATAGGTAACATTTTAGTTCGAAGGTGGAGATTTGTGCAACCAATTTTATCAAAAATAAACAGTAGGACAATCATAATCAGATAGGAGAGACTCCTATCTTTAAAGAAAAAAATGCAACAAGAATTATAAGGCTTTGTTCTCAATACTTCAATCTGCAGGAGAGATACCCAAAAATAAATTGGCTCCAATTATAAAGAAAAGATAAAGCAAATTCAGAAATGCTTTCAACATAGAACTTGCTGCCCTTGAAAACAGTGTCACTGAACCGCTTCCATGAGCTCCAACACAGCATGAGGTATAATATGAAGAATCTGCATCCAAGTTTTTCTCCACACACAAACCAGCACAGATTTGAAAGCCATCCACATTTCTTGTGCAGAACTGAAGTCAACTTGAGATGAAATAGCAGTGATTCAATTGATGATGAAGAAAAGATATAAATGGATCAAGATCAGTCCAATTTTAATAAACCAAGCATGCTCTTTCTTCATCATCAATCGATCACATTGGTTCGTTTGGGAAGAAAAGATATACTTTTGTATTGGGAAATGGACTCTGTTATTGGGACTATTGGCTAATCTATTTGGCTTATGATCCTTAAAAGAGGAGGCATAGTTAGACCTTGTTTTAGCTCAGGATCAGTTGATCCCAAACTAGATCGGCTAATCCAGATTGTGATTGGGTGGTCAATCCAATTCGTTCTTTATTTTTCATCAGTGGCACAATTGGCAAAGTAGTGTACAGTCCCCCCCCAGTGGGGAGGGTTCAATCCTGGTAATGGCATATTTTTCCCCTAATTACAGATATTTCTGCACAAACACGACTGTTCTGCACGGGCCAAAGTGGATAATGCCTCTTTTAACAACATCCAATGCCCTTTTTTTCCTTACATGCTGCAACATTTTTCTTGTTTTTTATGATTCATAAGATCATTCACGACTTATATGAGTGCTTTATACAAACTGATATTTGCATAATGATCATGACCAGCCTCTCATGTTTTCTTTATTTTCCTCTCATTGCCATTTTCTTCCTTCATAGTGATTTACAGGTTGAAACATGTTGCCTCAAATGCCTAGGTGCTTGTCTAGGCATTCAAGGCTAAGGTGAACCCCTGGTCACCTCACTTGCCACTTGCCTTTGACTACAAGATCACCACTGATGCCGATGTCTATGACTGCTGCAACAACCACTGCAAATGCAAATGCCCACCAATGCCACCGCAGCCTCTTCCTTCTCTCCCGGTGGCAGCCAGCTAAAGCCTGGAAATTAGGGCAAAGCAAGGCCTCAGATGAGTAACAAGTTGTCAATTTAAAAAAAAAAACTGTTTCATAGTATATTTATAATTATGCTTTTTATATTTATGCAAACACTTTCATATTTATAAAAATACTTTTAATTTATAAAATACTTTTCCTCATTTTTAATAGGATCAAGATGGTTCCATTGGATTGTCTGATTTAGCTGATCAGATCCAATCCAGATAGGAATGGAATTTGGGCATGCCTGATTTAGCATTAGAAGCCCTAGGTTGTCGTGCCAACTCCCCTGGGATCCCTTTCTAAGGGCTGTTTGACCACCTCACTATTTTGAAGGGTGGAGCACATGGGGAAGAAAGGGGGAGAATGAAAGGGTGAAAAAGATGACTATCGTCACTAATGGTACAATAGCATGTCTTCACCCTCCTACCCCCTTTTTTCTCCCATTTTATAACTCCCATCTTTCCCCCATTTTATTGATGACTGGGGGATTAGAAGACACTTATCTAGGAGTAGTCATGTAACAAAAGCCTTGCTAAGAAAAGTACGGGTTTTTCGATCACTATAAGTATAGTGAATTCAAAATACGTCCTTTTTTTAAGGTGACCAAGGTCACAATTCATTGCAAAATAAGAAATAGAAAGAAATATTGATTACAAAGGAGAGGCCAAGGCCTAAGACACTGATCCCAAAATAAAGGAGGACAACACAACACACCCCAAACCCAAAAGAAACTCCACTTATTTTATCCAGGAGATATAATAAGATAAAGCATAAGCACAACCTCAGATAAACAGCTTACTCCAAACTTTAGACTTAGGGATAATACATCTGCCCATTTTTTATCCATCTCAATGCTGCTTCTGTGGACTGTTTGTTGAAACATCTGCCCATTTGTTCTGCCATCGTCGAATCATCAATGTATTATGGAAGACTGTTGGCAAGATTTTTCAAATTCCATGGAAGGAAGCACTCGATGAAATAGAAATGTTGGAGTGGTGGGATAAAATATCTGTCCGTGCCAAGCAGAGAAAAAGTTGTGGTTGCTTATATTGCCAGGATTGATATGGGGTATGTGTCAACAAGGGTATAAGTGGCTTTTTCAGAGTGAGTTAAACTTAAACTCATGTTTAACCATGGTAGAGTTAAGGAAAAGTGACGGAAGCAAACAATAGGGATTAAAAACTAAATAAGTTAAGGTATACAAGGACTACTATCAAAATACAGAGGATACAAGAACTTATTTCAAATTCCCACAGCTTTCCCCTAATCAATCACCGTCGTAAAAGCTATTCTGATAATATTAGATATGACATTGTATTCCATTTCCAGGTTAAATCTTCTGGCATTTCTTTTGAGCTTTACTTGATGCCCCAGCAGCCGATGCTGCACCAGCTGCCAGTGCATCTAAAATTACAAAAAAAAAAAGGTCACCCCAAGCATGGCCCACATGTCCGTACAACTTAATCACCGATCGGACGATCCAAAAAATCTAAAAAAACAAAAAATATTATTTGACTTGACCCATTAACATCATTTTTTTTACTGTACTTGTGGCTC
This sequence comes from Zantedeschia hybrid cultivar, assembly GCA_030544215.1. Lineage (NCBI taxonomy): Eukaryota > Viridiplantae > Streptophyta > Magnoliopsida > Alismatales > Araceae > Zantedeschia > Zantedeschia hybrid cultivar. The sequence continues at coordinate 7,837,906 of JARZZO010000013.1, read as the reverse complement.
AACTTTCTATTTTTTAGAGTCATTTCAAGTATTTCCGTCTGTTTTAACATTGGTTTGAAGAATATTTTATGACTATGTGCTTCTTTTAAATGATTCTTAACTGGAAGGTTTTATTTAAATCATATTAGGTTCATAGGGACTAATATCAAAAATATGCAAGATACAAGGATTTATTTTGACTTCACTTGTTTATAGGGATCAATATCCAAGAAGCCCTAAAAGTATTTATTATTTGATGTTTAACTACACAAACATTGTTATTACTCAAAATATTTTCAAATTGATTTTCTGCCAGAGCAGACAATTGGGTTGGTCCAGGTTGACATGCATCAGGATTGAATGCTGAAAACATGGAGGCCAATCCTAATGTGAAATCCTTTACTGTACTCAACAAAAAACACAAATAAAGCAGCATTGTATGTAGAGATCATCAATAAAGCAGGTCATGGCATAGAACTTATTTCAAAGTATCACAACCTCTGCAGTCGACCAATGACCATGATTTGCATTCCCTGAAAATCTAACTAAAAGGGTCAAACAATCATATATTAATACATATAGCAAGGGAGATACATCATCTATAGGAAGTAAAAATTATTCAAAGCATCCTCATGTCTTAAATAATAAAAGAATCAACAATAAAACGCATAAATGCATATGGCAAGATCCAGGTGTATGGTAGTACCCAAAACACTTCAGCAGAACCGTAAAGTTTTTTTTTTTATGTCAATGATACCACAGTAATATATAATATTAACAAAAAATGGCAAGTATAGGTACAAGAGTGAGAGATCACAAAAAAAACTGGCTACAAGAAACAGCGATTAAGGTCATTGTGATACCAAAGATCAAAGTCACAAGATTGCATAAAGCGTAAAGATGGCAACGAAATGCACACTATCATCTTTCTTACACAATATAAAACTGAAATATGATGCAGCAGAGATTTCTTGTAAACAAGTACATGACGTAAGACACACTAACAATCAAATACATGTAAAACTACAAGACAAAATGATTCTAAAAAAGGAAGCTACAAAAAAGAATTCAAGCTATGAGCATCACCTTGTATGGTTTATCCTCCGATTAGATAAAATATTTCTCAAAAGTAAGAAACCATGAAAATTATGGAATGTGGCAGCCCAAATGCACAAGAAAGACACCTGATGAAAGGAGTGGGATGGCTAAATTCCCATCGAACAACATTGCACCACTGGTTAAGCTTCAAAGGCAAGTCACGGTGACCCCTTATCCATTTAGAATAATATGGGTACATTACGGTCTCACTTGTAGGACGGATTGCAATAGGAAGCTCTAATTCAGTCTTTCCAGATTTTGTGACCCAGGCAACCTAAAGACAAGATCAATGTGATTTAGGTTTAGAAAATAAGCATGAAGATGTATGTTGAATTCAGACAAACAGACCATCCACCAAAAAGGAGAATCTGGTTCTAAGTAAATATTATTATAAAACCCTACTTGTCAAATACAACACCGGTGTAAAAAGAAATATAAAAGCTCTACAATGTCCAAAGAGAGATATTGAGCAAAAATGCTGAATCTGGGATCTCAATGAGCAGCAGCATATGGGTTAATAAAGAAAGTGGAGATGCAGGAAACAAAAATCCCACTCCCTTTCTTTGGTGGCAGGAATCATTAACAATTATCCAAATCTCACCTATACCTCTCCATTTGTGTCAGGAAACAAATTAATGTAACAATTATTCAAATCTCACCTCTGGTGCAAAACCCTCAATATGATCCTTCTCCTTCTGCAGTACAGAATCTGACACAAAAAGAGGAAAGTATGCATTTTTTACTTTCATTTTCTTGATCTCTGCATCAAAAAAGTCCTGCATATTGATCAAATTTGAGAAATCAAGAAGACATCTCATGGTATACAAAACTGTGTGATTTCATCAGGTGATAACCATCACAGAAAAAAGTTCACGGAGGCCAATACTCAGCAAAACATTCTAAGAAATGAGGCATAAGTTTCCAATTCCAATTGTATTTACTGGAAAGTTAGAAAGAAGAAGAGAAGATTAAATGAAATCCAATTAAAGTTAAGGTCTATACACAATGCTTACAAACTCCAAGATTTTAAAAATTGGCACAAATCAGCATAGATTGGCTTATCCAGAACAGATTTCAGTAGTCCGCGCCAACTCCTTGAGGCTCCGGATCAGCTAAACACCCCCCCCCCCGGCCCGCTCCCGATCAGGCAGATTTGCTACCCACGCGCTATTTTGATTAGTGGTATCCAATGGTTCGCAAAGCATTTGGCGGGAGAACATGGAGATAGTGCCCCGTGCCCAACTACGTCACCAAATGTTCAAGTGCAAATTCACATCTATAGCGCGGCAAGGATTCAATACAACATTTTCTACTGGACGTCAAGTACCCAGAACCCCAGAATCAACTCCAACTCTGGCTCTGACTCTAGCTCTAGGTGAGATTATTGAGACAAAGGGATCCTCATGTTCAGCATACCACACAAGCAACTTATACAGTTCTATAGAGTTAAGATAGTTTTTTCCTTGTTTTAGTCGCAATGATGAGTGAGTCACTACCCTTTAATGATAATTATACTGTATGAGATGTTTGAGAAAATGTATTTTCATTTTTCCATTTCTTTGATTTTTTAGTGAGGCCCTGTCTCAACCTAGCTTTTGGCTGATCCAATTGGTTTTTTGGCCGATCAATCAAGGCACAGATCCCTAGTTTTGCAACCTTGATGAACGCTTCTTAATCAACAAATAGCCCATATTAGCTGGCCCTGTCTCCCATGGAGAAAATAAGATAAAAACCTAAAATGACACAAACCAGAATAATAGAGAAATTTGTTGAACCAGAATAATAGAGAAATTTGTTGAATAAATACACTACACAAGAGTGCAAAATAGTAATGATAAAACAGGAGATCACGGAAGAAACTGTAAAAGAAACACATACATACAGAACATCAATATAATTAAAAAAAGAAGAGAAATCTTGTTTTGAAATACAAGTGATGCAGATAGCCAAAACGTCAGGGAACTTACATGCAAATTCTCCCAAATTGCAATTGACCAGGGCCTTAAGATATAGCAGCCAGAGATATCATAGTACTCAATCATCTCGCTATTAACAACAACCTGAAAAGTCGAAACTTATTAAGAAATACTTCTTGGAGACAAGTAAATGTTTGAATATGATTTCCTCTTAATGATGACTTGATAAGGAACCTCAGCCAACCATGACAGGTTTAAAAAAAGTCACATATGCATACCAAACTATAGAACTGATGCATGATACAGGTGAAAATTGTAAGTTTACAGCACAGGTCAATTGGGAATAAGCCTACAACCTGAGCCGAATGGCTTACCATGCAGTGTAACTCTACACTGTTTCTGCTGAGTGAAAAACATATTCTGAATTATTTGCCTTACCTCAGAATACCATTCACCAAAATTCTCATCTTTCTTATATGTTAGACCAAGACCAGTTTCCTTCTTAACTTCCTTTTTCTTTGCTGATTAGGCAAAAAAGATAAATTTGACATATTAGAAAATGAGAGAAGTGGAATGCAATTAAATAGAACTCTTATGAGACAGTAATCACCAGGTTTTGAAGAGAGATCAGCTCCTCCGTTGCCAGCCATAGCTTTTTATACGCATAAAAAGACAGAAAAATCAAAATTAGCAAAAGCACAAAAACCAGCTAGCAAGAGAATACAAGGAATCTCAATAACTTTGGCAATATTTCCCAAACTGATGTCTGCTTCTTGGGAAAACAACATATAACATAGTCTAATAAAAATGGTGCAAACATATCAAATATTCTATACTTGGCCAATGCCCCTAATAAATGGCTTAGACTCATGCTGTCATTCCTACCACTTCTGTTTCCTCACTGAATTAATGAAGAAAGGACACATTTCTTATAATGACCATCAACACAAAATTATACTTTTGAAACTCCCAACTGATTGAGAAGAAAAAGCAGGAGAAATATAAACTCACTCACTGAGCTGACAGAATCTAAGGTATCAAGTGTAAACTTAGAACATTCTGAAGTAGAAGGTGTTCCAGATTCAGCCAACCATATGAATTCAAGTATTAAGTCATTCAAACAACATAAAGAAGTAGTGGGCCAGAACTGATGGGATGAATTGATAGAAATAGGTTATAAAGGATGAGATACATTTATTTACTTTAAGAAAAATGATAAAAGGATTGGATTAAAAGGACCAATCTATGTAAAAACATGCTGACTCCTGGTTTCTCTACATTTTAAACCCGTTTCTTTCAAAGACCCTTCTATCCTCAGTCCATGGAGAGGGGAGGGGATGTAAGCCTAGTACTAACAATTGATAAAGCATGCCTAGCAATGAACAAGAGCACAAGTGTAACATCCCCGCTATACAGATCTCCGGTAGGTGCACAACAGCAAAAACAAAACATAAATGTTAAGGAATAACAGCTAAATTATGTCCATCATACAACAATAATATAAGTAACATATCCCAAATAATTAAAACAACTAGCCGTACCTGGAAATCTTTCTTAAATGAATTGGAGCTATCTTTCCTTTTCTCTATTATCCACTATGGGTCTCTGAAAAATATGTTAAATAATTTTTATGAGAATCCGTAAATTAAGTTCTCAGTAGGGATCATTTACATCCCTACCAATATCCCACTTTCACACATTCACACACACCAACTCATTTATTCTCTTCTAATTTATGCACAATATGCAGTTTCTTATCTTGTTAGTAGTTACATGTAACAGTTAGAGATGAAGCAATAAATGTAATAAAATTTCAAGGCTAAATTTCCTAAGTTGATTTATACTAATTTATAGATTTCATTCTGCTATTGTTACTTCCGATTGTACCCAATAGTATGCTCCTAAATGCATGAAACCTTAATGGAATGGTGCATTAAAACTAATATGAAATACATGCATCGTAAAAACAATGTGAACCCGGATTGAAAACATAATAATATATGTCACACATTTTCATACGTTCCTTTCAGTGGAACTTTATACTAGCATAAAAAATACAAAATATCTTTTGTCAATCATTGTCATAATGTCTCGAGATTGAGTCATTCGTTCATTAATCATTCACTTGATCGGTCGTTTTTTAATTATCATTATCCGATCAATTGTAAAGTTCATTAATCGTTCATAAGTCGTAAGTCCGTAGGATGACTCATCCTTTCAATTAAAAGTGATAGGGATAACCATGAACTAACAGTTGCAACAATAAGTAGGACGTTCCTCCGACGCACCTATTACCTTACAGCCTACCCAATCCAATAAGAGTTCGAAAACCTACTGAAGAGGCTGAAAGGGCTAAGTCGAGTCTACAGTGTACCCACACTCCCTCACTGCAGTATCCACGCCCCAGCCTATGAGTGCACTCAAGAAGAAACTCCATCCTCTACCCAGCCAAAGTCCCAAACCTAGACTCTAGAACTGTCACTACAGTAGGGATGCTCCGTACTTCGGCGCCACACATCATTAAGGAGCTTCACGTACGTCACCTTATCCCCGGGAGGCATGTCGTCGTCCTGCTAGCCATAATTTCACTTCTTTTCTCTCTTTTTTATAGGAAAAAAAATCAAATCTTCGTGAAAAATACCGGTCACTCGTTATAAAAGGCTTCTTTGCCTTATTTTACATTTATCATCATTATCGTGTTTCATATTTACCGTCATAGAGGCTTCCGTGCCTTGTTTCATTTCATAGTCTTTATTTCTCTTATTAGAGTCATCATAGTCATGAGTTCGTTCTATATATATATATATATAACTAAAACAGTTGCCAAGTCTTTTTCTTCATAAATCATCATATTATTATCATAAAAGTTCATTACTATGGGATCATTGTTTATTACAAACATAAAGATTCATTATCATGGAAGGCTTTCTAACCTTCTGCTAATTTTCTTTATTTATTTCTTTCTTTGTTAGGAAGTGCACTGCAGTGTGCCTTCCAATGCTCACATTCATGTTCACAATGTTCTCCCTTCTTAGGGTTGTCATTATGAGATCATTTTTCATTTATTCCTTACATTGTAGCACAATATATAGGGTTTATCATGATTTGCCAAATCTTACATTTTATAGACATATTCTAATATATTTCTTAGGAAAACATTATATGAATCATAGAGAAAACCGATTAAAACAACATGCAAATATGCATACATTACACAAGAAGATGCAAGTTTAATAAAGTCATTTCTTATAAATCTTAATCCCTTTATAAGTTACTTTAAATCAGAAAATAATAAACACAATTTTTTCTTGTTTCTCATTATTCCACAATAAATCATGTTATGCATGCTTTCTAGTATCAGACTTGATTCATAATTCCCGTTATTTTTATGCAAATCGTCTATTCTTTATAAAACCTTTATGATATTTGGCAGGAAATAAAAAAAGCATGTTAAATAAGCTATTGTACATATACAATATTAAATTATCCCTTAATTTTATGTCTTTGATCATAAATATCACAAAATTTAAATTCTAAAAACATACTCTTATTTATGCTACCACATACTCAATATGAATTATTACTATTATTATCTTTTTAATAAACATTATCACAATAAACTAAATAATATAATAAAAATCATGCCTCATTTTGCTAATTTAAATCAAATTTTTTAATAAGATTGTATATCTATCTATGTTAATAACATGCTTAAAATAAAATTATCTTACCATGTCCTTAATTTATAAAATTATTCAAATCAAATTTCCTTTTAACTTATTATTATTATTCTTATTATTATTATTATCATTATTCAAAACTAACAATCACAAGAATAATTATATTATTTTTTACTTCTTTAAAACTAAAAGTTATAAGAATATTTATAGGGAGTATCACCCTACCTCTTACAAAGAAGGGCGCCGCCAGGCCGCCTCCCCTTCTCCTCCTCCTTCCTTCTTCCTTCTCTCTCTCTCTCTCTCTCTCTCTCTCTCCCTGCTGCTCCCCCTTGCAACCCCCTTCCCCCCCATTTATAGAAGGGGAAGGACGGTGGAGGGGTACCCCCCCTCCTTAATGGGGGTGGTGGCCCATAATGGGCCACTGCTGGCCCATTAAACCAAGCCCAATGGGCCTTGTTAGCTCTGGCCCATTAGCACTTTATTCTTGGTCCATTTAGGCCCTTATACTTGGCCCATTAAGGCCTCTATTTAGAGCCCATTAACGCCTATAATTTAGGATCCATTAGGCCCATTAAATAGGGTCCATCAGTGGCCCAAAAAGTCCCTAGGTTTAGGCCCAATAACTTATTAAATTTTAAATGAATAATTTTATATTTAAACCCCTTATCTTTTATTAATTGTACATGTGCCCTCATTTCTTTAATAAGAAATCGACAATGGATCTTTTTCAACTTTTTGAATATGGCTTTTGAACCTTATATAATTTCATATAAGACCTTAAAAATAGTCTATGACATTATAAATTCTAATTTTTTACTAGTTATATTTATATTTTTTAGGGATTTATAAATTTTTTGTGGGGTCTTACATCCTCCCCTCCTCATAAATTTTCGTCCTCAAAATTTCCCGTTGATCATTTTGAATTTATCATCTTAAAGTCTTGAAGGAATTGCTCCTTCGTTTTGTCTTCTCAGTCTCATATAATTCTATTGATAATGCTGCCATTTCACGTTCTTACATAAAATCTTATTGTTTCTCAGGACTTATTCTTCACAACCCACCATGCTTCCGCTACGCTACTTTGATTTATCTTTTCATATATCAATTTCAAAATAAATCTTGGTTCTTTAAATTTCATGTAATAAAATGATGTTATAAATCAATCCCCAAATGCAAATAACAGTGAACTGAGTAGAAACCCGTTTCGTAAATCCATCGGTAGGCAGGACTCAAAATGTTGTCTCAGTTCGTAGTCCCGACCGGTCAACCACTTACTAAGCACAACAAGTCTTATTACTGCTACAAACGCCAACACATTTCCCTAATGATTACTATAGAAGATTTGACTACATGGTGCGGCCAGCACTGTGCATCAAACCTTCCAATAGTACCATTTGGGTTTTCGTGCAAAACATGCAATTGAAACACATGCACATGAATGATATGCCTTACTATAACATGGTTTTTATATACTTTCTTATAATTTAGTTTATTTAATTTATTCTTAGTGGATACATAATCAAACAGGATTGCCTTCCTGTAACAAGTGATTAAAAAAGGTTGCCTTCCTGCAACCAGATCTAATCTTCACCCTGTAATTCATATTCGACATTTTTTTTTCAAACTAATGAGTTATCTGATAACCCACTTGATTTCCTCAATTATTGTTATCTATATCACCCATCATTTGCCACCTCCTTTCCTCTAACCCATCATAGATAACAACCTCCCATACCACTATTAAACAGGGGTCCCAATTTAGGTTACAGAGATAATTAATCTAAATCCTATTATACCCAATGATGATCATAACTATGGCTTTCTTATTTCCATATATGCACCAAAGAGTTCTTTCCTAATCCATCTTAGATCTTTAAAGTCTCACCTTCTGATTTATGCTTTATGATATTTAGCGCCTAATTCTACCTTCTCTTTGATTTCTCCTCACTCCTTGCTCTTAGTTTACATACAAAACTCCACTTTTCTCTACTTTCCATCTTATCTGTTTATTTTTAGGTTACTATATTTATGATCAACCATTTCTCGATTTGTGTGTGTCATCCTTGCGCAGGGGCCATGCTAATCTTCTCTATATCATTCCAATTTTATCAGATGTCTTCAAAGAGACAAGAATCACTACTTTCGGTCTTAATACTTTTATCCCTCATTCAAAACTTCTTCAGGCTTTAATCTAAAACAACTCTTATCCCATCTATCCAGTTTGCTATGTATAATCCCCATCTCACTTTGTCTTAACACTTCCAAACATTGTCCTACTATAACTTTTTATTTTAAGCATAGATCACTTATGTATATCTGTTACCATAATAGGCCATAATTACCTATTTTCCTTATTACCAATTTTTCCTTGCTCAAGACAACTAATAAGACACTCTTATTTGATCAACTAAAATCCCTCTTCTCCTAAACACCTTGCCCTATTGAAACCTTCGACTTATTACCATTGCCTCATTTCCTTATTTTTCATAAGCTACTCCTTTTCCCTAAGGAGTATACACTTACTATCATAAATCTTACTATCATTAGTCATTACCATCTCTTACACTAAGTTTCTGTATATAAAAAGGTTAGTTGGGATATGTACTTGTCATATTCAGGACACGAATTAATCATCTTATCATTTTGTTTTACCTTTGTGCATATACTACCAGACATGCTCTCATACCACCTGTAACGTCCCAGCTTTACAGATCTCCACTAGGTGCATAAAAGCAAAAATTAAATAATAAAGAACATAAATGTCAAGGAATAACAGCTAGATCATATCCATCATACAACAGTCATATAAGTAACATATCCCAAATAATTAAAACAACTGGCCAGACCTAGAAATTTTTCTTTAATGAACTGGAGTTATCTTTCCTTTTCTCTGTCATCCACTGCGGGTCTCTGAAAAATATATTAAATAACTTTTACGAGAACTCGTAAATTGAGTTCTCAATAGAGATCATTTACATCCCTATTAATATCCCACTTTCACACATGCACACACACCAACCCATTTATTCTCTTATAATTTATGCACAACATGCAGTTTATTATCTTGTTAGCAATTACAAGTAACAGTTGGAGATGAAGCAATAAATGTAATAAAATTTCAAGGCTAAATTTCCTAAGTTGATTTATACCAATTTACAGATTTCATTCTTCTATCGTTAATCTTCGAATTATACCCAATAATATTGGTGAGGACAACCGCGCACGGACCCGCTTTGACCCAACTCGCGTCTACCGTCGAAGGAGGACGCCAGCAGCATTACCGACATCCTTGTGGCTCGATGACGGCCCGCTTGAGAGTTGATTGATGTTATCTTCTGAAAGGAACAGTGGAAACTTGTGTAAGGCCCATTATGAGGCCATTTATCATTTTTTTTTATTTCTTATGCATTTTTTGCACGAATTTGGCTATTATTGTGACGGGAGGGTCAGTTTAGTCTTTTTATTTTATTAGGGCTTCTTTAGGGTTGGGTTTCACTATTTAAAGGATTGTAAACCTCTTTGGTGGATTGATGAAGATTAACAAAGAAAGAGTTTGCAGCCGCCAACAATGCGTGTGTGTGCACTCTGAGGCGTGAGACCCTCACCCCCACTCTACTGTTCTCCCTTGTCTTCTTCTTCTTCTCCATTCCCCCTTTCCCAGTTACGCACCCCTGTTCGAGCCGCCCAAGACCCGCCTGACCTTCACACGCCGACCCCACACTCCTCTTGCGCCCACTGCGTCGCCACGAGAAGGGCCCAGCCGAGTTCCCATCGCCCACGCGCAAGTGCTCGCCCACACGGCTTGCTCGTACCCGCTCGGCTGCTCGCGCCTATCCACGCGGCGCTCCAACGAACCACGTTCAAAGGCCCCTCGTCGCTCGAGCCCGAACGAGCGGGAACCACCGCCGCCCGACGCTACGCGGCATCCGTTCTGGGTTCGCAGGGGCAGGCTTCGTCGCCTGTGCCCCTCCCCTCCCTCGTCCCGCCGCGTCGACTAGGGCCCCGTCCCGTTCTGGCACGTCGCCGCACTCCCAAGGAGTCCACGGACCATACAGCGCCCAACCCTCGCACCTCCTGCACCGCTCGTGCCCGTTCATGGCCTCGTATGCATCATCGAAGCAGCAACGTCAACCCACCCCGGTTACCCCCATGATGGGTTCTCTACGCCCATCTCTTTACTGGTTTTGCAGTGAACCCGCTGGGAGTTTGAGTACTACCGTCAATTTGTTTTCAGTGCGCCACCGCCTATCTCAGTCCCCATCCAGCGTCAGTTTGAGACAGCATTCATCCATTTACGAGTTTCTTATCCTGGTGTGACCCCGCTTGACAGTGGGATGGTTAGCGATGATTTGAACCCATACCTTGCACTTGTTGTTCTTTATATGATTATGTCTGCTTACGTGCATGCGAGTTAGGATTCTAGCTACTGAATATTTATTACTGCCGGATTGTGAGTGTGAGGACCTGCCCCGTGGTCCAATTTGATCGCATTAGAACGTGTTGTTATTGCCCTAGCCTTCGATAATTCTCACTACCGAAGACCCTAGTTTGTTCTATCATTGCGAGAGGACGATTCCCGATATTGTTGCGCTTGAGTTGCGTAGTTATTTTCATGAATATGTGGAATGTATGGTGATTGTTTGTTATTCGCTTACGATACTATTGCTAATCTCGGTTCCGTGATATCAGTTTGGAGTCTTTTCGGTCATCGTCCCGCATCAAATATGCTCCTAAATGCATGAAATCTTAATGGAATGATGCATTAAAACTAATATGAAATGCATGCATCGTAAAAACAACGTGAACCCAGAATGAAAATAGAATAATATCTGTCACACATTTACATACATTCCTTTCAGTAGTACTTTATACTAGCATAAAAAATATAAAAGTATCTTTTGCCAATCATTGGCACAATGTCTCAAAATTCAGTCGTTCGTTCATTAATCATTCACCTGATCGGTCGTTTTCTTATGATCATTGCCCGATCAATTATAAAGTTCATTAATCGTTCATAAGTCGTAGGTTCGTAGGGCGACTCATCCTTTCGATTAGAAGTGACAAGGACAACCATGAACTAACAGTCGTAACGGTGAGTAGGCCGTTCCTCCGACACACCTACCACCATACAGCCTACCCAACCTAGTAAGTCTCCAGAAACCTACTGAGGAGACTGGAAAGGGCTAAGCCGAGTCTGCAATGTACCCACACTCTCTCACTGCAGCAACCACGCCCCAGCCTATAAGTGCATTCAAGAAAGAACTCTGTCCTTTATCTAGCCAAGGTCCCAAACTAGACTTTGAAACTGTCACCATAGTAGGAATGCTATGTGCCTTGGCACCACGCATCGTTAACGAGCTTCCCGTACGCCACCTTATCTCCGAGAGGCGTGCCGTCATCTCGCTAGCCATAATGTCAGTTCTTTTTTCTTTTTCTTTTTTTAGGAAGAAAATCAAATCTTCGTAAAAAAACACTAATCATAAGAACTCATAAAAGACTTTCTTCTCTTATTTCACATTCATCATCATTATCGTGTTTCATATTTATCATTATAGAGGCTTCCATACCTCGTTTCATATGTATACATATATATATATATATACATATGTATGTATATATATATATATATACATACATATGTATATATATATATATATATATATATATATATGTCCATGATACAATATAACTAAATAGTTGCTTAGTCTTTTTCTTCATAAATCATCATGTTATTATCATAAAAGTTTATTACTATGAAATCATTGTTTATTACTAACATAAAGATTCATTATCATGGAAGACTTTCTAGCCTTCTGCTAATTTTCTTTCTTTGTTATGAAGTGCACTGGAGTATGCCTTCCAATACTCGCATTCTTGTTCACTATGTTCTTCCTTCTTGAGGTTGTCATCATGAGATCCTTTTTCATTTATCCCTTACAAAGTAGCACAATATATAGGGTTTATCATGATTTGCCAAATCTTGCATTTCATAGATAGATTCTAATCTATTTCTTAGGAAAACATCATATGAATCATAGAAAACCGATTAAAACAACATGCAAACATTTCACAAGAAAATGCAAGTTTAATAAAGTTATTTCTTATAAATCTTAATCCCTTCATAAGTTTTCTTAAATCAGAAAATAATAGACACAATTTTTCCTTGTTTCTCATTATCCCACAACAAATCATGTTATGCATGCTTTCTAGTATCATACTTGATTCATAATTCCCCTTATTTTTATGCAAATCGTCTATTCTTTATAAAACCTTTATAATATTTGGAAGGACATAAAAAAAACATGTTAAATAGGTTATTGTACATATACAATATTAAATTCTCCCTTAAATTTTGTCTTTGATCATAAATATCAAAGAATTTAAATGCTAAAAACATACTCTTATTTATGCCACCACATGCTCAATATGAATTATTACTATTATTATCTTTTTAATAAACATTATCACAATAAAATAAAATATCATAATAAAATTCATGCCTCATTTTGCTAATTTAAACAAATCTTTTTAATAAGATTCTATATCTATCTATGTTAACAACATGCTTAAAATAAAATTATCCTACCATGCCCTTAATTTATAAAATTATTCAAATTAAACTTTTTTAACTTCTTATTATTCTTATTATTATTATTATCATTATCATTATTACCATTATTCAAAACTAACAATCACAAAAATAATTATATTATTTTCTACTTGTTTAAAATTAAAAATTACAAGAATATTTATAGGGAGTATCACCCTACCTCTTACCAAGAAGGCCGCCGCTGAGCACTGCCTTGCCGTCGTCGGACCGCCGCCGCCAAGCCGCCTCCCCTTCTCCTCCTCCTCCTTCCTTCTCTCTCTCTCTCTCTCTCTCTCTCTCTCTCTCTCTCTCTGTGTTGCTGCTGCCCCCTTGCAGCCCCCTTCCCCCCTATTTATTGAATAGGAAGGGCGGTGGAGGGTTGCCCCCCCTCCTTAATGGGGGCAGTGGCCCCTAATGGGCCACCACTGGCCATTAAACCAGGCCCAGTGGGCCCTGTTAGGGCTGGCCCATTAGGGCTTTGTTCTTGGCCCATTTAGGCCCTTATACTTGGCCCATTAAGGCCTCTATTTATAGCCCATTAAAGCCTATAATTTAGGGTCTATTAGGCCCATTAAATAATGTCCATCAATGGCTCACAAAATACCTAGGTTTAGGCCCAATAACTTATTAAATTTTAAATGAACAATGACATTTAAGCCCCTTATCTTTTATTAATTGTACATGTGTCCTCATTTCTTTAATAAAAAATCGATGATGGATCTTTTTCAACTTTTTAAATATGCCTTTTGAACCTTCTATAATTTCATATAATAATTGTATTTATACTTTTTAGAGATTTATAAATGCGCTTAAATTTTTTTGTGAGCTCTTAAAACAAGCCTCTCTTATGATCATCAAGACTAAAGTTCTCTCATTGCATGGAAAAATAGATAGCTTATCAGAATAAGAGCAACAAAAAAAAAATCTCCCAACAGTGACGTTACCAACCAAAGGTTATTTGTTGAATAGAGAATTTTGAAAAGCAGCACTATAGATATAACCCCATGCACCCATGTTATTAGACTAGATGGGTAGTATTGAAATTGCTCCAATAAGTCCATGTGGCTATGTCCACTGACATAGTATGAACTTTATATTACATAACCTGGTGAACAAGATTTCGCTATAGAGCTATCTCTCTTCTCTTTCTTACCCCAAGATTGGCCATCATCACTACCCTCCAGTCCTCCACACTCTTGTCACTCTTCATTATCTTAAAAGAAATGTGCAGATATATTTCACCCTCCTTCCCCTCTCTTTGCACTCCAATGTGCTTGGTCACCTTTTTCTTTTCTAAAATAGTGTGCATTGGACCAATTTTATTGGAAAAGTAAATAGAGGTAGTGAACAATCACCTTATGAGAAGCTATTGTAGTAGGAAAAAGACACGGAACAAAAAAATCCCTTGACCAACGTTATATGTATCGCTTGACCAACATTATGTGTATCGCTGATCCATACCGGATCATATCTAGATACAATACCGATCCAACTCGCATGAATCGCACAACTCGGGCCGAGTTAGGCCAATGAGTTTGTTAATAGCAATAGAGAAATGTACCCTATTAATTAATATAAAAAGTATAATTTACTTCTTAAATGAGAAAATTTCAGTCCAAAACAACTCATTATCCACGTATGAGTCCACATGATCTGGTCCGACTTAATGCGTGCCAACCGATCGAACTCACCCAAATACGAGTCGACTTGTACGAGTCAGCACGATCTGGTACGATACAGCAAACCATGCCCTTGATAATTCTCATCACCCAATAAATTAGTCCAATTAACAGTAAGTCAAGACAATAACTTAACAATCAGAAAAATATGACGAATTTATCACTCTGTCTTCTTACATCACATCATAACCTGTGCAAAACCTACACCGTGAAGGAACCCTAATGAAAGAGATAAGCATTGCACTTTTTATCATGATCTTCCACAGCTACCCAAAACAACCATCCTCTTGTGACTAATCTTGCCTTTTTTTCTTCTAACAAAATTTTCAACTTTTACTGGGCGAGATCAATGATCAACTATGGAACAAAAAGAGAAAAGTCAGATCTAAGTTGAGGTCAGCCGTCAGCCATATACAATATGGACTAAGCCATGTCAAATCCTTTAGTTCCACCCACATAATGTCTAAAGAAAATACAGCAAAGTCTATGATCTGTGACATACTTCTACTTAATGTTACAATAAACACAAGCTCGTAGAGCAATGATGACATTAAGTCTATAATACTATGTAGTCGGAGGTGGTGACCAACGCAATCGGGGTGTCGCCTCAGCCTCAAACACCTAGGGGATGGCCTAGACATTTTAGGTGACATTTTATTAAAAATTTATGAAAATTTAGAAATGTAAATATATCATTATTTAAATATAAAAATCATAAAAAATGGCTTATTCTTGCACTCATATATAACAAAAAAAAACTTTAAAAACTACCAAATTGAAACAAAATTCAATCAAATAAAGATTATTACAACAAATTGATTCAAATTTTGATGCTAAATAAACACGCCATAAATGAAAATTAATCAAAAAGTGCTAAATAAACACACCATAAACACATGATGATATTTAAGTCTATTACAAGAAAAGAGAGAGACAGAGAGACAAACCACAAGAGAGAGGGCTTCAGCCCTCTTCAAATAGGAAGAGAGAGAGAGAAGGCTTCGGCTCTCTTCACATGGGAAGAGAGAGAGAGAGACTCAAAGAAAGAGAGCTAGAGACAAAGTGAGTAAGAGAGGGGGAGAGAAGCCCTCTTCACACAGGAAGAGAAAGAAAGAGACTCAAAGAGAGAGAGAGAGTGAGAGAGAGACGAGTAAGAGAGAGTGAGAAAGAGCGAGAGAGAGAGGGCTTTTGCCCTCTTCACACAGGAAGAGAGACAGGGAGACCATAAAGAGATAGAGAGTGAGAGAGAGACTGAGAGTGAGAGATAAAGAGTAAGAGAGAGAGTGAGAGAGAAGGAGAGGGGGAGAGAGGGCTTCTGCCCTCTTCACACAGTAAGAAAGAGAGAAAGAGGGCTTCAGCTTCTTCACAAGAGGGGAGAGAGAGAGAGAGAGAGAGACCGAGGGTGAGAAAGAAAGAGGGGCTAAAAGGACTTAGCTTGCTAAATGAGCGGCCGGAGACAATGTTGTTGCTAGAGAAGAGAAGTCTTCCCGCTGCCACAGGAGAAGCCGATGCTTCCACTGATGGGTGAGACCACGGGGAGTCAAGATGGAAGCCGAGTTAAGGTTCGATCGGGACGAGATTGTGGGGGTGGGGGGATGGGGTTTGTAACTAATGGGGGTCTGGGCCAATTTAAGATACAAAATGAAACATTATAATTTATAGCTCAAAAAATTACATACATGATACAACGACAAATAAGATAATTAACTTAAATAAAATTGAAAATTTGTAGATATAGTGGGCCAAGCCACAAGCACAATACAGAGAGAGTGTGCGTCGTGTGTGTGTGTGTGTGTGTATGTGTGTGTGTGACAGTAAGAGTAAGAGTGAAAGAGGGTGAGTGAGAGTGGAGAGAGAAAGAGGGCTTCGGCCCTCTGTGGATGTGTGTGTGGGTGTGTCAATGTGTGTGCGATAGAAGGAGGGGGGCCTTTGGCCCTGTGATAGAGAGGGTGAGAGAGAGTGAGAGTCTGAGAGAGATTATTAGAGAGAGAGTGAGAGACAGAGTCTGAGGAGGGTGAGAGGAAGAATGATCCGTGAGAAAGAGTTAGAGAGAAATAGAGTGAGAGACAGAGAGCGCAATGCCTTGTTATAATCTATATATATATATATGGGGGGAGAGAGAGGGGGGAAGCCCTCTGTCTCGGCTATGCCAGCAGCACAGAATGAGAGAGAGAGGGGGGAAGGAGAAAGAAGGGGAGGGAGAGGGAGAGAAACAGAGAGAGAAAGAGAGAGGGAAGCCCTTTGTCTTGGGGCTACGCCGGTGGTAGAGAGAGGGCAGGGAAGAGAGGAGTTAGAGGGGAAAAGAGAGATAGAGAGAGGGCCATCAGCCTGCCAGAGAGAGAGAGAGGAGGAAGCCCTCTGCCTCGGGACTGTGCCGGTGGCGCGCGTGCGCACACACACACACACACACACAGAGGAGTGTTAGGTATAAGGGTACAATTAGATATTGTTAGGTACTGTTGTGGTGTATGGATTTTATTAGATTAAGGGTATGAACACAATTAGGAAAAGTATGGGTTTCTTCTATCATAATCATATAGAAATAAATTTTCAATGTAAACTTCGCATGGAACTCTGTTCTTCCCCTATTCTATATTAAGGAGGAGAATGGAGGGAGGTGGACAGGAAAATGAATGATCGATTCTTTGGTTTCTTATTAGTTTTCCCTCCTTCCCCTTATCCTTATCGTTCTTCCCTCTTTTCCCTCTCAATTTTTGGATTCCAGTGCTGCTCGAACTACACCACGATCGCCATCCTCCAATGCTCGAACTCCAAGAACTAGCTCGGCTCATAACAAATGGTGTTTGAGCCTGCTCTGAGCACCCTGCCCTCTCCGGTGATGACCATGGTTTCCGAGGAGATCGCATCCCTTAAAGGTTTGCTCCAAGAATTTCAGGCCTCGTTACAGCAACAGTTTGCCGAACTAGATGAACGCATCTCTCGTCTGGAAGATCATTTCGGAGTTCCTCGTCAAGATCCACCACTGTAAGCTGTCGAATCTTCAGATTCATTCTCTATCTCGTCCCCTTCTATTGTTAGATTTGGTATGAATAGTTCTATAGATCTTGGATTTGTTCCTTCTATGAACTCGAATGAGGTTCCTCCGGAGTTTATTGCTAAAGATGAGGACGAGCCCAAGAAGTCATCTGTTACCGCCCATCTCAATTGTGCTCCATCATTCGCATCATCACTCTCATTGTCAATGCAGCCTCAGTCAGCTTCGTCTACCTCTACTTCCTCCACTGTAATTTGCCTCTTGGAGTCATCCTTTCAAGACATGGATAAGTCTTTTATGAAGGATGCTTCTAAGGTCATTGGCATCGGGTGTCATCGCTCAACTTTGGTCGTTGAACAAGACATAGACAAGATCCCTATCATGGCTGCCAAAGACTGCTTCAAGAAGATAAAGATAATTCCTTCTATCACTTTTGTTTCTAATGATGTATATATGTCTATAATAGGGGTGTTCACGGTTTGGTTTGCTTTGGTTTAAAGACAAAATTTTAGAAACCAAACCAAATCGAAATGGAGAGTCAAACCGAATCAAACCAAACTGTAATAGTTTGAAACTGAACCAAACCAAACCAAAATATTCGATTTGGTTTGGTTTGATTTGCGATTTGGGCCTTATAATGGGCCACTATGGTTAAATAATCCACTTCAACATCATTTTCTAAAAATAATTATTGAAAAAAATATTATTTGAAATTTGTTTGGAGGTTTAAGTCTCGAAATGGACAATTATAGTTAAACATCTTATTTTATTAAGGACTCAATGCATATTTTGTACAAGATGACTATCTAAAAGGTATTATCAAAAATAATTTAAAATTTTATATCTTATAATTTACATAAACTCACACTTAATCTAAGAATTTAATACTTATATTATACCCTTTTAACGTAATTCGGTTTATTCGGTTTGGTTGGTTTATGAACAAGAGAAACCAAACCAAACCAAATTTCTTAATTCGGTTTGGTTTCAAACCAAACCAAACCGAATTGGCCGGTTCAGTTTGGTTTCGGTTTGAACCGAATAGTGAACATCCCTAGTCTATGGGGTTTCAAGGGTTCTTTCATTCTGTTTGAATCCATTGTGGGTCTAGAGTCCCCGTTGCATACCAAGTGTTCGACGAAATGCACCACTGTGAAATCTCCTGTCATTGTGTGTGTTTCATCCGAAATATTAGAAGATGATCCTATCACTCTGGTTCAGATAATTGTGGGTTGTTTTGGATTTGAAGATTTTAAGAGAGAGCAACATCAATGTCGTCTACCACCCAAGCCACCGCCTCATCTTCATCCTATCTCCAAGATAGAAACCACACTCGACCCTGAGAAATGGTGTTCGAAGAAATGCTGCTAGTTCTAATCCTCTGTCAATTCTTATAATTACATACAAGTTGTTCAACAAAATTCCCAGCAATCCTCTGTTACTCAAAGCTTTAGTGTCATGGAAGTTGAATACCAAGACCTCTTCAGCTGTTCTTGTTTGACAGTATGCCAAGAATCCGATGTTATTGTAATGACTGTAATGCTAGACCTTGAGGACAAGGTCTTCTTGAGGAGGAGGGTATTGTTAGATATGAGGGTATAATTAGATATTGTTAGGTTGCTGTGGGTGTATGGGTTTTATTAGATTAGGGATATGAACACAATTAGGAAAATATGGGTTTCTTCTATCATAATCATATAAAAATAAATTTTTAATGTAAACTTGGCACGGAACTCTGTTATTTTCCCTTTCTCCTTATCTTTCTTCCTTCTTTTCTCTCTCAATTTCTGGAGTCCGGTGGTGCTCGAACTGCACCAAGATCGCCATACTCCATCGCTCGGAGCTCCAAGGAGACGGAGAGATAGAGACAGAGAGGGCCGTCGACCCGCCTGAGAGAGAAAGAGGGGGTAGAAGAGAGACAAGGTCACGAGAGAGAGAAACGGAAAACTTACCGGAAATGGCGATGGCGACGGAGTCGGCAGCGATCGGCGGTGACGGCACCGGCGGCACCCCACAACCCTAGCCACTGGCTCCGGGACTGGGAAAGGACAGCGGCGTTTGGGTTGGGGGAGGGATCGCATCGGGTCGGGAGGATTTTTCAGCTAAGTGGGCCGGACGGGTTAACGGTTTAGAGGTGGGCGACTTAGCGGGCCAAATCGGCCCACGTACCCGCTAAACGCCCAGGCGGGCTAAGCTGGCCGCCTGGACGCCTCAGCCGTAATCGGAATCCAGTGGCACCGGGACAGGGTCGGGGGCTTCGCTGGTTGGCTGGGATGAGTATCACTTGATTTTGAATTACACTTGTTGCATGTACGGTAGGTAAAAAATTGTATGTTATTTAGGCGGGTCTCAAAGTGTCCTACATGTCCATAAGGCTGATTTCCGACCAAACAACTTTAAAAAATTTGAAAATTTAAAAACTGAATCCTAGTGAACAATAAAAAAATATCTTAATGGGCCAAGCCCAATAACATTTTTTCATTTTTCAAAATTTTTGAATCTAGATGTGTAGGACACGCCTTGGGGCCCACCTAAAAAATTAAAAAAAATATAAAAACTTACCCATCAGTACAGTATTAGAGTCCGAGTGTTACTCTTTGATTTTAGGTTTCTTGCCACATGTGATGATAGGATTGATTTAGCGGCAGTCAAAACAAATCTCTAATCAAAAGGGTTATCGGAACCGGGTACTTATTTTGGACTGGACATATTCCAATTTGATTCCAATAAGATACCAGAATATCCGATGTCGATTCTAATGGTCTATCAGAAAAAAATTTTAGGCTCCGAAACCATTAGTTTTAATCGGAAACGAGTCAAAAGATCGGTAAATCGGATTCCATTTAGAGCCCTAATTCTTATATATCTCAAGTTTTTAACTTTTAATGCATGTCTTTTCTGTCAGCTTATATGAACTTTATCAAAAGTTAAACATTGCTTGACTATGAAAATAGCCTTCTTACCCCTAGTTAAACTCTGGTTAACCTTGACAATCGTCAAGACACACTCTCTCTCTCTATCTTCCCGCAAACTTTTTTTTGGACAGTCTGGCTCAATGGTTGAAGCAAGGGGCCCCCGTCTCATGGAACAGGGTTAAATTCCGCATATAACAACTATTCCTCCCAATGGAGTTTTATCCGCACAAAAAATGCCAACGATTCTGCCAAACAATGAGATGTATACGGCAGGCCTCACCCATGCTCGGACGCGGGGTCAAGCGCGCAACCTCTTTGCCTATGCAGACGTAGGGAAGGTGTCCACCACCATGCTATGCACAAGAGACTCTTCCCGCAGACCATAACAAGTCTTTAAAGGCTCTAACCCATAATAAGCGGGTATTGAAGGCTCTAGCCGCCAGTTTGTGTGGCTATTAAGAGATGAGGTCAATGAAGGTAAAAGGGGGGGTGCTCTTGAAAGGGTTGGAGAAGGAGACGAGAGGGAGGGAGCTGGTCTTGTGGGGATGAGCACCACAAATCCTCATCCTCAGCTACTATATGTTGGGGGGTTCGTGGTCCATAGCGTCTAGAACTCAACCCTAGAAGGGATCAATGCAAGGATGCCCATGGTGGCCTGGCTGCTCTTCGCCAAGCAATTCCTTAATAAGAAGCTTGTTGTCTAGGTGTTGAGGGAGGGGTCGTTGTGGGGCAATGGTTCTTCCCATAACACAATCAACAATTTGCAAATCTATGACCCTTAAAGCAGAGGACTCAAAGGCATCACCAAGGCAATGCAGGCCATGTGCCTTGGAGGCAGGACCCTTTTACCGAGGCTTCATCTTGAAGACCATGAGGCTAATGTCGATGAGAGCACCTAAACTGCACAGCCTAGAATCAAGGGACAATCCCCACATCATTGATATAGATTACCACATCCTCAACGTTGGCACACTCTGAGTCATTGATTATTCCACCTTTAATTACTTCCCCGATAGCAACCTATTGGCCACCATCATGATACTCGGGAGATGAGTTCCTCTCCCTCTTCCTCTCTCTACATTTCGAACCATTTTATTGTCTTTTATTTGATCCCCAGATTTAATGATAGTATGCCATGAAAATGTTAGAAATTAATAATATTTTCAGGTTAAATTAAATGATTGAATTAATTGATTACTCACTGACAAACTCACCGCCTCAATATTTTTGTTTTAGGACTTAGTCAATTATCAACATTTTTTTGATCTTTTCAATTAAGGGTCCGTTTGGTATGACGTAAAAGGTGTTGCCTGCACAGGTTTTCTCGAAAATGTGATCCAAGTGATTTGTTTGGTTATATGTAAAAGCAAAAGTCAACAAAAAACCTTTTCCCTAACAATCTCAAATCGAAATTTCGGCATCTACTCCTTGAGGCTCGATGCCATTTTCTAGGCAAGTGTTGGCAGTATAGGTGGAAGAATGGTCATACGTGAATCCAACAAATGGAAGAGGATAACTTGATGCATCACCACAGCCAAAAAAATAAATTAATTTTTCTTGAAGGCTCCAATATTACATGCATCCTCATATAATTCGATTTTTCATAGGACAACTCAAAAAAATGTGAAAATTTAAAAAACTTAGCTCCATAAATAGTACACTACTATTCACTGGGTTAGGTTTTTAAATTTCATCTTTTTTAGGGATGTTCAATCTAAAATCGAATTAGATAGGTATGTACGATGTCAGGGGCTTTCATAAAAAATAAAAAATTATGAAGAGAAGAAAATATCGAGTGCCAATGAATCACTACTGTTCATTGGGGCTCAATTTTTTAATTTTCATCTTTTTTTGAGATGTTCGATTGAAAATCAAATTATATGAGCATGTAGGTCATGTTAGAAACCTTTAAAAAAATTAAGAAAATTAAAAAGTGATCCCCAATGAAAAGTACATTACTATTCATTGAGCCTTGATCTTTGAATTTTTGTTATTTTTTAGCATGTCCGATGGAAAATCTAATTATGTGGACATGTAAGGCATGTTGGGGGCTTCAAAAAAAAATTCAAAAAAGTTTTTTTTAGTTTGAACCAAACCATTGGAATTACTTAAAGAAATGTTTAGTGTAACATTTTCCTCTAATAGTCTAACAGGCAAAATTTGTAGACCAACCTATATAATGAACTCCAGCTTCTTTTGGAGATGTAGTTGTTGTTACACAAGATAGAATGCACATAGAAAAGGGATCAAGAGCTTCATTCTCTACACAAACACTCCTTTCTACTTGAAAGAGAAAAGTGAGAAGAGCCTTAGAGAGTTGAGCACATTTTGAAGCATTGCGCCCACTATTCTCATCGAGTCTGCTCTCTTGGGCCCTCTAACATCTTCATTGACTATTCAAGACATTGCTCCATTTTTCTTCCTTCTTTAAATATTGATCTTGTGTTTTTACTTTTATTATACACATCTGCCTACTAAGAGGCATATTGTGTGTCATATTTTCTATAAGAAACTTGTTACCTCGTCCTTGGGAGGAAGAGAGGGCATGTGTCGCAAGAGGTTGTGCCTCTTCCTAAGGCAAGCATTTTGGCCTTCTAATCCATCAGGTGGCCAGGTAGGTAGCCTAATGCATTATTTGTCATAGAATTTCCATATTTCAAATGGTGCATGATTTCAAAACCATCTTTGACTATTTTAAGGTCCTCCATTTTATTTTTTTAATGTATTTAAATTTTAAAAAATTCATTTTTTTAACATTTTTTACTCATTTTTAACTTTTTTTTCAAGTTTTGGGTCGGGTGCATTAGAAGGCAAACTCGATGGCCGGCTAATGCATCAGACGGCTAGAGTGTTGGACGGCTAGGTAGCTGGCCGTCTGATGCATCAGACAGCCACCTACTTGGCCGTCTGACGGATTTGTTGCAGAGTTATCCCGAATCCTCATGTGCACAATTTTCTCGGGTTTTTGACCAATTCTTACACTTTTTTCACTCTAATGGATTGGGATGAAGGTGATTTAGGACTTAAGTGGCATTTTTTTTTATTGGATTTTGGCCTAGGGTTTGTTGAGGAGCCCTCTTTCCACTCTTCTTCATCCTCATCCATTTGTTCATGAAGGAGGGGGTTCCTAGGATTTTAGCTCGGCCCCCTTGACCTATTTAACATCTCCTCCACCTTAGGGACGGGGATAAGAGGGTCCACTAGGGTTAGGGTACCATTTTCTATCAAAAGAGAGAGAAAAGAGGTACTTCAGAGCCTAACATTAGACCTCTCCTTTGGAGAACGTGGGAAGGGACGACCATAGAGTCTTGAAAGCTCTAGGAAGGAGGAACGCGCCATCAACCTTGTGCCCACGTAGCACTTTCTTCAATGTCAAAATAGAACCCTACTCTCCTCTCTCATTTCTCCTTTTTCATCTTTCATAGTCTTATGCATGCATGCATACGTCCTAGGATTTTGTTCATGTTTAGATTCCATTTACACACACATGCACTCATGATTAGGTACCTTAGGTCCTTGCTAAGGGGTTTACTTTGATCCAAAACATATAAAACGGGAAGGTGGACGGCCATAATACTTGATCACTCATCCTTCTCACCCACACATCCGGTAAGCTCACCTCCAATTGACATATTTTTAACTTAATGAATGGATACTATGCTAATTAAGAGTTGAATGGGTGTTTTGATTTGTGGTTAATTTGCAAGAAATTAAGATGTGAGGCCCCGTCTCCTTGGCCGGCCGAGGGGAAGGAAGTGTGGACTATAAATTCCGTTACACACAAAGAGGTCTCGGAGTGCCATTCGCGATCAAGGTAGTGCCTCTGGGTCGAGGTAAAACATCCTGACGATCACCATTTTGTTCTTGGTGTCTTAGTTCATCAAGTTTCTTACCTTTCATTTTGACATTTTTGTCATTATTTCATCATTTCAATTTCGGGTTCGTAGCTACGGAGGTCGGTCTCCGTTCACCAGTTGAGCGCGAGGTCATTTCCGGCTCCTACAGCCTCTCTAGCCATCACGGTGGGACCACTTGTGCCTATCACGCCTTTTTGCAAATATTTTTTTTTTGAAGTTATTTGTGAGGTGTAGCGAAGGCCATCAGAAGGCCAAACTGTTGGCCTTCTGGAGCATCAGAAGGCCAGACTGTTGGCCTTCTGAAGCATCAGACGGCAATGGGGGTGACCGCCTGATCCATCAGATGGCCAAGTAGGTGGCTGTCTGATCTGTCAGACGACCATCGATTTGGCCGCCAGGTGGGCCCTGTTCAAAATTGGTTTAAGTGATATTTTTGTTAATCCCTTATTTTTTGAGGCTTCTTTTGATGTGATTTATATTTAATAATTTTTTTTGGGTTGGTGGAAGAGCCTCTGCACATTTTTCTAGGAAAAACTCTCTCTTTTGGATTAACTCTCTGTTTGGGGATTCCCGCCTAAGCAGACAAGTAATTCAAATAGAGAACTTCTATTAGTCTTCGTGCACTATGAATTCCTGCGCGGTGACCGAGCTGGTTGTACCTGGAGTAAGCCCTATTAGAACCTTGGAATTGGGATGAGTGCATGTTTTAGTTAGCCTGAAGTTGAACATTCTATAGGAAATCATTTTTTTAGAGTGTGGCACTAAGTCTCAAAACATGAGGCATACAGGCCTAAACTCTAAATTAACATTTTGAGGAAAATAATTGCTTGTTCAACTTGTTTGCAAAATAAAGAAAAATGAACAACATATTCTCAAATCCTATGTTTGGAGATGAACTTCCTTTTGAGACAGAAGACATAAGAGCCAGTACATATGTATGTATGTTCAACACAAATCAAGGAGATGCCTCACGTCATGAGGATCTAGATGAAGTCTCCGTCCATGAGGAGGAGGAAGCAGTTAGTCTCAAGGTTGAAAGATCAGCAACACAGAATCCTAGTGATGATGCTGACTTAATCAGGGTGTTGGCAAGGTACACACCTGAGCAACTCATCCAAATCACCTCGAAAGGCAAGACTCCAATCAATCATTCTGCTTTTCCAAATCCATCCCACACACCTTACCAAGCATCATCAGGCAAAGCTCCCTACAAGATTCAATTGGAATCCAATCAAAATGCCTCAATTCCGCCCATTTTCCCAGTTCCTGTTGCAGCCACACCCTGGCAACCAGTCTCTTCAATCCCAGCCTCATCAAAGCCAGTTGGACCCCCAGAGTATGTTTCAAAGTAAGAGATTCCAGAATATATTTCAAGGCAAGAGATGGAGCCTTACCTCGGAAAATTACTTGCTGAGATACTGACAGTTTCTAAGCCGTATTCCTTAGTTGAATACTGCAAACTTCCCCCGGCATATTGTCCACCTGGGTTTAAGGCTCCCAAATACCGAAAGTATGATGAGAGATTGACCCTCATCACATCTGTCGGGTTTCCTTATAGATTCACACCAATGGTTGTATGACAAAGTGTTGTTGATCTATCTCTTTCAAAAATCTTTAGAAGGAGAAGTTTTGTGTTGGTTCACCTCACTTCCATCTTCGGATCTACTCATTTCAACACTATTTCTGAAAAATTCATTAGTCATTTTAGTCACATGACTAATTTTTCTCCTACTCTTTTTGATTTAGTGTCAGAAAAAATGAATCGAAGAAGATTTCATCCAATTTGACAATAGATGGAGGTTGATGGCGTCTAGAGCCGAAGTTATCATTCCAGAAGCTCAAGCGGTTACCATGATTGTGAACAATGCAACACCTCAACTTAAGACCATTCTGATGCTCAGTGAACTCCATACATTTGCCCAATTGTACAATAGAGCTAGAGTGATACAGACTCAGATAAGAGATTCCACTCTCCCTTCCTTTCTTGAGATCCATCCTTGAAATCAGAAGGCAATGCCTGTACCAACCACTGAGGGGGTGACTACTAAAGAAAATATCAACGCCTTCAATCAGCCAACCAAAGGGCGACCTATCATTCCTAGTCCCACCACTACCTCTACCAGCAATCCTCGACGATACTATGTTGTCCCTCTACCAAATAGTTATGGTAGGCCTTCCCCAAAGAGGACTTCCTATCCCCCACTTCCAGAATCTTTAGATGATACCTTCTTTGCTCTTATAGCTTGCAAAGCCATTCAACTTCCACCTAAGAGGGAGGGGATTTCTCCCAATGTTGATACCTCCAAATACTGTCCTTATCATAGAGCTTCTGGACATGTCATTTACAACTGTTTTGTATTTAGAGATTGGGTTTATGACATGAACAATGAGGGACATATCAATTGGGAAGATGTTAGAATCGTTATCTCCAACTTAAAGGGAAGGAACCAAGGACTTGGCCATAGTTCAGAATCCTCTCCCAAATCATCAGAATGTCCGAGATCCATCCACGTCAGGACAAGAACAAGAAGAAAAAGTCAACACTTTTACAGTTGGACAAGAACCCCAGGTAATCCGAAGGGAACAATTTTGGGGATATGAAGGAGAACCACTAATCCGAGAATATGGGGAAGATGAAGAAGGTTATTGTGAAAAGACATAAATGAGTGTAGGAATTATCCAAGAAGTAGGAAGGCCTTTAGTGCTCCTTTGGCCCAAAAAGGAACACGTTCCAACCACACCCTCAGGTCATGATCCTTCACTTAACTTTCTGACTCAAACTACATCCTCACTCATGGCTCCTAATCACTCCCGTCCACTTCAATTGATCACATCAAGTCCTAAAGAAGTCAATGCTCCCGTTGAAACCACTATGAACCTTTCACTCAGGAATAGGATAGTCCCACGACCTTCCAGAATGCCTGAGACTCAATAGGAGCCCAAAACTCAATCAAGCTCCATGTCCACAGAATATGATATCCTCCAACGTCTTGAGAAAACCCCATCAAGGATCTCCATTTTGGAGTTAATCAAAAGGTCTCCCTCACACCAAGAAACACTTCTCAAGTTCCTCCAAAAGGTTATGATGGTGAGGATCTTCCAGCTAATGATGTCTCCCACGCTATTCTTTCTGTCACCTAGGGGCAACCAATGATTACTTTCTCTAATGAATATTTGGCAGCTTCGAATACCGTTCTCTACCCTTACTACTTACCATCACACTAAATAGAGTAAAGGTTGACTCCATTTTAATCGACATTGGAGCATCCATCAATGTATGCCCAATGAAGACATTGACACAAATTGGAGTGAAGGAAGAAAAGTTGGTAACGGTTTCAACTACCATTTCGGCCTATGACAACTCCAAAAGGACCTCTCATGGAAAAATCATTCTGCAAGTTGGAGTTGGGCTAGTAATGATGCCTTCATAATTCTTCATTTTAGATGTTGAGACAACCTACAAGTTGATTCTGGAAAGGCCTTGGATAGAGCAAACCATGGGGATCCCATCCACAATACACCAATGTTACAAATTTTCATTTATGGGAAAAATAGTTAAGATCAAAAGCACCCCTATAGTAGAAATATGGGAGACCATAACCACGGAACAACTCCCCGCCATGACTGTCATTGAAAGGAAGAATGAAGAGTCCTTGTCTACAGTCAATTCAGCCCAGTTGGGACAACTATTGCTTCATTACCACTCAGGAAGGAGACTAAAGTGGATAGCGGAAGAAAGGGTTGGCAAATGATGATGAAGATGGGATATTATCCGAGGAAAGGGCTTGGAAAGGAAGAGCAAGGAATGAGGCAGCCCATCGAGGATGAAGAGAATTTCAATGGAGTAGGATTAGGATACCTATGCAGAGATGAATATTGACAACCCTTGGATTGGATGCTCTGGGAACACTTTGCTTCAGGGGCTACTGGATTTCAAGAAGAAGAAAAGATAGTGTATCAGATGAGGGACAACCCATCTAATGAGAGTGACAAAGAAGAGGTGGAAGAAGAGCTGGGACTCTAGACACTGTTTTGCCTGTAGACTTTAGATAAAGGATCTTCCTTACATCTAGAAGTAGGTTTCTTCCTTGCCCATCAGTATCCTAGTCCCCTCACTTTCATTCCATTCTTATTTCACCCTTCAGTCCCTCCACTCCTCACTCTTCCAATACCATAATCTCCCCACCATTGTTTTTCATTTATTACTTCTGATCACGAAAAAAAAAAACCTATTTCAGAAAGAGAGAATGCCAAATCACTCTTGAGGAACCTTCATATTGGGAGAACGAGTTTGCAGATAGCTTTCTTGTTCAAGGGACCTCTCTTTCCTATCAACTGAATTCATCAATCACCCACCCACTTGTATATAGTAATTTAGGGATAGGAATAGGAATAGGTTCAAAAGGCACTTCTTCAGGTCTACACCATAGTTAAGGGAGGGAGAGAGACGTTCCTACGCATTTTGTTTTAGACTTGGCATATGGATGTGGAAGTTTAATTCAAGAATCCATGTTTTCGGAGGAAGATTGCGTCAATATAACTGAAAATCAAGAAGCCATAGAATATTTTAGATGTTGGAGAAATTAATAAGGATGAGCAGCCTGAGGACGAAGAGGATTCGATAAGTCCTTATGTGAGTGGGGTAAAGAGATTTGATAAGCCAACAGCCGCAGTCGATGAACCAACCAAGGAAGTTAATCTTGGTACAGAGGAAGATCCTAAGATAATCCTTATTAATACAAATTTGAGTGTCAAAGAAGAAACTGAGATAACAACTATATTAAAGGAATATCCGGATGGTTTTGCTTGGTCTTATGAGGATATGCCAAGACTAGATACATCCTTAGTGGAGCACCGATTAGTCTTGAAATCTGATGCTAAGCCCATTAAACAGAAATTGAAGAGACTCCATCCGAAACTGGCTTTGAAAGTCAAAGAGGAAGTTGATAAACTCCACAAAGCAAAATTCATCAAAGTTGTCCTCTATCCTCAGTGGGTAGCAAATATCGTCCCGGTGATGAAGAAGGACGGTAGGGTAAGGGTGTGCGTAGATTTTAGAGATTTGGATCAAGCATGCCCAAAGGATGACTTCCCACTCTCACACATAGATGTCCTGATAGATAACACTGCGGGCTACGAGATGCTTTCGTTCATGGATAGCTTTTCAGTACACAACCAGACCAGATTAGCTGAAGAAGATCAAGAGAAGACATTTTTCACCACCCCATAGGGAACTTATTGTTATGTCGTGATGCCTTTTAGGTTGAAGAATGCAAGGGCAACATATCAAAGGGCTATGATGGCCATTTTTCACGATATGATGCATGTGCATATGGAGGTGTATGTAGATGATGTCTTAATAAAATCAAGGACTTGAGATGATCACCCTAAAATCTTGAGAAAGGTCTTGTAAAGGTTAAGGGAGCACCAATTGAAAATGAATCTTAAGAAATGTGTGTTCGGAGTATCATCGAGAGAGTTATTAGGGTTCATTGTAAGCAAAAGAGGAATAGAGATAGATCCTAATAAGATCAAAGCCATTTCTGAAATGCCGCCTCCCAAGAATATCAAAGAAGTTCGAGGACTTATTGGAAGGTTGTAGTTCATTCGGAGGTTCATTTCGCAACATTCACAGAGATGCAAGCCATTCTACGAACTGTTGAAAGGAGAAGCGAAATTTGATTGGAATGTAAAATGTCATAAGGCTTTTGACTAATTGAAGACCTATTTGCTAAGTCCCCCAGTCCTGATGCACCCAGTGGTGAGACGTCCCCTACTGCTCTACATTTTAATTACTGATGATTCTATCGGAGGGGTATTGGCCCAATATGACGATAAGAAGAAAGAAAAGGCGGTGTATTACCTCTCCAAGTTCTAAATGGGTGGGCTTAATGCCAATCATAAACTCATTTTGTACATTCTAGTTCTAAATATTAATAAAGACAATCTTTTCATTATGAAGTTCTCGAATATTTAACTATCGTAATGAATGTCCATAGACATATGTAAAGGATATTGAATCATGATGAGATTATGATAGTGAGATCAATATTCTGTAAACATTTGTCTTAAACGGTTCTCGATCATAGGATATTTGAGATGGCATCAAATATCCGATAAGATCGACCCAAGTTATTTATACTCATGCAATGAGGGTGAATGATCTCACATTCACTTGTATGGTGATACTAAGACAAACTTGTGGGTGCTCATTAGAGAATTAGTTTACTGAACAGATCTAAATAAGAATCCCTAGATGGTCATTATACCTAATGGTCAACCAGAATATTTAATTGTTATAGTAGCGCAGTTAGTCCTTTGACTTGAGTCACCAAAGATATCTTGCTTGTAGACTATTGTGTCTTAATTTTTTGGCTTATGGACTTTAGTCATTAAGTCCAAGATAGTCAATCTTTCAAACACAGTGAAAAGCTTACGAAGGAAATTGAGTGAACAATAAGGGATCACTCACTCTTGGTATACCACTGGAGAGAGAATGCCCTATGGACGTGTACTCATAAATCCCTGGCCAGGGTCAGCTGAAAGAGGTGTCTTTCTAGAATTTAACTGAACACTAGAATCCATCTAAATAATGCTTTAAAGGGTTTGACGATGAAACCATACGTTGTTGGGGTATTGGATGAGTGAAGGATTTATCTGTGTGGTATCTATAGACGGAAAGGTTCAACGAAGGGAACAATTTTCCTTATATCTTCTGGGATCATGAGGTAGTGCTTGGTGCCGTTCATGGTCAGAAAGTCTAGTGGATTAATCATAAGATGATAATTCACTTATTTATTGAATTAATTATTTAATATATGATGTTTAAATAATAAATTAATAAATAATAAACTTAAGAAATAGTTCTAAGTTTAGTGGGCTTGAAACCAGACTGATATATGTGCCTAGAGGGTCATACACATAAGAGTTCTAGAAAGACTAGGAGAGATTAAATATTCTTTTATCTGGGTTTTTATGAAAAGCTGTAGGATAATTATGAGAATATTTAATGGAGAATTATCTTAGGCCAAGCTCTTAGATAATCATGAGAATTACCTTTAGCTTTATCCATCTTATTCTAATAAGAGAAATAAATAGGACAAAGGAAGGGAGTGCACGGATGCTTCTTGGTGGCTTGGAATTCTAACTACATGGTGGAGAGTCTTAGATCCAGTTGATGTCTTCAAGCTGAGGGGGGAAACTCGTCTGCATCGGGAACTTGTGTGGATACCTTTGAAGATCGTGCGCCTTTGCGATTAGCAAATCGGTACTTCGCATGAGAGATTTGAAACCCCGCAAAGGTGAAGAACGGTTCTTCTAGAATTAGATAAGTAGTCCGTTTTTCGATCCCAACAACATGATACATAGAATCAGTTAGTTTCCACTGCGTCTTTATGTAGATTCCTTACAATATATCCTGGGAACGCATATAGGTTGGTAGACGAGAAATGGCAAGAGTTGTCCTGTCCATAGAATAGTGTGTACTTGAAGAAGTTCTACCCTTAGATCATTTGTCTTTTATTTCAAATAGGAATAGGATAGTTAGCATGGTGCTATGACCAGTAGGATTTACGATTAGATGTTCATAAACTAGCTCTTTCTTTTAGATGTTTGGAAAAGGGGAACTCCTTACACACACCTACGCCTATCATTGATGAACAAATAATGGGCGATTCAAAGGGAATGGAGACCAAACTTAGAAGAAGATAGAACATCCTTTTTTCCTCTTATTCTGCCAAAGTCAGGGGACCGCGGGCTCACGGGAGGACTCCCGAGTCCGTCCTCCGCCTTAGTAGGAGGAAGTCAAACAAAGAAACCGAAAGCAAGAACCACGTCAAAGGCAAAAAAGAAGCAAAAGCCCCCAAATCAAACATCAAATCGCAAAAGGAGGCAAATGAAGAAAATGACTGCCAAGTCAAATCTCAAAACATGGCCACAAAAAAGAAAAAGAAAAAAAAAGAGATTGAATCCCAACAGGTAGTAGGGTGGAGGAAGGATAGTCCCTTAGGTTACTTAACCCTCTCAAGCGGCTTATCTATTCATTCTTTTTATTTTCAGTTGTTCTATTTTCTTCTAAGTAAGGTTGAAGTGAACTAATATTTGAAAGTTAAATGGAATTAATGACAAGGTAAATTTAGCTGTCACACTTCCTCCAACCAAATCCTCTTAGAAAAGAAAAGGTGCGTGGAGTCTAGTCGAGAATTCTTTTGATCTATGTACTATACTGACTTTAGAGTCTGTCAACTTTCCTTGAGACTTTGGGCTTAGGTCAACACGAGCGGATTACTGAATGGTACAATGCTGCTAATACCGAGTTAGCGTTGCGCGGTTGGCCATTATGGTTCCATAGTGGTCTATCACTTACTGCTTAAGTTGTGAGGAAAGAGACCTAGGTCGGGTAAATCCTTTACTATTGATATGCTTTTGAGAAGAATCTATTGGTCGGGAGTAGCTGGGAGCGAGAGCATGGCATGACGGTATTGTCATCAGCATAAGATTTAACCGGGTGGGTTCTGGTCGAAGACTATTAACGGCCCAAATCGGCTTAGGTATGTGTATAGGACGCCTGGGGAGTTCAACAAGGGAAGTTTCAAAATTCAAAAAAAAAAAATTCACATATTTCAAAATAAAAAGAATCACATATTTAAAAAAATAAATAAAAAAAATGCATCTACATGAATGCTTGTCATTCTGTACATACATTTGCATATGCGTGATTGCATGTCATATGTTTCTTTATTTTCTCATATATGTTTAATAAGACAAGGCCCCTTGACTCGTTGCCAAGGATAGAATGGTATTCATTAGCTTTTCTGAGCAAGGGGCCAAAATAAACTATTTAAATAACTTTTTCTTAATATTTATGTGCAGAAGCAAGAATGGTTCTATCAAAGGAAACTCACAGCTACTTAAATCTGAACATGGTAGGAAGGAAGCACGAGGATTCTATCTAGCAAGATTTACATTTATTTTATATCTAGATGAGGATAGAGGTAAACATCTGCACGCAAGAGTCTTTCCAGACGAAAAAGGTCGCAAAATTTGCTTAAGACCATCTGACGACCAGGTAGATGGCATTCTGATGCATCAGATGGCCACCAATTTGGCCTTCTGATGGAACCATCAGACGGCCAGATTGATGGCATTCTAATGCATCAGACGGCCACCAGTTTGGCCTTATGACAAAAAAAAAATCAAAAAAATTATAAAAAAATTGAAAAAAAAATAAAAACAATTAAAAGAATGTGTGCTTCTTACTTTTATTGTTGATATGATGATCTACATCTGATTTTGCAGGAAGAAGAAGATTGAAGAGTCTGCATTAGTTTAGAAAACTAGAAGCTAATAACTTAAGGCACTTAAACCCAGAGTTCCCCTTTAACAAAAATGATGATGGGTTTATGAAGTTTAACTTATTTGAGCAGCTTAGAATAAATCCTCCAGAGTTTTGCATTAGATATATTTTTTTTTTTTTACTTTTAAACCCATCATGCATCATTCATTCTTTGTGCATACCATTGCAGAGGAGGGTAGGGCCCTGTCGCCTGTACTTGGATAATGCAATTTTGGAATCTTTTATTGTCTACACAATATTTTGATCGAGTCTGGGAATGTATCTTCTTCCCCTTTGGTTGTCATCCCTTGAACCCCTTCGACCGGACAGGCGTCCCAGAGTATGTCAAAGTCTCGTGGCGATTGCCAGAGGACCTCCTATGTTTTGGTTTCTAGGTACACAATCTTTCCCTCCATCATTCCTAGCTTGCATCACCATAGTGTCAAACTTTAAGTAGGTTTCCCATCTAGTAGAGTGGCCCAAAATAGGGTGTAGTGTCTGTATCATCCACTTATTAGTCCGCCGTACTCCTCTGTAAAGAGGATACCAAGGAAGGGTAGCTGTAGACACCTATTTTTGACCTATTCCATAACCTAATTTGAACTTTATTTGTGTTAACGGGCCTTTATGTTGACCCATGTTGTCCTTTTCCCACTCATTTGGCCCTTTTAAAACTTAAATTTTAATCTTTTTAATCTTTTTGTCATCCTTGATGAGTGCATCAGAAGGCTAAATTGATGGCCGTCTGATGGATCAGAAGGCCAAAGTGCTGACGTTCTGATGCATTAGATGGCCTGGTAGGTGGCCATCTGATGCATCAGGCGGCCAAGTAGGTGGCCGCTTGATGGATCAAAAGGCCAAAGTGCTGGCCTTCTGATGCATCAGACGGCCAGGTAGGTGGCCGCCTGATGCATTAGAAGGCTAGCTACCTTGCCGTCTGATGTATTTGTCGTATAACTTTCATATTTCAAAAGGTGCATGATTTCAAAACCATTTTTGACTATTTTAAGGTCCTTTATTTTATTTTTTTAATACATTTGGATTTTTAAAAATTCAATTTTTAAACCTTTTTGACCCGTTTTAACTTTTTTTTTAAGTTTTGGGACGGGTGCATTAGAAGGCCAGGTAACTAGCTGTCTGATGCATTAGATGGCCACCTACCTGGTTGTCTGACAGATTTGTTACAGAGTTATCCCCAATCTTCATATGCACTATTCTTTCGGGTTTTTGACCATTTCTCATGCTTTTTTCACTCTAATGGATTGGGATGAAGGTGATTTAGGGCTTAGGTGGCATTTTTTTGATTGAATTTCAGCCTAGGATTTGTTGAGGAGCCCTCTTTCTACTCTTCTTCATTCTCATCCATTTGTTCATGAAGGAGGGGATTCTTAGGGTTTTAGCTCGTCCCCCTTGACCTATTTAACATCTCCTCCACCTTGGGGACGGGGCTAAGAGGATCCACTAGGGTTAGGGTACAATTTTCCACCAAAAGAGGGAGAAAAGAGGTATTTTAGAGCCTAACATTAGACATCTGCTTTGGAGCTCGTAGGAAGGGACGACCATGGAGTCTTGAAGGCTCTACGAAGGAGTAACGTGCCATCAACCTTGTGCCCACACATCACTCTCTTCAATGTTAAAAGGGAACCTTACTCTCCTCTCTCATTTTATCTTTTTCATCATTTTTTCATAGTCCTTTGCATGCATGCATACGTCCTAGGATTTTGTTCATGTTTAGATTCTGTTTGCGCACACATGCACTCATGATTATGTAGCTTAGGTCATTGTTAAGAGGTTTACTTTGATCCAAAACACCAAAAACAGGAAGGTGGGTGGCCATAACACTTGGTCACTCATCCTTCTCACCCACACATCCTATAAGCTTACCTCTAATTGACATATTTTTAGCTTAATGAATGCATACTATGTTAATTAAGAGTCTAATGGGTGTTTGATTTGTGGTTAATTTGCAGAAAATCAAGGCGTGAGGCCCCATCTCCTTGGCCGATCGAAGGGAAGGGAGTGTGGACTACAAATTTCGCTATACACAAAGAGGTCTTTGAGTGCCATTCGCGATCAAAGTAGTCCCTCTGGGTTGAGGTAAAACACCTTGGCGATCACCATTTTGTTCTTGATGTCTTTGTTCAAAAGTTCCTTACCTTTCATTTTGACATTTCTGTCATTATTTCATCATTTCAATTCCGGGTTCGTAGCCACGGAGGTCGGTCTCCACTCACCGGTTGAGCTCGGGGTCATTTCAGACACCTATAGTACAACAATTATGTGAAGAGCCTGAAAAGGCAAACGCTGAACTTGTGGAGTTGAGAGAATTCATCATCATAGGAAGAGAATCTTTATCTTACCCCAGCATGGATGGCATCCATTGCAGAGGCAGTGGAAAAGCTGAATGACGAAAAGAAGAAGATGGATGATGCCATTGACCACATTGGAGATAGCCTCCCCAACCTTGATGAGATGTTTGGAGATTTATGAACTTTGTTGTTTTTCTTGTGAGTCTCCTTATGCCATGCTGACTTAACTTATAAAAGGAGATTCTTTCTTATGTAATACAAACTTTCGAAATGTACAAATATTTTCTTTCGTACATAGTGAGACATGTGTGAATAAGTTCTTGCAAATTTTCTTTTTATGTTACTACTTTATAAGCTCAAGCGCCCTTTTTGCTTTTTACTAGAATTGGCCCTCTCTTGCTTTTGCCTATGTGCCCTTTTGTGTTTTCGCACGGGCGGTTTCCTATTTTGCCTGCAATGCCCTTTCAGGTTTTTGCCATATCTAGGTTTAAACCCTTTTTACTCTTGACCGCAAAGGATGTGATCAAGTCCGGTGGGTCATCAATATTTTTAGCCCCTTTTCTTTTTCTCTCATTTCATTTTATGGTTGGTCACTCGCCCTCTTATTGGTGGGACATAAAAGAAGAATAGAAAAAGAAAAAATTATTCATTCCAAAAGAAGGCCAAGGAATGCTTTATTACGAGGGCATCAAAAGGTCAGAAGGACCCTTGCTTTTTAATTCAAAAGCAAGACGAAGGTCAAAGGGACCAACACCTGTAAAAAGGAGGTGGTAAGGATCAGAAGATCCACAACCACAAATTTTCCGAAGGCAGTGATGAGGTTATCTGTGCTTCACCATCATCTCCAGTTTAGTGGTGAACCGTTTCATTGGCTTCCACCAGTTTTGAGAATATATTTTTTTAACCTATGGCTTGTTAGAGATGAACGGTATCAAAGGCTCAACCCCTGGCCTTTGGTGATAAATTTTGGATTAAATCAACCCCAAACGAGTAGTATCAATGGCCCGGCTTCCAACCTGTTAAAGATGATCTAATGTCAGGGATGCTCTTCCGTCCTCTGGCTTACTGGAGATATTGCATAAAAAAGGAATGCACTCTAGCTTCTTGAAGTCAAGTAGTATCGACGGCTCAAACTTCAGTCTCTTGGATGTTATGCATTGGGTATATATTTTTCTCCACCTTGTTGGATTCGAGTGGTGCCGACCACGCAGCCTCCGATGGGTTGGAGAGTTGGAAGTGGCATTGGTCAACTTGCCATGAGCCGTGATTTTGTTGGTGCTGGTCACTTGGACTGGAGCCGTGTTGAATTGGTGACCTTGATCAGTTTGGACTCGAACCAAAATTCTTTGATGGTGTTGGTCGCTTGGGCTTGAGCCACGTTGATTTGATGGCCTGGATCACGTGGACACAAACTAAAATTCTTTGATGGTGTTGGTCACTTGGACTCGAGCCACATTGTTTTGATGGTTTCGACCATGCAGGCACAAACCATGTTTCTTTTCTTTTGCTAGTGCGGGTCACTTGGACTCAGGCCATGTTGATTTGATGGCCTTGATCATGTGGGCTCAAATTATAATGGGTTTTTTTAATATGCAATCCAAATAATGGGTCAAATTTAATTTCCGGTCCATTGACTGAAAATTTTAATTTTAGGTCCAAAAGTGAGAATCTTTTAAATTTCAAATCTATTCTGTCACCTGTTGTAGTATAGGGCCGTTTAGGAAACATAAATCTCTGAAATACCCCGTGCCTATTCCCTACCCGCTAACCCCTAAATCCCATGGTTTTGGCTCTGCGAATTTCAGATTGTTTTGAACATCGGAGAGAGCATCCCAAATTGAAGGGACTCTCCAAATTTCAGCTAATTTGGATTTCATTTGGTCCCCTTTTAGCCCTGTAAT
This sequence comes from Zantedeschia hybrid cultivar, assembly GCA_030544215.1. Lineage (NCBI taxonomy): Eukaryota > Viridiplantae > Streptophyta > Magnoliopsida > Alismatales > Araceae > Zantedeschia > Zantedeschia hybrid cultivar. The sequence goes on along the minus strand of JARZZO010000013.1, from coordinate 7,799,654 downwards.
GGCTTTAACTCATCTGGAGCTTTAAGTGGCGCTTCGTAGGCACCAACCCCGATAAAATAGACCTTCTTGGATTCTAAAAATTCTGAAATTTTTTTACCATAGCTTGGGCATACCAAATAAAAGTGTTTTTCCAAATTACAACTGATTTGAACTTCAATAAGTCTCTTTAGCATCAACTTCATTTGAACTCAAGTCTTAAGCATTCACTGAGAAGACTGATCTTCAAAGCTTCTATTTGAAGACTTGCATTTCTTTCAGTTTAAGAGCATCAAAATACTCCCATGGACCAGCCATGATCATACATTGGAGCAGCCCTGATTGCCTTCTACCTTGTAGGTTCTTTCTCACTGAAACACATTAAACTTAAGTGGGGTTGGCCAGTGGAGACACTGCGGCTTCCCGAATTCCAAAAATTCTGATTATTTATTTATTTATTTATTTTTTTACCACAACTTGTAGGTGACAAATGAACAAATGAAGGTTGGTTCACCAATCTTCAGGTTATTTGGATCTTCATGGACCACTTTTTAGTATCAGGTTCACATCACTTAATACTCGAGCAACTGGGGTGCCCTTTTGATATCCACAGCTCTTCTTGGACAATATGCATCTTTCTCACCTTGATGGTGCTAAAGTACACTAGTGTACCAATTTTGACTGAAATTAGAGGCGTCTTTGTTGCAGTTTAATTAGTAAATCCATTTTTCACCGAAAGCATCCAATTTGAAGCTTCAAATTGAAGAGTTTCCTGGTGTGCGCAGGGTAGTTTTCGGGCTTTAGCCACTAGACTACACTAACCAAAAAAAAAAAGAACGATGTCTCAATTGTTATGCTTAATCCCTCTCATAATCAGATGTTTGTTTAATGAACTCTTCTTTTGGGAGATTTTCTCGAAAATTTGAAAGACTTTCTCGGGGGTTGAGGTTCGCTAGATGACTTTAAAAAATCATAAACAAATTATTAAACTTGGAGGAGCTAATCCCCAAATATGGATGGATACGTCGTGGGGAATGTCCTCTATTGACTGCATTATACTTTAGCGAAGACTTTTACTGTTCTGCCTCCGGGGTCAATGCGACCGGTTCTTCTGCTCGTTACAGCGCTTTCAATGAAGCTTCCGAGTCCGGTCGTCCCCGGCGCCGGGGGTATCTAAGCTTAACACCCATCTGATCGGACCTTCGTATCTACTGGTTGGGCTCTCCCCAACTCCTGCGTAGCCGCCGCGCCTGACACTGGATTCTGGCTCGGATGCAGCCTGCTCAGCCTCAGTTCTCTCTCGGGTGATCTCGTCGATCTCCTCACCAGCCTCACCGACGTACGGGAAAATTGCTGCATGCAGTTTGGTCGCCGAGTGGCAGCCGCATTCTTGCCTGTCTTACTCCTGCATTCTGCTTCAGGTGAGTGGAAGTAAGAGTGGGCAATCTTGGTGATCATATCTGGTTTGACTGTGCATAGTAGTAATCTAAGTTATTTCAAACACTTTGCAAGATGTATAGGTAGATAGATTTGATAGATACCCTTGGGCACTGTAAGAAGAGGATTTGTTTTTCTCAGCTGCCTCGAAAGAAACTGTTAAGTCTATATATGCATTTTCGTTTGGATCTAATATGTCTAAGAGAAAGAGGAAAAATTTCAATAACAAACACTGTTTTTAGTCAAGCACAAAGAGTTTAAGACAGTAGGCCGGAAGGAATCCAAGATGGGTAGTTCTTTTTTTTTCCCCCTTATTGCAGGTACCTCAAAACCGTTTAGAGTGGAGACAAAGAATCCATATAGCCGACCCCATTATTTGGGATTAAAGCTTCGTTGAGTTGAGTTGAGTATTGTAGGTACCTCATACTTTTTCCATTTTATAAACATGTTCAACCTCCGTCCGAGTCATCTTCCATCGTGATTACAGTGTGAATGCTTAAAGAGTCAGACAGTTACTGAAGATGTTGGCAGAAGCAGGACTAATTCATGCCTTTGAATTGGCCATTAGTGCTGATGATATTGACTAGTACGAGGTGAGTTCCATATCCATTGAAATTTTCTGCAGCACTCAAGCAGTTGATGATGCACTGTTTACAATCAAGATGTTCTTAGTTATTTAAGATCTAAAAATAGAAATGTCCTGCAGCTTAATTCTAAATTGACCATTATATTCCACCCAACTTTTGGATTTTAACCTTTCGAGTCCTAAGCTGACCCCTGATTGATTGGGCAGGCTTTATGATGATACGCACATGCATCCGTTCCATATATAGCTGAACTATGATGCAAGCTCATTTATAATGCTGAGGGAGTGTTCAGAAACTAGTGGTCTCAAACTGAAACTTGCTATTTGTTGATCCCATCATTTTCAATCTGAATAATTATCTTATTGAGCTTTGAATTAAAACCTAAAACAAAGTGCAATTCTGTACAGAGAATCTGTGAGGGTGAAAACTTTTAAGGAATAGTTCTGTGGAGCAATTGTGAACTTCTTTCATGGAATTGTCTAGATAAAAACCAAGTAGCCAAAGCTTGCAGAATTTGAGTATATATGGTCTCAAAGTTCATGAAAGAGTCCATCTTGGGATAATGATGAGCTTTGAGTACTCGCTATTTAAAATCATATTTCTGGTTACTTTAAGAAAAATCACATTTCTGGTTAACTGTTGTTAGTTCCTCCCAATAGTACAATCTGTCAACTTCCCGTGAGAGTAAACAGTTTTCATGAATACAATGTGAATATGAAAATTTATTATTCTTTTGGATTAAACTTCTGAAATTGGCACTATGAGGATTATTACTTTTTAGTATCATATCCACTTCAATGACAGGTTCTTAATATCATCTCTCGCCATATCCATACTAGTCTTCTTCAACAATAGCTCCTTGATATCCTGTTTCCTGAACTTCATGCGGTAACCTGCGTTCTATGGAAGCATTTATTGTTCTTACTTCATTTTGTCATGGTCATCACCATCATCCTCTTCTCATCAACAGCTACCAAAACCCACTCATCAGATCAGGGATACCGGTCCTTTTTCCCATTCTCTTTAATAGAGGAATTAGATGTACGATCTCTTCTCGTCTTCCCATGCATCCTTCTTCTCATTTCAGCTACTCCCATCTTGTCTCTATGGCTTTCCTTGGTATCTCAAAACTCTGCCTTGTGTAACATAGCTTGTGTCTTTCTTATTTTTACTGTAGTACTTCCTCATTTCAATATGAATTGTCACAGCATACATGATAGTTGCTTTCTATTTCAGCCGAGTAGTTAAAATCTTGTGGAAAAACCCTTTGTGAGGGAACTCTTGATTGTCTGATTGAATGGCATGATCATGTTTGTTGTCTTCTCACTAAAACTATGCCCCATATTTTCTCTATTAGTTTGATTAATCTTAAAACAGTTATATTCTAAAGCATCCTTACTTATGATATTAATATTACATTTCATCTAATGGCTTCTTTCCAGCTTTATTGTGCTTCTTTGGCATCTTTTCATTATACACATCCCGCGCCCATGTGCACCTCATCATATGCCATTCTAGCCCATACACATAATAGTTCTTAGGACAGGTTTAGAAGTAGCATTTCCATTTTGGACCTGAGGGGAAACTAAACTCTTGACAATAGCTTATGAAGCATAAATTGTTAACACATTCGTAACAGTTATCTTTGACTGTTGAATTGCAACCACAGAATAGAGCCACTAGCAATGAACTGGGCATATGACAGCTTAAAATATTTGCGTTGAACACTTTTGTGTAAACATGTTTCTGGATGTGTGCATTTTTTGAGCCCGTGCATACACATGTACGGGGAAGTGCATATATGTGTGCATGTGGACACACGTGTGAGACCCTTTTCGCATATATGTGTGCATGTGGACACACGTGTGAGACCCTTTTCATATATAATACTGTGTCTGTCTCTTATGCATGTATGTGTGACACAGGTCTGATGCTAAATTTTGACCAGGACTTCTTTAGCATTCAATTTACTCACCTTGTTCATTTTAATGATATGTGTGTTTTTTTTTCTCAGGATATTGAAGTGAGTAATAATGGCAGATGTAGCTTCATCTGTAATAGCAATTCTAAATTTACTATGCACTAGAATATCCCATGAAACTAGTTACCTCAGTGATTTCAAGGAAAATTTGAAGAATTTAATTAGAAAAAGGGATGAGCTAGTTGCTCGGTCCAACAGTGTGTTTAGAGAGGTATATAGGGCAGAATTAGAAGGTAATATTCGCACTTATGAGACAGAAGAATGGCTGAAGAATGTGGAAGAAGTTGATAAAGAAGTGACTGATGCAGAGAAACAACTTGCGGCAATAGATAGGTTCTCTAAAATATGCTTCACTGGCTGCAAGATGCGTAGAAAGCTTAGCCGAAAGGCTCTAAGCCTTACCGTGCACATGGTTGAGCTCATGGACAGAAGCCCTTTTGTTGGTGGGGTTGCTGTTGCTCAGCTACCAGTAGTTCGGCATATATTACCAACAATATCATTGGTAGGTGAAACAACTGCCAAAACAACCTTAGAGTTCCTTTGGAAACAAGTTACAGACAAGAACATTGGTAAGATTGGAGTTCATGGAATGGGGGGAGTTGGAAAAACAGCCATTATGAAGCATATCAATAATCGCCTGAATGAGTCTCAGCTTTTTGATAGTATCATCTGGGTGACTCTGTCAAAACCTTTCAGCTTGGATAGTTTGCAAAGTGATGTTGCACAGGCAATTGGGTTGGACTTGTCCCAGGAGGCCAATGTGGACAGGAGGTCTGCAATGTTGTTTGCAGCATTGAATCAGAGGAAAAAGTTTGTACTTATCCTGGATGATATGTGGGAAGCTTTTCTGCTTGAACAGATTGGAATTCCTCAACCAAGTACAGAGAACAGCTGCAAGATACTGCTAACTACACGTTCAGTACAGGTATGTCGGGAAATGGAGACAGATAAAAACATCAAAGTAGATTTGCTTTCAGAAGAGGAAGCATGGGAGTTATTTAAGGATAAAATTGGCGGAGATCCAGTGCTTTCTTCAGATATACAAGGCATAGCAAAGCTGATTACTAAACAATGTGGGCGTCTACCACTTGCAATTGTTACTGTAGGAAGAGCACTCAGGCAAGTGGATGATATGAGAGTTTGGAGGCATACATTGTCTATGTTGGAAGGCTCCACTAATGATACAAGAGTCATTAAGAAGGATGTCTTCATGCCACTTAGATTCAGCTATGATTGTCTAAAAGACAAGGTGGTGCAAGCTTGTTTCTTGTGCTGTGCCTTGTTTCCAGAAGACTATAAAATTCATACTGAAGATTTAATTGAATACTGGATGGGGGAGGGGTTAATCAGTGAAACTGGGAACAGACAAGGTGAAGTTGATGAGGGGCATGCCTTATTAAATGATCTGAAAAATGCTTACATGTTAGAGGGTATGTCTGGCATTCTTGGTCAGGAGTGTGTTTGGATGCATGATTTAATCAGAGATATGGCCGTTCGTATAATGAAAGAGAGTGGTTCATTCATGGTTAGAGCTGGAGTTGGATTAAAGAAATCACCTACAGAAGAGCAATGGCTTGAAAATTACGAGAGAATTTCGTTAATGGAAAACAACATTGAAGTAATATCATGCCAGCCAAAATGTCCAAGGCTTTCAATGTTAATCTTAAGAAGGAATCCTCTTTCACGCATCACAGAAGGTTCTTTCTTTAAGCGCATGAATAATCTTAAGGTTCTTGACCTTTCCCACACATCGATTGACTCATTACCAGAGTCAATTTCTGAGTTGGTAAATCTTCGCACATTATTACTAGGTTCATGCAGGAGATTGAAGAATGTACCCTCAATGGAAACCCTTGAGGAACTACGCGTATTGGATTTGTCACACACACCTATTGAAAGATTGCCCCAAGGAACAGAAAGTTTGGTCAAACTGAGGCGTCTTGATCTGTCTTACACACAGAACCTGAAGATGTTTCCAACAGGTTTTCTATCCAAGCTCGACCATCTTGAAGATTTATCCACATATAGAAGTTCGTGGCTTTGGTTGTCCACAGTGGAAGAGGTGAAAGGAGGTGCAGGGATAGAGGAAATCATTAGCTTGGAGCAGCTGACTGATCTTAGGCTGTCCTTTTGGAACTTGGATACACTCATAAAATATGTGAGTTCTGGTCATTGTCGGATGCTGAAGAGCTTCAATCTCATGGTAGGATGGAAATCAGCTCTTTGGTACTCCAAATCCAAATACTCCATTGAAATTGTTAGTGAGGAACTTCTAGGTCAGGGAAGTTCGCTTCTGCTACCCAGCAACACATTATGGCTTCATATTGAAAACTGCCACGATATATTTTGTTTATCAGAATTGCCAAGCCTGTTGAAATTGTCTGACTTGAGAGACTGTTCTGTTTATACTTGCAAAGGGATTGAATGCTTAGTGACAGAAAATGGGAACCACTTATCGACTATTGAGACACTATATCTTTGGAACTTGCCAAATTTGAGTTCATTATGTAGACAAAATATTCCCCCTGGCACCTTTACAGGACTGAGGATCTTGGAAATTGGATCCTGTGATAATTTGAAAAGCATATTTCCACTTAGCCTGTTGCAGCATCTTCAAAAGCTTGAAGATGTTCGAGTTGTGAATAGCTTCTACATGGAGAAAATAATTGCAGGAGAAGAGACAGTTGAAGCAATAGGGATCACTTGTGCTGTGACTCTTCCAAGCTTGAAGAGGTTAGACTTGAAATATTTACCGGCATTGACGAGCATCTGTTGTGGGGAACTTATATGCAATTCATTAACGGCTATCACGGTGGAGAAATGTCCACAGCTGAAAGGGTTACCATTATCCATTGACCACATTCCACCTACACTTGAGGTAATTAAAGGTGATAAAGAATGGCTTGATGCCTTGTGGCATGATGACGCCAGCACCAGGGCCATTTTCCAGGATTATTTCAGTGAATGCTGAGGCTACATTACTCAGAAATGGTGGTAATGATTCTTCAAAAGTTTGACCCATATCCTCGAGCTCCATGTTGCAAAGTGTAAAAGTAGCAAAAGGGATACTTGTTCTGATCAGCATCACTTTAATCAGTCAGATATTCCTATTTTCTGAGCAATTTATTGCTGGGTTTTACAGAACTCTTCTTACTTAGTCATTCTGAAATGTAATGAACTTAGATCAATCATGGACCTTCCACTCTCAAACTGTGTTACCAATGGTAATTTATTGCCATCATATTACTCTTCAAGAAATTTATCTTGCTTCCTGCGGATGGATATAATTTCAATGTTTTATTTTGCATTCCACCAATAGGAGATTTGCAGGGTGTGACTTCAAGCGCAATACGATTGGGTAAATGTTGGTCGCTTGAAAAACATCTTCTTTGTGGGCTCTACAGTAACTGTCATATTCATTAAATGTTGGTCACTTGAAAAATATCTTCTTTGTGGGCTCTACAGACTGTCATATTCATTCCTAACATGGATTAAAGACCTTGGGCAATAAAAGAAAAGACTTGAAAGAAACCTTGTTGAAGAGACTGCCCCCCCTCCAAACTAAGAATTACCCATGATAACCAGAACATGGAGAGGGACATTTGGCTTCATCTGTGTGCCACATGTCAGAGACATGGGCTTTGGATCTCCAAATGAACTTTCCATTGTAATGTAGAATTTCATGATCTGATCCTCTCATAGTCCAGGATATGAAAATTATTATTCCACAAAGACTGTGGGCTACATCAGGTTGTTGCGTACGGTTCCACCCAATTCCTCAGTTCATGCAATCTCCCAGAACAAGGTAAAGAATCTGGCTTCACTCCAAACATTCATTTCATGTTGTATCTCTGCCCATGAACTTATGCTTAATTCATTGTGTATGTGTTATGGAGTTGTTTTGAGCCTCAACCTATATAAAATTGCTGTTTTCAGTATATTCTGCCAATTCCACAGCGTATAATGTTTCTGTCCAAGATGCTTAGTGCCAGAATTCATGAATGGAAAATATCAATAATACAAAAGATCCTTCAATGAAGCCTTATACTCCAATTGGTGTACTGTGATGACCCATGCACCACACTTCCCTACTACCGTCATCCCTCAGTAGAACAGCACTGCCAGACATGATGGAGAACAAACCCCTCTCTATCTGTGTGAGAAGTTATTGTTCAGGCATCCACAAGGGTCCCTGTGTCTTCATTGGAAACGAAGGTTCCACTTTATTCTGATCACAGTTGTACCGGATTACTTGATCTAGATTTATTGGGAAAATGACTTTCGCCCTTGTTTCTTCTTTCTTGTTTCAAGTTCGTTGGCTAATAATATTCTTGAAAGAAAATAGTTGATTATTAGATATTCCTAAATGCATTCAAACTCCATATTGTGTTTTCTAGCATGGGGTTTGTTCATGTGGTGAATACCATACTGTTTCGTTGTATTTTCCTTATGTTGGGAAGGGCTATAAACTATTTTATATACTGTTTTTCTTATGTTCCGAGTGCAGGAAATTATTTTAAAGTTTTTTCTTATGTTGTAGTGTTATGTATTGTTAGTTTTCCTAATCTTGTCGCACGTCACCCTTTTATCCAGTTCCGTTTTTTGGCCAAAGCTTCTAAAAATCAAAACCAAAGTTTTTAAAGCTAGTAATTTTAAAACCACAGACTACATTGACTTTGTTTTGCCAGTTTTAATCTTTTACATCACTGACCAAAACTTCCATGGGAAAGACAGCTAAATGGTTTCAAAATGCTTGAGATTTTTCTCATAATCTCAAGGATGAGATCAAGGAGACAGCAGGTATTGACCTGATAAGTAGCCTTGTTGCATCAAAGGATACACCGGGTATCAACCTGATAAGTAACCCTGTTGCATCCAAATTGGTCATTGGTCAATTCTTAAAGATTAGGCATCATCATAACAAGTGCAGTTCCCATTTCCACATCTTCCTGCTTAATCACTCCCGTGTAATTTATAGATGGATTTGAGCTTTCAGCCCAGTTGATTAACTAACTGCATTCTCTACAATTTTCCTGCTTGCTTAATCTTAAAGGATTGACAAATTCATTGGTGATGCCAAGTTTGTTTTGGAATCCAGCTTTCATGAAAAGTTCTAGATGGATGAATTTTGCATTCTATAGAAAGATTGCACACTTGTGTGGAGATATTAATTCCCAAAAATAATCAAACATGGTTTACTAAATTGCTTCACATATTATGAAAAAGTGGATAAATCATAAAACTTGCTCTAATGTGTCAAAATGAAGAGTTAATGGGACATGAAACTGGAGGCAATTACTATGGACAACATTAGCATCATCATCATCATGATAATGATCATGCCTATCTCATCCACATTAGAGCCTTGTCCCATTTATTTGGAGTCAATTAATCTATCCAGTGTCATATTTATGGTTAAACTTAGGAATGTCAGTCTTTTCTTATTACATCCACCGCATCATTTTAGCTCTTCCTATGTTCTTCTATCCTCCACTCTAAGTTGATCATGCCTCTTGATCAGTGCTGAACTTGGACAGTGCTACACATGATTGAGCCAGCTTAGCATATTTTTCGTAAGCTTAATGTCAATAGGAGTTACAAAGCTTAATATCAATAGGAGTTAAATCTAAATCATAACACATGTTCATGCTAAATTTTATCTTTTCTGATCTTTCTGCATACCATCTCTACACTCTCATCTCTACAAAACACTTTTTGTATGTGATCAACATTCACCTACAATATAAAGAGAATTTACTTTTGAGCTTTAAGGTGACGTGTCAATCACAAAGGACTGCAGACATACTTTTTTACTTTAACCGACCTACCTTAACTCCATGTGCGACATCCATTTGGATCTCTTCATTCTTTTGAATAATGGATCTTAAAAATCAAAAGTTGCTACATTTAAGAATAATTTGGAACCGATTTTAGCCATATATTTTTGGTCAAACCTTGTATTACTAAAATTATGTTTCACAGTATTTTGATTTAGGTCAATTTTCTTAAAACTTTATATTCTATGGTATCTTCACAGTCCTAACTTATTATTTAAGCTCTCAATGGTATATGCTATTCAATCACAAGCCTTCTCTAAGTTAATGAAAATCATATATGAATCTTTCTTTGTCCCTCTATATCTCAATTGTTTCAATAATAAATTATCTTTTATAGTAGTCTACTTAGCATGAATCCAAACTAATTTTTAAGAAATGCTGGCAACAAGTCTAAATACTTTTCTTTTACTCTCTCCTAAAGTTTTATAGAGTACCTACAATTTTAATACATGATAACTATTGTATCTATCTCTTTTGTTTTTAAACAAAGGAACCATATTATTCCTCCTGGGGTTTCTCTTGGGGATTTTTTGTATCTTTCTTGATGTATTTTCTCTGGGGTCAGGCAGCATGCCCTCCTGGGTTTCTATAGGGGTTGGTTTCTTTTGGTTTATTTTTACTACTTGTACCTATTGGGTAAAGCCGGAGGTCCCCCTTGGTTTGTAGTTTTTTATTTGTGCAATGCAATAACAAGGGTGGCCCAAGGTCCTATCGAAGTAATGGATTATATATATATATATATATATATATATATATATATATATATATATATATATATATATATATATATATATATATATATATATATATTGATATATTATTTCTCCTCCAATCATTTTGGCATCCTTTTTTTCATTTAAAATTTTATTAGAAGTCTAGATAGCGACTTAATGCCTACATCACCTACACTTTTCCAAGCTTTACTAGATTTAACATGCAATCTAAGGGCCATGCCCACTTTTGCGTTTCTTAAAGCATTCAGACTTTGAAACTCTAAACTGTTGAATGTAACGGATTATTATTAGCCTAATTGACTCATTGGTTTCCTTAAAAGGTAGGCTTCTAAAGTGATCATTAGTTAACAATTTCTCAAGACAGGTATACTCATAATCTTTAGGTAGGACCCTTTGATCCTTTCTCTCAGTACATCTAACATACTGTTAATTCTTAGCCCTTTTGCCCCTTAGTTTTAGTAAGTTTAATTACACCTTTTCACTTTCTCAAGTTTCCGATCTTCAAAAGCCTTCTTCACTAGCCTATAATTTGAGGGGCACATATATAGTATCAAGTGTCCACCCGGACATGCATGTAGGACACAAGAAATCATTAAAAATAGGACACCAGGACATGGAAATAGTATCATTTTATGTATCTAAATTTTAATATATAGTTATTAATATGTATAAAAAAATTAATGGAATTCTTAAGCTCTTATCAAGTTATTAAGTCAACCATCTAAACTTTGGAATATTCAAGACTTCAGATAAATATAGCATATACAAGGAATTTATGATAAAAATTTGTTAAAGGAGGGACTAAATTAATGTTCTAACACCAAGAGAAGAGAAGGGAGGAGAATATGGGACGCACAGTAGAACGGCGGGAGGGAGAAAGTGGGAAAAACGTGGTAGAAGGGAATGAAGAGGAAAAAAAAAATGGGACATCCATTTTTTGCAGTGTCTTAATGGGGTCAACACAACTCTCTGGGTATTTCACCTGTGTTCTCCTAATCATAGTCAATAACTATTTTCTAGTGTTTTTCTTTTTTTTTTTATTCTTGTATGATTTGATCATTTTTTCTTATTTTTCCATAGTTTAAAATATTCTTTTTTAATTGCCTTTTTGAATTTCTGTATTCCATTGCCAAGTCCCTTTTCTAGATTTTTTTTAAAAAAACTTTAGATTAACCTAGTATTTCTTTAGCCACTCTTTTTATATAGTTACTCATTCTATTCCAACTTATGCTTATTTCTCCTTCAGAATTCATATATCTTCTTTTAGTAGATAATTTTTATGTGGGCCTATGTTTTCTCTTTTCAAATTCCACTATTTAATTTTAGTAAATTATTCATTACACTCTTTCTCTTCTACCTTTGGATGCAACTTCTATCACTATATTTCTATACTGAGGGTCTAAGCTTTTCTCATACGTAATTTATAGTGTTTGCTTCTTTTGGAATGGGAGGTGTTTTATTTTGATAACATCTTGGTATTCTACCAAGAATAAGAGAAAGTGAATAAAGTATTTTAATGGCTTTGATTAGAATGGGTTGAATAAAGGGTGGAATAAGGATATAAAATGCCAAATTTCCCTTGGAAAAAGAAGTATGAATAAATCTTAAGTTGTTAAGAATAACTTATAAATCATGCTCATTACTAAGTATGCTCATCAAGGTTCCTTGTTGACCAAGCTTGACTACAGAAATAGGTTGTGTTGGAGAGGTATGACTTCACCCTAGAAGGGGGTGAATATGGACAATAATAGCTATGAAAAGCTTTTGGGATCACGTGATTAGAACATTAAACAATATATGTGATAGATACATAGAGCAAGAAAGAACAAACACAATCACGCAAGAGGGACAAGATTTATGGTGCTTCTATCCTCCACTTGGAGACCTATGTCCACTCCCCAACCAAGTTGGTATTTTCACTTGAAAAGTGATTCTAGTACAACACTAGGAGATTCAGTTCTAGCCAACAAAACACCTAGATATGAAGCCTCTAATTGGTGACCTTCAAAACACTCAAGGTTTGGCCGTCTTTCAAATGGAAGGAAACCACAAACCTCCAAACCTTGGAAGAGTTGGACCTCTTCCCTTAAGGAAGGAAACACACACCCTCAAACCCCTCAAGGGTTGGCCCTGTTCCTTCAAGGAAGGTGACAACCTAAAAGAAAGATTAAAGACTAGAGCAATACAATCTAACTATTAAATATATAACACACACAAGGCATAAGAAATCTTCTCAAGATAACAATAATAAAGAATAAAAAGAAAGATAGAGCCTTTAAGTTCCTCATGTGGTGGCTTTGCCTAGAAGCTTGAGGATGAAAAGATGAAGCTTTCATTCCCTTTTAGGAGAGTTGATGCAGCTGGAGAAGCTTTACAAGAATCTCCTTATTTGATGAAGAAGACACCTTTTTATCCTAATGAAGCTTCCATGATTCTTGGTCTTTGGCTGGTAGGAGGAAGAAGAACACCTCTGCAGAACACCTTCTCCTTATCTTGCAAACCAGTAGAAACTCAAGAAAACTTTTCTCAACAAGTTAGAGTAAAGAGTAAGAGGAAGGCACGAAGAACGTCGAGTTTCTCTTTCTCTTAGATGAAGCTCATGTTTCCCTCCAAGAACCCTTTACCCAAAAGAATCCTCAAAGGTCTCTCATTCTGAAAAATGTGAAGCTTCCGAAGGGACCACCGTATGACGAGATGACCGACCCAATGGACCAGTTCTAATGGTTCAAATCCTATTCGTCCCTCTGAGGTGTATCTGAGGAAGTCCGATGCTGACTGTTCCCTTTGATGCTAGAGGAAACAACATCCACATGGTTCAAGGCTTTGGTAGTCAGTTCCATCCACTCGTTGGCCTAGCTTGGCCAACACTTAATTGAGCAGTTCTACGACGTAACTCGGTAATACAAGACATTGGCGAGTTTGCTTGCTATCCAGTAGGAGCCAAGGGAGGCGCTGCGCGCCTACTTCGTGCAATTTTTGGTTGAGGCTACCCAAATCACTAATCTGCACAACTCTATCACTGTCTTGTCCATTATTAATGAGTTGACGAATGTAGAGTTGCAGAGTTCCTTAGGAAAGAAACATCTGCCGACCTTTCGAGACCTCGTCGCCTGGGTTCACAAGTACATCAATCGAGAGGTCATCCTCCTTGCCAAGGCTAGACATAAGTCATCCAACCTGAAAAGCTGAAAAGCTCAAGTGCGTATTCCCAAAGAGACGTTGGTAAACCTAAAAAGCTTATCATGGATTGCATCATGTCTAATAAGGTATGATTACTCATTTCTGACACACCATTCATTTATAGTGTACAAGAAGGAGTAAGCTGAGAAAGGATACCATTATTCTTTAAGAACAGAATGAAATCCATACTCAAGTATTCTCCTCCCCTATTCGATCGAAGAGCTTTAATACTCTTTTCAATTTGTTTCTCAACTTTCTTCTTTAACTCCTTAAACTTCTCAAATACTTCTGACTTATACTTCATTAAGTACACATATACTTCATTAAGTACACATAGCTGAATTTATAGAAGTCATCGGTAAACATGATGAAGTAAGATAAGCCACCCTTAGTTTGAGTAGACATAAGACTACATACATTTGTATGTATTAGCTCCAAAATATTCTTAGTATGTTTTTCATGTCTAGTAAATGGAGACTTTGCCAATTTACCTATAAGGTAGGACTCATATATTGCAAATGATTCATAATCGAATGGATTCAAATATTTATATCTATGCAACTTTTGGAGACTGCCTTCATTAGTGTGCCCAAGCCTACAATGCCACAGATAGGCTTGGTTCACACTGTTCTTGCCCTTCTTAAGAGTTATGTCAAGGTGGAGATTATATCAAGAAATATCCAATAGGTACAATCTACCGACTAATTTTGTAAAAGCAACTAATTTTGTAAAAACAACCATTGTTTATAACAGTCAACTTGTATCCTAATCTGTCAATGAAACATATATGATGTTCTTAATTATACTAAGAACATAATAACAATCTTCTAAAGATAGTAAATCTCTAGATGGATGCTTGAGGTATATTGTCTCCAAAGTGATCGTCGCAACCTTTGCACCATTTCCTAACCTCAAGTCCACCTTGCCCTTACTCAACTTTCGTCTATTGTCAGCACATGTACATCATTGTGGACGTGAGAAGCACATCCAATATCTAATACTCAAGATGTAGAATCCCAAAAAGGCAAGTGTATATCTATCATATAGATACCTGAAGTGTCTGGTTGCTTCACATGTCCTTGAGCTTTGTCTTTGAGGTACTCTTTGCAGTTTTTCTTCAAGTGACCTTTCTAGTGGCAGTAAAAGTAGTCACCCTTGTCTACTCCTTTGCCTTTTTGCTTCTTTGGCGCCAGCTTTGGCTTGTTCTACTTCTTACCTTTGTCTTTCTTAGAGACTGGTGCTACTTTCCTTTTTTTATTGGTCTTACTAACTAAGAGGGCATTAGGTTTCTTCTTCTGAAGGTTGCTTTCAGCAGTCTTCAGCATGTTGAGCAACTCTGTCAGCGTGACCTGAATCTTGTTCATGTTAAAATTAACAATGAACTGAGCATATGAGTCACGAAGTGAAGCGAGGATGAGGCCTGTGAGCATCTCCTTGGGTAGGGGTACCCCGAGCCCTTCTAACCTTACAATCCATTTTATCATCTTCCACACATAAGTTTGCACTGAAGACCCCTCTACCATGCGAGCCCTGAACAAGGGTTTAGATATATCATATCTTTCAACCTTGCTCTGCTCTTCAAATGGAGCAAGATGTATCTGGCATCCATCTTCTCATGTTGCATCTACAACTCATTGCTCATCGAAGCAAGCATATAGTATTGGGCTAGAGTGGTATCCTCTTTCCACTTCTCATACGTAATCACCTCTGCTTCAGGGGCATCTAATGATGGCTCAACTGGAGCCTCATCTTTCAAGATATATGCAATTTGCTTAGATCTAAAGACAATCTTTAGGCTCCTAAGCCAATCTGAGTAGTTCGAGCTTGTCAGACGATTGACATCTAGTATGCCATGAAGTAGGTTACTCGACGACATTCTTGCCTATGAGATAAAATTTTTAAAATTAGTAGATATTCAATTATTAAAATTTAAAACAAGATTTGGTCTTTAATCTAGCTTCACTCCTACTAATTTTCAACAGACTGTATAACCCTCATATATACAGAACAAAAGACGCCAACAGTCTCCTAGTGGGGATTAGAATTTTACTGACTTGTAATACAACCTTGCGGATAGCATAACAAATTGTAATATAATCAGAGAGTGCCCATCTCATGAGACTTGCAACTCCTTACAATATCTAATAATATTTCGATCCCCAGAGCTATAATGGCATTGTAGATAACATAACAAGCCATTAAGTCTGGTCTAAGCCTTTCCATTATTATGTAACGGACATAGATTAGGGTGCAGTCCTTGTGGATAGCACAGCAAGACTGCACCGTGCTTCTACCCCGTTTAAAGACATCTATTATGCCATAGCTTTAGTCTCTCGTTACGATTAGGCAGGCCTTGTAGATAGCACAACAAACCCGCCTAACATGATTTGAGTCTTAAAGTTATAACGAGGGAGGACCACGTAGTGAGTTCTCAACTGCTCACACTATGGCTTAACATTTTAATGAGGGTTTTTAATTACTTTTATCTTGATCTCACCCTAAGTGATAGTATATCAATATATCGTATATATTTACCAAATACTGTACCTAGCAATGATTCATAATCAGAAATTTAAGCTATGCATCACACACATGTTTAAATAGTGTGGTCATGAATAGCACAGTGATTTGCCTGGATCCATACAGTCAATCGCACACACATTCTAATATAACATTTATATCAGAAACCTACAAACACATAAGCCATTGATCTTCATGCTTTGGCCTTACTGGTTGCAGCAGTGGATTATCCTTACTCCTTCCTCGTCCATCGTGATCATAATTACAACAAATATAAATAGATACATTATCTAAATTTACATGTACAATTGAATAAAGCCTTATGGCGAGTACATAACAGGAGGGACGTAGAAGTACATTGGAGTATGAGAAAGAGAAAAGTACGCAGACCACAATAATTAGTAATTAATAGATCTTACACATATCCATTCATAATCCACATCCACATCATCACAGGACGCAAATAAATGTGCATATCCATGACCACAGATTTATTTTATCCATTCCACACATGAAGAGCATATCACATGGCTAAATTAAAGTTCTCGAAAATAATATATTTTGGCTTTCTAAACAGTTAAGATTCAATCAAAATTAGAATATTTGAATTTTTGAAAACCCTTTTTCTATTTTCTAAGCATGCTTTTAATTGTAAATTAAAAAGAAATAACACACATCACATGTGCACACAATTTAAAATAATCAGTTCTAGAATATTCCATACAAAATTAGAACAATTCTAATAAATAGGAATTAATCTAACAATTAGATTAAATAACCATTGATTAACTATCAATCAAATGGGTTGACCTAGTCCAAGCCCTTGCTGGGCTGGCTCGGGCCTATGGCTCGAGCCAAGCCCAGCAAGGCTCCCTACTAGGTAGTTAGGAAACCCTAGCCGCCCGAGAGTTATCCCCCATGTAGACTCCCTTCCCAGTAGGGAGTCTTGCGGCTAGGGGACTCCTCCGATGAGGAGTCTGGCTCCAACCGGGCATCGCTCGGCGCCTGGCATGTTCGGAGTCGGTGCCGGCATCGTCTAGACACCGACGGTTGCCTGCGGCCATCGTAAGTTCGCTCCTCCTTCTCGGTTTGGGGAAAAGAAGAAGGAAAAATTGACTGGCCGTTGCCTGGCCATCCTCTATGGCGTTGGCTTTTGGGGACAACGGTGACTGACACTGGCACTTGGAATTCTATGGCTGCCAGTGGCCACCACCATAGAAACTCCAAAACCGCCATGCCCACTTGGTTCTTCATCTTATGAAGAACACAAACCCAAATTAAAAATTCACTTTTTATGCAGAAAAATTCGATCTAATCGCTCATGTTCATCCCATGAACTCAAATCTAACATAAAATTGAAACTTTGCATGATATATAATCTAGAACGACCAATTTTAAAGATCGAAATAGACATGAAACAGTTGAATTTGGTTCTAATACCACTGTAGGAATCTCCACATAGGAACGACGGTCACAACGGAAACAAAAACAAAACATAAAAATTGTTCCTTGTCCATTTTGAGGAATAAAAATGAGAATCTTGGTGATCGATCATAACCTTGCGTGGAATCAGATCTGCATTCCTGTGATTTCGATGGTGTGACGCCACAAGTTGCATTGCGCAATCATTCAGCCCTCGGCTCCTCGCTCGGTGAAGTGCCTTTGGTAGCTGCTTGTCGACGCACAGGTGCCTGCGGCATGCAGATGAAGTGTTCCCAATGATTGGGAGTCGAAGACGATGAAGCAGTGGAGTACGAAGGGGGTGCCCTCTGTGGTGAGAGAGAGAGAGAGAGGAGAGAGAGGAGGGGCAGCCCGAGATAGCTCAGCGTTGCTTGGCCCATCGTTGTCCTCTCAATGCGTATTTATATTAAGTCATCCCTTGATTTTTCAGAAAAATTCTTGACTTAATATAAATCCCATTTATGACCCATCAACTAGAAGCTCTGTACGTGTGACCCTTTAAGCCCAAGTACCAGTCTGGTCAATGGCCCGTTAAGTCTAATGACTTTTTACCAACTTAATTAATGAATATCACATATAAATCAGTTAACTAATCGATTAAGTGTTGCGCACTAAAATCAATCAGACCTCCAATAATGTTGGGTGCCAAGCAACACTGTATAATCCCAGAAGGTATTGGGGTTCAGCAACCCACTCAAAAAATCTTTCCGTCGACAGTTACCGCGTAAATATAATCTTTCATTCGTATAATGCTCTCGAGTTGACTAAGGGAATGATATATTGTCAAATCCTAACCGGTCCACTCGCTTGATTTGAATGCCACTGTATAATATTAGAAAAGTCCTTTTCTTAATATTGTGTCTGCCTTGTCCAAAGACTCCCGCGCATCCTTCCTAGAACATTCTCTCTCTGATTATGGAGAGCAAATGATCCCATATTGAATACTCAATTTCCTTCGAAGGTATTCCGTTGTATCCGATCCTTGACTATTTAGAATTTCGTATTTAAGGATCTATTAGCCAAGGTCAAAGCATATAACTATACCGACAAGGTGACCTTGGTGTCTCAGGTTTGAGGACCATCTATGCAACTGCGACAATAAAATTAAGATGGTTGATAATTAGGTACATTATCATTCAGCAATTCAAGTCGAACCAGTTCAATAAACTCATTCTCTAATGAGCACCTATAGATTCGTCTTAGTGTCTCCATACAAATGACTGTGAGACCGGTCACCCTCACTATATGAGCCGGAGTAATATGTATTAGTCTCATTGGATATCTGATGTCCTTTTCAGATATCTTTCAACTAGGAATAATTAAAAATATGTATTTATAAGTGATCAGTCTTATTATTATGATCTCATCATAATCTGATTACTATTATACACATTCATAAACTTCATTATGAAACGAACATAAACAAATTACACATAATGAATATTAAAACTATTTTATTAATTATTGAACGAGATTATACAATGTCTGATTGACTTGTAGACTACCTAAAACTAATAGGTAAGTGAATACATCTCTACTATCTCCACTAATTTCTTGCCACCTGTCATGTGCTGACTTGAGTGTCGAAGGGGCTTCCCTGGGGGACATTACTTTGGAGCCCTGCTGACATAGTGTTTAAGTGTGTAGGTCACTACCTACTTGTCCTCCGCCCGGCTCCTCCCGTAGATCGGCTCTATACCAACCGGACTGGGTCCTTGAACCCTTTTGCACCAGTCGTAAACCAAGTTGGTGTGTGGTGTGCTTCTATTATGTATATCTTGTTCGTAAATGATCAATTCCTATCAAATTGTCAGCTGAACGATTTCTCTTGAGTTGTATGACGTAGGTTGGCCTCTTGTCCGTGCACATTTTGCCATGACAAAACTAGTTCCTTTTGTAGCTCATCCTCAATGATCAATTCTTGTAGATTTACACTCTCTGATGCAATGTCAGGCTTGTCTAGACTCGACAATTTCGGGCTCAGATACATCCACTTGTTCATCCATTTGTCTAATAACAAACAAACAGTCTCATATTATGTAAAACTATAGTTAGGTTTTAATGAATTTAGTTATAAAATCAAATCTTATATCGACTATAATAAAGTTTAAAATAAACAAATCCTGCTTTGAACCCATGTGAAATATAGCATCAACAGAGAAAAGAAAAGGCACCATAAAACCCAGCTCACGTGATCATTTACCGAATAATTATATCAGGACCCGTACAAGTCTAGGGATTTGCATCTCGAGTCTGTCTCCCTATTCAAATCCACACAACTTATACCTCTATTTTTAGATGAAATAAATACTTTCTGTAATATCCCTGGTCATTCCAGTTGGCACCCCGGTCTAAGTGAGAAAATGGATGAAGGGCGACCTTTTTGAAGTACTGCAATAAGCTTTTTTTTTCCCCTTAATAGAGACACATTTTCGACCTGGCAAGCATTTTTGGTCAGTAGGAAGGTATGAGTGAGAAACATTTGTCTTAGAAGTTGACAGAAGTGAACTTAGATCAAGTTAATCCAAGAATGGTACCATTAAATAAGTTAATTGACTTTGAATCATTATTAGTCCTTTTAATTGAAAGCTAGGAAAATATTTGAGTGTGAATATCTTGTTTGTATCCCCCTCTTGCTTCAACTATGATTTGATATAACATGACCCTTCCCCTTCCAAGTGGACTGTTTGCTATGTACACTAATTCAGGACAAAAATGTCAGGCACACCTAACCTTTTGTCGGACAAAGATTAACCCAAAGCAGTACTACATTATCGATAACTGTTGATGTAAATGTAGCTATGACAAACACAGTTGGTAATTCATTAGTTGTCCTTTTCTAGAATATAAAATAGGGACTTGCAAACTTCCGTTTTAAAGTCAAAATATGATTTTTTGTCTCACAAATACATATATTATATATACATACACACATACATGCAAGATACAGAGACAGTGGACGGGTTAATTAGATAAATAATAAAAGCAAAAATTAAGATAAAAAGGTACATTTTTCCTTAATCTTTAATCCATAAGATGTTAAAGGATTCAGAAGATCGAGAGATCCTAATTAGCTTCAAGAATGCTTGTTGTAATGGTTGGATAATTGTGAGAGAACCAAGGGGAGGATGGCAAAACAAGTGGCATTTCTCACCGGCATGCATGGTCCCCTTATTGAATGGTCCTCCTTCAAGTAAGGGGCGATGGAGGAACCCACATCTGGGCCATCAGATCGTACACATTCCACATGATCGTAAACCACTCTCTCCTGTTTTCTTTGTTTTTTAAAAAGAAAGACATATTTCAACTAGGGGATTGGACATATGTATACATCTGCGAATAAATAAATAAATAAATAAATAAATATATATATATATATATATACATTATTTGTATGTATGTATACTTTTTAAAAATAATTATTTACTACAACTTTAGATGATAAGAGGAGAGTAAGCACAAAAACTCATCGGAAAATTTTAATTTTTAATTTTTTTCTTTTTAGTAAGTAAAAGAACAATGAACATGATGCTTTTTTTGACAAGTGGTTTAGTGGCCAAGTACTCAGAATGCCTCATAAGTGGGAGAGGTTCGAATCACCTTCCCATGTGATAAGAGCAAGGCTGCAACTTTGGATGGATCAAGCCGAACTCGAGTTAGAGTTGGATTAGGTTAAGTTAGGATTAGGAGTTCTTTCAACCTCGACGTTGGATGTGTTGAGTAGGGTCGACCAACTCGACTTAACCCGAACCCGACATTAATACATATAAATAATTGATTAGATTATTAGAATATATTATATTTAGGTTATATATTTAAACAAAAATTTAGATTACAATATGAACAAAGATGCTATCAAGTAGTAGTCATATAATTATATTAGTACTTTTTATTTTAGTTACTTCATTAAGGTAGATAGATAAATTCATTCATCTCACTGTGCATGAAATTTTGATAATAAGAAGGAAAAATTAAAAATATTGACTGTTAAGGATATAACCCAATTCAACCTAACAAAGATTGGATTACATAGGTTCAGTTGGGTTGGGACATTGTTAGATAGATTGAGTTATAATTGAAAGAATTGGGTTGAGACTTAAGTTAGGTCAGATTATGATTGAGAGGCTCTTGACATGAGTTAGATTATGATTGACCCTATCTCAACGTAACCCAACCCAAGTTACAACTCTAATGAGGCCATGAGATATTAACTAAGCTAGGGCCAGTAGGTCAAGGATATGAATAGTCTTATAAGCAACCTTTCGATTTCTATCAACATCTACTCACGAACAGTGAGGAGGTCCCTAAGATTCTTAGGCTCCCGATGCAATCATGCAATCTAGGAGCAAGGAACCGTGCTTTCTTTCTTTCTTTTCCTTTTTCTTTATTGGATGGTGATAAAGAGCCATTAAACATGGAATGAGCTGGGTAAGGAGATCCCCAACCCACTAGGATCATCATCCTAAGATCCTCTAGTTCATGATTAAATTGAATTTGGATTATGTTAGATTTAAGTTAAATTTGTTAATATTTTAATTGGTGTTGGCCTGCAAGATACCTTTTCAACTCATCAACCCAACTCAACTTAAACCAAGATTTGGGTTCAATAAAAAATAGATTAACATTTTCCCTTTTTATTAAAAAAAAAGCTGGAGTATGCAGGGTGGGGTTTGAAGTTGGTCGATTGGCCAAATATTTTACTAGGTCTCCTAAAGTGAGGAGATTTCGAATCCAAGTAATTAATGTCAATAATTCTGCATAACTACTGAAGATCATCATTAAAAGAGAAATCTCATGAATTGCATGATCTCGCAGTGAACAGATATGCTCAACCTCAAGTGATACAACCGAGTCCATTTGCTTAATTAAGTAGTTCATTGAACCATACTTTCCTTCTTCTTTTTCTTTGAAAGGCCAGCTCAATGGTTAGGCGGGTACTAGGGGAGAGGAACATGCTAAGGATGACCCGGGTTCAAAACTCGGCACAAACGGCCAGATTATGCATTGGGTGGGGAAACATATCTGCCAGCAAAAGATAACTCTGTGGGGTTTGAACCCAAGATCTCTCCAGACTCCCGCCCAAAAAGAGAGGTGTCCACCACACCATGGGCGCATGGACATTTCACCTTCTCTTTGTTGATTCCCACCATTGATCGAGTGATGATCAACTACTTGTTGTCACCAAGGATCTTCAGCTCCCAAGCCATTTTTATTAGCCGTTTCGCTTTGTAATATTTCATTTGGGTCAATTAATTAGTCCAAACAAACTATAGAAGTAGCCGAATAATGTTTTATAACATTTCTGAAGGTTCATTATTCTTGACCTGTAAAAGTGACTGGCCCACTGATCTTCGTCTGTTAGAGTGATCCTATTAGTCCATTGATTCCGATTCAATTGAGTGATCTCATTGGTTCATTGTCCGAGTGACCTCACTGAACAAAATTTTTGAGTCCACCACTAATTACAAATATTGACATTGTAAACCTACCGACAATGAGACCCTTGAAAATGAGGTATCCTTTGAATCTAAAATATTTGCAATGATGCGCGGAAAACAAGCAAAAAGATGCTATTAACATATGACCTAGCTTTGTTCAATTGCGGCATCCGGTAGCACGATGTAGTGATGTTAGTTGTGGTTACGTGTATAAATTTAAAGCATCTTTCTTTAGGAGAGGAATGATCGATAAAGTGCCATGTGAAGAACTATATGGCATGCCAGTCATCTTTTTCACCAGCCAATCATAACATCAGATGATGGAGGACATTGCATCTATAAGTCTTCTATATTGAAAACACTGACTTAAATTTTGACATTCTCCCTTCCTCACCACCATTTGATTTGATGGTCCGCAGGTGGGAATGAAGAGTGGCGTATCCTTAAGAACAGAAGAAGTTAGGGCCGGCAATGAGTCAAACCTTTTGCCAGTTGCTCGGGTTCAACTTGGTTTTGGCTCGGTTCGGCTCAACTCGAAACCTCAAACGAGTCAAGCTCAAGTCTAAGTTAAAGCTCGAATGACTTAATGAGCCGAGTTCAAGTTTGCTGTGACTCAGCTCGTGGGCTCATGAGCCGGCTTGATATATTTAATATACATTTTTTAATTTTTCAAATTAGATCAAGTGGAAGTAGGTATCTTATCCCATATAGGTGTGGCTGTGTGACTATCCATATTTGAGTGTTTCGAGCTCGAGCTAAGCCGAACTTGAGCTTGACAAAAACGGGGCGAGCCAAATTTGAACCCAAATTTGAAGTTCGAACCGAACTCGAGCTCGAACTCAAGCCAACTTTCTTTAACCCAAGCCGAGCTTGAGCCATCTAAAGATCGGCTCGACTCGACTCATTGCCAGCCCTACAAAGTAATCTATATATGTGAAACTTGAACAAGAAATTAAAAGTCCCAACTTTTCACATGCAACCATCATAATGGGGGGTTAAGTCTCACTTTGATAGTAGAATAGATTATAATGAAATGAGTTATTCTGGATTATTTATTCCAAAATAATGAAATGAGCTGACGGAATATCATAGTTTTAAATGTAAGGTGGAATAACTTCTTCCGTTTATTCTTTTTTTTAAATTTTTGACAAGGTCTTCCGTTTATTCTGAAAATAAGTATTTAGGAATTGAAATATTGGATCCTTGCTATCAAATTAGAATTTAACTTGTTCTGTAAATAAGAAAACATTATTTCGTTGAATTCTCTCATCAAAATGAGGCTAAAGACAATTTGCTAGTGCACGGTGGTCCAAGTGCGATTGGACAGAAACTACCACATGGTTCTTCCTTCCCTTTACCATTGGTGCAGAAGATGATGGCCTTCCCTTATTTTTGTACACCTGCGGGGTCCTCTTCTCCACCGTCTCCTCCAGCTAGCAGCGACGTGACATGGCCTCCCAGATGCCCGCCGGCCACAGCTCGCCTGCCTAGCTAGCTAGGCCAGCCAGACCCCAAGTTTTCCAGATGTTGCTGCCCAATACGGGGACGACCGCAATGGCCTGGCTGGTACCATTACAGCTTTCTGTGCGGGGTGTTTGAGCTGGAATCCACATATACGCATGAGGGCCGGGGAAGTAGCCAGGACGAGGGGTCGCATGCAGCTGCAGTTGCAGTTGCAGGCTTGCAGCTGCAGCAGGGAGTGGACTGGAGAGGCATCGTAACATGCCCTCCCATTGCTCCTCCCGGCCCTGCCAGCTGCTGCTGCCCCCTCTTTCATAGCACTCGCCATCACTGCAGTCTTGATTCCTGCAAGTGAAGCGTGGGTCTGGCTGCTCGCTCGCTGCCTCCCCGCGGCAGTGCGAGGCGTGTTACCGTTCTTTCCCTGGCAATTATTTTATGTACGTACTACACAGACCCACACAGCTCGACTCCGACGCAAATGCCAAACCGGGGTCCAGGGAGGTCACTCATAGGCACAGGCGTCCTCCTGTGGGTCATATATATATGGATGCTTCAGATACTGGTTTTTTTGCCCTTCAGGTTTTGGTCCATTTTTATTCACAATGTGTATGTCAATGTTAGTACCATGGCACGTAGATTAGATGATAAAAATAACTTTTTAAACTCAGTGGCAGACGTAGAAATTTTATTCAGTAAAGTCACTGGACATTAAGTCATAAGTATGGTTAAGTCAGTGGAGTCTTAAGTTAGATCATATGGGATCTTGGATTAGGTCAATAAAGTCTTAAGCTAGGTCAATAGGATCTCGGGCTAGACTGTATTGAACTGGGTCAGTGGGTTTGGCAAAATTCAGTAAGATCCTAAAACCCCACTTAGTTAACGTTGGATCCGCTTCAAGCTGGAGATTTCGTTGGGTGGATAAAAACATTCCTTCATGCGGTACACGTAGCCTGTGAGTTTTTTTCTTTTTCACCGTGATGGCCTGGACCCAAAATATTCATCTTAATAGGTAGAAAAATGGCCCATGTGATCACTATGCAGATTTATTTTAAAATGGGAGAATATCGTCTATCATGAGATTTAAACTCTGTCCAATTGAGAGCCATTGTACATAATTGAAAAGTTTATTTTTAAAAAAATATATCCCCAGTGTATATAGGTCCATAATTTGTTAGAGTGGAATCACATCCTAGCTCCCACAAATAATGTGGATGATTTCTTCTTGCTCAAGTTTGTGACATTTTTGCCTTTCATCAAAAGATTTTTCGCCTAGTTGTTGACTATTCCACTTACACAAATTAGCATTCCGGAGATGTTCGCTGCTTTACATCGCTTGTTCCTGGTATATACATATAGAGAGAATACATGACTTTTCTATTTCTCTCTCTATCTCTCGATATATGGGGGGGGGGGACTAATTAAATATTTTGGTCGGTAGAAGCCAAGATGGGGCCGGATATATTTATCTTCTTGGAATTAAGATTTTTTTAAATGCTTGTCTCAAGCAATTGTACTGTGATAGGATGACAGGAATCTAGTAACCAAATTTATTGCACATTAAAAGTGCAGAACTAATTAAACCCTACGACTCCAAGGCGGCAACAACACAACACAAAACACACGCCTTGGCAGCCGGAATAAAAAGGAAAATAACTTATGCAAATATATATATATATATATATAACGGATCAAATGAGCATGGGGTTCATCTAACTTAGATGAGCCTCCCTCGAAATTCTCTTCTCTTTATATTTAAAAAAATAATGAAATTTATCAAAATTTATATATGTAAAGCACCCTTATATGTAAAATTGCAAAATCATTAATTATATAGATGTATTAATTTAAGACAATAACTTGTTGTACAGCCAACTATCAGTGTTTTTAATTTAAAAAAGTTTTTTAAAATTAAAAATACTGGCAGCCGGTATAATATAGGCTGCCAGTACAGCAAGTTGTTCTGTTAGTTTAAAGATACAGGGAGAGAAAAGATAGGGCTAAATATCTGTCACCCATCAATAGGAGGGATGAGAGAAAGAGAGGACGGCGCGTCTCCTACTCAACAGGAGGGATGAGAGAGAGAGATTGGGGATGGTGTTAAGAATCTTGAGTAAAACTTTTTTATTTTTTACACGTAAATTAAGATTTGTGTCAAAGTGTTTTTTTAAAAAAATATACAGTCGGATCAAGGCCGACCTGAGCAATCCGAACGTACCGTCTGATTTTTTTATTAGATGTTCTAAATTTTTTTTTAAAATCTGACCATAAAGTCAAAAACATCTCCTAAAAGCTCTCCTAAATCTATCACAGCAGCCGTCCGATTCGATCGGATTTGACAGTTGTTGTGCTATGTATTACAATTTATATTAAATTGTAATGCATGACATAGCAGCAAGTATTACTTAAGTATCTTTGTCACCTACTCAATACCAGGGATGATATATATTATAGCATCTTAACGTCATTGAGTAGAAGCCAAGATGGGGTTGGACATTTGTATCATTTTCCGTCCTTTCTCGTCCTATACATTTTGAATGTCATGCAAAGATAAAAGTATAAAGTTTTGCATCATCTACGGTTCACTTGTTCACGTGTACATGTTATTTATGTTACGTGTAATAAGTAATATCAAGGAAATACTACATAGGGTAATACTACATAGGGGTTAATCATACTGCCACACTTTATCTACATTATTAAGAAACCTTAGATATTTTAATTTAAATAACCTATCTCTATTGTGATAGAATATCTGTAGCATCTCTAACTTCAGGAGACATATTTGGAATGTATATCCAAAAAATGATATTTTCAAGTAAATGCATGTGTAAGGATTGTAATTTCATAATTTTACATTAAAAGACATTATCTTTTTACAAATAACTTAAAAACTCCTTGTCTCCTTAGGGATAGTTACAAATATCTTTGAATTTTGTTGTATCCTACTCTAGAATTTCATGTTCCCTTTATTCTCAAATATACCCCTACAATAAATTGTATCCCCACCATCTCCTAACATTATTTTTGGTTTACCTTAATCTTGGACAACTATTGAAAGAAAAGGACAAACCTACTCCGATTAATCCTTTCCCACGCGGAAATGAATTTAACCTCCAGGGATACTTGCTGCAATGTCTATGTATTGCAATTCACCGGAAGTTGTCCAATCTAGTTGGATCGGACGGCTATTGTGCAGCTTGTCTAGGTGGGGGAAGTTCGATTTAGACCGTTTGATAAAAAATCGGACGGTACAGTCGGATTGTTCGGATCGGCCCCGACTCGACTATATATTCTTTTGAAAAAAATGGTATAAATCTCGATTTATGTGTAAAAAATAAAAAAGTTTAAATTATACAGTCGAGTTGGGGCCGACCCGAACGACCCGACTGTCCGTCTGATTTTTGATCGGACATTTTGAAAAAATTTAAAAAATCCAAACAAAAAGTTTTAAAAAATAAAAAATCAGCATCCCCCGTCGAGACGGGTTGCACAACAACCGTCCTATCCGGTCCTGCTGGCCCATACATTACAATCCACATATATTGCAATGCACGAGCATTATAGCAAGTATTACTCTTTAACCTCTTAACCTGCGAACATTGGCTCCCATGACCTTTGTGGCTGTGAATACTTTGCCATTCCTCAACTATGCCTCAATTACAAAATTCGTCCCAATTTCAGTCCCACGGGAACAAGAGTGACATCTTTCCTACAAGCGTGATACGAAGGAATGATAAGAGAAAATAATTCATATACATATGAGTGATGTGAAGGAATGATAAGAGAAAGCAATTAATTTGCATACATATGCACTTAAATTTTGGGATTTCGCTATATATACCTTTATGCTCTTAAAATTCTGGGATATCTGTATTGTTAGTTAATAAAATCGTGCTTTGCATGAGTATTTTTTGTTACTACATATTATAGTCCAAAATAAAAATCATATTGAAATAATGTTGAGATATTCATAGTGTTAAAGTCCTCATCTCTAGACATTTTTGAAAGTTTTCTAAATGGTATATTTATAAAAATATGCATTTATGCATGAAGGGGGAGAATTTCGTCCGGTCTAGTTTTAGAGTTCCACAAAATTGTAAAGAGGCCCTAACAAGATCCAAGATAGCTCGGTATCCAAAAATAGTGGTCCACCTGGTCCCCTAATCTGGTCCCCCCCCCCGAAAGGGGGACCCTATGACACCAGTAGAATTCGACACAGACCAAAACTCCTGTCCGAAAGGGACCTTCTCTGACAAGGAAATCTCGACTTTCCCGGACCAATACGATCACAATTCAAGACGTGTCAGAAAGAGTCTAGGAATCCGTCTAAATACAGACTTGTTCCCTCCCTCAAGCTAATTCTTTCTAATTCGGGACATGACTGAAATACCTTTTCGGAATCAAGTTTTCCCGATCTGATTCGACCTCTAACAAGGTCCTGAGTTACTATATAAGGACTCCTGGTCAACCTACAAAGGTATGCTTTCCACAGCCCAAGCTACTCTTGCTTTCTCTATGCCACCCAGCTTTCTAACTTAGGCATCAGAGGGGGATCTCCTGGACCATCACCGGAGGCCCTTTAATGATGTTCTCTTTTGCAGATCTACCACTTGCCCACCTTTTAATACTCAATGGAAGTGTTAGGATCAGGACGGGATGACAAAAAACGCAACGGAAATGGTGAACAAAATAAATCCCAACCATTTTCGATCCATTTTAGAGAAAACGAACAAAATGCAGTGATCAAACATCACCTTGTGCGGAATCGGATCCGCAATTGTATTGGTTCTGTCGAGGCGATGCCACTAGCCGCGCAAACGCCTAACCTCCAACGATATCCACACGATCCTCGCTTGACGGCTCTGCAAGGATGGGGCGAGAGGAACAAGAACGCAGCGGAAACACAAAATAAAATTAATCTCGCCATCATCGGACCGTTTCAAAAAAACAAAAATACAAACCAATGATCGTTGATCACCTTGCGCGGATTTAAGACTACATTCGTCTTGTTCCGGTCAAATGATGTCGCCAGTCGCGTAGATGCCCAACTTCTAGCAGTACCAATGCGGTTCTCCTGTTGTGGGATTGTCCTCGTCTCTTACACCGATTCAGAAACCGTGTCGACGTTCTTGAGCCGCAGGGACACCTGCGACATGCAGGCGACAATCTCCCGAAAGATGGGAACCAAGCGCGCAGTGAAGTGAACCCTAGACAGAGCCCCGGGGGGCTCGGTCAGATAGAGAGGAGAGAGAGCGGGGTAGCCAACAAGGAGGGGGCTCTAGGTTCCCTCATGGCTATCTTTTATATTAAGTCGGACGGTTAGTCACAAAAACTCTCGGTAAATATAAAATCTACTTAATTCTCATGAATTGAGAACTTTTGTGCATGTAATCCTCTAGGCCAAAATCTCAGTCTGATTTTTGACCGAATAAGCCCAATATCTCCTTATTGACTTATCATAATTGATTAATATCAAATATCTAATTAATTACTTAATCGGATTATAGTCTCACATTAATTGTCCCAGTCTCATATCATGTTAGATATCAAGCAATACTACATGATCCCATAAGGCGATGGAGTTCCATAACTCGCTCTTAGAACCTGTCCGTCTATAGTTACTACGTGGATCTAGTCCTTCATTCATACAATGCTCCGGAATCGACCTAGGGCATGGTAAACTGTTAAATCCTGATCGGTCAATTCTCTAGATATTAATGCGTTTATTCAATATTAGAAAACTCATTTCCTAATACTGAGTCCGCCATGACTAGGAACTCATATGCATTTAACCTAGAGCATTATCCATCTAATTTCTGAGAGCAAATGATTCCTTATTGACACACAATCGCCATTGAAGGTCTTTTACTGAACCTGATCATATAACTAATTAGAACTCCATGGTTAGAAGTCCTTAAGCTATGGTCAAAGTCCAATAAGTCCACCGACAAGATATCTTTGGTGTCTTAGATCTAAGGATCACCCACACTATTGTGACGATGGATCAAGCTAGTTGAAAATTAAGTAACTCACCATCCAACAATTTATGTTGGATCAATTCAGTGAACTCATTCCCCAATGTGTACCTACAGATCTAACATAGTGTCTCCACATAAGTGATTATGAGAATAGTCACCCTCATCACATGAGCTGGAGAGACATGTACTAGTCTCATTGGATACTTGATGTCCTCCTCAAATATTCTCCGACTAAAAATAATTAAGAATATATGTTTATAAGTCATTAGTTTTATTATTACGATCTCATCATAATATGAAGACTATTGCACATATTTATGAACTTTACTATGACACGAATAATAAAAGAAATGATTTACACATAATGAATGTTAATTGCCATTAATAAATGAACAATAATAAGTCTAGTTAACTTGCAATACATAGAACTAACAATCTCCTACTTGGACGAAAGCCAATTACCCTTATGTCATATCCCCATGCTCTGCAAGTGACGCTCAAATACAATCTGAGACAAGGGATTTGTCAGTAGGTCTACTATGTGTTAGTATTAGGTGGTCTGAAAGCCAATCCAATACTATGTATGATTCAGTTTATTAACATAATGGCATTAAATTCATTGTGTTAGTTAGTTTGATCTATGATTATCGTATCACGATAAAGTCTATGAACATGTGCAACAATCTTCGGATTATGATGAGATCATAACTACGGCACCAAAGACTTATAAACACATGTTCTTAATCATTCCTAGTCGGAGGATGTTTGAGATGGATATCAAACATCCGGATAGACTAGTACATATTTCTTCAGCTCATATGATGAGGATGATTGATCCTATAAGTCACTTGTGTGGAGACACTATGTTGGACCTGTAGGTGCTCATTGGGGAATGAGTTCACTGAATTGATTCGACCTAGAATCGCTGGATGGTATATACCTCACTGTTAACCAGCTGAATTCTTTTGTCTCGGTTGCATAGATGATCCTTGGACCTGAGACACCAAAGATACTTTGTTGGTACGTCTCTGAGCTTTGACTCTTACTAACGAATCCCTAACCATAGGTTATCAATAAGTCAAATGATTGGGTTCAAAGAAATGCCCTCGAAGATAATTATGTGTTCAATATGGGATCATCCACTCTCGGTATTATGAGAGAGAATATTCCGGGAATGATGCGCTTAAGTCCCTGGCCAGGGCGGACACTGTATCAGATAAAGAGTTATTTGATATAGATTAACGGCATATGATTCAAGTGAATCGACCGGCTAGGGTTTAACAATATACCATACCCTAGGTCGATTCGGGAACATTGCACGGATTAAAGATTATATCCGCGCACTAACCAATGACGGAAATGTTCCAATAGAGGGTTGCGATAACCCCAATGCCATCCAGGATCACACGATGTTGCTTGGTATCCAACGTGATCGGAAGTCCGTCCAAATTTACTGTGGGACATTAAATTCGGCTGATTAATTAATATAAGGATATTAATTAATTCAATGGGTCTGTAAAGAGTTACTAGGTTTAATGGGTCATTAACTGGACTGGTATTTGGGCCTAGAGGGTCACACGCAAAAGGTTTTCAAGTCGATAGATATTTAGACGGGATTTTGGATAAGTATGGGTTTTTATGAAAAACGCAAACATACTTATTATAAAAGAACGGCTGCTAGGTTGGGAGCCAACAACCCCTAACTCTAGCCGCTGCCCTCTCTCTCTCCTCTCTCCTGGGCGCACATCCCGAGGCCGGCCCTCTGGAGGCTCTACTTTGGCTCCCGACTGCTCCGCCTTCCGTTCGACGGGAGTTTCAAATCCGCATGTCGCGGCGGATTACGCGTAGCCAGATGGGATCCACGAACGCCGCATCGAGCGAGGAGGTGAGGACGATCCGTCGCGAGGAGAACCGCATGGATACCGCTAGAGGCCGGGCATCTGCGCGGCTTGCGGCATTGCTCTGACGGAACCGGAGAATGAGCACATATTCGAATCCATACAAGGTAAATTAGATTTTCCGATTTAATTTTGTTGATCGAAACGGGACAGATCCGATCCCGAATAATTATTTTCGTTGCGTTTTTCGGTCGGATCTCGACACAACGAACCTAACACTATGTTGTCGGCTGATGAAACTCTTTCCGCTGATACATCTCCTCTGACAATGATTTCTCTGATCAAATGAAAGCACCTTAGAATATGCTTCGACTTCTGATGAGACTATGGTTCTTTTGCCTATGCAATCGCCCCATTGTTGTTGTACATCAATGGGATAGGATTAGAGATACTCAGTACTATGCTAAGGTCAGTGATGAACTTTTTCATCCAAACAACTTCCTTGGCAGCTTCTGTCGTAGCAATGTACTCTACTTAAGTCATCGAATATGCAGTGGTTTCTTACTTGGAACTCTTCCTGCTCACTGCATTTTCGTTTAAAGTGAATATGAATCTAGAAGTAGATTTGCTATCATTCGGATCAGACTGAAAACTCGAGTTATTATATATCCGTAGTTTCAAGTCAGCTCCTCCATAGACTAGAAATAAATCCTTAATCATTTTCAAGTACTTAAGGATATATTTCATAGTCTTTCAGTGCTCTTCACTTAGATTTGCGTAATATCTAATCATAACACTTAGAGCATAGGCTAGGCATACATAATCGAACCTATGGTAGAGGCATACGGTACTCTGTCTATTAATGTCCTTTCTTCACGAGACTTAGCAGCTTGCCCCTTGGAGAGATAAATTTCATGTCTCATCAGTATGAGACCTCTCTTAGAATTTTCGATGCCAAATCTTTTGACAATGATGTCTGTGTATAAGAATTGGGTCAGCCCGAGCATCCTCTTCGATCTATTCCTATAGATCTGTATTCCTAATATGTAGGATGCTTCTCCCAAATCATTCATGGATTAGTTTTTAAACAGCCATACTTTAATTGATAATAAGATTGTCATATCATTCCCAATGAGTAGAATGTCATCAACATAAAGTATAAGAAAAGTGACTGCACTCCTACTGGTCTTCTTGTACATAGATGACTCATCTTCACTCTTAATAAAGTCATAAGATTTGATAGCCGCATCAAATCTTATGTTCTACCTCCTTGACACTTGCTTCAATCCATAGATAGATCTTTGAAGTTTGCATACCTTATCTAGAAATTGCTTGGAGGTGTAGTCCTTCGGTTGTATCATATACACCTCTTCCTCAAGATTTTTATTAAGGAAATCAGTGTTCACATCTATTTGCTAGATCTCATAATCATAGCGTGCTGCAATGACAAGAAGAACTCTAATCGACTTTATCATGACAACTGATGATAAAGTCCTGTCATAGTCAACTCCTTGCCTTTGACGATATTTCTTTCCCATCAACCTTACCTTATAAGTGTCGATTTGTCCATTTGTACTGATCTTTCTCTTAAAGACCTACTTGCAATCGATACGTATAATACCTTCAGAAAAGTCCTCCAAGTTCTAAACTTGGCTAGTATACATAAACTGTATCTTAGTGATAAGTTGATATTTTTGATCGTTAAAAGAACAAATGCATGCACTATATTCATGTTTTTATGTTTAAAACTGCATGAAAAGATAGATAATTTTGCACTGATTCCAATAGTACTAATTTTGTCAAATTCCAAATTAAAAACATCATCGTTTCATGTAAATAACGAAGTGTAGTGTATTTGTAGTTTTCTCAGCAAAATCGAGATAATAAAGAAATTTATTGAAACATAAATGTAATTTTATTCATGATAATATCCTAATTTACATTTATTTTTATGTAAACAGGATATGAAGACGATGTGGTGTAGTGGTTAAGTCTTTGGAGATTTATGGGAAGTCCAAAGTTCAAATCTCAACAAAAGTAATTACCTTTTTTGGAAGAATTAATAGAGAAAGGATAAAATGATCTTTGACTACTCTCTAAAGGTTGCCCTAATTTCCATTCAAGAAGAAGCCTTGGAGTAGCCGCCGCCTCTTTCTTCCCTTACTTCCTCTTTTTGAAAATACCCTCTTCTTTTAAAAGAATCTCATTCTTTCCTTTCTCTGTCTCCCTTTGTTTTTCCTTCTACTCCCTCCTGCCTTGTCTCCCTCTCTCTGCTACAGTACCCGTATACAGTAGCAGCCCCCTTTCTCTCTACCTTTTATTCTCTCTCTCTCTCTCTCTCTCTCTCTCTCTTTTGCTCTCTCTCTCTCTACATCTCTCTCAAACTAGCGGCTGTTAGGGGCAAGAGGTGGACTCGAGGTATTGCAACTGACTACTGGAAGGAGTCCAGGACTGCCAAGGATCTGCGCGAAGGGCTACGACGGCTGCAAACACCAGTTTTCTCTCTCCATCTCCTCTCTCGCTAGTTTTGGAGTTCTCCATGTTACACTGTATTTCGAATGTTTTCTATAAACATTTTCTTATAAAAGTCATACTATTTTTCTATTCTCAATGTCTCTATAAAATTTCATGTAGTTCTGTTAACAAATGACAGTAGTTCCTTTGAAAAAAGTTATCTTTTCTCCCTCTTTTTATTCTACAACATTTAGTTTTTCTTTTGTTGACACTACTTAAACTTTATATTCTACTTTTAATTAGTGTTTTAGAGATAGTCTTAGTTCAGTAGATGGTCTAATTATACTTTTTTAGGGGTGCTCCTTTTGTGAATTCGCAGTAAGTCCGGTTAGTTTCGATTGTTATCTATCAAATCATCATGCTTCCTCTTCTTTATTCTTTATTTTTTCTCTAAAAACTCAAAGTTTTCAACATTAGAAATCTATTTTCCTGTGGATTTGGTCCAATCTCACCGCTTGCTATTTTTCAAATGATTATATGTGAAAATTGAAATTTTAAGATTGACGTTCGAATATGCTTAACGACACATAATTTCGAGCGATCAATTTTCAGCGCCATTGCCGGAGAATTAAATTTTTAATTTTGATTATTTTGAATTTAGTATAATTATTCTTTATCTCACCTTCTTTTTCTTATTTTTGTAGGTGCATTGAAAAAAAAAGAAGGGGGGAAGCGAAATTATTGGTTATGTGTTCCAACTCTTCCATTGCCATTTTTTTTAATTTCTTTTTCTTAGTTAGTTTCCTTTTTTGTAGTTTATAATTTAGATAGGTTTTCATTAATAAAAAAAAGGGAGAAAGTTTCAAATTCAAATTTAAAAATCGTCATTTCAAGATTAGAAACCATCCATACTAGGCATTCATCATTTTAGGAAAGCATGAATTAGTTTTCTTTTATAGTAATTTACATTTCTTGTTAAAGACTGCAGGGGAAAGGTACGTGTTTCAATTATAGCAAGTCATTCATGATTGTATCAAAATCCCTTGCTTTGATTTGACTGTTATATTGCATTGCATTAAAAAAGACTTCTAAGGGCAATACTTTTAACCACAAAAGGTAGGGATCTCATCACCCTTCTTTAGCCCACAAATCACCTTCTTTGCAGTGTCATTTCCTAAATCCAATAAAAGCAAGTCGAAAGGGACTCTAAGGTTCACACTGTGAACGGTTTAAATTTCGGGTTGCCTCCATTTTTGGCAACAGTGTCTAGGCTAGAGGTTAAAAAGGCAAACGTCTAAGTGGGAGAGTAGTTCTTTAATTAGGTCCTTATGAAAGTAGGGGAAGCCTCCCACTGCCCCACCTCTTACCTGGTTGTTGACTGATTGTGGTTGTAACTTGAGGTGGACCTCATTCACCTTGTGAGAAAATTCACATAGAAGTCTAAGCAACCTTAGGTCATTAGGTTAATATTATTTGTTAATTTGTTTGCATAAAAAAAAAGTGAAAGAAAAATAAAATTCAATTCCTTCTTCTCTCTCTTCGTCTTAGTGTATGCAAGGTAGGAGATTTCAAAGCCCTAACCTTCTAGGACAAATTGCTAAAATCGAGAGAATTATTTATCAAAGAAACCCACCTCAAGATCAAATGGCCGAGAATCATGATCTCCCCAAGCAAATCAAAGACTATTTCATTCCAAATCAATATCAACATTCATATTGCATTCACCTTCTCAGAATACGGCCAATCAATATGAGATTAAATCAAGTACCATTCAGATACTCCATCTTTTTTTGGGAACACTAATAAAGATCCTTATATGCATCTGGATGAATTTCTAGAGATCTGTGATGCCCTTAAGTTGACCTTATTTTCCTTTTCATTGAAAGATAAAGCTAAATATTGGCTGGGGACTATAGGAAGGTCCATTAGGACATGGGAAGAAATGCAAAAAGAATTTCTCAAAAAGTTCTATCCCATAGGGCGAACCAACACCATGAGAAGGGCCATCACAGGTTTTACCAAACTCCTGGGGAACTAATTCATGAATCTTGGGAGAGATTAGAAGAATTGCTTCAGAAATGATCTCATCATAGGCTATCAAAATGGCAAATTGTCCAAACATTCTACGAAGGGTTGTCTAAACAATTCAGACAAATGGTGGATGCCTCTTGTGGAGGGGCATTTATGATGAAGAGTGAAGACGAGGCCTATGATTTATTTGAAATGCTTAGTGATAATTCCATCAATCACGCCTCTCTTTCATCTTACGAGAGGGCTGTTGGGCCATCCAAACGGCCGGGATGTATGAACTTAAGACTCGTTGAGAACTCGAATCCCGAATGGACATCAACTTGATCAATCAGAAATTAGATAAGGTAGACATTTTAGCCCAAAAGTTGGATCAACTCTTGGCATTAAACAAACAAGAATCTACCTACCCAACACCATCTAGTCCATATGATGGCTCATCTTCCACCCCTCATGACGTTTGTGCCTTGTGCGCAACTCCGGCCCATCAAGTGACTGAATGTCCAACTGCGGCCCAACTCTCACCGTTCATTCAAGAACAAGTTCAGCCTATCAGGGTTTCTCCAGGCCCGGTAATGATCTATTTTCTAACACTTATAACCCCGGCTGGAGAAACCATCTTAATTTCTCTTGGAAGAATTAACAAGCTCCATTACAAATGTCCAATCTTCCCATACATCAAGCCCAAAAGCCACAGAATTCCTTTCAACATCAGCCCAACTTCTACGGGAATTCGTATGCTAGGGGACCGCAGGCCCAATTCTCTCAACTGGCCCACTATCAATCCTTCCAATTAGAGCAATCAACCCAATATCCTCCTCCACCCACTTACCAACAACCTCCTCACCAACTTTGATGACAAATTCACACAGCTCCAACAACTTATCTTGACCTAACAACAATCTATTTCTAAGTTGGAGAGTCAAATGGGACAATTGGCTGAGGCAATTATGAGGAGGGAAATGGGCCAACTTCCTAGTCAACCCATTGCCAAACCGAGGAATCAGCCTCCAGGTTTTCCACCTCAATCGGACCTTTTACCTCAACCTGACCTATTATCACAACCTAAAGGGCCGCAATTCGAGAATGCTAAAGCTATTTCGGCCCTTAGGAGTAGGAAAAGTTTGGAGAACCCACATAAGGATAGGGAGGTGGAAGAAAGTTCTACTAATAGACCTCAGGAGGTCGAAAGTGAGAGTAAGGCTGAGCCCAATATGGAAAAGTGTGGGGAGGATCCGAAAGGAAAATGAAAGATAGATGAAGGTCGAAGTTCATATCAACCAAGGGTGCCTTTTCCAAACGCTTTACTAGCCAAGCCCAATACAAGAAAGAAACTGGCCCAAAATGAGGAGTTGATGGAACTATTCAAACAAGTTCAAATCAATATTCTACTCCTTGATGCTATCAAACATGTGCCAGCTTATGCCAAGTTTCTTAAAGAATTGTGCACGCCAAGAAAGGAATCTAGATTGGCTCTCGAAAAGGTTAGACTCTCGGAAGACGTAAGTGCAATTTTGATGAATTATCTGCCGAAGAAGCTGAAGGACCCTGGGGCACCTTTGATCTCATGTGACATAGGTGGAGTCACATTTAATAGAGCATTATTAGATTTAGGTGCTAGTGTAAACCTACTGCCAACCGCTATTTATGAACAATTTGATGTTGGGGAACTGAAGCCCACATCCATCGTCTTGCAGTTGGCAGATAGATATGTGAAAATTTCACAGGGACTCATTGAGGATGTTATTGTAAAAGTCCATGATTGCTACTTCTCCGTGGATTTTCTCATTCTAGATATGGCCTCACCTGAGGAACTCATTCACACCCCGATTATCCTAGGACGTACATTCTTAGCCACCGCCAAAGCTAATATTAATTGTGAAACTGACATGATGGATATATCCTTTGGGGGGCAAAAGGTTAAGATTAATGTCTTCAAAGCATCCCAATATCCAAATCACGAAGAAGAGGGCCACACCATTGATATCTTGGATAATTTGGTTGAAGAGAATTTAGTGCTCACTCATGACCTTTTGGAGGAACCCAATGCCCTAAAAGATTCTCCCAACCCATTAACACCATGGCCCAAGGTGGAACGTTTACCAACCTTACAATCTGAGTCCGCTCTACCATCTTTAGAGAACCCTCTTGCTTGAACTCAAACCATTACCTGAGTCTCTCAGGTATGCCTTCTTAGGCCCTGACCACACCCTTCCGGTCATCATCGCGGCAAATCTCACCTCGTTGAAGGAAGCCCGACTCGTCGAAATTCTTAAAGCCCATAAAAGTGCCATTGGGTGGTCGGTGGCGGATTTAAAGGGAATTAGCCTGTCCATTTGCATGCATCACATCTATTTGGAAGAGAATTCAAAGCTAAGTCGGGAAATGGAAAGGCGGCTTAATCCAAATATGAAAGAGGTGGTTAAGAAAGAAGTTGTGAAATGGCTTGATACGGATATCATTTACCTCATATCAGACAGCAAATGGGTCAGCCCAATCCAAGTGGTATCCAAGAAGTCCGTATTGACGGTTATCAAGAATGATCATAGGGAAGAGGTACCCACTAGGCCAGGGTACCACTAGGCTCACCCTGGGATGAAGAGTGTGCATTGATTATAGAAACCTTAATCTTATGATTAAGGAGGATACTTTCCACTCCCATTCATAGATCAGATTCTGGAAAAGTTATCAGGCCAGAAGTTCTTTTACTTCTTAGATGCTACTCCGGGTATAATCAAGTGGCTATTTACTTGGAAGATCAAGAAAAGACCACCTTTACGTGCCCTTATGGCACATTTGCTTTCAGGAGAATGCCATTTAGATTATGCAATGCACCAGCCACATTTCAACGGTGCATGATGGCTATATTCTCCGACATGGTGGGAGAGTTCCTCGAAGTTTTCATAGATGATTTTTCAATTTTCGGGGACTCTTTTGAAAATTGCTTAGAAAATCTGAAACATGTGCTAGCGAGATGTATAGAAACAAATCTGATACTTAGCTAGGAGAAAAACCATTTTTTGGTTCGCGAGGGCATTGTGCTAGGCCACATCATATCTGAGAGGGGGATAGAGGTAGATAAAGCTAAGATTGATCTCATTTTCAATCTTCCTCCACCCACCTCGGTAAGGCAAATTCGCTCATTTCTGGGCCATACCGATTTCTATCGCCCGTTCATTCAGAATTTCTCTTAGATTGCCCGGCCCTTGACTCTTCTCCTAGCCAAAGATGTCCCGTTCCACTTAGATGAACCATGCATGAAGGCATTCAATTCTTTGAAAGAAGCTTTGACCAAAGCTCCTATTCTTCAATTTCTGGATTGGTCATTGCCTTTCGAGATCAGGTGCGATGCCTCTGTCTATGCTATTGGTGCGGTGTTGGGACAACGGATCAACAAGTGTCCCGTGGTGATCAATTATCCAAGTCGCACCCTTGCGGATGCCCAAATGAACTATACCACCATATAAAAGGAATTATTGGCTATGGTTTTTGCTCTAGAGAAATTCCGATCTTATCTTTTAGGGTAAAAGTCATAATTTATTCTGATCACTCTGCATGGAAATATCTGCTGACCAAGAAAGATGCCAAGCTTAGACTCATCAGATGGATATTATTGCTCCAAGAATTTGATTTAGAAATTCGGGATAAAAAGGACTCTGAGAACATGGTAGCTGACCACCTATCCTGAATTCTAATTTCTGAGAGTGAACCAATGACTGATTCATTCCCTGATGAACATCGATTGGCCATTTCTTATACCGTTGCACTTTGGTATGCTCATATTGTCAACTACAAGGTGGCCAATCAACTTCCGGTAGGATGGACTAAAAGTGAAAATGACAGATTCTTCTCCTAGGAGAAGTATTATTTCTGGGAAGATCCTGAACTATTCAAATTTTGTCCCGATCAAATCACACGGCGATGTGTTCCTGAAGAAGAACACCATAGCGTGCTGAATTTTTGTCACAATCTTTCTTGTGGGGGCTATTTCTCAGGAAAGAAAACTGCAGCCAAGGTCTTGTAAAGTGGTTTTTACTGGGGCACACTTTTTAAAGATGCTCATGAATTCAGTAGAACTTGCCTCAGATGTCAAGCTATAGGAAATATGACAAAAAGGGATATGATGCCACTCAACCCAATTCTAGTGGTTGAAGTCTTTGACGTTTGGGGAATATACTTTATAGGACATTTTCCTCCTTCTTTTGGACATGAATATATCTTAGTGGCGGTGGATTATGTTTCTAAATGGATTAAAGCAGTAGCAATCCGAACCAATGATCATAAAGTGGTCATGAAATTCGTCCAAAAAAACATCTTTTCTCAGTTCGGGTGGCCCAAAGCTATCATAAGTGATGGGGGCACACATTTCACGAATTCCCAATTTCGATCTCTGTTTAAGAAATATGAGATTAATCACAAGCTGGCTACCTCTTATCATCCCAAACCAATGGCCAAATGGAGGTATCTAATAGGGAAATCAAGAACATTTTGCAAAAATATGTTAGACCCGATAGGAAAGATTGGTTTGAAAGATTGGATGATGCTTTGTGGGCCTATCGGACCGCCTATAAAACTCCTATTGGCATGTCTCCTTATCGCCTGGTTTTTGGTAAAGTTTGCCACCTTTCTGTGGAATTGGAACATAGGACATATTAGGCCATCAAACAAGTCAATTTGGACCTAGCCCAAGCCGGTTCCCATAGAACCTTACAACTGAATGAGCTAGAGGAGTTGTGTAATGAAGCCTATGAGAATTCTAAGATTTATAAAGCCAAAATCAAAGCCTTTCATGATAAACACGTTGTGAAGAAATTCTTCCATCCAAATAAAAAAGTTTGACTATTTAATTCTAGGTTTTGAGTATTTCCAGGAAAACTGAAATCAAGGTGGGATGGGCCTTTCCTGGGACTATGGAGTTGTTAAAATCATGGATCCAAAGACTGGACACACATTCACTGTTAATGGGCAACGGTTGAACCCGTTTGTTGAAAATCTTCAAAAATCCTACCTAAATCCATGACGCTGAGTGACCTACAATAATTGTACTTCCGTCTGGCTGAAGACGTTAAACTTAGCGCTTGTTGGGAGGCAACCCAACATTTTAGATCATCTTTTGTTTTTCCTCTTCTTTAGGTTTTTATGCAACAATCGACTTTGGTAATGTCACATCTTCATGGCCACATGTTGTTTCTCTCCTTCCCCATTTTCTTATGGCTAGCATTTTGTTCATTTCCTTTATGCCATTGAGGACAATGCCATTCAACTTGGGGGGGGGCAATAAATATGCATTTTTTGAAAAATCTTTTGAAGAAAACTAATATATATATATAATTTTTTTTTTACTGAGAAAATGGTCAAAAAATTTCAGAAACTTCTTTTTCACATCCCACGTAAGTTACCTGGAATCATGTTTCATTAAGTGAATCATAATCAAATCAATTTTATGTTAGCCAAATTGGATAGAGCCATTGAAGTTTAGAATATCCCACTCCATAAGAAGCCACGACAGGAATGATTTTCACACACACACGACAACTTAGAATGAGTGAAAGACCTTGAAAGTATAAAATTGCTGGAATTAACCTTAAGGATAGGACTACCTATTCCATTTTTTTTTTCTTTTGGGTTGAATGAAAAGAACGTTAGGATTCGTAATAAGGGATCGACCCACTCAGCACTCTAAAGAGGCGGTCATTTAAAAAGTAAACATTAAATGTCAAATAAAGTGTCAAAAAGAGCTAAAGGAAAGCAGGTGGCAAAAAGTACGCACCTCCCCTCAGGAAAATTAAAGAGAGTAGTAAAAAGTACACACTCTTAAAGGCTAAAGCGCAACTAAATGAAAAAGTCGCGCTAAATATAAAGTCGCTCATACTAAAAATATGACCAAGTCGTAAAAACTGCTGAGTCGGGGCGGGAGCTGAAAAACGATCCTTTCGGACTGATCAGAAAATTTCTTTTCTCTTTTCTTCCCCAGGTAGTTTTATCTAAAGGGTTAGTAAAGGCGAGGATATAACGGAAAGGGCAGAAACGAGTTCTAAGCATGCCAACTTACATGCACGATCACCTATCGCGAATCAAAGTGTAGTGGAAAATGAGAACTTTAGCTTAACCGATTAGCTACCATTTAATTAATTGTGATAGAAAACTACAAATGAAGCATGATAGTTCATTGTTGTCCTAATTTGTCTTCTATTTACATTGCTAAGGGACTAGTAATGAGTAAGTTGGGGAGTGTGGTAAGTTGATATTTTTTATCGTTAAAAGAATAAATGCATGCACTATATTCATGATTTTATGTTGAAATCTGCATGAAAGGATAAATAATTTTGTACTGATTCCAACGGTACTAATTTTGTCAAATTTTGAATTAAAAACATCATCATTTTATGTGAATAACGAAGTGTAGTATATTTGCGGTTTTCTCAGCAAAACCTAGATAATAAAGAAATTCATTTCAACATAAATGTAATTTTATTCATGATAATATCTTAATTTACATTTATTTTTATGTAAACAGGATATAAAGACGATGT
This sequence comes from Zantedeschia hybrid cultivar, assembly GCA_030544215.1. Taxonomy (NCBI): domain Eukaryota; kingdom Viridiplantae; phylum Streptophyta; class Magnoliopsida; order Alismatales; family Araceae; genus Zantedeschia; species Zantedeschia hybrid cultivar. The sequence continues at coordinate 7,756,211 of JARZZO010000013.1, read as the reverse complement.
GGTGCAGTGGTTAAGTCTTTGAAGATTTATGGGAGGTCCATGGTTCAAATCTCAACAAAAACATTTACCTTTTTTGGAAGAATTAATGGAGCATGAATATAATGGTCTTTGACTGCTCTCTAAAGGTTGTCCTAATTTCTACTCAAGAAAGAGCCTTGGAGTAGCCGCCGCCTCTTTTTTCCCTCCTTTCCTCTTTTGGAAAATACCCTCCCCTTTTAATAGAATCTCCTTCTTTCCCTTCTCTGTCTCCCTTTGTTTTTCCTTCTTCTCCCTCCTGCCTTCTCTCCCTCTCTCTCTCACTTTCTCCCTCTCTCTGCTACAGCACCCGTAGGTACTGTAGTAGCTATAGTACCCGCATACTGTAGCAGCCCCCTCTCTCTCTCTCTCTCTCTCTCTCTCTCTCTCTCTCTCTCTCTACTTCTTTCTCAAACCAGTGGCTACCAAGGGCAAGAGGTTGACTCAAGGCACTGCAGCTGACTACTGGAAGGAGTCTAGAGCTGCCAAGGATCCGCGCGAAGGGTTATGACGGCTGCAAACACCAGTTTTCTCTCTCAATTTCCTCTTTCTCTACTTTTGGAGTTCTCCATGTTACACTATATTTTGAATATTTATGTAAAAGTTTCCTTATAAAAGTTATACTATTTTTCTATTCTCAATGTCTCTGTAAAATTTCATGTAGTTCTGTTAACGAATGATAGTAGCTCCTTTGAAACAAGTTATCTTTTCTCCCTCCTTTTGTTCTACAACGTTTATTTTTTCGTCTATTTACACTACTCAAATTTTATATTCTACTTTTAATTAGTGTTTTAGAGGTATTATTAGTTCAATAGATAGTCTGATTATGCTTTTTTAGGGGTGCTCCTTTTGTGAGTTCGTAGTAAGTCCGATTAGTTTCGATTGTTATCTATCAAATCATCATGCTTCCTCTTCTTTCTTCTTTATTTTTCCTTTAAAAACTCAAAGTTTTCAACTTTAAAAATCTATTTCTCTGTGGATTCGACCCAATCTCACCACTTGCTATTTCAAATAATTATATGTGGAAATTGAAATTTTAAGATTGACATTCGAATATACTTAACGACACATAATTTCGAGCGATCAAGTAGCCACCTTTGTCTTGGGTTGACATTGGACCACATACACCTGAATGTATCAATTTCAATATCCCTTTGGCCCTTTCTCCATGTCCAATAAAGGGAGATTTGGCCAATTTACTCATCAAACAGGACTGACAGGTTGGATATGATCATAATCAAATAGATCCAAGTATCTATCTTTATGTAACCTTTGAAGTCTATTTTCACCAATGTGCCACAGCCTACAATGCCACAGATAGGCTATATTTATACTTTTCCTTCTCCTCTTAGGAGTATTATCAAGGCACAGAGAATTATAAGATGCATCCAGAAGATACAATATGTTAACTAAATTTATAATAGCAAATAATTTATTCTGAAAATAGATTGGACAACCATTGTTCTGAATAGTTAACTTGTAATCTAATATGTCCAAACATGAAACAAAAATGAGGTCTTTATTATGCTAGGAACATAATAATAATTAGATAAAATGATCATATGTCTAGATGGTAACTTGAGGTCGATTGTCCCTACAGCGAATGCTACAACCGGTGCGTTGTTTCCTATCCTCAAGTCTACCATGCCCTTGCTCAGCTTCCTCTTACTTGTTAACACATGCATATTATTACTGATATGAGATGTGCATCTATTATCTAATACCCATAATATAGAATCTCTAATTGACAAGTAAAAGTCTACCAAATAGATACCTAAAGCTTCTCCAAACTTTACCTTGCCTTGAGCTTTGTCATCCAAGTACTTTTTTCAGCTTTTTTTCCAGTGTTCCCTCTGATGGTAGTAGAAACACTCGCCCTTCTCTACTCCTGGCCCTTTGTCTTTCTTGGAAGTGGTCTTCTTGTTGGGTTGCTTCTTGTTCTTGTCTTTCTTAAAGACTTGGACATCTTTCTTCTTCTTGTTGGTCTTACCAACTAAGAGAACGACGGGATTTTCCTTCATAAGGTTGCCCTCTGCAATCTTCAACATATTGAGCAGTTCAACTAATGTCGCCTGAATCTTATTCATATTGAAATTCACTATGAACTAAGAGTATGAAGCTAGAAGTGAGACAAGAACAAGGTCAGTGTGCATCTCCTTGGATATTGGTATTGCAAGTGCATCCAACATTTCTATCTACTCTATCATCTTCTATACATGGGTCTGCACTGAAGATCCCTCTGCCATTTGATCCTTGAATAGGGATTTAGATATCTCCTATCTCTCCACCCTGCTTTACTCTTCAAACAGCTTCTGTAGATAGAGCAAGATGGATCTGGCATTTTTCATTAAGGCCTCTAGAGATCATTGCTCATTGAGGCGAACATGTAGCATTGGGCAAAATTAGAATCATCTTTTCATTTTTCATAAGCTAAGATGTCCTCCTTAGTGGCATCTAATGTTGGTTAAGGCGGCACCTTACCCTCTAAGATATAGATAATATACTTAGATCTCAAGATAATCTTGAGATTCTTGAGCCAATCGGAGTAGTTTGCATCTGTCAGCTCGTTGGCATCAAGTATGCCACATAGTGGGTTATGTGACGACATTCTTGCCTATAGGAGAAAATATTAAATGAAATTAGCAGATGTTTAATTTATTAAGAAAACATGATATGGACTTTTATCAATTTTTTTCACTAATTTTCAACGGACTATATAACCCTCAGATATATAGTATGGGAGATGCTAATAGTTTCCTAGTGGGGATCATAATTTCAATGACTCGTGATGCGGTCTTTTGGATAGCACAACAAACCACACCAAGATCAGAGAGCAACCATCCTTTGACACTTGCAACTTCTTGCAATATCTGATCATAGTTCGGCCCCCATAAGCTTAGTGGTCTTGTGGATAGCATAAAAAACCACTGACTCACGATTTAAGTGTTACCATCATTATGTTATAGTAGTAAAGAATAATGCTACCCTTGTGGATAGCACAACGAAGTAACTCCCTTCTCTACCCCGTGGTAAGGCATCAATATGCCATAGTTAGTCTTGGAAATAGAATGACAGGTCTTGTGGATAGCACAACAAACCTGCACAGTCTAGATCTGAGTACTAAACTATAATGATGGATGAGCCACGTAGTTAGTTCTTAACTACTATGCTACGGCCTAAATATTATTAGACGAGGGATTTTAATTAAAATTTTAAGTTGGTCTCAACCTAGGTGATAAATAATATATCACATATATATTTATCTATACCTAGATATTAAATTTGATTCATAATCAAATTAAAAAATAATGCATCAGGCATACATGTTTATTTAGTGTGGTTATGGATAGCATAGTGATTTGACTAGAGCCATATAGCCAATCGCAATAATTTTGATATAACGATTATATCAAAAATGCAAGCATAAGGCAGGCAATCACATCTCTAAGGCCTTCACTATTGCAACTGTGGATCATCCTCGTTCCTTGATCTTCTATTACGATCCATTACAATAATTGAACATTATACATACATCAAATGTATATATGAGTGATAGAAAACCTTATGGAGGAGTACATCAGAGGAGAGAGATAGAAATACAATGGAGTGAGAGAGAGGCGTGGCATGCAAGTCACATTTAATTAACAATTAACCAAATTCATCACAAACCACACATCCACAACGTTCTACATCATCACATGACATAAATAAATGTGCATATCCATGACTACGGTTAACTTTTAACCATCCACACATGAAAGTGCCCAATACAATGGACTAGAAATTGAATTTTCGAAAATAGTGCAATTTTAATTTTCACAAAATTGAGTTCCAATCAAAATTAAGAATATATTTGAATTTTTAAAAAAGTTTAATTTCTAGAATGTTGTAAAATCCACATTATAAAGCATTTAACAACACATCATATATGCATCCATGCTAAAATAAAATTTCTAGAAATATTCCATGCTATTTAGAACAATTCTAAAGATAAAATGACATTAATGTAATAATTAGATTAACCATTAAGTCATTAATTATTAATCTAACACTTAGACTAGTAATATTAAATTAACAACTCTTGTTAATTCCGTTAAAATCATAATCTTTTAATTTGGCCACATTAAAACTGAAAACTAAACGTAATTTTAATTTTAAAATAGTTTTAAAATTATAAAATATCATTTAGTTTCAAAAGTTTTTTTTTAAATGGCCAATAAAGGGGGAGGCCAATGGGCTGGGTCAGCCTTGGCCAGTTCGGCCCAGCCCAGGCACTCGGGCCGAGACAGGCTAGGCCCAAAAGGGCCTTGGCTGGTGCAGACCTGCCCTAGCCAGGCAGGTCCGATTGGGCTGGCCCAACCCTCTCCCCGTGCGTGTAAGGCTACGTATGGCTAGAGGAAGCTCAAGCCACTGCACCGCCTACGGCAGGGAGGTGATCAGGGCGGAACCCCGGCCATCCCCGTCTCCCCAAGCAGGGCCGGCGAGGTAGTCTGGCTTGGCCAGCGCCGTCGGTGCGTAGGCCGGTGCCCTCCCTCCTCCTCCTTCCTTACCATCGCATGAGAGGGAGGAGGGGAGGATGGGGTGCCGGCCGATCACCGGCCCAAGACGGGGCCGACGAGGTCGGCGGTCATCGCGGGTCACACCGACGGCGTTGGTGATGTCCAACAATGCCCCCTTTGGGCGATGCATAGCACCCTTATTCATCGCCATGAAGAACACCCAAACCCTAAAAAAATCAATTTTTCAAAAATAAAGATTACAATCTTATCGCATAATCCATCCCATGAATTATTTTTCTAGAAAAATCAAAATTGCAACATGGAATCAATCTAGAAAAATTATTTCAGTGCCCCGAAATGGACGACAGTGGAACCTGGTGTAGGCACCTGATTTTGGACATCCTTCTGGTCATAAAATACTCATCATCATCCTAATCCATCAACATTTAGCCCATCAGATTTCCCCACTTGATTCAGCCCATTAAATGGTCGAGACCATCAACCAACACCCTTGCCTCCACCTTTTCGCAGAAGGCCAACCTGGTGGCCTTCCACCTTCCCCGAAGGCCAGTTGGGCCGCCTTCCACCTTTTCGCGGAAGGCCAACTTGGTGGCCTTCCACGAAAGAGGAAGGCAAATGGGTTGGCCGTCCACACTCCCACTTTTAGCTTGACTTCATCTTCCCACGTTCTCCTCCACTCACGACCTTCGTCTTCCCACGTTCTCCTCCACTCTTGCTCGTCTCCCACCACTTTGACTACTCCCCACTCCGGCAACTGCCGCATGCACGACCCCTGACCCTTTCCTAATGGCTCCTTGATGATTGACGGGGATTTAGACCATGGGTTTCCCCTATTTTCTTCTCCCCTATTTAAACCCTCTAGGTCCTCTCGGGAAGGGGGTTGAGAATTTTGGAGGTTGAGGAGGTTTTGGTTGGAAGGCTTCGGGTTGGTAGTGCTCAGAGGAAGGCTCCAGCAGAGGTTCTAGCGGACAGAGGCAGGAGGTTGGCGAGGAAACAAGGAGGAGTCCTCCGCATTCCAATTGCGCTTGTCTCCTTAACCTTCTCATCTTTTACTCTTTTACATCACTTATCATTCATTCACCCCGTAATCTTTTCTTTTCTTTCTCCTCCTTTCCTTTTTACCACAACACATCCACTTTTCAGTATTGTCACACACGAGCACCCCATTTGCATGCATCTTAGGATGACTTAGTACTCTTCACCCCCAAAGGTTTTAAACAAAAAACGGGAGGTGGGTGGCCATAACATATGGTCACCTTCCCTCCCCAAACACCCATCCGCTGCGTCCCCCTCTAGTTTTAGTTTATTTATATATTTGCACGAATAGATTCTACATATCACAATTCTAACCATTTCCCTTTATCTTGTTTTATCTTTTTTTCTCTTAGGGGCTCTTACCACATTCTGTGCGCAGATCATCGAGCTCTCCTCCTTCGTCCGGCCGGAGGCAGAGAAGAGGAACCCATAATCTCCCACTCCAACTAGACGCGATCATCTTCATCATCCTGCGGAGCACAGGGACCCCAAGGTAATGCTCTTGGTGATCACGCACTTCACATTCTAATCCCATTATCGCCCCAGTTGCGCGACGGACGGAGACCTCCCCACGAAGGAGAGCGGGGACACTCCGGGCATCCACAACCCTCTGGCGATCATGGTGGGACATCTACTTGCTTGCTGCGCGCACCACAACCAAAGGTAAGAAGGTAAGGCCCCTGCCATTTTTTCTCTTAATTCAGACGGCCAATCGTTTGGCCGTTCAAGTTCCAGACGGCCTGTAACTTGGCCGTCTAAGCTGTCAGACGGCCAAACAGCTAGCCGTCTAACACCCTGGACGGCCAGCTACTTGGACGTCGCGCTTGTTGGACAGCCAGGTCCCTGGCCGTCCTCCCCCTTAGACAGCCAATCTATTGGCCGTCCATATTTTGGACAGCCGAGTTGCTGGCCGCCCATTTCTCCTGTATGATAACATGTCAGATGCTTAGAATGTTGTATGTTCTGCATGCCATTGTTATTCTGGCCCGTTCTTTGTTAATTATTGGGTTTCAGGGTATTCTCCGTAGGGGTTTTAAGGAAGAGCCGGCATCACACTGCTAGTTACCCCTCCCACAGTGTTTGACACTCCACCTGAGGATTCCCACTCGGGTGTGACTTGTCTTACTTTGTTGGGAACCTCCGTGAGTCTCTGCGAGCCAAGGATTCTCACTTGGTCGCCGAGCAAGTTGTACCCAAACCACCTAATAGGATCCCGAGATTGTGTGAGAAAATTAAGTTTTGCAATTCGAAATTATCTACCTATAGGCGTTACTGAGAGGATTATTTTTAAAAAATTAAAAGACGCCTAATTGAATTTTGGTGAAACAAATTTCTAAAAAGAATAGAGGGCCGCTAAAGGGTTGAACTTGATTTGTTAGCAACCAACACTCCCATAATACACGGTTAATCTTTGAATTAGAATATAAGATCTTATAGGATTTATGTTTCATAATGAATCGTGTGTGTTTTAATGCCGCGTATAATGTCATGGACGAGTTTGGTAACAACATCACACACAACCCTTTGTTTGAGATTGAAGAAGATCCACAACAAATATTCATAGGTATGCTCCAGACACCTAGGGAGGAGCTTAGGTGAATGGAATCTGATAAATCTTCCACCTCCCAGGGGGGGATGATCCAGTAGTTTCAAATAGGACATTCCAAAATCCGGGGGAAGACCCAGAACTTATTGCCGTGTTATCATGTTACACTCCCGTCAACTCATTCAGTTGGTCTCCCGCGGCAAAACTCAGGAAACCACTCTTCGGAAGACTCAATTCTAAGGATCTTCTAGTCGACCACAAGCCAATCTAGCAATCCCAATAGCCCCCTCTAAGTTAATCAATCAGGTCACACCTCCCAAATAGGAGGAATTCATCTACAAGAATGAGGTTGAAACTTACATGCGCCAGCTCATGGCTGAAAGTCTTACCTTGAGGCAACCTCATTCTCTCTCGAGCTATTGCAAGCTCCCTTCAGCCTATTTCCCACCAGGATTCAAAGTACCCAAATATAGAAAATACGACGGAATCACCGACCCACATCATCATCTGTCAGGTTTCCTCATGAATTCCCATCAATGGCTCTACGATAGAGTCCTCTTTGTCCACCTCTTTTAGAAGTCTCTAGAAGGAGAAGCTTTGAGATGGTTCTCATCTTTACCTGCTACAAACCTAATCAATTTTGATACGGTCTCGGAAAGGTTTGCCACTCATTTCAACCACATGATAACCTTACCCCCCACCTTATTTGATTTCGTAATGGAAAAGATGAAGTCCGACGAAGACTTCACTCACTTTGCTAATAGGTGGAGAGCCATGGCCTCTAGAGCAGAAGTTACCATCCCTGAAGCCAAGTAGTCACTATGCTTGTCAATAATGTTACTCCTAGGCTCCGAGCTATCCTCATGCTTAGCGAACTTCAAACGTTCGCCCAACTGTATAATCGAACTCAGGTGATTCAGTCCCAAATCCGTGACTCAACCTTGCCTTCGTTCTTTGAGAGTAGGAATAGGAACAAGAAAGCCACATCGAGTTCCACCACAGAAGGAGTCACCATCAATGAAAGCACACTAGGACAACCAACTAGGTTCCCCATTGCTCAACCCAAGTCTGATGCTCAGTCCAATCAGAAGCAGTACTCAGATGTTCCTCCCCCGACTAATTATAGTCGTCCTATGGCCAAACGCACATCATACCCACCTTTGCCAGAATCATTAGCAGACATCTTTTATGCCTTGCTAGCTTGTAATCTATCCAACTCCCACCACAATGTGAAGGCGTTTCGTGCAGTACGGATACGTCCAGGTATTGTCCGCATCATGGGATTCCAGGGCACACAATTAACAATTGTTTCACCTTTAAGGATTGGGTGTATGATCTGAATGACGAAGGCAGGATTAAACTATGGAAGACATGAAAAAGGCAATTGAGACTTTAAGGGCTAAGAAGGAACTAGGAATTGTGAAGGACCCATTACCCTCTCATCAAACTATTCAAGACCCGCCTAGTTCCCAAGGAAAGGTCAACACCTTGATCAAAGATTTTGAGCCTAGAATAGTTCATAGAGAGCAATATTGGGAATATGAAGGATCGGGGATACAACACCAAGTTCTCATGCAGCTGAATGAGACTAAAAAGTCTACACCAGAAATCTCCACAATCTTTCAAGATAAACCTTTGGTTTTAATTCGACCTAAGGAACCATCAATCATCAAGCCAATCACTCTTGTCCAAGTTCCTTCAATCACAATTGATGGATCTCCTCTATCTGTCCTCTGTCCCACCTCGAAGCTAGGTTTGGTAACTCAATTTAATCCAATGAAATCACCCCTAAAATCAGATCAAGCAGCAGATCCAAGTCCAATAAGTGTCACACTCAGAAACTGCATCATTCCTCCCAGTCAGCTCTCGGATTCTCAGGAAAATTCAAATCCAACTGGAGGGATTACTCAATCCAAATATGACATCCTTCAGCACCTGGGAAAGACTCTCGCCAAGATTTCAGTTTTAGAATTGATATGAAGATCTTCCATGCATAGGGAGACACTGTTCAATTTCCTACAACAAATCACAGTTAATGAGGATCTTCCTATCGGAGGAGTCACGAATGCCATTCTCTCAGTCACTCAGGCACCCATGATATCATTCTCGGATAAGGATCTAGCTCCCCCCGAGTGCCGATCTCTTCCTCTGTGCCTAACTGCCTCCCTCAATGGTCACTCAGTTGACTCCATCCTACTGGATACTGGAGCCTCAATCAATGTTTGTTCTCTCAAAACTCTCAAGAAGATAGGAATTGATCCAGAGAAGATTGAGTCCACCTGCATAATGGTCTCGGCCTATGATAACTCTCAAAGGCCAGCTGACGGTAAAATCTTCCTCAAATTGGAGATTGGCCCAGTAGCCATGATTTCGGAGTTCTACATTTTGGATGTTAAGCCCATATACAATGCTATCCTAGGGAGACCTTGGATGGATCAGACTTTGGGGGTCCTATGCACCAACTATCAGTGCTATAAGTTCCCGTATAACGGGAAAATTGTGAAGGTCAAAAGCACCCCTTATATCGAGTCACTGGACTCGATATCAGCTGAGCAGATTCCATCCATGATAACCTCTAAAAAAGGCAAAGAACCCGTCCTTTTGTCAGTCAGCTCTCACCCGATGCCACGACCTAGCATAGGTTGGCAACTTATGGATAAGATGGGGTACAATTCAGTTCAGGCTCTGGATTAGGCAAGGAGGAACAAGAAATCCGAGAATCTATTTCGGAAAATCCTATCATTGGGGGATTCAGACTAGGCTACTCGCCAACTAAACCAGTTGAGAAAGTAGGAAAGCGGTCTCTTATGGACCATTTTGTGAAGAGAAGTTAGGAGTTACTCAGGATAGAAGATGAAATGAAAAAAAAAGAGTGAGGATGGTCAAGAAGGAAGTGAAGGAGATTTTGGTACAAGGTTATTGTTTCATGAATCATACACCCCACAGGAAGGGATATTTCTGGTCAAGGATGAACTGACACCTACTGCATTCATCCCTTTCCTACTCCACCTACCTTCCTTCCCTATGCTCTCGACACCAGTCTTAGCACATTCTCCAGAATGTTTCATGTTCGAAACATACGATCACCAAAAAGAAAAGTCAAATTCCTATACCAGAGGATGCGAGGTCACCTATGAAGAGCCTGCATAGTGGGGCAGCTCTGCCGTCACTGAATCTTTATCCTAAGGATCCACCCTTGTCCCATCCGGGACAAACCTGACTCATTCTCTGGGTCATGTACATAGTAGCTTAGGAATTAGGATAACTTCCTCCTTATCTAGGAATTGTAGGGATTAGTAGGTTTCATCTTTCTTAGTTCATGATTTAGCAAATAGGTGTAAAATTTTGAATAGAGTCGATGAATTTTTTCAGATAGGGGTCATCTCTGAGCCGGTGGAGCTTTTGAAAATTGAATCTTGCAATATGGCCTAGGAGTGTTTGAGCTTAGTGAAGATGAAGAGGATGGTGACTTGGCTGAACCATTTGTAAGTGGGATGAGGCAGATTGATGAGCCTTCATCTGCTGTCGATGAACCCACTAAAGAAGTCAACCTCGGAACTGAGCAGGATCTGAAGATAGTGCTAATTAGTGCCAAATTGAGTCGAGAAGAAGAGAAGTCCATAACAACCGTACTCCAAGAATATCCTGATGGGTTTGTTTGGTCATATGAGGATATGCCTAGATTGAACACAGAGCTGGTAGAGCATCGTCTAGTCCTCAAACCTGACGCGAAGCCTATGAAGCAAAAGTTGAGACGGCTACAGCCTGAATTAGCACTAAAGGTAAAAGAAGAGGTTGACAAATTACACAAGGCCAAGTTCATTCGGGTAGTACTCTATCTTAAGTGGGTAGCTAATATCGTCCCTGTGGCAAAGAAAGATGGGAGGGTTAGGGTTTGCATAGACTTCTGTAACCTCAATCAAGCTTGTCCAAAGGATGATTTCCCACTTCCTCATATAGGCTTGCTGGTCGATAACACTGCTGGATACAAAATGTTGTCCTTCATAGATGGTTTTTCAGGATATAATCAAATCCGACTAGCTAAAGAAGATCAAAATAAGACATCCTTCATAACCCCGTGGGGAACCTATTGCTACATGGTCATGCCGTTTGGGCTTAAGAATGCTGGAGACACTTACCAAAGGGCAATGATGACAATATTTCATGACATGATTCACACCGACATGGAGGTTTATGTAGATGACATCCTAGTAAAGTCCAAGACAAGGAGATAGCAAGCTCAAATCCTTAGAACTGTAATGCAGAGGTCAAGAGAGCACCAACTAAAAATGAACCCGTAGAAGTGTGTATTTGGTGTCTCCTCGGAAAAATTGCTAAGGTTCATGGTAAGCAGGCGAGGGATTGAGGTAGACCTAGACAAGGTCACGGCAATAACAGAAATGCCTCCTTTTAGGAATGTTAGGGACGTAAGGGGACTCATTGGCCGTCTACAGTTCATTAGGCGGTTCATATCTTAACATTCTCTAAGATGTAAACCCTTTTACGATTTATTGAAAGGAGGAGTAAAGTTCAATTGGAGCGATAAGTGTCAAAAAGCCTTTGATGACTTGAAGAGTTACCGTCTCAACCCACCAGTTCCTATGGTGTAGACACACTAATTTTGACATCATTTTGAGTAAATTTCATAATATATAATAATACCTCAAAATTGTCTGATATTTAATCATTAGTTAATTTTTAATATTTCTGTGTTAATTGTCTAAATGAGATCGGCCAAACAGACATTATTTAAGTTTATTAAAGAAATTCATTTTAACTTAGATTTTAATCAAATATGAAAAAAGTCTAAAAGACGTCAACCTGTGGAGACGCCATTTAGAGTTTATTCCTATTTTTTATTTTTAATTAATTTATTAATAAACTAAAAGACATCTTCCATTCACGACGCCATTTAGGTTTCCTAAGCTGATTCTATCTCTTTTTCCCGATGTTTATCCTTATCTTAATTAGTCTAAAAGACGTCTCCCATGGATGATGCGTTTTAGATAATTATAGATAATGATGAATTAATCTGTGTTTATCTGTTTGTTAGTTGGATAAACTTCAAACTCTTTCATGTTAATCTTTAAGTAACCGCGGATGCGTGAACTTAAGCCTATAAATACACAACCCCCTAGTCATTAAAAAGTTAGTGATAAAAGTGATGATAACGATAATTGAGTGAAAATTGAGCAAAGAATCTTGACGACGACGTCCAAACGCTGAAGGATCGAAGTACTGCTATTTCTAGGAGTCTGTATCCGTTCTTCGTCCATTCAAGAGCTTTCAAGACCAAGGCTTTCCAGGGGCCATCAAACTTAGTTCTTAATTAATTTCTACATCTTTCTCATACTTTCATCACATTGGCATCATAATTTCATCACATCACTCCATGCAACACACACTCACTAGCATTACTTTCCAATCTATGTTTTAAGAGGGTTTAAAAGACCATCAAACAAGTGATTTCTTTGTTTAAGTTGCATGATCAGAATCTTCATTAGAATATATACTACCTCTGGTTGAGTTCTTATTATTTTCTTTTACCTTTGTTTGTTGCAAGGTACAAAGGAGATAAAGAGGAGAAAATCAAGAAGAATGAAAGTTGGATGATCCTCAAAGTCCATAAGCGTCCAAAGCAAGAACAAAGTCAGAAGGGCTCTCTTTCTTCAGATAGTTGAAGGAAGGGAATCAAGGACTTCAACATCTCCCAATTCCAAAATAGGTAGGCGATCAATCTTTTCTTTTGAAACTTTTTAGTTAAAAGTTTATGGTGATCACATTCATTTAGTTTCTTTTTAATAGGATTGATTTGTCACTTAAACAACATAATTTTTCATGATAATCACACCCTAATTTGAGCACTCACAACTTTTTGGCGATCACGGTGGGACTTGGTCTCGCCATCTTTTAATCTTTGTTCTTACTTATTATCAATCGGGCACCTACGGTGCACCACCTGTGTCTCTCGACACGCCCTCACCGATCGGTGAGTTTCTAATTTAATTGTTATCCTACGTGCACCACATGCACACCCTTGTGGCAAGATTTTGCCCTCCCCGTTTGATTGATTGGAAAGTTGTGGTTGTGATAAGGAGATTGTGTGATTGATTGATATTTTAGTTGTTTATCTGATGAAATTATCCTGTTAAAAAATTTAAAAAAAAAGAATCGCATGAGCCGATTATTTACAGCTTTCATCCTGTTTGTTTGAGGAGGAATCAATCAAGAAATTTCTCCTTAATTGTTGATTCTGCGATCTGAAAAGCGTTCAGGAACAACGACACGTTTCATACAGCGTCGCCCACCCATGACGCCTTTCAGGCCAAATTCTCTGCTGTCTGCTGCCTGAGCTTCTGCGAGAAAAATAAGGTTCTGTTTTGAATAGCGTCGAGGCACAGCGACGCAATTCAGGCAGTTTCTTGTTTTTTTTCAGTGCTCAGATTTCTGATCTGCTTGCTACTACACATTACGTAATAAGCATTAGAGGCCATCCCGGCCACAGGTCATACGCACTGGGGTTAACACCCCCCTTTTCTCTTAGGAACACCTTTCTTGACGTCTTTACCTCTCTCTAATTGGGTCGGTCCCTCGATCAGACTAGAGTGGTTGGCGTTAAAGACCTCTGTAAGTCCCCAAAATCAAGGTATTCCTCCTTGTTCATTGGGCTGGTTGTACCAATCGAAGTCCTGGTTAGATTTTTATAATGTTGTGAGAGAAAGCCATAGAGTATAACGGTGGAAATTGAACTGAAATTAGGATCCTACCCATTGAGTGAATTTGTGTTTAATTGAATCCAAATAATCCAACAAGGAATCCTAAAATAACGTTAAACATCCACTTGTTTGCTTAATCTCTGTGCAACTCGTCTGCAAATCTTTGAAAAAATTTAATATCTTGCTACTTCGATCAGGTAGGGATTTGAGCATGGCTCCAGATGCCCTAGTCAACTACGAGGGAGATGCTAATGCCCCTCTTGTGTCTGATTACCACTTTGAAAGCGGGGGAGATGCTGATGCCTCCCATAATCTCCATTCTTGTCCAGTTCGATATGAGAGAAACCACAAAAACCCTCTTCCTTGTGCTCATAATCAATATTCTGATCTTCCTCTGCATGTGCATGCGGTTTCTAATCCTATTTTCGAGGGAGGCATGAACCCGAATGATCCCTCATCCTCCGATCCTTCGGATCTAGGAACGCTTTGGGAGTTATTGCCTCCCGTCTGAATCCTCGACAGTTCGAGGCAATCTAGTCTATTTTGAAGGGGAAGACGCCTATGCAGTCTGCCGAGCAGAATCCTACGGCTCCCCCTATTATTCCTCAACCACCTCCCCATCATGCTTCATTCATTCACCAGGCCATGGAAGGCCATCAAGTCTCAACCTTTCGGCCAGCTGGGCCACAACTTTCTTCCTCAAGGCAACCGGTCAGGCCGCTGACGCCTACTTACCAAAATGCCCTCGGGCATGGCAGAAGCTCTGCCGGACTTCAGCCCTATTGTCCCCCATGTCCTACATACTCTAGGCAACAGGCCTATCATGTACCTCCACCTCCCCCTTCTCCCCAGGTTGATCCAACGACTCAAGCTCTGCTTGCAAAGATGGAGCGTATGGATGAACAGTTCAACAACCTTCAGAAGATGATGGGAGTTAAAGCTGCACCTGAGATTAACCTGCCAAGTCTGCCTATATTTCATTTGCCGCCCTCCGAAGTGCCAGTATACCGGAAATACAATGGTACCGGTAACCCCTTCACCCATTTGAAGGAGTTTATGTATGAGTCATCTTTCTGGCAAAACGACAAGAGGTCGTTAGCATTTTTGTTCAGGAAATCCTTGGAGGGACCAGCCCTCAAATGGTTCTTTTCTTTAGAACCTGCTGAAGTAGAGGACTATGGTATCGTGTCACGAAAGTTCATTCAACGATACCATGATAGAGTTGCCCCCTCTTTGTCCATTACTGACTTGATAGCAGAAAAAATGAAGCCCGACGAGGAATTCGTCAGTTTTGCTGATAGATGGAGGGGCATGGCAGAAAAAGTGAAAGATCATCTGTCTGAGTCAGAGCAAGTAAAGATGTTGATTTCCAATGCTACACCTCAGTTTAAGTTAGTCCTCGCCCTGAACAACTTGACCAGCATGGCAGAGCTCTATGAAAGAGCACGTTATTGTCAGAACGCTTTCAAGGATGCTACATTCTCTAGTGTCTTTGATCCTCACCGACCTAGCATGCCTCCACCTCAGAAGCCTGTCGTGCCAAATTCTCCTAGCACAAGTCCAACCACTGAGGGCACGCTCTCCCATGAGCAGGTTAGTACCGTAAACAACAATCAGCCCCAATTCGTTAGGAATCAGCAACCACAGTACTAGCGGCCGCAGCAGTCAAACCAGCAGGGTTACAGACAGTAATAGCCGAACCCACAGTATCAGCAACCTCAGTAGTAGTGGCCTCAGCAACCGAACCAGCAACCACATAGCAGCCACAGCAGCAGCCACAGCAGCAGCCACAACGGCAATTACAGTATCAACCCCCACAACAGTAGTATCAGCCCCCACAACAACAGCAGTACCAGCTGCGCGCACCGCCGGCGTACCATAATGTACCTCCTCCTGCTAACTATAACCAGCAGAGAAAGCCTCCAGACACAAAAAGGGTAGAATATCCAGTCCTTCCAGAATTCTTGACAGATATTTTCAATGGTTAAATGGCAACCAATGCCTTGGTCTTGCTAAGAGAAAAAACAGTTTGGCCCCAAATTGCCGACACTTCTAGGTATTATTATTTCCACCGACAACCTGGACACACCATAGATACCTGCTTCCAATTCCGAGATTATATGGGAGACAATGTCTATACCATGCAAAGAAGGTCGGGACCCCTTAACATGGACCCTATACACACATTTCATTAAAGGGCCCGTGATCAGTCATGATAACACAGTAGTCATCACTTCCTGTTTTGACCTTCATGACATATATGGAAGGAACTTGGCCAGACATTGTTTAGAATTGCTCACGTACCAGTCCTTGGAGGCTCTGCGGCCAATGAAAAGGAGGAAGTTTCAAGACCCTGAGTGTGAATGGTACATATGGTTTGACTTAAAGGATCTGTATATTGCATTAAATAGACTATTTCTTTATCCTTTAGAACCAAAGTGGCCGCCACAAAAAGATGAACTGATTGAAGGGCCTGGTGCCATTTTTGACAAAAGAATACTACTGTCTGAGGAAACAGATGAAGGGGAGCCAGATGACCCCTACGAGGCTGGTTATACCACGGATCTTCTGTGGAGGGGAACTTATCCCTCTCACATTTTTACACTCCATACCTTATTTCACACTCTGCTTCTGACCCCGACTTGGTCGTGGGTCATTACTGAATATATTCCACGGGCTCCGCCCATCATGATCACCCTATCCCCACAGGACTTTATCCTTCAACCTCCTCTCGATTCAGAGAGGATTTATGATTTGATCTAGGACATACTACTGTATGATCCCCCCAACCCTTTGGCCTTAGTGCCACTTCCTCCATCCCATTCTCCTCCTATTCACCTTCATTCTTGTTTTATGATTAATTCATCTTCTCTAAAAAGAAACGCCAATTTGGCAACAAATTTCTCCTAAATCCTCATTGACAAAACTTTCTACTTGTCCGATTGTATCCCATCGCGCGGGTCATTCGGTCAAGATTCTCTTCTAGATCTACTCTGCCCCTCCCCTCGGGAGGATTCTCCTGTATTTCCTCATGTATCTTATAATTTTCATTCTTCTTCGTCCTCATTAGGTTAGGATAGGGAGTCTAGCGAAGTTAGGGAGTCTAGTTCTAGGAAGGTTAGTCAGGTTAGGAAGTCTAGAAAATCTAAGGGTAAACAAATTCCAGACAGATACCTCCAGGATTTAGTTAATAAATGCCTTTCTTGCTCTATGATCCCTCAACTATTAGAGAACCCTATTCAGATGCCAGAAGATTGTGCAGATGATGAGCCGGTTAATGATGGACATGGGGTGTATGAATTGATACACCAAATAGATCTCATTGTTGAAGATGAGGAAGATGACGAGGACGTGGCTGAGGCATATACTTGTGGAGTAAAAAGATTCAATGAACCCTCAGCTGCCGTAGAAGATCCCACCAAAGAGATCAATCTAGGGACTAAAGACGAACCTAAGGTTGTCCTCGTTAGTAAGAATCTTTCTGAAATGGTTGAGAAGGCAATGGTACAAGTTCTTAAGGATTATAAGGACACTTTCGCCTGGAGTTATGAGGATATGCCGGGGTTAGACTCATCACTAGTGGAACACAGGTTGACATTAAAGGATGGAGCTAGCCCGGTTAAACAGAAGTTAAGGTGATTCCACCTACAAATGGCTTTGAAGATAAAGTAAGAGGTTGATAAATTACATAAAGCCAAATTCATTAGAGTTGTTCTCTATCCACAATAGGTGGCCAACATAGTCCCGGTTATGAAAAAAGATGGGAAGGTCAGAATCTGTATTGACTTCTGAGATTTGAACCGGGCGTGTCCTAAGGATGATTTTCCATTGCCTCACATTGATGTGCTCATCGATAATACTGCTGGCTATGAAACTTTATCATTTATGGATGAATTTTCAGGATACAATCAGATTAAATTAGCAGAAGAATATCAAGAAAATACATCATTCACTACACCTTGGGGGACATATTGCTATGTTGTCATGCCTTTTGGATTAAAGAATGTTGGAGCCACTTATCAGAGGGCTATGATGGCAATATTTCATGACATGATGCATATAGATCTAGAAGTGTATATAGATGAATTGTTGGTGAAATCTAAGACTAAGGCTGAGCATGCCAAAGTTTTGGCAAGAGTATTAGAAAGATAAAGAGAATGTCAGTTAAAGATGAACCCCAAGAAATGTGTGTTCGGGGTATCCTCAGGGAAATTACTTGGATTCATTGTCAGTAAACGGGGAATTGAGATGGATCCCAACAAGGCAAAGGCTATTAGAGAAATGCCACCTCCCAAGAACTTGAAAGAGTTAAGAGGATTGATCGAGAGGTTACAATTTATTCGCCGATTTGTCTCCCAGCACTCACAAAGGTGTAAGCCGTTCTACAAGCTTACCAAGCCGGGAGTCAAATTCAATTGGGACGATAAGTGTCAGGAGGCGTTCGATGGATTGAAGAATTATTTGGCAAGTCCACCTGTTTTGAGACCACCATCTCCGGGCAAACCGTTGATACTATATATTTCTGTCCTGGATGATGCGGTAGGGGCTGTCCTAGCACAAGAGGATGAAGAAGAGAAGGAGAGGGCAGCCTACTATCTCTCTAAACTTCTCAACCCCGCTGAACAGAGATACACAGCGATGGAGAAAACATGCGCAACACTTGTATGGGTGGTTCAGAAATTGAAACATTACTTTCTAGCTCATGAAGTCCATCTTATCACTAGAATGAATCCAATCAAGTTTCTCCTTGAGAAATCTGTTCTTACTGATAGGTTAGCACGATGGCAAAGCTTTCTATCTCAATTTGATATCAGTTACATTCAGCAGAAAGCGATCAAAGGCTATGCCATAACAGAACATCTTTCTCATCACCCCCTTCCTCATTTTGATCCAGTCCGATCGGAGTTTTCGAATGAGGAACTAATGTCCATAAACCAAATCAAAGATGACATGTGGACTCTGCATTTTGACGGAGCTCTGAATTCTCATGGAAAGGATATCGGCATTGTTCTGTTATCACCTGATGGTGTCACCATTCCACAAGCCTTTTAGCTTGACTTTCCAGTCACTAACAATATAGCTGAATACGAGGCACTCCTTGCTGGCCTCGAGGCTGCTCATCTCCATGGTGCCACTAAACTCAGAATTGTGGGTGATAGCCAATTGATTCTTCACCAGGTGATAATCAAATATCGAACTCTTGATCCCAAGCTCAAGCCTTATCAAGAACTCACTTCTGCTTATGTAAAGCTTTTCACAAAATTGATCTTCATCCATGCTCCTAGGAATCATAACATCTTAGCTGACGCTTTAGCTTCACTTGCATCTTCTCTTAATTTTCCAATCAACAGACAATCCGAATCGATCATTGTTCATAGGCGTCTTTCACCCGCCGTGAAAAATCCTTCATTCCTTCGGACTAAGGAGAAGCTGCTGAAGAAGGTCAGAGATGGAGATATTGTGGAAAAGAGAGAGATTATGTTAATGGAGCTGTTAGAAGAGATGGATGACGAACAGAAACCATGGTACTACGAGATCGTTAAATATTGTGAAGATCAATCATATCCTGAGGAAGCCACAGCTGAGGAGAAAAGGGCTATCAGGAGAATTGCTCAAAGATACACCTTAGTTGGAGGAGCATTATACAAAAGAGGTTTTGATGGAGTTCTTCTAAGATGTTTAGACGAAGCTGAGCTTTGGAAGGTTATGGAAGGAGCTCATGCTGGAGTTTGTGGTGGCCATGTTAATGAACAGATGCTAGCAAAGAAGATCCTTAGACAAGGATTCTATTGGCCAACCATGGAAGAAGATTGTGTAGGATATGTCCGTAAGTGTGCCAAGTGCCAATTTCACGCCGACAAGATCCATTCTCCCGCATCTTCACTCCATCCTGTTTCCTACCTATGGCCTTTCTCCATGTGGGCTTTCGATGTCATTGGACCCCTTGGCAATCCTGATTCCGGCATTAAGTAGAAGTCCTTCATCCTTACGGCCACGGAATACTTCACCAAGTGGGCAGAAGCTGAAGCATACACGGAAGTCAAAGCATCAACCGTCTGCAAGTTCATCATGAAGAACATTATCACCAGATTTGGAATTCCAAGCACCATCGTCACCGACAATGGATCGCAGTTCGTGTCACAAGAACTAAAAGACCTCTGCAACAGGTACAAAATTGCATTGCATCATTCGTCTCCTTATTATCCGCAAGACAATGGCCAAGCAAAGGCAACTAACAAGACTTTAATAAAAATCATCAAAAAGACGTGTAAATCTAACAAATTCACAGACTGGCCAGAAAAATTGATTGAGGCTCTATGGGCCTTACGAACTTCAATCCGCACGCCCACTGGGCAAACTCCTTATTCCTTAACATTTGAAATGGAGGCGGTAGTTCCATACGAGATCCTTATACCGTCATTAAGAGTACAATTGAATAAGGAATTTTCCATTGATGAACACCGTTCAACACTCTTTGCTCAATTGGAACTCTTAGACGAGAAAAGATGGTCAGCTGCTAATCATGCAAGAGTTTATCAAAATAGATTAGCACGTTTTTATCAAAAGAAAGTCATTGAACGTAAGTTCAAAGTTGGTGAAATGGTCGTCAAAAGAATCTTTATAAAACCTGGTGGTCCACGTTCTAAGCTCCAACCCAATTGGGAAGGACCATATGTTGTATCACATGCTTTTCCTGGTAATGCTTACCGTCTAGTTAATGCAGAAGGGCAAAAATTGACTCACCCTTGGAATGGTCTGTATCTTAAGAAATACTACCCTTAGGTTAAAGAGTCGATCAGTATGGTACGAAGACCAGTGGAATCAGAAAATTTAGAAACTCAAATTTCCTTATTAGTCTGAATAATTTAATTCAAACACATTACTACACACACTGACACATTTGATTCATGAGTAACAAGAGATGCCAAGTCCTAAGGAATACCAAAAGCTTGACTAAAGTGTAAAGTGCAAATCATTCTTTTCAAACAAAATTCTATTTTTACACTCGGCCCACGATGTCGAAACGAGGCTTTGAATAGACTACCAAGAATACCCGCCATCTTAGTAGGAGGCCGTCATAAAAAAAAAAGGGAGAGATCCGTCCCAAGAAAAGAAAAGAAAAGAGAAGCAAAAACAAAAGGCAAAAGCCAAATGTTAAATCAAAAGGCCATTTACACTACAAACGTTACATCAAGGCCATGAAATGAAATAAAAAGGGAACGCAAGGTCGATAAATACCCCAGAAAGAAAATGACCGAACCCCAACATATATTAGGGTAAGAAAGGAACATCTTTTTTGGTCTCCGGAACCTTCTCGTGGGCTTTCTAAAGCAATTCTTCCTTTCTTTCTGAAGAGGCGTACTCCAAGCTTAAGGAACGGCGTAAATTGACTAAGAATCAAATCATCAAATGAGATCACGAATGGATCTTTTTATCTGAATATGATCTTTTTATCTGAGTACCATGTTGGTCTTTTAGTTTGCACAATATTCCCAAAATCCAAAAAAATATACATATTTCAAATATCCAAAAAAAATACATATTCCAAAATCCAAAATATATATATATTCAAAAAATTCCAAAAAAAATATATATTCCAAAATCCAAAAATATATATATATTCCAAAAATTCCAAAAAAAATACATATTTCAAAATCCAAAAAAGATACATATTCCAAAATCCAAAAAAATACATATTTCAAACTCCAAAAAAAAAATGGACATGTCAAAATCCAAAAAAAAAATACATATTCCAAAATCCAAACAAAAATGAATATTTCAATTAGCATCTGTTTGTTACATTTGGTATGCGTCATTCCTTTGTTTTCAGTGAGCATCTGCATGCTTGTATGTTGCATCTTACTCCGTTATTTTCTTCAGTTCAATTATTATTTCCTTTGTTAATAAAGGCATGCATACATACCAGGTCAAAAGGTTCCTTCTGGACCTGCTCCAGCTAGGCCTCGGCATCCTGAAGACAGGCCCGAATGTCGATGATCACAGCATCCCGTACATCCTGCATACTATACATACACACATTCATTCACAAACATAAATCAAGATAATAATAAAATAAAAGAAGCATAAATGCATACTTACATCGAGAGGACGGAGAAGTCGCAGCTGATCGGCGTAACGTGTCCGTACTGCTGGAGGTAGGCTGTGCTACTCTCCGCTTGAGACTCCACTTGGACACCCCGGCGATGCCAATCTTCGTATTGCTCCGGGAATTTCGCCCGCCAATCAGTGAGGGCTTGCTTGCCCCTCATGCTCCGTCCTACTCCCTTCGGGACCTCCTCATCCACCCACTCCTGGTGGAGGCCCAGTGTCTTCATGACTAGGCGGAGGTGGAGCAGCTCGATCTCATTGAGGCTGTAAGGCCACATCTGCCTCCCAAACCTTCTCCGGCCAGCCGTCACCCACGGCTGGCCCTCCTCGCCCATGCCCAAGTATGGGTGCCAGATCACCTGCATATAGGTTAGATGCATCCACATAAATAAATTGCATTTAATAAATGAAAAATTACATTTAACAAAATTGAACAAATTAAAAGACTTACCAAAAGCTCCGGGTAGTCAAGAAACTGACGGCGGAGGGCCGTCAGCTGGTGGTGCTGTGGGGCCGTGTCCACGATGGGCTGCCAGTGGCGAGCCAAAGGGACAACGTCCGGCCTCACAATCCTCGCTCTGCCGAGCGGAAAATAGAGATAGCTCCACACCTGCATGTATAAACATGTAAGTTAGGAAAAGCATCATATCATTGCATTTCATATCATAAACAAATAATTAAAATGAACTTTACCTGGAGAAACGGCGAAGCCGCTGACGGTGGTCTCACGGTCTGGCATGACCGCAGAGAGATCGGCGAAGAGATGGGCCAGGAGGGCCGCACCCCAGGCATACTCATGGAGGTGGTCGAGGTCATCTAACAAATAAAGAAACCTACAGTGGATATGGTCGCCCTTCATACCGAAGAGCAACCGACTGAAAAAGAAAACTAAGAAAACTCTAAACTGTCTATCTACCTCCTCTACCTGATCAGGGTCACTACAATAGACGGAGGAAGAAGACTCAGCTAATCTATCTCTAAACTCTGCCCGGGTCTTATCTGACTGACGCCGAGGCTCTATCAGTCCTAGGGCAGCCTCTACCTCTACCCTGGGGACGGTCCTAGATTCCCTCTCTAGGCTAGACACCTCTATGCCTAGTAGGGCCTTTGCTAGACCACGGTAATCGGGGTAAGTCACCTCGCTCACCGGTAGGCCATTTACTCTGAGGCCAGTGATCCTGGCCACGTCCTCTAAGGTGGGGATCATATGTCCACAAGGCATTAGGAAAGTCCTGTTTTCCGCATGCCATCTCTCCCGCAGCGCCTGCAGGAGGACCAAATCGAGCCAAAATGGCTCGATCTCTAAAATCTCTCCAAACCCCATCCGGCGCAGGCGCGCCTTCTGGAAGTCTGGGAGTCCTCTATAAGCCCCTACAACTAAATCCCATGATATTCTGGCCCTTATTATCCCCTGCAAATAAAACAAGAAGTCCATTAGTTAATAGATATAGAAAATCAATAAAAATTGAAACACGTCCACAAACCTTGACGCAATTTAAGCCTATTTTCTGATCTATTTAAAAATTCAATTTCATTTTGAACGGCGTCAGACCATGTGGATGCCTTTTGAAAGGCGTCATCTGGTCTGGACGCCATTCAAACCCGATTTCGGGTTCTTCCAAAGAACCCCTTTCCTTCCATCCTTTCTTCACCCTATTCAAACCATAGAGAACTTACCAGGTGGAGGGCCTCTTCTTCCCCTTCTTCCTCACCCACGGCCGCCGGAGGGGATTCTTTTTCCTCCAAAAAGGCCGCCACCGCCGCGGTCGGCACCTCTTCGTGGACTTCTTCCGCCGGCACCACCACAAGAGGGGCCGTCCTCCGCCGCTTTGCTATAGCCCTAGCCTTGCGCTATCCTTCGCCGGGCTCCATTGATTTTGAAGAAAGCTTGAGAGGGAGAGAGAGTTTGAGAGAGAAAGAGTTTGAGAGGAAGAGGGCACTCGAGTGAGAGAAAGAAAGCTCGAGAAGGAGAGAGAGCTCGACAGAGAGAGTTTGAGAGAGGAGAGATCGCCGGAGAACAAGGATGAGTCACCGGAGACGGTGGAGGGAAAGAAAGAACTTTTGGAAGAATGAGGGAGGAAGCAGGGCCTTCGCGGCTTCTGTTTGCAGAACTTGAAACGCGTCCTTGGATAGCGACGCCATTCAAGGCGCATAAACTGAGGCGGCAAGGCAGAGGGTTTGAAATGGATAAAAGGTGTCTTCACAAAACGATGCGTTTCAGTTTAAAACTGTAAATTCTAGGCAGAGCAGTACAAGGCATGATGATTAAACACATTTACATCTCAGGACGCGTTTCAAGTGGATTAATCACAGAATTAATGGCAGAATTCTAGGGAAAAGTAAGAGAGAGAATTGAAAGGCGTCTACACATGTAGACGTGTTTTAAGGATAATTCGAGATTTTCAAGATTAATCTCTGATTTTTGGAAACTAATTTTGACTGAATAACGTCTACACATCTGGATGCATTTTATGGATAAATGGGATTCTTAGGATAAATCTTTGATTTTTGAAAAATGATTTTGGTTGAATGGCGTCTTCACATCTAGATGCGTTTTAAGCATAAATTCAAGGTTTTCAGAATTACTCTCTTATTTTGGAAAATGATTTTGACTGAATGGCGTCTATAAATATGGACGCGTTTTAAAGAATAATTCATGATTTTAAAGATTAATCTCTGATTTTCGGAAAATGAATTATGGTTTAAAGGCGTCTTTCTGAGTGGACGCATTTTGAATTAAGTAAACCCGAATTGTCATATTTTAAGGAAAAATCAAATTTTTATTCAAGGAAAAATCTTAGACATGTCACAGAACTTTAAGGATGGATTTCAAGACATAAAGAAAGATTCTTTATTGAAATAAATTGTTATTTACATCATAAAAGGAAAAGAAAAAGGAGCATTCAAGGAAGGAATTCCCGAAGTCCCATTATATATGGATAAGATAATCCTCTATCTCTATTCTCAGAGGATTTTACATGATGATTGAAGCTAATATTCCACAGTGTGACTATAAGTTCAGTGGCTTCATAGTTTTCATCGGATTCCAATGCACGCTTTTTGATTGGAGATGTATGGAAAAATTCAGGGAATTCATGGCGAGGCAGGCTGAGTTGAATATGACATCGATGAGGATTGTACAGCACGAACTCAGTAGCCCCGATCAGTTTAAGCTCTGCACCCGCTGCACGATGCACTAGAATGAGCTTTCCTACAAGAGCAAGAGGTGAAGAATCAAATCCATATGTTGGCATTCTTTTCAGATAATCTCTCTAGTCAGCTCGAGTCTTGAGTTTTGGCACTCGATTGATCATCTTCTCATTGAATTTCACTATGTTGGAAATATGGAAGATAGGGCTATTCTGATAGATTTGAGATGGTCTTGCAGAATTTCTAGTGTGATATTCAAACTTGAAGTGCAACTCAACCCATAGAGCGAAGAGAAGCATGCAATCATAGGGAGGCTGACCTGTGGACGCTGCAGAGAGCCCACTGTAGAGATAGGCTAGAATCGCTGTGCCTATCTGTCTTCCCTCAAAGATCTTGTAGATTGCACTGACTTGATCATCTTCTAGTATGTTGTCTTGAGCAGGAAAGAACAAAATTCCAGCTAGGCACGTGGTGAACGCTTTCATCACGTTCTCAGTGTCATCATCTCTAAGATCTTCTATCTCGTACAAAGTCCACTCTGCTAGCTTTGCAAGGTTGATTCCTTTCTTGGTAAGGCATCATTTAACTTCTTTTGGATCCTTCATGATCTTCAGCAACAATTATTGACCTGTGATCTTTTCCCTCATTAAAGCCATCTTATTCAGGATAAGTTCATCACCGTTCAACTTGATTTTGAGAAGGCCTAATTGGAGTTCAACTTCTTCTAGAAGAATAGTGCATTCAAATTCAGGAAAGGAGAAAGTATGGGTTTGAGGATGCCACAACTCAATCAAAGCACCTATAGCCGTCCAGTCCACGTTTGAACTTTTGTAATGCTTTGCATGGACTACTAGACCTTGGATGTTCCACTTGGAAACAATGGATTGCATAGAAATAGTAATACTTTTAGCAAGCTTTCGAATCCAAGGAAGAGATGTAAATTTTCTCGGACCGGGAAACAAAAGATATGCCTAGAAAATAGAAGGGGAAATTGCTTTGAAGAACTTGAAGAACATGAAGAAAAAAAGGAAATTGAAGAAGAAGGATTGAAGGAAAGGAGGATTTAACTTAGTTGTAGGTTAGGATCTCTTCCACATAGATGATCTTTCATGTTGGAGAGCTTCTCTAGCATCTTCTTCATCCTCTTGCTTGAAGAATCCATTTTGTTCTTGAAGCTTTTCCTTTTTGAAGCCTTGAAACCTTGAAAATCCTTGAACTTTGAAGAAAATCTTTAGCTTGAATCTTTAGATTGTGTTAGAATTGCTTTGATACAAGTTAATGAAGTTTATATAGAGAGGATTGCGATTCTAGGAAGGCTTTTCCGGATTGGAGAAGGGATGTGCACGAAGAGAGTTGGAATCCGGATAGAAGTTAGCCAGAAGTTGTTTTCGCGACTGAAAAGGCGTCGTTGAACAGCGACGCGTTTTGGTTAATCTTAATGGCGTCGGCGCGACACGACGCGTTTCAGGGTTTTCTGTTATTTACCCGAAATTCAATGTTTATCCATATTTTGATGCTTAATTAAACACTTGATTGAAGTTACTGATGAATTTTTGAGTGCAGGAAATTCAGGAAAATCCAAATAAAGCTGAGAATCTCAAGAAGATCCTACTGTGGGAGTTTATGAGTCCCGACCGTGGCTAAAAAGACGGTTATCTCTATCCCTTGTATTCTTTCATGTGATTAAATTTGCATTAGCTTTACTATATGTTAAATATTTATTAGACTATATCAAAGACCTTGTGGTTTTGATGAAACTAGAATTTTAGTTCTCCTTCAAAAAAAAAAAAAAACAATGATAATTACAGAGAATTCTTAATCGCACGGATAGGCCGTTTGATTGTTAATTAATGAGGATGATGGTTCCACTTTTGTGAAACAGTGCGTAGATAAACGGGCTTCGGCTTAGCACTGAATTACAAGAATTGGTATATTGACTCATTAATGACAATTTAACAATATTATCTTTGATTAATTTATATTTCATTTGATTGTATATTTTTCTTTTAGTCCAGCATGCATCATGTAGGACTTTGATATCATTGTGATAAGAATTAATTTTTGATTAAGTTTCAGATCATTGATCAAATAATTTCCAACATGATATGAAATATTCTATTCTGAATTGAGTATCTTGATTATCTTTGAGGTTCGCTTGAAGATGTCTTTGGAATACTATCCTTTCTTGGACTCTTTATCCAATACTCTTGTTTTCTTTTAAAGATCCATCATGGCTGTAGTACGTCCACATTAGCTGGCAATCGCTCCCTATGATGAAACCTGCAGTGTCTATGACCTAGGGTACTTCCCAATCTGTGGAGGTTGATCGACCTTATTTTTCCTTGTCTATTTCATCCAGACAGGATTGATTCCATCGATATTATTGAGTTACTTTCATTGATGATTTTGAGAAAAATTCCAATCACGTGATGTTGAGAGCGTGTCTCATCATACCTTGGCATCACCTTTTCAGTACATTCCATTTCATTTCACTCCCTTGCAAAAACGATGCCAAGGTGAGGCAACTGTAGACACGCTAATTTTGACATCATTTTGAGTTAACTTCATATCATATAATAATGCCTCAAAATGGTCTGATATTTAATCATTAGTTAATTTTTAATCTTTCTAGATTAATTGTCTAAATGACATCGGTCAAACAGACATTATTTAAGTTTATTAAAGAAATTCATTTTAACTCAGATTTTAATCAAATATGAAAAAAGTCTAAAAGACGTCGACCTGTGGAGACGCCATTTAAAGTTTATTCATATTTTCAATTTTTAATCTGATTTTTAATTAATTTATTAATAAACTAAAAGACGTCTTCCATTCACGACGCCATTTAGGTTTCCTAAGCTGATTCTATCTCTTTTTCCCAATGTTTATCCTTATCTTAATTAGTCTAAAAGACGTCTCCCATGGACGACGCGTTTTAGATGATTATAGATAATGATGAATTAATCTGTGTTTATCTGTTTGTTAGTTGGATAAACTTCAAACTCTTTCATGTTAATCTTTAAGTAACGCGGATGCGTGAACTTAAGCCTATAAATACACAACCCCTTGGTCACTAAAAAGTTAGTGATAAAAGTGATGATAGCGATAATTGAGTGAAAATTGAGCAAAGAATCTTAGCGACGACGTCCAAACGGTGAAGGATAGAAGTATTGCTATTTCCAGGAGTCTGCATCCGTTCTTCGTCCATTCAAGAGCTTTCAAGACCAAGGCTTTCCAGGGGCCATCCAACTTAGTTCTTAATTAATTTCTACATCTTTCTCATACTTTCATCACATTAGCATTATAATTTCATCACATAACTCCATGCAACACACAGTCACTAGCATTACTTTCCAATCCATATTTTAAGGGGGTTTAAAAGACCATCAAATAAGTGAGTTTTTTGTTTAAGTTGCATGATTAGAATCTTCATTAGAATAGATACTACCTCTGCTTGAGTTCTTATTATTTTCTTTTACCTTTGTTTGTTGCAAGGTACAAAGGAGATAAAGAGGAGAAAATCAAGAAGAATGAAAGCTGGATGATCCTCAAAGTCCATAAGCATCCAAAGCAAGAACAAAGTCAGAAGGGCTCTCTTTTTTCAGCCTGTTGAAGGACGGGAATCAAGGACTCCAACATCTCCCAATTCCAAAATAGGTTGGCGATCAATATTTTCTTTTGGAACTTTTTAGTTAAAAGTTTATGGAGATCACATTCACTTAGTTTCTTTTTAATAGGATTGATTTGTCACTTAAACAACATAATTTTTCATGATAATCACACCCTAATTTAAGCACTCACATATGGCTCCCATCTCGGGGCGGCCTTTACTGCTTTATGTATCCACCACTGAGGAATCAGCTAGAGTAGTATTGGTCCAACTAGACGACGAGAAAAGAGAAAGAGCAGTATATTACCTTTCCAAGTTGTTTAATGATGCTGAAAGAGGTTATACTGCTATGGAAAAGACATGCGCAGCTGTCGTCTGGATAGTGCAGAAATTGAAGCACTATTTCCTTGCCCACGAGGTCAAACTTCTAGCACGAATGGACCCAATAAAATATTTACTAGAACGGCCAGTTGTAATGGATAGGCTGGTGCGATGGCAGACCTTTTTGAATCAATTTGATATCACCTACATGAATCAAAAGGCTATCAAAGGGAAAGCAATTGCTGAGCACCTAGCTCACCACCCATTGCCTAAATTTTCACCCACCGATGATGAATTCCCGGATGAGGAGTTGAATCTGATGATAGATGATAGTCCATCCTGGGTCCTCCACTTCGATGGGGCACTCAACTCCCAAGGCAGTAGGGTAGGAGCAGTCCTCGTATCTCCGGAAGGGGTAAGTATTCCGCATGCTTGACAATTATCCTTCCCAGTGACAAACAATGTTGTTGAATATGAGGCCCTCTTAAGTGGCTTAAAGTTGGCGTTGGCTCTCAAAGTCAAAAAATTGAGAATTATTGGAGACTCACAGTTAGTTCTTCGCCAAACCATAGGCAAGTACCAAACTCGGGACCCTAAGTTGAAGCCATATCAAGAATTGGTGAGTTCTTTGACTAGGCAATTTAGGAAGATCACCTATGTTCATGTGCCTAGATTGCATAATATCCTAGTTGATGCCTTAGCCTCCTTGTCCTCACCCTTAGAAATTCTCCTCACTAAGAATTCAGAAACCATCACTATACAGAAGCAAGATTCCCCTTCCTTTCGGGACCCATGGTTCCAACAATTTCTTCTCCCATCCATGCATGTCTCTGTCGTTACTAAGGAACTCACTCTTGACTGGGATGATGGAAATCCTTAGTTTTTCGACATCCTGAATTTCCTCAAAGATGGAACTTTCCCGGCCTATGCTACGGCTTCAGACTATAAGACCATCTGCCAAGCGTCCCAACGCTACATCATTCTAGGCAGGTTACTCTATAGAAGGTCCTTCACTGGAATACTCCTTCGGTGTCTAGATGATACTGAAATTCCCTAGATCATTAAAGCTGCTCATTCTAACAAATGCGGGGGTCATGTAAATGGCCGCGCTTTAGCTCAAAAACTCCTCAAATCCTACTATTGGCCTTCAATGGAGGCAGACTGCACTTTATTTGTTCGAAGGTGTCTAAAATGTCAACTACGTACCGACAAAGTCCATGCCCCTTCATCATCCCTCTATCCCATAGTTTCCCCATGGCCATTCGCCATGTGGGCATTCGATGTTATAGGACCTTTAGAAGATCGATCAGGAGAAGTAAAAAGAAAATCTTTCATCTTAACTGCCATTGAGTATTTCACAAAATGGGCTGAAGCTGAAGCATTCGTAGAAATCAAGGCATCCACGGTGGTGAAATTCATCAAGCGCAACATTCTCGCCAGATTCGAGACACCGCGTGATTTCGTCACTGACAATGGACCACAATTTGTCTCTCAGGAGCTCCAGACATGTGCAGTAAGTATGGTATCAATTTGCATCATTCTTCACCATACTACCCGCAAGGAGATGGTCAAGCAGAAGCAACCAATAAAACTCATTCGAATTATCAAAAGGACTTGTAAATCTCATAACTATTCAGATTGGACTGATCGCTTAGTTGAGGCCCTTTGGGCGTATCGCACCTCTATCAAAACACCTACGGGACGAACACCATATGCATTGACATTCGGGACGGATGCGGTACTCTTATATGAGATCCTCCTTCCTTCACTAAGAGTGCAGTTGAATCAAGAAATCAGCGACGTTGAGCGTCATGAAGCCATGCTAACCCAACTAGAACTATTAGATGAGAGAAGGTTAATGGCGACAGACTATGCACAAGTTTACAGAAATAGAATTGCAAGATTCTATGCAAAGAAAGTTCTGGAAAGAAAATTTGAGATCGGGGAGATGGTTTTAAAGAGAAAAATGATTAAAGCTTCTAGTCTCACGAGCAAATTGCAAGAAAATTGGGAGGGTCCATTTGTAATTAAGGAGGTATATTCAGGAAATGCCTATCACTTAGTCAATGAAAATGGAGAAGAATTGCCTCACCCTTGGAATGGAGTCTATCTGAAGAAGTTCTACCCATAAAAATGCAAAAAAATCAAAAATTTCAAAATCCAAAAAAAATTGAATATCCAAAAGGCATCAAAAAATGTTTAAAAATATGTACATACTCAAATGAAAATCATAAAAAAATCAGAAAAAAAAAACACAAAATTCAACTGCCTGGTGACTGCAATGTAACCCCTGTCTAGGTCTAGCTGCATAATAGATTGGGTTATCATTAAGGTTTGGTTAAGACTTTGGTCCACCAGAACCTTGTACGTGTCTACTTTACTTTCATATAGATCTTTATGGTCATTATGAGATGCACACATTTACACATTTTTCAAAATGAACCTTCTTAAAATGAGTTCAATATCTTTAGTACGCTGTCAAATGTAACCTTTGCTCTTCATCTCTCGACTGACTAGGACAGTCGACGCCCTTAAACGGTTGAGCTAAGCATACTGCGGTTCCCCGAGAACCCGATAGATGTAACCCCTTAAATAGGCCTAGAAATGAAATGTAAAGGACCAGAGCATGTGAAGAGGGCAGTGTCCCTGCAGGCGGAATAAGAAATGAAAAACAAATAATCCTTAAAGTGTCAGGAAAGAAGAAAATAAAAAAGGGTTCAAGCAATTGTACAAAAAAAAAGTCTGGTCGTGACCGTACCTGACCATGAAATCTATCAATGGCCTGAAAAGTCAAAAGTAAACAGGGGCATCTAATAGGTCAAAAAAGGATCCGTTTTCTTATAGCTCTATCTTTTAACGGTTTTGTCGATCCTCCTGTGAGGTTTGTCTTCAAATTTCTTCACTTTTTCTCCCCTAAGGTTTAACATGAGATACTTAGTTAAAGACTGAACATCATTTTAAAATGGTTCGTTTTCGAAAATCATCACATGCTCACATGAGCACAAAAGTCTAAAATGGGTGAAGGGTAATGTCTGTGTCTCTGGTAAATCATTTTCTTAACTACAATCTCGATGAGTACCCTCGAAACTTTGAGCTTAAGTCAATGCAAGCCCGTTACCTTTAAGTGCGACGGCGTCTGATTCCGGGTCAGCATCGCGTGGTTGACCGTTAGGGTTCCAAGGTGTTCCATCTTATATCTTCTAAGTTGTGAGGAAAGAGACCATGGTCGGGCAAATCATTTACCTCGAAAACTTTTTGGACGAACTTGGTGGTCAGAAGTAGTTGGGAGCCTAAGCATGGTATGATGGTATTGTCATTAGTATGAGTCTTAGCCGGTCGAGGTCAGTTTGAAGAGTTTAGAGTCCCAAATCAACCTAGATGCGTGCTTAGGATACTTGGGAAGTTGAGTGTGCATTCTCTTTTATCATCCAACTAGCCTAAGTATGGGCAATCACCAGGGGGTCGGAATCAAAAATATGTTTTCTTTCATTAAAAACATTTCACACCACCCACCTCATTTGT
Organism: Zantedeschia hybrid cultivar; assembly: GCA_030544215.1. NCBI lineage: Eukaryota > Viridiplantae > Streptophyta > Magnoliopsida > Alismatales > Araceae > Zantedeschia > Zantedeschia hybrid cultivar. The sequence continues at coordinate 7,723,667 of JARZZO010000013.1, read as the reverse complement.
TAATATCCCTCAGTATTTACATCTGTTATCGCATCAATACTTTTGTTTGGTTAGTAAGACACGACCCCTTAACCCTATGTGAAGGCTAGGGAAAAGGTAGTTGCTTTCTTTTAGGCAAGGAGCCGAAAACAGATATTACTAATTGTTTTCCCTTCAATGTTGCGCATGCAGGAAATATAGGTAAGAAGAAGATAAGACCGAAATGCCTAGATGATCAACAGTGAAATATATTGGCATAACATAAAATTTACATATCATAAATAGGGGCATACCCCTGTGATAACAATCAGTCACTCTTCTCTCCTTCGGCATCATCTTCTCTTCCTCTACGAGACGAGTGTCTCATCTGACTTTCTGCATCATCTTCTCGGGCGCAGCGATGACCTGATACCGGCGGCCTGGAACCCGAGGATCCAGCAGTCCGATAAGTCCTCCATACATCCTCAGCAAGTAGAGAGTCAGGGTCTCTGAAGGCTGAACTCCTAGCCGGCGTCAACTCGGCTGATGGGGCAGGGATGGGCGGACGAGCTCTGGGACTCTGAGCGCTAGACCGCATTGCTCAATCTCTTCCTTTCTTCATCACTCGGTCCCGCAGAGTTTGATACTTGAAATCAATTTCCCTCACCTCCGCCTAAGCTCTGGTGAGTTCTTGTCGCAGGCCGGCCATCATCCCCTCCCAATACACATCGGGATGGGACCCCTCACCTGCTCGAGCTGCCCACTCCTCTGCATGGAGCACCTGATCGCGAAGCTGTTGGTTGACGATCTCCAGCTCCCTCGCCTGGGCCTCGGCTGCAGTCGCCCTGGCTAAAGCCACCTCAACTTCCTAGCGCTGCAAGAAACATTGAGAGTGACGCAAGTTCAATTAAAGGGACAATCAGAAGAACAACTCTCACCTGCTGTAGTAGGTCTACCTCCCGAGCCTCTGCACGGGAAGTGCATCGTGCATCCGCACCTCCCAATCTACAAGGGCTGCTGGCCCCTGAGATGATGATCTTGAGCCAGGATTCCCTCGCCTCCCCTGGCTAACTACCATTCCTCTCTACATCACAAACACCATGTAAATAGGAGAGGCAGTTCATCCCCAACAAGATGCAAGTCGAATGTCACTCGCCAACTCTTGAATCTGCCTATGCATATCACTAAGTTGGAGAATCATGCTGGCATTTTGATTCCTCAGAAGCTCTACTGCTTCGGTCTCTGGCATCTATTGAAATCAAGAATCTGTCAGCAAAAGAGAAATGGATGGAGTAGAAGGGTCATGGAGGCTTACCCGCCGCACATCAAAATACAGGCGATCCTGTATCGCTTGACATAGTCTTTGAAGTACGCCCGGCTACTCTACAACACCTTGTCCTCCGTCAGGGTGTCTCCTGAGCAGTGCCATACCTCAATCTTTGCTCGCCGAATCACCCGCCAATCCTGACCGATGGGAGTTGATCGTCGGTGGCCATGGTTCATGTTAGGATAATCTAGCAACTCCAATAGAGGCCGGTACCATCCCCAGGTATGATACGCCATCCGAACGAAGAGGCCATCGCAGTTATTCACACACAACAGGGGCACCTCCCTCTTGATCTGGGAAAAACCTTGCACTACCCATGGTTGGCTGCTGATATCCTAATCTGCGTAAGGCATCCATACAACCTAATTTTGCATAGGGTCAGTCGTGTTCACGAGAGATAATGGCATTAACACAAGTCACTCACCATGTGAGGAGGAAAAGAGTCAAGCTGAGCATGGATATCCTCCATGCGGTATAAGACGGGATGACGATCTCTAATCACCTCCCACCGCGCCATGAGAGGAGTCCATCCCTTACGATCTACGGAGACCGTCCCACGGCCGATAGGGAATCAAGTGTATCCCCAGATCTGCACAACATAGCTAGTAAGGGGATTTGGCAAACATGAGGAATCAAGGACTAAGAAAAGATTACCTGGAGGAAGGGAGTGAACCCGCCAAGATTTCCTGAGCCTCGGCAGAAGCCCACTAGATGAGAGAACAAATGGCCAAGCATCCCCCCCCCCCCCAATGCCAACTTCTTTGCCGCCTGAAGGTCCTCTAATAGCGGCAAATACTTCAAGTTGACTTTGTCCGCAGCTGTTGCAAACAGCAGCCTCCCGAAGAAGAAGAGGAGGAAGATTCACATATTTTGCTCATTAAAATGGCCATTAAGGTCCAGGAGCGCCTCTACCCTCTCGGCAAATGCCCCAAGCGTCTCACCAGGCGTTCGCCGCACCTGGCTCAGCCCTACTGAATGGGCGAAGTGGCCGAGGGGGATATGTGCTAGTGCCCCTTGGACTCTGTAGAATCCCGGTCCTAGTAGTTGATCCGCGAGCTGCTAATAATCCCTGAATTTATTAGGACCCACCACTGGATCGCCTACGATTGGCAAGCACTTCAAATATGCCACGTCCTCAAGTGTAGGCAGCATGTGTCCCCACGGCATGATGAAAGCTCGGCAGCGATCATCCCACTGCTCTCGTAGAGCCACTAGGAACGGCGTGTCCACCATAAATGGCCAAATCCAGAAGAGTGGCCTGAATCCGAAATCATCCACCTAAAGTCGGAGAGGATCTGGCAAGGCATGATACCAGGCCCATACAAAGTCCCACGAGACTCTGCCACGAACCCTCTGGGGACCCTGCGCATCCACCAACAATCAAAAATTGAGTTCTTAAAATAAATCTTTGGTCCAGCACTGTCCGTCTAGGCGGACGGCCAGGCTGCTGGCCATTCGCCGAGACGAGCGGCTAGGCCGTTGGCCGTCCGCCTAGGCGGGCGGCCAGGCCGCTGGTCGTCTGTCAAGGCGGGCGGCCGCCAAGCCAGTCGTCTGATCCCCTTTTCTAAAAATAAAATTAAACGAAATTCTTACCTTCTTCTTTGGAGGTGCCTCATCCCCACCTCCGTCACCTTCCTCTTCCTCGCTGACATCTTACTCTTCCTTGCCGCCATCTTCCTCTTCACCTTCATCTTCATCTTCTTCTCCTCTTCCCTCTTCGCCGCCTTCTTCTTCTTCTTCCTCTCCCCCCTCTGTACGTCCCTCTTCTTCCTCTCTCTCATTGCCGCCGTCGCCGCAGTGGTTGCCATGTCCTCCATCTTGGCCGCCTCCGGTCGCCGCCGCCTCTCCTTCATCTTCATCGTCCCCGCACCGCATCTTGAGGAATCGGGATAGCCGCACTCGCGCCATGGAAGGAGATTGGAAAGAGTGCAGTAAGAAGGAAGAGAAAAGAGGAAGAAGAAGGTGGAAGAGTAGGTTTGGAAAAAGAAGGGAGAGGGAGAGGAGAGTTTAAGTAGGGAGCGACGTGGCCCGCGTCGGCAGACGGCCAGGAGTGTGGCTGCCTGCTCCAGCCGACGTCCAGGCACGCGGCCGCCCGAACCGACCGACGGCCGGCCGAGTAGCCGCCCGCTCAAGCCAACGGCTCATCATGTGGCCATTAGTGCCCATCGACGGCTTTGATATTGGCCGCCCGATCTGTTTGAAGGCTTGAGTTGTGGCCATCAGCTCACTGGCTTCTACAAATCCATATTCCTTAGAGCAAATTTTCAAAATATGGATTTATTCAAATAAATCAAGGATCATTACATCATTCTAAGGCTCCGTGGCCCATTAAAAAAGCGGAAATAGCAGGACAAACATTTTCTAAATATTTGACGTATTTCTCCACGTCCTTGGGAGTTTCTTCTACATCAATTCGAGCCTTGGTGAATCTGGAATGGCGGCGCCATGCACGACGGAGTCGTTCTGTCGCCTTCGCTTCCCTCGCATACCCAGTGTGCCTCGACACGATCAACATATCATGTAAAGCGAGAAGGGGTATCTGTTGTAGACACGCTAATTTTGACATCATTTTGAGTAAATTTCATATCATATAATAATGCCTCAAAATGGTCTAATATTTAATCATTAGTTAATTTTTATTAATCTTTCTAAATTAATTATCTAAATAGTATCGAATCAGACATACATAATTTAAGTTAATTAATTAAATTGATTTTAACTCAAATTTTAATAAAATATGAAAAAGTCTAAAAGACGTCGACACGTGTAGACACCATTTAAAGTTTATTCCTATTTTGATATTTAAGTTTGAATTTTAATTAATTGATTAATTAGCTAAAAGACGTCTGCCAGGCACGACGTCATTTAGGTCTCCTAAACTGTCTTTGTCTCTTTTTTCGGATGTTTATCCTTATCTTAATTAAGCTAAAAGACGTTTCCCATGGGCGACGCGTTTTAGATAATTACAGATAATGATGAATTAATCTGTGTTTATCTGTTTGTTAGTTGGATAAACTTCAAAATCTTTCATATTAATCTTTAAATAACCACGGATGTAAAGCCTATAAATACCCAACCCCTTAGTCAGTGAAGATTAGTGATAATTCTTAAAAGTTAGTGATGATAGCGATAATTGAGTGAAATTTGAGCAAAGAATCTTGGCGACGACGTCCAGACGCTGAAGGATCGAGGTGTTGCTACTTCTAGGAGTCTTGAAGCAAGCTACATCCTTTCTTCATCCATTTTTCGTCCTTTCAAGATCCATTCAAGAACCAAGGCTTCCCAGGGGCCATCCAACCTAGTTCTTTTTATTAATCTCTGATTGTTTCACCATATTAGTTCAAAATCTCATTCATCACATCACTCCATGCAACACACACTCACTAGCATAATTTCAATCCATGTTTTTAAGGGGTTTCAAAGACCACAAACAAGTGAGTTCATTTGTTTAGTTGCATGATTAAAATTTAAAATTTCTATTGGAAGAGATACTATATCTATTTGAGTTCTTATTGTTCCCTCTTTCTTTCTTTCCACTTTCTTGCAAGGTACAAAAGAAGATCAAGAGGAGAAAATCAACAACAAGGAAAAGGAATATGGATGATCCTCAAAGTCCGATAAGCATTCAAAGCAAGAACAAAGTCAAAATGACTTTCTTTCTTTAGCCGGCTGAAGGAGGGGAATCAAGGACTCAAAAATCTCCCAATTCCAAAACAGGTAGGCGATCAATCTTTTCTTTTGGAACTTTTTAGTTAAAAGTTTCTGGTGATCACATTCACTTAGTTTTTAATAGGATTTATTTGTCACTTAATCAACATAAATTTTCATGATAATCATATACCTAATTTGAGCACTCACAGCTTTTTGGGGATCACGGTGAGACTTGGTCCGCCATCTTTTAATCTTTGTTCTTGCTTTCATCAATCGGGTACTCTCTGTGCACCACCTGTGTCTCTCGACACGCCCTCACCGATCGGTGAGTTTTTAATTTAATTGTCATTCCTACGTGCACTACATGCACACCCCTGTGGCAAGATCTTGCCTTCCCCGTTTGATTGATTGAAGAGCTGTTTTTGTGATAAGAAGCATGTGTGATTGATTGAATGTTTTGTTGTTTACATGATAAATCATCCTGTTAAAAAAATTGAAATAAAAAGAATTGCATGAGCTGATTATTTACGGCTTTCATCCTGTGTGTTTGAGGAGGAATCGATCTAGAAATTCCTCCTGAAATATTTATTCTGCGACTTGAAAAGCGTCCAGGAACAGCGACGCGTTTCATCGCCTAACCCAGATACCTTTAAGGCCAAATTCTCTGTTGTTTGCTACATGAGATTCTGTGAAAAAAATAAGATTCTGTTTGAATAGCGTCGACCAATAGCGACGCGATTCAGATAGTTTCTTGTTTTTCTTCAGTTCTCAGATTTCTGATCTGTTTCTTACTACACATTACGTATTAAGCATTAGAGGCTATCCAGGCCACAGGTCATACGCACTGGGGCTAACACCCCCCTTTTCTCTTAGGAACACCTTTCTTGACATCTTCACCTCTCTTTGATTGGGTCGGTCCCTCAATCAAACTAGAGTGGTTAGCGTTAAAGACCTCCGTAAGTCCCCAAAATCAAGGTATTCCTCCTTGTTCATCGGGCTGGTTGTACCAATCGAAGTCCTGGTTAGATTTTCATAACGTTGTGAGAGAAAGCCATAGAGTATAACGGTGAAAATTGAACTGAAACTAGGATCCTGCCCCTTGAGTGAATTTGTGATTAATTGAATCCAAATAACCCAACAAGAAATCCTGAAGTAATGATAAACACCCACTTGTTTGCTTAATCTCTGCGCAACTCGTCTGCAAATCTTTGAAAAAAAATCTAATATCATGCTACTTCGATCAGGTAGGGATTTGAGAATGGCTCCAGATGCCCTAGTCAACTACGGAGGAGATGCTAATGCCCCTTTTGAGTTTGATTACCACTTTGAAAGTGGGGGAGATGTTGATGCCCCCCGTAATCCCCATTCTTGTCCAATTCGATACGAGGGAAACCAACAAACCCCTCCTCCTTGTGCTCATGATCAATATTCTGATCTTCCTCCGCATGTGCATGCGATTCCTAATCCTATTTTCGTGGGGGGCATGAACCCGAATGATCCCTCATCGTCCGATCCCTCAAATCTAGTGAACGCTTTGGGAGTTCTTGCCTCCCGTCTGGATCCTCGATAGTTCGAGGCAATCCAGTCTATTTTGAAGGAGAAGACGCCCATGCAGTCTGCCGGGCCGAATCCTGTGGCTCCCCCTGTCATTCCTCAACCTCCTCCTCTTCATACTTCCTTCATTCCCCAGGCCATGGAAGGCCATCAAGTCTCAACCTCTCGGCCAGCTGGGCCACAACTTTCTTCCTCGAGGCAACCGGTCAGGCCACTGACACCTACCTACCAACATGCCCTCGAGCATGGCGGAAGCTCTGCCGGACCTCAGCTCTATTGTCCCCCATGCCCTACATATTCTAGGCAACAGGCCTATCATGTACCTCCACCTCCCCCTCCTCCCCAGGTTGATCCAACGACACAAGCTCTGCTTGCAAAGATGGAGCGTATGAATGAACAGTTCAACAACCTTCACAAGATGATGGGAGTTAAAGCTGCACCTGAGATTAACCTGCCAAGTCTGCCTGTGTTCCATTTGCCGCCCTCTGAGATGCCAGTGTACCGAAAATACAACGGTACTGGTAACCCTTCACTCATTTGAAGGAGTTTATGTATGAGTCATCTTTCTGGCAAAACGACAAGGGGTCGTTAGCATTTTTGTTCAGGAAATCTTTGGAGGGACCATCCCTCGAATGGTTCTTTTCTTTAGAACCTGCTGAAGTAGAGGACTATGGTATCGTGTTACGAAAATTCATTCAACGATACCAGGATAGAGTTGCCCCCTCTCTGTCCATTACTGACTTGATAGCAAAAAAAATGAAGCCCGACGAGGAATTCGTCAGTTTTGCTGATAGATAGAGAGGCATGGCAGAAAAAGTGAAAGATCATCTGTTTGAGTCAGAGCAAGTAAAAATGTTAATCTCCAATGCTACACCTCAGTTTAAGTTAGTCATCGCAATGAACAACTTGACCAGCATGGCAGAGCTCTATGAAAGAGCACGTTATTATCATAATGCTTTCAAGGATGCTACATTCTCTAGTGTCTTTGATCCTCACCGACCTAGCAGGCCTCTACCTCGGAAGCCTGCCATGCCACTGAGGGCACACTCTCCTATGAGCAGGTTAGTAGCATGAACAACAATCCACCCCAATTCGTGAGGAATCAGCAACCACAGTACCAGCGGCCACAGCAGCCAAACCAGCAGGGTTACAAACAGCAGTAGCCGAACCCACAGTATCAGCAGCCTCAGTACCAACGGCCTCAGCAGCCGAACCAGCAACCACAACAACAGACACAACAGCAGCCACAACGGCAACTACAGTATCAACCCCCACAATAGCAGCAGTACCAGCCGCGCGCACCGCCGGCATACCACAATGTGCCTCCTCCTACTTATTATAACCAACAGAGAAAACCTCCAGGCCCGAAGAGGGCAGAATATGCAATCCTGCCAGAATCCTTGTCAGATATCTTCAGTGCTTTAATGGCAGCCAATGCCTTGGTTTTGACAAGAGAAAAAGCAGTTTGGCCCCAAAATGCCGACACTTCTAGGTATTGTTATTTCCACCGACAACCTGGACACACCATAGATACCTGCTTCTAATTCTGAGATTATATTCATGATCTCAACGAGCAGGGAGGCATTGATTGGGAAGAAATGAAGAAGTATATATCCGCTTTGAAGGCAAGAAGACCACAACAACAACAACAGCAGCAACAACCAAGAGCGCCGGCGTAGGCAGCGGCACCACCAAACGTGGATATAGTGCAAAACCCACTCCCGGAGCACCATAACCAGAATCAAGTTGCCGCTATTTTGACAAATAGTCGGTCTGAGGCTAATCGAGGGCAACAGTGGAAGATAGAGGATTCTTCCTCTATTTATTCAACAAGCCACACCTTGAGCACCACAGAGCAACCACCACGCCGCACCCTCCATATACCTAGACCACAACCCGTTACCATCACACCTATACCAACACCCGCATATCACTCACCCGTACCCACTAACTCATCACCACCGCCCACTTTCCTTAAACCCAATAACCCATCACCACTTCCCACTTTCCTCAAACCCATTATCCCTCACGCCACTACGCCTCCATTAAACAACCCCCTGCAAGCTAATTACGCACCCCTCATGTCATCCAGACCACTGCTCCGCGTACCATTCCCTACATCACCTACTACCGCCACCGCTTACCCATATACCATACAACCATCTAAACCTCTACTCCACATGCCATTCCCCACTTCATCCACAACAACCAATTACCCTTCCACCATCCAACCATCTAGGCCTCTCATCCGTACCATGCCACCATCAACTAACCCCACGCCATCACCCGTATACCAACCCTCCACACCATCTACACCATCCACTAATCCTGCGGTGCTCAAGTTATCACCCGGCCCTTCCACAACTGAAGAGCATGCACTCCGGAGTGGGAGGATCTTCAATAAGGTGTTTCCTCAATCAACAGTCAGAGATGGCCCATCACAGCCGCCGGAGGAAGCATATAACGATAAGAGTGCACTAGACACTCAATATGACCTTTTGAAACATCTTGACAGAACACTGGCACGAATCTCTGTGCTTGAATTGATAAAGAGATCGAAGACCTATCAGGAGGCTCTGATGTAGTATCTACAAAAAGTAATGGTCAACGAAGACGTGCCGGTAGAGAAGATTGCCGCACTACTAGTTCCTCAGGGGGATCAGCCCTCTATCTCATTTTATGCCTCAGAACTAGCACCACCAGTAGCCAGAAGTATGGCTCTAAGTATTACGGTAAATATCTACAAGAAGGTCGTAGATGCATGTCTGGTCGACACAGGGGCTTCAATTAACATCCTGCCTCCGAAGACCCTTGAATTGTGTGGTGTACCCAAAGAAAAATAGTTGCCCTATCTCTGTAACAACATATGATAATTCCATCCATTCTCCTCTGGGAATGGTCTATTTAAAGGTAGAGTTAGGCCCTGTATGTCATGCCGAGGTCGAATTTCACATTTTGGAAATCGATCCTTCCTTGAATGCTATTTTGGGTCGTCCTTATATAAAAACTCTCGAGGCGATTCCCTCTACGAATCATCAGTGCCTCAAATTTCCCTACAAAGGACGAATCATTAAAGTTACGAGCATGCCGATCCTTGCTGCCGCTCACTCCTTGAATATCAAGCCAACTTCTTCACCTGGCCGACACCTTTTATGTCGGTATTACAGGTCTACCGTCTGGTGGCTGATCCTTTAAAGGCCACCACTCTTACTCCTTATCCACTGAATGCCATAAAGCGGGGGAAGTGCATGAGTACTCCTGGTTTGAAAATAATGATGAAGGGTGGTTATCAGCCTGAAAAAGGGCTAGGCACACAATTACAAGGCAGAACCACGCCCATCAAGGACAACCGAAGGATACCTGGAAATGGCTTGGGCTATAGGCCAAGAAAAGTGAAGCATGACATTACTCAGCAAGAAGAAAATGAAGACGGCCAGAAGATATGGGAGACAATGTCTACGCCATGCAAAGAAGGTCGGGACCCCTTAACATGGACTCTATACATACATTTTGTCAAGGGGCCCGTAATCAGTCATGACAACACGGTGGTCATTACTTCCTGTTTTGACCTCCATGATATATATGGAAGAGACCTGACCAGACATTGTTCAGAGTTGCTCACGTACCAGTCCTTGGAGGCTCTGCGGCCAATGAAAAGGAGGAAGTTTCAAGACCATGAGTGTGAATGGTACAGATGGTTTGACTTAAGTGATCTATATATTGCATTGAATAGACTGTTTCTTGATCTTTTAGAGCCGAAGTGGCCACCACAAATAGATGAACTGATTGAAGGGCCTGGTGCCATTTTTGACAAAAGAATACTGATGTCTGAGGAAACAAATGAAGGGGAGCCAGATGACCCCTACAAAGCTGGTTATACCATGGATCCTCTGTGGAGGGGGACTTATCCCTCTCACATTTTCACACTCCATATCTTATTCCGCACTCTGCTTCTGACCCCGACTTAGTCGCGGGTCATTACTGAAGATATTCCACGGGCTCCACCCATCATGATCACCCTGTCCCCACAGGATTTCATTCCCCAACCTCCTCTCGATCCAGAGAGGATTTATGATTTGATCTGGGACATACTACTGTATGATCCCCCCAACCCTTTGGCCTTGGTGCCGCTTCCTTCGTCACATTCTCCTCCTATCCATATTCACTCTTCTTTTATGATTAATTCATCTTTTCTCCAAAAAAAAATGCCAATTTGGCAACAAATTTTTCTTAGATCCTCATTGAGGAAACTTCCTACTTGTCCGATTGTACCCCATTGCGCAGGTCGTTCGGTTAAGATTCTCTTCTAGATCTACTCTATCCCTCCCCTTGGGAGGATTCTCCTATATCCTATAATTTTCATTCTACTTCATCCTCATTAGGTCAAGATAAGGAGTCTAGTGAAGTTGGGAGTCTAGTTCTAGGCAGGTTAGCGAAGTTAGGAAGTCTAGAAAATCTAAGGGTAAACAAATTCCAGATAGATACCTCTAAGATTTAGCTGATAAATGCCTTTCTTGCTCTTTGATCCCTCAGCTATTAGAGAATCCTATTCAGATACCAGAAGATTATGTAGATGATGAGTTAGTTAATGATGGATATGGAGTGTATGAATTGATACACGAAAAAGACCCTATTGTTGAAGATGAGGAAGATGACGAGGACGTAGCTGAGGCATATGCCAGTGGAGTAAAAATATTCGATGAACCCTCAGCTGCCGTAGAAGAGCCCACCAAAGAGATCAATCTAGGGACTGAAGACGAACCTAAGGTTGTCCTCGTTAGCAAGAATCTTTCTGAAATGGATGAGAAGGCAATGGTACAAGTTCTTAAGGATTATAAGGACACTTTCGCCTGGAATTATGAGGATATGCCGGGATTAGACTCATCACTAGTGGAACACAGGTTGACATTAAAGGATGGAGCTAGTCCGGTCAAACAGAAGTTAAGGCGATTCCACCCACAAATGGCTTTAAAGATGAAGGAAGAGGTTGATAAGTTACATAAAGCCAAATTCATTAGAGTTGTCCTCTATCCACAATGGGTGGCCAACATAGTCCCGGTTATGAAGAAAGATGGAAAGGTTAGGATCTGTATTGACTTCCGAGACTTGAACCGGGCATGTCCTAAGGATGATTTTCTATTACCTCATATTGATGTCCTCATCGATAATACTGCTGGCTATGAAACCCTATCATTTATGGATGGATTTTCAGGATATGATCAGATCAAATTGGCAGAAGAAGATCAAGAAAAGATATCATTCACTACACCTTGGGGGACATATTGCTAAGTCGTCATGCTTTTTGGATTAAAGAATGCTGGAGCCACTTATCAGAGGGCTATGATGGCAATATTTCACGACATGATGCATATCGATCTAGAAATGTATGTGGATGACTTGTTGGTAAAATCTAAGACTAAGGCTGAGCATGCCAAAATTTTGGCAAGAGTATTAGAAAGATCAAGAGAATATCAATTAAAGATGAACCCCAAGAAATGTGTATTCGGGGTGTCTTCAGGGAAATTACTTGGATTCATTGTCAGTAAACGGGGAATTGAGATCGATCCCAACAAGGCAAAAGCTATCAGAGGAATGCCACCTCCCAAAAACTTGAAAGAGTTAAGAGGATTGATCGGGAGGTTGCAATTTATTCGCCGTTTTGTCTCCCAACACTCACAAAGGTGTAAGCCGTTCTACGAGCTTACCAAGTCGGGAGTCAAATTCGATTGGGACGATAAGTGTCAGGAGGTGTTCGATGGATTGAAGAATTATTTGACAAGTCCTCCTGTTTTGAGACCACCATCTCCGGGTAAATAGTTGATACTATATATTTATGTCCAGGATGATGCGGTGGGGGCTGTCCTAGCACAAGAGGATGAAGAAGAGAAGGAGAGGGCAGCCTACTATCTCTCTAAACTTCTCAACCCCGCTGAACAGAGATACACATGTAGACACGCTAATTTTGACGTCATTTCGAGTAAATTTCATATCATATAATAATGCCTCAGAATGGTCTGATATTTAATCATTGATTAATTTTTATTGATCTTTTTGAGTGTCGGGTCAAACAGACATGTTTAAGTTAATCAATTAAATTGATTTTAACTCAAATTTCAGTTAAGATATGAAGAAGTCTAAAAGACGTCTACCTGTATGGACGCCATTTAGAGTTTATTCTTATTTTAACGTTTAAATTTGAATTTTAATCAATTGATTAATTAGATAAAAGGCGTCTGTGAGAGTTGACGCGTTTTAGGTTTCCTAACCTATTTCTACTTCTCTTCCGGATGTTTATCCTTATCTTAATTAGTGTAAAAGACGTCTACACATGTAGACGCGTTTTAGCTAATACAGATAAAGATAAGTTTTTCGGATGTTTATCCTTATCTTAAATTAATCTGAAAGGCGTCAGCCAATATGGACGCGTTTTAGATAATTACAGATAAAGATAAATTAATCTATATTTATCTGTTGGTTAAGATGGATAAATCTTAGATTTTTCTATGTAAATCCGCGGACGCAGAAGAAGCCTATAAATACTTTACATCTTGAAGAGTTAAAAGTTAAGCGTAATCTTGAGTTGATTATCATTGAGCAATAGCGAGTTGAAGATCGAAGCAACAACGTCGGAACGCCGAAACGATGCCATTTCCAGAAGTCGGCGTCCTTTCAAGATTCTTCATCCATTCAAGAATTCAACCATTGGGCATAAGTCTTTATTTTCTGCATTTATTTCATTTAGTTCTACATTCTTCATCATTCACTTCATGCAACACACACACAACATCATTCTTTTCAAAACCTATTTGATTAAGGGGTTTCAAAAGCCATTCAACAAGTAAGTTTGCTGTTTAATTGCATGTTTAACACCATGATTAGAATAGATACTATTCTTGCTTAAAGTTCTCATCATTGTTTCTTCATTTTTTTTCTTTCTATTTCTGCTGCACTCAACAAAAAGAGAATCAAAAGGAGTAAATCAAGCACAAAGTCACAAGAACTTCTAGACGATCCTCAACCTCAACTTCAAATTCAACAGCAAGAACAAAGAACAAAGAACAAAGAAAGGGCTCTCTTTCTTCAGCCGGCTGAAGGAGGGGAATCAAGGACTCAATATCTTCCACGTTTAAACAGGTAGGCGATCATACTTTCTTTTGAAACTTTTTAGTTAAAAGTTTCTGGCGATCACTTCACGTAGTTGCTGTTTTTAATAGGTTTATTTTGCACCTAAACAACATAGATTTTTCATGTTAATCACACTGTCATTCTAAGCACTCACAGCTTTTTTGGCGATCACGGTGGGACTTGGTCTCGCTATCTTTTAGTTTTTTGTTCTTACTATCATCAATCGGGCACCCACGGTGCACCACTTGTGTCTCTCGACACGTCCTCACCAATTGGTGAGTGTTTTAGTTTAGTTAATTTCCCTCGTGCACCACGTGCACACCCCAGTGGCAAGATCTTGCCCTCCCCTTGATTAATTGAAAAAGCTGTTTCTGTGATGGAAATGTTGTGTGATTGATTGATTTTCTAGTTGTTTAGTTAGTAAATCATCCTGTTAAAATCTGGAACTAAAAAAATCTGCATGAATTGATTATTTACTGCTTTTATCCTGTTTGAGGAGGATTCAACCCAGAAAATCCTCCTGCAAAAGTGTTTATGCGACTTGAAAAGCGTCTAGTAGCACTGACGCGTTTCAAACCGCGTCAATACACCAAGACGCCTTTCAGTCTTCATATTTTCTCTGCTGTCTGCATCTGTTTCTGCGAGAAAATTAAGGTTCTGTTTTGAATAGCGTCGACTACCATCGACGCGATTCAGACAGTTTCTTAGTTATTTTTCAGTTCTCAGATTTTTGTGGCTTGAGTGCTAGCTACCCATTATTATTAAGCATTAGAGGCCATCCAGGCCGTAGGACATACGCATTGAGGCGAATACCCTCCTTTTCTTAGGAACACACTACTTGACGTCAGCAACTCTCTCTGATTGGGTTGGTCCCTTGATCAGACTAGAGAAGTTGACGTTAAGGCCTCCATAAGTCCCCAAAATCAAGGTATTCCTCCTTGATCATCGGGCTGGTTGTACCAATTGAAGTCCCGGCTAGATTCCAAAAGCGTTGTGAGAGAAAGCCCTAGAGAATAACGGTGGAAATTGAACTGAAACTAGGATCCTTTCCCTGAGCGAATTTGTGGTTTAATTCAATTCAAATAACTCAACAAGGAACCTTAAAATCACGTTAAGCATCCACTTGTTTGATTAATCTCTGTGCAACTTGTTTGTCAAATCTTTGAAAAAAGGAATCTAACATCATGCTGCTGCGATCAGGTAGGGACTTGAGTATGGCTCAAGACGCCATCATCAACTACGAGGGAGATGCTAATGCCCCTCGCGATTCGGACTACAACTATGAGAACGGGAGAGATGCTGATGCCTCCCGTAATTCTGCCCCCATTCCCTATCGACAAGATGGGAATGTCCGGACACCTCTCTTTCATCCCCATGATCGATATCCTGATCTTTCCCCGCATGAATATGCGATTCCTAATCCCAATCTTGAGGGGGACATGAATCAGAATGATCCCTCATCCTCTGATCCTGTGGATCTCATCAACGCTTTGGGAGTTCTTGCCTCCCGTCTGGACCCTCAGCAGTTCGAGGCGATCCAGTCTATTCTGAAGGGGAAGGCACCCGTGCAGCCTGTTGAGCCGAACCCTGTGGCTCCCCCTGTTGTTACTCAACAACCTCCTCTTCACCCTCCTTACATCCATCAGGCCATGGAAGGCCTTCATGTCACTTCTCGGCCAACTGGGCCGCAACTTTCATCCTCTAGGCAACCGGCTAGACCGCAAACGCCTGCTTATCAAAATGCCCTCGGGCATGGCGGAAGCTCTGCCGGACCTCCTCTTTATTGTCCCCCCTGTCCAACGTACTCTAGGCAGCAGGCCTATCAAGTACCTCTACCTCCTCCTCCCCCCCAGGCAGATCTGACCAAGCAAGCGTTGCTGGCCAAAATGGAGCGTATGGATGAGCAATTCAACAACCTCCAGAAGATGATGGGGGTTAAAGCTGCGCCAGAAATCAATTTGCCGAGCCTGCCGGTATTCCACTTACCACCCTCTGAGATGCCAGTGTACCGGAAGTACAACGGTACTGGTAACCCCTTCACACATTTGAAGGAGTTTATGTACGAATCGTCTTTCTGGCAGAACGATAAGAGGTCGTTGGCCTTTTTGTTCAGGAGATCTCTAGAGGGACCAGCCCTTGAGTGGTTCTTTTCCTTGGAACCCTCCGAAGTTGAGGACTACGGTATCGTCTCTCGTAAATTCATTCAACGGTACCAAGACAGAGTTGCACCCTCCTTGTCCATCATTGACCTCATAGCAGAAAAGATGAAACCTGATGAGGAGTTTGTCAGTTTTGCTGACAGGTGGCGGGGCCTGGCCGAAAAGGTGAAGGATCATTTGTCCGAATCTGAGCAAGTGAAGATGTTAATTTCCAATGCCACGCCCCAGTTCAAGCTAGTCCTCTCCTTGAACAATCTGACCAACATGGCAGAGCTCTATGAAAGAGCAAGGTACTGCCAGAACGCCTTCAAGGACGCTACGTTCTCTAGCGTCTTTGATCCTCACAGACCTAGCAGGCCTCCACCTCGGAAGCCTGCAGTGCCAAATGCTCCCAGCACAGGTCCGACTACTGAGGGCACGCTCTCTCATGAGCAGGTTAGTAGCATGAACAATAACTCGCCCCAGTTCGTGAGGAACCAGCAGCAGTACTAGAGGCCACCGCAACCGAACCAGCAGGGGTACAGGCAGCAGCAGAACCCCCATTATCAGCAACAATATCAACGGCCCCAACAGCCGAACTAGAACCAGCAACAGCAACAGCTACAGCAGCCGCCGCAACGGCAACAACAGTACCAGCAACCCCAACAACAGCAATATCAGCAACAACAGCAGCAATATCAGCCGCGCGCACCGCCGGCATACCATAATGTCCCTCCTCCTGCTAACTATAATCAGCAGAGAAGACCTCCAGGCCCTAAAAGGGCAAAATACTCGGCCCTCCAAGAATCCTTGGCAGATATCTTCAGTGCTCTAATGGCAGCTAATGCCTTAGTTTTGCCAAGGGAAAAGGCCGTCTGGCCTCAAAATGCCGACACGTCCAGGTATTGCTATTTCCATAGGCAACCTGGGCATACCATCGACACATGCTTCCAATTCAGAGATTATATTCATGATCTCAACGAGCAGGGCGGCATAAACTGGGAGGAGATGAAAAAGTATATATCAGCCCTGAAGGCGAGAAGACCACAGCAGCAGCAGCTGCAGCAGGCAAGACCACCAGCACAAGCAGCACCACCACCCAACATGGGCATAGTGCAGAATCCACTCCCCGAGCACCAGAACCAAAACCAAGTTGTCCCTATCTTGACAAACAGCCAGTCTGAGGCTGACCGTGCGCAACAGTGGAGAATAGAGGACTCTTCCTCTCTTTATTCGACGGGTCATATTCCAAGTACCGCAGAACGACCACCATGCCGCACCATCCACATACCTAGGCCACAACCCATTACCATCACCCCTCTACCGACACCCGCATATTACTCGCCCGCACCCAATAACCCATTATCACTACCCGCTTTCCTCAAGCCTATTACGCCCCACACTCCTACGCCTCCATCATATAATCCCCCGCAAACCAACTACGCGCCCCTCCTACCATCCAGACCGCTATTACGCGTACCATTTCCTACTTCACCCGCTACCACTACCGCTTACCCAAACACCATTCAACCATCCCGACCGCTACTACGCGTACCATTCCCCACTTCGTCCACTCCAATCACGTACCCATCCACCATCCAACCATCCAGGCCTTTAATCCGCACCTCGCCATCACCACCTAACCCTACACCATCACCTACATCATCCGCACCATCCAACCCTGCGGTACTTAAGGTGTCACCCTGTAAGGACTAAAGTTTCGGGTTCTGTGTTCGGGTCGGGTTCGGACCGGATCCCCTGGTTTGGACCCTGGAGGGGTCTTGAGATTTCTGGCTGAATGGCGTCAGCACTGCTCGACGCCTTTTCAAAAGGCGTCAGGTTGTGTGGACGCCATTTAGGTCTGTTGGGTGTCGTGCCACGTGTGCGCCACGTGGGTGGGTTTCGGACTGCGAGAGTACGGCCCCAGTCACATCGTCTGAACGGCGTCCATGTTGGTCGACGCGATTCAGACTGTGACCTCTGCGATGTCAGGGCACGGCGCCAGAGCGTTCACAGTACGGCCTGTCCTGTCGTCTGAACGGCGTCCGTAGAGGGTGACGCGTTTCAGACCGCTGTCAGTACAGCTGTCCTGTCAGACTGAATGGCGTCTGCCTCGATCGACGCGTTTTAGCTGGATTCGGATTGACCCCGCGAGCCTTCCCTTCTTTCCCTCATTCTCACCTTCACTCTCTCTCTCCTCACCCTCTCCGCCCTCTCCGACGCTCTTCCTTCCTTCCCTTCCTCTTCTTCCTCTTCCATCACTCCATAACCTCCCTACCTCTCACCTCTAACCCCACCACCTCCTTCGCGGCGTTCCCTTCTCCGGACGGCGGCCGACGTCCCGGCGGAGTGGCGGCGTCCTCGAGGGTACCGGCGGCGGCGTAGGGCGAGACGGGTCGGCGGCGAGGAGCTTGGAGGAGTTCAAGAACCGGTAGGGGGACGAAACCTTGCATGTGTACTCGTTTGCTTCTTGGCGTGATGTGGCGTGTTTGGGGTTAGATTGAGCATGTTTAGGGGGATTCCTTGTGGGAATGGCGGTGTTTGTGGACGTGGTTTCATAGTATGATCGTGGTGCTTGACGTTCTCATCTTCCCCCTTTTGGTTTTGGGGCTTTTCGGGGTGCTTGGGGTTCAAGGGAGAAACCCTCGGGTTGAACCAGGAAACCTGGTTTCTGGCGCTAAATGGCGTCGTGCCTGGTCGACGCCTTTCCGAAAGACGTCGAGTCAGTACGACGCGTTTTAGGGCAGAAACCTCCCTGTTCGAGGTTTCCTGAATTAGGGGCTCTGGCGCTAAATGACGTCATGGATGGACGACGCCTTTCAGAAGGACGTCGGGCCATCATGACGCCATTTAGGCAGGAAATGCCCCCGTTTAAGGGTTCTGCAATCTGGATTTCTGGGTTGAATGGCGTCTGGCGACCCTGACGCGTTTTAAACGACGGCTTCACTGGTGGACGCGTTTTAAGGGATAATCTGGCTTTTAATAAACCTGTCTGAGGGTCTTGAATGGCGTCGACCTTGGTCGACGCGATTCAAGACAGAAATGCTTAAATCCTGTTATTTCATGTATATTTCACGTGGGGATGGTTCAGATGCATGCTTTGAGTTGTATACTGAGACTGAGGACTTCTGCATGAATGAGATTTCATCATCTATGTGTGTGTGCTTCAACTGTACGCTGAGACGGAGGTTTACTGTACGAATGGAATCATGTTGTGTGTGTGTGCTTGTACGAATATGGATTCGGAATGACTGTGGTTTCCGTTTGTCACCATGGGCTGATGGGAGAAGGGCCATGGTGTCTGTGAGGAGGGGTGCTTGTTGTGTTTTACCTTTGGCTGAGGGAAGCAGAACCACCTTGAGCCCGTCGGGCCGGAGTAGCTGGTGTGCTATCCGAGGGGTTGCTGTTTGGTCTCAGCGGGTCGGGGTTTCCTTTGGTTGTCGTGACAGCTTCTGACGTGTTTCCTGCTGTGGAGCTGGTACTGGTGGGAGTTGGTTTACCCTTTAGCCACTGGGCCTGATGTGACCTTTGATCAAGGTTACGAGTGGTACCCTTAGCCCTTTGGCCTGACGCAGCCCGGGAGAGTTGGGTTTGTGGGTAGTTCCTGTAGCTTCGGCTTGACGGGGGTTCGCCGGTCCCCAGGGCCCTCTTAGAAGCGCTGAGGCCTAGCGTGGAGGCAATCCGGTGGTAGGACAGTAGTCTAGACTGCTTGTGTGCACACGTAGCTGGCAGTGGCGGTACACTGAGTCCAGCTAGTCCTAGTTTGGCTCACTGCCTCACCCTACAGTGCCCCGGAACACTGTAGGGGTGGACAGGCGTGAGCAGTGGTGGTAGTGTTGGGAGGCGACGTTTGACTTCGGTCGATAGTGTGGTTCAGTCGTTTCGTGGGCTTTGACTGTGAGACGTGACTTTGTGTTGGGTTCTTCGGGTTACTTGGTACTGTTCTTGTTACACTGCTTATCGTACGGTTCCTATCAGGTTGAGTGCTATGTTTACTGCTTTACTTAATTGCCATATATTCCTGTTGTTGCACTTGTGGGTGTGTGAGTGGGAGGCGGGGGATCGGATGATCCCTACTGAGCCCATGTCTGGTGTGGCTCACTCCCTGCGGTTTCAGGTGTGGACCTCGTGGCGAGCGGAAGCGTGGTGTCTTCTTGGTGTGCGGACCAGCAGCTGTCTTAGTTCCGGGGTATGCCCCGATGTTGTTGTACTTTCCTTCTGCATGTACTTATTTAATTGTTGGACATGTAATTATTGTTGGACTGTATACGGACATTGTTATTTTACTTTCTGCGCACTCGTTTACCTTTGTAGTCCGTGCGATTGTTATATTTAGCCTTGTTTAGCACTTACTCCTCCAGATGTGTTGTGTGAGATCCGGGGGTGAACCCGCAGTTAATGGGCCGACATCCATTTAGTGACCGGGTTTCCGGTCATAGGATGGCGGGTCGTTACACACCCGGACCCTCCACGGTTGAGGAACACGCGCTCCAAAGTGGAAGAATCTTCAACAAAGTCTTCCCTCAGTCCACAGTTAGAGACGGCCCATCACAGCCGACTGAGGAAGCCCATAATGAAGAGAGTGCACCAGGCACTCAATATTATTTGTTGAAACATTTGGATCGAACACCAGCACGGATCTCCGTACTTGAACTGATCAAAAGGTCGAAGAGTCACCAAGAAGCCTTAATGGAATATCTACAGAAGGTGATAGTCAACGAGGACGTGCCGGTAGAAAAAAATTGCAGCACTACTAGTTCCTCAGGGGGATCAGCCCTCCATTACATTTCACACATCGGAACTAGCACCGCCAGCAGCCAGAAGCATGGCTCTGAGCATCACGGTCAACATCTGTAAGAAGGCCATGGATGCATGCTTGGTTGATACAGGGGCTTCGATCAATGTTTTACCTCCGAAGACCCTAGAGCTGTGCGGTGTGCCCAAAGAAAAATGGCTGCCTAGCCCCATCTCTGTGACAGCATATGACAATTCCACCTGTTCCCCTCTGGGAATGGTTTATTTGAAGGTGGAGCTAGGCCCTGTAAGTCATGCAGAGGTCGAATTTCACATCCTAGAAATCGACCCTTCTATTAATGCCATTTTGGGTCGTCCTTATATTAAAACTCTTGAGGCGATTCTCTCTACGAATCACCAATGCCTCAAATTCCCTTTCAAAGGACGAATTATTAAAGTAACGAGCATGCCGATCCTTGTTGCTGCTCATACCTTGAATATTAAATCTACTGCTTTACCTGGCCGACAACCTTTTCTGTCGGTATTACAGGTCTACCATCCAGTGGCTGATCCTCTAAAAGCTGCCACTATTTCTCCTTACCCGTTAGATGCCATAAAAAGGGGGAAGTGCATGAGTACCCCAGGATGGAGAATTATGATGAAGAACGGCTATGAGCTTGGGAAAGGTCTGGGCACACAATTGCAAGGCAGGACCACTCCTGTTAAAGATCATCGAGCAGCACCTGGAAGTGGTCTGGGCTATAGGCCAAGAAGACTGAAGCAAGATCTGGTTCAGCAAGCAGAGATTGAAGAAGGTCGGAAAATCTGGGAGACAATGTCTACACCACCCAAGGAAGGCCGAGATCCCCTAACATGGACCCTGTATACACACTTTGTGAAAGGGCCCATACTTAGCCACGACAACACGGTGGTCATTACTTCGTGTTTTGACTTCCACGACATATATGGGAGGGACTTGGCCAGGCATTGCTCAGAACTACTTACGTATCAATCCTTAGAGGCTCTGCGGCCTATGAAAAGGAGAAAATTTCATGATCCTGAATGTGAATGGTACAGGTGGTTCGATCTGAGAGATCTTTACATTGTACTGAACAGATTGTTCCTAGATCCTACAGAACCCAAGTGGCCGCCGCAGATTGATGAGCTGATTGAAAGCCCTGGTACCATCTTTGATAAGCGGATATTGCTGTCTGAAGAGACCGACGAAGGGGAGCCAGATGACCCCTATGAAGCTGGTTATACTACAGATCTACTCTGGAGGGGGACATATCCTTCCCATGTCTTCATGCTCCATACTCTATTTCGTACACTGCTTCTGACCCCGACTTGGTCGTGGGTCATTATTGAAGATATTCCACGGGCTCCGCCCGTTATGATTACTCTGTCCCCTCAGGACCTTATTCCACAACCTCCTCTCGATCTAGAGAGGATGTATGACTTGATCTGGGACATATTGCTATATGATCCCCCTAACCCTCTGGCCTTGGTGCCACTTCCTCCATCTGATTCTCCTTCTATTTGTATTCATTCATGTTTCATGTTTAATTCCTCTGATATCAAAAAAAAAACGCCAATTTTACAACAAATTCTTCTCAGATCCTTATCGAGGAAACTTCTTACTTGTCCGATCACACCCCGTCGCGCGGGTCCTTCGGTTAAGATTCTCTCTTAAATCTACTATGCCCCTCCCCTTGGGAAGATTCTTTTGTATTTCCACTTGTATCCCAGGATTTCCATCCTGCTTCATCTTCATTAGGTTATAATAGGGAGTTTAGTGAAGTTAGGCAGTCTAGTTTTAGGCAGGTTAGTCAGGTTAGGAAGTCTAGGAAGCCTAAGGGTAGGTGAATTCCAGATAGATATCTCCAGGATTTAGCTGATAGATGCTTTTCTTGCTCTTTGATCCCTCAGTTTTTAGAAAATCCAATTCAGATGCCAGAAGACTGTATGAATGATGAGTCAGTCAATGATGGGTATGGGGTGTATGAGTTAGTACATGAAAAAGACCCCATTATTGAAAATGAGGAAGATGACGAGGACGCAGCTGAGGCATATGCCAGTGGAGTGAAGAGATTTGATGAACCCTCAGCTGCCGTAGAAGAGCCCACCAAAGAAATTAATTTAGGGACTGAAGACGAACCTAAGGTTGTCCTTGTCAGCAAGAATCTTTCTACAGAGGATGAGAAGGCAATAGTACAAGTACTTAAGGACTATAAGGACACTTTCGCCTGGAGTTATGAAGATATGCCGGGGTTAGACTCGTCTTTAGAGAAACACAGATTAACGTTAAAGGATGGAGCTAGCCCGGTCAAGCAGAAATTAAGGCGATTCCACCCACAAATGGCTCTAAAGATGAAGGAAGAGGTCGACAAATTACATAAAGCCAAATTTATTAGAGTTGTCCTTTATCCACAATGGGTGGCCAACACAGTCCCGGTTATGAAGAAGGACGGGAAGGTCAGAATTTGCATTGATTTCCGCGATTTGAACCAGGCGTGTCCTAAAGATGATTTTCCATTGCCTCATATTGATGTACTCATCGATAACACCGCTGGCTATGAAACTTTATCGTTTATGGACGGATTTTCAGGATACAATCAGATTAAGCTGGTAGAAGAAGATCAAGAAAAAACGTCATTCACTACACCTTGGGGAACATACTGTTATGTTGTCATGCCATTTGGGTTAAAGAATGCTGGAGCCACTTATCAGAGGGCCATGATGGCAATATTTCATGACATGATGCACATAGATCTGGAAGTGTATGTGGGTGATTTATTGGTTAAATCTAAGACAAAGGCTGAGCACGCCAAAGTTTTGGCAAGGGTATTAGAGAGGTCGAGAGAATATCAGTTAAAGATGAACCCCAAGAAATGTGTATTCGGGGTATCTTCAGGAAAATTGCTTGGATTTATCGTCAGCAAACGGGGAATTGAGATCGATCCCAATAAGGCGAAGGCTATTAGAGAAATGCCACCTCCCAAAAACTTGAAGGAGTTAAGAGGATTAATCGGGAGGTTACAATTTATTCGCCGCTTTGTCTCCCAGCACACACAAAGGTGTAAGCCATTCTACGAGCTTACCAAGTCGGGAGTCAAATTTGATTGGGACGATAAGTGTCAGGAGGCATTCGATGGATTAAAGAACTATTTAGCAAGTCCTCCTGTTTTGAGACCACCATCTCCAGGCAAATCGTTGATACTTTACATTTCAGTCCTGGATGATGCAGTGGGGGCTGTCCTAGCACAAGAGGATGAAGAAGGAAAAGAGAGGGCAGCCTACTATCTCTCTAAACTTCTTAACCCCGCTGAACAGAGATATACGGCGATAGAGAAAACATGTGCAGCATTGGTCTGCGTTGTGCAGAAATTAAAGCATTATTTTCTGGCCCATGAAGTCCATCTCATCGCTAGGATGAATCCGATCAAATTCCTTCTGGAGAAATCTGTTCTTACTGATAGGTTAGCGCGATGGCAAAGCTTTCTATCTCAATTCGATATCATTTATATTCAGCAGAAAGCGATCAAGGGCTATGCCATAGCAGAACATCTCGCTCATCATCCCCTTCCTCGATTTGATCCAGTGCGATCAGAGTTTCTGGATGAGGAACTGATGTCCGTAAATCAAATCAGAGATGATATGTGGACTCTGCATTTTGACGGAGCTCTGAATTCTCATGGAAAGGGGATCGGTATCATTCTGTTATCACCTGAAGGTGTCACCATTCCACAAGCCTTTCAGCTTGATTTTCCAGTCACTAACAATATAGTTGAATACGAGGCACTTCTTGCTGGCTTTGGGGCTGCTCATTTCCATGGTGCCACCAAACTCAGGATTGTGGGTGATAGCCAACTAATTCTTCGCCAAGTGCTGACCAAGTATCGAACTCTTGATCCCAAGCTCAAGCCTTACCAAGAACTTACTTCTGCTTACTCAAAGCTTTTCACGAAATTGATTTTTGTCCATGTCTCTAGGAATCAAAACATCTTAGCTGACGCTCTAGCTTCATTGGCATCTTCTCTCGATTTTCCAATCAGCAAGCAATCCGAATCAATCATAGTTCATAGGCGTCTTTTACCCGCCGTAAAAGACCCTTCATTTCTTAGAACTAAGGAGAAGTTGCTGAAGAAAGTCAGAGACGGAGATATTGTGGAAAAGAGAGAAATTATGTTGATGGAGCTGTTAGAAGAGATGGATGATGAACAGAAGCCATGGTATTATGAGATTGCTAAATATTGTGAAGATCAATCGTATCTTGAGGAAGCTACAACTGAAGAGAAGAGAGCTATCAGGACAGTTGCTCAACGATACACCCTAGTTGGAGGATCATTGTACAAAAGAGGTTTTGATGGAGTTCTTCTAAGATGTCTAGACGAAGATGAGCTTTGGAAGGTTATGGAAGGAGCTCATAGTGGAGTTTGTGGTGGCCATGTCAATGGACAGATGCTAGCAAAAAAGATCCTTATACAAGGATTTTATTGGCCAACCATGGAAGAAGACTGTGTAGGATATGTCCGTAGGTGTGCTAAGTGTCAACTTCACGCCGACAAAATTCATTCTCCTGCATCTTCACTCCATCCTGTTTCTTCCCTATGGCCTTTCTCCATGTGGGCTTTCGACATTATTGGACCCCTTGGTAATCCAGATTCCGGCATCAAGCAAAAATCTTTCATTCTCACGGCAACGGAATACTTCACCAAGTGGGCAGAAGCTGAGGCGTACGTGGAGATCAAAGCATCAACTATCTGCAAGTTCATCATGAAGAACATCATCACCCGATTTCGAATTCCAAGCACCATAGTCACCGACAACGGACCGCAGTTCGTGTCACAAGAATTGAAGGACCTCTGCAACAGGTATAGAATTGCATTGCATCATTCGTCTCCTTATTATCTGCAAGGCAATGGCCAAGCAGAGGCAACAAATAAGACTTTGATAAAAATCATCAAAAAGACGTGCAAATCTAATAAATTTGCAGACTGGCCAGAAAAATTGGTTGAGGCTCTATGGGCCTACCGAACTTCAATCCGCACGCCTACTGGGCAAACTCCTTATTCCTTAACATTTGGAATGGAGGCGGTAGTTCCATATGAGATCCTTATACCGTCATTAAGAGTACAATTGAATAAGGAATTTTCCATTGATGAACATCGTTCAGCACTCCTTGCTCAATTGGAACTTTTAGACGAGAAAAGATGGTCAGCTGCTAATCATGCAAAAGTTTATCAAAACAGACTAGCATGTTTTTATCAAAAGAAAGTCATTGAACGTAAGTTCAAAGTCGGTGAAATGGTCGTCAAAAGGATTTTTGTGAAACCTGGTGGTCCGCGTTCTAAGCTCCAACCCAACTGGGAGGGACCTTATGTTGTATCGCACGCTTTTCCTGGTAATGCTTATCGTCTTGTTAATGCAGAAGGAGAAGAGCTAAATCATCCCTGGAATGGCTTACATCTTAAGAAATACTACCCTTAGGTTAAAGAGTCGATCAGTATGGTACAAAGACCAGTGGAATTAGAAAGTTTATAAACTCTAATTTCTTTGTTAGTCTGAATAACTTAACTTCAAATACATTACTACACACACTGACACGTTTGATTCGTGAGTAACAAGAGATGCCAAGTCCTAAAGAATATCGAAGCTTGATCGAAAGGGTAAAGTACAAGTCATTTCTTTTTTTTTTTAAAGCAAAATTCTGTTTTATACTCAGCCCATGATGTCGGAACGAGGCTTAGAATAGACTACCAAGAATACCCGCCATCTTAGTAGGAGGCCGTCATAAAAAAAAGGGGGAGATCTGTCCCAAAGAAAAGAATAGAAAAAGCAAAAGCGAAAGGCAAAGTTCAAATGTCAAATCAAAAGGCCATCACATTACAAATGTTACATCAAGGCCATGAAATGAAATGAAAGGGAGCGCAAGGTCGATAAATACCCCGGAAAGAAGATGACCGAACCCCAACGGATTTTAGGGTAGGAAAGGAACATCTTTTTAAGTCTCCGGAACCTTCTCATGGGTTTTCTAAACTTATTCATCTTTTCCTTCTAAAGAGGCGTACTCCAAACTTAAGGAATGGCTTAGATTGACTAAGGGTCAAATCATCAAATGGGATCACGAATGGAAACATAAATTCAAACACGATGGGTTTTAAGTTAAGTTGTTAAAGAACAATTTGGGAATTAAGTTAATAAATGAATATGATCTTTTGATCTAAGTACCATGCTGATCTTTTAGTCAAAAAAAAATCCAAAAAAATACATATGTCAAAAAAAAATTCCAAAAAAAATCTATACATATGTCAAAAAATCCAAAAAAAATACATATGTCAAAAATAAAAAAAAATACATATGTCAAAAATCAAAAAAAAATATATATATATATATATATGTCCAAAATCCGAAAAAAAAGCATATATTTCAAAACCCAAACAAAAATGAATATTTCAAAACAACAAAAATATTTCAATTAGCATCTGCTTGTTGCACTCAGTATGTTTCATTCATTTTATTTTCAGTAAGCATCTGTTTGCTTGCATGTTGCATTGTTGCTTAAAGTTTGATTATTCTCATTACCTTTGTTGATAAAGGCTATGCCCCTTGACCATTTATTTAAGGAAAAGATTAATTATTTGGTCAGGCAAGGGACTAAGCCTAAATAGATACTTAACCTGTTTGTTAAGTACGTACAGGATACACAGGAACACAAGATTGGAGCCAAAAGTTTCATGTATATCATCAAAAGGTGTTTTTGTACATGATACATGAAAGAAAGAAGATACATAAGCCCTCAAGGTTGGCTCTCCCCTCCGCCCTCATCGAGCTGGCTCTGGGCTTCGTCAGGTGCGTCCGGTGCTGGTCCTCGGCTGGGAGGTGGAGGTGGCCCCATCGTGCTCGGCCCTGCCTGGCCGGAAGACACGGCAGCACTGGCGGTGAAAGCACTCGTCAAACCGCGCTCCTGCGCATGCTGTCGAGCATGCCTGTACCTCTCCTCCACACTCCGGCGCTCATGCTCTGCAATGCCAAGCTGGACCCGAAGAGCGGATATCTCAGCGTCCATCTTCTGCCGCTCCTGCCTCTCCCGCTCTCGCTCCTCATTGATGAACCCCAGTCGAGACTGGAGGTGTGCAAACTCTCGAGGAAGATCTCCAGTAGAGAGACGGGCCACCTGCTCCTCCAAAGTGCGGATCCGCGCAGCATCAGCCTCAGCACGAGCAGTTGCAACACGAGAACGCTCCAGCTCCGCTTCAGCCCTCTGAAGGGCTTCCTGAAGCTCAGCAACCTGAAGGGAAGTCATTGTTAGCTCAAGGCAATCAATCAAGTAATCAAAATCAAAATTCGAAAAGTCGAAGAACTTACCCGAGCAGCCCGGTCCTCCTCTGCAAGAGAAGCCCGGTGGATGGCGGAGGCGAGCTGGCTCTGGAGGTCAGCCAGAGCAGCATCATGAGCAGCAGAGGAAGAAGATGAAGCTCCGAAGGAAGGGGGAGCCGCCTGGGTGTAGACGGCTCGCTGCACCAAAAGACCACTGTCAGTGTCAATCGCCAAAACAATTAATTAATTAAAACATGCA
Organism: Zantedeschia hybrid cultivar; assembly: GCA_030544215.1. Classification (NCBI taxonomy): domain Eukaryota; kingdom Viridiplantae; phylum Streptophyta; class Magnoliopsida; order Alismatales; family Araceae; genus Zantedeschia; species Zantedeschia hybrid cultivar. The sequence goes on along the minus strand of JARZZO010000013.1, from coordinate 7,695,601 downwards.
TTCATATTCATGCATACATACCAGATCGAACAGTTCCTTCTGGACTTGTTCTAGGTGGGCCTCCGCATCATGTAGGCGGGCCTAGAGGTCGATGATGACCGCATCACGCGCATCCTGCATATCACACATACATACATTCATTCACCAAGCATAAATCAAGATAATAATAAAATCAAAGACGCATAAATGCATACTTACATCGAGTGGTCGGAGGAGCCGAAGTTGATCGGCGTAGTGGGCCCGGTATTGTTGGAGGTAGGCCTCGCTACTCTCCGCACGGGACTCCACCCGTACGCCTCGGCGGTGCCAGTCCTCGTACTGCTCTGGGAACTTGACACGCCAATCTGTGAGGGCTTGCTTGCCCCTCATGCTCCTCCCAACACCCTCCGGGACCTCCTCATCAATCCATTCTTGATGGAGGCCCAGTGTCCTCATCACGAGCCGGAGGCGGAGGGGCTCGATCTCGTTCATGCAGTGCAGCCACATCTGCCTACCGAACCTCCTCCTGCCAGCCATCACCCACGGCTGACCCTCCTCGCCCATACCAAGGTACGGGCGCCAGATCACCTGCATATAGATTAGGTGCATTCATTAAATAAATTGCATTTAAGGAATAAAAGATTGCATTTAATAAAATTGAACAAGTTAAAAACTTACCAGGAGCTCTGGGTAATCCAGGAATTGACGGCGGAGGGCCGTCAGCTGGTGGTGCTGAGGGGCCGTGTCCACGATCGGCTGCCAACGGTAGGCCAATGAGACGGCGCTGGGTCTCGCAATCCGCGCTCTGCCGAGCGGGAAGTAATGGTAACTCCAAACCTGCATTCATGAACATATAAGTTAGGAAAAAGCATCATATCATATTTCATATCATGAACAAATAATGAAATAACTTAATACCTGAAGGAACGAAGAGAAGCTGCTGACAGTGGTCTCACGGTCCGGCGTGACCGAAGACAGATCGGCAAAAAGATGGGCCAGAAGGGCCGCACCCCACGCATACTCTCCTAAACTATCTAAGTCATCTAACAGATATAGGAATCTACAGTGGATGTGGTGGCCCTTCGTACCGAAGAGCAACCGACCAAAGAAGAAAACTAGAAAGACCCTAAGCTGCCTATCTACCTCCTCCACCTGAATCGGGTCGCTACAGTAGACGGCAGAAGATGACTCAGCTAACCTATCCCTAAACTCCTCCCGGGTCTCGTCAGACCGACGCCGGGGCTCATCTAGACCTAAGGCGGCCTCTACCTCCACCCTAGGAACCATCCTAGACTCCCTACCTAAGCTGGACACCTCTATCCCTAATAGAGCCTCTGCTAATCCCTGATAGTTGGGGTAAGTAACCCCACTCACAGGTCGGCCCTCTACCCTGAGGCCAGTGATCCTGGCCACATCCTCTAGGTTGGGGACCATATGTCCCCACGGCATTAGGAAAGTACGGCTTTCCGCATGCCACCTCTCCCGCAGCACCTGCAGGAGGACCAAATCGAGCCAAAATGGCTCGATATCTAATACCTCGCCGAACCCCATCCGGCGCAGGAGCACCTTCTGGAAATCCGGGAGCCCTCTATAAGCCCCTATCACAAGGTCCATGAGATTCTGGCCCTCATCACTCCCTGCAGATAAAAAAACATAAAAATAGGGTCAGTAATGAATAAAAACAGGAAAATCACTTATGTTTTGAAAGGCGTCACCACACACAGACGTTTTTCAAAACACGTCTACACACCCTGACGCAATTCAAGATTATTTTCTGCCTAATTAAAAATTTGGAATTGTCTTGAAAGACGTCAGCCCATGGTGACGCCTTTTGAATGGCGTCACCTGGTCTAGACGCCTTTCAAGGCCCGATTCCGGGTTCTTGAAGAACCCCATTTTTCCCTCTCTTCTCTTCATCCATTCATCCTATAGAGAGCTTACCGTGTGGAGGTCGCCCTCCTCTCCTTCTTCCATTGCCACGGGCGCCGGTAGAGGGATTTCTTCCTCCAAAAACGCCGCGGCTTCGGCTAGCACCGCCGGAACCTCCTCGGGGGCTTCCTCCTCTTGCCTCCGCCGCCTCTTGGCTAAGGTCTTCATCTTTCTTGAGCCCTCCCTGCGCTCCATGGTCAAGAAAGGAGGAGTTTTGGGGGAAAAAGGGAAGGAGATCGCCGGAGAGGAGAGAGAGAAAGAGAGTTTTTGTGAAAAGTGAGGAAGAAAGGGGGCCTTCGCGGGTCTGTAAACGAAAAAGTAAAAGGCGTCGACTCAGATAGACGCGTTTTAAGGCGCATAAGTTGAGGCGGCAAGGACAGTTGTTTGAAACTGATTGAAAGGCGTCTACTTATGCTGACGCGTTTCATATTACCGCCAATTCTTGTTCAGAGCCGTACAGAGGAAAATGATGAAAAGCGTCTTTCCTTGTAGACGCGTTTCAGGAAATTAATCACGGAATTAATGGCAGAATCCTAGAAAAAGTAAGAGAGAGAGTTGAAAGGCGTCAAGGGTTACAGACGCAATTTAAGGTTTAATCAGGTTTTTGAGGATTAAATTGAATTTATGAAAAAAAGAATTATGGTTGAAAGGCGTCTGTCTGAGTGGACGCGTTTTACATTTAACAGAACTCGAATTGTCAAAGTTTCAGGAAAAATCCAGTTTTTACTAAAGGAAAAATCATGTGCACATCACAGAAAGTTAAGGAAAGATTTCAAGGCATGAAAAGTCATTCTTTATTCAATGAAATCCTTTATTACATCGAAAGAAAAAGAAAAAGAGAAAGAGGACATTTAAGGGAGAATTTCATGAAGGCCTTTGAGGTAAGGAAATTTCAATCCTCTATCTCTATCTTTAGAGGATTTTACACGGTAACTGAAGCCAAGGTTCCACAAAGTAGTGATAATTTGTATGGCTTCATAATCTTCGTCGGATTCCAAGTCACGCTTCTTGATTGGGGATGTGGGAGAGAACTCAGGGAATTCACGACGGCCCAAGCTAAGTTGAGTAAGGTACCGATGAAGATTGTATAACACGAACTCGGTGGCTCCAATCAACTTAAGATCTGCTCCTGCTGCACGGCGCACCCAAATAGGCTTTCCAACAAGAGCGAGTGGAGACGAGTCAAATATGTCGGACGTCATGAGTTTCAAATAATATCTCCAGTCGGCCCGGGTCTTGAGCTTTGGAACCTTGTTGACCATGTGCTCATTGAACTTTACGATGTTAGCAATGCAATGAATTGGACTATTCAAGAAGATTTGAGATGGATTTAGAGGCTTTTTCTTGCTGTACTCAAACTTGAAGTGAAGTTCAACCCACAAGGCAAAGAGTAACATGCATCCATAGGGAGGACGACCCATAGATGTCGCAGAAAGCCCGCTATAAAGATATGCCAAAAGTGCAGTGCTAATGGATTTACCTTCGAAGATTGCGCATATGGCACTGACCTGATCATCTTCCAAGATGTTATCCTGCGCAAGGAAGAACAAGGCGCCGGCAAGGCATGTAACGAAAGCTTTCGTAACATCCTCCGCTTCATCCTCCCTTAGATCATCAATTTCATATAGAGTCCACTCAGCGAGCTTTGCAAGATTGATCCCCTTCTTGGTAAGACATCCTTTAGCTTCTAAAGGATCCTTCATGATTGATGTCAATAATTGTTGACCGGTGATTTTCTCTCTTGTCAAGGCTATCTTATCTTTGTTATCTTTGGTCTTTGGGAGACCCAATAGAAGCTCTGCCTCCTCCAAAAGGATCGTGCACTCGAAGTCTTGGAAGAAGAACGTATGAGTTTGGGGATGCCACCACTCGATCAAGGCACCCATAGCCGCCCAATCTACGTTCGAACTTTTGTAATTCTTGGCAAGCACCACAAGACCTTGAAGATTCCACTTGGATATGAACACTTGCATGGAAAGCTTAACACTTTTTGCAAGTTTACGAATCTAAAGGAGAGAGGTGAACTTCCTTGGGCCAGGAAACATGGGATAATTCTGGAAGAATATGAAAAAGAAGATGAAGAACATGAAGAACAAGAAGAAGAATTGAAGGGAAGTTGATTTAACTTACTTGAAGATTAGGATCTCTTCCATTGAGGTGATTTTCCACGTCGGAAAACTTCTCTAGAGACATCTTCATCCTCTTATTTGAAGAATCCATTCTCTTTTTCGGAGTTCTTTCTTCTTAAAGCTTGGAAACCTTGGAAACTTTGAAGAAACCTTAGAACTTTGGAAGAAAACTCAACTTTGGATCTTTGGCTTATGGTAGGATTGCTTGGGAACAACCTAAGGGTGTTTATATAGAAGGAGTTGCGATCCTAGGAAGACTTTTCCGGATTGGAAAAGGGATGTGCATTGGTAGAATTGGAATTCGAGTAGAGAACGGTCAGAAACATGTTTCTATGAGTGAAAGGCGTCGAGGAGCACCGCCGCGTTTCAACACTGAATGGCGTCTGCACGATATGACGCGTTTCAGCATTTCTGTTATTTATCCGAAATTCTGTGGTTTTTGATGCTTAAATTGAATATTTATTTGGAGTTATTAATAATTTTGATTGCAGGAAATCAGAGAATTCAAAATATCAAGAAGATCCCACTGTGGGATTTATGAAGTCCTGACCGTGGCTAAAAAGACGGTTATCTCTACCCTTGTACTCTTTTCATGTAAATCATTTGCATTATTATATATTAAGTATTTATTAGATTATATCAAGGACCTTGTGGTTTTGATGAAACTGGAATTTGAGTTCCCCTACAACAAAAACAGTGATAATTCAAGAGAATTCTTAATCGCATGGATAGGCCGTTGGATTGTTAATTAGTGAGGACGATGGTTCCATCTTTTGTGAAACGGTGCGTGGATAAACGAGCTTCGGCTTAGCACTGAATTACAAGAATTGGTATCTTGACTCATTAATGGCAATTTAACAATATTATCCTTGATTAATTTATATTTTATTTGACTTTATATTTTTCTTTTAGCCCAGCATGAATCATGTAGGACTTTGAAATCATTGTGATAAGGATTAATTATTGATTAAGTTTCAGACCATTAATCAAATAGTTTCAAACATGATATGAAATATTCCATTCTGAATTGAGTATCATGATTATCTTTGAGGTTCGCTTGAAGATATCCTTGGAATTCTATCCTTTCTTGGACTCTTATCCAATATTTCTTGTTTTCTTTTAAGATCCATCATGGCTACAGCACGTCCACATTGGCTGGCAAACCCTCCCCATGATTAAACCTACAGTGTCTATGACCTGGGGTACTTCCCACTCCGAGGAGGTTGATCAACTTTATTTTATTTCCTTGTCTACCTCATCTAGACAGGATTGATTCCATTGATCTCCTTGAGCGATCTTCATTGATAATTTTGACAAAAATTTCAATCATGTGATGTTGAGAGCGTGTCTCATCACACCTTGGCATCACCTTTTCAGTACATTCCATTCCATTTCACTCCCTTGCAAAGACGATGCCAAGGTGAGGTAGCTGTAGACACGCTAATTTTGACGTCATTTCGAGTAAATTTCATATCATATAATAATGCCTCAGAATGGTCTGATATTTAATCATTGATTAATTTTTATTGATCTTTTTGAGTGTCGGGTCAAACAGACATGTTTAAGTTAATCAATTAAATTGATTTTAACTCAAATTTCAGTTAAGATATGAAGAAGTCTAAAAGACGTCTACCTATATGGACGCCATTTAGAGTTTATTCTTATTTTAACGTTTAAATTTAAATTTTAATCAATTGATTAATTAGATAAAAGGCGTCTGTGAGAGTTGACGCGTTTTAGGTTTCCTAAGCTATTTCTACTTCTCTTCCGGATGTTTATCCTTATCTTAATTAGTGTAAAAGACGTCTACACATGTAGACGCGTTTTAGCTAATACAGATAAAGATAAGTTTTCCGGATGTTTATCCTTATCTTAAATTAATCTGAAAGGCGTCAGCCAATATGGACGCGTTTTAGATAATTACAGATAAAGATAAATTAATCTATATTTATTTGTTGGTTAAGATGGATAAATCTTAGATTTTTCTATGTAAATCCGCGGACGCAGAAGAAGCCTATAAATACCTTACATCTTGAAGAGTTAAAAAGTTAAGCGTAATCTTGAGTTGATTATCATTGAGCAATAGCGAGTTGAAGATCGAAGCAACAACGTCGGAACGCCGAAACGATGCCATTTCCAGAAGTCGGCGTCCTTTCAAGATTCTTCATCCATTCAAGAATTCAACCATTGGGCATAAGTCTTTATTTTCTACATTTATTTCATTTAGTTCTACATTCTTCATCATTCACTTCATGCAACACACACACAACATCATTCTTTTCAAAACCTATTTGATTAAGGGGTTTCAAAAGCCATTCAACAAGTAAGTTTGCTGTTTAATTGTATGTTTAACACCATGATTAGAATAAATACTATTCTTGCTTAAAGTTCTCATCATTGTTTCTTCATTTCTTTTCTTTCTATTTCTGCTGCACTCAACAAAAAGAGAATCAAAAGGAGTAAATCAAGCACAAAGTCACAAGAACTTCTGGACGATCCTCAACCTCAACTTCAAATTCAACAGCAAGAACAAAGAACAAAGAAAGGGCTCTCTTTCTTCAGCCGGCTGAAGGAGGGGAATCAAAGACTCAATATCTTCCGCGTTTAAACAGGTAGGCGATCATACTTTCTTTTGAAACTTTTTAGTTAAAAGTTTCTGGCGATCACTTCACGTAGTTGCTGTTTTTAATAGGTTTATTTTGCACCTAAACAACATAGATTTTTCATGTTAATCACACTGTCATTCTAAGCACTCACAACATAGCGATGGAGAAAACATGCGCAACACTTGTATGGGTGGTTCAGAAATTGAAGCGTTACTTTCTAGTCCATGAAGTCCATCTTATCACTAGAATGAATCCAATCAAGTTTATGCTTGAGAAATCTGTCCTTACTGATAGGTTAGCACGATGGCAAAGCTTTCTATCTCAATTCGATATCACTTACATTCAGTAGAAAACGATCAAAGGCTATGCCATAACAGAACATCTTGCTCATCACCCCCTTCCTCATTTTGATCCAGTCCAATCGGAGTTTCCGAATGAGGAACTGATGTCCATAGATCAAATCAAAGATGACATGTGGACTCTGCATTTTGACGGAGCTCTGAATTCCCATGGAAAGGGTATCGGCATTGTTCTGTTATCACCTGAAGGTGTCACCATTCCACAAGCCTTTTAGCTTGACTTTCCAACCACTAACAATATAGCTGAATACGAGGCACTCCTTGCTAGCCTCGAGGCTACTCATCTCCATAGTGCCACCAAACTCAGAATTGTACGTGATAGCCAATTGATTCTTCGCCAGGTGTTAACCAAATATCGAACTCTTGATCCCAAGCTCAAGCCTTATCAAGAACTCACTTCTACTTATGCTAAGCTTTTCACAAAATTGATCTTCGTCCATGTTCCTAGGAATCAAAACATCTTAGCTGATGCTCTAGCTTCACTTGCATCTTCTCTTAATTTTTCAATCAGCAAACAATCCGAATCAATCATCGTTCATAGGCGTCTTTCACTTGCCGTGAAAGACCTTTCATTCCTTAGGACTAAGGAGAAGCTGCTGAAGAAGGTCAAAGATGGAAATATTTTGGAAAAGAGAGAAATTATGTTAATGGAGCTGTTAGAAGAGATGGATGATGAACAGAAACCGTGGTACTATGACATTGCTAAGTATTGTGAAGATCAATCATATCCTGAGGAAGCCACAGCTGAGGAGAAAAGGGCTATCACGATAGTTGCTCAAAGATACACCCTAGTTGGGGGAACATTATACAAAAGAGGTTTAGATGGAGTTCTTCTAAGATGTTTAGACAAAGATGAGCTTTGGAAGGTTATGGAAGGAGCTCATGCTGGAGTTTGTGGTGGCCATGTTAATGGATAGATGTTAGCAAAAAAAAATCCTTAGACAAGGATTCTATTGGCCAACCATGGAAGAAGATTGTGTAGGATATGTCCGTAGGTGTTCTAAGTGCCAACTTCACGCCGATAAGATTCATTCTCCTACATCTTCACTCTATCATGTTTCCTCCCCATGGCCTTTTTCCATGTGGGCTTTCGATATCATTGGACCCCTTGGCAATCCTGATTCCGACATTAAGCAAAAGTCCTTCATCCTCACGGCAACGGAATACTTCACCAAGTGGGCAGAAGCTGAAGCGTATACAGAAGTCAAAGCATCAACCATCTGCAAGTTCATCATGAAGAATATCATCACGAGATTTGGAATTCCAAGTACCATCGTCACCGACAATGGACTGCAGTTCGTGTCACAAGAATTGAAAGACCTCTGCAATAGGTACAAAATTGCATTGCATCATTTGTCTCCTTATTATGCGCAAGGCAATGGCCAAGCAGAGACAACTAACAAGACTTTGATAAAAATCATTAAAAAGACGTGCAAGTCTAATAAATTCACAGATTGGCCAAAAAAATTGACTGAGGCTCTATGGGCCTACCGAACTTCAATCGCATGCCCACCGGGCAAACTCCTTATTCATTAACATTTGGAATGGAGGCGGTAGTTCCATACGAGATCCTTGTACCGTCATTAAGAATACAATTGAATAATGAATTCTCCATTGATGAACACCGTTCAACACTCCTTGCTCAATTGGAACTCTTAGACGAGAAAAGATGGTCAGCTACTAATCATGTAAGAGTTTATCAAAATAGATTAGCACGTTTTTATCAAAAGAAAGTCATTGAACATAAGTTCAAAGTTGGTGCAATGGTTGTCAAAAGAATCTTTGTAAAACTTGGTGGTCCGCGTTCTAAACTCCAACCCAATTGGGAAGGACCATATGTTGTATCACATGCTTTTCCTGGTAATGATTACCGTCTAGTTAATGCAGAAGGGCAAGAATTAACTTACCCCTGGATCGGTCTGTATCTTAAGAAATACTACCCTTAGGTTAAAGAGTCAATCAGCATGGTGCAAAGACCAGTGGAATCAGAAAATTTAGAAACTCAAATTCACTTATCAGTCTAAATAATTTAATTCAAACACATTACTACACACACTGACACGTTTGATTTGTGAGCAACAAAAGATGTGAAGTCTAAAGGAATACCGAAAGCTTGACTAAAAGTGTAAAGTGCAAATCATTCTTTTCAAACAAAACTCTGCTTTTACACTCGGCCCATGATGTCGGAATGAGACTTACAATAGATTACTAAGAATACCCGCCATCTTAGTAGGAGGCCGTCATGAAAAAAATGGGGGAGATCCGTCCCAAGAAAAGAAAAAAGAAAAGAGAAGCAAAACCAAAAAGGCAAAAGCCAAATGTCAATATCGAAAGGCCATTTACACTATAAACGTCACATCAAGGCCATGAAATGAAATGAAAAGAGAACGCAAGGTCGATAAATACCTCGGAAAGAAAATGACCGAACCGCAACAGATATTAGGGTAAGAAAGGAACATCTTTTTAGGTCTCCGGAACCTTCTTGTGGGCTTTCTAAACTAATTCTTCCTTTCTTTCTGAAGAGGCGTACTCCAAACTTAAGGAACGGCCTAGATTGACTAAGTATCAAATCATCAAATGGGATCACGAATGAAAACACAAGTTCAAGCACGATGGGTCTAACTTAGATTATTAAAGAACAATTTGGGAATTAAGTTAATAAATGAATATGTTTACTTTTGATCTGAGTACCATGCTGGTCTTTTAGTTTGCACCATATTTCAAAATCTCCAAAAAATACATATTTCAAAATCCAAAAAAAAAGGTACATATTTCAAAATAAAAAAAAATGCATATTTCAAAATCCAAAAAAGCACATATCTCAAAATAAAAAAAATAGATATTTCAATATATATATATATATATATATATATGTTCCAAGATCCAAACAAAAATAAAAATTTCAAAACAACAAAAATATTTCAATTAGCATCTGCTTACCGCATCTAGTGTGTTTCATTCCTTTTATTTTCAGTGAACATTTGTTTGCTTGCATGTTGCATTTTTGCTTACAGTTTGATTATTCATGATACCTTTGTTAATATAGGCTATGCCCCTTGACCTTTTCTACCAAGTAAAGGATCAAACATCTCGGCTATTCAACCAGACAAGGGGCTAAGTTTAAACAGATACTTAACCTGTTTGTTAAGTAATGTACAGGGCACAGGTTAAAGATACAAGGCACGAAAGAAGGTAAAAGTTTCATACATATGTCAAAAGGTGTTTTGTACATGATACACAAAAGAAAAAAGTACATGATATGAAGCCCTCAAGGCTGGCTCTCTCCTGCCCCTTCATCAAACTGACTTTGGGCTTCATCCTGGGCTTCCGGTGCTGGAGCTCTAGAAGGCAGTGGCGGTGGACCCATAGCACTCGGACCAGCTTGACTAGAGGAGATGGCCACGCTGGCTGTGAAGGCGCTCGCCTGCCCGCGCTCCTGAGCACGATGTCGAGCACGTCTGTATCTCTCCTCAACACTCCGGCACTCGTGCTCGGCGATGCCTAACTGGACTCGAAGGGAGGTCATCTCCGCGTCCAGTCTCTGCCGCTCTAGCCGCTCCCTCTCTCTCTCCTCAGTAACGAACTCCAGTCGGGACTGGAGACGTGAGAGCTCCCGAGGAAGATCCCCGGTGGAGAGACGAGCCACTTGCTCCTCGAGGTCACGGACCCGGGCTGCATCCGCCTCAGCCCTCTGAAGGGCTTCATGAAGCTCAGCAACCTGCAAGGGAAGATATTGTCAGATCATCAAGTAATTAACGAATGCAATAAGGAAAAGTCAAAAGGTCAGAACTCACTCGAGCAGTCCGATCCTCCTCCGCGAGAGAAGCTCAGTGGATGGCAGAGGACAACTGACTCTGGAGGTCAGCCAAGGTAGCCTCATAGGCAGCGGGCAGAGCAGAGGATGAGGCTCCATGTGTAGGGGGAGCCGCCTGGGTATAGACGGCTCGCTGTACCAAAAGACAACCGTCAGTGACTAATCGGCAAAACAAATTAATTAATTCAAACACTCATAAGCATGCATACATACCAAGTCAAAGAGCTCCTTCTGGACTTACTCCAGTTGGGCCTCCGCATCATGTAGGCAGACCCAGAGGTTAATGATGGCCGCGTCTCACGCATCCTGCATACCACACATGCATACATTTACAAACATAAAATAAGACAATAATAAAATGAAAGAAGCATGAAGGTCATACTTACATCAAGTGGTCGAAGGAGCCGTAGTTGATCGGCGTAGTGGGCCCGGTATTGCTGGAGATAAGCCTCGCTGCTCTCCGCCTAGGACTCCACCCGAACGCCACGACGGTGCCAGTCCTCGTATTGCTCCGGGAACTTGGCATGCCAGTCTGTGAGGGCCTGCTTGCCCCTCATACTCCTCCCGACGCCCTCCGGGACCTCCTCTTCGATCCATTCTTGATGGAGGCCCAGCGTCCTCATCACCAGGCGGAGGCAGAGCGGCTCGATCTCGTTGAGGCAGTGGAGCCACATCTGCCTCCCGAACCGTCTCCGGCCAGCCGTCACCCATGGCTGGCCCTCCTCGCCCATACCCAGGTACGGGTGCCAGATCACCTACATACAGGTTAGATGCATTCATATAAATAAATTGCATTTAATAAATAGAACACTACATTTAATAAATAAAATTGTACAAATCAAAACTTACTAGAAGCTCCGGATAATCAAGAAACTGACGGCGAAGGGCCGTCAGCTGGTAGTGCTGTGGGGCCGTGTCCACAACCGGCTGCCAGTGGCGAGTCAAGGGGACAACGTCCGGCCTCACAATCCGCGCTCGGCCGAGCGGGAAGTAATGGTAACTCCAAACCTGCACATAAACATATAGGTTAGGAAAAATCGCATCATATTGCATTCTATTGTATAAACAAATAATTAAAACAATTTTATACCTGAAGAAACGGCGAGAAGCCGCTGATGGTGGTCTCGTGTTCCGGCGTGACCACAGAGGGATCAGCGAACAAGTGGGCCAGGAGGGCCGCACCCCATGCATACTCATGCAAACTATCTAAGTCATCTAAGAGATAAAGGAACTTACAATGGATATGGTCGTCCTTCGTACCGAAGAGCAACCGACCAAAAAAGAAAACAAGGAAGACTCTCAACTGTAAGGATTGAGGATTCGGGTTCAGTTTTCGGTTCGGTTTCGGGCTGGACCCCCCTGGTTTGGGCCTTGATAGGTCTGGGGTGTGCCTTCTAAATGACGTCTGGGGTGCACGACGCCTTTCGAATGGCGTCTTGCTGTGTGGACGCCATTTAGCTGGGTTGCGGTTGTGCCACGTGGGCTGGCTTCGGGCCGCGAGAGTTCGGGTCGTCTGAACGGTGTCCTTGATGGTCGACGCCATTCAGAGTACGACCCTGGTCTGTCAGAGTACGGCCCGTCATGTCAGCTGATAGGCGTCTGTCTCGCACGATGCGTTTTAACCTATTTCAGTTTGACCCCGTGAGCCTTCCCTCCTTTCTCTCATTCTCTCCTCACTCTCTCTCTTCCCTCTCTCCGCCCCCTCCATTTCCCTCTTTCCTTTTCACTTCCCCTTCTTCCTCTTCCACCACTCCAACACCTCTCTACCCCTCACCACTACCACCACCACTTCCTCCGCGGTACTTCATTCTCCGGGCGGCGGCCGACGTCCCGACGGAGTGACGGCGTCCTCAGAGGTACCGGCGGCGATCTGCGGTGCGGCGGTTCAGCGGCATGGAGCCAGGAGGAGTTCAAGTACCGGTAGGGGGACGAACCTTGCATGTAATGTGGTTATTTCATCTATGTTTCCCGCTTTGAAGCATGATACGTGTATAGAGATTTGGGTAGAATGAGCATGTTAAGGGGCTTTTAAGGAAATTGTCGTTTTTATGAAATGGGAATTAGTGGGTTTCTGTGGTGATTTGGTTTCCCCTCCTCATTTCCTATTTTTGGGTGTTTTGGGGTGATTTTGGGGTAAAGGGAACCCTCGGGTTGAATTGCAGGAACACGATTTCTGGCCCTAAATAACGTCGCGCTAGGACGACGCCATTTAAAATGGTGACAGCCTAGGACGACGCCATTTAGGCAGAATTGTCCCGGAAGCGGTTTCTGTTAGAATAGAGTTTTGTGTTGAATGGCGTCTAGGGACAGCGACGCCTTTCAAACGGCGGCTTCCCAGGACGACGCGTTTTAACTCGAATCACCCGTAGTCTGTCTCTGCTTCTGTCGCTAACATACGACTAGGGACAGCGACGCGTTTTAAAAGACGACGACTAGGCACGACGCCTTTTAGGCCATATTCTGAGGCCGAGTTTATATGAACCAGTTTATGATGCTTGAATGGCGTCGGCCACGGGTGCTGCGATTCAAGGCAGAATCACAATAACTCCTGATATTAATATGTGTTTACACTGTTAGATAGTTCAATCAAGTGCATGCTTTAAATCATACATTGAGGCCGATGATTTGTGTATGATCGGGATCGCATTGTGTGTGCTTGTGGTTATACAATTGTGGAGCTAGAACAATTGTGGTTTGCGTTTGTCACCTTGTGCCGAAGTGGGAGGGCCTTGGTGTCTGTATGTCATTGTTGCCGTACCGGTGTGGGAGGGGTACATGTTGTGTTTTCACCTATGGCTGGGGGAAGCAGAACCACCTAGAGCCAGTCGGGCCGGAGTAGCCAGCGCGCTGTCTGAGGGGTTACTGTTTGGTCTCAGCGGGTCGGTGCTTTCCTAGTTTGTCGTGGCAGCTTCCGGCGTGTTTCTTACTGTGGTGCTGCTGGAGTTTACCCATTCGCCATTGGGCTTGATGTAACCTGAGATATCGAGGTTACGAGTGGTACCCTTCGCCCTTTGGCCTAATGTGACCCGGGAGGTTAGGGTTGCGGGTAGTCCCTATAGCTTCGGCTTGACGGAGGTTTCGCCGGTCCCCATGGCCCTCTTGAAGCGCCGAGGCCTGGCGTTGAGGGAAGTCCAGTCGATAGGACAGTAGTCTAGACTTCTTGTGTGCACACGTAACTGGGCGGTGGTGGTTCACTGGTCCCAGTTAGTCCTAGTTTGACTCACTGCCTCACCCTACGGTGCCCGGAACACCGTAGGGGCGGACAGGCGTGGGTGTTGGTGGTGTTGTGAGGCGACGTTTGTACGCGATCGACAGTGTGATTTGATCGTTTAGCCGGATCCTTGGTTATGAATTATGATATTGAGTTGGGCTACTTGAATTGCTTAGAACTGTGCTTGTTGCATTACTAATGCGTATGTTTCATATCGGGTTGTGGGAGCTGTGTTTACTGCTTTACTTAATTGCCTTCATATTGTATTATTATACTTGTGGGTGTGTGAGTGGGAGGCGGGGATCGGATGATCCCTATTGAGCCTAATTCTGGTGTGGCTCACTCCCTGCGGTTTCAGGTGCGGACTTCTTGGCGAGTGGCGGCGTGTGGTGTTCTTCTTGGTGTGCGGACCAGCAGCTATCTCAGTTCCGGGGTATGCCCCGATGTTGTTGTACTTTGCTTCTGCCTGTACTTATTTAATTCTTTGGACCATGTAATTATTGTTGGACTGTGTATGGACATTATTAATTTCCTTCCTGCGCACTTGTATTATCCTTGAAGTCCGTGTGATTGTTATATTTAGCCTTGTTTAACGCCTACTCCTCCAGATGTGTTGTATGAGATCCGGGTGTAAACCCGTAGATAATGATCTGATACCCATTTAGTAATCGGGTTTCCGATTATAGGGTGGCGGGTCATTACATCAACTGTCTATCTACCTCATCTACCTGGCCAGGGTCACTGCAATAGACAGAAGAGGAGGACTTAGCTAGCCTACTCCTAAACTCCTCCCGAGTCTCATCCGACCGATGCCGGTGCTCAACTAGTCCTAGAGCGGCCTCTATCTCCACCCTAGGTACAGTCCTAGACTCCCTAACTAGGGTAGACACCTCTATCCCTAATAGAACCTCAGCTAACCCTCGGTAATCGGGGTAAGTCACCCCACTCACCGGTCGGCCCTCTACCCTAAGGCCAGTGATCCTGGCCACGTCCTCTAAGGTGGGGATCATATGTCCCCAGGGCATTAGGAAAGCCCTGCTTTCCGCATGCCAGCACTCCTTGAGCGCCTGAAGAAGAACTAAGTCGAGCCAGAAGGGGTCGATGTCTAAAATCTTGCCGAACCCCATTTGGCGTAGATGCGCCTTCTAGAAGTCCGAGAGTCCCCAGTATGCCTCTACTACCAAGTCCCAAGACATTCTAGCCCTCATTGTTCCCTGCAAATAAAACAAGAAAATTTCATCAATCAATGAACAGAAAAATCAATAAAATATTCTTTTCTTAAAAGGCATCTGCCAAGATGGACGCCCATTGAAAGGCGTCCACCTATCCTGACGCCATTTAAACCCATTTTCTAATCTATTTAAAAATGAAATTTTGGACTGAATGGCGTCGGACCATAGCGACGCCCTTTGAAAGGCGTCACCTGGTCTGGACGCCATTCAAGATTGATTTCAGGTTCTTCGAAAGAACCCCTTTCCTCCTCTTTCCCTCATTCCATTCAATCAAAAATTCATTCCACATGAAACTTACCAAGTGTAGGGCTTCCTCTTCTTCTTCTCCTCCCTCGATTGCCGCCGGTGGGGGGATATCTTCGCCAAGGATCGCCGCCGCTGCCTTTAAGGCCATGGCCTCCTCGGGAAGAATTTCTTCGTGCTCCTCCCTCCTCACCACGCGGACGGCGCGGCGACATTTCCCCCTCGATCCTTCGCCGGGTTCCATGGCCAAGGAAGAAAACTTGAGAGAGAGCTAGAGGAAGAGGGCTTGAGAGGGAGTTAGAGAGAGCTTGAGAGAGAGAGAGGATGGAGGAAGAAGAGGGCCGGTGATCGCCGGTGATGGAGATGATCGCCGGAGAAGAGAGAAAGACGGTGATCGTCGAGGAGGTCGCCGGAGACGGTGGAGAGAGTTTGAGCAAATGAGGAAGAAAGAGGGCTTGCGCGGGTTCTGTTAGAGAAGGTTGAAACGCGTCGGGGTACAGCGACGCCATTCAGGGCGCATAAACTGAGGCGGCAAAGGACAGAGGTTTGAAATTGATCAAAAGGCGCCTTCACATCACGAAGCGTTTCAGTTTAAACCGCAAATTCTGGTCAGAACAGTACAAGGTATGATGATTAAACACGTCTACACCACTCGACGCGTTTTAGTGGATTAATCACAGAATTAATGGCGAAATTCTAGAGAAAAACAAGAGAGAGAATTGAAAGGCGTCTACACTTATGGACGCGTTTAAAGGATAATTCAGGATTTTAAGGATTAATTTTTGATTTTTGAAAAATAAATTATGGTTAAAAGGCATCTTTTTGTGTGGACGCATTTTGCATTAAAGTATACTCGAATTGCTATATTTTAAGGAAAAATCAAGTTTTTACTTAAGGAAAAATCTTGAACAAGTCACATAATATTTTTCAAGACATAAAGGAACAATTCTTTATTGAAATAAATTCTTTATTACATCATAAAAGAAAGGGAAAAGAAAAAGAGAACATTCAAGGAAGAAATTCCCGAAGTCCTAGTATATATGGAATAGATAACCCTCTATATGTTTCTTGAGAGGATTTTACACGATGATTGAAGCTAATATTCCACAGTGTGACTATAAGTTCAGTGGCTTCCTAATCTTCATCGGATTCCAAGGCACGTTTCTTGATTGGAGATGTATGGGAAAATTCAGGGAATTCATAGTGAGGCAAGCTGAGTTAAGTATAACAGCGATGAGGATTGTACAGCACAAACTCAGTAGTCCTGATCGGTTTAAGCTCAGCACCCGCTGCACGACGTACCCGAATTGGCTTTCCTACGAGTGCAAGAGGTGAAGAGTCGAACCCATTTGCTGACATCCTTCTCAGATAATCTCTCCAGTCAGCTCGAGTCTTGAGTTTTGGCACTCGATTGATCATCTTATCATTGAATTTCACAATGTTGGAAATATGGAAGATCGGGCTATTCTGATAGATTTGAGATGGTCTTGCATAATTCCTAGTGTGATATTCAAACTTAAAGTGCAACTCGACCCACAGAGCGAAGAGTAGCATGCAACCATAGGGAGGCTGACCTGTGGACACTGCAGAGAGTCCACTATAGAGATAGGATAGAATCGTTGTACCTATTTGTCTTCCCTCAAAGATCTCGCAGATTGCACTGACTTGATCATCTTCTAGTATGTTATCTTGAGCATGAAAGAACAAAGGCCCAGCTAGGCATGTGGTGAACGCTTTCATCACGTGCTCAGTATCATCCTCTCTAAGATCTTCAATCTCGTACAAAGTCCACTCTGCTAGCTTTGCAAGGTTGATTCCTTTCTTGGTGAGGCACCCTTTAACTTCTTTTGGGTCCTTCATGATTTTCATCAACAATTGTTGACCGGTGATCTTTTCCCTCATCAAAGCCATCTTATTCTGAATCACTTCATTGTCACTGTACAACTTGATTTTAGGAAGGCCCAATAGAAGTTCAACCTCCTCTAGAAGAATAGTGCATTCAAATTCAGGAAAAAGGAAGGTATGGGTTTGAGGATGCCATAACTCAATCAAAGCACCCATAGCCGCCCAGTCCACGTTTGGACTCTTGTAATGCTTCGCATGGACTACTAGACCTTGGATGTTCTACTTAGAAACAAAGGATTGCATAGAGATTGTGGTACTTTTAGCAAGCTTGCGAATCCAAGGAAGAGATATGAATTTCCTTGGGCCGGGAAACAAAGGATATGCCTAAAAAATAAAGGGAGAATTGTTATAAAAAATACTTAAAGAACATGGAGGAAAAAGGAAATTGAAGAACATGAAAAAAAAAAAAAAGGATTGAAGGAAAAGAGGATTTAACTTACTTGGAGGTTAGGATCTCTCTCACTTAGATTATTTTTCACGTCGGAGAGCCTCTCTAGTGTCTTCTTCATCTTTTTGCTTGAAGAATCCATCTTCTTCTTGAGCTTTTCCTTCTTGAACTCTTGAAAACCTTGAAAATCTTTGAACTTTGAAGAAAATCACTAACTTTGATCTCTAGATTGTGTTAGGGATGCCTTGATACAAGTTTATGGAGTTTATAGAGAGAGAATTGCGATTCTATAAAGACTTTTCCAGATTGGAGAAGAGATAAGTATGGGAAGAGTTGGAATCCGGGTAGAAGTTAGCCAGAACTTGTTTCTGCGACTAAAAAGGTGTCGTTGAACAGCGACGCGTTTTAGTTAGTCTTAATGGCGTCGGCTCGACACGACGCGTTTCAAGGTTTTCTGTTATTTACCCGAAATTCAATGTTTATCCATATTTTGATGCTTAATTAAACATTTGTTTGAAGGTACTGATGAATTTTTGAGTGCAGGAAATTCAGGAAAATCCAAATGAAGCTGAAGATTCCATTGTGGGAATTTATGAGTCCCGACCGTGGCTAAAAAGACGGTTATCTCTATCCCTTGTATTATCATGTAATTAATTTGCATCATCATCATTACTATATGTTAAATATTTATTAGAGTATATCAAGGACCTTGTGATTTTGATAAAATTGGAATTTTGAGTTCCCCTTTAACAAAAACAATGATAATTCTAGAGAATTCTTAATCACACGGATAGGCCGTTGGATTGTTAATTAGTGAGGACGGTGGTTCCACTTTTGTGAAATAGTGCGTGGATAAACGAGCTTCGACTTAGCACTGAATTACAAGAATTTGTATCTTGACTCATTAATGACAATTTAACAATATTATCCTTGATTATTTTATATTTTATTTGACTTTATATTTTTCTTTTAGCCCAGCATGCTTCATGTAGAACTTTAATATAATTGATAAGAATTAATTATTGATTAAGTTTCAGACCGTTGATCAAATAATCCTAACATGATATGAAATATTCCATTCTGAATTGAATATCTTGATTATCTTTGAGGTTCACTTGAAGATATCCTTGGAATTCTATCATTTCTTGGATTCTTTATCCAACATTTCTTATTTTCTTTTGAAGATCCATCATGGTTGCAGCACGTCCACATTGGCTGGCAATCGCTCCCCATGATGAAACCTGCAGTGCCTATGACCTGGAGTACTTCCCAATCCGTGGAGGTTGATCGACCTTATTTTATTTTCTTGTCTATTTCATCCAGACAGGATTGATTCATCGATATCCTTGAGCTATCTTCATTTATGATTTTGAGAAAAATTCCAATCATGTGATGTTGAGAGCGTGTCTCATCACACCTTGGCATCACCTTTTCAGTATATTCCATTTCATTTCACTCCCTTGCAAAGACGATGCCAAGGTGAGGCAGCTGTAGACACGCTAATTTTGACATCATTTTGAGTAAATTTCATATCATATAATAATGCCTCAAAATGGTCTGATATTTAATCATTAGTTAATTTTTATTAATCTTTCTGAATTAATTATCTAAATAGTATCGGGTCAGACAGACATAATTTAAGTTAATTAATTAAATTAATTTTAACTCAAATTTTAATCAAATATGAAAAAGTCTAAAAGACGTCGACATGTGTAGACACCATTTAGAGTTTATTCCTATTTTGATATTTAAGTTTGAATTTTAATTCATTGATTAATTAGCTAAAAGACGTCTGCCAGGCACGACGCCATTTAGGTCTCCTAAACTGTTTCTGTCTCTTTTTTCGGATGTTTATCCTTATCTTAATTAAGCTAAAAGACGTCTCCCATGGGCGACACGTTTTAGATAATTATAGATAATGATGAATTAATCTGTGTTTATCTGTTTGTTAGTTGGATAAACTTCAAAATCTTTTATGTTAATCTTTAAATAACCGCGATGTAAAGCCTATAAATACCCAACCCCTTAGTCAGTGAAGATTAGTGATAATTTTTGAAAGTTAGTGATGATAGCGATAATTGAGTGAAATTTGAGCAAAGAATCTTGGCAATGACGTCCAGACGCTGAAGGATCGAGGTGCTGCTACTTCTTGGAGTCTTGAAGCAAGCTACATCCTTTTTTCATCCATTCTTCGTCATTTCAAAGATCCATTCAAGAACCAAAGCTTCCCAGGGGCCATCCAACCTAATTCTTTTTATTAATCTCTTATTGTTTCACCATATTAGTTCAAAATCTCATTCATCACATCACTCCATGCAACACACACTCACTAGCATAATTTCAATCCATATTTTTAAAGGGTTTCAAAGACCACAAACAAGTGAGTTCATTTGTTTAGTTGCATGATTAAAATTTCTATTGGAATAGATACTATATCTATTTGAGTTCTTATTGTTCCCTCTTTCTTTCTTTCCATTTTCTTGCAAGGTACAAAAGGAGATCAATTAGAGAGAATCAACAACAAGGAAAAGGAATACGGATGATCCTCAAAGTCCGATAAGCATTCAAAGCAAGAACAAAGTCAAAAGGGCTCTCTTTCTTCAGCCGGCTGAAGGAATGGAATCAAAGACTCAAAAATCTCCAAATTCCAAAACAGGTAGGCGATCAATCTTTTCTTTTGGAACTTTTTAGTTAAAAGTTTCTGGCGATCACATTCACTTAGTTTTTAATAGGATTTATTTGTCACTTAATCAACATAAATTTTCATGATAATCATACACCTAATTTGAGCACTCACATCTGTCTTGGAATTCCAATCTGAAGGTGGCAGCGGTGACCTTGATATAAGATTAGCTCATCAGGACTGACCAACCAAAGTTCACGATTTTTTGAAGCTTTTGTAGTAAATTCCAGATCTCTAAGAATCATTGGAACGAAGATGAACTTTTCCAGGTCCAAGAAGTTCAAATAATCGCGCCAATCATCTTTGGTCTTCAAATGAGCTGTGAGGCATCTTACTTGGTCTTCAGGGCCGAAGAGTGACCGTATTGGATACCATGCACTATGTTGAAAAATTCTGGATGCGGTAGTCATCGATTCATTAAAATCAAAGCACAAGTGCATTACCACCCACAGTTGAACAGTAAATAGGCTTCCCTTCACGTTCCTTCCCATACACATACTGTGGAGGCCACCATATAGATGCGCCAATGGATCGCCCCCGCTAGAGCAAGCTCAGTACCCCCACATATTCCCTCTCCAACACAGAACCCGAAGTCGGGAACCACAAAGTACCTCCTAGGACCAAGCACAATCCTCGCATCAGCCTCTCTGGTTCAATAATTTTGCGCTTGCTTTCCTGGATCAACCAGCGTGCAAGTTGATCGACGAGAATCCCCTGTCGGTCGCTCATGCGGCATACTTCTCGTTTATCCTGCACGATCTCAGCAAAGATCTCATCCCAGGTAGGTAAATCAGTGGGGTCACCGGCAGTTAGGTTACCCCAACCATAGATGAGTTCCACCTCTTCCAGCAAAACGGTGGCCTCGAACTCACGGAAGATGAAGGTGTGCGTCTCCGGATGTCACAGTTCAAGTAGTGCACCTAGACTCTCCTAGTGCCAGCGCTTACAGTTGAGCTGCTTCACAAACACGACTGTTTGGGTCAAATTCCACCTGTGCATCAACACCCTCATGTCCAGTATGATAGCATCCATAAGATCGGAAAGCCATGTATACCTCCGGGTATGTCTTGCATCAGGGAAGTGAGGTATAGGTTGCAAGTCAAAAGGAGAGATGTAATGTAACGACCCGCTACCCTATAATCGGGGATCCGATTACTAAGTGGGTACCGAATCATTAATTTGGAACCCAACCAAGATCTAAGTAAGTCTGGTAAATAAATAATAAACTAAGCTAAACATTCACATCGTATTGAATTGAAAGGAAAGTGCAGAAATTAAAAGTTATTACAATGCGACTCGATACAGCAAATAATTACATACTCCAACCGAAGAGAAATAATTAAGCATACAGGCCAGAAATAAAAAGAACAACTACGTCGGGGCATACCCCGGAACAACCGCTGACGGCGCGCAGCTCACGACAGCACACTCCACGCTAAGTCTGCCTGGAGTCCTCACCTGAAAATCGCAGGGGTGAGTCTCAACGAAAAGACTCAGTAGGGATCCTTCGATCCCCACTACCCACTCACACACCCACAAGTGCAATTACCAAGATGCAAGTAAACAAGGTAAGTAAAGTTGTAACATATTACCCTTAATTCTCGATATAAACCACGTGTTCGGAATATAACATGCATATCACAGGAATCATTCTACCAAGGAGCCTACAACTCGCGTCTCGGCAAAACGCGTCAACTATGTCTCCGAAAGTGGGAAACAACGACCCGCTGAGACCAAACAGTAACCCCTCGGATAGCACGCTGGCTACCTTGGCGGTTACTCCTTCCCCCAGCAAACACCGACCCGCTGAGACCAAACAGTAACCCCTCGGATAGCACGCTGGCTACCTTGGCGGTTACTCCTTCCCCCAGCAAACACCGACCCGCTGAGACCAAACAGCAACCCCTCGGATAGCACGCTGGCTACTCCGGCCCAACTGGCTCAGGTGGTTACTCCTTCCCCCAGCACGAGTGACACTCCAAAGGTACCACTCCGACACCAGTACAAGCTAGCTAACCCCGGGGTTCACCAGGTGACCCTCTCTCACTAGGCGTCACCCTGCCACTGCTCCCATCAGCGCTATGTCCCTCCGCACCGACACAGGGTGTCAAATGCTACAACTGTCACTCTAGGTCCACAGTAACACAAAACACGGCATGGTGCGATCCGGTCACGTGAGAAGTCCGCGGTCGCACGACACACAACGTAGTGCCATCCGGTCATAAAGAGTCCATCGACATCGAGTGTACTAAAAACATGCTTTTAACCATCTATCTAGCAGTGTAAACACATTTTACTGGCATGGATTAGTGTGGTTCTGGCTTGAATCACGTCGACCAAGGACGACGCCATTCAAGTCTCCTAAACTGGTTCATGAATTCTCGGCCTCAGAATATGGCCTAAAAAGGCGTCGTCACAGTTAGCCGCCTTTTAAAAACGCGTCGGCGTCCTCAGACGCCATTCACACCAAAATCCGGAATTTTGCAGAAAACCTTAATCGGGTGATTTCTGGCTAAAAGGCGTCATGGTGGCCCGACGCTTATTCCAAATTGCATCGTCCATGCACGACGTCTTTTAGCCCCAAAAACCTGGTTATGTTTCCTAGCCCGAGGACTCCTTTTTTCACCCCCAAAAGTCCCAAAATCAAACCAAACAGAGGAGGAAGAGGAGCAAGCTAATCATTACTAAACCACATTCACAGAAACCCTCATCCTTATCAAGAAAGTTTCCTAAACATGCTTATTCTACCCAAGAACCATAGACCCGTTGCATGCTTCAAAGTGGTAGAACATGGTTTTAAAATGAAACACTGAGGGAATCGTCACCCTACCGATTCTTGAACTCCTTCTGGCTCCGCCGCCAAACCGTCGCACCGCAAACCGCCGCCGGTACTCCGAGGACGCCGCCACTCTGCCGGGACGTCGGCCGCCGTCCGGAGAATGGAACGCCGCGAAGAAAGTGGTGGTGGCAGTGGTGAGAGGTGGAGAGGTGGAAGAGGAAGAAGGGGAAAGGGAAGGGGAAGAGTGGGGAGAGTCGGAGGGTGGGGAGGGTGAGGGGAGAGAGAGTGTGAGGGTGAGAATGAGGGAAAGGAAGGAGGGCTCGTGGGGTAACCAGAAACTAGGTAAAACGCGTCGAGATATACGGACGCCTATCAGATGACATGACAGGCCGTTCTGACAGAAGTCTGAAACGCGTCGCCCAAGGATGACGCCATTCAGACGACAAGACCGGCATCGTACTCTGACACCGCAGGGTCGCAGTCTGAAACGCGTCGCCCATCATGGACGCCGTTCAGACGACACGACCTGCCCGTACACTCACGACCCAAGGCCAACCCACGTGGTATCCATGTGGCACAATCTAAAATGAGTCTGCCACTTCGGACGCTGTTTAAACCGCGTCGAGCAGGCTCGACGCGAAACAGAATAGGGTCCTAGCCCCGTTAGGGCCAAAACTGCAGAGTCCGACCCTGAAACTGACCCGATAACCGGATCCGAAACCTCAGTCCTTACATGTAACAAACGATGGCCAAACATTTTATAAAGGAAGGAAAGGACAGGAGGTACCTTTTCATGTGCGAGGAAGTTGGTGAGATGGCCATCAACATCTGAGAGAACCCTGGGGTCTCTTGCAGCAACACGAGAGGAAAAGGAGGCCATAGTCACCAGAAAAGGTTTAGAAGAATATTAAAAAAAGAAAAGCCATCGAGTCACCCTTTTATAAAGCCAAAAGGATAAATCTTGAACCTTTCCACCTAACATGAAAAGCGGAAAGCATCCCCATCCAGTCATCCACGTTGTGAAGACGGCATGTCCCTTGGCCTTCCACTTTTATGGAAGGCATCCTCTTTGGCCTTCCACCTTTTCCATGGAAGGCACGCCTTTTGGCCTTCCGCCTTTGTGGAAGGCATCCTCCTTGGCCTTCCACCCCTTCTATGGAAGGCACATCCTCTCGCCGTCCATTTCCCAAGAGGATGTGCCACTTGAATAAATGGACCGAGTAATCCTTCTCAAGTCGAAGCCATATCGAATTGGCATTCTACTGTAAGAATGACTATATCTTCTGCACCGGCTTCGACTCAATTCAAGCTCTTTGCCTCTTATTTTCCTGCAGTCTAACATTTGAATGCTGTGATTAATGATTATTTACATGTTACTGATGTGCGTTATTGCAGCTACTGGGAATTTGAAGCAAATAAGATTGAAGACACAGAGGCTAATAGCTTTGAGCGTATAGACTCTGAGTTCCTCTTTAAACAAAACAATGAGGAGTCTATATTCTCCAAGTTATTCGATTGGCCAATAAATCCCTCTTGCTTGCATTTATCTTTTAACTTTTTTTTAAAAGCAGCATGCATTGCATAAACATCCATCCTCGCCCTAGGAGCAATGACCATGACTTATCACTCTGCTTATCCCATTGATGATTTGTGAGTCTAGCAACTGTTTGTTTGTTAGCCCTTTGAATTGCAAGACCTTATCCTTTTCCAATTCGTGTGCGCCAAGGCCTCGTGGTTCCAGCATCCGAGGGTCCCTCGGATTGTGATTCTCCAGTTTTGACTTTGATCCCCTTCTTAATCACCTTGCAATCCAAATAACTAATTCTCATGCATTTACCATATTCGCATATCATCTTTGGACATAGCTCACCCTTTTCTCAAGCTGTCCAAAATCAGGTTCGATTTTTGGAACGCCTATTTATCATTCCACTATGTTCCACTGCAAAACAAGCATCCCAGAGGGGCATTTGTAGACACCCGATTTTGGACATCCTTCTGGTCATAAAATACTCATCATCATCCTAATCCATCAACATTTAGCCCATCAAATTTTCCCACTTAATTCAGCCCATTAAGTGGTCCAGCCCATTAACCAACACCCTTGCCTCCACCTTTTCGCGGAAGGCCAACCTAGTGGCCTTCCACCTTCTATGAAGGCCAGCTATGATGCCTTCCACCTTTTCGCGGAAGGCCAACTTGGTGGCCTTCCACCTTGCCCGAAGGCCAGCTGGGCCGCCTTCCACCTTTTCGCAGAAGGCCAACTTGGTGACCTTCAACCTTCTCCGAAGGCCAGCTAGGCCGCGTTCCACCTTTTCGCAGAAGGCTAACTTGGTGGCCTTCCACGAAAGAGGAAGGCAAATGAGTTGGCCGTCCACACTCCCACTTTCAGCTTGACTTCGTCTTTCCACGTTCTCCCCCACTCACGACCCTCGTCTTCCCACGTTCTCCTCCACTCACGCTTGTCTCCCACCACTCCGACCACTCACCACTCCAGCAACTGCCGCATGCACGACCCCTGACCATTTCCTATTGGCTCGTTGATGATTAACGAGGATTTAGACCATGGGTTTCCCCTATTTTCTTCTCCCCTATTTAAACCCTCTAGGTCCTCTGGGAAGGGGGTTGAGAATTTTGGAGGTTGAGGAGGTTTTGGTTGGAAGGCTTCGGGTTGGTAGTGCTCAGAGGAAGGCTCCAGCGGAGGTTCTGGCAGATAGTGGCGGAAGGTTGGTGAGGAAACAAGGAGGAGTCCTCCGCATTCCAAATGGGTTTGTCTCCATAACCTTCTCCTCTTTTACTCTTTTACATCACCTATCATTCATTCACCCCGTAATCTTTTCTTTTCTTTCTCCTCCTTTTCTTTTTACCACAACACATCCACTTTTCAGTATTGTCACACATGAGCACCCTATTTGCATGCATCTTAGGATGATTTAGTACCCTTCACCCCTAGAGGTTTTAAATAAAAAACAGGAGGTGAGTGGGAATAACATATGGTCACCTTCCCTCCCCAAACACCCATCCAGTACGTCCCCCTCTAATTTTAGTTTATTTATATATTTGCACGAATAGATTCTACATATCACAATTCTAACCGGTTCCCTTTATCTTGTTTTATCTTTTTTTCTCTTAGGGGCTCTTACCACATTCTGCGCGCGGATCACCGAGCTCTCCCCCTTCGGCCGGCCGGAGACAGAGAAGAGGAACCCATAATCTCCCACTCCAACCAGACACGATCATCTTCATCATCCTGCGGAGCACAGGGACCCTAAGGTAATGCTCCTGGCGATCATGCACTTCACATTCTAACCCCATTATCACCCCAGTTGAGCGACGGACGGAGGCCTCCCCGTGGAAGGAGAGCGGGGACACTCCGGGCGTCCACACCTTGCTTTGATACCATTATAAGGATTAGGTGGGAGGAACGAGAACGCAGTGGAAACGTG
Source organism: Zantedeschia hybrid cultivar (assembly GCA_030544215.1). NCBI lineage: Eukaryota > Viridiplantae > Streptophyta > Magnoliopsida > Alismatales > Araceae > Zantedeschia > Zantedeschia hybrid cultivar. The sequence goes on along the minus strand of JARZZO010000013.1, from coordinate 7,668,901 downwards.
AAATAAAATTAATCCCGCCATCACTAGTTCATTTCGAAAAAAATAAAAACACAAATAGGTGATCATTCATCATCTTGTGTAGATTCGAAAACGTGTTCGTCTTGTTCCGACCGAGTGATGTCGCCAGTGGCGTAAATGCTCGGCCTCTTGCAGTATCCACACGGTCCTCCTGTTGCAGGATCATCTTTGTCTCTTCCACTGATTCGGCAACCATGCCGGCATTCTTGCACCGCATAGACATCCGCAGCATGCGGGCGACGATCTCCTAAAAGATGGGAACCAGGCGCGCGGCAAAGCGAACCCTAGATAGAGCCCCGCGGGGTCGGCCAGATAGAGAGGAGAGAGAGAGAGGGGAGCAGCCAGTAATTTTTCATAAAAGTCTCCAGTTAATATAAAACCCACTTAACTATCCTCAACTAAGGACCTTTGTGCATGTGACCCTCTATGTCCAATCGTCAGTCCAATTTTCGACCGAATATGCCCAATAACTCCTTAATGACTTATCATAATTAATTAATATCAAACATTTAATTAATTACTTAATCAAATTATTGTCTCACGGTAATCGTCCTGGTCTTAGATCATGTTGGGTGTCAAGCAACACTGCATGATCCTGGAAGGCATGAGTTCCATAATCCGCTCTTAGAACCTATTCATCCACAGTTACCACGTAGATCTAGTCCTTCATTCATACAATGCTCCAGAATCGACCTTGGGCATGGTAAACTGTCAAACCCTTACCAGTCAATTCTCTAGATATTAATGTGTTTATTCAATATCAGAAAACTTATTTCCTAATATTGAATCCGCTCTGGCCATGGACTCTTACGCATTTAACCTTGAGCATTTTTCCTCTAATTACTGAGAGCAAATGATTCCTTATTGACATACAATTACTTCGAAGGTCTTCCACTAAACCCGATCACATGACTGATTAGAACCCCATGGTTAGAGGTCCTTAAGCCTTGGTCAAAGTCCAGAAGTCCACCGAGAAGGTGCCTTTAGTCTCTTAGGTCCAAGCACCACCAACGCTACATGTTGGCCTCAACGAGCAATCAGTTGTAGAGGCAACATGAAAAGATGGATGTCATATCTATCTTTCTCTATTTGAAGGAGCTATATGAAGAGTAGAGTAGGGTTGTAAGGTATGAAATATTTAAATCTTTGTTCAGGGCTCGGATGGCAGAGGGGTATTTAGTGCAAACTCATGTATTGAAGATGATAGAGTGGATAGAGAAGTTGGTAGTGCTTGAGGTAGACCTACCCAAAGAGATGACTATAGACCTCGTCCTCACTTCACTTCCTAACTCATATGCTTAGTTCATTATTAATTTTAATATGAACAAGATTCAGACAACTTTGGCAGAGCTGCATAACATGCAAAAGGCTACATAAGGCAACTTTCAGAAGGAGAAGCTCGTTGTTCTCAAGGTTGGTAAGATCAACAGGAAGAGGAAAGCAGTGCATGCCTTTAAGAAAGGCAAGGCAAAGAAGTAAACCAAATAGAAGCCACCCTTAAAGAAGGACAAGGGCAGAGGAGGCGAGAAGGGCGAGTGTTTCTACTGCTAGTAAAAGGGACACTGGAAGAGGAACTGCAAGCAGTACCTAGATGACAAAGCTCAAGGAAAAGTGAAGCTTGGAGAAGTTTCAGATATCTATATGATAGATTTAAACTTGTTAATTACAGATTCATCATCATGGATATTAGATACTAGATGTGCATCTTATGTCTGCAATGATATGCATGTGTTGACAAGTAGAAGAAAACTGAGCAATGGCGATGAGGAGTTGAGGCTAAGAAACGGCGGAAAGGTTGCGGCGCTCGCTGTGGGGATAGTCGACCTCAGACTTCCATCTGGACAAAGGATCTTGTTACATGATTTTTATTGTGTTCTTGGGATAATGAAGAACATTATTTCTGATTTTTGTTTTGACAGAGTAAGATACAAATTACCCATTCAGGACAAGTGGTGTTCTATTTATTTTTTAGAGATAAGTAATTAACATCTGCTTGTATGGTTAATGGTTTGTATCTGTTGGATGTTTCGTGTGATTCTCTTTGCCTTAATAGAGCTCTCAAAAGGAGCAAGAATGGTGTGAACCAATCCTATCTTTGGCATTATAGTCTTGGACACATTAGTGAAAACAGACTCCAAAGGTTGTATAAATATGGATATTTAGATCCATTTGATTATGAATCGTTTGCAATTTGTGAGTCATGCTTAATGGGTAAATTGGCCAAATCTCCATTTACTGGACATGGAAAAAGGCCTTTGAGAAGTTTAAGGAGTATAAAAATAAAATAGAGAAACAAATTGAAAAAAAGTATTCAAACTCGATCATATCAAGGAGGGGAATACTTAAGTACAAAGTTCACACAATTCCTGAAGGATAATGGTATCCTATCCCAATGGACTCCTCCTTATACACCACAAATGAATGGTGTAATAGAAAGAAGAAATCGCAAACTATTGGATATGGTGTAATCTATGATGAAGTTTGCATAGTTGCCAGTGACTTTATGGGGATATGCTTTAGAATATGTAGCATATCTACTAAGCAGGGTTCTAAGCAAGTTTGTCACTTCTACTCTATATAAGATATGAAAGGGTAGAAGGCCCTGTAAGGATCTATTCGGCGTGAACAACCAATGCAGCGGAAACGAGAATAACGAAAAATAATCGTTCTCGGTCTGTTTCGATGAATAAAAACAAGAATACGGTGATCGAGTATCACCTTGCATGGAATCGGATCCGCATTCGTATGGTTTGGATGGTGTGACGCCGCAATCCGCGCAATTGCACAACCTCTAATGGTATCCATACGATCCTCTTGGTGACAAATCTCCCTCGGATGCAACATGATCAGCAATCGCTCGTCTCTGCCCGGGTGCCTCCGGCATGCGGAAAGCTTTTCCAACGATTGGGAGTCGAAGACGACGAACAGGAGCACCAGAGGGGGGGCGCCCTCTGTGCGCCAGAGAGAGAGAGAGGAGAGAGACAGGGATGGCCAAGGCAGATAGGGATGCTTAACCCTGGTCTGTCCTCTCAGTGTATATTTATATTAAGTTGTCAACGACTTTTCACAGAAACCGCTGAGTTAATCTAAATCTCATTTTTGACCTATCACTTGAGAATCTATCTGTGTGTGACCCTCTAGGTTTATGTACTAGTCCAATTAATGGCCCATTAAACCCAGTAACTCCTTATTGACTTAATTAATTAATTAATATTTTTATATTAATTAATTAACTTATCTGATTAAACTCGCACACTTAACACCGCATGACCTTGGAAGTATTGGGGTTCAACAACCCACTTAAAGAACCTTTCCGCCAACAGTTAGTACGTGGATATAATCTTTCACTCGTGCAATGCTCTCGAGTCAACTTAGGATATGCTGTATTGTCAAATCCTAGCCAGTCAATTCACTTGGTTTAGATGTCGTTGTATAATATTAGAAAACTCCTTTTTCGATATTATGTCCGTCTTGGCCAGGGACATCTACACATCCTTTCTAGAGCATTCTCCCTCAACGTACTGAAAGTGAGTGATCCCGTTAAACATTCAATTTCCTTCGAAGGTATTCCATTGCACCTGATCTTTGACTATTTAGAATCCCGTGCATAGAGATTCGTCAACTAAGGTCAAAGTATAGAAGTCCACCAAACAAGCTGTCCTTGGTGTCTCAGGTCCAATGACCATCTACGCAACTGTGACAATTGAATCAAGCTGGTTGACAGTCAGGTACATTACCATCTAGCGATTCAAGTCAGATTAGTTCGGTGAACTCATTCTCCAATAAGCATATATGGATTCACCTTAGTGTCTTCACATAAGTGACTATGAGATCAATCACCCTCATCATATGAGTCAGAGTAATATGTACTAGTCAAACCGGATGTCTGATGTCCTATCTCAGACGTCCTCTGACTAGGAATAAATAAGAATGTGTGTTTATAAGTGATCAATCTCATTAATATGATCTCATCATAATCTCATTAGAAGTTCTAGATCTACAATCAACACTTAACCCATCAGATGAGTTACGGTTCCTGAGCCTGTTCAAGAAAACACATGGGAACCTCATAGGTTTATGAGAGTACCTAGACAACTAGAAAGATATGTGGGACATATTAGTAAATGTAGTTCTAAAACATCTTACAGTGAAGATGATGATCTTAAAAGTTATGAGGAGGCCATTGAAAGTCCTGATGCCAGAAAATGGAAGAATTGACTATAACGAGACTTCTCACCAATTGCCATGATAAAGTCGATCAGAATCATTCTTGCCATTGCTGCATACTATGACTATGGAATCTGACAAATGGATGTGAAAACCGCCTTCCTCAATGGAAACCTTGAGGAGAAAGTATATATGAAATAGCTTGAGAGTTTCATATCTAAGGAGTTCTCAGATAAAGTGTGCAAGCTTCAAAGATTCATTTATGGACTGAAGAGGTATCATGAAGTTAGAACATAAAGTTTGATTAGGCTATCAAATCTTATGATTTCATTAAGACTGAAGACAAGCCTTGTGTGTACAAGAAAACTAGTAGGAGTGCAGTAACATTCCAAGTGCTTTATATTCATGACATCCTACCTGTTAGAATTGGGTGGCCTCAAAGCCAATCATTGTACATTCTAGTTCAGATTATTAATAAAGGCAATTATTTCTTCATTTATAGTTCTTGCAAATTAACTATCGTAATGAAGGTCCATAGACAAATGTATGGGATATTGAATCATGATGAGATCATGATAGTGAGATCAATATCCTCAGTCAATTGTCTTAAATAGTTCTCGATCATAGAATATTTGAGATGGACATTAAATATCCGATAAGATCGACACAAGTTATGTCTGCTCATATGATGAGGGTGAATGATCTCACATTCACTCGTGTGGTGACACTAAGACAAACAAGTGGGTGCTCATTAGAGAATGAGTTCACTGAACATACCCAAATAAGAATTCCTGGATGGTAATTATACCTATTAGTCAACCAGGGAATTCAATCGTTGCAGTAGCACAGTTGGTCCTTTGACCTGAGTCACCAATGATACCTTGTTTGTGGACCATTGTATCTTGATTCTCTGACTCGTGGACTTTAACCATTAAGTCCACTATAATCGGTCTTTCAGATACAGTGGAAAGCTTACGAAGGTAATTGAGTGAACAACAAGGGATCACTCACTCTTGGTATAAGACTGGAGAGAGAATGTCCCATGGATGTGTACACAGAAATCCCTGGCCATGGTCAAATGAAAGAGATGTCTTTCTAGATATTAACTGTGTACTGGAATCCATCTGGATAATGTGATAGAGGGTTTGACTATAAAACCATACCCTTGCGTTATTGGGACATTGTATGAGTGAAGGATTATATCTGTGCGGTATCTGCAGACGGAAAGGTTCTATTGAAGTGAAAAGTATCCCTTATATCTTCTGGGATCATGAGGTAGTGTTTGGTGCTGTTCATGATCAGAAGGCCAAGTGATTTGATCATCAGATGATAATTCACTTGTTTATTAAATTAATCATTTAACATATGATGTTTAAATGTTAATTAATAAATATTAAACTCAAGAAACAATTCTAAGTTTAATGGGCCTGCAACCGGACTGATATATGGGCCTAGAGGGTCACACACATAAGAGTTCTCGTCAGACGGTGAGAGATGTTAAATTTCATGCTTATCTGAGTTTTTATGAAAAGCCGCAGGATAAACATGAAGATTTAATGGAGAATTATCCAAGGCCAAACTCTTGGATAATCATGAGGATTAATCCTTGTGCTTATCCTTATTTCTATATAAGGAGGGTCAAGGGGAAGGGGTAAAAAGTTGGTTGGACGAATTTTTACCCCAGATTCTCTCTCTCCTCTCTCTCTCTCCTTCTCTCTCTCTTAGAGTGGATCTATCTCTCTCCGCGCATGGTGGATTTGAGATCTGGTCGGAGCACTCAAGTCGAGGAGGAAATCGCGTCTGCTGCGGGTACTCGTGTGGATACCTCTAGAGATCGTGCGCGTGCGCGATTACCGGGTCGGCATCATCCACGGGAGATTCGAAACCCCGCAAAGGTAAAGAACTGTTCTTCCCGCATTTATTTTAATGTCCGTTTTACGATCCCAACGACCGATACAATGGAATCGGTTTTATTTCCGCTGCATTCTTGGCGATTCCTAACAGTGGTATCAGAGCCAGGTTTCTGGTTCGGTCGTAAAACGGCATCGTTTTGCGTGTTTTTCTCGTTATAAGTGAAAAACCCGTATTGTACGTGTTCTTGTGTTTAATCCGATTAAAAATGACGGAATCGTGTTCATATGATGAACACAAATAATTTGATTATTTTTCTGTAATTTTTCGGATTTTATTTGGGTTTTTCGGAGTTCTTCGTGGGACGACGAACGGGGTACTTTAGCGGCTTCGTACGCGATTCCCAAGTGTTGGGCTGGCGGCCCGAATGTCCAGATCTCTTGGTGATAGTCACCTCAACGGATTGGGCATGAAGATCGGGGCCGGAGTGCCCTTGGAGGTCCTGAAAATCGAACCCAAACTCGGATTTAAAACCCTGCAAAAATCAGATTTTTGGGGGTTTTTGGGCTTAATTTTCTCCCCATTGGAGGCTGACGGCGGCCCTACCGGCACCGGGCATGTCCCCGGCGCCGGGGGCACCGCCAGCGTGGCCGCCGGCGCCGCCGCCGCCAGAGGCGGTCGCCGGCGCCGCCTGCAAGTCCAAATCCCGGCGACTGCTATTAGGGTTTGCAGGAAAGAATAGGAGGGCCCGGTCGAATGCAGGATTAGAGGGGATGAACCGCCCGGTCCCGACCCGATTGGACCGGACGGGGGCCGGGCGGCGCCCTGGCCGAGCCAGGGCTCGGGTCTGGCTGGGCCAGACCCCCTGGCCGAGCCAAGGCCCTGGGTCCGGGCCAATGGGCCCTAATGGGCTGGGCCCATTTTATGAAGTATTAAAAAATTGTTTCTAATGACTGTTTAACCCCATTAAACCCATTATTAGCCCATTTAAGCCCATTTAAACCTGTTTTAAAATTATTTTAAAACAGAATAATTGTAAGAATAATTAATAAATGTTATTAATTATTTTTATGATTATTAACAGCTTATTAAAGTGTTTAATAACTGTTATTCAATTAAAGGACTTTGTTATTAATAGGGTGTTAGTTAATTATTTAAAATTGTTTTAGATAATTAATTTCCCTGTTAAATTAGTTAGTTTAAAATTGTTTTAAACTGATTTCATGCATAACTTGATTACATTTTACTGTTCAAATTGTTTGAATTAAGATTTAGATTAACTGAATGGTTTAGTTAGTTAATTGTCAATAATGTTTTGAATATTATTGATAATAGTGAAATAAATGTTATTTCGAAAACTAATTGATATTATAATTTTATATTTACAAAATTTAATACCAAACTGCAATTATGTGATGATTGTGATGCATGTGATGTGTTTTATGGTGGGATGATCATGGACTTAGTATTTTCATGTGATGAATGATGTGGATGAATGCGATGCTTATTTCATTTTGTATTTTAAATAGGACCTGCGTGTCCTCCTCTCTCTTAATCCAGATGTACTCTCTACCTTCCTATAAGATTGTACTCCCCTTGATAAGATCAAGGTTTCTAATTATTTAAATGTACATTTGTGGACTTGCGAGTCCTGAATTTCATATTTAAATGTATCGGATTAAGCTAAGAGGACGGGATCTTCTGAAGACACCTCTGGAGGAAGGACTCGCATCAAATGGAACCAGTGTTGATGTTTTCACATTAGAATCCTATTATGGATCATCGTTTGGCTCCGATGATTCCATAGTAGCTTTAGCAGTCCATGATCATCCCCATTTAATTTTTCTGCATATATGTGATATTTGTGGACTATGCTATCATATATATATATTTCTATTAAGTATAATGATACTTCAAATTGAAATATTATTGATAGCACGATTTTTATAAATCAACTCAAAAACCCTCTTTTAAAATTCAAGTTGTAAACGTGAGATATTCAGAATAATCCACATTACCCACCATCATTATAGATCTTAGGATAATTCTTATCTCAAACAGATTTGTTGTGCTACCACAAGGTCCATTTGATTTAGAAATTAAACTAGGTCTACGATATGTGATGTCATTAAGATGAATGGACAAATAGTGTAGTTTTGTTGTGCTACCACAAGGATTGCACTATGAATTCATGTCATCTAAGTAATGATGGATAAACTTAACTGAATCATTTGATTTGTTGTGCTACCACAAGGTCATTCTGATTCAAGGGTTAAATCGATCGGATATTGCAAATGTTGTAACTGTCAAGAGTTGACTGCCTAAGGGACTTGATGTGATTTGTTGTGCTACCACAAGGTCACATGCATGTTGCCCGAAGGATTCTGATCCTCACTAGGAGATCACCGGAATCTCCCGTTCTGTTTATTAAAGGGTCATACAGATCGCCGAAAAATAGTGGGAGCATAAATCTAGATTAAAAGTCCTAAATCTGATTTTAAGAACTATCTGCTCATTTTATATATTTCCATGTAGGTCGCTATGTCGTCACCTAACCCCCTCCGTTGCATACTTGAATGCAAACAAACTCATGGGACCAAATTACATTGACTGGTTACGCAACCTGAAGATTGTCCTCAGGTGTGAAAAGCTAGCCTATGTCCTGGATCAACCAGATCCAGTGCAACCCGGTGATAATGCTAACGAAGATGAATTAATGATGTATGAAAACTGGAAGGAGGACTCTGTCAAGGTCCAGTGTTATATGCTTGGTTCAATTAACAATGAACTGCAACGACAGCATGATAACATGGAACCTAAGTCCATTCTGAATCACCTACAAGAATTGTTTGGTGAACAATCCAGAACAGAAAGATATGAGATATCTAAGAAATTGTTCAGGACCAGAATGAGCAAGGGCACATCTGTGCAAACTCATGTGCTCAAGATGATAGAATGGATTGAGAGGCTTGCAGTGCTCGGCTTTATTATGAACAATGACCTGAGCATCGACTTAATCCTACAGTCCCTTCCATATTCATTTTCACAATTCATTATCAACTTCAATATGAACAAAATTGAAGTTTCACTGGCTGAGCTGCTCAACATGTTGAAGACAGCAGAAGGCACTATCCAGAAAGACAAGCCACAAGTAATGCTTGTTGGTAAGACCAACAAGAAAAGAAAAGCTGGACAGACCTTTAAGAAAGGTAAGCCTAAGAAGCTAGTGAAAAGCAAACTGGCGGCACAAAAGGACAAAGCTAAAGACAATGATAAAGGTCAGTGTTTCCACTGCCATAAAGAAGGTCATTGGAAGAGAAACTGCAAGATTTATCTTGCAGAAAAAGCAAAGGAGAAGCTTGGTGAAGTTTTAGGTATTCTCATGATCGATCTTAACTTGTCTTATAGAGAAACAACATCTTGGATATTAGATACTGGATATGTTTCTCATATCTACAATAACTTGCAGGTGTTAACAAGTAAAAGAAGATTGAACCGCGGAGACGTGGATCTGAGGCTCGGGAATGGAGCAAAAGTTGCTGCGTTAGCTGTGGGGACAGCAAGACTTCAGATGCCGTCAGGAGACTCATTGGAACTGATAGATTGTTATTATGTTCCGACCATTATTAGGAATATCATATCTATTTCATGTTTAGATAGACAAGGATATTCTATGAAACTAGAGAATAAAGGTTGTTCAATTTATCAAGGAGACAAATTGTTTGCTTCCGGATATTTATTGAATGGATTATATTTACTTGATATTTCATATAATGTTTGTCTAGTAAATAAATCTCTTGAACGATTAGATAAGGATGTGAATAATTCGTACCTTTGGCATTGTAGGCTAGGTCATATAAATGAGAACATGATCATAAGGTTGCAAAAGAATGGATATCTTGATCCATTTGATTATGAATCATTTGCAACCTGTGAAGCTTGTCTCATGAGAAAAATGACCAAAGCTCCATTCTCAGGACATGGAGAAAGAGCTAAGGACTTATTGGAACTAATACATAGTGATGTATGTGGTCCAATATCCACTCATGCTATAGGTGGTTACTCATACTTTGTTTCATTTACAAATGATTTCTCAAGATATGGCTACATATATTTAATGAAATATAAGTCAGAAGTCTTTGAGAAATTTAAAGAGTTTAAAAACGAAGTTGAGAACCAGACTGGAAAGAGTATCAAAACTCTTCGATCAGATCGAGGGGGTGAATACTTAAGTACAGAATTCACAGAATATCTAAAGAATAATGGTATTTTGTCTCAGTGGACTCCTCTCTATACACCACAATTAAATGGTGTATCGGAAAGGAGAAATCGTACTCTATTAGGTATGGTACGATCAATGATGAGTTATACCAAACTTCCAATCTCTTTATGGGGATATGCACTGTTGACTGCTGCATATCTGTTGAACAAAGTTCCCAGTAAGTCAGTATCTTCCCCTCCATATGAGATATGGAAAGGAAAGAAACCAGACTTTAAGCATGTTAGAGTCTGGGGATGTCCTGTACATGTCAAAAGACATGATCCAGACAAACTGGATTCCAGGACAGAGAAATGTAGATTTGTGGGATATCCAAAAGAGACTTTTGGATATTACTTCTATCAGCCCAGTGATCAAAGGGTGTTTGTCGCAAAAAGAGCTGTCTTCTTAGAGAAAGAATATCTTTCAGAAGAAGACAGTGGGAGCAAGATAGAACTGGAAGAAATTCTAGACTCACAAATCAACACTAGTTCATCTACTGAACCATTGACTCAAGAACTTGTTCAAGATGATACACAAAAGGTTCGCAGATCATGTAGAGTGCCTAAGCAGCCTAAAAGATATGTTGGACATATCGATGATGGCAAACCAAAAATGCACTTAAATGAGGATGATGATCCTCAAACCTACCTAGAAGCCATAAATAGTCAAGAATCAGAAAAATGGCAAGAGACAATGAATTCTAAAATTCAGTCCATGTATGCCAACCAAGTTTGGAACTTGGTTGATCTGCCAGAAGGTATAGTACCTATTGGCAGTAAATTGATCTTTAAAAGAAAGATTGGGGCAGATGGACAGATTGACACATACAAGGCAAGACTGGTAGCGAAAGGATATCGTCAAAGGCAAGGCATTGACTATGACGAAACCTTTTCTCCATTTGCCATGATTAAGTCAATCATAATACTTCTTACAATTGCCGCATTTTATGATTATGAAATATGGCAAATGGATGTGAAAACAACATTCCTTAACGGGAACCTTCAAGAAGAGGTGTATATGATACAACCTGAAGGATTCACTTCCATAGAGCATTCAAGAAAGGTATGCAAGCTGCAAAGATCCATCTATGGATTAAAACAGGCATCCCGAACTTGGAACTTAAGATTTGATGAAGCAATCAAATCTTATGACTTCATTAAGAATGAAGATGAACCTTGTGTATACAAAAAGGCTAGTGGGAGCGCAGTTACCTTTTTGGTACTTTACGTTGATGACATTCTACTAATTGGGAATGATGTAGGAATGTTGTCATCAGTAAAGGCTTGGTTATCTAAAAACTTCTCCATGAAAGATTTGGGAGAAGCATCCTATATTCTTGGAATAAGGATCTATAGAGATAGGTCCAAAAGGATGCTTGGCTTATCCCAATCTATGTACATAGATACCATAGTCAAAAGGTTTGGCATGGGAAATTCCAAGAGAGGCCTCATTCCTATAAGGCATGGAATTTATCTGTCTAAAGAAATGTCTCCCAAGACACCTGAAGAAAGAGAGTACATGGATAGAGTTCCTTATGCCTCGACAATAGGATCTATCATGTGTGCAATGCTATGTACTAGGCTTGATGTGGCACACCCATTAAGTGTCACCAGTAGATATCAGGCTGATCTAGGTGAGGAACACTGGAAGGCAGTGAAATGTATCCTTAGATACTTGAGAAGGACTAAGGATCTATTTCTCGTTTATGGAGGAAACGACTTGGAACTTCGAGGATTTACTGACTCGAGTTTCCAGTCGGATATGGATGACAGTAAATCCATGTCTGGATTTGTGTTCATGTTAAATGGAGGTGCAGTAAGTTGGAAGAGTTCCAAACAAGAAACTACTGCAGATTCAACGACCGAAGCAGAATACATTGCTGCAGCTGAAGCGGCCAAGGAGGCGGTTTGGATGAAGAAGTTCATCTCAGCACTTAGAGTAGTTCCAAGTATTTCAGATCCTGTTTCATTATTGTGTGACAACAATGGGGCAATAGCCCAAGCGAAGGAGCCAAGATCACATCAGAAGTCAAAGCACATTCTGAGACGATTTCATCTGATTCGTGAGATCATCGCCCGAGGAGATATAGTAGTTGAGAAAGTCTCATCGGAAGATAATGTAGCAGATCCCTTGACTAAGCCATTGTCTCAAAACAATTTAGAACGTCACCTTAAGTCTATGGGACTTAGACACATGGGTGATTGGCTATAGTCCAAGTGGGAGAATGTTAGAATTGGATGGCCTCAAAGCCAATCATTGTACATTCTAGTTCAGATTATTAATAAAGGCAATTATTTCTTCATTTATAGTTCTTGCAAATTAACTATCATAATGAAGGTCCATAGACAAATGTATGGGATATTGAATCATGATGAGATCATGATAGTGAGATCAATATCCTCAGTCAATTGTCTTAAATAGTTCTCGATCATAGGATATTTGAGATGGACATTAAATATCCGATAAGATCGACACAAGTTATGTCTGCTCATATGATGAGGGTGAATGATCTCACATTCACTCGTGTGGTGACACTAAGACAAACAAGTGGGTGCTCATTAGAGAATGAGTTCACTGAACAAACCCAAATAAGAATTCCTGGATGGTAATTATACCTATTAGTCAACCAGGGAATTCAATCGTTGTAGTAGCACAGTTGGTCCTTTGACCTGAGTCACCAATGATACCTTGTTTGTGGACCATTGTATCTTGATTCTCTGACTCGTGGACTTTAACCATTAAGTCCACCATAATCGGTCTTTCAGATACAGTGGAAAGCTTGCGAAGGTAATTGAGTGAACAACAAGGGATCACTCACTCTTGGTATAAGACTGGAGAGAGAATGTCCCATGGATGTGTACACAGAAATCCCTGGCCAGGGTCAAATGAAAGAGATGTCTTTCTAGATATTAACTGTGTACTGGAATCCATCTGGATAATGCGATAGAGGGTTTGACTATAAAACCATACCCTTGCGTTATTGGGACATTGCATGAGTGAAGGATTATATCTGTGCAGTATCTGCAGACGGAAAGGTTCTATTGAAGGGAAAAGTATCCCTTATATCTTCTGGGATCATGAGGTAGTGTTTGGTGCTGTTCATGATCAGAAGGCCAAGTGATTTGATCATCAGATGATAATTCACTTGTTTATTAAATTAATCATTTAACATATGATGTTTAAATGTTAATTAATAAATATTAAACTCAAGAAACAGTTCTAAGTTTAATGGGTCTGCAACCGGACTGATATATGGGCCTAGAGGGTCACACACATAAGAGTTCTCGTCAGACGGTGAGAGATGTTAAATTTCATGCTTATCTGGGTTTTTATGAAAAGCCGCAAGATAAACATGAAGATTTAATGGAGAATTATCCAAGGCCAAACTCTTGGATAATCATGATGATTAATCCTTGTGCTTATCCTTATTTCTATATAAGGAGGGCCAAGGGGAAGGGGTAAAAAGTTGGTTGGACGAATTTTTACCCCAGATTCTCTCTCTCCTCTCTCTCTCTCCTTCTCTCTCTCTTGGAGTGGATCTATCTCTCTCCGCGCATGGTGGATTTGAGATCTGGTCGGAGCACTCAAGTCGAGGAGGAAATCCCGTCTGCTGCGGGTACTCGTGTGGATACCTCTAGAGATCGTGCGCGTGCGCGATTACCGAGTCGGCATCATCCACGGGAGATTCGAAACCCCGCAAAGGTGAAGAACTGTTCTTCCCGCATTTATTTTAATGTCCGTTTTACGATCCCAGCGACCGATACAATGGAATCGTTTTTATTTCCGCTGCGTTCTTGGCGATTCCTAACACTACCCATTGGAAATGATGTAGCAATGTTGTTATCGGTTAAAGTCTAGTTGTCAAACAACTTCTCTATAAAAGATTTGGGAAAAGCATCCAACGTATTGGGAATATGGATCTATAGAGATAGATCAAAAAAGATGCTTGGTATAACTCAAGCATTGTACATAGATACAATTATCAAAAGATTTGGCATGAAAATTTTCGAGAGAGGTCTTATATTGATAAGACATGAAATTAGTCTATCTAAGAGTCAATCACCTAAGACTCCCAAAGAGACGGAAATAATGGATAAAATATCCTATACCTCTACCATAGGGTCCATCATGTATGCCATACTATGTACAATGCCTAATGTAGTATATGCTCTGAGTGTCATGAGTGGGTATCAGGTAGATCTAGGTGATGAGCATTGGAAGACTGTAAAATGCATCGTTAAGTACTTGAGAAGGACTAAAGATATGTTTCTAGCCTATGGAGGAGGAGACTTGAAGTTTCGACGGTACAACGACTCAAGCTTTTAGTTAGGTCTGGACGATAACAAGTCTACCTTCATATTTGTCTTTAAGCGTCACTACAGGATATGGGGATACAACATAGAGGTGATTGACTTTAGTCCAAGTGGGAGATTATTAGTTCTATGTATAGCCTAAATTCCAATCGAACGCGATTTTGTTCAATTATTTAGTTATGGCAATATACATTCATTATGTGTAAATCGAATTCAATTCTTAACTATTACCATTATTGTTTGTGTCATAGTGAAGTCCATGATTGTGTGCAATAATTGTTGGATTATGATGAGATCATAATATTGAGACCAACAACTTATAAACACACGCTCTTAATTTTTCCCAGTCATAGGATATTTGAGAAGGACATCAGATATTCGGTAAGACTAGTGCATGTTTCTTTAGCTCATATGATGAGGGTGACTGATATGACAGTCACTTGTGTGTAGACACTATGTTGAACCTGTAGGTGCTTATTGGTGAATGAGTTTACTGAACTAATCAAACTTAGATCATTGTATGATAAGTTACCTAACTGTCAACCAGTTAGATCTAATGTCACAGTTGTATAGATGCTCCTCAGACCTGAGACACCAAGGACACCTTGTCGGTAGACTTTTGAACTTTGACCGTGTCTAACGAATCCCTAACCACGGGATTCTTAACAATCAAGGATCAGGTTCAGCAGATGACCTTCGAAGGTGATTGGGTGTTCAATAAGGAATCATTCACTCTCTGTAATCAAAGAGAGAATGCTCCAAGTAAGATACATAGGAGTCCCTGGCCAGGGCGGACACTATGTCAGAGAATGAGTTCTCTAACACATATTAGATGCGTCAAAGGTTTGACAGTTTACCATATCCTAGGTTGACTCGAGAGTATTGTACGGATGAAGAATTATATCTACGCAGTAACCGTGAATGGAAAGGTTCCTTTAGCAGGTTGCTTAACTCGTTACCTTCTGCGATCATGCGTTGTTGCTTGGCACCCAACTTGATCAAACACCCGGTCGGATTCGCATGAAGATATAATTTAATTAAGTAATTAATTGAATATATGATATTAATTAATTACTTTAAGCCAATACATGTTATTGAGCGTAACAGACAGAAAATTGGACTGATACTTGGGCCTAGAGGGTCACACGCACAAAGGTTCTTAGTTCGGGATAATTAAGTGAATTTTATATTAAACTAAGTTTTTATGAAAAACTACCCGACTTAATATAAATAACAGTTGTGTAAGAATCCTGAGCCAAACTCCAGGGGTTCTCCCTCGCTGGCCGCCCCCTTCTTTCTTTCTCCCTCAACCCAGGTGCCCTCTCAGGCCAGATGCCCCCTTTGTCCGCCTTCGCCGCGTTTGTCTCTAACAGTCGGAGAGCTCCGCCTGCATGTCGCGGGCACCGTCACGAAGGAGGAATCTCGGCGGTTGCACTGAACCGAATGAGGAGATGAGGATGGTCTCCCAATAGGAGAACTACATGGATATCACTAAAAAGTCGGGCATATGTGCGGCTGGTCGCATCGCTCCATCAGAACCGAATGGTCACATATTTGAATTTGTGCAAGGTGATGAATGATCACCCGTTCTTCGTTCTAGTTTTCTCGAAACAGATCAGTTATAGCGGGTTAATTTTTTATTCTCTCATTTCTTTTGCACTGCACTGATCTCCTCCCGATCCTTACATACACATCGTAGTGGAAGTACTCGTTCCTTTCAACTGGCTAACATTTATCCTTTTTAGCAACTTGTTCAGCCCTTTAAGGCTTCTTCCTCTTACCTTCATCAAAGGCATGCCCCGAGTGTCTCTTTATCTTAATCTCACCAAGCAAGAGGTCACAAGGCTTCTCCTTACTGACCTTATCAATAAGCTCAGGTGAAGATTTCTCATTAAGGACAAAGACTACTTCTTAAATATGAGGACATTTTTCAGAATCCTATAGCCAGTCTAAATATGTGGAGTGTGTCAATATGTTAGTATCCAATATGCCATGTATCAGATTACTTGACGACATTTTAGACATTCAAAGAAAATAAAGTGATTCAACAGATAGTTCTTATTAACTCAGATATTGTCTTTTACTTTGAATTTACTCTCACTATTTAACAATAAACTATATAACTCTCAGATATACATAATGGGAGACACTGATGGTCTCCTAGTAAGGATCGGAATCTTATTGACTCATAATGTGGCCTCGGAAATAGGCACAACAAACCATAGTATGATTAGAGAGTAGCTAACTCTTGGCACTTGCAACTCCTTACAATATCTAATCGTACTTCGGCCTCTAAAACATTAGTGGCTTAGGGGATGGGCACTACAAACCACTAATTCCAATTTAAGCATTACCATCGTTACTCAACAGGTATAGGCTCGGATGCAACTCTTGTGGATAGCACAACAAGGCTACATCTTTACTCTATCCCGTTTACAAGCATCACCATGCCATAGTTTTAGTCTGTAATCAGATATCACAAGTCTTGTAGATAGCACAACAAACCTGCTTCAATCTGAGTCAAATCCTAAAACTATAATAATGGAAGGCCACACGGTGTATTCTCAACGACTATGCTACAACTTAAAATTTGATAACAAGGGACTTTAATTTTATCTTGGTCTCATCCTAAGTAATAATAAATAAATATATTACATATATTTAACTAATATCTAAGTAATATAATTTGATTCATAATAAAAAATTAAATGCATGCATCATTCATACATGTCAATTATGTAGTGATGGATATCACGACGATTAATTGGAGCCAAGTAGTTAATCACCACAATGAATATAACAACTATATTAATCATAAATTGTAAACTAGGCTTTGGTGATCTCATCTCCTAACACTTTCCTAGTCATACTTGTGGATCATTCTCACTCCTCCTTAGCTAACACGATCAATTACATTTAATAGACTTTATATAAATATCAAATTTACATAATTGTAAAAGAAAGTCTTATGGTGGAGTACAATAATAGAGGAGCGTAGAAAATATATTGGAACGAGAGAGACGGAGACAAGCAGGTTTCAATAATTAACACTTAATTAAACCTATACCATTCTACAAAATATCCACAACATATCATATCATCACATGATATAATAAATTAAAGTACATGTCTATGACCACTACAATTTTTAACCATCCACATATGATATAACACATAACATGAAGGCTAATCTTTTTAAAATACATAATTTTAGTTTTCATAAAATATGGGTTTCAATAAAATAAATAGTTTGAATTTTTCAAAATTCACATTTTCTAAGCGTGCATTTAAAATCTAATTTTAAAGTAAGTAACACTATATGTGCACACAAAATTAAAATTAGTTTCTAGAAGGGTTCCATGCATAATTTAAAACAATTCTAAATAAATTAATCTAACACTTAGATTGATCATTGTTGTTTTAATAACTCTTGTTAAACAATCTCTAAATTTAAATAAATTAATCTGACACTTAGATTAGTTATTACTCCCTTAATGACTCTTGTAAAGAGATCATGGAGACAAAATAGTCTCTTAACAATTGTTGTTAAGAAATATACAAAATAAATTAATCTCTTAACAACTCTTGTTAAGAAAATGACATGGTAAAATAATCCTCTTAAACAACTTTTGTCAATTAGATGTGTGTCCCACTGAGCTTGAGTCATAAAAGAAAATGAAAACATTTGATGACTAAAATGATCATCTATTACAGTCATCTAAATTAAAATTTTAAAGAATTTATTTAGGAGTATGGTCACCCCATGTCATTAACACTGGTTACAAATAAGCTGGAGTTAACTGATACAGCATAGGATATTAGTTTCGTACACGTAGCTTTTTGGTCAAGTAATTCAGTTGACCAAATACTTTCTCCCTTATAATTAGGCAAATGTCAACAATTTTCTTAAATAAAAAAAATGTACTTTCTGTAAATATTAGTGTATTATAGGAAATTATTTTATGCAGAAAAGTACTTGTTCCACTGCTCTGTTGTAATGGCACAGTACCCCAGTACGTGAGTGCCCATCTTTTCGTGTGCAGTTTAGCTGTAGCCCATACTGACCTGTGGACACATGCATTGTGCATTGGTCCAGACAGTGGATGTTAAGAAAATAACAAGATAAATATGAGCTTAAGTTTAAATCACTTTAGTAAAATTATTCATATCTTTGTTTGATTTTTAAATTTTATTTGATGCATAGATAATTGATGTTACACTAATTATCATTGCAGTTAAAATAAAAAAATTAAAGTCACTGAAGGTAAATATGAGCTTAAGTTTAACTCATTCTAGAAAAGTCACTTATACTTTTATTTACATTTTAAATTTTACTTGCTGCATAGATAGTCGATGTTTGCACTAATTGTCATTGCAGCCAAAATAACAGAAAATAAATTCATTCAAGTCACCCAAACATGCCCCATGTATCCATACAACTTGATCTCTAAATGAACAATCTAAAAAATCTAAAAAAATAAAAATTATTGTTAGGATTGATCCATTAAGGTCATTTTTACTACTTACTGGGGCTTGATTTTTATTTTCGTAAAATCATTTCAAGTATTTCAATCCATTTAATATTGATTTGAGGAAATTCCATGAATATTTGTTTCTTTTAAACAATTCTTAACTCGAAGGACTTATTACTAAATTATATTATTAAGTTTATAAAAATTAATATCAAAATACATAAGATATAGGACTTTATTTAAAATAACCATATTTAAAAGGATCGATATTAAAAAAAGTCCTTACAATTTTCATCTATAACTACATGTGAGGGTCAGTTATGCATACAAATGGAAGTTTAAGGAATATACACCCAAAAATTCCTAAAATCTTATACTCCTATATACATGGCATTGTCTCTTCCATTGAGAATCCAAATTGAAATAATGGGAATCTACCAAGTCTCCCACCATCCCAAAATAGTTTGAGTAATACTTGTTGTAATGCCATGCATTGCACTCCAACACAGCAACCGTGCAGCCCGTCCAAAATTTAGGGAGAGCTATTTAGAGGTGTTTTTTAATTTTTTTTTGTTTTCTTGTCGGATTTTTTAAATTTTTTTAGAGCGTCCGATCAAAAATCCGATGGTACATTCGGATTGCTCGGGTCGACCCCGACCCGACTGTATAATTTTTTTTCAAAAAAAAAAAATGGATACAAACCTCAATTTACATGTAAATTTTTTTTAAAAAAAAAATATACAGTCGGATCGGAGCCGACCCGAACAACCTGAATGTACCTTCGGATTTTTTATCGAACGTCTAAAAAAATTTTAAAAATCCAACAAGAAAATAAAAAAATTAAAAAGCACCCTCAAACCGCCACCCCTAAATTTTGGACGGACTACTGGTCCGAGCTGATCCGATCGGACGACTGTTGTCCCATGTATTGTAATTTACTTACATTGGATTGTAATGTTGCAATAAGTATTACTCAAATAGTTTAGGTTATAGGAGGATCATAAATGGGGGACTGACAAGTCTTCCACAATATGCCACAGCAGTTTTGCAGACATTAAGACCTACTACTTAGTCCCAAAAACAGAAATTTACAACATCAACAAAATCTAGTTTGGGTTTACATAAAGATTATACGAATTTTGAGCCGTTATCTCATATTTATCTTAAATATTTAAAAAGCCTCTTAATTTTTTTTCTTACTCTAGAACAAGTATTAATTTGTCGGTGATATAAATGATTAGCAGAATTGATCACAGGGGTTTCTCTACGTACATGATTATACAAGGTGTTTTTGCATATACATATTTTTAATTTTCTGCATGAGTTAAACTTACCTGCACCAGTTGCTGGTGTTTTTAATTTTTAAAAAGCAAAATCTATATTTGGTGGGCACATTATGCTATGCGTGTCCGTAAAATTCGATGACCAAACAGATGAAAAATCAGAAATCTTATCCAACAATAAAAAAAGTTGTTTAATGGGAGAGGAACGGATGGTACGGACATGAGGATCAAATTGGGCCCTCAAAAAAATTTAAAAAATATTTTTTTAATTAAAAAACACGGACAGCTGGTGCAGCGACTTTGACTCTTCATGCATTTATGAGAGTCTTAGGGGGCACTTACTAAAAACCTTACAATATTATAAAGGTGTAAACATAATTACAAAATGTTAGGAGTAAGTAGAAGATGTATATATAAAATATGATACATTCTAGAAGACTAATTCATAATTATCCTTTCTCTTTGGCTCCCAAAAGCAATTATGGGCAGGTCAAAGGGCATTTGTTTCCCCCCTCACGTGACCGGGCAGCTATAAGACCACATCCTCCAGGCCACTCTTACCCTGTGACGCACACCGCGCGCACAGCTGGCTAGTGTTGGCTTCTCCGCTACCCCAGGCAAGCCCATGGCAGCCATGGCACCCCGAGAGCTTCTTCTCACAGGAGCTCTCCTCTTCTTCCTCATCGCTGTGGTGGAGGTATATTACATATGATCATGTCCCCCTGCAGTAATATTACTGGTTTCTTCAAGCTCTGCATTTGTTTGTTCAAGGGGCACTGTTTGCACTGATCTCTAGGAGACATGTATGCTCCCACGCTAACTTTATCTTTCCTCCTCCTGCATGCAGATTTCCACATACAACTTGCCTCTTGATGGAGATCAGGTATTGCTATAAGCTGGTGGTTCTTTGATTAATCCTCCTCCCACCCTTTGAAATCCTGCAAGGTGTCTCCTTTTTTTTTTGTGGTTAAGTTGAGCAAGTTAAGGGTTTGCTTGTCTTTGCCTGCTTGCTTCATTCTGCAGTATCAGCAGGAGGAGGGCTCCATTGAGGGAGGTAGAAGGCTTGTGCAGGGAGCCCCAATAGGTGGGTACTCCCAAGAACTCTACAGTTACTGTTCTTGGGCAGATCTTCACATTCCCATTTAGATTTCTTTTTTCTGGTCCCAAAAGCTTTATTCATCACTGTTTGTTACTGAAAAGATGTGTTGATGGTTTCAAGAGAGAACATTTGTTACTACTGTTGTTTTTGAGATCTGCTGCATGGGTTGGATCACCTGTGGCTGTTTGTTTTCTTTCTCTGACGGCGGTGGGTGCTTGCTGTGTTTTTGCGGCGGGTGGAAGACTGCGGGCAGAAGTGCGCGGTGAGGTGTGGCCTGCACTCGCGGCCAAACATGTGCGCGCGGGCGTGCGGGACCTGCTGCGCACGCTGCAACTGCGTGCCGCCGGGTACCTCCGGCAACCGGGAGCTCTGCGGCGTCTGCTACGTCAACATGACCACCCACGGCAACCGCACCAAGTGCCCCTAGGTGCTCTGTGCTCTTCCCCCCTGAGATGGCGATGGCGATGGCCTCTTATGTGTTTCTTCCGGCGGCTTCGACAGCTTCTCCGGCGTCCTTATCCTATATATGTTCCTTCCCGCGGCGTCTCTCTCTCTCTCTCATATGGCTTAAAAAGGTGTAGAACGGATTGCGACAGGTGCTTGGGTACATCTATTATGTAACCTTTTTTTAATCTGTTTTGCTGTGTTTGTCCAGGAATTGAGTTCATCGTCATAAATAAATTGAACAATGGGACCATTTATCTAAGAGTAAAATTTGGTGCAGTCAAAATAAAAATATATATATTTTTAATTTTTTTTGTAAGTCCTCAGGGTGTCCTACCACCCCATATAATCCGAATATCTTAAAAAAATAAAAATTCAAGGAAGGTGGGTTCTATAAGATGTTTTTTAAAAATACAATTGTGTGTGAAAAACATTTTCTAGCTCTTTCATTTACCCGCCTTGTTTCCATCTTTTACTTCCTTTTTTTGGGTCAAAGTCATACTTAGTTAAATACCATATGGGTATTAAATGGAAAAAATATGTAAAATTTGAATGAGGCTGTCAAATATTCGGTCAAATAATTAAAAAAAGAAACAACAAGACATATAAATTTTTTATCAAGATTTAAAAAAATTAAAACATATAATCATGTAAAAAATATTAATCAATCAAATTACGAGTGTTTGTCGATGAAAAAGTAAGTTTCTTATCATATAATCTCTTTTTTTTCTTCGATGATATTTAAATAATAAATTTTTTATTTTAATTTAATAATATTGTGCTTTAAACGGAGAGTGTTAAATGTTTGTGTATCAGTAGTGAGATTTTTTTTCGAAAAAATTAAAAATATGTGAATTATACGAGTATAATACTGTATTTAACTAACTTGCTCAAGAATACATGCTCGGGTGCCCGAAGATGGCTTCGGTTGATCTCCGTACGGCCTCTTTTAATCGGGAGGCAGGAGCAGATGCCTCACAGCTTGCAAGGGCCCCTCATCCTCTGCCCTTACCCTCTTTTTATTTAATCAGGGCAAGTGGACCCCAGTCGAAGTACACTTTTGTCCGTTCCGAAAAAAAGTATATTTTTATTGTTAAAAATTTTATTATATATTATAATTTTGTGTCACTTTGTCAAGAAAAGTCATGTCATTCATTACATATTTTATGTCACTTTTTCGGTAGAGTACACTCTAAGAAAATCTAAAAATAACATCTAAATACATCTAAAGAAATTAGGTAGCCACACCCATGCTGGCACCGTACCTAAACCTATGCTTTTTGAAAATTTGGCCCACGACAAGGATATAAACAAGCACCAGTGACACTTGCTGCACCGATCTTCGCATCAGCCCAGTGCGATATTAAGTGTCAATGCAGTGGATTAGAGAATTTTTTTTTTTTAATTTATTTATGTAGACTTCAAAGTGTCTTAGACGTTCGTGCCAGTTGATCTCCAATTAGACAGTCTAATTAGGTTCGGTCAATTAAAAGTCATTTTTTACTATTCATTGGAATTTGAATTTTTATGTTTTAGACTTTTCTAAGTCATCCGATCAGAAATCGACTAGTATAGATGTGTAGGACACCTCGGGATCTATTTAAAAAAAATTAAAAAAATATCCACTTCATTGACGCTGAGTACAACACGAGGGTTAATGTAACAAATGTTACATATGCTATTTGAAACTCAGCTGAGAGGAAAGATCCATGAATGCCCCAGATGAGAAGAAGAAACCAGTAGTAATGTCAAAGCTGTTAGAGGTACGGGGGATTTGCCCTGCTAAGTTTCCGATCGGCACACTCGGCCAAGCAGTGGAGTGACGAATGCAAACAGAGTGAGACAGTTAGATCCCCACAGTAAGAAGAACATGGACTGGAGTAACAAGGATAAAGGGGGGAAGAGACTACAAAAATCTAGGGACAAAAGAGGATGAGAAGGGAAATGAACAGAGAACAAGTTGAAAGATAACAAATTGAGATTAATACACTCCAATGAGTAAAATCTAGAACTAAAACCAAAAAACAGAAATCCATCTGGGTGGCTCCGTCGGTGGCCTGTGCCCCGGTTGTCTTCTTCCTTCTTTACTCCCATTCCCTCGGAGTTCCTCCTCAGCCTTCCTAGCCTTGTGCTTCTCTTTCCCAGCTCGCGGACCTCCGCATTTACTCCCACCTTTCATCCACCGTTAACCTCAAATGTTCTCCCAACTACCTATCTTTCGTCAGGTTCCGGTTTGAATAACCGGTTTTTTCTAATACTCTTGTAGCTGCTTTTGTGTATGTTGCTCGGCCCCTGCTTTTTGGCCGGTTGCTCTGTTTTTTTCTACCCTCCCAGCCGTCCCCCTTCACTCCAGGCCAGCTGCATATCACGTCCTATCCTGCCCACCATGAACAGAAATCCTCCTGAAGAACCCCTCAATCACCTTGAAGCTGAAGTTCTGGACAACTTTCAAAAGCTACTTACAAGAGATATTACAGAGGCTCCAATCGAGCTGAAAGAAGACGATTTAGAGGATCCTGCCAGGTGGAAATCCAACATCCTCGTGAAGGTCTATTCAGACATCAAGATTCGTCCTGCAGGCCTTCGAGAGTGGATTTCACGAATGTGGTGCCCCAAAGATCACCTTGGTTTTTTAATGGGGATTTACTCCTAATGGAAAGATGTCGACCAAATACTCCCCCGTCTGAATACGACCTCAAATGGGGAGATATCTGGATCAGAATTTTTGACTTACCTGAAGAATATCTATCAGTTAATGTGGTCTCCAAACTGGTCAGTCAGGTAGGCAGAGTTTACTCCCCTCTTAAAGGGGCTGTTATGTATTGGAGTACCTATGCTAGAATTAAAGTTTCTTTGGATGTTACCCAACCCCTTAGATCCATGGTGGAGGCCAAAGTTCCTAATGTTGTGATCAGATCCTTTGAGATTGCTTATGAGAGACTGCCTAGAATTTGTGCCTAGTGCGGTGTCATTGGCCATGAAGCAGTGTCCTGCAATAAGCTCCTCCAACTTAAAATCCAGATTAAAGATTCCTATTCTCCAGTCTTGAGAAGTCGCATGATGATGGCTATCAAATTTGAATTTGGTGATTGGTTATGGGCCTCTAATGCTCCCCCTAGTCTCCTTAAGGAGAGGAAGTTAGCTCAGCAGGTCATGACCCCTGGAAAGTAGGGGATTGATCAGTCCATCATGCCTCTTCATGTACCCTCTGACAGCTCAGATAGTGCAGATCAGAAATCAAAAAAGAAATTAGTATTTAATAATCTGGAAGAGCTTGAGACTGGTTCATCCCGCAATCCCCAAGTGGATGCCCAAAATCCTCTTGTCAATACCAGATTGCCTGAGCATCCCATCCCCTGCCCTCTTCCTGACGGTCACAGGTCCAAGGTTCCCCTTGCACAGGCTGGCGCTGCCCACGAAGATGCTCTTGCCCACCGGTCAGTTATTAACCAACACCACGCAGGAATGTTATCCATGTTGGGTTTTCTCGGGTTTTTCCGGATCGTTCACGCAGCGGAAAATAAAATATTAAACAGCGATCTGTTTTCCCGTTTCGAAAAACTAAAAACTACGATTATCGGATAATCGATTCTCACCGTGTGCGGATTCGAATCCGCAACCGTTCGGTTCCGTCGGTGCGACACCGCAAGCCGCACAAGTGCCAGACCTCTAGCGAAGTCCACGCGATCCTCCCCGCGACGGATATCCTCGCGTTCCTCGTTCTTCGCAGCCCACGAAACCTCCGCCAGTTGCCGCAACGCGCGGACGATTTCCCGTCGAACGGGATTCGGAGAAGCGGTGGAGCAGATCTGGATATGTCTGGACGCCAGAGAGAGAGAGAAACAGAGGAGGGGCGGCTAAGGTTAGCAGCAGCTTGGCCTGCTCAGCCCGTTCTCTATGTTTTATACTAACCGCGCGGTTTTTCATAAAAACCCCCGGTTTGTATAAAACCAACTTATTTATCTATCGCCTTGAGAATCATTTGTGTGTGACCCTCTAGGCCCAAGTATCAGTCCAGTTAATGGCCCAACAAACCCAGTGACTCCTCACTGGCTTTATTAATCAATTAATAACCATTTATTAATTAATTAATCAATCGAATTGGTGTCGCACATCGAATTCGACCGGGCCTCTGATCACGTTGGGTGCCAAGCAACACCGCGTGAACCCGGAAGGTATTGGGGTTAAGTAACCCACTCTTGGAACCTTTCCGCCGACAGTTACCGCGTGGATATAATCCTTCATTCGTACAATGCTCTCGAGTCAACTCAGGGTATGACTAGCTGTCAAACCCTAACCGGTCGACTCACTTGGATTGAATGCCCCTGATGAATATCGGAAAACTCATTTCCCGATATTATCGTCCGCCCTGGCCAGGGACTTTTGCGCATCCTTCCTAGAGCATTCTCTCTCTAAGTACCGAGAGTGAATGATTCCTTATTGACATACAATTCCCTTCGATAGTATTCCGCTGTACCCAATCCTTGGCGTATTAGAATCACGTGGCTAGAGATTCGTAAACCAAAGTCAAAGCACAGAAGTCCACCGACAAGGTATCCTTGGTGTCTCAGGTCCGAGGACCATCCACGCAACTACGACAATAGAATCAAGCTAGTTGACAGTGAGGTACAATACCATCCAGCGATTCAGTCGGATCAGTTTAGTAAACTCATTTTCCAATGAGCACCTACATATTCGCCTTAGTGTCTCCACACAAGTGACTTATGAGATCAGTCACCCTCATCATATGAGTAGGAGTAATCTGTACTAGTCTAACCGGATATCCGATGTCCTTCTCGGATATCCTCCGACTAGGAACGATTAAGAATATGTGTGTTTAAGTGATCAGTCTCATTAGTATGATCTCATCATAATCTGATCACTATAGCACATATCCACGGACTTCATTATGAAACGATAATTAATGCGATTTACATATGATGAATATTATGCCATTTTATTAATAAATGAACGAGATTTACATAGTCAGATTGGCTTGTAGGCCACCTAAAACTAACAATCTCCCACTTGGACTAAAGCCAATCACCTTTATACAATAAGCCTATAAACTCTAGGTGATGCTCAAACACAATTTGAGCCAACGGCTTCGTCAGTAGATCTGCTACATTGTCGACAGATGGAACCCTTTCCACTACTACATCTCCTCTGGATATGATCTCTCTGATAAGGTGAAAGCGCCTCAGAATATGCTTCGATTTCTGATGAGACCGTGGCTCTTTCGCTTGCGCAATCGCTCCATTGTTGTCGCACAACAGTGGAACAGGCTCAGAGATGCTGGGAACTACGCCGAGGTCGGTGATGAATTTCTTCAACCACACTGCTTCCTTGGTGGCTTCAGCAGCAGCGATGTACTCAACTTCAGTCGTCGAATCTGCAGTGGTTACTTGCTTGGAACTCTTCCAGCATACTACACCTCCGTTCAAAGTAAACACGAATCCAGATGTAGACTTGCTATCATCTGGATCTGACTGGAAACTCGAGTCAGTAAAGCCTCGTAGTTTCAAGTCACCTCCTCCATAGACAAGAAACATATCCTTAGTTCTTCTCAAGTACTTAAGGATGCATTTCACTGCCTTCCAGTACTCTTCGTCTGGATCAGCCTGAAATCTGCTCGTAACACTTAGAGCAAATGCAACATCAGGCCGTGTACATAGTATGGCATACATAATAGATCCTATGGCAGAGGCATAGGATATTCTATCTATGAATGCCCTCTCATCAGGAGTCTTAGGAGACTGCTCCTTTGAGAGACTAATTCCATGTCTCATCGGTATGAGACCTCTCTTGAAATTTTTCATGCCAAACCTTTTGACTATGGTATCTATGTACAAAGATTGGGTCATTCCAAGCATCCTCTTTGATCTATCTCTATAGATCTGTATTCCCAATACGTATGATGCTTCTCTCAAATCCTTCATGGAGAAGTTTTTCGACAACCAGATCTTTACTGATGACATCATAGCTACATCATTCCCAATGAGTAGTATGTCATCTACGTAAAGAACTAGAAAGGTGACTGCACTCCCACTGGTCTTCTTGTACACATAAGGCTCATCTTCATTCTTAATGAAGTCATAAGACTTGACAGCCTCGTCAAATCTTATGTTCCAGCTCCGGGAAGCCTGCTTCAGTCCATAAATGGACCTCTGAAGCTTGCACACTTTATCTGGAGATTCTTTGGATGTGAAACATTCTGGTTGTATCATATACACCTCTTCCTCAAGGTTACCATTGAGGAAGGTAGTCTTTACATCCATCTGTCAGATTTCATAATCAAAATGTGCAGTAATGGAGAGCAAAACGCTGATCGACTTTATCATGGCAACTGGTGAGAAAGTCTCGTCATAGTCAATTCCTTGCCTTTGACGATATCCTTTTGCCACTAACCTTGCCTTATAAGTGTCGATCCGTCCATCAGCACCGATCTTTCTCTTAAAGATCCACTTGCAACCGATCGGTACAATACCCTCGAGCAAGTCCTCAAAGTTCCAAACTTGGTTGGTGTACATGGACTGGATTTCTGAGTTCATGGCTTCTCGCCATTTCCCGGCTTCTGGGCCTTCTATGACCTCCTGGTAGGTTTTAGGATCATCATCCTCATTATATTCTACCTTAGACTTACCTTCAGCAATATGTCCCACATATCGTTCGGGTAGTCTAGGTACTCTACCAGATCTACGAAGCTCATCTGTGTGTACCTGAACAGATTAAGGAACTGATATCTCATCTGATGATAATGCAGCTGTTTGGGGATCTGGAACCTCTTCCAGTACTATTTTACTCCCACTGTTCTCCTGGATAAGGTATTTCTCTTCCAGGAAGACAGTTTTCCTGGCGACAAACACCTTTTGTTCACCAGGATGGTAAAAATAGTATCCAAAGGTTTCCTTTGGATATTCCACAAACCTACATTTATCAGTTCGTGATTCCAGCTTGTCTGGATCATGCCTCTTTACATGAGCAGGACAACCCTAGACTTTAACATGTTTAAATTCGGGTTTCCTACCTTTCCATATCTCATATGGAGTAGAGGCCACAGATTTGTTGGGTACTCTGTTCAGTAGGTATGTTGCTGACTCTAGAGCATACCCCCAGAGGGACACTGGTAATCCCGAAAAGCTCATCATGGATTGCACCATGTCCAACAAGGTGCGATTCCTCCTTTCTGATACACCATCCATCTGTGGTGTATATGGAGGGGTCAGTTGAGAAAGGATACCATTATCCTTTAAGAATTGTGTGAAATTAGTACTCAAGTATTATCCTCCTCGATCTGATCGAAGAGCTTTAATACTCTTTTCAAACTGCTTCTCTACCTCATTCTTGAACTCTTTGAACTTCTCAAATGCTTCCGACTTGTACTTCATTAAGTACACATAGCCGAATCTTAAGAAGTCATCGGTGAACGTGATGAAGTAAGAAAAGCCACCTTTGGCTTGGGTGGACATTGGACTACATACATCTGAATGTATTAGTTCAAGAATGTCCTTGGCACGTTCTCCATGTCCAGTAAATGGAGATTTTGCCATCTTTCCCATAAGGCAGGATTCACATGTTGCAAACGATTCATAATCGAATGTTGTCAAGTAACCATGCTTGTGCAACTTTTGCAACCTGCTTTCGCCAATGTGCCCAAGTCTACAATGCCACATATAGGCTTGGTTCACACAATTCTTGCTCTTCTTAAGAGCGTTATCAATTTGAAGATTGTAATAAGAAACATCTAATAGATATAGACTGTTGACTAAAGATGCTGAAGCTATTGATTTATTACCATAATAAATCGAACAACTTCTATTTTCAATAGTCAACCTATATCCCATCTTGTTCAAACAAGATACTGATATGATGTTCTTTATTATGCTAGGAACATAATAACAATCTTCTAATAGTAAGGCGTCTCCCGATGGAAGCCTGAGGTTTGTTGTCCCAACAGCAATTGCCGCAACTTTTGCGCCGTTTCCTAGCCTCAATTCCACCTCACCTTGTCTCAGCTTGTGCTTACTTGTCAGCATCTGCACATCATGGCAGATATGAGAAGCACATCCGGTATCTAATACCCAAGATGTGGAATCTCTAACTAATAAGTTGATATCTATCATATAGATATCTGAAGCTTCAGACAGCTTCACTCTTCCATGAGCTTTATCGTTAAGGAACTCCTTGCAGTTCCTCTTCCAGTGACCATACTGCTTATAGTAGAAGCAGTCACCCTTCACTACTCTTTTACCTTTGTCCTTCGATCCTTTATCGTTAGCTGTCATCTCTGCTTCAGGGGCATCCAATGCCGATTCAGCAGGAGGATCAGCTCCAGGGACAAAGTTATTGTGCTCAGATCTGAAGACATTCTTCAAGTTTCTGAACCAATCCGAGTAGATTAGATAAGTCAAAAGGGCATCAAGTATGCCACGGAGTGGGTTATTCAACGACATAATTCCCTATAGGAGATAAGCAAAATCTATTTAGCAGATGTTCTATTATTAAAATTTAAAACAAGACATGGTCTTTTGTTCAAGTTTAACTCCCACTAATTTTCGACGGACTGTATAACCCTCAGTTATACAGAACGGGAGACGTCGACAGTCTCCTAGTGGGGATCAGAATCTCAATGACTTGCACTACAGCCTTGTGGATAGCACAACAAACTGTAATACAATCAAAGAGCACCCAACTCATGGGACTTGCAACTCCTTGCAATATCTGATCATAGCTTCGGTCCCCAGAGATTTAATGGCCTTGTGGATAGCACAACAAACTACTAATTTTGGTCTAAGCTAACCATCATTATGCGACGAGCATAGATTTGCATGCAGCCCTTGTGGATAGCACAACAAAGCTACATGGTTCCTCTACCCCGATCATATAGGCATCTAATGTCATAGCCATAGTTTCTCCTCCCAATTAAACATGCATTGTGGATAGCACAACAAACCTGCCTAAAGTGATTCGAATCCTATGACTATAACGATGGTGGACCACGCGGTAAGTTCTCAACTACTCGCGTTACGGCTTAGAGTTTAACTGAGGGTATTTAGATAACTTTTATCTTGGTCTCTCTTAGGTGACAGTATATAAATACATCGTATATATTTACTAAATACTATAACCTGCTTTGATTCATAATCAAAAGAAAAACAATGCATCACATACATGTCTAGTGTGGTCATGGATAACACAGTGGGTTTGACTAGAGCCAATAGTCAAACGCACACACAATCTAACATAACATTTACATTAGATAAACCTGCAAACACATAGGCAAAGGATCTTCATCTTTTTGTCTTCCTGGTTGCAGCTGTGGATCGTCCTTGCTCTTTCCTCGGTTGCCTCGATCAGATTACAATAATTCTAGAATTACAAGTAAATTGAAGAAGGCCTTATGGCGAGTACAAGAGAGAGAGGGAGGTAGAAATACATCGGAGTATGAGAGAGAGAGGTGCGCAGACCTCTATTTATTAACAATTAATAAACAATCATATATCCACGATCCACACAAACCATTCATTACATGAATAATAAATTAAGTGCATACCCATGATCACGGTATGTTTTAAACATTCCACACATGATTCAGCGCATCACATGGCTAAAATAAAAGAGTTTTCAAAATATATAATTTTGGCTTTCAAAAAGCTGGGATCCAATCAAAATTGGTATTTGAATTTCGAAAATACTTTTAATTAACTTAACATGCAATTAAATCAAATTTAAAAGCAATAAACACACATCACATGCGCACACACTCCAAATTAATAATTTCATATTATTCCATACAAATTAGAACATTTCCAATAATCTAACACTTAGATTAAACTCCATTAATAATCTAACAATTAGACTATTAAAGATTAATCTAACTCTTAGATTAATCCAACAAAGTTAATTAAAAATTTAACACTTAAATTAATAATCAACCAAACTAATTATTAACTACTAATCTAACACTTAGATTAGCCAATTAATGTTAATTATTAATTTAACTCTTAAACCAATAATTAACACTAACTAATTAATAATTAATTACTCTAACTCTTAGATTAGATAATTAAAATTATCATTAATTTAACTATTAAATTAATGACTAACAGTAATTAATCAAGGACTACTAATTTAACATTTAAATCAGTCATTTAAGTTAATTATTAATTTAACAATTAAATTAATAACTAACTCAAATTAAAAATTAGATGTATTAATAATTAATAATCTAACAATTAGATTAAAAATTATTGATTACTAATTTTAACTCTTAAAAGTAGATAAATTAAGGTCAATAATTAATTTAACACTTAAACTAATATTAACCTCAATTAATCCACAACTAATTGCTAATTAATGAATCCTTAATTAACTAAATGATTTAAAATCATTAATATGCCCAATTAAATAACAATGAATAATAATTTAAAATTTTTAAAACAATTTTTAAAATTTAAAATCAAAATCCAATGCCTTTAATTATCAATAGGGTTAATAGGGTTTTTAAATGGGGTTTTAAAGGGAACAAGGCTCAGCCATCTGGCTGAGCCATTTGGCTCGGGCCCTGGCCGAGCCAGGGCTCAGACCAGGCAGGCGCCTGGCTCGGGCCTGGCCCGGTCAGGCTCTGGACCCGGTCCAGCCGGTCCGACCGGCACGGGACCGGGTCCAGCCCTCTGGTTCGCCCCCTTCCCTCCTTCCCAGCAGAACCCTAACAATGCAAGAACTTGGCGGCGGGAAGGAGGGGTTGCAGCGCCGCCGCCGGCCGGCGACCGGCGCCGCCAGGCCCCCGCCGGCGTCGCCCCAGCTCTGGCGACACGCCCGGCGCCGGCAGGGCTGCAGGTGGCCTCCGGTTGGGGTGCAATCCAAGCCCAAAAATCCCCAAAAAATCTGGTTTTTTCAAAGGTTAAAACCGATTTAGGACTTGAATTTATAGCCCTCTAAGGGCACTCCAGCGCCGACCATGGTGACCGGTGGATAGTGGTGACTATCCTCTATGGATCCGGAGTCTCGGCCGGCCATCCCAACGCTTGGGAAGCGAGTACGAAGTCGCCGAAAAGCCCCGGTTCATCATCTCACGAAGAACTCCGAAAACCCTCAAATAAAATCCGAAAAATCACAGAAAAATGATCTAAATATTTGTGTTCATCTTATGAACACTATTTCCTCATTTTAATCGGATTAAACGCATGGAATAACTCGTGGAAAAATTAATTCGGAGATCGAAACGGGACGAGAAATAGTGGAACTTGGCTCTGATACCACTGTTGGGTTTTCTCGGGTTTCTCCGGATCGCTCACGCAGCGGAAAATAAAATATTAAACAACGATCCGTTTTCCCGTTTCGAAAAACTAAAAACTACGATTATCGGATAATCGATTCTCACCGTGTGCGGATTCGAATCCGCAACCGTTCAGTTCCGTCGGTGCGACACCGCAAGCCGCGCAAGTGCCCGGCCTCTAGCGAAGTCCACGCGATCCTCCCCGCGACGGATATCCTCGCGTTCCTCTTTCTTCGCAGCCCACGAAACCTCCGCCGGTCGCCGCAATGCGCAGACGATTTCCCGTCGAACGGGATTCGGAGAAGCGGCGGAGCAGATTTGGATATGTCTGGACGCCAGAGAGAGAGAGAACAGAGGAGGGGCGGCTAGGGTTAGCAGCAGCTTGGCCTGCTCAGCCCGTTCGCTATATTTTATACTAACTGCGCGGTTTTTCATAAAAACCCCCGGTTTGTATAAAACCCACTTATTTATCCATCGCCTTGAGAATCATTTGCGTGTGACCCTTTAGGCCCAAGTACCAGTCCAGTTAATGGCCCAACAAGCCCAGTGACTCCTCACTGGCTTTATTAATCAATTAATAACCCTTTATTAATTAATTAATCAATCGAATTGATGTCATACATCGAATTCGACCGGGCCTCCTATCACGTTGGGTGCCAAGCAACACCGCGTGAACCAGGAAGGTATTGGGGTTAAGTAACCCACTCTTGGAACCTTTCCGCCGACAGTTACCACGTGGATATAATCCTTCATTCGTATAATGCTCTCGAGTCAACTCAGGGTATGGCGAGCTGTCAAACCCTAACCGGTCGACTCACTTAGATTGAATGCCCCTGATGAATATCAGAAAACTCCTTTTCCGATATTATCGTCCGCCCTGGCCAGGGACTTTTGCGCATCCTTCCTAGAGCATTCTCTCTCTAAGTACCGAGAGTGAATGATTCCTTATTGACACACAATTCCCTTCGATAGTATTCCGCTGTACCCAATCCTTGGCGTATTAGAATCACGTGGCTAGAGATTCGTAAATCAAAGTCAAAGCACAGAAGTCCACCGACAAGGTATCCTTGGTGTCTCAGGTCCGAGGACCATCCACGCAACTACGACAATAGAATCAAGCTAGTTGACAGTGAGGTACAATACCATCCAGCGATTCAGTCGGATCAGTTCAGTAAACTCATTTTCCAATGAGCACCTACATATTCGCCTTAGTGTCTCCACACAAGTGACTTATGAGATCAGTCACCCTCATCATATGAGTAGGAGTAATCTGTACTAGTATAACCGGATATCCGATGTCCTTCTCGGATATCCTCCGACTAGGAACGATTAAGAATATGTGTGTTTAAGTGATCAGTCTCATTAATATGATCTCATCATAATCTGATCACTATAGCACATATCCACAGACTTCATTATGAAACGATAATTAATACGATTTACACATAATGAATATTATGCCATTTTATTAATAAATGAACGAGATTTACATAGTCAGATTGACTTGTAGGCTACCTAAAACTAACAATCCACTGGTCCCCTGTATCACTTCAGATCCCCTGAAAACCTAGTCTGCTGAGATCCCAGGATGTGACACCTAGGATATCATAGAATCCCTCAAGTATCTATGACAGAGAACAGGACAGCAGGGAAGATAAGTTTTTTTCCTCCTCATGACCTTCCATCCTGCCCTCATGGTACCTCAGTCAGTGAACCCCATACCCTGAAGAATGTCATTGCTCTTTCTCCATCCAAAAGGAAGGTTATTATGCAATCTGACACCCATGATAATCCAGAGGTTTTGAAAAGAGTTAAAGGGAATCTGACATTGGCTACAACAACCCCTTCTGAGCTGATTGCTCTTACCAAACTGAATTATGCTCCTAGTATTATTGTGAACCCCCCGGTTAGCAGCAGAATGCATCACCAAAGAAGCAAAAAATCTTTGAATAACAATCTGCAATATGAACCCTCTGAATCCAAACAGTAGGTCGTGGCGACTGACCCTAAATTGCCGCAAGTCCCCAAATGAGGATAATTGCTTGGAACTATCGAGGTATTAAAGGGTCAGCGACAGTTCCCTTCATAAAGCAACTGACCCATTCTGTGAAGTCGGATATCTAGTTCCTCTCAGAGACTAAAGCAAAATTACAGTATAGTGTAAACTTCTTCAAATCCAGACAGACTGATAATTATCACATTGTTCAAGCGAATGGCTTAGCTGGTGGTCTCTGGCTTTGGTGGAATTCTTCGATCAACCTCAAGGTCACTCATTCTGACTAGAATCGCATTTTAGCTAGAATAGAGGAGCTCAATGGCTCTCATTGGTTTTTGATGTGTGTTTATGCTCCTGCTAATCCCAATGACAGAAGAGCTTTCTGGGACAATACTTATTCTTATATTCATAACATAAATAGCCCTATCTGTCTCATTGGTGATCTAAATGAGATTATTGGCCAACAGGAGAAATATGGTGGGAATTCAGTTACCCATTACCAAGTCAGGAAATTCCAATCATTTATATGTCAGTCTGGGCTCATTGATCTTCTTCATGAAGGGCCAGCATACACCTGGTCCAATAACAGAGCTCCCTCTTTTCATATCAAAGAAAGGCTCGATCGTGCTCTTGTTTGCTCCAATTGGTATCTTAAATTCCCTAAAGCTAAAGTCTTGCATCTACCCAGGATTGCCAGTGACCATCGACCCATTCTCCTTAACACTGCAGCCAATTCCAGTAAGAAATGTTGGCCTTTCAAATTTGAAACTGCCTGGGCTCTGCGGGACAATTTTGACAGCTCCTTAAGGAATATGTGGTCTACCACTCCTTCACTGGATTCCAATTATCTTTGCAAAACTAATTGCCTTCAAAGACTCTTGAAGAAGTGGAAGCAGGAGAATTTCTCCAATGCCAATCTTAGACTGGAGTTGCTGAGTAAGCGCCTCAATGATATTGACTCGGGCCCAATTAATGAGGAATCCATTAGAGAAGGTCAGTTGATTAATAGGCTTTATACCCAAGCCATCATTGATGAAAACGATTACTGGAAGCAACGTGCCAAACTTCACTGGCACTCAGAGGGGGAGAGAAACACCAGATTCTTTCATATTTCTGTGCTTTGCAGGCGGACTATTAACCATATTTCAGGTGTTCAGTTACAATCTGGTGCTTGGATTACTGATAAAAGTATTGTCAATGATATCTTTATTGAGTACTTCAAGGATATGTACCAGTCTCAAGACCTGGATCTTTCCTTCAAATTTTGGCAAGCTCCTGACTTATATAACAGACTGGTTACCAGGGAAGAAAATTTATGCATTTGCAGCATACCCTCGGAATCAGAAATCAAGGCTATCTTGTTCAGTATGGCCCCATGCAAAGCCCCAGGTCCTGATGGTTTTCCCCCTGCTTTCTATCAGAAGAACTGGGATATTGTCAAGAAGGAGGTAGTTGATCTAATTCAGGATGTTTTCCGAAATTCTATCATGCCTTAGTCTTTGAATCACACCAACATTGTTTTAATTCCTAAGGTAAACTCTCCAGCTACACCTATGGATTACAGGCCCATCAGTTTGACCAATGTAATCTACAAGATTTGTGCTAAAATCCTGGCTTCCCGGATCAAACCGCTTCTGTGTAGACTTATCTCTTTTAATCAATCTGCATTCGTACCTGGCAAAATGTTGCTGGATAACATCCTGATCACTGAGGAATTGGTTCATTCTATAAAAAAAAAGAAGGGTAAGGAAAGCATATTCAGCATGAAAGTGGACATTGCAAAGGCTTATGATACACTTGAATGGAATTTCATAGCTGCTACTTTGGGCAAATTTGGATTCTCTGCTGATGCAATTAACATACTTATGCTTTGTGTTTCCACTGCCTCTTTCTCCATCACTATCAATGGCCAGAATGTTGGTCATATTATCCCCTCTCGAGGTATCAGACAGGGATGTCCCCTATCTCCCTATCTATACATCCTATGTGCTGAGATGTTAACCCAACTTATCAATTCCCGGGTGAATGATGGCAGGATTAGTGCCTTTAAAGCCTGCAGGAATGCTCCTACTATCTCTCACTTAATGTTCGTAGATGATGTGGTGATTTATGGCAGAGCTAAGGATTTAGAGATCCAAGAATTCTTAGACTGCTTTAGTACATATGGTGCATGGTCAGGTCAGCATATCAACAGATTCAAATCCGGTTTGGCTTTCAGTTACAATACACCCTCTGAAATCTGTAGACATATTTCTACTCAGTTCCATATCCCTATTATGTCTAATGAGCATAAATATCTTGGGGTTCCCTTTTGGCCTAATCGAAGGAAAATTGATCAACTCTCCTATTTGGAAGGTAAATTGACAGCTAAGCTCAAGAGATGGAAGGCTCACACACTCTCAATGGCAGGAAAGGTCACTCTTATCAACTCTGTCTTAACTGCAATTCCCATTCATGTGATGAGTATTGGTTTACTTCCTATGAAGACTCTAGCTAGATTGAATTCCATTCTTTGTTCCTTCCTATGGGGTGACAAAGAGGATCATAAAAAGATTCATTTTCGAAATTGGGAGGCCATAAAAAAACATCATTATCTTGATGGTCTTGGCATTAGAGACTTGGAGATTCTCAATAAGGCCTGTGTGATGAAACTGGTATGGAAATTTATCACTGATCCTTGTTCTGTCTGGGCCTTGCTGGTTAAAGCCAAGTATTTGAATGCTTGCTCCTTCTGGGAATTGTCCAGCTCCTCTGAGGGTTCTGCCCCTTGGCAAGCTATGCTTAAAGTCAGACAGCTGGTAGATTGTCTGTGTTTCAAGAGGATACATAATGGTTTGTCCACCAATATTTGGGCTGATAAGTGGATTCCAAACCATCTTGGTCCCCCTATTGTCAGGCCTCATTTCAATGGTACCCTTCCTATGTGGGTTTTCCAATTGATACGAAATGGAATTTGGAATGTGCCATTATTAAACCCCATTTTCTCTGAAGATTCAGCCAAGGCAATTCAGTCCATTGTACTACCAATTTCTCAGGTGGGCTCTGGAGATCAATACATTTGGCCTCTCACTGAGGAGGGTTGTTTCTCCATTAAATCCACCTACAGATACTTGTCTGATACTTCATCAAATCTGTCTACTTCTATCCCCAATCCAGTGTGGAAATGTGTTTGGGATCCCCTGCTGAGAAGAATTGTTCCTCCCAAAGTTCTTCACTTCATATGGAAATGCTTAGTTGATGCATTGCCCGTCAACGCAAACATTGCTAAGAGAGTTACCAATATTAGCAGACTGTTTCAGATTTGTTTGGAAAAGCCTGAAACCACGAATCATATGCTATTTGAATGTGACTTTGCAAGACTTGTTTGGCTCGGAACACCTTTTAACTATCACTCCATACAGGATCAAAACCAGGTGGATAAGAAAATCCTGCTTTGGAGCAAACCCCCTTTTACCATTGATACTAAAGATAAATCATTCTTATCCACATGTTTCTCAGTTGCTTGGCACATCTGGAATAATAGATGTAAAACCATCTTTGAAGGTACCAAAACTAATCCCATTACCGTTATTAGACGTGCTTTGGTTGATGCTAAGTTTTGGTTGTCCTCTGTAAATTGCAATCCCATGCCTCTCCGGTTACCGAACTTAGTTTCATCCAACTAGGAATTGCCTAAGGTTGGTTCCTATAAGATCAACTTTGATGGTGCTATCTCATCAAATTATGGTGCAACTGGCATTATTATCAGAGATGGACAGGGACTTCCCATTGATTGCTTTTCTAAGATCATTGATTCACAAGATCCTACAATGGTTGAAGCTTTGGCGCTTTGGGAAGCTTTGATGTATGCTACACAGGCCAACCTGTCCGCTCAAATTTTCATTGAAGGCGATGCAGAAATCGTCATTCAGGCTTGTCTAAAGCTTAGAGCCCCTCCTTGGAAGATCAAGACCATCATCAACAACTGTCAACTCCTTTTTGATAAGTCTTGTATTAATCTCAGGTTTATTCCTCGGGCTTGTAATGGTGTGGCCCATGCCATTGCCAGGTTTGCTGCCACATCCGGCGCTGGGAATGCTTGGGTATCATCCAATTTCCCTCCTTGTATCTGCTCTGCCCTTGAGGCAGACTTATCCCATGTATCTTTTCCAACTTGAATGAAGTTCCTTTTACTGTCAAAAAAAAAAAATCAAGGATGGAACAATCCAAGGAGGAGTGGGACTTGCTGCACATTGGATCAGATCATTGTAGCAGCAGTTCAATTTTTTTTTTTAAAGGTCGGTTATATTGTGTTCGACACATCCGTTCGCTTAATCTTTGATCCGACGATTCGAAAAAAATTAAATTAAAAGATGTCACTGTTCATTAGTTCGATTTTTTACTTTTTAGATTTTTTTTAATCATCCGATCTTCGATTGAATTATACGAGCATGTCAGATATGATGAGGGCCACCATAAAAAAAATCAAAAAATAAAAATATTAGATTGCACCTCATGGAGTGCAGCAACAACAAACATAACTCTCCAAGAAGACTATAGACTCACGTCCGAACTAGGTTAAAATCTCCCCGGAGGGAGACGGTTCCTCCTAATTGGGAGGGGGATTTTAGACTATAAATCAAAATTAGCTAAAACGGGGATTTTAGGGTCAGTTGGTTTTGAAATAAAGTAATTTACAAGACTCAAAAAGTACAAAAAAGTAATGTAAAATAATTTACAACAATAGGAAAAATACTATTTTACAATTGTTTACAATATTTCACATCATTTTACAGCATACCAAATGACCACTTAATGAATGCGAAAGAAAGAGTGCTAAAAAATATGATATAACAACATTCTTCACTATAATAGAGAGTGGCTCTAGAGTCTAGACTAACCCCACCCCTCAATGGCAATAGGTAAGGGGAGGCCAGTATCAGTTCCACTTCAGGTTTTGATTTGGATCACTATCTCACTCGGTTAGACATCGTATTGCCTCATGCAAGTAACCATCTATACAGGTAGCAGCACACCAGCCCTGTCAATCTATGATCATAGAAGTAAACACAGTGTTTTTTTTCCCTACTACATACTTGTCATAGGTAAGATGTATAGGTTTACAGAGTGAGCAATTTCTGTGACATTGTTTTATAGATTACAAGTAGTTGTGCTACTGCACAAGCCTTCAATTGGAGCAAGGCTAAAACTTGTGAAATGAAGAACCTTCAAATAAGCTATATGAAACTAATCAACTATTTTTGTGTAGTCACTCCACATAAAAAGGAAGGGGCAGGAACCAGCATCCAATTCTGTTCTTCGCTGCCTATCTGACTTCCATCCACAGCCAAATTTATATTGCCATCCACGGGCATGATGTGTAATATTTGCATACGGTGTAGCCATCCTCGAAGTAGTGTCCGCCGGTCGGCATTTCTTGCAGGAACAAACTAGAGTGTTTGATGGTGGGAAAACAAAGCTGGGAGTGGGTCCTGTGGAGTCGGCGTGAGGGATGGCCAGTGGAAGGACACCCAGAAGGATGCCATAGGGTGATGGAAGGACAGCCATGAATTCCGTAAGAGATGCAAGTGTTGTATACACCTTTAATTTTAGTGATGATAAAATTACTTAATGACATCACATATCTATATATAATAATATCTTGGAGTCAACAATAGAGTGATGGTGCATTCTACAAATCTTCGGCCAGATAAAATATGAAAGTACTTAAATTCTTCAGTCACCAGGGCAAACAGTCAACCAAATCCCCAATATTGGTCAACCAATCTGATTGAGTAGGCTGTCGGAGAAAGGCAATTGACCGAACCGATTGGATCGGTCGACCGATTCACATAGTTTCCCACCCGAGAGTTTTTATAAATTCATCTGATTAAAATGACTTTTACTTTTTCAGGTTGCGTAAGTTTCAAATATGACCGTTAGAGTCTCACCTACTTATCAATGGCTCTATTATTTTGAAGCCTCCATAAAAAGAGAAGTTGCACCCATTGACGCCTAACCTTTTGCCACCAAAGAGAAGTATTCTAGAGAGCCATTTCCAAGAGAAGAAAGAACCCTAGAAGTGAAGAAAGAGAGAGAATTCAAGAGAAGAAGAGTCCTTCTTAACTCTTCCTCATTGCTACTCTTGGGAGAGGGTTTTTGGTTGACTGCTTTATCAAACTTCATCTTTCTCTCTCTCTTTTCTTGTGTGTTGTTATTTCTAGTGGTGGATTGTGTTTGTGTTAGCTTTGTGCTGTGTTGGGTGTTTTAATACACCATGTGCGAGGCTAGTTAGGCAGTAACTAGCGTGTGTACTAGATTTTCGATCTAGTGTAATACTCTATGAGGTGTAGAGAAGTGGACGTAGGCTCAATTGATTGGGATAGAACCACTATAAATCTCTTGTATTCTTTATATGTATGCTTACTTAATCATTGTTCGTTTTCTTGCGCTCAAATTTCAAAAGCTTGTGTTTTTAAAAGAAAATTTTAAAAAGCCAATTCACCCTCTCCCTTTCCTATTGGGTTTGCTATATTCACCGGGACCAACAAGTGGTATACAATCAAATGGTTCAATTTAGAAGGCTTAACCACCTTGAGTAATCCGATTAGTATGGCAAATCAAGGTACTCTCAACCTCTTCACCGAAGGACACTCCATCCATCACCCTCTGCTTGCTTCGACAGTACTAACTACATATATTGGAAGAATCGGATGACCATTTTCCTCCGATCTTAACAATACGAAGTATGGAGAGTGATTGAGAAGGACCCTTATAAGCTTTTTGAGGATGAGGATTTATGGGATGAGGAGAAAATCCGGCAATCCACAATAAATTATAATGCTATGAGCATGATGCAATATGCTATTAGTCTTAATGAATATTCTCATGTTTCTATGTGTACTTGCACCAAGGAAATGTAGGACAAACTTGCCTTGATCTACGAAGATATAAACCAACTGAAGGAGACCAAGGTGAACTTACTAATCTCTGAGTACGAACTATTCAATATGAATCCAGAGGAAATAATTTTGGAGATGTTCTGGTGCCTCATCGAAATTAGCAACAGGATTAAAGTCCTAGGTAAGGAGTACTCTAACTCCAAAATTGTTAGAAAGGTCTTATGTTCTCTTCCTTCTTCTTGGAGTCCAAAGATCACCACCATAGAAAAAACTAAGGACCTCTCTTCTCTCTCTCTTGATGAGCTCATAGGGTCTCTAATGACCTATGAGATAAACTTTAAGAAGGATGATGATGAGGATAATAAGAAGAAGTCTATTGCACTCAAGACTACATCAAGAGTGCAAGATTCAAGCGACGAGGATGATAGTGATGAAGACAAAGAAGAAGTTGGCTATGATTATACGCCAATTCCGGAAGTTCCTAGAAAAGAAGAAGAATTAAGGATACCACAAGAAGCCAACAAAGAAGGCACCAATCAAGGGAGAGTCAAGCAAGAAAGATGACATAATTTGTTATAAATGTAAGAAGTCGGAAAACATGCAGGGTGAATGTCCCGAATTACACAAGAAGTTCAAGAAGAAGAAGTACAAAAAGAAAAAGGCGATGGTCTCAACATTAAGTGATGAAGACAAGACATCATCCGAAGATGAAGATAACAACATTGCCAAACTTTATTTGATGGCTCTAGAGGAAGAGTCAACCGAGGTAAATTCTTACAATCATTCCCGTACATTTGAGCAATTACAAAAAACTTTTGACAGTATTTATGAGAAATATAGAAAGTTCAAGAAGGAGAACAAGGAGCTTAAGAAAAATCTATCTATCTTAAGTGACAATTATAATGCTCTTAAACTCGATATGTTTCTCAAAAAAATGAATCTTTGAAAGTATAAAATGTTAAACTTGCTAACAAGATTACTCACTTTGAGAAAGAAGTGCCTTACATGAAGGATAAAATTTGTAATCTCAAATTAGAGCCTGACATCTTGACCGAAGGAACAATTGAGCTCACAAAGCAGCAAGGTAAGATGAAGGCAACTTCTAGAACTCAAGGTGAACAAGTTACCTTCAAAAGAGAAGGAATGATAGGTTTCAATCTCATAGGAGGCCTCAGTACAATGTACCAATTTCAACTTGTCATGCATGTGAAAATAGAAAGTTTTATAGTGGTAATCATCAATTCTGGGGTAATGCACATGCCTTTAGGAACATATAGACTAACTGTGGTTATGGTTATAATGGTAGTTATAATTATACTCATGGTTATAGATATGGCACTTGGACCAATCATTATGGACCCAAAAAACTTAGGTACTAAAGAATAAAGAGTGAATGTGTTTTTTATTGTAGGTATGCCTTGAAGCAACAAAAAAAGATGGTATCTTGATAGCGGGTGTTCAAGGTATGTGACGGGCGACAAGTCACAATTCAATCATTTGAAGAAAAATAAGGGAACCGTTACATTTGAAGATGATAAAATAGGGAAAGTCCTAAGTTTTGGAAATATTAATTCCTCTAACTCTATTAAAAGTGTGCTTTTTGTGAAAGATTTAAGACATAATTTTCTTACTATTACTCAATTTATATGATGAAAACTTCCGAGTTCTATTTGAATCCTCTCATTGCATAATATTGGATAAGAAAACTAATGAAGCGAGATTCATTGGTACTCGAACTAATAATGTTTATACAATTGGTCTTGATGAAGTAGATAATAAAGGTGTTTACTTAATTGCTAGTGATAGTGATGATGTTGCATGACTTTGGTACCGTAGGCTTGAGCATGTTAGTGTTGGAATTATTTCCAAATTATCTAAACATGACTTAGTCATAGGCTTGTCAAAATCTTCTAGTACTCTTGATAAGATTTATGATGTTTGTGCCATGGGTAAGAATATTAGATCATCATTTAAATATAATAATATCGTTTCTACTAATAGGCCATTACAATCGCTTCATATCGATTTGTTTGGTCTAACTCGGACTTCTAATTTGGGTAGGAAGAGATATAGTTTCGTTATAGTAGACAACTATTCTAGATTTACTTGTCTTTATTTTTAACTCATAAAAGTGATGTTTTGAATGAATTTATGAATTTTTGTAAAAAGGTTCAAAATGATAAAAGGTATACCATCACATCAATCCGGAGCGATCACTGTAAGAAATTTGAGCATATGTTGTTTAAAGAATTTTGTGTTAAGAATGGTTTTGAATATAATTTTTCTTCTCTAAGGACATCACAATAAAATGATGTAGTGGAAAGAAAAAATAGAACTTTAATAGACATGGCACGAACCATAATTTATGAAAACAATTTACCATAGTATTTTTGGACGGAAGTCGTAAATATCGCTTGTTATATTACTAACTGTACTATGATTCGACCAATCTTGAAGAAGACATCGTATGAATTTTACAAGGGTAAGAAGCCAATGATTTCTTACTTCAAACTATTCAGTTACAAATGCTAAATCCTCAATAATGGTAAGGATAATTCGGATAAGTCTGATGCGAAAAGTGATGAAGAAATATTTGTTTGATTATTCTTTGAATTCTAGAGTTTACCATGTATTTAATAAAAGAACTCTTGTTGTTGAAGAATCTATTCATATAATCTTTGATGAATCTGACCACTTTGCGAGATGCGAGCATGATGATGATGATGATGAAATGGAGATCTTTGAGAAATAAGTAGAAGATATCCACATCGACCCATCGGAGCACAAGAATGATTATATACAAGGAGATCTATCTCAAGCACTTGATAGTGATGACAAAGAGGATCCTCCAATCGAATCTCTTCAACCAACTCCAAGAGCACC
Source organism: Zantedeschia hybrid cultivar (assembly GCA_030544215.1). Taxonomy (NCBI): domain Eukaryota; kingdom Viridiplantae; phylum Streptophyta; class Magnoliopsida; order Alismatales; family Araceae; genus Zantedeschia; species Zantedeschia hybrid cultivar. Next base: position 7,623,955 of record JARZZO010000013.1, on the reverse strand, counting down.
TAAAGGACTATCAAAAGCATGGAATACATGAAAAGCCATCCAAAGGTGAATATTATAGGAGATCCATCATCCGGTATGCAAATTAGATCATTAAAAAGACATATATTAGAATGTGATTATTTAACTTTTATTTCTCAAATAGATTCGAAGAATATTGATGATGCTTTGAATGATGAATTTTGGAACTTGGCAATACACAGATAGCTCAACCAATTTGAGAGGAATAGAGTGTAGACTCTAGTTACTCGTCTGAAAAATCATTTAGTAATTAGAACAAAATGGATTTTTCAAAACAAACTTAATGAGACGGAAGTAGTAATTCGGAACAAAGTAAGACTTGTAATTCAGGGATATTACCCACAGGAAGGCATCAATTTAGATGAGTCTTATGCACTGGTTGCTAGATTAGAAGCAATTTGTTTATTACTTGCACATGCATATTCTGGAAATATTCATTTTTTTCAAATGGATGTAGAAAACGCGTTTTTAAATAGTTTTATTAAAGAAAAAATTCATGTTGAGCAATCGCCGAGATTTAAAGATCCTAAGTTTCCATATCATGTTTTCAAATTGCAAAAAGCCTTATACAGCTTGAAGCAAGCTTTGCGTGCTTGGTATGAATGGTTGAGTTGATTTCTGATCGAATATGATTTCGAACGTGATATTGTAGATAATACACTCTTTCCTAAGAATCATGATGATAACATACTTGTAGTTCAAATTTATATTGATGATATTGTATTTGGAGTTACTAATGAGGTGTTACGTCAAGAATTTTCTAAAATCATGTAGAGAGAGTTTGAGATGAGTTTTATGAGAGAATTGAATTTTTTCATTGGACTTCAAATCAAACAACTAAATGATAGAATCTTCATCAACCAGGCAAAGTACACAAAAAAAACTCTTGAATAAGTTCGGACATGAAAAGGCAAAGTTGCTCACAACCCCTATGGCTACATCCACCAAATTAAATGCGGATAAAAATGATAAGGATGTAGATACCAAGCTAGATAGAGGTATGATCAACTCACTCTTATATCTCATAGTAAGTAGGCTAGATATTTAATTTAGTGTATGTATGTATACTCGATTTCAAACCAAACCTAAAGAATCTCATTTGATTGTTGTTAAGCATATTTTTAGATACTTTGCACATACTATTAATTTTGGTTTATAGCATCCTATCGGTAGTTTATTTAACTAGGTGAGTTATTCTAATGCCGATTACAGTCGATTGTAAAATGGATCAAAAAAGTACAAGTGAAACTTGTCGATTTCTAGAAGGATGTCTCATTTCTTGGTCCTCTAAAAAATAAAACTTCGCTGCACTATCAACTGCCGAAGCAGAATATGTGATCGCACGTAGTTGTTGTGCACATGTATTTTAGATAAAACATCAAGTTAATGACTATAGATATGATTTTCATAAAATACCCATTTATTGTGACAACACTAGTGCAATAAATCTTACTAAGAATCCATATCAACACTCACGCACTAAGAACATTGAAGTTCGACATCGTTTCATTAAAGATCATGTGGTTATGGGTGTATTGAATTATTTTTGTCGATACCACACACCAATTAGCGGATATCTTCACCAAACCACTTAGTGAAGAAAGATTTACTTCTATACGCCGTGAGCTAGGCATGTGAAAAATCGCCTCTTGAATGGTTGAATTATGACATACATATTTGGTCTCTAGGTTTAATACTCTCTAGTTTTAATAATCTTTGTACCTCATTGAATAGAAGAACACGTGAATATGAGTTAAGTATGTCACTAACATCAAACTTCAAAATTGCCATCTTAAATAAATAAATATAATTAAGATTCAAAAGAGATAAAAAAAAATCAACAACAAGAACAACAAAACAAAACAAAAAGAATCTGACTGTTCTGAGAGAACGATCGACCGATCCAGGGGTTTCGGTCGATTGACTCTCTTAGACATAAACATGTTTTTTTGTTTGAGCAGAATGGTCGATCGGTACACGACCGAAAGCCGCAGACATAAATACATTATTTCTATAGGTCACATCAATCAATCGATTGATATGTGTTGGTTGACGGAATCTGGCCCAACCTATATTGTAGAGTAATTTGTGTATTCTTAATATGCTCCATATTTTGGTGACAACATACTATGAAAATGTCAGGACTTTGTCTCCAAGAGAGTGAGAGAAATCTCCTTATTTCATCAATTAAGATGCTGACAGATTCTTTTATAAGTTGTGTAAGCTCTGTAAGTTAGTCGTTTTTAGAGTTCTTTAATTCTTACGATTAAAGAGCTAACTGGAACTTCGATTAATCTTTAGAACTTCAAATAACTCAAAGAGAGTTCAGTGTTAATCAACACATTACTCTCTGAGTTAATCGAAACAGTTTTCTACTAGAACCATTTGATTTTATCCAAGTGTTCTATCGATTAAGTGACTAAGTATTACTTCAATTAACGTTGACTTAGTCAATTAAAGAACTAAAGATTCACCTCGAATAAGATTTTGTAAGTTTCCTATCGATTAACGTTATTAAGTTTCATTCGATTATCGTTAAGTTACTCACCTCGAATCAAGTCTAAGTCTGACCTCGATTAACAGTTAAGAGACCATTTCGATTAGCTTTATAATGTTAATCGAAACTCAACTTAGAATTATGTTTTGTACTTCAATCGAAATAAAGTTTTAAGTTTCATTTCGATTAGCGTTTTGAGATATCTTTTGATTACTGATACAATGCTAATTGAAGTTTCGCTTTCGGACTTCACTTCGAGTAATAATTTATGTTTCCTTTCGATTAACGTTTCTAGCGTTACTTCGATTAACGATGTATTTTATCTTGTCTGAACTTAAGTGTCATTTTGATTATTGATCATAGGTCTCATTGTGATTAGTGAACAAATTGAGACTTCGATTAGGGAGAGACTTCACTCAAGTTTCATCATGTATCTCATATCGATTAAGACTTTGAATAACGCTTTAGATATCACTTCGATTAACTAATTCTTGTATTTTAAATTAAGTCATTCTTCTAATCTGAGTGAGAGTCACATGTATATTGATTAACGATCTGTTTGTGTGTTAGATTAATACTCACTTACTGACTACCATTAGTAGCCAGATTTTCACTTCAATTATCGATTGTTTGTGATTTAAACTCTTGACTTATATTTAAAGTATTGCATTCTGATTAACCTATTGTTTTGGCTAGCATTACTTTACTGAATTTGACTTTAAATTAGTCGGTACTGCCAAGATATATTTTATGTATACTTTTTACCTGAAATCTCTATCATATCTTTGTCTGATAGTTTTGTTATCTTTTTAATATGACCATGTACTATTATAGACTTATGCTACCAACTGCCGCTATGGCAGGAAAAGTAAAGTTGTCTTTTTAGTGTTTGTGCTTTCTACAGAATGAATCAGATAGCACAGATCTGTACTTGAGGAAGCTTCTATGTATTAAACAAGCTACCTTGAGTCTAGCAATGTAGAAGTCCAACCATTCCTCTCTCCAACCTCTCTCTGAAAAATGTAAGCATTAGATATAGGCAGGAAGATGTCACTATCAAGCACTAACTAGTCTAATAGACTGAGATTTTGAAGAAACTATTTATATAGAAGCTCTTTACCAGAGAGATTTGACCCAGAAGAACATACTTCATTGCAAAAAGAAAAAGAGCATCCAAGTCTTCACAAGTGCAAAAACATCTAGCTTACTAAGAGAGAGCCTGAAGATCTCAATAGTCTTGCTTCATTACTGATCATCTTTAGATCAAGACCTTTGTTGCATTATTGTTCATTTATTGTCTTGATATGTGTTGTGTTCTTTGTGAACACTTGCCTGATTTTTAGGCATTCTCTGTTAATTCAATCTTCACTATATTGTTTCTCTTCTTGGCTATAGAAGAGAGGGCCTGCTGGAAGTAGGAGGTTGTTCTTCTTCGTGTTGAAGAGAGGGCCTGCAATTGTAGGAGGTCTGTATTGGTTGTAAGCTGCAAGAGGTTGGTACCTTAATGTTAGTGGAACTCCCAAATGGTTTCTTAGAGACTGGACGTAAGTCTAGATAGATCGAATCAGTATAAATGTGTTGTGCATTTACTGTGTGATTGTTTCTTTGTTTCTTTCTCTTTCTGTCCATTATTAGCTTCCACATTTAGTTTTAGTTCAAGTAATTTTTTATAACTCATTCACCCCCCTCTGGGTTAGTCTAGCCTTGGGCAACATATATAAGACTGGGCCGATCGAACCCATATCTCTCCCACTTCATTTCTTTTTTTCTCCCCAACCCTAGCCGCCCCTCTCTCCTCTCCTTCATCCACCCTCTTACTCCATCTCCCTCACACTCTCCACCCCCTATTTTCTTCTTGATCTAGGTTGATCTTGACCTAGAAAACCATCTCCACATTCCAAACCCCCTTGTTTCAAAACCTGTTTTCATTTTGGCCATCAAATGGCCCCTAGCAAGTGGCTAGTAGAAGAGTTACAGGATCTTCATCTCAAGCACCTTAAGAGGTGAGAAGAAAGAAAAGAGAAGAGATTGGAGCATCTCATGCTTCCAGGATTCCCTATTTTTCCAAATCCAGAAGCAAGGGAACGATTTCTCAAGAGGTTTGTGCCTCATTCTTAGTTCTAGACGAGTTGATTTTCTAGAGTTGGATGATGAGTTACCGGAGCTTAGAGCCATTTTTCAAGTTCAAGGATGGGTTAAGTTTATGCAATTAGATGGGTTATACTATCCCACACTTGTGCGACAATTCTATTGCAATTGTGAAGTAAATGGGAAAAACCTAAAAATCTTTGTAAGGAGTGTTGAAATCAATCTAACTGATGAATTTATTAGAGGCACTGGATCTCCCTGATAGAGGGCATGCTAATCCAAGCTTGGTAAACCAACGAGATGCACTATGCATTATTACAAAAATTCCAGAATTGGTAGAGGAAGTTAGATTGAACTCCAACAGCTTCCCTCCAATGTTCAAGCTCCTCCATCATATGATGACCACTATCATCACTCTGAAGGGAGGAAGTAGAGATGAAGTAACAAATGAACATATTTTTCCTATGTCACTTGATCGAAGGGAACTCTATCAATCTACCCTTCTTCATTGGAGCATTAATTCGGAAAATTTTCTACTTAAACACCCAGTCTCTCGCCTATCCCACAATTATCACCAAATTAATAGAAAAGGTTGGAGAAATGTTTATAATGAGTCCTCTGATATGATCTAGGCCAGCAATGTATACAACCTGTACCATTATATGTCCATGGACTTCTACTTTATGGATGGTGTATTCTATAGAGACCTTAGGAGAAAAGGAATAATGGATAAAGATAAAATGCTAGAAGAACCTGCTGAAAATATAGGTGAACCAGCACAAGAGAGTGAGCCAGCTCCAGACCACCCTATGGTTGAGGGGAAGCATGTGCCACTTGAGCAGCCGTTTCAATTTCCTAAGCACGCTTATTGGGACATCTTGTAGAGAATATAAACAATCTTGTAGAGAATAGAAACATTCTACATAGTTAGTTTGACAGCTTGGACGGTCATGTCACTACTTTGCATGATAAAGTCAACACTCTGGATAGACGATTTGATAGCTTGGCAAACGAAGTACAATAACTTCGTATCACTCAAGATAGCTGGAGCCAGAGTATGAAAGCACAAAATAAGATGATTCAAGACATTTGGGGTCATTTTTTCGGCAGCACTCTTCAACCTCCTCCATCTTGACTCTTGAATCCTATTCCATGACCTCATATGCTAGCTATCTTATCCAAGGCTATGTCTATTAGGGTATCTATAGCATTATTGTTTTAGACTTTTGCTCATCTACTCTCACGCCTTCCTTGTGTTAGTCTGAATTGTTATTTATACTTTGGATTAGATCTTGTATTCAACTTATTATGCATTCTTTTGATTAAGTTTAACAATGTCCTTTTATGATGATGTCATAAAGATGGAGACAATGCTATCTATGGTGCTTACGATGCTATCTATGGTGTTCGCAATGTTTTATTGATTTGAGATATGGTTGGCTTACATAAATTGACTAGTTTGAATGTTTGGTGGTTAATTCACATGGGTTATTAAATGATTGGCCTACATGTATTTTACCTTGATAAGTGATGATTGTTCACATGTACTTTATCTTGAGAGATTGTTTTGTCATCATAAAAAAGGGAAAGCTTGTTGTATATACCCCTAATTTTAATGATGATAAAATTACTTGATGACATCACTTATCCATGTAAATAATAATGTCTTTGAGTCAACAATAGAGCGATGGTGCATTCTACAAATCCACGGCCAAATAAAGTATGAAAGTATTTAAATTTTTCAGTCACCAGGGCAAACGGTTAGGCAAATCCCCAAAATAGATCTACCAATTTGATTGAGTAGACTACTAGAAAAATGCAATTCAAAGACCCCTGGTCAGGCGACCGACTCACACAGTTTCCCACCCAAGAGTTTTTATAAATTCTTCTGATCAAAATGGTCGACTAACCTATCAAATCGGTCGATCAATTTTCAATTTTTTTAGGTTGCATAAGTTGAAATATGATTGTTAGAGACCCACCTACCACCAACGACTCTATTATTTTGAAGCCTCTATAAAAGAGAAGTTGCATCCGTTGAAGCCTAACCTTTTGTCATCAAAGGGAAGTGTTAGAGAGCCATTTTCAAGAGAGGAAAGAACCCTACAACTGAAGAAAGAGAGAGAATTCAAGAGAAGAAGAATCCTTCTTAAGTCTTCCTCAATTGCTATTTTTAGGATAGGGCTTACGGCATCAATTGCTTCATTAAGCTTCATCTTTCCCTCTTTGTGTGTTGTTGTTGCTTGTGGTGGATTTTGTGTGTGTTGGGTTTGTGTCGTGTTGGCTGTTTTAATACACCGTGTAAAGTTAACTAGGCCATAACTAACGTATGTACTAGATTTTCGATCTAATATATACTCTACGAGGTATAGAGGAATGGACATAAGCCTAATTGATTAGGAATGAACCACTATAAATCTGTTGCGTTCTTTATGTATATGCTTACTTAATCATTGTTCGTTTAGCTTGTATTCTCAAAAGGAATTTTTTAAAAATCCGATCTCCCTTGTTCCCCCCCTCCCCTTTGGGTTTGCCATATTCACCGCGACCAACAGCGAGGGTGCCGTGCCTCACTTGGATGGATGGAGAAGAAAGAAAGGCCCTGGGAAGGGCATTTTGAAGATGTCCTACAACAATGGGAGCCACGACTCCTTTCATTTTTTCGATACCAAAGAAGGAAAACACAAACATAATGACTTCAATTTTTGAAGTGAAATGCTTTTGCACGGGGGGCGGGGAAACAAAATAGCTGACCTAAAATGAACTCCCCTTTCCGCCCCTTTGACCATCTAGAAAGTCCACATGCTCACTGTCCTACCATTAAATGCACTCCAATGTCATTTGCTACCATTAAATGCACTCCAATGTCATTTGCACGTTAACGCACACGGGGCAAAACCGTATTAAAAAAAATTATCCACGGACTATGATCTCAAGAACATCCTGAAACTCTCGAACGCATCAGAGTGCATGATGCTCTAGAGCGCTCCAGGCACTGATGTGCTCGAAAACTTCAGAATGCTTTCGAGCACTCCAAGAACACTTTCGAGAGCATGATGCTCATGATGAGAGCTTTAGGATGCTCCCGAGTGCCTCTCATGAGCGTTATGTTTTCGAGAGCGCCCTGATGCGTTTGAAAACTTCAGGATATTCTCGAACACTTTAAGATGTGCTCGAGATCACAACCTGCGGATAATTTTTTTTATTAAATTTTTTAATCCAGCTCCACCCCCATGCGCGCTGACGTATGAATGACATCCAAACATATTTAATGATGAGATAGTGAGCATATGAACTTTCTTGATGGCCAAAGGAGATAGAAGGCTCATTCCTGGTTAACTATTCCCCAAAACCCTCCCCCCTCCCCCAGCGTTGCAGCAAGCATTTCTCTTTTTAAAATCCACCTCCAACCATAGGCATTTGTTATCGCTAAATGCCCCATTTCTGATTCCCGACAAATCCATTAACAAACACGTCCCATCGTGGCTTGCACAGCACTTTGACATCAGAGGAGCGTGATGCCTGATTTGCTGGGTACAAACACGCCATTCTAGAGGATCTCATAGGATCTCATATCTTCTTTCCTCTCAAGTACAACCAAGGAGATAATAAGGGCAAAATGTTATGATCACTGATTACCCCCTTTTAAGTGATCTTTCTGCAACAAAGCGAAGGAAGAGATAACAGGGACTAAAATTGGTATGACATAAATTACCACCACCATTCGACTGTTGTCGTGCCGTTAGTTGTTCTAATAGAATCTGGCATACAACTTCGAAATCATGAGACCACTTCCAAATTATCATTTCGATACATATTGCTTAATTTTTCAATATATGCACAGGACAAAGTCAACTAAGCATGTAAGAATCCACGTCACACAGAGCAAGATGCTTGGTAGCAACTGATGATGTCAAACAAACCAAGTTTTTCATGGGAGTGACTTCCTCTACCTTACAGAGATGCTAAGAACCATTTACATGTCGTCAATATTCATTGCTACTCTTGAGATGCCACTTATCAGAAAAAAGGGGAAAAACAAAACTCTTGAGATATCTGTACACTACCAGTCCTTTTTTCTCTTTAAAGGGGTACACTACCAGTCCATTAGACCATATGTACATGTTTGAAAAGCGGACACATGTCATCAAGGTGCCAAAAAGCACTCAAATATTCCAAGAGAAATAAAATCCAAGTGGTAAGGACAACAATAAAGGAAATCATGTGGCAGAGGTGATCACTGGAAAGTTGGCAGTGGAAGAGTTAATCTATCATGGTATATTTAGCCAGCAGCATAGATGAGGAAGATATCTAAGAAAAGTCATTCTTGTCACTCCTCAACAGCTCATCTCGGTCGATGAAACGGTCAAGGAGTTCTTTGTCTTGCACAACAATGCATTCTTCTTCCTTCCCAAACCAACTGTAGCACCTCTTCGCTACGTAATCATAAACTAAATCCCTTAATGGAGGAGGGATGACAAAGAGTACGCTGAGAGCTGAGTATGGTAATGGTAAGTAGGTAGCAACTTTTAGTGCAGCTGCAAACAATTCCGTGCATCAGTTGCATACAGAAACATAAACACCAAAGCATCCTGAATTTTTGGAACCAAAAAGAAGCTGCTACAGAGATAAATCAAACAGTGAACAATCAACAAGCAGGAAAATATATGAGGAGGAAAAATGGCACTCAAGGTTGATAAATTATATAAATAGGATGGATTTTGACGGCTCACACAGGTAACAATGCAACAGCTGAATCCATGCAACCTGGCTGCTACTAATAATTTGGAAATCCTCTGAAATATCGTTCAGTACACACACAAAAGTAAACCACTTTATAAAAAAGGAACTAAAATAACCATGGGAATGTAGTCAAAGGCAAGCAGTGAGCTAGGCAACGAGGGGTTCACCTTAACCTCAGCTTAGGCATTTGAAGAGGAAACTAAAGTAATGATATATACGACTTCAAGAAACATTGATCATGTCCAATATGTAAAAATCAATTTGCATACATCACTAAAATAAATAGTGGATGGTTCTACAAATCATCAAAAGTAAGAAAACTGCACCTTTGGAGGGCTTTTAACCCCCTAAACATGGGTAGAGTATTGATAAAAACTCTCCACATCAGGAACTGCAACTTCTGAGGGCTTTTAACCCCCAAACAGAAGAGAAGATGACAAATCTACTTCCACCGTCAGATATGATAGAGCATATAGACTTGACAGAATGAACCCCCTTCTTCTCCCATCTCCAGATCCACTGGTCTTCCACTGCTGGCTCCAGCGTGAAGGGCTGCAAAATCTGAAGCAACATAAATGGGTCTCCCAACTCTTCCTCTCTCAAATGTCTCCTAAATAAAGGACTCCAAGTAGTCTGATCAGCTGCTCCTTGGCTACTAACGAGACATAGGCCACCTGTTGCAAAGGCTGAGAGGAACACCACACATCCTCCTAGAGAAGTGTACTCCTGCCATTGCCCACTACAATAAGTGATCATGTCTTGACAATATCGGCACAAGCAAGAATACCCTTCCAAATAAGGAAGACATTAAAAGTAGTAGATAGGAGGATATCCCATTGCCTATCAGAGGCATGGTACTTCTAAGAGATCACCTACGCCCATAAACCCCATCACGCTGTACCAACTTCCAGAGCCACCTTGAGAGGAGTGCCAAGTTGAACAACTTAATGTTCTTCAAACCCAGGCCTCCGTTCTCCTTAGATCTACAAATATGACCCTAGGAAACATGAAAACCTCCCCACTTCACCTCCTATGATCCATGCCAAAAGAACTTGCATGAACAACGTTCAGTTTCTTGACCACATAGTGTGGGATCCTGAAAATAGAGAGATAGTAAATGGGCAAAGAAACCAGCACAGATCTACACAAGGTCAACCTGCCTCCATAAGAAAGCAACCTCTCCTTCCGCCCTACCATCCGCCCTACCAACCGACGATCAAACTTTTACACCACCTACTCCCCGTCTTTGCAGCATAGCCCTCCTAGTGCGAGTGACATCCCCATATATGAAATAGGAAACTCTCCCCTGTGGCATGCCATAATAAAGGAAGCCCTCCCCAGCTCGACTCCCCAACATTGATGCCAAACAGTTGACTCTTGAGGAAGTTGATTGACAATCCTGAAACATCTCTGAGGAGCTCCAAGATGAGCCTAGCAATGAATAATTGTTCTTTCGCAGTAAAAAAGAAGAGGATCGTGTCATCGGCATACTGAAGATGGGTGACATGCATCCCCTGCTGGGTAGCCTAGAAACCCCTGAAAAGGTCCGTGGCCTCAACTCTGCACCATACTTTGCTTAATATTTGTGCCACTAAAATGAAAGGTAGAGGCGACATGGGGTCCCCCTGTCTGAGACCATGCCCACTGTGAAAGAATGGAGTATGTTACTTGTTAATGAACACAGCAAAAGTAGCAGAGCAGACACACTCCTTAATCCACCTTGTCCATCTGTCACCAAATCACATCTTGGAAAGGACTTACTAATAAGCAATCCTAGTTTACCCTGTCATACACATTTTCAAAGTCCAATTTCTGTAGAAAGCCACTTCTAGGCTACACCTTCATGGCATATAGAGCCTCAAGAGCACAAGGAAGTTATCCTGAATAAATCTCCCCTTGACAAAGGCACCTTGGTCCCACTAATCAGCCTGCCAAACACATGCTCAAGTATGAGAGCCAATGACTTTGTAATGATCTTGTAAACTCCATTCAGCAAACTAATGGGCTTGTAGTTAGATAAGCAGTCCACCCCCTCTTTCTTAGGGATTAGTGTAATTAAAGTCTTGTTGATACCTCGAAGGTGAGCCCTACCTTCCTGAAAATCAAGATCTGCCTGTATGATGCCTTCATAATATCCCAACAATGCTGAAAGAAGAGCAAGGGGAAACCATCCAGACCTAAAGCTTTGTCACTTGTAAGAGCAAAGACCACCTTCCTGATCTCCTCTTCCAAACATGGGCAACAAATACTCTCCATCTCCTCGGCTGATAAAGTGGGAAGAAGGTTCGAAGCAAGAGACGACCTCCTGAAGGTATCCTCCGAGAAGAGTCTAGAGCAAAAGGCCATGGCATGCTCCTTCAACTGAGAACCTCCTGAATACACCTGATCACCATCCCTAAACATCCTGAACTGGTTCAATCTTCTCCTACCAGAAGCAATCCGTTGTAAGTAGGCTATGTTCTTACCTCCCTCTTTGATCCACCTCTCCCTGGACCTTTGCTTCCCAAATATCTCTTCCTTGAGGAGAATATCATTAAATTCTACTCTAAGCCTTTCTCTATTCGGCTTATCTTCAGCATCCAACAGACCTGCTTCTTCAAGGGCATGAAATGCCTCCAATTGTTCCACAATTCTGTCCTTGGCCACTTTACCTAGAAGGGTCCTAGAAGCTCCCCAACTTCTACAAGCAGAAGTCAACCTTTTGATTTCCAGCAAACAGTTGTTCCCCCCAGCAACACTACCCTGCATCGGGCCCCAGCAATAGGCAGGCAAGATGAAAGCTCTAAATTAAACCTTCAAACCCCAAAGAAAAAGGAGGGACAAATTGAAAAATAAAAACACAAACCCTAGAAAAAAGAAATTTAGGGTGGAAAAAGAAATAGGTTAGAAAGATGGGAGTGAATGAAATTTCCTTATAGGACTAATGGGCCTAATGGGCTAGTTAATGGGCTCTTAGGTGGGCATTAGTGGACTGTTAATGGGCCTCAAAATATGGGACTTTAATGGGCTTTTATTGGGCCAAGAATTTAAGATTTTATGGGCTGTTATTAAGCTTGTCTTGTTGGCCCTTGAAAGGGCCGGAATAGGGAGGTGGTGAGAGAGGGAAGAGGAGAGAGAGGTGGTGGAGAGAGTGAAGGAGAGAGGCGATTCGAGAGAGAAAGAGAAAGAGGGAGTATGGGAGAGGAAAGAACAGCAAGAAGAGGGAGAATTTGAGGGTGAAGAAGTTAGAAAAGAAAGAAGAATAGATAGAGCGAGATACCTTGAGATGACATAAAGAAAGAAAGAAAGGGAAGGAGGGCTGCAGCAGGGTGACTCTTCCCCCGAGCAGAGGCTGCAGCGTCGGCTTCTCTCCAATACGGACGAAGGAGTTCTCTTTGCGCTAGGTTCTCCATTCTTGAGAGGTAGGGTCATACTCCTGCTGTTGTTTCTTTTATTTTGGGTTCCATGAAAAATAGGGAAAACTCTGTACATTTAATTCTGTTTTGGGAGACTTGTTAAAGGGGTTTTTAAGACTAATAAAAGAACATGATTTTAGCATGCTCCAAGAGTGATTTCAGCATGTTTCCTATCATTTTAAGTGCTGTTTTAGTAAAGACCATGCTAGAGTTTAGTTATTTCAACATAATAAGAAGGAAGATGATGATGTTTATGAACCCCACATAATTTGATTATGAACCATTCTCCAACTCGGAGAACCACATCAGAAAAACTGTCTTGCATGATTTAGAACCAAATACTAGCACAAAAAACATGAAATTTCCCTTCTTACGAAACAAAAAAGAACCCGATGGACCAAGTCCATATATAGCTCACATGAGCATGAAAACTATTAATGAAAAGAAAGACTTGGTACTTTCTAACTACCTATGTTATTTAGAATTATATTGTTATTACTCTAGCATTAAATATGAAAGAATATCTATGATGATGATGACCCCAAGAAGGGGGTAAGAGAACACTAGGAGACACATACTAGTGCACCCCCATGAAAAACTTATGCAATAAATTGAAGGCAAGAAGGTCTTCCATGATGAATAATGGTTTCTTATGACGTTTCACTTTTTTAAGATTAAAGCGGCGTCACTTCATTAGCGGGACAGGCCCATACGATCTATTCCCTAGGGATAGGAGAATACCTAGGTTAAGCTCCTTACGATGTATGGTGTCGAGGCAAAGAGCATCCCTTTTTCTTACAACAGAATCTAAATTTCGGAACTCAATTTAGACGAAAGATAGAGATCCTACTTGAGTGCACTCATGAGCTAGGACATGGATACTGCGGTCAGGAGACTGCAGACCTACGTCAGCCTATTTTTCCACCTCATCCAATCACTATCCGGAGGCCTTCTGGAACAAACAGGTGGAGGCCGACAAGACTGTCAGTGGACGGCCTGCCTAATCACTATGACCACTAGTGAATGGTCATCTCTGCCACTTCGAGTTAAAGGGTGAGTCAACAGTCAGTGCGCCAATCAACTACGAGTTACAAATCAGTCTAAGAAAAAGAAAGATTGTAACTCATCCCTGAGACCCTATGAACATGACTTTTAATAGTTAGTTTCCAATCCCTTCAACGTTAGTACAAATTATAATTAATTTATAGTTACCACTAAGTAGAGAAGAAAAGGAAAGGAAACCCGAGCATGAAATCTGATATATGAAGATTAGTGAATATATGTTATATTCTTGTTAACTTTTCCGTCTACTCTTCCTCGCACTTATTAGAGTTGCATCTTACATCATAGCATGAACCACCTCATAAAAATACAAAGAAAAAGATCATGCATGCTTAGTAAAAAAATAAAATAAATCTTCTTTATGAAAGATGAGAGAATGAGGTGATGTGCGAGGGATAACAATAGGGATATAAATAATCTCCACTGAGATCTCAATTACGAGTTCTCATAAAAGATTTAAAATATGTTCCTTCAGTAAGTCCATCGGAGTTTTAGTCAGTTGTGTAATATTAAAGTGTTGTAATTTATTTATTTCTCTTGCACCACTGTACTTTCTTTCCAGTATGTAATTAAGGACATGTGTGTAATAAAATTTCAATTTATGTGTGTTGCTTCCTTATGATGAGATTGTTTATTTGTGTACTTGAGATTGTACCTTTGTTCAGTTAAAGATCTTGGAAGGCAGATTTTGGTCCGGGTAACAGATTCACTACTCGAGATTCCAGGTTCAGACCCTCCTTAGTAATGGGACCATTACAAGTTAAATATTAAGGATGATGATAGTGAAATATAATATGCAAAATCTCGTCACTAAGTAGCTTAGCTGCAATTTTGTGACTAATATCATTGGTGTGCATTGGCAGCAACTGAAGGTTAGCTTGTTTTCATTAATGCTACTGTTGTTCCTTTGGTTTTATTCTCAGTAGGGAGGGCTTAGAAAGTAACTCACTATGAGCTTCTGGTGCCTATGAAAAAACTATGTTGTTTGAGTTGTAGATTTCATATCGCACTTTATGTTAGAGAAACCCTTCCTTCCACTCTCACTTGTACTATCTCCGTTTATACGATGTGAAATTGAAGGCCACAACTTCTTTAGGAAAAGAAAACAGAGATGGAGAGGAGCTTGGTTGGCTGGAAAGCAAGACTGCTTTCATCTCAAGGAAGGCAGAATCGGCACGGATCAGCTGATCCGCTCGATTTTCAGCCGGACCGATCTGATCCTGAGCCCCAACCCACCGTTCCTTTACTAGAATCGGTCGAATCGGTCGGGATCAAGCCGGATCGACCAATCCGAGGCCCAACGGTTAGCTGCGAACTAGCATGGGAACGTTCCCAATGGCTAGCAAGGGCCTTGGGGGACTTATAAAAACCCCCCAAGGCCTTCCCCCATCCCCACCAACTCAATTCCTTACTTCTCTCTCTCTCTCTCTCTCTCTCTCTCTCTCTCTCTCTCTCTAAGTTCTTTCTTTGTCTCTGTAAGTTCTCTCTCTAAGCTCTCATTAGGTTCTTAATGCTCTCTAAAGCTCTCATTGGTGTAATTGAGCTTTGAAGAGTTGTGTTCTAGTGGTGCTGGGCAACATTTTTATTGTTTTCTTTCCAATTCTTTCTTTCTTAATCTTTTATTTATACTTTTAACATGTCTACCTCGGTGCAAAATGAGCTAACATCCTGCTCTTCTTGGAGCGATCTCGGACGGAACTATTGCACTATCGTGGACATGAATGCTAGTAAGGTGAAATGTAACTATTGTGGCATAGTTATTTCAGGTGAAAATTTTCAGCTTAAGCAACATTTGAGGAGCGTCAAAGGAGAAATCAAAGTTTGCTCTAATGTCCCACCAGAGATAAGGAATCAATTCAAGAACTACTTACGACAGAAAGATACCGAGAGTGGAGTGACATTTACAGTGAGGGGTCGAGTTAGAAAGGAGATGACCTGTCCTTCTGCCATCGGAGTGCACA
This sequence comes from Zantedeschia hybrid cultivar, assembly GCA_030544215.1. NCBI lineage: Eukaryota > Viridiplantae > Streptophyta > Magnoliopsida > Alismatales > Araceae > Zantedeschia > Zantedeschia hybrid cultivar. The sequence continues at coordinate 7,608,191 of JARZZO010000013.1, read as the reverse complement.
TATACCCTCCAGGAGAAGAACCACAAGATATACAAAGAAGGAGATCTACTTCATTTGCATATTTTGAATCAATGTAATGTTTATACTACTCAACATCTCCATAGTCTTGTTTTTCTAGAATTTTCAATATAAATTATTTATTCTTTTTGTTTTATGCATTCTTAAGATGAAATGTAGCGTGCCATGGAAGCAAGCCGAAATCTTCTACCGAGGAGGATTTTTATAGACGGACTGATCGACACGTTGGACAAAGAATTGGATCTGGACAAGGATCCAATGAAGAGGAAATTCATGACCTAACTAGGGACGATGATCCTAGGGTAGGTCCAATAGATCCATATCTAGGGGTGTTCACTATTTGGTTCAACCCGAAAAACCAAACCAAACCAAACTAAACTGAAATTTCGGTTTGGTTCGGGTTGACACAAGGTTTGGTTTGCAAATATCACTAAACCGCAGAAACCGATCAAAACTGTTGAAACCGAATTATCCATCTTTTTTATTGTTTTTATTTAATTTTGCTTTGGGCCAAAGCCCACGATCATGCAACCATTGGGCTGCACGTTGTTTAACATTCTAAAATCAGGTTGCTTTGGGCCAAGGCCCACGATCATGCGTCCAGCTAGAGCTTTTTTATGGTGTTAGGTGCCCACCACCATGCGCCCAGCTGGAGCTTTTATAGGATGTTAGGTGCGACGGGTTTTCGTTTCCCACGATCTCGGACTAAAAAGAACGGTACTGAGCGGCTGTGAAGTTTAAAGGCGTGGAAACCGGGTTTTAGTCCTATATTGCCAGAAAGAGAAAAACGTCATGCTCAGGATTTTTATAAAAACAACCCCACTGCACCTTGAACGCGTCACTTGGCAGAGGATGCTTAGGCTCGAGTCCGGTTCAGACCAAACCGAACTGAATAATACCAATTTTATTCGGTTCAGTTTGGTTCGGTTTGACAAAATTTTCTCATAAACCAAACCAAACCGAACCGTGAACACCCTATCCGTATTTGATACGGAGTAGGCAACCATCTAATACGACTGCTATGAAGAATTTGAAGCTATGCAAGGAAAAGATTGGCCGAGCTTGTTCAAGATGGTTCATCTAACTGCGTGCCAGCGAATGCTGCCAAGGGTTCTTATTGGGAGGACATGATCGAGACAAGTGGAGAAGTAGGTAAAGGTGTTCCTGGACCAATGCCCAAGGAAATTTACAACACTTATCTACTGCAAGAGGTAGCGATCTCAAGGAATACATCAAGTCCTTTGAAAGGATATGGGATGAGAGAGGCTGCACAATTATGACTGATGGCTGGATATGTGAGCATATCCAATTAGGGATGTCATGTTCACTTCTTCATTAATGACTACTTTGTTCTGAACTAATTGTTATCTTTTTTTTTAATAGGCATAACAAGGAAGAGCTTGACCTACTTCCTTATATATTGTCAAGCTAGGACTGTCTTCTGAAAGTCGGTTGATGCTAGTGGTAAGGTCAAGAACATTGATTATCTTTTCAAACCAATCAATGAAATTGTGGAGTAGGTCGGAGAGGATCAGGTCGTACAAGTTGTCATGGACAATTGAACTGCCTATAAAGCTGCCAGTCAAATGTTGATGGAGAAGTGGCAGCACCTATATTAGGTACCATGCTCCACCCACTCTATAGATTTGATGCTAGAGGACATCGGCAAGGATGAAGTGGTGGAGGAGACGGTGAAGTGGGCTTAATTAATCACCTCTTACATCTACAACTGCAACTATGTGCTCACATTGATGCGCGAGCACACTAACCAAGGGGAGTTACTGCGTCCTGGGTAACTCGTTTTGCTTCTACTTTCATTTCCTTAGAGAGTTTGCAATCTCAGAAGCGTGGTTTAATGGCAATGATTTCAAGCAAAGGATAGAAAGAGTGGATGACGAGGCACGCAAAGCAATCTGATAGGGATAAGGGGACGCAAGTGGAGTATCTCATCGTAGACAAAGAGATCTAGAAGAACATTAAGAGGATACTTAGTGTAGTAGAGCCTCTTGTATATGTCCCCAAGATGGTGGATAGTGACAAGAAGGCTACAAAGGGTTATTTGTACGAGGCAATGGATCGTGCAAATGAGGACATTGCCAAGGCAAACAAGAGCAACTTTACAAAGTGGTAAGAAATCATACATAGAAGATGGGATAAGACACTTCACCATGATATGCATGCAGCAGGTAATTACTTTTTACTTTCTAACATATTCCCACTACTTTTGTTTGACAATCACTTACTAATAATCGACTTGTAGGTCATTTCTTTAACCCAAGATATCAATACAGTTCCGCTACCCAAAATTTGCTAGATGATGAAGTTCTTCGTGGGACGAAGAATATCATTCGGCATTTATTACCGAATGAGGATCAAAGTATAATAGCATGCAACAAGGTGCATGACTATAAGCTAAAAATGCTCCATTTTGGGACTCACCATGCTCAAAGGACAGTCATGTTGCTTTCGTCAAGAACTAAACTATTGAACATTAATTGATTTACATAAGCTACATGTCTTACGTGACTTAAATGACTTATATTATGATAATCTTGTAGCTGATTGGTAGATGGATCATGGAAAAGCCCCAAGCTATGAACATCTAGCCTACGTTGTCATCCATGTGTTGAGTCATACGACTTCAGCCTCTGGATGTGAGCGAAACTGGTCAACCATTAGTTTGATCTATACCAAATAAAGGAACCGGTTAAGCTCACAAAGAATAGAGCACCTGGTCCTCTGTCACTACAACATGATGTTGAAGTTGAAGAATCTCCAACGAATCCAAGAGAACCGGAGGGAAAAAACATGTTGGAGAGAGGAAGATGCCGGACGACCTGTGCAACGGGAACCTCCAGTTGAAGAACCGATCGACATCGACGAAATCTTCGACGAGGAGAACCCCCTTCATGCATAGGTGGATGCAACGAATGTCTTGGGTCAAGTCCCATATTTTGACCTAAATGAATGATCGTGGGCGGAAGGAGAATTGGAAAAAATCCCATTATCTGTAGGGTTTCAACTTCCCTAACCTCCTCCTAAAAGACAAGAAAGTTGCGTCATGTATACCAAAACCAGGTAAAGGTAAAGGTAAGGGGCACTAACAAGTCCATTGGATATTACAGACCTAAATACGATAGAAGAAGAGGAAGAGGAGGAAATGCCAAAGCCGAGTAACAAAGTACAGTATCATACTTCGGACGATTCCACTTTGAAGACGACTACAGATGATGAAGATGATCCACACTAGAGTCAAAGTGGATCCTTGCAACATCGATCATCTCAAAGACCGAGTCAAAGTAGTGAAGGCCCTCTGATTGTCTTCATCGGAGAGGAAGATTTTACACATTGCACTCAAGACAGAGACTATTCGAGCAGGTTGGCAGCTATAAACAAGGGCAAAGGAACACAACAACAATGACAAGCTGGCATTAGACAAAAGATGAGGGCAAAACAAAGGTCAGTAGATTTTCCTCAAGACCAATTCTCAAATGTTTCATCTCAAGGTCCATCACAAGGGTATGAAGCTTATACTCCCTATGCGTACGTACCCCCAACAAAGTATTATGCAGCTCAACCCTCTGATGTATCGAGTTACTCAGGAAGATATGCATCAGGAGCATATCCTCAATACTCAAATGCATCAGTAGGATCTTATTATGGAGGTGATGCACAACAGTAGGTGTTGATGACAATCATTTATGGCCACATAGATGAGTATGTCCTGTTTCTTGAGGAATATAGACAATCGTATAAGTCTTACATGTCATGGGAAAACTATGTTTAAATATTTGATAACACCTACAATGTATGACTACAATGATTTTTTAATTTTTTAATTTTATCATTTATTCATGTACATGACTAACTTACTTAGGGGTAAGATATTATGTCCTCCTCATGTATCCAACTTTTTTTAAAATTAATAAAATCCCAAGGGCTTACCTGAGGTCCTAGATAAGTTTCGGACATTTTAAGGCTGTTTTTTTTATTATTTATTTTTTATAATTTTTTATACTTTTTTAACCTTTCTTTACAATAAAATAGGGAAATTGGACCGGATCGGTCGGGATCGGATCGGATCTGCCGATCCAATCAGTCCAGACCCGTACCGATCCATGTCCAATCCCCAAGTTTTCCTTCCTTGTTTCATATAGAGTGCAATAGGAGTTGCTGAAAATCTTTCGTTCATTGTGGAAGATTTTTTTTTTCTTGGACTAAAAGTCATCACCAGAAAAAATAAATAAATAAATTCCCCACGGTTAGGGCTTGTTAGGAAAGGTCAAATATCGGTGAGTTAATGCCAAATCTCAGCCATTCCTAAGGGAGGTGAAAGAGAGCTATGGAGAGAGAGATAGAAGTTTGCACTTTTTTTTCTCCCAAAACAAATCTTAGGTCTAGATGTAGGAAAGTTTTTTGAGGGAATTTTCTGACCCAAGGAACAGAAAGTTTTCCTTAATGGTCTTTATTTTCCTAAGATGACATGATCTCCGGCTGCTATTCCCCATCTCTCTGATGTTTCTCTAGGATCTTCATGATCTCTCTTCCTTGGCTTCCAAGACAATGATGTGATCCTATATGGCACTCCTTAGCTGGAACCAAGAAAACTGAGATGACATGAATTACAGCACTTTCCAATCCTTAGTTTATAGAGGATATAACATTAACCAACAAAATCTCTTCTTGAACAGGCTGACCAGCGGCAAAATGAAAAAGAAAGCAAAAGAGTACACAGGCTGCATTATATGGGTGATCTCATCTTCCTCCCCCATACTGAAAACACATCCATATATTAAAACATGAATAGAACAAAAACACCATATGGATTAAATTTTCTCCAGACAGAAGTTCCATGGATAAAGTCACAGATCTTGCTTTTGTACAAAATCAACCAAGCAGGACAGAACATTGCATTCAGCTCATGCAAACACAGAAAACATGCTTGAGCTAACCTGCAGAACCTTGATAATAGGAATAAAGGCCTTCAACAAACAAAAATCGCCGAAGAACATCCTCCTGATCAAGACCGCACACTCTTAGATATGGTTCAGCAGCCTTGGACTGTACACAGCAAAATTTTATCTTCTTATACTTGTCAGCCTTGATGACCCACTTCACACCTTCAGTGACAAAATTTTAAACACGTTAAAGTAAAGAAAAATATTAAATTTGAAAAGACTAAAAGGCAGTAAGGGTACAAAATGAACATGCATTAGTAAAGTATAGGCACAGGAAGAGTGCTCGGAGGAAAAATGCATGTGGGCCCTGCAACAAGTACTTTCTAGATCATCATTCAACTGTGTCACCATCCAATGCACAGTGAAAATAATATGTCATGTCAATGGAGAAGAACAAAGTGATATATTTGATTCTATCAACATTGAACATAAAACATAAGTTAATATGCCCGCTTGTACAAGGAAAACAGTGGGATGTTTTCAGCTATGCCTAGAACTTGTATCCTGTACCAATAAAGTGCTCTAGGCTCACAAAACAAAAGACATAAAAATTTTAGAATAAACACAATTTAAGTTTGAAAGTATGAGGAACTAGAGGCACCCTAAAGTACTCAATAAGAAAGTCAAGGACAAGGAAAGAAAAGAAGTTCACATCTTTATCAGATTTGGAATTTAGACAAGTGCCAAAATTCTCCAAGAAAGCTGTAAGATAAAATAGGACTAGTGTTTCATGGATTTCTTTGATTCCCCATAGTTTTCTATTGGAAAACTAAATAAAATATACATAAAAAGGAAAAAAAAAGTCATACCTTGGGCACCAAAGCCAAGAGAAGGTTGTCCTCCAGGTGTGCTGCCTGTGGACCACCTAAGCAGCAGCAGCAGGGAGCAAACAGCAGCCCCAACACAAGCAGCAAGCAGCAGAAACAACAACAAAAACAAGCAACAAGCAGCAGAAACAACAACAAAAGCACGCATGGAACGCAAAATCGGCCGATCCGGATTGGGATCGGCACTAGATGATCAGGTTATAGGGGGTAAAATATCCAAAAAATAAAAATAAAATAAAATTGGCCAGAATCGGCCTGGATCGCCCAAATCGGGCCAGAATCGACTCCTAGGAGCCAATCCGATTCAACCAGAATTGTGTTTATCGTCGGAGGAGCACACCAGCTTCCCTATGGCTCACACATTCCAAATGATGCTTGACGCGTGAGTCTTTAGATAACGAGTTCATTGATATCTCATTTGGCCCATTTGGGTCCATCTAGGCAGTTTTTCTATTTTTTAGGTAATTTTGTGCACTTTTCACACTACTTTTCTAAGTTTAGGGGTATTTTGGTCCAGAGTCATATTTAGGAATCCACTAGTTTTTTAAAATATTACTATAAGATAGTTTTTAATTTTTCAATGAATTTTAAGTAGGAATTTCTAGTACATTTGAGTTCCTCTCTAAGATAGAGAAGGGGTGCCTTGACAAAGGGTGGGTCATGGTTGATAGTATCGGCCGATACGTATCGGTATCGGTGGGTACCAATACTGATATAGGGAGGAACTTCAATACTAGTCTTTACATTTTAAAAAAATAAAAAATAATTGTTATTGGCCGATATCAAGCCTAAATGGACCGTTAGCGGGCCGATACGTCCGATACCGATACCGGTACGCAAAGGTATCAATACTCATCGGTACCAATATTGCCATCCTTGGGTGGGTGTGATACCCGAACTGCACTGCCAGTCTGCCACCATTGCCTGCCATCACTGCCAATGCTCCAATGTCGTCGCTACCACTGGCCACCTCTCTCTCTCTCTCTCTCTCTCTCTCTCTCTCTCTCTCTCTCTCTCTCTCTCTCTCTCTCTCTCTCTCTCTCTCTCTCTCTTATATATACTAATTCTGCCGTATGGATGCAAAAGCGCCTGCACGATACTGGCCACATAGCACACGGGCACAGGCCACACAAAGCGCGCACCTGCAGTGCATGTGCAAGCACATCCAACGTGCTCGTACATGCGCCAGCATCACGCACGACGCGCAACCAGTACGTCCCCACAGGCACAAGCACGGCACAGACCTGTGGGCACATACACACCTATGCGTCGTGCGCAAGCGCAAGCATGGCACAGGCCTGTGCAAACGTACACATTGCTGCACATGCGCATCAGCACGCATACACACGCTCTACGTGCCGGCACCCAGTGTACAACAATGCACCTCCCTAGCGTACACCTGTGCATACCAGCGCTGACTCAGAATGCCCCTGCAGCCATCAGCTGTCTGTTGCCACCAACCCACCATCACTGGACCGTCTACTTGCCGTCGGCAAGCCGTCAGCCTGTCACCACCATCCGTTGTCATCAACCTGACTGCAGCCCTAGTCAAGTTCGATATTGTTATACCCTAGATCTTGAATCCAATTCATCTAGTTAATGGGCCTTGATTTATTAAACCCAATTTAGTTAAACTAAGTGAATTTTAGTTAATTAAGCCCAATAAAAGTAACTGATGGGCCAAGGTAATTTAAGTCCATTTATGGTCCATTATTCAAATTAATAATAGACTTAGAATAGGAAAATTATTAGTTAAGTCAAACTAGGGCCATTAGATCCAGTTTTGAGTAGGAAACTAGTGTATTGTGGACTTAAGTCAAATTTCTGGATTCGCAGGGTATATGACAGCAACCCAGTAAAATGATGATATCTTTGCGCTCAGTTAAGAAAAAATTATTATCTGGGTGCCATTGGAAAGAGGAAATTAGGATCTACAATTTTGACAAAAGGAGTTTTTGTTAATTCTAATGGGATCTAGGTCGAAGTTGAGAGTTTTCAAATTAGGAAACACTTATGTGCAAAAACAGATTTCTTAGTTGCACTAGGAAGTAACTTTTACTTAGAAATTAAGTCTTCCACAGTTGGAGTTCGACTCCAGCATGAAAAAGGAGGTTTACTGGTTGTATTGAGAAGGCAATAGACTATATAAGATCTCTTGAATTTGTACTAGGGCTTCTAAAGCCGCATTTGACCTTCCAACGTGAGAACATGGTGTTCTAGAACTAGAAGAAATTTTTGGTTTAATCTCTTATAGATAGATTCTAATATGTGATTTGTGTTCTTAGAGGTGTAGAGGATGTGGGAGAGGCTCTAGAACAAGAGAGATTCGTGGCTAGAACTTAAGGATTTGCTTGGAGAATGATTAGTTTTTCTTCCTCTAAAGGTAGGCTATGATAACTCTTCTTGTATTATATAAAAACTAATGTTTCGAAGGGTGGGCATGGAGCAACAGTTAAGTTGCCCCGTTTGTGACCTGGAGGTCACAGGTTCGAACTAAGGAAACAGCCTCTCTACTTAGCAAGGGTAAGACTGCATACATCGACCCTTCCCCAGACCTCACAAACAGTGGGAGCCTCGTGCACTGGGTACGCCTTTATATAAAAGCAATGTTTTGAGTCTTAAAAGTAGTCAACTTAAATTCCTAGAAGCATATTCTATAAGTCTATGATCTCAATTCTCACTTTGATTTATCAATTCGTTTTCAAACTCACGAATTATTATAGTTCTGGAATTTCTGTCTAAAAGATGTTCATCTCAGTAGACGCCTTTCAAAAGACATCGGCTCGACTAGATGCCTTTCAACCCTAGTGATTAGAACTCTCTTCCAACTCAATTTTCAGTCTAAAAGACATCCACCATGGGAGATGCGATTTGAAAGACGTCCACCTACATGGACGCGATTTAAACTACTCTATATGCTGTCAGTTCAGGAATATGATCTAACTAATTTTGGCTCTTTGTGAATACTTGTCACAATCACCTGAAATTTTGACCACATCTTTGTCATGATGAAATCTAACTGCCTACAAAATTTTATAATTTTTAAAAATTTATTAATTATTATTCTGTTATTTATTCGATTAACCAAATTTGACTCAAGTTCTTGAATTCCCACTTGATGTTCTAAATCACTCATATGAACTCCAATTTGTATGAAACTTTACACACATTTCATTGGACCTATTTGCAATGTTCGCCAAGTTTTGCTATTTCTCAAATTTGTTTGCTATTTTCGGACCTAATTATTAAATTTTTAGCTTTAAAAATTAGATTTAATGTTCAAAAATTGTCTAATGGTCCAAAAATTTTGAGAAAATTCCAATAGCTTGCTTTTCTGTCCAGTAACATGTTCGAACCATATATGCTCTAAGTTGTCACATATTTAACCTATTTGACTCTATAAGTGGCTAACTTGTATGTAAAAGCTTGTATTTTGACTTATAACTATACGTATCACTTTGATAAGTTAAATTCCAAATTTATGTTTATCTTTTGTCATCATTTGATTTTGATCTATGTTAATCTGATTGTGATATAATTATTTGACTTTGCTTGGACATTCATCTTAAGGAGATATTTGGCTCAATTCCATTATAAGCATTCATATTGGATAGCGTATTTGTTTGGAATCCGAAGACAAACGGGTGGAATCCTGATTTCCGACCGGTTAAACCAGAGGACGGCGATACGTAATGCCCTAGCGGTTTTGAGTTGGGTAAGACTTAAACTCTCCGGTTCTACGCAATTAACTAAGATATTTGCATCATTTGCTTAGATGCTTTAGTATTTGTTTTGTTTGGCTCCTTATGATGTGATTTGGGTGCATGTTCGTTGTAATTTAATTTGATAAGTTTGATCGGCATATAAATCTGAAAATCTTTGCTCAGTTGTAATATTTGGCTTCAAGTTGTTCATCTACCTACTCTACTTAGACAATTCCCTTGCAATTATATGAATCTATGTGATCTACGATATGAATCTAATTTGATAAGCTATTATGCCATGATATTTACTATCTGATATTTGATATGTTCAGTGGAGGGGATACGTAACGCCCTGACAATTTGACAATTTGATATGTCATAATCGATATATAATATGTTTGGTTCATAGCTAGTAGGATTTGATTTGTTAAGATATGAATTTGATCATACCATATATACTATATGTTAGTTGATTTGTTCATGAATATTAGAAAATACATGTGATTTTGTAAACTTATATTTGACCATATTTTATATCCTATTCTTATTTGAGTTACATGTAGAATTGTGAATCATGCATATTTGTTATTATCACTTTTCAATTATTATATTGTTAACATTTGGTAGGTTTGATTGCCTACTGAGTGATTGTACTCATAAAACCTATTAACATTTTCAGAGTATGAAAAAGATGAGGTAAAATTAGAGGAGAACTTGTCTTGAGATTTCTGATTCAGATTACTACAGGAAGTTATCTAGTTTAGATTTGATTTTCTATTGAGTAAATTGTTGTTGTAGGGCTTTGAGTGAGATATGTACTTTTCTCTTTATTTAATGAGATCAGTGATTGCTTCCGCATATTATTTGATGAAATTTGAGGATCCTGATATTGACAATGAAATTTAATTATTAGATTGTTTGATAGTAATTGACATTATATATTGCTTTGGTTATTTATTTCTCATCATTCATTTTCGATTTGTATGCTAATTTGGTTCCACAGTTACGTAGCTTAAATCCGAAGTGAGTCCAAATGACTGAACTGGATCACAGAAGCAACAGATATTGCCATGAATGTCGTTGCACCATCGTTGCCGTTTATATGCCGTCAACTATCCTAATCTCCTGCAGCCCATGAACCACTCATCGTCCCCTTCCCCTCTCTGCTTGCCTGTTATCCCCCTTTGAGGGGTGGACTATTTCCCACTATACTTCCTCTTCCCACCATCGTCTTTAGGGACGCAAGCACCAGACAATTGTCGCCCATGCACCAGTGTAGAGGTTTGCATTCTTTTCCCTCCTTAATACTTGCTTATTTAGTATTTTTTTATCTGCTATCGATTGTGACGTAGGGTTCCTAGCCTGCGAATCACATCGTTGCCAAATTGTAAGAGCGAGAACCTATCCTAGAGGTTGCGTCTCAGCCTTGCTTGTGGTTCCCAGTACCCTAGACTTGTGATAGTTCCTTAATCATCAATCGTTCCACATTTCCTCATCGCAAGGGACGACTTTTCAAGCCCAACTTTCTATTATTTTGGAGACTTATCTTACTGGTCTACTACATGTTCTAGCGTTTATTGCTATCCTACATTGCTAATTGTTGATCTCCTTGCACATGCTAGTAGTTTTTTTAGGCTCCGATAGTTGTCCTGCATCAAAGTTCTTTTTAGAGGGAAAATCATCCAAGGAGGGCCGACACCGGATCACTTTGGATGCCCCCCCAATGGATCATTTCCTACCCTACAAATAGTAAATACCCTAAGGAGGCTGTTGCAAAGGGGATTTTTGAAGACTTCAAGCTTGTGGAAGCTTCTTTTGAGTTCTTTGGTTAGAGGGATCAAGGGTTCTCTCCGCTCTTAGCCCTTTTTTTATTTCTAAGGGTCAAAAACCCACATTCTTGAGTAGATTTCATTAACATCATTAATGAAATCCCATATTTGTGTTCCTTTGATCTTCACTGGTGTATCAGATCCGAACATTATTTTTCTTTGTGAATCTCTTTGGATCTATGTAAATCCTTATCGGATCCGTTAACTTCAAATTGGATCCTTAACAAATCTTAATTGGGCTTGTCAAAACCTATGAAGTTCTTGGATCTCAAATGGATCCTTCGTGGATTTTGTCGGGTCTTTGACATGATTCATCCGGATTCATTAATGGTTAATGGCTTAAGGGATATTTATTGGACCTCGATATATCCAATATTGTTCTCATTATACAAACATCCATTCATATTCTCAAATTGATAACTATTAAGATGTATCCTTTTACATGGTTGGCAGCATCGGCCGACATTGATACGTATCGGCTAATACATATTGGTATCGGTGCTTAACAATATCGACAGAGGGGGGTACCCCGATACCAGTCTTTACATTTAAAAAAAAATAAAAGAATAATTGTTATTGGCCGGTATCATGCCTAAACGGACCGGTAGTAGGCCAATACACCTAATATCGATACTGGTATGCATCGGTATTGGTACTTACCAGTATCAATACCGGTACCGATATTGCCATCCTTGTCCTTTTAAGAAACCCAAATGGGTCCAATGCATGTTATGGTTTGTGAATATCGTAAATTTAGCCCATTAAAGCTCAGCATTGGTCTGTGGCCCTCTTGCCTAAATCTGTCCACATATTTAAATTGCTTGACCTTTCATTTAGGTTAGTTTAGACCTTAAGACCATCATAAACAACCATCAAATTTAACTCCATCCTAAATGCACAAGTTTTCCTAAATGTTCATGAGACTAATTAAACTCTTTTCAAAGTATCTTTATACTCCCTTAGGGGTAACCATGGACCTTTGTATAGTTTGAGGGCTCAAGTCACAGCCACTTATCTGTTTGCTGCACACATATATTTATCGTGGTTCTTTAACTTAAGGGCATCATCGATAGCAGTTAATCAAGGGTAATTGATCATTTGATCGATGTGATTAACACTGATCGAAGTTAGTGTCCAGAGGTCAAACTTACGGATATACATACTTGACTCAAAGTTTTAGATTCCTTGAAGAGTCATCCTAAGTTCTCAGAATTTATTTAAATCACCAAAGATAAATTGAAAAAATAAAGAAGCGCGAGTGTTTGTCTTCCTCATGTCTCTCACAACATCAAAGCATTTTTAGATTCTGAAAAGAGGATCAGATGTTCCCTTGCGAAAAACACACATTCATACTTATCCAATGTCTTTCCTTAACACTTTCTGCTGGCTTACTAGTCCCATGCAAACCTTGAAGTTTTTTTTTATTTGTGGTCCTTGTCAATATGCATGTTTTGAAATAAACCATGTAAGTTTGAGATTTAGAATTGACTTCAAAGCACTTAATTTTAATAGTTAAAAAGTCCCCACCATTCTCCCTCCTTCCCCCTCTTTACCTCCCTCCTTCCCTCTCTATTAAACACACACACATAGAGCAACTATGCCATTTTTCTTCTTATGATGTTTTTTGACATCCATTTGAAGAATATTCTGTGATTATTCCCATCTAACGTTTCAAAGAAGGGAGAAATTTTGGGACCTACAACTGAATATGCAAGTTATAGGGATGTATCTCTAAATATGTGCATTTATATGGCTAAAAACTCCATTTTTTGAATTGCCCCATGTCAATGTCAAAGAAACTATAGCTAGGTGCCCACCAACTAATAGATGATTAGCATTCAACAGCCAACAAGTTAAAAAGGTTTGTAATATCTTGGTGGGATATGTGATGGGGATCCAAGACTGACACACCAACATTGCCAACATATACAGACGATGAGGTACATCGCCATCTGAAGACTACACATGATTCTATTTGGCTCAAATTTGGTTTCATGATGTCAAAGTCGCAGGGTATCGTATGACAAGTCCTTTAGTCTTTGTTCGGCCCGTTTAGGATCCATTTAGGCAATTTTCAATTTTTTAGGGATTTTTATGCAATTTTCGCACTATTTTCTGAAGTAGGGGTATTTTGTTCCAAAGACAAGTTCATAGAGTCATTAGGATTTGTTTACTCTTTAAATAGTCCTATAAGGCAATTTTTAATTTGCAATGATTGTTTGCTGTGATTTTGAGTGTTTATCCTGACTTCCTCTCTAAGACGGAGAAGAAATGATGAGACAGGTGAGAGGTCCGGGTATTACCACCACTAACTTCGCTACCACCACCATCCTTTGCCTCGGGCTGCCATCTTCCTACTTTCCCGCATTAATATGGCTTATCATGATGATATGACAAAAATGATGACAAGAAGAGCAATACATGATTCAATTTCGATAGATCAAACAATGGAAACTCTTGTACTTCTTGAAATGTACACAAATTAGAGATCATGACTGGTGGCATGAGCTAATTTCTTAACTCAAACCTACCCTTGGCCTATGTTTTCTGTTACAAGCTTCCTACCAACTTCATTCAAAACTTTCCCCCCTTTGAAAGCTGTTTTGGATGCATTTTCAGGAAGCCTCAAATCAACACTTCCATTTGCAAGCATTTTAGGGCACGATATTTCACTTTAAGTAGTTAGATATAAGTTTAGCAGGGGCACAAGTCACCTTCCCTAACAACCCCAATCTAGAAGCTCCAGCGTGGAGGTTTTGGTTGGAAACCAACAATCAGGAAGCTGCACAAGTAGCTGCTAAGGCCTAATATTATCCCCTCAAAATAACTGGGCTGAACCTTGTGGAAGCCAGAAAGTGCTTCCAGTTAGAAGCTGTGTCAAACATGGCCTAAGGCTCCTTAAGGAAGCCACGTGTATGAAAATCATGCTGAATAGAGTATTAAGGCAGGGACATTGGCAAGAATCTGGAGAAAATTAGAAACATTCATCCAAGAGATGCAATGCAACATGTACTACATCTTATGTTCTGATAAAACTAGTAGACACATAAAAAGAGTATGAAATGGGGATAAAACTGCAGGATGCTCAGTTTTTTATGAGACTATGAAATGGGGATAAAACTGCAGGATGCTCAGTTTTTTATGAGACTGTGAAATGGGGATAAAACTGCAGGATGCTCAGTTGAGTCCCGTACAGAGACATGAGAGGTAGAAATTCTTTGACATATGTTAACATTCCACTACACTAGACATAGGACTTCATAAATATTGATATACTTGTTGGAAGAATATTTAGAAGTGGGAAAAGATGAAGAATTTGGATTTCCCTTGTGCAATGAGGAAGAGGAGATACCTCATCACCTTCGCTCATTTTTTGGGTGTCTGGAAAAGAATTTGCAGAGAAATTCAGATGTGACATTTGCAGAGAAATTCAAATGTGGCATGCGCTTCTCTTCAGTCAAAAGAAATTTCTACATATCATCTTGAAGGATAAGAAGCAAGGAAAGCTCACAAAACAAATGATTCCTTTTGCAGTTTGCTCGACAGCTTTGAGAGCAAACAATCTGTTTTGCACCTAGTAAGCCTACTCTGACATTAGCTTATATCAGCAAATTACTTTTCTTTGGAAGCTAACTAATATCAACTGTCAATCTCCAACACACATTTCGTTGTGCTCTTGGCAACAGAATCTAGTTCTTGAAGAACGAAACAACCAAAAAAAAATGATGGTGGTTGGAAGCATTGATGAATTTCAAAACCTGACCTGAAGAAGTATAAGACATTAGATATCATTCAAGACCAAACCTCCCGGGCTGCTGGAAATACCTTGGATACCACATCATATTGTTTAGGGGACTAATAGATTGTATAATAATGGGAATCTAAGAGATTCTATAATAATGGGAATCCTAGGTCACATGGTGATTTCTTTTAGATGATACAAAAAGCAGTTGTGGAGTTCTTTGATCTTCAAGCTTCTGTACAAGCTCTTGATTTCACATCATCAGAACCTTGTCCCACTTCTTTGGGGTTGTCTACATGAATCCTATCCCACCATTTTAACCTGTCAAAGACTACTACATGACTGCAAGTCCATTTGGATCTTCATAAAGATCATATATATAAGACATCAACAATGGTAAAATGAAAATCAACAGCAAAATACTTGTGCATATTTAATATGAACGGTGTGATCTACAAAGCACAATTTATCACACCTCTGCTCCGGTGCATAAACAAGCGGTGGAAGGAGAAGAGAGGATGAATACCCGCGTGGCAGAGGTGACAGACGCCGTTGTAGATGACGACGCGCGGCTGGAGGAGGCTCGGAGCCGCCTGCGCCGGCGCAGGGGGCGGATCCGCGAAGGCGAGGCCGTTGCGCACTGCCACGTCCGCCGCGACGACGGCGCGAGAGGAGGGGGCAGAAGAAGCAGCACGGGGCACGTCGTGGGAAGGTGATGGGGACGAGTTAAGGCTAAGAGAGGAGCGGCCCGGGCGCGGGGCCGCCGCTGCGGCAGTGGAGTGGGGCGCGAGAAGGCGGCGGGCGCCCTGGCGGAGGAGGAGGAAGCCGCGGCCAGCCATCCTCTCTTCCACGTGGAATGGAATGGAAGCCCCCCGCTTCAGCTACCGCCACACCGCACGGTGCAGAGTGTACGCGGCGAGGCAACGGCGCGAAGCAGGATGCCCGCGCGCGCAAGGATCCATTTGGTAATACGTAAAATATAATGGGATTGCAATAATTTTTTAAGGAAAATTAAAAAAAATATATTTAATACTTATAAAAATATTTCTAATTATTTTTAAAAAAAGTATTCGATCTATGTAAGTAAGTGAGGGGTCAGACTTACTTCTGCATTTGTTTATGTGCTTTTTCGCCTGCTGAGCCTGTCGAGGGAGAGCGCCTGTGCTGCTCGGTGTATCGCTGCCCTTTCTCGGTGACTTAATCTTGGCCCCCCGTCCTAGCAATCTTCTGGGTCCCTTCAAAGCCTATCCTCCATGCAATCCTTTGCTCACTCTGGATTTCTCTTCTCCGGTAGGACGTTGTCTTGGTCCGACTGATCTTCGCTCATCCCAATGACTTCGAACGAAGCCTCTAGTTCTTCATGTTTCTTCGAGAGGAGGGCCCCCGCTTTGGCTCGCCATAGCCGAAGCTTGATCAAGCTAAACGAGCTGAGGAGAATGATGGAAGAGTATAAGGAGCCACATGGGTGTCGCCTCGTTGAGGCCAGTCCCGATGACCGCTTCTTCTGAGGCCCTTAATTCTTTCGTGGCGTACTGGGAGATGTTCTTGGCTAGTTTCCGCCTTCCAGTCCCCCATTTCGTATGTAGTCTTTTAGTTCAATACCGTCTGGCACTGGCACAACTAACGCCCAATGCCTAGTATTATATCTACGCCTTTGTACTCATTTGTCATGAGCAACGCATCGAGCCTACCACCATGTTGTTCCACTGTATGTTCCAGCGCCTTCCTAATACCCTGATCGATGATGGATTCTTCTTCGTGAAGGCGCCTCCTCGCAATCTGTTTCTCCACTTGAGTTCTTCTGCTTCGAGCCACAAGTCGTGGAAGAAGCATTGTTTCTTTGTGACTTGAGACCCCGAGGTTATCCCTCCCTGGGATTTCCGCACCGTCTTCAATTTCACTCCTATACAAGAGGATCCCTACCCCACCAGATTCCTTCTGGCGTGGACTCAAAGAGGGCGAGACTCCGAGCCAAGGTCGTGGATGATGCCGACCTTGAGGTTTCCAATATCGCGTTGTTGCGGGCTGGCCTTGCTCTGTGGGAGTCCATGAGTTAGTGCCCACCTTAGCTTGTATTGATGTTCTTTGATGGTCTGGTGACTTCTCTATCTTGTTCCCTACAGTTGAGACGATCGTTCGGGCCTCGCTTGCAGAGGAGGCCGCTCAAAAGGGTGTTGCGGTCGAAGAGAGGGGTTTGGAGGTTCGAGAAGGGGCGGCGGCCGACGAAGAAGTATCCGCGGGTCGGCCTCCCACAGAGGCTCTGGCGTTGGACGCCGGACTTGGCGCGTCCTTCCTCGACATCCCTGAGGGTGTTCCTCTTGACAAGACCATGGCTGGTGGCACTGACGTCTCCACCCGTTTGGAGAAGATGCGCAGGAGGAAGTGAGTTGCCGTCGACTCGGCCTGTAAGTCGGAGGCGCCAGCTGTCGATAGCGCCCGCCAGAGCCGATGGCAGACCGATGCAGGGAAAGCCCCTGTGCTCTGTGGTAAGAAGGTGATTGCAGCCGAGATTCCTCGAACCTCGAAGGGGGTCATGATCAGGAATACCCCGGCCGAACCGAAAACGTC
Organism: Zantedeschia hybrid cultivar; assembly: GCA_030544215.1. Taxonomy (NCBI): domain Eukaryota; kingdom Viridiplantae; phylum Streptophyta; class Magnoliopsida; order Alismatales; family Araceae; genus Zantedeschia; species Zantedeschia hybrid cultivar. The sequence continues at coordinate 7,590,545 of JARZZO010000013.1, read as the reverse complement.
AGCGAGCCCTCCTTCTTTGCAGAAGCCGAAGTCGTGGAAGCCTTCCGTTTGGAGGGTGTATCCAGACAGTACCTTTTATGACAGGGATGTGGTGCATGACCTAGCCTTGGCCGCGTGCATCCCGCGGAACGCAAGCGGGAGGAGCAGAGGAGCGACTCCAAGCTGTCCCTCTGGGCGTTGCAGTCCAGCCTGCGGGCGCTTGCGCAGACGTACATTCTTGCCGAGCGTCTTGTTGAGCTGGACGGCGATTGGCAGAAGGTCGAGGAGGAGCGCGCTCAGTTGGAACGGGCCTTGGAGGAAGAGACCAAGGCTAAGTCGGACCTGGAAGGCAATCTTAAGGTTGCCTTGGCCCAAGTGGCGAAGTCGGAGGAGCATAAGCTAAAGGTGGAGGATGACCTTGAGATCGCCAAAACCCTGGGCCGATCGCTGGAGACGGCAGCATCAGAGGCCTTGGCTCGGTTCAAATCCTCTCCAGAGTATTTGGATGAGAAGGTCAAGTTCAACGTTGAGTAGTACTCTATCAGCTATGATAGGGGTACGGCCAGGGGGTTCTCGGCCGGCTTCCGGGCAGCGACTACTCGCGCTAGGGAGCTGTGTCCAGACGCCAAGTCCCTGTCGCATTTGGAGCAGGGCGATTTAGCCTACCACTCTGACCTTGACGACTCGGGGGAGGGTGCCGAGGAGGTCAAGGCTACCGGAGTTGTCGAGCCCACCTGCTCTCCAACCGGCTCCTAGGGTTTTGTTGCTGACGCTATCGCCGATTCTTGAACCGCTTCTCTGGACCCCGATCGGCTGGAAGTTGTAACCGACGAGGTATTTGGGGTGCCTCGTCAAAGAGAGAATTCAACCAACCCTCCATCTGAGTGATGCCGGCCCATCCCTATTTTGTAGCTCGGGCCCTGTCACGGGACAAGATGGCCGGTCCACCTTAGGCTCAACATGTATATATTTCTTTTTTTCCTCAAAGCTTCCGCTCTGTACTTCAAGTATACCACCGGTTATCCGGATTCATACACTGCCGTTTCACGGCTTGCACCTCTTTTCTGTTGGATAGCTTGACTCTTTCTTCTTCTAGAGTCGATCAAGATCGGTTACAACTTTTCTTGCCCTTACTACCAGTCAAGTACCAGCGGGGGTGCCCTGCTTCTTGCTTATAAAGATATGGGAAGGGGTCGTCTTGGAAGGAGAAGTGGTCGGCGTGGAGGTCGCAGAGGACAGGCCGATGCCTCAGGTGTCCTTAATTTTTGGGTGGAACCTTTGTGCTCGTTTCCTTGTCTGGGAGAAAATTATCTTTTGTAGCTGGACGCAAACTACGCGTCCTTCCTGAATGGTCTTGTTTAGCTGTGACTTGGGAGATAGAGCTCCTGTGAATGCTCTTTTTTCGAGTGTGAGCACTTGAGGATTGATATGGCTTATAACGCCCTTCTCGAGTGTGAGCACTCGGAGAATGATGTGGCTTATAATGCCCTTCTTGAGTGTGAGCACTCGGGGGAGGATGTGGCTTATAATTCCCTTCACGAGTGTGAGCACTCGGGGAATGATGTGGCTTATAATGCCCTTCTCAAGTGTGAGCACTCAGAGAATGATGTGGCTTATAATGCCCTTCTCCAGTGTGAGCACTCGGAGAATGATGTGGCTTAATCAAAACTCAGAATAGAGGATGTTTCATTCTTTAGCCATCATATACATGAGTTTGAGGGTTTAACAGTAGTATTCCGGTAGGTTATTGGTATTTTACGTGCGGGGTATCTCTCTTCCATTAAGTGTGGAGAGCCTGTATGAACCCTTTCCGAGGACTTATGAGACCCGATAAGGTCCCTCCCAATTGGGAGCTATTTTGCCCACTGTTAATTGTGGTGCTGAGGCCCCTACTTTTCGTAAGACCAAATCTCCCTGGAAGAATTGCCTTTCTTTGACCCTTAGGTTGTAGAATTTGGCTATCCTTTGCTAGTATTCCATCATACGGATCCTAGCGCTTTCTTGGACTTATGGCAACATGTCGAGATTCTCTTTTAGCTGCTGATGGCCTTCTATTTATGTGGCCTCTACTCGCAGCAAGGGGCTCCCTATCTCTAGGGGAATTAAGGCTTCTACCCTATAGACAAGGTGAAAAGGGGTTTCCCCTGTAGCCGCCTGAGCTGTTGTTCTGTGAGACCATAAGATGCTGGGTAGCTGATCTATCCAGGACCCTGTGGAGTAAAGTTCAATTAGCCTATGGATGGGCTACCGAGGTGTAGCAATTTTTGATCCGCAACTGTTCGCATCTCTCTCTGAAGTAGGCGTCGACGAATTATCTTCCGTTATCTGAGACTCTGAGACGATTGCTCTTGGTATGTCGAATCGGTAGATTATGCATTTCCATACAAAATTCCACACCGCTCTTTTTGTTATCTTAGCTAAGGGCTCCACTTGTATCCACTTAGAAAATTAATCGATTGCTACTATGATAAACTTCTTTTGCCCTTTTGCCTCGGGCAGGGGACCCAATATGTCAATCCCCCATCTTGCAAATGGACATGGCTCGAGAAGGCTGGTCATAGGCACCACTGCCTGGTGAGGGGTTGGCACAAAACGTCAGCACTTGTCGCACTTCTTGACGTACTCCAGAGCATCTTTCTGGAGGGTTGGCCACCAATACCCTTACCGTAGTAGTATGCGAGCTAGCGAGCGGCCCCCCAAGTGGCTTCCGCACATGCCTTCAAGGACTTCTTCGATGGCCTTCAAGGCCTTTGCTGGGTGGAGGCATTTCAAGAGGGGTTGGGAGAAGGATCGTCAGTACAGGGAGTCACCTAGCATGGTGAATCACCTGGCCCAGTTTCTAACACTCCTTGCCTTTAATTTATCTTTCGGTAATTTGCCATACATCAGGAACTCAGTGATCGGCTCCATCCAAGATTTGCTCCTTTGAATAACCTAAAGGACTTCTTTTTGAAAACTCGGTCGGTCGAGTTCTTCAATAAGGACGGACCGAGAGGGTACCAAGCTGATCGATGACGCTACTCGCGACAGAGAATCGGTCTTGACGTTTTCCTATCTTAGTATTTGGATTACCTCAAGGAGTTCGAGCCCTTCCGCCTGGTTTCTCACCTCCTGCAGGTAGCGACTCGTACCTGGGTCCCGGGTCTCGAAGTTCCCATGGATCTGGCTGGCGACCAATTGCCAGTCGGTGTAGACCTTTATCCTGGTGACCCAGGCCATGCGGATGCTCAACAGGAGGGCTTCATACTCCGCAACGTTCTTGGACGCCGGGAAATTGAAGCGCAATGCGTAATGTACTTCGATTCCCTCGAGGGACATCAAAACTATCCCTGCGCCGCTGCCTGATGCGCATGAGGAACCATCGACGTATAGTTTCCACATAGGACCGAGGCTGGTCCCAATTGACTCCTGCGCGGGGATCGTACATTCGGCTACAAAATCGGTGAGCGCTTGGCCTTAGATGGCGGTCCGAGGCTTGTAAGTGATATCGAACTCGCCGAGCTCGATCACCCATTTTACTAGGTGCTCCGACGCTTCAGGGTTTTGTAGGATCCTACCCAGTGGTTGGCTTGTGTAGACCACAATGGGGTGGGCTTGGAAATAAGGATGGAGCCGTCTTACTGAATGAATTAAGGCGAGTGCGAATTTCTCGGCGGACGGGTACCTCAACTCTGGGTCCCTGTAGGACCTTGCTAGTGTAGTAGACAGGTTTTTGGATCCCGTAGTCCCTTACCAGTACCGCACTCAGGGAATAAGGAGTGATCGATAGGTATAGGATGAGGGGTTCCCTGCCTACCGGCTTTGTCAGTATCGACAGGGAGGGCATATACTGCTCGAGCTCCCGAAATGCATCCTCGCATTCTTGCGTCCACTCGATCTTGCCCTTATTCCCCGCTTGCTTCTGTATGCCCCGCAACACTTTGAAAAAGGGAGGCATCTCTCGGCCGCTCTTGACAAAAAGCGACTGAGAGCAGCAACTCTCCCGGTCAGGCACTGGATGTCCCGAATCCTGTCGAGGCGCTGCATATTCTGGATGGCTTGCACCTTCTCTGGGTTTGCCTCGATTCCACTGTAGGTGACAAGGAACCCAAGAATTTGCCGAACTTCACCGGAAAAGCACACTTAGAGGGGTTGAGTTTCATATTATACCTCCTTAGGGTGTCGAGGGTCTCGGCTAGGTCGACCATGTAGTCGGAAGCTTTGGACTTTTTACTAATATATCGTCGATGTAGACTTTCATGTTCCTCCTGAGCTGGGAATCAAACATAGAGTTGACCAGGTGTTGATAGGTTGCGCCAGCATTCTTGAGGCCGAAGGCATTCACGTGTAACAGTAGACGGCCATGTCCGTAATGAAAGCGGTCTTCTCTTCGTCGGGCGGGTTCATCCTGATTTGGTGATACTCGGAATACGCATCTAGAAAACTCAGCCTCTCATTCCCCGACGTAAAGTCGATCAATTGATCGATGTTGGGGAGCGGGTAGCATTCCTTCGGGGTGGCTTTTGTAACGACCTGCCACCTTATAAGCGGGGATCCAATTACTAAATAGGTACCGAATCATTAATTTGGAGCCAAACCAGGATCGTGATAAGTCTGGGAAATAAATAATAAACTAAAGCTAAACATTCACATCGCATTGAATTAAAAAGGAAGTGCAATAATTAAAAATTATTACAGTGCGACTCGACTCAGCAAATAATTACATACTCCAACTGAAAGGAAATAATTAAGCATATAGGCCAGAAAATAAAATAACAACTACATCGGAGCATATCCCCGAACAGCGGCTACTGGCGCGCGATCCAAAGCAACACTCTTCTCACTACGCCTGCCTGGAACCCTCACCTAAAAACTGCAGGGGTGAATAGACTCAGTAGGGATCCTTCAATCCCCACCGCCCACTCACGCACCCACAAGTGCAGCAACACAAATATAGATAATTTAAGGAAGTAAAGCAGTAAACACAATTTCTAGATTTCGATATAAAACACATGCATTCGAAATATAACATGCACAATTCTGAAATCATTCTACCACGGAGCCCACAACCAGTGTCTTGGCAAAACACGCGAACCACACGACCGAACGCGAGAAACACTGACCCGCTGAGACCAAACAGTAACCCCTCGGATAGCGCGCTAGCTACTCTAGCCTGACAGGCTCTAAGTGGTTCTGCTTCCCCCAGCACGAGTGACACTCCGAATGTACCACTCCCACACCGGTACTAGCTATACCCCGGGGTACACCAGGTGACCCTCTCTCTAGGCGTCACCCCGCCACTCCCACACCGGCGCTGTGTCACTCCCACATAGACACAGGGTGCCTAAGCGCTAACAACTGTCACTCTAGGCTCACGATCCCACAAAACACAACACGGTGTGATCCGATCACATAGAATCCATCGTCATCAAGTACATTTCTAAGCATGCAATTAACTAAACTATCTAATAATGTAAACACATGTTAATTGCAGGGATTAATGGAATTCTGACTTAAATCGCGTCGCCCAAGGCCGACGTCATTCAAGCTTTCTAAACTGGTTCATGTGAAATCTGGTCTCGGAAAAAGGCCTAAAAGGCGTCGTTCAACAAGGTCGCCGTTTAAAAGGCCTCGTTGTCCCTAGTCGCCTGATAACGACAGAAACAGAGACAGACCTCAGGGTGATCTGACTTAAAACGTGTCGAGCATGGAGGTCGTCGTTTAAAAGGCGTCGCTGTCCCTGGACGCTCATCAGTCCAGAGACAGAGTCTGTTATTTGGGCTAAATCGCGTCGCAGGTGGAAGCCGCCTTTCTAAAAGGCGTCGTTGTCCCCAGACGCCATTTAACCCTCACAGACAGGTTCTTCCCTTGCCATCTCCCAATCCACGGAGTGGGATTTCCTCTCCCAAATCGTGTAAAAACACAATAAAAGTAGAGAAGGAGGAGAAGAACCTAAATACCCATTAAAACACCCAAATTCTCATTACATGCAATTAGTATTTTCACCCTAAGAAAACCCCTAAACATGCTCCAAAGTGGGAAAAACATGGTTTTTTAAACGAAATACAACGGGGATCGTCACCCTACCGGTTACTCGAACTCCTCCTAGCTCCAAGCCGCCGACCCGCCTCACCACATGCCACTGCCGGTACCGCCGTGGACACCGTTACTCTACCCGGACGTCGGCCGCCATCTGGAGAGAAAAATGCCGCGGAGGAGATGGTGGTGGTAGTGATGAGAGTTAGGAGGTTGATGGAGTGGAGGGAGAGATGGAATGGAGGGAGGAAAGCAAGGAGAGGGGGAAGGGGTTCGCCGGAGATTGGAGGGAAGAGAGGAGAGAGAAGAGAAAGGAGAGAATGAGGGAAAAGAGGGAGGGTTCGCAGGGTCAAACTGAAACTGGGGAAAACGCGTTGTCCAAGTCCGACGTCATTCATATGACAAGACCGGGCCGTACTCTGACAAAGCAGGGTCGTACTCTAAATGGCGTCGTCCATACAAGACGCCATTCAGACGATAAGACCGGGGCCGTACTCTCGCGCCCCAAGGCCAGCCCACGTAGCGCCCACGTGGCACAGCCTAAAACAAGTCCACATTGATGGACGCCGTTTTAACCGCGTCTCGCAAGCTCGACGCGAAAAGGAAACTAAGTCTCAGCCCCACCAGGGCCCAAACTAAGGGATCCGACCCCGAAAACTGACCCGATAACTGGATCCGAAACCTCAATCCTTACAGCTTTGTTGAGGTCGTTGAAGTCGACACACATGCGCCACTTTCTTGTGGCCTTCTGGACTAGGACCATGTTGGCAAGCCATTGAGGGTACTGGACGGGCCTGAGTAGGCCAGTCTTCAGCCCTTTGGTGACCTGTTCTCGGACTGCTTCTTGCTTGTCAGGTGCACATCACATGCGCCTCTACTGGACCGGCTTCTTTTCTAGTAGTAGGTTGAGGTGGTGGTCGGTGACCTCGGTGGAGATACCTGGGAGGTTAACGTCGGTCCAAGCGAAGACCTCTTGGTACCGAGCCAAAAAAATTTGGTACTCTTCTATTTACCCTGTTGTGAAGGAGGAGCCGACCTAGACCTTTCTGTCAGGTCTTTGCCTAATTGGATACTCATCATACCTTCTACTGGGGAGGCCACCTTCTGATCTTTCTTAGGATCTTGAGGGAGTTCCATGACAGGCTTATCATGCCCTTTAGAAGCTACGAGGTAACATCTCCGGGACTCTACTTGATTCCCTCTGGCTTCTCTGACCCCAAAGGGGGTAGGGAACTTCATCTTCTGGTGATATGAGGACGGGACCCCTGTAATCTCCCCAATGATTCCTACCTATGATAGCATTGTAGGCACTCATCGGATGATTACGAAGTCAACGACGACTGTGACTTCTCGGGGAGCGGTCCCTAGGTTTATCGCTAGCGCTACTACACCTACTGACGGTACTGCATTGCTCGAGAAGCCGAACAATGGTGTGCGCATCTGGCGGGTAGGAGGGACATTAGCCCCCATTCGAAGAAAGCAGTCGTAACTGATAATGTTGGGGCTGTTGCCACCGTCTACTAAAATTCGGTGAACCTTACATTTGTTGACGTGGCCGTCATGATAAGAGTGTCGTCGTGAGGGATGATTATGTTAGTTTTAGGTGGCCTACAAGCCAATCTGACTATGTAAATCTCGTTCATTTATTAATATAATGGCATAATATTCATTATATGTAAATCGCATTAATTATCGTTTTATAATGAAGTCCGTGAATATGTGCTATAGTGATCAGATTATGATGAGATCATACTAATGAGACTAATCACTTAAACACACATATTCTTAATCGTTTCTAGTCGGAGGATATCCGAGAAGGACATCGGATATCCGGTTAAACTAGTACATATTACTCCTGCTCATATGATGAGGGTGACTGATCTCAAAAGTCACTTGTGTGGAGACACTAAGGTGAATCTGTAGGTGCTCATTGGAGAATGAGTTCACTGAACTGATCCGACTGAATCGCTGAATGGTATTGTACCTCACTGTCAACTAGCTTGATTCTATTGTCGCAGTTGCGTGGATGGTCCTCGGACCTGAGACACCAAGGACACCTTGTCGGTGGACTTCTGTGCTTTGACCTTGGTTTACGAATCTCTAGCCACGGGATTCTAATACGCCAAGGATTGGGTACAGCGGAATACCGTCGAAGGGAATTGTGTGTCAATAAGGAATCATTCGCTCTCGGTACTTAGAGAGAGAATGCTCTAGGAAGGATGCGCGGAAGTCCCTGGCCAGGGCGAACGATAATATCGGGAAAGGAGTTTTCCGATATTCATCAGCGGCATCCAATCCAAGTGAGTCGACCGGTTAGGGTTTGACAGCTCGTCATACCCTGAGTTGACTCGAGAGCATTGTACGAATGAAGGATTATATCCACGCGGTAACTATCGGCGGAAAGGTTCCAAGAGTGGGTTACTTAACCCCAATACCTTTCGGGTTCACGCGGTGTTGCTTGGCACCCAACGTGATCGGAGGCCCGGTCGAATTTGATGTGCGACATCAATTCGATTGATTAATTAATTAATAAAGGGTTATTAATTGATTAATAAAGCCAGTGAGGAGTCACTGGGCTTGTTGGGCCATTAACCGGACTGGTACTTGGGCGTAGAGGGTCACACGCAAATGATTCTCAAGGCGATGGATAAATAAGTGGGTTTTATACAAATCGGGGGTTTTTATGAAAAACTGCGTGGTTAGTATAAAACATAGCGAACGGGCTGAGCAGGCCAAGCTGCTACTAACCCTAGCCGCCCCTCCTCTATTTCTCCCTATCTCTGGTGTCCAGACAGATCTAGATCTGCTCCGCCACTTCTCCGAATCCCGTTCGACGGAAAATCGTCCACGCGTTGCGGCGACCGGCAGAGGTTTTGTAGGCTGCGAAGAACGAGGAACGTGAGGATATCCGTCGCGAGGAGGATCGCGTGGACTTCGCTAGAGGCCGGGCACTTGCGCGGCTTGCGGTGTCGCACCGACGGAACCGAACGGTTGCGGATTCGAATCCGCACACGGTGAGAACTTCGATTATCCGATAATCGATTTTAGTTTTTCGAAACGGGAAAACGGATCGCTATTTTATTTTATTTTCCACTGCGTGAGCGATCCGGAGAAACCCGAGAAATCCAATAGTGGTATTAGAGCCAGGTTGCACTGTTTCTCGTCCCGTTTCGATCTCTAAATTAATTTTTCATGAGTTATTCCATACGTTTAATCCGATTAAAATGACGAAATAGTGTTCATAAGATGAACACAAATAATTAGATTATTTTTCTTTGATTTTTCGGATTTTATTTGGGGTGTTATGGTGTTCTTCATGAGATGATGAACCGGGGCTTTTCGGCGACTTCATACGAGCTTCCCAAGCGTTGGAATGGCTGGCCGAGACTCCGGATCCATAGGTGATAGTCACCACTGCCCATCGGGCATGCTAGCCAGTGCCGGAGTGGTCTTAATGAGCTTCAAAATCGAGCCTAGATTTGGTGTTAAAACCCTGAAAAACCAGTTTTTGGGGAGATTTTAAAAAGGGGTCTTGCAGCTTGTTTTGGCACCGTCGGAGGGCTAGCCGGCGCCGGCCGCCGGACGGCCCTGCTTCTCTCTCCCGCCGCCAGCCTGCAGATTAGGGCTTCGTCGGTTTGGGGAAGAAGAAGACCAGGCGGACCACCCGGTCCCGACTCGGTCGGACCGGGCCGGGGGGCTGCAGCTCGGGGCGGCCCATGCCCGGACCTAGTTTGAGCCAGGGCTTGAGCCTGGCCGAACCAGGGTTCGAGCCAGGCTGCCTAATTGGCTCAGCCTTACACCCCTTAACCCCTATTACCGTATTATTAATTAAATTAGATTTGAATTTAAAATTTGAAATTGTTTTAAATTTTAAATTAGAATTCTAATTTAGTTAATTACTTAATTAATGATTTTGAATCATTATATTAATTAAGGATTTTTTATTAACTAGCAATTAGTTGTTAATTAGTTGGGGTTAATATTAATTTAAATGTTAAATTGATTATTAACCTCAATTTAACTAATTTAAATGTTAAATTAGTTATTAATAGTTATTAGTCTAATTGTTAGATTATTAACTATTATCTCAGCTAATTGTTAATTAATATTTGAGTTAGTTATTAATTTAATTGTTAAATTAATAATTAACTTAAATGACTAATTTAAATGTTAAATTAATAGTTCTTAATTAATTACTGTTAGTCATTAATTTAATAGTTAAATTAATGATAACTTTAATTATCTAATCTAAGAGTTAGATTAATTAATTATTAATTAGTTAGTGTTAATTATTGGTTTAAGAGTTAAATTAATAATTAACATTAATTGGCTAATCTAAGTGTTAGATTAGTAGTTAATAATTAATTATAGTTGATTATTAATTTAAGTGTTAAATTATTAATTAACTTAGTTGGATTAATCTAAGAGTTAGATTAGTCTTTAAATAGTCTAATTGTTAGATTATTAATGGGGTTTAGTCTAAGTGTTAGATTATTAGAATTGTTCTAATTAGCATGGAATAATTTTGAATTATTAATTTGGAGTGTGTGCGCATGTGATGTGTGTTTAATGCTTTTAAATTTGATTTAATTGCATATTAAGTTAATTAAAAGTGTTTTCGAAATTCAAACACCAATTTTGATTGGATCCCAGCTTTTTGAAAGCCAAAATTATATATATTTTGAAAACTCTTTTATTTTAGCCATGTGATGCGCTGAATCATGTGTGGGATGTTTAAAACACACCGTGGTCATAGATATGCACTTAATTAATTATTCATGTGATGAATGGATTGTATGGATCGTGGATGTATGATTGTTTATTAATTGTTAATAAATAGAGGTCTGCGCACCTCTCTCTCTCATACTCCGATGTATTTCTACCTCCCTCTCTCTCTTGTACTCACCATAAGGCCTTCTTCAATTTACTTGTAAATTCTAGAATTTAAATGTAATATGATCGAGACAACCGAAGAAGGAGCGAGGACGATCCACAGCTACAACCAAGAAGGCGAAAAGATGGAGATCTCTTGCCTATGTGTTTGCAGGATATCTAATATAATAGTTGTGTTAGATTGTGTGTGCGTTTGACTGTTGGCTCCAGTCAAACCCTCTGTGCTATCCATAACCACACTAATGAACAAGTATGAGATGCATTGTTTTCTTTTGATTATGAATCAAAGTAGGTTTAGTATTTATTAAATATATACAATATATTTATATACTATCACTTAGGAGAGACCAAGATAAAAGTTATCTAAATACCCTCAGATAAACTCTAAGCCGTAACGCGAGTAGTTAAGAACTTACCGCGTGGTCCACCATCGTTATAGTCATAGGATTTGAATCACTTTAGGCAGGTTTGTTGTGCTATCTACAAGGCCTGCTTAATTAGGAGGAGAAACTGTGGCTATGGCATTAGATGCCCATATGATCGGGGTAGAGGAACCATGTAGTTTTGTTGTGCTATCCACAAGGGTTGCATGCAAATCTATGCTCATCGTGTAACGATGGTTAGCTTAGACCAGAATTAGTGGTTTGTTGTGCTATCCACAAGGCCATTAAATCTCTGGAGACCTAAGCTATGATCAGATATTGTAAGGAGTTGCAAGTCCCATGAGTTGGGTGCTCTCTGATTGTATTACAGTTTGTTGTGCTATCCACAAGGCTATAGTGCAAGTCATTGAGATTATGATCCCCACTAGGAAACTGTCGGCGTCTCCCGTTCTGTATAACTGAGGGTTATACAGTCCGTCGAAAATTAGTGGGAGTTAAACTTGAACAAAAGACCATGTCTTGTTTTAAATTTTAATAATTGAACATCTGCTAAATAGATTTTACTTATCTCCTGTAGGGAATTATGTCGTCGAATAACCCACTCCGTGGCATACTTGATGTCCTTTTGACTTACCTGATCTACTCGGATTGGTTCAGAAACCTGAAGAATGTCTTCAGATCTAAGCACATTGACTTTGTCCCTGGAGCTGATCCTCCTGCTGAATCGGCATTGGATGCCCCTGAAGCAGAGATGACAACTAACGATAAATGATCGAAGGACAAAGGCAAAAGAGTAGTGAAGGGTGACTGCTTCTACTATAAGCAGTATGGTCACTGGAAGAGGAACTGCAAGGAGTTCCTTAACGATAAAGCTCATAGAAGAGTGAAGCTGTCTGAAGCATCAGATATCTATATGATAGATATCAACTTATCAGTTAGAGATTCCACATCTTGGGTATTAGATACCGGATGTGCTTCTCATATCTGCCATGATGTGCAGATGCTGACAAGTAAGTGCAAGCTGAGACAAGGTGAGGTGGAATTGAGGCTAGGAAATGGCGCAAAAGTTGCGGCGATTGCTGTTGGGACAACAAACCTTAGGCTTCCATCAGGAGACGCCTTACTTTTAGAGGATTGTTATTATGTTCCTAGCATAATAAAGAACATCATATCATTATCTTGTTTGGACATGATAGGATATAGGTTGACTATTGAGAATAGAAGTTGTTCGATTTATTATGGTAATAAATCGATAGCTTCGGCATCTTTAGTCAACGGACTATATCTTTTAGATGTTTCTTATTACAATCTTCAAATTGATAAAGCTCTTAAGAAGAGCAAGAATTGTGTGAACCAAGCCTACATGTGGCATTGTAGACTTGGGCACATTGGCGAAAGCAGGTTGCAAAAGTTGCATAAGTATGGTTACTTAACTGCATTCGATTATGAATCGTTTGCAACATGTGAATCCGGCCTTATGGGAAAGATGGCAAAATCTCCATTTACTGGACATGGAGAACGTGCCAAGGACATTTTGGAACTAATACATTCAGACGTATGTGGTCCAATGTCTACCCAAGCCAAAGGTGGCTTTTCTTACTTCATCACGTTCACCGATGACTTCTCAAGATTCGGCTATGTGTACTTAATGAAGTACAAGTCGGAAGCATTTGAGAAGTTCAAGGAGTTCAAGAATGAGGTACAGAAGCAGTTAGGAAAGAGTATTAAAGCTCTTCGATCAGATCGAGGAGGAGAATACTTGAGTACTAATTTCACACAATTCTTAAAGGATAATGGTATCCTTTCTCAGCTAACCCCTCCATATACACCACAGATGAATGGTGTATCAGAAAGGAGGAATCGCACCTTGTTGGACATGGTGCGATCTATGATGAGCTTTTCGGGATTACCAGTGTCCCTCTGGGGGTATGCTCTAGAGTTAGCAACATACCTACTAAACAGAGTACCCAGCAAGTCTGTGGCCTCTACTCCATATGAGATATGGAAAGGCAGGAAACCAGAATTTAAACATGTTAAAGTCTGAGGTTGTCCTGCTCATGTAAAGAGGCATAATCCAAACAAGCTGGAATCACGAACTGATAAATGCAGGTTTGTGGGATATCCAAAGGAAACCTTTGGATACTATTTTTACCATCCTGGTGAACAAAAGGTGTTTGTCGCCAAGAAAGCTATCTTCCTGGAAGAGGAATACCTTCTCCAGGAGAACAGTGGGAGTAAAATAGTACTGGAAGAGGTTCCAGATCCCGAAACAGCTGCATTATCATCAGATGAAATATCAGTTCCTGAATCTGTTCAGGTGCACACACATAAGCCTCGTAGATCTGGTAGATTACCTAGACTACCCGAACGATATGTGGGACATATCGCTGAAGGTGAGTCTAAGGTAGAATATAATGAGGATGATGATCCTAAAACCTACCAGGAGGCCATAGAAGGCCCAGAAGCCGGGAAATGGCGAGAAGCCATGAACTCAGAAATCCATTCCATGTACACCAACCAAGTTTGGAACTTGGAGGACTTGCCCGAGGGTATTGTACCTATCGGTTGCAAGCGGATCTTTAAGAGAAAGATCGTTGATGATGGACGGATCGACACTTATAAGGCAAAGTTGGTGGCAAAGGGATATCGTCAAAGGCAAGGAATTGACTAAGACGAGACTTTCTCACCAGTTTCCATGACAAAGTTGATCAGAGTTCTGCTCACCATTACTGCACATTTTGATTATGAAATCTGGCAGATGGATGTGAAGACTGCCTTCCTCAATGGTAACCTTGAGGAAGAGGTGTATATGATACAACCAGAAGGTTTGACATCCAAAGAATCTCCAGATAAAGTGTGCAAGCTTCAGAAGTCCATTTATGGACTGAAGCAAGCTTCCCGGAGCTGGAACATAAGATTTGACGAGGCTGTCAAGTCTTATGACTTCATTAAGAATGAATATGAGCCTTGTGTGTACAAGAAGACCAGTGGGAGGACAGTCACCTTTCTAGTTCTTTACGTAGATGACATACTACTCATTGGGAATGATGTAGCTATGATGTCATCAGTATAGATCTGGCTGTCGAAAAACTTCTCCATGAAGGATTTGGGAGAAGCATCCTACGTGTTGGGAATACGGATCTATAGAGATAGATCAAAGAGGATGCTTGGAATGACCCAATCCTTGTACATAGATACCATAGTCAAAAGGTTTGGCATGGAAAATTTCAAGAGAGGTCTCATACCGATGAGACATGTAATTAATCTCTCAAAGGAGCAATCTCCTAAGACTCCTAATGAGAGGGCATTCATGGATAGAATACCCTATGCCTCTGCCATAGGATCTATCATGTATGCCATGCAATGTACACGGCCTGATGTTGCATTTGCTCTAAGTGTTACGAGCAGATTTCAGGCTGATCCAGGCGAAGAGCACTAGAAGGCAGTGAAATGCATCCTTAAGTACTTGAGAAGAACTAAGGATATGTTTCTTGTCTATGGAGGAGGTGACTTGAAACGGCGAGGCTTTACTGACTCGAGTTTTCAGTCAGATCCAGATGATAGCAAATCTACATCTGGATTCATGTTTACTTTGAACGGAGGTGCAGTGTGCTGGAAGAGTTCCAAGCAAGTAACCATTGCAGATTCGACGACTGAAGCTGAGTATATCGCTGCAGCTGAAATCGCCAAGGAAGCAGTGTGGTTGAAGAAATTCATCACCGACCTCGGCGTAGTTCCCAACATCTCTGAGCCTGTTCCACTGTTGTGCGACAACAATGGAGCGATTGCGCAAGCGAAAGAGCCGCGGTCTCATCAGAAATCGAAGCATATTCTGAGGTGCTTTCATCTTATCAGAGAGATCATATCCAGAGGAGATGTAGTAGTGGAAAGAGTTCCATCCGTCGACAATGTAGCAGATCCACTGACAAAGCCGTTGGCTCAAATTGTGTTTGAGCGTCACCTAGAGTCTATGGGCTTATTGTATAAAGGTGATTGGCTTTAGTCCAAGTGGGAGATTGTTAGTTTTAGGTGGCCTACAAGTCAATCTGACTATGTAAATCTCGTTCATTTATTAATATAATGGCATAATATTCATTATGTGTAAATCGCATTAATTATCGTTTCATAATGAAGTCCGTGAATATGTGCTATAGTGATCAGATTATGATGAGATCATACTAATGAGACTGATCACTTAAACACACATATTCTTAATCGTTCATAGTCGCAGGATATCCGATAAGGACATCGGATATCCGGTTAGACTAGTACATATTACTCCTGCTCATATGATGAGGGTGACTGATCTCATAAGTCACTTGTGTGGAGACACTAAGGCGAATCTGTAGGTGCTCATTGGAGAATGAGTTCACTGAACTGATCTGACTGAATCGTTGGATGGTATTGTACCTCACTGTCAACCAGCTTGATTCTATTGTCGCAGTTGCGTGGATGGTCCTCAGACTTGAGACACCAAGGACACCTTGTCGGTGGACTTCTGTGCTTTGACCTTGGTTTACGAATCTCTAGCCACGGGATTCTAATACGCCAAGGATTGGGTATAGCGGAATACCGTCGAAGGGAATGGTGTGTCAATAAGGAATCATTCGTTCTTGGTACTTAGAGAGATAATGCTCTAGGAAGGATGTGCGGAAGTCCCTGTCCAGGGCGGACGATAATATCGGGAAAGGAGTTTTCCGATATTCATCAGCGGCATCCAATCCAAGTGAGTCGACCGGTTAGGGTTTGACAGCTCGCCATACCCTGAGTTGACTCGAGAGCATTGTACGAATGAAGGATTGTATCCACGCGGTAACTGTCGGCGGAAAGGTTCCAAGAGTGGGTTACTTAACCCTAATACCTTTCGGGTTCACGCGGTGTTGCTTGGCACCCAACGTGATCGGAGGCCCGTTCGAATTCGATGTGCGACATCAATTCGATTGATTAATTAATTAATAAAGGGTTATTAATTGATTAATAAAGCCAGTGAGGAGTCACTGGGCTTGTTGGGCCATTAATCGGACTGGTACTTGGGCGTAGAGGGTCACACGCAAATGATTCTCAAGGCGATGGATAAATAAGTGGGTTTTATACAAACCGGGGGTTTTTATGAAAAACTGCGCGGTTAGTATAAAACATAGCGAACGGGCTGAGCAAGCCAAGCTGCTGCTAACCCTAGCTGCCCCTCCTCTGTTTCTCTCTCTCTGTGGTGTCCAGACAGATCTAGATCTGCTCCGCCGCTTCTCCGAATCCCGTTCGACGGGAAATCGTCCGCGCGTTGCGGCGATCGTTGCGGCGACCGGCGGAGGTTTCGTGGGCTGCGAAGAACGATGAACGTGAGGATATCCGTCGCGAGGAGGATCGCGTGGACTTCGCTAGAGGCCGGGCACTTGCGCGGCTTGCGGTGTTGCACCGATGGAACCGAACGGTTCGGATTTGAATCCGCACACGGTGAGAACTTCGATTATCCGATAATCGATTTTAGTTTTTCGAAACGGGAAAATGGATCGCTGTTTTATTTTATTTTCTGCTGCGTGAGCGATCCGGAGAAACCCGAGAAATCCAACAGATTATTCTTGCCAAGTCCTCGTCCAAGAAAATGATGGGTTCCTTTAGAGGGTCTCCTACAATTGCTTTCTCGTGTTCAAAGCGCTTGTGGTCAGGAGTTACAAGATTCACCTGGCATGCGTAACGCTTCTTCCCGTGGCAGCTATCTCCTCCCGAGGCAAGGCCGTTGGAGATCATGTGGATCTTGGTGCCGTTGGGCGGTTCTCGATCCTTGGAGCCTCGCATTCTTGACCAGGCTTTGCCACGTACTTCCCGAGATATCCCCGACAAATCAAGGATTCTATCTCGTCTCGCAGCTGGCGGCATTCTTCAGTCGTATGGTTGTGGTCCTTATGGAAATTGTAGTACTTCCTCTGATCCCGGCATTTGGGATCGATTCTCATTTTCTGGGGCCAATTGACGTACTCCTTATTTTCGAAGTCCTGGAGGATCACGAAGATAGGAGTAGTTAATGGCATGTACGGCTAGGGAGATGTGGACCGCTTGGTGTCTCCTTCGAAACGTCGAGACCTCTTCTCGGGGAGGTGCCTCTCGTCTTGGCGCTTGCGATTGCTCTCTTCTCCGTGATGGTGATAAGCAGTTATTACTTCGTTACAATTGGCATGCTGGTGCGCCAAGTCGATGGGGCCGAACAGAGTCTCGGGGGCTCCGAGGATAATGGCTCTTCGAAGAGAATCTTACCGGGTTCCTTGCGTCAAAGCAGTTACAGCGGAGGACACCTTCAACTTCGGGACTCGGAGGGCCTCGTAATGAAAACAGGTGATGTAGTCCCGCAGGGATTCATCGCGCTTCTGTATGATGGCGACGAGGCTGGCCGACGACCTTTTGTGGTGAGTACCGGCAAAATGGTCTCGAAAAAGCTGCCTGAGCTGCCCAAACGAATGTATCGACCCCGACGCCAAGGTAGTGAACCATGTCTGCGTCGTCCCTATTAGAGTGGTGGTGAATCAGCAGCAGCGGATGGCGTCGTGTACTCCATGTAGCCTCATGTGAGACTGGAAGTTGTTGAAGTGAGTCTCTGGGTCCCTTGCCCATTTTAGGTGTTGAGATTGTTGATGAGCAATTTCTTGGGGACTAGGACGTCAAGGATCTCGGCAACAAAAGGGGAGTTGTCTACTTCATCATCTGAGAGAGAAAGGGATCACCACCATCGATGGAGGTTTTCAATGTGCTTTTCGCGGCACTCGAGCCTTTTTTCCCAATTCGTCAATTTGACGGCTCACGGCATGGCTTCTTTGTGGAGAGTGGTACCTCGAGGATCAAGATCGGTGGGATCAGCCTTTTGGGCCACTCCTCTCTTTCGTGGAGGATCGGTTCGAGCTGGCGATCTCGGAAGCTGCCGGCTGGAGGTTGTTACGCGGGATCTCCTTGTCGAAGAGAAGAAAACGGCCGCCAGCACTTTGGACACCTTCACGCCTTCCCATGGTGACTGGAGTTTTTTGAGCCTCCTTTTGTGGTTGTTCCTAGGGGTTGGCCCCCAGGCGAGGCTCCGGAACCACTGGCTGCACGGGAAGGCGTTCCTTTATCAAAGTGAGTAGGGCGCCTAGCTGTTGGGCGACTACCCCCATGGGGTCGTTGCCATTCCTCGATGGCCTGGAGTTCACGCTCTGTGACTGATTGGTGCCGACGTCGACTCCGACATCGTTAATCTGAGATGCCGCTCCAACACAACGGCTGTTCTTGTTGCCTCTTGCCATTGCTTCTCGCACGTTTCCCACAGACGGCGCCAATCGTGTAGTGGTCGGAAACTGGTCGAACTGCTATGGCCGTCCGATCGGAGATCCTGACTCCTAAATAGAATTTATTTGATGGTGGAAACGCTCAAGTAGAGCCTGCAAGAGGGGGAACAGAAGCGTCAGGGCCCCCCCCAGTCTGGCAGGGAGAAAAACCCTCCGATGCCTCAGTTAAATTCTAGAAGACGAGAGCTTGCTAGGGGTTTATCGTGCTCAGAAAAGCATACCTTTCTCTGGCGAGGATCCAGAGATTATATGGTCTCCCCCTCGAGGCGTCCTGGGAACGGTTTCCTTTGGGAGAGTGACTTTCCCACGATCGGATCCCCTGATTTAGGGAGATCGTGGAATATTAGGTAAGCCAGGACCTTCCCATCGCTGTATGGGGTGGATCCTGTGGCCCTGCCATAAGTGGGCGGTTAAGTCCGTAGGACCCGCCTGACGGTGAGGATATGTGATAAGGTGCCCCTAGGGGGCCTTGCCGAGACCCTGGGAGATCTCAGGTGTGAAGGCTGGGCTTCATGCTTGGAGATCCATAATCCTTGGGCCGATGGGCCTAGGATTCGGCCTCTATTACGTGGGCCGGGGCTCTGAGTGTCGTGTGGCCCTTTGCACTGTTTCCGGAGGGCCGTGGGCCTTTGGGCCTCCGTACTTGAAGGGCTAAATTGGGTTGAGCCCAATTTCCCCTCGTCAATGACCTTTTGCAGGACCTCAAAAAAAGAGTAACCCTTGCAACATCGACCTCGATGTTGCGCTGAGGGTCAGTGCAAGAGATTTTAAAAAATTACTTTTTGATTTTTTTTTAGGTGGGTCCCGAGGTATCCTACACGTTGGTATAGATAGAATCTCCGATCAGACGATTCAAAAAAATTCTGAAAAATCAAAAACCATTATTGGGCTTGGCCCATTAAAGGCATTTTTTACTATTCATTAAGGCTCGATTTTTTTTATTTTTTTTAGATTTTTTTAATCGTCTGATCGGAGATCGGCCTATACAATATGTAAGGCACCTCGGGGCCACCTAAAAAAATTCAAAAAATACTTATTTTTTACCCACTGCACTGATCCTCAATGTAGCACTGGGGTTAGTGCAACAAGTGCTACTCCAACAAAAACTGCTCATCCCTCCCAAATGATGGGTGACTGTAAGGACAGTCCTCGTTCATGTCTCATCATATGGAAGCGTGCATGTCCCTAGTAGGGATGCATTCGACACACGCGCACACACTCTCTCTCTCTCTCTCTTTCTGTGACTCTGCTACCTCTTAGCACCACTTTGATTGAGGGTTAACCTCTTTTTGACCTATGAATAATATCCCATTTTTTGTTTTGGTTGCCATAGTCCCCTATCCCAAATCAACCTGGAACAAAAGTGTGCTAACCCGGTGATAATCCCGAGTTCCGGATTCCACCTCCCTGGCTTGGTTAACCCCAACCCATTTTTGACACGCACGTGGGCTCATACGGCTCACAGCTTTCACGAGGTACTCCCATTACCCCTTTCCCTTTCCCCTTGTCTTCCTCCTCTCCTCCTTGTAGCTCACAACCATGGTGTCTCCTCACATCTCGATCTCCCTTTCGAGCGTCTCCTCTTCGCAACGACGATCTCTCTGCATGGTTCAGGGGTTGTGATCTCGCTGGTCTCCATCGCCTTTCGATAGAGCTCGCTCTTGTCTCCATCACCTTTCAATAGTGCTCGCCTTGCTTGGAATCCTCTGTGCGCCTTTTGATTCCTTTTCGCATGTGACCTCTTTTGATTCCTCTACGCTTGTTGTCCTCTGCCGACGATAAAGCATGCTGCCTCCTCCTTGATTCTTCTTGATTCCTTCGGCTGGTGATGAGGGTTCTCGCTTGCTACCTTGCATGTGACACCTACAGTTGCAGTCCCTAGCGATGATGAAGCCCATTTTGCTACTCTCCATTCGACACAGTGGCACCTCCCTGGGACGATCACGGCGGCGCTTTCCCCCTTCCATCACACTCTGTTCATGGGTGTCCTCCCTCCTTTGTCGTAGGTTTGCCTGTAAACCCTACTGCGGCGACCCATCTATATATGCAGGCATGCTTCACAGTGATGAACACCTTTTCTGAGTGGCCACATTTGTCTCCTCTCTGTTTCTTGAGGGGTTTGGAAATGGTTTGTTAAGGAGGGGTTTGGAGGCACCATTGTGGTTCTTTGTTGGTCCCCCTTTGTTGGAGGTGCTGCTCGAGTCTGTGGTGATAGCGCTGAGCCTTAGTCGTTAGTGGCAATGTGGTTGTTCTTCCCTGCAGCGGCCCTAAGCCTCCCATCCTGTGGTTGTCTTCTACTTCCAGGTTTGAGCATTCTCACCTCACCCGGACCCGACCCTTGGGATCATTGGATCTTTTATAATAAAAAATTTGGGGTATGTAATTAATCTCTACTGATTCCTTGTTGATGTATATGTTGATCAATTATGTGTCCCTGTTGGCATTTATTGTAAGTATCTCTACTGATTCCTTGTTGATGTATATGTTGATCAATTATGTGTCCCTGTTGGCATTTATTGTAAGGATTGAGGTTTCGGATCCGGTTATCGGGTCAGTTTCGATGTCGGACCCCTTGGTTTTGGGCCCTTGTGGGGCTGGGGCTTGAGTTCTTTTTTGCGTCGAACTTGCTCGACGCGGTTCAAACGGCGTCCGATTGGGGAGACGCGTTTTAGATTGTGCCACATGGGAGCCACGTGGGCTGATTTTGGGCCGCGGGAGTACGGCCCCAGTCTTATCGTCTGAATGGCGTCTTGAATGGACGATACCATTCAGAGTACGGCCCTGATATGTCAACGTACGACTTCGTCTTGTCATCTGATTGGCGTCGGTCTTGGACGACGCATTTTAGTTAGTTTCTGTTTGACCCCGCGAACCTTCCCTCATTTCCCTCATTCTCTCCACTTCTTTCTTTCTCCCCCACTTTCTCTCTGAACCCCCGACGTCCCTTTCCCCTTCTCCTTCCTTTCCTCTCCCCTTTCCTCCTCTCCCTCCACTCCATCAACCCCCGCTAATTTCCACCACTACCACCACCATTTCCTCCGCAGCGTATTGCTCTCCGGACGGCGGCCGACGTCTTGGTGGAGTAACGGCGTCCACGGCGGTACTGGTGGTGGTTCGTGGCGTAGCGGTACGGCGGCTAGGAGCTAGGAGGAGTTCAAGTAACCGGTAGGGTGACGATCTTCGTTGTGTTTCGAATAAAACCATATTTTCCCGCTTTCAAGCATGTTTAGGAAATTTTTGGGGTGAAAATGCTAATTTCACAAAATGAGGAATGGTGGGCTTTTTAACGGGTATTTGGATTCTCCTCCTTCTTCCTTGTTTTAATACGTTTTTGTAAGATTTGGGGGAGAAATCCCGTTTTGTAACTCGGGGAAGGCCGGAGGGGAACCTGTCTGTGAGGGTTAAATGGCGTCTGGGGACAGCGACGCCATTTAAAAGGCGGCTTCCACCCACGACACGATTTATCCCAGATAACAGACTCTGTCTCTGGATTGAATGGCGTGCAGGGACAGCGATGCCATTTAAATGGCGACTCCTTTGAACGACGCGATTTAGTTCGAACCACTCGAGGCCTGATTCTGTTTCTATCGTGATTAGGCGACTAGAGACAGCGACGCCTTTTAAAAGGTGACTACCTTGCACGACGCGTTTTAGGCCATTCTGAGGCCAGTTCTCGTATGAACTAGTTTAGGAGTCTTGAATGACGTCGGCCACGGGGGACACAATTCAAGACAGAACTTCATTAATCCATGCAATTAACACGTGTTTACATTGTTAGATAGCTTGGTTAAAATGTATGCTTAAAATCATACTTCGAAGTCGAGGATTTCTACGTGATCGGATCGCACTGTGACGTGTTTTGTGCGATCGTGGACCTAGAGTAACAGTTGTTAGCGCTTAGGCATCATGTGTCAGTGTGGGAGTGACGCGGCGCCGGTGTGGGAGTGGTGGGGTGACACCTAGAGAGAGGGTCACCTGGTGTACCCCGGGGTATAGTTAGTACCGGTGTGGGAGTGGTACGTTCGGAGTGTCACTCGTGCTGGAGGAAGCAGAACCACCTAGAGCCGGTTAGGCCGGAGTAGCCAGCGCGCTATCCGAGGGGTTGCTGTTTGGTCTCAACAGGTCTGTGTTTCTCGCGTTCGGCTGCGTGGTTTGTGTGTTTAGCCGAGACGCTAGTTGTGGACTCCGTGTGGGGTGGTTTCAGAGTCGTGCATGTTTTTGTTACGAATGCATGTGTTTTATATCGAAATCTGGGAGTTGTGTTTACTGTTTTATTTATTTAAATTGTCTATATTTGTGTTATTGCACTTGTGGGTGTGTGAGTGGGTGGTGGGGATTGAAGGATCCCTACTGAGTCCATTTCGATGAGACTCACCCCTTGCGATTTTCAGGTGAGGGTTCCAGGCAGGTGTAGCGAGGAGAGTGTTGTTTCAGGTTGCGCGTCAGCAGGCACTGTTCCGGGGTATGCCCCGATGTAGTTGTTATTTTCTTTTCTGGCATGTATGCTTAATTATTTCTTTTCAGTTGGAGTATGTAATTATTTACTGAGTCAAGTCGAATTGTAATAATTTTTAATTTCTGCACTTCCTTTACAATTCGATGTGATGTAGATGTTTAGCTTAGTTTATCATTTATTCCCAGACTTATCGAGATCCTGGTTTGGCTCCAATTTTTAATGATTCGATGCCCATTTAGTAATCGGATCTACGATTATAGGATGACGGGTTGTTACATTTATCCTCCAATGGACCCTATGACTAGGTAGATTGTGTTATGCTCTTGTTCATGCCCCTGTGACTGGTCCTTTCAAGAAAGTAATGGAGTAAATCTTGTGACTGCCCCCTGTGAGTGGTCCAATATAATTTTATCATGCTTACCTACTATCATCTATGTATCATATTTAAGTTTCCTATACCCATTTTAAGTGGATAATATGTTTTGGTTCATTCGAATGTGATGAACTATTTTTCAATTAGTACTTAATGTGATGACCTCTTTATGAATTAACACCTAACTTAGATGGGTTTAAGTAATAATGTAGAAACTTAAGTTTCTTATTAATTTTAAGTGGATATTTTTATTATGCCCTGATTTATGGATCTATGTACCATGGAAGGGGTTTAAGTAATAATGTATAACACACGAGGGGTTTAAAGTGAATTAATACTTAGCTTAGAGAGGTTTAAGGAACAATGTATAACACTTAATTTTAATGATCTATGTGCTTCTATTTCTCTGTTATGTTTTAAATTATTGATATTATATTAGGGTACCTATCTAAATTATTGATTTAATTTTCTCAATGTGATTTAAAGAGGAGTCATATATATCACTATTTTAACATTCTCTCTGATTACGTAATGTGATCTATGCCTAAGCTATCTCCTATTTACCTGTCTAAATGTCTATTTTGTGGACCGATATTTGATCTATGTTAATGACTTGTGTCCATGGTTCTGTGTGCTCTGTCAACTTTTTGGATCCATGACTAAATTATTTCCTTTGTTTTAATGTCTGATTCTTATTTAGGGACCTATATTAGATTTTTTTTTTTTTAATGACTTGTGTGCTTATGTTTACTTTTATGCTTTAAAATATTGAACTAACACATAGGTATCTGTCTAAATTACTGTTTTAATTACCTCCATGTGATTTAAAACTGAGTCATATATATCAATATTTTAACTTTCTCTATACTCAATGGATCATACTCAAGATTTATTTTATAAGACGACAACATTGTTCCAAGAATCAAAGTTCAAGGCTGTCTTCATGGCAATGAAGGATGAGGACAAGCTTGGCTGGATCATTCACAATGCCAATTGATCATCCACAATGCCTCTCAACCAGTTTTGTTATCTATTATTGCATCTATTTCATGTGTTGTAATTTGATGAACTTTCGTACACTAGACTGTTTTGTAACCTGAACAATTTATCTTCGACCATATACATCTGTTTCTAAATTGCTGCCCTTATTAAATATTTGTGCTATCTGCCTATGTATATGCATTAATTGCAAGGTTGTAGACATGGGAAAGTATAAATGCTGTATGGTTTGGGTTGGACGTCGACCAGGTATCTATCATACCTGGAGTAAATGTCATGCCCAGATCATCGGTTACCCTGGTGCCAAGTTTAAGGGGTACACATCATTAGAAAATGCTAACGATGCATTCTACGGCCTTATGGAAGGACATGTGATTAAGTCCTCACATGCAAGCCAAATTCTGCAGCATCATCCTAAAATGTACTATTCGGTCCCTACACCGCAATGGGACCCAACCATCCCCTTACAGCATTGCGATCATTGTTTTGCTCTGTCTGATACTCTTGCTTCTTGTCTTAATATTCTTAGGCATACTACTTGTGGCATTTAGTAGTGTATGATGTGTTTGCTTGTTATTCACAACATGTGGACTTATATTTTATGAGACCTTTTCTAAGAATTATTAATGTTGTAATTTTTAGAATTCTCTAATTACCCTATATTTTAAGTGTAACGTGATGTTTTATGGGGGTGTAGGCCCCTCTCATGTCATTCCTAATGAGTTCTTGAGAGACATACTCTAGGAGGAGAATGAGATCTTCTCAGCATAGATGAGCTCATTAGAGAGCAGTTGGAGGCGCAAGAACGCGTGCCCAGGCTGATACACACATCTCATTATACGGGACATGTGTGGATACATGAAGTGCTTCAAGGTCACGAGAGACGTTCTTACAACGTCATCCGACTTAATCCAACCATGTTTATGCGCCTCTAGGATGAATTGGTGGAGAGAGGCTTGATTCGAGATTCATGCTCTGTCATGGCAAATGAGCAATTAACCATATTTTTGCATGCCATGGGTCATGCAAAGGAATTAGGTGCTTTGTGTGAACTTTTTTAGCATTCCTCGTAGACAGTTAGTCATTATGTCAATCTAGTCGCTAGGGCAGTGGTAGCACTTCAACATGACTACGTTCGATTGTCGACTGCAGCATATGACATCCACCCACGCATTCGTCATGATAGTAGGTTCTACCCCTTTTTCAAGGTATGGATTTATGCATTTACTTAATAAAATTGGGTTTAGGTCACATGAACGTAGACTTGTAACAATGAATACTTTCATTTTATAAGATGCAGTCAGGACCATAGATGGGACACACATCCCCGCTAACGTCCTCCAGTTAAAACATGCACGTTATAGAAACCACAAGGGTGAAGTAACGCAAAATGTGATGGCAACGGTAGGATTTGATTTGCAGTTCTAATACCTAGGCATGCATTGGGAGGGAGCAACATCAGACATGTTTATCTTGGATTGGGCTTTAGATCAAGGTAGTTTTGCTGTCCCTACTAGAAAGTACTATGTGGTGGACCTTGGATATGCAAATACTGGTCACTTTTTAGCATCTTACAGAGGAGAATGGTATCATGTACAGTAGTACCAAGGTCGAGGTAATGCACCTTATCAGAGCCCAAGGACAAGTCTAATCAATGACATGCACAACTCTGGAACATTGTAGAACGTGCTTTTGGGACCATGAAGATGAGATTTGAGACTTTAAAGAAGGGTAACATGTACCCATTTCTGACCCAACTGTGGATGGTGGTTGCATGATGTGTTGTTCACAATTTCATTCGATAGCACCAAGGTGATGACTATTTATTTCAATCAAGAAATTTTGGAAGATGTTGACAACACAGGGGACATGGCAGTAGATCCGAACTAGGATATAGGGGCAAATGAATCAGGGTTGGGGAAGCCTTGAGGAATGATATTACAGATGAGTTTTCAGGTGCACGTTGATCCCATCTTTCATTCTCATTTATCATGTCTTTGTTATCCCATCCTTTATAATCTTGTGTAGAGTCATGTTTGCTTTGCTCAGACTTTCCTTTCTTTTATGTTTTTTTTTTCTTCAATGATATGTTAGATATGTTCGAGATGTTTATGAAAGTTATTTCACCTCAATGTAGGTAGCTTATGGACTCTCGACATGGATTTTAGTCTAATCTAATTGATTGGCGAACAATATTACAAAGGTCACTTCGAGGCAAATGGGTTGATCGATAATGGGTGGGAGAAACTTCAACAATCATTTAATGACACATTCGCTAAAAACTTTCAAAACACCTATTTTAAGCATCGTTTCGATTTTTTTTAATCAATTTACCTAACCGTTGAAGACATCATAGGGGAGGTTGGATTCTAGTTGGATGACAATGCCAAGGAGATAGTTGCCTCGAAATGGCGTGGGAGTAGTACTTGTAGGTTTTTATGCTTGTATGACGTGTTATTAATATCATTGCCAATGTTCTTTGAATCAAGATCTTATTTCTACATCATTGTCTTATAGTTTAATCCTCCAGGTTGGTGGTTTACGAGAAGGAAACTGCTCTTGCGCAATGTGTTAGTTCTGTGTATGGCCCACAAGTCAATCAGACTTATTCTTATTTAATTTTTTAATGATAATAAAATATCCATTATATGTAAATCGTCTCTTTTATATTATTCGTATCATAGTGAAGTCCATGAATGTATGCAATGATTATTAGATTGTGATGAGATCGCAATAATGAGACTAACAATCTATAAACATACATTCGTATTTGTTCCTAGTCAAAAGATATCTGAAAAGGACATCAGACAACTAGTTAGACTAGTATAGGTTGCCCCAACTCGTATGATGAGGGTGACTAGTCTCATAGTCATTTGTGAGGAGACATTATATTGAGCCTATAGGTACTCGTTGGGGAATGAATTCACTAAATTGATTTGACATGGATTGTTGGATGGTAAGTTACTTGATTGTCAACTAGCTTGATCCGTCGTCATAGTAGCATGGATCGTCCTCGGACCTGAGATACCAAAGACTCCTTGTCAATGGACTTCTGGGCTTTGGCCATGGCTTA
Source organism: Zantedeschia hybrid cultivar (assembly GCA_030544215.1). Taxonomy (NCBI): domain Eukaryota; kingdom Viridiplantae; phylum Streptophyta; class Magnoliopsida; order Alismatales; family Araceae; genus Zantedeschia; species Zantedeschia hybrid cultivar. The sequence continues at coordinate 7,563,067 of JARZZO010000013.1, read as the reverse complement.
TGAGTCCCTATCTATAGGATTCTAGTCAGTCATGTGATCGAGCTCAACCGTAGACTTTCGAAGGCAATTGTGTGTCAATAAAGAATCATTCGCTCTCAGTAATTAGAGAGAGAATACTCCAAGTTAAATGCGTGAAAGTCCCTAGCCAGGGTGGACTCAATATCAGGAAAGGAGTTTTCTGATATTGAATAAGCACGCATTCATGCCGAGTGGGTTAACCGGTTAGGCTTTGACAATTAATCGTACCCTAGATTAACCCGGGAGCATTGTATGGATGAAGGATTAAATCCACGTAGTAACTATAGATGGATAGGTTCCAAGAGTGGGTTACGGAACCCCATCGCCTTTCAGGATCGTGCGGTGTTACTTGGCACCCAACATGATCAGAGACCCAGACGATTACCATGTGAAGGTAATTCGGTTTAGCAATTAATTGAATATCATATATTAATTAATTACAATAAGCCAATAGGGAGTGATTGGGCTAGTTGGGTTGAAAACTAGACTGACATTTGGGCCTAGAGGGTCACACATAAAAGGTTCTCGATTCGAGATATTTAAGTGGATTTTATATTAACTAGGATTTTTTGTGAAAAATAGCCAAAATTAGTATAAAAGATAGTGAAGAGGGCTGTCATGGGCCAAGCTCTAGAGCAGCCCTAGCCGCCCCCCTCTCTCTCTTTCTCTTTGTGCTCTGGGTGCCCCCCCCACCGTTGGAGTCCGTCCAGGCTCCGTCTTCTGTTCTTCGTGATTCTCGCTCACTGGGATTTCTTTGTCCGCATGATGCGACGATCGTTGAGGATTTAGAAGAACGGCCCGACTGTCGATTTGAGCAAGGAGACGAGGAGGATCCTACAACAAGATGACCGCATAGAAACCTCTAAAGGCTGGGCGTCTGCACGGCTGGTGACATCGCTCATTCGGAATAAGACGAATGCGGATTCGAATCTGCACAAGGTGATTATGGAATCGCGAAGAATGGGCTCGGAACGGTTCTGGGGGCTCGTTTTGTTCTTCGCGTAGAGGAGGATGAGGGAGCCCACTTTGGGGCTGCCACCAGGACCTAGTGTTACCGGCAGTACTACCGGATATTGTCTACCCCTGCCAGGCCCGCCGGAGGGCGGCAGGGGGGAAGGTTAGCTGGCAACCGTCCCCCTTTCCTCCTCCTCCCATGTGATGGAGAGGAGGGGAGGAAGGGGCGCTGGTGGGTGGCCAAACCACCATCGGCCACCTCGCGGTGGTTGGGGGGTCCCAACTGGTGCTAGAAATGGCACTAGCAAGGGGCAACGGAGCAGAGGTGGGACCCCTCCCCTCCCCCCCAAAAAACTGTAGGGCAAGCATGGAGAGGGAGGGGTCGGGGGGCGGGCCGGGTGGGCTAGTTGGCCTGGCCCTTGGCCTAGACCAGCCCGGCCCTGAGCCAAGGTGCCCCTTGGGGTGCGCCTGGGCTTGGGCCAACACCCGCGCTGGGTCCAATCCAGGGATGAGTCATTGAGATTTTGATCCTCACTAAGAGACCGTCGGCGTCTCCCATTCTGTATAGCTGAGGGTTATACAGTTCATCAAAAATTAGTGGGAGTTAAATTTGATAATAGTTCATATCATGTTTTCTAATAGATTGAACATCTGCTAATTTTAATATTTCTCTTGTAAGCAAAAATGTCGTCACACAATCCACTTCGTGGCATACTTGATGTCAACAAGTTGACAGGCCCAAACTACTCCGATTGGCTCAAGAATCTCAAGATTGTCTTAAGATATGAGCAAATTGTCTATGTCTTGGAGAGTGAGATATCGCCTGCAGCATTGGATGCCGCAGAAGAAGACGTGATTGTTTATGAAAAATGGAAAGAGGATCCTAATCTTGCCCAATGCTATGTGTTGGCCTCAATCAGTAATGACTTACAGAGGCAACACGAAAACATGAATGCCAGATCCATCCTCCTTCACATGAAGGAACTGTTTGAGGAGCAGAGTAGGGTTGAGAGATAAGAGATATCCAAATCCCTATTCAAAGCTTAGATAGTAGAGGGATCTTTAGTACATATGCATGTATTGAAGATGATAGAGTGGATAGAGCGGTTGGAGGCTCTTAGGGTGTTTTTACCTAAGGAGATACATACTGACCTTGTCCTAGCTTCACTTCCAACTTCATACTCTCAGTTCCTAGTAAACTTCAATATGAACAAGATTTAGGCGACATTAGCTGAGCTGCTTAATTTGCTGAAAACCGCCGAGGGTAACCTTGTGAAGGAAAAGTTCGTCATTCTCTTAGTTGGTAAGATAAAAAAGAAAAGAAAAGTTGTCCAAGACTTTAAGAAAGGCAAGAACAAGCAACAGTCCAAGAAGAAGCTCACTCCCAAGAAACACAAAGGAGCAAAGAATGGCGAGTGTTTCTACTATCATCAGAAGGGACACTAAAAAAGGAACTACAAGAAGTACCTGGATGACAAAGCTCAAGGAAAGGTGAAGTTTGGAAAAGTTTCAGGTATCTATCTGATAGACAAATACTTGTCTATTAGAAATTCCACGTCATGGGTATTAGATACTGAATGTACATCTCATATCTACAATTCTCTATAGGTGCTGATAAGTAGAAGGAAACTAAGTAAGGGCATGGTGAATTAAGGTAGGGAAACGGTGCAAAGGTTGTGGGGTCGCTGTAGGGACAGTGGAGCTCAATCTACCATCTAGATAGAGGATAACTTTATTTAGTTGTTAGTATGTTCTCAGTATAAAGAATATAGTTTCTATTTCATATTTTGATAGACAAGGTTGCAAGTTAACTATTCAAAATAATAATTGTTCAATTTATTTTGAGAATAAATTACTTATTATTGTAAATTTAGTTAACGGGTTGTACCTATTGGACATTTCTTATGATTCTCTGTATCTTGATAATGCTTCTAAGAGAAGCAGGAATAGTGTGAGTCCCACCTACTTACGGCATTGCAGGTTAGGTCACATTGGTGAAAAAAACTCCAAAAGCTACATAATGGATCCATTTGATTATGAATCATATACAACTTGTGAGTCGTGTTTAATGGGTAAGTTGACCAAATCTCCATTTACTGGACATGAAGAAAGGGTCAAAGAGATATTAGAACTGATACATTCTGATGTATGCGGTCCAATGTCAATCCAAGCCAGAAGTGGCTACTCTTACTTCATCACATTTACTAACAACTTCTCAAGATTCGGCTATATGTACTTAATGAAGTATAAGTCGGAAGCATTTGAGAAGTTCAAAGAATTTAAGAATAAAGTGGAGAAGTAGACTAGAAAGAGTATTAAAACTCTTCGATCAGATCGAGGAGGAGAATGCGTAAGTACATAATTCACACAGTTTTTGAAGGATAATAGTATCCTTTCTCAGTGAACTTCTCCTTATACACCTCAGTTGAATGGTGTATCTGAAAGGAGGAATCTCGCCTTATTGGATATGGTGCGATCTATGATGAACTTTACATAATTACCTGTATCCTTGTAGGGATACGTACTAGAGTCTGTTGCATACTTGTTGAATAGGATTCTAAGTAAATCAGTCACTTCCACCCTAATGAGATATAGAACGGCAGGAAACCGTACTTTAAACATGTTAGACCATGGAGATGTCCTGCTCATGTGAAGAGACATGATCCTGACAAATTGGAATCAAGGATTGATAGAAGTAGGTTTGTGGGTTATCCAAAAGAAAATTTTGAGTACTACTTTTACCATCCTGACGAACAAAAGGTGTTCTTTGTCAGGAAAGTTATCTTCCTAGAAGAAGAATACCTCCTACAGAAGGGTAGTGGGAGCAAAGTAGTTCTAGAAGAGGTTCTAGACTCACAGACAATAGCTGGCATATCAGATGAGTCCTTAATTCCTGAACCTGTTCAAGAACATGCACCTAAACGTCATAGGTATGCTAGGATGCCTAGACAACCTGAAAGGTATGTGGGACATATCAATCAAGGTACATCTATGGCATCCTATTTTGAGGATGATGATCCCAAGACTTCCAGGAGGCCATTAAAAGTCCTAATGTAGGCAAATGGTAAGAAGCTATGAACTCTGAGATACAGTCTGTGTACACCAACCAAAGTCTGGAACTTGGAAGACTTGGTATCGTACCTATTGGCTGCAAGTGGATCTTTAAGAGAATGATTGGTACAGATGAACGAGTCATATGTGTACAAGGAGACTAGTGGGAGTGTAGTTACTTTTCTTATACTTTATGTTGACGGCATCCTACTCATTAAGAATGATGTAGCGATGTTATCTTTAGTTAAAGTATGGTTGTATAAAAACTTCTCCATGTAGGACTTAGGAGAAACATCGTACGTATTAGGAATACGGATCTATAAGGATAGATCAAAAAGGATGCTCTGCTTGACCCAATCCTTGTATATAAACACTATTGTCAAAAGATTTGGCATAGAGAATTCCAAAAGAGGTCTTCGATGAGACATGGAATTTATCTCTCTAAGGAGCAAGCACCTAAATCTCCTAAAGAGAGGGTATTAACGGACAAAGTATCATATGCCTCTGCGATAGGCTCTATCATGTATGTCATGCTATGTACTAGGCCTGATGTAGCCTATGCTTTAAGTGTTACGAATAGACATCAAGCAAATCTAAGTGAAGAATACTGGAAGACTATGAAATGTATCCTTAAGTAATTGAGAAGGACTAAGGATTTATTTCTAATCTATGGAGGACTTGACTTAAAATTGCGAGGATATACTGACTCGAATTTCCAGTCTGATTCGGATGATAGCAAGTCTATTTCCGGATACATATTCACTTTGAACGGAGGTATAGTGAGCTGGAAAAGTTTCAAGTAAAAAACCATTACTGATTCGATGATTGAGGTAGAATACGTTGCTGCAGTGAAAGCAACCAAGAAAGCAGTTTGGGTGAAGAAGTTCATCACTGACCTTGGCGTAGTTCTTACTATTTGTTGATGTGTGACAACAATGGGGCGATTGCATAAGCAAAAGAGCCACGATCTTATCAGAAGTCAAAGCACATTATGAGGCGTTTTCACTTGATCAGAGAGATCATTGCCAGAGGAGATGTATCGGTGGAAAGGGTTCCATCAGCTGACAATATAGTAGACTCACTAACGAAGCCCTTGTCTCAGATTATCTTTGAGTGCCACCTGCATTGTATATGGATACGTCATAGGGGTAATTGGCTTTAGTCCAAATGGGAGATTGTTAGTTCTGTGTATGGCCTACATGCCAATCAGACTTATTCTAGTTCAATTTATGAATGGCAATAAATATTCATTGTGTAAATCGTCTCTTTCATATTATTCGTATCATAGTGAAGTCCATGAATGTATATAATGATTGTTAGATTGTAATGAACTCGCAATAATGAGACTGACAACCTATAAACATGCATTCTTAATTGTTCCTAGTCAGAAGATATCCGAGAAGGACATCGGACATCCAGTTAGACTAGTATAGGTTGTCCCAGCTCATATGATGAGGGTGACTGGTCTCATAGTGACTTGTGTGGAAACACTATGTTGAACCTGTAGGTGCTCATTAGGGAATGAGTTCACTGAACTGATTCGATATGGATCATTGGATGGTAAGTTACTTGATTGTCAACCGATTTGATCCATCGTCACAGTAGCGTGGATGGTCCTCGGACTTGAGACACCAAAGACTCCTTGTAAATGGACTTTTGGGCTTTGACCATAGCTTATGGGTCCTTGTCCACGGGATTCTAGTCAGTCATGTGATTGAGCTCAATAGAAGACCTTCAAAGGCGAATGTGTATCAATAAGGAATAATTCGCTCTCAGTAATTATAAAGAGAATGCTCTAGGCTAAATGTGTGGAAGTCCCTGGCCAGGGCGGACTCAATATTAGGAAAGGAGTTTTCTGATATTGAATAAGGACGCATTCATGTTGAGTGGGTTAACTAGTCAGGCTTTGACAATTAATTATACTCTAAGTTAACTTGAGAGCATTGTATGAATGAAGGACTAAATCCACATGATAATTGTAGACGGACAAGTTCCAAGAGCGGGTTATGGAACCCCATCACCTTCTGGGATCATGTGGTGTTGCTTGGCACCCAACATGATCAGAGACCTGGACGATTACTGTGAGATGGTAATTCAGTTTAGTAATTAATTGAATATCAGATATTAATTAATTACAAGAAGCCAATAAGGAGCTATTAAGCTTATTAGGTTGCAAACTAGACTGGAGTCTGGCCCTAGAGAGTCATACGTAAAAAGGATCTCAGTTCGGGATATTTAAGTGGATTTTATACTAAATGGAGGTTTTTGTCATCGCCGGAATAAATATAAAAGATAAAGAAGAGGGCTGCCCTGGGCAAAGCTCCGGAGCATCCCTAGTCGCCCCTCTCTCTCTCTCTCTCTCTCGCTGTGCTCTGGGCGCCCCCTTTAGAGGCCGTCCGGGATCCGTCTTCTCTGCTTCGTGATTCCTGCTTGCCAGGATTTCCTCGTATGCATGCCGCGGCGATCATTGCTAATTCAAAAGAACGACACAACTGTCGATTCGAGTGCGGATACGAGGACGATTCTGCAACAGGAGGACCGTGTGAATATCGCTAGAGGTCGAACACCTGCGCGACTGGCGACATCGCTCATTTGGAACAAGACGAATGTAGATTCAAATCTACGCAAGGTGATTATCGAATTGCCGTCTTGTGGTTTATTTGTCGAAACTGATCGGTGACGGTGTGATAGAAAATTTTAATACTTAATTTCTGTTGCGTTTTTTATACGCCACTTGATCCTTACACAATGACCTTATCAGCTTGTTCGATCATTGGATCCTACCATAAGAACTATCTTTGAATTTTTATGCCTAACATCTTGCAAGAAAAATTTCAAGTTTGTATTATTGTTTAAACTCTAGGACCATGTATTAGGACTATTTGGTTGTTGGTTTAGCATGCACTCTACATATGTCTTGAACATAATTCACTCGTCGTTGCCCCTAACCATAAGTGTTAAACAGTTTTTGTTATGTAGGTACATGTAGAACTGTAGGAAGTGGGCCATGCTTGTTGCCCCTAACCATAAGTGTCAGTTATAAGTTGTGTGAATGAGTTTCGGATGGCATAATTTGCAATCACATTATATGGCTCTGGCGAGGCATAAGTTGCAGCCACACCTTTTTTTACACAGCTTGTATTGCACTGTATGATATGTGTGTTGCGGCATCATGTACCTAACTTCCTACAGTAGGGCAATGATGAACAAATTGCATAAGATGATAGAACAATCAGATGACCAAATGATTCCCTTGTTTGATAAAATGATTGCATTGATCTACTCTAAGCCAAATGACCTTCTAATTTAAAAAAGTGTGGAACATTTTGTGTATGTGATTAAATGCGGAATCAGTTGTTTTTGTTATGCAAGTGAGTGTTAAACTGCAGGAAGTAGGCCATGATTGTTGCCCCTAACCATAGGTGTCAATTATGAGTTATGTAAACGGGTGTCGGAAGGCATATTTTGTAGTCACACTATATGATTGTGACGAGGCATAATTTGCTCAGTCACATCTTTTTTAGATAGTTTATATTGCACTTTATGGTATGTGTGTTGCGACATCATGTGTCTAGCTCCCTACATCAGGACAATGATGAACGGACTGCGTAAGATGATCGAACAATTGGATGACCAAAATGATTGCCTTATTCGATAAAATGATTGCATTCATCTACTCTGAACCCAATGACCCTTCTAATCCAAGCGTGGAATAGATTGTCTATGTGACTAAGTGTGGAACCAGTTATATTATTTGTACGAACAGGTTGTGTGTATAACTACAGATATCCATTCACGTGTCTTATATGAACAAAACTACAAGGTGTGAGGGTAAGTATTATTTGAATTTGTTATAGTCATACATGATGTTGGTAAAATTGGGACTTTTATTTTATTTGCAGGTGCAACTTTAAAGATGAAAGTATATGCGACCGGGAAAGAACATGAGCAATTTCTTTTAATTGTACAATGAACACAAACATTTTTTATTTTTTATGTACTTGTTCTTTATGTACGAACATATTCTTTGCTTTATGTACTTGTCGTTTTTCATTTTAATGAAATATAATTTGATAGGTTGTGTATGTACCCAAGTATGGAACAGGTTGTGTATGTGTCCAATTGTGAAAATAGGTTGTGTATGTGCTTAATTGTGGAACAAGTTGTGTAGGTGACTAAGTGTGAAACAGATTGTACAAGTACGTAATTGTGGAACAGGTTGTGTTTGTGACTAAGTGTGAACAGGTTGTGTTTGTGACTGAGTGTGAAATAGGTTCTACAAGTATGTAATTGTGGAACAAGTTGTGTATGTGGTTAATTTCATAACAAGTTGTGTATGTGGTTAATTATAGAACAAGTTGTGTTTGTGACTAAGTGTAGAATAGGTTGTGCATGTGTATAATTGTGGAATATGGTTGTGTAAGTGCATAATTGTGGAATATGTTATGTATATAATTATTTATGGAACATGTTGTGTATGTGACTAAGTGTGAAGCTAGTTGTGTCTGTGACTAAGTGTGGAATAGGTTGTGCAAGTGTGTAATTGTAGAACAGGTTGTGTATATGGTTAATTATGGAATAGGTTGTGTATGTGGCTAAGTGTGAAACATGTTGTGTTTGTGACTTAGTGTTGAACAGGTTGTGCAAGTACGTAATTGTAGAACATGTTGTCTATGTGCTTAATTGTGGAACATGTTGTGTATGTGACTAAGTGTGAAACAGATTGTGCAAGTGCATAATTGTAGAACAAATTACGTTTGTGACTAAATGTGAAATAAGTTGTGTTTATGACTAAGTGTGAAATAGGTTATGCAAGTACGTAATTGTGAAACAGTTTTTGATGTGATTAACTGTGGAACAAGTTGTGCATGTGACTAAATATGAAATAGGTTGTGTTTGTGACTAAGTGTGGAACATGTTGTGTATGTGCATAATCCTGGAATATGTTGTATTACGACCAAGTGTGAAATAGGTTATGTTTTTGGCCAAGTGTGCAACAGGTTGTGCAAGTGCATAATTGTGGAATATGTTGTGTACATGGTTATTTGTGGGACAGATTGTGTATGTGACTAAGTGTAAAATATGTTGTATTTGTGACTAAGTGTGGAACAGGTTGTGCATGTGACTAAGTGTAGAACATGTTGTGTTTATGACTAAGTGTGAAATAAGTTGTGTTTGTAACAAAGTGTGAAACAGGTTGTGCAAGTGCATAATTGTGGAACATGTTGTATATGTGGTTAATTATGGAATAAGATGTATTTGTGATTAAGTGTGGAACAAGTTGTGTTTGTAACTAAGTGTGGAACATGTTATGTTTGTGACTAAGTGTGAAATAGGTTGTGCAAATTCATGTGCCTAATTGTGGAACATGTTGTAGAAGTGCCCAACTGTGGATTAGGTTGTACATCTGCTTAATAATTGTATAATACTATAAATGGTTAATTAATATAACACAACAATATAACATTAAGTTCATAAATTATTATAGAATAACACTAATGTATATGCTAACTATATTAACTATAATACTCAAGTTAATTATAGGATCAATCAGAATACTATATTATGTAAGTTAATTATAATGCTTATATTGCATAACTATTTAATACCAAAAATAGTTAATTACTATAAAGTAGTAATATACCACTTAGTTAATCAGTTAAGTGTACACTACACTTATTTAAATATTATAATAAATTAATATTAACATCATTAACTAAAATGCAATAAGATAATAATTAACCTAAACAATTATATTTGTTGTGTCAAAGATTCGTCTGATCCAGATCGAACGGCCAGAATCCCCCCAAGCCACAAAAACCTCCTCGCCGCTTCCTGCAAGAGAGACACTAGATCCGAGGAGACCTCAATTCCGGTCCCGGGGAACCCCCTCCAATGCTTAAGTCAGGACTGAATAGGGCAAAGAGTAGTGAAAGCTTAATGGGTTGCTTGGGACGTACCTTCCAAGGTTACCGGAAGGTCACTTTTATAGGGAAAGGTTTGAAGGCGATTCGAGAGTCCGCAGGCAGGACGTAATGGGGTAAGCTCGATCTCGTCTGGGGACTGGATGGGAATCTGGCTTCCTTATTTGGTGCAGGTTTCTCCAATTAGAGAATCAGAGGGGAATTCAGAAAGGACTTCCCTAAGGGCGTCCCGAGCCCTTTGGAGTCTGTTTTGGATTCAAACGAGTTTCTCGCGGGAATTTGTCCATATGCCTTAGAGGGGCCCAATGGACTCCAAAGGCGTCTTGGGCGCCTCCTGATAGGCCGGCCCACTCAGTATATGGGCCGATCCGAATCAGACCCTCTCACTAACCCCCCTACTTCGAGGGGCGATGTACGACCTTCGAAACAGTCGAGTGCTAGGTGGGCCGACGCATTTTATACGGATGGGAAATGTTTCACCCCTATGTATGAGGGCGGCAAGTCATGATTCGAATAGGATACGCGTCATACTCCTGAACGAGCGCCGGTTCGGTGTTCGCATCCGCTCAGGGTGAACGTCTTTTCATCTACCATGGGAGGCGAAGGGCTCCTCTCGAACGGATGCTTTATATAACCTATCCTTCGGACCTGGGAGAGCAAGTCCTTTAGGCAAAGCTTTGCGAACGCTGTTGTCCAGTCGTTCGTCTCTCGATGAGTCGCTGCGCAGTGTCGCCGTCTAGAGATATGTCCTATGCCAGATTGGTCGAGGTGGAACGAGAGGCGATGTGGCCTTCCACCTATTCTAAGGGCCACCTAGAGGAGATCCGGACAAAGTTCCAGATCCAGATAAAATACTGGCTAAGCGTCCCGCAGCCTGGGGAGCGCATTTACAGTAGGAGGACAGGGCCTACGAAGCCATGTTTAATGCAGGCTTCCACCAGCCGGTTGCCACGTGTGTAGAGAGGCTGCCCAACCATCTCCAAATGGCATCGAGGCAGATTATGCCCATCTCCTGGCACCTTATAATGACGTTCTTCATCTGGGTGAAGGATCTTGGGTGCGCTGATCAGTCGCCGGCAATGTAACAACTCGCCTTCTAGCCGAAGAGGGGGGCAAAAGCTGACAATTGAGGGTTCGTCCAACTCAAAGCCCAGGGGAAGGCCCTGTTCTCCCTCGCCAAATTCAGTAAGGTAGCGCACTGGAGAGACTGTTACTTCTGGGTTACTGAACGAAAAAGGGGACGTTGGTAGTTCCCCGTCGTTTTTAGGGACCTCGTCGGTGGTCCTTCTCTTGACCTCCCACTGCCATCGATCCCTCTGGAGGATGTTGAAAATGTGGTATCTCTTCAGGATGATCCCCTGGTCGACATCAGTGAGGTGGTAACGGAGAGCATATTGAAATTGGCATGCCTGAGTGGCCTGGTGGTTCCCGGAACGTATCTCCTGGTCATATCTCGCACCATTCTGTCATCTTTTCTTTCAGTGGATGTTTAGTAACTCTGCTCTTGCTTTAGAGATTGGCGCCCGACCTCCCCAGCACGTGAGGTGGGAGGCTTCTGCCACGGCTTCTTACCACGACCCTGGCGGGGCCCCAAATGTGACCATAGCCAAGCCCAGCGCGGCGCGAGTTCATCCGTCCGGACATGGAGAGGCGGCCCAAGCGGAGAGGCGACCGACCAGTCTCGAACAGTTCCGACCCCTTTCTATACCCTAAGTCCTCGAGGCTGGGTTACGAAAGGGTACATCTAGTAGGAGCCGGTCCAGGGGAGTCGTGCTGGCGTTGGAGGGAAAGAAAACAAGATGTTGCCGCCAACCTGGCATGGTCTCAAGTGTTAGTATTAGGTGGTCTGAAAGCCAACCCGATACTATGTATTATTCAGTTTATTAAAAAATGGCATTAATTCATTGTGTGTAATTATTTCGATCTATGTTTATCGTATCACGATGAAGTCCATAAACATGTGCAACAATCTTCGAATTATGATGAGATCATAATTACGAGACCGAAGATTTATAAACACATATTCTTAATTATTCCTAGTCGGAGGATGTTTGAGATGGACATCCGGATATACTAGTACAGGTTTCTTTAGCTCATATGATAAGGGTGACTGATTCTATAAGTCACTTGTATGGAAACACTATGCTGGACCTATAGGTGCTCATTGGGGAATGAGTTCACTGAATTGATCCGACCTAGAATCCCTGGATGGTATATACCTCACTGTTAACTAGCTCGATTCTTTTGTCACGGTTGCGTAGATGATCCTTGGACCTGAGACACCAAAGATACCTTGTTGGTACGTCTCTGAGCTTTGACTCTGACTAACGAATCCCTAACTATGGGTTATCAATAAGTCAAATGTTCGGATTCAGAGAAATGCCCTCGAAGGTAATTGTGTGTTCAATATGGGATCATCCGCTCTTGGTATTATGAGAGAGAATGTTGCGGGAATGATGCGCTTAAGTCCCTGGCTAGGGCGGACTCTATATTTGATAAAGAGTTATCCGATGTAGATTTGCGGCATCTGATTCAAGTGAATCGACCGACTAGGGCTTAGCAGTAAACCATGCCCTAAGTCGATTCGAGAACATTGCACGGATGAAAGATTATATCCGCGCGCTACGATGACAGAAAGGTTCTAATAGAGGGTTGTGATAACCCCAATGCCATCCAGGATCATGCGATGTTGCTTGGCATCCAACGTGATCGAAAGCTCGTCCGAATTTATTGTGGGACATTAAATTAGGCTGATTGATTAATATAAGGATATTAATTAATTCAATAGGTCCGTAAAGAGTTACTAGGCTTAATGGGCCATTAACTGGACTGGTATTTGGGCCTAGAGGGTCACACGCAAAAGGTTTTCAAGTCGATGGATTATTTGACGGGATTTCGGATAAGTATGGGTTTTTATGAAAAACCACAAATACACTTATTATAAAAGAACGATCACTAGGTCGGGGGCCAGCAACCCTGACCTAGCCACCGCCCTCTCTCTCTCTCTCCTCTCTCCTGGGCGCACGTCTCGAGGCCGGCCCTCTGGAGGCTCTGCTCCGGCTCCCGACAGCTTCGCCTTCCGTCCGACGGGAGTTTCCGAATCCGCATGTCGTGGCGAATTACGCGTAGCCAGACGGGATCCACGAACACCGCATCGAGCGAGGAAGCGAGGACGATCCATCGCGAGGAGAACCGCGTGGATACCGCTAGAGGCCGGGCACCTGCGCAGCTTGCGGCATCGCTCCGACGGAACCAGAGAACGAACGCGGATTCGAATCCACGCAAGGTAAATAAGATTTGACTGGTTTATTTTTGTTGATCGAAACAGGATAGATCCGATCCCGAATAATTATTTCCGCTGCATTTTCGGTTGGATCTCGACACAGTGAACCCAACAGTGGTATCAGAGCCAGGTTATCTCTGTGTTCTTCGCCGTTTCGATCTCCGAATTGTAAATTTTATAATTAATTCCATGCCATGTCTTTGATTTTAATTGCATGAGATGTGTTCATGAGATGAGTACAGTGAATTTACAGTTAATTATTGCATTAAAATCTTTTTTTTTTTTTTTTTTCTGTACTCGTTTTGTGTTCTTCGTCCGATGAAGAACGACCATGGATTGGCACCTTCACGGGCACCCCAAGCGTTGGGGATGGCTCACCGGCGCATGGGATCCCCCCCAGTGGGATCGTCGGTCATCGGAGACCCCATGACTGACGCCGGAGGGGAAGGCCGGCCAACCCCTTCTCTTCTTTCTCTTCTGCGTTTGTCGGGTTGCAAAAAAAGAAAGGGGGGGATTTGGGGTGACCGTCGGCAGCCAGGTCCACCGGCACCGTCGCCGGGACCCCTGGCCGCCGGTGGGGGTCATCCCTGGTGTCGGCCTCGCCGGCCGTCGCCTGCGGGGCTGGCCGGCGGCGGCTGGGGCTGGCCCCTTCCTGGCAAGGAAGGGGGGCGACCGGGCCGGGCTGGCCCCTGGGCCCGAGCCAGCCCAACGCCCAGGCCAAGCCCGCCTCTTAGGGCGGGTCTGGGCTCGTTCCGAGCGCCGGCTGGGCTTGGTCCAGTGACTGGACCGGGCCCGGTTCGCCAGGCCCCTTTAGCCCTATCAAATTTTTTTTTTTTTGGGCGGCCCATTAATCCCATATTAGTCTATTTAATGCCATTTTTAATTACAGAGTTTAATTTAAATTTAAAAATGAGATTTTATAATTTAATTATATTCTATTTTTAATTGTTAATGGCTTATAAATAGATTGTGGGGTTATTTTAACAATTGTTGTTTATTACTTCATAATCTAATTTTTAGATTAAAAGACATTAATAGGTTAATTTAATTGTTAAATTAATTTTTAATGTCTGTAAATTTCAATGGCATGGAATATTATAAATTTGTCAATTTGGAATTGTTGTGCATTGATTGCTTATTTAAATGTGATTTAATTAGCATGCTTTAACAAAATAAAAGTTTTTTGAAAAGTCAAATCCAAATTTTGTTTGGTCCCTAGTTTATGAAATCAAAATTAAATATTTTCAAATTTTTTTTTAAGCCATGTGATGTGCAATGAATAAATGGTTTATTTAATTAAAACTACTTGGTGGTCATGGATGAGCACTTAAAATTTAGTTTGTGGATGTGGATCAATAATATGTGATTGTGTGGTTTATTATTTGTTAATAAATAGAGGTCTGCGAACCTCTCCCTCTCTCATATTCTATGGTGTCTCTACCTCCCTCCCTGATGTACTCGCCATAAGGCTTCCTCTTTTAAATTATTATGTAATTTGGAATTTTATGATGTAATTTGATCGAGGCGGCTGAGCAAGGAGCGAGGATGATCCACAACTGCAACCAGATGGATATGAAGGAGTTCATTAAATCTATGAGTTTGCAGACTCATAATATAAACTGTTATATTGTGTGCGTATGTTTGACTGTCTGTCTCTAGTCAAACCGCAGTGCCATCCATGACCACACTAATGACATGTATGTGATGCGTGTATTTTATTTTGATTATGAATCAAATTACCTAGGTTATTAGTATATGTAATATATTCGATATATTTAATACTATCACCTAGGATGAGACCAAAGTAAATAAATAAAACCTTCATTACAAAACCTAAGCCGTAGCGCGAGTCATTGAGAATGCACCGCGTGGCTCTCCATCAATATAATTAATAGAACTTAATTCAGTAGTGGCATATACTATGTGTTTACCCGAGATTTGCCATTGTCTTTGAGAGGACCATTAATTGTGGCATAATATACTTTTGGATAAGAATAGAGGAATGATAAGTTAACCACGTGTTTACCCGTGGACTATATTTCTACTCTAGTCTGTCATGTATTGATGGTAAAGCTTAGACCGGAGATAATGGTCTACAGTGTTTACCCAGGACCATTAATAACTTGGGAGCCGAAACATGATTGGATATTGCAAGGAGTTGCAATTACCATGAGATAGTTGCTCTAAGAGAACAATATAATACTATGTGTTTATCCGAGATAATACTGTGACTCTTGCAGATTTCGATCCTCGCTAAGAGACTGTCGGCGTCTCCCGTTCTGTATATTTGAAGGTTACACAGTCCGACGAAAAATTAATAGGAGTAAAACTAGATAAACCAAGTCCATGTCTTGTTTATAAATTAATAAACTGATTGTCGGCTAATTTTAATTTGATTATCTCCTGTAGGCTAAAATGTCGCACCATAATCCGTTGCGTGGCATACTTAATGCCAATTGTTTGACAGGCCCAAACTAGTCAGACTGGTTTAGGAACCTGAAGATTGTTCTCAGATCTGAATAAATTGCATATGTCCTAGATGAAGAACCTCCTACTGAACTAGCATTAGATGCACCAGAGGACATGTTGACATATGAGAAATGGAAAGAGGATTTCACCATGGCCCAATGTTACATGTTAGTCTCTATGAGCAATGAGTTGCAGAGGCAATATGAGGAGATGGATGTTAGATCCATCATGCTCCATCTGAAAGAGCTATTCGGTGAGCAGAGTAGAATTGAAAGATATGAGATATCTAAGAATCTTTCAAGGCTAAGATGGCAAAGGGATCTTCGGTACAGACTCATGTGCTGAAGATGATTAAGTGGGTGGAGAGGATGGATGCTCTTGGGGTTCCACTCTCCAAGGAGATGCATACTGACCTTGTATTATCTTCACTTCCACAATCATATGCTCAGTTCATTGTGAACTTTAACATGAACAAGATCCAGACCACTTTAGCTGAATTACTAAACATGCTGAAGACTGCAGAGGGGAACCTTGTGAAGGATAAACCCCATGTTCTTATGGTTGGTAAGACCGACAGGAAAAGACTAGCAGTCCAAGCCTGCAGGAAAGGCAAAGGCAAGAATCAGAAGCAGCCGAAGGTTGTCAAAAAGGACAAGGGCAAGAGTGTTGAGAAGGGTGAATGCTTCTACTCTCATCAGAAGGGACACTGGAAGAGGAATTATAAAGAATACCTCAAGGACAAGGCTCAAGGAACTGTAAAGTAGTAGGACGCTTCAGGTATCTATATGATAGATGTAAACTTGTTAATTAGAGATTATACATCATGTGTATTAGATACTGGATGTGTTTCTCATATCTGCAATTCTGTGCAGGCACTGACAAGAAGGCGTAAGCTAAGAACCGGCGAGGTGGAGCTGAGGCTAAGTAACGGCATAAGAGTTGCGGCGATCCCTGTTGGAACAGTGAAGCTCAAGCTACTATTAGGAGACACATTTTCATTAGATGAATGTTATTATGTACCTAGCATAATAAGAAATATTATTTCTATTTCATGTCTAGATAGAATAGGATACAATATACATGTTGGGAACAATTGTTGTTTAATTTATTTTAGAAATAAATTAATACCCTATGTTATATTATCCAATGGATTGTATCTTTTAAATGTGTCTCATGAGAATTTAAACATCAGTTCTTTAACTAAAAGAAAAAGGTATGAAATGAACAAAGCCTACTTATGACATTATAGGCTTGGTCACATTGGAGAAAACAGACTCCAAAGGTTGTATAAAGATGGATACTTAGATCCATTTGATTATGAATTATATGTGACATGTGAGTCATGTTTGATGGGTAAAATGACTAAATCTTCATTTACTGGAATTAGAAAACGAGCCAAAGGCTTACTGGAACTAATACATCCTGATGTATGTGGTCCTATGTCTACCTAAGCCATTGGTGGTTTCTTGTACTTCATCACATTCACTGATGATTACTTAAGATTCAGATTCATATACTTACTGAAGTATAAATTTGAAGCTTTTGAGAAATTCAGAGAATTTAGGAATGAAGTAGAAAAATGAACTGGAAAAACATAAAAGCCATCCGATCTGATCGTAGTGGTGAATACTTGAGTACAAAGTTCATTAAATACCTAAAGGATAATGGTATCCTATCTCAGCTTACACCTCCTTATACACTCAGATGAATGGTGTATCAGAAAGGAGGAATCGCATATTAATGTAAATGGTGTGATCCATGATGCACATGTCCAAATTACCAGTGTCCTTATGGGGATATGCACTTAGTTCGGCTATGTATATTCTGAACAAGGTACCCAGGAAATATGTTACAACCACTCCATATGAGATATAGAATGGAAAGAAATCATACCTTAAACATGTTAAAGTTTGGGGATGTCCTGCTCATGTCAAAAGACATGATGCAGATAAGCTGGAGTCTAGAACTAACAAATGCATATTTGTGGGATATCCAAAAGAAACTTATGGATATTACTTTTATCATCCCGGCAAATAAAAGGTGTTTGCAGTTTGGAGAGCTATCTTTATAGAAGAAGATTATATTCTCCAGAAGGACAGTGGGAGCAAAGTAACCCTAGAAGAAATTTCAAACTCACAAATTAGTAATGGTTCATCTGATGAACTGTCAGTTTTTGAACTTGTTCAAATAAGTACACAAGAACCTCGTAAGTCAAAAAGAGTACCTAAACCACCAGAAAGATATGTGAGACATATTAATTTGGATAGTTTTAGGATACTCTATAATGAAGATGATGATCCTAAGACTTACAAGGAGGCCATTGAAAGTCCAGAGGCCGGGAAATGGCGCGAAGTCATGAATTCTGAAATACAGACCATGTACATCAACCAAGTTTAGAATTTGGTTGACTTGCCCGAAGGTATAGTACCTATCAATTGCAAATGGATCTTTAAAAGAAAGATTGGTGCAGATGGACGAATTGGGCTGGGAGCGAAGGGTTATCGTCAAAGGTAAGGCATTGACTATGACGAGACCTTCTCACCCGTTGCCATGATTAAGTCTATCAGAATTCTTCTTGCCATTACTGCCTACCATGACTATGAAATCTAGCAGATGGATGTGAAGACTGCCTTCCTCAATGGAAACTTTGAGGAGGAGGTGTATATAATACAACCAGAAGGATTCACATCTAAAGAATCTCTAGACATGGTATGTAAGTTGCAAAGGTCCATTTATGGACTGATGCAAGCTTTCCGAAGATGGAACATAAGGTTTGATGAGGCGATCAAATCATATGGCTTCATTAAGAATGAAGATGAGCCTTGTGTGTACAAGAAAAACAGTGGGAGTGCAATCACATTTCTAGTTCTTTACGTTGACGACATCCTACTCATTGGGAATGATGTCATATGTAAAGATTTGGCTGTCAAAGAACTTCTCTATGAAGGATTTGGGAGAAGCATCTTATGTATTGGGAATACAGATCTATAGAGATAGATCAAAGAAGATGCTTGCCTTAACCCAATCCATGTACATAGAAACCATTGTCAAAAGGTTTGGCATGGAAAATTCTAAGAGAGGTCTCATACTGATGAGACATGGAATTTGTCTCTCCAAAAGTCAGTCTCTTAAGACTTCTGAGGAGAGGGCAATGATGGATAAGATTCCCTATGCTTCAACCATAGGTTCCATCATGTATGCCATGCTATATACTAGACCTGATGTTGCATATGCTCTTAGCATTACGAGTAGACATCGGACAGATCTAGGTGATGAATATTGGAAGGCTGTAAAATGTATCCTTAAGTACTTGAGAAGAACTAAGGATATGTTTATGTTCTATGGAGAAGGAGACTTAAAGCTGTAAGGATATACTTATTCGAGTTTTCAGTCTGATCCTGATGACAGCAAGTCAACATCAAGTTTTGTCTTCACACTCAACGGGGGAGCAGTGAGCTGGAAAAGTTCCAAGTAGGAAACCACTGCTGATTCGACAACGGAAGCTGAGCATATTCTTGCTGCTGAAGCCGCCAAGGAAGCTGTCTGGATGAAGAAATTCATCGACGACCATAGAGTGGTGGAAAGCATCTCTGGTCCCGTCCCACTACTGTGTGACAACAATGGGGAGATTTATCAAGCGAAAGAGCCAAGGTCTCATCAGAAGTCGAAGCACATTCTGCGGCACTTTCATTTGATCAGAGAGATTATAGCTCGAGGAGATGTCGTAGTAGAGAGAGTTCCTTTAGCCAACAACATAGCAGATCCAGTGACAAAACCTTTGTCTTAAAATGTCTTTGAGCGTCATTTAGAGAATGTGGGTATTTTGTATAAAAGTGATTGGCTTTAGTCTAAGTGGGAGATTGTTAGTATTAGGTGGTCGGAAAGCCAATCCGATACTAAGTATTATTCAGTTTATTAATAAATGGCATTAATTCATTGTGTGTAATTAGTTCGATCTATGTTTATCGTATCACGATGAAGTCCATAAACATGTGCAACAATCTTCGGATTATGATGAGATCATAATTATGGGACCGAAGACTTATAAATACATATTCTTAATTATTCAAAGTCGGAGGATGTTTGAGATGGACATCAAACATCCGGATAGACTAGTACACGTTTCTTCAGCTCATATGATGAGGGTGACTGATCCTATAAGTCACTTGTGTGGAAACACTATGCTGGACTTATAGGTACTCATTGGGGAATGAGTTCACTGAATTGATCCGACCTAGAATCACTGGATGGTATATACCTCACTGTTAACCAGCTCGATTCTTTTGTCACGGTTGCATAGATGATCCTTGGACCTGAGACACCAAAGATACTTTGTTGGTACGTCTCTAAGCTTTGACTTTGACTAACGAATTCCTAACCATGGGTTATCAATAAGTCAAATGTTCGGGTTCAGATAAATGCCCTCGAAGGTAATTGTGTGTTCAATATGGATCATCTGCTCTCGGTATTATGAGAGAGAATGTTTCGGGAATGATGCGCTTAAGTCCCTGGTCAGGGCGGACTCTGTATTAGATAAAGAGTTATTCGATATAAATTTGCGGCATCTGATTCAAGTGAATCGACCATCTAGGGTTTAACAGTAAATCATACCTTAAGTCGATTTGGGAACATTGCACGGATGAAAGATTATATCCGCGCGCTAACCGATCACAGAAAGGTTCCAATAGAGGGTTGCGATAACCCCAATGCCATCCAGGATCACATGATGTTACTTGGCATCCAACGTGATCGAAAGCTCGTCCGAATTTACTGTGGGACATTAAATTCAGCTGATTGATTAATATAAGGATATTAATTAATTCAGTGGGTCCATAAAGAGTTACTGGGCTTAATGGGCCATTAACTGGACTGGTATTTAGGCCTAGAGGGTCACACGCAAAAGGTTTTCAAGCCGATGGATTATTTGACGAGATTTCAAATAAGTATGGGTTTTTATGAAAAACCGCAAATACCCTTATTATAAAAGAACGGTCGCTAGGTCGAGAGGCAGCAACTCTGACCTAGCCGCCACCCTCTCTCTCTCTCCTCTCTCCTGGGCTCACGTCTCGAGGTCGGCCCTCTGGAGGCTCTGCTCCGGCTCCCGACAGCTCCGCCTTCCGTCCGACAGGAGTTTCTGAATCTGCACGTCGCAACGGATTACGCGTAGCCAGACAGGATCCATGAACACCGCATCGAGCAAGGAGACGAGGACGATCCATCGCGAGGAGAACCGCGTGGATACTGCTAGAGGCCGGGCACTTGCGCGGCTTGCGGCATCGCTTTGACGGAACCGAAGAACGAATGCGGATTTGAATCCGCGCAAGGTAAATAAGATTTGACCGGTTTATTTTTGTTGATTGAAACGGGATAGATCCGATCCCGAACAATTATTTCCACTGCATTTTTGGTCGGATCTCGACATAGAGAACCCAACATCAAGTCGACCCCCAAGAAGCGGAGGGCTCCCCCGAGTGTCGCCTCCCTCTGGCAAAGGTATTTCAGGGGAGAACAGCCTTCCCGGATGAGGAGGTGAGCGGCCCAGAAAAGGTGGGGTCACCTGTATCAAGGGATTTGGCATCTATTACGGCGTCGAGCGAGGAAGGGGGAAGCGGCGAAGCGAGCATCAACGAGGACAAGGAGGGTGCCGAGGAGAGCGCCGGTGAGGGCACCGAGGAGAGCGCCGACAAGGGTGCCGAGGGAGCGGGAGCAACAACGGAGGAACCAGTTTCCCCGCCGAAAGTAATTGCGTGTTCCCCGTTGGAGGAGGAAGCGGAGTCCCCAGGACCCCCACCGTTAAAAAGGATTCGTCGAGGCAGTCGCTCAACAGGCGAAAGTCGCTGAAGACCCAGCGAACGTCGGAAAGGGACTGGTGGAGAGTGCGAACAAGCTGCCGGTCCTAGCTCTCAGGGAGTCAGCATCAAATGGTGAGGAGCTGGCAGTACAGGAGGCTGAACCACGGGAGCTGGAGATGGCTGCAAGGGGACTAGGAAGTTCAACGAGCCCCCGAGTCACGGTGGACTCCCGACCCAGGGAGGGGATTGGGTAAGGTACCTACTCCCGGTACCTCCTCCGATCGCAGAGTACAAAGGGGATCCCCTTTCCCTGGTTGCCAAGGTCGAGGTGTTGGTAGTAGAGTTCTTCCTAGAACGTCTCCGACATCTTTGAGTGCCCATACAGGTCCGATCGACAGGCTTACCTTTGCTGAAGAGGCCGAAGTTGTCATCTAAAGGCCTCTTCCTTTCAGGGGGTACTCCGGCGGACGACACTCTAGGCCCCAGTGTCGGGGAAGGATCGGTCACGGGGGTGGTGCCAGAAACTCACCCGGAGCCCGCCTGCGAGGCCCTGTTTATGGGGGGCGCTACCGGTGATGTCGGGTGTATTGGGCCTTCTGTGTCTCTGGCTCAGGCCGACCTTCATTGGGCGGCCTTGAGTGATCTCTGGGGGAACGAGGTCCGCCAATTGGAGACCCTGCAGCGGGAGCTTTCAGACTCCTCGGCGGAGGTCGCCTGCCTATAAGGTAGACTGTCGGAGGCTGAGTCTTCGGCGATGTGGATGGGGGAGGATCTGGCAGATATCCATCAGGAGCTGGTCTTCCTACGCTGGAAGGTTGACGATCAAGCAGTCGTCGCTCGCAAGGAGATCAAGGCCCTACGCTAGGAAGCCGAGGGTCGAGTGGTGGTTGCTCGCTTGGAAGGTCCCACTGCCGGGGTCACAAATTTCAAAGCTTCGGAGGAATTTTTCCAAGAGTTAGAAAGATACGCTTGTCGTGTCTGTACCAAGAGCAATTCCCTGGCCTACTGAAAGGGGTACAAGAGGGGGGTTGCCGATGTTGAAGAGGCTTTGGGTGGCCGATCGGACGATCTCTCCGGGGCTAGTGCGAAAGGGGGCGACATAGCCTAGTGACCATTGTACTTTTTATTTCAGTTGTCTTTTCTGGCTTTTTGGGACCCTCCTTCTGTAATTCCTAGTGACGATTTGACCAGTAAACCGATAAATAAATGTAAAGCTGCATTCGTGCTTGCCCGCATGTCTTCGTACTTTGCCGCTTGGACTACCTTCATCCTCTACTCTTTGACCAGCCAAAAACACATTGACCGTCCCGTACTTGCTACCGTGGCATTAGTAAGGTACCCCGCATTAACTGCAGGGGGATTACAAGCATGGGGTACTTGGTTTACGCTCCCGTACTTACTGCTACGGCATTGGTAAGGTACCCCGCATTAACTACGGGGGGATTACAAGGATAGGGTGCTTGGTTTACGCCCTATATATAGGGAGGCGGAGGAAGGAACCAGTCACCTTCCACTCTCTCGCCTTTCTCTTTGTAGGTTTCCTTACCTCAACTTGATTTAAGATGGCTCCCAACTACACAAACAGTGCAGCTTACGATCGAGCTACCTTTAAGGCATCCACGATCATCGAAGGTGACCTGGTTAGGATTAGGGAACAGTTTAAGATACCTAATGAGTTCAGCCTGTGGGTGCCTGCGGCAAAGGACCACCTGTGCTATGGCACCTTCACCTCTTTCATGGCTACTGAAGCCATGTTTGAGGCAGGGTTTCGTCTGCCGATCTCATCTTTCGTCAAGGACCTATTGCGGCTCTTCTTCGTTGCACCTTCCCAGATCCTGCCGAACTCCTAGCGCCTGGCCATGGCATTTATCGCTCAAGTGTATGCTTTCGATTATGTTGGGCCCCTGGTCTACGTGTTCTGCCATCTCGTCTACCCCCGCCGCTGCCCGATTCCTGGTGCTCGTGGCTTCTTTCAGTTCTTGAGCGGAGGTGACCATGAACCCTTCGTCGTCTCTTCCTGTTCTCCTCCGCAAGGTTGGCAGGACGCCTATTTCTGGGTCGACTGTCTGGCCCGTGAAGAGTGGCCTTTCCTGACAGTGTGACGGGATCTTGCTGAGGATCCCATTCCCGATGGGTTCCAGGAAGGCTTTCTGAGGCTGGCGCCATACTGGCACTGGACCTCTGCGAACAAGGTCCCTATGAGGTTGAGTTCCTGGTGTCCGATGCTATGCTATGGGCAGCAGGGATCTCTCCTCCATTGCGCCTCCCGATGAGTCAGCACTTACTGTTAGGGGAGGCCGTAGCAGAGGGGGAGGTAGAGGTGGTCGGCGCGCAAGGAGGCGGGAGAGGGGGAGGTAGAGGTCGGTGGCGAACTCGACCTCCTTGACGGTCCTGTGAACCTCCATAGTAGTGAACCTCGTCTGCCCTAGGTGGCCGTTGGTGGTGTCCATTCGCGTCAGCTGCACATTGGCTTGCTTCCGAGGCATCGTTGGAGCGAAAAGGGAACTAGTGATGTTTCTGTCACTACCATGGGGTCTTCTTCGAAAATTTGTAGTTTTACGTGCCCTTTGTGGCCCAATTTTTGTGAATGAAACATACTAACTTTTATGATTCCATACTGTCATGATCTCTCCCATTTTTCTCCTAACCGCAGAGGCTAAACCGGTGTACATCGGTTTAGGCTTAGTTGATGTTTTTGTTCCACGGGTGAGTTTTATCTCTTCCCTGTGGTTCGGATCAACATGGGTAGTTGAACGAGTTTTATCCCTTTTTTGGGTGGGGAGCCCCTTCTTTGTGGTTCGGACTGATAGAGGCAGTTGAACGAGTTTTATCCCTTCTTCGAGTGGGGAGCACCTTTTCTGTGGTTTAGACCGACAGAGGTAGTCGAACGCGAAATCATGCAACACCTTGATCGGCTGATAAGTCGTTATTTTTTATCATTAAAAGGGACAAATGCACACATCAAACTCACAGTTTTATGTGTAAAATAGTATGAAATGATAGATAATTTTTTACCGATCCCAACAATACCAATTCCGAGTTAAAAACATCGTCATTTCATGTGAATAACGGAGTATAACGCATTTGCGATTTTTCGGCAAAATCGAGATGATAAATAATTTTTTTTAGCATAAATGTAATATTATTCATGATAAAACTTTAATTTACATTTATTTCTGTGAAAACAGGACATGAGGAAGCTGTGGTGCAGTGGTTAAGCTTCTAGGGACTTATGGCAAGTCCAATGTTCGAATCTTAGCAAAAGCACCTTTCATTTTGGCTAAAAGAATAAAGCGAGGACAAAATTGCCATTTGCTACCCTAAAAAGGGTTGCCCTAGCCCAAGGCCCAAGAGGGGCCAGCCGCCACCTCCCTGTCCCCTTTCTTTATTTTAAAATACTCTCCCCCCTTTTTAAAGAGAGCTTCCTCCCATCTTTCTCTCGCTCTTGTGTTTTCTTTTCACCTAGGGTTGGGAGCCGTAGCCCTCTCCTTTTTTTGCCTCCTTTTTGTTCTCTCTCTCTCTCTCTCCCTGTTTGCTCTCTCTCTCTCTCTCTCTTTCTCACACCTCCTCCTTTCCTCTCTCGGCGTCAGATCTCTCTCCCTCTCTCTGCCTTTTTCTCTGCCTCTCTGTCTTTACCCTCCTTCTCTCTCTCTCTCTCCCGCAGGCTCTTTCTTTCTCTCCCTTTTTCTCCTCCCCTCTCTCGTCTCTCTTCTGTCTCAGCCAGTGCTAGCAGCCGGGCCCCACCTCGTCTCCCACTCACCCCTGCCTCACCGTACACCGCCCAGCCACGTGGCGGGTGAGGCCCATTCGCGCCTCCGAACATTGTCGTTCGGGCCGGCCAAACTCGAGTGCTGCCACGCGGTCCCTCGAGGGCAATTCCCGCTAAGCTGCCACCACACGACGCTCTACTGTGCTCGCCTCGCTCGCCCCACCGCTGTACGGGCGCAACGCGCCCAGCGCCTGCCAGCCACAAGCCAGCCGCCCTGCACTTAGGGCCCGCCAGCCATAGGCTCTTCCTGCACCCGCCTTGCCGTTGCTGAGTGGCCGAGCGCATTGCACCGAGCCTACTTGCTATTTCTCTGGGGCCCAGACATCGGCGCACTGCACCCCTCAGCGGTTCACTGCGCCTACAGGAGCTTCTCTTGCAGCTTTACTCTTGTTTATTTGTTTTCTTTTTTAGTTATTAGATTAGGTTAGTTGTTTATGTGTTTCCTTTAGAGAAATTCAAACCAAAAATATGTAATTTTATTCTTAATTATTAGATGAGTGATTTACATATTTCTTGTTATTGAAATATTGTTAATCTTTTTAGTTTAAATTGTTTCTTTCCAAATTCCATTTTCTCTTCAAGTATGGTTGCAATTAT
The DNA here is from genome assembly GCA_030544215.1 of Zantedeschia hybrid cultivar. Lineage (NCBI taxonomy): Eukaryota > Viridiplantae > Streptophyta > Magnoliopsida > Alismatales > Araceae > Zantedeschia > Zantedeschia hybrid cultivar. The sequence continues at coordinate 7,537,210 of JARZZO010000013.1, read as the reverse complement.
TTTCTAGTCTTAGCTCATTTAGTTAGATTTGCTAATATTAATTAATCTTAGTTAATTAAATTGCTGTTTGGATTAGGAAATTAAGTAATTAGTGCAAGTTATCAATTTTCTTTGTTTTAGATAATCAAAATCCAAAGTTTTCAAAATTTATAAATTTAATTCCCTGTAGATTCGACTCGGACTCCCCATTGCTATTGCTAAAATTAACTTACATGAGCTGATTAAAATATGATTGTTAGCTTTGAGTTTTAACGACGCACTTAATAGCTATCAATTTTTGGCGTCGTTGCCGGGGGATTAGATTTTCAATTTTGTTAATTTTAGATTTAGTGTAATTATTCTCTAGTGAACACTTTTTTCGTATTTTTGTAGGTACATTGAAAAAAAAAAAAAAACGAAATCATTGGTAAGTGTGTTCCAACTTTCTCTTTTTAACTTTCCTTATTTTAGTTAGTTTCTTTTTTTTTTTAGTTTCTAATTTAGATAAGTTTCCATTAACTAAAAAAGAAGAAAAAGAAGAAAATTCAAATTTAAAAATCTCCATGACTAGATTAGAATCTTTCCATGCTAGGCATTCATCATTCTAGGAAAGCATGAATTAGTTTCCTTTCTTAGTTATTTCCAATTTTGTTAAAGATTACGGGGGAAAGGTACGTGTTTCAATTAAAGCAAGTCATTCATGATTGCATCAAAACCCCTTGCTTTGATTTGAATTGTACATTGCATAGCATTCAAAAAGACATTAAGGGCAATACCTTTAACAACATAAGGTAGGGATTTCATCATCCTTCCTTAGCCCACAAATCACCTTCCTTGCATTGACATTTCCTAAACCTAATAAAAGCAAGTCAAAAGGAACCCTAGGGTTCACACTGTGAGCGGCTTAAATTTCGAGTTGCCTCTGTTTTTGGCAACAGTGTCTAAGCTAGAGATTAAAAGGCAAACGCCAAAGCGGAAAAGTGGTTCTTTAATTAGGTCCTTACGAAAGTAGGGGGAGCCTCCCACTACCCCACCTCTTACCTGGCCGTTGACTGACACTACAAGAAAATAGTCTTTCAGAGGCATTTCACAAATGCACCTAAAAATGGAAGTAAATGCCCCAAAAACCTTTTGGGGCAATTGTCTTTTCTTTTGGGGCATTTTCAAAAGCGCCCCTATTGCCTTAGTCCCTAAAGCCTTTTGGGGCACTTTTTTGAAACTGCCCCTATAGATACTATTAGAGGCAATATAAACTGCCCCCGTAAAAGCCAATAGGGGCAGGTTGATCAATCAAGTACCTCTAAAACTCCAAGATTAGGGGCACTTTATTCTTGAAATTGCCTCCAATATTTTTTTAAGGGCATCTAAACAATGCATTTTAAGCAATTTAACAACTTTTAGATAGTTTATTAGGAATAATTTTGCTAGTCAACTACCCTTGCAAATGAAAGACTGTATTAAAGGCACTTCCATAGAAGAATTACAAAAACTACCCTTAAAAGATATGACAAGGTGTTTTCATCAATACCACTTTAAATAAGATAGTTTTATCCTAATTTAGAAAAGGTCTACACCAACTTTCCTTGGAGGATGCCCGTGTAACATGCTTATGGGAACTCCTGTTCATTGCCACTATAAACCTGGAAGATCATTTCCTAGTAAATTTAACACATTTAACTAGAGAATGGCCATAACACAACCATATAATTTCAACACTGGTTTTGCATACAACATTACTCAACACATTTAAAAAATAATGCAACATTTATTAACATTGATAAATACATTTGTTCAATAACATGTACATTTGCTCATCCATATAGGTTACATAGAGGAGAATTTTAGAAATATCATGCAAAGCCCTTGCTCAAAAGGAAACTAGGTGACGTTTCCCATGAGCTTGCGCTTTTCACCTGCCTTTTAGTAGCCTTTTCAATAAAACCTGAAACATGCATCACATGGATATTAGTAGAATTAGAAGTTGACATTTAGCAATGCATCAAGAGAAAGCAAATAAATAGGCAATATAGTGCACCTGCATGTCTATAATTGCTTTGGATGAGTTGCAAGAGGCTAGGGCATTAGTTCTCACCTCCAAGACTACAATATGAAAACATAATATCACATAGAGGTTGATAGTTCAGGAAGCAATAATGATGTTAACATAAAAATAGAAATGCTCAAAGTTAGTCTAGAGTTGATATAGAAAATGTAAACATTTTCTAACATGCCCATACGCTACTCTTAAAATTTATGCAATGTTCACTACAAATATGATAAAGTCACAAACAACATGATGATTTAATGAAGCATTAATATGAAACTGGCTGCACGTACTATAATTGGTATTTGTCAACCAATGCAATAGCAAAATATATGTTGGACAGTGTTAGGAGAGAGATTTATTTACCACAGTGGTGCAAAGCATGAGAAAAATCGTAAAAGGCTTGTATCTTTTGTAACATGTCCTTATGCTACTCTTAAAATTCATAGGAATCAGAAAAGTTATTGAATAGCAATATAAGTACATATCAGCATAGGTTACTGAATATTTGGCAGAGATGTTATTGGTTGAGTAAAACTTGCTGCACCGGCAGCCAACGTCGACTGCTGGTGTTTTTAATTAAAAAAAAAAATTGAAATTTTGTTTGGTCAGCCCCTACCCCCTTACATGGCCGTACAGTCCAATCTTGAAACAGACGACCTAAAAAGAGATGAAAAATCAAAAATTGATCCCAAATGAACTGTAAAAAATATTTGGAGTCGATTTTCGATTTTTTATCTTTTTGTGGGTCATCCAATTAGAGATCAGACAATACAGCCATATACGGCACCATGAAGCTGACCAACAAAAATTTCACAAAAAAAAAAAAGTTTTTTCTTTAAATTAAAAACAGCAGCAGGCGATGTAATATGGGCTGCGGGTGAAACAAGTTTTATCTATTTGGGGAAATTGATTCTTGTAGTTAACATAGTTATCTCTATCTGGCAATCTGATAAGGGAGTTGAAAAGAGTGAAGTAGGGAACTAGGTATTTTTCACACAATGTGTAAGACTTGATTATGACTATAATAAAGAACAAATTTTCGTTCAAAAAATGTAGGGAGGCACACTAAATATAGAATTTGAAAACAACATCCTTGGGTTTCAACCGAGCATTAAAAGGAAAGTATCGATGTCCTCTTTGCCAAAGGTTATTGTAAACGTCATCAAGAAAATTACTAGAACATTTTGTTCAAATATATTCGATGGAGCATGGTATGGCACTCCCTTGTACAAATGTCAACGCATAAAAAAGAACATTTGAATGTCTAATCTTATTATGGGGAGGAAATTGCTGGTGAGTACATACCTGGTCAAAAATAGAGGCTACCTTGTGCAGCACCACCAAGATCCACCTGATCGGCCAAACCACCAAGTGTCATCAACCACCTTCTCACATATCCAAAAGCAAATAGCAGCAGATTTTCCTTATTAAAACCTAGAGAGGAGCAGAAAACGGGAAATCCCCTTACCATGTGCCCTTGCCATACAAAAGAGAAGGAAAAAAAAGGGGGGAAATTTTTTGTCTCACCAAAATCCAAGAATGATGACCTCCACGATGCCCTCCCTATGCTTGTAGATGTTGTGCCAAAGAAGCTAGAAGATATTTCTATACAAGCAGGTATGAGAAAGCCTAAGCAACCACGTCCTCTCCTTGAGATGTCAAAACAAGAACTGGATGCCCTCTTATGCTTTCAAATCCAGCTCCAAAGAAGGTAGAAGATCCTTCTATGCTTGCAGATCTAAAAACGACAAAGCATCCCAGGTGTCGTCCTCGACTTGAAGATGTAGAAATTCTAACATTCTTGCAGATCTAGTGCCAAAAAGGTACATCCTTTTGCCAGCAGATCTGAGAACGGCACTTGTAGATCCTCGTCTAGTTGTTCTCACAAATCCAAATGCTTCCAACACTGTAGCGTCTCTTCCAATATTTCTGCAGCTCGTGGTGACAAAGGGAGAGATGGCAAACGGGGGCCACCATTTTTCTCTGCATGGTGGAGGAGAGGGTGAGAGAAAATTGGAAACGAGGGAACATATTCCCCAGCTTTTTCGTATGCCCAGGATTCCAAAGCGAGAAGGGGAACTTCAGACGTGCGTCCCTAGTGTATTTGGAGAAGACGAAAAGACTTTTTTAATAGGGATGGTTTTTAAAAAGGTGCTCCTGTACATTATTTTATGGGAGCATTTTTATTTGACACTTTTTTTATTGATGCCTCTAAAAGATTATTTTCTTGTAGTGTGATTGTGATTGTGACTTGAAGTGGACCCCATTCACCTAGTGAGAAAATTCACATAGAAGTCTAGGTCAACCTTAGATCATTAGGTTAATTTAATTGCTAAATTGTTTGCATATATATAAAAAAAAAAGAAAAAAAAATACAAGTCCTCCTTCTCTCACTTTGTCCTAGTGTATGCAAGGTAGAAGATCTCAAAGCCCTAACCTTCTAGGACCAATTGCTGAAATCGAGGGAATTTTGCATCAAAAAAACCCATATCTAGATCAAATGGCTGAGAATCATGATCCTCCAAAGCAAATGAAGGATTACTTCATCCCAAATCAATATCAACCTTTTTCTTGCATTCATCTTCCTCAGAACCCGTCCAATCAATATGAAATCAAATCAAGTACCATTCAGCTGCTTCCATCTTTTTATGGGAATACAAATGAAGATCCTTATAAGCATCTGGATGAATTTATAGAGATCTGTTCCACGGTGAAAATCCAGAATTTCACCGATGATGCCTTAAAGTTGACCATATTCCCCTTTTCACTGAAGGATAAGGCCAAATATTGGCTGGGGACTATAGGAAGGCCTATTAGGACATGGGAAGAAATGCAAAAAGAATTTCTCAAGTAGTTCTATCCCATAGGGTGAACCAACACCATGAGAAGCGCCATCACGGATTTTACCCAAACCCCCGGGTAATTAATTCATGAATCTTGGGAGAGATTAAAAGAATTGCTTCGGAAATGCCCTCATCATGGGCTATCAAAATGACAAATTGTCCAAGCATTCTACGAAGGGATGTCTGAACAATTCAGACAAATGGTAGATGCCTCTTGTGGAGGGGCATTTATGATGAAGAGTGAAGATGAGGCCAATGATTTATTTGAAATGCTTAGTGATAACTCTATTAATCATGCCTCTCTCTCATCTTATGAGAGGGCTGTTGGGCCATCTAAACGGGTAGGGATGTATGAACTTAAGAATCGAGGAGAGCCCGAGTCCAAAATAGACATTAATTTGATCAATAAAAAATTAGATAAGGTAGACCTATTGGCCCAAAAGTTGGACCAACTCTTAGCCTTAAACAAACAAGAACCTGCCTATCCAACACTATCTAGTCCATACGAGGGCCCATCTTCCATCCCTCATGACATTTGTGCTTTGTGCACAAATCCGGCCCATCAAGTGACTGAATGCCCAACTGCGGCCCAACTTCCACCATTCATTCAAGAATAAGTTCAGGCCGCATAGGGGTAATGATCCATTCTCAAACACTTACAATCCCAACTGGAGGAATCATCCTAATTTTGCATGGAAGAATCAACATGCTCCATTACAAATGTCTAATCATCTAATGCATCAAGCCTAAAAGCCACAGAATGCATTTCAACATCACTCCAATTTCTATGGGAATACACAAGCTAGGGGACCACAGGCCCAATTCCCACAAGTCCAATTCTCTCAACCAGCCCACTATCAATCCTTCTAATTAGGACAACCAACCCAATATCCTCCTCCACCCAATTACCAACAACCACCTCAGCCCAACTTTGATGACAAGTTCACACAACTCCAACAACTTATTTTGACCCAGCAACAGTCTATTTCCAAGTTGGAGAGTCAAATGGGGTAGTTAGCTGAGGCAACTATGAGGAGGGAAGTGGGCCAACTTCCTAGTCAACCCATAGCCAATCCGAGGAATCAGCCTCTAGGTTTTCCACCCCAATCGGGCCTTGTACCTCAACCCAGTCCATTATCACAACCTGAAGGGCCGCAATTCGAGAATGCTAAAGTTATTTCGGCCTTTAGCAGTGGAAAGACCTTGGATGACCTACAGAAGGCGAGGGAGATAATAGAAAGTTCCACTAATTGATCCCATGAGGTCGAAAGTGAAAGTGAGGCAGAGCCCAATATGGAGAAGTTGGGAGGGGGGGGGATCCCAAAGGGAAAGAGAAACTGGATGAAGGCCCAAGTTCATATCAACCAAGGGTGCCTTTCCCAAATGCTTTAACAGCCAAGCCCAATATAAGGAAGAAATTGGTCTAGAATAAAGAGTTGATGGAATTATTCAAGAAAGTCCAGATCAATATTTGACTCCTTGATGCTATTAAACATGTGCCAACTTATGCTAAGTTCCTTAAAGAATTATGCACACCACGAAGGGAATCTAGAATGGCACCCGAAAAGGTTAGGCTTTCGAAAGATGTGAGTGCAATGGTGATGAACCATCTTCCCAATAAGCTGAAGGACCTCGGGGCACCTTTGATCTCATGTGACATAGATGGAGTCACATTTAATAGTACACTATTGGATAGGTGCTAGTGTAAACATGTTGCCAACCTCTATTTATGAAAAATTTGATATTGAGGAACTTAAGCCCACATCCATCATCTGGTAGTTGACTGATAGGTCTGTAAAAACTCCATGGGGACTCATTGAGGATGTTATCATAAAAGTCCAAGATTGTTATTTTCCCGTGGATTTTCTTTTTCTGGATATGGCCTCACCTGAGGAACTCATTCACACCCCGATCATTCTAGGACGTCCATTTTTAGCTACCGCCAAAGCTAATATTAATTGTGAAACTGGCATGATGGACATATCCTTTGGAGGTCAAAAGGTCAAGCTCAATGCTTTCAAAGCATCCCAATATCCAGATCACGAAGAAGAGTGCCACACTATTGAATATCTCGGATAATTTGGTTGAAGAGAATTAGGTGCTCAATCATGACCTTTTAGAAGAAGCCAATACTCTAAAGGATTCTCCCAAACGTTTAACATCTTGGCCCAAAGTGGAATCTCTGTCAGTCTTACAGTCTGAACCCGCTTTGCCATCTTTAAAGGATCCTCCGGCACTCGAACTCAAGCCATTACTCGACTATCTCAAGTATGTCTTCTTGGGCCCTGACCACACTCTTCCAGTTATCATCGCGGCAAATATCACCTCGTCGCAGGAAGCCCAACTAATCGAAGTCCTTAAAGCCCATAAAGGTGCCATTGGGTGGTCAGTGGCAGATTTAAAGGGAATTAGCCCGTCCATTTGCATGCATCACATCTATATGGAAGAGAATTCCAAGCCGAGTCGGGTACTGCAAAGGCGGCTCAACCCAAATATGAAAGAAGTGGTTAAGAAAGAGGTTGTGAAATGGCTTGATACGGATATCGTTTACCCTATATCGGATAGCAAGTGGGTCAGCCCAACTCAAGTGGTACCCAAAAAGTCCGAATTGACGGTTATTAAGAATGATTATAAGGAAGAGGTACCCACTAGGCTCACCACGGGATGGAGAGTGTGTATTGATTATAGAAAACTCAATATCATGACTAAGAAAGACCACTTTCCACTCCCGTTTATGGATCAAATTCTGGAAAAGTTATCGGGCCAGATGCTCTTCTGCTTCTTAGATGGATACTCCAGGTATAATCAAGTGGCTATTTATCCGGAAGATCAAGAAAAGACCACCTTTATATGCCCTTATGACACATTTACTTTCAGGAGAATGCCATTTGGATTATGCAACGCACCAGCCACGTTTCAACGGCGCATGATGGCTATATTCTCCGACATTGTGGGAGAGTTCCTCGAAGTTTTCATAGATGATTTTTTGATCTTCGGGGATTCTTTTGAAAATTGCCTAGAAAATCTAAAACAACTGCTAGCTCGATGTATAGAAACCAATCTGATACTTAGCTAGGAGAAGAGCCATTTTATGGTTCGCGAGGGCATTATTCTAGGCCACATCATATCTGAGAGGGGATAGCGGTAAATAAAGCTAAGATTGATCTCATATCTAATCTTCCTCCTCCCACCTCGGTCAGACAAATCTGTTCATTTCTTGGCCATATCGGTTTCTATCGTCGGTTAAATTTCTCCCAAATTGTCCGACCTCTACCTATCTCTTCTCCTAGCTAAGGATGTCCCATTTCACCTGGATGAACCATGCATAGAGGCATTCAATTCTTTGAAGGAAGCTTTGACCAAAGCTTCGATTCTTCAATCTCCTTATTGGTCTTTGCCCTTCGAAATTATGTGTGATGCCTCCGACTATGCTATTGGTGCGGTGTTGGGACAAAGGATCAACAAGTGTCCCGTGGTGATCTATTATGCAAGTCGCATCCTTGAGGATGCCCAAATGAATTATACCACCACAGAAAAGAAATTATTAGTTGTGGTTTTTGCTCTAGAGAAATTTTGATCGTATCTTTTAGGGGCAAAAGTCATAATTTATTATGATCACCCAGTAATGAAATACATGCCGACCAAAAAGGATGCTAAGCCTAGACTCATCAGATGGATATTATTTCAAAATTTTGATTTAGAAATTTGGGATAAAAAGGGCTCTAAGAATGTGGTAGTTGACCACCTATCTCGTATTTTGATTTCTGAGAGTGAACCAATGACAGATTCATTCCCTGATGAGCATCTTTTGACCATTTCTCACACCGTTGCACCTTGCTATGCCCATATTGTCAACTACAAGGTAGCCAATCGGCTTTCGGAATGATAGACCAAAAGTGAGAAGGGCAGATTCTTCGCCGAGGAGAAGTATTACTTCTGGGAAGATCCTGAGTTATTTAAATTATATCCCGATCAAATCATCTGGTGATGTGTTCCTGAGGAAGAACAACAGAGCGTGTTGTATTTCTGCCACAATCTTTCTTGTAGGGGCCATTTCTCAGGGAAGAAAACTGCAGCCAAGGTCCTGCAGAGTGGTTTTTACTGGCCCACATTCTTTAAAGATGCCTATAAGTTCAGCAGAACTTGCCTCAGATGCCAAGCAGTAGGAACATGGCAAAAAGGGACATGATGCCACTCAACCTAATTCTAGTGGTTGAGTCTTCGATGTTTGGGGAATAGACTTTACGGGACCTTTTCCACGTTCTTTTGAACATGAATATATCTTAGTGGAGGTGGATTATCTCTCTAAATGGATTGAAGTAATAGCCACCCGAACCAATGATCATAAAGTGGTTATGAAATTCGTCCAGAAAAACATCTTTCACAGTTCGGGTAGCCAAAGCTATCATAAGTGATGGGGGCACGTATTTCACGCATTCTCAATTTCACTCTTTGCTTAACAAATATGGAATTAATCACAAGCTGGCTACCCCTTATCATCCCCAAACCAGTGGCCAAGTAGAAGTATCTAATAGGAAAATCAAGAACATTTTGCAAAAGTCCGTTAGGCCCGATAGGAAAGATTGATCTAAAAGATTGGATGATGCTTTGTGGGCCTATCGGACCACCTATAAAACTTCTATTGGCATGTCCCCTTATCGCCTGATTTTTGGAAAAACGTGCCACCTTCCTATAGAATTGGAACATAGGACGTATTGGGCCATCAAACAAGTTAATTTGGACCTAGCCCAAGCTAGTGCCCACAGGACCTTACAGCTGAGTAAGCTAGAAGAGTTGCGCAATAAAACCTATGAAAACTCAAAGATTTATAAAGCCAAAAGTAAAGCCTTCTATGATCAACACATTGTGAGGAAATCTTTCCATCCAAATCAAAAAGTTTGGCTATTTAACTCTAGGCTTCGTCTATTCCCAAGAAAACTAAAATCAAGGTAGGATGGGCCATTCCTGGTCATTAAAGCCTTTGACCATGGAGCAGTTAAAATCATAGATCCAAAGACTGGATACACATTCATGGTTAATGGGCAATGGTTGAAACCGTTCGTTGAAAATTTTCAAAATAGCCCACCTGAATCCATGACGCTGAGTGACCCACAGTAATTGTGTTTCCTTATGGTTGAAGACGTTAAACTTAGCCCTTGTGGAGAGGCAACCCAACATTTTAGATCATCTTTTGCTTTTCTTTTCCTTTTTAGGTTTTTATACAGCAATCGGCTTTGGGAAAGCCAAATCTTCATAGCCACAGGTTGTTTCTCTCCTTCCCAGTTTTCTTATAGCTAAGCATGTTATTCATCTCTTTTATGCCATTGAGGATAACGCCATTCAAGTTGGGGGGGGGGGGGGGGGGGGGGGGAGGACAATCAATATGCATTTTTGAAAAATCTTTTAAATAAAACTAAAAAATTTCACTGAGAAAATGGTCATTTGAAAAATCTTTTGTAGAAAACTAAAAAATTTCACTGAGAAAATGGTCGAAATTTTTCAAAAACTTCATTTTCATATCCCACGTAAGTTGCTTGAAATCATGTTTCATTAAGTGAATCATAATCAAATCAGTTATGTGTTAACCAAACTGGATAGAGCCTTCAAAGTTCAGAATATCCCACTTCACAAGAAACCACGACATGAACGATTTTCACACGCACACGGCAACCTAGAATAAGTTAAAGACCTTAAAGTATAAAATTACTAGAATTAACTTTAAGGGTAGAACTACATATTCTTTTTTTTTTTTCTTTTGGGTTGAATGAAAGGAACGTCAGGATTTGTAATAGGGGACCGACCCACTCAGCACTCTAAAGAAGCAATCATTTAAAAAGGGATAACAGTAAACATTAAATGCCATAAAGGTGTTAAAAAGAGTTAAACGAAGGCAGGTGGCAAAAAGTACGCATCTCCCCTCAGGCAAATTAAAGAGAGTGGTAAAAAGTACGCACTGTCAAAGGCAAAAGCGCAACTAAATGAAAAAGCCGCGCTAAATAAAAAGTCCCTTATACTAAAAATACGATCCTCACTGACTGATTGGGAAATCCCTTTTCTCTTCTCTCCCCTGGGTAGTTTTATCTAAAGGGTTATTAAAGGTAAGGATATAATGGAAAGGACATAAACAAATTTTAAGCATGCCAATTTCCATGCACAATCACTTGTCGCAAACCAAAGTGTAGTGAGAAATGAGAACTTTAGCTCTGCCGATCGGCTACCATTTAATTGTCTGTAATAGATAATCACAAATGAAGCATGATATCTCATTGTTGTCCCAATTTCTCTTCTATTTGCATTGCTAAGGGACTAGCAATGAGAAAGTTGGAGGGTGTGATAAGTCGTTATTTTTTATCATTAAAAGGGCCAAATGCACGCATCATACTCATAGTTTATGTGTAAAATAGCATGAAATGAAAAGATAATTTTGTACTGATCCCAACGGTACCAATTATGAGTTAAAAACATCGTTATTTCATGTGAATAACAGAGTATAACGCATTTGCGATTTTTCGGCAATACCGAGATGATAAATAAATTTATTTTAGCATAAATGTAATATTATTCATGATAAAACTCTAATTTATATTTATTCCTGTGAAAACAGGACATGAAGAGACTGTAGTGCAGTGGTTAAGCTTCTAGGGACTTGTGCGAGGTCCAATGTTCGAATCTCAGCAAAAGCACCCTTCATTTTGACTAAAAAAATAAAGCGGGGGAAAAATTGCCATTTGCTACCCTAAAAAGGGTTGCCCTAGCCCAAGGCCCAAGAGGGGCCAGCCGCCACCTCCCTTTCCCCTTTCTTTGTTTTAAAATATTCTCCCCCCTTTTTAAAGAGAGCTTCCTCCCATCTTTCTCTCTCTCTTGTCTTTTCTTCTCACCTAGGGTTGGGAGCTGCAACCCTCTCCTTTTTTTGCCTCCTTTTTGTTCTCTCTCTCTCTCTCACTAGTTCTCTCTCTCTCTCCCTATTTACTCTCTCTCTCACTCTCACGCCTCCTCCTTTTCTCTCTCGGCGTCAGATCTCTCTCCCTCTCTCTACCTTTTTGTCTCCCTCTCTTTCTTTACCCTGCTTCTCTCTCTCTCTCTCTCCCTTTTTCTCCTCCCCTCTCTCCTCTCTCTTCTGTCTCAGCCATCACCAGTAGTCGGGCCCCACCGCGTCTCCCATGCACCCCTGCCTTACCGTACGCCGCCCAGCTATGCGGCAGGCGAGGCGCATTCGTGCCTCTGAACATCGTCGTTCAAGCCGGCCGAACTCGCACGCCCCGCCACGCAGCACCTCGTGGACGCTTCCCGCCTAGCCGCCGCCACGCAGTGCTCTGCTTTGCTCGCCCCACCGCCGTTCGGGTGCAACGCGCCCAGCGCCTGCCAGCCACGAGCTCGCCGCCCTGCACTTGGGGACCGCCAACCACAAGCCCTTCCTGCACCCACCTTGCCGCCGCTGAGTGCTCGGGCGCATTGCACCGAGCTTGCTTGCTGTTTCTCTGGGGCCCAGACGTCAGCGCACTGCACCCCTCAGCGGTTCACTGCGCCCACAGGAGCTTCTCTTGCATCTTTACTCTTGTTTATTTGTTTTTTTTTTATTAAGTTATTAGATTAGGTTAGTTGTTTATGTGTTTCCTTTAGAGAAATTCAAATGAGAAATTATGTAATTTTATTCTTAAGTATTATATGAGTGATTCACATCTTTCTTGTTATTGAAATATTGTTAATATTTTTAGTTTAAATTGTTTCTTTCCAAATTCCATTTTCTCTTCAAGTATGGTTGCAATTATTTTCTAGTCTTAGCTCATGTAGTTAGATTTGCTAATATTAATTAATCTTAGTTAATTAAATTGCTGTTTGGATTAGGAAATTAAGTAATTTGTGCAAGTTATTACTTTTCTTTGTTTTAGATAATCAAAATCCAAAGTTTTTAAACTTTATAAATTTAATTCCCTGTGGATTCGATTTAGACTCACCATTGATATTGCTAAAATTAACTTACATGAGCTGATTAAAATATGATTGTTAGCTTTGAGTTTTAACGACGCACTTAATAGCTATCATCGGCTAATGCTAGATAATTGAGAAAAAGTATGAGGTAGAATGACTATTTATTAACGATTATAATCGTATCAAAAAGACATTAACTAAAAAAAGGGCGCAGGTGCTCTACGTTCCATTTATTCTCAATCAGCCGTCCATCCAGGTGAGCAAGCCTATATGCTCCGTTCCCATAGGTTTTATCGATTTTGTACGGGCCTTCCCAGTTGGGTAGCTTTCTCCCTGCTTCAAGTGGTCGAGATGCCTGCATGCTCCGTAGGACCAAGTCTCCAGAGTGGAAGGTTCTCGATCGTACTTTGGAGTTGTACTAGCGTGCGACTGATCGCTGGTAGTTGATTGCCTGGACCCGAGCTGCTTCCCTAGCTTCTTCAATGAGGTCGAGGTTCTCTCGCAGCTTCTAGTTGTTAGTGGCTTCTTCAAATGCCCCCGACCTGGTGGCTGGCAAGCCTCTCTCTAAAGGAATCAGGGCGTCTGAACCATAGGCTAGATGATACAGGGTTTCTCCTTTAGTTGTTTTGGTCGTGGTTCGGAAAGACCACAAGATTTTGGGGAGTGCCTCCAACCAGTTTCCCCCCTTCAGAAGGTAAGTCTTGATACCTTTCATGATTGTTTTGTTGGCATTCTCCACTAGCCTGTTGGCTTGTGGGTGTGCGACTAAAGAAAACCTATGTCGTATGTTGAAATATCTACAGCAGTCGGCAAACCAAAGACTGGTGAATTGCCGGCCATTGTTAGTCACCAACACCTTCAGGATGTTGAACCTATAAACAACATTATGTAGAAAGAATTTCCATACTGTATCATCCCTGATATTAGGCAAAGCCTCAGCATCCGGCCATTTAGTAAAGTAGTCGATGGCAACCACTACAAATTGTCGTTGGCTGGTAGTTTTGGGAAATGGGCCCAAGATATCAACTCCCCACATGGTGAACGGGCAAGGCTCAGCAACATTTTGCAACTCGTTCATTGGCAACCTGGGGATAGGGGCATTGATTTGACAGCCTAGGCACCTTCAAGTATATTCTGTACAATCTTGAACAAGGGTCGGCCACCAGTATCCATGGCGGAGGAGGGTGCGCGCCAAGGCACGTGGCCTGACGTGGCTGCTGCATATCCCTTCATGGACTTCTGCGATGGCTCAAGATGCCTCGTTCGGTGCCCAGCAGCAGAGGAGGGGAGCAGTCACAGATCTCCGATAGAGATTTTCTTTGACCATCGTGAACTTAGGCTCTTGGTACCTGATCCTTCTTGCGTTTGTTTGGTCGGCGGGTAGACGACCACTTTCAAGGTATTCCACTATAGGAGTCATCTATGTATCCTCTCGATCAATCTAAGACACTTCTGAAGGATCGGCAGGGTGAATGACGGGCTTCAGTAGTTCTTCAACAAAGACCGATTGTCCGATCAATTGGGATGAGGAGGCCAGTTTGGCTAACTCATCTGCTCTCTGGTTCTGTTTCCTTAGTATATGAAGGATCTCAAACCCTTTGAGGGATGAAATTAACTGAAGAACCACGTCCTTATATTTCTTCATTGAAAGTTCCTTGGCTTCGTACTCCCCTTTAATCTACTTCACCAACAGCAGGGAATCTGAATAAGCCTAAATTTTGGTTGCCACCAGTTGTTTGGCGCCATTCGGATCCCTAAGATAAGTGCTTCGTATTTTGCCTCATTATTTGTAGTGGGGAATTGGAATTTCAGGGAAAACTAAAGGCCGTCCACCTCCTAAGAACCAGGAGGGATCAGGATAAGATCGGCCCCACAGCCTATGGCTCGGGCAGATCTATCTGTAAAAATCTGCCAAGTGGGTCCTTCGTCGAGCCCGCCATTCCGTTCTTCCGCTGGGAGTGTTCACTCGGCCACAAAGTCGGCAAGGGGTTGCGCCGTAATAGTCGTCCTAGGTCGATAGGTGATCTTGAATTCTGATAATTCGATCACCCACTTGATCATCCAGCTAGAAGCATCCGATCGCTGTAGTAGTTGTCGAAGTGGTCTATCGGTGACGACTTCTATCGGATGAGCTTGGAAGTAAGGACGCAGTTTCCTCTGGCTGTCACCAAGGCAAGGACCGTTTTCTCCACCGCTTGATACCAAACTTCCAGTCCTTGAAGGACTCGACTAACATAGTATACAGGCCTCTGTGTTCCTCCATCTTCCCTAATAAGAACAGAGGTAACTATGGAGGGGGTTACAGAAAAGTAGACGAAGAGTTGTTCACCTGTGAGTGGCTTTGAAAGCACCGGGGGTTGTCTCAGATATTCCTTGAGTTCTTCGAACGCTGCCTAGCATTCTTGTGACCAAGCGATGTGGCCTCGCTTGTCTAGTGGGTTCTCCTTCATTCTTAATAACTTGAAGAAGGGAAAACAGCATTCGGTTGCCCTGAAGAGGAACCTGCTTAATGCTGCTAGCCTTCCCATGAGTCTTTGAACATCATTGAGGCGGGTTGGAGGATGCATGGAAAGGAGTGCCGATATTTTATTAGGGTTGGCCTCGATTCCTCGTTGGTGTGAGTGTTTAGAATGACTGTGTGATTATCATGAAAAATCTATGTTTTTTAAGTGCAAAATAAAGCCTATTAAAAAGAAACTACGTGAAGTGATCGCCAGAAACTTTTGACTTAAAAGTTCCAAAAGAAAGAGTTTGATCGCCTACCTGTTTAAACGTGGAAGATGTTGAGTCCTTGATTCCCCCTCCTTCAGCCGGCTAAATAAAGAGAGCCCTTCCTCTTCTTTTGTTCTTGTTGTTAAGGTTGAAGTTGAGGATCGTCTAGAGTTCTTTCATTTGCTTGATTTCCTTCATTGATTCTCCTTTTTGTCCCTTGCAAGAAATATAGAAAGAGAAATGGAGAAACAATGATGAGAACTTAAGTAGAAGCAGTATCCATTCTAATCATAGTTTTAAGCATGCAACTAATAGCAAACTTACTTGTTGGATGACTTTTTAAACCCCTTGATCAAATAGGTTTTGAAAAGAATGCAAGTGGTGTGTGTTGCATGAAGTGATGATGAAGAATGCAAGATTAATGAAGATGTAAAATGATAATGCAGAAATGAAACACTTATGCCGAATTGGATGAAGTCTTGAATTGGATGAAGAATGGACGCCGACTTCTGGAAACAGCAGCGCTTCGGCGTTTGGACGTCGTTACTTCAATCTTCAATCACTAACTCTGATTCTAACTTTTCTCTTTTTTTTAACTTTCGAGATGCAAGGTATTTATAGACTTCTTCTGCGTCCGCGGATTTACATGAAAAAACTTTGGGATTTATCCATCTTAACCAACAGATAAATACATATTAATTTATCTTTATCTATAATGATCTAAAACGCGTCCACTCTGGCTGACGCCTTTCAGATTAATTAGGATAAGGATAAACATCCGGGAAAACTTATCTTTATCTGTATTAGATAAAACGCGTCTACCTGTCTAGACGTCTGTTACACTAATTTAGATAAGGATAAACATCCGGAAAAGAAGTAGAAATAGCTTAGGAAACCTAAAACGCATCGTGCTTGGCAGACGCCTTTTAGCTAATTAATCAATTGATTAAAATTCAAATTTAAACGTCAAAATAAGAATAATGTCTAAATGGCGTCCACACAGGTCGACATCTTTTAAACTTCTTCATATTTTAACTGAAATTTGAGTTAAAATCAATTTAACTGATTAACTTAAACATATCTGTTCGACCCGACACTCAAAAAGATCAATAAAAATTAATCAATGATTAAATATCAGACCATTCTGAGGCATTATTATATGATATGAAATTTATTCGAAATGATGTCAAAATTAGCGTGTCTACAGCTGCCTCACCTTGGCATCGTCTTTGCAAGGGAGTGAAATGAAATGGAATGTACTGAAAAGGTGATGCCAAGGTGTGATGAGACACACTCTTAACATCACATAATTGGAATTTTTCTCAAAATCATCAATGAAGATAGCTCAAGGAGATCAATGGAATCAATCATGTCTGGATGAGATAGACAAGGAAATAAAATAAAGTCAATCAACCTCCTCTGAATGGGAAGTACCCCAGGTCATAGACACTGTAGGTTTCATCACGGGGAGCGTTTACCAGCCAATGTGGACGTGCTGCAGCCATGATGGATCTTAAAAGAAAACAAGAAATATCGGATAAAGAGTCCAAGAAAGGATAGAATTTCAAGGATATCTTCAAGCGAGCCTCAAAGATAATCAAGATACTCAATTCAGAATAGAATATTTCATATCATGTTGAAATTGTTTGATTTAATGGTCTGAAACTTAATCAATAATTAATCCTTATCACAGTGATTTCAAAAATCCTACATGATGCATGCTGGGCTAAAAGAAAAATATAAAGTCAAATAAAATATAAATTAATCAAGGATAATATTGTTAAATTATCATTAATGAGTCAAGATACCAATT
Organism: Zantedeschia hybrid cultivar; assembly: GCA_030544215.1. Taxonomy (NCBI): domain Eukaryota; kingdom Viridiplantae; phylum Streptophyta; class Magnoliopsida; order Alismatales; family Araceae; genus Zantedeschia; species Zantedeschia hybrid cultivar. The sequence continues at coordinate 7,519,887 of JARZZO010000013.1, read as the reverse complement.
CTTGTAATTCAGTGCTAAGCCGAAGCTCGTTTATCCACGCACCGTTTCACAAAAGTGGAACCATCATCCCCACTAATTAACAATCCAACGGCCTATCCATGCGATTAAGAATCCTCTGGAATTATCACTGTTTTTGTTGTAGGGGAACTCAAATTCCAGTTTCATCAAAACCACAAGGTCCTTGATATGATCTAACAAATACTTAACATATAGTAATGCAAATGATTTACATGGAATAATACAAGGGTGGAAATAACCGTCTTTTTAGCCACGGTCGAGACTTCTTGACTCCCACAGTGGGATCTTCTTGATATTTTCCAGCTTCATTTGATTTTCCTTAATTTTCCTGCACTCAAAATTTCATCAGTAACTTAAAATATGGAATTTCGGGAAAATGACAGAAGGCTTGAAATGCGTCGTGTCGAGCCGACGCTCTTTAACTGTATAAAATGCGGCGGTATTTCACGACGCCTTTCAATCGCAGAAACAAAATTCTGGCTGTCTTCAATCCATATTCCAACTCTCTTCATGCCTTGTGTCCTGTATATGACTTAAACAAACAGGTTAAGCATCTATTCAGGCTTAGCCCTTTGCCTTGACCAAATAAATGGTCGACCAATCTTTTCCTTCAATAAATGGTCAAGAGGCATAGCCTTTATCAACAAAGGTAATTGAACTATAAACAGACTTAAGCAAAAATGCAACATACAAGCAGACAAATGGTCACTGAAAATAAAAGGAATGAAACATAGCAAGTACAATAAGCAAATGCTAATTGAAATATTTTTGTTGTTTTGAAATATTCATTTTTGTTTGGGTTTTGAAACATATGCTTTTTTTTTATTTTGACATATGTATTTTTTTGGATTTTTGAAATATGTATTTTTTTTTTTTTTTTTGCATATACATTTTTTTTTTTGGATTTTTGGCATATGTATTTTTTGGGCTTTTTGACACATGTATATTTTTTTTTTTTGAATTTTTGACTAAAAGATCAGCATGGTACCTAGATTAAAAGATCATATTCATTTATTAACTTGATTTCCAAATTGTTCTTTAACAATTTAACTTAAACCCATCGTGTTTGAACTTGTGTTTCCATTCGTGATCCCATTTGATGATTTGACCCTTAGTCAATCTAAGCCATTCCTTAAGTTTGGAGTACGCCTCTTTAGAAAGAAGGGAAGAATAAGTTTAGAAAGCCCATGAGAAGGTTCCAGAGACCTAAAAAGATGTTCCTTTTCTACCCTAATATCCGTTGGGGTTCGGTCATTTTCTTTCCGGGGTATTTATCGACCTTGCGTTCCCTTTCATTTCATTTTATGGCCTTGATGTAACATTTGTAGTGTAATGGCCTTTTGATTTGACATTTGGATTTTGCCAGTGTAATGATTTGTACTTTACACTTTCAGTCAAGTTTTCGGTATTCCTTAGGACTTGGCATCTTTTGTTACTCACGAATCAAACGTGTCAGTGTGTGTAGTAATGGGTTTGAAATTAAATTATCCAGACTAATAAGGAAATTCGGGTTTATAAATTTTCTGATTCCACTAGTCTTTGTACCATACTGATCGACTCTTTAACCTAAGGGTAGTATTTCTTAAGATGTAAGCCATTCCAGGGATGATTTAGCTCTTCTCCTTCTACATTAACAAGATGATAAGCGTTACCTGGAAAAGCGTGCGATACAACATAAGGTCCTTCCCAGTTGAGTTGGAGCTTAGAACACGGACCACCAGGTTTTACAAAAATCCTTTCGACGACCATTTCACCGACTTTGAACTTACGTTCAATGACTTTCTTTTTATAAAAGCGTGCTAGTCTATTTTGATAAACTTTTGCATGATTAGCAGCTGACCATCTTTTCTCGTCTAAGAGTTCCAATTGAGCAAGAAGTGTTGAACGATGTTCATCAATGGAGAATTCCTTATTCAATTGTACTCTTAATGACGGTATAAGGATCTCATATGGAACTACCGCCTCCATTCCAAATGTTAAGGAATAAGGAGTTTGCCCAGTAGGCGTGCGGATTGAAGTACGGTAGGCCCATAGAGCCTCAACCAATTTTTCTGGCCAGTCTGCAAATTTATTAGATTTGTACGTCTTTTTGATGATTTTTATCAAAGTCTTATTAGTTGCCTCTGCTTGGCCATTGCCTTGCGGATAATAAGGAGACGAATGATGCAATCCAATTCTATACCTGTTGCAGAGGTCCTTCAATTCTTGTGACACGAACTGCGGTCCGTTGTCGGTGACGATGGTGCTTGGAATTCCAAATCGGGTGATGATGTTCTTCATGATGAACTTGCAGACGGTTAATGCTTTGATCTCCACGTACGCTTCAGCTTCTGCCCACTTGGTGAAGTATTCCGTTGCCGTGAGAATGAAAGATTTTTGCTTGATGCCGGAATCTGGATTACCAAGGGGTCCGATAATGTCGAAAGCCCACATGGAGAAAGGCCATGGGGAAGAAACAGGATGGAGTGAAGATGCAGGAGAATGAATTTTGTCGGCATGAAGTTGGCACTTAGCACACCTACGGACATATTCTACACAGTCTTCTTCCATGGTTGGCCAATAGAATCCTTGTCTGAGGATCTTCTTTGCTAGCATCTGTCTATTGACATGGCCACCACAAACTCCACTATGAGCTCCTTCCATAACCTTCCAAAGCTCATCTTCGTCTAGACATCTCAGAAGAACTCCATCAAAACCTCTCTTGTACAATGCTCCCCCAACTAGGGTGTATCGTTGAGCAACTCTCCTGATAGCTCTCTTCTCCTCAGTTGTAGCTTCCTTAGGACACGATTGATCTTCATAATATTTGGCAATTTCATAATACCATGGCTTCTGTTCATCATCCATCTCTTCTAACAGCTCCATCAACATGATTTCTCTTTTTCCACAATATTTTCGTCTCTAACCTTCTTCAGAAACTTCTCCTTAATTCTAAGAAATGAAGGGTCTTTCACGGCGGGTGAAAGACACCTATGAACTATGATTGATTCGGATTGCTTGCTGATTGAAAAATTTAAGAGAAGATGCCAATGAAGCTAGAGCGTCAGCTAAGATGTTTTGATTCCTAGGGACATGGACAAAGATCAATTTCGTGAAAAGCTTTGAATAAGCAGAAGTAAGTTCTTGATAAGGCTTGAGCTTAAGATTAAGAGTTCGATACTTGGTTAGCACTTGGCGAAGAATCAGTTGGATATCACCCACAATCCTGAGTTTGGTGGCACCATGGAAATGAGCAGCCTCGAGGCCAGCAAGGAGTGCCTCGTATTCAGCTATATTGTTAGTGACTGGAAAATCAAGCTGAAAGTCTTGGGGAATGGTGACACCTTCAGGTGATAATAGAACGATACCGATCCCCTTTCCATGAGAATTCAAAGCTCCGTCAAAATGCAGAGTCCACATATCATCTATGATTTGATTTACGGACATCAGTTCCTCATCCGGAAACTCTGATCGGACTGGATCAAATCAAGGAAGGGGATGATGAGCGAGATGTTCAGCTATGGCATAGCCCTTGATCGCTTTCTGCTGAATGTAAGTGATATCGAATTGAGATAGAAAGCTTTGCCATCGCGCTAACCTATCAGTAAGAACAGATTTCTCCAGAAGGAATTTGATTGGATTCATTCTAGCAATGAGATGGACTTCATGGGCCAGAAAATAATGCTTTAATTTCTGCACAGCCCAAACCAACGCTGCACATGTTTTCTCCATCGCTGTGTATCTCTGTTCAGCGGGGTTGAGAAGTTTAGAGAGATAGTAGGCTGCCCTCTCTTTTCCTTCTTCATCTTCTTGTGCTAGGACAGCCCCCACTGCATCATCCAGGACTGAAATGTAAAGTATCAATGGTTTGCCTAGAGATGGTGGTCTCAAAACAGGAAGACTTACTAAATAGTTCTTTAATCCATCGAATGCCTCCTGACACTTATCGTCCCAATCGAATTTGACTCCCGGCTTGGTAAGCTCGTAAAACGGTTTACACCTTTGTGAGTACTGGGAGACAAAGCGGCGAATAAATTGCAACCTCCCGATTAATCCTCTTAACTCCTTCAAGTTTTTGGGAGGTGGCATTTCTCTAATAGCCTTCGCCTTATTGGGATCGATCTTAATTCCCCGTTTGCTGACGATGAATCCAAGCAATTTTCCTGAAGATACCCCGAATACACATTTCTTGGGGTTCATCTTTAACTGATACTCTCTCGATCTCTCTAATACCCTTGCCAAAACTTTGGCGTGCTCAGCCTTTGTCTTAGATTTAACCAATAGATCATCCACATACACTTCCAGATCTATGTGCATCATGTCATGAAATATTGCCATCATAGCCCTTTGATAAGTGGCTCCAGCATTCTTTAACCCAAATGGCATGACAACATAGCAGTATGTTCCCCAAGGTGTAGTGAATGACGTTTTCTTTTGATCTTCTTCTGCCAGCTTAATCTGATTGTATCCTGAAAGCCCGTCCATAAACGATAAAGTTTCATAGCCAGCAGTATTGTCAATGAGTACATCAATATGAGGCAATAGAAAATCATCTTTAGGACACGCCCGGTTCAGATCGCGGAAGTCAATGCAAATTCTGACCTTCCCATCCTTCTTCATAACCGGGACTATGTTGGCCACCCATTGTGGATAAAGGACAACTCTAAGAAATTTGGCTTTATGTAATTTGTCGACCTCTTCCTTCATCTTTAGAGCCATTTGTGGGTGGAATCGCCTTAATTTCTGTTTGACAGGGCTAGCTCCTTCCTTTAACGTTTATCTGTGTTCAACTAGAGAAGAGTCTAACCCTGGCATATCTTTATAACTCCAGGCGAAAGTGTCCTTATAGTTCTTAAGTACTTGTACCATTGCCTTCTCATCCTCCGTCGAAAGATTTTTGCTGACGAGGACAACCTTAGGTTCGTTTTCAGTCCCTAAATTGATTTCTTTGGTAGGCTCTTCTACGGCAGCTGAGGGTTCATCGAATCTCTTCACTCCACTGGCATATGCCTCAGCTGCGTCCTCGTCATCTTCCTTATCTTCAACAATGGGGTCCTTTTCATGTACTAATTCATACACCCCATACCCATCATTGACTGACTCATTGTTCATACAATCTTCTGGCATCTGAATTGGATTTTCTAAAAACTGAGGGATTAAAGAGCAAGAAAAGCATTTATCAACTAAGTCCTGGAGGTATCTATCTGGAATTCGCCTACCCTTAGCCTTCCTAGACTTCCTAACTTGACTAACCTGCCTAAAACTAGACTGCCTAACTTCACTAAACTCCCTATTATAACCTAATGAAGATGAAGCAGGATGGAAATCCTGGGATACCAGTGGAAATACAAGAGAATCCTCCCGAGGGGAGGGGCAAAGTAGATCTAGGAGAGAATCTTGACCGAAAGACCCGTGCATGGGGTGTGATCGGACAAGTAAGAGGTTTCCTCGATGAGGATCTGGGAAGAATTTGTTGCCAAATTGGCGTTTTTTTTTGGACAGTGGAAGAATTAAGCATACAGCAGGAATGAATACAAATAGAAGGAGAATTAGATGGAGGGAGTGGCACCAAGGCCAAGGGGTTAGGGGGATCATACAGCAGTATGTCCCAGATCAAGTCATACATCCTCTCTAGATCGAGAGGAGGTTGTAGAATGAGGTCTCGAGGGGACAGAGTAATCATAACGGGCGGAGCCCGCGGAATATCTTCAATAATGACCCGCGACCAAGTCGGGGTCAAGAGCAATGTACGGAATAAAGTATGGAGCATGAAGACATGGGAACGGTATGTCCCCCTCCAGAGCAGATCTGTGGTGTAGCCAGCTTCATAGGGGTCATCTGGCTCCCCTTCGTCGGTCTGTTCAGACAGCAATATCCGTTTGTCAAAGATAGCACCAGGACTTTCAATCAGCTCATCAATTTGCGGCGGCCACTTGGGTTCGGCCGGATCTAGAAACAGTCTGTTCAGTGCAATGTAAAGGTCTCTCAGATCGAACCACCTGTACCATTCGCATTCAGGATCATGGAATTTTCTCCTTTTCATAGGCCACAGAGTCTCCAAGGATTGGTACGTAAGTAGTTCTGAGCAATGCCTGGCCAAGTCTCTCCCATATATATCATGGAAGTCAAAACACGAAGTAATGACCACCGTGTTGTCGTGGCTAATTATGGGCCCCTTTACAAAGTGTGTATACAGGGTCCATGTTAGGGGATCTCGGCCTTCCTTGGGTGGTGTAGACATTGTCTCCCAGATTTTCTGACCTTCTTCATTCTCTGCTTGCTGAATGATGTCTTGTTTCAATTTTCTTGGCCTGTAGCCCAGACCACTTTCACGTGCTGCTTGGTGATCTTTAACAGGAGTGGTCCTGCCTTGCAATTGTGTGCCCAGACCTTTCCCAGGCTTATAGCCGTTCTTCATCATAATTCTCCATTCTGGGGTACTCATGCACTTCCCCCTTTTTATGGCATTTAACGGGTAAGGAGAAATAGCGGCGGCTTTCAGAGGATCAGCCACTGGATGGTAAACCTGTAATACCGACAGAAAAGGTTGTCGGCCAGGTAAAGCAATAGAGTTAACATTCAAAGTATGAGCAGCAGCAAGGATCGGCAAGCTCGTCACTTTAATAATTCGTCCTTTGAAGGGAAATTTGAGGTATTGGTGATTCTTGGAAGGAATCGCCTCAAGAGTTTTTATGTAAGGACGACCCAAAATGGAATTTATAGAAGGGTCGATTTCCAGAATGTGAAATTCGACCTCTGCATGACTTACAGGGCCTAGCTCTACTTTCAAATAAACCATTCCCAGAGGGGAACGGGTGGAATTGTCATATGCTGTCACAGAGATGGGGCTAGGCAGCCATTTTTCTTTGGGCACACCGCACAGCTCCAGGGTCTTCGGAGGTAAGACATTGATCGAAGCCTCTGTGTCAACCAGACATGCATCCACGGCCTTCTTGCAAATTTTGACCGTGATGCTCAGAGCCATGCTTCTAGCTGCTGGCAGTGCTAGCTCTGATGTGTGAAATGTAATGGAGGGCTGATCCCCCTGAGGAACTAATAGTGCTGTAATCTTTTCTGCCGGCACGTCCTCGTTGACCATCACCTTTTGCAAATATTCCATCAGGACTTCTTGGTGACTCTTCGATCTCTTGATCAGTTCAAGTATGGAGATCCGTGCCGGTGTTCGATCCAAATGTTTCAACAAATCATATTGAGTGCCTGGTGCACTCTCTTCATTGTGTGCTTCCTCAGTCGGCTGTGATGGGCCGTCTCTAACTGTTGACTGAGGAAATACCTTGTTGAAAATTCTTCCACTCCGGAGCGCATGTTCCTCAACCGTGGAGGATCCGGGTGACACCTTGAGTACTGCAGAGTTGGGTGGTGTAGGTGATGCAGGTGATGGCGTGGGGTTAGGTGGTGATGGCGCGGTGCAGATTAAAGGCCTGGATGGTTGGATGGTGGATGGGTAAGTGATTGGAGTGGACGAAGTGGGGAATGGTACGCGTAGTAGCGGTCTGGATGGTTGAATGGTGTCTGGATAAGCGGTAGTGGTAGCGGGTGAAGTAGGAAATGGTACGCGTAATAGCGGTCTGGATGGTAGGAGGGGCGCGTAGTTGGTTTGCGGTGGGTTATATGATGGAGCTGTAGGAGTGTGGAGCGTAATGGGCTTGAGGAAGGCGGGTGGTGGTAATGGGTTATTGGTTGCAGGTGTCGGTAGAGGGGTGATGGTAATGGGTTGTGGCCTGGGTATGTGGATGGTGCGGCGTGGTGGTCGTTCTGCGGTACTCGGAATATGACTCGTCGAATAAAGAGAGGAAGAGTCCTCTATTCTCCACTGTTGCCCACGGTCAGCCTCAGACTGGCTGTTTGTCAGAATAGGGGCAACTTGGTTTTGGTTTTGGTTTTGGTGCTCCGGGAGCGGGTTCTGCACTATGCCCATATTGGGTGGTGGTACCGCTTGCGCTGGTGGTCTTGCTTGCTGCTGCTGCTGTGGTCTTCTTGCCTTCAGGGCTGATATGTACTTTTTCATTTCCTCCAAGTCTATGCCGCCCTGCTCGTTGAGATCATGAATATAATCTCTAAAATGGAAGCAGGTGTCAATAGTGTGCCCAGGTTGCCTATGGAAATAGCAATACCTGGACGTGTCGGCATTCTGAGGCCAAATTGCCTTTTCTCTTGGCAAGACTAAGGCATTAGCTGCCATTAGAGCACTGAAAATGTCTGCCAAAGATTATGGGAGGACTGGGTATTCTGCCCTCTTTGGGCCTGAAGGTCTTTTCTGCTGATTATAGTCAGCAGGAGGAGGGACATTATGGTATGCCGGCGGCGCGCGCGGCTGATACTGTTGTTGCTGCTGGTACTGCTGTTGTTGTGGCTGCTGGTACTGCAATTGCCGTTGCGGCGGCTGCTGTGGCTGTTGCTGTTGCTGGTTCTGGTTCGGCTACTGGGGCCGCTGATATTGGGGCTGCTGATATTGAGGGTTCGGTTGTTGCCTATACCCCTGCTGGTTCGGCTGCGATGGCCTCTGGTACTGCTGTTGATTCCTCACGAACTGAGGTGAATTGTTGTTCATGCTACTGACTTGCTCATGAGAGAGCGTGCCCTCAGTAGTTGGACCTGTGCTGGGAGAGTTTGGCACTGCAGGCTTCCGAGGCGGAGGCCTGCTAGGTCTGTGAAGATCAAAGATGCTAGATAACGTAGCGTCCTTGAAGGCGTTCTGACAGTACCGCGCTCTTTCATAGAGCTCTGCCATGTTGGTCAGATTGTTCAGGGAGAGGACTAGTTTGAACTGAGGCGTGGCATTGGAGATCAGCATCTTCACTTGCTCCGACTCGGACAAGTGATCTTTCACTTTCTCGGCCAAGCCTCGTCATCTGTCGGCAAAACTGACAAACTCCTCATCAGGTTTCATCTTCTCTGCTATGAGGTCAGTGATGGACAGGGAGGGTGCAACTCTGTCTTGGTATCGTTGAATGAATTTGCGAGAAACGATACCATAGTTGTAAGGACTGAGGTTTCGGATCTGGTTATCGGGTCAGTTTTCGGGTTGGACTCTATAGTTTAGGCCCTAACGGGGCTGGGACCCTGTTCTGTTTCGCGTCGAGCCTGCGAGACGCGGTTTGAACGGCGTCCGGCGTGGCAGACGCGTTTTATATTGTGCCACGTGGATGCCACGTGGGCTGGCCTTGGGCCGCGAGTGTACGGGCCGGTCGTGTCGTCTGAACGGCGTCCATGATGGTCAACGCGTTTCAGACTGCGACCCTGCGGTGTCAGAGTACGGTGCCGGTCTTGTCGTCTGAATGGCGTCGGTCTTGGGAGACGCGTTTCAGAGTTCTGTCAGAACGGCCCGTCAAATCATCTGATAGGCGTCCGTATATCTCGACGCGTTTTTAGGCTTTCTGGTTAACCCCGCGAACCCTCCTTCCTTTCCCTCATTTTCTCCTCCCTCCTCTCTCTCCTCTCTTCCCCGGCAGCTCCGACGGCCCTCCCTTCCCCTTCCTCTTTTCCTCCCACAATTTCATCTCTCCCTCCACTCCACTACCCCTCTACCTCTCACCACTACCACCACCACTTTCTTCGCGGCGTTCCATTCTCCGGGCGGCGGCCGACGTCCCGGCGGAGTGGCGGCGTCCTCGGGTACCGGCGGCAGTCTGCGGTGCGACGGTGTGGCGGCGGAGCCAGGAGGAGTTCAATAGACCGGTAGGGTGACGATTCCCTCAATGTTTTACTACTTTGAAGCATGCCGTGGGTCTATGGTTCTCGAGTAGAACAAGCATGTTTAGGAACTTTTCTTGATGGGGATGAGGGTTTCTAAAATATGGTTTGGTAAAGATTAGCTTGCCCCTCTTCTTCCTCCGTTTGGTTTGATTTTGGGACATTTGGGGGTGAAAAAGGGAGCCCTCAGGCAAGAAAACAGAACCTGGTTTCTGGCCATAAAAGACGTCGTGCATGGACGACGCGAATTGGAGTAGCGTCGGGTCACCATGACGCCTTTTTAGGCAGAAATCACCCCATTGAGGTTCTGTCAGTTCAGGGTTTCCGGCCCTAAAAGACGTCGTGCAAGGACGACGCGAATTGGAGTAGCGTCGGGACACCATGACGCCTTTTAGGCAGAAATCTAGCGATTGACGTTTTCTGCAAATTCTAGATTTTTTGTGTTATTGGCGTCTGAAGATGTTGACGCCTTTTAAAAGGCGACCTCTAGTGTCGATGCCTTTTAGGCCATATTCTGAAGCCGGTATTTCATGAACCAGTTTAGGGTGCTTGAATGGCGTCGGCCTTGGGCGACGCGATTCAAGACAGAACCACACTAATCCATGCCAGTAAAATGTGTTTACACTGCTAGATAGTTGGTTAATGCATGCTTTTAGTATACTCGATGTGATGGACTCTTCGTGACCGGATGACACCACGTTATATGTCGTGCGACCGTGGACTTCTCATGTGACCGGATCGCACCGTACCGTGTTTTATGTTACTGTGGACCTAGAGTGACAGTTGTAGCGTTTGACATCCTGTGTCGGTGCGGAGGGACACAGCGCTGACGGGAGCAGTGGCGGGGTGACGCCTAGTGAGAGAGGGTCACCTGGTGAACCCCGGGGTTAGCTAGCTTGTACCGGTGTCGGAGTGGTACCTTTGGAGTGTCACTCGTGCTGGGGGAAGGAGTAACCACCTGAGCCAGTTGGGCCGGAGTAGCCAGCGTGCTATCCGAGGGGTTACTGTTTGGTCTCAGCGGGTCGGTGTTTGCTGGGAGAAAGAGTAACTGCCGAGATAGCCAGCGTGCTATCCAAGGGGTTACTGTTTGGTCTCAGCGGGTCATTGTTTCCCACTTTCGGAGACATAGTTGACGCGTTTTGCCGAGACGCGAGTTGTAGGCTCCTTGATAGAATGATTTCTGTGATATGCATGTTATATTCCGAACGCATGTGGTTTATATCGAGAATTAAGGGTAATGTGTTACAGCTTTACTTACCTTGTTTACTTGTATCTTGGTAATTACACTTGTGGGTGTGTGTGTGGGCAGTGGGGATCGAAGGATCCCTACTGAGTCTTTTCGTTGAGACTCACCCCTGCGGTTTTCAGGTGAGGACTCCAGGCAGACTTAGCGAGGGGTGTGCTGCTCTGTGTCGCGCGCCGTCAGTTGTTGTTCCGGGGTATGCCCCGACGTAGTTGTTATCTTTATTTCTGGCCTGTATGCTTAATTATTTCTCTTCTGTTGGAGTATGTAATTATTTGCTGTATCGAGTCGCATTGTAATAACTTTTAATTTCTGCATTTTCCTTTCAATTCAATGCGATGTGAATGTTTAGCTTAGTTTATTATTTATTTCCCAGACTTACTTAGATCCTGGTTTGGTTCCAAATTAATGATTCGGTACCCATTTAGTAATCGGATTCCCGATTATAGGGTGGCGGGTCGTTACAATAGTCCTCTACTTCGGAGGGTTCCAAAGAAAAGAACCATTCAAGGGCTGGTCCCTCTAATGATTTCCTGAACAAAAAGGCCAACGACATCTTGTCGTTCTGCCAGAAAGATGATTCGTACATGAACTCCTTCAGGTGTGTGAAGGGGTTACCAGTACCGTTGTACTTCCGGTACACTGGCATCTCGGAGGGTGGCAGGAACACTGGCAGGCTCGGTAAATTGATCTCTGGTGCAGCTTTAACCCCCATCATCTTCTGGAGGTTGTTGAATTGTTCGTCCATGCGCTCCATTTTGGCCAGCAACGCTTGCGTTGTCAGATCTGCCTGGGGAGGAGGAGGAGGTGGAGGTACTTGATAGGTCTGTTGCCTAGAGTACGTCGGACAAGGAGGACAGTAAAGAGGAGGTCCGGCAGAGCTTCCGCCATGCCCGAGGGCATTTTGATAAGCAGGTGTTAGTGGTCTAGCCGGTTGCCTAGAAGATGAAAGTTGCGGCCCAGCTGGCCGAGAAGTAATATAGAGGCCCTCCATGGCCTGATGAATGTAAGGAGGATGAATAGGAGGTTGCTGAGGGATAGCAGGGGGAGCCACAGGGTTCGGCTCGGCAGGTTGCGTGGGTGCCTTCCCCTTCAGAATAGACTGGATCGCCTCGAACTGCTGAGGGTCCAGACGGGAGGCAAGAACTCCCAAAGCATTGACAAGATCCGAAGGATCAGAGGACGAGGGATCATTCTGATTCATGTCTCCCTCGAGAATGGGATCAGGAATCGCATACTCATGCGGGGGAGGATCAGAATATTGATTATGAGGATGAAAGAGAGGGGTCCGGACATTCCCATCTTGTCGAAACGGAATGGGGACAGAATTACGGGAGGCATCAGCATCTCTCCCGCTCTCATAGTTGTAATCAGAATCGCGAGGGGCATTAGCATCTCCCTCGTAATTGACCATGGCGTCTGGAGCCACACTCAAGTCCCTGCCCGATCGGAGCAGCATGATGTTAGATTCTTTTGACAAACAAGTTGCACAGAGATTTAAACAAACAAGTGGATGTTTAGCGTGATTTTAAGATTCCTTGTTGAGTTATTTGGATTTAATTAAACCACAAATTCGCTCAAGGAATGGGATCCTAGTTTCAGTTCAGTATCCACCGTTATGCTCTATGGCTTTCTTTCACAACGTTTATGGAATCTAACCGGGACTTCAACTGGTACAACCAGCCCGATGATCAAGGAGGAGTACCTTGATTTTGGAGACTTATGGAGGCCTCAACGTCAACTTCTCTAGTCTGATCAAGAGACCAACCCAATCAGAGAGAGTTGATGATGTCAAGTAGAGTGTTCCTAAGAAAAGGAGGGTATTAGCCTCAATGCGTATGACCTGTAGCCTGGATTACCTCTAATGCTTAATACATAATGGGTAATTAGCACACAGGTCACAAAAATCTGAGAACTGAAGAAAAATAAGAAACTGCCTGAATCGCGTCGAGGGTAGTCGACGCCTTTCAAACAGAACCTTAATTTTTCACAGAAGCTCGGATTGCAGACAGCAGAGAAATAAGACTGAAAGGCGTCTGGGTGTAACGACGCAGTTTGAAATGCATCGTCGTTCCTAGACGCTTTTCAAGTCGCAGAAGCAGTTTTCCAGGAGGAATTTCTGGGTTGATTCCTCCTTAAACAGGATAAAAACAGCAAATAATCAGTTCATGCAAGATTTTTTTTGTTTCAGATTTTAACAGGATGATTTTAACAACTAAACAACTAAGATATCAATCAATCACTCAGCATTTCATCACAAAAACAGCTTTTTTAACTAATCAACGGGGAGGGCAAGATCTTGCCACTGGGGTGTGCACGTGGTGCACGTGGGAAATTAACTAAACTAAAAACACTCACCAATTGGTGAGGACGTGTCAAGAGACACAAGTGGTGCACCATAGGTGCCCGATTGATGATAGCAAGAACAAAAGAATTAAAAGATGGCGAGACCAAGTCCCACCGTGATCGCCAAAAAAGCTGTGAGTGCTTAGAATGACTGTGTGATTATCATGAAAAATCTATGTTGTTTAAGTGCAAAATAAAGCCTATTAAAAAGAAACTACGTGAAGTGATCGCCAGAAACTTTTGACTTAAAAGTTCCAAAAGAAAGAGTTTGATCGCCTACCTGTTTAAATGCGGAAGATGTTGAGTCCTTGATTCCCCCTCCTTCAGCCGGCTGAAGAAAGAGAGCCCTTCCTCTTCTTTTGTTCTTGCTGTTAAGGTTGAAGTTGAGGATCGTCCAGAGTTCTTTGATTTGCTTGATTTCCTTCCTTGATTCTCCTTTTTGTCCCTTGCAAGAAATATAGAAAGAGAAATGGAGAAACAATGATGAGAACTTAAGTAGAAGCAGTATCCATTCTAATCATAGTTTTAAGCATGCAACTAAATAGCAAACTTACTTGTTGGATGGCTTTTTAAACCCCTTGATCAAATAGGTTTTGAAAAGAATGCAAGTGGTGTGTGTTGCATGAAGTGATGATGAAGAATGCAAGATTAATGAAGATGTAAAATGATAATGCAGAAATGAAACACTTATGCCGAATTGGATGAAGCCTTGAATTGGATGAAGAATGGACGCCGACTTCTGGAAACAGCAGCGCTTCGGCGTTTGGACGTCGTTGCTTCAATCTTCAATCACTAACTATGATTCTAACTTTTCTCTTTTTTTTAACTTTCGAGATGCAAAGTATTTATAGACTTCTTCTGCGTCCGCGGATTTACATGAAAAAACTTTGGGATTTATCCATCTTAACCAACAGATAAATACAGATTAATTTATCTTTATCTGTAATGATCTAAAACGCGTCCACTCTGGCTGACGCCTTTCAGATTAATTAAGATAAGGATAAACATTCGGGAAAACTTATCTTTATCTGTATTAGATAAAACGCGTCTACCTGTCTAGACGTCTGTTACACTAATTTAGATAAGGATAAACATCCGGAAAAGAAGTAGAAATAGCTTAGGAAACCTAAAACGTGTCGTGCTTGGCAGACGCCTTTTAGCTAATTAATCAACTGATTAAAATTCAAATTTAAACGTCAAAATAAGAATAATGTCTAAATGGCGTCCACACAGGTCGACGTCTTTTAAACTTCTTCATATTTTAACTGAAATTTGAGTTAAAATCAATTTAACTGATTAACTTAAACATATCTATTCGACTCGACACTCAAAAAGATCAATAAAAATTAATCAATTATTAAATATCAGACCATTCTGAGGCATTATTATATGATATGAAATTTACTCGAAATGATGTCAAAATTAGCGTGTCTACAGTTGGGTCACTATGAAGCCTAGAAACTTCCTGGTTGTGACTCCGAAGGCGCACTTGGTGGGGTTCAGCTTCATATTGTGTTTTCTCAATGTGTCAAAGGTCTTCCAGGTGGTTGGCGGCCTTGGTGGATTTGACCAGCATGTCGTCTACATATACTTCCATGTTTCGACCAATCAGTCAGTCAAACATCTGATAAATACACATTTTTAGATAAACAATAGATGAAATTTACACATTGTACTGTCAATTTTATGTACAAAACCACATGAAATAATAGATAAATCGATTATGCTTTTAAAATATTAAATTTGCAAAAATTCGAATGTCAAATATCATCATTTCATGGATTCAGTAAGTGTGATAATTTCATTTCCAATAAGAGATTATCGACAATTATTTAATATACATTTGAATAACTTATTGATTGTCGTATAAACTTAACTGTTATTTTATGTGGATACAGGACATGAGCTAGCAGATGGCATAGTGGTTAGACCACCTGAACTTCAGCGAAGTAACCAACATCCGATTCACCAACCTCTAGTAAGTCGCGCCAGCATTCTTCAGCCCGAAGGGCATTCGGGTGTAACAGTATTACCCCGCCTCCGTAACGAAGGCAGTGTGCTCTTCATCAAGCTTGTTCATCTGTATCTGGTGATACCCGGAGAAGGCGTCGAGGAAGCTTAGACGCTCATGGCCAGCAGTGGCGTCGATCAGTTGGTCCACGTTAGGCAAAAACAATCCTTGGGAGTGGCCTTATTGAGGTCGGTAAAGTCAACGTACATGCGCCACTTCCCATTAGCTTTCTTTACCAATACGACGTTGGCGACTCATGCGGGGTATTGGACGTTTCTGATCACGCCTGTCTCCAGGAGTTGGTCGACTTGCTCCTTGACAACCTCATGTCACTTGGGGGCAAGCCGCCTCTTCCTTTGTTGTACGGGAGGATGGCTTGGGTCCAAGTTCAGGGAGTCCACAACGACCTCCAGGGGAACCCCTGGCAGAGGGGTACCTTCCCAAGAGAAAACATCCAAGTTCCCTGACAGGAACTCTTGATATTGTAGTTTATGTTGCTCGGGCAGGGAGGGCCCCACCTTCAGCTCTTGGTCTACAACTGGCCCTACCCTGATGGTAGCCAGCTCCTTGGAGGGTTGCGCATTCCTCGCCAAGTCTTCCGTCACCTCTCTGACGATCATCACCGGCTTCTTGAGTTAAGCGTTGGTAGAAGCCAAGTACGTCTGCCTGGAAATGTTTTAGTCCTCGCTCTTCGCCAACCCCATCAGGGGTCGGGAACTTGAGCTTCTGGTGCAAAGACGAGGGAACAGCAAGGAACTTCCCCAAGGACTCCCTCCCTAAGATGCCATTGTACGCCAATGGTACATTGACCACCGTGAACTCGATTTCTCAAGTGACGGTCATTGGCGGTGTCCCCAACGTCAAAGGGAAGGTGATGACACCTTCTGCCATAACGGGCTGGCTGCTAAAGCCGTATATTGGCGTCTGGACCCTCCTCAACCTCTTCATGTTTGCATCTATCTGCTTAAAACAATCAAAGAAGATAATGTCAAGAGAGCTACCGTTGTCGACAAACGCTCTCTTTACCTTAAAGTCTGTAATCTTTGGCTCTATCACCAAGGCATCATTGTAGGGCAGCACAAGTCCTTCCAGGTTGGCCTCAGTGAAGGTGATCGGCTCCCTGGTTAAGGGCCGGTGGGAGGTTGAGGCCAGTTCCCGAGCTGTCCTCTGAGTCTCAGAGGCGTAACTCCGCCTTCTCTTGTTGTTGTCTCCTCCGCTGGCTGACCCCTCGTAGATGACATGGATCACACGTTCGGCCTGGTATGGCAGAGTGCACTCGACTGCAGGGGGAATCCGGTCCCGCGCTACAGGTCGGACTCCGGGTTGACGACATGCATCTTCAAGTGACCTCTCTTTATGAGGTTTTCGATCTCTCTCTTGAGATTATAGCATTCCAAGGTGTAGTGCCCATACTCACGATGGTAGGCGCAAAACTTCCCGAATTGCTCCGCTCCTAGGGTAGGCTTGATCTTCTTCGGCCACCTGAGGTAGCCTTCTTCCTTGATCTCCTGGAAGATCCAGTCGATCGGCATGTTAAGGGGGGTGTAATTTTCTTCTCTCCGAAAATCGGAGTGTTCCCGCCAATCATCCTGGTTCTCTCGCCGTGGCCCCTTGAATGGTCGGTCTTCGGTGCTCCGATCAAATCTCTTCCGACCCCTAGTCAGCTCTCGGCTTTTGTTCCCCCGGCCTTCGCCGGACTCGGTTGGCCGCTGAGCGAGGTACGCCTGCAAGAGCTCTTCACTATTAATACACTGGCTTACCTTCCAGACCAGGTCGGGAAGGTCTACCGGTAATTGCTTGCTCAGTTCAAAACGAACGTGTTGGTTCTGAATTCCGGCAATGAAATATTGCGCGGCATTTGGCACATCTAGGTTGGGGATCTTTAGGGCTGTTTCGTGAAAGCGGATCCAGAACTTATACAGGGTCTCATCCCTCCCTTGCCTCATGGAGGACAATGTTGCAGTCGTGGCCGGCATACGCCGGCTTGCTGCGAAGTTGTTTCTAAAGGCTCTCCTTAGTTCGGAAAAGCTATCAATGGAGTCAGGCTTCAGTTGCACGAACCATCGTCGGGTAAGTCCTTCCTGAGTCGTAGGGAAGGCGCGACACCGAATAGCATCAAGCGCATCCAGCAAGTCGAAGGTACTCTTGAAGGTCGTCAGGATCACGAGTGCTATCATACCTTTTTAGCGACGGCACCTTAAAGCGGTGCGGTAGTGGCACCTTCAGCACGCGCTAGGTGAAGCACGATTGGGCACCGTCTCCGTCATCGATGTCGGCATCTCGGTCATGTCGGAGTAGCCGCTTTACACGTTTCTCCAACCTTCGCACACGATCATCGCTAGAGGGGCATCTGGATCAGTGGCGACCCTCCCGAGAGGTCCACCAGCCTCGAGAAGTAGAGGACCCCAAGGATCGGCCCGAAGAGTACCCCCGGGAAACACCTTTCCCCTGCCCATGATGAGCGTGGTGTTCCGAGGATGTTGAGGTAGCAATGGTGGAGGAAGCTGAAGATCGACTGCGTTGATGCCTACCTTTCTCCGACCACCGCCGAGACCACCCCCGGCTCACCTGCCGGGTTAACTGATGGTTCTCAGGCTGTTGATCCCCCTAGCGGGGACCTTGGGGTCCCCGTGAAACCTGGGAACCCAGAGGGGCAACTGGTTGGAAACCTTGTTGCGTGTTGGTTGGCTCGGGGCCTCCTGCCCGGACACCTTCCACTCGATCAAGTCTCTCTTCTAAGTGACGCAGGAATGCTATCACGACCGGGAGTTCTCCCTACGGGAGGTCTGCTGGCAGGGCCAAACGTCCTACTGCGTCAGGGCCTCCGCCAAGTGCCATAGGCACGTTGGCTTGTGCGACCGGGGCTTGGGTTGCTGGAGAGACAGCAAGGGGTGCTGCCAACGAAGGGATCGGTTGAACATCAGTCGACGGAGTAGGAAGGTCGGCTGGAATACCACGTTGTGAGCGGTTGCTATTTCTTCTTGTCATGACTTTTTGTTGGTTTCCCACAGATAGTGCCAAAAGAATGTTGCGTCAAATATTCGTCTGATCCAAATCAAATGGCCAGAATCCCCCCAAACCACAGAAACCTCTTCGCCGCTTAAGACAGACACTAGGTCAAAGGAGACCCCGGTTCCAATCTCGGGGAACCCCTCCGATGCGTAAGTCAAGACTGAATAGGGCAAAGAGTAGCGGAACATTAATGGGTTGCTTGGGACGTACCTCCAAGGTTACCAGAGAGTCCCTTTTATGTGGAAAGGTTTGAAGGCGATTCGAGAGTCCGCAGGCAGGACGTAATGGGGTAAGCTCGATCCCATCCCGGGACTAGACGAGATTTTGGCTTCCTTATCTGATGCAAGTTTCTCCAATTAGAGGATCAGAGGGGAATTCAGAAAGGACTTCCCTAAGGGGACGGGGTTGTCCCGAGCCCTCCGGAGTCTGTTTCGGATTCAAACGAGTTTCTCGCAGGAATTCGCCTATATGCCCTAGGGGGCCCAATGGACTCTAGAGGCATCTTGGGTGCCTCCTAACAGGCCGGCCCACTCAGTATATGGGCCGATCCGAATCGGGCCCTCTCAATATTAATAGAATAATATAAAGCGTTAATTATTATAACATAAGACGTAGTAACGAAATAAGTTGATACAAAATTTTAATGTAATTTAATAATAAAAAGTGTTAATGTAATATAATAATAAAATGGGTTAATCATATCAACTATTTTGTAATAAATACTTAACTCAAATGCAATAAGATAATAATTAAGTTTAACAGTTATAATAATAAAATAATATATAAGCTTAATTATTATACATGATACTTATTATTTTAAAAGGTTAAATGAATTATTCCTATAACATAATAACACAAATAGTTAATTATGTTATCCGCAATATTTAACTTATTATATTAATATAATAATAAATACTTATCTCGATTCAAAAACAAAATACTTAACTTCAATGATAAAATAATGATATAACATATAATACTATAATAATTATAATATAATATAATATTGAAATGATTATACTTAACTTTAATAACATAATAGTTAACTTAAATAACATAACACCTAATTTTAACAATTAATATAATATGAAAAAGTAATACAAATGTAATATATTAATATGATAAGCAAATACTTAATATAGGTAATAATAAAAGACTATAGCTCAATTAAGTATTTATATGTACGTACTCCAATGAATAAAGAATAATTTCCTAGTGGGTTAAGTATGGATCAACAAAGTTGTTTTGTAATTTAAAAAGAATTAACCCACTTTTGACTAATGTCAACTTGTCTCAATTTGAGAGTTATCCCGAGATAACCTACTTTATCCAAAAGGGTTAAGTAAGTGCATATCGAAACAAAATGGGGGTTATTATCCTACACCTTCTGTCAAATGGGGGCTTCGGGTCCAACTGGGGATGGACTGAGTTGGTTAAGGTCAAGGATTCTTTGACATAGGGTTGGACTAGGGTTGATTCCAACTGGCTTAAGTTGCAGCCCTAGTTTTGGCTGGTTAATAGAAGAGGGTGGAAAATAAATCTTCTCGTAACGCAGGGAACAGACCATCAAAGAGAAACTGACAAAGAAGAAAAAAAATGCCTAGCTTCAAACAAAGGCTCCAAATAGTTTTCACTTATTCAAATAACTTTTCTTCCAGCTTTTTCCTTTAGCAAAGTAAAGAAAAAAAAATTACACTTCGTTTTGACATACATGCCAATACCAAAGATCTAAAAAAAGGAAGGTGAGTGATTGAGCCCCCAACATGCAAAGGCTCCAAATAGTTTTCACTTATTCAAATAACTTTTCTTCCAGCTTTTTCCTTTAGCAAAGTAAAGAAAAAAAAATTACACTTCGTTTTGACATACATACCAATACCAAAGATCTAAAAAAAGGAAGGTGAGTGATTGAGCCCCCAACATGCAAGTTTTTTGAGGAATACTTGCTGCACTACCGTTCATAAGTATTGCAATTGTAACTGTCACCTAACCATGGCATGCCATTATTGCACATGCCATAGGGGATGCAACAGGATATAAGTTACACTTTGTCCAATGCATCAATCTAATAGGGGGCATTGCAATAAGCGTTTCTCAAGTTCTTTATAAAAAGGGGCTCCCCCACCTGAAATGTACGTTGTCTGTCAATAGGATTAAACTATGCATCAAGAATCTATTCCTGTTAATCTTGGTTTAACCTGATTCCTTGTTCCTTACACCATAAGCTAGTTCTGTCAATCGAAGGGGTGTTGGACGACCCCACCTGTAATAAGTTTCGCAGATCCTTGGTCAACTTTAGACTACAAGTTGAGAGACATGAACCACTTAAAACTAAAAAGCACGAGAAGAAAAGTAGAAAGACAATGTGAAAGAGGAGAGATAAGACAATAAGAAATGAGTCGATATCAAACTATCAATAATCTAGTCTCCAAACCGGATTCACAAATCAAACCTTATGTGACAGTTCAATGCAGGTGGAGCCAGTAATCCTCACACAAAATGGTTTTCTCCACCTGGAGTAGTTTCTCACCCAAAAACAGAATCTAACCAAGCGAGAAACCTTTGCTTGTCAAGTACAAAGCTTATACATAACGCCTAGTTTCTCATTATACTCTTGAGCATCATTTGAGAACCTCTAAATCAATTTCTTAAGGATGTAATGATTTTATTACCACCATGGAAACCTTTACAAAAAGAAAAGTAACCACAGCTTTGCTAGATCATCAAGGATTGCAAAGCCACTCAAAACCTTTGCAAAGCCAACTCCCCACTGTCAAACATGACACAATACAGGGAATTCTTGGTTCAACATGATTCTTGAGAAATGTACAGTTGCCACAAACAATAATTGCTCTTCTGACAAGTGCTCAGCTACTACACATGGTAACCATCTTGGTGACGCTTTCAATCTGCAGAGATTATTCTCTAAACAGTGGATTACCAGGGTGGGTTCAAATCAGCATGACATTCAACATGGAGATCATCCTGTTCCTACATCATTGGCAGGAAATGTGAGCAATGGTAGCACATTATGGACCATACAGAACAATAAACCATGCATATCTATTATCATCTCAATTGGACATGTAGAGATTTTAATTTCCAGGTGATGCCAACTTTGACCAATCACGCTTCCTGTTCAAGAATTTGTCTTTTGGAGAAGATGTTCTCCCTCCAACACCTGCCTGGCGCAACATCTCTGCAGTCAGGGCCAAAAAGGTTACTGTATGTCCGTGACGGCAATGCATAACTCAGCAGAAAAATCAAATAGTGCAACCCCACCTCGTTGACTCTCAAGCTCTCGATCCAATTCTTCTTTCCACTTCCTTCGCCTCTCAGAAAAGCTATCACTGTTTCAATTTATCATTAATGAAAACAAAAAAATGTAAAATGCATGACTGCAACAAAAATATCAATAGAGAATGAACATAACTAAAGTGTGAAATCAAGCATGTATTGCTGTGGAATTCTCATGCTGAAGATGTATCCATCTTGTGATTCAAATGAACTGTTCTTAACCAACCTTAGACCATTTGGCTTTTGTTCTGCATCATCAAGAAGCTCTTCCCAATCATTAAGACGAGGTGAAGGAATTTCCTTCAAAATTCTACTACTGTCACTACCAACAGCTGAGATACGCCTCCCAGGGCTTGCATTATTTACAGCATCAACTTGTGCAGTGGATACCCCAGTTCCCACTCTGCTGGGTGATGACTTGATTTTAGGAGGTAATTTTGAATTGTTTGAGGTACATTCCTCAGACATGTTGCCAACAAGGTCTTTAGAATTGGAGGCATTCATAGAGCTGTGGAACTCCTCATACAGTGGTGTCTGCAATTTCTTCAGTTCCAAAGCCTGTCAAATTCACATCAGATGAGCAACATGAGCATTGATGAGATGGTTCATGTGATAATATAAATACAAACAGGTGAAGGAAATCCAAATTCATGCACCTTCTCGTCGAGAAAGGCCCTAATTTTTGTCTCTGTAACTTCATCATCATCCTCACACATTGGTCCACAAGGAAATGTGAATTCATCTGTCTCGATTCTCCTTTGGTCTGGATTTGTATCGAATTTGCATGGCCAGTCATCATCAAAAGGTTCGGACATGGGGTTAAAACTCTGCACGAAAAAAAAGGAAACACTGATCAAGGAAATACTTCCCTGGGAGGAACTGCATACATGAATATACCCTAGCCAACTGCATAACCAATACGTGAACATGAATGGACTGTTTCAAACAATGTTGTGTTTAAAGGATCTTACTTGTCTAGTGACCATAGAGTTATCATCAAGCTGGCACATGTCGTCACTGTTATTCATCTCCCAAATAGGCCTTGCACTAAAAAGATTCTCCTGGTACGGTGAACAGCTTTCATTGCCAAAGTCTCCCACACCACTGGGCCGTGTAATTGGACTTGTACTGCAGTTTAAATAGTCTGCCAAAGTCAATAACCACTAAACAAACACAATGCAATAGATGTGAACAATAAAAAGGGATTCTTACAGGCTTTTAAGGCTACGTCCAGATGTCTGAAGAACACTTGATGATGGTTTCTGATTGGTGAATTTACCATCAGTAAAATTAGAGTGGAGAAACATATAATTTTCTTGAACAAAAAGCATCACCATGGCAACAGGAGACTGACCGTGACAGAAGAACGACGCATTGGATGTGTGTCTTGGTATTCCCCAGTGACAAATGGATGCTGTGCAAGATAAGTTTATCATTGAGGACAGTACATTTAGGAAAAACCCAATGCATATAAATACACATTGCTACTTTACAAAAGAATCTTTTATCTTTACCTGCAGTAAGTCAGAAGCAGTTGGTCTCAAGTTTGGTTCCCTGCCAGGAATAACATGTGTCAGAAAAAGGCAACATACCTCCTCCTCCACCTTCTATCTTATCACTTGGGAATAAGTTTAATATGGAGGTTTGCTGGTGCCAATTTAAAAACCAATTGCAAATGTCTTTAAATAATTAATAAATTTTAAAAGAGAGTCATAAACCAAGCTTTGACAAACCATGAATGCTAGAGGTTATGTCATGGGACCAGTCAGAACACGATGACAATATAGATAGGAATGGTATTTGCCATTCCAAAACAAAACACAAAACATACAAGACAATGAAGGAGATAAGGTGAATACTTCTGTAAACATTTCAGAAGAAAATCCTTTGCCTCCGGTGATAAATGCTCTGGGATAGGTGGATGTGACTTTGTTGTCCCAATGTGGTACAGAACTGCAACCTGAAGAAACAGAATCAAGGGTCAATGAATGAATTTAACTCCAAAACCAGTGAGATTTCAGTTAAACAGCAAATCAAAATAAATCACAGAAAACCTAAGATGAAGACAACGTTGAGAAATCTCATTTAGGATAAGATGATAAAACTGATACACATCCCCAGTATGCAAGTGGATCCAAGAGAAATTTAATTGTAAACAAGCCCAAGAATACAATGAAGTGAAAGAGGGGAAACAAAACAAGGAATTACCTCTTGATACTGTTGGCTCCAAGGAGGTTTACCTGTAGCCATCTCGATAACCGTACAACCAACACTCCATATGTCAGCAGAGCTACAATATCAGAATTGCCATTGTAAGGAATTGTCAAGCTTACATCTTGCCAAGAAGGTCCAATTTAGCAAGAAAACAGAAAAAAAGAAAAATGGAATTGCACCTTGCAAGGACGATAAATGAACGTTATGCAGGATCATAATTAGGACATTTTCAGCAGGTGCAAGTTTGACATCACAAGAAAACATGGAAAAGGAAATGGAATGCCGTGCAGAAGAATATAAATGTACATTACGCAAAACCATGAGTACAATATTTTATCAGGTGAAAGAAAGATATGCATTTATTTGTACAAACCCCTTAGATGGAGAAACTGTCAAGTTTATCTCTATAGTTAGCCACCTCTGTATATACTATATATTGACAATGTTCCATCACGGACCTTCAACCTAAGTGTTTGGACAAAGAGAATAACTTGTTACACCGACTGCCGGTGTTTTTATTTTTTAAATTTTTTGGTGGGCCCCTTATGCCCTACATGTTCGTACAATCCGATCTCCGATTGAACGACCCGAAAAAAAAAAGATGAAAAACAAAGTATTTTTTCATCTTTTTTCGAGTCATACGATCGGATCGTATATACATGTAGGTCGGGTTGGGGGCTTTCAGAAAAAATTAAAAAATATTTTTTAAAAATTAAAAACAAGCAAGTTATTCTCTTGGACAAAAAATATTGTCCTGTTGAGAGAGAGAGAGAGAGAGAGAGGAGGAGGAGAAGAGAAGAAGAAGAAAACATTCCCCTTCCCTCTGACTTTAAGCAGACAGATCATGGGAAAGTGAGGAGAGAAAGGGAGTTCTTTCTTTTGTTTCGGTGGGAGAGAGAGTCCTTCCCTCCCTTTTCTTTGCCAGTAAAAGATGGAGAAGAGAGAGAAGAGAGAAGAGGGATCCCCATCTGCACTATTTTTATGTTCTACTCCTCCTGCTGCTACTGTTCCCCACCACAGGAACATGCATGCTCTGGAACGTCTGCTGCCCCTAGACTTGCAATAGATGCCTCCACCTATGAGGTGCAAGTTGATGCTACACATGTTTGTACAATCCGATCTCCGATTGGACGACCCGAAAAAAAGATGAAAAACAAAGTCTTTTTTTTCATCTTTTTTCAAGTTATCCGATCGGAGATCAGATCGTACAAACATGTAGGTCGGGTTGGGGGCTTTCAAAAAAAATTAAAAAATAATTTTTTAAGTTATACTCTTGGACAAAAATACTGTCCTCTTGAGAGAGAGAGAGAGAGGAGGAGGAGGAAGAGAAGAAGAAGAAAACCTTCCCTTTCCCTCTGACTTTAAGCAGACGGATCATGGGAAAGCGAGGAGAGAAAGGGAGTTCTTTCTTTTGTTTCAGTGGGATAGAGAGTCCTTCCTTCCCCTCTCTTTGCTAGTAAGAGATGGAGAAGAGAGAGAAGAGAGAAGAGGGATCCCCATCTGCCACTATTTCTATGTTCTGTTCGTCCTGCTGCTACTGTTCCCCACCACAGGAATATGCATGCTCTGGAATGTCTGCTGCCCCTAGACTTGCTATGGATGCCTCCACCTATGAGGTGTAGATTGATGCTAGCACGGGAGGTCCTCTTGGGGATTACCAATCCCAAGAAGGTTCTGGATCAAGGCTTTTAATATTATCAAAGGAACCCAATTAACAAAATTCAAAGGGAGAAACTAAGGAACAATATGAGTCCTGAGAAATACACCATAGTGAGAAATCTGTGGCAAGGAGCAAACTTACACAAGGAGAATAGAAAGAAAACAAAAATATAGAGGGTTACTTGTTTGCCTTATGTAAAGGCAGAAAGCAGTTTAGGGCAAGGAAGGCAGAATTGGATTCTAATTGGGGTTTGGCAGGTCCCAATCTGGATCAGATGGTCAGATCACCAAGTCGGCCAATCCAAAGGAAAAAGGTCCAATCCCTTGATCAGGTTGAATTTAAAATAATAAAATGAAAAAATGAGAAAACCAGGAAAATTAAGGAAAGAATCAAAAAAAATGAATAGCACACATCAACAAATAATGGAGTAACGATGACTAAAACTCTAGCTAGCTGAAACTCTAGCTAGAGCACCACCTTGGCCTGGATCAGGCAAAGAGAAGCCACATTGGCCGATCAGCCTGATCCAGGCCGACATGACTGATTTTGGGCCATTTCATACTGATTCAAGGCCAATTCGATCTTGATTTATTTTTTATTTTTTATTTTCTACACTTCCATGTGTGGGATCAGGTTTCACCCTAAGATTGGATCGGCTTGGCTCGAGTCAGAACCAGATTGGAATTGGCCAATCGTGTGAACCATGGTTGAAGGTTTAATAGATAACAAATGTGGAAATTTCAAGTTTTGAACCAATTTTCAAGTTTCGATCAGCACCTTACACAAGGAGAACAGAAAGAAAACAAATATATAGAAAATTACAGGTTTGTCTATATAAAGGTGAAAAGCAGATCAAAGTTTAATGAATTAAGTGTAAAGGCAGGAATCTCAAGTTTTGAACATCATGCATGCTCAATGTATATGTCTATCCATTTCAGGCTTGTGATTTCTATTATTATATAGGATGATGGGTTACTGGATCATTAACCAATGTGCTTTTAGCGAGTAAATAGAATGTTGGTCTATCAAAATCACTTCAGGGCACAGGCAAGGAGAAATTGTCTAAGATTACAAAGAAATGATAACTGCTGCCTTGCTATGATATTTTTTTCTAAGTGGTTTCTAATATGCTTGCACAGATTATCTAGCACAGCAGACTTTTTTTTTTTTTTTTAATCATTACTCACATAAAAGCAGGTCAAGTATGCTTCTTAACTGGACCTGCACAATGTATAGGCTAGTAGCTTCCCTTATCTGTTGTCTACCAATAGGAAGAAAGTTCATGAATATAGGAACAGGAAAAAAAAAAATATTTACTTAGTTTATTTCTTAAAATGCAGATGGAGTCTACACATAATGAACTGGCAGAACATGGAGAATGATCGAACAGTATGGAATGCAGTGTTTCAAGTAAAGAAATCTGAAATCTTTACAGAATCAATAGATGAAATTGGTCTTGGTGTGCTATTCTAAGTTCTTGAAATAACACTGCATATGCAAATATATGTATTACTTTATAGTTGCAGATCGAGGAAGAGTTTGAGGCCATTTGAAATGAGGATATAAGGAGGAAGGACTTCCTCCTGCACTCAGTTACTGGGTAAAAGAAAACTAAAAAAAATTAAGAACATTATTTGAGCTCCCAAACTACATCCATATCCATCATCACATCATTGTAGCTTACTGACATTATTCATCCGGCGTAGCATTGAGGCACACTGAAAAGCAGATTCAACATCCCGTGTAAAGGTGTACATATCGGGGCATAAATTTTCTTGTTTAGCCATCTAGTCACATTACGAGAGCATTGGAAATGGTGCCTCAAGTGTTTCGGCACACCAGACCACCTCAAAAATTCCTAAATGCTGTCTCCATGTCTATATACCACTAACACCATTTTGCTGCAATAGGACCCTGTAAATTCAGTAGTCTTTCCATGCAATATGTTGTTGATATAAATTTTAAGGGGAATACCACATACATGCATATAGATTCAAAAGTCAGGTGGAACCTCAATTTAGAATGTGGTTTGTGTAAAGGAAAAAACACATCTCACGTAATATACATCTCGGTCTCCTGAAAGATTATGCATGATGCAATGTGCTTTCTTATACTACATACAGGGGGAGATTCTCCAGATTTATAACAGTGTGAGTCATCTAGTGTCAGTCAAGCTCCAGAATCCAAATCTGTCAATGACAAACGACAAGACCTTTTTCGATTTTATTCATCATTATGATTTAAAATGCATCAATAACTTTAAATAGTATTGGCAGTTGGTATATGCATTCCTTTGTCCTGCTGTGCCAGTGAGGAATGAATAATATGATGATAAGAGCACGAAAGATGTTAATTGGCACATGTTCTTTCCTGTATGATTCTCAAGTCTCCCACCATCATGCAGACTGCTTTTCCAAAGTCGATCTGAAGTGAGAATATTATTTTGCTTCAAATAACTAATATTTGATACAGCATGAAGCATATTTGCTCATATTCTGCTTACATGAAAAAACAGCCATGTGGTTGATTAGGCAGGAATGCTTATAAAAAAAAAAGTAAGATGGCAGATGAGAATTTTGACATCTGCTACCGAATATCTTTTACTTGAAACTAGACTGGCTCCCAGAGGGAAAAAAATATTATTTTTACTTTCGTTCCCTACCATCTTTCAATATTCCACATTGGCCCCTGCAAACATCATATTTCTTTTAAACCTCCCACAATCTTTTAATCCTCCCTAAAAGGACCCTCCGGTTAGCAACCATCAATAAAGTTTGCAGGGGGGGGGGGGGGCGGGGTGTTTAAGATTGCGAGGGGTTTTAAAGAAATATGAAGATTGCAGGGACCAACATGGAATATTGAAAGATTGTATCAATTCGGCATATTGTAAGATTGTAGGGACCCCAAAGTTTTAAAAAAAAAAATCATCTTCAAGGATAGGCTTCCCTAGAAATCAAATGGAAAAATTAGATATATGACCAAATTTGAGATTTTATCAATCAGAGACAGAGGACTGTATGAAGATGCACTTGGAGAGGGCATTCAAAGAAGGAAAAAATATGAGAAGGGAAGAAGGAAATGAATGAGAAAGAAAGAAAAATTACTTGTCCTGTTAAGGGGATTCTGATCTATTTGAGCAGTAACATAACCATCTGAATTTATGTTTGACAAACTCAAAGTGGAAGATTAAGCGATGGTTAAGAAACACTAAGAGCTAAGCATTTAGAAACTCTCCTCTAATTTGCATAAAGACACGGAATAGGAAAAAATATTCAAATAGTACAAAAAATGGAGGATAAATGAAGGCCACACTCCTATTGAACAGTAAAGGTAGATCTTACCATCATTTCTAGAATAAGATTTGTTTACAGGTAAAAATGTTAAGCAACTCAGAAAAATATGACCGTGAAATAAAAGCATCAGCAAATAGAATGCTGACCTAAGCATGCAGAAGACACCGTGAAGCAATGAACAAAAGTAAACATCTCAGAGAATGCTCAGATGTGACCCTTGCGGACAGTTTAGGAGAAACCTAGTATTTTCTCATGCACCCACAAACAGAAAATGGCAAAAATGATGGGGGAGACTGTCAACCCACGATGGGTTTTTGTTAGCCTGCATCCTTAAACAGCCTACTAGTCCTATTTTTCCATTCAGGAAATCAGCTTCCAGTCTAGGTTGGACTATTCAGTTAATCTCTTGCCCATAAATAGAATGTTATACAATCCAAAATTCACCCCTTTTTTTTGACTTCCTGTCCATGCTATAAGGATTTGTTTAGGACATTAGGTCTCCACTTGTACAAACCCAAAATCTCCCTTGCGGTGACTGCATATTACTGAAATTGCCATCAATCTTGCCACATGAAGTCTCCATGCATAAATACCCCAAACATGTCCATTACAGATCTACCTCACCAGAACACCTGCACCAGTCTAGAGTACCTCGTCCACCATGGGAACACATCCTCACACCTCACCACAGAATGCCTCCAGTTCTTTGCTCTATCAATGTAGCTCTTACCCTTCTCTGCAGATCTACCTCACCAGAATACCCTGCAGATCCACCTCGCTGGAACTGATAATGTTCTGATCTCAAGTGCCTCTACTGCAGTGAATGATGCGGGACAAAAGGGAAAGAGGGGGAATGGGATAGGGATCCTGCCAGTCTCACACTGGCAGGGAGAGCTTCCCCAGCGTCGCACTGGGGAGGGGGAAAGGGACTGGCGTCGCACCAGTTAGGTACCTCCGTCACAGAGGTAGAACACCATATCAAATCATTTTTTCTTCAACCAAAATCTTCTTTTTCTGAAAACAAACGCATACATATATAGGGACTCAATTCTATAACTCATGACTCTTGGAGATCCCATCTGACTTTAGGACTTCCTGCCAGTCTCACACTGGCAGGGAGAGCTTCCCCAGCGTCGCACTGGGGAGGGGGAAAGGGACTGGCGTCGCACCAGTTAGGTACCTCCGTCACAGAGGTAGAACACCATATCAAATCATTTTTTCTTCAACCAAAATCTTCTTTTTCTGAAAACAAACACATACATATATAGGGACTCAATTCTATAACTCATGACTCTTGGAGATCCCATCTGACTTTAGGACTTCCCCTCTCTTATTCACGTTTCATAATTCCTAGAAAATTAAAAACAACCTAATGGACCATAAATGGTCCTAATAATGACAAATAAAAGGAACTCTAAGCATGCATCGTCTCCTGCATGCATCAATCTCCCCTGGTTCGAAAAAATTCGTCCTCAAATTTTGAAATGCCCCAGTATAAATAAGCAGACAACTGGGTCCTGTGTGGAAATCTTCAAGCAGAGAATCATATCAAGAATCACCAACCGGTGTGCTACATGTGAGTCACAGAAGATCTGTCATATCATATCCGTAGGAGACTGTAGCAAGTCATACATATCCTCGTGTAGGGTTGCTATCATCACATCTTCAGTAAGTGTTGGATGAGGTTTTGAGTTAGCAAAACATCATCATCAATAAGATATAACTCTGCCTCAACAAATAAGTCATGATCCCAGGATATAATAGGAAATTGTACAGTATCAAGTAGATCTGCGTAAAACACATCATCAGAGATGCGATCCAATCGTGACCATCTAAACAAACGTGATCCTAACTGTCAACCATACATGAAGCATCAACCTACACTGTATCAGCAATCGTATGTAGTCCAGAAGCAACAAATTAGTCATGATCCCAACCAATAATAGATGAAGGTGCCACTTTAGCTAAACCAGCTAAATACATCTGTTGAAGCCTCTCCCGAACAAGATAAGTGGAATTGTGAATACGAAAGGAGACTGTAGCAAGTCATACATATCCTCGTGTAGGGTTGCTATCATCACATCTTCAGTAAGTGTTGGATGAGGTTTTGAGTTAGCAAAACATCATCATCAATAAGATATAACTCTGCCTCAACAAATAAGTCATGATCCCAGGATATAATAGGAAATTGTACAGTATCAAGTAGATCTGCGTAAAACACATCATCAGAGATGCGATCCAATCGTGACCATCTAAACAAACGTGATCCTAACTGTCAACCATACATGAAGCATCAACCTACACTGTATCAGCAATCGTATGTAGTCCAGAAGCAACAAATTAGTCATGATCCCAACCAATAATAGATGAAGGTGCCACTTTAGCTAAACCAGCTAAATACATCTGTTGAAGCCTCTCCCGAACAAGATAAGTGGAATTGTGAATACGAAAGGACGCCATGTATCCCTCAGGTCGCAAAAGATAGTCCCGCCCAGTGGGATCAATTAAAACTTGTTGATCATCCATCCCTTCTTTGCCCAAGCTAATATATAAACCATGTGGTGTAATCTTGCACCATGCATCATCATAATATCTAACGGATTGGGAACTGCTTTTGCCTTTTAGAAGATGGGAAAATTACACACAAGCTCGGTCTCCAGAGACACCCATGTAGTCCGTATGGGATAGAGAATCCACAATAGATTGCGAAATAAAATTGCTGAACGGACTTGCAGTAAGAAATACCCTGGCTTGCATAGAATCGGGTAGGTCCACCTCAAACGTAAAATCCATGGTGAGGAAGCGTACCTACGATTCTGACTTGTAAGACAAACCGGTCCGAATAGAGCAAATGACATGCAGATCAATGCACCACTAGCTGTAGAAGCGTTGGACGAGGTCCGCCTTACTGCAAGGATGCCAACGGTACGATCGGTGCACGAAACGGGGCACAAATGATGACCTCTATATGCGTACAATAGCAACACGCAAAACGAGACATTGTCGCATCTGTCTCACATTGAATTTGGGTTAGTCTTGCAATGACAAAACCAACGGCACGATCGGTGCAAGAAATGGAGCCGAAATCGACAACCTCGGTATGCGTACAGAGGTGGTACGCAAAACAAGGCAAGTCGAGGCGCAACATATTGGATCTGGTTGGCCTCGCTGACACGAGACCAATGCCGCTAACGGTGCTCAAATCGGAGCCAAGGACGACCTCGAACAGCGAGTACAAGCGCCCTTGTAAAGCGTGCAAGTGTGGCACGCAAAACGAGGCAAGTCGGCCGCTGGCCGCTGCAAAACCAGTGTGCCGGAAGGCTGGCGTGCAAATCAAGACAGCTGACGTGGACCTCGGGATAAGCGATCAATGTCCTCGGAAAGCATGCAAAAGTGGCACACAAAACGAGGCAGTCGGGGATGCAGCTCACTGGATTTGGGATGGCCTCATCGAGACGAATCCAACGGTGCAGAAGTCGCACGAATCGGAGTCCAGACGAGCTCGTGGCGAGGGCGATGCTCTAACGGCTCTAGTTGCACCACCTGTTACACCACCGGGTGCATTGCACTGGACCAGGTCTGGACCTGGCTCGGACCTGATCAAGCCCGACTCGGACCACGTTCAATGTGGCTCGGACCCTGTTAAACGTGGCTCGAACTAGTGCACCAAGGTTCGGACCACGTTGGTATGGTTCGGGCTAACTCCAAGGAGGGTTAAGTGGATCGGGTCAAACATTGTTTGACCGGGTTTGCTTTATAGGTTTCAAACCCTTCCCCTTTTTATTGTTCCTCTCCTCTCTTCTTCGTCTTCTTCTCTACCATCGCACCAGAGCGGCACGTGGGCAACTAGCGGCGCAGGTGAAGGCGGAGACGACGGGTCGGAGTGGCGGCGACGGCGTGCCAACGATTGAGGGAAGGGGAAAGGGCAGCGGCAGTTCTTCGCTGCTCCAGCGGCAGCGGGGCGAGGTGGAGACGGCAGTGCCGGCGGCCAGCGGCAACGGCGATGGAGGCTTCGAGCGACAGCGGCGGTGAGGTCGACCGGCAGCGATGTCTTCGATTCTGATGACAACGGCTGCTGCGGGCGACGACATCGAGGACAGCGGGGCTTGCGGCGGGTGGGAGGGGCGACGGAGGAGGCCGGCGGCAGAGGCGCCGAGGCCAGCGGTAGCGACGGGGTAGGAGGCCGGCGGCGACGATGATGCTGGTTCCGGCGGGGTGGGAGGTCGGGCTGGTGCGGACAGTGGCAGTGGGGCCGGCACGGTGGAGGTGGGCTAGCGCTCGTGGCGACGGCGACGGTGACTGCGATAGCGGGGCCGACGGTGTTGTTGGAGCCGA
The DNA here is from genome assembly GCA_030544215.1 of Zantedeschia hybrid cultivar. NCBI lineage: Eukaryota > Viridiplantae > Streptophyta > Magnoliopsida > Alismatales > Araceae > Zantedeschia > Zantedeschia hybrid cultivar. The sequence goes on along the minus strand of JARZZO010000013.1, from coordinate 7,486,768 downwards.
CGACAGGGGCGGCGACGAAGCGGCGGCGCAATGAGGGATCGAGGTAGGCTCTTATACCAAAATTGATGCGGGACAAAAGGGAAAGAGGGGGAATGGGATAAAGATCCTGCCGGTCTCGCACTAGCAGGGAGAGCTTCCCCGGCGTCGCACTGGGGAGGGGGAAAGGGATTGGCGTCGCACCAGTTAGGTACCTCCGTCTCAGAGGTAGAACACCATATCAGGTCATTTTTTCTTCAACCAAAATCTTCTTTTTCTGAAAACAAACGCATATATATATATATATATATATATATAGGGACTCAATTATGTAACTCCTGACTCTTAGAGATCCCATCTGACTTTAGGACTTCCCATCCCTTATTCATGTTTTATAATTCCTAGAAAATTAAAAACAACCTAATGGACCATAAATGCTCCTAATAATGACAAATAAAAGGAACTCTAACCATGAATCGTCTCCTATATGCATCAGTGAACCTTCACTCCCTAGCCACAGGATGCATCCACTCACTACCGCGCACTACAAATCACAACATCATCACCCAAGTCAAATCATCCCAGATATCTGCCACCACATCAAATCCTCTCTACCCTCCACTCAGATCATCATAGATCTCATAGAGTGCAAAGATGCAATTTTCCTTCATCTTTTCATGAACAAGGATGAAAGGGAGTGCAAAGATGAAGGGTATCTTTGCAATTCTCTCTTTGCAAAGATGAAGGCTACTTTTGGAATTCTCTCTTTGCTACTGTCGGAGCATAATGGAAGGCCTTTTGAAGTTAATGCTTTAGCAGTCATTGGACTTATTTAACTTGCAATTTGTAGTCAATGGACTAAAAATTAATTAGATGGTGAAAACTTGGAACTTGGACTGGAAGTTAATTTCCCTCTCTGATCTCACCTCCTAGCATAGTGGCACCATCATTCTGTTGCCTCCCAACACCTTCTTTTCATGAACAGGGATTGGATGAAAGGGAGTGCAAAGATGAAGGGTATCTTTGCAATTCTCTCTTTGCAAAGATGAAGGCTACTTTTGGAATTCTCTCTTTGCTACTGTCGGAGCATAATGGAAGGGCTTTTGATATTAATGGTTTAACAGCCATTGGACTTATTTAACTTGCAATTTGTAGTCAATGGACTAAAAATTAATTAGATGGTGAAAATTGGGAACTTGGACTTGAAGTTAATTCTCCCATTTCCATTTTTTTATTTTTGTCCATAACGTTCAATTACAATCATATCTGTTGTTTCCTCTTTTTATCCTTAATAGTTACCTGCTGATAGCTACTTCTGTACATATCAATAATTGTCAATTAGCAATGCTAATAAAGGAAAAAAAAAAAAAAAAGATATTCTATCGCCTATGAATTCAACTAGGTTCGTGGAAATTATTCACTTACCTCTTTCTCAAATATGTATAGGTCATGATATCTGAATCACAGTTGTCAAGGAACTCACATAGGTGGTGCTTAGGTGTCACATAGGCATAAAAGCATCACACATGGGATAGGGTGCTGGGTACATAATTGTCCCATGAGAAAGATAGGTCGGGCACCTGCCTAGGCTAGTTGATTAGGTCAAGGCACCTGCTTGGGCACATTGGGCAAGCCCAATTTAACAACATCTAATCACTGTGGTCTACACCCCCTCCCCCACACACCTCCAACTTTTTCTCTAATCATTATACCGCATTTGCCCCATCCTTTTTTCTCCTAATCCCTAGGGCTGTATAGAAGTGTTTCTTCCCCTCTAGCCTTCCTTTTTTGCTGATTGACAACCAATAGTCACTTGGAACCTGCAGCTCCCTGATTGCTGACCCATGTCTGACGCCTCTTACTAGCCAACATTCACCAAGTGAGTTTGACCTCTTCCCTCCATCACTTCCATTCTCTCCATCAAATTTGATCCACCAACAAGCCACCCATCTCTCTCTCTCTCTCTCTCTCTCTCTCTGGCATAATGATACAAAAGTCATGTTTCATGCATCGAGTCATTTACTCAACTTTAACACAAAAAATTACAGGTAGAAAAGAACAACAATGCTAAGATAAAAAGATCATGTGCGAACACAATGCCATTTTTCTTTAATGAGAGCACTAATTAATAGGCTATAAATATTTTGTCTACACATCAAGGACTGAAGATAAATTCCATGGAACACATGAAGTTTACCCTTTGCATGTTGTATTCATTTTCCACCATTAAATGATGTTCATCTAGCTTTAAAATGCAAGATAGGATTCCTATAGCGGACTCCAAGTAATTGGGATAAGGCTCTAATGATGATGAAATGAAGTTCATCTAGTTTCATAAATGTTTACCAGAAATTAAAGCAATTGTTTATTTTTCATCACTTAACTAGATCAACAGGTTTAAACAATGCCTAACGATTAATATCATCCACTATAGACAAATGAAGGTTTTCAATGAAAAAGAGAAAGACGAAGGTTTGGGTCTCACAAGCTATGTCCTGTCTGGACAATGACTTCTGGAGCCATCCAGTATGGGGTGCCCTTCATAGACTTGGCAGCATTCATAGTTGCCTAAATATTTCACACAACAAAAGACAAGTCAAACTAGTGTACATAAGAATCATAGAACCTAAAGAAAATCAGTAGCGAGCAAAATTCTCCTATGAAGCCCTGTTATTAAATGTAAGCTATATTTTGACTGCCAGATTAAGGCTATGATCAATTCTAGATTAGAAGCCTTGGTTTTCCACCTAATCTGGCAGCACAGAACTAGTAGCATGGCAAAAGGATGGACATCAAATTTAATCATCAAAGGCATCTATAACTTTCCAAAAGAAAGGAGAGAAGATAAATGAACTGGGTGAGGTACTTGTACCAGTTTGGCTACTTGCTTTGATGCACCAAAGTCTGCTAGCTTGATACAGCCTTTGTTGTCCACAAGAATATTTGCTCCCTGAAAAGATTTGTGCTCTTGTTAGGCAAGAGCAATTAAGAGAAGAACAAATCATTTCCTAACGAAACATGGTGGAAAAGGCACCTTTATGTCTCTGTGTATGATCCCGTTCTGATGAAGATACTCGAGTCCTTGCAGAAGCTGCTTTGTGTACATTCTTATAACCTGTATTTTATGTTGTTTAACGCCCAATGTGGCATTAACCTTAAAATGCAAAAGTTGTTATTCGAAGAAAAAAAATTGACTTACAGCCTCAGGAAAAGAGCCAAATTTTCCTAATAATGAGGAAATGGATCCACCTGGAACGAATTCTAACAGAATATTCAAAGTCTCTTCTTCTCTAGCAGTCCCCAAGTATCTCTGTCAGAATCCACAAGAAAGAAGGCCAATGCAATTTCTAAGATGAGTGATTGCCTGATTCGGAAACATCACAATCATTATATACTCACAACAATATTGCGATGAGAGAGGTTTTTGAGAAGCTTGACTTCTTCCTCGAGCTCCCGTATATTATCCTGTTCGAAGTTAAAGAGGTAAACAGATTGTCCCGTAAAGATAGTGCCATAGCAGATAAAACACCCTAACCTGAGAAGTCAGTACACAACATGGGTGTTCTAGGAGGAGGGGGAGGAAGAAGCTTTTATGTATGAAATGAGCAACAGATTAACCAGGAAACAGTTGAACGGAAAAAGCCGACTGCCCAAACTATTTAAAGGAAAAATGCTAGATTCTACTTGATGGTTATGAATCAGATAAGCAAAGGAAACATCTTTATGGCGTTAAACGCTAAATGGTTAAACAAGGATAAACAAAGAGCGGCGCACATTCATGCTGGAATCCACAGATCAAAGTAGAAGATACATCATCTGGAGTAAACTGTAAACAATAGATGGGGAAAAACCAAGGACAAAATCCGCACCTGTGCCTTCTCCTTGGACGCGTGGCTCGTCCCAATCAAAACCTACTCCAGCAGCACAAATCCATGTTGGAATCACAGATCAGAAATCAGAATAGAACGAAAGACTAAAAACTCCTTCACTACTCCACTAGGGATAGAGAGAGAGAGATGGGGGAGGGCAAACCTGCTTGACAGCGAGGAGCTCCCCGGAGTCGAGGTTCATGCCCATGTACACATGCCCGAAGGCGCCGCAACCAATGAGTTCCCCCCTCCTCCATCGGATCGCGGGGGCGCTGTCCTGTGCGGGCGGGGCCGGCGCCAGCGGCGGGGGCGGCGGAGCCTGGAGCCTGGGGAGGAACCCTAGCCCGAGGCCCCCCAGCCCGACCCTGGACTTCCTGAGGCAAGAGCCGATCCTGTCGCCGATCCCCAGGCCGGCGGCGCCTCCGCCGGCAGAGTCCCTGTGAGAGGAGCTCTGCCGGAAGACGAGGGATCTGCGCACGGATCCGAAGATGTCCTGCATCCTCTGCCTCTTCTTCTCCTGTTGCCGAGTTGGTGTTGGTGCTCGCGATTAGGGTTTCATGAGAAGTGTGTGCGGGGGTGACGAGGAAGGAGAAGAAAACCCCGATCGCTATCTGGAGGGCTGGATTCCACTCTCTCTCTCTCCCTCTCTCTCTTCCTCTTTCTCTCTCTAACTCCACTTGTTTTGCTCTCGATGAGTAGAAGAAAGGAAGGGGGGAAGAACTCCGAACGGCCGCGGCGGCCCCTCTTTTCAAAAAATTTGGGGGGATGCGGTGTGACGGAAATGCCCGCACTAGCCGTTACACGCGGCGTGACCAGAGGACCCCACCCCCAGCCCACGCTCCAGTGGTGCTTTCTTATTTTTAAGTATGTCCCTGTTCGAAACGAAATTGTGGGTTTAACCCTTTTAATGATGATTTAAGCGCACTGGGCCTTGTTTTGTGTGCTCTTTTGTCGGGGGAACAAATACTTTGGAGTTTAATGACTTTCTTCTTCTCCATTAAGAAATAAGAATATTTTATGCATATTCTTACTCATATGTTACTTATTATTAACCTTTTTGAAACTCTCTTTCTTAAGAGAGAGAGAGAAAGAACAAAGAAAAAGAAATAAAAATTAATAAGAAGCTTATTTTTATCGTTTAAATTATAGTTACGAGTTATGGTTAAGTTAAGAAAAAAAGATTAGATTTATTTCTCTATTTTGAAGATACATTTGTAAATAGATACATTAGCAGAAGGATTACCATTGAGCTCTACTTATTCATTAAGGATATGCTAATAAAAAGAAATTCCTTTTATAAAGATACCGACACATTAACCTTTGATTATTTTTCCCTCCTCTTTCCCCTTTGCCTGCTGAGGAGGGGGGGATTTCCTTTCCCAGTCAAAAATGCATAATACATATATCATTTATAAACATATATCATTTCAAGAAAATACATATATCATTTGTAAACATGTAGAACTTATGTAAAATTTTAAATGATAAAAGAATATATTGAGACGTCTAAATTTTGGATATGATGTTCTTTTCAATGTTTTAACGCTTGTATCCACGGTGAGGGGTGTCTGCCGTCTGGTTCCTCCCTAAGTTTTTAGGTGCTTTTTACAAAGATAGCTCTGTTAAAAAGGAAATTGTAGGCTTACCCTTCCTGACAATGCATGTGCTTATATGCTTATGTTAGGCGAGCATATTTTGACTTTTTCTCCTTTAGAATATTCTACACATATTTTATCCTTAATCTTTAAATTCATCCAATTTTCTTTCTTCGGAGATAGAACAAAGAAAAATAAATAAAAAATAATTTAAAAGTTCAATTATAATTAGGAGTTACGGTTAAGTTAAGTAAAGATAAATTTAAATTTATTTCTGTATAATAAGAATACATACGTAAATACATCAACATAAAGATTAATTCTGGAATTTCTGCTAATCGAGAACATACTTGTGAAAAATAAATACTTTTGTAATATACAAAGACATTCATTTTTTATTTGTTCTTCCCCTTTGTCTGCTGAGGAGGGGCAGGTTGGGCGAGGAGTTGTTAGAACAATGGGAACGGGAGGTCACTGAACTTGGTCTTCCGAGTCGAAAGTACATATATTAATTACAATAAAAAATAAATATCGTTCGTAAATATTTAGAAACTTTAAATGATAAAAATATATTGAAACATCTAAGTTTTGAATATTATGTCCTTTTCAATGTTTTAATGCTTGTACCCAATTTGATATGTTTTACTCTTCATGAACCCACTTGTGTTTTGGGTCATCTTTGATAATCAGATTTATTGATTACTGGGTTATTATTTTACTTGAAATAAAGAAATTGAATTACACAAGATACATCAAGAGTAGAATATATTTAAATACATGTCACCAATGTCTAATCTAATTTAAATAAATAATTTGTTTTTTATTAAATTACTCATTCTAGTTTGTTCCCAGATAAGTCATTCTAACTCACAATTACTAATCCAAACAATGAAGCAAACAAGTTAAGATAGCTCAACTCAGATAAAAGAGATTATTATGACAAAATTAAGCATACACCATGTTACAGGGGGCATATCCTCGTTGCTAATAGGATAGAAGAAACAAGGAAAGTTGGCAAGGCCTTTGCCATCCAAGAAAAACCCTTTGAAAACTTCAAGGGTTAGGTGTTTAATTAATGGTTATGGGCATCAGAGAGGGTAGGTATTGAAGGGTGAAGGAAACAGGTTCTCCTTGGAGGATGATGGAGAGAAGTAGGGTTGTGTGTTCATTGACATAAATACATTGGAAAGGTGGGTCTAGTTAGAGAGAATAATGCTAACCTAACGGAAGAACTTCCCCACTTTTCTTATCCATGTGACATGGCTGGTTCTCGGTGGCATTGGCTTTAAACCTCACTGTAGCTATCCAAAGCAAATTGACAATAATATCCTTTACTGAAAACTTTTCTTCTGCGAAGGTAAGAAAAGTGGAGAAACAAAACCGTCACGCTAGCATCTCTCAATTAGATATCCTCCACCAAAAAATTAATTTGAGCTGAAGGCAGAGCACCCAATCCAGGACCAACATGCTTACATACATTTCTTTTTTTAGTTAATTAACTCATGTCTAACCACATGAAAATATAGCATATTTAAACAAAAACAGAAAAAAAAAATTGACATTTAGTTACATGATCATGTTTATAGTTCATGTTTCTTAAGGTGATTATAGTTTAAGTGTGATCTATAGTAGCGTAATTTAAAAATAATCCCATATACTTATTGATAAAAGTGGAACTTCTGTAAACCTAGTCTTTTTGCTTATACCCTAGTTCATAAAAGTTGGGAAAGATCTTGGATCTTGATTTTTCTCTCATTCTTAAGGCTTCGTTTGTTTCAGCTACTACTTAGATTATAGAAATAAAAGTGTAATAAGGGGGAAAAAAAATCTGGAATAAGGTTGGATGCAAACAAACAAGATTTTGGAGTAATGATTACACTTTTTGGTACATTGGCTAACGTGCAGGACATGTGGCATCTTCTCATTCTTTCTCACACCTTATCCCAAATTCCCCCACTATCTAATAAAAAGACGATTCCTACAAAATCTGTTGACTTCTTCCAAAATCTAGGAAGGAGCAGCTGAAACAAACGCACCCTAAAATGATTTTGGATCTTGATTTTTCTCTTGTTCTTAAAAGAAATAAGAAAAGTACGAAAGAATGGTGGAGGAGAACTTGGAACAAGTTACTATTTATTGCCTCCAATGGTCAGAATAGAATGCATTGGTTAAATTGCCTCCTAATGCCAGTAGAAAGGCCTAGTTCAATACCCAAGGCTGACAATTGGAGCATTCGTAAATGGCTATTTAACACGACATGTTTTTATCATCTTAGGTATTGCTTATATTTTTTGAGGTACTCCCTTAAAATAGTCTTTGGGTTTCAATCATTGAATTGTATTTATTGCAGTGGTTATTAACGACGCAGCACTTGAGAAAACTACCTCAAAAGGTGTAAGAATAGCATCTCCCGTCCGATAATATAAACTAAATATTTGTTTATATGAATGCTACCAGCAACAATGTTGATGCTTTACTTAATACAAGACCAATGACATTTTGATCCTCATAACAACTGAAGTAAGGCTAATTAGAGTTGAATTATTGATGTTGCATGTAGTTTTTAAGTTTTGGGCATATAATTCATTTTAACTCAGATCTTTTATAAGATGCTGGGCTGCCCTTTTTATTTCATTGCGCAAATTCAAAAATACAAAATTGGGCGGGAATTCCGCCTTATCCCCATGAGGTACATGCATAAAAATAAACCCAAACAAACCAACCCTCGAACAAATCCCCTCCTCCTCCAAGAGGGGAGGGACTTCTCGCCTTAACCTTAGGGAAAAAATACAATAGTAAAAATAAAATATCCCTAGGAAAGAACATCAAACACGCAGATAAGGGAGGCATACTTATCCCTTCACAATAGAAGGCAAAGCTATCATAGAGTGAAAGAACATCGTAGCATGATAGGAGCAAGAGTGGCTGGCCATGCATCAGTCGCTTTATTGCGTTCTTTGACTGCATGCTAAACCGAATATATCTAGAATAGCCCTAAGAGAAAAATCAGCTCATCTCACTATGGGTAGAAAAGCCAAGGCACCTGGCACCAACAATATTAATCATGGAGATGAGAACCAAGGAATCTGACTCTACAAAAATTCTAGAGTAACCAAGGTGAATGCACATATGCAATCCCAATAGAATAGCCCGAAGCTTAGAGATAATACTACGCGTATGACCAAAGTTGTAATGCCCTAGAACTTAAACCCACAATAACTAGTTAATGGACTACGTTTAATTGAGTCCAATGTGATTAATTAATGGGTTATGAATAATTGAGTCGAATTATAGTTAATTATTTATTAAAATAATAAGCAATGTATGAGAAACCTATTCGTTTAACTATTAGGCCTATTAAACCCATTAGCATGCTAAGAAGGAACCAAACTAGTTCCAATACTTAGCCGAATTCTAGGTTCAGAGTTTTGTGATAGCGGCTCGTAAATAGGCGATAACTTTTCGTTTGGTTAATGAAAAATTATGATCATGGTACCACTAAAAAGAGAAAATTAAGATCTACACTTTGTAGAAGAAAACTTTTATTAATTCCAACTATAACTAGGTCAAATTTGAGGATTTACAGTTAGGAAAATAGTCAAGTGCGAGAATAGAGTCCTAATTGTATTTGGAAGTGATTTTTTTTGGAGATTAAGTTATCCACGGCTGGCGTTTGGCTCCAACATGGAAAGGAAAGATTTCTTGGTTGTATTGGGAAGGCAAGAGGTTATATATGATCTCTTGAATTCGTACTAGGATTTCTAGAGTCTCACTTGAACTCTCAAAATAAGAACATAGTGTTCTTGAGAAGAATTAGAAGAGATTTTGATTTATTTCTTTTGGAAGATTGGTTCTAACCATATAGATTATGTTCTTAGATGATTAGAGGATGTAGAGGAAGTTCTGGAATAGGAGGATGTCATGGCTAGAGCGTAAGAGATTGATGAGAGAAGGATTGAAGAGGTAATCTTTGTGTTCTTCAAGAGGTATGATATGGTAACCTATTAAATGATTATTTTATATTATATAAAAATCAATATTTTGATTTTCAAAAGTGGCCAATTTAAAATTCTAGAAGCATGATTAATAAGTCCATGTTTGATTTTTATTAGATTCATGAATCTTATCCAAACCCTTGATTTTGTTAACTTCGCATTAATGAGTTGAATTCGCGCAGCAATAGGTGACGCCACTTTAAAATCATGTCCAATATTCTTGACATGACTTTTATTTTAAGATTAAGGGGTCATAAGCTTATGGCTACAGTTATGAGCACTTTTGACTATGGTTATAAGGGTCTTTTGCTACAGTTTTTAGAACATGTGACTAATTTTCCAAGTTGAACTTAGATTGGCCATAACTCCTTCATTCTTTGGCCAATTAACCTGAAATTTGGCTAACACCTTTATTTTCACATATTCTACCTTCTGATAAAATTTATAATTTTTGAATTTAATTTACTTAATAATCTATTATTTATTCATTAGCCTCAATTTGACTTAAGTTCTTTATATGTCATTTTGATACTCTAAATCATTAATTTGATGTCGAATTATATGAAACTTTGTCCACATATTTTATTTGGCTTATTTGACATGTCCACCAATTTTGACTATTTTTATAATATGTTGCTATTTTTAGAGTTAATTATTTTATTTTTAGATCTAAAAATTAGTTTTAACTAAAAAATAGGTTTATTGGTCCAAATATTCTGAGAATATTTACGGAGCATATTCTTCTGTCCAGTAACCTGTTGGCATTAGTTTTGTCCTGATTTTTTTTTTTTACCTATAAGACATGTTGGCTCTTTAAATGGTTATTTTGTACGTAAAAGTATGTATTTTGACTTGTACTTATATGTAGTAGTTTGTTAATTCAAATTCCAGATCTATGTTTATTATTAATCATCATTTGATATCTATTAATTTGATGTATTATAATTATTTGACTTTGTTTGGACATTGTCATGTTAAGGAGATATTTGACTTCATTCTATCATAAGCATCTATATTAGATATGATATTTTGTTTGGATCCAAAGACAAACAGGTGAAATCTTGATTTTCGGTCAAGTAAATCAGGGAACAACGATATGTAACACCCTAGTGGGTTGGAGTTGGGTAGGACTAGATTCTTAGGTTCTGCACAATAACTAAGACCTCTGCATCATTTACCTAGATGTTTTGATATTTATTTTGTTTGGCTCCTTATATTATGGTTTGGACGTATGTCCGTTATGATGTAATTTGATATGTTTGATTAGCACATAAATATGAAATCTTTGCTCTGATATGTTCATTTGAAGTTAACTTAGTTATTTGAATTATTTGATCATCCTGATTAGCTATTCCTCTAGAATCATATGAATCTGTCTTATCTATGATATGAATCTGATTTAATAAGTTACTATGCTATGATATTTAATAATCTGATATTTGATATACTCAGAAGACAGCGATATATAACGTCTTAACAATTTAATAATTTGATACATTATGTTCGATATGTGATACGTTCTGATCATGGGTAATGACATGAATTTAATCGTGCCATATATGCTATATGTTTAATCGATCTACTCATGATTATTAAAAAAATATATTTGATTTAGTAAATTTATATCTGACTATGTTTTGTATCATGTTCTTATTTGAGATATATGTATAACTGTGAATCATGATTAATTGGATATCACTTTATTTAAACTATTACATTGTTTAACATTTGGTTGGTCTCATTTTCTACTGAGTGGTTGTACTCATAAATCTTATTAATATTTTTAGAGTCTCCTAAGGAGACGGAGTTGGACTCTTGATTGGTGAAAACCCTCGGATTTGAAGACTTCCAATGTTATTTAGGTAGATCTATTTATTTGCTTAGAAGATTAATGTAGTAGGGATAAAGAGAGAGATATGTATTTTTTTCATTTCTTTTGTGAGTTGAGTGATTTTATTTCATATAGATATAGTATATTTGAGATCCTGATATTGATGTAATACATTTGTGAAATTATGGTATTGGCAATCAAAAATTTTTTGGATTATTTTAATAGTAAATGACATATTTATTAATTTGGTTATTTGTGTCTGATCATTTATATCCGATTTATGTGCTATTTGATTCCGTAATTACATAGCTTGAATATGAAGTGAGTCCAAGTGACTGAATTGGACTAGGAGCATAACAATGTAGTATCAAAGCATATGAATCGTGAGAGAACATTAACCATTACCATTTGATCTTAAGTCATACCAATTGATCTTGAGCATGTGGGTAGGATAGGTTGGGTAGATTTGATTCCTATAAGTTTAAGGACTACTTAAAAACCAAACAGAATCTGATTGTCCTTTGTTGCCTTGAATTTCTGGTGATGGCTATTAGGAGAACTGGGGCTGGGAGTAGGTCTCCTATCATCCGACCTATTAGCAATCAGGAGTCTCTTGCTCATGGAGGCTCAACTCGTGATGAGGCTCAAACTCCTCGACAGGGGGTTGTGCATGTTGTACCCATGGCTATGCCTCATGGAGAATTTAGCGCGTTTTTACTGACTTTTCAGGGCATTCTAGAAAAGCATGACGCATTGTTAGATTGTTATAAGAAGAGAGTGATATTCCAAGGTCCTAGGTCAGAAGATACTTTCTATTTCCAATGTGAGAAGAATAAGTTTGGAAGGGTGTTTGTCTTTACAATAAAAGCACAAAAGTAATCAGTAAGGGTTGTGAGGCATTCTTGGCTAGTGTGGTAATTGATGATGACACGACCAAGATGATGCAATATAGTGAGGTGATTCAAAAAAATTTCGATGTGTTTCCTGATGATATGCCTGAGTTGTAACCATCTCGAGAGATCGATTTTACTATTGATCTTGTGTCAAGTACCGCACCTATTTCTAAGGCAGCATGCAGAATGGCTCCTTCCTAGTTGGCAGAATTAAAGAAGCAGCTATAGGAACTTTTGGACAAAGGTTTCATGCATCCCAGTGTATCACCATAGGGTGCGCCGGTGTTATTTGTCTGGAAGAAAGATGGGTCAATGTGTCTATGTATTGATTATCGCAAGATCAATCAAGTCACTATCAAGAACAAGTATCATTTGCCAAGGATCGAAGACTTGTTTGATTAGCTATAAGCAACAAATGTTTTCTCCAAGATTGATTTTTCGATCTAGCTGTCATCAGCTGCGAATCAAGGATGAAGACATTTTGAACACGGTCTTCCGCACAAGGTACGACCACTATGAGTTCTTGGTTATACTTTTTAGATTAACCAATGTCCCCTACTGCTTTCATTGATTTAATGAATCGAATCTTTCAGCCATACCTTGACTAGTTTGTTGTTGTCTTCATTGATAATGTGTTGATTTACTCACTGAGTGAGGGGTCATCAAGGAACATTTGAAGGTTGTTTTGGAGATTCTCAAGACTCACCAATTGTATGCAAAATTTAGCAAATGTAAGTTCTAGTTGGAGCAAGTTCAATTCTTAGGGCACATTATTTCGAAAGATGGAGTCTTTATGGACCCTACGAAGGTGAAGGGTGTTATGAAGTGCGAGGCTCTGAAGACTATTACTGAGATTCGAAGTTTCCTTGGCCTGGTTGTATATTACATGATATTTATTGAAGGATTTTCTACTCTGGCTGCTCCAATGACCAAGTTGACACTAAAGGGTGCTAAATTTGTTTGGTCAAAGAAGTGTGAGTACAGTTTTCAGGAACTAAAGACTAGGTTGACTACTGCTTCGGTACTCACCTTGCCGAATGGGATCAATGGCTTTGTGGTGTGTACTGATGCATCACGAAAGGGTCTTGAATGCATATTTATGTTGCATGGCAAGATTGTGGCTTATGCATTGAGACAACTGAAGGACCATGAGTAGAACTATCCCATACATGATTTGGAGATGGCCGCAGTGATACATACTTTGAGGATATGGCGACATTACCTCTATAGAACTTAGTTTTTCACTAATCATAATAGTTTGAAGTACATATTTTGTCAGAAGGATATCAATCTGAGATAGAGGCACTAGGTAGAGTTCCTAAAAGACTATGATTTCACCTTGAACTATCACCCAGGCAAGGGAAATGTGGTAGTTGATGCCTTGAGCAAAAAGCTAATGGCTTTGCGATTGCACTCTGATGAGAAGGCTATAAAAGATGTTATTAAAGGTTATTAAAGGTATACCTCAGGTTTATAGTGAGAGGTTGTATTTGATGCATCTGGCTGTTCAATATGGTCTGATTCATCAAATCATTCAGGCTCAAAAGAAAGATCATGGTATTCAGGCTATGATTGGTAAGCCTGATGTTGTATAGAGATCCGATGGCGACATTCGGCTTAGTAACATGCTATGTATGCCGAATGATGTTGAACTCAAGAGAGAGCTGATTGCTGAAGCCCATAAATCGCAGTTTTTCATACATATAGGCAGCACGAAGATGTATCGCGACTTGAAGAAAAATTTCTGGTGGACAGGTATGAAGAAAGATATTGTTGACTTTGTTTCCAGATGCTTCACATGTCAGCAAGTGAAGGCAGAACATCAGAGACCTGCTAGTCCATTACAGTTAATGGAAATCTCGCAATGAAAGTGAGAACATATCACTATGGATTTTATCACAAGTCTACCCAAGACAAGGAAGAAGCATGACATGATTTGGGTGATTGTAGATTGGGTAACTAAGTTTGCTCATTTTCTGGCCATTCACAAGACTCAGTCATTGGAAGAACTGACCAGACTTACATTTGACTATACGGTGTGCCAGTTTACATTATATCAGATAGGGATTTTAGATTCATTACTCAATTTTGGAAGAGTCTACAGGAGGCATTAGACATAGCTTAAGTTCAATTTTACTTTTCATCCTCATATTGATGGTCAATTTGAGAGGACTATACAGACGCTCAAGGATATGTTGAGAGCGTGCATCCTATAGTGGAAGGGTAGCTGGGATGATGACATTTGCGTATAATAACAACTATCATTCTAGCATTGGAATGGCACCATATGAAGCACTATGTGGGAGGCCATGTAGATTGTCTATTTGTTGGTCAGAAGTTGGTGAGAGAAGTTATCGAACCCCAAATTGTCCAAGATTACTCAGAAAAGATTGACATCATTAGAAAACGATTACTTACTCCTTAGAGCTGACAGAAAAGTTATGCAGACAACAAGAGACGAGAATTGGCATTTGAAGTGAGAGATCATGTGTTTCTCAAGATATCTCCAACCAAGGGTGTTATGCGGTCCGATAACAAAGGCAAACTTACTTCGAGATTTATTGGGCCATTCGAGATTCTTCAGCAAGTTGGTGAAGTAGCTTACAAGTTGGCTTTGTTACCAGCATTTGCCAATGTACATCTAGTGTTTCATGTGTTAATGCTCAAGGAGTACATCTCAGATCTATCTCATGTGATTAAGTATGAACCACTAGATATGCAACCGGACTTATCATATGAAGGAAAGTTGATTCATATTCTGGACCGTAAAGAGCAAGTGTTGCGTGCTAAGGTGATTCTTCAAGTGAAGATTTTATGGCGACATTATTTTACAGAGGAAACTACTTAGCAGACGAAAGAAGATATAAAGAAGAAGTATCCCTTCTTATTTGGTGAGTGATGATTATTTTATATTTTGATGATGAAATTTCTTTAAGGGAAAGAGGATGTAATTCCCTAGAACTTAAACCCACAATAATTAGTTAATGGGCCATATTTAATTGAGCCCAATGTGATTAATTAATGGGTTATGAGTAATTGGGCGGAATTATAGTTAATTATTTATTAAAATAATAAGAAATGTATGAGAAATCCATTAGTTTAATCATTACACCCATTAAGCCCATTAGTATACTAAGAAGGAACCAAACTAGTTCCAACATAGCCAAATTCTGGATTCAGAGTTGTGTGATAGCAGCTCGGTAAATCGATGATAACTTTTCCCTCGGTTGATGAAAATTTATGATCTTGGTACCATTGAAAAGAGGAAATTAAGATCACAATTTTGTAGAAGAAAGTTTTTGCTAATTTCAATTGTAATCATGTCAAATTTGAGGATTTACAATTAAGAAAATAACTAAGCAAGGGAATAGAGTCCTAAGTGTACTAGAAAGTGATTTTTCCTTGGAAATTAAGTTATCCACGGTTGGAGTCCGGCTCCAACATGGAAAAGGGGGGGTTTCTTCGTTGTATTGGGAAAGCAAGAGGCTACATATGATCTCTTGAATTCGTGCTAGGGCTTCTAGAGTCGCACTTGAACTCCCAAGGTAAGAACATAGTGTTCTTGAAAAGAACTAGAAGAGATTTGACTTATTTCTAACAGATGGATTATGTTCTTGGATGGTCAGAGGATGTAGAGGAAGTTCTGGAATAGAAGATTCCATGGCTATAGCATAAGGGATTGATTAGAGAAGGATTGAAGAGATGTTCTTCGTGTTCTTCAAGAGGTAGATATGATAACCCATTAAATAATTATGTTGTATTATATAAAAACCAACATTTTGATTTTAAAAAATGGTCAATTGAACTTTTAGAAGCATGATTAATACATCCATGGTCTTTGGTTTTCATTAGATTTATGAATCTTACTCAAAATTCTTTATTTTGTTAAGTTCAGGTTGATGGGTTGAATTCGCATTAGTAATAGGTGACGTGATTTTAATCGCGTCAACCTGACATGATGCGTTTAAGAGATAAAATTCGCATCATGGGTCCCCAACGCGACTTTAAAATCACATCTAATATTCTTGACATGTCCTTTACTTAAAGATTAATGGTCATAAGCCTATGGCTATGGTTGTGAGCACCTTAGATTAATAGTCATAAGCCTATGGCTACAGTTATGAGTACCTTTGGCTATGGTTATGAGGGTCTTTTGCTACAGTTTCTAGAACCTGTGACTAATTTTTAAAACTGACCTTAGATTGGTCATAACTCATTCCTTCTTTAGCCAATTAACCTGAAATTTGGATTATACCTTGATTTTGATATATTCTACCTTTTGGTAAAATTTTATAATTTTTGGATTTAATTTGATTATTATTCTATTATTTATTTATTGGCCTTGATTTGACTTAAGTTCTTTATATGCCATTTTGACACTCAAAATCATTCATTTGATGTCCAAATTACATGAAACATTGTCCACATGTTTCATTTGGCTTATTTGACATGTCCATCAATTTTTACTATTTTTAAAATCCGTTTGATATTTTCAGACTTAATTATTAACTCTAGAAATTAATTTTAATATATGAAAAATAGGTTTATTGGTCCAAAAGTTTTGAGAATATTTTTGGAGCATTTCTGTCCAATAATATGTGGGCATCAGTTTGTCCTGATTTTTTATCTGTAAGACCACGTTGAGTTGACTCTTTAAATGGTTAATTTGTACGTAAAGTAGGTATTTTGACTTGTACTTATATGTAGCATTTTGTTAATTCAAATTTCAGATATATGTCTATTCCTTATCATCATTTGATTTCTTTTAATTTGATTGTGTCATAATTATTTGACTTTGTTTGAATATTACCATCTTAAGGAGATATTTGGCCTGATTCTATCATAAGCATCTTTATTAGATATAATATTTTGTTTAGACCCGAGGGCAAAAGGGTGGAATCCTAATTTTTGGTCCGCTACATTAAAGACGGTGATACATAATGCTCTAGCAGTTTGGAGTTGGGTGGGACTTAGACTTATCAGTTCTGCATAGTAACTAAAGACCTCTGCATCATTTGCCTAGATACTTTGGTATTTATTTTGTTTGGTTCCTTATGCTGTGGTTTGGATGTATGTCTATTATATTATAATTTGATATATTTTATTGACACATAAATCTGAAATTTTTACTATGATATGTTTATTTGAATTCATCTTAATCATTTGAATTATTTGATCATGTTGATTAGTTATTCCTTTAAAATCATATGAATTTGTCTTAATCTTATAATCCATTATATGAATATGATTTGATAAACTACTATGTTATGATATTTGGTAATATGATATTTGATATGTTCAGGGGACGAGGATACATAACGTCTTGACAATTTGATAATTTGATATATTTTGTTCGATATATAAAACGTTCTGATTATGACTAGTAGAATATGATATGAATTTGATCGTGCCATATATGCTATACGTTTAGTCGATCTGCATATGATTGTCACATATGATAAACCATCTAAATTTTTAGAGGAACCAAGCAACAATGGAACGGATGATACCCATAAAAAAAGAAAGAGTGAAGTACCTGAAGTTAAAGTGTGAAAAGAAGCAAAGATGTGGTGGAAAAAAGTCACATGAACAAGAACCTGATCCCTAAACTGTGATTTGACTCCACTTAGCCTTAAATTTGACCCCACTAAGCTAGGAAAGCTTTTGCATGTTACGCTCATGGCAATCCATATGGGACGTGGGTCTAACATGGGAATAACCCTCAGAGAGTAGCTCAACAAGTTTCACATGTAAGAGATATTATAATTTAATGATATGCTGATTAAGTTAATATGTTAAACATGTTATATGTAACAGTAAATATATAACATATTTTACATGCTTATAAAGATATTAAATATATTACATATTTATTATGAATTAAATATTTTATAAATTAAGGATATAATGAGTAATTTAGTATGTAAAGTATCTAATGTATAATATTTTTTATTATATAAAAATATTAAGTATATTTTGGGGACTTTCTACATGTATGCATAATGTAGGAGCTTTTTTGTAGATATAAGATTATGTACTTCATTTAAGACCTAGAAGCTATTCAACTTTCGTGTTATATTTATATAATTATTCATATTATTTACCACATTTACATAATAATTCATAAAGAATTTTTTTAATTAATATAAAATTGTGAAAATTACGGAATCATGATCCATAATTTGTGAAACCTAATTTTACACTTTTAGACAAGCTAGATAAACTTCTACATTAGATCTTTATGTAATTTGATGTTTGGATCTCATTGCACATTGAAACAACTACTTTCACAATATTTGGATTAAAACATTGATTAAATTATATTGATTAGATATTAATTATGCAATATGGTTATAATAATTTTTTAATATTTGTATAAGGTAATAATATATCTAGGATATAGTTTGTGTTTATTGTTAGAGGTTTGATTTTTTAGCAACACCTATATGGCAATTTGAATATGATATTTTGCTACTGCTTATAGAAGGTGCATAAAAGTGAAGATAAGATTTTAGTATGTTCTGCATATGCATTCTAACAATGAAAATGGTCAAAACCTAGAGTTAGCCATATGCAATCTGACATTTGGAATATGATAAGATGTCCATGTTGTATGCCATATGATATGTGAACCTCTGTGTGTTGGAAGATATGTGATACGTTTATGTCATGGCTGATGGTCTAACTTATATGAAATATAAGTGTAGACACGTTAATTTTGACATTATTTTGAGTAAATTTCATATCATATAATAATGTCTCAGAATGGTCTGATATTTAATCATCGGTTAATTTTTATTGATATTTTTGAGTTAATTATCTAAATAGTGTCGAGTCAAACAGACATAATTTAAGTTAATCAATTAAATTAATTTTAACTCAAATTTCAGTTAAAATATGAAGAAGTCTAAAAGACGTCTACCTTGGTAGACGCCATTTAGAGTTTATTCATATTTTGATGTTTAAATTTGAATTTTAATTAATTAATTAATTAGCTAAAAGACGTCTGTTAGGAACGACGCATTTTAGGTTTCCTAAGTTGTTTCTATCTCTTTCCGAATGTTTATCCTTATCGTAATTAGTCTAAAAGGCGTTTTCCTTTGGTGACGCGTTTTAAATAATTACATATAAAGATAAACTTTTTCCGGATGTTTATCCTTATCTTAATTAGCTAAAAGGCGTCTTCAATGGGCGACGCGTTTTAGATAATTACAGATAAAGATGAATTAATCTGTATTTATTTGTTGGTTAAGCTAGATAAACTTCAAAATTTCTCCATGTAAATCCGCGAATGCAAAGAAGTCTATAAATACCCAGCCTCTTGGTCAAGTGACAGTTAGTAATTGTGAGTGATCGTGGCGACAGTGTCAGTGATTTGAGTGATAATGAGAGTGACAATATCGATAATTGGCGACGACGTCCAAACGCTGAAGCAGCGAGGTGCTGCAGCTTCCAGGAGTCAGCATCCTTTCTTCATCCATTCTTCGTCCATCCAAGATCCTCTCAAGACCAAGGCTTCCCAAGGGCCATCCAGCTTAACTTTCAATTTATTTCTGCATACTTCTCACATTTTTCATCACATTAGTTTCACATTTTTCATCACATCACTCCGTGCAACACATACACACACATTAACATTATTTTCCAAACCTATTTGTTAAAGGGGTTTAAAAGACCACTCAGCAAGTGAGTTCGCCTGATTAGTTGCATGTCTAAAATTCCTTCTGGAATGGATACTACTTCTGCCTGAGTCCTCATTGTGTTTTCTCTCTTCCTTTCCATTTTTCTTGCAAGATACAAAAGAAAAGCAAGGGGAGGAATCAACAGCGAACAACAAGGAATCTAGACGATCCTCAAAACTCAATAGCAGCCAAAGCAAGAACAAGGATAAAAAGGGCTCTCTTTCTTCAGCCGGCTGAAGGAGGGGAATCAAGAACCTCAACAATCTCCCACGTCCAAACAGGTAGGCGATCAAACTTTCTTCTTTTGGAACTTTTTAGTTAAAAGTTTCTAGCGATCACATCACCTAGTTTCTTTTTAATAGGTTTATTTTTCACTTAAATAACATAATTTTTTATGATAATCACACACCCAATTTGAGCACTCACAGCTTTCTTGGCGATCACGGTGGGACTTGGTCTCGCGATCTTTTTAATCCTTTGTTCTTGCTTTTATCAATCGGGCATCCACGGTGCACCACCTGTGTCTCTCGACACGCCCTCACCAATTGGTGAGTTTTTAGTTTAGTTGTTATTCCTACGTGCACCACGTGCACACCCCTGCGGCAAGATCTTGCCCTCCCCGTTGGTTAGTTGAAAAGCTGTTTTTGTGATAAAAGATTGTGTGATTGATTGATATTTTAGTTGTTTATCTGGTTAAATCATCATGTTAAAATTTGAAACAAAAAAAAGATTTGCATGAGCTGATTATTTATCGTTTTTATCCTGTTTGAAGGGGAATCGACTCAGAAATTCCTCCTAAAATACTGAATCTGTGACTTGAAAAGCGTTCAGGAACAGCGACGCATTTCAAACTGCGTCGCTCAACCCAGACGCCTTTCAGTCTAATTTCTTTGCTATCTGCTGCCTGAGCTTTTGCGAAAAAAATAAGTTCTGTTTGAATAACATCGACCAACAGCGACGCGATTCAGGCAGTTTCTTATTTCTTCTTCAGTTCTCAGATTTTTGATCTGTGTGCTATTACCCATTATGTATTAAGCATTAGAGGCCATCCAGGCTGCAGGTCATACGCACTGAGGCTAACACCCTCTTCTTCTTAGGAACACTCTTCTTGACGTCTTCAACTCTCTCTGATTGGGTCGGTCCCTCGATCAGACTAGAGTGGTTGGTGTTAAAGACCTCCGTAAGTTCCCAAAATCAAGGTATTCCTCCTTGATCATCGGGCTGGTTGTACCAATTAAAGTCCCAGTTAGATTTTCATAACGTTGTGAGAGAAAGCCATAGAATATAACGGTGGAAATTGAACTGAAACTAGGATCCTACCCCTTGAGTGAATTTGTGATTAATTAATCCAAATAACCCAGCAAGGAATCTTAAAATCACGTTAAACATCTACTTGCTTGCTTAATCTTTGTACAACTTGTTTGCCAATTTCTAAAAAAAAATCTAACATCATGCTACTTCGATCAGGTAGGGACTTGAGCATGGCTCCAGATGCCATAGTCAACTATGAGGGAGATGCTAATGTCCCTCGCGATTCTGATTACCATTTCGAAAGCGAGAGAGATGCTGATGCCTCCCGTAATTCTCTTCCTTGTCCAGTTCGATATGAGGGAAATGTCCCAACCCCTCTTCATTGCCCTCATGATCAATATTCTGATCTTCCCCCGCATGTGCATGCGGTTCCTAACCCTATCTTCGAGGGAGACATGAACCAGAATGATCCCTCATCTTCTGATCCCTCGGATCTTGTAAATGCTTTGGGAGTTCTTGCCTCCCGTCTGGACCCTCAACAGTTTGAGGAGATCCAATCCATTTTGAAGGGGAAGACGCCCATGCAGTCTGCCGAGCCGAACCCTGCGGCTCCCCCTGCCATCCCTCAACAACCTCCTCATCATCCTCCCTTCATTCATCAGGCCATGGAAGGCCTCCATGTCTCAACTTCTCGGCCAGCTGGGCCGCAACTTTCCTCTTCTAGGCAACTGGTCAGACCGCTGACGCCTGCTTATCAAAATGCCCTCGGGCATGGCGGAAGCTCTGCCGGACCTCCACTCTATTGTCCTCCTTGCCGTACGTACTCTAGGCAACATGCCTATCAAGTACCTCCACCTCCCCCTCCTCCCCAGGCTGATCCGACAACGCAAGCGTTGCTGGGAAAGATGGAGCTCATGGATGAACAATTCAACAACCTCCAGAAGATGATGGGGGTCAAAGCTGCACCAGAGATCAATTTACCAAGTCTGCCTGTGTTCCACCTGCCACCCTCTGAGATACCAGTGTACCGGAAATACAACGGTACTGGTAACCCCTTCACTCACTTGAAGGAGTTCATGTACGACTCATCTTTCTGGCAAAACAACAAGAGGTCGTTGGCATTCTTGTTCAGGAGATCCTTAGAGGGACCAGCCCTCGAGTGGTTCTTTTCTTTAGAACCCTTTGAAGTAGAGGACTACGGTATCGTCTCCCGAAAATTCATTCAACGATACCAGGACAGAGTTGCCCCCTCCCTGTCCATTACTGACCTAATAGCAGAAAAGATGAAGCCCGATGAGGAGTTCGTCAGTTTTGCTGA
This sequence comes from Zantedeschia hybrid cultivar, assembly GCA_030544215.1. Classification (NCBI taxonomy): domain Eukaryota; kingdom Viridiplantae; phylum Streptophyta; class Magnoliopsida; order Alismatales; family Araceae; genus Zantedeschia; species Zantedeschia hybrid cultivar. The sequence goes on along the minus strand of JARZZO010000013.1, from coordinate 7,464,358 downwards.
CAGATGGAGGGGCTTGGCCGAGAAAGTAAAAGATCACTTGTCTGAGTCGGAGCAAGTAAAGATGCTCATTTCCAATGCTACGCCTCAGTTCAAACTAGTCCTCTCCCTGAACAACCTGACCAGCATGGCAGAGCTCTATGAAAGAGCGCAGTACTGTCAGAATGCCTTTAAGGATGCTACGTTCTCTAGCATCTTCGATCCTCACCGACCTAATAGGCCTCCACCTCGGAAGTCTGGAGTGCCAAATTCCCCTAGCACAGGTCCAACTACCGAGGGCACGCTCTCTCATGAGCAGATTAGCAGTATGAACAATAACCAGCCCCAATTTGTGAGGAGTCAGCAGCCACAGTACCAGCGGCCACAGCAGCAAAACCAGCAGGATTACAGGCAGCAGCCAAACCCCCAATATCAGCAGCCCCAATATCAGCGGCCCCAGCAGCCGAACCAGCCACAGCAGCAGCCGCAACGGCAATTGCAGTACCAGCCACCACAACAACAACAGTATCAGCAACAGCAGTAGTACCAACCGTGCGCACCGCCGGCATATCACAATGTCCCTCCTCCTGCTGACTACAACCAGCAGAGAAGACCTCCAGGCCCGAAGAGGGCAGAATACCCAGTCCTCCCATAGTCCTTGGCGGACATTTTCAGTGCTTTAATGGCAGCCAATGCCTTGGTCCTGCCAAGAGAAAAGGCAATCTGGCCCCAAAATGCCAATACTTCCAGGTATTGCTATTTCCATAGGCAACCTGGACATACCATAGACACCTGCTTCCAATTCAGAGATTATATTCATGATCTCAACGAGCAGGGCGGCATTGACTGGGAAGAGATGAAAAAGTACATATCTGCCTTGAAGGCAAGAAGACCGCCACAACAGCAGCAGCAGCAGCAACCAAGAGCACCAGCACAAGCGGCGGCACCACCAAACATGGGCATAGTGCAGAACCCGCTTCCGGAGCACCAAAACTAGAACCAAGTTGTCCATATTCTGGCAAATAGCCAGTCTGAGGCTAATCGAGGGCAACAGTGGAGGATAGAGGACTCTTCCTCTATTTATTCAACGGGTCACACTTCGAGTACCGCAGAACAACCACCACGCCGCACCATCCACATACCCAGACCACAGCCCATTACCATTACCCCTATACCAAAACCCACATATCACTCACCCGCACCCACTAACCCATTACCACCGCTCGCTTTCCTCAAGCCCATTACACCCCACACCACTACGCCTCCATTAAATAACCCCCCGCAAGCCCATTACGCACCCCTTATGCCATTCAGACCGCTACTCCGCTTACCATTCCCTACATCACCCATTACCACTACCGCTTACCCAGATACCATCCAACCATCTAAACCGCTACTACGCATGCCATTCCCCACTTCATCCGCACCAACCACTTACCCTCCCACCATCCAACCATCTAGGCCTCTTATCCGTACCATGCCACCACCACCTAACCCCACGTCATCACCCACATACCAACACTCCACACCATCCGTACCATCCAACCTTGAGGTACTCAAGTTATCACCCGGACCTTCCACGGCTGAGGAACATGCGCTCCGGAGTGGGAGGATTTTCAACAAAGTCTTTCCTCAGTCAACAGTTAGAGACGGCCCATCACAGCCGCCGGAGGAAGCACACAATGAAGAGAGTGCACCAGGCACTCAATATGATCTGTTGAAACACCTTGACCGAACACCGGTATGAATCTCCGTGCTTCAGCTGATAAAAAGATCAAAGACTCATCAGGAAGCTCTGATGGAATATTTGCAGAAGGTGATGGTCAACGAAGACGTGCCGGTGGAGAAGATCGCCGCACTGCTAGTTCCTCAGGGGGATCTGCCCTCTATTTCATTCCTTGCATCGGAACTAGCACCGCCAGCTGCCAGAAGCATAGCTCTAAGCATCACGGTCAATATCTGCAAGAAGGCCGTGGATGCATGTCTGGTCGACACAGGGACTTCAATCAATGTCTTGCCTCCGAAGACCCTGGAGTTGTGCGGTGTGCCCAAGGAAAAATGGCTGCCTAGCCCCATCTCCGTTACAACATATGATAATTCCACCCGTTCCCCTCTGGGAATGGTCTATTTGAAAGTGGAGCTAGGCCCTGTATGTCACGCAGAGGTCGAATTTCACATTTTGGAAATCGACCCTTCTTCAAACGCCATTTTGGGTCGTCCTTACATAAAAACCCTCGAGGCGATTCCCTCCACAAATCATCAATGCCTCAAATTCCCCTTCAAAGGAGGAATCATTAAGGTTACGAGCATGCCGATCCTTGCTGCTACTCATTCTTTGAATGTCAAGCCCACTTCTTCACCTGGCCAACAACCTTTTTTGTCGGTATTACAGGTTTACCATCCAGTGGCTGATCCTTTGAAAACTGCCACTATTACTCCTTATCCATTAAATGCCATAAAGAGGGGGAAGTGCATGAGTACCCCTGGGTGGAAAATAATGATAAAAAGTGGCTATCAGCCTGGAAAAGGCCTGGGCACACGGTTACAAGGTCGGACCACTCCCGTCAAGGACCACCGAGGGACACCTGGAAATGGCCTGGGCTATAGGCCAAGAAAAACGAAGCAGGACATTGCTCAGCAGGAGGAGAATGAAGGTGGTCAAAGGGTCTGGAAGACAATGTCTACACCCTACAAAGAAGGTCGGGACCCCTTGACATGGACTCTATATACACATTTTGTAAAGGGGCCCGTAATAAGCCATGACAACATGGTGGTCATTACTTCATGTTTTGACCTCCACGATATATATGAGAGAGACTTGGCTAGACATTGCTCAGAACTGCTCACGTACCAGTCCTTGGAGGCTCTGCGGCCTATGAAAAGGAGGAAATTCCAAGACCCTGAATGTGAATGGTACAGGTGGTTCGATTTAAGAGATCTCTACATCGCATTGAACAAGCTGTTTCTCGATCCTGCAGAACCCAAGTGGCCGCCACAGATCGATGAGCTGATCGAAGGTCCTGGTGCTATTTTCGACAAGAGGATACTGCTGTCAGAAGAGATTGATGAAGGGGAGCCAGATGACCCCTATGAAGCTGGCTATACCACGAATCTGCTCTGGAAGGGGACTTACCCTTCTCATGTTTTCATGCTTCACACCTTGTTTCGCACTTTGCTCCTGACTCCGACTTGGTCGCGGGTCATCATTGAAGATATTCCATGGGCTCCGCCCGTCATGATTACTCTGTCCCCACAGGACCTCATTCCACAACCTCCTCTCGATCTAGAGAGGATGTATGATTTAATCTAGGACATACTACTGTATGATCCCCCTAATCCTTCGGCCTTGGTGCCACTTCCTCCATCTCATTCTCCTTCTATTCATATTCATTCTTGTTTTATGTTAAACTCTTCTTTTACCCAAAAAAAAACGCCAATTTGGCAACAAATTTTTCCTAGATCCTCATTGAGGAAACCTCTTACTTGTCCGATTGTACCCCATTGCGCGGGTCTTTCGGTCAAGATTCTCTTCTAGATCTACTCTGCCCCTCCCTTTGGGAGGATTCTCCTGTATTTTCATCTGTATCCCATAATTTTCATTATACTTCGTCCTCATTAAGTCAGGATAGGGAGTCTAGTGAAGTTAGGGAGTCTAGTTCTAGGTAGGTTAGTCAAGTTAGGAAGTCTAGAAAGCCTAAGGGTAGGCGAATTCCAGATAGATACCTCCAGGATTTAGGTAATAAATGCCTTTCTTGCTCTATGATCCCTCAGCTATTAGAAAATCCAATTCAGATGGCAGAAGACTGTATGGACGATGAGTCAGTCAATGATGGATATGGGGTGTATGAGTTGATACATGAAAAAGACCCCATTGTTGAAGATGAGGAAGATGATGAGGACGCGGCTGAGGCATATGCCAGTGGAGTAAAAAGATTTGATGAACCCTCAGCTGCCGTAGAAGAGCCCACCAAAAAAATCAATTTAGGGACTGAAGACGAACCTAAGGTTGTCCTCGTTAGCAAGAATCTTTCTATAGAGGATGAGAAGGCAATGGTACAAGTTCTTAAGGACTATAAGGACACTTTCGCCTGGAGTTATGAAGATATGCCGGGGTTAGACTCGTCCTTAGTTGAACATAGGTTGACATTAAAGGATGGAGCTAGTCCGGTCAAGCAGAAGTTAAGGCGATTCCACCCACAAATGGCTCTAAAGATGAAAGAAGAGGTCGACAAATTACATAAAGCCAAATTCATTAGAGTGGTCCTTTATCTACAATGGGTGGCCAACATAGTCCCGGTTATGAAGAAAGATGGGAAGGTCAGGATTTGCATTGACTTCCGAGATTTAAACCAGGCGTGTCCTAAGGATGATTTTTCATTGCCTCACATTGATGTGCTCATCGATAACACTGCTGGCTATGAGACTTTATCATTTATGGATGGATTTTTAGGATACAATCAGATTAAATTGGCAGAAGAAGATTAAGAAAAGACATCATTCATTACACCTTGGGGAACATACTGCTATGTCGTCATGCCATTTGGGTTAAAGAATGTTGGAGCCACTTATCAGAGGGCTATGATGGCAATATTTCATGACATGATGCATATAGACCTGGAGGTGTATGTGGATGATTTGTTAGTAAAATCTAAGACTAAGGCTGAGCACGCCAAAGTCTTGGCAAGAGTATTAGAAAGATCAAGGGAATATCAGTTAAAGATGAACCCCAAGAAATGTTTATTCGGGGTATCCTCAGGGAAATTACTTGGGTTCATTGTCAGCAAACGGGGAATTGAGATCGATCCCAACAAGGCGAAGGCTATCAGAGAGATGTCACCTCCTAAGAACTTGAAAGAGTTAAGAGGATTAATCGTGAGGCTGCAATTTATTCGCCGTTTTGTCTCCCAGCACTCACAAAGGTGTAAGCCGTTCTACGAGCTTACCAAGTCGGGAGTCAAATTTGATTGGGACGATAAGTGTCAGGAGGCATTCGATGGATTAAAGAATTATTTGGCAAATCCTCCTGTTTTGAGACCACCATCTCCAGGCATACTATTGATACTTTACATTTATATCCTGGATAATGCAGTGGGGGCTGTCCTAGTACAAGAAGATGAAGAAGGAAAGGAGAGGGCAGCCTACTATCTCTCTAAACTTCTCAACCCCGCTGAGCAGAGATATACAGCGATGGAGAAAACATGTGCAGCATTGGTCTGGGTCGTTCAGAAATTGAAGCATTATTTTCTAGCCCATGAAGTCCATCTCATCGCTAGGATGAATCCAATCAAGTTTCTTCTGGAGAAATATATCCTTACTGATAGGTTAGCACGATGGCAAAGCTTTCTATCTCAATTCGATATTACTTACATTCAGCAGAAAGCGATCAAAAGCTATGCCATAGCAGAGCATCTCGCTCATCATCCCCTTCCTCGTTTTGATCCAGTCCAATCGGAGTTTCCGGATGAGGAACTGATGTCCATAGACTAAATCAGAGATGATATGTGGACTCTGCATTTTGATGGAGCTCTGAATTACCATGGAAAGGGTATTGGCATTGTTCTGTTATCACCTGAAGGTGTCACCATTCCACAAGCCTTTCAGCTTGACTTTCCAGTCACGAACAATATAGCTGAATACGAGACACTCCTTGCTGGCCTCGAGGCTGCTCATTCCCATGGTGCCACCAAACTCAGGATTGTGAGTGATAGCCAATTGATTCTTCGCCAAGTGTTAACCAAATATCGAACTCTTGATCCTAAACTCAAGCCTTATCAAGAACTTACTTCTGCTTATTCAAAGCTTTTCACGAAATTGATCTTTGTCTATGTCCATAGGAATCAGAACATCTTACCTGACGCTCTAGCCTCACTTGCATCTTCTCTTGATTTTCCAATCAGCAGACAATCCGAATCGATCATAGTTCATAGGCGTCTTTCACCCGCCGTGAAAGAACCTTCATTCCTTAGAACTAAGGAGAAGCTGTTGAAGAAAGTCAGGGATGGAGATATTGTGGAAAAGAGAGAGATCATGTTGATGGAGCTGTTAGAAGAGATGGATGATGAACAAAAGCCATGGTACTATGAAATTGCCAAATATTGTGAAGATCAATCATATCCTGAAGAAGCCACAGCTAAGGAGAAAAGAGCTATCATGAGAGTTGCTCAAAGATACACCCTAGTTGGGGGAGCACTGTACAAGAGAAGTTTTGATGGAGTTCTTCTAAGATGTCTAGACGAAGACGAGCTTTGGAAGGTTTTGGAAGGAGCTCATGCTGGAGTTTGTGGTGGCCATGTCAATGGACAAATGTTAGCAAAGAAAATCCTTAGACAAGGATTCTATTGGCCAACCATGGAAGAAGATTGTGTAGGATATGTCCGTAGGTGTGCTAAGTGTCAACTTCACACCGATAAAATTCACTCTCCTGCATCTTCACTCCATCCTGTTTCTTCCCCATGGCCTTTCTCCATGTGGGCTTTCGATATCATTGGACCCCTTGGCAATCCTGATTCCGGCATCAAGCAAAAGTCTTTCATCCTCACGGCAATGGAATACTTCACCAAGTGGGCAGAAGCTGAAGCATACACGGAAGTCAAAGCATCAACCGTCTGCAAGTTCATCATGAGGAACATCATCACCAGATTTGGAATTCCAAGCACCATCGTCACCGACAATGGACCGCAGTTCGTGTCACAAGAACTGAAAGACCTCTGCAACAGGTATAAAATTGCATTGCATCATTCATCTCCTTATTATCCGCAAGGCAATGGCCAAGCAGAGGCAACTAACAAGACTTTGATAAAAATCATCAAAAAGACGTGTAAATCTAATAAATTCACAGACTGGCCAGAAAAACTGATTGAGGCTCTATGGGCCTACCGAACTTCAATCCGCACGTCCACTGGGCAGACTCCTTATTCCTTAACATTTGGAATGGAGGCGGTAGTTCCATACGAGATCCTTATACCGTCATTAAGAGTACAATTGAATAAGGAATTTTCCATTGATGAACATCATTTAGCACTCTTAGACGAGAAAAGATGGTCAGTTGCTAATCATGCAAGAGTGTATCAAAATAGATTAGCACGTTTTTATTAAAAGAAAGTCATTGAATGTAAGTTCAAAGTTGGTGAAATGGTCGTCAAAAGAATTTTTGTAAAACCTGGTGGTCTACGCTCTAAGCTCCAACCCAATTGGGAAGGACCTTATGTTGTATCACATGCTTTTCCTAGTAACGCTTACCGTTTAGTCAATGCAAAAGGAGAAGAGCTGACTCACCCCTGGAATGGTTTGTATCTCAAGAAATACTACCCTTAGGTTAAAGAGTCGATCAGCATGGTGCAAAGACCAGTGGAATCAGAAAATTTATAAACTCGAATTCCCTTATCAGTCTGAATAATTTAATTCAAACACATTACTACATACACTGACACGTTTGATTCGTGAGTAACAAGAGATGCCAAGTTCTAAGGAATACCGAAAGCTTGACTGAAAGTGTAAAGTGCAAATCATTCTTTTCAAATAAAATTCTGTTTTTACACTCGGCCCATGATGTCGGAACGAGGCTTAGAATGGACTACCTGGAATACCCGCCATCTTAGTAGGAGGCCGTCATAAAAAAAATGGAGGATATCCATCCCAAGAAAGAAAAGAAAAGCAAAAGCAAAAGGCAAAAGCCAAACATCAAATCAAAAGGCCATTACACTACAAACGTTACATCAAGGCCATGAAATAAAATGAAAGGGAACGCAAGGTCGATAAATACCCCGAAAAGAAAATGACTGAACCCCAACATATATTAGGGTAGGAAAGGAACATCTTTTTAGGTCTCCAGAGCCTTCTCATGGGCTTTCTAAACCAGTTCTTCCTTTCTTTCTAAAGAGGCGTACTCCAAACTTAAGGAATGGCAGAGATTGACTAAGGAATAAATCATCAAATGGGATCACGAATGGAAACACAAGGTCAAACACGATGGGTTTAAGTTAGATTATTGAAGAACAATTTGAGAATTAAAGTTAATAAATGAATATGATCTTTTGATCTGAGTACCATGCTGGTCTTTTTAGTGTGCACTATATTCCAAAATCCAAAAAAAACACATATTTCAAAATTCAAAAAAATATACATATTTCAAAATCAAAAAAAAATATACATATTTCAAAATCCAAAAAGGTACATATCCCAAAATCCAAAAAAAGTACATATTTCAAAATCCAAACAAACATGAATATTTCAAAACAACAAAAATATTTCAATTTGCATCTACTTATTGCATCTAGTATGCTTCATTCCTTTTATTTTTAGTGAGCATATGTCTGCTTGTATGTTGCATTTTACTTACAGTTCGATTACCTTTGTTAATAAAGGCTATGCCCCTTGACCCTTCTACTAAGAAAGGGATTGATCGACCATTCATTTGGTCAGGCAATGAGCTAAGCCTAAATAGATACTTAACTTGTTTGTTAAGTAATGTGCAGGAACGAAAGCTAAAGAGTTTACACAAATGCCAAGACACAAGAATGAAGGCCAAAAGTCTCATGTATATATCAAAGGAGTTTCTTACATGATATACAAAAGAAAGGCAAAAATACATAAGCCCTCAAGGCTGGCTCTCTCTTGCCCCCTCGTCGAGCTGACTCTGAGCCTCGTCAGGCGCGTCTGACGGTGAAGCTCTAGGAGGCGGTGGTCCCATCAGACTCGGACCAGCTTGGCCTGATGATATGGCCACACTCGCGGTGAACGCACTCCCGTTCCCCCTCTCCTGCGCTCGCTGGCGGGCACAACGGTAACGCTCCTCCACGCTGCGACGCTCGTGCTCTGCAACGCCAAGCTGGACCTGGAGAGCAGTCATCTCAACATCCACTCGCTGTCGCTCCTGCCGCTCCCGTTCTCGGTCCTCGGTGAGCACCTCCAGACGGATCTGGAGTCGCGTCAGCTCAAGAGGGAGGTCGTCGCTGGAGAGGCGTGCCAGCTGCTCCTCTAGGGCTCTAATACGTGCAGCATCAGCCTCGGCACAAGCAGCCGCTGCACGAGAATACTCCAGCTTCGCCTCGGCCTTCTGAAGGGCCTCCTGAAGCTCGGCAACCTGCAGAAGAAGTCATTGTTAGTCCAAGGCAATCAAGCAATCAAAAATCAAATCAAAGGGAAAGGCTCAAAACTCACTCGAGCGGCACGATCCTCCTCCGCGAGAGAGGCTCGGTGGATGGCGGATGTGAGCTGGCTCTCGAGGTCAGCCAGAGCAGCCTCATGTGCGGCAGAGTAGGAGGAGGATGAGGCCCCATATACAGGGGGAGCCGCCTGGGTGTAGACGGCTCGCTGCACCAAAAGACAATCATCAGCGGTTATTCGTCAAAACAATTAATTAATTAAAACATTCATATTCATCCATACATACCAGGTCGAAGAGTTCCTTCTGGACCTGCTCTAGCTGGGCCTCCGCGTCATGTAGGCGGGCCCGGAGGTCAACGATGATCGCATCTCGCGCATCCTGCATATCATATACATACATTCATTCACAAATATAAATTAAGATAATAATAAAGTGAAAGACGCATGAATGCATACTTACATCGAGTGGTCGGAGGAGCCGAAGCTGATCGGCGTAGTGGGCCCGGTACTGCTAGAGGTAGGCCTCGCTACTCTCCGCCTGGGACTCCACCCTGACGCTACGGCGGTGCCAGTCCTCGCACTGCTCCGGGAACTTGGCACGCCAATCGGTGGGGGCTTGCTTGCCCCTCATGCTCCTTTTGACGCCCTCCGAGACCTCCTCATTGATCCACTCCTGGTGGAGGCCCAGCGTCCTCATCACGAGCCGCAAGCGGAGGGGCTCGATCTCGTTCAGGCAGTACAACCACATCTACCTGCCGAACCTCCTCTGGCCAGCCGTCACCCACGGCTGACCTTCCTCGCCCATACCAAGGTAGGGGCGCTAGATCACCTGCATACAGGTTAGATGCATTCATATAAATAAACTTGCATTTAATAAGGAAAAATTGCATTTAATGAACAAAATTGAACAAGTTAAAACTCACCAGCAGCTCGAGGTAGTCTAGAAACTGACGGCGAAGGGCCGTCAGTTGGTGGTGCTGGGGTGCTGTATCCACAATTAGCTGCCAACGGCAGGCCAATGGGACGGCACCAGGTCGTACTATCCGCGCTCGGCCGAGCGGGAAGTAGTGGTAGCTCCAAACCTGCATGCATGAACATATAAGTTAGAAATCATCACATCATATCACATTGCATATCATAAACAAATAATAAGACAATTTAATACCTGGAGGAACAGCGAGAAGCCGCTGATGGTGGTTTCACGGTCAGGCGTGACCGCGGACAGGTCGGCAAACAGGTGGGCCAGAAGGGCCGCACCCTATGCATACTTATGGAGATTATCTAGGTCATCTAACAAATAAAGAAATCTACAATGAATGTGGTCGCCCATCGTACCGAAGAGCAACCGACCAAAGAAAAAGACTAGAAAGACCCTAAGCTGCCTATCTATCTCCTCCCCCTGACTAAGGTCGCTACAATATACAAGGGAGGATGACTATGCTAATCTACTCCTAAATTCTTCCCGGGTCTCGTCTGATCAACGCTGGGGCTCATCTAATCCTAGGGCAGCCTCTACTTCTACCCTAGGGACTATCATGGACTCCCTGCCTAGACTAGACACCTCTATGCCTAGCAGGGCCTCTGCCAACCCCTGGTAGTTGGGGTAAGTCACCCCACTTACAGGCCGGCCATCTACCCTGAGGCCAGTGATCCTGGCCACATCCTCTAGAGTTGGGACCATATGGCCCCAAGGCATTAGGAAAGCCCGGCTTTCCGCATGCCACCTCTCCTGCAGCGCCTGCAGGAGGACTAAATCGAGCCAGAACGGCTCGATCTCGAGGATCTCGCCGAACCCCATCCGGCGCAGGCGCGCCTTCTGGAAGTCCGGGAGTCCCCGGTATGCACCTATCACTAAGTCCCAACTAATCCTGGCTCTCATCGTCCCCTACAAATGAAAACAAGGAATTCCATCAGTTAATGAACATAAAAGCAGATAAAATATTTCTGAAATGAAAGGCGTCGAGTCACATGGACGCCTATTGAAAGGCGTCCACATGTCCTGACGCAATTTGAGATCATTTTCTGTCCATTTAAAAATATGGAATTTAGCTTGAACGGTGTCGGACCAGAGCGACGCCTTTTGAAAGGCGTCACCTGGTCTGGACGCAGTTCAAGCCCGATTTCGGGTTCTTCCAAGAACCCCTTTCTTCCCTCCTATTCTCACTCCATTCAAACCATAGAAGGCTTACCAGGTGGAGGTCGCCCTCCCCTCCTTCTTCCACGACCACAGGCACCGGAGGAGCCTCCTCCTCCTCCAAGAACGCCGCCGCCGCGGCGAGTTCGGCCGGCACTTCCTCATGAGCTTCTTCCGTTGGAACCGCCGTGAGAGAAGCCGTTCGCCACCTCTTTGCTAAGGCCTTGGCCTTACGAGATCCTTCCCCATGCTCCATGATATTGAGAGAGAGAGTTTTGAGGAAGAGAGAGAGAAGATCGCCGGAGAGCTCGGGGAAGAGAGAGAAGGTTTTGGGGAAAGTGAGGAAGAAAGGGGGGCCTTCGCAGGTTCTATTTGAAAAGTCTAAAACGCGTCTGGGTACAGCGACGCGTTTCAAGGCGCATAAATTGAGGCGGCATGGCCAGCTGTTTGAAATTGAGTGAAAGGCGTCTGGTTAGGGCGACGCGTTTCAGGTTACCGCCAATTCTTGTCAGAAAGGTACAAAGCATGATCATGAACGACGTCTACACATCAAGACGCGTTTCAGGGGATTAATCACAGAATTGATGGCAGAGTTCTGGGAAAAGTAAGAGAGAGAGTTGAAAGGCGTTTGTCCTAGTAGACGCATTTTAAGCTTAATTCAGGATTTTGAGGATTAATGGCTAATTTTGGAAAATGAATTATTGTTGAAAGACGTTTTACTGAGTGGACGCGTTTTGGATTAAGTAAACCCGAACTGTCACGTTTTAAGGAAAAATCTGATTTTTACTAAGGGAAAAATCATGGACATATCACAGGAAGTTAAGGGGAGATTTCAAGGCATAAAGGAATGACTCTTTATTCAATAAAATCCTTTATTACATCAGGAAAAGAAAAAAAAAAGGGAACACTTAAGGAAGAAGTTCATGAAATGCTTGTACGTATGGAAATTTCAATCCTCTATCTCTATTTTTAGAGGATTTTACATGATGGCTAAAGCTAATGTTCTATAAGGTAGCAATAAGTTCTGCAGCTTCGTAGTCTTCATCGGATTCCAGAGAACGTCTTTTGATTGGAGATGTATGGGAGAACTCGGGGAATTCATGGCAAGGCAGGCTGAGCTGAGGATAGCATCGATGGGGGTTGTACAGCACGAGCTCAGTAGCATCGATGGGGGTTGTACAGTCTGCTCGGGTCTTGAGCTTTGGTACTCGGTTGATCATCCGCTCGTTGAACTTCACGATGTTGGAGATGTGGTGGATCGGGCTGTTCAAGTAGATTTGAGACGGTCTTGCTGACATCCTCGTGTGATATTTAAATTTGAAGTATAGCTCGACCCACAAAGCGAAGAGCAGCATGCACCCATAAGGAGGTTGACCTGTGGACGCCGCAGAGAGCCCACTGTAGAGGTAAGTCAAGATCGCAGTGCTGATGGATTTTCCCTCGAAGATCGCACAGATCGCGCTGACTTGATCATCTTCGAGGATATTGTCTTGCGTGGGAAAGAACAAAGCCCCGGCAAGGCACGTGACGAAAGCTTTCGTCACGTCTTCAGCTTCATCTTCCCTCAGATCATCGATCTCATATAAAGTCCATTCTGCAAGCTTTGCGAGATTGATCCCTTTCCTGGTAAGGCACCCTTTTACCTATGTGGGGTCCTTCATGATTGACGTCAGCAGTTGTTGGCCAGTGATCTTTTCCTTCATCAAGGCCATCTTATTCTTGATCTTCGGAAGGCCCAACAAGAGCTCGGCCTCCTCTAGAAGGATGGTGCACTCGAACTGAGGGAAGAGAAACGTGTGGGTTTGAGGATGCCACTGCTCGATCAAGGCACCCATGGCCGCCCAATCCACGTTTGGGCTCTTGTAGTGCTTAGCATGCACCACCAAGTCTTGAAGATTCCACTTAGAGATGAAGGCTTGCATGGAAAGTTTGGGACTCTTGGCAAGTTTGTGAATCCAAGAGAGGGAGGTGAATCTCCTTGGACCGGAAAACATGGGGTATGCTTGGAAAGATGGAAGAAAAAGATCAATTTAAAAGGAACATGAAGAACATGGAGGAAAAAGAAGAGATTGAAGAAGAAGGATTGAAGGAAAGGAAATTCAACTTACTTGAAGGTTGGGATCCCTTCCGATTAGATGATTCTCCACCTCAGAGAGCTTCTCCAGTGTCCTCTTTATCCTTTTGTTTGAAGAACTCATCTTGTTTTCGAGTTTCTTCCTTCTTGAAGCTTCGAAGCCTTGAAAACCTTGGAAATCCCTTGAACCTTAAAGAAAAACTCCAACTTTGATCTCTAGATTGTGGTAGGATTGCTTGGAAACAAGTTAATGATGTTTATATAGAAGCAATTGCGATCTTAGGAAGACTTTTCCAGATTGGAAAAGGGATGAGCATGGGAAGAGTTGGAATCCGGTTAGGAATCAGCCAGAACCTGTTTCTGCGACTGAAAAGGTGTCGTTGAACAGCAACGTATTTTAGGTAACTTAAAGGCGTCGGCGCGACACGACGCATTTCAGGCTTCTCTGCTATTTTACCCGAAATCCAGTGATTATCCATGTTTTGGTACTTACTTGAAATTGCTGATGAGTTTTTGAATGCAGACAAATCAGGAAAATTCAAATGAAGCTAAAAATCTCAAGAAGATCCCACTGTGGGAGTTTATGAGTCTCGACCGTGGCTAAAAAGACGGTTATCTCTATCCTTTGTACTCTTTCATGTAGTTAATTTGCATCATCATTACTATATGTTAAATATTTATTAAAGTACGTCAAGGTCCTTGTGGTTTTGATTAAACTGGAATTTGAGTTCTCCTACAACAAAAACGGTGATAATTCCAGAGAATTCTTAATCGCACGGATAGGCCGTTGGATTGTTAATTAATGGGAACGATGGTTCCACTTTTGTGAAACAGTGCGTAGATAAACAAGCTTCGGCTTAGCACTGAATCACAAGAATTGGTATCTTGACTCATTAATGACGATTTAACAATATTATCCTTGATTAATTTATATTTTATTTGACTTTATATTTTTCTTTTAGCCCAGCATGCATCATATAGGACTTTGAAATCATTGTGATAAGAATTAATTACTGATTAAGTTTCAGACCATTGATCAAATAATTCCTAACATGATATGAAATATTCCATTATGAGTTGAGTATCTTGATTATCTTTGAGGTTCGCTTAAAAATATCCTTGTAATTCTATCCTTTCTTAGACTCTTTATCCAATATTTCTTGTTTTCTTTTAAGATCCATCATGGCTGCAGCACGTCCACATTGGCTGGCAAACGCTCCCCATGATGAAACCTGCAGTGTCTATGACCTGGGGTACTTCCCACTCCGTGCAGGTTGATCGACCTTATTTTATTTCCTTGTCTACCTCATCCAGACATGATTAATTCCATTGATCTCTTTGAGCTATCTTCATTGATGATTTTGAGAAAAATTCCAATCATGTGATGTTAAGAACGTGTCTCATCACACCTTGGCATCACCTTTTCAGTACATTCTATTTCATTTCACTCCCTTGCAAAGACGATGCCAAGGTGAGGCAGCTGTCGACACGCTAATTTTGACATCATTTTGAGTAAATTTCATATCATATAATAATGCCTCAGAATGGTCTGATATTTAATCATCGGTTAATTTTTATTGATCTTTTTCAGTTAATTATCTAAATAGTGTCGGGTCAAACAGACATAATTTAAGTTAATCAATTATATTAATTTTAACTCAAATTTCAGTTAAAATATGAAGAAGTCTAAAAGACGTCTACCTTGGTAGACGCCATTTAGAGTTTATTCCTATTTTGATGTTTAAATTTGAATTTTAATTAATTGATTAATTAGCTAAAAGACATCTGTTAGGAACGACGTATTTTAGGTTTCCTAAGTTGTTTCTATCTCTTTCCGGATGTTTATCCTTATCTTAATTAGTCTAAAAGGCGTCTTCCTTTGGTGATGCGTTTTAGATAATTACAGATAAAGATAAACTTTTCCCGGATGTTTATCCTTATCTTAATTAGCTAAAAGGAGTCTTCAATGGGCGACGCGTTTTAGATAATTACAGATAAAAATGAATTAATATGTATTTATCTGTTGGTTAAGCTGGATAAACTTCAAAATTTCTCCATGTAAATCCATAGATGTAAAGAAGTCTATAAATACCCAGCCTCTTGGTTAAGTGTCAGTTAGTGATTGTGAGTGATCGTGGCGACAGTGTCAGTGATCTGAGTGATAGTGAGAGTGACAATATTGATAATTGGCGACGACATCCAAACGCTGAAGCAGCGAGGTGCTGCAGCTTCCAAGAGTCGGCATCCTTTCTTCATCCGTTCTTCGTCCATCCAAGATCCTCTCAAGACCAAGGCTTCCAAGGGGCTATCCAGCTTAACTTTCAATTTATTTCTGCATACTTCTCACATTTTTCATCACATTAGTCTCACATTTTTCATCACATCACTCCGTGCAACACACACACACATTAACATTATTTTCTAAACGTATTTGTTAAAGGGGTTTAAAAGACCACTCAGCAAGTGAGTTCGCCTGATTAGTTGCATGTCTAAAATTCGTTCTGGAATGGATACTACTTCTGCCTGAGTCCTCATTATGTTTTCTCTCTTCCTTTCTATTTTTCTTGCAAGGTACAAAAGAAGAGCAAGGGGAGGAATCAACAGCGAACAACAAGGAATCTGAACGATCCTCAAAACTCAATAGCAGCCAAAGCAAGAACAAGGATAAAAAGGGTTCTCTTTCTTCAGCCGGCTGAAGGAGGGGAATCAAAAAACTCAACAATCTCACACGTTTAAACAGGTAGGCGATCAAACTTTCTTCTTTTGGAACTTTTTAGTTAAAAGTTCATGGCGATCACATCACCTAGTTTCTTTTTAATATGTTTATTTTTCACTTAAATAACATAATTTTTCATGATAATCACACACCCGATTTGAGCACTCACAATAAGTTGAATGAGAAATCATACCTATATGAAATGAAATATGTATGCTATCATATTTGATTATTTTTATTAGAAAATACATGTAATTTTTGTATGATATATGTGAGACCATGTTTTGTATCATTCTTTTATTTGAGTTATATACATAATTGTGAATTCTCTATGTTATGGATTATATATCATCAGAATTTTAATCATTATACAATATGTGGTGGGTATGATGCCTACTAAGTTTCATACTCATTAAGTTGCTAACCAAAATTTCAAGAAAATTAGCTAATGAGGTGACCTTTGATCTAGATACGTGAGTAGTAGGTGATCTTTAGAAGTCTTTGCTGGTTGAAAGATTAGCTTCTAGTAAATTTGAGTCTTTCAATTAGTAGTTTGATGTATTAGGTATTATTTTGAGTCTATGATATAACTAAGGGATGCTAGGTGAGTTTGAGAGTTAGTTTATGATTGTTAGAGAGCATTCCTATTAGACTTTGTTTAATGGACTTTGTTGGCTTATTATTTGGAATTATGCGATGGATGGCACTATAGTTTATTATTTTGTGAACTCTCATGCTCTTAATTCCGATATGTATATGTTATGTTATTTATTTGTACCTTCTCTAAATTTTGCTGAAAGTTGGATATGATCGGATTTGAGGTTCGAGGCCATTACACTTTCCTTCCATTGAAGAACTAGCATTTGAAGAGAAATCGAACTCTCTCGGCGAGATCCCCCTTTTATAACTAATTATCGATCTTTTTGACCTTCAAAACATGAGAATTAGAAAAAAAAAAAGGTCTTTTACGAAGTTATATATTTTTTAGTGCACTTTTCAATGGTTCTACCTATGATTAAATTTGAGTTTTCAATAGAAAAATATATGCAAAAAACCAAGATTGTATTATGTCAATCCGTGGATAATGGATTGTCTAAGTTAATGAGCTTCTCCAAATAGTCTAAACGGGTTGAACTAAATTAAATAATGTTACACCCTAAACTTTGAACCCATGTTATTTAATTAATAGACTTAGATTTATTCGACCCATTTAGCTAAATTTAATGAGATTTAGTTAAATGGAGTCCAATTAGATTTAATTAAGTCCTTTAAAGATTTCTTGAGCCTAATTAAGTTGATTAATGGATTAAAATTATTAAAAACTATTTAATATTTACTTAAATACATTTAAAATAGATAAGTCATTAGTTAAGTCAAAATAGGCCCAATAGTCTATTAGTGTCCAATTAGGAAATTAGTTAGTTTTCAACACTTAATCAGATTTCGAACTCTGTAAACTGTGTAACAGTAGTATATTGGAATTGCGATAAGTTCACGTAAAAAATTCTAAAATTCACATATTGGATATGATTAGAAAGAGGATACAAGAGACTATAACTTTGTCTAAATGATCATTAGCTAATTCAGTCGTTAAGAGGGTCGAATTCTAAGAGTATTAATTAAGGAAACCCATTGTATGTAGAAATCTGGATTCCAAATTGCAAATGGACTTATTTCACTTGTTGATTAAGACTCCACATGTTGGAGTCCGACTCTGCAACGAAGGAAACTTAATTTGGATAGTATTAGGAAAGGAAGAGATTATAAATAAGACATTGAGGTCGTACATAAGCTTTCTTGCGCGTGGCCTCAATTCTAGGATAAGTAATATGGTGTTCTTCATCAAGAATTAGAAGAATCTTCTCTTTAATCTTTTAGAAGTTGATTTTAATGGATATATTGTGTCCTTGGATGATTATAGGATGCAAAAGAAGCTCTAAAATAGAAAGACTTAATAGCTAGAGTATAAGGGATTAATTAAATAAGGATTGAAGTGGCATTCTTCGTGTTCTTTAATAGATAGGATATGAAAACCGTTAAATGATATTTTACATAATATAAATATTTCGTTTTGATTTTTAAAAGTGGTCAAGCATGATTTTTAGGAAAATATGCAAGTTCTGAAAATCCTATTTAAAAGGCATCGGCCTAAGTGGATGCCTATTAAAATGCGTCGACCCGAAGCAATTTGAAAACGCATCCACTATTCCTGATGTAATTTTTACTTAAACATTAAGGGTTTCATAAGTCTTTAGGATTAAGAGGGTCATAAGTCTATAACTACGGTTATGAGGACCTTTAGTTATAGTTACGGATCTTTAGCCCCGTTTTTCCAAACCTGTGACCAATTTCTAGGTTGAATTTAGATTAGCCATAACTCTTTCGTTCCGTAGCCAATTGACTTAAAATTTTGATCACACTTTTATTTTGACCTGTTCTACTTGCTGGTAAATTTTCATAAATTTTTTTATTATTATTATTCTGCTATTTATTCGGTTGGCCCAATTCGAGTTAAGTTCTTTGTATGTCATTTTATGCTTTAAATCATTTGTTTGATGTCTGAATTACACGAAACTTCGTCTACATGATTCCTTTGACAACTTGGACTTGTTCAACAAGTTGATCAATTTTTGAATATGTTTACTATTTTCGACCTTATTTATTAATTTTTTTAGCTCTAGAAATAGTTTTAATAGTCGAAAATATAGGGAAAATTACCTGTATATCCTTGAAATCTTTAAATATTACCCCTATACTCCTGACTTTATGAAAACTACCCCCATACCCCCCTAATCTCTAACAAGCACGCTTCATACCCTTACCGTCAACAACAATGGATGGTAGTTAACTCTCATTAGGTTAAAAGGTGAATGTACTAACCTACCCCTAAGGTCTTGTGGCCGGGATTGTTCGTGGCCAGCGCCGCACTCGTGGCCATCCTCCCGCTCTCATAGCCTGGGTTGCTCGTGGACGGCGTCATTGTCCCATTTGAGGAAGCTTGGGGTTGGCGTTGACGCTACCCTATCTTGCCGTAGGTATCTCTCTCTCTCTCTCTCTTTCTCTCTCTCTCTCTGACGGACTGAGATAGGGTAGAGGTGTACAGGAGACCCGATTCAATATTGAGTAGCGGTGTGCAGGATCCCTTGTTGAATTTTCAGCGCACAGAATAGTCACCATAGGTTTCTCTCTCTCTCTCCCTCTTCCTCTCTCTCTTTCTCTATATGTGTGTGTGTGTGTGTATGTGCGACCTCCTCGGTTGACTTCTCCCAATTCAAATCCTACTTGTAGACCTGCACATTGTGATCACTACAGGTCATGAACGGTCACAATGTACAGGATCACATTTTTAGGTAACACTGATCCACTTATTTTGTTGCATTAGACACCCAAATGATCAGTTGATATTTTACTTCCAAGATAATCATTTGCTTACAAACCACCTGAAAGGTCACCAAACATAAACCACCTGACTGATCACCACTGCAGCAAATCATTAAGTGTTCGTCTACTGATTTTAAAATTGTATACTTGGAACAGGTTCTATTGAGGAGTGTCTTTTTGTCTTCAGTGGGTATAGTTTCCATTCTGCTGAGGAGTGTAGATTTGGAATAGGTTGTTATTGCTCTCTTGTTGGGATCCGGGCGGGACGCGAAGAACGTAGCGGAAACGACGAAAAAAAATATCCCGCCTAATGCCCGCTGATTCGATTCAGAACAAAAAGCTTAAACCAAAAAATCGGGTGTAATCAAATTATCGTGCGCAGATTCGAATCTGCTTCCGTCTCGGTTCGGTCGAAGCGATGTCGCGAGTCGCACAAGCGTCCGACCACCAGCGGTATCCATGTGATCCTCCACGGTGGTTCGTCCTCGCTCCCTCGTCCGTATCAGCTCGTTCGCAGAAGATTTGTCGCGGCAACGATGTCCGGAAACCCGCGGACGGGAATTCCCGACTTTCGGGAATCACGCGCGGCGGAGACGAAGACTGTCCCGGCACCTCGAACGGGGCGCCTAGAGGATGAGGAGAGAGAAAGGGTCAGCGGCCAGCATGGGGAAACCCTGGAGCTTGGCCCAGGGTTTCTCAACAGCGCGACTTTTCACAAAAGTCTCCGAATTAATATAAATCCCACTAAAACACCACCGACTAAGAATCTTATTGCGTGTGACCCTCTAGGCCCATTAACCAATCCGATTTTCAGCCCGTTAAGTCCAATAACTAGTTATTGACTTATTGTAATTAATTAATATTTAGATATTAACTAATTACTTAGCCGAATTAACATCGCATGTAAATTCAGTCGGACTTCTGATCAAGTTGGGTGCCAAGTAACACCGCATGATCTCGGAAGGCAATGGGGTTCAGCAACCCACGCATGGAACCTGTCCGTCCACAGTTACTGCGTGGCTATAATCCTTCGTTCGCACAATGCTCTCAAGTTAACCTAGGGTATGGTCAACTGTCATACCCTAGATGGTCAACTCACTTGAATCAGGCTCCGCTGTACAATATCAGAAAACATCTTTTCTGATATTATTTCTGCTATGGCTAGAGACTCCTGCGGATCTATTCTAGAGTATTCTCTCTCCAGTTACCTGAGAGCGAACGATCCTTTATTGAACACATAATCACCTTCGAAGGTCTTCCGCTGGACCCGATCCTTGACTATTAGAGATCCTGTGGATAGGGATTCGTAGGTCAAGGTCAAAGTCCAGAAGTCCACCGACAAGGTGTCTTTGGTGTCTCAAGTCCAAGGATCAACCACGCCACTGTGATGATGAATCAAGCTGGTTGACAGTAAGGTAAATTACCATTCGGTGATTCATGTCGAATCAGTTCAATAAACTCATTCCCTAATGAGCACCTACAGGTTTACCATTGTGTCTCCACACAAGTAACTAATGAGATCAGTCACCATCATCATATGAGCTGGAATAACCTGTACTAGTCTTACCGGATGTTTGATGTCCTTCTCAAACATCCTACGACTAGGAACAATTAAGAATATGTGTTTATAAGTCATCAGTCTCATTATTATGATCTCATCATAATCCAATGACTATTGCACACATTCATGGATTTCATTATGCACAGTTACAAATATGCCAATCTATATAATGAATTTAATGCCATTTATTAGTGAACCAGATTGAAATAGGTGCCTTATGATTGGCTTATCATCTCTCACTGGCTACATGTTTAAATTCACAATTAGAAACTTATTTACAAAGCATTGTTGGTCTTATTTGAAGTAGTTGTTCTTGTTAATGGACAGGAATGGACATGTCTAATATATCATATACAATTAAATTACATTATGGATGGTATTGGAAAAGAGTCACTGGACATGATGGAGAGTTGAAGATGAGTCCTACTGGTTTTAAAATTAAGAGTTTTACATGGACGAGGGATTATGCAAATATTATTGAATTGAAGATGATTGCTTCTGGGTTGATGAAGCAAGATACATAACATGATTTGTATTTTGTGGTTTTAGTTCCAAGGATGCAAAAGAAAGATTTCATAAATGTTGACAGTGATGCAACTTTGCTAGAGGCATTTGATGAATATAGTTATAATTGTGTGATTGATATATATGCTTGTGCTGAGTATATGGTGTTGCCATTAGATGAGGATGATGGTCCAGCAGAAGATATTCAAATGGATACTATTGTTGGGAGTGAGGCTGAAATCATTTTTGAAGATGATCCAAATGTGCAAGTAGAGTCAGATGATAGTTATTATAGCCCTTCCAGTTTTTCTGATGAGGACAATGATGATGATGATTATTCAGTTGATAGTGATGATGATGATTTTACGTTTAGTGACGCCAAGAAACCGGACATGACTGTTGGTGCTTTGTATGAGAATATTTAGGCATTCAGGAATGCCTTATCTCAATATGCTATACTCAGTGAGTTTGAAGTAAAGTGGATCCGCTCTAAGCCAACAAGGATTATTGTGGAATGTAAAAATCCTCAGTGTCCTTGGCGTTTACATGCATCTAGACTTGGTGACGGGGTGACATTTCAGGTAAAGACAGTGCGTGCCCAACACATATGCTCTTCTGAAGATAGACGGAGAAATTCAATGGCTACAAAGAGTTGGATTGCCGAACACTTCATCCCTTGGTTAAGAAATGAGGGAGATGTTAAAGTGAGAGAGCTTGGAAGGAGGCTCCAAGCAACATTTCATGTTGTACTCCTATATCATCGATTGTACAAGGCAAAGGTTCAAGCTTTAAGGATGATTCATGGCAGTTGGGAGGACATGTATACAAGAGTGCTCGACCTACAATATGAGCTTCAGACAAGAAATCCTGGAAGTGAAATCAAATTTGAGAAAGAGGTAGATCTTACATTCAAGAGAATATTTGTGTGTTTTAAAGCATCCATTGATGGTTTTATTGTGGGATGTAGACCTTTAATTGGGTTAGATGGGTGTCATTTAAAGTGCACTTTCCATGGAGCACTGCTTTCGGCCACTGCTATTGATGGGAATTCACACTTGTTTCCAATAGCATTTGCATTAGTAGAGGGTGAGGATAAAGATAATTGGCTTTGGTTTTTGGAAAAATTAAATAAGGCCATTGGACATCCTGAGCAACTTTCATTCATCTCAAATAGACAGAAAGGTTTAGAAGAAGTATTGCCTCAAGTATACACAGGTGTGAACCATAGAATATGCCTCAGACACTTCTATAAGAATTTCAAGAAGTTTTTCCCTGGTGTGGCATTGAAGAAGTTGTTATGGAATGCTGCAAGGGCGTGGAATGACTTTGCATTTCAACGACGCATGAGTGAGATAAAGAAGACGAGTCCTGAGGCACATGATTATTTGACCTCCCCAACTGTCAGGGGGATATGCTAGAGTAGATCCCAATTCACATGCCACTGCGCTTGTAAGCATATCACCAATAACTTCAGTGAGTCATTTAACAATCACATTGGAGATGCTCGAACTCGACCTATTTTAGATTGCATTGATCATATTAGATCCAAGTTGATGAAGAGTATGCATGTCAGGAGGAGTCAAGCTGCAAGGTGGAATGACACTATAGTGCCCGTTGCTAGGGCATACATTGTCACAACCACTAGGGGGTTGGGAGGATATATTTTGGAGAAAAGTACCAATTCTAGTGGGCAAGTTTCAATGCCATTCGAGCGATTAGTTGTAAATGTAGATGAGAAATTTTGCAGTTGCTTGAAGTGGCAAAAGACTGGACTTCCATGTGTGCATGCTTGTGTTTTTATTGCATCATTTAGGAACCCAGAATGGGAGAGATATGTTGATAGATGTTTTACAGTGGAGGCCTACAGGCATATGTATGAAGGTTCTATAAGTCCACTGCCAGACAAAACAAATTGGATTCATCTTGCGCAAGTTGTATACCCTCCCCATACACGTCGTCCCCTTGGAAGGCCTAAGAAAAATCGTATTAGAGATCCGGATGAAGCAAAGCAGGTGAAAAGGATACATAAGTGTCAAAGATGTGGATACTCAGGCCATCATGCCAACACTTGCAAGAACCCCATTAACCCCCCTTCTGCGAGTTCCACTGAAAGGTAATAGATGTGCTTTGCCTTCAATATCACAAGTCTTAATTGCTATCATTTTGTTATGTAAGCATAATTTGTGCATGTGATTGAAAATACATGAATTTCACTCACATATAGTTCACTCAAGTTCACTCACATCACATAATTTTTGTAGGTACCATTGAAAGAGTATTCATGTTATTCGTCCTTCTATATCATCGTTAACTAATGTTTCAATCATGTTTTACTATAGGAGGCTACCAGGTAGGCCAAGAAAAGTGACACCACAAGATGATGCTCGGTCACCACTTGGAAGCTCTTCTGGGCAAATGGGAAGGGGTTGAGGACGGGGACGGGTTGTGCCTGCTCGAAGCCGACCGGGGACAAGTATACAAGAGACTATTTTGTTGTTTTGTTTGCTGCCACCTAAACTCTCTTTTACATGGGGATATATGTGAGCCTCTAAAAGATGTTATGATTTTGTAGGTTTTCTATGGGTGATTTTGTAAGCCTCTTGTTGATGCAGTTGATGTTCAGTACTGACTAGAGGGTCAAAGATGACAAGTCAATGGATGACAGGTTAATTTTTGTATGTATCCATAGTAGGAGAACCCTAATACTCTAGTGGATGGATGGATGGCTTTGCCATGCTTGTGTAAAGGCCAAAGATCTGGAGTGGTTAAAAATGCGAGTTATATGATGTTTTTTCTATATACAAATGAATGGCATGCTCTATGTTTATTATGAATGGCAAGTTTATGTGATGTTTACGGATGACAATTTTATGTGATATGGAATGGATGTCTGCATTGTAAAAATTTTGGGTAAGAACCTTGACCACCTCCAATGCAAATTCACATCTAATGAACAATTCGTCTAGAGATTCCTCCCTCAACACTCAAAGCATTTTAAATTGCTAATATCTGCCATAAACCAAGCTAGCCTGTCACAGGTGTCTGCATTGTGAATGCGGGACTAGCATCACAAGCCACACGCATTTCCCCACTGCCAACTTGTATCCTTTCACAAGCCTTTTGCACCAAACAATCCTAAGGGGTTTATTGGGAAAGCCCTTGGCCAACCAGGTCTGAAGCAGTCAGTGTGGGTTGGGGAGACAGGATTCAGGGAAGTTGCTGCATACATTCTGGATTATGACAATTTTGCCAATGTGCCTTCCACTGTTCTTGTCAAGGTGACTCACTTAGTCTTCAACATCAATGAAGTTAACAGCAGTAGCAGCAAGTTTCATGATAAAAAGAAGAAATTTATCAGTAAGATTGCATCATTCCAACAGTTCATTCCTCATGATTTTGATGCTAGTGACCATGGCACCTCTAGCTTTCTTGTTGCTGTTGTGCACCGCATTGGTATACTTGATATTAGGATCTTCAATACAGACAAGCATGCAGGTAATCTGTTAGTGAGGAAACTCAATGGTGGGATTGGTAGGTTTGGGTGTCAGGTGGAACTTATCCCAATTGATCATAGCCTTTGCCTATCTGCATTGTGAATGCGGGACTAGCATTACAAGCCACACGCATTTCCCCACTGCCAACTTGTATCCTTTCACAAGCTTCCGCTACTTTATTATAGGGTAATACTTGTTTCAATGCTTTGTACATTGCAATTTATGACATCCGATGCAACGGATTGGACGGTCATTAAGCAGTGGAAGGGATTGGTTTATTAATTTTTATTATTATTTTTAGATTTTCAAAATTTTTTTGAGCATCACGTCAAAGATCGGACGGTATAATTACTGAACTCAAATGGCTCCGAATTAGTTGTATTTTTTTGAAAAAAAATAACTTTTTTGCATGCAAATCGAGGCATTTCACAAAAAATATATATTAAAATATACAGTCAATTTGTGTGCGATTCAAACTCACTGACTGTACAGTCCGATTTTAAATCGAAAGCTTCAAAAAAAAATTAAAAAAAAAACCCCGTCTAACGTCGAATATGTTAGAACAGACAACAATGTCTTGAACATTGCAATCTACCAAGACATTACAGCAACTATTACCATTTATCATATGCAAATCCTTTGAAGTTGGGGAAGTCTTAAAAGAGAAGTTATATACATCTCAAAATAAATGATGAAGGACAACATAGAAAAGAAGAACTCCCACAAAATACAACACATCATTTTTCACAATCTTGGTAAAGTATTCCATGAAGTTCTGTTTAGTTTGTCAACCTTCGTTTCTAATGACTTCCTTTATTTTCGAGTGATCGAAATCTCTCCTCTATCATGTCTTCCATTCCAATCAGCTGATATTTTAAGTCTATGCTTGTGTAATGTGTATCATCTACCCAATGAAAATAATCACATCCTCCATCCTATAATTCAAATAAGACCAAAATATCAAAACAATTATTCTCAACAAAGGAGAAGCAATATTTGAAATATTTTAACAAATACTTACATTCCAAGCTGCGCATCTATAGAATCTTCGTCCTTTGCTACTTACTTTGGTGGAAGTGTAAGTCCTACATCTTTTTTTGCAATAGCACTCAGGGACATCATTCATGTCCCCTGAATTATAAGATGGACGACCACGGGTTATTGAATGTCCACTAAATTGCTCACTCATGTTGGTGGCCTAATTGAATTATAATATGAACAACCATGGGTTATTATTCGACATTTAATTATATTTCTACATTACGTATGTATCATCCACGAAAATCCTACATGTTGGTATCACCCAACATAATAGTCCCGCCGATGTCATCCTCACTAGCACCGCCAATCTGTAATGAGACCTGCTTGCGACCACTGCCGATGCCGTCCTCGCCACCGCCACCACCGCTACAAATTTCCTCACCACTGCCGTGGACCTGCATGCCACCAAGTCTGCCAATGCCGTCCTCTACACCACCACCACTGCTACAAATCTCCTCACCACCGCCGTCGACCTGCACGCCACCAAGTCTGCTAATGCCTTCCTCTACACCGCCACCATCGCTGCAAATCTCCTCGCTACCGCCGTTGACTTGCACGCCACCAAGTCTGCCAATGCCTTCCTTACCACCACCGTCGACCTGGACGCCACCAAGTTGCAGACTACTGCCAATGCTGTCCTCGCAACCGCCGTCGACCTGCAAGACACCAAGTTGCAGATCACCGCCAATGCCGTCCTCACTACCGCCGTTGACTTGCACGCCACCAAGTTGCAAACCACTGTTGATGTCGTCCTCGCCACTGCCGTCGACCTGCACGCCACCAAGTTCCAGACCACCATCGATTTTCTTGTTGCCAGCATCACCGAGCAGGGGCGTCCTCGCCACCACTGTACTGTACAAGCCCTAAAGTTGGATAACTACAGCTCTTGGACTCGCACAAAAGGTAAACGAAAAGGAAAGGTAAACTTACGGGAGTCATGTTCAGAAAGGATATTTTTGTAATCTCATTACAGCCGTTTCATCCGTTAGAGAATAAATTGAGGAATATTCTTCCTCCATAGACGTCTCTAAACCACAAGTGTATGCAGACCAATAGTTAGAGATTAGGGGGGTATGGGGGTAGTTTTCGTAAAGGTAAGAGTATAGGGGTAATATTTAAAGATTTTAGGAGTATACAGGTAATTTTCCCAAAAATATATGTATTATTCCAAAAAAATTGAGAATATTATTGGAGCCTATTATTCGGTCTAGTAATCTATTGGCATTAGTTTTAATTTGATTATTCATCTATGACCATGTTGCCTTTTTAAGTGACTAGTTTGTATGTAAAAGCATGTATTTTGACTTATATTTATATGTAACACCTTGCTAATTAAATTTTCAGATCGATACTCATCTTTTGCTCATTGTTACTCTATTATGTCATATTTGTATGACCATGTTTGGACATTATCATCCTAAGGACATTGTAGGACCTGATTCTGGTATAAGTTATCTGTATTGGATAGAACATTTTGTGTGTGAAATCCGAAGGCAATAGGTAAAATCCCAACCAGGCAGTAAGTACAAAGTGCCACGTGAAAAAAAGTGTTACACTGAGCATGAGCAACTTCTTGAATCCATAGGGACCACCTCTTGAAACCTACTTGTCATTTGTATGGCTATGGTAGGACATAGACTCTTTGGTTTTGCGTAGGACTAAGACTTTTACATCATTTACCTAGATATTTTGATATTTGTTTGTTTGGCTCCTTATGATGTAATTTGGATGTATGTCCATTAACAATTTGACACAATACGTTTGATATGATTTGATTGGCATAAAATCTAAAATTTTTGCTCTATTATGTCTCACTGAACTCAGCTTATTCTTTGAAATTTCATATGCACTTTGTCCTCTGAATTTGTTCCATGCTTAAGATCTATATTTGCCCATATGCCATAATTTGATGAGATTTGTTGGACTACTATGCCATGCCATTCATTACGTGATATATAGTAGGAAATATATGATACGTTCCTTACATGGCTAGTAGATTTGATAAGTCATATGTGAATTCGATTTGTCCATCATATTAAGTAAACTATATGTTATTCGATTTGATCATATTATTAGAAAGCACATGTGATTTGATAAATTTATATGTGACCATATTTTGTATCATATTCTTATTTGAGATATATGTAGGACTGTGAATCTTACTTAATTAGTTATCATCACTTTTCAACTATTATATTATTTAGTATTTGGTGAGTCTCATTTCTTACTGAGTGGTTGTACTCATAAATCTAATTAACAGTTTTAGAGTTTCCCGAGGAGGAGAAGATAGATTTTTGATTTGGTGGAAATTGTTAGATCAGAATATTTCTGCTATTATCTAGGTAGATTTGCTTATCTGTTCAATAGATTGATGTAATAGGGATTGAGAGAGAGAAATATGTACTTTTCCTTTTCTTTAGTGAGTTGAGTGATTTTATCTCATATTGATATTTGGTATACTTTAAGATCCTAGTATTGATGTTATACATTTGTGGAATTATAATATTGCTTAGTTATTTGTCTTTTATCATTCATATTCGTTTCATATGTTATTTGATTTCGTAGTTATGTAACTTGAATCCGAAGTGAGTCTAAATGACTGAACCGGATCATGGCGTAACAATTAAAATTGTCTATTGAGCTGAAAGATACGATATAACATGTTTAGTTCGCCATGATATGTAATTAGACATCATCTATATTTCAAATTCTATTATATGTTTAGCATGTGCTGGGTAATGATGCCTACTGAGTACTTGTAGTCATAAACTTTGGCTAATGAGTAAACTTAGATGTAGATTCGCTAGGATTTGGAGAGAAGATTAGCATAAGGAGGTGCTGCATAGTGGAGTTTATAGTTAGTGTAATTTTCAAATGTAGTAGACTTGATGTAGTAGGGCTATCTGAAAGAGTTATATGGTTTGTTATTTTTTAGTGAATATGAGTTTTAGTTTTCTATCAGCAGAATTATATATTTGTGAATTT
The DNA here is from genome assembly GCA_030544215.1 of Zantedeschia hybrid cultivar. Classification (NCBI taxonomy): domain Eukaryota; kingdom Viridiplantae; phylum Streptophyta; class Magnoliopsida; order Alismatales; family Araceae; genus Zantedeschia; species Zantedeschia hybrid cultivar. The sequence goes on along the minus strand of JARZZO010000013.1, from coordinate 7,435,387 downwards.
TGTTATTCGACTGTTTGTTGGATTTTATGAGATGGCAATGGCATTGATGTTTAGTTTGATTGTGGAATGTCTCAATTCTCTCATATCTGTATGTATGTTTTGTTAGTGTTGTATGTGTCTGTTAAGTCAATCACATATATTGTACAATCTTTTCAATTTATAATATTAATGACATTACATTCATTATATGTAAATTATATTCTTTTAACTATTTTATAATGAAGTCTATGAATGTGTGCAATAATTGTCAAATTATGATGAGATCATAAAAATGGTATTGATGACTTATAAATACACATTCAAGTGTTCTTAGTTGGAGGATATTTGAGATGGACATTAAATATCTTGTGAGACTAGTCATGTTACATCTGCTCATTTGATAAGGACGACTAGTCTCATAGTCACTTGTATAGAGGTACTAAGGTAAACCTATAGTTGTTCACTGACCTAGATGGTAATTTATCTAACTATCAATCAGCTTGATTCAATGTCACAATTGCGTGATTGATTTTTGTACCTAAGACATCAAAGACACCTTATCGGTGGACTTTTGGACTTTGACTTTGGCTAATAGATCTTTAACCATAGGACCCTAATCGGTCAAGTGATCGGATTCAGAGGAATACCTTGAAGGTGATTGAGTGTTCAATATGGGAACATTTGCTCTTGGTAATTAGAGAGAGAATGTCTTAGGTACGATGTGTAGGAGTCCTTAGTTAGGGCAAACACTTATCAAAAAATGTGTTTTTTGATATCGTGCAGCGGCATCTAATCTAAGTGAATTGAATAGATAGGGTTTGATAGGTGACCATGCCCTAGGTTAGCTCGAGAGTATTGTAAGGATAAAGGATTATAGTTAACGGAAGGTTCCTTAAGTAGGTTGTTGAATCTTGCTACCTTCCGAGATTTTATATTAATCTAGGACTTTTGTGAAAAATCACATCAACTTAATATGAATAACCACTGAGAGGAAACCCTAGGCCAAGCTCCAGAGTTCTCTCTCTCTCTCTCTCTCCATAGATTGATTCCATGCTAAAGTTTGGATCTTTAATGATTTTCTAGATTCATTGTGATGAATCAAAAAGAAAAATTGAATCAGGTCGGTGCGTTGGGTGTTATGTCAGAGACTCTTGTGCGTAAGAGTCTTAAGAATCAGGTCAGTGCCTTGGGTGCTATGTCGGAGACTCTTGTGCATAAGAAGTCTTAAGAAAAGGCTCTTACGCATAAGAGTCTATAAATAAGATTTCTTTTAAAACGCTTAGCACCGTGCGTGCGGTGCGCATGAACGCCCTAATTCGCATATTAGCAATATATATATATATAATGCTAGAGTACGATGAAGGTAGTTAGTGTGGTTCCACCGCTTAAAAAAGATGGACCATTAGATTAAGATCTAACGGATCCAAAAAATAAAAACAAAAACAAATGTAGCCCCCTCCTTATTCTGCTTTGCACGGAACTGCCCTCGCGCGGAACGAAAGAGGACTGTCCGATCAAACGATTGGACGGTTCCTCTTTTTATTTATTTATTTGTTAATTTTTTCTTCTCTTCCTCCCTCCTCACCTCTACCCCTCCATGAATTACAGGCGCCAAGGACGTCGTAACATATTTTTTTCTCCCATCTTTGTTGATCTGATGGTTGAGAAAACAGTACAGTAAAATCGTACCAAATGTTGCTGCCGTATAGTAGAACTACTGTCTATATATAATGTGTGTGGTGGGCACCCGATACAAGTGGTGCCCCCTTACTCCGGTGGCAATGGAAGTGATGAGCCCCATCCCCCCACCCCAATTCAAAGATGAGGTAGTTTAGTAATCTTCTTCTCTACTTGCTCAATGATCATTATCTTCTAACGAGTAAAGAGAACATCTTTGACATATCCTCGCAATCGCCAACAGACATTAACCTTAGGGACAAGTTTGATATTGTATCATTTTAATGAGGATATATGTTATATTGCATTAATAAGAGCGGTATATTTGATATTTTGTATATAAGGAAGATTTACATAAACTTAAACGCATGTTTTATTTTTGGTTGAAATTGTCACACTTGTCCCCTCCAAGACAATTCAGTACGAGAGGGCACTGGCGCTCACTTTGATGCTTTGACCTAACTTTGCAAATAGCGTTATAGGATAAGAAGAAAACAGTGGCAATTCGTTTTTCTTACCTTTCTATTATATATAGGGCATGTTTGCGCAGCCTATGATTGGAAGCACTTTAACATTTTTATCTAATTATTTTGTGAGAAAAAATATAAATGTCGGAAACCATTTACATAGCATTTAATTTATTTTTTAACTTCCAACGGAAAGCTTTAACTTGCAACTTTTAAAATATTAAAGAAAAAGTAGAATTGTTAAGGAAAATTAAAACTATTTACATAGCATATAATTTATTTTTTAACTTCCAACTAAAAGCTCTAATTTGGAGCTTTTTTCCTAAATATTAAGGAAAAAGGAAAAATTGACTTTTACAATTACCTAAAATTGGTTATAACCACTTCTAATTATTTTTTGTCATAGAGAGTAAGAGTCCATTTGGTTGCACGTAAAACATAATCGGATGGAAAATGTTTTCCAAGGAAATCAATTTACGAGGAAAATGAAAACGTAATCGACTATTTGGCACTTCTAAAAATATATTTGTTTACTTATAAAAGAATTTTCGCATTACAAATTTCTTAACATAGATATGGCAGAATCAAAAGATTTTTTTTTTATTTTTCTGAACTGAGAGAATATCCCAACTCTACATTTGATTGGATAATTCAAATAAAAAAGCCAATATCTTCACATGATCAAAATTCGAACCGCAACATTAAACGATATTTTCTTTCTTTTTAATTTTCAGCTTGGGGTATATTTAGCCTGGTTCTATGTAAAATATATTCGATTGGGAAGAAAATTAATTTACAAAGAAGATAAAAACATAATCTATCATTTGGTACTCTTTAATTTTTTTTCATTTATTTATTTTCCTGTAAAATATTTTCTTAAAAATAGACTCAATATTTTTCAAAAAATCTTTTCACTTGTTTGTTTTCCAGTAAAAGAACTTGAACTGTCTGATCAGACACTTATGAGATTATTAACATAGATAACATAGTCAATTGACTTTTCTTTTATTTTTTGAGTTGAGAGAACAACCAACTCAGCCTTTGATCATACATTTCAAATAAAAAAGACCATGTCCTCAAACCATCAAAATTTGAAAGATCAGTAGAATTTTTTTTATTTTTTTTTGAGTTTGGAGAACATTCTAACTTGACATTAGATTAGACGATTCAAATAAAAAAATCATGTTTCCACGCTGTCAAAGTTGAAATGGCAAAGTCAAAATATCTTTTTATTTTTCTTCTATTTTTTTGGTTGTCAAAATGTCATAACTTGACATCTGACTAGATGGTTCAAATAAAAAATATTACGTCCCTACATGTTACGTATTATATATTTAGTTGTATTTAAAATATATTAGAATGAAAATAATTTTAAAAATAAGTTTTATTATAAAAATATATTGTTATTTATTTTTCTATGTAAAAGTGAAACTTTCGTTACGTTTCAACAGTATCATATATTGTTTTAAAGATATACTTGTAAAATTATAATATCTTAAGTTTTAAGAGTGTAAATATAAGTAATTCCAAAGAGATAATAGCTTACTGCACTGTTAGGGGTTATTACGTCGCTTGATAGTACAGTCGTCAAACTAAAAAAAAAGAAAAATTTGAAATTTTTTTTTGAAGTCCCCAATATGTCCTACATGTCCATATAATTGACTTTTCGATCGGACATCCTAAAAAAAAATAAAAATTCAAAAATCAAGGCTTGATGAACAGTAATATACTATTCATTGAGGATCAATTTTTTAATTTTCATAATTTTTTTTGAAGGCTTCTAACATGATCTACATGCTCATATAATTCGATTTTCGATTGGACATCTCAAACAAAGATGAAAATTCGAAAATTAAGTCCCAATGAACAGTAGTGTACTATTCATTAGAGTTCGATTTTTTATTTTTTCACATTTTTTGATTTTTGTTGAAAGCCTCCTGATATGGCCTACATGTCTATCTAATTCGATTTTAAATTGAACATCTCAAAAAAAGATGAAAATGTATTTTAACCGTAAAAAAGAAAAAGTAGTCTCTTTTATTTTTAACAGACAGCACCCACAGTCCTCAGTAAGCTTTCCAGGAAAACTGCATACGGACCTTCTCTTTCGATTCCAAAATATTGATTTAGATGGAGTCAACATATTATCTTTTATGTTACCTAAGGTTTTGAGGGTTACTAAATAAATCTTTATATCATATTTTCTTGAAAACGTTTTTCTAACTGCCATTTTAAGGGTTACCAAATGAACCCTAAGTCAAAAATAACTTCCAATTCGAAGTTACATGTCCATAGACCCCTTGTACGTCCAATCTGTGGGAAGAAGCAGCAAGGGATGACGTAGGGAAATGCGATTGTCCAGTGCAGTCGGCATCAGTCACGGGGACCTGCACGAGGCTGTTTGGGGAGGGTGCGGGCGAGGCCTTCCGATTCAGTCAGATGTTTTAGGCGACTCATGTCTTTTTTTTGAACGTGACCCAATGATTTTTGAGACTTAGTCTCCAACTCAAAAAGTTGAGGTCCAGCGGCCGAAGATCTTAAGATTTTTTAATTTACTACACTCGATGCAACATGGCTGCCAAACAAGCGACGCGGAGGCACTGCTCATAAAAGACCGCCTACAGAGGCGACAATTCCATCCAGACGGACGAACAGTCCAAAGACCAACCACACCCATACCCATGATGAACGGGTCAAACTCGCGGCCTTCCCGGACAGGGAGGGTGCACCGTTACGCTACATCGCCGGATGCAGGCTACTCATGTCTTAAAAAAAGGGAAAATCACCTCAGTGCTGAGTGAAAAAGGAAGCCTAATCTTTAATTCCCGGATGCAACGTGTGCACCAGGGAACAAGGGCAAAAAGGGCAGCCGGTTCCCCCTTCCTCGCCTACCACTGATCAGTATACATCGGAGAATTGGTGACTGCCGAAGTCCCCCACAGCCCTAAATTGGGGTAATCCAGACCCTTAAAAGGACAAAGTGCAGCAGCTTTCAGCTCGACAGAGCCACCTCCACAGTGTATACAGCAATGGAGATGATCTAGACTTCTATTTCATACCGCAGATTGATCAAACATCCTTGGTGAGAGGTACAGGTCCCAAGTTTTGCTGCCCACCTTCATACGATCTGGCAATAGATGCAATTTAAGAATGAACAAACAATAAAAAAAAGTTGTGCCCCCCACTCATCCGTCACTTTTGAGGATCAAGTTAAAGATCAAGTAATTGCACCTTTCAAGTACAATGACTTATCCCCAACTCATTTTCTTCCTTTTTTTTATTGATTGTATTAAAGTTACACTCATTTGTAGATAGGGATGCCTGAAATGACTCATCCTTGTGTCTATTTAAGCTTATCCCGATGTCATCAAGCATGTATCATATAACCTGTTGGCAATCTGACCACAATTGGGTGTGTGCTGTACAAATGGGATTCCAGCGTCTTCTGATATAAAGCACTAACAGATACATTGTTAAAACCAAGAGCAGCTGAGAGCAATCTGGAAAACTGCCAAATTTTCCTTTTGGTAAGATTGTCCAGAAGTTGAGGAAGAAGAGGATATCAATATACAAGCGGGAAATGTGAGACACAAAAAGAAAAGCATTATGCTATATGCTCTGACTACTTAGACCCATTTCATCTATCAGATATACAGATTCACCATATATGAAAAATGCTACTGACGAACCCATTGGGATTTGTTCCATCTATACCATAGGGTTGCCCTTTGATCAAGAAGAGAGAGACAAATGACTATGCTGTGAGGAAAAAAAAAGAGGTTCTGGAGACAGGATTAGACAAATAGTGGCCACAAGCTCTGGAGGAGGACTGCAGACATTCTGAACAATGCTGTAGCTGCACATTCACACAGAAGGAAAGAACTTGTTGAGATTAAAAGGCAACGAATAGAACTCCTCGCTCCTAGTATCCGTCCTGAACGATCTGAACTTGTCCCACCAATGATAACCTCTGTCCTTCCTTGTAGCGCTTTCATGCGGATGCAAGGTATTATCCAAGAAAAATGCCACGAAGCCAGCGACGAATGCCTCTGAGGAGAATATGACATTGATGATGTCATTGAACTGCAAGCCCAAATAGTTCTTCAGCAAAGATGAAGAAGTGATTGAAAATTACATTCACATAAAACTAAGGGTAGATTTCTTCCATACCCATCTTGCGCGTGTGTGAACAGGACCATAACCAGCTACAGAGGTATACTCATTGAAGTACTGAGGAACTGATAAGCCCATGAAAACTGAGAACCCCAGGATGAACTTTGTCCTGAAGCTGTTTAGGTTGCAAAACTGAAGGAAGCTCAAACCTGCCGCCCCTGTTCACTCATGATAAAAGATAGAACATTGGTCATTGTAGAAACTTGTGTTTGCATTAAATCAAATCCCTAACTGCCAGCATAGATAAATCAATTCCAAGTTCTTCAAACGTACCAACGTATGCAAAGAAAAGGCAATATAATGCTGCAACTATGGGTGCAGGAATAGAAGCGAAAACTGCTCCAAATTTTCCTGCATTGACACGAGAAACGAATCAATCAAATAACCCAACAAAATCTGGATATCCTGATTTTTCTATGTTCCGTCTATATTAGATGCTCTTCAAATTTATTGAAGTTATTGGGCCATCCAACTTGAAACCTTTAGGTACCATATATTTAAGTATTGTTTATTTTATCCCTTTTTCTGATGTGAGACTATTCTATCACTTCCTCTCACATGCGGACCGATTTTAGGCTGTCACATAGATTACAAATACAAGATGTGTGACTCGATTTGTAACCATAGGCTCTGATATCATATTGAAGTTATTGGGCCATCCAACTCAAAACCCTATGGCCTTGACTAGAGTAGGCACCTTCTATTTAAGTATTATTTATTTTGTCCCTCTTCTGATGTGGGACTACTCTATCAAAATTAAAAAACAGTTCAACAATATTAAGCATCGACGATGATTTAGGATGGTTCGGAATTCAAATAAGAATTTATTTGCACTATAATATACTAATTCAAGTCATCCTAAATGAAAAACAATGTAAATTTGTACATTTTCCACTCTTTGAAAACATACACAAGAACACACTCATCACTTCAAAAGAATCAAAAGGCAGGGGCAGCCTAATAAACAGTTGAACAAAGTTTTCAGAAACAAGATAGCATGAGAACATCATAGGCTTCTTGCAGAATTCGTATATGGGCACCAAGGTCCTAGCTCAGAGGGCAACCATAAATCCACATGTAGGATATAGCTATTGTCATTAATCAGAAAAGAGAAGACAGAACAGACCCTTCAAGGCAGCTTTTGGGACTTAGAAGCAGATATAAGGAACTTACCAAGAATTGAAAAGAAAATCATGAATCCTGCAGATATCTGCACAACTCTCCTACTGCCAACACGTGTTAAGGCTAGCAAACCAGCATTCTCCCTATGAAGAGTCCAATTTTAAACGTCAATGGCAAGAAAAATGTAGAATATAGAGGAATGTTTTGTTCACAGTAGAATGTGCTGTAGGTGTAGCACTTTTCGTGGTAGCTTACACAGATACTGAGGAGCCATTTGCTGTTCCAAATAGGCCATCCAGTAAGATAGCAATGCCCTAGAGTCAAAGTTCATATTATAATCAGAAAACTAAAGTGTAATAATGAACTAGATGAAAGAACTGTGTATTTCTACTACCTGCCACCCAATACCACGGCTGAGAATAGAGGGGGGCAATGGAGTGGCACTTGCATACCTTGAAACAGCAATAAAGGCGCCAGTGGACTACATTAGAAGATGGCAAACCAGTCAGATAAATTGTAATGTTACTCGTAAAACAATAGATCATTTTCGGCAGGATAGCATCACATTAAACAAACACACATATGTCCTACAGTTTGTGATAGAAATGAAGAAAAGCCAAACCTCTACAAGAGCGACAAAAGATGCAGCCATCATGGCAAAAGCTTCACCGGCATCGAATGTGGGAGCTCCCCATTGAAATGGATATGGAATCCTAATCCTGCACATATATCATCCAAGATGTTAGGAGTGATAATGAACATATAGCAGTGATAATACCGTCTGGCAAAAAGATTGATAATGTTTTACTCACACTAATTCATACGAAATGCCAGGAGAGGAAAAACATATCTGGTTACAGAGTAAACTTTGAAAGACAGGTACCAATGAATGGAAAAGCTTACCAAGGAGCACCACTCACAAGCCCAGAACGATCAGTGCGGCAATGGACTTGGGTTTTTGGAGCAGCATGTTTATATGCCCCACCAACAGTGAGAAGGTATGCATAAAGCCATACAATAGCAACTGAAAATATAACAGCAAAACGAGCAAAGACTTGTCCATGTAGCAGATGGGGTAGATACTGCAGTAAAATTTGAACCAAGAGAATGACAATCAGTTTGCAAGAAACCATTCAGAATGCAACTCAAATATTTGACGAAAATGTCCTAATGTCTTAGGCATCTCAAGTATACAAAATGTATAAAAGCAATCAAATTAGGCACCTGTGAGAAAACAATTAACAATATAAGCTGTGGAAGTCCAATCTCAGTGCATTTGGCAACCTAGACAACCACCAAGAATTCTGTCGCTTTAGTTACAGGAAATAAACAACAAAAGATGTGAACAGCTAAGCAATATGAAACAAATAATTATGAATGAGGGCAAGATGAATGAAGAATATGGAAGGGAGGATCAATTAACTCACACCATCCCCTCCAGAAGATAGTAGATACTCACCCCGGGGAACCCCAATTCATATAGCCCCATACCAACTAGGGTAATCAGAGGAACTGCTGCAAGAGGGCTTAGGAACCTGAATAACACCGATGCATCAAAGGTACACTACAAGGAGCTAGTGGTTGCAAAATAATAATAATAAGAAGAATATTTAGGGGTAATTTCGTGTTAACCACTCTTGTACGCTAAACTTCAAAAATGTCATGATTATTTTCATGTTATCCTACATAACCTTACAAGACAACATATCTATCAAATATGCCATTTCAGTGGCATATATGACGATACTATGTAAATAAGCATGATATTTTTGGAATTTAACTTACAACAGTGGTTAATATGAGATAATCCTTAGTATTTATCGAGCAAAGAAGGCTGGACCTTGTGACATTACGCCAAAGGCCGCTGAAGCCAATGATAATTTGAAGGGTTGATGCGACAATTAAAGCACCTTGTGTTCCACGCATGATCCGCTCAAATCTCTGTAGGAAGCCAGATAACAAATTTAAAAGAGTTACCAGAAAAGTGTAGAACATCATTGACCATGTAGGTAGAAGTTCTGACCTCATGAGGATCTACAATGCCACTGTATCGACCCGCTAAGACTATTGAAATAGTGGGCACAACAAATGTATATGATCCTCCTATCACAGCTGGTAGGCGAGTTCCAAAGAAGGTTTGAAACAGTGTGTTCAAACCAGCAACGAAGAGTAGGGTCTGAATCACTCTTGCCTTCTCATCCTATTAGTTGAAGTTAATCAATATCTATAGCATATGAGGAAAACAGAAAAAGGACGTAACACGGAGAGGAAGTCTAATTTTAAATCTGGATTTACATTTCCTCCTCCCATCTGAGGAACAAGAGCAGTAGGAATGATAACAGTGGTGCCTAGCATAACCAAGTAGTGCTGGAAGCCAAGAAGAATAGCCTCAGCTGCATTGAAAGCCACAGGAAAAGTATAATCCTGTCAAAATATTATGTAAACCTAAATGACAGGCAAAAAATTCAAAATAGATGGGGGGGGGGGAGTTTTCTTGCTGTATTTGAACCAAACTCAAAAGCTAATAACAAGGACCAACTTAGGAAAAGAAAAAGTGAATAGGAAAAAAAAAAGGGAAATGAAAACATTAAAGGCAACTTGACAGGAAAAGAGCATGAAAAAGAAGTTGAAAAGAAAAGATCAACTCAGCAGTTCACAAGTGTTCTTCAGCAGGGCTTTTAGACCAGCTGCAAGGAGGCCCTAGAAAATTACCATCAAACAAAACTTTAAAAAGGAATCCAACTCAGTCTTCACAATAAGCTCAAATACACATTTCACCTTCCCCACACAAATAGCCAAATACAAGGCAAAATGTCAGAGTTGCGTGTCAACAAGGGAGCTGCTTAAAGCTGAAGAACAAAATGGATCTCCAAATACACAGGCAAAAAATCACTTAAACTTAAGCTGAACATCCACAATTTTTTTAATTAAGAAAATAATAAATGGGTTATGTGATATTCCCCTTTGGTTTCCAACCCTCCCCATAAACAAAGGAAAAACAATAATAACAAGAAGAGATTAAAAACAAGGGCAAGCAGAAAGAATACTGGGGGATTAAACCCATTTAATGAAGGCTTAGTGGGGGGGGGGGAGAGAGAGAGAGAGAGAGAGAGAGGTGTAAAGTGAAGGAAACAAAGAGCAACCAAAGGGAAGGTGCAGTGATAAAACAATTTGAGCACAGACATGCAAAGCAAAGCAAGCAGAATCTGGACTCACGCCAAGGTGGTGGGCTGGTTATGCAGTAGGAGACGTTGGGCAGCTGGTCCTTTACGGGGTGCGGCACTAGCTCGTCCGCCTTGGGCGCCGGCGCTGCTCCTCCCGCCATGCCTAACCTGGAACTGGTTCTCCAAGCTTCAGTCTTTCCAGTCTTAAGCACCCAGAAGACCAAGCAAAGGACGAAGGCAAGCCTGAAGGCGCGTGCTTTTGCGCTCTCTGGGTTGATGGCGGACACCCCCACAAAACCCCAGACCCACCAGCAGCAAGGCCAAAACCGGACAAGGAAGCCACTCACTTCCCAGAGCCTTCACAGAACAAGACGAGAAAGAAAGCCCAGCTGAGGAAGTGGAAGATAGAAGAACAAGAGCAGCCGCACGAAGACGAGAGGCTGCAGGCGAGAAGTTGTTGCCAAGAACTCCCAGGCTCCCTGCAGCAGCAGCAACACCTCCACCCACCACCACACCACAAATGGAGAGCCTTGTGAACAAAATGGAGGAAAAAGAAGCGGTCTTTATATGTAGTCTAAAAAGAAAAAGCACCCCAACAACTCCCCTCGTCTCTCTCCTTCCAGAGGAATCGCTGGACCTCCCCTGTCTTCTTCTTGCTCCGCCAGGCCTGCTTTCTATGAAAACCTGTTTTTGCTTTGCTTGGGGTAGCTTACTGGTAAAGAAAAGGGGAAAGGAGACCACCTCTCCAGTGTCTGTCACCACCCTCTGTGCAGTAGAACACAGGAAAAAAGTGGAGAGAGAGGACAGGGGAGGGGGATAAGAAGCCCACCAACAAGCCTTTTTTTTTTTTTTTTTCTTCCTGTGTGCCTCACTGCCTTGTGTAATAAGAACACTATTTGATGGATTATTTTTAGGAAATCAGTAAGCTCCACCTCCACAACCCTTGCCACTCAAGCAGGAGCCTGAATGCAGCTGCCTGACACTTTGCATGCAGTGCGAAATCAGGGGAGCAAGAAGACAAGCTGAGGCAGTTGGAGATGCCATCACTGCTGCTGCCTTGATTTGGAGGTAGCAGCTTGGCAACACATGAACAGCCAGTAAGATCATTGTAAAAATAAATGAAAGAACAAGCAAATAAAGTGGGCAACCCAACACATTCTCCTATGCTCTTTGCACACTTAAATGGTATTGTGGTAGTTTCTGTCACCGGTCGCATGCACACCCGTCTGTCTGTGGATGATTGGAGAAGCTTTCGACAGGAAAGATGGATACTGCTGGATCCCATATCATGAGTCTAGTCAAATGTTTTGAACGTCATATTATACCCCTGTTCCTATGATTCGTACTCTCTATCATTTCGACTCTCACACTTGCAATTTTTTCCCGCTCCATTTTATTTACAGAATTAAAAAAGAATAAAATCTTTTATTTTTAAAATAAGATTAATTTTAATTTAATGAACGGAATAGTTTATACTACATAATTGTTTATACTAAAATAAGAAGAATAAATAATTTGACCATAAACTCAAGAATTATTTATCTTCTCTATTCTGTTAGCGCCATTTTGATTGGAGAATAGGAGAAGAATAAGAACGAATAAGGAGAGAATAAACTTAATTTTACTTTGACAAACAAGATAACTTATACCGATGCAGAATAACATATTCGAGCCCCAATTTGTTTGCAGAATAGGTTATTCGGAATTACTTATCCGGAATAGCGTATACTAGAATAAGGGGTGCTTAGCTTTGATAGTTCCATGGGACCCACTGGCGGAATAAGAAGGATAAGCAATTCTTGAGTCTAGAGTTGAATTGCTTATTCTCCTTATTCTAGTATAAGCAATTCTAACGCGGTATAAACCATTCCGCCCATCAAACTAGAATTAACCTTATTTTAAGAATAAAAAACCTTATTCTTCTTTTATTCTCCAATCAAAGTGGCACAGAGAATAAGGAGAATAAGTCATTCCACCCTAGATTTAATAATTACTTATTCTTTTTATTCCGTGAGCGGGCCCTACAAAATTATCAAACCGAAACACCCCTTATTCTAATATACGTTATGAATCCCACATAACTATTAAAATTAAATACTCTTTATTCTAGCATATGTTATCTCAGATAAGTAATTGCAGATCACAAGATAATTGGTGACGCACGGATATACGTGAACTTATTGCAATATTCTACTTTGTGTTTTTTTGCAAATAGACCACTTGTTCGATTAATAAATAATACACTTTGACAACATGAAAGATGTGTCCTCCCATCACCACTACTTTTCTTGTTTTGGTCTCTAAGCGTCACTAAGAATACTGGTCGCTTTAATTCAAACCACATCTTATTACTTTTTTTTTCTTTTTTTGGGCAATACATCTTATTACTTAATCCTCAAGTACTGCAAGTTAAAGTTATAAAGTACTCTAGTTTCTTCACAAAATGAGATATTTGAGCACCAATTGGATCCTTTTGCTAAAATGAACAACATTTTCGACAATAATTAAACTTCCATCTGTTCTTGCGGACCCACTAACGGTCAAAAATGTGAAAATAATACTAAAAATATATCCTGTCATAGTATGTACCTTGGGAGGGTGTATACATAATTAAAGCTTTTAGTTGGCACCATTGATACATAATTATTACATATAGTTGAAGGTGATGACAGCCCTGTAGCTAACCCTCGCTTTTGTCCTCTGCTTGGTGCGGTGGCGTTTTATGAGTAGTGCAACCCAAAGGGGTCATGACTCATCATCCAGCACCTCTTTTTCATCTCATCTTTCAGTTTCAGAAATGTTAAGACTTCGGAGAAGGTTAAAACCATGGTTTATTGTACGATTTGTGTCGACTCGAACGGTTTGTACCGTATTAGGATGAATTTGAGTTGATGCGACTCGATCGAGTCTGTATGATTTAGAAGAATTTTTCTATACGATTCAGTCGAGTCGGTATGAGTGGACCTGACTCGTATTGAATTATGAGAGATCCGAGTCGGTGAATCTTAGTTAAAACACCATTTATGTAACATTTATGCTCCGGTTAAAAATATTTTTAGATAAAGTTGTGGAATGATTCCAAGTCTTAAATAACATCTAGTTTCATTTATCGTAGTTAACTAATATAAGGCATCATGCACCTTTGCATGTTCAAATGGATTTTAACAGTTGGAATCCAATCCAAGTATATTTTTAGAAACCACATTAATTGTGGTCAATAATGTCAGTAAAAATTCGGGAGGTCCAACACAACAAGAAGGAGGCCGGGTTCCCAGTTTGTGCCTTCTTGCTTTTTTCTATTCAGTGCCTGTTATGATAAGCCAACCTTTAATGTAATTTAATCCTGTGACATGAGCCCTTTCCAAGATGGGGAAAAGGTTAAGCTAAAAGCCAACTGCCTTGGCACTGCGTGGCAGCAAATGATTGGTCCAATCTTAGCTCAAAGCCAGTAGACAGTGAAAAAAGAATTGGGACTTACCAACTACGTGTTATGGAATGAGACCTACATGACAAACTTATTAAGAGTTAAATTAGCATCTGATAGGATAATATTCACAAAATTCGCACTGTTAAACTTCTCATGAGTAGATTCTCCTCATAAGGCTTTGCGTGTAAGGAACACTCGGGGGGATGATTCATGGCTCAAAATGCAGGATGTTTGATATGAAAAACAAAAAGTGTGACATCAAAGGTATTGGTGGAGCTTTGTGCAGGTGTCTTTGGCCCCGTTTGTTAACACTATGAGTTAGATTTTGAAAAAAATAAAATAAAATAAGAGTAAAATAAAAGTTTAAAATTTAAAATGGCATAGTGTTAACAAACGATGTTTTTGAAGCTATCGTTGCATCTTTTTGAGCATTAAACATCCATTGAAATATGCTCAAGACACGTAGTGGCTCTATATGCTCTCTGAGTCCTTTATCCAAATTCTCTAGCGCCACTTTAATTGGAAAATAGGAGAAGAATAAAGACGATTAGGAGGAGAATAAGCTTAATTTTGCTTTGACAAGCAAAATGACTTATACCGACGCAGAATAGTGTATTCAGGGAATAAGGAGAATAGTCATGCCATCATAAACCCAAGAATTACTTATTCTTCTTATTCCGTTAGCGGGTTCTACAAGCCTCACTTTGTTTGCAGAATAAGATATTACGTGGGGCCCACTGACGGAATGGCGTATACCAGAATAAGAGATGTTTCGGTTTGATAGTTTTGTGGGGCCCACTGCAGAATAGCGTCTTCATGATCATCGTTCAAAGTAGAATCTTATTAAATCACTAATATGGATCACTCTATTAATTATTAATGTTTTTCCATTAACTCCAACTTGATGAAACTTATAATCAAATATAACAATAACAGAACCATTTTTCATTGACTAGAACAAATGGGAAAGTTTGCTAGACATTATATTTGGAGCATTTTTATGGATGATACAACAGAAGGAGATAATAATGAAAAAGGTTAAAATATATATTTTTATAATCTCTCAGATTTGTCCTTGTACTCTTTTCACATTTAGAAAAAAAGGATGCACCTATGCTTTCCCCATCAATATCGTTTGCCTTAAAGATAGAAATGACAATAGGTATTCTTAAGATTTTCACTTCACAAGGGCATAGGTGCAAATCTCAAAGATCATACGAACACACAAACATTTTAGTACAAAGCTTGAGGCTAATTTTAGTCATTTTCATCTTGAATTCAACAATGTTGACGACCAAGACCTATGGAAGGAATTTAAGGATATTAAAATTAATAGGCTGATTTCAAAAGTATAGATATAAATCTTACATGAATATATACTATCAAAACTTTTGAAAGAGTACTTTTTAAAGAAGATAGGTTATGATTCTTCTGTAATTTTGTTTTATTTTAAAATAAATCGTACTTTATAAGTGATGTGAGTAATAGTAGATATGACCACAGAGAATTGTCGACAAATTAAATTATTATATAGGAAGTATTTTCACTTTATAAGAAAATCTTTTTCTCGATCACACAGAACGTACATAACGATTACGTAAGGAGTATTATGTAGGGTACAGTTTTTTTTTTTTTTTTTACAAAAAAAAGTTATTTACAAAAGATTTTAACAACACAAGCAAAAGATTGATGTTACTGCCGAACCTTTTCTTTGTTTGCCTGGGATCGACATGACCTCATCAGAGGCGTTCCTGGGACCAACAGAGTTAGCTCCGCAGGGACATCAAAGCAAAACCCTCTTTGAGAACTGCTTATCAGAAATTTTTTGTTCGAGTTCTTTTATCTTTTAGTCCTTTTGATCTACTAAATTTAGGAAAAAATCTATATATTTAGTAAAAAATTATCTATAACCTTACTTTTATTTGAATTTTTTTTATAAAGTTTTTGAGAAAAAATTTCAAATATCCAGGAACCATTTTCGAACTTTCTGAGGTATTTTCCAAATAGAAATGAGATTATAGAGAATTGTTGGAAGGAGTTATCCCTCAATCTTTTGGAGAGTCAATTCAATAACATGAGACTATAAGGAGCATGTAAATATTAGTATTAGAGGAGCTAATATGAGAATAAACAAGATTTGGGAATGGCATTCTAAAAAATTCTTAAAAAAAAAAAGGGTTTTTCACATATATATATTCCTCAAAAATACTGTAATTGTTATACCCCTAATTCTCACATATTATCATCAATACCCTTGCAACCTTCAAAATGTTCCATTTATGTCACTCCCGTCAAACTTAAGTTAATTTCAACGAAATACGTCAAAAACATTACATAAATCATGATATCGTTGGAAGTATCGGAGATACAAAATGTAAGATTTTAGTATATTGAAGGGTATATATATAAAATATTAGTGCATTAAAGAATATTTATGTCAAACCATTAGATTGAAGGATATAAATATAATATTTTGAAGATTGCAAGGATATTGATGATAATATGTGAGAATTGAGGTTATATATCCAAATACGCTTGTCTTTGAAGGGTATATAGTTAAACAACAAAAAAAAATATCATAAGGGAGAGTCCCGAAGGGGCAAAATTTGTGGGAGCTGTTTCCCATTATGAGAGAGAGAGAGGGAGCAAACAAAAGCCTGAGTTTGCGCGTTGCCTTGGAGGTTTCAGACGCAATCCGCACAGGTGGCGGCCCACCACCCAATTTCCGGAATGACGACTAGCAAACAGCGGACTAGCTACGAGTACAGTATTCTTGTGCATATACTCTTATTAAAATAGGTTTATATTAGGGCGGTAAACGGATATAATACGGATACGGATACAGAAACAAGTGTTTCTGTTTTTCGATTTCGATAACGATAACTTATTTTCGTTTTCGATTATGATAAGATCGGAAAGTGTATTTTTCGTTTCCGTTTCCAATAAAATCGGAAAGTCCATTTTTCATTTCCGATTTCGGAATCTGATATTATTTTCGATAATTACCAAAAACTGTAATTTCTTGATTTATTTGTTTAAAACATATATAATGAGACCTAAATATAACCAATACGCCTTAATATATTAGATAATGATCAATAAGATTAAAACACAATGAGTGTAACCATGTATCTATAAACTTACATTTAAAAATCTTTAATAATAATTGGAATCAGAAATCGAAAGCGGATACGAAAACATGTGTATCCATTTCCGATTCCGATATCTTATCGGAAATATCCGTTTCTGATTTCGATAACTATTAGGCGGATATTTTTTTTTATCAAAAACAGATATTTTTTTCGATAACGGATCGAAAAAATCGGATAATCGAATTTCAATCGACAGTCCTAGTTTATATATATATATATATATATATATATATATATATATCTTTGTAATATATTGTATATTGTAGTATGCTTCTGACTCTCATGTGCTGTTATAAGTACCTTGACGTGTTCTGAAAGATTGTAATTATATTCTTTTTATTATAATACTATGAACTTTAACTGCGTATACTAATTTTCTTTTTGTAGATTTTGTTCAAATTAAGAGAATATGTGCAAATTTTTTATGAACTCAGAGGTCTATATGTAAAAATATTTCTTTTTTTTTTGACATATTGAATATACTTCACGAGCATTTTGACGAGCGGTAACTATAACTTTTTTGAAAATATCAACAGTATTTATAATAGGGATAGTTATATATAAATTTGTTAAAAATAAAATTATACTTTTTGTCGACCTTATTTTTACATTATTTTTGATAACCTTGCTGCATGCCGGTTGTTGCAAAATGCCCTTGTCACTACCATGTATTAGCATTCCATTAGACATCTCTTGTTTAATCTTGGTTAAGTTTTAACCAAATTTGAAGAATTCTAAAATACTTCTATTCTTTTTTCAACTCTTTTTCTCTCTGTTTTCATATATCTCTTTATCTTTCTTTGTCTCTCTTTAGCACAATATGCCAATTAAAAGAAAATCTTTTTGTATGAGTACTTTTGTCCAAATATTAAATTTAATAGTTGAAAATAGAATAAAATTTAACCATAAGGATAATTTTGCAAGTATTACGACTCAATCAAGTTATTTATAATAATATGAAAATATGATAGATAAATTAATTTAGTCTTTAAGAGGGTTATATGTGTAATTATCTCTTTATTTTATATTTGTCTAAGTCATTCATTACAAGATTCACTAGAATCACTATATAGTACATTTAATCTTCGCCTACATAAATTATCTACTCTCATATCCACACCAACTCCACCTGTCTAGGTTTCATCCACTCAACCACAAAACCTAGCCCTCCTTAGTGGCTGCCTATTTCATTGGGTATACCTATCTTCATCCACTTAACCTGAGCTTGTTGTTGATGAACAGCTTGAGCTTGCATCCGGGACTAGGTATAACCTGTTACTACATTCGGATAAGACCCTATCCAAGGTCATTGTGCTGGAATTGATCAAGAAATTGCTTGCCTATAAAGAAGTCATGATGAAGTTTCTTCAGAAAGTGGGAGTAAATGAAGATATCATGGCAGACAAGGTTACAACTACATTGGCCTCAGTAGGGGTACCCGTGTTATCACCTTTTCCTATGAGGAGTTTGCTCCAGTTAGGGCTGTAAACGGGTAGGATATGGATGCGGAAACAGGTGTTTCAGTTTTTTGATTCCGATAATGATAATTTGTTTCCGTTTTCGATTTCGATAAGATCGGAAAGTGTATTTTTCGTTTCCGTTTCCGATAAAATCTGAAAATCTATTTTTCGTTTCCGATTCGGATATTGGAATCGGATATTATTTCCGATAATTACCGAAAATTGCTAATTTCTTGATTTATTTATTTAAAATATATAAAATGAGACCTAAATATAACTAATACGTCTTAGTATATTAGATAATGATCAATAAAATTAAAACACAATGAGGATAACCGTGTATCTATAAAGTTACATTTAAAAATCTTTAATAATAATCGGAATCGAAAATAAGAAAGCGGATGCACAGGTGTTTTCATTTCCGATTCCGATAGTTTATCGTAAATATCTGATTTCAATTCCGATAACTATCGGGCGGATATTTTTTTATCGATTTTTTTTTTTTTTTTCAGTAACGGATCAAAAAAATCTGATAATCGAGTTTCCGTTGACAGCCCTAACACCAATAGAAGATAGGAGGTTGCCTCCCTGCATTGGGTTAACAATCAACAAAGTTTTTCGTCGTCTAAATTCTGGTAGACGCTAGTGCATCAGTCAATGTGTGTCTTCTGGTCACTCTTAGAGCCTGCAATATAACTGAGAAAGAACTTAGGCCTACCCAACCACACTAGCAACCTATGATAACAACAAAAGGTCATACCGTGGCGTCATCACCGCTGAAGTCGAGTTAGGTCCTCTCATTATGACTATAGAATTCCATGTTTTGGATATTGAACCTACCTTTCAGATATTCTAGTTAGAGCCTAGATAGACTTTTTGAGTGATGTCCTCTCTACTGTACACCAATGCTTGAAGTTTCCATTTAGAGGGAAAATTGTCAAGGTCAAGCATATGCCCATTCCATCAGTATCGATGCTATCCTTAGAAATTACGTGGCCAAGAAAATGAACCTCATCAAGTTAGAACTCACATTTACTAAGCTTAGCATATAATTGGTGAGTCCTTAAGATCTTTAGCACAATACTCAAGTGTTGATGATGTGCTTTTATACTATGAGAGTATATCAACACATCATGGATGAACATCTCAATGAACTAATTCAAGTATGTCCATGAAATCCAACAACGCACTTGGCAAACTGAGGATAATCCATCTGAGATAAATCTTGAAAAATACCTAAGCCAATTGCGATTGATCAAATAAACCTTCAATCCTTAGTATAGGATACTTGTTCTTGTTATTCACCTAATTAGTCTTCCTATAATCAATGCATTGCTCATGGACTCATCCTTCTTCCTAACAAGTAAAACATGTTCACCAGAAGGAGACACTGGAGTATATGAACTCTTTGTTCAATAGCTGTTGTAGTTATTTCTTTATCTCATCTAGCTCTACAGGAGCCATGTGGTAAGGTACCCTAAAATGTAGGTGCTATCCTAACTCAATAGTTGAATTAATCTCCTGTGAAGCTCATAAGTTAGATAGATCATTTGGGAATAGATTAAGAAAATTTTCAATCACATCGGTCTCCAGAATGGTCTTAGTTGTGCTATCAATGGTCACAATACTAGTTAAATAACTGTTGAACCCCTATGGTTTGACTTAGTTTGGTTTTAATGATGCAAAATACTTATAATTTTAATAGAATTCTATTGGTGATGATTAAGAAAATTAGGAGATTTTCAAAAGGATATATTATCAATTTTTTTTTTATTTTGGATAAGAATGCAATAGATTTTTCGGGTTTCAAATGAGTTTTTTGAAGAGCAAAATGATTCCTAAAACCTAAAGACTATAATCCAACTAAGTGGGTGTTGGTTGACCAAAGGCATGTTTGGTCGACTAGAACTAGGACTCAATTTAACTGAGCAAAATTAGTTGGTCGACTAGAGACAGGGCACAGTTTTTTCTGTGCCTGGGTGTTGGTCGACCAAGCTCAGACCTGGTTGACCAGAGCCAGTAGAAATCTACCCTGGCCTGTTTCCTTTGCACTACGTTTGGGCACCCAGTTCTAGATCCTAGACGACCAGAGTGGCCCTGTTGCTTATGTTCACTTGCAGACTGACGCGTCCTTTGCCTGTCTAGTAGGTAGACAGTCACATGTGTTCATTTTTGAGTCAAGGATTGACACGCCAGTTTTTTTCTTATGATAGTACACTGTGTTTTAATATTTCTTGGTTTTAAAAATATTTTTTATAGGGCACTTTTTTCTACTTGTATGCTAACCATCACAATCACCTTTTTAGCTACCACTATGAGTACTCCAAGGTAACCATATGCAGGATGTTTTTAAAGTAAGGGATGTCATATGTAGGATTTTCACTAGCTGGTACATAAGGAGTAAAACGGTAGAAGATTTCAAATCAGCCTTGGAGAATCCTCTGTAGAAATATTTTTGGGTGGAAAAAGGGGCCTTTTCCCCACCTACCCCTAGTATGGATTCCCTTTGGGCCTATAAAAGGAGCAGCTGTGGGCTGTTTTGTGCATGGGTCTTGGAGAGAAAAACATGTCTATATTCTTGAGAGTTTGAGAGAGTTTTTTGATCTAACTTGTCCTCCTCTTTGCTTCATATTCTAACCCCTTAAGAGGAAGATTTCTTGGGTAATTCCCTCATATGTGTAGGTCAAGAAAGAATGTGCTAGCTTGGTGGATCTTCATCCTTTTCTTGATCAAGACCCAAACCATGGGAAACTACCTCGATGCTAATAATGTCTTCTTCCTTTGAAGTGAAAATCTTGTGGAGCTTCTCAAGAAAGAGCTGATAGGTGGAACTAAGGAGTTTCATCTATATCAACTTGACACCTAGAACAATGACACTACAAGAGTGAATCAAATGCTTGAGTTTTCTTTATTTCATTTATTGTTGTAATATTTAAGAAAGCTACATCATCTTGTATATGTAGAATAGGAAGTTAAGGTTTTTATCTTTCTTACTATTTCTTATTGTTTATCTTCCCTTGTGGAAGAGGGCCAATCTTTGAGAATATTTACTTTCCTTGGTAGAAGATGGCCATCCTTTGCAAAGGGTAGAGATTGTGTTCCTTACTTAGTGGAAAAAGGTCAATCCTTGCGAGAATTAGATGTGTGCCTTATTAGAGGTCTTGTGTCTAAGAGGAGCCTTACTAGAGGCTTAGTATTTAAATTTTTAGTTGGCTAGGACCGTATCTACTAGTAGTGTACTAAAAGTGTTTTTTTAGTAGAAAGTCCTAACAAAGTTGGGGAGTGGACGTAGGTCACCATTTAGTGAACGAAACTACTATAAATCTTGTGCCTCTTGTATAGTTGTGCTTGTTCCTTATTGCATCATAATCATAACACGATATTATTTTAAAATATACTGTCTTAGTTTGTTATATCCCGTACCTTTACAATTATTAATAAATTTAATTAATTTAATTAGATTAATTAACTAATTATAAGAATCTATGACTAAGTTTAAGTAACTTAATTTAGTCCAATTAACCTAATTATGAAAGTCCAATAACTCAATTATACTATTAAGAATAACCCACTAATTTAGTTCAAATTTTGAGTTGATCTATTAGACAACAACATAGTAAAATAATGATAACTTTCTCTAGAAAGTTTTGATTAAGGCATAATTGATATCATTAGAAAGATAATAAAAAATATATATAACTTTGTAGAAGATCATTTTTTCTAATTCAGATATTTTAGAGGTTAAAAATATGAAAGATCAATTTTAGAAAGGGCTACTCATAAAGAACAAGTCCTAATCAGATTACGATTTGAAATTATGAAATAAAAGATGATATAATAATATTAACTACGACCTAAAAGTTATGTATAATATATTTAACTTAGATTCGAAGTAAAACATAATAAATTTGAATATAAATAAGATTCTAATTAATGGGTAAAAAATCATAATTGGAATCCTACTTGGATTAGGACTCTGTACACAGATTTACTTGACATAGTCCTAATATTTTAAGCATAACTCCGTGCATAAAATTCTAAATTACGTAAAAAAACTCTCATTAGAACTATAACTCAAAATTTTAGAAGTTTTATGAAGACTATATATTTAAAATAAGTCGTTTACTAGTCGAAATCAAGATATCTTTGGACAAAAAAAAAATCTGTCAAATTTCTAAGTTCAGAGTACTCATGACTACATTTTAGTAAAATATGCATACCTTTTTGTATAGATATTAAAAAATAGTGAGATGAGAGGTATTGAAAAGATAATAAAAAGTCTGAAAACTTTGTAGAAGAGAGTTTTTATTAGTTCTGACATTTAAGGGGTTGAATTTAAAGGATTTTAGAAAATGAAACTGTAGGTAGCATGAGCAGAGTCCGATTTGCACTAGGAAGTGACTTTGACTTGGAGATTAAGTTATGGGGAGTAGAAGTTTGACTCCAACAAAGAAAGGAGGTGTTGGTGGTTATATTGGGAGGGTAAATAAATATAAATAGAACCTTGGGGTTGTACTCAAAATTCTATTGCATGCCGCTCTCTTCCAAGGGTAAGTTCATGTGGTGTTCTTGAGAGAATAGAGTTGTTCATAGTTATTTCTTTTAGAGGTTTG
This sequence comes from Zantedeschia hybrid cultivar, assembly GCA_030544215.1. NCBI lineage: Eukaryota > Viridiplantae > Streptophyta > Magnoliopsida > Alismatales > Araceae > Zantedeschia > Zantedeschia hybrid cultivar. Next base: position 7,412,153 of record JARZZO010000013.1, on the reverse strand, counting down.
ATTCTAATCAATATTCGGTATTATTGGAGACTTAGAGAATATGGGAAAGAGCTTAGAGACTGTGAAAAAGAGTTTAGAGTAAGAAGAATGTATTGATAAATAGTACGGAAGCTATAGGGGAGCCAAGAGCCGATCTTTCTTTAAGAGGTGTGAGTGCTTAGAATGACCGTGTGATTATCATGGAAAATCTAGGTTATTTAGTGTAAAATAAACCTATTAAAAACAGCAACTAAGTGCAGTGATCGCCAGAAACTTTTAACTAAAAAGTTCCAAAAGAAGTATGATCGCCTATCTGTTTAAACGCGGAAGATATGGAGTCCTTGGTTCCCTTTTCTCAGCCGGTTGAAGAAAGAGAGCCCTTCTTTGCTTTTTGTTCTTGCTGTTGAATTTGAAATTTGAGGTTGAGGTTGAGGTTGAGGATCGTCCAGAAATCCTTGTGTTGAGTGCTTGATTTCCTTGATTCTCTTGTTTGAGTTGAGTTGAGTGCAGCAGAAAGTATAGAAAGAGAGATAAAGAAAACAATTATGAGAACTTAAGCAAAAGCAGAATCTATTCTAATCATGGTATTGAACATGCAACTAAACATCAAACTTACTTTTTGGGATGGCTTTTGAAACCCCTTTATCAAATAGGTTTTTGAAAAGAAAAGGAATGAGGTTGTGGTGTGTGTTGCATAGAGTGATTATGAAGAGTGAGATTAATGAAATGAAAATAAAGATGCAGAAATGAAACACTTATGCCGACTGGATGAAGCCTTGAATTGGATGAAGAATAGACGCCGACTTCTGGAAACAGCACTTCAGCGTTCCGACGTCGTTGCTTCGATCTTCAACTCGCTAAAGATTATGCTTCTCTCAAGATCACGCTTAACTTTAAATTACGCTTAAGTTTTTTACTCTTCAACATGTAAGGTATTTATAGACCTCTTCTGCGTTCGTGGATTAACATTGAAAAACTTCGGATTTATCCATCTTAACTAACAGATAAATACTGATTAATTCATCTTTATCTGTAATTATCTAAAACGCGTCCAGGATGGCTGACGCCTTTCAGATTAATTAAAGATAAGGATAAACATCCGGGAAAACTTATCTTTATTTGTATTAGCTAAAATGCGTCCACATGTGTAGATGTCTTTTACACTAATTAAGATAAGGATAAACATCCGGAAGAGAAGTTAAAATAGCTTAGGAAACCTAAAACGCGTCAGCTCTCACAGACGCCTTTTAGCTAATTAATCAATTGATTAAAATTCAAATTTAAACGTTAAAATAAGAATAAACTCTAAATGGCGTCTACATAGGTCGACGTCGTTTATACTTCTTCATATTTTAACTGAAATTTGAGTTAAAATCAATTTAATTGATTAACTTAAACATGTCTGTTAAACCTGACACTCAAAAGATCAATAAAAATTAATCAATGATTAAATATTACACCATTCTGAGGCATTATTATATGATATGAAATTTACTCAAAATGATGTCAAAATTAGCGTGTCTACAGCTGTCTCACCTTGGCATCGCCTTTGCAAGGGAGTGAAATGAAATGGAATGTACTGAAAAGGTGATGCCAAGGTGTGATGAGACACGCTCTTAACATCACATGATTGGAATTTTTCTCGAAATTATCAATGAAGATAGCTCAAAAAAATCAATGGAATCAATCCTGTCTGGATGAGGTAGACAAGGAAATAAAATAAGGTCGATCAACCTCCACGGAGTGGGAAGTACCCCAGGTCGTAGACACTGTAGGTTTCATCATGGGGAGCGTTTGCCAGCCAATGTGGACGTGCTACAGCCATGATGGATCTTAAAAGAAAACAAGAAATATTGGATAAAGAATCCAATCAATGATAGAATTCTAAGGATATCTTCAAGCGAACCTCAAAGATAATCAAGATACTCAATTTAGAATGGAATATTTCATATCATGTTTGAAATTATTTTATTAATGGTCTGAAACTTAATCAATAATTAATCCTTATCACAATGATTTCAAAGTCCTATATGATGCATGCTGGGCTAAAAGAAAAATATAAAGTCAAATAAAATATAAATTAATCAAGGATAATATTGTTAAATTGTCAGTAATGAGTCAAGACACCAATTCTTGTAATCCAGTGCTAAGCCGAAGCTCGTTTATCCACGCACCGTTTCACAAAAGTGGAACCATCGTCCTCACTAATTAACAATCCAACGGCTTATCCATGCGATTAAGAATTCTCTGGAATTATCACTGTTTTTGTTGTAGGGGAACTCAAATTCCAGTTTCATCAAAACCACAAGGTCCTTGACATTCTCTAATAAATATTTAATATATAGTAATGCAAATGATTCTCATGAAAGAAGTACAAGGGTAGAAATAACCGTCTTTTTAGCCACGGTCGGGACTTCATGAATTCCTCAGTGAGATCTTCTTGATATTTCCAACTTTGCTCAGAATTTTTAAAACGCGTCATGTCGCGCAGACGCCATTCAACATTGAAACGCGTCAGTTCTCCTCGACGCCTTTTACTCACAGAAACAGGTTCTGGTTGTTTTCAAACCGAATTCCAACTCTCTTCATGCCTTGTGTCCTGTATATGACTTGAACAAACAGGTTAAGTATCTGTTTAGGCTAAGCCCCTTGCCTGGTTAAGTAACCGACTACTTAATCCTATCCTTGGCAGAAGGGTCAAGGGGCATGGCCTTTATTAACAAAGGTAATGAGAATAATCAAACTTAAGCAAAATGCAACATGCAAGCAAACAGATGCTCACTGAAAATAAAAGGAATGAGACACATTAAATGCCACAAGCAAATGCTAATTGAAATATTTTTTTGATGTTTTGAAATATTCATTTTTGTTTGGGTTTTGAAATATATGCTTTTTTTTTTGACATATATATATATTTTTTGAATTTTTGACATATGTATTTTTTTTGGAATTTTTAACATATGTATTTTTTTGGATTTTTGACATATGTATTTTTTTTGGAATTTTTGACATATGAATTTTTTTTGAATTTTTGACTAAAAGATCAGCATGGTACTTAGATCAAAAGATCATATTCATTTATTAACTTAATTTCCAAATTGTTCTTTGACAATTTAACTTAAACCCATCGTGTTTAAACTTGTGTTTCCATTCGTGATCCCATTTGATGATTTGACCCTTAGTCAATCTAAGCCATTCCTTAAGTTTGAAGTACACCCCTTTAGAAAGAAAGGAAGAATAAGTTTAGAAAGCCCATGAGAAGGTTCCGGAGACTTAAAAAGATGTTCCTTTCCAACCCTAATATCCGTTGGGGTTCGGTCATTTTCCTTCCGGGGTATTTATCGACCTTGCGTTCCCTTTCGTTTCATTTCATGGCCTTGATGTAACGTTTGTAATGTAATGGCCTTTTTGATTTGACATTTGCCTTTTGTTTTTGCTTTTCTATGTTTTTTTTTTTCGGAACGGATCTCCCCCTTTTTTTTATGACGGCCTCCTACTAAGATGGCGGGTATTCTTGGTAGTCTATTCTAAGCCTCGTTCCAACACTATGGGCCGAGTGTAAAATAGAATTTTGCTTTTAAAATGAATGATTTGTACTTTACACTTTTAGTCAAGCTTTTGATATTCTTCAGGACTTGGCATCTCTTATTACTTACGAATCGAACGTGTCAGTGTGTGTAGTAATGGGTTTGAAATTAAGTTATCCAGACTAACTGAGAAATTTGAGTTTATAAACTTTCTGATTCCACTGGTCTTTGTACCATACTGATCGACTCTTTAACCTAAGGGTAGTATTTCTTAAGATGTAAACCATTCCAGGGATGATTTAGCTCTTCTCCTTCTGCATTAACTAGACGATAAGCATTACCAGGAAAAGCGTGCGATACAACATAAAGTCCTTCCCAGTTGGGTTGGAGCTTAGAACGCGGACCACCAGGTTTTACAAAAATTCTTTTAACGACCATTTCACCGACTTTGAACTTACGTTCAATGACTTTCTTTTGATAAAAACATGCTAGTCTATTTTGATAAACTTTTGCATGATTAGCAACTGACCACCTTTTCTCATCTAAAAGTTCCAATTGAGCAAGAAGTGCTGAACGATGTTCATCAATGGAAAATTCCTTATTCAATTGTACTCTTAGCGACGGTATAAGGATCTCGTATGGAACTACCGCCTCCATTCCAAATGTTAAGGAATAAGGAGTTTGCCCGGTGGGCGTGCAGATTGAAGTTCGGTAGGCCCATAGAGCCTCAACCAATTTTTCTGGTCAATCTGCGAATTTGTTAGATTTACACGTCTTTTTGATGATTTTTATCAAAGTCTTATTTGTTGCCTCTGCTTGGCCATTGCCTTGCGGATAATAAGGAGATGAATGATGCAATGCAATTCTATACCTGTTGCAGAGGTCCTTCAATTCTTGTGACACGAACTGCGGTCCGTTGTCGGTAACGATGGTGCTTGGAATTCCGAATCTTGTGATGATGTTCTTCATGATGAACTTGCAGACGGTTGATGCTTTGATCTCCGTGTACGCTTCAGCTTCTGCCCACTTGGTGAAGTATTCCGTTGCCGTGAGAATGAAAGATTTTTGCTTGATGCCGGAATCTGGGTTACCAAGAGGTCCAATAATGTCGAAAGCCCACATGGAGAAAGGCCATGGGGAAGAAACAGGATGGAGTGAAGATGCAGGAGAATGAATTTTGTCGGCGTGAAGTTGACACTTGGCACACCTACGGACATATCCTACACAATCTTTTTCCATGGTTGGCCAATAAAATCCTTGTCTAAAGATTTTCTTTGCTAGCATCTGTCCATTAACATGGCCACCACAAACTCCACTATGAGCTCCTTCCATAACCTTCCAAAGCTCATCATCGTCTAGACATCTCAGAAGAACTCCATCAAAACCTCTTTTGTACAATGCTCCCCCAACCAAGGTGTATTGTTGAGAGACTCTCCTGATAGCCCTTTTCTCCTCAGTTGTAGCTTCCTCAGGATACGATTGATCTTCACAATATTTTGCAATTTCATAATACCATGGCTTATGTTCCTCATCCATCTCTTCTAACAGCTCCATCAACATGATTTCTCTTTTCTCCACGATACTCCCATCTCTGAATTTCTTCAGCAATTTCTCCTTAGTTCTAAGAAATGAAGGGTCTTTTACGGCAGGTGAAAGACGCCTATGAACTATGATTGATTCGGATTGCTTGCTGATCGGAAAATCAAGGGAAGATGCAAGTGAAGCTAGAGCGTCAGCTAGGATGTTTTGATTTCTAGGGACATGGACAAAGATCAATTTTGTGAAAAGCTTTGCGTATGCAGAAGTAAGTTCTTGATAAGGCTTGAGCTTAGGATCAAGAGTTCGATACTTGGTCAGCACTTGGCGAAGAATTAGTTGGCTATCACCCACAATCCTGAGTTTAGTGGCACCATGAAAATGAGCAGCTTCGAGGCCAGCAAGAAGTGCTTCGTATTCAGCTATGTTGTTGGTGACTGGAAAATCAAGCTGAAAGGCTTGTGGAATGGTGACACCTTCAGGTGATAACAGAACGATTCCAATACCCTTTCCATGAGAATTCAGAGCTCCGTCAAAATGCAGAGTCCATATATCATCTCTGATTTGATTTACGGACATCAGTTCCTCATCCAGAAACTCTGATCGCACTGGATCAAATCGAGGAAGGGGATGATGAGCGAGATGTTCTGCTATGGCATAGCCCTTGATCGCTTTCTGCTGAATGTAAATGATGTCGAATTGAGATAGAAAGCTTTGCCATCGTGCTAACCTATTAGTAAGAACAGATTTCTCCAAAAGGAATTTGATCGGATTCATCCTAGCGATGAGGTGGACTTCATGGGCCAGAAAATAATGTTTCAATTTCTGAACAACCCAAACTAATGCTGCACATGTTTTCTCCATCGCCGTGTATCTCTGTTCAGCGGGGTTGAGAAGTTTAGAGAGATAGTAGGCTGCCCTCTCCTTTCCTTCTTCATCTTCTTGTGCTAGGATAGCCCCTACTGCATCATCCAGGACTGAAATATAAAGTATCAATGGTTTGCTTGGAGATGGTGGTCTCAAAACAGGAGGACTTGCCAAATAGTCCTTTAATCCATCAAATGCCTCCTGACACTTATCGTCCCAATCGAATTTGACCCATGGCTTGGTAAGCTCGTAGAACGGCTTACACCTTTGTGAGTGCTGGGAGACAAAACGGTGAATAAATTGCAACCTCCCAATTAATCCTCTCAATTCTTTCAAGTTTTTGGGAGGTGGCATTTCTCTGATAGCCTTCACCTTATTGGGATCGATTTCAATTCCCCATTTGCTGACAATGAATCCAAGCAATTTTCCTGAAGTTACCCCGAATACACATTTCTTGGGGTTCATCTTTAACTGATATTCTCTCGATCTCTCTAATACCCTTGCCAAAACTTTGGCGTGCTCAACCTTTGTTTTAGACTTAACCAATAAATCATCCACATACACTTCCAGATCTATATGCATCATGTCATGAAATATTGCCATCATAGCCCTCTGATAAGTGGCTCCAGCATTCTTCAATCCAAATGGCATGACAACATAACAGTATGTTCCCCAAGGTGTAGTGAATGAGGTCTTTTCTTGATCCTCTTCTGCCAGCTTAATCTGGTTGTATCCTGAAAATCCATCCATAAACGATAACGTTTCATAGCCAGCAGCGTTATCGATGAGTACATCAATATGAGGCAATGGAAAATCGTCTTTAGGACATGCCCGGTTCAAATTGCGGAAGTCAATGCAAATCCTGACCTTCCCGTCCTTTTTCATAACCGGGACTATATTGGCCACCCATTGTGGATAAAGGACAACTCTAATAAATTTGGCTTTGTGCAATTTATCGACCTCTTCCTTCATCTTTAGAGCCATTTGTGGGTGGAATCGCCTTAATTTCTGCTTGACTGGACTAGCTCCATCTTTTAATGTTAACCTGTGTTCAACTAAAGATGAGTCTAACCCCGGCATATCTTCATAACTCCAGGCGAAAGTGTCCTTATAGTCCTAAAGTACTTGTACCATTGCCTTCTTATCCTCTGTAGAAAGATTTTTGCTGACGAGGACAACCTTAGGTTCGTCTTCAGTCCCTAAATTGATTTCTTTGGTGGGCTCTTCTACGGCAGCTGAGGGTTCATCAAATCTCTTCACTCCACTGGCATACGCCTCAGCCGTGTCCTCATCATCTTCCTCATCTTCAATAATGGGGTCTTTTTCATGCACTAACTCATATACCCCATACCCATCATTAACTGACTCATCGTCCGTACAATCTTCTAGCATCTGAATTGGATCTTCTAAAAGCTGAGGGATTAAAGAGCAAGAAGAACACTTATCAGCTAAGTCCTGGAGGTATCTATATGGAATTTGCCTACCCTTAGGCTTCCTAGACTTCCTAACCTGACTATCATGCCTAAAACTGGACTGCCTAACTTCACTAAACTGCCTATCATAACCTAATGAAGATGAAGCAGGATGAAAATCCTGGGATACAAGTGGAAATACAGGGGAATCCTCCCGTAGGGAGGGACAGAGTAGATCTAAGAGAGAATCTTGACCGACGGACCCGCGCGGTAGGGTGCAATCGGATAAGTAAGATGTTTCCTCGATGAGGATTTGGGAAGAATTTGTTGCCAAATTGGCGTTTTTTTTTTGACCATCGAGGAGTTAAACATAAAGCAAGAATGGATACAAATGGAAGGAGGATCAGACGGAGGAAGCGGCACCAAGGCCAAAGGATTAGGGGGATTATATAGCAATATATCCCAGATTAGATCATACATCCTATCTAGGTCGAGAGGAGGGGATGGAATGAGGTCCCGAGGGGACAGAGTGATCATAACGGGCGAAGCCCGTGGAATATCTTCAGTGATGACCCGCGACCAAGTCGGGGTCAAGAGCAGTGTGCGGAATAGAGTATGGAGCATAAAGATATGGGAAGGATATGTCCCCTTCCAGAGCATATCTGTTGTATAACCAGCTTCATAGGAGTCATCTGGCTCCCCTTCATCGGTTTCTTCCGACAGCAGTATCCGCTTATCAAAGATGGCACCAGGACCTTCAATCAGTTCGTCGATCTGCGGCGGCCACTTGGGTTCTGCAGAATCTAGGAATAATCTGTTCAGTGCTATGTAGAGGTCCCTTAGATCGAACCATATGTACCATTCACATTCGGGGTCATGGAATTTTCTCCTTTTCATAGGCCGCAGAGCCTCCAAGGATTGGTACGTAAGTAGTTCAGAATAATGTCTGGCCAAGTCTCTCCCATATATATCATGGAAATCAAAACATGAAGTAATGACCACCGTGTTGTCGTGACTAAGTATGGGCCCTTTTACAAAATGTGTATATAGGGTCCATGTTAAGAGATCTCGGCCTTCTTTGGGTGGTGTAGACATTGTCTCTAGGATTTTTCGACCTTCTTCAATCTCTGCTTGCTGAACCAGATCTTGCTTCAGTCTTCTTGGCCTATAGCCCAGACCACTTCCAGGTGCTGCTCGGTGATCTTTGACAGGAGTGGTCCTGCCTTGCAATTGTGTGCCCAGACCTCTTCCAGGCTGATAGCCGTTCTTCATCATGATTCTCCATCCTGGGGTACTCATGCACTTCCCCCTTTTGATAGCATTTAATGGGTAAGGAGAAATGGTGGCGGCTTTCAAAGGATCAGCCACTGGACGGTAGACCTGTAATACCGACAGAAAAGGTTGTCGGCCAGGTAAAACAGCAGATTTAGTATTCAATGTATGAGCAGCAGCAAGGATCGGCATGCTCGTCACTTTGATAATTCGTCCTTTGAAAGGGAATTTGAGGCATTGGTGATTCGTAGAAGGAATCGCCTCAAGAGTTTTAATGTAAGGACGTCCTAGAATGGCATTTATAGAAGGGTCAATTTCGAGAATGTGAAATTCGACCTCTGCATGACTTACGGGACCTAGCTCCACTTTTAAATAAACCATTCCCAGAGGGGAACGGATAGAGTTGTCATATGCTGTAACTGAAATGGGGCTAGGCAGCCACTTCTCCTTGGGCACACCGCACAGCTCTAGGGTCTTCGGGTGTAGAACATTGATTGAAGCCCCCGTGTCAACCAGGCACGCATCCACGGCCTTCTTGCAGATATTGACCGTGATGCTTAGAGCCATGCTTCTGGCGGTTGGCGGTGCTAGTTCCGATGTGTGGAATGTAATAGAGGGCTGATCCCCCTGAGGAACTAGTAGTGCTGCAATTTTCTCTATCGGCACATCTTCATTGACCATCACGTTTTGTAGGTATTCCATTAAGGCTTCTTGGTGAATCTTGGACCTTTTGATCAATTCAAGTACGGTGATCCGTGCCGGTGTTCTGTCCAGATGTTTCAACAAGTCATATTGAGTGCCCGGTGCACTCTCTTCATTATGGGCTTCTTCAGTCGGCCGTGATGGGCCGTCTCTGACTGTGGACTGAGGGAAGACTTTGTTGAAAATCCTTCCACTTCGGAGCGCATGTTCCTCAACCGTGGAGGATCCGGGTGACACCTTAAGTACCGCAGGGTTGGATGGTGCGGATGATGTAGGTGATGGCGTAGGGTTAGGTGGTGGTGGCATGGTGCGGATTAAAGGCCTAGATGGTTGGATGGTGGATGGGTAAGTGGTTGGTGAAGTGGGGAATGGGACGCGTAATAGCAGTCTGGATGGTAAGGGCATATCTGGGTAGGTGGTGGTGGTAATGGGCGAAGTAGGGAATGGTACGCGGAGTAATGGCCTAGATGGTAAAAGGGGTGCGTAGTTGGTTTGTGGTGGATTATATGGTGGAGGCGTAGTGGTATGGGGCATGATGGGCTTAAGGAAAGCGGGTGGCGGTACTGGGTTATTGGGCGCGGGCGAGTGATATGTGGGTGTTGGTAGAGGGGTGATGGTAATGGGTTGTGGCCTAGGTATGCAGATGGTGCGGCGTGGTGGTTGTTCTGCGGTACTCTGAACGTGACCCGTTGAATAAAGAGAAGAAGAGTCTTCTATCATCCACTGTTGCCCACGACTAGCCTCAGACTGGCTGTTCGTCAGAATGGGTGCAACTTGGTTTTGGTTCTGGTGTTCCGGGAGCGGGTTCTGCACTATGCCCATACTTGGTGGCGGTGCTGCCTGTGCTGGTGGTCTTACTTGCTGCTGCTGCTGCTGTTGTTGCGGTCTTCTCGCCTTCAGGGCTAATATATACTTTTTCATCTCCTCCCAGTCTATGCTGCCCTGCTCATTGAGATCATGAATATAATCTCTGAATTGGAAGCAGGTGTCAATGGTATGCCCAGGTTGCCTATGGAAATAGCAATACCTGGACGTGTCGGCATTTTGAGGCCAGACGGCCTTTTCCCTTGGCAAGACTAAGGCATTAGCTGCCATTAGAGCACTGAAGATATCGGCCAAAGATTCTGGGAGGGCAGGGTATTCCACCCTCTTCGGGCCTGGAGGTCTTCTCGGCTGGTTATAATCACCAGGAGGAGGGACATTGTGGTATGCCGGCGGTGCACGCGGCTGATATTGCTGCTGTTGGGGATATTGCTGTTACTGGGGCTGCTGGTACTGCAATTGCCTTTGTGGCGGCTGCTGTGGCTGATGCTGGTTCTGGTTCTAATTCGGCTGCTGGGGCCGTTGATACTGTTGCTGATAATGGGGGTTCTGCTGCTGCCTGTACCCTTGTTGGTTCGGCTGCTATGGCCTCTGGTACTACTGCTGACTCCTCACGAACTGGGGCGAGTTATTGTTCATGCTACTGATTTGCTCATGAGAGAGCGTGCCCTCAGTAGTCGGACCTGTGCTGGGAGAATTCGGCACTGCAGGCTTCCGAGGTGGAGGCCTGCTAGGTCTGTGAGGATCAAAGACGCTAGAGAATGTAGCGTCCTTAAAAGCATTCTGGCAGTACCGTGCTCTTTCATAGAGCTCTGCCATGTTGGTCAAATTGTTCAAGGAGAGGACTAGCTTGAATTGGGGCGTGGTGTTGGAAATCAACATTTTCACTTGTTCGGACTCGGACAAGTGGTCTTTCACCTTTTCGGCCAGGCCCCGCCACATGTCAGCAAAACTGACAAACTCCTCATCAGGTTTCATCTTTTCGGCAATGAGGTCAGTGATGGACAAGGAGGGTGCAACTCTGTCCTGGTGTCGTTGGATAAATTTGCGTGAAACGATATCGTAGTCCTCTACTTCTGAGGGTTCTAGGGAAAAGAACCACTTGAGGGCTGGTCCCTCTAGAGATCTCCTGAACAAAAAGGCCAACGACCTCTTGTCGTTCTGCCAGAAAGAGGATTCGTACATAAACTCCTTCAGATGTGTAAAGGGGTTACTAGTACCGTTGTACTTCCGGTACACTGGCATTTCAGAGGGTGGCAGATGGAAAACTGGCAGGCTGGGTAAGTTGATTTCCGGTACAGCTTTGACCCCCATCATCTTCTGGAGGTTGTTAAATTGCTCATCCATACGCTCCATTTTGGCCAGCAATGCTTGTGTGGTCAGATCTGCCTGAGGAGGAGGAGGAGGGGGAGGTACTTGATAGGCCTGTTGCCTAGAGTACGTTGGACAGGGGGGACAATAAAGGGGAGGTCCGGTAGAGCTTCCGCCATGCCCGAGGGCATTTTGATAAGCAGGCGTTTGCGGTCTAGCTGGTTGCCTAGAGGATGAAAGCTGCGGCCCAGCTGGCCGAGAAGTAATATGAAGGCCTTCCACGGCCTGATGGATATAAGGAGGAGGAAAAGAAGGTTGCTGAAGAACAGCAGGGGGAGCCACAGGGTTCGGCTCGGCAGGCTGCATGGGTGCCTTCCCCTTCAGAATCGATTGGATCGCCTCGAACTGCTGAGGGTCCAGTCAGGAGGCAAGAACTCCCAAAGCGTTGACGAGATCCACAGGATAAGAGGATGAGGGATCATTCTGATTCATGTCTCCCACAAGATCGGGATTAGGAATCGCATATTCATGCGGGGGAGGATCAGGATATCAATCCTAGGGATGAAAGAGAGGGGTCCGGACGTTCCCATCATGTCGATATGGAATGGGGGCAGAATTACGGGAGGCATCAGCATCTCTCCCGTTCTCGTAGTTGTAGTCAGAATCTCGAGGGGCATTAGCATCTCCCTCGTAGTTGATGATGGCGTCTTGAGCCATACTCAAGTCCCTGCCTGATCGTAGCAGCATGATGTTAGATTTTTTTTTTTCAAAGATTTGTCAAACAAGTTGCACAGAGATTAATCAATCAAGTGGATGCTTAACGTGATTTTAAGATTCCTTTTTGAGTTATTTGAATTGGATTAAACCACAAATTCGCTCAGGGAAAGGATCCTAGTTTCAGTTCAGTTTCCACCGTTATTCTCTAGGACTTTCTCTCACAACGCTTTCAGAATCTAACTGGGACTTCAATTGGTACAACCAGCCCGATGATCAAGGAGGAATAGCTTGATTTTGGGGACCTATGGAGGTCTCAACGCCAACTTCTCTAGTCTGATCAAGGGACCAACCCAATCAGAGAGAGTTGCTGACGTCAAGTAATGTGTTCCTAAGAAAAGGAGGGTATTCGCCTCAATGCGTATGTCCTACAGCCTGGATGGCCTCTAATGCTTAATAATAATGGGTAGCTAGCACTCAAGCCACAAAAATCTGAAAACTGAAAAATAACTAAGAAATTGTCTGAATCGCGTCGATGGTAGTCGACGCTATTCAAAACAGAACTTAATTTTTCGCAGAAACTGTAACGACCCGCCACCCTATAATCGGGGATCCGATTACTAAATGGGTACCGAATCATTAATTTGGGACCAAACCAGGATCTAGTAAGTCTGGGAAATAAATAATAAACTAAGCTAAACATTCACATCGCATTGAATTGAAATAAAAGTGCAGGAATTAAAATTATTACAATGCGACTCGATACAGCAAATAATTACATTCTCCAACAGAAGGAAATAATTAAACATACAGACCAAAGATAAATAACAACTACATCGGGGCATACCCCGGAACAACTGCTGAAGGCACACCACCCGGCCGCACACGCCGCTCTAAGTCTGCTGGGAGTCCTCACCTGAAAACCGCAGGGGTGAGTCTCAAGACAAGACTCAGTAGGGATCCTTCGATCCCCACTGCCCACGCACACACCCACAAGTGTAAAGTACAGCTAACAGTAAAGTAACAAGTGTAGTGGCAGGTACGATATCTAATTCTCTACGTGAGAACACGTGCAGTCGAAATATAATAATCATGCACATTCTAAGACAACCGTTAGAAAACCCACAACTGCCGTCTCGATAGAACTCGCCGACCGTACAAACAACGGTGAGAAAAACCTCGACCCGCTGAGACCAAGGAGCAGCCCCTCGGATAGCACGCTCGCTACTCCGGCCCAACTGGCTCAGGTGACTACCCCTTCCCTCAGCATGAGTGACTCTCCGAATGTACCACTCCGACACTGGTACTAGCTGACCCCGGGGTTCACCAGGTGACCCTCTCTCACTAGGCGTCACCCCGCCCACGCCCCCACCGGCGCTGTGCTCACGCCCCCACCAGCACAGGGTGATAAAGTGCTACAATGTCACTCCAGATCCACAGTAACTGAAAACCCAACGCAGTGCGATCCGGTCACGTGAAAAGCCCGCGATCGCATAACACACATAGGACCATCCGATCATGAGGAATCCATTGCTATCGGGTGCGCTAAAACATGTGCTAACCAGCTATCTAGCAGTATGAACACATTTTACTGGCATGCATTAGTGAGATTCTGTCTTGAATCGCGTCGACCGAGGTCGACGCCATTCAAGCTCCATATACAGGTTCATATAAATCAGTCTTCAGAAACTGGCCTTAAAAGGTGTCGACACCAGAGGACGCCGTTTAAAAGGCGTCGACATCCTCAGACGCCATTCAGCACAGAAAACCAGGATTTTCCGAAATCTTTAAACAGGGGATTTCTGCCTTAAAAGGCGTCATGGCTACCCGACGCTATTCAAAACGCGTCGACCACCCATGACGTCTTTTGGTCCCATAATCCCAAACTGGCAAACTCTCAGTCAGGCGATTCCTGTCTAAAAGGCGTCGTGATGGCCCGACGCCCTTTGAAAAGGCGTCGTCCATGCACGACGTCTTTCAACCCCAGGAACCAGAGTTGCCATGAGCCCGAGGGCTCCCCTTTTCAACCCAAACAGCCCCAAAATACCCAAAAACGGAGGAGAAAGAGGGGCACACAATCCATAGGAAATCTCAATCATAGCAAAACCCCCATATCATCAAAAGAACTCCTAAACATGCTCATTCTACCCCCCAAAACCAAGGATCCACAACATGCATAAACGGGGGAAAACATGGTTTAAACACAAAGCCGTGGGAACCGTCACCCTACCGGACACTCGAACGCCTCCGAGCTTCAAACCGTCCGCCTGTCTCGCCCCACGCCGCCGCCGGTACCGCCGAGGTCGTCCTAGCCCCACCGTGACGTCGGCCGCCGTCCGGAGAGTAGAACGCCGCAGTGGAAGTGGAGGTGGTAGGGGTAGGAGCCAGGTAGAGGATGGAGTGGAGGGAGAGGCGAAATGGTGTGAGGAAAAGAGGGAGGAGGAGGGGGGGGTCGCCGCCGTCGCTGGAGGAGAAGGAGAGAAGGTGAGTAGGAGAAAATGAGGGAAAGAAGGAGGGCTTGCGGGGTTAACCGGAAACTGGCTAAAACGTGTCGACATGCACGGACGCCAATCAGGTGACATGACGGCCGCTCTGACAAGATTCTGAAACGCGTCGTCCTTCACAGACGCCATTCAGACAACTTGTCAGGGCCGTACTCTGACACACCCAGAGTCTCAGTCTAAAAGGCGTCGACCCACATGGACGCCGTTCAGACGACCGGACAGGGCCGTACTCTCGCGGTCCAACGTCAGTCCACGCGGCACCCACGTGGCAGAACCTGAAACGCGTCTGCCACGGTGGACGCCGTTTAAACCGCGTCTCGCGGGCTCGACGCGAAACAATACAGAGTTCCAGACCCCACTAGGGCCAGAACTACAGGGTCCGACCCTGAAAACCGAATCCGAAAGCCTCAGTCCTTTCAGAAACAGATGTAGACAGCAGAGAATATATGAAGACTGAAAGGCGTCTAGGTGTGTTGACGCGGTTTGAAACGCGTCAGTGCTCCTGGACACTTTTCAGTTCGCAGAAACAGTTTTGCAGGAGGATTTTCTGGGTTGAATCCTCCTCAAACAGGTTAAAAGCAGGAAATAATCAGCTCATGTAGATTTTTTTAGTTCCAAATTTTTAACAGGATAATTTACCAACTAAATAACTAGAAAATCAATCAATCACACATCATTTTCATCACAAAAACAACTTTTTAAACTAATCAAGGGGAGGGCAAGATCTTGCCACTGGGGTGTGCACGTGGTGCACGAGGGAAATTAATTAAACTAAAACACTCACCAATTGGTGAGGACGTGTCGAAAGACACAAGTGGTGCACCGTGGGTGCCCGGTTGATGACAGCAAGAACAAAAAAACTTAAAAGATGGCGAGACCAAGTCCCACCGTGATCGCCAAAAAAGCTGTGAGTGCTTAGAATGACCGTGTGATTATCATGAAAAATCTAGGTTATTTAGTGTAAAATAAACCTATTAAAAACAGCAACTAAGTGCAGTGATCGCCAGAAACTTTTAACTAAAAAGTTCCAAAAGAAGTATGATCGCCTACCTGTTTAAACGCAGAAGATATAGAGTCCTTGGTTCCCCTTTCTCAGCCGGCTGAAGAAAGAGAGCCCTTCTTTGCTTTTTGTTCTTGCTGTTGAATTTGAAATTTGAGGTTGAGGTTGAGGTTGAGGTTGAGGATCGTCCAGAAATCCTTGTGTTGAGTGCTTGATTTCCTTGATTCTCTTGTTTGAGTTGAGTTGAGTGCAGCAGAAAGTATAGAAAGAGAGATAAAGAAAACAATTATGAGAACTTAAGCAAAAGCAGAATCTATTCTAATCATGGTATTGAACATGCAACTAAACATCAAACTTACTTTTTGGGATGGCTTTTGAAACCCCTTTATCAAATAGGTTTTTGAAAAGAAAAGGAATGAGGTTGTGGTGTGTGTTGCATAGAGTGATTATGAAGAATGAGATTAATGAAATAAAAATAAAGATGCAGAAATGAAACACTTATGCCGACTGGATGAAGCCTTGAATTGGATGAAGAATGGACGCCGACTTCTGGAAACAGCACTTCAGCGTTCCGACGTCGTTGCTTCGATCTTCAACTCGCTAAAGATTATGCTTCTCTCAAGATCACGCTTAACTTTAAATTACGCTTAACTTTTTTACTCTTCAACATGTAAGGTATTTATAGACCTCTTCTGCGTTCGTAGATTAACATTGAAAAACTTCGGATTTATCCATCTTAACTAACAGATAAATACTGATTAATTCATCTTTATCTGTAATTATCTAAAACGCGTCCAGGATGGCTGACGCCTTTCAGATTAATTAAAGATAAGGATAAACATCCGAGAAAACTTATCTTTATCTGTATTAGCTAAAACGCGTCCACATGTGTAGACGTCTTTTACACTAATTAAGATAAGGATAAACATCCGGAAGAGAAGTTAAAATAGCTTAGGAAACCTAAAACGCGTCAGCTCTCACAGACGCCTTTTAGCTAATTAATCAATTGATTAAAATTCAAATTTAAACGTTAAAATAAGAATAAACTCTAAATGGCATCTACATAGGTCGACGTCGTTTATACTTCTTCATATTTTAACTGAAATTTGAGTTAAAATCAATTTAATTGATTAACTTAAATATGTCTGTTAAACCTGACACTCAAAAGATCAATAAAAATTAATCAATGATTAAATATTAGACCATTCTGAGGCATTATTATATGATATGAAATTTACTCAAAATGATGTCAAAATTAGCGTGTCTACAAGAGGTAAGTGGATAACTATACACAAGATCTATTTTGTATTAAAAAACTATGTTATTTTCGAAAGTTTTCAAAAGCTAATCAATTGGTAAGAACTTTGCTTTATATGTTTACTTCATGATATTCAAGTTTCAGATTTTTATGATCTTATTTATTATTTATTCTATGATTATTATCTCAGGTTATGTAATATGTCCGTTCAATCTATTATGTTTTTTCAAATATGATCACATGAGTTACAAATGTTTGTTCTCCTTGGTACAATGTCTAATTGAGATAAACTTTAAATAGAAGATTATTTTAGATGTTATGTTCATGCCCAATAAATTTAATAATTTTTGGAGTTTTTTTTTATATTTATTCCATAATATTCTTCTCAGACTATATAATCTTCTGACAGTTTTGAAATCTCAACTTGTAAATCTTATATCTCACTTGATTCATGTCCAAATCATGTCAAAGTTTGTGAAGACCTTTGTTATACTATCTTTGACTTCTCTGATAAAAATTTGAGAATTTTATGATTCTGTTTGCTATTCAGTTTGCCCTCTACTTTGATCTGTTGTAATTCTATTTAATAATTTTTGGAGTTCTTTTTTATATTTGTTCCGTAATATTCTTCTCAGACTATATAATCTCTTGACAATTTTGAAATCTCAACTTGTAAATCTTATATTTCACTTGATTCATATCCAAATCATGCCAAAGTTTGTGAAGACCTTTGTTATACTATCTTTGACTTCTCTGAAAAAAGTTTGAGAAGTTTATGATTCTATTTGCTATTAAGTTTGCCCTCTATTTTGATCGGTTGTAATTCTATTTAAGTCGGATTTCTGGAATCGAAGTAAAAATCCAAAATCATATCAAACACATCCATAAATTGATGAAACTTTTTCCATACTTTACATATGATCTATTGGAAATACTCATTAAGTTTGGTAATTTTCTGAATCTGTATCATATTATTCGGCGTATTTGTTGATTTTTCAATTATGAAAATTAGTCTTAATGGCCGAAAAATATGTTTATTATTCCGAAATTTTTGAGAAGATTTCCTTGATTATCGTTTCTATCCAAAAACTTATTTTGATTAGATTTACTCTGATTTTCTATATAGATGACCATGATGACTCTCTAAGTGGCTATTTGGTATATAAAAGTATGTATTTTAACTCTTATATGTACGTATCAATTTGATAATTCAATTCTCATATCTATGCTCATCTTTTATCATCATTTGATCAATGTTAATATGATTGTGCCATAATTATTTGACTTTACTTGAACATTGTCATCTTAAGGAGATATTTGACCCGATTCCATTATAAGCATCCATGTTGGATAGGGTATTTTGTTTGGAATCCGAAGGCAAACAGGTGGAATCCTGATTTCTGACCAGCTAAAACTAAGGGACGGTGATACGTAATGCTCTGGCGGTTTGGAGTTGGGTGGGACTTAGGTTCCTCGGTTTTTCGCAGTGACCAAGACCTTTACATCATTTGTCTAGATGCTTTGGTATTTGTTTTGTTTGGCTTCTTATGTTGTGGTTTGAGTGCATGTCCATTATGATATGATTTTATTTGTTTGATTGGCACATAAATCTAAAATATTTGCTCCATATGTTCATTTGAATTCAGCTTAGTCATTTGAATCTTTTGATCATCCTGTTTAGCTATCCCTTTATAATCATATAAATATGTCTTAACTATATGATCTATAATATGAATATGATACTATTTGATATGAGATGTACTCAAGGGACGGCGATACGTAATGTCCTGACAATTTGATAATTTGATATGTTCTATTAGGTATATGATACGTTCTGATCATGACTAGTAGAATTTGATATGTTTGATATGAGTTCGATCATGCCATATATGTTATATGTTAGTTAATCTATTTATATTATTAGAAAACACATTTGATTTGATAAGCTTATATCTGACCGTGTTTTGTATCATGTTCTTATTTGAGCTATATGTAGAACTGTGTAAGATAATGTTAAGCTGTGAGCCAATCCGATACTGTGTACATATTCAGATTATTAATAAATGGCAATAATTCATTGTGTGTAATTAATTCGATCTGTGTTTATCGTATCACGATGAAGTCCATGAACATGTGCAATAGTCTTTGGATTATGATGAGATCATAATTACGGGACCGAAGACTTATAAACACATGTTCTTAATTGTTCCTAGTCATAAGATGTTTGAGATAGGACATCGAACATCCGGATAGACTAGTATAGGTTACTTCAGCTCATATGATGAGGGTGACTGATCCCATAAGTCACTTGTGTGGAGACACTATGCTGAACCTATAGGTGCTCATTGGTGAATGAGTTCACTGAACTGATCCGACTATGAATCGCTGGATGGTAATCACCTCACTGTTAACCAGCTCGATTCAATTGTCACGGTTGCGTGGATGATCCTTGGACCTGAGACTCCAAGGATACCTTGTTGGTAGGTTTCTGAGCTTTGACCTTGACGAACGAATCCCTAACCATGGGATATCAATAAGTCAAGCGATCGGGTTCAGGGAAATGCCCTCGAAGGTAATTGTGTGTTCAATACGGGATCATCCACTCTCGGTTGTTTGAGAGAGAATGTTCCGGGAATGATGCGCTTAAAGTCCCTGGCCAGGGCGGACTCTGTAATCGATAAGGAGTTATCGGATTCAGATTAGCAGCATCTGATTCAAGTGAATCGACTAAATAGGGTTTAACAGTAAACCATGCCCTAGGTCGATTCGGGAACATTGTACGGATGAAGGATTATATCCGCGCGTTAACCGATGACAGAAAGGTTCCAATAGAGGGTTGCGATAACCCCAGTGCCATCCAGGATCACGCGATGTTGCTTGGCATCCAACGTGATCGGCAGTCCGTCCGAATTTATTGTGGGACATTAAATTCGGCTGATTAATTGAATATAAGGATATTAATTAATTTAGTGGGTCAGTAAAGGGTTACTGGACTTAATGGGCTATTAACTGGACTGGTATTTGGGCCTAGAGGGTCACACGCAAATGGTTTTCAAGTCGATGGATACTCCGACAGGATTTCAGATAAGTTTGAATTTTTATGAAAAATCGCAAACTGACTTCTTATAAAAGAACGGATTCTACGTCCGGGGCCAGCAACCCTGACCTAGCCGTCATTCGTTCTTCCCCACTTTCTCTCCCCTCTGGGCGTGCGGTTCCCAACTGCTCCACCTCCCGTTCGACGGAGATTCTGAATCCGCATGTTGCGGCGGATTACGCGCAGTCAGACGGGATCTTCGAGCGCCGCAGCGAGCGAGGAAGCGAGGACGATCCATCGTGAGGAGAACCGCGTGGATACCACTAGAGGTCGGGCATCTGCGCAACTTGCGGCATCGCTCCGACAGAACCGGAAAACAGACGCGGATTCGAATCCGCGCAAGGTAAATCGATCTACATCGGTTTTAGTTTTAACGACCGAAACGGGACAGATCTGGTCCAAGAAATTTTATTCCGCTGCGTTTTAGGATCGGATCCCGACACAGCGATCCCAACAGTAACTTAGCTCTGATACCACTGTAATGTTTCGTAGAACCTAGGATCCAAATATCGCAGCGGAAGAATAATACAAATGGATCCCTAAAAATCGTGAATCAGGCTCTGATCAATGCAACAAAATTAATCTATGAGTATTCGCTTATTACCTTGTGCAGAACACGTCGTTTTGCAAAAACCGATGCTGATCTCCTCGAACGTAGAGCCGCACAAATGTCCGGCCTCTAGAGCGTGATCTACATGGATCCTTTGCAGCAATGACACTCTTCTTTTTTCATGTGCTCAAACCTCTGATCTCCCCGCCTCGATTCCCGTTCTCCAAGATGTGGGAGAGGGAGAGGGAGAGAGGGTGTGCGCTGGAGGAGAAGGGGGGTGGGTAAACGTACGACTACTTGGCTCCTCTTCCCAACCCTAGAACATTATATATATATATATATATATATATATATATATATATAGTCTCCTTTTAAAAGAAGTCTAATAATTTATATAATATATATATGCCCTTAGTATTATTATATATATACTTTTAAGTAGTTTTATGATTCTTTTCCTAAAAGAATCTTAGGCAATTGTATATTTATCCATACAATAATACTCCGTTATGCGAGAATCAATTATGTGTGATCCTCTAGGCCCATAGTCACTCTGGTTTTAAGGTCCATTAACTTCTAATTCCTAATTAGAAGTAAATATAGTTATTCATTATAACTGCTTAATTTAAATTGAAACTATGATCACGTTGGGCTAAATAGATCCGCGTGATCCTAGAGGATGATGGGTTCATTACGACCATGTATGGTACCTGTCAGTCTTCTGTTGCCGTATCACTATAATCCCTCGCTCATTCTGTGAGTCATATACGATCCTGTGGTATGGTAACTGTCAAACCACTAGAGATCGTATCGTCTAACCATGACCTCCTCAAATACATCAAGTTCGTTCCAAACGAACTGACACTATCCTAGCCAGGGGTTTAGTGGAGCGTCCATGTGATGACCCATTAACTGTCTGACATATACCTGACAGTGAGCGATCCCCTTTTGAATATTAACGGTCTTCACACATATTCGGATGTAGCTAATAATTTGGTGTTTCATGACTTATGGATAAAGTCACTTAATATCGGTCCTCATGTAAGGCCCAATTAATGTATCAGGTTTAAGGATTTACGATACTACTGAGACAAATAGATCTTCAGTTGACATCAGGTATAATTAATCATCCGAAGACCTATCAGCGGATCAGTTTAGTGGACATCCTCCCACGATGCGCACCTACACATATGTGTTGGTGCTCCGCACCTGTGACCATGAGATTGATCATCTACACATCATGTGTGCCGATTTACAAGTAATCAGTCCCAGAGTGATTACTCTCCAATCGTGAACAATTTAAGCTATGTGTCTATGCATAATCAAACTCACATTTGATATTCCATTTCGAATTGACTTTACAACCACATATCTTAGGGACAACGTAAAGTAATTCACAAATTACAAATTCACGCTCTAATAACAACTTGATTATGTTGAACAAGATTGTACATTCTATTGGGCCTACCCGGCCCACAATTGGCCCATAAGACACCCAAATACTAGCACTTTTTACCTGAAAACTCTGTCATATCTTTATCTGATAGATTTTGTTAGCTTTTCGATGTAACTATACCGACTGATATCAAAATTGCCCAAATAAAAAATACTGCCTCATGCTCTAGGCCAGCTTGGTGCTTCACCGGAGCTTGAAATTTGAAAGAATATTTGCACACATGCCCTTTAAGCAACGCAAGTTATTCAATTAGTAGTGCAAGGATGTACTGCGTGTATACATTTCTTTGGACATTAAAATATACTGCCTTTCATTCATCACACAGAGAAGAAGAGTACAAAACATAGCAAAAGGAAACACACATCCAGATAAATGGCAAATATAATAGACGCCACAGGTACACAAGTATGCCATATGGGTATGAGGCAGATGGCACTGTAGTAGAGCGCATCCAAAGGAGGATAACAACATAATGCAAACGTTAAGGACCACCAAAAATGACCCATGGATGCCAGTGGAGATGCAAGAGGGTTCACTTGGGGAAGGCAAAGTTCCTTCAAGGAGACACCAATAGAAGGTTTGCCAGAAGAACCGCAACACCAAGGGCAGTTGAAAATAGGTGAGCTCGAAGATGGACCATCTAGGGTGTACAAAATAACTATAGAAACATCTATCCATCTCCAAGATCCTAGCTTGGGATCCATATGGAGCTGAAGAAGCTTCCATAAGGGCATTAGAGATAGTAGGGATGCTAAGGCTGAACAAAAGAGGGAATTGTGGGGAAGAAAAACAATACTATAAGGACATCTATAAGAAAAGGAAAATACTATGCTAGAATGCTTAGATTGTTGGATTTGCTGTGTCGAGATCCGACCGAAAAACGCAGTGGAAATAATTATTCAGGATCGGATCCATCCCGTTTCGATCTATAAAACTAAACCGATAAATCTCATTTACCTTACGCAGATTCGAATCCGCGTTCGTTCGGTTCCGACGGTGTGATCACATAAGCCGCGCAGGTGCTCGGCCTCTTGCGGTATCTACGCGATCTTTTTCTTGGTGGATCATCCTCGCTTCTTCGCTCGCAGCAGCGTCCGCAGATTCTGTCTGGCTTCGTGTAATTCTCTGCAACATGCGAAGATGATTTCTCGTCGGACGAGAAGACAGAGCACAGGAGTTGAAGCGGCTCTGCCGATGGACACCTAGAGGAGGGGTGGCACCAGAGAGAGAGGTGGAGGACGGCCAGGTCAGGGTTGTTGGCCCCTGAGCCTGGTCGCTAGCTTTTATAACTAGTCCTTTCGCGATTTTTCAGAAAAACCCGAACTTATCCAAAACCCTGTTAAAGATCCACCAACTTGAAGACCATTTGTGTGTGACCCTCTAGGCTCAAATACTAGTCTAGTTAATGACCCATTAAGTCCAGTAATGTCTTACTAACCCACTGAATTAATTAATATCCTTATATTGATTAATCAGCCGAATTCAATGTCCCACAATAAATTCGGATGGGCTTCTATTCACGTTGGGTGCCAAGCAACATTGCATGATCCTGGAAGGCATTGAGGTTTATCAAACCCACTATGGAAACCTTTCCGTCAACAGTTACCGTGCGGATATAATCCTTCATCCGTGCAATGTTCCCGAATTGACCTAGGGTATGGTTTACTGTTAAACTCTAGCCAATCAATTCATTTGAATCAGATGCCGCTTATCTGAATCATATAACTCCTTATCAGATACAGAGTCCGCCCTAGCCAAGGACTTTTAAGCGCATCATTCATGGAACATTCTCTCTCTAATTACCGAGAGTGGATGATCCCATATTGAACACACAATTACCTTCGAGGGCATTTTCTTGAACTTGATCACTTGACTTATTGATAACCCACGGTTAGGGATTCATTAGTCATGGTCAAAGCTCAGAAACGTACCAACAAGATATCTTTGGCGTCTCAGGTCCAAGGATCATCTACGCAACCGTGACAAAAGAATCAAGCTGGTTAACAGTGAGCTATATACCATCCAACGATTCTAGGTCGGATCAATTAAGTGAACTCATTCCTCAATGAGCACCTACAGGTCCAGCATAGTGTCTCCACACAAGTGACTTATAGGATCAGTCACCATCATCATATGAGCTGAAGAAATCTATACTAGTTTATTCGGATGTTTGATGTCCATCTCAAACGTCCTCCGACTAGGAATAATGAAGAGCACGTGTTTATAAGTCTTCGTTCTCGTAATTATGATCTCATCATAATCCAAAGATTGTTGCACATGTTCATGGACTTCATCGTGATACGATAATCATAGATCGAATTAATTACACACAATAAATTAATATCATTATATTAATGAATTTAATGATACATAGTATTGGGTTGGCTTTCAGACCACCTAATACTAACAATCTCCCACTTTGACCAAAGCCAATCACTTTTATACAGAATACCCATATTCTCTAAGTGATGCTCAAAGACATTTTGAGACAAAGGCTTTGTTAGTGGATCTGCTATGTTGTCGGCTGAAGGAACTCTCTCCACTACGACATCTCCTCGAGCTATAATATCTCTGATCAGATGAAAGCGCCGCAAAATGTGCTTCGACTTCTGATGAGACCTCGGCTCTTTCGCTTGAGCAAACGCCTCATTGTTGTCACACAGTAGTGGGACGGGACCAGAGATGCTTTCCACCATACCAAGATCGTCGATGAATTTCTTCATCCAGACAGCTTCCTTGGCGGCTTCAGCAGCAGCAATATATTCAGCTTTCGTTGTCGAATTAGTAGTGGTTTCTTACTTGGAACTTTTCCAGCTCACTGCTCCTCCGTTGAGTGTGAAGACAAAACTTGATGTTGGCTTGCTGTCATCAGGATTAAACTGAAGCTTGAATCAGTGTATCCTTGTAGCTTTAAGTCTCCTCCTTCATAGACTAGAAACATATCTTTAGTTCTTCTCAAGTACTTAAGGATGCATTTCACAGCCTTCCAGTGTTCATCACCTGGATCTGCCTGATGTCTGCTCGTAACGCTTAGAGCATATGCAACATCAGGTCTAGTGCATAGCATGGCATACATGATGGAACCTATGGCTGAAGCATAAGGAATCTTATCCATCATTGCCCTCTCCTCAAAAGTCTTGGGAGACTGACCTTTGGAGAGATAAATTCCAAAGGTTAAGGCAAGCATTTTCTTTGATCTATCTCTATAGATCCGTATTCCCAATACATAAGATGCTTCTCTCAAATCCTTCATGGAGAAGTTCTTAGATAGCCAGATCTTTACTGATGACATCATGTCTACATCATTTCCAATGAGTAGGATATCGTCAACGTAAAGAACCAGGAATGTGATTGCGCTCTCACTGTTTTTCTTATATACACAAGGCTCATCTTCATTCTTAATGAAACTATAAGATTTGATCGCCTCATCAAACCTTATGTTCTAGCTACGGGAAGCTTGCTTCAGTCCATAAATGGACCTTTGCAATTTGCATACCATATCTGGAGATTCCTTTGACGTGAAGCCCTCCAGTTGTATTATATATACCTCTTCCTCAAGATTTTCATTGAAGAACGTTGTCTTCACATCCATCTGCCAGATTTCGTAATCATGGTATGCAACAATGGGGAGAAGAATTCTGATAGACTTAATCATGGCAACGGGTGAGAAGGTTTCATCATAGTCAATTCATTGCCTTTGACGATACCCTTTTGCCACTAGCCTTACCTTATAAGTCTCTATTCGTCCATCTGCACCAATCTTTCTTTTAAAGATCCATTTGCAGTCGATGGATACTATGCCCTCGGGTAGATCTTCCAAGTTCCAAACTTGGTTGATGTACATAGACTGTATTTCAGAATTCATGGCTTCCCGCCATTTCCTGGCCTTTAGACTTTTGATGGCCTCCTAGTAAGTCTTAGGATCATCATCTTCATTATAAAGCATCCTAGAACCATCCAAATTAATATGTCCCACATATCTTTCTGGTGGTTTAGGTACTCTTTCTGACCTACAAGTTTCTTATGTAATTATTTGAACAAGTTCAGAAACTGACAGTTCATCAGATGAACCATTACCAATTTGTGAGTTTGGAATTTTTTCCAGAGGTACTTTACTCCCTGTGTCTTTCTGGAGAATATAATCTTCTTCCAAAAAGACAGCTCTCCTGGCTACAAACACTTTTTTTTTGCCAAGATGATGAAAGTAATATCCATAAGTTTCCTTCGGATATCCCAAAAATCTGCATTTGTCAGTTATGTACTCTAGCTTATTTGCATCATGTCTTTTAACATGAGCAGGACATCCCCAGACTTTAACATGTTTAAGGTGTGGTTTCTTTCTATTTCATATCTCATATAGAGTGGCTTCAACAGATTTGCTGGGTGTGAGTGCTTAAATAATGATGTGTGAAATCATGAAAATTTTGTTGATTAAGTGACAAATAGACCTATTAAAAACTATGTGATCGCCAGAAACTTTTGACTAAAAGGTTTCAAAAGACAAAGATTGATCGCCTATCTGCTTTGGAGGTGAGATATGTTGAAGTTCTTGATTCCTTCCCTTCAGCCGGTTGAAGAAAAAGAACCCTTCTAACTTTGTTCTTGCTTTGAATGCTTATTGGGTTTTGAGGATCGTCTAGATTTCTTTGTTGATTCCTTTCTTTTGATTTTCTTTGTACCTTGTAAAGAGTAGAAAGAAAGGGAAAGAACTAATAAGAACTCAAATAGAAGTAGTATCTATTCTAGTAATAATTCTAATCATGCAACTCAAACAAATGAACTCACTTGTTTTATAGTCTTTGAAACCCTTTAACATGTGGATTGGAAAATAATGCTAGTGAGTGTGTATAACATAGAGTGATGTGATGAGTGAATTATGAATTAATATGATGAAAATCAATGAAAATATGAGCAAGATGTGCAAAAATTGATTAAGAAAAACTAAGTTGGATGGCCCTTGGACAGTCTTGATTCTTGAATGGATGAAGAAAGGATGAAGAGAAGACGAAACTTGCTTCAAGACTCTTGGAAGTAGTAGCAGCGCCTCGATCCTTCAGCGTTTGGACGTCGTCTTCTTATCAGATTCTTCTTTAAGGATTTCTACTCTTTCTTTACTAAAACTATCACTAACCTTTCAAAAATTATCACTAACTTTTTAACGGCCAAAGACTTGGGTGTTTATAGACTTAAGTTCGCACATCCGCAGTTAATTTAGAGATTAACATGAAGGAGTTTGAGGTCAATCCAATCAAGAAACAGATAAATACAACTTAATTCATCATTATCTGTAATTAACTAAAACACGTCGCCCATGGGAGACGTCTTTTAGTTTAATTAAGATAAGGATAAACATCGGGAAGAAGAAACATAATCAATTTAGGAAACCTAAATGGCATCGCGCATGGCAGACGTCTTTTAGTTTATTAATAAATTATTTAAAAATCAAATAAAAAATCGAAATAAGAATAAAACCCTAAATGGCGTCTTTACATGTTGACGTCTTTTAGAATCCTTCATATTTGATTAAAAATTTGAGTTAAAATGAATTTCATTAATAAACTTAAATTATGTCTGTCTGACCCGATGTCATTTAGATAATTATTCCAAAAAAATAATAAAAATTAACTAATAATTAAATATCAGACCATTTTGAGGCATTATTATATGACATGAAATTTACTCAAAATGATGTCAAAATTAACGTGTCTACAGCTGCCTCACCTTGGCATCGTCTTTGCAAGGGAGTGAAATGAAATAGAATGTACTGAAAAGGTGATGTCAAGGTGTGATGAGACATGCTCTCAACATCACATGATTAGAACTTTTCTCAAAATCATCAATGAAGGTAACTCAAAGAGATCAATGAAATCAATCATGTCTGGATGAGATAGATAAGAAAATAAAATAAGGTCGATCAACTTCCACGGATTGGGAAGTATCCTAGGTCACAAACCTTGCAGGTTTCATCATGGGGAGCGATTGCCAGCCAATGTGGACGTGATGCAACCATGATGGATCTTAAAAGAAAACAAGAATATTTGGGATAAAATGTAACGACCCGCCACCCTATAATCGGAGATCAGATTACTAAATGGGTACCGAATCATTAATTTGGAACCAAACCAGGATCTAAGTAAGTCTGGGAAATAAACAATAAACTAAGCTAAACATTCACATCGCATTGAATTGAAAGGAAAATGCAGGAATTAAAAGTTATTACAATGCGACTCGATATAGCAAACAATTATATATTCCAACAGAAAGGAAATAATTAAACGTACAGGCCAGAAATAAAAATAACAACTACGGCGGGGCATACCCCGGAACAACAGCCGACGACGCGCGACTCACAGCAGCACACACCACGCTAAGCCTGCCTGGAACCCTCATCTGAAAACCGCATGGGTGAGTCTCAACGAAAAGACTCAGTAGGGATCCTTCGATCCCCACCGCCCACTCACGCACCCACAAGTGTAAGACACAGCTGAAGATACAGTGAACAAGTAAAGCAGTAACTACTACCCCTAAATCTCAACATGCGTCACATGCATTCGAAATATATTTAACATGTATAATTCCAATTTACCAGGGAACCCATAACCAGCGTTTCGTCAAAACACGTCAACCACATGACGAAAGGGGGAAACACCGACCCGCTGAGACTAAACAGTAACCCTTCGGATAGTACGCTAGCTACTCCGGTCCAACTGGCTCAGGTGGTTACTCCTTCCCCCAGTACGAGTGACACTCCACAGGTACCACTCCGACACCGGTACTAGCTAACCCCGGGGTACACCAGGTGACCCTCTCTCACTAGGCGTCACCCCGCCACTGCTCCCACCGGCGCTGTGCTCCACCCACACCAGCACAGGGTGATAAAGCGCTACAACTGTCACTCTAGGTCCACAGTAACACAAAACACGGCACGGTGCGATCCGGTCACGTGAGAAGTCCACGGTCGCATGACACACAACGCAGTGCCATCCGGTCACGAAGAACCTATCATCATCGAGTATACCTAAAGCATACATTTGACCAACTATCTAGCAGTGTAAACACATTTTACTGGCATAGATTAGTGTGGTTCTGTCTTGAATCGCGTCGCCCACGGCCGACGCCATTCAAGCATCCTAAACTGGTTCATGTAAATCTCGGCCTCAGAATATGGCCTAAAAGGCGTCGCTACACGTAGCCGCCTTTTAAAACGCGTCGCTATCCCTCGTCGCCTTTTAGCGACCGAAAACAGGGACATGCCACGGCTGATTCTCTTAAAACGCGTCGTCCTGAGAAGCCGCCTTTTCAAAAGGTGTCGCTGTCCTCAGATGCCATTCACACCAGAATCCGAAACTTGCAGAAACCTTAATCGGGGAGATTTCTGTCTAAATGGCGTCGTGCTGGTCCGTCGCCATTCTAAATGGCGTCGTCCAGGCACGACGTCATTTAACACCAAAAACCGAGACTGACAGAACCTCAAACCGGGAGAATTCTGCCTAAATGGCGTCGTACTGGCCTGTCGCCATTCTAAATGGCGTCGTCCAAGCACGACGTCTTTTAGCGCAAGAAACCTGGTTCTGCAGTTCAACCCGAGGGTCTCCTTTTCATCCCCAAGAGCCCCAAAATCACACAAAACAGAGGGGGAAGGGGGACAAACTAACCCATCACAAGGAACCCTCAAATCCATATTCATAGCAACTCCCATTCCCATCAAGAAAAAGCTCTTAACATGCTCATTCTACCCAAAAACCATAGATCTATAGCATGCTTCAAGCGGGAGAACATGGTTTTAAAATGACATACTACGGGAATCGTCACCCTACCGATTCTTGAACTCCTCCTGGCTCCGCTGCCAAACCGTCGCACCGCAGACCGCCGCCGGTACTCCGAAGACGTCGCCACTCCGCCGAGACGTCGGCCACCGCCCGGAGAATGGAACGCCGCGAAGAAAGTGGTGAGAGGTAAAGAGGTAGTGGAGTGGTGGAAGAGAAAGAAGGGGAAAGGGAAGGGGAAGAGAGGGGGTTGGAGGGTGGAGAGGGTGAGGAGAGAGAGTGTGAGGGTGAGAATGAGGGAAAGGAGGGAAGGCTCGCGGGGTCAAATCTAAACAGGGTAAAACGCGTCGTCCAAGACAGACGCCAATCAGGTGACAGGACGGGCCATACTGACAGAAGCTCTGAAACGCGTCGTTCAATATAGACACCGTTCAGATGATAAGACC
Organism: Zantedeschia hybrid cultivar; assembly: GCA_030544215.1. NCBI lineage: Eukaryota > Viridiplantae > Streptophyta > Magnoliopsida > Alismatales > Araceae > Zantedeschia > Zantedeschia hybrid cultivar. The sequence goes on along the minus strand of JARZZO010000013.1, from coordinate 7,381,934 downwards.
GGCACCGTACACTGACATCGCAGGGTCGCAGTCTGAATGGCGTCGTCTATCACCGACGCCGTTCAGACGACAAAACAGGGCCGTACTCTCGTGGCCCGAAACTCGCCCACGTGGCGCCCACTTGGCACCATGACGACAAACCTAAATGGCGTCTACCCAGCAAGACGCCGTTTGAAAAGAGTCGTGCGGGGCAGACGTCATTCACCAGAAGCTCACAAGACTCCATAGGGTCCAAACCAGGGGATCAGACCCGAGATCGACCCGAATACCGAACCTGAAACCTTAGTCCTTACATAAAGAGTCCAAGAAGGATAGAATTCCAAGGATATCTTCAAGCGAACCTCAAAGATAATCAGGATACTCAATTCAGAATGGAATATTTCTTATCATGTTAGAATTATTTGATCAATGGTCTGAAACTTAATCAATAATTAATTCTTATTACAATTATATCAAAGTCCTACATGATGCATGCTGGATTAAGAGAAAAATATAAAGTCAAATAAAATATAAAATAATTAAGGATAATATTGTTAAATTGTCATTAATGAGTCAAGATACCAATTCTTGTAATTTAGTGTTAAGCCGAAGCTCGTTTATCCGCACACTGTTTCACAAAAGCGAAACCATCGTCCTTACTAATTGACAATCCAACGGCCTATCCGTTCGATTAAGAATTCTCTGGAATTATCACTGTTTTTGTTGATGGGGAACTCAAATTCCAGTTTCATCAAAACCACAAGGTCCTTGATATACTTTAATAAATATTTAACATATAGTAATGCTAATGCAAATCAATTACATGAAAGAATACAAGGGATAGAGATAACCGTCCTTTTAGCTACAGCGAGGACTCATAAACTCCCACAGTGGGACCTTCTTGAAATTTTCAACTTTACAATAATTTCTTTTAATTTCTTGCACTAAAAAATCATCAGTAACTTCAAGTAAATGCATCAAATATGGATAAACAGTAAATTTCGGGCAAATAACAGAAAACCCTGAAACGCGTCGTGTCGCGCAGACACCATTAAGATTCTTCAAAACACATCGCTGTTCAACAACGCCATTTAAGTCGCTGAAACAGGTTCTTGCTGTGTTCAATCCAGATTCCAACTCTCTTCATGCACATATATGAAACTTTTGAGTTTATAGATGAAACTTTTTGCACTTCTTCTGCCTTTGTCTTTGATTTATATACATGTGTCATGTCCATGACTTAGCAAACAAGTTAAGTATCTATTCAGGCTTAGCCCCTTGCCTAGTTAAGTAACCGGCTACTTGATCCTATCCTTGGTAGAAGGGTCAAGGGGTATAACCTTTATTAACAAAGGTAATGATAATAACTGAACTGAAGGAAATAACGGAATAAGATGCAACATACAAGCATGCAAATGCTCGTAGAAAATAAAGGAATGAAGCACACCAAATGCTACAAGCATATACTAATATTTTTGATTTTGAAATATTCATTTTGTTTGGGTTTTGGAACATATATATTTTTTTTCGTATATATATATATATATATATTTTGGATTTTGAAATATGTACTTTTTTTGGATTTTGAAATATATATATATTTGTATTTTAGATATCTATTTTTTTTTTAAAATTTTGAGATATGTAGTTTTTTTATACTTTTTTTTTGGATTTTGAGATATCAATTTTTTTTTATTTTGAAATATATACTTTTTTTTGGATTTTGAGATATATATATATATATATTTGAAATATATGCTTTTTTTGGATTTTGGAATAATATACAAACTAGAAGACCAGTATGGTACTCAGATCAAAAGAACATATTCATTTATTAACTTAATTCCCAAATTGTTCTTCAATAATCTAACTTAGACTCATCGTGCTTGAGTTTGTATTTTCATTCGTGATCCCATTCGATGGTCTGATCCTTAGTCAATCTAGGCTGTTCCTTAAGCTTGGAGTACGCCTCATTAGGAAGAAATGAAGAATTCATTTAGAAAGCCTACGAGAAGGTTTCGGAGACCCAAAAAGATGTCTCTTTCTTACCCTAATATCTGTTGGGATTCGGTCACTTTCTTTTCCGGGGTATTTATCGACCTTGCGTTCCCTTTTCATTTGATTTCATGGCCTTGGTGTAACGTTTGTAATGTAATGACCTTTTGTTTTAATGCTTGCCTTTTTGCCTTTTACTTTTGCTTTTCGTTTTTTCTTTTTCTAGGACAGATCTCCCCCCTTTTTTTTTTATGACAGCCTCCTACTAAGATGGCGGGTATTTCTGGTACTCTATTCTAAGCCTCGTTCCGACATCGTGGGCCGAGTGTAAAGACAAAATTTTGTTTGAAAAGAATGATTTGCACTTTACACCCTCAGTTAAGCTTTCGGTATTTCTTAGGACTTCACATCTCTTGTTACTCACGAATCAAACGTGTCAGTATGTATAGTAATGTGTTTGAATTAAATTATCCAGACTGATAAGAGAATTTGAGTTTCTCAATTTTCTGATTCTATTGGTCTTTGCACAATGCTGATCGACTCTTTAACCTAAGGGTAATATTTCTTAAGATACAATCCATTCCAGAGATGAGTTAACTTTTGCCCTTCTGCGTTAACTAGACGGTAAGCGTTACCAGGAAAAGCATGCGATATGACATATGGTCCCTCCCAATTGGGTTGGAGTTTAGAACGCGAACCACCAGGTTTTACAAAGATTATTTTGACGACCATTTCACCAATTTTGAACTTACGTTCAATGACTTTCTTTTGATAAAAACGTGCTAATCTATTTTGATATACTCTTGCATAGTTAGCAGCTGACCATCTTTTCTCGTCTAAGAGTTCCAATTGAGCGACGAGTGCTGAGCGGTGCTCATCAATAGAGAATTCCTTATTCAATTGTACTCTTAATGATGGTATGAAGATTTCATATGGAACTACCACCTCCATTTCAAATGTTAAGGAATAAGGAGTCTGCTCAGTGGGCTTGCGGATTGAAGTTCGGTATGCCCATAGAGCCTCAATCAATTTTTCTGGCCAGTCTGTGAATTTATTAGACTTGCATGTCTTTTTGATGATTTTTATCAAAGTCTTGTTAGTTGCCTCTGCTTGGCCATTGCCTTGCGGATGATATGGGGATAAATGATGCAATACAATTTTATACCTGTTGCAGAGGTCATTAAACTCTTGTGACACGAACTGCGGTCCATTGTTGGTGACGATGGTGCTTGAAATTTCGAATCTTGTGATGATGTTATTCATGATGAACTTGCAGACAATTGATACTTTGACTTTCGTGTATACTTCGGCTTCTGCCCAGTTGGTGAAGTATTCCGTTGTCGTGAGAATGAAGGATTTCTGCTTAATGCCGGAATCAAGATTGCCAAGGGGTCCAATGACGTCGAAAGCCCACATGGAGAAAGGCCATGGGGAGGAAACATGATGGAGTGAAGATGCAGGAGAATGGATCTTGTCGGCGTGAAGTTGACACTTGGCACACCTATGGACATATCCTACACAATCTTCTTCCATGGTTGGCCAATAGAATCCTTGTCTAAGGATCTTCTTTGCTAGCATTTGTCCATTAACATGGCCACTACAAACTCCAGCATGAGCTCCTTCCATGATCTTCTAAAGCTCATCTTCATCTAAACATCTCAAGAGAACTCCATCAAAACCTCTTTTATATAGTGCTCCTCCAACTAGGATTAAGAGCGACTCTCCTGATAGCTCTTTTCTCCTCAGTTGTGGCTTCTTCAAGATATGATTGATCTTCACAATATTTGGCAATTTCATAGTACCATAGCTTCTCTTCATCATTCATCTCTTCTTGTAATTCCAATAACATTATCTCTCGCCTTTCCACAATATCTCCATCTCTGACTTTCTTCAGCAGCTTCTCCTTTGTCCTAAGGAATGAAGGATCTTTCACGGCAGGTGAAAGACGCTTATGAACAATGATTGATTTGGATTGTCTGCTGATTGAAAAATTGAGAGATGATGCAAGGGAAGCTAAGGCGTCAGCTAAGATGTTATGATTTCGAAGAACATGGATGAAGATCAATTTAGTGAAAAGCTTAACATAAGCAGAGGTGAGTTCTTGATAAGGCTTAAGCTTAGGATCAAGAGTTCGATATTTGGTTAGCACTTGGCGAGAATCAACTGGCTATCACCTATAATTCTGAGTTTGGTGGCACCATGGAGATGAGAAGTTTCGAGGCCAGCAAGGCGGGCCTCATATTCAGCTATATTGTTAGTGACTGGAAAGTCAAGCTGAAAGGCTTGTGGAATGGTGACACCTTCAGGTGACAGCAGAACAATGCCGATACCCTTTCCGTGTGAATTCAGAGCTCTGTCAAAATGCAGAGTCCACATGTTATCTTTGATTCTGTCTATGGACATCAGTTCCTCATCCGGAAACTCCGATCGGACTGGATCAAAATGAGGAAGGGGATGATGAGCGAGATGTTCTGCTATGGCATAGCCCTTGATCACTTTCTGCTGAACGTAAGTGATATCAAATTGAGATAGAAAGCTTTGCCATCGCGTTAGCCTATCAGTGAGGACAAATTTCTCGAGAAGGAACTTGATCGGATTCATCCTAGCGATGAGATGAACTTCATGGGCTAGAAAGTAATGCTTCAATTTCTGAACCACCCATACAAGTGCTGCACATATTTTCTCCATCGCTGTGTATCTCTGTTCAGCGGGGTTGAGAAGTTTCGAGAGATAGTAGGCTGCCCTCTCCTTTCCTTCTTCATCTTCTTGTGTTAGGACAGCCCCCACTGCATCATCCAGGATAGAAATGTATAGAATCAAAGGTTTATCCGGAGATGGTGGTCTCAAAACAGGAGGACTTGCCAAATAATTCTTTAATCCATCAAATGCTTCTTAGCACTTATCGTCCCAATCAAATTTGACTCCCGGCTTGGTAAGCTTGTAAAACGGCTTACATCTTTGTGAATGTTGGGAAACAAATCGGCGAATAAACTGCAACCTCCCGATTAATCCTCTTAACTCTTTCAAGTTCTTGGGAGGTGGCATTTCTCTAATAGCCTTTGCCTTGTTGGGATCGATCTCGATTCCTCATTTACTGACAATGAATCCAAGTAATTTCCCTAAAGATACCCCGAATACACATTTCTTGGAGTTCATCTTCAACTGATACTCTCTTGATCTTTCTAACACTCTTGCTAAAACCTTGGCATGCTTAGCCTTTGTCTTGGATTTCACTAACAAGTCATCCACATACACTTCTAGATCATTGTGCATCATGTCATGGAATATTGCCATCATAGCCCTTTGGTAAGTGGCTCCAGCGTTCTTCAATCCAAAAGGCATCACGACGTGGCAATATGTTCCCCAAGGTGTAATGAATGATGTTTTCTCTTGATCTTCTTCTGCCAATTTGATATGATTATATCTTGAGAATCCATCAATAAATGATAGAGTTTCATAGCCAGCTGTATTATCGATGAGTACATCAATGTGAGGCAGTGAAAAGTCATCCTTAGGACATGTCCGGTTCAAATATCAGAAGTCAATACAAATTCTGACCTTTCCATCCTTCTTTATAACCGGGACTATGTTGGCCACCCATTGCGGATATAGGACAACTCTAATAAGCTTGGCTTTATGTAGCTTATCGACCTCTTCCTTCATCTTCAAAGCCATTTGTGGGTGGAATCGCCTTAACTTCTGTTTAACCGGACTAGCTCCATCTTTCAATGTCAATCGATGTTCCATTAGTGATGAGTCTAACTCCGGCATATCCTCATAACTCCAGGCGAAAGTGTCCTTATAATCCTTAAGAACTTGGACCACTGCCTTCTCATCCATTTCAGAAAGATTTTTGTTGACGAGGACAACCTTAGGTTCGTCTTCACTCCCTAGATTGATCTCTTTGGTAGGCTCTTCTACGGCAGCTGAGGATTCATCAAATCTTTTCACTCCATTGGCATACGCCTCAGCTGCGTCCTCATCATCTTCCTCATCTTCAGTAATGGGATCTTTCTCGTATACCAATTCATACACCCCATATCCATTATTGACTGACTCATCTTCTACACAATCTTCTGACATCTGAATAGAATTCTCTAACAGCTGAGGGATCATAGAGCAAGAAAGGCATTTAACAGCTATAGACACGCTAATTTTGACATCATTTCGAGTAAATTTCATATCATATAATAATGCCTCAAAATGGTCTGATAATTAATCATTAATTAATTTTTATTAATATTTTTAAGTGTCGGGTTTAACAGATGTGTTTAAGTTAATCAATTGAATTGATTTTAGCTCAAATTTGAGTTAAAATATGAAGAATTCTAAAAGACGTCTACCCACGTGGACGCTATTTAGAGTTTATTCCTGTTTTAACGATTAAATTTGAATTTTAATTAATTTATTTATTAACTAAAAGGCGTCTGGTCATGTCGACGCGTTTTAAGTTTCCTAAATGGTTTTAACTTCTCTTCCGGATGTTTATCCTTATCTTAATTAGTCTAAAAGACGTCTACACAAGTGGACGCGTTTTACCTAATAAAGATAAAGATAAGTTTTCCCGGATATTTATCCTTATCTTAATTAATCTAAAAGGCGTCAGCCAAGGTGGACGCGTTTTAGATAATTACAGATAAAGATGAATTAATCAATAATTATCTGTCGGTTAAGATGGATAAATTCAGAGTTTTCTATGTTAATCTCGAACGCAAGAAATGCCTATAAATACCCTGCATGTTGAAGAGTTAAAAAAAAAAGAAGAGAATTAAGTTGAGTTGAGCCATAGCGTTATAGCGAGTTGAAGATTGAAGCAACGTCGTAACGCCGGAGCGCTGCCATTTCCAGAAGTCGGCGTCCCTTTCAAGATCTTCATCCTTTCAAAGCTTCAACCGATTGGGCATAAGTTTTTCATTACTGCATTCATTTCATTAGTTTTATTCTTCATTCACTTCATGCAAACACACACCACAGCATAATCTTTCAAAAAACCTACTTGATCTAAGGGGTTTCAAAGCCATTAAAAAAGTGAGTTTGCTGTTTTAAATATGCTTAACCTCATGATTAGTTCAGATACTACTTCTACTTAAATTCTCATCATTGTTTCTTCATTTTTTTTTGTTTCTGTCTCTGCTGCACTCAACAACAATAAGAGATCAAAAAGGGGAAATCAAGCACAACTTCTGGACGATCCTCAACCTCAAATTCAACAGCAAGAACAAAAGAACAAAGAAAGGGCTCTCTTTCTTCAGCCGGCTGAGGAAGGGGAACCAAGGACTCAATCTTCCGCGTTTTGAAAGGTAGGCGATCATATTCTCTTTTGAAACTTTTAAGTTAAAAGTTTCTGGCGATCACTGCACTTTAGTTGTTGTTTTTAATAGGTTAGTTTACACTAAACAACATAGATATTTCATATTAATCACACGGTCATTCTAAGCACCTACAGCTTTTTTGGCGATCACGGTGGGACTTGGTCTCGCCATCTTTTAGTTTCCTTTTGTTCTTGCTATCATCATATCGGGCACCCACGGTGCACCATTTGTGTCTCTGGACACGTCCTCACCAATTGGTGAGTGTTTAGTTTAATTGATTTCCCTCGTGCACCACGTGCACACCCCAGTGGCAAGATCTTGCCCCCCCCCTTGATTAACTCAAAAAGCTGTTTTTGTGATAAAAATGATGTGTGATTGATTGTTTTTCTAGTTGTTTAGTTAGTAAACCATCCTGTTTAAAATCTGGAACTAAAAAAAATTTGCATGAGTCGATTGTTTACTGCTTTTTACCTTGTTTGAAGAGGATTCAACCCAGAAAATCCTCCTGGAAAATTGCTTCTGCGAACTGAAAAGCGTCCAGGATAGCCGACGCGTTTCAAAACCGCGTCAACACACCTAGACGCCTTTCAGGCTTCCCAGTTTCTCTGCTGTCTGCATCTGCTTCTGCGAAAAATCAAGTTCTGTTTTGAATAGCGTCGACTACCATCGACGCGATTCAGACAGTTTCTTAATTTTTTGTCAGTTTCCAGATTTCTGTGTTTTGAGTGCTAGCTACCCATTACTTACTAAGCATTAGAGGCCGTCCAGGCCACAGGACATACGCATTGAGGCTAATCCCTCCTCTTCTTAGGAACACATTACTCGACGTCAGCAACTCTCTCTGATTGGGTTGGTCCCTTGATCAGACTAGAGAAGTTGACGTTGAGACCTCCATAAGTCCCCAAAATCAAGGTATTCCTCCTTGATCATCGGGCTGGTTGTACCAATTGAAGTCCTGGTTAGATTCTGAAAGCGTTGTGAGAGAAAGCCTTAGAGAATAACGGTGGAAATTGAACTGAAACTAGGATCCTTTCCCTGAGCGAAATTGTGGTTTAATCCAATTCAAATAACTCAACAAGGAATCCTAAAATCACGTTAAGCATCCACTTGTTTGATTAATCTCTGTACAACTTGTTTGATTAAATCTTTGAAAAAGAATCTAACATCATGTTGCTACGATCAGGTAGGGACTTGAGTGTGGCTCCAGACGCCATGGTTAATTACGAGGGAGATGCTAATGCCCCTCGGGATTCTGAGTACAACTATGAGAGTGGGAGAGATGCTGATGCCTCCCGTAGTTCTATCCCCATTCCGTATCGTCTAGATGGGAATGTTCGGACACCTCTTTTGCCTCCACGTGATCAATATCCTGATCCTCTTCCGCATGAATATGCGATCCCTAATCCTGATCTTGAGGGGGACATGAATCAGAATGATCCCTCATCCTCTGATCCTACGGATCTCATCAATGCTCTGGGAGTTCTTGCCTCCCGACTGGACCCTCAGCAGTTCGAGGCGATCCAATCTATTTTGAAGGGGAAGGCACCCATGCAGCCTGCCGAGCCGAACCCTGTGGCTCCCCCTGCTGTTCCTCAGCAACCTTCTTTTCCTCCTCCTTATATCCATCAGGCCGTGGAGGGCCTTCATATTACTTCTCGGCCAGCTGGGCCGCAGCTTTCATCATCTAGGCAACCGGCTAGACCGCAAACGCCTACTTATCAAAATGCCCTCGCGCATGGCGGAAGCGCTGCCGGACCTCCCCTCTATTGTCCACCCTGCCCAACGTACTCTAGGCAGCAGGCCTACCAAGTACCTCCTCCTCCTCCTCTTCCTCAAGCAGATCTGACCACACAAACGCTGCTGGCCAAAATGGAGCGTATGGATGAGCAATTTAATAACCTCCAGAAAATGATGGGGGTCAAAGCTGTGCCAGAAATCAGTCTACCGAGCCTGCCAGTATTCCATCTGCCACCCTCTGAGATGCCAGTGTACCGAAAGTACAACGGTACTGGTAACCCCTTCACACACCTGAAGGAGTTCATGTATGAATCCTCTTTCTGGCAGAATGATAAGAGGTCGTTGGCCTTCTTGTTCAGGAGATCTCTAGAGGGACCAGCCCTCGAGTGGTTCTTTTCCCTGGAACCCTCAGAAGTAGAGGATTACGGTATCGTTTCACGCAAATTTATTCAACGATACCAGGACAGAGTTGCACCCTCCTTGTCTATCACGGACCTCATTGCAGAAAAGATGAAACCTGATGAGGAGTTTGTCAGTTTTGCTGACAGGTGGCGGGGTCTGGCTGAAAAGGTGAAGGATCACTTGTCCGAATCTGAACAAGTGAAAATGTTAATTTCTAATGCCACGCCCCAGTTCAAGCTCGTCCTCTCCTTGAACAATTTGACTAACATGGCAGAGCTCTATGAAAGAGCACGGTACTGCCAGAATGCTTTCAAGGACGCTACGTTCTCTAGCGTCTTTGATCCTCATAGACCTAGCAGGCCTCCGCCTCGGAAGCCTGCAGTGCCGAATTCTCCCAGCACAGGTCCGACTACCGAGGGCACGCTCTCTCATGAGCAAGTGAGCACCATGAACAATAACTCTCCCCAGTTCGTGAGGAGTCAGCAGCAGTACCAGAGGCCACAGCAGCAAAGGTACAGACAGCAGCAGAACCCCCAGTACCAACAACAGTATCAGCGGCCCCAGCAGCCGAATCAGAATCAGAACCAGCAACAGCTACAGCAACAGCCGCAACGGCAACAGCAGTATCAGCACCAGCAACAGCCACAGTACCAGCCGCGCGCACCGCCGGCGTACCACAATGTCCCTCCTCCTGGTGACTACAACCAGCAGAGGAGACCTCCAGGCCCGAAGAGGGCAGAATACCCGGCTCTCCCAGAATCCTTGGCCGATATCTTCAATGCTTTAATGGCAGCCAATGCCTTAGTTTTGCCAAGGGAAAAGGCCGTCTGGCCTCAAAATGCCGATACGTCCAGATATTGCTACTTCCATAGGCAACCTGGGCATACCATTGACACCTGCTTCCAATTCAGAGATTATATTCATGATCTCAACGAGCAGGGCGGCATAGACTGGGAGGAAATGAAGAAATACATAACAGCCCTGAAGGCGAGAAGACCGCAACAGCAGCAACAGCAGCAGCAAGCAAGACCACCAGCACAAGCAGCAGCACCACCCAACATGGGCATAGTGCAGAATCCACTCCCGGAGCACCAGAACCAGAACCAGGTTGCTCCCATTCTAACGAACAGCCAGTCTGAGGCTAGTCGTGGGCAACAATGGAGGATAGAGGACTCTTCCTCTCTTTATTCAACGGGTCACGTTCAAAGTACCGCAGAGCAACTACCACGCCGCACCATCCACATACCCAGACCACAACCCGTCACCATTACCCCTCTACCCACACCCACATATCACTCGCCCTCACCCAATAACCCACTACCCACCTTCCTTAGACCCATTGCGCCCCGCACTCCTACGCCTCCATCATATACCCCCCCGCAAACCAATAACGCGCCCCTTTTACCATCTAGGCCATTACTACGCGTACCATTTCCTACTTCACCCATTACCACTACCACCTACCCAGATATGCCCCAACCATCCAAACCGTTACTACGCGTACCATTCCCCACTTCGCCAACCACTTACCCATCTACCATCCAACCCTCTAGGCCTTTAATCCGCACCGCGCCATCACCACCTAACCCTACGCCATCACCACCTAACCCAACGCCACCACCTACGCATCAACCCTCCGCACCGCTTACGCCACCCGACTCTGCGGTACTCAAGGTGTCACCCGGATCCTCCACGGTCGAGGAACATGCGCTCCGGAGTGGAAGGATTTTCAACAAGGTCTTTCCTCAGTCCACAGTCAGAGACGGTCCATCACAGCCGACTGAGGAAGCCCATAATGAAGAGAGTGCACCAGGCACTCAATACGACTTGTTGAAACATCTGGACAAAACACCGGCACGGATCACTGTACTTGAATTAATTAAAAGGTCCAAGATTCACCAAGAAGCTTTAATGGAATACCTACAGAAGGTGATGGTCAATGAAGACGTGCCGGTAGAGAAAATTGCAGCACTACTAGTTCCTCAGGGGGATCAGCCCTCAATTACATTTCACACATCGGAACTAGCACCGCCAGCCGCTAGAAGCATGGCTCTGAGCATCACGGTCAATATCTGCAAAAAGGCCGTGGATGCATGCCTGGTTGATACAGGGGCTTCAATTAATGTTTTACCTCCGAAGACCCTGGAGCTATGCGGTGTGCCCAAGGAGAAATGGCTGCCTAGCCCCATCTCAGTTACGGCATATGACAATTCTACCCGTTCCCCTCTGGGAATGGTTTATTTAAAGGTAGAGTTAGGTCCAGTAAGTCATGCAGAGGTCGAATTTCATATTCTAGAAATCGACCCTTCCATAAATGCCATTCTGGGACGTCCTTATATTAAAACTCTTGAGGCGATTCCTTCTACGAATCACCAATGCCTCAAATTCCCTTATAAAGGACGAATTATTAAAGTGACGAGCATGCCGATCCTTGCTGCTGCTCATACATTGAATATTAAATCTGCTGTTTTACCTGGCCGACAACCTTTTCTGTCGGTATTACAGGTCTACCGTCCAGTGGCTGATCCTTTGAAAGCCGCTACCATTTCTCCATACCCATTAAATGCTATCAAAAGGGGGAAGTGCATGAGTACCCCGGGATGGAGAATCATGATGAAGAACGGCTACAAGCCTGGGAAAGGTCTGGGCACACAGTTGCAAGGCAGGACCACTCCTGTTAAAGATCATCGGGCAGTACCTGGAAGCGGTCTGGGCTATAGGCCGAGGAAACTGAAGCAAGACAGGGTTCAGCAAGAAGATGGTCAAGAAATCTTGGAAACAATGTCCACACCACTGAAAGAAGGCCGAGATCCCTTAACATGGACTCTATATACACATTTTGTGAAAGGGCCCATACTTAGTCACGACAACATGGTGGTCATTACTTCCTGTTTTGACTTCCATGACATATATGGGAGGGACTTGGCCAGACATTGTTCCGAACTACTTACGTACCAATCCTTGGAGGCTCTGCGGCCTATGAAGAGGAGGAAATTCCATGACCCTGAATGCGAATGGTACAGATGGTTCGACCTGAGGGACCTATACATAGCACTGAACAGACTATTCCTGGATCCTGCAGAACCCAAGTGGCCACCGCAGATTGACGAGCTAATTGAGAGCCCTGGCACAATCTTTGACAAGCGGGTACTGCTGTCCGAACAAACTGATGAAGGGGAGCCAGATGACCCCTATGAAGCTGGTTACACAACAGATCTGCTATGGAGGGGGACATATCCTTCACATGTCTTCATGCTCCATACTCTTTTTCGTACACTACTCTTGACCCCGACTTGGTCGCGGGTCATAATTGACGATATTCCACGGGCTCCGCCCGTTATGATAACTCTGTCCCCTCGGGACTTTATTCCACAATCTCCTCTCGACCTAGAGAGGATGTATGATCTGATCTGGGACATATTGCTATATGATCCCCCTAATCCTCTGGCCTTGGTGCCGCTTCCTCCGTCCGATTCTCCTCCCATTTGTATTCATTCTTGCTTTATGTTTAATTCTTTCATTTTCCAAAAAAAAACGCCAATTTGGCAACAAATTCTTCCCAAATCATTATCGAGGAAACATCTTACTTGTCCGATTACACCCCATCGCGCGGGTCCGTCGGTCAAGATTCTCTCCTAGATCTACTCTGTCCCTCCCCACGGGAGGATTCCCCTGTACTTCTACCTGTATCCCAGGATTTTCATCCTGTTTCATCTTCATCAGGTTATGATAGGCAGTTTAGTGAAGTTAGGGAGTCTAGTTTTAGGCAGGTTAGGAAGTCTAGGAAGCCTAAGGGTAGGCAAATTCCAGTAAGATACCTCCAGGATTTGGCTGATAAATGTTCCTTTTGCTCTTTAATCCCTCAGCTTTTAGAAGATCCAATTCAGATGCCAGAAGATTGTACAGATGATGAGTCAGTCAATGATGGGTACGGGGTATATGAGTTAGTACATGAAAAGGACCCCATTATTGAAGATGAGGAAGATGATGAGGACGCAGCTGAGGCATATGCCAGTGGAGTGAAGAGATTTGATGAACCTTCAGCTGCCGTAGAAGAGCCCACCAAAGAAATAAACTTAGGGACTGAAGACGAACCTAAGGTTGTCCTCGTTAGTAAAAATCTTTCTGCAGAGGATGAAAAGGCAATGGTACAAGTACTTAAGGATTATAAGGACACTTTCGCCTGGAGTTACGAGGATATGCCAGGATTAGACTCATCTTTAGTTGAACACAGGTTAACATTAAAAGATGGAGCTACTCCGGTCAAGCAGAAATTAAGGCGATTCCACCCACAAATGGCTCTAAAGATGAAGGAAGAAGTCGATAAATTACACAAAGCCAAATTCATTAGAGTTGTCCTTTATCTACAATGGGTGGCCAATATAGTCCCGGTTATGAAAAAGGATTGGAAGGTCAGAATTTGCATTGACTTCCGCGATCTGAACCGGGCATGTCCCAAAGATGATTTTCCATTGCCTCATATTGATGTACTCATCGATAATACTGCTGGCTATGAGACATTATCATTTATGGATGGATTTTCAGGATACAACCAGATTAAGCTGGCAGAAGAGGATCAAGAGAAGACTTCATTCACTACACCTTGGGGAACATATTGTTATGTCGTCATGCCATTTGGATTGAAGAACGCTGGAGCCACTTATCAAAGGGCTATGATGGCAATATTTCATGACATGATGCATATAGATTTGGAAGTGTATGTGGATGACTTATTGGTTAAGTCTAAAACGAAGGCTGAGCATGCCAAAGTTTTGGCAAGGGTATTAGAGAGATCAAGAGAATATCAGTTGAAGATGAACCCCAAGAAATGTGTATTCGGGGTATCTTCAGGGAAATTGCTTGGATTCATTGTCAGCAAACGGGGAATTGAGATCGATCCCAATAAGGCGAAGGCTATCAGAGAAATGCCACCTCCCAAAAACTTGAAAGAATTAAGAGGATTAATCGGGAGGTTACAATTTATTCGCCGCTTTGTCTCCCAGCACTCACAAAGGTGTAAGCCGTTTTACGAGCTTACCAAGCCAGGAGTCAAATTCAATTGGGACGATAAGTGTCAGGAGGCATTTGATGGATTGAAGGACTATTTGGCAAGTCCTCCTGTTTTGAGACCACCATCTCCAGGCAAACCATTGATACTTTATATTTCTGTCCTGGATGATGCAGTGGGGGCTGTCTTAGCACAAGAAGATGAAGAAGGAAAAGAGAGGGCAGCCTACTATCTCTCTAAACTTCTCAACCCCGCTGAACAGAGATACACGGCGATGGAGAAAACATGTGCAACATTGGTTTGGGTTGTTCAGAAATTAAAGCATTATTTTCTGGCCCATGAAGTCCACCTCATCGCTAGGATGAATCCGATTAAGTTCCTTCTGGAGAAATCTGTTCTTACTGATAGGTTAGCGCGATGGCAAAGCTTTCTATCCCAATTCGATATCATTTATATTCAACAGAAAGCAATCAAGGGCTATGCCATAGCAGAACATCTCGCCCATCATCCCCTTCCTCGATTTGATCCAGTGCGATCAGAGTTTCCGGATGAGGAACTGATGTCCGTAAATCAAATCAGAGATGATATGTGGACTCTGCATTTTGACGGAGCTCTGAATTCTCATGGAAAGGGTATCGGAATCGTTCTGTTATCACCTGAAGGTGTCACCATTCCACAAGCCTTTCAGCTTGACTTTCCAGTCACCAATAACATAGCTGAATACGAGGCACTTCTTGCTGGCCTCGAGGCTGCTCATTTTCATGGTGCAACCAAACTCAGGATTGTAGGTGATAGCCAATTAATTCTTCGCCAAGTGCTGACCAAGTATCGAACTCTTGATCCCAAGCTTAAGCCATATCAAGAACTTACTTCTGCTTACTCAAAGCTTTTCACAAAGTTGATCTTTGTCCATGTCCCTAGAAATCAAAACATCTTAGCTGACGCTCTAGCTTCACTTGCATCTTCCCTTGATTTTCCTATCAGCAAGCAATCTGAATCGATCATAGTTCATAGGCGTCTTTCACCCGCCGTGAAAGATCCTTCATTTCTTAGAACTAAGGAGAAGTTGCTGAAGAAATTCAAAGATGGAAGTATCGTGGAGAAAAGAGAAATCATGTTGATGGAGCTGTTAGAAGAGATGGATGATGAACAGAAGCCATGGTATTATGAAATTGCAAAATATTGTGAAGATCAATCGTATCCTGAAGAAGCTACAACTGAGGAAAAAAGAGCTATCAGGAGAGTTGCTCAACGATACACCCTAGTTGGGGGAGCATTATACAAAAGAGGTTTTGATGGATTTCTTCTGAGATGTTTAGACGAGGATGAGCTTTGGAAGGTTATGGAAGGAGCTCATAGTGGAGTTTGTGGTGGCCATGTCAATGGACAGATGCTAGCAAAGAAGATCCTTAGACAAGGATTTTATTGGCCAACCATGGAAGAAGATTGTGTAGGATATGTCCGTAGGTGTGCCAAGTGTCAACTTCACGCCGACAAAATTCATTCTCCTGCATCTTCACTCCATCCTGTTTCTTCCCCATGGCCTTTCTCCATGTGGGCTTTCGACATTATTGGACCCCTTGGTAACCCAGATTCCGGCATCAAGCAAAAATCTTTCATTCTCACGGCAACGGAATACTTCACCAAGTGGGCAGAAGCTGAAGCATACGTGGAGATCAAAGCATCAACCGTCTGCAAATTCATCATGAAGAACATCATCACAAGATTCGGAATTCCAAGTACCATTGTCACCGACAATGGACCGCAGTTCGTGTCACAAGAATTGAAGGACCTCTGCAACAGGTATAAAATTGCATTGCATCATTCATCTCCTTATTATCCGCAAGGCAATGGCCAAGCAGAGGCAACTAATAAGACTTTGATAAAAATTATCAAAAATACGTGTAAATCTAACAAATTCGCAGATTGGCCAGAAAAATTGGTTGAGGCTCTATGGGCCTACCGAACTTCAATCCGCACGCCCACTGGGCAAACTCCTTATTCCTTAACATTTGGAATGGAGGCGGTAGTTCCATATGAGATCCTTTTACCGTCATTAAGAGTACAATTGAACAAGGAATTCTCCATTGATGAACATCGTTCAGCACTCCTTGCTCAATTGGAACTTTTAGACGAAAAAAGATGGTCAGCTGCTAATCATGCAAAAGTTTATCAAAACAGATTAGCACGTTTTTATCAAAAGAAAGTCATTGAACGAAAGTTCAAAGTCGGTGAAATGGTTGTTAAAAGAATTTTTGTAAAACCTGGTGGTCCGCGTTCTAAGCTCCAACCCAACTGGGAAGGACCTTATGTTGTATCGCACGCTTATCCTGGTAATGCTTATCGTTTGGTTAATGCAGAAGGAGAAGAGCTAAATCATCCTTGGAATGGTTTACATCTTAAGAAATACTACCCTTAAGTTAAAGAGTCGATCAGTATGGTACAAAGACCAGTAGAATCAGAAAGTTTATAAACTCAAATTTCTTTGTTAGTCTTAATAATTTAACTTCAAACCCATTACTGCACACACCGACACGTTTGATTCGTGAGTAACAAGAGATGCCAAGTCCTAAAGAATATCAAAAGCTTGACTAAGAGTATAAAGTACAAATCATTCCTTTTAAAGTAAAATTCTGTTTTACACTCGGCCCATGATGTCGGAACGAGGCTTAGAATAGACTACCAAGAATACCCGCCATCTTAGTAGGAGACCGTCATAAAAAAAAATGGGGGAGATCCGTTCCAAAGCAAAGCAAAGAAAGAAAAGAATAGAAAAGCAAAAGCAAGGCAAAAAGCCAAATTCAAAATCAAAAGGCCATTACACTACAAACGTTACATCAAGGCCATGAAATGAAACAAAAGGGAACGCAAGGTCGATAAATACCCCGGAAAGAAAATGACCGAACCCCAACATATATTAGGGTTAGAAAGGGACATCTTTTTAAGTCTCCGGAACCGTCTCATGGGCTTTCTAAATCTATTCTTCTTTTCTTTCTAAAGAGGTGTACTTCAAACTTAAGGAATGACTTAGATTGACTAAGGGTCAAATCATCAAATGGGATCACGAATGGAAACACAAGTTCAAACACGATGGGTTTTAAGTTAAGTTGTTAAAGAACAATTTGGAAATTAAGTTAATAAATGAATATGATCTTTTGATCTAAGTACCATACTGGTCTTTTAGTCAAAAAAAATGTATATGTTAAAAATTCAAAAAAAATGTATATGTTAAAAATTCAAAAAAAATTGAAAAAATTCAAAAAAATTGTATATGTCAAAAATTCAAAAAAAAATACATATGTCAAAAATTCAAAAAAATTGCATATGTCAAAAATTCAAAAACATGTATATGCCAAAAATTCAAAAAAAATTGTATATGTCAAAAATTCAAAAAAAATGTATATGTCAAAAATTCAAAAAAAAATTGCATAGTCAAAAATTCAAAAAAATATATACATTTTTCAAAATTCAAAAAAAAATATACATCTCAAAACCCAAACAAAATGAATATTTCAAAACCACAAAAATATTTCAATTAGCATTTGCTTGTGGCATTTAGTGTGTTTCATTCATTTTATTTTCGGTGAGCATATGTTTACTTGCATGTTGCATTTTTGCTTAAGTCTGGTTATTCTTATTACCTTTGTTAATAAAGGCTATGCCCCTTGACCATTTATTGAAGGAAAAGATTAATTGACCATTCATTTGGTCAGGCAAGGGGCTAAGCCTAAACAGATACTTAACCTGTTTGTTCAAGTCATATACAGGACACAAGGCATGAAGAGAGTTGGAATCCGAGTAGAGAACAACCAGAAACCTGTTTATGTGAGTAAAAGGCGTCGAGGAGCACTGCCGCGTTTCAACACTGAATGGCGTCTGCGCGACATGACGCGTTTTAGCAATTCTGCTATTTTCCCGAAATTCTGTGATTTTAAATTGAATATTTATTTGGGATTACTAATAATTTTGATTGCAGAAAATTCTGAGCAAAACTGGAAATATCAAGAAGATCTCACTATGGGAGCCAAGAAGTCCCGACCGTGACTTAAAAGACGGTTATTTCTATCATTGTATTATTTCATGTAATTATTTTGCATTCGCATTACTATATATTAAGTATTTATTAGAGTATATCAAGGACCTTGTGGTTTTGATGAAACTGGAATTTGAGTTCCCCTACAACAAAAACAGTGATAATCCAGAGAATTCTTAATCGCATGGATAGGCCGTTGGATTGTTGATTAGTGAGGACGATGGTTCCACTTTTGTAAAACAGTGCGTGGATAAACGAGCTTCAGCTTAGCACTGAATTACAAGAATTGGTGTCTTGACTCATTAATGACAATTTAACAATATTATCCTTGATTAATTTATATTTTATTTAACTTTATATTTTTCTTTTAGCCCAGCATGCATCATGTAGGACTTTGAAATCAGTGTGAAATAAGGATTAATTATTGATTAAGTTTCAGACCATTAAATCAAATAAACTCCAACATGATATGAAATATTCCATTCTGAATTGAGTATCTTGATTATCTTTGAGGTTCGCTTAAAGATATCCTTGGAATTCTATCCTTGATTGGATTCTTTATCCAATATTCTTGTTTCTTTTAAGATCCATCATGGCTGTAGCACGTCCACATTGGCTGGCAAACGCTCCCCATGATGAAACCTACAGTGTCTACGACCTGGGGTACTTCCCACTCCGAGGAGGTTGATCGACTTTATTTTATTTTCTTGTCTACTTCATCCAGACAGGATTAATTCCATTGATCTCTTTGAGCTATCTTCATTGATGATTTTGAGAAAAATTCCAGTCATGTGATGTTAAGAGCGTGTCTCATCACACCTTGGCATCATCTTTTCAGTACATTCCATTCCATTTCACTCCCTTGCAAAGACAATGCCAAGGTGAGGCAGCTGTAGACACGCTAATTTTGACATCATTTCGAGTAAATTTCATATCATATAATAATGCCTCAAAATGGTCTGATAATTAATCATTAATTAATTTTTATTAATATTTTTAAGTGTCGGGTTTAACAGATGTGTTTAAGTTAATCAATTGAATTGATTTTAGCTCAAATTTGAGTTAAAATATGAAGAATTCTAAAAGACGTCTACCCACGTGGACGCCATTTAGAGTTTATTCCTGTTTTAACGATTAAATTTGAATTTTAATTAATTTATTTATTAACTAAAAGGCGTCTTGTCATGTCGATGCGTTTTAAGTTTCCTAAATGGTTTTAACTTCTCTTCCGGATGTTTATCCTTATCTTAATTAGTCTAAAAGACGTCTACACAAGTGGACGCGTTTTACCTAATAAAGATAAAGATAAGTTTTCCCGGATATTTATCCTTATCTTAATTAATCTAAAAGGCGTCAGCCAAGTTGGACGCGTTTTAGATAATTACAGATAAAGATGAATTAATCAATAATTATCTGTCGGTTAAGATGGATAAATTCGGAGTTTTCTATGTTAATCTCGAACGCAAGAAATGCCTATAAATACCCTGCATGTTGAAGAGTTGAAAAAAAAAGAAGAGAATTAAGTTGAGTTGAGCCATAGCGTTATAGCGAGTTGAAGATTGAAGCAACGTCGTAACGCCGGAGCGCTGCCATTTCCAGAAGTCGGCGTCCCTTTCAAGATCTTCATCCTTTCAAAGCTTCAACCGATTGGGCATAAGTTTTTCATTACTGCATTCATTTCATTAGTTTTATTCTTCATTCACTTCATGCAAACACACACCACAGCATAATCTTTCAAAAAACCTACTTGATCTAAGGGGTTTCAAAGCCATTAAAAAAGTGAGTTTGCTGTTTTAAATATGCTTAACCTCATGATTAGTTCAGATACTACTTCTACTTAAATTCTCATCATTGTTTCTTCATTTTTTTTTGTTTCTGTCTCTGCTGCACTCAACAACAACAAGAGATCAAAAAGGGGAAATCAAGCACAACTTCTGGACGATCCTCAACCTCAAATTCAACAGCAAGAACAAAAGAACAAAGAAAGGGCTCTCTTTCTTCAGCCGGCTGAGGAAGGGGAACCAAGGACTCAATCTTCCGCGTTTTGAAAGGTAGGCGATCATATTCTCTTTTGAAACTTTTAAGTTAAAAGTTTCTGGCGATCACTGCACTTTAGTTGCTGTTTTTAATAGGTTAGTTTACACTAACAACATAGATATTTCATATTAATCACACGGTCATTCTAAGCACCTACAACAGCTAGATCCTAGAGGTATCTATATGGGATTCTTCTACCCTTAGATTTTCTAAATTTCCTAACTTGATTAACCTGCCTAGAACTAGACTCCCTAACTTCACTAGACTCCCTATCCTGACCTAATGAGGATGAAGAAGGATGAAAATCATGGAGTACATGAGAGAATACAGGAGAATCCTCCTGAGGGGAGGGACAAAGCAAGTCTAGAAGAGAATCTTGCCCGAATGACCCACGCGATGGGGTACAATCGGACAAGTAGGAAGTTTCCTCAACGAGGATCTGGGAGAAGGAAGTTGCCAAATTATCATTTTTTTTTGGAGAAAAGATGGATTAATCATGAAACAAGAATGGATATGAATAGGAGGGGAATGAGATGGAGGAAGCGGCACTAAGGCCAAAGGATTGGGGGGATCATACCGTAGCATGTCCCAGATTAAATCATAAATCCTCTCCAGATCAAGAGGAGGTTGAGGGAGAAGGTCCCGTGAGGACAGAGTAATCATGATGGACGGAGCCCATGGAATATCTTCAGTGATGACCCGCAACCAAGTCGGGGTCAGAAGCAGAGTGCGGAATAGAATATAAAGTGTGAAAATGCGAGAAGGATAGGTTCTTCTCTAGAGAAAATTAGTTGTGTGACCAGCTTCATGTTGGGATCGCTGTGTCGGGATCCGATCTTAAAACGCAGCGGAATAAAGGAGTTCGGGATCGGATCTATCCCGTTTCGGTCGTTAAAATTAAACTGGTGTAAATCGAATTTACCTTGCGCGGATTCGAATCCGCGTCCGTTTTCCGGTTCCGTCGGAGCGATGCCGCAAGTTGCGCAGATGCCCGACCTCTAGCGGTATCCACGTGGTTCTCCTCGCGATGGATCGTCCTCGCTTCCTCGCTCGCTGCGGCGCTCGAAGATCCCGTCTGACTGTGCGTGATCCGCCGCGACATGCGGATCCAGAATCCCCGTCGAACGGGAAGTGGAGCAGTTGGGAACGGCACGCCCAGAGGAGAGAGAAAGTGGGGAAGAACGAATGACGGCTAGGTCAGGGTTGCTGGCCCCGGACGTAGAATCCGTTCTTTTATAAGAAGTCAGTTTGCGGTTTTTCACAAAAACCCAGACTTATCCGAAATCCTGTCGGATTATCCATCGACTTGAAAACCATTTGCGTGTGACCCTCTAGGCCCAAATACCAGTCCAGTTAATAGCCCATTAAGTCCAGTAACCCTTTACTGACCCACTGAATTAATTAATATCTTTATATTCAATTAATCAGTCGAATTTAATGTCCCACAATAAATTCGGACGGACTGCCGATCACGTTGGATGCCAAGCAACATCGCATGATCCTGGATGGCACTGGGGTTATCGCAACCCTCTATTGGAACCTTTCTGTCATCGGTTAGCGCGCGGATATAATCCTTCATCCGTACAATGTTCCCGAATCGACCTAGGGCATGGTTTACTGTTAAACCCTATTTGGTCGATTCACTTGAATCAGATGTCGCTAATCTGAATCCGATAACTCCTTATCGATTACAGAGTCCGCCCTGGCCAGGGACTTTAAGCGCATCATTCTCGGAACATTCTCTCTCAAACAACCGAGAGCGGATGATCCCGTATTGAACACACAATTACCTTCGAGGGCATTTCCCTGAACCCGATCGCTTGACTTATTGATATCCCATGGTTAGGGATTCGTTCGTCAAGGTCAAAACTCAGAAACCTACCAACAAGGTATCCTTGGAGTCTCAGGTCCAAGGATCATCCACGCAACCGTGACAATTGAATCGAGCTGGTTAACAGTGAGGTGATTACCATCCAGCGATTCATAGTCGGATCAGTTCAGTGAACTCATTCACCAATGAGCACCTATAGGTTCAGCATAGTGTCTCTACACAAGTGACTTATGGGATCAGTCACCCTCATCATATGAGCTGAAGTAACCTATACTAGTCTATCCGGATGTTCGATGTCCTATCTCAAACATCCTATGACTAGGAACAATTAAGAACATGTGTTTATAAGTCTTCGGTCCCGTAATTATGATCTCATCATAATCCGAACACTATTGCACATGTTCATGGACTTCATCGTGATACGATAAACACAGATCGAATTAATTACACACAATGAATTATTGCCATTTATTAATAATCTGAATATGTACACAGTATCGGATTGGCTTTAAGACCATCTAATACTAACAATCTCCCACTTGGGCTAAAGCCAATCACTTTTATACAGAATACCCATATTCTCTAAGTGACGCTCAAAAACATTTTGAGACAAAGGCTTTGTAAGTGGATCTGCTATGTTGTCGGCTGAGGGAACTCTTTCCACCACGACATCTCCTCGAGCTATAATCTCTCTGATCAGATGAAAGCGCCGCAGAATGTGCTTCGACTTCTGATGAGACCTCGGCTCTTTCGCTTGAGCAATCGCCCCATTATTGTCACACAGCAGTGGGACGGGACCAGATATGCTTTCCACCACATCAAGATCGCCGATGAATTTCTTCATCCATACAGCTTCCTTGGCGGCTTCAGCAGCAGCAATATACTCGGCTTCCGTTGTCGAATCAGTAGTGGTTTCCTGCTTGGAACTTTTCCAGCTCACTGCTCCCCCGTTGAGTGTGAAAATAAAACCTGATGTTGACTTGCTGTCATCAGGATCAGACTGAAAACTCGAGTCAATGTATCCTTGCAGCTTTAAGTCTCCTCCTCCATAGACTAGAAATAGATCCTTAGTCCTTCTCAAGTACTTAAGGATGCATTTCACAGCCTTCCAGTGTTCATCACCTGGATCTGCCTGATGTCTGCTCGTAACACTTAGAGCATATGCTACATCAGGTCTGGTACACAGCATGGCATACATGATGGACCCTATGGCAGAAGCATAGGGGACTTTATCCATCACTGCCCTCTCTTCAGGTGTCTTGGGAGACTGACCTTTAGAGAGTGAAATTCCATGTCTCATCGGTATGAGACCTCTCTTGGAATTTTCCATGCCAAACCTTTTGACAATGGTTTCTATGTACATGGATTGGGTTAAAGCCAGCATCTTCTTTGATCTATCTCTATAGATCCGTATTCCCAATACGTAAGATGCTTCTCCCAAATCCTTCATGGAGAAGTTCTTCGACAGCCATATCTTTACTGATGACATCATTCCTACATCATTCCCAATGAGTAGGATATCGTCAACGTAAAGAACCAGAAATGTGATTGCGCTCCCACTATTTTTCTTGTATACACAGGGCTCATCTTCATTCTTAATGAAGCTATAAGATTTGATCGCCTCATCAAATCTTATGTTCCAGCTCCGGGAAGCTTGCTTCAGTCCATAAATGGACCTCTGTAACTTGCATACCATGTCTGGAGATTCTTTGGATGTGAATCCTTCTGGTTGTATCATATACACCTCCTCCTCAAGGTTTCCATTGAGGAAGGCAGTCTTCACATCCATCTGCCAGATTTCATAATCATGGTAGGCAGCAATGGCGAGAAGAATTCTGATAGACTTAATCATAGCAACGGGCGAAAAGGTTTCGTCATAGTCAACACCTTGTCTTTGACGATAGCCTTTTGCCACTAATCTTGCTTTATAAGTCTCAATACGTCCATCTGCACCGATCTTTCTTTTAAAGATCCATTTGCAGCCGATAGGTACTATACCATCGGGTAAATCCACCAAGTTCCAAACTTGGTTGATGTACATGGACTATATTTCAGAATTCATGGATTCCCGCCATTTCCCGGCCTCTGGACTTTCAATGGCCTCCTGGTAAGTCTTAGGATCATCATCCTCATTATAGAGTATCCTAGAACCATCCAAATTAATATGTCCCACATATCTTTCTGGTGGTTTAGGTACTCTTTTAGACCTACGAGGTTCCTGTGTATCACTTTGAACAGGTTCAGAAACTGACGGTTCATCTGATGAACCATTGCCAGTTTGTGGGTCTGGAACTTCTTCCAGAATTACTTTACTCCCAGTCCTTCTGGAGAATATAATCTTCTTCCAGAAAGACAGCTCTCCTAGCCACAAACACCCTTTGTTCGCCAGGATGATAGAAGTAATATCCATAAGTTTCCTTTGGATATCCCACAAATCTGCATTTGTCAGTTCTGGATTCCAGCTTATCTGCGTCATGTCTTTTAACATGAGCAGGACATCCCCAGACTTTAACATGTTTAAGGTCTGGTTTCCTTCCATTCCATATCTCATATGGAGTGGTCTCAACAGATTTGCTGGGTACCTTGTTCAGGATATACATAGCCGAGCTAAGTGCATATCCCCATAAGGACACTGGTAATTTGGACATGCTCATCATGGATCGCACCATTTCCATTAATGTGCGATTTCTCCTTTCTGATACACCATTCATCTGAGGTGTATAAGGAGGTGTAAGCTGAGAAAGGATACCATTATCCTTTAAGTATTTAATGAACTCAGTACTCAAGTATTCACCACCCCGATCAGATCGGATGGTTTTTATGCTCTTTCCTGTTTGTTTTTCCACTTCATTCTTAAATTCTCTGAATTTCTCAAAGGCTTCAGATTTATACTTCAATAAGTATACATATCTAAATCTTGAGTAATCATCAATGAATGTAATGAAGTATAAGAAACCACCAATGGCTTGGGTTGACATAGGACCACATACATCTGAATGTATGAGTTCTAATATGCCTTTGGCTCGTTCTCCAGTTCCACTAAATGGAGACTTAGCCATTTTACCCATTAAACATGACTCACAGGTTGCATATGATTCATAATCAAATGGATCCAAATATCCATCTTTATGCAACCTTTGGAGTCTGTTTTCACCAATGTGTCCAAGCCTACAATGCCACAAGTAGGCTTTGTTCATTTCATATTTACTTCTCTTAATCGAAAAACCGATATGTAAATTATCATGAGACACATTCAATAGATACAATCCATTGGACAAAATAGCAGAAGCTATTAATTTATTTCTGAAATAAATTGAACAACTATTATTCCCAAAATTTAAATTGTATCCAATTCTATCTAAACATGAAATAGAAATGATGTTCCTTATTATGCTAGGTACATAATAACATTCATCTAATATAAATGTGTCTCCGGATGGTAGCTTGAGCCTCACTGTCCCCACAGCGATCGCCGTAACTCTTGCGCCGTTACTTAGTCTCAGCTCCACCTCGCCGGTCCTCAGCTTACGCCTTCTTGTCAGTGCCTGCACAGAATTACAGATATGAGATACACATCCAGTATCTAATACCCATGATGTACAATCTCTTATTGACAAGTTTATATCTATCATATAGATACCTGAAGCGTCCTGCTGCTTCACAGTTCCTTGAGCCTTGTCCTTGAGGTATTCCTTGCAATTCCTCTTCCAATGCCCTTTCTGGTGACAGTAGAAGCAATCACCTTTCTCAGCACTTTTACCCTTGTCTTTCTTGACAACCTTTGCCTTTCTCTGAACCTTGTTCTTATTCTTTCGAAAAGCTTGGACTGCAAGTCTTTTTCTGTTGGTCTTACCAACCATTAGGACTTGGGGTTTATCCTTCACAAGGTTCCCCTCAGCAATCTTTAACATGTTCAGCAGTTCAGCTAAGGTCGCCTGGATCTTGTTCATGTTGAAATTGATGATGAACTGAGCATATGAAGGTGGAAGTGAAGACAACACAAAGTCTGTGTGCATCTCCTTGGGAAGTGTAATCCCAAGAGCATCCAGCCTCTCCACCCACTCAATCATCTTCAGCACATGATTCTGTACTGAAGTTCCCTCTGCCATCTGAGCTTTGAACAGATTCTTCGATATCTCATATCGTTCGATTCTGCTCTACTCACCAAAGAGCTCCTTCAAATGGAGCATGATGGATCTAGCATCCATCTCTTCATGTTGCCTCTGCAACTCATTGCTCATAGAGGCTAACATATAGCATTGGGCCATGGTAGAATCCTCCTTCCATTTTTCATACGCTATCATTTCCTCCTCTAGAGCATCTAATGCTGGTTCAGCAGGAGGTTCAGTATCCAAGACGTAGGCAATCTGCTCAGACCTGAGGACTATCTTCAGGTTTCTGAGCCAGTCTGAGTAATTGGTGCCTGTCAAACGGTTGGCATCAAGTATGCCTCGCAACGGGTTATGGTGCGACATTCTCGCCTATAGGAGATAATTAATTGATAATTAGCAGATATTCAGATTATCTAAAACAAGATATGGTCTTTTATTATCTAATTTTACTCCCACTAATTTTCGACGGACTGTATAACCTTCAGATATACAGAACGGGAGACGCCGACTGTCTCCTAGTGGGGATCAGAATCTCCAAGCATCACAGTATGACCTCGGGTAAACACATAGTATCATACTGCTATCTCAGAGCAATCATCTCATGATAATTGCAACTCCTTGCAATATCCGATCGTACTTCGGCTCCCAAGTTTAATGGTCCCGGATAAACACAGTAGACCATTATCCCCGGTCTAAGCTTTACCATCAATACGTGACAGAGTAAAGTAGAAACATAGTTCCCGAGTAAACACGTGGTTGACTATATCGTTCCTCTACTCTTATCCAAAGGCATCTTATGCCATGATCAACAGTCCTCTCATCAGTTAATGGCAGACCTCGGGTAAACACATAGTATCTGCCACCACCGAATTAAGTTCTATCAATCATATTGATGGAGAGCCACGCGGTACATTCTCAATGACTCGCGCTACGGCTTAGAGTTTATAACGAAGGTTTTACTTATTTAATTTGGTCTCATCCTAGGTGATAGTATTAAATATATCGAATATATTTATTAATACTAATAACCTAGCAAATATAAAGCACACGCATCACTTACATGTCATTAGTGTGGTCATGGACGGCACTGCGGTTTGACTTGAGCCAGACAGTCAAACGCACACATACACACAATATAACAACTTATATCATGAGTCTGCAAACCCATGAATACAATGAACTCCTTCATTTTCATCTGGTCAGCAGTTGTGGATCATCCTCGCTCCGTACGCATCCGCCTCGATCAAATAACATCGTAATTCTCAATTACACGATAATTTAAATGAGGAAGCCTTATGGCGATTACATCAAGGAGGAAGGTAGAAGTACAATGGAATGTAAGAGGGAGAGGTTCGCAGACCTCTATTTATTAATACACAATAAACCACACAATCACATTCCACATCCACAAGTAATGCCCGTCCATGACCACCATGTGTTTTATTAAACAAACCACACATGAATTGCACATCAAATGGCTAAATAAAATTTTCGAAAATAATATTAATTTTGGTTTCATAAAACCAGGGACCAAACAAAATTTGGATTATTTGGAATTTTTTGAAAACTTTAGTATTTATTGCAAGCATGCTAATTTAAATCCAATTTAAACAAGCAAATCAATAACACATCAAAAATGCATAAAAATCTAAAATTAACGGCTTCAGAAATATTCCATGCTCAATTTGAACAATTCAAATATTTATGGGGTTAATCTAACAATTAGATTGCATAAGGTTTAATTTAACATTTAGAATTAATTCAATTAACAACCTTTTGTTAATTAATTAACATAATAAACCTTAATAAGGGCCCAATAAAAATTGAATTTAATAAAAACAGTAAAATCATATTTTACAGATAATTATTAAACCAATTTTATAATTAAAATTTTAAAACTAAAAATTTTTAATCAACTGGGCCCCCTAAAGGGCTCAGCCCTGCTGGGCCCCTGGCTCGGGCCAGAGCCGAGCCAGGGCGCAGCCAGGGCTCGGACCCAGGTCCGAGCTTTGCTGCGCCCTGGCTCGGGCCGCCTGGCACGAGCCAGGGCCCAGCCGGGCCCGGTCCGGTCGGCGGCTAGGGAAACCCTAGCCGCCCGGCCGAACCGCCCGAGGTTCCCTGCAACGCAGGGAACCCGACGGCGCCGCCCCCCTCTTTGGGGTCTTCTCCGGCGCCGATCCCAGCGCCGGCAGGGCACCGCACCACGCCGCCGGCGAACCCCTTAGCTCTGGCGAGGTCCGGTGACCGGCGGTGGCCCTGGAGGTCATCCGGAAAGGGATTTATTCGCCCCCTTATTTCCTCCAAAAAATCTGGTTTTGCAGGTTTCTCAAATCCGTGGGGAGGAAGAAGAAGGTCCATGGCCGCTCTTCCACGGCTTCCCATGCCATCAACAACTCGACCAGGGTCATTGGGCATGATCTACAGCGATTAGAACCCCTTAAAATCCATCTCTATGGATCCGACCACATCAAAAACGCCCCGTTCTTCGTCCAACGAAGAACACGACGAAAAACCCCCAAAAATAACTTTTTCTTCAGATTTAAATCACGATCTCATCGCAGTAATCATCTAATGATTATAAATCTTTCAAGAACATAAATCTAAGCATGGAATAAATTCAAAAACCATAAATTTTAGAGACCGAAACGGCGAAAACACAGTGGAACCTGGCTCTGATACCACTGTTGGGATCGCTGTGTCGGGATCCGATCTTAAAACGCAGCGGAATAAAGGAGTTCGGGATCGGATCTGTCCCGTTTCGGTCGTTAAAATTAAACCGGTGTAAATCGAATTTACCTTGCGCGGATTCGAATCCGCGTCTGTTTTCCGGTTCCGTTGGAGCGATGCCGCAAGTCGCGCAGATGCCCGACCTCTAGCGGTATCTACGCGGTTCTCCTCGCGATGGATCGTCCTCGCTTCCTCGCTCGCTGCGGCGCTCGAAGATCCCGTCTGACTGCGCGTGTAAGGATCGAGACTTTCGGATCCGGTTTTCGGGTCGGACCCCCGTTGTTCTAGCCCTTGTGAGGGGCAGAGGTTCTGAGTCGAATCGCGTCAGGACCTCGAGACGCGTTTTAAATGGCGTCCTCCGTGGCAGACGCGTTTCAGGTTCTGCCACGTGGGTGCCACGTGGGCTGGCCTTGGGCCGCGTGTGTACGGCCCTGTCTTGTCGTCTGAACGGCGTCCGCGTGGGACGACGCCTTTTAGACTGCGACTCTGGGTGTGTCAGAGTACGGCCCTGACAAGTTGTCTGAATGGCGTCTGTGTGGGACGACGCGTTTCAGAATCTTGTCAGAGCGGCTGTCATGTCACCTGATAGGCGTCCGTGCATGTCGACGCGTTTTAGCCAGTTTCTGGTTAACCCCGCGAGCCCTCCTTCTTTCCCTCATTTTTCTCCTACTCTCCTTCTCTCCTTCTCCTCCGGCGACGGCGACGACCCCCCTCCTCCTCCCTCTTTTCCTCACACCATTTCGCCTCTCCCTCCACTCCATCCTCTACCTGGCTCCTACCCCTACCACCCCCACTTCCACTGCGGCGTTCTGCTCTCCGGACGGCGGCCGACGTCACGGTGGGGCTAGGACGACCTCGGCGGTACCGGCGGCGGCGTGGGGCGAGACAGGCGGACGGCTTGAAGCTCGGAGGCGTTCGAGTGTCCGGTAGGGTGACGTCCCCCATAGCATCGTGATTAAAACCATGTTTTTTCTCGTTTATGCATGTGGAAGATCTTTGATTTGGGGGTTAGAATGAGCATGTTTAGGAGTTCATCTGATGATAAGGGGGATTTCCACGAATGTATTACTTATGGATAGTGTTGTTTCTCTTCTTCCCTCCGTTTTGGGTTTGTTTGGGATTGGAAAGGGAGCCCTCGGGTTTAGGGCGATCCTGGTTCCTGGGCTTGAAAGACGTCGTGCATGGACGACGCCTTTTGAAGGGCGTCGGGCCATCACGACGCCTTTTAGACAGGAATCGTCTGACAGGCAGTCTGCCAGGTCGGGAATTCAGACCTTAAAAGACGTCATGGGTGAACGACGCATTTTTGAATGGCGTCAGGCACCCACGACGCCCTTTTAAGGCAGAAAAACCCCTGAGTAAAGGTCTTGGAATTTCCGGATTTCCGTGTTGAATGACGTCTGGGGATGTCGACGCCTTTTAAACGGCGTCCTCTGGTGTCGACGCCTATTAAGGCCAGATTCTGAAGACTGATTTATATAAACCTGTACATGGGGCTTGAATGGCGTCGACCTCGGTCGACGCGATTCAAGACAGAATCTCACTAATTCATACCAGTAAAACGTGTTCATACTGCTAGATAGTTGGTTAGCACATGTTTTAGTGCACCCGATAGAGATGGATTCCTCATGATCGGATGGTTCTTTGTGTGTTATGCGATCGCGGGCTTTTCACGTGACCGGATCGCACTGTGTTGGGTTTTCAGTTACTGTGGACCTGGAGTGACATTGTAGCACTTTATCACCCTGTGCTGGTGGGGGCGTGAGCACAGCGCCGGTGGGGGCGTGGGCGGGGTGACGCCTAGTGAGAGAGGGTCACCTGGTGAACCCCGGGTCAGCTAGTACCGGTGTCGGAGTGGTACATTCGGAGAGTCACTCATACTGAGGGAAGGGGTAGTCACCTGAGCCGGTTGGGCCGGAGTAGCGAGCGTGCTATCCGAGGGGCTACTCCTTGGTCTTAGCGGGTCGAGGTTTTTCCCACCGTTGTTTGTACGGTCGGCGAGTTCTATCGAGACGGCAGTTGTGGGTTTTCTAACGGTTGGCTTAGAATGTGCATGATTATTATATTTCGACCGCATGTGTTCTCACGTAGAGAATTAGATATCGTACCTGCCACTACACTTGTTACTTTACTGTTAGTTGTACTTTACACTTGTGGGTGTGTGCGTGGGCAGTGGGGATCGAAGGATCCCTACTGAGTCTTGTCTTGAGACTCACCCCTGCGGTTTTCAGGTGAGGACTCCCAGCAGACTTAGAGCGGCGTGTGCGGCCGGGTGTAGTGCGTGTTCAGCGGTTGTTCCGGGGTATGCCCCGATGTAGTTGTTAATTATCTTTGGCCTGTATGTTTAATTATTTCCTTCTGTTGGAGAATGTAATTATTTGCTGTATCGGGTCGCATTGTAATAATTTTAATTCCTGCATTTTTATTTCAATTCAATGCGATGTGAATGTTTAGCTTAGTTTATTATTTATTTCCCAGACTTACTAGATCCTGGTTTGGTCCCAAATTAATGATTCGGTACCCATTTAGTAATCGGATCCCCGATTATAGGGTGGCGGGTCGTTACAGTTGGTATCAGAGCATACGGTCTGGCAAATAAATAAATAACTAGGTTAAATGTTGGAAATTCGGCAAATAAATACATTATCCCGTACAGGCACGGCGGTAGCATAGGTTTTAGGACTCTAATTAGAACTTTTGATTTTGTAATTGTAGGCGAGTAGATGGCTCCTAGGAAGAGGATGCCAGTTATTCGAGAGCGGGGAGATGTCCCCAGTGGGTCTGAGGCAGGGAGGCCGAGTGTTGAGCAGTTTATGGAGGCCATGATGGATACTATGGCTCGATATCAGACTCGAGATCCTAGCGAGGGTTCTAGTACTCGGGGAGGGACCACAGCTACACTTGAGAGGTTCTTGAAGCTGAGGCCACCTCACTTCACCGGCCGTCCCGACCCTGACGAGGCCATTCATTGGCTTAGAGAGATTGAGAAGATTTTTGATACTATGGACTGTGCAGCGGTAGAGAGGACCCCACTGGCTACTTTCATGCTGAAGGATAGCGCCTATGACTGGTGGACCACACTGAAGAGTTTGTCTTATGGGGACAGGAGTCTTAGGGAAATTTCTTGGGAGACCTTTGTCAAGGAGTTCAATGCACAATATTTCCCTAGACATGTCCAATGAGCTAAGGAGAGGGAGTTTATGGATCTGACGCAGGGGAGTATGACGGTACTTGAGTACGAGGCGAAGTTTGTTTCGCTGGGACGGTTCGTGCCTTTCATATCTGGGGACGAGGTGCGTCGCACGGAGAGGTTTGTGGATGGGCTTAGGCTCAGTTTGAGGAACTTCGTGGCGTCCCATTGTTGTACAGATTTGGCGTCAGCTGTTAGGCGTGCAGCAGCTGTAGAGGCTCAGTAGATCCAGTCGGCCCGAGAGAGAGGGCAGACTGTTCAGGGGCAAGCGCGAGGCAGGGGTAAGGCAGCGGCACCGGCTCCTTCAGTCGGATCGGGATCATCTTCTCTCGGCTCCCGATTCAGGAGATTCTTCAGGGGTGGTGGTAGCAGTAGTGGCAGTAGCGGCAGCAGCAGGCCCAGGCAGGGTCAGCATAGTCAGTCAGGATCCAGTGCACAGCAGGAGCCAGCTCAGAGGCTTCCGGCGGTTTGTCAGCAATGTGGTGGTGCTCATGAAGGGACTCAGTGTCCCACTCTTCCCAGGAGGTGTTTTTCTTGCGGCCAACAGGGCCACCTGGCAAGGCAGTGCCCGCAGGGGCATAGTCAGGGCCAGGGTCATGGCGATCAGAAGAAGCCGAGGACTCAGGGGAGAGTTCTAGCTATCACCAGGAGGGAGGCTCGCGCGTCCAACTTGGTGGAAGGTACACTCTCTGTCCTTGGGAACTCTGCGCATGTGTTGATCGATTCAGGTGCTTCGCATTCTTTTATTTCCGAGCAGTTCCTAGACATTCTTTCTGCACCCGTTGTTGAGTTGTCTGATGGTCTGATGGTTGAGGTTCCCTCTGGAGACTTCATGATATCTTATAATTGTTTGAGGGATGTTTCCTTGACCATTGAGGGTCATGTGCTACCTGCCCAGTTGGTCGTACTTGCTATTCGTGATTTCGATATCATCCTGGGTATGGATTGGTTGGAAGCCTTTTATGCGGTGGTGGACTGCCACAGGAAGAGGGTGCGCTTCTCTATTCCGGACATCCCGACCTTCTTCTTCCAAGGTATTAGGCCTTCTTCTCGAGGTATTCTCATTTCTGCCTTTAAGGCACGGAGGTTGCTTGCTGGTGGCTGCGAGGCTTTCTTAGCCTCTGTTGTTGTTTCTGATGTTCGTGCTTGTCCCAGTCCTTGGGAGGTGCCGGTTGTTTGTGAGTTCGTAGATGTTTTTCCTGAGGAGCTGCTTGGCCTTCCTCCTCAGCGAGAGGTCGAGTTTACCATCGAGCTTGCACCAGGTACGGCGCCCTTGTCTAAGGCCCCGTATCGGATGGCGCCAGCCGAACTCGCTGAGTTGAAGGCGCAATTGCAGGAGTTGTTGGAGAAGGGTTTCATTCGTCCCAGTACGTCTCCTTGGGGTGCTCCAGTTCTGTTTGTCAGGAAGAAGGATGGTTCCTTGAGATTGTGCATCGATTATAGGCAGCTGAACCAAGTGACAATAAAGAATAAGTACCCGCTTCCTAGGATCAACGATTTGATGGATCAGTTGCAGACAGCGAGGGTGTTTTCCAAGATCGATCTGAGATCTGGGTATTATCAGATGAGAATCAGGGATGTGGATGTTAGTAAGACGGCTTTCAGGACTCGGTATGGACATTATGAGTTTTTGGTTATGCCTTTCGGCTTAACCAATGCTCCGGCGGCCTTTATGGATCTGATGAACCGAGTCTTCAGGACCTACCTGGACCAGTTTGTGGTTGTGTTTGTTGATGATATTCTGATTTATTCTTCTTCTGAGGAAGAGCACGCTGCTCATCTTCGGGTAGTGTTGCAGGTCCTGAGAGAGCACCAACTTTATGCCAAGTTCAGCAAATGTGAATTTTGGCTGAACGAGGTGCACTTCCTTGGGCACGTTATTTCTGGTGAAGGCATCGCAGTGTATCCAGCCAAGATAGAGGCAGTGATGGACTGGAGCAGGCCGACTTCAGTGACTGAGATCAGGAGCTTTCTGGGGCTTGCCGGATATTACAGGCGGTTTGTTCAGGGATTCTCTTCGATAGCGGCCCCCTTGTCAAGGTTGACTCGAAAGGGAGTTCATTTTGTGTGGACTGAGGATTGTGAGCAGAGTTTTATTGAGCTAAAAACTCGTCTCACGTCAGCCCCAGTGTTGGTGCTTCCATCTGGGTCAGGTGGATTTGTGGTTTACTCAGATGCGTCCCGTCGAGGTTTGGGAGCAGTCCTTATGCAGCATGGCAGGGTAGTTGCTTATGCTTCTCGGCAGCTGAAGAGGCATGAAGAGAACTATCCTACTCATGATTTGGAGCTTGCAGCTGTGGTGTTTGCACTGAAGATCTGGAGGCATTACTTATACGGAGAAAAATTTCAGGTTTTTACAGATCACAAGAGCTTGAAATATGTGTTCACTCAAAGAGACCTGAATCTGAGGCAGCGCAGGTGGATGGAGTTTATTAAGGATTATGACTTTGACCTTTCTTATCATCCGGGCAAGGCGAATGTAGTGGCAGACGCTTTGAGTCGGAAGACGGTCATGTCATACCTCATGATTCGGGAGTGGAAATTGTTCGAGCAGGTGGTGGAATCCTCCTTTAGGGTTCCACGTGAAGAGGATAGAGCAGTGCTTGTCAGCCTGACTGTGAAACCGGCTGTGTACCATGCTGTGATTGAGGCTCAGAGGGCAGATGCTGAGTTACCGCAGATTCTCCAGAGGCCTGAGGTTGAGTTGTGGGATGATGGTACCGTCAGATTCAGAGGCAGACTCTATGTCCCGACTGAGGAAGACGTGCGCAGATGTGTTCTTGATGAAGCGCACCGTTCGAGGTATGCTGTGCATCCCGGGACAACAAAGATGTATCATTGTTTGAGGAGGCACTTCTGGTGGCCCGGTATGAAAAGAGATGTGGCTGAGTATGTGGCTAGATGTATGACATGCCAACAGGTTAAAGCCGAGCATCAGAGACCAGGAGGGTTGCTACAACCCTTGCCGATTCCTGAGTGGAAATGGGAGCATGTGACGATGGACTTTGTGATGGGATTGCCTGCATCCCCTAGCAGGAGAGACGCTATCTGGGTTATCGTTGATCGGCTGACCAAGTCGGCACACTTCCTAGCCATTAGGAAGGACTGGTCGGTCGGCAAGCTGGCTAAGTTGTTTGTGGACCAGATTATCTCTCTGCACGGGGTACCCTTGTCCATTGTATCGGATCGAGATCCGAGGTTTACTTCTAGATTCTGGAAGAGCTTTCAGCAGGCGCTGGGCACTCAGTTGGCTTTCAGCTCGGCCTACCATCCAGAGACTGACGGGCAGTCGGAGAGGACTATTCAGACCTTGGAGGATATGCTCAGGGCGTGTTGCCTAGACTGGGGAGGTTCGTGGGAACAACACTTGTCCACCGTGGAGTTTGCCTACAACAACAGCTATCATTCTAGCATCGGCATGGCGCCTTATGAGGCTTTGTATGGGCGGCCGTGTCAATCTCCGGTGTGTTGGTTTGAGATCGGTGAGAGGCAGATAGCAGGACCTGAGTTAGTGCAGCAGTGTGCTGAGATTGCCAGGACGGTTCGGCAGAGGTTGACCGCAGCTCAGAACAGACAGAAGAGTTATGCTGACATCCGACGGAGACCACTTGAATTTGAAGTTGGGGACCACGTGTTTCTCCGAGTCTCACCCTCCAAGGGTGTGATGAGATTCGGGAAGCGAGGCAAGCTGAGTCCGCGATATATTGGACCTTTTCCCATTCTTGCTCGAATTGGGGAAACCGCGTATCAGCTGGCCTTGCCGCCCAGTCTTGCAGGAGTGCACGATGTGTTCCATGTGTCCTTGCTGAGGAAGTACGTTCAGGATCCGTCCCATGTGTTGGATTTTTCAGAGTTGGAGGTCGCTGAGGATTTGTCATTCCCAGAGTATCCGGTTCGTATTGAGGATCGCAGAGATCAGGTCTTGCGAAACAAGGTCGTACCGTTGGTCAAGGTGATTTGGCAGTACCGCTCCGGAGGTGAGGCGACCTGGGAGCGAGAGGATGAGATGCGGGAGCAATTTCCTTACCTCTTTTCGTAAGTATTCCCGTGAACTTGTATCCCCGTTGTGACCTTGATACTCCTAGCAATCAATTTCGAGGGCGAAATTTCTTTTAAGGGGGGGAGAATGTAAGGATCGAGACTTTCGGATCCGGTTTTCGGGTCGGACCCCCGTTGTTCTAGCCCTTGTGAGGGGCAGAGGTTCTGAGTCGAATCGCGTCAGGACCTCGAGACGCGTTTTAAATGGCGTCCTCCGTGGCAGACGCGTTTCAGGTTCTGCCACGTGGGTGCCACGTGGGCTGGCCTTGGGCCGCGTGTGTACGGCCCTGTCTTGTCGTCTGAACGGCGTCCGCGTGGGACGACGCCTTTTAGACTGCGACTCTGGGTGTGTCAGAGTACGGCCCTGACAAGTTGTCTGAATGGCGTCTGTGTGGGACGACGCGTTTCAGAATCTTGTCAGAGCGGCTGTCATGTCACCTGATAGGCGTCCGTGCATGTCGACGCGTTTTAGCCAGTTTCTGGTTAACCCCGCGAGCCCTCCTTCTTTCCCTCATTTTTCTCCTACTCTCCTTCTCTCCTTCTCCTCCGGCGACGGCGACGACCCCCCTCCTCCTCCCTCTTTTCCTCACACCATTTCGCCTCTCCCTCCACTCCATCCTCTACCTGGCTCCTACCCCTACCACCCCCACTTCCACTGCGGCGTTTTGCTCTCCGGACGGCGGCCGACGTCACGGTGGGGCTAGGACGACCTCGGCGGTACCGGCGGCGGCGTGGGGCGAGACAGGCGGACGGCTTAAAGCTCGGAGGCGTTCGAGTGTCCGATAGGGTGACGTCCCCCATAGCATCGTGATTAAAACCATGTTTTTTCTCGTTTATGCATGTGGAAGATCTTTGATTTGGGGGTTATAATGAGCATGTTTAGGAGTTCATCTGATGATAAGGGGGATTTCCACGAATGTATTACTTATGGATAGTGTTGTTTCTCTTCTTCCCTCCGTTTTGGGTTTGTTTGGGATTGGAAAGGGAGCCCTCGGGTTTAGGGCGATCCTGGTTCCTGGGCTTGAAAGACGTCGTGCATGGACGATGCCTTTTGAAGGGCGTCGGGCCATCACGACGCCTTTTAGACAGGAATCGCCTGACAGGCAGTCTGCCAGGTCGGGAATTCAGACCTTAAAAGACGTCATGGGTGAACGACGCATTTTTGAATGGCGTCAGGCACCCACGACGCCCTTTTAAGGCAGAAAAACCCCTGAGTAAAGGTCTTGGAATTTCCGGATTTCCGTGTTGAATGGCGTCTGGGGATGTCGACGCCTTTTAAACGGCGTCCTCTGGTGTCGACGCCTTTTAAGGCCAGATTCTGAAGACTGATTTATATAAACCTGTACATGGGGCTTGAATGGCGTCGACCTCGGTCGACGCGATTCAAGACAGAATCTCACTAATTCATGCCAGTAAAACGTGTTCATACTGCTAGATAGTTGGTTAGCACATGTTTTAGTGCACCCGATAGAGATGGATTCCTCATGATCGGATGGTTCTTTGTGTGTTATGCGATCGCGGGCTTTTCACGTGACCGGATCGCACTGTGTTGGGTTTTCAGTTACTGTGGACCTGGAGTGACATTGTAGCACTTTATCACCCTGTGCTGGTGGGGGCGTGAGCACAGCGCCGGTGGGGGCGTGGGCGGGGTGACGCCTAGTGAGAGAGGGTCACCTGGTGAACCCCGGGGTCAGCTAGTACCGGTGTCGGAGTGGTACATTCGGAGAGTCACTCATGCTGAGGGAAGGGGTAGTCACCTGAGCCGGTTGGGCCGGAGTAGCGAGCGTGCTATCCGAGGGGCTACTCCTTGGTCTCAGCGGGTCGAGGTTTTTCCCACCGTTGTTTGTACGGTCGGCGAGTTCTATCGAGACGGCAGTTGTGGGTTTTCTAACGGTTGGCTTAGAATGTGCATGATTATTATATTTCGACCGCATGTGTTCTCACGTAGAGAATTAGATATCGTACCTGCCACTACACTTGTTACTTTACTGTTAGCTGTACTTTACACTTGTGGGTGTGTGCGTGGGCAGTGGGGATCGAAGGATCCCTACTGAGTCTTGTCTTGAGACTCACCCCTGCGGTTTTCAGGTGAGGACTCCCAGCAGACTTAGAGCGGCGTGTGCGGCCGGGTGTGGTGCGTCTTCAGCGGTTGTTCCGGGGTATGCCCCGATGTAGTTGTTAATTATCTTTGGCCTGTATGTTTAATTATTTCCTTCTGTTGGAGAATGTAATTATTTGCTGTATCGGGTCACATTGTAATAATTTTAATTCCTGCATTTTTATTTCAATTCAATGCGATGTGAATGTTTAGCTTAGTTTATTATTTATTTCCCAGACTTACTAGATCCTGGTTTGGTCCCAAATTAATGATTCGGTACCCATTTAGTAATCGGATCCCCGATTATAGGGTGGCGGGTCGTTACAGCGCGTGATCCGCCGCGACATGCGGATCCAGAATCCCCGTCGAACGGGAAGTAGAGCAGTTGGGAACGGCACGCCCAGAGGAGAGAGAAAGTGGGGAAGAACGAATGACGGCTAGGTCAGGGTTGCTGGCCCCGGACGTAGAATCCGTTCTTTTATAAGAAGTCAGTTTGCGGTTTTTCACAAAAACCCAGACTTATTCGAAATCCTGTCGGATTATCCATCGACTTGAAAACCATTTGCGTGTGACCCTCTAGGCCCAAATACCAGTCCAGTTAATAGCCCATTAAGTCCAGTAACCCTTTACTGACCCACTGAATTAATTAATATCTTTATATTCAATTAATCAGTCGAATTTAATGTCCCACAATAAATTCGGACGGACTGCCGATCACGTTGGATGCCAAGCAACATCGCGTGATCCTGGATGGCACTGGGGTTATCGCAACCCTCTATTGGAACCTTTCTGTCATCGGTTAGCGCGCGGATATAATCCTTCATCCGTACAATGTTCCCGAATCGACCTAGGGCATGGTTTACTGTTAAACCCTATTTGGTCGATTCACTTGAATCAGATGTCGCTAATCTGAATCCGATAACTCCTTATCGATTACAGAGTCCGCCCTGGCCAGGGACTTTAAGCGCATCATTCTCGGAACATTCTCTCTCAAACAACCGAGAGCGGATGATCCCGTATTGAACACACAATTACCTTCGAGGGCATTTCCCTGAACCCGATCGCTTGACTTATTGATATCCCATGGTTAGGGATTCGTTCGTCAAGGTCAAAACTCAGAAACCTACCAACAAGGTATCCTTGGAGTCTCAGGTCCAAGGATCATCCACGCAACCGTGACAATTGAATCGAGCTGGTTAACAGTGAGGTGATTACCATCCAGCGATTCATAGTCGGATCAGTTCAGTGAACTCATTCACCAATGAGCACCTATAGGTTCAGCATAGTGTCTCTACACAAGTGACTTATGGGATCAGTCACCCTCATCATATGAGCTGAAGTAACCTATACTAGTCTATCCGGATGTTCGATGTCCTATCTCAAACATCCTATGACTAGGAACAATTAAGAACATGTGTTTATAAGTCTTCGGTCCCATAATTATGATCTCATCATAATCCGAACACTATTGCACATGTTCATGGACTTCATCGTGATACGGTAAACACAGATCGAATTAATTACACACAATGAATTATTGCCATTTATTAATAATCTGAATATGTACACAGTATCGGATTGGCTTTGAGACCATCTAATACTAACACTTCATAGGGGTCATCTGGCTCCCCTTCATATGTTTCCTTGGATAGCAGAATCCTCTTGTCAAAAATGGCGCCAGGCCCTTTAATCAGCTCGTCTATCAACGGCGGCCACTTCGGCTCTGAGGGATCAAGAAATAATCTGTTTAATGCAATATACAGATCCCTCAGGTCGAACCATCGGTACCATTCACATTCTGGATCTTGGAATTTCCTCCTTTTCATCGGCCGCAGAGCCTCCAAGGACTGGTACGTCAGCAATTCTGAGTAGCATCTTGCTAGGTCCCTTCTATAGATATCATGCAAATCGAACTGGGAAGTGATTAGCACCGTATTATCATTATCATGACTGATTGTGGGTCCCTTGTCAAAATGTGTATGCAGGGTCCATGTTAAGGGATCCCGGCCTTCTTTGCATGGTGTGGTCATTGTTTCCCAGGCCTTCTAGCCGTCTTCATCTTCTTACTGCTGCACAATGTCATGCTTGACTCTTCTTGGCCTATAGCCCAGGCCATTACCAGGTGTCCTTCGGCTGTCTTTAATGGGAGTAGTTCTGCCCTGAAATTGTATACCCAGGCCCTTTCTAGGCTGATAGCCGCCTTTCATCATGATTTTCCAGCCAGGGGTACTCATGCACTTCCCCCGCTTCATGGCATCAATTGGATAAGGACTAAGTGTGGCAGCTTTCAAGGGATTAGCCACAGGATGGTAAACCTGTAATACCGACAACAGAGGTTGTTGGCCAGGTAAAGAAGTCGGCCTGATATTCAAGGAATGAGTGGTAGCAAGAATCGGCATACTTGTAACTTTAATAATGTGTCCCTTGTATGGAAATTTGAGGCACTGATGATTTGTAGAAAGAATTGCCATAAGGGACTTAATGTAAGGGCGGCCAAGGATATCCTTTAAAGATGGATAGATTTCCAAGATGTGGAACTCGACCTCGTGATGACAAACATGGCCTAATTCTACCTTCAAATAAATCATTCCCAGAGGGGAATGGGTAGGATTGTTGTATGCTATAACAGAAATAAGGGAAGGCAGCCACTTCTCCTTGGGTATACCACACAGTTCAAAGGTCTTTGGTGATAAAACATTAATTGAGGCCCCTGTGTCAACCAGGCATATGTCTACAGCCTTCTTGCAGATGTTGACCGTAATACTCAAAACCATGCTTCTGGCTGCTGGTGGTGCTAGTTCCGAAGCATGAAATGAAATAGAGGGCTAATCCCCCTGAGGAACTAACAGTGTGGTGATCTTTTCTACCGGCACGTCTTCGTTGACCATAACCTTCTGCAAATACTCCATCGGAGCCTCCTGATGGGTCTTGGATCTCTTGATCAACTCGAGCACGGGGATTCGTACCGGTGTTCTGTCTAACTGTTTCAACAGGTCGTATTGAGTGTCTGGTGCACTCTCATCATTATGAACTTCCTCTGGCGGCTGTAATGGGCCGTCTCTGACTGTAGATTGAGGAAAGACCTTATTGAAGATCCTCCCGCTCCGGAGCGTATGTTCTTCAATGGTAGAAGGTGTAGGTGACAACTTGAGCACCGCGGGGTTAGTGGGTGGTTTAGATAGTGTGGGGGGTTGGTAAACAGGTGATGGCGTGGGGTTGTTTGGTGGAGGCACGGTACGAATGAGGGGTTTAGATGGTTGGATCGTGGAGGGATAAGTGGTTGGTGCGAGTAAAGTAGGAAATGGCATACGGAGTAGCGATTTGGATGGCTGTATGGCACTGGGGTAAGTGGTTGTGGTAGATGATGTGGGGAATGGCATGCGGAGTAATGGTTTGGATGGCAGTAGGGGCGCATAGTTGGCTTGCGGGGGGTTGCTTAATGGAGGTGTGGTGGTGGGTGGTGTAATGGGTGTGGGTAGAAGGTATGCGGGTGTTGGTACAGGTGTAATGGTGACGGGTTGCAATTTGGGTATGCGGAGAATACGGCGTGGTGGTTGGTCGGCGGTGCTCGGTTGATGGCCTATTGAGTAAATAGAGGAAGAGTCCTCTATCTTCCACTGCTGCCCTCGATTAGCCTTAAACTGGCTATTCGTCAAGATGGGGGCAATCTGATTATGATGTTGGTGCTCTGGAAGTGGGTTTTGCACTATACCCATGTTCGGAGGTGCTGGCGCTCTCTGTTGCTGCTGTTGCTGTTGCTGTTGTGGTTGTTGTTGTTGATGTTGTTGTTGTTGTTGAAGTCTTCTTGCCTTTAAAGCAGATATGTACTTCCTCATCTCCTCCCAGTCAATGCCTCCTTGATCATTAAGATCATGGATGTAATCTAGGAATTGGAAGCAGGTATCTATTGTATGTCCAGGTTGCCTGTGGAAGGCGCAATACTTGGAAGCGTCGTCATTCTGGGGCTAGACTGTCTTTTCCCTGGGCAAGACCAAGGCATTAGTTGCCATCAGGGTGTTGAAAATGTCTAGTAAAGACTTTGGGAGTGCTGGATATGTCACCCTTTTAGGGCTTGGAGGCTTCCTCTGCTGGTTGTAATCATTTGGGGGAGGTACATTATGGTACGCCGGCGGTGCGCGCGACTGGTACTGGGGCTGTTGATACTGCTGCTGGTTCGGGACCTGTTGCTGTGGCTGGTACTGTGGCTGCTGATACTGCTGCTGCTGAGGTCTGTAACCCTGCTGGTTCGAAGGTCTATAGCCTTGTTGATTCAGAGGTCTATAACCTTGCTGGCTTGGCGGTTGCTGATTTTTCACAAACTGGGGCTGATTGTTATTCATGGTGCTGATCTGCTCGTGAGAGAGTATACCTTCAGTTGTCGGACCCGTGCTAGGAGGATTTGGCACGATAGGCTTCCGAGGTAGAGGTCTGCTGGGTTGGTAAGGATCAAAGACATTGGAAAAAGTGGCATCCTTGAAGGCGTTCTGACAGTAACACGCCCTCTCGTAAAGTTCTGCCATGCTGGTCAGGTTGTTCAAAGCTAGGACCAGCTTGTATTAGGGGGTGACATTGGAAATCAGCATCTTGACTTGTTCAGATTCGGACATATAATCCTTAATCTTCTCCGTCATACTCCTCCATCTATCAACAAATGTGATGAAGTCCTCATCGGGCTTCATTTTCTCAGCAACTAGATCAATGATGGACAGAGACGGTGCGACTCTGTCCTGGTATTGTTGAATAAATTTTCGGGATACGATACCGTAATCTTCCACCTCAGACGGTTCCAACGAGAAGAACCACTCGAGGGCTAGCCCCTCTAACGATTTCTTAAACAGGAATGCCAACGACCTCTTGTCGTTCTGCCAGAAGGAGGACTCGTACATGAACTCCTTCAGGTGGGTGAAGGGGTTACCAGTACCGTTGTGTTTTCTGTACACTAGTATTTCTGAGGGTGGTAAATGAGACACGGGCAGACTAGGAAGATTGATCTCAGGTGCAGCCTTAACT
The DNA here is from genome assembly GCA_030544215.1 of Zantedeschia hybrid cultivar. Lineage (NCBI taxonomy): Eukaryota > Viridiplantae > Streptophyta > Magnoliopsida > Alismatales > Araceae > Zantedeschia > Zantedeschia hybrid cultivar. Next base: position 7,338,425 of record JARZZO010000013.1, on the reverse strand, counting down.
CCCATCATTTTCTGAAAATTGTTGAACTGTTCATCCATACGCTCCATCTTCGCGAGCAGAGCTTGAGTTGTTGGATCAGTCTGGGGAGGAGGTGGTGGTGGTACATGATAGGCCTGCTGCCTAGAGTATGTGGGGCAACGGGGACAATAGGGTTGAGGTCTGGCAGCGCTTCCGCCATGCCCGAGGACATTTTGATAAGTTGGCTGGGCGGTCTAACTGGTTGCCTTGAGGAGGACAGTTGTGGCCCAACTGGCCGAGAAGTTGAAACTTGAAGGCCTTCCATTGCCTGATGAATGAAGGAAGTATGGTGGGGAGGAGGTTGAGGAATGGCAGGGGGAACCACATGATTCGGTTCAGTAGACTGCACGGGCGTCTTCCCCTTTAAGATGGATCGGAGTGCCTCGAGCTGTTGAGGATCCAGATGGGAGGCCAGAACTCCCAGAGCGTTGACTAAATCGGAGGGATTAGAAGATGAGGGCTCATTCGGGTTCATGGCTCCCTCAAAGATAGTATAAGAGACCGCATGCACATGCAGAGGAAGATCAACGCCAGAATTATGTTGATCATGAGCAAAAGGAGGAGAGATTTGGGGATTTCCCTCATGTTGAAATGGATAAGAATGGGGATCATGGGGGGCATTAGCATCTCCCCCATTTCCATAGTGATAATAAGATTCAAGAGGGGCATTAGCATCTCCCTCGTAGTTGACTAGAGCATTTAAAGCTATGCTCAAATCCCTACCTGATCGAAGCAACATGGTATTAGATTTTTTTTTAACAAAGGTTTGCAGACAAGTTGTGCAGAGATTATACAAACAAGTGGATGCTTAACGTTGTTTTGGGATTCCTTGTTGGATTATTTAGATTCAGTTAATCACAAATTCACTCAACGGGTAGGATCCTAGTTTCAGTTCAGTTTCCACCGTTATATTCTAAGGCTTTTTCTCACAACGACATGAAAATCTAACCAGGACTTCAATTGGTACAACCATCCCGATGAACAAAGAGGAATACCTTGATTTTGGAGACTTACGGAGATCTTTAACGCCAACCACTCTAGTCTGATCGAGGGACCGACCCAATCAGAAAGAGGTGAAGACGTCAAGAAAGGTGTTCCTATGAGAAAAGGGGGGGTTAGCCCCAGTGCGTATGACATGTGGCCGGGATGGCCTCTAATGCTTAATATGTAATGGGTAGTAGCAGTCAAATCAAAAATATGAGAACTGAAGAACAAAACAAGAAATTGCCTGAATCTCGTCGCTATTCTTCGACGCTATTCAAACCAGAACCTTATTATGCTTGCAGAACCTCACGCAACAGACAACAGAGAAATTTTGCCTGAAAGGCGTCGAGGTTGGACGACGCGGTATGAAACGCGTCGCTGTTCCTAGATGCTTTTCAAGTTGTAGAATCAACAATTATGAGGGAATTTCTGGGTCAATTCCCCCTCAAACTAACAGGATAAAACAGTAAATAATCGGCTCATGCGAATATTTTTTATTTTAATTTTTAACAGGATGATTTATCATGTAAACAACTAAAACATTCAATCAACCACACATTCTTCTTATTACAATCACAACTCTTCAATCAATCAAACGGGGAGGGCAAAATCTTGCCGCAAAGGTGTGCACGTGGTGCACGTGGGAATAATAATTAAACTTAAAAAAAAAACTCACTGATCGGTGAGGGCGTGTTTAAGGGACACAAGTGGTGCACCGTGGGTGCCCGATTGATAAAAGCAAGAACAAAGATTTAAAAGATGGCGAGACCAAGTCCCACCGTGATCGCCAAAAAACTGTTAGTGCTCAAATAATGATATGTGAAATCATGAAAATTTTGTTGATTAAGTGATAAATAGACCTATTAAAAACTATGTGATCGCCAGAAACTTTTGATTAAAAACTTTCAAAAGACAAAGATTGATCGCCTACCTGCTTTGGACGTGAGAGATGTTGAAGTTCTTGATTCCTTCCCTTTAGCCAGCTGAAGAAAAAGAGTCCTTCTAACTTTGTTCTTACTTTGAATGCTTATTGGGCTTTGAGGATCGTCTAGATTTCCTTGTTGATTCCTTCCTTTTGATCTTCTTTGTACCTTGCAAAGAGTAGAAAGAAATGGAAAGAACTAATAAGAACTCAAATAGAAGTAGTATCTATTCTAGTAATAATTCTAATCATGCAATTCAAATAAATGAACTCACTTGTTTTATGGTCTTTGAAACTCCTTAACATGTGGATTGGAAAATAATGCTAGTGAGTGTGTGTAACATAGAGTGATGTGATGAGTGAATTATGAACTAATATGATTAAAATCAATGAAAATATGAGCAAGATGTGCAGAAATTGATTAAGAAAAACTAAGTTAGATGGCCTCTGGACAACCTTGGTTCTTGAATGGATGAAGAGAAGACGAAGCTTGCTTTAAGACTCCTAGAAGTAGTAGCAGCGCCTCAATCCTTCAGCGTTTGAACGTTGTCTTCTTCTCAGATTCTTCTTCAAGGATTTCTACTCTTTCTTTACTAAAATTATCACTAACCTTTCAAAAATTATCACTAACTTTTTAACGGTCAAAGACTTGGGTATTTATAGACTTAAGTTCGCGCATCCGCAGTTAATTTAGAGATTAACATGAAAGAGTTTGAAGTCAATCCAACTAAGAAACAAATAAATACAGTTTAATTCATCATTATCTGTAATTAACTACAATGCTTCGCCCATGGGAGACATCTTTTAGTTTAATTAAGATAAGGATAAACATCGGAAAGAAGAAACAGAATCAATTTATGAAACTTAAATGGCGTCATGTATGGCAGACGTCTTTTAGTTTATTAATAAATTAATTAAAAATCAGATTAAAAATAGAAATAAGAATAAAACCCTAAATGGCGTCTTTTCATGTCGACGTCTTTTAGAATCCTTCATATTTAATTAAAAATATGAGTTAAAATGAATTTCATTAATAAACTTAAATTATGTCTGTCTGAACCGATGTCATTTAGATAATTATTCTAGAAAAATAATAAAAATTAACTAATGATTAAATATCAGACTATTTTGAGGAATTATTATATGACATGAAATTTACTCAAAATGATGTCAAAATTAGCGTGTCTACACTAGGTACCTCGTTCAGGATATACATAGCCGAGCTAAGTGTATATCCCCATAAAGACACTGGTAATTTGGATATGCTCATCATTGATCGCACAATTTCTATTAATGTGCGATTTCTCCTTTCTGATACACCATTCATCTGAGGTGTATAAGGAGGTATAAGCTGAGAAAGGATACTATTATCCTTTAGGTATTTGATGAACTCTGTACTCAAGTATTCACCACCACGATCAGATCGGATGACTTTTATGCTTTTTATAGTTTGTTTTTCTACTTCATTCCTAAATTCGTTGAATTTCTCAAAGGCTTCAGATTTATACTTCAGTAAATATATGAATCCGAATCTTAAGTAATCATCAGTGAATGTGATAAAGTACGAGAAAACTATCAATGGCTTGGGTAGACATAGGACCACATATATCTGAATGTATAAGTTTCAATATGTCTTTAGCTCGTTCTCCAGTTCCACTGAATGGAGACTTAGCCATTTTACCCATTAAACATGACTCACAGGTTGCATATGATTCATAATTAAATGGATCTAAGTATGCATCTTTGTGTATCCTTTTGAGTCTGTTTTCACCAATGTGACCAAGCCTACAATGTCATAAGTAGGTTTTGTTCATTTCATACTTATTTCTTTTAGTTAAAGTACCGATGTTTAAATTCTCATGAGACACATTTAAAAGATACAATCCATTGGACAAGATAGCGGAAGCTATTAATGTATTTTCAAAATAAATTGAACAACAATTGTTCCCAACAATTAAATTGTATCATATTCTATCTCGAAATAAAATAAAAATAATATTTATTATTATGTTAGGTACATAATAACATTCATCTAATGAAAATATGTCTCTAGATGGTAGCTTGAGCTTCACTGTCCCCACAGCGATCGCCGCAACTCTTGCGCATTACCTAGCCTCAGCTCCACCTCACCAGTCTTCAACTTACATCTTTTTGTCAGTGCCTGCACAGAATCGCAGATGTGAGATACACATCCGGTATCTAATACCCATGATGTACAATCTCTTATTGACAAGTTTACATCTATCATATAGATACCTGAAGCGTCCTGCTGCTTTACAGTTCCTTGAGTATTGTCATTGAGATATTCTTTGCAATTCCTCTTCCAGTTTCCCTTTTGATGACAATAGAAGCAATCACCATTCTCAGCACTCTTACCTTTGTCTTTCTTTACCACTTTTGCTTTCGCTGAACTTTGTTTTTACCTTTCCTAAAGGCTTGGACAGCAAGCCTCTTCCTGTTGGTCTTACCAACTATGAGGATTTGGGGTTTATCCTTCACAAGGTTCCCCTCTGTAGTTTTTAACATGTTCAGTAATTCAACTAAGGTGGTTTGGATCTTGTTCATGTTAAAATTAACGATGAACTGAGCATATGATTGTGGAAGAGAAGACAACACGAGATTTATATGCATCTCCTTGGGATGCGTGACTCCAAGAACATCCAACCTCTCCACTCATTCAATCATCTTCAGTACATGAGTCTGTACTGATGTTCCCTCTGCCATCTGAGTCTTGAACAGATTCTTAGATATCTTATATCGTTCGACTCTATTCTGCTCACCAAACAACTCCTTCAAATGAAGCATGATAGATCTTGCATGCATCTCCTCATATTGCCTCTGCAACTCATTGCTCATAGAGGCTAACATGCAGCAATGGGCCATGGTGGAGTCTTCTTTCCATTTTTCATATGCAATTATGTCCTCCTCTGGGGCATCTAATGCTGGTTCAGTAGGAGGTTCATTATCTAAGACATAAGCAATTTTCTCAGACCTGAGGACAATTTTCAGGTTTCTGAGCCAGTCCGAATAATTAGTGCATGTCAAACGATTGGCATCATGTATGTCACGCAACGGGTTGTGGTGCGACATTTTAGCCTACAGGAGATAATCATTTATAATTAGCAGAAATTCATATTTATTTAAAATAAGATATGGCTTTTTATTATCAAGTTTTACTCCCACTAATTTTCGTCGGACTGTATAACCTTCATATATACAGAACGGGAGACGCCGACTGTCTCTTAGTGGGGATCAGAATATCTAAGCATTACAGTATGACCTCGGGTAAACACATAGTATCATACTGCTATCCCAGAGCAATCATCTCATGATAATTGTAACTCTTTGCAATATCTGATCTTAATTTCGGCTCCATATTACTAATGGTCCTGAGTAAACACAGTAGACCATTAAATCTGTTTTAAGTATTACCATCAATACGTGATGGAGTAGAGTAGGAATATAGCTCCCGGGTAAACACGTGGATAGCTATATTGTTCCTCTATTTCAATCTCAAGAGATCAAATGCCATAATCAATAGACCTTTCATCAGATGATGATAAATCACTGGTAAACATGAAGAATATGCCACTAATGAATCGATATCTAATAACTATATTGATGGAGAGCCACGCGGTGCATTCTAAATGACTCGCGCTATGGCTTAGACTCTAAGATGAAGGTTTTAATTATTTTTCTTTGGTCTCATCCTAGGTGATAGTATTAAATATATCGCATATATATTATACTAATAACCTAGGGTAATAGATCTATAATCAAAATAAAACACACGCATCGCATACATGTCATTAGTGTGGTCATGGATGGCACTGCGGTTTGACTTGAGTCAGACAGTCAAACATACGTACATAATATAATAGTTTATATCATGAGTCTGCAAATGCATAGGCTTAAGGAACTCTTTCTCATCCTTCTTGGTTGCAGTTGTGGATCATCCTCGCTCCATGCTCAGCTGCCTCGATCAAATTACATTATAAATTCATATTTACATGATAATTTAAAAGAGGAAGCCTTAAGGCGAATACATTAAGGAGGGAGGTAGAAAGACAATAGAATATGAGAGGGAGAGGTTCGCATACCTCTATTTATTAATAAACAATAAACTACGTAATCATATCCATAATCGATTCACATCCACAATATTTAAAATACTAATCCATGACCACCGTGTAGTTTTTAATTAAAACAAACCACACAATAAATTGCACATCACAGGGCTAATGAAAATTTTCGAAAATAGATAATTTTGGTTTCGTAAACCAGGAACCAATCAAAATTGGATTTAGAATTTTTTGAAAGATTTTTCATTAAATTTAAGCATGCTAATGTAAATCAAAATTTAATCAAACAATAAAATGTACAATCATACCAAATTGACAAATTTATAATATTCCATACTAGTAAAATTTATAGACATTAAAATTTAATTTAACAATTAAATTAACTCCCTTTAATGTCGTTTAATCTAACAATTAAATTAAATAACTAATTAAAAATATTTGTTAAAGTTAATTCCCCAAAACAAATATCTATTTATTGGCCCCTTAACAATGATCAAACATATCTTAATTTTGATTAAAATCTAATTTTAATTTTAAATCAAAATCTATAATCTTAAAGGGTCATTAAATAATTAACAGGGAACTAATAGGGGTTTTAAAGGACTGCAGAACCGAGCCCGGTCCGACCTACTGGACCGACCCCAGCTAGCACCCGAACCGGGTTCAGACCGCCCCTGGGAGCGGGTCGGCCCGGGTCGGGCGCTGGGCTGGGTCGGGTCTAGGGCCTGGGCTGGCTCGGACGTCCCCTTTCCCTCCCGCTCAACGCAGCTAGGAAACCCTAGCTGCGCAGGTGTGGGAGGCGGCACCCCCACCGCCGACTACCTGCCCCGCAGGCGTTGGCCGGCGGGTCCGGCGCCGTAAGCCCCCGGCCGATGGCCAGGGACGCTGGTGATGGCGCTAGTGGCCTCCTAGGTCACCGAAAATCCCCCCCCCCCCCCCCCCCCCTTGCTGTTCAAAAACTTGCAAACCAAACCCGCGGGCCCCCTTTTTCAAACTCACATAGGAAGAAGGAGGGGGATGGGCCGTCTTCCCCGTCGCCGGCCAGGGGTTCACCGACGATCGACAACCCCGTGGGGAGAGATCCCTTGTATCTGCGAGCCCTTCCCAACGTTTGGGATGCCCATGAACATGCCGATGCAAGCCGTTCTTCGTCTGACGAAGAACACGAAATTATCATCAGAAAATCCGATTTTAATTACAGTAATTTACCATAAATCCATTGTGATCATCTTATGAACACAACACATGCAATTAAAATCTAAACTACACATGGAATTAATTATAAACGAATCAATTTGGAGATAGAAACGGCTAAAACACAGTGGAACCTAACTCTTATACCACTGTTGGGTTCGTTGTGTTAAGATCCGACTGAAAAACGCAGCGAAAATAATTATTCGGGATCGGATCCATCCCGTTTCGATCTATAAAACTAAATCGGTGAATCTCATTTACCTTGCGTGGATTCGAATCCGCGTTCGTTCGGTTCCGATGGTGTGATCCCGCAAGCCGCGTAGGTGCCCGGCCTCTAGCGGTATCCACGCGATCTTCCTCTTGGTGGATCGTCCTCGCTTCTTTGCTCGCAGTAGCATCCGCAGATCCCGTCTGGCTTCGTGTAATTGTCCGCAATATGCGAAGATGATTTCTCGTCGGATGAGAAGATGGAGCACGGGAGTTGAAGCGGCTCTGCCGATGGATACCCAGAGGAGGGGTGGCACCAGAGAGAGAGGAGAGAGAGGTGGAAGACGGCCAGGTCAGGGTTGTTGGCCCCTGAGCTTGGTCGCTAGCTTTTATAACAAGTCCTTTCGCAGTTTTTTAGAAAAATCCGAACTTATCCAAAACCCTGTTAAAGATCCACCAACTTGAAGACCATTTGTGTGTGACCCTCTAGGCCCAAATACCAGTCCAGTTAACTGCCCATTAAGTCCAATAACATCTTACTGACCCACTGAATTAATTAATATCCTGATGACCCATGGTTAGGGATTTGTTAGTCAAGGTCAAAGCTCATGAACGTACCAACAAGATATCTTTGGCGTCTCAGGTCCAAGGATCATCGATGCAACCGTGACAAAAGAATGGAGCTGATTAATAGTGAGGTATATACCATCCAGCGATTCTAGGTCGGATTAATTTAGTAAACTCATTCCTCAATGAGCAGTTACAGGTCCAGCATAGTGTCTCCACACAAGTGACTTATAAGATCAGTCACCCTCATCATATGAGCTGAAGAAACCTGTACTGGTCTATTCGGATGTTTGATGTCCATCTCAAACGTCTTCCAACTAGAAATAATTAAGAACATGTGTTTAGAAGTCTTCAGTCCCGTAATTATGATCTCATCATAATCCGAAAATTGTTGCACATATTCATGGACTTCATCGTGATACGATAATCATAGATCGAATTAATTACACACAATAAATTAATACCATTATATTAATAAACTGAATGATACATACTATTGGATTGGCTTTCAGACCACCTAATACTAACATAGATTAGTTTCACCTTAGAGCTAGCATGCAGAATCCCTAGATGGGAGGGGGAGGCAAAAAAGGGTAATGGATAAAAGGGGCAAGGTAGGGCCGGGAGGGGGACAGGGGAAGGGAGAGGCATGTCGCGATGGAGGGAGGGCTAAGGCAAGTGAAGGGAGATGGGGGAAGGCGGACCATCGATGGGTGAAATCGCACCTGAGCACCACAAAGAGGGGAGGAGGGGAGCAAAGGCAAGGGGGAAGGCAACAAAGAAGGAGGACTACGGGGGAGGGAAATTGGGAGGGGTGATGGGAGGAGGGTGAGAGGAAGGACAAGGTGAAAGGAGAAGGCAAACCTACAACAAAGGGAGGTGCTGGCGAGAGGGAGGTACTTAACAGTAGAAGGGTGGGGAGGGGGGGGGGGGGAGGGAGGTGGATTTGGTGGTAGTGGTGGGATGATGAGGGCTGAAGAGGTGAGAAGAACATGAACGGGAGAGAGGGTGTTACCTGGGTTGGGGGGCAGGGGGAAGTTTCAGAAGGGAAGCTCCCCTTACCTAGTAACCATCATTGGAGGCGACGAGCGAAACTGCCAAGGTTGGCGACTGTTCTGTTGGGACTCCAACAATTTTCCCATTGGGTTAGGTGGGAGTCCCACCTACTCCCCCAACGACTTCACTGACGTAAAAATATCTAAGCTTAAGTATGACTGTCTAGTAGAGTAGTACTTAAATTACTCTCTTAGAGTGATGTCACCTTTTAAATATTATTGATCAAAAGTCAGAAAACCTAGCAATGAAGCCTAGTCAATGTCGAAAAACAAGGTAATGAAGCTTAACAATAAAAAATCTACATGTCACATCAAATAGTTATTGTTTCCTTATCCTTAGGAATGTTAAACTTACCCTTATCTGAAGTCACTGAAATTAAAAACTTGAATGTTAGGTTTTTGGTAAACAGTAACAATTTGCTACATTGCAGTTGCAACAATGTAGAGTCTTATGCAGTACTCCACAAGGGATGCTGTTGAACTTAAAGCGTACACATTATCTAATCTCATGCTCTAATGACCATTCAAATTATGGGACAAGGAATCATGTATTAAATATAATCAATAAAGGTTTGCTTTCTACCTCCCAGACAAACATGCTTGCCTAAATATTTCCATATATAAAAATAACATTTGATCGTATTTGTGCATTACGAACTTCCAGCTGAGTAAAATTTATGGATTATTCACAAAAAAGAATGACACCAGAGGAGAAAAGAGGGCAAATTGCATGTAGAGAACTGATAAGGGTGAAGGACCTTAACTTGTCACGCTTTATAATTAGGGCACTCAGCATTATTCATTTTCCCTTAATGGCTAAGATAACGTAAAATTATTTGTACAAATGGAATAATCAGGTAATCAACTCCGTAAAGTGTTATTTGGACAAGTAAATATTTTTAGGGCCACTTTGATTGGAGAATAGGAGAAGAATAAGGGAGAATAAGGGGAGAATAAGCTTAATTTTGCTTTGACAAGCAGAATGGCTTATACCGGTGCAGAATAGTGTATTCGGAGAATAAGGAGAATAAGCCATCCCACCCTAGACCCAAGAATTACTTATTCTTCTTATTCCATTAGCGGGCCCCACAAAACTATCAAACCGAAACATCTCTTATTCTGGTATACGCCATTCCGTCAGTGGGCCCCACGTAATAACTTATTCTGCAAACAAAGTGAGGCTTATAGAATACAGAATATAATCTTAATTTTCTTGGACAGTTCAAGAGGAGAACAACTTGCTGTAAACTGCACTACAATCTGTAGCTGCTGTAGTAATTGCACACTATCCAAAGTATCTCTTGTGAAGGAGAGATGATATGGTGATCTTTACTGCTAGGAACTAATAACTACAGCATTGCCATGGTCCTCGTGCTACCATCTGCTAGCCTAGTGCCGTCAGTGTGTTACCTTCGTTATCACCATTCCATGGAGTAATGCTTGCTGCACTCGGGGGGGACAGCACAACCTCCTTCAGCACCGCCCGATCTTAGTGATCCAACGACGTTGTAGCGTGTGTTTTTTTATTTTCTTATTCGAATTTTTTTATTTCTTTAGGACGTCCGATAAAAAATCTGAAGGTACATCCAGAAAACTTGAGCCGGCTCGACCCGATCGTATATTATTTTTGAAAAAAATACTTTTAGTACCCACATCAGTTTTCATGCAATCAAAAAATTATATAGTCGGATCGCAGCCGACCCAAGCTATCCGGATGTACTTTTAGATTTTTGATCGAACGTCTTAAAAAATCAAAAAAATATTGAACAAAAAATTAAAAAAAAGTAAAAACATGTTATAGCACTAGTGATTGAAAGACATTGACCTCAATACAGCAAACATTACTCCCATTCTAGGATGTCATTGTCATCAGCCTTGCTGCCGAGGAAGAAGACTTTCAGACTTGCATCGTTATCAACGTACATTTGCCGCTTAAGGTCCCAGTCCTATGGTCAGTCAGGCCCATTTAATCCTGAGCCTGATCCAAAACAGAAGCATTCGCTGTGGGATGCTCAGACCGTCCAATTTTCACGGGTAATACTTGTTGCCATGCTTTCGGTGCTACCGTGCCGGACATTACAGTGAGTGAGTAAACAATTTTTTTTTGAATTTTTTTAAAATTGGACTCCACATGACCTATGTGTCTTTATAGCTAGGCTTAATGACCTATGTATCTTTATAGGCTGATCATACGACTTAAAAACTTCTAAAAGAAATAAAAAATTATTATTGGGTTCAGCCCATTAAAAATAATTTTTTCTATTCATTGAGGCTCGTTTGGGAAATCTTTTGGATTATTCAATTAAAGATTGACATGTATAGACCCGTGGGAGGCATTACAGCAAATATTACTCATTTTCAAGATTTGACAAAAATAGGAAAAAAAAAAGGACTTGGAGATTATCTGAACTCGATATCCTCTTTGATCAGATGACTGTATAGAAATTAGATCATGAGATGGAATAGTTAAATCATACGTTCGATTGTCTGAAACAATTTTATATCGACTCTGTTGTGTTGATCTGGGCCAGGCAAATTTAGCTCTTGGCACTTGCTCTCTCAACTCAGGTCCCGTGTAAACGGGGCCGAGCTGTTGGGCCTCTCGATTGGGTTGTCTATTTTGAGTGATACTTGCCGTAAAGCTTCTGCAGTAGCATCGTGGAACATTATAGTAAATATAAAAATTTTATTTTTAGAATGTTTTTGATCAAGTTCTACATACTCCACATGTCCATACAGGCCAAACTCCAATGAAAACTAATAAAAATAAATGAATATTAAAAGGATCCTTAATAAGTCGAGCATAATAATATTTTTGAGTTTTTTAAAATATTTTAAGTCACCTGATTGGAGATCAACTTGTACATATATATAAGACATTTAACTCTTTAAAATAAAAAATCCAGGAGGGTGGGACAATCCTAAGAGTCATCCATTTTTGATCGGATGATTAAACAAAAAAATAAAAAATAAAAATAAGCCGTCTATTTTTCTCTTCTTTAAATTCATTCTGATGGTACGAATAATTCCCTTCGGAGTCTTTTTTTCTTTTTAATTTTTGTTTTTTTTAACCATACGATCTTGTAAGGATGACTTTCTTAAGATTGCACCCCCCTCACCCCTACACAAAGGTCAAGGGAAAGAAGGTTAGAAGATCTCGTTCCCATTTGTATACGTTTCATAAGTGATACCTGCTGAACTGTCATGAAATTTAGAGTTGAGAGTTTTAAATAAGATATGATAAATAGATAAGATGAGTAAAAGAAAACGGATAGATACTCGGATAATCGGATTTGAAAAAAAGGTATATCTTTATCTTTATCTTAAATCATCGGATATAGATAGTATCCTATCCTTTAACTTATATCCTTTTATGGCTTTTAAGCTTCGAAAACGAACGGATAAATGAATTTTCGGATGTCTACCTACGGAGGTTAATTGACCGAGATTTGAGTTTATCTCATAAGATTTGCATTGTGGATGAGAAAGATTTTATCTGTAACAACTTAGCCCTTAGAGTAATTAAGCTTCTCATAATGATATAGGAGGGATGCGAAAGGATAGGTTAGGGAGAAGATTCAAGGTATACTCGACACAAAATAATATATAAGTCATGCATTTATCCAAATCTATACACCAAAACCCGATAATATTATTGATATTGGATAACGAGTGGAATAACCTAATTATATTTATTTTGGACTTTTAATTTTTGGTCTCTTTAATTTATTTAATTTAAGAAAAACTCTCTGTAACCATTATATTTAGTACGAGTTTCCTATAATCTCACTTTTGTCCTGAAAGTGTTCTTTAAAATTCCAAAGAAAAATCCCTACAGGCTTTGTAATATTTTGAAAGAACTCCATAAAAAGAAAAAAACAAGATGACATCTTGCTTTGGTTTGTTTGGAAGGATTGTTCGAGAACATCACTCCTCACTTGTTTGGTTTTTAAATTGTATAAGAATATACAATTGAAAAAAAACAATAAAGTTTCAATAGAAAATAGATGTTACAAGTTGGAGTACTGATAATCTAATATGAAAGGGATCGAATGGCAACCTGTTATAAGCACAGAAGATACATTCAACAGCATGAAATAGAACAATGAAATTTCCTAGCATGCACTTACGAATTCGACAAAATTAAGGAAATGTGGAACTATATATACCACAGAAAAGACGCAGAAGAAGCAAAGTACCAATATTAAAACTCAAAAATCTGATGAGCATAAAGTAACCACCGAATGTATATTACATGCTTACATGATAGGTATATCAATCCCACACGAACAAGCTTTTAGAATATGTATAGATAATGATAAAACTATGATAGAAATCTCATGACAAGTAACAACAAATTTGACTTCCGACCTAGACTCGATTTTTGGCACTATTCTGGCAATTTCCTCTTTTTTTTTTAACCGGTAGCCTAGTGGTAATTGGGGAGGGGTATTCTATTAAGAGGAAAGGATCCCGAGTTCAGGTCACGGTAATAATCGGATGGAGCACAGAGAAACAGGAAACCCATGACAACACATGGGTCAAAATATGAACAACCAATAACCATCCCAATGTAGAGGATTACCAACTAAACATGCAATCAAGTAGAAATCATTGTCCACTCAAGCATGAACAGTTAATCACACCATCAAGCAGAAAAGTGCACACTTAAGTTCATGCTGAACAATTTAACTCTAAAGGACCAAAAAGTTTTGCGTACCTAAAACCATTGAGTGATAATTGTAAGGCAGCCTGGGAGCATTCAAACGGTACATGGATAGTGAGTGCTCCAAACATATGACAGTCGACTAGATTTTGTTTAAATCAACACAAACTTAAGGAGGGATAGTCACCTATAGAGATCATGGCAAGGGCAGAGTTATAGGTTGTGGCACATTGCGCAATAAGTCAGTTAACCTGATTGAAGATGCGTTGTATGTTGATGGGTTGAAGCACAATTTGATTAGCATCAGTCAGCTATATGACAAGAGTCATAAATTCGCTGAATGTACCATAACCAAGGAGGATGAAATGATCTTTAAAGCTTATAGAGATAAGAACATTTACGTATTGAACCTTAATGAGCATAAAAGTGCAGGATGTTTGTCTAGCAACCAATAGTTCAGAGGAGCTAGATCTATAATACAAAAGACTAGGTCATGCAAGTCATAGAGTGATCTAGAAGCTAATCAAACATGACTTGGTTGAAGGATTGTCAAGAATGAAGTTGAAGACTTAAAAGCATTTGTGCAGCATGCTCTAAAGGGAAGCAAACCAAGACCTCATTTTAGTCCAAAAGAGTAGTAACAAATTTCAAGCATATAGAGTTGATTCTTATAGATCTGTCGCAACCCATGAGGACAACCAGCTTGAGAGGCAAGAACTATAGGCTTGTCATAGTTGATGACTACTCAAGGTTCTCCTAGGTTGCATTCTTGGAAAACAAATCAGACATCTTTGAAACATTTCAAAGGTTCAGCAGAGTTGTGCAAAAGGAGCAGAAGTTTAGCATTGTGGCAATTAGGTCAGATCATAGAGGAGAGTTTGAGAATATTGAATTCACAAAATTTTGTGATGAACAAAAATTTTAGTAAAATTTCTCAGTTCCCAAGACTCCACAGCAGAATGGTATAGAAGAGAGGAAGAAAGGATTCTATTAGATACGGCTCGAACCATGGTATGAGAGTACAACGGTTATGCCCCGTACTTTTATAACTCATAAATAAATTTAATTAATTTAAGTTAGGTCAATTAATTAATTATGAGAGTCTATTAATAAGTTTAAGTAAATTAATTTATTATAATTAACTCAATTATGAAATATCATTAATCCAATTATATTATTAAGAATAGTCCACTAACTTAATTCAAATTCTGGGTCCATGCATTAAACAACAACATACTAAAATAATGATAACTTTCTATAAAAAATTCTGATTAAGGCATAGTTGGTATCATTGGAAATAGTATAAAAATATCCATAACTTTGTAGAATGCTACTTTTACTAATTCGAATATTTTAAAGATCAAAAATATCGATGATCAGTTTTAGAAAGGACTACCCACAGAGAACAGGTTCTAATTAATTATGATTTGAATTAGGAAATAAAAGATGATATAATTAAAATTAACTATGACCTGAAAAATTATGGATGACATATTTGACTTAAATTAAAAATAGAACATAATAAATTTAAATATAATTAAGATTCTAATTAATGGGTAGAAAGTCATAATTAGAATCCTATTTGAACTAGGATTATGTATACATATTTATTTGACATAGTCCCAGTGTTTTAAATATAACTTCGTGTATAAAATTTCACATTAAGTAAGACAACTCCCATTAGAACTCTGACGCAAAATTCTAGAAGATTTATTAAGACTATATATTTAAAATAAGTCGTTTACTAGTCGGGATCATGATATCTTTAGACGAAAAGAAAATCTGTCAGATTTCTGAGTTCGGAGTGCTCAGGACAGTGAGTCAGTAAAATAGGCATAATGTCTTGTACCAATGATCAAAATTAGTGAAATTAGTGTCATTAGAAAGATAATAAATAGTTGTAAAACTTTGTATAAGAAAGAATTTTCTAATTCGGACGTTTAAGGAGTTAAATTTAAATATTTTTAGAAAAACAATTGCATGTGGCGTGAATAGAAACCAATTTGCACTAGGAAGTGACTTTGACTTAGAGATTAAGTCATGGGGAGTAGGAGTTTGACTCCAGCAAAGAAAGGAAATGTTAGTGTTTGTATTAGGAAGGTAACTAAGTATAAATAGAGCCTTGGGGTCGTGCTCAAGTTCTATTATATGTACCTCTCTTCTAAGGGTAAGTTCATGTAGTGTTATTAAGAGAATAAAATTGATTCATGGTTGCTTATTTTGAGAATTTGATTCTAATCATTTTTTATGTTATTGGAGGCTTAGATAATGTGGGAAAGAGTTTAAATAATGTAGAAAATATATTATAAGAATAATACATCATAGATAGATAGCAAGAAAGTTATAGGAGAGCTAAGAACTAATCTTTCTTCAAAAAGTAGGTAGATAATTTTAAACATGATCTACTTTGTATTAAAAATTATATTATTTTTTAAAATTTTCAAAATATAATTAATTGATAAGAAGTTTTATCAATATATCTACTTTATGATCATCAACTTTCAGATTTTTGTCATCTTTTTTACTATTTATTCCATGATTATTATCTCAGCCTATGCAGTATGTCCGTTCAATTTGTTTTGTTTTCAACTGAGAGCACTTGAGTTACATATATTTGTTCTCTATTATCCAGTATTCAATTCCACTAAAAGTTTGACATAAGTATATATTGCATGTTATATTTGTATCTAATAAATTTAATAATTTTTTAAATTCTTTTGATATTTATTCCGTAATATTTTTCTCAAACTATATAATATGTCCTAACAGTTTTGAAATCCCAACTTATAAGTCTTATATCTCACTTACTTCATATCCAAATTATACAAAATTTTGTGGAGACCTTTGTTATATTATCCTTGACTTCTCTGTAAAATTTGAGAATTTTATGACTCAACTGACTATCAACTGACTATTTAGTTTACCCTCTGTTTTGATTTGCTAGAATTTTATTTAAGTCAGATTTTCCGAATCAAAGTGAGAATCCAAAATCATATCAAATCAATTCATAAATTAATGAAACTTAGTACACACTTTGCATATGTTTTATTTGACATGTTCTTCAAGTTTGGCAATTTTTTGACTTTTGAAAACCAGTTTTGATAGCCAAAAATTATGTTTGTTATTCCGAAAATTCTTCTGACTATATTTTATGTCCAGTAACCTATTTTGATCAGCTTTACTCTGATTATCCATATATATGACTATATTGACTATTTAAGTGAATATTTTGTATATAAAAGTATGTATTTTAACTCTTATATGTAAGTATCACTATGCCAAATTAATTTCTAGATCTATGTTCATTATGAAATCTGTGAAAATATATTTGTGCCATATTTGTTTGCTATATATATTCGGATATTGATATCTTAAGGAAATTAGAGCTCATTCCATAAGCGTTTGTGGATGAGTTCTGCCCGTGGGTAATGGAAGAATTCTTGTGATTGTGTTTTATTTGTGGTCATCCGAAGTGGGACCATAGACTTCCCGACTATGCATATATTAAGACTTTAGCATACTTGCCTATATACTATAGTATTTGTTTGCTCTGTTCTTTATATGGTGGTTGAATGTATGTCTATTTGATGTTTATATTTGATTTGTTTGAGACATAATTATGAAACATAATTTACTAAAGATCCATTTGATTCAGCTTATATCTGCTCAGTTTGTTCTTTTGACTTCTATGCTCAGTAATTTGATCTCAGCCTATTTGATTAAGAATCCATGTTCATTCTTATTAACTATTATGACAATATAAATTATGATTTGATAAGCTATCATACAATGATAAATTTGCTATATATTCAGTTCGATATGTGATATGTTCTGATCATGACTAGTAAACTTATTCAATTAGATAAATATCTGATCATGTCATATATGCTATATGTTAGTCGATCCATTCATGTTATTAGAAACACATTTGATTTGATAAGTTTATATCTGACCATGTTTTGTATCATGTTCTTATTTGAGCTATACGTAGAGCTGTGTAAGATCATGTTTAGTATAATTGTATAATGTGATTTGTAAAATTTAGTATATGTTAAGTCATGTGAAAGGTTTGAAGCCTACTGAGTGGTTGTACTCATAAACTCTATTAACGTTTTCAGAATATGCCATAACTATCATTTAATTCAAATATCTGTATATAAATTCTCAATCTTACTAAATAAATAAAAATACATCAATCTCTCATTCTCCCTACTACATCAAATCTAAGAAAACTATAAATTTAAATATAGATAACCTCATGAAGATGTCAAATACCTCAATCAAAAGTCTCATCTTTCTCACTCTCAAAATATTAATAGGATTTATGAGTACAACCACTCAGTAACTTTCAAATTATCCACATGATTTAACATATAGTAAATTTTACAAATCACATTATATAATTATATTAAATATGATCTTACATAGTTCTATATATAGGTCAAATAAGAATATAATACAAAATATGGTCAGATATGGGCTTATTAAATCAAATGTGTTTTCTACTAGCATGAATGGATCGACTAACATATAGCATATATGGCATGATCTGATTCTTATCTAACTGAAAGTCTACTAGCCATTATCAGAATATATCATATATCAAACTGAATATATCGAACTGAATATATCGAACTGAATATATATCAAATTTATCATGATATGGTAGCATATCAAATTAAAATTTATATTGTCAGAATAGCTAATCAGAATGAATACAAATTCTTAATCAAATAGGCTGAGATCAAAAGCATTGAGTGTAAATGTCAAAAGAACAAACTGAGCAGATCATAAGCTGAATTAAATAGATCTAAAGAGCAAATTATATTTCATAATTATGTGTCAAACAAATCAAATCCAAACATATCAAATAGACATTCATCCAACCACCATATAAGGAGCTGAGTAAATAAATATTAGAGTATATAGGCAAGTATACTAAGATCATGGCACATGCATAGCCGAAGAGTCTATTGTCCCACCTCGGACGATTGCAAACAAACCATAATCATTGAGATTTTTCCGTTGCCTACGGGCATAACTTATTCACGAAGGCTTATAGAATGAGCTCTAATTTCCTTAAGATGGTAATATCCAAACATATATCAATGAAATATAGAACAAACATATTTTCATATATTTTATAATCATCATAGATCTGAAAATTAATTTGACAAAGTGATACTTACATATAAGAGTTAAAATATATATTTTTATATACAAAATAATCCCTTAAAGAATCAATATGGTCATATAGATGGATAATCAGAGTAAAGCTGAGAAAAATAAGTTGTTGGACAGATAGATAGTCAAAAAAATTTTCTTAAAATTTTCGGAATAACAAACATATTTTTCGGCTATCAAAACTAATTTTCAAAATGGAAAACTTAACCAATCGGTCGAATAATATCAAACAGATTTAGAAAATTATCAAACTTGGAGAATATGGCAAACAGATCATATTTAAACTATGAACAAAGTTTCATCAATTTTTGGATTGGTTTAGTATGATTTCAAATTCCCCACTCTTTTTGATATTATTCGGCCTATTTGTTAAGTTTTCAGCTCTAAAAATTAGTTTTGATGGCCAAAAAATATGTTTGCTATTCTGAAAATTCTAATAAAATTTCTTTGACTATCTTTTCTGTCCAGCAACCTATTTTGATCAGTTTTACTCTGATTATCCATCTATATAACTATGTTGACTCTTTAAGTGATTATTGTATATATAAAAGTATGTATTTTAACTCTTATATGTAAATATCACTTTGCCAAATTAGTTTTCAGTTCTATGATTACTATGAAATTTGTGAAAATATATTTGTGCTAGATTTCATTGATATATGTTAGGACATTGCCATCTTAAGGAGATTGTAGCTCATTCCATAAACGTCCGTAGATGAGTTTTGCTCGTGGGCAACAGAAAAATCCCGGTGATTGTGTTTTGTTTACAACCGTCTGAATTGGGATAATAGACTCCTCGGCTATGCATGTGGCAAGATCTTAGCATACTTGTCTATATGCTCTGGTATTTGTTTGTTCAACTCCTTATATAATAGTTGGATGCATGTCTATTTGATATATTTGGATTGATTTGTTTGGCACATAAATATGAAATATGATTTACTGTTTAGATCAATTTGATTTAACTTATAATCTGCTCGGTTTGTTCTTTTGACATCTACACTCAGTGATTTTGATCTCAGCCTATTTGATTAAGAATTCATGTTCATTCTGATTAGTTATTCTGACAATATAAACTATGATTTGATAAGCTACCTGACGCAGGACGACTACCGACAAGACTGTGAACCAACGTGTGTGTCCGATATCAGCAACAACATCACAAACGAGTAGCACATATTCACCGAATATCCCAAATTTCTATGAAATTTAATTACGCAATGCAATCGCAACGTGCTCGAAAATCGTCCGCTCACAGTGATTAAAAAGGATAGGACCAAGGATAGTGAGGACTACCACAAAGTTAGGGCATCAACAACGCAATCAATAATCTCAAGTAGTGCCATGGGACGGATCTCACGCTCACAATCCGGCAATGAGTAAAAATTAAGTAGCTAGACGTCCTAAATCACGTGTACGGGAGCAGATATAATCATACAATAAACGACAGATCGAGAGAGATGAGGTCATTCAATGCTAATCGTCCCACTGTCGAGTGGGGTTCCGAGTTTGAACGACGTGAATCCACAGACTTCGCAGCGATCCCATAACACACGTCCCGACTCTTGACACCAAGGTTTACGAACACGCATACCCCGTCTGCAGCGACAGAAACACCAAGGCGCACGAGCTGTAATAATGTTGGACTTGGAGTGTGGCGGCGGGACTTTAACGGCCGAGAAGGGGCACGACTAGAACAACGTTGACACCGTGGGGACGGGACACTATCGGGGGAACCCCATCGGGCTCTGTCGCACGAATAGGACAGTGAGGAGGCTTGCGGGGAGACCCGTCCAAGGCAGCTCGAAGGATGGCTCGCTGGGCACCGCGTGGGGCGGTGGGGGCTCGCGGGAGACCGTCCTGGTCCCGCGTCGCACGGACAGGAGGGCGGTTCGCCGGAGGGCCCGCCGGATTGGCGAGGAGCGCCTGTTCAGGGCCGCAGGGAGCGGGGGTGGCATGGAGGCCCCAGGCAGGCCACGTCGGGTTCGCGGGGAACGGGGGTGGTATGGAGGCCTCGGGCAGGCCACGTCGGGTTCGTGGGGAGCGGGGGACTGGTGGGGAGGGCCCGTCCGGAGTGTGTGGAGGGGTTGCGTTCCTCGTGGAGGGGCGGCATGGAGCGAGGTTGACAGGGAGGCGTGCGAACAGAGAGAGAGGTAAAGGTGAGGAAGGGGAAAGAGTGATGGAGAAGAGGACAAGGGGTGGGGCTTCACGCCCAAGGCACACACAAACGCACAACGACGGTGGCTTGCAATGCTTCTCTCACGCAGCTTGACCTTCATGTCTTCCCACGACTCGATGGGATCATGCCGACGCTGCTCAAGCAGGTCCTCAACATTCGACCAATAGGTCTGAGCCTGGCCTATCAGCTTCATCATGGCGAATCGAGCTCGCCGGGCGTCAATCATACCCATCCAATCGAAGTAACGGTTCATGCCGGCCTTCTAATCAAGATAAACCTTCGGATCCAAGGACCCGTCAAAAGTGGGAGTGTAATGACCCGCCACCCTATGATCGAAGACCCGATCACTAAATGGGTATCGAATCATTATCCAACGGTTTCACACCCGGATCTTATACACACATCTGGAGGAGTAAGCGTTAAACAAGATTAAATATAACATTCAGACAGACTACAAAGAATTACAATGCGCAGGAAGTAAATTAATAATGTTCGTACACAGTCCAACAATAATTACATGGTCCAACGAATTAATTAAGTACAGGCAAAAGTAAAGTATAACAACATCGGGGCATGCCCTGGAACTGAGATAGCTGCTGGTCCGTACACCAAGGAGAGCACCGCACGCCGCCACACGCCACGAAGTCCACACCTGAAAACCGCAGGGAGTGAGCCACACTAGAATTGGGCTCAGTAGGGATCATCCGATCCCTTGTCTCCCACTCACACACCCACAAGTGCAATTACCAAGATACAAGTGAACAAGATAAGTAAACCTGTAACACATTACTCCTAATTCTCTCTATAAACTACATGCATTCAGAATATAACATGCATATCTCAGAAATCATTCTACCAAGGAACCTACAACTCGCGTCTCGGCAAAACGCGTCAACCACGTCTCCGAAAGTGGGAAACACCGACCCGCTGAGACCAAACAGTAACCCCTCGGATAGCACGCTGGCTACCTCGGCGGTTACTCCTTCCCCCAGCAAACACCGACCCGCTGAGACCAAACAGCAACCCCTCGGATAGCACGCTGGCTACTCCGGCCCAACTGGCTCAGGTGGTTACTCCTTCCCCCAGCACGAGTGACACTCCAAAGGTACCACTCCGACACCGGTACAAGCTAGCTAACCCCGGGGTTCACCAGGTGACCCTCTCTCACTAGGCGTCACCCCGCCACTGCTACCGTCAACGTTGTGTCCCTACCGCACCGACACAGGGTGTCAAACGCTACAACTGTCACTCTAGGTCCACAGTAACACAAAACACGGCACGGTGCGATCCGGTCACGTGAGAAGTCCACGGTCGCACGACACACAACGTAGTGCCATCCGGTCACGAAGAGTCCATCATTATCGAGTATACTAAAAGCATGCATTTAACCAACTATCTAGCAGTGTAAACATATTTTACTGGCACGAATTAGTGTGGTTCTGACTTGAATCGCGTCACCCAAGGCCGACGCCATTCAAGCATCCTAAACTGGTTCATGAAATCCCGGCCTCAGAATATGGCCTAAAAGGCGTCGTCACAGGCCCGTCCTATTAAAACGCGTCGCCATCCCTCGTCGCCTATCGATGACAGAAACAGGGGCAGGCCATGGTTGATTCTCTTTAAAACGCGTCGTCCTGGGAAGCCGCCTTTTAAAAGGCGTCACTATCCTCAGACACCCTCACACAGAAATCCGGAATTAGCAGAAAACCTTAATCGGGGGATTTCTGCCTAAAAGACGTCATGGTGGCCCGACGCTATTCCACATCGTGTCGTCCAAGCATGACGTCTTTTAGCGTCAGAATCCCCGAACTGACAGAGCCTGAGTGGAACGATTTCTGCCTAAAAGGCGTCATGATGGCCCGACGCCCTTCTAAAAGGCGTCGTCTATGCACGACGTCTTTTAGCGCCAGAAACCAGGTCCTATCTCCTGCCCGAAGGCTCCCTTTTCACCCCCAAAAACCCCAAAATCACCCAAAAACAGAGGAGAAAGAGGGGCAAGCCAAACCATCATAAACCCACATTCATAGAAACCCTCATTCCCATCAAGATGAGCCCCTAACATGCTTGTTCTACCTACAAACGCATCATGCAACACATGGAAACTACGGATGAAACGAGTGCAATCTACGCAAGGTTTGTCCCCCTACCGGTTCTTGAACTCCTCCTGGCTCCGTGCCGCCGAACCGCCGCACCGCAGGCCGCCGCCGGTACCCCCGAGGACGTCGCCACTCCGCCGGGACGTCGGCCGCCGTCCGGAGAATGGAACGCCGCAAAGGAAGTGGTGGTGGTAGTGGTGAGAGGTAGAGAGGCGTTGGAGTGGTGGAAGAGAAAGAGGAGGAAGGGAAAGGGGAAGAAAGGGGTCGGAGGAAGTGGAGAGGGGGAGGAGAGAGAGTGAGAGGGTGAGAAAAATGAGGGAAAGAAAGGAAGGCTCGCGGGGTCAATTCGAACAATGGTAAAACGCGTCGACCTATCCAGACGCCTATCAGATGACAAGACGGGCCGTACTGACAGAAGCTCTGAAACGCGTCCACCACTACCGACGCCGTTCAGACGACAAGACCGGCACCGTACACTGACATCTCAGGGTCGCAGTCTGAATCGCGTCGTCCATCACAGACGCCTATCAGGTGACAAGTCTGGGGCCGTACTCTCGCGGCCCGAAACCCGCCCACGTGGCGCCCACGTGGCACAACAGCTAAAAACCTAAATGGCGTCCACCTAGCAAGACGCCGTTTGAAAGGCGTCGTGCAGGGTCGACGTCATTAAAGGGAAATTCTCAAGACCCCTCAAGCTCCAAACCAGGGGATTCCGACCCGAAACCGACCCGAACACTGAACTTGAAACCTCAGTCCTTACATTCTCCCCCCCTTAAAAGAATTTCGTCCCCGAAATTGCCTATGACGAGTAACGAGAGCGAAGTATAACCACCACCAACTCACATGGGAACTTACCAGAAAAGGTAGGAAATTGTTCCCATAACTCAAACCCGCACTCCCAGGTCGCCTCGTTCCCAGAGCGCTACTGCTAAATCACTTAATCCGAAGGTACGACTTAGTTTCGGGGAACCTGTCACTAGTGACCCTCGACATGAACTGAACATTCTGGAAAGGACAAGTCCTCAGCGACTTTTAATTCTGAAAATTCTAACACCTGGGGTTGGATCCTGAACATTCCTCAGCAACGACACATGAAACGCATTGTGCACCCCCACAAGATTGGACGGCAAGGCCAGCTGGCATGCCGCTTCCCTGGTTCGAGCAAGAATGGGAAAAGGCCCAACACGTCGCGGACCCAACTCACCTTGCTTCCCAAGTCTCATCACGACCTTAGGGGGCGAGACTTGGAAAAACACGCGGTTCCCAACTTCAAAGTCAATCGGTCTCCTACCGATGGTAACACAACTCTCCTGTCTGTCCGATCTAAAATTAATTTCCGCTGCACTAGTCTAACAACCTCGGCACACTGTTAAACCAACTCTGATCCTGCCAACTGCCTCTTTGCCAATCTCAGACCAAATCACAGACAATCGACACGGCCATCTGAACAAAGCCTCATAAGGCGCCATGCCAACGCTAGAATGGTAACTGTTATAGTACGCAAAACTCACTGCAAACAAACGCTGCTTCCGAGAACCTCCTCAGTCTAGGCACATGCCCCGAGCAAAACCTCCAAAATCTAAATGGCCCTCTCCGACCACCCATCAACCTCGAGATAATAGGCCGGGCTGAAGGCTAACTGCGTACCCAAGGCCTTCCAAAAACTCTTTCGAGAGTTAAAAGTAAACCTCAAAACCCGGTCCGACATGATGGATAAGGGCACATCGAACAGCAAGAGATGATCCGACTCACAAACAACTCTGCCAACCTACCGACTGACCAATCCTTCCTGATAGCCAGGAAGTGTGCTGACCTGGTCAATTGCTCAATGATAACCCACATCATGCCCCCACCATCAGGGGATAAAACAATCCCGGCACAAGCCCAAAGTCACGAGCTCTCGTTCCCATACCGGGATTGGCAAGGACTGCAACCACGCTTCCGCTGCGCCGCTCTGATGTTCACCCTAACCTGACGACAATTCAAGCACCAAACCACAAAATCCACCCTATCCTTCTTCCTACTGAACCACTTCAAGCAATGATACGACTTACTTATTCAGGAAGTACTATTTATTTAGAACAGTGCGCCTCCATAAGAACACATCTGCGCACGTCCTCCATGGCCGGAACACAGAGTCTGCCTCTAAACCTCACTGTACCATCAACCCATAATTAAACTGGCCAACACGGCTCTATCAGCCTCACGTGGAACCCGGAAAGAAGATTCCACAATCAGCTCGAATCCTCTCCATACAAATAACACCTCTGGATCTATAGTGTAAACACCACAGCTGCCTACTCTAAGTCATGAATGGATAGTTCCCCTCATAGCCTTTTCAATTGCCTATAGGCATAGGCCACAATCTTACCAAGTTGCATCAAAACCGCTCCCAAACTTCGATGTGGTGTATCTGAACAAACCACACTTCCACTGGAACCTAATAGAAGTACCAACATTGGAGCCAAAGTGAGGCGAGTTTTTCAACTAAATGAAACTCCGCTCACACTCCTCGGTCCACATGAAACGAACTCCTCTACAAGACAACCTTGACAAAAGGGGGTCGCTATCGAAGAAAACCCCAGGACCAATCGTCGGTAATAACCTGCTAATGCTACGAAGCTTCTGATATCTGTTACTGTTGTTGACTAGCTCCAATCCATCACTGTCTCAATCTTGGCTGGATCCGCTATGATGCCCTTACAGATCACATTCTTACACGAGGCTCAACACACGCAATCGGTCGATCAGATCAATACTAAGTTAATTATGTTCCACAATTCCGCCAAAGTTGATAGACCAACGTCAACATGTAGTAACCTTATAAAGTGCAGTTTACAATACCGATTCCCCACTAAGATTCAAAATACATAAAGAGTGTCATACAAGTTCACGTCTACTACCTAATGAGACAATATAAGAGTGCTCATGTAGCCCAGCATCTCGGACCTCCACTGAAAGAACACACAACACCATGCTAGGTACCGGGCTCCTACTGACCACTTGGCTCCTCGCCTGACTTATTCCTCTGGGGACAACTTCTCAAAAAGTGCCCCCTCTTACCACAGCCAAAACAACCACTAGTGACTAATAGACACGTCCGACTGCCATGATGACCACCACAATGGGAACAATGACCTGCCGCATCCTGCCTCGCTCCCTGCTGCCTGCTAGCCACAGTCTGCATCTGCTGAACCGAACAATCTCTGTTCTCACCACAGGGCATCTCTTGGGACCCGTACTCAAAGGAACTCGAACCGCCTGATGAAAAGATTGTTGATTTGCTCTTGCCTTGCTGCTTCCCTCGTGCCGATCGCTCCAATTCTCTCGCCATTTGCTGGAATTGAGTCTCCACCGCTGTCGCGTATCGAGCTGCTGACGCCAGATCTCTCCAACACTGAGATGCCACCATTGACCTCAGATCATACCGGAGTCCACCCACAAATCTCTCTGTTCTAAATTCCTCACGCTCAGATATATGTGGAACAAATCTTCCAAGAGCCACAAACTTCGCTTGATATTCTAAAACTGACATATCATTCTGCACCAATTTCATAAACTCCCTTTACTTAGATATCCGAACGTGCCCCGAAAAGTACTGTCCACTAAACTCTCTCACAAATACCTCCCAAGGGATCTCTCTCAAGGACCTATCTGCAAACATCATCCTCTTGGTAGTAACCCACCACTCATATGCATTATCCTTCAATAAGTAAGTTGCCAACAAGGTCTTGTCATTCTCGGCACATTCAAGAACATCAAATGCCTTCTCCATTTCCTTAATCCAAAGAGCTGCCTCGTCTGGGACTGGTCGACCCGTGAAAGGAGGGGTCTTCAACTTCAAGAACCGCTCCAAAATCGTAGACTGACCGTCTCGGGAATTGGATCCCTCACCACCATCTCCCTGTTGGTATCTAGACATAGCCCCTATCATAGCTTCCACGAAACGATTCACATTATGCCCTTCTGTTCCCGAACTAACATTGTCTGCTCTCGAACCACGAGCCAACGGTACTCTCTTCCTCGGCGCCATCACTACCCCACAAACGCAAAAATCAACGCAAACACGTCAAAACCTATCAATCTACACCAGCAGCCATCGCCTGTACATACTCATACTTATTGTTGGACTACGATATCTAATCCAGTTTAGCACATACTCGACCAGACTGAGCTCTGATACCAATTGTAACGACCCGCCACCCTATGATCGGAGACCCGATCACTAAATGGGTATCGAATCATTATCCAACGGTTTCACACTCGGATCTTATACACACATCTGGAGGAGTAAGCGTTAAACAAGATTAAATATAACATTCAGACGGACTACAAAGAATTACAATGCGCAGGAAGTAAATTAATAATGTCCGTACACAGTCCAACAATAATTACATGGTCCAACGAACTAATTAAGTACAGGCAGAAGTAAAGTACAACAACATCGGGGCATACCCTGGAACTGAGATAGTTGCTGGTCCGTACACCAAGGAGAGCACCGCACGCCGCCACACGCCACGAAGTCCACACTTGAAAACCGCAGGGAGTGAGCCACACTAGAATTGGGCTCAGTAGGGATCATCCGATCCCTTGTCTCCCACTCACACACCCACAAGTGCAATTACCAAGATACAAGTGAACAAGATAAGTAAAGCTATAACACATTACTCCTAATTCTCTCTATAAACCACGTGCATTCGGAATATAACATGCATATCTCAGAAATCATTCTACCAAGGAACCTACAACTCGCGTCTCGGCAAAACGCGTCAACCACGTCTCCGAAAGTGGGAAACACCGACCCGCTGAGACCAAACAGTAACCCCTCGGATAGCACGCTGGCTACCTCGGCAGTTACTCCTTCCCCCAGCAAACACCGACCCGCTGAGACCAAACAGCAACCCCTCGGATAGCACGCTGGCTACTCCGGCCCAACTGGCTCAGGTGGTTACTCCTTCCCCCAGCACGAGTGACACTCCAAAGGTACCACTTCGACACCGGTACAAGCTAGCTAACCCCGGGGTTCACCAGGTGACCCTCTCTCACTAGGCGTCACCCCGCCACTGCTACCGTCAGCGCTGTGTCCCTACCGCACCGACACAGGGTGTCAAATGCTACAACTGTCACTCTAGGTCCACAGTAACACAAAACACGGCACTGTGCGATCCGGTCACGTGAGAAGTCCACAGTCGCACGACACACAACGTAATGCCATCCGATCACGAAGAGTCCATCATCATCGAGTATACTAAAAGCATGCATTTAACCAACTATCTAGCAGTGTAAACACATTTTACTGACACGAATTAGTGTGGTTCTATCTTGAATCGCGTCACCCAAGGCCGACGCCATTCAAGCATCCTAAACTGGTTCATGAAATCCCGGCCTCAGAATAAGGCCGAAAAGGCGTCGTCACAGGCCCGCCCTATTAAAACGCGTCGCCATCCCTTGTCGCCTATCGGTGACAGAAACAGGGACAGGCCATGGTTGATTCTCTTTAAAACGCGTCGTCCTGGGAAGCCGCCTTTTAAAAGGCTTCACTGTCCTCAGACGCCCTCACACAGAAATCCGGAATTAGCAGAAAACCTTAATCGGGGGATTTCTGCCTAAAAGGCGTCATGGTGGCCCGACGCTATTCCAAATCGTGTCGTCCAAGCATGACGTCTTTTAGCGTCAGAATCCCCGAACTGACAGAGCCTGAGTGGAACGATTTCTGCCTAAAAGGCGTCATGATGGCCCGACGCCCTTCTAAAAGGTGTCGTCTATGCACGACGTCTTTTAGCGCCAGAAACCAGGTCCTGTCTCCTGCCCGAAGGCTCCCTTTTCACCCCCAAAATTCTCAAAATCACCCAAAAACAGAGGAGAAAGAGGGGCAAGCCAAACCATCATAAACCCACATTCATAGAAACCCTCATTCCCATCAAGATGAGCCCCTAACATGCTTGTTCTACCTCCAAACGCATCATGCAACACATGGAAACTACGGATGAAACGAGTGCAATCTACGCAAGGTTTGTCCCCCTACCGGTTCTTGAACTCCTCCTGGCTCCGTGCCGCCGAACCGCCGCACCGCAGGCCGCCGCCGGTACCCCCGAGGACGTCGCCACTCCGCCGGGACGTCGGCCGCCGTCCGGAGAATGGAACGCCGTGAAGGAAGTGGTGGTGGTAGTGGTGAGAGGTAGAGAGGCGTTGGAGTGGTGGAAGAGAAAGAAGAGGAAGGGAAAGGGGAAGAAAGGGGTCGGAGGAAGCGGAGAGGGGGAGGAGAGAGAGTGAGAGGGTGAGAAAAATGAGGGAAAGAAAGGAAGGCTCGCGGGGTCAATCCGAACAATGGTAAAACGCGTCGACCTACCCAGACGCCTATCAGATGACAAGACGGGCCGTACTGACAGAAGCTCTGAAACGCGTCCACCACTACCGACGCCGTTCAGACGACAAGACCGGCACCGTACACTGACATCTCAGGGTCGCAGTCTGAATCGCATCGTCCATCACAGACGCCTATCAGATGACAAGTCAGGAGACGTACTCTCGCGGCCCGAAACCCGCCCACATGGCGCCCACGTGGCACAACAGCTAAAGACCTAAATGGCGTCCACCTAGCAAGACGCCGTTTGAAAGGCGTCGTGCAAGGTCAACGTCATTAAAGGGAAATTCTCAAGACCCCTCAAGGTCCAAACCAGGGGATTCCGATCCGAAACCGACCCGAACACTGAACCCGAAACCTCAGTCCTTATAGGGAGCATCTGCACAAGTGGCCCGACGGTCATCCAGGTCCCTCGGGACGTGATGGGGCCTCCGCTCTTCCTCAAAATCATCCTGATCGTCTAGATCATCCCGATCTCTCGGACGTTGATGGCGTCTAGGCGCCTTACTAAACTCAGGCTGAACCCCACGGGCGTACCGATCGTAGCGATCACCTCGATCATATCGCTCAACTCGGTCAGCTTGATCACGGCGGTCGTGTCGATCCTCTCGATCGTGTCGATCGAATCGCACGTCCTGACCGTGTCACTCTAGCCGATCATCGCGGTCACGAAGATCCCAGTGATCATAACGATCAATCCTATCCACCTGAGGCCTCGCGCGTCTCTGATCGGCACCCTCAAACCTATCGCGCGGCCTTTTATGCCTCAAATGCCTACGCGCCGCAACCTGCTCCATTAACTCATCACGCGGATCATAATCCACCCCGTCATCGGCAAGACGCCACTCGTCAACAGGATCAACCCTCGGAAGGGCCTCATCATGAGGGACATGGATGGCCGGAACCGGATGTTCCGGGTGACGTGGGACTAGGGCATGGCAAGAACCCCCGGAGCGCCCCTGAGACCTACCAGGTCCTAAATCGTACGCTCGGACTCATCAACTCGGTTCTCACCAGAATGGTTCGAACCTCCCCCATTCCCAATACGCTGGTCCCAAACATCCATACAGTGCACGAGCTGACTAATTATCTCGGCTAAATCAGATACATCCGGGGACCCCGCCTGCGAACCTGACGCAAGTGCAGACATGTGGAAAATCGTGCTGCTACGAGTGGGCATGCAAGACAGGCAGAGTGACGACGTGCATCAACTGACACCTAGACGACTAATATGCATGACGCTGACCAACTAAGCAAAGTGAAACACTAAATAGATGAAGACACGCTAACACTAAAATGATGAATAAAATAAATGAAAGATTCAACAAATATGCCTTAGACAAAACCCATGGCTCTGATACCAAACTGACGCTGGACGACTACCGAAACGACTCCGAACTAGTGTCACGATCCGAAATCAGCAATAATAGCATACGAGGACAGGAAATAATCACAAAGTATCCGATGTTCCATGAATGTAACTATGCGACACAATCACGCATAAACTCGGGAATCGTCTGCTCATAGTGACAAAATAGATAGGATCGATGGCAGTGGGAACCACCAAATAGCTAGGGCAGCCTCAACGTATTCAATATACTCGAAATATGACCACGAGACGGATCGCTCAACTACAATCCAATAGTGAATTAAATAACTAGCTAGGAAATTCTAACTCACATGTACGGGAACAAACTCAATCATATAATAAACGACCGATCGAAAGAGATGAGTTCATTCAACGCTAACCGTCCCACTGTCGAGTGGGGTTACGAGTTCACATGACGAGAATCCACAATTCACACAGTGATATTGAAACGCACGTTTCGGCCCTCGAAGCTAGGCTACTGTTCCAACTCATGAAGGAGTGAAATTTGGACGTCTAACCTTGCCTGCGGTGGTAGGAGCAAGGGAAAATGAACGTTGTAGCGGCGCTCGAGCCAGCATGGGGACGAGGGACTGTGACAACGGTGGCGGGAACCCACACCCGGGCTTGGACGAGCGTGAGCCGAAGGGGAAGGGGGAAACGGGTCCCGGCCTGGGCGGTCTAGGGCACCACGTGGCGCGGCGGTTGTTGGGTTCCGCGCGAGGGGGGCGGCAAATGCATGCAGGCACAGGCGTCGAAGCGGGGCGATGGGCGTGCCCACGCGTGGGCGCGTCGGCGGCTGCGGACGCGCGG
This sequence comes from Zantedeschia hybrid cultivar, assembly GCA_030544215.1. Lineage (NCBI taxonomy): Eukaryota > Viridiplantae > Streptophyta > Magnoliopsida > Alismatales > Araceae > Zantedeschia > Zantedeschia hybrid cultivar. The sequence goes on along the minus strand of JARZZO010000013.1, from coordinate 7,306,728 downwards.
GGCATAAGGCGAGCCCGTCCAGGGCACGAACGGTGGGGTTGGGACGGCACGACGCCTCCGGCTGGCCGCGTGGCCCTGGTGTGGCGCGGTAGGAGCGCGGGCGTGAAGGAACGCGCACAGGAGGTCCCACGCGGGACACAAGCGGCGTGGGGGCGATGGTGGCGTGCCGGATGTGGGTTCCTACGTGTTCCTTCCGGCGCGAGCGGAGCGAGGGAAGGCGAGACCTAGCCTCTACATGTGGTTGAAGGGAGGTTAAAGAAGAAGACGAAGAAGAAGAAGAAGAGGTGGAGAAAACGTACAGGACCCCGCACTCTAACGTTCGTGACGGCTGTAGAGTTCTTTCATTTTATCATCAAAATCAACAATGCCTTTAAAAGAGGTTTACAAGTCTTTAAATAGAAAACTTTAACCCTAATGAAGCCCTAATAACATAAATGACTAAACTGACCCTCCCACTACGAAATATTCAAAATTCGAATAGAAAATGTAGAATAAATAAAAGAAAGATGACTGGGCCTCATAATGGGCCTTACAATAGTTCCATAACCATATAAAAACACATCAATCTTCAAATGCACCATCGTCGACCCACAACGAGGCTGGAATCGCCGCTGACGTCCTCCTCCGTTTGTAGACACAGGTCGGGTCGAACCGGGTCCGAGCACCGGTGTCCTCACCACTACCATTCCATGATAAATTTGCTATATGTTCAGGTCGATATATTCAGTTTGATATATGATATGTTCTTATCATGGCTAGTAGACTTATTCATTTAGATAAGAATTTGATCGTGCCATATATGTTATATGTTAGTCTATCCATTCATGCTATTCGAAAACATATTTGATTTGATAGGCCTATATCTGACTGCATTTTTTATCATATTCTTATTTAAGCTCTATGTAGAACTATGTAAAATCATGTTTAGTGTAATTGTATAATATGATTTGTAAAATTTACTATACATTAAATCATGTAGATTGTTTGAAGGTTACTGAGTGGTTGAACTCATAAATCCTATTAACATTTTCAAAGTCTGAAAAAGATAATCTAGAATTTGAGGAGACTTCTGATTGAGACATTTGACATCTTCAGGAGGTTATCTAGATTTAAATTTATAGTTTTCTTAGATTTGATGTAGTAGGGATAATGAGAAAATGATGTGTTTTTATTTATGGTGAGATTGAGAATTTATATACAAATTGATGGATATTGTAATTTGTGAACTTTTGTATTTACTATATTTGGATATTTTGGATTACTTGATAGTTATGGTATTTATTTAAATTGCCTTGTAATTGTTTAGCACTCATATCTATTTATTATGGTTGAATTTGTTCCAAGATTACGCAATTGGACTCCGAGTTGAACAAAAAAATGAACCGGATCCAGGACATAACAATATGGTATCAAAGAAATTATGAAAGTTTGAGCATCCACAACCATCGGATATTAAGTCATACCAATATATCTTAAAGGATATGATGAAGTTTAAAATTAGTATGATCTTGGGTTTAGATTAGTAATTAAGGTGATGCCTAGTTTCAAGTTATAGTTTGGAGATTTGGGGATAGGTGATTGTAAATGACGTGGTTAACTAGTTCTCATAATTAGGCTTATATAAAGATAGTATGGATGGGAATTAAAAGGATTAAATTTTATCCTTTTAAGGGAGAGTGCCAGTTATAGGATATATAAGTGCCACCCACTTATTCCTTTCTACTAGGTTTGTAAAACTTTTGAAAATTGGCCTATTCTTATTCATAATTCTTTGATAATTAGTATTAAGGAATTCCTTGACCACAACATATATTTTTATATTTAATTAACAATCTATTCATCTATATTCACTTGTGTTGCCCATGAACTAGAAAGAATCGGTTAACACATTAAAAAGCTAATATACGATAGTGCCTCTAACTTTTATAAGTGACTCATATCTATTCAAATGACATGTGTTCAATTAGATGTCGATAATCCTAAATCTACTTTTAAGGTAAATAACTAAAATTATACTATGCCATTGATCGTTAGTATTTCTACAAGAAAGTAAAGAGACCACATCATATATGAGTTCATTTGCTAGTGGTGCTACATCAATAGATGTATTCTTTTAATTTATAAAAATACTAAGAAGATACTTGGACATCTATACATAATCCTTTCAAAGTGATCCAGTAGGCTACCTATAGACATATACTTAAATCCTTCTACACGATTCTTTAAGCTTTACATTTGATTTTAAATATACATTACCTCTAATTCTATGATGACTATATTTGTTGAGTATAAATAATTAGTTAGGAGAGTGGACCTGTGAAGGATATTTGGGAGTTAAACACATTATCCTGATTGAGGATTAGATCTATCTTCGTAAATCTACCAAATTAGAAGCAGAACATCGATAACTTCTGTTTCTATTGAAACTCTAAATATTATAATTTTTTGAAAAATAGATGATTCTTTAGCAACATACTATAATGTTAGGACTCACGTATCTTAAGTTGAAAATACTCATATAAGTTGATTGACATACTCTTATGATATTCAAAGTGCTTTTATAGAGTAATTATCAGTCATGATAAGGTTGTTATGATCATGATATGTATCCAAATTATTTTGCTACATACTCAACCATGTGAGAGTTAGTTAGTCATCGATCTCTTTTTCTCCTATGTCTTTATCTATGTCGAGATAAGTTTATCTATTGATTAATTAGGTTGATTAACTAAATCGATCTCAAGTATATAGACACATTAAATCAAAGGTGTATATTAATCTCATTACAAATGCTCTTCAAATGTATATCTATTTAATGCAGTGATCTGATCTTGATTGAGTAATTCCTTAATCTTATTCTATAGTATTAGAAATTAGTGTGAGTAATCTATTAATACAAAAATTGATTGATTAGAATCTATCAACTTTCGAGGACGAAAATTTCTTTAAGGAGGAGTGGATGTTATCCCCCACACTTTTACAACCCATAAATAAATTTAATTAATTTAAATTAGATAAATTAATTAATTATGAGAGTTTATTAGGGAGTTTAAGTAAATTAATTTAGTAAAATTAACTCAATTATGAAAGTCTATTAACGTGAATAGAGTCCGATTTGTACTAGGAAGTGACTTTGATTTACGGATTAAGTCATGAGGAATTAGAGTTTGACTTCAGTAAAGAAAGAAAATATTAGTGATTATATTAGGAGAGTAAATAAATATAAATAGAGCCTTAGAGTCGTGCTCAAACTTTATTACATACATCTCTCTTCTAAGGGTAAGTTAATGTGATGTTCTTGAGAGAATAGAGTTAATTCATGGTTATTTCTTTTGGGAATTTGATTTTAATCATTGTTTTATGTTGTTGGAGGCTTAGAGAATGTGAGAAAGAGCTTAGAGAATGTAAAAAAGAGATTAGAAGAGGAATAAATCATGGATAGATAGCAAGAAAGTCATAGGGGAACCAAGAGCCAATTTTTCTTCAAGAAGTATGTGGATAACTCTAAACATGATCTATTTTATATTAAAAATTATATTATTTTTTAAAGTTTTCAAAAGATAATTAATTGATAAGAAGTTTAATCTATATATTTACTTCATTATCATCAAGTTTTAGATTTTTGTGATCTTTTTTACTATTCATTCCATAATTATTATCTCAACCTATACAATCTGTCCGTTCAATATGTTTTATTTCTAATTATGATCACATGAGTTACATATGTTTGTTCTCCTTCATCCGATGTCCAATTGAATTGAAATATGCGAAACAGTCCACTTTTCATGTTATCTTTATGTCTAATAAATTTCATAATTTTCTTAATTCTTTGGATATTTATTCCGTAATATGCTTCTTAGACTATATAATATATCCTAACAGTTTTAAAATCTCAACTTGTGAATCTTATATCTCACTTGATTCATATCCAAATCCTACCAAATTTTGTGAAGACCTTTGTTATATTATCCTTAACTACTCTGTAAATTTTAGGAATCGCATGTCCCAATTTGCTATTTAGTTTGCCGTCTGTTTTGATTTGCTAGAACCTATTAAGTCGGCTTCTCGGAATCGAAGTGAGAATCTAAAATCATACCAAACCACTCCAAAAATTGATGAGACTTTTTTCATACTTTAAATATGATTTGTTTGCCATATTTTCCAAGTTTGATAATTTTATGAATCTTTTTTATATTATTCGGCCTATTTGTTAAGTTTTCAACTCCGAAAATTAGTTTTGATGGCCGAAAAATATGTTTGCTATTCCAAAAATTCTAAAAAAATTTCTTTGACTATCTTTTCTGTCCAGAAACCTATTTTGATAAGTTTTACTCTTATTATCCATCTATATGACTATGTTGACTCTTTAATTGATTATTTTGTATATAAAAGTATACATTTTAACTCTTATATGTAAGTATCACTTTGCCAAATTAATTTTCAGATCTATGATCACTATGAAATCTATGAAAATATATTTGTGCGATATTTCTTTGATATATGTTTGGACATTGCCATTTTAAGGAGATTGTAGCTCATTCCATAAACGTCTGTGGATGAGTTCTGCCCGTAGGTAACGAGAAAATCCCGATGACTGTGCTTTGTTTGCAATCGTCCGAGGTGGGACAATATGATAGAATTGGTTGGCCTCAAAGCCAATCATTGTACATTCTAGTTCGAAATATTAATAAAAGGCAATTATTTCTTCATTTATAGTTCTCGCAAATAAACTATCGTAACAAAGGTCCGTAGACAAATGTATGGGATATTGAATCATGATGAGATCATGATAGTGAGATCAATATTCTTAGTCACTTGTCTTAAACAGTTCTCGTTCATAAGATATTTGAGATGGACATTAAATATCCGATAAGATCGACACAAGTTATTTCTGTTCATACGATGAGGGTGAATGATCTCACATTCATTCGTGTGGTGACACTAAGGCAAACTTGTGGGTGCTCATTAGAGAATGAGTTCACTGAACAGATCCGAATAAGAATTCCTGGATGGTCATTATACCTAATAGTCAACCAGGGAATTCAATCATTGCAGTAGCGCAGTTGGTCCTTTAACCTGAGTCACCAATGATACCTTGCTTGTAGACCATTGTGTCTTGATTTTCTGACTTGTGGACTTTAACCATTAAGTCCACGATAGTCAGTCTCTCAGACACAGTGGAAAGCTTGCGAAGGTAATTGAGTGAAAAACATGGGACCACTCACTCTTGGTATAAGACTGGAGAGAGAATATCCTATGGATGTGTACACAGAAATCCCTAGCCATAGTCAACTGAAAAAGATGTCTTTCTAGAAATTAACTGAGTACTGGAATCCGTCTAAATAATGCGATAGAGGATTTGACTGTAAAACCATACCCTTGTGTTATTGGGACATTGGATGAGTGAAGGATTTTATCTGTACGGTATCTACAGACGGAAAGGTTCAAATAAAGGGAACAATATCCCTTATATCTTCTGGGATCATGAGGTTGTGTTTGGTGCCGTTCATAGTCAGAAGGTCAAGTGGATTAATTATCAGATGATAAACCACTTATTTATTGAATTAATTATTTAACATATGATGTTAAATATTAATTAATAAATATTAAACCTTAGAATTAGTTTTAAGTTTAATGGGCCTGAAACCAGACTGATATATGGGCCTGGAGGGTCACACACATAAGCGTTCTCGTAAGACGGTGAAAGATGTTTAATATTATGGTTATCTGGGTTTTCGTTAAAAGCCGCAGGATAAACATGAATATTTAATAGAGAATTATCCAAGGCCAGACTCTTGGATAATTATGAGAATTAATCCTTGTGCTTATCCTTATTTCTTATATAAGGAGGCCAAGGGGAGGGGTGGTTAGAGTGGGACATACACTACAGCATCTTGGAGTTTCTCTCTCCTCTCTCTCTCTCCTTCTCTCTCTTGAAGAAGATCTCTCTCTCTCCGCGCATGGTGGATTTGAGATCGGGTCGAGGTACTCAAGCTGAGGAGGATATCGCGTCTGCGTCGGGAGCTCGTGTGGATACCTCTGGAGATCGTGCGTGTGCGCGATTACCGAATCGGTCGAATCCACGGGAGATTCGAAACCCCGTAAAACTGAAGAATAGTTCTTCCTGCGTAATTTTAATTGTTCGTTTTACGATCCCAGCAAACGATACATATGAATCATTTAATTTTCCGTTGCGGTTTAGGAGATTCCTATCAGTGGTATCAGAGTCAGGTTGCTGGTTCGATCGTAAAACGGCATCGTTTTGCATGTTGATTTCTCATTATGCGCGTTAAACATGTATTGTACATGTTCTTGAGCTAAAATTACTTTAAATATCTGGGAATCGTTCCCAAGTTTTTAGAGTGTCAAAAATTATTGGGATTTGATCCCGGACTTAAAAGGGATATATTGTTTTCTCTGTTATTCCTAATAACGGATATAAATGCGGGTAGAAAACTCAGGGCCGATTATTATATTTTCTCTCTTGATAAGAACCATCCATCTGCACGTCAGTATTAGATCTAGGATTGTCCTGGTTTCTCGGATGTAGCATGGAGGTAAGGAGAGATGAATACAGCTCGCTAATGCTTGTTCTAATAGTCTAAACTTATATTATCGGCCGAGAACTGTAATAGGGGAGAATAGCATGGGCTTTGTAACGGCAGTATGCCTTCATCCCTTCTGGTATGACCAAATAGGATACCCATGCTGATAGGATCCCTACCCTTTTCTCCGATGATGACCGACGATAACCTGTTATCTTCATCATGGCATGCATACAGGTTGTTGGTCATGCGGCCATGCAAACGGGATCTTCTAAAAACACCTCTAGAGGAAGGATTCACATCAAATTGAACCAGTGTTACTGAATTCACACTAGGATTTTATTATGGATCATCGTTTGGCTCCGATGATTCCATAGTAGCTCAAGTAGTCCATGATCATCCCTATTTTATTTTTCTACATGTATGTGATATCTATGGAATATGTTGTTAAATAAATATTTCCTATATAGTATAATGATACTTCAAATCGAAATATTATTAATAGCACGATTTTTATAAATCAACTTAAAACCCCTCTTTTAAAATTTAAATTGTAAACGTGAGATATTCAGAATAATCCACGTAACCCACTATTACTATAGATCTAAGGATAATTCTTATTTCAAATGGATTTGTTGTGCTAACACAAGATCTATTTGATTTAGAAATTAATATAGGTCTACGACATGTGATGTCATTAAGATAGATGGACAAATAGTGTAGTTTTGTTGTACTACCACAAGGATTGCACTACGAATTCATGTTATCTAAGTAATGATGGACAAACTTAACTGAATCGTTTGATTTGTTGTGCTACCACAAGATCATTCTGATTCATGAGTTAAATTTGATCGGATATTGCAAATGTTGCAATTATCAAGAATTGACTGCCTAAGGGACTTGATGTGATTTGTTGTGCTACTACAAGATCACATGCATGATACCCGAAGGATTCTGATCCTCACTAGGAGATCACCGGAGTCTCTCGTTCTGTATATTAGAGGGTCATACAGATTGCCGAAAAATAGTGGGAGTAAAAATCAAGATTAAAAGTCCTAAGTCTGATTTTAGAACTAGCTGCTTATTTCGTTATATTTCCTTGTAGGTCGCTATGTCGTCACCTAACCCCCTTCGTTGCATACTTGATGCAAATAAACTCACAGGACCAAATTACATTGACTGGTTACGCAACCTGAAGATTGTCCTCAGGTGTGAAAAACTAGCTTATGTCCTGGATCAACCTGATCCAGAACAACCTGGTGAAAATACTAACGAAGATGAATTAATGATATTTGAAAACTGGAAGGAGGACTATGTTAAAGTCCAGTATTATATGCTTGGTGTTAGAATTGGGTGGCCTCAAAGCTAATCATTGTACATTCTAGTTCAGATTATTAATAAAGGCAATTATTTCTTCATTTAATAGTTCTCGCAAACGACTATCGTAATGAAGGTCCATAGACAAATGTATGGGATATTGAATCATGATGAGATCATGATAGTGAGATCAATATCTTAAGGCAATTGTCTTAAATAGTTCTCGATCATAGGATATTTGAGTTGGACATTAAATATCCGATAAGATCGACACAAGTTATGTCTGCTCATATGATGAGGGTGAATGATCTCACATTCACTCGTGTGGTGACACTAAGACAAACAAGTGGGTGCTCATTAGAGAATGAGTTCACTGAACATACCCAAATAAGAATTCCTAGATGGTAATTATACCTATTAATCAACCAGGGAATTCAATCGTTGCAGGAGCACAGTTGGTCCTTTGACCTGAGTCACCAATGATACCTTGTTTGTGGACCATTGTATCTTGATTCTCTGACTCGTGGACTTTAACCATTAAGTCCACCATAATCGGTCTTTCAGATACAGTGGAAAGCTTACGAAGGTAATTGAGTGAACAACAAGGGATCACTCACTCTTGGTATAAGACTAGAGAGAGAATGTCCTATGGATGTGTACACAGAAATCCCTGGCCAGGGTCAAATGAAAGAGATGTCTTTCTAGATATTAACTGTGTATTGGAATCCATCTGGATAATGCGATAGAGGGTTTGACTATAAAACCATACCCTTGTGTTATCGGGACATTGCTTGAGTGAAGGATTATATCTGTGTGGCATCTGCAGACGGAAAGGTTCAATTGAAGGGAACAGTATCCCTTATATCTTCTGGGATCATGAGGTAGTGTTTGGTGCTATTCATGATCAGAAGGCCAAGTGATTTGATCATCGGATGATAATTTACTTGTTTATTAAATTAATCATTTAACATATGATGTTTAAATGTTAATTAATAAATATTAAACTCAAGAAACAGTTCTAAGTTTAATGGGCCTGCAACCGGACTGATATATGGGCCTAGAGGGTCACACACATAAGAGTTCTCGTCAGACGGTGAGAGATGTTAAATTTCATGCTTATCTGGGTTTTTGTGAAAAGCTGCAGGATAAACATGAAGATTTAATGGAGAATTATCCAAGGCCAAACTCTTGGATAATCATGAGGATTAACTCTTGTGCTTATCCTTATTTCTATATAAGGAGGGCCAAGGGGGAGTAGTTAAAAAGTTAGTTGGATGAATTTTACTCCCCAGATTCTCTCTCTCCTCTCTCTCTCTCCTTCTCTCTCTCTTGGAGTGGATCTGTCTCTCTCCGCGCATGGTGGATTTGAGATCTGGTCGGAGCACTCAAGTCGAGGAGGAAATCGCGTCTGCTGCGAGAACTCGTGTGGATACCTCTAGAGATCGTGCGCGTGCGCGATTACCGAGTCGGCATCATCCACGGGAAATTCGAAACCCCGCAAAGGTGAAGAACTGTTCTTCCCGCGTTAGTTTTAATGTCCGTTTTACGACCCCAGCAACCGATACAATGGAATTATTTTTATTTCCGCTGCGTTCATGGCGATTCCTTACAGTGGTATCAGAGCCAAGTTCGCTGGTTCGGTTGTAAAACGGCACCGTTTTGTGTGTTTTTCTCGTTATGCGTGAAGAACCCGTATTGTACGTGTTCTTATGTTTAATCCGATTAAAAATGACAGAATTGTGTTCATATGATGATCATAATCAATTTGATAATTTTTCTGTAATTTTTCGGATTTTATTTGGGTTTTTCGGAGTTCTTCATATGATGATGAACCGGGGTACTTCGGCGGCTTCGTACGTGCATTCTAAGTGTTGGGATGGCGGCCCGGATGTCTGGATCTATTGGTGATAGTCACCACTTCGCATTGGGCATGAAAATCGGCACTGGAGTGCCCTTGGAGATGTTAAAAATCAAGCCCTAACTTGGATTTAAACCCTGCAAAAATCAGATTTTAATGGGTAGTTTAAGGGCTCGATCCAGGGGCCATTTGGCCACCGCCGGCTGCCCCACCGGTGCCGGGCGGATCGCCGGCGGTGGGGGCGTCGCCGGCGGTGCCTGGTGGCGCCGGCGCCGGCGCCTGGCGGCGCTGCCATGGCCTCCACCGCCGCCGGCCAGCAGATTAGGGTTTCCAGGAAATCTGCAGAAGGGGGTCGGGCCGGTCGAACACTGGCGACCAGGGCTGAACCGCCTGGTCCCGATCCGGTCGGACCGGACGGGGGCCGGGCGGCGCCCTGGCTGAGCCAGGGTTCGACCCTGGCCGAGCCAGAGCCCCTGGCCGAGCCAGGGTTCGACCCTGGCCGAGCCAGGGCTCGACCCTAGTCCAGCCAAGGTCCGGGTCCGGGCCATTGGGCCCTAATGGGCTGGGCCCATTATTATTTTTTTTATTAAAAATTATTTTTAATTACTGTTTAGCCCCTTATAAACCCATTATTAGCCCATTTAAGCCAGTTTTAAAATTGTTTTAAAACAGGAAAAATTATAGAAACAATTAATAATTGTTATTAATTATTTTTATGATTATTAACAGATTATTAAATTGTTTAATAACTGTTATTCAATTAAAGGGCTTTATAATTAATGGGTGCTAGTTAATTATTTAAAATTGTTTTAGATAATTAATTTCCCTGTTATATTAATTAGTTTAAAATTGTTTTAAACTAATTTAATGCATAACTTGATTACACTTTGCCGTTCAAATTGTTTGAATCATTATTTAGATTAACTGAATAGTTTAGTTAGTTTATTTATCAATAATGTTTTAAATATTATTGATAATGCTGAAATAAATGTTATTTCGAAAACTAAATGGTATTATAATTTTATATTTATAAAATTTAATACCAAACAACAATTATGTGATGATTGTGATGCATGTGATGTGTTTTATGGTGGGATGATCATGGACTTAGTATTTTCATGTGATGAATGATGTGAATGGATACGATGCTTATTTCATTTGGTATTTTAAATAGGACCTGCGTGTCCTCCTCTCTCTTAATCCAAGTGTACTTTCTACCTTCCTATAAGATTGTACTCCCCTTGATAAGATCAAGGTTTCTAATTGTTTAATGTACATTTGTGGACCTGCGAGTCCTGGATATCGTATTTAAATTGGATTAAGCTAAGAGGACGGGATCTTCTGAAGACACCTCTGGAGGAAGGACTCGCATCAAATGGAACCAGTGTTGCTGTTTTTACATTAGGATCCTATTATGGATCATCGTTTGGCTCCGATGATTTCATAGTAGCTTTAGCAGTCCATGATCATCTCCATTTAATTTTTCTGCGTATATGTGATGTTTGCGGACTCTGCTATCATATATATATATTTCTATTAAGTATATTGATACTTCAAATTGAAATACTAATGATAGCACGATTTTTACAAATCAAAATAAAAAACCCTCTTTTAAAAACTTAAGTTGTAAACGTGAGATATTCAGAATAATCCACGTAACCCACCATCATTATAGATCTTAGGATAATTCTTATCTCAAACGGATTTGTTGTGCTACCACAAGGTCTGTTTGATTTAGAAATTAAACTAGGTCTACGACATGTGATGTCATTAAGATGAATGGACAAATAGTGTAGTTTTGTTGTGCTACCACAAGGATTGCACTATGAATTCATGTCATCTAAGTAATGATGGATAAACTTAACTTAATCAAATTGATTTGTTGTGCTACCACAAGGTCATTCTGATTCAGGAGTTAAATCGATCGGATATTGCAAACGTTGCAACTGTCAAGAGTTGACTGCCTAAGGGACTTGATGTGATTTGTTGTGCTAGCACAAGGTCACATACATATTGCCCGAAGGATTCTGATCCCCACTAGGAGATCACCGGAATCTCCCGTTCTGTATCTTAGAGGGTCATACAGATCGCCGAAAAATAGTGGGAGCATAAATCTAGATTAAAAGTCCTAAATCTGATTTTAAGAACTATCTGCTCATTTTATATATTTCCATGTAGGTCGCTATGTCGTCACCTAACCCCCTCCGTTGCATACTTGATGCAAATAAACTCACGGGACCAAATTACATTGACTGGTTACGCAACCTGAAGATTGTCCTCAGGTGCGAAAAGCTAGCTATGTCCTGGATCAACCAGATCCAGTGCAACCCGGTGATAATGCTAACGAAGATGAATTAATGATGTATGAAAATTGGAAGGAGGACTCTGTCAAGGTCCAGTGTTATATGCTCGGTTCAATGAATAATTAACTGCAGCGACAGCATGATAAAATGGAACCTAAGACCATTCTGAATCACCTACAAGAGTTGTTTGGTGAACAATCTAGAACAGAAAGATATGAGATATCTAAGAAATTGTTCAGGACCAGAATGAGCGAGGGCACATCTGTGCAAACTCATGTGCTCAAGATGATAGAATGGATTGAGAGGCTTGCTGTGCTCGGCTTTGTTATGAACAATGACCTGAGCATTGACTTAATCCTACAGTCCCTTCCAGATTCATTTTCACAATTCATTATCAACTTCAATATGAACAAAATTGAAGTTTCACTGGCTGAGCTGCTCAACATGTTGAAGACAGCAGAAGGCACTATCCAGAAAGATAAGCCAAATGTAATGCTTGTTGGTAAGACCAACAAGAAAAGAAAAGCTAGACAGACCTTTAAGAAAGGTAAGCCTAAGAAGCTAGTGAAAAGCAAACCGGCGGCACAAAAGGACAAAGCTAAAGTCAATGATAAAGGTCAGTGTTTCCACTGCCATAAAGAAGGTCATTAGAAGAGAAACTGCAAGATTTATCTTGCAGAAAAAGCAAAGGAGAAGCTTGGTGAAGCTTCAGGTATTCTCATGATCGATCTTAACTTGTCTTATAGAGAATCAACATCCTAGGTATTAGATACTGGATGTGTTTCTCATATCTGCAATAACTTGCAGGTGTTAACAAGTAAGAGAAGATTGAACCACGAAGACGTGGATCTGAGGCTCGGGAATGGAGCAAAAGTTGTTGCATTAGCTGTGGGGACAGCAAGACTTCAGATGGCGTCAGGAGACTCTTTGGAACTGATAGATTGTTATTATGTTCCAACCATTATTAGGAATATCATATCTATTTCATGTTTAGATAGACAAGGATATTCTATGAAGCTAGAGAATAAAGGTTGTTCAATTTATCAAGGAGACAAATTGTTTGCTTCCGGATATTTGTTGAATGGATTATATTTACTTGATATTTCATATGATGTTTGTCTGGTAAATAATTCTCTTGAACGCATAGATAAGGATGTGAATAAATCGTACCTATGGCATTGTAGGCTAGGTCATATAAATGAGAACATGATCATAAGGTTGCAAAAGAATGGATATCTTGATCCATTTGATTATGAATCATTTGCAACCTGTGAAGCTTGTCTCATGGGAAAGATGACCAAAGCTCCATTCTCAGGACATGGAGAAAGAGCTAAGGACTTATTGGAACTAATACATAGTGATGTATGTGGTCCAATGTCCACTCATGCTATGGGTGGTTACTCATACTTTGTTTCATTTACAGATGATTTCTCAAGATATGGCTACATATATTTAATGAAATATAAGTCATAAGTCTTTGAGAAATTTAAAGAGTTTAAAAACGAAGTTGAGAACCAGACTGGAAAGAGTATTAAAACTCTTCGATCAGATCGAGAGGGTGAATACTTAAGTACAGAATTCACAGAATATCTTAAGGATAATGGTATTTTGTCTCAGTAGACTCTTCCCTATACACCTCAGTTAAATGGTGTATCGGAAAGGAGAAATCGTACTCTATTAGATATGGTACGATCCATGATGAGTTATGCCAAACTTCCAATCTCTTTATGGGGATATGCACTGTTGACTGCTGCATATCTGTTGAACAAAGTTCCCAGTAAGTCAGTACCTTCCACTCCATATGAGATATAGAAAGGAAAGAAACCAGACTTTAAGCATGTTAGAGTTTGGGGATGTTCTGCACATGTCAAAAGACATGATCCAGACAAACTGGATTCCAAGACAGAGAAATGTAGATTTGTGGGATATCCAAAAGAGACTTTTGGATATTACTTCTATCAGCCCAGCGATCAAAGGGTGTTTGTCGCAAAAAGAGCTGTCTTCTTAGAGAAAGAATATCTTTCAAAAGAAGACAGTGGGAGTAAGATAGAGCTGGAAGAAATTCTAGACTCACAAATCAACACTGGTTCATCTATTGAACCATTGACTCAAGAACTTGTTCAAGATGACACACAAAAGGTTCGCAGATCAGGTAGTGCCTAAGCAGCCTGAAAGATATGTTGGACATATCGCTGATGGCAAGCCAAAAGTGCTCTTAAATGAGGATGATGATCTTCAAACCTACCTAGAAGCCATAAATAGTCAAGAATCAGAAAAATGGCAAGAGGCAATGGATTCTGAAATTCAGTCCATGTATGCCAACCAAGTTTGGAACTTGGTTAATCTGCCAGAAGGTATGGTACCTATTGGCAGTAAATGGATCTTTAAAAGAAAGATCGGGGCAGATGGACAGATTGACACATACAAGGCAAGGCTGGTAGCAAAAGGATATCGTCAAAGGCAAGGCATTGACTATGATGAAACCTTTTCTCTAGTTGCCATGATTAAGTCAATCAGAATACTTCTTAATATCGCTGCATTCTATGATTATGAAATATGAGAAATAGATGTGAAAACAGCATTCCTTAACGGGAACCTTCAAGAAGAGGTGTATATGATACAACCTGAAGGATTCACTTCCAAAGAGCATTCAAGCAAGGTATGCAAGCTGCAAAGATCCATCTATGGATTAAAGCAAGCGTCCCGAACTTGGAACTTAAGATTTGATGAAGCAATCAAATCTTATGACTTCATTAAGAATGAAGATGAACCTTGTGTATACAAAAAGGTTAGTGGGAGCGCAGTTACCTTTCTAGTACTTTACGTTGATGACATTCTACTCATTGGGAATGATGTAGGAATGCTGTCATCAGTAAAGACTTGGTTATCCAAAAACTTCTCCATGAAAGATTTAGGAGAAGCATCCTATATTCTGGGAATAAGGATCTATCGAGATAGGTCCAAAATGATGCTTGGCTTGTCCCAATCTATGTACATAGATGCCATAGTCAAAAGGTTCGGCATGGAAAATTCCAAGAGAGCCCTCGTTCCTATGAGGCATGTAATTTATCTTTCTAAAGAAATGTCTCCCAAGACACCTGAAGAGAGAGCATACATGGATAGAGTTCCTTATGCCTCGGCAATAGGATCTATCATGTATGCAATGCTATGTACTAGGCTTGATGTGGCACATCCATTAAGTGTCACTAGTAGATATCAGGCTGATCCAGGTGAGGAACACTGGAAGGCGGTGAAATGTATCCTTAGATACTTGAGAAGGACTAAGGATCTATTTCTCGTTTATGGAGGAGACGACTTGGAACTTCGAGGATTTACTGACTCGAGTTTCCAGTCGGATATGGATGACAGCAAATCCATGTCTGGATTTGTGTTCATGTTAAATGGAGGTGCAGTAAGTTGGAAGAGTTCCAAACAGGAAACTACTGCAGATTTGACGACCGAAGCAGAATACATTGCTGCAGCTGAAGCGGCCAAGGAGGCGGTTTGGATGAAGAAGTTCATCTCGGCGCTTGGAGTAGTTCCAAGCATTTCAGATCATGTTCCATTATTGTGTGACAACAATGGGGCAATAGCTCAAGCGAAGGAGCCCAGATCACATCAGAAGTCAAAGCACATTCTGAGACGATTTCACCTGATTCGTGAGATCATCGCCCGAGGAGATATAGTAGTTGAGAAAGTCTCATCTGAAAATAATGTAGCAGATCCCTTGACTAAGCCATTGTCTCAAAACAATTTAGAACGTCACCTTAAGTCTATGGGACTTAGACACATGGGTGATTGGCTATAGTCCAAGTGGGAGAATGTTAGAATTGGGTGGCCTCAAAGCCAATCATTGTACATTCTAGTTCAGATTATTAATAAAGGCAATTATTTCTTCATTTAATAGTTCTCGCAAACGACTATCGTAATGAAGGTCCATAGACAAATGTATGGGATATTGAATCATGATGAGATCATGATAGTGAGATCAATATCTTAAGGCAATTGTCTTAAATAGTTCTCGATCATAGGATATTTGAGTTGGACATTAAATATCCGATAAGATCGACACAAGTTATGTCTACTCATATGATGAGGGTGAATGATCTCACATTCACTCATGTGGTGACACTAAGACAAACAAGTGGGTGCTCATTAGAGAATGAGTTCACTGAACAGACCCAAATAAGAATTCCTAGATGGTAATTATACCTATTAGTCAACCAGGGAATTCAATCGTTGCAGTAGCACAGTTGGTCCTTTGACCTGAGTCACCAATGATACCTTGTTTGTGGACCATTGTATCTTGATTCTCTGACTCGTAGACTTTAACCATTAAGTCCACCATAATCGGTCTTTCAGATACAGTAGAAGGCTTGCGAAGGTAATTGAGTGAACAACAAAGGATCACTCACTCTTGGTATAAGACTAGAGAGAGAATGTCCTATGGATGTGTACACAGAAATCCCTGGCCAGGGTCAAATGAAAGAGATGTCTTTCTAGATATTAACTGTGTATTGGAATCCATCTGGATAATGCGATAGAGGGTTTGACTATAAAACCATACCCTTGTGTTATCGGGACATTGCTTGAGTGAAGGATTATATCTGTGTGGCATCTGCAGACGGAAAGGTTCAATTGAAGGGAACAATATCTCTTATATCTTCTGGGATCATGAGGTAGTGTTTGGTGCTGTTCATGATCAGAAGGCCAAGTGATTTGATCATCGGATGATAATTTACTTGTTTATTAAATTAATCATTTAACATATGATGTTTAAATGTTAATTAATAAATATTAAACTCAAGAAACAGTTCTAAGTTTAATGGGCCTGCAACCAGACTGATATATGGGCCTAGAGGGTCACACACATAAGAGTTCTCGTCAGACGGTGAGAGATGTTAAATTTCATGCTTATCTGGGTTTTTGTGAAAAGCTGCAGGATAAACATGAAGATTTAATGGAGAATTATCCAAGGCCAAACTCTTGGATAATCATGAGGATTAACTCTTGTGCTTATCCTTATTTCTATATAAGGATGGCCAAGGGGGAGTGGTTAAAAAGTTAGTTGGACGAATTTTACTCCCCAGATTCTCTCTCTCCTCTCTCTCTCTCCTTCTCTCTCTCTTGGAGTGGATCTGTCTCTCTCCGCGCATGGTGGATTTGAGATCTGGTCGGAGCACTCAAGTCGAGGAGGAAATCGCGTCTGCTGCGGGAACTCGTATGGATACCTCTAGATATCGTGCGCGTGCACGATTACCGAGTCGGCATCATCCACGGGAGATTCGAAACCCCGCAAAGGTGAAGAACTGTTCTTCCCGCATTAGTTTTAATGTCCATTTTACGACCCCAGCAACCGATACAATGGAATCATTTTTATTTCCGCTGCGTTCATAGCGATTCCTTACACTTGGTTCAATAAACAATGAACTACAACGACAACATGATAACATGGAAGCCAAGTCCATTCTGATTCACCTACAAGAGTTGTTTGGTGAACAATCGAGAACAAAAAGATATGAGATATCTAAAAAACTATTCAGGACCAGAATGAGCAAGGACACATCTGTGCAAACTCATGTGCTCAAGATGATAGAATGGATTGAGAGGCTTGCAGTGATTGGTTTTGTTATGAACAATGACCTAAGCATCGACTTAATCTTACAGTCCCTACCAGATTCATTTTCACAATTCATCATCAACTTCAATATGAACAAGATTGAGGTTACACTGGCTAAGCTGCTCAACATGTTGAAGATAGCGGAAGGCACTATCCATAAAGATAAGCCGCATGTAATGCTTTTTGGTAAGACCAATCATAAAAGAAAAGCTGGACAAACTTTTAAGAAAGGTAAGCCAAAGAAGCCAGTGAAAAGCAAACCAGTAGTTCAAAAGGACAAAGCTAAAGTCAACAATAAAGGTCAGTATTTCCACTGCCATAAAGAAGGTCACTAGAAGAGAAACTGCAAGATTTATCTAGCAAAAAAAGCACAAGAGAAGTTTGGTGAAGCTTCAGGTATACTCATGATTGATCTTAACTTGTCTTATAGAGAATCAACATCTTGGGTATTAGATACTGGATGTGTTTCTCATATCTGTAATAACTTGCAGGTGCTAACAAGTAAAAGAAGATTGAATCTCGGAGACGTGGATCTGAGACTTAGAAATGGAGCAAAGGTTGTTGCGTTAGCTATGAGGACAACAAGACTTCAGATGCCGTCAGGAGACTTATTGGAACTTAATGAATGTTATTATATTCCAACTATCATTAGGAATATCATATCTATTTCATGTTTAGATAAACAAGGATATTCTATGAAACTTGAGAATAAAGGTTGTTCCATTTATCAAGAAGACAAATTGTTTGTTTCTGGATATTTATTGAATGGTTTATATTTACTTGATATTTCATATGATGTTTGTTTAGTAAATAAGTCTCTTGAACGAATAGATAAAGATGTGAATAAATCATACCTATGGCGTTATAGGCTCGGTCATATAAATGAGAATAGGATCATTAAATTGCAAAAGAATGGATATCTTGATCCATTTGATTATGAATCATTTGAAACTTGTAAAGCTTGTCTCATAGGAAAAATGACCAGAGCTCCATTTTCTGGACATAGAGAAAGAGCAAAGGAATTATTTGAACTAATACATAGTGATGTATGTGGTCCAATGTCCACTCATGCTATGGGTGGTTACTCATACTTCGTTTAATTTACAGATGATTTCTCAAGATATGGTTGCATATATTTAATGAAATATAAGTCAGAAGTCTTTGAGAAATTTAAAGAATTTAAAAATAAAGTTGAGAACCAAACTGGAAAAAGTATCAAGACTCTTTGATCAGATCAAGGGGATGAATACTTAAGTACAGAATTCATACAATATCTTAAGAATAATGGTATTCTGTCCCAGTGGACTCCTCCCTATACACCATAGTTGAATGGAAAGGAGAAATCGTATTCTATTAGATATGGTACGATCAATGATGAGTTATGCTAAACTTCCAATTTCTTTATGGGGATATACACTATTGACTGCTGCATATCTGTTGAACAAAGTTCCCAGTAAGTTAGTAACTTCCACTCCATATGAGATATGGAAAGGAAAGAAACCAGACTTTAAGCATGTTAGAGTCTGAGGTTGTCCTGCACATGTCAAAAGACATGATCCAGATAAACTGGATTCTATGACAGAAAAATGCGGGTTTGTGGGATATCCAAAAGAGACTTTTGGATATTATTTCTATCAGCTTAGCAATCAAAGGGTGTTTGTCGTAAAAAGAGTTGTCTTCTTAGAGAAAGAATATCTTTCAAAAGAAGACAGTGGGAGCAAGATAGAACTGGAAGAAATTCCAGACTCACAAATCAATGCTGGCTCATCTAATGAGCCATTGACTCAAGAACTTGTTCAAGACAATACACAAAAAATTCGCAGATCTGGTAGAGTGCCTAAGCAGCCTGAAAGATATGTTGGACATATTGATGACGGCAAACCAATAGTGCACTTAAATGAGGATGATGATCCTCAAACCTACCAAGAAGCCATGAATAGTCAAGAATCAGAGAAATGACAAGAGGCAATGAATTCAGAAATTCAATCCATGTATGCCAACCAAGTTTGGAACTTGGTTAATCTGCCAGAAGGTATAGTACCTATTGGCAATAAATGGATCTTTCAAAGAAAGATCGAGGTAGATGGACAAATTGACACATACAAGGCAAGGCTGGTTGAAAGGGTATCGTTAAAGACAAGGCATTGACTATGACGAAACTTTTTCGCTAGTTGCCATGGTTAAGTCAATTAGAATACTTCTTGCCATTGCTACATTCTATAATTATGAAATATGGCAATTGATGTGAAGATAGCGTTCCTTAATGGGAACCTTCAAGAAGAGGTGTATATGATACAACCTAAAGGATTCACTTCCAAAGAGCATTCAAGTAAGGTATGCAGGCTGCATAGATCCATTTAGGGATTAAAGCAGACATCCCGAACTTAGAACTTAAGATTTGATGAAGCAATCAAATCTTATGACTTCATTAAGAATGAAGATGAACCTTGTGTATACAAAAAGACCAGTGGGAGCGCAGTTACCTTTTTGGTACTTTACGTTGATGGCATTCTACTCATTAGGAATGATGTAGGAATGTTATCATCAATAAAGATTTGGTTATCCAAAAACTTCTCCATGAAGGATTTGGGAGATGCATCATGCATTCTAGGAATTAGGATCTATAGAGATAGATCCAAGAGGATGCTTGGATTATCCCATTCCATGTACATATACACCATAGTCAAAAGGTTTGGCATGGAAAATTACAAGAGAGGTCTCTTTCCGATGAGACATGGAATTTATCTCACTAAAGGAATGTCTCCTAAGACACCTGAAGAAAAGTATACATGGATAGAGTCCCTTATGCTTCGGCAATAGGATCTATCATGTATGCAATGCTATGTACTAGGCCTGATGTGGCACACCCACTAAGTGTCACTAGTAGATATCAGGTTGATCCAAGTGAGGAACACTGGAAGGCAGTGAAATGTATCCTTAGATACTTGAGAAGGGTTAAGGATCTATTTCTCGTCTATGGAAGAAACCACTTGGAACTTCGGGGGTTTACTAACTCGAGCTTTCAGTCGGATATGAATGATAGCAAATCCATGTCTGGATTTGTGTTCATATTAAATGGAGGTGCAGTGAGTTGGAAAAGTTTCAAACAAGCCGAGGAAATATAGTAGTTGAGAAAGTCTCATCCGAAGATAATGTAGCAGATCCTTTGAGTAAGCCGTTGTCTCAAAACAATTTAGAACGTCACCTTAAGTCTATGAGACTTAGACACATGGGTGATTAGCTATAGTCCAAGTGGGAGAATGATAGAATTGGTTGGCCTCAAAGCCAATCATTGTACATTCTAGTTCGAAATATTAATAAAAAGCAATTATTTCTTCATTTATAGTTCTCGCAAATTAACTATCGTAATGAAGGTCCGTAGACAAATGTATGGGATATTGAATCATGATAGTTAGATCAATATTCTTAGTCACTTGTCTTAAACAGTTCTCGATCATAGGATATTTGAGATGGACATTAAATATGATAGAATTGGGTGGCCTCAAAGGCAATCATTGTACATTCTAGTTCAGATTATTAATAAAGGTAATTATTTCTTCATTTATAGTTCTCGCAAATTAACTATCATAATGAAGTTCCATAGACAAATATATGGGATATTGAATCATAATGAGATCATGATAGTGAGATCAATATTCTTAGTCACTTGTCTTAAACAGTTCTCGATCATAGGATATTTGAGATGGACATTAAATATCCGTTAAGATCGACACAAGTTATTTCTGTTCAAATGATGAGGGTGAATGATTTCACATTCACTCGTGTGGTGACACTAAGACAAACTTGTGGGTGCTCATTAGAGAATGAGTTCACTGAATAGATCCGAATAAGAATTCCTGGATGGTAATTATACCTATTAGTCAACCAGGGAATTCGATCGTTGCAGTAGTACAGTTGGTCCTTTGACCTGAGTCACCAATGATACCTTATTTGTAGACCATTGTGTTTTGATTATCTGACTTGTGGACTTTAACCATTAGGTCCATGATAGTCAGTCTCTCAGATACAATGGAAAGCTTGCGAAGGTAATTGAGTGAACAACTGGGGATCACTCACTCTTGGTATAAGACTGGAGAGAAAATGTCCTATGGATGTGTACACAGAAATCCCTGACCAAGGTCAAATGAAAGAGATGTCTTTCTAGAAATTAACTGAGTACTGGAATCCATCTAAATAATGCGATAGAGGGTTTGGCTGTAAAACCATACCCTTGCGTTATTGGGACATTGGATGAGTGAAGGATTTTATCTGTGCGGTATCTGCAGACGGAAAGGTTCAAATAAAGGGAACATTATCCCTTATATCTTATGGGATCATGAGGTAGTGTTTGGTGTCGTTTATGGTCAGAAAGTCAAGTGGATTAATCATCAGATGATGAATCACTTATTTATTGAATTAATTATTTAACATATGATGTTTAAATAATAATTAGTAAATATTAAATTTAGAATTGGTTCTAAGTTTAATGGGCCTAAAATCGGACTGATATATGGGCCTGGAGGGTCACACACATAAGAGTTCTCATAAGACGGTGAGAGATGTTAAATATTATGGTTATCTGGGTTTTTGTGAAAAATCGTAGGATAAACATGAATATTTAATGGAGAATTATCCAAGGCCAAACTCTTGGATAATCATGAGAATTAATCTTTGTGCTTATCCTTATTCTTAATTGTCCCTAGTCGGAGGATATCTAAGAAGGATATTACATATCCAGTTAGACTAGTACATATTACTCCTGCTCATATGATGAGGGTGACTGATGTTATAGTCACTTGTGTGGAGACATTAAGGTGAATCTGTAGGTGCTCATTAGAGAATGAGTTCACTGAATTGATCCGACCGAATCGCTGGATGGTATTGTACCTAACTGTCAACCAGCTTGATTTTATTGTAGTAGTTGCGTGGATGGTCCTCAGACCTGAGACACCAAGGACACCTTGTCGGTGGACTTCTATACTTTGACCTTAGTTTACGAATCTCTATTCACGGGATTCTAAATAGCCAAGGATCGAGTATAGTAGAATACTGTCGAAGGGAATTAAGTGTTAAATAAGGAATCATTCGCTTTCGGTACTAAGAGAGAGAATGTTCTAGGTAGGATGCATAGGAGTCTCTGGTCAGGGTGGACAATAATATCAGGAAATGAGTTTTCTGATATTATACGACAACATCCGATCCAAATGATGACTGTTAACCATACTGTGAGTTGACTCGAAAGCATTGTACGAATGAAGGATTATATCCACATGATAACCATCGGCGAAAAGATTCCAAAAGTTGGTTGCTTAACCCTAATACCTTTCGAGTTCACACGGTGTTGCTTGGCACCCAATGTGATCGGAGGCTCGACTGAATTTAATGTGCGACATTAATTCGATTCATTAATTAATTAATATGAGTTTCTGATTGATTAATTAAGTCAGTGAGGAGTCACTGAGCTTATTGGGCAATTAACCGGACTGGTAATTGAGCCTAGAGGGTCACATACAAAAGATTCTCAAGGCGATGGACTAAAGTGGGTTTTATATTATTCCGGGGGTTTTTATGAAAAATCACGCAGGTAATATAAAATGTAACGAACAGACTGAGCAGGCCAAGCTGTTGCTCAGCCCTGGTTGCCCCTTCCTCTCTCCCTCTCGCTCTGGCACCTTTGGCTCTCTTCCCTCTCTAGAGATAGGATCATCGTCTTCTCTGACTCCTATCCGATGGGAATTTGACCGCGCGTTGCGGCGAACGGCAAACTATTCGTGGGCTGCAAAGAACGAGGAACGTGAGGAAATCCACCGCGAGGAAGATCGCGTAGACTTCGCTAGAGGCCGGCATTCGCGTGGCTGACGATGTCACACCGATGGAACCATTCGGACACGGATTCGAATCCACGCGAGATAATATTCGATTGCCCGTTAATCGATTTTGTTTATTCGAAATAGACAGGGATTGTAACGACCCGCCACCCTATAATCGGAAACCCGATTACTAATTGGGTATCGGATCATTATCTACGGGTTCACACCCGGATCTCATACGACACGTCTGGAGAAGTAAGCGTTAAACAAGGCTAAATATAACAATCTCACGGACCTCAACGAAAGTACAAATGCGTAGGAAGCAAATTAATAATGTCCGTACACAATCCAGCAATAATTACATGGTCTAAAGAATTAAATAAGTACAGGCAGAAGCAAAGTACAACAACATCGGGGCATACTCCGGAACTGAGATAGATGCTGGTCCGCACACCAAGAAGAACACCACACGCCGCCACTCGCCAAGAAGTCCACACTTGAAACCGCAGGGAGTGAGCCACACCAGAATTGGGCTCGGTAGGGATCATCCGATCCCCGCCTCCCACACACACACCCACAAGTATAATAATAAAAAATGAAGGCAATTTAAGTAAAGTAGTAAACACAGCTCCCAAAACCCGATATGAAACATATGTATTTGTAATGCAATAGGCACAGTACTAAGCAATTCAAGTAACCCAACTCAATACCATATTTCGTAACCAAGGATCCGGCTAAACAATCAAACCACACTGTCGACTGCATACAAACGTCGCCTCACAACACCACCAACACCCACGCCTATCCACCCCTACGATGTTCCGGACACTGTAGGGTGAGGCAGTGAGTCAAACTAAGACTAACTGGGATTAGTGAACCACCACCGTCCAGTTACGTGTGCACACAAGCAGTCTAGACCACTGTCCTATCGACCGGACTTCCCTCAACGCCAGGCCTCGGCGCTTCAAGAGGGCCCTGGGGACCGGCAAAACCCCCCTCAAGCAGAAGCTATAGGGACTACCCGTAACCTTAACCTCTCGGGTCACATCAGGCCAAAAGGCGAAGGGTACCACTCGTAACCTCGATATCTCAGGTTACATCAGGCTCAGTGGCGAAAGGGTAAACTCCAGCAGCACCACACCCGGCTCCATAGTAAGAAACATGCCGGAAACTGCCACGACAAACTAGGAAAACACCGACCCGCTGAGACCAAACAGTAACCCCTCGGATAGCGTGTTGGCTACTCCGGCCCGACTGGCTCTAGGTGGTTCTGCTTCCCCCAGCCATAGGTGAAACACTAACATGTACCCCTCCCACACCGGTACGGCAACATTGCCATACAGACACCGTGTCCCTCCCACATTGACACAAGGTGTCAAATGCAAACCACAATCGTATGAACACATGTACTCATAATGTGATCTCGATCATACAGAAATCCTTAGCCTCGATGTATGATTTTAAGCATGCACTTTAATCGAACTATCTAACAGTGTAAATATATGTTAATATCATGAATTAATGTGATTCTGTCTTGAATCGCGTCGCCCGTGGCCGACGTCATTCAAGCATCCTAAATTAGTTCATATAAAATCAGCTTTGGAATATGGCCTAAAACGCGTCGCCCCTTGCAGCCGCCTTTCAAAAGGCGTCGCTGTTCCTACTCGCCTAATCATGACAGAAACAGATTCAGGCCTCTGGGCGGTCTGAACTAAAACGCGTCGTCCTGGGAAGCCGCCGTTTGAAAGGCGTCGCTGTCCCCGGACGCCATTTAAAACAGAACTCTATTTCCTCACAGAAACTGCTTCCGGGACAATTCTGGCCTAAATGGCGTCGTCCTAGCCCGTCACTATTTTAAATGGCGTCGCCCTAGCCCAATGCCATTTAGAGCCCAAAATCTGGTTTCATGAAACTTCGCCCGAACCTTAAAACAGGATTTCCTCTACCCCAAAATCACCCCAAAAATACCCAAAAATAGGAAATGAAGGGGGGGGGGGGGGGGGGGGGGAATCCAATTTACCACATGAAACACACTAATTCCCATTTCATAAAAATGACCATTTTCATTAAAAGTCTCTTAACATGCTCATTCTACCCAAATCTCTATACACGTATCATGCTTCAAAGCGGGAAACACGGATGATACAACCTAATTACATGTAAGGATCGTCCCCCTACCGGTCACTTGAACTCCTCCTAGCTCCGTGCCGCCAAACCGCCGCACCGCAAACCGCCGCCGGTACTACCGTGGACGCCGTCATTCCGCCGGGACGTCGGCCGCCGCCCGGAGAATGAAGTGCCGTAGAGGAGGTGGTGGTGGTAGTGGTGAGAGGTAGAGAGGTGGTGGAGTGGTGGAAGAGGAAGAAGGGGGAGGTGAAAGGAAAGAGGGAAACGGAGGGGGTCGGAGAGAGGGAAGAGAGAGAGTGACAAGGAGAGAATGAGAGAAAGGAGGGGAGGCTCGCGGGGTCAAACTAAAATTGGTCAAAACGCGTCGTGCTAGACAGACACCTATCAGCTGACATGACAGGTCCGTACTCTGACAGAATGTCTGAAACACGTCGTCCATCCAAGACGCCATTCAGACGACAAGACCGGGGCCGTACTCTCGCGGCCCAAAGCCAGCCTACGTGGCACAACAGCAACCCAGCTAAATGGCGTCCACATAGCAAGACGCCATTCTAAAGGCGTCGTGCACCCCAGACGTCGTTTAGAAGGCACACTCCAGACCCATCAGGGCCTAAACCAGGGGGTCCGGCCCGAAACCGACCCGATAACTATACCCGAAACCTCAATCCTTACATACTCTCCCCCTTAAAAGAATTTCGTCCTCGAAATTGTAACCGCTCAAACGATAGCCACAGTTAACAATTCCACGCCGGTAACACGGATTACATCAATCACCCTCACTGATCACACTCTTACACAGGGCTCCGTATAACCGGCCGATCTCATCAATCACTAAGTTAACTATGTTCTACGATTCTGCCAAAACTGATAGACCGATATAACCATACATTAACCTTATGAGGCACATATTACAAAATTGATTCTCCACCATGTCCAAAATACATAAAAAGTGTCATAAGCGTTCACAACTACTACCTAACAAGACAAGATAAAAGTGTTCATTTAGCGCAGCATCTCGGACCTCTTCTAAGAGAACACACAACACCACTCTAGGTCCCGAGCTTCTGCTGACCACTCGGCTCCTGACCTATCTTATTCTTCTGGGGACAGTTCCTCACAAGATGTCCCTTCCTACCACAGCCAAAACAGCTTCCAATGACCAATGGACATATCCCATTGCCATGTTGCCTTCCACAACCGGGACAATGATCCTCCGCATCTTGTCTCGCTTCCTGCTGTCTGCTTGCTACAGTCTGCATCTGCCGAACCGAACCGTCTTCATCCTCGTCATAAAGCATCCCTTGGAACCCGAACCCAAAGGAACTTGAATTGTCTATCGAAAGGACCGCTGATTTGTTCTTGCCTTGTTGCTTCCCTCATGTTGACCGCTCCAACTCTTTCGCCATTTGTTGGAACTGAGTCTCCACAGCTGCTGCGCACCGAACTGCTGATGCAAGATCACTACAACAATGAGATGCCACCATTCCCCTCAGATCGTACCGGAGTCCATCCACAAATCTCTCCGTTCGACATTCCTCATGCTCAGATATGTGTGGAACGAACCTTCTGAGAGCCACAAACTTCATTTGATATTCCAGAACTGACATATTATTATGTACCAATTCCATAAACTCCCTTTCCTTGGCCTTCCGAACATGCCTTGGAAAGTACTGTCCACTAAACTCTCTCACGAATACCTCCCAAGGAATCTCTCTCAAGGACCTATCCGAAAACATCATTCTATTGATGGTAACCCACAAATCATAAGCATCGTCTTTCAACAAGTAGGTTGCCAACAAAGTCTTGTCATTCTCAGCACATTCAAGAATATCGAATGCCTTCTCCACCTCCCTAATCCAATGAGCTGCCTCGTCTGGGAAAGGTTGACCCGTGATAGAAGGGGTCTTCAACTTCAATAACCGCTCCATCACCGTGGACTGACCACCTCGGGAATTGGATCCCTCACCACCATCTCCCGGTTGGTATCTAGACATTGCCCGAATCATAGCCTCCATGAAACGATCCACATTATGGCCCTCTGCCCCCGAACTACCATCGTCAGCTCCGTACTACGAACCAACGGAACTCTCCTCTTCGGTGCCATCACTACTCCATAAACACAAAAATCGAAACAAGCACGTCAAAACCTATTAATCTATACTAGCAGCCATCGCCCGTACAGACTCGTACTTATTGTTGGACTATGATATCTAACCTAGTTTACCACATACTCGACCAGACTGAGCTCTGATACCATCTGTAACGACCCGCCACCCTATAATCGGAAACCCGATTACTAAACGGGTATCGGATCATTATCTACGGGTTCACACCCGGATCTCATACGACACGTCTGGAGAAGTAAGCGTTAAACAAGGCTAAATATAACAATATCACGGACTTCAAGGAAAGTACAGTGCGTAGGAAGCAAATTAATAATGTCCGTACACAGTCCAATAATAATTACATGGTCCAAAGGATTAAATAAGTACAAGCAGAAGCAAAGTACAACAACATCGGGGCATACTCCGGAACTGAGATAGCTGCTGGTCCGCATACCAAGAAGAACACCACATGCCGCCACTCGCCAAGAAGTACACACCTGAAACCGCAGGGAGTGAGCCACACCAGAATTGGGCTCAGTAGGGATCATCCAATCTCCGCCTCCCTCACACACACCCACAAGTATAATAATAAAAAATGAAGACAATTTAAGTAAAGCAGTAAACATAGCTCTCAAAACCCGATATGAAACATATGTATTTGTAATGCAACAGGCACAGTACTAAGCAGTTCAAGTAACCCAACTCAATACCATAACTCGTAACCAAGGATCTGGCTAAATGATCAAACCACACTGTCGATCGCATACAAACGTCGCCTCACAACACCACCAACACCCACGCCTGTCCACCCCTACGATGTTCTGGGCACCGTAGGGTGAGGCAGTGAGTCAAACTAGGACTAACTGGGATTAGTGAACCACCACCACCCAGTTACGTGTGCACACAAGCAGTCTAGACCATTGTCCTCTCGACCGAACTTCCCTCAACGCTAGGCCTCGGTACTTCAAGAGGGCCCTGGGGACAGGCGAAACCCCCCTCAAGCCGAAGCTATAGGGACTACCCGTTGTTGGGATTTCTCGGGTTTCTCCGGATCGCTCACGCAGCGGAAAATAAAATATTAAACAGCGATCCGTTCCCATTTCGAAAAACTAAAAACTACAATTATCAGATAATCGATCCTCACCGTGTGCGGATTCGAATCCGCAACCGTTCGGTTCCATCGGTGTGACACCGCAAGCCGCGCAAACGCCCGGCCTCTAGCGAAGTCCACGCGATCCTCCTCGCGATGGATATCCTCACGTTCCTCGTTCTTCGCAGCCCACGAAACCTCCGCCAGTCGCCGCAACGATCGCCACAACGCGCGGACGATTTCCCGTCGAACAGGATTCGGAGAAGCGGCGGAGCAGATCTGGATCTATCTGGACGCCAAAGAGAGAGAGAAACTGAGGAGGGGCGGCTAGGGTTAGCAGCAGCTTGACCTGCTCAGCCCGTTCGCTATGTTTTATACTAACCGCGCGGTTTTTCATAAAAACCCCCGATTTATATAAAACCCACTTATTTATCCATCGCCTTGAGAATCATTTGTGTGTGACCCTGTAGACCCAAGTACCAGTCCAGTTAATGGCCCAACAAGCCCAGTGACTCCTCACTGAGTTTATTAATCAATTAATAACCCTTTATTAATTAATTAATCAATCGAATTGATGTCGCACATCGAATTCGACCGGGCCTCCGATCACGTTGGGTGCCAAGCAACACCGCGTGAACCCGGAAGGTATTGGGGTTAAGTAACCCACTGTTGTAACCTTTCCGCCGAAAGTTACCGCGTTGATATAATCCTTCATTCGTACAATGCTCTCGAGTCAACTCAGGACATGGCGAGCTGTCAAACCCTAGTCGGTCGACTCACTTGGATTGGATGCCGCTGATGAATATCGAAAAACTCCTTTTGCCGATATTATCGTCCGCCCTGGCCAGCGACTTTCGCGCATCCTTCCTAGAGCATTCTCTCTCTAAGTACCGAGAGCGAATGATTCCTTATTGACACACAATTTCCTTCGACGGCATTCCGTTGTACCCAATCCTTGGCGTATTAGAATCCCGTGGCTAGAGATTCGTAAACCAAGGTCAAAGCACAGAAGTCCACCGACAAGGTGTCCTTGGTGTCTCAGGTCCGAGGACCATCCACGCAACTGCGACAATAGAATCAAGCTGGTTGACAGTGAGATACAATACCATCCAACGATTCAGTCGGATCAGTTCAGTGAACTCATTCTCCAATGAGCACCTACAGATTCACCTTAGTGTCTCCACACAAGTGACTTATGAGACCAGTCACCCTCATCATATGAGCAGGAATAATCTGTACTAGTCTAACCGGATATCCGATGTCCCTCTCGGATATCCTCCGACTATGAACGATTAAGAATATGTGTGTTTAAGTGATCAGTCTCATTAGTATGATCTCATCATAATCTGATCACTATAGCACATATCCACGGACTTCATTATGAAACGATAATCAATGCGATTTACACATAATGAATATTATGCCATTTTATTAATAAATGAACAAGATTTACATAGTCAGATTGGCTTGTAGGCCACCTAAAACTAACAATCTCCCACTTGGACTAAAGCCAATCACCTTTATACAATAAGCCTATAGACTCTAGGTGACGCTCAAACATAATTTGAGCCAACGGCTTCGTCAGTGGATCTGCTACATTGTCGACAGATGGAACTCTTTCCACTACTACATCTCCTCTGGATGAGACCGCGGGTCTTTCGCTTGCGCAATGGCTCCATTGTTGTCGCACAACAGTGGAACAGGTTCAGAGATGCTGGGAACTACGCCGAGGTCGGTGATGAATTTCTTCAACCACACTGCTTCCTTGGCGGCTTCAGCTTCAGTCGTCGAATCTGCAGTGGTTACTTGCTTGGAACTCTTCCAGCACACTGCGCCTCCGTTCAAAGTAAACACGAATCCAGATGTAGACTTGCCATCATCTGGATCCGACTGGAAACTCGAGTCAGTAAAGCCTCGCAGTTTCAAGTCACCTCCTTCATAGACAAGAAACATATCCTTAGTTCTTCTCAAGTACTTAAGGATATATTTCACTGCCCTCCAGTGCTCTTTGCCTGGATCAGCCTGATATCTGCTCATAACACTTAGAACAAATGCAACATCAGGCCGTGTACATAGCATGACACACATGATAGATCCTATGGCAGAGGCATAGGGTATTCTATCCATAAATGCCCTCTCATTACGAGTCTTAGGAGACTGCTCCTTTGAGAGATTAATTCAATGTCTCATCGGTATGAGACCTCTCTTGGAATTTTTCATCCCAAACCTTTTGACTATGGTATCTATGTACAAGGATTGTGTCATTCCAAGCATCCTCTTTGATCTATCTCTATAGATCCGTATTCCTAATACGTAGGATGCTTCTCCCAAATCCTTCATGGAAAAGTTTTTCAACAGCTAGATCTTTACTAATTACATCATAGCTACATCATTCCCAATGAGTAGTATGTCATCTACGTAAAGAACTAGAAAAGTGACTGCACTCCCACTGGTCTTCTTGTACACAGAAGGCTCATCTTCATTCTGAATGAAGTCATAAGACTTGACAGCTTCGTCAAATCTTATGTTCCAGCTCCGGGAAGCCTGCTTCAGTCCATAAATAGACCTCTGAAGCTTGCACACTTTATCTGGAGATTCTTTGGATGTGAAACCTTCTGGTTGTATCATATACACCTCTTCCTCAAGCTTACCATTGAGGAAGGCAGTCTTCACATCCATCTGCCAGATTTCATAATCAAAATGTGCAGCTATGGCGAGTAGAACTCTGATCGACTTTATCATAGCAACTGGTGAAAAAGTCTCGTCATAGTCAATTCCTTGCCTTTGACGATATCCTTTTGCCACCAACCTTGCCTTATAAGTGTCGATTCGTCCATTAGCACCGATCTTTCTCTTAAAGATCCACTTGCAACCGATGGGTACAATACCCTCGGGCAAGTCCTCCAAGTTCCAAACTTGGTTGGTGTACATGGACTGGATTTCTGAGTTCATGGCTTCTCGCCATTTCCTGGCTTCTGGGCCTTCTATGGCCTCCTAGTAGGTTTTCGGATCATCATCCTCATTATATTGTACCTTCAACTTACCTTCAGCAATATGTCCCACATGTCGTTCGGGTAGTCTAGGTACTCTACCAGATCTACGAGGCTCATCTGTATGTACCTGAACAGATTCAGGAACTGATATCTCATCTGATGATAATGCAGCTGTTTGGGGATCTGGAATCTCTTCCAATACTATTTTACTCTCACTGTTCTCCTGGAGAAGGTATTCCTCTTCCAGGAAGACAGCTTTCCTGGCGACAAACACCTTTTGTTACTAGGATGGTAAAAATAGTATCCAAAGGTTTCCTTTGGATATCCCACAAACCTGCATTTATCAGTTCGTGATTCCAGCTTGTCTGGATCAGGCCTCTTTACATGAGTCGGACAACCCCAGACTTTAACATGTTTAAATTCTGGTTTCCTGCCTTTCCATATCTCATATGGAGTAGAGGCCACAGACTTGCTGGGTACTATGTTCAGTAAGTATGCTGCTAACTCTAGAGCATACCCCCAGAGGGACACTGGTAATCTTGAAAAGCTCATCATGGATCGCACCATGTCCAACAAGGTGCGATTCCTCCTTTCTGATACACCATTCATCTGTGGTGTATATGGAGGGGTCAGCTGAGAAAGGATACCATTATCCTTTAAGAATTGTGTGAAATTAGTACTCAAGTATTCTCCTCCTCGATCTGATCGAAGAGCTTTAATACTCTTCCTAATTGCTTCTCTACCTCATTCTTGAACTCCTTAAACTTCTCAAATGCTTCCCACTTGTACTTCATTAAGTACACATAGCTGAATCTTGAGAAGTCATCGGTGAACGTGATGAAGCAAGAAAAGCCACTTTTGGCTTGGGTGGACATTGGACCACATACATATGAATTTATTAGTTCCAAAATGTCCTTGGCACGTTCTCCATGTCCACTAAATGGAGATTTTGCAATCTTTCCCATAAGGCAGAATTCGCATGTTGCAAACGATTCATAATCGAATGTTGTTAAGTAACCATGCTTGTGCAACTTTTGCAACCTGCTTTCGCCAATGTGCCCAAATCTACAATGCCACATGTAGGCTTGGTTCACACAATTCTTGCTCTTCTTAAGAGCATTATCAATTTGAAGATTATAATAAGAAACATCTAAGAGATATAGACCGTTGACTAAAGATGCCGAAGCTAGTGATTTATTACCATAATAAATCGAACAACTTCTATTCTCAATAGTCAACCTATATCATATCTTGTCCAAACAAGATATTGATATGATGTTCTTTATTATGCTAGGAACATAATAACAATCTTCTAATAGTAAAGCGTCTCCCGATGGAAGCCTGAGGTTTGCTGTCCCAACAGCAATCGCCGCAACTTTTGCTCTGTTTCCTAGCCTCAATTCTACCTCGCCTTGTCTCAGCTTGCGCTTACTTGTCAGCATCTGCACATCATGGCAGATATGAGAAGCACATCCGGTATCTAATACCCAAGATGTGGAATCTCTAACTTATAAGTTGATATCTATCATATAGATATCGGAAGCTTTAGACAACTTCACTCTTCCATGAGCTTTATCGTTAAGGAACTCCTTGCAGTTCCTCTTCCAGTGACCATATTGCTTATAGTAGAAGCAGTCACCCTTCACTACTCATTTGCCTTTGTCCTTCTATCTTATATCGTTAGCTATCATCTCTGCTTTAGGGGCATCCAATGCCGATTCAGCAGGAGGATCAGCTCTAGGGACAAAGTTATTGTGCTCAGATCTGAAGACATTCTTCAGATTTCTGAACCAATCCAAGTAGATCAGGTAAGTCTAAAGGGCATCAAGTATGCCACGGAGTGAGTTATTCGACGACATAGTTCCCTACAGGAGATAAGTAAAATCTATTTAGCAGATGTTCAATTATTAAAATTTAAAACACGACATAGTCTTTTGTTCAAGTTTAACTCCCACTAATTTTCGACGGACTGTATAACCCCCAGTTATACAGAACGGGAGACGCCGACAGTCTCCTAGTGGGGATCAGAATCTCAATGACTTGCACTACAGCCTTGTGGATAGCACAACAAACTGTAATACAATCAGAGAGCACCCAACTTATGGGACTTGCAACTCCTTGTAATATCTGATCATAGCTTCGGTCCCCAGAGATTTAATGGCCTTGTGGATAGCACAACAAACCATTAATTCTGGTCTAAGCTAACCATCATTACGCGACGAGCATAGATTTGCATGCAGCCCTTGTGGATAGCACAACAAAGCTACATGGTTCCTCTACCCCGATCTATATGCATCTAATGCCATAGCCACAGTTTCTCCTCCCAATTAAGCAGGCCTTGTGGATAGCACAACAAACCTGCCTAAAGTGATTTGAATCCTATGACTATAACGATGGTGGACCACGCGGTAAGTTCTTAACTACTCGCGTTACGGCTTAGAGTTTATCTGAGGGTATTTAGATAACTTTTATCTTGGTCTCTCCTAGGTGATAGTATAAATATATCGTATATATTTACTAAATACTATAACCTGTTTTGATTCATAATCAAAAGAAAAACAATGCATCACATACATGTCTAGTGTGGTCATGGATAGCACAGTGGGTTTGACTGGAGCCAACAGTCAAACGCACACACAATCTAACATAACATTTACATTAGATAAACCTGCAAACACATAGGCAAAGGATCTTCATCTTTTCGCCTTCCTGGTTGCAGCTGTAGATCGTCCTCGCTCCTTCCTCGGTTGCCTCGATCATATTACAATAATTCTAGAATTACAAGTAAATCGAAGAAGGCCTCATGGCGAGTACAGAGAGAGAGGGAGGTAGAAATAGATCGGAGTATGAGAGAGAGAGGTACGCAGACCTCCATTTATTAACAATTAATAAACAATCATACATCCACGATCCACACAATCCATTCATCACATGAATAATTAAATAAGTGCATATCCATGACCACGGTGTGTTTTAAACATCCCACACATAATTCAGCACATCACATGGCTAAAACAAATGAGTTTTTCAAAATAAATAAGTTTTGGCTTACAAAAAGCTAGGATCCAATCAAAATTGGTGTTTGAATTTCGAAAACTCATTTTATTAACTTAACATGCAATTAAATCAAATTTAAAAGCAATTAACACACATCACATGCGCACACACTCCGAATTAATAATTCCAGATTATTCCATGCAAATTAGAACATTTCTAATAATCTAACACTTAGATTAAACCCCATTAATAATCTAACAATTAGACTATTAATAACTAATCTAACTCTTAGACTAGTCCATTAAAGTTAATTAATAATTTAACACTTAAATTAATAATCAACCAAATTAATTATTAACTACTAATCTAACACTTAGATTAGCCAATTAATATTAATTATTAATTTAACTCTTAAACTAATAATTAACACTAACTAATTAATAATTAATTAATCTAACTCTTAGATTAAATAATTAAAGTTATCATTAATTTAACCATTAAATTAATGACTAACATTAATTAATTAAGAACTACTAATTTAACATTTAAATTAGTCATTTAAGTTAATTATTAATTTAACAATTAAATTAATAACTAACTCAAACATTAATTAACAATTAGTTGAGATAATAGTTAATAATCTAACAATTAGACTAATAACTATTAATAACTAATTTAACATTTAAATTAGTTAAATTGAGGTTAATAATCAATTTAACATTTAAATTAATATTAACCCCAACTAATTAATAACTAATTGCTAGTTAATAATATGATTTAAAATCATTTAATAACCCAATTAAAAAAATTGAATAAATACATTAAATTTCAAAACTATTTTGAATTTTAAGATTTTATTCAAATTTTATTTGTAATTTATATGGGCTAATTGGGGTTTATTTTGCACAAAAAAAATGGGGGAATCATCAAATGCTTCAAGTGGCTCGAGCCACTAGTTCGGGCTGGTCCGAGCCAGGGCCCTCCTGGCTCAGCCAGGGCCCTGCCGGCTCAGCTACCTGGTTCGGCCCAGCCCAATCGGGCCCGAACCCCGGGCCGGCCCGTGGACCGGCCTCTCCTAGCCGACACCCCCAACCTGCAACAGATTAGGGTTTCTGTTGCAGGTTTGGGCGGCGGCTACCGGCGCCACCGCCGCCGGCCGCCCCCCCCCCCCGACGTCGCAGGCCCCGGCCGGTGGTGCCCCTGGCGCCGGCGACGTGCCCGGTGCCGGCAGGGCCGCCGGCGGTGGCCAAAACAACAGCCGGCCGAGCCCCCAAAACATCCCCAAAATCTGATTTTTCAGGATTTTAAATCCGATTTGGGGCTCGATTTTGTAGCTCTTCAAGGCCACCATGGCGCCAGCTATCATGCCGGTGTGTAGTGGTGACTATCACTAAGAGATCCAGAGATCTAACCCGCCATCCCAACGCTTGGGAGGCATGTACGAAGCCGCCAAAGTACCCCGGTTCACCATCTCATGAAGAACTCCGAAAACCCCAAATAAAATCCGAAAAAATCACAGAAAAATAATCAAATTATTTGTGTTCATCTTATAAACACTATTCCGTCATTTTAATCGGATTAAACGCATGGAATAACTCATGAAAAATTAATTTAGAGATCGAAACGGGACGAGAAACAGTGGAACCTGGCTCTTATACCACTGTTGGGATTTCTCGGGTTTCTCTGGATCGCTCATGCAGCGGAAAATAAAATATTAAACAGCGATCTGTTCCCGTTTCGAAAAACTAAAAACTACGATTATCGGATAATCGTCTCTCACCGTG
Source organism: Zantedeschia hybrid cultivar (assembly GCA_030544215.1). Taxonomy (NCBI): domain Eukaryota; kingdom Viridiplantae; phylum Streptophyta; class Magnoliopsida; order Alismatales; family Araceae; genus Zantedeschia; species Zantedeschia hybrid cultivar. The sequence goes on along the minus strand of JARZZO010000013.1, from coordinate 7,270,179 downwards.
TGCGGATTCGAATCCGCAACCGTTCGGTTCCGTCGGTGCGACACCGCAAGCCGCGCAAACGCCCGACCTCTAGCGAAGTCCACGCGATCCTCCTCGCGATGGATATCCTCACGTTCCTCGCTCTTTACAGCCCACGAAACCTCCGCCGGTCACCGCAACGATCGCCGCAACGCGCGGACGATTTCCCGTCGAACGGGATTCGGAGAAGAGGCGGAGCAGATCTAGATCTGTCTAGATGCCAGAGAGAGAGAGAAACTGAGGAGGGGCGGCTAGGGTTAGCAGCAGCTTGGCCTACTCAGCCCGTTCGCTATGTTTTATACTAACCGCACGGTTTTTCATAAAAACCCCCGGTTTATATAAAACCCACTTATTTATCCATCGCCTTGAGAATCATTTGCATGTGACCCTCTAGGCCCAAGTACCAATCCAGTTAATGGCCCAACAAGCCCAGTGACTCCTCACTGACTTTATTAATCAATTAATAACCCTTTATTAATTAATTAATCAATCGAATTGATGTCGCACATCGAATTCAACCATGCCTCCGATCACGTTGGGTGCCAAGCAACACCGCGTGAACCCGGAAGGTATTGGGGTTAAGTAACCCACTCTTGTAACCTTTCCGCCGAAAGTTACCGCGTGGATATAATCCTTCATTCGTACAATGCTCTCGAGTCAACTCAGGGCATGACGAGCTGTCAAACCCTAGCCAGTCGACTCACTTGGATTGAATGCCGCTGATGAATATCGGAAAACTCCTTTTGCCGATATTATCGTCCGCCCTGGCCAGGGACTTTCGTGCATCCTTCCTAGAGCATTCTCTCTCTAAGTACCGAGAGCGAATGATTCCTTATTGACACACAATTCCCTTCGACGGTATTCCGTTGTACCCAATCCTTGACGTATTAGAATCCCGTGGCTAGAGATTCGTAAACCAAGGTCAAAGTACAGAAGTCCACCGACAAGGTGTCCTTGGTGTCTCAGGTCCGAGGACCATCCACGCAACTGCGACAATAGAATCAAGCTGGTTGACAGTGAGGTACAATACCATCCAGCGATTTAGTCGGATCAGTTCAGTGAACTCATTCTCCAATGAGCACCTACATATTCGCCTTAGTGTCTCCACACAAGTGACTTATGAGACCAGTCACCCTCATCATATGACCAGGAGTAATCTGTACTAGTCTAACCGGATATCCAATGTCCTTCTCGGATATCCTCCGACTAGAAACGATTAAGAATATGTGTGTTTAAGTGATCAGTCTCATTAGTATGATCTCATCATAATCTGATCACTATAGCACATATCCACGGACTTCATTATGAAACGATTATTAATGCGATTTACACATAATGAATATTATGCCATTTTATTAATAAATGAACGAGATTTACATAGTCAGATTGGCTTGTAGGCCACCTAAAACTAACACCCGTAACCCTAACCTCCCGAGTCACATCAGGCCAAAGGGCGAAGGGTACCACTCGTAACCTCGATATCTCAGGTTACATCAGGCTAAGTGGCGAAAGGGTAAACTCCAACACCACCACACCTAGCTCCACAGTAAGAAACACGCCGGAAACTGCCACGACAAACTAGGAAAACACCGACCCGCTGAGACCAAACAGTAACCCCTCGGATAGCGTGCTGGCTACTCCGGCCCGACTGGCTCTAGGTGATTCTACTTCCCCCAGCCATAGGTGAAACACTAACATGTACCCCTCCCACAGCAGTACGGCAACATTTCCACACAAACAGCGTGTCCCTCCCACACCGACACAAGGTGTCAAACGCAAACCACAATCGCATAAACACATGTACTCACAATGTAATCCCGATCATACAGAAATCCTCAGCCTCAATGTATGATTTTAAGCATGCACTTTAATCGAACTATCTAACAGTGTAAACACATGTTAATATCATGAATTAATGTGATTCTGTCTTGAATCGCGTAGCCCGTGGCCGACGTCATTCAAGCATCCTATACTGGTTCATATAAAATCAGCCTCGGAATATGGCCTAAAACGCATCGCCCCTTGCAACCACCTTTCAAAAGGCGTCGTTGTTCCTAGTCGCCTAATCATGACATAAACAGATTCAGGCCTCTGGGCGGTCTGAACGAAAACGCGTCGTCCTGAGAAGCCGCCGTTTGAAAGGCGTCGCTGTCCCCGGACTCCATTTAAAACAGAACTCTATTCCCTCACGGAAACTGCTTCCGGGACAATTCTGGCCTAAATGGCGTCGTCCAAGCCCGTCACTATTTTAAATGGCGTCGCCCTAGCCCAACGCCATTTAGAGCCCAAAATCTGGTTTCATGAAACTTCGCCTGAACCTTAAAACAAGGTTTCCTCTACCCCAAAATCACCCTAAAAATACCCAAAAATAGGAAATGAAGGGAGGGGAATCCAATTTACCACATGAAACACACTAATTCCCATTTCATAAAAATGACCATTTTCATTAAAAAGCCCCTTAACATGCTCATTCTACCCAAATCTCCATACACATATCATGCTTTAAAGCGGGAAACACGGATGATACAACCTAATTACATGCAAGGATCGTCCCCGTACTGGTCACTTGAACTCCTCCTAGCTCTATGCCGCCAAACCGTCGCACCGCAAACCGCTGCCAGTACCGCCGTGGACACCGTCACTCCGTCGGGACGTCGGCCGCTGCCCGGAGAATGAAGTGTCGCGGTGGTGGTGGTGGTGATAGTGGTGAGAGGTAGAGAGGTGGTGGAGTGGTGTAAGAGGAAGAAGGGGGAGGGGAAAGGAAAGAGGGAAACGGAGGGGGTCGGAGAGAGGGAAGAGAGAGAGTGAGAAGGAGAGAATGAGAGAAAGGAGGGGAGGCTCGCGGGGTCAAACTGAAACTGGTTAAAACACGTCATGCTAGACAGACTCCTATCAGCTGACATGACGGGGCCGTCCATCCAAGACGTCGTTCAGACGACAAGACCGGGGTCGTACTCTAGCGGCCCAAAGCCAGCCCACGTGGCACAACAGCAACCCAGCTAAATGACGTCCACACAGCAAGAAGCCATTCTAAAGGCGTCGTGCACCGTAGACATCATTTAGAAGGCACACCCCAGACCCATCAGGGTCCAAACCAGGGGGTCCGGCCCGAAACCGACCCAATAATTGTACCCGAAACCTCAATCCTTACAAGGATTACATCAATAATTTTTTTTATTTTATTTCTACTGCATTTGCGATCACAATTGTGAGGAAATATTATCCGTTAAATTCCTTCACAAATGTCTCACATGGAATGTCCCTGAGCTTCTTATCTGTATAAGTCATATTCTTCAAGGTGGTCCACCAGTCACAGGCATCATCCTTCAACATAAAGGTAGCCAACGGGGTCTTCTCAACTGCCACACAATCTAGAGTATTGAAGGTCTCATCAATTTCCTTCAGCCAATGAGCTTCCTCATCGGGGTTAGGACGACCAGTTAAATGAGGTGGCCTCAACTTTAGGAACATCTCCAAAGCAGTCGAAGACCCTCCCCGAGTACTCAAACTCTCGCTATGATTTTGGGCCTGATATCTAGTCATAGTCTCCATCATCCCTCTACAAAATGCTCCATATTCTGCCTATTGGCCTTAGACCCACTCGAAACGTCCCCCTGATCACGAATAACGGTTACCCTCTTTCCAAGAGCCAACCAATCGCCTATAATCACAAGAATCAGAAACTTCTAATTAGAGCCCAAATTCCAAACTATCACCGTGCCTGTATGGGATAATGTATTCATTTGCTAAAATACGATATTTAACTTAGTTATTTATATATTTTCTAGACCACATGCTCTGATACCAACTGTAACGACCTGTCACCCTATAATCGGAGATCCAATTACTAAATAGGTACAAGAATCTAATTGACATAATGTATAATATGTTAGTATTAGGTGGCCTCCAAGCCAATCGGATATGTTGTATTATTCAGTTATTAATAAAATGGCTTAATTTCATTGTGCATATAATCTAATGTTGTTTGTCGTTTCACGATGAAGTCCATGGGCATGTGCAATGGTCTTTGGGTTATGATGAGATCATAATTACGGGACTGGAGACTTATAAACACATGTTCTTAAATGTTCCTAGTCAAAGGATGTTTGAGAATGGCATTAGACATCTGGATAGACTAGTACTAGTTTCTTCAGCTCATATGATGAGGGTGACTGATCCTGTAAGTCACTTGTGTGGAGACACTATGTTGGACTTGTAGGTGCTCATTGGCGAATGAGTTCACTGAACTGATCCAACCATGAATCGCTAGATGGTATCTACTTAACTGTTAATCATCTTGATTCTATGTCACGGTTGGGTGGATGGTCCTTGGACCTGAGACACTAAGGATACCTTGTTCGTAGGTCTCTAAGCTTTGACCTTGACTAATGAATCTACGGGATATCAATAAGTTAAGTGATCGGGTTTAGGGAGATGCCCTCGAAGGTAATTGTGTGGTCAATAAGGGATCATCCACTCTCTATAATAGGAGAGATAATGTTCCAAGAATGATATGTTTAAGTCCCTGACCAAGGCGGACACTGTATCAGATAAGGAGTTGTCTGACATAGTTTAGTGGCATCTGATTCAAATGAATTGACTGGCTAGGATTTAACAGTAAACCATACCCTAGGTCGATTCGGGAACATTACACGGATGAAGGATTATATTCTGTGTGGTAACCGATGACAGACAGGTTCCATTAGTGGATTGTGGAACCCCAATGCCTTCCAGGTTTATGCGGTGTTGCTTGACACTCAACGTAATCAAAAGCCCATCCAAATTTATTGTGGGACATTAAATTCGACTGATTAATTGATATAAGGATATTAATTAATTAAGTGAGTCAGTGAGGAGTTACTGGGCATAATGGGCCATTAACTGGACTGGTATTTAGGCCTAGAGGGTCACACGCAAAAGGTTTTCAAGTTGATGGATTAATTAACCGGTTTTATGTTAACTGTGGGTTTTTATGAAAAACAGAAAAGCCACTTATTATAAAAGAACTGCTGCTAGGTCAGAGGCCAGCAACTCTGACCTATCTAGCTGTTCTCTTCTCTCTCCTCTCTCTCTCTCCTGGGCGCTCCCCTCAGAGGCAGGCCCCTTAGAGGCTCTACTCCGTCTCCCGCCTACTCCGCTTCCCATCCGACGGGAGTTCTTAAGCTACATGTCGCGGAGAATCACACGCAGCCAAACAGGATCTGTGAATACTGAATCGAGTGAGGAAGCGAGGACAATTGGTCGAGAGGAAGAGCACGTGGATACTGCTCGAGGCTGGGCACCTGCGCGGCTTGCAGCATCACATAGACTGAACCCAATGAACGCATGGTGAAAATCTATTTTCATTGTTTGATTTAATTATCTGAAACGACATGGATCCAAATTTTATTTTCCGCTACCGTTTTCTCAGATCTGACACAGCGAACGTAACAGTGGTATCAGAGCAAGGATCTAGTGTGTTCTTCACCGTTTCGATCTTTAAAATTTGTAGTTTTTGAATTTTATTCCATGCTAGAATTCATTTTCTGTTTAGTATCTGTTCATGAGATGAACATAGCGATGGGATCATATTTTATTCTGCATAAAATATTTAATTTGGGGGTTTTCGTAGTGTTCTTCGTTGGACGAAGAACGCTTCATTCTTGGTGGGGCGTACAGATCCATGGGATGGATCCTTTAGGGGCCAATCACTACAGACCCCTCCACCAACGTCGGACAGGTTGCTAGCGGCATAGGGGGGTGGCGGTCGGCCGGACGTGCCCTTCTTTTTCCCCTTCCTACGTTTTTGAAACTTGAAAAAGGGGGTTGAAGAAAGGGGCAACACCACCCCACCGGAGCCGTTCACGGGTCAGCACTGGTCGCCAGACAGCGTTGGCGCCGTCACTGCTGCCGGCGGACGGGTGCCGGTGTTTGCCCAGCGCCGATACTGGCACCGGAACAGGCCTGGATGGGGGGCATTGCCATCGGGTTCCCTACGCGGGCAAGCCCTGTCGGGCAACTAGGGCTTGCCTAGCTGCCGACAGGGTTCGGCCCGGCTGGACCCTGGATCGAGCCAAGCTGTCACTGTGTCCGGATCCGACCAAAATGCAGCGGATAAAATTGAGTCGGGATCGGATCCGTCCCGTTTCGATCAACAAAACATTTAAGCGGTAAATTGGATTTACCTTGCACGGATTCGTATCTGCGTTTGTCCTGTTCCGTCGGTGTGATGCCGCAGGCCGCGCAGGTGCCCGACCTCTAGTAGTATCCACGCAGTCTTCTTCTAGGTGGATTGTCCTCACTTCCATGCTCGTAGCAGCGTCTGCAGATCCCATCTGGCTGCGTGTAACTCTCCGTGACATGCGGATTCAGATTCCCATCGAACGGGAAGACGGAGCAGGCTGGAGTCGGAGTAGAATCTCCTATGGTCGGCCAGAGGAGGGAGGCGCCAGAGACAGAGGAGGAGAGAGATGGGGGTGGCTAGGTCAGGGTTGTTGGGCCCTAACCTAGCCCCAGTCTTTTACAATGAGTGTGTTGCGGTTTTTCAAAAAAACCCACACTTATCTGAAATCGGGTCGAAATATCCACCAACTTGAAAACCTTTTGCGTATGACCCTCTAGGCCCAAATACCAGTCTAGTTAATGGCCCATTAAGTCCAAAGCACGTTGGGTGCCAAGCAACACCGCGTGATCTCAGAAGGCATTGCGGTTTATGCAACCCTCTATAGGAACCTTTCCGTCTACGGTTACCGCGCGGATATAATCCTTCATCTGTGCAATGTTCCCGAATCGACCTTGGGTATGGTTTACTATTAAACCCTAGCCGGTCGATTCACTTGAATTGGATGCCGCTAATCTATATCAGTTAACTCTTTGTCTGATATAGAGTCCGCCCTGGCCAGGGACTTAAGCGCATCATTCCCAGAACATTCTCTCTCTAAATACCGAGAGTGGATGATCCCGTATTGAGCACACAATTACCTTCAAAGGCATTTCCCTGAACCCGATCATTTGACTTATTGATAACCCATGGTTAGGGATTCGTTAGTCAAAGTCAAAGCTCATAGACCTACTAACAAGATATCTTTGGTATCTCCGGTCTAAGGATCATCTACGCAACCGTGATAAAAGAATCGAGCTGGTTAACAGTGAGGTACATACCATCCAACGATTCATGGTCGGATCAGTTCGGTGAACTCATTCGCCAATGAGCACCTACAGGTCCAGCATAGTATCTCCACACAAGTGACTTATAGGATCAGTCACCCTCATCATATGAGCTGAAGAAACTTGTACTAGTCTATCCGAATATTTGATGTCCTTCTCAAATATTCTCCGACTAGGAACAATTAAGAACATGTGTTATAAGTCTACAGTCCTGTAATTATGATCTCATCATAATCCGAAGACTGTTGCACACGTTCATAGACTTCATCGTGATACGATAAACATAGATCGAATTAATTATTCACAATGAATTTATGCCATTATATTAATGAACTGAATAATATAAAGTATCGGATTGGCTTTTGGGCCACCTAACACTAACAGTCCGAGTCAGGTCCCAGCTGGTCTCGGACCAAGCTTGCCCAGTCGAGTGGGCTTGGGTCTGAGCCTATAGTTGGGCCCTGGCCTAAGCCAGGGGCTAGGGGCTCAGCTAGGCTGAGCCCGATAGTGCCTCCCCCCTACTAGGCCCAATAAAATATTTAAATAAAATGTTTTTAAATGGATTTGATTTTTTATTTTAATATGTGATTTTGAAAATAAAATCAAATTCAAGTTAGATTGCCCCATTTATTTGAAGTGTTCAAATATAGCATTAATGTGCACATGTGATGTGTTGTTATAACTTTTAAATATGATTTAAATGCATGTTTAAAAAAATAAATCTTTTTCAAAAATTTTAATTACCCAAATTTTTTTTGGTCCTTGGTGTCTGAAACCAAAATTATTTATTTTCAAAAACTTATTATTTTAGCCATGTGATGCGCTAACACTTGTGTGGTTTGGTTAATAAAACACACTGTGGTCATAGATATACACTAGAATAAATATTTCATGTGATGATGTATGGATGTGGATCGATGGTGTGTGATAAATTTTATTAATTATTAATAAATAGAGGTCTGCAAACGTCTCCCTCTCTCATACTCCATTGTAATTTTACCTTCGTCCCTTATGTACTCGCCATAAGGCCTTCTTTTAACTTCGCATGTAAATTTGAGAATTTACTATGTAATTTGATCGAGGCAACCGAGCTGGGAGCAAGGTTGATCCACAACTGCAACCAGAAAGGAAAATAAAGTAATTTACACATCCTATGTGTTTGCAGATTATGATATAATTGCTATATTGTATGTGTGTGAATTTGACACTATGGCTCAAGTCAAACGAGTGTGCTATCCATGACCACACCATAAAATGTATGTGATGCATGCTTTTTATTTTGATTATGAATCAAATATCTAGGTTCTAATTATCTATTAGATATATGTGATATATTTATATACTATCACCTAGGATGAGACCAAAATAAAGTAAACAAAACCTTCAACTTAAAATCTAAGCCGGAACGCGAGTCATTAAGAATGTACTGCGTAGCTCTCCAACATTATAATTTTTAGGACTTGATTTAGTGATGACAGTTTTTTGTGTTTCCCGAGATTTGCCACTGTCTGTTGAAAGAACTAATAACTATGGCATTATGATGCCTTTTGATAGAGTAGAGGAACGATGTAGCTATCCTTGTGTTTACCTAGGAGTTGCATCCTAATCTATTCTGTCATGTGATGATGGTAAAGCTTAGACTAAGAATAATGCTTTATTATGTTTACCCAAGACCATTATAAACCTGGGAGACAAAGTATGATCATATATTGTAAGGAGTTGCAATTACCATGAGATGGTTTCTCTAAGATCATAGTATGATACTTGTGTTTACCCCATGTCATCCTATAAGTCTTAGAGATTCTGATCCCCGCTAGGAGACTGTCGGCGTCTCCCATTCTGTATATATGAAGGTTATACAGTTCGACGAAAATTAATGGGAATAAAACTGGATAAAAGACCATATCTTGTTTTAATGATAATAACTGAATTATCTGCTAATTGAAAATTTCTATCTCCTGTAGGCTAAAATGTCGCATCATAACCCATTGTGTGGGATACTGGATGCCAACCGATTGACAGGCCCTAATTACTCCGACTAGCTCAGGAACCTGAAGATTGTCCTTAGGTCTGAGTAGATTGTGTATGTCCTGGATGATGATCCTCCTATTAAACCAGCATTAGATGCCCCAGAGGAGGATATGTCGTCATATGAAAAATGGAAGGAAGATTCCACCATGGCCCATTGCTACATGCTTGCCTCAATGAGCAATGAGTTGCACAGGCAGTATGAGGAGATGGATGCAAGATCCATCATGCTCCATCTGAAGGAGTTTTTTAGTGAGCAAAGTAGAATCGAAAGATATGAGATATCTAAGAATCTGTTCAAGACTCAAATGGTAGAGGGATCTTCAGTGCAGACTCATGTGCTTAAGATGATAGAATGGGTGGAAAGGTTAGATGCTCTTGGGGTTCCACTTTCCAAGGAGATGCGTACTAACCTGGTTTTAGCTTCTCTTTCACAATCATATGCTCAGTTCATTGTTAACTTTAACATGAACAAAATCCAAGCATCTATGGCTAAGTTATTGAACATGTTGAAGACTACAGAAGGAAACCTTGTTAAGGAAAATCCCCAAATCCTCATAGTTAGTAAGACCAGCAAGAAGAAAAAGACAGTTCAAGCCTTTAAGAAAGGCAAAGGCAAGAAATAGCCAAAGGTCACTAAGAAGGACAAAGGCAAAGGATTTGAGAATGGTGATTGCTTCTACTGTCATCAGAAGGGCCATTGGAAGAGGAATTGCAAAGAATACCTCAAAGACAAGGCTTAAACAAAGGTGAAGCAGCAGGACGCTTCAGGTATCTATATGATAGAATTGAATTTGTCAGTGAGAGATTATACATCATGGGTACTAGATACTGGACGTGTTTCTCATATCTGCAATATTGCGCATGTATTGACAAGAAGGCATAAGCTGAGGACCGGCAAGGTGGAGCTAAGGCTAGGTAACGGCACAAGACTTGTGGCGATCGCTGTAGGGACAGTGAATCTACCATCTCAGGACTATAATTTCATTAGATGATTGTTATTATGTACCTAGCATAATTAGAAACATTATATCTATTTCTTATTTAAATAATATTGGGTATACTATATCCATTGGGTACAATTGTTGTTCTGTTTATTTAAGAAATAAAATAGTTGCTTCTGCTTCATTATGCAATAGATTGTGCTTAATGAATGTGTCTCATGATAGTCATTATGTCGATAATGCTCTTAAGAAGTGCAAGTGTGAAGTGAACAAAGTCTACCTATGGCATTGTAGGCTTGGTCATATTGGAGAACACAGACTCCAAAGATTGTATAAAGATGGATATTTGGATCCATTTGATTTTGAATCATATACAACTTGTGAGCCATGTTTGATGGGTAAAATGGCTAATTCTTCATTTACTGGAAGTGGAGAATGAGCCAAAGACATATTGAAACTAATACATTCTGATGTATGTAGTCCCATGTCTACCCATGCCATTGGTGGCTTCTCTTACTTCATAACATTCACTCATGATTTCTCACGGTATGGTTTTGTGTACTTAATGAAATACAAATCAGAAGCCTTTGAGAAATTCAGAGAATTTAAGAATGAAGTAGAAAAACAAACTGAAAGAGTATTAAAACCATCCGATCTGATCGTGGTGGGAATATATAAGTACAGAGTTCACACGTTACTTAAATAATAATGGTATCCTTTCTCAGCTTACACCTCCTTATACACCTCAGATGAATAGTGCATCAGAAAAGAGGTTGATGAAAATGGTACGATCCACGATGAGCATGTCTAAGTTACGAGTATGCCTATAGGGATATGCACTTAGCTCGGCTATGTATATCTTGAATAAGGTACCCAACAAATCGGTTACATCCACTCCATACGAGATATGGAAAGGAAGGAAACTAGACCTTAAGTATGTTAAAATTTAGGGTTGTCCTACTTATGTCGAAAGACATGATATAGATAAGTTGGAAAAACACCTAATTAAATTAATTAAACATGCTAATAAAATACTCTAATAAAATATTTAATTAAATGTTTAAACATCCTAATAAACTATGAAACAGTTAATAATGACAATAAAAGAATTTTAAAACTTACCAACAACTCTGGGTAGTCTAAAAATTGACAGCGGAGGGCCGTCAATTGGTGATGCTGTGGTGCCGTGTCCACTACCGGACGCCAACGCCGGGCAAGCAGAATTGCCGCCAGTTGTGCAGATGGCCTCGCTCAGCCCAGAGGAAAATAGTAATAACTCCAGACCTGCATAAAAGAACATGTAGTTAGAATCGCATGCATTGTATCATAAGCATTTAATCAAGTGAACAAAAATAAAATAAATTAAGTACTTGAAGAAACGGCATGAAGCCGCTGATGGTGGTCTCCCGATCCAATGTGTCGGAAGATCTGTGAAGAGATGAGCCAGAAGGACTTCACCCCAAGCATACTCGCCTAGTCTATCAAGGTCAGAAAGAAGACTCAAGGAGCGACAATAGATATAGTCGCCCTTGGTCCCGAACAGGAGTATGTCGAAGAAGAAGACTAAGAACCTCCTAAGGTCCCTATCTTCTCTAGCCCTATCAGAAGGGTCCTGACAATATACCTCACTAGCCGCCTTGGCTAGTCTCGATCTCAGCTCAGCCCAGGACTCATCAGTCTGCTGTCTAGGCTACTCTAGTCCTAGGGATCTCTCTATTGCCGTCCTAAGGAGAGTCTGACTCTCCCGACCCTCTAGCCCTGTCACATGCAACCCCAGCAACTCCTGAGCTAGTCCATAGTAGTCGGGATATGTGATCCCGCTAACAGCTCGACCTTCTACCCAAAGGCCAGTGATCCTGTACACATCCTCGAGGCTGGGGATCATATATCCCCAGGGCATCAGAAATGTCCTGCTCTCAGTGTGCCACCTCTCCCTCAACACCTGTAGTAGGACGAGGTCGATCTAGAACAGCTCAATCTCTAGAATCTCCTGGAACCCCATCTCCGCCAATTGTGCCTTCTGAAAATCTAGGAGACCCCTGTAGGCGGCCACCACTAGGTCCCAGGAGATCTTGTTCCTCATTGTCCCCTGCAATTGTCAAATAATTCATTAAATTAATCACCAGGGAATTAACAATCAATTTCTAAAACAATTCTCAATATCTTTGAATCGCGTCAGGGCCTAGGGACGCGTTTCAAAAGGCGTCCCTGTCCCCATACGCCTTTTAACACAGATTCACAGAATCTGTGGTCGGTTATCCTTTCTCCCCCAAAATTGAAATTTTAATATAAAAGAGTGTTCTCGAGGCTTACCAAACTTGGATCGGCCTCCTCGGCCGGTGTTGGTGCCGCTGCCGCCTTGCCCATTGGAGCCTCAGGAGGAGCTTCCTCGGCCCCATGAAGGCCGCTACCTCCGCAAGTTCCGCCACAATTTCTTCGCCCTCAGCGATTTCCACCACTTCGATTGCCGCAACCTGGCGTCGCTTCCCACCTACCCCACTAGGTCCTCCTTCTTCCATGGCTAGAGATGAGAGAGATGGAGAGCAAGAGAGATGGAGCTCGGAGAGAAGAGCTCGGATGGAGAGAGTGAGAGATAAGAGAGATAAAGCTCGAGAGAGAGACAGTGAGAGAAGGTGAGGAAGTGGAGATCACCGGCGTCGGAGAAGCTTGCCGGAGTGAGGAAGAACGCCGAAGAAGGAGGAGATGTTAGAATTGGGTGGCCTCAAAGCCAATCATTGTACATTCTAGTTCAGATTATTAATAAAGGCAATTATTTCTTCATTTATAGTTCTCGCAAATTAACTATCGTAATGAAGGTCCATAGACAAATGTATGGGATATTGAATCATGATGAGATCATGATAGTAAGATCAATATCCTCAGTCAATTGTCTTAAACAGTTCTCGATCATAGGATATTTGAGATGGACATTAAATATCCGATAAGATCGACACAAGTTATGTCTGCTCATATGATGAGGGTGAATGATCTCACATTCACTCGTGTGGTGACACTAAGACAAACAAGTGGGTGCTCATTAGAGAATGAGTTCACTGAACAGACCCAAATAAGAATTCCTGGATGGTAATTATACCTATTAGTCAACTAAGGAATTCAATCGTTGCAGTAGCACAGTTGGTCCTTTGACCTGAGTCACCAATGATACCTTGTTTGTGGACCATTGTATCTTGATTCTCTGACTAGTGGACTTTAACCATTAAGTCCACAATAGTCGGTCTTTCAGATACAGTGGAAAGCTTGCGAAGGCAATTGAGTGAACAACAAGGGATCACTCACTCTTGGTATAAGACTGGAGAGAGAATGTCCTATGGATGTGTACACAGAAATCCCTGGCCAGGGTCAAATGAAAGAGATGTCTTTCTAGATATTAACTGAGTACTGAAACCCATCTGGATAATGCGAAAGAGGGTTTGACTATAAAACCATACCCTTGCGTTATTGGGACATTGCATGAGTGAAGGATTATATCTGTGCGGCATCTGCAGACGGAAAGGTTCAATTGAAGAGAACAGTATCCCTTATATCTTATGGGATCATAAGGTAGTGTTTGGTGCTGTTCATGATTAGAAGGCCAAGTGAATTGATCATCAGATGATAATTCACTTGTTTATTAAATTAATCATTTAACATATGATGTTTAAATATTAATTAATAAATATTAAACTCAAGAACAGTTCTAAGTTTAATGGGCCTGCAACCGGACTGATATATGGGCCTAGAGGGTCACACACATAAGAGTTCTCGTCAGACGGTGAGAGACGTTAAATTTCATGCTTATCTGGATTTTTATGAAAAGCCGCAGGATAAACATGAAGATTTAATGGAGAATTATCTAAGGCCAAACTCTTAGATAATCATGAGGATTAATCCTTGTGCTTATCCTTATTTCTATATAAGGAGGGCCAAGGGGAAGGGGTTAAAAGTTGGTTGGACGAATTACTCACCCCATAATCTCTCTCTCCTCTCTCTCTCTCTCCTTCTCTCTCTCTTGGAGTAGATCTGTCTCTCTCCGCGCATGGTGGATTTGAGTTCTGTTCGGAGCACTCAAGTCGAGGAGGAAATCGCGTCTGCTGCGGGAACTCGTGTGGATACCTCTAGAGATCGTGCGCGTGCGCGATTACCGAGTCGGCATCATCCACGGGAGATCCGAAACCCCGCAAAGGTGAAGAACCGTTCTTCCCGCGTTTATTTTAATGTCCGTTTTACGACCCCAGCAACCGATACAATAGGAATCGTTTTTATTTCCGCTGCGTTCTTGTCGATTCCTTACAGGAGAATGGTCGGAGGGCCACCGTCGCCGGAGAAGATGGAAAGGGAAGAGAGAGAAGACCCAAGAGAGAGTGAGAAGGAAAGGGCCTCAGGCTCGCGAACCCCTGTTTGAATTGGTTAAATAGCGTCTTGGGATAGCGACGCTATTCAGTGGCGCACAAACTGAGGTGGCAACATAAAATTTTTGAAATTGCTTAAACGCGTCCCCCATCGGCGACACCTTTTGGAGTTTACCGCCTCTTTTGGTCAAGGCCGTACCACGAAAAATCTAGAAGAATTATTATTTACATCTTTGAAGGAGGACGCGATTCAGTGAATTAATTGTTGAAACTATCTAGAAAATAGGAGAGAGAAAGATAAAGGCAACTTGCGGACCGGACGCTATTTGGGGTTCTTTTGAGGATAAATATTTATTTTTTGAAATTGAATTATGCTGAAAAGCGTCTCTCTGAGTCGACGCGATTTGAATTAAATAAGTCCAAACCTTGATATTTTGAGAAAAAATCACAGTTTTACTCAAGAAAAATTACAAAAAAATTACAAGAGATTTAAGGGATGATTTCTATTGTATTAAGGAATGATTTATTCATTGAAAATAAAATCAAAATACATCAAGTTGGATGGAAGGAGTGAAAGCTTTCAAAAACGAATTTTCTTAAGCTCTTTTACATATGTTTTCCATAATTCTTTATTCGCTTCGTGAGGAGTTTTCACACAACGGGTGAAGCCGATGTTCCACAGAGTTGTAATAAGTTATGTCGCCTCGAAGTCTTCGTCAGTTCCCAAAGTCCGGTTCTTAATTGGAGAAAGAGAAGATATTTCTGGAAATTCGCAGCGTGGCATACCAAGTTGAGGATGACAGCGATGTGGATTATAAAGAACGAACTCGGTCGCCCCGATCAGTCGGAGCTCTGTGTCAGCACCACGGCGCACTCGAACCGCCTTTTCCATGAGAGCAAGTGGCGCCCACGAAACCTCTGCCGGTTGCCGCAACGATAGCCGCAACGCGCGGACGATTTCCCGGCGAATGGGATTCGGAGAAGCAGCGGAGCAGATCTAGATCTGTATGGATGCCAGAGAGAGAGAGAAATAGAGGAGGGGCGGCTAGGGTTAGCAGCAGCTTGGCTTGCTCAGCCCGTTCGCTATCTTTTATACTAACCGCGCGATTTTTCATAAAAACTCCCGGTTTGTATAAAACCCACTTATTTATCCATAGCCTTGAGAATCATTTGCGTGTGACCCTCTAGGCCCAAGTACCAGTCTAGTTAATGACCCAACAAGCCTAGTTACTCCTTACTGGCTTTATTAATCAATTAATAACCCTTTATTAATTAATTAATCAATCAAATTGATGTCGGACATTGAATTCGACCGGGCCTCCGATCACGTTGGGTGCCAAGCAACACCGCGTGAACCCGGAAGGTATTGGGGTTAAGTAACCCACTCTCGGACCTTTCCGCCGACAGTTACCGCGTAGATATAATCCTTCATTCGTACAATGCTCTCGAGTTAACTCAAGGTATGGCGAGCTGTCAAACCCTAACTGGTCGACTCACTTGGATTGGATTCCGCTGATGAATATCGAAAAATTCCTTTCCCGATATTATCGTCCGCCCTGGCCAGGGACTTCTGCGCATCCTTCCTAGAGCATTCTCTCTCTAAGTACCGAGAGTGAATGATTCCTTATTGACACACAATTTCCTTCGACGGCATTCCGTTGTACCCAATCCTTGGCGTATTAGAATCCCGTGGCTAGAGATTCGTAAACCAAGGTCAAAGCACAGAAGTCCACCGACAAGGTGTCCTTGGTGTCTCAGGTCCGAGGACCATCCACGCAACTGCGACAATAGAATCAAGCTGGTTGACAGTGAGATACAATACCATCCAACGATTCAGTCGGATCAGTTCAGTGAACTCATTCTCCAATGAGCACCTACAGATTCGCCTTAGTGTCTCCACAGAAGTGACTTATGAGATCAGTCACCCTCATCATATGAGCAGGAGTAATCTATACTAGTCTAACCAGATATCCGATGTCCTTCTCGGATATCCTCCGACTAGGAACGATTAAGAATATGTGTGTTTAAGTGATCAGTCTCATTAATATGATCTCATCATAATTTGATCACTATAGCACATATTCACGGACTTCATTATGAAATGATAATTAATGCGATTTACACATAATGAATATTATGCCATTATATTAATAAATGAACGAGATTTACACAGTCAGATTGGCTTGTAGGCCACCTAAACCTAACAGAAAGGATATCCCTAGATAAAGAAAAGAATTTGGAACAGTTTTATCATGTCTATGAAGAATTGGAATATAGAAAAACATGTAAAGAGAATTGAAGAACATAGGAGGGGGATTGATTATCTTACTTGTAAGTTAGGATCTCGCCCACTTAGATGACCTTTCACTTTAGAGAGCTTTTCAATGATCTTCCTCACCCTCTTGTTTGAAGAATCATGTGAAAAATTTGCCATCCTCCTTGAATAAATTGATTGATCTTCCTCCTTGATTTCTTAATTTCTCCTTGTTCTTCCCCTCTTGTTCTTGAGTTTTGGAAAGAAGCCTTAATTTTCTCTCTTGATTACTTATTATAATGCTTTGATATGAAGAGAGGGAGGTTTTATAGAAGGATTTGCGAGATTGAGGAGCCCTTTACGAATTGGAAGTGGAACACATTAAAGGAAAGTGGAGTACGGATTTGAGTCAGAGCATAGAACTGTTTCTATAAGTTAAATGGCGTTTGGACGGGGCGACGTCATTTAAATGACGTCTTTGAACAGCCACGCCATTTGATGCATTTTCTGCCTTCCTGTTATTTTTCTGAAATTCCATAATTGCTGATATTTGATATTGATTATTATTCGCTTGAAGTTACTGACAAATTCTGAGTGCAGTAAAGAAGAAAAATGAAGTTGATAATTTCACTAAGGTCTCACTATGGGAGTTTTACTGAGTCTCAACTGTGACTAAAAAGACGGTTATCTCTATCCTTCTATTCTTTCATGTAATTGATTTGCATTATTATTACTATACTATAAATATTTAATAGAGTATATTAAAGACCTTGTGATTTTGATGAAACTGGAATTTGAGTTCTCCTTCAACAAAAACAGTGACAATTCCAGAGAATTCTTAATCGCACGGATAGGCCGTTAGATTGTTAATTGATGGGGACGATGGTTCCGCTCTTGTGAAACAGTGCGTGAACAAACAAGCTTCGGCTTAACACTAAATTACAGAATTGATATCTTGACCCATTAATGACAGTTTAACAATATTACCCTTGATTAATTTATATTTTATTTTATTTTAATTTTTCTTTTAGCCCAGCATGCATCATATAAGACTTTAAAATAATTGTGATAAGAATTAATTATTGATTAAGTTTCAGACCATTGATCTAAAAAAATCCCAACGTGATGTGAAATATTCCATTCCGAATTGATCTCTCAATTGTCTTTGAGGTTTTCTTGAAGATATCCTTAGAATTCTAACCATGCTTGGATCTTTATTTCAAATATTCTTGTATCCTTTTACGATTCACCATAGTTGTAGCACAATCACATTGGCTGGTAACCGCTTTCCATGATGAAACCTACAGAGTTTGTGACCTAGGGTACTTCCCAATCGTGAAAGTTGATCGTCCTTATTTTATTTTCTTGTCTCTTTCATCCAGATAGGATTGATTTCATTGATCTCTTTGAGTTACTTCACTAATCATTTTGAGAAACATTTACATCATATGATGTTGAGAGCGTATCATATCACACCTTAGCATCACCTTTTCAGTGTATTCCATTCCATTTCACTCCCTTGCAAAATCAATGCCAAGGTAGGGCAGCTGTAGACACGCTAATTTAACCTCATATTGAGTAAATTTCATGTCACAATTATAATGCCCCAAAATGGTCTGATATTTAATCATTAATTAATTTTTATTGATTTTTTTCGAAATTTGTTAATTAGCATCGCTCGTGGCCGACGCCATTTAGATTCCTAGCTTAAATTAGTTCGTAATTAAAATTATAAACTCAAATAGATTTAACTAAATAGCATCGCCATAGGCAGACGCCATTTAAGTTCTAATCTGTTTGGGTTTTCGATTTTTAATTCGAATTAATTTCCTAATTATCTAAAGCACGTTGCCCACGGAAGATGCGATTTATATTTCCTAATGTATTTCGGTTTCTTTTTCGGATTTCCTTTCTATTTTGGCTGTTTTAATTAACTAAATGGCGTCCCGTCTGGGCGACGCGATTTGAGAGTTTCCTAGTTAACATGATTTGCCGAGATAATTCGGTTTCCAAAGTTCGGAAGGTTGCTAACTCCTCTATGCCTATCCAAAATAAGTCCGCCCGTGGGAGAGAGTTCTGTTGAAGCCTAAAACACCCCTAAACCTATTCTTATAAATACAATACCCCTTGAACCTTTAAAAAAGGTTGGCCATTGGTGATTTTGAAGTTCAAGACAAAGTGCTTGAAGGCTCGAGAGGAGAAAAACATGGACAATAAGAGAGGCTTCATCTAAAGCTTCTTCTTCATCATCCTCTTCATCCTTTGAAGCTTTTGAAGATCAAGGCTATGGAGGAGCCAACCAACCATCTTCTTTCCTTAATTTCTTTCTAAACTTTTCATTAATTTTATACAGTTTATTCATTGTTTTCCATAGTTCATCATCATTATCATCACTTCATGTTCACACACACATCATTATTCTCTACACCCACATGCATATTAGGGGTTTAAAGAATAACAATCAAGTGAGTAGATTAGTTTAGTTGCATGTTTAAAATTTTTATTATAGTAGATACTACTCTACTCTAGTTCTAATTAAAATTTTTATTTTTGTTTAATCTTTCTTACAAAGTACAAAGAAGAAGAAAGAAGGAAATCTAAAGGAATAACTATCAAGAAATCAAAAACAAGAACATCAATAAAAGGGCTCTCTTTCTTTGGCCGGACATAGAGAGGGAATCAATGACTCAATCTTCCAAATTTGAAAAGGTAACTAATCAATCTTTCTTTTGAAACTTTACAGTTTCTAGCAATCATGTTTTCTTTAGTTTGAATAGTTTTATTATTCATATGAACCACATGAAACTCATGAATATCACATGCATGATTTAAGCACCTACAGCCTTTGGAGTCTGTTTTCACCAATGTGACCAAGCCTACAATACTATAGGTAGGCTTGGTATACTTATTTCTTTTAGTTAAAGAACCGATATGAAAATTATCGTAAGACACATTCAATAAGTACAATCTATTGTATAATGAAGCAGAAACTATTAATTTATTTCTGAAATAAATTAAACAACAATTGTTCCCAACAGATAAAGTGTACCCAATTCTATCTAAACATGAAATAGAAATAATATTTCTTATTATGCTAGGTACATAATAACATTCATCTAATGAAAATGTGTCTCTAGATGGTAGCTTGAGCTTCACTGTCCCCACAGTGATCGCTGCAACTCTTGCACCGTTACCTAGCCTTAGCTCTACCTCACCGGTTCTCAGCTTACGCCTTCTTGTCAATGCCTGCATAGAATTGCAGATATGAGAAACACATCCACTATCTAATACCCATGACGTATAATCTCTAATTGACAAGTTTACATCTATCATATAGATATCTGAAGCATCTTGCTGCTTCACAGTTCCTTGAGCCTTGTCTTTGAGGTATTCTTCGCAATTCCTCTTCCAGTAGCCTTTTTTATGACAGTAGAAGCATTCACCCTTCTCATCACTTTTGCCTTTATCCTTCTTGACAACTTTCTGCTTCTTCTGATTCTTGCATTTACCTTTCCTAAAGGCTTAGACTGCCAGTCTCTTCCGGCTAGTCCTACCAACCATAAGGACTTGGAATTTTTCCTTCACAAGGTTCCCCTCTGCAGTCTTCAGTATAGGGCATGTACAATGGGACTTGGGGTTAACCCTGGGTGAAGAGGTAACATAGGCAGCCAGGGCTTGTACAATGGGAGTCGTCCAGAAATCACCAATTTGATATCATCAACTACTTCGAGGACGAGACGGAATCAATGTCCTTAACATGCTCAACCATCGAGGCAAACGTCTTCTAATCCACTCTCTTAGCAAGTTCTATAATCTTAGCCAAAGATAAGAAAGACAAATAGAGTTGCACTAACCGATCCGCTTTGTTCTCCCACCCCTTTCCACCGTTTCATATCTGACTAGCTATCACTAATGGTCAATTCAGCCCCTAGCTTCATATAATTTACTGCATCTCCTAAGAGCTGATGACGGAATGGACCACTCACCTTTCTTCCTTGACCTCTGTGAGTGCTTAGAATGACTGTGTGATTATCATGAAAAATCTATGTTGTTTAAGTGCAAAATAAAGCCTATTAAAAAGAAACTACGTGAAGTGATCGCCAGAAACTTTTGACTTAAAAGTTCCAAAAGAAAGCTTGATCGCCTACCTGTTTAAACGCGGAAGATATTGAGTCCTTGATTCCCCCTCCTTCAGCCAGCTGAAGAAAGAGAGCCCTTCCTTTTCTTTTGTTCTTGCTGTTGAGTTTTGAAGTTGAGTTTGAGGATCGTCCAGAGTTCTTGTGATTTTTCTTGATTTCCTCTCCTTGATTCTCCTTTTGCAGCTTGCAAGAAATGGAAAGAGAAATGAATAAACAATGATGAGAACTTAAGCAAAGGTAGTATCCATTCTAAATAGAGTTTTAAGCATGCAACTAAACAGCAAACTTACTTGTTGGTGGCTTTTGAAACCCCTTGATCAAATAGGTTTTGAAAAGAATGATGTTGTGGTGTGTGTTGCATGAAGTGATGATGAAGAATGAGAGATTAATGAAGATGTAAAATGAAAATACAGAAATGAAACACTTATGCCGAATTGGATGAAGCCTTGAATTGGATGAAGAATGGACGCCGACTTCTGGAAATAGCAGCGCTTCGGCGTTTAGACGTCGTTACTTCAATCTTCAATCACTAACTCTGATTCTAACTTCTCTCTTTTTCTTTTTTTTAACTTTCAAGATGCAAGGTATTTATAGACTTCTTCTGCGTTTGTGGATTTACATGGAAAATTTTAGGATTTATCCATCTTAACCAACAGATAAATTCAGATTAATTCATCTTTATCTGTAATTATCTAAAACGCGTCTACCCTGGCTGACGCCTTTCAGATTAATTAAGATAAGGATAAACATCCAAGAAAACTTATCTTTATCTATATTAGCTAAAAATGCGTCTACATGTGTAGACGTCTTTTACACTAATTAAGATAAGGATAAACATCCGGAAGAGAAGTAGAAATAGCCTAGAAAACCTAAAACGCGTCGTACCTGACAAACGCCTTTTAGCTAATTAATCAATTGATTAAAATTCAAATTTAAACGTCAAAATAAGAATAAAGTCTAAATGACGTCCACACAGGTCGACGTCTTTTAAACTTCTTCATATTTTAACTGAAATTTGAGTTAAAATCAATTTAATTGATTAACTTAAACATGTCTGTTTGACTCGACACTCTTAGGTGATTAAAAAGATCAATAAAAATTAATCAATGATTAAATATCAGACCATTCTGAGGCATTATTATATGATATGAAATTTACTCGAAATGATGTCAAAATTAGCGTGTCTACAGCTGCCTCACCTTGGCATCGTCTTTGCAAGGGAGTGAAATGAAATGGAATGTACTGAAAAGGTGATGCCAAGGTGTGATGAGACACGCTCTTAACATCACATGATTGGAATTTTTCTCAAAATCATCAATGAAGATAGTTCAAGGAGATCAATGGAGTTAATCCGGTCTAGATGAGGTAGACAAGCAAAAAAAATAAAGTCGATCAACCTCCTCGGAGTGGGAAGTACCCCAGGTCGTAGACACTGTAGGTTTCATCATGGGGAGCGTTTGCCAGCCAATGTGGACGTGCTGCAGCCATGATGGATCTTAAAAGAAAAAACAAGAAATATTGGATAAAGAATCCAAGAAAGGATAGAATTCCAAGGATATCTTCAAGCGAACCTCAAAGATAATCAAGATACTCAATTCAGAATGGAATATTTCATATCATGTTGGAGTTATTTGATTAATGGCCTGAAACTTAATCAATAATTAATTCTTATCACAATGATTTCAAAGTCCTACATGATACATGCTAGGCTAAAAGAAAAATATAAAGTCAAATAAAATATAAATTAATCAAGGATAATATTGTTAAATTGTCATTAATGAGTCAAGATACCAGTTCTTATAATTCAGTGCTAAGCCGAAGCTCGTTTATCCACGCACCGTTTCACAAAAGTAGAACCATCGTCCTTACTAATTAACAATCCAATGGCCTATCCGTGCGATTAAGAATTCTCTAGAATTATCACTGTTTTTTTTTTTTTTGTAGGGGAACTCAAATTCCAGTTTCATCAAAACCACAAGGTCCTTGATATAATCTAGTAAATATTTAACCTATAGTAATGCAAATGAATTACAATAATTACATGAAATAATACAATGGTAGAAATTACCGTCTTTTTAGCCACGGTCAGGACTTCTAAACTCCCACAGTGGGATCTTCTTGATATTTCCAGCTTCATTTGAATTTTCTGATTTTCAGAAACAGGTTCTTCTATTCGAATTCCAACTTTTCTAATGCCTTGTGTCCTGTATATGACTTGAGTAAACAGGTTAAGAATCTATTCAGACTTAGCCCCTTGCCTGGTTAAGTAACCAACTACTTGATCCTATCCTTGGTAGAAGGGTCAAGGGGCATAGCCTTTATTAACAAAGGTAATTGAACTATAAGCAAACTTAAGCAAAATGCAACATGCAAGAAGACAGATGCTCACTGAAAATAAAAGAAATGAGACATACCAAGTGTAATAAGCAAATGCTAACTGAAATATTTTTGTTATTTTGAAATATTCACTTTTGTTTGGGTTTTGAAATATATGCCTTTTTTTTGAATTTTGACATATGTATTTTTTTTATTTTTGACATATGTATTCTTTTTTGGATTTTTGACATATGTATTCTTTTTTTATTTTTGACATATGTATTTTTTTTGGATTTTTGACATACAAGATCAGTATAGTATTCAGATCAAAAGATCATATTCATTTATTAACTTAATTCCCAAATTGTTCTTTAACAACTTAACTTAAAATCCATCGTGTAACGACCCGCCATCCTATGACCGGAGACCCGGTCACTAAATGGATGTCGGCCCATTAACTGCGGGTTCACACCCGGATCTCACACAACACATCTGGAGGAGTAAGTGCTAAACAAGGCTAAATATAACAATCACACGGACTACAAAGGTAAACGAGTGCGCAGAAAGGAAAATAATAATGTCCGTATACAGTCCAACAATAATTACATGTCCAACAAGTTAAATAAGTACAGGCAGAAGGAAAGTACAACAACATCGGGGCATACCCCGGAACTAAGACAGCTGCTGGTCCGCACACCAAGAAGACACCACGCTTCCGCTGCGCCACGAGGTCCACACCTGAAACCGCAGGGAGTGAGCCACACCAGAAATGGGCTCAGTAGGGATCATCCGATCCCCCCCGCCTCCCACTCACACACCCACAAGTGCAACAACAGGAATATATGGCAATTAAGTAAAACAGTAAACATAGCACTCAACGTGATAGGAACCGTACGATAAGCAGTGTAACAAGAACAGTACCAAGTAGCCCGAAGAACCCAACACAAAGTCACGTCTCACAGTCAAAGCCCACGAAGCGACTGAACCACACTGTCGACCGAAGTCAAACGTCGCCTCCCAACACTACCACCACTGCTCACGCCTGTCCACCCCTACAGTGTTCCGGGGCACTGTAGGGTGAGGCAGTGAGTCAAACTAGGACTAGCTGGAACCAGTGTACCGCCACTGCCAGCTACGTGTGCACACAAGCAGTCTAGACTACTGTCCTACCACCGGATTGCCTCCACGCTAGGCCTCAGCGCTTCCAGGAGGGCCCTGGGGACCGGCGAACCCCCGTCAAGCCGAAGCTACAGGAACTACCCACAAACCCAACTCTCCCGGGCTGCGTCAGGCCAAAGGGCTAAGGGTACCACTCGTAACCTTGATCAAAGGTCACATCAGGCCCAGTGGCTAAAGGGTAAACCAACTCCCACCAGCTCTACAGCAAGAAACACGCCGGAAGCTGTCACGACAAACGAGGGAAACCCCGACCCGCTGAGGACAAACAGCGATCCCTCGGATAGCACACCGGCTACTCCGGCCCGTCGGGCTCAAGGCGATCCTGCCTTTCTCAGCCAAAGGTAAAACACACAACATGTACCCCTTCTCCCACCGGTACAGACACCATGACCCTGTCCCCATCGGTCCATGGTGACAAACGTAAACCACAGTCATTCCGAATCCATATTCGTACAAGCACACACACAACATGATTCCATTCATGCAGTAAACCTCCGTCTCAGCGTACAGTTGAAGCACACACACATAGATGATGAAATCTCATTCATGCAGAAGTCCTCAGTCTCAGTATACAACTCAAAGCATGCATCTGAACCATCCCACCGTGAAACATGTATCAAATAACCAGAGTTAAGCATTCCTGTCTTGAATCGCGTCGACCGAGGTCGACGCCATTCAAGCTCCACAGACGGGTTCATTAAAAGCCATATTATCTCTTAAAATGCGTCCACCATTGAAGTCGCCGTTTAAAACGCGTCAGGGTGGCCCGACGCCATTCAACCCAGAAATCCAGATTGCAGAACCCTTAAACGGGGCATTTCCTGCCTAAATGGCGTCATGATGGCCCGACGTCCTTCCAAAAGGCGTCGTCCATACATGACGTCATTTAGCGCAAGAACCCCTAACTCAGGAAACCTCGAACAGGGAGGTTTCTGCCCTAAAACGCGTCGTACTGACCCGACGTCTTTCGGAAAGGCGTCGACCAGGCACGACGCCATTTAGCGCCAGAAACCAGGTTTCCTGGTTCAACCCGAGGGTTTCTCCCTTGAACCCCAAGCACCCGAAAAGCCCCAAAACCAAAAGGGGAAGATGAGAACGTCAAGCACCACGATCATGCTATGAAACCACATCCACAAACATCGCCATTCCCACAAGGAATCCCCCTAAACATGCTCAATCTAACCCCAAACACGCCACATCACGCCAAGAAGCAAACGAGCACACATGCAAGGTTTCGTCCCCCTACCGGTTCTTGAATTCCGCCAAGCTCCGTGCCGCCGTCCCGCCGCACCGCACACCGCGGCCGGTACCCTCGAGGACGCCGCCACTCCACCGGGACGTCGGCCGCCGTCCGGAGAGTGGAACACCGCGAAGGAAGTGGTGGAGGTAGAGGTGAGAGGTAAGGTGGTGTTGGAGTGGTGGAAGAGGAAGAAGAGGAAGGGAAGGGGAAGAAGAGCGTCGGAGAGGGCGAAGAGGGCGAGGAGAGAGAGAGTGAAGGTGAGAATGAGGGAAAGAAGGGGAGGCTCGCGGGGTCAACCAGAATCCCGCTAAAACGCGTCGATCGAGGCAGACGCCAATCAGTCTGACAGGACAGCCGTACTGACAGCGGTCTGAAACGCGTCACCCTCCACGGACGCCGTTCAGACGACAGGACAGGCCGTACTGTCAATGCTCTGGCGCCGTGCCCTGACATCGCAGATGTCGCAGTCTGAATCGCGTCGACCAAGCTGGACGCCGTTCAGACGAAATGACAGGGGCCGTACTCTCGCGGCCCGAAACCCGCCCACGTGGCGCACACGTGGCACAACAACCAACAGACCTAAATGGCGTCCACACATCCTGACGCCTTTTGAAAGGCATCGAGCAGTGCTGACGCCATTCAGCCAAGAATCTCAAGACCCCTCCAGGGTCCAAACCAGGGGATCCGGCCCGAACCCGACCCGAATACTGAACCCGAAACCTCAGTCCTTACACATCGTGTTTGAACTTGTGTTTCCATTCGTGATCCCATTTGATGATTTGACCTTCAGTCAATCTAAGCCATTCCTTAAGTTTGGAGTACGCCTCTTTAGAAAGAAGGGAAGAATAAGTTTAGAAAGCCCATGAGAAGGTTCCAGAGACCTAAAAAGATGTTCCTTTCCTACCCTAGTATCCGTTGGGGTTCGGTCATTTTCTTTCCGGGGTATTTATCGACCTTGCGTTCCCTTTTATTTCATTTCATGGCCTTGATGTAACGTTTATAATGTAATGGCCTTTTGATTTGACATTTAGATTTTTGCCCTTTGCTTTTGCTTTTCTATTCTCTTTTATTATGGGACGGATCTCTCCCATTTTTTTATGACGGCCTTCTACTAAGATGGCGGGTATTCTTGGTAGTCTATTCTAAGCCTCGTTCCGACATCTTGGGTCAAGTATAAAACAAATTTTTGTTTTAAAACGAATGATTTGTACTTTACACTTTTAGTCAAGCTTTCGGTATTCCTTAGGACTTGGTATCTTTTGTTACTCACGAATCAAACGTGTCAGTGTGTGTAATGATGTATTTGAAGTTACATTATCCAAACTAATAAGGAAATTTGAGTTTATAAATTTTCTGATTCCACTGGTCTTTGTACCATGCTGATCGACTCTTTAACCTAAGGGTAGTATTTCTTAAGATGTAAGCCATTCCAGGGATGAGTTAGCTTTTCTCCTTCTGCATTAACAAGACGATAAGCATTATCAGGAAAAGCGTACGATACAACATAAGGTCCTTCCTAGTTGGGTTGGAACTTAGAACGCGGACCGCCAGGTTTTACAAAAATCCTTTTGACGACCATTTCACCGACTTTAAACTTACGTTCAATGACTTTCTTTTGATACAAACGTGCTAGTCTATTTTGATAAACTTTTGCATGATTAGCGGCTGACCATCTTTTCTCGTCTAAAAGTTCCAATTGAGCAAGGAGTGCTGAACGATGTTCATCAATGGAGAATTCCTTATTCAATTGTACTCTTAATGACGGTATAAGGATCTCGTATGGAACTACCGCCTCTATTCCAAATGTTAAGGAATAAGGAGTTTGCCCAGTGGGCGTGTGTATTGAAGTTCGGTAGGCCCATAGAGCCTCAACCAATTTTTCTGGCCAGTCTGCAAATTTATTAGATTTGCACGTCTTTTTGATGATTTTTATCAAGTCTTGTTAGTTGCCTCTACTTGGCCATTGCCTTGCGGATAATAAGGAGACGAATGATGCAATGCAATTCTATACCTGTTGTAGAGATCTTTTAATTCTTGTGACAAGAACTGCGGTCCGTTGTCGGTGACGATGGTGCTTGGAATTCCAAATCGGGTGATGATGTTCTTCATGATGAACTTGCAGACGGTTGATGCTTTGATCTCCACGTACGCTTCAGCTTCTGCCCACTTGGTGAAGTATTCCGTTGCCGTGAGAATGAAAGATTTTTGCTTGATGCCGGAATCTGGATTACCAAGGGTTCCAATAATGTCGAAAGCCCACATGGAGAAAGGCCATGGGGAAGAAACAGGATGGAGTGAAGATGTAGGAGAATGAATTTTGTCGGCGTGAAGTTGACACTTAACACACCTACGGACATATCCTACACAGTCTTCTTCCATGGTTGGCCAATAAAATCCTTGTCTAAGGATCTTCTTTGCTAGTATCTGTCCATTGACATGGCCACCACAAACTCCACTATGAGCTCCTTCCATAACCTTCCAAAGCTCATCTTCGTCTAGACATCTCAGAAGAACTCCATCAAAATCTCTCTTGTACAATGCTCCTCCAACTAGTGTGTATCGTTGAGCAACTCTCCTGATAGCCTTTTTCTCCTCAGTTGTAGCTTCCTCAGGATACGATTGATCTTCACAATATTTGGCAATTTCATAGTACCATGGCTTCTGTTCATCATCCATCTCTTCTAACAGCTCTATCAACATAATTTCTCTCTTTTCCACAATATCTCCGTCCCTGACTTTCTTCAGTAACTTCTCCTTAGTTCTAAGGAATGAAGGGTCTTTCACGGCGGGTGAAAGACGCCTATGAACTATGATTGATTCGGATTGCTTGCTGATTGGAAAATTAAGAGAAGATGCCAATGAAGCTAGAGCGTCGGCTAAGATGTTTTGATTCCTAGGGATATGGACAAAGATCAATTTCGTAAAAAGCTTTGAATAAGCAGAAGTAAGTTCTTGATAAGGCTTGAGCTTGGGATCAAGAGTTCGATACTTGGTCAGCACTTGGCGAAGAATTAATTGACTATCACCCACAATCCTGAGTTTGGTGGCACTATGAAAATGAGCAGCCTCGAGGCTAGCAAAGAGTGCCTCGTATTCAGCTATTTTGTTAGTGACTGGAAAATCAAGCTGAAAGGCTTCGGGAATGGTGACACCTTCAGGTGATAACCAAACGATACCGATCCCCTTTCCATGAGAATTCAGAGCTCCGTCAAAATGCAGAGTCCACATATCATCTCTGATTTGATTTACGGACATCAGTTCCTCATCCGGAAACTCTGATCGGACTGGATCAAATCGAGGAAGGGGATGATGAGCGAGATGTTCCGCTATGGCATAGCCCTTGATCGCTTTCTGCTGAATGTAAGTGATATCGAATTGAGATAGAAAGCTTTGCCATCGCGCTAACCTATCAGTAAGAACAGATTTCTCCAGAAGGAATTTGATCGGATTCATTCTAGTAATGAGATGGACTTCATGGGCCAAAAAATAATGCTTCAATTTCTGCACAATCCAGACCAATGCTGCACATGTTTTCTCCATTGCCGTATATCTCTGTTCAGCGGGGTTGAGAAGTTTGGAGAGATAGTAGGCTGCCCTCTCCTTTCCTTCTTCATCCTCTTGTGCTAGGACAGCCCCCACTACATCATCCAGGACAGAAATGTAAAGTATCAACGGTTTGCCTAGAGATGGTGGTCTCAAAACAGGAGGACTTGCTAAATAGTTCTTTAATCCATCGAATGCCTCCTGACACTTATCGTCCCAATCGAATTTGACTCCTGGCTTGGTAAGCTCGTAAAACGGTTTACACCTTTGTGAGTGTTGGGAGACAAAGCGGCGAATAAATTGCAACCTCCCGATTAATCCTCTTAACTCCTTCAAGTTTTTGGGAGGTGGCATTTCTCTGATAGCCTTCGCCTTATTGGGATCGATCTCAATTCTCCGTTTGCTGACGATGAATCCAAGTAATTTTCCTGAAGATACCCCGAATACACACTTCTTGGGGTTCATCTTTAACTGATACTCTCTCGATCTCTCTAATACCCTTGCCAAAACTTTGACGTGCTCAGCCTTTGTCTTAGATTTAACCAATAAATCATCCACATACACTTCCAGATCTATGTGCATCATGTCATGAAATATTGCCATTATAGCCCTCTGATAAGTGGCTCCAGCATTCTTCAATCCAAATGGCATGACAACATAGCAGTATGTTCCCCAAGGTGTAGTGAATGACGTTTTCTCTTGATCTTCTTCTGCCAGCTTAATCTGGTTGTATCCTGAAAATCCGTCCATAAACGATAAAGTCTCATAGCCAGCAGTGTTATCAATGAGTACATAAATATGAGGCAATGAAAAATCGTCTTTAGGACACGCCCGGTTCAGATCGCGGAAGTCAATGCAAATCCTGACCTTCCCGTCCTTCTTCATAACCGGGACTATGTTGGCCACCCATTGTGGATAAAGGACAACTCTAATGAATTTGGCTTTATGCAATTTGTCGACCTCTTCCTTCATCTTTAGAGCCATTTGTGGGTGGAATCACCTTAATTTCTGCTTGACCGGGCTAGCTCCTTCCTTTAATGTCAACCTGTGTTCAACTAAAGATGAGTCTAACCCTGGCATATCTTCATAACTCCAGGCGAAAGTGTCCATATAGTCCTTAAGTACTTGTACCATTGCCTTCTCATCCTCTGTAGAAAGATTTTTGCTGATGAGGACAACCTTAGGTTCGTCTTCAATCCCTAAATTGATTTCTTTGATGGGCTCTTCTATGGAAGCTGAGGGTTCATCGAATCTTTTCACTCCACTGGCATATGCCTCAGCTGCGTCCTCGTCATCTTCCTCATCTTCAACAATGGAGTCCTTTTCATGTACTAACTCATACACCCCATACCCATCATTGACTGACTCATCATCCATACAATCTTCTGGCATCTGAATTGGATTTTCTAAGAACTGAGGGATTAAAGAACAAGAAAAATATTTATCAGCTAAGTCCTGGAGGTATCTATCTGGAATTCGCCTACCCTTAGGTTTCCTAGACTTCCTAACCTGACTAACCTGCTTAAAACTAGACTGCCTAACTTCACTAAACTCCCTATTATAACCTAATGAAGATGAAGCAGGATGGAAATCCTGGGATACAAGTGGAAATACAAGAGAATCCTCCCGAGGGGAGGGGCAGAGTAGATCTAGGAGAGAATCTTGACCGAAAGACCCGTGCAATGGGGTGTGATCGGACAAGTAAGAGGTTTCCTCGATGAGGATCTGGGAAGAATTTGTTGCCAAATTGGCATTTTTTTTTGGACAGTGGAAGAATTAAGCATAAAGTAGGAATGAATACAAATAGAAGGAGAATTAGATGGAGGGAGTGGCACCAGGGACAAGGGGTTAGGGGGATCATACAGTAGTATGTCCCATATCAAGTCATACATCCTCTCTAGATCGAGAGGAGGTTGTGGAATGAGGTCCCGAGGGGACAGAGTAATCATAACGGGCGGAGGCCGCGGAATATCTTCAATAATGACCCGCGACCAAGTCGGGGTCAAGAGCAATGTACGGAATAAAGTATGGAGCATGAAGACATGGGAAGGGTATGTCCCCCTCCAGAGCAGATCTGTGGTGTAGCCAGCTTCATAGGGGTCATCTGGCTCCCCTTCGTCGGTCTCTTCAGACAGCAATATCCGTTTGTCAAAGATAGCACCAGGACTTTCAATCAGCTCATCAATCTGCGGCGGCCACTTGGGTTCTGCCGGATCTAGAAACAGTCTGTTCAGTGCAATGTAGAGGTCTCTCAGATCGAACCACCTGTACCATTCACATTCAGGATCATGGAATTTTCATCTTTTCATAGGCCGCAGAGCCTCCAAGGATTGGTACGTAAGTAGTTCTGAGCAATGCCTGGCCAAGTCTCTCCCATATATATCATGGAAGTCAAAACACGAAGTAATGACCACCGTGTTCTCATGACTAATTATGGGCCCCTTCACAAAATGTGTATACAAAGTCCATGTTAGGGGATCTCGGCCTTCCTTGGGTGGTGTAGACATCGTCTCCCAGACTTTCTGACCTTCTTGCTGAACAATATCTTGTTTCAGTTTTCTCGGCCTGTAGCCCAAACCGCTTCCAGGTGCTCCTCGATGATCTTTGACAGGAGTGGTCTTGCCTTGTAATTGTGTGCCCAGACCTCTTCCAGGCTTATAGCCACTCTTCATCATAATTCTCCATCCTGGGGTACTCATGCACTTCCCCCTTTTTATGGCATTTAACGGGTAAGGAGAAATAGTGGCGACTTTCAGAGGATCAGCCACTGGATGGTAAATCTGTAATACCGACAGAAAAGGTTGTCGGCCAGGTAAAGCAGTAGATTTAACATTCAAAGTATGAGCAGCAGTAAGGATCGGCATGCTCGTCACTTTAATAATTCGTCCTTTGAAGGGAAATTTGAGGCATTGGTGATTCGTGGAAAAAATCGCCTCGAGAGTTTTTATGTAAGGACGACCCAAAATGGCATTTATAGAAGGGTCGATTTTCAGAATGTGAAATTCGACCTCTGCATGACTTACAGGGTCTAGCTCTACTTTCAAATAAACCATTCCCAGAGGGGAACGGGTAGAATTGTCATATGCTGTCACAGAGATAGAGCTAGGCAGCCATTTTTCTTTGGGCACACCGCACAGCTCCAGGGTCTTCGGAGGTAAAACATTGATCGAAGCCCCTGTGTCAACCAGACATGCATCCACGGCCTTCTTGCAGATGTTGACCGTGATGCTCAGAGCCATGCTTCTAGCTGCTGGCGGTGCTAGTCCCGATGTATGAAATGTAATGGAGGGCTGGTCCCCCTGAGGAACTAATAGTGCTGTAATCTTCTCTACCGGCACGTCCTCGTTGACCATCACCTTCTGCAAATATTCCATCAAGGCTTCTTGGTGACTTTTCGATCTTTTGATCAGTTCAAGTATGGAGATCCGTGCCGGTGTTCGATCCAAATGTTTCAACAAATCATATTAAGTGTCTGGTGCACTCTCTTCATTGTGTGTTTCCCCTGGCGGCTGTGATGGGCCGTCTCTAACTGTTGACTGAGGAAATACTTTGTTGAAAATTCTTCCACTCCGGAGCGTGTGTTCCTCAACCGTGGAAGATCCGGGTGACACTTTGAGTACCGCAGAGTTGGGTGGTGTAGGTGATGCGTGGTATTGGTATGTAGGTGATGGCGTGGGGTTAGGTGGTGGTGGCGTGGTGCGGATTAAAGGTTTAGACGGTTGGATGGTGGATGGGTACGTGATTGGAGTGGACGAAATAGGGAATGGTATGCGTAATAGCGGTCTGGATGGTTGGATAGTGTCTGGGTAGGCGGTAGTGGTAGCGGGTGAAATAGGAAATGGTACGCGTAATAGCGGTCTGGATGGTAAGAGGGACGCGTAGTTGGTTTGCGGTGGGTTATTTAGTGGAGGCGTAGGAGTGTGAGGCGTAATAGGCTTGAGGAAGGCGGGTGGTGGTAATGGGTTATTGGTGGCAGGTGTCGGTAGAGGGGTGATGGTAATGGGTTGCGGCCTGGGTATGTGGATGGTGCGGCGTGGTGGCCGTTCTGCGGTACTCGGAATATGACCCGTTGAATAAAGAGAGGAAGAGTCCTCTATTCTCCACTGTTGCCCACGGTCAGCCTCAGACTGGCTGTTTGTTAGAATATGGGCAACTTGGTTTTGGTTTTGGTGCTCCGGGAGCGGGTTCTGCACTATGCCCATGTTGGGTGGTGGTGCCACTTGCGCTGGTGGTCTTGCTTGCTGCTGCTGCTGTTGCTGCTGTGGTCTTCTTGCCTTCAAGGCTGATATGTACTTTTTCATTTCCTCCCAGTCTATGCCGCCCTGCTCATTGAGATCATGAATATAATCTCTAAACTGCAAGCAGGTGTCAATAGTGTGCCCAGGTTGCCTATGGAAATAGCAATACCTGGACGTGTCGGCATTCTGAGGCCAAACTGCCTTTTCTCTTGGCAAGACTAAGGCATTAGCTGCCATTAGAGCACTGAAAATGTCTGCCAAAGATTCTGGGAGGATTGGATATTCTGCCCTCTTAGGGCCTAAGGGTCTTCTCTGCTGATTATAGTCAGCAGGAGGAGGGACATTATGGTATGCCGGCGGTGCGCGCGGCTGATACTGCTGTTGCTGCTGGTACTGCTGTTGTTGTGGCTGCTGGTACTGCAATTGCCGTTGCGGCGGCTGTTGTGGCTGTTGCTGTTGCTGGTTCGGCTGCTGGGGCTGCTGATATTGGGGCTGCTGATACTGAGGGTTCGGCTATTGCCTATACCCCTGCTGGTTCGGCTGCGATGGCCTCTGGTACTACTGCTGATTCCTCACGAACTGGGGCGAATTGTTGTTCATGCTACTGACTTGCTCATGAGAGAGCGTGCCCTCAGTAGTCGGACATGTGCTGGGAGAGTTTGGCACTGCAGGCTTCCGAGGCGGAGGCCTGCTAGGTCTGTGAGGATCAAAGACGCTAGAGAACGTAGCGTCCTTGAAGGCGTTCTGACAGTACCGTGCTCTTTCATAGAGCTCTGCCATGCTGGTCAGATTGTTCAGGGAGAGGACTAGTTTGAACTGAGGCGTGGCATTGGAAATCAACATCTTCACTTGCTCCGACTCGGACAAGTGATCTTTCACTTTCTCGGCCAAGCCTCGCCATCTGTCGGCAAAACTAACAAACTCCTCATCGGGTTTCATCTTTTCTACTATGAGGTCAGTGATGGACAGGGAGGGTGCGACTCTGTCTTGGTATCGTTGAATAAATTTTCGAGAAACGATACCATAGTCCTCTACTTCAGAGGGTTCCAAGGAAAAGAACCATTCAAGGACTGGTCCCTCTAAAGATCTCCTGAACAAAAAGGCCAACGACCTCTTGTCGTTCTGCCAGAAGGATGATTCGTACATGAACTCCTTCAGGTGTGTGAAGGGGTTACCAGTACCGTTGTACTTCCGGTACACTGGCATCTCGGAGGGTGGCAGGTGGAACACTGGCAGGCTCGGTAAATTGATCTCTGGTGCAGCTTTAACCCCCATCATCTTCTGGAGGTTGTTGAATTGTTCATCCATGCGCTCCATTTTGGCCAGCAACGCTTGCGTGGTCAGATCTGCCCGGGGAGGAGGAGGAGGTGGAGGTACTTGATAGGCCTGTTACCTAGAGTACGTCGGACAAGGGGGACAGTAAAGAGGAGGTCCGGCAGTGCTTCCACCATACCCAAGGGCATTTTGATAAGCAGGCGTGAGTGGTCCAGCCGGTTGCCTAGAAGATGAAAGTTGCGGCCCAGCTGGCCGAGAAGTGATATGGAGGCCCTCTATGGCCTGATGAATGTAAGGAGGGTGAAGAGGAGGTTGCTGAGGGATAGTAGGGGGAGCCACAGGGTTCGGCTCGGCAGGCTGCGTGGGTGCCTTCCCCTTCAGAATAGACTGGATCGCCTCGAACTGCTGAGGGTCCAGACGGGAGGCAAGAACTCCCAAAGCATTGACGAGATCCGAAGGATCAGAGGACGAGGGATCATTCTGATTCATGTCTCCCTCGATAATAGGATCGGGAATCGCATACTCATGCGGGGGAGGATCAGAATATTGATTATGAGGATGAAAGAGAGGGGTCCGGACATTCCCATCTTGTCGAAACGGAATGGGGACAGAATTACGGGAGGCATCAGCATCTCTCCCGCTCTCATAGTTGTAATCAGAATCACGAGGGGCATTAGCATCTCCCTCGTAATTGACCATGGCGTCTGGAGCCACACTCAAGTCCCTGCCCGATCGAAGCAGCATGATGTTAGATTCTTTTTTTCAAGGATTGACAAACAAGTTGCGCAGAGATTTAAACAAACAAGTGGATGTTTAGCGTGATTTTAAGATTCTTTGTTGAGTTATTTGGATTTAATTAAACCACAAATTCACTCAAGGGATAGGATCCTAGTTTCAGTTCAGTATCCACCGTTACGCTCTATGGCTTTCTCTCACAACGTTTATGGAATCTAACCGGGACTTCAACTGGTATAACCAGCCCGATGATCAAGGAGGAGTACCTTGATTTTGGGGACTTATGGAGGCCTCAACACCAACTTCTCTAGTCTGATCAAGGGACCAACCCAATCAGAGAGAGTTGATGACGTCAAGTAGAGTGTTCCTAACAAAAGGAGGGTATTAGCCTCAATGCGTATGACCTGTAGCCTGGATGGCCTCTAATGCTTAATACATAATGGGTAATTAGCACGCAGGTCACAAAAATATGAGAACTGAAGAAAAATAAGAAACTACCTGAATCGCGTCAAGGGTAGTCGACGCCTTTCAAGTAGAACCTTAATTTTTCATAGAAGCTCAGATTGCAGACAGCAGAGAAATAAGACTGAAAGGCGTCTGGGTATAACGACGCAGTTTGAAACGCGTCGCTATTACTGGACGCTTTTCAAGTCGCAGAAGCAGTTTTCCAGGAAGAATTTATGGGTTGATTCCTCCTTAAACAGGATAAAAACAACAAATAATCAGTTCATGCAAGATTTTTTTTTGTTTCAGATTTTAACATGATGATTTTAGCAACTAAACAACTAAGATATCAATTAATCACTCAGCATTTCATCACAAAAACAGCTTTTTTAACTAATCAACGGGGAGGGCAAGGTCTTGCCACTGGGGTGTGCACGTGGTGCACGTGGGAAATTAACTAAACTAAAAACACTCACCAATTGGTGAGGACGAGTCGAGAGACACAAGTGGTGCACCGCGGGTGCCCGATTGATGATAGCAAGAACAAAAGAATTAAAAAGATGGCGAGACCAAGTCCCACCGTGATCGCCAAAAGAGCTGTGAGTGCTTAGAATGACTGTGTGATTATCATGAAAAATCTATGTTGTTTAAGTGCAAAATAAAGCCTATTAAAAAGAAACTACGTGAAGTGATCGCCAGAAACTTTTGACTTAAAAGTTCCAAAAGAAAGTTTGATCGCCTACCTGTTTAAACGCGGAAGATATTGAGTCCTTGATTCCCCCTCCTTCAGCCAGTTGAAGAAAGAGAGCCCTTCCTTTTCTTTTGTTCTTGCTGTTGAGTTTTGAAGTTGAGTTTGAGGATCGTCCAGAGTTCTTGTGATTTTGCTTGATTTCCTCTCCTTGATTCTCCTTTTGCAACTTGCAAGAAATGGAAAGAGAAATGAAGAAACAATGATGAGAACTTAAGCAAAGGTAGTATCCATTCTAAATAGAGTTTTAAGTATGCAACTAAACAGCAAACTTACTTGTTGGATGGCTTTTGAAACCCCTTGATCAAATAGGTTTTGAAAAGAATGATGTTGTGATGTGTGTTGCATGAAGTGATGATGAAGAATGAGAGATTAATCAAGATGTAAAATGAAAATGCAGAAATGAAACACTTATGCTGAATTGGATGAAGCCTTGAATTGGATGAAGAATGGACGCCGACTTCTGGAAACAGCAGCGCTTCGGCGTTTGGACGTCGTTGCTTTAATCTTCAATCACTAACTCTGATTCTAACTTCTCTCTTTTTCTTTTTTTTAACTTTCAAGATGCAAGGTATTTATAGACTTCTTCTGCGTCTGCGGATTTACATGGAAAAATTTAGGATTTATCCATTTTAACCAACAGATAAATTCAGATTAATTCATCTTTATCTGTAATTATCTAAAACGCGTCTACCCTGGCTGACGCCTTTCAGATTAATTAAGATAAGGATAAACATCCAGGAAAACTTATCTTTATCTATATTAGCTAAAAATGCGTCTACATGTGTAGACGTCTTTTACACTAATTAAGATAAGGATAAACATCCGGAAGAGAAGTAGAAATAGCCTAGGAAACCTAAAACGCGTCGTGCCTGACAAACGCCTTTTAGCTAATTAATCAATTGATTAAAATTCAAATTTAAACGTAAAAATAAGAATAAAGTCTAAATGGCGTCCACACAGGTCGACATCTTTTAAACTTCTTCATATTTTAACTGAAATTTGAGTTAAAATCAATTTAATTGATTAACTTAAACATGTCTGTTTGACCCGACACTCTTAGGTGATTAAAAATATCAATAAAAATTAATCAATTATTAAATATCAGACCATTCTGAGGCATTATTATATGATATGAAATTTACTCGAAATGATGCCAAAATTAGCGTGTCTATAACCTCAAATCGATATGTATAATTGACAGAAACTACTTTAAAAAAGGAAAAAGTAGGGCTTTTATGGAATATCCAGAAAGAAAGGAGTGAAAGAACTCAACTAAAAGGACTTTTAGTGCTTGACTGAAAGGAGAGGGTCCGAAGGAGCTCGACCAACAGGAAAGGAGAGGTTCTTCAAGAAAAGAAGCTACAGTTCAAAGATGTCTTGTAATCCCGTAGTTACGAGACTTGCTCCCCACTTGCTGAGCTCTGTAAATTGGCGTTGCTTTTGGCCTCTTTAGCTATTTCTTTTGTTGGAACTCTGTAAACCCCTTTCGAATTGAATGATTCAGTGTGATTTTCACACTCACTATCGCTCGACCCAACCAAAGCCCTTCACTCCACTCAAAATAGCGTCTATTAGAAAGTATATCATGAGTTGAAAGACTCATTACAACTTGTGCTTTTGTCAAGGGCAAGGGACCAGCTCATTCACCAGAAATCTGCCTAAGAAAGACCTATCCGAAAACAAAGAGGGTTTCGTAGCTAATCTGTCGAAAATAAAAGACATAGGGGTGCACTCTTGGCTAATCGGTCTTTCTGGAAAACCTATATTCTAGGGTGGCCGATTCTCCAGTGATATCTTCTGTTTTTTGCGTCTTCAATCTTCTTTGAATGCCTCTGCCTGACTCGAGCCAACTACGATTAGGATCATAGGGTTAAGATAGGGCTAGGCTTTCTCTCATGGGTGTGATTGTATTAAATATGGGGGGCCTTTCGCCCTTTCATCACTTTGGCCTGGAGCCAGGTAACCCACGGGGCGGTGAGCACTTTGCCTAGTTTTCACTCATAAGTCATTTACACACGGTATTCTTTTGATTCTTATAGCTTATGTTTTAACCGTAATCTTTGGCCCTAGCGCAACCAATAGAAAATCAACAAGAAGTAACATGTAACAAGATTGACGGACGAATTGGCCATTCAACTGCTTATTCGAGACCGAAGTCTTTGTACACTTTCCTGCGATTGCTAGCTAATTTCCTCTATTGCCTAAAGTTTTGGAATCAAATCATTCCCCAACCCATAGAACCATACTGAGTCAGGGGAAGAAACCAAGGTCTTGATAGAGCCTATCCGAAAGGTTGTAAAAGATTGACTCATCTCTGGGGCAGAAATCCACTGTCGACCGACGCCCATGAATTTCTTTCGTTGATAGACCTAGTCCTCAACTCGGAGATGACTACTTGACTTTTTTTTCTACCTCCACAGCAAGACTAAGTTCAGTTCCCACTTAAGGTCACCGGATTAGCAGAGAAGAGCTAAAGAACTTCTTTTTTGTCTTGGTTACTTATCCAATTCATATTCAACAAAGACATTCCCTACTCTTTTTCAGTTTGTTTGCTAATGCGTGTACTTCATTGATTTATGGGAAAACCATGCGTTAATAGCTTCTTCCCCATCAACTGCCTCTTCACCATCAGAACAAAGCATTTATGGCTTTCACGGCCTCGGATCGACTACTGATTCACGGGGAGAATCTTTCCATTTCACTGCTTTGAGCGTACTCCACCTTCTAGGTAGCTAAAGCTACCCTTGTCTATCATATATCTTCCTCTGGCTTGACTCTTTGCTCCTCCTGGTACTCCTGAGCCTTCCCCCTGGAAAAAACCTCCACATGCGGTTGCTCTTACTGGTATTTGGTTCCCGATTCGTTCCACTGCTGCCACTTGAACTGAATTTCGATGATTTCACTTCTTTCTGGGATGTGAGAAAGCGCGGCTTTCCTTCTCCGACTTGACTCTATTCCATGCCAAGATCGAGAGAGAAAGGACTAGTCCTGCTTAGAGAGAGAAAGGGGATGGAAGTTCGAGCTAGCATTACGATTTGAATTTCAGATCAATCGAGATTGAGCCAATCCCACGCTTTTGCGAAAAACCGAGAGATAGGGGAATAGCACCACCAAAAAGACAGAAAATCCGAGAGTCTCATTAGAGCTAGAGATCCGTATATTCGGAAATGAAAGAATTGTTGCCGATGAAGCCAATATGTTATCCTAGCCTGGAGCCTATTTTTGACTTGAATATGCGGCCTTTCCTATTCTTTTATTCTTTTACTAGTTGGGGTGGAAACATGGGTTAGAGCTTGAGTCAAAGAATGGTGGAGTGGAGAGACTAATGTTCTCCGCCTCAGCACCCCCAAGCTCCGGTACGCAATGCAAACCTTATTTGATCCCGCTGTGATGCTATCGAAAAATGCAAGAAACTCATTTTATGAGGAGCGCAAGACTCAACTTAACTTAAGCTCGAGACCTCATCTGAATAGGTTTGTCTACGTTCCTGTTGATTTGACTTGGGATTGCCCGCGAAAGCCATAGCCCTTTAATTGCTTAGGAGAAGCGGCCTTATTTAGTTGTCCTCTCATCGGGAAAAGAAGGAGAGGCTCAAGTTCCCAGACAACTATATTGTTACTAGCTAGAATGAATTAATGCGCATTGCCAGATACTAAGTGACCTTCTCTACGGCCTCAGTCCAAGCCAGGGACAAAAGCAAAGGTGCCAGTCCAATGAGGGAGTTCGGCTACGCAGCTAAGATAAGCTTACTTTCCGAACAAGAAAGGATATCTACATTCTTGGGATTCAACTTGACTTGCTAACTGATCCAAGTACGATAGGAGGAGAATACCAGCCAAGTCACAAGTCATCAGACCAAAAAAACCACTCACTCAGGTCATTCTCTGCGTATGCTCGTTCGGGCTCGGGAATTCAAGAAAGGGTACCTTGTG
Source organism: Zantedeschia hybrid cultivar (assembly GCA_030544215.1). NCBI lineage: Eukaryota > Viridiplantae > Streptophyta > Magnoliopsida > Alismatales > Araceae > Zantedeschia > Zantedeschia hybrid cultivar. The sequence continues at coordinate 7,229,648 of JARZZO010000013.1, read as the reverse complement.
GTAGTCCTGACTATCGATTTACGGGAAATCTGTTGTTCTTCCCTTTTCTTACTAGACCTTCCCCCCCATTATCAAATCTACTCAAATTTGACCAAGGAGCAGCGGATCTTGCTGCTGCTACTAGCGTATTTTCCACTATGTTTTAGCGGATGACCAGCATCAGCAATGAGTAAAGAATACGCCGCCTACTTGACTTTTTCTTCTTTAACAAGACCCGAACTTGAGTATTTTCTTGGCTTGGAGGTCACTTCCTCGTGGATATTTGCTATCTCAGATCAAATAATGTCATGACTTGATCACTCGAGCTCAACTCAATGATGAGAAGACTGTTGACACTCCTTGGAGCTTAACGTCAAACTCCGTCCGACTAATGGATCACCACTATATGATCCGACGTAGTACAGACAGTTGGTCGGCAGTTTGGTTTGTCTGACTTATAAGGAACCAAGTTCGGGAGAAGCATATGGATGGCTACCAGAACTTGACTCGGCAGTGGAAGAACTCGCTCCAATGCAGCATGAGAGGAAGGGGGCACCATCTTCAAAACGCTCTGATGGAGGAGATGGAATACGAGGTTCAAATGCTTCCACTCGGTTGGATGACATTGGAGAAAAAGAGGGGAGCCAGAGGGAATTTCTTTCATTGAGTTGGCTGGTTAGCCAGCGTTTCCATCAAAACTAGGAAATGGGTAGGACCTGCTGCTTAGCTTCTACTTGACAGAGATGGACAAGAGGACGACGCATTGCCTGCTTCACCAGTGTTAGGGCTTGCTTGCTTGGTTCTGTTCGACTTCGCCTGCGCTCGTAATCAAAAGATTAATACAGTAGAACGATGATTTGAAGACAGGCGGGGCATCATGGCTTGCGTGCGCGAAACTTCAAACCGGTTGAACTTCAGTAATTCAACTAAAGTTTTATGGATCTTGTTCATGTTAAAATTAACTATGAACTGAGCATATGATTGTGGAAGTGAAGATAACACAAGGTCTGTATGCATCTCCTGGGGAAGTGGGACCCCAAGAGCATCCAACTTTTCCACCCATTCTATCATCTTCAGCACATGAGTCTGTACTGAAGATCCCTCTACCATCTGAGCCTTGAATAGATTCTTAGATATCTCATATCTTTCGATTCTACTCTGCTCACCAAATAGCTCCTTCAAATGTTATGGTGCGACATTTTAGCCTGTAGGAGATAATCAAATTTTAATTAGCAAAATTCAATTATTAATGGAAAATAAGATATGGACTTTATTTTCTAGTTTTATTCCTACTAATTTTCGTCGGACTATATAACCATCAGATATACAGAACGGGAGACGCTGACTATCTCCTAGTGGGGATCAGAATCTCCAAGTACCACAGTATGATCTCGGGTAAACACATAATGTCATACTACTATCTTAGAGTAATTATCTCATGGTAATTGTAACTCCTTGCAATATCCGATCTTATTTTGTCTCCCAGGTTATTAATGGTTCCGGATAAACACAGAAGACCATTATGCATGGTCTAAGCTTTACCATCAATACGTGATGGAGTAGAGTAGGAATATAGCCTCCAGTTAAACACTTGGATAGCTATATCGTTCCTCTATTCCAATCTCAAGGCATCTAATGCCATAGTTAATAGTCCTCTCATCAAATGATGGCAAATCTAGGATAAACACGTAGAAAATGCCGCTACTAAATTAAGTTCTAAAAACTATATTGATGGAGAGCCACGCGGGGCATTCTTAATGATTCGCGCTACGGCTTAGACTTTATAACAAAGGTTTTATTTTATTTGTTTTGGTCTCATCCAATGTGATAGTATTTTAAAATATCGTATATATTATATATACTATTAACCTAGGTAATTTGATTCATAATCAAAAGAAATAAATACACATCGCATACATGTCATGGTGTGGTCATACATAGCACTGTGGTTTGACTTAAGCCAAACAGTCAAACACACACACACACGTACACAATATAACAATTATATCATGAGACTGCAAACTCATAGACTGAATGAACTCCTTCATTTCCTTCTTAGTTGCAGTTGTGGATCATCCTCGCTCCAAGTTCAGCCGCCTCGTTCAAATTACATTATAAATTTATAATTTACATGATAATTTAAAGAAGCCTTATGGTGAGTACATCAAGGAGGGAGGTAGAGATACAATGAAATAAGAGAGAGGCAGAGGTATGCAGACCTCTATTTATTAACAATTAATAATAATCCAAACACACACATACCATCAATCCATATCCACACATCATCACATGAAATTATATCATGACCACCGTGCAATTTTTTAATTAAACAAACCCACATGAATTAGCACATCACATGGCTAGAATCTTCGAAAATATATAATTTGGTTTCATAAACCAGGGACCAAACAAAATTTGGATTTGAATTTTTGAAAAGTTTTTATTTTGTTTAAACATGCTGATTTAAATCAAATTTAAATAAACAATCACATCCAATTACATGTGCTAAAACTCCAAATTGATAGATTTATAATATTCCATGCAAGCTAAAATTATTGCAATTAAAGAAATTAATTTAAAAATTAAATTAACTATCTTTAATATCCCTTAATCTAACAATTACATTAATGAACTAATTAACAACATTTGTTAAATATACCCATAATAATTAAATCTATTTATTGGCCTTTAACAATTATAAAACAAAAGTTAATTTAATTATAAAATCTCATTTTAAATTTAAATCAAATTATGTAATTGAAAAAGGGCAACAAATAAGGAAATAGGGGAAATAAAGGGGGTTAATGGGCCAGGTCAAAGGGGGTCAAACGGCCCAGGCGGGCCAGGCCCGGTCCGGCCCCTGGCCCGAGCCAAGCTAGCGCCTAGCTCGGTCCCAGACCCGCCCCATGGGGCGGGCCTGGCCCGGGTCGAGCGCCCAGGCCCAACTGCGGGCCCGCCCTCTTCACCCGACGAAGATAAGGAAACCCTAGCTGCACAGGGTGAAGGGAGGTGACGCCCCGCCGCCGACAGCTTGCCTCGCAGGTGCCGGCCAACGGGGCCCTGCCCAGTGGGGGGTCGTTTGGCGGCTAGGTTTGCCGGCGACGGCGCCGATGACCCCTGGTTGCCGACAGCTTCCCCCCCTAAAACCCCTTCTTGTGTGCTTGAGCAACCCCCCACCCCCGCCCCCCCCAAACCGAACCAACAGGAATATGGAGTAGGAGAAGGGGTCGGTCGTGGCCTTCCCTGGCGCCAGTCGACAGCCAATAACCCTCGGGGAGGGATCCAAAACTCCAGTGAGCAATCCCCAACTCTTGGTGTGCCCGTGAAGACCCCGATTCATGCCCGTTCTTCGTCAAACAATGAACACGAAACACATACAGAAAATTCAAATTTTAATGCAATAAATTACTGTTAATTAACCACGTTCATCTGATGAACATGGATCATGCAATTAAAATCAGAAACTAGCATGGAATCAATTATAAAAATGACAATCCGGAGACCGAAACGGCGAAGAACACAGTGGAACGTGGCTCTGATACCATTGTTTGGTTCGCTGTGTCTGCTCCGAAGTAAATGCAATAGAAAATATTTGTTGGATCCATCCCATTTCGGATTTAAAAAACTAAATAGTAAATCGTATTAACCTTGCGCGGATTCGAATCCGCATTTGTTTGGTTCCGTCGGTGTGATGCAGCAAGCCGCGCAGGTGCCCGGCCTCTAGCGGTATCCACGTGGTCTTCCTCTCGATGGATCGCCCTCGCTTCCTCGCTCGATGCAGCATCCGCAAATCTCATCTGGCTGCACGTAATCCTCCGCGACATATGGATTCATAATTTCCATCAGACGGGAGGCGGAGCAGGTGGGAGTCAGAGCGGAGCCTTCGGACCGGCTAGAGATAGGGGGCTCCCACAGAGAGAGAGGAGAGAGAGGGGGGCGGCTAGCTCATGGTTGCTAGCCCCTGACCTAGCAACATTACTTTTATAATAAGTGAGTTATGATTTTTCAAAAAAACCCACACTTACCCAAAACCCCGTCAAAATATCCACCGACTTTAAAACCTTTTGCCTGTGACCCTCTAGGCCCAAATACCAGTCTAGTAATTCTTTACGGACCCATTGATTTAATTAATATCCTTATATTAATTAATCAGCCGAATTTAAAGTCCCACAATAAATTCGGACGGGCTTCTGATCACGTTGGATGCCAAGCAACATTGCCTGATCCTGGAAGGCATTGGGGTTTATGCAACCCACTGTGGGAACCTTTCCATCATCAGTTACCGCGCGGATATAATCCTTCATCCGTGCAATGTTCCCTAATCGACCTAGGGTATGGTTTATTGTTAAACCCTAGCTGGTGGATTCACTTGAATCAGATGCTGTTAATCTATATCAGATAACTCTTTATCTAATACAGAGTCCGCCCTGGCCAGGGACTTAAGCGCATCATTTTTGTAACATTTACTCTCCTATTACTGAGAGCAGATGATCCCGTATTGAACACACAATTACCTTTCGATGGCATCTCCCTGAACCCGATCACTTGACTTATAAATAACCCATGGTTAGGGATTAGTTAATCAAGGTCAAAGTTCAGAGACCTGCCAACAAGGTATCCTTGATGTCTCAGGTCTAAGGACCATCCACGCAACCGTGACAAAAGAATCGAGCTGGTTAACAGTTAGGTAGATACCATCTAGCGATTCATGGTCAGATCAGTTCAGTGAACTCATTCACCAATGAGCACCTACAGGTCCAACATAGTGTCTCCACATAAGTGACTTATAGGATCAGTCACCCTCATCATATGAGCTGAAGAAACATGTACTAGTCTATCCGGATGTTTGATGTCCTTCTTGAACATCCTCCGACTAAGAACAATTAAGAACATGTGTTTATAAGTATTCGGTCCCGTAATTATAATCTCATCATAATCCGAAGACCATTGCACATGTTCATGGACTTCATCGTGATACGATAAACATAGATCAAATTAAATACACACAATGAATTATTACCATTAAATTAATAAACTGAATAATACACAGTATCGGATTGGCTTGTGGGCCACCTAATGCTAACATATATCACCCTTGTCTTCAGGAGACCTAAAGTACCCAATCGCACAATGTGGTCAGTAACATGAGTTGGATACTACTTGGCACCACAAACAATTGGGAACCACACAAGTAGAAATGTATCTTTCTATAACATATCAATAAGCATAATTCAAGTGAACCATAACTCAAGTCTTAGTAGCAATTCACGGAGATAAGGCAATCACATAATTAATTAATATCAATTAGGAGAAAAATTCTAACCACATTCTTGTATTTCTAAGTTCACTTCAGTTGATAAAAATACTTGTCACTCATAATTATCTCTCTAATCATAATTAGTTGAGATTCCCACTAAGTTTTTAACATTCCATGGTCTATGAACTTTGCTTAGCGATTTCCTCTTTGATTCTTCTCTATCTATAATGCTTAATTCTTCATTGATTCCCATTACACTTCCCCCACCCAACAAACTCTACTCTCAAGCGAAACAAAAAAATACATCAAAACTCTCAGAATCTTACTACATATTCTACTAAAATTGAAATTGAAATGATTGGAAACTAAGCTAACACCTGAAAAATAGCAGCATAATAAATGTCAGCCAAATACCAATAGCCTCAAGCTCCCAGGGCCTCCTTAGCCTCAGAATCTAAAAATGATCATAGCTTTAACGAGTACGAGCACTCAACAGGCTTCAAACCATCACAAGTTAAGCATATAATAATTCAAAGCAGTAGATAACATTTATAAATGAAGAATATGCAGGTCTAAACAAATATTTAAATTCAAAGGAACAATTAATAAAGCATGATAATAATTTGAAAATAATCAAAAGTATTTTTCGATAATTACTAACTAATAGAATAGATAATCACACACATTTTCTTTAATTTCAAATAATTAATTTCAGGTCAAAAAAAAATCAAATTCCAAAGAATATTTCAGATAATCGAAATTCAAAGGACTAAGATAGATAATCAAATTTAGCAAAAAAGATCAATTATCAAGACATTAATAAGAAATAATTAGAACATAATTAATTATCAATGGTCAAATAACTAATCTCAAAAATAGGCTTAACCAAAGCCAAAGTAAACAATAATCGAAGTTAAAAGGACATAATCGATTAACACATATCAGATAATCAATATCTAATTTCGAACATAATTGAAGTCAAAAAGACATATAATCGATTATCAAATGTAAAGAAAATCAGAGTATGAAACAAATGTCTAATTAATTATAGAATAAGGGCATATAATCGATTATAAGAAACAAAGGTGATCGAAGTCAAAAACAAGGCCTAATCGATTACAAAACTGAAGAGATAATTGATTAGTAGACAAAAGGCAATCGATTACAAGACTGAAGAGATAATTGATTACAAGGACAAAGCTAATCAATTACAAGAGTGATGATAATTGAAAGTATATTCAATTACAAGAACAAAACTTATCGATTAACAGATTGAAGGTAATCAAAGAGACTAATAGATTACAAGACTGAAGAGTAATCGAAGGACTAATTGTTTACAAGACTGAAGCGTAATCGATTACAAGAACAATGCTAATGGATTACAAGACTAAAAAGATAACTGATTAGCAGATTGAGTGTAATAGATTACAAGAACAATGCTAATGGATTACAAGGCTAAAGAGATAACTGCTTAGCAGATTGAGTGTAATAGATTACAAGAATAACAGCTAATTGATAACAAGGCATGTAATCAATAACTTAATAGATGACTTAATCGATAGATTACACAGACGATAGCTAAACAAAGACATAATCAATTGAAAAAGCAAATAATCGATTACATATCAAAGATATAATTGATATCGAAGGGGTGATTTCTAAAATGATACTTAATTTAAAATCAAACTATGAAAGACGTCAAGATATACTGACGTTAATCATAAAAGACATCTAGGTCAAAAGACGCACATCAGAATAGAAGCATAATTGATAGACTGAATCGATTGTAATCAACATATAACATATTTACAAATTTAAAGCAAAACATTAGAGTAAACTGAATCAATTTAAAGGAATATATGATCTAAATTAAATAAGATCAAAAGATAACTGATTACCAGATCTATAAACTGAATTCAATCAAACTGAACTGAATAGAATCATACCAAATTGAACAGAATCAAAATAACTGGACTGATCGCAAACTTGAATTGATTCAAATTATGATTCACAAATTGACACCTTTCAAAAGATCCAAAAGGATCATCAAACATTCAGATTTCAGAATTGATAGATATCTATGCCAAAATAGAGCTTATCAAACACGTATCATATATCAAATAAGAGTTCAGAACCAAAACTACCAGACATACATTCTGCCATTCAAAACCTACTGACTACTTATATCAAAGCATCTTGGGAATATAGTGTTGAGGTCTTAGTCACTACGCATTATTGGGAAGTCTCAACTCCTGTCGTAGAATATCATTCACATATACATAGTTTCTAAGATTTTTACGTGTTGCTCACAGGTCTTAAACTTAAAAATGGCAATGTCTAATTCATAGTTCTTCGCATAAATTGTACATATCTTAGAAACTCAAATAACAAGTTATTAAAGAACTGAACATGAATTGATAGATCAAAGCCAACAGATTATTAAGGATCAAATCTAAACATGTTTAAAAGAAATTAAATTAAATTGAATAGAATTGAATTTTGAATCTAAATCAACTTTATATTTGCATATAAAATTACTAGAGAACATATTATAAATTCAGAACACATTAGATTTAAATTCAAGAACATATGCAAATAAACAACAAATGCAAATCAAGAAGAACAGATGTAGATCTTAAGAATTCTTTTTAAAACTTTAAAATAATATAATTTTTACATATAAAATATATCTTACTTTGGTAAATCTACCTACCTCATGCCGAAGTACATAACTCTAAACCCCAAGCTAGGCCTCCTTCCGGCAGCCGCTGACCTCCAAAATTTTTAGCAAAATGGGTCGACTACCTACACTAAAAAGGGGTCTATATATAGGCTAACTAATCCTAGTTCTCTCGCCAAAACCTGATCCTTATCTGCTCAGCTCCTGCTAACCTTATCCTAATAACCTCAAATATGTTACAGAAGCACTACACCACTACCATTCTATAACATAATCCTATAATTCATGGGCGATTACTAGCAACCTGAACTGTCAACTCACAAATTTCTAACTACCTGAGAAAATAGCTAACTAACTGATAAGTAACCACTTGAATTAATGACTAACCAGTTAACCTAACAATTAATTTATAATTAATTGATAATTAACTTGCTAACTAATTAACTAACTATCTAATTATGAGCCTACCATCTAATCGATTACAGCAGAACAGCCTCTAATCGATTACAGCAGAACAACTTCTGAACAACTCATAATCGATCTAAGCAAAATAGTTTCTGGTCAAAGGTCATAACAAGTCAACACGTTTAATCGATTAGTGCTCTGAATATCACCTTTAATTGGTTACATAGGTTTGAACCATAGGGCATAACATATTCTATTGAATCTAATCACTTGACTGATTGAGATCTTATAGTTAGAAATCGTTTAAGTCAAAGTCAAAACCAGAAGTCTATCAACTAGATGTCTTTGGTGTCTCAGGTCAAATAACCAACTACGTTATTATGATGATGAATTCACTCATTGACAGTTAGTATATTACCACCTAACAATTCAATCATGGATCAATTTAGTGAATGCATTCTCCAATGTGCACTTATAAGTTTACCTTAGTGTTTCCATATAAGTGACTATAAGACCAGCCACTCTCATCTCATGAGCAGAAGTAACATATACTAGTCTCATAGGATATTTGATGTTCTTGTCATATATCTTCTGACTAGGAACAATTAAGAATATATGTTTAAAGAAGAATGATCTCACTATCATGATCTTATCATGATTCAATGTTTATTGCATATGTTCATGGACTTCATTATGATATAGTACGTTCGAATTACACATAATAAATATAATACCCTTATTATTATTAAAACATGAATAAGATTGTACATGATAAGTCATGAGATTAGTTTGCAGACATTCATGACTAACAATTAGACCCTTAAACTACATATATTAAATGTAGACCTTAATCTAATCCCAAGGTTAAGATCACATATTATACTATCCTTTGCATGACTTTCAAAGGTTCTCATAGGACTTCGTTAGGCCTTCATCCTTGCCTTGTCATTGATCTCCTAAAATGGATCATCTTGGATTCTCATAATTGCATTGAGCGATGCATGTGTGGCCTTCCAACGTACTTAAATCATCATTCAATGTATCCTTCCTTAACAAAGAGTTACAATCATTAAATATAACATGTATAACCTTTTGTATACTAAAGCCTATCTTTTGAACACTCCATATGCCTTAGAGGTTATAACATAATTAGAAAATTTTACTTCATTAGAGGTTATAACATAACTAGAAAGTTTACTTCATCAATTTTTATTTGATTTGTTCCCTTATGGACTATAATTTTTTTTATTGCCTATAACCTTTCATATATAGGGAGTAGGCCACCTTGATCAAATTATTTTGTTATTAATCTCTAAAATATCTTTCATTTCAAAAAATAAAAATAAAAAAAAATCATGCGATCCATTTTTGAATGCATAAATAACATGTTAAACATACTATCAATATGTTTGAGAAAAGGCATGTCTTACCTTTCATGTTATCTCCTTAACCCCTCTTCTTCCTCCTCCTCTCTCACTCTAAGATTGGTCACCAACATATGTTGGTGCATCGCATGTGTGCACAATTGATCACCACATGCTCCAATGCACATGGATACATATGTTATATACATACACACATACGTGCTAGGTTCTAGAGTTTCTAAGGATCGCAAACACAACGAAATTATAAATTAAAATTATATGCGATCCGTTTCCGTTTCTAATAAACTAAAACCAATTTAATACAGGTAATTGAACATTACCACACGCAGAACGATTCCGTCGGTGTGACACTGTTAGCCACGCAGATGCCCGGCCACTAGCGAAGTCCACGCGATTTTCCTCACGGTGGATTTCCTCATGTTCCTCGTTCTTCGTTACCCACGAACCCTTCGCCGTTCGCCACAATGATTGCCGCAACGCGCGGATGATTTCTCGTCAAACAGTAGTCGAAGAAGACAACAGAGCAAACCCTCAAAGGAGGGCCGGCCTGGGGCGCAAAGAGAGAGAGGGAGAGAGGAGGGGGTGGCTAGGGCTGAGCAACTGTAAGGACCGAGACTTTCGGATCCGGTTTTCAGGTCGGGCCCTGTTGTTCTAGCCCTGGTGAGGGGCGGGAGTTCTGAGTCGAATCGCGTCAGGACCCCGAGACGCGTTTCAAACGGCGTCCACCGTGGCAGACGCGTTTCAGGTTCTGCCAGGTGGGTGCCACGTGGACTGACCTTGGGCCGCGAGAGTACGGCCCTGACAGGTCGTCTGAACGGCGTCCGTGTGGGTCGACACCTTTCAGACTGCGACTCTGGGTGTGTCAGAGTACGGCCCTGACAAGTTGTCTGAATGGCGTCTGTGTGGGACGACGCGTTTCAGAATCTTGTCAGAGCGGCCGTCATGTCACCTGATAGGCGTCCGTGCATGTCGACGCGTTTTAGCCAGTTTCTGGTTAACCCCGCGAGCCCTCCTTCTTTCCCTCATTTTCTCCTACTCACCTTCTCTCCTTCTCCGCCGGCAACGGCGGCGACCCCCCTCCTCCTCCCTCTTTTCCTCACACCATTTCGCCTCTCCCTCCACTCCATCCTCTACCTGGCTCCTACCCCTACCACCTCCACTTCCACTGCGGCGTTCTACTCTCCAGACGGCGGCCGACGTCACGGTGGGGCTAGGACGACCTCGGCGGTACAGGCGGCGGCGTGGGGCGAGACAGGCGGACGGCTTGAAGCTCGGAGGCGTTCGAGTGTCCAGTAGGGTGACGGTTCCCACGGCTTTGTGTTTAAACCATGTTTTCCCCCGTTTATGCATGTTGTGGATCCTTGGTTTTGGGGGGTAGAATGAGCATGTTTAGGAGTTCTTTTGATGATATGGGGAATTCGCTATGATCGAGATTTCCTATGGATTGTGTGCCCCTCTTTCTCCTCCGTTTTTTGGTATTTTGGGGCTGTTTGGGTTGAAAAGGGGAGCCCTCGGGCTCATGGCAACTCTGGTTCCTGGAGTTGAAAGACGTCGTGCATGGACGACGCCTTTTCAAAGGGCGTCGGGCCATCACGACGCCTTTTTAGACAGGAATCGCCTGACTGGGAGTCTGCCAGTTTGGGATTCTGGGACTAAAAGACGTCATGGGTGGTCGACGCGTTTTGAATAGCGTCGGGTAGCCATGACGCCTTTTTAAGGCAGAAATCCCCTGTTTAAAGATTTCGGAAAATCCTGGTTTTTTGTGCTGAATGGCGTCTGAGGATGTCGACGCCTTTTAAACGGCGTCCTCTGGTGTCGACGCCTTTTAAGGCCAGATTCTGAAGACTGATTTATATGAACCTATACATGGAGCTTGAATGGCGTCGACCTCGGTCGACGCGATTCAAGACAGAATCCCACTAATTCATGCCAGTAAAACGTGTTCATACTGCTAGATAGTTGATTAGTACATGTTTTAATGCACCCGATAGAGATGGATTCCTCATGATCGAATGGTTCTATGTGTGTTGTGCGATCGCGGGCTTTTCACGTGACCGGATCGCACTATGTTGGGTTTTCAGTTACTGTGGACCTGGAGTGACATTGTAGCACTTTATCACCCTGTGCTGGTGGGGGCGTAAGCACAGCGCCGGTGGCGGCGTGGACGGGGTGACGCCTAGTGAGAGAGGGTCACCTGGTGAACCCCGGGGTCAGCTAGTACCGGTGTCGGAGTGGTACATTCGGAGAGTCACTCATGCTGAGGGAAGGGGTAGTCACCTGAGCCGGTTGGGTCGGAGTAGCGAGCGTGCTATCCGAGGGGCTACTCCTTGGTCTCAGCGGGTCGAGGTTTTTCCCACCGTTGTTTGTACGGTCGGTGAGTTCTATCGAGACGGCAGTTGTGGGTTTTCTAACGATTGATTTAGAATGTGCAAGATTATTATATTTCGACTGCATGTGTTCTCACGTAGAGAATTAGATATCATACCTGCCACTACACTTGTTACTCTACCGTTAGCTGTACTTTACACTTGTGGGTGTGTGCGTGGGCAGTGGGGATCGAAGGATCCCTACTGAGTCTTGTCTTGAGACTCACCCCTGCGATTTTCAGGTGAGGACTCCCAGCAGACTTAGAGCAGCGTGTGCGGCCGGGTGGTATGCCTTCAGCGGTTGTTCCGGGGTATGCCCCGATGTAGTTGTTATTTACCTTTGGCCTGTATGTTTAATTATTTTCCTTCTGTTGGAGAATGTAATTATTTGCTGTATCAAATTGCATTGTAATAATTTTAATTCCTGCACTTTTATTTTAAGTGAATGCGATGTGAATGTTTAGCTTAGTTTATTATTTATTTCCCAGACTTACTAGATCCTGGTTTGGTCCCAAATTAATGATTCGGTACCCATTTAGTAATCGGATCCCCGATTATAGGGTGGCGGGTCGTTACAGTTGGTATCAGAGCATACGGTCTAGCAAATAAATAAATAACTAGGTTAAATGTTGTAATTCGGCAAATAAATACATTATCCCGTACAGGCACGGCGATAACATAGGTTTTAGGACTCTAATTAGAACTTTTGATTTTGTAATTATAGGCGAGTAGATGGCTCCCAGGAAGAGGATGCCAATTATTCGAGAGCGGGGAGATGCCCCTAGTGAGTCTGAGGCAGGGAGGCCGAGTGTTGAGCAGTTTATGGAGGCCATGTTGGATACTATGGCTCGATATCAGACTCGAGATCCTAGCGAGGGTTCTAGTACTCGGGGAGGGACCACAGCTACACTTGAGAGGTTCTCGAAGCTGAGGCCACCTCACTTCACCGGTCGTCCCGACCCTGATGAGGCCATTCATTGGCTTAGAGAGATTGAGAAGACTTTTGATACTATGGACTGTGCAGCGGTAGAGAGGACCCCACTGGCTACTTTCATGCTGAAGGATAGCGCCTATGACTGGTGGACCACACTGAAGAGTTTGTCTTATGGGGACAGGAGTCTTAGGAAAATTTCTTGGGAGACCTTTGTCAAGGAGTTCAATGCACAATATTTCCCTAGACATGTCCAGCGAGCTAAGGAGAGGGAGTTTATGGATCTGACGCAGGGGAGTATGACGGTACTTGAGTACGAGGCGAAGTTTGTTTCGCTGGGACGGTTTGTGCCTTTCATATCTGGGGACGAGGTGCGTCGCACGGAGAGGTTTGTGGATGGGCTTAGGCTCAGTTTGAGGAACTTCGTGGCGTCCCATTGTTGTACAGATTTGGCGTCAGCTGTTAGGCGTGCAGCAGCTGTAGAGGCTCAGCAGATCCAGTCGGCCCGAGAGAGAGGGCAGACTGTTCAGGGGCCAGCGCGAGGCAGGAGTAAGGCAGCGGCACCGGCTCCTTCTGTCGGATCGGGATCGTCTTCTCTCGGCTCCCGATTCAGGAGATTCTTCAGGGGTAGTGGCAGCAGTAGTGGCAGCAGCGGCAGCAGCAGGCCCAAGCAGGGTCAGCAGAGTCAGACTGTGTCCTGTGCTCAGCAGGAGCCAGCTCAGAGGCTTCCGGCTGTTTGTCAGCAATGTGGTGGTGTTCATGGCGGGACTCAGTGTCCCACTCTTCCTAGGCGGTGTTTTACTTGCGGCCAACAGGGCCATCTGGCGAGGCAGTGACCGCAGGGGCATAGTCAGGGGCAGGGTCATGGCGATCAGAAGAAGCCGAGGACTCAGGGGAGAGTGCTGGCTATCACCAGGAGGGAGGCTCGCGCGTCCAACTTGGTGGAAGGTACACTCTCTGTCCTTGGGAACTCTGCGCATGTGTTGATCTATTCGGGTGCTTCGCATTCTTTTATTTCCGAGCAGTTCCTAGACATTCTTTCTGCACCCGTTGTTGAGTTGTCTGATGGTCTGATGATTGAGGTTCCTTCTGGAGACTTCATGATATCTTATAATTGTTTGAGGAATGTTCCCTTGACCATTAAGGGTCATGCACTACCTGCCCAGTGTTAGGAATCGCCATGAACGCAGCGGACATAAAATGATTCCTTTTGTATCGGTTGCTGGGGTTGTAAAACGGACATTAAAATAACGCGGGAAGAACAGTTCTTCACCTTTGCGGGGTTTCGAATCTCCCGTGGATGATGCCGACTCGGTAATCGCGCACACGCACGATCTCTAGAGGTATCCACACGAGTTCCCGCAGCAGACGCGATTTCCTCCTCGACTTGAGTGCTCCGACCAGATCTCAGATCCACCATGCGCGGAGAGAGACAGATCCACTCCGAGAAGGAGAGAGAGAGAGGAGAGAGAATCTTGGGAGTAAAAATTCGTCCAACTAACTTTTTACCACTCCCCCTTGGCCCTCCTTATATAGAAATAAGGATAAGCACAATTAATCCTCATGATTATCCAAGAGTTTGGCCTTGGATAATTCTCCATTAAATCTTCATGTTTATCCTGCAGTTTTTCACAAAAACCCAGATAAGCATGAAATTTAACATCTCTCACCGTCTGACGAGAACTCTTATGTGTGTGACCCTCCAGGCCCATATATCAGTCTGGTTGCAGGCCCATTAAACTTAGAACTGTTTCTTGAGTTTAATATTTATTAATTAACATTTAAACATCGCATGTTAAATGATTAATTTAATAAACAAGTAAATTATCATCCGATGATTAATTCACTTGGCCTTCTGATCATGAACAGCACCAAACACTACCTCATGATCCCAGAAGATATAAGGGATACTGTTCCCTTCAATTGAACCTTTCCGTCTGCCGATACCGCACAGATATAATCCTTCACTCATGCAATGTCCCGATAACGCAAGGGTATGGTTTTATAGTCAAACCCTCTATCGCATTATCCAGATGGATTCCAGTACATAGTTAATATCTAGAAAGACATCTCTTTCATTTGACCCTGGCCAGGGATTTCTGTGTACACATCCATAGGACATTCTCTCTCCAGTCTTATACCAAGAGTGAGTGATCCCTTGTTGTTCACTCAATTACCTTCGTAAGCTTTCCACTGTATCTGAAAGACCGATTATGGTGGACTTAATGGTTAAAGTCCACGAGTCAGAGAATCAAGATACAATGGTCCACAAACAAGGTATCATTGGTGACTCAGGTCAAAGGACCAACTGTGCTACTGCAACGATAGAATTCCCTGGTTGACTAATAGGTATAATTACCATCCAGGAATTCTTATTTGGGTCTGTTCAGTGAACTCATTCTCTAATGAGCACCCACTTGTTTGTCTTAGTGTCACCACACGAGTGAATGTGAGATCATTCACCCTCATCATATGAGCAGACATAACTTGTGTCGATCTTATCGGATATTTAATGTCCATCTCAAATATCCTATGATCGAGAACTATTTAAGACAATTGCCTTAGGATATTGATCTCACTATCATGATCTCATCATGATTCAATATCCCATACATTTGTCTATGGACCTTCATTACGATAGTCGTTTGCGAGAACTATTAAATGAAGAAATAAATGCCTTTATTAATAATTTGAACTAGAATGTACAATGATTGGCTTTGAGGCCACCCAATTCTAACATCCAGTTGGTCGTACTTGCTATTCGTGATTTCGATATCATCCTGGGTATGGATTGGTTGGAAGCCTTTTATGCGGAGGTGGACTGCCACAGGAAGAGGGTGCGCTTCTCTATTCCAGACATCCCGACCTTCTTCTTCCAAGGTATTAGGCTTTCTTCTCGAGGTATTCTCATTTCTGCCTTTAAGGCACGAAGGTTGCTTGCTGGTGGCTGCGAGGCTTTCTTAGCCTCTGTTGTTGTTTCTGATGTTCGTGCTAGTCCCAGTCCTTGGGAGGTGCCGGTTGTTTGTGAGTTCGTAGATGTTTTTCCTGAGGATCTGCCTGGCCTTCCTCCTCAGCGAGAGGTCGAGTTTACCATCGAGCTGGCACCAGGTACGGCGCCCTTGTCTAAGGCCCCGTATCGGATGGCGCCAGCCGAACTCGCTGAGTTGAAGGCGCAATTGCAGGAATTGTTGGATAAGGGTTTCATTCGTCCCAGTACGTCTCCTTGGGGTGCTCCAGTTCTGTTTGTCAGGAAGAAAGATGGTTCCTTGAGATTGTGCATCGATTATAGGCAGCTGAACCAAGTAACAATAAAGAATAAGTACCCGCTTCCTAGGATCGACGATTTGATGGATCAGTTGCAGACAGCGAGGGTGTTTTCCAAGATCGATCTGAGATCTGGGTATTATCAGATGAGAATCAGGGATGTGGATGTTAGTAAGACGGCTTTCAGGACTCGGTATGGGCATTATGAGTTTTTGGTTATGCCCTTCGGCTTAACCAATGCTCCGGCGGCCTTTATGGATCTGATGAACCGAGTCTTCAGGACCTACCTGGACCAGTTTGTGGTTGTGTTTGTTGATGACATTCTGATCTATTCTTCTTCTGAGGAAGAGCACGCTGCTCATCTTCGGGCAGTGTTGCAGGTTCTGAGAGAACACCAACTTTACGCCAAGTTCAGCAAATGTGAATTTTGGCTGAACGAGGTGCACTTCCTTGGGCACGTTATTTCTGGTGAAGGCATCGCAGTGGATCTAGCCAAGATAGAGGCAGTGATGGACTGGAGCAGGCCGACTTCAGTGACTGAGATCAGGAGTTTTCTGGGGCTTGCCGGTTATTACAGGCGGTTTGTTCAGGGATTCTCTTCGATAGCGGCCCCCTTGTCGAGGTTGACTCGAAAGGGAGTTCGTTTCGTATGGACTGAGGATTGTGAGCAGAGTTTTATTGAGCTAAAAACTCGTCTCATGTCAGCCCCAGTGTTGGTGCTTCCATCTAGGTCAGGTGGATTTGTGGTTTACTCAGATGCATCCCGCCGAGGTTTGGGAGCAGTCCTTATGCAGCATGGCAGGGTAGTTGCTTATGCTTCTCGGCAGCTGAAGAGGCATGAAGAGAACTATCCTACTCATGATTTGGAGCTTGCAGCTGTGGTGTTTGCACTAAAGATCTGGAGGCATTACTTATACGGAGAAAAATTTCAGGTTTTTACAGATCACAAGAGCTTGAAATATGTGTTCACTCAAAGAGACCTGAATCTGAGGCAGCGCAGGTGGATGGAGTTTATTAAGGATTATGACTTTGACCTTTCTTATCATCCGGGCAAGGCGAATGTAGTGGCAGACGCTTTGAGTCGGAAGACGGTCATGTCATACCTCATGATTCGGGAGTGGAAATTGTTCGAGCAGGTGGTGGAATCCTCCTTTAGGGTTCCACGTGAAGAGGATAGGGCAGTGCTTGTCAGCCTGACTGTGAGACCGGCTGTGTACCATGCTGTGATTGAGGCTCAGAGGGCAGATGCTGAGTTACCGCAGATTCTCCAGAGGCCTGAGGTTGAGTTGTGGGATGATGGTACTGTCAGATTCAGAGGCAGACTCTATGTCCCGACTGAGGAAGACGTGCGCAGATGCGTTCTTGATGAAGCGCACCGTTCGAGGTATGCTGTGCATCCCGGGACAACAAAGATGTATCACTGTTTGAGGAGGCACTTCTGGTGGCCCGGTATGAAAAGAGATGTGGCTGAGTATGTGGCTAGATGCATGACATGCCAGCAGGTTAAGGCCGAGCATCAGAGACCAGGAGGGTTGCTGCAGCCCTTACCGATTCCTGAGTGGAAATGGGAGCATGTGACGATGGACTTTGTGATGGGATTGCCTGCATCCCCTAGCAGGAGAGACGCTATCTGGGTTATCGTTGATCGGCTGACCAAGTCGGCACACTTCCTAGCCATTAGGAAGGACTGGTCGGTCGGCAAGCTGGCTAAGTTGTTTGTGGACCGGATTATCTCTCTGCACGGGGTACCCTTGTCCATTGTATCGGATCGAGATCCGAGGTTTACTTCCAGATTCTGGAAGAGCTTTCAGCAGGCGCTGGGCACTCAGTTGGCTTTCAGCTCGGCCTACCATCCAGAGACTGACGGGCAATCGGAGAGGACTATTCAGACCTTGGAGGATATGCTCAGGGCATGTTGCCTAGACTGGGGAGGTTCGTGGGAACAACACTTGTCCACCGTGGAGTTTGCCTACAACAACAGCTATCATTCTAGCATCGGCATGGCGCCTTATGAGGCTTTGTATGGGCGGCCGTGTCGATCTCCGGTGTGTTGGTTCGAGATCGGTGAGAGGCAGATAGCAGGACCTGAGTTAGGGCAGCAGTGTGCTGAGATTGCCAGGACGGTTCGGCAGAGGTTGACCGCAGCTCAGAACAGACAAAAGAGTTATGCTGACATCCGACGGAGACCACTTGAATTTGAGGTTGGGGACCACGTGTTTCTCCGAGTCTCACCCTCCAAGGGTGTGATGAGATTCGGGAAGCGAGGCAAGCTGAGTCCGCGATATATTGGACCCTTTCCCATTCTTGCTCGAATTGGGGAAACCGCGTATCAGCTGGCCTTGCCGCCCAGTCTTGCAGGAGTGCACGATGTGTTCCATGTGTCCTTACTGAGGAAGTACGTTCAGGATCCGTCCCATGTGTTGGATTTTTCAAAGTTTGAGGTCGCTGAGGATTTGTCATTTCCAGAGTATCCTGTTCGTATTGAAGATCGCAGAGATCAGGTCTTGCGGAACAAGGTCGTACCGTTGGTCAAGGTGATTTGGCAGTACCGCTCCGGAGGTGAGGCAACCTGGGAGCGAGAGGATGAGATGCGGGAGCAATTTCCTTACCTCTTCTCGTAAGTATCCCGGTGAACTTGTATTCCCGTTGTGACCTTGTTATTTCTAGCAATCAATTTCGAGGGCGAAATTTCTTTTAAGGGGGGGAGAATGTAAGGACCGAGACTTTCGGATCCGGTTTTCAGGTCGGGCCCTGTTGTTCTAGCCCTGGTGAGGGGCGGGAGTTCTGAGTCGAATCGCGTCAGGACCCCGAGACGCGTTTCAAACGGCGTCCACCGTGGCAGACGCGTTTCAGGTTCTGCCACGTGGGTGCCACGTGGACTGACCTTGGGCCGCGAGAGTACGGCCCTGACAAGTCGTCTGAACGGCGTCCGTGTGGGTCGACGCCTTTCAGACTGCGACTCTGGGTGTGTCAGAGTACGGCCCTGACAAGTTGTCTGAATGGCGTCTGTGTGGGACGACGCGTTTCAGAATCTTGTCAGAGCGGCCGTCATGTCACCTGATAGGCGTCCGTGCATGTCGACGCGTTTTAGCCAGTTTCTGGTTAACCCCGCGAGCCCTCCTTCTTTCCCTCATTTTCTCCTACTCACCTTCTCCCCTTCTCCTCCGGCGACGGCGGCGACCCCCCTCCTCCTCCCTCTTTTCCTCACACCATTTCGCCTCTCCCTCCACTCCATCCTCTACCTGGCTCCTACCCCTACCACCTCCACTTCCACTGCGGCGTTCTACTCTCCGGACGGCGGCCGACGTCACGATGGGGCTAGGACGACCTCGGCGGTACAGGCGGCGGCGTGGGGCGAGACAGGCGGACGGCTTGAAGCTCGGAGGCGTTCGAGTGTCCGGTAGGGTGACGGTTCCCACGGCTTTGTGTTTAAACCATGTTTTCCCCCGTTTATGCATGTTGTGGATCCTTGGTTTTGGGGGGTAGAATGAGCATGTTTAGGAGTTCTTTTGATGATATGGGGAATTCGCTATGATCGAGATTTCCTATGGATTGTGTGCCCTCTTTCTCCTCCGTTTTTTGGTATTTTGGGGCTGTTTGGGTTGAAAAGGGGAGCCCTCGGGCTCATGGCAACTCTGGTTCCTGGAGTTGAAAGACGTCGTGCATGGACGACGCCTTTTCAAAGGGCGTCGGGCCATCACGACGCCTTTTTAGACAGGAATCGCCTGACTGGGAGTCTGCCAGTTTGGGATTCTGGGACTAAAAGACGTCATGGGTGGTCGACGCGTTTTGAATAGCGTCGGGTAGCCATGACGCCTTTTTAAGGCAGAAATCCCCTGTTTAAAGATTTCGGAAAATCCTGGTTTTTTGTGCTGAATGGCGTCTGAGGATGTCGACGCCTTTTAAACGGCGTCCTCTGGTGTCGACGCCTTTTAAGGCCAGATTCTGAAGACTGATTTATATGAACCTATACATGGAGCTTGAATGGCGTCGACCTCGGTCGACGCGATTCAAGACAGAATCCCACTAATTCATGCCAGTAAAACGTGTTCATACTGCTAGATAGTTGATTAGTACATGTTTTAATGCACCCGATAGAGATGGATTCCTCATGATCGAATGGTTCTATATGTGTTGTGCGATCGCGGGCTTTTCACGTGACCGGATCGCACTATGTTGGGTTTTCAGTTACTGTGGACCTGGAGTGACATTGTAGCACTTTATCACCCTGTGCTGGTGGGGGCGTAAGCACAGCGCCGGTGGCGGCGTGGACGGGGTGACGCCTAGTGAGAGAGGGTCACCTGGTGAACCCCGGGGTCAACTAGTACCGGTGTCGGAGTGGTACATTCGGAGAGTCACTCATGCTGAGGGAAGGGGTAGTCACCTGAGCCGGTTGGGTCGGAGTAGCGAGCGTGCTATCCGAGGGGCTACTCCTTGGTCTCAGCGGGTCGAGGTTTTTCCCACCGTTGTTTGTACGGTTGGTGAGTTCTATCGAGACAGCAGTTGTGGGTTTTCTAACGGTTGATTAAGAATGTGCAAGATTATTATATTTCGATTGCATGTGTTCTCACGTAGAGAATTAGATATCATACCTGCCACTACACTTGTTACTCTACCGTTAGCTGTACTTTACACTTGTGGGTGTGTGCGTGGGCAGTGGGGATCGAAGGATCCCTACTGAGTCTTGTCTTGAGACTCACCCCTGCGGTTTTCAGGTGAGGACTCCCAGCAGACTTAGAGCAGCGTGTGCGGCCGGGTGGTGTGCCTTCAGCGGTTGTTCCGGGGTATGCCCCGATGTAGTTGTTATTTACCTTTGGCCTGTATGTTTAATTATTTTCCTTCTGTTGGAGAATGTAATTATTTGCTGTATCAAATCGCATTGTAATAATTTTAATTCCTGCACTTTTATTTTAAGTCAATGCGACGTGAATGTTTAGCTTAGTTTATTATTTATTTCCCAGACTTACTAGATCCTGGTTTGGTCCCAAATTAATGATTCGGTACCCATTTAGTAATCGGATCCCCGATTATAGGGTGGCGGGTCGTTACAGCAACAGTTTGGCCTACTCAGCCCGTTCGTTACATTTTATATTAAGAAAACGGTTTCGTAACTCGTGTATTTGACTTCACATTTGACATCACATACATAGCACACATAGCACAAGTGAGAGTCACAAATTTTACTCATGCATTTGCTATTCATTCACCTTGAAATTTGTGTTATGTGTGTGGTGTCAAATGTGGAGTCAAATGCGTGAGTTACAAAATAGTTTTCTTTTAAATTAATCGTGCGATTTTTCATAAAAACCCCTAGTTTAATATAAAATCTACTTTAAATCCATCGCCTCGAGAATCATTTATGTGTGACCCTCTAGGCCCAATAACCAATTCAGTTAATGACCCATTAAGCCCAGTGACTCCTCACTTATTCAATTAATAAATTAATAACTCATATTAATTAATTAATCAACTGAATCAATATCGCACATTAAATTCGATTGTTCCTCCGATCACGTTAGGCGACAAGTAACACCGCGTGAACTCGGAAGGTATTGGGCTTAAGCAACCCACTCTTGGAACCTTTCCGCCGATAGTTACCACGTGGATATAATCTTTCATCCGTACAATGCTCTCGAGTTAACTCAAGGTATGGTGTACCGTCAAACCCTAACTGCTTGACTCACTTGGAACGGATACTGCCGTATAATATCAGAAAACTCCTTTTCCGATATTATCGTCCGCCCTGGCCAGGGACTTCCGTGCATCCTGTTGGGTTTTCTCGGTTTCTCCAGATCGCTCACGCAGCGGAAAATAAAATATTTACAGCGATCCGTTCCCGTTTCGAAATCTAAAGTACGATAATCGGATTATCGAAGTTCTCACCGTGTGCGGATTCGAATCCGCAGCCGTTCGGTTCCGTCGGTGCGACACCGCAAGCCGCGCAAGCGCCCGGCCTCTAGCGAAGTCCACGCGATCCTCCCCGCGACGGATATCCTCACGTTCCTCGTTCTTCTCAGCCCACGAAACCTCCGCCGGTCGCCGCAACGATCACCACAGCGCCCGGACGATTTCCCGTCGAACGGGATTCGAAGAAGCGGCGGAGTAGATCTGGATCTGTCTGGACGCCAGAGAAGGAGAGAAACTGAGGAGGGGCGGCTAGGGTTAGCAGCAGCTTGGCCTGCTCAGCCCATTCGCTATGTTTTATACTAACCGCGCGGTTTTTCATAAAACCCCCGGTTTGTATAAAACCCACTTATTTATCCATCGCCCTGAGAATCATTTGCGTGTGACCCTCTAGGCCCAAGTACCAGTCCAGTTAATGGCCCAACAAGCCCACTGACTCCTCACTGACTTTATTAATTAATTAATAACCCTTTATTAATTAATTAATCAATCGAATTGATGTCGCACATCGAATTCGACCGGGTCTCCGATCACATTGGGTGCCAAGCAACACCGCGTGAACCCGGAAGGTATTTGGGGTTAAGTAACCCACTCTTGGAACCTTTCCGCCGACAGTTACTGCGTGGATATAATCCTTCATTCGTACAATGCTCTCGAGTCAACTCAGGGTATGGCGAGCTGTCAAACCCTAACCGATCGACTCACTTGGATTAGATGCCGCTGATGAATATCGGAAAACTCCTTTCCCGATATTATCGTCCGCCCTGGCCAGGGACTTTCGCGCATCCTTCCTAGAGCATTCTCTCTCTAAGTACCAAGAGCGAATGATTCCTTATTGACACACAATTCCCTTCGACGGTATTCCGCTGTACCCAATCCTTGGCGTATTAGAATCCCATGGCTAGAGATTCATAAACTAAGGTCAAAGCACAGAAGTCCACTGCCAAGGTGTCCTTGGTGTCTCAGGTCCGAGGACCATCCACGCAACTGCGACAATAGAATCAAACTGGTTGACAGTGAGGTACAATACCATCCAGCGATTCAGTCGGATCAGTTCAGTGAACTCATTCTCCAATGAGCACCTACAGATTGCCTTAGTGTCTCCACACAAGTGACTTATGAGATCAGTCACCCTCATCATATGAGTAGGAGTAATCTGTACTAGTCTAACCGGATATCCGATGTCCTTCTCGGATATCCTCCGACTAGGAACAATTAAGAATATGTGTGTTTAAGTGATCAGTCTCATTGGTATGATCTCATCATAATCTGATCACTATAGCACATATTCACGGACTTCATTATGAAACGAGAATTAATGCGATTTACACATAATGAATATTATGCCATTTTATTAATAAATGAACGAGATTTACATAGTCAGATTGGCTTGTAGGCCACCTTAAACTAACAATCTCCCACTTGGACTAAAGTCAATCACCTTTATATAATAAGCCTATAGACTCTAGGTGACGCTCAAACACAATTTAAGCCAACGGCTTTGTCAGTGGATCCGCTACATTGTCGATGGATGGAACTCTTTCCACTACTACATCTCCTCTAGATATGATCTCTCTGATAAGGTGAAAGCCCCTCAGAATATGCTTCGATTTCTGATGAGACCGCGGCTCTTTCGCTTGTGCAATTGCTCCATTGTTGTCGCACAACAGTGGAACAGGCTCAGAGATGCTGGGAACTACGCCAAGATCGGTGATGAATTTCTTCAACCACACTGCTTCCTTGGCAGCTTCAGCTACAGCGATGTACTCAGCTTCAGTCGTCGAATCTGCAGTGGTTACTTGCTTGGAACTCTTCCAGCACACTGCCCCTCCATTCAATGTAAACACGAATCCAGATGTTGACTTGCTATCATCTGGATCTGACTGAAAACTCGAGTCAGTAAAGCCTCGCAGTTTCAAGTCACCTCCTCCATAGACAAGAAACATATCGTTAGTTCTTCTCAAGTACTTAAGGATATATTTCACCGCCTTCCAGTGCTCTTCGCCTGGATCAGCCTGAAATCTGCTCGTAACACTTAGAGAAAATACAACACCAGGCCGTGTACATAGCATGGCATACATGATAGATCCTATGGCAGAGGCATAGGGTATTCTATCCATGAATGCCCTCTCATCAGGAGTCTTAGGAGACTGCTCTTTTGAGAGAATAATTCCATGTCTCATCGGTATGAGACCTCTCTTGGAATTTTCCATGCCAAACCTTTTGACTATGGTATCTATGTACAAGGATTGGGTCATTCTAAGCATCCTCTTTGATCTATCTCTATAGATCTGTATTCCCAATACGTAGGATGCTTCTCCCAAATCCTTCATGGAGAAGTTTTTCGACAGCCAGATCTTTACTGATGACATCATAGCTACATCATTCCCAATGAGTAGTATGTCATCTACGTAAAGAACTAGAAAAGTGACTGCACTCCCACTGGTCTTCTTGTACACACAAGGCTCATCTTCATTCTTAATGAAGTCATAAGACTTGATTGCCTCGTCAAATCTTATGTTCCAGCTCCAGGAAGCCTGCTTCAGTCCATAAATGGACCTATGAAGCTTGCACACTTTATCTGGAGATTCTTTGCACGTGAAACCTTCTGGTTGTATCATATACACCTCTTTCTCAAGGTTACCATAGAGGAAGGCAGTCTTCACATCCATCTGCCAGATTTCATAATCAAAATGTGTAGCAATGGCGAGCAGAACTCTGATCGACTTTATCATGGCAACTGGTGAGAAAGTCTCGTCATAGTCAATTCCTTGCCATTGACGATATCCCTTTGCCACCAACCCTGCCTTATAAGTGTCGATCTGTCCATCAGCACCGATCTTTCTCTTAAAGATCCACTTGCAACCGATGGGTACAATACCCTCGGGCAAGTCTTCCAAGTTCCAAACTTGGTTGGTGTACATGGACTGGATTTCTAAGTTCATAGCTTCTCGCCATTTCCCGGCTTCTGAGCCTTCTATGGCCTCCTGATAAGTTTTAGGATCATCATCCTCATTATATTGTACCTTAGACTTACGTTCAGCAATATGTCCCACATATCGTTCAGGTAGTCAAGGTACTCTACCAGATCTGCGAGGCTCATCTGTGTGTACCTGAACAGATTCAGGAACTGATATCTCATCTGATGATAATGTAGCTGTTTGGGGATCTGGAATCTCTTCCAGTACTATTTTACTCCCACTGTCCTCTTGGAGAAGGTATTCCTCTTCCAGGAAGACAGCTTTCCTGGCGACAAACACCTTTTGTTCATCATGATGGTAAAAATATTATCCAAAGGTTTCCTTTGGATATCCCACAAACCTACATTTATCAGTTCGTGATTCCAGCTTGTCTGGATCATGCCTCTTTACATGAGCAGGACAACCCCAGACTTTAACATGTTTAAATTCTGGTTTCCTGCCTTTCCATATCTCATATGGACTAGAGGCCACAGACTTGCTGAGTACTCTGTTCAGTAGGTATGCTGCTGACTCTAGAGCATACCCTCAGAGGGACACTGGTAATGTAAGGATCGAGACTTTCGGATCCGGTTTTCGGGTCGGACCCTGTAGTTCTAGTCCTTGTGAGGGGCGAGGGTTCTGAGTCGAATCGCGTCAGGACCCCGAGACGCGTTTTGAACGGCGTCCACCGTGGCAGACACGTTTTCAGGTTCTGCCACGTGGGTGCCACGTGGCCTGACCTCGGGCCGCGAGAATCCGGCCCTGTCAGGTCGTCTGAACGGCGTCCGTGTGGGTCGACGCCTTTCAGACTGCGACTCTGGGTGTGTCAGAGTACGGCCCTGACAAGTTGTCTGAATGGCGTCTGTGTGGGACGACGCGTTTCAGAATCTTGTCAGAGCGGCCGTCATGTCACCTGATAGGCGTCCGTGCATGTCGACGCGTTTTAGCCAGTTTCTGGTTAACCCCGCGAGCCCTCCTTCTTTCCCTCATTTTCTCCTACTCACCTTCTCCCCTTCTCCTCCGGCGACGGCGGCGACCCCCCTCCTCCTCCCTCTTTTCCTCACACCATTTCGCCTCTCCCTCCACTCCATCCTCTACCTGGCTCCTACCCCTACCACCTCCACTTCCACTGCGGCGTTCTACTCTCCGGACGGCGGCCGACGTCACGATGGGGCTAGGACGACCTCGGCGGTACAGGCGGCGGCGTGGGGCGAGACAGGCGGACGGCTTGAAGCTCGGAGGCGTTCGAGTGTCCGGTAGGGTGACGGTTCCCACGGCTTTGTGTTTAAACCATGTTTTCCCCCGTTTATGCATGTTGTGGATCCTTGGTTTTGGGGGGTAGAATGAGCATGTTTAGGAGTTCTTTTGATGATATGGGGAATTCGCTATGATCGAGATTTCCTATGGATTGTGTGCCCCTCTTTCTCCTCCGTTTTTTGGTATTTTGGGGCTGTTTGGATTGAAAAGGAGAGCCCTCGGGCTCATGGCAACTCTGGTTCCTGGAGTTGAAAGACGTCGTGCATGGACGACGCCTTTTCAAAGGGCGTCGGGCCATCACGACGCCTTTTTAGACAGGAATC
This sequence comes from Zantedeschia hybrid cultivar, assembly GCA_030544215.1. Classification (NCBI taxonomy): domain Eukaryota; kingdom Viridiplantae; phylum Streptophyta; class Magnoliopsida; order Alismatales; family Araceae; genus Zantedeschia; species Zantedeschia hybrid cultivar. The sequence goes on along the minus strand of JARZZO010000013.1, from coordinate 7,202,937 downwards.
GCCTGACTGGGAGTCTGCCAGTTTGGGATTCTGGGACTAAAAGACGTCATGGGTGGTCGACGCGTTTTGAATAGCGTCGGGTAGCCATGACGCCTTTTAAGGCAGAAATCCCCTGTTTAAAGATTTCGGAAAATCCTGGTTTTCTGTGCTGAATGGCGTCTGAGGATGTCGACGCCTTTTAAACGGCGTCCTCTGGTGTCGACGCCTTTTAAGACCAGATTCTGAAGACTGATTTATATGAACCTATACATGGAGCTTGAATGGCGTCGACCTCGGTCGACGCGATTCAAGACAGAATTCCACTAACTCATGCCAGTAAAATGTGTTCATACTGTTAGATGATGGTTAGTGCATGTTTTAATGTACCCGGTGGAGATGGATTCTTCATGACCGGATGGTGTCACATGTGTGTTATACGATCGCGGACTTTTCACGTGACCGGATCGTACAGTGCTGAGTTTTGGTGGTTTTGTGTTACTGTGGACCTGGAGTGACATTGTAGCGATTTATCACCCTGTGCTGGTGGGGGCGTGAGCACAGCGCCGGTGGGGGCGTGGGCGGGGTGACGCCTAGTGAGAGAGGGTCACCTGGTGAACCCCGGGGTCAGCTAGTACCGGTGTCGGAGTGGTACATTCGGAGAGTCACTCATGCTGAGCGAAGGGGTAGTCACCTGAGCCAGTTGGGCCGGAGTAGCGAGCGTGCTATCCGAGGGGCTGCTCCTTGGTCTCAGCGGGTCGAGGTTTTTCTCACCGTTGTTTGTACGGTCGGCGAGTTCCATCGAGACGGCAGTTGTGGGTTTTCTAACGGCTGATTTGGAATGTGCATGATTATTATATTTCGACTGCATGTGTTCTCACGTAGAGAATTAGATGTCATACCTGCCACTACACTCGTTACTCTACTGTTAGCTGTACTTTACACTTGTGGGTGTGTGCGTGGGCAGTGGGGATCGAAGGATCCCTACTGAGTCTTGTCTTGAGACTCACCCCTGCGGTTTTCAGGTGAGGACTCCCAGCAGACTTAGAGCAGCGTGTGCGGCCGGGTGGTGTGCCTTCAGCGGTTGTTCCGGGGTATGCCCCGATGTAGTTGTTATTTATCTTTGGCCTATATGTTTAATTATTTCCTTCTGTTGGAGAATGTAATTATTTGCTGTTTCGAGCCGCATTGTAATAATTTTAATTCCTGCACTTTTATTTCAAGTCAATGCGATGTGAATGTTTAGCTTAGTTTATTATTTATTTCCCAGACTTACTAGATCCTGGTTTGGTCCCAAATTAATGATTCGGTATCCATTTAGTAATCGGATCCCCGATTATAGGGTGGCGGGTCGTTACAGGTAATCCCGAAAAGCTCATCATGGATCGCACTATGTCCAACAAGGTGCGATTCCTCCTTTCTGATACACCATTCATCTGTGGTGTATATGGAGGGGTCAACTGAGAAAGGATACCATTATCCTTTAAGAATTGTGTGAAATTAGTACTCAAGTATTCTCCTCCTCAATCTGATCGAAGAGCTTTAATACTCTTTCCTAACTACTTCTCTACCTCATTCTTGAACTCTTTGAACTTCTCAAATGCTTCCGACTTATACTTCATTAAGTACACATAGCCGAATCTTGAGAAGTCATCGGTGAACGTGATGAAGTATGAAAAGCCACCTTTGGCTTGGGTAGACATGGGACCACATACATCCGAATGTATTAGTTCCAGAATGTCCTTGGCACGTTCTCCATGTCCAGTAAATGGAGATTTTGCCATCTTTCCTATAAGGCAGGATTCGCATGTTGCAAACGATTCATAATCGAATGTTGTTAAGTAACTATGCTTGTGCAACTTTTGCAACCTGCTTTCGCCAATGTGCCCAAGTCTATAATGCCACATGTAGGCCTGGTTCACACAATTCTTGCTCTTCTTAAGAGCATTATCAATTTGAAGATTGTAATAAGAAACATCTAATAGATATAGACCGTTGACTAAAGATGCCGAAGCTATTGATTTATTACCATAATAAATCGAACAACTTTTATTCTCAATAGTCAACCTATATCCTATCTTGTCCAAACAAGATATTGATATGATGTTCTTTATTATGCTAGGAACATAATAACAATCTTCTAATAATAAGGTGTCTCCCGATAGAAGCTTGAGGTTTGCTGTCCCAACAGCAATCGCCGCAACTTTTGCGCCGTTTCCTAGCCTCAATTCCACCTCACCTTGTCTCAGCTTACACTTACTTGTCAGCATCTGCACATCATGGCAGATATGAGAAGCACATCCGGTATCTAATACCCAAGATGTGGAATCTCTAACTGATAAGTTGATATCTATCATATAGATATCTGAAGCTTCAGACAGCTTCACTCTTCCATGAGCTTTATTGTTAAAGAACTCCTTGCAGTTCCTTTTCCAGTGACCATACTGCTTATAGTAGAAGCAGTCACCCTTCACTACTCTTTTACCTTTGTCCTTCGATCCTTTATCGTTAGTTGTCATCTCTGCTTCAGGAGCATCTAATGCCGATTCAGCAAGAGGATCAGCTCTAGGGACAAAGTTATTTTGCTCAGATCTGAAGACATTCTTTAGGTTTCTGAACCAATCCGAGTAGATCAGATAAGTCAAAAGGGCATCAACTATGCCACGGAGTGGGTTATTCGACGACATAATTCCCTACAGGAGTTAAGTAAAATTTATTTAGCAGATATTCAATTATTAAAATTTAAAACAAGACATGGTCTTTTGTTCAAGTTTAACTCCCACTAATTTTCGACGGACTGTATAACCCCCAGTTATACAGAACGGGAGACGTCGACAGTCTCCTAGTGGGGATCAGAATCTCAATGACTTGCACTACAGCCTTGTGGATAGCACAACAAACTGTAATACAATCAGAGAGCACCCAACTCATGGGACTTGCAACTCCTCGCAATATCTAATCATAGCTTCGGTCCCCAGAGATTTAATGGCCTTGTGGATAGCACAACAAACCACTAATTCTGGTCTAAGCTGACCATCATTACGCGACGAGCATAGATTTGCATGCAGCCCTTGTAGATAGCACAACAAAGCTACATGGTTCCTCTACCCCGATCTATAGGCATCTAATGCCATAGCCACAGTTTCTCCTCCCAATTAAGCAGGCCTTGTGGATAGCACAACAAACCAGCCTAAAGTGATTCGAATCCTATGACTATAATGATGGTGGACCACGCGGTAAGTTCTCAACTACTCGCATTACGGCTTAGAGTTTATCTGAGGGTATTTGGATAACTTTTATCTTGGTCTCTCCTAGGTGATAGTATATAGATATATCGTATATATTTACTAAATACTATAACTTGCTTTGATTCATAATCAAAAGAAAAACAATGCATCTCATACATGTCATTAGTGTGGTCATGGATAACACAGTGGGTTTGACTGGAGCCAACAGTCAAACGCACACGCAACCTAACACAACAATTATATTAGATATCCTGCAATCACATAGACAAGAGATCTCCATCTTTTCACCTTCCTGGTTGCAGCTGTGGATCGTCCTCGCTCCTTCCTCGGTTGCCTCGATCATATTACATTTAAATTCTAGAATTTATAAGTAAATTGAAGAAGGCCTTATGGCGAGTACAAGAGAGAGAGGGAGGTAGAAATACATCGGAGTATGAGACAGAGAGGTGCGCAGACCTCTATTTATTAACAATTAATAATCAAACATACATCCACGATCCACACAATCCATTCATCACATGAATAATAAATTAAGTGTATATCCATAACCACGGTGTGTTTTAAACATCCCACACATGATTCAGCGCATCACATGGTTAAAGTAAATGAGTTTTTCAAAATAAATAATTTTGGCTTTCAAAAAGCTGGGATCCAATCAAAATTGGTATTTGAATTTCCAAAAACTCATTTATTATCTTAACATGCAATTAAATCAAATTTAAAAGCAATAAACACACATCACATGCGCACATACTCCGAATTAATAATTCCATATTATTCCATGCAAATTAGAACAATTCTAATAATCTAACACTTAGATTAAACCCCATTAATAATCTAACAATTAGACTATTTAAGGACTAATCTAACTCTTAGATTAATCCATCTAAGTTAATTAATAATTTAACTATTAAATTATTAATTAACTCTAATTATTAATTAACTACTAATCTAACTCTTAGATTAGTTAATTAATGTTAATTAGTAATTTACACTTAAATTATTAATTAACACTAATTAATTAATAACTATTATCTAACAATTAGATTAGAAGATTAATGTTAATCATTAATTTAACCCTTAAATTAATAACTAACATTTAATCATTAAAGACTACTAATTTAACACTTAAATTAGTTATCTAAGTTAATTATTAATTTAACTCTTAAATTAACAATTAACATAGATTTTAATTAACAATTAGTTGAAATAATAATTAATAATCTAACTGTTAGATTAATAATTATTAATAACTAATTTAACCCTTAAATTAGTTTAATTAATATTAATTATTAGTTTAACAATTAAACTTTCAATTAACATTAATAAATTAACAACTAAAAGTTAATCCATAATGATTCAATAATCATTATGCCCTGATTAAATAAAATTGAAAAATAATTTTAGTTCCAAAACATCTTTTGAATTTCAAAATTAAATTCCAATTATTAATTAATTGGGCAATTTGGGGTTTAAAAGAAAAAGAGGGTTAAAGGGTAATGGGCTCAGTCAATATAGCACCTGGCTCGAGCCAGGTGCGAGCCCTGGCTCGGCCAGGGGCTCGGACCTGGAGCGCCCTGGTCCGAGCCAGGGCGGGCCCGGTCTGGGGCCCCTAGGCCGACCGGTTTGGCCAGGCGAACCGGCTCGGGCCGGCCTCCACCAACCCCGAACCCGACGGCCCCCTTTCCTACAACCCTAGTCGCAGGCGGCGGGGAGGAGGCCATGGCAGCGCCGCCGGGCGCCGGCGCAGGCACCGCCGGCAACGCCCCCACCGCCGGCGACCTGCCCGGCACCAGTGGGGCAGCCGGCGGTGGCCAAATGGCCCCTGGTTTGAGCCCTAATCCTCCCCTAAAATCTGGTTTTTAAGGGTTAAATCCGAATTAGGGCTTCATATTTGCAGCTCTCCAAGGCCACTCTGGCGCCGGCAAATATGTTGGATGTGTAGTGGTGACTATCACCTAGATATCCGTGCGTCCGAGCCGCCATCCCAACGCTTGGGAATCGCTTACGAAGCAGCCAAAAACACCCCGTTCATCGTCCCACGAAGAACACAAAACCCCCAAATAAAATTACGAAAATTGCAGAACATTAATCCAATTAATTTGTGTTCATCATATGAACACAGATCTTGCAAATAATCGAACATTCGGCATGGAATAAATCAAGAAAAATTAATTTCGGAATCCGAAACGGGACGAGAAACAGTGGAACCTGGCTCTAATACCACTGTTGGGTTTTCTCGGTTTCTCCGGATCGCTCACGCAGCGGAAAATAAAATATTTACAGCGATCCGTTCCCGTTTCGAAATCTAAAGTACGATAATCGGATTATCGAAGTTCTCACCGTGTGCGGATTCGAATCCGCAGCCGTTCGGTTCCGTCGGTGCGACACCGCAAGCCGCGCAAGCGCCCGGCCTCTAGCGAAGTCCACGCGATCCTCCCCGCGACGGATATCCTCACGTTCCTCGTTCTTCTCAGCCCACGAAACCTCCGCCGGTCGCCGCAACGATCACCACAGCGCCCGGACGATTTCCCGTCGAACGGGATTCGGAGAAGCGGCGGAGTAGATCTGGATCTGTCTGGACGCCAGAGAAGGAGAGAAACTGAGGAGGGGCGGCTAGGGTTAGCAGCAGCTTGGCCTGCTCAGCCCGTTCGCTATGTTTTATACTAACCGCGCGGTTTTTCATAAAAACCCCCGGTTTGTATAAAACCCACTTATTTATCCATCGCCTTGAGAATCATTTGCGTGTGACCCTCTAAGCCCAAGTACCAGTCCAGTTAATGGCCCAACAAGCCCACTGACTCCTCACTGACTTTATTAATTAATTAATAACCCTTTATTAATTAATTAATCAATCGAATTGATGTCGCACATCGAATTCGACCGGGTCTCCGATCACGTTGGGTGCCAAGCAACACCGCGTGAACCCGGAAGGTATTTGGGGTTAAGTAACCCACTCTTGGAACCTTTCCGCCGACAGTTACCGCGTGGATATAATCCTTCATTCGTACAATGCTCTCGAGTCAACACAGGGTATGGCGAGCTGTCAAACCCTAACCGATCGACTCACTTGGATTAGATGCCGCTGATGAATATCGGAAAACTCCTTTCCCGATATTATCATCCCCCCTGGCCAGGGACTTTCGCGCATCCTTCCTAGAGCATTCTCTCTCTAAGTACCGAGAGCGAATGATTCCTTATTGACACACAATTCCCTTCGACGGTATTCCGTTGTACCCAATCCTTGGCGTATTAGAATCCCATGGCTAGAGATTCGTAAACCAAGGTCAAAGCACAGAAGTCCACCGATAAGGTGTCCTTGGTGTCTCAGGTCCGAGGACCATCCACGCAACTGCGACAATAGAATCAAGCTGGTTGACAGTGAGGTACAATACCATCCAGCGATTCAGTTGGATCAGTTCAGTGAACTCATTCTCCAATGAGCACCTACAAATTCGCCTTAGTGTCTCCACACAAGTGACTTATGAGATTAGTCACCCTCATCATATGAGCAGGAGTAATCTGTACTAGTCTAACCGGATATCCGATGTCCTTCTCGGATATCCTCCGACTAGGAACAATTAAGAATATGTGTGTTTAAGTGATCAGTCTCATTAGTATGATCTCATCATAATCTGATCACTATAGCACATATTCACGGACTTCATTATGAAACGAGAATTAATGCGATTTACACATAATGAATATTATGCCATTTTATTAATAAATGAACGAGATTTACATAGTCAGATTGGCTTGTAGGCCACCTTAAACTAACACATCCTTCCTAGAGCATTCTCTCTTTAAGTACCGAGAGCGAATGATTATTTATTGACACTCAATTCCCTTCGACGTTCCGCTGTACTCGATCCTTGGCTATTTAGAATCCCGTGAATAAAGATTCATAAACTACGGTCAAAACACAGAAGTCCATTGACAAGGTGTCCTTAGTGTCTCAGGTCCGAAGACCATCCACACAACTGTGACAATGAGATCAAGCTGGTTGACATTGAGATACTATACCATCCAGCGATTCAGTCAGATCATCATTCTCTAATGAGCACCTACAGATTTGCCTTAGTGTCTCCACACAAGTGACTATGAGATCAGTCACCCTCATCGTATGAGTAGGAGTAATCTGCACTAGTCTAACCGGATATCCAATGTCCTTCTCGGATATCCTTCGACTATGAACTACTAAGAATATGTGTGTTTAAGTGATCAGTCTCATTAGTATGATCTCATCATAATCTGATCACTTCCGTACATATTCACAGATTTCATTATGAGACGATAACAATATGAATTACACATAATGAAATAAAGTCATTTTATTAATACATGAACGAGATTTATATAGTCAGATCGACTTGTAGGCCACCTAAGACTAATACTCTCCTACTTGGACTAAAGTCAATCTCCTTTATGCACTAAACCTATAGACTCTAGGTGACGTTTAAACACATTTTGAGCTAGTGACTTTGTCAGAGAGACACTAGTAATCTCGAAAAGCTCATCATAGATTACACCATGTCTAACAAGGTGCGATTCCTCCTTTTAGATATACAATTCATCTGTGGTGTATATGGGGGGGTCAACTGAGAAATGATATCATTATCCTTTAAGAATTGTGTGAAATAAGTACTAAGTATTCTCCTCCCCAATCAGATCAAAGAGCTTTAATACTCTTTCATGTCTGCTTCTCTACCTCATTCTTGAACTCCTTGAACTTTTCAAAGGCTTCCGACTTGTACTTCATTAAGTATACATAGCCGAATCTTGAGAAGTTGTTGGTGAATGTGATGAAGTATGAAAAATCACCTTTGGCTTAGGTGGACATTAGACCAGATACATATGAATGTATTAGTTCCAAAATGTTTTTGGCACGTTCTCCATGTCCAGTAAATGGAGATTTTGTCATCTTTCCCATAAGGCAGGACTCGCATATCGCAAGCGATTCACAATCAAATACATTCAAATATCCATGTTTGTACAACTTTTGCAACTTACTTTCACCAATGTGCCCAAATCTACAATGTCATATGTAGGCTTGGTTTACACAATTCTTGCTCTTCTTAAGAGCATTATCAATGTGAAGATTATAATAAGAAATATCTAAAAGATATAGACCATTGACTAAAGGTGCCGAAGCTATTGATTTATTACCATAATAAATCGAACAACTTTTGTTCTCAATAGTCAACCTATATCCTATCTTGTCTAAACAAGATATAGAAATGATGTTCTTTATTATGCTATGAACATAATAACAATCTTCCAATGATAAGGCGTCTTCTGATGGAAGCCTGAGGTTTGCTGTCTATACAGCAACCGCCGCAACTTTTGTTCTCAATAGTCAACCTATATCCTATCTTGTCTAAACAAGATATAGAAATGATGTTCTTTATTATACTAGGAATATAATAACAATCTTCTAATGATAAGGTGTCTTCTGATGGAAGCCTGAGGTTTGTTGTCCCTACAGCAACCGCCGCAACTTTTGGGCCATTTTCTAGTCTCGGTTCCATCTTGCCTTCTTTCAGCTTGTGCTTACTTGTTAGCATCTGCACATCATGGCAGATATGAGAAGCACATCCAATATCTAATACCCAAGATGTAGAATCTCTAACTGACAAGTTGATATCTATCATATAGATATCTGAATCTTCTGACAGCTTCACCTTCCCATGAGCTTTATGGTTGAGGAACTCCTTGCAGTTCCTCTTCTAGTGACCATTCTGCTTGTTGTAAAAGCAGTTACCCTTTACTACTTCTTTACCTTTGTCCTTCTTCCTTTTATCATATGAGATCATCTCAACCACAGGGACATCTAATGCCGGTTCAGCAGAAGGTCGGCTCCAAGGACGAAAGCAATGTGCTCAGATCTGAAGACATTCTTCATGTTTCTGAGCCAATCTGACCAGTTTAGGCTAGTCAAAAGATTGACATCGAGTATGTTACGGAATGGGTTATTCGACGACATAATTCCCTATAGGAGATGACTAAAATTTATTTTAACAGATGTTCAATTATTAAATATAAAGCATGATATGGTCTTTCAATCAAGTTTTAACTCCCACTAATTTTCGGCAGACTGTATAACCCTCAGCTATACAGAACGAGAGAAGCCGATAGTCTCCTAGTGGGGATCAGAATCTCAATGAGATGTAGTACAGCCTTGTGGATAGCACAACAACCTGTAATACACTCAAAGAGCACCCATCTCATGGGATTTGCAACTCTTTACAATATCCGATCATATCTTCGGTCCCCAGATATTTAATGGTCTTGTGGATAGCACAATAAGTCATTAATTCTGGTCTAATCTAACCATCGTTACGAGACGAGCATAAATTTGCATGCAGCCCTTGTGAATAGTACAACAAAACTACATGGTTCCTCTACTCGATCATATAGGCATCTAAGGCCATAGCCACAGTCTCTCCTCACGATTAGACAAGTCCTGTGGACCATACAGTATGTTCTTAACTACTCATGTTACGGCTTAGAATTTAGATGAGGGTATTTAAATAACTTATATCTTGGTCTCTCCTAGGTGATAGTACATAAATATATTGTATATATTTTATAAATACTATATCTACTTTGATTCACAATCAAACATAAATAATGCATCTCATACATGTCAAGTGTGGTCATGGATAACACAGTGGGTTTGACTAGAGCGAACAGTCCAACGCACATACAATCTAACATAACATTTATATCAGATAATCCTGCAAACACATAGGCAAGAGATCTTCATCATATCGCCTTTCTGGTTGCAGCTGTGGATCATCCTCGCTCCTTCTTCGGTTGCCTCGATCATATTACATTAAATTTTAGAATTACATGTAAATTAAAGAAGGTCTCATAGCAAGTACAAGAGAGGGGGAAGTAGAATTATATCGGAGTATGAGAGAGAGAGAGGTACGCATACCTCTATTTATTAACATTTTAATAAATATACAAACATACATCTACGATCCACATGTATTATTCATCACATGAATAATTTAAAAGTGTATCTCTATGACCACGGTGTGTTTTAAACATTCCACACATGATAAGTGTATCACATGGATAAGATAAAACTGTCTCAAAATTAAATAATTTTGACTTTCAAAAAACTATGTTCCAATAAAAAAATTAGCTTTTGAATTTTAAAAACTCTTTTAATTAATTTCATCATGTAATTAAATCAAATTGAAAAGCATAAAACACACATCACATGTGCACACACTCCAAATTAATAATTCTAGATTATTCCATGCAAATTAGAACATTTCTAAAATTCGAACAATCTAACAATTAAATTAAACCATATTAATAATCTAACAATTATACTATTAACTACTAATTACTAATCTAACTCTTAGATTAGTTAATCAAAATTAATTACTAATTTAATACTTAAATTAATAATCAACTCTAATTAAATATTAACTACTAATCTAACTATTATATTAGGTAATTAATGTTCATTACTAATTTAACACTTAAACAAATAATTAACACTAATTAATTAATAACTTTTAATTTAACTCTTAAATTAGTTAATTAAAATCAATTATTAATTTAACACTTAAATTAACAATTAACTCTACTTAAATAATATCTACTAATTTAACACATAAATTAGTTAATTAAATTAATTATTAATTTAAAACTTAAATTAATAACTAACTCTAATTAATTCACAATTAGATGAATTAATAATTAATAATCTAACATTTAGACTAATAATTATTAATCACTAATCTAACTCTTAAATTAGTTAAATTAAGGTTAATTATTAATTTAACACTTAAACTAATAATTAACTCTAATTAGTTAACAACTTTATTCAAAATGATTCAAAATCATTAAAAGCTTAATTCAATAAAATTGATTAAAAATTTTACCTTTTAAAACTATTTTGAAATTTTGAAAATTAAAAATCAATTTTACTTAATTTTAATGGGCCTAGGGATTTTAATTAAAAAAAGGGAAATGACTCAGCACATTGGCTGAGCTAGGGCTCGAGCATGGCCTGGCCCTGGGCTCGAACTCGGGCGCCCATCAAATGGGCTCCCGGTTTGGGCCCGGGCGGGTGGGGTTCGAGTCCCTCGCTCGAGCCCAGGGGCTTGTCCACTTCATGCGGCTAGGGCAGAAACCCTAGCCGCCGCAGGGAACCCCCTCGACCCCAAGCACAGCCAGCCCGACGGCAACGGAGAGGCACCCCCTCCCCCCCCCCCCCCCTGGTTGGTCCCCTGCTGCGCACGGCCCCGCCGGCGATCCCCTCTGCCGTCCGCGGGTTCCTCGGCAGTGATCTGGTTCGTTGCAAGGCCGTGCACCTCCTCCTCCTCCCCGATTTTTCATACGCAAAAAAGGAAGAAGAAGGCGCCTGGCAGCCCCTCCACCGACCTCTTCCGTTGGCGGCCTTGGTCCTGGCGGTGACCAACAAGGATCTTAGGATCCTCTAGGCTAGTCATTCATGCTCCCAGGCCACCAAGAAGCTCCAAACGGCACCGGCAAGAACGTCGTTCTTCATCACATGAAGAACTTCAAAAAATCCCAAAAAATACAAATTTTTTTTGCAAAATAAAAATAATAAAATTATTTGTGTTCATCGTATGAACACATTTCTATCATTATAATCAGATTACAACATGGAATAAAGCAAGGAAAAATTGATTTGGAGATCGAAACGGACGAGAAATAGTGGAACCTGGCTCTGATACCACTGTTAGGTTCTGGAGTTTCTCGGGAATGCAAACGCAGCCAAATTATAAATTAAAATTATCTACAATCTGTTTCCATTTCGAATAAACTAAAATCGATTTAATATAGGGAGCCGAATATTACCGCGCGTGGATTCGAATCTTCGTCCAAACAGTTTCGTCGGTGTGACACCGCCAGCCGCACAGATGCCCGACCTCTAGCGAAGTCCACGCAATTTTCCTCGCAGTAGATTTCCTCACGTTCCTCGTTCTTCACAGCCCACGAACCCTTTGTCGTTTGCCGCAACAATCGCCGCAACGCGGAGACGATTTTCCGTCAAACGGGAGTCAGAGAAGACAGCAGAGCAGACCCTCAAAGGAGGGCCGGCCTGGGGCGCCAGAGACAGAGAGGAAGAGAGGAGGGGGTGGCTAGGGCTGAGTAACAGCTTGGCCTGCTCAGCCCGTTCACTACATTTTATATTAACTGTGCAGTTTTTCATAAAAACCCCCGATTTGCGTATGACTCTCTAGGTCTAATTACCAATCCGCTTAATGGCTCATTAAGTCCAGTAACTCCTCACTGACTCAATTAATTAATTAATAACTCATATTAATTAACTAATCAACCGAATCAATGTCGCACATTAAATTCGGTCGAGCCTCCGATCACGTTGGGTGCCAAGCAACATCACGTGAACTCGGAAGGTATTGGGATTAAACAGCCCACTTTTGGAACCTTTCCGCCGACAATTATTGCGTGGATATAATCCTTTATTTGTATAATACTCTCGAATCAACTCAAAGTATGGTATACCGTCAAACCCTCACCAGTCTACTCAGTTGGATCGGATGTTTCCGTATAATATTGGAAAACTCATTTCTCAATATTATCGTCCGCCCTGGTCAGGGACTTCCGCGCATCCTTCCTAGAGTATTATCTCTCTAAGTACCGAGAGCGAATAATTTCTTATTGACACTCAATTCTCTTCGACGGTATTCCGCTATACTCGATCCTTGGCTATTTAAAATCCCGTGAATAGAGATTCATAAATCAAGGTCAAAGCACAGAAGTCCACCGACAAGGTATCCTTGGTGTCTCAGATCCGAGGACCATCCACGTGACTGCGACAATAGAATCAAACTGGTTGACAGTGAGGTACTATATCATCCAGCGATTCAGTAAACTCATTCTCTAATGAGCACCTATAGATTCGCCTTAGTATCTCCACACAAGTGACTATGAGATCAGTCACCTTCATCGTATGAGCATGAGTAATCTGCACTATAGGGCTGTCAACGGATCCGGATAATATCCGACTCTGATTTGTATCCGCATCCGATTAGTCGGATATTTATCCGATTAAGACATCCGACAAGCATATCCGAATATCTGTTTAATTATCTGATTAATTTTCGAAGCGAAAACGAAAAATAGATATCCGCTCCGATTAATATCCAACCGATTATGTATTTTGATAAGTTCTTCTAATTTTAATGATGTTTATATATTTAAATAAATGATAATTCGATATTTGAAGTATGTTTAAGACATGTTGAGCAATAATAATGAAGTTTCTTGTGATTTTTTTATTTTTAGTGATTTTATTAATTTAGATAAATTATTTAAGCATTTGTTATTATCTAATATATATTTAATAAAACATTCAAATTATTTAAAATTTATCTAGATATTTATATCTATTAATTTAAATATATGATATTCATGGACTATGCAAAAAATAAAATTTACAAGTCATTAAGTTACAAAACGAAGTTGACATATTTAAGTATCCAAATTATTATCCGAATTCGGATATTATCCAACGGAGTCGAATTTGGATAGAAAAAATTATTATCTGTTGGATAGTATCTGATGCGGCAGAATCCGATTCGGCCCATTGAGGCAGGCCCAAACCCCATTCAGCCCAACAGTAGCAGTATTAGGCCCTCCGGCGGCCTTCGGCCCGTTAGCGGCCCAGCAGCCCTCGGCCCGTAAGCGGCCCCGTCGCTCCCGGCCCAGCAGGCTTCAGCCCGTCAGCGGCCCACCAGCCTACGGCCCGGGAACAGCACGGCGGCCCAGGGCCCAGCAGGCTTCGGCCCGTCAGCGACCCAACCCCCTTCGGCCCGGTAGCCGAATCCGGCCCACTCCGGTGGCGGATCAGACGCTATGGCAGTTTGTCAGTAAGCCTCCTTTTAGTCCTATATCGGCTGCCACCGTTAACCATCCGCTACCCTCCGCTATAAGTATCCTGCTATTTGTGGCCAAGGAGGTGGTGTGGAAAAACGGATGCCCCCCTAAGCTTCCGAAACCCCTTAAAGGACTACTGTCCGAATAGTGTTCTAGCTATTTCTTCTTGCTTCCTGAATCGAATCCTCTTCAGAAGCTAACTTGACCGTCGGAGGGGGTTCCCCAGGGCTGACGCCCGGGACTCCTGCTGACTGGTTCTTCTTCTTCTTTCCCTCCTGCAGGGGCTCGGTTCGAATCATCGCCGACCTCCCCGAGTCGGTCTCGGCCGCCGACCTCGGACTCCTCTCCCCGGTCTCGACGCCGAACGCCGGCTGCCCCGCTCCAGGAGACTCGGTCTCACGCTGAAGTAGCCTTCGGACTCGCCGTCCGAGGGCAATCCCGTCGGTCGCCCCGCGCCAGGAGGCTCGGCCTCGCGCTGAAGGTGCCTTCGGACCCCCTCGTCGGAGAGCGAGCCGTCCCCCCGTCCGATCTCGGACTTTCCGGCTTCTGCTCCGACGCTCGTCGACCACTCCGCCGACAGGAGCTCCCGCTCGCGCCGCGCCTTCGTCCGACCGAAGGAGCAGCGGCTCACTATCCAAGAGCAGCTCCGGCGGCAGATCGCGCCCCCCGCGGGCGGATCCTCTTCATTCCGAAATAGCCTCGGCTTCGCCCTGTTGTGGATCCCCGTCGGGTCCCCTCGTCACCGTTCGATCCGGACCGGCTCCGGATCCTCCTTGTTTCGGATCCCCGTTTGCGGGATCCGGTCGTGATAGATCCAGTCTACATCACGTGGCGCCGTCTGTGGGAAACCAACAAAACAAGTCATGTCTCAGCGACCTGTGACCCGACGATCCGGGCAGAGCGAAGCGGAAGCGCGGGAGACTTCGGCACAGATGCCGCTTTCCGAAGGCGCGCCATCTACCCCGCCGAACCCGCCTCTGCCGACCATCCCGGAGTCCTTCGGCTCGGAAGACCGAGTGGGGGTACTCCAGCAGCAGGTGGCCACGCTGGCCGCTGCCGTCACGTCCCTAGCGCCTCTTCAGGAGATGGTATCTGCCATCGCCCAGCGCATGGGACTGACGGGGCAGCCTCCCCAGCAGGCGCCGCTCCCCCCACTCTACTCAGTACAAGACGCCCGGTTCCGACCGGTGCCTGCGCCAGCCTCTCTCTACGAAGCTGCGGCGGCGCGCAGCGAGCCCTCGGCATTGCCTGCCCGAGCTCCCCGCGTCGATCGCCCGACGGAGCAGGATTATGCTTCGTCGGAGTACCATCCGGCCCGCACCGGAGGGCCATCCGTCGCCACCTCGGCCGCCCCGGACCTGGACCAGCGGCTGACGGCGATGCGCAAGGAGATGCAGCAGATGGTGTCCCGGCCTCACGGGGCGCCCCTCGCCAGCAGCATCCTGGAGCAGACCCCGTTCACGGCGGAGCTCCTGGCCACTGAGGTGCCCCCCGACTTCAAGCTGCCGAAGGTCCCTCCCTATGATGGGATGACAGATCCGGTCTGTCATTTCCGGAAGTTCAACTCCTACCTCCGGGTCCGGGGGATCTCCGAGGCAGTCCGCTGCCGTCTCTTCCCCCTCACCCTTGAAAAGATCGCCCTCACCTGGTTCGAGACGCTGGCCCCCAACTCCATCCACTCCTTAGCACAGTTGGGCCAGTTGTTCATCGACCAGTTCTATGATGCCACCCGGCAGAGCAAGACCTCCGCTAGTCTGCTGGCTATTCGGCAAGGTCCTGCCGAGACTCTCCAGGACTACTTCACCAGGTTCCGGACCGAGGCCGCCCAGATCCCGAACCTCGACAGCTCAATCGCGGTTTCGGCCGTGATCAGCGGGTGTCGGGACGAGGGGCTCCTCGGTTCCATTGGGAAGCGCCATCCCCCGACCTTCCAGGACCTCGTGGCACGGGCCCACAAATACATCAACCGGGAGGCCCTAATGCTGTCCAGAGGAAGAGGCGCCACCGAAGCCATCTCGGCACCTGCTCCCCAGGTGGTCCGACCTCGGCCGGAGGACCAGGAGTCCTCGCGAAAGCGCTATCGCAGGGAGGAATGGGACAGGGAGAGGCGACGGGACGCGCAGCCGCGGTACCTACCCTTACCTGCTCCCCCTTCCCGAATGCTCATGGAGGTGAAAGGCATGCTCCGACGGCCCGATCGCATCAAGACCGATCCCCGCCGAAGGGATCCCGGCAGGTATTGTGAATACCACCGGGAGATCGGCCACACGACGGATGAGTGTCGGCAGCTCCGGGAAGAGATTGACCGCATCATCCGGGAGGGGAGACTGCCGCAGTACCGCCGGGAGCAGCCACCGCAACAGAACCGGGACGCCCCTGCAGCGCCCAGACAACAGCAGCCCTCAGCAACAGAAGCCGCTCCTCCGCCCAAAGCCACCTCGGCCCCGGTTGAATCATCCCATCAAAGACCCAGTTCTGGGTCTATCATGATGATATCCGGAGGACCGGGGGAAGGGTCCAGGCCGCGGCAGCGTAGCACAGTAGCAGCAGTTGAGGGCGAGCCGAAGAAGCCTCGTCTGGAAGACATCACCTTCGGCGCCGAGGACCTGACGGATGTTCAGGTCCCTCATGACGACGCTCTCGTCGTCAACGCTGTAATAAATAACTATGATGTACATAGGATCTTTGTGGATAATGGAAGCGCCCCAAACATCTTGTTTTACGATTGTTTCGAGAAAATGGGATTGAGTGAGGCTAGTATGAAGCCTCATCGGGGCCCTCTCTTCGGTTTTAACGGCTCGCCCTGCCGAGTAGAAGGTATTGTTCGGCTTCCTGTGACCTTGGGCTCCGCCCCCCGGCAATTGACCGTTGAAACGGACTTTGCCGTTGTAAAGATCGAGTCAGCCTACAACGCCATATTCGGCCGAAGGCTCATCGGCGGGGTCGGAGCCGTGCCCTCATCCTTCCATCAGAAGCTGAAATTTCATACCGACCACGGGATCGGCGAGGCCAAAGGAAACCAAGAAGCCGCTCGGCAATGCTACATGATTTCGGTCAAAGGGAAGAACGCAGCTGAAACCCTAGCGATCGAGTCATCAGCCGAAGCATCTCCGGGAGAAGCACTCCTCGCCGTCCCTGTTCCAGGAGGCGAAGGACGAGTCCTGATGATAGGCTCCGGCCTGGAGAAAGGTGAAGCAGAGAAGCTTACCGAGTTCTTGAAAAAGAACCTCGACATCTTCGCCTGGTCTCCGGCAGACATGCCCGGGGTAGACCCGGAGGTAGCAGAGCACCGACTCCATACCGATCCCGATCAGCCTCCGGTGAAGCAGAAGCGGCGCACCTTCAACCAGGAAAGGAGAGCCGCCATCCAGGCTGAAGTACAAAAGGGACTGGACGCCGGACATCTCCGAGAGGTACATCATCCAGACTGGATAGCCAATGTGGTCATGGTGCCAAAGAAAGATGGCAAATGGCGCATGTGCGTGGACTTCACCAACCTCAACAAGGCCTGTCCAATGGACAGCTTTCCACTGCCTCGGATAGACCAGGTGGTGGACGCCACTTCTGGCCACGAGCTCTTAAGCTTCCTCGACGCCTATTCAGGCTACCACCAGATCCGGATGCATCCGGACGACGAGAGCAAGACCAGCTTCACCACCGATTTGGGTCTATACTGCTACACCCGAATGCCCTTCGGTCTGAAGAACGCCGGCGCGACATATCAGCGACTGGTCAACAAGGTATTCGCCGCGCAGCTCGGCCGAAACATGGAGGTCTATGTAGACGACATGTTGGTGAAGAGCCGCGTTGCTGCAGAGCACCTGGCCGACCTGGCCGAGACTTTCTCCGCCCTCAGGCGGTACAAGATGAAGCTGAACCCGGCCAAGTGCGCCTTCGGGGTAGCCTCCGGCAAGTTCCTCGGCTACATGGTCACGCACCGAGGGGTGGAGGCTAATCCCGAGAAGGTTTCGGCCATCATAAAGATGCGCCCCCCGGCTAACCTCCGAGAGGTACAGAAGCTGAACGGGAGGATCGCAGCTCTCAGCCGCTTCATGTCCAGGGCGGCCGACTACTGTTTTCCCTTCTTCAAGCTGCTGAAGAAGGCCAACAACTTCGACTGGACGGAAGAGTGTCAGACAGCCTTCAATCAGTTGAAGGCCTACCTCTCCAAAGTCCCCATCCTGTCAAAACCGATTTCCGGGGAGCCTCTGAGCCTATACCTCGCAGTCTCCGAGACGGCCCTCAGCACCGTCCTCGTCCGAGAACAAGAAGGCATTCAGAAGCCCGTTTATTACACCAGCCGAGCCCTTCAGGGAGCGGAACTCCGGTACCAAGCCCTGGAAAAGTTGGCTCTGGCCCTCGTCACTTCTGCAAGAAGGCTTCGGCCGTACTTCCTGGCCCATTCTGTGAAAGTCCTCACCAACCAGCCCTTGAGGCAGGTTCTCTCCCGGCCAGAGGTGTCCGGCAGGCTGGCGAAGTGGGCAATTGAGCTAGGAGAGTTCGACATCTCCTACGCCCCTCGAGTAGCAATAAAAGCCCAAGCATTGGCAGACTTCATCGCCGAACTTACCCCCGGCGCTTGCGCGACGCCGCAGCCGGAACTCGAGGTGGCCGAAGCCGAGGCTCTTTCAGCACCGGCACCACCGGACGAATGGCGACTCTTCGTGGACGGCTCCGCGTGCTCCGCGGGCAGTGGCGCCGGATGGATCCTGGCATCACCCGAAGGAGTCGTGACGGAGTACGCCCTGCGTTTCTCCTTTCCTGCAACTAACAACGCCGCCGAGTATGAAGCCCTCATTTCCGGCCTCCAAGCCGCGAAGAAACTCGGCGCCCGGAACTTAAAAGCCTTCAGCGATTCCCAGTTAATCGCCGGCCACGTCTCCGGGGAGTATGAGGCTCGGGACGCAGTGATGGCGTCTTATCTCCAGGTGACTCGCAAGATCCTCGCTCAATTCGATTCTTGTGAAATCGTGAGGATCCCGAGAGCCGAGAATACCCGGGCCGATGCCCTTTCCCGGCTGGCGTCAACCCAAGACGGGGGCGGAGGCCGGATGATCCTCGTCGAGGAGCTCGCCGAACCCAGCCTCGGCGAAACCGAAGCCATGCAGATTGCTGAAGCAGAAGCCGAGACATGGATGACTCCCCTCATCGCTTTCCTTCTCCAAGGAGAAGTCCCTCCAGATCCTAGGGAGGCGAAGCGCATCCGGCAGCGCTCATCCCACTTTCTCCTTTTGGACGGGGTGTTGTACAAGAAATCATTTGGCCGACCTTTGATGCGGTGCCTCGGCCCGGCCGAGGCCGACTACGCCATAAGGGAAGTCCACGAAGGGGTGTGCGGGGCGCATGCGGGAGGAAGGGCCCTGGCTCACAAGCTCCTAAGGCAAGGCTACTGGTGGCCCACGCTTCGAGAGGACGCTTTAGCCCTCGTACGGCGCTGCGACCAGTGCCAGAGGTTTAGCTCCCTCACTCATCAGGCAGCCACCCTTCTGACCCCGTTATCTGATCCCTGGCCTTTCGCCCAATGGGGAGTCGACATCCTGGGACCTTTTCCCGTCGCCACCGGCCAAAGGAAATTCCTTATCGTGGCAGTCGACTACTTCACCAAATGGGTCGAGGCCGAACCCCTCGCCTCAATAACCGACAACAATGCTTGGAACTTCGTGTGGAAGTCCATCATTTGCCGGTTCGGCGTCCCTCGAGCCATCATCTCAGACAACGGAAAGCAGTTCGATAGCCGACGGTTCGGTGATAACTGCGCCAGCTTCGGCATACTCCACAAGTTTACTTCGGTAGCGCATCCTCAAGCGAACGGCCAAGCCGAAGTCACTAACCGAAGCCTTTTACAGGGATTGAAAACCCGACTCGGCGAAGCTAAGGGCCGATGGGTGGAAGAACTGCCAAGTGTCCTGTGGGCCTATCGGACGACGAACCGAACCCCCACCGGCGAAACTCCCTTCCGCATGGCCTATGGGGTAGAGGCCGTCATTCCCATAGAGATCGGCCTCCCTTCTCCCAGAGTCATTGCCTATAATACGGAAGCCAATGAGGAAAGTCTGAAAGACCACTTGGACCTCATTGAGGAGGTCCGAGATAAAGCTCGTATCCGACTGGCGGCTTATCAGCAACGAATGGCCAAGTACCATAACACTCGAGTAAAGCCCCGGAGCTTTGAAGTGGGGAATCTCGTGTTAAGGAATGCCCATGCTTCCAAGCCAGCCGAAGCCTCGGGGAAGCTTGCCCCCAACTGGGAGGGGCCCTACCGGGTCAGGGAGGTAATCAGACGAGGAGCTTACCGGTTGGAAACCCTTTCGGGCCAACCCCTTCCTCGCACATGGAATGTGGAGCGCCTTCGGCGTTATTACATGTAAGTCAACTCTCCCCAGGCTTTTAGCCGGAGGCTATAAATAAAGGAACTCGCTTTCTTTCAGAAAAACTTGTTATGGTATTTTCTCTAAGTCCGTGTAAACCGTACCGGGAGTGGCTTCGGCCATGCAAACCGTATCGGGAGCGGCATGGTATTCTCTCTAAGTCCGTGTAAACCGTACCGGGAGTGGCTTCGGCCATGCAAACCGTATCGGGAGCGGCATGGTATTCTCTCTAAGTCCGTGTAAACCGTACCGGGAGTGGCTTCGGCCATGCAAACCGTATCGGGAGCGGCATGGTATTCTCTCTAAGTCCTTGTAAACCGTACCGGGAGTGGCTTCGGCCATGCAAACCGTATCGGGAGCGGCATGGTATTCTCTCTAAGTCCGTGTAAACCGTACCGGGAGTGGCTTCGGCCATGCAAACCGTATCGGGAGCGGCATGGTATTCTCTATAAGTCCGTGTAAACCGTATCGGGAGTGGCTTCGGCCATGCAAACCGTACCGGGAGCGGCATGATTCTCTTGAAACCCGCAAGCCCTTTTTGATCCGACGAATGGCTTCGGCCATGCAATCCGGATCAAGGCGCAGCATATTATTCTCCAGGCGATATTCTACCAACGGCCTGTCCAAACCTACGACGGATCTCGGCTTCGCGGAATACGGCCAAAAACAGGAGACAGATCTACCCAAGTCAAACAGGGGACAGCCAGGTAAAGCCAAAAACCTTCCTTCCATTTTCTAAAGCAAAAGGAGATACAAAGCTCAGCCGTACGCCTGGCCAAGAGCTTACAAAAGTAAAGCAAAAAGAAAACCGAGGGGAACCCTCGTATCAGTCCTCGACAACCCCCTCCTCCTCCACCTCGACGACGTTTCGGTCAGGAGAAGGAGAGGGAGAGTCGACGACCTGCACCGCTTCAGAAGCGGCGCCTTCAGCAAGGGCATCTTCAGCAGCAGCCTCTTCGGCATTGGCCTCTTCAGCATCGGCCTCTTCGGCATCGGCCTCTTCGGTCTCGGCCTCCTCGGCACCGGCCTCCTCGGCATCAGCTGGAGGCGGGGCCCTCTCCGCCACGAGCTCCTCCCACCAGGATAAAAGCTCCCGGGCTTCCTCGCCCTTTGGCATGGCTTCCCCGGTCAGATCGACGCTCGGGCAGGCCCTCTGGGCGACTGCTAGTCCGAGGTCGAAAACCGCGGAAGAAGCCTGCAGCTGGGCTTGGAGGATCTCCTGGGCATAGTCGTTCCCGGCCTTGTAGTTGGCCACGGCCGACTCCGCTGCCTTTCCCAGTTCCCGCTTCAAGGTCGACACCTCCTCGATGAGGCGGCGCTTCTCCGAAGCTCGCCGAGCCTCCCTGTCCTGGGTCTGGGCTTTGAAAGTCCGGAATTCGGACTCGACCGCCGCAAGATCGCTCTCGGCCTTCTTCTTGGCCTCGGCGGCGGCACGGGCCTCTGCTGCCCTCTTCTCCAGCTGCTTCCGCACTCGGGCACTCGCAGTCACGAGCTCCTCCACTAGGGGCTCGATGCGAGGAGCCGCCGAAGTGCCTTCCCCCGAACCAACCGGATCCACCTCGGCTTCCAGAAGCTTACGCTGGAGCAGCTCCTGACGATGCATCAGGACACGGCTCGTCATCGAAGCCTGCGGATCGAGGGCAGATGAGGGCCAGTAGAATCAGAAGAAGTAGCTGAAGATGAGCTGAAACACTTTCGGGGTGCTCACCTGAACCGACAGACGGGCACTCATCTCCGTCAGATCGGTGATGGAGTGGGCCTTCAGCTCCTCGAAGATTGAAGGGAGAGTGAGGCTGTTGAGCAGACGAAGGCACGTCTGCGGGTCCTCCATGCTCTCCCCCGATGCGGGGTGCCGCCGCTCGAGCTGCGCCCGCGGTTCGGCATCTCCTCCATCGGCTCCTGCCGATACGGCCGGAGGGGAGTCACCCCTCGGCATCTCAGGGGACGCCAACCTTGCAGCCCTTCGGGCCCCGGCGCTCCTCCTGATTAGCTGAGCTTCCACCTCTCCCTCGGCCTCCTCTACCCGGGGGCGCTTCGACGCTCGGCCGCCTCCCCGAGAGGCAAACTTAGTCTTCTGCTCCCTCTCAAGAGCAGCGGCGACTGCACGACCCTCGGCGGAGGCCGCAGTCCCGAGGCCCCTGCCTCTTGTCCTCGGACCCCCGGTGCCTCGGACAGGCCTGCTCACCGCCTGCGGGGCCGGCGCCCGGCGCGAAGCGCGCTGATCCGATAGCGGATCAAGGAGGGCATCGAGCTGAGCCATTGCTGCAAAGCAAGAAAGGGATATCAGAAGCCAAAAACAACGATCGAGTAATAGACTCAGAGCCGACTTACCCTCGGCCGAAACTTCGTCAGCCTCCAAAGCCGGAAGAGCTTCGGCCGGAGGAGCGGCAGTCCTTCCCCCGCGGTCTCGCGGAGTCCCCCCGGGAGGTAGGTACGGAAAGACCCGCTCCGGATCACGCTTAGGGTCCGGCCAAACCCCGGCACCTATCAACCGCTCCGCGTCGGAAAGAAGCACCGAGACGTCGTAAGGGGCCTTCGCCTGAACGTGACCCACGATAGTACTCTGAACGGGAGACAGAACAGGAGGTCCCGAGAGTCCTTCGGCCAGCGGCACCCATTCGGTGGGGAAGGGCCACACACCCTTCTCCTTCTCCGGCAGAGAGACGAAGATAAACTTCCTCTTCCAGCCATGGATAGACGAAGGCTTCCCAGAGAAAATCCTCCGGCCAACCCGGGGGACAAAGCAGTACCATTCCGACTTCCCCTGCGTCTGGATCTTGAAGAGATAGCGAAAGACATTGAGGGAGGGGCGGATTTTCACGTGAGCGAAGACGCTCAGGAATCCGTACACAGTGCGCCAAGAGTTGGGGAAGAGCTGAGAAGGGGCCAGCCCATAGAAGCTAAGAAGATTGACGACGAAGGTGGGGAGAGGGAGACGGAATCCCGCCTCAAAGCTATCGACGTAAATCGAAAAAGACCCCGGGCGAACGGTATTTGCCCTAGTGGCGGAATCGGGCCGATGGGGGGTCGTCCAAGAGGGAAGCTGAAAGTAAGAAACTAAGTTCCTCACCTCTACATCCGAAAGGGCACAGCTTGCCCCCAAAGCAACATCCGGGAGGCGGCGTTCCGAGGTGGAAGCCTGGCCCGAGTCCCGAACTTCTTGGAAAGCCTCGGCCCCGGAAGCCTCGGCCTCGGAAGCCTCGGCCTCGGGAGCCTCGGTCTCAGAAGACTCGGTCCCAGAAGCCTCGGTCCCAGAAGCCTCGACTCCAGAAACCTCAGTCCCGGAAGTTTCGGACCCGGAGCTTTCGGACTCCCCGGACATCGCGGAAGTAAGAGATCCCGAGGCAAGAGGGTCCGACAGGGAAGACTTGGGAGAATTGGGGGGAATGTACTCCTCGTCCGAAGGGGTAATCTCACTAGAAGAGCTCCGGACCATAAAGCCGCGGAGGGAGGGAAGAAGACTGAGGCTTACTCGCAGAAAGAAGGAGAGGATCTCTCCTGAACCAGGCGTCGCCTCAAGCCTCCAGACTCCACAGGCAATGCACTCTGAGGGACGAAGAGCCTCCCCCGGTAGCCGACGAAGCTCGGATGAAGCCTTCAGGAAACTGGCCTCTCGCAGGAGAAGGAAGAAGAGCTCGGGCAGTTGCGGGGGGAACGTAAGCGCGGCAGCAAGAAGAGGAACAGTGCCCCGCAGAGGGCCTGTATTTATAGAGCCCGGTCGATACGCCTCCCGCCGAAGCCTGCGGCCGAGATCGTCCCGCTCGTCCCGTCGCTCCTTCCGGATGCCCGCCACGTGTGCCATCCTTCGGCAATGATGGCGGACCGGCTCCGGGACTTGAGGCAAGAGCGATCAGCGGCTGACAGCACTCCGACCCTTCGGCTAACCACTCGGATGCCCGCCACGCGTCCCGATCCGCAGGCGACAAAGGGAGCGGCGGCAATCCGAGCGGAGCCTCGGGCAGAGAGCCGGGGCGATCCGCGACCCACGGGCGGTCGGGATCCGTTTGTGTTTTCTCCAGAGCGGCTGGATGCGCGACGCGTGTCCCGTGCTTCCTCGCGAGGCGACGCGCCGTCCCGTCCATTTAATGAGGCCTGACACGGGTCAGAGGTACCGACCCTTCGGCTTCTCAGCCCTCAGCCTTCGCCGACCCTCTGAGCAAGGACAAAGCGACCGCACGGCCCTCGGCCGACCGAGGGCCTCCTCTTCCAGAAGAAGGGGGAATACGACTCCCAGGAAGACGCCTGCCGTGGTTTCCTTTCTTTTCTGGCAGTTTCAGGCTATACTCTTGCCATCTCAGAACTGAGGAAGACAAGAGTGGGGGGCTATGTGATGCGGCAGAATCCGATTCGGCCCATTGAGGCAGGCCCAAACCCCATTCAGCCCAACAGTAGCAGTATTAGGCCCTCCGGCGGCCTTCGGCCCGTTAGCGGCCCAGCAGCCCTCGGCCCGTAAGCGGCCCCGTCGCTCCCGGCCCAGCAGGCTTCAGCCCGTCAGCGGCCCACCAGCCTACGGCCCGGGAACAGCACGGCGGCCCAGGGCCCAGCAGGCTTCGGCCCGTCAGCGGCCCAACCCCCTTCGGCCCGGTAGCCGAATCCGGCCCACTCCGGTGGCGGATCAGACGCTATGGCGGTTTGTCAGTAAGCCTCCTTTTAGTCCTATATCGGCTGCCACCGTTAACCATCCGCTACCCTCCGCTATAAGTATCATGCTATTTGTGGCCAAGGAGGTGGTGTGGAAAAACGGATGCCCCCCTAAGCTTCCGAAACCCCTTAAAGGACTACTGTCCGAATAGTGTTCTAGCTATTTCTTCTTGCTTCCTGAATCGAATCCTCTTCAGAAGCTAACTTGACCGTCGGAGGGGGTTCCCCAGGGCTGACGCCCGGGACTCCTGCTGACTGGTTCTTCTTCTTCTTTCCCTCCTGCAGGGGCTCGGTTCGAATCATCGCCGACCTCCCCGAGTCGGTCTCGGCCGCCGACCTCGGACTCCTCTCCCCGGTCTCGACGCCGAACGCCGGCTGCCCCGCTCCAGGAGACTCGGTCTCACGCTGAAGTAGCCTTCGGACTCGCCGTCCGAGGGCAATCCCGTCGGTCGCCCCGCGCCAGGAGGCTCGGCCTCGCGCTGAAGGTGCCTTCGGACCCCCTCGTCGGAGAGCGAGCCGTCCCCCCGTCCGATCTCGGACTTTCCGGCTTCTGCTCCGACGCTCGTCGACCACTCCGCCGACAGGAGCTCCCGCTCGCGCCGCGCCTTCGTCCGACCGAAGGAGCAGCGGCTCACTATCCAAGAGCAGCTCCGGCGGCAGATCGCGCCCCCCGCGGGCGGATCCTCTTCATTCCGAAATAGCCTCGGCTTCGCCCTGTTGTGGATCCCCGTCGGGTCCCCTCGTCACCGTTCGATCCGGACCGGCTCCGGATCTTCCTTGTTTCGGATCCCCGTTTGCGGGATCCGGTCGTGATAGATCCAGTCTACATCAGTATCCATAATCGAATATTCGGATAAGACTAAACGGAGCGGAGTCGGATACTGTGGTATCTGTTCCGTATTCGCTCCGTTGACAGTCTTACTATTCTAGTCTAACTGGATATCCGATGTCCTTCTCGGATATCTTTCAACTATGAATTATTAAGAATATGTATGTTCAAGTGATCAGTCTCATTAGTATGATCTCATCATAATCTAATCACTTTCGTACATATTCACTAATTTCATTATGAGACGATAACAATACGAGTTACACATAATGAGATAAAGTCATTTTATTAATAAATGAACGAGATTTATATAGTTAAATTTGTTTATAAGTCACCTAAGACTAACAATCTCACACTTGGACTCAAGTCAATCACCTTTATGCACTAAATCTACAGACTCTAGGTGACATTCAAACATATTTTGAGCCAGTTACTTTGTCAGTAGATTTGTTACATTATCGACAGATAGAAGTGATAATAATAATATCAATACTAACAATAATAATAATGACAGAAAAAAAGAAAGATCAGAGTAAATTTACGGATTGTAATCAGCATTAGCGTCACCATCACGATCATCATTGTCTTCAATACGGGTGCGGTTGTGGCCATTGCTATTGGTGTTGGTGTTTAATTTTTCATAAATTAGATATGAACAAGAGGGTAATTTGGTCATAAAAAATGTAATTTAATGTGGATGTAATAATTAAAAGAATATATCACACATATTCCTTGCTCTTGATTGCCAAATGATGGTAGGGTTTATCTAATACATTTTGAAGAATTTTTAGTAAAAGGAGGCACCAATTCCTAAAAACTAAAAAAAAAAAAATTAGGAATCTCTTATTAGAACAAAAAGTTTGCAAGCAAGTGGTCGACATTCTTTATGTTCTTCTTTTGTAATAGTAAACTTGAGTTTTTTGTTAATAACAGGTCGTATTTATTATTTTAGGCCAATAATATCCTACCGAATTATTTTTCCATAGTATTATTATACTTATTTGTGTCAAGGTTATGTTTTCTTTTTTAATGTTATAACACCTCAGACATCTTCAGAAAAGGTTGTAGTTATACGGCTCTAGTCAAAATGCTAGGAACTGCCAGGAATATTGAGAAAGATTCTGATATGTATGCGTATATAACCCTTAATCTTATTAGAGTTGATAGGATGATTAAAGTTCACAGAACAATATGTGGAAGTTAAGGATACATATACAAATAAGAAAGTATATATATATATGTATGTTAAAAAAAAAACTTTTTTTCACTACACCATTTTATTTTTCTCGCAAACATTGTGAATATCGTATTTTTCAAATTCTTTTCCCTAGTTAATCGCTTCTTGTTATTGCAACATTGCTATCATTATATACTCTCCTATGAAATTTCACAATGCATTTATGACTTCGTTTTTATGATGAAAATATGATATCTGTGTAAATATGAATAATCATCTACTGACCGCAGTAACAAACTCATAACTTCTAACCACTTAAATCCTTGCAAAACTAAACTAGACGAAGAATTCTAGTGAAGTAGGCTTCGTTTGGAAATATTTTTGGGCAAATTTTGGGTCGATGAATTATCTGAAAGTCTTGCTAAAGAATTTTTCTTAAAGAAAAAAGTGACCGAGATTTGTGAGGAAGTAGATTCGGACTACTGGGCAGAAAGAAGGAATTCATATGGATTCCCACGCCATCTTAAAAACGAATAAATCCACCATTAGAACATTTAATGCTATTTTACATTACAACTTTGTACGGAAAGAAATATAAAAAAAAAAGTAATGTTTGTTGCACCGAAAATGTCAATACGTCAAGTTTATTGAAAGAAATATAAAAAATAGAATAATGTTTGTTGCACCGAAAATGTCAATACATCAAGTTGAGTCATCTTGTAATACAAGATGTCATTGATCTACTTAAGTAGGGTCATGTAGGTCAAACAAGTATTAAATGCAGATACAATATTTTGAACGTGACAAATCTATATATGCATAACAAATATTCTATAAGTAGGACAAATACTATTTGTCATGTCCACAAAACATTTGCCACATCTAGAAAATATTTATCATATCTACACATCTGTGTACAATTTTTTTAGCATGATAAATATTTTATAGGTACGATAAATACTATTTTGTCACGCTCACGAAATATTTGTCACGTCTAAAAAATATTTGTCATCTCTACGTATCTATGTACATATTTTTAACGTGACAAATATTTTATAGATATATTAAATACTTCGTAGGCACGACAAATACTATTTGTCACGTCTAAAAAAATATTATCATATCTATATATTTGTGCACATATTTTTTAGCATGACAAATATTTTATAAGCGTGACAAATACTTTATAGGCATGGCAAATAATATTTATCATGCCCACAGAATATTTGTCACGCATGCGTATATATTTGTCACGTCCTAAAATTTACTCTCCCATTTAATACTTGTTTGGTCTAACTGTAAAAAAAAACTACCTAGTCCATGTGACTCATGCTTAGGTAGACCAATGACATCTTGCTGTACTGACTCTTAGTACAACAAGAATTACTCTACAAAATAACACACTTTTATCTAGGACTGTCAACGGAAATTCAATTATCCGATTTTTCGATCCGTTATTGAAAAAAAATCGTTTTCGACAAAAAAATATATGTCCGATAGTTATCGGAATCAAATATTTCTGATAAGTTTTATCTCTTCTTCTTTTTAGAATAGTTGAACAAAAGACTGATTAATACTTTGCATTTAATGTTCTGAATCTTTTTATTTTTCACATGCCAAATCTCATTATTGAGATGCTAATGAGAATTCAAATTTAAAATATATTGATGACATTACTACTTAATCTGAATTTTCTTAGAATTCATATCCTACTTTTCTTTTTGTTATTGGAATCTTAATTGCAAAAATAATATTTTTAGAATTGGATGAAGATCTTGTATGTTTCTCCTGTAACACAGGCATCATACATTGTATCGAACTCCATTTTGATCAAAAGTTAATTAAATGAAGTTTTGATGATAACAAAGCATATTTTACATAGTTTAACATTTATACTAAGGGATTCTTTCGTGTGCAGTAAAATATTGTAAGGGTCGTAAATAATCTTAAAATGGTATCTTCTTTATTTTGGGATTAGTGTAAAATCATTTTACGTTATTTTTTAGTATGTTCCTAGTGTTGTGAATTGACGTATTTCGAGATCAGTTGACCTTAAATTTTTTTCAATTAAATTTGATTTTTAATTTTGTCGAGTCGGAGATTCCTCCTATCAGAATTAGACGGCTGAAACTCCTTCAAAATACAGAAAAGTTTCTTTACGCTCCTGAAAGACAGACATTAGGTCAGAGGAGACCTCAGTTTCGATATAAGGAAACTCCTTCTGATACTTAAGTCAAAGTATACAAGGGCAGAGAGAGATGGTAAAGACTCGAAGTCTAGGACATACCTTCTGAGGGTACTAGGGGTTCCTCTTTATAGGGACGAATCTGAGGAAGTAGTTGAGTCTAAGTAGAGGATGTATCGGAGGAGTCCGATCTGATCTCCAAGCGGGACGAGACTCTAACTTTTCTTATTTGATTTTGATTTACTTTATCTACTGATCGTTAGTAGATTTGGAAGAAACTTACTTCGGCAGGAAGTCTTCTTGCACAGCAGGACGTCGAGATCTGTTTTGGATTCAAGGGCTCTGCAAGAGCTCAGACACACGGGTCCGCTAGCTGAAAGACCCAATCGCCCTGGCAGAAGGCTAGGGCACCTCTTTACGAGTCGGCCCACCCGATTAATAGACAAGTGAAACTGGATCCTCTCAAATTTAAAATTATCATAAACTGAATCTACCATTTAAAAACGGGCAATTGATTTGAAACTTAATGTTTTAAGATATTTTATGACGAGCCCTAAATGTGGATTGTTAAACATGCTTGCTAGACTCCGAATCCAAACTACACCTACGTGTCTGCACGACCGCACTTGCTGGGGTGTATGCTTTTTATGTTGGCCCAAAAACAAAAAGAGAAACAACTCGATATTCTCCTCCCCCACATTGTTACGCAAGTTTCAGGTAGCATTCAGTTCGGTTACGGGCCGGTGGTTCGGTCAAGGTAGGCCCGCCATCCGCCCCAGCTCCGCTTCTCGTCTCGCGCCCCGCACCAGAACTGAGTCCATGACACAGGCCCCCCCTCCCCCCTGCCCGTCTCCAATCTGCCCGCCTTGCCCGCCCTGCCCGTCCCCTCCCCCTAAAGTACCAAGTACCCCCCCCCCCGGCTGACCTCCCATTTCTTTTCTCTCTCTCTCCATCCCTATCAGATCGCGAGAACCCCGTCACAAGTCTCTTCACGAAATCCCTAATTTCTACACGGGAAATCTCCACCCAATCCCCCCATTTTTCGCCCAAATCCTCCTCCTCCCTACGGATTGGAGGTCGGAGTTGGGGAAATTAGGGTTCCACCCAGGCTGCGTCTCCCGTGGATGGGTGGGGATCCAGAGCTCGCGGGAAGGCGGATTCGGCTGCCGCCGTTCTTCTTCTAGGGTTTCCGCCGCAGATCGAGGCGCCGCTGGGATTGATGGTTCGTGCGGTGGGCGGGATTGATGCCGGGGAAGATGCAAGGCTATGCATGGATGGCAAGGTGAGGGGGGGAAGCGCCGGCGGCACATGCGGCCGGTCCCTGCTCCGGGCGCAGCGGCGACCACAGCAGCAGACGGTTCGGCTCTCCCCGGCCCGCCTCTGGTAGCGGGGACGGCTGTTTCTGACCGCTCGGCTACCGATTCCTTCGTAAAGGTGGCTCCTTTGGTTCAATTTTGGGAATTCCGCCCTGTCGTCTGTGTCTCACTTTGTTTGGCGTTGGTTAGTGCAGGTGGGGACGATTCCTGCACACGATAGGCTCTTGGATTGTGTGCCATTTCTGTTGTTCTGAATTTGGGGATGATGGGTTTGTCGAAGTTTTGGCTTCTAGATCCCTTATTGGTTCCATTTTTTTCCTGTTTGGCGTCTAGAATTTTGACATGGGATGGTCTTTTTTTTTTGTTCAAAGAATTGATGATGATCATGTTGTTTCTATTACTCGCTTATGGGAATATAGACCGACGATGAAGATGGACTATGCCTTAGTTGCATGTTCCATTCCGCTTAGTTTGGTTTCTTCCTCCTCTCCTGATTTAGGAATGATGAAGGTGTGAGCTTGTCAATCAAGGTGTTTGACGAAATAAACTGGGATATAGGTCAATTGGATATGGACTTCTTTGTTCTCATCTGCAACGCCTCAGGATCAATTCCGCTGATAGACTGCAGCCACCGAAAACAGGGAATCGGAGTGTATAATGGGTGGGGATCTGTTGGTGGCTTGTGTTTGACCACACAAACTAGACCTTCTAGCATGGCTGGTCTCTGCAAAGAGGCTTCGTGGGGCACCGGTAACGGACATAGCAATGTTTTGACACATCTTGCAGTACTTATCAGGAGTGGCAGAACGAGCAGCTTTTCATATGCTGTTTTAATGTATATGTTATCATTCTTAGTGCGTTGATGCAAAATTGGTAAATGTTACTCAACATAGGGAACAGTTCAATAAATACTTCATATCACTGGTTTATTTCCAGGAAAACTATAAGTTATCTTTCCATTGACGGTGCTTTGGTTCTCACCCTATTTTTTCACATTTGTTTCCATAATTTTGTACAGTTAATGTCGGGTTTTGAATTTATAGCTAGTCTTGTTAAGGAGGGTTACACTTCGGAAGCTTTTTGTTATTCATGTGCTACCCTTTTCCTAGCCAACATTGCTGGTGTTCTGCATAATGTCTAGTAGGTAAAAGATTATATATGTTTTTTCAAAAGGAAAAGGTACTTGCAAAAGAATATTGTTTTTTTTTTCAAAAGGAAAAAGCATTCTACTCAAGTTTATTACTGATCTTAGATTAGCCTTACACCCATCCCTGTATATAATGATGCTTTCTCAGCACAATCTCAACTTCAACATGGTGCTTAATAATTGAACTACTCTCATTGTTGGCATGCAGCACTGAAGAATTGTGTTTTAAGAAAATGGATGTCTACTTTGGATTGGCAAGTGAGTCCTGTCTGCATCTGGGTAGAGAAAATGGAAGAAAAGACTTTATTTTGGATTCAATAATTAAGGCACTTAATGTATCCCTCCAATTTATGGAATTGAAAATTTATGGAGGTTCCAATGATGTCTTTGTGTGCAAATTAAAGTAGTGTCTGCTTATCTGGCAGTTATTATTGGCAGGTATCATAAAAGAAAACATTTTTAAAGAATGAAATGTGTAAAAGATGCAAGTACTACTCCCAAACACTTAGTATGCAAACCACTTCAGCAATATGGGTGCCTACACCATGCTACCCTAAATGCTACCCCTACACTAGCCAACACCCACAATAGTTACCCTCCCTTAACCTTCCATCGTGAATGTGAGTGATCCGACCTGCTTCCCCAACATCTCCAAGACTACCCTAGCATGTCTAAAACTACCATCATCCTCACTTTTGGGTACCTTTAATTTTCTTATTTGTCTATCTTTTGTACCTTCTTTCTAAAAAGGAGAATGCATATTGCTTTGGCTTACTAATATAGGTACATTCGAACACTTTCTGATGCTTCTAACTGTACAATCAAGATTTAAGGCGTCGGATTTGATCTGTGTTTAACTTTATAAGCTTCACACATGTGACCATTGTATTATTGTCAGATTCAAAGATAAATCCATATAAAACAGCCATGAGGCTGACTATATTGTATGGGTGTAAAGTGTTGGTTTACTGTGGAAAAGCCATATTAACGACATAAGAGTAGTGGAGAAAAGAATGCTAAGGTGGATGTGAGGGGCGAAAAAGAAGGGATCACCTATATCAAACAACTTCATAAGTGAGGGTAGGAAATCTAGGGATTGCAGCAATAGGGAATAAAAACCATGAAAACTGCCTGAGCTGGTTTGGACATGCATAAGAAAGAACAATAAGAGCATCTGTTTAGGAATATGACCTATATCAAACAACTTCATAAGTGAGGGTAGGAAATCTAGGGATTGCAGCAATAGGGAATAAAAACCATGAAAACTGCCTGAGCTGGTTTGGACATGCATAAGAAAGAACAATAAGAGCATCTGTTTTGGTGGTCAGCATCTTTTATGGAACTTTTGAAGACAGAAGAGGAAGATAAAAAGAACTTTGATAGAGACCATGAAAAGAGATATCAAGTTATGCAGAGAAGTGCAGCCTAATGCCATGGGACTCAAGCCAATGTGGTGTCTGAGGAGGGACAGTTGTACAATCTTTCCCTGTTTTTGCAGAGAGCTTATTTCCAGTTTTGAACCTCTGACATATAGGTCACAAGTTCAAAATGGAACAACATTACATGTTAAATGTAGATTCAATATGTAACATAGCAGTGGAAGGAGAGAATCTGTGACTTAGGCAGCAGTCAGATGGCCTTTGGTGGGTGATGATGTCAATGGTGATTACTGTTTATGTTGTTCTCTAATGCTGTTTAATTTGGGTCATGTTGCCAATTAAACAAAAAAAAAAAACGATTTGTTTAGATTAGGAACATTTTTGGCATGTATAGTGTCCATTCCTTTGTTTGGAATAATTTGACGTGTTTTATGGGGATCAAGAAAAGTTTGGATCCCTGAGCGTAATACATAGCCACCCTCTAGTTTGAAAGCCAATTTCTAGGATAAACAAATGTCCATAGTTCTTGATATAAGTAGCTGTTTAATCTTTTCTTACAAACTGTTATATTTTCTGCCAGTATAATTGGAGCTACAATCCATGAAAGGAGTTTTATAGGGCAAGACAATCAAGCATTTTCTTTGTTGGGTTTTGTCATTCAATCTGGATGGCCTCCATTTGTCAGGATCCGATTTAACTAAGAGCTCTGTAGTTAGAGCAATGGAAGTGATTTACTTTTTAGTGGTTCTGAAAGTACAGAGTTGGGTCATTTTTATTTCACATCTGTTTCAGTTGGCCTTTCCTGCATCTGTATGTTATTGAGGCTATTTTATGCTGTCTTATTTCCATATCTTTCTCATGGAATTTCCTTGTCTTGCAGGACGGACGCAAAATTTGTGTTGGTGACTGTGCACTTTTCCAGGCTGGCAATTGCCCCCCTTTCATCGGAATAATCCGTTGGTTTACACCAGGCAGAGAATATCATCCTAAATTAGGTGTGAATCGGCTGTATCGACCTTCTGACATTAAGCTTGCTATAGGCGACTTGCTGGAAGCTGCACCAAACGAAGTCTTCTATTCATTTCACAAGGATGAAATATCTGCTGAGTTGCTTCTTCATCCATGTAAAGTTGCGTTCCTTCGTAAGGGCGTCGAATTGCCAGCAGGGATTTCCTCGTTTGTTTGCAGGCGAGTGTATGACATTGCAAATGAGTGTTTATGGTGGCTAACTGATCAGGGATATATCAATGTATGTTTCTCATTAAATTGTGTCTCTGGATAGCGGTGGATAATTTTTATCTTTCCAATCCTCTTTGTATATGTTAGTTAACACCTCCACTCTGTTTGGCTCAGGAACAGCAGGAAGAAGTAGAACAGCTATTAGACAAAACACAAGTAGAAATGCATGCAGCAGTGCAGTCAGGAGGACGATCCCCAAAACAATTGAATGGTCCTTCATCAACACAGCCATTGAAGTCTGCTTCTGATAGTGTACAGAGTAGTAGTGCCTCCTACCCTTCACAACCTAGGGGAAGGAAGAGAGGGGGAAAAGGTTATTTAGGTTCAGAGTCCATCAAGCGAGAACGCTCTACAAAAGTAGACAACGGAGATTCTGGTAATTGCAAATTAGAAAGCATGATCAAGGCTGAAATTGCAAAAATAACTGACAAGAGTGGCCTAATAAACAATGATGCAGTTGAGAGGTTGGTGCAGCTTATGCAACTTGACAGAAGTGAAAGAAAAATTGATTTAGCAGGTCGGATATTGCTGGCAGATGTGATTGCAGCTACAGATAGAAATGATTGCCTTGGCAGGTTTGTGCAGCTGAGGGGTGTTCCTGTTTTGGATGACTGGCTCCAGGAGGCTCACAAAGGGAAGAATGGTGATGGCACTAGCCCAAAGGAAGGTGACAGATCACTTGAGGAACTTCTTCTGGCTCTGCTCCGTGCACTTGATAAGTTGCCTGTCAACCTTGATGCTCTTCAGACTTGTAATATTGGCAAGTCTGTGAATCATCTACGTGGTCACAGGAATCTTGAAATCCAGAAGAAGGCAAGGAGCCTGGTTGATACATGGAAGAAGCGTGTTGATGCAGAAATGACAAAGCTCGAGATGACAAAGCTTAATGATACAAAGTCCATTGGATCAAACCAAGCAGTTTCATGGCCAGGGAAATCAGGTTTTTCTGAAGTTTCTCATGGAGGTAACAGGCGTGCTGGGTCTAATGAAGTAGCTGTGAAAGGTGCCATTGTTCAACCCTCTACATGCAAGTCTTTACCTGTGAAGATTGGCCATGGAGATTCCATTGTGAAATTGAATCCAGGACAGTCGGCATCTCCAAAATTACCATCTACATTGTCAACTTCAGTGGCCATTGGCACAAAAGATTCACAGTCCAAGACAGGAGGGGGTAGTTGGACTGGTGAACTGCCACTGACAATGACAAAGGAGGAGAAGAGCAGTAGTTCCAGTCAATCTCAGAACAATAGCCAATCTTGTTCCAGTGATCACACAAAATCTATGTGCTCTACATGGAAAGAAGATGGCAGGAGTTCAGCAGCTGGTTCAATGAATTCTAGCAAGACTTCTGGTGGGACATCACGTCATCGAAAATCATCAAGTGGTCTTGCAGGAACCAGTGTTTCTGGGATTCAGAAGGACAGTGGTCTTGGCAAATCTAGGTCTCTCAGTAGGAATGCTGCATCCGAGAAAGTCCTACAGCCTGGACCAACAGGTGAAAAAGTTGATTCATCAGTTGCAGATCATGGAAACAACCACAGGCTGATTGTGAGGCTTCCAAACCCTGGACGGAGTCCTGCACGGAGTACCAGTGGAGGTTCTTTTGAGGACCCCTCATTGACAGGCAGTAGAGCATCATCCCCTGCAGCTCCTGAGAAGAATGAACACATTGATCAGAGGACAAAGTTAAACAGTGATGCTTCTCAGGCTAGTATTGCAGCTGATGTTAATGCAGAATCGTGGCAGAGCAATGATCTGAAAGGTACGGTTGGATCTGATGATGGTGACAGATCAACTACAGCTGTCCTTGATGAAGAACGCAGCAGTACAGATGAAACTGTGAAAGCGGTTGGGACATCAAGGGGTACCAGTTCATCAAAACCAAAGTCTGGAAAATCATTTGAGGCATCTTTGAGCTCCATCAATGCCTTGATTGAAAGTTGTGTTAAGTACTCTGAAGCTAGCGCTTCTTCTGGTGGGGATGATTCAGGGATGAATCTGCTTGCTAGTGTGGCAGCAGGAGAGATATGTAAGTCAGACATGGTTTCTCCAACTGGTTCTCCTGGAGGAAATTCACCTGCTGCTGATGACCCTTGTACAGTCAATGAAGTTCAGTCAACATTCTCAAGTGACATCGCTGTGACCCGTCTTTCTGGGTACCCATCAGTCAATGCAGAGGGTGATTCTGCGAAACATGAATCTACTGCTGCTGCTTTGCAAGTTCAAGATGAGATGAAGCTGAATGGTGCCGATTCCATCATCAATTCTTTTTGTGACAGCAAAAGTATTGTGTCCACACAAGAAACTAAATCTTCCAGTGATTACAGGGAACTATATCCTGTTTCTGCTGCAGTTTCATGTAAAAATGTAGAATC
Organism: Zantedeschia hybrid cultivar; assembly: GCA_030544215.1. NCBI lineage: Eukaryota > Viridiplantae > Streptophyta > Magnoliopsida > Alismatales > Araceae > Zantedeschia > Zantedeschia hybrid cultivar. Next base: position 7,166,167 of record JARZZO010000013.1, on the reverse strand, counting down.
CATTTTAAAATCAGATAAATTTGATGCTATTGCAGCTGATGGGCGTAGACCTTTGTTGACATCACCAACATACCTTGAGAGTCTGTTGGATGAAGACTTGGCCAAACAGCTTCGGAAAAAACGAAAAGCTAGTGGGTCAATTACTGAAGGCTTATCTGATTATAAACGAAAAGCAAGAAGTCCATCAGAAGGAAATGTGCCAGTGGGTGCTGAGGCTGATCTTCATCATGTTACTCCTCACGGTATAAAATGTGAGAAGGATTCTGTTGAAGAAACTCCGTCTTGTCCTCCAGATAAACAAAACAGAGTGGACCAAGTGTTGCATGATACCACTTCCACTGATCCCCAGCCACATTCTGCTACAGAAGTTTGTCCTGATGATGTGAGTGGAAATGCTGACAATGGAATGTCTAAATCTTCAACTGTGGTCAATTCAGATGTTGTTGGTGAACCTAAGAAAAAAGAGTCTGTTGACGTGGCAGAGAAAAGTCGGTTGGAGCCAAGTGATAATGAAAAGAATGATCAGACCATTGCTGCACCAATTCTTAATGAGAGGATTGGTTCCCCTTTGCTTCCCACCAGTAACGGTGTTGAGGAAAAACTAGAAAAGGAAGTTGTTCAGCATTCATCTTCAACGGCCAGTCCAGAAGAGGTCTGTGCAGTGCCAGCAAATGAAAATGAGCAATGTGCAAAGTCTACTTGTCCCAAATTGTATAGGGTGGAAACGGAGGAGGTGGGGGGAAAAGATACTTGTTCTGCGGAGGTTCCTTCAGCAGTTATCCTTCCTGTGCTGGATGCATCCAGGAATTGTGACTTTGATTTAAATGAAGGGTTCTCTGTTGATGAAGGGAACTCAGTGGAACCAGTTACTTCATCTGTACTTGGATGTTCAACTGCAGTTCATCTGCCACCTTTTACTGTCTCTCCTATGTCAACTGGTTCACCTGTTCCCATCACAGTTGCTGCTGCTGCAAAAGGCCATGTTGTTCCTCCTGAAACTCTTCGAAAGAGTAAAGATGAACCTGGATGGAAAGGATCTGCTGCCACTAGTGCGTTTCGTCCAGCAGAACCTCGGAAGGTTTCAGAGATGCCACTTGGTTTGTCTGATGCCCTAACTTCTGAGGCTACTTCCAGTAAACAATGTCGTCCTCTACTTGATTTTGATCTAAATGTGCCTGATGAGAGGGTTACTGAAGACCTTGTGGCGCAAAGCTCTTCTCTGGATAGAGGCTCTGAATATAGGGTCATCAGCAATCATGAGCCACCACATAGAAGCTCTGTGGGATTAGATCTTGACTTGAACAGAGCAGACGAGAGCACAGAGAATGGACAATTACCAGGAAGTATAAGCCGGAGATTGGAGGTGCCTCTTTTGCCAGTGAGATCAGCTTCTGGAAATGGGGGAGCCAATGTCTTGAGGGATTTTGATTTGAATAATGGTCCCAGCCTTGATGAAGTTAGTTCAGAACAAGTTTCACAAGGCCAGCAGACAAAGGGCAGCAGTTTACCATTCTTGCCATCCCTTAGAATGAATAGTAATGAAACGGGAAACCTGTCCACATGGTTTCCTGCTGGTAACTCCTATCCAGCCGTTGCGATCCCATCTTTCTTGTCAGACAGAGGAGATCAGCCGTACCCAGTCATGGCAGCTCCTAGCACTCAGAGGATATTGAGTTCGGCCAATGGCTGCAGCCCCTTTGGGAGTGATCTGTACAGAGGTCCCGTGCTTTCATCTTCTCCTGCCATGGCTTTTACTCATGCTGCAGCATTATCATATGCAGGGTTTCCTTTTGGCTCAAGTTTTCCATTATCCTCGACCTCTTTCTCAGTAGGGTCAACGACCCATGGCGATGCTGCAGCAGGGGGTCCATGCTTCCCTGCCATTCCAACTCCACTTATGGGATCAGCTGGCGCTGCTTCCTCCCCGTATATGAGGCCCTATGTCATGAGCCTCCATGAGGGCAGTACAAGTAGTGGTACTGAGAGCAGTCAAAAGTGGGGCCAGCAAAATCTCGATCTCAATGCGGGTCCAGGAGGTGTAGACATTGAAGGTAGGGTTGAGAGATCACCTTTGGCGTCAAGGCAACTCTCTGTTCCTAGTTCACAGGCTTTTACCGAGGAGCAGGCAAGGATGTATCAGGCCGCAAGTAGGGGTTTAAAGAGGAAAGAGCCCGAAGGGAGGTGGGATGCAGAGAGATTTACGTACAAATAACCCTTATGTCCCTGAGTTAAAGCTGAAAAGAACGAGTTTGTGCTGCGACATCGGAGTGTTCTAGTGAGTTACTGGTCCTTACTTATCCTTGCTCTTATTGTTGTGAAGATGTGTTGAATTTTGTTATCTGTACCTCGGTGCTTATTGATGGATTATACCTCTAATTGCAGGCACAGGCCAATCATGGGGGGCTCCCTCTTTTTCTTGCCTTCTCAGTAAATTATACACAGACAAGCATTGGCAGCCTGGTGTTTGCCATTACTGTTGTGAGAAAACTGTCAGGAATTTCTTATCTTGCTGTAATTTTGTAAATGTTGAGATTCCAATGCTTGAAATGTTTTTCATGCTTTCAGCGATTGCTGGCCCTTTTTCTTACATTCCTTCTTAGCTTATCCAGGCAATTGATGGTGGTAAGTCACAGAGATACTTGGCTGGAATAGGAGTATGGGTGGTAACCGGTAAGTGATACTGTTTTAAATTCTGATTGCCATTCTTCGCTTTCCCAAAGAAAAAACTATAATCCAGTGAATCACAGATTGGCAAAGGTTCTTTGCACCCTGAGAGTTTTCCTTTATGGAGGTGGTCCCTTCTGCTAAATCTCCATCTGATCTTCAGCCTGTGATATTATCCTTATCCTAGGATGAGCTTTCATTCTGAGCAACCTGCCGTATTAGAGGTTTTGTTGACGCTGCGGCACTTCTGATAGGCAATGTCCTATAACCATTTGTTTTTTTTCTTCCATGAGAAGATGTAGAATCTTCCATTTTCTATCAATTTTTTCACAGTAAAATGCAACTATTTTTTATATAGTGCACTCAGGTTGCTTGGTAGTTCTGAGGTTCTTTATGGAGGCATATGTTGGATTGCATTAGGATCCCAGTTTTCTTCTCATTACAGCATTTGATCGTTACGCTCTTGGCCATTGTGAACTTGTATATCAAGGGGGTTATTATGATTGTTTTTTTGCTTGTGTATGTTGGCTGAAATGGATTGCATCTACTGCTTTTTTTGTTTCGCTTACAAGAATTTTGTTTCTTTTCGATGGAATATATAGATGCTTTTTCTTTTGGTACAAGATAACACAAAATGAGGAATGTTGGGAACAGAAAAAAATGTCACGTAACTGCAACGTCTGAACAAGTGCAACAGCTGTTATGGTCAAGCCCCCCCGGCTGCCATTGGACCTGTTCTCAGAAACTAGAAGGCATACTCGAGCGATCGCACTGTTCTGTTGGAAAATATCTTTGTTGCAATGACCCTGGGCTCCCAAGCACGTCCCAGACAGAAGTAACTCAAAATTTTACCACTTGGGTCCAAGGGTAGCCCATCACACAGATTTGGACAGCCTCAGCCCTAGCCAAAGTGCTAACGGGTCCCGGACAGGTAAGCCCCCGGGAAAGAAGAAGAAAAGAGCTCTCAACTCCGGGGAGGCCGGAAGAGAACCAAATCAAATCATGGCCTTTAGCTTTCTTACTCTCTCCCCACTGGGGACCGGGCACATCACATGCATGTGGCGGCATTCCCTTCCCCCACCTCCCTCCGTGATGGCATCCGTCCAGGGTTGGCCACGTTATTCATGGGCAGCAGGCACCCGCACAAAACAAACAAGACAACCACCGCACAGAGCAACGAGGACTGTCGTAGTCCTGGTGGTGGTGGTGGTGGACAGCGGCCTTTTAATTTAACTTATTAGTGCCGTGAAGCCAGCCATCATCTCTCTGCCTGTTTTCCAGTTATTATTAAAAGCTGTCCTCGTCCTGACGAGGCCCTGAAAAAGAGAGAGAGACGCGTCAGTGATGCTGGCTCCTCCTCTACTCTGCCGGGGGTTACGTCAGAGGGCGCCGTGGTGGACCACGTGCAACTCGAACATTAAAACTGCCCGTGTGAGTTGGTAGGTTGCGGAGGAGGGCGGGCCGCTGGCGGTATTGGACCGGTAGTACTTAGAAATCAGAGAACAGATAGGAAAAAATCTCAGTAGGACCGGACGCTCTGGATCTTGTCTGCTGCTGGTGGTGGGGCCCATGATGGCGTGCGACGGGAGACGGGGGTGGGGGAGGGGGTTTTTCTTCTGCGGGCCGCTGCACGGTGGGGCCGCCCTCAAGCTTTATTCCCGTCGCAGCTGGGGAGTGGAGGGTCCGGATTTGTCCTGGGGCACTGCACGCAACTCCTGTTATGGGCGCTTTCCCCTCGGTCGCCAGCTGGCCTTGAGACGCACCGCTCCGCCACCTGTTCTGCCGCACAGCACAACGTGACTCGGACACGAATCCCTTGGATCCTTTGCATTGCATGTGTCGTAAAGTTACATTGGTTGAGATTTTCTTTTATCTGTGGGACCCACCGTAGTCTGGAAGACTCGAGAACTAAATTTAGGTGATGCTTGGCAAAAGTCAGCCAATGCTTTGCGTCGGAAGTTTTATTTTATTAACTGTTATAAATTAATATAATATTTTATTAATTAAAATGTGAATTAATTTCTTTTAGTTAATTTTAAATATCAAATAATGGTTAGGTCGTACGGCGGTTGCGTAAGGGGGATCCCAATCTGAATCCTACCGTCCCCTTGCGAACGGGGTGTTGGAAACAATCCTCGCTCCGAAGGAACTTTCGTATTCACGACAGCTCTTGGTGACGTGGACACCACTGATATAACACAAGCTTGCAAGTTGCAACTGTTCTAAAGCATTATTTAATATTAGTTACATTTTTTCACGTCATAGGTTTTATGGATACATTCCTATCTTATTAAAAAAAAAACTAAACCCCCCATGAACTTAAGAATTCTTAATTTCAAAACGTATTTCTTCGAAAAATCATGTTCTTAAAAAATATTTTCAATTTCAAAATGTATTTCTTCAAACAATCATGTTCATAAAAGATAATTTATTTTATATGATGTATTTTAATTTGGGCTTTTTTATTTTTTGGTCTTACAATCCTTCAATGTTCCTTATTAATCTGTGCAAATTTTATATTTACTTTAAACCACCTTGCTTTAAAATCCCCTCTTATAAGTAATCATTGACAAAAATAATATTCAAGAAATAATCCTTTTATGTACCATATTTAACTAAGCGTATTTTGTGAGCATTTGACAATTGCTAACTAGAGGGACTTTTTAATGACAATTCAAGAATTAGACCGGGGGGGGGGTGTTTAAATAAATATGAAGGTTGCATGGATTAATACAAAATATTGCAAGATTGTGGGGACCGAAAATTTTAAAATTCTTTTAAATTTTCTATGATATTTCAAAACTAACTTTAGTTGTACTTCTAAGCTAATGTTATATAACAAAATTAATATTTTTAATAATCTTTTTAAATCTTGTAGACATATGGGGGCCTATATAATGCACTCCAGGGCGCATCTAACTTTAGATGCACCTCTCCTATATATATAGGTAGTTGGTATAAAGCCATATTGTACCTTGACTTTTTGGGTTAAAAAACCTTGATTGTTCATTAATACTAGATCTTAAAAGGATGGGATCAACCCTACGGGTCAATTGGAATAATTTTTAAATTTTTGATATTTGTTTAATTTTTTTGTGAAATTTAATTGTAGCTGTCCGATGTAGTGCATGCAAAAAAAAAAGAAAAAAAAAAAGAAAAGACAACCTAATCGACTTCTAATGATTATGTCTAATGGCTTAGATCAAAATTTCAAGGTTGACTAGATTATTTTTTGAGAAGGTGGCATGGAGCTTACTGTGCCATCAGTGGCAACGGATCCCTCCTCTATGTGTGTGTGCATATATTTATATATACATACTAAACTCCTTAGCTGAAGATTAAAACTAAAATTCTAAAAGATATGATTTTTTTTAAAATACAATTTCTTTTGTTTACACCCGACCAAATCGCTAGATGAAATTTAAATCCCAAGAATTAAGGAATAAGCTTAGAGGAGTTAATTGAATAATAAATTTTTTTAATAATTTTTTTATTTTTTAAACATATGGATGAGGGGGATTGTGGAAACGTTGGTCAACAAGCGGAGGTATCAATTGGCTAGCCCAACGTGCAAGCCCAGCGGCTTGACCTGTCAGAGCTAAATGGGCTTACTAGACCTGTGGAGAATCCCGTCTTTATATGGGTCAAGCTCAAGCAATGGCTGGCCCAAAGGGGAGGTGGATAGGACCAATTGTAATTAATCAAATACAATCCTTGAAAATTAGTAAAAAGGAAGTAGAAAAGAGGGAGCAATAACATAAAACAAGCTGAGACAGATTTTATAATGGTTCAGTCACATTGACCTACATCTAGTCCTTAAGAACCACACTCAGAAGAGTCACTAGTTAGCATGAGATATTACAACCCCTAATCACACATGATTGGTCCTCTTCCCTCTGGAAGGCACACCACCAAACACAATACCACTGACTTGTCTAGACTAGCCCTCTAAGAAGGTAACAACTCAAATGACAGGGAAAATAGAAAGGCAAATAAACAAAATGGGTGTAGATGATTTGTTTAGAGGCGGACAAGAGACTCATGAGGATGGAAGGTTATAGGGTGTTGGTTGTGTTATAAAGTAACTTTTTTTTGTAAATATATAAATTTGTAATGAAATTGTATTAAAAAGGGCGTCTGGTGACATTGTCAAGATATGTTTTGGTAACATTGACAAAAATAAAATAAAAATAAAAAGAGGGTACACCCTCTTTTGTCACGATACCTACGAAACCAAAACCTAACCCCCTCCACATCGATTCGCCTCAGATTTGCCACACTTATCCCCTCGCTGCCAACCGCCGCTCGCCCCCGATCTGCCACGCTCACCTCCAGTCTACTATTGACGGTCCGCCCTCGCCGTCATCCCTGCTTCCCACCGATCTGCCCTCACCATCGCCATAGCTCGCCTTCGATTTGGTGCTGATCTGCCGCCTTAGGTCGGCCCTAGCTGTCGCCCTCGCTCGCCTCCGTCGCCACGGCTCTCCTCCGATCTGTTGCCAGTCTGCCCTCATCGTCCAACTAAAGAGGTTCACCGCTTCTGGCAAGCTTGTCAAGGTGAAGGGCTCATTTAAAGCTACCTCCGGCCTGCCTCATGGTAGCGGCGTCCAGCACCCCCAAGCCAGCGGTCAAGTCCGTGGTTACCAAGCCAAAGGCCAACACCCGAAGCAGCAAGGCCCTCCAAAGCCAAGCCCTCTGTGGCAAAGCGGAAGCCGGCTACTAAGCCTGGGTCAGTCGTGCCTGCTTAGAAGACAAAAAGCTTTGTGGCGAAGCCTAAGCCCGCTGCCAAGCCCAAGGCGATGCGCCAAGCCCAAGAGTATGTCGTCTACGGCGAAGCTGAAGCCCAAGGCGGCTATGAGGCTTGCGAAGATGGCGATGACATTCGGAAAAGGCACATCCGGAAACAAGGTTGCTGCTCTGTCAAAGAAGGCCCCTGCCCCAGCGAAGAAGAGTGCAGCCGTTGCTACTGCTGCAAAGAAGTTGGAGAGCACGAGGGTGGCTCCGACAAAGAAGACCACCTCCAACAAAGAAGCCCAACTGCTGGGACGACGTAGACGTAGCAGCTCCACGGTGCAGCAAAAAGGCCACCGCCGCACAAAGCTGTGACTCGTTCAAGTGGATTGGATAGGTGAGAGATTTTGTCAAACACATGGTGAGCAGTGTGTACTGTTGTTTTTGACAAAGATGCTGCACCATTAGTGCAAAAATGGCAACAAACGAGTCCTCACAAATTTTTAAAACTAGTTACAATCCCGTGCGATGCACCGTGAGTTAATAGATTTGAATAAAAAAACATAATTAATATAAGTGGAAATAATCTTTTACATTTTTTGAAGGAATAAATAAAATAATTATAGAAAAATATATATTTAGAAATACTAACATTTTTTCTATGAATATTCAGTTAGTTGTTTGGTAAATATTAAAAGTCCAGAATCATTGTATCCAATTGAAATATGAATTGAGAGAGAAAACTAAAAAGTGAACTTAAAGTTATTATTATTATTATCCCATGAGATTATCCCCATAAATGTTGTATTGAAATATAAATTGGGAGAAAAATGAGGGAAAGATTGGTCTCGTTAATAATGAAATTAGTTATTATTATCTCATAAAACTATTTCAATATGATAATAAATATTAAAATTAATTATTATTTTAAAAGATTGTCCCAGTAATAATAATAATAATAATAATAATCATAACAACAACAACAATAAAAACAACAATGATAGTAATATGAGCGAGAAAAGTGAGAAAGAGATTGGTCTCATTATTAATAATAATAATATATTTTTATAATAATAATAATATCAAAATTAATTATTATTAATCTCATCCCAATAATAATGATGATGATGATGATGATGTAAAAATTAGCTATTATTATCTTAAGAGATTGCAACAAATAATAATAGGGGATAGAAAAATAAGAGATAAAAATATTAATAGGGAGACAGAAAAATATAAAAGAAGAGAAAGATAGATAATAATAATAATAATAATATCAAAATTAGTTATTATTATCCTATGAGACTACTATTTTGATATTAATTTTTTAATAATAATAATAATATCAAAATTAGTCATTAATATTATGTGAAACTATAATAATAATAATGTTAAAATTAGTTATTCTTATTCCAAGATATTACAACAACAACAATAATAATAATAATAGGGGACATAAAATAAGAGATCGAAATATTAATAGGGAGAGAGAAAATATAAAAGAAGAGAAAGGAGATAATAAGAATAATAATACTTAGGCAAAGAGAGGGGAGAGAAAGAGAATTAATGAGAGAGAGAGAGAGAGAGAGAGAGAGAGAGAGAGAGAGAGAGAGAGAGAGAGAATGAATGAGAGAGAGGGGGAGAGAGAGATGGTAAGAGAGTAAGAATTAATGAGAAAGAGGGCAAGAGAGAGAATTAATGATAGTGAATTAATAAGGGACATAGATATTAATAGGGAAGGGAGAGAGAGAATTTAAGCGGGAAACAGAGAATTCTGGTGTTATCACGTGGCATCACATAACTCTGTTTTATATATATAATATAGATTGTTATGTTTTTGCCAAAATAATAATAAGGGATGTTATAATTTTAAATTTTGTCATTTTCTTATAACTTGATATCATGAAAGTATATAAAAAATTATTATACAACCAAACATACCATTAGAGATGATCTCTTGTAGCGGTTGAAGGTGAAATGAGTTGTGTAAGAGCTTGAGAGGAAAAGTTGGGCACAAGTGCCTTCTCTTTCTCAGAGACTTGGAGTGCTAGTTCTCTCGGATGTCTCCAATTCACATCCAATCGGTTGCTATATACCATCTATCAGAAAGATCTTCTCCTTAAACGTGGTAGGTGAGCTGTCCATGTGTCCATCTATAAGTGCATGATCTTATAGCCATTGCATAGTCTAGTAGTCATTGGATCACCATCCAAACACATATCTTGGTGTCTCAACGTCATATCCTAGATGGTTGGCCAATAAAATGTCTGAATCTCTCTCAAGTTTGTTCTAATAGTTGATGGTTGTGGGAACATATAATGTTATAATCTTTTTGTGAAATTTGAATTTCAATATTGGTGCACAAATATCGTCTGACTTATAGAAGAAAACATGATATGATTGAGCACATAGAACAATGAAATTCAATTGAACAATGTGCAGCAGTATAATAACTATAGTGTGAAGATCTTTTAAGACAGATAGTCATATGATCTACTATAGCACTTAAAATGTTGGCCAGATGATCCCAAGTTGTAGCAAATAAAACAATTAAATGTCCGAGGCTATCACACAATAGAAAAGAATAACAAAGAACTATATGATGTTTTAAGTCATTAGATGATGTGAAAGCTTAATTCATTGGATTATCTAAGTCTAACTGAGTTGTCTTAGTTGGACTCTTTGCAATCTTCTTATTTTTAATTGGAAGAAGATTCATTTTAAGGGGTTTTGAGTGGAAAACTAATTATAGTTGTAGATTAAATATTTAGAAGTCATCTTGCTTCACTATTTTCTTAATACGTTGGACATGGTAACTTTCATCCTTTTCCCTTTTTAAAATTTAAAGCATTGTGCATAACAAAATCTTTATAAGAAACTATCTATTAGATTCAATTTGAGTTTTTCATGAATATCCATGCCCATTGTAGACCCTTTTTCACTGCTTGAGTTGTGCCTGATCCACAAATAATGAACCCATCTACAACATGAGTTTTTTTTTTTTCAACTTTCTTTAGTAAAGAAAGATTTGAGTCTTGATTTATTACTCTTATTGCACAAGTTTGATCCAAATCTCATTACTTGGATCTTTAACTGCCAGAATGATGTAGGCATTTCTAGCTTGGTTTAAATTGTTTATTCATGATGAACATAAACATATTGAAGCAACAAGTATAATTGTCAGAGGAATGCTATTTATACCACTCTTTTTTACTACCCTCTTTACCACATTCATTGGGAGCTATTTGATTAAAGTGCTCTTTTTGAATGTGTTATCAAAAGCAATAGCAAGAAGAATAGTGTAATCAAATGACTTTAGATGAATATGGTGAATGGAGTGATAAAAAGAGTGGTATAATAGCATTCCTTTAATTCTTATTTAACTATCAATAAAAAGACTTGCTTTTGCCCAGATAGTTCTTGTTTGCTTCTTTAAAATCATTTGAATGAATTGTCAAATGACAGTAAAACCACACACCTGCTCGGGGTGTGTGTGTGTGTGTGTAATGACCTATAACTCGACATCTAATCGCTAATGGGTTTTAGATCGATATAGATGGAATATAACTAGGATTACATGTACGTCTGGGTGAATACGTGAGAAAGTAAGCTAAATAGAAAAGCAATGACTGTAAATTTAAGAAATGACAGGAAATTAAATTATTACAGTATGTTACAAGTCCAACAATAAAGTACAAGTCAAGCAAATAGAATAGAAAGTGCGCACCGGCCAAAGGAAAAGTACAACTACTCGGGGCATACCTTTGAGACAACAATAGCTGGTCACGTGCCCTCCCAGAAGCCCACACCTCTCTCCTACACACACCGAGAGTCCTCGTGTGAGAAATTAAGGAGTGAGCCACACCAAGATTGGGCTCCATAGGGATCCCGCGATCCCTACATCCCCCACACACCCAACAAGCAATAAAGGAACAAAGTGCATCCGTTGACATCTTACCTCATGGCTAAACATTTACGTCTGTTCGCCCCTGGAGGTTCTGGAAGGGGAGGCAATGAGCAAAATAGGACTAGTTAAGGTCTGCGAGTCTACGCGGTGTCCGTGCCCCAAGCCAAGTGTGCACACAAATAGCTACAACTACTGTCCCTACTATCGATTTTCCCCGCACCCAGACTTTGGCTATAAAATATAGGGATCCTGGGAACCAGCTTGAATCATATTGTGCACGTAGGCACTAGGTATACTACTAGCGGATGTCGTCACCTCGAGTCCATACTCATACAACATACTTAAAAACACTCTCTATATATATGGTTCAAGTATGCAATTAAGTAAGAACATATTGAATGACTATATTGGAAAATATAGTACATAACATATAATGATCAAAGGTACATAACTATCTTACACACAATGCATGCAGTTTAACAGGGAGCCTCGGGTCACTATTTTTAAATCGTGTCACACTCAAGTGACGTCTTTCAACATGACTATATGGGCTTGAATCATGTCAGTCGTGGGTAACACCTTTCAAATCGCGTCACCACCATATGACGCCTTTTACCTCGATTAGTTGATTATTAGCATAAACATGTTAATCTGAAATGCGTCACTACAAGGTGACACCTGTCAGCCTAATCAGTAATTTTCTTTGAAAATAATCGATAAATCGGTCAGAGCCTAGGCATTTGAAATGCATCGCTCAAAGTGACGTGATTCAAATCGCGTCATCTAGTTCAGACGTAATTCAACGCCAGAACTGAGGCCAACAAGGGCCATCTCCAGTAACCCCAAATCACCCCAAAAATAAAGTAAAACGGGGGAAATGAGAACTCCAAAACTTCCAACATGCTAACCCACCAATCCTCCAAGAAAGCCAACCAAAACAAGCTCAAAACACCAATCCTAAATGTGATTTTCTAAGAGGACCTAGTGCTAAGGGAGGGATCATCATCCTACCTTGGGGTCTTGATCTCCTCCAAACCCACAATAGGGTCCTTCACGTGGATGGAAGTCGCCCCTCGAGCTACCGCCGTCGCCAGCGAGCCCCGTGGTCCTCCACACCTCGCCGCCGCACCGCCAAGCCACCTAGGCTGCCGCTGTCACCGTTGCTCACCCGTCGACGCATCAATTGATGTGTGAGGGAGAGAGGGCGATGTGGTGGTGGTGGATGGTGGTGTGAGAGAGAGGAGTAATGGAGGAGGGAGATGGTGGAAGAGGGATGAGAGAAGGAAGAAGAAGGAAGGAAGGAGGAAGATGAAGGTGATGAGGGGAGACGGAAAATGAGAGAGAGAGAGATAGATAGAGAAGGAGAGGGTGGGGATAAAGCCCCCCTTGCACACAACCTGCCACAGAGGCACCCCGCATGGTTGCCATGCACGTGCTGGAGTGCCATGCGGTAGGAAAGCGCTATGCAAAAAATCCAAAATTGCATCATGTTGGGTTGATGCATTTCACAAATCGCGTCACCCATGGTTGACGCCAATCAAAGGGTTCTAACATAGTCTACAATGTAGCTCACATGCATGCCACCTGAATCATGTCCATCAAGCCTTGGCATGTACCACCATGTGCAGCGGGGTGCTTCAGCAAGCAACGTTCGTAACTGTGTACAACAATACAAGTGTGTTAGGGAGCCACCCGCTAGAGGTATATAAGCCGTTAAGTGCATAGGGATGACATCTTTTAGACTTCAAATTTTGAATCAAAATGTATCTTAATTATATAAAATATCAGTGAATCAAATATTTTACTAAAAAAACTAGGTTTAAGGCCTACGATATAAGTTGAGACACTTCAATCTAACGAATAAGATTCAAAAGATGGGAATACATTTTAGTCTAGAAAAAGAAAGAGTGCAGCCTTACCTTCACACCATAGCCATGTAGAATAATATATAGGTGATTAATGATGTTTCATTAGTGGTACTATTAATTTTTTTTATGTACCAAAACCCCACTTCTCCACAAGGATTATAGTGTTGATCATATTTAGGACGATGGGGTAGTTCCATGATCACATAAAACACAACACAATGCGATTCTGATCACATGAAAAATCCCCACCCCAATGTATGATTTCAAGCATACATTTAGCAGGGTCTTTTAACGATATATAAGAATTTAATTAACATAATGTATAATAATCACACATGTTACATGAAATATGGGGCTCTAGCTTGAATCACGTTGCCCTGAGTCGACGTCATTCAATGCCCTAAAACTGGTTCTTACAGAAACTGGCCTCGGAACATGAGGGACCTGGGCTTAAATCACGTCGCCTATGGTCGACACGATTTAAATCGCGTTGCTCTGAGTCAACGCCATTTAGCGTACGAAAATAGAACTCCCCTCCGGCCTCCCCCGAACCACAACACAAAAATCCTTCCCCAAAAACGAACAAAAATAGCACAAATGAAGATATAAGGGGATCCATTAATAACAAAAATTCCCATTTCCATCAAAAGCCCCCTAAAACATGCTCATTTCTACCCAAAATCCCCACACACATAGCATGATCCAAAGCGAAATATCATGAGTTAAAATCATCGAAACACACGTGAGGATTGTCACCCTACCGGTTACTTGAACTTCTCCTAGCTCCTTGCCACCGATCCGCTACATCGTAAGTTGCTGCCGGTACCACCGTGGACGCCGTCACCCACTGAGACGTCGGCCGTCGTCCGGAGAGTGAAGTGCCGCAGAGAAAATGATGGTGGTAGTGGTGAGAGGTAAAGGGGGTGTTGATGTGGTGGAAGGGGAAGAAGAGGAAGAGGAAGGGAAGGGGACGAAGGGAATCGGAGGGAGGAAAGAGAGAGAGAGAAAAGGAGAGAATGAGAGAAAGGAGGAATGGCTCGGGGCGTCAACCATAACCAAGCTGAATCGCGTCGTCCCAAGACGACACAGTTCAAACGGCGAGACATGGGTCGTACACTGGCAGATGTTTGAATCGTGTCGGTCATGCAAGACGCCATTTAGACGACAAGACCGGGGCTATACGTTTGTGCCCCACGGCCGCCACGCAGCACCCCTGCATGGCTTTTAAATCGCGTCCCCCAAGGCCGACGCCTTTCAAAAGCGTGTCATGCACCAGGTCCATAAGGGCCTAAACTAAAGGGTCCGACACCGAAATCGACCCGATAATTGAGCCCGAAACCTCAATCCTTACATCCTCCCCCCTTAAGAAAATTTCGTCCTCGAAATTACTGCAACTGAAGTAGCACCAATGAAAAATATATTACAAGCTCACAAGAGAACTTACTGGAAAAGATAGGGAAACTATTCCCGCATATCATCTTCTCGCTTCCAAGTCGCCTAGCCTCCGGAGCGATGTTGCCAAACCACCTTCACCAGGGGAACAACCTTGTTCCGAAGGACCTGCTCCCTACGATCTGCAACACGCACTGGGTACTCCGGAAATGACAAATTCTCTGAGACTTCCAACTCTGAAAGGTCCAAAATATGAGACGGATCCTGTACATACTTCCTCAGCATTGAAACATGGAACACATCGTGGACTCCCGCAAGACTGGATGGCAAAGCTAGCTGATACGTCGTTTCCCCAACTCGAGCAAGAATGGGAAAGGGCCCAATAAACCATTGACTCAGTTTGCCTCGCTTCCTAAATATTATCACACCCTTGGAGGGTGAGACTCGGAGAAACACGTGGCCCCAACCTCGAACTTAAGCGGTCTCCTACGAATATCTGCACAACTCTTCTGCCTACACTGAGCTGCAGTCAACCTCTGTTGCACCATTCTGGCAACTTCTGCACATTGTTGTACAATCTCTAGACCTACCATCTGCCTCTCACCGATCTCAGACCAATTCAAAGGAGATCGACACGGCCGCCCATACAATGTTTCATATTGTGCCATGCCTATACTAGAATGATAACTATTATTGTATGCAAACTCCACAGTAGACAGGTGCTGCTCTCATGAACCTCTCCATTCTAGGCACAAGTCTTGGGATCGTAAGCTGAGCTGAAAGCCAACTGTGTACCCATAGCCTTCTGAAAACTCCTCCAAAACCCTGAATGAACCTCAGATCCTGATCCGACACAATGGACGAAGGTACCCCATGCAGAGATACAATCCATTCTACAAACAGTCTAGCTAGATTGCCAACCGACCACTCCTTCCTAATAGCTAGAAAGTGAGTTGACTTGGTCAATCGATCAACAATCACCCATATCGCGTCTCTCTTACTGGGTGACATGGGCAATCCCATCACGAAATCTATAGTCACATGCTCTCATTTCCATTCTGGAATCAACAGTGTCTGCAACAAACCTCTTGGCGTCTGATGCTTTGCCTTAACTTGCTAACAAATCAGGCATCTCGACACATATTCAGCTACATCCTTCTTCATTCTAGGCCACCAAAAGTGCCTCCTCAGATAATGATACATCTCGGTCATTCCAGGATGCACTGCCTATCTAGAACGATGCGCCTTATCCAAAACACTCTTGCGCACTTCCTCTTCTGTCGGAACATAAAGGCTGCCTCGAATCTGACTGTGCCATCATCCCATAGCTCCACCTCTGATATCTGGAGAATCTGAGGTAACTCTGGATCTGCCCTATGAGCCTCAATCACTGAATGATACACTGCTAGTCTCACAGTCAGACTAACCAATACGGCTCTTCCAACCTCCCGGGGAACCCTGAAAGAGGATTCTACAACCTGCTCATACAACTTCCACTCTTGAATCATAAGATATGACATAACCGTCATCCGACTCAAGGCGTCTGTCACAATGTTAGCCTTGCTTGGATGATAAGAAATGTCGAGATCATAATCTTTGATGAATTCCATCCACCTGTGCTGCCTCAACTTCAAATCCTTCTGTGTGAACACATACTTTAGGCTCTTATGATTAGTGAAGAACTAAAACTTCTCCGTATACAGATAGTGTGTTGGGATCCGGGCGGGACGTAAAGAACGCAGAGGAAACAACAAACAAAATCCCGCCCAATGCCCGCTGATCCGATTCGGAACGAAAAATTAAAATCGAAAATTGAAAAGTGATTGAATCACCTTGTGCATATTCGAATCCGCAACCGTCGAGGTGATGCCGCTAGCCGCACAAGCATCCGACCTTCAGCGGTATCCATGCGATCTTCCACGGTGGTTCGTCCTCAATTCCTTGTCCATATCAGCTCGCTCGCTGAAGAATCCTCGCCCCAACCATGTCCGGATCATCCGGATGGAAATTCCCGACTCTCGGGAAACAAGCGTGGCGGAGACGGGAAGTCTCCTGACGCCTCGAACATGACGCCCAGAGGAGGAGGAGAGAGAGAAGGGGACGGCCAGCCTTGAGAGCTCATGGAGTTTGGTCCAAAGTTTCTCAACAGTGCGTATATATATTAAGTCGGCGTAACTTTTTACAAAAGTCCCCAACTTAATATAAATCCCACTTAAATACCACCGATTGAGAGTCTATTTACGTGTGACCCTCTAGGCCCATTAACCAGTCCGGTTTTCAACCCGTTAAGTCCAATAACTAATTATTGACTTATTGTGATTAATTAATATCTAGATATTAATTAATTACTTAACCGAATTAACATCTCATGTAAAATTCGGTCGGATTTTTGATCAAGTTGGGTGTCAAGCAACACCGCATGATTTCAGAAGGTAATGGGGTTCAACAACCCACTCATAAAACCTGTCCATCCACAGTTACTGCGTGGCTATAATCCTTCGTTCGCATAATCCTCTCGAGTTAACCTAGGGTATAGTCAACTGTCAAAGCCTAGATGGTTAACTCACTTGAATCAGACTCCGCTGTACAATATCGAAAACACCTTTTCTGATATTGTGTCTGCTTTAGTTAGAGACTCATGTGGATCTATTCTAGAGCATTCTCTCTCCAGTTACCTGAAAGCAAACGATCTTCTATTGAACACACAATCACCTTCTAAGGTCTTCCGCTGAACCCGATCCTTGACTATTAGAAATCCTTTAGATAGGGATTCGTAAGTCAAGGTCAAAGCCTAGAAGTCCACTGACAAGGTGTATTTGGTGTCTCAAGTCCAAGGACCAACCACGCCACTACGACGATGAATCAAGCCAATTGACACTCAGGTAAATTACCATTCGGCGATTCATATTGGATCAGTTCAGTGAACTCATTCCCCAATGAGCACCTACAGGTTCATTTCTTCTTGACTTGGTTGTACCCTTTGATTTTCCTTGACTTGGGCCTTCTTGAATGATCTTTGGGCTTTTCTTCTTGTTCATTTTTTAGGTGACAACAGTGGGCCATGCGAGTTAACGACATAACCTCCCACTTAAGGTAGGTCTGCACGATCTTCTCTCCCTAATTGCGAGGAGATCGCTCCTTGCCTAGTCTCCCATGACCCCTTCAATCAAAGGGAAGAGATCATGGGCGAATTAACTGCCCATAGGTAACGGCCCCTATAGCACCTCTGGGGAGAGGGAATATATAACCCCCAGACCTTCTCCAGCCAAAAGTAAGCAATACACAACCTAAAAACCCCTAGAGAGTCCATCTTCTTCTAGGACCTAATTTAGGCATCGGAGGGTTCTACTCTCTAGAAGACGAGAGGCCCTCTGACGCCTCTTCTTCCTCTTATAGGCTCTATCCTAAGCGTTTCAAATTCTATTCTACAAATATCATTGAGTATCCGAGAGCCTTGATCGGATGGTCTCCGTTGTCTAACCAGTTTCCGACCGCTACAATTTCAATTTTGAAAAATGTCTGCTCCAACTGATTAGTGAACGGTAAGAAATGACTTCACGCCTCTAACCATGTGACTCCATAGTCCAAATACGTGATGTGATAGGTCGTCAACTCTTCAACTCTTTAACACTAGTTCGATTTGGAGATATCTCAGAGTTATTGGTTCATATTCAGTCCTATAGCTTTGCTTGATTTGAAAGAACAAACCAACCTAGTCTTACCAGAATAATTCTGTCTCCAATACAAGTGAGGGCTAACTGGGAAGTGGGAGAGAAGAGATGTCGGATTTTGAATAAGACGACCTTTGCATTTTTCATATTTTATAAAATAACAGGTGTTATTTTATCATTCTGGCATCGAGCTATTTTTCCGCAGGACTTCCCCTACAGTATCGTCACCGTAGTTGAGTTTAACCACCAAATTCATGTATCTTGACCTAACCAATTGAAATCTTTATTCTTATCTAATTATGTTGGATCAACCCACTGACTCACAAAAAAAAGTGGCATTAAACCTGATATAAAACATCTGAGAGAAAAACTTCAGTGCCTATTTGGATGCAAGATATAAGCATGTTTACGTCTATGGTAAGCGTGTCTTCCATCCTAACCTTAATTTAGATAGTAAAAAAGTAGATTTATCTTAAATCCACTTAAATTGGTCATACACTCAAAAGTTCTCCATAAATGAATTCTTCCATAAACCAACTAGGAGTTGGTTGATGTTTTGAATTTCCCTCAGATTTAGTATAAATTTACTTAAAGTTATATTGATTTTACAGAACATATAGCTCCTTGCCCCCTCTTCCTGCCTAGAATCCCGAAAGGTGCCTAAACGTCCATCATGATGACTGACAAGGCTTTTTATCTGAAGACGAAGAGACGCTCCCCCATTGTGACAACCTTTGGAGTCCAATCACCTGCAAGATAGTGTCACGTGGACAACCGACACCCCAAGGGACATTCGGAGATCGCGAAAAGTGAAGGGATGTCATCTCCTTCCATAAATGGGCGTCCTTTCGAAGTACAACTGACATGCTAAGGATCGCTCAGAGATCAAGAAAAGTGAAATGACGTCATCTGCTTCTATGAATAGGCGTCCTTTTCAAGTACAGTCGGCGCCACGAGTTCCGTGTCTGTTGGTGTAGAGATGTTACGTCCCTGATCCGATTTATTTTTTTTTAACATCGGAGTCCGACTGCGTAATCTCAGAATAAATTCCATTATAACAAACAAATATGAGAGTTAAACAACCATCAGGTGATTTAAATAAATGCCATAACCATCAACAAATCCAAAGTATCCAAATATAGCCAATACCAAAATTCACAAATTACAATATCTATCAATTTGTACATAAATTCTCAATCTCACAAAATAAAGAAAATACATTAACATCTCATTATCCCTACTATAACAAATCTAAGAAAGTTGTAAATTTCAATCTAAATAACCTCCTGAAGATGTCGAATTTCTCAATCAGAAGTCTCCTCAAATTCTAAGTTCTCTTTCTTAGAATCTGAAAATGTTAATAGAGTTTATGAGCATAATCATTCAGTAGGCTTCAAATAATCCACATGACTTAACATATAGTAAAGTTTACAAATCATATTATATAATTATACTAAATATGATCTTATACAGTTCTATATATATCTCAAATAAGAACATGATATAAAACATGGTTAGATATAAACTTATCAAATCAAATGTGTTTTCTAATAACATGAATAGATCGACTAACATATAACATATATAGTATGATTGAATTCATATCTTACTGAACAAATTATATATCGAACTGAATATATAGTAAATTTGTCATGGTATGGTAGTTTATCAAATCAAAATTTATACTGTCCGAATAGCTAATCATAATGAACATAGATTCTTAATCATATAGGTTGAGATCAAAATCACTGAGCATAGATGTCAAAAGAACAAACTGAGCAGATCATAAGTTGAATCAAATAGATCTAAATAGCAAATTATATTTCATAATTATGTGCCAATCAAACAAATCAAATCATATCATAACGGACATGCACCCAAACCACAACATAAGGAGCCAAACAAAATAAATATCAAAGCATCTAGGCAAATGATGCAAAGGTCATGGTCACTACACATAACTAGGGAGTCTAAGTCTTACCTAACTCCAAATCGCCAGGACATTACGTATCGCCGTCCCCTGATTTTAGCCGGCCGAAAATCAGGATTCCACTCATTTGCTATCGAGTTCCAAACAAAATATTCTATCTAATATGGATGCTTATAATGGAATCGGGTCAAATATCTCCTTAAGATGGCAATGTCCAAGTAAAGTCAATTAATTATGGCACAATCAGATTAACATAGATCAAATGATGACAAAATATGAGCATAAATCTAAAAATTGAATTATCAAATTGATACGTACATATAAGAATTAAAATAGATACTTTATATATAAAATAATCACTTAAAGAGTCAACGTCGTCATATATATGTATAATCAGAATAAATATGATCAAAATAGGTTGCTGGAAATAAAAGATAGTAAAAAAAATTCTTAGAATTTTAGAAACAACAAACATATTTTTCGGCTATCAAAACTAATTTTTAGAGCTAACAAATTAACAAATAGGCCGAATAATATCACAAAGCTTAATAAAATTATCAAAATTAGAGAACATGTCAAAAATGTTATATGTAAAGTGTGGGCAAAGTTTCATCAATTTTTGGATTGGTTTGATATGATTTTGGATTCTCACTTTGATTCGGAGAATCTGACTTAAATATAATTTTAGCAAATCCAAATAGAAGGCAAACAAAATATCAAACGGAATTATAAAATTCTAAAACATTACAAAGAAGTAAAAAATAATATAAAAAAGATCTCTACAAAATTTAGTAGGATTTTGGATATGAATCAAATGAGGTATATGATTCACAAGTTGAGATTTCAAAACTGTCCGGACATATTGTATAATATGAAACTAATATTACGGAATAAATATCAAATGAATTCAGAAAATTATGAAATTTATTGGACATACATATAACATGAAAGATAGATTTTTATCCAAATTTTCGCTCAATTGGACATCAGACCAAGAAGAACAAAGATCTGCAACTCATATGATTATAATTGGAAACAAAATAGAATGAACGGACAAATTGCATAGGCTTAGATAATAATCATGGAATAAATAGTAAAGAAGATCACAAAAATCTGAAACTTGATGATCATAAATGAGACATATAAATCAAACTTCTTACTAATTGATTAGTTTTTGAAAGTTTTTAAAAATAATATAGTTTTTAATACAAAATAAATCATGTTTAGAGTTATCCACCTACCTCTTGAAGAAAGATCGGCTCTTGGCTCCCCTATGGCTTCCTTACTATTTATCAATGCCTTCTTTTCCTCTAAACTCTTTTTTACATCCTCTAAGCTCTTTCCCACGTTATCTAAGCCTCTAATAACACAAAACATTGATTAGAATCAAACATCTAAAAGAAATAACCATGAACAACTCTATTCTCTAAAGAATACCACATGAACTTACCCTTGGAAGTGAGTTGCATATAATAGAGTTTTAAGCATGACCCCAAGGTTCTATTTATACTTATTTACCCTTCTAATATAACCACTAATTCTCTCTTCATTTGCTAGAGTCGAACTCCTACTCCCCATAACTTAATCTCCAAGTCAAAGTCACTTCCTAATGTAAATCGGACTCTGCTCACGCTACCTACAGTTTCTTCTTCTGAAGATCTTTAGATTCAGCCTCTTAAACGTCCGAATTAAGAAAACATTCTTCTATAAAGTTTTATAACTTTTTATTATCTTTACAATGCCACCAATCTCACTATTTTGAGACATCTATACAAAACGATATGCATATTTTACTGACCTACTGTCCTGAGTACTCCGAACTCAAAAATCTAACGTATTTTCTTCCTGTCTAAAGATGTCTTAATTCCGATTAGTAAACGACTTATTTTAAACATGTGTTATTCATAAAACTTCTATAATTTTAAGTCATAATTCTAATGTGAGTCGTTTTACTTAATTTAGAATTTTATACACAGAGTTATGGTTATAACACCGAGACTATGTCAAATAAATCTACGTACAGAATCCTAGTTCAAGTAATATTCCAATTATGACTTTATACCCATTAATTATAATTTTATTTATATTCAAATTTATTATATTCTACTTCTAATTTAAGTCAAATATGATATACATAACTTTTTAGATCGTGGTTAATATTAATTATATGATCTTTTGTTTCCTAATTCAAATCCTAATCTGATTAGGACTTGTTCTCTATAGATAGCTATTTCTAAAACTGATCTTTGATATTTTTTACTGCTAAAACATCTGAATTAGTAAAAATAGTCTTCATACAAAGTTATAGATATTTTTATTCTCTTTCCAAGGATATCAATTATACCTTAATCTGAATTTTCTATAGAAAGTTATCATTATTTTACTATATTACTGTCTAATACATCAACCCAGAATTTGAACTAAATTAGTGGGTTATTCTTAGTAGTATAATTGGGCTATTGGACTTTCATAATTGAGTTAATTAGACTAAATTAAGTTACTTAAATTTAGTCATAGATTCTTATAATTAGTTAATTTGTATAATTTAAATTAATTAAAATTATTAATAGTTGTAAAAGTACGGAGTATAACAAGACAACCCTCTTTTGGGCTTTCCGTTCAATATCACTCCCATATTCAAAATTCGAATTTGGGTGTAAGAGGGCTAGTGATGAAGGACGATTGGGATTTGGCCCAAGTAGGCTCATTTAGCCGAGAGGCCCAAGGGCCTGCAGCCAGTAGGAACTTGCACAAGGATGCCACGTAGGTTCTCTCGGTAGCCCGACTGGCAGGCTAAAGGTGGAAACCCAGAGCACCTGGGCCCACGTCCCAGGAATGTCAGGCATAAGAAGATGCAACACATCAATCGATAGCTCCTGAGACACCGCAATGTCTCGATCATATCTACCGAAAGCCGAGAAGAGCTTACCTCTTCGGTAATCAGGGATCTACAACTCAACTGAAGAAGGGCCAGGAGCCTGGATTCGAAGGCCGCTTCCTCTCGACTGCCAGAGAGGTTGAAGACCCCCGTGATCCATCCATAACTCCTCCCCGCCATCATGCGGACCTTACGGGTTAACGGCATAACCACCCACTTAAGACAGGTATGTACGATCTTCTCCCCCCAATCACGAGGAGATCGTTCCTTGTCCAGTCTCCCACGATCCCCTCAATCAAAAGGAGGAGATCATCGGCCAATTAACTCCCTATAGGTAATGGCCCCTACGGCATCTCTAAGGAGAGGGACTAAATAACCCCCATACCTTCTCTAGTCAAAGGTACACAATACACAACCTAAAAATCCCTAGAGAGTACATCTTTTTTTGGGACCTAACTTAGACATCGAAGGGTTCTGCTCTCTAGGAGACGAGAGACCCCCTGACGCCTCTTCTTCCTCTTACAGGCTCTATCATGAGTATTTTCAGTTTTACAAATATCATCGAGTAGCCGAGAGCCTTGATTGGACGGTCTCCGGACCAGTTTCCGACCACTACAGTTTCAATTTTGAAAAATGTGTCGCTCCAACTGATTAGTGCATAGTAACAGATGACTTCACGCCTCTAATAACCATGTGACTCCAGAGTCCAAATACGTGATGTGATTGGTCGCCAACTCTTCAACTCTTTAGCACTGGTTCGATTAGGAGATACCTCAGAGTTATTAGTTCACATTCGGTCCTGCTGCTTTGCTTGATTTGAGAGAACAGACCAACCTAGTCTTACCACATTAATTCTGTCTCCGGTACAAGTGAGGGCTAACTAGGAATATGTATCTTGGCCTAACCAAGTGGAATCTTTATTCTTATCTTATCATGTTAGATCAACCTACTGACTCAAAGAAAAGTGGCATTAAACCTGATATAAAACATCCGAGAGAAAAACTTCAGGACCTGTTTGGATGCAAGGTATAAGCACATGTTTACGTCTATGCTTGGTAAGCGTGTCTTCCATCCTAACCTTAATTTAGATAGTAAAAAAGTAGATTTATCGTAAATCCACTTGAATTTATTATACACTCAAAAGTTCTCCACAAATGGATTTTTCCATAAACCAACTGGGAGTTAGTTTACGTTTGAATTTCTCTCAGATTTAGCATAAATTTACTTAAATTTATACTCATTTTACAGAACATATAGTGTGGTACGTAAACAGATTTCATGATAAATGAGATTATGTTGACCTCATCCCCGTTTCTTAAGTTGCATCTCTAAACATGGGTCTACAAGTAAACTGAAAGAGCAGCAGCACTTGCTGCACACCCGCGCGCGATGCTGGTAGGCCAACGCGACGCGCGCACGCGCTGGCCTATTAGCGCACGCGGCGTGGTCCTTGGGCCACCCCTAGTTAATTAGGCCACCTAACTTTACAGTATTTTGGAAGAGGGTGGCGAGCGTTACAATCCCACCCCACAGAAGGCCAGCTCTAGATCCAAAGCAAGATCTCTTGTTCTAGCATCAAAACCTCGGAGGTCAACTTGCACTTGCACACATGGGATTTTAAAACCTGGGATTTACAGGACCGCCGTCTTCGGCAAGCAACCAAGTAGTAATACCACCAGCGGATCGCGCGAGTGGAGAGATCCAAGAAGGAAATTTCCTCTGCAGATGGTCAATGCGAATGTGATCTCACCTCATGTGTACACCTCTCTTTTATCATCATTTGTTGCTCTTCCTTGGCCGTTCTCTCTCTCGATGGGGCGTCATTCTAGTGGCAGCTCTCCTTCCCTGGTCCTGCAACAGCATCTCTGCTACCACCTTCACCACCAGAGGGACTGCAAGCATGGAAGCGGTGCCGGTGTGGCGAGTAAGGTGTGGTTCTCCTTGCTGCTGTGGGTGCTGGGCATCTCCTCCGTCCTCCTCCTGTCCATCTCCTACTCCCCCAACCCTTTTGGCACTGCTCCGTTGGCCTTCATCGGCGAGGAGCTTCCGGCTCCGGAGGAGTACTCCGGCAGTGGTAAGAAGGAAAACCCATGCATCCATTCTTCCCCATGTACTAGCTAGCTAGTATATCACGTTACATTCTTAAGCTGAGAGGTCCTCTTCTTCTTCTTCTTCTTCTTCTACTACCACCACCATCACCATATAATGTAATATAGGTGATGATGGGGAACTGGAGTCGTGTGATTTGTCCGTGGGCAAGTGGATCAGGGACGAGAAGGGGCCAGCTTATACAAACCGGAGTTGCCGGACGCTGCCGGAGAGCAGGATCTGTGGGAGGTACGGGAAGGTCGACGTGAACTACGCCAAGTGGCGGTGGAAGCCCGAGGGTTGCGAGCTGCCGAGCTTCGATGGCCGGAGGTTCCTGAGCATCGTCCGCGGGAAGAGGATGGCGTTCGTGGGGGATTCGGCTGCTGGGAGCCAGATGGAGTCGCTCCGGTGCCTCCTGTCACAGGTAAATAGCTTATATAGCTGCGACGTCAGGTTACATAAATAACTCCATGGAGGAATGTTTCAGTGAATCAGTGCCATTTTTTAACACATTATTTGTTTATTATCTAACTTTTGATTTTAAGATCAGATAGGGGCCAACATTAAACTAATGTCCTGCTTAAGTTTAATATTCTTATTTATAAGAAAATTAAATTTAAATTTTACAATTTTTATGTATTAAGATTTTTGAAATTATATAATAAACAGAAGACTGACAAAGAAAATGGTAAAACAGTGATAAAAAGACGTAAATGACTGGTTTTCTCCTTCTCTTGCCCTGGGCTGGGGCATTATATATGGACATTTTCACTCTTGTAGCATGTCATCTATATTATAATACTAAAACAAAGTTTATGTTTTCTCGCCAAAACTAAAATTAGGAAACATAGCAGTAGGAGAATCTCTCTCTCTCTTTATCTGTCTTTACGAGAATTACTAAAACAGAGTTTGTATTTTTCTGTCGAAACTAAAATCTGTCGATTCAAATTTGATATTTTATCATGCATTGCATGGGCATAGAGCTAGTATTAAGATATTTCATGGAAGACTTACACTTGCAATACCTCCTATGGTGTTTGCACCACACGATACTGCGAGTAGACTAAGAAAAAAAATTGAAAGTTTTTAGTCGCTCTTAAGGTGAGAGACATATCTGTATAGTATAATATCTGATTGGATGACCTTAAAATTTTTTAAAAAGTCAAAAATTATTATTGGACTTGATCATTAAAGACATTTTCTTACTGTTTATTAGAAATCAGTTTTTAAATTTTTAGAATTTTTGAAATATCGGACTATACGACTATGTGGGGCATATAAGATCCAATCTTAAAAGAAGTTTCATGGAATAATGGGTCTGAATGGGCATGGGCCCCGACATAAAAAATTAAGGTTAATTTTTTTAGCATAAGATATAGGAATCTGTTTACAACATAATAAAGTGTTTGAATAAACTTTTTAATCTTTTTTTCTTTCAAATTTAGAATTTGGAGTAAAATGTAGAAAGGAACATGTTGGACAACCACTTTCCTAATTTTCACAGAGACATCAAATCTTTCATTAATCTTCCTTGAAAAAAAACTTAAGACTTTTTTTTATTTTGAGAACTGTCTCTCTCTCTCTCTCTCCCCCCAACCGGTTCTTTCTTCCATTTCTTTGGAGAACTCCCTACTAACTCTCTCTAAACTATCTTAAAAAATAATAACAAATTTACCAAACAATGGAAGAACCAAAATGAAGTAATTTTAAAAATTAAGACAATTTTTTATGACATAAATTTTAAATACAAAATAGTTCCAAAAGAGAGACTACTCTAAAAGTACACGTCACTATAGACAACAGAGAACCAATAAACACTTTAAGAACGAACATCTACCTGTTTAAAATACCTAATATATATGACTCTATTTTGAACCATTCAATCATCTTATATATGGGATCAAAATCAAAAAGTCTCTTTTCCAAAATCTTGTAGCAGCAGGAGTCTCAGGACATTGGACTGCCCTCTTTATTTTAGGTAGATATGTATGTAAAATATTTTACATATTTCAAGACATTGTAATATGGAGGGAAAATGAATTTAGAATTCTTTATTTTTTAAAAAAATAACAAATTGATTTATGTAGAAGGTTAAAGGTTATGCTTCCACCGGGGACTTGAGAAATGTTTTTGGAATCTTCAATCACTAGAGTGCATAAGTTATAGATTATAAATTAGTCTGGAAACTTACATGCATGCCTTCGGTTGTTTGTCTTCTTGATCGTTTAATTTCTGCCAAGTGAGCTTACTAGAAGACTTGCATTCATATTTTGGCTAAAACCAGATGGCGATGACGCATTAATCATCTGTTCAATAAGTTCACCAATTGCCATCCATATTTCTTCCGTTGCAAATTAAGTTTAGCTCTTGCTAAATAATTCTTCTCTGCCAATTGGATCACTCAATGGGTTCACAGAATTTTAAATTAGTGATATCTCTGTTGCTATTTTTTTCGTCCTCTTCACGTATTTTTGTTTAGTTTAGAACTTGTTGCACACATAAAGTCGTCATAAGCGAGGCCCCTCCCTTTTCTAGATGTGTTATGGTATCATAAGTATAGGTTTGGTTTGAAATTAACAGATCTAACAAGCTACAGTCAAGAAATTGGCTTTCTAGGTTGGGCATGTCCCACTGCCAATGCATTGGGTCCTCCTCGCGCTGCGTTGGCCCAAACTTAGCTGAGCCTTGATCACAAGAATAGGGCTACCGAACCCAAAATGGGCAGGTCCATCTAGGCCTGCTATTGTAGCACGAGTAATACTTGCTGCAATATATTCAATTGCAATGAGAGTATTACAGGGAATAAAAGAAAAAAAAATTATATTTTTTAGGTTGGCCCTGAGATGCCGTACCTGGCCATATAGTGCAATGTTCGATCGGACAACCCAAAAAAATCTGAAAAATCAAAAAACCGTTATTGGCTTGACCCATTAAAAGGCATTGTTCAGTGTTCGTTGGGTTAGTTTTTTATTTTTCAGATTTCTTCGGGTCGCTCGACTGGGCATTGCACTGTACGTCCGGATAAAGCACCTCGACGCCAACTTAAAAAAATTACAAAAAACAAAAAATTTACCCACTGCAATGCCTCCATTGCGATTGGGGGCATTGCAGTAAGTATACTCTTTTAGCACGTTAAGACTCACTTTGAATGTACTGAGATCGATTACATGTTAGAGATTTTTCACACGAAATATAACAGAGATCGATGCAGCCTGCATGGTAGAACTACAACGAATTAGCAGCTAGCCTTATTATCTAACGGCTGCACGGTCTCCTTTGCAGCTGGAGGTTCCTGAAGACGTGCAGACAAACAACGAAGACAGACATCAGGAATGGTACTACCCTTCCCATGACTTCACTCTGATGATCCTGTGGACCAGATTCTTGGTAGTGGGAGAAGAAAGAATTCAACATGGGTCAGCTTCAGGGATTTTTGATGTTCAACTTGACAGGGTTGACATGAGTTGGGCAAGCAAACTTGTGGGGGTAGATTACCTTGTCGTCTCCAGTGATCGCTGGTTCTTTCGGAAGATCTACTTATATGAGGGTGGCAAACTTGCTGGTTGCGTGTTCTGCTCAGATCCCAATCTGAAGGACCATGGCGTTGCCTATGCCATCCAAAGGGCCGTTAGAACAACGTTGCAGCACATACGCAGATGTGACAAGTGTGGGAAGCTTCGAACAATATTCCTAAGAACATTCTCACCTGCACGCCTAGAGGATGGTTCATGGAGTGGTGGGGGGGATTGCAACCACAGTATGCCCCTTGATGAAAGGAACCTGGATCTTAGGGAGACCTATTGGAAACTCAGACTGGTTCAGCTTGAAGAGCTAGGAAGAGTGCAGAAGAAAGTGAACCTAGGGAGGATTAAGTTTGGTGCTCTGGATGTGACCAGAGCTATGTTGATGAGAGGCGGTGGGCACACGGGTTCTCATTGGAACAACGAGTGGATCAAAGGTTACGATGACTGCTCGCATTGGTGCTTGCCAGGCCCTATAGACATGTGGAATGACATGCTTTTAGTAAAACTCACTAGGTCTTATGTCTAGACAGAAGGGAATTCTAAAACACAAATCTCCCGACAAAGTTCTTCTGTGAAAGGTATGGCCGATCGAAGGTCCATTTTTCAGCCTAATTGTAAATACAACATTAAGTGTTGTCATATGTCATACTTCGCAGCTGGAATAATAGGCGGGAAGAAGGAGGGGTTGTCAAGAGGGACAATTGCAAAATAACCCCCTCTCCCCACCCTCCACCCCCTAAAACAAACAAGCAAATTTATGTTGCTTTGTACTACTGATGGCAATGGCTTCCCTAATTTCTTGGAATTTAGCTACTTGCCTGTTTCTTAAGCCTACTTTCGCCCTTTTAAGCATATCATTCTTAGAACATATTTACTCTTATCCCTTGAGGAAAATTATGCTTAATTTGAGATTTTGACACTAAATTTTCTTTCCCTTTTCTGAAAGTGGACTTAACTATGAGTTTTGAGTGGGGAAAATCCATGAAGGTCCAATAATGTCCCAATCATGCCCACAACGCTAGAAGGCTTAGGAGCACTCGACCCTCGAGAGTTTAGCCTGGGGTCCCTTGATGGTGTTTTTCTCTCTCTAGTCCTTATAGGAAACTGCAGAGCTCACTCCAAGTGACTGGGGACTACATGAATTGCTTTCCATCTGTCCAGCAAGGACGCCCCAGATACGGACCTCCACACTTTTGGCGTCGTCTATGGGAACCGAAGGTTCAATTGCCCTTTTTGAACAAGAAGTCATGGCTCGCCCCGACCAAAGGAGCTCCAGCAATCATCACACAAGAATGACCACAAGATAGGTGATTGTCGACAACTCTAAGACCTTATCCAGTCCCTCATCGATCATAGCCACCTATTGCAGTACATTATTGGAAGAGAAAACGGCCCTCACCGAGGCAAGGATGGGCACGGCAAGGACCTCATCAACAATAAGCCTAATGAGGCCGAGATCCACGTCATCCTAGAGGGAGATGGCTTCAAGTGACAACAACAACCGAAAGTGGAAGGCATGCGCTCGAGGAGTCCTCCCAGTGGAAGGGCAATCTCCTCGTCCATAAACAACAGTCGACTATAGTGACCAAGAAAACAACTCTATAGTGTTCTCCAATGAGGACCTCTGAGGGGTTATCACTCCCCATGATGATGCTCTGATCGTCACAGTTATGGTAAATTGTTATACGGTATGGGGGATCCTAGTGGATTATGGAAGCACCCCTACGTTATCTTCTATGACTACTTTTAAGATGAGCTTCATGTTGAGCGCCTCAAACACATGAAGACACCACTTTATAGGTTCTCAGGGAGCCCGACGTTACCTGAAGGTATGGTCTCCTCTCCCTATCACTTTGGGGGATGCAACCCGATAGGTGACTTCATGATCAACTTCATAGCTATGCAAGAATTCTCCACATGTAACATTATACTTGGGAAAGACTTCATCAGGAAGATAGGGGTTGTGCCTTCTTGTCACCATCAAAAAATGAAGTTCCCGACCATAGCTGGGATAGGCAAGATCCGAGGAGACTAGAGAGAATCCCAAAGATGCTACCTGCTTTCCACCATAGGTTGAGAGCCTCCCCCCTCTAAGGAAAATGGGGCAGCAAAGGAAGAGGTCGAGGCCGATAAACCAGCCCCAGTAGAGGACTTATTGACAGTCTACATAGGCCATGATCTAACTCATCATGTACAAGTCAGGTCACTACTCACAGATCAGTGAAAGGCATATGCCCAATTTCTCTCCTCGTATATTAATGTATTTACATAGTCGAAATCTAGTCTTCAAGGGATTCGACGGAGGTGATCACTCACCGCCTCAAGCTTAATCTTGGACATAAGCCAGTCCAACACCTCTTGAGCGATGGATGGCCATACAACAATAGGTTTGAGAGGGCCTATACACAGGCTTACTTAAACTTGTCCAATACCTCTGATGGATAGCAAGTGTGGTGATGATACCCAAGACCAATGGCAAATGGCAAATGTGCATAGATTTCACCAACCTGAACAAGGACACGCTTAAGGATTGCTTCCCCCTCCCTCGAATCGATCAACTAGTCGACGCCACCATGGGACATTAGATGCTTCCCTTCCTTGACGCCTTTTGGGGATACCATCAAATCCACATGCACACATGCGATCAAGAGAAAACCTCCTTCATCACTGACTCAGGCATATATTGTTATACCCGCATGCCATCCAATCTGAAAAATGCAGGTGCAACTTATCAACACCTGGTCAACTGTATGTTCGAGAATCAGCTAGGTTGTGATATATGTTGGGATCGCTGTGTCGGGATCCGACCGAAAAACGCAGCGGAATAATATGTTCGGGATCGGATCCATCCCGTTTCGATCGTTAAAATAAAACCGGAGAAAATCGAGTTCACCTTGCGCGGATCCGAATCCGCGTTCGTTTTCCGGTTCCGTCGGAGCGATGCCGCAAGTCGCGCAGATGCCCGACCTCTAGCGGTATTCACGTTGTTCTCCTCGCGATGGATCGTCCTCGCTTCCTCGCTCGCTGCGGCGTTCGTAGATCCCGTCTGGCTGCGCGTAATCCGCCGCGACATGCGGATTCTGAATCTCCCGTCGGACGGAAGCCGGAGCAGTCGGGAACCGCACGCCCAGAAGAGAGAGAAAGAACGAATGACGGCTATGTCAGGGTTGCTGGCCCCGGACGTAGAATCCGTTCTTTTATAATAAGTCAGTTTGTGGTTTTTCATAAAAACCCAGACTTATCCGAAATCTTGTCGGATTATCCATCGACTTGAAAACCATTTGCGTGTGACCCTCTAGGCCCAAATACCAGTCCAGTTAATAGCCCATTAAGTCCAGTAACCCTTTACTGACCCACTGAATTAATTAATATCCTTATATTCAATTAATCAGCCGAATTTAATGTCACACAATAAATTCGGACGGACTGCCGATCACGTTGGATGCCAAGCAACATCGCGTGATCCTGGATGGCACTGGGGTTATCGCAACCCTCTATTGGAACCTTTCTGTCATCGGTTAGCATACGGATATAATCCTTCATCCGTGCAATGTTCCCGAATCGACCTAGGGCATGGTTTACTGTTAAACCCTATTTGGTTGATTCACTTGAATCAGATGCCGCTAATCTGAATCCGATAACTCCTTATCGATTACAGAGTCTGCCCTGGCCAGGGACTTTAAGCGCATCATTCCCGGAACATTCTCTCTCAAACTACCGAGAGCGGATGATCCCGTATTAAACACACAATTACCTTCGAGGGCATTTCCCTGAACCCGATCGCTTGACTTATTGATAACCCATGGTTAGAGATTCGTTCGTCAAGGTCAAAGCTCAGAAACCTACCAACAAGATATCTTTGGAGTCTCAGGTCCAAGGATCATCCACGCAACCGTGACAAATGAATCGAGCTGGTTAACAGTGAGGTGATTACTATCCAGCGATTCATAGTCAGATCAGTTCAGTGAACTCATTCACCAATGAGCACCTATAGGTTCAGCATAGTGTCTCCACACAAGTGACTTATGGGATCAGTCACCCTCATCATATGAGCTGAAGTAACCTATACTAGTCTATCCGGATGTTCGATGTCCTATCTCAAACATCCTATGACTAGGAACAATTAAGAACATGTGTTTATAAGTCTTCAGTCCCGTAATTATGATCTCATCATAATCTGAAGACTGTTGCACATGTTCATGGACTTCATCGTGATACGATAAACACATATCGAATTAATTACACACAATGAATTATTGCCATTTATTAATAATCTGAATAAGTACATATTATCAGATTGACTTTGAGACCATATAATATTAACAATATAGAGGTCTACATCGATGACATGCTTGTCAAAAACACAAAGTGGAGGAACATCTCAACAACTTGAGGGAAACTTTCAACACCTTAAGTGTAAGGATCGGACGGGGAGAACAAGAGCACAACGAAAACTATGATTTAAAATAAAATCCCACTGTCACCGATCCGTTTCGAAAAAACAACAATGAAGAATGGGTGATCATTCATCACCTTACGTAGATTCGAATCCGCGACCGTTCGGTTCTGATGGAGTGATGCCGCCAGCTGCATCGGTGCCCGGTATCCAGCCGTGTCTACGTAGTTCTACTCTTGGAGAATTGTCCTCGTCTCCTTGCTCGCTTCGGCGTGATCGCCAAAGTTCCCCCTTCGCGACGGTGCCCGTGGCATGCAGGCGAAACTCTCCAACTGTCAGAGACAGAAGCAAAAAAGACGTTGGAGGGGGCGCAAGCTTGAGGGGGTGCAGAAACGAGAGAGAGAGACAGGGAGGAGGGGCGTCCAGCAAGGGGGAAACCGTGGAGCTTGGCCGAGGGTTTCAACATGGCTATTATTTATATTAAGTCGGGCGGTTTTTTGCAAAAACCCCCAGTTTAATGTAAAACGCACTTCATTATCCTGAATTGAGAACCTTTGTGTGTGTGACCCTCTAGGCCCAAATACTAGTCCGATTTTCAATCCGTTAAGCCCAATAACGCCTTATTGACTTATAATAATTAATTAATATTACGTATTTAATTAATTACTTAACTGACTTACATCTTTCATGTAAATCCGGCCAAACCTCTGATCAAATTGGGTGCTAAACAACACCGCATGATCCCAAAAGGCAATTTGATTAAGCAACCCGCTCAAGGAACCTGTTCGTCCATAGTTACTGTATATATATAATCCCTCACTCATACAATACTTACGAGTTGATCTAGGGTATGGTAAACTGTCAAACCATAATCGATCAACTCACTCGATCTTGATGCATCTCATCTGCATCGGAGAACTCCTCCGACTCAGTGTCCGCCCTAGCTAGGGACTTTTCGCGTATCTTGTCTAGAGCATTCTCTCTTTAATTACCGAGAGTGAATTATTCCTTATTGAACACACAATCACCTTCAAAGGTCTTCTGCTGAACCCGATACTTGACTGTTCGGAACCCTATGATTAAGGATTCATTAGGCAAGATCAAAGTTCAGAGGTCCACCGACAAGGTGTCTTTTTGTCTCAAGTCCAAGGACCATCTAGGCAAGATCAAGTTAGTTGAGAGTTAGGTAATTTACCATCCAACGACCCAAGTCGAATCAGTTCAGTGAACTCATTTACCAATGAGTACCTACAGGTTCAACATAGTGTCTCGACATAAGTGACTATGAGATCAGTCACCCTCATCATATAAGTTAAGGTAACCTGTACTAGTCTCATTGGATATCTGATGCCCTTCTTAGATATCCTCCAACTATGAATATTTAAGAATGAGTGTTTATAAGTTATCAGTCTCAATATTGTGATCACATCATATTCTAACAACTATTACACATATTCATAAACTTCACTATGATAATATAAATAACAATCATAAATAAAATTCGATTTATACATAATGAATATATAATGCCATTTATTAATAATTGAACAAGATCGTCTGTGATTGGCTTGTAGGCCACACATAATATGAACATTAAGAAGGTACCATATGAAACTTAATCCTCTCAAAAATGCACTTGGAGTACAATCGGGAAAATTCTTGGGGTTTTTGGTTGCTTAATGAGGGATCAAAGCTAACCCTGACAAGATATGAGCCATCACCAAGATCCGAAAGTCGAGGACCTTCCAAGACGTTCAATGCCTCACAGAGCGCATAGCCACACTTAATCGATTCCTCTCCTGAGCAGCTGAGAAGTGCTTACCCTTCTTCAAGCTACTCTTGGGATAACCTCTATAAGTAATTGGACCAATGACATTGTGTGGATAGGGGAATGCGAGCAAGCATTCTGACAGTTGAAGAGAGACATAGCCTCTATATCAATTCTGGCCAAGGCCATCCTAAATGAGGCATTGTTCCTATATCTATTGGTCCTCTAAACATGGTTGGCTTGATCCTGGTTATCAAGGAAAATGGAATTCAGTGGCCCATATACTATGTTGGCAAAGTCCTACAGGGAGCTGAATCTCGCTACCCCCTCATGGAATGATTTGCCTTCACCATCGTAACTGCAGCTTAAAAACTTCACCCTCATTTTTAGGCACATCCGATCATGGTGCTTACTGAGTAGCCCTTGTGGCATATCTTATAGCACCCCAATGCCTCAGGCCGTTTGGTCAAATGAGTTCGACATCAGCTATAAGCCTAGAACCGACATCAATTCCCAAGCATTGGCCAACTTCATTGTCGAATGCTTCATGCTTCTTGAAGTAGCGAGTCCCTCAGTAGGGCATGTGTGGGAACTTTACGTGGATGGGTCATCATCTTCAACTGGAAGTGGGGCAGAAATTGGGTTGCTATCCCAGGCAAGGGTCAAGCTACACTACGGCCTTAGGTTCTATTTCCCGGCGACCAACGATGCGGTGGACTATGAAGCAATAATTGTGAACATCAACATAGCTCAACATCTAGGGGCTATGGAGATCTAGATGTACATCGACTCCCAACTCATGGATTGACAGTGGTTTGGGGAGTATGAGATATGAGAACCAATAATGGCTCAATATTTACTGAAGGCTCAATAGGCCTCCTTGAGACTATAAAGCCTTGAGGTCATCCACATTCCTCGAGAGCAAAATCCAAGGCCAACGCTTTGTCCCGACTTGCGTCTATGACCGAGGTAGACTGGCCATGGTTGGTACTTAACGACCATACCTAGCATTTAGGAGGCGAAGAACATTTCTTATGGTATTGAGCCGCAGAACTCCTAGATGATGCCCCTCTATGAGTTCCTCACCCACAACTGACTTCTTGAGGACCCGACCTAGGTGCGTCGTGTCAAATATGTTAGTATTGTATATGGCCTCTAGGACAATTAGATACAATCTTGTTCACTTATTTATCTAATGGCAACATATTCATTATGTATAAATCGCATTATTATCATTATTATTCGTATCCTAGTGAAGTCTGTGAGTGTGTGCAATAGTTGTTAGATTATGATGAGATCATAATAATAAGATTGACAACTTATAAACATACATTCTTAATTATTTCTAGTCGAAGGATATTTGAGAAGGACATCAAATATCCGGTGAGACTAGTGCAGGTTGCTTCAGCTCATGTGATGAGGGTAACTAGTCTTATAGTCACTTATGTTGAGACACTATGGTGAACCTGCAGGTTCTCATTGGTGAATGAGTTCACTGAACTAATCCGACTTGGACCATTGGATGGTAATTTACCTAACTGTCAACCAGCTTGATCCAATGTCACACTTGCGTGGATAGTCTTTAGACTTGAGGCACCAAAGACATCTTGTTCATAGACTTCTAGACTTTGACCTCGGCTAATGGATCTCTAAGCATGGGGTCCTAATCAGTCAACTGATCAGGTTCAATGGAAGAATTTCGAAGGTGATTGTGTGTTTATAAGGGATCATTCGCTCTTGGTAATTAGAGAGAGAATGTACAAAGTAAGATGCGTAGAAGTTCCTAGCTAGGGCAGTCACCTTATCAAAAAAAGACTTTTCTGATACCGTATAGCAGCATCAAATCTAAGTGAGTTAACCAGTTAGTTTTTTTCAGTTGACCATGTCCTAAGTTGACTCGAGAGCATTGTAAAAATAAAGGATTATATCTATGCGGTAACAATTGATGGAAAGGTTCCTTAAGCGGGTTGCCAAATGCCATTATCTTCTGGGATCATGCAGTGTTGCTTGTCATCCAACTCAATCAGAAACCTGACTGATTATCATTAGTTGATAATCGATGGGTTCGCTGTGTCGGATCCGAACAAAACGCTGCGGAGAATAATTTTTTGGATCCATGCCGTTTCGCAGAAACTAATCAGATAGGGAGAACGATTCTTCACCTTGTGCGGATTCGAATCCGCGTTATTCCGGTTCCGTCAGTGTGATGCCGCAAGCCGCGTAGGTGCCCGGCCTCTAGCGGTATCCACGCGGTCTTCCTCTCGATGGATCGTCCTCGCTTAGTGCAGCGTCCACGGATCCCGTCTGGCTGCGCATAATCCTCCGCGACATGCGATTTTAAACATCTCGTCTGGCTGCACGTAATCCTCTGTGACACGCGGTTTTGAATTTCCCATCGGACGGGAAGCGAAGCGGGCGGGAGTCGGAGCGGAGCCTCCAGGTGGCCAGCCCTCTGAGGGGAGCACCCAGGAGAGAGAGAGAGAGGAGAGAGAGGGGGGCGTCTAGGTCAGCACTGGGTTGTTGGCCCCAGTGCGAGAAGCGGTTCTTTTATAATAAGTGGTATTGCGATTTCTTTAGAAAAACCCACACTTATCCAAAACCCCATCAAAATATCCATCGACTTGAAAACCACTTGCGTGTGACCCTCTACGCCCAAATACATGTCCAGTAAATGGCCCATTAAGTCTAGTAACTCTTTACGGACCCACCGAATTAATTAATATTCTTATATTAATAATCAGCCGAATTTAATGTCCCACAATAAATTCGAACGGGCTTCCGATCACGTTAGGTGCCGAGCAACATCGCGTGATCCCGAAAGACATTGAGGTTTATACAACCTACTATGGGAACCTTTCCGTCATCAGTTACTGCGTAAATATAATCCTTCATCCATGCAATGTTCCCGAATCGACCTAGGGTATGGTTTACTGTTAAACCCTACCCGGTCGATTCACTTCAATCAGATGTCGCTAATCTATATCAGATAACTCTTTATCTAATACAGAGTCTGCCCTGGCCAGGGACTTAAGCGCATCATTTTTGGAACATTCTCTCTCTTATTACCGAGAGCGGATGATCCCGTATTGACCACACAATTACCTTCGAGGACATCTCCCTAAACCCGATCACTTGACTTATTGATAACCCATGGTTAGGGATTCATTAGTCAAGGTCAAAGCTCAGAGACCTACCAACAAGATATCCTTAGTGTCTCAGATCCAAGGACCATCCACGCAACTGTGACAAAAGAATCGAGCTGGTTAACAGTTAGGTAGCTACCATCCAGCGATTCATGGTCGAATCAGTTCAGTGAACTCATTCACTAATAAGCACCTACATGTTCGGTATAGTGTCTCCATGCAAGTGACTTATAGGATTAGTCACTCTCATCATATGAGCTGAAGAAACATGTACTAGTCTATCCAGATGTTTGATGTCCCTCTCAAACATCCTCCTATTATGAACAATTAAGAACATGTGTTTATAAGTCTTCGGTCCTGTAATTATGATCTCATCATAATCCAAAGACCATTGCACATGTTCATGGACTTCATCGTGATAACAATGATCGAATTAAATACACAATGAAATTATGCCATTATATTAATAAACTGAATAAGACATAGTATCGGATTAGCTTGTAGGCCACCTAATACTGGCAATCTCCCACTTAGACTAAAGCCAATCACTCTTATGCAGAATATCCATATTCTTTAAGGGACGCTCAAATACATTTCGAGACAATGGCTTCGTCAGTGGATCTGCTATGTTGTCTGGTGAAGGAACCCTTTCCACCACGACATCTCCTCAAGTTATAATTTTCCTAATCAGGTGAAAGCGTCGCAGAATGTACTTTGACTTTTGATGAGACATCGGCTCTTTCGTTTGGGCAATCGCCCCATTGTTGTCACACAACAGTGGGATAGGACCAGAGATGTTTTCCGCCACATCAAGATCGCTGATGAATTTCTTCATCCACACTGCTTCTTTGGTGGCTTCAACAGCAGCAATGTACTCAGCTTCTGTTGTCGAATCAGCTGTGGTTTCTTGCTTGAAACTTTTCTAGCTCACTGCTCTCCCATTGAGTGTAAAGATAAATCCCGATGTTGACTTGTTGTCATCCGGATCAGACTGAAAACTCGAGTCAGTATATCCTTGCAACTTTAAGACTCCTCCTCCATAGATTAAAACATATCTTTAGTTCTTCTCAAGCACTTAAGGATACATTTCACAACCTTCCAGTGTTCATCACCTGGATCTGCCTGATGTCTGCTCGTAACACTTAAAGCATATGGTACATTAGGTCTGGTACATAGCATGGCATACATGATGGAACCTATGGCTGATGCATAGGGAATTTTATCCATCATTGCCTTCTCTTCAAGGGTCTTAGGAGACTGACCTTTAGAGAGAAATTTCATGTCTCATCATTATGAGACCTCTCTTGGAATTTTCCATGCCAAACTTTTTGACAATAGTTTCTATGTACATGGATTGGGTTAAAGTAAGCATCTTCTTTGATTTATCTCTATACATCCGTATTCCCAATACGTAAGATGCTTCTCCCAAATCCTTCATAGAGAAGTTTTTGGACAGCCTTTACTGGTGACATCATCCCTACATCATTCTCAATGAATAGGATGTCGTCAACGTAAAGGACTAGGAATGTGATGGCGCTCACACTGTTTTTCCTGTACACATAAGGCTCATCTTCATTCTTAATGAAGCCATAAGATTTGATCGCCTTATCAAACCTTATATTCCAGCTCCACGAAACTTGCTTCAGTCCATAAATGGACCTTTTCAACTTGCATACCATATCTGAAGATTCCTTTGTCGTAAAACCCTCTAGTTTTATTATATACACCTCTTCCTCAAGTTTTCTATTGAGAAAAGCTGTCTTCACATCCATCTACCGTATTGCATAATCATGATATGTTACAATCGCGAGAAGAATTCTGATAGACTTAATCATGGCAATAGGTAAGAAGGTCTCGTCATAGTCAATACCTTGCCTTTGACGATAGCCATTCGCCACTAATCTTGCCTCATAAGTCTTAATTCGTCCATCTACACCGATCTTTCTTTTAAAGATCCGCTTGCAACCGATGGGTACTATACCCTAGGACAAGTCGACCAAGTTCTAAACTTGATTGATGTACATGGATTGAATTTCAGAATTCATGGCTTCTCACCATTTCCTGGCTTCTGGACTCTCAATGGTCTCCTGGTAAGTCTTGAGATCATCATCCTCATTATAGTGTCTTAGAACCATCCCCACTGATATGTCCCACATATCTTTCAGGTGGTTTAGGCACTCTAACAGACCTACGAGTTCCTGTGTGTTTCCTTAAATAGGTTTAGAAACTGATGGTTCATCTGATGAACCTGTTAGTTTAGGTGGCCTACAAGCCAATCTAACTATGTAAATCTCGTTCATTTATTAATATAATGGCATAATATTCATTATGTGTAAATCGCATTAATTATCGTTTCATAATGAAGTCCGTGAATATGTGCTATAGTGATCAGATTATGATGAGATCATACTAATGAGACTGATCACTTAAACACACATATTCTTACTCGTTCCTAGTCGGAGGATATCCAAGAAGGACATCAGATATCCGGTTAGACTAGTACAGATTACTCCTGCTCATATGATGAGGGTGACTAATCTCATAAGTCACTTGTGTGGAGACACTAAGGCGAATTTGTAGGTGCTCATTGGAGAATGAGTTCACTGAACTGATCCAACTGAATCGCTGGATGGTATTGTACCTCACTGTCAACCAGCTTGATTCTATTGTCGCAGTTGCGTGGATGGTCCTCGGACCTGAGACACCAAGGACACCTTATCGGTGGACTTCTGTGCTTTGACCTTGGTTTACGAATCTCTAGCCACGGGATTCTAATACGCCAAGGATTGGGTACAGCGGAATACCGTCGAAGGGAATTGTGTGTCAATAAGGAATCATTCGCTCTCGGTACTTAGAGAGAGAATGCCTGGCCAGGGCGGACGATAATATCGGGAAATGAGTTTTCCGATATTCATCAGCGGCATCCAATCCAAGTGAGTCGACCGGTTAGGGTTTGACAGCTCGCCATACCCTGAGTTGACTCGAGAGCATTGTACGAATGAAGGATTATATCGACGCGGTAACTGTCGGCGGAAAGGTTCCAAGAGTGGGTTACTTAACCCCAATACCTTCCGGGTTCACACGGTGTTGCTTGGCACCCAATGTGATCGGAGGCCCGGTTGAATTCGATGTGCGACATCAATTCGATTGATTAATTAATTAATAAAGGGTTATTAATTGATTAATAAAGCCAGTGAGGAGTCACTGGGCTTGTTGGGCCATTAACTGGACTAGTACTTGGGCCTAGAGGGTCACACGCAAATGATTCTCAAGGTAATGGATAAATAAGTGGGTTTTATATAAACCGGGGGTTTTTATGAAAAACCATGCTGTTAGTATAAAACATAGCAAACGGGGTGAGCAGGCCAAGCTACTGCTAACCCTAGCTGCCACTCCTCTGTTTCTCTCTCTCTCTGGCGTCCAGACAGATCCAGATCTGCTCCACCGCTTCTCCGAATCCCATTCGACGGGAAATCGTCTGCGTGTTGCGGCGATCGTTGCGGCGACCGGCGGGGGTTTCGTGGGCTGCGAAGAACGAGGAACGTGAGGATATCCATCGCGAGGAGGATCGCGTGGACTTCGCTAGAGGCTGGGCACTTGCGCGACTTGCGGTGTCGCACCGACGGAACTGAACGGTTGCGGATTCGAATCCGCACACGGTGAGAACTTCGATTATCCGATAATCGATTTTTGATATTCAAAACGGGAATGGATCGCTGTTTTAATATTTTATTTTCCGCTGCGTGAGCGATCCGGAGAAACCCGAGAAATCCAACAGTGGTATCAAAGCCTGGTTCTACTGTTTCTCGTCCCGTTTCGATCTCCTAAATTAATTTTTCCTTGAATTTATTCCATGCTTTAAAACTCGAATTTTGCAAAATCTGTGTTCATGAGATGAACACAAATAATCGGATTATTATTCTGCAATTTTCGGATTTTATTTGGGGGTTTTGTGTTCTTCGTGGGACGATGAACGGAGTGTTTTCGGCGGCTTTGTAAGTGATTCCCAAGCGTTGGGATGGCGGCCCGGATGCCCGGATCTCTAGGTGATAGTCACCACAGCACATCCGGTATGTTTGCCGGCGCCGGAGTTGCCTTGAAGAGCTGCAAAAATCGAACCCTAATTCGGGTTTTGAAACCCTGAAAAACCAGAAAAAATTCCCACTGTTTAGGGGGCATGGTCGGCAGCCCGTTTGGGCTTCTCTGGTGGCCCTACCGGCGCCGGGGAGCCCGCCGGCGCTGGGGGCACCGCCGGCGGGGCCGGCGCCACCGGGGGGAGGGACGGTCGCCGGCACCCCTCCTGCTCTTCCGTTGCCAGCGCACCTGCGGCTAGGGTTTTGGGAGTTGAAGGTTCGGGTGGGGAAGACACCCGGTTCTAGGGGTATGACTGGACTGGACCTGGCCGGTTCTGGGCTGGGCTGGGCCGGGCCGGTTCTGGGCTGGGCTGGGCCGGGCCGGGCTTAACCCTAGCTGAGCCCTAGGCGAGCCTGCAGGGCTCGGGCTGAGCCAGGAGGGCCATGGCTCGGACCCAGACCGAGCCCCTGGCTCGAACCAGATTCTCCAATTAGCTGAGCCCTTTTTTGAGCCTTCCCTTCATATTGGATTTTAACCCCTACTTAACCCCAATGGCCCATTTAATAAATGAAGTCTAGATTTTAATTTAAGTTTAAAATATGTTTTAAAATTTATATTATTATCCAGTTTTATTTATTTGGGCATAATAATATTATATCATGTTAATTAACAATTAGCTCTAATCAATTAAAGTTAATTGTTAGATTAAATGTTAATCCAATAATTAATTTTGATTTAACCAATTTAAATGTTAAATTAGTTATTAATAGTTATTAGTCTAATTGTTAGATTATTAACTATTATCTCAGCTAATTGTTAATTAATATTTGAGTCAGTTATTAATTTAATTGTTAAATTAATCATTAACTTAAATGACTAATTTAAATGTTAAATTAGTAGTTCTTAATTAATTACTGTTAGTCATTAATTTAATAGTTAAATTAATGATAACTTTAATTATCTAATCTAAGAGTTAGATTAATTAATTATTAATTAGTTAGTGTTAATTATTAGTTTAAGAGTTAAATTAATAATTAACATTAATTGGCTAATCTAAGTGTTAGATTAGTAGTTAATAATTAATTATAGTTTATTATTAATTTAAGTGTTAAATTATTAATTAACTTAATTGGATTAATCTAAGAGTTAGATTAGTCTTTAAATAGTCTAATTGTTAGATTATTAATAGAGTTTAATCTAAGTGTTATATTATTAGAATTGTTCTAATTTGCATGGAATAATCTGGAATTATTAATTTAGAGTGTGTGCGTATGTGATGTGTGTTTAATACTTTTAAATTTTGATTTAATTGCATGTTAAGCTAATTAAAAGTGTTTTCAAAATTCAA
This sequence comes from Zantedeschia hybrid cultivar, assembly GCA_030544215.1. Classification (NCBI taxonomy): domain Eukaryota; kingdom Viridiplantae; phylum Streptophyta; class Magnoliopsida; order Alismatales; family Araceae; genus Zantedeschia; species Zantedeschia hybrid cultivar. The sequence continues at coordinate 7,122,785 of JARZZO010000013.1, read as the reverse complement.
ATATCAATTTTGATTGGATCCCAGCTTTATGAAAGCCAAAACTTATTTATTTTGAAAACTCTTTTATTTTAGCCATGTGATGCGTTGAATCTTGTGTGGATGTTTAAAACACACCGTAGTCATGGATATGCACTTAATTAATTATTCATGTAATGAATGGATTGTGTGGATCGTGGATGTATGATTGTTTATTAATTGTTAATAAATAGAGGTCTGCGCACCTCTTTCTCTCATACTCCCATGTATTTCAACCTCCCTCTCTCTCTTGTACTCGTCATAAGGCCTTCTTCAATTTACTTGTAAATTCTAGAATTTAAATGTAATATGATCGAGGCAACCGAAGAATGAGCGAGGACGATCCACAGCTGCAACCACGAAGGCGAAAAGATGGAGATCTCTTGCCTATGTGTTTGCAGGATATCTAATATAATTGTTGTGTTAGACTGTGTGTGCGTTTGACTGTTGGCTCCAGTCAAACCCACTGTGCTATCCATGACCACACTAATGAACATGTATGAGATGCATTGTTTTCTTTTGATTATGAATCAAAGCAGGTATAGTATTTAGTAAATATATACGATATATTTATATACTATCACCTAGGAGAGACCAAGATAAAGGTTATCTAAATACTCTCAGATAAACTCTAAGCCCTAACACGAGTAGTTAAGAACTTACCGCGTGGTCTACCATCGTTATAGTCATAGGATTCGAATCACTTTAGGCAGGTTTGTTGTGCTATCCACAAGGCCTGCTTAATTGAGAGGAGAAACTATGGCTATGGCATTAGATGCCTATATGATCGGGGTAGAGGAACCATGTAGCTTTGTTGTGCTATCCACAAGGGCTGCATGCAAATCTATACTCATCGCGTAATGATGGTTAGCTTAGACCAGAATTAATGGTTTGTTGTGCTATCCACAAGGTTGTAGTGCAAGTCATTGAGATTCTGATCCCCACTAGGAGACTGTCGGCGTCTCCCGTTCTGTATAACTGAGGGTTATACAGTCCGTCGAAAATTAGTGGGAGTTAAACTTGAACAAAAGACCATGTCTTGTTTTAAAATTAATAATTGAACATCTGCTAAATAAATTTTACTTATCTCCTGTAAGGAATTATGCCGTCGAATAACCCACTCCGGGGCATACTTGATGCCCTTTTGACTTACCTGATCTACTCGGATTGGTTCAGAAACCTGAAGAATGTCTTCAGATCTGAGCACAATAACTTTGTCCCTGGAGCTGATCCTCCTGCTGAATCGGCATTGGATGCCCCTGAAGCAGAGATGACAGCTAACGATAATGGATCCACAAGGAGTTACAAGTCCCATGAGTTAGGTGCTTTTTTATTGTATTACAGTTTGTTGTGCTATCCACAAGGCTGTAGTGCAAGTCATTGAGATTCTGATCCCTACTAGGAGACTGTCGGCGTCTCCCGTTCTGTATAACTGAGGGTTATATAGTCCGTCGAAAATTAGGGGGAGTTAAACTTGAACAAAAGACCATGTCTTGTTTAAAATTTTAATAATTGAACATCTGCTAAATAGATTTTACTTATCTCCTGTAGGGAATTATGTCGTCGAATAACCCACTCCGTGGCATATTTGATGCCCTTTTGACTTACCTGATCTACTCGGATTGGTTCAGAAACTTGAAGAATGTCTTCATATCTGAGCACAATAACTTTGTCCCTGGAGTTGATCCTCCTGCTGAATCGGCATTGGATGCTCCTGAAGCAGAGATGATAGCTAACGATAAAAGATCGAAGGACAAAGACGAAAGAGTAGTAAAGGGTGACTGCTTCTATTATAAGCAGTATGGTCACTGGAAGAGGAACTGCAAGGAGTTCCTTAACGATAAAGCTCGTGAAAAGGTGAAGCTATATGAAGCTTCAGATATCTATATGATAGATATCAACTTATCAATTAGAGATTCCACATCTTGGGTATTAGATACCGGATGTGCTTCTCATATCTGTCATGATGCGCAGATGCTGACAAGTAAGCGCAAGCTGGGACAAGGCGAGGTGGAATTGAGGCTAGGAAATGGCGCAAAAGTTGCGGCGATTGCTGTTTGGACAGCAAACCTCAGGCTTCCATCAGGAGACGCCTTAATATTAGAAGATTGTTATTATGTTCCTAGCATAATAAAGAACATCATATCAGTATCTTGTTTGGACAAGATGGGATATAGGTTATCTATTGAGAATAGAAGTTGTTCGATTTATTATAGTAATAAATCAATAGTTTCAGCATCTTTGGTCAATTGTCTATATCTCTTAGATATTTCTTATTACAATCTTAAAATTGATAATGCTCTTAAGAAGAGCAAGAATTGTGTGAACCAAGCCTACATGTGGCATTGTAGACTTGGGCACATTGGCGAAAGCAGGTTGCAAAAGTTGCACAAGCATGGTTATTTAACAGCATTCGATTATGAATCGATTGCAACATGTGAATCCTGCCTTATGGGAAAGATGACAAAATCTCCATTTACTGGACATGGAGAACGTGCCAAGGACATTCTGGAACTAATACATTCGGATGTATGTGGTCCTATGTCCACCCAAGCTAAAGGTGGCTACTCATACTTCATCACGTTCACCGATGACTTCTCAAGATTCGGCCATGTGTACTTAATGAAGTACAAGTCGGAAGCATTTGAGAAGTTCAAGGAGTTCAAGAATGAGGTAGAGAAGCAGTTAGGAAAGAGTATTAAAGCTCTTCGATCAGATCGAGGAGGAGAATACTTGAGTACTAATTTCACACAATTCTTAAAGGATAATGGTATCCTTTCTCAGTTCACCCCTCCATATACACCATAGATGAATGGTGTATAAGAAAGGAGGAATCGCACCTTGTTGGACATGGTGCGATCCATGATGAGCTTTTCGGAATTATCAGTGTCCCTCTGGGGATATGTTCTAGAGTCAGCAGCATACCTACTGAACAGAGTACCCAGCAAGTCTTTGGCCTCTACTCCATATGAGATATGGAAAGGCAGAAAACCAGAATTTAAACATGTTAAAGTCTGGGGTTATCCTGCTCATGCAAAGAGGCATGATCCAGACAAGCTGGAATCACGAACTGATAAATGTAGGTTTGTGAGATATCCAAAGGAAATCTTTGGATACTATTTTTACCATCCTGGTGAACAAAAGGTGTTTGTCGCCAGGAAAGTTGTCTTCCTGGAAGAGGAATACCTTCTCCAGGAGAACAATGGGAGTAAAATAGTACTGGAAGAGGTTTCAGATCCCCAAACAGCTGCATTATCATCATATGAGATATCAGTTCCTGAATCTATTCAGGTACACACACATGAGCCTCGTAGATTTGGTAGATTACCTAGACTACCCGAACGATATGTGGGACATATCGCTGAAGGTAAGTCTAAGGTACAATATAATGAGGATGATGATCCTAAAACCTACCATGAGGCCATAGAAGGCCTAGAAGCCGGGAAATGGCGAGAAGCCATAAACTCAGATATCTAGTCCATGTACACCAACTAAGTTTGGAACTTGGAGGACTTGCCCGAGGGTATTGTACCCATTGGTTGCAAGTGGATCTTTAAGAGAAAGATCGGTGCTGATGGACGGATCGACACTTAGAGGCAAGGTTGGTGGCAAAGGGATATCGTCAAAGGCAAAAAATTCACTATAACGAGACTTTCTCACCAGTTGCCATAATAAAGTCGATCAGAGTTCTACTCGCCATTGCTGCACATTTTGATTATGAAATCTGGCAGATAGATGTGAAGACTGCCTTCCTCAATGGTAATCTTGAGGAAGAGATATATATGATACAACCAGAAGGTTTCACATCCAGAGAATCTCCAGATAAAGTGTGCAAGCTTCAGAAGTCTATTTATGGACTGAAGCAGGCTTCCCGGAGCTGGAACATAAGATTTGACGAGGCTGTCAAGTTATATGACTTCATTAAGAATGAAGATGAGCCTTGTGTGTACAAGAAGACCAGTGGGAGTGCAGTTACTTTTCTAGTTCTTTACGTAGATGACATACTACTCATTGGGAATCATGTAGCTATGATGTCATCAGTAAAGATCTGGCTATCGAAAAACTTCTCCATGAAGGATTTGGGAGAAACATCCTACGTATTGGGAATACATATCTATAGAGATAGATCAAAGAGGATGCTTGGAATGACCCAATCATTGTACATATATACCATAGTCAAAAAGTTTGGCATGGAAAATTCCAAGGGAGGTCTCATACCGATGAGACATGGAATTAGTCTCTCAAAGGAGCAGTCTCCTAAGACTCCTGATGAGAGGGCATTCATGGATAGAATACCCTATGCCTCTGCCATAGGATCTATCATGTATGCCATACTATGTACACGGCCTGATATTGCATTTGCTCTAAGTGTTACGAGCAGATTTCAGGCTGATCCAGGCGAAGAGCACTGGAAGGCAGTGAAATGTATCCTTAAGTACTTGAGAAGAACTAATGATATGTTTCTTGTCTATGGAGGAGGTGACTTGAAACTGCGAGGCTTTACTGACTCGAGTTTCCAATCATATCCAGATGATAGCAAGTCTACATCTAGATTCGTGTTTACTTTGAACGGAGGCGTAGTGTGCTGGAAGAGTTCCAAGCAAGTAACTACTGCAGATTCGACGACTAAAGCTAAGCACATCACCGCAACTGAAGCTTTCAAGGAAGTAGTGTGGTTGAAGAAATTCATCACCCACCTTGACATAGTTCCCTGTATCCTTAATCATGTTCTGCTGTTGTGCGACAACAATGGGACTATTGCACAAGTGAAAGAGCCGTGGTCTCATCAGAAATCGAAAGATATTCTGAGGCGCTTTCATCTTATCCAGAGGAGATGTAGTAATGGAAAGAGTTCCATCTGTCGACAATGTAGCAGATCTACTGACAAAGCCGTTTGCTCAAATTGTGTTTGAGCGTCACCTAGAGTCTGTAGGCTTATTGTATAAAGGTGATTGGCTTTAGTCCAAGTGGGAGATTGTTAGTTTAGGTGGCCTACAAGCCAATCTGACCATGTACATCTTATTCATTTAATAATATAATGGCATAATATTCATTATGTGTAAATCGCATTAATTATCGTTTCATAATGAAGTTCGTGAATATGTGCTATAGTGATCAGATTATGATGAGATCATACTAATGAGACTGATCACTTAAACATACATATTCTTAATCGTTTCTAGTCGGAGGATATCCGAGAAGGACATCGGATATCCGGTTAGACTAGTACAGATTACTCTTGCTCATATGATGAGGGTGACTGATCTCATAAGTCACTTGTGTGGAGACACTAAGGCGAATCTGTAGGTGCTCATTAGAGAATGAGTTCACTGAACTGATCCGACTGAATCGCTGGATGGTATTGTACCTCATTGTCAACCAACTTGATTCGATTGTCGCAGTTGCGTGGATGGTCATCGGACCTGAGACACCAAGGACACCTTGTCGGTGGACTTCTGTGCTTTGACCTTGGTTTATGAATCTCTAGCCACGGGATTCTAATACGCCAAGCATTGAGTACAGCGGAATACCGTCGAAGGGAATTGTGTGTCAATAAGGAATCATTCGCTCTCGGTACTTAGAGAGAGAATGCTCTAGGAAGGATGTGCGGAAGTCCCTGGCCAGGGCGGACGATAATATCGGGAAAGGAGTTTTCCGATATTCATCAGCAGCATCCAATCCAAGTGAGTCGACCGGCTAGGGTTTGACAGCTCGCCATACCTTGAGTTGACTCGAGAGCATTGTACGAATGAAGGATTATATCCACGCGGTAACTGTCGGCGGAAAGGTTCCAAGAGTGGGTTACTTAACCCCAATACCTTCCAGGTTCACGCGGTGTTGCTTGGCACCCAACGTGATCGGAGGCCCAGTCAAATTCGATGTGCGACATCTATTTGATTGATTAATTAATTAATAAAGGGTTATTAATTGATTAATAAAGCCAGTGAGGAGTCACTGGGCTTGTTGGGCCATTAACTGGACAGGTACTTGGGCCTAGAGGGTCACACGCAAATGATTCTCAAGGCGATGGATAAATAAGTGGGTTTTATATAAATCGGGGGTTTTTATGAAAAATCGCGCGGTTAGTATAAAACATAGCGAACGGGCTGAGCAGGCCAAGCTGCTGCTAACCCTAGCCGCCCCTCCTCTATTTTTCTCTCTCTCTGGCGTCCAGACAGATCCAGATCTGCTCCGCCGCTTCTCCGAATCCCGTTTGACGGTAAATCGTCTGTGCGTTGCGTCGATCGTTGCGGCGACCGGCGGGGGTTTCGTGGGCTGCGAAGAACGAGGAACGTGAGGATATCCATCGCGGGGAGGATCGCGTGGACTTCGCTAGCGGCCAGACACTTGCGCGGCTTGCGGTGTCGCACTAACGGAACCGAACGGTTGCGGATTCAAATCCGCACACGATGAGAACTTCAATTATCTGATAATCGATTTTTGATATTCGAAACGGGAACGGATCGCTGTTTTCATATTTTATTTTTCGCTACGTGAGCGATTCGGAGAAACCCGAGAAATCCAACAGAACCTTGTTGGGTTTTCTCGGGTTTCTACGGATCGCTCACGCAGCGGAAAGTAAAAGAAAACAGTGATCCGTTTTCCCGTTTCGAAAACTAAAAACTACGATTATCGGATAATCGATTCTCACCGTGTGCGGATTCGAATCCGCAACCGTTCGGTTTCGTCGGTGCGACACCGCGAGCCGCGCAAGTGCCCGGCCTCTAGCGAAGTCCACGCAATCCTCCTCGCGACAGATATCCTCACGTTCCTCGTTCTTCACAGCCCACGAAACCTCTGCTGGTCGCCGCAACGATCGCCGCAATGCGCGGACGATTTCCCGTCGAACGGGATTCGGAGAAGCGGCAGAGCAGATCTGGATATGTCTGGACGCCAGAGAGAGAGAGAAACTGAGGAGGGGCGGCTAGGGTTAGAAACAGCTTGGCCTGCTCTGTCCATTCGCTATGGTTTATACTAACCGCGCAGTTTTTCATAAAAACCCCCGGTTTATATAAAACCCACTTATTTATCCATCGCCTTGTAAATCATGTGCGTGTGACCCTCTAGGCCCAAGTACCAGTCCAATTAATGGCCCAACAAGTTCAGTGACTCCTCATTGGCTTTATTAATCAATTAATAATCCTTTATTAATTAATTAATCAATCGAATTGATGTCGCACATCGAATTCGACTGGGCCTCCGATCACGTTGGGTGCCAAGCAACACCGCGTGAACCCGGAAGGTATTGGGGTTAAGTAACCCACTCTTGGAACCTTTCCGCCGACAGTTACCGCGTGGATATAATCCTTCATTCGTACAATGCTCTCGAGTCAACTCAGGGCATGGCGAGTTGTCAAACCCTAGCCGGTCGACTCACTTGGATTGGATGCCGCTGATGAATATCGGAAAAACTCCTTTGCCGATATTATCGTCCGTCCTGGCCAGGGACTTTCGCACATCCTTCCTAGAGCATTCTCTCTCTAAGTACCGAGAGCGAATGATTCCTTATTGACACACAATTCCCTTCGACGGTATTCTGTTGTACCCAATCCTTGGCGTATTAGAATCCCGTGGCTAGAGATTCGTAAACCAAGGTCAAAGCACAGAAGTCCAACGACAAGGTGTCCTTGGTGTCTCAGGTCCGAGGACCATCCACGCAACTGTGACAATAGAATCAAGTTGGTTGACAGTGAGGTACAATACCATCCAGCGATTCAGGGATCAGTTCAGTGAACTCATTCTACAATGAGCACCTACAGATTCGCCTTAGTGTCTCCACACAAGTGACTTATGAGATTAGTCACCCTGATCATATGAGCAGGAGTAATCTGTACTAGTCTAACCGGATATCCGATGTCCTTCTCAGATATCCTCCGACTAGGAACAATTAAGAATATGTATGTTTAAGTGATCAGTCTCATTAGTATGATCTCATCATAATCTGATCACTATAGCACATATTCACGGACTTCATTATGAAACGATAATTAATGCGATTTACATATAATGAATATTATGCCATTTTATTAATAAATGAACGAGATTTACATAGTCAGATTGGCTTGTAGGCCACCTAAAACTAACAATCTCCCACTTGGACTAAAGCCAATCACCTTTATACAATAAGCCTATAGACTCCAGGTGACGCTCAAACACAATTTGAGCCAACGGCTTTGTCAGTGGATGTGCTACATTGTCGACGGATGGAACTCTTTCCACTACTACATCTCCTCTGGATATGATCTCTCTGATAAGGTGAAAGCGCCTCAAAATATGCTTCGATTCTGACAAGACCGCGGCTCTTTCGCTTGCGCAATTGCTCCATTGTTGTCGCACAACAGTGGAACTGGCTCAGAGATGCTGTAAACTACGCCGAGGTCGGTGATGAATTTCTTCAACCACACTGCTTCCTTGGCGGCTTCAGCTGCAGCGATGTACTCAGCTTCAGTCGTCGAATCTGCAGTGGTTACTTACTTGGAACTCTTCCAGCACACTGCGCCTCCGTTCAAAGTAAACACGAATCCAGATGTAGACTTGCTATCATCTGGATCTGACTAGAAACTCGAGTTAGTAAAGCCTCGCAGTTTCAAGTCACCTCCTCCATAGACAAGAAACATATCCTTAGTTCTTCACAAGTACTTAAGGATACATTTCACTGCCTTCCAGTGCTCTTCGCCTGGATCAGCCTGAAATCTGCTCGTAACACTTAGAGCAAATGCAATATCAGGCCGTGTACATAGCATGGCATACATGATAGATCCTATGGCAGAGGCATAGGGTATTCTATCCATGAATGCCCTCTCATCAGGAGTCTTAGGAGACTGCTCCTTTGAGAGACTAATTCCATGTCTCATCGGTATGAGACCTCCCTTAGAATTTTCCATGCCAAACCTTTTGACTATGGTATCTATGTACAATGATTGGGTCATTCCAAGCATCCTCTTTGATCTATCTCTATAGATCCGTATTCCCAATACGTAGGATGCTTCTCCCAAATCCTTCATGGAGAAGTTTTTCGACAATCAGATCTTTACTGATGACATCATAGCTACATGATTCCCAATGAGTAGTATGTCATCTACGTAAAGAACTAGAAAAGTGACTGCACTTCCACTGGTCTTCTTGTACATACCCTCGAGCAAGTCCTCCAAGTTCCAAACTTAGTTGGTGTGCATAGACTGGATTTCTGAGTTCATGGCTTCTCGCCATTTTTCGGCTTCTAGGCCTTCTATGGCCTCCTGGTAGGTTTTATGACCATCATCCTCATTATATTGTACCTTAGACTTACCTTCAGCGATATGTCCCACATATCGTTCGGGTAGTCTAGGTAATCTACCAAATCTACGAGGCTCATGTGTGTGTACCTGAATAGATTCAAGAACTGATATATCATCTGATGATAATGCAGCTGTTTGGGGATCTGAAACCTCTTCTAGTACTATTTTACTCCCACTGTTCTCCTGGAGAAGGTATTCCTCTTCCAGGAAGATAGCTTTCCTGGCGACAAACACCTTTTGTTCATCAAGATAGTAAAAATAATATCCAAAGGTTTCCTTTGGATATCCCACAAAACTGCATTTATCAGTTCCTGATTCCAGCTTGTCTGGATCATGCCTCTTTACATGAGCAGGACAACCCCAGACTTTAACATGTTTAAATTCTGGTTTCCTGCCTTTCCATATCTCATATGGAGTAGAGGCTACAGACTTGCTGGGCACTCTGTTCAGTAGGTATGCGGCTGACTCTAGAACATACCCCCAGAGGGACACTGGTAATTCCGAAAAGCTCATCATGGATCGCACCATGTCCAACAAGGTGCGATTCCTCCTTTCTGATACACCATTCATCTGTGGTGTATATGGAGGGGTCAGCTGAGAAAGGATGCCATTATCCTTTAAGAATTGTGTGAAATTAGTACTCAAGTATTCTCCTCCTCGATCTGATCGAAGAGCTTTAATACTCTTTCCTAACTGCTTCTCTACCTCATTCTTGAACTCCTTGAACTTCTCAAATGCTTCCGACTTGTACTTCATTAAGTACACATGGCCGAATCTTGAGAAGTCATCGGTGAACGTGATGAAGTATGAGTAGCCACCTTTAGCTTGGGTGGACATAGGACCACATACATCCGAATGTATTAGTTCCAGAATGTCCTTGGCACGTTCTCCATGTCCAGTAAATGGAGATTTTGTCATCTTTCCCATAAGGCAGGATTCACATGTTGCAATCGATTCATAATCGAATGCTGTTAAATAACCATGCTTGTGCAACTTTTGCAACCTACTTTCGCCAATGTGCCCAAGTCTACAATGCCACATGTAGGCCTGGTTCACACAATTATTGCTCTTCTTAAGAGCATTATCAATTTGAAGATTGTAATAAGAAACATCTAATAGATATAGACCGTTGACTAAAGATGCTGAAGCTATTGATTTATTTCCATAATAAATCGAACAACTTCTATTTTCAATAGTGAACCTATATCATATCTTGTCCAAACAAGATATTGATATGATGTTCTTTATTATGCTAGGAACATAATAACAATCTTCTAATAGTAAGGCGTCTCCTGATGGAATTCTGAGGTTTGTTGTATCAACAGCAATCGCCGTAACTTTTGCGCCGTTTCCTAGCCTCAATTCCACCTCACCTTGTCTCAGCTTGCGCTTACTTGTCAGCATCTGCACATCATGGCAAATATGAGAAGCACATCCGGTGTCTAATACCCAAGATGTAGAATCTCTAATTGATAAGTTGATATCTATCATATAGATATCTGAAGTTTCAGACAACTTCACTCTTCCATGAGCTTTATCGTTAATGAACTCCTTGCAGTTCCTCTTCCAGTGACCATACTGCTTATAGTAGAAGCAGTCACCCTTCAATACTCTTTTGCCTTTGTCCTTCGATCCATTATCGTTAGCTGTCATCTCTGCTTCAGGGGCATCTAATGCCGATTCAGCAGGAGGATCAGCTCTAGGGACAAAGTTATTGTGCTCATATCTGAAGACATTCTTCAGGTTTCTGAACCAATCCGAGTAAATCAGGTAAGTCAAAAAGACATCAAGTATGCCCCGGAGTTGGTTATTCGACGACATAATTCCTTACAGGAGATAAGTAAAATTTATTTAGCAGATGTTCAATTATTAATTTTAAAACAAGACATGGTCTTTTGTTCAAGTTTAACTCCCACTAATTTTCGACGGACTGTATAACCCTCAGTTATACAGAACGGGAGACGCCGACAGTCTCCTAGTGGGGATCAGAATCTCAATGACTTGCACTACAGCCTTGTGGATAGCACAACAAACTGTAATACAATCAAAGAGCACCCAACTCATGGGACTTGCAACTGCTTGCAATATCTGATCATAGCTTCGGTCCCCAGAGATTTAATGGCCTTGTGGATAGCACAATAAACCACTAATTATGGTATAAGCTAACCATCGTTATGCGACGAGTATAGATTTGCATGCAGCCCTTGTGGATAGCACAACAAAACTACATGGTTCCTCTACCCCGATCTATAGGCATCTAATGCCATAGCCACAGTTTCTCCTCCCAATTAAGTAGGCCTTGTGGATAGCACAACAAACCTACCTAAAGTGATTCGAATCCTATGACTATAACGATGGTGGACCACGCGATAAGTTCTTAACTACTCACGTTACGGCTTAGAATTTATCTGAGGGTATTTAGATAATTTTTATCTTGGTCTCTCCTAGGTGATAATATATAGATATATCGTATATATTTACTAAATACTATAACTTGCTTTGATTCATAATCAAAAGAAAAACAATGCATCACATACATGTCATTAGTGTGGTCATGGATAGTATAGTGGGTTTGACTGGAGCCAACAGTCAAACGCACACACAATCTAACATAACATTTACATTAGACAAACCTGCAAACACATAGGCAAATGATCTTCATCTTTTCGCCTTCTTGGTTGCAGCTGTGGATCGTCCTCGCTCCTTCCTCGGTTGCCTCGATCAGATTACATTAATTCTAGAATTACATGTAATTAGAAGAGAGCCTTATGGCGAGTACAAGAGAGAGGGAGGTAGAAATACATCGGAGTATGTGAGAGAGAGAGGTGCGCAGACCTCTATTTATTAATAATTAATAAATAATCATATATCCACGATCCACACAATCCATTCATCACATGAATAATAAATTAAGTACATATCCATGACCACGGTGTGTTTTAAACATCCCACACATGATTTAGCCCATCATATAGCTAAAACAAATGAGTTTTTCAAAATAAATAATTTTAGCTTTCAAAAAACTGGGATCCAATCAAAATTGGTATTTGAATTTCGAAAACTCATTTTATTAACTTAACATGCAATTAAATCAAAATTTAAAAGTATTAAACACACATCACATGCGCACACACTCCAAATTAATAATTCCAGATTATTCCATGCAAATTAGAACAATTCTAATAATCTAACACTTAAATTAAACCCCATTAATAATCTAACAGTTAGACTATTAATAACTAATCTAACTCTTAGACTAGTCCAACAAAGTTAATTAATAATTTAACACTTAAATTAATAATTAACCAAATTAATTATTAACTACTAATCTAACACTTAGATTAGCCAATTAATGTTAATTATTAATTTAACTCTTAAACTAATAATTAACACTAACTAATTAATAATTAATTAATCTAACTCTTAGATTAGTTAATTAATTAATGTTAATTATCAATTTAACTCTTAAACTAATAATTAACACTAATTGACAGTTAACCACCAATCTAACTTTTAGATTATTGAAAAAAAAAATTAATTATTAGTTTAACTCTTAAACTAATAACTAATTAATCTTAATTAAACCCTTTTATTAGTTAGTTAAAATTAACTGTTAATATAACATTTAAATTAACAATCAATTCTAATTAACTAATGAACATTAATTTAACTCTTAAATTAATTATTAATTTAACTTTTAAATTAATAATTAACTATAATAATTAACAACAGTTTGTTAATAAAATGATTCTAAAATCATTGACGACCCAATTCGATAATATTAAAGTTTATTTTCAAAACAATTTTGAAATATAAATTTAAAATCTAATTTTATATCAATTGGGTCAAAAAGGGCTTAATTGGATTTAAACAGGGGTTAAAAAAGGGGCTTAAGGCATTTATAGAATGGGCCCAGCCCATTCAAGTGCTGGCTCGAGCCACATGGGCGCCTGGGCTCGGCCAGGGCCCGAGCCAGGGCTCGGCCCCTTAGGCCCAGGGAGCCCTTGGCTCGCCCGGCCGGCCGGTCCGCATGGACCCGGTCCGTCTGCTCGTCCCCCAGCCCGAGCCCCATAGCTGAAACCCTAATCTGCAGGTGCGCGGCGGCAGCTGGAGTTGCAGGCGGCGCCGGTGGCCGCCCCTGGCCCCGGCCAGCAATGCCCCGGCGCCGGCGACGTGCCCGGCGCCGGCAGGGCCGCCGATGACCGGCGATTGGGGAGCAGTCCAAGCCCCCAAAACCCAAAAATCTGGTTTTTCAGGTTTCAAAAACCCGACTTAGGGCTTGAATTTATAGCACTCCATGGGCACTCCGGTGGTGGCAATGGTAATCGGTGTGTAGTGGTGACTATCACCAAGAGATCCAGAGATCTAACCCGCCATCCTAACGCTTGGGAGGCATGTACAAAGTCGCCGAAAAGCCCCGGTTCATCATCTCATGAAGAACTCTGAAAACCCCGAAATAAAATCCGAAAAATCACAGAAAAATAATCTAATTATTTGTGTTCATCTTATGAACACGATTCCATCATTTTAATCGGATTAAACGCACGGAATAACTCAAGGAAAAATTAATTCGGAGACCGAAACGGGACGAGAAACAGTGGAACCTGGCTCTGATACCACTGTTGGGTTTTCTCGGGTTTCTCCCGATTGCTCACGCAGCGGAAAATAAAATAAAACAGCGATCCGTTTTTCCGTTTCGAAAACTAAAAACTACGATTATCGGATAATTGATTCTCACTGTGTGCGGATTCGAATCCGCAACCGTTCGGTTTCGTCGGTGCGACACCGCAAGCCGCGCAAGTGTCGGGCCTCTAGCAAAGTCCACACGATCCTCCTCACGACGGATATCCTCACGTTCCTCGTTCTTCGCAGCCCACAAAACCTCCGCCGGTCGCCGCAACGATCGCCGCAACGCGCGGACGATTTCCCGTCGAACGGGATTCGGAGAAGCGGCGTAGCAGATCTGGATCTGTCTGGACGCCAGAGAGAGAGAGAAACTGAGGAGGGGCGGCTAGGGTTAGCAGCAGCTTGGCCTGCTCAGCCCGTTCGCTATGTTTTATAGTAACCGCGCGGTTTTTCATAAAAACCCCCGGTTTATATAAAACCCACTTATTTATCCATCGCCTTGAGAATCATGTGCGTGTGACCCTCTAGGCCCAAGTACCAGTCCAGTTAATGGCCCAACAAGCCCAGTGACTCCTCACTAGCTTTATTAATCAATTAATAACCCTTTATTAATTAATTAATCAATCGAATTGATGTCGCACATCGAATTCGACCGGGCCTCCGATCACGTTGGGTGCCAAGTAACACCGCATGAACTCGGAAGGTATTGGGGTTAAGTAACCCACTCTTGGAACCTTTCCGCCGATAGTTACCACGTGGATATAATCCTTCATTCGTACAATGCTCTCGAGTCAACTCAGGGCATGGCGAGCGATCAAACCCTAGCTGGTCGACTCACTTGGATTGGATGCCGCTGATGAATATCGGAAAAACTCCTTTGCCGATATTATCGTCCGCCCTGGCCAGGGACTTTCGCACATCCTTCCTAGAGCATTCTCTCTCTAAGTACCGAGAGCGAATGATTCCTTATTGACACACAATTCCCTTCGACGGTATTCCGCTGTACCTAATCCTTGGCGTATTAGAATACCGTGGCTAGAGATTCGTAAACCAAGGTCAAAGCACAGAAGTCCACCGACAAGTTGTCCTTGGTGTCTCAGGTCCGAGGACCATCCATGCAACTGCGACAATAGAATCAAGCTGGTTGACAGTGAGGTACAATACCATCCAGCGATTCAGTTGGATCAGTTCAGTGAACTCATTCTCCAATGAGCACCTACAGATTCGCCTTAGTGTCTCCACACAAGTGACTTATGAGATCAGTCACCCTCATCATATGAGCAGGAGTAATATGTACTAGTCTAACCGGATATCTGATGTCCTTCTCGGATATCCTTCGACTAGGAACAATTAAGAATATGTGTGTTTAAGTGATCAGTCTCATTAGTATGATCTCATCATAATCTGATCACTATAGCACATATTCACGGACTTCATTATGAAACGATAATTAATGCGATTTACACATAATGAATATTATGCCATTTTATTAATAAATGAACGAGATTTACATAGTCAGATTGGCTTGTAGGCCACCTAAAACTAACAAACCTATGATGGTCTGTGGGTCTGGAACTTCTTCCATAGTTACTTTACTCCCACTGTCCTTTTGGAGAATATAATCTTCTTCAAAAAAGACAGCTCTCCTAGCCACAAACACCTTTTGTTCGCCATGATGATAAAAGTAATATCCGTAAGTTTCCTTAAGATATCCCACAAATTTCTTGGGATAACCTCTAGAGTAATATCCGTAAGTTTCCTTAGGATATCCCATAAAAGTAAGACTTTAACATGTTTAAGGTATGGTTTCCTTTCATTCCATATCTCATATGGAGCGGATGGAACATATTTGTTGGGTAACTTGTTCAGGATATACATAGCCGAGCTAAGTGTAAATCCCCATAAGGACACCAGTAATTTGGACATGCTCATCATTAATCGCACAATTTCCATCAATGTGCGATTCCTCATTTATGATACACCATTCATTTGAGGTGTATAAGGAGGTGTAAGCTGAGATAGGATACCATTATCCTTTAGGTACTTTATGAACTCTATACTCAAGTATTCCCCACCACGATTAAATCAAATGATTTTAATGCTCTTTCCAGTTTGTTTTTCTACTTCATTCTTGAATTCTCTGAATTTCTCAAAGGCTTCTGATTTATACTTCAATAAGTATATGAAGCCACACCTTGAGAAATTATCAGCGAACGTAATGAAATAGGAGAAACCACCAATGGCTTGGGTTGACATAGGACCACATACATCAGAATGTATTAGCTTCAATATGTCTTTGGCTCGTTCTCCAGTTCCAGTAAATTGAGATTTAGCCATTTTACCCATCAAACATGACTCATAGGTTGTATATGATTTATAATCAAATGGATCTAAGTATCCCTTTCTATACAACCTTTGGAGTTTGTTTTCTCCAATGTAGCCTAGCCTATAATGTCAAAGGTAGGCTTTGTTTACTTCATACTTATTCTTCTTAAGAATATGACCGATATTATAATTATCATGAGACAGATTTAATAAGTACAGCCCATTAGATAATAATGCAGAAGCAATTAATTTATTTCTGAAATAAATTGAACAACTATTGTTCCCAATGGACATAGTGTATCCAATTCTATCTAAACTTGAAATAGAAATAATGTTTCTAATTATGCTAGGTACATAATAGCATTCATCTAATGAAAGTTCGTCTCTAGATAGTAGCTTGAGCTTCACTATCCCCATGCCGATCGCCGCAACTCTTGGGCCGTTACCTAGCCTCAACTCCACCTTCCTGGTCCTCAGCTTACGCTTTCTTATCAGCCCCTACACAGAACTATAGATATGAGAAACACATCCAGTATCTAATACCCATGATGTATAATATCTAATTAATAAGTTTACATATATCATATAGATACCTGAAGCGTCCTGCTGGTTCACATTTTTTTTAGCCTTGTCTTTGAGGTATTATTTGCAATTCCTCTTCCAGTGGCCCTTCTGATGACAATAGAAGCATTCACCCTTCTCAGTACTTTTGCCCTTGTCCTTCTTGGCAACCTTTGGCCTCTTCTGATTCTTACATTTACCTCTTTAAAGGCTTGAACTGCCAGTCTCTTCCTATTGGTCCTACCAACTATGAGGATTTTGGGTTTATCATTCACAAGGTTCCCTTCTGCAGTCTTCAGCATATTCAGTAATTCAGCCAAAGTTCTATGGATTGTGTTCATGTTAAAATTAACTATGAACTGAGCATATGATTGTGGAAGGGAAGACAACACAAGGTCAGTATGCATCTCCTTAAGAAGTGGGACCCTAAGAGCATCCAGCCTCTCCACCCATTCTATCATCTTCAGTACATGAGTCTGCACTGAAGATCCCTCTGCCATCTGAGTCTTGAACATATTCTTAGATATCTCATATCTTTCGATTCTGCTCTGCTCACCAAATAGCTCATTCAAATGGAGCATGATGGATCTAGCATCCATCTCCTCATATTGCCTCTGCAATTCATTGCTCATTGAGGCTACCATGTAGCATTGGGCCATGGTGGAATCTTCCTTCCATTTCTCATATGTCACTATGTCCTCTTATGGGGCATCTAATGCTGGTTTAGAAGGAGGATCATCATCCCGGCCATACGCAATTTGCTCAGACCTGAAGACAATCTTCAGGTTTCTGAGCTAGTTTGAGTAGTTAGGGCCTGTCAAACGATTGGCATCTAGCATGCCACGCAATGGATTATGGTGCGACATTTTAGCCTACAGGAGACAATAAATTTCAATTAGCAGAAATTCAGTTATTAATTTAAAAAATAAGATTTAGACTTTATAATCTAGTTTTACTCCGACTAATTTTCGTCGAACTGTATAACCTTCATATATACAGAACAGGAGACGCTGACAGTCTCCTAGTAGGGATTAGAATCTCCAAGTATCACAATACGACCTCGGGTAAACACATAGTATCATATTGTTATCTTAGAGCAACCATCTCATGGTAATTACAACTCATTGCAATATCCGATCTTATTTTGACTCCCAGGTTATTAATGGTCCCGGGTAAACACAGTAGACCATTATGCCTGGTCTAAGTTTTACCATCAATACATGATAGAGTAGAGTAGAAATATAGCTCCTAAGTAAACACAAGGATAGCTACACCGTTCCTCTATTCTGATCTCAAAGCATCTAATGCCATAGTCAATAGTCCTTTCATCAAATGATGGCAAATCTCGGGTAAACACATAGAAAATGTCATCACTGAATTAAGTTCTAATAATTATATTGATGGAGAGCTACGGGGTGCATTCTCAATGACTCGCACTATGGCTTAGATCTTATAACTAAGGTTTTATTTATTTACTTCGGCCTCATCATAGGTGATAGTATTTAAATATATCACATATATTATATATACTAATAACCTAGTAATTTGATTTGCAATCATAAGAAATACACGCATCGGATACATGTCATGGTGTGGTCATGGATAGCACTGTGGTTTGACTTGAACCAGACAGTTAAACACGCACACACACACACAATATAACATTTATATTATGAGTCTCAAAACTCATAGGCTGAATGAACTCCTTCATTTCCTTCTTGGTTGCAGTTGTGGATCGTCTTCGCTCCATGCTTGGTCGCCTCAATCAAATTACATAATAAATTCTCAATTTACATGATAATTTAAAAGAAGCCTTATGGCGAGTACATCAAGGAGGGAGGTAGAGGTATAATGGAATATGAGAGAGGTAGAGGTTCGCAGACCTCTATTTATTAACAATTAATAAAATAGATCACAAATCATCGATCCATATCCACACATCATCACATGAAATATTTAACAAGTGCTTATCCATGACCACCGTGTGTTTTATTAATTAAACCACACATGAATTAGCTCATCACATGGCTAAATAAATATATTTTTAAAGTAAATAATTTTGATTTCATAAACCAAGGACCAAACAAAAATTTGGATAAGTTTGAATTTTCGAAAAATTTTATCCAGTTAACATGCAATTAAATCATATTCAAAAGCTGTAACATCACATCATATGCATAGATTAACCAAATAGATCCGATCTTTTAATATTCCATGCCATTAATATAGTTGAAATTAATGTAATTAATCTAACAATTAAATTAATAAACATTAATATCAACAAGTCTAACAATTAGATCATTAAATAATTAACAACTAATTTGTCAATTAAATTTAGATTCTAAATCTAAGTGGGCCCAATAACATAAAACATAATTTAATCAAAGTTTAAAAATCATATTTTAAAATTTTGAATTCTGTAGGAAAATAATTTTAATTAAATTGTTATATTAATTGGGCCTTTAAAGGGAGGGGGAGTGGTCCCTGGTCCAATGGACCAACTGGGCTCAGCCCTTGCTGAACCCGAGTCCGGTCACTAGGCCGAGCCCAGCTAGTAGCTGGGCTCGGACCCAGACCCGCTGCTAGGCTTGGTCGGGTCCATGACCCAGACCGGCCCAATAAGGGGGGGCTCGTCCCCTCCTGCGTACAACTAGGAAGGCAACTTTATCTCGCATCTCCGATTCGACTCCAATCGAATCTCCAGTCTCGATTTTATCTCGATCGAGTTCCGCTTTCATATTAACTTTTATCCGGTATGGAGCCAGCGTCGGTCACTTATCGGCCAATCGAGTACCCTGCCCTAGGATTACACCTCGGCAATTTTCACTAAATGGAAATTGCATAGAGGCCAAAAAGGTAGAGTACAAGAAAGGCCTAGGCATACCTTAGGGGTCACCACCTCCCCTAAGGCGATACGCTTATTCGGTTAGACCTACCTTTTGGGCGTACCAATAGCTGCCGTCTCGTCTTTCAGTTATGCATCCAGCACTTCTCTGAAGAGTTCAATGCTGGACTACTGCAAATAGAAACTACTTCCGACTTTCGGGTTCGTGGTTTCCTATCGGCAGCGAGTAACCCTACCCACTTAGGGTATGGCTGGTCTATCTCAGGTATTGCTACCACCGGGTAACTCTTCCCTGAAAGTTTCAGCTATCAACTAAGCAATAACAGATATGTTGCTTGTCCAGATATAACAGGACTAGCAGTTCATGTAACAAATACCCACCTTAAGGTTATAGACGCAGTACCCCTTCCCGAGGGATATCGAGGAGAAGGTATTCCGCGAGTACGTGGTACGAGGGCCTGCTCCCTCTACTTCACCTCCCGGATTGGTATGGAAGCGAAACTCGAGATCAATTCTCTTTCAATCGAGATCGAATTGAGCGGAACGAGATATCGATTCAGTCCAAATCGATATCGAGTGAAGCGGAAGTCAGCTTCCCGTAGAGGGAGCAGGCTTCCACCCGGGGGGCGAGCCCCCCGTCACATCAAAAAGGGGAGAGTTAAGAAATAGGATTGGGGGTTTCAGGGGGGAACCTCCTGAGCAACATCGCGAGCTGAGGTAATAACAAATAGAACTGGGGCTTTCAGGGGGGAACCCCCTGAGCACAACACAGTAAGTTGTTATTTCTTATCGGTGGTTGTCTTTGCTTCGGCTTGTAGTTTGGTTTGCAAAGACAACACCTCACACATACCCAGCCCGCCATGAGGAACTCCGTGACGAATGGGATAAGGGTTGTTCCTTTCAAAACAGAGGAGGGGAGGGGGTCACAGGGGGAGGGGAACCATTCCCCACCCACTAATCATCATAAAAAATAGAGCAGAAATTACAATAGAGCAATTTGATGGGTCCCGGCGGCGGCGGTGCCCGTCGCCACCCCCCCCCCCCTCTAGTTTTAATAACATGCAAGATGAAGAAGGAGGAGGGAGGGCCGGCCGGCGGCCTTCTCCGGCGCCGGTGGGCAGGCAAGCGGTGTCCGACGACCTCACCAGGGGGGATCCAATGCGCCGACGAGCCACCCCCAACGCTTGGGGTGTCCATGGGGTTTTCTGTACACATCTGTTCTTC
The DNA here is from genome assembly GCA_030544215.1 of Zantedeschia hybrid cultivar. Lineage (NCBI taxonomy): Eukaryota > Viridiplantae > Streptophyta > Magnoliopsida > Alismatales > Araceae > Zantedeschia > Zantedeschia hybrid cultivar. The sequence goes on along the minus strand of JARZZO010000013.1, from coordinate 7,101,911 downwards.
GTCCCACGAAGAACACGAAAGTCCCAAGAAAAAATAATCTTTATGTCAGAATAAAAATCTAATTATATGTGCTCATCGGATGAGCAATGTTCTAAGAGTAAAACTTAATTAATTGCATGGAATATAATTACAGAACGATCAATTTGGGGATCGAAACGGCGAAGAATACAGTGGACTCTGGCTCTGATACCACTATTGGGTTCGCTATGTCTGATCCGAACAAAAAGCAACGGAAAATAATTTTTCGGATCCATGCCGTTTCGTAGAAACTAATCAGATAGGGAGAACGATTCTTCACCTTGTGCGGATTTGAATCCGCGTTATTCCGGTTCCATCGGTGTGATGCCGTAAGCCGTATAGGTGCCCGACCTCTAGCAGTATCCACGTGGTCTTCCTCTTGATGGATCGTCCTCGCTTCCTCGCTCGGTGCAGCATCCACGGATCCCGTCTGGCTGCGCGTAGTCCTCCGTGACACGCGGTTTTGAATTTCCCATTGGACGGGAAGCGAAGCGGGCGGGAGTCGGAGCGGAGCCTCCAAATGGCCGGCCCTCTGAGGGGAGCACCCAGGAGAGAGAGAGAGAGAGGAGAGAGAGGGGGGCGTCTAGGTCAGCACTGGGTTGTTGGCCCCAGTGCGCGAAGCGGTTCTTTTATAATAAGTGGTATTGCAATTTTTCAGAAAAATCCACACTTATCCGAAACCCCATCAAAATATCCATTGACTTGAAAACCACTTGCGTGTGACCCTCTACGCCCAAATACATGTCCAGTAAATGGCCCATTAAGTCTAGTAACTCTTTACGGAACCACCGAATTAATTAATATCCTTATATTAATTAATTAGTCGAATTTAATGTCCTACAATAAATTCTAACGGGCTTCCGATCACGTTGGGTGCCGAGCAACACCGCGTGATCTCGTAAGGCATTGGGGTTTATGCAACCCACTATAGGAACCTTTCCGTCATCGGTTACCTCGCGGACATAATCCTTCATCCGTGCAATGTTCACTTCAATCAGATGCCGCTAATCTATATCAAATAAGTCTTTATCTGATACAGAGTCCGCCCTAGCCAGGGACTTAAGCGCATCATTTTTGGAACATTCTCTGTCCTATTACCGAGAGTGGATGATCCCGTATTGAGCATACAATTACTTTCGAGGGCATCTCCCTGAACCCAATCACTAGACTTATTGATAACCCATAGTTAGGGATTCATTAGTCAAGGTCAAAGCTCAGAGACCTACCAACAAGGTATCCTTGGTGTCTTAGGTTCAAGGACCATCCACACAACTGTGACAAAAGAATCGAGCTGGTTAACAGTTAGGTAGCTACCATCCAGCGATTCATGGTCGGATCAGTTCAGTGAACTCATTCACCAATGAGCACCTACCAGTTCAGCATAGTGTCTCCACACAAGTGACTTATAGGATCAATCACCCTCATCATATGAGCTGAAGAAACCTGTACTAGTCTATCTGGATGTTTGATGTCCTTTTCAAACATCCTCCGACTAGAAACAATTAAGAACATGTGTTTATAAGTCTTCGGTCTCGTAACTATGATCTCATCATAATCCAAAGACCATTACACATGTTCATGGACTTCATCGTGATACGAAAAATAATGATCAAATTAAATACACAATGAAATTATGCCATTATATTAATAAACTGAATAGTACATAGTATCGGATTGCCTTGTAGGCCACCTAATACTAACAATAATTTGGTTAAGTAATTAATTGAATATGATATATTAATTAATTATTTTAAGCTAATAAAGTGTTATTGGGCTTAACGTGTCGAAAATCGAACTGGTGCTTGGGCCTAGAGGGTTACATGCAAATAGATTCTTAGTCAGTGGTATTTTATTGGATTTTACATTAATTCAAAGACTTTTATGAAAAATCACTTGACTTAAAATTAATATATGCCCTATAGGAGCCCTAGGTCAAGCTCTAGGAGTTCCCCCAGAGCTGGCCACCCCCTCTCTCTCTCTCTCTCTCCTCCTCCTCCATGCGCCCCATAGTAAGGCGCCCAGGGTCTTCCATCTCTACTGTCTTCGACTCCCGACTGTCGGGAAATCACTGCCCGCATGATGTCGGGTGTGCCAATTCGGATGAGAGAGTGAGGACGAACCAACAACAGGAGGATCACATGGATACCACTGGAGGTTGGGCATCTACGCAGCTAGCGACATTGCTTTGTCAAAACAACACAGTCGCAAATTCGAATCCGTGTAAGAGGTGATGGCCAATCACCATATTTTGTTCTATATTAGCTGAAACGAATCGGGAACAGCGGGTTTATTATTTTAATTCATCGTTTTCGCAAGTTCTTCTGTCTCCCACACGATCCTTAGATCGATATCAGGCAAGGTTACCACTTCGATCTGTTTCGTTCATCTAAATTGAATTTCTAAATGGATTCCTCATAAAAGATTTGATCTTTTTCAATCATTTACTTCATGGTGATGAATCTAAATAGTACAAGCCCAATTTTGTGGAATTTTTTAATTTTTTTTTAATTTTTTTGGTTCTGCATGTTTGTGGATGTGGGGGGGAACCGGCTAGCAGGGATTCTAATAGTGGCCGCCAGTCACTGCCACCCTCTCCCTGGGCTGGCCGGTGACCAGTGGTGCTAGCATCCCCCTCCCCCCACTTCTCTTCATGCAATGAAGAGGAGGAAAAGGGGAGGAAGGCTGTGGCCCCTCTAATAGCCACCGGTCACTACCAGCCCATCACTGTCAGCCCCTCCCTAGGCTGGCCGATGATCGGCAGTGCTGGCATCCCCCTTCCACCACCTCTGTTCATGCAATGAAGAGGAGGAAAAGGTGAGGAGGGTTGCGACCCCTCTAATAGCCCACCGGTATGATCGACGGTGTCGGAGGGGGTCGTCGGCCTTCCCCAATGCCAATAGGGCCACCATGGAGGATTGGTGATGCTAGTGCCTCCTCCTTGCCATCGGCCCCATGCGATGGGGACGCGGGGGGAGGGTCATGGCGGTGCCCTGTACGTGTAGCTAGGGTATCCCCTAGCCTACACGCAAGGAGCCTAGCCCCGTCTAGGCAAGGTCAACCTGAGCCAACCCTGCCCTTAGGTTGAGGCTGGCTAAGGCCAAGGGCCCAGGCCTAGGCTTGCCAGCTGAGCCGGCCCAACACCCCCCTACACACGCACAAAGCAGACCATTTAAGTTAAATTTTTTAATTTGTTTCAAAATTATGAAATTAAAATGTTTGACATAGGTCCTTATTTAATTATGTGGGGCTGTTATTAACAAATATTGTTAATTTACTTAATCTAATTATTAGATTAATGATGTTTGTTTAGAAATGTTCTATGCACAATATTAACAAGTGTTGTTAATTTAATTGTTAGATTAATTGTATTAGTTTAGAATTGTTCTAACTTAAATTGGAATTTGTTATAGATTATTCAATTTAGATGTTGTGTGCATATGTGATGTGTGTCGTTTCTTTATAATTTAGAATTAAAAATATGCTAGAAAATAATTTTTTAAAAATTTAAATTATATCCAAGTTTTTATTGAAAAATGATTTTATGAAAACCAAAAGTATATTATTTTCAAAAAATTATAGCCCACTTGTAATGCACTTCATTACGTGTGGATGGTTTAAAGTTAACCGTGGTCATGGATATGCATGTTAATTTTATGTCATGTGATGATATATTTGTAGATGTGGAATGATTTGAGGATTAATTAATTGTTAATATTGAGGCCTACGTGCCTCCCTCTCTCTCTCTTATGTCAATGTAATTCCACCTCCCTCCTTAATTGTACTCGCCATAAAGCCTTCTCATTACAAATGTAAATTGTGATATTGTATCAAATTTATATTTTGTAAATTGAACGCAATGAACGAGGAGTAGAGAGAATGATCCACAAGCGCAACCAGGAAGGCCAGGAGATGGGATCACCTACGTGTTTGTTGGCAAGTTTTTAATATAAGTGTTATATTGAAATAATTGTGTGATTGTATGGCTCCAGTCAAATCATTGTGTTATCTATGACCACATAAAATGACATGTATGTTCGATGCATGGTTTATTTATTTGATTTTAAATCAAATTATTATCTAAGTATAGTAAATATATAAATATATGCGATATTTTTTTTTTTACTATCTATAACCTAAGATGAGACCAAGATAAAAATAATTAAAACCCTGGTCATTAAAGTTTAAGCAGTAGCGCAGTCATTGAGAACATACCGTATGGTCCTCCATCATTATAGTTTTAGGACTGGACTCACAGAGAAGTGGTTTTGTGTGCCATCCATAAGACCTGTGAGATATGATAACATACTAAAATCATGGCATGATGATACCTGTAAATGGAGTAGAGTCATGGTGTAGCCTTGTTGTGCCATCCACAAGGGCTACATCCTAATCTATGCCCGTTGAGTAATGATGGAAACGCTTAAACCAGAAATTAGTAGTTTATTGTGCTATCCACAAGGCTATTGATGTTCTAGCATGCGAAGTACAATAAGATATTATAAGGAGTTGCAAGTGCCAAGAGTTAGCTACTCTATGATCACAGTGTGCTTGGTTGTGGTATCTACAAGGTCACATTATGAGTCAGTAAGATTATGATCTTCATTAGGAGATCATCAACGTCTCTTGTTCTATATGTCTGAGAGTTATACAGTTTGTCGAAAATTAGTGAGAGTTAAACTAGATAAAAGTCTATAACTTGTTTTAGTTTAATAATTAAACATTTGCATATTTTATTTTATTTCTCCTGTAAGTGAGAATATCGAACAACCCACTTCGTGGCATACTAGATGCCAACAAGTTGACAGGATCCAACTACTTTGACTGATTCAGGAACCTAAAGATTGTCCTCAGATTTGAGCAGATTGCATATGTCTTGGAGGATCAAGTGCCTTCTGAACTGGCATTAGATATCCCTAGGATATGATTACATATGAGAAGTGGAAGGAGGATTCCACTCTAGCCTAATGCTACATGTTAGCCTCTACAAGCAATGAGTTGCAGAGGCAACATGAGAAGATGGATGCCAGATCATCTTGGTCTATCTGAAGGAACTATTTAAGGAGTAGAGTAGGGTCGAAAGATATGAGATATCTAAGAGCCTATTTAGAATTCGGAGGACAGAGGGAGCTTTAGTGCAAACTCATGTTCTAAAGATGATTGAGCGGATCAAAAGGTTATATGTGCTTAGGGTTGAGTACCTAAGGAGATTTGAACTGATCTTATTCTCATCTCACTTCCAAACTCGTATTCTCAGTTCTTTGTTAACTTTAATATGAACTCGGGCCACACTTGCAGAACTGCTTAACATGTTGAAGACTACAAAGGGCAACCTTCAGAAAGAGAAGTTTGTTGTCCTTATGGTTGGTAGGACCAATAAGTAAAGGAAGGCAATCCAGGCCTTTAAGAAAGGCAAGGGGTAAGAAGCATTCCAAGTATAAGCCAGTTGTTAAAAAAGACAAAGGTAAAGGAGTAGAAAAGGTTGAGTGTTTCTATTGCCACCAAAAGGGACACTAGAAGAGGAACTGCAAGTAGTACTTGGATGGCAAAGCCCAGGGAAAGGTGAAGCTTGGAGAAACTTCAGGCATCTATATGATAAATTTACACTTGTCACTTAGATATTCTACATCTTTGGTATTGCATACTGGATATGATTCTCATATTTGTAATGATGTGCAAGTGCTGACAAGTAAGAGGAAGCTAAGGATGAGATGGACTTGAGACTAGAAAACGACACATAGATTGCGACACTCGCTGTAGGGACAGTCGACCTCAAGCTTCCATCCGGACAGAAGATCCTACTTTTTTATTGTTATTATGTTCCTAACATAATAAATGATATTCTTTTTATTTTATGTTTAGATAGAGTAGGATACAAGTTAACAATTCAGAATAATTATTGTTCTATTTATTTTAAGAATAAATCATTTACTACTGTAAATTTGGTTAATGATTTGTATATGTTGGATGTCTCTTATGATTCTCTTCATGTTGATAGAGCTCCTACATGATCTCTTAGAAGTATTAGTATTATATTAAATAGTGGTGGTGTAGTTGGAATTTGTTAAAATGTTAAGGGGTATTCTAGGAAAAAGTTTAGTAACGGGAGGGAACCAACTCCAATTTCTTCCCAATTGGTGGGCATTAACCTTGCTTAATGTTAGTGGGCATGGTAAGTTAGTGTAACTTGGATGGGTGGGAAATAGTAGCTTTTAACCCATCTAACTAACCATAGTGGGACTAATTAAACCCTTCTTATTTAAAAGACCCTAACTTGGGTTTTTGGCTATGGTTTGCCATTTCCTTCTGAAGCAAAACGTGAGGGGAGTTAGGGAAGGAGTTGGAAGGCCAACTTTTAGGGTTCTTTGGGTTCTTGAAGAAGGTAGGTAGTATGGGTGCTAATTTCATAAGGGTTTCACCTAGTGAATCATAACTAATAAGTAACTCTTTAGTTTTTTTATATATCTTTAAATTATATGTTTCTATGAAGTTCTCAAGTGTAAAATAGTTGAATGATGTAGGGATTTAAATTTTTAAAGCCTAAAATAGGTTAAGTATAGTAAGAGTTAAATTTCTGCAACCCAGATTTTTTTCTATAACTCTTATAATGGCAAGGTAACCTATAAATTTTTATGATTTTATTTATTATAAAAAAATATAAAATTTTTATGACATAACACTTGCATGCTTGGGAATCTCCATAAAAGTTTTCATAAATTTGCATATTCATATGGTGATGCTTCTAGGTCGTATAACAAGATGTGATTTGTAGATAAAGTTTTCTGACTTCATCTGATAGTATATTAGAACATGAATTTTAGTAATTTATATATTTCACAAAACAATCTAAAATTTTTATGACATAATATTTGTATTATTATACATCTTCATAAAACGTTTCATGAATTTTAATATTCATATGATGATGCTTCCAAGTCGAGTAATAGGGTGTGATTTGTAGATACAGTTTTCTGACTTCATTTCATAGCATGTTAGAACGTGAACTTTAGTAGTTTATATGTTTCATAAAATGATCTGAAATTTTTATGACATAATAGGTGAATTATTATATATCTCCCGAAAAAGTTTTAAGAATTTTCATGTTCATATGATAATGCTTCCTAATGTGTGTAGTATGGTCCATATTTCACTCTAATATTTTGGTAACTCAGAGATAGTGCCCTGATGTTTTATTTTATGCTATATTTGTGGAGGGCCTTTTGAGCCCAAACTTTTACAGGGTATACCTAATATGAATTAATATCACATGTGAAATTTTTAGGATTTTTGGAAGTACTTTTATGTATGAATAAAATCAGTATTTAAATGTAAGCAGATTACTTCTGTAGGAGATTTGTGATTATCTATATGTGTTGCCTGAGTTTATAACAAGTTGTATTTTAATTCAAATTATAACTTAATACAACTTAGTTTATTAACTTAAAGAAGAAAATCCACTGAAGTGGTTAATCATTTTCGCATGTACATTTTGTTGTAGTTACATAACATATTCCATTTCAGCACATGTTGGCATTTGATCTCTTAGCATTTTAAGTAGAAGTTAGGCATAATTCCAGCACCACATGATTCAGTTTATGACGATAAATATATGGTATTGCATATGTACATAAACATTAAATAAAAGTTTTATCTCATAGTTGTATTAACTTTAATGAAGTCTGCCGATTGGACATAGCTGCTATTTGAGAATAGCCGTAGGAAAATGATGATAATATCTCCACCATGACCCATCTATTATAGGACTGCGTGCTACACCTAAAAAGGTGGGAGCCACCTCCAAAACCCATTAACTCTATTACCTGGGGGCCACAGGTAGAAATCTTTTGTTAAGGTGGGGTGACGACCTTCGGGGTAGCACTACGTCCATGACTTGACTTTATACATACTTAAGAGCTCGGTTTATGTATTCTGTTTCTGGCTCATAGTAGCGGTTGGATGTGTGTTCAGGCACCTCTATAATAAGTGGGAACCTACGGTCTGAAAAATTATATCTTGTAATCTATATGTCATGTTAGTAAATCAACTTAAAAAGCTTAAATTATGTATTCTGTTTTGTATTATGGCTATGTTCATATGTTGATAAGCTTATGTAACTTTATTCAGAGTTGGTATTTTATTATGGATCATGCATCTTAATTTCCTTATTGACATATCATTCTGATTCACATATGTATTATGTGGTAGTTTTATTTTCTGCGATGTTTAATGTCCTTATGCAATGTACATATTCTGCTTTAGTTATTTTATTCAGTAAATTTATATGAGGGCAGCCCCATCTACCTATTGAGTTGCCATTTCTTTGGGACTCACGCCTATTTTCAGGTGATTGAACAGAGGAAGCAGCAGAGTGAGTTTAGAGTGGGGTCACTTAAGGTTCGCGTAGGGCGATATCTCTTTTTGGGCGAGCCTAGATGACTAAATCATGTATATATTTATGCTTTTGTTTTAGTTGGAATGTACATTGAAGATCTTGACATGTAAAATGATAATCTACTATGCTGCGCTTTGGTATAATGTTGTGAATGGTGGAAATCTTCCTTAGTATTTAGATTTCTCTCACTAATTGTTATATTGCATTTCCATTTGAAACATAGTATCCTCTCAACTATCTGTTCTGAGGGGTTTTTTCTCCCTATTACGCTTTGGCTATCCCTGTAATTATCTTGTACATTACGGATTACCGGGCCAAGGTGTGACAATATGTCGCATCCAAATTACATCAACCATTCACATCTATTGACCTTCCTTGATTCAAGCTTGTGTTGCCACATCATCAAGATTACTATGTCATTCATCCACCTATAAATAGAGCACTCCATTTCACTCATTTCTCCAAGTTAGGGAGAGAATAAGGAGACCCCATTTTGTAAACTTTAGAAAATCCAAGAGGAAGAGATACCTTAGTCCAAGTCATAGAGTCCAAGTTCTAACCCATCCAAATACTATTGAAGCATGAGATAGTCGGTGGAAATTAGCGACATAATCTTCTTCTTCTCTTGATTATCTTTTATTTTTTTTTAGCCCTTCACAAATGGATCTTATCACCAGTTGATAAGGTTCACTTTGTTAATAAGTTGGTGCCTCTCCTACAAAGGAGATCTTATCACAAGTTGATAAGGTTCATTTTGTTAGTAAGTTGTTGCCTTTATAAAAGGGATCTTATTACTAGTTGGTAATGTTCGTTTTGTTAGAAAGTTAGATGGATTAGTAGAGACCAATCTTGAACGTGTGTGGGTGCCTAACCCCTTCCACACACTTAACTGAATCACAAACTCATAACCTCTGTTAAGACCTAGCCTTGGAGTCAAATTTGTTATCATGTTCTTCCAAGTTTTTTAGGTTTCCAAACCTCTTACTTGGGTGGCGACCCCCAAAATCTATTTTTAGTGATTCAAACTTTCAGGTTGCTACAGCTACTAACAAGTTTCATTTTATCATATGATGTGTGTAAGATTTCATGAGATCCTATGAATTATCTTATGTATTGTTTGAAATTTGTAAAACTATATTATATGTTTAGTTATGTACGATGTTATTATACCTACTAACTTTTATATTCATTAAGTTGATAGCCAAATTTTTAGAAGAGGTACTCTTTGATTTGGACCACAAGAAGTAGTGGATCTCCTTAGAGTCTTTGCTGGTTCGAGCATTAGCTTTTGATATTTAAGTGTTCTTGGTAGATTTGATATATTAGGATTTATTTTTGACAATTATGTAATTGACAGATTTAGAGCAAGTTTGAGAGTTAATTGATATTTAATATTTATCATTTGTTATTATTGGGCATTTGTTATGGCTATAACTATATTATTTGGACTATAACGTAATGGTTTTCATCAATGTTACTTTGTAGATTCTTATACTCTCATATCACATATGTGTGTTCTACATTTTACTATACTATCTTTAAATTTCATTGAAAGTTAGATAAGATTGTATATGGGGTTCGGGGGGGGGCATTGCAAAGCTCAAGATAGAATTTGTTGCTCTACTGCTTCAAATCATCCACTAGGAGCAAGATATTATATCATTGATGGCATGCTTGATAGAATCAAGCGAAGAGACTCGTTGTGATAGGGGAGAAAGGGATGGGTTTTTGCTATTTTATAACTCTATTGCCCCCATGTTGGACCTCTCTCTCTTTCTCTCTCTCTCTCTCTCTCTCTCTATACTAGAGAGATGGAAAGTTAAGAAAGGAGTGGCTAGTGTTGGAGGAGAAGAGAACGAAATGGTTGGCTTCTTTTTTCTTTTTACTTTTATAAATTGGAGTTGAAAGAGTGGTTTATTTAATTTGCTGGCAATGACAAGGGATATTATTTGGATACCTTTATACAAGGAATAATAATAACCACAGTGGATATGTGTACGTTTTTAGAAATCTTACGAATATAGGAGAAAACGTGATGATTTAAGGGATATACACACATGAAAAAAGTCATCCCTATAATCTTTTAGACACATGGATCCTCATGTTTAAAAGAGGAACTTTCTCTTTATTTCATAAAAGGGAACAACAATATCATTATTCTTTGAAGACCTTTGCTTAGGCATATGATTATGCTCATAATGATTAGTTTGTAAATTCATTTTGTTTTGTTACTTTAAGATTCTTCAAAACTATTATAGATGATTAGGCAAGTTAATTGCCAAATGTCGATCACGAATTTCATGAACTAACCATGTTTAGGATGATTTGCACTAGAAATAGTCAATCTAATTATTCTTCATACTAGAGAAACAATTATCTGAAATACTTGACTAATTCCTTAGAAATAGTTGGCCGATTCTATTAAAAACCTTAATTTTCTGTATTTGCATAAATCTTCATGTCATTTGCCTTCTATATGTGATTTTTAGCTATTTTATCATCCACAACACAACATTGGGTATTTTTAGAATGACGGAAATTTTTGGTTCATTTATGTGTCATTATATGCCATTTAATTTATGAAAAGAGTACTTTCTATATAAAAATTCACAAAAGTTATGAATAATGATCATAAAATTATGAAAATTGATCTATGATCTTTAGAAAAGTTTAATATGACTTTTATAATTGATTTTGATCATATTTAAACCTTTAGCTTCATTGACATATTGAAATGACACTTTTTGTGAATTTATAGGATGAAATATTATTTAATCTATTTGACCATATTTGAGTATGAAATCTTCCTATAATTATATGTGATTTATGGTAAGATATGTTCTCACTACAAGTGAGAGTTTGTGAAAGGACAACATCATCTTAAGGAGAGTTTAGGACAACCTTATTAACATATATGGGAGAGGCCAGAGTTCATAGACAATGGGAGTAAATCTAGAAGCTAAGCTTTGTTTTGATGTATGGCGGGGCAAAGTTCTCCGGTGGCTGAGTAGAGGGGTGCTTTCATATTGGTTTGTTCATTTGCGTCTTAGTAGTTAGTTGGATGTCAAATGCGAACATATGTGATATGATGGTTGACACATCTTAGAATTTGTTATTGGATCCGACTAGCCTTGCTAATAATCTGGTCATCAAAACATATAAGTCTACTAACAATTTTAAGAGATTTGGTCTAGGAGTCTAAATAGGAGAGATACACTCTTTGCTTGTAAGGAAGTGAAGAGTTTGAATGGTGCTGTGCTGGTGGATATTTTGATATTTGATTTTTTAATTTAATAGACTTGATGTAGTAGAATTAACCAGAAAATAGTGTAATTTGTTATTTTATAAAGTTGAGCGATTTGGTATTTACGCATTTTCTCGTATTTGAGGATGCTGCTATTGGGCATGTATTTGGGACTTGACTTATTACGATGATGGTGACCTGCATATATATTTGTCCTATGGTTATCTTATCTATCATATCTGTTCGTTTGACGAGTTACTTTCAAATCCATTGCAAGTCTATCTTCAGAAAGAAAATTCTTCATGAGTTTGTCTTTCTTCATTGATCAAAAGAGAAGTCATACTACAATACTATAATAATACTTCTTCCTATCCTTTTGTCATATCTTTGAGAACAATCTAATCATTTATTAGTCATCCAATTCTTATTAAATATATTAATTTACAAAAAAATATGCAAAATACCTTTTAGAGGTTGTCTAATTATTTAACCAGATGATTTCAAGTGGAAATGATACAAATAGAAAAAAAACTCTACTTAAAGATGTGATAGAGTAGCTTTGTCTTTAATCATAATTGTAAAAATGAAGGAAGATTGACATTGACTTAGATGAATTATTCATGTGGACATCTTTCATTGATGAATGAAATTTGCCTTACATAAAAAAAAAGGAAGAATGAAATTTGCCTGGAATGGAAGTGTGGGTTCCCTGTTGGATAGTCTCCTGCCCATGAAGTTGCTGGGAATTTGAATCCACAAAATGCACCTTCCTTGGTGATGGTGACATCATCTCCTTCCTCTTCTGTCATCATCCTCTTCCCCCCCAATTTACCACTGCTGCAGCTGCTTGTTCATGCCTCACAAGCCATGCCAGCACTCCCAGAAACTGAGCTTTCCCCTCACATCTTCCTAGCCAGCACCCAGTAGCCCCCCATGTCAGCTCCATCCACCTCCCTCTCCTTCTCCCTGGACGCCCTCCTCAGCCAACCCCGACCCTCGTCTCCTTCCTCCTCTTCCTTCCATGGCAGCAGGGCCCGGCTCTCTCTAAACCACACCCGCGCACTGCTCTCCTCCCTCGAGGGCGCCCCTCCCCTGCGCTCCCTGCGCAGACGGCCTAGGTGGCAATCCTTCATCCCTGCCGACCCGTCTCCTTGGTTTCCTACCTTCCCAACCCCTCATTCCCGCACCCACCTCGACAACACGCCCAAAGCAGCCGCCTTTCTCGGCCCCGACGGCGTCGACAAGCTCCAGATCCTCGATGGCTTCTGCTACGCGCGCGAGCTCCCCCAGGGGACGTTGGAGGTACGCGCCATGTCGCTCGAGGAAGTGCGCGCCACCGTGGAGTTGCTGGCCTCGTCCTTCGCCGACGCGCTGTGGATCCCCGGGCGATACGTGCGCGTTCTGGAGTTCCTGGTGGCGCAGTACGTGGTGCAGAAGAGGGTGCAGCGCCCCCACGCCGCCACGCTTGTGGGGTATTACCGGGAGAGAGGCGCCGAGGAGGCGCACTTCGTGGCCACCGCCGAGGTCTCCTTCAACGCCTCGGGGGCCAACATCTCCCCCCCGTCGCCGGTACCTCCCAGGGACGCTCCCTACATCTGTAACATGACCGTGAAGCGGACACTCAGGAGGTACTACACATCTCTTCCCTTTTTTCCCCCCCTCTTCTCTTACTCAGTGGTGTTGCATTAGCTATTCCTTGTGTTTCTTTTTGTTCTCCCTGATATGGGAGGGTTTCTGACTTCCTTCGGTTGCTGTGAAGCTGAAGTAGGTGAGTTACATGCAACTCACTCATTCACCCCCCACTCCTAGAGTTTGGTTGTTTCTAGATTTTCAAAATGTTGGAACTCACCTCCCTCAAAAGCTCAAAATCAGCGAACGTGACTTCTGAAGAAAAAATCTGGAAGACACTTATCAATTGAGCTCTATCTTTTCAATATAAATATTACTTTTATCTGAATACCTACGACTAGTCAAATTAACTTCATGCAAGTCAGTTGCACACAACTAAGTAATAAAGCCAACTTGTTGAAGTGAGTTACAAATCAAGGTGTCATGATTTCAACTAGCTTCCGTGTAACTCACTTTTCATGAACTCACCTCCAATATAAATAAAGTGAATTTCTTACATTTAATGAGAAGCACCCAAACATTATTTTGTGGGTACATAATTCATAAGACACTTGAAATGGGTTCCGATGGAGGGTCTTGGAAGGTTAATAAGGCTGGGGATTATTGGATGGAGTGTAGCAGGTTCTGGTCCCTAAATATTCTTGTGATGAGGAATGTAGGGGTAGGTTTGGTACCATGGTAGAGCATCAATCGCTTATAAGTTGGGAACTGGTGGAGAGGCCAAATGTTACTTGTGGGCGTCACTTTTGCTCGTAGTATCCACTGTGGGGGCTAGCAGTTTGAATGTTGTTCTGCCACTTATCACCTCATACAGGTTTTAAGTTAGTGGAGCAGTCTGTGTGCAAGGAGGTTGGATTGGCAAATGTGAAAAACTTACAGATTTATTTCCCAACTGTGGTGATGGAACCTGATACCAGATAAAAGGAAGATTGTATCATTTGGGACCATTGGAATTGGTGGATGATTTGCTGCTATCTATTTATTTTGTTGAAAGTCAGCATCTTTGGTTAACTGATAATATTTAGGAAAGATTATTCAAAAGAACTTCTTTTGATGTGGTATATCATCCCGAAGTAGCTCTTGTACAGAGGGTGCAGGAAAGTTTCTGAAAAGTCGCTGGGCGAGAGGAGGCTTTTGTTCCACCAACAAACCCTTTTGGCTCCTCTGTGAATTGTCCTGGTTGTATGTGCTGTATGACAGCATTCTAGAAGGCATCCTGATAGCATATCTACATTTTGTGCAAAATATATAGCATCTTGTGCTGAACATAAGTGACCGGCGTGTAGATGAAAATCTAGTCCACTATTGGATACATGCTGGTCAGACATGCTCCTTTTCTACAGTAGTAAGATTTGAACCTGGCGCTGCTTGGGACATGTAATCCTTTTCTCACACTTCTCTTCCACGTTGATTGTACTATCTCACTTTATTTTGTAATAAAATTGTTGGTGAATCTACACCTTCTTATGAAAAAAGGCACTGCTGTGAGAAAAAGACTCCAAATCAAATGACTAGTGGTTGAAATATGCATATAGTGCCTATATTGTAATGCACTGCATGTTGACAGGAATTTGATTATCAGCCTCTGAGATTGTAAAGTTATTTTCAGTTTAAGCGGAATTTGATTGCTTATAAAATGAACCTTGTATTTTTGTTCTGTGCTGCTACAACATACCTCTGATTTGTAGGACATAGGCACACGTGTCATGTTGACATGGGTGCATGCTGTTTGCAACAGAATCTTAAAAACAGAACACATTGATGCGGAATCATAGAGGGAAAAATTCGGGCATCCCATATGGCCATATCGCAGGGCAAAACAGACCCCATAGCAGTGTCTTATTCTCTGTCACAAAGAATCACAAAAAGAAAGAACGGCCGGGATTTTCGTTTCTTCATCTTAAAAAAATTCGTCATCATCATTAGGTCAAAACGTACAAAGGCTCCCTCTTTTAGAGGGAATAAAGGTGTAACTTTGCAACATTACCCTATAAGACTCTAAAACAATATACATGTCCTTGCTACTGTTAAATATTAAGTAAATGCCATTCTATCCCTAGAAATAAAGGAAATATATAAAAAATAAGAAAATGATGCTCTAAACTAAGCTCCATCAATTGTACATGTCATCTCCAATTTGAAGTGAGACTGTCGGGATGGGCGGATCATCCTTGAACCACCATATAGAGTGCGTCTGCGAGATTTGAGTGTCAGTTTTGTATCCCATTATTCTTCCCCTGTTCAAGAAAACTCATCCTTGAGTTTTGAAATACAGTAATATCCATGGGGCAAATATGAGGGCAACGAATCTGATAAACACTACTGACACCACAGGGATGACCATGCGGAGGAGAGTCTTGAATCGATGCCAAAAGTATGCCTCAACATCACACCATAGAATGTCAAAATCACCCCAAGTCATGCTAAAATTGAGAACTGCATCCATGGGAGAGCAACATGGAACCTTCTCAAACACATCATCAGGTATCTAGTGGAGTCCCGACTAAACAATAATATAATATCCCAAGCAATCAACTGAACAGGAAGAACTGCAGGCAACAAATTGACTTCAAACATGTGCTCTGAAATCAAAGCTAAACCAGATGCTGTAAACAAATCATGATCCCATGCATTGACAACCTTCTCGTGAACTACTTTTCATTTGGTGAGCTTGCTTTAATTTGTGGAGTGCTCGGTATTTAGTCATTATTTGAAGGTGACATTCTGTGATCAGAAGCAGTGCATCTGTCTTGCGTTCAATATAAAAGACAGGATGATGGCATCATCATTGCTTAAGAGTTGACCTTTCCATATTGTCAACCAGCCATATGCATGGTGAAGTGAAGGTTGCTCATCATTGGTGACTATGTTGCTTTTCCTTGTTTATATTATATGCGGGAGATTGCCAGACGGTATCTCCCACTAGATGGATATTGGGCATCAGCATTGTCACTGCAGGCCTTTGAAGGTTTTGTAGCCCATTTGAAGGAGAAATTTGGGGAGGAAACACTTTATACTTTCAAGGACGTCTTAGTCCTTCCTAGGTAATGCTTGCATGAATTCATATTGAAGGGCATAGAAGATGTTCATGGGCTTCCCATTCAGAGGGGAAATATCACATTGCCTTGGTGGTCCATGATTGCATAAGCACCACCCTTTTATGTTGTGCGCAATATGAGGTCCAAGCCAATTTAAGATGAATGTTGCCTTAGACCTTTAGGCCCCAACAACATTTTTTGGTTTTGACCATGACGTGGTTGCCTTTGTTGCAAGTGCTTTCTTTGACCAATTTGTCATAAGCGCGGGCCATATGCACCTAATAGAAGTGCAAAGTCTAATAGGCTCAAAGCCGATCACATTCCATGTTGGCTACTTTTATAGCCGCCTTTCAACTTGATCATCATTTTCATATGTATGTCCATAGTGGAGAGACATTTTGTACGATGGGAGCTTTACACTGGGATAACCACTAGTTCAATAGATTTTTATCTATTATGACAATAATAAAAAAGAGAAGAAAGGTGGCAGGCCCCCACTTGTTGGGTATAGAAGCAAAAAGGAGAAAATAAAGGGAGAGAGAGAAAGAAAGAATAAAGAGGAGAGAGAAGAGAGAGAAGCGGTGGGGGTCCCACTATATCCCACCCCACCTGTTCCTTTTAGACCCCCCCAGATGTTGGGGGTGTTTTGGGGAAAATAAAAAAAGAAGAGAGAGAAAGAGGAAGGGAAAAAAAGGAAGAGAAGAGAGAGAGAGAGAGAGAGGAGAGGAAACCGGTGAGGGATCCCACCAGATCCCCCATCCAACTGGTTCCTTTTAAACCCCC
Organism: Zantedeschia hybrid cultivar; assembly: GCA_030544215.1. Lineage (NCBI taxonomy): Eukaryota > Viridiplantae > Streptophyta > Magnoliopsida > Alismatales > Araceae > Zantedeschia > Zantedeschia hybrid cultivar. The sequence continues at coordinate 7,084,810 of JARZZO010000013.1, read as the reverse complement.
CACCGGTTGGTGGAGGGTAATTTAGGAAACAAAATTAAAAGAGAGAGAGAGAGAAGTGAGAAAATAAAGGAGAGAGAAAAGAGAGGAGAGAGAGAAATTGGTGGGGGGGTCCCACCGGTTCCAACCCCCATCGGTGGAGGTATTCTCCCAAAGAAAAAAAAGGAAGGAGAAGAAAGAGAAAAGGAAGAAGAAAAAGAAAAAGGAGAGAGGAGAGAGACATACCGGTGGAGGGGGGGTGCCATTGGTTGGTCCCCCCCCCCCCCCCCCCCCCCCCCCCCCCCCCCCCCCCCCAACCGGACAGCAAGAGAGGGCTGAGCCCCTCTTTCTCTCTCATGCATCTCTCTCTCATATAATCTCTCTACGAAGGAAAAAATTTAAAAAAAATGGTCGGAAAGCCACTGGCGTGGGGTGCCACTGGTTACATTACCACCCTCCTCCCCACCCAACCGGATGCCTCCTCAGCCCTATAAATACCAAAGGGTGGGCTGCTGTAGAGGGGAAGTTTTGGGAGAGACTCTTTGAAGACCACCAAGTATCACTTTGTGAAAAAGAGATCCAAGGCTTCAAGGCAAGGCCAAGCTCATGTTTTCTTGAGTTCGATGATTTATTTTTAAATACACATAACGTTTTGAGTGATCTCTTTTGCAAACTCATTCTTTCTTGAGCTTTGCCAATTTATGTCATGACTCATGCATTCTTCAGTCTTACGTCTTGTAATTTTGATTAAGTGGTTAACATGTCCTACTAATCAAATTGAATGATAGACTTTATTGGACATTGCCTAAATCATATTGATCTTGTCTAATCAAATTGATTTTTTTTTTTTAATGAAACAACGTTGGACCCTAGTTAATTGACATTGGTCCTTAAATGGTCTCAAATGGATCTACTAAAGCCTATTAAGGTCTTGTTAACATTAGCCTTCAGTAAATGGACCCATTAAAACTTATTTGGCTATTGTTATGACATGGTTTACTTAATGGGCCACACTATCCTTGGTCCTTAATAGATCCTAAGTGGACTTATTAATATCCTATGAATTAAAGAACACTTAAAAGGGTTATTGGTATAGATTGTTAGGGACCATTAAGAGACAATCTCTTAAAGGGTACTTATTGCATCTAGGGGGTCCGTAATAGTTCCTAAGTGGGCCTACTAATATCCCTCGAGCAAAAAAGATACTTAATTTGTTATTGGTATGGTTTATTAAGATCTATTATGGGGCAACACATTAAAGGATATTTATTGGATAGCGTGCCATGCTATCAAATGATTATATCCATGCCCCCAAACCAATGATGGTTTTGACACTTAAAAAGAGGACTTGTATCTTTAAATGACTATCCTTTAAGGATTTTAAAAGGAATGCGATCAAACTTAATGTACATCCTTTAAGTATAAAGGCAACTAAAGGATATAAATGAACTATGTCAAAGTCCCATTTCATAACAAGCCACGTCTCGATCAATTGCTTTAAAATTGTGTTTTGCATAATGTTACTACGCATATGGTTTAAAGGGCATCAACATGCGACAATTAATTAATGGTGGTCGATTATTTGATCGATGTAACTGATACTGACTAAGGTCAGTGGGGAGCATGGAATTCCGACACGGATCGGGAAGCTTGATCGGGACCCACCGATCCTGATCCGAATCGGGATCGGATTGGCTAGAATCGGCTGAAATCAGCTGGAATGGGCCGGGATCGGTCAATTCCGGCTGGATCGGGACCCACCGATCCCGATCCGAATCGGCCGATTTTGTATTCCCGGGTGGGAGAGGTCAAAGTCAATGGATCCACATACATTTGATCCAATGTGCAAGGCTGTCTGAGGACTTATCCCAAGTTCTCAAGGTCTATCTAAATAAAACAAAACAAAATAAAAGAATTATAACACGAGGGTTCGATCTCCCTCACATCTCACGTCTTGCATAGATGGTACGTCCGGTGGGACCTCTCATTCCCTTCATCTTTCTGCCCAGTGATGCCCTTATCACAATGTTGCTAATTTTGCCCCATCTTGTACAGAGAATCCAAAATCACTGCAACATCAATGGCGGTGACATCTAAAGTAACTCTTGGCTTGTTGGTGGTCCTCAGCCATGTACGATGCGGCTATCTCTCCATACCGATATGCTTTGGCAACTTTCCTTTTGTTGTCGGGTCCCCATACTTTATGGGGGTTGTCCCTACAACCGAAGCCATCTTCAAGTACAAGACATGGCTCTCACCATGCCAAGAAGAGCAACTCTATTGAGGCTCCCATTCGGAGTCTTATTGTCAACCCCATCAACATCTTACTAGCTTCCTCGTCCAATAGGGGGCATGGCCGAAGACAAAATAAAAAGATTCTTTCGTAGTTGCATCCAAGTCTACTAAAACCATTTTGGTGGATAATCCCTGCATTCACATGGCTGAGGGAGAACTTACTAAACCAAAGGTTCACTATGTCCCTGTGGTTCCTGTAAAGAACCATTCGGGATATTGCCCAAGGTTCGCCAAGATAAGGCGGAATTCAACAAGATCACCACCAAGGTCCTTGTTCATCGAGGTCAAAAGCATAAACCTTGGTGTCCTTCATTGTAGAAAGGGGTCAATCTAGTGGAGGATAAGAATATCTACCTCTAGAATATGTGGGTCACCAAGGAACAAGCTTGCAAAATTCACAAGGTTAGGGTTGCTCAAGCCTCACAACATTCACAACAATAGGTGTAAGTGGAGCAATTCACGCATCCATCTCCTGAATCTTGGTTCCTTCGAGGTCAAAAGAGGAAGGGGTTTTATAAAGAAAAGAAGCAAACAAATCACCCTACTGCGTAGGGGCAAGATGATGTAAAACAACAATCACTTAATCTAGGATTGCCGATTTTTGAAAAGTTAGGTGCTGCTTTGTACCCAACCAAGAGAGGAAGCATTGGAAAGGTAGCAAGTGACAACATTTGTGTCTACACATGTTATGCTACTAGTTGCAGCAATCAAAATGCAACTTTAGTTGACGATCCTCAAGAGATCGCCAACATTACACAACAAGATGGGCCGATGACTCGTCAAGTGGAGCAAGCCATGAGTTGGTTAAGCCAAAGGAACATAAATGCTGGCCCGCCTCCTAAGGATGGTGCCACTGTCGTAACTCGTAAATGTTCGAAATGAAGGGCAAAATGAAGAACAACCTTAATGTCTACCCCAAGTGCAAACCATGGAAGAAATACCGCTAGAAAATCAACAACTTAAAGCCTTGCTTCTAGGCTTTATCCGAAGATGGGAGGAGCAGCAGAGGCAACCACAAGCACTTCCAGTGAATCCGCTTCCACCAAAAACACCTCTTGTTAGCAACCTTCCAACAGTTGTGGCTGTTAGGCAACAAGTTGTTGAAATAAACTTTACTCCTGAAAATATCCATCAAACGAGATAAATCACAATGCCTAACATTCGCATGCATCGGCTAAAGATGCTATAGCAATGTAAAGACTCATGATTGAGCAAATTATTGAAGCCAAAATGGTTGAGTATGGCGAAGGTGTAACCACCTTTGATCTATACAAAGTGCCATTCCCTATTCGCTATATATTTAAGAAGCTCCTTGCAAATCATACAAAACCGCCCAAATTCAGAAGGTTCAATGCGGAAGGCTCTACTCAGGAGTATATTGCTCATTACATGAGTGACCTAGGATAATTGGCAATTGATGAATCATATCTCCTAAGATATTTCTCAACATCATTGATAAGGACCGCATTCCAATGGTATGCAAAAGTAAAGCCGAATTCCATCACCAGTTGGGATGAAATGCAAAAAAGGTTCCTCGACCGCTTTAAGATGTCGGAGCGAAAAGTCACTCTTATAGAGTTAGTTGGAATTAAACAAGGCAAAAATGAGTCTACTATGGACTATATCAAACAGTGGCGTGACCTTAGCATAAGATGCAAAAGTCTACCAGCCTATGAAGATGCTATAAAGCTATGTAAGATTGGTCTAAAGCCAAAAATCAATGAGAAGTTGATTGGTGCAAATGTTAAAGTTAACCTTGGTGCATGAAACCCGCAAGGGTGTGCAGACAAAAGTAACAGGGGGCTAGTTCTAGTAGAAAACCCAAAAGGGTGCTGTAATTAGTTTTGAAAAAAGAGCGGTGGTGGCCCAGGTCCTATGGGAGTCTACTCAGGATCGTCCACTAACAATGAAGAACCTCGTGCTCACAAAGAGACGTAGCATCACCAACATGAAGCCCTTCAAGTTGTTGGCCAAGAGCGGCTAGAGAATAAGAATCCTTCTCCAATGACTCCACAAAGCGTTTTAGTAGAAGGTGCAAGATTACAATCTTGGACCTTTTGTCCTCCATGCTGGAGCTAGTAACTTTTATTTGACTCTAAATGAGGGGTGCCTCTATAGATAGAGTAGTTCTCTCTTCCTTAAAGGCATCAATCTTGGCTTGTAGAAGTGCTACCTTGATAGCAAAGTCCACTGAAGAGTTCTTAGCCAAGTCAACTGTCAAAGGGAGGGATGATCAAACACAAAATGAATTGAAGAAGAAAGAAGAAAGCACATTAAAAGGAAGAATGGCTAACTGAGGGCAACGGTATGGGCATTACAGAAATAGGTGTTCCAGATTCATCAGTAGCTCTAGAGGGAGATAATAGCATTGTACCAGTGAAGTCACTAAAATGGAGGGAGAGGCTGTCCTCCCAGAAGCAAGTGCCCTAAGCTCTTCATCAGCCTCAAAAAAGGGGACAATGGCACTGTGCCTGTAGAGCCCGCAGAAACAGGTTACCAGCCTCTGCGTGGTCTCCGCCATCCTACTATCCATAATCACCTTCGGGAAAGCTACCTTCCTTAGCGATAACGCCAAGGAAGAAAGAAGAATGCTACAAGCAGAAAAATAATAAAGAATTAATAGCAATTCATAACAAAGTGTTTTTGAGATGCAAAGTATTTCAAAGAGTCAAGATGGAGGCCCTGCGGATCTCAACTTGATACACAAACAAAGCTACATAGTTCGGCTCAGCATGAGTCAAGCCTTACAAAATTTGTTCAACAAAAAAGAGATTTTTGCCAATTCACACCACTCTTCCAGTGAGCCTAAAAAAGCGAAAATAGGGTTATCCATACTCAAAAGTTCTGAAATTTGAGCAAATGCCAGAAAATGACAAGAATCAACATTGTGGAACATTCACAAAAATCCCTAAGTCAGGTTGGCTTGAAAGCTGCAAAATTTAGGTTATTCCGGATGCTCTTCGGCGCATCTGGGAAGTCAAAAGGGGTATTTTGTACTATGAAAATTCAAAATGTCATCAACTGACAAAAAATAAAATGAGCCAACTCACTAAAGCCATTTAAATTGATTTGGCCTAAAAGCTGCAAAGATGGGACTGCATTGGACATTCTTCAACATGCCTGACACCCCAAAACAAGGTCATTGGCCCCACCCCCTTCCCCCTTATTTTTTTGAAAATTCGTCGAACGACTAGAAAATCAAGTGAGTCGATATTATTCGACATCTTCAAAGACCTATTTCACCCACATCAGCATGAAGGCCGAGAAATTTGGATGAGTTATGGTTTTTTTTAGAATGACTGGATGCCCTAAATGGGGGTTTTCAACTCCAAAGTGAAAGAAAAATCCCAAAAGTTAGGCGCAATTAAAGTTCACCGTGCGTGTTTGGATTTTTCACAGCAATTTCAAGGTTGTCGAGCGAGTTCGAGGTGAATTAGTCAACCCTAAAACCCAAAAAACCAGCACTTGAGATGTCCCGGATGCAATACAAAATTGTTGCAATGTGCGAAACAAATTCACACAAAGAAATAGGACACATGGGACATGTGTCCTCATTCCCGTCTCGGATGCATGTCCCATGGGGGGCAATTGTTTAACAAATTTCTATCTATTATGACAACAATATAAAAGAGAAGAAAGGTGGCAGACCCCCACCTATTGGGCATAGAAGCAAAAAGAAGAAAATAAAAGGAGAGAGACAGAAAGAATAAAGAGGAGAGAAAATAGAGAGAACCGGTGGGGGGTCCCACCATATCCAACCCCCCACCAGTTCCTTTTAGACTCCCCCCCAGATGGTGGGCGGTGTTTTGGGGAAAATAAAAAAAAGAAGAGATAGAAAGACAAAGGAAAAAAAGGAAAAGAGAGAAGAGAGAGAGGAAACTGGTGGGGGGTCCCACTGGATTCCCCCTCCCCCAACAACCAGTTCCTCTTAAACCTCCCATTGGTTGGTGGGGGGGGGTAATTTTGGAAACAAAATTACAAGAGAGAGAGAGAGAGAGAGAGAGAGAGAGAGAGAGAGAGAGAGAGAGAATAAAAAAGAGAGAAGGAAGCGAGGAGAGAGAGAAACCAGTAGGGGGGGCGTCCCACTGGTTCCAACCCCCACAAATGGGGGTATTCTCCCAAATAAAAAAGGAAGGAGAAGAAAGAGAAAAAGAAGAAAGAATGAGGAGAGAGACATACTGGTAGGGGGGGGGGGGTGCCACCGGTTGGTTGTGGACAACAAGAGAGGGACGAGCCTCTCTCTCTCTCATGTAATCTCTCTCTACAAAAGAAAAAAATAAAAAAAGGATAGAAAGCCGACCCCCCCCAACCCCCCAAACTCGATGCCTCCTCCTTAGCGTTATAAAGATCCCTTTGGGGGGGGGGGGTTCTATAGAGGGGAATTTTTGGGAGAGACTCTTTGAAGACCACCAAGTGCCACTTTGTGGAAAAGAGATCCAAGGCTTCAAGGCAAGGCCAAGCTCATGCTTTATTGAGCTTGATGATTTATTTTTAGATACACTCATGCTTTCTTGAGTGATCTCTTTGTGCATGCTCATGTTTTCTTGAGGTTTGCCAATTTATGTAACGACTCTTGCATTCTAGAGTCTTACATCTTGTAATTTTGATAAGTCGTTAACATGTCCCACTAATCAAATTGAATGATAGACTTTGTTGGACATTACCTAAATCATACTGATCTTGTCTAATCAAAGTGAATTTTTAAAAAATGAATCAATGTTGGGCCCTACTTAATCTACATTGGTCCTTAAATGGTCTCAAATGGATCTACTAAAGCTCATTAAGATCTTGTTAACATTAGCCTTCAATAAATGGACCTATTAAGACTTACTATTGTTATGGCATGGTTTACTTAATGGGCTACACTATCTTTGATCCTTAATGGATCCTAAGTGGACTTATTAATATCCTTTGAGTTAAAGAACACTTAAAGGAGACAATCTCTTAAAGGAGACTTATTGGATCTAGGGGGTCCTTAATAGTTCCTAAGTGGGCCTACTAATATCTCTCAAGTAAAAAGGATACTTAATGGGTTATAGTATGGTTTATTAGGATCTATTAAAGGGCAACACATTAAAGGATATTTATTGGATAGCGTGCCATGCTATCAAATGATTATATCCATGCCCCTAAACCAATGGCAATTTTGACACTTAAAAAGAGGACTTATACCTTTAAAAGATTATCCTTAAAGGATTTTAAAAGGAATGCGTTCAAACTTAATGTACATCATTCAAGTATAAAGACAACTAAAAGGATATAAATAAACTATGTCAAAGTCCCTTTTCATAACAAGCCATGTCTCGATCAATTGATTTAAAATTGTGTTTTGCATCATGTTACTACATGGTATGGTTTAAAGGGCATCATCATACGACAATTAATCAAAGGTGGTCGATCATTTGATCGACGTAATTAACACTAACTAAGGTCAGTAGGGAGAGGTCAAAGTCAATGGATCCACATTCACTTTATCCAATGCGCAAAACTTTCTGTGGACTTATCCCAAGTTCTCAAGGTCTATCTAAATAAAACAAAACAAAAAAAAAAATTATAGCGCGAGGGTTCGATCTCCCTCTCATCTCCCACAGCACCTCAATGCCATATGTAGTATAACATGCCTAGAGTGCTTAATAAGGTTTTGGCTTCATGAGAGCATTTATTAACATGTATCTCCATTCCTTACTCAATGCTTGGATATTCTGAACACAACCAAGGAGTAGAAGGGATTTTCTTCAAGATGAGGTAGACCTGGTGATCCGCTTTAGCATAGATCTGCTCTATGAGTGTCATCTTCATTCATTTCATTCATTTTTTTATCATTCTTTCCTTCTTCTTCTTTTATCATTATTTTTCCATCATTTTTTTTGAGCTCATGAGCAAGATAGAATAATTAGGCAGATTTCTGCTTTTCGGGGCCTTCTTGGACCAATTTGGTAGCTGGCAACTCCTTGACTTTCCTCTGAGGTTTTTTCTTCAACTAACCTTTTTGAAGTTTCTGCCTTCTGGCCTGGTTTCCAAGGCAGACTTACTTGGCCAATTGACGATTTGACATCTTTCTAGCCCAAGGTGGGCTGGGCCACCTTTCTTCATCTGATGAATCGTCAAGAAAATATGCGTTGGGTTTTATATTAGAAGAATGGATTTTGGTTTTTTTACCACAAAGCGAATAAGTTCCTCACATTCGAGCTTTCTTGGAAACTTTCCCCATTCTTGCAATGTCTTCTGTTGTGATCTTTTCTACGGCCCTAGTTGCGGACAATTTGTTTTCTCATTTGATAGGTGAGTATTAATAGTTTTGGTCTTGAGAAGGCAATTCAATCTTTAGAAGAAACACTGTCTGATGTAGAGGTAGAGATAACATTGAAGGAGACATATGAACCATTCTGCTTTATGTTGTTCCCACATCTTGTTCCACCATCTTAGGTGGCAGCTGTTGCTAAGAGGATATTTCATGCCATATATGGATAACATTTACGGCATGGACTTGTGCCAACTTAGTATATTGCTAAGGCGGGCTCACCTTATGCTTGCCTAGATCAACTTTGCCTTCTCGACAATATCTTTCAAGGGGAAGCAATCTTCAATTATATATGCCCGAGCATGCGATGACAGAGGAAATAATTTGGTTCATTGACCTTGTTGACTTCATTTTGCTTTCTTACGCTCAGGCAGATCGAAGAGCTTTTCTTGAAGACACAGGTTGAATATTTGTCGGGTCATTTCTTTGGGAAAGGAATGAGGTCTTTTTAGCTTCTTATTTAGGGGTTTGCCCCCAGCATTGGCATCCTCTTTCTGCTTTTCCGGGTCTGTGGCTAAGTTCAAGATATCAACTTCTTTGGCTACATTGTCGCCGTTGCCTTCCATTTCTATGAAGCTAGGTTCCTTAGCATGTATCGTTAATAGATTAGTATTTTTTGTGAAGAATATCTCAATTTCAATGATAGCATTATTGAGATGTTCGTATCTTCGTCTGGAGATTCCTTTTACAAATTCAGATAGCTTCTTCCTATTTTGGTGGATTCTTACATCGCATACCGAGTTCTCACTACCTTTGGATCAATTTCAGGGCAGACTCATCCTAATTTTGTCGTGTGGAGAATAGTTCAATTAGAGGGACTTTTCTCTTTCCAATTTGAAATCTTTCCCCAAAATTTTCTTGCATTTCTTTCCAGCTTTTATGGAGTTGGGTTTCAGATAAGAATACTATTGAAAGGCTGTGCCAGTGAGGGAGGTTGTAAAGTAGTGGAGCATATATGATTCATCACCCACTAATTCTCCCATGAGAGTATAATAATATGCCAGACGTTGATGAGGTGATTCCTTTCCATCATACTTCTGGAATTTGGGCACCTTGGTATCGGGCGGGAGCCTTTTGGCAAGATGATGCATTGGATATGGAACTTGATATTGGCTAAACATGGAAGGTATTTCCTTACCAAGCTGGGCCAGCTTGGCTTCTACAATTTGTTCTATTTGATCTTTTGGAGGCTCAGTGGTGCCCCCTGCTGAAGAAGAAGTCAGCTGATCTTGATGAGGCTGCAGTGCTGTTTGAGCTGCAGATGCAATGCACAGATTGAGCTGCTGAAGGATTAATGGCGGTGCCAGTTCAGGTTGCTAAGGCTGTTGTGGGTCAGAGCAGCTTGGCCTATGCCTGGCCAAGTTTGCATCATGGTTTGTATTATAATTTTGAGGTATGCAACCTCTTCCTCAAGAGTTTGTCTTGAATTTTGGCCAAGGTCTAACCAATCTTTAGGTGGGTCTTGCTGGCCATTCCCTCTGATGGTATTGGTTTCTTCTTCTTGGAGCATGTCTTCATGTTGCTGACCCCATGTCCCCACTCCTCATTAGTGGCTGTTGAGGGCCTTGAGGCGGTTGTGTTGGTCCAGAAAAGCAAGCCTGGTATCATTCCAGCTTTTTTATATTCGTTCCCCAGGCCGTTGCCTTAATCGGGTTGTTGGCCGAGGTCAGCTTGTGATAGCAGCCATTTCTTCTGGATTCTCTGGCTTATTTTGCTAAGGATTTGTGCCGGTAGATAGGAGTACAATTGAAATGCACTATCTATTTGATATATGATCCGCCTCTTTTTCTACTGCTAGTGAGTTGACGGCTCTAAATGCCGCTTGAACCTAGATGACGTATCGTGTGGATTTTGCAGAGTTACTATGAACTTTGCGAACAAAGGTTGGTGAAGGGACTGCCCTCTGTCTCTATAAACACCTTTCCTTTTCAAGTTTTTCCTAGATTGGTTCATTGGCGGAGATAGTGTTTGCTAGACCAAGCTGGCTTGGCATGGTGTACCTGCTTCTGCCTCATCTGGCTGTTTTCTTCTTTGATTATCCGGATTTTTTGTATATAAAGATTCTTTTCTTTGACCATATAAGGTCGCTTGTTTTCTTTGTCTTCTTTGTCTTTTCTTCCCCCGTGCGGAGACCTGTAATATTTCTGGGCATGGCGAGGAGTGACCTCTGACCCCTCTTGGTGCATCTTTGATAATATAGTGAATTTGTTGTATGTGAAGAGAGTGGGCACAAGCTGACTGTTTGAGATCGTCGTACTGTGCCCTGCCCATTTAGGTGGACATGCAGATTTCCCACGATCACAATCCTCCTAGATGTTGGACGATGTTTATTATTTTTATCTGAAACATACTTTTGCCTCTGACTAGAGGAGGCTCGAGTATCTATGCTGATGACATAAGCAACAAAGTGCTTGCAGAAGATATCCACATCCTGCGAGCAGGTGATATTGCTTGGAGCAGAGAAGTACTTGGTCCTTTGGGGAACCAGATCATTGTTGTTATCCAGACATCTGTGCGGACATGTGGCACACATGTTTTGATAAGTGTGGAAGGTAGGGGCATCAGTACTGACAGCCTTAAAAGTAGAAAGGCCATTGTTGAAAGTATAGTGCAAGAGGAGTGAACATGACTGGGGTTGCGCATATGAGAATATGACTGGGATTGCACATATGAGAAACCCAAGCAATAGTCTTGTTGTTGTGCTTGTCGCGGTTGCTTGAGCTGTTATCCTCAGCAGGAGGTCCAATTGATTATTGGGCTGGCGCAACTTCTAAAAAGTAGGGAGAGTCGATTACTAGCATGAAGCTCCGAAAGGCAATTAGAGTAGCCAAATATTCATATTTGAGATTTACGTGCCAAAGATTAGATGTGTTGATTCCATGGCGAGTGGCGAGGGCCAAGAGTGTGAGGAAAGCGAGTGAGGTGAGATGAGGGTGCTGCAAGCATAAGTAAAGATAATTAGTAGTATAGGAAGTGAATTACTTCTTCTCACAAGATGAAAGGGGAACAAAGTCCCCAGTGGAGTCGCTATTTGTTGACGGTCGTTTTTGACATGACTTATTTGTTTGATTTGATTTGATTTCTTTTCTTTTGGGTTTGGTTTTTTATTTGTGGAAATCATGATTTCCCGCCATTTGTTGGGTACTGCATGTATTTGGATGATGGGCAATTGTGCCTTGAAATTTGTTTCTAGTCAGCACTATGAAACACGAAACATTTAATCATTATATATTGACTCGCCCATGAAAAGAGTTATCTGGGTTCTTTTGAATTCGAACTCTTTCTGCTAGTCCGTAGACTGACATTAATTACATTAGGCTGTGACAAGAAAATCCTGACTTTTTAAAGAAATGTTGCACACCTTGATGCTGCTATGCCACGCAATTTACTCACTTATGCTCACTTTATTCCTTGCACACATTGTGTTGTATCAAAACAATCGGCATTGGCCTTTTTGAATGTGTGAAATTGATATAAAATTAACATCGCACCTTAAGGATGCATCATGTTGAAAGGTGCAATGTAGTTCACTTTGTGGGCTTTGCCAATCTCCTACATGTACTATGCAAAAGTACCATTCAAAGTACTATTCATAGGCTCAATTCACTAATATTATTCATTGGCACTGTTCATCCACACTATTATGTACAACATGTTGGCCCTGGCCCTAGTCGGGTCTATTTTAGGAAACTCGACCATGTTTTGACATGATTTGATTCACTTGTTTAAGGAAAAGGTTGCGGTACATTTATCGATGCACATTATTTATGTGCCTGTCGACCTTGCCGAACTCAAATTTAGGTTTGTGCCTTGTTAACACACTTTATTTGTTCATTTAGATGAGATCTCATGTTACGTGCACTTTGGGTAACTATTCATCTAAGCACATGCTCATCGAGCCACTGTGAAGGGGAACCATTGTCGACTGAAAGTCGATTCAGGGTTCTGTATGACATTGTCACATTTGACAGATCAAATTGGTTAGCTTTGTTTAGTATGAATGTGCATGGCACACCTTTGATCCACTATTCACCCCTCCCTTGGAGACGACAGTCCAAGGTTTGCCGTATCGCTGACCCATATCGGATCATGTCTTCCCAGATATGGTATAATACCTATCCGACTCGGTCCGACTCGTACGACTCGTATGAGTCAAGCAAATGAGTTTGTTAAAATTAATGAGTTTAAGCTACAATTTAGAGAAATGTACCTTGTTAATTGATATAAAAAGTATAATTTTACTTATCAAATAGGAAAAACTCAATGTAAAACATTCCATTAAGCATGTATGAGTCGGCACGATCCGGTCCAACTCGATGCGTACCAACGGGTCGAGTCGGCCCATATATGAGTCGACTTGTACGAGTCGGCCTGATCCGGTATGATACGGCAAACCATGTGACTGTCCCAGATGGAATGAGCAGCGATACTAGGCTATGCTGCATCATATGTCATGCCTAAATTTAATAGCGCATGTGAGCGCATGAAATAATTTGCTTTGATTTGTCCTTTGAGGCACATATGAGTGATACGCTTATTGAGGTGCACTATTCTTGCATTGCTCGACCCTTATCAAACCCTAGTTAAGACCATGCCTTCCCGGTATGTCATTTCTTTGTTTGATTAAGATTGCGCATCGTGCGTACATCAGATCACTATTCATCGATGTGGCACACACATCGAGGCATTATCAGAGGATGCTAATATCGGCTGGAACTCAAAGGCGGATATTGCATTACATCGCCATAAACCCAACAATTTGTTTGATTTGCTACGAGCATGCATGGCATGCTTCCCTGTGCACTATTCACCCTTGGTGATGACTGTCCATACCGGTCCCACAGACAGTCAGCGACACGAGGTGGCGCTGCGTCACTCATCTGTTCCATTTGAAACATCAGACTTGATGATGCATGTGAACTTATGGAGAGGGTCACTTTAGATCTGCTTTTAAGACATATAGATGGTTGGCACGCCTTCCAAGGTGTCGCCTGGGGTGTTTGCCAACTGGAGACGATGTCCCATATATGAGCCCGCACACCACTGCTTCTTGGGTTTGTTGGCTGATCACTGAATGTTTAGAAAATATGTGCATCATTAATCAAATTGGAGCCATTATGCTAGTTCAATTCGTACTATGCTTTGACATTTGCCACGAGTTTTGAGCCATGGCATAGCCTACTATAGCTTTTGACCATAGGCAAAGTGATCGGCTGAAGTCGACATCCTATGATCTTGACATGCGGACAAGGAGAGACTTGTCCCTTGTGTGTTGTGGCGAACATATGCTATTCATTATTGTATAAACATCCATGGCTCACCGATCACCGCTCCTGTGCGACGTCGGGCTGAAGGCCTTCGATTCATGGCTCATCGTCCCTACAGTGTGAGAGAGGGCCAAGAAATCTATTCTTAGCGGCTCACTGTTGATGCATTGCTACGACGACATGCCGAAAAGGGTATGATAGAATCATTAGACACATGCGCCTGAAACCATGTTGTAGCATGCTTGCGGTGCATCCATTGGGTACGTCGCAAGGTGCTTGTGACATATCCAATGGGTATGTTGCAAGATGCTTGCGATGCATCCAATCAATTTGTCGCAAGATGATAGCAATGTATATGGATTCTCTTCAATACCTTGGAGGAGAGGAAGAGTTGAATGCGTGTGGTGAGGACACCCGAGCCTCGGTCCGGTTCCGCCCGGACCTCGTCTACCGTCGTCGGAGGATCCATCCGACGTCCTTGTGGCTTGGGGACGAGTTGGAGCCCATGTGAGGTTTGAGACCTCTTTATTTGCTGTTATTAGGGCCATTTATGGTCCGTTACGTATCTTTTCTGTTTTTAGGGATCTACGATGTGTAACGGTAGGAGGGGAAGGGGCAGACGTTACAAAATCCCCCTATATGTATGTTGTTTTCATTTAGAAATAAGATGATGAAGAATTTTAAAGAAGAAATCTACCTGTTGTGTGATTGTGGGCCTCTGCGACGGAGCCTATTTCCCCTTCGTCCTCGGTGCGACGCCGAGGGTTTTCCCCCCTGCCGGTGCGACGCCGGCCAGCTCCACTACTCCTACCCATTCTCTCTCTCTCTTCTCTGTATCCCACCAGCCACCCCACCCCGCATCATCACCAGTCACCAATACCCCTTGCCGGATCCATCACCGCCTTACACCGCCTTCGCCTGCCTCTGAAGCCGTCTCCGCCGTCGGAACCCATCGCCGCCCTGCACGTCGTCGCCGTCGCTGTCGCTTGCCACCGCAGTCGCCGCCGCGGCCGCTGGCGTCGCCTGCCGCCGCCACTCGCCGCCTTCGCATGTTCCACCGGCCTCGCCGCTTGCTCCCACCACCATCGCCACCTGCCGCCACGACTGCCGCCGCCGCTCGCCGCCTTCGCCTGTTCCACCGGCCTCGCCGCTTGCTCCCACCACCATCGCCACCTGCCGCCACGACCGCCGCCGTCGCTCCGCCGCCTGCGAACCCCCTGCCCAAGCCCTAACCCTCTCGGGTCGTGCAGGTGAGGTAAGAAGAAGAAGAAGAAGAAGAGAGGAAGTAGGGGGGGATCGGACCGCACTATTAAGTGAACCGGACCGAACCGGCCGGTCCATTCCGGTCCGGTCTAGCCTTCTCCTCCTCTTTTCTGTTTGAACCTGGTCCAGCCAGGTGGGTTTGAGGTTAGGTCCGGACCAGTTTCAAGGTGGTCCGAGCCACCTGACTCAACCCTGGTTCGAGCCAGGGTGTCACTTGGTCCGAGCCAGGGTGCAACCTGGTCCGAACCCGATCCGAGGTGGTTAGCCGAGTGGTGCAATTGCAACGTTATCGCACCTCCCTCACGTAGAGCTCGTTCGTGCTCCGATTTGCGAGCCGTCTGCGTCGTTGGGTCCGTATCGACGAGGCCTAACCCGATCTAGAGTGCCACTGTTGCAGATCTGCCTCGTTTTACGTTTCGCTGTTGCACGCATACTGAGGAGTCCAATCAAGCATCCCGAAGCCGATCAGTCACCTCGAACTGCGTGCCAGCCTCCCGGTGCACCGAACTCGCAGCTACCAGTGAACCGATCTGCCTCGTTTTGCGTGCCATTGCTGCACGCATACCGAAGACTCCGATCGTGTTTTCTGAGGCCCGTACCAGTCGCCTCGATTTGCGTGCTGATATCCCGGAGTGCCGACATTGCTGCACGCTTCCCGAGGCAGCCTACCAGCGACCATCTCACGTCCACTGACCCGTCAGCTGCTGTGATCACCACCCCATATCGGTTTATTTGTGTTTATTGTAGCCTTTTACCTCCCTGCGAGGAGTGGGCCATTATTCTATTGTATTTGGTGGGTGGTACACAAGCACCGGGTGATCTTCTCCCACGCACCTGCGTGGAGGTACGTGCTAACCTTCTCTTTCCGATTTGCTTGTCTCGTATGTGCTTTTATCTGCCGCCGAATCGAGAGATAGGTCCTAGCCCGTGATTCTTCATCACTGTTGGCTGTGAGTGCGGTATACCGATCCCGAGTTCCGACAGAACTTTGGGTGGTCCTAAGTCCTAGACTTGTGGTAGTTTCTCAACTACTAAACGGTCCCACGCTTCCTCATCGCGAGGACGGCTTTTCAGCTATTTCTACTTATAGGCGTGGTTATTAACTGGACTATTGTGCGATTAGACTACAGTTGTCTAACTTTTAAATGCTTATTGCTGAAATTCTATCAACGCCAGTGAGTCTGTTAGCTGTCCCGCATCAGTGTGTATGTGGTATAGCATGCCAACCTCTTTACATAGATGGGTATAGGGGTTTATATAGATTTTTATGGCCAATGAAATGCCGCCGAGTGGCAGCTCCTGATTGGCTCTCTCATGTGAGCCCAGCATACGTGGCGATCACCCATTGGTTGAAGTTTTGACTTAGGACCATTGGTCCATGTGGCGCTTATGTGGCAATGACAAAGGAAAGATGATGGGTGAGGAGTATCCATGTGTCACCTTGTGATTGGTCCATGGCCCATTTTTTATATAAAAATTTTTATTTTTGTGCAGGGGATTGGCCGAGTGAGGCAGCCCCCTAGGTGCTCATAGTGAGCGTCAAGTCGTGGACGGGCATTATCTCCTTCCACAAGATCATTAGCCACGTGGGAGGCCTAGCTCTTTTATGGCCTCTCCCTGTAAGCAATCTGCAGAAAGACTAGAAAGGCCCTTGAAGGCACCTAACTCTGGTTCATTCTTAGAAGCGTCTGCACAAGGTCAAAAAAATGATCAGCCTCATTTAAAGAAGGCACATCTTCCTCATGTGCCTGGATGGAGCGGCTGGCTGGATATTGGTCTGCCACTTCACTTGAGTTATGATTTGGTTTTGCTTAGCTTGCTTCTTGTGTAGAGATTGAACCTAGATGAGGGAGGGTCTGCCGCCCATAGCTAGCAACAGCCCCTTAGGAGCTGCCGCTTACTATGAGCATGTAGCCTCCCAAGGGTTTGCTGCTCATGGGCAGCAGGCCAGGGGCATGGGTGCGAATTATTTTATTTTGTTTTTTAGCCTCCGAACTTTAATTTTTTTGTTTTGTTTTTACTTTGTGGGGGATTTTTTTTCTTCTGGTATTTCTCAGAAATTTGGGGGCAAGAAGACCCCTCATACCCTTCCTCTCTTTCATAAGTTAAAGGGCAACTTGGTCCTTTTATTTTTTATGAAAATTTTCTCCCAAACACATGTCAATTGTTTTTTTTCTACTATTATTTTGAAAAGCTGAATCATTTGATTTATTACACATGGTTGACTAGTTTTGTTTTTTTATTAGCATCTCATTCAATTGTTTTTTTTTTTTAATTTCCTGTTTGTTTTACTAATTTGCATAATACCTGGAAAGGTAATGTTTTTTAAGAAGGTGACATATAGTCACAATTCATTGCAAAAGAAAAGCAGAATACAAGCAAAGAAACACTGGGGCAACCCCTTACAAGGACACTGAGGTTGTACCCCACAAGAAACAAAATACATCGCTTTTCCAAGACAGCAAAGAAAAATCACACAAGAAAGAAAGAAAAATAACACAGGAAAGAAACTCAGCTCTACTGAGAAGGTAGAGCGGAGCAACATGACACACAACTCTAAACAATGAATCTCCTCCAATTAGGGATCAAAGTAAACATAGAGTTATCCTCTGCGGTGTCTAAACCAGCATTCTTGCACCAGGATCCACACCGATGGATAGCACTTCTAAGGGTATGAAAAGAGCAGTTGTATTCTTCTCTAAACTTCCTCTGATTTCTGTGGTACCAAATAGACCACAACATAGTTGGAAGAAGGATAGACCGATCATCTTTCTTCAAGAGTGCAGGGTAAGAATAATTCCACCCTGTACAGGATCTCTTGGCAATTGTCACAACCCCTCCAAGGGATACTTAGTGTTTTAAACAAAATTTTCCACTGAACCTCAATAATCCCACATTGACAGAACAAGTGAGTCATGTTTTCCTTCTGATACCTACAGAGCACGCATTTAATGGTGCCATATGACTGAAGAAATTTGAGCCTACTGCTGGTGGGTAGTTTCCCTTTCATAATTTTCCACATAAACAATTCGATCTTCGACGGAAGTAGCTTAGACCAAACAACAATTTTCCACCACCCTCTAACCCCATTGTCATAAAAGAACCTGCTGAATGATTTAACTGAAAACTGTCCTGAATTCTCCCATCTCCATCTTCCTCCTTGTCACTGATCAATCGAATATGGTGAAGGATTTGATGCAACTGAATAAATTCATCCATCTCATTATCAGTGAGATTTCTTCTAAATAGGATATTCCAGTCACTGATACCTTGTGATGTAAAGATATGATTAATAGTCTTGCCTTTGTCCAACGTAAGCTCATACAATCTTTTGAAGTGATGCAGGAAAGGCCCGTCCGGGTGCCACTTGTCTTCCCAAAACCTGATTGAATTACCGTTACCAATAGCAAAGGTAGAGGAAGCTGTTACGAAATACGTTGTCTTAAAAATGCTTCTCCAAATAGGGGATATTGAATGCTGTCTAGAAGGTAAAGCATCCCATTTGCTATGATTATAGAAATACTTCCCTTTCACAATGTACCCCATAAGGATATATCATCACTCCCCAATCTCCACAGCCACTTGCACAGCATGGCTTCTTTAAAATTCCTGATCTTACTAGCCCAACACCTCCTTGATCTTTGTTTTTACACACCTCCTCCCACCTGACCAATGGGATAGGTTTTCCTTTCCCTTCTTCTACCTGTCCCAAAGAATGTCCTCCTAATCATCTCAATCTTTTTCTCCAGTCTTCGGAACCTTAAAAATAGAAAGATGATAGCTCGCCAAAGAAGACAACACAGTTTTAGATAGAATCCATTTTCCTGCAGCAGAGAGAAATCTCACTTTCCATCCTTCTAATCTGATATCAAACCTTTTAACCCAAATTGTCGCATTTACTGCCATTTATGTGAGTCATAAATTAAATATTTGTATTGTTTTGCAGAGTTTTTTTATTAAAGTGCTTTACTTCTCTCTTTTTACATATGTTATTGTAGACTAAAACATGAATAAAACTATGAAGGTTGATTCATATTTTTAAGAGAGGCCTTTCAAGTTTAGATTCTTCATCTTGACTTTCAAAGTCATAATTTACCTTTCTCTTGTCTAATTAGTACCCAATTTTCATTCATTTTAACATTTATGTCATATGATATATTTTGAAAATGATATGATATTTCTTGGAAGAACCAAATTATCAAAATGCTAATCATCTACTAATGGACAAGTCGGCGAAGGCTTTTTACTTTACACCCCCAACCCCAACCCCCAATCCCCACCCCAAACAACAACAAAAAAAGGTCCAAAGTCATGGGTACATCCATGGGAAAATGGATAGGGAGACCACAGAAATGAAAAACCTTGTATTCACAGAAATGTTAGTAGAAGTGGAGAACAGGCTGGACTCCAGATAGCCTGAAATTGAATGGGGACCTAGGAGGTTTCAGGTTAATTATAAAGAAGATTTCCAGTTAAAAGAAGGAAAAATCTGTTGCTTTTGACTGGATATGAAAAGAAGAGACCAAGGCAAGGACAGGGGAGTTAGTTTGGCTTGACTCATCTAGGTCCAATCTCTACAGAAGAATCAAGCTGAGTAAAACCAAATCATAACTCAAGTGAAGTGGCAGACCAATATTTGGCTAGCCGTTCTATCCAGGCACATGAGGAATATGTGCCTTCTTTAAATGAGGCTGATCACTTTTTTGACCTTATGCAGCTGGTTCTAAGAAAGAACCAGAGTGAGGTGCCTTCAAGGACCTTTCTAGTCTTTCTGCAGACTGCTTACAGGGAGAGGCCATAGAAGAGCTAGCCTCCCTAGTGGCTAATGCTTTTGTGGAAGGAGATAATGGCCCTTGACGACTTGAGCTAATTAGGTGTAGAGGTGGAACTGGCAGTGCAGCAGGAAAGTTGAAGTGACAGGGTGTCTTTTTGGAGGAAGCTTCTCATGAAGTCAACATGCTGCCTGTGCTTGGATTCTATTTTGCGGCAAAGGAGGGTAACAGTGAAAAGGTTGAAGCGGAAAAAGATATCCTTGTGGGGGAGGCATCCTTTGAAGCATCTATACCATCCAAGCTCAGCATCGAACGTTAATAAAGGAAGAGTGCTGTCAGCCTCAGGTGCAGGAGGGTGTCGTTGAATCCTTATGGCAAAAGGCTAGAGAAAGGTAGTCTTTTCTGAGGAGGAAGATATTTCAAATGCACCTGAGAGGAATGTGCAAGGTAGGATACTATCTCCTCCAATACAGTCTCGAGCAATGTGCATCAGGTGGTGATGATGTCATAGCCTTCAATTCTTTCTTTCTCCCACCTATTCCAATCTTTTTGAATACTATATGAATGGAGGATGTGTCCTTGAGATGGGTAAGGGCCGCAAAGCAGGTGAAGGGTCAATTAAGGAAGAAAGTATCAATTGTGATAACAGTGAGACCAGACGCCAAGGAAAAATTTAGTATTGCCAAGGACACAGCTAAAGACTTGTTGGTTAACTTGAGTAATGATGTTACTGCCAGGATGGCTGGAGAGGTTGGCCTCATATAAAACAAGGTTGGGGGTTCTGAATTTATGGACCGACCGGTCAGATATGGAGGAGGAAGGTAATAGTGACGAAAATAGGGAAAAAGCGTCAGAGAGTGCTCCATGGCTTAATAATACCAACAATTTTAGACAGTGAAAGGCAACACTTTAGTGGTATGAAACTCTGGAGCACAGTTTCTCGGTAGTGACTTTTCTGCCTTGGGACTTCAGAGCATGCAGACTACTTAGAGACTACTTAGAAGGGAGCTGCCAGGAGCTAGAGAAAATTTCTTAGAAAGAAGCTGTCAGGAGCTAGAGAAATATTTTGGGGCAGTTAGTGGCTTGAGACCTTAAATAAGGAGTTGCAAGCTGTGGTTGATTTCAGACATCTGCTTCACGGGAACTTCAGTGGGACCTTTTGTGAAATCTTTTAGAAAGCGAAGAAGCTATTCACTACTTTTCCAAATGGGGGAAAGACCTGAGTGACATCCTTTATAGGGTCTGAGGCTTTGGAGTAACTTGAGTTGTGTTGTGTTGTAATTTTTGGTCAAAGGTTTTTGTTTGGAGCATGTTCTTTTGTTGCATTTTCATGGATAGAATATTCTAGTTTGTAATCTTTGAGTGAGTTTATCTTTTGCATAAGGAAATAATTTGTCGGATGTAGCTTTCCTCTTTTGGTTGTACGACCTCTGTGTATAGGTATCTAAAATTTATGGTGCAATCCAACTTGTCTCAGAAAAATATTTGCTTCTTGTCAAATCATCTAAGCACGGAAGTGAGTTATAGAATTCCTACAATAGCATCAAACTTGTCCTTGGTGGCCCTTTTGGGTCATTATTTGTGTTCTCCTAGTTTGGTGCCAACATTATGATGCTTCTCAAGTTAATATTACATAAATTTCTTTATAAATGAACAACTGAATGTTATAGTTGCCAAGGCAGGTAAAATGTTCACCGAGTTCTTGAGCATGGATGCCAGATGTTAAAGAGTGCATGAGATCTTGTTCTTCTCTGTTTTGCTATACTTGGAGTGAGAGACTGTTTCGGGGATCATGGTGTTAACTGTATGTATGTATGTATATATATATATATATATATATGAGTGGGTCATATCACCAATTTTATTAGAAGAATAAAAAGAGATGATACAACCAAGCGGTAGAGGAGAGGTTCATCACCTGTACAAACAACAGCTAAATGAGGCTGTGCGTAGTATGAATCGCTTCTCCCCATTTCTCAATAGGAACTCTACTTAAATCGTAAAGCGTGGACAAAGCTTGAAATGAAATATTTTCAACATAAACTCCTTCCCTGGAAGGTGCGGTAATTCCTTTCTCTCCAAATACTCCAACAGATCACATGTGATTGATTGAAAAATCTGACTTGATATTTCGTTTCCTTTCTCAACAGAATTCTTGGTGTTCACTATGATCCTATGAAATATTAGGAATCACGTTTCAATTGGTTTTCATGAACATAGGTGTGTATTTTGTTCAGTTTAACTTGAGAATTAAGCAAGTCTTCTATTTTTGAGCTTGTACTTTCATCAACAAGATGAATTAGATTCCATTATTCTGTATGACAGCAATAAATGTGCTATTGTTGTCTTGACAACAAATAAAACATGCTTGATCATCTATTCTTTTTTATTTTGACCCGAACTATGGTGCAGTCCAATTTAAACGTGACCATTTCGTCCATTAGGACATGCACTTGAGTATGCAAGTAAAAGGTGTATTTTCCTAAAACATCACTTTTCTGCATAATATATAATACACTTCTTGCATTATGGATTTTATCATACTGTTATTGTATAACCTAAATATATCACTGGCAGAGTGGCATGAACAATTGCTGAATAATACAAAATTAAATTATGGAGATACATGATTCCTTAGCTTCAACTCTTTCAATTTTCCATTTTTAGGCTCTTGTTCTTGGATATCTGGTAATGATTTTCCCATCCATCAATACCTGGTAGAATCGAACTAGTAGCATCCACTGGGGAATTACATGTAGAAGTATGTCATCTCTCATAGACTATGAAATGCTGCGAGTACTTTTTAATCTGAAAAATACTGCATTTGTCCAAGCAAATCTCCATCTGAATGCATTTTATCACCTATTCAGTTAGATCCTTTTTCATTCACGTTTGTCAACAGTCTTTATTAAGTGGTCGCACGACTGATAATCACTCACCTCCATTGCCGCATCAAATTAACTACATTGCATATGACTAGTCTTATAGTTAGTACAATTAATATTCAATACTAGGTTGCATCAGGGGAAGCTAACTTTGTTTCTTGGTCGTGCATCTGCAGCTGAGATTTTATGATGTACTGTAGTGTTTTGTCAATGTGGAAAAGGCAAGTAACAGGAAAGACGTGATAATCTGGGAACCAACAGAAGTGGTCAGTCCTGGTCCCTGATCCTGGTCAATTGTTTTCTGTACAAATGGGAAAATGAAAAATATCGAGTTGGCAAAATAGGTCCAGGGTTGGCTTATCTAGACCGTGCAAATCAATCTGCTATGGGATAAAGCCATTCCAATCAAGGGGATATTTGATCTTACTTTGTCAAACTTAAGACATCCTTCCCTTGCTGAACTGGGGACATTCAAAGAATATTTTACCATTGAATCTCATGCCTGCAGAGGTATTATTGTAAAGGTAAATAACTGAATGTATATAAAAGTTGGAAAATGATAGGCCAAAAGGAAATTACAATGTACGGTACTCTATTCGATAAAATGCATCCTACTAATTTTCTCTTCATAGAATGTGGGAAGAATCATGTATACTTTGACTTTTATGTAACTGATGACTGTTTCTTATTAAATAGATGTGCACATTGCATGAGGTTTTAACCATAATCATTTTATCATTAGGAGGGGCATCGGGTGGCATCTGTTGAAAGCATGTGAGGAACTAATATCCAGGATGACCACTTCTAGAGAGGTATACCTTCATTGCAGGGTGATCGATGATGGTCCATTAAGCCTGTACAAGAAGGCGGGCTACTCCATTGTCAAGACAGACAGTTTCTTGGTCTGGTTGAGACTTCAGCAGCGCAAACATTTGATGTGCAAGGAACTTGAATCATGTACCTTTGATTTAGATGATCTGCCCATTTGATGAGGTTCCTGTTGGACGGAATTTCATGATGAAACACTGTATTTGTTACCAGACTTTCTGCAGCCATCTGTTCTAATGGTTCATAATGTAAATGAATTGTATAACATGATGGGATAGTTTCATATAACCACTATTGTATGCCAAATTTCAAAAATTACCATGCTTGCATATTATCCGGCATACTCTTATAAAATAACATATCCATCGACTGTGTCAATTCAGTGGCATATATGAAATGGTTCTATATATCATGTATCATTGCTGTGGCAGTTTTGAAAGGTTATACTTATCAGGAGGGTTTGTAGGATAATATGTAGGTGTGAAACTTTTGAAATTTAACGTACAGGAGTAGCTAATGTGAAATTGTCCCTAAAATAATTTTAGAGGTCAGTATAGGTTTCATGATCAGGTTGCCTTTTTATTATTTATTTACTCTTTGACAACATTAGTAATTCTATGTTTCACTCAATTTGGAGTACTAGAATTGAATGCCAGAATAGGAGCTGAATAAAGGTAGAGGTGAGAAAAGTCTGTAAAATGGTGACAAGAAGAAAGGCTCTGTGATCCTGATCAAGTACTAATTTAGGTATTGAAAGAAGGTAAGCCAACAGGTGTGCTTGATAAATAACTTGTGATTTGGTTTGATAAAAGTTTGATTTGTCTTGGTCGACTAAGTAAAAGAGCCAAACTTGAAGAACATTCTTGGTTCGGTTAGTTATCTGACTGGAGCCTGAACATAAGGATGCTTGGAACTTTCAAACAAATCAGAAAGAAAGAGTAATCTTGTTTTCACCCTCTGCATGTGAGGCCAACAATCTTCTAAAGGTCATATTAAAGATGGAAATGTCCCATAACTACAATTACTTCAAAGATAAGGATGCACGCAAAAGTGTGCTTATGATTAACAGGGACACCAAATTCATGACTCATGTACAGGTGTGCTTATGATTAAATGCAAATCAAGTTGCCATCATCTCGGGAATAATCTGTGATGGAAGATACTTCTACCTTAAGACAGATTATCGAACATTCATGGTTAAAAAATTGACATACATATGGCTTCTGCATATCTAGAGAAAAGTTTGTGCACTAGAGGAAGATTCAGAAGAAAGAATGATTCAACTGTGATGAGGAAGACTATAGGGTCCTTCACTAGAGGAATCCTTTTTCAGCCGCTTCTTGCCTGTATTCGTCGTGGAAATGATTTTTTAAGAAAATATATTTACAAGGAAAATAAAAACAAAATTCGTCATTTGATTTGATGCTCATAAAAATATTTTCACTTCTTTTGGAAAAGGGCATTCACTCTTATCGTATGGATGCCAAAATCAGGAAAAGGAGGAGTCAACGAATTAAGTTTTTCGTTGACTTAAGTTTTACGGATTACCAAACAAGTGATTGTGATATACTTTTCGGGAAAAGCTTTCCCTGTAGCCCAGTTTGCGTGAAAACAAACAAACGGATCCTAAGAAAATGCAGATTGGTGCATGCTGTTTGTCACTGAGTCTGGAAGCTAACAAGTGGAAAGATGTGACAGATGGGATGGATTCAAGATATGGCATACAATCTTAATTCCAAACTAGAAGATGGGTTAGCCATTAACCTGAATGGGCATCCTATCTCTGCTAGAAACCTCATATTTTAAAGTTTGTGGCACAAATGAGAGCTAGTACAATAGCCGATGGGATTTTTAGAGAGCAATATTTTACGACGGTTATGTCGGATCAAACAGCACTTAATTCTTGAACATGAATCCATATTCCCCCATTCGGATTAGATGACCATGGTGGGTGATCCACTTGCTCATCAGACCTTGCGATTTGTAAGGATGGAACCAAAAAAAAGAAAGGAAAGAAGACTTCTACTATTAGTGAGAATGCCAGTTTATGATAGATCTCACTGTGCGTTATAGGTCGGCTTAGCCCAATCAAAGTTCGTGAGGCACGGAGGATAGGGAAAGCGGGACAGGTGATCCGAGTCCTTATCCACGAGCATAATCTAGGTAAAAAATGTAACCTCTTGTTTAAGATCAAACATGCTCAATTAGGACTGTCAAAACGGATCTAGATCTATTATTACATCTGTCAGGACTCATTAAATTGAGAAACACTTGCTGCACTGAGGCCCCAGTGGTTAGCACTTGGGCTCTATCTAGCTCTTGTCTGATCTAATTGATTGGATGGCAGCAGAGTGCACGTGCCGTGATAGTTAAAATACGGTACGGGTAATTGGGTATTATACAGTAAAAACATGTTTGGATATAATTCGGTTGAAAATTTGAATGAGACGGTCAAAATCCGGTCAAACAATTAAAAGATTAAAAATTATTTGGCAAGACATATATACGTTTTATATCAAGATTTTAAAAAATAAAATAAAAATTATAATCATGTAATAAATAGTTATTAAATAAATTATGAGATTTTGTCAATTGAAAGAGTGATTTTTTTTTAAATATCATATAGTCTCATGTTCTATGAAAATTTAAGTAGGAAAACTCTTATTTTAATTCAGTAATATAGTGTATTCAATGGAAGGTCGTTGTAAAAAAAAAAAATGGTAGTTTTAACAAGTAACTCCCTGCAAAATCAGAAACAACCTATAGAATGTGTAAATGCAAAAGACCCCCTATACAAACACTGTATATATAGAGAACCCTCTATTGATTGGCAGAAAACCCCCCTATAAAGTGTGTACATTAAAAAAAAACTATTGATTTAATCATTTTGTACATAGTGAACTTGCTACCATCAAGTCTACCATCGCTCATATCACTTGCAAATTATAGTTTATTTCAAAATAAGTAGAAAGTTTAAGGGTTTTCTACATATGTGCATACTACGAAAGGTTTTTTGTGACTATAAGATTCTTTAAGGGGTTAGTTATAAAAACTCCTATCTGTTAATCAAAAAAATAAAAAGTAAGTCCAAGACCCGACAAGTTTACTGATTTACCCATTAATGTTATTGGGTCTATAATGGGTCTGAGTACATTCAGTTCAGGTGTGGGTTTATCCAGACTTGCACCATTCATTGCTGTATCTTCGGCCCAACAAATGGATGTTCATCCACAGTGGTTCTCTAGTTCACTAGAGGCAAACATCTGTAGTTAGATAAATATCAATGGATATTATATGCGGGATCGAATAGATGACCTTTCAAAAAATCTCGAGATTGTTCTAAGGGAGAGGCAAAAGATCCTTTACTAATTGCTGATAGTTAGACATCTATCCAAGGCCGTCAACCCCTTACCCCCATGTTGATTAAGAATTGGGTGAATGAACTAGTTTGCCAAACCGATCACCTAATCCTATCCCCTTATATGGTCTCATTATAATTGTAATACCTGAAGCATTGGGGCCCATTAGCAGCCTAGTTTTGGCCATTAAAAAGACCTTTGATATGCATCCTGATCAGGTGATGCAATTCAGAGGATTAGTTCCCAGTCGAAATCCCACCGTGATTTTGATAGGCATCCAGTCGCCCAGACATGATTCAACCCAATAGCAAAGTCCGACTTAGACTCAGGTGTTTCCTTCATTAGGGAGCTTCTCTTCGGTTATAACTCGACCCTAGCGGCCTATAAGTAGTCTCATTAGTGCCAAGATCCCATTAGTGTGTTCTCTTGCCCTAGAGGGAGATTAGAGAGAGAGTTGTGAGAGTTCGAGAGAGTTCATAGGCAACTCTTGCGTTGTTCTTGAAGGGCTGCATGGGGAGGCTCCTTGGGAGGTAGTGTGTGCGTTGGGAGGAGTTCTCATCTTGCCTAAGTGTACTTAGTCGAGTTCTTGATTCTGGTGTTGAGATAAGTGATGACTAATCCCTCTTTCCATAGCTATTTTTACGTATAAAAATCTATTTTCAAACAATTTTATTATCTACTATATGTAGTTATAGACGGCATGTTTAAATTAGTTTAAAAGAGAATTTAGGCGCGTTAGATTATGCATGTATTAATAGTTCTCATGAAATCATCTAGATCCATGCGAAATTCCTGAAAAACTATTCTTCTCTTCTAATTGACGTCAGCCAATCCTGATGCCTACTTTTGAAACACGTCCATGCTTCATGACGCCTTCCAAGCTTTATAATTATTCTAATAATTTTATGATTTAATTGCTATTATTGTTCTAATTTACGTCTTGTTATATAGACGCCTCCTTGATTCACGTCATTACTTTGTGACGCCTTTCAATTATTGTCTAAAATCAATTATATTTTATCGATTATACATTCACCTATTGCTTAAGTCATCGATCACGTGTGTTATATCTATTAATTACCTTCAATTCCTGCAATTGATTTCGTCCTTGTTCTTGTAATCCATTGGCGTCCATGGAGCTTGACATGTTTCATCATAATTGATTATCTAGGTAATCGATTAAGCTAATAGGCACCAGGGACCACTAACGCATTTTAGGTAATTGATTGCTGCTTTAATCGATTAGCCCTTCTTCTATAATCAATTAGCTTGTGTTCCTATAATCAATTAGCCCTTGTCCTTTAATCGATTAGCTACTATTCTTATAATCAATTATCTCCGGTTTTGTTAATCATTTATCTGTTGCTCTTGCAATTAGTTATGCCCTTGACCTGTGAATCAATTATGCTCCTTTCTGGTAATCGATTATGCCTTCAATTAAGCTATTGATTATGCCCTTGTCTGTAATCGATTATGCCCTTGCTCTGTAATTGATTATGTGCCTTGCTGACTCATATTACCTTTCTGTTTTGACTTCGATTATGCCCTTTAACTTTGATTAACCCTTTGATTAGCCTGTTTAATTAACTATGTAACTAGTTTAATTAGCGGCCTAACATCCGGACACTTTTCGATTGTGTTCTGATTAAATTTAGTTCTTGATTATTCTATTGATTTATCTAATTATCTTCTTGTTAATTATCTGAATTGCCGGATTCATGTCCTGATCTCCTGACGCCATTTAGGATAATAGCTATGTTGTTTTCGAAAATTTCATTATGTTTTTCATTGAATTAATGAGGATATGTTTACTATCTGAAAGGCCCAGCATAGCGTGCCACGGTTCATAATAGAGAAATAGAAACCCGAGCAGAACCTATTAACTGCATGTTAATTACCATGATTTGAGCACTATTATATTGATAATTGTGCATTTTCAGGCATTAAGAGATGGAATTCGTTCATTACATTTGTAATTTTATATGTAAAATCACATGAAATGATAAATAATTCAGTACTCTTTCCAATAATATCAACTTTGTTCAATTCTGAGTTAAAAAAATCATCATTTCATGTAAAAAACTGAATGTCAGTACATTTGTAAAAATTTCATTCTCAACAGATGCTTTACGACAATGTTAGAGGCTTGAGAGACATTAAAATAATTTTATCATGACATAATCACAGTTTTGTCTTTTGCAGAGACTTAATTTGAAAATTTTGTGTGAATAGGACATGAAAAGCATGTGGCTCAATTGGCCGGACCACTCGGCTTCCACCAAAGTGACCAGGGTTCAAATCCTGGCAATAACAATAATTTTACAAGCGATACAAAAGCAGGGGGGTTATGGGCAGAGTAGCAACACAAGGGTTGCCCTAGCTTCCCGGCCCCCATTCTCTCATAGCAGTCGCACTCTTACTTGGCACATAAAAAATGCCCTATTTTTGTGGGAGAGAAAATCTAGAAGGAATCTTAGCCAAAACACTAATTTTCCTCCCCTTTAAAAAGTCTCCGAAAGGGAGCCGCCAACGTACTCTATCTCTCTCTAATCTCTCTCGCTAGTCTCTCTCTATTCTCTCTCATGCTTTCTATCTCTCTCTCCCTTTATCTCTCTCCATCTTCTTCTTCTTTTACCGTCGCCTTCTTCCTCTTTCATCTTCTTCTTCTTCTTCGCCTTTTTCTCCCTCCTCCTTCGTCTTATTGTCTCTCCCTCTCTCTCCCATCGTCACATGCCACGCAGTGGCTTGATGAAGCACGCGGGGTGCGACATCGCCACCCGTGCCCGCATGAGTGGGAATGTGCCTGCTGCCCGCCTGCTATGTGGCGTGCGCACGCGCCGTGCCGCCTACCAGCCACCCACCTGACGCGTCGGTGCGGTGCCATCCCCGCCGTGCCATGTGGCGCCCCCTAGTAGGCTCCCAGGCACCAACCACCTGTATCACGCTAATTTTGACCTCACATTGAGTAAATTTCATGTCACAATCATAATGTCTCGAAATAGTTTGATTTTTAATCATTAATTAATTTTTATTGATTTTCTTGGATTTTTGCTAATTGACGTCGCCCATAGCCGACGCCATTTAGATTTCTAACCGAAATCAATTCGGACTTAAATTCCTTAATCGAGATGGATTTAACTGAATGACGTCACCTATGGACGACGCCATTCAAGTTTCCTAATCCTTCCCGATTGTCAATTTAAATTCGAGTTAATTTTCTAATTATCTAAATGACGTCTTGTATGTACGATGCCATTTAGGTTTCCTAATTGTTGGTACTTTCCTTCTGGATTTTCTTACTTAATTTGGCCCTTCTAATTAGTCAAATGACTTCGTCTGAGAGCGATGCGATTCAGAGGATTAATGGTAAACGCGTTTTGGCCGAGATTATCTGGTTTCCATGGTTGGAAGGATTTCCAAGTTGATGAAGCTTATCCATGGCAATTCAGATGCATGGGAGAACCCTTTTGGAGTAAATTGCTCTCACTAGCTATCTATATATACTTGATCCCTTTGATCCTTCAAAGAGGTTGGCAATTGAGAGATTTCTAGCTCACATCAAGGTGAAAGAAGGGTCCTCTTGCAGAAAACGTAGACAAGACTTGGAGCTCTCCCTTCTTTTTCCATCTTTTTCCTTTGAAGCTTTGAAGGAAGACGGCTATAGAGAGGCCAACCTTTTCCTTTCTCCTTTCTAGTTTTTCATAGTTTAATCACTTTTTTCTCACTGTTTTCATTAGTTTTTCATAGCATATTCACTCCTTGTTCACATACACACCATACTCATATCCATCCACCTATGTGTTAGGAGTTTAAAAGAGAACAAAACAAGTGAGTCTTTTAGTTTAGTTACATGCTTAGTATTTATCTTAGAATAGATACTACACTACGTTTATAGTTCTAATCGTATTATTTTTTCTTTAGTTTTATTTGTCTTTTTTGCAAGGATTTGAAGAAAAAGAAGAAAATAACAAAAAAGAGAGTAAAAGCTTAAAAGAATACTCTTCTTCTTCGGCCGGCCGAGGAGGAGGAAATAGAAGAACCCATATAAAAATCTCCCAAGTTGACAGGTAAGTAGCGATCAATCTTTTCTTTTGAGATCCTTGATCTCTGGCGATCACGATTTCTATGTTTTCATGTTGATATTTATAATCATAGATAGCATGTTGATTTGAGCATTCACAGCTTTTTGATGATCACAGTGGGACTTATTCTTGCCGTTTATTTTATATTTTACTCTCTTTTTCATTGGGCACCCTCGTGTGCACCCCTTAGCACCCTCGTGTGCATCTTTTGGCACCCTCGTGTGCATCTCTTTGTGTCCCTCGGGCACATTTGATTGATTGGTTGGTTTTCTCCCTTTGTGCACCTCGTGCACACCCTTAGCGGCAAAATTTTGCCCTTCCTTGATTGCCTAAAAATTATGATTGCGAAAGCATGATGCTTGATTTATTTTAATTGATATTTGCATGATAATTGTCAATTTGAGTAGCTTTTTACGTGATCTTTTATTTCCTCCATACTTTGTTTGTCTGAAGGGGAGTGCCCCCTTTTATTGAACTGTGTACGGGCTTCAAATCGTGTCTACACTAGACGAGGCGATTTGAAACATGTCGACCAGGGCCGACGCCATTTAAGTCGATTTCTTTGCTACCCGAGGCACTGTTCACAGGAGGTCTACTGTCTTGAATCACGTCGACACCAGACGACGCGATTCAAGCAGAAGCCTTTCCGGCCATCAGCTCTTCGGATTCTTCATCATCTTTGTATTATTATTATTATCTATTGCATTAGAGACCATCCCGGTCATAGGTCATACGCATCGGGAGTTCACTCTCTCTTTTAAGAAACACCCTTCTTGGCACTCTTGCCTCTCTCTAACTGGGGTTGGTTCCTCGGTTAGACTAGAGTGGTTTGTGTCAGGACCGCCGTAAGTCCCCAAAAGCGAAGGATTCCCTCTTTGCTCATCGGGCTGGTTGTACCATTGAAGTTCCGAGTAGTCATTGCATTCGTTGTGAGTTGAAGCCATAGAAAATAATGGAGAAAACTCAAATTGAAACTAGGATCCTACCCTTTGAGTGAATTTGTCTTTAAAATCCATCTAATTTCAACCAGAAATCCTCAAGCCATGTAAACATCCACTTGTGTGAAATTTTTTATGCAAAATTGTTTGGGCCTTCGATTGATTACTCACTATGATGTTACGTTCAGGAAGGATCATTGGCATGGCTGCCTATGAATATGACAACCTGTTTGAATATAAGGGAGATGCTCATGCCCCTCAAAATTATGACCACTCTCATTTTAAAGATGAGGGAGATGCTCATGCCCCTCAGAATCCTACACAATTCCAAATTGGACACAAGGGAGATGCTCATGCCGCTCAGAACCATGTCCACTTTCAGTATGACCAGTATAATCCCAATGCTGGTGCTCATCCTCACATTCATGTTGTAGGATCTTAATATAATCCTACTTTTGGAGAAGCTCAAGATCAAACTGAGCCCTTGTCCATACCCCCTCCAGATTTGATTACTGTCTTGGGAGTCCTTGCTACCCATGTGGATCATCAGCAGTTTGAGGTAATCCAATCCATCTTGAAAGGGAAAACTCCCTTAGGTTCCTCTGAGCTGACTATCCCAGTTCCTCTAGTCTTCATCAGATCCCCACTCAGGCCATAGAGAGCCTTCGTATCTCCACCAGCGACAAGCGAGCCATCAACATTCTACCTTTTGGTATCCTATCAGACCACATACCTCCATTCTTCCAAATGCCTTCGAGCACGGCGGAAATACTGCCGGATCTCAGCCATATTGTCCACCTTGCCCCAGTTACTCTAGGAGGCAAGCATTCCATACCCATGAGCCACAATCAACTGATCCGCCTTTTCTAGTGTGTTTGACCCCTACAGACCCAACAAGCCTCCACCAAGGAAGCCTAATGCTCCTAGTTCCTCTAGTACGGGTCCAACCACTGAGGGTACCATGTCTCACGAGCAAGTCAGCACTGTGAACAATAACCAAGCTCCATTTGTGAGGAATCAGCCACCGCACTACAATGGTCAGCAGCCTCAGAACCAACCAAGCTTCAGGCCCCTACAGCAGTCTCCCTAGTCTACCTATAACCAACCTCGTCAACAGTCTGGCTACAATTAGGTGCCACCCCCTACATAATACTCCCAGTAAAGGAAACCTCCTGGTCCTAAGAGAGTTTCATACCCACCACTCCCGGAGTCTCTCTCCGACATTTTCAATGTTCTTATGGCAGCCAATACTCTCTCATTGCTGAAAGAGAGGACCATCTGGCCGTAAAATGCTGATACATCCCGCTATTGTGTGTTCCATCGTCAGCCTGGGCACACTGTGGACGTATGCTTCCGATTCAGGGATTATATTCACGATCTTAATGATCAAGGAGGGATTGACTCAGAGGAGATGCGGAAGTATATCATAGCCCTGAGAGCCAAAAGGCCTCAACAGCAACAACAACAACAACAACAACAGATTCAGAGGGCACCCGTTCAGCAGGCAGCACCACAGCTGCCAAATATGGGAATTGTACAGAACCCTCTACCAGATGGCCCAAATCCTCACTAACAGTCAACTCGAGGCAAATAGGGGTCAACAATGGAAAGTAGAGGAGTCCTCCTCTATGTACTCCACCATTCACACTCCTGATAATGCCGTTCAGACACCACGTCCCCTTGTCCACATCACTAAGCCTCCACCAAAGCCGTTAACACCTATCCTACCACCACAACTCATAAAACCCAATCCTACCAAACCCACCATCTCCACTCCACCATCTGCCATCGTTAAACCCGTATCCACTATCCCAATGCCAGTGCCATCACCAAACAACCCCCCACCCATCCATGACCACATCATGCCGTCCAAACCCTTATTACGCATCCCCTTCCCCACATCACCTAGTCATAATAACCCCCAACCCACCAGACCACTCATCCGTATCCTGCAACCTACACCTACTACTCAAAACCATCCTCTCATGTCATCCAAACCCCTCATCATCAACTCGGCAGTTGTCAAACCACCACCACCCTCTACTATTGAGCCGCAACCATTGATGCTCTGGAGCGGCAGGATTTTCAGCAAGGTGTTCCCTCAGTCTGCTGTTCAAAAAGGTCCTTCACAATCAACAGAAGAGGCACAAAATGAAGAGAGTGCACTAGGCACTCAGTATAATCTGCTGAAACACTTACACAAGACATCAGCATGTATCTCTATGCTGGAACTTGGCAAGAGGTCCAAGACTCATCAAGAGGCATTGATAGAGTACTTGCAGAGAGTAAT
Organism: Zantedeschia hybrid cultivar; assembly: GCA_030544215.1. Lineage (NCBI taxonomy): Eukaryota > Viridiplantae > Streptophyta > Magnoliopsida > Alismatales > Araceae > Zantedeschia > Zantedeschia hybrid cultivar. The sequence continues at coordinate 7,050,554 of JARZZO010000013.1, read as the reverse complement.
GGTGAACGAAGATGTGCCTGTGGAGAAAATCACTGCAGTTCTGGTACCACAGGGCGATTAGCCAGCTATTTCATTTCACAATTCTGAATTGGCACCCTTGGCAGTGTGGGGCATGGCTCTGAGCATTACTGTGAACATCTGTCGGAAGGTTGTGGATACATGCTTAGTAGACACGGGAGCTTCCATCAATGTGTTGCCGCCAAGGACATTAGAAATGTGCGGCGTACCAAAGGAAAAGTGGCTACCATCCCCTATATCTGTAACTGCCTATGACAATACCACATGATCTCCATTGGGCATGGTTTACCTCAAAGTAGAACTAGACCCTGTCTGTCATCTAGGGGTCGAATTCCATATTCTGGAAATAGACCCTTCTCTCAAAGGCATCCTTGGACACCCTTACATCAAACTCCTTGAGGCCATTCCTTCCACTAACCATCAGCGCCTCAAATTTCCTTACAAAATGCGCATTGTTAAAGTGACTAGCATGCCAATCCTTGCTGCTACTCATTCTCTTAATGTCAATCCGATTCCCATCCCCACGCCTATTTAGAAACTGATTCTCTCTCTCTTACAAACTTATCTTCCTTCAGCAGACTTGCTGAAATCTACCCTACCCTTGTCATACCCTGTTAGTGCAATAAAACGGGAGAAGTTCATGAGTACCCTAGGATGGAATATCATGATGAAGATTGGATACCAACTGAGGAAAGGTCTGGGAACACAGTTGCAAGGAAGACTTAAGCCAGTTAGGGATGAGAGGATTGTGCCTGAAAGTGGTTTGTGATACAGGCCGGAGAAAGTGAGACACGAGATAGTACAATAGGAAGAGAGTGAAGGAGGACACAAGGTATAGAAAACCATGGTAACTCCCTGCAAAGAAAACCGGGACCCCTTAACTTGGACGTTGACTACTCATTTCGTCAAGGGGCCCGTCATTCAACATGGGGGTGACAATACAGTTGTGATTACTTCGCACTTTGATTTGTATGATGTCTATGGGAGAGATCTGGCTAGGCACTGTGCACTGTTGCTCACATATCAGTCATTGGAGGCTCTGCGGCCTTTAAAGAGAAGAAAGTTCCACGACCCAGAGTGTGAATGGTACAGATGGTTCAACACATGGGACCTTTATATTTGTTTGAATAGACTCTTCTTGCATCCATCTGAACCCAAATGGCCTCCTTTGGTGGAGAATATGATTGAAGGACCTAGGGCCATATTTGACAAGAGAATACTACTTGATGAAAAGACTGATGGAGGGGAAGCTGATGATCCCCATGAAGAAGGCCTGACTACCGACCACCTCTGGAAGGCCACTTACCCCACCCATGTTCACGACGTGCTCCAGGGTAATTACTGAAGACATTTCTCGGGCGCCGCCCATACTTATCACTCTGTCCCCTCGGGACTTCTTCTTTCGGACTCCTTTCGATCTTGAGGAGATCCGTAATATGATCTAGGACATCCTTCTGTATGATTCCCCAAATCCTCTGGCCATGGTGCCATCATCTCTCTTATCTACTTCTATTCCACCTTCTTTTCAGATTCATTCTTGTTTTATGATAAATAAAAAACTCTTCCAAAAAAAAAAAAAGTCAATTCACCAACTTCTTCCCAAATCTTCATTGAGAAAACTTCCTACTACTTGTCCGGATGTACCCTGTTGTGCGGGTCACTCGAGCAGGATTCTCTCTTAAATCTGCTCTACCCCTCCTCTCAGGAGGTTTCACCTGTATCTTATGATTTTTATCTTTCTTCGTCCTTCTTAGGTCAAGATAGGGAGTCTAGTTTTAGGGAGTCTAGTGAAGTTAAGCAAGTTAGGCAGTCTAGGAAATCTAAGGGTAGACGCATTCTAAACAAATATCTCCAAGAGTTAGCCTTCAAGTGCCTTTCATGTTCACAAATCCCTCAGTTTTTAGAAGATCCTATCTAGTTGCAAGAAGAATGTGAGGTGAATGAACTTGTTGATGATGGGTATGGGGTATATGAATTGCTACACGAGAAAGACCCCATGATTGAAGATGAAAATGAAGATGAGGACGCAACTGAGGCATATCCAACTGGAGTGAAAAGATTCGATGAACCCTCAGTTGCCGTAGAGGAACCCACTAAGGAAATCAACCTAGGAACCCAAGATGAACCCAAGGTCGTCCTCATCAGTAAAAATCTTTCTAAATTAGTCGAAGAGGCTTTGGTTCAGGTCTTCAAGGATTACAAGGACACTTTCGCCCAAAGTCATGAAGATATGCTGGGGTTAGACTCATCTTTGGTAGAACATAGATTAACTTTGAAGCCTGCAGCTAACCCGGTTAAACATAAATTAAGGCGATTCCACCCCCAAATAGCTTTAAATATGAAAGAGGAGGTCAGTAAATTGCATAAAGCCAAATTTATTAGAGTTGTCCTCTATCCTCAATGGATGGCAAACATAGTTCCAATCATGAAGAAGGACAAAAAAGTTAGAATTTGCATTGACTTCCAGGACTTAAATAGGGCATGTCCTAAAGATGATTTCCCATTGCCTCACATAGATGTACTCATTGATAACACAGCTGGATATGAGACCTTGTCTTTTATGGATGGTTTCTCAGGGTATAATTAGATTTATTTGGCAGAGGAAGATCAAGAAAAGACGTCATTCACTACACCTTGGGGAACATACTGCTATGTGGTTATGCCATTTGGATTAAAGAATGCTAGAGCCACCTACCAAAGGGCAATGATGGCGATATTTCATGACATGATGCATATCCATTTGGAAGTGTATGTGGATGATTTTTTGGTGAAATATAAGACTAAAGTCGATCATGTTGAGGTTTTGGCTAAGGTGTTGGAAAGATCAAGAGAATATCAATTGAAGATGAATCCCAAAAAGTGCGTGTTTGGTGTTTCATCAAGAAAGTTGTTAGGATTTATCGTAAGTAAACGGGGCATTGAGATCGATTCCAACAAGGCAGAAGCTATCACAGAAATGTCACCTCTCAAGAATCTGAAGGAATTAAAGGATTGATTGGGAGGTTGCAATTTATTTGCCGTTTTGTCTCCCAACATTCACAGAGACGTAGGCCATTTTACGAGCTTACCAAGCTGGGAGTCAAATTCAATTGGGATAGCGAAGTACGAGAGGCGCAGTATTGAGGAGAGGTATCAACGCGCCCGCCAGCGAGCCCGCGAGGGAGGCCACTACAGTGTCTTCACCGTTAGTATCACAGTCTCTTCTGCCTGTGCGGAGTCGAGCACCATGGGACCTCCACTGTAACGACCCATCAGTCTATAATCGGGGAACCGATTACTAAATGGTTATCGAACCATTAAAATTAGGAACCAAACTAGGATCTCAAATAAGTCTAGGAAATAAATGATAAACTAAACTAAACAATTCACACAACATCGAATTGTAAAGAAAGTGCAGGAATTAAAATTTATTACAATTCGAGTCAACTCATTAAATAATTACATAATTCAACTAAAATGAAATAATTATGCGTATAGGCCTAAAAGTTAAAAGAACAACTATATCGGGGCATACCCCGGAACAATGGTTGTTGGCACGCAACCTGATACGAGGCCCCACAACGCTACGTCTGAAGAGAACCCTCACCTGAAAGCCACAAGGGTGAGTCACGCCAGAATGGACTTAGTAGGTATCCTTCGATCCCCACCTCCCACACATACATACCCACAATTGTAACACAATAGGGATATAGACGGATAAGCATAAGTAAAACAAGGAAACTATAGCGACAACGGCAAGATGTTAAACACATGCATTTGTAAATGCAACAGGTACAGTCTACAACCAACGTTCCGGCTAACTACACAAACCACACAGTCGAATGCAGAAAACACCGACCCGCTGGGATAGAACAACAACCCCTCAAATAGCGCGCTGGCTACTCCGGCCTATCTAGTTCTAGGTCATTCTACCTCCTCCCAGCCACGAGTGACACTCCGAAGTGTACCACTCCCACACCGGTACTGGCTATTATCCTTGAGTACACCAGGTGACACTCGCCTACTAGGCGTCACCTTGTCACTCCCACATCGACACTGCGTCACTCCCACACCGACACAGGGTGTCAAGCGCTAACAACTGTCACTCTAGATCCACGATCACAGAAATACAACACAATGCAATCTGATTACATAGAAATCCCCGCCCCCAATGTATGATTTCACGCATGCATTTAATAGAATTATCTAACAATAAACACACATGTTAATTGCAAGGATTAATGTGGTTCCATCTTGAATCGCGTCGCCCATGACCGACGTCATTCAAGACCTCGAAACAGGTTTCCTGTGTTCTGCAGCACTGGGACCCAGGGATATTGGCCTGAATGGCGTCGCCTATAGGCGATGCTATTCAGCTCTTTATCCTACATTGGCCTAAAAAATCGGGAAAATAAGCCGTAAATGGCGTCGACCCAGGTCGACATCATTTCAAATGGTGTCACCTGGTCTCGACGCCATTTGACGCCCGAAATAGACCTTCCTCCAGCCTCTACTGAGCCACATAGGGGTCCCTCTCCCCCAATTGCCCGAAAAACCCAAAATTAGAGGATGGGGAAAATCATGAACACAAAAACACCTTCTTTTAATTCAAAAACCCCTAGAACATGCTCATTCCAAATCCTAAAATCCCCCCACATAATCATAGCATGCTTCAAGATGGGAAGTCATGATTTTAAAACAATCGACATCAAGTGAGGATTGTCACCCTACCGGTTCTTGAACTCCTTCTAGCTCCTTGCCGCCGATCCGCTACACCGCAAACCGCCGCCGGTACCACCGTGGACGCCGTCACTCTACCGGGACGTCGGCCGCCGTCCGGAGAGCAAAGTGCCGCGGAGGAGATGGTGGTGGTAGTGGTGAGAGGTGAGAAGGTATTGGAGTGATGGAAGAGGAAGAGGAGGGGGGATGGGAAAGGGTTCGGAGAGAGGGAGGAGTGAGAGTGAGAATGAGAGAAATGAGAGAAAGGAGGGAAGGCTCGGGCATCAAATCGAAATAGGCTAAATCGCGTCGTTTCCAGACGACGCTATTCAGATGACCGGACGGAGTCATACACTGGTAGATTTCTGAATGGCGTCGACTATGTAAGACACCATTTAGACGATTAGACCAGGGCCGTACACTTAAACCCCAACGCTCGCCCACGTGGCACCCCCGCATGACTCCTAAATGGCGTCTCCTTAGGCCGACGCCGTTCAAAATCGCATCAAGCTTACTCGACGTGATAAAGAGCCCATGCCCCAGGCCTACAAGGACCCAAACTAAGGGGTCCGACATCGAAATCGACCCAACAACTAGATCCGAAACCCTAGTCCTTACATCCTCCATTGCCGCCCCGGGGACCAGATGTGCAAGATGAGGTGCAAAGCTAGTTATATGAGGGCCGTGATGAGAGCTAGCCCTGACGGTGCTGTGATCTTGATGTTGTTATCTTTTTCTTTTCTGATGATGTCATGATGCTGTGATGATGATGCTGTACTTTTGAGTCCTAATCCTGCGAAGATGATGGACTTTTTGATATATGTATGACATTTCCATGATTAGTGTATGAATGGATGTTGAATGGAACTTGTGAATGTTGAGTGCTTTTCCAGTTTGTCTTCAGTTCCCTGTGCACCTGTGTCCTGTAGATCACTTGAACAAACTAGTTAATGTATCTTTTCTGGCTTAGCCCCTTGCCTAATAAGTGACAAACTATCTTGAACCTATCCTTGGTAAAAGGGTCAAGGGGCAAAGTCTTTATTTAATGAAGGCGAATAAAAAGGAATATGTTAATGCAACATCCAAGCATAAAAATGCAAATTGAAAACATAGAAAGTGCAACAGACATGATGCGATAAACGGATGCATTTGTTTTTCAACATATTCGATTTTTAACTTTGAAATATTTCTCTTTTTTGGGGTTTTGAAATATCCATTTCTTTTAGGATTTTAGAAATATTCATTTTTTTTGGATTTTTGAAATATTCATTTTTTTGGGTTTGAAATATCTATTTTTTTGGGCTTTGAAATATCTATTTGTTTTTGGGGTTTTGAAATATTCAATTTTTTTTTAGATTTTTGAAATATGTGTCGCAGCCCAGCTAGTCCCTTCACACAAGGACGCGTAGACAGAAGGGAGTCTACTCCTACGATACCCATGACTTCCCAGGCATCCTAAGTGCACATCAAGGTTCATTTAAGCCATTAGATATCCTCGTCTAAACCTCGCTAGGCTATGACTTATACTGATGGCAAAACCGCCATGCTATGCTATGGCTCCCAACTACATCCGACCAACAAACTCTAGCTAAAAATCTGCTAACGGTAAGTGTTTTGCCTGACCCGGGTCTCTTTCTTCACAACCAAGATGATGTATAATGGATTACCCTGAAACCCTAATGGTCAACTGCGCGACGCTAACCCGAAATTAACACTGTCGTACTGATTGGTAAACCGCTTGCATTGACCTAAGCCCAAAGCCATAAGATAAACTAACCTAGAAACAGCATGGTACTTAGATCAAAAGAGCTTAGTCGCTTGTTATCTTAATTCCCTAATTATCCTTCGGCAACCTAATCTAGAGTCACAATGCATTTATTGTGCTTGTATTCTTGATCCCATTTGATGATCGGACCCTTAGTCAACTAAGACCGTTCCTTAAGCTTGGGGTACACTCCTTAAGGAGAAGGAAAGAAATGGTCTAGAAAGCTCACGAGCGGGTTTCAGAGACCCAGGAAGATTTTCTTCCTTTACCCTATTGTCTGTTGGGGTTCGGCCATTTTCACTTTATAGGGATTTTTCTACTTTGGTTTTGCACCCTTTTATTTTGGATTTTGGCCTTTGATTTGAGTTTGATTTTATGGCCTTTTTCTTTTACTTTTGCATTGGCCTTTGCCTTTTTGCTTTAGGGCGAGTTTTTGATTTTTCCCCTTTTTTTTATGACCGCCTCCTACTAAGACGACGGATATTTTCAGTAGTCTATCCTAAGCCTAGTTCCCACGTCGTGAATCGAGAAGGAAAGAATAGGTTGGACCTTACACTCTCAGTCAGGCTGTCAGTATTCCTTGGACTTCACATCATTTGTTATTCAAGAACCAAGCATGAGTGTGTGTAACATGCCCCTAAATTAGACTACTAAAGACTAAGGAGGGAATTTTGGATTTCAACTTTTATGACTCCACTGGTCCTTGTACCATGCCAGTCGACACAGTTAACTTAGGGATAATACTTCTTAAGGTAATGACCATTCGAAGGGTGAGATAGCTCCTGACCCTCTGCATTGACTATCTTATAAGCTTACTAGGAAAAAACATATGTTATAACATACGGACCACTAGGTTTTATAAAAATTCTTTTAAATACTATGTCACCAAACTTTGAATTTCCTTTCAATAACCTTCTTTTGATAAAATTGTGCGAGTCTATTTTGATACACTCGAGTGTGGTTAGAAACTGCCCATCTCATCTCATCTAAGAGTTCTAGCTGAGCAAGTAGTGCAGAGCGATGCTCGTCAAGAGAAAAACTCCTTGTTCAATTGTACCCTTAATGATGGAATGAGGATCTCGTATGGAACTACCGCCTCCATTCCAAACATTAAGGAATATGGTGTAAGGATTGAGATTTTCGGATCCGGTTTTTGGGGTCAGACCCTGTAGTTCAGGCCCTAGCGGGGCTGGGACCCTATTCTGTTTCGCGTCGAGCCTGCGAGACGCGGTTTAAACGGCGTCCGGCATGGCGGACGCGTTTTAGATTGTGCCACGTGGGTGCCACGTAGACTGGCTTTGGGCCGCGAGAGTACGGCCCTGTCGTGTCGTCTGAACGGCGTCCGCATGGGACGACGCCTTTCAGACTGCGACTCTGGGATTGTCAGAGTACGGCCCTGACATGTCTCCTGAACGGCGTCTTGATGGAACGACGCGTTTCAGAGTCCTGTCAGAGCGGCCGTCACGTCACCTGATAGGCGTCCGTCCTTGTTGACGCATTTTAGCCAGTCTCTGGTTAGCCTCGCGAGCCCTCCTTCTTTCCCTCATTTTTCTTCCCTCTCTCTTCCTCTCCTCCCTTCCGGCGATTCCGGCGGCGGCCCCTTCTCCTCCCTCTTTTCCTCCCACCACTTCATCCTTCCCTCCACTCCATCACCCACCTAGGTCCCACCACTACCACCTCCACTTCCACTGCGGCGTTTTACTCTCCGGACGGCGGCCGACGTCACGGTGGAGTAAGGACGACCACGGCGGTACCGGCGGCGGCGTGGGGCGAGTCGGGTGGACGGCTTGAAGCTTGGAGGAGTTCAAGTAACCGGTAGGGTGACGATTCCTATAGTGTTCAATGTTCAAACCATGATTCTCCCTCTTGAAGCATGTTTTAGATCTATGGTTTTGGGGGTAGAAAAAGCATGTTTAGGAGTTCTTCTTGATGGAATGGGGGATTTCTATGAATGTGGATTTATGATGATTGGATTTGTCTCTCTTTCTCCTCCGTTTTGGGTGATTTTGGGATTTTTGGGGGTGAAAAGGGGAGCCCTCGGGCTCGTGACAGATCTGGTTCCTGGCGTTGAAAGACGTCGTGCATGGACGACGCCTTTTTGAAGGGCGTCGGGCCATCATGACACCTTTTAGGCAGGAATCGTTTTACTGAGGCTTTGTCAGTTCGGGGATTCTGGGACTAAAAGACGTCATGGGTGGGCGACGCGATTCGTAATAGCGTCGGGTAACCATGACGCCTTTTAAGGCAGAAATCCCCTGATTAATGTTTTCTGCAAATCCTGGATTTCTGTGCTAAATGGCGTCTGAGGATGTTGACGCCTTTCAAAAGGCGACCGCTGGTGTCGATGCCTTTTAGGCCAGATTCTGAGGCCGATGTTTTATGAACCAGTACATGGAGCTTGAATGGCGTCGGCCTTGGGCGACGCGATTCAAGACAGAAGTACACTAATTCATGCCAGTAAAATGTGTTCATACTGCTAGATAGATGGTTAATGCATGCTTTAGTGCACTCGATAATGATGGATTCTTCATGACCAGATGGCACTGCGTTGTGCGTCGTGCGATCGCGGGCTTTTCACGTGACCAGATCGTACTGTGCCGGGTTTTGTGTTACTGTGGACCTGGAGTGACAGTTGTAGCGCTTTATCACCCTGTGCTGGTGTGGGTGGAGCACAGCGCTGGTGGGGGCGTGGGCGGGGTGACGCCTAGTGAGAGAGGGTCACCTGGTGAACCCCGGGGTCAGCTAGTACCGGTGTGGGAGTGGTACTTTCGGAGTGTCACTCATGCTGAGGGAAGGAGTAGCCACCTGAGCCAGTTGGGCCGGAGTAGCTAGAGTGCTATCCGAGGGGTTACTGCTTGGTCTCAGCGGGTCGATGTTTTCCCCACTGTTGTTTGTGTGGCTGGCGTGTTCTATCGAGACGGCGGTTGTGGGTTCCCTAGTCGTCTGGTTTAGAAATATGCATGTTTAATACATTTCGACTGCATGTGATTCGCATTGAGATCTAGAAATAGTGATTACCACTGTGCTTGTTACTTTACCGTCAGTTGTATTTTTTTCACTTGTGGGTGTGTGCGTGGGCAGTGGGGATCGAAGGATCCCTACTGAGTCTTGTCTTTGAGACTCACCCCCCTGCGGTTTTCAGGTGAGGACTCCCGGCAGACCTAGCGAGGAGAGTGCGGCTATGTGTTGAGCGCCGTCAGCTGTTATTCCGGGGTATGTCCCGACGTAGTTGTTATTTCATTTTTGGCCTGTATGATTAATTATTCCTTTTCTATTGGAGTATGTAATTATTTTCTGTATCGAGTCGCATTGTAATAACTTTTAATTCCTGCATTTTCATTTCAAATTCAATGCGATGTGAATGTTTAGCTTAGTTTATTATTTATTTCCCAGACTTACTTAGATCCTGGTTTGGTTCCAAATTAATGATTCGGTACCCATTTAATAATCGGATCCCCGATTATAGGGTGGCGGGTCGTTACATATGGTATGGGGTTTGCCCATTGGGAGTGCATATTGAAGTTCGGTAAGTCCATAGAGCCTCCACCAGTTTTTCTAGCCAATTTGCATATTTGGTAGACTTACATGTTTTCTTGATGATTTTGATCAAGGTTTTGTTAGTGGCCTCTACTTGACCGTTGCCTTGTAGATAATATAGGGAAGAATGATGCGATGCAATGTTATATTGGTTGCAGAGATCCTTTAGCTCTTGTGTGATGAACTGAGATCCATTGTCGGTGATGATGGTGCTTGGAATCTCGAATCTGGTGATCATGTTCTTCATGATGAACTTGCATACTATTGACGCTTTAATCTCCACGTAGGCTTCAGCTTCCACCCATTTCATGAAATACTCCGTCACCGTGAGGATGAACGATTTTTGTTTGACGAGGAGTTAGGATCACCAAGGGGACCAATGATGTCAAATGCCCATACGGAGAAAGGCCATAGGGAGGACAGAGGATGGAGTGAAGATGCAGGGGAGTGAATTTTGTCAGCATGGAGTTGACATTTGGCACACCTACGGACCTACACAATCTTCTTCCATGGTTGGCCAGTAATATCATTGTCTAAGGATCTTCTTCGCTAACATTTGTCCATTGACATGGCCACCACAAACTCTAGTATGAGTTCCTTCCATAATTTCCAAAGCTCATCTTCAGCTAAACATCTTAAAAGAACACCATAGAATCCTCTTCTGTAAAGTTCTCTTGCAACCAGGGTGTACCTCTGAGCAATTCTCCGGATAGCCCTTTTCTTCTCAGCAGTGGCTTCTTCTGGGTATGATTGATCTTCACAATATTTGACAATCTCATAATACCATGATTTTTCCTCATCTTCCATCTCTTCTTGTAATTCTAACAACATATTTCTCTTTTCTCCACAATATCTCCATTCCAAACTTTCTTCAACAATTTCTCCTTAACCTTAAGAAAAGTAGGGTCCTCTATAGTAGGGGAAAGACGCATGTGGACAATAATTGATTTGTGGGAAATCCAGGGAAGATGCGAGAGCATCAGCTAGAACATTCTGATTTCGAGGAACATGGACGAAGATCAATTTGGTGAATAGCTTGACATAAGTAGATGTGAGTTCTTGATAAGGCTTGAGTTTGGGATCAAGGGTGCAATTTCTGGTGAATACTTGGCGAAGGATGAGTTTACTATCACCTATGATTCATAATTTGGTGGCACCATGAAGATGAGCAACCTCGATGCCGACAAGGAGAGCCTCATACTCAACTATATGTTGGTAATAGGAAAGGCAAGTTGAAAGGCCTGAGGAATAGTGACACCTTCTAGTGATAGGAGAACAATGACAATACCCTTACCATGAGAATTCAGATCTTCATTGAAATGCAGAGTCCACATGTCATGAGTCAGTTTGTTTATGGACATCACTTCCTCATCCGGAAACTCCGATTGAACTGGGTCAAATCTGAGAAGAGGGTGATGAGCAAGATGCTCTGCTTTGGCATAGCCCTTAATTGCTTTCTGTTGAATATATGTGATGTCAAATTGGGAAATGAAGCTCTGTCAACGTGCTAATCTATCTGTAAGGACGAATTTTTCAAGAAAGAATTTGATAGGATTCATACTAGCGATGAGATGGACTTCATAGGCTAGAAAGTAGTGTTTTAACTTCTAAACCACCTATACTAGTACAGCACAAGTTTTCTCCATTGCCATGTACCTTTGCTCTACAGGGTTGAGGAGTTTAGAGAGATAGTAAGTTACCCTCTCCTTCCCTTCTTCATCTTCTTGCGCCAAGATATCCCCCACCGAGTCATCTAGGACAGAAATATATAGAATCAAATGTTTGTCTGGACATGGGAGTCTCAAGACAGGAGGACTTGCGAGATATCTCTTTAATCCATCGAATGCCTCTTAACACTTATCATCCCAATCAAATTTGACTCCCAACTTGGTAAGCTCGTAAAATGGCCTACATCTCTATGAGTGTTGGGAGACAAAATGACGAATAAATTGCAACCTCCTAATCAATCCTCTTAACTCTTTCAAGTTCTTAGAATGTGGCATTTCTATGATGGCTTTTGCTTTGTTGGGATCGATCTTAATGCCCGTTTGCTTACAATAAATCCTAACAATTTTTCTGAAGAAACACCAAATAAACATTTTTTGGGATTCATTTTTAGTTGATATTCCTTTGATCTCTGCAACACCTTAGTCAAGACCTTAGTATAATCGGTTCTAGTTCTAGATTTCACCAAGAGATCATCTACATACACTTCTAAATGGACATACATCATGTCATAAAATATTATCATCATAGCCTTTTAGTAGGTGGCTCCAACATTCTTTAGTCCAAATGACATGACTATGTAACAATACGTTCCCCATGGCGTAGTGAACGATGTCTTTTCTTCATCTTCTTCTGCTAGGCGAATTTGATTATATCCTAAGAAACCATCTATAAAAGATAGGGTTTCATATCTAGTTGTGTTATCAATAAGGACATCAATATCAGGTAGTGGGAAATCATCTTTAGGACACGCTCTGTTCATGTCCCAAAATTCAATACAAATTCTGACTCTTCCATCTTTCTTCATGACTGAGACTATGTTTTCTATCTATTGAGGATAGAGGACAACTCTAATAAATTTAGCCTTGTGCAATTTGTCGACTTTTTCTTTCATTTTCAAGGCCATCTGAGGGTGGAATCGCCTTAATTTTTATTTAACCGGGTTAGCTCCAGGTTTCAAAGTTAATTTGTGTTCTACCAGAGATGAGTCTAACTCCGGCATATCCTCATAACTCCAGGCGAAAGTGTCCTTGTATCCTTGAGAACCCGAACTAAATCCTCTTCATCTGATATAGAAAGACTTTTACTATTGAGGACGACCTTAGGTTCACCTTCAGTTCCTAAGTTGATTTCTTTGGTGGGTTCTTTTACAGCAGTTGATGGCTCATCAAATCTCTTCATTCCGCTAGCATATGCCTCTGTCGCATCCTCATTTTCTTCTTCTCCTTCAATCATGGGGTCTTTCTCATGTAGCAACTTATACACCCCATATTCATCATTGATGTATTCATCTACCTCACATTCTTTTGGCAACTGGATAGGATTTTCTAGAAGCTGAGGGATCTGAGAACAAGAATGGCACTTAGAGGCTAGTTCTTGGAGGTATCTATCTGGGATACGCCTACCCTTGGATTTCCTAGCCTTCCTAAGTTGTCTAGACCTATCTTCACTAGACTCCCTATCATAACCTAAGGAAGACGAAGAAGGATAAAAATCATGGGATACATAATGAGATACATGTGATGTCCCCTGAGAGGAGGGGGCAGAGCATATCTAGAAGTGAATCTTGCCCGAGTGACCTATGTGACGGGGTGCACTCAGACGAGAGGTAAGAAGTCTCCTTAATGGTAACTTGGGAGGATGTTGAGAACATGACGTTTTTTGTTTTGGGATTTTCAGTGATTATGAAGCAGAAGTGGATCTGGGAAAGGGATGGAGTAAGAACAGTAAAAAGGAGAATGGCAATAGGGCCAGAGGATTTGGGGGATCATAAAGCAATATGTCCCGGATTGTGTCATGGATCTCCTTAGAATTGGTAGGAGTACGAGGGAAGAAATCCTGTGGGGAAAGAGTAATCAGGATGGTTGGTGCCTTGGGAATGTCTTTAGTGATCATCCAGGCCCAAGTCGGGGCCAACAACAGTGTTCTGAATAAAGTGTGGAGGTTGATGACATGGGAGGGATAGGTGGCCAACCAAAGATGGTCTGTGGTCAAACCTTCTTCATAGGGGTCATCAGGTTCCCCTTTATCAGTCTATTCATCCAGCATAATTCTCTTATCAATGATAGAGCCAGGTCCTTCAATTATCTCTTCCACCAATGGCGGCCATATGGGCTCTATGGGATGGAGGAATAATCGGTTCAAAGCAATGTATAGATCCCATATGTCAAACCACCGGTACCATTCACATTTCGGGTCATGGAACTACCTTCTTTTTAGAGGCTGCAGAGTCTCCAAGGATTGGTAGGTGAGTAGGGGGGTGCACAGTGTCTGGCTAAATCTCTCCCATATACATTATGCAAGTCAAAATGGGTGGACAATATCTAGGTTAATGGATCCTGATTTTCCTTACACGGTACCACTATGGTCTACCACACTTTAATTCCTCCATTTTTCTCCTGTTGTACTATCTCATGTCTCACCATCTCAGGTTTGCAACCTAAGCCACTTCCCGGTACAATTCTTCCGTCCTTCACATGCTTGATCCTTCCTTGTAATTGTGTTCCCAATCCTTTCCCAGGTTGATATTCTATCTTCATCATGATGCGCCATCCTGGGGTGTTCATAAATTTGCCCCGCTTCATTGCACCTAAGGGATATGAGGAGGGTGTGGTGGACTTTAGTGGATTAGTTAATGGAACGCAAGTTTCTAGGAGGGAGAGAATAGGCTTTTGAACGGGTTTCGGGGTAGGAGTTGGATTGATAGTGAAAGTATGAGTAGCAATGAGGATAGGCATGCTAGTGACTTTGACAATCCAGCCCTTGTAAGGAAATTTGAGGCATTGATGATTGGTAGAGAGTACGACCTCAATGAGCTTGATGTAAGGGTGACCGAGAATGCCTTTTAGGGAGGGATCTATTTTAAGAATGTGGAATTTGACCTCAAGATGTCAGATAGGGCCCAATTCTACCTTAAGGTAGACCATGCCTAGTGGGGTGGTATTATCATAGGCAGTCACAGAGATAGGAGAGGGTACCACTTCTCTTTTGATACGCCACATAACTCCAATGTTCGGGGCGGTAATACATTAATGGAGGCTCTAGTATCCACGAGACATGTGTCGATGGCCTTCCGACAAATATTCACTATAATGCTTAAGGCCATACCCATGCGGCCAGGGGTGCTAACTCAGAGGCATGAAAATATATGGAAGGTTGATCACTTTGTAAAACCAGGACAGTGGTAATTTTCTCCACCGGCACGTCTTCATTCACTATAACTCTTTGCAACTATTCTATTAATGCTTCTTGGTGTGTCTTGGACCTCTTAATTAATTCCAACACGGAGATGCGAGCTAGAGTTTTGTCAAGGTGTTTTAGTAGGTCATATTGAGTGCCTGGTATACTCTCTTCATTCTGCTATTCTTCTGAAGGTTGAGGAAGGCTTTCTTGTACAGCTGATTGGAGGAACACCTTGTTAAAGATCCTGCTGCTCCAGAGCACTAAGGGTTGTGGCTCAGGGGCAGGTGGTGATGGTAGGGTTATAACTGTTGTAGGCTTGGTTATCAGGGGTTTGGAAGGCATGAGTTGAGTAACATGTGGGGATTGTGAGATGCGGATGCGTGGTTTGGTAGGTTAAGAGATGTCATAGCTGGTTGGCACGAGGAAAGGGATGCGAAGTAGGGGTTTGGATGGCATGATGTGGTCATGGACATGTGGAGGTGATGGGTTATTTGGCAAAGGTTTTGAGATGACGAGAAGGGGTTTGATGGTTGATGGTGAGTGTAGACACGTTAATTTTGACATCATTTCGAGTAAATTTCATATCATATAATAATGCCTTAGAATGGTCTGATATTTAATCATTGGTTAATTTGTATTAATCCTTTTGAGTTAATTATCTAAATAGTGTTGGGTCAAACAGACATGATTTAAGTGAATTAATTAAATTGATTTTAACTCAAATTTCAGTTAAAATATGAAGAAGTCTAAAAGACGTCGACTTGTGTAGACGCCATTTAGGGTTTATTTCTATTTTGATATTTAAATTTGAATTTTAATTAATTGATTAATTAGCTAAAAGACATCTGCTAAGTACGACGCTATTTAGGTTTCCTAAGTCGTTTCTATCTCTTCCGGATGTTTATCCTTATCTTGATTAGTCTAAAAGGCGTCTTTACAGAGCGACACTTTTTATCTAATTACAGATAAAGATAAACTTTTCCCGGATGTTTATCCTTATCTTAATCAGTATGAAAGGCGTCTCCCATGGGCGACGTGTTTTAGACTAATTACAGATAAAGATGAATTAATCTGTACTTATCTGTTGGTTAAGCTGGATAAATCTCAAGATTTCTTCATGTAAATCCGCGGATGTAAAGAAGTCTATAAATACCCTGCCTCTTGAACGAGTGATAGAGAGTGATGTTGAGTGATAATTAGTAATTATTTTGGTGGCGATTGGAGAAAAGAAGCTTGACGACGTCCGAACGCTGAGGTGCTGCTACTTCTAGAAGTCGGCATCCTTTCTTCATCCGTCCAAGATCTATTGAAGACCAAGGCTTCCAGGGGCCATCCAGCTTAGCTTTCTTTTAATTGCTACATATTTTTTCACATTTTTCATCCAATTAGTCTCACGTTTTTCATCACATCACTACATGCAACACACACAACACTAGCATCATTTTCAAAACCTATTTGTTAAAGGGGTTTAAAAGACCATCCCAACAAGTGAGTTTACCTGCTTAGTCATGTTTAAAATTTTCTCTGGAATGGATACTACTTCTTCCTAAGTTCTCATCATTGTTCTTCATTTCTTTCTATTTCTTGCGAGGTACAAAGGAGAATCAAGGGGAAGGGATTAACAGCAAACAACAAGGAATCTGGACGATCCTAAAAAACTCAATAGCAGCCAAAGCAAGAACAAAGACAAGAAAGGGCTCTCTTTCTTCAGCCGGCTGAAGGAGGGGAACCAAGAGTTCAACATCTCCCACATCCAAACAGGTAGGCGATCAAATCTTCTTTTGAAATTTTTTAGTCAAAAGTTTCTGGCGATCACATCACTTAGTTTTTTTTTAATAGGTTTATTTTGCACTTAAACAACAT
The DNA here is from genome assembly GCA_030544215.1 of Zantedeschia hybrid cultivar. Taxonomy (NCBI): domain Eukaryota; kingdom Viridiplantae; phylum Streptophyta; class Magnoliopsida; order Alismatales; family Araceae; genus Zantedeschia; species Zantedeschia hybrid cultivar. The sequence goes on along the minus strand of JARZZO010000013.1, from coordinate 7,033,765 downwards.
AGTTTTTCATGATAATCACATACTCATTTTAAGCACTCACAGTGAAGGCATGGATATGGTGTGTGTGGTAGGATTTGGTCTCATATGTTGTGGTGGCGGAGTGGATGTTGGTTGATTAGGGAAGGGGAATGGCCTTGGTGTAGGTTTGGTGATGCGAATGATGATGCATGGTGGTTTAGTGGAGGGATCAGGCGTATGGATGGTGGAGTATACGGAGGATGACTCTTCTACCTTCCATTATTGATCTCGATTTACTTCCGACTGGCTGTTGGTGAGGATAGAGGCCCTTTGTTGGTTAGGGTGCTCCGGAGCGGATTCTGGCCAATGTTTGGCTATTGTGGTGCCGCTTGCTGAGTTGGTGCTCGTTGAGCTTGCTATTGCGGTTGTTGTTGTTGTTGAGGCCTCTTAGCTTTCAAGGCCGTGATATACTTGTGCATCTCCTCCCAGTCATGGTCAGTGAAACTGAAAACATACATCATGAATGTCATGAATATAGTCCTGAAACTGAAAATATACATCAATCGTGTGCCCAGACTGGTGATAGAACACATAATAACGTGACGTGTCGACATTTTGTGGCCAGATTGTCCCTTCCTTTGGCAATGTGAGGGCGTTGGCTGCCATGAGAGCATTAAAAATGTCGGACAGGAACTCCGGAAGCAGAGAATATTGTGCTCTCTTAGGACCAGGTGGTTTCCTTGGTTGGGAGTACTTAGTGGGTGGGCGTACCCGATTGTAACTTTGGTGCTGACGAGGTTGGTTGAAAGCAGGCTGAGGTGGATGTTGTTGCTGGGGCTTGAACCCTTGCGGATTTTGGGGATGTCAGTTGTTGTAAGGTGAGGGTTGATTTCTTACAAACTGGGTATTGTTGTTGTTCATAGAGATCACTTGTTTATTAGATATGGTGCCTTCAGTGGTTGGGCCAGTGTTGGAAGGGTTGGTGTATTGGGTTTCCTGGGTGGAGGCCTATTGGGTCGGTAGGGATCAAAGAGGCTGGAGAAAGTAGAGTCTTTGAATGCATTCTAGTTATAGGGTGCCCTCTCATAGATCTCAGCCATATTAGTGAGGTTCTTTAATGTGAGGACCATCTTATATTGGGGTGTAACATTGGCAATCATCATCTTGACCTGCTCAGACTCGGACAAGTGATCTTTGACTTTCTCAGCCATTGCACACCATCTATTAGCGAATGTAAAAAAAATCCTCATCTGGCTTCATCCTTTCAGACACCAGATCTGCGATGGAGAGAGATGGGGCGACACGATCCTTGTATCGTTGTAAGAACCTCTTAGAAACTGTGTCAATGTCTTCAGTATCAGTCGGATCCAATGAAAAGAACCATTCGAGGGCCGATCCCTCTAGCGATCTTCAGAATAGGAAGGCTAAGGATCTCTTGTCATTATGCCAGAATGAAGACTCATAGAGGAATTCCTTTAGATGTATAAATGGATTGCCAGTGCCATTGTATCTCCTATAGACCGGCATCTCTGATGGCAATAAATGGAGTATTAGTAAGGCCGATACAGAAATCTCTGGGGCGGCCTTGGCATCAATCATCCTCTATAGATCTTTGTAATGTTCATCCATTTGGTTCATTTTAGTTAGGAGGGCCTATGTGAGAGGATCAGTCGGTTGAGGGGGAGATGTATAGAAAGCTTGCTTCCTAGAATAGTTAAGATAAGGCACATAGTATGGCTATGGTTCGGCAGAGTTTTTGCTGTGCCCGAGTGCATTTGGAGGAATGGGGGTGTGAGTCCTCAAGGGATAGCGAGTAGTAGACTGTTGCTGACCCACCTGCCGTGGGGTAGATATACGAAGGCTTTCCATGGCCTGAGTGGGGACTTGATTAGATAGTGGCAGAGGGAATGACGGGTTGAAAAGAGCTCGAGGGAGCCTTCCCTTTCGGAATGGCTTAGATAGCCTCAAGCTGCTAAGGGTCCATATGGGTGGCAAGGACTTCGAGAGCGAAGACCAAATCAAGGGTAGGATTGAGAGATGAGGGCTCAGTTTGGTCCTGAGCTTCCCCGGAAGTGGGATTGCATTCAGATCCTATAGCGTGAACTTGGGAACGGACATGACAACAAGAAGTGGGTTGTATTGATCATATTGGGGTTTCTCCAGATGAAACTGAATCTGGCTTTGAGGATCATAAACATCCTCCTCATGGTCGAACAGGTTATTGTACTCATACGCAGCCATTCCAACAATTCTACCTGAGCGTAGCATCATTATAGCAAAAGGGGCTCAAACAATTTTGCAAACAATTCCAAACAAGTGGATGCTTACGTTTCTTGAGGATTCCTTGTTGAGATTAAATGAATTTTAACTGAGGATGAATTCACTTAAGAAGGGTAGATTCCTAGTGTCAATTCAATTTTTCTCTATTGTTGTCTATGGCTTTACACTCACCACGAATGAGACGTCTAACTGGGTACTTCAATGGTATAGCTTGCCCAATGAGCAAAGAGGGAATCCTTCGCTTTTAGAGACTTATGGAGGTCTCAACACAAACAACTCTAGTCTGACCGAGAGGGACCGACCCCAATCAAAGAGAGTTATGAGTGTCAAGAAGGGTGAATCTCCTAGAAAGAGGGAGGGTGGACTCCAAATGCGTATGACCTGTGACCTGGGTGGTCTCTAATGTAATAAACAGAAAATAAACAGTGATGAGCAATGATCCAAGGGGCATCTGTTCAGAAGGACTTGGTTCCTGAATCGCGTCGGTCTGTGTTGATGTGATTCAGTGGACTAAGTCTCCAAACAAATACTCTTTAGGTAACAAACTGATCGATTGAAAGACATCGGTAACGGATGACGTGAATCAAAATGCATCATTCTGAGTCGATGTGATTTTAAACCCATTACACAAATTAGTAAGGGGCTCTCTCCTTCAACCAAAAAGAATATGAAGGAAAAATAGAAGATAATCCTGAACACTCCAATCTGTGAATAACATGCAATTTTATCAAATCAAATCAAGCGCCAACCATTCACAATACAACTTCTAAAGGTAATTGTTAGGAAACCAAGACTTGCCACCAAGAGTGTGCACGAGGTGCACAAAGGGTAAAATGTAACCAAGCTCGAGGAGCATGAAAGAGGGGCACACGAGGGTGCCAAGGATGCATGAGGGTGCTAAGGGTGCACACGAGGGTGCTACATATAAAAGAGAGTGAATGAAAAGCAAACGACAAAAATAGGTCCCACCGTAATTGCCAAAAAGCTGTGAGTGCTCAATTGTGTGCTATTATATCATGAATTAATATTAACATGATTAACATGAAAATTGTGATCGCCAGAGATCGAGGATCTTAAATGAAACAAAAGGGTGATCGTGACTCACCTTTTCCAAGACGGTTAGGGATCCTTCTATTTCCTCCTCTTCAGTTGGCCAAAGAAGAAGAGCCTTTCTTTTGAATTTCACTGTCTTTTGATCAAATTGTTCTCTCTTCAAATACCTTGCAAAAAAGAAGACAAGAAAAACAAAAGAGGAAGAAATAATTAGAACTTATGAAGTGTAGTATCTATTCTAATAAGGAAGAAGTCATGCAACTCAGTCACTAAGTTACTCACTTGCTTTGCTCTTTCTAAAACCCCTATATGCAATAAGTGGATTCTACTATGAAGTGCTTACGTGAAAAGTGTGAATGATGCAATTAACTAATGAAAACCATTGAAAAGTAATGAAGAACTAGAAGGAACAAGAAAGAAAGAGAAGGATTGATTGGCCCCTCCAAAGCCACCAGATTTCTAGCCTCCAAGAGAAAGCTTGGAAGGAAGAAGAAGACATTCCAAGACGTTGTCCATGTTCAAAGCAGTGAACCCCTCCTTTCACCTTGAGATGAGTATCAAATAATGCTCTGGCCAACCTCTTTGAAGGCTCAAAGAGGTAACATATATATAGAGAGCTCTTTTTAGGTTTTTAAGCCCCAAATGCCTCTACTTCGGCCACCTCATTACCACAGATAATTACTATCAAAATAGAAACATTTCAACCATGAAAACTAGATAATCTCGGCTAAACCATACAGATCATTATGTCACTGAAATGTGTCAACCTCAGACAATGCCAATTATAAAGGCATCAGCCTATCCGGACGTCTTTTAGAGGGGCCAAATAAGAAAGATAATATCGAGAAAAGGCAAGATAATCACAAAATCTCTAATTCACGTCAACTATGAAAGACGCTATTTAGATAAATAGGAAATTGATTGAGATTCAAATTAGCAATCGACTAAGATTAGCAAAGTAAATTACGTCGACTATGGACGACGCCATTCAACTTAGTCCTTATCCAATTAATATAAGCCAAAATTAATTTTGTGAAGAAATCTAAATGACGTCGACCTTAAACGACGCTACTTAGAAAATCTTCAGAAAAATAGTAAAAGTTAATCAATGATTAAAAATCAGACTATTTCAGAGCATCATAAACATGATATGAAATTTACTCAACATGAAGTCAAAATTAGCGTGTCTACACCCTTCTCTGACCTGAGCATTCAGCTTGGAAAGTCCTTCTTCCTTGATTTGTAGTCTTGCAGTTTTACTAGACAAAGATTTAAGCTGCCCTTATGATATTAAAGGATCGTCCTGCCTACGGTGCAAGCTCTTCCTTAGGGCGTCCAACTTAGCCTTGGCGGCCACAAGCTCATCTTCTAGGCATCGTACATTCTCTTGCAGCAAGGCCTCCTTTTGTTTGAAACCGGCAATCTCTTCTTGTTGTTGCATGATCTAAAGAGAAAGTGGTTGAATTTTAAGTTGTATTCAAGGCATTGGAAGGATAAAGCTTGACGCCGATCTTGAATCACAGTTTATATGTGTTCTAGGCGTTTGAAGTACTTTAAATCTATGGAGGCTATGGGCAACCATTCGTCTAGATAAGCACCTGCTAGATGAATCCAAGTAATCATGCTATTTACCTATGGTTGAAAAAGAGCATATGACAAGCTGGATTCACGGCGTATCATCTGCTTCAAAATTTTCACATTAGCATCGATAACATTAATTCCTTCTATACCAAATCCAGCAAGGATGGAGGGAATAACAAGTTGCACATAATCATCAATGGACCAATCTATGGGAGAATGACCGTCAGCTAAGGGTACCAAAGGCAAGACACTAGGTGACACCTCAACATTAGAAGAAAAAAGCACTATAGTTGTGTCTGCGATGCTTGGTATAGTCGAGGGAAAAACTCTCGATAGTTATGGCCAAAGGAAAAGTTATGGCAAAGCCCGAAAGTTCTCTCATGATGATAGGATCAGGCATTATCTGTGCAGGGGATGTTTGACACACCTATATTATAATGTCAATAAGCCCAAGAATATGTGCAATGGAGCTTAATCTACAAGGGGTAGGACGAGAGACTACTAGTTGCTGACCCGACGAACTCGGCTTCGAGTCAGCCTCGTTATGGCAGCCTTTTGAGGTTACCATGGGTGAGGTCATTGAGCCGACGCCATTGGAAGTTGAAGGATAGTCAAAAGCAACTGCAAATCCCTGGGACCCTATTTCAGACTGGTTAAGAGGTAAATTGGGAATTGGAGCTTCCACTACACTGACAATTAAAGGAATCATGACTTCAGTCGAGGATGCGGTCCCCAAAACTATTGGAAGTACTTATAGTCCAATAGAAGTTGGAGAAGTAGTAGCTTTGCCTAGAAAGGTCTTCTCTGTATGATCAGAAGGGGCTGATGAAGCTGTTAATGTAGAAAAATCCATGTCTCTTATATCCGAGACATGAAGAACTTCGATTTCTTATGAATGGATAAGAGATTCCAGTTTAAAGAAACATACATGATAAGTACAATGATTTCTCAAACAAGAGCAAAGTAGAGAAATTATGAAAGGGGGCTACCTCAACAGCATGGGTCATTTGAACAAAATGTGCTCCAGACACTAAGTTTTATGAATCAAGTTCTGTAAATTAAAAATCATAAGAAGGGAAGAAATGATATGATAAGACTGCATTTGTCAAGTTCAAAATGACTAACTTGGCCTTCTGATGAGGGTTAACCATCTATAGCTAAGGGAGTGTCGTTGGTCAGCGGCTCAGTAGTGCGTAAAGGGGAAGAATATGGAGGAGAAATATGGCTAAACTCTTCTACATTTGAATAATATTTTTCAGCAGCCGGCCTCTCTTTTTTGCTCGCCTTTGCCCGCAGGCATAGTGATTGGCATTGTGGCAGTACTGCCCTGGTAGGGGGATCAGATTGTTTAACCCCCTTGCGAAGTCTTTTGCGACCTACTTTACCCATCCTACAAAAGGAGGTAAAAAAGGTCATTTGTCATAAATGCCAAGGTCTTAGAGGCTTAAAGTTGAAAGTATAGAACACACCACCCTTGTCACGGGGAAGCGAGATTGGAGGGCTTGTTTGCTTAGGAGTAGAAAAACACTCTTCAAAATCCAATATCCATCATAGGACGGGATTGGAAGCTGTTCGAGGGTCCATCTCGTACCTCTTTTTGTGCGACCATCTGTAGTAGCTTCAATCGCTTTTCCTATCGTGATAGGCTCAATAGTGGTTACTATAGTAGATGGTGCTTCAGAAGCAAGCGGAGGGAAATATGAAGGTCCTTGTGCTTGAGTCATAGCCTGCTTATGCTCATGACGAAGATATTTGTCTACTAGAACTACAAGGACCATCATGAGGATTATAATGCAAGAAGATATATGAGATCAAGAGGATATATATATATATATATATATATATATATATATATATATATATATATATATATTGAAGCACTTACAACTGTCTCCCCTTTTCCAAGCCAAATCAATTCAAAACGAATCGGCGCAGAACTAGTTTAAATCGGCCATAGTTTTGAAGAGAAGTTTTTTGCCCTGAAGAATAACCCGGTTCAAGATAAACCGACCCAGAATTAGCCCGAGCCAAGTGCAGAATCAACATTTAATGGTTCTTTCCAGACTGAAGCTATACTAAACACAGTAAACTAGAGAGATTGATTAAGAATTTAATGTCTTTAAGTGGGGCTGGTTTAAGAAAAATTGTGAGCCGCTTAAAAGACATGCAACAGATTATATGTTCAATGAATCTGATGGCCAAGGGACAGTTCAAAGGACATGGACGCATGTGGTTCTCTTCTTCACCTTTGGCTCTCGCACGCAAACCACATGCATGGGCATTTGTTGTCATAAAAAATTAATCAAGTATCAAGTTTTTTTTTTACAAAGTTCAAAGGGCTGAAAATGGGCCTGAGCCTAAGAGGAGTTTAAAGCTATCCAAAGGTAAAGGGCCTATGTAGAAAGAAGGGTGATGGGCCACAGGTTTATAAGCTGCTAAGGGGCCTTAGACCCAAAAGTGGTGGGTCGGCCCATGAAGATGGGTGCATTATAGAAAAAAGAGGACAAAGCCCACTTTTTACTTCCCCAAGCAAGAGGCCTTGTGGTTCCCCATGGGTAAAAAGCTTCTAAAAGGGTTAGGTGAAAAGTAAAAAGCATAGGTGACCTACCATATCAAGACAAATGCCATTCTCCTATTGGCTCATCCCCAACCACCATGGAGATATTTTGTTCTCCCACTCATTGCCAACCAATGGAAGGCAACCATGTGTATTATTCCTTTGAGCCTTCCAATCACAAAAAATCCATATTGCAATTATTTTTATTTGTCCATAGAGAAAAAGGATATTTGGCTTCATGCTATTGGCCACCTTATGATTGGGGAAGGATATTCTTCTACCCTCCTTTTATCCTACCCATTAGAGAGCATCCTATATCCTTTATCCCTTTATGGTTCCCTTTAATGGCTAAAGAAGTTGCGGGAAGGGTATAAAAATGCACAAGGCAGCCCCCATCGAAAGTTGGAGATGGTGGGAAAGAGGGAAAGGAAAAAAGAAGGAGACAAGAGAGAAGAAGAGATAAGCCATCCCCACCCCCTATTGGTCCTGCAGCAAGAAGGAAGAAGAAAAGAAGAAGAAGAAAAAGAGAAGAAGAAGAAGAAGAGAAAAAAGGAAGAGAGAGGAACAATGGAGAGTATGATCGTGAGTAGTCCCCTGCTCAAGTTCTAAAAGGTTAGAGGGAGAAATGTGAGGGATTCCATGTGTGTACCTCTTTTACATTCCCATTTATTTTTAATTTTTCATATTCTTCTATCTCTCCCATGTGTATTCTCCAAGCTTAATGTGTTATATACAATGAAATAGTCTCAAAGTTTATGTCCCTATTTAGCTTTTTGTCTAAACTTTTCTTTGTTTTGATAAGTTTGTGCTTAATAAGTGTGAGTTCCTTCTGTGCGGAATGGAAGAGGGCACCCTTAAAATCACGAGGGATGTGTTTTTTAAGCTCTAAACCCTCAAAAAATCATTTTAGAAGTTTGAATGTATGCTTCTGTCCAGATTCCTGTGCACAAATTCATCCACGTTGTGATCTTATGAGCCTAATCTTGAGGTATTTGTTAATCATGGGCTTGATTCGGTGAATGCCCACAATATAAGCTACGATCCTAGAGCGGCCAAGAGTCGTTATGATGCATTTAAGGCTCAATTTCTCTTGATTATATAAGTGTTATGTCCTTGGTTTTAATCCCTTGTTTTGCACTCCCCCTTGCAATGGCAATGGCTTCGACCATAGGGGTACCTGCGGGAGACTTTCCCACCTATTCGGAGTGGGCTTCCAAGGGGATAAATCCCCTAGCATAGCCCATTCAAGGATCTATTCCCATGATTATGAGTCAAAACCTATTCACTGTTTTGAAGTTCTGCGCATTGTGTTCTCTATTATTTGAGGGAAAGACTAATGAAATGAGATTGGACATGTGTCTCAGGTGAGCTTAATGGTTCTTGAGGTCTTAAGCCATCTCTATGGTTTTTTTCCCCTGCTTTTGAGCCTTGTTGTAGCTGTGGGTTCTAGAATCTGTCCCACATTTTGATTCTGCACCTCCTTTCTTGGTGAGGTTAGAAAAAGAATAGGGCCTGAGGATTACCCCTGGGCGTGCCTGTTGGGATCCGGGCGGGACGCGAAGAACGCAGCGGAAACGAAGAACAAAAATTTATCCCGCCCGATGCCCGCTGATCCGATTCGGAACGAAAAACGTAAACCGGGTTGGAATATGATTACCGTGCGCGGATTCGAATCCGCTTCCGTTTCGGTTCCGTCGAGGCGATGCCGCAAGCCGCACAAGCGTCCGGCCTCCAGCGGTATCCACGCGATCCTCCGCGGTGGTTCGTCCTCGATCCCTCGTCCGTTACAGCTCGCTCGCTGAAGATCCGTCGCCGCAACAGTTGCGGAAATCCCGCCGATGGGAATTCCCGACTTTCGGGAATCACACGCGGCGGAGACGAAAGCTGTTCTGGCGCGCCGAACGGGACGCCCAGAGGGGGAGAGAGAAAGGGGGGGATGACGGCCAGCAAGGGAAATCCTGGAGCTTGGCCCAGAGTTTCTCAACAACGTGTATATATATTAAGTCGGCGCGACTTTTCACAAAAGTCCCCGAGTTAATATAAATCCCACTTATGTACCACCGACTGAGAATCTTATTGCGTGTGACCCTCTAGGCCCATTTACCAGTCCGGTTTTTTTAGCCCGTTAAGTCCAATAACTAGTTATTGACTTATTGTAATTAATTAATATCTATATATTAACTAATTACTTAACCGAATTGACATCGCATGTAAATTCGGTCGGACTTCTGATCAAGTTGGGTGCCAAGCAACACCGCATGATCCTGGAAGGTAATGGGGTTCAACAACCCGCTCATAGAACCTGTCCGTCCACAGTTACCACGTGGCTATAATCCTTCGTTCGCACAATGCTCTCAAGTTAACATAGGGTATGGTCAACTGTCAAACCCTAGATGGTCAACTCACTTGAATCAGACTCCGCTGTACAATATCCGAAAACCACTTTTCTGATATTGTTTCTGCTCTGGCCAGAGACTCCTGCGGATCTACTCTAGAGCATTCTCTCTCCAATTACCTGAGAGCGAATGATCCTTTATTGAACACACAATCACCTTCGAAGGTCTTCCGTTGGACCCGATCCTTGACTATTTGAGATCCCGTGGATAGGGATTCGTAGGTCAAGGTCAAAGTCCAGAAGTCCACCGACAAGGTGTCTTTGGTGTCTCAAGTCTAAGGATCAACCACACTACTGTGACGATGAATCAAGCCGATTGACAGTCAGGTAAATTACCATTCGGCGATTCATGTCAGATCAGTTCAGTGAACTCATTCCCCAATGAGCACCTACAGGTTTACCATTGTGTCTCTACACTAGTAACTAACGAGATCAGTCACCCTCATCATATGAGCTGGAATAACCTGTACTAGTCTAACCGGATGTTTGATGTTCTTCTCAAACATCCTACGACTAGGAACTATTAAGAATATGTGTTTATAAGTCATCAGTCTCATTATTATGATCTCATCATAATCTGATGACTATTGCACATATTCATGGACTTCATTATGCGCAAATATAAATATGCCAATCTACATAATGAATTTAATGCCATTTATTAGTGAACCAGATTGAAATAGGTGCCTTATGATTGGCTTAGAGGACACCTATATCCATCAATCTCCCACTTGGACTCAAGTCAATCACTTTCGCATTTGATCTCCATCAAATCTAGGTGATGCTCACATAAAGTCTGTGACTAAGACTTGGTCTGGGATATACTAAATTATCTACAGATGGAATATTTCCATTACGTTATTTCTTCTTAATTCTTTGTCTCTGAACCTGTGAAAGAGCCTCAAAATGTTCTGTAACTTCTGAAGAGACCATGGCTCGATCACACAATTCATTGCTCCCACTGTTGTCCTACAACGATAAGATGGTATCAGAGACCTTTTAGAACTACATTTAGTTTAGGGATGAACCTTTTCATCAGTACTGTTCCAATAACAGTATCACTTGTTTATGTCGTCACCTTAACATCGAGTTCTGGATTGGAACTCTTCCGATCCATTCCTTTCTACTAGAAGGTTGAATTCATTATTTGACTTGAAATTTGAGTCAGTGTGACCTCATAGTTTCAAATCATCCTCTCCATTTACGTGAATGCATCATTAACACTTCTCAAGCGCTTAATGATGCATTTCACTCCTGTATCCTTTTAAGGAACCTTTTCTTTAAAGGAATAAATTTCATATCTCAACAATTGAGACTTGTTATGAAATTTATGCCAAACATCTTGATATACAGGTCAATATAATATCCCCACCGATCTATCTTAATAGATTCGTATTCCAATACGTAGGATATTATAACTAAATCCATTATGGAGGAAAACATGGTTAACAATGCTTTCACTAATAGTAACATCCTGAAGTCATTCTTAATGACTTTGATGTTATCATCATAAAACATTATTAAAACGACCGTGCTCCCACTGTCCTTTTTGAACACACACAATCTGTGATCATTCTTAATGATCACATAATATTTGACCATTAAGTCAAAGCTTTTACTACAACTTAGGAAGTTTCAGTTTGATTCAAAATAATTTTGAAATCATAACTTGCTTCCTGGATATTCTAAAAGTTTTAAAGGTGTATCATATACATCTTTACCTCAAGCACATTGATAGGACGCTTTTAATATCCAACTGTCATCATCTTATGATTGGCAGTATTGACAAGTATAATTCTAATAAACTTATCAATCTCAAAGTTGTAATGACGGAGAGCATCATTATCATAGATTTTAGATCATAATCTATTTTGAGCTCCTCTAATCTTGCTAAAACAGATATATCAAATATATCCTTCTAGTCACTGAGAGAATCTCAAAAAAAATCTATGAAGCACTCTGATGTGTCATGATCGGTTCCAAACAACTAAAGATTATCTAATAATCTTATGTTAACTTGTGAATCTAGAACATCTTCTAGTTTTATCAGCTCCCACTGTCTTCTTTGAGGACATATTCCTCTTCACAAAAGACAGCTTTCAGGACGACAATTATTTCATTATCGTCTGGCCAATAACTGTAATGTCCAAACTCTTTAGACATTTACAAATTCACATCGCGACAATACCTGACTTTAAAAACAGGTTTGTTCATAATTCACATATCACATGAATTATTTGGTTTCCATATCTTATATGGACACACACTGACTAATTTGGAACCATCTTTAAAGTATGGACATCTAATGTTCATACTCATATTCAAAAGGACAATAATTAGGCAAATCTTATTATGTATTGCACCATATCTTAATAAGGTGCAATTCCTCATTCTATCATATTTCTATGATGCACAATGAGGATCAATCGAGCGAGGATACAATTATCCTTTTAATGATTTATGTGAATCATATACCTAAGTATTAGTTTCTTTGATCAAATCAATAATTCTAATACTTCATATTGATCTCATACCTTAATCTCTCAGATGCATTCGACTTGTACTTCAGTAAGTACATACAGTCGAATCATTCCAAGAGTAAACTATAAGGTAAGTCAACAGTAGTGATTATCTTTGGCCTTTGAGCTGTTTACATCAATATGCATCAGCATCAAAAAAATTCTTATTGTACAATCCTGTGTACAATACCATAGATAATCAGGACTCACACAGTTCATTTCTATAGGAGACTTGTGAACATTCATCACATGAATGTCACTTCAAGAATCTATAGTGTATTGACTGATTCGAACAACTATTATTCTTTCTCAATCAATGTTATTCTTGATATGCAACTAAATAACAGTTATTCAGTTTCATATTTGACTCCTATAGATATATAAAGATTTACTGTCTAACAGTAATCTATGAATATCATGAACAATAGTTGAGTCTAACTCAACACTTGCATTTTCTCGATTTCCTTTTACTTGTCTAAGTCTGCATACTATCGCAGTTCTGAGAATCATTTCTAATATCTCATATTAGATACGCTAATTCTCCAATAGACATGAAAAAGACGATAATAAGAATATATGAAACTTCTTTCAAGTTCCATATTCGATTTGCCTTTACCAATATCCTTATATTGGTTGCAGTGGGAAAACTGCTACTTCTCTATCTCAGCTGACTTTTCTTTATCCTTTTTCAGGTGTGGATTCAATCCTTTAAAATCTTACCACTTGCCTTTCTCAAAGGCACATCATAAATATCTCTTCATCTTGGTCTATCCAAATAAGAGATTTCATGATAATCATTGCCTTTCAATAAGGCATACCATGAGCACCTCTTCACCTTGGTCTATCCAAGTAAGAGGATTCATGATATCTGATTAGGATAGTGACTTTCACTTGGCCCTGAAGACATTCTTCAGAGTTTTCTAGTCATGCTGAGTATGAGAAGTATTGACATCCAATATGCCAACTACTCGAATAGACGACATTTTAGTAAATCGAAGGAAATAACGTGATTTAAGCAGATAGTTCTGATAATTCAATTATGGTCTTTTATCTTGAATTATTTCCCACTATTTTTCGACGGACTGTATAACCTTCAGGTATACAGAACGGAAGACTCCGACGGTCTTCTAGTGAGGATCAGAATCTCCAAGAATCACAGTATGACCTCGGGTAAACACATAGTATCATACCATTATCTTAGAGCAACCATCTCATGGTAATTGCAACTCCTTGCAATATCCAATCTTATTTCGGCTCCCAGGTCTTTAATGGTCCCGGGTAAACACAGTAGACCATTATACCTGGTCTAAGTTTTACCATCAATACGCGACAGAGTAGAGTAAGAATGCAGCTCCTGGGTAAACGCGAGGATAGCTACACCGTTCCTCTATTCCAATCTCAAGGCATCATAATGCCATAGTTAATAGTCCTTTCATCAGATGGTGGTAGATCTCGGGTAAACACGTAGTATCTGTCATCACTGAATCAAGTTCTAAGAACTATATTGATGGAGAGCCACGCGGTACATTCTTAATGACTCGCGCTCCGGCTTAGACTTTATGTTGAAGGTTTTGTTTATATTAAGTTGGTCTCATCCTAGGTGATAGATTATAAATATATCGAATATATTTAACTATACCTAGATATTAGCAATCGATTCATAATCAATAACTAAAAGCATGCATCATTCATACATGTTCATTATGTGGTCATGGACAACACGGTGATTAACTGGAGCCAAACAATTAATCACCAAAACTATATAACACTTATATAATCTAAACATGCAAACATATAGCCACTGGTGATCTCATCTCCTGTCGCCTTCCTGGTTGCATTTGTGGATCATCTTCGCCTCTCTTCGGTCGGCCCGATCAAATACAAATAATATTTATTTTGAAACAATTTCAAATACAAATAAATTGTAAGAGAAAGCCTTATGGCCGAGTACAATAACAGAGGGAGATAGAATTACAATGGAATGGAGAGAGGGAGGCACACAAGCCTCATTAATTAACACTTAATTAATAAACATTCACATTCCATAACAATCCACAAAATCACACACCATCACATGATATGAAATTTAACTAAGTGCATGTCCATGACCACCACAAATTTTAACCATCCACACATGATAAAGCAAATCACATGAAGGCTAAAATTTTGAAAATATAATAATTTTGGCTTTCTTAAAACCTGGGTACCAATCAAAATTGGATAATTTGAATTTTCGAAAATCTTATTTTCTTACATGTAATAAATCTAATTTAAAGCAGTAAACACATCAACATGCGCATATAAAGCTAAAATTAAAATTCTAAAATATTCCATGCATAATTTAGAACATTTCTAAATTAATTAATATAACACTTAGATTAATTTTAATTTACATTAATAACAATTATTAATGTGAAACAATCTAACATTTAGAAAGAATTAGAAATTCCTAAATAACATTTATAAAAGAATTTCCAATTCATATTGTTAACCCCTTAACAACTCCTTGTTAAAACCCTTTAATTAAATCATATTTCTCAATAATAATTATTAAGAAATAATAATTAGAACATTTCTAATTAAAATAGTCTAACAATTAGACTTAAATAATCTCTTAATAACATTTATTAAAAGATTAATTATTAAGTAGATTAGATCTTCAAAATCTAATTAAGGGACCCTTGAGAATATTAATTAGCTTAATAACTATTAGTAAGCAATGATTAATCCTCAGTAACTTTTATTAAGGTTAATTCTCAAGAAACAATTAACTCTTTAATAACTATTATTAAAAGTTAATAAAACACTTAATAACTTTTATTAAGTGTCCCTTAATCAAATACTTAATTTCATAACAACAATTGCTAAGAAATTAAAATAATCTAATCAATTGACTAAAATTAATTAACAACATTTGATAATTAAAATTTAAGTCACTACTTAATAATCAAATAACAAATGTTGTTAATATAAGTTTTAAGATCAAATCTTAAATATAAATTAACAACAATTGTTAATTAAGATTAAAAATATTATCTTAATTATTAATGACAACAATTGTCAATTAATAATTAAGATTCCATTTTAAATAAATAACAATATTTGTTATATGTATTTAAGATCATATCTTAAATATAAACCCCTTTAATTAACTAATTAAAAGTTATTTATAATTAAGATCATATCTCAATTATAACTCATTCAATTAATTAATTAAAATCATTAAGATCCTATCTTATTTAGTTAAAAGCGATTAACTATTAAGATCATATCTTAATAAACCCCACAAAAGGTTTGATTAAAATAATAATCCATAATTAAGATCATATCTTAATTATCTCCCCCCTTTTTAACTCAAAATAATTAATTTAATGTTTAAAACAATTTTAAACATTATTAATTTCAATTTCAAGTTAAATAGGATGGGATTTTTAATTAAATAAGGGGTTTTTGGGGTTAATTGGGCCAAAATTAACTTAATTGGGCCCAATCATGGCTTAATGGGCCCCTTTGGCTCGAGCCAGTGCAGCCAGGGCCGAACCTGGCTCGTCTGGTTCGAGCCAGGGGGCACCTGGCTCGGGCCAGAAGGCCCTGGGCTCAGCCAGGACGGGGGGCCCTGGTTCGGGCGGCCTGGGCCCGCCAGGCGCGGGCACCTGGCTCGGGCCAGAAGGCCCTGGGCTCAGCCAGGACGGGGGGCCCTGGTTCGGGCGACCTGGCCGAGCCAGGTCCGGCGCCTGGCGGGCCCAGGCCGCCCGGCCGAACCGGCTCGGGGCCGGCCGGTCCAGGCCCATCTGCAGCTCTTCGACCAGGCTGGTTTTAGGGTTTTTTCAGCCCTGTTTGCAGCCTGTTTTGGGCGCCGCCGCCGCCGCCGCCGGCCGCGAGGGTGGCCGGAAATTGCAGAGGGATGTCACCACTTCCATTTCCCCCGCCGGTGGTGGCCGGCGGGCGACTCTTTCGCCACCGGTGAACCTCCAAAGTGTGGAGATTTGTGCAGTTTCGCAGATTTTAGCTTTTTCCACAATCCTTTTCAACTCTTGAAAATTATGGGAAGAAAAGCTCCACCGGCCGCCATGGAAATTTTCCGGGGATGGCGAGGGGTAGCTGGTCATACCAGCAAACCCACAGAGATGGTCCAACCATCATTAATCCCCTTTTGAAGCCCACAAATCCGGTTCTTCATCACCATGAAGAACGCGATGAAACCCCAAAAAAAATTTCGTTTTTCGCACAGAAAAATTAAATTCGAATTTCTAAGTTCATCCCATGAACAATATCTATGAGGAAAAACGAATTTATGCATGAAATAATTTAGAATAATAATTTTATCGTTCCGGAGCGGATCAGAGCGAAACCTGGCTCTAATACCACTGTTGAGATCCGGGCGGGACGCGAAGAACGCAGCGGAAACGAAGAACAAAAAATTATCCCGCCCGATACCCGCTGATCCGATTCGGAACGAAAAACGTAAACCGAAAAACCGGGTTGGAATCTGATTAGCGTGCGCGGATTCGAATCCGCTTCCGTTTCGGTTCCGTCGAGGCGATGCCGCAAGCCGCACAAGCGTCCGGCCTCCAGCGGTATCCACGCGATCCTCCGCGGTGGTTCGTCCTCGATCCCTCGTCCGTTACAGCTCGCTCGCTGAAGATCCGTCGCTGCAACGGTTGCGGAAATCCCGCCGACGGGGATTCCCGACTTTCGGGAATCACACGCGGCGGAGACGAAAGCTGTTCTGGTGCGCCGAACGGGACGCCCAGAGGGGGAGAGAGAAAGGGGGGGATGACGGCCAGTAAGGAAAATCCTGGAGTTTGGCCCAGGGTTTCTCAACAGCGTGTATATATATTAAGTCGGCGCGACTTTTCACAAAAGTCCCCGAGTTAATATAAATCCCACTTATGTACCACCGACTGAGAATCTTATTGCGTGTGACCCTCTAGGCCCATTTACCAGTCCGGTTTTTTTAGTCCGTTAAGTCCAATAACTAGTTATTGACTTATTGTAATTAATTAATATCTATATATTAACTAATTACTTAACCGAATTGACATCGCATGTAAATTCGGTCGGACTTCTGATCAAGTTAGGTGCCAAGCAACACCGCATGATCCCGAAAGGTAATGGGGTTCAGCAACCCGCTCATGGAACCTGTCCGTCCACAGTTACCACGTGGCTATAATCCTTCGTTCGCACAATGCTCTCAAGTTAACCTAGGGTATGGTCAACTGTCAAACTCTAGATGGTCAACTCACTTGAATCAGACTCCGCTGTACAATATCCGAAAACCACTTTTCTGATATTGTTTCTGCTCTGGCCAGAGACTCTTGCGGATCTACTCTAGAGCATTCTCTCTCCAGTTACTTGAGAGCGAACGATCCTTTATTGAACACACAATCACCTTCGAAGGTCTTCCGCTGGACCCGATCCTTGACTATTTGAGATCCCGTGGATAGGGATTAGTAGGTCAAGGTCAAAGTCCAGAAGTCCACCGACAAGGTGTCTTTGGTGTCTCAAGTCCAAGGATCAACCACGCTACTGTGACGATGAATCAAGCCGATTGACAATCAGGTAAATTACCATTCGGCGATTCATGTTGGATCAGTTCAGTGAACTCATTCCCCAATGAGCACCTACAGGTTTACCATTGTGTCTCCACACTAGTAACTAACGAGATCAGTCACCCTCATCATATGAGCTGGAATAACCTGTACTAGTCTAACCGGATGTTTGATGTCTTTCTCAAACATCCTACGACTAGGAACAATTAAGAATATGTGTTTATAAGTCATCAGTCTCATTATTATGATCTCATCATAATCTGATGACTATTGCACATATTCATGGACTTCATTATGCGCAAATATAAATATGCCAATCTACATAATGAATTTAATGTCATTTATTAGTGAACCAGATTGAAATAGGTGCCTTATTATTGGCTTAGAGGACACCTATATCCATCAGTGCCTTTGCATTTTATGGATCTAGGGCATTTTCCTATCAACCTAACAAGGGAACTTAAGGTTTCTTGATTTCAGATTTTGTCTAAATTCCTTTAATATTTATAAGTAAGTTTATTCTATTGATTTAAGTCTTTGTTTGATTGGATGATGGCAAGTTTGAGGCATTCCTATAAGACTTACATGGATACGAAATGTCCTTTGTAATCTATATCTATGTTACACTCTTTTAATGTGTTAAGTCTTTTCTGATGATTTCTAAAGGGAAGTCCAATCAAGAGTTGTCTAGCAACCTAAATGCTAATATGACCACCTAAAGGAGCTTCAAAAAATAACAATGTTCCATCAAGTCTTCATTTTATATGAATAATCTTGAGGAACATGGCCCGAAGTCTCATTTGAAAGATAAGTTGGAGTTCCTAGGTCTACTTTATCTAAAGATGCACCAGATTGCTCCTTGTGAGTCTCCTTTGTATTTTTTGAAGGCACCTTTGAGGTGAGTGATTGTGATCGGCGAATTCCCCTTGGCAGCCACCTCTTGAGATGAAGGGTGATACATGACTCCATTGGAGTATGATCCCTTCAATTCTTCTCATGGTATAGCTTTACATGAACTCTTAAATTCCTTATTTAATTCTCACTAATAAAGAATGAAAAGTCCTATTTGATCACTGTATTGGACATGGAAATGTCCAATAGAGTGTCAAAGAAGAGAAGAGATTCATGAGAACTTTATATATTTAGAAGAGTACTACAAGGGACATTCTCTCAATAGGTTCATGTACCCACCATCAAATTTCTGAGATACTTTGGCATCACATCTACCAAATTTGTGATGATTTTGTAATCATCTCAATTTTAAGAGAATGTGAAACCAAGGATTATGCTTCGATTTTTTATTTCGCGGCCTTAAATCTACAAGAAATCAAAATGGGATTTGGGTATAGATATTCCCCTACTCCATATTTTATATTAATGTAATCCTACTAATCATTCCTGAATTGTTTCTATGAATTTGCAAACATGATTATGCAAGGTTCTTCATGAACAATTCAAATCGGTTGATTTTGTGCCCCCTGACGCAGATTCATTTGTCACCTAGACTAATTTGCAAAAGCCATTAAAAGACTTTTACACCTTTATGACAAGACACCAAACCACCGCATCACTTAGACAACTGAAACGAGGAAAATCACTAGCTGATTCTATGCCAAGGACCATAGATTCATCCTTAAAAGAGATATTTTCATTAAATTGACACTTAAAAGGCCTAACTGAAGGTTGCTTTGTTAAGAAAAGTATTCAAAGATTTGATAATGAATTTGAAAATCAAATCATGGTCAACCATTAGCTATATTTGAACTTTTGTTGGAACTTAAGTTGATTTTGCACTAGGATCCATAGATTCACTTCAAAAAAGACATGTTTGTTAAATTGAATTCTCAAAAGGTACACTTGAAGGATGTTTTTTTTCTTTTAAGCATGAAGTTTTAAGGGCTTAAGAAAGAATTTGGTGCGCAGGCCAGGGCCAACCAATGGCTGCATTGAAATCTTGTAAAATACGAGTTGATTCTGTGCCAAGGAGCGCAGATCCACCCCCTAAGATGCTTCAACAACTTGAATTGATCCAAGAAAAAGAAAAAATGACTTCAAGCTCAGCATGGCAAAACATTAACAATGATTTAAGGCTAAAGGCATAAGTGGATTCAAGAAAACCTGTCGTTTCCTTAAAATCACAATTGCTTTTGTGCCAGGGGCCACAGACTCATCTATAAAAAAGATTTTTTCAACATGTTTTGCAAGTTAATACTAAATGCCTCGAGTCTTGTCACTACAAATCATTGTTTAAGGCTTAAACATACCTGATGATCATCTAAAATGCTTTCCCAAGCCACTTCAAGTAAGACTTTACTATTTTATGCAAAAAACAAGTTGATTCTGCACTCCAAGCTACAAATTCACCCTTAAAAAGAATTTCAACATATTTGAGCCAATAATAGAAGGAGAAAAATGGTTTTAAGCTCATCACTGAAAGAAACTAATTGAATAAACATTGTTCGTCCAGTGGTAGCACCACATGAGTGGAGTTAACTAAGAATGTTATTATTTTCCTTAAAACACAGTTGGGCCACATACTCACAGATAAGAAAGATTTCAACCCTTTTGAGATTTGTAAACAATAACTTCTATATCATCATAAAAAATATTTATCAGTAATTTGAATCAAATTTCATGATAGTTAAGGCTCTCTACTAGTAAACTTAAATCAAGAATGGCTGCTTACAAGAGGTTGATATTGATTCCGTGCCAAGGGCCACAGACTCATCCATAAAAGGCTCTCTAATGTGTTTTGCAAGTTGTAGTCAAACAATTTTGACTCTCATCATTATAAATGGTCAATTAAAGCTTGAAGAAATTTCAATGAACATCGGAGACATTTTACAATAAGTCCAAGTTAAAATTTTATTATTTTTTCCTTAAAATAATTTGACTCTGCGCGAGGGGTCGCAGATTCACTTGCAAAAGGTTCTTCAGCACATCTTCACAAATTAAAATCAAATCCTTTTGAGTTTTATCATTGTTTAAGACTTAAATAATCTCAATAATGATTCTAAACAATTTTCCAATGAATTCAAGTTAAAACTTAGCTATTTTTCTTTAAAAAAATAAGTTGATTCTAAAAGTAAGTTGATTTTGCACTCCATTGTAGCCAACTTTTTAAAAATTATTTCCTTATATAAAAAAGGTTTTGGAATATAAAAATCATCATTTGCATGAATTCATTGATGCAGAAGGTCACAAACATAAATATTTTTCAAAATTCACATTTTAATTTCATGAATACACATTAATCATAAGGTGATTCTGTACCATTCTTACAAGTGATACAGATTCAACCTACAAACATCTTTCTCTCTTAAAAATATAAAACACTTTGGCTCAATAATCCCTTAATGGCTTGAAGATTTTGCCATGTCTTTTCTTGTCTATATCGAGCTCTGTTTATGCAAAATGTTGAACAATTCTTCATAGTGTTGCTCTCATTGCTGATTCTGCAACCCTTCAAGTTAACTTCAAAAGACTTAAAAAAAAAATTGGTTTCAAGCATTGCGTCCTCCTGATTTCAAAATCTTCACACCTGAAAATTAATAATTAAATCAATCAAACCCTTTAGGATGTAATTTGTCAAAGGAAAAATAATGAACACAGTATGGCTTGTTCTACGGAGTTGATTCTACACTAGAGGCCGCAAAATCAAGTTTGAATTGAATTGTCCTAAAAAATCCTTCAAAGTAAAAGGCTATATGCCAAAAGTTGCCATGTTTCCAATTAACTAACAAGTCCATAATCATATGTTGCATTCCTACATGATCAAATTCATCAAAGCATCATATTTTCATGAACTTCATAATGCATATTGCTATTATCACTCCATTTTATTTATAGGGTATTATGTTAAATTCTTCTGATAATTAATCAAAGGTTTTCCTCCTTGGAGGATGTAATTAATGCTATTCGTTTATGGATAGCGGGATCGGGTCAAATGAACATATACAATCACTTGAATAAGTTAGATAAAGTACACTAGTAATTTCAAATCTCTAAATAACAAAAAAAAAATCCAACATTAAGCTACTATGCCATGTCATTTGTGATGTAATATGTGGTAGAAAATATATGATATGTTTGTTACATGGCTAGTAGATTTGATAAATCATATATAAATTTGAGTTGTCCATCATACTATTAGAAAACACATGTGATTTGACAAACTTATATATATGACTATATTTTGTATCATGTTATTATTTGAGATATATGTAGAACTGTGAATCGTACTTAATTAGTTATCATCACTTTTCAACTATTATATTGTTTATCATTTAGTAAGTTTGATTTGCCTACTGAGTGATTGTACTCATAAACCTATTAACATTTTTAGATTATGAAGAAAAGGAAGTTCAGACTTGAGAAGGATCAACCTTAAGGATTTTACTCGGACTATTGAGCAGGGTATCTAGTGTAGATTTCATATTTTCTATTTTAGCATATTGATGTAATAGGGATGAGAGAGATATATACTTTCTCATTTATTTAGTGAGTTAAGTGAGTTATTTTCATTAGATATTTGATGTACTATGAGGATCTTAGAATTGATGATATATTTTTGTGGAACTATTGTATTGACAATGAAAATTCTATTTAGGTATTTTGATGGTAAATGACATGTTTATTACTTTAGTTGTTTATCTCTCATCATTTATGCCCGATTTGTATATTATTTGATTACGTAGTTATGTAGCTTGAATCCGAAGTAAATCCAAATGATTGAATTGGATTAGGAGCGTAACAATTTATCTCATAAGTCATTAGAGACCTATGAGCTCATCGAGAGATAGAGTGTAAAGATCATTTGCTTCCTCTATGGCAGTGATTTTTGGACTCCAAGAAGAATGGAAAACACGTAACACTTTCTAATTTCAGAGTTTGAATATTCCTTACCTAGGGATTTAATCTCATTGGTGATCTCGGTGAGGTGCCCAAACATCTCTAAAATAGTCTCATCTGGCTTCATTTTGAACACCTCGTACTCAGAGATCAATAGATGCATCTTGGTCTTCTTCACTCGGCTTATACTTTCATAGATCAAGGCGAGTTTGTCGCACATTTCTTTTCCACTACTACACATAGGAATACAAGAATATTCACTAAAATTAGTGGCCCATTGCATAATATTCATTGCACTGTAATTAATAGTCGATTGTCAGATTAGCTCCTCATCCCATGTATCTTCATCCTCGGAAAGCATATAGGGAGTCCTTTCTACTACTCTTCATACTTTATATTGTTGAGATTGGAGGAATACAATTATTTGATTCTTTCAATATGGGTAATTAGTATCATCAAAATATGGAGGTGATGAATAGAGTGTCATTCGAGAATGAGGTTGAGGGTAGCTCGATTTTCATATAACAAGGATCGGTGGTTAAACCTACTAAAATGAGTCTTTAGCTCTGATACCACTTGTTGGCGTCGATGTATATGCCAAATCCAAGAAGGGGGGTGAATTAGATTTTAAACATTTTTCTTTGAAAACCACAAGATATAGGAAATTCAAATACAATGAGATATATGAAGAACAAATAAGCAAGCACATACAAGAAACATACAATTTTATAGTGGTTCGGTCCTAATCAATTGCCCTCACGTATACTCCTCTATACCTCGTAGAAAATTTCACAAAATCACACAGTTTATGACCTAGCAAAGCCATACACATGGTGTACAAGAACACCTACGATGGGTTAAACCCATCATATACACTCCGCCAATTTAATGCATGACCACAACACAAGAAAGGAGGGAGAAGAGGAAGAGCTCGATGACGAATTCAATGCAAGAAGTCCTCTCCCAAGTGTAGCTTCAATGGAGCACTTGGGAAGAGCTTTTTTTCTCTTGAAATCTTTCTCTTTTCTTCATTTCTAGGGTTATTTCTCTCTTGAAAATAGCCCTCAAGACTCTCTTACTTTGGTGGCAAAAAGACGGGCTTCATCGGTGAAAGTTATCTTTTATAGAGGCTTCAAACTCAAAGAGCCGTTGGTGGTAGGTGAGGTCCTAACGACTTAATTCCAATCTCATGCAACCTAAAAAAGTAAGAATCGGTCGACCAATTTGATGGGTCGATCGACCGTTTACAGTCAAGAAAACTAAACAGAGTCTCAGGTAGGAGACTCAAATTGAATCGGTCGATCGATCTGCTCCGGTCGGTCGACCGTTCAGTGGTCCTGAACTGGCTTTCTCAGGTAGCCAACCCAGTTTGGATTGGTTGACCGATTCTAAGGTTTTGGTCGACCTTTTCCCCTAGCAATTTGAAAAACTTGAAATGATTGAATACCTTGGTTGGTCATGCAAATGTAGAATGCACACTCGTTCTATTATTTATATGGTTAGGTGGTGCTATTAAGTGTGGTTGTATCATCATTAAAACTAGGGGCATATACAACAGTAAATATGAAGTCTTTTAGACAAGAGATGTAAAGTTATGAGAATGTAAACCATTTATGTTAATGGCTTTAGTATAATTACATTTTGGAATTGTAGATGGTTTGACCTATAATGTTTTACAGATTTCTCAGTTCACAACAATTTAGTTTCATGTGGCATTTCCAGAAAAGGGGTATCACAAATCCATACTCCCACTCTAATTTTCACCGCATGTTCTGTGACTCTCCTGAGCTCTACATGTTCATGCTCAACAAAGAGGAAAAATTCAGGCAATTAAGGTATTCGTTTTTTCCCCCCAAAGTTGTCCTTTTTGTTCTCTCAACAGGGGCTTAGGTGCCTCATCTCTATTAAAAATAGATTGTATGTATATGGTCTAATAAAGGCGAAAAGCTTTAAGTAGACTTCCTTAATTACAATGTTAGTGTTGAGCTTAATGCTTGATAAGCCTAAACTTCATTTATGTAAAAGTAATGTCTTTCTGAAGCATCAAACAATCTCCACTCTTTTTCAAACATGTCAATATAGGACATCTTGATTGTTTGCCTCAATCATACGTAGTGCTTCGTGAGAAATGTGCATGAACATAGATTCAATCATGTGAAAGCAAGAACAAAGATAAAAACCACTACTCTTTGGGCTATTTTATGCTGCCAAAATCTCATCTTTAAACCTCACAAGTGAGACTCATAAAAAAATTATGGTTCCCCATGTCATGGAGGCAAAGCAATCAGAAGGATTAGATAACTGTGTGTTGGACTATAAATATGACTGGTTTGAGACTAACAATACCTGAATGATTATACCAAACGTATACGATAATGATGCAGGCCAGGTGGCTCTAATCTTCCTTGAGTCTGAAGATAAGAAGAAAACAGAAGACTTCAAGATGAAATCGAACATCTTGTTAGTAAAATTTTGATATAACTTTTAGTCTAAGAGTCCGATTCGCACATGGGACTTAAATTTGAAATGGTCCCGCTTATGGCTGTCATGCGTCATTTTTCAAACAAATTCCATTATTTCGACGGTGAAAGTTTTAGTAAAAATTTGCTAAATCATGAGGTGAGTAGACTAGGAAGATCACTAAATCACAGGGCAATCTTTTATTCTTTTTTTTATTATTATTATTATCTAGAAGCCACCTTGACGAACACATCTAAGTAGTGTTCACTAGTCGCCACTCGATCACGAAGGTCGATCAGCTTCTCCTTCGTTGCTGTTCCACCAAGCCTGAAGAGAATCATTACACTTAAAAGACGTGTTCAGTGGCCCACCTTCCTTTCCCTTGTTTTCCTTCAGTTCATACCACCAAACCATGTACACCATTATGTTCGTTGTTGGTGGGAATCAACCCATCAATCAAAAAAGTGGCCGCAAGTAACTCACAGCAAAAAGTTCTGTCTGAGCCCCCACTAACGCCACAACATCCTCCTAAGAAACAAGGGGTAGAGCATCTTTGCTAATACGCCAGGCTCCCATGTGCGATCCCTTCTGTAAAGAGGTGTAAATCAAAAGACTTTGTTGGCATGAGTTGACAAGCGTTTAGAGAGAGATGACGGGCGAGGCGAGGAGGAGAAGGGAGTACAGGATGTAGCTGAGTGCAGTGGTTTGCAGTGCTTGGGCAGAGGCCACACACACCATGAAGATGGGGCCATAATCTGGATTGATTTGCTGGTCCTTTGGGTGGTGGGTTGGTAGCTGAGAACCTGATGAGACCTTTTTTTTTTCTTCTTCTTCTTCTCTCAACCTATCTTGATCAAAGTTACCCCCGGGGGGGGGGAACAGGATGCCTTTTGTCACATTGAAGGTAAGAGTACGTTCCACTTGACGATCACATGTCCCATGATGCTTGGACACCCATGCCAAACCCCTAATGATGCATGCATGTCCCTTTCAGTGTCCCAGAGGAAAGGATGATGACTTCAAGGAATATAATGTGTTCCTGTTATCTTCCTCACTGATAGCCCTCTCCAACATTTATCCCGAAGCCCTGCCCTGTGATATCTACCTGTGTAGTCCAATCGGGAATCTTGCATATATATAAACCAAGAAAACCTTCACTCCAGAAAGTAGACAATATCTCAAGTAGGATGGAGGACAGCTAGTTCAATCCTTGACGGAATGTGTTTATAACGTTTGTCCATTCCTGCCACCCGGACTCAGTGATTCATCGTTCCGATCATGGTCAGATATATGGCCATTCCTGCAGAAACAAATGAATAAATGCAGTGGATGGACGAGTCGGTATGCTTGTCCAGTGAGAGGAAAACCTGCTTCGTGCACTAAATGTCCAATGAGAGGTTAAAACCTGACAGAGCAAACTCGAAGTACACTGGTATGCGTTAGTTCTATTTGTAGAGACAACACAGCTGAATAGGTAGATTTTCGAACTACAACTACAGCCATGCGTCTGATTTGCTGCTCAGAGGTACTACTCTGCAGGTAAAAACACTAGAAGACAGTTCTGATCTACTAATTAACAAACTTTGATCTAACTGCTTCCAAGCACTATCCCGGTCATTCTTTAGTTTGCTTGACATTTAACGTGGTGGAAGCGTAGAACTGACAAATTAACCTGTATTGTGTGTCACATATAATAGGTCCAAAGAAAGGAACCAGGCTTCAAGGAAATATATAAAGCGCTAGTAGGAGGAGATGGTGCAGCCGTCTTTTCACTGGGAGGATGGAGTAGGAGGTGGCTTTTGGGATGGAAGGAGTGAGCAAGATCAGGAGCCTTCACGTGATGTCTTTGTATGTTTTCTCAGCCATGGAGGCGTTGCTATTGGCAGTGACTTGGCGAAAATTGACCAGCTTCACCACCTAAAAGAAGCTCCATCGCCCATCCCCCCCGGCACCCAAGCCCCCCTCTCTCTCTCTCTCTCTCTCTCTCTCTCATACACACAGTCGCACACTGTCACACACATAAGGGACCCAAAACCCCAATATTCTACGTCTGTCTATTCACATAAGATGCTGGTCGTTTGAGGATGTATGGAGCTTCAATTCTCAAACATTCCCCTCACCCGCTCCTGCTAGCCAGACTGGGTTGTTCATTGGCAAACAGCTCCTCTACCCTAGCTTCCCCTTCCGCTGAGGATGCTGCTGGCGGAGAATGGAAGATAAATTCATTCTATATCTTCTCTCTCTCTCTTTTTTTATATATATATATATATATATATATATATATATATATATATATATATATGTGGGTGTGGATGTGCATGTGCGCGCACTGCGTGTGTGTGATGGCTGTGCGGTCAAATGGAGGCTTTGGCCGTGTTTAGTAAAATTTCTACTTAAAAGTTATTTTTGACTTCTATTTCTTACATAAAATGAGATGAGAGAGAAAAATTATAATTAATTTTAATTTGTTACAAAAGTCGACTCTTTCGTAATAATTTTACTTTTTCTTTAATCTTAGAAATTCCTCTCTTGTAACTTTTGATTAGAAGTTAAAACACAAATAAAATACCACATAACTAGTTTCTAAAATTTAATGACTTCCATAAAAAATAACTAAATGAAGATGTAAAAATACTTTTAAATGAAAACTATGCCAAACACGGCCTTTATGATGCCGCTGATTATTACTGTCTCAGTTCCTGTATTGTTTGACACTAACATTATCCACTGAGATGGAATCATCCAATACTATATATAGATGACACATCTGACTTATTTGCGCGCAACTACAGTCTACAGAGGTAGCAGGAAGAAGAAGAAATGACGGAAAGTGGGGAGAACCCTTAAATCTTTACTTATTACTGTGTGTAACCAGTCATGTCTCTCCCATATATCTCATTTCTTTTTCAGTGAGATCCGACTGAGAGCCACCACTTACTCCTCGTGCATAAGAGCTCTGACAGCGTAGGCAGAACCACCGTTTATAGTGGGTATCTGGATCAGGGGGGAAGACTAGACTTTGAAGCATGCTGCAAGGTACTACTGTTGGCATATCTTTTCTTTTAAATATGAGAAATGTCAAGTGATGAAGATTAAGAAGGCCACCGAAGCCCCTCGGAAAATGTGGACTCAATATAAATAAGGGCAGAAGCCATACCAAGGACTTTTGGAAGGACAAATAGAAACATGCTACATGGTTTTAAGAGCCGGGGTTTACCGTATCGGATCGATTCGGGCGATTCGTATCATATCGGGACGAATCCGAGTCGGTGCGATTCGACCGAATCTGTATGATTTGACCATGCGACTCGTACGAAATGGCACGAATCGATACGAGTCGATCTGACTCATATTGGATTATAAGAAATCCGAATCGGTCCGACTCATCGAGTTGGCAAACCTTGTCAAGAGCTACTGGTCAAAGTGCACTGAAACTTAAGGCTATTTCACATCAGCAAAACCAAACTTATCTCAATAAATAAGGTCATCCGAGTAAATGTTTCTTGAAAGAGATGAAGGCAAGCCCATTTGAAAGGAAGAAGAAAAGTGAGGAGAGACTTCCTACCTACGGACAAACATTGTTTGTTTTATCCCATAAACTTCCGCAGAAAGCTTATGCAAAAGCAGGAGGAAAGAAGGAGCTTGCCTGCTCGGGCGTGTAAATTAATTATTGCTAACGTTTTTCCTGTGCCTGTACATTGGGGTTCAAAATTCCCAACAATTTCTTACATTGCACTACTATTTTATTTTCGTGTTTTGTAGGTAAATCCTCTTTAAGCATGATTAAAGTCATGTTTGGTAAAGCTTCTAATTTGAAGTACTTTTAGATTTCTACTTAGTCGTTTTGAAATAAAAAAAAAACTAGACGTTAAAAGTCGCTTCCATTCTATTTTGATTCTTTTTTGATTTCCAACTAAAAATTCTAAATTAAAACCTCTTAAATAGTAGAGTTGTTCTCATCTATGAGATTTTAATTTTCACTATCTGATCATGGCAATCATTCTTAGCCATCTGATTAGATAGGTATAAAGAATTAATGTCTAAAAATAATCAAAAAATATAAAATTCGTCAGATTAATTATTAGAGTTGATCCCATCTTTTGGTTAGTTTTCATTTTTAAATAATGACACATTTGATTAGATGACTACAGTTAAGTTTTTTGATGTAACAATGAATATTAAATATTTAAATATCAAGGTGTTAAATAAAAATAGTTAAATATTTTAACCTTTTTTATAATTATTTTGTTTAAAGAGAATCTGCATATCATTATAACCAGCTCATATATGTATATATATATATATATATATATATATATATATATATATATATATATATATATATATATGGAGAGAGAGAGTTGGGGTTGTGTGTGGATATTGTTAGAATAGTTTACATTGAAAAAAAGACAAAATCAAAAGTATTTATAAGATGATGTCTACTGTGTTAAGGAGACGTGTTAGAATAATCTTACATCGAAAAAGACAAAATCAAAAAGTGTGTAGTAGATGGTGTATATTCCACGCATAGTCTTAAGATTTTAAGTTAGATGGTCTAATAATTTCAACATGATATCAAAATTCATGGTTACGAATTAGACCGCACACCCCATATTTATGATCTACGTGGTAAAGTCTAAAATCGACTTAACACATAATAAAAAGATCAATCGCAATAAGGGTTTGTGGAAAGGGGCATGTAAGGAAATTGCCCATAAAGAAAGAATCCAGACCCCATGTAACCCACGAGCCAAACACCCCTGCTCTGCTGGCGTCACTGCACCAGCAACTGCACCCAGAAATACCCATGTCACCTCACCTGATTACGGAATTCGTACATCCATGGAGACATGCTTTTCTCTCCCTTTTATTTCTAAAAACTCTTCCTTAAAAAAACCCAAGATCTTGTTCATTCAAAAGTCTGAATCTATCTCACGAGGGAAGAAGACAAACAGAAAATAAGAAGAGGAAACCAAATTATTTGCATTGGCCTCGTTGTCCATGACCCTTCTTTCAAGTTTAGATCTTTTATAATCTTCGGCGGACAGTAAAAGATTAGTAAAGAAGAGAAGGAAGGGCAAAAAACGTGAATTCACGGGGCAAAACGCAAATTTGGCGTTTCACGTCCCCCCCCCCCCTCCTCTTTGGATCGTTGAGAATCTCAATTTCCCTTCTCTCTCTCCCTGTGCCCGCCTGCCTGGCTGCCTGCCTGCCACCACACTTCGCTGTAATTAAAAGATGACTTTGTGGCAGGCTACAGAGGACATGGATGTCTCCTTCTCCTTCTCAAACTTGCTCGTACTCTCGTTGCACTCATAAACTATATGTTCAAGGACAGTTCAAATATTTGATAATCCGGATTAATTACTGCTGCTTCAGTCAAAGTGAGTCAAGAGCATGATTGATGGCCTTTCCCCTGTCCTCTGCATGTCAGGAGGGGAAGATATGAAAGCTGGTTGGGTATCATTTTGGGTCATCATGTAATCCTGGGAAAGAGGTGTACCACTGCTCTATTTCCAACGTCGCAGAGGCCGGGCAGCATCTTTTCCCCATCTCTGTCCGTAAAGTAACAGCACCTAGGAGCACTAGCTAGTGCCGTCGTGCACACTGTGATGTATAAGAGAGGGGAGCCTACGCTATTGCTCCGCGCGTGTGCCTCTCATGTTTTGCACGTGTGAGCATTGTGCATGCATCTCCACACCCGCATATGCACGACTGCCATGCACAAGTTAATTAACAAGTGCATATATATCAAGAAGCAGCAGCAGTAGCATCACATAGATAGATAGATCATATATATGAAATGGAATGTGCACACAATAATGTAGTGTAACAAATTCTTCAACTTGTAGAAGAATCACCGCACTGATGGACCTTTTTTCTGAAGTGGAATGAGTGCCACTTCCTTTGTGTCAGGACAAGGAGAACAGGAACTTGTGGCTGTAGAGAGAAAGAGATGGGTCGTGGCCATGAAAGAAAGAAAGAGGTAAGTACATCACTCATGGAGTTGGGAATTATTAGACTTTCTTTTCCGTTCACATTCATTAAACATACAAGACTAATCTGAAAAAAACATAAACATACAGGACCGGGGGAGGGGGCCTACAGTTATAGTTATCAGGGGTTTAAACTTTGAGTCAGTATCAAGTTAGATTGGATTCCAACAATAATCAGTCACAGGACATCGTGTGTAAAGTAAATTCGCCGTGCGAGACACATCTCACTTAACTTGACAATTTTTTTCTTACGTCCGATTCAGTAGGTTTCAAATACTATGCATAATACTTAAATACTATTAAGAGCACAAAATTACCATCATAATTTAAAACACACCCCAATGTGCACCTGAATACAACTTAAATTATTGCACGAATATTACATTGGGGTGTAATTTGAATTATAGTTGTCGTCTTGTGCTTTTGATAGTATTTAAATGCTCTGTGTTGTATTATGTTGAGGCGTATTTTAAATTATGAATGTAGTTTTGTACTCTTGGTAGTATTTAAATATTATGTGTTGTATTACGTTAAGGTATTTTAAATTATAGTTGTAATTTTATGCTCTTGGTGGTAATTAAGTGTTCTACGTAGTAGTATTTGAAACTTGTTGAATCGAGAACAAGAAAAAAATTGTCAAACTGAATAGGATGCATCCCAAACAGCGAACCTACTTTACATATGACCTCTTATGACTGGTTACCGGTAGAGTCTCAGTCCAACCTGATACATGATACTGAGACGATCCGGACGTTTAGATAGTGATGCTGAAAGAACGGAGTTATGATTTTTGAAGGCAGACTGTTGGGAACCGGAAGAAGTCGAGTTGGCCTCTGCAGATAACACTGGTAAAATTTATCTCGTGATCATTTAAATACTGCTGCAGTGGGGTGCAGGTAAGAGAGAGAGAGAGGGGTGGTGAAAAGAGGGGCATAAATTTTGAGTCGGTCTCATTGTTGGACTGCAATTGTGGGAGGACAACATGGCTGGGCGTCTCTAGTACTGATCAGAGTGATGAGAGAGAGAGAGAGAGTGTGTCTGTGTATCACTCGAAGTGAGCCGTTGTGATGGAGGAGCAGCTCAGCCCCTTGGCGGTGGCGCATCTCCTCCAGCACAGCTTGAGGAGCCTCTGCATTCATGAAGACTCAAAGTGGGTTTATGCTGTCTTCTGGAGGATCCTGCCCAGGAACTATCCACCACCCAAGTGAGCAAGAGCGACATCTAGAACAGCTTAATTAGCTCCCTTCCCCCTATCTGTATATTCAGATGGTACCGTAACACCTGCTTAATCTTCCGTTTTTTCCGTCCTCATTCAAAATCATCTGGTTTTGCTAGGTGGGATCTCCAGGGAAGCGCCTACGACAGATCCAGAGGGAACAGGAGGAACTGGTAGAGCTCCATATCTGACAGCACATCGACCTTCTCTAGAGAGTGTTGGTAACATTGTGAATTTGCTTTTCGTCCACCTGTACATAATCACATGTGGGGATTGTGCATTTTCGTGGCTGCGTCAGGATACTGGTGTGGGAAGATGGATTCTGCAATTTTGCTGCCTCTGCCGGTCATTGCGCAGGTTCCTCGTCCGGGTACGGCGCCGGCTGCGACTCTCTCCACATCAAGGGCCTGCAGCCTGAGCTTTTCTTCAAGATGTCACATGAAATCTACAGCTATGGTGAAGGGTAACCTTCTCTCTCTCTCTCTTCTTCTTCTTCTTCGGATATATCGGTGAAGTTGGGCTTCGACAGTTTAATTGGGAAAGTTGCTGCGGATCACGGCCACAAGTGGGTGTTCAAGGATCCCCCAGATCACGAAGTCAATTTCCTGTCTGCATGGCATAATCCGACTGATTCAGTAAGTACCGGGAAGAGACATAGACTGTTACCATCAATTTCCTTCTTGTATTGCAAACTTCTGGTGCGATTTCTCCCGGTTGAGCTACCAGTATTCTTCTTCTCTCACTCTTCTGATAACTTTCAGCACCCAAGAACGTGGGAGGCTCAGTTCCAATGTGGCATCCAGGTTTCAACCTTAAACAACTGTTCCCCGTCAGCACATCACATTAATCCTTAGATCAACTGATCCCCTTCCTTCAATTCATGCAGACCATTGCCTTAATTGCCGTCAGAGAAGGTGTCGTTCAACTAGGCGCCGTTAACAAGGTCGCTTTCTCTCTCTCTCTCCTACTGTTCTCTTCCCACATGCTGCTGTCTGTCGTACGATCGAAGTGAGCATGCGAGGGAAGCAGGTGTGCTCATGCACGATGCAGCATTCAGATACGCACCATGAGGGGGAAATCATGTTACCTCTCTTGTGATGTTGAAGTGGATCGATCCTTCAATTATGGACCTTTCGCCCATCATCTGTTAACAATCATAATAAAAAAAGGAACATTCATTGCTCTCACCGTCTCCACTGCACTCTAACAGGTGATGGAAGATCTGAGCTACGTCGTCCTCCTGCGTAAGAACTTCAGCTACCTTCAGAGCATCCCGGGCGTCCTCCTTCCGCACCCCTCCTCCTCCGCCTTCCCTTTCAAGGTCGACGGATGCTACGCGCTGGGAAACACGGCTGAGGACTTCCACATGCCGGCGTCGGCGCCGCCGATGCTGCCAGCAGAACTCTACAACCACCTCAGCCAGCAAACAAGGGTCACGCCTTCCATGAGCAGCCTCGAGGCTTTGCTCTCCAAGCTTCCTCCGGTTGGCCCAATCCCGCTGCCCTCCCCCTCCCCTCCAGCCGGCTACCTTTCGGCGGCCGTGCATTTATCGTCGACGCAGAGGCCGGTGGAGGTGATGGGGTTGGATACGATGGCCAAGGAAGAGATGGACGGTGAGTACTACGGTGGAAGCATTGAGAGAAGTATGGAGTTGCGAGGGCAGAGCGATGGGTCCATGTCTGGCTGGTACATCCACGCAGCTAAACCCAGTAGAGAAGGATTCTAATCGTATTTACCCCCCAGCAAACCGTTGCAAGGGCTTTGATCATGTTGGATATTAGGATGCTACATAATTATGAGAAGGCCTTTAGAATCGTTGTAAAAGAAATATTATGCAGATCTTCTAGATGATGCACTTAATTTGTTCTCAATAGCTTGTACAGAACCAATTGTATTATTATATATGTATGTTCCTGCTAATATATATCTTGGCAGCTGTAGTTAGACAAACACCGATTATCTTCTTGCAAAGTCATGCTTGAGAAGCACATTAGCTTTAACAAAACAGTATTATTTCCCAGGTTTGTAGTAATCTTTAGGAATGCAATCTTTAAACGTTATTGTTAAAGAGGCCCGAACTCGAATTCAAAACCTAGGCATTGAGTTGAGGGAATCCTCAACATATATAGAGGGAAGGCGCCCATAGAGAATTCGATATAGGACTAAACTTCAACACCCCTCCTGACGCCGAATCCGAATGGTTACGGCATAATTGACGCTATGAATGGATCGGGTGGAATAGAACAGCCCATCAGGAAAGGCACACATAAAGTGTGCCACCCGATAGGACGGAAGATGGCATGATATTGATGAGAAACACGGATGTGAGAACTACTTCGGCCCAAAGGTACGGGGAACAGAGGCACAAAGGAGAAGAGTGCGAGCAGTTTCAAGGATGTGACGATGTTTGCGCTCAGCAAGACCATTTTGTTGAGGTATATAAGGGCATGAGAGTTGAGGAAGTGTGCCATGGGATGTCAGAAGCAGACGAAAATCTGAAGAGAGATACTCACGAGCACTATCAGTTTGGAGAACTTTAATACGACAATGAAAATGTTTATATACTATCTTAGTGAACTGGCGATAAACGGAGAGAAGATCTGATCGCTTGTGAAGTAGGTAAATCCATGTAAAGCACGTGCAATCATCCACAAAACTAACATAATATAAGAAATCAGTCATAAACGGAAGAGGAGAAGGATCCTAAATATTAGAATGTACTAAATTAAAAGGATGAGTAGAAATAGACTCATGAGAATAAAAAGGAAGAGTTGTATGTTTAGCAAGTTTACAACCTTCACAATGAGACAAAGAAAATGACGTGCTAGGACCTAAGACACCAGACTGAAAAAGAAATCGAAGACGAGCTGCAGATGGATGACCCAGGCGACGATGCCACAGATCGACAGAAGTAGAAGGATGTCCTGGAGAAGATGACGCAGCAAGTGCAGACCGAGGAAGATGCAACGTGTCCAAGCAGTAGAGGCCACCTTTTCTATAACTTGTTCCAATCCTTTGGCCGGTACATAGATCCTGTACATCACAAGAAGAGAAAGTGAATGAGATACAATATCTTAAATCAGCTAGGCTACTAATAGAGACAAGATTCATAGAAAGATGAGGAGCATGAAGAACAGAAGAGAGGGTGAGATGATCAGAGAGGTCATAGTCAGTGGTGATGGAGCCACACTTTGAGACAGAGAGAGGGGTACCATCTGTAATGTGGATCTGGAGATGTGGTGGAATAGGAGAACAATTAATAAGAATAGAATCATCAGATGTCATGTGGTGAGAAGCCCAGAGTCTAAGATCCAGTTTGAAACAGTACCAGTGGCGGCAGATAGAGCGGAAGGTTCAGAAAAAAAAAATAGTGGTCTGGAGAAGCTGCTGAATCTACTGTATTTGTCCGGCAAGCTGCGTCACGTCAAGAGAGCCTCCTAGAAGAGTTGACCCAGACGGAGTTGTAAGCGACGGAGCAGGAGAAGGCGACTCTGCCACAGCAGTAGTGGGACGAGGTTGAAGTTGGCGACGCTGAAGCTTCCGACACTGATCAATAGTGTGGCCATGGTTGCGACAGTACTTGCAAAAAAGATTTGCCGATGTGCCAGCTGAGTCACCAGGTTGTGACAAAGAATCCATACTACGTGAGTGCGCCGGAATGTCAAGTAGAGGAGAAAATATGGAAGGCTCCGAGGAGCGAGACTGCAAGGCGACAGCGAGAACAGTCTCAGATGGAGTGCTAGACGTCCTCAGAACTCATAGCCGTGTCTCCTCTGCAATAAGCTCAATAAGAGCATCATCCAGATTCGGAAAGGGGGATCGATGAAGAAGCTGAGTACGGAGTGCCTCGTACTCAAGACGAAGACGCATCAGAAAGTGATATAGATACTGTCGATCACGCTGAAGACTACAAGAGCATGTAGAAATACGACCAGAGACATGCATAGCATCTAACTTTGACCAGATATGTCGAAGACGAGTAAAGAACTCCTGAATCGACAGTTCACTCTGACGAAGACTGTCAAGTTCACTGCGAAGTTGATACTCTCGAGCACCACTAGACTGAATATAACGTCTGCCAAGATAAGTCCATTGTACTTGAGATGTAGTAAAGTCCAGAAGATCTAGACAGATAGAAGGATCAAACAAGCGGAAGATATAACCGATAACAACCTCATCATTATCCTTCCAAATCTGAATAAAAGAAATATAAGTAATACCTTTCTCTGCCGATAACTCAATTTCAATCACAGGACATAAAATACTCCCATCAACGTATCCCCATAACTTAACAGTACGGACATTAGATCGAACAGTGACAACCCATATAGCATAGTTGCTAGCATCCTTTAATTGCAAATCCATTTTGAGAATATCCAATGCAAAAATAGAACTTAGAATAGCCATGATAATCAAAATAGGTAATCACTATCTTATGTTGTGAGTAGTCACCGGATCCACCCAGGGGGGCTTCGCAGGAGGTGACCGGAACCTTCACATGAGCTCTCTGAACCTTCGCGGGCACAGGACAGGGAGATCTGCAAACCTTGTTGCGGTGCCGAGAGCTGAGCCAAAGGCAGTGCTAGAGAGCCACGCTGTTGCAGGGAGTGGCGTGGCGCCTGTTCCATGACCCGAGCCGGAACCGACCCAATAGATCCACGTCGAACGCCCAGGCACGGAGGCAGCACACCGACAGTCGCAGCTCATGCTCCACGGTCTCTGGTACCTACGCACTGAGTTGAGGGAATCCTCAACATATATAGAGGGAAGGCGCCCATAGAAAATCCGATATAAGACTAAACTTCGCCAGTTATGAAGAGCAAAATTCAGCTCAAATTGTCAAATGAGATTGTATGACCTTGTAAGGCTTCTCCTGACGCATGCACTTTATAAAAGTCTACGGACATAAAATATAATATATTCTCTTTCAAGACATGCCTAAACATATAACATGGAAGTTTTTTTATCAAACAAGGAAAATAATAGTTCATGCTTGGCTCCACTTTGTTTGCAGAATAAGTTATTACGTGAGGCTCACCGATTTGATAGTTTTGTACTGACTGAATAAGAATAATAAGCAATTCTTGAGTCTATAGTGGGATGACTTATTCTCTTTGCCCCGCTTTGATTGTCTAATAAGTTATTGGGTCCGGAATAGCATATACTAAAATAAAGAGTTTTGATTTGATAGTTTGTAGGACCCACTGACGGAATAAGAAGAATAAGCAATTTTTTGATCTAAGGTGGAATGACTTATTCTCCTTATTCTAGTATAAGTAATTCTGACGTGGTATAAGCCATTCCGTCCGTGAAATTAGAATTTACTTTATTTTAAGAATAAGAGACTTTATTCTTCTCCTATTCTCCAATCAAAGTGACGCTTTATTCTCCAGATACGTTATTTCACACGATATAAGTAATTCCGCTTGTCAAAATAAAATTAAGTTTATTCTTTCCTTATTCGTCCTTATTCTTCTCTTATTCTCTAATCAAAGTGATGCCAAGTACATGTCCTTATATCTAAGATTATGCACGTAGCCAAATTATATATTTTTAGTGAAATATTTAGGGTAAGAACTAGATACAAAATCATTAGGAGGTTGATGGGACCCGAGTAAACGTTAAATAACTAGAACGGCAAAATCAGCATAATTTACAAGAAGTGGACATGTTTTTGGTTAAGAATTGGTGTGCATTCTATTAAAATGGTCGTAACTTTGGATACAAATATCATAATGACTATTATGACACCAAATTGGAAAGGGCACTACAAGACATGACCACTCGTTGCCACAATTAAGTTTGCGATAACATTGCATCATTTTTCCATCTAATCATCCAAAGACTTTCTTACTGGTGTAGGAAACTAAGAAATTAACTTTTTCACTAAAGGTGAACCAGAAGTCATGTTAGTTATAGACATTGCTTATAATTGTCTCTTTAGCGAAATTTTATAATCAATTGTCTACTATTTTTCGTAATTTTTTACTTTCTTTGATTTTCTATACAAAGGAATGTAACTGTAAATGAAGATAGAAGGTACAACACTTGGAAAAGATAGAAAGTACAATCCAAATTTAATAAAGAGGGTGGGAGACACGTAAGTCTCATAAATATACACATCAATTTAAACATGCATTCATCCACAGTTCATATATCATCACATGACACATGTCCATGATCATCCAACCATAGACAATCATACATCATAGGTATATTATGGTGATAATATAATTAGTTATATCCGAAATAACTTATTATTTTAAAATAATATAACTATATATTAGGTTGTGAAATTGTCATTAACTAAACAATAGTTAATCATTAACGAAGTCTAAATAATTTTAGACAAAACTACTCGCCGTTATAGCACGGGGTATTGCCATAAAATGCAGTTAATTAATCCCATTAGAATCTCATTCCAACATTTAATTAACTTGCACAAAATTAGTTAAGTCTAATAATTGAAATAATTTCAATATTTAATCCTTAATAACATTCCTATAAATTTTCAAGAAAAACTATGTTAATAGGTGATAAAACAATTTTATAACCTGTAAAATAATTTTTTAGAATTAATAGGAATTTTTTTATAAATTTTTAATTTTTTAAAAAGTTTTAAACTATTTAAAACTCCCAAAATTAAATTTTCAAAAAAACATAGGAGGCGCAATGCGCCCGTGCGCATGGCAAAGACGAGGAGGGGCGTGCTGGGGTTGGCTGGGCATAGCGGACCGTGGTCCACCACTCGTTCTTAAGTTGAGCAGTGGACTATAGTCCCCCCCCCCCCTGAAGCATGGACACACGAGTAGGGATTCCCATGCTGTCTCTGCCCCTCCCTAGCCCGGCGCTGGGGAGGGAGGTCGTGGCCCGCCGGCCAGGGACTCTTTTTTTTTTGTTTAAAGCGCCTGTTGAAACAGGGTGATCAAGGACCGGTCGTTCGTCGCCATTGTTCGCTGTCCGAGCATCCCCTCAGTGTCGTTCATCACCCATGACCTTCATGGGTCTATCCCGACGATCAAAGGGATCCCTCGATGTCGTTTTATGATGCAAGAAACCATTTTTCTCAACCCAAAAACCTACTGCAAAATAGCAAAATGGCTGTCTTTGCGGCATCGGTTCTTGCTCTCTGGTGTCTCAAAATTCACACCAAAAGAACCAATATGACCCCTATACTAGTGGGAACAATTCCTAAGCAACAAATACGATCTGTTTATCTCATAATCAAATTGAGAATGTCATCAACATGGCAACCCCGTGTAGAACGCGAACACACAAAAAACCCTGAAATCGGCAAGAACAAAGCATGAACCTTGTTCTGATACCACTGTAAGATGCTCGCGAGACGCAACATAATAAATAAATCGATGAGAAATAGGATCGAGATGTGATGTTCTTACCATAAAACAATAGAGATAATGGATTTTTTCACTTTTGCAGGGTCGAGAAAAATCTCCCGAAAATTGGAGACAAACAAGTGAAGATCGAGGATCTCCCAAAAATTGCAGACGATTCATAGGATAGGGTAGCCGTACACACGCATGGCCTTTAGACGTAGATCCATATGGATCTACGCATAGACAAGATCTCCTCATCGTTGGCGTCAACTTCCACCATCGGGAAGAGAGAGAGGAGAGGGATGGCTAAAGGGAGGGGGGGAGAGAGAGAGAGGAGACAACCAAAGAAGAAATTCACGTTCTTGTTAGGATTTTTCTCTATGTTCCTCTATCATATATATTCTCCCAACTTTTCACAAAAGTCTAGAAAATATATATAAACCTTTATAAATCCAGTCTCACGTAAATCCTTATGTGTGTGACCCTTTAGGCCTGACTATCAACCTAGTTACAGGCCCATTAACCTTAAAACATTTTTTAAAATTTTAATTCATTTATCATCTCATGATCGAATGAATTAAGTCTTTGGATCACGAAACACCAAACAATACCCTGTGATCCCAGGAGATGTCGGGGATCATCATCCCGCTATCGAAACCTATACGTCCATAGATTATCATACAAAAATAATTCTTCATCCATAAAATTAAACAATGATGACGTAAGTATGGTTAGTTATCAAACTCCTTAATCACTTAAGTGGATTGATCGCTTAATGATATATCGGAAAACTCCTTTCTGATAATCCCATTAATCCTAGCTAGGAACTTAAACGAGCATAGACTATTGTGGACTATTCCATCTTGACCACTCAATTACATTCGTATGAATTCCACTGCTAATGGTCACTTGAATATTCGGACTCAAATATTCTGAATCCTTAATCAAGAGCTAGGTAGTAGTGGTCCTCGCACAAAATGACCTTGACATCTCAAGTCAAAGGACCTACTTCACTATTGCGACACATAATATCCTGGTTGACAGTTAAGACCATCAAGGAATTCTGGAGTGGATCAATTCAGTGAACTCATTCAACCAATGAGCACCAACATGTTTGTCTCTGTGTCTCCACACTAGTGGTTATGAGACCAACTACTCACATCACATGAGCAAACACAATATGTATCAGTTTGTCTGAATGATGGATGTCCGGTTCGAGCATTCTGATTGAGAACAACTTCGCACTTATGTCTATACAGGGTTAATCACATTGCCACAACTCCTTGTAATTTAACTCTCATTACATAAGCCCTCATACATCATATATATATATATATATATATATATATAT
Organism: Zantedeschia hybrid cultivar; assembly: GCA_030544215.1. NCBI lineage: Eukaryota > Viridiplantae > Streptophyta > Magnoliopsida > Alismatales > Araceae > Zantedeschia > Zantedeschia hybrid cultivar. Next base: position 6,992,659 of record JARZZO010000013.1, on the reverse strand, counting down.
ATATATATATATATATATATATATATATATATATGAGAAATACCATTTATTACTAAATAAGAATTACAAGAATTAAGTCCCTGATTGGCTTAGGACACACCAACTCCTTCAACGCCAATGTCAATCAAACAATTATCTATCTAATATGGTGGATGTTCACAGTAATGCTTAAGGTCATCCCTTGAGCTGTAAGGCGTGCTAGCTCAAAACTGTGGAATGAGATGGATGGTTGATCATTTACAACAATCTTCTCTATTGGGAGGTCCTCATTAACCATAACTCTCTACAAATACCCCATCAAAGCTTCTTCATGAGACTGGGACCTCCTTATCAACTCCAAGATGGAGATCCTGGCCAGGGTGTTTCCCATGTGTTTCAACAAATCATAATGTATCCCAGGGACACTCTGTTCAGTGACATGTTCTTCTTGATTCTGTTGTTGGTTCTACTAAGTGGTAGACTGAGGGAATACTTTGTGAAAAATCCTCCCACATCGGAGTGCCATGGGTTGGGGTTCATTGGACGAAGAGGGGAGGATCTTTCTGTAGCAGTAGATGGTGCGACAGTTAAGGATTTAATGATGAGGAGCTTGCTTGGTGGTGGGAGGCTGGGCATAGATGGCATTGGCACGAAGGAAGGTACAGAAATGTGGATGAGAGTTTTGGATGGTGGCGGTATATTTAGGTGGCTATGTGCGTGGGGATGCGTAAGAGCGGTTTGGAGGGCATAAGGTGTGGGATAAGTGGAGGCACACTTGTGTTGATGGGTTGAGGCGATGGTCTGGTTTGGTTGTTGGGGGTTGGTATTGTGGTGATAGGCTTCATTGGTTGGGGAAGAACCAACAGGGTGTTTAGCAATAATATGCAGCTTTGTGATGGGGACCCTTCCCGCTTCACTATGGTTGGGGTCTGACATCACATTCTGAGCTTGGGAGCTCCTTATCTATGTATTTTATTTTATGTGTTTTCTTATTGAGCTATGTTGTCTTCTTTTCATGACTTAAGGCATACTGGCCCATTATCCCTAGGTTAAGTTGATCATTTATAGCCTAAGTTAGGTCTTTTATGCTTCTTTGTAAGTTATGGGTTTATGTGTAAACGTGTGACTTACTCTATATATAGAGGCCTACCCCTTCATTTGTACCCATGATGTTTAGTGAATGAGAAGAGCTTTACCTATCTTGTGAGTGCAAGAGTGAATCTAGTGATCTTGGTGAGAATCCAAGAGAGGGTGTAAGCCCTTGGGTGTGAAGCCCACCCTATCCCCCTCCTCCTATCATTTTCTCTCTCTTATGAAACCATCCCTCCCAACCATCTAAGTTCCACCTCATCACCACGTCAGTCCCACATCAGCCCCAAATCGCCACCTCAACTTTGACCCTTTGTATCTTAAGGAAGCATTAATACCAGCCCATCCTTCCACCTGACTAACACATCCTTCAAACAGGAAATTTAATCCCTCCATAACCTCCCACACAGAATTTCCCTCTTCCCCAAGGTGACTCCACAAACTCCCAACTCACTAGTAGGAAAGAAGAACCCAAGGGTCACCTTAACCCTCCCATTCCCACTCCACCAAACCCATTTTCATATGCCACCCTTCCCACCCTTAAAATTGATCCCAAAACCCTTCTTCCATCTCAATTCTTCCTTCCTAACTCCCCCTGCTAACCCCCTAGTGCATCCCCCACCCATTCTCCACAGTTCTGCCACTTCAATCCACTTCTAAAGTTCCAAAAGTGCAGCTACAGTTCCTAATTTGAGCAGACTTGAAGAACATCTGCCAGGCGTCTCCATCATCATCTAGCCGACCTCTATAGGGTCTCAAGGGTGAAGAATCGTGGTGATTGATCCGACCCTCATCTATATGAGGTGTACCTCGACAGGCTTCGGTTTGCGAAGGAGCTCCTCCATCGTCATTCACCAAAGCTTCCCCTCCCTACGGTCATCCCTCCTGCGTAACGTGTATTTTTTGTTGTAATCTTTTTATCTCCTCCCAAGTTCACCCTCCTTGTGAGGAGGTTTGAGGTTTGGTTGTACTCCAGCATTTCATATTGACACCAACACTGCTAGCCCTCGTCTCTGACCGATATTGGTTTCTCAACCGGCATGGTGAGTGGTCTGCCCCTTCTTCCTTGTTAACTTCTTGTTCCTCTAGTATTCCTAGTAGTTCACGCCGATAGAGAGAGAGCGCCCAATCCCTGCTTATTTTTGCCGTCTACTTACGTCGCTGCTATGAGGAGAGTGAGCAAACCTCGTGCCCAGGGTACGTACTCTGCCTGAGTTGATCGTGGGTCTCCTCAGCCAAGGGTGGGTCTATGTCTATTCCCTACTACACTTAGATTAGTGTGGGTTGCCTGCGGGCTATAGTCCCGTTCTACCTGTTGGGTTCTTGGCGTTTCTCCGGATCGTTTACGCAGCAGAATTAAATAAAAAAAATTGATAATCCATTTTTCGTTTCGAAAATACTAAAACTGGATTATCGAATAATCGGTTCTTACCGTACGTGGATTCGAATCCGCGAACGATCTGTTCCGTCGGTGTGACACCGCTAGCCACGCAAGCACCCGGCTTCTAGCGAAGTCCACGCTATCCTCCTCGCGGTGGATATCCTCACGGTTCCTTGTTCTTCATAGCTCACGAAACCTCCGCCGTTCACCGCAACGATCACCACAATGCGTGGACGATTTCCCGTAGGACGAGAGTCGGAGAAGCGGCGGAGCAGATCCGGAGAGCAGATCTAGCCTGGGGCGCCAGAGAGAGAGAGAGGAAGAGAGGAAGGGGCGGCTAGGGTTAAGCAGCATCATGGCCTGCTCAGCCCGTTTGTTACATTTTATATTAACTGCGCGGTTTTTCATAAAAACTCCCGGTTTATATAAAACCTGCTTATTTATCCATCACCTTGAGAATCATTTGCGTGTGACCCTCTAGGCCTAATAACCAATCCGGTTAATGGCGCAATAAGTACAGCGACTTCTCACTGGCCTGATTAATCAATTAATAACTCATATTAATTAATTAATCAATCGAATCAATGTCGCACATCAAATTCGATCGGGCCTCCGATCACGTTGGGTGCCAAGCAACACCGCGTGAACCTGTAAGGTATTGGGGTTAAGTAACCCACTCTTGGAACCTTTCCGCCGACAGTTACCGCTTGGATATAATCCTTCATTCATACAATGCTCTCGAGTCAACTCGGGGTATGGTATACTGTCAAACCCTAACCGATCGACTCACTTGGATCGGATGCTGCCGTATAATATCGGAAAAACTCCTTTTCCAATATTATCGTCTGCCCTAGCCAGGGACTTCCATGCATCCTTCCTAGAGCATTCTCTCTCTAAGTACCAAGAGCGAATGATTCCTTATTGACACTCAATTTCCTTCGACGGTATTCTGCTGTACCCGATCCTTGGCTGTTTAGAATTCCGTGGTTAGAGATTCATAAACCAATGTCAAAGCACAGAAGTCCAACGACAAGGTGTCCTTAGTTTCTCAGGTCCGAGGATCATCCACGCAACTGCGACAATATAATCAAGCTGGTTGACAGTGAGGTACAATACCATCCAACGATTTAGTCGGATCAGTTCAGTGAACTCATTCTCTAATGAGCACGTACAGATTCGCCCTAGTGTCTCCACACAAGTGGCTATAAGATCAGTCACCCTCATCATATGAGCAAAAGTAATATGTACTAGTCTAACCGGTTATCCGATGTCCTTCTCGGATATCTTCCGACTAGGAACTATTAAAAATATGTATGTTTAAGTGATCAGTCTCACTAGTATGATCTCATCATAATCTGATCACTATTGCAAATATTCACGGACTCATTATGAGATGATAATAATACGAATTACACATAATGAATATTATGTCATTTATATTAATAAACGAATGAGATTTACATAGTCAGATTGGCTTGTAGGCCACTTAAGACTAACAATCTCCCACTTGGACTAAAGCCAATCGCATTTATGCACTAATCCAATAGACTTTAGGTGACGCTCAAACACATTTTGAGACAGTGGCTTCATCGGTGGATCTGCTACATTATCGGCGGATGGAACTCTTTCCATCACTACATCTCTTCTGGAATTGATCTATCTGATAAGATGAAAGCGCCTCAGAATAACTTTCGATTTCTGATGAGACCATAACTCTTTCACTTGTGCAATAGCTCCATTGTTGTCGCACAACAGCGGAACATGATCAGAGATGCAGAGAATTATGCCAAGGCAGTGATGAACTTCTTTAACCACACTGCTTCCTTGGCGGCTTCAGCTGTAGCCATGTGCTTAGCTTTAGTCGTCGAATCTGCAATGTTTTCTTACTTGGAACTCTTCTAGCACATTGCGCCTCCATTTAAAGTAAACACAAATCCAGATGTAGACTTGCTATCATCTAGATCTGACTGTAAACTCGAGTCAGTATAGCCTCGCAGTTTCAAGTCACCTCCTCCATAGACAAGAAACATATTCTTAGTTCTTTTTATGTACTTAAGGATACATTTCACTGCCTTCCAGTACTCTTCGCCTAGATCAGCCTGAAATCTGCTCGTAACACTTAGAGCATATGCCACATCAGGCCGTGTACATAGTATGGTATACATGATAGATCTTATGGCAGAGACATAGGGTATTCAATCTATGAATGCCCTCTCATCAAGAGTCTTAAGAAACTGCTCCTTTAAGAGATTAATTCTATGTCTCATCGGTATGAAACTTCTCTTGGAATTTTTCATGCAAAACCTTTGGACTATGGTATCTATGTACAAAGATTGGGTCATTCCAAGCATCCTTTTTGATCTGTCTCTATAGATCCGTATTCCAATACGTAGGATGCTTTTTTCAAATCTTTTATGGAGAAGTTTTTCGACAGCCAGATTTTTATCGATGACATCATAGCTACGTCATTCCCAATGAGTAGTATGTCATCTACGTAAAGAACTAGAAAAATGAATGCATGCCCACTGGTTTTCTTGTACACATAAGGCTTATCTTCATTCTTAATGAAGTTATAAGACTTGACAGCTTCGTCAAATCTTATGTTCCAACTCTGGGAAGCTTGCTTCAGTCCATAAATTGACCTCTGAAGCTTGCACACTCTATCTAGAGATTCTTTGGATGTGAAACCTTCTGGTTGTATCATATACACCTCTTCCTCAAGGTTACCATTAAGGAAGGCAGTCTTCACATCCATCTGCCAAATTTCGTAATCGAAATGTATGGCTATGGCGAGTAGAACTTTGATCGACTTTATCATGGCAACTGGTGAAAAAGTATCGTCATAGTCAATTCCTTGCCTTTGACGATATCCCTTTGCCACCAACCTTGTCTTATAAGTGTCGATCCGTCCATCAGCACCGATCTTTCTCTTAAAGATCTACTTGCATCCAATGGGTACAATACCCTTGGGCAAGTCTCCAAGTTCCACACTTGGTTGGTGTGCATGGACTGGATTTCTGAGTTCATGACTTCTCGCCATTTCTCGGCTTCTGGGCCTTCTATGGCCTCCTGGTAGGTTTTAGGATCATCATCCTCATTATATAGTACCTTAGACTTACCTTCAGCAATATGTCCCACATATCGTTCAGGTAGTCTAGATACTCTATCAGATCTACGAGGCTCATCTGTGTGTACCTGAACAGATTCAGGAACTGATATCTCATCCGATGATATTACAGTTATTTGGGGATCTGAAACATCTTCCAGTACTATTTTACTCCCACTGTCCTCCTGGAGAAGGTATTCCTCTTCCAAGAAGACAACTTTCCTACCGACAAACACCTTTTGTTCACCAGGATGGTAAAAATAGTATCCAAAGGTTTCCTTTGGATATCCCACAAACCTACATTTATCAGTTCGTGATTCTAGATTGTCTGGATCATGCCTTTTTACATGAGCAGGACAACCCCAGACTTTAACATGTTTAAATTCTAATTTTCTGCCTTTCCATATCTCATATGGAGTAGAGGTCACAGACTTGCTGGATACTCTGTTCAGTAGGTATGCTACTGACTCTAGAACATACCCCCAGAGGGACACTGGTAATTCCGAAAAGCTCATCATGGATCGCACCATGTCCAACAAGGTGCGATTCCTCCTTTCTGATACACCATTTATCTGTGGTATATATAGAGGGGTCAGTTGAGAAAGGATACCATTATCCTTTAAGAATTTTGTGAAATTAGTACTCAAGTATTCTCCTCCCCGATCTAATCGAAGAGCTTTAATACTCTTTCTTAACTGTTTCTCTACCTCATTCTTGAAATCCTTGAACATTTCTAATGCTTCCGACTTGTACATCATTAAGTACATATAGTCGAATCTTAAGAAGTTATTGGTGAACGTGATGAAGTACGAGAAGCCACATTTAGCTTGGGTGGACATAGGACCACATACATCCGAATGTATTAGTTCCAAAATGTCCTTAGCACATTCTCCATGTCCAATAAATAGAGATTTTGCCATTTTTCCCATAAGGCAAGATTCACATGTCGCAAACGATTCATAATCGAATGCAGTTAAATAACCATACTTGTACAACCTTTGCAACCTGCTTTCACCAATGTGTCCAAGTCTACAATGCCACATGTAAGCTTGGTTCACACAATTCTTGTTCTTCTTAAGAGCTTTATCAATGTAAAGATTGTAATAAGAAACATCTAAAAGATATAGACCGTTAACTAAAGATGTCGAAGCTATTGATTTATTACCATAATTAATCGAACAACTTCTATTATCAATAGACAACCTATATCCTATCTTGTCCAAACAAGATACTGATATGATGTTCTTTTTTATTCTAGGAACATAATAACAATCTTCTAATGATAAGACGTCTCCCGATGGAAGTCTGAGGTTTGCTATCCCTACAACAACTGCCGCAACTTTTGCGCCGTTTCCTAACCTCAATTCTACCTCGCCTTTTCTCAGCTTGCGCTTACTTGTCAGTATCTGCATATCATGACAGATATGAGAAGCACATCCGGTATCTAACACCCAAGATGTGAATTCTCTAACTAACAAGTTGATATCTATCATATAGATATCTGAAGCTTCTAATAGCTTCACCTTTCCATGAGCTTTATCGCTGAGGAACTCCTTGCAGTTCCTCTTCTAGTGACCCTGTTGCTTACAGTAGAAGCAATCACCCTTTACTATTCCTTTGATTTTGTCCTTCGATCTTTTATCGTATGTAATCATCTCTGCCTCAGGAGCATCTAATGCCGGTTCAACAGGAGGATCAGCTCTAAGGACATAGGCAATGTGCTTAGATCTGAAGACACTCTTCAGGTTTCTGAGTCAAATAAAGTAGTTCGGACTAGTCAAAAGATTGGCATCAAGTATGCCATGGAGTGGGTTATACGGCGACATAATTCTCTACAGGAGATGAATAAAATCTATATCACAATTATATCAAAGTCCTACGTGATGCATGCTGGGCTAAAAGAGAAAATATAAAATGAAATAAAATATAAATTAATATGGATAATATTGTTAAATTGTCATTAATGAGTCAAGATATCGATTCTTGTAATTGAGTGCTAAGCCGAAACCCGTTTATCCACGCACCGTTTCACAAAAGTAGAACCATCGTCCCCATTAATTAACAATCTAACGGTCTATCCGTGTGATTAAGAATTCTTTGGAATTATCACTGTTTTTGTTGGAGGGGAACTCAAATTCCAGTTTCATCAAAATCATAAGGTCCTTGATGTATCTAATAAACATTTATCATATAGTAATGGAATGTAAATCGATTACATAAAAGAGTATAGGGTAGAGATAACCGTCTTTTAGTCACGGCTGGGACTCATGAACTCCTACAGTGGGACCTTAGTGAAATTGTCAGTTTAATTTTCACCTCTTAGTATTTCTTGCACTCAAAATTTCATCAGTAACTTCAAACAAATTATATATCATGGATTTATGAATTTTTAGCAAAGTCACAGAAATTCAGAAACATGTTTAAAACGCGTCGGTGTTCACAGACGTCATTTAAATGACGTCGCCCCGTCAAGACGCCATTTAACTTACATAAACTCCTCTCCTTTCTGACTCCAATCCGAACTCTGCTTGCCTTAATGCACATCCTTCTTCTAATTCGGAAAGGGGTTTCCAATCTCGCAAATCACTCTATAAAACCTTCCCTCCTTCATATCAAAGCATTACAACAAGCAATCAAGAGGGAAAGGTAGAGATTTCTCTTCAAGACTCAAGGGAAAGAGGTGAAGAATAAGAAGGAGTCAAGGAAATCCAAGCAAAGAGGATGGATTCTACACAAGATTGAAAAGCGATTGAAAAGCTTTATGCAGTGAAAGATCATCTAAGTGGGCGAGATCCTAACTTACAAGTAAGATATTCTTTCCTTTAATCAATTCTTCCTATGTAACTTTCTACATGATCTCCATATTCCAATTCTCCATCTAGGGATATCCTTTTTTCCCCGGTCCAAGAAGGTTTTCTTCACTTCCATTGATCTAAAATCTAGTTAACAAGATCAATCTCTCCATGCAATCTTATATATCCAAGTGGCATATCCAAGGATTGATAGTCCATGCCAAACATTACACGAGCACAAACATAGATTGGACTGCGATGGGCGCTTTGATTGAACTATGGCATCCACAAACTCATACTTTCCTCTTTGCCACGTTCAAAGCCATTATCTTCTTAGAAAAAGTCGAACTCTTATTGGGCCTTCCCAAGCTCAAAGTCAAAAATGATGATCCTGATTTGAGGGAGATGATATTCATGAGGGAAAGAATCACAGGTCAACAATTATTGGAAAAGATTATGAAAAACCCAAAAGAAATTCAAGGCTGTCTTACCAAGAAAGGGATCAATCTTGCTAAATTAGCTGAATGGACTTTGAAGAAGATAGAATATTTCAAGGATGAAGATACAGAGAATGTGATGAAGGCGTTCACCACATGCTTAGCTGGAGCACTGCTATTCCCCACCCAAGACAATGTTCTAGAAGATGATCAAATCAGCGCAATCAATGGGATTTTCGAAGGGAAGCAAATTAGCACAACGGTCCTAGCCTACCTCTATAGTTGGCTCTTTACAGCTTTTACGGGCCAATCTCCTTATGGTAGCATGCTCCTCTTGGCCTTATGGGTGGAATTCCACTTCAAGTTCAACCATAATGGAGAGAAAGTTTCAAGGATATCTCAGACATATCAGCACAGTCCTATCTTCCATATTGCCAACGTTGTGAAGTTCAATGATAACATGACCAATCGAGTGCCCAACTTCAAGACTCGAGCTGACTGGCGCACTTATTTCAAGATTATGCCTAGAACTAGATTCGAATCCACGCCACTTGCTCTCATGGAAAAGGCGGTTCGAGTATGCCGTGGTGCTGGTACGGAGCTTCGACTGATCGAGGCAACCGAGTTCGTCCTTTATAATCCACATCGGTGTCATCCTCAACTTGGCATGCCTCGCTATGAGTTTCCATAAATCTCTTCTCTTTCTTCGATCAAGAAGCGGGCATTAGGAACTGATGAAGACTTTGATGCGACAGAACTTATTGCAACTCTTTGGAACATCAGATTCACCCGTTGTGGGAAAACTCCTCATGAAGCCAATAAGGAACTGTAGAAATCATATGTAAAGGAGCTCAAGAAAATCCGACCTTGAAAGCTCTCGCTTTCTTCCAATTTGATGTATTTTGATTTTATTTCAATGAAGAATCATTCCCTTATACAATAGAAATTATCCTTTAATGCTTCGTAATTTTCCTGTAATTTTTCCTTGAGTGAAACTGTGATTTCCTCAAAATAGGAACTCTCGAATTCAGTTAATTCAAATTGTGTCGACTCAGAGAGATGTTTTTTCAATCTTAATCAATTTTCAAATTTAAAAATCCATCCTCAAAAGAACCATGAATCACGTCTGGTCAACAAGACGCCTTTAAGTTTTCTCTATCATATTTTCTAGAGATTTCCAGGAATTAATCCACTAAATGGCATCGGCCTTACAAGATGCGAATATCCATTCTTTCAAACTCTCTGTGGTACGGTCCTGAGCAAAAGAGGCAGTAAAATACAAAAAGCGTTGCCCTAGGGGGATGCGTTTCACTTATTTCAAAAATTCCTGTTGTCGCCTCAATTTGTGCGCCACTAAATGGCGTCGCTGTCCCAAGATGCGATTTAAACTACTCAAACAGGATCCTGCGAGCCCGAGCCCCTTTCTTCCTCATTCTCTCCTCCTCCTTCTCTCTCTTCTCTCGCACTCCTTCTCTGGCGACGGCGATTTCCCTCCCTCTCCGGCCATCTTCTCTGGCGACGGCGATTCCCCTCCCTCTCCGGCCATCTTCTCTGGCTCCGGTGGCCACCTCCGACTCTGGCTACCCTCTCTCTTCCTCTTCCTCCTTCTCATGAGCTCTCTCAATCTCTCTCTGGCCCTCTCAAACTCTCTATCTCACTCTCTCTCGTGCCCTAAGATGGAACGAGGAGGACCTAGCGAAGGTGGGAAACGGCGTCGAGTTACCGCCGTCGAGGCGAAGGCGGGCAAGGAGGAGACTTCGGAAACAATGCCGATTGAAGAAATGGTGCTCATGGAGGCGGCGACCTTTATGGAAGCCGGGGAGGCGGTGGCACCGGCCGAGGGGGGCGAGAAGCGGCGGCACCAGCCGAAGGGGCAGGCCCGCGTTTGGTGAGCCTCAAAACACTCCTCCTTGTATTTTAAGTTCGATTTCGGGGGGAAGAAAAGAGTCGATCACAAGTTCTTGGAATCTGTGGTGAAAGGCGTCTGGGGACAGGGACGCCTTTTGAAACGCGTCACTGTACCCAGACGCGATTCAAAAGAGGTGACACTTACTTTCAGAAAATGATTATTAATGCCCTGACGGTGAATTTAACAATTGCAGGGGACAATGAGGATCAGGATCTCTAGGGACCTGGTGGTGGTCACCTACTGGGGTCTCCCGGACTTTCAGAAGGTGAGACTGGTGGAGATGGGGTTTAGGGAGATCTTAGATATAGAGCATTTTTTGATAGACTTGGTGTTGCTCCAGGTGTTGAGGGAGCGATGGCATGCTGAGAGCCGAGCATTTCTGATGCCCTGGGGACACATGGTCCCCAATCTCGAGGATGTGTGCAGGATTACCGGCCTTCGGGTAGAAGGTTGGGTGGTGAGCGGGATCACGTATCCCGATTACTATAGGCTAGCTCAGGAGCTGCTGGACTTAGAGTGCACTAGATTGGAGGGCCGAGAGTCTTGGACCCTCCTCAGGACAGTTGTGGAGAGATCCCTAGGACTAGAGGAGCCTAGGCAGCAGCCCGACGAGTCTCCGGCCGAGTTGAGATCCAGACTAGCCAGGGCGGCTAGGACAGTATATTGTCAGGATCCTAGTGATAGGATAGCTGTAGATAGAGATCTTAGGAGATTTTTAGTCTTTTTCTTTGGTAGACTCCTCTTCGGGACGAAGCGTGACTACATCCATTGTCGCTTCCTGAGTCTCTTGATCGACTTAGACTGTTTAGGTGAGTATGCCTAGGGTGCGGCCCTTCTGGCCCATCTCTTCACTGATCTCTCTGCCGTCACACCTGACTGGAAGACCACCATCAGCGGCTTCGCCGTTTCTTTAGGTAATTAGTTTATTTCATTTTTGTTCATTTCATTAAATGCTTATTATGCAATGCGTGTGATCCTAACTACATGTTCTTTGACGCAGGTGTGGACGTACTATTATTTTCCTCTGGGCCGAGCGAGGCCATATGTACGATCGGCAGCGGTCCCACTTGCCCGGCGTTGGCATTCGGTAGTGGACACGGCGCTGCAGCATCACCAGTTGACAGCCCTCCACGTCAATTTCTTGACTACCCAGAGTTATTGGTAAGTTTTAAAATTCTTTTCTGCTTCATATTAGTTATCTGATTGTTAAACTGTTTAATTAATTAATTGTTTTGTTAAAGTGTTGTCAACTTATTATTTGTTTAATTTACATATTTGATCAATGATTATTGAAATGCAATGCAATTAACCTATATGAATGCAGGTTATTTGGCGTCCATATCTGGGTATGGGTGATGCCAGACAACTGTGGGTGGAGCAGGGCCGAGGCAGGTTCGGGCGCCAGGTGTGGCTGCATTATATGAATGAAATATCCCTCCTGCACCTGAGGCTGGCGATGCGGACATTGGGTCTGCATCAGGAGTGGGTAGAGGAGGAGATCCTAGAGGGGATCGGGAGGTCGATGCAGGGGAAGCAGGCCCGCACGGATTGGGGTGCCAAGTTCCCAGATCAGCAAGATGACTGGCACCGATATGGAGTCCCGGTGGAGTCGCAGGCGTTGAGCAGTGACGCTTACCTGCAGCGCTACCGGGCCCACTACGCGGCCCACCTCCAGCTTATCCGACCTCTCGATGTGAGTATTATGATATGTATGCTTATGAATTCTTCTTTCATTTTATTAATTATCTTGTTTACATTTGTGGATGTATGACATGTTATGAAAAATGCAGGATGCTCAGGATGCCACCATCATCACACTCCGCGGCCACCTCCAAGATGCCGAGGCCCAGTTAGAGCGGGTCCAGCAAGAATTAGATGAGCTGGTAAGTGCTATGCATGAATGACATGAATGTTCCATTTTATTATTAAATTGTTTTGACACTTGTACACTGACGGTGGTCCCCTTTTTGTTACAGTGTGCCGCTTATACCCACGCGGTGACCCCCTCACCTTCTGCTATTGCCGGTCCTTCCTCCTCTTCGGCTGCCCATGAAGCCACCATGGCTGACCTGCGGAGTCATCTAGCCTTTGCCATCTGCCGAGCTACCCAGGCTGAGGAGGATGCTGTTGCTCGGATAAATCTTCAACTTGCTTCTTACATGATGTCTTTTGCTTGCTTGATCACTTGGCTGACGATGTCTTTTATTGCAGGTCCAAGAGCTTTGCGTGGCTCTTGAGGAGAGAGATGTGGAGCTGGCGCAGGCCTGCAGCTCAGTAGCCCGAGTCGCATAGCTAGAGGAGCAGCTGGCCAGACTCTCCCTTGCGAGCTTGCACGTCTCCAGGTTCGACTGGAGATCTTGACGGAGGAGAGGGATCGCGATCGGTCCCGGTTGGAGAGTCTCCAGGGACGACTATTGGTGGCGGAGCACGAGCGCCAGAGCATCAAGGCTCTCTACCAGCGTGCGCGTCAGCGAGCGTTGGAGCGAGGATAGGCGAGTGCTTTCACCACCAGCATTGTAGCATCCTCTGGCCAGGCAGGGCCAAGCGTCATGGGACCACCGCCGCCGCTAGCTCGAGGACCAGACGTCTAGGATGAGGCGCAGAGCCAACTGGACGAGGGTGCAGGGGAGAGCCAGCCGTGAGGGCTGCCACCATGTATTTTCTTTTGTTTTGGAGTCCTGTGGATGGACTTTCATGTTGTACAAACTCTTTGTGATATATGAAAGTACTTTCTTCATACTTGAGTTGTCTTAGTATTGTTCTTCACTGTCTTTCCTTTTCCATTCCTACACATGGCTTAAACGAACAAATTAAATATATGTTCAGGCTTAACCCCTTGCCCAGTTACGTAACAAATTACTTGATCCTATCCTTGGTAGAAGGGTCAAGGGGCGAAGCCTTTATTTAACGAACGTAAGTAAAGATAATTAAAAGTAAGTAAAATGCAACATACAAGCATACAAATGCTCACTAAAAGTAAAAGGGTGCAACATGCACATGATGCGACAAACAAATGCTAATTGAAATATTTTTGTTTTTCACTTTTTTTGAAATTTTTGCCATGTTCAATTTTTTGGGTTTTGAAATATTCAATTTTTTTTTAGTTTTGAAGTATTCAATTTTTTTTGGGTTTTGAAATATTCAATTTTTTTGGATTTTGAAATATTCAATTTTTTGGGTTTTGAAATATTAAATTTTTTGGGTTTTGAAATATTTGATTTTTTTATTATTTTGAAATATGACATTAACTGAATAAACTAAGGATCAATATGGAACTCGGATCAAAAGAGCGTATTCACTCGTCAACTTAATTCCCACATCAATCTTTAATGACCTAATCTAGACTTATCGTACTTGAATTATGTTTGGAATCGTGATCCCATTCGATGGTCCGACCCTTAGTCAACCTTGGTTATTCCTCAAGCTTGGAGCACGCCTCTTTAGAATGAAAGGAAGAATTAGTTTAGAGAGCCTGCGAGAAGGTTCCAGTGACTTAGAAAGATGTCCTTTCTTTACCCTATTATCCGTTAGGGTTCAGTCATTTTTATTTTTGCGGGGTATGTAACGACCTTGCACTCTCCTTTCATTTGATTTTGTGGCCTTTTGTGGTAACATTTGCAATATTGAATGGCCTTTTGATTTGGTTTGGCTTTTGCCTTTACTTTTTCTTTTGCTTTTGTGGTGCGGATCTCCCCATTTTTTTTTATATGATAGCCTCCTATTAGGACGGCGGGTATTTTCAGTAGTCTGTTCTAAGCCTTGTTCCATCGTCGCGGGTCGAGAGTAAAAACAAAAGTTTTGTTTTGAAAAGAATGAGTTGTACTTTTCCACTATTAGTCAAGCTTTCGGTGTTCCTCGGGCTTCACATCTCTTGTTATTCACGAATCAAACATGTTTGTGTGCAATAATACGTTTGAATTAGATTACCAAAGATTAACAAGGGAATTTGAGTTTTTGAAAATTTTCAACTCCACTGATCCTTATGCCATACTGATCGATTACACTAAGGGTAGTACTTCTTAAGATACAGACCATTCAAGGGGTGAGTTAACTGTTGCCCTTTTGTATTGACTAAGCGATAAGCATTACAAGGGAAAGCATGTGATATGACATACGGTCCTTCTCAGTTGGATTGGAGTTTAGAACGTGGACCACCAGTTTTTACAAAAATTCTTTTCACAACTATCTCACAAACTTTAAACTTTCGTTCAATGACCTTCTTTTGGTAAAAACGTGCTAATTTGTTCTGATATACTCTTGCATGATTGGCGGCTGACCATATTTTCTCATCTAAGAGTTCCAATTGAGCAAGGAGTGCAGAGCGATACTCATCAATGGAAAATTCCTTGCTCAATTGTACTCTTAATGATGGGATGAGGACTTCGTATGGAACTACCACCTCCATTCCAAATGTTAGGAAATAAGGAGTTTGCCCAATAGGAGTGCGGATTGAAGTTCGGTATGTCCATAGAACCTCGACTAATTTCTCTGGCCAGTCCGAGAACATATTGGACCTACACGTTTTCTTGATAATTTTTATCAGGGTTTTATTGGTTGCCTCTGCTTGGCCATTGCCTTGCGGATAATAAGGAGATGAATGATGCAATGCAATTTTATACCTGTTGCAGAGATCCTTCAACTCTTGTGATATGAACTGTGGTCCATTGTCGGTGACGATGGTGCTTGGGATTCCAAATCTGGTGATGATGTTCCTCATGATGAACTTGCCGACCGTTGATGCTTTGATCTCCGTGTATGCTTCGGCTTCTGCCCACTTGGTGAAATATTCTGTTGCCGTAAGGATGAAAGATTTTTGCTTGGTGGCAGAATTAGGATTACCAAGGGGACCAATGATGTCAAATGCCTACATAGAGAAAGGCCATAGGGATGAAACAGGGTGAAGTGAAGATGCGGGGGAATGGATCTTATCGGCATGAAGCTGACACTTGGCACACCAACGGACATATCCTACGCAATCTTCTTCCATAGTTGGCCAATAATATCCTTGTCTAAGGATTTTCTTTGATAGCATCTGTCCGTTAACATGACCACCACAAACTCCAGCGTGAGCTCCTTCCATGATCTTCCAAAGCTCATCTTCATCCAGACATCTCAAGAGAACACCATCAAATCCACGTTTGTATAAAGTTCCTCCAACTAAGGTGTATTTCTGAGCAACTCTCCTGATGATAGCTCTTTTCTCCTCAGTAGTGGCCTCTTCAGGGTATGACTGATCTTCACAGTACTTGGCAATCTCATAATACCATGGTTTATCATCGTCTTCCATTTCTTATTGCTAGTCTAGCAGCATAATTTCTCTCTTTTCCATAATATCCCCATCTTTAACCTTCTTCAGCAACTTCTCTTTAACTTTAAGGAAAGAAGGGTCTTTCACGGCAGGAGAAAGACGCCTATGGACAGTAATCGACTCAAATTGCCTGCTGATCGGGAATTTTAGAGAAGATGCGAGAGAAGCCAAAGCATCAGCTAGAAAGTTATGGTTCCGAGGAACATGGACAAAGATCAATTTGGTGAAAAGCTTGACATAAGCTGAAGTGAGTTATTGATATGGCTTGAGTTTAGGATCAAGAGTACGATATTTAGTAAGCACTTGGCGAAGAATCAACTGACTATCACCCACAATTCTCAGTTTGGTGGCACCATAGAGATGAGCGGCCTCGAGGCCAGCAAAGAGAGCCTCATACTCAGCTATGTTGTTAGTGACATAGAAGTCAAGCTGAAAGGCTTGTGGAATGGCGACACCTTTAGGTGATAGGAGAACAATGCCGATACCTTTACCGTGAGAGTTCAGAACTCCGATAAAATGCAAAGTCCACATATCATCATTGATTTTGTTTATGGACATCAGTTACTCATTCGGAAATTCTTATTGGACTAGATCAAACCGAGGAAGAGGGTGATGAGCAAGATGTTCTGCTATGGCATAGCCTTTAATCGCTTTATGCTGAATGTAAGTGATATCGAATTGGGAAAGAAAGCTCTGCCATCGTGCCAACCTATCAGTGATGACAAATTTCTCAAGAAGAAACTTGATAGGATTCATCCTAGCGATGAGATGAACTTCATGAGCCAGGAAATAGTGCTTCAACTTATGGACCACCCATACAAGTATTGCACATATTTTCTCCATCGTTGTATATCTTTGTTCAGTAGGGTTGAGAAGTTTAAAGAGATAGTAGGTTGCCCTCTCCTTTCCTTCATCATCCTCTTGTGCCAGGACAGCCCCCACTGCATCATCCACGACAGAAATATATAGAATTAAAGGTTTGTCCAGAGACGGTGGTCTCAGAATAAGAGGACTTACTGTAGACACGCTAATTTTGACATCATTTTGAGTAATTTTTATATGACATCAAAGTGGTCTGATATTTAATCATTAGTTAATTTTTATTAAATCTTTTTGAATTAATTGTCTAAATGACATCGGGTCAGACAGACATAATTTAAGTTAATTAATTAAATTGATTTTAACTCAAATTTTAATAAAATATGACAGAGTCTAAAAGACATCGACATGTGTAGACGTCATTTAGAGTTTATTTATATTTTGATATTTAAATTTGAATTTTAATTAATTGATTAATTAGCTAAAAAACATCTTCCTGACACGACGCCATTTAGGTTTCTTAAGCTGATTCTGCCTCTTTTCCGATGTTTATCCTTATCTTAATTAGTCTAAAAGACGTTTCCCATGGGCAACGCATTTTAGATAATTACAAATAATTATGAATTAATATGTGTTTATCTGTTTGTTAGTTGGATAAACTTCAAATTCTTTCATGTTAACCCATTAATAACCGCGGATGCGTGAACTTAAGCTTATAAATACCCAACCCCTTGATCAATAAAAAGTTAGTGATGATAGTAATAATTGAGTGAAATTTGAGCAAAGAATCTTGGAGACGACGTCCAAACGCTAAAGGATCGAGGTGCTGCTACTACTTCCAGGAGTCTTGAAGCAAGCTACATCCTTTCTTCATCGCTTCTTCGTCCTTTCAAGATCCATTCAAGACCAAGGCTTTCCAGGAGCCATCCAACTTAGTTCTTAATTAATTTCTGCATCTTTCTCATATTTTTATCACATTAGCATCATATTTTCATCACATCACTCCATGCAACACACACTCACTAGCATAATTTCAAACCTATTTGTTTAAGGGGTTTAAAAGAGCATTAAACAAGTGAGTTCTTTGTTCAAGTTACATGATTAAAATTTCTACTGGAATAGATACTATATCTATTTGAGTTCTTATTATTTTTCCCTCTCTCTTTCTTTCCACTTTCTTGTAAGGTACAAAAGGAGATAAAGAGGAGAGAATCATCAACAACAAGGAAAAGGAATATGGATGATCCTCAAAGTCCGATAAGCAGTCAAAGTAAGAACAAAGTCAAAAGGACTCTCTTTCTTCAGCCGGCTGAAGGAGGGGAATCAAGGATTTCAACATCTCCCAATTCCAAAACAGATAGACGATCTGATGGATATAGGTGTCCTCTAAGCCAATCATAAGGCACCTATTTCAATCTGGTTCACTAATAAATGGCATTAAATTCATTATGTAGATTGGCATATTTATATTTACGCATAATGAAGTCCATGAATATGTGCAATAGTCGTCAGATTATGATGAGATCATAATAATGAGACTGATGACTTATAAACACATATTCTCAATTGTTCCTAGTCGTAGGATGTTTGAGTAGGACATCAAACATCTGGTTAGACTAGTACAGGTTATTTCAGCTCATATGATGAGGGTGACATATCTCGTTAGTTACTAGTGTGGAGACACAATGGTAAACCTGTAGGTGCTCATTAGAGAATGAGTTCACTGAACTGATTCGACATGAATCACCGAATGGTAATTTACCTGACTGTCAATCGGCTTGATTCATCGTCACAGTAGCGTGGTTGATCCTTGGACTTGAGACACCAAAGACACCTTGTCGGTGGACTTCTGGACTTTGACCTTGACCTACGAATCCCTATCCACGGGATCTCAAATAGTCAAGGATCGGGTGCAGCGGAAGACCTTCGAAGGTGATTGTGTGTTCAATAAAGGATCGTTCGCTCTCAGGTAACTGGAGAGAGAATGCTCTAGAGTAGATCCACAGGAGTCTCTGGCCAGAGCAGAAACAATATCAGAAAAGTGGTTTTCGGATATTGTACAGCGGAGTCTGATTCAAGTGAGTTAACAATCTAGGGTTTGACAGTTGACCATACCCTAGGTTAACTCGAGAGCATTGTACGAACGAAGGATTATAGCCACGTGATAAATGTGGACAGACAGGTTCCATGAGTGGATTGCTGGACCCCATTACCTTCCGGGATCATGCGGTGTTGCTTGGCACCCAACTTGATCAGAAGTCCGACCGAATTTACATGCGATGTTAATTCGGTTAAGTAATTAGTTAATATATAGATATTAATTAATTACAATAAGTCAATAACTAGTTATTGGACTTAATGGGCTGAAAACTGGACTGGTAAATGGGCCTAGAGGGTCACACGCAATAAGATTCTCAGTCGGTGGTACAAAAGTGGGATTTATATTAACTCGAGGACTTTTGTGAAAAGTCGCGCCGACTTAATATATATACACGCTGTTGAGAAATCCTGGGCCAAGCTCCAGGATTTCCCTTGCTGGCCGTCATCCCCCCTTTCTCTCTCCTCCTCTGGGCGTCCCGTTCGACGCGCCAGAACAGCTTCCGTCTCCGCCGCGTGTGATTCCCGAAAGTCGGGAATTCCCGTCGGCGGGATTTCCGCAACCGTTGCGGCGACGGATCTTCAGCGAGCGAGCTGTAACGGACGAGGGATCGAGGACGAACCACCGCAGAGGATCGCGTGGATACCGCTGGAGGCCGGACGCTTGTGCGGCTTGCGGCATCGCCTCGACGGAACCGAGACGGAAGCGGATTCGAATCCGCGCACGGTAATCGGATTACTTCTCGTAGTTTTTGGTTTGTATTTTTCGTTCCGAATCGGATCAGCGGGAATCGAGCGGGATAAATTTTTGTTCTTCGTTTCCGCTGCGTTCTTCGCGTCCTGCCAGGATCCCAACAGTGGTATCAGAGCCAGGTTGCGCTCTGATCCGCTCCGGAACGATAAAATTATTATTCTAAATTATTTTGATGCATAAATTCATTTTTCCTTATAGATATTGTTCATGGGATGAACTTAGAATTTCGAATTTCATTTTTCTGTGCGAAAAACGAAATTTTTGAGGGTTTCATCGCGTTCTTCATGGTGATGAAGAACCGGATTTGTGGGCTTGAAAAGGGGATTAATGATGGTTGGACCATCTCTGTGGGTTTGCTGGTATGACCAGCTACCCCTCGCCATCCCCGGAAAATTTCCATGGAGGCCGGTGGAGCTTTTCTTCCCATAATTTTCAAGAGTTGAAAAGGATTGTGGAAAAAGCTGAAATCTGCGAAACTGCACAAATCTCCAACTTTGGAGGTTCACCGGCGGCGAAGGAGTCACCGTCCGGCCACCACCGGCGGGGGAAATGGAAGTGGTGACATCCCTCTTCAAATTCCGGCCACCCTCGCTGCCGGCGGCGGCGCCCAAAACAGGCCTCAAACAGGCTGAAAAACCCTAAAAACAGAACTGGTCGAACCTGCTGCAGCTAGGCCTGGACCGGCCGGCCCCGAGCCGGTCCGATCCGGTTCGGCCGGGCGGCCTAGGTCTGGCCCGGGCGCACCAGGCCCCGACCTGGCTCGGCCAGGTCGCCCGAGCCAGGGCCCTGCCTGGCTCGAGCCAGACCGGACCAAGGGCTGGGCCTGGCTTCCCCAGCCCACCTGGCTGAGCCCAGGGCCATCTGGCCCGAGCCAAGTGCCCCCTGGCTCGAGCCAGACGAGCCAGGTTCGGCCTTGGCTGCATTGGCTCGAGCCAAGGGGGCCCATTAAGCCCTGATTGGGCCCAATTAAGTCAATTTTGGCCCAATTAATCCCAAAAACCCCTTATTTAATTAAAAACCCCATCCTATTTAACTTGAAATTGAAATTAATAATGTTTAAAATTGTTTTAAACATTAAATTAGTTATTTTAAGTTAAAAGGGACTTATAATTAAGATGTGATCTTAATTAATTAACAATTGTTGTTAAATCCTTTTAATTAAATAATTAAAAGTTAATTTTGAGATATGATCTTAATATTTTAATTAACAAGAGTTGTTAATTACTTTTAATTGTTTAATAGTTGAGTTAAATAAGATATGATCTTAAGTGATAATTAACAAATGTTGTTATTTACATAAAATGGGTTCTTAATTAATTATTAACAATTGTTGTTATTAATGATTAAGATAATATTAACAAATGTTGTTAACTTATATTTAAGATGGGATCTTAAAATTATTTAACAAACGTTGTTAATTATTTAAGAGATTAGATCATTGTCATGGTTTTAAAATTAATTAGCAAATGTTGTTAATTTTATTTTAATTAACTAATTAGATAACTCTTTAGCAATTGTTGTTAGAGAATTATTTAAATAATTTAGAGACACTTAATAATAGTTGTTAAGTGATTAATTAACTAATTATAATAGTTATAATTAAGTTGATTATTTCTTGAGTAATAAATCTTAATAAAAGTTATTAAGGATTAATTAAGTCTTAATAATAGTTATTAAGATCATTAATTAGTTTACTCAAGTATCTCTTAATTATTAGTTTTAATGATCTAATCTACTTGGAATTTAATCTTTTATAAATGTTATTAAATGATTAAATTAAGTCTAAGATGTTAGACTATGTTAATTAGAAATGTTCTAATTATTATTTCTTAATAAATGTTATTGAGAAATATTATTTAATTAAGGGGTTTTAACAAGGAGTTGTTAAGGGGTTAGTAATTAAATTAGAAATTCTTTTATAAGTGTTATTTAGGAATTTTTAATTCTATCTAAATGTTAGATTGTTTCGCATTAATAATTGTTATTAATGTGATTTAATATTAATCTAAATGTTAGATTAATTAATTTAGAAATGTTCTAAATTTTGCATGGAATATTTTAGAATTTTAATTTTAGCTTTGTGTGCACATGTTGATGTGTTTAATGCTTTAAATTAGATTTATTGCATGTTAGAAAATAAGATTTTCGAAAATTCAAATTATCCAATTTTGATTGGAACCCAGGTTTTAAGAAACCCAAAATTATTATAATTTCAAAATTTTAGCCTTCATGTGATGTGTTTTATCATGCGTGGATGGTTAAAATTTGTGGTGGTCATAGACATGCACTTAGTTAAATTTCATATCATATGATGGTGTGTGATTTTGTAGATTGTTATGGAATGTGAATGTTTATTAATTAAATGTTAATTAATGAGGCTTGTGTGCCTCCCTCTCTCCATTCCATTGTAATTCTATCTCCCTCTATTACTGTACTCAGCCATAAGGCTTTCTCTTACAATTTATTTGTATTTGAAATTGTTTCAAAATATATAATATTTGTAATTGATCACGCCGACCGAGGAGAGGCGAGGATGATCCACAAATGCAACTAGGAAGGCGATAGGAGATGAGATCACCAGTGGCTATGTGTTTGCATATTTAAATTATATAATTGTTATATAGTTTTTGTGATTAATTGTTTGGCTCCAGTTAATCACCGTGCTGTCCATGACCACATAATGAACATGTATGGATGATGCATGCCTTTAAGTTATTGATTACGAATCGATTGCTAATATCTAGGTATAGTTAAATATATATTCGATATATTTATAAACTATCACCTAGGATGAGACCAACTTAATATAAACAAAACCTTCAACATAAAGTCTAAGCCGGAGCGCGAGTCATTGAGAATGTACCGCGTGGCTCTCCATCAATATAGTTCTTAGAACTTGATTCAGTGATGACAGATACTACGTGTTTACCCGAGATCTGCCACCATCTGATGAAAGGACTATTAACTATGGCATTATGATGCTTTGAGATTAGAATAGAGGAACGGTGTAGCTATCCTCGCGTTTACCCGGGAGCTGCATTCTTACTCTACTCTGTCGCGTATTGATGGTAAAGCTTAGACCAGGTATAATGGTCTACTGTGTTTACCCGGGACCATTAAAGACTTGGGAGCCGAAATAAGATCGGATATTGCAAGGAGTTGCAACTACCATGATATGGTTGCTCTAAGATAATGGTATGATACTATGTGTTTACCCGAGGTCATACTGTGATTCTTGGAGATTCTGATCCTCACTAGAAGACCGTCGGAGTCTTCCGTTCTGTATACCTGAAGGTTATACAGTCCGTCGAAAAATAGTGGGAAATAATTCAAGATAAAAGACCATAATTGAATTATCAGAACTATCTGCTTAAATCACGTTATTTCCTTCGATCACTAATATGTCTGTCGTCTATTCGAGATTTTGGCATGTTGGATGCCGATACTTCTCATACTCAGACTGACTACAAAACTCTGAAGAATGTCTTCAGGGCCAAGTGAAAGTCACTATCCTAATCAGATATCATGAATCCTCTTACTTGGATAGACCAAGGTGAAGAGGTACTCATAGTATGCCTTAATGAAAGGCAATGATTATCATGAAATCTCTTATTTGGATAGACCAAAATGAAGAGATATTTATGATGTGCCTTTGAGAAAGGCAAGTGGTAAGACTTTAAACGGTCAAACCCACACTTGAAAGGATAAAGAAAAGTCAGCCGAGATAGAGAAGTAGCAGTTCTCCCACTGCAACCAATATAAGGATATTGGTAAAGGCGAAAGGAATATGGAACTTGAAAGAAGTTTCATATATTCTTATTATCATCTTTTGCATGTCTATTGGAGAATTAGCGTATCCAATATGAGATATTGGAAATAATTCTCAAAGCTGCAATAGTGTGCAGACTTAGACAAGTAAAAGGAAATCGAGAAGATGCAAGTGTTGAGTTAGACTTAACTATTGTTCATGATATTCATAGATTACTGTTAGACAGTAAATCTTTGTATATCTATAGGAGTCTAAAATGAAACTGAATAATTGTTATTTAGTTGCATAATAAATCAAGAATAACATTGATTGAGAAGAATAATAGTTGTTCGAATCAGTCAATGCACTATAGATTCTTGAAGTGACATTCGTGTGATGAATGTTCACAAGTCTCCTATAGAAATGAACTGTGTGAATCCTGATTATCTATGGTATTGTACATAGGGTTGTACAATAAGAAATTATTGATGCTGATACATATTGATGTAAATAACTCAAAGGCCAAAAGATAATCACTACTGTTGACTTACCTCATAGTTTACTCTTGGAATGATTCGACTGTATGTACTTATTGAAGTACAAGTCGAATGCATATGAGAGATTAAGGTATAAGATCAATATGAAGTATTAGAATTTTTGATTTGATCAAAGAAACTAGTACTTAGGTATATGATTCACATAAATCATTAAGAGGATAATTGTATCCTCGCTCGATTAATCCTCATTGTGCATCATAGAAATATGATAGAATGATGAATTGCACCTTATTAAGACATGGTGCAATACATAATAAGATTTGCCTAATTCTTGTCCTTTTTAACATGAGTATGAACATTAGATGTCCATACTTTAAAGATGGTTCCAAATTAGTCAGTGTGTGTCCATATAAGATATGGAAACCAAATAATTCATATGAGGTGTGAATTATGAACAAACCTGATTTAAAAGTCAGGTATTACCGTGATGTGAATTTGTAAATGTCTGAAGAGTTTGAACATTACATTTATTAGCCAGGCGATAATGAAATAATTATCGTTTTGAAAGCTGTCTTCTGTGAAAAGGAATATGTCCTCAAAGAAGACAGTGGGAGCTGATAAAACTAGAAGATGTTCTAGATTCACAAGTTAACATAAGATTATTAGATAATCTTTAGTTGTTTGGAACCACTCATGACACATCAGAGAGCTTTATAGATTTTTGAGATTCTCTCAGTGACTAGAAGGATATGTTTGACATATCTGATTTAGCAAGATGAGAGGAGCTCAAAATAGATTATGATCTAAAATCTATGATAATGATGCTCTATGTCATTACAACTTTGAGATTGATAAGTTTATTAGAATTCTACTTGTCAATACTGCCTATCATGAGATGATGACAGTTGAATATTAAAAGCGTCATTTAAATGTGATTGAGGTAAAGATGTATATGATACACCTTTAAAGCTTTTAGAATATCCAAGGAAGCAAGTTATGATTTCAAAATTATTTTGAATCAAACTGAAG
Organism: Zantedeschia hybrid cultivar; assembly: GCA_030544215.1. Taxonomy (NCBI): domain Eukaryota; kingdom Viridiplantae; phylum Streptophyta; class Magnoliopsida; order Alismatales; family Araceae; genus Zantedeschia; species Zantedeschia hybrid cultivar. The sequence continues at coordinate 6,967,714 of JARZZO010000013.1, read as the reverse complement.
CTTCCTAAGTTGTAATAATAGTTTTGACTTAAATGGTCGAATATTATGTGATCGTTAAGAATGATCGCGGATTGTGTGTGTTCAGAAAGGACAGTGGGAGCACGGTCTCTTTAGTAATTCTTTATGATAATAACATCAAAGTCATTAAGAATGACTTCGGGATGTTACTATTAGTGAAAGCATTGTTAACCATGTTTTCCTCCATAATGGATTTAGTTATAATATCCCATGTATTGGAAATACGAATCTATTAAGATAGATCGGTGGGGATATTATATTGACCTGTATGTCAAGATGTTTAGCATAAATTTCATAACAAGTCTCAATAGTTGAGATATGGAATTCATTCCTTTAAGGAAAAGGTTCCTTAAAGGATACATGAGTGAATTACATCATTAAGCGCTTGAGAAGTGTTAAGGATGCATTCACGTATATGGAGAGGATGATTTGAAACTATGAGTTCACACTGACTCAAATTTCAAGTAAAATAATGGATTCAACCCTTTAGTAGAAAGGAATGGATTGGAATGGTTCCAATCCAAAACTCGATATTAAGATGACGACATAGACAAGTGATACTGTTATTGGAACAGTATGGATGAAAAGGTTCATCCCTGAACTAGTTGTAGTTCTAAAAGGTCTCTGATACCATCCTAACGTTGTAGGACAATAGTGGGAGCAATGAATTGTGTGATCGAGCCATAGTCTCTTCTGAAGTTGCAGAACATTCTGAGGCTCTTTTACAGGTTCAGAGACAAAGGATAAATAGGAAATAACATAATGGAAAATATTCCATTTAGCAGATCCCTGACCAAGTCTTAGTCACAGACTTTCTGTGAGCGTCACCTAGATTTGATGGAGATCAAATGCGAAAGTGATTGGCTTGAGTCCAAGTGGGAGATTGATGGATATAGGTGTCCTCTAAGTCAATCATAAGGCACCTATTTCAATCTGGTTCACTAATAAATGGCATTAAATTCATTATGTAGATTGGCATATTTGTATTTACGCATAATGAAGTCCATGAATATGTGCAATAGTCGTCAGATTATGATGAGATCATAATAATGAGACTGATGACTTATAAACACATATTCTCAATTGTTCCTAGTCGTAGGATGTTTGAGTAGGACATCAAACATCCGGTTAGACTAGTACAGGTTATTCCAGCTCATATGATGAGGGTGACTGATCTCGTTAGTTACTAGTGTGGAGACACAATGGTAAACCTGTAGGTGCTCATTAGAGAATGAGTTCACTGAACTGATCCGACATGAATCGCCGAATGGTAATTTACCTGACTGTCAATCAGCTTGATTCATCGTCACAGTAGCGTGGTTGATCCTTGGACTTGAGACACCAAAGACACCTTGTCGGTGGACTTATGGACTTTGACCTTGACCTACGAATCCCTATCCACGGGATCTCAAATAGTCAAGGATCGGGTGAAGCGGAAGACCTTCGAAGGTGATTGTGTGTTCAATAAAGGATCGTTCGCTCTCAGGTAACTGGAGAGAGAATGCTCTAGAGTAGATCCGCAGGAGTCTCTGGCCAGAGCAGAAACAATATCAGAAAAGTGGTTTTCGGATATTGTACAGCGGAGTCTGATTCAAGTGAGTTAACAATCTAGGGTTTGACAGTTGACCATACCCTAGGTTAACTCGAGAGCATTGTACGAACGAAGGATTATAGCCACGTGGTAAATGTGGACAGACAGGTTCCATGAGTGGATTGCTGGACCCCATTACCTTCCGGGATCATGCGGTGTTGCTTGGCACCCAACTTGATCAGAAGTCCGACCGAATTTACATGCGATGTTAATTCGGTTAAGTAATTAGTTAATATATAGATATTAATTAATTACAATAAGTCAATAACTAGTTATTGGACTTAACGGGCTGAAAACCGGACTGGTAAATGGGCCTAGAGGGTCACACGCAATAAGATTCTCAGTCGGTGGTACATAAGTGGGATTTATATTAACTCGGGGACTTTTGTGAAAAGTCGCGCCGACTTAATATATATACACGCTGTTGAGAAACCCTGGGCCAAGCTCCAGGATTTCCCTTGCTGGCCGTCATCCCCCCTTTCTCTCTCCTCCTCTGGGCGTCCCGTTCGACGCGCCAGAACAGCTTCCGTCTCCGCCGCGTGTGATTCCCGAAAGTCGGGAATTCCCGTCGGCGGGATTTTCGCAACAGTTGCGGCGACGGATCTTCAGCGAGCGAGCTGTAACGGACGAGGGATCGAGGACGAACCACCATGGAGGATCGCGTGGATACCGCTGGAGGCCGGACGCTTGTGCCGCTTGCGGCATCGCCTCGACGGAACCGAGACGGAAGCGGATTCGAATCCGCGCACGGTAATCGGATTACTTCTCGTAGTTTTCGGTTTGTGTTTTTCGTTCCGAATCGGATCAGCGGGAATCGAGCGGGATAAATTTTGTTCTTCGTTTCCGCTGCGTTCTTCGCGTCCCGCCCGGATCCCAACACGATCAATCTTTTCTTTTGAAACTTTTTAGTTAAAAGTTTCTGGCGATCACATTCACTTAGTTTTTAATAAGTTTATTTGTCACATAATCAACATAAATTTTCATGATAATCACATCATAATTTGAGCACTCACAGCTTTTTGGTGATCATGGTGGGACTTGGTCTCGCCATCTTTTAATCTTTTTTCTTGCTTTTATCAATCAGGCACCCACGGTACACCACCTGTGTCTCTCGACACGCCCTCACCGATCGGTGAGTTTTTAGTTTAGTTGTTATTCCTATGTGCACCACGTGCACACCCTTGCGGCAAGATCTTGCCCTCCCCGTTTGATTGATTGAAGAGTTATTTTTGTGATAAGAAGCATTTGTGATTGATTGAATGTTTTGTTGTTTACATGATAAATCATCTTGTTAAAAATTGAAATAAAAAGATTCTCATGAGCCAATTATTTACTGCTTTCATCCTGTTTGTTTGAGGAGGAATAGATCCAGAAATCCCTCCTAAAATATTGATTCATGCGACCTGAAAAGCGTCCAGGAACTGCGACGCGTTGCATAACGCGTCGCCCAACCCAGACGCCTTTCAGGCAAAAATCTCTGCTGTTTGTTGCCTGAGTTTCTACGAAAAAATAAGGTTTTGTTTGAATAGCGTCGACTAACAGCGACGCGATTCAGGCAATTTCTTATTTTTTTTGGTTCTCAGATTTCTGATCTGCTTGCTACTACACATTACGTAATAAGCATTAGAGGCCATCCCGGCCACAGGTCATACGCACTGTGGCTAACACCCCCCCTTTTCTTTTAGGAACACTTTTCTTGATGTCTTCACCTCTCTCTGATTGGGTCGGTCCCTCGATCAGACTAGAGTGGTTGCCGTTAAAGACCTCCGTAAGTCCCTAAAATCAAGGTATTCCTCCTTGTTCATCGGGCTGGTTGTACCAATCGAAGTCCTAGTTAGATTTTCATAACGTTGTGAGAGAAAGCCATAGAGTATAACGGTGGAAATTGAACTGAAACTAGGATCCTACCCCTTGAGTGAATTTGTGATTAATTGAATCCAAATAACCCAACAAGGAATTCAAAAATAACGTTAAACATCCACTTGTTTGCTTAATCTGTGTACAATTTGTCTGCAAATCTTTGAAAAAATCTGATATCATACTACTTCGATCAGGTAGGGATCTAAGCATGGCTCTAGATGCCCTAGTCAACTACGAGGGAGATGCTAATGCCCCTCTTGAGTCTGATTACCACTTTGAAAGTAGGGGAGATGCTGATGCCCCCCGTAATCTCCATCCTTGTCCAGTTCGATATGAGGGAAACCACCAAACCCCTCTTCCTTGTGCTCATGATTAATATTCTGATCTCCCTCCACATGTGCATGCGGTTTCTAATCCTATTTTCGAGGGGAGCATGAACCCGAATGATTCCTCATCCTCCGATCCCTCGGATCTAGTGAACGCTTTGGGAGTTCTTACCTCCTGCGGCTCCCCCTGTTATTCCTCAGCCACCTCCCCATCATGCTTCATTCATTCACCAGGCCATAGAAGGCCATCAAGTCTCAACCTCTCGGTCAGCTGGGCCACAACTTTCTTCCTCGAGGCAACCGGTCAGGCCGCTGACGCCTACTTACCAAAATACCCTCGAACATGGCGAAAGCTCTGCCGGACCTTAGCCCTATTGTCCCCCATGCCCTACATATTCTAGGCAACAGGCCTATCATGTACCTCCACCTCCCCCTCCTCCCCAGGTTGATCCAACGACACAAGCTCTGCTTGCAAAGATGGAGCGTATGGATGAACAGTTCAACAACCTTCAGAAGATGATGGGAGTTAAAGCTACACCTGAGATAACCTGCCAAGTCTGCCTGTGTTCCATTTGCCACCCTCCGAAATGCCAGTGTATCGAAAATACAATGGTACTGGTAACCCCTTCACACATTTGAAGGAGTTTATGTATGAGTCATCTTTCTGGTAGAACGACAAAAGGTCGTTGGCATTTTTGTTCAGGAAGTCCTTGGAGGGACCAGCCCTCGAATAGTTCTTTTCTTTAGAGCCATCTGAAGTAGAGGACTATGGTATCGTATCACAAAAGTTTATTCAACGATACCAGGATAGAGTTTCCCCCTCTCTGTCCATTACTGATTTGATAGCAGAAAAAATGAAGCCCGACGAGGAATTCGTCAGTTTTGCTGATAGATGGAGGGGCATAGCAGAAAAAATGAAAGATTATCTGTCTGAGTCAGAGCAAGTAAAGATGTTAATTTCCAATGCTACACCTCAGTTTAAACTAGTCCTCGCCCTGAACAACTTGACCAGCATGGCAGAGCTCTATGAAAAAGCATGGTATTGCCAAAATACTTTCAAGGATGCTACGTTCTCTAGTGTCTTTGATCCTCATCGACCTAGCAGGCCTCCACCTCGGAAGCCTGCCGTGCCAAATTCTCCTAGCACAGGTCCAACTACTAAGGGCATGCTCTCCCATGAGCAGGTTAGTAGCATGAACAACAATCAGCCCCAATTTGTGATGAATTAGCAACCACAGTACCAGCGGCTGCAGCAGCCAAACCAGCAGGGTTACAGACAGCAGCAGCCGAACCCACAGTATCAGCAGCCTCCGTACCAGCGGCCTTAGCAGCCGAACCAATAACCACAACAGCAGTCACAACGGCAATTACAGTATCAGCCCCCACAACAGTAGTACCAGCCCCCACAACAGCAGCAATACCAGCCGCGCGCACCGCCGGCGTACCATAATGTACCTCCTCCTGCTGATTATAACCAGCAGAGGAAGCCCCCAGGTCCGAAAAGGGCAGAATATCCAGTCCTTACATAATCCTTGTCAGATATCTTCAGTGCTTTAATGGCAGCCAATGCCTTGGTTTTGCCAGGAGAAAAAACAATTTGGCCCCAAAATGCCGACACTTCTAGGTATTGTTATTTCCACCGACAACCTGGACACACCATAGATACCTGCTTCCAATTCCGAGATTATATTCATGATCTCAACGAGCAGGGAGGCATTGATTGGGAAGAAATGAAGAAGTATATATCCGCCTTGAAGGCGAGAAGACCACAACAACAACAGCAGCAGCAGTAACAACCAAGGGCGCCGGCTTAGGCAGCGGCGCCTCCAAACATGGGTATAGTGCAAAACCCACTATTGGAGCACCAAAACCAGAATCAAGTTGCCCCTATTTTGACAAATAGTCTGTCTGAGGCTAACCGAGGGCAACAGTGGAAGATAGAGGACTCTTCCTCTATTTATTCAACATGCCACACTCCGAGTACCGTAGAACAACCACCACGCCGCACCCTCCATATACCTAAACCACAACCCGTTACCATCACGCCTATACCAAGACACGCATATCACTCGCCCGCACCCATTAACCCATCACCACCGCCCACTTTCCTCAAACCCATTATCCCCCACGCCACCACGCCTCCATCAAACAAGCCCCCGCAAGTTACGCACCTCTCATGCTGTAATGACCGAGATTTCGGGTTCTGTGTTCGGGTCGGGATCGGGCCGGATCCCCTGGATTGGACCCTGTGGGGTCTTGTGATTTCTGGCTGAATGGCGTCAGCTCTCGTCGACGCCTTTCAAAAGGCGTCAGGGTGCGTGGACGCCATTTAAGTTCCTGGTTGTTGTGCCACGTGTGCGCCACGTGGGCGGGTTTTCGGGCCGCGAGAGTACGGCCCTGTCAGATTTGTCTGAACGGCGTCCAGGTGGGTCGACGCGTTTCAGACTGTGACATCTGCGATGTCAGGGCATGGCGCCAGAGCGTGGTCAGTACGGCCTGTCACATCGTCTGAACGGCGTCCACGGTGGGCGACGCGTTTCAGAGCAGTGTCTGTACGGCTGTCCTGTCAGACTGATAGGCGTCTGCCTCGATCGACGCGTTTTAACTGGTTTCGGATTGACCCCGCGAGCCTCCCCTTCTTTCCCCTCATTCTCACCCTCACACTCTCTCTCTCCTCACCCCCTCCGCCTCTCCGGCGATCTTCCTCCCCTCCCTTCCTCTTCTTCCTCTTCCAACCACTCCATAGCTTCCCTACCTCTCACCTCTACCTCCACCACTTCCTTCGCGGCGTTCCCTTCTCCGGACGGCGGCCGACGTCCCGGCGGAGTGGCGGCGTCCCCGAAGGTACCGGCGGCGGCGTGGGGCGAGACGGGTCGGCGGCGAGGAGCTTGGTGGAGTTCAAGAATCGGTAGGGGGACGGACCTTGCTTGTGACGTTCGTGTGATTCTCGGCGTGACGTGATGTATTTGGGGCTAGAATGAGCATGTTTAGGGGGTTTTCTTGTAGGAATTGGCGTGCTTGTGATCGTAGGATTCGGCGTATGCATGTGGTAGTTGAGTTCTCCTTCCTCTCCCTCTTGTTTTGGGGTTTTCGGGGTGCTTGGGGTTCAAGGGAGGAACCCTCGGTTCGAACCAGGGAACCTGGTTCCTGGCGCTGAAAGGCGTCGTCCCTAGTCGACGTCTTTTAGAAGGACGTCGGTTAAGTACGACGCGTTTCAGGGCAGAAATCCCCCTGTTCGAGTTTCAGAGGTTAGGGGTGCTGGGCTAAATGACGTCATGGGTGATCGACGCCTTTCTGAAGGACGTCGAGTCACCATGACGCCATTTAGGCAGGATTTGCCCCCGCTTAATGGTTCTGTATTCTGGATTTCGGGGTTGAATGGCGTCGGGCCATCCAGACGCGTTCTAATAGGCGACTTCATCGGTGGACGCGTTTTAAGGGTTATTCTGGTCTTCTAATAAATCCGTCTGTGGGGCTTGAATGGCGTCGACCTCGGTCGACGCGATTCAAGCCAGGAATGGTTAACTTGGGGTATTTGATGTATGTTTCACGGTGGGATGGTTCTAATGCATGCTTTGAGTTATATACTGAGACTGAGAACTTCTGCATGACTGGGATTTCATCATCTGTGGGTGTGTATGTGCTTTAACTGTACGTTGAGACTGGGGTTTACTGTGCGAATGGATTGACAGCATGTTATATGTGTGTGTGTGTGATCATACGACTGTGGATCGATGTGACAATGGTTTCCGATGTCACCATGGACCGGTGGGGACAGGGTCATGGTGTCTGTGAGGAGGGGTGCTCGTGGTGTTTTACCTTTAGCTGAGGGAAGCAGAACCACCTTGAGCCGGCGGGCCGGAGTAGCTAGTGTGCTATCCGAGGGGTTGCTGTTTGGTCTCAGCGGGTCGGGGTTTCCCTTGCTTGTTGTGACGGCTTCCGGCGTGTCTCTTGCTGTGGAGCTGGTGGTTTTACTGGTGGGAGTTGGTTTACCCTTTAGCCAATGGGCCTGATGTGACCTTTGATCAAGGTTACGAGTGGTACCTTTAGCCCTTGGCCTGATGCAGCCCGGGAGAGTTGGGTCTGCGGGTAGTTCCTATAGCTGCGGCTTGACGGGGGTTCCCGGTCCCCAGGACCCTCCAGGAAAGCGCTGAGGCCTAGCGTGGAGGCAATCCGGTGGTAGGACAGTAGTCTAGACTGCTTGTGTGCACACGTAGCTGGCAGTGGCGGTACACTGAGTCCAGCTAGTCCTAGTTCAGCTCACTGCCTCACCCTACAGTGCTCCGGAACACTGTAGGGGTGGACAGGCGTGAGCACTGGTGGTAGTGTTGGGAGGCGACGTTTGACTTCGGTCGACTGTGTGGTTTAGTCGTCTTGTGGACTTCGGTCGAGTGTGTGGTTTAGTCGTCTTGTGGACTTCGGTCGACTGTGTGGTTTAGTCGTCTTATGGACTTTGGTCGTGAGACGTGGCCCTGTGTTGGGTTCTTTGGGTTACTCAGAGTTGTTCCTGCTACACTGTTTGTCGTGCGTTTCGTGCTGGAGTTGCTTGTTGTGTTTACTGCTTTACTTAACTGCTCTATATATTACTGTTGCTTCACTTGTGGGTGTGTGAGTGGGAGGCGGGGGATCGGATGATCCCTACTGAGCCCAGTTCTGGTGTGGCTCACTCCCTGCGGTTTTCAGGTGTGGACTTCGAGGCGCAGCGGTAGCGTGGTGTCTTCTTGGTGTGCGGACCAGCAGCTGTCTTAGCTCCGGGGTATGCCCCGATGTTGTTGTACTTTCCTTCTGCCTGTACTTATTTAATTGTTGGACATGTAATTATTGTTGGACTGTATACGGACATTGTTACCTTCCCTGCGCACTTGTTTACCTTTGTAGTCCGTGAGATTGTTATATTTAGCACTGTTTAGCACTTACTCCTCCAGATGTGTTGTGTGAGATCCGGGTGTGAGCCCGTAGTTAATGGGCCGACATCCATTTAGTGACCGGGTCCCCGGTCATAGGATGGCGGGTCGTTACACATGCCATCCAAACCACTGCTCCACGTACCATTCCCAACATCACCTACTACCACCACCGCTTACCCAAATGCCATACAGCCATCTAAACCTCTACTCCGCATGCCATTCCCCACTTCATCCGCACCGATCAATTACCCCTCCACCATCCAACCATCTAAGCCCCTCATCCATACCATGCCACCACCAACTAACCCCACGCCATCACCCGTATACCAACCCTCCACACCATCTACACCATCCACTAATCCTGCAGTGCTCAAGTTATCACCCGACCCTTCCACAACCGAAGAACATGCACTCCGGAGTGGGAGGATCTTCAATAAGGTCCTTCCTCAATCTACAGTTAGAGACGGCCCATCACAGCCGCCGGAGGAAGCGCATAATGATGAGAGTGCACGCGGCATTCAATATGACCTACTGAAGCAACTGGACAGAACACTGGCACGAATCTCTGTGCTGGAGTTGATCAAGAGATCGAAGACCCATCAGGAAGCTCTGATGGTGTATCTACAAAAAGTGATGGTCAACGAAGACGTACCGGTGGAGAAGATCGCCGCACTACTAGTTCCTCAGGGGGATTAGCCCTCTATCTTATTTCACGCCTCAGAACTAGCACCAGCAGCAGTCAGGAGCATGGCTCTAAGTATCACGGTCAATATCTGCAAGAAGGCCATAGATGCATGTCTAGTCGACACAGGGGCTTCAATTAATGTCCTGCTTCCAAAGACCCTTGAATTGTGTGGTGTACCCAAAGAAAAATGGCTGCCCAGTCCTATCTCTGTAACAGCTTATGATAACTCCACCCGTTCCCCTCTGGGAATGGTCTATTTAAAAGTAGAGTTAGGCCATGTATGTCATGCCGAGGTCGAATTTCACATTTTGGAAATCGATCATTCCTTGAATGCTATTTTGGGTCGTCCTTATATTAAAACTCTTGAGGCAATTCCCTCTACGAATCATCAGTGCCTCAAATTTCCCTACAAAGGACGAATCATTAAAGTTACGAGCATACCGATCCTTGCTGCTGCTCACTCCTTGAATACCAAGCCAACTTCTTCACCTGGCCGACAACCTTTTCTGTCGGTATTACAGGTCTACTGTCCGGTGGCTGATCCTTTAAAGGCCGCCACTCTTACTCCTTATCAACTGAATGCCATAAAGCGGGGGAAGTGCATAAGTACCCCTGGATGGAAAATAATGATGAAGGGTGGTTATCAGCCTGGAAAAGGCCTGGGCACAAAATTACAAGGCAGAACCACGCTCATCAAGGACAACCGAAGGACACTTGGAAATGGCCTGGGCTATAGGCCAAGAAAAGTGAAGCATGACATTACTCAGCAGGAAGAAAATGAAGATGGCCAGAAGATATGGGAGACAATGTCTACACCATGCAAAGAAGGTCGGGACCCTTTAATATGGACCTTATACACACATTTCGTCAAGGGGCCCGTAATCAATCATGATAAGACAATGGCCATCACTTCCTGTTTTGATCTCCATGACATATATGGAAGAGACCTGGCCAGACATTGTTCAGAATTGCTAACATACCAGTCCTTGGAGGCTCTGCGGCCAATGAAAAGGAGGAAGTTCCAAGACCCTGAGTGTGAATGGTACAGATGGTTTGACTTAAGAGATCTGTATACTGCATTGAATATACTGTTTCTTGATCTTTCAGAACCAAAGTGGCCGCCACAAATAGATGAGCTGATTGAAGGGCCTGGTGCCATTTTTGACAAGAGAATTCTGCTGTTTGAGGAAACAGATGAAGGGGAGCCATATGACCCCTATGAAGCTGGTTATACTACGGATCTTCTTTGGAGGGGGACTTATCCCTCTCGCATTTTCACACTTCATACCTTGTTCCGCGCTCTGCTTCTGACCCCGACTTGGTCGCGGGTCATTACTGAAGATATTCCACGGGCTCCGCCCATCAAAATCACCCTGTCCCCACGGGACTTCATTCCCTAACCTCCTTTCGATCCAGAGAGGATTTATGATTTAATCTGGGACACACTACTGTATGATCCCCCCAATCTTTTGGCCTTGGTGCCACTTCCTTCATCCCATTCTCCTCCTATTCACCTACATTTTTGTTTTATGATTAATTCATCTTTTCTCAAAAAAAAAATGCCAATTTGGCAACAAATTTCTCTCAGATTCTCATTGAGGAAACTTCCTACTTGTCCGATTGTACCCCATCGCGCGGGTCATTCGGTCAAGATTCTCCTCTAGATCTACTCTGCCCCTCCCCTTGAGAGGATTCTCTTGTATTTCCGCCTGTATCCTATAATTTTCATTCTACTTCGTCCTCATTAGGTCAGGATAAGGAGTCTAGTGAAGTTAGGGAGTCTAGTTCTAGGCAGGTTAGCGAAGTTAAGAAATCTAGAAAATCTAAGGGTAAACAAATTCCAGATAGATACCTCCAGGATTTAGCATTTAAATGCCTTTCTTACTCTATGATCCCTCAGCTATTAGAGAATCCTATTTAGATGCCAGAAGATTGTGTAGATGATGAGACAGCCAATGATGGATATAGGGTGTATGAATTGATACACGAAAAAGACCCCATTTTTGAAGATGAGGAAGATGACGAGGACGCGGCTGAGGCATATGCCAGTAGAGTAAAAAGATTCGATGAACCCTTAGCTGCCGTAGAAGAGCCCACTAAAGAAATCAATCTAGGGACTGAAGACGAACCTAAGGTTGTCATCGTTAGCAAAAATCTTTCCGAAATGGATGAGAAGGCAATGGTACAAGTTCTTAAGGATTATAAAGACACTTTCGCCTGGAGTTATGAGGATATGCAGGGGTTAGACTCATCACTAGTGGAACACAGGTTGACATTAAAGGATGGAGCTAGACCGGTTAAACAGAAGTTAAGGCGATTCCACCCACAAATGGCTTTAAAGATGAAGGAAGAGGTTGATAAGTTACATAAGGCCAAATTCATTAGAGTTGTCCTCTATACACAATTGGTGGCCAACATAGTCCCGGTTATGAAGAAAGACGGGAAGGTCAAGATCTGTATTGACTTCCGAAATTTGAACCAGGCGTGTCCTAAGGATGATTTTCCATTGCCTCACATTGATGTACTCATCGATAATACTGCTGGCTATGAAACTTTATCATTTATGGATGGATTTTTAGGATACAATCAGATTAAATTGGCAGAAGAAGATCAAGAAAAGACATCATTCACTACACCTTGGGGAACATATTGTTATGTCGTCATGCCTTTTGGATTAAAGAACGCTGGAGCCACTTATCAGAGGGCTATGATGACAATATTTCACGACATGATGCATATCGATCTATAAGTGTATGTGGATGACTTGTTGGTGAAATCTAAGACTAAGGCTGATCATGCCAAAGTTCTGGCAAGAGTATTAGAAAGATCAAGAGAATATCAGTTAAAGATGAATCCTAAGAAATGTGTATTCGGGGTATCTTCAGGGAAATTACTTGGATTCATTGTCAGTAAACGGGGAATTGAGATCGATCCCAATAAGACAAAAGCTATCAGAGAAATGCCACCTCCCAAGAACTTGAAAGAGTTAAGAGGATTAATTGGGAGGTTGCAGTTTATTCGCCGATTTGTCTCCCAGCACTCACAAAGGTGTAAGCCGTTCTATGAGCTTACCAAGCTGGGACTCAAATTCGATTGTGACGATAAGTGTTAGGAGGCGTTCGATAGATTGAAGAATTATTTGGCAAGTCCTCCTATTTTGAGACCACCATCTTCGGGCAAACTGTTGATACTATATATTTATGTCCTGGATGATGCAGTGGGGGCTGTCCTAGAACAAGAGGATGAAGAAGGAAAGGAGAGGGCAGCCTACTATCTCTCTAAACTTCTCAAACCCGCGGAGCAAAGATACACGGCGATGGAAACATGTGCATAATTGGTCTGAGTGATTCAGAAATTGAAGCATTATCTTCTGGCCCACGAAGTCCATCTTATCGCTAGAATGAATCCGATCAAGTTTCTCCTTGAGAAATATGTCCTTACTGATAGGTTAGCACGATGGCAAAGCTTTTTATCTCAGTTCGATATCACTTACATTCAGCAGAAAGCGATCATAGGCTACGTCATCGCAGAACATCTCGCTCACCATCCCCTTCCCCATTTTGATCCAGTCCGATCGGAGTTTCCAGATGAGTAACTAATGTCCATAGATCGAATCAAAGATGATATGTGGACTTTGTATTTTGACGGAGCTCTGAATTCCAATAGAAAGGGGATCAACATTGTTCTGTTATCACCTGAAGGTGTCACCATTCCACAAGCCTTTCAGCTTGACTTTCCAGTCACTAACAATATAGCTGAATACGAGGCACTCCTTGCTGGCCTCGAGGCTGCTCATCTCCATGGTGCCACCAAACTCAGAATTGTGGGTGTTAGCCAATTGATTCTTCGCTAGGTGTTAACCAAATATCGAACTCTTGATCCCAAGCTCAAGCCTTATCAAGAACTTACTTCTGCTTATGCTAAGCTTTTCACAAAATTGATCTTCATCCATGTTCATGGAGATCAGAACATCTTAGTTGACGCTCTAGCTTCACTTGCATCTTCCCTCAATTTCCTAATCAGCAGACAATCCGAATTAATCATCGTTCATAGGCGTCTTTCACCCGCTGTGAAAGACCCTTCATTCCTTAGGACTAAGGAGAAGCTGCTGAAGAAGGTCAAAGATGGAAATATTTTGAAAAAGAGAGAAATTATGTTAATGGAGCTATTAGAAGAGATGGATGATGAGAAGAAACCGTGGTACTACGAAATTGCTAAATATTGTGAAGGTCAATCATATCCTGAAGAAGCCACAGCTAAGGAGAAAAGGGCTATCAGGAGAGTTGCTCAAAGATACACCCTAGTTGGGGGAGCATTATACAAAAAAGGTTTTGATGGAGTTCTTCTAAGATGTTTAGACGAAGATGAGCTTTGGAAGGTTATGGAAGGAGCTCATGCCTGACTTTGTGGTGGCCATGTTAATGGATAGATGCTAGCAAAGAAAATCCTTAGATAAGGATTCTATTGACCAACCATAGAAGAAGATTGTGTAGGATATGTCCGTAGGTGTGCCAAGTGCCAACTTCACGCCGATAAGATTCATTCTCCTGCATCTTCACTCCATCCTGTTTCCTCCCCATGGCCTTTCTCTATGTGGGCTTTCGATATCATTGGACCCCTTGGCAATCCTGATTCCGGCATTAAGCATAAGTCCTTCATCCTCACGGCAACAGAATACTTCACCAAGTGGGTGGAAGCTGAAGCATATACGAAAGACAAAGCATCAACCGTCTGCAAGTTCATCATGAAGGACATCATCACGAGATTTGGAATTCCAAGCACCATCGTCACCGACAATGGACCGCAGTTCGTGTCACAAGAACTGAAAGACCTCTGCAACAGGTACAAAATCGCATTGCATCATTCATCTCCTTATTATCCGCAAGGTAATGGCCAAGCAGAGGCAACTAACAAAACTTTGATAAAAATCATCAAAAAGACGTGCAAGTCTATTAAATTCACAGATTGGCCAGAAAAATTGATTGAGGTTCTATGGGCCTATCGAACTTCAATCCGCATGCCCATTGGGCAGACTCCTTATTCCTTAACATTTGGAATGGAGGCAGTAGTTCCATACGAGATCCTTATACCATCATTAAGAGTACAATTGAATAAGGAATTTTCTATTGATGAACACCGTTCAACACTCCTTGCTTAATTGCAACTCTTAGACGAGAAAAGATGGTCAGCTGCTAATCATGCAAGAGTTTATCAGAATAGATTAGAGCGTTTTTACCAAAAGAAAGTCATTGAACGTAAGTTCAAAGTTGGTGAAATGGTCGTCAAAAGAATCTTTGTAAAACCTGGTGGTCCGCATTCTAAGCTCCAACCCAATTGGGAAGGACCATATGTTGTATCGCATGCTTTTCTTGGTAACGCTTAGCGTCTAGTTAATGCAGAAGGGTAAGAATTAACTCACCCTTGGAATGGTCTGTATCTCAAGAAATACTACCCTTAGGTTAAAAAGTCGATCAGCATGGTACAAATACCAGTGGAATCAGAAAATTTAGAAGCTCAAATTCCCTTATCAGTCTGGATAATTTAATTCAAACACATTACTACACACACTGACACGTTTGATTCGTGAAGAACAAGAGTTGCTAAGTCCTAAGGAATACTGAAAGCTTGACCGAGGGTGTAAAGTGCAAATCATTCTTTTCAAATAAAATTCTGTTTTTACACTCGGCCCATGATGTCGGAACGAGACCTAGAATAGACTACCAAGAATACCCACCATCTTAGTAGGAGGCCGTCATAAAAAGAAGGGGGAGATCCATCCCAAGAAAAGAAAACGAAAAAGAAAAATCAAAAGAGAAAAACCAAATGTCAATATCAAAAGGCCATTACACTACAAACGTTACATCAAGGCCATGAAATGAAATAAAAGGGAACGCAAGGTCAATAAATACTCCGGAAAGAAAATGACCGAACCCCAACAAATATTAGGGTAAGAAAGGAATATCTTTTTAAGTCTCCGGAACCTTCTCGTAGGTTTTCTAAACCAATTCTTCCTTTCTTTCTGAAGAGGCGTACTCCAAGCTTAAGGAACGGCCTAGATTGACTAAAGATCAAATCATTAAATGGGATCACGAATGAAAACACAAGTTCAAGCACGATGGGTCTAAATTAGATTATTGAAGAATAATATGGGAATTAAGTTAATAAATAAATATGATCTTTTGATCTGAGTACCATGTTGGTCTTTTAGTTTGCGCAATATTTCAAAATCCAAAAAAAAATACATATTTCAAAATCCAAAAAAATACATATTTCAAAATCCAAAAAGAATACATATTTCAAAATCTAAAAAAATACATATTTCAAAATCCAAAAAGAATACATATTTCAAAATCCAAAAAAAAGCACATATCTCAAAGTAAAAAAAAATAGATATCTCAAAAATCCAAAAATATATATGTTCCAAAACCCAAACAAAATGAATATTTCAAAAAAAAAAAAAATGTTTCAATTAGTATCTGCTTATCGCATCTGATGTGTTTCATTCCTTTTATTTTCAGTGAGCATCTGTCTGCTTGCATGTTGCATTTTTGCTTACAGTTTGATTATTCATGTTACCTTTGTTAATAAAGGCTATGCCCCTTAACACTTTTATCAAGAAAAAGATTGATTGATCAGTTACTTAACTGAGCAAGGGACTAAACCTAAATAGATACTTAACCTGTTTGCTAAAGTCATGTACATAACACAGATATGAAAGTCAAAGCACAAGGTTGAAGGCAAAAGTTTCATATATATATCAAAATATGTTTTTGTACAGGACTTACAAAAAGAAGAAAATACATGATGCAGCCCTCACGGCTGACTCTCTCCTGCCCCCTCGTCAAACTGACTCTGGGCTTCATCCTGGGCCTCAGGTGTTGGAGCTCTAGAAGGCGGCGGTGGTGGGCCCATGGTTCTTGGGCCAGCCTGACCTGAGGAGATGGCCACACTGGCAGTAAAAGCACTCGCCTGACCGTGCTCCTGAGCCCGTTGCCGAGCACGTCTGTATCACTCCTCAACACTCCGGCGCTCGTGTTCGGCAACACCCAACTGAACCTGGAGAGAAGACAGCTCTGTATCCATCCGCTGCCGCTCCTGCTGCTCGAGCTCCCTCTCCTCGCTAATGAACTCCAGTCGGGACTGGAGACGTGTAAGCTCTCGAGGAAGATCGTCGCTGGAGAGGCCTGACAACTGCTCCTCTAAGGCCCTGATACGTGCAGCATCGGGCTCGACACGAGCAACAACTGCACGAGAATGCTCCAGCTCCACTTCAGCCCTCTGAAGGGCCTCCTGAAGCTCAGCGACTAACAAGAGGAGACCTTGTCAGTTCAAGATAATCAAGTAAATCAAAGTTCAACAATGGAAGAAGAAGGATAGAACTTACTCGAGCGGTGCGGTCCTCCTCCGCGAGAGAAGCCCGATGGATGGCGGAGGCAAGTTGGCCCTGAAGGTCAGCAAGGGCAGCCTCGTGAGCAGCCGAGTATGAAGAAGATGAGTCTCCATAAGTAGGGGGAGCCGCCTAGGTGTAGACGGCTCGCTGCACCAAAAGACAACCGTCAGTGGTTCATCGTCAAAACAAATAATTAATTAAAACACTCATAGGCATGCATACATACCAAATCAAAGAGCTCCTTCTGGACCTGCTCCAGCTGGGCCTCGGCATCCTGGAGGCGGGCCCGGAGGTCAATGATGACCGCGTCTCGCGCATCCTTCATACCACACATGCGTACATTCATTTAAAAATATAAGTTAAAGATAATAATAAAATGAAAGATGCATAAATCATACTTACATCAAGTGGTCAGAGGAGCAGAAGTTGATCGGCGTAATAGGCCAAGTATTGCTGGAGATAAGCCTTGCTGCTCTCCGTATGGGACTCCACTCGTACGCCGCGGCGGTGCCAGTCCTCGTACTGCTCGGGGAACTTGGCACGTCAATCCGTGAGGGCTTGCTTGCCCCTCATGCTCCGTCCAACATCCTCTGAGACCTCCTCGTCCACCCACTCCTGGTGGAGGCCCAGCGTCCTCATGATGAGGCGGAGGCAGAGGGGCTCGATTTCGTTCAGGCAATGTACCCACATTTGCCTGCCGAACCTCCTCCGGCCAGCCGTCACCTACAGCTGGCCCTCCTCGCCCATGCCCATGTATGGGCGCCAGATCACCTGCATACAAGTTAGATGCATTCATATGAATAAAATTGCATTTAATAAAATGAAACACTGCACTTAATAAAACTAGACAAATTAAAGACTTACCAAGAGCTCTGGATAGTCGAGGAATTGACGGCGAAGGGCCGTCAGTTGATGGTGCTGTGGGGACGTGTCCACGATAGGTTGCCATCGGCGAGCCAAAGGGACAACATCCGGCCTCACAATCCTCGCTCTGCCGAGCGGAAAGTAATAGTAGCTCCACACTTGCACACATGAACATATAAGTTAAATCATCGCATCATATCACATTTCATTGCATAAACAAATAATAAAATGACTTAATACCTGAAGAAACGGCGAAAAGCCGCTGATGGTGGTCTCGCGGTCCGGCGTGACCGCAGAGAGGTTTGCAAAGAAATGGGCCAGGAGGGCCGCACCTCAGGCATACTCATGAAGGTGGTCGAGGTCACCTAACAACGAAAGAAATCTACAATGGATGTGATCGCCCTTCGTACCGAAGAGCAACCGACCGAAAAAGAAAACTAAAAAGACTCTCAACTGTCTATCTACCTCATCTGCCTAGCTAGGGTCACTACAATAGACAGAGGAGGAGGACTTAGCTAGCCTACTCTTAAACTCCTCCCGAGTCTCGTCAGACCGACGCCGAGGCTCTACTAACCCTAGGGTTGCCTCCACCTCCACTGTAGGGATAGTCCTAGACTCCCTATCTAGGGTAGATACCTCTATCCCTAGTAAAGCCTCAGCTAACCTTCGGTAATCGGGGTAAGTCTCCCCGCTCACTGGTAGGCCCTCTACCCTTAGGCCAGTGATCCTGGCCACGTCCTCTAAGGTTGGGACCATGTGGCCCCAGAGCATTAGGAAAGCCCTGCTTTCCGCGTGCCACCTCTCCTGCAGCGCCTGCAGGAGGACCAAATCAAGCTAGAATGGCTCGATCTCGAGGATCTCGCCGAACCCCATTCGGCGCAGACGTGCCTTCTGGAAGTCTGGGAGTCCCCGGTAGGCCCCTATCACCAAATCCTAAGAAATTTTGACCCTCATTGTTCCCTACAAATAAAAATAAGAAATTCATCAGTTAATAGATATAGAAAATCAATAAAAACTGAAAGGCATCGAGCAACATGGACGCCCTTTGAAAGGCGTACATAAGCCTTGACGTCATTTAAACCTATTTTCTAATCTATTAAAAAATGAAAAATTGCTTTGAATGGCGTCGGACCTAGGCGACGCCCTTTGAAAGGCGTCACCTGGTCTAGACGCCATTCAATCCCGATGTCGGGCTTCTTCACAGAACCCCTTTTTACACCCCATTCATCCTCTAATACATTCATAGGAAACTTACCAGGTGTAGAGCCTCCTCTTCTTCTTCTCCTCCTTCAATCATTGCCGGTGGAGGGACTTCCTCTTCTAAAATCGCCACCGCCGCCTCCAAGGCCATCGCCTCCTCGGGGGGCACGGCTTCATGATCCTCTCTCCTCACCCTGCACACGGCACGACGACGTTTGCCACTCCTCTGAGATCCTTCACCTCTCTCCATGGCCTCGAGAGAGAGAATTTGAGAAAGGAAGGGAGAGCTCGAGAAAGGGAGTTTTGAGAGGAAGAGAGGAAGAGCTTGGAGAGGAGGGAACAAGAGAGAGATGAAGGAGGTCGTTGAAGCTGGGTTGCCAGAGTTGAAGATCGCCGAAAAAGCACGGAGGTCGCTGGAGACGGTGGAGGGAGAAGAGTTCTGGGAGAATGAGGAAGAAAGGGGGGCTTGCGCGGGTTCTGTTAGAGCAGGTTGAAACGTGTCGGGGTACAGCGATGCCATTCAAACTGCATAAACTGAGGCGGCAAAGGACAGAGGTTTGAAATTGAGCAAAATGCGTCTTGACAGAACGACACGTTTCAGTTTAAACCGCCAATTTTGGTCAGAGCAGTACAAGACATGATGATTAAACGCGTCTACACTTCACGACGCGTTTTAGTGGATTAATCATAGAATTAATGTAAGAATTCTGTGGAAAAGTAAGAGAGAGAATTGAACGGCGTCTACACATGTGGACGCGTTTTAAGCATTATTCTGGTTTTAAGGATAAATCTCATATTTTTGGAAAAGGATTTTGGATTAAAGGCGTCTACACACCTTGACGTGTTTCAATGATAATTCAGGGTTTTTCAGAATTAATGTCTTATTTTGGGAAATGACTTTTGGATGAAAGGCGTCTATACATGTGGACGTGTTTTAAGCATTATTCTGATTTTAAGGATTAATCTCTGATTTTTGAAAAATGAATTATATTTAAAATGCGTCTTTCTAAGTGGACGCACTTTGCATTAAAGTATACCCGAATTGTCATATTTTTACTCAAGGAAAAATCTTGGACAAGTCACAGAAGATTGATGATAGATTGCAAGACATAAAGGAACAATTCTTTATTGAAATAAATCATTTATTACATCATAAAAGGAAAAAAGAAAAAGAGAGCTTTTAAGGACGAATTTCCTGAAGCCCCATTACATATGGATAGGTTAAGCCTCTATGAGCATTCTGAGAGGATTTTACACGATGATTGAAGCTAATATTCCATAGTGTGACTATAAGTTCAATAGCTTCATAGTCTTCATCGGATTCCAAGGCACGCTTCTTGATTGGAGATGTATAGGAAAACTCAGGAAATTCATGGCGAGGCAGGCTGAGTTGAGTATAGCAGCGATGAGGATTGTACAGTACGAACTCAGTAGCCCCAATCAGTTTAAGCTCTGTACCCGCTGCACGGCGCACTAGAATGGATTTTCCTACAAGAGCAAGAGGTGAAGAGTCAAACCCATTTGCTGACATTGTTCTCAGATATCTCTCCAGTCAGCTCGAGTCTTGAGTTTTGGCACTCGATTGATCATCTTCTCATTGAATTTCACAATGTTGGAAATATGGAAGATAGGGCTATTATGATATATTTGAGACGGTCTTGCAGAATTTCTAGTGTGATATTCAAACTTGAAGTGCAACTCAACCCACAGAGTGAAGAGTAGCATGCAACCATAAGGAGGTTGACCTGTAGACGTTGTAGAGAGCCCACTGTAGAGATAGGCTAGAATCGTTGTGCCGATCTGTCTTCCCTCAAAGATCTCGCAGATTGCGCTGACTTGATCATCTTCTAGTATGTTATCTTGAGCAGGAAAGAACAGAGCTCCAGCTAGGCACGTGGTGAAAGCTTTCATCACGTTCTTAGTGTCATCCTCTCTAAGATCTTCAATCTTGTATAAAGTCCACTCTGCAAGCTTAGCGAGGTTGATTCCTTTCTTGGTGAGGCATCCTTTAACTTCTTTTGGGTCCTTCATGATTTTCATCAACAATTGTTGACCGGTGATCTTCTCCCTCATCAAAGCCATCTTATTCTGGATCACTTCATTGTCACCGTACAACTTGATTTTGGAAAGGCCCAATAGAAGTTCAACCTCTTCTAGAAGAATAGTGCATTCGAATTCGGGAAAAAGGAAGGTATGGATTTAAGGATGGCACAACTCAATCAAAGCACCCATAGCCGCCCAGTCCACGTTTGGACTCTTGTAATGCTTTGCATGGACTACTAGACCTTGGATATTCCACTTGGAAATAAAGGATTGCATAGAAATAGTAGTACTTTTAGCAAGCTTTCGAATCCAAGGGAGAGATGTGAATTTCCTTAGGCCAGGAAACAAAGGATATGCCTAGAAAATAGAAGATAGAATTACTTGAAGTACTTGAAGAATATGAAGAACATGGAATTGAAGAAAAAATGATTGAAGGGAAATAGGATTTAACTTACTTGGAGGTTAGGATCTCTTCCACTTAGATGATCTTTCACGTTGGAGAGCCTCTCTAGCGTCTTCTTCACCTGCTTGCTTGAAGAATCCATCTTGTTCTTGAAGCTTTTCTTTCTTGAAGCCTTGAAACTTTGAAAAATCCTTGAACTTTGAAGAAAATCTCTAGCTTTAATCTCTAGATTATGTTAGGGATGTCTTGATACAAGTATATAGAGTTTATATAAAGAGGATTGCGATTCTAGGAAGGCTTTTCCGGATTAGAGAAGGGATGTGCACGAAGAAAGTTGGAATCCGGGTAGAAGTTAGTCAGAACCTGTTTCTGCGACTGAAAAGGCGTCGTTGAACAGCAACGCGTTTTAGTTAATCTTAATGGCGTCGGCGCGACACGACGTGTTTTAGGGTTTTCTGTTATTTAATCGAAATTCAATGTTTATCTATATTTTGATGCTTAATTAAGCACTTCATTGAAGTTACTAATGAATTTTTAAGTGCAGGAAATTCAGGAAAATCCAAATGAAGCTGAAAATTCAATAACATCCCACTATAGGAGTTTATGAGTCCTGACCGTGTCTAAAAAGACGGTTATCTCTATCCTTGTATTCTTTCTTGTGATCATTAGCATTACTATATATTAAATATTTATTAGATTATATCAAGGACCTTGTAGTTTTGATGAAACTGGAATTTGAGCTCCCCTTCAACAAAAATAGTGATAATTCCAGAGAATTCTTAATCGCACGGATTGGACGTTTAATTGTTAATTAGTGAGGACGATGGTTCCATTTTTGTGAAATAGTGCGTAGATAAACGAGCTTCGGCTTAGTACTGAATTGCAAGAATTGGTATCTTGACTCATTAATGACAATTTAACAATATTATTCTTGATTAATTTATATTTTATTTGACTTTATATTTTTCTTTTGGCCCAGCATGCATCATGTAGGACTTTGATGTAATTGTGATAAGAATTAATTATTGATTAAGTTTCAGACCATTAATCAAATAAATCCCAACATGATATGAAATATTCCATTTTGAATTGAGTATCTTGACTATCTTTGAGGTTCGCTTGAAGATATCCTTAGAATTCTATCTTTTCTTGGATTCTTTATTCCAAATATTTCTTGTTTTCTTTTAAAGATCCATCATGGCTGCAACACGTCTACATTGGCTGGCAATCGCTCCCCATGATGAAACCTATAGTGTCTATGACCTGGGTTATTTCCCAATCCATAGAGGTTGATCGACCTTATTTTATTTCTTTGTCTATCTCATCCAGACAGAATTGATTCCATTGATATCCTTGAGTTATTTTCATTGATGATTTTGAGAAAAATTCTAATCATGTGATGTTGAGAGCGTGTCTCATCACACCTTGGCATCACCTTTTCAGTACATTCCATTTCATTTCACTCCCTTGCGAAGACGATGCTAAGGTGAGGCAGCTATAGACACGCTATTTTTGACATCATTTTGAGTAAATTTCATGTCGTATAATAATGCCTCAAAGTGGTCTGATATTTAATCATTAGTTAATTTTTATTAAATCTTTTTGAATTAGTTGTCTAAATGACATCGGGTCAGATAGACATAATTTAAGTTAATTAATTAAATTGATTTTAACTTAAATTTTAATAAAATATGATAGAGTCTAAAA
This sequence comes from Zantedeschia hybrid cultivar, assembly GCA_030544215.1. NCBI lineage: Eukaryota > Viridiplantae > Streptophyta > Magnoliopsida > Alismatales > Araceae > Zantedeschia > Zantedeschia hybrid cultivar. The sequence goes on along the minus strand of JARZZO010000013.1, from coordinate 6,944,720 downwards.
GACGTCGACATGTGTAGACGTCATTTAGAGTTTATTCATATTTTGAAATTTAAATTTAAATTTAAATTTAATTTATTAATTAGCTAAAATACGTCTTCCTGGCACGATGCCATTTAGGGTTTCTAAGCTGATTCAGCCTCTTTCCCGATGTTTATCCTTATCTTAATTAGTCTAAAAGACGTCTCCCATGGGCGACGCGTTTTAGATAATTTCATATAATGATGAAGTAATATGTGTTTATCTGTTTGTTAGTTGGATAAACTTCAAATTCTTTCATGTTAATCCATTAATAACCGCAGATACGTGAACTTAAGCCTATAAATAACCAACCCCTTGATCATTAAAAAGTTAGTGATGATAGCAATAATTGAGTGAAATTTGAGCAAAGAATCTTGGAGACGACGTCCAAACGCTGAAGGATCGAGGTGCTGCTACTACTTCCAAGAGTCTTGAAACTAGCTACATCCTTTCTTCATCGCTTCTTTGTCTTTTCAAGATCCATTCAAGACCAAGGCTGTCTAGGGGCCATCCAACTTAGTTCTTAATTAATTTCTGCATCTTTCTCATATTTTTATCACATTAGCATCATATTTTCATCACATCACTCCATGCAACACACTCACTAGCATAATTTCAAACCTATTTGTTTAAGGGGTTTAAAAGACCATCAAACAAGTGAGTTCTTTGTTCAAGTTACATGATTAAAATTTCTACTGGAATATATACTATATCTATTTGAGTTCTTATTATTTTTTCCTCTCTCTTTCTTTCCACTTTCTTGCAAGGTACAAAAGGAGATAAAGAGGAGAGAATCATCCACAACAAGGAAAAGGAATCTAGATGATCCTCAAAGTCTGATAAGCAGTTAAAGTAAGAACAAAGTCAAAAGGGCTCTCTTTCTTCAGCCGGCTGAAGGAGGAGAATCAAGGACTTCAACATCTCCTAATTCCAAAACATGTAGGCGATCAATCTTCTCTTTTGAAACTTTTTAGTTAAAAGTTTATGGCGATCACATTTACTTAGTTTTTAATAGGTTTATTTGTCACATAATCAACACAAATTTTCATGATAATCACATCCTAATTTGAGCACTCACACTTGCTAAATAATTCTTCAATCCATCGAATGCCTCCTGACACTTATCATCCTAATCAAATTTGACTCCCGATTTAGTAAGCTCGTAAAACGGCTTACACCTTTGCGAATGTTGGGAGACAAATTGGCGAATAAATTGCAACTTCTTGATTAGTCCTCTTAATTCCTTCAAATTCTTGAGAGGTGGCATCTCTCTGATAGCCTTTGCCTTGTTGGGATCGATCTCAATGCCCCGCTTGCTGACAATGAATCCAAGTAACTTTCCTGAGGATACCCTGAATACACATTTCTTGTGGTTCATCTTCAACTGATACTCTCTTGACCTCTCCAGAACCTTTGTCATAACTTCAGCATGTTCAGCTTTCGTCTTATATTTCACTAGCAGATCATCCACATACACCTCTAAGTTAATGTGCATCATGTTATGGAATATCACCATCATGGCTCTCTAATAAGTGGCTCCAGTATTTTTCAATCCAAATGGCATAACGACATAGTAATAAGTTCCCCAAGGTGTGGTGAATGATGATTTCTCTTGATCCTCTTCTGCCAACTTAATCTGGTTATACCTCGAGAACCCATCCATAAATGACAAAGTTTTATAGCCAGCAGTGTTGTCAATGAATACATCTATGTGAGGCAGTGGGAAATCGTCTTTAGGACATGCTCGGTTCAAATCTCGGAAGTCAATACAAATCCTGACCTTCCCATCCTTTTTCATAACCAGGACTATATTAGCCACCAATTGCGGATAGAGGACAACTCTAATGAACTTGGCTTTATGCAGCTTATCGACCTCTTCTTTCATTTTCAAAGTCATTTGAGGGTGGAATCGCCTTAACTTTTGTTTAACCGGGCTAGCTCCATCTTTCAATGTCAATTTATGCTCCACTAGTGACGAGTCTAGCCCCCGCATATCCTCGTAACTCTAGGCGAAGGTGTCCTTATAATCCTTGAGAACTCGGACCACTGCCTCTTCATCTACTTCAGACAGATTCTTACTGATGAGGATAACCTTAGGTTCATCTTCAGTTCTTAGATTGATCTCTTTGATAGGCTCTTCTACAGCAGCTGAGGGTTCACCAAATCTCTTCACTCCACTGGCATACGCCTCAGCCGCGTCCTCGTCGTCTTCTCCTTCTTCATTAATGGGGTCTTTCTCATGTAACAACTCATATACCCCGTATCCATCATCAACTAATTCATCAACTCCACATTCTTCTGGCATCTGGATTGGATTTTCTAATAGCTGAGGGATCTGAGAGCAAGAAAGGTATATCAAAGCTAGCTCCTAGAGGTACCTATCTAGAACTCGTCTACCCTTAGACTTCTTAAGCTTCCTAACCTGATTAACCTGCCTAGACTCCCTAACTTCACTAGACTCCCTGTCCTGACCTAGTGAGGACGAAGAAGGATAAAAATCAAGGGATACAGGAAGGAATACAGGTGAATCCTCCCGCGGGGAGGGGTAGAGCAGATCTAGAAGGGAATCTTGCCCGAATGACCCACGAGATGGGATACAGTCGGACAAGTAGGATGTTTCCTTAACGAGGATTTGGGAGGAAGAAGTTGCCAAATCGGTGTTTTTTTTTGTAAATTATTTGAGTTTAACATATAGCAAGAATTGATGTGGATAGGGGAAGAAGGAAATGATGGAGGTACCGGCACCAGTGCCTAGGGATTATGGGGATCATACAATAGTATGTCCCAAATCAGATCATAGATCCTCTTAAGATTAAGAGGAGTCTATGGGATGAGATCCTGAGGGGATATAGTAATAGTGATGGGCAGAGCCCGTGGAATGTCTTCAGTAATAACCCATGACCAAGACGGGGTTAGGAGCAGAGTGCGAAACAAAGTATAGAGTGTGAGAATGTGAGAGGGATAGGTTCCCCTCCATAGAAGATCAGTGGTATAACCATCTTCATAGGGGTCATCTGGCTCCCCTTCATCTGTTTCTTCTGCTAACAAAATCCTTTTGTCAAAGATGGCCTCGGGCCTCTCGATCAGTTCATCTATCAGTGGTGGCCACTTTGGTTCTGATGGGTTCAAGAATAGTCTATTTAGTACAATATATAAGTCCCACATGTCAAACTAGCGGTAGCATTCACATTCCGGATCTTGAGTCTTCCTCTTTTTCATTGGCCGTAGAGCCTCTAGAGACTGGTATGTCAACAGTGGAGAACAATGTCTAGCCAGGTCCTTCCCATATACATCATGCAAGTCAAAATGAGAGGTGATCACTACTGTGTTATTGTGGTTGTGTTGAATAACAGACCCTTTAACAAAATGAGTGGACAAAGTCCAAGTCAAGGGATCCCGATTCTCTTTGCAGGGGGTAACTATGGTTTTCCACGTTTTTTGACCATCTTCACCTTCTTGTTGTTCCACAATACTATGCCTCACCTTCTCCGGCCTGTAGCCTAAGCCGCTGCCAGGTACCCTTCTCTCATCTGTCACTGGTTTAATTCTTCCTTGCAATCGGATACCCAGACCCTTTCCAGGTTGATATCCCACTTTCAGCATGATGTTCCAGCCTGGGGTATTCATGAACTTCTTCCACTTTACAGCATTGATCCGGTAAGATGTAAGTACAATATGCTTAAAAGGATTTGCCGAAAGGGTGTGGGTTTGGCATAAGGAGATGAATGGCCTCTAAGGGACTGGGTTGGAACTTACATTCAGCGAGTGGGTTGCAGCAAGGATAGGCATGCTAGTAACTTTGATGATACGTCCTTTGTGGGGGAACTTGAGGCATTGATGGTTTGTTGATGGAATTTCCTCAAGTGACTTGATGTAAGGACGACCGAGTATGCCTTTCAGTGAAGGGTCGATCTCGAGGATATGAAATTCGACTTTAGTATGGCAAGCAGGGCCTAACTCTACCTTCAAATAGACCATTCCTAGAGGGGAACATAGGCTGTAATAGAAATGGAGGAAGGTAGCCATTTTTCTTTCGGGACCCCACAGAGCTCTAGGGTTCTTGGTGGCAACACATTGATAGATGCCCCGGTGTCTGCTAAACAGGTATCCACAGCCTTTTTACATATCTTGACAATTATACTTAATGTCATGCTCCTTGCTGCCAGTGGTGCAAGTTCAGAAGTATGGAAAGATATAGAGGGCTGATCCCCCTGGGGTACCAACAATGCGGTGATCTTTTCCACTGGCACATCTTCGCTGACCATTACCCGTTGTAGGTATTCCATTAGGGCTTTTTGATGGATCTTAGATCTCTTGATCAGCTCTAATATGGAAATGCGTGCCGGTGTTCTATCCAGCTGCTTCAACAAGTCATAATGGGTACCAGGTATACTTTCTTCATTCTGGACTTCTTCCACTGGCTATGATGGGCCATCTCGCACTGTAGATTGAGGAAACACTTTGTTGAATATTCAGCTGCTTCGGATCATATGTTCTTCAATAGCGGAAGCTCCAGACGTTATCTTGAGCACTACCGTGTTGAGGAGTGGTTTGGAAGGCGTAATGGCTTGGTGAGGGGATGTTGGTGGAGGTAAGGGAACTCGGATGAGTGGTTTGGAGGGTTGGGGGTGCGTATGAGCAGGTGACGGTGATGGGTTATTTGGTGGGGGTACTGTGTGGATGAGTGGTTTGGAGGGTTGGGGGTGCGTATGAGCAGGTGACGGTGATGGGTTATTTGGTGGGGGTACTGTGTGGATGAGTGGTTTGGAGGGTTGTACGGTATCGGGGTGAGTGGTTGTTGTTGGTAATGTAGGGAATGGTATACAGAGTAATGGTTTGAATGGCATGAGGGGTGTATAGTTGGTTTGCAGAGGGTTGCTTGGTGAGGATGTGGTGGCGGGGGGTGGAATGGCTTTAATGGTGATGGATTGTGGTTTGGGTATATGGAGGATGCGGAGAGACGGTTGCTCGGCAGTGCTTGACATGTGACTTGCTGAATAGATAGAGGACGAATCCTCTACTTTCCATTGTTGCCCTCTACTAGCCTCAGACTGGCTACCTGTCAAAATGGGGGAAATTTGGTTTTGATGTTCCGGCAAAGGGTTCTTCACTATGCCCATATTCTGTGGTGCGGCTTGTTGTACCGGGGCCCTTTGAACTGGTTGTTGCTGCTGTGGTGGTTGTGGTTGTTGTTGTTGCTACTGTGGTCTTTTCGCCTTCAAGGCGGCTATGTACTTTTTCATCTCTTCCCAATTAATCCCTCCTTGATCATTGAGGTAATGAATATAATCCCGAAAGTGAAAGCAAGCATCTACTGTGTGTCCCGGTTGACGATGGAACACACAGTAACGGGACATGTCAACATTGGATGGTCAAACGGCCCTTTCCTTTGGCAGTACTAAGGCATTGGCTGCCATGAGGGCGTTGAATATATTTGTGAGGGATTCTGGTAATTGGGGGTATATCGACCTTCTAGGGCCAGGAGGTTTCCTCTGCTGTGTATAGTCATTAGGAGGAGGAACATGAGTGTAATTCGGCGGCTGCCGAGGTGGATTACATACTTGCTGGTGAGAATGTTGCGGTGCCGACTGAAGCTGCTGAGTAGGAGGCCTGTAACCCTATTGGTTTTGAAGCCTGGGTGACTGATATTGCTGCTGATTCCTCATAAACTGGGGTTGATTATTATTCATTATACTGACCTGTTCATGAGACAATGTACCCTCAGTAGTTGGACCCATGGAAGAATTGGGGATAATAGACTTCCGAGGTGGAGGTCTATTGGGTCGATGAGGATCGAAGACACTAGCAAAGGTGGAGTCTTTGAACGCATTCTGAGTATAACGCGCTCTCTCATATAGATCTGACATGGTAGTCAAGTTATTCAGGGTCAGCACCAGCTTGTACTGTGGAGTGGTGTTGGCAACCATCATCTTTACTAATTCTTGCTCAGACAAATGATCTCTTATCTTTTCAGTCATCCCTCGCCACCTATCGGCGAACACTATGAAGTCTTCATCCGGCTTCATCTTCTAATTGAATAAGTCAGTGATGGACAAGGTAGGTGCCACCCTGTCTTTGTATCTTTGTAGGAACCTCTTCGATACCATGTCGAAGTTCTCTACCTCACTTAGGTCTAGAGAGAAGAACCACTCTAAGGCCTATCCTTTCAGCGACCTTCTAAAGAGGAATGCCAATGCTTTTTTATCATGCTGCCAAAATGATGATTCATACAGAAATTCTTTGATGTGAAGGAAAGGATTGCCTATGCCGTTGTACTTTCTGTAAATTGGCATTTCAGAAGGTAAGAGTTGGGATACTGGCAAATCAGGAACAGAGAGTTCAGGAACGGCCTTGCTGTCCATATTCTTTTCAAGATTCTTGAACCGCTTGTCCATCTGGGACAACTTGTTAAGTAGGAGTTGGGTGGTAGAATTTGCTAGTGGAGGTGGTGGTTGTTGAAAAGACAGCCTCTGCGAATAAGCAGGGATGCGGGGACAGTGAGGCTGTGAGCTGGCGGCATTCCCACCGTGCCCAAAGGCATTCTGATAGATTGGGGTTTGCGGCCTGACAGGATGCCGTGAACCAGACTGTTAAGGACTTCTGTGCTGTGGAGTGGAAATACGGAGACCTTCCATGGCCTGAGTAGGAGCTTGATAAGCAGAAGGTTGAACTATAGGGCTTGGCTCGGAAGTATGCAGAGGAGCTTTCCCTTTTAAGATTGATTGAATGGCGTCAAATTGACGGGGATCCACATGATTAGACAGAGCTCCTATGAGAGTAGCAAGATCAGAAGGATGATCGGCAGAGGGCCCAGTCTAGTCTTGGGCTCTTTCAACGGTAGGATTAGAGATGACATGAATACGTGAATGATTGCCCAAATCCGGGTGATATTGACCGTAGATCGAATCATCATGATACTGAGGGACATGAGCATCTCCCTCGTGGACGGTTTGGAATTGATCGGGATAGTCAGAGATATAAGCGTCCCTTTCATCTTCATAATAGGATATACCGTGAACCTGAGGGGCATAGGCATCTCCCTCGTACTTGACCAGATCCTCTTGTTCAAAGGCAACCATGCTTACAGTTCTACCTGAACGCAACATCATTGTATTGAGATGACAATTATTTCAATCAAGTTTGTACAGATTAACAACTAAGTTGATGCTTATGTTATTTTGAGAGTTACTTGTTGGGTTAATTGAATTTTTTAACTCAGATTCTCTCAATAGGTAAGATCTTAGTTTCAATTCAATTTCCACCGTTATGCTTTACGGCTTCAATCACCACGATATGACCAACTACTTGGGACTTCAAATGGTACAACCGGCCCCATGAACGAAGAGCAATTCTTTACTTTTGGGGACTTACGGAGGTCTTAACACCAACCACTCTAGTCTGACCGAGGGACCGACCCAATCAGAGAGAGGTGAGGATGCCAAGAGAGGTGTTCCTAGAGGAGGGGGGTGAGCCCTGATGCAAATGACCTATGGCCTGGATGGCCTCTAATGTAGAATAAATAAATATAAGTAGCAAGAAGATCAATGATCCGAGAGATAATGACCAACATGGATGAGAGCTTGAATCGCGTTGCTGTTCACCAACGCTATTCAAAACAGTAATCCCTCCTATTCACAGCAGCTCGGGCAACAGGAGAGAGAAAGGTGTGAGTGCTCAAATTAGGGGTGTGATTATCATGAAAATTTATGTTGATTATGTGACAAATAAATCTATTAAAAAGAAACTAAGTGAATGTGATCGCCAGAAACTTTTAACTAAAAAGTTCCAAAAGAAAAGATTGATCGCCTACCTGTTTTGGAATTGGGAGATGTTGGAGTCCTTGATTCTCCTCCTTCAGCCGACTGAAGAAAGAGAGCCCTTCTGACTTTGTTCTTGCGTTGGATGTTTATGGAGCTTTGAGGATCGTCCATATTTCCTTTCCTTGTTGATTCTCTCCTCTTGATCTTCTTTCGTACCTTTAAACCTTGCAAAAAAAGTTGAAAAAAAGAAAGAACAATAAGAACTCAAATAGATGTAGTATCTATCTCAATAGAAATTTCGATCATGCAATTTAAATAAAGAACTCACTTGTTTTGATAGTCTTTTAAACGCCTTAAACAAATAGGTTTAAAATTATGCTAGTGAGTGTGCGTTGCATGGAGTGATGTGATGAGATTTTGAACTAATATGATGATGAAATCAACAGAGATTAATAAAAAGAACTAATTTGGATGGCCCCTGGGAAGCCTTGGTCTTGAAAGCTCTTGAATGGACGAAGAACGGATGAAGAAAGGATGCAGACTCCTGAAAGTAGCAACGCTTCGATCCTTCAGCGTTTGGACGTCGTCTCTCTTAAAGAATCGCTCTAATAATCATCAATTATCACTAATAATCACTAACTTTTTAATGACAAAGGGGTTGGATATTTATAGGCTTAAGTTCACACATCCGCGATTATTTAAAGATTAACATGAAAGAGTTTGAAGTTAATCCAATTAAGAAACAGATAAATACAGCCTGATTCATCTTTATCTGTAATTATCTAAAGTGCGTCGCCATGGGAGACGTCTTTTAGCTTAATTAAGATAAGGATAAACATCGGGAAGAAGAGACAGAATCAGCTTAGAAAACCTAAATGGCGTCGTGAATGGCAGACGTCTTTTAGTTTATTAATAAATTAATTAAAAATCAGATTAAAAATCAAAATAAGAATAAACTCTAAATGGCGTCTACACAGGTCGACGTCTTTTAGAATTTTTCATATTTTATTAAGAATCTGATTTAAAATAAATTTCTTTAATAAACTTAAATTATGTCTGTCTGATTGATGTCATTTAGATAATTAATTCAGAAAGATTAATAAAAATTAACTAATGATTAAATATCAGATCATTTTGAGGCATTATTATATGATATGAAATTTACTCAAAATGATGTCAAAATTAGAGTGTCTACAGCTGCCTCACCTTGGCATCGTCTTTGCAAGGGAGTGAAATGAAACGGAATGTACTGAAAAGGTGATGCCAAAGTGTGATGAGACACGCTCTTAACATCACATGATTGGAATTTTTCTCAAAATCATCAATGAAGATAACTCAAGGAGATCAATGAAATCAATTATGTCTGGATGAAATAGGCAAGGAAATAAAATAAGTTCGATCAACCTCCACGATTGGGAAGTAACCCAAGTCATAGACACAGCAAGTTTCATTATGAGGAGCGATTGCCAGCCAATGTGGACATGCTGCAACCATGATGGATCTTTAAAAGAAAACAAGAAAATTTGAGATAAAAAATCAAAGAAAGGATAGAATTCTAAGGATATCTTCAAGCGAACCTCAAAGATAATCAAGATACTCAATTCAAAATGGAATATTTCATATCATGTTAGAATTATTTGATCAATGGTCTGAAACTTAATCAATAATTAATTCTTATTACAGTTATATCAAAGTCCTACATGATGCATGCCGGGCTAAAAGAAAAATATTAAATCAAATAAAATATAAATTAATCAAGGATAATATTGTTAAATTGTCATTAATGAGTCAAGATACCAATTCTTGCAATTCAGTGTTAAGCTGAAGCTCATTTATCTACGTACCGTTTCACAAAAATGGAACCATCGTCCTTACTAATTAACAATCAAACAACCTATCCGTGCGATCAAGAATTCTCTGAAATTATCACTCTTTTTGTTAAAAAGGAACTCAAATTCCAGTTTCATCAAAACCACAAGGTCCTTGATATAGTCTAATAAATATTTAACATATAGTAATGATGATTATGCAAAACAATTATATAAAAGAATACAAAGGATAGAGATAACCGTCTTTTTAGCCACGGTCGGGACTCATAAACTCTCACAGTGGGATCTTCTTTAATTTTCAGATTTTTTCTGAATTTCTTGCACTAAAAAATCATCAGTAACTTCAAGCAAGTGCATTATCTAAGCATGAAATCTGTAAAAACATTGAATTTCGGGCAAATAACAGAAAATCCTGAAACGCGTCGTGTCACGACGACGCCATTAAGTTAATTCAAAACACGTCGCTGTTCAACAACGCCATTTAAGTCGCAAAAACATGTTCTGGCTGTGTTCAATCCGGATTCCAACTCTTTTCATGCCTTGTACATGAAACTTTTAAGTTTATAGATGAAACTTTTCGCACTTCTTCTACCCTTATCTTTGATTTACATACCTGTGTCCTGTGCATGACTTAGCAAACAGGTTAAGTATCTATTCAGGCTTAACCCCTTGCCCGGTTAAGTAACCGGCTACTTGATCCTATTATTGGTAGAAGGGTCAAGAGGCATAGCCTTTATTAACAAAGGTGATAATAATTGGACTGGAGGAAACAATAGAATAAGATGCAACATACAAACATGCAAATACTTGCTGAAAAAAATGAAAAGAATGAAACATATCAAATGCAACAAGCAGATGCTAATTGAAATATTTTTAATTTTGAAATATTCATTTTTGTTTGGGTTTTGGAACATATATTTTTTTTTTTGGATTTTGAGATATGTATTTTTTTTTATTTTGAGATATGTACTTTTTTTGGATTTTTGAAATATGTATTTTTTTTAGATTTTTTTTTAAATATGTATTTTTTTTAGATTTTTTTTGACATATGTATTTTTTTTGGATTTTTGGATTTTGAATATTACGCAAACTAAAAGACCAGCATAGTACCCAGATCAAAAGAACATATTCATTTATTAACTTAATTCCCAAATTGTTCTTTAATAATCTAACTTAGACCCATCGTGCTTGAACTTGTATTTCTATTCGTGATCCCATTTGATGATTTGATCCTTAGTCAATCTAGGCTGTTCCTTAAGCTTGGAGTACGCCACTTCAGAAAGAAAGGAAGAATTGGTTTAGAAAGCCCACGAGAAGGTTCTGGAGACCCAAAAAGATATTCCTTTCTTACCTTAATATATGTCGGGGTTCGGTCATTTTCTTTCCGGGGTATTTATCGACCTTGCGTTCTCTTTTCAATTCATAGTCTTTTTGTAACGTTTGTAGTGTAATGGTCTTTTGATTTGACATTTGGCTTTTGCCTTTTGCTTTTTCTTTTTCTTTTCATGGGACGGATCTCCCCCCCCCCCCCCCCCCGTTTTTTTTTATGACGACCTCCTACAAAGATGACGGGTATTCTTGGTAGTCTATTCTAAGCCTCGTTCTGACATCGCGGGCTGAGTGTAAAAACAGAATTTTTGTTTTAAAAAGAATGATTTGCACTTTACACCCTCGGTCAAGCTTTCGGTATTTTTAACGACCCGCCATCCTATGACCGGAGACCCGGTCACTAAATGGATGTCGGCCCATTAACTGCGGGTTCACACCCGAATCTCACACAACACATCTGGAGGAGTAAGTGCTAAACAAGGCTAAATATGACAATCACACGGACTACAAAGGTATAACAAGTGCGCAGCAAGGAAAGTAATAATGTCCGTATACAGTCCAACAATAATTACATGTCCAACCATTAAATAAGTACAGGCAGAAGGAAAGTACAACAACATCGGGGCATACCCCGGAACTAAGACAGCTGCTGGTCCGCACACCAAGAAGACACCACGCTTCCGCTCGCCACGAGGTCCACACCTGAAACCGCAGGGAGTGAGCCACACCAAAAATGGGCTCAGTAGGGATCATCCGATCCCCCGCCTCCCACTCACACACCCACAAGTGCAACAACAGGAATATATGGCAATTAAGTAAAGCAGTAAACATAGCACTCAACCTGATAGGAACCGTACGATAAGCAGTGTAACAAGAACAGTACCAAGTAACCCGAAGAACCCAACACAAAGTCACGTCTCACAGTCAAAGTCCACGAAGCGACTGAACCACACTGTCGACCGAAGTCAAACGTCGCCTCCCAACACTACCACCACTGCTCACGCCTGTCCACCCCTACAGTGTTCCGGGGCACTGTAGGGTGAGGCAGTGAGCCAAACTAGGACTAGCTGGACTCAGTGTACCGCTACTGCCAGCTACGTGTGCACACAAGCAGTCTAGACTACTGTCCTACTGTCCGGATTGCCTCCACGCTAGGCCTCAGCGCTTCAGGAGGGCCCTGGGGACCGGCAAACCCCCGTCAAGCCGAAGCTACAGGAACTACCCACAAACCCAACTCTCCCGGGCTGCGTCAGGCCAAAAGGCTAAGGGTACCACTCGTAACCTTGATCAAAGGTCACATCAGGCCCGATGGCTAAAGGGTAAACCAACTCCCACCAGTAACACCACCAGCTCCACAGCAAGGAACACGCCAGAAGCTGTCACGACAACCAAAGGAAACCCCGACCCGCTGAGACCAAACAGCAACCCCTCGGATAGCACACCAGCTACTCCGACCCGAATACTGAACCCGAAACCTCAGTCCTTACAATCTCCCCCCCTTAAAAGAATTTCGTCCTCGAAATTAGCAACCGCTCGACGCTCAACTCGGCTAACCAACACATGCCGGCACACTGATCACAACAATCATCCTCACCAATCACACACACAAGGCTCCACAGAAAAAGCCAAACAAACTCACGCCAAGCTAACCAAGATTCTCAATTCTGACGAAAGCTGAGAGATCAACGTTAACCACACACTAGCAAGGCACATATTACAAAACCGATTCTCCACCAAATCCAAATACATACAAATGCCACAAGAGTTCACAACCGCCTCTAAACAAGACAAGATAAAAGTGCTCTTCTAGCACAGCCTCTCGGACCTCCACAAAGAGACGCGACTCCAATCACGCCTCGAACACCTACTGACCACTCGGCTCCTAACCTGCCTTATTCCTCTGGGGACAGTTCCTCGCGAGATGTCCCTTCCTGCCACAGCCAAAACAGCTACCAGTGATCAAGGGACATATCCTGTCGCCATGAAACCTGCTACAACGGGGACAACGATCTGCAGCGTCCCGCCTCGCCTCCTGCTGCCAGCTGACCTCTGTCTGCATCTGCTGGACCGAACCATCCTCATCCTCGTCACAAGGTACCTCCTGGAACTCGACCTCAAAAGAACTTGAACCACCTGACGAAAAGACTGCTGATCTATCCCTGCTTTGCTGCTTCCCCTGTGCTGAATGCTCTGATTCCTTTGCCGTGTGTTGAAACTGCATCTCCACCGCTGCCGCGCACCGAACCGCTGATGCCAGATCCTTACAACAATGAGCTACCACAAACTCCCTCAAATCATGCCGAAGTCCATCCACGAATTTCTCCGTCCTAAGATCCTCACGCTCAGATATGTGTGGAGCAAACCTTCCCAGAGCCACAAATTTCATCTGATAATCTAGAACTGACGTATCACCCTGCACCAACTCCATAAACTCCCTTTCCTTGGCCCTACGAACATGCCTCGGAAGGTACTGTCCACTAAACTCTCTCACAAAGCCTTCCCAAGGAATCTCTCTCAAAGACATATCTGGAAACATCAACCCCTTGATGGTAACCCACCAATCATAAGTATCGCCCTTCAACAAGTAGGTTGCCAACAAGGTCTTGTCACTCTCAGCACATTCTAGAACATCAAACACCTTCTCCACTTCCTTAATCCAAAGGGCTGCCTCGTCGGAGACTGGCCGTCCTGTGAAAGAAGGGGTCTTCAACTTCAAAAATCGCTCCAGTATCGTAGACTGACCGTCTCGGGAATTGGATCCCTCACATCCAACTCCTTGCCGGTATCTAGACGTTGCCCCAATCTTAGCTTCCCTGAAACCATCCACATTATGACCCTCTGCCCCTGAACCTCCATCATCTGCTTTCGAACCACGAGCCAATAGAACTTTCCTCTTCGGTGCCATCGCTGCCCCACAACACGCAAATCGAACCAAAACACGTCAAAACCTACCAATCTACACCAGCAGCCATCGCCTGTACAGACTCATAATTATTGTTGGACTATAATATCTAACCTAGTTTACCACATACTCGACCAGACTGAGCTCTGATACCATCTGTAACGACCCGCCATCCTATGACCGGAGACCCGGTCACTAAATGGATGTCGGCCCATTAACTGCGGGTTCACACCCGGATCTCACACAACACATCTGGAGGAGTAAGTGATAAACAAGGCTAAATATGACAATCACACGGACTACAAAGGTATAACAAGTGCGCAGCAAGGAAAGTGATAATGTCTGTATACAGTCCAACAATAATTACATGTCCAACCATTAAATAAGTACAGGCAGAAGGAAAGTACAACAACATCGGGGCATACCCCGGAACTAAGACAGCTGCTGGTCCGCACACCAAGAAGACACCACGCTTCCGCTCGCCACGAGGTCCACACCTGAAACCGCAGGGAGTGAGCCACACCAGAAATGGGCTCAGTAGGGATCATCCGATCCCCCGCCTCCCACTCACACACCCACAAGTGCAACAACAGGAATATATGGCAATTAAGTAAAGCAGTAAACATAGCACTCAACTTGATAGGAACCGTACGATAAGCAGTGTAACAAGAACAGTACCAAGTAACCCGAAGAACCCAACACAAAGTCACGTCTCACAGTCAAAGTCCACGAAGCGACTGAACCACACTGTCGACCGAAGTCAAACGTCGCCTCCCAACACTACCACCACTGCTCACGCCTGTCCACCCCTACAGTGTTCCGGGGCACTGTAGGGTGAGGCAGTGAGCCAAACTAGGACTAGCTGGACTCAGTGTACCGCTACTGCCAGCTACGTGTGCACACAAGCAGTCTAGACTACTGTCCTACCGTCCGGATTGCCTCCACGCTAGGCCTCAGCGCTTCAGGAGGGCCCTGGGGACCGGCGAACCCCCGTCAAGCCGAAGCTACAGGAACTACCCACAAACCCAACTCTCCCGGGCTGCGTCAGGCCAAAGGGCTAAGGGTACCACTCGTAACCTTGATCAAAGGTCACATCAGGCCCAATGGCTAAAGGGTAAACCAACTCCCACCAGTAACACCACCAGCTCCACAGCAAGGAACACGCTAGAAGCTGTCACGACAACCAAAGGAAACCTCGACCCGCTGAGACCAAACAGCAACCCCTCGGATAGCACACCAGCTACTCCGGCCCGACGGGCTCAAGGTGGTTCTGCTTCCCTCAGCCAAAGGTAAAACACAACAAGCACCCCTCCTCACAGACACCATGGCCCTTCTCCCATCAGCCCATGGTGACAAACGGAAACCACAGTCATTCCGAATCCATATTCGTACAAGCACACACACACAACATGATTCCATTCGTACAGTAAACCTCCGTCTCAGCGTACAGTTGAAGCACACCCACATAGATGATGAAATCTCATTCATGCAGAAGTCCTCAGTCTCAGTATACAACTCAAAGCATGCATCTGAACCATCCCCCCGTGAAATATACATGAAATAACAGGATTTAAGCATTTCTGTCTTGAATCGCGTCGACCAAGGTCGACGCCATTCAAGACCCTCAGACAGGTTTATTAAAAGCCAGATTATCCCTTAAAACGCGTCCACCAGTGAAGCCTTCGTTTAAAACGCATCAGGGTCGCCAGACGCCATTCAACCCAGAAATCCAGATTGCAGAACCTTTAAACGGGGGCATTTCCTGCCTAAATGGCGTCATGATGGCCCGACGTCCTTCTGAAAGGCGTCGTCCATCCATGACGTCATTTAGCGCCAGAATCCCTAACTCAGGAAACCTCGAACAGGGAGGTTTCTGCCCTAAAACGCGTCGTACTGACCCGACGGCTTTCGGAAAGGCGTCGACCAGGCACGACGCCATTTAGCGCCAGAAACCAGGTTTCCTGGTTCAACCTGAGGGTCTCACCCTTAATCTCAAATGCCCCGAAAAAACCCCAAAACAGAAGGGGGAAGGAAGAGGAAGTCAACCACCACAAGCATGCTACAAAACCACGTTCATGAGCACGGCCATACCCACAAGAACACCCCCTAAACATGCTCATTCTAACCCAAATCATAACATGCCATGCCAAGGAAAACACGAGCACACATTCACAGTCCATGCAAGGTTCGTCCCCCTACCGGTTCTTGAACTCCGCCAAGCTCCGTGCCGCCGTCCCGCCGCACCGCACACCGCCGCCGGTACCCTCGAGGACGCCGCCACTCCGCCGGGACGTCGGCCGCCGTCCGGAGAAGGGAACGCCGCGAAGGAGGTGGTGGAGGTAGAGGTGAGAGGTAAGGAGGCTATGGAGTGGTTGGAAGAGGAAGAAGAGGAAGGGAAGGGGAGGAAGAGCGTCGGAGAGGGCGGAGAGGGCGAGGAGAGAGAGAGAGTGAAGGCGAGAATGAGGGAAAGAAGGGGAGGCTCGCGGGGTCAATCCGAAACCAGCTGAAACGCGTCGATCGAGGCAGACGCCTATCAGTCTGACAGGACGGCCGTACTGACAGCGGTCTGAAACGCGTCACCCTCCACGGACGCCGTTCAGACGACAGGACAGGCCGTACTGACAACGCTCTGGCGCCGCACCCAGACATCGCAGAGGTCACAATCTAAATCGCGTCGACTGACATGGACGCCGTTCAGACGATGTGACCGGGGCCGTACTCTCGCGGCCCGAAACCCGCCCACGTGGCACAACACCCAGCAGACCTAAATGGCGTCCACACAACCTGACGCCTTTTGAAAGGCGTCGAGCAGTGCTGACGCCAGTCAGCCAGAAATCTCAAGACCCTCCTCAGGGTCCAAACCAGGGGATCCGGCTCGAACCCGACCCGAATACTGAACCCGAAACCTCAGTCCTTACAGTATTCCTTTGGACTTCACATCTTTTGTTACTCACGAAGCAAACGTGTCAGTGGGTATAGTAATGTGTTTGAATTAAATTATTCATACTAATAAGGGAATTCGAGTTTCTAAATTTTCTGATTCCACTGGTCTTTGTACCATGCTGATCGACTCTTTAACCTAAGGGTAGTATTTCTTAAGATACAGACCGTTCTTAGGGTGAGTTAACTCCTGCCCTTCTGCATTAACTAGACAGTAAGCGTTACCAGGAAAAGCATGCAATACAACATAAGGTCCTTCCCAATTGGGTTGGAGCTTAGAACACGGACCACCAAGTTTTACAAAGATTCTTTTGACGACCATTTCACCAACTTTGAACTTACATTCAATGACTTTTTTTTGATAAAAACATGCTAATCTATTTTGATAAACTCTTGCAAGATTAGTAGCTGACCATCTTTTCTCGTCTAAGAGTTCCAATTGAGCAAAGAGTGCTGAACGATGTTCATCAATGGAGAATTCCTTATTCAATTGTGCTTTTAATGACTGTACAAGGATCTCGTATGGAACTACCGCCTCCATTCCAAATGTTAAGGAATAAGGAGTCTGCCCAGTGGGCGTGCGGATTGAAGTTTGGTAGGCCCATAGAGCCTCAATCAATTTTTCTGGCCAATTTGTGAATTTATTAGACTTGCACGTCCTTTTGATGATTTTTATCAAAGTCTTGTTAGTTGCCTTTGCTTGGCCATTGCCTTGTGGATAATAAGGAGACGAATGACGCAATACAATTTTGTACCTGTTGCAGAGGTCTTTCACCTCTTGTGACACGAACTGCGGTCCATTGTCGGTGACGATGGTGCTTGGAATTCCAAATCTTGTGATGATGTTCTTCATGATGAACTTGCAGACGGTTGATGCTTTGACTTCCGTGTACGCTTCAGCTTCTACCCACTTGGTAAAGTATTCCGTTGCCGTGAGGATGAAGGACTTCTACTTAATGCCAGAATCAAGATGGCCAAGGGGTCCAATGACATTGAAAGCCCATATGGAGAAAGGTCATGGGGAAGAAACAAGATGGAGTGAAGATGCAGGAGAATGGATCTTATCGGCGTGAAGTTGGCACTTGGCACACCTACGGGCATATCCTACACAATCTTCTTCCATGGTTGGCTAATAGAATCCTTGTCTAAGGATCTTCTTTGCTAGCATCTGTCTATTAACATGGCCACCACAAACTCCAGCATGAGCTCCTTCCATGATCTTCCAAAGCTCATCTTCGTCTAAACATCTTGAAAAAACTCCATCAAAACCTCTTTTATATAATGCTCCCCCAGCTAGGGTGTATCTTTGAGCAACTCTCCTGATAGCCCTTTTCTCCTCAGCTATAGCTTCCTCAAGATATGATTGATCTTCACAATATTTAGCAATTTCGTAGTACCATGGTTTCTGCTCATCATCCATCTCTTCTAACAGCTCCATTAACATAATTTCTCTTTTTTCCACAATATTTCCATCTCTGACTTTCTTCAGCAGCTTCTCCTTAGTTCTAAGGAATGAAGGGTCTTTCACGGCGGGTGAAAGACGCCTATGAACAATTATCGACTCAGATTGTCTGCTGATTGGGAAATCAAGAGAAGATGCAAGTGAAGCTAGAGCGTCAGTTAAGATGTTCTGATTCCGAGGAACATGGATGAAGATCAATTTTGTGAAAAGCTTTGCATAAGTAGAAGTAAGTTCTTGATAAGGCTTGAGCTTGGGATGAAGAGTCCGATATTTGGTCAACACCTGGCGAAGAATCAATTGGCTATCACCCACAATTCTGAGTTTGGTGGCACCATGGAGATGAGCAGCCTCGAGGCCAACAAGGAGTGCCTCGTATTCAGCTATATTCTTAGTGACTGGAAAGTCAAGCTGAAAGGCTTGTGGAATGGTGACACCTTCAGGTGATAATAGAACAATGCCGATACCCTTTCCATGGGAATTCAGAGCTCCGTCAAAATGCAAAGTCCACATATCATCTTTGATTTGGTTTATGGACATCAGTTCCTCAGCCGGAAACTCCGATCGGACTGGATCAAAATGAGGAAGAGGGTGATGAGCGAGATGTCATGTTATGGTATAGCCTTTGATCGCTTTCTGTTGAATGTATGTGATATCAAATTGAGATAGAAAGCTTTGCCATCGTGCTAACCTATCAGTAAGGATAGATTTATCAAGAAGAAAGTTGATCGGATTTATCCTAGCGATAAGATGAACTTCATGGGCTAGAAAGTAATGCTTCAATTTTTGAACCACTCATACAAGTGCTACACATGTTTTCTCTATCGCTGCGTATCTCTGTTCAGCGGGGTTGAGAAGTTTAGAGAGACGGTAGGCTGCCCTCTCTTTTCCTTCTTCATCCTCTTGTGTTAGGACAACCCCCACTGCATCATCCAGGACAGAAATATATAGTATCAATAGTTTGTCCGGAGATGGTGGTCTCAAAACAGGAGGACTTGCCAAATAATTCTTTAATCCATCAAACACCTCCTGACACTTATCGTCCCAATTGAATTTGACTCCCGACTTGGTAAGCTCGTAGAATGGCTTACACCTTTGTGAGTGCTGGGAGACAAAATGGCGAATAAATTGCAACCTCCTGATCAATCCTCTTAACTCTTTCAAGTTCTTGGGAGTGGCGTTTCTCTAATAGCCTTTGCCTTGTCGGGATCGATCTCAATTCCCCGTTTATTGACAATGAATCCAAGTAATTTCCTTGAAGATACTTGGAATACACATTTTTTAGGCTTCATCTTTACCTGATATTCTCTTGATCTTTCTAATACTCTTGCCAAAACTTTTGCATACTCAACCTTAGTCTTAGATTTCACCAACAAGTCATCCACATACACTTCTAGATCGATATGCATCATGTCGTGAAATACTGCCATCATAGCCCTCTGATAAGTGGCTCTAGCGTTCTTTAATCCAAAAGGCATGACGACATAGCAATATGTCCCCCAAGGTGTAGTGAATGATGTCTTTTCTTGATCTTCTTCTGCCAATTTGATCTGATTATATCCTGAAAATTAATCCATAAATGATAAAGTTTCATAGCCAGCAGTATTATCGATGAGTACATCAATGTACATTAATGTCAACCTGTGTTCCACTAGTGATGAGTCTAACCCCGGCATATCTTCATAACTCCAAGCGAAAGTGTCCTTGTAATCCTTAAGAGCTTGTACCATTGCCTTCTCATCCATTTCAGAAAGATTTTTGCTAACGAGGACAACCTTAGGTTCATCTTCAGTCTCTAGATTGATTTCTTTGTGAGCTCTTCTACGGCAGCTGAGGGTTCATCGAATCTTTTTACTCTACTGGCATATGCCTCAGCTGCGTCCTCGCCATCTTCTTCATCTTCAACAATGGGGTCTTTTCCGTGTATCAATTCATACACCCCATATCCATCATTAACCAACTCATCATCTACACAATCTTTTGGCATCTGAATAGGGTTCTCTAATAGCTGAGGGATCATTGAACAAGAAAGACATTTAAATGCTAAATCCTGGAGGTATCTATCTAGAATTTGTTTACCCTTAGATTTTCTAGACTTCCTAACCTGACTAACTTGCCTAAAACTAGACTCCCTAACTTCGCTAGACTCCCTATCCTGACCTAATGAGGACGAAGCAGAATGAAAATTATAGGATATAGGCGGAAATACAGGAGAATCCTCCCGAGGGGAGGGGCAAAGTAGGTCTAGAAGAGTATCTTGACCGAATGACCCGCGCGATGGGGTACAATCGGACAAGTAGGAAGTTTCCTCAATGAGGATCTGAGAGAAATTTCTGTCAAATTGGCGTTTTTTTTTAGAGAAAAGATGAATTAATCATAAATAAGAATGAAGGTGAATAGGAGGAGAATGGGATGGAGGAAGAGGCACCAAGGCCAAAGGATTGGGGGGATCATACAGTAGTATGTCCCAGATTAAATCATAAATCCTCTCTAGATCGAGAGGAGGTTGAGGGATAAAGTCCCGTGGGGACAGGGTGATCATGGTGGGTGGAGCCCGTGGAATATTTTCAGTAATGACCCGCAACCAAGTCGAGGTTAGAAGCAGAGTGCGGAATAAGGTATGGAGTGTTAAAATGTAAGAGGGATAAGTCCCCCAAAGAAGATCCGTGGTATAACCAACTTTATAGGGGTCATCTGGCTCCCCTTCATCTGTTTCCTAAGACAGCAGAATTCTTTTGTCAAAAATGGCACCGAGCCCTTCAATCAGCTCATCTATTTGTGGTGGCCACTTTGGTTATAAAGGATCAAGAAATAATCTGTTCAATGCAATATACAGATCCCTTAAGTCAAACCATCTGTACCATTCACACTCAGGGTCTTGGAACTTCCTCCTTTTCATTGGCCGCAGAGCCTCCAAAGACTGATACATCAACAATTCTAAACAATGTCTGGCCAGGTCTCTTCCATATATGTCATGGAGGTCAAAACATGAAGTGATGACCATTGTGTTATCATGATTGATCACGGGCCCCTTGACGAAATGTATGTATCAGGTTCATATTAAAGGGTCCCGACCTTCTTTGCATGGTGTAGACATTGTCTCCCATATCTTCTGGCCATCTTCATTTTCTTCCTGCTGAGTAATGTCATGCTTCACTTTTCTTGGCCTATAGCCCAGGCCATTTCCAAGTGTCCTTCGGTTGTCCTTGATGAGCGTGGTTCTGCCTTGTAATTTTGTGCCCAGGCCTTTTCCAGACTGATAACCATCCTTCATCATTATTTTCCATCCAGGGGTACTCATGCACTTCCCCCGCTTTATGGCATTCAGTTGATAAGGAGTAAGAGTGGCGGCCTTTAAAGGATCAGCCACCGGACGGTAGACCTGTAATACCGACAGAAAAGGTTGTCGGCCAGGTGAAGAAGTTGGCTTGGTATTCAAGGAGTGAGCAGCAGCAAGGATCGGCATGCTCGTAACTTTAATGATTCGTCCTTTGTAGGGAAATTTGAGGCACTGATGATTCGTAGAGGGAATTGCCTCAAGAGTTTTAATATAAGGACGACCCAAAATAGTATTCAAGGAATGATCGATTTCCAAAATGTGAAATTCGACTTCGGCATGACATACATGGCCTAACTCTACTTTTAAATAGACCATTCCCAGAGGGGAACGGGTGGAGTTATCATAAGCTGTTACAGAGATAGGGCTGGGCAGCCATTTTTCTTTGGGTACACCACACAATTCAAGGGTCTTTGGAGGCAGGACATTAATTGAAGCCCCTGTGTCGACTAGACATGCATCTATGGCCTTCTTGCAGATATTGACCGTGATACTTAGAGCCATGCTCCTGACTGCTGCTGGTGCTAGTTCCAAGGCATGAAATAAGATAGAGGGCTAATCCCCCTGAGGAACTAGTAGTGCGACGATCTTCTCCACTGGTACGTCTTCGTTGACCATCACTTTTTGTAGATACTCCATCAGAGCTTCCTGATGGGTCTTCAATCTCTTGATCAACTCCAGCACAGATATTTATGCCGATGTTCTGTCCAGTTGCTTCAGTAGGTCATATTGAGTGCCTGGTGCACTCTCATCATTATGCGCTTCCTCCGACGGTTGTGATGGGCCGTCTCTGACTGTTGATTGAGGAAAGACCTTATTGAAGATCCTCCCACTTCGGAGTTCATGTTCTTTACTAGTGGAAGGGCCAGGTGATAACTTGAGCACCGCAGGGTTAGTGGATGGTGTGGATGGTACGGAAGTTTGGCATGCGGGTGATGGCGTGGAGTTACTTGGTGATGACATGGTACAGATGAGAGGCTTAGATGGTTGGATGGTGGAGGGGTAAGTGGTTGGTGTGGATGAAGTAGGGAATGGCATGCGGAGTAGAGGATTAGATGGTTGTATGGTATCTGGGTACGTGGTGGTGTGGGTGGGTGATGTGGGGAATGGTACGCAGAGCAACGGTTTGGACAGCATGAGAGGTGTGTAATTAGCTTGCGGTAGGTTGTTTGATGAAGGCGTAGTGGCGTGGGGTGTAATGGGTTTGAGGAAAGCGGGCGGTGGTGATGGGTTAATGGGCGTGGGTAAACGGTATGCGGGTGTTGGTACTGGTGTGATGGTAACAGGTTGTAGTTTAGGTATGTGGAGGGTGCGGCGTGGTGGTTGTTCTGCGGTGCTCGGAGTGTGACCCGTTGAATAAATAGAGGAAGAGTCCTCTATCTTCCACTATTGCCCTCGATTAGGCTCAGACCGGCTATTTGTTAAAATGGGGGCAACTTGATTCTGGTTTAGGTGCTCCGGGAGTGGGTTTTGCACTATACCCATATTTAGAGGCGCCGCTACCTGCGTCGGCACTTTTGGTTGTTGCTGCTGCTGTTGAGGTCTTCTCGCCTTCAGAGCAGATATATACTTCTTCATTTCTTCCCAGTCGATGCTTCCCTGCTCGTTGAGATCATGAATATAATCTCGGAATTGGAAGCAGGTATCTATTGTGTGTCCAAGTTGTCTGTGAAAATAACAATACCTGGAGGTGTCGGCATTCTGGGGTCAAGCTATTTTTTCTCTTGGCAGAACCAAAGCATTGGCTGCCATTAAAGCATTGAAGATATTTGATAAGGACTCTGGAAGGACTGGATATTCTGCCCTTTTCGGGCCTAGAGGTTTTCTCTGCTGGTTATGATCAGCAGGAGGAGGCACATTGTGGTATGCCAGCGGTGCGTGCGGCTGATATTGCTATTGTTATGGGGGCTGATACTGTAATTGCCGTTGTGGCTGCTGCTGTGGCTGCTGTTGTGGTTTTTGGTTCGGCTGCTGAGGCCGTTGGTACTGAGGCTGCTGATACTGTGGGTTCGGCTGCTGCTGTCTGTAACCCTGCTGGTTTGGCTGCTAAGGCCGCTGGTACTGTGGTTCACGAATTGGGGCTGATTGTTGTTCATGGTACTAATATGCTCATGGGAGAGCGTACCCTTAGTGGTTGGACCCGTGCTAGGAGAATTTGGCACGGCAGGCTTCCGAAGTGGAGGCCTGCTAGATCGGTGAGGATCAAAGACACTAAAAAATGTAGTGTCCTTGAAAGCGTTCTAATAATAACGCGCCCTTTCATAAAGGTCTGCCATATTGGTCAAGTTGTTCAGGGCGAGGACTAACTTAAACTGAGGTGTGGCGTTGGAGATTAACATTTTTACTTGCTCTGACTCAGACAGATGATCTTTGACTTTTTCTGCCATGCCCCTACATCTATCAGCAAAACTGACGAATTCCTCGTCGGGCTTCATTTTTTCTGCTATCAGATCAGTAATGGACAGGGATGGTGCAACTCTATCCTAGTATCGTTGAATAAACTTTCATGATACGATACCGTAGTCTTCTACTTCAGATGGCTCTAAGGAAAAGAATCATTCGAGAGCTGGTCCCTCCAAGGATTTCCTGAACAGAAAGGCCAACGACTTCTTGTCGTTTTGCCAGAAAGAAGACTCGTACATCAATTCCTTCAAATGAGTGAAGGGATTACCAGTACCGTTGTATTTTCGGTACACTGGCATTTCGAAGGGCGGCAAATGGAACATGGTCAGACTTGGCAGGTTAATTTCATGTGCAGCTTTAACTCCCATCATTTTTTGAAAATTATTGAACTGCTCATCCATACGGTCCATCTTCGCGAGCAGAGCCTGAGTCGTCGGATCGGACTGAGGAGGGGGAGGTGGTGGTGCATGATAGGCGTGCTGCCTAGAGTATGTGGGGCAAGGAGGACAATAAGGTTGAGGTCCGGCAGAGCTTCCGCCATGTCCGAGGGCATTTTGGTAAGTAGGCGTCGGTGGCCTGACCGGTTGCCTCGAGGATGACAGTTGTGGCCCAATTGGCTGAGAAGTAGAAACTTGAAGGCCTTCCATGGCCTGATGAATGAATGAAGTGTGCTGAGGAGGAGGTTGAGGAATGACAGGGGGGACCACAGGATTCAGCCCGGCAGATTGTATGAGCATCTTCCCCTTCAAAATAGACTGGATTGCCTCGAGCTGGTGAAGATCCAGATGGGAGGCCAGAACTCCCAGGGCGTTGACCAGATCAGATGGATTAGAAGATGAGGGCTCATTCGGGTTCATGGCCCCCTCAAAGATAGGATTAGAAACCGCATGCACGTGCGGAGGAAGATCAGTACCAGAATAGTGTTGATCATGGACAAAAGGAGAAGGGATATGAAGGTTTCCCTCATGTTCAGATGGATAAGAATGAGGATCATGGGGGGCATTAGCATCTCCACCATTTTCATAGTGATAATTGGATTCAAGAGGGGCATTAGCATCTCCCTCATAGTTGACTATAGCTCCCGAAACCAAGCTCAAATCCCTACTTGATCGAAGTAGCATGATATTAGTTTTTTTTCAAAGATTTGCAGATGAGTTGTACATAGATTAAGCAATCAAGTGGATGCTTAACGTTATTTCATGATTCCTTGTTGGGTTATTTGGATTCAATTAATCACAAATTCACTCAAGGGGTAGGATCCTAGTTTCAGTTCAATTTCCACCGTTATACCCTATGGCTTTCTCTCACAACGTTATGAAAATCTAACCAGGAATTCGATTGGTACAACCAGCCCGATGAACAAGGAGGAATACCTTGATTTGGGAGACTTACGGAGGTCTTTAATGCCAACCACTCTAATCTGATCGAGGGACCGACCTAATTAGAGAGAGGTGAAGACGTCAAGAAAAGTGTTCCTAAGAGAAAACGGGGGTGTTAGCCCCAGTGCGTATGACCTGTGGCCGGGATGGCCTCTAATACTTATTACGTAATGCGTAGTAGCAAGCAGATCAGAAATCTGAGAACTGAAGAAAAAAATAAGAAACTGCCTGAATCGCGTCGCTGTTGGTAGACGCAATTCAAATAGAACCATATTTTTTTCGCAGAATCTCAGGCAGCAGACAGTAGAGAAAATTGGCCTAAAAGGTGTCTGGGTAGGGCGACGGGTTATGAAACGCGTCGTTGTTCCTGGACGCTTTTCAAGTTGCAGAATGAACAATTCAGGAGGAATTTCTAGATCGATTCCTCCTCAAACAAACAAAATAAAAGTGGTAAATAATTGGCTCATGCAAATCTTTTTTATTTCAATTTTTTAACAGGATGGTTTGTCATGTAAACAACAAAACATTCAATCAATCACACATGCTTCTTATCACAAAAACAACTCTTCAATCAATCAAACGGGGACAGCAAGAACTTGCCGCAAGAGTGTGCACGTGGTGCACGTGGGAATAAGAACTAAACTAAAAACTCACTGATCGGTGAGGACGTGTCGAGAGACATAGGTGGTGCACCGTGGGTACCTGATTGATAAAATGCAAGAACAAAGATTAAAAGATGGCGAGACAAAGTCCCACCGTGATCGCCAAAAAACTGTGAGTGCTGAAATTAGGGGTGTGATTATCATGAAAATTTATGTTGATTATGTGACAAATAAATCTATTAAAAAGAAATTAAGTGAATGTGATTGCTAAAAACTTTTAACTAAAAAATTCCAAAAGCAAATATTGATCGCCTACCTGTTTTGGAATTGGGAGATGTTGGAATCCTTGATTCCCCTCCTTCAGCGGGCTGAAGAAAAAGAGCCCTTCTGACTTTGTTCTTGCTTTGGATGGTTATAGGGCTTTGAGGATCGTCCAGATTTCCTTTCCTTGTTGATTCTCTCCTCTTGATCTTCTTTCGTACCTTTGAACCTTGCAAAAAAAGTTGAAAGAAAGAAAGAACAATAAGAACTTAAATAGATGTAGTATCTATCCCAATAAAAATTTTGATTATGCAATTTAAATAAAGAACTTACTTGTTTTGATAGTCTTTTAAACCCCTTAAACAAATAGGTTTGAAATTATGCTAGTGAGTGTGTGTTGCATGGAGTGATGTGATGAGATTTTGAACTCATATGATGATGAAATCAACAGAGATTAATAAAAAGAACTAATTTGGATGGCCTCTGGGATGCCTTGGTCTTGAAAGCTCTTGAATGGACGAAGAACGGATGAAGAAAGGATGCAGACTCCTGAAAGTAGCAGCGCTTCGATCCTTCAACGTTTGGACGTCCTCTCTCTTAAAGAATTGCTCTAATAATCATCAATTATCACTAATAATCACTAACTTTTTAATGACAAAGGGGTTGGGTATTTATAGCTTAAGTTCACGCATCCGCGGTTATTTAAAGATTAACATGAAAGAGTTTGAAGTTAATCCAATTAAGAAACAGATAAATACAGCCTGATTCATCTTTATCTGTAATTATCTAAAACGCGTCGTCCATGGGAGACGTCTTTTAGCTTAATTAAGATAAGTATAAACATCGAGAAGAAGAGATAGAATCAACTTAGAAAACCTAAATGGCGTCGTGCATGGCAGACGTCTGTTAGTTTATTAATAAATTAATTAAAAATCAAAATAAGAATAAATTCTAAATGGTGTCTACACAGGTCGACGTCTTTTAGAATTTTTCATATTTTATTAAGAATCTGATTTAAAATAATTTTTTTTAATAAACTTAAATTATGTCTGTCTGACCGATGTCATTTAGATAATTAATTCAGAAAGATTAATAAAAATTAACTAATGATTAAATATCAGACCATTTTGAAGCATTATTATATGATCTGAAATTTACTCAAAATGATGTCAAAATTAGCGTGTCTACAAAAGGGTGTACTAAATCGCATCTTGATTGGGCGATGTACTTAATGAAACACGTCTCTCTATACAAACGCGCTTTAGGTCCCAAAAGTGACAAATAAGAAGCAATATTAGGGGCAATCCACTCTCCAAATAACAAGATAACTAAGAAATCAACTGCTCATGCGATGACAATTTGAACATATAGACTAATCATGCAAACATGGATATCAATCTGAACAAACACACTTTCTAATACCACTTATCAAGACAATCAAGGGAGGGAAAAATTTTGCCACAAGGGGGTGTGCACGAGGTGCACGTGGGGATAAAGATCAAATAACCAACCAACAAACCATCAAACGTGTCCGAGGGACACAAGCGGTGCACCGAGCGTGGCCAATGGAATTGACAAGAGTAAAATAAAAAGAAACGATAAGACAAGTCCCACTGTGATCGCCAAAAAGCTGTAGTGCTCAAAAAGGATGTGTGTTGACTATGTTATCATGTGTTCACTATGATTAACAGTATGAAAAGAATCATAATTGCCAGAAACCTAGGATTTCAAAGGAAAGGTGATCGCTTACTAACCTTGCAAATCGGGAGAATATGGAGTTCTTTTGTTCTTCTCTTCCGGCCGGCCGAATGAAAAGAGGCTTCTCTTTCTTTACTCTTGTTCTCCTTTTGTACCTTGCACAAAAAATCAAATAAACAATAAAACTATAATTAGAATTAAAATAGTGTAGTATCTATTCTAATGAAGAATCTAAACATGCAATTAAACTAAAAGGACTCACTTTTTATGTTCTTTTAAACCCCTTTGAGGAGTGTAGGTTTAGAAATTATGAAGTGAGTGTGTGTGATGAGTTGATGCATTGAAGAACTATATGAAAAAGAAACTAGAAAAGAAACTATAGAAGAAATCGGTTGGTTTGGCTCCTTGAAAGCCTTGATGTTCTTGAGCTTCAACGGAGGAAGAAGATGAAGAAACAAGAACTTCTTCTTGTTATCCACGTTTTTCTCCCTTGAGGACTTTCAAACATCTTGTAGAGAGTTCCGAATTCTCCAAATACCAACCTTTTTCAACGGTCAATGTCCATATGTATTTATAAGAAGTGACTTTAGGGTATTTGTCCTTCAAAGGGACTCTCCCGCAGCTCAGACTTGCTCTAGATGATCACAAAGGCTCACTTTGTTTGTGGAATAGGGCCTGAATAGCTGGTATAAAGGCCCTATTCTGATTTGGTTGAGGGTATGCCTAATTCCTCAAATTCCCCCAACTCCCCAAATCTACCTGGAATAGCTAATTCCTCAAATTCTCTCAATTTTACCTTTTATTTCACTCCTTATTCCACTTATTCCTACCAAATCACTTGGAATAGCGCAGTATAATTCTCCTTATTCTGGGTGGACTACCAAATCAAAATACCTCTTATTCTGGTTTAAGAAATCCCTAGAACCTTATTCTGGTTTAAGTTATTCTGCAAACAAAGTGAGCCAAAGGGAATTGGAAACCCTTCTAACCTCCGGAACAGGATTATCTCGGCCAAATCTTGGTTATCAGGAAACTCTTAAAACCCGTCGCTGAAGGAAGACGCTTTTTAGTTCATTAATGCAGCCAAAATAGAAATAAATCCGGAAAGAGAAACCGAAAATAATTAGGAAACATAAAAGGCGTCGTGTACACGCGACGTGCTTTAGATAATTTAGGAAATTAACCAGAATTAGAAATAGTAAACCTAAGTAGATTAGGACTCAAACGGCGTCGTGTAAAGGCGACACTATTCAATTAAATCCTCTTAAATTTACAATTTTCAATTCCGAATTGATTTCTGCTAAGAATCTAAATGGCGTCGTGTAGGTGCGACATGATTCAACAAATTTTGAGAAAATCAATAAAAATTAATTAATGATTAAACATCATACCATTTTGGGGCATTATCATTGTAACATGAAATTTACTCAGTATGATGTAAAAATTAGCATGTCTACAGCTGCCCCACTTTGGCATTGACTTTGTAAGGGAGTGAAATGTACTGAAAAGGTGATACCAAGGTGTGATGTGACACGCTCTTAATATCATATGATGCGAATCTTTCTCAAAACAATCAGTAAAGATAACTCAAAGAGATCAATAGAATCGATCTTATCTAAATGAGGGAAATAAAGAAACAAAAGATCGATTAACTTCTGCAATTGGGAAGTACCCTAGGTCACAAACTTTGCAGGTTTCGTCATGAAGAACGGTTACTAGCCAATGTGGAAGCGCTGCAACCATGACGGATCTTAAGAGGAAACAAGAAATGTTGGGTGAGAAATTCAAGAAATGATAGAATTCCAAGGATATCTTCAAGCTAACCTCAAAGATAATCAAGATACTCAATTCAGAATGGAATATTTCATATCACGTTGGGATTTATTAGATCAATGGTCTGAAATTTAATCAGGAATTAATCTTTATCACAATTATATCAAAGTCCTACATGATGCACGCTGGGCTAAAAGAGAAAATATAAAGTGAAATAAAATATAAATTAATCAAGGATAATATTGTTAAATTGTCATTAATGAGTCAAAATACCGATTTTTGTAATTCAGTGCTAAGCCAAAGCTCGTTTATCCACGCACCGTTTCACGAAAGTGGAACCATTGTCCCCATTAATTAACAATCTAACGGTCTATCTGTGTGATTAAGAATTCTTTGAAATTATCACTGTTTTTGTTGGAGGGGAACTCAAATTCCAGTTTCATCAAAATCATAAGGTCCTTGATGTATCTAATAAATATTTATCATATAGTAATGCGAATGCAAATCAATTACATAAAAGAGTACAGGGTAGAGATAACCGTCATTTAGTCACGGCTGGGACTCATGAACTCCCACAGTGGGACCTTAGTGAAATTGTCAGCTTCATTTTCACCTCTTGGTATTTCCTGCACTCAAAATTTCATCAGTAACTTCAAGCAAATTATATATCATGGATTCATGGATTTTCAGCAAAGTAACAGAAATTCAGAAACTTGTTTAAAACGCGTCATTGTTTATAGACGTCATTTAAATGACGTCGCCCCGTCAAGACGCCATTTAACTTACAGAAACTCCTCTCCTTTCTAACTCCAATCCGAACTCTGCTTGCCTTAATGCACATTCTTCTTCTAATTCGGAAAGGGGCTTCCAATCTCGCAAATCAATCTATAAAACCTTCCCTCCTTCATATCAAAGCATTACAACGATCAAAAAGAGGGAAAGGTAGTGATTTCTCTTCAAGACTCAAGGTAAAGAGGTGAAGAACAAGAAGGCGTCAAGGAAATCCAAGCAAGGAGGATGGATTCTACACAAGATTCTTCAAACAAGAGGATGAGAAAGGCGATTGAAAAGCTTTCTACGGTGAAAGATCATCTAAGTGGGCGAGATCCTAACTTACAAGTAAGCTATTCTTTCCTTTAATCAATTCTTCCGATGCAACTTTCTACATGATCTCCATATTCTAATTCTCCATCTAGGGATATCCTTTCTTCTCCGGTCCAAGAAGGTTTTCTTCACTTCTATGGGTCCAAAATCTAGTTAACAAGATCAATCTCTCCCTGCAATCTTATATATCCAAGTGACATATCCAAGGATTGATAGTCTTTGCCAAACATTACAAGAGCACAAACATGGATTGGGCTGCAATGGACGCTTTGATCGAACTATGGCATCCACAAACTCATACTTTCCTCTTTGCCACGTTCGAAGCCACTATCCTCTTAGAAGAAGCCGAACTCTTATTGGGCCTTCCTAAACCAAGGGGTCCGACACCAAAATTGACCCGATAACCGGATCTGAAACCTCAATCCTTACATTCTCCTCCCCTTAAAAGAATTTCGTTCTCGAAATTGCTGCTATAAAATAATGAGATCGAAAAATGATAGTACAAGCTCACAAGAGAACTTGCAAGAAAAGGTAGGGAAACTGTTCTCGCATCTCCTACTCTCATTCCTAGGTAGCCTCGCCTCTAGAGCGATGCTGCCAAATCACCTTAACCAGAGGAACAACCTTGTTCCGAAGGACCTGCTCCCTACGATCCTCAATACGCACTGGAAATTCCGGAAAGGACAAGTCCTCAGCGACTTCCAATTTCGAAAAGTCCAAGACATGAGACGGATCCTGAACATACTTCCTCAATAAGAAAACGTGGAACACGTCGTGCACTCCTGTGAGACTGGGTGGCAAGGCTAGCTGATACGCCGTTTCCCCAATTCGAGCAAGAATGGGAAAAGACCCAATATATCTCGGACTCAGCTTACCTCGCTTCCCGAATCTCATCACACCTTTGGAGGGTGAGATTCGGAGAAATATGTGGTCCCCAAGCAAGAAATCCAGCAGTCTTCTACGGATACATGCATAACTCTTCTACCTGCTCTGAGCTGTAGTCAACCTCTGCTGCACTATCCTGGCAACCTCAGTACAGTGCTGTACCAACTCTGGCCCTGCTATCTGCCTCTCGCCAATGTCAGACCAATTCATAGGAGTTCGACACGGTCGCCCATACAATGCCTCATATGGTGTCATACCGATACTAGAATGATAATTGTTATTGTACGCAAATTCTACTGTAGACAAGTGCTGCTCCCAAGAACCTCCCCAATCTAAGCAACATGCCTTGAGCAAATCGTCTAGTGTCTGAATGGTCCTCTCTGACTGCCCATCAGTCTCGGGATGGTAAGCAGAGTTGAAGGCTAACTGCGTACCCAAGGCCTTC
Source organism: Zantedeschia hybrid cultivar (assembly GCA_030544215.1). NCBI lineage: Eukaryota > Viridiplantae > Streptophyta > Magnoliopsida > Alismatales > Araceae > Zantedeschia > Zantedeschia hybrid cultivar. Next base: position 6,912,596 of record JARZZO010000013.1, on the reverse strand, counting down.
TAAAAACTTCTCTAGAATATAGAAGTAAATCTCGGATCCCGATCTGATACGATGGACAAGGGCACCCCATGCAGAGAGATGATCCGGTCCACAAACAACCTAGCCAGCTTACCGACTGACCAGTCCTTCCTAATAGCTAGAAAGTGCGCCGACTTGGTCAATCGATCAACAATGACCTAGATCGCATCTCTTCTGCTGGGTGACACGGGTAATCCCATCACAAAGTCCAAAGTCACATGTTCCCATTTTCACTCTGGGATCGGTAACGGCTGCAACAACCCTCCTGGTCTCTAATGTTCTGCCTTAACCTGCTGACAAGTCAGGCACCTTGCCACATATTCAGCTACGTCTTTCTTCATACCAGGCCACCAAAAGTGCCTCCTTAAACAATGATACATCTTAGTCGTTCCAGGATGCACTGCATATCCAGAACAGTGCACCACATATAGGACACTACTACGCACCTCTTCCTTAGTTGGAACATAGAGTCTGCCTCTAAATCTGACTGTGCCATCATCCCACAACTCCACCACTGATATCTGGAGAATATGCGGTAGCTCTGCATCCGCCCTCTGAGCCTCGATCACTGCATGGTACACTGTTGGATTCTCGGGTTTCTCTGGATCTCTCGCGCAGCGGAAATAAAAATAGAACGGAGATCCGATTTCCGTTTCGAAAAATACTAAAACTTCGATAATCGGATTATCGAATCTCACCGTGTGCGGATTCGAATCCGCAACCGTTCGGTTCCGTCGGTGCGACACTGCAAGCCGCGCAAGCGCCCGACCTCTAGTGGAGTCCACGCAATCCTCCTCGCGACGGATATCCTCACGTTCCTCGTTCTTCGCAACCACGAGACTTCCGCCGATCGCCGCAATGTTCGCCGCAACGCACGGATGATTTCCCATTGAACGGGAGTCGGAGAAGCGGCGGAGCAGATCCGGGGATCCGGATATGTCTGGGACGCTAGAGAGAGAGAGAAACAGAGGAGGGGGCGACTAGGGTTAGCAGCAGCTTGTCCTTCTCAACCCGTTCATTACATTTTATACTAACTGCGCGATTTTTCATAAAAACTCCCGCTTTATCCACTTATTTATCCATCGCCTTGAGAATCATTTGTGTGTGACCCTCTAGGCCCAATTACCAGTCCGGTTAATAGCCCAATAAGCCCAGTAACTCCTTACTGGCTTTATTAATCAATTAATAACTCTTTATTAATTAATTAATCAATCGAATTGATGTCGCACATCGAATTTGACCGGGCCTCCGATCACGTTGGGTGCCAAGCAACACCGCGTGAACCCGGAAGGTATCGGGGTTACGTAACCCACTCTTGGAACCTTTCCGCCGACAGTTACCGCGTGGATATAATCCTTCATTCGTACAATGCTCTCGAGTCAACTCAGGGTATGGCGTGCTGTCAAACCCTAACCGGTCGACTCACTTGGATTGGATGCCACTGATGAATGTCGGAAAACTCCTTTCCCGATATTATCATCTGCCCTGGCCAGAGACTTCCGTGCATCCTTCCTAGAGCATTCTCTCTCTAAGTATCGAGAGCGAATGATTCCTTATTGACACACAATTCCCTTCGAAGGTATTCCGTTGTACCCAATCATTGGCTGTTTAGAATCCCGTGGTTAGAGATTCATAAACCAAGGTCAAAGCACAGAAGTCCACTAACAAGGTGTCTTTGGTGTCTCAGGTCCGAGGACCATCAATGCAACTGCGACAATAGAATTAAGCTAGTTGACAGTGAGGTACAATACCATCCAACGATTCAGTCGGATCAGTTCAGTGAACTCATTCTCCAATGAGCACCTACAGATTCGCCTTAGTGTCTCCACACAAGTGACTTTTGAGAACAGTCACCTTCATCATATGAGCAGGAGTAATCTGTACTAGTCTAACCAGATATCCGATGTCCTTATCGGATATCCTCCGACTAGGAACGATTAAGAATATGTGTGTTTAAGTGATCAGTCACATTAGTATGATCTCATCATAATCTGATCACTATCGCACATATTCACGGACTTCATTATGAGACGATAATTAATACGATTTACACACAATGAATATTTTGCCATTATATTAATAAATGAACGAGATTATAAAGTCAGATTGGCTTGTAGGCCACCTAAGCCAATCACCTTTATACAGTAAGCCTATAGACTCTAGGTGACGCTCAAACACAATTTGAGACAATGACTTTGTCAGTGGATCTGCTACATTGTCGACGGATGGAACTCTTTCCACTACTATATTTCCTTGGGATATGATCTCTTTGATAAGATGAAAGTGCCTCATAATATGCTTCGATTTCTGATGAGACCGCGACTCTTTTGCTTGCGCAATGGCACCACTGTTGTCGCACAACAGCGGAATAGGTTCAGAGATGCTGGGAACTACGCAGAGGTCGGTGATGAATTTCTTCAACCACACTGCTTCCTTGGCGGCTTCAGCTACAGCGATGTACTCAGCTTCTATCGTCGTATCTGTAGTGGTTGCTTGTTTGGAACTCTTCTAGCACACTGCTCATCCGTTCAATGTAAACACAAATCCATACGTAGACTTGCTATCATCTGGATATGATTGGAAAATCGAGTCAGTAAAGCCTTGCAGTTTCAAGTCACCTCCTCCATAAAAAAGAAACATATCCTTAGTTCTTCTAAAGTACTTAAGGATACATTTCGCTGCCTTCTAGTGCTCTTCGCCTGGATCAACTTGAAATCTACTCGTAACACTTAGAGCGTATGCAACATCAGGCCGTGTACATAGCATGGCATACATGATAGATCCTATGGCAGATGCATAGGGTACTCTATCCGTGAATGCCCTCTCATCAGGAGTCTTAGGAGACTGTTCCTTTGAGAGACTAATTCCATGTCTCATCGGTATGAGACATCTCTTGGAATTTTTCATGCCAAACCTTTTGACTATGGTATCTATGTACAAGGATTGGGTCATTCCAAGCATCCTCTTTGATCTATCTCTATAGATCCGTATTCCCAATATGTAGGATGCTTCTCTCAAATCCTTCATGGAGAAATTTTTCGACAGCCAGATCTTTATTGATGACATCATAGCTACATCATTCCCAATGAGTAGAATGTCATCTACGTAAAGAACTAAGAAGGTGACTACGCTCCCACTGGTCTTCTTATACACACAAGGCTCATCTTCATTCTTAATGAAGTTATAAGACTTGACAGCTTCGTCAAATCTTATGTTCCAACTCCGGGAAGCTTGCTTCAGTCCATAAATTGACCTCTGAAACTTGCACACTCTATCTGGAGATTCTTTGGATGTGAAACCTTCTGGTTGTATCATATACACATCTTCCTCAAGGTTACCGTTAAGGAAGACAGTCTTCACATCCATTTGCCAAATTTCATAATCGAAATGTGTGGCTATGGCGAGTAGAACTTTGATCGACTTTATCATGACAACTGGTGAGAAAGTCTCGTCATAGTCAATTCCTTGTCTTTGACGATATCCCTTTGCCACCAACCTTGCCTTATAAGTATCGATCCGTCCATCAGCACCGATCTTCCTCTTAAAGATCCACTTGCATCCGATGGATACAATACCCTCGGGTAAGTCCTCCAAGTTCCAAACTTGGTTGGTGTACATGGACTGGATTTCTAAGTTCATGGCTTCTCGCCATTTCCCAGCTTCTGGGCCTTCTATGGCCTCCTAGTAAGTTTTAGGATCATCATCTTCATTATATTCTACCTTAGACTCACGTTCAGCGATATGTCCTACATATCGTTCGGGTAGTCTAGGTAATCTACTAGATCTTCGAGGCTCATTTGTATGTACCTGAACAGATTTAGGAAATGATATCTCATCTGATGACAATGCAGCTGTTTGGGGATTTGGAACCTCTTCTAGTACTATTTTACTCCCACTGTCCTCCTGGAAAAGGTATTCCTGTTCTAGGAAAACAGCTTTCCTGGCGACAAACACCTTTTGTTCACCAGGATAGTAAAAGTAGTATCCGAAGGTCTCCTCTAGATATCCCACAAACTTGCATTTATCAATTCGTGATTCCAGCTTGTCTGGATCATGCCTCTTTACATGAGCAGGACAACCCCAGACTTTAACATGTTTAAATTCTAGTTTCTTGCCTTTCCATATCTCATATGGAGTAGAGGCTATAGACTTGCTAGGTACTCTGTTCAGTAGGTATGCTGCTGACTCTAAAGCATACCCCCAGAGGGACACTGGTAATCCCGAAAAACTCATCATGGATCGCACCATATCCAACAAGGTGCGATTCCTCCTTTCTGATACACCATTCATCTGTGGTGTATATGGAGGGGTATGCTGAGAAAGGATACTATTATCTTTTAAGAATTGTGTGAAATTAGTACTAAAGTATTCTCTTCCTCGATCTGATCGAAGAGCTTTAATACTCTTTCCTAATTGCTTCTCTACCTCATTCTTAAACTCCTTGAACTTCTCAAATGCTTCTGACTTGTACTTCATTAAGTACACATAGTCGAATCTTGAGAAGTCATCGGTGAACGTGATGAAGTAAGAAAAGCCACATTTGGCTTAGATGGACATTGGACCACATCCATCTGAATGTATTAGTTCCAAAATGTCATTGGCACGTTCTCCATGTCCAGTAAATGGAGATTTTGCCATCTTTCCCATAAGGCAGGACTTACATGTCGTAAACGATTCATAATGGAATGCTGTTAAATAACCATGTCAGTGCAACTTTTGCAGCCTGTTTTCACCAATATGACCAAGTCTACAATGCCACATGTAGGCTTGGTTCACACAATTCTTGCTTTTCTTAAGAGCATTATCAATATGAAGATTGTAATAAGAAACATCTAAAAGATATAGCCCGTTGACTAATGACGCCGAAGCTATCGATTTATTACCATAATAAATCGAATAACTTCTATTCTCAATAGACAACCTATATCCTATCTTGTCTAAACAAGATACTGATATGATGTTCTTTATTATGCAAGGAACATAATAACAATCTTCTAATAGTAAGGCATTTCCCGATGGAAGCCTGAGGTTTGCTGTACCAACAGCAATTGCCGCAACTTTTGCGCCGTTTCCTAGCCTCAATTCCACCTCGCCATGTCTCAGCTTGCGCTTACTTGTCAGCGTCTATGCATCATGACAGACATGAGAAGCACATCCGATATCCAATACCCAAGATGTGGAATCTCTAACTGACAAGTTGATATCTATCATATAGATATCTAAAGTTTCAGACAGCTTCACCTTTACATGAGTTTTATCATTAAGGAACTCCTTCCAGTTCCTCTACTAGTGACCATTCTGTTTACAGTAGAAGCAGTCACCCTTTACTACTCTTTTGCCTTTGTCCTTCGATCTTTTATTATATGCGATCATCTCTGTCTCAGAGGCATCGAATGCCGATTCAGCAGGAGGATCAACATCAAGGGTGTAGACAATCGGTCCCGATCTGAAGACATTCTTCAAGTGTCTAAGCCAATCCGTGTAGATCAGGTAAGTCAAAAGGGCATCAAGTATGCCTCATAGTGGGTTTTTCGATGGCATAATTTCCTACAGGAGATAAGTAATCTATTTAACAGATGTTCAATTATTAAATATAAAACAAGACATAGTCTTTTGTTCAAGTTTTAACTCCCACTAATTTTCGACGGACTGTATAACCCTCAATTATACAAAACGGGAGGCGCCGACAGTCTCCTAGTAAGGATCAGAATCTCAATGACTTGTACTACAGCCTTGTGGATAGCACAACAAACTGTAATACAATCAATAAGCACTCATCTCATGGGACTTGCAACTCCTTGCAATATCTGATCATAGCTTCGGTCCCCAGCGATTTAATGGCCTTGTGGATAGCACAACATACCACTAATTCTGGTCTAACTTAACCATCGTTACGCGACGAGCATAGATTTGCATGCAACCCTTGTGGATAGCACAACAAAGCTACATGGTTCCTTTATCCCGATCATATAGGCATCTAATACCATAGCCACAGTTTCTCCTCCCAATTAAACATGCATTGTGGATAGCACAACAAACCTGCCTAAAATGACTCGAATCCTATGACTATAACGATGGTGGACCACGCGGTAAGTTTTTAACTATTCGCGTTACGGCTTAGAGTTTAGATGAGGGTATTTAGATAACTTTTATCTTTGTCTCTCCTAGGTGATAGTATATAAACATATCGTATATATTTAATAAATACTATACCTGCTTTGATTCACAATCAAACATAAAATAATACATCTCATACATGTCTAGTGTGGTCATGGATAGCACAGTGGGATTGATTGGAGCCAACAGTCAAACGCACACACAATCTAACATAATATTTATATCAGACTATCCTGCAAACACATAGGCAAAGGATCTTCATCTTTTCGCCTTCCTGGTTGCAGCTGTGGATCGTCCTCGCACCTTCCTCGGTTGTCTAGATCAATAATTCTAGAATTACATGTAATTAGAAGATAGCCTTATGGCGAGTACAAGAGAGAGGGAGGTAGAAGTACATCGGAGTTTGAGAGAGAAAGAGGTATGCAGACCTCTATTTATTAACAATTAATAAATAATATCATTCAAGCATCCACGATCCACACACATCATTCATCACATGAATAATTTAAAATAAGTGCATATCCATGACCACTGTGTGTTTTAAACATTCCACACAAGATTCAGCGCATCACAGGACTAAAACAAATGAGTTTTCAAAATAAATAATTTTGACTTTTAAAAAGCTGGGATCCAATCAAAATTGGTATTTGAATTTCGAAAAGTCATTTTATTAACTTAACATGCAATTGAATCAAAAATATAAAAGCATATAAAACACACATCACATGTGCACACACTCCAGATTAGTAATTCCATATTATTCCATGCAAATTAGAACACTTCTAATAATTAAACAATCTAACACTTAGATTAAACCACATTAATAATCTAACAATTAGACTATTAATAATTAATCACGAATCTAACTCTTAGATTAGTAAATTAAAATCAATCATTAATTTAACATTTAAATTAATAATTAACTCTAATTAGTTATTAATAACTAATCTAACTGTTAGACTAGTTAATTAATTAATGTTAATTATTAATTTAACTCTTAAACTAATAATTAACACAAATTAATCACTAACTATTAATTGAACTCTTAGATTATTAGATTAATATTAATTATTAGTTTAACACTTAAACCAATAATTAATAACTTCTAATTAAACCACTATATTAGTTAATTGAAATTAAATTATCAATTTAACAGTTAAACTAACAATTAATTTCAGTCAACTAATAACTACTAATTTAAACTAGTCAACTAAAATTATTTATTAATTGAACACTTAAATTAATAAATAACTTTAATTAATTAACAACAATTTGTCAATAATAATGATTCTTAATCATTAATACCCAATTAAATTAAAGATTGACATAATTTTAATTTTTAAAAACAATTTTTTGAATTTTAAAATTAAAATCAATTAACTGTATATTAAATGGGCAATGTTGGAATTTAAAGGGGTTTAATAGAAATAAGGGAAAGGGGGGTCCTGCCACATGAGTCGAGCCATGGCTTGGGTACCTGCCGAGCCAGCGCTCGAGTACCTGCCGAGCCAGGGCTCGGGTACCTTCCGGCTAGGGCACAGACCCGGCCGGACCGGCCCGGTAAGGGCTCCAGCGGTTCAGCCAGACCGCTTCCCCCCAAACCCGACGGCTCCCTGCAGCAAACCCTAACCTGCAACCGCAGGTTTCCATGGCGGCGGCGGGGGGGGGGGGAAGCAGGAGGAGTCCGACAGCCAGAGGCCGGTGCCCTCGGCCCCGCCGGCATCGCCTCCGTCACCGTTGAACGGCCTCGGTGCTGGCAGCCCCCAACGCAGCTCCAAAACAGCTGCTAGACGAGCCCTTAGAACTCCCCTAACCCGACGCCCACCTTGTTCCTTGCATCAATAATAGCTGCAGGTTGCAGGTAGAAGGTGGCGGCGGTCTAGGCAGGAAAAGCCAGCAGTGGCCGGCGGTGAACCCATTTAGATAAGGGCGAACCAACAGCAAGTATAACCCCTTCATAATCCGGTTTTTCAAGCTCATGGATACGAAGGAAGAAGAAGGGAAGCCCTTCAATCCGGCCACCTCAAGCGGCTTCTCCGGCACCGGCAACGAGGCCAGGGATAACCGGTGATCCTTCTCCAAGGATCTAGGGTGCAGGCCAACCTTCCCAACGCTTGGGATTCCCTAACGAAGCCATCATAACCCCCATTCTTCATTGCATGAAGAACTCCGAAAAAAAATCCGATTTTTGTAGAAAATTAATAATCCAATTATTACGTGTTCATCGTATAAACACGAATCCATCAAAGTAGTCGAATACGTACATGGAATAACACATGGAAACGGCTTGCGGTGTCGGTGCGACACCGCAAGCCGCACAAGCGCCTGGCCTCTAGCGGAGTCCACGCGATCCTCCTCGCGACGGATATCCTCACGTTCCTCGTTCTTCGCAACCATGAGACCTCCGCCGATCGCCGCAACGCGCAGACGATTTCCCATCGAACGGGAGTCGGAGAAGCAGCGGAGCAGATCTGGAGATTCGGATATGTCTGGGACGCCAGAGAGAGAGAGAAACAGAGGAGGGGACGTGTAACGACCCGCCATCCTATGACCGGAGAGCCGATCACTAAATGGATGTCGGCCCATTAACTGTGGGTTCACACTCGGATCTCACACAACACATTTGGAGGAGTAAGCGTTAAACAAGGCTAAATATGGCAATCACACGGACTACAAAGATATTACAAGTGCGCAGGAAGGAAAGTAACAATGTCCGTATACAGTCCAACAATAATTATATAGTCCAACAAATTAAATAAGTACAGGCAGAAGTAAAGTACAACAACATCGGGGCATACCCCGGAACTGAGATAGCTACTGGTCCACACACCAAGAAGACACCACACGCCGCCACACGCCACGAGGTCCACACCTGAAACCGCAGGGAGTGAGCCACACCAGAATTGGGCTCAGTAGGGATCATCCGATCCCCAGCCTCCCACTCACACACCCACAAGTGCAACAACACAGATATAAGGCAATTAAATAAAGCAGTAAACATAGCACCCAAACCTGATATGAAACGTACGCATAAGCAGTGAAGCAGGAACAGTTCTAAGTAACCCGAAGAACCCAACACAAAGTTACGCCTCACAGCCAAAGTCCACAAAGCGACCGAGCGACACTGTCGACCGAAGTCAAACATCGCCTCACAACACCACCAATACTCACGCCTGTCTGCCCCTACAGTGTTCCGGGGCACCGTAGGGTGAGGCAGTGAGTCAAACTAGGACTAGCTGGGACTAGTGAACCACCACTGCCCAGCTACGTGTGCACACAAGCAGTCTAGACTACTATCCTACCGACCGGATTTCCTCCACGCCAGGCCTTGGCGCTTCAGGAGGGCCCTGGGGACCGGCGAAACCCCCGTCAAGCCGAAGTTACAGGAACTACCCACAACCCTAACCTCCCGGGCTGTGTCAGGCCAAAGGGCGAAGGGTACCACTCGTAACCTTGATCAAAGGTCACATCAGGCCCAGTGGCTAAAGGGGTAAAACAACTCCAACAGTACCACAACCAGCTCCACAGCAAGAAACGCGCCGGAAGCTGCCACGACAAACAGAGAAACCCCGACCCGCTAAGACCAAATAGAAACCCCTCGGATAGCGCACTGGCTACTCCGGCCCGACGGGCTCAAGGTGGTTCTGCTTCCCTCAGCCAAAGGTAAAACACAACATGTACCACTCCTCCCACCGGTACGGCAGAATGCCTCACAGACACCATGGCCCTTCCCCATCGGCCCAAGGTGACAAACGTGAACCACAGTTATTCCGATTCCATTCTCGCATAAGCACACACACACACATAACATGATTCCATTCACACAGTAAACCTCCGTCTCAGCGTACAGCTTAAAGCATGCATTTGAACCATCCAACCGTGAAACATGTGTAAACAACAGGAGTTAACACATTTCTGTCTTGAATCGCGTCGACCGAGGTCGACGCCATTCAAGCCCCTCAAACAGGTTCATTAAAATCAGATTATGCCCTAAAACGCGTCAGAGTCCACAGACGCCATTCACACCAGAATTCCAGAGTTGCTGAAGCCTCAGTCGGGGGATTTTCCTGCCTAAATGGCGTCATGCTGGCACGTCGCCATTCGAAATGGCGTCGTCCAGGCATGACGTCATTTAGCGCCAGAACCCCAAACTCATAGAACCTCGAACAGGGAGGTTTCTGCCTAAATGGCGTCATACTGGTCCGACGTCCTTCGAAAAGGCGTCGTCCAGGCACGACGTCGTTTAGCGCCAGAAACCCGGTTCTATGGTTCAACCCGAGGGTTTTTCCCTTTAACCCCAAACACCCCAAAACGCCCAAAACAGAAGGGGGAGAAAAGGGAAATCAAGCCACCACAAGCATGCTACAATTCCACAATCCCGAACACGGCCATTCCCACAAGAAAAACCCCTAAACATGCTCATTCTAACCCAAAACACATCATGCCACGCCAAGGAAATCACGAGCAAGATAACCACAATCCATACAAGGTTCGTCCCCCTACCGGTTCTTGAACTTTTCCAAGCTCCGTGTCGCCGTCCCTCCGCACCGCACACTGCCGCCGGTACCCCCGAGGACGTCGCCACTCCGCCGAGACATCGGCCGCCGTCTGGAGAATGGAACGCCGCGAAGGAAGTGGTGGAGGTAGAGGTGAGAGGTAGGGAGGTGTTGGAGTTATGGAAGAGGAAGAAGAGGAAGGGAAAGGGGAAAAGAGGGTCGACGAGGGCGGAGAGGACGAAGAGAGAGAGAGGGTGGAGGCGAAAAATGAGGAAAAGAAGGGGAGGCTCGCGGGGTCAATCAGAAACTGGCTAAAACGCGTCGACAGAGGTAGACGCCAATCAGGTAACAGGACGGACTGTACTGACAGCGCTCTAAAACGCGTCGACCATCACGGACGCCGTTCAGACGACATGTCAGGCACCGTACATTGATATCGCAGGGTTGCAGTCTGAATGGCGTCGTCCATCATGGACGCCGTTCAGACGACGAGACAGGGGCCGTACTCTCGCGGCCCGAAACCCACCCACGTGGCACAACAGCAAGCAGACTTAAATAGCGTCCACACAACCTGACGCCTTTTGAAAGGCGTTGAGCAGTGCAGACGTCATTCAGTCAAAGCTCTCAAGACCCCCCTCAGGGTCCAAACCAGGGGATCCGGCCCGAACCCGACCCGAATACTGAACCCGAAACCTCAGTCCTTACAGGACGGCTAGGGTTAGCAGCAGCTTGGCCTGCTCAGCCCGTTCGCTACATTTTATACTAACCGCGCGGTTTTTCATAAAAACCCCTGGTTTGTATAAAACCCACTTATTTATCCATTGCCTTGAGAATCATTTGCGTGTAACCCTCTAGGCCCAATTGCAAGTCTGGTTAATAGCCCAATAAGCCCAGTAACTCCTTACTAGCTTTATTAATCAATTAATAACTCTTTATTAATTAATTAATCAATCGAATTGATGTCACACATCGAATTCGACCGGGCCTCCGATCACGTTGGGTGCCAAGGAACACCGCATGAACCCGGAAGGTATCGGGGTTAAGTAACCTACTTTTGGAACCTTTCCGCCGACAGTTACCGCGTGGATATAATCCTTCATTCGTACAATGCTCTCGAGTCAACTCAGGGTATGACGTGCTATCAAACCCTAGCCGGTCGACTCACTTGGATTGGATGCCACTGATAAATATCGAAAAACTCATTTCCCGATATTATCATCCGCCCTGGCCAGGGACTTCCGCACGTCCTTCCTAGAGCATTCTCTCTCTAAGTACTGAGAGCGAATGATTCCTTATTCACACACAATTCCCTTCGACGGTATTCCGCTGTACCCAATCCTTGGCTGTTTAGAATCCCGTGGTTAGAGATTCATAAACCAAGGTCAAAGTACAGAAGTCCACCGACAAGGTGTCCTTGGTGTCTCAGGTCCGAGGACCATCCACGCAACTGCGACAATAGAATCCAGCTGGTTGACAGTAAGGTACAATACCATCCAGCGATTCAGTCGGATCAGTTCAATGAACTCATTCTCCAATGAGCACCTACAGATTCGCCTTAGTGTCTCCACACAAGTGACTTTTGAGAACAGTCACCTTCATCATATGAGCAGGAGTAATCTGTACTAGTCTAACCAGATATCCGATGTCCTTATCGGATATCCTCCGACTAGGAACGATTAAGAATATGTGTGTTTAAGTGATCAGTCACATTAGTATGATCTCATCATAATCTGATCACTATCGCACATATTCACGGACTTCATTATGAGACGATAATTAATACGATTTACACACAATGAATATTTTGCCATTATATTAATAAATGAACGAGATTATAAAGTCAGATTGGCTTGTAGGCCACCTAAGACTAACATACACTACTGGCCTCACAGTCAAGCTGGCCAACGCGGCTTTATTAGCCTCTCGAGGAATCCTGAAGGAAGATTCCACAACCTGTTCATATAATCTCCATTCCTGAATCATAAGATGTGATACGACCGTCTACCGACTCAAGGCGTCCGCCACCACGTTCGCCTTGCCCGGATGATAAGAAAGGTCGAGATTATAATCCTTGAAAAACTCCATCCACCTGCGCTGCCTAAAATTCAGATCCTTCTGTGTGAATACGTACTTCAGGCTCTTATGATCAGCAAAAATGTACAGATTGAGATTTCGGATCCAATTATTGGGTCAGTTTCGGTGTCGAACCCCTTGCTTTGGGCCCTTGTGGGGTTGGGGCATAGACACGGTTCAAACGGCGTCATGTTAGAGGGACACGATTTAGAGGGTGCTACGTGGGTTCCACGTAGGCTCCACGTGGGCCAGTTTCGGGCCGCGAGAGTATGGCCCCGGTCTTGTCGTCTGAATGACGTCGGTATTGGGCGACACGTTTTAGCTAGTTTCGGTTTAACCCCGCGAACCCTCCCTCCTTTCCCTCATTTCTCTTATCTTCTTCTTTCTCCTCACTCTCTCTGATCTCTTCGCTCTCCCTTCCCCTTCTCCTTCCTTTCCCCTCACTCCACTCCATCAACCCCCCCCCCCCCCCCAACTTCCACCACTACCACCACCATTTCCTACACGGCGTATTGCTCTCCAGACAGCCGCCGACGTCCCGGTGGAGTAACGACGTCTATGGCGGTACCGGCGGCGGCTTGTGGCGTGGCGGTTCGGCGGCTTGGAGCTCGGAGGAGTTCAAGTAACCGGTAGGGTGACGATCTCCATTGTGTTTTGAGCAAAATCATGTTTTCTTGCTTTGAAGCATGTTTAGGGGATTTTGGGGTGAAAATGCTAATTTTATAAAATGAGAAATGGTGGGCTTTTAACGGGTGTTTGGATTCTCCTCTTCCTTCCCTATTTCGGAATGTTTTTATGTGATTTGAGGGGGGAACCCTACTTTGTAACTCGGGGGAGGCCGGAGGGGGAACCTGTCTGCGAGTGTTAAATGGCGTCTGGGGATAGCAACGCCATTTCAAATGGCAGCTTCCACCCAAGACGCGATTTGGCCCAGATAAGGGACTGTCTCTATTTTAAATAGCATCCAGGGACAACGACACCATTTGAATGGTGGCTCCTTTGAAGGACACAATTTAGGCCTTATTCTTAGGCCAGTTTTCGAATGAACCAGTTTAGGGGACTTGAATGATGTCGGCCACGGGCGACGCGATTCAAGACACAACCTCATTAATCCATGCAATTAACATGTGTTTACATTGTTAGATAGTTTGGTTAAATGCATGCTTAAAAACATACTCGAGGACAAGGGTTTCTACGTGATCGGATCGCACTGTGTTGTGTTTCGTGCGACCGTGGACCAAGAGTGACAGTTGTTAGCTCTTAGGCACCCTGTGTCAGTGTGGGAGTGACACGGCGCCGGTGTGGGAGAGGTGGGGTGACGCCTAGAGAAAGGGTCACCTGGTGTACCCCGGGGTATAACTAGTACCGGTGTGGAGTGGTACATTCAGAGTGTCACTCGTGCTGGGGGAAGCAGAACCACCGAGAACCAGTCAGGCTGGAGTAGCCAGCGCGCTATTCGAGGGGTTGTTGTTTGGTCTCAGCGGGTCGGTGTTTTCTGCGTTCGGCCGCGTGGTTTGCGTGTTTAGCCGAGATGCTGGTTGTGGACTCCGTGGTGGAGTGGTTTCAGAGTTGTGTTTACTGTTTTATTTAAATTCCCTATATTCGTGTTGTTGCACTTGTGGATGCATGAGTAGGTGGTGGGGATTGAAGGATCCCTATTGACTCCATTTCGATGAGACTCACCCCCTGCGGTTTTCAGGTGAGGGTTCCATGCAGGCGTAGCGTGGAGGGGGTTGTCTCGAGTTGCGCGCCAGCAACCATTGTCCCGGGGTATGCCCCGATGTATTGTTATTTTCCTTTCAGGCCTGTACACTTAATTACTTCTTTTCAGTTGGAATATGTAATTATTTGCTGAGTCAAGTTGAATTGTAATAATTTTTAATTCCTGCACTTCCTTTATAATTCAATGTGATGTGAATATTTACCTTAGTTTATCATTTATTTTCCAGACTTATCGAGATCCTGGTTTGGCTCCAAATTTTAATGATTCGGTACCCATTTAGTAATCGGATCCCCGATTATACGGTGGCGGGTCGTCACAAAAAACCTGAAACTTTTCCCCATATAAGTAGTGTCGCCAGATCTTCTGTGCAAATACCACAGTTGCCAACTCCAAGTCATGAGTGGGATAGTTCTCCTTATGCTTCTTCAGCTGCCTAGAAGCATAGGCCACAACCTTACCATGTTGCATCAGAACCGCACCCAAACCTCGACGAGATGCATCGGAGTAAACCACGAATCCACCAAAAGCAGATGGAAGCACTAGAATTGGAGCCGAAGTGAGACGAGTCTTCAACTCAGTGAAGCTCTGCTCACACTCCTCGGTCCACACAAAACGAACTCCCTTATGAGTCAACCTCGACATGGGGGTCGCTATTGAAGAAAAATCATGAATAAACCGTTTGTAATACCCTGCTAACCCCAGGAAGCTCATGATCTCAGTTACTGTCGTCGGTCTGCCCCAGTCTATCACTGCCTCAATCTTAGCTGGATCTACAGTAATGCCATCTCCAAAAATGACATGTCCTAGGAAGTGCACCTTATCTAGCCAGAATTCACACTTGCTAAACTTGGTATAGAGTTGGTGCTCTCTAAGAATCTGCAACACCACCTGAAGATGCGTGGCATGCTCTTCTTCAGAAGAAGAATATACCAAAATATCATCTACAAACACCACCACAAATTGATCCAGGTAGGCCATGAAGATCCGGTTCATCAAATCCATAAAAGTTGTGGAGCATTAGTCAAGCCGAAAGGCATAACCAAAAACTCATAATGTCCGTACCGAGTCCTAAAAGCGGTCTTACTCACATCAGCCTCACAGATTCTCATTTGGTAATATCCTGACCTTAAGTCAATCTTCAAGAATACCTTGGCAGACTGCAACTGATCCATCAAATCATCAATTCTCGGAAGTGGGTACTTATTCTTTACTGTTACCTGGTTCAGCTGCCTATAATCAATACACAGCCTTAGAGAACCATCCTTCTTCCTAACAAACAGAACTGGAGCACCCCACGGAGAAGTACTGGGATAGATAAAACCCTTATCCAGCAATTCATTCAACTGCGCCTTTAACTCAGCGAGTTCGGCCGGAGCCATCCGATACAGGGCTTTAGACAAGGACACCATTCCTTGTGCAAGCTCAATGGTAAACTCTACCTCCCGCTGAGGAGGAAGGCTAGGCAACTCCTCAGGAAACACATCAACAAAGTCACATACTACAGGCACCTCCCAAGGACTGTAACCACTACTAACAGTAGCTACAACTACCGAGGCAAGGAAAGCCTCACAACCACCAACAAGCAACCTCTGGGCCTTAAAAGTAGAAATAAGAATACCACGAGAAGAGAGCCTAATACCTTGGAAGTAGAAGACCGGGATGTCCGGAATGGAAAAACGCACCCTCTTCCTGTGGCAATCCACTTCGGCATAATAAGCCTCCAACCAGTCCATGCCCAAGATGACATCAAAGTCACGAATGGCAAGCAGAACTAACTGGACAGGCAACTGATGACCCTCAATAGTCAAAGGAACCTCACTCATACAATTATACGTCAGCATGAAATCCCCAGAAGGAACCTCAACCGTCAGTCCATTAGATAACTCATCAATGGGTGTAGAAAGAATATCTACGAACTGCTCAGAAATAAAAGAATGTTAAGTACTCGAATCAATCAACACATGCGCGGAGTTCCCAAGGACAGAAAGTGTACCTTCCACCAAGCTGGATGCACAAGCCTCCTTCCTGGTGATAGCAAGAACTCTCCCCTGGGTCCTCGGCTTCTTCTGATCTCCCGGTCCCTGCCCTTGACCATGCCCCTGCGGGCAACACCTCGTCAAATGGCCCTGCTGGCCACAAATATAACATCTCCGAGAAAATGCGGGACACTGAGTCCCACCGTGAGTACCACCACAATGACGACAAGCTGCTAGAAGTCTCTGAGCTGCCTCCTGCTGGGCGCTGGACACCGACTAATTTTGCTGAGTCTGCCTGGGTCTGCTACTACCACTGCTGCCGCCACTGCCTCAAAAGAACCTCCTGAATATGGAGCCGAGTGAAGACGATCCTGATCCAGACGAAGGAGCTGCTGTTGCTGTCTTTCCCTTGCCATAAGCCGGCCCATGAGTAACCACTCCCCTCTCCCGAGCCGACTGATCGTGCTGTGCTTCTACTGTTGTAGCACACCTAACCGCCGACGCCAACTCCGTACAACAGTGGGACGCCACAAAACTCCTCAAGTTGGACCTTAGTCTGTCCACGAACCTCTCAGCCCGATGGTCTTCATCTCCTGAAATGAAGGGTACAAATCTCCCAAGCGAAACAAATTTCATCTGGTACTCGAGCACTGTCATGCTCCCTTGGGTCAATTCCATAAATTCCCTCTCCTTGGCCTTCTGGACATGCCTAGGGAAGTACTGTCCGTTGAACTCCTTCACAAATGTTTCCCATGGAATCTCCCTGAGATTCCTATCTACAAAAGACAAGCTCTACAAAGTCGTCCACTAATCATAGGCATCATCCTTCAACATGAAGGTAGCCAACGCAGTCCTCTCAACTGTTGCACAGTCCGTGGTATCGAAAGCCTTCTCTAACTCCTTCAGGCAATGAACGGCCTCATCAGGGTTGGGACGACCGGTAAAATGAGGCGACTTCAGCTTCAGGAATCTCTCCAGAGCAGCTAAAGGCCCTCCCCGAGTACTAAAACTCTCACTCGGGTCTCGAGTCTGATATCTAGTCATCGTATCCATCATAGCCTCCATAAAATGTTTTATATTCGGCCTATCGGCCTAAGACCCGCTAGGAACATCTCCCTGCTCCCGAATAACTGAAACTCTCTTCCTAGAAGCCATCTAATCGCCTATAGTCACAAGAATCAAAAATTTCTAATTAGAACCTAAAACCTACACTACTGCCGAGCTTGTACGGGATAATGTAATTATTTGCCGAAATTACAATATTTAACTTACTTATTCATCTATTTACCAGACCAAATGCTCTGATACCAACTGTAACGACCCATCACCCTATAATCGGAGATCCGATTACTAAATGGGTACCGAATCATTAAAATTTGGAGCCAAACTAGGATCTCGATAAGTCTAGGAAATAAATGATAAATTAAGCTAAACATTCCACCTAACATCGAATTGTAAAAGAAGTGCATGAATTAAAAATTATTACAATTCGATTCAACTTAGCAAATAATTACATATTCCAACTGAAAAGAAATAATTAAGCGTACATGCCTGAAAGAAAAATAACAACTACATCGGGGCATACCCCGAAACAGTGGCTGCTGGCGCGCAACTCGAGACAACACCCTCCACGCTATGCCTGCCTGGAACCCTCACCTGAAAACCGCAGGGGTAAGTCTCATCGAAATGGACTCACTAGGGATCCCTCGATCACCACCACCCACTCACGCACCCACAAGTGCAACAACATAAATATAGGCAATTTAAATAAATAAAGCAGTAAACACAACTCCCAAAGATTCCCAAATTCCGATATAAAACACATGCATTCGTAAATGCAACATGCACAACTCTGAAACCACTCTACCACGGAGTCTACAACTAGCGTCTCGGCTAAACACACAAACCACACGGCCGAACGCGAAAAACACCGACCTGCTGGGACCAAACAACAACTCCTCGGATAGTGCGTTGGCTACTCCGGCCTGTCTTGATCTAGGTGGTTCTACTTCCCCCAGCACAAGTGACACTCCGAATGTACCACTCTTACATCGGTACTAGCTATAACCCGGGGTACACTAGGTGACCCTCTCTCTAGGCATCACCCCACCACTCCCACACCGGCGCCGTGTCACTCCCACACCGACACAGGGTGCCTAAGCGCTAACAACTGTCACTCTAGATCCACGATCGCACAAAACACAACACAGTGCAATCCGATCACGTACAAATCCTCGTCCTTCAAGTACGTTTTCAAACATGCATTTAACCAAACTATCTAACAATGTAAACACATGTTAATTGCATGAATTAATGAGGTCATGTCTTGAATCGCGTCGCCGGTGGCTGACGTCATTCAAGACTCCTAAACTAGTTTACACAGAAACTAGCCTCGGAATATGGCCTAAATCGCGTCGCTCTTGGCAGCCGCCATTTAAAATAGCGTCGTTGTCCCCAGACGCCATTCAATATAGAGACAGAATCCCCTGAACTGGCCTTGGAACAAGCTAGGCTAAATCGCGTCTTAGGTGGCAGCCGCCATTTAGAATGGCATCGCTGTCCCCATATGCCATTTAGCACTCGCAAACAGGTTCCCCTCCAGCCTCCCCCGAGTCACAAAGTGGGATTTCTCCCCCAAATCACACAAAACATCAAAAATGGAGGGGGGTAGGGAAGAAGCCTAATTATTTTCATAAAGAACCTCTTAGAACATGCTTTCTATCCCAGAATCATCCGCACATATTGCATGCTTCAAAGTGGGAAAATCATGGTTTTAAACAAAACACTGCAAGGATCGTCACCCTACCGGTTATTTGAACTTCTCTGAGCTCCAAACCGCCGAACTGCCACGCCACAAGCCGCCGCCGGTACCGCCATGGATGCCATCACTCCACCGGGACGTCGGCCGCCATCCGGAGAGAAATGTACCGCGGAGGAGATGGTGGTGGCCGTGGTGGAAGTTAGGAGGTTGATGAAGTGGAGGGAGAGGAGGAATGGGGAGAGGAAAGGAAGGAGAAGGGGAAAGGGGGAGCGGATTTATCAGAGAGAGGGATGAGAGAGAAGAGAATGAGAGAAATGAGGGAAGAGAAGGAGGGCTTCGGAGTGTCAACCGAAACTTCGCTAAAACGCATCGTCCAAGACCGACGTCAATCAGATGACATGATAGGGTCGTACACTGACAGATCTCTGAATGGTGTCGACCATGCAAGACGCCATTCAAACGATAAGACCGAGGCCGTACTCTTGCGGCTCAAAACTAGCCCCCCACGTAGCACATTCTAAAAAGCGTCCCCCTAACCCGACGTCGTTTGAACCGCGTCGAGCCACAAGGGTCCAAACCAAAGGGTCCAACACCAAAATTGACTCGATAACCGAATCTGAAACCTCAATCCTTATACAGTCAAAATTGGAATTTAAATTTCGAAAAGTCATTTTATTATCTTAGCATGCAATTAAATCGTATTTAAAAGCATCTAAAACACACATCACATGTGCACACATTCCAAATTAATAATTACATATTATTCCATACTAATTAGAACATTTCTAATAATTAAACAATCTAACATTTACATCACACAATATTAATAATCAAACAATTAGACTATTAACAATTAATCACTAATCTAACTCTTAGATCAGTAACTTAAAATTAATCATTAATTTAACACTTAAATTAATAATCAACTCAAATTAGTTATTAATTATTAATCTAACTCTTAGACTAATTAATTAATTAATGTTAATTACTAATTTAACTCTTAAATTAATAATTAACACCAATTAATGAATAACTTTTAATTAAACCATTAGATTAGTTAATTAAAACTAATTATTAATTTAACACTTAAATTGACAATTAACTCTAACTAACTAATAACTACTAATTTAACACTTAAATTAGTCTATTAAAATTAATTATTAATTTAACATTTAAATTAATAACTAACTTTAATTAATCAACAACAATTTACTAATTTAAATGATTCCATAATCATTAATAGCCCAATTAAATGAAATTGAATAATAATTTAATTTTTTAAAACACTTTTGAATTTTAAATCAAAATCCAATTTAATTATTATATGGGGCTTGGGGTTTAATCAGATCAATGGGTTTAATGGGTTAATAAAAAAAAAATGGCTTTTAAATAGGGAGTGGGCCTAGCCCAAAAGGCCCTAGCCCTGGCTCGGTTAGGGTTCGAACCAGGGGGGGGGGGGGGTGCGCTGGCTCGAGCCCTGGCATAGGGTTTGGATCCAGCTGGCCCGGCCCGACCCGGCCTCGCCAGTAATGACTCCTGGGATGACCGGTGATCCTTCCCTAAGGATCCAGATTGCTGGCCAACCCTTCCCAACGCTTGGGAGGCCCGAACAAAACTTCAATTAACCACGATCTTCATCACATGAAGAACTCCGAAAAACCCCAAAAAATCCGATTTTGCATAATCTAAATTAATCTCATTAATGATGTTCATCGTATGAACATAGATCCAGCAAAGAAACCAAATTCAACTGCATGGAAAATTTCAAGGAATAATTATTTTGAAGATCAAAACGGGACGAGAAATAGTGGAACCTGGCTCTAATACTACTGTTGGGTTTCAGGCGTTTCTCTAGATCGTTTATGCAGCAGAATTAAATAAAAAAAATTGACGATCCATTTCCCATTTCGAAAATACTAAAACCGGACTATCAAATAATCGGTTCTTACCATGCGCGGATTCGAATCCGCGACCGATCGGTTCCGTCGGTGTGACACCGCTAGCCGCACAAGCGCCTGGCTTCTAGGGAAGTCCACGCGATGCTCCTCGCGGTGGATATCCTCACCGTTCCTCGTTCTTCGCAGCCCACAAAACCTCCGCCATTCCCCGGAACGATCGCAGCAACGCATGGACGATTTCCCGTCGGACGGGAGTCGGAGAAGCGGCAGAGCAGACCCAGAGAGCAGATCCAGCCTGGGGCACCAGAGAGAGAGAGGAAGAGAGGAGGGGGCAGCTAGGGTTGAGCAGCATCATGGCCTGCATAGCCTATTCGTTACATTTTATATTAACTACACGGTTTTTCATAAAAACTCCCGATTTATATAAAACCCACTTATTTATCCATCGCCTTGAGAATCATTTGCATGTGACCCTCTAGGCCTAATAACCAATCCGGTTAATGGCCCAAAAAGCACAGTAACTCCTCACTGGCCTGATTAATCAATTAATAACTCATATTAATTAATTAATCAAACGAATCAATGTCGCACATCAAATTCGATCGGGCCTCCGATCACGTTGGGTGCCAAGCAACACCGCGTAAACTCGGAAGGTATTGGGGTTAAGTAACCCACTCTTGGAACCTTTCCGCCAACAGTTACCGCGTGGATATAATCCTTCATTCGTACAATGCTTTCGAGTCAACTCAGGGTATGGTATACTGTCAAACCCTAACCGGTCGATTCACTTGGATCGGATGCTGCCGTATAATATCGGAAAAACTCCTTTTCCGATATTATCGTCTACCCTGGCTAGGGACTTCCGCACATCCTTCCTAGAGCATTCTCTCTCTAAGTACCGAGAGCGAATGATTCCTTATTGACACTCAATTTCCTTCGACGGTATTCCGCTGTACCCGATCCTTGGTTGTTTAGAATCCTGTGGTTAGAGATTCATAAACCAAGGTCAAAACACAGAAGTCCACCGACAAGGTGTCCTTGGTGTCTCAGGTCCGAGGACCATCCACGCAACTGCGACAATAGAATCAAGTTGGTTGAGAGTGAGGTACAATACCATCCAGCGATTTAGTTGGATCAGTTCAGTGAACTCATTCTATAATGAGCACCTACAGATTCGCCTTAGTGTTTCCACACAAGTGACTATGAGATCAATCACCCTAATCATATTAGCAGGAGCAATCTATTCTAGTCTAACCAGGTATCCGATGTGTTTCTCGGATATCCTCCGACTAGAAACTATTAAGAATATATGTGTTTAAGTGATCAATCTCACTAGTATGATCTCATCATAATTTGATCACTATCGCACATATTCACAGACTTCATTATAAGACGATAATAATACGAATTACACATAATGAATATTATGCCATTTATATTAAAAAACGAACGAGATTTACATAGTCAGATTGGCTTGTAGGCCACCTAAGACTAACACTACCATCACCAACTCACCCTGGGTTTGAGTCACGCTTGAGAGTGCTACGTTGTCTACGGGTTCGTTGTTTAAGGTTCTTTGATTATTGGTTTTCTTTGTTCCTTAACCCGTCCGCATTAAATTTGGTATCAAAGCATAGTCATTGGCTTTTTCGCACAAGCCGAGGTCCCAAGAGCTTCAGGTCAAGTCAGGGTATCACTTGTCTTTGCATCTACACACAACTAGGTATAGTTTTGATACCTGTCAATAAATTGGGCATAACTTTGCACTCGGCTGTTTGATTTTTGCCCACGACCTCAATTCATAATCGGAATGATAGGCTAGAGTTTTAGGGGCTTAGGAGTGGAATTCGCTAGTGGTTCCTTTAAGGGAATTGCTTAGAATTTAACGTTCCTTCATCCAGAGGAACCTTATTTTTTCTGGTGGAAATCAAATTTTGTTGGCTATAAATAGCAAATTCCTATCGTAGATACGTCAATTTTGACTTCACACTGAGTAAATTTCATGTCACAATTATAATGTCCCGAAATGGTCTAATTTTTAGCGAATTTTTAATTTTTTATAGCATATTCATCACATCTTGTTTTCACACACCACATTCATATCAATCCACCTATGTGTTAGGGGTTTAAAAAAGAACAAAACAAGTTTTCTTAGTTAATTGCATGCTTAATGTTCTTTCTAGAATAGATACTACACTACATCCATAGTTCTAACCTTTTTTTTTTTTTCTTTTTTGTCTTTTTTGCAAAGATTTGAAGAAGAAAAAGAACACAAAGAAAAGAGAGTAAAAAGAAGAAAAGAAGGCTCTTCTTCTTCGGCCGGCCGAGGCCGGCCGAGGAAGAAGAAACAAAAGAACCCAATATACAAACCTCTCAAAACTGATAGGATTTTAAGAAGAAAAGAAGAAAAAGAACACAAAAAAAAGAGAGTAAAAAGAAGAAAAGAAGGCTCTTCTTCTTCGGTCGGCAGAGGAAGAGGAAACAAAAGAACCCAATACACAAATCTCCCAAATCTGACAGGTAAGTAGCGATCAACCTATTTCTTTCGAGATCTTCGATCTCTGGCAATCACAATTTGATTGTTTTTCATGGTTAATATTAATGATATGATGATAGCATAACATTTGAGCACTCACAACCTTTTGGCGATCACGGTGGGACTTATTCTTGCAAATTATTTTTATTTTTACTCTCTTTTTTCCATTGGGCACCCTCATGTGCACCATTTAGCACCCTCATATGCATCCTTTGGCACCTTCGTGTGCACCCCTTTGTGCCCCTTGGTCAAGTTTATTTGATTGTTGGTTTTTTTCTCCCCTTATGCACCTCGTGCACACCCCTAGTGGCAAAATTTTTCCCTCCCTTAATTGCCTAGAAATTGTAATTGTGATGAGCATGATGCCTGACTTATTTCATTTGATGTTTGCATCATAATCTGTCGATTGGAGTGTTTTTCATATGGGTGATTGTTTCCTTTATACTCTATCTGCTAGAAGTGGAGTGCCCCTTCTGTTTCTCTGTTTACGGGCCTTAAATAGCGTTGAGCCCAGATGACGTGTTTTAAACGATGTCGTCCAAGCCCGACGCCATTTAGCCTGCTTGCCTTGCTACCCGAGGCACTATTGACAAGAGGTTTACTGTCTTGAATCACGTCGACACCAGACGACGCAATTCAAGCAGAAGCCCTTTCGACCATCAACCCGTTGGATCCTTGGTCATATATGTTACTATTATTATTATTTATTGCATTAAAGGCCATCCCGGCCACAGGTCATATTCATCGGGAGTTCACTCCCTCTTTTAGGAAACACCCTTCTCGGCATTCTCACCTCTCTCTGAGTGGGGTTGGTCTCTCGGTTAGACTAGAGTGGTTTGTGTTGGGACCTCCATAAGTCCCCAAAAGTGAAGGATTTCCTCTTTGCTCATTGGGCTGGTTGTACCACTGAAGTTTCGGATAGTCATTGTGTTCATTGCGAGCTAAGCCATAGAAAATAACGGTGGAAAATCAAATTGAAACTAGGATCCTACCCGTTGAGTGAATTGGTCTTTAAAATCTATCTAATTTCAATAAGAAACCCTCAAGCAGCGTAAACATCCAGTTGTTTAAAAATCTTTGTGCAAAATTGTTTAGGCCCTTGATTGATTCATCATTATGATGTTACGTTCAGATAGGATCATTGGCATGGTAGCCTATGAATACGACAACCTATTTGAGTATGAGGGAGATGCTCATGCCCCTCAGAATTATGACCATTCTCATTCTGAAGATGAGGGAGATGCTCATGCCCCTCTGAATCCTACCCAACTCTAAGTTGGACATGAGGGAGATGCTCATACCCCTCCGAATCATGTCCATCTTCAGTATGACCAGTATAACCCCAATGCTGGTAATCATCCTTATATTCATGTTGTAGGATCTGGATCTAATCTTACTTTTGGAGAAGCTCAAGATCAAGTTGATCCTTCATCCATGCCCCCTCCCGATTTGATTACTGTTCTGGGAGCCCTCGCTACCCATATGGATCCTCAGCAGCTCGAAGCAATCCAATCCATCCTAAAAGGAAAAACCCCACTACGTTCCTCTGGACCGACCATCCCTGTTCCTCCAGTCTTTCATCAGATCCCCACCCAGGCTATGGAGGGCCTTCGTATCTCCACTCCCCGACAAATGGGCCCTCAACATTCTACCTCTCGATATCCTACCAGACCACATACTCCTACTCTTTAAAATGCCTTCGGGCACGACAGAAACGTTGCCGGATCTCAGCCGTATTGTCCACCTTACCCCACCTACTCTAGGAGACAAGCATTCCAAATCCCTCAACCACAATCAACCGATCTGGTCACTCAAGCTCTTTTCACTAAGATAAATCAGATGGATGAGTAGTACAAAGACTTGAAAAGGATGATGGATGCAAAAGTTGCTCTCGAAATCTCTGTACTGACCATGCCAGTTTTCCACCTGTTACCATCTAAAATGCCAGTCTACCAGAGATATAATGGTATGGACAACCCGTTTATTCATTTGAAAGAGTTTTTGTACGAGTCCTTGTTCTAGCAGAATGACAAAAGATCCTTGGCTTTCCTGTTCAGAAGATCGTTGGAGCGACCAGCCCTCGAATGATTTTGCTCATTAGATCCTATTGATG
This sequence comes from Zantedeschia hybrid cultivar, assembly GCA_030544215.1. NCBI lineage: Eukaryota > Viridiplantae > Streptophyta > Magnoliopsida > Alismatales > Araceae > Zantedeschia > Zantedeschia hybrid cultivar. Next base: position 6,886,885 of record JARZZO010000013.1, on the reverse strand, counting down.
CTTAGGACTTTGATACAGTATACAAGAAGTTCCTACAAAGATACAAAGACCGAGTTGCTCATCACTGATTTAGTGGCTGAGAAGATGAAGCTTTAGTCTTAGGTGGCCTACAAGCCAATCTGACTATGTAAATCTCGTTCGTTTATTAATAATAATGGTGTTATTTCATTATGTGTAAATACGTATAATATCATCTCATAATGAATTCCGTGAATATGTGCTATGGTAATCAGATTATAATGAGATCATACTAATGAGACTGATTACTCAAACACACATATTCTTAATAGTTCCTAGCCAGAGGATATCCGAGAAGGACATCGGATATCCGGATAGACTAGTACATATTACTCCTGCTCATATGATGAGGGTGACTGATCTCATAGTCACTTGTGTGGAGACACTAAGGCGAATCTGTGGGTGCTCATTAGAGAATGAGTTCACTGAACTGATCTGACTAAATCGCTGGATGGTATAGTACCTCATTGTCAACCAGCTTGATTTTATTGTCGCAGTTGCATGGATGGTCCTCGGACCTGAGACACCAAGGACACCTTGTCGGTGGACTTCTGTGCTTTGACCATGGTTTATGAATCTCTATCTACGGGATTCTAAACAACCAAGGATAGGGTACAACGGAACACCGTCAAAGGGAATTGAGTGTCAATAAGGAATCATTCGCTTTCGGTACTACGAGAGAGAATACTCTAGGAAGAATGCGTGAAAGTCCAGGGCCAAGGCGGACAATAATATCGAGAAAGGAATTTTTCGATATTGTTCAGCAGCATCCGATCCAAGTGAGTTGACCGGTTAGGGTTTGACGGTACACCATACCGTAAGTTGACTCGAGAGCATTGTACGAATGAAGGATTATATTCACGCGGTAACTGTTGGCAGAAAGGTTCCTAAAGTGGGTTAGATAACCCCAAATACCTTCCAGGTTCACGCAGTGTTGCTTGGCACCCAACGTGATCGGAGGCCCGATCGAATTTAATGTGCGACATTAATTCGGTTGATTAATTTATTGATATGAGTTATTAATTAATTAATAAAGTCAGTGAGGAGTTACTGGGCTTAATAGGCCATTAACTGCACTGGTTATTGGTGATGGATATAGGTGTCCTCTAAGCCAATCATAAGGCACCTATTTCAATCTGGTTCACTAATAAATGGCATTAAATTCATTATGTAGATTGGCATATTTATATTTACGCATAATGAAGTCCATGAATATGTGCAATAGTCATCAGATTATGATGAGATCATAATAATGAGACTGATGACTTATAAACACATATTCTTAATTGTTCATAGTCGTAGGATGTTTGAGAAGGACATCAAACATCCGGTTAGACTAGTACAGGTTATTCCAGCTCATATGATGAGGGTGACTGATCTCGTTAGTTACTAGTGTGGAGACACAATGGTAAACCTGTAGGTGCTCATTGGAGAATGAGTTCACTGAACTGATCCGACATGAATCGCCGAATGGTAATTTACCTGCCTGTCAATCGGCTTGATTCATCGTCACAGTAGCGTGGTTGATCCTTGGACTTGAGACACCAAAGACACCTTGTTGGTGGACTTCTAGACTTTGACCTTGACCTACGAATCCCTATCCACGGGATCTCAAATAGTCAAGGATCGGGTCCAGCGGAAGACCTTCGAAGGTGATTGTGTGTTCAATAGAGGATCGTTCGCTCTCAGGTAACTGGAGAGAGAATGCTCTAGAGTAGATCCGCAGGAGTCTCTGGCCAGAGCAGAAACAATATCAGAAAAGTGGTTTTCGGATATTGTACAGCGGAGTCTGATTCAAGTGAGTTGACCATCTAGGGTTTGATAGTTGACCATACCCTAGGTTAACTCGAGAGTATTGTGCGAACGAAGGATTATAGCTACGTGGTAACTGTGGACGGACAGGTTCCATGAGTGGGTTGCTGAACCCCATTACCTTCCGGGATCATGCGGTGTTGCTTGGCACCCAACTTGATCAGAAGTCCGACCGAATTTACATGCGATGATAATTCGGTTGAGTAATTAGTTAATATATAGATATTAATTAATTATAATAAGTCAATAACTAGTTATTGGACTTAACGGGCTGAAAACTAGACTGGCAAATGGGCCTAGAGGGTCACACGCAATAAGATTCTCAATCGGTGGTACATAAGTGGGATTTATATTAACTCGGGGACTTTTGTGAAAAAGTCGCGCCGACTTAATATATATACACGTTGTTGAGAAACCCTGGGCCAAGCTCCAGGATTTCCCTTGATGGCCGTCATCCCCCCTTTCTCCTTCCTCCTCTGGGCGTCCCGTTCGACGCGCCAGAACAGCTTCCGTCTCCGCCGCGTGTGATTCCTGAAAGTCGGGAATTCCCGTCGGCGGGATTTCCGCAACCGTTGCGGCGACGGATCTTCAGCGAGCGAGCTGTAACGGACGAGGGATCGAGGACGAACCACCGCGGAGGATCGCGTGGATATCGCTGGAGGCCGGACGCTTGTGCGGCTTGCGGCATCGCCTCCACGGAACTGAGACGGAAGCGGATTCGAATCCGCACACGGTAATCGGATTACTTCTCGTAGTTTTCGGTTTGTGTTTTTCGTTCCGAATCGGATCAGCGGGCATCGGGCGGGATAAATTTTGTTCTTCGTTTCCGCTGCGTTCTTCGCGTCCCGCCCGGATCCCAACAATTGGGCCTAGAGGGTCACACGCAAATGATTCTCAAGGCGATAGATTTTTAAGTTGGTTTTATATTAACAGGGGGTTTTTATGAAAAACCGTGCGATTAATATATAATGTAGCGACCGGGTTGAGCAAACCAAGCTGCTGCGAAACCCTGGCCGTCACACCTCTCTCTCTCTCTTTGGCTCCCCAAGATGGCCCTCCGTTGTGGGTCCGCTCTGCCATCTTCTCCGACTCCCGTTCGACGGGAGTACGACCACGCATTACGACGGTCGTTGCGGCGATGGACGGACTGTTTGTGGGCTGCGAGGAATGAGGAATGAGAAGAAATCTACCGCGAGGAGGATCGCGTGGACTTCGCTAGAGGCCGGGCGTTTGCGCGGCTTGCGGTGTCACACCGACGGAACTGAACGGTTGCGGATTCGAATCCACACGCAGTAAGAATCCGATTATCTTATAATCGTTTTAGTTTAATCGAAATGGGAAAACGGATCGCTGGTTTTATTTTAATTTTCGCTGCGTGAGAGATCCGAAGAAATGTCGAGAACCCCACAGTGGTATCAAAGTTAGGTTCCACTATTTCTCGTCCCGTTTCGATCTCCGAAATAATTTTTCCATGCTATATTCCATGCGTTAAATCCGATTATAATAATAGAAATGTGTTCATGAGATGAACACAAATTATTAGATTATATTTATGTAAAAATCAGAGTTAAATTTAGGGGTTTTTCATGTTCTTCGTTGGACGAAGAACGGCGGGCGTTTCAGTTTTGTTCGGCCTACCCCAAGTGTTGGGGAGGTTTGTAGGCACACCTACTGCTCCTGGGGATGTTGCCTATCACCACCGGACCGGTGGCCGGCGCCGGAGAGGCCTTTATAGGTGGCAGGAGGGAGCCCTATCTCCCTCTTCTTCATTTGTTTTTGAAAACCAGGAAAAGGGTGTAAAACGGGGGCTCGACCAGCACTTAAAGCTACACCGCCGGCAGTCCGGCCAGCGCCGAGGGAATCGCCGGTGCCGGGGGGGGGGGTCACCGGCGGTGCCAGGAGGCGCCGAAGGCCGGCCGCTGGTTGGTGCCCTCCTATAATCGCCGCCGCCATAAACCTGCATGCCTTTAGGGTTTCGGGGGTTCGGGCGTTTGGGGAGGAAGGCGCACCAGGCGGGCCACCCGGTCTGACCAGGCTGGGCGCAGGCAATCTATGGTGGCCCGGGTCTGAGCCCTTGGCCGAGCAAGGGCTCGAGCCTAGCCGAGTCAGGGGTTCGAGCCAGTTGCTCAGGTGGCTCAGCCAGTCAACCTTTTAAACCCTTAGACCCCATTGCCCATTTAAAATAAAATTGAAATTGGATTTCAACTTTAAAATTCAAAACTATTTTGAAATTTAAAATTATTATTCAATTTTTATTTTATTGGGCTATTTAATGATTTTGAATCATTAATACTAACAATTAGTTATTAATTAATTAAGTGTTAATTATTAGTTTAAATTTTAAATTAATAATTAACCTTAATTTAACTAATTTAATAATTATATTAGTGGTTAATAATTATTAATCTAAGTGTTAGATTATTAATTATTAATTCTTCTAATTGTTAATTAATGAGAGTTAGTTATTAATTTAAGTGTTAAATTAATAATTAATTCTATTGACTAATTTAAGTGTTAAATTAGTAATTATTAATTAATTAGTGTTAATTATTATTTTAAGAGTTAAATTAATAGTTAACATTAATTAACTCATCTAAAAGTTAAATTAGCATTTTTTGTTAATTAGAATTAATTGTTAGTTTAAATGTTAAGTTAATGATTAATTTTAAATTAACTAATCTAAGAGTTAGATTAATAGTTATTAATTAATTAGTGTTAATTAATATTTAAGTAATAGTTATTAATTAATTAGTGTTAATTAATATTTAAGTATTATATTAGTAATTAAAGTTAATTAACTAATCTAAGAGTTAGATTAGTAGTTAATAATTAATTAGAGTTGATTATTAATTTAAATGTTAAATTAGTAATTAGCTTTAATGGACTAATCTAAAGAGTTAGATTAGTTATTAAATATTAATAGTCTAATTGTTAGATTATTAATATTGTTTAATCTAAATGTTAGATTGTTTTAATTTTAAAAATGTTCTAATTTGCATGGAATTATTAATCTGTGATGTATGTTTTAAATATTTTTAATTTGATTTAATTGCATGTAAAGATGATTAAATAAGTTTTTCGAAATTCAAATACCAATTTTGGTTGGAACTAAGTTTTTTGAAAGCCAAAATTATTTAATTTTGAAAAACTCTTTTGTTTTAGTCATGTGATAAGCTTATCATGTGTGGAATGGTTAAAACATATTGTGGTCATATATATGCACTTATTTAATTATTCATATAATGAATGATTGTGTGGATCGTGGATGTGTGATTAGAATATTTATTAATTGTTAATAAATAGTGGTATGTGTACCTCTCTCTCTCTCTCATACTCTGATGTAATTCTACCTTCCTCTCTCTTGTACTCGCTATAAGGCCTTCTTTTATTTATATGTAAATTATGAATTTATTGTAATCTGATCGAGGCAACCGAAGAAGGAGTAAGGACAATCCACAGATACAACCAGGAAGGCGATTTGATGGAGATCCTTTACCTATGTATTTGCAGGGTAGTCTAATGTAAATGTTATGTTAGATTGTGTGTGTGTTTGACTGTTGGCTCCAGTCAAACCCACTGTGCTATCCATGACCACACTTAACATATATGAGATGCATTGTTTTTATTTTGTATTATGAATCAAAGCACGTACAGTATTTATTAAATATATACGATATATTTATATACTATCACCTAGGAGAGGCCAAGATAAAAGTTATCTAAATACCCTCGTCTAAATTCAAAGCCGTAACGTGAGTAGTTAAGAACTTATCGCGTGGTCTACCATCGTTATAGTCATGGGATTCGAATTACTTTAGGCAAGTTTGTTGTGCTATCCACAAGGCCTGTTTAATTGTAAGAAGAGACTGTGGCTATAACATTAGATGCCTATTGATCGGGGTAGAGGAACCATGTAGCTTTGTTGTGCTATCCACAAGGGCTGTATGTAAATCTATGCTTGTCTCGTAACGATGGTTAGCTTAGACCAGAATTAGTGGCTTGTTGTGCTATCTACAAGGCCATTAAATCTCTGGGGACCGAAGATATGATCAGATATTGCAAGGAGTTGCAAGTCCTATAAGATGGGTGCTCTTTGATTGTATTACAGTTTGTTGTGCTATCCACAAGGTTGTACTGCAAGTCATTGAGATTCTGATCCCCACTAGGAGACTATCGGCATCTCCCGTTCTGTACAGCTGAGGGTTATACAGTCCGTCGAAAATTAGTGGGAGTTAAAACTTGATCAAAAGACCATGTCTTGTTTTAAATTTTAATAAATTGAATATCTACTAAATAGATTACTTATCTCCTGTAGGAAAATATGTTGTCGAATAACCAACTTCGTGGCATACCTGATGCCAAACTTTTGGCTAGCCTGAACTACTCGGACTGGCTCAGAATCCTGAAGAGTGTGTTCAAATCTGAGCACATTGCCGACATCCTTGGAGCTGATCCTCCTGCTGAACCGGCATTGAATGCCCTTGAGGCAGAGATGATAGCATATGATAAAAGGAGAAGGACAAAGACAAAGGAGTAGTAGAGGGTGACTGCTTCTACTGTAAGTAGCAGGGTCACTGGAAGAGGAACTGCAAGGAGTTTCTCAATGATAAAGCTCATAGAAAGGTGAAGCTATCGGAAGCTTCTGATATCTATATGATAGATATCAACTTATCAGTTAGATATTCTACATTATGGGTATTAGATACTGGATGTGCTTCTCATATCTGCCATCATGTGCAGATGCTGACAAGTAAGCGCAAGCTGAGAAAAGGCGAGGAAGAACTGAGGTTAGGAAACAGCGCAAAAGTTGCAGCAGTTGCTGTAGGGATAGGAAATCTGAGGATTCCATCAGGAGATGTCTTATCATTGGAAGATTGTTATTATGTTCCTAGCATAATAAAGAACATCATATCAGTATCTTGTTTGGACAAGATAGGATATAGGTTGTCTATTGAGAATAGAAGTTGTTCGACTCATTATGATAATAAATCAATAGCTTCAGCATCTTTAGTCTACGGTCTATATCTTTTAGATGTTTCTTATTACAATCTTCACATTGTTAATATTCTTGAGAAGAGCAAGAATTGTATGAACCAAGCTTACATGTGGTATTGTAGACTTGGATATATTAGTGAAAGCAGGTTGCAAAAGTTGCACAAACATAGATATTTGAATGCATTCGATTATGAATCGTTTGGGACATGTGAGTCCTGCCTTATGGAAAAGATGGCAAAATCTTCATTTACTGGACATAGAGAACGTGCTAAAGACATTTTGGAACTAATACATTCAGATGTATGTGGTCCAATATCCACCCAAGCCAAAGGTGGCTTTTCATACTTCATTACACTGACCGATGACTTCTCAAGATTCGGCTATGTGTACTTAATGAAGTACAAGTCAGAAGCATTTGAGAAGTTCAAGGAGTTCAAAAATGAGGTAGAGAAGCAATCATGAAAGAATATTAAAGCTCTTCGATCAAATCGAGGAGGAGAGTACTTGATTACTAATTTCACACAATTCTTAAAGGATAATGATATCATTTCTCAGCTGACCCCTCCATATATACCACAGATGAATGGTGTATCTCCACACCTTATTAGACATGGTGTGCTCCATGATGAGCTTTTCGAGTTTACTAGTGTCCCTCTGGGGGTATGCTCTAGAGTCAACAGCATACCTTCTGAACAGAGTACCCAGCAAGTCTGTGACCTCTACTCCATATGAGATATGGAAAGGCAGGAAACTATAATTTAAACATGTTAAAGTCTGGGGTTGTCCTGCTCATATAAAGAGGCATGATCCAGACAAGTTGGAATTACGAATTGATAAATGCAGATTTGTGCGATATCGAAAGGAAACCTTTGGATACTACTTTTACCATCTTAGTGAACAAAAGGTATTTGTCGTCAGGAAAGTTATCTTCTTGGAAGAGGAATACCTTCTCTAGGAGGACAATAGGAGTAAATAGTACTGGAAGGGGTTTCAAATCCCCAAACAGCTGCAATATCATCAGATGAGATATCAGTTCCTGAATCTGTTCAAGTACACACAAATGAGCCTCATAGATTTGGTAGAGTACCTAGACTACCCGAACGATATGTGGAACATATCGCTGAAGGAGAGTCTAAGGTATAATATAATGAGGATGATGATCCTAAAACCTACCAGGAGGCCATAGAAGGCCCAGAAGCGAGAAATGGCGAGAAGCCATAAACTCAGAAATCCAATCCATGTACGCCAACCAAGTTTGGAACTTGGAGGACTTGTCCGAGGGTATTGTACCCATTATGCAAGTGGATCTTTAAGAGAAAGATCGGTACTGATGGACAAATCGACACTTATAAGGTAAGATTGGTGGCAAAAGGATATCATCAAAGGCAAGGAATTGACTATGACGAGACTTTCTCACCAGTTGCCATAATAAAGTCAATTAGAGTTCTACTCGCCATAGCTGCACAGTATGATTACGAGATCTACCAAATGGATGTAAAGACTACCTTCCTCAACGGTAAGCTAGAGGAAGAAGTGTATAGGATACAACCTAAAGGTTTCATATCCAAAGAGTTTCAAGATAGAGTGTGCAAGCTTAAGAGGTCCATTTATGGACTGAAGGAAGCCTCTCGGGGCTGTAACATAAGATTTAATGAGGCTGTCAAGTCTTATTACTTCATTAAGAATGAAGATGACCCTTGTGTGTACAAGAAGACTAGTGGGAATGCAGTCACCTTCTTAGTTCTTTACGTAGATGACATACTACTCATTGGGAATGATATAGCTATGATGTCATCGGTAAAGATATGGCTGTCGAAAAACTTCTCCATAAAGGATTTGGGAAAAGCATCCTACGTATTGGAAATACGGATCTATAGAGATAGAACAAAGAGGATGCTTGGAATGACCCAATCCTTGTACATAGATACCATAGTCAAAAGGTTTGGTATGGAAAATTCCAAGAGAGGTCTCATACCAATGAGACATAAAATTAATCTCTCAAAGGAGCAGTCTCCTAAGACTCCTAAGAAGAGGGCATTTATGGATAGAGTACCTTATACCTCTGCCATAGGATCTATCATGTATGCCATACTATGTACACAGCCTGATGTTGCCTATGCTCTAAGTGTTATGAGCAGACTTCAGGCTGATCCGGGCAAAGAGCATAAGAAGGCAGTGAAATGTATCTTTAAGTATTTGAGAAGAACTAAAGATATATTTCTTGTCTATAGAGGAGGTGACCTAAAACTGCAAGGTTTTACTAACTCGAGTTTTCAATCATATCCAGATGATAGCAAGTCTACATCTAGATTTGTGTTTACTTTGAACGGAGGCGCAATGTGCTGGAAGAGTTCCAAGCAAGCAACCACTGCAGATTCGACGACTGAAGCTGAGTACATCACTGCAGCTGAAGCCGCCAAGGAAGCAGTATGGTTGAAGAAATTTATCACCAACCTCGGCGTAGTTCCCAGCATCTCTAAACCGGTTCCGCTGTTGTGCAACAACAATGGAGCTATTGCACAAGTGAAAGAGCCGCGATCTCATCAGAAATTGAAGCATATTCTAAGGCGCTTTCATCTCATTAGATAGATCATATCTAGAGGAGATGTAGTGGTGGAAAGAGTTCCATTTGTCGATAATGTAGCAAAACTACTAACAAAGCCGTTGACTCAAAATGTGTTTGAGCGTCACCTAGAGTCTATAGGTTTATTGCATAAAGGTGATTTGCTTTAATCCAAGTGTGAGATTGTTAGTCTTAGGTGGCCTACAAGCCAATCTGACTATGTAAATCTCGTTCATTTATTAATAATAATGGCATTATTTCATTATGTGCAAATATGTATAATATCTTCTCATAATGAAGTCCGTGAATACGTGATATGGTGATCAGATTATGATGAGATCATACTAATAAGACTGATCACTCAAATACACATATTCTTAATAGTTCCTAGTCAGAGGATATCTGAGAAGGACATTAGATATTCGGATAGACTAGTACATATTACTCCTGCCCATATGATGAGAGTGACTGATCTCATAGTCACTTGTGTGGAGACACTAAGGTGAATCTGTGGGTGCTCATTAGAGAATGAGTTCACTGAACTGATCCGACCGAATCGCTGGATGGTATATTACCTCATTGTCAACCAGCTTGATTTTATTGTCGCAGTTGTGTGGATGGTCCTCGGACCTGAGACACCAAGGACACCTTGTCGGTGGACTTCTGTGCTTTGACCTTGGTTTATGAATCTCTATCTATGGGATTCTAAACAACCAAGGATCGGATACAGCGGAACACCGTCAAAGGGAATTGAGTGTCAATAAGGAATCATTCGCTCTCAGTACTTAGAGAGAGAATGCTCTAAGAAGGATGCGTGGAAGTCCCTAGCCAGGGTAGATGATAATATCGAGAAAGGTGTAAGGATTGAGGTTTCAGATCCAGTTATTTGGTCAGTTTCGGTGTCGGACCCCTTGGTTTGGGCCCTTGTAGGGCTGGGGGCATAAGTTCTTTATCGCGTCGAGCTTGCTCGATGCGGTTCAAATGGCGTCCTGTTAGGGGGACGCGTTTTAGATTGTGCTATGTCGGCACCACGTGGGCCAGTTTCGAGCCGCGAGAGTATGGCCCCGGTCATATCATCTGAATGGCGTTGGTATTGAGCGATGTATTTTATCTATTTTCAGTTTAAACCCACGAACCCTCCCTCCTTTCCCTCATTTCTCTCATCTCCTCTCTCTCTCTCCGATCTCTTCGCTCTCCCTTCCCCTTCTCCTTCATTTCCTCCCACTCCACTCCATCAACCCCCCCCCCCCTAACTTCCACCACTACCACCACCATTTCCTCCACGACGTATTGCTCTCCGGACGGCGGCCGACGTCCCGGTGGAGTAACGGCGTCCACAGTGGTACTGGCGGCAGCTAGTGGCGTGGCGGTCCAACGGCTTGAAACTTGAAGGAGTTCAAGTAACCGGTACGGTGACGATCTCCGTTATGTTTTGATTAAAACCATGTTTTTCCCGCTTTGAAGCATGTTTAGGAGATCTTCGGGGTGAAAATGGTCACTTTATAAATTGGGGAATGGTAGGTTTTAACGGGTATTTAGATTCTCCTCCTCCTTCCCCATTGTGGTACGATTTTATGCGAAATGGGGGTAAAATTTCCACTTTTTGTACTTGGAAGGCTGGGGGGAACCTGTTAGAGAACCCTAAATGGCGTTTTGGGACAGCGACGCCATTTTGAATGGCAGCTGCCTCCCATGACGCGATTTAGTTCGGTTCACCCCGAGGCCTGATTCTGTTTATGTTGTGAGTAGGCGACTAGGGACAGCGACACCTTTTAAAAGGTGACTACCTTGCACGATGCTATTTAGGCCATCTTCTGAGGCCAGGTTTTACATGAACCAGTTTAGGAGTCTTGAATGACATCGGCCACGGACGACGCGATTCAAGACAGAACTTCATTAATTCATGTAATTAACACGTGTTTACATTGTTTGATAGTTTGGTTAAAGTGCATGCTTAAAACCATACTTCGTAGTCGAGGATTTCTACGTGATTGGATCGCACTGTGACGTGTTTTGTGCGATCATGGACCTAGAGTGACAGTTATTAGCGCTTAGGCACCCTGTGTCGGTGTGGGAGTGACACGGCGCCGGTGTGGGAATGGTGGGGTAACGCCTAGAGAGAGGGTCACCTGGTGTACCCCGGGGTATAACTAGTACCGGTGTGGGAGTGGTACATTCGGAGTATCACTCGTGCTGGGGAAAGCAGAACCACCTTGAGCCGGTCAGGCCGAAGTAGCCAGCACCCTATCCGAGGGGTTGCTGTTTGGTCTCAACGGGTCAGTGTTTTCCACGTTTGGCTGCGTGGTTTGCGTGTTTAGCCGAAACGTTGGTTGTGGACTCTGTGGTGGAGTGATTTCAGAGTTGTGTTTACTGCCTTATTTATTTAAATTGCCTATATTCGTGTTGTTGCACTTGTGGGTACGTGAGTGAGTGGTGGGGATCGAAGCATCCCTACTGAGTCCATTTCGATGAGACTCACCACCTGCGGTTTTTAAGTGAGGGTTCTAAGCAGGCGTAGCGTGGAGGGCGTTGTCTCGAGTTGCGCGCTAGTAGCCACTCTTCCGGGGTATGCCCCGATGTAGTTGTTATTTTCTTTTCAGGCCTGTATGCTTAATTACTTCTTTTCAGTTGGAATATGTAATTATTTGTTGAGTCAAGTTGAATTGTACTAATTTTTAATTCCTGCACTTCCTTTACAACTCAATGTTATGTGGATGTTTAGCTTAGTTTATCATTTATTTCCCAGATTTATTGAGATCCTGGTTTGACTCCAAATTTTAATGATTCGGTACCCATTTAGTAATCGGATCCCCAATTATAGGGTGGCGGGTCATTACAAAAGGAGTCTTTCGATATTGTTCAGCAACATCCGATCCAAGTGAGTCGACCGGTTAGGGTTTGACAGTACTTAACCCCAAATATCCAACGTGATCAGAGGCCCGATCGAATTTAATGTGCGACAATAATTTGGTTGATTAATTGATTAATATGAGTTATTAATTAATTAATCAAGTCAGTGAGGAGTCACTGGGCTTAATGTCCATTAACTGAACTGGTTATTGGGCCTAGAGGGTCACACGCAAATGATTCTCAAGACGATGGATTTTTAAGTGGGTTTTATATTAACCGGGGGTTTTTATGAAATACCGCGCGATTAATATATAACATAGCGAACGGGTTGAGCAAGCCAAACTGCTACGAAACCCTGGCCGTCCCACCTCTCTCCTCTCTCTTTAGCGACCGGGTTGTAGGTCCGCTCCCCCGTCTTCTCCGAGTCCCGTTCGACGGGACGATCGACGGACTGTTCGTGGGCTGCAAGGAATGAGGAACGAGAAGAAATCTACCATAAGGAGGATCGCGTGGACTTCGCTAGAGGCCGGATGTTTGTGCGGCTTGCGGTGTCACACTGACGGAACCGAACGGTTGCGGATTCGGATCCGCACACGATAAGAATCCGATTACCTGATAATCGTTTTACTTTAATCGAAACGGGAAAACGGATAGCTGGTTTTATTTTAATTTCCGCTATGTAAGCGATCCGGAGAAACGCTGAGAACCCAACAGAAGCCTAATGAAGATTTTATAGCTTTTGCAGATAGATGGCAGGCCATGGCTGAAAAGGTGAAGGATCACCTATCTGAGTCAGAATAGGTGAATATGATGATTGCTAATGCCACTCCCCAATACAAGCTGGTTCTAACTCTAAACAACCTTACTAATATGGCTGACTTATATGAGAGGGCGCACTATGCCCAGAGTGCCTTTAAAGACTTCACTTTCTCCAGTGTGTTTGACCCCCATAGACCCAACATGCCTCCACCCAGGCAGCCTAATACTCCTAGTTCCTCTGCTACGGGTCCGACCACTGAGGGTACAATGTCTTACGAGTAGATTAACACACTGAACAATAATCAAGCTCAGTTTATAAGGAATCAGCCACCACACTACAATGGACAGTGGCCTCAAAACCAACAGGGTTTCAGGCCACCACAACAGTCTCCCCAGCCTACCTACAACCAACCTCGTCAACAGCTGAGCTATAGCCAAGTTCCACCACCCACATACTACTCTCAGCAAAGGAAACCTCCTGGTCCTAAAAGAGCTTCATACCTGCCACTCCCGGAGTCTTTATCCAATATTTTCAATGTTCTTATGGCAGCCAATGCTCTATCATTGACAAAGGAAAGGACCATCTGGCCATAAAATGCCGATACATCTCGGTACTGTGTGTTCCATCGTCAGCCAGGGCACATTGTGGACGTCTGTTTTAAATTCCGGGATTACATCCATGATCTCAATGATCAAGGAGGGATTGATTGGGAGGAAATGTGGAAATATATCACCGCCCTGAAAGCTAAGAGGCCTCCTCAAAAGCAGTGACAGCAACTGCAATAGATCCAAAGAGCACCTGTTCAGCAGGCGGCACCACAGCCACCAAACATGGCTATTGTACAAAACCCGCTACCGGAGCACCCAAACCATATGGCACCAATCCTCACCAACAGCCAACTTGAGGCAAATAGGGGTCAACAATGGAAAGTAGAGGAACCTTCTTCCATATACTCCACCGTCCACACTCATGATACTGTCGTTCAGCTACCACGCCCTATCATTCGCATCACTAGGCCTACACCAAACCCACTGACACTCACACCACCCCCACCACAACTTATAAAACCCAATCTTACCATACCCCCTACTTCCACTCCACCATCTGCCATCATTAAATCCATATCCACTATCCCAAGACCTTCACCACCACCAAATAATCCACCACTCATCCATGATCAGATCATGCCGTCAAAGCTGCTACTGTGCATCCCCTTCCCCACATCACCGAACCATCATAACACCCAACCCACCAAACCACTCATCCATATCCCGCGACCACCACCTACTACTCCAAATCCCCCTCTCATGCCATCCAAACCACTAATCAACCCGATAGTTATCAAGGCACCACCACCACCATCTACTACTGAGACGCAACCTTTGATGCTCCAGAGCAGCAGGATCTTTAGCAAGGTGTTACCTCAGTCTGTTGTTCAAGAGGGTCCTTCGCAACCGATAGAGGAGGCACAAAACGAGGAGAGTGCACCGGGCACTCAATATGATATGCAGAAGCACTTAGACAAGACCCCGGCATGCATCTCCATACTGGAATTGATCAAGAGGTCCAAGACCCATCAGGAGGCTTTGATGGAATATTTGCAGAGAGTCATGGTGAATGAGGATGTACCTGTGGAAAAGATCACTACATTATTGGTACCGTGGGGCGAACAGCCGTCGATATCCTTTCACAATTCTAAACTGGCACCCCTGGCAACGCGGGGTATGGCTCTGAGCATCACTGTGAACATCTACAAGAAGGAAGTAGATACTTGCCTGGTAGATACTGGAGATTCCATAAATGTGTTGCCACCAAGAACATTAGAGCTGTGTGGCGTACCGAAGGAGAAGTGGTTACCATCCCCCATATCCGTGACTACCTACGACAACTCTACCCGATCCCCACTGGGCATGGTCTACCTCATACTAGAACTAGACCCTATCTGTCATCTAGAGGTCGAATTCCATATTCTGTAAATAGACCCTTCCCTCAAAGGCATCCTTGGACGCCCCTCCATCAAACTTCTCAAGGCTATCCCATCTACTAACCATCAATGCCTCAAATTTCCATATAAGAGGCGCATTATCAAAGTGACCGGTATGCCGATCATTGCTGCCACTCACTCTCTGAATATCAATCCAATTCCTAATCCATCTCTTATTCACAAACCAACCCTCTCTCTTCCAAAGACTTATCCTCCTTCAACGTACCCGCTGAAGTCTACCCTACCCTCACCATATCCAGTCCGTGCAATGAAGCAGGGGAAGTACATGAGTACCCTAGGATGGAACATTATAATGAAGATTGGATACCAACCTGAAAAGGGTCTGGGCACACAACTACAAGGAAGACTTAAGCCGGTTAGAGATGACAAAATGGTGCCTGGAAGTGGTCTGGGGTACAGGACGGAAAAGATGAAACACAAGATAGTACAGTAGGAAAAAAATGAAGAAGGTCATAATGTATGGAAGACCATGGTAACCCCTTGTAAAGAAAACCGGGACCCATTAACATGGACGCTATCCACTCATTTAGTCAAGGGGCCCGTAATTTGGCATGGGAATAATATCACAGTGGTGATCACCTCTCACTTTGATCTATATGATATATATGGGAGAGATCTAGCTAGGCATTGTACACCACTCGTCACATATCAGTCCTTGGAGTCTCTTTGGCCTATGAAAAGGTGAAAACTCCATGATCCGAGTACGAATGGTAATTGTGGTTCGACATGTGGGACTTGTATATTGCTTTGAATAGATTATTCTTGGATCCATTTGAGCCTAAATGGCTGCCTTTGATATAAGATTTGATTGAAGGATCTAGGGCCATATTTGGCAAAAGAATATTGCTGGATAAAGAGACTGATGAAGGTGAGCCTGACGACCCCTATGAAGCAGGCCTGACTACTGATCACCTCTGGAGAGCCACTTACCCTTCCCATGTTCTTGCCCTCCACACCTTGTTCAAAACCTTGTTGTTGACCCTGACTTGGTTCAGGGTAATCACTGAAGACATTCTAAGCGCACCGCCCATTCTTATCACTCTGTCCCCTCAGGACTTCTTCCTCCGGGCTCCTCTAAATTTTGAAGAGATCCGTAATCTGATTAGGGACATCCTTCTGTATGATCCCCCAAACCCTCTGGCTATAGTGCCATCATCATTTGTCCCTATTCCACCTTCTTTTCAAATTCATTCCTGTTTTATAATAAATGAAAATCCTTTTTAAAAAAAAATGTCAATTCACCAACTTCTTCCTAAATCCTCATTAAGAAAACTTCCTACTACATGTCCGAATGTATCCCGTTGCACAGGTCACTTGGGTAGGATTCTCTCTTAGATATGCTCTACCCCTCCTCTCAAGAGGTTTCCCCTGTATCCCATCATGTATCCTATGATTTTTATCCTTCTTTGTCCTCTGTAGGTCAGGATAGGGAGTTTACTTGTAGGCAGTCTAATGAAGGAGGCAGGTTAGGAAGTCTAGCAAGTCCAAGGGTAGACAAATTTCGGATAGATACCTCCAGAAATTAGCCTTCAAGTGCCTTTCTTGCTCTCAAATCCCTCAGTTTTTAGAGGATCCTATCTAGTTGCCAGAAGAATGTGAAGTAGATGAGCTGGTCGATGATGGGTATGCGGTGTATGAATTGCTACATGAAAAAGACCCCTTGATTGAAGAAGAAGAAAGCGATGAGGATGCGACTGAGGCTTACACAAGTGGAGTGAAGAGATTTGATGAACTCTCAGCTACTGTAGAAGAACCCACTAAGGAAATCAACCTAAGAACCAAAGATGAACCTAAGGTTGTCCTCATCAGTCAAAATTTTTTGAATCAATCAAAGAGGCATTGGCTCAGATTCTTAGAGATTACAAGGACACTTTCACCTGGAGCTATGAAGATATGCCGGGGTTAGACTCATCTTTGGTGGAGCACCGATTAACTTTGAAGTATGGAGTTAACCCAGTTAAGCAAAAATTGACGCGATTCCACCCACAAATGGCCATGAAGATGAAAAAGGAAGTTGACAAGTTGCACAAAGTCAAATTTATCAGAGTTGTCCTCTAACCTCAATGGGTGGCAAGCATAGTCCCAGTGATGAAGAAGGACTGAATAGTCAGAATTTGCATTGACTTTTGAGACTTGAACAAGGCGTGTCCTAAAGATGATTTCCCATTGCCTCACATTGATGTACTTATTAATAACACAGCTAGATATGACACCTTATCATTTATGGATGGGTTTTCAATTCGCTTGGCAGAGGAAGACCAAGAAAAGACGTCATTCACTACACCCTGGGGAACTTATTGCTATGTAGTTATGCCGTTTGGACTGAAGAATGTTGGAACCACTTATCAAAGGGCAATGATGGCGATATTTCATGACATGATACATATACATTTGGAGGTGTATGTGGATGATATTCTAGTGAAATCTAGAACTAAGGCTGATCATGCCAAAGTCTTGGCTAAGATAATGAAAAGATCAAGAGAATATCAATTGAAGATGAATCCTAAGAAGTGTGTATTCGGTGTCTTATCAGGGAAGTTACTAGGGTTTGTGAGTAAACGGGGTATTGAGATCAATCCCAACAAGGCTAAAGCTATCATAGAAATGCCACCTCCCAAGAATTTGAAGGAATTGAGAGAAATGATCGGGAGGTTACAGTTTATTCGCCGTTTTGTCTCCCAACATTCACAAAGATGTAGGCTATTTTATGAGCTTACCAAAACGAGACTGGACAAATATTTGATCCTATATATTTCTATCCTAGATTATTCGGTGGAGGCTGTCCTAGTGTAAGAAGATGAAAAAGGAATGGAGATGGCAGTCTACTATCTTTCTAAACTTTTCACCCCACAGAACAGAGATACACAACGATAGAGAAGACATGTGCTGCATCGGTATGGGTGGTTAAGAAGCTGAAGCACTACTTTCTAACTCATGAAGTCCATCTCATCTCTATGATGAATCCTATCAAGTTCCTTCTCGAGAAATCCGTCCTCACAGATAAATTAGCGCGATGGCAAAACTTTCTCTCTCAATTTGATATCACCTACATTCAGCAGAAAGCGATCAAAGGCTATGTTATAGTAGAACATCTTACTCATCACCCTCTTCCTATATTTGATCCTATTTGATCGGAGTTTTCGAATGAGGAACTGATGTCCATAAACAAATCAACTCATGATATGTGGACTCTGCATTTTAACGGAGCTCTAAATTCTCATGGTAAGGGTATCAACAATGTTCTTCTATTACCTGAAGATATCACCATTCCTCAAGCCTTTCAGCTTGCTTTTCCTATTACAAACAATATAGCTGAATATGAGGCTCTCCTTGCCGGCTTCAAGGCCACTCATCTCCATAGTGCCACCAAACTGTGAATCATAGGTGATAATCAATTGGTTCTTCGTCAAGTGCTCACCAAATATCACACTCTTGATCCCAAACTCAAGACATATCAAGAACACTTCTGCCTATGCTATGTTGTTTACCAAATTGATCTCCATCCATATTCCTCGCAATCAAAATATTCTAGCTGATGCTCTAGCTTCTCTCACATCTTCTCTGAATTTCCCACTCAACAAACATTTCGAATCAATCATTGTCCATAGGCGTCTCTCTCCTACTGTAGAAGACCCTTCTTTTCTTAATATTGAGGAGAAACTGCTGATGAAAGTCCGGGATGGAGATATTGTGGAGAAAAAGAGAGATTATGCTGCTAGGATTGCAAGAAGAATCGGAAAATGAGGAGAAACTATGATACTATGAGATTGTAAAATATTGTGAAGATCAATCTTACCCTGAAGAAGCCACTGCTGAGGAGAAAATGGCTATCAGGAGAATTACTCAAAGATACACCCTAGTTGGAGAAGAGTTATACAGACGCGGATTTGATGGTGTTCTTGTAAGATGTTTGGATGAAGCTTTGGAAGATCATGGAACGAGCTCATGCTAGAGTTTGTGATGGCCATGTCAATGGACATATGTTATCAAAGAAAATCCTTAGACAAGGATACTATTGGCCAACCATAGAAGAAGATTGTGTAGGGTATGTTCGTAGGTGTGCTAAACGTCAACTTCATGCTGACAAAATCCATTCCCTTGCATCTTCACTCCATCTTCTGTCCACCCCATGGCCTTTCTCCATGTGGGCATTCGACATCATTGATCTCCTTGGTGATCCCAACTCCTTAATTAAACAGAAGTCATTTATTCTCACGGCGACGAAGTACCAAATGGGCAGAAGCCAAAACTTACGTGGAAATCAAAGCGTCAACGGTCTATAAATTCATCATAAAGAATATCGTCACCAGATCGGGATTCCGAGTACCATCGTCGCCGACAATGGACCTCAATTCGTTGCACAAGAGCTGAAGGACCTCTGCAATAGGTAAAACATTGCATTGCATCATTCATCTCCATATTATCCACAAGGCAATGGCCAAGCAAAGGCCACTAATAAAACCTTTATCAAAATCATAAAGAAAACGTGTAAGTTTAAATTGGCTAGAAAATCTCGTTGAAGCTTTATGGGCCTACCGAACTTTAATTTGCATTCCCACTAGGCAAACCCCATATTCTTTGACATTTGAAATGGAGGCGGTAGTTCTATATAAATTCCTCATTCCGTCATTAAGGGTACAACTGAACAAGGAATTTTCTATTGATAAGTATCGCTCTGCGCTCCTTACTCAGTTGAAACTCTTAGACGAGAAGAGATGGTCATCTGCTAATCACGCACGAGTGTAACAGAACAGACTTGCACGTTTTTATCAAAAGAAGGTTATTGAAAGAAAGTTCAAAGTCGGTGAAATGGTGGTTAAAGAATTTTTGTAAAACCTGGTGGTCCTCGCTCTAAGCTCCAACCCAACTGGAAGGGTCCGTATGTTATAACAAATGCTTTCCCTGGTAACACCTATAGGCTAGTCAACGCAGAAGGTCAAGAGTTGTCTCATCCTTGGAATGGTTTGTATCTTAAGAAATACTATCCTTAGATTAATTGTGTCGACCGACATGGTACAAGGACCAGTGGAATCAGAAAAGCTAAAATCTGAAATTCCCTCTTTAGTCTTCGATAGTCTAATTTAGGCACCTGATACACACACATACACGCTTGATTCTTGAGTAACAAAGGATGTAAAGTCCAAGGCTGACAGTCTGACTGAGAGTGTAAGGTGCAACTTATTCTTTCTTTCTTGGTTCACGATGTGGGAACGAGGCTGGAGATAGACTACTGAAAATATATGTCGTCTTAGTAGAAGGTCGTCATACAAAAAAGGGAGAAAAATCAAAATACCCATCCCAAAAACCAAACAAAAGCCCACAAAGTCAAACATCAAATCAAAAACCCAAAATCCAAATAAAAAGGGCACAAGGTCAAATCAAAAATACCCCACAAAGTGAAAATGACCGAACCCCAACAGACAATAGGATAAAGGAAGGACGTCTTCCTGGGTCTCCGGAACCCTCTCGTGAGCTTTCTAGATCATTTCTTTCCTTCTCCCTAAGGGGTGTACTCCAAGCTTAAAGGATGGCCTAAGTTGACTAAAGGTCAGATCATCAAATGGGATCATGAACACAAGCATAATAAAAGCACGATGAACCTAGATTAGGGTATTGAAGAATGATTAGGGAATTAAGATAACGAACAAGTAAGCTCTTTTGATACAAGTATCATGCTGGTCTTTAGGCTAAGGATATTTCAAAACCCAAAAAAAGATGGATATATCAAAACCTAAAAAAAATGGATATTTCAAACACCCCCCCCCCCTCCCCCAAAAAAAAAGGATATTTCAAAACCCAAAAAAAAGGATATTTCAAAAATTCCAAAAAATATGGATATTTTCAAACTCCAAAAAAAATGGATATTTCAAAATCACAAAAAATTGAATTTTCAAAATCCCAAATAAACATTTGAATATGTTGAAGTCTTGGATAAGGCATCCGTTTGTTGCATCGTGTGTGTTGCATATTTTACATTCCCAGTTAGCATTCGCATGCTTGCATGTCGCATTTGTTCATTTATTTATTTCAATTTGTTCTCGCCTTCATTGAATAAAGTCTTTGCCCCTTGACCCTTCTACCAAGGATAGGATCGAATAGACGGGTACTTAACCAGGCAAGGGGCTAAGCCAGAATAGACATATTAATTTGTTTGTTCAAGTTATCCACGGGGCACAAGTACACAAGAGGGTTAAAGTCGAAAAGGGACAGTTAGAGTACACAAAAGATCCATGATTTCATTCACAGCAGTCATTTACACTATGGTCATGGAAAGTGGCATATATGTACGTAAAGAGAAAGTCCATCACATCCGAAGATCAAGATCAAAATTACATCAGCCAGAGTCCGACAGTATGACAGCAAGTACAAAAGTATCATGATATCAAAAAAGCTAGACAACATCATCAACAAGTAGTCGGCATCCTCAGGGCTGGCTCTCCCCGTGACCCTCGTCAAGCTAGCTCTGGGCCTTGTCATGAACGTCGGGCCCTCTAACCGGTGGCAGCGGTGGTCCCATGGTACTAGGCTCGGCTCGAGCAGAAGAAACCGCGAGACTTGTGGTGAAGATGCTCCCATGGCCACCCTCGCGGGCTCGCTGGCGGGCACGCTAGTATCACTCCTCCACGCTCTGTCTCTCATGCTCTGCCACTGCCAGCTAACCTGAAAGGGTGTTGTTATCTGCCATGAGCCGGTCCTGCTCCCGGTCCCTCTCCTCCATGATGACCCCTAGATGCATCTAGAGGCGTGTAAGCTCGCGGGGGAGGTCGCCAGTGGAGAGCCTCGCTAGCCTCTCCTCTAGTTTTGGGACTTGGACCGCCGCACTCCTGGCCTATTCAAGATCTACCTCGGCTCTGTGGAGAGCTTCCTGAAACTCAGCAACCTGTTGATCATTCAAAGAAAGGCAGATTCCATTCAATTCAAGACAAGGCATATATGGTAATGAAGATAGATAACACTAAAGATCAGAATTTACTCGGGAGGCACGGTCCTCCTCTGCTTGATAAGCCCGGTGGATGGCCCAAGCCACTTGATCTTAAAGAGAGGTGAGAGCTGCCTCTGAGGAAGAGCCGGAAGACGAGGCGCCAGTCGGGTCGGTCGGAGGTTGGGCAGCCTAGATGTAGCGGCACACTGAAAGCGAGAATCACAACCAGTGGTTAAGCACCAAAACAGTTTAATAATTAATTAAAATAAAGGCATCCATACATGATTAGATAGGTCATGCATACATACCAGGGTGTTGAGATCGATTAGGGCCTGTTCAAGCTAAGCCTCTGCATCTTTGAGGCGCGCCCGGAGGTCAATGATTGTGGCATCTCGCGCATCCTGCATATTCATATTTACAAGTCAGTTATTCATTCATACACAAACATATACAAGGTAATAATAAAAAAATGCAAGAAGCATGTCATCATACTCACATCAAGGGGTCGATGCGGCTGAAGGTGAGCGACGTAGTGGACCCGGTACTGTTGGAGGTAGGCATCGCTACTCTGCGCGTGGGACTCCACTGGCACGCTGCGTCGCTCCCAGTCCGCGTGCTGCTCTGCGAACTTCACCCGCCAATCTGTACGGGCTTGCTTCCCCTTCATTATTATCCCAATGCCCTCCGAGACCTCCTCTTCAACCCACTCTTCATGAAGACCCAACATCCTCATTGCGAGTCGGAGGTGTAGAAGCTCGGTCTCGTTCATACGATGGACCCACATCTGGCGTCAATATCTTTCTCGCCCCTGTGAACGCTCAAATCGTGTGTGATATTCATGAATTTGTGTTGTTTATATGAATAGTAAAACTATTAAACTAAATAAAACGTGATCACCAGAAATTTTAAAAAGTTTCAAAGAAAGATTGATCGCTTACCTTTTCAAATTTGAGAGATTGAGTCCTTGATTCCCTCTCTTTGGTCGGCCAAAGAAAAAGAGCCCTCTTGTTGATGTGTTCTTGCTTTTTGTTATTCTTGATTGTTATTACTTTGAATCTCCTTCTTTCTTCTTCTTTGTACCTTGCAAGAAAGATAAAACAAGAAAAAGTCTAATTAGTGTTGGGATTTCTCGGGTTTCTCCGGATCGCTCACGCAGCGGAAAATAAAATAATACAGCGATCCGTTTTCCCGTTGCGAAAAACTAAAAACTACGATTATCGGATAATCGATTCTCACCGTGTGCGGATTCGAATCCGCAACCGTTCGGTTCCGTCGGTGCGACACCGCAAGCCGCGCAAGTGCTCGGCCTCTAGCGAAGTCCACGCGATCCTCCCCGCGACGGATATCCTCGCATTCCTCGATCTTCGCAGCCCATGAAACCTCCGCCGGTCGCCGCAACGATCGCCGCAACGCGCGGACGATTTCCTGTCGAACGGGATTCGGAGAAGCGGCGGAGCAGATCTGGATCTATTTGGACGCCAGAGAGAGAGAGAAACTGAGGAGGGGCGGCTAGGGTTAGCAGTAGCTTGGCCTGCTCAGCCCGTTCGCTATGTTTTATACTAACCGTGCGGTTTTTCATAAAAACCCCCGGTTTGTATAAAACCCACTTATTTATCCATCGCCTTGAGAATCATTTGCGTGTGACCCTCTAGGCCGGAGTACCAGTCCAGTTAATGGCCCAACAAGCCCAGTGACTCCTCACTGGCTTTATTAATCAATTAATAACCCTTTATTAATTAATTAATCAATCGAATTGATGTCGCACATCGAATTCGACCGGGCCTCCGATTACGTTAGGTGCCAAGCAACACTGCGTGAACCCGGAAGGTATTGGGGTTAAGTAACCCACTCTTGGAACCTTTCAGCCGACAGTTACCGCGTGGATATAATCCTTCATTCGTACAATGCTCTCGAGTCAACTCAGGGTATGGCGAGCTGTCAAACCCTAACCGGTCGACTCACTTGGATTGGATGCCGCTGATGAATATCGGAAAACTCCTTTCCCGATATTATCGTCCGCCCTGGCCAGGGACTTCCGCGCATCCTTCCTAGAGCATTCTCTCTCTAAGTACCCAGAGCGAATGATTCCTTATTGACACACAATTCCCTTCGACGGTATTCCGCTGTACCCAATCCTTGGCGTATTAGAATCCCGTAGCTAGAGATTCGTAAACCAAGGTCAAAGCACAGAAGTCCACCGACAAGGTGTCCTTGGTGTCTCAGGTCCGAGGGCCATCCACGCAACTGCGACAATAGAATCAAGCTGGTTGACAGTGAGGTACTATACCATCCAGCGATTCAGTCGGATCAGTTCAGTGAACTCATTTTCCAATGAGCACCTACAAATTCGCCTTAGTGTCTCCACACAAGTGACTTATGAGATCAGTCACCCTCATCATATGAGCAGGAGTAATCTGTACTAGTCTAACCGGATATCCGATGTCCTTCTCAGATATCCTCCGACTATGAATGATTAAGAATATGTATGTTTAAGTGATCAGTCTCATTAGTATGATCTCATCATAATCTGATCACTATAGCACATATCCACGGACTTCATTATGAAACGATAATTAATACGATTTACTCATAATGAATATTATGCCATTATATTAATAAATGAACGAGATTTACATAGTCAAATTGTCTTGTAGACCACCTAAAACTAACAATCTCCCACTTGGACTAAAGCCAATCACCTTTATACAATAAGCCTATAGACTCTAGGTGACGCTCAAACACAATTTGAGCCAACGGCTTTGTCAGTGGATCTGCTACATTGTCGATGGATGGAACTCTTTCCACTACCACATCTCCTCTGGATATGATCTCTCTGATAAGGTGAAAGCGCCTCAGAATATGCTTCGATTTCTGATGAGACCGCGGCTCTTTCGCTTGCGTAATCGCTCCATTGTTGTCGCACAACAGTGGAATAGGCTCAGAGATGCTAGGAACTACGCCGAGGTCGGTGATGAATTTCTTCAACCACACTGCTTCGTTGGCGGCTTCAGCTGCAGCGATGTACTCAGCTTCAGTCGTCGAATCTGCAGTGGTTACTTGCTTGGAACTCTTCCAGCACACTACGCCTCCGTTCAAAGTAAACACGAATCCAGATGTAGACTTGCTATCATCTGGATCTGACTGGAAACTCGAGTCAATAAAGCCTCACAGTTTCAAGTCACCTCCTCCATAGACAAGAAACATATCCTTAGTTCTTCTCAAGTACTTAAGGATACATTTCACTACCTTCCAGTACTCTTCGCCTAAATCAGCCTAAAATCTGCTCGTAACACTTAGAGCAAATGCAACATCAGGCCGTGTACATAGCATGGCATACATGATAGATCCTATGGCAGAGGCATAGGGTATTCTATCCATGAATACCCTCTCATCAGGAGTCTTAGGAGACTGCTCCTTTGAGAGACTAATTCCATGTCTCATCGATATGAGACCTCTCTTGGAATTTTCCATGCCAAA
The DNA here is from genome assembly GCA_030544215.1 of Zantedeschia hybrid cultivar. Taxonomy (NCBI): domain Eukaryota; kingdom Viridiplantae; phylum Streptophyta; class Magnoliopsida; order Alismatales; family Araceae; genus Zantedeschia; species Zantedeschia hybrid cultivar. Next base: position 6,861,483 of record JARZZO010000013.1, on the reverse strand, counting down.
CCTTTTGACTATGGTATCTATGTACAAGGATTGGGTCATTCCAAGCATCCTCTTTGATCTATCTCTATAGATCCGTATTCCCAATACGTAGGATGCTTCTCCCAAATCCTTCATGGAGAAGTTTTTCGACAGCCAGATCTTTATTAATGACATCATAGCTACATCATTCCCAATGAGTAGCATGTCATCTACGTAAAGAACTAGAAAACTGACTGCACTCCCACTAGTCTTCTTGTACACACTAGGCTCATCTTCATTCTTAATGAAGTCATAAGACTTGACAGCCTCGTCAAATCTTATGTTCCCGCTCCGAGAATCCTACTTCAGTCCATAAATGGACCTCTGAAGCTTGCACACTTTATCTGGAAATTCTTTGGATGTGAAACCTTCTGGTTGTATCATATACACCTCCTCCTCAAAGTTACCATTGAGGAAGGTAATCTTCACATCCATCTGCCAGATTTCATAATCAAAATGCGCAGGAATGGCGAGTAGAACTCTGATCGACTTTATTATGGCAACTGGTGCGAAAGTCTCGTCATAGTCAATTCCTTGCCTTTGACGATATCCCTTTGCCACCAACCTTGCCTTATAAGTGTCGATCCGTCCATTAGCACCGATCTTTCTCTTAAAAATCCACTTGCAACCGATGGGTACAATACCCTCGGGCAAGTCCTCCAAGTTCCAAACTTGGTTGGTGTACATGGACTGGATTTCTGAGTTCATGGCTTCTCGCCATTTCCCGGCTTCTGGGCCTTCTATGGCCTCCTGGTAGGTTTTAGGATCATCATCCTCATTATATTCTACCTTAGACTCACCTTCAGCAATGTGTCCCACATATCGTTCGGGTAGTCTAGGTACTCTACCAAATCTACGAGGCTCATTTGTGTGTACCTGAATAGATTCAGGAACTGATATCTCATCTGATGATAATGCAGCTGTTTGGGGATCTGGAACCTCTTCCAGTACTATTTTACTCCCACTGTCCTCCTGGAGAAGGTATTCCTCTTCCAAGAAGACAACTTTCCTGGCGACAAACACCTTTTGTTCACCAGGATGGAAAAAATAGTATCCAAAGGTTTCCTTTGGATATCCCACAAACCTACATTTATCAGTTCGTGATTCCAGCTTGTTTGGATCATGCCTTTTTACATGAGCAGGACAACCCCAGACTTTAACATGTTTAAATTCTGGTTTCCTGCCTTTCCATATCTCATATGTAGTAGAGGCTACAGACTTGCTGGGTACTCTGTTCAGTAGGTATGCTGCTGACTCTAGAGCATACCCCCAGAGGGACACTAGTAATCCTAAAAAGCTCATCATGGATCGCACCATGTCCAACGAGGTGCGATTCCTCCTTTCTGATACACCATTCATCTGTGGTATATATGGAGGGGTCAGCTGAGAAATGATACCATTATCCTTTAAGAATTGTGTGAAATTAGTACTCAAGTATTCTCCTCCTCGATCTGATCGAAGAGCTTTAATACTCTTTCCTAACTGCTTCTCTACCTCATTCTTGAACTCCTTGAACTTCTCAAATACTTCCGACTTGTACTTCATTAAGTACACATAGCCGAATCTTGAGAAGTCATCGATGAACGTGATGAAGTATGAAAAGCCACCTTTGGTTTGGGTAGACATGGGACCACATACATCCGAAAGTATTAGTTCCAGAATGTCCTTGGCACGTTCTCCATGTCCAGTACATGGAGATTTTGCCATCTTTCCCATAAGGTAGGATTCACATGTTGCAAACGATTCGTAATCGAATGCAGTTAAGTAACCATGCTTGTGCAACTTTTGCAACCTGCTTTCGCCAATGTGCCCAAGTCTACAATGCCACATGTAGGCTTAGTTCACACAATTCTTGCTCTTCTTAAGAGCATTATCAATATGAAGATTGTAATAAGAAACATCTAATAGATATAGACCATTGACTAAAGATGCTGAAGCTATTGATTTATTTCCATAATAAATCGAACAACTTCTATTCTCAATAGTCAACCTATATCCTATCTTGTCCAAACAAGATATTGATATGATGTTCTTTATTATGCTAGGAACATAATAACAATCTTCTAATAGTAAGGCGTCTCCTGATGGAAGCCTGAGGTTTGTTGTCCCAACAGCAATCACCGCAACTTTTGCACCGTTTCCTAGCCTCAATTCCACCTCGCCTTGTCTCAGCTTGCGCTTACTTGTCAGCATCTGCACATCATGGCAGATATGAGAAGCACATCCGGTAGCTAATACCCAAGATGTGGAATCTCTAACTGACAAGTTGATATCTATCATATAGATATCTGAAGCTTCAAACAGCTTCACCTTTCTATGAGCTTTATCGTTAAGGAACTCCTTACAGTTCCTCTTCCAGTGACCATACTAGTTATAGTAGAAGCAGTCACCCTTCACTACTCTTTTACCTTTGTCCTTCGATCCTTCATCGTTAGCTGTCATCTCTGCTTCAAGGGCATCCAATGCCGATTCAGCAGGAGGATCAGCTCCAGGGACGAAGTCAATGTGCTCAGATCTGAAGACATTCTTCAGGCTTCTGAACCAATCTGAGTAGATCAGGTAAGTCAAAAGGGCATCAAGTATGCCACGGAGTGGGTTATTCGACGACATAATTCCCTACAGGAGATAAGTAAAATCTATTTAGCAGATGTACAATTATTAAAATTTAAAATAAGCATGGTCTTTTGTTCAAGTTTAACTCCCACTAATTTTCGACGGACTGTATAACCCTCAGTTATACAGAACGGGAGACGTCGACAGTCTCCTAGTGGGGATCAGAATCTCAATGACTTGCACTACAGCCTTGTGGATAGCACAACAAACTGTAATACAATCAAAGAGCACCCAACTCATGGGACTTGCAACTCCTTGCAATATCTGATCATAGCTTCGGTCCCCAGAGATTTAATGGCCTTGTGGATAGCACAACAAACCACTAATTCTGGTCTAAGCTAACCATCGTTACGCAACGAGCATAAATTTGCATGCAACCCTTGTGGATAGCACAACAAAGCTACATGGTTCCTCTACCCCGATCTATAGGCATCTAATACCATAGCCACAGTTTCTCCTCCCAATTAAGCAGACCTTGTGGATAGCACAACAAACCTACCTAAAGTGATTCAAATCCTATGACTATAACTATGGTGGACCACGCGGTAAGTTCTCAACTACTCGCGTTACGGCTTAGAGTTTATCTGAGGGTATTTAGATAACTTTTATCTTGGTCTCTCCTAGGTGATAGTATATAAATATATCGTATATATTTACTAAATACTATACCTGCTTTGATTCATAATCAAAAGAAAATAATGCATCACATACATGTCATTAGTGTGGTCATGGATAGCACAGTGGGTTTGACTGGAGCCAACAGTCAAACGCACACACAATCTAACATAACATTTACATTAGATAAACCTGCAAATACATAGGCAAGAGATCTTCATCTTTTCGCCTTCCTGGTTGCAGCTGTGGATCGTCCTCGCTCCTTCCTCGGTTGCCTCGATCATATTACAATAATTCTAGAATTACAAGTAAATCGAAGAAGGCCTCATGGCGAGTACAAGAGAGAGAGGGAGGTAGAAATACATTGGAGTATGAGAGAGAGAGGTACGCAGACCTCTATTTATTAACAATTAATAAACAATCATACATCCACGATCCACACAATCCATTCATCACATGAATAATAAATTAAGTGCATATCCATAACCACGGTGTGTTTTAAACAATCCACATAGGATTCAGCGCATCACATGGCTAAAATAAATGAGTTTTCAAAATAAATAAGTTTTGGCTTTCAAAAACCTGGGATCCAATCAAAATTGGTATTAGGATTTCGAAAAATCTTTTAATTAACTTAACATGCAATTAAATCAAATTTAAAAGCAATAAACACACATCACATGCGCACACACTCCGAATTAATAATTCCAGATTATTCCATACAAATTAGAACATTTCTAATAATCTTACACTTAGATTAAACCCCATTAATAATCTAACACTTAGACTATTAATAACTAATCTAACTCTTAGACTAGTCCATCAAAGTTAATTAACAATTTAACACTTAAATTATTAATTAACTCTAATTATTAATTAACTACCAATCTAACTTTTAGATTAGTTAATTTAAAATTAATTATTAACTTAACACTTAAATTAATAATTAACTTTAATTAATTAATAGTTACCAATCTAACAATTAGATTAGTTAATTAATGTTAATTATTAATTTAACCCTTAAATTAATAACTAACAATCAATCATTAAATACTACTAATTTAACACTTAAATTAGTCATCTAAGTTAATTATTAATCTAACAATTAAATTAATAACTAACTCAAATATTAATTAACAATTAGTTGAAATAATAATTAATAATCTAACTATTAGATTAATAATTATTAATTACTAATTTAACCATTAAATTAGTTTTATTAAAATTAATTATTAGTTTAACCATTAAACTAATAGTTAATATTAATCAACTAATAACTAAATGTTAATTAAAGTGATTCACAACTCATTAGTAAGCCCAATTTAAATTACAAAACACTTTTTAATTTATTGAAATTAAAATCAAATTTTAATTCATTTTAAATGGGCAAAGAAGAATTAATAAGAAAAATGGTGTGGGGTTGGCCCAGCCGGATGGGCTGAGCCAACCAGGGCTTGGACCAGGCGGGTGCCTGGCTCTGGCCTAGCTCGGCTAGGCCTTGGACCCGGCCCGTCCAGTCTGACCGGCTCGGGACTGGGCCCAACGCCGATTCAGGGCTTGAACCGATCATCCCCCCAAACCCGACGCCCCACCTTTCTCTGCAGAAACCCTAACCTGCGTTTGCAGGTTAGGTGGCGGCGCACGGGGCGCCGACGGCAGCCGGCTTGACGCCGCCCGGCCTCGCCGGCGACGTCCCCGGCACCGGCAAGCCCACCGGTGCCGGCGAGGGCCCTTTCAACATGCTGTGATAGCCCCTATAAAGCCCCAAAAAATCTGATTTTTTCTGGTTTAGAACCGAACTTGGGCTCAAATTTTGCAGCTCTCTAAGGCCACTATGGCGCCAGGGAAGATACTCGGTGGAAAGTGGGGACTATCCCCAGGGGTTCCGGAATACTTGCCGGCCATCCCAACGCTTGGGAAAACCGAACGAAGTCGTTGAAAAACCCCCGATCATCATCTCATGAAGAACTCCGAAAACCCCAAAATAAAATTCAAAAAATTGCAGACAAATAATCTAATTAACTGTGCCCATCATATGAACACAGATCCGACAATTAATCAAATATTTAGCATGACATAACGCATGAAATATTAATTTCGGAGACCGAAACGGGACGAGAAACAGTGGAACTTGGCTCTGATACCACTGTTGGGATTTCTCGGGTTTCTCCGGATCGCTCACGCAGCGGAAAATAAAATAATACTGCGATCCGTTTTTCCGTTTCGAAAAACTAAAAACTACGATTATCGGATAATCGATTCTCACCGTGTGAGGATTCGAATCCGCAACCGTTCGATTCCGTCGGTGCGACACCGCAAGCCGTGCAAGCACCCGGCCTCTAGCGAAGTCCACGCGATCCTTCCCGCAACGGATATCCTCGCGTTCCTCGTTCTTCGCAGCCCACGAAACCTCTACCGGTCGCCGCAACGCGCGGACGATTTCCCGTCGAACGGGATTCGGAGAAGCGGCGGAGCCGATCTGGATCTGTCTAGATGCCAGAGAGAGAGAGAAACTGAGGAGGGGGGGCTAGGGTTAGCAGCAGCTTGGCCTCCTCTGCCCGTTCGCTATGTTTTATACTAACCGCGCGGTTTTTCATAAAAATCCCCGGTTTGTATAAAACCCACTTATTTATCCATCGCCTTGAGAATCATTTGCGTGTGACCCTCTAGGCCGGAGTACCAGTCCAGTTAATGGCCCAACAAGCCCAGTGACTCCTCACTGGCTTTATTAATCAATTAATAACCCTTTATTAATTAATTAATCAATCGAATTGATGTCGCACATCGAATTCGACCGGGCCTCCGATTACGTTGGGTGCCAAGCAACACCGCGTGAACCCGGAAGGTATTGGGGTTAAGTAACCCACTCTTGGAACCTTTCCGCCGACTCAGGGTATGGCGAGCTGTCAAACCCTAACCGGTCGACTCACTTGGATTCGATGCCGCTGATGAATATCGTAAAACTCCTTTCCCGATATTATCGTCCGCCCTGGCCAGGGACTTCCGCGCATCCTTCCTAGAGCATTCTCTCTCTAAGTACCGAGAGCGAATGATTCCTTATTGACACACAATTCCCTTCAACGGTATTCCGCTGTACCCAATCCTTGGCGTATTAGAATCCCGTGGCTAGAGATTCGTAAACCAAGGTCAAAGCACAGAAGTCCACCGACAAGGTGTCCTTGGTGTCTCAGGTCCGAGGACCATCCACGCAACTGCTACAATAGAATTAAGCTGGTTGACAGTGAGGTACAATACCATCTAGCGATTCAGTCAGATCAGTTCAGTGAACTCATTCTCTAATGAGCACCTACAGATTCGTCTTAGTGTCTCCACACAAGTGACTTATGAGATCAGTCACCCTCATCATATGAGCAGGAGTAATCTGTACTAGTCTAATCGGATATCCGATGTCCTTCTCAGATATCCTCCGACTAGGAACGATTAAGAATATGTGTGTTTAAGTGATCAGTCTCATTAGTATGATTTCATCATAATCTGATCTCTATAGCACATATCCACGGACTTCATTATGAAACGATAATTAATGTGATTTACTCATAATGAATATTATGCCATTATATTAATAAATGAATGAGATTTACATAGTCAGATTGGCTTGTAGGCCACCTAAAACTAACAATTAGAACTAAAGTAAAGTAGTATCTATTCTAACAAATAATTTAATCATGCAATTAAACTAATCTACTCATTTGATTGGTGTTCTTTAAATCCCTAACATGTATATGGGTATGAAAAATAATGATGTGTATGTGTATGAACATGAAGTGATGATGATGAACTATGAAAAATCAGTGAATAAACTATATGAAATTAATGAAAAGCTTGAAAGAAATCAGGGAAAGAAGATGGTTGGTTGGCTCCTCCATAGCCTTGATCATCAAGATCTTCAAGGAATGAAGAGGATGAGGAAGAAGAAGCCTTGTATGTAGCCTCTCTTGATGTCCATGTTTTTCTCCTTTAGGGCCTCCAAACACCATGTCTTGAGCTTCAAAATCACCAATTGTCAATCTTTTTCAAAGGTCCAAAGGGTATTGTATATATAGAGAGTGGTTTAGGTTGTTTTGGGCTTCAAAAGGACTCTCTCCTGCAGTCGGACTTACCTTGGATGAGCATGGAGGAGTTTACAACATTCCCAACTTCGGAAAACAGATTATCTCGGCCAAATCATGTTTATCAGGAAACTCATAAATCGAGTCGCCCAGACAGGACGCCATTTGGCTAATTAAAGCGGCCAAAATAGAAAGAAAATCCAAAAAGGAAATCGAAAAAGATTAGGAAGCTTAAATCGCGTCTCTCTAGGGCAACGTGCTTTAGATAATTAAGAAATTAATTCGAATTAAAAATCAAAAATCTAGATAGATTAAGACTTAAATGGCGTCTCCCTTGAGCGACGCTACTCAATTAAATCTATCTGAATTTAAGAATTTAATTCCGAACTAATTTTAGTAGAAATCTAAATGGCTTCGTGCATAAGCGACGCTAATCAACAAAAATCGAGAAAAATTAATTAATGATTAAAAACCAGACCATTTTGGGGCATTATAATCAATATGAAGTCAAAATTAGTGTGTCTACAGCTACCCTACCTTGGCATTGACTTTGCAATGGAGTGAAATGGAATGGAATGTTTTGAAAAGGTGATGCCAAGGTGTGATGAGACACGCTCTCAACATCATATGATGAGAATTTTTCTTAAAATAATCAGTGAAGTAACTCAAAGAAATCAATGGAATTAATCATGCCTAAATGAAAGAGACAAAGGAAATAAAATAAGGACGATTAACTTCCACGATTGGGAAGTACCCTAGGTCACAAACCCTGCAAGTTTCATCATGGAGAGCAATTACCAGCCAGTGTGGACGTGCTACGACTATGATGGATCTTAAAGGAAACAAGAAATATTTGGGATAAAGAATCCAAGTAAAGAGAGAATTCTAAAGATATCTTCAAGAAAACCTCAAAGATAATTGAGAGATCAATTCATAATGAAATATTTCATATCACGTCGGGATCCATTTGATCAATGGTCTGAAATTTAATCAAGAATTAATTTTTATCACAGTGATTGTTTCAAAGTCCTACATGATGCATGCTGGGCTAAAATGAAAATAAGATGAAATAAAATATAAATTAATCAAGGATAATATTATTAAATTGTCATTGATGAGTCAAGACACTAGTTCTATAATTCAGTACTAAGTCGAAGTTCGTTTATCCACGCATTGTTTCACAAAAATAGAACTATCGTCCCCATCAATTAACAATCTAACGGCCTATCCATGTGATTAAGAATCCTCTAGAATTATTACTGTTTTTGTTAAAAGGGAATTCAAATTCTAGTTTCATCAAAATCACAAGGTCCTTAATATATTCTAATAAATAGTTAACATATAATAATGCTAATGCAAATCAATTACATGAGAGAATACAAAGGATAGAGATAACCATCTTTTTAGTCATAGTTGGGACTCATGAACTCCTATAGTCGGACCTTAGTGAAATTCTCAGCTTCATTTTCTTTTTTTTGAATTGCCTGCACTCAGATTTTATCAGTAACTTCAAGCAAACAATCAATAATCATCAAATATCATGCAATTATGAAATTCTCGGATAAATAACAAAAATTCAAGAAACTGATAAAATGACGTCGTTGTTCCCAGACGTCATTTAAATCACGTCGCCCCGTCCAGACACCATTTAGCTTACAGAAACAGTTATCTGTTCTGACTCCAATCCGAACTCCACTTTCCTTCAATGCACATCCCTCTTCCAATTCGGAAAGGGGGTCTCAATCTCACAAATCTCTCTATAAAACCTTCCTCCCTCCCTTCATATCAAAACATTACAATAAGAAATCAAGAGGGAGAACTAGAGGCTTCTCTCCAAAGCTCAAGAACAAGAGAGGAAGAACAAGAAGAAATCAAAGGAGAATTGAAAAATCAATTTATTTGAGGAGAATGGCGAATTCTTTACAAGATTCTTCAAACAAAAGAATGAGGAAGACGATTGAAAAGCTCTCTGAAGTGAAAGATCATCTAAGTGGGCGAGATCCTAACTTACAAGTAAGCTAATCTCTCTTCTAATCAATTCTTCCTTTCTTTATGTAACACATGTTCTCTATATTCCAATTCTTCATAGACATGATAGAACTATTCCAATTTTTTCTTTCTTCATCTAGGGATATCCTTTCTTCCCCGGTCTAAGAAGATTTTATTTACTTCTATGGGTCCAAAAGCTTGTTAACAAGATTAATCTCTCCATGCAATCGTATATATCCAAGTCGCATATCCAAGGGTTGGTTATTCATGCCAAACATTTAAAAGCACAAGCATGGATTGGACTACGATGGGCACTTTAATTGAACTATGGCATCCTTAAACTCATACCTTTCTTTTTATCACATTCGAAGCCACTATCCTTCTTGAAGAAGCCGAACTCCTATTGGGCCTTCCTAAGTTCAAAGTCAACAATGATGAACCTGATTTGAGTGATATGATGCTCATGAGGTAAAAGATCACGGGTCAACAATTGCTAGAAAAGATCATGAAGAATCCAAAAGAGGTTCAAGGTTGTCTTACTAAGAAAGGAATCAATATTGCTAAATTAGTTGAATGGACTCTAAAGATGATCGAAAATCTCAAGGATGAAGATACAGAGGACATGAAGAAGGCGTTCATCATATGCTTAGCTGGAGCATTACTATTCCCTATCCAAGATAATGTTCTAGAAAATGATCAGATCAACGCAATCAATGGGATCTTCGAAGAGAAGTAGATCAGCACAACAGTTCTAGCCTATCTCTATAGTGGGCTCTCTGCAGCTTATATAGGTCAACCTCCTTATGGCAGTATGCTTCTCTTAGCACTATGGGTGGAATTCCACTTCAAGTTCAACCATAATGAAGAAGACGTTCTGAAGATATCTCAGATGTATCAGCAAAGTCCTATCTTCCATATTGCCAACATAGTGAAGTTTGACGACAATATGACCGATCGGGTGCCCAACTTCAAGACTCGAGCTGACTGGCACGCTTATTTCAAGACTATGCCCAGAACTGGATTTGAATCCACGCCACTTGCTTTTATAGAAAAGACAGTTCGCGTGCGCCGTGGTGCTGGCACTAAGCTCCGACTGATCGAGGCGACTGAGTTCGTTCTCTATAATCCACATCGGTGTCATCCTCAACTTGGTATGCCGCGCTACGAATTTCCTGAAATATCATCTCTTTTTCCAATCAAGAAGCGGGCCTTGGGAACTGACGAAGACTTTGAGGCGACTGAGCTTATTGCTACTCTGGGAACATCGGATTCACCTGTTGTGTAAAAAGTCCTCATGAAGCCAATCGTGAATTGTGGAAAACATATGTAAAAGAGCTTGTAAAAGTTCATCCTTGGAAGCTCTTCATCTTTTACCTTTCAACTTGATGTACTCTAATTTTACTTTCAATGAAGAATTGTTCCTTAATTCAATAGAAATCATCCCTTAGCCTCAATTTGATTGCAGAATAGGTTACTCTAGAATTATTTATCCGGAATAGCGTATACTAGAATAAGGGGTCCTTAGCTTTGATAATTCTGTGGGACCCACTAGCGGAATAAGAAGGATAAGCAATTCTTGGGTCTAGGGTCGAATTGCTTATTCTCCTTATTCTCCAAATAAGCTATTATGCACCGGTATAAGCCATTCCACTTGTCAAAGCTAAATTAAGCTTATTCTCCCTTTATTCTTTCTTATTCTTCTCATATTCTCCAATCAAAGTGGTAATGTTTTACAATTTTCCTGTAATTTTTTCTTGAGTGAAATTGTAATTTTTCCCCAAAATATTAAGGTTTGGGCTTATTTAATTCAAATCGCGTCGACTCAGAGAGACGCTTTTCCATTAAATTCAATTTTTCAAAATAAGAATTTAATCCTTTAAAAGCCTAGGGAGACGCCTTTCTCTTTCTCTCTCCTATTTTTCAAAGATTTTATGGCAGTAGCTGCCTAAATAGCATCTAGATTCTGAGACGTGAATAAGGATCCTACCAGATTTTCCGTGGTACGACCCTAAACAAAAGAGGCGGTAAAATCCAAAAGGCGTCGCCCTCTAGGGTTGCGTTTCACAAGTTTCAAAATTTTCTGTTGCTGCCTTAGTTTGTGCGCCACCAAATGGCATCGCTGTCCCAAGACGCAATTTAATGAATTCAAACAGGGTTCTGCGAGCCCGAGCCCCTTCCTTCCTCATTCTTCTCTTAACCTTCTCTCTCCTCCTATGCTCCGGCGATCCCGCGGCGAAACTCGAGTTTTTCGGCCATCTCCTTCCTCACTTCGGTAAGCTTCACCGACGCCGGCAACCTCACCTCTTCACCCTCTCTCATTGTCCCTCTCAAACTCTCTCTCTTTCTCTCTCGAGTTCCAACTCTCACTCTCTCACGCCATGGAATCCGGTGGACCTAGCGGGGCAGGTGGGAAGCGACGCTGAGTCACGGACATCCGTACCGTAGACGTGGAAGCGGAGGAGGAAGTCCTTGAAGTAGTGGGTGAGGCACAAGCCCTCGCAGAGGCAGCAGCCTTCTTGGAGGCCGAAGAGGCCCCTCTCGAGGCTCCGGTGGGCGAGGCAACAGCGACACCGGCTGAGGAAGCCGGTCCACGTCTAGCAAGCCTCAAGAACACCCTATTTATAGTTAGAAGTTCTATTTTGGGGGGAAAGAGAGCTCGGCCATAGGTTCGCGGAACTTGTGGTGAAAGGCATCTGGGGATAGGGACGCCATTTTGAAAAGCATCCCTGGACCCAGACGCGATTCAAAAAAGCTAAAAATTATTTTAGAAATTAATTATTGATGACCTGGAGACATGTTTACTGAGTTATTTGACAATTGCATGGGACAATGAGGACCAGAATATCATGGGACCTGGTGGTAGCAGTGTACCGTGGTCTTCCGGATTTCCAGAAGGTGTGACTGGCGGAGATGGGCTTCCGGGAGATCCTAAAGATAGAGCCATTCTGGATTGACCTCATACTGCTACAAGTACTGAGAGAGCGATGGCATGCAGAGAGCAGGACATTTCTGATGCCCTAGGGACATATGATCCCCAGCCTCGAGGACGTGTGTAGGATCACCGGCCTTCTAGTAGAAGGCCGGCCGGTTAGCAAGATTACCTATCCCAACTACCTTGGACTAGCTCAGGAGTTGCTGGGATTGGATGTGACAGGGATAGAGGGTAGAGAGTCTCGGACTCTCCTTAGGACGGCTAGTAGAGAGATATCTAGGACTAGAGGAGCCTAGCCAGCAGACTAATGAGTCCCAGGCTAAGCTGAGATCGAGGCTAGCCAAGGCGGCTAGTGAGATTTATTACCAGGATCCCTCTTATAGGGCTAGAGCAGATAGGGACCTTAGGAGGTTCTTAGTCTTCTTCTTTGGTAGACTCTTCTTCGGGACCAAGGGAGACTACATCCACTGTCGTTTCTTGAGTCTTCTTTCTGACCTTGATAGATTAAGCGAGTATACTTGGGGTGCAGCCTTTCTGGCTCATCTCTTCACAGATCTTTCCGCCGTCACACCGGACCGAGAGACCACCATCAGCGGCTTCGCGCCGTTCCTTCAGGTACTTAATTTCTTATAATATGTTCATTTCATTAAATGCTTATGATACAATGCATGTGATTCTAACTTGTATGTTATTTTATGCAGGTCTGGAGTTATTATTATTTTCCCTTGTGCCGAGCGAGGCCATCCACATAGCCAGCAGCAGTCCCACTTGTCCGGCGTTGGCGTCCAATAGTGGACACGGCGCCACAACATCACCAGCTGACGGCCCTCCGCCGTCAATTTCTCGACTACCCAAAGCTTATGGTGAGTTTTAATTCTTTTCTTACCATTTATTATTATGTTTCATATTTGATTAATTATATGTTTTATTAGAATGTTGTTAAAATGTTTAATTATTAATTAATTGTTTTGTTAAAATGTTTTTAAATACTTGTTAAATTGACATTTATTTGTTAGTCATTTAATTGCATATTTGATTGATGATTTAAATGTTGGATGTTGATTATAACATGACTTGTTGATTGTTATTATTATTTTCATATGAAATGCAATGCGACTAACCTATATCGATGCAGGTTATCTGGCGTCCATACCTTAGTATAGATGATGCAGGACAGCCTTGGGTAGAGCAGGGGTGGGGCCGATTCGGGCGCCAGGTTTGGCTACATTGCATGAATGAGATTGCACTCCTGCACCTGTGGCTGGTGATGCGGACATTGGGCCTACATCAGGAGTGGGTGGAGGAGGAGATCCTAGAGGGAATTAAGAGGACCATGCGGGGCAAGCAAGCCCGCACCGACTGGGGCGCCAAATTTCCATATCAGCGAGATGACTGACATCGGTACGGGATACCGGTGCAGTCGCAGGCGGTGAGTAGCAATGCTTACCTCCAGCGCTATCGGCAGCCCACCTCCAGCTACTTCGTCCTCTCAATGTATGTATGATGCATATGACATGTTACGAATGCTTCTTTAAATTTATTATCTTCTTTATATTTGTGTATGATATAATTGTTAGTCTTAGGTGGCCTACAAGCCAATATGACTTTGTAATCTCATTCATTTATTAATAAAATTGCATTATGTTCATTGTGTGTAAATCGTATTAATTATCGTCTCATAATGAAGTCCGTGAATATGTGCGATAGTAATCAGATTATGATGAGATCATACTAGTGAGACTGATCACTTAAACATACATATTCTTAATTGTTCCTAGTCGTCGGATATCCGATTAGACTAGTACAGATTACTCCTGCTCATGCGATGAAGGTGACTGATTTCATAGTCACTTGTGAGGAGACACTAAGGCGAATCTGTAGGTGCTCATTGGAGAATGAGTTCACTGAACTGATCCGACTGAATCGTTGGATGATATTGTACCTCACTGTCAACCAGCTTGATTCTATTGTCGCAGTTGCGTGGATGGCCCTCGGACCTGAGACACCAAGGACACCTTGTCGGTGGACTTCTGTGCTTTGACCTTGGTTTATGAATCTCTAACCACGGGATTCTAAATAGCCAATGATCGGGTACAACGGACTACTGTCGAAGGGAATTGAGTATCAATAAGGAATCATTCGCTCTCGGTACGATAAGAGAGAATGCTCTAAGAAGGATGCGCGAAAGTCCCTGACCAGGGCGAATGATAATATCGGGAAAGGAGTTTTCCGATATTCATCAGCGGCATCCAATCTAAGAGAGTTGACCAATTAGGGTTTGACAGTACACCATGCCCTGAGTCGACTCAAGAGCATTGTACGAATGAAGGATTATATCCACGCAGTAACTGTCGGCGGAAAGGTTCAAAGAGTGGGTTACTTAACCCCGATACCTTCCGGATTCACGCGTTGTTACTTGGCACCTAACGTGATCGGAGGCCCGGTCGAATTCGATGTGCGACATCAATTCGATTGATTAATTAATCAATAAAGAGTTATTAATTGATTAATAAAGCCAGTAAGGAGTCACTGGGCTTATTGAGCTATTAACCGGACTGGTAATTGGGCCTAGAGGGTCACACGCAAATGATTCTCAAGGCGATGGATAAATAAATGGGTTTTATATAAACCGGGTGTTTTTATGAAAAACCGCGCGGTTAGTATAAAATGTAGCGAACGGGCTGAGCAGACCAAGCTGCTGCTAACCCTAGCCGCCCCTCCTCTGTTTCTCTCTCTCTCTCTGGCGTCCCAAACATATCCGGATCCCCGGATCTGCTCCGCCGCTTCTCCGACTCCTGTTCGACGGGAAATCATCGACGCGTTGCGGCGATCGTTGTGGCGAACGACAGAAATTTCGTAGGCTGCGAAGAATGAGGAACGTGAGGATATCTGTCGCAAGGAGGATCGCGTGGACTCCGCTAGAGGTCGGGCGCTTGCACGGCTTGCAGTGTCCCACCAATGGAACCGAATGGTTGTGGATCTAAATCCGCACACGGTAAGATTCGATAATCCGATTATCGAGATTTTAGATTTTTCAAAACGGGAATGGATCTCCATTTTATTTATTTTTTTCCGCTGCGCGGGAGATCCGGAGAAACTCGAGAACCCAACAATGATATGGGATGAAAAATGCAGGATGCACAGGATGCCACCATCAGCACACTCCGGGGCCATCTCCAGGACGCCGAGGCCCAGATAGAACAAGTCTAGAAAGAGTTGAATGAACTGGTAAGCATGATATGCATGAATGTTATGAATAAACAATGAATGTTAATGTTATTAAATTGCTTTGACACTGACACACTGACGGTGATCTCCCTTCTGTTACAGCACACCGCTTATACTCATGCGGCTCCTCCCTCATCTTATGCTGTTGTCGGCTCGTCTTCCAGTGCCGCACATGTGGCCACCATCACTAACTTGCGGAGTCAGTTGGCCCTAGCCATCTGCCGAGCCACCCAGGCTGAGGATGATGCTGCTGTCCAAGTAAGTCTTCAACTTGCTTCCTTCATTTTTGCATGGTATCCTTTGCTTGCTTGATTAGTTGACTGACAGTGTCTTCTACTGTAGGTTCAAGAGCTCTGTCGGGCTCTTGAGGAGGCTCGGGGTAGAGCGGCCCATGTTGCTGAGCTAGAAGAATAGTTGGTCAGGCTTTCCGTCGGCGATCTTCCTCATGAGCTTGCACGACTCCAAGTACGGCTGGAGATCTTGACCGAGGAGAGAGATCGTGACCGAGTCCAGTTGGAGAGTCTTCAAGGACGGCTATCAATTGCGGAGCACGAGCGCCAGAGCATAGAGGCTCGATACCAGCATGCGCGGCAACGAGCGCTTGATTGAGGACAAGCGAGTGCATTCACTAACAGCATTGCGGTATCCTCCGGCTAGGCTGGGCCGAGCATCATGGGACCACATTCTTCAACGACCTAATCCAGACTCATCGTGCTTGAGTTATGTTTATGTTCGTGATCCCATTTGATTGTCTGACCCTTAGTCAACCTATGTCGTTCCTCAAGTTTGGAGTACGCCTCTTTAGAACGAAAGGAAGAATTGGTCTAGAAAGCCCACAAGAGGGTTCCGGAGACTCAAAAAGATGTCCCTCCTTTACCTTATGACAACCTCCTACTAAGATGGCAGATATTTTCGGTAGTCTATTATAGGTCTTGTTCCGACATCGTGGGCCGAGAGTAAAACATAAGTTTTGTTTAAAAGGAATGAGTTGTACTTTACACCTTTAGTCAAGCTTTTGGCATTCTTTGGGCTTTACATCTCCTGTTACTCACGAACCAAACGTGTTTGTGTGCGCAAATAATGAGTTTGAATTAGATAACAAAGACTAACAAGGGAATTTGAGTTTCCAAATTTTCAGACCCTACTGGTCCTTGCACCATGCTAATTGACTTATTAACCTAAGCGCAGTACTTCTTAAGATAGAGACCATTCCACAGTTGAGTTAACCCTTATCCTTCTGCATTAACTAAGTGATAGACGTTACTAGGAAAAGCATGCGAGATAACATAAGGTACTTCCCAGTTGGCTTGGAGCTTAGAACGTGGACCACCAGGTTTTATGAAGATTCTTTTTACAACCATTTAACCAACTTTGAATTTTCATTCAATGACTTTCTTTTGATAAAAACATGCTAATCTATTTTGATATACTTGTGCATGATTAGCGGCTGACCATCTCTTCTCGTCTAAAAGTTCCAACTGAGCGAGGAGTTCTGAGCAGTGCTCATCAGGTGAGAACTCCTTATTCAATTGTACTCTTAAGGACGGGATAAAGACTTCATATGGAACTACCACCTCCATTCTGAATGTTAAGGAATATGGAGTCTGCCCAGTGGGCGTGCGGATTGAAGCTCGGTAGGCCCATAAAGCCTCAACAAGTTTCTCTGGCCAGTCTATGTATCGATTAGATTCATACGTTTTCTTGATGATTTTTATCAAAGTCTTGTTAGTTGCCTCTGCTTGGCCATTGCCTCGCAGATAGTATGGAGACGAATGATGCAATGCAATTTTATACTTGTTGCAGAGGTCCTTCAGCTCTTGTGATATGAACTGTAGTCCATTGTCAGTGACGATGGTGCTTGGAATTTTGAATCTTGTGATGATGTTCTTTATGATAAACTTGCAGACTGTAGATGCTTTGACTTTCGTGTAAGCTTCGACTTCTGCCCACTTGGTGAAGTATTCTGTTCCCGTGAGAATAAAGGATTTCTGCTTAATGCCGGAATTGGGATCACCAACAGGTCCAATGATGTCGAAAGCCCACATAGCGAAAGGCCATAAGGAGAAAACAGGATGAAGTGAAGACGCAAGGGAATGGATCTTGTTAGTATGAAGTTAATACTTAGCACACCTACTAACATATCCTACACAATCTTCTTCCATGGTTAGCTAATAATATCCTTGTCTAAGGATCTTTTTAGATAACATTTGTCCATTAACATGGCCACCACAAACTCCAGCATGAGCTCCTTCCATGATTTTCCAAAGCTCATCTTCATCCAAGCATCTCAAGAGAACACCGTCAAAACCTCGTTTATAAAGTTCTACTCCAACTAGGGTGTATCTCTGAGCAACTCTCTTGATAGCCTTTTTCTCCTCAGCTGTGGCTTCTTCAGGGTATGACTGATCTTCACAGTATTTGGCAATCTCATAGTACCATGGTTTCTCTTCATCGTCTATCTCTTCTTGCAGTTCCAATAGCATGATCTCTCGCTTCTCCACAATATTTCCATCTCTTACCTTCTTCAGCAATTTCTCCTTAATCCTAAGAAATGAAGGGTATTTCATAGCAGGTGAGAGACGCCTATGTACGATGATAGATTCAGATTGTTTGCTGATTCAGAAATTCAAGGATGATGTGAGAGAAGCTAGAGCGTCAGCTAAGATGTTCTGATTTCGAAGAATATGGACAAAGATCAATCTAGTGAAAAGCTTGGCATAAGCTGAAGTGAGTTCTTAATAAGACTTGAGTTTAGGATCAAGAGTTCGGTATTTGATAAGCACTTGGCGAAGGATTAGCTGACTATCACCCACAATCTTGAGCTTGGTAGCACCATGGAAGTGAGCCTCGAGACCGGCTAGAAGAGCCTCATATTCAGCAATATTGTTGGTGACAGGAAAGTCAAACTGAAAAGCTTGTGGAATGGTGACAGCTTCAGGCGATAGAAGAACAATGCTGATACCCTTACCATGAGAATTCAGAGCTCCGTCAAAATGCAGAATCCATATATCATCTTTGATTCTGTCTATGGACATCAATTTCTCATCCAGAAACTCTGATTGGACTGGATCAAAACGAGGAAGAGGGTGATGAGCAAGATGTTTGGCGATGGCATAGCCTTTAATTGTTGTCTGCTGAATATAGATGATATCGAATTGAGATAGAAAGCTTTGCCATCATACTAATCGATCGGTGAGAACAAATTTCTCGAGGAGGAATTTGATGGGATTCATCCTAGCGATGAGATGGACTTCATAAGCTAGAAAATAGTGCTTCAGCTTCTGAACCACCCATACTAATGCAGCACAGGTCTTCTCCATCGCTGTGTATCTCTGTTCTGCAGGGTTAAGAAGTTTAGAGAGATAGTAGGTTGCCCTCTCTTTCCTTTCTTCATCCTCTTGTGCTCCACCTCATCCAGGACAGAGATGTATAGAATCAAAGGTTTGTCCAGAGATTGTGGTTTCAAGACAGGAGGACTTGCTAGATATGTATTCAACCCATCAAACGCCTCCTGACACTTATCGTCCCAATCAAACTTGACTCTCGGCTTAGTAAGCTCGTAAAACGGCTTACATCTTTGTGAGTGCTGGGAGACAAAACGGCGAATAAATTGCAACAATTCTTTCAAATTTCGGGGAGGTGACATCTCTCTAATAGCCTTAGCCTTGTTGGGATCGACCTCATTACCCCGTTGACTCACGATGAATCCTAACAACTTCCCTGATGAGACACCAAATATGCATTTCTTAGGATTCATCTTCAACTAATATTCTCTTGACCTTTCTAAAATTCTCGCCAAAACTTTGGCATGCTTAGCCTTAATCTTGGATCTCACTAACAAATCATCCACATACACTTTTAAATCAATGTGCATCATGTCATGGAATATAGCCATCATAGACCTTTGATAAGTGGCTACAGCATTCTTCAGTCTAAATGGCATAACGACACAATAATAAGTGCCCCAAGGTGTAGTGAACGACATCTTCTCTTGGTCCTCTTCTGCCAAACAAATCAGATTATACCCTGAGAATCCATCCATGAATGACAGTGTTTCATAACCAGTTGTGTTGTCAATGAGTACATCTATGTGAGGTAGTGGAAAATCATCTTTAGGACACACCCAGTTCAAATCTCGAAAGTCAACGCAAATCCGGACCTTCCCATCATTTTTCATAATCGGGACTATATTTGCCACCCATTGCGGATAGATGACAACTCTAATAAATTTGGCTTTATGTAGCTTATCGACCTCTTCCTTCATCTTCAAAGCCATCTGAGGGTGAAATCGCTTCAACTTCTGTTTAACCGGGTCAGCTCCAGATTTCAACGTTAATCGGTGCTCCACTAGAGATGAATTTAACTCCGGCATATCTTCATAGCTCCAGGCGAAAGTGTCCTTGTAGTCTTTGAGAACTTGAACCACTGCCTCCTCCTCTGACTTAGATAGATTCTGACTGACGAGGACAACCTTAGGTTCTTCTTCAGTTCCTAGATTGATTTCTTTGGTAGGTTCTTCTATGGCGGCTGAGAGTTCATCAAATCTCTTCACTCCACTAGCATACGCCTTAGCCACGTCCTCGTCATCTTCTTCATCTTCCATGATGGGGTCTTTCTCATGTAGAAGTTCATACACCCCATATCCATCGTCGACTAACTCATCAACTTCACATCCTTCTAGCAACTGAATGGGATTCCCTAAAAGCTGAGAGATCTGAGAGCAAGAAAGGCATCTTAAGGCTAAATCTTGGAGGTATCTATTCGAAATTTGTCTACCCTTAGACTTCCTAGACTTCCTAACCTGACTAACTTCACTAGACTCCCTAACTTCATTAAATTGCCTACCACTAGACTCACTATCCTAACCTAGTGAGGACGAAGAAGGATAAAATTCAAGGGGTACATGATGTGGTACAGATGAATCCTCCCGAGGGGAGGGACAAAGTAGATCTAGAAGATAATCATGCCCGAGTGACCCTCGCGATGGGGTACAATCGGACAAGTAGTATGAAGTTTCCTCAACGAGGATTTGGGAGGAGGAAGTTGCCAAATTGGCACTTTTTTTTTGAGATTTTGAGTGTTAATCATGAAACATGAATGAATATGTAAAGGAGGAGGATGTGAAGATGAAGGTAATGGCACCAAGGCCAAAGGATTAGGGGGATCATATAACAATATGTCCTAGATCAAATCATAGATCCTCTCAAGATCGAGAGGAATCTGAGGAATCAGGTCCCGATGGGACAGAGTAACAATGATGCATAGAACCTGAGGAATATTTTCAGTGATGACCCTCGACCAGGTCGGGGTCATGAGCAGAGTGCGGAATAGACTATAGAGGGTGAAAACATGATGGGGATAGGTTCCCCTCCATAGAAGGTCTGTGGTGAATCCAGGCTGATAAGGGTCATCAGGTTGCCCTTCATATGTCCCCTCACTTAGCAAAATTCTCTTATCAAAGATAGCCTCAGGCCCTTCAATCAACTCATCAATCAATGGCGGCCACTTTGGTTCTGAGGGATTAAGGAATAGCCTGTTTAGTGCAATGTACAGGTCCCATGTGCCGAACCAACGGTACCACTCGTATTCTGGATCTTGAATCTTCCTCCTCTTCATCGGCCGTAGAGCCTCCAAGGATCGGTACGTCAGCAACTTAGAATAGTGCCTGGCTAGATCCCTCCCATAAATGTCATGTAGGTCGAAGTGGGAAGTGGTCACCACCGTGTTGTCATTATCATGATTAATTACGGGTCCCTTAATGAAATGTGTATATAAGATCCAAGTCAAGGGATCCCAATTTTCTTTGCATGGGGTGGTCATTGTCTTCCAGATTTTATGACCGTTTTCGTCTTCCTGTTGTTGAACAATGTGTCGTCTCACCCATACCGGCCTATAGCCCAGACCATTACCAGGTGCTCTTCTACTATCTTTGATAGGTGTGCTTCTGCCTTGTAATTGTGTTCCCAGGCCTTTCCCTAATTGATAGCCACCCTTCATCATGATATCCCAGCCAGGGGTACTCACGCATTTCCCCCTTTTCACAGCATCGACTGGGCAAGGAACAGGTATAGTGGCTTTCAAAGGATCAGTCAAAGGAGAATAAACCTATAATACCGACAGAATG
Organism: Zantedeschia hybrid cultivar; assembly: GCA_030544215.1. NCBI lineage: Eukaryota > Viridiplantae > Streptophyta > Magnoliopsida > Alismatales > Araceae > Zantedeschia > Zantedeschia hybrid cultivar. The sequence continues at coordinate 6,839,894 of JARZZO010000013.1, read as the reverse complement.
GGTTGTCGGCCAGGTAAGGGAGTTGGTTTGATGTTCAAAGAGTGAGAAGCAGCAAGGATCGGCGTGCTCGTTACTTTAATAATCCACCCTTCGTATGGAAACTTGAGGCATTAATGGTTTGTAGATGGAATCGCCTCAAGGGATTTGATGTAGGGATGGCCGAGAATGCCTTTCAACGAAGGGTCGATCTCAAGAATATGGAATTCGACCTCGGCGTGACAGACGGGACCTAACTCCACCTTCAAATAGACCATTTCTATAGGGGAACGGGTAGAGTTGTCGTAGGCGGTAACAGAGATGGGGGAAGGCAGCCACTTTTCCTTGAGTACACCACAGAATTCTAGGGTCTTTGGGGAAAACACATTAATGGAAACCCCTGTGTCAACTAGACATGCATTTACAACCTTCTTACAAATGTTTACTGTAATGCTTAGTGCCATGCTCCGGCTGCTGGTGGTGCTAACTCAGATGTATGGAATGAAATGGAGGGTTGATCCCCTTGTGGAACTAGCAGTGTAGTGATTTTTTCTACCGGCACGTCCTCATTGACCATAACCCCTTTGAGATACTCCATTAAAGCTTCTTGGTGGGTTTTAGATCTTTTGATCAGTTCAAGTACTGAGATACGTGGCAGGGTTCTGTCTAGGTGCTTCAACAAGTCATATTAGGTGTCAAAGGCACTCTCTTCATTCTGTACTTCTTCTAGCAGCTGTAATGGGCCGTCTCTAACTGTGGATTGAGGGAAGACTTTGTTGAAGATCCTCTCGCTCCAGAGCGCGTGCTGCTCATCATTGGAAGGTAATATCTTGAGTACCACCGGGTTGATGAGGGGTTTAGAGGGAGTAATGGGTTCATATATGGATGATGGTGGGTTATTTGGTAGAGGTGCTGGAAAACGGATGAATGGTTTGGAAGGTTGTATGGTATTGAGGTGAGTGGTTGGTACAGGTGATGTGGGAAATGGTATGCGTAGCAATGGTTTGGATGGCATGAGTGGTCCATAACTGGGTGGTGGGGGGTTATTTGGCTGAGGTTTGGAGGAAGGTTTAAGGAAAGCAGGTGTTGATGTAGGGGTGATGGTTATGGGTTCTGATTTAGGTATGCGAAGGATGCGGCGAGGTGGTTGTTCGGCGGTACTCAGAACGTGGCATGTTGTATAAATAGAGGACTCCTCTTCCTTCCACTGTTGCCCCCTATTAGCCTCAAACTGGCTATGGGTAAGGATTGGGGCAACCTGGTTTTGATGTTTTGGCAGCGGATTTTGCACTATACCTATGTTTGGTGGTGCTACTGCTGTGGCTGGTGTTGTTGTTGTTGTTGTGGTCTCTTAGCCTTCAGGGCGGCAATATACTTTCTCATCTCTTCCCAATCAATACCCCCTTGCTCATTCAGATCGTGGATATAGTCCCAGAACTGGAAACAAGCATCCACCGTATGTCCAGATTGTCTATGGAAGACACAATGCCTGGAGGCATCAGCATTCTAGGGCCAGACTGTTTTCTCTTTTGGCAAAACAAAGTATTGGCTGCCATAAGAGCGTTGAATATGTCTACTAAAGACTCCGGTAACGGAGGATAAAACGTCCTTTTAGGACCTGGCGGTTTTCTCTGCTGATTGTAATCGCCTGGGGGAGGCACATGTTGTTATGCTGGCTGCTGACCTGGCTGGTTGAACGTCTGCTGAGGCTGATTGTAGGCCGGCTGATATGGTTGCTGAGGCTGCCTGAAGCCCTGTTGGTTTGGCAATCTCTGCCCTATGTACTATGGCTGTTGTTGCTGGTTTTTTACAAACTGTGGCTAGTTGTTATTCATGGTGTTGATTTGTTCCTGAGAAAGTGTGCCTTCAGTGGTCAGACCCATATTAGAAGGATTTGGCATAATGGGCTTTCGGGGTGGAGGCATGTTGGGTCTGTGAGGGTCAAAGACACTGGAGAATGTTGCATCTTTGAATGCATTCTGGCAATAATGTGCCCTCTCATATAATTCGGCCATATGGCCAGGTTGTTTAGAGTGAGGACCAGCTTGTATTTGGGGGTAGCATTGGAAATCATCATCTTCACTTGTTCAGATTCAGATAGATGATCCTTGATCTTCTCTGCCATACCCCTCCATCTATCAGCAAAGGTGATGAAGTCCTCATCCGGCTTCATCTTTTCAGCCACTAAATCAGTTATAGACAAGGAAGGTGCAACTCTATCTTGATATCACTGGATAAATTTCCTTGACACAATATTATAAACTTCCACATCAGACGAATCCAAAGAGAAAAACCACTCGAGGGCTAGTCCCTCTAATGACTTCCTGAATAAGAACGCCAATGACCTCTTGTCATTCTGCCAAAAGGAAGATTCGTACAACTCCTTCAAGTGGGTGAAGGGGTTACCAGAACCATTGTACTTTCTATACACGGGCATCTCAGAAGGCGGCAAATGAAATACCGGCAGATTGGGGATAGATGTTGGGATCCAGGCGGGACGCGAAGAACGCAGCAGAAACAACGAACAAAATATCCCGCCCGATGCCCGCTGATCTGATTCAGAACGAAAACTAAAACCGAAAAATCGGGTCGAAATCTGATTACCATGCGCGGATTTAAATCTGCTTCCGTCTTGGTTCCGTCGAGGCGATGTCGCGAGCCGCACAAGCGTCCGGCCTCCAGCTTATCATGAACAATTGTTTAGTCTAACTCAACACTTACATTTCTCGATTTTCTTTTACTTGTCTAAGTCTGCATACCATCGCAGCTCTGGGAACCATTTCCAATATCTCATATTGGAGATGCTAATTCTCCAATAGATATGTAAAATGTTAATAATAAAAATGTCTAAAACTTCTTTCAAGTTTCATATTCGTTTTTCCAATATTCTTATATTGGTTGTAGTGGGAGAACTGCTACTTCTCTATCTCAGCTGACCTACCTACATCCTTTCAGGTGTGGGTTCGATCATTTAAAATCTTACTACTTGCCTTTCTCAAAGGCACATCATAAATATCTCTTCATCTTGGTCTATCCAAATAAGAGATTTCATGACAATGATTGCCTTTCAAAAAGGCATACCATGAATACCTCTTCACCTTGATCTATTCAAATAAGAGGATTCATGATACCTGATTAGGATAATGACTTTCACTTACCCATAAAGACATTCTTTAGAGTTTTCTAGTCATTCTGAGTATGAGAAGTATTGGCATCCAATATGCCAACATCCCAAATAGACGACATTTTAGTGAACGAAGGAAATAAAGTGATTTAAGTAGATAGTTCTTATAATTCAATTATGGTCTTTTATCTTAAATTATTTCTCACTATTTTTCGATGGACTGTATAACCTTCAGGTATACAGAACGGAAGACTCCAACGGTCTCCTAGTGAGGATCAGAATTTCCAAGAATCACAGTATGACCTCGAATAAACACATAGTATCATACCATTATCTTAGAGTAACCATCTCATGGTAATTGCAACTCCTTGCAATATCCGATCTTATTTCGGCTCCCAGGTCTTTAATGGTCCCGAGTAAACAAAGTAGACCATTATACCTGATCTAAGCTTTACCATCAATACGTGACAGAGTAGAGTAAGAATGTAGCTCCCAGGTAAACGCGAGGATAGCTACACCGCTCCTCTATTCCAATCTCAAGGCATCAAGATGCCATAATTAATAGTCATTTCATCAGATGATGGTAGATCTCAGGTAAACACATAGAAACTGCCATCACTAAATCAAATTCTAAGAATTATATTGATGGAGAGCCACACGGTACATTCTCAATGACTCGCGTTCCGACTTAGACTTTATGTTGAAGGTTTTGTTTATTTTAAGTTGGTCTCATCCTAGGTGATAGTTTATAAATATATCGAATATATTTAACTATACTTAGATATTAGCAATCTATTCATAATCAAAAACTAAAAGCATGCATCATCCATATATGTTCATTATGCGGTCATAGACAGCACGGTGATTAACTGGAACCAAACAATTAACCACCAAAACTATATAACAATTGTATAATCTAAACATGCAAACACATAGCCACTGGTGATCTCAACTTCTGTCGCCTTCCTAGTTGCATTTGTGGATCATCCTTGTCTCTCCTCGGCCGGCGCGATCAAATACAAATAATATTTATTTTGAAACAATTTCAAATACAAATAAATTATAAGAGAAAGCCTTATGGCCGAGTACAATAATAGAGGGAGATAGAATTACATTGGAATGAGGGAGAGAGAGGGAAGCACACAGGCCTCATTAATTAACATTTAATTAACTCATATAACACATTATATGACAATCCACAAAATCACACACCATCACATGATATGAAATTTAACTAAGTGCATATTCATGACCACCACAAATTTTAACCATCCACACATGATAAAACACATCACATGAAGACTAAAATTTTGAAAAATAATAATTTTGATTTTCTTAAAATTTGGATTTCAATCAAAATTGGATAATTTGAATTTTTGAAAATCATATTTTCTAACATACATTTAAATCTAATTTAAAGCATCAAACACATCAACATGTGCACACAAAGCTAAAATTAAAATTCTAAAATATTACATGCATAATTTAGAACAATTCTAAATTAATTAGTCTAACTCTTAGATTAATTTTAAATCACATTAATAACTATTATTAATGCGAAACAATCTAACATTTAGATAGAATTAAAAATTCCTAAATAACACTTATAAAAGAATTTTTAATTCCAATTATTAATTATTTAAAAACTCTTTGTTAAGGACCCCTTTATTAAAACATATTTCTCAATAACTATTATTAAGAAATAATAATTAGAACATTTCTAATTAAAATAGTCTAACAATTAGACTTAATGTACTCTCTTAATAACTTTTATTAAAAGATTATATTAAGTGGATTAGATCTTTAAAACTTTAATTAAAAGATCCAAGAGAAAATTAATTAATTATCTTAATAACTATTATTAAGACATAATTAATCCTTAATAACTTTTACTACGGTTTATTCTCATAAAATAATTAACCTCATTATAACAATTATAAAAAGGGTTAATTAAACACTTAATAACCTTTTATTAAGTGTCTTTTAATTAAAACATTAATTTCATAACAACATTTTCTAAGAAATTAATGCATTAATCTAATCAGTTAACTTAAATAAAAATTAACAACATTTGTTAATTATATTTAAGGTCACGATCTTAAAATAATTAACAACACCTGATAATACATAATTTAAGATCTAAAGAAACCCCACTGATCACTAACATATTAAATTAATATTAACAACATTTGTTAATAAGTTTAAGATCACATCTTAAAGTAAATATAGAAATTAACACTTGTTAATTAGGTTAAGATCACATCTTAAAGAGTCCCTCTAAACACTTAATTAAAATAATGATTAGCAACAATTGTAAATAGATATTTAATAAAAATATAAATTTAAACATTTTAACATCCAGTTAATAGGGGGGGGGGGGGGGGGGGGGGGGGGAGCATTATTAAAATAAATGCTTTAGAGGGAAGAAGGGGTTAAAGGATTATAGGGGCTAAATAGGGCTGGCCCAATGGGCCCAGGGCCGAGCATGGCCTAGACCCCGCCTGGCTCGAACCAGGCAAGGCCTGGGCTCAGGCCTGGGCCGGTTCCTCTTGGCCCAGCTAGCCAAGAGCCTGGCGCGCTCGGGCCGGTCCAGGCCCCGCTCGAGCCGGCGCAGGGCCGGCCGGTCCACGCGCCCAGCGCGCCACTTGGCCGGGCTTGGGGCTAGGGTTTCTGCCCAGCCTTTCTTTCTTGTTGCTGCACTTTGGGCGGTGCCGCCGCCATTGCCAACGTCCAAGGTCGCCAAAACCTGCAAGTGGGTGGCCCCTCCATCCTCCCCCAGCACCGGCTATGGCTGGCCGGCATGCGCATTGCCGCCGGTGACCCCAAAACCCCCGTTTAGACTGCTTCACAACCGTAGCTATGCACCTTTTAGTTTCCAACCTTTTGAAAATATTAATGGAACGGGGAACTACACCGCCAGCCGCCGGCCACAACAGGATTCTTTCGGGGATAAGGAGAGACAGTTGGTTGTACCAACAAGCTCAAGGACAGTGGCCGATCACCATGAATGCCCCTTCCAAGCCATGAAGCCATGTTCTTCATCTTCATGAAGAACCAAACCAAAACCCCAACAAAAAAAACTGATTTTTCTCCATAGAATTAAATATCATATATTAAAGTTCATCCTATGAACAAATTCGTGTGCGAGAAAAATAAATTTATACATGAAATTAATTCTAGAACATTAATTTAGTCATCCTGAAACAGATCAGAGCGGAACCTGGCTCTGATACCACTGTTGGGATTCGGGCGAGACGCGAAGAACGCAGCAGAAATGACGAACAAAATATCTCACCCGATGCCCGCTGATCCGATTCGGAACGAAAACTAAAACCAAAAAATCGGGTCGAAATCTGATTACCGTGCGCGGATTCGAATCCGCTTCCGTCTCGGTTTCGTTGAGGTGATGCCGCGAGCCGCACAAGTGTCCGGCCTCCAACGGTATCCACGCGATCCTCCGCGGTGGTTCGTCCTCGCTCCCTCGTCCGTATCAGCTCGTTCGCTGAAGATCCGTCGCCGCAACGATGTCTGGAAACCCGCGAATGAGAATTCCTGACTTTCGGGAATCACCCGCGGTGGAGACGGAGACTGTTCCGGCGCCTCGAACAGGGCGCCCAGAGGAGGAGAGAGAAAGGGGGACGGCCATCAAGGGTAAATCCTGGAGCTTGGCCCAGGGTTTCTCAACAGCGCGTATATATATATTAAGTCGGCGCTACTTTTCACAAAAGTCCCCGAGTTAATATAAATCCCACTTAAGTACGACCGACTGAGAATCTTATTGCGTGTGACCCTCTAGGCCCATTAACCAGTCCGATTTTCAGCTCGTTAAGTCCAATAACTAGTTATTGACTTATTGTAATTAATTAATATCTATATATTAACTAATTACTTAACCGAATTAACATCGCATATAAATTCGGTCGGACTTCTGATCAAGTTGGGTGCCAAGCAACACCACATGATCTCGGAAGGTAATGGGGTTCAGCAACCCACTCATGGAACCTATCCGTCCACAGTTACCGCGTGGCTATAATCCTTCGTTCGCACAATGCTCTCGAGTTAACCTAGGGTATGGTCAACTGTCAAACCCTAGATGGTCAACTCACTTGAATCAGACTCCGCTGTACAATATCTGAAAACCTCTTTTTTGATATTGTTTCTGCTCTGGCCAGAGACTCCTGCGGATCTATTCTAGAGCATTCTCTCTCTAGTTACCTAAAAGTGAACGATCCTTTATTGAACACACAATCACCTTCGAAGGTCTTCCGCTGGACCCGATCCTTGATTATTAAAGATCCCTTGGATAGGGATTCGTAGGTCAAGGTCAAAGTCCAGAAGTCCACCGACAAGGTATTTTTGGTGTCTTAAGTCCAAGGATCAACCACGCCACTGTGACGATGAATCAAGCCGATTGACAATCAGATAAATTACCATTCGGCGATTCATGTCGGATCAGTTTAATGAACTCACTCCCCAATAAGCACCTACAGGTTTACCATTGTGTATCCACACGAGTAACTAACGAGATCAGTCACCCTCATTATATGAGGTGGAATAACTTGTACTAGTCTTATCGGATGTTTGATGTCCTTCTCAAACATCATACGACTATGAACAATTGAGAATATATGTTTATAAGTCATAAGTCTCATTATTATGATCTCATCATAATCTGATGACTATTACACATATTCATTGACTTCATTATGCGCAATTATTAATATGCCAATCTACATAATGAATTTAATGCAATCAATAAGTGAACCAGATTGAAATAGGTGCCTTATTATTGGCTTAGAGGACATCTATATCCATTAATAGACACTTCAGGAACAGCCTTACTCCCATCATCTTCTTGAAACTATTGAACTACTCATCCATACGGTCCATCTTTGTAAGTAGAGCTTGAGTCACTAGATCAATATGAGGAGGAGGAGGTGGTGGAGCATGATAGGCTTGGCTCCTGGAATAAGTGGGGCAAGGGGGCAGTATGGTTGTGGTCCGGCAACGGTCTGCCATGCCCGAAGGCATTTTGGTAAGTCGACATATGCGGTCTGGCCGGATATCTTGAGAAAGACAATTGTGTCCCAAACGGCCGGGGAGTTGAAATATGAAGGCCCTCCATAGCCTGATGAACGGGAGAAGCATGGCGAGGAGGAGAAACTTGATGAATAACAGGGGGAACCACAATATTCAGTTCGGCAGAACGCAAGGGCGTCTTCCCCTTCAGGATAGATTGGATTGACTCGAGTTGTTGAGGATCCACATGGGTAGCCAGAGCTCCCAGAACAATTACCAAATTAGGAGGATTGGTGAATGAAGGCTCAGCCTGATCTTGAGTCTCCTCAAAAGTAGGATTGGAGATCACATGTATATGAGGATGATCAATACTAGAGTCGTACTGGTCGTGAGTAAAGTGGACTTGACCTTGAGGGGCATGGATGTCTCCCTCATACTCAGGATGATAGTAATTGGGGTTGTGGGGGACATTAACATCTCCCCCGTTCTCAGAATAATAATCAAATCCACGAGAGGCATTAGCATCTCCCTTGTATTCAAACATGGCATCATGCTCGTAAGCAACCATACCCAAAGTTTTACCTAATCGTAACATCATGATGTTAAGTTTTGGCCAAGAATTTCAAACACGTTGCACAAAGTTTAACAGACAAGTGGATGATTACGTTGATGTAGGATTCCTTATTGAATTACTTGAGTTTTTAGACACAAATTTGTAGACACGCTAATTTTGACGTCATTTCGAGTAAATTTCATATCATATAATAATGTCTCAGAATGGTCTGATATTTAATCATTGATTAATTTTTATTGATCTTTTTGAGTGTCGGGTTTAACAGACATGTTTAAGTTAATCAATTGAATTGATTTTAACTCAAATTTCAGTTAAAATATAAGGAAGTCTAAAAGACCTCTACCCATGTAGACGCCATTTAAACTTTGTTCTTATTTTAACGTTTAAATTTGAATTTTAATCAGTTGATTAATTAGCTAAACGGCGTCTGTAAGCGTTGACGCGTTTTAGGTTTCCTAAGCTATTTCTACTTCTCTTCCGGATGTTTATCCTTATCTTAATTAGTATAAAAGACGTCTATACATGTAGACGCGTTTTAGCTAATACATATAAAGATAAGTTTTCCCGGATGTTTATCCTTATCTTAATTAATCTGAAAGGCGTGAGCTAGGGTAGACGCGTTTTAGATAATTACAGATAAAGATGAATTAATCTGTATTTATCTGTTGGTTAAGATGGATAAATCCTAAATTTTTCCATGTAAATCCACGGACGCAGAAGAAGTCTATAAATTCCTTGCATCTTGAAAGTTAAAAAAAAAAAGAGAGAGAAGAGAGAAGTTAGAATCAGAGTTAGTGATTGAAGATCGAAGCAACGACGTCCAAACGCCGAAGCGCTGCTGTTTCCAGAAGTCGGCGTCCATTCTTCATCCAATTCAAGGCTTCATCCAATTCGGCCTAAGTGTTTCATTTCTGCACTTTCATTTTACATCTTCATTAATCTCTCATTCTTCATCATCACTTCATGCAACACACACCACTATATCACTTTTCAAAACCTATTTGATCAAGGGGTTTCAAAAGCCATTAAACAAGTAAGTTTGCTGTTTAGTTGCATGTTTAAAATTATGATTAGAATGGATATTGCTTCTACTTAAGTTCTCATCATTGTTTCTTCATTTCTCTTTCTACTTTCTTATAAGTTGCAAAAAGGAGAATTAAAGGGAGTAAATCAAGCACAAAGTCACAAGAATCTCTGGACGTACCTCAACTTCAGATTCAACAGCAAGAACAAAGATAAGAAAGGGCTCTCTTTCTTCAGCCGGCTGAAGGAGGGGAATCAAGAACTCAATATCTTCCACGTTTAAACAGGTAGGCGATCAAACTTTCTTTTAGAACTTTTTAGTTAAAAGTTTCTGGCGATCACTTAACGTAGTTTCTTTTTAATAGGCTTTGTTTTGCACTTAAACAACATAGATTTTTCATGATAATCACACAGTCATTCTAAGCACTAACAAAATTCACTCAACGGGGTAGGATCCGAGTTTTAGTTTAATTTTTCCACCATTATACTCTATGGTTCTTTCTCAACGTTATGAATAACTACTCAAGACTTCAATTGGTACAACCAACCCAATGAACAAGGAGCAATACCTTACTTTTAGGGACTTACGGAGGTCTTAACACCACTAGTCTGACCGAGGGACCGACCCAGTCAGATAGAGGTGAAGATGCTAAGAAAGGTGTGCCTATGAGGCTCAATGCAGATGACCTACGGCCTGGATGGCCTCTAATGTAGTATAAGATAGATATAGGTAACAAAGAAACCAAAGATCTGAGGACTGATGAGCAAAAGAAGGAACTGTTTGAATCGCGTCGCTGTTCACCGACGCTATTCAAGACAAAAGCTTCTTCTGTTAACAGAACCTCAATCAACAGCGCCAACAGGAATATGAGGCTGAATAGCGTCTTGCCACAGCGACGTTGTTTGAATCACGTCGCTCTATCTAGATGTTATTCAGAACCCAAAAGTTGTAAACAAAGAGCAACTTCGGGGACAATCCCCTCCCAAGTTATCAGGATAAACATAAATCTAATTGATCATGCAAATTCAAGTTAAACATATTTATTATCATGCAAACAAACATAAACTCAATCAACCACACACTTCCTATCACACTCACAACTTCCAATCGATCAAGGGAGGGGAAGATCTTGCCACAAGGGGTGTGCACATAGTGCACATAAGGATAAAGGTAACTAAAATTCACCAATTGGTAAAAGGAGTGCCCAAGGGACACAAGTGGTACACCGTGGGTGCCCGATGATAAAAAAGCAAGAACAAATACTAAAAGACGGCAAAACCAAGTCCCACCATGATCGCCAAAAAGCCGTGAACACTCAAATCGTATGTAATATTCATGAATTTGTGTTATCTATATGAATAGTAAAACTATTAAAACTAAAGAAAACGTGATCGTCAGAAACTTTAAAAAATTTCAAAGAAAGATTGATCGCTTACCTTTTCAAATTTGGGAGATTGAGTCCTTAATTCCCTCTCTTTGGCTGGCCAAAGAAAGAGAGCCCTCTTGTTAATGTGTTCTTGCTTTTTGTCAGTCTTGATTGTTATTACTTTGAATCTCCTTCTTTCTTCTTCTTTGTACCTTGCAAGAAAGATAAAACAAGAAAGAGTCTAATTAGAACTAAAGTAGAGTAGTATCTATTCTAACAAATAATTTAATCATGCAATTAAACTAATCTACTCACTTGATTGGTGTTCTTTAAACCCCTAACATGCATATGGGTATGGAAAATAATGATGTGTGTGTGTGAACATGAAGTGATCATGATGAACTATGAAAAATCAGTAAATAAACTATATGAAATTAATGAAAAGCTAGAAAGAAATTAGGGAAAGAAGATGGTTGGTTGGCTCCTCCATAACCTTGATCTTCAAGATCTTCAAGGGAGGAAGAGGATGAGGAAGAATAAGCCTTGTATGAAGCCTCTCTTGTTGTCCACGTTTTTCTCCTTTAAGGCCTCCAAACACCTTGTCTTGAGCTTCAAAATCACCAATTGCCAACCTTTTTCAAAGGTCCAAAGGGTATTGTATATATAGAGTGTGGTTTAGGGTTGTTTTGGGCTTCAAAATGACTCTCTCCTACAGTTGGACTTACCTTGGATGAGCATGGAGGAGTTTACAACCTTCCCAACTTCAGAAACTGGATTATCTCGGCTAAATCATGTTTATCAGGAAACTCACAAATTGTGTCACCCAGACGAGACGCCATTTGACTAATTAAAGCGGCCAAAATAGAAAGAAAATTTGAAAGGAAACTAAAAAAGATTAGGAAGCTTAAATTGCGTCTCTCTAGGGCGACGTGCTTTAGATAATTAGGAAATCAATTCGAATTAAAAATCGAAAATCTAGATGGATTAGGACTTAAATGGCGTCTCCCTTGAACGACGCTATTCAATTAAATCTATCTGAATTTAGGAATTTAATTCCGAACTGATTTCAGTAGAAATCTAAATGGCGTCGTGCATAAGCGACGCTAATCAACAAAATTCGAGAAAAATTAATTAATAAAAATTAATTAATTATTAAAAATTAGACCATTTTGGGGTATTATAATTATGACATGAAATTTACAATATATGAAGTCAAAATTAGCGTATCTACAGCCCTGCTTCTACCCAAGGTTGCCCTGCTTCTACCCAAGGTTGCCCTGCTTCACCCATGCCTATGTACAGGTGCCAAATAACTTACATTGCATCATATAGGTTAGTTGCATTCATAATAAATCAACTACATTTAATTAAATTAAATAAGAATAAGAAAATGTAACAAAACTTACCAGAAGCTCGAGATAATCGAGGAACTGACGCCGAAGGGCCATCAGCTGATGGTGCTGAGGCGTTGTGTCTATAACTGGACGCCACCTGCTGGCCAGTGGAATGGCATTTGGACGGATTGGCCTCGCTCAACCTAGAGGAAAGTAATAATAACTCCATATCTGCATACATGAGCATTTAAGTTATAAATCATCATAATCATGCATCAAATCATAACATAGCATTAAAGAAAATAAAATTCACTAAATCATACCTGGAGGAACGGCGCGAAGCCACTAACGGTGGTCTCGTGGTCAAGCACGACCGCAAACAGATCAGTAAAGAGATAGACCAGAAGGGCCGCACCCCAAGCATACTCTCCTAACTTACTTAAATCTCCTAAAAGACTCAGGAAACGACAATGGATGTAGTCGCCCTTCGTCCCAAAAAGCAACCTACCAAAAAGGAAGACTAGGAAGATCCTAAGCTCTCTATCTACTCTCTCCCTGTCTCCCTCATCCCAGCAATAGGTTGCCCCAGCTGACCTAGATAACCTATCTACAAACATCTCATGGGACTCACCCATCTTCTGCCTAGGGTTCTTCAACCCCAGGGCATCTACCACCTCTACCCTGATCAAGGTCCTAGACTCTTTATCCCTCAACCCAGACACCTCTATACCTAATAGGTTCTCTTCCATATCTCTGTAACCTAGATAGGTGATCCCACTCACCGCCCGACCCTCTACCCTAAGGCCGGTAATCCTAGCTACATCCTCCAAGCTGGGGATCATATGTCCCTATGGCATTAGGAATGCCCGGCTCTTCAGATCCCACCTCTCCCTAAGAACCTGAAGTAACACTAGATCGAGCCAGAAGGACTCGAAGTCTAGTAGCTCATTGAACCCTATCTACCGCAGTCGTACCTTTTGGAAATCGGGCAGACTACGGTAAGTAGCAACCACTAAGTCCTATGAAATGCGAGCCCTTATGGTACCCTGCAATAACAACTTAATCATTTAAAAGGCAATTAAAATTAATTTTTAAAAGAAATTTGGTCTCTTGGCCACTGTTTTGAATGGCATCGGGGATGGACGACGCCCTTTGAAAGGCGTCGCCTGGTCCCGACGCCATTAGACCATGGGTCCGTGGACCCGTGGCCGTCCCTCTTTTCTTGGTTCCCACTCCCCAAAAGTTATAAATAGAGAGTTTTAGAGCTTACCATCAAGGGACAGGCCTCCTCGGGCGGTGCCGTCACCAGTTCACCCGCTTATGCCGCAGGTAGAGGATCCTCGGCTTCCATGAAGGCCGCCGCCCCTGCGAGGGTCGCCGCCACATCCACTCCTTGTGCGGGGACCTCGGCGATCCCCTCCTCTTCATCGATATCCATCGCTGGGACGGCTGCAATTCGTTGTCTCTTCCCACTTGGACTGCCTCGATCCATGGTAACCAGAATGTGAGGGAGTTTAGGACATATGAAGGGGGCGTGAGAGAGTGTGAGAGTGAGTGAGAGGATGAGAGGGAGATGATCGGAAGTAGGAGCTGCCACCGGAGATGGCCGGAATAACTAGAAGATCGCCAGAGCTCGCCAACGTCGCCGGAGAAGTAAAAGAGTGAAGAGAGAGAAGGTGTAAGGGAGAATGAGGAAGGAGAAGGGGCTCGAGCTCGCGAGGCCTCAAAAAATAAATTAAAAGGCGTCGGCCATGCAAGATGAGATTCAGTGGCACATAAATTGAGGCGGTGTTTGTCTTCTGAAAATAATTGAAAGGCGTCGACCATGAACGACGCCATTTGAGAAATTATTGCGTTTATCAGTCAGAGCCGTACCACGAAAAGTCTGGAAATAATCGAAAGACGTCGACTATGGGCGACATTATTCAGAGGAATTAATGCATTGGAAATTGTGCAAAGTACATTGAAATTATGATAGGCGTCGACCATGGGCGACGTAATTCATGGAATTAAATGCCTCAAAAATTAAAAAAAAAATAGGAGAGAGAATTGAAAGGCGTCGACCATGCCCGATGTGATTTAGGCTATTTTTGAGGAATAAATTTTGATTTTTGAAAATTGAATTTATATTAAAAGGTGTCACTCTGAGTGAACGCCATTTGAATTAATGTGCTCGAAACACTGATTTTAGAGGAAAATGAGATGTTTTGCTTAAGAAAAATTTTGAAAAAATTGCACAAAAATAAGGAGGGATCTTCATTGCATTGAAGGAATGATTTTTCATTAAAAATAAAATTGAAAAAGTACATCAAGCTTTGAACAGAAGTTGAGAGCTCTCAAGCTAAATTTTCTGAAGCTCTTTTACATAGTTTTTCCATAGTTTCCGATTTGTTTCATGAGGAAGTTTGACACAACGGGTGAAACCGATGTTCCACAAGGTTGCAATGAGTTCAGTCACCTCGAAGTCTTCATCAGTTCCCAAGGCTCGCTTCTTAATTGGAGAAAGATTAGATATCTCAGAAAACTCATAGTGTGGCATGCCCAGTTGAGGATGACAATGATGTGGATTATACAAGATGAACTCAGTTGCATCGATCAGTCGGAGCTCTGTGCCAGCGTAACAGTGCACCCGAACCGCCTTTTTCCTAAGAGCTAATGGTGTAGATTCGAAGTCAGTCCTTGGCAGGGTCTTAAAGTAATTGCGCCAGTCAGTTCGAGTTTTGAGGTTGGGCACTCGATTGGTCATATTGTTGTTGAATTTCACTATGTTGGCAATGTGAAAGATAGGACTGCGCTGATATATCTGGGACATCTTGGGAACCTCTTCCTCATTGTGATTGAACTTGAAGTGGAAATCGATCCATAGGGCAATGAGTAGTATGCTGCCATATGGAGGATGAGCGATAGAAGCCGCTGAGAGCCCACTGTAGAGATAGGCTAGGACTGTTGTACTTATCTATTTACCCCTAAATATCCCGCAAATTGCACTGAGCTGATATTATACTAATATGTTATCTTAGGCTGGGAATAGGAGAGCTTCAGTCAAACATGTAGTGAACGCGATCATCACGGTCTCTGTATCTTTCTCCTTGACTTCTTCCATTTTTTTCAAAGTCCATTCTGCCAGCTTCTCTAGATTGATTCCTTTATGAGTGAGAACGCTTTGGATTTATTTGGATTTTTCATGATCTTTTATAAGAACTGATGACAGGTGATTTTCTCTCCTATGAATAGCATATTTGTCACATCAGGTTCATCACTGTTGGCCTTGAGTTTTGGAAGTCTCAATAGAAGTTCAGCTTCTTCTAGGAGGATGGTAGCTTCGAAGGAAGTAAAGAGGAAAGTGTGTGTTTGAAGATGCCACAGTTCAATAAGAGCGCCCATCGCGGCCCAATCTATACACACACTCTTATGATGCTTAGCATGAATAACCAAGTCTTGGATATGCCACTTTGAGATAAAGGATTGCATAGAAAGAGAAGTCTTCTCAACTAGCTTTGGAATCTATGGAAGTGAAGTAAACTTTCTTGGACCAGAGAAGAAAGGATATCCCTAAAAGAAAAAGAAATTGGCATGGTCTTATCATATTAAATAAGAGAATTTGGACCATAGAGAAAACATATAGAGGAAAAGAAAATTGAATAGAAGAGAAAGCTTACCTTTAAGTTAGGATTTCGCCCACTAAGATGACTTTCTATGCTAGAAAGCCTTGTGATTTCCCTCCTCGCCTTCTTGTTTGATGAAGAATCTCTTGAAAAGCTCGACATCTTTCTCCTTGTTTGCTTGATCTCTTCCTTTCTTCATTTCTTTCTTTCTCCCTTTCTTTCTCTCTTAAGCTTGTGAGAGAATCCCCTTACTAATGCTTGTTGTGATGAGTTGAATTGAAAGGAGAAGGTTATATAGAAGGGATTTACATGGTTAGAGAGCCCTTTACGAATTGGAAGAGGAGATTTGAGAGAGGAAACATGTGTCCGGAGCAGAGTCAGAAAGTAGTTGTTTCGGTAAGTTGAAAGGCGTCACCTCAAGACCACGTCATTCAAATGACATCAACTCAGAGCGACACCATTTAGAATATTTCTGCTGCCTTCCGAAAATTGAATATTTAATGCTATTTGAATATTTGCTAGAAATTGCTGACGAAATTTGAGTGCAGGAAAATAAAAATGGAGCTAGAATTTCAATAAAATCCTACTGTAATCATTGGAGCAAAAAGATGGTTATCTCTTCACCTGTATTCTCTCATGTATTTGATTTACATTAGCATTACTATATGATAAATATTTGTTAGATTATATCAAGGACCTTGTGGTTCTAATGAAACTAGAATTGGAGTTCCTCTTTATCAAAACAATGATGATTCTAGAGAATTCTTAATCGCATGGATAAGCCGTTAGATTGTCAATTGATGGGGACGATGGTTACGCTTTTGTAAGACGGTACGTGGACAAACGAGCTTCAGCTTAATACTGAATTACAGGACTGGTGTCTTAACATATCAATAACAGTTTAACAATATTATCTTTGATTAATTTATATTTTATTTATTTTAATTTTCTTTTTAGCCCAACATGCATCATGTAGGATTTTGAAATCACTGTAGTAAAAATTAGTTAATGATTAAATTTCAGATCATTGATTTAATAAATCCCAACGTGATATGAAATATTCCATTCTGAATTGATCACTCAATTATCTTTGAGGTTTTCTTGAAGATATCTTTGGAATTCTTTCTTATGTGGATCTTTATCCCGAATTTCTTTGTTTCCTTTTAAGATCCATCACGGTTGAAATACGTCCACATTGGCTAGTAATCGCTCTCTACGGTAAAACCTATAAGGTTTGTGACCTAGGGTACTTCTCCTCGTAGAGGTTGATCGATTTCTTTTGTTTCTTTTGTCTATCTAATTCAGACAAGATCGATTTCATTGATCTCCTTAAAGTTACTTCACTGATCATTTTGAGAAAAAAATTCATCATGTAATGTTGAGAGTGTGTCTCATCACACTTTGACATCACCTTTTCAATTCATTCCACTTCATTTCATTCACCGCCGTTCATTCTATTTCACTTTACTCCCTTGCAAAGTCAATGCCAAGGTGGGGCAGCTATAGACACACTAATTTTGACTTCAGACTGAGTAAATTTTATGTCACAATTATAATACCTCGAAATGGTCTGATTTTTAATTATTAGTTAATTTTTATTGATTTTTCTTGAAATTCACTGATTGACATCGACCATGGCCGACGCCATTTAGATTTCTAGCCGAAATCAATTCAGACTTAAATTCTTTAATCGAGATCGATTTAACTGAATGACGTCGCCCATGGACGACGCCATTTAGGTTTCTTAATCCATCCCGATTTTCAATTTGAATTCGAATTAATTTTCTAATTATCTAAATGACGTCTTTCGTGGACGACGCCATTCAAGTTTCCTAATTATTTACACTTTCCTTTTGGATTTTCTTTCTTATTTTGACCCCTTTAATTAGTCAAATGATGTCAGAAGATTAATGGTAAGCGCACTTTGGCCGAGATTATCTAGTTTCCATGGTCGAAAAGGCTTCTAACTCTTAGAAGCTTATCCATGGTAATTCGTATGCGTAGGAGAGGCTTTTTGGAGTCAAATTACTCTAAACAAGCTCTCTATATATACTTGACTCCTTTGGACCTTCAAAAGAGTTGGCTATTGAGAGATTTGGAGCTCCCATCAAGGTGAAAGAAGGGCTCTCTTGCAAAAAACGTGGACAAGACTTGGAGCTTTACCTTCTTCTTCCATCTTCTTCCTTTGAAACTTTGAAGGATGATGGCTATGGAGGGGCCAATCTTCTTTTCTTCCTTTCCTTATTCTTCCTAGTTTTCTTAGTTTGATCATTCTTTTCTCATTGTTTTTCATTGGTTTTTCATAGCATAATTATTTCATTGATATTTGTATAGGTTGCCCCTTATATTGTGGTTGGATGCATGTTCAATATGTTTAAATAAAAATATAATAATTAATATGCTCACTGATATGATTATCCGATTTAACTATAATATGAAATTTTATCTGATCTCCTATGTTCATATGCTATCTAAATCACTTATTTGATCAGTCATGTTCTTACTTAATTAGTTGTCCATGCCATTTTTTGGTTAGTTTGTTGATCAACTTTTTGTCTCTTTCAATTTGATAATCATGCTCTAATCCCTTTTATTCATGATATTATGACCATGCTATGATCTATGATATGTGAACTTTGAATGATGAATATCTAAATAATTAATATGCTACTAGCCATGTGAGAATTTGATATATGCTATGTGAACCTCTTATGGATTAGAGGTTATTTGTTCGATAAGTGAACTAGCTAGAATATTATGAGATGAAACATGAAATTTACTAGTTGAATATTTTGATTTGATCATATGATCATATTGTTTTAGATCTGATTATTTGTATTAAAAAATATTCGTATGATAATAATTGACATATGACATGCTTCGTATCAATTCCTTGTTACATTATATGTAGAATTTGATCTGATTATCATGCTTAGTGTAATTATATGATTTGATTTGCAAAAGTTACTATATAATAAGTCCCATGGATTATTTGAAGTCTATTAAGTAATGGACTCATAAATCCGACAAAATGTTTTTTATGAAGAACCGAATCAGGATCCACCTAGGTGGGGAATCAAGCATGTTAGACCTTTGGAAGAACTTTTAGAAATTTATTTTTCAATTTAGTATTTTGATGTAATAAAATTAGTTATAAGAAAATTGATGTAATTTTCTTTATTTAGTGAGATTGAGAGTTGAGATATTAGTTGATGAATATTATAAACTTTAGTATTTTTGGACTATGTGATGGTAATAACATTTACTTTAATTGTCTTGTGGTATGTTCTCTCATATCTATTTTTTAAGCCGATGTTGCGTACTCGGAGTTTGATGTGAGTCGGTATACTGAACCGAATTTCGGGGGTGTAACAATAAATATAAATAGTAATAACATTAAATATAAAAAAATATATATGTTAATATTATTCAATTGATAAGTATAATACAAATATGTAAATATATATTATAGTATTATTCACATTTTAATGTCATATGAAATCCTTCTAGTTAAAACAATAATTCATAACTAATATTTACATTATTAAGATGTTGTTATTATTAATGTAATATATATCACAATATTACCTAGTAGTGTGACTAAATTAATTGATATTACTAAACATTTATCTCTGTCAAATATAATTATAATATTATTAATTAATATAAATATAAATATATATAGACTTTTATCCAAATGAATAAAATAAACTATTGTGTAAATGTTTGATTATTTATACGCATGTATAGTGCTTCATGTTTAAAATAAATAGTTTTAAAATATTTATTTTTTTCATGCATGGTGCTTCATATATATAAGTTTTATATATTCATTTTAAATTAATGCTTAGTGAACATAAGTGTTTTACAAGACAGAATTGCACTTAGACATATGCTAATAACAATATGAAATATGAGATGAAATGTACTTTGTGATCCACAAAAACATATAGGTACCAAGACAAACAAATAAGACCTAGTGACATATACATGAACATCATTGCATTTCTTAAAACATATTAGGCAGCATAGAATTCATGAAAATGAAGTCATTTTTTTATTTATATTTTTTCCTGCATCATTTCACTTGCTTTATCATATTTTATAGATAGTTATATATAAATTATGAAGATAAGTATTTTTAAATTAATTTTTGAGGTAAATGGTGATTTTTGATATTATTAGCGACAACTGTATTGATGAATAGCGACGGTGGTATCCATTGCTATTAATCAGTAGCAACGGCTTCAGCCGTCGCCTTTAGTTTTTTGGACAAGTCATGACTTTTAGCAACAGCCGTTTTTTGGACGTTGCCAGTAATCCCATTTCTTGTAGTCTATTATGCCTTGCTAAAATGCTATAACTGCGACAGCTTCCTGAGTAACAGTTGTTGCAATATTTTAAAAACATTGCAGCTACAACTACTGTCTGACCATCTCATCTAATGGTACACGATTACGGCGGAGGGGGGCGCACCCCATCTGGTATCGCGATTGGATGGTGGTTACAACTGAAATGCCCCAAGAGTACTCAGCAGGTATTTGCTATTATTTGAAAGGTACGAATACTCTTAGAGATGCAAATCCAAGCCTATGCAGATTAAGGATTCTGCAACTTATTTTAGGACAAGTCATGTTTGGCTGATACCCCTAACATTGTTTAGTTTTTAGGACTCGGAATTCAAATGCTTATTTTGAAAATTCATATCGTACCATAGAAAAACTTCACGCTTTTGAATTTTTCATGGAGAACTTGGTGTTGGCTTTATTGACTTGAAGTGGATGCATCCACACCTGTCCAAATTGATTTCAACATTTTATTAACCGGCGCGGATTCCAGTGGTCTCAAAATTGCCTAAATTTCATGTTTATGAATAAGTTTGACTTGGACGTCCATCATGGACACACCTAGATTATTAGGGCGCATGGCTGCAATTATGCCCTTGTGGTGTCTATCATTTCTCCCCATCACTGTGCTATCACTTGCCAATTACTGAAATTAAAACACAATAACTGAGGTTAGAACTCTTCAAAATTATTCAATCCTAATGCGAGATGGTACGTACATTGGTCAAAAATCTAGTTAGACCTCTGTGTCTTATGCCCATCTCTAATTTATTTCTATCTTTGTTTTGCTCTAGCTTTGTTGCTTTTTACTTCGGCTTTGTTGCTCTTCGCTTTAACTTCTCCTATACTTTTGGTAGAACAAAGTTTGATTTGTGTTCGAGCTCTATCTTCTACATTGGTGGATAAGGTAGAGTCGGACCATATTAAGAGGAGTTCCTCACTGCGTGGGTAGAGGAGTCTAAGAGTAGTGGTATCTGTGAGAGATCTACTTCTATAAATAGAGGGATACGTGGGAGAAGATGATGTTGGTTGATACTTCTCTCTCTCCTCAGAGCCTCTTCCTCTTGGTTGCTCTCTCCTTAGGGTACCACATCAAGCCCCTACAATTTGTATTGTGGAGCTTGTGGATGACTTGGTAGCCTCCTCACGTCGACGAGGACGATCTTTAAGTCCCTTCAGCCGCCGCATCATGAGGACCTACTGCTTTAGACAGTATAGGTAAATCTCACCCCAAATTGTATGATTTACCTACAGTTTCCATGTGCATTTTTCCTTCCGTTTTTCTTTTATGTATGTACCATACACGTTAGGACGCATGTTTATGAATTGGTTCAGCAAGTATTTCTGACTTTTTCCTAGCCATTCTGACTTGTTCTGGCTATAGCAGTACCCCACATCTCAACTGAGGCTCATAGGTGTGCAGGCTCTTGCAGGTGCCTTTTGACCATTAGGCTGAGGGAACAAACTGTGCACCAGCATGTGAGGAGAATTCCTGTTCTCTAGCATCAAGTGAAACTGACCAGATGACCACAATGAAACAAGTCCCAACAAAAAGCCTGACTTCGCCTGCCCTGAGTAGCAATCTGAACTAAACAGGGGCCACATTGGGTATAGAGTACAGGCTACGACCCTGAGATCTTTATAGCAACGGTGAAGTAATGCTTTCAATAGGACCCGAGCCCTAATTTCCTACAGAACACACTGTTGGAACCTTCAAAAGAGATCAAATTCCGTAGGATTAGGTTGAGTCAGCCTAGGCTTGTCTGCAAGATGTAGTACAGCCAAATGGCTTGCCATGTACAGACTTGTCAGCAGCTGAAACAGGTGAGACCAAATGGTGGTTTACAGTGGAAACACAGAGCAGGAAGCCCGAGTTAACTTTCATTTAAACAGCCTTTAACCCCCTATTATGGATACACGACAGAACGATTCTATTGGGAGGATGGACAAATGATGTGCCTGCTACAATTGGGCAGTGGTTAAAGAAAGATAAGGCAATGTTAAGTCATTGTTGCATGTAATGAGGGCAGCTATGGATGAGGATCCTCCATTGCAGATGTAGAGTACTACCCTATGGACATGCAAGGCCCCCATCAGCCCAGCACAGAAAGATCAAACAGGAAGCTATGACTCTCCAGAGTCCTGGCCAAGGTATCCAGTGAATGTGGTAGGTGCAATGCACACTTGCTAGAGAGATTGCAGTAAATTCAGCTTCAGAGTAACATGATCTCTAATCAGATATATGGGAATGTTAAAGGTAGAGATTGGGGGAATGTAGGGAGGAAATGTCGGCCTACCACATGCCAAATATCATGTTATAAATACTCGAAAGCAGAGGTGTAAAAGGATAGCTATAAGGCTGGATGCATTATCTTTTATCCTTCAAGGTGACGCCATATCCTTATACTCATCTACCCTCGTCATAATCCTTGAAAATTATCAGAAATAGATATATAAAGATTACATTATCAGATACTCGCTGAGTCAATAGATGATTCTCGTTATGTTGTTTCTGCACAAAAAGAAATTTCAACTTCCAAAACATAACTATTTATAAACTCCGTCGGACTAGTCCACGCATGTGAAAATCAACTTTATAAACAATTGATGAGTTAGATGAGCAAAGAAGAAAAAACAGATGGATAATCAGATAATCAGTTTCTCATACATGTATCATTATCCATACCCAAAATTATCCAAATATGGGTAATTTCAGGTCATACCCCTCCTTTAGCTTCGAAAGTGGACAGATGAACAGATATCTGTATGTACTTTGCACGTTCAATAGGCCAGATTCCATGATAATACAAACACAAGGGGCACCAGAGAGATTAAAATAGAACCATAAGCAATCTAATAAAGATCAATGTTAATAAAAAATAATGGAGGTTCACTAAGTCATAAACTGCATTTAATCTGGAGAAAGCATGCCGTCACACTCGGCAAGAATTATCATTCAAGATAAATGGCAATATTGAAAAATATATGCCTTGTCAGATAGTTTTCTTTGAACGCTTGAACCTTTCTCCATAGTAATAAGCACTACCCACCATCAGAGCAACTGTGGCACCCTGGACCACCACTCGAGCTCTCATCAGCTTCTGGCCCAACTGGGAGTTTCCTTGTCTGAAACTGATAAGGCCAGCAGTAAGCACGCCAGCAGTAAGAAGTGCACCTGAGATGTGGATCAACCGCATGATGTATGAAAGACATGTAAATCAGAATGGATTTGTTTATGATATCAGGCAAGAATTTCACCCAAGATTTATTTAAACATGAGGAAGCCCTCCACGACAAAGTGATGGTCAGTAAAGTTGGAAAGTAAAAAAAGGGAGTTTATTTTATAATCAAAGGAAATAGCCTCCTCTTGTGACAATAGAAAATATCTCTGAGAGAAGGGCAACCCAGTGTCACAGTAAAAAATATATCTACCATTGCAATTTCTTTATGATCCAATGAAAAAATGTACACATGGTGACAAGAAGGTCTAATGGAAGGAAGCACAATAACAAAATACTGAAAGACAAAATGACATAAAGTCGGATTCAAGGAAGATTAGTGTAGAAGGTGTGTAGTGTTATGTCGTAATTTACAATATTCAACTAAATCTTGACAGCAGAAAGAGTATCTACACATTCGGCTGAATGTAAGTTATGCTACGTAGGGATTTGTTTCCTTTTCAGTACATAGCTAGGATGGGTATGCCAACTTCTACTGATGGGGCTCATGTAAGGAGCCACAGTTGAAGGTAATGTGCTCACTCCTGGACGGTCAATGTCCAAGAAAGCATACCACAAGCTGATTTTGGAAATTTTCCAAATCTTTCCAGCATCTGATTCAAATAATACAGACACAAGCTCAACCCAAGAGGTTACATAGGCTGAGATGCAAGTGTAGGATTGCAATTCAGGGGTGTCTACTATCGAGTGCTTCAGACAGATGGGACCTCCTTCATTAAGAGGGAGGGCCAACATAAGATTGTTGAGGGCAGGACTAAAAGAGACTGAGAAGATAGTTAAGGCTCTCTGATGCCCTAAGGAGGATAAGGTTCGCGATAAAGATTGCTCTCAATCTGATTGTAAGGGGAATATTAGTTGGAAAGTTTCATAGCAACATCCAGAGAGTTCTTTCCTGACTATCTGCATGACAATAAGGAGATGGAGTTCTTGAACTTGGCCTAGGCATTAATGAAGGTTGTTGAGTATGAAACCAAATTTACTAAACTTGAAATATGCCTCTCACATCTGTAATGATGAATAGAGAAGAGTTCAGAGATCTGTGGAAGACTCCATGATCGTAAGATTATGGCGGTTGTGCCAAGGACAGACTACATAGTTGAATAGGAGAACGAAAGGTTGCTGAGAAGAAAGGAAAGCAGCAGGAAAGAAAGGTGCCCTAGCTTTGTTTGTGTGCAAAGAAAAAAAAAGGAAATGCCAAGATCCAGGTTGAAGTTTGGCCCCTAAGAACTCTGAGATTCGAGACTACTCATTAGTGAAGGCTGAGGCATGGTAGGAAAGATTGTTGGCAAGCATTAGGAAGGTGCTTTGCGTGTGGAGAAGTTAGGCACATGATGAAGGACTACCCAAAAGCAAGAACTAAATCAGCGTAGGGATAGAAGAAGTTCAAGGCCCAAGCTAGGGTCTATGCACTTACTAATAGATGCAAACTGCATCTTGTTTCTATCCACAAATCTCTCCAGTGAAGTCCATGTTTCCCTCATTGTCTTCTTCCTCAAACCCATCTAGTAAGCTTCTATGCAACAGAGATTATGATCCATGACATGACAATATTATTATCCAGTTATCAAGTTCATATCTTGGAACTTCTTGATTCGGAATCTTGCTGTTGCCATTGATATAGCGATAATTCCTCTTTGAGCAATGTACATCAAAGCCGCTATCGACCACACCATGAAGTTGGTTTCATTCAACTTCATTGGAGTGATCTATGGAGATCCTCACTTCTAAGAGCTATTGTAGGCCTCCTGAGTCCTGAGGAATGGGGAGCTTCACTTGATGATGCTGACATTTTTTTCTGGTGAGATATATTTCGCCTATCCAAGGGAAGGGATCCAAACCACTAAAAAAAAAATATTTCTGTATGTACATATATACACATACCAGATCAAGTTGAACCAACACAGATACACAACATGCAAACATCAGACGGGGGTTGAGTTTGGATGTATTCTGTTATTTCCAATGTCATTTTCATTGAACAACTGGTGATATTGAAGAGACTACTAAAAATGTTTCTGATGTAACTTTGGTTATATATGGTGCCAGAGGCACAGACCAGTAAGTGGAATGAAGTCTCGAGGAGGACAAACACTTAAATGGACGAAGTTCCACCAAAATGAAGATAATTTTCAACTGATTAACTTTGTTATGCAGAACAAGATCATGGGGAGATTACAAGTGAAATGTTTCTTCTCACAACCCCTTGGTCCATCTGCAAGTACATGGCAAATTTCTCTCTTTGAAAATGGATGGTACCACATATATTATCAAAATGAAGAGAGCATTTACGAGTGCAAGTAAGATATGGAACAAATATCCCCTCCATACAAAAGCACCAAGAAGGTACCACTCTCCATTAACCCTCCCCAAGAAGACAAAAAAATTCCCCAGAGTTGAATTGAAAATTCAAGATGATACAATTCAAAGGCATTCAAAATTATAATATGATCGAAGCATGGATTCTGCCACTATCAACATAGATTGGCCAGAATTACGATTATCAACAAATGCCAGAAAATCCACCTGTTCAAATGTAGCATATGTCAAATAAGGTGTTTCTTTCAATGATGATTCCTTTACCATTTCTCACAGGCTCCTTGAAACCCGACCATGCAGTAATATCTACAGGACTTCAAAAACAAAATCTGGTCTCCCTTTGTTCCTGACTTGACTCTTCACCTTTCACCTTTTCATTTCCTTGAGTTTCTAATCTCTCTTCACATTATTCTCACTCCACATTATTATTTGCCTCTATCCTTTCAATATGCATGTTTCATCTGCTGTTACTGGAACAATTCCTGTCAGACCTGGCACCTTGGTTAAGGAGAATAGAAGAAACACCACCCATGTTGATGCAGGAGGCTGCAAAGTTGCAGGTCTATGCAATCACCATAAATCCAGAAGTTGAAGGCTCTCATCTCATGCCCTACTCCAGAGCTCATGGTCATCTTCATGTAGGGTGATACCACTCTTATCCCTTCAATTAACTCTGACTTCAATTAAGTCTTAAGAATTAGGTGTAGATAATTATGATTAATAAAGGAGGAGACTCTGTAAAGTTGAAAAACCTCGATTTGGACCTTCGTGCACTAATAGTTTAATAATTAAGTAATGACTATTTAAGAGATATGATACGCAAATCATTATTGCATCTTCATGAGCATGATTTATTTAAGTTTCTTGAAGAGCTCAAATTATATTAATGGCTTAATTACAATAAATTTCCACTTAGCATGTAATTAGTATGCATAATATCATACTCTTTTATGTTTGTACATAAATCATCATCTATGTTATACAAAAAATAGTATAATGAATTTGGTCATTATAGAATAATCATGATAAGATTTGATACTAAATACTTGTTTAGCAAGAATTAAAAATCACTAACCTGCATCCTAAAATTGCACTATGCTCTCAAGCCAGCCTGTGACACGTCTCATTCATTGGAGTAACCAAGACTCCCTTAGCTAAGGTTGGAAAGGCAGAAACTAAGACACCTAAGTGATCTTCTCAGTTACCTTACAACTACCTATGAGAGGTTATCGTCATTATTCTATGACATAGAATGAGCAACTTAATTAGAGGGGCAACCACGCATGAAAAAAATAAACTCGTCAAATACAAACACAGACGAATGAAGGTCAGAGTAGGACATCTAGTCTATAAGTCATCTCCCATGATGACTTTATGATTCTTTTAGGACTGTGGTCCCTTAATATTCGTAATAATATAATGAAAATAGAATTAAGAAAGAAGAAAAAAGTGAAAAAGAGAAAAAGAGAATGAAGTATGAAAGGAGAAAAAAGATATATTTAAATAATAATGCGGAATTCTTTTACCATTTATTTATTTATTTAGTTAGTTATTTCTTTTTAACACACAGTACCACAAATATATTAATTAACAAAACAAGAAAACAAGTAGGGGGATGTACAAGTATAAACAATCTTAAGCCTACAAAAAACTCTAAAGCCAAAAAAAAAAAAAACATTAAGAAGGTGTAGACTTCACTAAGATCGAATTGTTGATTTTGAATTCATTGTTGACATCACTAAGATCAGACCGTTGGATTTAAGCTTATGGTTAAGATCACTAAGATCAAACTGTTCATTTTAGTTCACGATTGAGATCGCTAGGATCATACCGTTAGATTTGAGTTCATAGTTAAGATTGCTAAGATCGGATCGTTGATTTGAGTTCATAGCTCAGATCATTAAAATCAGACTGTTGATTCGAGTTCACGGTTGAGACCTAAGATCAGACTGTTGGATTTGAGTCCACGGTTGAGATTATTAAGATCAGACAATTGGATTTGAGTCCACGGTTGACATCCCTAAGATCAAACAAAAGGACTTGAGTCCACGATTGAGATCAATAAGATCAAACCGTTGGATTTGAGTCCATGATTGAGATCATTAAGATCAGACCAGTGAATTTAAGTCCACGATCGAGATCAAACCACTGGATTTGAATTCACAGTTTAGATCATTAAGATCAAACCGTTGAATTTGAGTCTGTAGCTAAGATCATTAAGATCAGACTGTTGGATTTGAGTTCACAGTTGAGATATAAAGATCACACCATTGGATTTGAGTTACGGTTGAAATCACTAACATTAGACCATTAAAGTTGAGTCTACGATTGAGATCATGAAGATCAGACCATTGGATTTAAGTTCATGATTGAGATCACTAGGATTAGACAGTTACATTCGAGCTTACAATCGAGATCACTAAGATAAGACCATTAATTTGAGTCGACAATTGAGATTCTAACATCAAAACGTTCAATTTGAGTCTACGGTTAAGATCATGAAGATCATACTGTTGGATCTAAGTTCACGATTGAGATCACTAAGATTACACCGTTAGATTTGAGTATACGACCGAGATTACTAAAAACTGTTAAGTTTGAGTTGAAGGCCATGATCAGTGCAATTAGACCATTGAATTTGTATTAACGGTCTTGATCAATATGATTAGACCATTGAATTTTTGTTAATGGTTGCGATCAATATGATCAGACCGCCAGATTAATGCTTACAGTAATGATCGATGTGATTGGATGATGGGATACGATCAGCATGATTGGCCCATTAGACAGTCTTGACCAACACGTGATCAAACCGCCGAATTGATGTATACAGCCAAGATCAATGCAATCATACTATTAAATTTGTAATTGATGATGTGATGCTTTGATTGGACTATCAAAATTGCGCTCTAGATCAAAATCTATTAGGCCAGATAGATTTAAACCTAGAATTATGTCTCTGATGATCAAATGATGATCATTCTTGATTAAATCAAAGTTTGTTGTTGACCTTATCTCACACATGATTAATGTGATGATCAACTAGTCATAATCAAAATAATGGAAATTTATTTTTGATCAAACAATTAAAAAACTATGACTTATGTGCACATAATTGATATCTAAACATCTATGATCGTATCTTGATATCTACACTAAGACTCTCTATCACCTCCAGGTGCCTTGTGAGACTTCATATTTTATTTTGGAAGAATTTGATTTGAAAAGGATATTTTTGGATTTTTGAGGGTTTTTAAAAATAGAGTCTTTTTATTTTAAAATGTAGACTTTAAGAATTTGGAATTAGTCCTCAAAAAATCTAAGGTTTTAGATCAAGTGCGGATCCGTGCATTTGACCTCTCCCTACTGACTTCAGTCAGTGTTAATTATGACAATCACTGGTTGGCAACCGTTGATTAACTGTCCATTAAATCCCTTGAAATAAAAATGCACAATAAGTTAAACATTGCAATACACGCCATAAAGGAAACAAGTTTTTGTTTTAGACACTTATATAGACTTTGTGGGTTCGATGTCTATCTTTTAGAATCCCTTTATAAATCTTAGAGGATACTATAGAGGATATTTAGAGGACTTTAGACTCACATGAAGGCATGTGAGCTAATGATCTTTAAAAAGTTTTAAGGAATATGTTTTCGAGCAAAATCCCCATTAAAACCCTTAGAGGTCATCATAGAATTTGATAGTGTCCTTTAAGTATCCTTTTAGAAATCCTTGAGAAACTATTAAGTAAATCGTTAAAATTAAATGGGTCCAGACAGGACCTTCTCTTTCCTTTTACCCTTTTTAAGAATTCGCAATGAAAGGACTTAGCTAATGGGATATGATAACCACCACATAATTAAGACTATCCTCTTAAAGTTTAATGGTCATCCAACTAATATGAAGGAACTAAAACCCACTTATTAAGCATGTATCAAATAAAGGAAATTAGACATGCATTAAACAAATAAAATTAGACATGCATCAACTATGTGCAAAGCTTTATTTAAATCCACTTTATGTACATATCAAGTTACATCACTTTTGACCATTCCATCGATAGAAATAAATCATTGAAAATTTAATCACTCTACCAATAAGAGTGAACTACAACTTTCTAGCCAATCCCTCAATAGGAAAGAACCACATAATTTAATAGCTATTCCATCAATAGGAATGAACCAAGAAAATTGAACATTGGTCACTCTACCAATAAGAGTGAACCACAACTTCATGGTCAATCCCTCAATAGGAAAGAACCATACAATTCAATGGCCATTCCACTAATAGGAATGAATCAAGAAAATTGAATATTGGTCACTCTACCAATAAGAGTGAACCACAACTTTATGGCCAATCCACCAATAGGAAAGAACCAAGAAAAGTGATTATTGGTCACTCTACTAATAAGAGTGAACCACAAACATATTGGTCAATCCACCAATAGGAAAGAACCATAAACACATTGGCCATGCCACCAATAGGAACGAACCACATAATTAATTAATTGAGATTTTGGCCATTCAACCAATATGAATGAACCACATGATTAATTAACTGAGACTTTGGCCATTCAACCAATATGAATGAACCACTTAATAAATTAACATGATTACAAATTAACCTAAGGTGATGCCCAATATGTGCCACGCACGACGAATCTCGGGGCTTCGGAGTCTTGGACGGAGCCTTCTCATGAGCTTTTTCTCCACCGGCAGAGCCTCCACGTCTTCAGAAAAATCATTTTTCTTCTCCCTTCTGCAACAGCCCCCTATGGGGGGTATTTATAGAGTGGGAAGAGGAGGAGATAGAGATGAAAAAGAGAGGGGGATGGGTGCGGTAGGCACCCCCCCCCCCACCGGTGGGGGGGAGCTCCTTCTCCTCCACCCTTTCTATTTTTCTTTTCTTGTTTTTTTGTCTTCTATCCCCCTCTTTTTTCTTTCTTCTTCTTTTCTTCTTATAAAAAAAAAATGCTTCAACATGCCTCTTGTCTTCTCGCAAATGGACCCCTTAGGAGGGTATTTATAGCCCCTCTAGGAGGCGATTACGAAGCCTCTTCTCGCGTAAGTACACCTTCACTGGGTGACAAACTTAGCGCTCGAGAAATTGCAATTTTGAAGCCTTGTAACCTCGTTGCATGCAACATTACCAGTTGCAGTTGAATCCAAGGTAGGTGGGATTGGATCGACCGATACGATCCCATGCCCTGATCCCCCGAGCCTAACCAGGGATCAGGCGAATCGGGCTAGATAGGCTCGGATCGTCTAATCCCTAGGTAGGATTTGGCGGATCGGTCTAGATTGGCTAATCCACTCAAACTAGTCATTGACTAATAGTCAAGAATGTTCCCAACAGCCAATTTGGGCCTTCAGGGGTCTTATATAAACTCCCAAGCCCACTCTCCACCCCCACCAAACATCCATTCACTCTTCTCTCTCCCTATAAGATCTCTCTTCTACGCTCTCATTTTCTCTCAACTTGCTCTTAAAAGCTCTCATTGGTTGTAATTGAGCTTTAAGGTGGCACTCTACAATGATTACAGTCATTGGACAGCATCTCTACGTATTTTTCTCTCTCTAACTCTCTAAAAATCTCCCTCTTTTTTTTGCTCTCTAAGTTTATATCATTCTTTTTTCTTCTCCTCTTTCTATCTCTCATTTTTTCTCTTCTCTTTCTATCACTCATTTTTCCCTCTCTAACAATTTCTATCTCTAACATTTTCTCGCTTTCCTTTCTCTTTTTCTCTCATTTTAGTTTTTTTTAAATCTTGCTTAATTACTTTTTATTTTTAAAGATGTTGACGTCAGAGCAAAATGAGGCAATATTAATTGCTTCTCGCATCGACCCAAGATGGAACCACTGCACCCCCGTGCACATGCAACAATTTAAGGTGAGGTGCAACTACTGCAATCGGACAATTTCAGGTGGAGTCTTCTATTTGAAGCAACATATGGTAGGCGTCGAAGAGGAGGTAAAAGCTTGCTTTGATGCACCACCCGAGGTAAGAAATCAATTCAAAAACTGCCTACAATAGCAGGCTGCAGAAAGAGAAGCGACCTTTATTATAAGGGGCTGAATTAGGGAGGAGATGACACATTCTTCTGCCACCGGAACTCATATACAACCTTCGAGACAAGAACCCCAAGATAGAAAGAGAAGGGTGTCCATGGCATTTGAGGATTTTTCCCAAGGTAATAGTTATACACCTATTGATTTTTTGCTATCCTTCTTTCCTTTGATTAAATTATAGTCTTAATAAATTGTTTCCCTCCTCCTTTTTCTTTCTTAAGATGATTTGCAGCGTACAAAGGAAGTGAGTAGAAGCTTTTTTGCTAATGAAGAATTGTATACGTGCATTGGTCGATATGTTGGCCAAGGAAGTGGGTCTAGACAAGGATCTAATGAGGAGGAAATTCACGAGCTGACTAGGGATGATGATCTTAGAGTAGGTCTTATAGATCCGTTTCTAACAAGGAGGAAGAGTAGGTAACTATTATCATGGCTGCCATGAAGAATCTCAAATTGTGCAAGGAGAAGATTCGCCGTGTTGCTGCCAGATGGTTCATCTGAAATAGCGTACTAGCTACACTACAAAGGGTCCTTATTGGGAGGTCATGATTGAGACTATTGGAGATGTAGGTAAGGAAGTTCCAAAACCAACACCTAAGGAGATATACAACACTTACATACCTCAAGAGGTGAGTAATCTTAAGGATTATATCAAGTTCTTTGAATGAATATGGGATGAGATAGGCTGCACAATCATGACCGAAGGTTAGAGAGGTGAGCAAGTTTGATCCTATTTTTCATATAACATTAGTTGATACTATGATATTTGATGTAGTTCACTCTCACTTCATTTAAATAAGGATAACAAGGAAGAGTATGATCAACTTCGTTATATATTATCAAGCTAGGACTGTATTCCGGAAGTCAGTTTATTCCAGCAGCAAGGTAAAGAATGTTGAATATTTTTTCAAATTAAGTGATGACATCGTGGAGCATACGGGAGATGATCGGGTTGTACAAGTTGTGACAAATAATATAGCTTCATATAAAGCCAGTAGCCAAATGTTGATAGAGAAGCGACCATATCTGTGTTGGGTATCTTTCTATATCCACTCTCTAGATTTGATGGTAAAGGATATTTGCAAGGATGCAAAGGTGAAGGAGATAGGAAGATTGTCCAATTCATCCCCTTATATATCTACAACCATAACCATGTGTTCACATTAATATGTGAACACATTGGGTAGAGAGAGTTGCTACGTCCTGGGACTCGTTTTGCTTCAACCTACATTTCTTTGAAGAGCTAAAGAAACGATTGATGTTGTCGAGATCTTTAACGAGGAGAATCCACATCATGCATGGATAGATGCAAGGAATGTTTTGGGTCCAGCAGGATTTGATACAAATAATAGCTCACAGGCAGAAGGAGAAGTAGATTGAATTCCATTGTTTGTAAAGTAACTAGAGTTTCAACTTCCATAACCTCCTATACAGTAAAAGCATCTACGTTACATCAAGTATAGGTAGAGATAAGGTAAAAAACTAACAACTCCTAGAGATATTGTCGATTTTAAAAGTGTAGCAAAAAAGAAAGAGGAGATGCCGGAGCTGAGCAACAAAGTAGAATACCAAACTTCAGACGACTCTACCTCCGCGATGAGTACAGATGATAATCATGATGATGATGATGATTCACCTATAAGTCAAGGTGGATCCTTACAACATTGGTCATCTCAAGGACGAGGCTCAACCCAAGGAATTGAAGTTATTTCAATTACTTGCATTGAAGAGCAGCAATTTACATATGCAACTCAAGATGAAGACCAATCCAACAGGTTGGCCAAGGACACACCAGTAGGAGGCAAGGGTAAAGGGAAGCAACAGCAAGCTGAAGCTTCCAACACAGCCAATGGTTAGGGCAAAGGAAGACAGTAGTAACAAGCTGAATTCATGAGAAAGGCAAGACAAACATCAAAAGAGTTTGCTTAAGAGCAGTTCTCTGATGCTTCATCTCAGGCTCTATCAAAAGGTTATAGATATCATAGTACCTGGATACCTAGCGGGATATTATACAGCTCAACCACAACCACCCTCTAACGCATCGAGTTATTCAGGAGGATATGGACCTTATGGTCCTTATAGATACCCAGTGGGCTATTATCCAGCTCAGTCACCACTGCCCTCTAATGCATCTAGTTACTAAGGAGGATATCATGCTTTATCTTCAATACTCATGCATTCTCATATTAGTCCTTAAGAGGATCTTAGAGCTAAGACACAAGGATGAGCGTCAAGGACAATCATCTATGGCAACATAGATGTGTATAACTGATTTCTTAAAGAATATCAACAATGATATGAAACTTATGTCTTGGGAGAGCTAGGTGCATCATTTGTATTGTTGTTAACATGTAAGACTACAATGAATGTGAGTATACAAATTTTTAACCATGACTTTCTGTATTTTTTTTTATTTTGAACCTTTTTTGCTATTATGTATTCATGTTAATTAGGGGTAAGGTGTTATGTCCCCTATATATCTAAGCTTCTTTGCCAATGAATAGAATCTCAAGGGCTTACCTAAGGTCCTAGATAAGTTTCTGACAATAGAAACCTTTTTTTCCAATTTTTTATAAACTTTTCAGTTTTCTTTGAATTTTTTTGCATAGCTTCTTAAATAAGGGGAACTAGACTAAATCGACTTGGATTGGTCCGAAATGGATTGGATCAGCCAATCCGATCAGTCCAGGACTGGCCGATCTGTGTCCGATCCCCAATTATGCCTACAATTTGAATCAATGTTTTTAAAATCAGACCAACCATCAAAATAGAGAGGCCTTCGGTCCAGTCTATTTTGGACCGACCACATAAGACCACTTCATTTAATATATATATATATGTATAGGGGGAGTTGTTACCATGCACTGTCATATTTGCATCTGCTGGGAGCGGACTCCTCTCTTTTAGGAATGTTGCGGCGCCTTCGGCACCTAAAATTCATATGAGGATATGCCTGGTGAAGAAGGTAATAGATATAACAAAAAAATTCAAAAACTATAAATTGTCTGATTATGCCTCCCCCCACGTATGTGGCGAGATCACTCACTCACGTGGGGTCGCGGAAGCGCCCAGTGAAACACGGCGTGCTCCACATTTCACGAGGCACGCCCGCCCGTCCAAGTGCACGGACTGCCCCTCCCCTTTTTGCCGTCCGATCTATTGGACAGTCTAGGTTACAGTCTGCTGCCAGCGGACTGTAACATTTTACTTTATATATATATAATATGTATATATATATATAACAGGTTGTTTTCAAGTGAACCGGACTAAACTAGCCAATTTTGTTAGTTGGTTCCAACAGTTTTTTTGGGAAAGTGACCGTTAGGTCATGGATTCATTCAAAAGAGTAACTAAAAGTAGTACAAATAACAAGTACAGATAGACTCCAGAATATGAAGCCTACTAATAAAGGCCTTCAACAAGGAAGGTAACCCAAGCCCACCCAAAAAACCCCAAGAGAACTCATTTTATCAAAGGAATAAAATGAGTGGACCACAAGACATATTACAAAGAACTGATTACTCCATAAGAGACTACTGGTTATAACATGAGTTCTGTAGCTCTGGATGAAGCCCTGCTGCCTTCCCTCATTGAATAACCCATTTGAAGGATCTTGCCCCAACTTCTGACATCTTGTTATGATTCTGTGAAAAAATTCTTGAGTTCCTTTCATTCCAAATAGCCCATAAGGTTGCTCGTAAGAGTAGTGACCACAACTGATTCTCTGACTGTCTTGGACAGATGGACCCCCACCAGTGCAAGAGATCTGAGACATTTGAAATTTCCTTCCATGGAATGTGATAGATTCTGAAGATGGATTTCCACAGAACATTGATAATTCCAGTGCCAAAACAAATGATCTGGATTTTCCTCCAGTATCCCACGGAACACACAGGTAGTCTTAGTTTGAAGAAACTTACTCATTCTGTCCAAAGTTGGAAGTCTCCCCAAAGCTAATTTCCATAAGAATAAGTTGATTTTGCTTGGTAAAAGTTTTGACCACACTATGCGATCCCAAGTGACTCTTGTTCCCCCATCACTTATTATTGTGGAAAGAGCCTTGACTGAGAAATTTTCTTTACTGCTCCAAACCCAAACCCTTCTGTCCTCTATCACTGTTAGGATAAGAACCATGAGTGATATCTAATACTCACATTAGTTGGTTTATTTCCACATCAGTTGGCTGTCTTCTTATTCTAATGTTCCAGGTTAAATGTTCCTCAAAGAACACATGAGCAACTGACTTTCCTTTGTCCTCAGCAATATGGAACAGCTGTTGGAATAGAATGGATAATGGTTGATCCGAACACCACTTATCCTCCCAAAATCTGATCCATCTGCCATTGCCTAGAATAAATCTGATAGCAGGCCTGACCGGATCAGTCATTTTCACAATATTTCTCCAAATAGGTGATAAGTTAAGTTTGAGGAAGGAAGAAGGTCCCACTTAGTAGCATTAGCGTAGTACCTTTCCTTAATGATCCATGCCCATAGAGCATCCTCCTCGTCTCCCAGCCTCCAAGTCCATTTAGCTAATAGTGCATTATTGAAATGACTAATTTTGAGCAGAACTACACCACCTTGGTCCTTTCTCTTACAAACTTCATCCCATGCCACTAGATGCAGACCCTTCCTATCTCTTTTCCTCCTTCCCAAAAAAAAATGATCTTCTTTTTTATTCAATCAACCATTCCACAGTTCTAGGAAGCTTGAGGATAGCAAGAAGATAGTTGGCCAATGAAGAAAGGAATGTTCTTGACAAAATCCATCTGCCTCCTACTGAAAGGAATCCAGTTTTCCATCCTTCCAATCTGTTTTCAAACTATCTAATAAGATCATCCTAATCTCTCACTTTGCATGGCACATTGGATAGTGGAAGGCCCAAATATCTGATAGGAAACAGTGAGGTCGAACATGAGAAGATGTGAGCAATACTTTCCAACTTATCTTGATTCAAATTGATCCCTGCCACTTCAGATTTTTGGAAGTTGATTGTCATTCCAGTGACAGCCACTGATAAAGTCAAAATCTTCTTCATATTACCTATCATCTCCTCATCTCCACTGGAAAACAAAAGTGTCATCAACAAATTGTAGATGTGATAGTAAGAAACCACTCCTTCCCACTTTAAATCCATCCACGAGCCCTTGTGATGCAGCTTTGTCCCAAAGGGAACTAAAGATTTGTCCCACCATAATGAAAAGCAATGGTGAAATTGGATCTCCTTGCCTCAAACCTCTTGTACTGCCGAAATAACCACAAGGCTCCCCATTTAGTAAAATGGAGAATCTTAATGTTGAAATACAACTCATCAACCATCCAATCCATTTGGCCTTAAAACCCATGGCACCAAATGTCCTTTTAATGCACTGCCAACTCACTTTGTCATAGGCTTTTTCAAAGTCCAATTTAACAACAACCCCTTCCTTCCTATTGACCTTATGATGGTGAATGGCTTAATGAGCTGAAAGGAAGTTATCCAAGATGTACCGCCCTTTCAAGAAGGCAGTTTGATTGCTACTACCTAAGCAACACCTCTCTCAATCTATTAGCCATTACCTTTGTGATGATTTTATGACACCCACTCAATAAGCTGATTGGCCTGTACTCAGATACTAACTCTGCTCCTTCTCTTTTCGCAATAAGCACAATAAAAATTGAATTGAAACATTTAACTGAAAGTGTTCTTTGCTGAAACTCTCCCATCACTTGCATAAGATCTTCTTTAATGGTTTCCCAGAAAACTGGTAAAATCCCATAGAGGAGCCATCAGGCCCAGGTGACTTGTTGGCATCCATTCCAAAAACCGCTTCTTTTACTTCATTTTCTGAGAAAGGCTTACATAACTCTTCAGCCTGACAAACCTCAATTCTAGGTAAAATTCCTTCTTCCAAGTGAGGTCTCCACCACTCCTGCTCTGTAAATAGGTTTTGATAAAAAGAGATGAAAAGCTTTTTAATTTCCTCCTCATAATCAAATATTTGGTCATCAGCCTTAACATGCTCGATTCTCAAAGATCTCCTTGTTGCAGTTGCCATAGCATGAAAAAACTTAGTATTTTTACCCCCCTCTTTTAACCAATGCTCCTTAGCCCTTTGCCTCCACTTAATTTCCTCTCTCATCAGCCAGTTGTTATCCTCCTTTGTCAGTCTGCACAGCTGTTGACTTTCATCATCTGTCAATTGCTGATTTTCTGCTCTCACTTCAAGATCATCAATTTTTTGAAGCAGTTGCTGTCTATGGGCTGATGCTTCCCCAAAAACTTTTGAACTCCATTTTTTTATACCCATTCTGATTTTCTTCAGCTTGCCTAAAAATCTTTCCGCTGCATAGTCAGCTGAGAACCCTTCAAGCTACAGATTAGTAACCATATCCTTATAGTCTTCATGAGTTTGCCATGCCAATTCATATCTGAAAAGAGTATGTCTCTTCCTCACTTCTGAATTAGTCAATAATAGAGGTATATGATCTGAAACAGTCTTGTTAAGTCCCTTTACTTTGGATAGAGGGAAGAGGTCACTCCATTTAGTTGAGATTAAGACTCTGTCTATCCTAGATTGGGTAGAGACTTGCTGCATATTGGACCATGTACACCTCCTATTCGGTATATCCAAATCTATCATCCCACTATCAGATATCCACCTTCCAAAGTTCTCCATATCCTTGTCCCATTTATGGAAACCTGATCTTTCCCATAGAAATCTCCCACAATTGAAATCTCCAATAACATGCTAGCACCCATTAAACATATCTGAAAGCCTGTAAAGCTCTTGAATAAAGATCTCTCTAGCCTGTCATGTATTGGGACCATAGACTGATGTAATGATCCCTCCTCTAAGGTGAAATGCTGTACGGACCCTCATCACATATTGTACTTTAAATTCGCCTCCATTCCACATAATGGTCTGTCCACCACTTATTCCAGCTTCTGGTAACGCTGCCCAATCTGTCAATACAGAGCCTCCCAGTGCTTTGATAAGCTGCTGGTCAACAACCTCCATCTTGGTTTCTTGCAAACAGAAGCAATCCATCTTTATCACCCTAATATAATCTCTGACTACCCTTTGTCTGAAGTCAGCATTAAGACCTCTTATATTCCAGCTTCCTACATTCATTTCAACAACTTATTGCCCCCCGATTTCTTGGCCCTCAATGAGTCAATGACTTCATTTTGGTTGATGAAGCTGATTTCCCTCTTTCCAATCTTCGCACCTCCTCCTTGTCCTTTCTTCTTCAAGGAATTTTGAAGATTATCAGATCTCCTCAACCTTCTAATGAAGCTCTTAACTACATCTTCCTTCCCTAGAAATGACCCCCCTATTTTCTTTCTAAAATTAATAATCACCTCTGTCCAGTCTTCTAGTGGGTCTGGAATTGCCATCTGCCTATCCTTGATGAAAGGGACTATCACCAATGCCTGCTCCCCAATTCCTTCAGAAGGCACACTACCCTCAGGTGACCACACAGTACCAGACACCCATCGCGAATGAATGTCAGCACATGCATCTTCATCTTCTACCGTAACCATGTCCATGGAAGCCTTGAGTTGAGGTACAGATCCATCCTGCACTTCCTCCTCTGAGTTCCTAGCACCCCCACAATGTGTATGGTGGGCAAGTAATAGTTCAACTGGGACGGGTCTTCTGGCTCCCTTACCAGAGTCTAAGAATCCTTAGGCCGCTCCTCTAGATTCACGGTGGCTTGCTCCTCTCCTTCAAGTAGTGGTCTTCCACTGGTCAGGTTGTTGATGTCGTACAAAGGGCTATCTGACGAAAGTGTTCCAAGGTGATCACCGGATCGCTACACTACGAAGTTGTCATCTGGGGAAGAAGATGAACAATAACATTGGACGAGCCGATCGATCGGGAGTGAGTGAACTGGTCCCTAGGCTTAAGTTTTGAGCCGCTGACATTGGAGTTAAACTGGTTCGAGGCCAACCAGTTCACTTTTAAGTCAAGATCCAAACCATCAATGTCCCGATAAAAACGGGATCGATTCGCCTCCCCTACCTGACATTGTGCATCTTCCCCACCCGATGCCAGCTCCCGCTCTAATGTTGCATGCCCTATTTTGGAACTAGGAGAAATCCAACCTACACTTGATGCCTCGATCAAAGCGACATCAGGGCATGAAACAGGATCTTCCGCAGCCCTCATTAGTCTTCGGAGCCACAAGGATCACCTCTGACGAGGAAGCCTCGAGCCCGGAATTGACATAGCAGCTGCCAGAGGAAGTAGTTGATGAGTCCGAGTTACACCAGGCCATAGATGGCAGTACCGGTATCAGTACCTGATAATTGTATATTTTTTAGCATTAAAAAGATAAATTCATATATTATATTCATGATTCTATGCGCAAAACTGCATGAAATAATATATAATTTTGTGATGATTTCAACTCTAATATTTTTGTTGAATTCTGAGTTAAAAACATCATCATTTCATGTGAAAAACTGAGTGTAACATATTTGTGATTTTTCGATAAAGTCAAGACGTTGAATAATTTTATTTAGGCATAATTGTCATTTTGTTCACCCCATAAACCTAATTTAAATTTATTTTATGTGGACAGGACATGAAGAATACGTGGCACAGTTGGCTAAGTCATTTGACATTTGTAGGAAGGACTAAAGTTCCAATCTCAACAAAAATACCCTTATTTTTTCAAAAAGGGTAAAGAAATGGCAAAAAAGACATTTCTACCACTTCTAGGGTTGCCCTAGTGGTTGCCCCATCTCCAAAAATCAATAAGAAGAGCCGCTGCCCTTACCCTTCTCTTTCTTTTCTTTTTTTCTCTTTCTTCCCTCTTTTAAAAAAACCTCTCTCTTTAAAAAGCCCTACTTCCTCTCCTCTCTTTCTTCTTCTTCTTCCTCTCCTGCCCGCCGTACGAACACGGCGCACTGTGCTTGAGCCTCCCAATGTCTCGCCTGCCCTGCTCTACTATGCCGCTTTGTTGCTGTTGTTGCGTCGGGGCCCTCCGCTCCCTAGAGCCCTTGGTCAACGCCCTTTCAAGCATTGGGCTCTCTGCGCCCACCTTCTGCCTATTGTCACTGCTTTGCCACTACCGATGTTGTTCTTGTTTATTTTGTTTGCATTTGTTGAATTAATTTGTTTAGTTTAGTTAGTTTTAAAGGTTCACATTGTAGTTCTATTTTAGGCACAAAATCTTGTAGCACTCTAAAAGTTTTAGTACAATATTGTTATTCTTAGTCTTCCATTAATCTCTCTCTTCTAAGTGTAAGTAGTTTATTCTGTTTATAACTTAGTTATTTAGTTAAACTTACATAGTTTGCTGAAATTAATTGGTTGTGTCTTAGCGGTATTTTCTAAGTGCTAATTAAGGTGTTTTAGGCTGTGACTAAATTGTGTAAGTAGTTTCTTTCAAAATATGCAACTATGTGTTAATCGTTGTTTCAAGTTTACACTAGTTAGAGTTAGGTAGGTTATCAGTTGCAAGTTTTTTAATTTTTAAATCATTCTCTTTTCAAAGATCTCCCTTAAAGATTTTAATTAAAAAAATTCTAAGATTTTCAAAACTAAGATATATTTTTCCATGGATCGACTTGGTTCTCACCATTGAACTACTTTCAAATCAATTGTGAGTCCTGATAATTTTTGAAGTTGGTTTCCTTGAGCGTTTAACGATACGAATCACTTGCACATCAATTTATGGCGTCGTTGCCGGAGAATTAGATTTTTAGTTTCGTTAATTTTGAATTTAGTATAACTATTTTTTAGTTAACATTCTTTTTCTTATTTTATTAGGTACATTGAAAAAAAAATTCAAAAATTCAAAAAGGAAATAAAAATCTTCTTCTTAGTGAGTATGTTCCAACTTACTTTGTTTGTATTTCCTTTTAATTAGTTTCCTTTTTAGTGATTTCTTAAGTTAGTAGATTTTCATTAATTTAAAAAAAATTTAAAAAAACTGAAAATAAAATCTTCATCTCAAGATTAGAAACTTTCCATGTTAGGCATTCATCATTTTAGGAAAGTATTAGTTAAGTTTCATTTCTTAGTTTTTTTCTTTTTTTTTTTAAGATTGCGGAGG
Source organism: Zantedeschia hybrid cultivar (assembly GCA_030544215.1). Lineage (NCBI taxonomy): Eukaryota > Viridiplantae > Streptophyta > Magnoliopsida > Alismatales > Araceae > Zantedeschia > Zantedeschia hybrid cultivar. Next base: position 6,797,849 of record JARZZO010000013.1, on the reverse strand, counting down.
AAATGTACGTTCTTCATTTATAGCAAGTCATCTATGATTGTATAGAACCCCTTACTTAATTTGATTGTTGCATTGCATTGTATTCAAAAACACTTTAAGGGTAATACTCCTAACAATATAAGATGGGGATTTCATCACCCTTTTCTAACTTACAAACAACTATCCTTGCATAGTCATTTCCTAAACCTAATAAGAGCAAGTAGAAAGAGACATATTCACACTGTGAGTAGTCTAAATCTTGGGTTGCCTCCACTTTTGGTAACGGTGTCCAAACTAGAGGTTACAAAAGTAAACGCCTAAGCGGGAAAGTCGTTACTTAATTAGATTCCTACGAAAGTAAGGAGAGCTTCCCACTACTCTACCTCTTACCTTACCGTTAACCAATTGTGGATGTGATTTAAGGTGGATCCCATTTATCTTGTGAGAAAATTTACTAGTAAGTCTAAATTAAACTTAAGTCATTAGGTTTATTTGTTTGTTAACTTATTTGTCTTTGCATATTAAAAAAAAATGAAAAACACAAATCTCTCTTCTCTCTCTTTATCCTAGTGTATGTAAAGTAGGAGATCTCAAAGCCCTAACCTTCTACGACCAATAGTTGAAATTGAGAGAGTATTGTATCAAAGAAACCCACCTCAAGATCCAATAGCCAAAAATCATGATCCTTCGAAGCAAATGAAGGATTATTTCATTCATAATCAATATCAACCTTCGTCGTGCATTCTTATTCCTCAGAATCCTGCCATTCAATATGAAATCAAATCTAGTACCATTCAGATGCTCCCATCCTTTTATGGGAACACAAATGAAGATCCCTACAAGCATCTGCATGTGTTTTGAAAAATATGTTCTACGGTGAAGATCCAAAACTTCACTGATGATGCCTTCAAGTTGACCCTCTTCCCCTTTTCACTGAAGGACAAAGCCAGTTATTAGCTGGGGATCATAGGTAGGCCCATTAGGACATGGATTGAAATGCAAAAAGAATTTGTCAAGAAGTTATATCCTATAGGGTAAACCAATACTATAAGGAGGACTATCATGGGTTTCACTCAAACTCTCGGAGAATTGATCTATGAATCATAGGAGAGACTAAAGGAATTGCTTAGAAAATGTCATCATCATGGGCCATCCAAATGGCAAATTGTCCAAGCATTCTATGAGGGCTGTCTGAACAATTTCGACAGATGATGGATGCCTCATGTGGAGGGGCCTTTATGATGACGAGTGAGGATGAGACCTCTGATTTGTTCGAAATGCTTAGTGAAAATTCTATTAATCATGTCTCTCTCATCTTATGAGAGATTTGTTGGGCCCTCTAAACAGGCCAGGATGTATGAACTTAAGACTCGAGGAGAGTCCGAATCTAAAGTAAACATCAATATGATTAACCAGAAATTAGACAAAGTAGACATTTTGGCCCATAAGTTAGACCAACTCTTGGCCCTGAACAAACAAGAACCTACTTACCAACCACCATATAATCCATACTCGAGCCTATCTTTCATCCCTCAAGACATTTGCGCTTTGTATGCAAGTCCGGCCCACCAAATGACTGAATGTCTAATGGTGGCCCAATTTCCACCATTCATCTAAGAGCAAGTCCAAGCAGCACAGGGGTTCTCCAAACCCGATAATGATCTATTTTCTAACACATATAACCCCGGCTAGAGAAATTACCATAATTTTCTTAGAAAAATCAACAGGCTCTACCACAAATGGCCAACCCCTCTATTCATCAAGCCCAAAAGCCACTCTATGCAGAATTCATTTCAAAACCAATCCAACTTCTATAGGAAAACTTATTCTAGGGGATCACAAGCTCAATTCTCTCAAACAGCCCATTACCAACCCTTCCAACCAAGTCAAACAACCTAATACCCTCCTCCTCCACCTACTTACCAACAACCTCCTCAGCCCAACTATGATAAGAAGTTCACACAACTCTAACAACTCATTTTGACCCAATAACAGTCCATCTCCAAGTTGAAGAACCAAATTGGGCAATTAGCTGAAGCAACCATAAGGAGAGAAATGGGCCAACTTCCTAGCCAATCTAAAGAATTAACCTTCCGATTTTCTACCTCAATCGAACCTTTTACCTCGAACCGGTCCATCAACACAATCTAAAGGGCCGCAATTCGAAATTGCCAAAGCTATTTCGTCCCTAAAGAATGGTAAGACCTTGGATGATCCACACAAGGCTAAGAAAATAATAGAAAGCTCAACTAATGGGGCCCATAATGTCGAAAGTGAACTGGAGCCCAATATGGAAAAGTTGGGGGGAGATCCCGAAGGAAAAAGGGAAACTAAATGAAGGCCTAAGCTCATACCAACCAAGAGTGCCTTTTCTAAATACCTTAGCAACCAAGCCCAGACGTGAGTGCAATTGTGATAAATCATCTCCCCAAAATGTTGAAGGACCCCGAGGTACCATTGATCTCATATGACATAGGTGGAGTCACATTTGATAGAGTACTATTAGACTTAGATGCTAGTGTGAATCTATTGCCAACATCCATCTATAAAAAATTTGATATTGGGGAATTTAAGCCTACGTCCATCATATTACAATTGGTTGATAGGTCTGTGAAAACTCCACAGAGATTTATAAAAGATGTCATTGTAAAAGTTCATGATTGTTAGCGGACAGTAAATGTGTAAGCCCAACTCAAATGGTACCCAAAAAGTTTGGATTGACGATTGTAAAGAATGATCATGAGGAAGAGGTACCTACTAGGCTCACCACAAAGTAGAGAGTGCGTATTGACTATAGAAAGCTCAATGTAATTCCAAGAATGACCACTTTCCACTTCCATTCATAGATTAGATCCTAGAGAAGTTAGCGGGCCAGAAGTTCCTCTGCTTCTCCGAGTATAATCAAGTGGCAATTTATCCGAAAGATTAAGAAAAGACCACCTTCACGTGCCCCTACGGCACATTTGCTTTAAGGACAATGTCATTCGGATTATGCAATGCACCTGTCACTTTTCACATTTGCTTTAAGATGCTTTGAACACATTGATCTTAAATTTTTTATCCTCAAAAGATGTCCATCATGTCAGTTTCACAATTAATATTAACTTTGGCAGTGATTAAGAATGGACGTCCTAAAATTATCGGGATATGAATCAGCTCTTTAAGTAAGGCCATATCAAGAATGGAGGAAATTCACGAGAAAATAGCAATCATGAACTTTTACAATGACATCTTCTATAAGTCTCTGTAGAGTTTTCACAGACCTATCAACCAACTGTAAGATGATGGATGTGGGCTTAAGTTCGCCAATATCAAATTTTTCATAGATGGATATTGGCAATAAGTTCACACTAGCACCTAAACCCATGTAGTGCTCTATCAAATGTGACTCCACCTATGTCGCATGAAATCAATGGTGCCTCAAGATCTTTCAGCTTTTTGGGGAGATGATTCATCACAATTGCACTCACGTCCTCCGAGAGCCTAACTTTTTCAGGGGCCATTCTAAGTTCTCTTATCGGCATGCACAACTCCTTAAGAAATTTTGCATAAGCCGACACATGTTTAATGACATCAAGGAGCAGAATGTTGATTTGAACTTGTTTAAACAATTACATTAACTCCTTATTTTGGGCCGACTTCTTCTTGTTATTGGACTTAGCCGCTAAGGCATTTGGAGAAGGCATCCTTGGTTAGTATAGGCTTGGGCCTTCATCTACTTTCCCCTTCCCTTTAGGGTCCCTCTCCCCAACTTTTTCATATTGGGCTTCGCCTCATTCTCACTTTCGACATCATGGGCCCAATTAGTTGAGCTTTCTATTACTTCATTAGCCTTATGTAGATCATCCAAGGTCTTATCGCTCCTTAGGACCGAAATGACTTTGGCATTTTCGAATTACGGCCCTTAGGTTGTATTGGTGGGCCAGGTTGAGGTAAAAAGCCCAATTAAGGTGAAAAATCCGGAGGTTAATTCCTTGGATTGGCTATAGGTTGGCTTGAAAGTTGGCGTATTTCTCTCCTCATGGTTACTTCAGCTAATTACCCAATTTAGCTCTTCAACCTGAAAATAGACTATTGTTGGGTCAAGATGAGTTATTGGAGTTACATGAACTTCTCATCATAGTTGGGCTGAGGAGGTTGTTGGAAAGTGGGCGGAGGAGGAGGAAGGTATTGGGCAGTTTGACTTAGTTGAAAGGGATGGTAATAAGTTGTTTGAGAGAATTGGGCCCTATGTCTCCTAGCATAGGCGTTCCCATAGAAGTTGGATTGGTTTTGAAATGAATTATGCATGGGTGGCTTTGGGACTTGATGAATAAAGGGGTTAGCCATTTGTCGTAGAGCCTGTTGATTTTTCCAAGAAAAATTGAGGTGATTTCTCCAGCCGGGGTTATATGTGTTAGAGAACCGGACCATTACCGGGCTTGGAGAACCCCTATACAGCTTAGACTTGTTCTTGGATGAATAGTAGGAGTTGAACTGCAGTTGGGCATTCGGTCACCTAGTGGGCCGGACTTGCACATAAAGCGCAAATGTCTTGAGGGATGAAAGATGGGTCCGAGTATGGACTGGATGGTGGTTGGTAGGTAGGTTCTTGTTTGTTCAGGACCAAGAGTTGGTCCAAGTTGTGGACCAAAATGTCGACCTTGTCTAATTTCTAGTTAATCAGATTGATGTCCATTTTGGATTCGGACTCCCCCCGAGTCTTTAGTTCATATATCCGACCCTTTTAGATGACCCAACAAATCTCTCATAAGATGAGAGAGAGGTATAATTGATAGAGTTTTAAGCATTTCGAACAAATCATAGGCCTCATCCTTTCTCATCATCATAAAGACCCCTCCACATGAGGCATCCACTATCTGTCGAAATTGTTCAGACAGCCCATCATAAAATGCTTAGACAATTTGCCATTTGAATGGCCCATGTTGAGGACATTTTCTAAGCAATTCCTTTAGTCTCTCCTATGATTCATGGATCAATTCTCTGGAGGTTTGAGTGAAACCCGTGATAGTCCTCCTCATAGTATTGGTTCAACTTCTTAAGAAATTATTTTTGCATTTCATCCTACATCCTAATGGGCCTACCTATGGTCCCCAGCTAATATATGGCTTTGTCCTTCAATGAAAAGGAGAAGAGGGTCAATTTAAGAGTATCATCATTAAAGTTTTGGATCTTCACTGTAGAATAAATTTCCAAAAACTCATCCAGATGCTTGTAGGGATCTTCATTTTTGTTTCCATAAAAGGATGGGAGCATCTGAATAGTACTAAATTTGATTTCATATTGAATGGCCGGATTCTAAGGAATATGAATGCAATATGAAGGTTGATATTGATTAGGAATTAAATAATCATTTATTTACTTCGGAGGTTCATGATTTTCGGTTATTGGATCTCGAGTGGATTTCTTTGATGCAACACTCTCTCAATTTCAGCTATTGGTCCTAGAAGGTTAGGATTTTGAGATCTCCTACCTTACAAACACTACGACAAAGAGAGAGAAGAGAGATTTGTGTTTTTCACTTTTTTTTATATATACAAAGACAAATAAGTTAACAAACAAATTAACTTAATGACCTAAGTTTAACCTAAACTTACTAGTAAATTTTCTCACAAAGTGAATGGGATCTACCTTAAATCACACACACAGTTGGTTAACGGCCAAGTAAGATGTGAGGTAATGGGAGGCTACCCTATTTTAGTAGGGACCTAATTAACTAACCACTTTCACTTAGGCACTTGCCTTTGTAACCTCTAGCCTAGACACCGTTGTCAAAAGTAGAGACAACCCAAGACTTAGACCAATCACAGTGTGAACCTTAAGGTCTCTTTCTACTTGTTTTTATTAGGTCTAGAAAATGACTATACAAGGATAGTTGTTTGTGGGCTAAGGAAGGGTGATGAAATCCACATTGTATGTTGTTAGGGTTATTTCCCTTAAAGTGTTTTTGAATACAATGCAATGCAACAATCAAATGAGGCAAAAGGTTCTATGCAATTATGAATGACTTGCTATGAATGAAGAACGTATCTTTCTCCCGCAATCTTCAACAAAAAAGGAAATGAACTAAGAAAAGAAACTTAACTAATTAATACTTTCCTAAAATGATGAATGCCTAACATGGAAGGTTTCTAATCTTGAGATGAAGATTTTATTTTTAGATTTTTTTTATTTTTTAAATTAATCAAAACCTATCTAAATTAAGAACCACTAAAAAAGGAAACTAACTAAAAAAGAAATATGAACAAAGTAAGTTGGAACACACTCACCAAGAAGAAGAATTTTGTTTCCTTTTTGAATTTTTGATTTTTTCAACATATTTATAAAAATAAAAAAGAATGTTAACTAAAAAATATTTACACTAAATCCAAAATTAACAAAACTAAAAATCCAATTCTCCGGTAACAGTGCCAAAAATTGATGTGCGCGGGCTTCTCCCACTCATGTTGGCACGAGCGACGATGCTCGTGCCCCGCGAGCTTCGTGAGGCTGCCGCATGGCGTACGGCGTTGGGCAGAGCGAACGGAGGAGAGAGATAGAGAGTGGGGACAAGGAGAGAGAGGGAGATAAAGAAGGAGAGACAAAAAGAGATGCAGAGAGAGACAGAGAGAAACAGATAAAGGAAGAGAGATAAAGCGAAAGAGAGCGGGTGTCAGAGAGAAAAAGAGATGCAGAGAGAAACAGAGAAATAAAGAGGGAGAAAGGAAGAGAGATAAAGCGAAAGAGAGCGGGTGTCAGAGAGAAGAAAGAGAGAGACAGAGAGAAAACACTATGGCGAAAGAGAGGTGTGGCCGAGTACAAAGAGGAAGAGGACGGAGAAGAGAGGGAAAGTAGGAGAGAGGAAGGATTCTTAAAAGAGAGAGGATTTTTAAAAGAGGGAAGAGAGAGAAAAAAGCAAGAGGGGTAGGGGGCATGGATTGCGGAATCGGCCGATTCCGATCCGATTCGGGGGGGATTTCACTGTTCCCCCCCACCGATTTGAAAAAAAAAAAAAAATGGCCGAAATCGGCCCGAACCGGACCAAATCGGGGCCGGACCGGCCAGATCGGCCGGTCCGAACCCGATCTGGTCCGGTTCGGGCCGGTCCCGATCCCCCCCCTTAAGGTTTAAGGGTTTAGGGGTTTAGGGTTTAGGGTTTAGGGTTTAGGGTTTTAGGGTTTAGGGTTTAGGGTTTAGGGTTTAGGGTTTAGGGTTTTAGGGTTTTAGGGTTTAGGGTTTAGGGTTTAGGGTTTTAGGGTTTTAAGGTTAAGGGTTAAGGGTTAAGGGTTAAGGGTTTAGGGTTTAGGGTTTAGGGTTTTAGGGTTTTAGGGTTTTAGGGTTTAAGGGTTAAGGGTTAAGGGTTAAGGGTTAAGGGTTAAGGGTTTAGGCTTTAGGGTTTAGGGTTTAGGGTTTAGGGTTTAGGGTTTAGGGTTTTAGGGTTAGGGTTTTAGGGTTTAGGGTTTAGGGTTTAGGGTTTTAGGGTTTAGGGTTTAGGGTTTAGGGTTTAGGGTTTAGGATTTAGGGTTTTAGGGTTTTAGGGTTTAGGGTTTTTTATGGATGTACATGAATTGCATTCATTCTTATTGTACATCAATTGAATAATATGTATGTAATTTTTTCTGATTTTTTTTTATTTTTTCCTGATTTTTTCTGATTTTTTTTTAATTTTTTATTATTTTTTAATCTGGCCGAGTCGGACTGGCCAGACTTCATCTGGATCGGCCGACTCAGCCGATCCGATCCGAGTCGGATCGGGATCGGCGGGTCCCGATTCGGGGACCCGATCCGATCCGGAATTCCTTGGTAGGGGGCGGTGGCTCCTCTTGTTGGTTTATTAGAGAAGGGGTTAGGGCAACCCTCCTTTACAGCATTAAATGTCCTTTTTGTCCTTTCTTTATCCTTTTTGCAAAAATAAGAGTGTTCTTGCTGAGGTTTGAACTCTGGTCCTTCTCACAAATATCAAATGACTTAGCAAGTTGTACCACATGCTCTTCATGTCATGTTCACATAAAATAAATTTAAATTAGGTTTCTGTGGTGAAAAAAAAAAATTATGTCCAAATAAAATTATTCAATGTCTCAGCATTATAGAAAAATCACAAATGCACTACACTCAATTTTTCACATGAAATGACAATGTTTTAACTCGGAATACAACAAAATTGGTATGGTTGGAATCAACGCAAAATTATCTATCATTTCATACAGTTTTGCACATAAAACCATGAGTGTAATGCATGAATTTACCTTATTAATGCTCAAAAATACATACTTATCACCCCCTTTCGTCGTTCGCGCCCTCCGCGAGTGCAGGCCACGTGTCAACTACGCAGGCCTCCCCGCCTCCTGCCACAACCACACATCACCTCGGACGCCCGCCCGCCGTGCACCCGTTGTGCACCCCACCTTCCCACGCACTGCGCTACGCGGCGCATGGACTAGCGCCCCGCCAGCCACGTTTCCGCTCGCCGTATGAACACGACGCACTGCGCCTAAGCCTCCTAGTGCCTCGCCTACCCCGCTCTACTACGCCGCTTTGCTGCAGTTGCTGCGTCGAGGCCCACTCCGCCAGCACCCTCCGCTCCCCAGAGCCCTTGGGCGACGCCCTTCCAAGCGTTGGGCTCTCTGCACCAACCTTCTGCCTGTTGTCGTTGCTTTGCCACTGCCGTTGTCGTTCTTGTCGATTTTGTTTAGTTATTTTGTTTGCATTTGTTGAATTAATTTATTTAGTTTAGTTAGTTTTAAAGGTTACATTGTAGTTCTATTTTAGGCACAAAATCTTGTAGCACTCTAAAAGTTTTAGTACAATATTGTTATTCTTAGTCTTCCATTAATCTCTCTCTTCTAAGTGTAAGTAGTTTATTCTGTTTATAACTTAGTTATTTAGTTAAACTTACATAGTTTGCTGAAATTAATTGGTTGTGTCTTAGCGGTATTTTCTAAGTGCTAATTAAGGTGTTTTAGGCTGTGACTAAATTGTGTAAGTAGTTTCTTTCAAAATATGCAACTATGTGTTAATCGTTGTTTCAAGTTTACAATAGTTAGAGTTAGGTAGGTTATCAGTTGCAAGTTTTTTAATTTTTAAATCATTCTCTTTTCAAAGATCTCCCTTAAAGATTTTAATTAAAAAAATTCTAAGATTTTCAAAACTAAGATCTATTTCTCTGTGGATCGACTAGATTCTCACCACTTAACGATTTTTAAATCAATTGAGAGTCCCAGTAATTTTTGAAGTTGGTTACCGTGAGTGTTTAACGATGCGCATCGCGTGCACATTAGTACCAGTATCAGAGGGTACTGATACCGGTACAATCGGCCAGTACCGGCTCAGTATCAGTTAGTATCGGCCGATACCCATTTACAAGTATCGTACCAAACCAGGCCGATACATATAGGCATCGGCCGATACTGCCAACCATGCACCAGGTTGAGTCACTGCTAAAGGCTTTACATTTGACTCAGTGACCTCGGAAGCCTTCGCCAAACGAGACTTCACAACATCATGTCCTGAGCAGAGCTTCCGATCCTAGAGCTTTCTGAACTCTGAAACAACCTCGGGCCATGTCCAGTCCTGTGAGCTCTGATCTCCTGAGCCTGAAGCTCTGTCTCTCTCTCTCAATCTTGATCCAGAAGTCCTGCCCTGCCAATCGGATGATAACTCTCTCAGGAATATCCTTAAGGGTATCCACCTCTACTAACACTCTGGCATATAGCAATGAGGTGCCATTTAGCGACCTTGCATCTACTCCTCTCAACACTGCAAAGCTAGCAACTATCTCCTGGAAAGTAAGACTAATCCAAACATGTAATGTATTCCAAACAACCTGAGCCAGCCCCACAATCACCCTTCTCACTCCCCTCAGTGCAGGCGCTCTTCTCCATCTCTCTCATCTCATAGTCAAAACTTAGTTAACCAAATGACTTAGTTAACTGGCACCACCATAGTGGACTTGTGGTGGTGGTTTTTTAGTTGAACCAGACTGGAAAAGCCACTAGTTCTTATTTTTTCTGGTTAACCAGTTAGTCGAGATCGATTTTTAAAACATTGAGTTAAATGAGAGGTTACTATAGGATAAAAGTAAAATTTCAAGTGATTCCCACTTCTCCATCCTCACAGATGGTAGTTGCTCTAGTACGTGGCATTAACATAAGGTCCATCCAGTGAGGGTGGCTAGAAACTTATATAAAAAGTCATATGCTATGGCCTAATCCAGAGGGGGGTGAAGGGAACAAATTAAAATTATACAATAGTTGATTATAAATAGAATGCAAATAAGTAAAATCAAGCGTAGGGAACGAATAAGAGAATGCACAAATCAAACAAGAATGCAGAGGGAAACAAGGAAGCAATAACACAAAAAGTATGCATAGCATATTTATCTCGGTTTGATCCACAGACCTACATTCAGCCCACAAGCAAACCTTCTCCCTTTAGGAAGGAACACACACTGGATTCCAACCTCCTGGAAGGTTTACACACTAGACTCCAGTGTCCAGCAAGGTTCACCTCCTACTCACGGCAAACCCTCTCCCCTCACAAAGGAACACCAGTACATAATATGATATCAACCACCCGCCAATCCTCCACAAGATATTGACCTCTTATCAGTTCAACATATTAAATCTGATCAAGCTACAAAATAATGCCTCTAGATAAGCTACAAGGTGTACAATGAAGAACAAAAAAACAAATATAATCATAAGTAAGCTGGGAATGAGGAGCAATGTGTTGATGTTGTTATAGGCAATGTCAGCAGTCGGGATTCGGGAAAAAATCGGCTTGACGGAAAATCTCAAGTCGATAAAAATTTTGAAAACTTCATGAAAAAATCGTGAAAGATACGTAAAATTTTAAGGTATAAAATAAAACTTTAAAATATAATATAAAAACTTAAGAATATATATTTCAAAAATGAGTGAGTTTGTTTTAAAAGTATATATTTTTCCTGAAAATGTGATTAAATCGTGAATAAATTGCTACTGTTTGAATTTATGAAGATTTTAAAGATTCTTTCAATAAATCGGAATTTATTCTTGAAAAATACGCTAAGATGAAAAAGTGTGATTAAATCGTGATGTTTTCAAAAAATCGAAAGTTAATGTTACACTGGTTATAGGTGGCCCTAAGAGTTTCTTAAAGTAGCACAATGATGATGATGAAGCGGATGGGCGACGCTCAGTGCTTCAAGGTCATGCAAGGCTCTTCAGCTCTTCTCTTGTCCTTTATCTCTCGACTGTAAGTATGGGCGTAGGAGAGAGCTAGACTCTAAAGAGCTTCTAAAGAGATGGAGTGTTTGCATAAGTGAAGCTTCTTTGTTTAGTTAGGTTCCTTCCTACATTTGATATTTAATCGAAGGCTTCAATATATAGCTCCATTTTGAATCTTCCGTTAGGCACAAAGCGATGAATGGTAGACTGGTGAAGCTTCGATGTGCTTAACACTCTTCTTCTTCTTAAGAAGCTTTATGAGTTGTCCAATCGGATCTCCGTCAGCAAGTAACTTCTCCTTCTCTATCTCTTTTATAGTATAGGTTGCAAGTTTCCATATTTGAGCTTGAGTACACCTCAGTTAGATAGACTAGAAAAACATGATAAATATCTACACTAATAAGAAAACACTAGAAAGGATCTACTAGTCTTTGACCAATATGTCAGCTCATGGGAACTCTAAAAAGACAAAGCAAAAAACGTGCGTAGAGATTGTTTAAAAACAAGCTCAAACAGATAGGAGTAAAAGACAAAGAGCTATCAGAGAATGAACGGTTAAATTTAGCACAAGTTCAGAGACAATCACATGCTCATTCGATTAAAGGAAACATGATAATCAGTTTAAGTCTATGTATAGTAGTACACTGAGAAGGATAGATTAAGTCACATATATATAGCAACATAATCACTTATAAGATAGTTAATCGTAAAAGCAATAGACTAGATAAAGCATATAGACCTACATTAATTGATACAGAAATCACAGGCTAAAACGACTCCAAAAATGCCTAGTTAATTGATGTAGAAATGCTCAGTTAATTATTGGCTCATTTGATTAAGTAAACCATGTAAAAGCACTGCAATCGATCAAGTAAACCGAAAATCACAATTTAATCGATAGAGAGACAGTTAATCAACTAGATGCGGTAGGAAGTACAAGTTAATCGATAATAAAAAAGATTAATTAAGTAGCTGAAAGCGCAAGTTAATCGATTAAGTGAAGCAAGTGTTAGATAGTCGATAGAGATAAGCAATGCATATAATCGATATAAATAGGCAAAGCCACATAGTCGATAGAAATAGGCTATGTATATAATCAATAGAAATAGGTGAAGCCATACAGTCGATAAAAACAGGCGATGCATATAATCCATAGCAAGAAGCGAGTTAATCGATTGAAGCATCTCAGTTAACAACAAAACGATCAATTATATGAGCTCAGTTAATCAAAGAACAATCGATTATATGGCATATCTAATTGATAGATCTATCGATTACATTGCTCATCTAATCGATAGATGATCAATTATACGGATCATCTAATCGATAGAGCAATCTATTATAAGGCTCATATAAGCGACATCCCAGAGATATAATCAATAAAACCTAAAGATATAATTCATAAATCCTAAGATAAAATCAATAAAGACTAAGCCAAAACTTGAGATGTAATCGATAAAGGCTTAGATGAAAGTTAAGATAAAGTCAATAAGAGCTAAAAAAATGACTAAGTCTAAAGAGTTAATCGATTAATAAAATCAATTAACTATTCAAATACAAAACTAATTACTCTACATTCAATATTTCTTGTCATCAAAATGAGAATAATACAAGAAGGGATGCAATGGATCAACAATACATATATAGGAGTGTTGTGCTGCAACTTTTGCATTGTGCAAATAAATCGCACACTATGTTTCAGCCCCATCCCCATGTTAAAAATAAAAATAAAAATCACCATAAATTTCTAAATATTCAATTACTGACCTAAGTTTATTTCCATTTTTTAAAGCTAAATAAAAATCATCATCCCATCATATCCGAATTGACTATAATTGTTTAATCGGGTGCACGTGAATTGGTAACGAATACTAACATATTAGGGGATGGGAACAACCCTAAGGGTAACCTGGCGAATTTTCTATTTTTTACTATTTTTATGATATTTTAAAAATTAGATTTACAAGTACTTGATAGATGCCTACAATTAACTTTTGCGATCAGTACGATCAGACAGTAAAAATAAAGCCAAGAGGGATGGAAATAACCCTAGGGGTAATTGAATATTTAAAAAATTATGACAATGTTATCTTTACTCTGTTCCCACCCTATTCTCCTTATAAGGAAATAAAATAACTCTTAAGAGTTAGTGGGAATAAAAGAGGAGGCACAGCCTCCCTCACCTTCATCAAATGCATCTGAGAGGAAGCAAGAGGTCTACGGCCTCTCTTCACTATCCAATGCAAGGGTAGAGTCCCAATGTAGGTTGAATCCCCCCCCCAAAACCCCAAAAGCATGCCGTTGCAACCCCCACCGGGTAGGATCTCCCCTCTAGTAAGGGTGAAGAGCATAGTTGTCAATCTTGTCTCAATCCCTATCCTATTTTTCTACTGGGATGGGACATCCTAGTGTTCCAGACAATTCTATTGTCCCGTTTTGGAATTTTTTCCATACATATTCCAACAAATATAGAACATATGTATACAATAACTAATATGAAAATAAACATATAAACATGAAAATAACATAAAATTAATGTAATGCATTTAGGATGGATTTAAGGGTTTATAAAGGAGCATATTCTTCAAATGAACCCTCCAAAATAAGTTTACAAGGAGCTTAAGTGGTTAGAAAATTCTCAAGTTAAAATACAAAATTCTAGTTGGGATAGGCCAGAACATACTGAGATTGGCCGAGAAAGGCTAGGACAACTACTGGGACAAAGAAGAAACAGCCCCATCCCATTTTCTTACTGGGATGGGACGTCCCGACTGGGACGGGATGAGATTAACTACTGTGGTGAAGAGTCCCACCTACTATAGGACTCTACTCACCCTTACAAGGTGGGTCTCCTTAGCCCGGCATGGAATTTCAAATCGGATCGGCTCCCAGGATCAGCCGCTCCCAATCCTGATCCAATATGATCCGGATCAGCCAATCCTGGCTGATCCAAGGGAAGAATTAAAAAAACTAATAAACTAATTAAAAATGGAAAGAAATAAGAAAAAAATAGTCAGTTTCAGGATTGGCTAATTACAATCCCGATCTGATCCGATCTGGATCAGGCAATTCAGCTGATTCTAGCCCGATCTGGGCGATCTAAGCCAATTTTATTATTATTGTTTCTTAGGTATCTTACCCCCTAGAATTGGATCGACTAGTGCTGATCCCGATCCGAATCCACCGATTCCAATCCGGATCAGCTGATTCCGATCCAAAGAAGCCGATTCTGCATTCCATGTCGCTTGTTAAAGGTATGGAATTCCACCGTAGGTGGAATCCCACACTACCGTAGGTGGAGTTGGGTTCCCTTATCCCCTTCCCTCTTTTTTTTTTTTTTTTTGTTCTCTTGTTCTCTTTCTTGTTGCTATAAAGGAGGCCCGGCCCTCTCTTTTCTCCTATCTTATTGCTATTGTTGCTTCTTGCTCTTGTCATGCTACTGATGTCACTGCACCTCTTCGATTTTTTTTTCCCTAGAGAAGTTATGAGCATTTGCTGCAAGCTTCAAGTTTTTTGTCTCTAGATGTCTCATGTCTTTACCTCTCTCCTTCTTCGTGCATTTTTCTAGAAAGATTTAAAACCCTAGAAATCTTAAGGCTCAATACCCTCATATAATATATTTTAGTTATAACTTTTTATTTTAAAATTACATTTTATCTTTAAAATGATTTTCTACTTGTAGAACATATTTTAACTTGCAAACAAATGTCTTTTATTTTCTTTTTAACCAAATCAGATGTCTTTAGTTGACTGGCCGATCCAAGTCAGGGTCGAGCATACTCAATCTAGATGTCCAATCCAATGTAGTAATGCTTGCCTACACCACTTGGCTGATTTTTCCTTCTTGTTATGTTGCTACATTGATAACTATTCTCATATAGGTGGATGTACCTGCTTCACATGGTTGTAACAAACCCCATGTTCATGTACTTCCATTAATGTTTTATTTACAAATAATAAGAAGGGACTTTTTAATTTTAGACCGCTACAATCTTTCGAAATTACATACCCCAATCTAACTCTTTACCGAGAAACCCTTATAATCTTCGCCGTTATATAAACAAACCTAGCTATCTACTTTGTACCATGGACATCAGTGGAGAGCTAACAAGGGTTGGGCCCCCTCTCTCTCTCTCTCTCACACACACACACAAGGGTTCAGCAGCCCATGAAGCATCCCCTTGCCATATTCTTCTCCATCCTCATGGTAGCAGCATCCCTCCACCCCATTCATAGTGGAGCACTTCCGCCAGCCAGCCAACTCCTACCTGCACACGGTGGCCCATAGGCCCTATAGGCGCTGCGGGATGGAGGCGTGGACGGAGGCTCCAACATCACCTTCTCCCACTCTTGCTCCATGCCATCCTTGGCCTGCAACCACAGCCTGCATGGGGGCCCCTTGGAGAAGCTGCTCGACTTCCTCGGCAACAAGCATAGCAGCAGCAGCGAGAGCTTCGACACACTCCACTCAGACGCAGCCCGGGTTGTCTTCTACAGCAGCGGTGGCGGTGGCAAGGGCCTTCTTACATCATTCACCTCTTGGGCTTCCATCTATGGCAGCAGCAAGACCACCATTAGAGCAACACAAAGGCCAGCCTCAGTTGGCGCAGCACCATCTTCAGCAGCTCCATCACCATCCCTAAGGGGCTGTCACCCAACGACAGCAGCAGCAACAGCACTCACTCTCTCTCTCTCTCTCTCTCTCTCTCTCCCTACACGCACATACTCACCAAATTATGCAACAAAGATGACCAAGAGGCCAAAGGAGCTCGCCATGATGCCCATAGGCAGGGTCAAGAGGCCAAAGAGGAAGTCAACTACCTCCTTCAGCTGTTCGGGGCATCACTAAGTGCTTCTTCCACCACCAACAATAAGAGCCCATTGTGCCCAAAAGAGACTGACATGCTGCCACTACAACCAGCCGCCAAGCAGCATCTCCACCACCCCAAGAGGACTTGGGTCTGTCCTTACAGTCAAGGAGCTCGGTGACATTAAGGGCAGTCATTAGCGGTGCCGAATGGGCAGCGTTAGAGGTGGTCGGCAGTGGCGCTAGATCGGTGTTCGAGGAGGTCCACGCACAGACAATGTTAGTAGAAGATGGAATATTTCCTAGAATATTCACTGTTTAAAATATATTTTAACTAGATAGGCTTTTTCCTCAAAATATCACAAGATTGGAGGGGCTTTTACATAATTTTGAAAGATTACAGGAGCTTAAAAGTAAAAATCCTTAATAAAAAATGTAGCATGCTTTCCACACATATCAAATTCTCAAGTACTCTCCTTCATCTGAGATGTGCTTTATGTAACACCCTGCACTCGACCATCAAGGTATTGTCCACTTTGACCCGTACGCCTCATGGTTTTATCTCTTTTTAGAGGTAATTGGCTCCAAAGTAGAGACTTCCCAGGTGGTCAACCATCCTGGTACTACTCCCGGCTAAGCATGCTTAACCACGGAGTTCTCTACAAGAACCGAGCCAATACTCCAAAAGGCACCTTGATGATTAGAGATACAACTTAACCATACTTGAGGGTTCTTACCCTCTTATATAGGCAACGTCCTCATTGCAGCATTACCTAACCTACAACTAGTTCACCAAGTAGGTCCATCTATGGAGCCGACATGAGTTATGGAGGGAGCATTACCAAAAGAAGGACCAAGGAAAAATATAGGTCATAACTTTTGGGTGCTTGTAGATATTTCTAGAACATTGTAAATATCTGCTCATGTGTGTAAGTTTTGATCCTAGCATATACATAGTCCATTGTACAACAACTTCGTGTAATATTAATAAATAAATGGGTTGTTTATCCTTTGATTTGATATATAAATATACGAATGGAAAGTCAAACTCTCAACATCCGTTTCTGAGTGGTTGTTCCCCCTGTTACACTCTGGTTTTGGTCATAGACACCACTGTTGTGATCACTACCATTTAATATAGTCAGGGTGTGACACTCTGTGTCCAATCATAATACTATTCATCAGTAGCTTTCTCCATTTCTTTGAGAAACAAAATAGCTTTATCCATTTCTTTGAGAAACAAAATGGTGTTGCAAAGCATAACATCATCACATTGTAAAAAATGCTATGCAGACATTCTGTTACTATGTGAAGCAGGACAGAATGAGCCCAACTGATATCTAGATGCCATCACAAATTCAGATTCACAAGAAGATATTAGTGGGTTGCAAAACAAATGACACCATACCTGGTTCTATCCAACTGGACTTTGAAATCACAAAGACCTCTTCATGGGGCATACATATGTTTTATCATGGGTCTGATACTGTGCGATGAGATAGAAGTGATAAGGAAAACCAAAAAGAGTGTGACTGTATGATAATTGTAGGGCTGACCCAGCCATAGGAGCTGATCATATCCCTCAGGAGGAGGGTGCCACCACTTCTGCAGCATGATCAGATCTGCTGGTCATGCAGTGAAGTGGGACACACGTGAAGATAAAGATCAGCAGAAGACTTACATATGCAGAGGTGGATGACAGCTGTCTCAGTTTCTATCTCCATGGAGCTGATAAAGAAGGGGCCAATGGTTGAAGAAATGTGTAAGAAGAGGCCAAGTGTAGAAGAAATACGCAAGGGTGTTGGTGATGTAGTCTATGTAGTACTGATTGGAGAGGGGAGGGGGGCACAGCAAGAAGGGAACTTGACCGGCTCTCAGACATCATCCTTTTTTATGTTTGCCCATTGAAAAGAGAATTGACTGAAGGCCTGCTCGGTGATCACAAGTAGATGGTTGGTGGGTTGACCTGGACTTTTTCAGAGCATCACTTGTGTATGTATACCCAAGGATCATTGGGCTGAATATATTGTTTGACAGGGATTCCCCATGCATTCTGAGGCAAGGCAGTCAGAAAGAATCCAAGCCCCTTTCACTGCAGCAACTGGGGTAGGGACCACCAGAGGAGGACCTCTATGTTTGGACACAGAACAAAAAATAATGAAAGTTCTCTGATTATTATCAGGGCAATAGTTCAATATATATAGGAGCGTTATAAGTACATTTCCTAATACAAGTGGGACTAGGACGTGTACCATCAGAAAAAGAATGTATACAACAATAAGAGGAAAAAAATAAATATTTATACTGACAACCATTTCAGGATCCTATCTAATGTCATCCAATATCAAGTCAATATAGCAGATTGATAGTGCTTCTCCATTAGTTTTTATGCTTTTAAATGCAGAGACATTGTACAGCAGTACTTGGATGAAGCATCTTTCTCTCACCTCCACCATTTTGATCATCAACTCAAAAAGGTAATTTGCAGTCTTCAACTTCCTATTGATCTAAAGTGACTATTAGAAAATGGTACTGAATTTGCAATAAAGCAAAGAGCTTATCATCAACCTCCTTGCAATACTTGAACCAACTAGAGATGCATTAAAGAATATCGATCCAAATGGTAGCTAAAGAGAATCCAAATGATATCTGTCCATTCATATTCCATCATATACTTCTATGCAGCCATACTCAACCCTTTTATCTCAAATGAGTCAATATAGCCAAGAACATCATCATCTCCAGGTCAAAATATGTGTTGCATATCATGGGTTGTCTGCCTCGGCACACCTGTAACTACCTTGCCAATGGCTTCTATCATATCTTCATAGTACTAGACCTCAAGAACATTCTGATGAATGTTGTTGAAGAAGAACAAATAAGATGTAGCACTTCTAATCTTCTCTCTGCAAAACTTTGCATAAATGTTGTCATAATAGAAGGTTGCTTTTTCTCTCCTACACATGAGATGAAGGTCCAAAGGACCCACTCTAGGATCTTGATACTATTACCAGGGTCAACTGCCTCTTCTGCTGATACTTCACAAACCTTTGTGCTCATTCCGACACAAGTGCCACCCTGACCAAATCTGTTGCATAGACTAAGTGTCGACCAGCATGTCTAGCAAAGATCCCCATCCTCTTCATTTGCAACTTTCCTCTCATGCATAATTTGATTCATCTTCAAATAGAAGAAAGAAATAAGTAATGAATTGACAAATTTCAGCCCGAAGTCAAATTCATCTCCTCCTCTTCTCTATTGATGTATATGTCTTGCCCCATGAATGTGAACATGGGGATTATATGTCATCCTTAGCTCCTTGCACAGTTGTTGCTTCCTCCTCTTATTGGTTAATATGGAAGGATCAACGGATAATGTCTTCTCCTCTTTCTTCTCCTCCTCCTCCACCTCCATTATCTTACTCCCACTTCTCCATCTCCCTCTTATTCTCCATCTCAGCAAAAGTTTTATCTTAGGACCCTTGGAGAGAAAAGAACTCGAGAGATGGCAAATCATAATTACAAGATTATCTCACCTACAATGAAACAATGCATTGTCTTAGGATTGTAAAATGGACATCGATTTATAATTGGAGTAGATATATTTTAGGCATCTCAGCAGAAGAATGTGAAAAGGAATTTAAACAATTGTAGTCTCTTTCTACCTGTTTTCCTGAATAAGATAGGAACCTTGTCTATCTTTTCTTGATTGCACTACCTTTATTTGTT
Organism: Zantedeschia hybrid cultivar; assembly: GCA_030544215.1. NCBI lineage: Eukaryota > Viridiplantae > Streptophyta > Magnoliopsida > Alismatales > Araceae > Zantedeschia > Zantedeschia hybrid cultivar. Next base: position 6,778,149 of record JARZZO010000013.1, on the reverse strand, counting down.
TTTCAACAGAATTGGTGGTGCAATTCACATTTAATTCAAAAAAAAAACTTCCCTTTTTTTGCCTCACAGAATTTGAATAACAATAATCTGTCCTTCCCTCAAAGTAAAGGGAACCAAAGCAACCTTGACAAATGTAAGAATGTCTTTCACATTTTCCACCTCAAACGTGCCTTCAACAATGTTCATACATCCAGTTATTCCAGCCAAGTTTGTCAGCAGTTGCTTCACATGTACATCTTAAGAGTTGCACAAATTCTTCTCTTTTCCCCAAAAAAAATTTCTCCAAGGCATCCACACGGCACATATTCTTCTTAATGACATGACTGTCACTTGCAAAAATAAATTGGTAACCTGAAATCGCTACAGCGCAGACTGTCTTTTCATCTTGCAATCAGAATGAGTGCAATCGACCACATGCTAATTTTGTGTATCCAACCCAAATTTCCAAAATTTCCAAAAATATCCAGAGCAAATAGGCACCTCTAAGCATGGAATTCTGGCATGGATCGGAAGGCTGGATCGGGACCCACCGATCCCGATCCAAATCGGGATCGGATCAGCCGGAATCGGCTGAAATTGGCCAGAATTGGTCAGGATCGGCCGATGCCGGCCGGATCGGGACCAGCCGATCCCGATCTGAATCAGCCGACCCGGATCGGGATCAGCCGAGTCTGCATTCTATGTCTCTAAGAGTACAAACCATCTCATCTGCCGACATCATATTTTTGGGTACAATTACAACAAAATGCATCAGATGGGAGAAGAGGTCCAGCACAGAGCTCACAAGAGAACGCGTCAAAAGGTTAATGTAGTTAACAGAGGTCCCTGGCAGAAAAGATGGAGCTTGGACTCGGCCAATGGCAGGACTCCAGAACAATTGGATGAAGTAGGCTCAAACACTCCAAACAAACAAATATCATCACCCCCACGATCAGTCAGCATATGTTGACCATTCCATCAACCGAAGGACAGACCCAAAGTGGCGGGCACCAACAAGTGTGATAAACTGACAAACCACTGGCATAACAAAACATAATTCCACAAATTACGGCGATTCGAACACATCAAGAATTCGTCTTTAGCAAGCAAACGTCCTCAAAAAGACATCTTTTTTTTTTTGTTTTGTGGGGGAGAGGGGGTGTGTGTTGCCAAGCTGGGTCCGGGACAGAGGCAGCCAGAACGGTTGCACGACAACAAAGGGAATTTTGTGGGTTGAGGTTTGGCGGGGAGCACTCACCAACGGGGACGAGGGGGTTCTTGACGGGCTTCTTCTTCTCAAAGAGGTCGTCCAGCTGAGAGGGAGATGGCTCCTCCGTTGTCTCACCCATCCTCCCCCGCGGCGGCGACGGCGGCGTCGTGCGCAGACAGATGGGGAGAGAGAGAGAGAGAGAGAGAGGGAGAGACAGCCGCGCCTGCTGTTAATGTTGCACACGGTCGTTTGAGAAAGTAGTTAACTCGGGGGACGCAGGTTGTCTTTATTTTACCGTGTATTTAATTTGTTTATCTTATTTATACTTCCTGGAAGTGACTTATTTAATTTATGATTTAATATTTATGTAAATGGAATGTTTGGCTTAATAGACCATGTAGGTGGCTTTGATTTATTTGACGTGAAAACTAAACTGTTTAACTTGTTTGACCAAAATATTTCATTCATCTTTTTGACCTCTTGGCCACTTGAAAGGACTTCTTTTGAGGGGCTTATCTCGTTTGTCCTGTACAATGTTTGACTAGTGTAGTGGTTAGAAACTGGTCAGGCGACGATGACCATCCAATCAAATCTTCTAACTACTCGATAGAATTTGTAAGACTGAAAACGCTCAGGGTAGAATCTACAAGAGGAAGAAGAGACGTCAGAGGGTTCTCTATTCTCTTGGAAAGTAAGACGCTCCAATATCTAAGTCAGGTTCTAGAAGATGAAACATTCTATCAAGTTCAGCGTAGTCTTTAACATACATTTTACAGGATAGGGTCAGGGATATATATAATCCATATCCAGTGTGGCATCATGGGAGCCATTGCCCTTAGAGAGTTAATTGGCCCACGATCCACACTCCTTGATCGAGGAGATCGTGGGATACTGGGCTAGAAGGAGGGATCTCCTTTCATGAGCGAGGGAGCAGATTGTGAAGACCTGCCTTAAGTAGGTAGTTACGCTGTTAGCCCCCAAGACCCGCCTGATGGCACGAAGGAGTTATGGATCGTCCCTAAGGGGGCTTCAATCTCTCGGGCAGTTGAGAGAAAGCGGCCTTTGAGTTCAGGCACCTGGCCTCCCCTAGTTTGAACAAACTTTGGGTTATCGAGAGTGTATGCTCCTCTCGATACTCGGTAGATATGACTGAGACATCGCTTGTCTCGGAGCTTACCAACTGATGTGTCGGTCTTCTTGACTTGACTTTCTTGGGACTCAGAGCCCATGCATTCCAAGTCCTAACCTTCAGCTTGTCAGTCAGGGTACCAAGGGAGATTACGTGGTACCCTTTGTAAGTACCTGCTAGCCGCCGGCCCTTGGCTAAATGGGCCAAATTTGGCCGGATCCTAATCACCTCTCATCATTGGCCCCCTTACTCCCAAATTCGAAATTCAAATATGAGAGTAACATAGAGTGGGAAGCCCAAAAGGGGTTGACAATATCAATAGGCGCAAAAAATAAAGCGCCGGTTGTACTTCAAAAGGACGCCCATTTAAGAAAGGAGATGACGTCTCATTACTTTTTGCGATCCCCGAGCGATCTTTGGTGTGTCAATTGCCCATGTAGCATCATCTCGCGGATGACCAGACTCCCAGGGCTGTCACGATGGAGGCACGTCCCTTCGGCTTCGAATGATACACCTAGTCAATCATCATGATAGACCGTTTTAATGCCTCTCGAAATTCCAGGCGGGAAGAAAGGGCGAGGAGCCTAGTTGGCCCTCCCTTATAAAAACAGGGTTTGAGGGGAAGCCGAACCCACTCATGCGCATACCTGAGCTTCCCTGTCGCTCGCTAGACTTGGGGAAGAGGAGATCTTCCGTCGCCTAGACATCTCTCGTACTCTCTGGTGAGTCTACCCTGACCTCTGATTATGTAGGTTCTTTAAAGTCCTTTGGTACTTCTTCTTTGTTTCCTTTTTCCTCTAGGACCACCTCCTGGTCCCAGAGTCTTCTTCTTCCTCGCCTAGTGAGCTCTCTTCGTCTTAGTCTGAGATCTCTTGAGACCTTCCTTATGGCCTCTGATGAGGTCGCCAGTTCCTCTAACCAATCTAAGGGGAGGGCTACTACCCTAGCCCGCCATAGTCACAGCGTGGTTAAGCAGGCGGAGCTAGGGAGATTGATAGAGGAGTACCGAGTGCCCCATGGGTACCGTCTGGTCGAGGCCAGTCCCAGTGACTAACTTTTCTCCAAGGCCCCCAACTCCTTTGTCGCCTATCAGGAGATGTTTCTCGCGGGGTTCTGCCTCCATGTTCCTCTCTTCGTTTGAAGTCTCCTCCAGCAATACCAACTGGCACCTGCCCAGCTCACCCCCAACGCCTAGTGTACATCTATGCCTTCCTTTTTGTCTGCCATGAGCTGAGGGTAAACCCCACAGCTCTCCTCTTTCGGTGCATGTTTAACGCCTGTCTAACACCCAAATTGACGACGGGTTCTTCTTCATGAAGGCCCGTCCCCACAATTTGTTCCTTTGACTAAGCTTCACCGCCTCGAGCCACAAGTCCTAGAAGAATCACTTCTTCTTCGTGACCCGAGATCCCGCGGTGATTCTCCATTGGAACTTCCGCACTACCTTCAACTTTACTCCCATACGGGAGGATCCATTTGTAGGCGCCAGAAATGACCCCACGCTCAACTGGTGAGTGGAGACTGATCCCCGTGGCTACGAATCCGGGATAAGAATGATGAAAAAGGATGATAAAATATCAAAATGGAAGGTAAGGAACTTGATGTACTAAGACATAAAGAATAAAATGGTGATCGCCAGGATATTTTACCTCGACCCAGAGGGACTACCTTGATCGCAAATAGCACTCTGAGATCTCTTCGTATGTAGCAGAATTTGTGGTCCACACTCCCTTCCCCTCGGCCGGCCAAGGAGACGGGGCCTCACGCCTCGATTTCCTGCAAATTAAGCACAAAGCAAGACACCCATTGACTCTTAATTAGCATAGTATCTTTTCACTGAGCAAAAAATATACCAATTGGGGGTGAGCTTACCGGATGTGTGGGTGAGAAGGATGAGTGACCAAGTGTAATGGCCACCCACCTTCCCATTTTTTGGTGTTTTGGATCAAAGTAAACCCCTTAACAAGGACCTAAGATACCTAATCATGAGTGCATGTGTGTGCAAAAGAGATCTAAATATGAACGAAATCCTAGAATGTGTGCATGCAAGCGTAGGAGTATAAAAAAATGATGGAAAAAAAAAGGAAATGAGAGAGGAGAGTAGGGTTCCCTTTTGACACCGAAGAGAGAGCTATGTGAGCACAAGGTTGATGGCGCATACCTCGTCCCTAGAGCCTTCAAGACTCCATGGTCATCCCATCCCACGAGCTTCAATAGAGAGGTCTAGTGTTAGGTTATGAAGTCCCTCTTTTCTCTCTCTTTTTGGTAGAAAATAGTGCCCTAACCCTAGTGGACCCTCTTCTCAATCCATTAGAGCGAAAAAAATGCAGGAGAAATGATAAAAAATCAAAGGAAATAGCGCACATGAAGATCGAGGAAGATTCTGCAACAAACCCATTAGACGGTCAGGTAGGTGGCTGTCTGATGCAGAAAGTTAAAGAAAAGGCCAAATAGGTTAAAAGAGCTTTTAAAAAATGAAGTTTAAAAGTCCAAATGCATTAAAAAATAAAATGGAGGACTTTAAAATAGTCAAAAAGGGTTCTGAAATCATGCACCTTTGAAATATGGAAGTTCTGTGACAAATACATCTAATGCATCAGAAGGCCAGCACTTTGGCCTTCTGATCCATCAGACGGCCATCAATTTGATCTTCTGATGCACTCATCAAGGATGACCAAAAAAAGTTTAAAAAGTTAAAATCTAAATTTTAAAGGGTCTAAATTGTTAGTATTAGGTGGTCTGAAAGCCAATCCAATACTATGTATCATTCATTTTATTAATATAATGGCATTAATTTATTGTGTGCAATTAGTTCGATCTATGATTATCGTATCATGATGAAGTCCATGAACATGTGCAACAATTTTCGGACTATGATGAGATCATAATTACGGGACCGAAGACTTATAAACACATGTTCTTAATCATTCATAGTCGGAGGAGGTTTGAGATGGACATCAAACATCCGGATAGACTAGTACAGGTTTCTTCAGCTCATATGATGAGGGTGACTGATCATATAAGTCACTTGTGTGGAGACACTATGCTGGACCTGTAGGTGCTTATTGGGGAATGAGTTCACTGAATTGATCCGACCTAGAATCGCTGGATGGTATATACCTCACTGTTAACCAGCTCGATTCTTTTCTCTCGATTGCGTAGATGATCTTTGGACCTAAGACACCAAAGATATCTTGTTGGTACGCCTCTGAGCTTTGACTTTAACTAATGAATCATTAGCTATGGGTTATCAATAAGTCAAATGATCGGGTTCAAAGAAATGCCCTTAAAGGTAATTGTGTGTTCAATATGAGATCATCCACTCTTTGTATTATGAGAGAAAATGTTCCGGGAATGATGCGCTTAAGTCCTTGGCCAAGGCGGACACTGTATCAGATAAAGAGTTATCCGATATAGATTAGCGGCACTTGATTCAAGTGAATCGACTGGCTAGAGTTCAACAGTAAACCATACCCTAGGTCGATTCAGGAGCATTGCACGGATGAAAGATTATATCCGCACGCTAACTAATGACGGAAAGGTTCCAATAGAGGGTTGCGATAACCCCAGTGTCATCTAGGATCATGCGATGTTGCTTGGCATCCAACGTGATTGGAAGCCTGTCTGAATTTATTGTGGGACATTAAATTCGTCTGATTAATTAATATAAGGATATTAATTAATTCAGTATGTCCGTAAAGAGTTACAGGGCTTAATGGGCCATTAACTGGATTGGTATTTGGACCTAGAGGGTCACACGCAAAAGGTTTTCAAGTCAATAGATATTTAGATGGGATTTTGGATAAGTATGGGTTTTTATGAAAAATCGCAAACATACTTATTATAAAAGAATGGCTGCTAGGTCGGGGGCCAGCAACCCTAATCCTAGCCGCCACCCTCTCTCTCTCCTCTCTCCTGGGCGCACATCTCGAGGCCGACCCTCTAGAGGCTTCGCTTCGGCTCCCGACTACTTCGCCTTCCATCCGACGGGAGTTTCTGAATTTGCATGTCGTGGCAGATTACGCGTATCCAGATGGGATCCACAAACGCCGCATCGAGCGAAGAGGCGGGGACGATCCATTGCGAGGAGAACCGTGTGGATATCGCTAGAGGCCGGGAACCTGCGTGGCTTGCGGCATCGCTCTGACGGAACCGGAGAACGAACGCGGATTCGAATCCGCGGAAGGTAAATTAGATTTCCCAGTTTATTTTGTTGATCGAAACAGGACGGATCCGTTCTGAAATTAATTTTTGCTGCGTTTTTCGGACGAATTTCGACACAGCGAACCTGACAGTGGTATCAGAGCCAGGTTGCCCTGTGTTTTCGCCATTTCGATCTCCATATTGATAATTTTAGAATTTATTTCATGCATAGTTTTGATTTTAATTACATGTGATGTGTTCATGAGATGAACACTGTGAATTAAAATTAATTATTACATCAAAAATTGTTTTTTTTTGTACCCTTTTCGTGTTCTTCGTCTGATGAAAAACGGCCATGGATCGACACCTTCATGGGCACCCCAAAGGTTGGGGATCGCTCACCAGGGCATGGGATCCCCCCCGATAGGATCGTCGGTCGCTGGAGACACCAGGGCCGGCCAACCCCTTCTCTTCTTTCTCTCCTGTGTTTGAAGGGGGGGGGGGGGGGGGTGGGTCGGGTTAATGCAGAAAAAGGGGAAGGGATTTGGGGGTGACCGCCAGTAGCCAGGACCACCGGCGCCGTCGCCAGGACCCCTGGCCGCCGGGGGTCATCCCCGGTGCCGGTCCCCCCGGCAGCCGCCTGCGGGGCAGGCCGGCGGCGGCTGGGGGCCGCCCCCTTTCCCGCCTGCAACGCAGCTAAGGGAAACTCTAGCTGTGTCGGGCAGGGAAGGGGGGAGAGGGGGGGCGGCTGGGCTGGGCCCTGGGTCGGGTGCCGGCTGGGCTTGGTCCAGTGACCGGATCGGGCCCGGTTCGCCAGGCCCTTTAACCCAATTCTTTTTTTTTTTTAATTTTTGAGCCCATTAACCCTTTTTTTAGTCTATTTAATGCCATTTTTAATTATAGAATTTAGTTTAAATTTAAAATGAGATTTTTTTAAATTATATTCTATTTTTAATTGTTTATGGCTTATAAATAGATTGTGGGGTTATATTTAACAATTGTTATTAATTGCTTAATTAATCTAATTGTTGGATTAAATGACATTAAAAGGGAGTTAATTTAATTGTTAAATTTATTTTTAATGTCTAAAATATTAACTGGCATGGAATATTATAAATTTGTCAATTTGGAGTTATTGTACATTTATTTTGTGTGCATATGATTGCTTATTTAAAATTGTTTTAAATTAGCATGCTTTAGATTAAATGAAAAATATTTCGAAAATCCAATCCAAATTTTTTTGTTTGGTCCCTAGTTTATGAAACCAAAATGATCTATTTTCGAAAAAAAATTATTTAGCCATGAGATGTGCACTATATGTGTGGTTTGTTTAATTAAAACTACTTGATGGTCATAAATTAGCACTTTAAATTTTGTGGATGTGGATGAATAGTGAATGTGATTGTGTGGTTTATTATTTGTCAATAAATAGAGGTCTGCGAACCTCTCCCTCTTATATTCTATTGTGTTTCTACCTCCCTCCTTGATGTATTCGTCATAAGGCTCCCTCTTTTAAATTATCATGTAATTATGAATTTATGTTGTAATTTATGATCGAGGCGGCTGAACATGGAACGAGGATGATCCACAACTACAACCAAGAAGGATAAGAAAGAGTTCCTTAAGCCTATGAGTTTGTAGACTCATGATATAAATGTTGTATTGTGTGTGTGTGAGTTTGACTATCTGGCTCAAGTCAAACCACAGTGCTATCCATGACCATACTAATGACATGTATATGATGCGTGTGTTTTATTTTGATTATGAATCAAATTAACTAGATTATTAGTATATGTAATATATATGATATATTTAATACTATCACCTAGGATGAGACCAAAGTAAATAAATAAAACTTTCGTTACAAAATATAAGCCGTAGCGCGAGTCATTGAGAATGCACCGCGTGGCTCTCCATCAATATGATTGATAGAACTTAATTCAGTAGTAGCATATTCTATGTGTTTACCCAAGATTTGCCATCGTCTGTTGAGAGGACTATTAATCGTGGCATTAGATGCCTTCGGATAAGAATAGATGAACGATATAGTTATCCACGTGTTTACCCGGGAACTATATTTCTACTCTACTCTATCACGTATTGATGGTAATGCTTAGACCGGAGATAATGGTCTACTGTGTTTACCCGAGACCATTAATAATCTGGGAGCCAAAATATGATCGGATATTGCAAGGAGTAGCAATTATCATGAGATGATTGCTCTGAGATAGCGGTATGATACTACGTGTTTACCCGTGGTCATACTGTGATGCTTGGAGATTCTGATCCCCGCTAGGAGACTGTCGGCATATCCCACTCTGTTTATCTGAAGGTTATACAGTCCGGCGAAAATTAGTCAGAGTAAAACTAGATAAACAAAGTCCATGTCTTGTTTTTAAATTAATTAACTGAATATCCGCTAATTGTATTATGATTATCTCCTGTAGGCTAAAATGTCGCACCATAACTCGTTGCGTGGCATACTTGATGCCAATCGTTTGACAGACCCAAATTACTCAGACTGGCTCAGGAACTTGAAGATTGTCCTCATGTCTGAGCAAATTGCTTATGTCCTAGATGATGAACCTCCTACTGAACCAGCATTAGATGCCCCAGAGGAGGACATACTGACATATGAAAAATGGAAGGAAGATTCCACCAGGGCCCAATGCTACATGCTGGCCTCTATAAATAATGAGTTGCAGAGGCAGCATGAGGAAATGGATGCTAGATTCATCATGCTCCATTTGAAAGAGTTGTTTGGTGAGCAGAGTATTGTGAGTGCTTAGAATGATTGTGTGATTATCATGAAAAATCTATGTTGTTTAAGTGTAAAATAAAACCTATTAAAAACAGAAACTATGTGAAGTGATCGCCAGAAACTTTTGACTTAAAAGTTCTAAAAGAAGTTTTGATCGCCTACCTGTTTAAACGCGGAAGATATTGAGCTCTTGATTCCCCTCCTTCAGCCGGCTGAAGAAAGAGAGCCATTCTCGTTCTTTGTTCTTGCTGTTGAGTTTTTGAAGTTGAGGATCGTCAAGAGTCCTTTGATTTGCTTGTTGATTCACTCCCCTTTTGATTCTCCTTTTTTCTCCGTTACAAGAAAAAATGGAGAGAGAAATGAAGAAACAATGATGAGAACTTTAAGTAGAAGCAGTATCCATTCTAATCATGGTTTTAAATATGAAACTAAACAGCAAACTTACTTGTTTAATGGCTTTTGAAACCCCTTAATCAAATAGGTTTTGAAAAGAATGATGTTGTGGTGTGTGTTGCATGAAGTGATGATGAAGAATGAGAGATTAATGAAATAAAAATGAAGATGCAGAAATAAAAAACTTATGCCGAATTAGATGAAGCCTTGAATTGGATGAAGAATGGACGCCGACTTCTGGAAACAGCAGCGCTTCGGCGTTTGGACGTCGTCGCTTCGATCTTCAATCACTAACTCTGATTCTAACTTCTCTCTTTTTTTTTTTTTTTAACTTTCAAGATGCAAGGTATTTATAGACTTCTTCTGCGTCCGCGGATTTACATAGAAAAAACCTTAAGATTTATCCATCTTAATCAGATAAATACAGATTAATTTATCTTTATCTGTAATTATCTAAAACGCGTCCACATAGGCTGACGCCTTTCAGATTAATTAAGATAAGGATAAACATCCGAAAACTTATCTTTATCTGTATTAGCTAAAATGCGTCTACATGTGTAGACGTCTTTTACACTAATTAAGATAAGGATAAACATCCGGAAGAGAAGTAGAAATAGCTTAGGAAACCTAAAACGCGTCAACTTTTACAGATGCTTTTTAGCTAATTAATCAATTGATTAAAATTCAAATTTAAACGTTAAAATAAGAATAAACTCTAAATGGCGTCCACACAAGTAGACGTCTTTTAGACTTGTTCATATTTTAACTGAAATTTGAGTTAAAATCAACTTAATTGATTAACTTAAACATGTCTGTTAAACCCGACACTCAAAAAGATCAATAAAAATTAATCAATGATTAAATATCAGACCATTCTGAGGCATTATTATATGATATGAAATTTACTCGAAATGACGTCAAAATTAGCGTAAATAGAATGTACTGAAAAGGTGATGCCAAGGTGTGATGAGACACGCTCTTAACATCAAATGATTGGAATTTTTCTCAAAATTATCAATGAAGATAGTTCAAGGAGATCAATGGAATCAATCCTGTTTGAATGAGGTAGACAAGGAAATAAAATAAAGTCGATCAACCTCTACGGAGTGGGAAGTACCCCAGGTCATAGACACCGTAGGATTCATTATGGGGAGTGTTTGCTAGCCAATGTGGACGTGCTACAGCCATGATGGATCTTAAACGAAAACAAGAAATATTGGATAAAGAGTCCAAGAAATGATAGAATTCCAAGGATATCTTCAAACGAACCTCAAAGATAATCAAGATACTCAATTCAGAATGGAATATTTCATATCATGTTTGAGATTGTTTAATTTAATGGTCTGAAACTTAATCAGCAATTAATTCTTATCACAATGATTTCAAAGTCCTATATGATGCATGCTGGGCTAAAAGAAAAATATAAAGTCAAATAAAATATAAATTAATCAAAGATAATATTGTTAAATTGTCATTAATGAGTCAAGATACCAGTTCTTGTAATTCAATGCTAAGCCGAAGCTCGTTTATCCACGCACCGTTTCACAAAAATGGAACTATCGTCCTTACTAATTAACAATCCAACGGCCTATCCGTACGATTAAGAATCCTCTGGAATTATCACTGTTTTTGTTGAAGGAGAACTCAAATTCCAGTTTCATCAAAACCACAAGGTCCTTGATATACTCTAGTAAATACTTAATATATAGTAATGCTGATGCACAATAATTACATGAAAGAAGTACAAGGGTAGAAATAACCGTCTTTTTAGTCACGGCCAGGACTTCTTAACTTCCACAGTGAGATCTTCTTGATATTTTCCAGCTTTACTTTCTTGAATTTCCTGCAATCAAAATTATTAATAATTCCAAACAAATATTCAATTTAAGTATCAAAAACCACAGAATTTCGGATAAATAACAGAATTGATGAAACGCGTCGTGTTGCTAAGACGCCATTCAATGTTAAAACGCGTCGCTGTTCCTCGACGCCTTTTTCTCACAGAAACAGATTTCTGGTTGTTCTCTACTCAGATTCCAACTCTTTTCATGCCTTGTGTTCTGTATATGACTTGAACAAACATGTTAAGCATCTATTCAGGCTTAGCCCCTTGCCTGGTTAAGTAACCGACTACTTGATCCTATTCTTGGTAGAAGGGTCAAGGGGCATAGCCTTTATTAACAAAGGTAATAAGAATAATCAAACTTAAGCAAAATGCAACATGCAAGCAGACAAATGCTCACTGAAAATAAAAGGAATGAAGCATACCAAATGCAATAAGCAAATGCTAATTGAAATATTTTTGTTGTTTTTAAATATTCATTTTTTGGGTTTTGAAATATATGCCTTTTTTTTGTTTTGTTTTTTTGAAATATATATTTTTTTTGGATTTTGGCATATGTATTTTTTTTTATTTTTGAAACATATATATATATATATTTTTGAAATATGTATTTGTTTTTTTTGAAATTTTGAAATATGTATTTTTTTTTATTTTTGACATATGTATGTGAACTAAAAGACCAGTATGGGATTTAGATCAAAAGATCATATTCATTTACTTACTTAATTCCCAAATTGTTCTTTAACAACTTAACTTAAAATTCATCGTGTTTGAACTTGTGTTTCCATTCGTGATCCCATTTGATGATTTAACCCTTAGTCAATCTAAGCCATTCCTTAAGTTTGGAGTACGCCTCTTTAGAAGGAAAAGAAGAATAAGTTTAGAAAGCCGATGAGAAGGTTCCGGAGACTTAAAAAGATGTTCCTTTCCTACCCTAATATCCGTTGGGGTTCGGTCATTTTCTTTCCGGGGTATTTATCGACCTTGCGTTCCCTTTCGTTTCATTTCATGGCCTTGATGTAACGTTTGTAATGTAATAGCCTTTTGATTTGACATTTAGCTTTTGCCTTTTGCTTTTCTATTCTTTTCTTTGGGACGGATCTCTCCCATTTTTTTTTATGACGGCCTCCTACTAAGATGGTGGGTATTCTTGGTAGTCTATTCTAAGTCTCGTTCCGACATCATGGGCCGAGTGTAAAACAGATTTTTTGCTTTAAAACGAATTATTTGTACTTTACATTTTCAGTCAAGCTTTCGATATTCCTTAGGACTTGGCATCTTTTGTTACTCACGAATCAAACGTGTCAGTGTGTGTAGTGATGTGTTCGAAATTAAATTATCCAGACTAATAAGGAAATTTGAGTTTATAAATTTTCTGATTCCACTGGTCTTTGTACCATGCTGATCGACTCTTTAACCTAATGGTAGTATTTCTTAAGATGTAAACCATTCCAAGGATGATTTAGCTCTTCTCCTTTTGCATTAACAAGACAATAAGCATTACCAGGAAAAGCGTGCGATACAATATAAGGTCCTTCCCAGTTGGGTTGGAGCTTAGAACCCGGACCACCAGGTTTTACAAAAATCCTTTTGACGACCATTTCACCGACTTTGAACTTACGTTCAATGACTTTCTTTTGATAAAAACGTGCTAGTCTATTTTGATAAACTTTTGCATGATTAGCAGCTGACCATCTTTTCTCGTTTAAGAGTTCCAATTGAGTAAGGAGTGCTGAACGATGTTCATCAATGGAAAATTTCTTATTCAATTGTATTCTTAATGACGGTATAAGGATCTCATATGGAACTACCGCCTCTATTCCAAATGTTAAAGAATAAGGAGTTTGCCCAGTGGGCGTGCGGATTGAAGTTCGGTAGGCCCATAGAGCCTCAACCAATTTTTCTGGCCAGTCTGCAAATCTATTAGATTTGCACGTCTTTTTGATGATTTTTATCAAAGTCTTATTAGTTGCCTCTGCTTGGCCATTGCCTTGCGGATAATAAGGAGACGAATGATGCAATGCAATTCTATACCTGTTGCAGAGGTCCTTCAATTCTTGTGACACGAACTGTGGCCCGTTGTCGATGACGATGGTACTTGGAATTCCAAATTGAGTGATGATGTTCTTCATGATGAACTTGCAGACGGTTGATGCTTTGATCTCCACGTACGCTTCAGCTTTTGCCCACTTGGTGAAGTATTCCGTTGCCGTGAGAATAAAAGATTTTTGCTTGATGCCGGAATCTGGATTACCAAGGGGTCCAATAATGTCGAAAGCCCACATGGAGAAAGGCCATGGGGAAGAAACATGATGGAGTAAAGATGCAGGAGAATGAATTTTGTCGGCGTGAAGTTGACACTTAGTACACCTACGGACATATCCTACACAGTCTTCTTCCATAGTTGGCCAATAAAATCCTTGTCTAAGGATCTTCTTTGCTAGCATCTGTCCATTGACATGGCCACCACAAACTCCACTATGAGCTCCTTCCATAACCTTCCAAAGCTCATCTTCGTCTAGACATCTCAGAAGAACTCCATCAAAACCTCTCTTGTACAATGCTCCTCCAACTATGGTATATTGTTGAGCAACTCTCCTGATAGCTCTCTTCTCCTCAGTTATAGCTTCCTCAGGATACGATTGATCTTCACAATATTTAGCAATTTCATAATACCATGGCTTCTGTTCATCATCCATCTCTTCCAACAGCTCCATTAACATAATTTCTCTCTTTTCCACGATATCTCCGTCTCTGACTTTCTTCAGCAACTTCTCCTTAGTTATAAGAAATGAAGGGTCTTTCACGGCGGGTGAAAGACGCCTATGAACTATGATTGATTCAGATTGCTTACTGATTGGAAAATCAAGAGAAGATGCCAATGAAGCTAGAGCGTCAGCTAAGATGTTTTGATTCCTAGGGACATGGACAAAAATCAATTTCGTGAAAAGCTTTGAATAAGTAGAAGTAAGTTCTTGATAAGGCTTGAGTTTGGGATAAAGAGTTCGATACTTGATCAACACTTGGCGAAGAATTAATTGGCTATCACCTACAATCCTGAGTTTGGTGGCACCATGAAAATGAGCAGTCTCGAGGCCAGCAAGAAGTGCCTCGTATTCAGCTATATTGTTAGTGACTGGAAAATCAAGCTGAAAGGCTTGTGGAATGGTGACACCTTCAGGTGATAACAGAACGATACCGATCCCCTTTCCATGAGAATTCAGAGCTCCGTCAAAATGCAGAGTCCACATATCATCTCTAATTTGATTTACGGACATCAGTTCCTCATCCGGAAACTCAGATCGCACTGGATCAAAACGAGGAAGGGGATGATGAGCAAGATGTTCTGCTATGGCATAGCCTTTGATCGCTTTCTGCTGAATATAAGTGATATCGAATTGAGATAGAAAGCTTTGCCATCACGCTAACCTATCAGTAAGAACAGATTTCTCCAGAAGGAATTTGATCGGATTCATCCTAGCGATGAGATGAACTTCATGGGCCAGAAAATAATGCTTCAATTTCTGCACAACCCAGACCAATGCTGCACATGTTTTCTCCATCGCCGTATATCTTTGTTCAGCGGGGTTGAGAAGTTTAGAGAGATAGTAGGCTGCCCTCTCTTTTTCTTCTTCATCCTCTTGTGGTAGGACAGCCCCCACTGCATCATCCAGGACTGAAATATAAAGTATCAACGGTTTGCCTGGAGATGGTGGTCTCAAAACAGGAGGACTTGCTAAATAGTTCTTTAATCCATCGAATGCCTCCTGACACTTATCGTCCCACTCAAATTTGACTCCCGGCTTGGTAAGCTCGTAAAACGGCTTACACCTTTATGAGTGCTGGGAGACAAAGCGGCGAATAAATTGTAACCTCCCGATTAATCCTCTTAACTCCTTCAAGTTTTTGGGAGGTGGCATTTCTCTGATAGCCTTTCTCTTATTGGGATCGATCTCAATTCCCCGTTTGCTGACGATGAATCCAAGTAATTTTCCTAAAGATACCCCGAATACACACTTCTTGGGGTTCATTTTTAACTGATATTCTCTCGATCTCTCTAATACCCTTGCCAAAACTTTGGCATGCTCAGCCTTTGTCTTAGATTTAACCAATAGATCATCCACATACACTTCCAGATCTATGTGCATCATGTCATGAAATATTGCCATCATAGCCCTCTGATAAGTGGCTCCAGCATTCTTTAACCCAAATGGCATGACAACATAGCAGTATGTTCCCCAAGGTGTAGTGAATGACGTTTTCTCTTGATCTTCTTCTGCTAGCTTAATCTGATTGTATCTTGAAAATCCGTCCATAAACGATAAAGTTTCATAGCCAGCGGTATTATCAATGAGTACATCAATATGAGGCAATGGAAAATCATCTTTAGGACACGCCCGGTTCAGATCGCGGAAGTCAATGCAAATTATGACATTCCCATCCTTCTTCATAACCGGGACTATATTAGCCACCCATTGTGGATAAAGGACAACTCTAATAAATTTGGCTTTATGCAATTTGTCGACCTCTTCCTTCATCTTTAGAGCCATTTGTGGGTAGAATCGCCTTAATTTCTGCTTGACCGGGCTAGCTCCTTCCTTTAATGTCAACCTGTGTTCAACTAAAGAAGAGTCTAACCCTGGCATATCTTCATAACTTCAAGCGAAAGTGTCCTTATAGTCCTTAAGTACTTGTACCATTGCCTTCTCATCCTCTGTAGAAAGATTTTTGTTGACGAGGACAACCTTAGGTTCGTCTTCAGTCCCTAAATTGATTTCTTTGGTGGGCTCTTCTACGGCAGCTGAGGGTTCATCGAATCTCTCACTCCACTAGCATATGCCTCAGCTGCGTCCTCGTCATCTTCCTCATTTTCAATAATGGGGTCCTTTTCATGTACTAACTCATACACCCCATACCCATCATTGACTGACTCATCATTCATACAGTCTTCTGGCATCTGAATTGGATTTTCTAAAAACTGAGGGATCAAAGAGTAAGAAAAGCATTTATTAGCTAAGTCCTGGAGGTATCTATCTGGAATTCGCCTACCCTTAGACTTCTTAGGCTTCCTAACTTGACTAACCTGCTTAAAACTAGACTGCCTAACTTCACTAAGCTCCCTATTATAACCTAATGAAGATGAAGCAGGATGGAAATCCTAGGATACAAGTGGAAATACAAGAGAATCCTCCCGCGGGGAGGGGCAGAGTAAATCTAGGAGAGAATCTTGACCGAAGGACCCGCGCAATGGGATGTGATCGGACAAGTAGGAGGTTTCCTCAATGAGGATTTGGGAAGAATTTGTTGCCAAATTGGCGTTTTTTTTTTGATGTTAGAGGAGTTAAGCATAAAACATGAATGAATACAAATAGAAGGAGAATTAGACGGAGGAAGTGGCACCAAGGCCAGAGGGTTAGGGGGATCATACAGCAGTATGTCCCAGATCAAATCATACATCCTCTCTAGATCGAGAGGAGGTGAGGGAAGGAGGTCCCGAGGGGACAAAGTAATCATAACGGGCGGAGCCCGTGGAATATCTTCAATAATGACCCGCGACCAAGTCGGGGTCAAGAGCAGTGTACGAAATAGAGTGTGGAGCATGAAAACATGGGAAGGGTATGTCCCCCTCCAGAGCAGATCTGTAGTGTAGCCAGCTTCATAGGGGTCATCTGGCTCCCCTTCATCGGTCTCTTCAGACAGCAATATCCGCTTGTCAAAGATAGCACCAGGACTTTCAATCAGCTCATCAATCTGGGGCGGCCACTTGGGTTCTGCAAGATCTAGAAACAATCTGTTCAGTGCAATGTAAAGGTCTCTCAGATCGAACCACCTGTACCATTCGCATTCAGGATCATAGAATTTTCTCATTTTCATAGGCCGCAAAGCCTCCAAGGATTGGTACGTAAGTAGTTCTGAGCAATGTCTGGCCAAGTCCCTCCCATATATGTCATGGAAGTCAAAACACGAAGTAATGACCACCGTGTTGTCGTGGCTAATTATGGGCCCTTTTACAAAGTGTGTATACAGGGTCTATGTTAGGGGATCTCGGCCTTCCTTGGGTGGTGTAGACATTGTCTCCCAAATTTTCTGACCTTCTTCATTTTCTGCTAGCTGAACCAGATCTTGCTTCAGTCTTCTTGCCCTATAGCCCAGACCACTTTCAGGTGCTGCTCGATGATCTTTAACAGGAGTGGTTCTGCCCTGCAATTGTGTGCCCAGACCTTTCCTAGGCTCATAGCCGTTCTTCATCATAATTCTCCATCCTGGGGTACTCATGCACTTCCCCCTTTTTATGGCATTTAACGGGTATGGAGAAATAGTGGCGGCTTTTAGAGGATCAGCCACTGGATGGTAAACCTGTAATACCGACAGAAAAGGTTGTCGGCCAAGTAAAGCAGTAGATTTAACATTCAAAGTATGAGCAGCAGCAAGGATCGGCATGCTCGTCACTTTAATAATTCGTCCTTTGAAAGGGAATTTGAGGCATTGGTGATTCGTAGAGGGAATCGCCTCAAGAGTTTTAATATAAGGACGACCCAAAATGGCATTTATAGAAGGGTCGATTTCTAAAATGTGAAATTCGACCTCTGCATGACTTACAGGGCCTAACTCTACTTTCAAATAAACATTCCCAGAGGGGAACGAGTGGAATTGTCATATGCTGTCACAGAGATGGGGCTAGGCAGCCATTTTTCTTTGGGCACACTGCACAGCTCCAGGGTCTTCGGAGGTAAAACATTGATCGACGCCCCTGTGTCAACCAGGCATGCATCCACGGCCTTCTTGCAAATGTTGACCGTGATGCTCAGAGCCATGCTTCTGGCTGCTGGCGGTGCTAGTTTCGATGTATGAAATGTAATGGAGGGCTGATCCCCCTGAGGAACTAGTAGTGCTGTAATTTTTTCTACCGGCACGTCCTCGTTGACCATCACCTTCTGTAGATATTCCATTAACGCTTCTTGGTGACTCTTCGACCTTTTGATTAGTTCAAGTATGGAGATCCGTGCCGGTGTTCGATCCAAATGTTTCAACAAATCATATTGAGTGCCTGGTGCACTCTCTTCATTGTGAGCTTCCTCAGTCGGCTGCGATGGGCCGTCTCTAACTGTGGACTGAGGAAAGACTTTGTTGAAAATCCTTCCACTTCGGAGCGCGTGTTCCTCAATCGTGGAAGATCCGGGCGACACCTTGAGTACCGCAGAGTTGGGTGGTGTAGATGATGCGTGGTGTTGGTATGTCGGTGACGGCGTTGGGTTAGGCGGTGGTGGCGCGGTGCGGATCAAAGGCCTGGATGGTTGGATGGTGGATGGGTAAGTGGTTGGAGTAGTGGGGAATGGTACGCGTAATAGCGGTCTGGAAGGTTGGATGGTGTCTGGGTAGGCGGTAGTGGTAGCGGGTGAAGTAGGAAATGGTACGCGTAATAGCGGTCTGGATGGTAGGAGGGGCGCGTAGTTGGTTTGCGGTGGGTTATATGATGGAGGCGTAGGAGTGTGGGGCGTAATGGGCTTAAGGAAGGCGAGTGGTGGTAATGGGTTATTGATGGCAGGTGTCGGTAGAGGGGTGATGGTAATGGGTTGTGGCCTGGGTATGTGGAGGGTGCGGCGTGGCGGTCGTTCTGCAGTACTCTGAACGTGACCCGTTGAATAAAGAGAGGAAGAGTCCTCTATTCTCCACTGTTGCCCACGGTCAGCCTCAGACTGGCTGTTTGTCAAGATAGGGGCAACTTGGTTTTGGTTCTGGTGCTCCGAGAGTGGGTTCTGCACTATGCCCATGTTGGGTGGTGGTGTTGCTTGTGCTGGTGGTCTTGCTTGCTGCTGCTGCTGCAGTGGTCTTCTCGCCTTCAGGGCTGATATATACTTTTTCATCTCCTCCCAGTCTATGCCGCCCTGCTCGTTGAGATCATGAATATAATCTATGAATTGGAAGCATGTGTCAATGGTATGCCCAGGTTGCCTATGGAAATAGTAATACCTGGACGTGTCGGCATTTTGAGGCCAGACGACCTTTTCCCTTGGCAAAACTAAGGCATTGGCTGCCATCAGGGCACTGAAAATATCTGCCAAGGATTCTGGGAGGGCTGGGTATTCTGCCCTTTTCGGGTCTGGAGGTCTTCTCTGCTAATTATAGTCAGCAGGAGGAGGGACATTATGGTATGCCGGCGGTGCGTGCGGCTGATACTGCTGCTGTTGCTGATATTGTTGTTGTTGGGGCTGCTGGTACTGCTGTTGCTGTTGTGGCGGCTGCTGTAGCTGTTGCTGTTGCTGGTTCTGGTTCGACTGCTGGGGCCGCTGATACTGTTGTTGATAATGGGGGTTCTGCTGCTGTCTGTACCCTTGCTGGTTCGGCTGCGGTGGCCTCTGGTACTGTTGCTGACTCCTCACAAATTGGGGCGAGTTATTGTTCATGCTACTGACTTGCTCATGAGAGAGCATGCCCTCAGTAGTCGGACCTGTGCTAGGAGCATTTGGCACTGCAGGCTTCCGAGGCTGAGGCCTGCTAGGTCAGTAAGGATCAAAGACGCTAGAGAACGTAGCGTCCTTGAAGGCATTCTGGCAGTACCGTGCTCTTTCATAGAGCTCTGCCATGTTGGTCAGATTGTTCAAGGAGAGGACTAGCTTGAACTGGGGCGTGGCATTGGAGATTAGCATCTTCACTTGTTCGGACTCGGACAAGTGATCCTTCACCTTCTCGGCCAAGCCTCGCCACCTGTCAGCAAAACTGACAAACTCCTCATCAGGTTTCATTTTTTCTGCTATGAGGTCAGTGATGGACAAGGAGGGTGCAACTCTGTCTTGGTATCGTTGAATGAATTTACGAGAGACGATACCGTAGTCCTCTACTTCAGAGGGTTCCAAGGAAAAGAACCACCCGAGGGCTGGTCCCTCTAGAGATCTCCTGAACAAAAAGGCCAACGACCTCTTGTCGTTCTGCCAGAAAGACGATTCGTACATAAACTCCTTCAAGTGTGTGAAGGGGTTACCAGTACCGTTGTATTTCCGGTACACTGGCATCTCAGAGGGTAGTAGGTGGAACACTGGCAGGCTCGGTAAATTGATCTCTAGTGCAGCTTTGACCCCCATCATCTTTTGGAGGTTGTTGAATTGTTCATCCATGCGCTCCATCTTGGCCAGCAACGCTTGCGTGGTCAGATCTGCCTGGGGAGGAGGAGGAGGTGGAGGTACTTGATAGGCCTATTGCCTAGAGTACGTCGGACAGGGAGGACAGTAAAGAGGAGGTCCGGCAGAGCTTCCGCCATGCCCGAGGGCATTTTGATAAGCAGGCGTTAGCGGTCTGGCCGGTTGCCTAGAGGATGAAAGTTGCGGCCCAGCTGGCCAAGAAGTAATATGGAGGCCTTCCATGGCCTGATGGATGTAAGGAGGATGAAGAGGAGGTTGCTGAGGGACAACAGGGGGAGCCACAGGGTTCGGCTCAGCAGGCTGCATGGGTGCCTTCCCCTTCAAAATGGACTGGATCGCCTCGAACTGCTGAGGGTCCAGACGGGAGGCAAGAACTCCCAAAGCGTTGACGAGATCCGAAGGATCAGAGGATGAGGGATCATTCTGATTCATGTCCCCCTCAAGATTGGGATTAGGAATCGCATATTCATGCGGGGGAAGATCAGGATATCGATCATGGGGATGAAAGAGAGGTGTCCGGACATTCCCATCTTGTCAATATGGAATGGAGACAGAATTACGGGAGGCATCAGCATCTCTCCCGTTCTCATAGTTGTAGTCCGAATCGCGAGGGGCATTAGCATCTCCCTCGTAGTTGATGATGGCGTCTTGAGCCATACTCAAGTCTCTGCCTGATCGCAGCAGCATGATGTTAGATTCTTTTTTCAAATATTTGACAAACAAGTTGCACAGAGATTAATCAATCAAGTGGATGCTTAACGTGATTTTAAGATTCCTTATTGAGTTATTTGGATTCAATTAAACCACAAATTCGCTCAGGGAAATGATCCTAGTTTCAGTTCAATATCCACCGTTATTCTCTATGGCTTTCTCTCACAACGTTTATGGAATCTAACCGGTACTTCAACTGGTACAACCAGCCCGATGATCAAGGAGGAGTACCTTGATTTTGGGGACTTATGGAGGCCTCAACGTCAACTTCTCTAGTCTGATCAAGGGACCAACCCAATCAGAGAGAGTTGCTGACGTCAAGTAGTGTGTTCCTAAGAAAAGGAGGGTATTCGCCTCAATGCGTATGACCTATGGCCTGGATGGCCTCTAATGCTTAATAATAATGGGTAGTAGCACTCAAGTCACAAAAATATGAGAACAGGGGAAAAATTAAAAAAAATTGTCTGAATTGCGTCGAGTGTAGTCGACGCTATTCAAACAAAATCTTAATTTTTCGCAGAAACTCAGATTGCAGACAGCAGAGAATGAAGACTGAAAGGCGTCTGGGTGTATTGACGCAGTTTGAAACGCGTCAGTGCTCCTAGATGCTTTTCAAGTCGCAGAAACAGTTTTGCAGGGAGAATTTCTGGGTTGATTCCTCCTTAAATAGGATAAAAACAGTAAATAATCAGTTCATGCAAAATTTTTTAGTTCCAGATTTTAACAGGATGATTTTACTAACTAAACAACCAAGATGCCAATCAATCACACAACATTTTCATCACAAAAACAGCTTTTTCAATTAATCAACGGGGAGGGCAAGATCTTGCCACAGGGGTGTGCACGTGGTGCACAAGGGAAATTAACTAAA
Organism: Zantedeschia hybrid cultivar; assembly: GCA_030544215.1. NCBI lineage: Eukaryota > Viridiplantae > Streptophyta > Magnoliopsida > Alismatales > Araceae > Zantedeschia > Zantedeschia hybrid cultivar. The sequence goes on along the minus strand of JARZZO010000013.1, from coordinate 6,755,972 downwards.
CTAAAACACTCACCAATTGGTGAGGACGTGTCGAGAGACACAAGTGGTGCACCGTGGGTGCCCGATTGATGATAGCAAGAACAAAAAACTAAAAGATGGCGAGACCAAGTCCCACCGTGATCGCCAAAAAAGCTGTGAGTGCTTAGAATGATTGTGTAATTATCATGAAAAATCTATGTTGTTTAAGTGTAAAATAAAACCTATTAAAAACAGAAACTATGTGAAGTGATCGCCAGAAACTTTTGACTTAAAAGTTTCAAAAAAAGTTTTGATCGCCTACCTGTTTAAACGCGGAAGATATTGAGCTCTTGATTCCCCTCCTTCAGCCGGCTGAAGAAAGAGAGCCCTTCTCGTTCTTTGTTCTTGCTGTTGAGTTTTTGAAGTTGAGGATCGTCCAGAGTCCTTTGATTTGCTTGTTGATTCACTCCCCTTTTGATTCTCCTTTTTGCTCCGTTACAAGAAAAAATGGAGAGAGAAATGAAGAAACAATGATGAGAACTTTAAGTTGAAGCAGTATCCATTCTAATCATAGTTTTAAACATGAAACTAAACAGTAAACTTACTTGTTTAATGGCTTTTGAAACCCCTTAATCAAATAGGTTTTGAAAAGAATGATGTTGTGGTGTGTGTTGCATGAAGTGATGATGAAGAATGAGAGATTAATGAAATAAAAATGAAGATGCATAAATGAAAAACTTATGCCGAATTGGATGAAGCCTTGAATTGGATAAAGAATGGACGCCGACTTCTGGAAACAGCAGCGCTTCGGCGTTTGGACGTCGTCACTTCGATCTTCAATCACTAACTCTGATTCTAACTTCTCTCTTTTTTTTTTTTTTTAACTTTCAAGATGCAAGGTATTTATAGACTTCTTCTGCGTCCGCGGATTTACATAGAAAAAATCTTAAGATTTATCCATCTTAATCAGATAAATACAGATTAATTTATCTTTATCTGTAATTATCTAAAACGCGTCCACATAGGCTGACGCCTTTCAGATTAATTAAGATAAGGATAAACATCTGAAAACTTATCTTTATCTGTATTAGCTAAAATGCGTCTACATGTGTAGACGTCTTTTACACTAATTAAGATAAGGATAAACATCCGGAAGAGAAGTAGAAATAGCTTAGGAAACCTAAAACGCGTCAACTTTTACAGATGCTTTTTAGCTAATTAATCAATTGATTAAAATTCAAATTTAAACGTTAAAATAAGAATAAACTCTAAATGGCGTCCACACAGGTAGACGTATTTTAGACTTGTTCATATTTTAACTGAAATTTGAGTTAAAATCAACTTAATTGATTAACTTAAACATGTCTGTTAAACCCGACACTCAAAAAGATCAATAAAAATTAATCAATGATTAAATATCAGACCATTCTGAGGCATTATTATATGATATGAAATTTACTCGAAATGACGTCAAAATTAGCGTGTCTACCAGTATGATCGAGAGATATGGGATATCTAAGAATCTGTTCAAGGTTCAAATGGCAGAGGGATCTTTAGTACAGACTCATGTGCTGAAGATGATAGAATGGGTGGAGAGCCTGGATGCTCTTGGGGTTTCACTCTCCAAGGAGATGCATACCGACCTTTTGTTATCTTCACTTCCACAATCATATGCACAGTACATTGTTAACTTTAACATAAACAAAATCCAGACCACTTTGGCTAAATTACTGAACATGCTAAAGACTGCAGAGGGGAACCTTGTGAAGGATAAACCTCATGTTCTTATGGTTGGTAAGACCGGCAAGAAAAGACTAGCAGTCCAAACCTTCAGGAAAGGCAAAAGCAAGAATCAGAAGAAGCCGAAAGTTGTCAAGAAGGACAAAGGTAAGATTGCTGAGAAAGGTGATTGCTTCTTGCCATCAAAAGGGCCACTGGAAGAGAAATTGCAAAGAATACCTCAAGGACAAGGCTCAAGAAACTGTGAAGTAGCAGGACGCTTCAAGTATCTATATGATAGATATAAACTTGTCAATAAGAGATTATACATCATGGGTATTAGATACTTGATGTGTATCTCACATCTGCAATTCTGTATAGGCACTGACAAGAAGATGTAAGCTGAGGACCAGTGAGGTGGAGTTGAGGTTAGGTAACGGTACAAGAGTTGCGGCGATCGCTGTGGGGACAGTGAAGCTCAAGCTACAATCCGGGGACATATTTTCATTAAATGAATGTTATTATGTACCTAGTATAATAAGAAACATTATTTCTATTTCATATCTAGATAGAATATGATACAATTTAATTGTTGGGAACAATTGTTATTCAATCTATTTTAGAAATAAATTAATAGCTTCCGCTATCTTATCCAATGGATTGTATCTTTTAAATGTGTCTCATAAGAATTTAAATATCGGTACTTTAACCAAAAGAAACAAGTATGAAATGAACAAAGCCTACTTATGGCATTGTAGGCTTGGTCATATTGGAGAAAACAGACTCCAAAGGTTGCATAAAGATGGATACATAGATCCATTTGATTATGAATCATATGCAACGTATAAGTCATGTTTGATGGGTAAAATGGCTAAATCTCCATTTTATGGAACTGGAGAACGAGCCAAATGCGTATTGGAACTAATACACTCTGATGTATGTGGTCCTATGTCTACCCAAGCTATTAGTGGTTTCTCGTACTTCATCACATTCACTGATGATTACTCAAGATTCGGATTCATATATTTACTGAAGTATAAATCTGAAGTCTTTGAGAAATTCAGAGAATTTAGGAATGAAATAGAAAAACAAACTGGAAAAAACATAAAAGCCATCCGATCTGATCGTGGTGGTGAATACTTGAGTACAGAGTTCATTAAATACTTAAAGGATAATGGTATCCTTTCTCAGCTTACACCTCCTTATACACCTCTGATAAATGGTGTATCAGAAAGGAGGAACCGCACATTAGTGGAAATGGTGCGATCCATGATGAGCATGTCCAAATTACCAGTGTCCTTATGGAGATATGCACTTAGTTCGGCTATGTATATCCTGAATAAGGTACCCAGCAAATCTGTTGAAACCACTCCATATGAGATATGGAATGGAAAGAAACCAGACCTTAAACATGTTAAAGTCTGGGGATGTCCTGCTCATGTTAAAAGACATGACGCAAATAAGTTGGAGTCCAGAACTGACAAATGCAGATTTGTGGGATATCCAAAGAAAACTTATGGATATTATTTTTATTATCCTGGCGAACAAAATATATTTGTGGCCAGGAGAGCTGTCTTTCTGGAAGAAGATTATATTCTCCAAAAGGACAGTGGGAGTAAAGTAACTCTGGAAGAAATTCAAAACCCACAAATTGGTAATGGTTCATCTTCTGAACCTGTTCAAATAAGTACACAAGAAACTCGTAGGTCGGAAAGAGTACCTAAACCACCAGATATGTGGGACATATTAATATGGGTGGTTCTAGGATACTCTATAATGAGGATGATGATCCTAAGACTTACAAGGAGGCCATTGAAAGTCCAGAGGCTCGGAAATGGCGAGAAGCCATGAATTCTGAGATTCAGCCCATACACATCAACCAAGTTTGAAACTTGGTTGACTTGCCTGAAGGTATAGTACCTATTGGCTGCAAATGGATCTTTAAAAGAAAGATCGGTGCAGATGGACGAATAGAGACTTATAAGGCAAGGCTAGTGGCGAAACGGTATCGTCAAAGATAAGGAATTGACTGTAACGAAACCTTCTCATCCGTTGCCATGATTAAGTCTATCAGAATTCTTCTCGTCATTGCTGCATACCATGATTACGAGATCTGGCAGATAGATGTGAAGACGGCCTTCCTCAATGGAAACCTTGAGGAAGAACTGTATATGATACAACCTGAGGGCTTCACATCAAAGGAATCTCCAGATATGGCATGCAAGTTGCAAAGGTCTATTTATGGACTGAAGCAAGCTTCCCGTAGGTAGAACATAAGGTTTGATGAGGCAATCAAATCTTATAGTTTCATTAAGAATGAAGATGAGCCTTGTGTATACAAGAAAAATAGTGGGAGCGCAATCACATTCTTGGTTCTTTACGTATGAGATTTCCTACTCATTGGGAATGATGTAGGGATGATGTCATCAGTAAAGATCTCAGTATCCAAAAACTTCTCTAAGAAGGATTTGGGAGAAGCATCTTACGTATTAGGAATACGGATCTATAGAGATAGATCAAAGAAGATGCTTGCCATAACCCAATCCATGTACATAGAAACTATTGTCAAAAGGTTTGGCATAGAAAATTCCAAGAAAGGTCTCATATCGATGAGACATGGAATTTATCTCTCCAAAGGTCAGTCTCCCAAGACTTCTGAGGAGAGGGCAATGATGGATAAAATTCCCTATGCTTCAGCCATAGGTTTCATCATGTATGCCATGCTATGTACTAGACCTGATGTTGTATATGCTCTGAGCGTTACGAGTAGACATCAGGCAGATCTAGTTAATGAACATTGGAAGGCTGTGAAATGCATCCTTAAGTACTTGAGAAGAACTAAGGATATGTTTCTAGTCTATGGAGGAGGAGACTTAAAGCTGCAAGGATACACTGATTCAAGTTTTCAGTCTGATCCTGATGATAGCAAGTTGACATCAGGTTTTGTCTTCACACTCAACGGGGGAGCAGTGAGCTAGAAAAGTTCCAAGCAGGAAACCACTGCTGATTCGACAACGGAAGCTGAATATATTGCTGCTGCTGAAGCCGCCAAGGAAGCTGTCTAGATGAAGAAATTCATTGACAATCTTGGTGTGGTGGAAAGCATCTCTGGTCCCGTCCCATTGCTGTGTGACAACAATGGGGCGATTGCTCAAGCGAAAGGGCCGAGGTCTCATCAGAAGTCGAAGCACATTCTACGGCGCTTTCATTTGATCAGAGAGATTATAGTTCGAGGAGATGTCGTAGTGGAGAGAGTTCATTCAGCCAACAACATAGCAGATCCACTGACAAAGCCTTTGTCTCAACATGTCTTTGAGCGTCACTTAGAGAATATGGGTATTATGTATAAAAGTGATTAACTTTAGTCCAAGTGGGAGATTGTTAGTATTAGGTGGTCTGAAAGCCAATCCAATACTATGTATCATTCATTTTATTAATATAATGACATTAATTCATTATGTGCAATTAGTTCGATCTATGATTATCGTATCATGATGAAGTCCATGAACATGTGCAACAATCTTCGGATTATGATGAGATCATAATTATAGGACCAAAGATTTATAAACACATGTTCTTAATCATTCATAGTCGGAGGATATTTGAGATGGACATCAAACATCCGGATAGACTAGTACCGGTTTCTTCAGCTCATATGATGAGGGTGACTGATTATATAAGTCACTTGTGTGGAGACACTATGCCGGACCTGTAGGTGCTCATTAGGGAATGAGTTCACTAAATTGATCCGACCTAGAATCACTGGATGGTATATACCTCACTGTTAACCAGCTCGATTCTTTTCTCTCGGTTGCGTAGATGATCCTTTGACCTGAGACACCAAAGATATCTTGTTGGTACGCCTCTGAGCTTTGACTTTAACTAATGAATCATTAGCCATGGGTTATCAATAAGTCAAATGATCGGGTTCAAAGAAATGCCCTTGAAGGTAATTGTGTGTTCAATATGAGATCATCCACTCTCGGTATTATGAGAGAGAATGTTTCGGGAATGATGCGCTTAAGTCTCTGGCCAGGGCAGACACTATATCAGATAAAGAATTATCTGATATAGATTAGTGGCATCTGATTCAAGTGAATCGACTGGCTAGGGTTTAACAGTAAACCATATCCTAGGTCGATTCGAGAACATTGCACGGATGAAGGATTATATCCGCACGCTAACCGATGACGGAAAGGTTCTAATAGAGGGTTGCGATAACCCCAATGCCATCCAGTATCACACGATGTTGCTTCGCATCCAAAGTGGTTGGAAGCTCGTCCGAATTTATTGTGGGACATTAAATTCGGTTGATTAATTAATATAAGGATATTAATTAATTCAGTGGGTCCGTAAAGAGTTATTGGGCTTAATGGGCCATTAACTAGACTGGTATTTGGGCCTAGAGGGTCATACGCAAAAGGTTTTCAATTCAATGGATATTTAGATGGGATTTCGGATAAGTATGGGTTTTTATGAAAAATCGTAAACATACTTAGTATAAAAGAACGACTGCTAAGTCGGGGCCAGCAACCTTAACCCTAGCCGCCGCCCTCTCTCTCTCCTCTCTCATGGGCGTACATCTCGAGGCCGGCCCTCTGGAGGCTCTACTTCGGCTCCCGACTGCTCCACCTTCCGTCCGACGGGAGTTTCCGAATTCGCATGTCGCGGCGGATTACGCGTAGCCAGACGGGATCCACAAACGCTACATCGGGCGAGGAGACAAGGACGATCCATCGCGAGGAGAACCACATGGATACCACTAGAGGCCGAGCACCTGCGCGGCTTGCAGCATTGCTCCGACGGAACCGGAGAACGAACGCAGATTCGAATCCGCGCAAGGTAAATTAGATTTTCCGGTTTATTTTGTTGATCGAAACGGGACAGATCCATTCCGAAATTAATTTTCGCTGCGTTTTTCGGACGGATTTCAACACAACGAACCTAACACAAATGAGCCGAAAAAGGACAAAATGGGTCAACATAAAGGCCCGTTAACACAAATAAAGTTCAAATTGGTTTATGAAATGGGCCAAAATTGGGTGTCTACAGTTGTCCCTCCATGGCATCCTCTTTGCATGGGAGCACGGTGGACTGATAAGTGGATGGTACGAACACTACATCCTATTTTGGGCCACTCCACTCTGATGGGAAACCTGTTTTAAGTATGACACTATAGTGATGCAAACTAGGAATGATGAAGGGAAAGAATTGTGTACCCAGAAATCACAACCTTGGAGGTCCTCTAGCAATTGCCACAAAACTCCGACACACTCTGGGACGCTTGTCCGGTCGAAGGGGTTCAAGGGATGACAATCAAAGGAGAAGAAGGTATATTCCTAGACTCGATCAAATCATTGTATAGGCAATAAAAGATTCCAAAGTTGGATTATCAAAGTACACGATGACAGGGACCTAAACTCCTCTGTAATGGTATGCGCAAAGAATGAATGATGCATGCTAGGTTAAAAATAAAAAGCCTATCTAATGCAAGACTCTAGAGGATTTATTTTAGGCTGTTCAAATAACTAAAACCTCATTAACCCATCATCATTTTTGTTAAAGGGGAACTCCGAGTTTATGTGCCATGAGTTTTTAGTCTCTAGTTTTCTAAGCTAATGCAGACACTTCAATCTTATTCTTCCTACAAAATTAGATGTTAGAATCATCATATCAACAATAAAAGTGAAAATCACACATTTTTCTAATTTTTTCTAAAATTTTTTAGATTTTTTTCATAATTTTTTGGAATTTTCTGTCAGAAGGCCAAACTGGTAGCCGTCTGATACATTAGAAGGCCATCGATCTGGCCATTTGATGGTTCCATCAGAAGGCCAAACTGGTGGCCAAGGCCATCAACCTGGTCGTCTGATGGTTTTATGCAGTTTTCGTTCACTTTTTTCATCCGTGGGGACTCTTGTGCACAAGTGTTCATCTCTATCTGCATCTAGGTATAAAATAAGCACGAGAAAACCTAGATGGGACCCAACCAGCCCCTCAGGCATCCTCTTCTTCCTCCAAAAGGCTACCTTTGGGCTTCATGCTTCACACGCCTGACGTTTTGACAGAGATCGAAGGACATCTCAGCAACCGAATGGGTCATGGCCAGGTATGCATATGCAAAATCACTTCTTTTTTCTTCTTTCCTCTTCTCCTCTTATTGAAACACTTTTTTTCTTTCTTCCAGGCGGTGTCGGGGTTGCCTGGCCCATGTCATGTAGTCCGCTATATATGGTTGGTCACTTTGATGAATTGCATTACCATTGATATGCGGACTTTCACGCTTCCGCGGCACCTTATCCGCTTGGTAGTTTTTTGCCAAGCACCTTGAGAAGATGTGGTGGAGTTGGATGCGTTGGGGGCACTCCTTGAGTTGTGGCACCCAAAGACACATACTTTCGTTTTCCTATAGTTTGAAGCAACAATACTAATGGAGGAAGGGAAGTTATTATTTGGATGGAGGAATTAGAAGAAGGGGACATGCTGGGACTACTGCCTTGGGAAGAGGTTTTGAATGACATAATCCAAGATGAGGTAGTGGTCCGATCGATGACTTGCCAACAGGGAATCCAGGTTGATCGGCTGGCCAAATGGATTGTTGATAAAGTGAGGTCTCGGAAAGTGGGTGCTGAGTAGCTAATGCAAGGTCTGAGTCTTTGCCTCGATGGGACACTACTTTTCCCCACTTCTGGTGATGTCTTGGTTATGATCATGTTGGAGTGATTGCTCTGCTTTGGTGGGGCTTTTATGTGGCCCGTGCTCTTGTGGCTCATTTGTACAGTGGATTTAGCAGTATGTGCATGGGCGAGAAGCCTCAAGGGAGCCTCTTTCTGCTACAGATGTAGATAGAGATGCATTTAAACTTTGACTTTTCACTGGAGTCACAGAATGAATCTCGTATTTTTCGTCGCAACACTATTTCCTGTGAGGTCATTGTTTGCTCCTGAAGACATAGTGAAGAACCTATAAAGTCATCTAAAGACCCGGGACGACTAGTGAGACCATCTAAATTTCGTGAATGCGGAAGACTTTGTCTTTGTTCCATGATATCCCATAACATAGTCTTTCATGTACATGCACACTATAGATTGTTAGTCTTAGGTGGCCTACAAGCCAATATGATTTTGCAATCTCGTTCATTTATTAATATAATGGCATTATTCATTATGTGTAAATTCATATTATTATCATCTCATAATGAAGTCCGTGAATATGTGCGATAGTGATCAGATTATGATGAGATCATACTAGTGAGACTGATCACTTAAACGCACATATTCTTAATAGTTCCTAGTCGAAAGATATTCGAGAAGGACATCAGACATCCGGACAGACTAGTACAGATTACTCCCGCTCATAAGATGAGGGTGACTAATCTCATAGTCACTTGTGTGGAGACACTAAGGCGAATATGTAGGTGCTCATTAGAAAATGAGTTCACTGAACTGATCCGACTGAATCGCTGGATAGTATAGTACCTCACTGTCAACCAGCTTGATTCTATTGTTGCAGTTGCGTGGATGGTCCTCGGACCTGAGACACTAAGGACACATTGTCGATGGACATCTGTGCTTTGACTTTGGTTTATGAATCTTTAACCACGGGATTATAAACAACCAATGATCGGGTACAGCGGAATATCGTCGAAGGGAATTGAGTGTAAATAAGGAATCATTCGTTCTCGGTATTTAGAGAGAGAATTCTCTAGGAAGGATGCGCGGAAGTCCTTGGCCAGGGCAGACGATAATATTGGGAAAAGAGTTTTCCGATATTATTCGGCAGCATCCGATCCAAGTGAGTCAACCGGTTAAGGTTTGACAGTACACCATATCCTGAGTTGACTCGAGAGTATTGTACAAATGAAGGATTTTATCCACGGGATAACTATCGGCGGAAAGGTTCCAAGAGTGAGTTACTTAAACCCCAATATCTTCCAGGTTCACGCGGTGTTGCTTGGCACCCAACGTGATTGGAGGCTTGATCGAATTTAATGTGCGACATTAATTCGATTGATTAATTAATTAATATGAGTTATTAATTGATTAATTAGGCCAGTGAGGAGTCACTGGGCTTATTGGGCCATTAACCGGATTGGTTATTGGGCCTAGAGGGTCACACACAAATGATTCTCAAGGCGATGGATAAATAAGTGGGTTTTATATAAACCAGGGGTTTTTATGAAAACCGCGCAACTGATATAAAATATAGCGAACGGGCTAAGCATACCAGGTTGCTGTTAACCCTAGCCGCCCCTCTTCTCTTCCTCTCTCTCTCTGGCATCCTAGATGAGTCGGGATCCCCGGATCTGCTCCGTCGCTTATCCGACTCCCGTTCGACAGGAAATCGTCCGCGCGATGCGGCGATCGTTGCGGCGAACGGCGGAGGCTTCGTGGGCTGCGAAGAATGAGGAATATGAGGATATCCAATGTGAGGAGGATCGCGTGGACTCCGCTAGAGGCCGGGCGCTTGCGCGGCTTGCGGTGTTGCACCGACGGAACCGATTGGTTGCGGATTCGAATCCACACACGGTAAGAATCCGATAATCCGATTATCGGTTTTAGTTATTCGAAACGGGAACGGATCGCAGGTTTTAATCTTTATTTTCAGCTGCATTTTTGCGATCCGGAGGAACTCGAGAATCCAATAATGGTATCAAAGCCAGGTTCCACTGTTTCTCGCCCGTTTTGGTCTCCGAATTCATTTTTCTTGTAATATTCCATGCATTCTAATTCGATTAATTGTTGGTTCTGTGTTCATATGATGAACACAATTAATTAGATTATTTTTATTTCAGCAAAATTGATTTTTTTTTTGGGTTTTATTTGTGTTCTCTGTGGGACGAAGAACTGGGGCTCTTAGAGACTTCCAATGGCAACCCCAAGTGTTGGGGAGGCAGGCCGATGCCCCAGTTCATCTGGGAGGCGTCGCTGGCCACCAATGGGCCGATGGCCGGCGTTGGAGGTGGCCGGAGTCAGGGGTCCTTTCTTCTTTTTCATGCGTTAAAACCAGAAAAAGAGAGGCTCGGGCTAGGCCTATTGCTCACCGCCGGCGAGCCTGCTGGCGCCTAGGGTGTTGTCAGCAGGGCTAGGCAGGGCCGGCGGTGCCGGGCCGACCGCCAGGCAGCGCCCTCCTCTTCCCGGCGCCATGGCAACTTGCATATGTTAGGGTTTTTGGGTGCGTCTTGGGGAGGAAGAAGAGGTTGCTGGGCTGCCCGATCCCGACCTGGTCGGACCGGGTGGGGTGTGGGCGGTCTGGGGGTGGCCCGGGTCCGAGCCCCTGGCTGAGCCAGGGCTCGAGCCTGGCCGAGCCAGGGGCTCGAGCCAGTTTGCCCAAGTGGCTGAGCCCTGGTCACCTTTTTAAAACCCCAACTCATAAACCCAATTAAACCCCAATGACCCAATTGAAATTTAATTAGATTTTAAATTTAAAGTTCCAATATGTTTTGAAAATTAAATCTTTTATCTAATATCATTGCATTGGGTTATTTAGGATTTTGAATCATTATTTTGATTAACAATAAGTTGTGAATATATTAGGATTAATTATTAGTTTAAATGTTAAATTAATAGTTAATCTTAATTTAACTAATTTAATGGTTAAATTAGTGATTAATAATTTGTCTAATTGTTAGATTATTAATTATTAATTCATCTAATTATTAATTAATGAGTTATTAATTTAAGTGTTAAATTAATATTTAATTTGATTGTCTAATTTAAGTGTTAAATTAGTAGTTATTAATTAATTAGTGTTTATTATTATTTTAAGAGTTAAATTAACAGTTAACATTAATTATCTAATTTAAGAGTTAGATTAGCACTTTAAGTTAATTAGAATTAATTGTTAATATAAGTGTTAAGTTAATGATTAATTTTAAATTAACTAATCTAAGAGTTAGATTGTAAATTATTAAATAATTAGTGTTAATTATTAGTTTAAATGTCAAATTAGTGATTAACATTAATTGACTAATCTAAAAGTTAGATTAGTACTTGATAATTAATTAGAGGTGATTATTAATTTATGTGTTAAATTAGTAATTAACTTTAATGGACTAGTTTAAGAGTTAGATTAGTTATTAATTATTAATAGTCTAATTGTTAGATTATTAATATGTTTTGATCTAAATGTTAGATTGTTTTAATTATTAGAAATGTTATAATAGAATGGAATATTCTAGAATTATTAATTTGGAGTGTGTGCATATGTGATGTGTTTTATATGCTTTTAAATATGATTTAATTGTATGTTTATTTAATTAAAAGAGTGTTCGAAATTCAAAAACCAATTTTTGATTGGAACCTAGTTTTTGAAAGTCAAAAATTATTTATGCGATGTGTTTATCATGTGTGGATTGGTTAAAACACACTATGGTCATAGATATGCACCTTTAAATTATTAATGTAATGAATGTCTTGTGTGGATCGTGGATGAATGTTGGATATTTATTAATTGTTAATAAATACAGATCTGCGTAACTCTCCCTCTCACATACTCCGATGTAATTCTACCTCCCTCTCTCTTGTACTCACCATAAGGCCCTCTCCTATTTTACATGTAAATTTGGAATTTAATTGTAATATGATTGAGGTAACCGAGGAAGGAGCTAGGACAATCCACAGATGCAACCAGGAAGGTGATATGATGGAGATCTCTTGCCTATGTGTTTGCAGAATTATCTGATGTAAATGTTATGTTAGATTGTGTGTGCGTTTGACTGTTGCCTCCAGTCAAACTCACTATGCTATCTATAACCACACTAACAACATGTATGAGATACATTGTTTTCTTTTGATTATGAATCAAATTAGGTATAGTATTAGTAAATATATACAATATATTTGTATACTATTACCTAGGAGAGACAAAGATGAAAGTTATCTAAATACAATCGTCTAAATTCTAAGCCGTAACGTGAGTGGTTAATAACTTACCGCGTGGTCCACCATCGTTATAGTCATAGGATTCGAATCACTTTAGGCAGGTTTGTTGTGTTACCACAAGGCCTGTTTAATTGTTAGGAGAGACTGTGGCTATGGCATTAGATGCTTATATGATCGGGGTAGAGGAACCATGTAGCTTTGTTGTGCTCTCTGTAGACACCGATTTTGGACCCTCCTTTTGGTCATGAACCTCATCCATCATTAGCCCATCACCACCAAACCCACCACCTTAGCCATCTCATCCTTCAACCCACTAAATAATCAGGCCCATTAACTAATCTCGACTCTAGCCACCTTTTCGTGGAAGGACAACCAGGCCGCCTTCCACCACCCGTGGAAGGCCAGCTACCTTGCCTTCCACCTTTTGGCCACCTTTTTCACTTTTTACCATATTTTTGTGGAAGGCCAACCAGGCTGCCTTCCACCACCCTTCGAAGGCCAACCTGTCCGCCTTCCACCACCCTTCGAAGGCCAACCCGTCCGCCTTCCACCGCCCTTCGAAGGCCACCCCTTGCCTTCCACCATCCTTCGAAGGCCAACCTGTCCGCCTTCCACCACCCTTCGAAGGCCACCCCTTGCCTTCCACCATCCTTCGAAGGCCAACCTGTCCACCTTCCACCGCCCTTCGAAGGCCACCCCTTGCCTTCCACCACCCTTCGAAGGCCACCCCTTGCCTTCCACTACCCTTCGAAGGACAACAGAGCCGCCTTCCACCTCTTCGTGGAAAGCCAGCTACTTGGCCTTCCACGGAATTAGAAGGCAGGATAGTTGGTCGTCTACTCCCCTAACTCCCATCTTGACCTCGTCTTCTCACGATCTCCTCTACTCGCCACCCTCACCCCCACTACTCCGATCATTCCCCACTCCGGCGACTGCCGCGCGCACAACCTCCGACTCTTGACCACTTCCCATTGGTTCTTTGATGATTTACGGGGATTTAGACCCCTATTTTCTCCCATTTTCCCCTCACCTATTTAAACCCTCCATGTCCCCTCGGGGGGGGGGGGGAGGTTGGTTGGTTTTGGGGAGGGCCGGGAAAGTTAGGTGGAGTTGAGCGGGCAAGGAGTTGGAAGGCTTCCGGTTGGAGATTGAAGAGCTTCAAGTGGGAGAAGGCCTCGGCAGTCCCTAAGTCAAAGGAAGCAGAGGAATCCTCCGCATTCCAAATGGGCCTGTTCTCTTAACTCTCTCCTTACTTTTTTCCTTTCCTTTTCACTGCATTCCCATCATCCATCCACTCTGTAGCATCATCTTCTCCTCCTACTCTTTTCTTTTTACCACATTATTTTTACTTTTCACTATTACCACATACGAGCACCCTATCTGCATGCATGCATCTTAGGATGACTTAGCACCCTTTACCCCCAGAGGTTTCAAACAAAAAACGGGAGGTGGGTGGCCATAACATATGGTCACCTTCCCTCCCTAAACACCCATCCGGTGCGTCCCCTTTCAATTTTAGCTCGTTTATTTGTTTGCATGAACGGATCCTACATACTGCAGTTCTAATCGGGCTATTTCTTTTCTTTGTTTGTCTTTTCTTTTCAGGGGCTCTTACCACATTCTGTGCGCGGACTACCAAGCTCTCCTCCTTCGGCCGGCCGGAGGCAGAGAATAGGAACCCACTATCCCCGCTCCATCAGAACGCGATCACTCTCACCATCCTGCGGAGCACAGGGACCGTAAGGTAATGCTCCTGGCGATCACACACCTTAATTTCTAACCCTTCCAGATCGCCGCAGTGCTAAGACGACCGGAGAGGCCCTCGCCCGAAACCCGCAGTAGTGACGGAGGACGTTCTGAGCGCCTACACTATCCACAAGGGTTGCATGCAAATCTATGCTCGTCGCGTAACGATGATTAGCTTAGACCAGAATTAGTGGCTTGTTGTGCTATCCACAAGGCCATTAAATTTCTAGGGACCGAAGATATGATCGGATATTGCAAGGAGTTGCAAGTCCCATGAGATGGGTGCTCTTTAATTGTATTGCAGTTTGTTGTGCTAGCCACAAGGCTGTAATGCAAGTCATTGAGATTTTGATCCCCACTAGGAGACTGTCGGCGTCTCCCGTTCTGTATAACTGAGGGTTATACAGTACGTCGAAAATTAGTGGGAGTTAAAATTTGATTAAAAGACCATATCTTGTTTTAAATTTTAATAATTGAACATCTGCTAAATAGATTTTATTTATCTCCTGTAGGAAAATATGTTGTCGAATAACCCACTCCGTGGCATACCTGATGCCAAACTTTTGACCAGCCCGAACTATTCAGATTGGCTCAGAAACCTGAAGAGTGTCTTCAGATATGAGCACATTGCTTACGTCCTTGGAGCTGATCCTCTTGTTGAACCAGCATTGGATGCCACTGAGGCAGAGATGATCACGTACGATAAAGGATCGAAGGACAAAGGTAAAGGAGTAGTAAAGGGTGACTGCTTCTACTATAAGCAGAATGGTTACTAGAAGAGGAACTGCAAGGAGTTTCTTAGCGATAAAGCTCATAAAAAGGTGAAGTTATCAGAAGCTTCAGATATCTATATGATAGATATAACTTATCAGTTAGAGATTCCACATCTTGAGTATTAAATACCGGATGTGCTTCTCACATTTGCCATGATGTGCAGATGCTGACAAGTAAGCGCAAGCTGAGAAAAGGCGAAGTAGAAATGAGGCTAGGAAACGACGTAAAAGTTGCGGCAGTTGCTGTTGGGACAGCAAACCTCAGGCTTCTATTAGGAGATGCCTTATCATTGGAATATTGTTATTATGTTCCTAGCATAATAGAGAACATCATATCAGTATCTTGTTTGGACAAGATAGGATATAGGTTGTCTATTGAGAATAGAAGATGTTCAATTTATTATGGTAATAAATCAATAGCCTCGGCTTCTTTAGTCAATGGTTTACATCTTTTAGATGTTTCTTATTACAATCTTCACAGTGATAATGCTTTTAAGAAGAGCAAGAATTGTGTGAACCAAGCCCACATGTGGCATTGTAGACTTGGACATATTGGTAAAAGCAGGCTGCAAAAGTTGCACAAACATGGATATTTGAATGCATTCAATTATGAATCGTTTGCAACACATGCGTCTTGCCTTATGGAAAAGATGGCAAAATCTCTATTTATTGGACATGGAGAACGTGCCAAGGACATTCTGGGATTAATACATTCAGATGTATGTGGTCCCATGTCCACCCAAGCCAAAGGTGGCTTCTCGTACTTCATCACGTTCACCGACGACTTCTCAAGATTCAACTATGTGTACTTAATGAAGTACAAGTCAAAAGCATTTGAGAAGTTTAAGGAGTTTAAGAATGAGATAGAGAAGCAGTTAGGAAAGAGTATTAAAACTCTTCGATCAGATTGGGGAGGAGAATACTTGAGTACTAATTTTACACAATTCTTAAAAGATAATAGTATCCTCTCTCAGCTGACCCCTCCATATACACTACAGATGAATGGTGTATCAAAAAGGAGGAATTGCACCTTGTTGGACATGGTGCGATCCATGATGAACTTTTCGGAATTACCAGTGTCCCTTTGGGGGTATGCTTTAGAGTCAGCAACATACCTACTGAACAGAGTACCCAGCAAATCTGTGGCCTCTACTCTATATGAGATATGGAAAGGCAGGAAACCAGAATTTAAACATGTTAAAGTTTGAAGTTGTCTTACTCATGTAAAGAGGCATGATTCAGACAAGCTGGAATTACGAACTGATAAATGCAGGTTTGTGGAATATCCAAAGGAAACCTTTAGATACTACTTTTACCATCTTGGCGAACAAAAGGTGTTTGTCGCTAGGAAAGCTATCTTCCTAGAAGATGAATACTTTCTCCAGGAGGACAGTGGGAGTAAAAAAGTACTGGAAGATGTTCCATAATCCCAAACAACTGCATTATCATCAGATAAAATAGCAGTTTCTGAATCTATTCATGTACACACAGATGAGTCTCGTAGATCTGGTAAATTACCTAGACTACCCGAACGATATGTGGGACATATCGCTGAAGGTGAAAGTAAGGTTGAATATAATGAGGATGATGATCTTAAAACCTACCAGGAGGCCATAGAAGGCCCAGAAGCTGGGAAATGGCGGGAAGCCATGAACTCAGAAATCCAGTCCATGTACACCAACCAAGTTTGGAACTTGGAGGACTTGACCAAGGGTATTGTACCTATCGGACGCAAGTAGATCTTTAAGAGAAAGATCGGTGCTGATGGACGGATCGATACTTATAAGGCAAGATTGATGGCAAAGGAATATCGTCAAAGACGAGGAATTAACTATGACGAGACTTTCTCATCAGTTGCCATGATAAAGTCGATCAGAGTTCTACTCGCCATAGCTGCACATTACGATTACGAGATCTGACAGATGGATGTGAAAACTGCCTTCCTCAACAGCAACCTTGAGGAAGAGGTGTATATGATACAACTAGAAGGTTTCACATTTAAGGAATCTCCAGATAAACTGTACAAACTTCAAAGGTCCATTTATGGATTGAAATAAGCTTCCCAGAGTTGGAACATTAGATTTGACGAGGCTGTCAAGTCTTATGACTTCATTAAGAATGAAGATGAGCCTTGTGTGTACAAGAAGACCACTAGGAGCGCAGTCACCTTCTTAGTTCTTTACGTAGACGACATATTACTCATTGGGAGTGATGTAGCTATGATGTCATCGGTAAAGATCTAGCTGTCGAAAAACTTCTCCATGAAGGATTTGGGAGAAGCATCATACGTATTGGGAATATAGATCTATAAAAATAGATCAAAGAGGATGCTTGGAATGATCCAATGCTTGTACATAGATACCATAGTCAAAAGGTTTGGCATGGAAAATTCTAAAAGAGGTCTCATACCGATGAGACATGGAATTAATCTCTCAAAGAAGCAGTCTCCTAAGACTCATGATGAGAGGGCATTCATGGATAGAGTACCCTATGCCTCTGCCATAGGATCTATCATGTATGCCATGCTATGTACACGGCTTGATGTTGCATATGCTCTAAGTGTTACGAGTAGATTTCAGGCTGATCCAGGCGAAGAGCACTGGAAGGCAGTGAAATGTATCCTTAAGTACTTAAGAAGAACTAAGGATATGTTTCTGGTTTGCGGAAGAGATGACTTGAAGCTGCGAGGCTTTACAGACTCGAGTTTTCAGTTAGATCCAGATGATAGCAAGTCTACATATGGATTTGTGTTTACTTTGAACAGAGGCGTAGTGTGCTGGAAGAGTTCCAAACAAACAACCACTGCATATTCGACAATTGAAGCTGAGTACATCGTTGCAGCTGAAGCTGCCAATGAAGTAGTATGGTTGATGAAATTCATCACCGACCTCGGCGTAGTTCCCAGCATCTCTGAACATGTTCCGTCGTTGTGCGACAACAATGGAGTCATTGCACAAGTGAAAGAACTGCGGTCTCATCAGAAATCGAAGCATATTCTGAGGTGCTTTCATCTTATCAAAAAGATCATATTAAGAGGAGATGTAGTGATGGAAATAGTTCTATCTATCGACAATGTAGCAGATCCACTGACAAAGCCGTTGTCTCAAATTGTGTTTCAGCGTCACCTAGAGTCTATAGGCTTACTGTATAAAAGTGATTGGCTTTAGTCCAAGTGGGAGATTGTTAGTCTTAGGTGGCCTACAAGCCAATATGACTTTGTAATCTTGTTCATTTATTAATATAATGGCATAATATTCATTGTGTGTAAATCGTATTAATTATCGTCTCACAATGAAGTCCGTGAATATGTGCGATAGTGATCAGATTATGATGAGATTATACTAATGAGACTGATCACTTAAACACACATATTCTTAATCATTCATAGTCGGAAGATATCCGAGAAGGACATCGGATATCTGGTTAGACTAGTACAGATTACTCCTGCTCATAAGATGAGGGTGACTGATCTCATAGTCATTTGTGTGGAGACACTAAGGCGAATCTGTAGGTGCTCAATAGAGAATGAGTTCACTGAACTGATCTGACTGTACCTAACTGTCAACAGCTTGATTCTATTGTCGCAGTTGCGTAGATGGTCCTCAGACCTGAGACACCAAGGACACCTTATCGATGGACTTCTGTGCTTTGACTTTAGTTTATGAATCTCTAACCACGGGATTCTAAACAGCCAAGGATCGGGTACAACGGAATACTGTCGAAGGAAATTGAGTGTTAATAAGGAATCATTCGCTCTCGGTATTTAAAGAGAGAATGCTCTAGGAAGGATGCGCGGAAGTCCTTGGCCAGGGCGGACGATAATATTGGGAAAAGAGTTTTCCGATATTATTCGGCAGCATCCGATCCAAGTGAGTCGACCGGTTAGGGTTTGACAGTACACCATACCCTGAGTTGACTCGAGAGCATTGTACGAATGAAGGATTATATCAACGGGATAACTATCGGCGGAAATGTTCCAAGAGTGAGTTACTTAAACCCTAATATCTTCCGGGTTCACGTGGTGTTGCTTGGCACCCAACGTGATCGGATGCCTGATCGAATTTAATGTGCGATATTGATTCGATTGATTAATTAATTAATTAATATGAATTATTAATTGATTAATCAGGCCAGTGAGGAGTCACTGGGCTTATTGGGCCATTAACCGGATTGGTTATTGGGCCTAGAGGGTCACACGCAAATGATTATCAAGGCGATGGATAAATAAGTGGGTTTTATATAAACGAGGGTTTTTATGAAAACCGCGCAATTGATATAAAATATAGCGAACGGATTGAGCATACTAGGTTGCTGCTAACCCTAACCGCCCCTCCTCTCTTCCTCTCTCTCTCTGGCGTCCCAGATGAGTCGGGATCCCCGGATCTGCTCCGTTGCTTCTCTGACTCCCGTTCGACGGGAAATCGTCCGCGCGATGCGGCGAACGTCGGAGGCTTCGTGGGCTACGAAGAACGAACGTGAGGATATCCGTTGCGAGGAGGATCAGTTGCGAATTCGAATCCACACACGGTAAGAATCTGATAATCCGATTATCGGTTTTAGTTATTTGAAACGGGAATGGATCGCAGGTTTTAATCTTTATTTTCCACTGCGTTTTTGCGATCTGAAGAAACTCAAGAATCCAACAATAGACACCCAATTTTGGCCTATTTTAGAAATCAATTTGAACTTTATTTGTGTTAACGGGCCTTTATGTTGACCCATTTTGTCCTTTTCCTGCTCATTTGGACGTTTTAAATTTTAAAATTAACTTTTTAACTTTTTTTGGTCATCCTTGATGAGTGCATTAGAAGACCAAATCGATGGTCGTCTGATGGATCAGAAGGCCAAAGTCTGGCCGTCTGATGCATCAAACGGCCACCTACCTTTCCGTCATTTGTCACAAAACTTCTATATTTCAAAGGTGCATGATTTCAAAGCCTTTTTTGACTATTTTAAGGTCTTCCATTTTATTTTTTAATGCATTTGAACTTTTAAAAATTCATTTTTTTAAACCCTTTTGACCCATTTGGCTATTTATTCAGCTTTTTTCAAGATTTTACCTTTTGGGTCGGGTGCATTAGAAGGCCAGATTGATGGCCGTCTGATACATCAGACGGCCAGGTTTTGACGGCCAGGCAGCTGGCCGTCTAATGGTATCAAATGGCCAGCTACCTGGCCGTCTGATACATCAGACGACTAAGTAGCTAGCCTTTTGATGCATCAGATGGCCACCTACTTGGCCGTCTGGGTTTGTTGCAGAATCTTCCATGATCTTCATGTGCGGTATTTCCTCGGGTTTTTTATCATTTCTCCCGCATTTTTTCACTCTTATGGATTGGAAAGAAGTTGATTTAGGGCTTAGGTGGCGGTTTTTGATTGGGTTTTGGGCTAGGATTTGTTTAGGAGCCCTCTTCCTACTCTTCTCCATTCTCATCCAATTGTTTACGAAGGAGGGGGTTCCTAGGATCTTAGCTCGGCCTCCTTGACCTATTTAATGTCTCTTCCACCTTGGGGGCTGGGTTAAGAGAATCCACTAGGATTAGGGCACTATTTTCCACCAAAAAGAGAGAGAAAAGAGGGACTTTATAGCCTAACACTAGACCTCTCGTTTGGAGCTCGTGGGAAGGGACAACCATGGAGTCTTGAAGGCTCTAGGGAGGAGGAATGCGCCATCAACCTTGTAATCAAGAAGCCCTCCCTTCAATGTCAAAAGGGAACCCTACTCTCCTCTCTCATTTCCTTTTTTTTCCATCATTTTTTTATACTCCTATGCTTGCATGCACACATTCTAGGATTCCGTTCATATTTAGATCTCTTTTGCACACACATGCACTCATGATTAGGTATCTTAGGTCCTTGTTAAGGGGTTTACTTTGATCCAAAACACCAAAAAATGGGAAGGTGGGTGGCCATTACACTTGGTCACTCATCCTTCTCACCCACACATCCGGTAAGCTCATCCCCAATTAGTATATTTTTTGCTCAGTGAATGGATACTATGCTAATTAAGACTTAATGGGTGTCTTGCTTTGTGCTTAATTTGCAGGAAATCGAGGCGAGAGACCCCGTCTCCTTGCCCGGCCGAGGAGAAGGGAGTGTGGACCACAAATTCCGCTACATACGAAGAGGTCTCAAAGTATCATTCGTGATCAAGGTAGTTCCTCTAGGTCGAGGTAAAACACCATGGCGATCACCATTTTGTTCTTTATATCTTAGTACATCAAGTTCCTTACCTTTCATTTTGATATTTTATCATCATTTTTCATCATTGTTATCCCGGGTTCATATCCACGGGGATCGGTCTCCGCTCACCAGTTGAGCCCGGGGTTATTTCCGACTCCTACAATCTCTCTGGCGATTACGATTGGACCACTTGTGCCCATCACACCCCTATATTTTCTACAAACTTTATATTTTAGGCTTTTTGTAAGTTGTAGCGAAGGTCATCAGAAGGCCAGATTGTTGGCCTTCTGAAGCATCAGATGGCTAGACTGCCGGCCTTCTGAAGCATCAGACGGCCAGGGGGTGGCCGCCTTATAAGGACTGAGGTTTCAGATCTAGTTATCGAGTTGGTTTCGGTGTCGAACACCTCTGGTTTGGGCCTTTTGGGGTTGGTGTGCCGCGTGGGCAGGTATTGGGACGTATGTGTACGGCGCCGGTCGTGTCGTTTGAATGGCATCTTGCATGAACGATGCGATTCAGAGACCTGCCAGTCTACGACCCCGGTCATGTCGCCTGAATCACATCGTCTAGGGATGACGTGATTCAAGCTGGTCGGGCTTGACGCCCCGAGCCCTACCTCATTTCTCTCATTCTCTCCTTCTCACTCTCTCTCTTCCTTCTCTCAGAATCCCTTCCCCTTCTCCCTTCCTTTTCCCTTCTTCCTCTTCCACCACTCCAACACCCTCATACCTCTCACCACTACCACCACCATCTCTTCCGCGGCACTTCACTCTCCGGACGGCGGCCAATGTTTCGATGGGGTGAAGGTGTCCATGGTGGTACCGACGGTGGCTTGCGGTATAGTGGATTGGCGGCGATGAGTTAGGAGGAGTTCAAGTAACGATAGGGTGATGATTCTCACATGTATTTCAATCATTTTAAACTATGATTTCTCGCTTTGGAGCATGCTATGGATATGTAGTTTATTTTGGATATAGAATTGAGCATGTTCTAGGGGGTTCTTGCGGGAAAAAGGGTGTTTTGAAAATAGGTTTGGCATGGTTAATGCGATTTATAGTTTTTCCCTATCTCCTTTGTGTTATTTTTGCTCATTTGGGCTTGAGGTTTTTTTTTGTGTTGTGGCTTGGAGGGGGGGGGGGGGGGGGGGGGGAGGCTAGAGGGAAATTTTATTTCGGACGTTAAATGGCGTCAGGCCAGGGCGACGCGATTTACAAATTGTGTCGGCCATGGGCGACATGCGATTTAGGCCTAGATATGTCCCAAGGCCAGTTTATATGGGAACCAATTTTAAGGCTTTGAATGGCGTCGAACACAGGCAACGCGATTCAAGCCATAACCCCTTAATTTCCTGCATTTAGCATGTGTGACTATTATGCAGAACGTAAATTAGGTTCTTGTATATTGTTAGACAACCCTATTAAATGCATGTTTGAAATCATACATTGGGGGTGAGAATTTTAATGTGATCGAAATCGCATTGTATTGTGTTTATGCGATCATGGACATAGAGTGACAATTGTTAGCACTTGACACTCTGTGTCGGTGTGAGAGTAACAAGGTGACGCCTAGTAGGCGAAGGTCACCTGGTGTATCCCGATGTATAGCTAGTACCGGTGTGGGAGTGCTACACTTTGGAGTGTTACTTGTGGCTGGGAGGAGGCAGACCCACCTAGAGCTAGACAGGCCGGAGTAGCCAGTGTGCTATATGAGGGGTTGTTGTTCCGTCTCAGCGGGTCGGTGTTTTTTAAGTTGGCTTGACATTTTCTTGTGTGTTCCTTTTGAGTAGACGTGTAATTTAGTTACTACTTTACTTGCACATATATTGCCTTTATATAAGTATTCTTGTTGTGTTGTAGTTGTGTGTGTGTGGAGGGGAGGTGGGGATCGAAGGACCCCTACTGAGTCCATTCTGGTGTGACTCACCCCTAGAGTTTTGAGGTGAGGGTTCTTGGTAGGCATAGTGTTGTAGGGTTTTGTCTTGAGTTGCGCGCCAGTAGCTACTGTTCCGGGATATGCCCCGTCGTAGTTGTACTTTCCTTTTTTAAGCTTGTATGCATAATTATTTTCTTTTCAATTGGATTATATAATTATTTGCTGAGTCAAGTCGAATTGTAATAATGTTGTGTAGATTGTTTAGTTTAGTTTATCATTTATTTACCAGACTTATTTGAGATCCTAGTTTTGTTCCTAATTTTAATGATTCGGTACCTATTTAGTAATCGGATCTCCGATTATAGGTGATAGGTAGTTATACGCCTGATCTATCAGACGGCCATGTAAGTGGCCGTCTATTCTATCAAACGGCCATCGATTTGTATGTCAGACAAACCCTGTTTAGAATTGGTTTAATCGATAATTTTGTTAATCCCTTATTTTTTAAGGTTTCTTTTGATGTGATTTTGATTTCATAAAGTGATCTAATCGCAACAACCATCCCATGATTACATAACTAATGTAAAAATTGAAACGTTGGATGGAATATATCATGGAAATATTAATTTCGGAGATCGAAACGAACAAGAAGGTAGTGGAACTTGGCTCTGATATCACTGTTAGGTTCTCGTGTTTCTCGGGATTGCAGACGTAGCGGAAGAAATAAAATAATAATACTAGTGATCCCTGTCCGTTTCGATAAACAAAAACAAAATCCGGTGATCGGTTATCACCTTGGGTGGATTCGAATCCACGTTTGAACAGTTCTGTCGTTGTGACATCGCCAGCCGCGCAGACGCCCGGCCTCTAGCGAAGTCCACGCGATCCTCTTCGCGACGGATATCTTCACGTTCCTCGTTCCTCGTAGCTCATGAACAATCCGCCGTACGCCGCAACGTGTGGCCGAATTCTCGTCTCACAGGAGTTAGAGAAGACGTTGGAACAGACCCCAAAAAGGGGGGGGGGGGGGGGGCGGCCAGGGGCGCTAGAGAGAGAGAGGGAGAGAGGAGGGGGTGGCCAGGGCTGAGCAGCAGCTTGGCATGCTCAGTCCACTCACTATATTTTATACTTACCGTGCGATTTTTCACAAAAACTCCATAAAAGTATAAAACCCACTTTTAATCCATCGCTTTGAGAATCTTTTGTGTGTAATCCTCTAGGCCCAACTACCAGTCCACTTAATGGCCTAATAAGTTCAGTGACTCCTCACTGACTTAATTAATCAATTAATAACTTATATTAATTAATTAATCAACCGAATTAATGTTACATATTCAATTCAGTCGGGTCTCCAATTACGTTGGGTGCTAAGCAACACTGCGTGAACCCGGAAGGTATTAGGGTTAAGCAACCTACTTTTGGAATCTTTCCGCTGGTAGTTATCACGTGGATAATCCTTCATTCGTACAATACTCTCGAGTCAACCCAGGATATGGTAAACTGTCAAATCATAACCGGTCGACTCACTTGGATCGGATGTTGCCGTATAATATCGGAAAACTTCTTTCCCGATATTATTGTCTGTCCTAGCCAGGGACTTCTGCGCATCCTACCTAGAGTATTCTCTCTCTTAATACCGAGAGCGAATGATTCTTTATTGAACACTCAATTCTTTTCGACAGTATTCCGCTGTATCCGATTTTTAGCTGTTTAAAATCCCGTAAATAGAGATCCATAAACCGAAGTCAAATTACAGAAATCCACTGACAAGATGTCTTTGGTATCCCATGTTTGAAGACCATTTACGCAACTACGGTAATAGAATCAAGCTGGTTGACAGTTAGATACATTACCATCTAACGATTCAGTCGAATCAGTTTAGTGAATTTATTATCTAATGAGCACCTACAGATTCGTCTTAATGTCTCTACACAAGTGACTGTGAGATCAGTTATTCTCATCATATGAGCAGGAGTAATATGTACTAGTTTAACCAGATATATGATGTTCTATTTAGATATCCTCTAACTAAAAACAGTTAAGAATATCTGTGTATCAGTCTCATTAGTATGATCTCATCATAATCTGATCACTATTACACATATTCACGAATTTCATTATGAGACGATAATAAAATGAATTATATATAATAAAAAAATGTCATATTATTAATAAATGAACGAGATTATACAAAATCATATTGACTTGTAGGCCACTTAAGACTAACAATATCTACATAGTATCCCCCATTCAATAGGAGAATCAAAACATTTTTGTAATATATATATAAGTGTGTCAAAAAAGATTCTACGTATGTGTTATTTTTAAATTAAACATTTATTTTTCACCTTGAAAAAGAGATGAGAGAGAAATATACCAAAAGGTAAGAGAATTTGGTTTCCCTGCGCCACTGCAATGAAGGGGCTAGAAGTCCGGAATATCTCAATTCTTGAGCCTTTTTAAATTTTCTCTCTCATCTCTTTTTCAAGGTGAAAAATAAATGGATATACCAAAAGGTAAGAAAATTTGGTTTCTCTGCGCGGCCCAAGGCACATGATCAAGCTAGCAATGCCAGAGTCTTGCAGATAATAGCCGAAAGTTTCAAAACCTCTTCAAAATGTTCATTCAAAAGGAACAAGCGGAAGAGGATACAGAGTCAAATACCAGAAAAGGCGAAGAATAAGTGATGATAATGTTTCCTGTGCACAAAGAATGAACGCCTGCTCATGGCTAGAATTTGTTGGAGTTGTAGATGTATAGTGGCGGACGCAGAAATTCTGTCCAGTGGGGTCACTCGGACATTAAGTCATATGAGATTCTGGACTGAGTTAGTGGGATCCTGAGTTAGATAAATGGACTCTCAAACTAGACTATTTTAAGTTGGACCAATAAATTTGACAAAATTCATTAAGGTCCTAGGACCCCACTGGATGCACATTGGATCCGTCGTTGCACATGCAATTGTACAATCTGAATTCAACATTGAACACATATTCATATGGTCAAATGTTGAAGCTTTGACGTCAAATCTTGATGAGTTCAGTCCTGATGGCTTCATGTCCAAGATATATTTACAGGTTATGACATAGGCCTGTAAACAGTGAACACGAAAACATAAATGATTTCTATAAATACACCTCTTGTAAAAACGAATGACAAAACTCTTTTGATAACAAGATAAGTTCACCTCTTGTAAAAAAGAAAGGCTAGAGCGGTGGACTTAAAATTTTGTCAAAAAGAAAAGAAAAAATCTATCGACCAAAAAGCCAAACGGTGGACTTGAATAAATAATTCTGTACACTTGTATATTATGGGAAGATCCATGTCAGCTTACCGGGGAAGCGGTTGGGTAATAAAAGGTCTCAAGCCTACTGTTTGACAGTGTCAAACCCTCACAAAAACATCTTGATCGTTGTCGTCGCAGAGAGAGAGAGAGAGAGAGAGAGAGAGAGAGAGCTGCCATGGCGGAGAACGGGTACCACCAACCAAGCCAAGGAGAAATTCCGGAGAACGCCAATGAACGTATGTGAAGTCTTCTACTCCTTATTATTGTTGTCATCATCATCATCATCAGCAGCAGCAGATTTCTCCAATTCGCTTGAAAGGGCGAATGAGATGGGTTGCTATTTGTTTTTAACCCACTGGAAGCGGCCTCGTCCGAGGGTTTCGTCGTCGTTGTTGTTGTCTGGTGTTAATCTGATTGCTCTGGTTGCAGTTTGCCCGGGGCCGCAGTCGGAGTCGGCGGGGAAGTCGGACGCCTGCCAAGGGTGCCCTAACCAGGAAGCCTGCGCCACCGCCCCCAAGGGCCCCGACCCAGGTCATCTCCTCAGCCACCATCTCTTCGTCTTGCTCATAATAGATTACCCGCGCTCCCCCTTGTTTATTTGTTGAGGAAAAAATAGAAACTTTATGGTTTTTTTCTTTTCTTTTCTTTTGGGGCCTCATAGTAGATTCATCCCTTGTTCTGGCTGCGGCTCCTTGCCTAGTTATCTTTTTATTGGTTCTGTCATCTGGGTTGTGGCTAGTTAATTGATCCCTGTGGGAAATTTAATAATTCCTTGAGTTTTTTTGGGCGAAGAAGTTCAACAGAGGGGAGGAGAGAATGGCTAGAACAACAGGGAGGATGGTCGGCTGTTAAACATCCCCTCCACTGACTCCCTTTCTCTTCTTCTTGGCCCTAAAATATGATTACAGTCACAAGAGCAGAAAATAGCCCCGTTTCATTAACCTACTAAGAGGTAGAAATGACCATAAACAAATAAAACACCAGTAGGGTCTTGGATCTCAATAGGGTGGTGTTTACACCATGGCAGGTTGTGTCAACACCATTTTTCCAGAACCAAAAAAACTAGTTCCAGGTGCCAAGACCACCTGTTGCTTTGTCGAAAACCATTTTCACATGATCCTTAAGATCCTTCATAGGCCTTTTTCTATGCTCGCTCTTAAGCTTTTTTTTAATAGATGTCAATCATATCCAGCTTCCTCGACAAAGAATTAAACCAATCGTTTGTCAGCCCTTTGGCGAATATGTCTGCTACTTGATTAGCTGAATGAACATAAAGGAGACAGAACTCCCTTGTATCAACCTTCTCTCTTATGAAATGACTATTTTTTTAGTAGAGATATTACTCACGGTAAACCCCAGCTGGGGCTTGGGGCAGCTTCCAGGCTAGACATGTAAGTTATTGTGGCTAAGGTTTGGGGCAGCTCCTATGCTAGACACCCAAGTCATACTAGGTAAGCCGCCCCAACACATTAAAGGGGACAACGTACTCGGTAAACTACTCTGGAGCGACACAGAGGCTTGAACCCACAACTTGCTAGACTTTAACCCGCTGAAGGCTAGGGCCTATCCACTACGTCATTCACCCGTCTCCTTATGAAATGCCGATTGATCTTTATGTGCTTCGTTTTATCATGTTGTACAACATTATCTCCAACATTGATGGCCGGCTTGTTATCATAATGCAACTTGATTGGGAGTACTACATCCATGGTTTGCGGAATCAGCCGATTTCAATCTGGATAAGCCACTCCTAATTAGAATTGATGGATGGCAATATGATTTCATGGGGTAAATCCGATCTTCTAAAGATTGGTTGGTTCATCCTCACTAGATAGCTTGGATGTTAATGAAGTATGTTTTGAGTTAGAGAAGTTGTGTTCGGCATCAAATGTTTTGAAAATAAGTTGTCTTAGTGAGAAACAAGTTTTAGTTTTCTTTTCCGATGCTACAATGAGATAGCATCATAGCAATTCTTAAACAAAGGGTTCTATAAAATAAATAAGTGTGTGGTCAATTGGATTGAATGAAAGGATAGGTGTGCTAGACATTGCGATAGGGCAAAGTGTTTGGTATCATCTAAAGGCTATTATGCTTCACTTGTAGAGTATAAAGGTCTTCAAGAGTATCATGGAGACTTTTGGCTCTTTTAAGCAGGATGCATAAACAAAGAATTGGAATAATTTAGCTTATGCAAGAGTGTTGGTGGAGGTCACAGATTTATCAAAGGAGATTAGGTCTATCAAGTTGGGGTGGGGTGCAAATAATTGTTGTGTTGATATTGAAGTTGAACCTGATTCTTCTATGTAACTTTGACTTAGAAAGAAGTGGTGTAAGCCTACTGTTCATATAGAGCTAACAGGGACTTTCAATGCCCTATCGGGAGAAAGGAGACGACCAAGTCAGAAACGAAGTCAGTGTAAGCGGGTTCATGTGAGTCAACTCAGCCAGCACAATACCATGAGCCTGTTATGCCAGACTTGGAGAATCCGAGTCCAACTTGTTTCGCTGTATACACTCCGGATTTACTGTCTCCTAACGGAAGAAAGCAAGCTGTTAATAACAATAATTTTACACCCTCTAGGTTTATGAAAAATAAAGCTAGTAGGGAGCGTTTCTGTCGCTGCAGACGGCGTTTGGAAAGATGCCATTTCACAGCTGGCAACCCAAATCATGTCTGGCCTTGAGAAGTCTTCAAGAAAGTCAAAAAGAGGCCCGTTACATGTGTACAATAGGTGCAAGTGGCAAGGTATTCAAAATTGCAGGACAGCTGGCACTTTATCCATGGCGTCTGCTGTCAGATAAGGATAACTAGGCAGCAGAATATCCCGTTGATGGAGGCGTCCATCAGTCATCAACGCCTCAAGATAAGGGTTTGCCTTCAGCAGTGCGTGATAAGGAAGGGACAGCCACTGATGGAGAAGATTGTCCCCAAGTAAGTTCTCTTGAGGTCCAATCATCCGGAGAATCTGCAAAAGGGAACATGGTGCAAGGTAATTTCCTTGATTCTTGGAACGACGAAGAGCTCCTTGCTAAAGCTGCGGCAAGTAGGCATTCAAATTCACAACAAGCAGGGTCAGTTTCGGAAGTTATGGAGAACAAATTTAAAAGATGGGAATCAGCCAATCATATCGTCATCTATGCCTTACGGGCTTCATTTCATGAAGAGTAATGGAGCCAAGTCTTCTGCGAAACATAAAGAAACTAACTTGAGAAAGAGTTGTTCAACATTTTCATAAGCTAAGTGGTCATGATGTATTTGCTAGTGTTAGTAGTCATTAGTAATTTTATTATAATTTTATGCTTTCTGCAAAGTGTAGGTAGTCTTTTGTGAGGTGTCTCAAGAGTAGTTTTCTATTGTCGACAAGGAATCTCTCGCCGTTGATTGTACTGCCTCTATATATTTTAATATAATTGGTGGTATAGTCCAAGGAAGGCAAACTCAGGGATCGGACTTGGATTGGTCTGGGTCTGGACCGATCGGATCGGTCGATCTGATCTGAATTTTTTAAAAATATGAAAAAATCATGAAACAAATAAAAAAAACTCATAAGTTTCTCAAACTTAGTATTATACATGACATATGTAGCACATGAGTGATGAAACTCAATTATCCTCATTTAAGTCATCAGAAGAAAGAAAAGACCTATCGTCTTCTCCACCAAAATCCAACTCGATTTGGGTAGGAGGTGGGACATGTGATCGTCTCTGAATACATCTAACCAATCTGAACAAATGATGGTGTGTGCACAACAATGGATAGAATATGAAACTCTAAAAAGAATGCTTGCACAGCATAGACAATCTCCATCTTAGATCCTCCCGCTAATGTAGATGAAGATGGATGAGTTGGTGATGTAGGTGGCCTAGTTGTTGGCTGTCTACGTACTGTGCTAAATGATCCTTCATCTTGACGTAGAAACTTTTGAAACTGTACACATACATCATGGGGAACTGAAGGATATGTGATGCTATCTCTGCATATCTTTGTAAGATATTATGCAAAACGATGGATCCCGCTAACAATGTGTCTACAGTAAAGGTAATAGATCCTTCGATCTCCTGGAACTGTATACCCATGGTCTCATGTCGGATGACATCGTTCACGTGGCATCGACAAAAGAAGACTTGATATAATTTATCCGATTTGATCTTCTTCAAAAAAATAAAAAAATGTGTATAAAATTAAAAAAGTAATAAGCAACTCCATCTTAATTTCTTCAATTGAGACTGTCTTGTTTTTTCTTTGGTAATTGGTCACTCTATAACACGCTCTCTCTTTATCTTTCATCCCTTACGTTTTTTTTCTCTTACTCTTTTTTTACTCATATATATATTAATATTAACGGTTCTCGATAGTAAATAAAACAAATACGTTTACTATACTGTGTCTCAAAGAAAAAATTAAAAAATATATACCAATCTTTTTTTCTGTTGAGAATTATTTAGTTTTGGATATAAATGACAATAAGGATACTAAATATTTTTGTCGATGATAGAAATTAGTATCCTTGTTGTCATCTATATCTAAAATCGAGTCATCCTCAACAGAAAAAAAAGTATATATTTCTTATTTTTCTTCCAAACCACAACTTGATAAACTTATAGATTTTATTTATTATTGAGGACTATTAATACTAATATCATGAAATGCACTAAAGCCAAAGCAAGCCATCCCTGAAAAACATAAATGAATTCCAAAATTTTGGATAAATCAAAAGAGGGTTTTCCCGTACGTTCATCACAAAATATTTCTAGGTCCCAATACACCCAATGCCAGATAGTTGCCAAGAAGCATAAGCCAGAAAACACAATATGTGCACCTGCCACACCTTTGTAACTCCAAATACCTGGATTCATTATAGTTCCCCCTGTAATACTCCAACTGCCCCATGAATTGGTTATTCCTAAACGAGTCATGAAGGGTATAACAAACATACCCTGTGTCCACATTGGATCAAGAATGGCGTCAGAGGGATCACAAACTGCTAATTCGTATAGAGCCATTGAACCGGCCCAACCAGAAACTAAAGCAGTATGCGTTATGTGGACAGAAAGCAACCGACCGGGATCATTCAATCCAACGGTATTGAATGATAGAAAAAGAGAAAGAGAAAATTTTTTTTAGAGAGAGAGTGTGTGATAGAAAGACAACTTACTAAAAAAAAAAAAAAAATCTCCTTGAACCGTCCACTTGATCGTTGTAGAATACTAGAATCTCATTTAGAGAAAGGGAGAGAAATATTAGATAGAAAAAAATTAAGAAAAAATAAATAGATAAAAACATTAGATAGAGGAAGAATTATTTATATGAAGTAGATATAAAAAATATTAAGGGGAGAGAGGGAGAGAAATATATTAATATAACATATTAGATAGAAAAAAAATACGAGAGTGTGGGAGATAAATATTAAGTAGATAAAAAGTAAAAACATTAGATAGAGGGAGGAAAATATATTAATAGTAATATATAATTCTTATACATTAGTTATAAAATTTCTTTAGAGAGATGGAGAAAAATTTTGGACTTTGGAGAGATAGGAAAGAGAAAGTGAAGAGAGAGAAAGAACTTAGAGAGAGAGAGAGAGAGAGAGGGAGAAATGAGGAAAGGAGTTGGTGGGGATGGGAGAGGGCCTTGGAGGGTTTTTATAAGCTTCCCGAGGCCCTTGCTAGCCGTTGGGCTTGTTCCCAACGGCCCGATTGGAGGATTGGTCGATCCTATTTGATCTCGGCCAATCTGTCCGAACCCAATCAGGGAACGGTGGGTTGGGGCTCGGGATCGGATTAGTTCAGCCGAAAATCTATCGGATCGGCCAATTTGATCCGATCTGTGCTGATTCTGCCTTCATTGGGATAGTCCACATCATTTTCTAAAAGAAAAAAAAAATTGTATCCCCTAAAGAGAATTAAAAAAATAATAAGAAGAGCTAGAATTGGCTGGGAATTGGCCAGAATAAGCCTGGATCAACCAGAATTGGGCTAGAATCAGTCTGGATGGGCCACAAATCAGGCCGATCCTGCCTGGATCGGCCTAAATAAGCCTGGATCAACCAAAATCGGACTAGATACAGCTCTGATCCAGCCGATATGAACTCAAAACCCTGTCCATATTTTTGAACTTTTATCATTTATCCATCTAATAGTGTAGTATGTATTGGATTTCTCTTATTAAAGGGATTAATTGATGTTATTCTATTGTATGTTGTCGTGTCATTAAAAAATTGATCATTTATTTAAGCTATATGTTTAATCTTGAATCCCTACTTGACCATTATCAACCCAAATCAATGTAATTCTATTACATTTAATTTTTAATATGTCATTTTCACTTTCTTTTGTTTTGTTCCAACTTTTATGATTTTTCCTTAGTATCCTGATTTTCTTGATTTTTCTCATTTTTTCAGATTTTTTTCAATTAAAAAATTCAGGGGATTGGCCTTTTCCCCTTGGATCGGCCGATTCCGCCAATCTGATCCCGATCTAGATCGGATTGAGACCAGGCGATTCTCGGTCCCGATCTGATTCTACCTTCCTTGACTCCCACCAATACCAATGTTTTTCAGGAGAATCTTTAGCCACAACAACTCGGTTAACCCATGTCCCATAGTTATCTAAGCTGTCTTTTAACACTCGAATTTCCTCATTATTAGGTACCTAAAGGAGACTATACCAATTTACACTAAGCCCGTAATTAGCCTTTTTGCGTGTTTGATATTTCATGGCATCATTAGTACATTCTTGAGCCAGAAGAATACTTTGCAATCTACCTCCCTTTAGTGAAGGCATTATGGTGCCTACCTCCCAATAACTTTCTTATGGTCTCTAGCCTGCCTATCGGCATCTTTGTAATGATCTTGTACACCCTGTTAAGTAGACTGATAGCCTGTGATGCCATAGACAAGCTGTTCCTTCCTTCTTGGGGATTAACACCAAGAAGGTTTCGTTCAACCCTTTGAGAAGAGCCCTATTATCCTGGAATTCCAAAAGACTGCTAGGTGATCATCTTTGACAAGTTCCCAGAATCTTTGATACACTATGAGAGAAAATTCATCAGGACACAGTGTTCTATTAACTGTTAGTTCAAAAACTGCCGTCCTCATTTATTCTCCAGTGGAAAGCTTAGATAGCTCCCTGGCATATACAAGAGAGATCTTAAGTAACAGCTTAGTTCAAAAACTGCCCCCCTCATTTATTCTCCAATGGAAAGCTTAGATAGCTCCATGGCCTATACAAGAGAGATCTTAAGTAACAGCTCCTACCTATGATATATGAAGTTTCCATCTATCCTCAGCTATGTAGAGTCGAGTATATGTCAGTCATACACCTCTAGTGTTGCACTTGAGTAAACCAACACTCCCATGTTCTGCGTTTCTTGATTGCTTTCTTCTCCTCCAGTGAAAAGCTTGTGTTTGCCCCTGTATCTTTGCTTCCAGAATGCTTCCTACTCGCCAAAGTACATCAACATAGGCATCAATTTATCTCTCCTCCTATTAGCCTCTACCCAAAAAGGTTGCGACTCTTCAAGAACATCAATGACACCTATCTATTTGTTTCCCAGTGGTCTTCTGTTGGTACTCCATTATATCAATACCTGCTAAAGCCTCTTCTGTTTCCTGATCAGGTCCCTATAAGTTAGCTCCATTTAATCTTCTGTTAAAGTATCCTTGAATATCTTCTTGAAGCCTGTTCAGTCCCTTTTTTTTGTAGATGTGTCTTCCCCTAATTCCACAATTGGTCTTCATAAAATGGGCTTATGCTTAGATCCTACTCTCTCCAAGAAGAAGGCCTTTGGTCTAATGAAGTGGCTTACCCAGTCTACTGATGCTAGAAACCTGTCCAGTTGAGAGAAGCAAGGATTCACTCTGAAGTTGGACCATGTATGTAGATAGCTTGGACTGCATATATCTATGATGTTTGTTTAGAAGATGAACTGAGATGAGGTTGTATGAGTTATTGACCATTATGAATCGCCTAATAAAATAAGGCTCATGCCTTTAGGTGAACTCTTTATGTGGAACAAGCTTCAGCTAGCCCTCCATCTTTAAGTTCACCTAACATCCTGTAGGCAATACCAGTAAGTGATAAGCCTTTCACATTGCACTCTAAGCATAGGCATAACAATTTAGGTGATACACCCTTCACCTTATGTTTCAGTTTCCAACCTATTAGGCGATATGTTTATGTGATGCAAAACCTGTCCAGTTGAGAGAAGCAAGGATTCACTCTGAAGTTGGACCATGTATGTAGATAGTTTGGACTGCATGTATCTATGATCTTTGTTTAGAAGATGAACTGAGATGAGGTTGTATGAGTTATCGATGGCATGTTGGGGGTGAAGGGCACATTGGCTTCTTGGAGGCTAGATTTGGATTGTCTGCTAATGTGATGTCCTGGGGGTGCGTGATGTAGGACAATAATGGGCTTAAGTTAAACTGGATGTTATAATTCAAGTTAATTTAATGTAGGACATGTCCCTCTCCCCGCCAAACCAGAATACACACAGAGCAAGCCCCCAGGGAACTTGTCCATGGTGGCACTAATAGAATTGGTGAGGCTGGTCTCAAAGATGATATCCAGGTCATGGCCAGTTGGTAGTTGGACCTGGAGATCTTGTCCTTGGTCAATTGACTGCCATTGGAGGTTTGAATATCTTGTGTGTTGGTCTGATGCTTAGTGTCAGGGCTTGGAGCTGTAAATTAGCTAGGAACAGTAAGATGGAGAGTGAGTTGGAGCCCTCATTTGAACTAGGGTGTAGCTTGCAGGTAAGCAAATTGCTGTCAATGCTTAGGTGGCCATTACTATAGGGCCTGAATGTGAATTCAGATTTTAACCTGAACCTGAGTTCATATTGGCATAGGTTGGTACAGGTGTGTCGTGGTTGGCAAGATGCAGAGCTTGAATCCACATTTGAGCTGGCATCAGATGGTGAGGATCGGCCTAGATCACTGAAGTGGGGTGAATGATTAATGTTGTTCCTTGGAGCTAGGTGGTGTGCATGTGACAAAAAAGGCCTGGGCACTTAGTGGGATGATGGTTCAGACTATGAGTCGCACTAGGTCAATGGTCCAGGCACCTGCTGTCCTCCTAGTTTGGGATTTGAATACGCAATAGGTAATAAGAGAACGAATAATGGGGTATTCATGCTTTTGGCAAGTGATGATGGTGTGTGTGAAGCAGCCTGTGGAAGGTTTGTAGTTCGTAATGGCACGATGACACTGTTTGCATCCGAACTTTCCATAATGACGTGATGACACATTGACAACAATAGCTGAGGTCAGTAAAAGCTATTCATATGCTATTCCATCATATGAAAAGGCCATACATGAATGGTCCTAGAGTCAAAGAAGAATCCTGTGTCCCTCTAAGGAATGGTTTGTGTGTCTGTGCAAGTGCAACTTAGTGCAACTTATGATGGATGCCTATGGCAGGGTCAAGGTGACATAGCTGATGTCATCCATGGAGGAAGGCATGATTATGAATGGGGGTGTAGATTGAAGAAAGGTGTCCTTACCCTAGGCAGGCAAGCGATGAAAACAACCCTCCAGTCTCTCCACTCTGCAGAGCATGTGAAGGGGATATCAAAAGATGATCACCATTGCTTGGGGCAGCCTAAGGAAGGTGGAGGTCCCCAGGTCTGATGTGATGACCATGGTCCTGCATTGATCTTGCCATGGGTCAGTATAGGTATTGGTGATTGGGCCAGCCAGAAGTGCTCTTGCTCCTGGGTAAGCAGTATTGGACTGTTCTGTAACTTCTGTTGGGCTTTCCTTGGTGGAAGCTGGCTGAGATCCATGATGCCCATGTCCAGGTCAAACGGAGTACGGATGTTGTCTAATGTTGGAGCAGGCATGGCTCTTGTCTGAGCCAGTGCATTTGTTGACAAGGCATTAGTTGAAAGCTAGAAGAATTGACTAGT
Organism: Zantedeschia hybrid cultivar; assembly: GCA_030544215.1. Taxonomy (NCBI): domain Eukaryota; kingdom Viridiplantae; phylum Streptophyta; class Magnoliopsida; order Alismatales; family Araceae; genus Zantedeschia; species Zantedeschia hybrid cultivar. The sequence continues at coordinate 6,719,639 of JARZZO010000013.1, read as the reverse complement.
GCTACTATGCATCCTGCAGCATAGACAGGAGCTGAGAAGATATGGCTACATCAAGGCTGACATCGGCATCAGCAAGTGGTGATCCATCTAAGGGATCTCACCTGCAGGTGGGTGCCTATGAGGAGGCTTCATCACTATCTGTGTTTGCTCTACTATGTGAGCTCCCAACCACATCCTTGGGCACAAAGGCAGAGTCTATGAACATTTTTGGTATGGATTGACTGGATGATGACAGAGCATCCAATACGGAGATCAGTGGGAGGCTGGCAAAGTGTGCAGATCAGTACTGCAGTGCACAAGTCTGGATTTTGTCCCTTTGTTCTTTTAATTTATAGTCCATGTTGTAAATGGCCTTATAGAAAAGTCATACATAAAGGGCAATAAAATCAAAAGATTTTGCGGTAATTTTAGGCTTATGACCTTGGACTATGAAGAATTGGCCAATTTATGCCGGCAAATGTTGAGCCTGAATTGATTAAGTGATTAACAACAAAAACTGCAAAGACTTGCCCATCAACCTTTTGTTTTTAAACAACGAGGAAGCCTGTCAAGCCCTTGCTAGGAGCTCCAAGCAAAACCTGGATGTACTCCAAAATGAGTGTACCATCTGGGTTTAAATGTTTGCGAAGGTTTCACTGGTGGAATTTTCTGACTTTTAGGGAATGAGAGAGGAAACCTATTCCCTGTATAATCTTTACATGTTTGTTCTACATTACCGAGTTTTGTTGAATTCTTATTGTTGTTTTAATGAGGTTTTTGTCTGTTGAGGTGTTTCAAACCATTTCTTATGTAGAATGGTTTCTGCTAAAATAATTGATTTTACCGGAGCTCTTTTCATCATATGCTCACCTCAGAAGCATTTTAAAAGACCATCGTCGTTAGGACTTTGGTTTGAAGTGTTGAGATCACCAGTTAAAACAATTGGTGCAGTGGGTAGAATGCAGGAACTCCTGGTTTTACTCCTTGGGACCTCGATGCTATATTCCAGGATGCTTTAGAGCTCCTAAGGGGGGAAAAAGCTTAGGACGTTCAACAATCATCTGGCAATTCATTGCCATAGATCTCTTGCCCCTATATCGATATGGCTTTCCTCATGTCCTCTTAAGGAACCTTTGGAGTGTTCCATGGTTTTGTGAGCGTTAAGTTGCACTATGAAGAATGTTTTTCCCCCCTACCTACTATTCCATGGGACTTCTGACGGCCCTCTCCTGTCCAAAAGTACTTTGACTGGGTATGTGGTGCTACCTTTTAGGGGGGTGATGTTGGGCAGACCAGCTAGTTGGAGGATGTCACCAAGTTCTTGAATCCTTCATTTGATTTAGCCAAACTGAAATGATGGAATTAGACTGTTGCTGCTGATGTCAATGATCAAGAAGTGCAACCGAATCCTAGTAGATGTATCAGTTTTGGGTGAAAGAATGGTTTTATTCTAGACTTTCCTAGCAAATTGCTCAAGTTACTTTTACCAGTATCTCATCTACCTAAAGTAGTGAGATGAAGTTGGAAATGTCATAGTATGTTCTTTTGGGCCGAGGGCATCTCACCTGCTGAAAGTAGTGAGACGAAGTTAGAATGTCCCCTCTTCCAACCAGAAAAATGGAAGAAAAGCACACTCAAGAACTTTGTCGTATCTAATCTCTTTGGCAAAAGACTTGCTTATCATCCCAGCTTTGCATCTAATAAATGTCATAAGCTGCATGGCTTGCTTGTCCAGAAAATGACTTCACTTGCAATGAAACATTCCTTTGTCTTATCTACATCACAAAGAAAATTAAACTGGGGATTGGGATGCCTTTCTTCATACTGTCTTTGGCATGGGATTATGTTTGCATATAGCGTAGTTAACAGTTGGCATCCACTTGCTGAAACTGAATATATTTTATCTATTTTCAGCATTATATTGCTAAGATGTTTTTGCTGTTGGATATATTTGTAATAAGTTCTTGCTGCTTGTTTATCTTGTCTTATATCGTCTCCATACACATTTGATGATGTTGGCTTCATGCAACTATGATGAATAATAACCATCTGATTGTTGTTTCAGACCTAGTTACAATAGCAGAGAGAATGGCTACAGTAAAACACAAGATACTGGTCTTATCTGGGAAGGGCGGTGTTGGAAAGAGCACATTCGCAGCTCAGCTATCTTTTGCACTGGCTGGCATGGATCATCAAGTCGGCCTTCTTGACATTGATATATGTGGCCCCAGCATCCCAAAGATGCTGGGCCTGGAAGGGCAGGATATTCATCAGAGTAATCTTGGATGGTCCCCAATCTATCTGGAATCCAACCTTGGGGTAATGTCCATTGGGTTTATGCTCCCCCATCCTGATGAGGCAGTGATATGGAGGGGACCCCGCAAGAATGGGCTGATCAAGCAGTTCTTAAAGGATGTGGATTGGGGGGAGCTGGACTATCTTGTGGTAGATGCTCCACCTGGAACCTCTGATGAGCACATATCCATAACCCAGTATCTACTTGCAACAGGGATAGATGGTGCAATCATTGTCACTACGCCCCAACAGGTGTCTTTAATTGATGTCCGGAAGGAAATAAACTTTTGTAAGAAGGTTGGTATCCGGGTCTTGGGCGTAGTTGAGAACATGAGTGGGTTGAGGCAGTCGGTTTCAGATGTCAAATTTGTGAAATCGTCCGAGAATGGAAATGAGGATAATGTCACAGAATGGGCACTCAACTACATGCGAGAGCATGCTCCTGAACTTCTATCCTTGGATGTTTATACTGAAATCTTCGATAGCAGCAGAGGTGGGGCACTCAAAATGTGTGAAGACATGGGTGTCCCATTTCTTGGGAAGGTGCCGGTGGATCCACAGCTCTGCAGGGCAGCTGAGGAAGGCCGCTCATGCTTTGAGGACGGTAAATGCATTGCAAGTGCGCCCGCTCTTAAAGCAATTGTGGGCAAGTTGCTTGCTGGTCAGCAATGATCCCTTGGAATATGTCCGTTACCAAGTTCATTTACCTAACCGATGCTTCTATCTTCTTTGTTAAATTCTTTGGTTTCGTCTCTAGCTTAGATCGAAGTAAGGTTTTGTAAATTTATCTACCTGTGTTTACAAATATGGATTCATAGTTGAACGTTATATTTCCATCACATTTCATGGTGGCTGATGTTGTGTGGCTTCTGTTGTATTATCTTCAATCAATGCTATCTAATCTGCCTGTTCCCTGATTTCGTCTGGAATAAATTTATTATTTTCCAAGGGTCTTCCAGAATTATGCCGGAGAATTAACTTGCTTTGCCAACATTCTGTAAGATGCTATTGGCAGTGTTGTCATATGTGGATTACCTACCCGGTTGCCGCTGCATGTTCCGGTCATGGCAAGCGTAGAAGCCTGCATCCGAGGAACAAAGACTCCGACCAGATTCGCAGGTGGAAAATTGGAAATGGCATACGGGTAGACTACGATCAAAAGTGGGGTTTTCCCGTACATTGTTTCCCGACAAGTTTTGATCGTGTTCCCAGAGGAGTCCATTGTATGGAGAAGAGATGGGAGGAAAGAGACGGAGAGAAAGTGAACAAAAACACCTAGATTTTCAAGAAGCAGGTTCCCGTTGAATTCTAACCTTTCCCAATTGGATTTTCAAACTACTTCACGGAACTGTTTAGCGTCATTTTGATTGGAGAATAGGAGAAGAATAAGAGCGAATAAGGAGAGAATAAGTTTAATTTTACTTTGACAAGCGGAATGGGTTATCGTGGTGTAGAGTAGTTAATTCGGAGAATAAGAAGAATAAGTCTTCCCACTTTAGACTCAAGAACTACTTATTTTTCTTATTATGTCAGCGGATCTCACAAAATTATCAAATTGAAATATCTCTTATTTTAATATACGTTATTCCGTCGGTCCCACGTGAAAAGTAAACTTTAAGTACCACTGAATCATTGGCTGGTACCTAAGAAAGAGTAAGGCTGCATTTGGAAACATGTTCTCGCGTTTAGGCGTAACGGTAAATTATTTTTGAACGTAATTTGCGTGCGGAACAAATTTTGTATAATTATAGGGAACGATGGGAATAGCAGCCGTACGCCAGAAGCAGAGTTGCCCCAATTTTCCAAAAGCACACGCGCTCTTTGGTGGTTGGTCTTTCTCTCTCTTCCTCTCCATCTGTTTGTCCTCAAAACTACGGCATGCTAGAGCGTCTGAAATTGATTTACTTTGTAATCCTTACAAAGTCGAAGCCAAGGCGTGTTGTAGTGTTTGGAAACGACTATCTCCGTTGAGAGATTTTAATCATTAAAATTTTTTTAGAGAACGTTTCCAAACGCGGCCTAAGAAAGTATCCTCTCTCTCTCTCTCTCTCATGTGTACTCTCCTCTCTCTCATGCGCGCCCACCCACCGAAGAAATAGGTGCATCACCCTCTATCAGGTCTGCAATTCCCAGTCTGCCATGATTTATTGTTGAGTTATACTTGCTGTACCATATTGGATGAAGCCCAATTTTTTAAATTTTGAAATCTTTTATGGTAGGTCCCATGTGACATGTCCATATAATCTAATCTTCAATGATCATTAAGCTCGATTTTTTATTTTTTAAGTTTTTTTAAATTATCGTATCGATGATCGGATTGTACGAACATTATGAGATTCACCATAATAAATTTTAAAGAATAAAAAATAAAACAATTAGGTTTGCTGATGTAGCCGCCGTCCGATCTAAGTAGATCGAAAACGATTGCCCACTTGCAGCGCAACCTGTAGTGCACCACCTCCAAGTGGTGCAGCCAGTCAGACTCTTTATCATTAGGCAACTCACTACCATAAATCGTTAAAAGAATCTTAACCTGGGCTCCCACACCTACGTTTCACGATCTTAAAGCATCGAAACCCTGGAGCTGTCGCAGTAGTACAAACAGAAGTATGAAGGGGGATATGAAGCAGGCCCAGCCCACTGTTTGCTTCGGTTCTGTCCCTAACGCTCGTAGCAATGAACCTGGCAGTGCCTGTTTGGGACCGCCAACAGCAAATTCTCAGCCCTACAGGTTCATCCAAACAGATAGCTCCAAGACACAATTTATTCCATCGTGTTCTCAGGAACTTTTAATGTACTTATCAACACAACTTTCCCTGCCTGGTCGCCGCTGTGTGTGTGTAAGGGGTTGACATATCTCCCCAAGCCAAGGAGTAGCTGAAACCAAAGAATTGATTAAATCATTGCAACATAATTTACAAAACCCTCTTCCCAATCTTCATGTGGAGAGAGAAGAGGGAAAGGAAGAGGAAGAGTGAGCCGGAAGGGAGCAAACTATAGACTACCATCCCACAAAGAGGCACAGACACTTGGACACAACTGGTCAGAACTCAGAACTCTCCTACAGAAGGAACGCACTAGCAGAGAGAAGGAAAACAAATTAAGGGCCTCACAAGGATTAAGGATTGCAGACGACGCAAGCCAAGAGGAACATGGCAGAGGCAGCGGCGTCCTCCTCCCCGTAGCAGCTCCTCTTGAACTTGGCGGCCTTCCCCTTGTTACACTGCAGCCTCCCCAGCTCCTGCCTGGGCTCTGATCTCCCCTTCACCTTCTTTGCAGGCTCTTGCCCTCTGGGGGTCGATGCCTCCTCTGCTTTGTATACCATATCTCCTTGCTCTCTTAACTCTTTTCCTTCTCCTCCTAAGCAGCCTCTTCCTCTCTCCCAACAAGGCCCACTTCAAGGACAAGAATACTAGCTACCTGAGCATGGGGGAGCAAGCACACATGGTGTCCCCTTTATATAGAAGATGTGCTGCATGTGCATTCTGGGAAAACTGTGGCCTCACCCTGACCTCTCTGTGAAACCACAAGCGCGGCCTCTTCTCTCCAACCGTTTCCTTTTGTTAGTTTAATGTAATTTTTACTCTAGAACAGGGAGCACTTCAGCGATTTTACCTCCAGTATGCTAGAGAGTTGATCAAAACATGGTTAGTGAGACCCCAAAATATATTGAGGATATATCTTTACTCTCAATTTATTTGCAGAATAGGTTATTCAGAATTATTTATTTGGAATAACATATATTAGAATAAAGGATGTTTAAATTTGATAGTTCTGTGGGACCATTGATGGAATAAGAAAGATAAATAATATTTAGGTCTAAGGTCGAATTACTTATTCTCCTTATTCTAGTATAAACATTTTTAATGCGAAATAAGTCACTCTGCCCATCAATCTAATATTAATTTTATTTCTAAGAATAAAGAACCTTATTCTTCTCTAATTCTGCAAACAAAGTGGGGCTTAATGGTCTCACAGGAAGGGCCCTACGTGGCCAGCTTTATTTTTTACGACAGGAAATAGATAATTTTGTCCTGACGAGGGCATACATACAAAATCTCTAGGAGGACATGCTGGTCCAAAAAAAAAAAAAGTGAGTAGCAACAATGATGGCGACTTGGCGAGAATGATTGTTTTCGTTCATTGACTATTGGGTCATGTGAGAACTGAGTGATTGGCATCTGATTATTGAGAGGCCTAAGATTTAGGGTGTATTGTAGCAAAACTTTTATTTTGGTTAGTAAATCTTTTAAGAGATTTTTTCATATATATGCTTCTAAAAAATATCATATTTGTATTTATATCTACAGTTCTCGCACATTGTTATCAATACTTCTAAAACCTTAGAAATGTTACAGTTATATCCCTCCGTCAAATTGCTATTAGATAAAATCTAAAGATTTGACATATATACTTCTAATTCACTAATATTTTGTATTGACTTGCATATGCATCGCTGATGTTATTAGGATTTACAAAGTCTTTTTGGCATATTCAATTGGAGTTCATGTTATTTTGACGGAGGGACATAATTATAATATTTCTGAGATTTTAGGAATATTGATAACAATATGTTAGAGTTGGGTTATAGATGAAGATACAGTGTTTGTCAGGAGTATATAAGCAACAATCTCATTTTTCTAATTAAGAGCTACTTTTGGCTTTTACTTTCAATATAAAGGTTCTGTTTAGAAAAAGTTTAATTAGCTAAATTTTATTTTAAATTGTAGGAAGCTCTAAATTGGTGTTTTTGTTTGCCAAAAACCAACTAGCAAGACCACATAAACAGCTTCTAGAGCCTAGTAATCTCCCCTAAAAAATAACTGAGTTGAAACCTATGAAGGCCAAAAAAATGCCTCCAATTCTAAGTTATGCCAAATGCATTTGAATTTTTTTTGATAAGAGTAAATCTAACTGACTTTGGAGACAGTTCCATCCCCACGTTCATCCTCATGTTTCCCAAGTTTGCAAGTTCTACTTTAGAATTTTTTGTTAGAAGTAAAACCATCACATAGTGACTTTCAGGGTCTAATGCCCTCCATATAAAAAACAAAGATAATGTTAAGGATGGCAAGGCCAAATATGTGATTTGCTATGCGAACGAAGAATTGAAGAGAGATTAAAGGGGCCGGAAACATCGATCATATATATTTCATATTTATTCGCCATAATATTACCACTTAAAACTTTGTGAACCGTGATCTTCTTGTCATGATATTGGAAAAATGCCAGAGAAAGATCAGGACATCCGGAGGAGAATGCCATGCGAACTGTCCTCATCCCCATGTGCACCTCCATACCACAATTTGTCCTCATGCGTCCTATGTGTTTACACTCCTAATACGTAATTTATGTTTCTAACCAACCATGCATGCATACATTATGCCATTGACAGTGAACTCTCCTCCTAGGAACCTAAATGCGATAAAGAAAGCGAACACATTTTAAGGAGAAAGAGGTTACACCTCCCAATGTTATCTAGTCTGGTTTAAACACACTTGCGGTGATTCCTATCGTTGGCGGATCTAGCATTCATTCTGGATCCTACTAGATTTTGTCAAATTCAATAACCTAATTCAAAGTAGTTTAGTCCAGGACCTTCCTGATCCAGCCGAAGATCTCACTGATTCAACTTAGAGTTTCATATGATTTAGTCCAAGACCCCATTGATCCAACTGTTCTTATAACCTAATGTCCAAAAGACTCCACTGGACAAAATTTCTACGTTCGCCACTGATTCTTATGCATATCTTCATTGGTCTCCCTCTTGCATGTTTCGATGTTAACTAGAGTGGACGTGATTAGCAGATGAACAAAGGTACTATTTGGCATAGCACGTTGCATCACCACAAACACATGAGACCACATGCTACTTGAATATCTAATGCCTTGGTGTCATTTTGGAAGTATTACAAGTTACACACGAATTAATTCATGTATATCCAGATTCGCCTACCATCGTCTTTTTTATTGCAGGATTAAAAAAACGTCTTTTTGATATTGTAGCTAAATGTTGATATACATTTGAATATATTCGATCGAACGTGCATGGTGTCCTAAACTTTGTGATAATCTGATCAGCCAGCCGTTTTCATCCGGCAATAATGCCGTAAACTTATCCAAGAATTAATAGATCCCTGCAAAATATATATATATATATATATCCAGAGTCTTTGTAAAGGCATATGGATGGGGACCATGGTGTTTCAATATTGATGGAGATTGTAGTATGTTGAAAGAGACGAGAGCGAGGGGTTGGAGGGCATGAATCCTCAGCTCTCAGCAGTCCCAGTTATTGAGAAAATGGGGTGTTGGACAGTGGGAGACAAGGGGCTGGAATGGGGGAGAGGGGGGCGGCCCTCACCTCCATGACCGCATTAGTCCCAAGATCATGAGTGCGGTTCCTCTCGATACAAGTTTGATCTGAACTCAGTCAGTAGAGGGAGGGAGAGGAGGAAAGCTTTCATAAAAACCTCTCCTTGAGAATGGAGAAAGCACCATATGAGGGTGTTTTGAAATCATCTCTTCTTTTTACTGACTCAGTTCAATACAAATTTGGACTTAGAGGATCTCTATCGTAAGTTCATGGGTGAAAACAAGTTTTGCAGCCCCATGAAACACCAAATTACTCAAATCAAAAGCTCACATGGGTGGGCCTCTGTGTATCATGTCTGAATCTGTGTGCCATGTGTGCTCTACTCATGAGTGCATGTGGGAGGTATTGTAAAAGAGAGAGAGAAAGAGGGAGAGCTCATTAGGCATTAGGCCACATTCATGTGCACATACAGAACCCCAGGAAGCTGGTCATCTACATATCCATTGGTGATTACCAACTGATCCACTTCCCATCCCATCCACTTTAAATCACTCTAAAAAAGATCACATGGGTGTTAATGATCCATAAACACAATCACTCTCTTTCTCTTTTATAATTTGTCCTTATCACACACAAAGAGAGAGAGAGAGAGAGAGAGAGAGAGAGAGAGAGAGTTTTTTTTCCTTCCTTAGAGAGACTTGGACATAACACCAAGGAGGAATTTGTCTTCAAAACATTGCATCTAGCAGAAGATGCCTACGAATCCAGCTGCCCTGTGCCGTCTTGAATACACAAAACTTATTAGACGCCTCAGACACAGGAACAATATGTCTTCTAGGAACTTGGCCTTCAACATATTAGATGGCTCTCCGGTCATTGCTACCAGTGGCCTCCAAACTAAAACAAGACGTCAAGGATGATGAATGAGCAGACACTACACCATGCCGCCCCTTCTTGGCTGGCAACAATACGATCGAACAGGTAGCTATCGACATAGGACGGTACAGTCGTGTTAGAGCGACTATATAATAGTCTTACATTGGTTAATTTTAGTTGTGGTCAGTACTTACGATATTGGACCCTTCAAACTCAACATTTAGATTTTGTAGTTTGTAAGATGGTACCAGAGCATAGGTCTGACTCAAATTTATCTTTTCATTTGCACCACCGCCTCTCATCTAATTTCCATGATATAATAGTCTTACATTAGTTAATTTTAGTTGTGGCCATTGCTTATGATCAAAGTAGGAGCCTGACTCACCTTTATTTTCTCAAATTTAGTGTCGAAGCGACTATATAATAGTCTTACATCAGTTAATTTCAGTTGTGACCATTACTTATGATCTTGAGTCCTTCAAACTCCACATTTGTAAGATGTCTGCTGCACTTAAGTCGAATTAGGATAATTATGACTCGCCAGGCCCATAGCAATAATGGCCTCTTCAAGACATACTAAATTTTTCTTATTGACTTCTGTCTTCCATTCATGTTCTCAGAGATCCATCTACTGTGGAATGAATGCAAGAATCTTTTTATGTCTGTAGATTAGCCTATATTTGTTTTTAAAAATAACCTTGACTCAGCTGTTAGAGAGATGCTTCGGATGTCAGGATTAGAGATCCTTTGGGTGGGTTCATATGCATTTTGAAAAAAAAAAAATTAAGTCATCCTGTTCTGTCATTAAACACATTGGTATAGAAAATACAGAACAACACAAAATTACCAGCTACAGTCTGTTGCTTCAAGTTGTAATGAAACATTTTGTATGAGTTTTATCAATATCAGTATCCGGCGGCACCTACAATTCATTAAACTTGTCTGTTATGGGACTGAAATAATCGCAAATGCAATACAGACTCTCAACCTAAGTTAAGTACCATCACGGTGGCACCTTGAATTCACAAGACAGATTTGTTACGTGACCGAAATAATTGCCAGTGCAAATGTAGATTCTTAACCTACTCCCTATTTGGTTAGAATATTAGTTTTTATATAGAATTAATTTTAACACTAAAATCTTTTATGTTTATAATATTAAGATTAAAATTGGTATTAGAGGAATATGGAGGAGGGGACGTGAAGAGGAAGGAAAGAGTTAAAAGAGGAAAGAGAGAGGAGAGGGGATCACTAGACTCTCAAAGACTTGAACTCCATCATTTTTAATATATTTAAACTTGTGTTGAATTTGATATATGTTCTAATCTTTTATTTGATTTAGGACATTGGGATTATTGGTGCACATCGTCCTAACTTAATCATGTAATTGTGTAGATTCATTTGACCCGATCCAATTATCTATAAATGAATAATGTTAATTATATTTCCTTAAAAGGAGAAAGAAAACCCTTAACTCATCGTAAGAAGAGTTCGGCATAACACAACATAAACTGAAGTAGACATAAAGAATAAGTGCATGAAATAAGAACTACGTGCTCCGAATTTTATTTGATTAAGAAAACCTGATTTTGTTTTTTTTGTTTGAACAGGTTTGTACAACTGTGAAGAGTAAAGGAGATTGGCTGTAGAGTTATGAAGTTGATGTGGACATTTGGCGCGAATCGGTCTTCACATAACCCTTAGTTATGAAATTTTATGTGTAATTTTGTTGTTCTGAAGTGATAACTAAACCATGAACAATTATCCTTGTAAGATAACTTTCTAATTTAGGAGAACAGTTCGAAATGTTGATCTTGTTATGAGAGATTCATGTGATTAAGTTTATCAAATAGTTCGTTTCTTATCAAGTTTTAAATAAAATGATGAATCTGCCAAGACTTTAGAACAACTTGCTGCAATTTTAAAGACAGGCACTACAAGAAAAACAGGATTTGTCAGCGGCTAAGAGCCGCTGACAAATCTTAAAGAGCCGCTGACAAAAACTTATGTCAACGGCTTCTTAGCCGCTGACAAAGCCGTGGACAAAAGTCCCGTTGGCATATATTTGTCAACGGCTATACAAAGCCGCTGACATATAATATATATGTCTACGCACAGTAGTCGCTGACATATGTATTATATGTCAGCGGCTACCTAAAGCCGCTGACATATATATTATATGTCTACACACAGTAGCCGCTGACATATAATACATATGTCAGCGGCTACTTAAAGCCGCTGACATATACAACTTATGTCCACGGAGGTTAACCGCTGACAAATGATACATATGTCCACGGCTACTTAAAGCCGCTGACATATACAACGTATGTCCACGGAAGTTAGCCGCTGACAAATAGGTTTGGCAGCAACATGAGTCGCTGACAAATACTATTTGTCGACGGCTATGAAGCCGCTGACAAAAGTTTGTCTGCGACAGAAACCGCTGACAAATGTTATATATATCAACGGCTTTCCTAGCCGCTGACAAATAGTTACTAAGAAAAAAAAATAAAAAAATAAAAAAATAAATAAATAAAAGGAAAAGAGACACATAAATAAACAAATAGTCACATACCCCCAACCTTCCAATCCCCACAAAGAAAATAAATAAATAAAAGGAAAAGAGACACACAAATCCCAAGTGGAGCGAAAATTCACCATATACATGCAAGCTAATGAGCTTTATCAAAAAATCCTAGCAACAAAGCTGATTTTTTTCCCCAAGCCAGTTGGTGCTGCATTTAATAAGGAAAACACAAGAAGAAGATTTTATACACTGACCCTATCCTGCATGGCTAACCTGCAAGCAACTATAACATCATGCATGGTGCTTACATTTTCATATAGCATGTCAACGTTATGAAACAATTCTGAACCTTGAACAGGAAATTTGATGTCAAATGAGACAACCCAGCACGTTCATGTGTTTATCTACAAGGAAGAACAACTACAAAGCAAGGGTTGAACTTACAGATAAGAATCGATTCATTCCAGACATCAAGGACTCAGAACTTACATGTGAACCACTCCATGGGAGGGTTGGCACTCCTGCTGCTTGAGCTATCAAAGAAGAACCGATTTTATCTCCTAATGCTGCCATTGCTGCAGCTGGAGGTCCAAGAAATATTATCCCTTTTGCATTTAATGCATCTGGAAGCTCTGGGTTCTCTGACGCATGCCCCCAACCAGGCCACACAGCTGAAACATGTGTTATCTCTGCTAGCTGCCATGAACACATTAGAACATTTCTAAAATTTTGAGTATACACGCAAAAGCCCACAGCCTAATTCCAGGTCCAGTTGACAAAAGAATCGCACATCCTTTTAAAACCAAAGGGATAAGCATGACAGCATGAAACAAAGAACACACCTCCACAATTAGTTGAACATTAGCATAATTATTATTATTTGTCCCTCCAGGCACTTCCACAAATTGATCAGCAATCCTAATGTGCTCTGCATTGATCCTCATATCTTCTGGTGTTGCCATGGCAACTAATAAAATGGCCTTCTCTGTTCCAAATGTCTCATATGCCCATGTTCTAATGCTGCTGACCTACCATCAGTTAAATGGACTTCTCATATCCTTCATGGACAACGGATAGCACACTATGCCACCTTCCTGCTCCGTTTATGTCCTACACTACACTGTATCAGCGCGATGCGTATCTTTTATACTCTTGAATGGATCGAATTTAATTTGCATAGCTACTCAAAGTTAAGCCATATATTTCATTCATATAAAAAAAATTTAGCACAAACAGTAGAAAAACAAAAAAATCTCTACGTTGAGTTCTATAAAGAGCAGCTCCTTTTAAAGATTAACTTCTTAAGTGGGTAACAATATGGCTATGCACACGGACAGAGTTCAGTCTACCCTAACATGTGGAGAACGTGCATCTATAAGGGGGAAGGGATCAGGGGTTCTTGGCACCTCCCAATGCCGGGCACCCCATTCTTTTCCTAGTCCTAGCAAGTAGACATGGATATGATCTGTACCTTCTAGAAGCAATGTTGGTTGCCCTACTTTACATAGGTGGACAGGAACGCTCGTTCTGTCACAATGAAACCGGTCTTGAATTGATGCACCTGGAACCTGTTACAGTCACTGTCAGTGCTGAACCTTCGATACTCATTGTTAAACGAGTAATACTTGCTGTACTGCTCAGCTGTAATGTAGATGCAACTGTCATCTAATCACAACATTGGGCCATTGCAAATGAAGCAAAATAATTTTGATTCTTGTCTATACAAAGATGCAGTCCAACAGCTGCATGCTTGTGATCATAGAGTAAAAAGTGCAGAGTTTCTACCACCCCGAAGGTAAAAGAAAATAAATAAAATAAAACTTAAAGGTAATTACCTTGTATAAATCCAATGAACTATAAGCCCATGCTCTCAGCTTACTATAGCCTTCCCGGTATCGCAAAGGACCACTCTCAAACCTACCACAAAGATCATGAGATAACACAGGTCATAACATTCAGCCAACACATAAAAATATGCTCTAAGGAGAAAAAAACAGTATGCTTGTAAAAGATCCCATGGAACATCACCATCATGATAACAAAATGCATGGCATCTTCCATACTCTATAGCTAATAGGAAGTTCAAAATAATGTGACATAGTTCCCTAACTGTGGCAGATTAGTAAAGGTATTGAACTGACAACAATATGGGTAACATAACTGGTTTTTCTATAGACCTTACATGCAATTCATAGCACCAATGTGCTTCTTTTCCTCGTGTTTTCATCATCTTCCTTAATCAGCTCGTAGAAACTTTTGTCAAGACCCTTCGAGTGACCAGTTTGCTTATGGAATATGTCAATACCTACCCTTTCTTTTAAAAGACCACAATAGTTGTTAGCCACGGGTAAAAGTTGTAGACCACAACATTTCCCCTGCAAAACACTAAGAAAAATGGAAATGGAATTGTGATACCTCGGATGATTTTCAATGGTCCTTTCCTTTAAGTGCACCTTCGTTTACACATGTTAGAAAATGCTGGGACCAGCCAGGCACATTACCCGCATGTGGAGTAATGAGAAATATCATCCTCACAATGTCGGCCTAAATGCCACCTTCTACAGAAGCACCCCGTTGCCCAGCACCAAAAAAAAATTGTAAGGTTCAGATGTAGGTGCTTGTTGCTTGCCTATTCCAGACCAACTAGAAAACACCAATCAAACACATTTACAAATGGCATCAGGTACCCAAATCCAATGCCTTCTGGCCGTGCCTCAAAAGGGAACTTTTAACCAAACCCTTGGTGATGCTATTCTACACTACCACACATTAACACAGACATTAAAGAATCCTATGTCTGTGCCTATCTTAAACTTCAAAAGCAGGGAAGAAATATCTTCTTCTCCAAACCCCCAAAAAAGGGGGAAAAACACATTTTTATAAGCCTTATGTTATATTTCTAATTGACAATCCAAGACCAAATCTACCATGATATCGCCCCAAAACAGAGATTTAGCAACAAAATTACCCCCGATGTTCTTCCAGACAATCACATGATTTCAATCAGATAGCTGCACGAACCAAGGGACTTGGGAATAATCTTAGCATCCAATTTTCAATTTGCTGTGATCATCCAAAAGAGGACCGAAACCAAAGGAATAGAAAATTCTAAAACAACAACAAGGAAGGACTGGAAAGCTAATGTTGCTCTTATCATTTAGAGATCACATGAGGCACATCATCCTTCATCCCTAAACTATTTGCGTTAAATTTAATACAAACATATCAGAGACAGACAGAGTAAAAGATGTTGAGGACCTTTTGAAAACATGGGTTTCAGAGGTCGTCCTAGGATCGGAGGTACTCGCTGAGGTCGGCCTGGCTGAGGACGACGATGCCCTTGGGATCCATCTTGCGGCAGTCCTGGGCGGACTTGGCGGCGATGCCGAAGGTGAGGGGCACATCGGTGGAGGAGAACACGACGACCCCCTCCCCCGACGCCACGTTCTCGGAGATCCTGGACAGGTCGGCCTTGAGGACGTGGCTGCCGCTGGTGAGCGACTTCTCAGAGGTCTCCTTGACCCAACCAGCGAGTGGCAACGATGGCGGGAAGAGCAGATGCGACCGGCGACGATCGCGGGCCGAGCAGAGGGAGCGTGCGCGGCGGTGGTTTTGGAGAGATAGGGCTCGAGAGGGAGACAGGGAAAGGGCTCGAGAGGGAGACAAGAAACTAGGGCTCGGGAGGGAGACAGGGAAAGGCCGGCGGCCACCAGTGAACGACGACGATGGCGGGCCGAGCGGAGGGACGCGGCGGTGGTTTTGGAGAGCTAGGGCTGGGGAGGGAGACAAAGAACTAGGGCTCGAAAAAGGGGTAGTTTGGAGAGTTTTTGTCAACGGCTCTACGTTAAGCCGTTGACATATCATAGATATGTCAACGGCTACACTTGGAGCCGTAGACATATAATTTTTGTCATTTTTTTTTTCTTCTGTTTATTACATATGTGCACGGGTCACCTAGAGCCGTTAACATATACTCTTCGTATGTCAACGGTTAAAATGTAGCCGTTGACATATATCACGTATATGTAAACGGTTATCTTAATCGTCGACATTTTAATCTATTGTAAACGGTGGTTTTTAGCCGTCGACTAATATTCTATTTGTCGATAAGTATACGTAGCCGTCGACATATATTCGCTGACAAAAGGTACCTTTCTTGTAGTGAGGTTTTTATCTATTAAAATGAAATTTGATTTTACAATTTCAAAGGGAAGGATTGACTTATTTATTGAACCATGTCATGTTTGTATTGTGTGATCATTGTATCACTTACTTTGTTAATTTTATTAAATGATTTTATGAATTTGCAGGACTTTAGATGAACCTTGCCAAAGTCATTTATGATCAATTTCTTGACATGATGAAATTCAAAATAGGCAATTTAAGTATAAGGAAGCATAAATAATCCTTGGATTTGAGGTTCCATGTTCTTCCGAAGAGAATAATTTTTATTTTGACGAGAGGAGATTGGGTCCGGCTCAATCATGCCCATTAAGTCCACAGGCCCAAAGGCCTGCGGCCCTCCGGAGACGGCGCAAGAGGTCACGTGGCGCTCAGAATCCCGTCTCGCTTAATAAAGGCCAAATTCTAAGCCCATCAAACCCAGACCACTGGATCTCTGGCCTGGAGTCCAGCCACTACTTCCGAGACCCCCCAAGATCTCGGCAAAGCCCCTGGGGGGCGACTCATCATGCCTCATCACCATCAAGCGGGTCCTACGGACCCAATCGCCCACTTATGGTAGGTCTGCACCATTCGCCTCATACAGCTGCGGGTGAATCTTGGCTTGCCCAATATCCCACGATCTCCCTAAATCAAGGAGATGCGATTGTGGGCAAATCGCCTTCCGAAGGAAACCATCCTTGGGATGCCTCGAGGGGGGAAGGCTATATAATCACCGGGTCTTCTCCGGTGTAAGGTACGCCATTCTGAGCACAAAAACATCTAGCAAGATCTCATCTTCTAGCACCTAACTTAGACATCGGAGGGTTTTTCTCCCCATCAGACTAGAGAGCCTCCCATGACGCCTCTGTCCACCCTCTTGCAGGTTCTACCCTAGGTGTTTCCATCACCTAACAAATTCTATCGAGTAGCCAGGATATTCGATCGGACGGTCTTCGTAGTCCGACCAGTTTTCGACCGCTACACGATTGGCGCCGTCTGTGGGAAACGCGTAAAAAGCGATGGCAAGAGGCAACAAGTATAGCCGCCTTGCCAGAGCGACATCTCAGATCAACCAAGCCGGAGCTGACGCCGGTGCAAATCGGTCGCAGAGTGCGACCTCCAGGCTGTTGAGGAACGACAACGATCCCGTGGGAGTAGTCGCTTAGCAACTGGACGCTCTGCTCTCCTTGATGCAGGAGCGTCTCCCCTCGCGGCCAGCTGTTCTAGAGCCTCGCCTAGGGGACCCCCAGGAACAACCTCAAAAGGAGTCCCGGAGACCCCAGCCGTCGTGGGGAGCCGCGAAGGCGTCCAAAGCGCCGGCGGTTGTTTCCTCCTCTTCGATAAAGTGATCCGGCGCAACAATCTCCAACCGGTAGACTTCAGAGTCGCCAGTTCAAACCGATCCACCCCGAAAAGGGGGAGCTGCCTGAAAGGCCAATCACACTGATCTCGAACCTCGAGATCCCACTCTCCGCAAAAGAGTCCCACCGTACATCGGCGGATCGACGAGTTGGACAAAAGGCTCGAGCGCCGTGAGGAGCGCATTGAAAACCTCCTCCGAAGGCGATGATCCCTTTCCCTCTCCGACGAGGAAGGAGACAACTCCCCTTTCGTTGCCGAGATCCTAGACGTCCCGGTCCCTAGGAAATTACCCATCAATAACCTCAACACCTACGATGGACAAGGGGACCCGAAGACTCATTTCAACAACTTTCAGTCTCACATGAGGCTGCACGGAGTCCACGACACCATTCGTTGCCGTGCGTTCGCCACCACCCTGGTGGGAACGGCGTAGACATGGTTCACCACTCTGGTGTTAGGGTCGATCCATTCGTTTGGGCAACTCGGAAAGCTTTTCCGAGACCATTTTGTCGGCGCTCACCGCAAAAGGTCATCGGCCAGCCTGGTCGCCATCAAGCAAAAGCACGGTGAATCTCTTTGGGATTACATCACCCGCTTTCACCACGAGGCTCTCCGGGTCCCAAAGCTGGAGGTGTCCACCGTCGTGACCACCCTGACGAGGGTACTTGGGATGACTCTCTCGGAAGAGCCATCATCCTCGAGGCGCCTAGGTGTAGGCGCCGGAAATGACCCCGCGCTCAACTGGTGAGCGGAGATCGACCTCCGTGGCTACGAACCCAGAATTAGGATAATGATAAAAAAAAAAGAACAAATAACTTGATGAACTAAAACACTAAGAACTAAAATGGTGATCGCCAGGGTGTTTTACGTCAACCCAGAGGGACTACCTTGATCGCGAATGACATTCCAAGACCTTCGTGCACAGCGGAATTTGTAGTCCACACTCCCTTCTCCTCGGCCGGCCAAGAAGACGGGGCCTCACGCCTTGATTTTCTGCAAATTAACCATAAATTAAAACACCCATTAGACTCTTAATTAGCATAGCATCCGTTCATTAAGCAAAAGAAATATATCAATTAGAGGTGAGCTTACCGAATGTGTGGGCGAGAAGGATGAGTGACCAAGTGTTATGGCCACCCACCTTCCCGTTTTTTGGTGTTTTGGATCAAAATAAACCCCTTAGCAAGGATCTAAGGTACCTAATCATGAGTGCATGTGTGTGCAAATGGAATCTAAACATGGACAAAATCCTAGACTGGTGCATGCATGTATGGGACTATGAAAAGAATGATAAAAATAATAAAATGAGAGAGGAGAGTAGGGTTCCCTTTGGACGTTGAAGAGAGTGTTGCATGGGCACAAGATTGACAGCACATTCTTCCTTCTTAGAGCCTCCAAGACTCCATAGTTGTTTTCTTCCCACGAGCTCTAAAGAAGAGGTCTAATGCTAGACTTTGAAATCACTCTTTTCTCTTTCTTTTGATGTAAAATGGTACCCTCACCTTAGTGAACCCTCTTCGGCCTGTTCACAAGGTGAAGGAGAGCTTAAATAGGCAAAGGAGGTCGACTTAAAACCCTAGGAAGCCACCATTTCGTGGGCCAATGGATGAGGATAAAGAAGGTCGGATAGAGATCTCTTCAACAAAATCTAAGCCAAAACCAATCAAAAGTTGACACCTAAGCCCTAAATCACCTTCATCTTAATCCATTAGGGTAATAAAATGTGGAAGATATGGTAAAAAACCCGAGAGAAAGGTGTAAAAAAGATTTAGATAATCACGGAAAACCAGACTATCAGACGGCTAGCAACCTGGCTGTCTGACCATCAGACGGCCAGGCAAGTGGCCGTTTGAAAGATGGTCAGACGGCCAGCTCCCTGGCCATCTGAATGATCAGACAGCCACCAGTTTGGCCGTCTGATGGATCAGACGGCCAGCACTCTGGCCACCTGATGGACTTGACAAAAGTTAAATTTTTTTAAAAATGAATATTTTTTTTAAAATCCAAATGCATTAAAAATGAAATAAAAAAGTTTTGAAATCATGCACTTTTTTAAAAAAATGAACGTTTTGCGATAAAACTTTTTGACAAAAAGAAATTAAATTTTAAGGAGTCTAAATGAGCGGGAAACGACAAAGAAGATCAACACAAAGGCCCGTTAACACAATGAAGCTCAAATCGGTCTATGGAATGGGCCAAAAATGGGTGTTTACAGCTGCCCCTCCTTGGCATCCTCTTTGCAGGGGAGCACGGCGGACTGATAAGTGGATGATACGGACACTACACCCTATTTTGGACCACTCCACCAGAGGTGGAACCTACTAAAAGTCTGACAAGAATGGTGATGCAAGCTAAGAATGATGAAGGGAAAGAGTTGTGTACCTAAAAACTACAACCCAGGAGGTCCTCTGGCAATTGCTGCGAGTCTCCAACACACTATGGGACGCTTGTCCGGTCGAAGGAGTTTAAGGGATGACAATCAAAGACGCGGAAGGTATATTCCAAGACTTAATCAAAACATTGCGCAAACGATAAAAGATTCCAACATTAGATGATTAAAGTATAGGGCGATAGGGCCCTACTCTCCTCTGCAATGGTATGCTGAAAGAATGGATGATGCGTGCTGGGTTTAAAATAAAAAACCTACCTAATGCAAGACACTGGAGGATTTATTCTAGGCTATTCAAATAACTTAAACCTCATAAATCCATCATCATTTTTGTTAAAGGGGAACTCCGGATTAATGTGCCTTAAGTTATTAGCCTCTAGTTTTTTTTAAACTAATGCAGACTCTTCAATCTTCTTCTTCCTCTCATGGCGTCCTCTTTTCCCTCCGAAAAGCTATCATTGGGCTTCATGCTTCGTACGCCTGACGTTTTGACCGAGATTGAGGGTCATCTCAGCAACCGCGTGGCTCGTGGCCAGGTATGCCCCTGATGATGATGTTGAATGCAGGGGTATGCCCCTGATGATGATGTTGTATTCATGACTTTTGTGATTGCCACTGAACTTGCTTTTCTTCATTGCCTGTTCCTGCACAACACCACTGAGAAAGAATGTTATTTTCATAGTTTATTTTAACCCCTTGCTCAAAAAGATGAATACCATTCTAGCCTTGGCGACGAGTCAAGGGGCCTTGTCTTATTAAACATACATAATGAAATAAAGAAATATGCGGCATGCAATCATGCATATGCAACTTGTATGTACAAAATGATAAGCATTCATACAGATGAATATGTTTTTTTTTTTTTTTTTTTTGGATTTTGAAATATGTGATGATATTTGGATTTTGAAATATGTGATTTTTTTTTGGATTTTGAAATATATGATGATTTTTGGATTTTGAAATATGTGATTTTTTTTGGATTTTGAAATATGTGATTCTTTTTATTTTTATTATTATTTTTTTTAAAGATTTTGAAACATGTCTTGCTGAACTCCCTAGGCGTCCTATGTGCATACCTAAGCCGATTTGGGTCGTTAATAGTCCTCGACCAGAACCCACCCAGTTAATTCTTATACTAATGACCATACCGTCATGCCATGCTCTGGCTCCCAGCTGCTCCCGACCAACATATTCTTCTCAAAAACATATCAATGATAAATGATTTGCCCGACTCGGGTCTCTTTCCTTACAACTTAGGTAGTAAATGATGGACCACCCTGGAACCCTAATGGCCAACCGCGCGACGCTAACTCGGAATTAGCGGCGTCGTACCATTCGGTAAACCGCTTGTATTGACCTAAGCCCGAAGTCTCAAGGGAAATTGACAGACTCTAAAAATCGACATGGTATACAGATCAAAAGAACTTTCGACTAGACTTCACACACCTTTTCTTTTCTAAGAGGGTTTGGCTTGGGGAAGTGTGACAATTAAACTTGCCATGTCATTAATTCAATTTAACTTTTGAATCTTAGTTCACTTCAACCTCACTAAGAAGAAGAGAGAACACCCAAAATAAAAAGAATGAATAGATAAGCTGCTTGAGAGGGTTAGGTGACCTCAGGGATTATCCTTCCTGTTGGGTTCTCGGATTTCTCCAAATCTCCTGCGCAGCGGAAATAAAAATAAAACGAAGATCTGTTCCCGTTTCGAAAAATCTAAAAACTAGATTATCGGATAATCAGTTCTTACCGTGTGTGGATTCGAATCCGCAACCGTTCGGTTCTGTCGGTGCGACACCGCAAGCCGCACAAGCGCCTGACCTCTGGCGGAGTCCACGCGATCCTCCTTGCAATGGATATCCTCACGTTCCTCGTTCTTTGCAGCCACGAAACCTCAGCCGGTCGCCGCAACGATCGCCGCAACGCGCGGACGATATCTCGTCAAACGGGAGTCGGAGAAGCGGCGGAGCATATCCGGATCTGTCTGGGACGCCAGAGAGAGAGAGAAACAGAGGAGGGGGCGGCTAGGGTTAGTAGCAGCTTGGCCTGCTCAGCCCGTTCGCTATATTTTATACTAACCGTGCGATTTTTCATAAAATCCCCCGGTTTATATAAAATCCACTTATTTATCCATCGCCTTGAGAATCATTTGCGTGTGACCTTCTAGGCCCAATTACCAGTTTGGTTAATAGCCCAATAAGCCCAGAACTCCTTACTGGCTTCATTAATCAATTAATAACTTTTTATTAATTAATTAATCAATCGAATTGATGTTGCACATCGAATTCGACCGGGCCTCCGATCACGTTAGGTGCCAAGCAACACCGCGTGAACACGGAAGGTATCGGGGTTAAGTAACCCACTCTTGGAACCTTTCCTCCTACAGTTACCGCGTAGATATAATCCTTCATTCGTACAATCCTCTCGAGTCAACTCAGGATATGGTGTGCTGTCAAACCCTAACCGGTCGACTCACTTGGATTGGATGCCGCTGATGAATATCGGAAAAATCCTTTTCCGATATTATCGTCCGCCCTGGCTAGGGACTTCCGCGCATCCTTTTTAGAGCATTCTCTCTCTAAGTACCGAGAGCAAATGATTCCTTATTGACACACAATTCTCTTCGACGGTATTCCGCTGTATCCAATCATTGGCTGTTTAGAATCCCGTAGTTAGAGATTCATAAACCAAGGTCAAAGCACAGAAGTCCACCGATAAGGTGTCCTTGGTGTCTCAGGTCCGAGGACCATCCACACAACTGCAACAATAGAATCAAGCTGGTTGACAGTGAGGTACAATACCATCCAGCGATTCAGTCGGATCAGTTCAGTTGAACTCATTCTCCAATGAGCACCTACAGATTCGCCTTAGTGTCTCCACACAAGTGACTTATGAGATCAGTCACCCTCATCATATGAGCAGGAGTAATTTGTACTAGTCTAACCGGATATCCGATGTCCTTCTCGGATATCTTCCAACTAGGAACGATTAAGAATATGTGTGTTTAAGTGATCAGTCTCATTAGTATGATCTCATCATAATCTGATTACTATCGCACATATTCACGGACTTCATTATGAGACGATAATTAATACGATTTACACACAATGAATATTATGCCATTATATTAATAAATGAACGAGATTTACATAGTCAGATTGGCTTGTAGGCCACCTAAGACTAGCAATCTCCCACTTGGAATAAAGTCAATCACCTTTATATAGTAAGCCTATAGACTCTAGGTGACGCTCAAACACAATTTGAGCCAACAGCTTTGACAGTGGATCTGCTACATCGTCGACGGATGTAACTCTTTCTACTACTATATCTCCTCTGGATATGATCTTTATGATAAGATGAAAGCGCCTCAGAATATACTTCGATTTTTGATGATACCGCGACTCTTTCGCTTGCGCAATGGCTCCATTGTTGTCGCACAATAGCAGAACAGGTTCAGAGATACTAGGAACTACGCCGAGGTCGGTGATGAATTTCTTCAACTACACTACTTCCTTGGCGGCTTCAGCTGCAGCGATGTACTCAGTTTCAGTCGTTGAATTTGCAGTGGTTGCTTGCTTGGAACTCTTCCAGCACACTGCCCCTCCGTTCAAAGTAAACACGAATCCAGATGTAGACTTGCTCTCATCTGGATATGACTGGAAACTCGAGTCAGTAAAGCCTTGCGCTTCAAGTCACCTCCTCCATAGACAAGAAACATATCCTTAGTTCTTCTTAAGTACTTAAGGATACATTTCACTGCCTTCCAGTGCTCTTCGCCTGGATCAGCCTGAAATCTGCTTGTAACAATTAGAGCAAATGCAACATCAGGCCGTGTACATAGCATGGCATACATGATAGATCCTATGGCAGAGGCATAGGGTATTCTATCCATGAATGCCCTCTCATCAGGAGTCTTAGGAGACTGCTCCTTTGAGAGATTAATTCTATGCCTCATCGGTATGAGACCTCTCTTGGAATTTTTCATGCTAAACCTTTTGACTATGGTGTCTATGTACAAGGATTGGGTCATTCCAAGCATCCTCTTTGATCTATCTCTATAGATCCGTATTCCCAATACGTAGGATGCTTCTCCCAAATCCTTCATGGAGTAGTTTTTCGACAGCCAGATCTTTACTGATGACATCATAACTACATCATTCCCAATGAGTAGGATGTCGTCTACGTAAAGAACTAAGAAGGTGACTGCGCTCCCACTGGTCTTCTTGTACACACAAGGCTCATCTTCATTCTTAATGAAATCATAAGACTTGACAGCGTCGTCAAATCTCATATTCCAACTCCAGGAAGCTTGCTTTAGTCCATAAATGGACCTTTGAAGCTTTCATACTTCATCTGGAGATTCCTTGGATGTGAAGCCTTTTGGTTGTATCATATATACCTCTTCCTCAAGGTTATTATTGAGGAAGACAGTCTTCACATCCATCTGCCAGATCTCGTAATTGTAGTGTGCAGCTATGGCGAGTAGAACTCTGATCGACTTTATTATGGCAACTGGTGAGAAAGTCTCGTCATAGTCAATTCCTTGCCTTTGACGATATCCCTTTGCCACCAACCTTGCCTTATAAGTATCAGTCCATTCATCAGCACCGATCTTTCTCTTAAAGATTCACTTGCATCCGATGGGTACAATACCCTCGGGTAAGTCCTCCAAGTTCCAAACTTGGTTGGTGTACATGGATTGGATTTTTGAGTTCATGGCTTCTCGCCATTTCCTAGCTTCTGGGCCTTCTATGGCCTCCTGGTATGTTTTAGGATCATCATCCTCATTATATTCTACCTTATACTCACCTTCAACGATATGTCCCGCATATCGTTCGGGTAGTCTAGGTAATCTACCAGATCTTCGAGGCTCACCTGTGCGTACCTGAACAGATTCATGAACTGATATCTCATTTGATGATAATGTAGCTGTAACGACCCGCCACCCTATAATCGGAGATCCGATTACTAAATAGGTGCCAAATCATTTAATTTGGAGCCAAATCAGGATCTCAATAAGTCTGGGAAATAAATGACAAACTAAATTAAACATACACATCACATCGAATTGTAAAAGAAGTGCAGAAATTAAAAGTTATTACAATTCGATTCGACTCAGCAAATAATTACATACTCCAACTGAAAAAGAAATAATTAAGCGTACAGGCCATAAAAGAAAATAGCAACTACATCGGGGCATATCCCGGAATAGCAGCTGCTGGTGCGCAACCCAAAGCAGCACTCTCCTCGCTACGCCTACCTGGAACCCTCACCTGAAAACCGCAGGGGGTGAGTCTCATCGAAAAAGACTCAGTAGGGATCCTTCGATCCCCACCACCCACTCACACACCCACAAGTGTAGTACATAAATATAGACAATTTAACTAAATAAAGCAGTAACACAATTTCGATATAAAACACACGTATTTATAACTGTAACATGTACGATTATGAAACTACTACAAGGTCCACAACTAGCGTCTCGGCTAAACACACAAGTCACACGGCCGAACGCGGAAAACACCGACCCGCTGAGACCAAACAACAACTCTTCGGATAGCACACTGGCTACTCCGGCCTGACATGGCTCAAAGTTCTCCTGCTTCCCCCAGCACGAGTGACACTCCGAATCTACCACTCCCACACCAGTACTCGCTATACCCCGGGGTACACCAGGTGACCCTTTCTCTAGGCGTCACCCCACCACTCCCACACCGGCGCCGTGTCACTCCCACACCGACACAGGGTGCCTAAGCGCTAACAACTGTCACTCTAAGTCTACGATCGCACAAAACGCAACACGATACAATCCGATCACATAGAAATCATCGTCCTTAAGCATGATTTCAAGCATGCAATTAACCAGACTATCTATCAATGTAAACACATGTTAATTGCAGGAATTAATGAGATTCTGTCTTGAATCGCGTCGCCCAAGGCCGACGTCATTCAAGCCTCCTAAATTGTTTCATGTGAAAATGGGCTTGCCTAAATCCGGTCGTTCAAACGGGTCGCCGTTTAAAAGGCATCGCTGTCTCTAGTCGCGTAATAACGACAGAAACAAAGATAGGCCTCGGGGTGATCTGAACTTAAAACGCGTCGTGCATGAAAGTCACCGTTCAAAAGGCGTCGCTGTCCCTGGACGCTCATCAGTCTAGAGACAGAGTCTGTTATTTGGGCTAAATCGCGTCGGGAGTGGAAGCCGTTTTTCTAAAAGGCGTTGTGTAGGCTCCCGGAACGTCCCCCTCCGCGGCTGTGCAGCGCCCGCGGAGCCTCCTCGGCGTTGGGGGTTTCTCCGTACGTCTTAGCACTGTGGCGATTCAAAGAGGAGGGGTTAGAAATGAGAATGTGATCGCCAGGAGCATTACCTTTCGGTTCCTGTGCTCCGCAGGAATGTAGAAGATGATCGCGTTTTGTGAGAGCGGGAGACGTCGATTCCTCCTTCTCTTCCTCCGGCCGGCCAAAGGAAGAGAGCCCGAAATTCTGTACGCGTGTAGGTGGTAAGGATCCCTGAAAAGAAAGAGACCAAGTAAAGACGAACCCGATTAGAACTGTAGAGTGCAAAATCTATTCAGAAAGGTGTAAAAACTAACTAAAATCAGTGGGAAACGCACCGGATGGGTGGTGGGGAGGGAAGGTGACCATATGTTATGGCCACCCACCTCCCGTTTTTTAAAAACCTCTGTGGGAGTACGGATGGCTAAGTCATCCTATGTGTACATGCATGCAAGTGAAGAGGAGTTGCGTGTGTGGAGAATGAATGATATTACTAATGTAATGGAATGAGTAAAAAAAATAAAAGGGAGAAGTTAGAAAGGCAAGCCCGTTTCCAGATGTAGCCTGAGCCTTCCTCCTTGGGGTCTCCTCGAGCCTCTCACCAGAAAGTCCCTCTCTGCCTCTCCAAAATTCCTCTTAACCAAAAATCCTTCCTCTTGTCCCCCTCCTCGTTCTTCTTTTAACCCCCGCTTGAGAGGATGTGGAGGGTTTAAACAGGCGAAGCAAAAAAAAGGGAGAAAACAGGGGTCTAAATCCCCGTAAATCCCCCTTCAACCAATGGGGAGTGGTCAAGGGTTGGCGGTAGTGGCCGCGGCAGTCGACGGAGTGGAGAGTGGCCGGAGTAATGGGGGATGAGGGCGGAGAGTAGAGGAGATCGTGGGGAAGACGGGGTCAAAAAGGTGGTTAAGGAGTGGACGGCCAGGTGACATGCCTTCCACTCTTGCGGTGGAAGGCGACCCGGTTGGCCTTCGAGGGGAGTGGAAGGCGAGGGGTGGCCTTCGAAGGAGGTGGAAGGCAAGGGGTGGCCTTCGAAGGCGCTGGAAGGCAAGGGGTTGGCCTTCTACGAAAAGGTGAAGAAAAAGTGGCCAAAAGGTGGACGGCAAGGTGGTTGGCCTTCGAAGGGGGTAGAAGGCGGGGGGTGGCCTTCGAAGGTGGTGGAAGGCGAGGGGTTGGCCTTCCACGAAAAGGTGGCTAAAAGTGGAAAAGTTGGAAAAAAGGTGGAAGGCAAGGTAGCTGGCCTTCCAAGGGTGTAGAAGGCGGGGGGTGGCCTTCGAAGGTGGTGGAAGGCGAGGGGTGGCCTTCGAAGGGGGTGGAAGGCGGACTGGCTGGCCTTCCACGAAGAAGGTGGCTAGGGTCGGGATTTGGTTAATGGGCCTAGCTGGTAGTGGGCTGAGATGGCTGAAATGAGGGGATTTTAGTGGTGAAGGGCTACTGATGGGCTGGGTTCAAGACCAAAAGGGTGGTCCAAAATCGGTGTCTACAAATGCCCCTCCGGGACACCTATTTTGCAGTGGAGTGGAACGGAATGATAAATGGGTGTTCCGGAAATCGAAACTGATTTTGGACAGCCCGAAAAGGAGTGAGCTATCCCCAAGGATGATATGCGAATGCGGCAGATGCATGAAAGCTAGCCATTCGAGTTGCAAGAGTGGTTTAAGAAAAGGGACAAAGTTCAGTACTAGAGAATCACAGTCCGTGGGACCCCCGGGTGCTGGAACCGCGAGGCCTTGGCGTACCAGAATATAGCGATCTGGCCCAAGGGGATCTCGAGCATGAAAGGTGTAGGAGTGTGACTTGAAGAACTCTCAACACAACGGGCGCGCGGTGGCCTGGCGCATCATGGGATCGCCAAGTGAGAGGATCTCAAGCACACGTATTTGAAAAAAGGATAAGGTCTTGCAATTCGAAGAGTTAACAGACGAACAATCGCCAGACTCACAGATCAACAATGGGTTAAGCAGAGTGATGAAATTATGGTCATTGCCCCTAGGGCGGGAATGGTGGATGATGCTTATGCAATGCATGCTGGTTGAAATCTTTTAAAAAACAAATTCCTAATGCAGTTCCTAATGCAAACAGGAGGGATTTATTGGCCAATCGAATAACTTGGAGAATATAGACTCCTCATTGTTTTGTTTAAAGAGGAACTCAGAGTCTATACGCCCGAAGTTATTAGCCTCCTGTGTCTTCAATCCTACTTGCTTCGGATTCCCTGCAGCTGCAAGAACGCACATCAGCGACGTCCACATTTTTCAATAATGATAATATTACATTTCAAATTGCAGGAAGATAAGAAGCAGATATTTTGTTTCGAGTCGAAGCCGATATGGAAGATATGGCCATTCTATCGGTAGAATGCCAATCCTATATGGTTTCGACTCGAATTCTGAGATGGGCCATTAAATTCATGGATCATGGTAGTCTCTTTAATTGTGGGGTGAGGTTACCCCCTTGGAGAGAGGGGGGAAAAGGCCTCTTGTTTTCTCGTGGATGGGTTTTGCTTTAAAAGTGATGGACGGCCAAGGAGCTCGCCTTCCACGAAAAGGTGGAAGACAAAGTACATGCGGTCCACAAAAGGGGGAAAGGAATGGGATGTGGATGCCTCTCCGTCTTTTGTGGAGTGTGGAAAGTGTTGAGGTTATCCCGAGATGATAAAAGGGTTGTTGTCGCGGGGTCCTCTTCCAGAACTTCAACTTTTCCTGTTCAAGAATGGCCTCGTCTCCTACTTGTGCTGCCAGAGGGCCTGGAGTTCTGTCTGATGTGGATGGCCACCTGAGCAACCTGGTGGCCCACGGACAGGTAGGCTAGGACCTTTATTTGCTTGCCTCGTCTCTTCTCTTCTTCTTTTTTTTTGTTGATTTTTGGGTTACCTCGCAGCCCCTCCCAAAGTTCCCTGACGCTAGGCATACCCGCAAGTATGCATGGCTCGCGGCCCTGTTGGAAGTGATCACACTAAGCATGAGGGTGTTCATGCATCGATGGAACCTGACACGCTCTATCGTGTTTGCCAAATGGTTTACTGCCATCCACTGGCATTGGGAAGGATTGGGTGCGCTGCTGGAGTTATGGCATCCGGGGACCCACACCTTTGTCTTCAGGGAGTTTGAGGCAACAGTCTTGCTGGAGGAGGTGGAGACTTTCTATGGTTGGGAGGGTCTAGCCGCCGGCGATCCTTCTGGCTTGCCTTCTTGGGAAGAGACCTTCGCTGACATTGTCCGGGATAAACGGGAGGCATGCCGTATGACCAATAGCCGAGGGATCCTCATTGACCGTCTTGCATACTGGCTGATCCGAGAAATTAAGCGCAAGGTGGTCGAACCTGAAAGACTGATGCGAGGTTTGTGTTTGGTTCTTGGGGGAGTCCTGTGGTTCCCCACTACAGGCTCGGTGCTAGAAAAGGAATATGTGAGCGTGCTGTACTTACTGCAGAGAGGCCATTCTCTTGCCCCGATGATCTTGTCACACCTGTACGGGGGGCTCAGCCATATGAGCATGGGACGATCTGCGAGAGGGAGTCTGTTCACTTTGCAACTATGGATGGAGATGCATATGTCCTTCGATTTTGATGAAAGTGTAACTTCTGCCTCGAGAATTTTTCAGCACAGTGCGTGGTATCCTGCACGCTCGCTTCTTGGCCCTGAGGATCAAGTCAGGTGTCTCACAGCTCATCTGAAGACGCGGGATGACTGGCGTGATTACCTAAACTTCCTGCCTGTAGAGAAATTCATATTTGTTCCAATGGTCCTTCGAAGCATGGAGTTCACCACGAGGGCTTCTCGCGACCGCGAGCTGTGGCTGATTGGCCCCGATGAGTTGGTTGTGTATCAGGGGCATCGCTTCCATCTCCAGATCGGCATTCCCAGACAAGTACCATTCCCTGCCTTATATGACACCCTGATCGTTCCGCGACACACTGGGTACGCGAGAGAGGTTCAGGCCATAGACCGGCTCCGACGTGCATGGCGGCGTCATTCCAGGTTCACCAAGGCACGTCTTGACGTAGCAGAGACTTCAGAGGAAGTCACAAAATATGTAGGCTACTTGGCCAACATCCGTCCTGCTGTCTGTGCCTTTTTTTATGGGGCGCAGAGCGTTAGAATAATGTAGCCTTCCAATTCCTCAAAGAATAATATCAGATCTTTTGAAATTCTTTTCACACTCATGTGAGCAATCTGCCTCCTAACCCTCTGTTTGACTGACTCTTGGGCGGCCGACTCCTGGACGTCCGAGCGAGCGGACGGCCAGCACGTGGCCGTTTGTGTCGGCCATGCGTCGGTGGACGGCTAACGCATGGCCGTCCACTCCCGCGGACGGCCAGCGCGTGGCCGTCCGTGTCGGTGGACGGCCAGCGCGTGGTCGTCCGTGTCGGCCACGCGCCGGCGGACGGCCAGCGCATGGCCGTCCACGTCAGTGGACGGCCATGCCAAGGCCGTCCTCTCGGGGTTTAAGAGGAGTTAACCCGGCACTCTCTTCTTTCTCTTTGCTCTTCTTCTTCTCTTTCGTTCCCCAACCTTCGAACTCTCCCTCCATGGCGAGGGTATGGCTCCCCCGTGCTCTTAGGAGGAGGAGGGCCGGCGGCGACGACGGTGCGGGCTGCAGCGGCGGCGGCGGTGGCGGAGACGAGGTCGTCCGCGGA
This sequence comes from Zantedeschia hybrid cultivar, assembly GCA_030544215.1. Classification (NCBI taxonomy): domain Eukaryota; kingdom Viridiplantae; phylum Streptophyta; class Magnoliopsida; order Alismatales; family Araceae; genus Zantedeschia; species Zantedeschia hybrid cultivar. The sequence goes on along the minus strand of JARZZO010000013.1, from coordinate 6,688,816 downwards.
GGTGACGCCGAGGATATCCGCGGCGGCGAAGAGGAGGCTCTTAGCAGCGGCAGCGGTGGCGGTGGCGATGCCGGAGAGGAAGGAGAAGAGGAGGAAGGCACGACGGCGGCAGCGGAGGAGGATGAGGGGGACGACAGTGGTGATGGTGAGGAGGAAGAAGGAGACGGTGACGGAGAGGACGGTGGCAACGGGGAGGCGCCCCCGAAGAAGAAGGTAAGTTTTTTTTTTTTTTTTTTTTTTTTGAAGCATGGGGAGGGCGGTCGACGGGGCCGCCGTCTGTCCAGGTGGACGGCGGACGGGCCCGCCGTCCGTCCGCGCGGACGGCGGATGGGCCCGCCGTCCGCCCGTGCGGACGGCGGACTGGCCTGCCGTCTGCCAGGCTGGGCGGCAGGCCGCCCCGTCGTCCGGCCAGGTGGAGGCTCAATTGCTTATGCCCTTATTTTCTGATGTTTGGATTTTTCAGGGTACTCAGAGGGTCCGAGGGCGTGTTTCATGGGAGCTGGTCTGGGCCTGGTACCACGCCCTGCCTGATCAGCTCGTCTTCCAAGTGGATGCCTTCGGGTTCGGGCCGCTGTTCCGGGTCCGTCCGTTCATGGTGGATGCGCCCTTCCTAGTAGCTCTCAGGGAGCGCTGGGATGACAGATGCAGGGCCTTCGTCATGCCTTGGGGCCACATGTTGCGTACGCTGGAGGACGTCTCCTTCTTGACAGGCCTGCCGGTCATTGGAGATCCAGTGGTGGGTCCCGAGCTTAGGGATTACAGGCAGTTGTCCGATCGACTCCTAGGCGAGGGATACTACAGGATGCAGGGAGCGCTGTCTCACATACCCCTTGGGCACTTTGCCCGATCGGTGGGGTTGAGCCGGGTGCGGCGGATGCCGAGCGAGACCTTAGAGGCCTTCTCAGAGAGAGTGGAGACGCTCCTAGACTTGGATGGCCGATCGGATGACGAGAACTTGCGGATCTTTCTCTTGTTCTTCTTCGGAAGGCTGCTATTTGCCACAGCTTCAGATAGAGTTAATCTGAAGTATCTGCCGCTGCTGGAGGACCTCCAGGCAGCGAAGAAGATGGCGTGGGGAGCTGCCATGCTGGGCCATCTTTTCTCCCACCTGGTAGGCTACCGCCAGGGCTCTGGTAACTTGGGTGGGTTCACCCCTTTTCTCCAGGTAATCCTCTTGGCTGTGGTTTTCCATCTTTACTTATGTTAACTGGCACTGACTATGTTGCCTCTTGCAGATCTGGGGTTACACCCGCTTTCCCATCGGCCGAGGGAATGTATCCGCGGACCGCGAGGGATTGACCCCTTTGATGGCGCGGTGGGAGGTGATCCGGGACTATCGCCCGGTGACGTACCGTGTGGAGGACATCCGTGGTCAGCTTGATACATTCCCTCCTCATATGGTGAGTGACTTGAAGCATATGTGCATCCGAGATGATTAGGTCTAACTCTTTTGTTCCATCCAGGTGGTGTGGATGCCATACGCGGAGGAGGATCTGGCCGATCAGCCGTGGGTGTCCCAGAGCCTTTCTCAGTTCCGGCGAGAGGTGCCCCTGCTGTGCGTGAATATTTGTGACGGCCTCTTCGTCCGGATGGCGTACCGCACATGGGGATGGCATCAGCCTCTACTCGCTTACCCAGACCATCCTGATATGAACCGAGGTCGCCGCCGATCTTCTACTATTGGTCAGGATTGGCGAGTGGTGAGGCGAGCTGAGATCGCCATATGGCACCGCACCGGGGATGCCCTGCAGGAGGACAAGTCCCTACGAAATAGCTTCAAGTACATGGGAGATTATTCCCGGCGGTACTCAAACCGCATGTTTCTGGATACACGGCGGGTATGTTACTTCAACCCTTCAGTTTCTCGTACTTGAATTCCCCATGGGCTAATTTTGGTGATTTTCCTGTAACAGATGCCTGAGACTGAGGCCATCCAGATCTTAAAGAGCCAGAATGAGCTTCTGGTTCTGCAGACGAGCGATCTGTTTACCCAGATTAGAGAATTGGTAAGAAATCTGATTTCTGAATTAGGATGTAATATTGCCCGCCTTATCTTTGCAAAACTTTGTGACGCAGAGAGAGGCGCTAATCCGCCATGGGCTGCGAGGGGACCCAGGTGCGGGCTCATCAACCCAAGGGCCAGCTGCTCCGGTTGATTGTGAGACGAGATTGCAGGATGCCCTCCGCCGGGCGGAGGCCCGGGAGGCTGATTTGGCACAGCAGGTAAGATTTGTTCTGCCCTTTGTGTTATGATGATTGAACATGTCTGACCCTAAGTTTCTTCTTCTTTTACAGCGCCAGGAATTGGAGGCCGCTTTGGCAAGGGCGCAGGAGTTGGAGAACCTCAACCAGCAGTTGAGGGACCAGGTTTTGGAGGAACGGACGGCTCGGGCCAGAGCGAGCGAGGGATCCCACCCGGACGTGTACTGGGAGGGTAAGATGGCTGGCCTGCAGGAGGAGCTGGCGAGGTCGCAGACAGAGGTGCGGGAGCTTGATTTCAAATACCGAACCTTGTGGGACCGGGTGATGAAGAAGGGGCGAGAACGAGCTATGAGATCCAGCGTTCAGAGTCCAGGAGCTCGTCCCCCTATTCCTGCCCCGTCAGCCGGCCAGGCCCCTGCTGGGAGCTCCGTTTTCAGAGACCTCGACTCCCTGCTAGCTGAGGATGCGTGGAGGGCCTTGCGACCCGCTGGTTCATCAGGGTCGATGCGCCCAGCTTCCGGACATCGTCGTGCTCGTGAGGAGGATGCCGAGAGCCAAATGAGGCATCCCTCTCGGGATAGGAGAGATGATAATGTGGAGGAAAGGGGAAAGGATTGAGAGAGAGCGGGAGCAGGGGTATGCCCCTGTGTTGTGATGATGTATGATGTTATGCTTGCATATTTCTATATTTACATGGGCACTTCTTTGTTCCACTTTCTGTTCGTACTTGTGATGCCTGCATGCACAACATTAGGGGAAACTGTTAGTAGCATCTGTTTTCGGCCCCTTGCCTAAAAAAGCAACTACCTTTTCCTTAGCCTTCGCATAAGGTCAAGGGGCCGTGTCCTATTAACCAGACAAACGAAAAAAATGAATGCGTCATGCAAATGCAAGGTGATATTAACAGAGCCTATTTTTGTCTACCTGGTGATTGCCAAAAGTCAGCCTAGTCAAATGATAAAAAGGGAAATGCACACTCAACTTCCCAGGCATCCTAAGCTTGCATCTAGATTGATTTGGGCCTCTAGACCCCTCAAACTAACCTTGACCGGTTAAGACTCATACTGATGACAATACCGTCATGCCATGCTTAGGCTCCCAGCTGCTTCCGACCACCAAGTTTGCCCAAAAGGTTTTCGAGGTAAATGATTTGCCCGACCCGGGTCTCTTTCCTCACAATCTAGAAGGTATATGATGGAACACCTTGGAACCCTAGCGGTCAACCGCGCGACGCTGACCCGGAATCAGACGCCGTCGCACCGATTGGTGACGCGCATGCATTGACCTAAGCCCGAAGTTTTCGAGAGTACACATTGAGATTATGATTAAGAAATTAGTTCACCAGAAACATCGACGTTACTCTTTACCCATTTTAGACTCCTGTGATCATGTGAGCATGTGACGATTTTTGAAAACGAACCATTTTAAAATGATGTTCAGTCTTTAGATAGCTATCTCGTGCTGAACCTTGGGGGAGACAAAGTGAAGAAATTGTGGAGACAAACCTCACAGGAGGATCAACAAAACCGTTAAAAGGGGGAGCTGTGACAAAACGGACCCCTTTTGACCTCTTAGATGCCCCTATTTTGACTTTTCAGGCCTTTGGTAAATTTCATGGCCAGGCACGGTCACGTCCAGGCTTTTTTCATGATTGCTTGAACCCCTTTTCTTTTTTTGTATTTCTTTTCCGCTCTTGACATTTATTGGGGTTATTTGATATTCCACCTGCGGGGACACTGCCCTCTTCACGTGCTCTGGTTCTTTACATTTCATTTCTGGGCCCTTTTTTTTGTTGAGGGGTTACATCTATCGGGTTTTTTGAGGAACCGCAATTTGCTGAGCTCGACCGTTTAAGGGCGTCAACTGTCCTGATCGGTCGAGAGACGAAGAGCAAAGGTTGCATTGTGACAGTATACTAAAGACTTGGAACTCATTTTAAACAGGTTCTTTTGAAAAACGTGCAGGTGTGTGCATCTCATGATGAGCATAGGGATCCGTATGAAAGTAAAGTAGACACGTCCAAGGTTCTGGTGGACCAAAATCTTAGCCAAATCCTAATGTTAACCCAACCTATCATGCAACTAGACCTAGACAGGAGGTAACGTGGCAGTCACCAGGCAGTTGGATTTTGTGTCTTTTCTGATTTTTTTTGTCATTTTCATTAAAGTATGTACATATTTACAAACTTTTTTGATGGCTTTTTGGATATTTGCTTTTTTTTTTTTTTTCATGGATAAAACTTCTTCAAATATACCCCGTTCCATGGGTGGGGCAATTCCTCTCCTCTCTCATTGATTAAGCGGTAAGCGTTACCTGAGTATGCCTCCTTGATTACAAATGGACCTTCCCAATTTTCTTGCAATTTGCTCCTGGGACCAGGAATTTTGATCATTTTTCTTTTAAGAACCATTTCCCCAATTCGAAACTTTCTTTCAAGAACTTTTTTGCATAGAATCTTGCAATCCTATTTCTGTACACCTGGGCGTGATTTGCCGCCATCATCCTTTTTTCGTCTAACAGTTCCAGTTGGGTTAACATGGCGTTACGACGCTCGGCATCACTAATTCCACTATCCAACTGCACTCTTAGAGAAGGGAAGAGAATCTCATATGGAAGTACCGCATCCGTTCCGAACGTGAGTGAATAAGGTGTTTGTCCGGTAGGGGTTCGGACGGAAGTACGATATGCCCAAAGAGCTTCTTCTAGACGATCAGGCCAGTCTGAATAATTATGTGATCTGCAAGTTCTTTTAATGATTCGAATGAGGGTTTTATTGGTGGCTTCGGCCTGACCATTTCCTTGTGGGTAGTAAGGTGAAGAATGATGCAAATTGATGCCATACTTACTGCACATGTCTTGGAGCTCTTGGGAGATAAACTGGGGTCCATTGTCGGTGATGAGGTCGCGCGGTGTCCCGAACCTGGCGAGAATGTTGCGCTTGATGAACTTCACCACCGTGGATGCTTTGATTTCTGCAAATGCTTCCGCTTCAGCCCATTTAGTGAAATATTCAGTGGCGGTTAGGATAAATGATTTCCTTTTTGTTTCACCTGATCGATCCTCCAGAGGTCCTATGACGTCGAATGCCCACATGGCGAATGGCCACGGGGAAATGACGGATTTGAGAAATGAAGAAGGTGCATGAACCTTGTTAGCGTGTAACTGGCATTTTAGGCACCTTTGAACGAATATGGAACAGTCGGCCTCCATTGAAGGCCAATAGTAGGACATGAGGAGTTTCTGGGCTAAGGCACGACCATGGACATGACCGCCACAATCACTGGCATGGGCTGCCTCTATGACATGATGAATTTCGGTATCGTCTAGACACCGAAGAAATACTCCGCTAAAGGATCTCCTAAAAAGGCGGCCGCCTAAGATAAGGTATCGCTGAGATGTACGGCGGATGGCCTTACGGTCAGAGGATGTAGCATAAGACGGGAACGACCCATCGCGGAGATAGTTCATGATATCAAAATACCACGGATTTCCATCATCCCAATCAGGGGCGAGTTCATTCGTGATAGCGGAGATATGCTCGGATGGACAGAGGAACTGCTGGAACCAAGGGTCCCGGAAGGACGGCAAATCTTGCTTGTGCAGGGTGATTGTGGCTGTGCCTTTGGTGACAGGAATCTCTAAAGCTGAAGATAGAGAGGCCAGGGCGTCTGCTAGGATATTCTGGGACCTAGGCACATGTACATAGGTGATCTTGCTGAAACGCCTAGTAAGCGACTTTACCAACTCCTGATATGGCTTCAGTTTTGAATCCCGGGTTTGGTATTTGCCCACGGTTTGGCGGAGGATTAGTTGAGAGTCTCCAATTATCCTCAATTCTAAGACATTAAGAACCAGCGCCAATCTTAGGCCAGCTAGGAGAGCCTCATATTCAGCAACATTATTAGTTACTGAGAAGGAGAGTTGGCAAGCATGCGGAATACTTACCCCTTCTGGAGAGACGAGGACCACTCCTATCCCACTGCCTTGGGAATTAAGTGCCCCGTCAAAATGAAGGACCCAGGATGGAGCGTCATCCACTATTAAGCCCAACTCCTCATCCGGGAATTCTTCGTTGACAGGCGAAAATGTAGGCAAAGGGTGATGAGCTAGGTGCTCGGCAATTGCTTGCCCCTTCACAGCCTTCTGATTTACATAAGTGATGTCGAATTGATTCAAGAAGGTCTGCCATCGCACCAGCCTATCTGTTACAACTGGCCGCTCTAGCAGATATTTGATTGGGTCCATTCTTGCTAGTAGTTTGACCTCGTGGGCGAGGAAATAGTGCTTCAATTTCTGCACTACCCAGACGACGGCCGCGCATGTCCTTTCCATGGCAGTGTATCGCTTTTCGGCATCATTGAAAAGCTTGGACAGATAGTACACTGCTCTTTCCTTCTTCTCGTCGTCTAATTGAGCCAATACTGCACCAGCCGATTCCTCAGTGGTAGAGACATATAGCAGTAGAGGCCGCCCCGGGATAGGAGCCATAAGGACTGGAGGGTTGAGGAGGTAATTCTTTAATTCATCGAAGGCCTTTTGACACTTATCACTCCAAATGAACTTTGCCCCTCCTTTTAATAAGTCGTAAAAGGGTTTGCATCTCACAGAGTGTTGAGATATGAACCGTCTGATGAATTGCAAACGGCCGATGAGACCCTTTACATCCCTGACATTCTTAGGTGGGGGCATTTCCATTATTGCCTTCACTTTGTCTGGATCAACCTCGATCCCTCTTTTACTCACCATGAATCCTAGCAGTTTTCCGGAAAGAACACCAAATACGCACTTCTTCGGGTTCATCTTTAGTTGATGCTCCTTCGATCTCTGCATTACAGCCCTAAGGATTTGAGCGTGCTCCTTCCTGGTTTTGGATTTGACCAAGATATCATCTACATAGACCTCCATGTCAATGTGAATCATGTCATGAAAGATTGCCATCATAGCCCTTTGGTAGGTGGCTCCAGCATTCTTAAGTCCAAATGGCATGACCATGTAGCAATAGGTTCCCCATGGAGTTATGAAGGATGTTTTCTCCTGATCTTCCTCAGCTAGTCTGATCTGGTTATATCCTGAAAAACCGTCCATGAAAGATAACATTTCAAATCCAGCCGTGTTATTAACCAGCAAATCTAAATGAGGTAGTGGGAAATCATCTTTTGGGCAGGCTTGATTGAGGTTGCGAAAGTCTATGCAAATTCTAACCTTTCCGTCCTTTTTCGCCACCGGGACGATGTTAGCTATCCACTTAGGGTAGAGCACTACCCGGATGAACTTGGCCTTGTGTAGTTTGTCAACCTCTTCTTTTACTTTGAGTGCTAATTCCGGTTGTAGCCGTCTCAACTTTTGTTTCACGGGTTTGGTGTCGGGTTTGAGGATTAGCCGGTGTTCTACAAGTTCTGTGCTTAATCCAGGCATGTCCTCGTATGACCAAGCAAACCCATCACGGTGCTCTTGGAGCACGGCTATTATGGACCCTTCTTCTTCTGGACTCAAGCGGGCACTAATTAGCACTATCTTCGGATCCTCCTTTGTTCCGAGGTTGACTTCTTTGGTGGGTTCGTCGATGGCTGATGAAGGTTCATCAAACCGTCTCGCCCCACTCACAAGTGGTTCGACCAAGTCATCTCCCTCTTCCTCTTCACTAAGCTCAAATACACCTAAACCATCACTGCAAGACTCTTCTTCCGCTACCTCCAGTGGTTCGGAGATGACCCCAGTCTGAAGATATTTATCCAGTTTTCTCAAATCTTTGCACCTATCAGCTAATTCCTGAGCTAAGAATAAAGGAACTTGCCTAGTCCTACAATTCCTAGACATGGGGGAGGCTAACCTAGTTCCTAAACTATTATGTACATGGTTTGGGAAAGGGGTCAACTCTGTCCTAGATGGGGCAAGAGTAGACCCTTGGGACAGAGATTCCATGACGGCAGGGCTCCCCCACCAAACAGGCTCCTCGAAAATGACTTCTCCTCCAGCGGGAGGGGAATTGAACTTTTTTTTTCGTGACCGAACGCGTGTAGCATGGAACACTCAGAAGAACTAGTGTTGGTCGGAGCTGAGAGCATTGGAACGGTGGGTGGGTGGAACAAGAAAGGGATGAACGTAGCTGGGGCTGGTTCATCCTTGGCTAAGAAAAGCCCTACCGTCGGTCTGGCTGATTCACGGAACAAGGAGGATATGCCAAAGTCCTCCTCTTGATCACCTTCGTAACATTCTCGCACCTCTCCTTCTACCTTGGGTAGTTCCTGCCTCTTTCTTACAAAATGATTCCTGAGGGACCATCCCTTTGCTTCTTTTGATGGTTCAGCAAACTTATATCCCAGACCACACCCTCCAATGACAGGGTTCTCTGAGATGGGATGACGGATCCCTTGTTCTTCTTTCCCTAACCCAGAGCCTGAGCTATATCCCATCTTACTCATGAGCTGCCAGCCTATACTCGGCCTAGACCTCAGATGGGAATTCACTGATGAAAGGATAGGCTCTTTGCCTTTCCTGGAAGTTATCATGGATGGAATTTGCTCTGCTGTTACCGAGTCCAATGACTCGATGTAGGGAGTGCTTTTAACCTTCACAATTTTCCCGTTGTATGGGAACTTATAGCACTGATGGTTGGTAGATGGGACTCCTAAGGTTTGGTCCATCCATGGTCTCCCTAAGATGGCATTGTAGATTGGCTTAACGTCCAGAATGTAGAATTCCGAGGTCATGGATACCGGGCCGATTTCTAATTGGAGGGAGATCTTCCCGTCTGCTGGTCTCTGGGAATTGTCATAAGCTGAGACCATCATAGAGGTTGATTCAACCTTCTCTGGGTCTACCCCTATCCTTTTGAGGGTCTTAAGGGGACAGACGTTGATGGAGGCACCAGTATCCAATAGAATAGAATCTACTGGATGACCGTTAAGGATGGCGGTTAAGCACAAAGGGAGGGATCGGCACTCAGGGGGAGCTAAATCCTTTTCGGGGAAAGAGATCATAGGAGCTTGAGTGACTGAGAGTATGGCATTAGTGACCCCGCCACTAGGAAGATCTTCGTTCACCGTGATCTGTTGCAAGAAATTGAACAACGTCTCCCTATGTGTGGGAGACCTGCGGATAAGCTCAAGGATGGAGATTTTAGCGGGGGTCTTTTCCAGATGCTGGAGTATGTCATACTCAGACTGGGCGTTGCCCTTGGCATGGAAAGAGCTTTCTTGAGAGTCTAGGGGCTGGCTCGGGGGAATGATGCGATTCCTGAGCGTTACCCCTACTGTGATTGGGTCTGTTTCCAACGGTGACCTTATGGGATTGAAGCTGATCATCGAATCTAGGTTCCTGTTTGGGCAAAAGACAGATAAGGTGGGTCCTTCGGCTGTGACTGGAGGGATCTGAATGAGGGAGACCGGCTTGAGGGTTGCCGATCGCTCTTTGGGTCGGATTAGGACTAAAGGCTCATTTGGAGAAAACGTGGAGACTTCTGGGGTAGCCCCTTTAGTTTCACACGACCAAGTGGGGTCTTGGTGCTTTATCCCGGACCCTTCATACTCCCAGTACTGCTCCCTGCGAACTGTCACGGGCTCCAAGTCATTGATCAGTGTGTTGACCTTCCCTTAAGAGCCGGGGTCTAGACCTACCTGATGAGAGGGCAATGGGTCCTTCACGATTCCCAGTTCTTTCTTAGCCTTTAGAGCCTCAATGGCTTTTCTCATGTCTTCCCAATTTATCCTCCCTTCATCATTCAAGTCATACACCCAATCCCTGAAGGTGAAGCAATTATATATGGTGTGTCCCGTGATCCTATGGTAAGGGCAATACCTGGAGGTGTCCGTATTGCGCGGGACACCTTCCTTTGGAGGCGGAAGTTGAATGGCATTGCAGGCCATCAAAGCATAAAAGATATCTGCCAGTGATTCTGGCAGAGGTGGATATGATGTCCGCTTAGCCATAGGACGACTGTAGTTAGTCGGGGGGGGGACGGCTGAGTATTGCTTCTGGCTGGGCTGAGTATCAGACTTAGAATGAGAATTGGTAATCCTGGTCGGTGGTGCTAGCATGCTGACCTGTTCATTGATAGTGACTCCTTCTGTGGTAGGAGCTGATGTGGTTTTCTTATTCCTGCTTCTATTCTCAAAGAATGAAGGCAGGGTGGAGTCTCGAATTTGGGACTGTACTACCCTAGCTCTATTGTATAGCTGTGCGAATGTCTGAAGTTCACTGAGCATAAGGATGGCTCGAAGCTGGGGAGTAGCATTATTAACAAGCATGGTGACTGCTTGTGCTTCAGGAATAACGACCTCTGCTCTAGAAGCCATGGCCCTCCACCTATTAGCGAAATGAGTGAAGTCTTCATCAGACTTCATTTTCTCCATCACTAGATCGAACAAGGTGGGGGGTAAGGCTGTCATATGGTTGAAGTGGGTAATGAACCTCTCAGAGACCATGTCAAAGTTGATCAGGTCAGTAGCTGGCAAAGAAGAGAACCACCTCAAGGCTTCTCCCTCGAGGGACTTTTGGAAAAGGTGGACCAGAAGGACTCTATCGAAGAGCCACTGATGGGAATCCATGAGAAACCCGGACAAATGATGATGGGGGTCCGTGGTACCATCGTACTTTCTGTACTTGGGTACCTTAAACCCTTGTGGGAAATAAGCTGGGGGTAGCTTGCAATAGTTCGAGAGAGAATATGGCTGCCTGAGGTTGAGATTCTCGGCCATGAGTCGCCGTACACAATTCTCGACCTCATTCTTATAAACAAACTCCTCCTGCTTGGGAGGTGTAACCTGATTGATGGGGTTAAAAGGGATCGTATGAGTGGGCATGGTTTGACCCGGCTGGGGTCTGCTAGAAGATCCTTGGAATTGGGTTTTCCGAGGAGTGGCATCCTGAATTTTGCCACGAGAAACCAACTGGATGAGTTGATCCGGAGTATAGCGTGATAGGACGGCGATGAGTTCCGGATCTTCTCCAGGGTTTTGGAATGTTCTACTGGAGATCACTGGCTCATCCTCTCCTTGGGAGGTGGAAGATTCATCGGAGTCTTTTCTCTGAGGACCTTCTCTGGACGTTTGGAGCATCCCTATGAAGGTCTGTTGTGGATCTTCTTCAATCTCAAACAGAGGATTGTGAACAATATTGCCACCGAACTGGTCCATATCATCATATACAGCATTGACATACATTCGGTTCATTATGAAGTACAGACCCTAGCTGATTTTAGGTTTCACTTGAAATGTTTGCCAATGTTCTAGCAAAACAAATTTAACCCCTTAACGACCCTTCACTTTTCCAAAACTTGTTGCACTGGGGTTCAATTAGGCGTCTTCAAACTTGAGATAGTTCACTGATCTCTCACACAAACCCCAAGGTTCTTACAGGGTGGTTTCAGGTACAACCTGCTCGGCGGCCAAGTGGGAATCCCTGGCTCGCGGAGACTGACGGAGGTTCCCAACAGAAAGAGACTAGTCGCACCCGAGTGGGAATCCTCAAGTGGAGAGTCAGATCCTGCGGGAGAGGTGATTAAAGAGTGTGATGCCGGCTCTTCCTTAAAACCCCCTCGGAGAACACCCCAAAAACCCAAAAGGTTAACAAATGGCAGATCAGAATAGGTGACAGCACATCATGCATGAACAGCAGTAGCAAGCAGAGAATCAGCTAAGCAGAACAGGTAACAGCACATCATGCACGGACAGCAACAGGAAGCAGTTACAGAACTTACGTGGGTCGACGGCCAGGGGCTGGCCGTCCCAGGGGGCGGACGGCCAGGCTCTGGCCGCCCAAAGGGATGTCGACGGCCATGATATGGCCGTCCAACGGTCCTGACGGCTACGAGATGGCCGTCCAAAGGTAGGTAGACGGCCAAGGATCCGCCGTCAACGTGTCTGGACGGCCAGGGATCCGCCGTCAACGTGTCTGGACGGCCAGGAGGTGGCCGCTCAAGGGTACATCGACGGCGAGGGGTGGTCGTCTACAGGGTTGGACGGCCAGCCGTTGGCCGTCCTCAGGTGATGCCGACGGCCGACCGCTAGCCGTCCAAGAGGCTCGACGGCCGGGGTCCCGCCGTCTAGAGACTATGGAGTTCAGGATCCTCACCTTCTTTTCCTTTGAACGTGACGCGTGCAGCGAGCTACTGTGGTCCCACCGTGATCGCCAGAAGGCTGTAGGCGCCCGGAACGTCCCCCTCCGCGGCTGTGCAGCGCCCGCGGAGCCTCCTCGGCGTTGGGGGTTTCTCCGTACGTCTTAGCACTGTGGCGATTCAAAGAGGAGGGGTTAGAAATGAGAGTGTGATCGCCAGGAGCATTACCTTTCGGTTCCTGTGCTCCGCAGGAATGTAGAAGATGATCGCGTTTTGTGAGAGCGGGAGACGTCGATTCCTCCTTCTCTTCCTCCGGCCGGCCAAAGGAAGAGAGCCCGAAATTCTATACGCGTGTAGGTGGTAAGGATCCCTGAAAAGAAAGAGACCAAGTAAAGACGAACCCGATTAGAACTGTAGAGTGCAAAATCTATTCAGAAAGGTGTAAAAACTAACTAAAATCAGTGGGAAACGCACCGGATGGGTGGTGGGGAGGGAAGGTGACCATATGTTATGGCCACCCACCTCCCGTTTTTTAAAAACCTCTGTGGGAGTACGGATGGCTAAGTCATCCTATGTGTACATGCATGCAAGTGAAGAGGAGTTGCGTGTGTGGAGAATGAATGATATTACTAATGTAATGGAATGAGTAAAAAAATAAAAGGGAGAAGTTAGAAAGGCAAGCCCGTTTCCAGATGTAGCCTGAGCCTTCCTCCTTGGGGTCTCCTCGAGCCTCTCACCAGAAAGTCCTTCTCTGCCTCTCCAAAATTCCTCTTAACCAAAAATCCTTCCTCTTGTCCCCCTCCTTGTTCTTCTTTTAACCCCCGCTTGAGAGGATGTGGAGGGTTTAAATAGGCGAAGCAAAAAAAAGGGAGAAAACAGGGGTCTAAATCCCCGTAAATCCCCCTTCAACCAATGGGGAGTGGTCAAGGGTTGGCGGTAGTGGCCGCGGCAGTCGACGGAGTGGAGAGTGGCCGGAGTAATGGGGGATGAGGGCGGAGAGTAGAGGAGATCGTGGGGAAGACGGGGTCAAAAAGGTGGTTAAGGAGTGGACGGCCAGGTGACATGCCTTCCACTCTTGCGGTGGAAGGCGACCCGGTTGGCCTTCGAGGGGAGTGGAAGGCGAGGGGTGGCCTTCGAAGGAGGTGGAAGGCAAGGGGTGGCCTTCGAAGGCGCTGGAAGGCAAGGGGTTGGCCTTCTACGAAAAGGTGAAGAAAAAGTGGCCAAAAGGTGGACGGCAAGGTGGTTGGCCTTCGAAGGGGGTAGAAGGCGGGGGGTGGCCTTCGAAGGCGGTGGAAGGCGAGGGGTTGGCCTTCCACGAAAAGGTGGCTAAAAGTGGAAAAGTTGGAAAAAAGGTGGAAGGCAAGGTAGCTGGCCTTCCAAGGGTGTAGAAGGCGGGGGGTGGCCTTCGAAGGTGGTGGAAGGCGAGGGGTGGCCTTCGAAGGGGGTGGAAGGCGGACTGGCTGGCCTTCCACGAAGAAGGTGGCTAGGGTCGGGATTTGGTTAATGGGCCTAGCTGGTAGTGGGCTGAGATGGCTGAAATGAGGGGATTTTAGTGGTGAAGGGCTACTGATGGGCTGGGTTCAAGACCAAAAGGGTGGTCCAAAATCGGTGTCTACACGTTGCTGTGCCCCGACGCCAGTTAACCCTCACAGACAGGTTTTTCCTCCGCCATCTCCCAATCCACGGGGTGGGATTTCCTCCCCTAAATCGTACAAAAGACCACAAAGTAGAGGAGGAGGAGAAGAACCTAAATACCCATTAAAACTCTCCAATTTCTCATTTCATGCAATTAGTGTTTTCACCCCAAAAACCTCCTAAACATGCTCCAAAACGGGAAAAAACATGGTTTTGAACAAAATACAATGGGGATCGTCACCCTACCGGTTACTCGAACTCCTTCTAGCTCCAAGCCACCAACCCGCCTCACCACACGCCACCGTTGGTACCATTGTGGACGCCGTTACTCCACTGGGACGTCGGCAACCATCCGAAGAGAAATGTGCCGCGGAGGAACTGGTGGTGGTAGTGGAGGAAGTTGGGAAGTTAATGGAGTGGAGGGAGAGGAGGAATGGGGAGAGGAGAGGAAGGAGAGGGGGAAAGGGTGCCGGAGGTCGGAGGGAAGAGAGGAGAGAGAAGAGAAAGGAGAGAATAAGGGAAAGGAGGGAGGGTTCGCGGGGTCAAACAAAAACTGGGGAAAACGCATCGTCTAAGCCCGACATTATTCAGATGACAAGACCGGGCCGTACTCTGACATACCAGGGTCGTACTCTCAATGGCGTCGTCCATACAAGACGTCATTCAGATGATAAGACCGGGGCCGTACTCTCGCGGCCCAAAGCCAGGACACATGGCGGCCACGTGGCACAACCTAAAACACGTCTACATTACTGGACGCCGTTTGAATCGCGTCGAGCTCGCCCCGCAAGGGCCCAAACTGAGGGATTCGACCCCGAAACTGACCCGATAACTGGATCCGAAACCTCAATCCTTACATTCTCCCCCCTTAAAAGAATTTCATCTCCGAAATTGCCTGCTACAAAATAACGAGATTGAAAAATAATGGTACAAGCTCACCAGAGAACTTACGAGAAAAGGTAGGGAAACTGCTCCCGCATTTCATCCTCTCGCTCCTAGGTAGCCTCGCCTCCGAAGCGATGCTGCCAAATCACCTTAACCAGAGGAACAACCTTGTTTCGAAGGACCTGTTCCCTGCGATCCTCAATACGTACTGAAAATTCTGGAAAGGACAAGTCCTCAGCGACTTCCAACTCTGAAAAGTCCAAAACATGAGATGGGTCCTGAACATATCTCCTCAACAAAGAAACATGGAACACATCGTGCACTCCTAAAAGACTGGGCGAAAAGGCTAGCTGATACGCCGTTTCCCCAATTCAAGTAAGAATGGGAAAAGGCCCAACATATCGCGGACTCAGCTTACCTCGCTTCTCGAATCTCATCACACCCTTGAAGGGTGAGACTCGGAGAAACACGTGGTCCCCAACCTCAAACTCAAGCGGTCTCCTACGGATATCTGCATAACTCTTCTGCCTGCTCTGAGCTGTAGTCAACCTCTGCTGCACCACTCTGGCAACCTCAGCACACTGCTGTACCAACTCTGGCCCTGCTATTTGCCTCTCGCCAATTTCAGAACAATTCATAGGAGATCGACACGGCCGCCCGTACAATGTCTCATAAGGCTCCATGCCGATACTAGAATGATAACTGTTGTTGTAGGAAAACTCTACTGTAGACAAGTGCTGCTCCCAATAACCTCCCTAGTCTAGGCAACATGACCTGAGCATATCCTCTAGTGTCTAAATGGTCCTCTCCGACTATCCATCAGTCTCGGGATGATAAGCCGAGCTGAAGGCTACCTGTGTGCCCAAGGCCTTCTGAAAACTCTTCCAGAACCTAGAAGTAAATCTCGGATCCCGGTCTGACACGATGGGTAAGGGCACCCCGTGCAGAGATATGATCCGGTCTACAAACAACTTAGCCAACTTACCGATTGACCAGTCCTTCCTAATAGCTAGAAAGTGCGCAGACTTGGTCAATCGATCAACAATGACCTAGATTGCGTCTCTTCTAGCAGGGGACACAGGTAATCCCATCTCAAAGTCTATAGTCACGTGTTCCCATTTCCATTTCGGGATCGGTTACGGCTGCAACAACCCTCCTGGTCTCTGATGTTCTACCTTAACCTGTTGACAAGTCAGGCACCTTGCCACGTAATTTGCCACGTCTTTCTTCATACCTGGCCACCAAAAGTTCCTCCTTAAACAATGATACACCTTAGTCGTTCCGGGATGCACTGCATATCTAGAACGGTACGCCTCATCCAGGACACTCTTGCGCACGTCTTCCTCAGCTGGAACATAGAGTCTGTCTCTAAATCTGACTGTACCGTCATCCCACAACTCCACCTCTGGTGTCTGGAGAACCTGCGGTAACTCTGCATCTGCCCTCTGAGCCTCGATTGCAGCATGGTACACTGCTGGCCTCATAGTTAAGCTGGCCAACACGGCTCTATCACCCTCTCGCGGAACCCTAAAGGAAGATTCCACAACCTGCTCAAATAACCTCCATTCTTGAACCATAAGATATGATACGACCGTCTTCCGACTCAAGGCGTCTGCTACCACGTTTGCCTTGCCCGGATGATAAGAAAGGTCGAGATCATAATCCTTGATAAACTCCATCCACTTGTGCTGCCTCAAGTTCAGATCCTTCTGCGTGAATACATACTTCAGGCTCTTGTGATCGGTAAAAATCTGAAATTTCTCTCCATACAAATAGTGTCGCCAGATCTTTAGTGCAAATACCACAGCTGCCAACTCTAAGTCATGAGTGGGATAGTTCTCCTCATGCTTCTTCAGCTGCCTAGAAGCATAAGCCACGACCTTACCATGCTGCATCAGAACCGCACCCAAACCTCGACGAGATGCATCTGAGTAAACCACAAATCCACCGGAACCTGATGGAAGCACCAGTACTGGAGCCGTAGTGAGGCGAGTCTTCAACTCAATGAAACTCTGCTCACACTCCTCGGTCCACACGAAACGAACTCCCTTACGAGTCAATCTCAACAAGGGGGTCGCTATCGAAGAAAAACCCTAGACAAACCGTCTATAATATCCTGCTAACCCCAAGAAGCTCCTGATCTCAGTTACTGTTGTCGGTCTGCTCCAATCCATCACTGTCTCAATCTTGGCTGGATCCACTGCAATGCCATCTCCAGAAATGACATGCCCCAGGAAGTGCACCTTATCTAGCTAGAATTCACACTTACTAAACTTGGCATAAAGTTGGTGCTCTCTCAGAACCTGCAATACCACCTGAAGATGTGTGGCATGCTCTTCCTCAGAAGAAGAGTATACCAAAATATCATCTACAAATACCACCACAAACTGATCCAGGTAGGCCCTGAAGACCCGGTTCATCAAATCCATAAAAGCCATCGGGGCATTGGTCAAGCCAAAAGGCATAACCAAAAACTTATAATGTCCATACCGAGTCCTAAGGGCCGTCTTACTAACATCAACTTCACGGATCCTCATCTGATAAAACCCTGATCGCAAGTCAATCTTTGAAAACACTTTCGCAGACTGCAACTGATCCATCAGATCATCGATCTTCGGAAGTGGGTACTTGTTCTTTATCGTCACATGGTTTAACTGTCTATAATCAATACACAACCTCAGAGAACCATCCTTCTTCCTGACAAATAGAACTGGAGCACCCCACGGAGAAGTACTGGGACGAATAAAACCCTTATCTAGCAATTCCTGCAACTGCGCCTTCAACTCAGCGAGTTCAGCCGGAGCCATCCGATACGGGGCCTTAGACAAGGGCGCCGTACCCGGTGCAAGCTCGATAGTAAACTCAACCTCTCGCTGAGGAGGAAGGCCAGACAACTCCTCAGGAAACACATCAACAAAGTCACAAACTACAGGCACCTCCCAAGGACTGAAACTACTACTAACACCAGCTAAAACAACAGAGTCAAGGAAAGCCTCACAGCCACCAACAAGCAACCTCTGGGCCTTAAAGGCATAAATAAGAATACCACGAGAAGAGAGCCTAATACCTTGGAAGTAGAAGGTCGGAATGTCCGGAATAGAGAAATGCACCCTCTTCCTGTGGCAGTCCACCTCGGCATAATAAGCCTCCAACCAGTCCATGCTCAAGATGACATCAAAGTCGCAAATGACAAGCACAACTAACTGGGTAGGTAACTCATGGCCCTCAATGGTCAAGGGAACCTCACTCAAACAGTTATAAGACAACACAAAATCCCTAGAAGGAACCTCTACCATCAGTCCATCAGACATCTCAATAACGGGTGCAGAAAGAATATCTACGAACTGCTCAGAAATAAAAGAATGTGAAGCACCCGAATCAATCAACACATACGCAGAGTTCCCAAGGACAGAAAGTGTACCTTCCACCAAGTTGGACGCACGAGCGTCCTTCCTGGTGATAGCTAGAACTCTCCCTTGGGTCCTCGGCTTCTTCTGATCACCTGGACCCTGCCCCTGACCATGCCCCTGCGGGCAATACCTCGCCAAATGGCCCTGCTGGCCACAAATGTAACACCTCCAGAAAATGCAGGACACTGAGTCCCACCGTAAGTACCACTGCAATGTCGACAAGCTGCCGGAAGCCTCTAAGCTGCCTCCTGCTGAGCACTGGACACCGACTGACTCTGTTGGCTCTGCCTGGGTCTACTACTACCACTACTGCCGCTGCTGCTGCCACCGCCTCGAATGAACCTTCTGAATCTAGAGCCGAGTGAAGACGATCCTGATCCGGACGAAGGAGCTGCTACTGCTGCTGTCTTTCCCCTGCTATGAACTGGCCCCTGAGTAGTCAGTCCCCTCTCCCGAGCTGACTGATCATGCTGTGCCTCTACTGCCGCGGCACACCTAACCGCCGATGC
Organism: Zantedeschia hybrid cultivar; assembly: GCA_030544215.1. Classification (NCBI taxonomy): domain Eukaryota; kingdom Viridiplantae; phylum Streptophyta; class Magnoliopsida; order Alismatales; family Araceae; genus Zantedeschia; species Zantedeschia hybrid cultivar. The sequence goes on along the minus strand of JARZZO010000013.1, from coordinate 6,670,121 downwards.
CAAATCTGTACAACAGTGGGATGCCACAAAACTCCTCAAATTGGACCTCAGTCCATCCACAAACCTCTAAGTTCGACGCTCCTCGTCTCTTGAAATAAAAGGCACGAACCTCCCAAACGAAACAACCTTCATCTAGTATTCAAGTACTGTCATGCTTCCTTGGGTCAACTCCATAAATTCCCTCTCTTTGGCCTTCTAGACATGTCTAGGGAAGTATTGCGCATTGAACTCCTTCACAAATGTCTCCCATGGAATCTCCCTAAGATTCCTATTCGCATATGACAAACTCTTCAAAGTAGTCCACCAGTCGTAGGCATCATCCTTCAACATGAAGGTAGCCAACGGAGTCCTCTCAACTGCCGCACAATCCATGGTATCAAAAGTCTTCTCCAACTCCCTCAACCAATGAACAGTCTCATCAGGGTCGGGACGACCGGTAAAATGAGGCGGCTTCAGCTTCAGGAATCTCTCCAGAGCAGCTGAAGGCCCTCCCTGAGTACTAGAACTCTCACTAGGGTCTCGAGTCTGGTATCTAGCCATCGTGTCCATCATAGCCTCCATGAAATGCTCCATATTCGGCCTACCGGCCTTAGATCCACTAGGGACATCTCCCCACTCTCTAATAACCGGCATCCTCTTCCTAGGAGCCATCTAATCGCCTACAATCACAAAAATCGAAAAGTTCTAATTAGAATCCTAAAACCTACACTACGCCGTGCCTGTACGGGATAATGTAATTATTTGCCGAAATTACGATATTTAACCTAGTTATTCATCTATTTGTCAGACCGAACGCTTTGATACCAACTGTAACGACCCACCACCCTATAATCAGGGATCCGATTACTAAATGAGTGCCAAATCATTAAAGTTGGAGCCAAACTAGGATCTCGATAAGTCTGGGAAATAAATGACAAACTAAATTAAACATACACATCACATCGAATTGTAAAAGAAGTGCAGAAATTAAAAGTTATTACAATTCGACTCGACTCAGCAAATAATTACATACTCCAACTGAAAAAGAAATAATTAAGCATACAGGCCATAAAAGGAAATAACAACTACATCGGGGCATACCTTGGAACAACGGCTGCTGGTGCGCAACCCAAGGCAGCACTCTCCTCGCTACGCCTACCTGGAACCCTCACCTGAAAACCGCAGGGGCTAAGTCTCATCGAAAAAGACTCAGTAGGGATCTTTCGATCCCTACCACCCACTCACACACCCACAAATGCAGTACATAAATATAGGCAATTTAACTAAAGCAAGCAGTAACACAATTTCGATATAAAACACACACATTTATAATTGTAACATGTACGATTCTGAAACTACTACAAGGTCCACAACTAGCGTCTCGGCTAAACACACAAGTCACACGGCTGAACGCGGAAAACACCGACCCGCTGAGACCAAACAGCAACCCCTCGGATAACACACTGGCTACTCCGGCCTGACACGGCTCAAGGTGGTCCTGCTTCCCCCAGCACGAGTGACACTCCGAATGTACCACTCCCACACTGGTACTAGCTATACCCCAGAGTACACCAGGTGACCCTCTCTCTAGGCGTCACCCCACCACTCCCACACCGGCGCCCTGTCACTTCTACACCGACACAGGGTGCCTAAGCGCTAACAACTGTCACTCTAAGTCTACGATTGCACAAAACGCAACACGGTGCGATCCGATCACATAGAAATCATCATCCTTAAGCATGATTTCAAGCATGCGATTAACCAGACTATCTATCAATGTAAACACATGTTAATTGCAGGAATTAATGAGATTCTGTCTTGAATCGCGTCGCCCAAGGCCGACATCATTCAAGCCTCCTAAACTGCTTCATGTGAAAATGGGCCTCAGAATATGGCCTAAATCGCGTCGTTCAAACGGGTCGCCGTTTAAAAGGCATCACTGTCCCTAGTCGCGTAATAACGACAGAAACAGAGATAGGCCTCGTGGTGATCTGAACTTAAAACGCGTCGTGCATGAAAGTTGCCGTTCAAAAGGCGTCGCTGTCCTTGGATGCTCATCAGTCTAGAGACAGAGTCTGTTATTTGGGCTAAATCGCGTCGCGAGTGGAAGCCGTTTTTCTAAAAGGCGTTGCTGTGCCCCGACGCCATTTAACCCTCACAGACACGTTCTTCCTCTGCCATCTCCCAATACACGGGGTGGGATTTCCTCTCCCAAATCGTATAAAAGATCACAAAGTAGAGGAGGAGGAGAAGAACCTAAATACCCATTAAAACTCCCCAATTTCTAATTTCATGCAATTAGTGTTTTCACCCCAAAAATCCCATAAACATGCTTCAAAACGGGAAAAAACATGGTTTTGAACAAAATACAACGGGGATCGTCACCCTACTGGTTACTCGAACTCCTCCTAGCTCCAAGCATCCAACCCGCCTCGCCACACGCCGCCGCCGGTACTGCCGTGGACGCCGTTACTCCACTGGGACGTCGATCGCCGTCCGAAGAGAAATGCGCCGCGGAGGAAGTGGTGGTGGTACTGGAGGAAGTTGGGAAGTTAATGGAGTGGAGGGAGAGGAGGAATGGGGAGAGGAGAGGAAGGAGAGGGGGAAAGGGTGCCGTAGGTTGGAGGGAAGAGAGGAGAGAGAAGAGAAAGGAGAGAATGAGGGAAAGGAGGGAGGGTGCGCAGGGTCAAATAGAAACTGGGGAAAACACGTCGTCCAAGTCCGACGTCATTCAGATGACAAGACCGGGCTGTACTCTGACATACCAGGGTCGTACTCTCAATGGCGTCGTCCATACAAGACGCCATTCTGACGATAACACCGGGGCTGTGTTGGATTTCTCGGGTTTCTCCAGATCGCTCATGCAGCGGAAAATAAAATAAAAAACGGCGATCCGTTTTTCCCGTTTCGAATAAATAAAACTTCAATAATCGGATTATCGAATCTCACTGTGTGCGGATTCAAATCCGCAACCGTTTGGTTCCGTCCGTGCGACACCGCAAGCCGCGCAAGCGCCCGGCCTCTAACGGAGTCTACGCGATCTTCCCCGCGACGGATATCCTCGCGTTCCTTGTTCTTCGCAGCCCACGAAACCTCCGCCGGTCGCCGCAACGATCGCCGCAACGCGCGGACGATTTCCCATCGAACGGGAGTCGGAGAAGTGGTGGAGCAGATCCGGATCTGTCTAGGACGCCAGAGAGAGAGAGAAACAGAGGAGGGGCGGCTAGAGTTAGCAGCAGCTTGTCCTGCTCAGCCCGTTCGCTATGTTTTATACTAACCGCGCGGTTTTTCATAAAACCCCCGGTTTATATAAAACCCACTTATTTATCCATCGCCTTGAGAATCATTTGCGTGTGACCCTCTAGGCCCAATTACCAGTCCGGTTAACAGCCTAATAAGCCCAGTAACTCCTTAATGGCTTTATTAATCAATTAATAACTCTTTATTAATTAATTAATCAATCGAATTGATGTCGCACATCGAATTCGACCGGGCCTCCGATCACGTTGGGTGCCAAGCAACTCCGCGTGAACCTGGAAGGTATCGGGGTTAAGCAACCCACTCTTGGAACCTTCCTGCCGACAGTTACCACGTGGATATAATCCTTCATTCGTACAATGCTCTCGAGTCAACTAAGGGTGTGGCGTGCTGTCAAACTCTAACCGGTCGACTCACTTAGATTGGATGCCGCTGATAAATCTCGGAAAACTCCTTTCCCGATATTATCGTCTGCCCTGGCCAGGGACTTCCACGCATCCTTCCTAGAGTATTCTCTCTCTAAGTACCGAGAGCGAATGATTCCTTATTGACACACAATTCCCTTCGACAGTATTCCGCTGTACCCAATCCTTGGCGTTTTAGAATCCCGTGGCTAGAGATTCGTAAACCAAGGTCAAAGCACAGAAGTCTACCGACAAGGTGTCCTTGGTGTCTCAGGTCCGAGGACCATACACGCAACTGCGACAATAGAATCAAGTTGGTTGACAGTGAGGTACAATACCATCCAGCGATTCAGTCGGATCAGTTCAGTTGAACTCATTCTCCAATGAGAACCTACAGATTCGCCTTAGTGTCTCCACACAAGTGACTTATGAGATCAATCACCCTCATCATATGAGCAGGAGTAATCTGTACAAGTCTAACCGGATATCCAATGTCCTTCTCGGATATCCGTCGACTAGGAACGATTAAGAATTTGTGTGTTTAAGTGATCAGTCTCATTAGTATGATCTCATCATAATATGATCACTATCGCACATGTTCACGGACTTCATTATGAGACGATAATTAATACGATTTCACATAATGAATATTATGCCATTATATTAATAAATGAACGAGATTTACATAGTCAGATTGGCTTGTAGGCCACCTTTATACAGTAATCCTATAGACTCTAGGTGACGCTCAAACACAATTTGAGCCAAGGGCTTTGTCAGTGGATCTGCTACATTGTCGACGGATGGAACTCTTTCCACTACTATATCTCCTTTGGATATGATCTCTCTGATAAGATGAAAGCGCCTCAGAATATGCTTCAATTTCTGATGAGACCGCGGCTCTTTCGCTTGCGCAATCGCTCCATTGTTGTCGCACAACAGCGGAACTGGTTCTGAGATACTGGGAACTACGCCGAGGTCGGTGATGAATTTCTTCAACCACGCTGCTTCCTTGGCGGCTTCAGCTGCAGCGATGTACTAAGCTTCAGTCGTCGAATCTGCAGTGGTTACTTACTTAGAACTCTTCCAGCACACTGCACCTCCATTCAAAGTAAACACGAATCCCGATGTAGACTTGCTATCATCTGGATCTGACTGGAAACTCGAGTCAATAAAGCCTCGTAGTTTCAAGTCACCTCATCCATAGACAAGAAACATATCCGTAGTTCTTCTCAAGTACTTAAGGATACATTTCACTGCCTTCCAATGCTCTTCGCCTAGATCGACCTGAAATCTACTCGTAACACTTAGAGCAAATGCAACATCAGTCCGTGTACATAGGATGGCATACATGATAGATCATAAGGCAGAAGCATAGGGTACTCTATCTATGAATGCCCTCTCATCAGCAGTCTTAGGAGACTGCTCCTTTGAGAGACTAATTCCATGTCTCATCGGTATGAGACCTCTCTTGGAATTTTCCATGCCAAACCTTTTGACTATGGTATCTATGTACAAGGATTGGGTCATTCCAAGCATCCTCTTTGATCTATCTCTATAGATCCGTATTCCCAATACGTAGGATGCTTCTCGCAAATCCTTCATGGAGAAGTGTTTCGACAGCCAGATCTTTACTGATGACATCATAGCTACATCATCTGCCAGATTTCATAATCAAAAATTTTATTAAGCCTAGTGGTCCCCATTCTAAACTCCAACCTAATTGGGAAGGTCGTATGTAATCAAAGATGTGCTCCTTTGAGAGACTAATTCCATGTCTCATCGGTATGAGACATCTCTTGAAATTTTCCATGCCAAACCTTTTGACTATGGTATCTATGTACAAGGATTGGGTCATTCCAAGCATCCTCTTTGATCTATCTCTATAGATCCGTATTCCCAATACGTAGGATGCTTCTCCCAAATCCTTCATGGAGAAATTTTTCGACAGCCAGATCTTTACTGATGACATCATAGCTACATCATTCCCAATGAGTAGTATGTCATCTATGTAAAGAACTAAGAAGGTGACTGCACTCCCATTGGTCTTCTTATATACGAAAGGCTCATCTTCATTCTTAATGAAGTCATAAGACTTGACAGCCTTGTCAAATTTTATGTTCGAGCTCCGGGAAGCCTGCTTCAGCCCATAAATGGACCTCTGAAGCTTGCACACTTTATCTGGAGATTCTTTGGATGTGAAGCCTTCCGGTTGTATCATATACACCTCTTCCTCAAGGTTACCGTTGAGGAAGGCAGTCTTCACATCCATCTGCTAGATCTCATAATCTTAATGTCCAGCAATGGCGAGTAGAACTCTGATCGACTTTATCATGGTAACTGCTGAGAAAGTCTCGTCATAGTCAATTCCTTGCCTTTGACGATATCCCTTTGCCACCAACCTTGCCTTATAAGTGTCGATCCGTTCATCATCACCGATCCTTCTCTTAAAGATCCACTTGCAACCGATGGGTACAATACCCTCAGGCAAGTCCTCCAAGTTCCAAACTTGGTTGGTGTACATGGACTGAATTTCTGAGTTCATGGCTTCTCGCCATTTCCCGGCGTCTGGGCCTTCTATGGCCTCCTTGTAGGTTTTAGGAAAATCATCCTCATTATATTCTACCTTAGACTCACCTTCAGCGATATGTCCCACATATCGTTCGGGTAGTCTAGGTAATCTACCAGATCTATGAGACTCATGTGTGTGTACTTGAACAGATTCAGGAACTGATATCTTATCTGATAATAATGCAGCTATTTGGGGATCTGGAACCTCTTCCAGTACTATTTTACTCCCACTGTCCTCCTGGAGAAGGTATTCCTCTTCCAGGAAGACAGCTTTCCTGGCGACAAACACTTTTTGTTCACCAGGATGGTAAAAATAATATCCAAAGGTTTCCTTCGGATATCCCACAAACCTGCATTTATCAATTCGTAATTCCAACTTGTCTAGATCATGCCTCTTTACATAAGAAGGACAACCCCAGACTTTAACATATTTAAATTATGGTTTCCTGCCTTTCCATATCTCATATGGAGTAGAGGCCACAGACTTGCTGGGTATTCTGTCTAGTAGGTATGCTGCTGACTCTAGAGCATACCCCCAGAGGGACACTGGTAATCCCGAAAAGCTCATCGTGGATCGTACCATGTCCAATAAGGTGCGATTCCTCCTTTCCGATATACCATTCATCTGTGTTGTATATGGAGGGGTTAGCTGAGAAAGGATACCATTATTCTTTAAGAATTGTGTGAAATTAGTACTCAAGTATTCTCCTCTTCGATCTGATCGAAGAGGTTTAATACTCTTTCCTAACTGCTTCTCTACCTCATTCTTGAACTCCTTAAACTTTTCAAATGCTTCCGACTTGTACTTCATTAAGTACACATAGCCAAACCTTGAGAAGTCGTCGGTGAACGTGATGAAGTATGAGTAGCCACCTTTGGCTTGGGTGGACATGGGACCACATACATCCGAATGTATTAGTTCCAAAATATCTTTGGCACGTTCTCCATATCCAGTAAACGGAGATTTTGCCATTTTTCCCATAAGGCAGGATTCACATGTCACAAACGATTCATAATCGAATGCAGTTAAGTAACCATGCTTGTGCAACTTTTGCAACCTGCTTTCACCAATGTGCCTAAGTCTACAATGCCACATGTAGGCTTGGTTCACACAATTCTTGCTCTTCTTAAGAGCATTATCAATTTGAAGATTGTAATAAGAAACATCTAAGAGATATAGACCGTTGACTAAAGATGCCGAAGCTATTGATTTATTACCATAATATATTGAACAACTTCTATTTTCAATAGTCAACCTATATCCTATCTTGTCCAAACAAGATATTGATATGATGTTCTTTGTTATGCTAGGAACATAATAACAATCTTCTAATAGTAAGACATCTCCTGATGGAAGCCTGAGGTTTGCTGTCCCAACAACAATCGCCGCAAATTTTGCGTCGTTTCCTAGTCTCAATTCCACCTCACCTTGTCTCAGCTTGCGCTTACTTGTCAACATCTGTACATCATGGCAGATATGAGAAGCACATCTGGTATCTAATATGTAAGGATCGAGACTTTCGGATCCGGTTTTCGGGTCGGACCCCCGTTGTTCTAGCCCTTGTGAGGGGCGGAGGTTCTGAGTCGAATCGCGTCAGGACCTCGAGACGCGTTTTAAACGGCGTCCACCGTGGCAGACGCGTTTCAGGTTCTGCCACATGGGTGCCACGTGGACTGACCTTGGGCCGCGAGAGTACGGCCCTGTCAGGTCGTCTGAACGGCGTCCGTATGGGCCGACGCCTTTCAGACTGCGACCCTGGGTGTGTCAGAGTACGGCCCTGACAAGTTGTCTGAATGACGTCTGTGTAGGACGACGCGTTTCAGAATCTTGTCAGAGCGGCCGTCATGTCACCTGATAGGCGTCCGTGCATGTCGACGCGTTTTAGCCAGTTTCTGGTTAACCCCGCGAGCCCTCCTTCTTTCCCTCATTTTCTCCTACTCTCCTTCTCTCCTTCTCCTCCGGCGACCGGCGGCGACCCCCTCCTCCTCCCTCTTTTCCTCACACCATTTCGCCTCTCCCTCCACTCCATCCTCTACCTGGCTCCTACCCCTACCACCCCCACTTCCACTGCGGCGTTCTGCTCTCCGGACGGAGGCCGACGTCACGGTGGGGCTAGGACGACCTCGGCGGTACCGGCGGCGGCGTGGGGAGAGACAGGCGGACGGCTTGAAGCTCGGAGGCGTTCGAGTGTCCGGTAGGGTGACGTTCCCCATAGCATCGTGATTAAAACCATGTTTTTTCTCGTTTATGCATGTGGTAGATCTTTGATTTGGGGGTTAGAATGAGCATGTTCAGGAGTTCATTTGATGATAAGGGGGATTTCCATGAATGTATTGCCTATGGATGGTATTGTTTCTCTTCTTCCCTCCGTTTTAGGTTTGTTTGGGGTTGGAAAGGGAGCCCTCGGGCTTAGGGCGATCCTGGCTCCTGGGCTTGAAAGACGTCGTGCATGGACGACGCCTTTTTGAAGGGCGTCGGGCCATCACGACGCCTTTTAGACAGGAATCGCCTGACAGGCAGTCTGCCAGGTCGGGAATTCAGAGCTTAAAAGACGTCATGGGTGAACGGCGCATTTTTGAATGGCGTCAGGCACCCACGACGCCTTTTAAGGCAGAAAATCCCCTGAGTAAAGGTCTTGGAATTTCCGGATTTCCGTGTTGAATGGCGTCTGGGGATGTCGACGCCTTTTAAACGGCGTCCTCTGGTGTCGACGCCTTTTAAAGCCAGATTATGAAGACTGATTTATATGAACCTATACATGGAGCTTGAATGGCGTCGACCTCGGTCGACGCGATTCAAGACAGAATCCCACTAATTCATGCCAGTAAAACGTGTTCATACTGCTAGATAGTTGGTTAGCACATGTTTTAATGCACCCGATAGAGATGGATTCCTCATGATCGGATGGTTCTATGTGTGTTATGCGATCGCGGGCTTTTCACGTGACCGGATCGCACTGTGTTGGGTTTTCAGTTACTGTGGACCTGGAGTGACATTGTAGCACTTTATCACCCTGTGCTGGTAGGGGCGTGAGCACAGCGCCGGTGGGGGCGTGGGCGGGGTGACGCCTAGTGAGAGAGGGTCACCTGGTGAACCCCGGGGTCAGTTAGTACCGGTGTCGGAGTGGTACATTCGGAGAGTCACTCATGCTGAGGGAAGGGGTAGTCACCTGAGCCGGTTGGGCCGGAGTAGCGAGCGTGCTATCCGAGGGGCTACTCCTTGGTCTCAGCGGGTCGAGGTTTTTCCCACCGTTGTTTGTACGGTCGGCGAGTTCTATCGAGACGGCAGTTGTGGGTTTTCTAACGGTTGATTTAGAATGTGCATGATTATTATATTTCGACTGCATGTGTTCTCACGTAGAGAATTAGATATTGTACCTGCCACCACACTTGTTACTTTTCTGTTAGCTGTACTTTACACTTGTGGGTGTATGCGTGGGCAGTGGGGATCGAAGGATCCCTACTGAGTCTTGTCTTGAGACTCACCCCTGCGGTTTTCAGGTGAGGACTCCCAGCAGACTTAGAGCGGCGTGTGCGGCCGGGTGTGGTGTGCCTTCAGCGGTTGTTCCGGGGTATGCCCCGATGTAGTTGTTATTTATCTTTGGCCTGTATGTTTAATTATTTCCTTCTGTTGGAGAATGTAATTATTTGCTGTATCGAGTCGCATTGTAATAATTTTAATTCCTGCACTTTTATTTCAAGTCAATGCGATGTGAATGTTTAGCTTAGTTTATTATTTATTTCCCATACTTACTAGATCCTGGTTTGATCCCAAACTAATGATTCGGTACCCATTTAGTAATCGGATCCCCGATTATAGGGTGGCGGGTCGTTACATAATATCCAAGATGTGGAATCTCTAACTGACAAGTTGATATCTATCATATAGACATCTGAAGCTTCTGATATCTTCACTTTTCTACGAGCTTTATCGTTAAGGAACTCCTTGCAGTTCCTCTTCCAGCGACCATTCTACTTACAGTAGAAGCAGTCACCCTTTACTACTCCTTTGCCTTTGTCCTTCGATCTTATATCGTTAGCTATCATCTCTGTGTCAAGGGCATCTAATGCCGGTTCAGCAGGATGATCAGCTTCAAGGACAAAGTCAATGTGTTCAGATCTGAAGACATTCTTCAAGTTTATGAACCAATCCAAGTAGATCATGTAAGTCAAAAGGGCATCAAGTATGCCGCGGAGTGGGTTATTCGACGACATAATTTCCTACAGGAGATAAGTAAAATCTATTTAGCAGATGTTCAATTATTAAAAATAAAACAAGACATAGTCTTTTGTTCAAGTTTTAACTCCCACTAATTTTCGACGGACTGTATAACCCTCAGTTATACAGAACGGGAGACGCCGACAGTCTCCTTGTGGGGATCAGAATCTCAATGACTTGCACTACAGCCTTGTGGATAGCACAGCAAACTGTAATGCAATCAAAGAGCACCCAACTCATGGGACTTGCAACTCCTTGCAATATCTGATCATAGCTTCGGTCCCCAGAGATTTAATAGCCTTGTGGATAGCACAAAAAACCACTAATTCTGGTCTAAGCTAACCATCGTTACGCGACGAGCATAGATTTGCATGCAGCCCTTGTGGATAGCACAACAAAGCTACATGGTTCCTCTACTCTGATCATATAGGCATCTAATGCCATAGCCACAGTTTCTCCTCCCAATTAAACTGGCCTTGTTGATAGCACAACAAACCTGCCTAAACTGATTCGAATCCTATGACTATAACGATGGTGGACCACGTGGTAAGTTCTTAACTACTCACGTTATGACTTAGAGTTTATCCGAGAGTATTTAGATAACTTTTATCTTGATCTCTCCTAGGTGATAGTATATAAATATATCGTATATATTTACTAAATACTATACCTGCTTTGATTCATAATCAAAAGAAAAGAATGCATCACATACATGTCTAGTGTGGTCATGGATAGCATAGTGGGTTTGACTGGAGCCAACAGTCAAACGCACACACAATCTAGCATGACATTTACATTAGATAACCTGGAAACACATAGGCAAGAGATCTCCATCTTTTCGCCTTCCTAGTTCCAGCTGTGGATCGTCTTCGCTCCTTCCTCGGTTACGTCGATCAGATTACATTAATTCTAGAGTCACATGTAATTAGAAGAGAGCCTTATGGCGAGTACAAGAGAGAGGAAGGTAGAAATACATCGGAGTATGAGAGAGGGAGAGATACGCAGATCTCTATTTATTAACAATTTAATAAATATCCATCGTCCACGATCAACATAATCCATTCATCACATGAATAATTAAATAAGTACATATCCATGACCATGGTGTGTTTTAAACATTCCACACATGATATAGCGCGTCACATGGCTAAAATAAAAGAGTTTTCAAAATATTTAATTTTGGTTTTCAAAAAACTTGGATCCAATCAAAATTGGTATTTGAATTTCGAAAACACTTTTAATTAACTTAACATGCAATCAAATCTAATTTAAAAGCATTAAAACACACATCATATGTGCACACACTCAAAATTAATAATTTCAGATTATTCAATGCAAATTAAAACAATTCTAATAATCTAACACTTAGATTAAATCCTATTAATAATCTAACAATTAGACTATTAATAACTAATCTAATTCTTAGACTAGTCCAACAAAGTTAATTAACAATTTAACACTTAAATTATTAATTAATTCTAATTATTTAATTAACTACTAATTGTAGACATGCTAATTTTGACATCATTTTGAGTAAATTTCATATCATATAATAATGCCTCAGAATGGTCTGATATGTAATCATTGGTTAATTTTTATTAATCTTTTTTGGGTCTAAATAGTGTCGGGTCAAACAGACATAATTTAAATTAATCAATTAAATTAATTTTAACTCAAATTTTAATTAAAATATGAAGAAGTTTAAAAGACGTCGACCTGTGTAGACGCCATTTAAAGTTTATTCCTATTTTGATGTTTAAATTTGAATTTTAATTAATTGATTAATTAACTAAAAGACGTCTTTCAGACATGACGCCATATAGGTTTCCTAAGTTGTTTCTACCTCTTTTCCGGATGTTTATCCTTATCTTAATTATTATAAAAGGCGTCTTTACATGGAGACGCGTTTTAGATAATTATAGATAATGATGAATTTTTTCTGGATGTTTATCCTTATCTTAATTAGCTAAAAGGCGTCTTCAATGGGCGACGCGTTTTAAATAATTACAGATAAAGATGAATTAATATGTATTTATCTGTTGGTTAAGCTGGATAAACTTCAAAATTTCTCCATGTAAATCTGCGGATGTAAAGAAGTCTATAAATACCCAGCCTCTTGGACGAGTGACAGTTAGTGATATTGAGTGATAATTAGTAATTATTTTGGTGGTGATTAGAGCAAAGGAGTTTTGAAGGCGACGTCCAAACGCTGAGGTGCTGCTGCTTCTAGGAGTCGGCATCCTTTCTTCATCCTTCTAAGATCCATTGAAGACCAAGGCTTTCCAGGGGCCATCCAACTTAGCTTTAAATTAATTTCTGCATATTTCTCACATTTTCATCACATTAGCCTCACATTTTCATCACATCACTCCATACAACACACACACACACTAGCATTATTTTCTAAACCTATTTATTAAAGGGGTTTAAAAGACCACTCAACAAGTAAGTTCACCTGTTTAGTTGCATGTTTAAAATCTCTTTTGGAATGGATACTACTTCTGCCTGAGTTCTCATTGTTCTTTATTTCTTTTCCATTTCTTGCAAAGTACAAAAGGAGAATCAAAGGGAGGGAATCAACAACGAACAACAAGGAATCTGGATGATCCTCAAAACTCAATAGCAGCCAAAGCAAGAACAAGGATAGAAAGGACTCTCTTTCTTCAGCTGGCTGAAGGAGGGGAACCAAGAACTCAACATCTCCCACGTCCAAATAGGTAGGCGATCAAATCTTTCTTTTGGAACTTTTTAGTCAAAAGTTTCTAGCGATCACATCACCTAGTTTCTTTTTAATAGGTTTATTTTTCACCTAAACAATATAATTTTCATGATAATCACACACTCAATTTAAGCACTCACAGCTTTTTTGGCGATCACGGTGGGACTTGGTCTCGCCATCTTTTTAATTATTTGTTCTTGCTTTTATCAATCGGGCACCCACGGTGCACCACCTATGTCTCTCGACACGCCCTCACCAATTGGTGAGTTTTTAGTTTAGTTGTTATTCCTACGTGCACCACGTACACACCCCTGCGGCAAGATCTTGCCCTCCCCGTTGATTAGTTGAAAAGCTATTTTTGTGATAAAAGATTGTGTGATTGATTGATATTTCAGTTGTTTATTTGATAAAATCATCCTGTTAAAATTTGAAACAAAAAAAGATTTGCATGAGCTGATTATTTATCGTTTTTATCCTGTTTTGAGGGGGAATCGATCCAGAAATTCCTCCTGGAAAACTGAATATGTGACTTGAAAAGCGTCCAGGAGCAGCGACGCATTTCAAACTGTGTCGCCAAACCCAGACGCCTTTCAGGCAATTTTTCTGCTGTTTGCTGCCTGAGCTTCTGCAAAAAAATAAGGCTATGTTTGAATAGCGTCGACCAACAGCGACGTGATTCAGGCAGTTTCTTATTTCTTCTTCAGTTCTCAGATTTTTGATCTGTGTGCTATTACCCATTATGTATTAAGCATTAGAGGCCACCCAGGCTACAGGTCATACGCACTGAGGCTAACACCCTCCTCTTCTTAGGAACACCCTTCTTGACGTCCTCAACTCTCTATGATTGGGTCGGTCCCTCGATCATACTAGAGTGGTTGGCGTTAAAGACCTCCATAAGTCCCCAAAATCAAGGTATTCCTCCTTGATCATCGGGCTGGTTGTACCAATTGAAGTCTCAGTTAGATTTTCATAACGTTGTGAGAGAAAGCCATAGAATATAACGGTGGAAATTGAACTGAAACTAGGATCCTACCCCTTGAGTGAATTTGTGATTAATTAATCCAAATAACCCAACAAGGAATCCTAAAATCACGTTAAACATCCACTTGTTTGCTAATCTCTGTACAACTTGTTTGCCAATCTCTGAAAAAAATTTAACATCATGCTACTTCGGTCAGGTAGAGACTTGAGCATGGCTCCAGATGCCATAGTCAACTATAAGGGAGATGCTAATGCCCCTCGTGACTCTGATTACCCCTTTTAAAGTGGGGGAGATGCTGATGCCTCCCGTAATTCTCATCCTTGTCCAGTTCGCTATGAGGGGAATGTCCTAACCCTTCTTCATTGTGCTCACGATCAATATCCTGATCTTCCTCCCCACGTACATGCGGTTCCTAATCCGATTTTTGAGGGGGACATGAATCCTAATGATCCCTCGTCTTCCGATCCTTCGGATCTTGTAAATGCTTTGGGAGTTCTTGCCTCCCGTCTGGACCCTCAACAGTTCGAGGCGATCCAGTCCATTTTGAAGGGGAAGGCGCCCATGCAGTCTGCCGAGCCGAACCCTGCGGCTCCCCCTGCCATCCCTCAACAACCTCCTCATCATCCTCCCTTCATTCACCAGGCCATGGAAGGCCTCCATGTCTCAACTTGTCGGCCAGCTGGGCCGCAACTTTCCTCTTCTAGGCAACCGGTCAGACCGCTGACGCTTGCTTATCAAAATGCCCTCGGGCATGGCGGAAGCTCTGCCGGACCTCCACTTTATTGTCCTCCCTGTCCTACGTACTCTAGGCAACAGGCCTATCAAGTACCTCCACCTCCCCCTCCTCCCCAGGCTGATCCGACAACGCAAGCATTGCTGGCAAAGATGGAGCGCATAGATGAACAATTCAACAACCTCCAGAAGATGATGGGGGTCAAAGTTGCACCAGAGATCAATTTACCAAGTCTGCCTGTGTTCCACCTGCCACCCTCTGAGATGCCAGTGTTCCGAAAATACAACGATACTGGTAACCCCTTCACTCACTTGAAGGAGTTCATGTATAAGTCGTCCTTCTGGCAAAACGACAAGAGGTCGTTGGCCTTTTTGTTCAGGAGATCTTTAGAGGGACCAGCCCTTGAGTGGTTCTTTTATTTAGAACCCTCTGAAGTAGAGAACTACAGTATCGTCTCTCGAAAATTCATTCAATGATACCAGGACAGAGTTGCCCCCTCCCTGTCCATTACTGACCTAGTAGCAGAAAAGATGAAGCCCGATGAGGAGTTCGTCAGTTTTGCCGACAGATGGAGGGGCTTGGCTGAAAAAGTGAAAGATCACTTGTCTGAGTCGGAGCAAGTAAAGATGCTGATTTCCAATGCTACGCCTCAGTTCAAATTAGTCATCTTCCTGAACAATCTGACCAGCATGGCAGAGCTCTATGAAAGAGCGCGGTACTGTCAGAATGCTTTTAAAGACGCTACATTCTCTAGCGTCTTTAATCCTCACCGACCTAGCAGGCCTCCACCTCGGAAGCCTGGAGTGCCAAATTCCCCTAGCACAGGTCCGACTACTGAGGGCACGCTCTCTCATGAGCAGGTTAGCAGTATGAACAATAACCAGCCCCAATTTGTGAGGAGTCAACAGCCACAGTACTAGCGGCCACAGCAGGCAAACCAGCAGAGTTACAGGCAGCAGCCAAACCCCCAGTATCAGCATCCCCAGTTTTAGCGGCCCCAGCAGCCGAACCAGCAACAGCAACAGCAACAGCCACAGTAGCTGCCGCAACGGCAGTTACAGTACCAGCCTCCGCCACAGCAGTATCAGCAACAACAACAGTACCAGCCGCGCGCACCGCTGGCGTATCACAATGTCCCTCCTCCTGCTGACTACAACCAGTAGAGAAGACCTCCAGGCCCGAAGAGGGCAGAGTATCCAGTCCTCCCAGAGTCCTTGGCGGACATTTTTAGTGCTTTAATGGCAGCCAATGCCTTGGTCCTGCCAAGAGAAAAGGCAATCTGGCCCCAAAATGCCGATACTTCCAGGTATTGCTATTTCCACAGGCAACCTGGACATACCATTGACACCTGCTTCCAATTCAGAGATTATATTCATGATCTCAACGAGCAGGGAGGCATTGACTGGGAAGAGATGAAGAAGTACATATCCGTCTTAAAGGCGAGGAGACCACAGTAGCAGCAGCAACAGCAATCGAGAGCACCAGTGCAGGCAGCAGTGCCACCGAACATGGGTATAGTGCAAAACCCACTTCCAGAGCATCAAAATCAGAACCAAGTTGCCCCTATTATGACAAATAGCCGGTCTGAGGCTAACCGAGGGCAACAGTGGAAGATAGATGACTCTTCCTCTATTTATTCAACGGGTCACACTTCGAGTACCGCAGAACAACCACCACGCCGCACCATCCACATACCTAGGCCACAGTCCATTACCATCACCCCTATACCCACACCCGCATACCACTCACCCGCACCCACTAACCCGTTACCACCACCCACCTTCCTCAAACCCATTATTCCTCATGCCACTACGCCTCCGTTAAACAACCCCCCACAGGCCAATTACGCACCCCTCATGCCATCCAAACCATTACTCCGCGTACCATTCCCTACACCACCCATTACCACTACCACTTACCCAGATACCATCCAACCATCTAAACCGCTACTACGCATGCCATTCCCCACTTCATCCGCACCAACCAATTACCCTCCCACCATCCAACCATCTAGACCTCTTATCCGCACCACGCCACCACCACCTAATCCTGCGCCATCACCCACATACCAACACTCTACACCATCCGCACCATCCAACCCTGCGGTACTCAAGTTATCACCCGGACCTTCCATGGCTGAAGAACATGCGCTCCGGAGTGGGAAGATTTTCAACAAGGTCTTTCCTCAGTCGACAATTAGAGACGACCCATCACATCCGTCGGAAGAAGCACACAATGAAGAGAGTGCACCAGGCAGTCAATACGACCTGCTGAAGCACCTTGATAGAACACCGACACGAATCTCCGTGCTTGAACTGATTAAAAGATCAAAGACCCACCAAGAAGCTCTGATGGAATATTTGCAGAAGGTGATGGTCAACGAGGACGTGCCGGTGGAGAAGATTGCCGCACTACTAGTTCCTCAGAGGGATCAACCCTCTATTTCATTCCATGTCTCGGAACTAGCACCGCTAGCAGCCAGGAGTATGGCTCTGAGAATTACGGTCAACAACTGTAAGAAGGCCGTAGATGCATGCCTGGTTGACACAGGGGCTTCTATCAATGTCTTGCCTCTGAAGACCCTTGAGTTGTGCGGTGTGCCCAAGGAAAAATGGCTGCCTAGCCCAATCTCCGTTATAGCATATGATAATTCCACCCGTTCCCCTCTGGGAATAGTCTATTTGAAAGTGGAGCTAGGCCCTGTGTGTCATGCTGAGGTCGAATTTCACATTTTGGAAATCGACCCTTCTTTCAATGCCATTTTGGGTCGTCCTAACATAAAAACCCTCGAGACGATTCCTTCCACGAATCATCAATGCCTCAAATTCCCCTACAAAGGACGAATTATCAAAATTACGAGCATGCCGATCCTTGCTGCTGCTCACTCTCTGAATACCAAGCCCACTTCTTCACCTGGCCGACAACCTTTTTTATCGGTATTACAGGTCTACCATCCAGTGGCTGATCCTTTGAAAACCGCCACTATTACTCCTTATCCATTAAATGCCATAAAAAGGGGGAAGTGCATGAGTACCCCTGGATGGAAGATAATGATGAAGAATGGTTATCAGCCTGGAAAGGGCCTAGGTACATAGTTACAAGGCAGGACCACTCCCGTCAAGGACCACCGAGGAACATCTGGAAACGGCCTGGGCTATAGGCCAAGAAAACTGAAGCAGGACATTGTTCAGCAAGAAGAGAATGAAGGCGGCCAGAAAGTCTGGGAGACGATGTCTACACCACACAAGGAAGGTCGGGACCCCTTGACATGGACTCTATACACTCATTTTGTAAAGGGGCCCGTAATAAGCCATGACAACACGGTGGTCATTACTTCATGTTTTGACCTCCACGATATATATGGGAGAGACTTGACTAGACATTGCTCAGAACTGCTCATGTACCAGTCCTTGGAGGCTCTGCGGCCTATGAAGAGGAGGAAATTCCAAGACCCTGAATGTGAATGGTACAGGTGGTTCGATTTAAGGGATCTATATATCGCACTGAACAGGCTGTTTCTCGATCCTGTAGAACCCAAGTGGCCGCCACAGATCGATGAGCTGATCGAAGGTCCTGGTGTTATTTTCGACAAGAGGATACTGTTGTCTGAGGAGACTGATCAAGGGGAGCCAGATGACCCCTATGAAGTTGGCTATACTACGGATTTGCTCTGGAGGGGGACTTATCCTTCTCATGTTTTCATGCTTCACACTTTGTTTCGCACTTTGCTCCTAACCCCGACTTGGTCGCGGGTCATTATTGAAGATATTCCACGGGCTCCGCCCGTCATGATTACTCTGTCCCCACGGGACCTCATTCCACAACCTCCTCTCGATCTAGAGAGGATGTATGATTTAATCTGGGACATACTGCTGTATGATCCCCCTAATCCTTTGGCCTTAGTGCCACTTCTTTTATCCCATTCTCCTTCTATTCATCTTCATTTTTGTTTTATATTTAATTCTTCTATTACCCAAAAAAAATGCCAATTTGGCAACAAATTTCTCCCAGATCCTCATTGAGGAAACCTCTTACTTGTCCGATTGTACCCCATTGAGCGGGTCTTTCGGTCAAGATTCTCTTCTAGATCTACTCTGCCCCTCCTCTCGGAAGGATTCTCCTGTATTTTCGTCTGTATCTCATGATTTTCTTTCTGCTTCATCTTCATTAGGTCAGAATAGGGAGTCTAGTGAAGTTAGGCAGTCTAGCTCTAGGCAGGTTAGTTAGGTTAGGAAGTCTAGAAAGTCTAAGGGTAGACGAATTCCAGATAGATACCTCCAGGACTTAGCTGATAGATGCCTTTCTTGCTCGATGATCCCTTAGCTATTAGAAAATCCTATTCAGATGCCAGAAGACTGTATGGACGATGAGTCAGTCAATGATGGATATGGGGTGTATTAGTTGATACATGAAAAAGACCCCATTGTTGAAGATGAGGAAGATGACGAGGACGTAGCTGAAGCATATGTCAGTGGAGTGAAAAGATTCGATGAACCCTCAGCTGCCGTAGAAGAGCCCACTAAAGAAATCAATTTAGGGTCTGAAAACGAACCTAAGGTTGTCCTCGTTAGCAAGAATCTTTCTGAAGAGGATGAGAAGGCAATGGTACAAGTTCTTAAAGACTAGAAGGACACTTTCGCCTGGAGTTATGAGGATATGCCGGGGTTGGACTCATCATTAGTGGAACATAGGTTGCCATTAAAGGATGGAGCTAGTCCGGTCAAACAGAAGTTAAGGCGATTCCACCCACAAATGGCTTTAAAGATGAAGGAAGAGGTCGATAAATTACATAAAGCCAAATTCATTAGAGTTGTCCTCTATCCACAATGGGTGGCCAACATCGTCCTGGTTATGAAGAAAGATGGGAAGGTCAGGATCTGTATTGACTTCCGAGATTTGAACCGGGCATGTCCCAATGATGATTTTCCATTGCCTCATATTGATGTGCTCATCGATAATACTGCTGGCTATGAGACTTTATCATTTTTGGATGGATTTTCAGGATACAACCAGATTAAATTGGCAGAAGAAGATCAGGAAAAGACATCATTCACTACACCTTGGGGAACATACTGCTATGTCGTCATGCCATTTGGATTAAAGAATGCTGGAGCCACTTATCAGAGGGCTATAATGGCAATATTTCACGACTTGATGCATATTGATTTAGAAGTGTATGTGGATGACTTGTTGGTTAAATCTAAGACGAAGGCTGAGCATGCCAAAGTTTTGGCATGGGTACTAGAAAGGTCAAGGGAATATCAGTTAAAGATGAACCCCAAGAAATGTGTATTCGGGGTATCCTCAGGGAAATTACTTGGGTTCATTGTCAGCAAACGGGGAATTGAGATTGATCCCAACAAGACGAAGGCTATCAGAGAGATGCCACCTCCTAAGAACTTGAAAGAGTTAAGAGGATTAATCGGGAGGTTGCAAGTTATTCGCCGCTTTGTCTCCCAGCACTCACAAAGGTGTAAGCCGTTTTACGAGCTTACCAAGCCGGGAGTCAAATTCGATTGGGACGATAAGTGTCAGGAGGCATTCGAAGGATTAAATAATTATTTGGCAAGTCCTCTTGTTTTGAGACCACCATCTCCAAGCAAACCATTGATACTTTACATTTCTGTCTAGGATGATGCAGTGGGGGCTGTCCTAGCACAAGAGGATGAAGAAGGAAAGGAGAGGGAAGCCTACTATCTCTCAAAACTTCTCAACCCCGCTGAGCAGAAATACACAGCGATGGAGAAAACATGTGCAACATTGGTCTGGGTTGTTCATAAATTGAAGCATTATTTTCTAGCCCATGAAGTCCATCTCATCGCTAGGATGAATCCAATCAAGTTTCTTCTGGAGAAATATGTTCTTACTGATAGGTTAGCGCGATGGCAAAGCTTTCTATCTCAATTTGATATCACTTACATTCAACAGAAAGCGATCAAAGGCTATGCCATAGCAGAACACCTCACTCATCACCCCCTTCCCCGTTTTGATCCGGTCCAATCGGAGTTTCCGGATGAGGAACTGATGTCCATAGAGCAAATCAAAGATGATATGTGGACTCTGCATTTTGATGGAGCTCTGAATTCCCATAGAAAGGGGATCAGCATTGTTTTGCTATCACCTGAATGTGTCACCATTCCACAAGCCTTTCAGGTTGACTTTCCAGTCACCAACAATATAGCTGAATACGAGGCACTCCTTGCTGGCCTCGAGGCTGCTCATTTCCATGGTGCCACTAAACTCAGGATTGTGGGTGATAGCCAACTGATTCTTCGCCAGGTGTTAACCAAGTATCGAACACTTGATCCCAAACTCAAGCCTTATCAAGAACTTACTTCTGCTTATTCAAAGCTTTTCACCAAATTGATCTTCGTCCATGTTCCTAGGAATCAGAACATCTTAGCTGATGCTCTAGCTTCACTTGCATCTTCTCTCGATTTCTCAATCAGCAGGCAATCCGAATCAATTATCGTTCATAGGTGTCTTTCACCAGCCGTGAAAGACCCTTCATTCCTTAGAACTAAGGAGAAGCTATTGAAGAAAGTCAGAGATGGGGATATTGTGGAAAAGAGAGAGATCATGTTGATGGAGCTGTTAGAAGAGATGGATGATGAACAGAAGCCATGGTACTATGAAATTGCTAAATATTGCGAAGATCAATCGTATCCTGAAGAAGCCACAACTGAGGAGAAAAGGGTTATTAGGAGAGTTGCTCAAAGATACACCCTAGTTGGAGGAGCACTATACAAAAGAGGTTTTGATGGAGTTCTTCTAAGATGTTTAGACGAAGATGAGCTTCGGAAGGTTATGAAAGGAGCTCATACTGGAGTTTGTGGTGGCCATGTTAATGGACAAATGTTAGCAAAGAAAATCCTTAGGCAAGGATTCTACTGGCCAACTATGGAAGAAGACTGTGTAGGATATGTCCGTAGGTGTGCTAAGTGTCAACTTCACGCTGATAAGATTCATTCTCCTACATCTTCACTCCATCCTGTTTCTTCCCCATGGCCTTTCTCCATGTGGGCTTTCGACATCATTGGACCCCTTGGTAATCCTGATTCCGGCATTAAGCATAAGTCTTTCATCCTCACGGCAACGGAATACTTCACCAAGTGGGCAGAAGCTAAAGCATACACGAAAGTCAAAGCATCAACCATCTACAAGTTCATCATGAAGAACATCATCACCAGATTTGAAATTCCAAGCACCATCGTCACCGACAATGGACCTCAGTTCGTGTCACAAGAGTTGAAAGACCTTTGCAACAGGTACAAGATTGCATTGTATCATTCGTCTCCTTATTATCCGCAAGGCAATGGCCAAGCAGAGGCAACTAACAAGACTTTGATAAAAATCATCAAAAAGACGTGCAAATCTAACAAATTCACAGACTGGCCAGAAAAATTGATTGAGGCTCTATGGGCCTACCGAACTTCAATCCGCACGTTCACTGGGCAGACTCCTTATTCCTTAACATTTCGAATGGAGGCGGTATTTCCATACAAGATCCTTATACCGTCATTAAGAGTACAATTGAATAAGGAATTTTCCATTGACGAACACCGTTTAGCACTCCTTGCTCAATTGGAACTCTTAGACGAGAAAAGATGGTCAGCCGCTAATCATGCAAGAATTTATCAAAATAGACTAGCACATTTTTATCAAAATAAAGTCATTGAACGTAAGTTCAAAGTTGGTGAAATGGTCGCCAAAAGGATTTTTGTAAAACCTGGTGGTCCACGCTCTAAGCTCCAACCCAATTGGGAAGGACCTTATGTTGTATCACATGCTTTCCCTGGTAACGCTTACCGTCTTGTCAACGCAGAAGGGGAAGAGTTAGCTCACCCCTGGAACGGTTTGCATCTTAAGAAATACTACCCTTAGGTTAAAGAGTCGATCAGCATGGTGCAAAGAACAGTGGAATCAGAAAATTTAAAAACTCAAATTCCCTTATCAGTCTGGATAATTTAATTCCAAACACATTACTGCACACACTAACACGTTTGATTCGTGAGTAACAAGAGATGCCAAGTCCTAAGGAATACCGAAAGCTTGACTGAAAGTGTAAAGTACAAACCATTCATTTTTCAAACAAAATTCTGTTTTTACACTCGGCCCATGATGTCGGAACGAGGCTTAGAATAGACTACCAAGAATACCCGCCATCTTAGTAGGAGGCCGTCATAAAAAAAATGGGGGAGATCCGTCCTAAGAAAGAAAAGAAAAGTAAAGCAAAAGGCAAAAGTCAAATGTCAAATCAAAAGGCCATTACACTACAAACGTTACATCAAGGCCATGAAATAAAATGAAAGGGAACGCAAGGTCGATAAATACCCCAGAAAGAAAATGACCGAACCCCAACGGATATTAGGATAGGAAAGGAACATCTTTTTGGGTCTCCGAAACCTTCTCGTGGGCTTTCTAAACTAATTCTTCCTTCCTTTCTAAAGAGGCGTACTCCAAACTTAAGGAACAACCTAGATTGACTAAATGATCAAATCATCAAATGGGATCACGAATAGAAACACAAGTTCAAACACGATGGGTTTAAGTTAGATTATTGAAGAACAATTTGAGAATTAAGTTAATAAATGAATATGATCTTTTGATCTGAGTACCATGCTGGTCCTTTTAGTTTGCACCATATTTCAAATAAATAAATAATATATATATATATATATATATTTCAAAATAAAAAAAATACATATTTCAAAATCCAAAAAAAGTATATATTCCAAAATCCAAAAAAAAATACACATATGTTTCTAAAACCCAAACAAACATGAATATTTCAAAACAACAAAAATATTTCAATTAGCATTTGCTTATTGCATCTAGTATGCTTCATTCCTTTTATTTTCAGTGAGCATCTGTCTGCTTGTATGTTGTATTTTGCTTACAGTTCGACTACCTTTGTTAATAAAGGCTATGCCCTTTGACCCTTTCACTAAGGAAAAGATTGATCGACCATTCATTTGGTCAGGTAAGGGGCTAAGCCTAAATAGATGCTTAACCTGTTTGTTAAGTAATGTGCAGGACATAGAACAAACAAGTGGGACACAAGACTGAAGGTAAAGATTTCATGTATATATCAAAAGTGTTCTTACATGATATACAAAAGAAAGGCAAAATACATAAGCCCTCAAGGTTGGCTCTCTCCTGCCCCCTCGTCGAGCTGACTCTGAGCCTCGTCAGGCGCATCTGGTGCTGGTCCGCGGCTAGGAGGTGGAGGTGGTCCCATCGCACTCGGCCTTGCCTAGCCGGACGATATGGCGACGCTAGCGGTGAAAGCGCTCGCCTGACCGCGATCTATAGCCCACTGGCGGGCTCGCTGGTACCTCTCCTCCACCATCCTGCACTCGTGCTCAGCCACCGAGAGGCGACCCTGAAGACTCTCCAATCGAAGGCGGTCGCGGTCTCTCTCCTCAGTCAAGATCTCCAGACGAACCTGGAGACGTGCAAGATCCTCGGTAGAGAGACGAGCTACCTGCTCCTCCAAAGCCTAGATACGCGCAGCGTTAGCCTCGGCACGAGCAGCTGCTGCATGAGAATGCTCCAACTCCGCTTCAGCCCTCTGAAGGGCCTCCTGAAGCTCAGCAACTTGCAGAAGGAGATATTGTTAGTCTAAGGCAATCAAGAAATCAAAATTGAATTCAGAAATCAAAGGAAATAATAGGACTTACTCGAGCAGCACGATCCTCCTCCGCGAGGGAAGCTCGGTAGATGGCGGAGGCGAGCTAGCTATGGAGGTCGGCCAGAGCAGCGTCATGGGTGGTAGAAGAGGAGGATGATGATGCTCCATATACAGGGGGAGCCGCCTGGGTGTAGACGGCTCGCTGCGCCAAAAGACGATCATCAGCGGTTAATCGTCAAAACAATTAATTAAGTAAAATGTCCATTCATATTCATGCATGCATACCAGGTCGAAGAGCTCCTTCTAGGCCTGCTCTAACTGGGCCTCCGCATCATGTAGGCGGACCCGGAGGTCGATGATCACGGCATCTCGTGCATCCTGCATACTACACATACATACATTCATTCACAAATATAAGTTAAAGATAATGATAAAATGAAAGAAGCATAAAAGCATACTTACATCGAGAGGACGGAGGAGTCGCAACTGATCGGCGTAGTGTGTCTGATATTGTTGGAGGTAGGCTGCACTACTCTCCGCCCGTGACTCAACTTGGACACCCCGGCGATGCCAGTCTTCATACTGCTCTGGGAATTTTGCTCGCCAATCAGTGAGGGCTTGCTTCCCCCTCATGCTCCGTCCGACGCCCTCCGGGACCTCCTCATCAATCCACTCCTGGTGGAGGCCCAGGGTCTTCATAACTAGGCAGAGGCGGAGCGACTCGATCTCGTTCAGGCAGTGGAGCCACATATGCCGACTGAACCGTCTTCGGCCAGCCGTCACCCATGGCTGGCCCTCTTCGCCCATGCCCATGTATGGGCGCCAGATCACCTGCATACAAGTTAGATGCATTCATATAAATAACTTGCATTTAATGAATAAAATAAACAAAATTGAATAAATTAAAAGACTCACTAAGAGCTTCGGGTAGTCGAGGAACTGACGGCGGAGGGCCGTCAACTGATGGTGCTGGGGTGCTGTGTCCACAATTGGCTGCCAACGGCAGGCCAATGGGACGGCACCAGCTCGTACTATCCGCGCTCGGCCAAGCGGGAAGTAGTAGTAGCTCCAAACCTGCATACATGAACATATAAGATAGAAATCATCACATCATGTCACATTGCATATCATAAACAAATAAAAGACGATTTAATACCTGGAGGAACGGCGAGAAGCCACTGATGGTGGTCTCACGGTCAGGTGTGACCGCAGACAGGTCTGCGAACAGGTGGGCCAGAAGGGCCGCACCCCATGCATACTCTCCTAAGCTATCTAAGTCATCTAACAAATACAAGAACCTACAATGAATGTGGTCACCCTTCGTACCGAAGAGCAACCGACCAAAGAAAAAGACTAAAAAGACCCTAAGCTGCCTATCTACCTCCTCCCCCTGACTCGGGTAACTACAGTACACAAGGGAGGAGGACTCTGCTAATCTACTCCTAAATTCTTCCTAGGTCTCGTCTGATAGACGCCGGGGCTCATCTAATTCTAGGGCAGCCTCTACCTCTACCCTAGGGACCATCCTGGACTCCCTGCCTAGGCTAGACACCTCTATGCCTAGCAGAGCCTCTGCCAATCCCTGGTAGTTGGGGTAAGTCACCCCACTAACCGGCCGGCCATCTACCTTGAGGCCAGTGATCCTGGTCACATCCTCTAGGGTTGGGACCATATGGCCCCAAGGCATTAGGAAAGCCCGGCTTTCCTCATGCCACCTCTCCCGCAGCGCCTGCAGGAGGACCAGATTGAGCCAAAATGGCTCGATGTCCAAAACCTCGCCGAATCCCATCCGGCGCAGGCGCGCCTTCTGAAAATCCGGAAGTCCTCTATATGCTCCTATAACTAGGTCCCAACTGATCCTGGCTCTCATCGTCCCCTGCAAATGAAAACAAGGAACTTCATCAGTTAATGGACATAAAAACAACTAAGAATAACTGTTCAAAAGGCGTCGAGTCATAGGGACGCCTATTGAAAGGCGTCCACATGTCTTGACCCAATTTGAGAACATTTTCTGGCCTAATTAAAAGTTTGGAATTACGGCCGAAAGGCGTCGGACCAGGGCGACGCCGTTTGAGAGGTGTCACTTGGTCTAGACGCCATTCAAGGCCAATTCCAGGTTCTTTCAAAGAACCCCTTTCTCCCTCCTTTTCTTACTCCATTCAAATTATAGAAAGCTTACCAGATGGAGGTCGCCCTCCCCTTCTTCTTCCACGGCCACAGGCGCTGGAGGAACCTCCTCCTCCTCCAAGAACGCCGCCTCCTCCGCGAGCTCGGCCAGGACTTCTTCCTCATCCCTCGCCGAGGTCCGACGGTGCTTCACCATCGCCTTGGCCTTGCGGGATCCCTTGCCGCATTCCATGGAGTTGAGAGAGAGAGAGAAGATCGCCGGAGGAGGAGAGTCGCTGGAGAAAAGCTTGGAGAGGAAAGAGAAAATTTTTGGAAAAGTGAGGAAGAAAGGGGGGCCTTCGCGGGTTCTGTTAAGAAAGTCTAAAACGCGTCTGGGTACAGCGACGCGTTTCAAGGCGCATAAATTGAGGCGGCAAAGCCAGCTGTTTGAAATTGAGTGAAAGGCGTCTGGTCTGGACGACGCGTTTCAGGTTACCGCCAATTCTGGTCAGAAAGGTACAAGGCATGATGATGAAAGGCGTCCACACAACAAGACGCGTTTCAGGGGATTAATCACAGAATTGATGGCGGGGTTCTGGGAAAAGTAAGAGAGAGAGTTGAAAAGCGTCTGTCATAGTAGACGCATTTTAAGCTTAATTCAGGATTTTGAGGATTAATGGCTAATTTTGGAAAATGAATTATTGTTAAAAGGCGTCTTACTGAGTGGACGCGTTTTGGATTAAGTAAACCCGAACTGTCATATTTTAAGGAAAAATCCAGTTTTTACCAAGGGAAAAATCATAGACGCATCACAGGAGATTTAAGGGGAGATTTTAAGGCATAAAGGTATGATTCTTTATTCAATAAAATCCTTTATTACATCAGGAAAAGAAAAGGGAACACTTAAGGAAGAAGTTCATGAAGTACTTGTACGTATGGAAATTTCAATCCTCTATCTCTATTTTTAGAGGATTTTACCTGATGGCTAAAGCTAATGTTCCATAAGGTAGTAATAAGTTCTGCAGCTTCGTAGTCTTCATCGGATTCCAGAGCATGCCTTTTGATTGGAGATGTATGGGAGAATTCGGGGAATTCATGTCAAGGCAGGCTGAGCTGAGGATAGCATCGATGGGGGTTGTACAGCACGAGCTCAATAGCCCAGTCAACTTAAGTTCCGCTCCCGCTGCACGGCGTACTCTAATGGGCTTTCCAACGAGTGCAAGTGGAGAAGGGTCAAACCCGTTGGATGACATGAGTCTCAAATACTCTCTCCAGTCGGCTCGGGTCTTGAGCTTTGGTACTTTGTTGATCATCCGCTTGTTGAACTTCACGATGTTGGAGATGTGGTGGATCGGGCTGTTCAAGTAGATTTGAGACGGTCTTGCTGACATCCTCGTGTGGTATTCAAATTTGAAGTGTAGCTCGACCCACAAAGCGAGGAGCAGCATGCACCCGTAAGGAGGTTGACCTGTGGACGCCACAGAGAGCCTACTGTAGAGGTAAGCCAGGACCGCAGTGCTGATGGATTTTCCGTCGAAGATTGCGCATATCGCGCTAACTTGATCATCTTTGAGGATATTGTCTTGCGCGGGAAAGAACAGAGCCCCGGCAAGGCATGTGACGAAAGCTTTCGTCACGTCTTCAGCTTCATCTTCCCTCAGATCATCGATCTCATATAAAGTCCATTCTGCAAGCTTCGCGAGATTGATTTCTTTCTTGGTAAGGCACCCTTTTACCTTTGTGGGGTCCTTTATGATTGACGTCAGCAGTTGTTGGCCAGTGATCTTTTCCTTCATCAAGGCCATCTTATTCTTGATCTTCGGAAGGCCCAACAAGAGCTCGGCCTCCTCTAGAAGGATAGTGCACTCGAACTGAGGGAAGAGAAACGTGTGGGTTTGATGATGCCACTGCTCGATCAAGGCACCCATGGCCGCCCAATCCACGTTTGGGCTCTTATAGTGCTTAGCGTGGACCACTAAGCCTTGAAGATTCCACTTAGAGATGAAGGCTTGCATGGAAAGTTTGGGACTCTTAGCGAGTTTGTGAATCCAAGGGAGGGAGGTGAATCTCCTTGGACCGGGAAACATGGGGTATGCCTGGAAAGATGGAAGAAAAAGATCAATTTAAAAGGAACATGAAGAACATGGAGGAAAAAGAAGAGATTGAAGAAGAAGGATTGAAGGAAAGGGAATTCGATTTACTTGAAGGTTAGGATCTCTCCCGCTAAGGTGATTCTCCACCTTGGAGAACTTCTCCAGCGACCTCCTCATCCTTTTGCTTGAAGAACTCATCTTATTTTCGAATTTCTTCCTTCTTGAAGCTTCGAAGCCTTGAAAACCTTGGAAATCCCTTGAACCTTGAAGAAAAACTCCAACCTTGATCTCTAGATTGTGGTAGGATTGCTTAGAAACAAGTTAATGAAGATTATATAGAGGCAATTGCGATCTTAGGAAGACTTTTCCAGATTGGAAAAGGGATAAGCATGGGAAGAGTTGGAATTCGAGTAGAGAACAGCCAGAACCTGTTTCTGCGACGAAAAAGGCGTTGTGGAACAGAGACGCATTTTAGATGAGTAAAGGGCGTCGGCGCGAAACGATGCATTTCAAGCTTTCTGTCATTTACCCGAAATTCCATATTTTGATGCTTAAATAAACACTTACTTGAAATTACTAATGATTTTCGAGTGCAGGAAATTCAGGAAAATTCAAATGAAACTGGTGTTGGGTTTTCTCGATTTCTCCGGATCGCTCACGCAGCGGAAAATAAAATATTTACAGTGATCCATTCCCGTTTCGAAATCTAAAGTACGATAATCGGATTATCGAAGTTCTCACCGTGTGCGGATTCGAATCCGCAACCGTTCGGTTCCGTCGGTGTGACACTGCAAGCCGCGCAAGCGCCCAACCTCTAGCGAAGTCCACGCGATCCTCCCTACGACGGATATCCTCGAGTTCCTCGTTCTTCGCAGCCCACGAAACCTCCGCCGGTCGCCGCAACAATCGCCGTAGCACGCGAACGATATCCCGTCGAACGGGATTCGGAGAAGCGGCGGAGCAGATCTGGATCTGTCTGGACGCCAGAGAAAGACAGAAACTGAGGAGGGGAGGCTAGGGTTAGTAGCAGCTTGGACTGCTCAGCCCGTTCGCTATGTTTTATACTAACCGCGCGATTTTTCATAAAAACCCCCGGTTTATTTAAAACCCACTTATTTATCCATCGCCTTGAGAATCATTTGCGTGTGACCCTCTAGGCCCAAGTACCAGTCCAGTTAATGGCCCAACAAGCCCAGTGACTCCTCACTAACTTTATTAATCAATTAATAACCCTTTATTAATTAATTAATCAATCGAATTGATGTCGCACATCGAATTCGACCGGGCCTCCGATCACCTTGGGTGCCAAGCAACACCGCGTGAACCCGGAAGGTATTTGGAGTTAAGTAACCCACTCTTGGAACCTTTCCGCCGACAGTTACCACGTGGATATAATCCTTCATTCGTACAATGCTCTCGAGTCAACTCAGGGTATGGCGAGCTGTCAAACCCTAACCGGTCGACTCACTTGGATTGGATGCCGCTGATGAATATCGGAAAACTCCTTTCCCGATATTATCGTCCGCCCTGGCCAGGGGCTTTCGCGCATCCTTCCTAGAGCATTCTCTCTCTAAGTACCGAGAGCGAATGATTCCTTATTAACACACAATTCCCTTCGACGGTATTCCGTTGTACCCAATCCTTGGCGTATTCGAATCCCGTGGCTAGAGATTCGTAAACCAAGGTCAAAGCACAGAAGTCCACCGACAAGGTGTCCTTGGTGTCTCAGGTCCGAGGACCATCCACGCAACTGCGACAATAGAATCAAACTGGTTGACAGTGAGGTACAATACCATCCAACGATTCAGTCGGATCAGTTCAGTGAACTCATTCTTCAATGAGCACCTACAGATTCGCCTTAGTGTCTCCACACAAGTGACTTATGAGATCAGTCACCCTCATCATATGAGCAGGAGTAATCTGTACTAGTCTAACCGGATATCCGATGTCCTTCTCGGATATCCTCCGACTAGGAACAATTAAGAATATGTGTGTTTAAGTGATCAATCTCATTAGTATGATCTCATCATAATCTGATCACTATAGCACATATTCACGGACTTCATTATGAAACGAGAATTAATGCGATTTACACATAATGAATATTATGCCATTATATTAATAAATGAATGAGATTTACATAGTTAGATTGGCTTGTAGGCCACCTAAAACTAACAATCTCCCACTTGGACTAAAGCCAATCACCTTTATACAATAAGCCTATAGACTCTAGGTGACGCTCAAACACAATTTGAGCCAACGACTTCGTCAGTAGATCTGCTACATTGTCGACGGATGGAACTCTTTCCACTACTACATCTCCTCTGGATATGATCTCTCTGATAAGGTGAAAGTGCCTCAAAATATGCTTTGATTTCTGATGAGACCGCGGCTCTTTCGCTTGCGCAATTGCTCAATTGTTGTCGCACAACAATGGAACATGCTCAGAGATGCTGGGAACTACGCCGAGGTCGGTGATGAATTTCTTCAACCACACTGCTTCCTTGGCGGCTTCTGCTGCAGCGATGTACTCAGCTTCAGTCGTCGAATCCGCAGTGGTTACTTGCTTGAAACTCTTCCAGCACACTGCGCCTCCGTTCAAAGTAAACACGAATCTAGATGTAGACTTGCTATCATCTGGATCTGACTGGAAACTCGAGTCAGTAAAGCCTCGCAGTTTCAAGTCACCTCCTCTATAGACAAGAAACATATCCTTAGTTCTTCTCAAGTTCTTAAGGATACATTTCACTGCCTTCCAGTGCTCTTCGCCTGGATCTGCCTGAAATCTGTTCGTAACAATTAGAGCAAATGCAACATCAGGCCGTGTACATAGCATGACATACATGATAGATCCTATGGTAGAGGCATAGGGTATTCTATCCATGAATGCCCTCTCATCAGGAGTCTTAGGAGACTGCTCCTTTGAGAGATTAATTATATGTCTCATCAGTATGAGACCTCTCTTGGAATTTTCCATGCTAAACCTTTTGACTATGGTGTCTATGTACAAGGATTGGGTCATTCCAAGCATCCTCTTTGATCTATCTCTATAGATCCGTATTCCTAATACGTAGGATGCTTCTCCCAAATCCTTCATGGAGAAGTTTTTTGACAGTCAGATCTTTACTGATGACATCATAGCTACATCATTCCCAATGAGTAGTATGTCATCTACGTAAAGAACTAGAAAAGTGACTGCACTCCCATTGGTCTTCTTGTACATACAAGGCTCATCTTCATTCTTAATGAAGTCATAAGACTTGACTGCCTCGTCAAATCTTATGTTCCAGCTCCGGGAAGCCTGCTTCAGTCCATAAATGGACCTCTGAAGCTTGCACACTTTATCTGGAGATTCTTTAGACGTGAAACCTTCTGGTTGTATCATATACGCCTCTTCCTCAAGCTTACCATTGAGGAAGGCAGTCTTCACATACATATGTTAGATTTCATAATCAAAATGTGCAGCAATGGCGAGTAGAACTCTGATCGACTTTATCATGGCAACTGGTGAGAAAGTCTCGTCATAGTCAATTCCTTGCCTTTGACGATATCCCTTTGCCACCAACCTTGCCTTATAAGTGTCGATCCGTCCATCAGCATCGATCTTTCTCTTAAAGATCCACTTGCAGCCGATGGGTACAATACCCTCGGGTAAGTCCTCCAAGTTCCAAACTTGGTTGGTGTACATGGACTGGATTTATGAGTTCATCGCTTCACGCCATTTCCCAGCTTCTGGCCCTTCTATGGCCTCCTGGTAGGTTTTCGGATCATCATCCTCATTATATTGTACCTTAGACTTACCTTTAGCAATATGTCCCACATATCGTTCGGGTAGTCTAGGTACTCTACCAGATCTACGAGGCTCATCTGTGTGTACCTGAACAGATTCAGGAACTGATATCTCATCTGATGATAATGTAGCTGTTTGGGGATCTGGAACCTCTTCCAGTATTATTTTACTCCCACTGTCCTCCTGGAGAAGGTATTCCTCTTCCAGGAAGACAGCTTTCCTGGCGACAAACACCTTTTGTTCACCAGGATGGTAAAAATAGTATCCAAAGGTTTCCTTTGGATATCCCACAAACCTACATTTATCAGTTCGTGATTCCAACTTGTCTGGATCATGCCTCTTCGCATGAGCAGGACAACCCCAGACTTTAACATGTTTAAATTCTGGTTTCCTGCCTTTCTATATCTCATATAGAATAGAGGCCACAGGCTTGCTGGGTACTCTGTTCAGTAGGTATGCTGCTGACTCTAGAGCATACCCCCCGAGGGACACTGGTAATCCTGAAAAGCTCATCATGGATCGCACCATGTCCAACATGGTGCGATTCCTCCTTTCTGATACACCATTCATCTGTGGTGTATATGGAGGGGTCAACTGAGAAAAGATACCATTATCCTTTAAGAATTGTGTGAAATTGGTACTCAAGTATTCTCCTCCTCGATCTGATCGAAGAGCTTTAATACTCTTTCCTAATTGTTTCTCTACCTCATTCTTGAACTCCTTGAACTTCTCAAATGCTTCCGACTTGTACTTCATTAAGTACACATAGCCGAATGTTGAGAAGTCATCGGTGAATGTGATGAAGTAAGAAAAGCCACCTTTGGCTTGGGTGGACATTGGACCACATACATCTGAATGTATTAGTTCCAAAATGTCCTTGGCACGTTCTCCATGTCCAGTAAATAGAGATTTTGCCATTTTTCTCATAAGGCAGGATTCACATGTTGCAAACGATTCATAATCAAATGCTGTTAAATAACTATGCTTATGCAACCTGCTTTCGCCAATGTACCCAAGTCTACAATGCCACATGTAGGCTTGGTTCACACAATTCTTGCTCTTCTTAAGAGCATTATCAATTTGAAGATTGTAATAAGAAACATCTAATAGATATAGACCGTTGACTAAAGATACTGAAGCTATTGATTTATTACCATAATAAATCGAACAACTTCTATTCTCAATAGTCAACCTATATCCTATCTTGTCCAAACAAGATATTGATATGATGTTCTTTATTATGCTAGGAACATAATAACAATCTTCTAATAGTAAGGTGTCTCCTGATGGAAGCTTGAGGTTTGCTGTCCCAACAGCAATTGCCGCAACTTTTGCACCGTTTCCTAGCCTCAATTCCACCTCGCCTTGTCTCAGCTTGCGCTTAATTGTCAGCATCTGTGCATCATGACAGATATGAGAAGCACATCCGGTATCCAATACCCAAGATGTGGAATCTCTAACTGATAAGTTGATATCTATCATATAGATATCTGAAGCTTCAGACAGCTTCACTCTTTCATGAGCTTTATCGTTAAGGAACTCCTTGCAGTTCCTCTTCTAGTGATCATATTGCTTATAATAGAAGCAGTCACCCTTCACTACTCCTTTGCCTTTGTCCTTCGATCATTTATCGTTAGCAATCATCTCTGCTTCAGGGGCATCCAATGCCGATTCAGCAAGAGGATCAGCTCCAGGGACAATGTCAATGTGCTCAGATCTGAAGACATTCTTCAGGTTTCTGAACCAATCCGAGTAGATCAGGTAAGTCAAAAGGGCATCAAGTATGCCACGGAGTGGGTTATTCGACGACATAATTCCCTACATGAGATAAGTAAAATCTATTTAGCAGATGTTCAATTATTAAAATTTAAAACAAGACATGGTCTTTTGTTCAAGTTTAACTCCCACTAATTTTCGACGGACTGTATAACCCTCATTTATACAGAACGGGAGACGCCGACTGTAAGGACTGAGGTTTCGGGTTCAGTGTACGGGTCGGTTTCGGGTCGGAATCCCCTGGATTGGACCTTGAGGGGTCTTGAGAATTTCCCTTTAATGACGTCGACCCTGCACGACGCCTTTCAAACGGCGTCTTGCTAGGTGGACGCCATTTAGGTCTTCAGCTGTTGTGCCACGTGGGCGCCACGTGGGCGGATTTCGGGCCACGAAAGTATGGCCCCTGACTTGTCGTCTGATAGGCGTCTGTGATGGACGACGCGATTCAGACTGCGACCCTGAGATGTCAGTGTATTGTGCCGGTCT
Organism: Zantedeschia hybrid cultivar; assembly: GCA_030544215.1. Lineage (NCBI taxonomy): Eukaryota > Viridiplantae > Streptophyta > Magnoliopsida > Alismatales > Araceae > Zantedeschia > Zantedeschia hybrid cultivar. The sequence goes on along the minus strand of JARZZO010000013.1, from coordinate 6,635,374 downwards.
TGTCGTCTGAGCGGCGTCGGTAGTGGTGGACGCGTTTCAGAGCTTCTGTCAGTACGGCCCGTCTTGTCATCTGATAGGCGTCTGGATAGGTCGACGCGTTTTACCATTGTTCGGATTGACCCCGCGAGCCTTCCTTTCTTTCCCTCATTTCTCACCCTCTCACTCTCTCTCCTCCCCCTCTCCGCTTCCTCCGACCGCTTTCTTCCCCTTTCCCTTCCTCTTCTTCCTCTTCCACCACTCCAACGCCTCTCTACCTCTCACCACTACCACCACCACTTCCTTCGCGGCGTTCCATTCTCCGGACGGCGGCCGACGTCCCGGCGGAGTGGCGACGTCCTCGGGGGTACCGGCGGCGGCCTGCGGTGCGGCGGTTCGGCGGCACGGAGCCAAGAGGAGTTCAAGAACCGGTTGGGGGGACGAACCTTGCGTAGATTGCACTCGTTTTATCCGTAGTTTCCGTGTGATGCATGATGTGTTCGGGGGTAGAACAAGCATGTTTAGGAGCTCTTCTTGATGGGAATGAGGGTTTCTATGAATGTGGGTTTACGATGGTTTGGCCTGCCCCTCTTTCTCCTCTGTTTTTGGGCGATTTTGGGGTTTTTGGGGGTGAAAAGGGAGCCTTCGGGCAGGAGACAGGACCTGGTTTCTGGCACTAAAAGATGTCGTGCATGGACGACGCCTTTTAGAAGGACGTCGGGCCATCATGACGCCTTTTAGACAGAAATCGTTCCACTCAGGCTTGTAGGCGCCTGGAATGTCCCCCCCTCGCCGTGGCTGCGAGGCTTTGGAATCGAGGGTCCCTCCGTTCGTCTTAGCACTGTGGCGATTCAAAAGGGGGGTTAGAAATTGAAGTGTGATCGCTAAGAGCATTACCTTTCGGTCCCTGTGCTCCGTAGGAGTGTAGAAGGTGATCGCGCGTTTTGTGGGAGCGGGAAATGCTGGTTCCTCCTTCTCTTCCTCCGGCCGGCCAGAGGAGGAGAGCCCGGTACTCTGCACGCGTGAATGTGGTAAGGATCCCTGGAAATAAAAGACAAAACATAAAATAACCCGATTAGAACTATAATATGTAGAATCTATCCATAAAAATATAAAAACTAACTAGAATTGGAGGGAGACGCACCAGATGGGTGTTTGGGAGGGAAGGTGACCATATGTTATGGCCACCCACCTCCCGTTTTTGTTTGAAACCTTTGGGGGTAAAAGGTGCTAAGTCATCCTAAGATGCATGCATGCAGATAGGGTGCTCGTGTGTGAAAGGTGAAATGATGTGTTGAAAGTGAAAGAAGAGAAAATAGAAGAGGGTTAAGAAAACAAGCCCATTTGGAGTGCGAAGGATTCCTCTGAGACTCCTCCTGACCGCTTGCCAACCTCCTCTGAGCCTTCTCTCCAAGAAGCCACCTCTTAACCCCCTTGCTCGAGAGGATATGGGGGGTTTAAATAGGTGAAGGGAAAATAGGAGAAAACAGGGGTCTAAATCCCCGTAAATCACCTTGGAGCCAATAGGAAGTGGTCCAGGGTCGGAGGTAGTGCGCGCGGCAGTCGCCGGAGTGGGGAGTGGTCGGAGTAGTGGGGGACGAGGGCGGCGAGTAGAGGAGATTGTGGGGAAGACGGAGTCAAGGGGGTGGTTAAGGAGTGGACGGCCAGGCAACATGCCTTCTACTCCCGTGGTGGAAGGCAGCCCGGTTGGCCTTCGAAAGGGGTGGAAGGCAAGGGGTGGCCTTCGAAGGAGGTGGAAGGTGGACTGGCTGGCCTTCCACGAAAAGGTGGTGAAAAGTGAAAAAGGTGGCCAAAAGGTGGAAGGCAAGGTAGCTGGCCTTCCAAGGGGGTAGAAGGCAAGGGGTGGCCTTCGAAGGGGGTGGAAGGCGGACTGGTTGGCCTTCGAAGGGTGGTGGAAGGCGAGGGGTGGCCTTCCATGAAAAGGATGGCTAGAGTCGGGATTTGGTTAATAGGCTTGGTTGTTAGTGGGCTGAAATGGCTAAATGAGGGAATTGTAGTGGTAAAGGGTTAACGATGGAGGGGACTCATGACCAAAAGGGTGGTCCAAAATCGGTGTCTCCAAATGCCCCTCCGGGACACCTATTTTGCAGTGGAGTGGAACAGAATGATAAATAGGTGGTCCGGAAATCGAACCAGATTTTGGACCACCTGGAAAGGAATGAGCTATATCCAAGGATGATATGAGAGTGCGGCAAATGCATGAAAGCTAGCTATTCGAGTTGCAAGAGTGGTTTAAGAAAAGAGACAAAGTTCAGTACTAGAGAATCACAGTCCGTAGGACCCTCGGGTGCTGGAACCGCGAGGCCTTGGCGCACCAGCATGTAGCGATCTGGTCCAAGGGGATTTCGAGCATGAAAGGTGTAGGAGTGTGACTTGAAGAACTCTCGACACAACGGGCGCGCGGTGGCCTGGCGCATCATGGGATCGCCAAGTGAGAGAATCTCAAGCACACGTGTTGAAAAAGGATGAGGTCTTGCAATTCAAAGAGTTAACAGACGAACAATTGTCAGACTCACAGATCAACAATGGACTAAGCAGAGTGATAAGTTATGGTCATTGCCCCTAGGGCGAGGATGAGTGCTTATGCAAATGCATGCCGGGTTGAAATTTAAAAAACAAATTCCTAATGCAGTTCCTAATGCAAACAGGGGGGGTTTATTGGCCAATCGAATAACTTAGGGAATATAGACTCCTCATTGTTTTGTTTAAAGAGGAACTCAGAGTCTATACGCCCAAAGCTATTAGCCTCCTGTGTCTTCGATGCTACTTGCTTCAGGTTCCCTGCAGCTATAAGAACGCACATCAGTAAATGTAAATAATCAGTGATCCACAATATCTTAATGATAAGCTGCAAGGAAACGAGGGACAAAGGTCCTTGTCGAGTCGAAGCCAGCACGGAAGATATGGCCATGCCAATCCGGCTGCTTTTGGCTTCGACTCGACAGCAAAAGTGTCCACCTTTTGGACAGAATCCTTTTTCCTGTATGCATAGAATGAAGGAGAAGTAGTTAGTAGTATCTGTTTTCGGCCCCTTTGCCTAAAAGAGCAATTACCTTTTCCCTAGCCTTCGCATAGGGTCAAGGGGCCGTGTTACTAACCAGACAAAAGGAAGAATATCGAAACTGATGCAAGAAGTAAATATGCAAATGATAGCGGATATTAACAAGTGAAGTGTGTGATGAAAACATGTTTTTGATTCCGCCTGCCTGGTGACTGCCCAAACTTAGGCTGGTTGAATGATGAAAGGGAAATGCGCACTCGACTTCCCAGGTATCCTAAGCATGCATCTAGATTGATTTGGGCCTCTAGACTCCTCAAACTAACCTTGACCGGTTAAGACTCATACTGATGACAATACCGTCATGCCATGCTTAGGCTCCCAGCTGCTTCCGACCACCAAGTTTGCCCAAAAAGTTTTCGAGGTAAATAATTTGCCCGACCCGGGTCTCTTTCCTCACAATCTAGAAGGTATATGATGGAACACCTTGGAACCCTAACGGTCAACCGCGCGACGCTGACCCAGAATTAGACGTCGTCGCACCCATTGATGACGCGCATGCATTGACCTAAGTCCGAAGTCTTTGAGAGTACACATTGAGATTATGGTTAAGAAATTAGTTCACCAGAAACATCGACATTACTCTTCACCCATTTTGGACTCCTGTGATCATGTGAGCATGTGACGATTTTTTGAAAAACGAACCATTTTAAAATGATATTCAGTCTTTAGATAGCTATCTCGTGTCAAACCTTGAGGGGGAAAAAATGAAGAAATTTTGGAGATAAACCACACAGGAGGATTGACAAAACCGTTAAAAGGACGAGCTGTGACAAAACGGACTCCTTTTGACCTCCTAGATGCCCCTATTTTGACTTTTCAGGCCTTTATTGGATTTCATGGCCAGGCACAGTCACGACCAGGCTTTTTTCATGATTGCTTGAACCCCTTTTTCTTTTTTTGTATTTCTTTTCGATGCTTTTGACATTTTTGGGGTTATTTGATATTCCGCCTGCGGGGACACTGCCCTCTTCACATGCTCTGGTCCTTTACATTTCATTTCTGGGCCCTTTTTTTGTTGAGGGGTTACATCTATCGGGTTTTTGAGGAACCGCAGTTTGCTGAGCTCGACCGTTTAAGGGCGTCAACTGTCCTGATTGGTTGAGAGACGAAGAGCAAAGGTTGCATTTGACAGTACACTAAAGACTTGGAACTCATTTTAAAGAGGTTCTCTTTTGAAAAAACGTGTAAGTGTGTGCATCTCAGAATGATCATAGGGATCCGTATGAAAATAAAGTAGACACGTCCAAGGTTCTGGTGGACCAAAATCTTAGCCAAATCCTAATGTTAACCCAATCTATCATGCAGCTAGACCTAGACGGGGGGTTACGTGGCAGTCACCAGACAGTTGGATTTTGTGTTTTTTTTTTTGTCATTTCCATTGAAGTATGCACATATTTACAAATATTTTTGATGCTTTTTGGATATTTGATTTTTTTTTGAAATTTTTGAAATTTTGAATTTTTTTTGTATTTTTAAGGGTAAAAGAGAAACATTTTTCAAATATTTCAAATATTTACACTTATTTGCTAATGCTTGAACTAGAAACAAAAGAACTCACTTACCTCTACAACTTGTAGATAAAGAGGAGGCTATCCAATCCCCAAGTGATTATGCACAAGACTCAGAGGGTGAGTCAAACATGTTGCAAAGGTGGGTCCTTGAGACAGAGACCCAAGGATGGCAGAATTGCCCCAGTATGTTGGCTCCTCGTGGAAGTGAGACTTTTCCTCTTTTTGGGGGTCGTAGTCTCTAAGCATAAAATATTTAGGGGAATGTGCTACGACCGGTGATAGAAACCTGAGAGGGGCAGGTGTGTGAAATAGGAAGGGAATGAGAGCGGTGGGTACCTATTCATCCCTCACTAAGGAGGCTCCTTCTTGTTGAGTGGTTGGTTCATAGAACAACAGCTGTATACTGAACTCTTCTGCATCTTCTCTTTGAACCTCATTGCTTGTTTCCTTCAACTCATCCTCAAGATAGTGTATCTTGAGTACCTCTTGACTTTCCTTCACAAAGTGATCCAAGAGACTCCATTTTCCTGATCCTTCAGTTGGTTTGGTTAGTATGTAACCCAATTTGAATCCTCCATTGGTCGGATTTTCAAAGATAGGTTCTCGAATTCCCTACTTTTTATTACCTAACCCAGATCCCGAACTATACCCCATTTTGTCCATAAACTGCCAACCTATGCTAGGCTTGGGCTTGAGCTGAGAGTCAACCGATGAAAGGATGGGCTCTACCCCTTTTCCAGAAGTGATCATGGATGGAATTTGTTCAGTCGAGACTAAATCCAAAGGCTCAAGATAAGGGGTACCCTTCATTTTGACAATCTTCCCATTGTATGGGAATTTATAGCACTGATGATTAGTGGAGGGCACTCCCAGGGTCTGGTCCATCCAAGGCCTTCTCAAAATGGTGTTGTATATGGGCTTGACATCAAGGATGTGGAATTTAAAGATCATGGCCACTGGGCCAATTTCCAGTTTCTCATTTGAGACCGTCATGGAAGTAGACTCAACCTTTTCTGGATCAATCCCTACTTTCTTGGGAATCTTGAGTGGACGAACATTGATTGATGCCCCGGTATCCAACAGGATGGAGTCCAATGAGTGACCCTCGAGTGTTGGGGTCAAGCATGAGGGAAGGGATTGGCATTCAGGGGGAGCCGGATCTTTGTCTGTGATGGATATCGTAGGTGTCGGGGTGACTGAGAGAATGGCATTTGTGAGCCCCCTGATAGGAAGATCTTCATTGACTGAAATTCGCTGGAGGAATTTGAACAATGTCTCCTTGTGTGTAGGAGATCTCCTAATCAACCCTAGGACTGGCATCTTGGCGGGAGTTCTCCCTATATGTTGTAGGACGTCATGCTTGGATTGAGTAATCCTTTTAGACATATCTGAATCCTCTTGAGAGTCCAAGGGTTGACTTGTTGGGGGAATGATGCGATTTCTCAGTGTAACACCCATCGGACTGGGGTCCACTGCCTGATCTGACTTTGGTGTTGGACACAAGATGGGTAGAGGAGGTTCTCTGATTAGAATTGAGGGAACTTGGACCAGAGTGACCGGGTTGATGGCTGTTGGTTGTTCCCTAGGTCGTATCAAGACCAAAGGTTTGTCTTAGATAATAGTGAAGACTCCTTGCAACGGCTCTCTAGGTTTGGTCATCCTAGTGGGGCACTCATGCCATACCCCAACCTCTTCATACTCCCAGTACTGTCCTCTGCGATCGACATTTGGTTCCAAATTTTTGACAAGGGTGCTCACCCTTTCTAGAGAGCTAGATGGATCTTGGGCCACCTGATAAGAGGGCGGAGGGCCCTTGACTTCCAAGGTTTCAGCAGCCTCTTTCATGTGCCCCCAATCGATCTTGGCACTGGAGAAAGGGGGAACTGCTGAATATGGTCTCTGATTGGATTGGTTGTCTGATCTGGACATAGGACTGGGTGACCTAAAGGGTTGCCCCAAGGTACTCACCTGTTCATTGATTGCCACTCCCTCTATTGGTGGAGTTTGTGTAGTCCTCTTATTTCTGTTCTGATTTTCAAGGAAGGATGGTAAAGTAGAATTCCAGATATGAGATTGAACTACCCGAGCTCGATTATAAAGTTGTGCGAATGTGTGAAATTCGCTCAGCATGAGAATAGACCGAAGCTGCGGGGTAGCGTTATTGACCAACATGGTGATAGCTTGAGATTCGGGGATTGCCACTTCCGTCCTAGAAGCCATTGCCCTCCACCTGTTGGCAAAATATGTGAACTCCTCTCCAGGCTTCATCTTCTCCATCACAAGATCAAACAAGGTGGGAGGCATGGTTGTCATGTGACTAAACAGAGTGATGAATTTTTCAGAGACCATATCAAAATTGTTTAGGTCTGTGGCGGGCAAGGAAGAAAACCATCTTAAGGCCTCACCTTCTAAGGATTTTTGGAACAGATGGACAAGGAGGACTCTGTCGTAGAGCCATTGATGGGAATCCATGAGGAAACCTGACAGGTGATCATGAGGATCAGAGGTGCCATCATATTTTCTGTACTCTGGGGTTTTGAATCCTAATGGAAAGTAGGCCGGAGGGAGCTTGTAACAGCTCAGGAGAGAGTGCGGTTGTTTCAGGGTAAGTTTCTCGGCCATGAGCTTACGCACATAGGTTTCAACCTCACTTTTGTAAATGAATTCTTTCTGCTCGGGAGGAGGTGTAGTTGGAGAGACTGGAATCGGCATGACAGGTGGAGCAACTGGAGTAGGAGTTGGCTGGTTGATGCAGGTCTGAGCTCTGTTGGGAGATCCTTGGAAGTGAGTTCTCCGAGGAGTGGCATCTTGAGTTTTGCCACGGGAGGCCCACTGGATGAGTTGATCAGGGGTGTACCATGATAACACGGCAGTAAGTTCCGGATCCTCCCTCGGGCTTTGGAAGTTTCTGTTGGAGATTACAGGGTCACTTTCTGAAGAGGAAGATTCATCCAAGTATCTTGCCTTAAATTCCTCTCTAGGTGTTTGGAACATGCCCACAAATGTTGGTTGTGGATCCTCTTTAATCTCAAACAGAGGGTTGTGAATAACATTGTCACCGAACTGGTCCATGTCATCATACACAGCATTGACATACATTCGGTTCATTATGAAGTACAAACCCTAAATGATTTTATGTTTCACTTGGAAGGTTAACTGTGTATTATGAGAGTCGGTTTCTAACAAATCAAGTTCAAACCCTTAACGACCCTGGACTTTTTCTTTCAAAACATGTTCCACCAAGGTTTAATTAGGTGTCTTTAAATTTTGAAATGATTCTCTCAGTGACACCTATAGGTGGATGATTGTGAATGGAAAGGTTTAATTAATCTCTCACACAAATCCGAGGTTCCTATGGGGTGGTTTCAGGTACAACCTGCTCGGCGGCCAAGTGGGAATCTCTGGCTCGCGGAGACTAACAGATGTTCCCAACAGAATAAGACTAGTCACACCCGAGTGGGAATCCTCAGGTGGAGAGTCAGATCCTGCGGGAGAGGTGACTAGAGATGTGATGCCGGCTCTTCCTTAAAACCCCCGCGGAGGACACCCCAAAAAACCCAAAAAGTTAGCAAACAGTAGGTCAGAACATCTAACAATTCAATAGAACAGGTAGCAGCACATCATACATGAACAGCAGTAGCGAGCAGAAAAGGACAAAGAACCAACGAGAGGTCGACGGCCAGGGGTTGGCCGTCCAAGGGGTCGGACGGCCAGGTGCTGGCCATCCAAGAGGATGTCGACGGCCAGGGGCTGGCCGTCCAATGAGTCGGACGGCCAGGTGCTGGCCGTCCAGTGGGAGGTGGACGGCCAGGGGCTGGCTGTCCAATGGGTCGGACGGCCAGGTGCTGGCCGTCCAATGGGTGTGTCGACGGCCAGGTTCTGGCCGTCCAGGGGGTCTGACGGCCAGGGGCTGGCCGTCCAGGGGTTAATGGCCGTCCGGGATCCTTACCTTCTTTTCCTTTTCGCCGCAACGCGTGCAGCGGGCTATAGGTGTCCCACCGTGATCGCCAGAGGGCTGTAGGCGCCCAGAACGTCCCCCCCTCGCCGCGGCTGCGAGGCTTTGGAATCGAGGGTCCCTCCGTTCGTCTTAGCACTGTGGCGATTCAAAAGGGGGGTTAGAAATTGAAGTGTGATCGCCAGGGGCATTACCTTTCGGTCCCTGTGCTCCGCAGGAGTGTAGAAGGTGATCGCGCGTTTTGTGGGAGCGGGAGATGCTGGTTCCTCCTTCTCTTCCTCCGGCCGGCCAGAGGAGGAGAGCCCGGTACTCTGCACGCGTGAATGTGGTAAGGATCCCTGGAAATAAAAGACAAAACATAAAATAACCCGATTAGAACTATAATATGTAGAATCTATCCATAAAAATATAAAAACTAACTAGAATTGGAGGGAGACGCACCAGATGGGTGTTTGGGAGGGAAGGTGACCATATGTTATGGCCACCCACCTCCCGTTTTTGTTTGAAACCTTTGGGGGTAAAAGGTGCTAAGTCATCCTAAGATGCATGCATGCAGATAGGGTGCTCGTGTGTGAAAGGTGAAATGATGTGTTGAAAGTGAAAGAAGAGAAAATAGAAGAGGGTTAAGAAAACAAGCCCATTTGGAGTGCGAAGGATTCCTCTGAGACTCCTCCTGACCGCTTGCCAACCTCCTCTGAGCCTTCTCTCCAAGAAGCCACCTCTTAACCCCCTTGCTCGAGAGGATATGGGGGGTTTAAATAGGTGAAGGGAAAATAGGAGAAAACAGGGGTCTAAATCCCCGTAAATCACCTTGGAGCCAATAGGATGTGGTCAAGGGTCGGAGGTAGTGCGCGCGGCAGTCGCAGGAGTGGGGAGTGGTCGGAGTAGTGGGGGACGAGGGCAGCGAGTAGAGGAGATCGTGGGGAAGACGGAGTCAAGGGGGTGGTTAAGGAGTGGACGGCCAGGCAACATGCCTTCTACTCCCGTGGTGGAAGGCAGCCCGGTTGGCCTTCGAAAGGGGTGGAAGGCAAGGGGTGGCCTTCGAAGGAGGTGGAAGGCGGACTGGCTGGCCTTCCACGAAAAGGTGGTGAAAAGTGAAAAAGGTGGCCAAAAGGTGGAAGGCAAGGTAGTTGGCCTTCAAAGGGGGTAGAAGACAAGGGGTGGCCTTCGAAGGGGGTGGAAGGCGGACTGGCTGGCCTTCGAAGGGTGGTGGAAGGCGAGGGGTGGCCTTCCACGAAAAGGATGGCTAGAGTCGGGATTTGGTTAATGGGCTTGGTTGTTAGTGGGCTGAAATGGCTAAATGAGGGAATTGTAGTGGTAAAGGGCTAACGATGGAGGGGACTCATGACCAGAAAGGGTGGTCCAAAATCGATGTCTACAAGGCTCTGTCAGTTCGGGGATTCTGGCGCGAAAAGACGTCATGATTGGACGACGCGATTTGGAATGGCGTCGGGCCACCATGATGCCTTTTAGGCAGAAATCCCCCCATTAAGGTTTTCTGCTAATTCCGGATTTCTGTGAGAGGGCGTCTGAGGACAGTGACGCCTTTTAAAAGGCGGCTTCCCAGGACGACGCGTTTTAAAGAGAATCAACTATAGCCTATCCCTGCTTCTGTCACTAATAGGCGACGAGGGATGGCGACACGTTTTAATAGGGCGGGCCTGTGACGACGCCTTTTAGGCCATATTATGAAGCCGGGATTTCATGAACCAGTTTAGGATGCTTGAATGGCGTCGGCCTTAGGTGACGCGATTCAAAACAGAACCACACTAATTCGTGCCAGTAAAATGTGTTTACACTGCTAGATAGTTGGTTAAATGCATGCTTTTAGTATACTCGATGATGATGGACTCTTCGTGACCAGATGGCACTGCGTTGTGTGTCGTGCGACCATGGACTTCTCACGTGACCGGATCGCACCGTGCCGTGTTTTGTGTTACTGTGGACCTAGAGTGACAGTTATAGCGTTTGACACCCTGTGTCGGTGCGGTAGGGACACAGCGCTGACGGTAGCAGTGGTGGGGTGACGCCTAGTGAGAGAGGGTCACCTGGTGAACCCCGGGGTTAGCTAGCTTGTACCGGTGTCGGAGTGGTACCTTTGGAGTGTCACTCGTGCTGGGGGAAGGAGTAACCACCTGAGCCAGTTGGGCTGGAGTAACCAGTGTGCTATCCGAGGGGTTACTGTTTGGTCTCAGCGGGTCGGTGTTTGCTGGGGGAAGGAGTAACCGCCGAGGTAGCCAGCGTGCTATCCGAGGGGTTACTGTTTGGTCTCAGCGGGTCGGTGTTTCCCACTTTCAGAGACGTGGTTGACGCGTTTTGCCGAGACGCGAGTTGTAGGTTCCTTGGTAGAATGATTTCTGAGATATGCATGTTATCTTCCGAATGCATGTGGTTTATAAAGAAAATTAGGAGTAATGTGTTACAGCTTTACTTATCTTATTCACTTGTATCTTGGTAATTGCCGTGGTGGGTGCGTGAGTGGGAGACAAGGGATCGGATGATCCCTACTGAGCCCAATTTTGGTGTGGCTCACTCCCTGCAGTTTTCAGGTGTGGACTTCATGGCGTGTGGCAGCGTGTGGTGCTCTCCTTGGTGTACGGACCAGCAACTATCTCAGTTCCGGGGTATGCCCCGATGTTGTTGTACTTTACTTCTGCCTGTACTTAATTAATTTGTTGGACCATGTAATTATTGTTGGACTGTGTACGGACATTATTAATTTACTTCCTGCGCACTGTACTTCCTTGTAGTCCGTGTGAATGTTATATTTAACCTTGTTTAACGCTTACTCCTCTAGATGTGCGTATAAGATCCGGGTGTGAGACTGTTGGATAATGATTCGACACCCATTTAGTGATCGGGTCTCCGATCATAGGGTGGCGGGTCGTTACAATTGGTATCAGAGCTCAGTTTGGTCGAGTATGTGCTAAACTGGATTAGATATCGTAGTCCAACAATAAGTACGAGTCTGTACAGGCGATGGCTGCTAGTGTAGATTGATAGGTTTTGATGTGTTTGCGTTGATTTTTGCGTTTGTGGGGTAGTGATGGCGCCGAGGAAGAGAGTACCGTTGGCTCGTGGTTCGAGAGCAGACAATGTTACTTCGGGAACAGAAGGGCATAATGTGAATCATTTCATGGAAGCTATGATTGGGGCTATGTCTAGATACCAACAGGGAGATGGTGGTGAGGGATCCAATTCCAGAGACGGTCAGTCCACGATATTGTAGCGGTTCCTGAGGTTGAAGACTCCTTCTTTCACGGGTAGACCAGTCCCAGATGAGGCAGCTCTATGGATTAAGGAAATGGAGAAGGCATTTGATGTTCTTGAATGTGCTGAGAATGACAAAACCTTGTTGGCAACCTACTTATTGAAGGATAATGCATATGAGTGGTGGGTTACTACCAAGAGGATGATGTTTGCGGATAGGCCCTTGAGAGAGATCCCTTGGGAGGTATTTGTGAGAGAGTTTAGTGGACAGTACTTTTAGGGGCACGTTCGGAAGTCTAAGGAAAGGGAGTTTATGGAATTGGTGCAGAATGATATGTCAGTTTTAGAATATCAAGCGAAGTTTGTGGCTCTTGGAAGATTTGTTCCACATATATCTGAGCGTGAGGAATTTAGAACAGAGAGATTTGTGGGTGGACTCCAGTATGATCTGAGGTCAATGGTGGCATCTCAGTGTTGGAAAGATCTGGTGTCAGCAGCTCAATACGCGATAGCGGTGGAGACTCAATTCCAACAAATGGCGAGAGAATTGGAGCGATCGGCACGAGGGAAGCAGCAAGGCAAGAGCAAATCAACAATCTTTTCATCAGGCGGTTCGAGTTCCTTTGAGTACGGGTCCCAAGAGATGCCCTGTGGTGAGAACAGAGATGGTTCGGTTCAACAGATGCAGACTGTGGCTGGCAGGCAGCAGGGAGCGAGGCAGGATGCGGCAGGTCATTGTTCCCATTGTGGTGGTCATCATGGCAGTCGGACGTGTCCATTAGTCACTAGTGGTTGCTTTGGCTGTGGTAAGAGGGGGCACTTTTTGAGAAGTTGTCCCCAGAGGAATAAGTCAGGCGAGGAGCCGAGTGGTCAGTAGGAGCCCGGTACCTAGCATGGTGTCGTGTGTTCTTTCAGTGGAGGTCCGAGATGCTGGGCTACATGAGCACTCTTATCTTGTCTCATTAGGTAGTAGACGTGAACTTGTATGACACTCTTTATGTATTTTGAATCTTGGTGGGGAATCGGTATTGTAAACTGCACTTTATAAGGCTACTATATGTTGATGTTGGTCTATCAATTTTGGTAGAATTGTGGAACATAATTAACTTAGTATTGATTTGATCGACCGATTGCGTGTGTTGAGCCTCGTGTAAGAATGTGATCCGTAAGGGCATCATAGCGGATCTAGCCAAGTTTGAGATAGTGATGGATTGAAGCTAGTCAACAACAGTAACGGAGATCAGAAGCTTCGTAGCATTTGCAGGTTATTACCGACGATTGGTCCCGGGGTTTTCTTCGATAGCGACCCCCCTTTTGTCAAGGTTGTCTTGTAGAGGAGTTCGTTTCATGTGGACCGAGGAGTGTGAGCGGAGTTTCATTTAGTTGAAAAGCTCGCCTCACTTTGGCTCCAATGTTGGTACTTCTATTAGGTTCCAGTGAAAGTGTGGTTTGTTCAGATACACCACATCGAAGTTTGGGTGTGGTTTTGATGCAACTTGGTAAGATTGTGGCCTATGCCTATAGGCAGTTGAAAAAGCTATGAGGGGAACTATCCATTCATGACTTAGAGTAGGCAGCTGTGGTGTTTACACTGTAGATCCAGAGGCGTTATTTGTTTGGAGAGGATTCGAGCTGATTGTGGAATCTTCTTTCTGGGTTCCACGTGAGGCTGATAGAGCCGTGTTGGCCAGTTTAATTGTGGGTTGATGGTACAGTGAGGTTTAGAGGCAGACTCTGTGTTCTGGCCATGGAGGACGTGCGCAGATGTGTTCTTATGGAGGCGCACTGTTCTAGATAAATAGTGCTTCCTGAATAAGTAAGTCGTATCATTGCTTGAGGTGGTTCAGTAGGAAGAAGGATAGGGTGGATTTTGTGGTTTGGTGCTTGAATTGTCGTCAGGTTAGGATGAACATCAGAGTGGCGCAGCGGAAGCGTGGTTGCAGTCCTTGCCAATCCCGGTATGGGAACGGGAGCTCGTGACTTTGGGCTTGTGCTGGGATTGTTTTATCCCCTGATGGTGGGGGCATGATCTGGGTTATCAATGAGCAATTGACCAGGTCAGCACACTTCCTGGCTATCAGGAAGGACTGGTCAGTCGGTAGGTTGGCAGAGTGTTTGTGAGACGGATCATCTCTTGTTGTTCGATGTGCCCTTATCCATCATGTCGGACCGGGTTTTGAGGTTTACTTTTAACTCTCGAAAGAGTTTTTGGAAGGCCTTGGGTACGCAGTTAGCCTTCAGCCCGGCCTATTATCCCGAGGTTGATGGGCGGTCGGAGAGGGCCATTCAGATTTTGGAGGTTTTGCTCAGGGCATGTGCCTAGACTGAGGAGGTTCTCGGGAGCAGCGTTTGTTTGCAGTGGAGTTTTGCGTACTATAACAGTTACCATTCTAGTGTTGGCATGGTGCCTTATGAGGCTTTGTTCAGATGGCCGTGTCGATTTTCTGTGATTTGGTCTGAGATTGGCAAATAGGCAGTTGGCAGGATCAGAGTTGGTTTAACAGTGTGCCGAGGTTGTTAGACTAGTGCAGTGGAAATTAATTTTAGATCGGACAGACAGGAGAGTTGTGCTACCATCGGTAGGAGACCGATTGAGTTTGAAGTTGGGAACCGCGTGTTTTTCCAAGTCTCAGGTCGTGATGACACTTGGGAAGCAAGGTGAGCTGGGTCCGCGACGTGTTGGGCCTTTTCCCATTCTTGCTCGAACTGGGGAAGCGGCATGCCAGCTGGCCTTGCTGTCCAATCTTGTGGGGGTGCACAATGCGTTTCATGAGTCGTTGCTGAGGAATATTCAGGATCCAACCCCAGGTGTTAGAATTTTAAGAATTGAAAGTCGCTGAGGACTTGTCCTTTCCAGAATTTTCAGTTCATGGCGAGGGTCACAAGTGACAGGTTCCCCGAAACTAAGTCGTACCTTCGGATTGAGTGATTTAGTAGTAGCGCTCTGGGAACGAGGCGACCTGGGAGTGCAGATTTGAGTTATCGGAACAATTTCCTACCTTTTCTGGTAAGTTCCCATGTGAGTTGGTGGTGGTTATACTTCGCTCTCGTTACTCGTCGCAGGTAATTTCGGGGACGAAATTCTTTTAAGGGGGGGAGAATGTAAGGACTGAGGTTTCGGGTTCAGTGTACAGGTCGGTTTTTGTAACGACCCGCCATCCTATGACCGGAGACCCGATCACTAAATGGATGTCGGCCCATTAACTGTGGGTTCACACCCGGATCTCACACAACACATCTGGAGGAGTAAGCGCTAAACAAGGCTAAATATAACAATCACACGGACTACAAAGATGTAACAAGTGCGCAGGAAGGAAGATAACAATGTCCGTATACAGTCCAACAATAATTACATGGTCCAACAAATTAAATAAGTACAGGCAGAAGTAAAGTACAACAACATCGGGGCATACCCCGGAACTGAGACAGCTGCTGGTCCGCACACCAAGATGACACCACCCGCCGCCAAACGCCACGAGGTCCACACCTGAAACCGCAGGGAGTGAGCCACACCAGAATTGGGCTCAGTAGGAATCATCCGATCCCCTGCCTCCCACTCACGCACCCACAAGTGCAACAACACAGATATATGACAATTAAACAAAGCAGTAAACATAGCACCCAACCTGATATGAAACGTACGATAAGCAGTGTAGCAGGAACAGTTCTAAGCAACCCGAAGAACCCAACACAGAGTCACGTCTCACAGCCAAAGTCCACAAAGCGACTGAACCACACTGTCGACCGAAGTCAAACGTCGCCTTACAACACTACAACCACTACTCACGCCTGTCCGCCCCTACAGTGTTCCGGGGCACTGTAGGGTGAGGCAGTGAGTCAAACTAGGACTAGTTGGGACCAGTGTACCACCACCGCCCAGCTACGTGTGCACACAAGCAGTCTAGACTACTGTCCTACCGACCGGATTGCCTCCACGCTAGGCCTCAGCACTTCAGGAGGGCCCTGGGGACCGGCGAACCCCCGTCAAGCCGAAGCTACAGGAACTACCCACAACCCTAACCTCCCGGGCTGCGTCAGGCCAAAGGGCTAAGGGTACCACTCGTAACCTTGATCAAAGGTCACATGAGGCCCAGTGGCTACAGGGGTAAAACAACTCCAACAGTACCACAACCAGCTTCACAGCAAGAAACGCGCCGGAAGCTGCCACGACAAATAAGGAAACCCCGACCCGCTGAGACCAAACAACAACCCCTCGGATAGCGCACCGGCTACTCCGGCCCGACGGGCTCAAGGTGGTTCTGCTTCCCTCAGCCAAAGGTAAAACACAACATGTACCACTCCCCCACCGGTACGGCACAATGCCTCACAGACACCATGACCCTGTCCCCATCGGTCCATGGTGACAAACGTAAACCACAGTTATTCCGATTCCATATTCGCATAAGCACATACATACATATAACATGATTCCATTCGCACAGTAAACCTCCGTCTCAGCGTACAACTTAAAGCATGCATTTGATCCATGCAACAGAGAAACATATGTTAAAAACCAGGGTTTATGCAGTTCTGTCTTGAATCGCGTCGACCGAGGTCGATGCCATTCAAGCTCCTCAAACAGGTTCATTTAAAGCCATATTATTTCTTAAAACGCGTCCACCTGGGAAGCCGCCGTTTGAAACGCGTCAGAGCTCTCAGACGCCATTCACACCGAAATTCCAGATTTGCAGACCCTCAGTCGGGGTGATTTCCTGTCTAAATGGCGTCATGATGGCCCGACGTCCTTCTGAAAGGCGTCGTCCATCCATGACGTCATTTAGCGCCATAACCCCTAACTCGTGAAACCTCGAACATGGAGGTTTTTGCCCTAAAAGGCGTCGTACTGCCCTGACGTCCTTCTAAAAGGCGTCGACCAGGCACGACGCCGTTTAGCGCCAGAAACCTGGTTCCTTGGTTCAACCCGAGGGTTTCTCCTTTAACCCCAAACACCCCGAAAATGCCCCAAAACAGAAGGGGAAGATAGGGAAATCAACTACTTCCAGCATGCTACAAATCCACGTTCATGAGCACGGCCATACCCACAAGAAAACCCTCTAAACATGCTCATTCTAACCCAAAACATAACATGCCACGCCAAGGAAATTACGAGCAACACATTCACAGTCCATGCAAGGTTCGTCCCTCTACCGGTTCTTGAACTCCTCCAAGCTCCGTGCCGCCGACCTGCCGCACCGCAGACCGCCGCCGGTACCCTTGAGGACGCCGCCACTCCACCGGGACGTCGGCCGCCGTCCGGAGAATGGAACGCCGCGAAGGAAGTGGTGGAGGTAGAGGTGAGAGGTAGGGAGGTGTTGGAGTGATGGAAGAG
Organism: Zantedeschia hybrid cultivar; assembly: GCA_030544215.1. Classification (NCBI taxonomy): domain Eukaryota; kingdom Viridiplantae; phylum Streptophyta; class Magnoliopsida; order Alismatales; family Araceae; genus Zantedeschia; species Zantedeschia hybrid cultivar. The sequence continues at coordinate 6,618,311 of JARZZO010000013.1, read as the reverse complement.
GAAGAAGAGGAAGGGAAGGGAGGAAGGAGGGCGGAGGGAGCGGAGAGGGCGAAGAGAGAGAGGGTGGAGGCAAGAATGAGGGAAAGAAGGGGAGGCTCGCGGGGTCAATCTGAATCTAGCTAAAACGCGTCGATCGAGGGAGACGCCAATCAGTCTGACAGGACGGGCCGTACTGACAACGCTCTGGCGCCGTACCCTGACATCGCAGAGGTCACAGTCTGAATCGCGTCGACCAACATGGACGCCGTTCAGACGATGTGACAGGAGCCGTACTCTCGCAGCCCGAAACCCGCCCACGTGGCGCACACGTGGCACAACAGAAAGCAGACTTAAATGGCGTCTACATAGACAGACGTCTTTTGAAAGACGTCGAGCAGTGCAGACGTCATTCAGTCAGAAATCTCAAGACCCCTCAGGGTCGAAACCAGGGGATCCGGCCCGAACCCGACCCGAATACAGAACCCGAAACCTCAGTCCTTACATTCTCCCCCCCTTAAAAGAATTTCGTCCTCGAAATTTGCAACTGCTCAACGATAACTCGACTAACTATCACATGCCGGCACACCGATCACAACAATCATTCTCACCAATCACACACACAAGGCTCCACATAATTAGCCAATCACATTCACACCAAGCTAACCAAGATTCTCGATTCTGACAAAAGCTGAAAGATCAAAATAACCACACACTAGCAAGGCACATCTTACAAAACCGATTCTCCACCAAACCCAAATACATAAAAGTGCCACAAGAGTTCTCAACCACCTCTGAATAAGACAAGATAAAAGTGTTCATCTAGCCCAACCGCTCGGACTTCCATTAAGAGACGCAACAGCACTCAACATCTCGAACACCTACTGACCACTCGGCTCCTGACCTGCCTTATTCTTCCGGGGACAGTTCCTCGCGAGATGTCCCTTCCTGCCACCGCCAAAACAGCTACCAGTGATCAAAGGACATATCCGATTACCATGAAACCTGCCACAACGGGGACAACGATCCGCAGCGTCCCGCCTCGCTTCCTGTTGCCAGCTGACCTCCGTCTGCATATGCTGAGCCGAACCATCTTCATCTTCATCACAAGGCACCTCCTGGAACTCGACCTCAAAGGAACTCGAACCACCTGACGAAAAGACCGCTGATCTATCCCTGCTTTGCTGCTTCCCTTGTGCTGAATGCTCCGACTCCTTTGCCGTGTGTTGGAACTGCATCTCCACCGCTGCCGCGCATCGAACTGCTGACGCCAGATCCTTACAACAATGAGCTGCCACAAATTCCCTCAGATCATGCCGAAGTCCATCCACAAATTTCTCCGTCCTAAGATCCTCACGCTCAGATATGTGTGGAGCAAATCTTCCCAGAGCTACAAATTTCATCTGATATTCTAGAACTGACATACCATCCTGCACCAATTCCATAAACTCCCTTTCCTTGGCCCTACGAACGTGCCTCGGAAAGTATTGCCCGCCAAACTCTCTTACAAAGCCTTCCCAAGGAATCTCTCTCAAGGACCTATCTGGAAACATCAACCCCTTGATGGTGACCCACCAATCATAAGCATCGTCTTTCAGCAAGTAGGTTGCCAACAAGGTCTTGTCACTCTCAGCACATTCTAGAACATCAAACGCCTTCTCCACTTCCTTAATCCAATGAGCTACCGCATCTGGAACAGGTTGACCCGTGAAAGAAGGGGGCTTCAGCTTCAAGAACCGCTCCATCATCATGGATTGGCCACCTCGAGAATTGGACCCCTCGCTTCCATCTCCCTGCTGATATCTAGACATAGCCCCAATCATAGCTTCCATGAATCGATCCACATTATGTCCTTCTGCCCTCGAACCACTATCATATGCTCTCGAACCACGAGCCAACGGAACTCTCCTCTTCGGTGCCATCACTACCCCACAATACGCAAATCGAACCAAAACACGTCAAAACCTATCAATCTATACTAGCAGCCATCGCATGTACAGACTCGTACTTATTGTTGGACTATAATATCTAACCCAGTTTACCACATACTCGACCAGACTGAGCTCTGATACCAACTGTAACGACCCGCCATCCAATGACCGGAGACCCGATCACTAAATGGATGTCGGCCCATTAACTGCGGGTTCACACCCGGATCTCACACAACACATCTAGAGGAGTAAGCGCTAAACAAGGCTAAATATAACAATCACACGGACTACAAAGATGTAACAAGTGCGCAGGAAGGAAGATAACAATGTCCGTATACAGTCTAACAATAATTACATGGTCCAACAAATTAAATAAGTACAGGCAGAAGTAAAGTACAACAACATCGGGGCATACCCCGGAACTGAGACAGCTGCTGGTCCGCACACCAAGATGACACCACCCGCCGCCAAACGCCACGAGGTCCACACCTGAAACCGCAGGGCGTGAGCCACACCAGAATTGGGCTCAGTAGGAATCATCCGATCCCCTGCCTCCCACTCACACACCCACAAGTGCAACAACACAGATATATGACAATTAAACAAAGCAGTAAACATAGCACCCAACCTGATATGAAACGTACGATAAGCAGTGTAGCAGGAACAGTTCTAAGCAACCCGAAGAACCCAACACAGAGTCACGTCTCATAGCCAAAGTCCACAAAGCGACTGAATCACACTGTCGACCGAAGTCAAACGTCGCCTTACAACACTACAACCACTACTCACGCCTGTCCGCCCCTACAGTGTTCCGGGGCACTGTAGGGTGAGGCAGTGAGTCAAACTAGGACTAGTTGGGACCAGTGTACCACCACCGCCCAGCTACGTGTGCACACAAGCAGTCTAGACTACTGTCCTACCGACCGGATTGCCTCCACGCTAGGCCTCAGCACTTCAGGAGGGCCCTGGGGACCGGCGAACCCCCGTCAAGCCGAAGCTACAGGAACTACCCACAACCCTAACCTCCCGGGCTGCGTCAGGCCAAAGGGCTAAGGGTACCACTCGTAACCTTGATCAAAGGTCACATGAGGCCCAGTGGCTACAGGGGTAAAACAACTCCAACAGTACCACAACCAGCTTCACAGCAAGAAACGCGCCGGAAGCTGCCACGACAAATAAGGAAACCCCGACCCGCTGAGACCAAACAACAACCCCTCGGATAGCGCACCGGCTACTCCGGCCCGACGGGCTCAAGGTGGTTCTGCTTCCCTCAGCCAAAGGTAAAACACAACATGTACCACTCCCCCACCGGTACGGCACAATGCCTCACAGACACCATGACCCTGTCCCCATCGGTCCATAGTGACAAACGTAAACCACAGTTATTCCGATTCCATATTCGCATAAGCACATACATACATATAACATGATTCCATTCGCACAGTAAACCTCCGTCTCAGCGTACAGCTTAAAGCATGCATTTGATCCATGCAACAGAGAAACATATGTTAAAAACCAGGGTTTATGCAGTTCTGTCTTGAATCACGTCGACCGAGGTCGATGCCATTCAAGCTCCTCAAACAGGTTCATTTAAAGCCATATTATTTCTTAAAACGCGTCCACCTGGGAAGCCGCCGTTTGAAACGCGTCAGAGCTCTCAGACGCCATTCACACCGAAATTCCAGATTTGCAGACCCTCAGTCGGGGTGATTTCCTGTCTAAATGGCGTCATGATGGCCCGACGTCCTTCTGAAAGACGTCGTCCATCCATGACGTCATTTAGCGCCTTAACCCCTAACTCGTGAAACCTCGAACATGGAGGTTTCTGCCCTAAAAGGCGTCGTACTGCCCTGACGTCCTTCTAAAAGGCGTCGACCAGGCACGACGCCGTTTAGCGCCAGAAACCTGGTTCCTTGGTTCAACCCGAGGGTTTCTCCTTTAACCCCAAACACCCCGAAAATGCCCCAAAACAGAAGGGGAAGATAGGGAAATCAACTACTTCCAGCATGCTACAAATCCACGTTCATGAGCACGGCCATACCCACAAGAAAACCCTCTAAACATGCTCATTCTAACCCAAAACATAACATGCCACGCCAAGGAAATTACGAGCAACACATTCACAGTCCATGCAAGGTTCGTCCCTCTACCGGTTCTTGAACTCCTCCAAGCTCCGTGCCGCCGACCTGCCGCACCACAGACCGCCGCCGGTACCCTCGAGGACGCCGCCACTCCGCCGGGACGTCGGCCGCCGTCCGGAGAATGGAACGCCGCGAAGGAAGTGGTGGAGGTAGAGGTGAGAGCTAGGGAGGTGTTGGAGTGATGGAAGAGGAAGAAGAGGAAGGGAAGGGAGGAAGGAGGGCGGAGGGAGCGGAGAGGGCGAAGAGAGAGAGGGTGGAGGCAAGAATGAGGGAAAGAAGGGGAGGCTCACGGGGTCAATCTGAATCTAGCTAAAACGCGTCGATCGAGGGAGACGCCAATCAGTCTGACAGGACGGGCCGTACTGACAACGCTCTGGCGCCGTACCCTGACATCGCAGAGGTCACAGTCTGAATCGCGTCGACCAACATGGACGCCGTTCAGACGATGTGACAGGAGCCGTACTCTCGCGGCCCGAAACCCGCCCACGTGGCGCACACGTGGCACAACAGAAAGCAGACTTAAATGGCGTCTACATAGACAGACGTCTTTTGAAAGACGTCGAGCAGCGCAGACGTCATTCAGTCAGAAATCTCAAGACCCCACAGGGTCGAAACCAGGGGATCCGGCCCGAACCCGACCCGAATACAGAACCCGAAACCTCAGTCCTTACATTCTCCCCCCCTTAAAAGAATTTCGTCCTCGAAATTTGCAACTGCTCAACGATAACTCGACTAACTATCACATGCCGGCACACCGATCACAACAATCATTCTCACCAATCACACACACAAGGCTCCACATAATTAGCCAATCACATTCACACCAAGCTAACCAAGATTCTCGATTCTGACAAAAGCTGAAAGATCAAAATAACCACACACTAGCAAGGCACATCTTACAAAACCGATTCTCCACCAAACCCAAATACATAAAAGTGCCACAAGAGTTCTCAACCACCTCTGAATAAGACAAGATAAAAGTGTTCATCTAGCCCAACCGCTCGGACTTCCATTAAGAGACGCAACAGCACTCAACATCTCGAACACCTACTGACCACTCGGCTCCTGACCTGCCTTATTCTTCCGGGGACAGTTCCTCGCGAGATGTCCCTTCCTGCCACCGCCAAAACAGCTACCAGTGATCAAAGGACATATCCGATTACCATGAAACCTGCCACAACGGGGACAACGATCCGCAGCGTCCCGCCTCGCTTCCTGTTGCCAGCTGACCTCCGTCTGCATATGCTGAGCCGAACCATCTTCATCTTCATCACAAGGCACCTCCTGGAACTCGACCTCAAAGGAACTCGAACCACCTGACGAAAAGACCGCTGATCTATCCCTGCTTTGCTGCTTCCCTTGTGCTGAATGCTCCGACTCCTTTGCCGTGTGTTGGAACTGCATCTCCACCGCTGCCGCGCATCGAACTGCTGACGCCAGATCCTTACAACAATGAGCTGCCACAAATTCCCTCAGATCATGCCGAAGTCCATCCACAAATTTCTCCGTCCTAAGATCCTCACGCTCAGATATGTGTGGAGCAAATCTTCCCAGAGCTACAAATTTCATCTGATATTCTAGAACTGACATACCATCCTGCACCAATTCCATAAACTCCCTTTCCTTGGCCCTACGAACGTGCCTCGGAAAGTATTGCCCGCCAAACTCTCTTACAAAGCCTTCCCAAGGAATCTCTCTCAAGGACCTATCTGGAAACATCAACCCCTTGATGGTGACCCACCAATCATAAGCATCGTCTTTCAGCAAGTAGGTTGCCAACAAGGTCTTGTCACTCTCAGCACATTCTAGAACATCAAACGCCTTCTCCACTTCCTTAATCCAATGAGCTACCGCATCTGGAACAGGTTGACCCGTGAAAGAAGGGGGCTTCAGCTTCAAGAACCGCTCCATCATCATGGATTGGCCACCTCGAGAATTGGACCCCTCGCTTCCATCTCCCTGCTGATATCTAGACATAGCCCCAATCATAGCTTCCATGAATCGATCCACATTATGTCCTTCTGCCCTCGAACCACTATCATATGCTCTCGAACCACGAGCCAACGGAACTCTCCTCTTCGGTGCCATCACTACCCCACAATACGCAAATCGAACCAAAACACGTCAAAACCTATCAATCTATACTAGCAGCCATCGCATGTACAGACTCGTACTTATTGTTGGACTATAATATCTAACCCAGTTTACCACATACTCGACCAGACTGAGCTCTGATACCAACTGTAACGACCCGCCATCCAATGACCGGAGACCCGATCACTAAATGGATGTCGGCCCATTAACTGCGGGTTCACACCCGGATCTCACACAACACATCTGGAGGAGTAAGCGCTAAACAAGGCTAAATATAACAATCACACGGACTACAAAGATGTAACAAGTGCGCAGGAAGGAAGATAACAATGTCCGTATACAGTCCAACAATAATTACATGGTCCAACAAATTAAATAAGTACAGGCAGAAGTAAAGTACAACAACATCGGGGCATACCCCGGAACTGAGACAGCTGCTGGTCCGCACACCAAGATGACACCACCCGCCGCCAAACGCCACGAGGTCCACACCTGAAACCGCAGGGAGTGAGCCACACCAGAATTGGGCTCAGTAGGAATCATCCGATCCCCTGCCTCCCACTCACACACCCACAAGTGCAACAACACAGATATATGACAATTAAACAAAGCAGTAAACATAGCACCCAACCTGATATGAAACGTACGATAAGCAGTGTAGCAGGAACAGTTCTAAGCAACCCGAAGAACCCAACACAGAGTCACGTCTCACAGCCAAAGTCCACAAAGCGACTGAACCACACTGTCGACCGAAGTCAAACGTCGCCTCACAACACTACCACCACTACTAACGCCTGTCCGCCCCTACAGTGTTCCGGGGCACTGTAGGGTGAGGCAGTGAGTCAAACTAGGACTAGCTGGGACCAGTGTACCACCACTGCCCAGGTACGTGTGTACACAAGCAGTCTAGACTACTGTCCTACCGACCGGATTGCCTCCATGCTAGGCCTCAGCGCTTCAGGAGGGCCCTGGGGACCGGCGAACCCCCCGTCAAGCCGAAGCTACAGGAACTACCCACAACCCTAACCTCCCAGGCTGCGTCAGGCCAAAGGGCTAAGGGTACCACTCGTAACCTTGATCAAAGGTCACATCAGGCCCAGTGGCTACAGGAGTAAAACAACTCCAACAGTACCACAACCAGCTTCACAGCAAGAAACGCACCGGAAGCTGCCACGACAAACAGGGAAACCCCGACCCGCTGAGACCAAATAGCAACCCCTCGAATAGCGCACTGGCGACTCCGGCCCGACGGGCTCAAGGTGGTTCTGCTTCCATCAGCCAAAGGTAAAACACAACATGTACCACTCCCCCACCGTTACGGCACAATGCCTCACAGACACCATGACCCTGTCCCCATCGGTCCATGGTGACAAACGTAAACCACAGTTATTCCGATTCCATATTCGCATAAGCACATACATACATATAACATGATTCCATTCGCACAGTAAACCTCCGTCTCAGCGTACAGCTTAAAGCATGCATTTGAACCATCCAATAGAGAAACATATGTTAAAAACCAGGGTTTATGCAGTTCTGTCTTGAATCGCGTCGACCGAGGTCGATGCCATTCAAGCTCCTCAAACAGGTTCATTTAAAGCCAGATTATTCCTTAAAACGCGTCCACCTGGGAAGCAACCGTTTGAACTGCGTCAGAGCTCTCAGACGTCATTCACACCGAAATTCCAGATTTGCAGACCCTCAGTCGGGGTGATTTCCTGCCTAAATGGTGTCATGATGGCCCGACGTCCTTCTGAAAGGCGTCGTCCATCCATGACGTCATTTAGCGCCAGAACCCTTAACTCGTGAAACCTCGAACATGGAGGTTTCTGCCATAAAAGGCGTCGTACTGCCCTGACGTCCTTCTAAAAGGCGTCGACCAGGCACGACGCTGTTTAGCGCCAGAAACCTGGTTCCCTGGTTCAACCCGAGGGTTTCTCCTTTAACCCCAAACACCCCAAAAATGCCCCAAAACAGAAGGGGGAAGATAGGGAAATCAACTACTTCCAGCATGCTACAAATCCACGTTCATGAGCACGGCCATACCCACAAGAAAACCCCCTAAACATGCTCATTCTAACCCAAAACATAACATGCCACGCCAAGAAAATCACGAGCAACACATTCACAGTCCATGCAAGGTTCGTCCCCCTACCGGTTCTTGAACTCCTCCAAGCTCCGTGCCACCGACCTGCCGCACCGCAGACCGCCGCTGGTACCCTCGAGGACGCCGCCACTCCGCCGGGACGTCGGCCGCCGTCCGGAGAATGGAACGCCGCGAAGGAAGTGGTGGAGGTAGAGGTGAGAGGTAGGGAGGTGTTGGAGTGATGGAAGAGGAAGAAGAGGAAGGGAAGGGAGGAAGGAGGGCGGAGGGAGCGGAGAGGGCAAAGAGAGAGAAGGTGGAGGCGAGAATGAGGGAAAGAAGGGGAGGCTCGCGGGGTCAATCTGAATCTAGCTAAAACGCGTCGATCGAGGGAGACGCCAATCAGTCTGACAGGACGGGCCGTACTGACAACGCTCTGGCGCCGTACCCTGACATCGCAGAGGTCACAATCTGAATCGCGTCGACCAACATGGACGCCGTTCAGACGATGTTACAGGGGCCGTACTCTCGCGGCCCGAAACCCGCCCACGTGGCGCACACGTGGCACAACAGAAAGCAGACTTAAATGGCGTCTACAGAGACAGACGTCTTTTGAAAGACGTCGACCAGTGCAGACGTCATTCAGTCAGAAATCTCAAGACCCCTTAGGGTCGGAACCAGGGGATCCGGCCCGAACCCGACCCGAATACAGAACCCGAAACCTCAGTCCTGACAGTTTTGGGTCGGAATCCCCTGGATTGGACCTTGAGGGGTCTTGAGAATTTCCCTTTAATGACGTCGACCCTGCACGACGCCTTTCAAACGGCATCTTGCTAGGTGGACGCCATTTAGGTCTTCAGCTGTTGTGCCACGTGGGTGCCACGTGGGCGGGTTTCGGGCCGCGAAAGTACGGCCCCTGACTTGTCGTCTGATAGGCGTCTGTGATGGACGACGCGATTCAGACTGCGACCCTGAGATGTCAGTGTACGGTGCCGGTCTTATCGTCTGAGCGGCGTCGGTAGTGGTGGACGCGTTTCAGAGCTTCTATCAGTACGGCCCGTCTTGTCATCTGATAGGCGTCTGGATAGGTCGACACGTTTTACCATTGTTCGGATTGACCCCGCGAGCCTTCCTTTCTTTCCCTCATTTCTCACCCTCTCGCTCTCTCTCCTCCCCCTCTCCGCTTCCTCCGACCCCTTTCTTCCCCTTTCCCTTCCTCTTCTTCCTCTTCCACCACTCCAACGTCTCTCTACCTCTCACCACTACCACCACCACTTCCTTCGCGGCGTTCCATTCTCCGGACGGCGGCCGACGTCCCGGCGGAGTGGCGACGTCCTCGGGGGTACCGGCGGCGGCCTGCGGTGCGGCGGTTCGGCGGCACGGAGCCAGGAGGAGTTCAAGAACCGGTAGGGAGGATGAACCTTGCGTAGATTGCACTCGTTTTATCCGTAGTTTTCGTGTGATGCATGATGTGTTCGGGGGTAGAACAAGCATGTTTAGGAGCTCTTCTTGATGGGAATGAGGGTTTCTATAAATGTGGGTTTATGATGGTTTGGCTTGCCCCTCTTTCTCCTCTGTTTTTAGGCGATTTTGGGTTTTTGGGGGTGAAAAGGGAGCCTTCGGGCAGGAGACAGGACCTGGTTTCTGGCACTAAAAGACGTCGTGCATGGACAACGCCTTTTAGAAGGGCGTCGGGCCATCATGACGCCTTTTAGACAGAAATCGTTCCACTCAGGCTCTGTCAGTTCGGGGCGCGAAAAGACGTCATGATTGGACGACGCGATTTGGAATAGCGTCGGGCCACCATAACGCCTTTTAGGCAGAAATCCCCCGATTAAGGTTTTCTGCTAATTCCGGATTTCTGTGAGAGGGCGTCTGAGGACAGTGACGCCTTTTAAAAGGCGGCTTCCCAGGACGACGCGTTTTAAAGAGAATCAACTGTAGCCTATCCCTGCTTCTGTCACTAATAGGCGATGAGGGATGGCGACGCGTTTTAATAGGGCGGGCCTGTGACGACGCCTTTTAGGCCATATTCTGAGGCCAGGATTTCATGAACCAGTTTAGGATGCTTGAATGGCGTCGGCCTTGGGTGACGCGATTCAAGACAGAACCACACTAATTCATGCTAGTAAAATGTGTTTACACTGCTAGATAGTTGGTTAAATGTATGCTTTTAGTATACTCGATGATGATGGACTCTTCGTGACCGGATGGCACTGCGTTGTGTGTCGTGCGACCATGGACTTCTCACTTGACCGGATCGCACCGTGCCGTGTTTTGTGTTACTGTGGACCTAGAGTGACAGTTATAGCGTTTGACACCCTGTGTCGGTGCGGTAGGGACACAGCGCTGACGGTAGCAGTGGCGGGGTGACGCCTAGTGAGAGAGGGTCACCTGGTGAACCCCGGGGTTAGCTAGCTTGTACCGATGTCGGAGTGGTACCTTTGGAGTGTCACTCGTGCTGGGGGACGGAGTAACCACCTGAGCCAGTTGGGCCGGAGTAGCCAGTGTGCTATCCGAAGGGTTACTGTTTGGTCTCAGCGGGTCGGTGTTTGCTGGGGGAAGGAGTAACCGCCGAGGTAGCCAGCGTGCTATCCGAGGGGTTACTGTTTGGTCTTAGCGGGTCGGTGTTTCCCACTTTCGGAGACATAGTTGACGCGTTTTGCCGAGACGCGAGTTGTAGGTTCCTTGGTAGAATGATTTCTGAGATATGCATGTTATTTTCCGAATGCATGTGGTTTATAAAGAAAATTAGGAGTAATGTGTTACAGCTTTACTTATCTTGTTCACTTGTATCTTGGTAATTGCCCTTGTGGGTGCGTGAGTGGGAGACAAGGGATCGGATGATCCCTACTGAGCCCAATTTTGGTGTGGCTCACTCCCTGCGGTTTTCAGGTGTGGACTTCGTGGCGTGTGGCAGCGTGTGGTGCTCTCCTTGGTGTACGGACCAGCAGCTATCTCAGTTCCGGGGTATGCCCCGATGTTGTTGTACTTTACTTCTGCCTGTACTTAATTAATTTGTTGGACCATGTAATTATTGTTGGACTATGTACGAACATTATTAATTTACTTCATGCGCACTGTACTTCCTTGTAGTCCATGTGAATGTTATATTTAACCTTGTTTAACGCTTACTCCTCCAGATGTGCGTATAAGATCCGGGTGTGAGACTGTTGGATAATGATTCGACACCCATTTAGTGATCGGGTCTCCGATCATAGGGTGGCGGGTCGTTACACCGACAGTCTCCTAGTGGGGATCAGAATCTCAATGACTTGCACTACAGCCTTGTGGATAGTACAACAAACTGTAATACAATCAAAGAGCACCCAACTCATGGGACTTGCAACTCCTTGCAATATATGATCATGGCTTCGGTCCCCAGAGATTTAATGGCCTTGTGGATAGCACAACAAACTATTAATTCTGGTCTAAGCTAACCATCATTACCCGACGAGCATAGATTTGCATGCAACCCTTGTGGATAGCACAACAAGGCTACATGGTTCCTCTACCCCGATCTATAGGCATCTAATACCATAGCCACAGTTTCTCCTCCCAATTAAGCAGGCCTTGTGGATAGCACAACAAACCTGCCTAAAGTGATTCGAATCCTATGACTATAATGATGGTGGACCACGCGGTAAGTTCTCAACTACTCGCGTTACGGCTTAGAGTTTATCTGAGGGTATTTAGATAACTTTTATCTTGGTCTCTCCTAGGTGATAGTATATAGATATATCGTATATATTTACTAAATACTATAACCTGCTTTGATTCATAATCAAAAGAAAAACAATGCATCTCATACATGTCATTAGTGTGGTCATGGATAGCACAGTGGGTTTGACTGGAGCCAATAGTCAGACGCATACACAACCTAACACAACAATTATATTAGATATCCTGCAATCACATAGCCAAGAGATCTCCATCTTTTCGCCTTCCTGGTTGCAGCTGTGGATCGTCCTCGCTCCTTCCTCGGTTGCCTCAATCATATTACATTTAAATTCTAGAATTTATAAGTAAATTGAAGAAGGCCTTATGGCGAGTACAAGGGAGAGAGGGATGTAGAAATACATCGGAGTATGAGAGAGAGAGGTGCGCAGACTTCTATTTATTAACACTTAATAAACAATCATACATCCACGATCCACTCAATCCATTCATCACATGAATAATAAATTCAGTGCATATCCATGACCACGATGTGTTTTAAACATTCCACACATGATTCAGCACATCACATGGCTAAAATAAAAGAGTTTTCAAAAATAGAAAATTTTGGCTTTCAAAAAGCTGGGATCCAATCAAAATTGGTATTTGAATTTCGAAAACTCATTTTATTAACTTAACATGCAATTAAATCAAAATTTAAAAGCATTAAACAAACATCACATGCGCACACACTCCGAATTAATAATTTCAGATTATTCCATGCAAATTAGAACATTTCTAATAATCTAACACTTAGATTAAACCCCATTAATAATCTAACAATTAGACTATTAAAAACTAATCTAACTCTTAGATTAATTCAACAAAGTTAATTAACAATTTAACACTTAAATTATTAATTAACTCTAATTATTAATTAACTACTAATCTAACTCTTAGATTAGTTAATTTAAAATTAATTATTAACTTAACACTTAAATTAATAATTAATTTTAATTAATTAATAATTACTAATCTAACTATTAGATTAGAAGATTAATGTTAATCATTAATTTAACCCTTAAATTAATAACTAACAATAATAATTAAAGACTATTAATTTAACACTTAAATTAGTTATCTAAGTTAATTATTAATTTAACTCTTAAATTAACAATTAACATAGATATTAATTAACAATTAGTTGAAATAATAATTAGTAATCTAACTATTAGACTAATAATTATTAATTACTAATTTAACCATTAAATTAGTTTTATTAAAATTAATTATTAGTTTAACCATTAAACTAACAATTAATATTAATCATTTAACAACTTAATGTTAATCCAAAATGATTAAAAAATCATTAATACCCTGATTAAATAAAATTGAAAGATAATTTCAGTTTCAAAACATCTTTTGAATTTCAAAATTAAATTCCAATTATTAATTAATTGGGCAATTTGGGGTTTACAAGAAAAAGAGGGAAAAAATGGGTTAATGGGTAATGGGCTCGGCCCCTTGGTGGAGCCTGGGCTCAGCCTCGTGCCGAGCCAGGGCTCGGGCCTGTGTTGAGCCAGGGCTCGGGCCTAGCTCAGCCACCCAGGCTCACAGTGGCGGCCCGGTCCAACTAGACCGGCCAGTGGAGCGCCGGTCTGACCGGCTTCTTCCCACACGAGCCTGACACCCCCTCACAGCAACCCTAGTTGCAAGCGGCGGCGGGGAGGGCTAGGCAGCGCCGCCGGGCGCCGATGCAGGTGCCGCATGGCCCGGCCGGCGAAGCCCCGGCGCCGACGAGCTCCCCGGCTCAGATAGGGCAGCCGCCGGTGCCCCCAGAGGTGCAGGTCCGAGCCCCAATCCTCCCTAAAATCTGGTTTTTAAGGGTCAAATCCGAATTAGGGCTTCATATTTGTAGCTCTCCAAGGCCACTCCGGCGCCGGCAAATATGTCGGATGTGTAGTGGTGACTATCACCAAGAGATCCGTGCATCCGGGCCGCCATCCCAACACTTGGGAATCGCAAAAGAAGCCGACGAAAACCCGCTGTTCTTCGTCCCACGAAGAACACAAAACCCCCAAATGAAAATCCGAATTTTGCAGAATAAAAATAATCAAAATTATTTATCTGATTTGTGTTTATCGCATGAACAAGAATCTTGCAAAGAGATCGAAATTTCGCATGGAATAACACATGGAAATATTAAATCGGAGACCGAAACGGGACGAGAAACAGTGGAACCTGACTCTGATACCACTGTTGGGTTTTCTCGTTTTCTCCAGATCACTCACGCAGCGGAAAATAAAATATTTACAGCGATCCGTTCCCGTTTCGAAATCTAAAGTACGATAATCGGATTATCGAAGTTCTCACCGTGTGCGGATTCGAATCCGCAACCGTTCGGTTCCGTCGGTGCGACACCGCAAGCCGCGCAAGCGCCCGGCCTCTAGCGAAGTCCACGCGATCCTCCCCGCGACGGATATCCTCGAGTTCCTCGTTCTTTGCAGCCCACGAAACCTCCGCCGGTCGCCGCAACAATCGCCGCAGCGCGCGGACGATATCCCGTCGAACCAGATTCGGAGAAGCGGCGGAGCAGATCTGGATCTGTCTGGACGCCAGAGAAAGACAGAAACTGAGGAGGGGTGGCTAGGGTTAGCAGCAGCTTGGCCTGCTCAGCCCGTTCGCTATGTTTTATACTAATCGCGCGGTTTTTCATAAAAACCCCCGGTTTATATAAAATTCACTTATTTATCCATCGCCTTGAGAATCATTTGCGTGTGACCCTCTAGGCCCAAGTACCAGTCCAGTTAATGGCCCAACAAGCCCAGTGACTCCTCACTGACTTTATTAATCAATTAATAATTAATTATTAATTAATTAATCAATCGAATTGATGTCGCACATCGAATTCGACCGGACCTCCGATCACGTTGGGTGCCAAGCAACACCACGTGAACCCGGAAGGTATTTGGGGTTAAGTAACCCACTCTTGGAAACTTTCCGCCGACAGTTACCGCGTGGATATAATCCTTCATTCGTACAATGCTCTTGAGTCAACTCAGGGTATGGCGAGCTGTCAAACCCTAACTGGTCGACTCACTTGGATTGGATGCCGCTGATGAATATCGGAAAACTCCTTTCCCGATATTATCGTCCGCCCTGGCCAGGGACTTTCGCGCATCCTTCCTAGAGCATTCTCTCTCTAAGTACCAAGAGCGAATGATTCCTTATTGACACACAATTCCCTTCGACGGTATTCCGCTGTACCCAATCCTTGGCGTATTAGAATCCCGTGGCTAGAGATTTGTAACCCAAGGTCAAAGCACAGAAGTCCACCGACAAGGTGTCCTTGGTGTCTCAGGTCCGAGGACCATCCACGCAACTGCGACAATAGAATCAAGCTGGTTGACAGTGAGGTACAATACCATCCAACGATTCAGTCGGATCAGTTCAGTGAACTCATTCTCCAATGAGCACCTACAGATTCGCCTTAGTGTCTCCACACAAGTGACTTATGAGATCAGTCACCCTCATCATATGAGCAGGAGTAATATGTACTAGTCTAACCGGATATCCGATGTCCTTCTCAGATATCCTCCGACTAGGAACAATTAAGAATATGTGTGTTTAAGTGATCAGTCTCATTAATATGATCTCATCATAATCTGATCACTATAGCACATATTCACGGACTTCATTATGAAACGAGAATTAATGTGATTTACACATAATGAATATTATGCCATTATATTAATAAATGAACGAGATTTACATAGTTAGATTGGCTTGTAGGCCACCTAAAACTAACAGCTGGAAAATATAAAAAAGATCCCACTGTGGGAGTTTACGAGTCTCGACCGTGGCTAAAAAGACGGTTATCTCTATCCCTTGTACTATTTCATGTAATTTATTTACATAATCTCATTACTATGTGTTAAATATTTATTAGAGTATATCAAGGACCTTGTGATTTTGATGAAACTGGAATTTGAGTTCCCCTACAACAAAAACTGTAATAATTCTAGAGAATTCTTAATCGCACGAATAGGCCGTTGGGTTGTTAATTAATGAGGACGATGGTTCCACTTTTGCGAAACGGTGCGTGGATAAACGAGCTTCGGCTTAGCGCTGAATTACAAGAATTGGTGTCTTGACTCATTGATGACGATTTAATAATATTATCCTTGATTAATTTATATTTTATTTGACTTTATATTTTTCTTTTAGCCCAGTATGCATCATGTAGGACTTTGAAATCATTGACATAAGAATTAATTATAGATTAAGTTTCAGACCACTAATCAAATAATTTCTAACATGATATGAAATATTCCATTCTGAATTGAGTATTTTGATTACCTTCGAGGTTCGCTTGAAGATATCTTTGGAATTCTATCTTTTCTTGGGTTCTTTATCCAATATTTATTGTTTTCTTTTAAGATCCATCATAGTTGCAGCACGTCTACATTGGCTGGCAAACGCTCCCCTATGATGAAACCTGCAGTGTCTACGACCTGGGGTACTTCCCACTCCGTGGAGGTTGATCGACCTTATTTTATTTCCTTGTCTACCTCATCCAGATAGGATTGATTCCATTGATTTCCTTGAGTTATCTTCATCGATGATCTTGAGAAAAATTCCAATCATGTGATGTTGAGAGCGTGTCTCATCACACCTTGGCATCACCTTTTCAGTACATTCCATTTCATTTCACTCCCTTGCAAAGACGATGCCAAGGTGAGGCAGCTGTAGACACGCTAATTTTGACATCATTTTGAGTAAATTTCATATCATATAATAATGCCTCAGAATGGTCTGATATTTAATCATTGATTAATTTTTATTGATCTTTTTTTGGTCTAAATAGTGTCGGGTGAAACAGACATAATTTAAGTTAATCAATTAAATTAATTTTAACTCAAATTTTAATTAAAATATGAAGAAGTCTAAAAGACGTCGACCTGTGTAGACGCCATTTAGAGTTTATTCCTATTTTGATGTTTAAATTTGAATTTTAATTAATTGATTAATTAACTAAAAGACGTCTTTCAGACATGACGCCATTTAGGTTTCCTAAGTTGTTTATACCTTTCTTCCGGATGTTTATCCTTATCTTAATTATTATAAAAGGCATCTTTACATGGCGACGCGTTTTAGATAATTACAGATAATGATGAATTTTTTCCGGATGTTTATCCTTATCTTAATTAGCTAAAAGGCGTCTTTAATGGGTGACACGTTTTAGATAATTACAGATAAAGATGAATTAATCTGTATTTATCTGTTGGTTAAGCTGGATAAACTTCAAAATTTCTCTATGTAAATCCGCGGATGCAAAGAAGTCTATAAATACCCAGCCTCTTGGACGAGTGACAATTAGTGATGTTGAGTGATAATTAGTAATTATTTTGGTGGTGATTGGAGCAAAAGAATTTTGAAGGCGACGTCCAAACGCTGAGGTGCTGCTGCTTCCAGGAGTCGGCATCCTTTCTTCGTCCTTCCAAGATCCATTGAAGACCAAGGCTTTCCAGGGGCCATCCAGCTTAGCTTTAAATTAATTTCTGCATATTTCTCACATTTTCATCACATTAGCCTCACATTTTCATCACATCACTCCATGCAGCACACACACACACTAGCATTATTTTCCAAACCTATTTGTTAAAGGGGTTTAAAAGACCACTCAACAAGTAAGTTCACCTGTTTAGTTGCATGTTTAAAATCTCTTCTGGAATGGATACTACTTCTGCCTGAGTTCTCATTGTTCTTTATTTCTTTTCCATTTCTTGCAAGGTACAAAAGGAGAATCAAAGGGAGGGAATCAACAGCGAACAACAAGGAATCTGGATGATCCTCAAAACTCAATAGCAGCCAAAGCAAGAACAAGGATAGAAAGGGCTCTCTTTCTTCAGCCGGCTGAAGGAGGGGAACCAAGAACTCAACATCTCCTACGTCCAAACAGGTAGGCGATCAAATCTTTCTTTTGGAATTTTTTAGTCAAAAGTTTCTGGCGATCACATCACTTTGTTTCTTTTTAATAGGTTTATTTTTCACCTGAACAACATAATTTTCATGATAATCACACACTTAATTTAAGCACTCACACTAATCTAACTCTTAGATTAGTTAATTAATGTTAATTTGTAATTTAACACTTAAATTATTAACAAACATTAATTAATTAATAACTACAATCTAACAATTAGATTAGATAATTAAAGTTATCATTAATTTAACTATTAAATTAATGACTAACAATAATTAATTAAGGACTACTAATTTAACATTTAAATTAATTATTAATTTAACAATTAAATTAATAACTAACTCAAATATTAATTAACAATTAGATGAAATAATAGTTAATAATCTAACAATTAGACTAATAACTATTAATAACTAATTTAACATTTAAATTAGTTAAATTAAGGTTAATTATTAATTTAACAATTAAATTAATATTTAACCCTTAATTAATCAATGTAATTGTTAATATTTTGATAATGATTCAAAATCATTTTAAGTCCATAAAATAATTGAATAATAAATTTAAATTTCAAAACTATTTTGAATTTTAAAACTTATTTCCAATTTCAATTTTATATTAAATGGGCATTGGGTTATTGGGTTCAGCCCATAAGGGCCAAGTAGGTTCGGGCCCTGCAGGGCCCTGGCTCGAGCCAGGGTGCTCCTAGGCTCGAGCCAGGCGCCCTTGGGCTTAGCCCCGGTCTAGCCAGGGCCGCTGCCCGGTCGGACCGGCCGATAGGGGCTCCAGTGGTTCATCCAGACCGCTTCCTCCCCAAACCCGACACCCCTATTTCCTGCAAAACCCTAACTGGTGGTGGCGGGGAGGAGCTTGCAGGGACCTGACGGCCGGGGTTCCGGTGCCGGCCGACCTCGTCGGTTATACACCTGCGCCGATGATGGCCCCTCGGCGCTGGCAAGCTCCCGGCGGTGCCCCTTACAAGCTACTGGCCGACCCCTTTGCATGCCCTATTTTTCTGGTTTCACCAAACCGAGGAGGAAGAAGGAGGTAGGGTGCCTATCCCCGACGCCGGCAGAAAGCCCATGGAGGACCAACGAACCTTCCCCAAAGATCCGGGGTCCCAGCTCATCATCCCAACGCTTGGGAAGTCTAGATGAAGCCGTAAAAACCCCCGTTCTTCATCACATGAAACACTCCGAAAACCCAAAAAAAAAAAAAATCGAAAAAATGCAGAATTGAAAAATCAAAATTATTCATAAAATCTATGTTCATCTCATGAACATGGATCCAACATCAAGATCAAATCATCACATGGAATAATACACAGAAATATTAATTTCGGAGACCGAATCGGGACAAGAAACAGTGCAACTTGGCTTTGATACCACTGTTGGATTTTTCGGGTTTCTCCGGATCGCTCATGCAGCGGAAAATAAAATAAAAAACAGCGATCCATTTTCCTGTTTCGAATAAATAAAACTTTGATAATCGGATTATCGAATCTCACCGTATGCGGATTCGAATCCGTAACCGTTTGGTTCCGTCGGTGCGACACCGTAAGCCGCGCAAGCGCCCGGCCTCTAGCGGAGTCCACGCGATCCTCCCCATGACGGATATCCTCGCGTTCCTCGTTCTTCGCAGCCTACGAAACCTCCGCCGGTCACTGCAACGATCGCCGCAACGCGCGAATGATTTCCCGTCGAACGGGAGTCGGAGAAGCGGCGGAGCAGATCCGGATCTGTCTGGGATGCCAGAGAGAGAGAGAAACAGAGGAGGGGCGGCTAAGGTTAGCAGCAGCTTGGCCTGCTCAGCCCGTTCGCTATGTTTTATACTAACCGTGCGGTTTTTCATAAAATCCCCCGGTTTATATAAAACCCACTTATTTATCCATCGCCTTGAGAATCATTTGCGTGTGACCCTCTAGGCCCAATTACCAGTCCGGTTAACAGCCTAATAAGCCCAGAAACTCCTTAATGGCTTTATTAATCAATTAATAACTCTTAATTAATTAATTAATCAATCGAATTGATGTCGCACATCGAATTCGACCGGGCCTCCGATCACGTTGGGTGCCAAGCAACTCCGTGTGAACCTGGAAGGTATCGGGGTTAAGCAACCCAGTCTTGGAACCTTCCCGCCGACAGTTACCGCGTGGATATAATCCTTCATTCGTACAATGCTCTCGAGTCAACTTAGGGTATGGCGTGCTGTCAAACCCTAACTGGTCGACTCACTTGGATTGGATGCCGCTGATAAATATCGGAAAACTCCTTTCCCGATATTATCGTCCGCCCTGGCCAGGGACTTCCGCGCATCCTTCCTAGAGCATTCTCTCTCTAAGTACCGAGAGCGAATGATTCCTTATTGACACACAATTCCCTTCGACAGTATTCCGTTGTACCCAATCCTTGGCGTTTTAGAATCCCGTGGCTAGAGATTCGTAAACCAAGGTCAAAGCACATAAGTCTACCGACAAGGTGTCCTTGGTGTCTCAGGTCCGAGGACCATACACGCAACTGCGACAATAGAATCAAGCTGGTTGACAGTGAGGTACAATACCATCCAGCGATTCAGTCGGATCAGTTCAGTTGAACTCATTCTCCAATGAGAACCTACAGATTCGCCTTAGTGTCTCCACACAAGTGACTTATGAGATCAATCACCCTCATCATATGAGCAGGAGTAATCTGTACTAGTCTAACCGGATATCCAATATCCTTCGGATATCCGTCGACTAGGAACGATTAAGAATCTATGTGTTTAAGTGATCAGTCTCATTAGTATGATCTCATCATAATATGATCACTATCGCACATGTTCACGGACTTCATTATGAGACGATAATTAATACGATTTACACATAATGAATACTATGCCATTATATTAATAAATGAACGAGATTTACATAGTCAGATTGGCTTGTAGGCCAGCTAAGACTAATAATCTCCCACTTGGACTAAAGCCAATCACCTTTATACAGTAATCCTATAGACTCTAGGTGACGCTCAAACACAATTTGAGCCAAGGGCTTTGTCTGTGGATCTGCTACATTGTCGACGGATGGAACTCTTTCCACTACTACATCTCCTCTAGATATGATCTCTTTGATCAGATGAAAGCGCCTCAGAATATGCTTCAATTTCTGATGAGACTGCGGCTCTTTCGCTTGCGCAATCGCTTCATTGTTGTCACACAACAATGGAACTGGTTCAGAGATACTGGGAACTATGCCGAGTTCGGTGATGAATTTCTGAGATACCTCAATCCTTACAGTAGCTGTGTGGGGATCTGGAACCTCTTCTAGTACTATTTTACTCCCACTATCCTCCTGGAGAAGGTATTCCTCTTCCAGGAAGACAACTTTCTTGGCGACAAACACCTTTTGTTCACTAGTATGATAAAAATAGTATCCAAAGGTTTCCTTTGGATATCCCACAAACCTGCATTTATCAGTTCGCGATTCCAGCTTGTCTGGATCATGCCCCTTTACATGAGCAGGACAACCTTAGACTTTAACATGTTTAAATTCTGGTTTCCTGCCTTTCCATATCTCATATGGAGAAAAGGCCACAGACTTGCTGGGTACTCTGTTAAGTAGGTATGCTGTTGACTCTAGAGCATACCCCCAGAGGGACACTGGTAACTGGTAATCCCGAAAAGCTCATCATGGATCGCACCATGTCCAACAAGGTGTGATTCCTCCTTTATGATGCACCATTTGATGGATATAGGTGTCCTCTAAGCCAATCATAAGGCACCTATTTCAATCTGGTTCACTAATCAATGGCATCAAATTCATTATGTAGATTGGCATATTTATAATTGCGCATAATGAAGTCCATGAATATGTGTAATAGTCATCAGATTATGATGAGATTATAATAATGAGACTGATGACTTATAAACACATATTCTTAATTGTTCATAGTCGTAGGATGTTTGAGAAGGACATCGAACATCCGGTAA
Organism: Zantedeschia hybrid cultivar; assembly: GCA_030544215.1. Classification (NCBI taxonomy): domain Eukaryota; kingdom Viridiplantae; phylum Streptophyta; class Magnoliopsida; order Alismatales; family Araceae; genus Zantedeschia; species Zantedeschia hybrid cultivar. Next base: position 6,596,477 of record JARZZO010000013.1, on the reverse strand, counting down.
GACTAGTACAGGTTATTCCAGCTCATATGATGTGGGTGACTGATCTCGTTAGTTACTCGTGTGGAGACACAATGGTAAACCTGTAGGTGCTCATTAGGGAATGAGTTCACTGAACTGATCCGATATGAATCGCCAAATGGTAATTTACCTTACTGTTAATCGGCTTGATTCCTCGTCACAGTGGCATGATTGATCCTTGGACTTGATACACCAAAGACACCTTGTCGGTGGACTTCTGGACTTTGACCTTGACCTACAAATCCCTATCAACGAGATCTCTAATTGTCAAGGATCGGGTCCAGCGGAAGACCTTTGAAGGTGATTGTGTGTTCAATAAAGGATCGTTCGCTCTCAGGTAACTGGAGAGAAAATGCTCTAGAATAAATCCGCAGGAGTCTCTGGCCAGAACAGAAAGAATATCAGAAAAGAGGTTTTCAGATATTGTACAGCAGAGTCTGATTCAAGTGACTTGACCATCTAGGGTTTGACAGTTGACCATACCCTAGGTTAACTCGAGAGCATTGGGCGAACGAAGGATTATAGCCATGCGGTAATTGTGGACGGACAGGTTCCATGAGTGGGTTGCTAAACCCCATTACCTTCCGGGATCATGCGGTGTTGCTTGGCACCCAACTTGATTGGAAGTCCGACCGAATTTACATGCGATGTTAATTCGGTTTAGTAATTAGTTAATATCTAGATATTAATTAATTACAATAAGTCAATAACTAGTTATTGGGCTTAACGGACTAAAAATCGGATTGGTAAATGGGCCTAGAGGTCCACACGCAATAAGATTCTCAGTCGGTGGTACTTAAGTGGGATTTATATTAAGTCGGGGACTTTTGTGAAAAGTTGCGCCGACTTAATATATATACGCGCTGTTGAGAAAGCCTGGGCCAAGCTCCAGGGTTTCCCCATGCTGGCCGTCCCCCTTTCCTTCTCCTCTTTCTCTGGGCATCCCGTTCGAGGTGCCGAGATAATCTCCATCTCCGCCGCGCGGAATTCCCGAAAGTCGGGAATTCTTGTCCGCGGGTTTTTGGCAATTGTTGCGGCGACGGATCTTCAGCGAGCGAGCTGATATGGACGAGGGAGCGAGGATGAACCATTGCGGAGGATCGCGTGGATACCTAATAAAGTGTTACATTGATCATTTAAGGGCAATCATACGCATCATACTCACGTTTTTATCTGTAAAATAGCATGAAATGATAGATAATTACGTACTAAGTCCAACGGTACCAATTTCGTCAAATTTTGATTTAAAAACATCGTCATTTCATGTGATTAATGGAGTATAGCGCATTTGCAGTTTTTCGACAAAATCGAGACGAAATAAATAAATATAATGATTTTTTTAATGATAATATGCTAATTTATATTTATTCTATGTGAACAGGACATGTCGATGACACAGTGCAATTGGTGGAGTTTCTGGAAATTTGGGGGAGGTCTAGTGTTCGAATCTCAATAAATTCGACGTCATTTTGTCCAAAAGATTAAAGCAGGGGTAAAAACGTCACTTGATGCCCTAGTGTTGCCCTAATTCCATGGCCAATAAGAACCCAAGAAGGGCCAGCCGCCTTCCTAAAGCCCACTTTCTTTTTTTAAAAAAACCTTCCTTCCCTTCTCTTTAAAAGACTTCTCCCGCAACCTCTCTTTCTCAGCCAGCGTATTTCTATTCCTTCTTCCTCTCGGTTTCCCTTCCTGCAGCCCCATTATTCCTCCTCCCTCTCCAGTTCCTAGCCGACAGACTCTCCCTCTCTCTTCCATTATTCCTTCTCTTTCTCCCGCAGCTTCTCTTTCTCTCCCTTGTTCCTTCTCTCTCTCCGGTTTCCAGACTCTTCCTCTCGCCGCTGCTCCCTCTCAGGTTTTTCTACAGTGCCCTCTCTCGGTTTCCCACGCTCTCGGTTCCTCCCCCCTCTGTTCTCTCCTCTCCCATACGCTTCTCTCTCTCGGTCCCTCTTTCTCTCTCTCTCTCTTCTCCTCTCTCTCTCCGGTTTCTCTTCCTCCCCTTTCTCCGGTTTCTCTTTCTCCTTCTTCCTCTCCGTTTCCCAGCTCCCTCACAGCCTCTCCCTTCCTCCCTCTCGCTCTGTATCTCTCTTGTTTCCCTCGCCGGCCCCCACGGATCACGAGTTGCCAGCCGCTCCACCGCGCTGCCCAGCTCCTCGCACCCCCGCGTGCTTCCGTGCATGCTCTCGGCGTACCAGCAGCCGGCCCCCATGCGGCAACACTTGAAGCTCCAGCGTTGCACCTGCGCGAACCAGCACACCCCATAGGTCTCCTGCGTACCCGAGCACCAGTACTCTACGTGCCACCCCAGCGCATGCATGCATGCCTCCACGTCCCTCCAGCAAGCCCCCCACGCGCTGCACCTCCACGTCTCAACTGCGCCTCCACGCACGTCCGCTGAAGCTGCTGCAAGTCTCCAGCACACCCGGCGACACCAGCGCCGGCCAGCAACTGCACTGCACTTCCAGCAGCCAGCAAGCCCTCCACGCGCTTCGGTGAAGCCCATTGCATGCATAGCTTCCACGCGTAGCCAGCGGCCGGACCACTGCGCCGCCTCTCTCTCCAGCTGGTCCACTGCGCCGGCAACCCCACAAAGACCCCACAGAGGCCGTTGCTTTGTTCTCTCTTCCCCCCACTAATACAGTATTTGTTTATTTAGTTAAGGTTAGTTATTGGTTATTTGATGTTTAACTATTTTGTTTAAAGATATTAAGCCATGGGTTTTATAACTTGATTCATGATGATTAATGGTTTACACATTTAAACAATAGTTTTTTTTTTTGTTATAATTTCGTAGTTGTGCTTATTCTCCAACTGAGGTTGTGTTTAATTTCTAAAAAAAGAAAAAAAAAAGAGGGATTTGTTTAGTTTACGTAATTACATTTTTAGGTAACTTTAGTTAATTGAGTTCTAGTTTAAATAAGTAATTAGTTCACTCAAATTCTCACCTATTTTTAGATAACTAAAAACCACAAGGTTTTCAAAATTAAGATCTTGTTTCCCTGTAGATCAACTCGGACTCACCATTATTAATATTCAAAATCTAATTTAAATGAGCCGAATAAATTTAGATTGAACGTTCTTATGAGTGTTTAACGACACACAATTTAGAACGATCAATTTTTGGCACCGTTGCCGGGGATTTAGATTTTTAATTTTTATTATCTTGGATTTAGTGTAATTATTCTTTAGTTAACCTTCTTTTTCTTATTTTTGCAGGTATATTGAAAAAAAAAGAAAAAGAAAGGGAAAGCGAAGTCATGGTAAGTGTGTTCCAACTTTCTATGTTTCAATTTCCTTACTTTAGTTAGTTTCAATTTTTGTAGTTTCTAAGTTAGATAGGTTTCCATTAACTAAAAAAAAAAAAAAAACAAAAGAAGAACATCCAAATTTAAAAATCTGCATTTCCAAGATTAGAAACCTTCCATGTGAGGCATTCATCATTCTAGGAAAGCATGAGCTAGTTTCCTTTCATAATTATTTCCATAAATTGTTGAAGATTGCGGGAGAAAGGTATGTGTTTCAATTTTAGCAAGTCATTCATGATTGCATCAACACACCCTGCATTGATTTGCTTACTGCCTTGTATTGCATTCAAAAAGACTTTAAGGGCAACAACTTTAACCACATAAGGTAGGAATTTGATCACCCTTCCTTAGCCCACAAATCACTTTCCTTGCATTAGCATTTCCTAATCCAATTAAAAGCAAGTCGAAAGAGAATCTAGGGTTTACACTGTGACTGGTTTAAATTTCGGGTTGCCTCCACTTTTGGCAACGGTGTCTAGGCTAGAGGTTAAAAAGGCAAACGCCTAAGCGGGAAAGTGGTAATTAGGTCCCTACGAAAGTAGGGGGAGCCTCCCACTACCCCACCTCTTACTTGGCCGTTGATTGATTGTGGTTGTGACTTGAGGTGGACTCCATTCACCTTGTAAGAAAATTCACATAGAGAGTCTAGGTTAACATTAGATCATTAGGATAATTTGTTTGTCAAAATTGTTTGCATTTAATAAAAAAAAAAACAAGAAATAGAAAACAAAATTCAAATCTATCCTCTCTTTCTCAGTCCTAGTGTATGCAAGGTAGGAGATCTCAAAACTCTAACCTTCTAGGACCATTTGCTGAAATAGAAAGAATCCTACATCAAAGAAATCCACCACAAGATCAAATGGCTGATAATCAGGACCCACCAAAGCAAATGAAGGACTATTTCATTCCAAATTGATATCAACCTTCATCCTATATTCATCTTCCTCAGAATCCAGCCAATCAATATGAAATTAAATCTAGCACCATTCAGATGCTCCCATCCTTTTATGGGAATACTAATGAAGATCCTTATAAGCATCTGGATGAATTTCTAGAAATCTGTTCTACGGTGAAGATCCAGAATTTCACCGATGATGGCCTTAAGTTGACCTTATTTCCCTTTTCATTAAAGGATAAGGCTAAATATTGGTTGGGAACTATAGGAAGGCCCATTAGGACATGGGAAGAAATGCAGAAAGAATTTCTCAAGAAGTTCTATCCCATAGGGCGGACTAATACCATGAGAAGAGCCATCACAAGTTTTACCCAAACCCCGAAGAATTGATCTATGAATCTTGGGAAAGACTGAAAGAATTGCTTAAGAAATGCCCTCATCATGGGCTTTCAAAATGGCAAATTGTCCAAGCATTCTATGAAAGATTGTCTGAACAGTTCAGACAGATGGTGGATGTCTCATGTGGAGGGGCATTTAGGATGAAAAATGAAGACGAGGCCTATGATCTCTTTGAGATGTTAAGTGAAAATTCCATCAATCATGCCTCATTATCATCTTATGAGAGGTCTGTTGCCATCTAAACGGACTGGAATGTACGAACTTAAGGCCCGTGGAGAGCCCGAATCCAGAATGGACATAAATCTGATTAATCAGAAATTGGATAAGGTAGACATCTTGGCCTAGAAATTAGACCAACTCTTGGCCTTAAACAAGCAAGAGCCTACTTACCCAACACAATCTAGTCCATATGAAGGCTCATCTTCTGCCAATCATGATATTTGTGCCTTATGCGCAAGTCCAACTCATCAAGTGAATGAATGCCCAACCGCAGCGCAACTTCCACCATTCATTCAAGAACAAGTTCAGGCTGCCCAGGGATTCTCCAGGCCCAATAATGATCCATTCTCAAATACTTACAATCCTGGCTGGAGAAACCACCCTAATTTCTCTTGGAAGAATCAGCAGGCCCCATTACCATGTCCAATCCTCCCATGCATCAAGCCCAAAAGCCACATAATTCATTTCAACAGCAATCTAATTTTTATGGAAATGTTCAGGCTAGGGGATCTCAAGCCCAATTTTCTCAACCGGCCCATTATCAATCATTCCAATCAAGTCAACCGGCCCATTATCAATCATTCCAATCAGGTCAACCGGCCCACTACCACTCATTCCAATCTGGACAACCAACCCAATACCTTCCTCCATCCACTTACCAACAACCTCCTCAGCCCAATTTTGATGACAAATTCACTCAACTCCAACAACTGATTTTGACCCAGCAACAATCCATTTCTAAGTTGGAAAGTCAAATGGGCCAACTAGCTGAAGCTACGATGAGAAGAGAAGTGGGTCAACTTCCTAGTCAACCCATTGCCAATCCAAAGAATCAACCTCCGGGTTTTCCACAGCAATCGGACCTTTTACCTCAGCCTGGCCCATTACCACAACCTAAAGGGCCGCAATTTAAGAATGCTAAAGCCATTTCAGCCCTTAGGAGTGGGAAAAGTCTAGAAAACCCACATACAAATCGAGAGTTAGCCAAAGGTTCCACTGATGGGCCTCATGAAATTGAAAGTGAGAGTGAGGCTGAACCCAACATGGAAAAGTTGGAGGAGGACCCGAAAGGGAAAGGGAAGATAGATGAAGGGCCAAGTTCTTATCAACCTAGGATGCCATTTCCTAATGCCTTGTTAGCTAAGCCCAATGCCAGGAAGAAACTGGCCCAGAATGAGGAGTTGTTGGATTTATTCAAACAAGTCCAAATTAATATTCCACTCCTCGATGCCATCAAGCATGTGCCAGCTTATGATAAGTTCCTTAAGGAATTATGTACTCCACGAAGAGAATCTAGAATGGCACCCGAAAAGGTTCGGCTTTCAGAAGATGTTAGTGCGATTGTGATGAATCATTTACCCAAGAAGTTAAAGGATCCTGGAGCACCTCTAATCTCATGTGACTTAGCTAGAGTTACATTTGATAGAGCTTTATTGGATTTAGGTGCTAGTGTGAACCTCTTGCCAACAGCCATTTATGAGAAATTTGATATTAGGGAATTAAAGCCCACACCCATCATCTTGTAGTTGGCTGATAGGTCTGTGAAGACTCCACGGGGATTAATTGAGGATGTTATTGTGAAGGTTCATGATTGTTATTTTTCCGTGAATTTTCTTATCCTGGATATGGCATTACCTGAGGAACTCATTCACACTCTGATCATCCTAGGTCGTCCATTCTTAGCCACTGCCAAAGCTAATATAAATTGTGAAATTGGCATAATGGACATTTCATTTGGGGGTCAAAAGGTCAAGATTAATGTCTTCAAAGCATCTCAATACCCAGATCATGAAGAAGAATGCCATACTATTGATATCTTGGATAATCTGGTTGAAGAAAATGAGATGTCCACATATGACCTTTTGGAGGAAGCCAACACTTTAAAGGACTCTCCTGGCCCATTAACATCTTGGCCCAAGGTTGAACCTTTACCAGCATTACAATCTGAGCCTGCTCTGCCTTCCTTAGAGGACCCTCCTGAGCTTGAACTCAAACCATTACCTGAGTCTCTCAAGTATATCTTTTTGGGCCAGGATCAAACTCTCCCGGTCATCATTGTGGCAAATCTCACATCACCACAAGAGGTCCAATTAACCGAGGTCCTCAAAGACCACAAGGGTGCCATTGGATGGTCGGTGACAGATTTGAAAGGAATAAGTCCGTCCATTTGCATGCATCATATCTATATGGAAGAGAATTCTAAGCCCAGTCGGGAGATGCAAAGGCGGCTTAATCCCAATATGAAAGAAGTGGTGAAGAAGGAAGTTGTGAAATGGCTGGATGCGGGTATCATTTACCCCATATCAGACAGTAAATGGGTCAGCCCAACCCAAGTGGTACCTAAGAAATCTGGATTAACGGTTATCAAGAATGATCATGGAGAAGAGGTACCCACTAGGCTCACCACGGGATGGAAAGTATGCATTGATTACCGGAAGCTGAATCTCATGACTAAGAAGGATCACTTTCCACTCCCATTCATGGATCAGATTCTGGAAAAGTTATCGAGCCAGAAGTACTTTTGCTTCTTAGATGGGTACACCGGGTACAATCAAGTGGCTATTTACCCGGAAGATCAAGAAAAGACCACCTTTACATGCCCTTATGGCACGTTTGCTTTTAGGAGGATGCCATTCGGATTATGCAACGCACCAGCCACATTTCAACGGTGCATGATGGCTATATTCTCCGATATGGTGGGAGAATTCATCGAAGTTTTCATGGATGATTTCTCAATCTTCGGGGATTCTTTTGAAAATTGCTTAGAAAATCTTAAACAGGTGCTAGCAAGATGCATAGACACCAATCTGATACTTAGCTGGGAAAAGAGCTATTTTATGGTTCGAGAGGGCATTGTTCTAGGCCACATTGTGTCTAAAAGGGGGAAAGAGGTAGATAAAGCTAAGATTGATCTCATATCCAATCTTCCTCCTCCTACCTCGGTCAGACAGATCCGTTCATTCATTGGCCATGCCGGTTTCTATCGCCGATTTATCCACAATTTCTCTCAAATTGCCCGGCCTCTAACTCTTCTCCTAGTTAAGGATGTCCCTTTCCAAATAGATGAATCTTGCATCAAGGCATTCAATTCTCTGAAGGAATCTTTGACCAAAGCTCCGATTCTTCAATCTCCAGATTGGTCTTTGCCTTTCGAAATCATGTGCGATGCCTCTGATTATGCTATCGGTGCGGTATTGGGACAAAAAATCAACAAGTGTCCCGTGGTGATATATTATGCAAGTCGCACCCTTGCACATGCTCAAATGAATTATACCACCACAGAAAAGGAATTATTAGCTGTGGTTTTTGTCCTAGAAAAATTCAGATCTTATCTTTTAGGGGCAAAAGTCATAATCTATTCTGATCACTCAGCTCTAAAATACCTGTTGACCAAGAAGGATGCAAAGCTTAGACTTATTAGATGGATCTTACTCCTTCAGGAATTTGATTTGGAAATTCGGGATAAGAAGGGTTATGAGAATGTGGTAGCTGACCACTTATCTCAAATTCTGATCTCCGAAAGTACACCAATCACTTATTCTTTTCCTGATGAGCATCTTCTAGCCATTTCTCATACTGTTGCACCTTGGTATGCTCATATTGTCAATTACAAGGTGACTAATCAGCTTCCGAAAGGATGGACTAAAAGTGAGAAGGACAAATTCTTTTCCCATGAAAAGTATTATTTCTGGGAGGATCCTGAATTATTCAAATTCTGTCCTGATCAAATCATTAGGCGATGTGTTCCTGAAGAAGAACAACAGAGTGTTCTCAACTTCTGCCATAATCTGGCTTGTGGGGGCCATTTCTCGGAAAAGAAAACTGCAGCCAAGGTTCTGCAAAGTGGTTTTTACTAGCCCACACTTTTCAAAGATGCCCATGAATTTAGCAAAACTTGCCTCCGATGTCAGGCTGTAGGAAATATGGCGAAAAGGGATATGATGCCACTCAACCCAATCTTAGTGGTTGAAGTCTTTGATGTTTGGGGGATTGACTTTATGGGACCTTTTCCACCTTCTTTTGGAAATACATATATATTGGTAGCGGTGGATTATGTCTCTAAGTAGATTGAAGCAGTAGCCACTCGAACCAATGATCATAAAGTGGTCATTAAATTCGTTCAGAAGAATATCTTTTCTCGATTCGGGTGGCCTAAAGCTATCATAAGTGATGGGGGAACGCATTTCACGAATTAACAGTTTCGAGCTTTGCTTAAGAAATATAGGATTAATCACAAAGTAGTTACCCCTTATCATCCTCAAACCAGTAGCCAAGTAGAAGTTTCCAATAGAGAGATTAAGAATATTCTGCAAAAGTCCGTTAGGCCCGATAGAAAAGATTGGTCTGAAAGATTTGATGATGCCTTATGGGCCTATCGGACCGCTTACAGGTAACTGGAGAGAGAATGCTCTAGAATAGATCCGCAGGAGTCTCTGGCTAGAGCAGAAACAATATTAGAAAAGAGGTTTTCGGATATTGTACAGCGGAGTCTAATTCAAGTGACTTGACCATCTAGGGTTTGACAGTTGACCATACCCTAAGTTAACTCGAGAGCATTGTGCGAACGAAGGATTATAGCCATGCGGTAATTATGGACGGACAGGTTCCATGAGTGGGTTGCTAAACCCCATTACCTTCCGGGATCATGCGGTGTTGCTTGGCACCCAACTTGATTGGAAGTCCGACCGAATTTACATGCGATGTTAATTCGGTTAAGTAATTAGTTAATATCTAGATATTAATTAATTACAATAAGTCAATAACTAGTTATTGGACTTAACGGGCTAAAAATCGGACTGGTAAATGGGCCTAGAGGTCCACACGCAATAAGATTCTCAGTCGGTGGTACTTAAGTGGGATTTATATTAAGTCGGAGACTTTTGTGAAAAGTCGCGCCGACTTAATATATATACGCGCTGTTGAGAAACCCTGGGCCAAGCTCCAGGGTTTCCCCATGCTGGCCGTCCCCCTTTCCTTCTCCTCTTTCTCTGGGCATCCCGTTCGAGGTGTCGAGATAATCTCCATCTCCGCCGCGCGGAATTCCTGAAAGTCGGGAATTCTTGTCCGCGGGTTTTCGGCAATTGTTGCGGCGACGGATCTTCAGCGAGCGAGCTGATATGGACGAGGGAGCGAGGGTGAACCATTGCGGAGGATCGCGTTGATACATGATAAAGTGGTAAATTGATCATTTAAGGGCAATCATACGCATCATACTCACGTTTTTATCTGTAAAATAGCATGAAATGATAGATAATTGCGTACTAAGTCCAACGGTACCAATTTCGTCAAATTCTGATTTAAAAACATCGTCATTTCATGTGATTAATGGAGTATAGCGCATTTGCGATTTTTCGACAAAACCGAGACGAAATAAATAAATATAATGATTTTTTTAATGATAATATGCTAATTTATATTTATTCTATGTGAACAGGACATGCCGATGACGCAGTGCAGTTGGTGGAGTTTCTGGAAATTTGGGGGAGGTCTAGTGTTCGAATCTCAATAAATTCGACGTCATTTTGTCCAAAAGATTAAAGCAGGGGTAAAAACGTCACTTGATGCCCTAGTGTTGCCCTAATTCCATGGCCAAGAAGAACCCAAGAAGGGCCAGCCGCCTTCCTAAAGCCCACTTTCTTTTTTAAAAAAAACCTTCCTTCCCTTCTCTTTAAAAGACTTCTCCCGCAGCCTCTCTTTCTCAGCCAGCGTATTTCTATTCCTTCTTCCTCTCGGTTTCCCTTCCTGCAGCCCCATTATTCCTCCTCCCTCTCCAGTTCCTACCCGGCAGACTCCCCCTCTCTCTTCCATTATTCCTTCTCTTTCTCCCGCAGCTTCTCTTTCTCTCCCTTGTTCCTTCTCTCTCTCCAGTTTCCAGACTCTTCCTCTCGCCGCTGCACCCTCTCAGGTTTTTCTACAGCGCCCTCTCTCGGTTTCCTATGCTCTCGGTTCCTCCCCCCTCTGTTCTCTCCTCTCCCACACGCTTCTCTCTCTCGGTCCCTCTTTCTCTCTCTCTCTTCTCCTCTCTCTCTCCGATTTCTCTTCCTCCCCTTTCTCCGGTTTCTCTTTCTCCTTCTTCCTCTCCGTTTCCCAGCTCCCTCTTAGCCTCTCCCTTCCTCCCTCTCGCTCTGTATCTCTCTTCTTTCCCTCGCCGGCCCCCACGGATCACGAGTTGCTAGCCGCTCCACCGCGCTGCCCAACTCCTCGCACCCCTGCGTCCTTCCATGCATGCTCCCGGCGTACCAGCAGCCGGCCCCCGCGCAGCAACACTTGAAGCTCCAGCACTGCACCTGCGCGAACCAGCACACTCCACAGGTATCCTGCGTACCCAAGCACCAGCACTCCACGCGCCGCCCCAGCGCATGCATGCATGCCTCCACGTCCCTCCAGCAAGCCCCCCACGCGCTGCACCTCCACGTCTCAGCTGCGCCTCCACGCACGTCCGTTGAAGCTGCTGCAAGTCTCCAGCACACCCGGCGACACCAGCGCCGGCCAGCAGCTGCACTGCACTTCCAGCAGCCAGCAAGCCCTCCACGCGCTCCGGTGAAGCCCACTGCATGCATAGCTTCCACGCGTAGCCAGCGGCCGGACCACTGCGCCGCCTCTCTCTCCAGCCGGTCCACTGCGCCGGCAACCCCACAAAGACCCCACAGAGGCCGTTGCTTTGTTCTCTCTTCCCCCCACTAATACGGTATTTGTTTATTTAGTTAGGGTTAGTTATTGGTTATTTGATGTTTAACTATTTTGTTTAAAGATATTAAGCCATGGGTTTTATAACTTGATTCATGATGATTAATGGTTTACACAGTTAAACAATAGTTTTTTTTTTTGTTATAATTTCGTAGTTGTGCTTATTCTCCAATTGAGGTTGTGTTTAATTTCTAAAAAAGGAAAAAAAAAGAGGGATTTGTTTAGTTTACGTAATTACATTTTCAGGTAACTTTAGTTAATTGAGTTCTAGTTTAAATAAGTAATTAGTTCACTCAAATTCTCACCTATTTTTAGATAACTAAGAATCACAAGGTTTTCAAAATTAAGATCTTATTTCTCTGTGGATCGACTCGGACTCACCATTATTAATATTCAAAATCTAATTTAAATGAGCTGAATAAATTTAGATTGAACGTTCTTATGAGTGTTTAACGACACACAATTTGGAACGATCAATACCGCTGGAGGCTGGACGCTTGTGCGGCTCGCGACATCGCCTCGACGGAACCGAAACGGAAGTTGATTCGAATGCGCACACGGTAATCTGATTACACCCGAATTTTCGGTTTTAGTTTTTTGTTCCGATTCGGATCAACGGGCATCGGGCGGGATATTTTGTTCGTCGTTTCCGCTGTGTTCTTCACGTCCCGCTCGGATCCCAATAGTGGTATCAGAGCCAGGTTCCGCTTTGATTCATTTCGGAACGCTAAAATTAATTCCATGCATATTGTTTATATTATATCGCAGTAAATAGTTCATGAGATGAACAATCTTAAATTTCTATGGTAAATTCAATATAATGGGGTTTTTCGAAGTGTTCTTCATAGTGATGAAGAACCGGATTTGTAAGCTTCAAAGGGGGTTCCATGATGATGGAAGATCACATAATAACCTACTGGTATGACCAGCTTTTCGCAGTTGTTTCGCACATCCCTACATGTGGCCGAAATCTGGTAGTTTAGCTTCCTAATTTTCTGTTTTTACAAATGTTGGAGTTAAAAGATAAGGAAGCCCAAGGTTTTAAAAAACCCCTTTTAACCGTCGGATCTTGGGGATCCCGACGACTGGGAATCGCCGGCCGGGCATTGTCGGCATCGGGGATGGAAAGGGGGGTGAACCCCTGCAGCCTCCGGCCGCCCTAGCCACCGGCGGCGGCGCCATCGCCGCCATAAACTCTGCAAGAGGAAACGAAGGTGGGGGGGTAACCCTAACCCTAAAGGGGCCAAGCGAACCAGGTGCTTGGGGCCCTGGACCGGGCGGTCTCGTGCGCTCGGCGCGCAGGAGCCCGAACCGGGCCGGCCTGATAGGCCCTGACTGGGTCCAGCGCTGGCCCGAGCCCAGGCGCCCCATTGGGGCCTGCCTGGCTCAGACCAGGCTGCCCAGGCCAGCCCTGTGGCCCGAGCCTAGGACCCTGTGGGCCTAGCCCTATTAACCCCATTCAACCCAAGCCCATTTCATCCCCTTAAACCCCTAGAACCCTTTTATTAATTGAACCCCTATCTAATAACTCAAAAAATTTTAATTCTAGTGTTGTTTTAAAATTTGAATTAAAAAATTTTGAGTTATAGTAGATCAATTTTTAAGATATGATCTTAAATGATTAATTTATAAAGATGTGATCTTTTAATGGGGTTATTTATAAATATGTGATCTTTTAATAGGGATATTTATAAAGATGTGATCTTTCAAAGGGGTTATTTAAAGATGCGATCTTTAAATATTAACAAGTGTTGTTTTAGTTATGACATTAATATTAATTAACAAATGTTGTTAATTAATTTCAATTAGGTGATTAGATATATTATTTCCTAACAATTGTTGTTTTGAAATTATTTTAATTAAGAGACACTTAATAAAAGGTTCTTAAGTGTTTAATCAACCTTTTATAATTGTTATAACGAGGTTAATTATTTCTTGAGAATAAATTTTAATAAAAGTTATTAAAGATTAATTAAGTCTTAATAACAGTTATTAAGATGATTAATTAATTTTCTCAGGGATATCTTAATTAATGTTTTCAAATATCTAATTCACTTAAAAAGATCTTTTAATAATAGTTATTAAGAGATTTATTGAGTCTAATTGTTAGACTAATTTTAATTAGAAATGTTCTAATTGATATTTCTTATTAATTGTTATTAAGAAATATCTTTTAATAAAAGGGGGTCTATTAACAAGGAGTTGTTAATGAATTATAATTTGAATTAGAAATTCTTTTATAAGTGTTATTTAGGAATTTTTAATTCTATCTAAATGTTAGATTGTTTCATATTAATAATTGTTATTAATGTGATTTAAAATTAATCTAAGTGTTAGATTAATTAATTGAGAATTATTCTAAATTTTGCATGGAATATTTTAGAATTTTAATTTTAGCTTTGTTTGCACATGATGATGTGTTTGATGCTTTAAATTAGATTTATTCCATGTTAGAAAATAAGATTTTTGAAATTTCAAAATTATCCAATTTTTATTGGTACCATGTTTTTAGAAAACCAAAATTATTATATTTTTAAAAATTTTAGCCTTCATGTGATGTGCTTTATCATGTGTGGATGGTTAAAATTTGTGGTGGTCATGGACATGCACTTAGTTAAATTTCATATCATGTAATGGTGTGTGATTATGTGGATTGTTATGAAATGTGGTGTACATTAATTAAATGTTAATTAATGAGGCCTACGTGTCTCCTTCTCTCTCTCTCATTCCAATGTAATTCTATCTCCCTCTATTATTGTACTCGGCCATGAGGCTTTCTCTTACAATTAATTTGTATTTGAAAATGTTTCAAATTTTGTTTTATATTTGTAATTGATCGCGCCAGCCGAAGAGAGGTGAGGATGATCCACAAATGCAACCAGGAAGGCGACAGGAGATGAGATCACCAGTGGCTATGTGTTTGCATGTTTAGATTATATAAATGTTATATAGTTTTGGTGATTAATTGTTTGGCTCCAGTTAATCACCGTGCTGTCTATGAATGAACATGTATGGTTGATGCATGCCTTTTAGTTTTTTATTATGAATCGATTGCTAATATCTAGGTATAGTTAAATATATACGATATATTTATAAACTATTACCTAGGACGAGACCAACTTAACATAAATAAAACCTTCAACATAAAGTTTAAGCCGGAGCACGAGTCATTGAGAATGCACCACGTGACTCTCCATCAATATAGTTCTTAGAACTTGATTTAGTGATGACAGTTTCTATGTGTTTACCCAAGATCTGCCACCATCTGATGAAAGGACTATTAACTATGGCATCTTGATGCCTTGAGATTGAAATAGAGGAACGGTGTAGCTATCCTCGCGTTTACCCGGGAGCTGCATTCTTATTCTACTCTGTCACGTATTGATGGTAAAGCTTAGACCAGGGATAATAGTCTACTGTGTTTACCCGGGATCATTAAAGACCTTGGAGCCGAAATAAGATTGGATATTGCAAGGAGTTGCAATTACCATGAGATGGTTGCTCTAAGATAATGGTATGATACTATGTGTTTACCTGAGGTCATACTATGATTCTTGGAGATTATGATCCTCACTAGGAGACCGTCGGAGTCTTCCGTTCTGTATACCTGAAGGTTATACAGTCCGTCGAAAAATAGTGAAAAATAATTCAAGATAAAAGATCATAATTGAATTATAAGAACTATATGCTTAAATCACGTTATTTCCTTCGTTCACTAAAATGTCGTCTATTCGAGATGTTGACATGTTGGATGCCAATACTTCTCATACTCAGACTGACTAGAAAACTCTAAAGAATGTCTTTAGGGGTAAGTGAAAGTCACTATGCTAATCAGATATCATGAATCCTCTTACTTGGATAGACCAAGGTGAAGAGGTACTCATGGTATGCCTTTTTGAAAGGCAATGATTGTCATGAAATCTCTTATTTGGATAGACCAAGATGAAGAGATATTTATGATGTGCCTTTTAGAAAGGCAAGTGATAAGATTTTAAACAATCGAAACCACACTTGAAAAGGATAAAAGAAAGTCAACTGAGAAAAAGAAATAGCAGTTCTCCCACTGCGACCAATATAAGGATATTGGTAAATGCAAAATGGATATAAAACTTGAAAGAAGTCTCATATGTTCTTATTATCAACATTTGCATGTCTATTGGAGAATCAGCATATCCAATATAAGATATTAGAAATGACTCTCAGATATGCGATAGTATGCAGATTTAGACAAGTAAAAAGAAATCGAGAAAATATAAGTGTTGAGTTAGACTTAACTATTTTTCATGATATTCATAGGTTACTGTCAGACAGTAAATCTTTGTATATCTATAGGAGTCAAATATGAAACTGAATAATTGTTATTTAGTTACATAAGATATCAAGAATTATAAAAGTGAATAATGTTGATTGAGAAAGAACAATAGTTATTCAAATCAGTCAATGCACTATAGATTCTTGATGTGACATTTCATGTGATGAATGTTCACAAGTCTCCTATAGAAATGAACTGTGTGAATCCTGATTATCTATGGAATTGTACACACAGATGTACAATGGGAAATCATTGGTGCTAATACATAGTGATGTAAACAGCTCAATATCCTCTTAAGGCCAAAAATAATCACTCACATTGACTTGCCTTATAGTTTACTCTTGGAATGATTCGTCTAAATGTACTTACTGAAGTACAAGTCGAATACATCTAAGAGATTAAGATAGAAGATCAATATGAAGTATTAGAATTTTTGATTTGATCAAAATAATTAATACTTAAGTATATGATTCACATAAAAGGATAATCATATCATCGCTCGATTAATCCTCATTGTATATCATAGTAATATAATAGAATGAGGAATTTCACCTTATTAAGATATGGTGCAGTACATAATAAGATTTGTCTACTTCTTATGAGTATGAACATTAGATGTCCATACTTTAAAGATGGTTCCAAATAAGTCAGTGTGTGTCCATATAAGATATAGAAACTAAATAATTCATATGGGATATGAATTATAAACAGGAATAATCATCGTCCTGAAAGTCTTCTATAAAGAGGAACATGTCCTTAGAGAAGACAGTGGGAGCTGATAAAATTAGAAAATGTTCTAGACCCACAAATTAACACAAGATTATCAGATAATTTTTTGTTGTTTGGAACCACTCGTAACACACATAAGAGGAGCTCAAAGATATAGATTATGATCTAAAATCTATGATGATACTCTTTGTAAGTATAACTTTGAGTTTGGCAAGAAGTTAAGAATTCTAAGCCATAGTCCATTACTACTATTGAGTTCAGAACTTGATAGTATTACTAAAGGGTATTGTACCTAAAGCAAGAAAATATTCAGAATTAGTATAAATGGACTACTTAAAACTTATATGGTAAACTGAAGAAAATAGTCAACGTCAAAATGTTGACTTAGACAAGTTTTTCTCAGTGGTTACTATTAATAAGTTTATTAGAATTCTACTTGCCAATACTGCCTTTCATAATCATGAGATGATGACAGTTGGATATTAAAAGCGTTCTCTCAATGTGATTGAAGTAAAGATGTATATGATATACCTTTAAAGCTTTTAGAATGTCCAGGAAGCAAGTTATGATTTCAAAGATCTTTTTGAATCAAACTGAAGCTTCTTAAGTTGTAATAAAAGTTTTGACTTAATGGTCAAATACTACGTGATCATTAAGAATGATCACGGACTGTGTGTGTTCAAAAAGGACAGTGGGAGTACGATCGTTTTAGTAATACTTTGTGATATTAACATCAAAGTCATTGAGAATGACATCAGGATGTTACTATCAGTAAAAGCATTATTAACCATACTTTCCTCCATAATAGGTTTAGTTATAATATTCCACGTATTGGAAATACGAATCTATTAAGATAGATCGGTGGGGATATTATATTGACTAGTGTGTCAAGATGTTTGGTATAAATTTCATAATCAGTCTCAATTGTTGAGATATGAAATTTATTCCTTTAGGGAAAAAGTTCCTTAAAGGATACATGAGTGAAATGCATCATTAAGCACTTGAGAAGTGCTAAGGATGCACTCACGTATATAGAGAGGATGATTTGAAATTATGAGTTCACACTGACTCAAATTTCAAGTCAAATAATGGATTCAACCTTCTAGTAGAAAGGAATGAATTGGAAGGGTTCCAATCCAGAACTCGATATTAAGGTGACGATATAAACAAGTGATACTGTTATTAGAATAGTATTGATGAAAAAGTTCATTCTTGAACTAAGATGTAGTTCTAAAAGGTCTCTGATAAAATTTCGTTGTTGTAGGACAACAGTGGGAGCGATCAATTGTGTGATTGAGCCATGGTCTCTTCAGAAATTGCAGAACATTCTGAGGCTCCTTCACACGTTCAGAGACAAAGGATAAAAGGAAATAACCTAATGGAAAATATTCCATCTATAGATAATTTAGCAGATCCCTGACCAAGTCTTAGTCACAAAACTTTATGTAAGGATCACCTAGATTTGATGGAGATCAAATGCGAAAGTGATTGGCTTGAGTCCAAGTGGGAGATTGATGGATATAGGTGTCCTCTAAGTCAATCATAAGGCACCTATTTCAATCTGGTTCACTAATCAATGGCATAAATTCATTATGTAGATTGGCATATTTATAACGCGCATAATGAAGTCCATGAATATGTGTAATAGTCATCAGATTATGATGAGTTCATAATAATGAGACTGATGACTTATAAACACATATTCTTAATTGTTCCTAGTCGTAGGATGTTTGAGAAGGACATCGAACATCCGGTAAGACTAATACAGGTTATTCCAGCTCATATGATGAGGGTGATTGATCTCGTTAGTTACTCGTGTGGAGACACAATGGTAAACCTGTAGGTGCTCATTGGGGAATGAGTTCACTGAACTGATCCGACATGAATCGCCGAATGGTAATTTACTTGACTGTCAATCAGCTTGATTCATCGTCACAATGGCGTGGTTGATCCTTGGACTTGAGACACCAAAGACACCTTGTCGGTGGACTTCTGGACTTTGACCTTGACCTACGAATCCCTATCTATGGGATCTCTAATAGTCAAGGATCGGATCCAGCGGAAGACCTTCGAAGGTGATTGTGTGTTCAATAAAGGATCATTCGCTCTCAAGTAATTGGGGAGAGAATGCTCTAGAATAGATCCGCAGGAGTCTCTGGCCAGAGCAGAAACAATATCAGAAAAGAGATTTTCAGATATTGTACAGCGGAGTCTGATTCAAGTGACTTGACCATCTAGGGTTTGACAGTTGACCATACCCTAGGTTAACTCGAGAGCATTGTGCAAACGAAGGATTATAGCCATCTAGTAACTGTGGACGGACAGGTTCCATGAGTGGGTTACTGAACCCCATTACCTTCTGGGATCATGCGGTGTTGCTTGGCACCCAACTTGATTGGAAGTCCGACCGAATTTACATGCGATGTTAATTCGGTTAAGTAATTACTTAATATCTAGATATTAATTAATTACAATAAGTCAATAACTAGTTATTGGACTTAACGGGCTAAAAATCGGACTCGTAAATAGGCCTAGAGGGTCACACGCAATAAGATTCTCAGTCGGTGGTATTTAAGTGGGATTTATATTAAGTTGGGGACTTTTGTGAATAGTTGCGCCGACTTAATATATATACGTGCTGTTGAGAAACCCTGGGCCAAGCTCCAGGGTTTCCCCATGCTGGCCGTCCCCCTTTCTCTCTCCTCTTTCTCTGGGTATCCCGTTCGAGGTGCTGAGATAATCTCTGTCTCCGCCGCGCGGAATTCCCGAAAGTCGGGAATTCTTGTCCACGGGTTTTCGGCAATTGTTGCGGCGACGGATCTTCAGCGAGCGAGCTGATACGAACGAGGGAGCGAGGATGAACTACCGTAGAGGATCGCGTGGATACCGCTGGAGGCCGGACGCTTGTGCGGCTCACGGCATCGCCTCGACGGAACCGAAACGGAAACGGATTCGAATCCTCACACGGTAATCTGATTACACCCGAATTTTCGGTTTTAGTTTTTAGTTCTGATTCGGATCAGCGGGCATCGGGCGGGATATTTTGTTCGTCGTTTCCGCTGCGCTCTTCGTGTCCCGCCCGGATCCTAACACCATTCATCTGTGGTGTATATGGAGGGGTCAACTGAGAAAGGATACCATTATCCTTTAAGAATTGTGTGAAATTAGTACTCAAATATTCTCCTCCTCGATCTGATCGAAGAGCTTTAATACTCTTTCCTAATTGCTTCTTTACCTCATTATTGAAATCCTTGAACTTTTCAAATGCTTCTGACTTGTACTTCATTAAGTACACATAGCCGAATCTTAAGAAGTCATCGGTGAACGTGATGAAGTATGAAAAGCCACCTTTGGCTTGGGTGGAAATGGGACCACATACATCCGAATGTATTAGTTCCAAAATGTCCTTGGCACGTTCTCCATGTCCAGTAAATAGAGATTTTGCCATCTTTCGCATAAGGCATGACTCACATGTCGCAAACGATTCATAATCGAATGCATTCAAATATCCATGCTTGTGCAACCTTTGCAACCTACTTGGTTCACACAATTCTTGCTCTTCTTAAGAGCATTATCAATTTGAAGATTGTAATAAGAAAGATCTAAAAGATATAGACCGTTGACTAAAGATGCCGAAGCTATTGATTTATTACCTTAATAAATCGAACAACTTCTATTCTCAATAGACAACCTATATCCTATCTTGTCCAAACAAGATATTGATATGATATTCTTTATTATGCTAGGAACATAATAACAATCTTCTAATAGTAAGGCGTCTCCTGATGGAGGCCTGAGGTTTACTGTCCCAACAGCAATCGCCGCAACTTTTGCGCCGTTTTCTAGTCTCAATTCCACCTCGCCTTGTCTCAGCTTGCGCTTGTGAGTGCTTAAATTAGGTGTGTGATTATCATGGAAAATTATGTTGATTATGTGACAAATAAACCTATTAAAAACTAAGTGAATGTGATCGCCATAAACTTTTAACTAAAAAGTTCCAAAAGAAAAGATTGATCGCCTACCTATTTTAAAATTGGGAGATGTTGGAGTCCTTGATTCTCCTCCTTCAGCCGGTTGAAGAAAGAGAGCCATTTTGACTTTGTTCTTGCTTTGAATGCTTATCGGACTTTGAGGATCATCCAAATTCCTTTTTCTTGTTGATTTCTCCTCTTGATCTTCTTTTGTACCTTGCAAGAAAGTGGAAAGAAAAAGAGAGGGAAAAACAATAAGAACTCAAATAGATATAGTATCTATTCCAGTAAAAATTTTAATCATGCAACTAAACAACTGAACTCACTTGTTTGTGGTCTTTGAAACCCCTTAAAACATGGATTGGAATTATGCTAGTGAGTGTGTGTTGCATGGAGTGATGTGATGAATATATGATGCTAATGTGATAAAAATATGAGAAAGATGTAGAAATTTAATTAAGAATTAAGTTGGATGGCCTCTGGAAAGCCTTGGTCTTGAATGGATCTTGAATGGACGAAGAATGGATGAAGAAAGGATGAAGACTCCTGGAAGTAGCAGCAGCACCTCGATCTTTCAGCGTTTGGACGTCGTCGCCAAGATTCTTTGCTCAAATTTCACTCAATTATCGCTATCATCACTAACCTTTTAATGACCAAGGGGTTGGGTATTTATAGGCTTTACATCCGCGGTTACTTAAAGATTAACATGAAAGGGTTTAAAATTTATCCAACCAATAAACAGATAAACACAGATTAATTCATCATTATTTGTAATTATCTAAAACGCGTCGCCCATAAGAGACGTCTTTTAGACTAATTAAGATAAGGATAAACATCGGGAAGAAGAGACAGAAACAACTTAGGAAACTTAAATGGCATCGTGACAGGTAGACGTTTTTTTGCTAATTAATCAATTAATTAAAATTCAAATTTAAATATCAAAATATGAGTAAACTCTAAATGGCGTCTAGACATGTCGACGTCTTTTAGACTTTTTCATATTTGATTAAAAATTTGAGTTAAAATCAATTTAATTAATTAACTTAAATTATGTCTGTCTGACCCATGTCATTTAGATAATTAATCCAAAAAGATTAATAAAAATTAAGTAATGATTAAATATCATACCATTTTGAGGTATTATTATATGACATGAAATTTACTCAAAATGATGTCAAAATTAGCGTGTCTACAGCTGCCTCACCTTGGCATCGTCTTTGCAATGGAGTGAAATGAAATGGAATGTACTGAAAAGGTGATGCCAAGGTGTGATGAGACACGCTCTCAACATCACATGATTAAATTTTTTCTCAAAATCATCAATGAAGATAACTCAATAATATCGATGGAATTAATCATGTCTGGATGAAATAGACAAGGAAATAAAATAAGGTCGATCAACCTCCACGGATTGGGAAATACCCCAGGTCATAGACACTGCATGTTTCATCATGGGGAGCGATTGCCAGCCAATGTAGACATGCTGCAGCTATGATGGATCTTAAAAGAAAACAAGAAATGTTGGATAAAGAATCCAAGAAAGGATAGAATTCCAAGGATATCTTCAAGCGAACCTCAAAGATAATCAAGATATTTAATTCAGAATGGAATATTTCATATCATGTTGGAATTATTTGATCAATGGTTTGAAAGTTTATTTAGTAATTAATTCTTATCACAGTGATATTAAAGTCCTACATGATGCATGCTGGGCTAAAAGAAAAATATAAAATCAAATAAAATATAAATTAATCAAGGATAATATTGTTAAATTGTCATTAATGAGTCAAGATACCAATTTTTGTAATTCAGTGCTAAGCTGAAGCTCATTTATCCACACACCCTTTTACAAAAGCGGAACCATCGTCCTTACTAATTAACAATCCAACGGCCTATCCGTGCGATTAAGAATTCTATGGAATTATCACTGTTTTTGTTAAAGGGGAACTCAAATTCCAGTTTTATCAAAACCACAAGGTCCTTGATATACTCTAATAAATATTTAACATATAGTAATGATGATGCAAATTAATCACATGAAAGAGTACAAGGGATAGAGATAACCGTCTTTTTAGCCACGGTCGGGACTCATAAACTCCCACAATGGGATCTTCTTGATATTTTTCAACTTCATTTGGATTTTCTTGAATTTCCTGCACTCAAAAATACATCAGTAACTTCAATCGAGTGTTTAATTAAGCATCAAAATATGGATAAACATTGAATTTCAGGTAAATAACAGAAAACTATGAAACGCGTCGTGTCATGCCGACGCCATTAAGATTAACTAAAACGCTTCGCTATTCAACGATACCTTTTTAGTCGCAGAAACAGATTCTGGCTAACTTCTATCCAAATTCCAACTCTCTTCATGCACATCCCTTCTCCAATCTAGAAAAACCTTCCTAGAATCGCAATTCTCTCTATATAAACTCCATCAACTTGTATTAAGGCATCCCTAATACAATCTAGAGATTAAAGCTAGAGATTTTCTTCAAAGTTCAAGGATTTTCAAGGTTTCAAGGCTTCAAGAAGGAAAAGCTCAAGAACAAGATGGATTCTTCGAGCAAGCGGGTGAAGAAGTCGCTAGAGAGGCTCTCCGACGTGAAAAATCATCTAAGTGGAAGAGATCCTAACCTCTAAGTAAGTTAAATCCTCTTTTCCTTCAATCCTTCTTCTTCAATTTTCCTTTTTTCCTCCATGTTCTTCAAGTTCTTCATTGCAATTTCCCCTTCTATTTTCTAGGCATATCCTTTGTTTCCCGGTCCAAGGAAATTCACATCTCTTCCTTGGATTCGAAAGCTTACTAAAAGTATTACAATCTCCATGCAATCCTTTATTTCCAAGTGGAACATCCAAGGTCTAATAGTCCATGCAAAGCATTACAAAAGTCCAAACGTGGACTGGGCGGCTATGGGTGCTTTGATTGAATTATGGCATCCTCAAACCCATACCTTCCTTTTTTCTGAATTTGAATGCACTATTCTTCTAGAAGAGGTTGAACTTCTATTGGGCCTTCTCAAAATCAAGTTGAACAGTAATAATGAAGTGATCTAGAATAAGATGGCTTTTATGAGGGAAAAGATCACAGGTCAACAATTGTTGATGAAGATCATGAAGGATCCAAAAGAAGTTAAAGGATGTATTACCAAGAAAGGAATCAATCTTGCAAAACTAGCAGAGTGGACTTTGTACGAGATTGAAGATCTTAGAGAGGATGACACTGAGAACGTGATGAAAGCTTTTGATAGAATTGGGTGGCCTCAAAGCCAATCATTGTACATTCTAGTTCAGATTATTAATAAAGGCAATCATTTCTTCATTTATAGTTCTTGCAAATTAACTATCCTAATGAAGGTCCTTAGACAAATGTATGGGATATTGAATCATGATGAGATAATGATAGTGAGATCAATATCCTTGGTCACTTGTCTTAAACAGTTCTCGATCATAGGATATTTGATATGGACATTAAATATCCGATAAGATCGACACAAGTTATATCTGCTCATGTGATGAGGGTGAATGATCTCACATTCACTCGTGTGGTGACACTAAGACAAACTTGTAGGTGCTCATTAGAGAATGAGTTCACTGAACAGACCCAAATAAGAATTCCTGGATGGTAATTATACCTATTAGTCAACCAGGGAATTCAATCATTGCAGTAGCACAGTTGGTCCTTTGACCTGAGTCACCAATGATATCTTGTTTGTAGACCATTGTATCTTGATTCTCTGACTTGTGGACTTTAACCATTAAGTCCACGATAGTCGGTCTCTCAGATATAGTGGAAAGCTTGCGAAGGTAATTGAGTGAACAACAAGGGATCACTCACTCTTGGTATAAGACTGGAGAGAGAATGTCCTATGGATGTGTACACAGAAATCCCTGGCCATGGTCAAATGAAAGAGATGTATTTCTAGAAATTAACTGAGTACTGGAATCCATCTAAATAATGCGATAGAGGGTTTGACTACAAAACCATACCCTTGCGTTATTGGGACATTGGATGAGTCAAGGATTTTATCTGTGCGGTATCTGTAGACGGAAAGGTTCAATTAAAGGGAACAGTATCCCTTATATCTTCTGGGATCATGAGGTAGTGTTTGGTGTTGTTCATGATCAGAAGGCCAAGTGAATTAATCATCAGATGATAATCCACTTGTTTATTAAATTAATCATTTAACATATGATGTTTAAATGATAATTAATAAATATTAAACTCTAAAATTAGTTCTAAGTTTAATGGGCCTGAAACCGGACTGATATATGGGCCTAGAGGGTCACACACATAAGAGTTCTCGTCAAACGGTGAGAGACGATAAATTTCATGCTTATCTGGGTTTTTATGAAAAGCCGCAGGATAAACATGAATATTTAATGGAGATTTATCTAAGGCCAAACTCTTGGATAATCATGAGGATTAATCCTTGTGCTTATCCTTATTTCTATATAAGGAGGCCAAGAGGGAGGGGTAAAAAGTTAGTTGGACGAATTTTACACCCTAGATTCTCTGTCTCCTCTCTCTCTCTCCTTCTCTCTCTCTTAGAGTAGATCTGTCTCTCTCTCCGCGCATGGTGGATTCAAGTCGAGGAGGAAATCGCGTCTGCAGCGGGAGCTCGTGTGGATACCTCTAGAGATCGTGCGCGTGCGCAATTACCGAGTCGGAATCATCTATGGGAGATTCGAAACCCCGCAAAGGTGAAGAACCGTTCTTCCCACGTTTGTTTTATTGTCCGTTTTACGATCCCAGCAACCGATACATAGGAATTGATTCTATTTTCCGCTGCGTTCTAGGCGATTCCTTACAGCTTTCACCACGTGCCTAGCTAGAGCTTTGTTCTTTCCTGCTCAAGACAACATACTAGAAGATGATCAAGTCAGTGCAATCTGCGAAATCTTTGAGGGAAGACAAATTGGTACTGCGATTCTAGCCTATCTCTACAATGGGCTCTCTACAGCGTCTACAGGTCAGCCTCCCTATGGTTGCATGCTACTCTTCGCTATGTGGGTTGAGTTACACTTCAAGTTTGAATATTACACTAGAAATTCAGCAAGACCTTCTCAAATCTATCAGAATAGCCCGATCTTTCATATTTCCAACATTTTGAAATTTAATGAGAAGATGATCAATCGAGTGCCAAAACTCAAGACTCGAGCTGACTAGAGAGATTATTTGAGAACAATGTCAGCAAATGGGTTCGACTCTTTACCTCTTGCTCTCGTAGGAAAGCCCATTCGAGTACGTCGTGCAGTGGATGCGGAGCTTAAACTGATCGGGACTATTGAGTTCGTGCTGTACAATCCTCATCGATGCTATACTCAACTTAGCCTGCCTCGCCATGAATTCCCTGAGTTTTCCCATACATCTCCAATCAAGAAGCGTGCCTTGGAATCTGATGAAGACTATGAAGCTACTGAACTTATAGTCACACTATGGAATATTAGCTTCAATCATCGTGTAAAATCCTCTCATAATGCTCTTAGAGGCTTAACCTATCCATATGTAATGGGGTTTCAGGAAATTCGTCCTTGAAAGCTCTCTTTTTCTTTTCCTTTAATGATGTAATAAAGAATTTATTTCAATAAAGAATTGTTCCTTTATGTCTTGATATCTATCCTCAATATTCTGTGACTTGTCCAAGATTTTTCTTTGAGTAAAAACTTGATTTTTCCTTAAAATATGACAATTCGGGTGTACTTAATGCAAAACGCGTCCACTCAGAAAGACGCCTTTAAACCAAAATTCATTTTCCAAAAAATAGAGATTAATCCTTAAAATCACAAATTATGCTTAAAACGTGTCCACTTAAATAGACGCCATTCACTCAAAAATCCTCTTCCAAAATAAAAGATCTATCCTGAAAATCCCG
Source organism: Zantedeschia hybrid cultivar (assembly GCA_030544215.1). Classification (NCBI taxonomy): domain Eukaryota; kingdom Viridiplantae; phylum Streptophyta; class Magnoliopsida; order Alismatales; family Araceae; genus Zantedeschia; species Zantedeschia hybrid cultivar. The sequence continues at coordinate 6,570,069 of JARZZO010000013.1, read as the reverse complement.
AATTAATCTTAAAACGCGTCCACATGTATAGACGCCTTTCAATCAAAAATCTTTTTCCAAAAAATAGAGATTAATCCTTAAAATCACAAATTATGCTTAAAACGCATCCACTTAAATAGACGTCATTCACTCAAAAGTCCTCTTCCAAAATAAGAGATCTATCTTGAAAATCTTGAATTAATCTTAAAACGCGTCCACATGTATAGACGCCTTTCAATCAAAAATCTTTTTTCAAAAGTCAAAGATTAATCCTTAAAATCTTGAATTATCCTTGAAACGCGTCTAGATGTGTAGACGCTTTTCAATTCTCTCTCTTACTTTTCTCCAGAATTCTGCCATTAATTCTGTGATTAATCCACTGAAACGCGTCGTGAATTGTGGACGCCTTTAATCATCATGCCTTGTACTGTTCTGACCAGAATTGGCGGTTTAAACTGAAACGCGTCGTGATATGTAGACGCCTTTTACCCAATTCAAACCTCTGTTCTTTGCCGCCTCAGTTTATGCGCCTTGAATGGCGTCGTTGTACCCTGATGCGTTTCAACTTTCTCTAATAGAACCCCGCAAGCCCTCTTTTCTTCCTCATTCTCCCTTGCTTTTCCTCTCTCCTCCACCTTCTCCAGCGATCCCGGCAATCCTAGCTTCTACTCCGGCCATCCTCCGACGACCTCTTCCATCTCTCTCCTCTGTTCTCTTCCTTTCTCATTCAAACTCTCTCCTTTCAAACTTTTCTCACCCGAGCTCCCTCTTCACATCCCGAGCTTCTCTTCCTCAAATTCTCTCATCCTCTAATCATGGAACAAGGTGAGGGATCAAGGGGAAAGCGCCGCCGTGCCGTGCGCGTAGTGAGGAGGGAGGAGCACGAGGCGGCTCTTCTTGAGGAGGCTATGGCCTTAGAGGCGGCAACGGCTATCCTAGAAGAGGAGATCCCTCCACCGACGGTGATCGAGGGAGGAGAAGAAGAAGAGGAAGCCCTACACTTGGTAAGTTTCCTGTTGAATGAATTTTTTTGATGAATGAGATGAAGAGAGGGTGAAGAAGGGGATTTTTCCAAAAAGTCCGAAAATCGGATTTGAATGGCGTCTAGACCAGGTGACGCCTTTCAAAAGACGTCGCCATGGTCCGACGCCATTCAAGCTAAAATCCAGTTTTTAAATAGGGCAAAAAAATGAGTTCGAATGGCGTCAAGGGTGGTGGACGCCTTTCAATGGGCGTCCATCACTGCAGACGCGTTTTAAAAGGAATTTTTTTATTGATTTTCTGTTCATTGACTGATGGAATTTTCCTTTTTTTTGTATTTGCAGGGGACGATGAGGGCTCGGATCTCATGGGACTTACTTGTAGGTGCATACCGGGGACTCCCGAATTTTCAGAAGGCGCGCCTGTGCCAAATGGGGTTCGCAGAGATTCTCGAGATCGAGCCATTTTGGCTCGATTTGGTCATCCTGCAGGTGCTACGGGAGAGGTGGCATGCAGAAAGCAAGGCTTTCCTAATGCCCTGGGGACATATGGTCCCCAGCTTAGAGGACGTGGCAATGATCATTGGCCTCAGAGTAGATGGTAGGACGGTGAGCGGGGTGACCTACCCCGATTACCGAGGGTTGGCAGAGGCCCTATTAGGTATAGAGGTCTCTAGTTTAGATAGGGAGTCTAGGATCGTTCCCAGGGTAGAGGTAGAGGCTGCCCTTGGACTGATAGAGCCCCGGCGTCGGTCAGATGAGACCCGGGCAGAGTTTAGAGATAGATTAGCCAAGTCTTCTTCTGCCGTCTACTGTAGCGACCCTAGTCAGGTAGAGGAAGTAGATAGACAGCTTAGGGTTTTTCTTGTCTTTTTCTTTGGTCGGTTGCTCTTCGGTACGAAGGGCGACCATATCCACTGTAGATTTTTGAGTATGTTAGATGATTTAGAGAGTCTCCATGAGTACGCCTGGGGTGCGGCCCTCCTGGCCCACCTGTTCGCAGACTTGTCCGCAGTCACGCCGGACCGTGAGACCACCATCAGCGGCTTCTCGCCGTTCCTCCAGGTATTAAATTGTTTTAATTATTTGTTTATGCAATGAAATGCAGTGAAATGATGCTTTTCTAACTTATATGTTCATGTATGCAGGTATGGAATTACCACTATTTTCCGCTCGGCAGAGCGAGGATTGTGAGGCCGGACGTTGTCCCTTTGGCTCGCCGCTGGCAACCCATCGTAGACACGGCCCCACAGCACCACCAGTTGACGGCCCTCTGCCGTCAGTTTCTTGATTATCCAGAGCTTCTAGTAAGTTTTAATTTGTTCAATTTTATTTATTAAATGCAGTGTTTCATTTATTAAATGCAATTTATTTATATGAATGCATCTAACTTGTATGCAGGTGATCTGGCACCCATACTTGGGCATGGGCGATGAGGGCCAGCCGTGGGTGACGGCTGGCCAGAGACAGTTCGAGAGGCAGATGTGGCTCCACTGCCTCAACGAGATCGAGCCGCTCCGCCTATGCCTAGTTATGGGGACGTTGGGCCTTCATCAAGAATGGATCGAAGAGGATGTCCCAGAGGGCGTCAGGAGGAGCATGAGGGGGAAACAAGTTCTCACAGACTAGCGTGCCAAGTTCCCCGAGCAATACGAGGACTGGCACCGCTGCGGCGTACAAGTAGAGTCCCATGTGGAGGATACTACCGCCTACCTCCAGCAGTACCGGACCTATTATGTCGACCAGCTACAACTCCTCCGACCTCTCATTGTAAGTATGACTTATGCTTCTTTCATTTTATTATTATCTTAATTTATATATGTGAATGAATGTGTGTATGTATAGTATGCAGGATGCACGGGATACTGTGATCATCGACCTCCGGGCCCGCCTCCAAGATGTCGAGGCCCAGCTGGAGCAGGTCCAGACAGAGCTCTTTGATTTGGTATGTATGCATGTTATGTATGAATATTTTAATTAATTAATTTGTTTTGACAATTAGCTACTGACGGTTGTCTTTTGGTGCAGCGAGCCGTCTACACCCAGGCGCCTCCCCCTACTTATGGAGCCTCATCATCTTTGGCGCCGTCTGCTGCTTACGAGGCTGCCCTTGCCGACCTCCAGGGCCAGCTTGCCTCCGCCATCCATCGAGCTTCTCTCGCGGAGGAGGATCATGCTGCTCGAGTAAGTTCTATCCTTTCCCTTTGACTTTCTTTTTCTGAATTTGATTTTGATCGCTTGATGGCCTTGGACTAACAATATCTTCTTCTGTAGGTTGCTGAGCTTCAGGAGGCCCTTCAGAGGGTTGAGATCAACGCAGCTCGGGTCCGTGAGCTCGAGGAGTAGGTGGCCCGTCTCTCCACTAGAGATCTCGCATGACTCCAGGTTCGCCTGAAGATCTTGACTGAGGAGAGAGATCGCGACCACCTTCGACTGGAGAGTCTTCAGGGTCGCCTCTCCGTGGCAGAGCACGAGCGCCAGATGGTGGAGGAGAGATACCAGCGAGCCCTTCAGCGGGCTATCGATCGTGGTCAGATGAGTGCTTTCACCGCCAGCATCGCCATATCGTCCGGCCAGGCAGGGCCGAGTGCGATGGGACCACCTCCACCTCCTAGCTGAGGACCGGCACCAGACGCTCTTGATGAGGTTCAGAGCCAATTTGATGAAGGGGCAGGGGAGAGTCAGCCGTGAGGGCTACTTCTGTATTTTTCTTTTCTTTTGTGTTTCATGTACGAACACCTTTTGATATATATATATATATGAAATTTTGCCTTCAGCTTTGTGTCTCACTTGTGTGATTTCCTTGGCTTTCATTTCTGTATCCTGTACATTACTTAACAAACAGGTTAAGTATCTATTTAGGCTTAGCCCCTTGCTCAGTCAAGTAACTGATCAATCAATCATTTTCTTGGTAGAAGGGTCAAGGGGCATAGCCTTTATTAACAAAGATAACATGAATAATCAAACTATAAGCAAAAATGTAACATGAAAGCAGACAGATGCTCACTGAAAATAAAAAGAATGAAACACACTAGATGCAATAAGCAGATGCTAATTGAAATATTTTTGTTGTTTTGAAATATTCATTTTTGTTTGTGTTTTGTTTTGGAACATATATATATTTTTGGATTTTGAAATATCTATTTTTTTTTACTTTGAGATATGTGCTTTTTTTTTAGATTTTGACATATGTATTTTTTTTTAATTTTGAAATATGTATTTTTTTTTATTTTGAAATATGTATTTTTTTTTGGATTTTGAAATATATATTTTTTTTGGATTTTGAAATATTGCGCAAACTAAAAGACCAGCATGGTACTCAGATCAAAAGATCATATTCATTTATTAACTTAATTTCCAGATTGTTCTTCAATAATCTAACTTAGACCCATCGTACTTGAACTTGTGTTTCCATTCGTGATCTCATTTGATGATTTGATCCTTAGTCAATCTAGGTCGCTCCTTAAGCTTGGAGTACGCCTCTTCAGAAAGAAAGGAAGAATTGGTTTAGAAAGTCCACGAGAAGGTTCCGGAGACCTAAAAAGATGTTCCTTTCTTACCTTAATATCTATTGGGGTTCAGTCATTTTCTTTCCGGAGTATTTATCGACCTTGCGTTCCCTTTTATTTTACTTCATGGCCTTGATGTAACGTTTGTAGTGTAAATGGCCTTTTGATTTGACATTTGAATTTTGTCTTTTTGCTTTTGCTTCTCTTTTTTTCTCTTTTTTTTCTTTTTTTTTTGGGGGGGGGGGACAGGTCTCCCCTTTTTTTTTTGTTTTATGACGGCCTCCTACTAAGATGGCGGATATTCTTGGTAGTCTATTCTAAACCTCGTTCCGAAATCATGGGCCGAGTATAAAAATAGAATTTTTTTTTTTTTTTCAAGAATGATTTGCACTTTATACTTTTAGTCAAGTTTTCGGTATTCCTTAGGACTTGGCATCTCTTGTTACTCACGAAGCAAACGTGTCAGTATGTGTAGTAATGCGTTTAAATTAAATTATTCAAACTGATAAGGAAATTTGAGTTTCTAAATTTTTTGATTCCACTGGTCTTTGTATCATGCTGATCGACTCTTTAACCTAAGGGTAGTATTTCTTAAGATACAGACCGTTCCGGGGGTGAGTTAACTCTTGCCCTTCTACATTAACCAAACGGTAAGCATTACTAGGAAAAGCATGCGATACAACATATGGTCCTTCTCAATTGGGTTGGAGTTTAGAACGGGGACCACCATGTTTTACAAAAATTCTTTTGACAACTATTTCACCAACTTTGAACTTACGTTCAATGACTTTCTTTTGGTAAAAATGTGCTAGTCTATTTTGATATACTCTTGCATGATTAGCAGTTGACCATCTTTTCTCGTCTAAGAGTTCCAATTGAGCAAGGAGTGTTGAACGGTGTTCATCAATGGAAAATTGCTTATTCAATTGTACTCTTAATGACGGTATAAGGATCTCATATAGAACTACCACCTCCATTCCAAATGTTAAGGAATAAGGAGTCTGCCCAGTGGGCGTGCGGATTGAAGTTCGGTAGGCCTATAAAGCCTCAATCAATTTTTCTGGCGAGTCTGTGAATTTATTAGACTTGCACATCTTTTTGATGATTTTTATCAAAGTCTTGTTAGTTGCCTTTTCTTGGCCATTGCCTTGCGGATAATAAGGAGACGAATGATGCAATGCAATTTTGTACCTGTTGCAGAGGTCTTTCAGCTCTTGTGACACGAACTGCGGTCCATTGTCGGTGACGATGGTGCTTGGAATTCCAAATCTCATGATGATATTCTTCATGATGAACTTGCAGACGGTGGATGCTTTGACTTCCGTGTATGCTTCAACTTCTGCCCACTTGGTGAAGTATTCCGTTGCCGTGAGGATGAAGGACTTCTGCTTAATGCCGGAATCAGGATTGCCAAAGGGTCCAATGATATCGAAAGCCCACATGGCGAAAGGCTATAGGGAGGAAACAGGATGGAGTGAAGATGCAGGAGAATGAATCTTATCGGCGTGAAGTTGACACTTAGCACACCTACGGACATATCCTACACAATCTTCTTCCATGGTTGGCCAATAGAATCCTTGTCTAAGGATTTTCTTTGCTAGCATCTGTCTATTAACATGGCCACCACAAACTCTAGCATGAGCTCCTTCCATAACCTTCCAAAGCTCATCTTCGTCTAAACATCTTAGAAGAACTCCATCAAAACCTCTTTTATGTAATGCTCCTCCAACTAGGGTGTATCTTTGAGCAACTCTCTTGATAGCCATTTTCTCCTCAGCTGTGGCTTCCTCAGGATATGATTGATCTTCATAATATTTGGCAATTTCGTAGTACCATGGTTTCTACTCATCATCCATCTCTTCTAACAGCTCCATTAACATAATTTCTCTCTGTTCCAAAATATTTCCATCTTTGACCTTCTTCAGCAGGTTCTCCTTAGTCCTAAGGAATGAAAGGTCTTTCATGGCAGGTGAAAGACGCCTATGAACGATGATTGATTCGTATTGTCTGCTGATTGGAAAATTAAGAGAAGATGCAAGTGAGGCTAGAGCGTCAGCTAAAATGTTCTGATTCTTAGGAACATGGACGAAGATCAATTTTGTGAAAAGCTTTGCATAAGCAGAAGTGAGTTTGTCCGATGAAAAATAGTGGGAGTAAAACTAGACAATAAAGTCCATATCTTGTTTTAAAATTCATAACTTAATTTATGCTAATTGAAATTTATTTTCTCCTGTAGGCTAAAATGTCGCACCATAACCCATTGCGAGGCATACTGGATGCGAACCATTTGACAGGCCCTAACTACTCAAATTGGCTCAGGAACCTGAAGATTGTCCTCAGGTCTGAGCAAATTGCATATGTCCTGGATGATGATCCACCTTTTGAACCAATATTAGATGCTCCAGGGGAGGACATGGTGACATATGAGAAATGGAAGGAAGATTCCACTATGGCCCAATGTTACATGCTAGCCTCTATGAGCAATGAATTGCAGAGGCAGCATTAGGAGATGGATGCTAGATCCATCATGCTCCATTTGAAGGACCTATTTGGTGAGCAGCGAAGAATCGAAAGATATGAGATATCTAAGAATCGTTTCAAGGCTCAGATGGCAGAGGGATTTTCAGTGCAGACTCATATGTTGAAAATGATAGAATGGGTGGAGAGGCTGGATGTTCTTGGGGTCCCACTTCCCAAGGAGATGCATACCGACCTTGTGTTGTCTTCCCTTCCACAATCATATGCTCAGTTCATAGTTAATTTTAACATGAACAAAATCCAAACAACTTTGCCTAAATTACTGAATATGCTGAAGACTGCAAAAGGGAACCTTGTGAAAGAAAAACCCCAAATCCTTATGGTTGGTAGGACCAACAGGAAGAGATTGGCAGTCCAAGCCTTTAGGAAAGGTAAAGGCAATAATCAGAAGAAGCCAAAGGTTGCCAAGAAGAACAAGGGCAAAAGTGCTAGCAAGGGTGATTGCTTCTACTGTCATCAGAAGGGCCATTGGAAGAGGAATTGCAAAGAATACCTCAAAGACAAGGCTCAAGAAAATGTGAAGCAGTAGAACGCTTCAGGTATCTATATGATAGACGTAAACTTGTCAATTAGAGATTATACATCATGGGTATTAGATATTGGATGTGTTTCTCATATCTACAATTCTATGCAGGGGCTGACAAGAAAGCGTAAGCTGAGGATTGGCGAGGTGGAGCTGAGGCTAGGTAACGGCACAAGAGTTGCAGCGATCGCTGTAGGGACAATGAATCTCAAGCTACCATTTGGAGACGAACTTTCATTAGATGAACACGATTATGTACCTAGCATAATTAGAAACATTATTTATATTTCAAGTTTAGATAGAATTAGGTACACAGTATCCATTAGGAACAATAATTGTTCAATTTATTTCATAAATAAATTAATAGCTTCTACTTTATTATCCAGTAGATTATACTTATTAAATATGTCCTCATGATAATTATAATATCAGTCATATTCTTAAGAAGAATAAGCATGAAGTGAACAAAGCCTACCTTTGGCATTGTAGGCTTGGCCACATTAGAGAAAATATACTCCACAGGTTGTATAAAAATGGATACTTATATCCATTTGATTATGAATCATATGGAACCTGTGAGTCATGTTTGCTAGGTAAAATGGCTAAATCTCCATTTACTGTAACTGGAGAACGAGGCAAAGACATATTGGAGATAATAAATTCTAATGTATGTGGTCTTATTTTAACCCAAGCCATTGGTGGTTTCTCCTATTTCATTACGTTCACTGATGATTTCTCGAGGTCTGGCTTTATATACTTATTAAAGTATAAATTAGAAGTCTTTGAGAAATTCAGAGAATTCAAGAATGAAGTAGAGAAACAAACTGGAAAGAGTATCAAAACGATCTGATCTGATCGTGGTGGGGAATACTTAAGTACAGAGTTCACAAACTACTTAAAGGATAATGATATCCTTTCTCAGTTTACACCTCAAATGAATGGTGTATCAGAAAGGATGAATCGCACATTGATGGAAATGGTGTGATCAATGATGAGCATGTCCAAATTATCGGTGTCCTTATGAGGATATGCACTTAGCTCGGCTATGTATATCTTGAATAAAGTACCAAGCAAATATGTTATATCCACTCCATATGAGATATAGAATGGAAGGAAATCAGACCTTAAGCATGCTAAAAGGGATGTCCTACTCATGTCAAAAGATATGATGCAGATAAGCTGGAGTCTAAAACTGATAAATGCAGATTTGTGGGATATCCGAAGGAAACTTATGGATATTACTTTTATCATCCTGACGAACAAAAGGTGTTTGTAGTCAGGAGAGCTATCTTTTTGGGAGAAGAAGATTATATTATCCAAAAGGACAGTGGGAGTAAAGTAACTCGGAAGAAATTCCAGACCCACAAATTGTCAATGGTTCATTGGATGAACTGTCAATTTCTGAACCTGTTCAAGAACACGCACAAGAACCTCGTAGGTCTGAAAGAGTACCTAAACCACCCGAAAGATATGTAGGACATATCAATATGGATGGTTCTAGGATACTCTAATGAGGATGATGATCCTAAGACTTACCAGGAGGCCATTGAGAGTCTAGAGGCCGGGAAATGACGAGAAGCCATGAATTCTGAAATTCTGTCTATGTACATCAACCAAGTTTGGAACTTGGTCGACTTGCCCGAGGGTATAGTACCCATCGGTTGCAAGTGGATCTTTAAAAGAAAGATCGGTACAGATGGATGAATTGATACTTATAAGGCAAGATTAGTGGCGAAGGGGTATCGTCAAACGCAAGGTATTGACTATGACGAGACCTTCTCGCCTGTTGCCATGATTAAGTCTATCAGAATTTTTCTCGCCATTGCCGTATACCATGATTATGAAATATGGCAGATAGACATGAAGACAGCCTTCCTCAATGGAAAGCTTAAGGAAGAGGTGTATATGATACAACCAGAGGACTTCACGTCAAAGGAATCTCCAGACATGGTATGCAAGTTGCAAAGGTCCATTTATGGATTGAAGCAAGCTTTCCGGAGCTGGAACATAAGGTTTGAGGAGGCGATCAAATTTTATGGCTTCATTAAGAATGAAGATGAGTCTTGTGTGTATAGAAAAAAATAATAGGAGCGCAATCACATTCCTACTCCTTTACGTTGACGACATCCTACTCATTGGGAATGATGTAGGGATGATGTCATCAGTAATGGTTTGGCTATTTAAAAACTTCTCTATGAAGGATTTGGCAGAAGCATCTTACGTATTAGGAATTCAGATCTATAGAGATAGATAAAAGAAGATGCTTGCTTTAACCCAATCCATATACATAGAAACCATTGTCAAAAAGTTTGGCATAGAAAATTCCAAGAGAGATCTCATACCGATGAGACATGAAATTTATCTCTCTAAAGGTCAATCTCCTAAGACCCCTGAAGAGAGGGAAACGATGGATAAAATTTCCTATGTATCAGCCATAGGTTCCATCATGTATGCCATGCAATGTACCAGATCTAATGTAGCATATGCTCGAAGTGTTACGAGCAGACATCAGGCAGATGCAAGTGATGAATACTGGAAGGCTATGAAATGTATCCTTAAATACTTGAGAAGAACTAAGGATATGTTTCTAGTCTATAGAGGAGGAGACTTAAAACTGCAAGGATATACTAACTCAAGTTTTCAGTCTGATCTGGATGACAGCAAGTCAACATCAGGATTTGTTATTATACTCAACGGGGGAGCAGTGAGCTGAAAAAGTTCCAAGTAAGAAACCACTGTTGATTCGACAACAACAGCTGAGTACATTGCTACTGCTGAAGCCACCAAGGAAGTAGTATGGATGAAGAAATTCATCGGCCATCTTTGTGTGGTGGAAAGTATCTCTGGTCCCGTCCCACTACTGTGTGAGAACAATAGGACGATTGCTCAAGCGAAAGAGCCGAGGTCTCATCAGAAGTCAAAACACATTCGGCGGCGCTTTCACCTGATCAGGGAGATTATAGCACGAAGAGATGTCGTGGTGGAAAAGGTTCCTTCTGCTGACAACATAGCAGATCCATTGACGAAGCTATTATCTCAAAATGTATTTGAACATCACTTAGAGAATATGGGTATTCTGCATAAGAGTAATTGACTTTAGTCCAAATGGGAGATTGTTAGTATTGGGTGGCCTACAAGCCAATCCGATACTATGTAATATTCGGTTTATTAATATAATGGCATAATTTCATTGTGTATTTAATTCGATCTTTCTTTATCGTATCACGATGAAGTCCATGAACATGTGCAATGGTCTTCGGATTATAATGAGATCAAAATTACGGGATCAAAGACTTATAAACATATGTTCTTAATTGTTCCTAGTAGGAGGATTTTTAAGAAGGACATCAAACATCCGAATAGACTAGTATAGATTTCTTCAGCTCATATGATGAGGGTGACTGATCTTATAGGTCACTTGTGTGGAAACACTATGCTAGACCTATAGGTGCTCATTGGTGAATGAGTTCACTAAACTGATCCAACCATGAATCGCTAAATGATAGCTTCCTAACTATTAACCAGCTCGATTCTTTTGTCACGGTTGCCTGGATGGTCCTTGGACTTGAGACACCAAGGATTGTTAGTAGATCTCTAAGCTTTGGCCTTGATTAACGAATCCGTAACCATGGGTTATCTATAAGTAAAGTGATCAGATTCAGGGAGATGACCTCGAAGATAATTGTGTGGTCAATACGAGATCATCCGTTCTCGGTAATAGGAGAGAGAATGTTCTAGAAATGATGCACTTAAGTCCTGGCCAGGACGGACTTTTTATCAGATAAAGAGTTATCTGATATAGATTAGCGGCATTTGATTCAAGTGAATCGATCGGCTAGGGTTTAACAGTAAACCATATCTTAGGTCGATTTGAGAGCATTGCACGGATGAAGGATTATATCCGCGCGGTAATCTATTATAGGACATTAAATTTGGCTGATTAATTAATATAAGGATATTTATTCATTCGGTGGGTCCGTAAAGAGTTACTGAACTTAATGGGCCATTAATTGGACTAGTATTTGGGCCCAAAGGGTAACACGCAAAAGGTTTTCGAGTCGATGAATATTTTGACGAGATTTCAGATAAGTGTGGATTTTTCTAAAAAATCGCAAAACCACTTATTATAAAAGTACCGCTGCTAGGTCGAGGGCCAGCAACCCTGATCTAGACGCTGCTCCCCTCTCTCTCCTCTCTCTCTCCTGGGTGCCCCCCTCTGTGGCCGACCCCCGGAGGCTCAGCTCCGATTCCTGTCTGCTCCGCTTCCCATCTGACGGAAATTCTGAATACGTATGTCGCGGAGAATCACGCGCAGCCAGACTGGATCTACAGACGCTGCACCGAATGAGGAAGCGAAAACGATCCATCAAGAGGAAGACCGTGTGGATACCGCTAGAGGTCAGGCACCTGCGCAGCTTGCGGCATCACACAGACGGAACCGGACGAACATAGATTTGAATCCGCGCAAGGTACAATATGATTTTACCGTTTTATTTTTGTATCTGAAAGGCACGGATCCAATTTATTTTTCTGCTGCATTTTCCCTCGGATCCGACACAGGGAACCTCACACCACCCCCAAACAAAATTGCAAAATGCACATAAAAATATTAATGTGCCATTCATACTGTCCACATAACTCTCTTTTGTTATTCATAATGGATAAAATAGGAAAAGTAAGACGCGCGTATCTCGTTATTCACTAAAAGAAGTTTGTGTAGAGGGATATTTGTGCTAGTTCAAAGGTAGGCATATGTGAGACAGTGAGTTTAGGAATTTTAGTAACAAAAGTTCAAAGTAGTTTTACACTTCATTGTTCACTCTCATACTTGAAATGGTAGAGCACATGTCTAGTAAATGGGAGCTCCTAACTCGAAGTCTCGGTGAAAGCAATTTTCAGGTACTTTTATTTAACCTCTCAGCAAATGAAGAATTGCTCCTCAAATTTGTCTTGCTCTTACAGTTCTTAAGCATTTGATATGTATATAAGCATATGTTTTGGGTTAACTATTGATTTTATTTCATGCAATTCTTAAATGGATGTTTGAATGACAATAATTTTTGGATTCTTGGTTAATTATCTAGAAAATTAAGAACTACTCCACCATCATCCTTAAGCTTCCAAGAAAAGAAAGAAATGCGTGATTATAATAAGCAAAATAAAAAAATTAAGGTTAAAAGAGTTAATAGCATTTTTATGCACCATGACCAAGAAAAGCTAGAAAAGGCACCTAAAAAGATTAATGCACCTTTGGTTCTTTCCACATAAGATCTCTTTGGTACTCACAATGGACAACATAGCAAAAGTGATAAGTATATATCTAAGTATTCATGCGGAGATGTGTACGTAGGGGTGTAATTTGTGATAGTTCAAAGAAAGACATATGTGAGACATATTATTTATTAATTTTAACAAGTATCACTCAAAAATTAGTTTTTTTATTCATCATTAGCTTTCACAGCTCAACTGGCTAGAGCCCTTGTTTATTAAAGGGGAGGTCCTGTGTTCATGTCCTAATGAAAGCAATACTTAGTCTCTTTTGTTTCGGCAAATGAATCTAGGAGGAAGAAATTTCTGATGAAACCCTTCTCTTTTTTGCCCTTAGTCTTCTTAAACATTTGAAGGCCTAAGTATTTAGGAAATTGAAGGCATTATAAATAATATTTCTTCTATAATTATTTAACTATTTGTTTAGGGTTACTTATTGATTTAATTTCATTCAATTCCAAAATTTATGAATGAACGAAAGAAATTTGTAGGTTCTTTGTTAAATCCCTACAAGAATAAAGAACAACTCTGCTATTTTTTTAAGCTTATAGGAAAAGGAAGAAATATTTGATTGTAAGAAGTAATATATGTAGCATTCTTATGCGCCACCTCGAAGCGAAAGTGTGAAAAGCACCTAAAAATATTAATGTACTTTCCACGTAAGACATTTTTGGTGTTCACCAGGGATAAAATAGCGAAAGCTAGAAGTATGTGTCTAGGTATTCATGCAGGGATGTCCATGTACAAGATATTTGTCGCTGTTCAAGGGAAGGCATGCGCGAGATGTAGTATTCAGCACTTTTACTAATTAAAACTTAGAAATAATTTTTTTATTCATCATTGCTTTCATAGCTCAGCTGGCTAGAGTGCCCGTCTAGTAAATGGGAGGTGTTGAGTTAAAGTCTCAACGAAAACAATTTTCTAGTTCTTTGTTTAATCTCTCAGCAAAAATCAGAATAACTCAACTAATTTGTTTTTTAAATCATTGAAGAAAGTAAAAGATAAATATTAAAATAAATAGAATTTGTAGTATTTTGTGAACCACCTCCAAACAAAATTACAAAATGCACATAAAAATATTAATGTGCTAATGGATAAAATAGCAAAAGTAAGACATACGTATCTTAGTATTCACTAAAAGAAGTTTATGTAAAGGGATATTTGTGCTAGTTCAAAGGAAGGCATATGTGAGACATTGTGTTTAGGAATTTTAGTAAAAAAAAATTAATGTATTTTTTCAGTTCATTGTTCACTCTCATACCTGAAATGGTAGATAACTTGTGTAGTAAATGGGAGCTCTTGACTCGAAGTCTCAGTGAAAGCAATTTTCAGATTTTTTTATTTAACCTCTCAGCAAATGAAGAATTGTTCTGCCAATTTGTCTTGCAATTATTTTTATTAAGTATTTGATATGTATATATAAGCATATGTTTTGCATTACCTATTGATTTTATTTAATGCAATTCTTAAATTTTATGTATGAATGACAACAATTTTCAACTTCTTCATTAATTATCTAGAAAATTAAGAACTGCTCCACCAATGTCCTTAAGCTTCAAAGAAAAGGAAGAAATGAGTGATTATAATGAGCAAAATATAAATATTAAGGTTAAAAGATTTAATAGCATTTTTATGCACCATGCCGATGAAAACTTGGAAAAAGCACCTAAATAGATTAATGCATCTTTAGTACTTTCCATATAAGACCTCTTTGCCCTCACAATGGACAACACAACAAAAGTGAGAAGTATATGTCTAAGTATTCATGCGGAGATGTGTATGTAGTGGTGCAATTTGTCATAGTTCAAAGAAAGACATATGTGAGACATATTATTTATAAATTTTAACAAGTATCACTCAAAAATTAGTTTTTTTATTCATCATTAGTTTTCATAGATCAATAAGCTAGAGCCCTTGTCTGTTAAATGGGAGGTCCGTCGTTCAAGTCCCAATAAAAGCAATTCTTAGGTTCTTTTGTTTCGGCAAATGAATCTATAAGGTGGACGAAATTTGTATCGAAGTATAAAATTAGATATGTGTTAAATGTAACCTATATAAATGAAACCCTGCTCTTTTTTGCCCTTACTCTTCTGAAGCATTCGAAGGTCTAAGTATTTGGGAAATTGAAGGCATTATAAATAATATTTCTTCGATAATTATTTATGTATTTGTTATGGCTTACTCGCTGATTTAGTTTCATTCAATTCTAAAATTCAAGTTTAATCAAAAGAAATTTTCAGGTTCTTTGTTAAATCTCTACGAAAATAAAGAATAACTCTACCATTTTTTTAAGCTTATAGGGATACGAAGAAATGTATGATTGTAACAAGTAAAATATGTAGCATTCTTATGCGCCACCTCCAAGCGAAAGTGAGAAAAACACTTAAAAATATTAATGAAACTTTACTACTTTCCACGTAAGACCTTTTTTGTGCTCACCAGGGATAAAATAGTGAAAGTTAGAAGTATGTGTCTAGGTATTCATGCAGAGATGTCCATGTACAAGATATTTGTGGTTGTTCAAAGGAAGGCATGCGCGAGGTGCAGTATTCAGTACTTTTACTAATTAAAACTTAGAAATTAGTATTTTTATTTATCATTTGCTTTCATAGCTCAGTTGGCTAGAGCACCCGTCTAGTAAATGGGAGGTCTTGAGTTCAAATCTCAATGAAAGCAATTTTCTAGTTCTTTGTTTAATCTCTATGCAAAAATCAAAATAACTCAACTAATTTGCTTTAAACCTTTGAAGAAAGTAAAAGGTAAAATTAAAATAAATATAATTTATAGCATTTTTTGAACCACCCCCAAATGAAAGCAATTCTTAGGTTCCTTTGTTTCGGCAAATGAATCTAGAAGGAGGAGGAAATTTGTAATGAAACAAGTATAAGATTAGATATGTGTTAAATGTAACATATCTAAATGAAACCCTTCTCTTTTTTGCCCTTACTCTTATTAAACATTTGAAGGTCTAAGTATTTAAGAAATTGAAGGCATTATAAATAATATTTCTTCTATAATTATTTAACTATTTGTTGAAGGTTACTTGCAGATTTAATTTCATTCAATTCTAAAATTTATGTTTGAATGAAAGAAATTTTCATGTTCTTTGTTAAATCTCTACAAGAATAAAGAATAACTCTGCCATTTTTTTAAGCTTATAGGAAAAGGAAGAAATATCTGGTTGTAAGAAGTAATATTTGTAGCATTCTTATGCGCCACCTCCATGTGAAAGTGAGAAAAGCACCTAAAAACGTTAATGTAACTATACTACTTTCCACGTAAGACATTTTTGGTGTTCATCAGGGATAAAATAGAGAAAGCCAGAGGTATGTGTCTAGGTATTCATGCAGAGATGTCCATGTATAAGATATTTGTGGTTGTTCAAAGGAAGGCTTGCACGAGATGTATTATTCAATACTTATACTAATTAAAACTTAGAAATTAGTTTAATCTCTCAGCAAAAATTAGAATAACTCAACTATTTTTTTTTAAACCTGTGATGAATAAAATATTAAAATAAATAGAATTTATAGCATTTTGTGAGCCACCCATAAACAAAATTGCAAAATGCGCATAAAAATATTAATGTGCCATTCATACTGTCCTCATAAGACTCCTTTGTTATTCATAATGTCTAAAATAGCGACAGTAAGACGTATGTATCTCGGTATTGAATGAGAAGTTTATGTAGAAGGATATTTTTGCTAGTTAAGAGGAAGGCATATGTGAGATATTGGGTTTAGGAATTTTAGTAAAAAGAATTTCATAGTAATTTTTCACTTCGTTGTTCACACTCATACCAGAAATGGTAGACCACCTATCTAGTAAATGGGAGCTCCTGACTCGAAGTCTCAGTCAAAGCAATTTTCAGGTTCTTTTATTTAACCTCTCGGCAAATGAAGAATTGCTCTGCCAATTTGTCTTGCACTTACTTTTCTTAAACATTTGATATGTATATATAAGCATATGTTTTCGGTTACCTATTGATTTTATTTCATGCAATTCTTAAATGTATGTCTGAATGATAACAATTTTCAGCTTCTTCATTAAATATCTAGAAAATTAAGAACTGCTCCACCATTGTCGTTAAGCTTCAAGGAAAAGGAAGAAATGTGTGATTACAATAGCAACATATAAATAATAAGGTTAAAATAGTTAATAGCATTTTTATGCACCATGACCAAGAAAAGTTGGAAAAAGCACCTAAAAAGAGTAATGCACCTTTAGTACTTTCCACATAAGACCTCTTTGGTACTTACAATGGACAACACAACAAAAGTGAGAAGCATATGTCTAAGTATTCATGCAGAGATGTGTATGTAGGGGTATAATTTGTGATAGTTCAAAGAATGCCATTTGTGAGAGATATTATTTATTAATTTTAACAGGTATCACTCAAAAATTAGTATTCATCATTAGCTTTCGTAGCTCAACAGGCTAGAGCCCTTGACTATTAAATGCGAGGTCATGTGTTCAAGTCCCAATGATAGCAATTCTTAGGTTCTTCTGTTTTGGCAAATGAATCTAGAAAGGGGAAGAAATTTGTAGTGATACAAGTGTACGATTATATATGTGTTAAATGTAACATGTCTAAATGAAACCCTTCTCTTTTTTGCCCTTAATCTTATTCAACATTTGAAGGTCTAAGTATTTAAGAAATTGAAGGCATTATAAATAATATTTCTTCTATAATTATTTAACTATTTGTTCAGTGTCACTTGCTGATTTAATTTCAATCAATTCTTAAATTTATGTTTGAACGAAAGAAATTTTCAGGTTCTTTGTTAAATCTCTACGAAAATAAAGAATAACTCTGCCATTTTTTTAAACTTATAGGAAAAGGAAGAAATGCGTGAGGGTAAAAAGTAAAATATTTAGCATTCTTGTGTGCCACCCCCAAGCGAAGGCGAGAAACGCACCTAAAAATATTAATGTAACTTTACTACTTTCTACGTAAGACATTTTTGATGTTCACCAGGGATAAAATAGCAAAAGCTAGAAGTACGTGTCTAGGTATTTATGCAGAGATGTCCATGCACAAGATATTTGTGGTTGTTCAAAGGAATGCATGTGCGAGATGTAGCATTGAGTACTTTTACTAGTTAAAACTTAGAAATTAGTTTTTTTATCCGTCATTTGCTTTCATCGCTCAGTTGGCAGAGCAGACGTCTAGTAAATGGGATGTATTGAGTTCAAGTCTCAATGAAAGCAGTTTTCTAGTTCTTTGTTTAATCTCTCAGCAAAAATGACAATAACTCAACTAATTTGTTTTAAACCCTTCAAGAAAGTAAAAGGTAAATATTAAAATAATGAGAATTTATAGCATTTTGTGAACCACCCCCAAACAAAATTGCAAAATGCACATAAAAATATTAATGTGCCATTCATTCTGTCCACATAAGACTCTTTTGTTACTCATAATGGATGAAATGACAAAAGTAAGACGCACGAATCTCGGTATTCACTCAGAGAAGTTTATGTACTGGGATATTTGTGCTAGTTCAGAGGAAGTCATATGTGAGACATTGTGTTTAAGAATTTTAGTAAAAAAAAGTTCAAAGTAGTATTTCACTTCGTTGTTCACACTCATACCTGAAATGGTAGAGCACCTGTTTAGTAAATGGGATCCCCTGACTCGAAGTCTCAGTGAAAGGAATTTTTAAGTTCTTTTATTTAGGCTCTCAGCAAATGAAAGAATTACTCCGTCAATTTGTCTTGCACTTACTTTTCTTAAGCATTTGATATGTATATATAAGCATATGTTTTGGGTTTGCTATTGATTTTATTTCATTGAAGTCCTAAATGTATGTCTGAATGACAACAATTTTTGACTTCTTCATTAAATATCTACAAAATTAAAAACTGCCCCACCATTGTCCATAAGCTTCCAAGAAAAGGAATAAATGTGTGATTATAATAAGCAAAATATAAATATTAAGGTTAAAAGAGTTAATAGCATTTTATGCACCATGACCAAGAAAAGTTGGAAAAAGCACTTAAAAAGATTAATGAACCTTTAGTACTTTCCACATAAGACCTCTTTGGTACTCACAATGGACAACACAGCAAAAGTGAGAAGTCTATGTCCAAGTATTTATGTGGAGATGTGTAGGTAGGGGTGTAATTTGTGATAGTTCAAAGAAAGACATATGTGAGACATATTATTTATTAATTTTAATAAGAATAACTCAAAAATAAGTTTTTTTTATTCATCATTAGCTTTCATAGCTCAACTGCCTAGAGCCGTTGTCGATTAAATGGGAGGACTTGTGTTAAAGTCCCAATGAAAGCAATTCTTAGGTTCTTTTGTTTCGGCTGATGAATCTAAGGGGAGGAAGAAATTTGTAATGACACAAGTATAAGATTAGATATGTGTTAAATGTAACTTATCTAAATGAAACCCTTCGCTTTTTTGCCCTTACTCTTATTAAACATTTGAAGGTCTAAGTATTTACGAAATTGAAGGCATCATAAATATTATTTCATTCAATTCTAAAATTTAATGTTTGCATGAAAGAAATTTTCATGTTCTTTGTTAAATCTCTACAAAAATAAAGAATAACTCTGCCATTTTTTTAAGCCAATAAGAAAAGAAAGAAATGTGTGAGTGTAAGAAGTAAAATGTGTAGCATTCTTATGCGCCAGCTCCAAGCAAAAGTGAGAAAAGCACCTAAAAATGTTAATGTAACTTTACTACTTTCCACGTAAGACATTTTTGGTGTTCAGCAGGGATAAAGTGGCGAGACATAGAAGTATGTGTCTAAGTATTCTTGCAGAGATGTCCATGTACAAGATATTTGTGGCTGTTCAAAGGAAGGCATGCGCGAGATGTAGCATTCAGTACTTTTACTAATTAAAACGTAGAAGTTAGTTTTTTATTCATCATTTGCTTTCATCGCTCAACTGGCTAGATCACCCGTCTAGTAAATGTGAGGTCTTGAGTTCAAGTCTCAATGAAAGCAATTTTCTAATTCTTTGTTTAATCTCTCAGCAAAAATGACACTAACTCAACTAATTTGTTTTAAACCTTTGAAGAATGTGAAAGGTAAATATTAAAATAATTAGAATTTATAGCATTTTGTGAACCCCCCCCCCCCCCCCAAACAAAATTGCAAAATGCACATAAAAATATTAACGTGCCATTCATTATGTCCACATAAGACTCTTTTGTTACTCATAATGGATGAAATAGCAAAAGTAAGATGTATGTATCTCGGTATTCACTGAGAGAAGTTTATGTACAGGGATATTTGTGCTAGTTCAGAGGAAGGCATATGTGAGGCATTGTGTTTAGGAATTTTAGTAAAAAAAATTCAAAGTAGATTTTCACTTCAATGTTCACACTTATACCTGAAATGGTAGAGCTCCTGTTTAGTAAATGGGAGCCCCAGACTTGAAGTCTCAGTGAAAGGAATTTTTAGGTTCTTTTATTTAACCTCACAGCTTATTAAAGAATTGCTCCGCCAATTTGTCTTGCACTTACTTTTCTTAAGCATTTGATATGTATATATTAGGATTTGTTTGGGTTACCTATTGATTTTATTTCATGCAATTCTTAAATGTATGTCTGAATGACAACAATTTTTGGCTTCTTCATTAAATATATAGAAAATTAAGAACCGCTGCACCATTGTCTATAAGCTTCCAAGAAAAGGAAGAAATGTGTGATTATAATAGCAACATATAAATATTAAGGTTAAAAGTGTTAATAGCATTTTTATGCACCATGACCAAGAAAAGTTGGAAAAAGCACCTGAAAAGATTAATGCACCTTTAGTACTTCCCACATAAGACATCTTTGGTACTCACAATGGACAACACAACAAAGTGAGAAGTATATATCCAAGTATTCATGCGGAGATGTGTATGTAGGGGTATAATTTGTGATAGTTTAAAGAAATACATATGTGAAACATATTATTTATTAATCTTACAAGTATCACTCAAAAATTAGTTTTTTTATTCATCATTAGCTTTCATAGCTCAACCGACTAGAGCCCATGTCTATTAAATGCGAGGTCCTATGTTCAAGTCCCAATGAACATAGGACTTAGGTTCCATTGTTTTGGCAAATGAATCTAGAAAGGAGGAGGAAATTTGTAATGATACAAGTAGAAGATTAGATATGTGTTAAATGTAACATATCTAAATGAAACACTTCTCTTTTCTGCCCTTACTCTTATTAAACATTTGAAGGTCTAAGTATTTAAGAAATTGAAGGCATTTTAAATAATATTTCTTCATTAATTATTTAACTATTTGTTTAGGGTTACTTATTGATTTAATTTCATTCGATTCCAAAATTTATCAATGAACGAAAGAAATTTGCAGGTTCTTTGTTAAATCTCTACAAGAATAAAGAATAACTCTACTACTTTTTTAAGCTTATAGGAAAAGGAAGAAATATCTGATTGTATGAAGTAATATATGTAGCATTCTTATGTGCCACCTCCAAGCGAAAGTGTGAAAAGCACCTAAAAATATTAATGTAACTATACTACTTTCCACGTAAGACATTTTTGGTGTTCACCAGGGATAAATTAGTGAAAGCTAGAAGTATGTGTCTAGGAATTCATGCAGAGATGTCTATGTACAAGATATTTGTGGTTGTTCAAAGAAAGGCATGTGCGAGATGTAGTATTCAATACTTTTACTAATTAAAACTTAGAAATTAGTTTTTCTATTCATCATTTGCTTTCAAAGCTTAGTTGGCTAGAGCACCCGTCTAGTAAATGGGAGGTCTTGAGTTCAAGTCTCAATGAAAGCAATTTTCTAGTTCTTTGTTTAGTCTCTCAGCAAAAATTAGAAGAACTCTACTAATTTGTTTTAAACTTTTGATGAATAAATATTAAAATAAATAGAATTTATAGCATTTTGTGAGCCACCTATAAACAAAATTGCAAAATGCACATTAAAATATTAATTGGCCATTCATTCTGTCCACATAAGACGCTTTTGTTATTCATAATGTATGAAATAGCAAAAGTAAGACGTGCGTATCTCGGTATTGACTCAGAAGTTTATGTAGAAGAATATTTGTGCTAGTTCATGTTATTTTATTTAACCTCTCAGCAAATGAAGAATTGCTTCGCCAATTTGTCTTCCACTTACTTTTCTTAAGCATTTGATATGTATATATTAGGATTTGTTTGGGTTACCTATTGATTTTATTTCATGCAATTCTTAAATGCATGTCAGAATGACAACAATTTTTGGCTTCTTCATTAAATATATAAAAAATCAAGAGTCGCTGCACCATTGTCCTTAAGCTTCCAAGAAAAGGAAGAAACGTGTGATTATAATAGCAACATATAAATATTAAGGTTAAAAGAGTTAACAGCATTTTTATGCACCGTGACCAAGAAAAGTTGGAAAAAGCACCTAAAAAGATTAATGCACCTTTAGTACTTCCCACATAAGACTTCTTTGGTACTCACAATGGACAACACAACAAAAGTGAGAAGTATATATCCAAGTATTCATGCGGAGATGTGTATGTAGGGGTATAATTTGTGATAGTTTAAAGAAATACATATGTGAAACATATTATTTATTAATCTTACAAGTATCACTCAAAAATTCGTTTTTTTATTCATCATTAGCTTTCATAGCTCAACCGACTAGAGCCCATGTCTATTAAATGCGAGGTCCTATGTTCAAGTCCCAATGAACATAGGACTTAGGTTCCATTGTTTTGGCAAATGAATCTAGAAAGGAGGAGGAAATTTGTAATGATACAAGTAGAAGATTAGATATGTGTTCAATGTAACATATCTAAATGAAACCCTTCACTTTTTTTTCCCTTACTCTTATTAAACGTTTGAAGGTCTAAGTATTTAGGAAATTGAAGCCATTATAAAAAATATTTCTTCATTATTTATTTAACTATTTGTTTAGGGTTACTTATTGATTTAATTTCATTCGATTCCAAAATTTATCAATGAACGAAAGAAATTTGCAGGTTCTTTGTTAAATCTCTACAAGAATAAAGAATAACTCTACTACTTTTTTAAGCTTATAGGAAAAGGAAGAAATATATGATTGTATGAAGTAATATATGTAGCATTCTTATGTGCCACCTCCAAGCGAAAGTGTGAAAAGCACCTAAAAATATTAATGTAACTATACTACTTTCCACGTAAGATATTTTTGGTGTTCCCCAAGGATAAATTAGCGAAAGCTAGAAGTATGTGTCCAGGTATTCATGCAGAGATGTCTATGTACAAGATATTTGTGGTTGTTCAAAGGAAGGCATGTGCGAGATGTAGTATTCAATACTTTTACTAATTAAAACTTAGAAATTAGTTTTTCTGTTCATCATTTGCTTTCATAGCTCAGTTGGCTAGAGCACCCGTCTAGTAAATGGGAGGTCTTGAGTTCAAGTCTCAATGAAAGCAATTTTCTAGTTCTTTGTTTAGTCTCTCAACAAAAATTAGAAGAACTCTACTAATTTGTTTTAAACTTTTGATGAATAAATATTAAAATAAATAGAATTTATAGCATTTTGTGAGCCACCTATAAACAAAATTGCAAACTGCACATAAAAATATTAATTGGCCATTCATTCTGTCCACATAAGCGTCTTTTGTTATTCATAATGTATGAAATAGCAAAAGTAAGACGTGCGTATCTCGGTATTGACTGAGAAGTTTATGTAGAAGGATATTTGTGCTTGTTCAGAGGAAGTCATATGTAAGATGTTGTGTTTAGGAATTTTAGTAAAAAGAATTTCATAGTAGTTTTTCACTTCGTTGTTCACACTCATACCTGAAATGGTAAACCACTTACATAGTAAATGGGAGCTCCTGACTCGAAGTCTCAGTTAAAGCAATTTTCAGGTTATTTTATTTAACCTCTCAGCAAATGAAGAATTGCTTCGCCAATTTGTCTTGCACTTACGTTTCTTAAGCATTTGATATGTATATATTAGGATTTGTTTGGGTTACCTATTGATTTTATTTCATGCAACTCTTAAATGTATGTCTGAATGACAACAATTTTTGGCTTCTTCATTAAATATATAGAAAATTAAGAACCGCTGCACCATTGTCCTTAAGCTTCCAACAAAAGGAAGAAATGTGTGATTATAATAGCAACATATAAATATTAAGGTTAAAAGAGTTAATAGCATTTTTATGCACCATGACCAAGAAAAGTTGGAAAAAGCACCTAAAAAGATTAATGCACCTTTAGTACTTCCCACATAAGACCTCTTTGGTACTCACAATGGACAACACAACAAAAGTAAGAAGTATATATCCAAGTATTCATGCGGAGATGTGTATGTAGGGGTATAATTTGTGATAGTTCAAAGAAATACATATGTGAAACATATTATTTATTAATCTTACAAGTATCACTCAAAAATTACTTTTTTTATTCATCGTTAGCTTTCATAGCTCAGTTGGCTAGAGCCCATGTCTGTTAAATGCGAGGTCCTATGTTCAAGTCCCAATGAAAGCAATTCTTAGGTTCCTTTGTTTTGGCGAATGAATCTAGAAAGGAGGAGGAAATTTGTAATGATACAAGTAGAAGATTAGATATGTGTTAAATTTAACATATCTAAATAAAACCCTTCTCTTTTTTGCCCTTACTCTTATTAAACGTTTGAAGGTCTAAGTATTTAGGAAATTGAAGGCATTATAAATAATATTTCTTCATTAATTATTTAACTATTTGTTTAGGGTTACTTATTGATTTAATTTCATTCGATTCCAAAATTTATGAATGAACGAAAAAATTTGCAGGTTCTTTGTTAAATCTCTACAAGAATAAAGAATAACTCTACTACTTTTTTAAGCTAATAGGAAAAAGAAAAAATATCTGATTGTATGAAGTAATATATATAGCATTCTTATGTGCCACCTCCAAACGAAAGTGTGAAAAGCACCTAAAAATATTAATGTAACTATACTACTTTCCACGTAAGACATTTTTGGTGTTCACCAGGGATAAATTAGTGAAAGCTAGAAGTATGTGTCTAGGTATTCATGCAGAGATGTCTATGTACAAGATATTTGTGGTTGTTCAAAGGAAGGCATGTGCGAGATGTAGTATTCAATACTTTTACTAATTAAAACTTAGAAATTAGTTTTTCTATTCATCATTTGCTTTCATAGCTCAGTTGGCTAGAGCACCCGTCTAGTAAATGGGAGGTCTTGAGTTCAAGTCTCAATGAAAGCAATTTTCTAGTTCTTTGTTTAGTCTCTCAGCAAAAATTAGAAGAACTCTACTAATTTTTTTTAAACTTTTGATGAATAAATATTAAAATAAATATAATTTATAGCATTTTGGGAGCCACCTATAAACAAAATTGCAAAATGCACATAAAAATATTAATTGGCCATTCATTCTTTCCACATAAGACTCTTTTGTTATTCATAATGTATGAAATAGCAAAGTAAGACGTGCGTATCTCGGTATTGACTGAGAAGTTTATGTAGAAGGATATTTGTGCTAGTTCAGAGGAAGGCATATGTAAGATATTGTGTTTAGGAATTTCAGTAAAAAGAATTTCATAGTAGTTTTTCACTTCGTTGTTCACACTCATACCTGAAATGGTAGACCACCTATCTAGTAAATGGGAGCTCCTGACTCGAAGTCTCAGTGAAACAAATTTTCAGGTTATTTTATTTAACCTCTCAGCAAATGAAGAATTGCTTCGCCAATTTGTCTTGCACTTACTTTTCTTAAGCATTTGATATGTATATATTAGGATTTGTTTGGGTTACCTATTGATTTTATTTCATGCAATTCTTAAATGTATGTCTGAATGACAACAATTTTTGACTTCTTCATTAAATATATAGAAAATTAAGAACCGCTGCACCATTGTCCTTAAGCTTCCAACAAAAGGAAGAAATGTGTGATTATAATAGCAACATATAAATATTAAGGTTAAAAGAGTTAATAGCATTTTTATGCACCATGACCCAGAAAAGTTGGAAAAAGCACCTAAAAAGATTAATGCACCTTTAGTACTTCCCACATAAGACCTCTTTGGTACTCACAATGGACAACACAACAAAACTGAGAAGTATATATCCAAGTATTCATGCAGAGATGTGTATGTAGGGGTAGAATTTGTGATAGTTTAAAGAAATACATATGTGAAACATATTATTTATTAATCTTACAAGTATCACTCAAAAATTAGTTTTTTTTTTCATCGTTAGCTTTCATACCTCAACTGGCTAGAGCCCATGTCTGTTAAATGCAAGGTCCTATGTTCAAGTCCCAATGAAAGCAATTCATAGGTTCCTTTGTTTTGGCAAATGAATCTAGAAAGGAGGAGGAAATTTGTAATGATACAAGTAGAAGATTAGATATGTGTTAAATGTAACATATCTAAATGAAACCCTTCTCTTTTTTGTCCTTACTCTTATTAAACGTTTGAAGGTCTAAATATTTAGGAAATTGAAGGCATTATAAATAATATTTCGTCATTAATTATTTAACTATTTGTTTAGGGTTACTTATTGATTTAATTTCATTCGATTCCAAAATTTATCAATGAACGAAAGAAATTTGCAGGTTCTTTGTTAAATCTCTACAAGAATAAAGAATAACTCTACTACTTTTTTAAGCTTATAGGAAAAGGAAGAAATATCTGATTGTATGAAGTAATATATGTAGCATTCTTATGTGCCACCTCCAAGCGAAAGTGTGAAAAGCACCTAAAAATATTAATGTAACTATACTACTTTCCACGTAAGACATTTTTGGTGTTCACCAGGGATAAATTAGCGAAAGCTAGAAGTATGTGTCCAGGTATTCATGCAGAGATGTCTATGTACAAGATATTTGTGGTTGTTCAAAGGAAGGCATGTGCGAGATGTAGTATTCAATACTTTTACTAATTAAAACTTAGAAATTAGTTTTTCTATTCATCATTTGCTTTCATAGCTCAGTTGGCTAGAGCACCCGTCTAGTAAATGGGAGGTCTTGAGTTCAAGTCTCAATGAAAGCAATTTTCTAGTTCTTTGTTTAGTCTCTCAGCAAAAATTAGAAGAACTCTACTAATTTGTTTTAAACTTTTGATGAATAAATATTAAAATAAATAGAATTTATAGCATTTTGGGAGCCACCTATAAACAAAATTGCAAACTGCACATAAAAATGTTAATTGGCCATTCATTATGTCCACATAAGCGTCTTTTGTTATTCATAATGTATGAAATAGCAAAAGTAAGACGTGCGTATCTCAGTATTGACTGCGAAGTTTATGTAGAAGGATATTTGTGCTTGTTCAGAGGAAGGCATATGTAAGATATTGTGTTTAGGAATTTTAGTAAAAAGAATTTCATAGTAGTTTTTCACTTCGTTTTTCACACTCATACCTGAAATGGTAGACCACCTATCTAGTAAATGGGAGCTCCTGACTCGAAGTCTCAGTGAAAGCAATTTTTAGGTTATTTTATTTAACCTCTCAGCAAATGAAGAATTGCTTCGCCAATTTGTCTTGCACTTACTTTTCTTAAGCATTTGATATGTATATATTAGGATTTGTTTGGGTTACCTATTGATTTTATTTCATGCAATTCTTAAATGTATGTCTGAATGACAACAATTTTTGTCTTCTTCATTAAATATATAGAAAATTAAGGACCGCTGCACCATTGTCCTTAAGCTTCCAACAAAAGGAAGAAATGTGTGATTATAATAGCAACATATAAATATTAAGGTTAAAAGAGTTAATAGCATTTTTATGCACCATGACCAAGAAAAGTTGGAAAAAGCACCTAAAAAGATTAATGCACCTTTAGTACTTCCCACATAAGACCTCTTTGGTACTCACAATGGACAACACAACAAAAGTAAGAAGTATATATCCAAGTATTCATGCGGAGATGTGTATGTAGGGGTATAATTTCTGATAGTTCAAAGAAATACATATGTGAAACATATTATTTATTAATCTTACAAGTATCACTCAAAAATTACTTTTTTTATTCATCGTTAGCTTTCATAGCTCAGCTGGCTAGAGCCCATGTCTGTTAAATGCGAGGTCCTATGTTCAAGTCCCAATGAAACCAATTCTTAGGTTCCTTTGTTTTGACGAATGAATCCAGAAAGGAGGAGGAAATTTGTAATGATACAAGTAGAAGATTAGATATGTGTTAAATTTAACATATCTAAATGAAACCCTTCTCTTTTTTGCCCTTACTCTTATTAAACGTTTGAAGGTCTAAGTATTTAGGAAATTGAAGGCATTATAAATAATATTTATTCATTAATTATTTAAATATTTGTTTAGGGTTACTTATTGATTTAGTTTCATTCGATTCCAAAATTTATGAATGAACGAAAAAATTTGCAGGTTCTTTGTTAAATCTCTACAAGAATAAAGAATAGCTCTACTACTTTTTTAAGCTTATAGGAAAATGAAGAAATATCTGATTGTATGAAGTAATATATGTAGCATTCTTATGTGCCACCTCCAAACGAAAGTGTGAAAAGCACATAAAAATATTAATGTAACTATACTACTTTCCACGTAAGACATTTTTGGTGTTCACCAGGGATAAATTAGCGAAAGCTAGAAGTATGTGTCTAGGTATTCATGCAGAGATGTCCATGTACAAGACATTTGTGGTTGTTCAAAGGAAGGCATGTGCGACATGTAGTATTCAATACTTTTACTAATTAAAACTTAGAAATTAGTTTTTCTATTCATCATTTGCTTTCATAGCTCAGTTGGCTAGAGCACCCGTCTAGTAAATGGGAGGTCTTGAGTTCAAGTCACAATGAAAGCAATTTTCTAATTCTTTGTTTAGTCTCTCAGCAAAAATTAGAAGAACTCTACTAATTTGTTTTAAACTTTTGATGAATAAATATTAAAATAAATAGAATTTATAGCATTTTGTGAGCCACCTATAAACAAAATTGTAAACTGCACATAAAAATATTAATTGGCCATTCATTCTGTCCACATAAGCGTCTTTTGTTATTCATAATGTATGAAATAGCAAAAGTAAGACGTGCGTATCTCAGTATTGACTGAGAAGTTTATGTAGAAGGATATTTGTGCTTGTTCAGAGGAAGGCATATGTAAGATATTGTGTTTAGGAATTTTAGTAAAAAGAATTTCATAGTAGTTTTTCACTTCGTTGTTCACACTCATACCTGAAATGGTAGACCACCTATCTAGTAAATGGGAGCTCCTGACTCGAAGTCTCAGTGAAAGCAATTTTTAGGTTATTTTATTTAACCTCTCAGCAAATGAAGAATTGCTTCGCCAATTTGTCTTGCACTTACTTTTCTTAAGCATTTGATATGTACATATTAGGATTTGTTTGGGTTACCTATTGATTTTATTTCATGCAATTCTTAAATGTATGTCTGAATGACAACAATTTTTGGCTTCTTCATTAAATATATAGAAAATTAAGAACCGCTGCACCATTGTCCTTAAGCTTCCAACAAAAGGAAGAAATGTGTGATTATAATAGCAACATATAAATATTAAGGTTAAAAGAGTTAATAGCATTTTTATGCACCATGACCAAGAAAGGTTGGAAAAAGCACCTAAAAAGATTAATGCACCTTTAGTACTTCCCACATAAGACCTCTTTGGTACTCACAATGGACAACACAACAAAAGTGAGAAGTATATATCCATGTATTCATGCGGAGATGTGTATATAGGGGTATAATTTGTGATAGTTTAAAGAAATGTATATGTGAAACATATTATTTATTAATCTTACAAGTATCACTCAAAAATTTGTTTTTTTATCCATCGTTAGCTTTCATAGCTCAACTGGCTAGAGCCCATGTCTGTTAAATGCGAGGTCCTATGTTCAAGTCCAATGAAAGCAATTCTTAGGTTCCTTTGTTTTGGCGAATGAATCTGGAAAGGAGGAGGAAATTTGTAATGATACAAGTAGAAGATTAGATATGTGTTAAATGTAACATATCTAAATGAAACCCTTCTCTTTTTTGCCCTTACTCTTATTAAACGTTTGAAGGTCTAAGTATTTAGGAAATTGAAGGCATTATAAATAATATTTCTTCATTCATTATTTAACTATTTGTTTAGGGTTACTTATTGATTTAATTTCATTCGATTCCAAAATTTATGAATGAACGAAAAAATTTGCAAGTTCTTTGTTAAATCTCTACAAGAATAAAGAATAACTCTACTACTTTTTTAAGCTTATAGGAAATGGAAGAAATATCTGATTGTATGAAGTAATATATGTAGTATTCTTCTGTGCCACCTCCAAACGAAAGTGTGAAAAGCACCTAAAAATATTAATGTAACTATACTACTTTCCACGTAAGACATTTTTGGTGTTCACCAGGGATAAATTAGCGAAAGCTAGAAGTATGTGTCCTGGTATTCATGCAGAGATGTCTATGTACAAGATATTTGTGGTTGTTCAAAGGAAGGCATGTACGAGATGTAGTATTCAATACTTTTACTAATTAAAACTTAGAAATTAGTTTTTCTATTCATCATTTGCTTTCATAGCTCAGTTGGCTAGAGCACCCGTCTAGTAAATGGGAGGTCTTGAGTTCAAGTCTCAATGAAAGCAATTTTCTAGTTCTTTGTTTAGTCTCTCAGCAAAAATTAGAAGAACTCTACTAATTTGTTTTAAACTTTTGATGAATAAATATTAAAATAAATAGAATTTATAGCATTTTGTGAGCCACCTATAAACAAAATTGCAAACTGCTAATAAAAATATTAATTGGCCATTCATTCTGTCCACATAAGCGTCTTTTGTTATTCATAATGTATGAAATAGCAAAAGTAAGACGTGCGTATCTCGGTATTGACTGAGAAGTTTATGTAGAAGGATATTTGTGCTTGTTCAGAGGAAGGCATATGTAAGATATTGTGTTTAGGAATTTTAGTAAAAAGAATTTCATAGTAGTTTTTCACTTCGTTGTTCACACTCATACCTGAAATGGTAGACCACCTATCTAGTAAATGGGAGCTCCTGACTCGAAGTCTCAGTTAAAGCAATTGTCAGGTTATTTTATTTAACCTCTCAGCAAATGAAGAATTGCTTCGCCAATTTGTCTTCCACTTACTTTTCTTAAGCATTTGATATGTATATATTATGATTTGTTTGGGTTACCTATTGATTTTATTTCATGCAATTCTTAAATGTATGTCTGAATGACAACAATTTTTGGCTTCTTCATTAAATATATAGAAAATTAAGAACCGCTGCACCATTGTCCTTAAGCTTCCAACAAAAGGAAGAAATGTGTGATTATAATAGCAACATATAAATATTAAGGTTAAAAGAGTTAATAGCATTTTTATGCACCATGACCAAGAAAAGTTGGAAAAAGCACCTAAAAAGATTAATGCACCTTTAGTACTTCCCACATAAGACCTCTTTGGTACTCACAATGGACAACACAACAAAAGTAAGAAGTATATATCCAAGTATTCATGCGGAGATGTGTATGTAGGGGTATAATTTCTGATAGTTCAAAGAAATACATATGTGAAACATATTATTTATTAATATTACAAGTATCACTCAAAAATTACTTTTTTTATTCATCGTTAGCTTTCATAGCTCAGCTGGCTAGAGCCCATGTCTGTTAAATGCGACGTCCTATGTTCAAGTCCTAATGAAAGCAATTCTTAGGTTCCTTTGTTTTGGCGAATGAATCCAGAAAGGAGGAGGAAATTTGTAATGATACAAGTTGAAGATTAGATATGTGTTAAATGTAACATATCTAAATGAAACCCTTCTCTTTTTTGCCCTTACTCTTATTAAATGTTTGAAGGTCTATGTATTTAGGAAATTGAAGGTATTATAAATAATATTTCTTCATTAATTATTTAACTATTTGTTTAGGGTTACTTATTGATTTAATTTCATTCGATTCCAAAATTTATGAATGAACGAAAAAATTTGCAGGTTCTTTGTTAAATCTCTACTAGAATAAAGAATAACTCTACTACTTTTTTAAGCTTATAGGAAAAGGAAGAAATATCTGATTGTATGAAGTAATATATGTAGCATTCTTATGTGCCACCTCCAAACGAAAGTGTGAAAAGCACCTAAAAATATTAATGTAACTATACTACTTTCCACGTAAGACATTTTTGGTGTTCACCAGGGATAAATTAGCGAAAGCTAGAAGTATGTGTCCAGGTATTCATGCAGAGATGTCTATGTACAAGATATTTAAGGTTGTTCAAAGGAAGGCATGTGCGAGATGTAGTATTCAATACTTTTACTAATTAAAACTTAGAAATTAGTTTTTCTATTCATCATTTGCTTTCATAGCTCAGTTGGCTAGAGCACCCGTCTAGTAAATGGGAGGTCTTGAGTTGAAGTCTCAATGAAAGCAATTTTCTAGTTCTTTGTTTAGTCTCTCAGCAAAAATTAGAAGAACTCTACTAATTTGTTTTAAACTTTTGATGAATAAATATTAAAATAAATAGAATTTATAGCATTTTGGGAGCCACCTATAAACAAAATTGCAAAATGCACATAAAAATATTAATTGGCCATTCATTCTTTCCACATAAGACTCTTTTGTTATTCGTAATGTATGAAATAGCAAAAGTAAGACGTGTGTATCTCGGTATTGACTGAGAAGTTTATGTAGAAGGATATTTGTGCTAGTTCAGAGGAAGGCATATGTAAGATATTGTGTTTAGTAATTTTAGTAAAAAGAATTTCATAGTAGTTTTTCACTTCGTTGTTCACACTCATACCTGAAATGGTAGACCACCTATCTAGTAAATGGGAGCTCCTGACTCGAAGTCTCAGTGAAAGCAATTTTCAGGTTATTTTATTTAACCTCTCAGCAAGTGAAGAATTGCTTCGCCAATTTGTCTTGCACTTACTTTTCTTAAGCATTTGATATGTATATATTAGGATTTGTTTAGGTTACCTATTGACTTTATTTCATGCAATTCTTAAATGTATGTCTGAATGACAACAATTTTTGGCTTCTTCATTAAATATATAGAAAATTAAGAACTGCTGCACCATTATCCTTAAGCTTCCAACAAAAGGAAGAAATGTGTGATTATAATAGCAACATATAAATATTAAGGTTAAAAGAGTTAAGAGCATTTTTATGCACCATGACCAAGAAAAGTTGGAAAAAGCACCTAAAAAGATTAATGCACCTTTAGTACTTCCCACAAAAGACCTCTTTGGTACTCACAATGGACAACACAACAAAAGTGAGAAGTATATATCCAAGTATTCATGCGGAGATGTGTATGTAGGGGTATAATTTGTGATAGTTCAAAGAAATACATATGTGAAACATATTATTTATTAATCTTACAAGTATCACTCAAAAATTACTTTTTTTATTCATCATTAGCTTTCATAGCTCAACTGGCTAGAGCCCATGTCTATTAAATGCGAGGTCCTATGTTCAAGTTCCAATGAAAGCAATTCTTAGGTTCCTTTGTTTTGACAAATGAATCTAGAAAGGAGGAGGAAATTTGTAATGATACAAGTAGAAGATTGGATATGTGTTAAATGTAACATATCTAAATGAAACCCTTCTCTTTTTTACCCTTACTCTTATTAAACGTTTGAAGGTCTAAGTATTTAGGAAATTAAAGGCATTATAAATAATATTTCTTCATTAATTATTTAACTATTTGTTTAGGGTTACTTGTTTATTTAATTTCATTCGATTCCAAAATTTATGAATGAACGAAAGAAATTTGCAGGTTCTTTGTTAAATCTCTACAAGAATAAAGAATAACTCTACTACTTTTTTAAGCTTATAGGAAAAGGAAGAAATATATAATTGTATGAAGTAAGATATGTAGCATTCTTATGTGCCACCTCCAAGCGAAAGTGTGAAAAGCACCTAAAAATATTAATGTAACTATACTACTTTCCACGTAAGACATTTTTGGTGTTCACCAGGGATAAATTAGCGAAAGCTAGAAGTATGTGTCTA
Source organism: Zantedeschia hybrid cultivar (assembly GCA_030544215.1). NCBI lineage: Eukaryota > Viridiplantae > Streptophyta > Magnoliopsida > Alismatales > Araceae > Zantedeschia > Zantedeschia hybrid cultivar. The sequence goes on along the minus strand of JARZZO010000013.1, from coordinate 6,536,359 downwards.
GGTATTCATGCAGAGATGTCTATGTACAAGATATTTGTGGTTGTTCAAAGGAAAGCATGTGCGAGATGTAGTATTCAACATTTTTACTAATTAAAACTTAGAAATTAATTTTTCTATTCATCATTTGCTTTCATAGCTCAGTTGGCTAGAGCACCCGTCTAGTAAATGGGAGGTCTTGAGTTCAAGTCTTAATGAAAGCAATTTTCTAGTTCTTTGTTTAGTCTCTCAGCAATAATTAGAAGAACTCTACTTATTTTTTTTAAACTTTTGATGAATAAATATTAAAATAAATAGAATTTATAGCATTTTGGGAGCCACCTATAAACAAAATTGCAAAATGCACATAAAAATATTAATTGGCCATTCATTCTGTCCACATAAGACTCTTTTGTTATTCATAATGTATGAAATAGCAAAAGTAAGACGTGCGTATCTCGGTATTGACTGAGAAGTTTATGTAGAAGGATATTTGTGCTAGTTCAGAGGAAGGCATATGTAAGATATTGTGTTTAGTAATTTTAGTAAAAAGAATTTCATAGTAGTTTTTCACTTCGTTGTTCACACTCATACCTGAAATGGTAGACCACCTATCTAGTAAATGGGAGCTCCTGACTCGAAGTCTCAGTGAAAGCAATTTTCAGGTTATTTTATTTAACCTCTCAGCAAATGAAGAATTGCTTCGCCAATTTGTCTTGCACTTATTTTTCTTAAGCATTTGATATGTATATATTAGGATTTGTTTGGGTTACCTATTGATTTTATTTCATGCAATTCTTAAATGTATATCTGAAAGACAACAATTTTTGGCTTCTTGATTAAATATATAGAAAATTAAGAACCGTTGCACCATTGTCCTTAAGCTTCCAACAAAAGGAAGAAATGTGTGATTATAATAGCAACATATAAATATTAAGGTTAAAAGAGTTAATAGCATTTTTATGCACCATGACTAAGAAAAGTTGGAAAAAGCACCTAAAAAGGTTAATGCACCTTTAGTACTTCCCACATAAGACCTCTTTGGTACTCACAATGGACAACACAACAAAAGTGAGAAGTATATATCCAAGTATTCATGCGGAGATGTGTATGTAGGGGTATAATTTGTGATAGTTCAAAGAAATACATATGTGAAACATATTATTTATTAATCTTACAAGTATCACTCAAAAATTAGTTCTTTTATTGATCGTTAGCTTTCATAGCTCAACTGGCTAGAGCCCATGTCTGTTAAGTGTGAGGTCCTATGTTCAAGTCCCAATGAAAGCAATTCTTAGGTTCCTTTGTTTTGGCAAATGAATGTAGAAAGGAGGAGGAAATTTGTAATGATACAAGTAGAAGATTAGATATGTGTTAAATGTAATATATCTAAATGAAACCCTTCTCCTTTTTGCCCTTAATCTTATTCAATATTTGAAGGTCTAAGTATTTAGGAAATTGAAGGCATTATAAATTACATTTCTTCTATGATTATCTAACTATTTGTTCAGGGTTACTTGCTGATTTAATTTCAATCAATTCTTAAATTTGTGTTTGAATGGAAGAAATTTTCAGGTACTTTGTTAAGTCTCTATGAAAAGAAAGAATAACTATGCCATTTTTTTAAGCTTATAGGAAAAGGAAGAAATGTGCGAGTGTTTGAAGCAAAATATGTAGCATTCTATGTGCCACCTATTGGGATACGGGCTGGGCGCAACGAACGCAGCGGAAGCAATATAATGAATCCCAGCTGATGCCCATAGATCCGATTCGGGACGAAAAACTAAATCTAAAAATCGGGTCGTAATCACATCACCTTGCACATATTCGAATCCACAATCGTTTCGGTTCCGTCGAGGCGATGCCACTAGCTGCACTAGCGTCCGGCCTCCAGCAGTATCTACGCGATCCTCCGCGGTTGTTCGTCCTCGCTTTCTCGTCTAGATGAGTCGCTCGCTGAAGATCCGTCGCCGCAATGATGTCCGAAAACCCGCGGATGGGAATTCTCGACTTTCCAAAATTGCACGCGGCGGAGACAGGAACTATCCCAACGCCTCGAGAGGGGTGCCTAGAGGAGGAGGAGAGAGAGAGGGGGATGGCCAGCCTTGAGAGCTCCTGGACCTTGGCCTAGGGTTTCTCAAGAGTGCGTATATATATTAAGTCGGCGCAACTTTTCATAAAAGTCCCTGAGTTAATATAAATCTCACTTAACTACCACCGACTAAGAATCATTTTGCGTGTGACCCTCTAGGCCCATTAACCAGTCCGATTTTCAGTCTGTTATTTCCAATAACTATTTATTGACTTATAGTAATTAATTAATATCTAATTTTTATTTAATTATTTAACTGAATTAGCATCTCATGTAAATTCGGTCAGACTTCCGATCAAGTTGGGTGCCAAGCAACACCGCATGATCCCGGAAGGTAATGGAGTTCAGCAACCCACTCATGGAACATGTCCGTCACAGTTACCGTGTGGCTTTAATCCTTCGTTCGCACAATACTCTCGAGTTAACCTAGGGTATGATCAATTGTCAAACCCTAGATGGTCAACTCACTTGAATCAGATTCCGCTGTACAATATTAGAAAACACCTTTTCTGATATTGTGTATGCTCTGACCAGAGACTCCTGCTGATCTATTCTAGAGTGTTCTCTCTCCAGTTACCTGAGAGTGAACGATCCTCTATTGAACTCACAATCACCTTCGAAGGTCTTCCGCTGGACCCGATCCTTGACTATTAGAAATCCCGTGAATAGGGATTCGTAAGCCAAGGTCTAAACCCAGAAGTCCGCCGAAAAGATGTCTTTGGTGTCTGAAGTCCAATGACCAACCATGCCACTATGACGATGAATCAAGCCGATTGACAGTCAGGTTAATTACCATTCGGCGATTCATGTCGGATCAGTTCAGTGAACTTATTCCCCAATGAGCACCTACAAGTTTACCATTATGTCTCCACACAAGTGATTAACGAGATCAGTCACTCTCATTATATGAGCTAGAATAACCTGCACTAGTCTTACCGGATGTTTGATGTCTTTCTCAAACATCCTACGACTAGGAACAATTAAGAATATGTGTTTATAAATCATCGGTCTCATTATTATGATCTCATCATAATCCGATGACTATTGCACATATTCAAGGACTTCATTATGCGTACTTATAAATACACCAATCTACATAATGAATTATTTGCCATTTATTAATGAACCATATTGTGATAGGTGTCTGATAATTGGCTTAGAGGACACCTATATCCATCAATTTCCTACTTGGACTCAAGTCAATCATCTTCGCATTTGATCTCTATCAAATCTAGGTGATGCTCACATAAAGTATGCGACTAAGGCTCGGTCAAGGATCTGCTAAATCATTCATAAATTGAATAATTTCTATTACGTTATTTCCTCTTAATTATTTGTCTCTTAGCTTGTGAAAGAGCCTCAGAATGTTCTACAACTTCTGATGAGATCATGACTCGACCACAAAATTGATCGCTCCCACTGTTGCCCTACAACAAAAGGACAGGATCGGATACCTTTTATAACTATATTTAGTTCAGTGATGAACTCTTTCATCCATACTATTCTAATAATAATGTCACTCATTTATGTCGTCATCTTAATAGCGAGCTCTGAGTTGGAACCCTTCCAATCCACTCCATACTGTTCTATCAACAATATCAGCTGTAATCAGGTCAGTAGTGGTTTCAAGCTTGGAACTCTTCCAATCCACTACTTTCTGATTAAAAGATAAAATCCATATCTTACTTGAAATTTGAGTCAGTGTGACTCATGGTTTTAAATCATCCTCTCCATATATAGGAGTACATTCTTAGGACTTCTCAAGTACTTAGTGTTGTGTTTTACTCCTTCTATCAATATTTTTCTGGATCCTTCAAAGAACATTTTCTTAAAGAAATAAATTCCATATCTCAACAATTGAGACTTATTACAGAATTTATGTCAAACATTTTGACATACAGGTTAAGGTGACATCCTCATCGATCTATCTTAATAGATGCGTATTTCCAATACGTGAGATGTTATAACCAAACCCATTATGGAGGAAAACATGGTTAATAATACTTTTACTGATAGTAACATCCTGATGTCATTATGACTTTGATGTTATTATCACAGAGTATTACTAATGTGACCGAGCTCCTACCATCCTCTTTGTACACACACAATATGTGATCATTCTTAATGTTCACTTAATATTTGACCATTAAGTCAAAACTCTTATTGCAATTTGGAAAGTATTTGGTTTGATTCAAAATTAGTCTTGGAAATCATAATATGCTTCCTGCATATTTTAAAAGCTTTAAAGTTCTAATATATTTTCCTCAGTCATATTGAAGGAATGTCTTTTAATATCCAACCACCTTTATCTCATCATTATGATAGGTAGTTTTGGTAAGTAGAATTTTAATAAACTTAATTATGGTAACTACTGATGAAAAACTTATCTAAGTCAACACTTTGGCTTGACCATTTCCTTCAGTTTACCAAATAAGTTTTAATTAGTCTATTTGTACTAATCTTCATTATGAAGATTTACTTACTTCTGACAGGTACAATACCATCAAGCAATACTATCAAATTTTGAACTTGATAGGTGTTATAGACTATGACTTAAAATTCTTAACTTCTTGCCAATTTCAAAACTGTAATTATATTAGACAACTTCCTCATAGATTTTGAATCATAATCCATATCTTTGAATTCCTCTTATTTTGCAATCTTTGATATGTCAAACATATCATTTTAGCCATTTTGAGAATCTCAAAAATCCTATGAAGCTCTCCTATGTGTGTCATGAATAGTTCCAAACATCTAAAGATTATCTAATAATCTTGTGTTAATTTGTGGATCTAGAACATCTTCTAGTTTTATTAGCTCCCACTGTCTTCTATGAGGATATATTCCTCTTTATAGAAGACAACTTTCAAGATGATAATTATTCTACTATTGCCTGGCCAATAAATGTAATATCCAAACTTTTTGGACATCCTACAAATTCACACTATTCTATGTCCTTTTAGATCTAACTTTTTTGGATCATGTCTTTTCCAAAAGACTAGGACATTATCTAACTTTAATATGATTAAAATCAGCTTTATAAGTTACATCTCATATGAATTATCGTATCTCCATAGCTTATATGGATTACTTATTTAGAACTACATGTAAAGTATGGACATCTAATGTTCATACTCATATATATACAAGGATATAAGAGTTAGGCAAATCTTATTATATATATAGTACTATATCCAATAAAGTGTTATTCCTCATAATATCATATTGCTACGATATATAATGAGGATTAATCGAGAGAGGATACAATTATCCTTTTCATGACTTACATGAATCTCGTACTCATGTATTAATTTCTTTGATCAAATCAAAGAGTTTTAATACCCTTTCCAATTAGTCACTTCATCTTCCATAGGAGACTTGTGAATATTCATCATATGATATATCACATCAAGAATTTATAGTGCATTGATTGATTTTAAAATCTTTCATTTTATTTCTAAAACCTTATAGAACAATGCTTGTTCTTTCTCAGTCAATGTTATTCACTTTTAAAATTCTTGACTAAATAACAATTATTTAGTTTCATATTCTCGATTTCCTTTTACTTATCTAAATCTACAAACTATTGTAAATCTGAGAATCATTTCCAATATCTTATATTGGAGATGCTAATTCTCCAATAGACATGCAAAAAGTTTATAATAAGAATGCCCGAAACTTCTTACAAGTTTCATATTCTATTTGCCCTTATTAATATCCTTACATTGGTTGCAATAGGAAGACTACTCATTCTCACTTTTAGCTGACTTACCTTTATCCTTCTCAGGTATAGGTTCGATCGTTTAAGATCTTACATATTGCCTTTCTTAAAAGCTTACCATGAATATCTCTTCTTCTCGGTTTATCCAAGTAAGAGATTTCATGACAACTCATTAGGATAGTAGCTATCAATCAGTACTGAAGACATTCTTTAGAATCCTTCTAGCCAATATGAATATGAGAAGTATTGACATCCAATATGCCAAATCTCGGATTGATAGACGACATTATATAACGAAGAAAATAACATGATTTATACAGATAGATCTTATAATTCAATTATGGTCTTTTGTCTTGAATTATTTCCCACTATTTTTCGACGGACTGTATAATCCTCAGGTACACAGATCGGGAGACTTTGATGGTCTCCTGGTAGGGATCAGAATCTCAATGACTTGTAGTACAACCTTATGGATAGCACAACAAACTGTAATACAATTAAAGAGCACCCATCTTATAGGACTTGCAACTCCTTACAATATTTGATCATAGCTTTGGTCCCTAGAGATTTAATGGCCTTGTAGATGACACAATAAACTATTAATTCTGGTCTAAATATTACCATCGTTACGAGACGGGTATAGATTTGCATGCAACCCTTGTAGATAGCACCACAAGACTACATGATTCCTCTACCCCGATCAATAGGCATTTTTTGCCATAACCAGAGTCTCTCCTTACAATTAGACAGGCCTTGTGGTAGCACAACAAACCTGCCTAAGGTCATTTGAGTCCTATGACTATAACGATGGAGGATCATGCGGTAAGTTCTTAACTACTCACGTTACGGCTCAGACTTTAGTGAGGGTTTTAAGATAACTTTTTTTATCTTGGTCTCTTTCTAGATGATAGTTTATAAATATATCGCATATATATTTAACTATACCTAGATAATTACAATTGATTCAAAAACCAAAATAAAACATGCATCAATCATACATGTTTATTATGTGGTCATGGACAGCACGGTGATTAACTGGAGCCATACAATTAATCACCATAACTATATAACAATTATATAATCAAATATGCAAACACATATGCATTGGTGATCTCATCTCATGTCGCCTTCCTGGTTGCACTTGTGAATCATTCTCGCCTCTCATCAGCCGACACGATTAATTACAACATAAAATAGAATTTGAAACAATTTCAAATACAAATTAATTGTAAAAGAAAGCCTTATGGACGAGTACAATTATAGATGGAGATAAAATTACATTGGAATGAGAGAGAGAGGGAGGCACACAGGCCTCATTAATTAACATTTAATTAATCTACATCACATTCCATAACAATCCATATAATCACACACTATTACATGATATGAAATTAATTAAGTGCATGTCTATGACCACCACAAATTTTAACCATCCACACATGATAAACATATCACATGAAGGCTAAAATTTTAAAAAATAATAGTTTTGGTTTTCTTAAAACCTGTGTACCAATCAAAATTGGATAATTTGGATATTCAAAAATCTTATTTTCTAACATGCATTTAAATATAATTTAAAGCATTAAAACACATCATCATATGAACTCAAGGCTAAAATTAAAATTCTAAAATATTCCATGAATTATTTAGAACAATTCTAGATTAATTAATCTAACATTTAGATTAATTTTAAATCATATTAATAACAATTATTAATGCGAAATAATCTAACATGTAGATTGAATTAAAAATTCCTTAATAACTCTTATAAAAGAATTTCTAATTCTAATTATTAATTCCTTAACAACTCTTTGTTAAGAACCCCTTTATTAAATAAAATTTCTCAACGACAATTATTAAGAAATATTAATTAGAACAATTCTAATTAAAATTAGTCTAACAATTAGACTCAATTTAATCTCTTAATAACTTTTATTAAAAGATCAATTTTTAGGTAAATAAGATCTTCAAAACTTTAATTAAGGGATGTTTGAGAAGATTAATTAATTATCTTAATAACTATTATTAAGACTTAATTAATTCTTAATAACTTTTATTAAGATTTATTCTCAAGAAATACTTAGACCTATTATAACAATTATAAAAAGTTAATTAATCACTTAATAACCTTTTATTAAGTGTCCTTTAATTAAAATTAATATCATAACAACAATTGTTAAGTAATTATATTCATCTAATTACTCATTTAAAATTAAACTAACAACAATTGTTAATTAGTATAAGGTCACATCTTAATTTATATAATTCCCATTTAAGATCATATCTTAAAAAACACCCCTTTATTTATTGAAAATTATAACAAATTAACAACAATTATTAATTAGCTTAAGATCACATCTTAATTTATATAATTCCCATTTAAGATCATATCTTAAAAACGCCCCTTTATTAATTGAAAATTATAACAAATTAACAACAATTGTTAATTAGCTTAAGATCACATCTTAATTTATATAATTCCCATTTAAGATCATATCTTTAAAACATCCCTTTAACTGAAAATTATATTTAAAGTTTAAAACACATTTTAAACTAATACAATCTAAAATCTTAAGTTAAACATGTTGGGGTTTTAATTAATAAGGGGTTTAGGGGTTAAAGGGCTGGGGTTCAAAGGGCAAAGCCCATTAGGGCTTGGGCTCTGGTCCAGCAGAGCCCGGCCAAACTTGGACCTAAGGGGCACCTGGGCTCGATTACATCTAGCCCAGCCAGGTGAGGCCCCAGGTGCCCTCAGGCCGGGTTGCAGTGGCGGTTGGGCCCGGGCCATGGGCGCCTGTGTGCGTGCGGGCCAGTCCAGGCTCCCTCGGTCGAGCCGTTGCGCGCCTACGCGCGCGGCCACACGGGATCGGCCGGTCTAGGCGCACCGTGCCTGGTTCGCTCGGCCCGCAGGGCTAGGGTTTTCTTCCCCATCCCCAGCCGCCGCCGGCCCCCCCTTAGCAAGCTTCTCTCCGGCACCAGCAGGATGGTGGCCGGCCGGAAGTTGCAGGGGGTGCATCCCCCCTTCCTTCCCCGACGTCGGTGATGCCTGGCCGGCAATCCCCTTGCCGCCGGTAGCCCACTAAATCCGGCGATTTACCATATCTGAAACTGTGGCCCTATATTTATTTCCTTTCTCCTCCTCTTGCAATTCCATCCCATAGAGAGGAGGAAGGATAGGATGTGGCCTGGCGGCAAACTCCCAAAATCACCGGCGAGGCTAGGGTCGTCAGAGGTGGCCAAGTGAATCACCCCATGAATGCATAGGCAATAAAGAAAAGAAAAACAAATATTTTCCTTTTATGCGTTCGAAGTAAGAAAACAATTTTCTACTTAGCCGATTCATCATATGAATCAAAACAATTTATCATAGATTGAATCTACAGCATGGAATTTTTAGAATAATAATTTTTCCATCCCGAAACAGATCAGAGCGGAACCTGGCTCTGAAACCACTGTTGGGATCCAGGTGGGGCGCGACGAACGCAGCGGAAGCAACAAAATGAATCTCTCCCGATGCCTGCAGATTCGATTCGGAACGAAAAACTAAAACAAAAAATCGGGCCGAGATCACATTACCTTGCGCGGATTCAAATTCGCAACCGTTTCGGTTCCGTCGAGGCGATGCCACTAGCCGCACAATTCCATTCCATGGAGAGGAGGAAGGATAGGATGTGGCCTGGCGGCAAACTCCCAAAATCACCGGTGAGGCTAGGGTCGTCGGAGGTGGCCAAGTGAATCACCCTATGAATGCAAAGGCAATAAAGAAAAGAAAAACAAATATTTTCCTTTTATGCGTTCGAAGTAAGAAAACAATTTTCTACTTAGCCGATTCATCATATGAATCAAAACAATTTATCATAGATTGAATCTACAACATGGAATTTTTAGAATAATAATTTTTCCGTCCCGAAACGGATCAGAGTGGAACCTGGCTATGATACCACTGTTGGGATCCAGGTGGAGCGCGACGAACGCAGCGGAAGCAACAAAATGAATCTCTCCCGATGCCTGCAGATCTGATTCGGAACGAAAAACTAAAACCAAAAATCGGGCCGAGATCACATTACCTTGCGCGGATTCGAATTCGCAACCGTTTCGGTTCCGTCGAGGAGATGCCACTAGCCGCACAAGCGTCCGGCCTTCAGCGGTATCCACGCGTTCCTCCATAGTGGTTCGTCCTCACTCCCTCGTCCAGATCAGCTTGCTCGCTGAAGATCTGTCGCCGCAATGACATCCGAAAACCCACGGACGGGAATTCTCGACTTTTGGGAATTACGCATAAAAAACTATCCTAGCGCCACGAGAGGGGTGCCCAGACGAGTAGGAGAGAGAGAGGGGGAAGGCTAGCCTTGAGAGCTCCTAAAGCCTGGCCTAGGGTTTCTCAACAGTGAGTGTATATATTAAGTCAGCGCAACTTTTCATAAAAGTCCCCGAGTTAATATAAATCTCACTTAACTACCACCGACTAAGAATCATTTTGCGTGTGACCCTCTAGGCCCATTAACCAGTTCCGGTTTTTAATATGTTATGTCCAATAACCATTTATCGACTTATAGTAATTAATTAATATCTAATGTTTATTTAATTATTTAACCGAATTAACATCTCATGTAAATTCGGTCGGACTTCCGATCAAGTTGCGTGCCAAGCAACACCGCATGATCCCGGAAGGTAATGGGGTTCAGCAACCCACTCATGGAACATGTCCGTCCACAGTTACCGCGTGGCTTTAATCCTTCGTTCGCACAATGCTCTCGAGTTAACCTAGGGTATGGTCAACTCACTTGAATCAGATTCCACTGTACAATATTAGAAAACACCTTCTCTGATATTGTGTATGCTCTAGCTAGAGACTCCTACGGATCTATTCTAGAGTGTTCTCTCTCCAATTACCTGAAAGCGAACAATCCTCTATTTAACACACAATCACCTTCATAGGTCTTCTGCTGGACCCAATCCTTGACTACTAGAAATCCCGTGGATAAAGATTCGTAAGCCAAGGTCAAAGCCCAGAAGTCCACCGATAAGATCTCTTTGGTGTCTCAAGTCCAAGAACCAACCGCACCACTGTGACGATGAATCGAGCTAGTTGATAGTCAGATAAATTACCATTCGGCGATTCATGTCGGATCAGTTCAGTGAACTCATTCCCCAATGAGCACTTACAGGTTCACCAATGTGTCTCTACACAAGTGATTAACAAGATCAATCACTCTCATTATACGAGCTGGAATAACCTGAACTCGTCTTACCGGATGTTTGATGTCCTTCTCAAACATCCTGCGACTAGAAACAATTAAGAATATGTGTTTATAAATCATCGGTCTCATTATTATTATCTCATCATAACCCAATAACTATTGCACATATTCAAGGACTTCATTATACGTACTTATAAATACACCAATCTACATAATGAATTATTTGTCATTTATTAATGAATCAGATTGTGATAGGTGCTAGATGATTGGCTTAGAGGACACCTATATCCATCACCACCTCCAAGCGAAGGCAAGAAAAGCATCCAAAAATATTAATTAACTTTACTACTTACCACGTAAGGCATTTTTGATGTTCACCAGGGATAAAAATAGCGAAAGCTAGAAGTAAGTGTCTAGGTATTCATGCTGAGATGTCTATGTACAAGATATTTGTGGCTGTTCAAAGGAAGGCGTGCGCGAGATGTACCATTGAGTACTTTTACTAATTAAAACTTAGAACTTAGTTTTTTTATTCATCATTTGCTTTCATAGCTCAACTGGCTAGAGCACCCCTCTAGTAAATGGGAGGTCTTGACTTCAAGTCTCAATGAAAGCAATTTTCTAGTTCTTTGTTTAATCTCTCAGTAAAAATGACAATAACTCAACTAATTTGTTTTAAACCTTTGAAGAAAGTAAAAGGTAAATATAAAAATAAATAGAATTTATAGCATTTTGTGAACCACCCCCAAACAAAATTGCAAAATGCATATAAAAATATTAATGTGCCACTCATTCTGTCCACATAAGACTCTTTTGTTACTCATAATGGATGAAATAAAAAAAGTAAGATGTACGTATCTCGGTAATCACTGAGAGAAATTTATGTAGAGGGATATTTGTGCCAGTTTAGAGGAAGGCATATGTGAGACATTGTGTTTAGGAATTTTAGTAAAAACAAAATTCAAAGTAGTATTTTACTTCGTTGTTCACACTCATACCTGAAATGGTAGAGCACATATTTAGTAAATGGGATCCCCTAACTCAAAGTCTCAGTAAGAGAAATTTTTAGGTTCTTTTATTTAGCATCGCAGCAAATGAAAGAATTACTCGGCCAATTTGTCTTGCACTTACTTTTCTTAAGCATTTGATATGTATATATAAGCATATGTTTTGGGTTACCTATTGATTTTATTTCATTCAAGTCTTAAATGTATGTATGAATGACAACAATTTTCGGCTTCTTCATTAAATATCTAGAGTGGAAAAAGCACCTAAAAAGATTAATGCACCTTTAGTACTTTCCACATAAGATCTCTTTGGTACTCACAATGGACAACACAGCAAAAGTGAGAAGTATATGTCGAAGTATTTATGCGGAGATGCGTACGTAGGGGTATAATTTGTGATAGTTCAAATAAAGACATATGTGACATATTATTTATTAATTTTAACAAGAATAACTCAAAAATTAGTTTTTTTATTCATCATTAGCTTTCATAGCTCAACTGGCTAGAGCCGTTGTCTATTAAATGGGAGGACCTATGTTCAAGTCTCAATGAAAGCAATTCTTAGGTTCTTTTGTTTCGGCATATGAATCTAGAGGGAGGAAGAAATTTGTAATGATAGAAGTATAAGATTAGTGATGTGTTAAATGTAACATATCTAAATGAAACCCTTCTCTTTTTTGCCCTTACTTTTACTAAACATTCGAAGGTCTAAGTATTTAGGAAATTGAAGGCATTGTAAATAACATTTCTTCTATAATTAGTTAACTATTTGTTCAGGGTTACTTGCTGATTTAATTTCATTCAATTCTAAAATTTATGTTTGAACGAAAGAAATTTTCAGGTTCTTTGTTAAATCTCTACGAAAATAAAGAATAACTTTGCCATTTTTTTAAGCTTATAGGAAAAGGAAGAAATGTGTGATTATAAGAAGTACTATACGTGGCATCCTTATGCGCCACCTCCAAGCGAAAGTGAGAAAAGCACCTAAAAATGTTAATGTAACTTTACTACTTTCCACGTAAGACATTTTTGGTGTTCACCAGGGTTAAAGCAGTAAAACCTGGAAGTATGTGTCTGGGTATTCATACAGAGATATCCATGTACAAGATATTTGTGGCTGTTCAAAGGAGGGAATGCGCGAGATGTAATATTCAGTACTTTTATTAATTAAAACTTAGAAATTATTATTTTTTATTCATCATTTGCTTTCATAGCTCAGTTGGCTAAAGCACCCGTCTAGTAAATGGGAGGTCTTGAGTTCAAGTCTCAATGAAAGCATTTTCTAATTCTTTTTTTAATGTCTTAGCAAAAATCAGAATAACTCAACTAATTTGTTTTAAACCTTCGACGAAAGTAAAAGGTAAATAATAAAATGAATAGAATTTATAGCATTTTGTGAACCACCCCCAAACGAAATTGCAAAATGCACATCAAAATATTAATCTGCCTTTCTTAGTGTCCACGTAAGACTCTTATGTTATTCATAATGGATATAATAGCAAAAGTACGACATATGTATCTCGGTATTCACTGAGAGAAGTTTAGGTAAAGGGATATTTGTGCTAGTTCAGAGGAACGCATATGTGAGACATTTTCTTTAGGAATTTTAGTAAAAAGAATTTCAAAGTAGTTTTTCACTTCCTTGTTCACACTCATACCTGAAATGGGAGAGCACCTGTTTAGTAAATGGGAGCTCCTGACTCGAAGTCTCAGTAAAAACAATTTTCAGGTTCTTTTATTTAACCTCTCGGCAAGTGAAGAACTGCTCCGCCAATTTGTCTTGCACTTACTTTTCTTAAGCATTTGATATGTATATATAAGCATATCTTTTCAGTTACCTATTGATTTTATTTCATCTAATTCTTAAATGTATGTCTGAATGACAACAATTTTCGGCTTCTTCATTAAATATCTAGAAAATTAAGAAGTGCTCCATCATTGTCCTTAACCTTCCAAGAAAGGGAAGAAATGTGCGATTATAATAAGCAAAATATAAATATTAAGGTAAAAAGAGTTAATAGCATTTTTATGCACCATGACCAAGAAACGCTGGAAAAAGCACTAAAAAGATTAATGCACCTTTAGTACTTTCCACATAAGGCCTCTTTGGTACTCAAAATGGACAACACAACAAAAGTGAAAAGTATATGTCTCAATATTTATGCGGAGTTGTGTAGTGATGTAATTTGTCATAGTTCAAATAAAGACATGTAAGACATACTATTTATTAATTTTAACAAGTATCACTCAAAAATTAGTTTTTTTGTTCATCATTAGCTTTCATAGCTCAATTGGCTAGAGTCTTTGTCTATTAAATGGGAGGTCCTATGTTCAAGTCCCAATGAAAGCAATTCTTAGGTTCTTTTGTTTTGGCAAATGAATCTAGAAGGAGAAAGAAATTTGTTAGGATACAAGTATAAGATTAGATATGTGTTAAATGTAACATATCTAAATGAAACCCTTCTCCTTTTTGCCCTTACTCTTACTCAACATTTGAAGGTCTAAGTATTTAGGAAATTGATGGCATTATGAATAATTTTTTCTATAATTATTTAACTATTGTTGAGGGTTACTTGCGGATTTAATTTCATTCAATTCTAAAATTTATGTTTGAACGAAAGAAATTTTCAGGTCCTTTGTTAAATCTCTATGAAAAATAAAGAATAACCCTGCCATTTTTTTAAGCTTAAAGGAAATGGAAGAAATGTGTGATTGTAAAAAGTAAAATATGTAGCATTCTTATGTGCCACATCCAAGCGAAACTAAGAAAAGCACCTAAACATATTAATGTAACTTTACTGCTTTCCATGTAAGACATTTTTGGTGTTCATTAGGGATAAAATAGCGAAAGCTAGAAGTATGTGTCTAGGTATTCATGCAGAGATGTGACTGTACAAGATATTTGTGGTTGTTCAAGGGAAGACATGCGCAAGATGCAGTATTCAGTACTTTTACTAATTAAAAAATGGAAATTAGTTTTTTTATTCATCATTTGCTTTCATAGTTCAACTGGCTAGAGCAACCATCTCATAAATGGGAGGTCTTGAGTTCAAGTCTCAATGAAAGCAATTTTCTAGTTCTTTGTTTAATCTCTCAGCAAAAATCAGAATAACTCAACTATTTTGTTTTAAACCTTTAAAGGTAGTAAAAGATAAATATTAAAATAAATAGAATTTATATCATTTTGTGAACCACCTAAAAACAAAATTGCAAAATGTACATAAAAATATTAATGTGCCATTCACACTGTCCACATAAGACTCTTTTATTATTCATAATGGATAAAATAGCAAAAGTAAGACGTACACATCTCGGTATTCACTGAGAGAAGTTTATGTAGAGGGATATTTGTGCTAGTTCAAAGGAAGGCATATGTGAGACATTGTATTTAAGAATTTTAGTAAAGAAAAATTCAAAGTAGTTTTTCACTTCATTGTTCACTTTCATACCTGAAATGGTCTAACACATTTCTTCCTTTTCCTATAAGCTTAAAAAAATGGCAGAGTTATTCTTTATTTTCGTAGAGATTCAACAAAGAACTTGAAAATTTCTTTCGTTCAAACATAAATTTTAGAATATAATGAAATTAAACCAGCAAGTAACCTTGAACAAATAGTTAAGTAATTATAGAAGAAATATTATTTATAATTCCTTCAATTTGCTAAATAATTAGACATTTGAATGGTTAATAAGAGTACGGGAAAAAAAGAGAAGGGTTTCATTTAGATATGTTATATTTAACACATATCGAATCTTATACTTCTATCATTACAAAGTTCTTCCTCCTTCTAGATTCATTTGCCAAAACAAAAGAGCCTAAGAATTGCTTTCATTGGGACTTGAACATAAGACCTCCCATTTAATAGACAAGGGCTCTAGCCAGTTGAGCTATGAAAGCTAATGATAAATAAAAAAACTAATTATTGAATGATACTTGTTAAAATTAATAAATAATATGGCTCACACATATCTTTCTTTGAACTATCATAAATTATACCCCTACATACACATCTCTGCATGAATACTTAGACATATACTTCTCGCTTTTGCTGTGTCGTCCATTGTGAGTACCAAAGAGGTCTTATATGGAAAGTACTAAAGGTGCAATAATCTTTTTTGGTCATGGTGCATAAAAATGCTATTAACTCTTTTAACCTTAATATTTATATTTTACTTATTATAATCACACATTTCTTCTTTTTCTTGGAAGCTTAAGGACAATGGTGGAGCAGTTCTTAATTATCCAGATATTTAATGAACAAGCCGAAAATTGTTGTCATTCAGACAAACATTTAAGAATTGCATGAAATAAAATCAGTAGGTAACCCAAAACATATGCTTATATATACACATCAAATGCTTAAGAAAATTAAGTGCAAGACAAACTGGCGGAGCAATTCTTCATTTGCTGAGAGGTTAAATAAAAGTACTTGAGAATTGCTTTCACTGAGACTTTGAGTCAGGAGCTCCCATTTACTAGATAGGTGCTCCACAATTTGAGGTATGAAAGTGAACAATGAAGTGAAAAACTGCTTTGAATTTTTTTTTACTAAAATTCCTAAACACAACGTCTTATATGCCTTTCTTTGAACTAGCACACATATCCCTCTACATAAACTTATCTCAGTGAATACCGGGATACGTACATCTTACTTTTGCTATTTTAACCATTATGAATAATAAAAGTGTCTTATGTGGACAATATGAATGGCACATTAATATTTTGATGTGCATTGTGCAATTTTATTTAGGGGTGGTTCACAAAATGCTATAAATTCTAATTATTTTAATATTTATCTTTTATTCCTTCAAAGGTTTAAAACAAATTAGTTGAGTTATTGTGATTTTTGCTGAGAGATTAAACAAAGAACTAGAGAATTGCTTTCATTGAGACTTGAACTCAATGACCTCCCATTTACAAGACGGGTGCTCTAGCCAGCTGAGCTATGAAAGCAAATGATGAATAAAAAAACTAATCTCTAAGTTTTAATTAGTAAAACGATTGAATACTACATCTTGTGCGTGCCTTCCCTTGAACAACCACAAATATCTTGTACATTGACATCTCTGCATGAATACCTAGATACATACTTCTAGCTTTTGCTATTTTATTCCTAGTGAACACCAAAAATGTCTACGTGGAAAGTAGTAAAGTTACATTAATATTTTTAGGTGCTTTTCTCACTTTCGCTTGGAGGTGGCGCATAAGAATGCTACATATATTACTTCTTACAATCACACATTTCTTCCTTTTCCTATAAGCTTAAAAAAATGGTAGAGTTATTCTTTATTTTCATAGAGATTTAACAAAGGACTTGAAAATTTCTTTTGTTCAAACATAAATTTTAGAATTGAATGAGATTAAATCCTCAAGTAACCCTGAACAAATAATTAAATAATTATAGAAGGAATATTATTTATAATGCCTTCAATTTTCTAAATACTTAGACCTTCAAATGTTTAATAAGAGTAAGGGCAAAAAAGAGAAGGGTTTTGATGAAGGATTAAATCCATGTGATAACTATGGATGGACAGGTTCTAAGAGCGGTTTTCGGAATCCTATTGCCTTCCGAGATTACGCGATGTTGCTTGGCACCCAACATAATCGGAGATCCAGACGATTACCGTGAGATGGTAATTCGACTTAGTAATTAATTGAATATCATATATTAATTAATTACAATAAGTCAATAAGGAGTTAGTAGACTTATTAGGTTGAAAATTGGACTGCATTTGGGCTTAGAGGGTCAGACACAAAAATATTTTTGGTTCGAGATATTTAAGTGGATTTTATATTAACTGAGGATTTTTATGAAACCGGAATTAATATAAAAGATGGCATAGAGGGCTACCCTAGGCCAAGCTCTAGAGCAGCCCTACCCTAGCCCCCCCCCCCCCCCCCCCCCCCCAAGGAGGCTCCCCGGGCTCTGTCTTCTTCGCTTCGTAATTCTCGCTTGCCAGGATTTCATCGTTCGCATGTCGCGACGATCGTTGCAGATTTAGAAGAATGGCGTGACTATTGATTTGAGTGAGGAGACGAGGACGATCCCGCAATAGGAGGACTACGTGGATACCGCTAGAGGTCGGACATCTGCGCGGCTGGCGATATCGTTCGTTCGGAACAAACGAACGCTGATTTGAATATGTGCAAGGTGATTATCGAATCGCCGTTTTGTGGTTTATTTGTCGAAAAGGATTAGTGACAATGGGCTAGAAAAATTTAATGCTTAATTTTCGCTGTGTTCTTGGTGCCCCACCCGATCCTTACATGTATAAGTATAGTGAAAATATATTTATATATACATAAAATTATACATTCAACTATATATTGAAATATTCTAACTAACTTTACTAATATAACTGTTATAATTATACATTCAATGTTTAAATACTCTAACAAACTTTACAAATATAACTATTAAGGAAGTATTAATTATATATCATTTAATTTACTACATAAACATGTTATATATAAATATTTTAAATATAAAAATCCCTGTCCCCAGCATAAGTATTTGAAACATGAGTAATGCTTGTTGCACAACTGGGTGTGCAGCAACGCCCAATCACAACGCACAACCGGGTGCGGTTGGACCACGTGGCGTTGAAGGCCAGCTGGGAATGTTGACATTGGCACGTCCGCTGCGCCAATGTTGACATCGGCACGTCCGCTGCGCCAATCGGCTGCCCCGACTAGCCCCCATCAAATCCCGCACCGTAAGCGCCAGGTAATGAGTACCCCGTCCTGTCTGTTTGAAATTTACGGAGCGTTTGAACATTTTTTACCCAAAATGCCATTTTCCTACCCATCGCCATCCACGCGGGAAACAACGAAGCCAGAGGAGAGTGGAGGAGGGACACGGCCAGAAGCGGAAGAGAGCGGAGGAGAGCGGAGGTGAAGCGGCGGTGGACGTGAACCTGCGGCGCTGAAGCGGCCCGGCCCGAAGCGGAGCGGCGGTGAAGCGGGCGGACGTGAACTTGCGTCGTTGAAACAGCCCGAAGCGGAGGAGAGCGAAGGAGAGCAGAGGTGAAGCAGGCGGCCAGAAGCGGAGGGGCGGCTGGAAGCGGAGGTGAAGCGAGTGGCAGTAACAACTGGGTATTTCGCCTTCACTTTTTTTCCTTTCTTTCCTATCTCTCTTGCGCCATCTTCCCAACCTCCTCTCTGTCATGCCCCTTCTTCCTCTGTCATCTTTTTCTCCCACACTGGATTTCCTTCCAACGGCCACTGTCCTCAGAGAATTTCATTGTTCACGCGAGGTCCCCCCTCCTATCTCGTGCTGGTCGTGAAGCGGCAACCCCATCTTCTGGTCGGTGGTTTGAGCAGCAACCTGCAAGCAGGGGCTTCAGTAGTGATGACCAAGAGAACCAATCCGATTACCTAGTCTCTCTCCTGTATACCTGCAAGAAGCTTGCAAGAAGGATCCCACTGGAGCACGAATCAGGGTGAGTGGCAATGTCAATGTTCCTCAATCATATTTAGTTTTTGTCAATCATTGGTCTTCCTCATGTGTCACTGTTTTGCAGAACATTTCATAGCAAGTATGGCAAAAAAGAAGGGGACAGCGGTGATCCCTCCAAAGGGGAAGAAAGTCGATCGCAAGAAGGCTATTACCGAGCAAAGGATGGCCACCCCTGAGGCTAGCCGACCAAAGTCCACATCCACCACGTCAGGTAGGAACTGAAATTTTTTTTTTTCTCCCTTCTTGCAACTTGGTAAATTTCATCTCAAATGCCATTATGTCTTTTACTGGTATCATTTTGAAGACACATTTTGTTCTTTGATTTTTCTATACATTATTCTTTGTAATTTTTTACTTATAGATCTCCTAAGTCCACCTCTCCGAATGTTCCTTCCTTTTCAATAAGCTCATCCACTTCCACATTTTCCTTTCTTCTTGTCACTGTTCCAGAAGTTAGCATTAGGGAAGCCCATTGAGTTACAAAGTAGACAGTAAAATAAAAAGTAAACCTTTGTTAAAAAGGGAAAAAAAGAAGAAAGAACAAATAGGACATACAAGTTGACAGAAAATCTTATACATTTTCCAATGACATACGAACTAAGCCTCAGGACACATCTAACTTAGACAAGCTCTCCAATGTATGATCAATTTACCGCAAAAGGCAGAGTTTACTAAGGATATTCATGTCCTCATAAGTCAACTTTGGTCTTAGAACTTGTGATCACCATTCCTAATAAATGCTTGTGCATCTGACTCATCGTCTCTCTCCGGCGCATCACTTGACCTGCCTCTCTTTCCCCTCAAACCTCCACCAGTCAACATCCTCCCCACCTCACCGTACATGACTATGCCTGATGGTAAT
This sequence comes from Zantedeschia hybrid cultivar, assembly GCA_030544215.1. NCBI lineage: Eukaryota > Viridiplantae > Streptophyta > Magnoliopsida > Alismatales > Araceae > Zantedeschia > Zantedeschia hybrid cultivar. The sequence goes on along the minus strand of JARZZO010000013.1, from coordinate 6,516,040 downwards.
AAAGAGCTTAACTACAATACAGTCCTCCTCTTGTTTAACTTACAATGTGATACTGTAAACTTTTTAATTTCTTCTACGTTGTCTGACAATTGTCAATGTCAACCTGAACTTGTCATTCTTAATATGTATTTATGGATCTTAACTTGGATATGTCAATGAAAATCTGTAATTGTCAATCTTAATCTGCATGTGTGAATGTTTACTTGTATTCGTTCATAGAGACCTTTATTTGTTAATGTTAATATATATTTGTGAATTAAACTTGAGTTTGTCAATATTAACTTGGATTTGTCAATGTTAACATGTCAACAATTTTTTGATAATTTTTACATTCTATCTGTGTGAACATTAACTTCTATTTGTCCATCATATCTTTTATTTGTCAATCTTAATTTGTGGATGTTGACATTATCTGTGTCCAACCCACCCCGTGGTCACCTATCATAAACATATTACTTGCCTCTCTCCCTGATTTGATTTCACATTGTCTAACATTCCTGATAACCACATGGTGAAGTTTTTTTTTAAAAAAAAAAATTAAGAATAAACAAATGATCTGTGAGAGACTTATCACCTAAGAAAGAAAATATTACATCTATTTTGTCCAACCCACCCTGTGGTCACCTATCATAAGCATATTAGATGCTTCTTCCCTTGATTTAATTTCACATTATCTAATATTCCTGACAACCATATGGTGAAGAGGTTTATTTTTTTTTTTTTAATAATCTAAAAATGATAGGTCAGATACCTATCCCCCAAGAAAGAAAAAATTACATGTGTTATTTCCAACTTACCATGTGCCCACCTATTATAAGCATATTACTTGTCCCTCCCCCTGATTTAATTTCACATTGGTTTTTTTTTTAATAATAAAAAATTGATAGGTGAGATACCTATCACCCAAGAAACAAAAAATTTGTTCTTTGCAAACCACCCTGTGCCATATTGGACACTAGGACACAACACAAAGTCTTGATATACATGTTCATGCTCCATTTACGATTTTAGATGACCACTTCATTTTTTTCAAACACTTGTTTAAACATTAAGTAAGATTCAATAAACTTATTAATATCATACTCATCATTTCTATGTTTTGGACAAGTTTCAATTGATCATATTCTTCTAGATGGATGTGTACATACAAATATATTCAACTTTGTATATCTCTTGTATTGTGATGTTTTCTTTCCAAAATTATGTTGTACCCAGTTACATGTTTGTATAAACACAAAACATCCATGTCCATGGCTCACAAATCATGTGGGCAAGGTAATACCTATGAACAACTTAACAAAGGATAAGCAGTAATGTTGAAAACAGCCTGCATACTTTATATAAAAAAAAGGTAGCTTGCTCACAATGTTATAGATTGCACTGTCAGTTTTATTTCAACAATACACCCCCTCTTAAATTGGTCATCAATCTTGGCCATTTCTCGTGTATGTTGAATGTGCACCTTCATAGATGCCATTAAGTTTAGAATGGTTTTTAACCTGAGACCATATTCCTTCAACAAGGCGAGTGGGAAAATGATGTTATTTATACTATGTTGTACCCAAAAAAAATTAGGAGAGAACATGCACATTCTTTGGGCCAAAAAGAATTGGTAGAAAGCAATTTCAGCATTCATTCTTTAGGTAGTCAGTGGTATAGGAGATTATAGCACTGTTGTGCCATCTTTGGACAGCTGGTTTATCGGTAAGATGTAAGGATGACTTTTGATTTCAGCATTTTCTTTTATTCTCTTTCTCATGGCTACTGCTTGCCATATTGGTACAGTGCATGATAAACTATGAGATTCTAAAGAAAGATTATTTTTTTTACCTTGAACAAAGGCTACACATAGGAAGGACATGGGAAAATTAATCTGTCCTTTGCATTTATATGGCACACTTCCAATACTCTTATTTTGCTCGATGGTGGAATGACATGGGAAGGAACTAATCAATACACCCTTGTGATTACCATTACTTTCTTTGGATAACTGGCCATGTACTATCGTTCCACCCTATGTGCAGACACAGCTTCTTCCATTGACTATGATTTGCTGCACAATCAAGTTGTACACCGGCAGTTGGTTTTAGGCCATAGTAAATAATTTTACACTTTATTTTTTATACAGTTCAATGCCTCATAAATTGTCATATTCTTTTAATCACGTGTTTGTAGTTTTCTATATTTTCATTTGGTTCTCAAATTGTTGCATAGTTTATTTTGTTTAAAACATGATTGTGCACGTTGAATGGATGTTGCACTTAGTTAACAACCAGTGAACATGGTTCTAAGTTCTAATTCCGTTCACGAACTTGTAATTGCTAACTTGTAATCATCCACAGAAACATTTAATTGTCAATCTTATCCCGTATTTGTGAGTGAAAACTGAGATTTGTCAACTGATCCCAAACTGTATGCAGCAAATCTGCTATTTGTCATTTAAGTTCTTTATTTGTAAAGTAATTGTTGTTGTTTCCTTATAGTATTTCATTCATGATATTTAGGACTAATTATTTGTTCATTGGTAACACAGGTGGACGAGAACAAATTTTGCTAGCCCGATGCTCTTTAACAGCATACGTGGATGACCGCGATGCATTGGGCTTTAGAGATTGCCACAAGAGTTTGATGTGCCAAACTCCAGTTGCGCCATTCATGGACAACCGGCCTCCCACATCGTTCCCTTTCTATTTTCTAGAGGAAATAATACATGCCTTTCAGGGAGGGTGTGACTTTGTCCTTGGTACAACGGTGGTCACATTCTCCCCCCAAGATGTCGCTTTGATTTTGGGAGTACCATGCACAGGCGTTGAAGTGCACCATTACGGTTCAAAGGATCAGCCTTCCCGACTTCGGGAACGTTTCGGCGAGAAGGTAGTGTTCGAGAGAAAGATCATACGGGAGCTAATTCACAGTCTTGTAGGCTCCGATGATGAGGTAGATGTAGCCGACACAGTTCGGCTGTGGATACTCTTACTTTTCTCTACATTTTTGTGTCCAGTAACTCAGCATAGATGCCCCCGTCAGCTACTACATTATTTGGATGACCTAAAGTCACTTAGTAAATACTCCTGGGCAGTGGCATTTCATCAACTCATCATGCACAAATTTGATGTCCTGGTACGTACAGTAAAGGACAAGAGGAGTGGCAGAAAAACTATAGGAAAGAGAAGTCGTGGGGGAGGTGTGTTAGTATTAGATGGTCTCAAAGCCAATCCGATACTGTGTACATATTCAGATTATTAATAAATGGCAATAATTCATTGTGTGTAATTAATTCGATCTGTGTTTATCGTATCACGATGAAGTCCATGAACATGTGCAATAGTCTTTGGATTATGATGAGATCATAATTACGGGACCGAAGACTTATAAACACATGTTCTTAATTGTTCCTAGTCATAGGATGTTTGAGATAGGACATCGAACATCCGGATAGACTAGTATAGGTTACTTCAGCTCATATGATGAGGGTGACTGATCCCATAAGTCACTTGTGTGGAGACACTATGCTGAACCTATAGGTGCTCATTGGTGAATGAGTTCACTGAACTGATCCGACTATGAATCGCTGGATGGTAATCACCTCACTGTTAACCAGCTCGATTCAATTGTCACGGTTGCGTGGATGATCCTTGGACCTGAGACTCCAAGGATACCTTGTTGGTAGGTTTCTGAGCTTTGACCTTGACGAACGAATCCTTAACTATGGGATATCAATAAGTCAAGCGATCGGGTTCAGGGAAATGCCCTCGAAGGTAATTGTGTGTTCAATACGGGATCATCCGCTCTCGGTTGTTTGAGAGAGAATGTTCCGGGAATGATGCGCTTAAAGTCCCTGGCCAGGGCGGACTCTGTAATCGATAAGGAGTTATCGGATTCAGATTAGCGGCATCTGATTCAAGTGAATCGAACAAATAGGGTTTAACAGTAAACCATGCCCTAGGTCGATTCGGGAACATTGTACGGATGAAGGATTATATCCGCGCGCTAACCGATGACAGAAAGGTTCCAATAGAGGGTTGCGATAACCCCAGTGCCATCCAGGATCACGCGATGTTGCTTGGCATCCAACGTGATCGGCAGTCCGTCCGAATTTATTGTGGGACATTAAATTCGGCTGATTAATTGAATATAAGGATATTAATTAATTCAGTGGGTCAGTAAAGGGTTACTGGACTTAATGGGCTATTAACTGGACTGGTATTTGGGCCTAGAGGGTCACACGCAAATGGTTTTCAAGTCGATGGATACTCCGACATGATTTCGGATAAGTCTGGGTTTTTATGAAAAACCGCAAACTGACTTCTTATAAAAGAACGGATTCTACGTCCGGGGCCAGCAACCCTGACCTAGCCGTCATTCGTTCTTCCCCACTTTCTCTCTCCTCTGGGCGTGCCGTTCCCAACTGCTCCACCTCCCGTTCGACGGGGATTCTGAATCCGCATGTCGCGGCGGATTACGTGCAGTCAGACGGGATCTTCGAGCGCCGCAGCGAGCGAGGAAGCGAGGACGATCCATCGCGAGGAGAACCGCGTGGATACCGCTAGAGGTCGAGCATCTGCGCGACTTGCGGCATCGCTCCGACAGAACCGGAAAACGGACGCGGATTCGAATCCACGCAAGGTAAATCGATCTACATCAGTTTTAGTTTTAACGTCCGAAACGGGATAGATCCGATCCCGAACTCCTTTATTCCGCTGCGTTTTAGGATCGGATCCCGACACAGCGATCCCAACAAGGTGAACCAATAGGGAATATATTCTTGTATGGTTGCTCAGCTGCCTTAGCGGTATGTATTCTATTCATTTTACTATTCTTTGTATTTGATGTTGTGTCATTTTACATATCATATAATATATTTTTAACTCATTTTTCACGTATTTGTAGGTGTGGTTTCTGGAGCATACTTACATCCGACAGCCACTAAATAGGTCTGCATTTCCCCGTTTATTTTGGTGGCCATCCATGAATGTACGAAAATTTGCGTGGACAGCAGCCACCTTGAGAACAAATCAGGTAATATTCACCCATGAAATGTGACTAAATCCACGTGCATTGATGTTATCTTTTTTCTTAGTAACAACGTGATCTAAATACTTTCAAACAGGTTGTTGAGAAACTAGAGGTGGAGTCCGCTGAAAGGTGGCTCCTTGGGATGGGGGAAGAAAGCAGAAGGGAGGAGCCAGCCACCTCTAACGCCATCGAGACATTGACACGCCAAGTTATTGCGCTTGTTGACATGGTCAAATGTCTAGATGACAAGCATGCAAGGGAGTTGATGGAGGTTCGAAAACAAATAGATGTCCGATTTGATCGTTTGGAGAGCAAAGTTGATGCTCTTTTCGCACAAGTAAGGGCTTTGGGTCATGAACATGCGAAGGGGGAGGTGCTTACAATGGGTGTTGCAGTTGAGGAGGAGGGAGAGCATGCACGGAAATATGGACTTGAAGAGGAAGGGGACCTCCACGACGGGGCTGCATGCGTTGGCACGGAATCAGGAGAGCACCTTCATGAACAGTTGGAAGCATCTGCTAAGGTTGAGCATAAGGGAAAGACTAAATCTTTGCATATGTTTAAGAAGAAGAGGACTGCTGGACCCAAGAGGGTTATTTCTGAAGGGACAATGGTAAGTGGACTGTTAGAAAGTTTACTCATTTTCTTCTTATTGTGATTCATGTGTACTCTAATGCAGGCATCTCTGAAGAAGGAGGAATATGAATTTTGTGGGAAGGGTCTTCTAGGAGTGAACGATGAGGCGGTCATTCACACTTTCTTATCATCGAACATGACCGAGTAAGTAAATTTCTATACGTTTACTACATTCATCCACTTTGGAAAAAAAGTGAACACTTGAGGAAAAGTTTAGCAGTGACAAGAGAAAAAAAAATGATAAAGATGAAAAAAAAGCATGGAAGGAAATCTCTTTTTCACATTTCATGTATATTCTCTAAAAAACTCTAGGGGAACTTTTGGAGTCACAAAAGATTACTCATGTCTTCTTACTTAGAGAGGTCGGAGCCATCCCTCCACTGCCTCTTCTTGTCTAGGAATAGTGCTGCATAGTGGGATATGGGCTTCCATAGTGATAGATGCATGTATGTCGGAAGCAGAAACCCGCATACTGGGATATAGGCTTGCATGTTGAATGGTTTTGGGGGGGAAAAAAAATGGAAGTGAGGAAAAAAAGGTGGAAATCTTAGAGATTCAACAACATTTAGAAACTTTTTTGCAGCTCTAAGAGGAGATTTGCACTTTTGTGGGAATTTAACAAAAAGGAGTAAGAACATGGAGCATTCAAAATCTGGAAGGGGTTCCCCGAACACATGCGTGGGCTTTTTTCCCTTTCTTCTCTCTCTGTTTCATAGACTCAACACCCCATTCAGACAAAAAGGAAAATGGAAAGGGGAAGGGAAGAGATTAAGAAAACTTCAGGAATTTTAAACACTTTGCCTACCCTTTTGATTATTTCCTCTTGCCCTCCTCCCCCATTTATTATGCTTGGTGTTGGTGCAGGTTAAAGTGGTAAAGGGAGAAAAAAAAAAGGGCGTCATAAATACCGTTAATGGTGGTCGACTCTATTTTTTTTACTACATTGTCCGATTCAGAAAAGGGGCCTCTTGTTTCTCCCTTTTAATGTCAGTGCTTGTAGTATGAAATTTCTATACGAATTTTGTTGTACGAGTGTCATACAAGTTTTTTTTTTTTTTCCATAGGCTGTTTCATTAGAGAATGTTAACCTTTTTTTGTCAAGTATGAAGATGAAAATGGTTTGTGAAAGAGAATACTAGAAAATAGGTGGCAGCTATTTTGGAAATATGTTTATATTCGAAAGTTTAATGTTGTCTTCCTTAATGGAAGTTATGAAGTTCTATAAGAATGCACTGTGTTACTACATTTTTAAATTGTCTTCCTTACTGCTTTTGATTATTTTTTTACTTTTTACCCTTCATATCCATCAACTTTTTCATAGAGGAAAGGTTGCATCTCATCCTGTTCTGTGGTCTTTGTCTTTGAAAAATTACAGTTTTCTTTTAGTACACTTATGTCAGTTCAAAGCTTCATAGCTTCATACATGGACGTTCTTATATTTTCAGCATTATCCCTGGAGGATAATCATTTATCCCTCCATTCTTAAGACATCTAGGCCCACTCAGTCATCTACCAAACACAACGGACTCATTTTGTGTCCATTTCCCATTGCATATGGGAATTAGCAGTTTGAAACTTCCTTCACTAGAGCTGTAACTTACTGAAATTTCCCTTTCATTTCAAGTAGGAGAGTAAAAACATGTTTTAGATATTGATCCATTTTCCATTGCATGTCTTTTATGTATGGGTATGTGTTTACATTCTGCCTTCATGTTGTCAGTGAACATGTTGTCTTGAGCACTACATGGGGTGCGAATTTGACAAGACTACACGTGTGCCATTTATTATATGGACAAATGACACATGATGATGTAAGTATTGTATGTTAACATTGACAATTTGTAGTAAATTAATATTAGATTCATTCATGTAAACACACGTACATATGAACCCTTGCAGGTGATTGATTATGTTGTGCATAGGATCAAATAAAGGCAATTACAATCTCCTGATAGTTATAAAGCATGGGACTATTTGTCTACCATTCATCGAAACAAGGTAGATATTGTTAAAAGGAACACAGCCGCCAAAGCAGAATGCCTCATGAAGCTATTTAAGGAGTTCAGTACGGATGAGGCCTTAGGAAAAGTTGACTTTGTTTTCTTTGTGCTGCACTCCTCAAACCATTGGCATCTGCTTACCCTTGATACACAGAGGAAGTGCTTTACATCATATAATTCTATCAAGGGAGATGTGTTACATAATGGCACACCACGGTCTTGGGTAATGAAGTATTTGACTTATTAATCTGTGACAATATTCCTTTTTACTATTATTTGTATGACATTTTCTTGATTGTCTTTGCCAGGTTCTCATCATCAAAAAGTACTTCCAACTCGCTGGTGTGCAAAGTAAAATAAAAAATTAGAAATTGGAGTTTGACGAATCATGCGCATCTCAGCCCCCTGATAGTTTGGATTGCGCGATGTATGTGGTGAAGTTCATAGAGGCATTGATAGTAAGGAGTACAATGCCTCAGATGGACATCACTGCAGACGATATTGCACGATTGAGGGACAGTTGCCAGTCAACATGGTGACCATGGGAGCTCAATGAACAGCCTTCAATCGGATGTATTTGGATTGGTTATCTTGGAAGAACTTTGTACAACATGTTGTCACTGTTGGGTTTCTCGGTTTCTCCGGATCTCATGCGCAGCGGAAATAAAAACAAAAAAACGGAGATCCGTTCCCGTTTCGAAAAACTAAAAACTACGATTATCGGATAATCGATTCTCACCGTGTGCGGATTCGAATCAGCAACAGTTCGGTTCCGTCGATGCGACAGTGCAAGCCGCGCAAGCGCCCGGCCTCTAGCGAAGTCCACGCGATCCTCCTCGCGACGGATATCCTCACAATCCTCGTTCTTCGTAGCCCACGAAACCTCCGCCAGTCGTCGCAACAATCGCCGCAAAGCGCGGACGATTTCCCGTCGAATGGGATTCGGAGAAGCGGCAGAGCAGATCTGGATCTGTCTGGACGCCAGAGAGAGAGAGAATAGAGGAGGGGCGGCTAGGGTTAGCAACAGCTTGGCATGCTCATCCTGTTCGCTATGTTTTATACTAACCGCGCGGTTTTTCATAAAAACCCCCGATTTGCATAAAACCCACTTATTTATCCATCGCCTTGAGAATCATTTGCGTGTGACCCTCTAGGCCCAATTACCAGTCCAGTTAATGGCCCAATAAGCGCAGTGACTCTTCACTGGCTTTATTAATCAATTAATAACCCTTTATTAATTAATTAATCAATCGAATTGATGTCGCACATCGAATTCGACTGGGCTTCCGATCACGTTGGGTGCCAAGCAACACCGCGTGAACCCGGAAGGTATCGGAGTTAAGCAACCCACTCTTGGAACCTTTTCGCCGACAGTTACCGTGTGGATATAATCCTTCATTCATACAATGCCCTCGAGTCAACTCAGGGTATGCCGTGCTGTCAAACCCTAACCGGTCGACTCACTTGGATTGGATGCCGCTGATAAATATCGGAAAACTCCTTTCCCGATATTATCGTCCGCCCTGGCCAAGGACTTCCGCGCATCCTTCCTAGAGCATTCTCTCTCTAAGTACCGAGAGCGAATGATTCCTTATTGACACACAATTCCCTTCGACGGTATTCCGCTGTACCCAATTCTTGGCGTTTTAGAATCCTGTGGCTAGAGATTCGTAAACCAAGGTCAAAGCACAGAAGTCCACCGACAAGGTGTCCTTAGTGTCTCAGGTCCGAGGACCATCCACGCAACTGCGACAATAGAATCAAGCTGGTTGACACTGAGGTACAATACCATCCAGCGATTCAGTTGGATCAGTTCAGTGAACTCATTCTCCAATGAGCACCTACATATTCGCCTTAGTGTCTCCACACAAGTGACTTATGAGATCAGTCACCCTCATCATATGAGCAAGAGTAATCTGTACTAGTCTAACCGGATATCCGATGTCCTTCTCGGATATCCTCCGACTAAGAACGATTAAGAATATGTGTGTTTAAGTGATCAGTCTCATTAGTATGATCTCATCATAATTTGATCACTATAGCACGTATTGACGGACTTCATTATGAAACGATAATTAATGTGATTTACACATAATGAATATTATGCCATTATATTAATAAATGAACGAGATTTACATAGTCAGATTGGCTTGTAGGCCACCTAAAACTAACAATCTCCCACTTGGACTAAAGCCAATCACCTTTAGACAAGAAGCCTATAGACTCTAGGTGACGCTCAAACACAATTTGAGCCAACGGCTTTGTCAGTGGATCTGCTACATTGTCGACGGATGGAACTCTTTCCACTACTACATCTCCTCTGGATATGATCTCTCTGATAAGATGAAAGTGCCTCAGAATATGCTTCGATTTTTGATGAGACCGCGGCTCTTTCGCTTGCGCAATCGCCCCATTGTTGTCGCACAACAGTGGAACAGGCTCAGAGATGCTGGGAACTACGCCGAGGTTGGTGATGAATTTCTTCAACCACACCGGCTTCAGCTGCAGCGATGTACTCAGCTTCAGTCGTCGAATCTGCAGTGGTTACTTGCTTGGAACTCTTCCAGCATACTGCGCCTCCGTTCAATGTAAATACGAATTCAGATGTAGACTTGCTATCATCTGGATCCGACTGGAAACTCGAGTCAGTAAAGCCTCGTAGTTTCAAGTCACCTCCTCCATAGACAAGAAACATATCCTTAGTTCTTCTCAAGTACTTAAAGATACATTTCACTGCCCTCCAGTGCTCCTCGCCTGGATCAGCCTGAAATCTACTCGTAACACTTAGAGCAAATGCAACATCAGGCCGTGTACATAGCATGGCATACATGACAGATCCTATGGTAGAGGTATAGGGTATTCTATCCATGAACGCCCTCTCATTAGGAGTCTTAGGAGACTGCTCCTTTGAGAGACTAATTCCATGTCTCATCGGTATGAGACCTCTCTTGGAATTTTCCATGCCAAACCTTTTGACTATGGCATCTATGTACAAGGATTGGGTCATTCCAAGCATCCTCTTTGATCTATCTCTATAGATCCGTATTCCCAATACGTAGGATGCTTCTCCCAAATCCTTCATGGAGAAGTTTTTCAACAGCCAGATCTTTACTGATGACATCATAGCTACATCATTCCCAATGAGTAGTATGTCATCTACGTAAAGAACTAGAAAAGTGACTGTACTCCCACTGGTCTTCTTGTACACACAAGGCTCATCTTCATTCTTTATGAAGTCATAAGACTTGACAGCCTCGTCAAATCTTATGTTCCAGCTCCGGGAAGCCGATTTTAGCTTGACCTCTGAAGCTTGCACACTTTATCTGGAGATTCTTTGGATGTGAAACCTTCTAGTTGTATCATATACACCTCTTCCTCAAGGATACCATTGAGGAAGGCAGTCTTTACATCCATCTGCCAGATTTCATAATCAAAATGTGCAACAATGGCAAGCAGAACTCTGATCGACTTTATCATGGCAACTGGTGAGAAAGTCTCGTCATAGTCAATTCCTTGTCTTTGGCGATATCCCTTTGCCACCAACCTTGCCTTATAAGTGTCGATCCGTCCATCAGCACCAATCTTTCTCTTAAAGATCTATTTACAACCGATGGGTACAATACCCTCGGACAAGTCCTCCAAGTTCCAAACTTGGTTGGTGTACATGGACTGGATTTCTGAGTTCATCGCTTCACGCCATTTCCCGGCTTCTGGCCCTTCTATGGCCTCCTGGTAGGTTTTCGGATCATCATCCTCATTATATTGTACCTTAGACTCACCTTCAGCGATATGTCCCACATATCGTTCTAGCAGTCTAGGTACTCTACCAGATCTACGAGGCTCATCTGTGTGTACCTGAACAGATTCAGGAACTGATATCTCATCTGATGATAATGTAGCTGTTTGGGGATCTGGAACCTCTTCCAGTACTATTTTACTCCCACTGTCCTCCTGGAGAAGGTATTCCTCTTCCAGGAAGACAGCTTTCCTGACAACAAACACCTTTTGTTCACCAGGATGGTAAAAATAGTATCCAAAGTTTTCCTTTGGATATCCCACATACCTGCATTTATCAGTTCGTGATTCCAACTTTTCTGGAGCATGCATCTTTACATGAGCAGGACAACCCCAGACTTTAACATGTTTAAATTATGGTTTCCTGCCTTTCCATATCTCATATGGAGTAGAGGCCACAGACTTGCTCAGTACTCTATTCAGTAGGTATGCTGCTGACTCTAGAGCAAACCCCCAGAGGGACACTGGTAATCCCGAAAAGCTCATCATAGATCGCACCATGTCCAACAAAGTGCGATTCCTCCTTTCCGATACACCATTCATCTATGGTGTATATGGAGGGGTTAGCTGAGAAAAGATACCATTATCCTTTAAGAATTGTGTGAAATTAGTACTCAAGCATTCTCCTCCTCGATCTGATCGAAGAGCTTTAATACTCTTTCCTAACTGCTTCTCTACCTCATTCTTGAACTCCTTGAACTTCTCAAATGCCTCCGACTTGTACTTCATTAAGTACACATAGCCGAATCTTGAGAAGTCATCGGTGAATGTGATGAAGTATGAGTAGCCACCTTTAGCTTGGGTGGACATAGAACCACATACATCCGAATGTATTAGTTCCAGAATGTCCTTGGCATGTTCTCCATGTCCAGTAGATGGAGATTTTGTCATCTTTCCCATAAGGCAGGATTCACATGTCGCAAACGATTCGTAATCGAATGCAGTTAAGTAACCATGCTTATGCAACTTTTGCAACCTGCTTTCGCCAATGTGCTCAAGTCTACAATGCCATATGTAGGCTTGGTTCACACAATTCTTGTTCTTCTTAAGAGCTTTATCAATTTGAAGATTATAATAAGAAACATCTAATAGATATAGACCGTTGACTAAAGATGCTGAAGCTATTGATTTATTACCATAATAAATCGAACAACTTCTATTCTCAATAGTCAAACTATATCCTATCTTGTCCAAACAAGATATTGATATGATGTTCTTTATTATACTAGGAACATAATAACAATCTTCTAATAGTAAGGCGTCTCCCGATGGAAGCCTGAGGTTTGCTGTCCCAACAGCAATCGCCGCAACTTTTGCGCCGTTTCCTAACCTCAATTCCACCTCACCTTGTCTCAGCTTGCGCTTACTTGTCAGCATCTGCACATCATAGCAGATATGAGAAGAACATCCAGTATCTAATACCCAAGATGTGGAATCTCTAACTGACAAGTTGATATCTATCATATAGATATATGAAGCTTCATATAGCTTCACCTTTCCATGAGCTTTATTGTTGAGGAACTCCTTGCAATTCCTCTTCCAGTGACCATGCTGCTTATAGTAGAAGTAGTCACCCTTTACTACTCCTTTGCCTTTATCCTTCGATCTTTTATCGATAGCTATCATCTCTACGTCAAGGGCATCCAATGTCGGTTCAGCAGGAGGATCAGCTCCAAGGACATAGCCAATGTGTTCAGATCTGAAGACATTCTTCAAGTTTCTGAACCAATCCGAGTAGTACAGGCTAGTCAAACGTTTGGCATCAAGTATGCTACGGAGTGGGTTATTCGACGACATTATTCCCTATAGGAGATAAGTTCTATTTTAGCAAATGTTCAAATATTAAATATAAAACAAGACATGGTCTTATGTTCAAGTTTTAACTCCCACTAATTTTCGACAGACTGTATAACTCTCAATTGTACAGAACGGGAGACGCCGACATTCTCCTAGTGGGGATCGGAATCTCAATGACTTGCACTACAGCCTTGTGGATAGCACAGCAAACTGTAATGCAATCAAAGAGCACCCAACTCATGGGACTTGCAACTCCTTGCAATATCTGATCATAGCTTCAATCCCCAGAGATTTAATGGCCTTGTGGATAGCACAACAAACCACTAATTCTGGTCTAAGCTAACCATCATTACGCGACGAGCATAGATTTGCATGCAACCCTTGTGGATACCACAACAAAGCTACATGGTTCCTCTACCCCGATCACAGGCATCTAATGCCATAGCCACAGTTTCTCTTCCCAATTAAACAGGCCTTGTGGATAGCACAACAAACCTGCCTAAAGTGATTCGAATCCTATGACTATAACGATGGTGGACCACGCGGTAAGTTCTTAACTACTTGTGTTACGGCTTAGAGTTTATCTGAGGGTATTTAGATAACTTTTATCTTGGTCTCTCCTAGGTGATAGTATATAAATATATCGTATATATTTACTAAATACTATACCTGCTTTGATTCATAATCAAAAGAAAACAATGCATCTTATACATGTCATTAGTGTGGTCATGGATAGCACAGTGGGTTTGACTGGAGCCAACAGTCAAACGCACACACAATCTAACACAACAATTATATTAGATAACCTGCAAACACATAGGCAAGAGATCTCCATCTTTTCGCCTTCCTGGTTGCAGCTGTGGATCGTCCTCGCTCCTTCCTCTGTTGCCTCAATCAAATTACACTAATTCTAGAATTACATGTAATTAGAAGAGAGCCTTATAGCGAGTATAAGAGAGAGGGAGGTAGAAGTACATCGGAGAATGACAGAGGGAGAGATACGCAGATCTCTATTTATTAACAATTTAATAAACATCCATCATTCATCCACGATCCACACAAACACATCATTCATCACATGAACAATTAACTAAGTACATATCCATGACCACGGTGTGTTTTAAACATCCCACACATGATTCAACGCATCACATGGCTAAAATAAAAGAGTTTTCAAAATATATAATTTTGGCTTTCAAAAAGCTGGGATCCAATCAAAATTGCTATTTGAATTTTGAAAACACTTTTAATTAACTTAATCATACAATCAAATCAAATTTAAAAGCATCAAAAACACACATCACATGTGCACACACTCCAAATTAATAATTCCATATTATTCCATGTAAATTAGAACAATTCTAATAATCAATCTAACAATTAGATTGAAATCTCATTAATAATCTAACAATTAGACTATTAAAGACTAATCTAACTCTTAGATTAATCCAACAAAGTTAATTAATAATTTAACACTTAAATTAATAATCAACCAAATTAATTATTAACTACTAACCTAAAATTTGGATTAGTCAATTAATGTTAATTATTAATTTAACTTTTAAACTAATAATTAACACTAAGTAATTAATAATTAATTAATCTAACTCTTAGATTAAATAATTAAAGTTATCATTAATTTAACTATTAAATTAATGATTAACAATAATTAATTAAGGACTACTAATTTAACACTTAAATTAGTCATCTAAATTAATTATTAATTTAACAATTAAATTAATAATTAACTCAAATATTAATTAACAATTAGATGAAACAATAGTTAATAATCTAACAATTAGACTAATAACTATTAATAACTAATTTAACATTTAAATTAGTTAAATTGAGGTTAATAATCAATTTAACATTTAAATTAATATTAACCCCAATTAATTAACAACTAATAAATCAATCCAATTGTTAATATATTTTGGTAATGATTCAAAATCATTTTAAGTCTATTTAAATAAAATAATTTAAAAATAAATTTAATTTTCAAAACTGTTTTGAATTTTAAAACTTATTTTCAATTTCAATTTTATATTAAATGGGCATTGGGGTTTTAAGATTCAAAATAAGGAAGGCCCAAACGGGCTCAGCCAATTTGGGGAACCTGGTCCACTGGTTCGACCCAGGGGCTCGGCTTGGTGCCAGCCCTGGCTCGGCCAGGTGCGAGCCCAGGCTCGGCCAGGGGCCCGGACCCGGGGCACCCTGGACCGAGCCAGGGTCCAACTGGCCCACCCGGTTCGCTAGACCGGGCCCTCCCCCATCCCCAGCCCGAGACCCCCTTCCTTTTGCAGAAACCCTAACCTGCAAATCGGTGGCGGATGGGGCGCCGCCGGCGGCCGGCCCGACGCCGCCCGGCCTGGCCGGCAACGTCCCCGGCGCCGGCGAGGGCCCTCTCTAGATGCTGTGACAGCCCCTTTAATGCCCCTAGAAATCTTATTTTCAGGGTTTCAAAACCTGAATTTGCAGCCCTCCAAGGGCACTCCGACGCCGACAAATATACCGGATGTGCTGTGGTGACTATCACCATGAGATCCGGGGATCCGGGCCGCCATCCCAACGCTTGGGAATCCCATACGAAGTCGCCGAAAAGCCCCGATTCATCATCTTATGAAGAACACCGAAAACCCCAAAGTAAAATTCGCAGAAAAATAATCTAATTAACTGTGCCCATCATATGAACATAGATCCAACAATTAATCGAATATTTAGCATGGAATAACACATGAAATATTAATTTCGGAGACCGAAACGGGACGAGAAACAGTGGAACCTAGCTCTGATACCACTGTTGGGTTTCTCGATTTCTCCGGATCTCACGCAGCGGAAATAAAAACAAAAAAACGGAGATCCGTTCCCGTTTCGAAAAACTAAAAACTAAGATTATCGGATAATCGATTCTCACCGTGTGCGGATTCGAATTCGCAACCGTTCGGTTCCGTCGGTGCGACACCGCAAGCCGCGCAAGCGCCCGGCCTCTAGCGAAGTCCAACGATCCTCCTTGCGACGAATATCCTTACGTTCCTCGTTCTTCGCAGCCCACGAAACCTCCATCAGTCGCCGCAACGATCGCCGCAACGCGCGGACGATTTCCCGTCGAACGGGATTCGGAGAAGCGACAGAGCAGATTTGGATCTGTCTGGACGCCAGAGAGAGAGAGAACAGAGGAGGGGCGGCTAGGGTTAGCAGCAGCTTGGCCTGCTCAGCCCGTTCGCTATGTTTTATACTAACTGCGCGGTTTTTCATAAAAGCCTCCAGTTTGCATAAAACCCACTTATTTATCCATCGCCTTGAGAATCATTTGCTTGTGACCCTCTAGGCCAAATTACCAGTCCAGTTAATGGCCCAACAAGCCCAGTGACTCTTCACTGGCTTTATTAATCAATTAATAACCCTTTATTAATTAATTAATCAATCGAATTGATGTCGCACATCGAATTCGACTGGGCCTCCGATCACGTTAGGTGCCAAGCAACACCGCGTGAACCCAGAAGGTATCGGGGTTAAGCAACCCACTCTTGGAACCTTTCCGCCGACAGTTACCGCGTGGATATAATCCTTCATTCATACAATGCTCTCGAGTCAACTTAGGGTATGGCGTGCTGTCAAACCCTAACCGGTCGACTCATTTGGATTGGATGCCGCTGATAAATATCGGAAAACTCCTTTCCCGATATTATCGTCCGCCCTGGCCAAGGACTTCCGCGCATCCTTCCTAGAGCATTCTCTCTCTAAGTACCGAGAGCGAATGATTCCTTACTGACACACAATTCCCTTCGACGGTATTCCGTTGTACCTAGTCCTTGGCGTTTTAGAATCCCGTGGCTAGAGATTCGTAAACCAAGGTCAAAGCACAGAAGTCCACCGACAAGGTGTCCTTGGTGTCTCAGGTCCGAGGACCATCTACGCAACTGCGACAATAGAATCAAGCTGGTTGACAGTGAGGTACAATACCATCCAGCGATTCAGTCGGATCAGTTCAGTGAACTCATTTTCCAATGAGCACCTACAGATTCGCCTTAGTGTCTCCACACAAGTGACTTATGAGATCAGTCACCCTCATCATATGAGCAAGAGTAATCTGTACTAGTCTAACCGGATATCCGATGTCCTTCTCGGATATCCTCCGACTAGGAACGATTAAGAATATGCGTGTTTAAGTGATCAGTCTCATTAGTATGATCTCATCATAATCTGATCACTATAGCACATATTCACGGACTTCATTATGAAACGATAATTAATGCGATTTACACATAATGAATATTATGCCATTATATTAATAAATGAACGAGATTTACATAGTCAGATTGGCTTGTAGGCCACCTAAAACTAACAGTCACTCACACTTGTGTTATTCTCAGGGGTATGCCCCAGTGATGTTGTTATATTTTCAAAGGTATGCCCCGGTGACGTGATATTTTCTGGAGTATGCATCGGTGTGACCTTGTAAATGATTCACTTTAATATTTTCTACCTTGTGTTGTTGTGTTGCTCATGGATCTTGCAAGCTTCTGTCTATGAGTAGTTTATGTGAAAAGAAACCTGTGTCTATGATGTTACCAGATACTTTTTATGTCTCTGTGATTCAGGTTACAATTGACAAGTACAGGTTAACATTGAAAATTGCAGGTTAACATTGATAAATACAGGTTGCTCATGGGTCTTGCAAGCTTGTGTCTGTGATTAGTTTCTGTAAAAAGAAACCTGTGTCTGTGATGTTACAGATACTTTTTTATGTCTCTGTGATCCATATTATAATTGACAAATACAGGTTAACATTGAAAATTACATATAAGCATTCTCAAATACAGGGGTAACATTGATAAATTAATGTATGCACCCAGAAGATAATGTTGACAAATACAGGTTAACATAGAAAAATATAGCTCTGTATTCATAAATACCGAGTAAAATTGACAAATTAATGTACTTCTATCAAGGATAAGATTGACAAATACACATTAGCATTGAAAATTACAGGCAGGTATTTACAAATACTAAGTAAGAATGACAAATTAATGTACGCATTGAGAGGATAACATTGACAAATACACGTTTACACTGTCAAATGTGAACTAAGGCATTAATCACTATGGCCCTTTACTTGTCAATGTTACTCGGTGATTATCAATTTCATCTTGCACTTGTCAGTAATAATCTGTATTTGTCAATGTAAATCAAAATAATGTTACTATGTATTTGTCAATATCCGACAGCATTTGTCCGGGTTACTTTCTATTTATGAACACAGACCCGTATTTATCAATGTTATCCTCTACTATTTAATGTTACTTTGTGTTTGTCAATCCTACCCGGATTTGTCAATGTCAATCTATACGAGTGAATGTTAGTTTGTCTTTGTCAATCTTACCTACCATTTGTCACTTTTACTCTCTATTTACAAATAAAAACAGCACATTTGTCAATGTTAGTTGCCAATGTAAAGGTTGCCAATATTATCCTTGTGCATATGAGAATTAGTATTTATCAATGTAATAGAGTATTTGTCAATTATACTTTGTATTTGTAAATTTAAATTTTGTCAATGCTAGTCTATGTTAGTCAAGCTTAACCTACATTGGTCAATGTTAGTCTGTACTACTCGATCTTGTGTTTATCATTATTAGTTTCTATTTATCAATAGAAACGCCATATTTATCAATGTTAGTTGTGAATATAAAGGTTGCTAATATTATCCTTTATTTTTCAATATTAGTCTGTATTGGTCAATGGAAACTTATATTTGTCAATCATAGGATAGATTTGTAAATGTAAAGCTTTGTCAGTGTTAGACTATATTTAACAATACTAGTCGACTTTAGTGAACATTAACCTTCATTTGTCAATGTTAGTCTCTACTAGTTGATCTTATTTTGTATTTGTCGATCTTATCTGGAATTTGTCACAATTAGTTTATATTTATCAACCTAAATGTGTTATTTATTAATGATAGTTGCCACTGTAAGGCTTGTTAAAATTATCGTATACTTGTCAACATTAGTCAGTATTTGTTGATGGAATACTATATTCGTCAGTCATAAGCTGCATTTGTAAATGCCAACGTCTCTTAGTGTCAGACTCTATTTGTCAATGCTAGTCTATTTTGGTCAAGATTAATATGTATTTGTCAATGTTAGCTTGTGCTAGTCGATCTTAGTTTGTGTTTGTCGATCTAACCTGAAATTTGTCACCATTACCCCATTACTTTCTATTTATCAATATAAACGTCGTATTTATCAATCTTAGTTTCCACTGTAAGGATTGTTAATAATCAATATTACTTGTTTATATTACTCCGTATTTGTCAATAGAATATCTTATTTGTCAATGGTACACTGCATTGGTAAATGTAAATATTTCTCGATGTCAACGTTTATTTGTCAATGATAGTCTATGTTTATCAATTTTTCTTTGCGTTTGTGAATGTTAGTCTGCACTAATCGATATTACCCGAAATTTGTCAACATTACTCTTTATTTATCAACATAAACGCATTATTTATCAATCTTAGTTGCTACTGTAAGGCTTGCTAAAATTATCCTTTACTTGTCAATATTAGTCCGTATTTGATAATAAAATTTTATATTTGTAAATCATACTCTGCATTTATAAATGTAAATGTTTGTCAGTGTCAGACTCTGTTTGTCAATGCTAGTCTGTTTTGGTCAAGTTTAACCTGCATTTGTCAATGTCAGTCTGTACTAATTGATCTTACTTTGTGTTTGTCAATCTTACCTGAAATTTGTCACCAATAATCTCTATTTATCAACATAAACGCCGTATTTATAAATAAGATTGCCACTGTAAGGCTTGCTAAAATTATCAATATTACTCTGCTTTTGTCAATATTACCATGCATTTATCAATATTCTCCTGTATTGGTGTTTATAGGTTATAGTATTTATGAACACTACGTGAATGTGTATGCATACCCTCAACTGAGTATAGGTACGGCTGTAACCTGTATAATGAGGTTGCATATCCATAAAAATCTATAAAACAATAGAAAAAATTAGATTTTAATTCAGACTTGAAACACAAAAATTTTACATTCATAAATAGAAAATACATATGTCAACTTTTCGTTATATTACTTAAAATTTCACATTCACATACAAATATGTATTACATACAAGTCAAGAACCTATGTACATTGCTTGAGAAATGTACATTCACATACAAAACTTGTATTAAATTTTTACATCACATACATACACTCACACACAACTTTTTCCCTATACAGCCATTTAGATAATGTATGTCCATCTCAACATTATCTTTCACAAAATACATAGCTGCAAGGCATATAAACATGCGCCACCAAAAAGACTTATGGACAACCATCAATTTATATGTTGTTGCATTGTCTCCTCCGCAACATCAGTGTTCGTTGTTTCCATCATCTGGATATTGCTCTCAATAGTAGCCTTGTTAGTCTGAGATGCTCTTTTACATTTTTTCCTAAGTTTCTCAAGAGAGCTCTGAATCCTTTTTTCCCTTTTCCGACCTTTGGTAACTGATCTTGGAGGATCTTTAATAGGTCCATTTTTGTCCATGACAGTGAGCATGGATTTGTCTGCTTTGGTGGCAGCTGTCAACTTATTCATTAGTTTGAGAATTTCATCCACAATTACATCAAATCTAAGTTTTGACAGAGACCCAGCCTCAGCAACCTTCATGAGACGGTGAATTAAATTGCCGTACCTTGCAGAGTTTGAATTTTGCAAGTCATTCTGAACATTAGAGTCATCAATTGCTGAACGATACCTCATCTCTTTTGCCCACCGCTGCATAAAATATCTTTCGAGAATCATATTGATGCCGCAAAGAAGAAATGCCATCAATGCATGCCTACATAAATATCCTTTGAATTGGAAACAACGACAAAGACATGATACGGTTCCTTCTTTCCAATCACATGATACGGTATACTTCTTCACAATTTCCTTAACTCTGTATTTAACTTTCACTCGTTCAAATGACTTCACCCTCAAGACACATGTACATTCATCAAGTTGAATAATGGTATGATTCTTTGCATCATATCTTCTGTCAATTGCAAGTGTATATTTTTCAATGAACTTAGCAAGTGTGGTCTTTGAGTGCACAAATTCATCAAAGAAATGATTAATGCTCTCACTATGTTGCGAGGTTGACATTCCTGTACAATCATATCATGTCCAGTCCATTTATCAGATTCAAAATACAGGTTAAGGCTAAATAAATGCAGCTTAAAATTGGAAACCATAAATTAACATTGATACATGACTGGAGTGACTAACACATGTTCACCTTGCCAAATATATATTTTCATTGACATACATTAGCTAAGAAATGCTCATCAAATTGACAAACACATAGTATTGTTGAAAAATACATATACAGGTTCAGACTGACAACTCCATATGAACATTGATAACTATAAATAATGAAAAGTTATTATGATTTGTAAAATAATGATGAAGTAATGAAATATACCTGCGAAGAATGTATCTTTTAAGAACACTGGAACCCACTTCGCACGACTTTCGTACGATCCATTAAACCAGCAATTATTTTTGCATGCTTCATGCTTACACAACAATTGGTCCCACCGTTCTTCAAATTCATGAGTAGAAAGAGAATCGTATATGCATTCATCAAAGTCTTCCATAAAATTAGGATAAATAGTGCATATATGACCAATCTTTTTAGGTATCTTTTGCAAAATATGTCATAGGCAAAATCAATAATGTGCATCAGGGAAGACCTCAACAATCGTTGCTTCAATGGCCTTATCTTGATCAGTGATGATTGCCTTTAGTGCAACACCACCGTTGGTTTGTAACCAACAACTAAAAACCCATATGAAAGATTGCACTTTCTCATTTGATAGTAAGGCACATCCAAGTAGGATGGATTGCCCATGATGATTTACTCCGACGAATGGTGCAAAAGGCATTTCATAGGTATTTGTGAGAAAAGTAGTATCAAAACATATGACATCTTCAAAATATGTGCATGCGGTCCTTGCCCTTCCATCAATCCAAAATACATTCCTTAGTTGTTGGTTGTCATTCAAATCTATGACATAAAAGAATGACGGACTCTTACTCTGCATTTGTAGAAAATGGGTCATCATTATCTTGGCATCACCTTCCTTCAATTGACTTTGTCGTTCTCTATCTAGAAAGTTTCTACAATCCTTTTCAATAAATTGTAACTGTCGAACACCACCCTTTCTTCTCGCAATACAGGACACTATATTTGATGTTGATATTCCCATACTATGCATATTCTTTATTTCTACCTTTTCAGGCGTGCATATCCTTCGGTGTGACCGCAAGTATACAGCAGCCATTGGAGACAATCTATGATTATGCTCAAGTAGAACATGATATGCAATCCACTTTTCGCTACCTTTATCTAACTTCACTTTCATACTTGCTTTGCAATCAACTTTTGCACTATCTCGATGACATAAAGCTTTTAGGTCTCTCCTACTCTATCCATTCTTCTAGCAACCAAACATCTTGTGCGTACAAGACCTACGTGTAAATTTGCTATGGACAATAGATATACCAAATCCTACATGTCTAGCATAGGTGTTATAAAAACATCTCGCATCTTCAGCCGTATCAAAGTTCATGCCATTGCATGGTTCTACAATATTGGCATGCCCATCATCATTTTTCTCCTTTGTAAGAGTCTTACTATGCGATGATAACTCTGAAAATAAATACAAAGAAACAATTAAAAATATAAAATTAAAGGTTAGATTGAACAATACAAGTTCACAATGAGGCATGGGTCTCACATCATTGACAAATACATTTTTGAATTGAAATGTGTCCATCATCTCAAACAATTATTCTTAATCAAAATACCTATTTGTCAACCTTACTATGTGTTTGTTAACCCTAATTTATTTGTACTTTTACCCTATATAATCTACGTTAGCCTATGTTTCACAATTAAAACTTGTATATATCAATCTGAAGTTATATTTCTCAAATCGAATTCTATACTTGTAATAGTTGTCATAACCTGTATTTATTAGTACTACCTTAGGTCAATCTGCTGTCGTATACTCGTCATAACCTGTATTTATTAGTACTACCTTAGGTCAATCTATAACATTGTTTGTCAATCTTATTCTATACAATCAAACTTACACTTGCTAACATAAATTATATTTATCAGCGATATCATATATTTGTCAACCCGAACATTTACTTATATATCCTAACATGTATAGTCAATGATAACCTGTATTTATTTTCCTTATCCTGTATATGTCAATCCAAAATTATATTTCTCAATCACATTCTATAGTTGTCCATAGAAACTAGTTATTTATCAATGATAACTATATTTATCAATGTTATTTTATATTTGTTAATCTCATCCTGTCATTGTGAATATGACATTGCGTTTTTTCAATCTTGAAGCTGTATTTGTAAATCTTACTTTCTACAATCAAAATTGAATTTATTTCACAATTCAAACTTCTATTTGTCAATATCGCCATCCATTTGCCACTCCAGATATTGCATGTGTTGAGAAAAATATGAAAGTTTCAATTATAATGAACATCAATTTCAGTAAATGTGTAACCAAGATCCTCGAGTAAATCTGTAACGACGACTTGCGTGCTTGCACTAGCCTCCGTTGTCAATCGACCCTCCCTTATTTTTGCAGGAGTCTTATTCTCCACTTCTGTTGTGTTTTCCATTGAATGTACTGACAAACAATAAGAAATAAAAAAAAAAAATCAGAAATACAAGGTTGCATTGATGTTAACAAATTTAATAATAAACACAGTACATATACTAACAAGTTTCTCTAGTTTCTTCGGATAATGCTGTAAGTTGTAAGTTATGTATGCTTGGCTCTGCTGATGACATAAAAGGCAAGTACACAGGAGTATGAACTTGCATTTGCACAACTGTCGGTAGCACAGCGTTTGACATCACAGAAGTGGACGCTGGCATTTGCCACCGAAAGATGGGCCGTTGCATATGTACAAAGGGGGATGGAAACTGCATGTGAATAATTGGGTTGGACATGTACATCTGCAAACTATTAGTCGGCTGCACTCCATGTCGTTCTATCTCGTTGCTCGGCAAGAATATCTCTTCTCTTCCATTCTCCTTTGTAGGAGAAGGGTGGTCCGGTCTCCTTTCCCCCATAAGAGGTATGTGCAAAGTGGAGGTGTGGAATGTGAAGAACAGGACTTGTCTAGCTAGCTCTCGCAACTTGCGTGGTGGTGGACGACTGACAAACAAGTGAGCAGGAACAAGGATCGGCGTGGATGGCGAGAGGACTAATACGAACCAGCAGGGAACATGGACCGTCGTGGATGCAGGAGGCGAGTAATTTCTACAGTCTCTCGCAACTTGCATGGAGGTGGGTGACTGACAAACAAGCGAGCAAAAACATGGATCAGCGTAGATGGCGGGAGGACTAATACGAACCAGCAGGGAATAGGGACCGTCGTGGATGTAGGAGACGAGTATTTTCCACACGGTCGGCTACCTAAGATCGCGATCACCTTGTTACCTTCAGAATAGGGCTTGCGTGGAGGTGGGCAAGTGAGGAGGATGGCGGGAGAACCGGCATGAACAACTAGGAATAGGGACAGGTGTGGAGGCAGGAGGCGAGTAATATCCAAGGGACATGGACGTGGGAGGACTGACAACTTCACACGCGCCTAGCTGCGGTCGCCTAGCTACCTTCACAAGCGCACATGGACGTGGGAGGAATGGCACGAGTAAGGAGCAGAGGAGACGCAAAACGTGACTGCTATGTCTTCTCTTAGGTTCACGTCCGCCGCCGCTTCACCTCCGCTTCCTCCACTCTCTTCCGCTTCCGGCCGCCTCCTTCCTCTGGCTTCGTTGTTTCTCGCGTAGATGGCGTTGGGTGGAAAAATGGCATCTTGGGTAGAAAATGTTCAAATAGAACGTAAATTTCAAACGGACAGGACGACGTACTCATTACGGTGCGGGATTTGACGGGGGTGAGTCGGGGCAGCCGATTGACGCAGCGGACGTGCCGATGTCAACGTTCCCAGTTGGCCTTCAACGCCACGTGGTCCAACCGCACCCGGTTGTGCGTTGTGACTGGGTGTTGCTGCACACCCGGTTGTGCAGCAAGCATTACTCTTGAAACATTACCACCCCCGTGCCAACGCTTTCCTCTTAAACTTCCCATCCTCTAGCAGTGACATTTTAACTATGGGTTTTGGACCGTTGATCAAAATGATCCAAGGGTCTGGAAAGCACCTATAAGGTGCTAGAGTCCAGGAACCCACTCCCAGCCGCAGAGGGCCCGACCGCATCCGTCCCCTCCACTCGCGAACGGGATTCCTCCCCGACCCCATCCTCCTTGCAGCAGCAGCAGGAACAGCGGCAGCAGCAACGGCGCCGGCGGCATCGAGGGCGTGCTGGACATGGGCAGGGCGGACATGCCGCCAACGCCGTCTCCTCTACGCACCCCCGCGCGCTCCTCTGTGACGCTTGCCTCGCCGCCCCCTCCTCTACCCTCCTCTGCTCCCCCAGCGCTGCCACGGCGGCCACCCAGAGCTCCTCTGCCCCAACTGAGACTTTGACAAGGCCCACCGGGCCGGCGGCAACGGTGGCAGAGCCTGGGAACGCTGCCCGGTGCCAGCCTTACTCGGGTGCGCGGCGGCGGAGGAGATGCTCTCCATGCTTGGGGTCTCCGTGGAGAAGGAGAAGTTGATGTTGTTGGGTGGCGGCTGGGCAGATGGCGGGGGCGGTGGGGGCACCGAGGAGGGGTTCTTTGCTGCTGAAGGAAGAGGGGTGGGTGTGGGAGACGCCGTCCATCCTTAGCATGGAGGACATTTTGGTGCCCACCAGCTCCTGCCATGGATTCCAAGCATTGGGGGTGCCCCCTCCCCCCAAGGTCTGCAAACACTGCAACTTTTATGTGTGTTTGGTCTTGGTTAGCATGGAGAAAAAAAAAAATGGATTCCTCCTATTCTTTTTTTTCAATGTTTCTGGAAATGGGTTTTCTTTGATGGCCTTTAGGACAGTAGGTTTAATGTTTGCTGGCTTATTGGCTTGTTCTAGGACCAAAATGCGGCGCATAGGAAGCATAGAGATGAGATCCTTAGACAGATCAGGGAGCTGGTGAAGTCAGAGGCCTGTGTTAGTAGTGATTTTGGGCTACTTGAAGCAGACATGGGTTTCCAATCTCAGCAGAAAATTCAGCTGCGAGATATGATTTCCAATGTTGAAAAGGATGTTGTGCCGGTTGTTGTACCTTGTTCTCAGGTTTGCTGGAAACTCGCTATCCCCGGTCTATCCATTTATTGTTTTCATGGCCTTTATGGTCTTTCTTTCCTCTTAAACAAGTAGGTTTCGTTGTTCTTGGGGCTTAATTTGTTATGGAGGCACTCTAATTGATTTTCTAGCTATTGATATTACTTTGGTGAGAAAGTTGGAACGTACTTATCTAGGCAGATTTTATTATGCCTTCGTAGGAAGAAACCAAAGTGCAGGCTAATAAATAATAGTGGATCTTGGATTTTTGGCTGCAACTCATAAAAGATACTGCAATTTATTAAAAAAATTAGGGGTCACTGTATTTAGAAATAATGGTTATTAGAAGTATCTTGAGATTTGGTAAATTCTTTGTAGCTTACTACGTATAGGAATTAGAATTGGAGCATTTGAGTCCACACATTTTGACTCTGTATACTCAGGTCAAGTAGCGGCCTCAATTCATTTTCTTGATGATCTTTGTAGAACATACTGAATATAGTTTTTGCTTTCTTGATGTGTATACATTCATCCCGAGGATCACCGCTAGTAGACTTAAGAATTTTTTATTCTTGTTTAGTCATAATCATCAATCATCATGTGTCATAGGCTTTAGGAAAAAATGTCATTCCTAGCTTCAGATAGTACATGGCATTAAATGTGTCAAAGTCTTACAATCATATCTGTGCACTTTGGTTTGGATGTCGATTGTCTACTACTTTTTTCTAAAAAATATTACTGCTAAAGAAATTGATGATGTTCTTGATGCAAATGCCCACTGGCGCTTCCACTGTGCAGCAGGGGGATCCACCTGTCCCACTTGGACCGGGAGAACCGTAGTTAGGATTTTACCCGTTTGCCTCGGGTTTCATGCGTCTTTTAACTTAATGTCCGTCTCATAAGGATGCTTGTATGATTCGAACGCATGGACTCCTAAGGTGGCATTGTCCGTAAACTTGGTCGATTTTAACATGGGAGACTTATAGAACGGGATTTAGGCATGGGTTGGGTGTTCATATGGGGTCTTATGTCATTTTGACAGCATGTTAGCTTAGTAGCATATACTTAAATTTGTAGGAAAATGTATAATTTGAAAATAGGGTATTTGTGGTAGGAAAATAACTATGGAGAAAGGACCATACACTTGTCTTTAACCAAAAACTCACTTGGGCACGGTAGGAACCTCCTCCTCCTCCTCCTCCTCTTACACGTGCGAAGAACCTCGCGAGCAACTCCCGTTCTCGCTCTAAATCTCTCTCTCTTTCTCATTTTCTCTCTTTCTCTCTTCCTCTCTTTCTCTCTTTCTCTCTCACCTTGGCGTGGAGAAGAAGGAGGATGGGGATGGAATGGGAGGGCAACCCCCTCCCTCCTATTTAAAGAGATGGGCAAGGCTTGGAATGAGAACATGTGTCCCTTTTAGGATAGGGATAACTTGGATTATGACATGTGACTGGTGAGGTGACATGGGGGTTTCTTAGGGGCTAAGAAACCTTACCAATTTTCTTATCCTTTACTATACCAGTATCTTTATCCTTTACTAATAACTTGTATTTTTACATTTTAACCCTATATTTTTCTATAATTAGCTTTATATCTTTATTCAACACTTTTTTACCGAATTTAACTCTTTTTAGCGATTTGAGGACACATCTAGAAACCTTAAATATTTTACTTAAGGCCCTATAAAAATCATCTATTGTATTATAAGACATGAACTTTTCATGATTACATTTATACTTTTTATGTGTTTATGAATATATCTTTTTTCATAATTATGTATATGTTGGTAAAACTTATTATCATCCAATTATATCATAAAGTACCTAAAATTATAAGTAAACTTTTCATATAGGTATAATTTATTTGTGAATCTTTACATCCTCTCCCCCTTAAACAAAATTCATCTTCGAATTTTAAATCTTATAGTGAGAATCTTACCGAAAAGATGTAGATACTTTCTCCTCATTTCTTCTTCTATTTTCCATGTAGTTTCCTCTGTTGACTGATTCCTTCATAAGATTTTTATCAAGGGAATTTTCTTATTTATAAGCTCCTTTGTCTTGAAGTCCAAATTTGCACTGGCTGTTCTTCATAACTCAGATTTGGCTGGATCTGAAGCTCGTTATAGTCTATGACATGAGATGAGTCATAAAGATATTTCTTGAGCATGGAGACATGGAAGATGTTGTGAACTCCTTCTAGGACAGGTGGTAGGACTAACTGGTATACTGCATCTCCAACCTTCTACAGGATTTCAAATGGACCAATATAGCGAGGTGCGAGCTTGCTTCGCTTTCCGAATGTAACAACTCCTTTTGATGGGGAAACCTTCAGAAAAATATGGTCCCCGACTTCAAAAGAAACATCCTTTCTCTTTTGATCGGCATAACTCTTTTGTCGATTTTGTGTAGCTATCAACCTTTGATGGATAACTTGAATGTTCTCTGTGCTGGCATGCACAATGTCTGGTCCTATCAGTTATCTCTCTTCGGACTATTCCCAACATACAGGTGATCTGCAAGGCCTTTCATATAGAGCTTCAAAAAGAGTCATTTTAATACTGGCATGGAAGCTATTGTTATAGACAAACTCGACCAATGTAAGCTTTTATCCCAATCTCCTCTCCAATCCAGACTACATACTTTCAGCATATCTTCTAGAGTCAGGATAGTTCTTTCTGATTGACCGTCAGTCTGAGGATGAAATGTAGTACTGAACTTTAATTGAGTGCCTAAAGCTTCCTGGAGACTTTTCCATATTATGGAGGTGAATCTAGAGTTTCTGTCGGAGATAATTGACTTGGGAACTCCATTCAACTTAATGATATTGTCTATGTATAGCTTGATCAAACTTTCTACTGATTGTTTAATCTTGATTGACAAGAAATTGACAAATTTTGTGAATCTGTCTACGATTACCCAGATGGCATTATGTCTGCATGCTGATCGGAGAAGACCCACGATAAAGTCTATAATGATATGTTCCTATTTCCACTATGGAATTTTTATCTTTTGAAGTAGTTCAGAGGGACTCTGATGTTTTGCCTTAACCTGCTGATAGACTAGGCAGTTAGAAACAAAATCAGCAATTTCTTTCTTCATATCTGGCCACCAGAAGGTACACTTCATATCTTGGAACATCTTGGTACTTCTAGGATGAATAGTGAACCTTGACCTATGAGCTTCGGTCAAAAGTTCCTTAATTCTTGATCCTCTGGAACGCATAATCTGTCTTAGAAATATATCACCCTACGATCATTTGTTTTAAATCCGGATTTATCAGTCAGTTCTTGCAACTTAAGGTCATTCGGTTGAGCTTCAGAGATCTTTTCTATAATAGCAAATTAGATGGATAACTGAGATAAGGAGGCAATAACTTCTTCAATCATCTTCCAATCTCTGATTATCATCAGTCGCTTTCTGTTGAGGGCATTGGTTATAATATTTGTCTTGCCTAGGTGATAATTCAATTCAAAATCATAATCTTTTAGGAATTCTACCCAACGCTTCTATCTAAGATTGAGCTCTTTCTGAGAGAAAATATATTTAAGGTTCTGATGGTCTGTCAAGACTTGAAATTACACTCTATATAAATAATGCCTCCATATTTTGAGTGCACGAAATACTGCTGCTAATTTAAGATCATAGGTGGGATAATTTAGTTCATGATCCTTTAGTTGGCGGGATGCATAAGCAATTACCTTACCATGCTGCATAAGCACATAACCGATACCTTGTTTTGAGGCATCAGTATAGATGACAAAACCTTCAGTTCCACTGGTCAGGGCAATGACTGGAGCCATAGTTAATCTTTTCTTTAGCTCCTGGAAACTCTTTTTACATTCTTCTGTCCATAAGAATCTTACTCCTTTCTGGGTTAGCCTAATAAGAGGAGCTGCTAGAGTAGCAAACCCTTCTATAAAGCGTCGGTAGTATCTAGCTAGACTTAAAAAACTCCGGACTTCAGTTAGAGTCTTAGGTGCTTCCCAATTAAGTATAGCTTGAATTTTGACTGGATCAACAGCTACACCTTCTTTAGAAACAATATGGCCAATGAATTGAATTTGTTGTAATCAAAACTTACACTTGCTGAATTTGGCATGTAGTTTGTAAGTTCTGAGAGTTTTCAGAATAATCTTCAGGTGTTCCTTATGTGTTTCCTTAGTAGGAGAGTATATTAGGACATCATCTAGAAATACTACTATCAAATGATCTAAGTACGGTTTGAACACCCGGTTCATTAAATCCATAAAAGCTACAGGGGCATTACTTAAACCAAATAGCATGACTAGAAATTCATAGTGCCCCTACCTAGTTCGAAATGTTGTTTTTGGAATGTCTTTTTCCTTAATCCTTAATTGATGATATCCTGATCGAAGATCTATCTTTGAAAATACGGTGGCACCTTGTAATTGATCAAATAGATCAGCAATTCGCGACAGTGGATATCGATTCTTAATAGTAATTTGATTCAACTTCTGATAATCTACACAGAGCCGCAAAGATCTATCCTTCTTCTTAATAAATAAAATAGGAGCACCCAATGGAGACACACTAGGGCAAATAAACCCCATGTCTAATAATTCTTGAAGTTGCTTCTTTAATTCTGCCAACTTAGCAGGTGCATACGATAAGGAATCTTAGAGATGGACAATGTGCCTGGGAAAAGCTCAATTGAGAATTCAATCTCCCTTATTGGCGCCAGGCCTGACAATTCATCTGGAAAGACATCTGGATATTCTCTAACTACTTCAATGTCAGAGATAGAGAGAGTTTTTTTTTTTTTTTTTTGGATAGAAACTACGTTGACTAAGTAAGATGAACAACCTTTATCAATACAACGTTGTGCTTTAAGTACTGAGATGATTTGTTTTTCAAGTTTGGGGAGCTTAAGAGAGAACTCTTCTTCTCCTGGAATTCTAAAAAGAATCTTTTTCCTTCGACAATCAAATATAGCATGGTGCTGTTCTAGCCAATCCATCGCTAGAATGACATCAAAGTCTTTCATCTTAAGCACATGTAATGAAGTGGAGAGTCGCCTATCTTCGATCTCTACCTTAAGAGAGGTAATGCACATTTGGGACTGGAGAACTCCTCCAAGAGTGAAAACAGTCATAAAGAGTGGGGTTTCAACTATATCTATCTTGTCAAGTAATGACTGTATGAATTCTTATCAAATAAATGAATGTGTAGCACCAGTATCAAAAAGAACTCGAGTATAAGTATTGACTATAAGAATCGTACTTTCAGTGACATTCTCAACAACCCCCATATCTTCTCGAGTCAAAGCAAAAACACGAGCTGGCGTTCGTGATTTGGTGGGAACTGTTTGCTATGCTGATGCTGGTGCGCGCATAGGAGTGGTTCTAACCTTGGGACAATCCTTCATAATGTGTTTGGTCTCCTCACAACCAAAACATCGACCAGATCCCCTCAAACATTCAGTTTCTTCATGTCTTTTTTCACATTTTTGACACAGAGGGTAAGAGGGAACTCGAGGGGATGGAATAGTAATCATTACTGGCATCTTCGGAAGCTCTTCTTGGGCATAGAGAAAGGTGCCTGCCTCTTAAGACCTACCTTACATTCTTCTAAGTAAATCTTGTGCTCGGCTTCTTGCCTGCACGCAACTTCCACTACCTTTTCCATAGAACTAAATTTGTGCGTAACTAGCTTGGTGCGTAATATGGGTTTTAGCCCCATCAGAAATTTTTGTAGTTTCCAGCACCCATCAAGGCACATATGAGGTGTGAATTTTATCAACTCAGAAAATCTGGCCTCATACTCCATAATTGACATAGTGCCTTGGGTCAGGGACATGAACTCCTGCATCATTTTGTCTTGAATATGTTGTGGAAAGAACTTGGCCCTAAAGGTTGTCAAAAATTCTTTTCACGTTACCTCTCCTTTTCTTCCGGCAAACTTCGTGCGGAGTGTAGAAGACCACCATGTGTCTGCCCGATCCTGTAACATATAACTGCCCATATTTACTTTATCGATGTCTGGGCAAAAGATGGCAAGGAAGATCTTTTCGATCTCCCGAATTTAGCTTTCGGCAATTAGGGGGTCGCTCTCCCCCTTAAAGACAGGCGGCCCCATCTTTTTAAAAAAATCCATGGCGATGGTTCCTGCCTATCTCCCGGATCTATAGAGCTCTGCTGTTGTTGGGTAGCGTGGATAAATCTTTGGAAAATTTGCATAAAGGCTCCCACATCTATGGGTGGTGGTGAAGGAACATGTGTAGCATTTAGGTGCTATGGACTGACCCTTCCGGCCCTATGTGTCCTCCCTTGTCCATTAGCCGCCATAACTTATAGGACAAGTCATATGTTTGTTTGAGTTTAGCTAGGTCTGGCCTTTTAGTTCTAGCACTCCTGGACTTATGATACGTGCTTTTAGTGCTCATCCTTAATCTTGCTTTGATACCACATATTGTAACGACCCCCTGTCGGGCGGTTCGGTCATGCTGACGTACCTCGATCCGAAGGCACTCAATAAAAGTTCAGTACTGCCTTTCATCCTCAGACCGATGGTCAGTCATAAAGAACTATCCAGACTCTAAAAGATATGCTGAGAGCATGTAGTTTGGATTGGAGAGGAAATTGGGATAAAAACTTACCGTTAGTCGAGTTTGCCTATAACAATAGCTTCCATGCCAGTATTAAAATGGCTCTTTTTAAAACT
Source organism: Zantedeschia hybrid cultivar (assembly GCA_030544215.1). Lineage (NCBI taxonomy): Eukaryota > Viridiplantae > Streptophyta > Magnoliopsida > Alismatales > Araceae > Zantedeschia > Zantedeschia hybrid cultivar. The sequence continues at coordinate 6,482,839 of JARZZO010000013.1, read as the reverse complement.
CTATATATGAGGCATTGCAGATTATCTATATGTTGGGAAGAGTCTGGAGAGATACAACTGATAGGCCCAGACATTGTGCAGGCCAGCACAGAGAACATTCAACTTATCCATCAAAGATTGATAGTTGCACAAAATTGACAAAAGAGTTATACCGATCAGAAGAGAAATGATGTCTCTTTTGAAGTTGTGGATTATCTTTTTCTGAAGGTTTCCCCATCAAAAGGAGTTGTCAGAGTCAGAAAGCAAAGCAAGTTAGCATTTTGCTATATTAGTCCATTTGAAATCTTGCAGAAGGTTGGAGATGCAGCAGTACCAGCTAGCCTTACCACCTGCCCTGGAAGGAGTTCACAACATCTTCCATATCTCCATGCTCAAGAAATATCTTCATGACTCATCTCATGTCATAGAGTATAGCGAGTTTCAGATCCGGTCAAATCTGAGTTATGAAGAACAGCCAGTGCAAATTTTGGACTTCAAGACAAAAGAACTTATAAATAAGAAAATTCCCTTGGTAAAAATCCTATGAAGGAATCAGTCAACAGAGGAAGCTACATGGAGAATAAAAGAATAAATGAGGAGAAAGTACCTACATCTTTTCGGTAAGATTCTCACCATATTCAGGCAATTTATTTAGTCGGATTTAAAATTCGAAGATGAATTTTGTTTAAGGGGGAGAGGATGTAAAGACTCACAAATAAATTATACATATATGAAAAGTTTACTTATAATTTTAGGAACTTTATGGTACAATTGAATGGTAATAAGTTTAGCCAACATATACACAATTATGAAAAATGATATATTTGTAAATTGCCAAAAAGTATAAATGCAATTATAAAAAGTTCATGTCATATGATGCAATAGATGATTTTTATAGAGTCTTAAGTGAAAATTTTGAAATTTTTAGATATCTCCTCGAATCGCTAAAAATGGTTAAATTCGGTGAAGAAGTGTTGAATGAGGGTATAAAGTTAATTATAGAAAAATATAGGACTAAAATGTAAAAGTATATGTTATCGGTAAATGATAAGGATACAAATAAGGATACTAATATGGTAAAGGATAAGGAAATTGGTAAGATTCCTTAGCCCCTAAGAAACCCCCGTGCCACCTCACCAGCTACATGTCATAATCCAAGTTATCCCTATCCTAAAGGGACACATGTCCCCATCCTAAGCCTTGCCTATTTCTTTAAATAGGAGGGATGGGGTTGTCCTCCCATTCCATCCCCATCCTCCTTTCCCACGCCAAGATGAGAGAGAGAGAGAGAAAGAGAGAGAAAGAGAGGAAGACAGAAAGAGAGAGAGGGAAAGAGAGAGTTATAAGTATAAAAGAGGTCTTAGCGCGAGTTCAAGACGCCTTGGAGGGCAATGCGAGGAAGCTTCTATCGAGTCTAAGCAAGCCTTTAGTTAAAAGCAAGTACATAGTCTTTTCTCCATAGTTATTTTCCTACCACAAATATCCTGTTTTCAAATATATATATTTTCTACAAATTTAAGTATATGCTATTAAGCTAATATCGTTATGTCAAAATGACATGCGAGCCTATATGGACACCCAACCAATGTCTATACCCCGTTCTATAAGTCTCTCATGTTAAAATCAAACATACTTACAGACAGTGCCACCTTAGGAGTCCATGCGTCCGAATTATACAAGTATCCATATGAGGCGGATATTAAGTTAAAAGACGCATGAAATCCGAGGCAAACGGGTAAAATCTTGGCTACGGTTCTTTAGGTCCAGGTAGGATAGGTGGGTCCCTCTGCTGCGCAATAGAAGCGCCAGTGGGCATTTGCCTTACTGCTGACTGCATGTTATGTTAAACCTTCTCATGTCGTAGTTTGTATGCATGTCTGTTAAACAAGTGATAAGATTCATGCTATTCCTATACCATATATTCATAATCTATGACTTCATGCTATGCCATGATCTTTTAACCATACTATGTTATATTATAATCTTTTTATGCTTATACTCATGTCACGCCATGATGCTATGCTATGATCTTTATATTTATACTCACGCCATACCATGATGCCATACCATGATTTTGTATGTTCATACTCACGCCATGCTATGATACTATGTCATGAGCCATGATCCTTATGCTAGCTGAAGCTTGCTATGTTATATTCTATCATGACACAATTATATGGTATTATCATGTCTCTTTTTATGTTTATATATAATAAACCATGTAGTGGTATCATGTGCTTGCTGAGTTGATAAACTCACCTATACTATTTAAACTCTCTTTTAGGAGATGACCTTCCCAAGACAGTCGAGGAATCTCTACAGTCTCAGTCTAGTTAAGCAGAGCTTGATTTTTGTAAGTCCAGTCTCTATGTAAACTTAGAAGTTGTACCCTTGGACTTGATGTATTGCGATGTATTATATATGACATCAATATAAAGGGTTTTGCGATTTATGACCGATTGCCTGTTTATGTACATGCGAAGTGCTCAACTTTAACTACAATACATGTTCGGATTGTTCCCGCTGTCAACGAATCCCTTCGGATCGAAGTACATCGGCATGACCAAACCGGCCGACATGGGGTCGTTACAATATGTGAATATAACATAGTAAGCTTCAGCTAAACATAAAGGATCATGGCATAGCATGGCATGGTGTGAGTATAAACATAAAGGATCATGGCATAACATAGTATGGCGTGAGTATAAACATAAAGGATCATGGCATAATATGACATGCTTAAAAGATCATGGCATAGCATGAAGTCATTGATCATGAATATATGATATAGGAATATCATAAATCTTATCATTTATTTAACGGACATGCATCCAAATCACAACATGAGGATGTTCAATATGACATGCAACCAACGATAAGGCAAATGCCCACTGGTGCTTCTACTGCGCAGCAGGGGGACCCACCCGTCCCACTTGGATCGGGAGAACCGGAGCCAGGATTTTACCTATTTGCCTTGGGTTTCTGTATCTTTTAACTTAATGTCTACCTCATAAGGATGCTTGTATGATTCGGACGCATGAATTCTTAAGGTGGCATTGTCCGTAAGCTTGATCTATTTTAACATGGGAGACTTATAGAACGGGGTTTAGGCATGGGTTGGATGTTCATATAGGCTCTTATGTCATTTTAACAGTATGTTAGCTTAGTAGCATATACTTAGGTTTATAAGAAAATATATAATTTGAAAACAGAGCATATATGGTAGAAAAATAACCATAGAGAAAGGACCATGTACTTGCCTTTAACCAGAAACTCACTTGGACATAGTAGGAACCTCCTCTTCCTCTTCTTACGCGTGCGAAGAACCTCGCGAGCAACTCCCTTTCTCACTCTCTCTCTCTCACCTTGGCGTGGAGAAGGAGGATGGAGATGGAATGGGAGGGCAACCCCCTCCCTCCTATTTATTTAAAGAGATGGGCAAGACTTGGGATGAGAACATGTGTCCCTTTTAGGATAGTGATAGCTTGGATTATGACATGTGGCTGATGAGGTAGCATGGGGGTTTCTTAGGGGTTAAGAAACCTTATCAATTTCTTTATCCTTTACCATATCAGTATCCTTATTTGTATCTTTATCCTTTACCAATAACTTGTATTTTTACATTTTAGTTTTATATTTTTTTATAATTAACTTTATATTTTTATTCAACACTTTTTCACCGAATTTAATCTTTTTTAACGATTTGAGGACACATCTAGAAACCTTAAAAATTTTACTTAAGGTCCTATAAAAATCATCTATTGCATTATAAGATATGAACTTTTCATAATTACATTTATACTTTTTATGTGTTTATGAATATATCTTTTTTCATAATTTTGTATATGCTGTTAAAACTTATTATCATCCAATTGTACCATAAAATTCCTAAAATTATAAGTAAATTTTTCATATAGGTATAATTTATTCGTGAGTCCTTACACTTGGTGTGCTTATTCTTGTTAGTTGTGTTACTTTGATGGGATACTTTCTCGATGCTAGGACTTTGTAGTGGAAGTGCATGACTTTCTTGAGGGCTGCTCTATGCATTTATGTGTTCAAGAAATACGAGTCTGCTTGTAATACTGCCCCTTTACAGTCTCTATTCCCAGGATATTTGTTCAAGTTATCCATCTTTTCTTCCTTGTGAGATAATCCTAAGATTGTTATGCTTAACTGCTTATGTGTATGTACAGGAAGTATTTCTATTCTCACGTTCTAAGCTACTTTATTGCATCCACCCTTGAGGCTCGAATTATTCAAAGTTTTATTCATTTGTTTCTTTCCGATTTTTTACCTTCACTACGTAAACTACTTCATAATTCATCTGTCATTGAAGTTCTAATTATTCAAAGTTGAATGTATACATATGAAGGAATCTTTGTTGTGCTGGGTGATGTCAGGTCTCTGTTCATATGAAATTCCACTTGAATGTATACACATGAAGGAACCTTTCTATTGATGTATAATACGTGGAAATATATGTTTAAAAAGTTTGAATTGTAGTTTCTGGAAAACATGGTGGATGTAAGAAATGTGTTTCCTAGGAAATGTGTTTTGGGTATTCATACTTGCTAGGGAACCATTGGTCATACTCAGCTAAAACTATCATAACAGGGTCATTCAAGTAAGTTATCCCTTCTTGCAGCATTCCTTTGGTGATTCATAGTATATCTATAGGCCTTTGGTAGTTCTTTGAGCGGATTGGTAGGTTTTTTAGCAGACTGTAATTTTAGCTATAATGGTCGTACAAGGATCATTGAGATTCTATACTAGATAGCATGTATGATTTTTGTTGAGCTTTGGTGAGAACTCTTGGCATATTCTTGCTAGCTATGCGTGGACTTCGTAAATTTATTAGTATGTCCATTATGGCATACCATTGATGTCATTATGCATGATGTCACATATCTGGCCAGTTAAATTCCCATTTTTGCAGGTTGGTTGGTTCTCAGGCCTCAAGGCAAGAGTTGAGGTCTAACACTTAGTTACTTGATGTTAACAAAAGTTGTTTAATCCCATACTGGCAATTAATCCCATTTGAATGGGATGATAGGAGGAAAATAAAGAATCTTTGTGTGTTCATCTGTACAGGAGTAGTGTTTTCAGGTTCACATGGTGTCTTAATCTGGGACTCCTCCCTCCTCTCCCCCACTCTTTTACTATATGTTGAATGTGGAGTGGAACTCTTAACAATGAAAAGTGCAAAAAAAAAGGTATACAACCATCTCTTTTCTTATGTTCTTACTGTGCATGACTTATCATATGTCATGAAAAATTACATGTGCTAGATTACTACATGTGATATATGCTGGCTGCTGTATGTGGACTTAGAATGTTAATAAATATCACAAAATATAGTTGATTGGAAATCATCTAGCAATTAGTTTGTATGCTATCTATTTATTGAAATGGTTATATAAAGAGAGGTCAAAGTGTATTGCAGCGGAAACCATGATGGTTAGTGTTGGAGGATAGGAATAGCAACTTATAATCTTTAGCCGTCGCTATTGCTATTAGGACAGCTTTTTGATTTTTGGCTTTTAGTCGTCGCTAGTACTACAATTTCTTGTAGTGCTTTCTCATTAATATGTTATATATATTAATGTTATATACAAACTACATATATATGTGTAAACTTAAACATTAATATTATATTGATAATATTAATGTTAACTAAGAATAATAAATAGTTAAATATGGTTAACTAGGCATTATAAAGCAACCGCCTGGTTGCGCAAGGTTCAGAGGAAGAGAATTGCACAACTGCCTGGCTACATCACATTGTAACTAGTTTAAACCTAATATAAGTGAAGTTAAATATAAGTTAACTAGGCATAATTTTTATTAGATTAGTTATATTGTTGTAAGTAATTAGTTATATAGCATAGCATAGTTAAATATAGCATATATAAGTATTTCACTAATATGGTTAGAGCGTAATTAGTTATCCTAACTAATAAATTGATCAATACATCCGACTATCATAAGCAAGGTTTATAAATCATGTAACCCTAACATCCCAAAGACCCATGAAATAAGCTAATTTCTGATCGTTGATCAACACACATACGACGGTCATAAATAAGGTCCATAAATCACGTAACCCTAACATCCCAAAGACCCAAAAAGGCTCCACCCGAACATTGTCAGAAGTTCTTTCAAGAGTTTGTTTGAAAACATTGTCAGTGCATTATGATTAACTAACATTTCGGATCATGTGATTCTAGAATCTAGATCCAATTCATGTTTTTGGTGTGGTGCTTATTCTTATTGTTAGGAGCTTCTATCAGAGGCAAATTGTCATGATTTTAGAAGCTCTTGCTTGCAAACAATAATATATATAATTTTCTTTTGCTAGTATAATTTGCTTTGTCTTTTATGTTTAATTTTTCATTTTTAAGGCCTCACCTTCTTCTAGTTTTAAAATTTTCCTTTCTAAATCTGTTTTCCTCTATGGATATTTCTTTTCCTTATTTTACTTTTGACGCCTAATCTTTTATAGCTCATAATGTCTTATTGGTTAATTGTCGAGATTTTCCATCCAAAGTTCCTTTCATGTAAATCAGATCCATAGTTTTCAAGCTTAGTAAATTTGGTCTATATGTAGTTTATTCTTAATTTGGTTTCATTCTGTACCAATTTCCTTTTTCATGTGCTCAAATTTTCATTTCTAATTGCTATGTGAATCTTAGTCTTTCTTTTAGAAATATGCACAATGGCATATTTGCATATGCATATGTACTTTATTTTCTGTGATCTTTCTTCCTATCAAATTTTCTAGAAAAGGTTATGCCATAGATGAGTCAGCCATATCACAAAGGTTTAGTCACCCTCTTATCCCATTATCACAACATTAATTTACAGTCCTATGTTGCATTGTACAGAAGCAGTTTATCCCTATATTCATAATCTTGGTATCTATTTCCTCTGTTGCAATTAGATTAGTTGCTACCCAATTCAACTTGCCAACTTCTTTTGTAGAAGAAAGCTCCTTAGTTCATATTTTACAGACCAATGGGATTGCTTGTCTTTATTATCAATGAGAACTTGTAGCATCTAATAGTATCTATGTTCCTCCAGCTGTCAGTTAAATTGCAACTTAGGGTGACAGGTTGTTTTTTTTCTGTTGTGTGTGTTCCCATATTTTTAGCGGCATAATTTAATACTGGCCTCAATGCAGCATATGCAAAGAAGACTGATAGAGACATGCTTATTGTGGATTGAAGACAATATTGAGTGTTGCTCAACTAACAAGTCCCCATTGTGAAAAACTCTGTGGAGGATCCTTCATTGTTGGAAGATGGAATACGACATTGCGGACAACATATCTTCGTAAAATGGGACTTTTGATCTTTTTCAGAAAAAGACCTTGTACTCCCAGTTTATGCCACTAGCGGCTCTTTAGGATTCACTGGTAGAATATGTTGGATTTCCATTTGTACTCGTCTTGCAGGGATTCAAGGTTTGATCTTTTTTAACCAATACTTTTAGTTTGTGCGACCCATGTCCTTTTTTTGGCTATTGAACTTCATCCTTGAACTTTGCAGCTTAACGTTTTGCAGCTAACTTATGGGTTATTACTAAGTCAATGGTCTGTGGGATTTATTAATTTTTGGCAAACAATTTGATGAATCTAATTCAGACAAAATATACTATTTGTTGGAGGTTGTTGACTGTTGTCATTAGCATATTAAATTCTAAATGATCAAGTAATCAACATTGTCAATAATATTTCATTGCAAATTGTTTTTTTTTTAAAGGATCATATAACAAAGATTATCACTAATATCTTACTTTTACTTTTTTTTTTTTCCTGCTCATGAACAGACCCTTCACAAAAAGCTCGCAAGTTATTTTTATGTTCTTGGTTCAGGCCCATTAAAATGGCATATTAACCATCCTTTATATGTTATACACATAATAACTCCTTTGGCTTCTAAGATGCAAACATTTATTCATTTTCAATTCTTACCCATGATTAAACAGTTTAAGCATGGTTGGGTTGCCTATTTATACATGGGTCAAAGGTTTGAGGGGGTGCAACTGGGTCTTAAGAAAACAAATTATCGCTTAAAAACTTTGCTCTAAAGTTACTGGTTATATTTGATTAATTTTTTACGTCCTAATTTTAAGCTACAATCAAATGCAACCCTTTACATCTTTCCTAGATCTGAAGCTAGTTGCTAGCTATAGCAGAATTGACTTAAAATTCAATAATTATTTGTATGTTAAAATTCAAACATATTTATCTTTTATATGTCATTATATTGAAGGCAACATTTTGAAGTATTCATTAGAATATGAGATAGTGCTGCTCCCTCTCAAGTGAAAATCTTTTATGATTATCTACAGGTATTAGAGTTATGGATCTTATGATTCACCCATTTCTCATATTTTCTTTTTTAATTGTGACACTATGGAATCAGACTTTGGAATGAAACCTTCTATTAGCCAACATGGATAAGTTTGATAAGGTTGTTGCAGCCCCAATCCATGCAATTCAGTTCATCTATAATTCAGGAGTAAATTTTTAATGCTTTATTATTTTTTTGATATAGGATTAATAATTTAGGCCAAATATATGAATTCGCTTAATGTGTAATCATTCTTTTTGTCAAGTTTTATTACAATTCTTATTGTTGTTATCATTAATTTGGGTGCCTCAAGGAGAATATTTGCTTTATGATCTTGTTCGCCAATACCTGTGACTATTGTTTATTTTTTCCGTAGGTTCAAGGATATTCTTCAACCTATAACTATTATCTACATCAAAGTGGAACAGAGGGATTTAGCATATTGATTTTGGATCCTTCAATGTTCACACACTCTAGCACAAGTGTTGTCATATGGTATAACTTCATACCATAACTCTTCCAAATGTTCAGAAGTCAACAATGAGATTGCTAGGTAAAAATAAATTTAAACATTCATTTGTTGCATATATGTTTAAGCCTTTTAGCTTCCAGACCTATTATATCATTGAGACATTTTTGATTTGTATAGGTTACCCTTGAAAGTTGCCTTTGTATTTCAGACAGGAGATGTTTTCTTCTACCAAACTCTTGATAGCTTAGGATTAGCCAGTGGATAATCTGAGCACCATTTGTCTTCCAAAAACCTGATATATGTTCCATCTCCTAGCTTGAATTCTGAGGATACTTTCACACAATCTGCCAACTTGATTATCTTTCTCCAGAGCGGTGAAAGAATTATCTTGTTGTCTGAGTGTAAAACACCATCTACTGTAGTTTTTGGAATACTTTTCCCTTACACCCATAAAGTATCCTCCTCCTAATATACATAAGCACTTAGCCATCATAGCCATGTTAAAGTAGTCTAATTTGACTAGTCCCACTCCTCCTTCCACCTTGCTTATGCAAACCTTGTCCTACTTAACCATATGCCAACTCATTTGATCTAGATTAGCTCCTTTCCAGAAGGAGGATATCTTGATGGATTGTACTCTCTTTTCTACTAATCTGGGTAGCCTGAAAATAGACATGTAGTAGCTTTGCAAACTTGGAAGAAGTGCCTTAGACAAGACTAACCTACCTCCTGCTGATAAAAGTTCCAACTTTCCAATCCCCTTGCCTTATCCCCCTCGAACTCTTGGAAAAACCACGAGGTTGGCTATTGAAAAGGATACAGAACCTTGTTCTAGTCAGGCATGTCATCACCTAATTAATCCACTTTTGATTGAACCCATGAAGAATAGTGTTCTGTTAATAGAGAACTAGTTAATTCTATCAAAAGCAAATTGATTCTCCATGTCAAGGTAGATTCATTCTTCTCAATAATTTTATTTCACAATCTTCCCATTCTAGATGCTAATACTTTCACAACCTTCTCATTTTATTTCACTTTTGATTGTAAAAATTAAATGCTTGATTTTGAGTCATAATCTACACTAGTAAGACTATATATCTATGTTAAAAGGGATTTTTTTTCCAAGCATACTTGACTTGGTACATGTTAATTTTTCAGCATTCAGTTGTCTAGTCAAACTTGAGTTGTTATGTGTTTTTTTGTACAAACTGTTAGATTGAAAAGTTGAATTTACAAATCTAATCACTTTTTTATGTTTGTATTTTTTTTTTGTGGCGGGCAAAAGACAAAGTTTCTTTGGAATCAAAATATGGTTAGGACAACTCCTCTTATCCTTATTTTGACTCACATTCTGGGTGAAAGCTACTAGCTCCATCTAAGAGACTAGCGTATGATTTTGGGATGCAATCTTCCAAGAACCATGCAGGGACTAGCTGCACATCTCCATTTTCCGCTGGTCTTTCTCAAGAGGTCATGGATGAATATCTGTAGGACCACATTCAGCAGAAGGTGGAAGAGGCCTGTAGATCGATGAGGGTGGAATTAAATGAGGTACGAGAAGAACTATGTGGAGAGATTGCCCAACAGGGTTGGCAAATGATAGCTGAATTAAATTTGCAGTCCCAAATCCGTCATCAGATACTGCCGATGAATGATTCTTGTGCACATGATTTCGATCTCACAAACTTTGGTTATGATTTGGTTCCCACAAACTTTGGTTACTTCTATGTTTTCATGTTGTGAATAATTTGGTGGAATTTTTTGGTTTCTTTCATCTATCATCTTCGAGTGTTGATCTTTATTACACATGATTTGTGTTTGGATGCACCATAGGATTTTATGCATATATATATATAATAGGATTTTATGCATATATATATGTGATAGTGATTTGTTTTATCAGACATGAGTGATTGACTAGTCACATTTTAATCCACTATTGTGATGGATTAGGGATCGAGCTGTGTCCAATTACTGATGGATATTGGTGGCGGATGTTGATGATGGATGTTAGCGACAGATTGTTGATGATTTATTTGACGCAAGTTTGTGATAGGTTGTGACAAGATTGTGGCAGAATTAGCGATAGGTTGTGATGGAACAGTGATGGAATTAGTAGCAGTTTGTGATGGAATTGTGACAGAATTAGTGACAGATTGTTATGAAATAGTGATGGAATTAATGATAGATTGTGACTAAATAATGATCGAATTAGTGACAGGCTATGACGGGATGATGACGAAAATAGTGAAGGTTGTGATGGAATAACGATGGATTTAGAATTTGTGACAGAATAGTGATGGCAATTTGCACGTAATTTGTCACTAAACATTGTCACGGATCTCAATCCCTCACAAATAGGTCATAAATTAGCGACTGTTGAAGCACACGTGTGTGATTTTGTGACGGATTGTTTCGTCACTAATTAGTGATGCCATTTTTGGGTCACAAAATCCGTCACCATTGAGGCTCACGTCTGAGTGACTTCGAGACATTTTTAAATGTTATGATGGATTTTTCCATCACTAATTAGTGATGGCATGTTTTCGGTCACAAATCCGTCACGAATTAGTGACCATCCAGGGGCTAGGGGCCGAGAATCTGTGACGTATTTTTATCTTTTGTGAACGAATTTGCCATTACTAATTAATGAGGGATTAATTACCTATGCATCACTAATTGATGACCGCTTCGGTCCGTCACTAATTAGTGACACGATTTTTCATGAAGGAATATTTGCGGTCACTAATTCGTCACTAAGTTGATTTTATGACTGATTTTGGCTCTTCAATGACGCATTTTGCCGTCATTGATGTCTTGATTTCTTGTAGTGTCTACCTTAATTCTTCTACTACTAATTATGAATCTAGCAATTTACCGCAGGACACTTTGAACACACTTTTAGGATTGATCTTTAATTGATGCTCCCTAGACCTCTAGAGAATTGCATGTAAGTATGTCCCATCCTTGTTTTAGATTAGACGAAGATATCATCTACATAAACTTTCATATTAATGTGTATCATGTCGTGGAAGATAGCCATCATTATCCTTTGATAAGTAGTCTTAGCATTTTTGAAGCCAAAAGGCATGACGACGTAACAATATATACCCTGTGAACTTGTGAAAGATGTTTTCTCACAGTCTTCTTCTATTAGCTTAATATGGTTATATCCTGAGAAACTATTTATGAAGGACAGCATTTTGTGTCCTGCAACATTGTCTACTAGCAGATCTATACGAGGAAGTGGGAAATTGTCTTTGGGACAGGCTTAGTTAAAGTTGCAGAAGTCTACACAAACCTTAACTCTACCACTCTAACATCTTCCTTTACTAGTTGGATGATGTTAGCGACCCACTACATGAACAATACTACTTAGATGAATTTAGCTTTATAAAGCTTATCAACCTCCTAATTTACCTTTGGTGCTACCTTTGGTTGCAATCGTCTCAAGTTTTATTTTATTGGTTTAACTACTTGTTTGATGACGATCCGATATTCTATTAACTATGTGTTTAATATGGGCATGTCCTCGTATGAGCATGTAAACCTATCAGAGAATTATATGAGAATGGCAACAATTGACTCTTCTTCTCTGCACTAAGGTTGGCACTAATTAATACTATCTTCAGATCTGTTTCAATGCCAAGGTTAATTTCTTTAGTGGGCTTATCAATAGCAGACGACGGCTCTTCAAATCGCTTCATTCCACCGACAAAGGATTTGGCTAAGTCATCCTCATCTTCCGAGCAGTCTCCATCTTCCTCTTCACAGACCTTATATACTCTCTCTCTCTCCACTTTTCTCTCTTTTCTTTCTTCTTCTTCTTAGGGGAATCCTTATCTATATAAAGAACCTTAGATCTCCAAGAAGGGCTTCAAGTCTCTTTTTTCCTTTCTTTCTTTTCTTTTTCTTAAACTTTCTCTCTCCTTTTTCCAAAAGAACTCCCCTTCAAATGGCCACCTAAGGGTCCTATTTATAGGTCCAAGGGTTGTGCACGGATTACACTAATTACGAGCATGTTATAGTGGCAACTTTGTAGTTCTTAAGGTTGAAGGCTTGACAAAACTTACGGACTTTGCCATTATGCGCCTTTGCGAACTATAGAAGATAACTAGAAAATTGGGTAGGGTTGACCACTAGCATTCTCTCTTCCTTGAGTTCCAATCTTCAAACTTCCACTTGGATATCTCAAGAGAAGTATTGTAAAGCAAATTTACAAATTTGACCATATTTAGACCAAGTTTGATTGGTTAAATTGACTAAAAGTCAAAAAGTAAGCAAAGGCCAACCTCTATTGTTCTCCCACTATGGTGCTCTGATTGGATTGATCTTAATTGCATGAGATAAGGCTTCAGAAGTTTAGTGCAATCCCTATGGTCCTCGTTGTGCGCTCATCCAAATTCAATGATTTCAAAGTCATTTGAAAGTGCATGCCGAATGATGGTGATTTCTCAAATTTGGTGCCATTTGGACTTGATTTGACCTATGTGCCAACCCCCCTGACTGGAAACTTAAGGGTGGGGCTGGCCCCTGTGCCTCTCACTACCTGGAGTTCCAATGCACTTGCTTTTAATTGCATTGTCTTTAGGGCTTCAAGTGAACTTTCAGCATATAATTTGAACTTTTATAGCCATACTTTATATTTTTTGAGTAAATTTTCATTTAGTAGAGCTCAATTAGGGGCTGGCCTCTATGGTTTGGCTTCCCCAAGGCTCAAGCTTCTATGAGATTCATTTGCAATGCTTCAATATCTTCTTTTACAGCATTCCATCAGGGGGTTGTTTGTTTTAATGTAAAACATTGTAAATCACTGGTTTCAAAATCACTGATTTCAAAACAAGTTAAATTTTCTTGTTTTAGAATCAAGAAATGTTTGTTTGGTTGTTTGTAAAATAAAACAAGAGGGATGCTTTAATCTTCTTGATTTGGTTTACAGTGGGCTTTTACTGTAAACCAAAATAAGGGAATTGGGCTGTCAAGTGGGCAGACGAGGTCCATATAGGATTTTACTTTACATTATTTTACATCATTCCAAACAAATGAAAATACTGCAAAATAAAACAATTGTTTCAAATTGTGTTGTTTTACGCTAAAACAAACAACCCTCAAATTTCACGCAATTCTCATGTGATTTGACTAACCAACCAAGGCCAAATTCAATTCAATAAGGTAGGGGCCGTTCCCTATCATCTGACTTCTACAGACCTCAAATTGAGATGGGGTTAGTGGCATTAAAGAGCATCCAAAATAATGTTGACCCAGCAATTATCAACTAATTTGGAAAAGATTTGACCTGTTTGGGTGTCACTGACTTGTTTTAAGTCATTAGGGAGCTTCATAGTGGCCGACTTTTATGGAACCTAATATTCTCAACTTCCAAATGTTTTGGAATTTTCCACATGGCTGGGGAATGCTAAGTATTGAGGAACTCCAGAATTCCAAGTCATTTGAAGTACTCTAGGTCTCTTTTCATCTTGGAGTTGCCTTGACGTAAAGTAGGGGCTGACCCCTCGCATTATCTTCAAGAACTCTTGATCCCATTGGGAAGAGGATATCAAAATATTTTTGTGTGTCAAAATTTATTTGACTGTAGTTCACGTGTTTGAGTCCAACCTGCACTTGAAAACTTAGGTAAATGAACTAAAATATGCACGAATTCAAAATTTTCATGCCAACATGGTCTCAGTTGCTTGCCAATCTGGATTCAAAGACCACAAGTGGCTACGGCACCCAATTAGCCCAAAAATTGGGATTTCCTTCATCATGTTTATTTCAAAAAATTTCAATCTAACGTTCATGCAACTAATGCTTATCAAATAATCAACATGCATAAAAATTTCTACAAACTAGCACAAAATGGACATGACTTAGATACGATCAACAGCTAAGATGGGTCATAAAACAAGTGAACAAGTCGTACAATCTAGTTTAAACATGAGTGTATTCTTTTCTTTGTTCGAAATTTTTTAGATACAAACGTATATTTTTCTCATAATCCTGAAAAGACAAGTGTTATTACAGTATCCATCGACATCCCTAGATCAAACTAAAGGTCAACCTAAGGATAAATATAGATATCTTTTCTTCTAAACTTTGGACGCGGATAGATAAACAGACATCCGAGTGTCTTTTTTGGCGTCAAACGAAAATGGTATCTTTCGCTTCTGTTTCTTATAAAATATATCAGAGACGGAAGCACAAAGGTGTGCTTTCGCTTATGCATTCATTTGTGTATTTAAATTAAAAATCAAAAACGGAAACGAAAGTAAACAAAATTTTCCATTATCATCATCACTGTGGTATGAAGTTATTTTAAATTATTATTATTATTTACTTTCGATAAAGTTTCTTCTGATAATTGAAAATTTCAAACTTATAAGATTTTAATTTATGTAAGTTCTAGCAATATATGAACTTTAAATTTTGAATTCTACTTTATACATTGGTTTAAATTTACATATGCATCTATCCAAACCATGCACCATAAAATCACACTAAATTTTAGATATTTTAATTTTTTAGTTCCTATAAATTTTTGATATTATAAATAAGTCTTCCTAATTAAACTATTCACAAGTAAGTCCTCACAATCTATCATAAATTGGTGAAAGACCTCTAAAAGTAACAAATAAGCTTCGGAGAATGTTACAAATAAGTTCCTAAAAGGGTTTATTTGTATGAAAGTTGTCATTGTGAGGGGTTTATTTTAGATAGTTAGGTTAGGAGAACTTATTTATAATATCAAAAGTTTATAAGAGCTAAAAAATAAAAATACTTAAATTTTAAGAAAGTTTCTTGCATTTTACGGTGGCCTTACTTTTGTCAAAGTGTAGAGATATGTTCTCACCATTGTATATGAGAGAGACCCATCTAATGGGGTCAATTTTTACCTTGTATAATAATAATAACAATATATATAAGATACAAGATATTCAGAAATATACACGAATTAGCAGATGCAATGTAGAAACAATTGTTTTTATTTTTTTGACTCCTACAATTATTGAAGATCTATTTCCATTTCTCATAACTTAATGAATAATCTCTAATAATTCTTTGTGTCCATTAACAGAAACAGAAATGAAGCCAATAATTAAAACTTGGGTATCAATTTGCAGTCCTACATTTTAGCGTTCTATATTTCACTTTTAACATGCATTCCCAGGACTCGAGCACGCAGCCTTCTCAGGGGGAGGCGAAGGGGCAGGCGCGCCTGACCCTGACCTGACCGGCCGCGGACGGCGGTCTTGTTCTTTTGTTAACTAATGCTCTGGCTTTCTTTTTGGCATTTCTCCGAGCACGTAGCGGGAGTGCTGCCAATTTCAGCGATCATCATCCACCGTCCAACCCTGCGATCCAACGGCAAGCATGGCCTCGATAGACGAAGCCACCCCGGAAGCTCTCGACGCCGGTGCCCACGCTCTCCTCCAGGCACGTACCCCACTAAATGGCTATAAGAGGAGATCGAGTGATACGTGGCATAAATCGGATAATAAGGCGAGAGATATAGATTTGTAACTTTGTTTTTTTAATGGATGGGAATAACCTTAATGGCTCTTTCACACGTTTGTGTGTCCTCCATAAAAAAATATAAGAATTTTGGTGTATACACTTTCCCGACTCTCTCACATTATTATAAATATTCATGTTATTATTAAAAAAGGTTGTGGTTACATTTCTTCTGGCCAAAATGGTCTAAACCTGAACTGACTATGCCAAAAATTATTATATTTTTGTAAAAATACTCTTTTTTCTTGCCTGAATGTATAAGTACTCTGGACTTCGCCAAAACTGACAGAAATTTTCTTTGGAATTTAGGACATTTTTGATAGAAGCATATATGGAGGAACCAGAGATATGCATATAAATATGATAATCTATTAGTACAATGGCGTTACACACTTAGATCTCACAGTGGCTAGGTCATTCGATATCATATGAGCAGTTGAGGAAAAAAATCTACATAGATTGTGTGTAAGGACGTAAATGGTAACAAATAAATAACCTGATTGCCTGATCAACTATTAATTTATAAGCCCGTTAGATTTAAACCTATATAAACAACAGGTACTCAAAAGTAAGTCTCTACTAAATAATGTGCTTGAATGCTTGTGATAATTAGAAGTTAATTGTCCAACCTGTTATTAACTTGTAAGTCAGGTTTTCTACACCAATAATGTAATGAATTTTATAAATTTTCTAACATCAACTGTCTGGTGAAAATCGAAGAGTAGAATTATGGATCGATATCAATCGAGGTGCATGCACTTGGTTGTACTGTGCATCTTGTTCTGAATTATGTTCAAAGAATATTACATCTGAACCACCGGTAAATAATATACTAAATGAGGTGAATCAATTGTTTGGTACAGTTGGTTCACCTTTTGCCTCTCAATTGAATGGAAGGTCTCCGATTCTATTTTTGGTTGGAGTTTAAAAATTTCTTTGAGATATTTATCTTCGGTCCGTAAGATTATTTCTTCATATGATTAAGTAGATGTAAATTTCTTGTCTAATTAGACAGAATTATCAACTAGTTCAGACTGTACCCCTTGTTGTCATTGTAAATATTTGTACAGATTAAAAGAAAAAAAATGAGGGCATACATACATTTATAATCATTTATCAGGGACTCAGAAGCAAAAGCTGCACACCGGAGAACAAATCAAAGTGTAAGGGATCTTCAGCTCGCCTCTCGGTGTAGGAAGGATTTTTTTTTTTTTCCCCTTTTGACACGGGGTGCAGGGAGGATCAGACCACAGTATTGGTTGCTGTTTCTGCTTGTTTCTTTTTTTAGTGATAAAAAAATTTAAGAAATATAGAAAAAAAAAAACCTTACTTTTAAGAAAGCTGAGACAGAGGACACCTCCTTCCCCTCTCCTCCCTCACATTGTCTAGGGTTGGGCTGGTCACTGCACCTGTAAACACAGCAAGGCAAGGAGATTTGGGATCTCTCCATGGCTGCTGCTCCTCCTCCAAAGCATAGGTATGTTTGTGGTGGCTCCACCAGTTAGCCTTCTACGCAAATCCTCACATTTCTTTCCACTTCTTCCAGTCCCTTGTTTCTCCTTCCCCTTCATGAAAACAAAAAGCAAGTGAAGTAGAGGGGGGAAGAAACTCTTGTTCAACCCAAATTTCCAGTGCCTTCCACCCTTTGTTTCTTTCTTTTCATGAGACAAAAGCAAGGGAAATGGAGGGATGAAAACCATAGGGCCTTTCTGTCTTCATAGTTCTGGAACACCAGGTGCTGATACTCCTCTTCTCTCTCCCAAAGCTGGTGTTTGTCTTGCACCTGTTTGTCCTCTTGATCCTTCTTTGCAACTTCAGGTGGTCTATCATGCCCTAATGTGGTTGTATCTTAGATGTAGAAATTGAGAGGAGATGATCCTTTTCCACAAGCCTACTCATCTGCTCCTCAGATGAACTGGGTCTTGTCTCATTCTGGAAGAGGAAAGGAAAAGACCAGGAAAGGATGTGGTGCTCTTAGGCACCCCTTTCTTCAAATGCCTTGGATTTGTCTGATCCCTGAAATGGTTTCTTTGGTACAACCATCACTGAGAATGAGGTGGGCTGTGCCCCAGATCAACCACGGAGATGGGAGGATTCCATCTCACAGCCAGCTCTTCTCATCTTCCCCTGTTGCCTTCTCATCTTCTTCTTCACCTTCTTCTATCGCCAATTTGCAGCAGGACTCTTTGCCGTCCCAGGTACCACCGCCACCACCTTCGTCTTCTTCTTCTTCTTCCAGCAGTAAAATAAGCCCTGCTGTCCTCTTCGTCATAGTGATCCTGGCAGTCATCTTCTTCATCTCCGGTCTTCTCCACCTGCTGGTGAGGTTCCTCGTCAAGCAGAACCCATCCTCCCCACAATCCAGCGGCCACCCGAGAGAGATCCCGGGCTCCGACGCCCTCCAGAGGCAGCTCCAGCAGCTCTTCCACCTCCACGACTCGGGCCTCGACCAGGCCCTCATCGATGCGCTCCCCGTCTTCCTCTACAAGGAGATCGTCGGGCCCAAGGAGCCGTTCGACTGCGCCGTGTGCCTCTGTGAGTTCGCCGATGAGGACAAGCTCAGGCTTCTTCCTGTGTGCAGCCATGCCTTCCACCTCGGTTGCATAGACACATGGCTCCTCTCCAACTCCACTTGTCCTCTGTGCAGGGGAACCCTCTTCGTTCCGGGTTTAGCCATCGAGAACCCGGTGTTTGATTTCGAGGATCTGAGAGATGAGGAAGGATTGCCCGGCGACCGCGAAGACGGATTCCCCGTCTCCGGGCCGAAACCGGTCGAGTTGGAGGAGGGGGCTGTCGCTGAGAAGAGGGTTTTCCCTGTGAGGCTCGGTAAATTCAGAAGCGTGGATGGTGATGATAACAATGTCATGGCTCCTGTAGGTGATGATGTTGTCCCAACCAACAATGTCAAGAGAGAAGAGGGGGAAAGCAGCAGCAGCAGCTTGGATGCAAGGAGATGCTACTCCATGGGATCATACCAATATGTGGTTGGGAATTCCAGCCTCCAAGTGGCTGCTCTAAGCAGCAGCAGGAGAAGGGATGGACTAGAATCCAGGGATGGAAGGAGGAGGGAATTGTATGAAAATTCTGCGGCTGCAGCCGATGAGAACATGAATGGGAAGAGGCTGTGGGTTGGGAGCAGAGGTGAGAGCTTCTCTGTGTCAAAGATATGGCAGTGGTCTAACAACAAGGGGAAGTTCCCAGTCTCTTCAGATACTGCTTCTCTGGATGGGGGTTTGCCATGGGTTCAGAGGACTGGAGGGGATTCATGACATTGTGTTTCAGTATGCTGATGTGTTGTTGTTTGTGTTATTTAGACTGATAATAACCAAATTCTTCATTTCTAACTTTCTCCCCCTCCCTCTGCTTCTCATTCTTAATAGTTCTCTTTGATTACAGTAAAGGGAAAGTTCATGTTTCATGTGAACAGTTTTGTCAATTTCTCTGGAATCCCAATGCTTCTTCTTGACATGCAATTGATCCTTTCTCTTTCCTTTTTGTGTTTTCTTTTATTTCTCTCTTGTGACTACCTTCCAGTTGCTTCTGTATACGATGAAGGTGGTTTTCCCCAAAGAGATAACAATCCCAACAAGTAAAAGGAAATGTCAACCATCTTGGTTTGTTAGTGGAATAGAATCGGGATTAACCGGTATAAGGATCCGAACCCAGTTTGGTTGCTAGGATTTCTAATTTGCTTAATTCCCCTAATTCCCCAAATTTTCTACCTGGAATTCTTAATTCCTCCAATTCTCCTAATTCCACCTTTTCTCCTACTCTTTATTTCACTCCTTCCTATCAAATCACTTGGAATAGCGCAATGCAATTCTCCTTATTTTGGACAGAATACCAACAACTTATCTAATCAAAATAACTGTTATTCTTATTTAAGAAATCTCTAAAATCTTATTCTGGTATAAGCAATCCTGCAAACAAAGTGTAATTTGTAAATTTCCACATCTAGTATTTTCCCCTCTCATGAATTGTAGGACTGATCTTATTGTCACTTTGGAACTTTCATCAGAGTATCCCTTTCTTTGTTTTCATCTGAATGCTCTTTTCCATTAGCTCATGATGTTCACTTTGGAATGCTGATGATGGTGGTGCCCTTAAAAAGTGGTTGGCTGAGTTCTTGCGATGAAATCATTGGTTTGGGAGGAGGATGGAAGTGGGCTTGACGCTTTGGGAGTCTTGGTGGGGGGAGAAATGGATGTACTGTTGTCTCACCATCTCCTCTTAATGTCCAGCCAAGAGCCGTCCCACCACTGTCCAAAGTCTCAAAGTCTCTGATGTGATGTGATGGCTATGTTTTATTCTCATCTCTTGCGGCCAAGCAAAGTTTGTGGACTGGCGTAGGCTTGTAGCTTTTGGCTATTGTAAGAATTGGCATCATGCCCCAGATTGAACATGGGTCATCTGTTGTGAAGGCTGTCCCATTATTCTGACCAACAAGCTAACTTTCACCTGCAAGTTAGATTCTCACACTCTAACCTGCCCACGATGGGTCCTTGTCCATTCTTGTAGTTATTTATTATGCTGATCACTTGAATGAGAAGGAGGCAGGTACTATCATTCTCAGAATATCATCAAGACTTGGACTATGTGAGAATGTAGGACATCTGCTGATTAATTTGGTGGGCTGGCAGGGTGGTGGCTGATGCTGGAAGTGGAACTCTGCAAAACCCATGTACAGCACATAGTTTGAGTGGCTTTCATGGCCAACTTTTGCTCAGACAGAGCTGTAGGCTGTAGCTATAAGATGCCGAAGATTCCATTGTCTTTGGTATGTTGCGTGGGGGAAGTTGCAAAGCACATTTCTGTTTACTCTAATTAAGGGAGGTTGAGTAGTATGTAGGTTAAGCACATCAAACATTTTGATTAGTCCTGCCATGGTTTGCATGCATCCAGCTTATACCTGCAATTACTCTGGCTGTTCCTTTTTGGACTGCGTTGGAAAATGCTTATGTTTTAAAGAAAAGGTCAGGTGACTTCCAAGGTTGACTGACTCGGCATATCACACTGATTCGGATTCTCCTACATATGAGTCGTATCAATCGGATTCGGCTCTAACTCAGTAAAACTCGACTCAATTCGCACTTACTTTATTTGTCTCGGATCCTCTCAGATACAATCCGACTCGTACGAGTAGCGAGTTGGACTCAGTTGATCCTAGCCGACGAACCCTGGTGACTTCAACAAATGAAGTAGAAGTCTTGAGTTTGATTCGATCCGAGGGAAACGAAATGGGTGGGGCGGAGTCTCTTGACATCCGAAAACTTTCTCTTGTAATTGACCAAGTATCTATACCAATTGCAAAGCCGTGGGAGTCCCGTCATTCATAATTTGATTATTTTCGCACCATTTCCAAAAGCATGACTTTTGTCAGATGGAGAATCTTAAAGGGACCACAACTCAAAAAATTGCGATTGGGAGAGGTAAATGTGATTCCCAACGTCCTAGATTCAAAAATTTGCAAATTTAAAAGGGCAATACTCAGTGCACGCCCAGGCACGCTGGTGTGCACGCACACTGCGCACTGATAGGCCAGCGCTGGACTATCAGCATGCGATGTGCGTGCATACCAGCCTTCACAGGTGTGCAGCAAGTGCTGCTCAATCTGAAATCTCAGCCAAGCCCACATGAACCCAAAATGGTTCCTTTTCTTATTTTATGCTGGCATAAATTCACTTGAATCCCATTGAAATCCCAGCCTAGCCCAAACTTAGGTATGTTTTTCCTAGGAGTATAATTAGATGGAGACATTAAAGGTGTAGTAGCACTTTGCCGACAAAGTGTTCGATAAATCATCAGAGATTCTGTCTTCTCATCTATCCCGACAATGGCTGGATGCAATGTTCTTCCATTAGCAGTACAGAAGGTCCAACCTCAACCTGACTCAACTAGCCATCTTCTGGGAACATAGATAAATGGCATGTTTGATGTAACTTTTAGATATAAGTTATTTTTTATTTTCTCTTTTAACATAAAAGATAATAGACACGAATAATTGTAATTATTCTTACGTGATTATAAAAGTCAAATCTTCCTAACAATTTCATTTTTTTCTAATTGAGAAAGCTTCAATTTAGAGATTTTGCTAGGAAGTCAAAAATTAACCAACACTGTATAAATGGCTTTCCACACTTACTCTCTTCTTCTCAAGGTAACTAGAAAGAGGAAATATCTAAAAGTGCTTTCCAATTCAAAGGTGCATTAACATAGCAAAAGGATGTGTTTGGTAAAACTTCTAGTTGAAAATCACTTTTAACTTCCACTTCTCACATAGAGTAACTTGAGGGAGAGATATTATAACTAATTTTAGTTTATTATAAAAGTCAACTCTTTTATAACAACCTTACTTTTTTTCGAATCTTGGAAGCTTTTTGAAGACAAAATATAAGTTGTTGAGGGAGAAATCCGACCTCCCTAGACGGGCTAGACTTCCACAAGATGAGACAACGAACCTTGTAATCTAGGTGGGATGATGGGTGTCCGTGACGTAGACAAAGACCATCCTCAGAATTTGCCTAAGTGTGCAGGAAAGCTGAGTAGGCCAAGAGGCCGAGAAGTCGAGGGGTTGAGAGACTGAGGCCGACTGATTGAAGAGGCCGAGAGACCGAGTGCCCACTTGAGTCGATGGACAAGTGTTGAGATTGATTGGACGAAGGGGCCGAGTGACTGAGTAAGCCGAGAGCTTGAAGAGGCCGAGTCTCCACTTGAGTCGATGGACAACGAGCGTTGAGGCCGACTGGACGAGGAGGTCGAGTGGCTGAGTAGGCCGAGGCCGAATAGGCCAAGCTCAAGGCCGACTGTTTGAAGAGGCCGAGAGGCAAAGTCCCCATTTGAGTCGATAGACGACGAGTGTTGAGGCCGACTGGATGAGGAGGCCGAGTGCCGAGTGCCAAGGCCGATTGCTCGAAGAGGCCGAGTCTCCACTTGAGTCGATGGACGAGTAGTGTTGAGGCTGACTGGATGAGGAGGCCAAGTAAATGAGTAGGCCGAGGCCGACTGCTCAAAGAGGGCTGAGAGGCCGAGTCTCCACTTGAGTTGATTGACAACAAGTGCTGAGCTCGACTGGATGAGGAGGTCAAGTGCTGAAGCCGATTGCTCGAAGAGGCTGAGAGGCCGAGTCTCCACTTGAGTCGATGGACGAGTAGTGCTTAGGCCGGCTGAACGAGGAGGCCGAGTCTCCACTTGAGTCGATGGATGACAAGTGCTGAGGTCGACTGGACGAGGAGGCCGAGAGCTCGAGGCCGACTGCTCAAAGAAGCCAAGAGGCCGAGTCTCCATTTGAGTCAATGGACGACGAGTGCTGAGGCCGACTAGACGAGGAGGTCGAGTGGCTGAGGCTGAGTAGGCCAAGAGCTTGAGGCTGATTGCTCGAAGAGGCCGAGAGGCCGAGTGACTTAAGCTGAGGACGAGTAGGCCAACCTGTGCACTGAGGAACAACGTTAGTAGGGCCCCGAGTTTTGTCCTAGGGGAGATCCCTCCGACGTTCAAATTAGAACCATCACCTGTGGCAAAAGGTGAGTAGCTGAGTAGGGAGTGGAGATCCCTTTCTTTCTTTTTGATGCCTTTGGTTCCCTTTTATAAGAGGGAGTAGGTGAGCACTTTATGTTACAGCCGATGTGGGACTATTTTACTTGCATCTTGTAGAAGAGACACTTGCCCCCCACTCCCAAGTCTGAGTCGAGTCAAACTTTGCTCA
Organism: Zantedeschia hybrid cultivar; assembly: GCA_030544215.1. Classification (NCBI taxonomy): domain Eukaryota; kingdom Viridiplantae; phylum Streptophyta; class Magnoliopsida; order Alismatales; family Araceae; genus Zantedeschia; species Zantedeschia hybrid cultivar. Next base: position 6,458,817 of record JARZZO010000013.1, on the reverse strand, counting down.
GAGGAAGAGAGTAATTCTTTTTGCATCAAGGTCATCCGAAACGGGCACCCTTATTCAAGATAGAATTGAGGCCAAGGAGGCCGAGAGGCCGATTGCTTGAAGAGGCTGAGAGGCCGATTTCTTAAAGAAGCCGAGAGGCTGATTTCTTGGAGTGGTTGAGAGGCCGAGTACTTGAAGATGAAATGCCGCTCTCGGTACGGTTTGCACCAGCTTAAGGACGAGAGGCTAAGTTGGCCGAGTCGAAGATGAAATGCCGCTTCCGGTACGGTTTACAAGGCCGAGGCCGCTCCCGATACAGTTTGCATGGACTTAAGGACGATAGGTCGAGTAGGCCTAGTCGAAGATGAAATGTCGCTCCCTGGTACTGTTTATACGGTCGAGGCCGCTCCCGATACGGTTTGCACGGAGGCTGTGTAGGTCGAGTCGAAGATGAAACGACGCTCCTGGTACGATTTACACGGTCGAGGCCTCTCCCGATATGATTTGCATAGGCTTAAGGACGAGCGGCCGAATAGGCCGAGTCGAAGATGAAATGCCGCTTCCGATACAGTTTACACAGCCGAGGCTGCTCTCGATATAGTTTGCGCGCTCTTAAGAGAGAGAGGCCGAGTAGGCAGAGGCAAATATGAAATGCCGCTCCCAGTACGGTTTATACAGTCGAGGCCGCTCCCAATACAGTTTGCACGAGCTTAAGGACGAGAGGCCGAGTAGGCCGAGTTGAAGATGAAATGCCGCTCCCGGTACAATTTACATGGCCAAGGTTACTCTCGATACGGTTTACACGGCCATAAGGACGAGTGCCACTCCCAATATGGTTTACATGGCTGGGGCCGCTCCCGATACGGTTTGCGTGGGGTTAAGGACGAGTACCGCCCCCAGTACGGTTTGCACGGCCGAGACCGCTCCTGATACGGTTTGCACGGGGTTAAGGACAAGAGGCCGAGCAGGGTGAGTCGAAGATGTAATGCCGCTCCCGGTACAGTTTACACGGTCGAGGCCGCTCCCGAGACAGTTTGCACGAACTTAAGGACAAGAGGCTGAGTAGGCCGAGTCGAAGATAAAATGCCGCCCCCGGTACGGTTTACGCGGCCGAGACCACTTCGATACGGTTTGCACGGACTTAAGGACGAGAGGTCGAGTCGAAGATGAAGTGTTGCTCCTAGTACGATTTACACGGCCGAGATCGCTCCCAATACGGTTTGCATGAGCTTTAAGGACGAGAGGCCGAATAGGCTTAGTTGAAGATGAAATGTCGCTCCCGATATGGTTTACATGGTAGAGGCCGCTTCTGATACAGTTTGCACGGGCTTAAGGACGAGTGTCACTCCTAGTACGATTTGCACGGCCGGGGCGGCTCCTGATACAGTTTGTGCGTGCTTAAGGATGAGTGCTGCTCCCGGTACGGTTTGTACGGCCGAGACCGCTCCCGATACAGTTTGCACGGGCTTAAGGATGAGAGGCCAAGTAGGCCGAGTCGAAGATGAAATGCCGCTCCCGGTACAGTTTACACGGCCAAGGTTGCTTTCGGTACGGTTTGCATGGGCCTAAGGACGAGAGGTCGAGTAGGCCGTGTCGAAGATGAAATGCTGCTCCTGGTACAGTTTACATGGCCGAGGCCACTCCTGATACAGTTTGCACAGACTTACGGATGAGAGGTTGAGTAGGCTGACTCGAAGATGAAATGTCGCTCCCGGTACGGTTTTCACATCCGAGGTCACTCCTGTTACGGTTTGCACAGGCTTAAGGATGAGAGGCCAAATAGGCCGAGTCGAAGATGAAATGCCGCTCCCGGTAAGGTTTACACAGTCGAGGCCGCTCCCGATACGGTTTGCATGGGATTAAGGACGAGAGGCTGAGTAGGCCGAGTTGAAGATGAAATGCTACTTCCGGTACGGTTTACACGGTCGAGGCCGCTCCCAATATAGTTTGCACGGGCTTAAGGTCGAGAGGTCGAGTAGACCGAGTTGAAGATGAAATGCCGATCTCGGTACGGTTTACACAGCAGAGGTCGCTCCCTATACATTTTGCACAGGCTTAAGGATGAGTGCTGCTCCCAGTACGGTTTGCACGATCGGGGCCACTCCTGATATGGTTTGCACGGCTTAAGGATGAGTGCTGCTCCCAGTATGGTTTGCACGGCCGGAGCCACTCCTGATACGGTTTGCACGGGCTTACCGATGAGTGCCGCTCCTGGTACGGTTTGTACGGCTGAGACCGCTCCCGATACGATTTACACGGACTTAAGGATGAGTAGCCAAGTAGGCCGAGATTGAGAAGGGAACTTAGTATGACTCCCTTGAGTATGACTTTTTATCGCGTTTCCCACAGACGGCACCAAGTGTTGAGGGAGAAATCCGACCTCCCTAGACGGGTTAGACTTCCACAAGATGAGACAACGAACCTTGTTATCTAGGTGGGATGATGGCTGTCCGTGTTGTAGACAAAGCCCATCCTCAGAATTTGCCTAGTGTGCAGGGAGGCTGAGTAGGCTGAGAGGCCGAGGGGCCGAGAGGCTGAGGGGCCGAGAGGCCGAGGCCGACTGATCGAAGAGACCGGAGACCGAGTGCCCACTTAAGTCGATGGACGAGTGTTGAGACCAACTGGACGAGGGGGTCGAGTGACTAAGTAAGCCGTGGCCAAACAGGCCGAGATCTCGAGGCCGACTACTTGAAGAGGCTGAGAGGCCGAGTCTCCACTTGAGTCGATGGACGACAAGTGCTGAGGCCAATTGGACGAGGAGGCCGAGTGGCTGACTAGGCCGAGAGCTCGAGGCTGACTGCTCGAAGAGGCTGAGGGGCTGAGTCCCCACTTGAGTTGATGGACGCCGAGTGTTGAGGCGGACTGGATAAGGAGGCCGAGTGGCTGAGGCCGAGTCGGCCGAGAGGTTGAGGCTGATTGCTCGAAGATGCCGAGAGGCCGAGTCTCCACTTGAGTCGATAGACGAGTAGTGTTGAGGCCGAATGTATGAGGAGGCTGAGTAACTGAGTAGGACGAGGACGAATAGGCCGAGGGCTCGAGGCCGACTGCTCAAAGAGGCCGAGAGGCCGAGTCTCGACTTGAGTCAATGGACAACGAGTGCTGAGGTTGACTGGAGGAGGTCAAGTGGTTAAGTAGGCCGAAGCTGAATAGGCACAGAGTTCGAGGCCGACTGCTCAAACAGGCTAAGAGGCTGAGTCTCCACTTGAGTCGATGAACGACGAGTGCTGAGACCGACTGGACGTGGAGGCCGAGTGGGCCGAGAGCTCGAGGCCAACTGTTTGAAGAGGCCGAGAGGCCGAGTGACTTAGGCCGATGACGAGTAAGCCGACCTGCGCACTGAGCAACAACGTTAGTGGGACCTCAGATTTTGTCGGAGGGGAGACCTCTCCGACGCTCAAGTCAGAACCATGACATCTGGCAAAAGGTCAGTAGCTGAGTAGGGAGTGGAGAGTCCTCTCTTTCTTTTTTATGCCTTTGGGTCTTTTTTATAAGAGGGAGTAAGTTAGCACTTTATGTTACAGTTGATGTAGGACTATTTTGCTTGCATCTTGTAGAAGAGACACATGTCCTTAGAAGGGAACATAAATTACCCTCATCATAAATAAAATATTACATAAATAGTTTCTAAGATTCAAATGCTTTCACAAAAAATAACTAAATGAAATGAAAAATTTCTTTCAAATAAAAATTACATCTAACACAGCCAAAGCCTCCGATAGATGGAGCTTCTACAACAATCCTAACACATTTTAGTTACAAAGTTCCCCGTTTCACGTAGAGTCATAAGCATGGTAAACTTTCACTGTGATAAATTAAAGCCCGCCTTCTGTTCCCTTTGACGCGAACTGCACCTTAAACATATGGTTATCTTGCAAGTTATACGAAATCATGAGTCCATGTCATGTGTCCAAGCCTAATTTAACAACTTAAGACTTTGGCCCTACACATGAGAGAATGCCATTTCTTGGACTCAATTACAAGTTTATTTTTCTTGCTTATTTTTTTTAATGTTCTATTTAAATCTAAATTTGGTTTCTCACAAACGTCGTTAAAAAGATGTTGGGTCGGAAATTTGTCCGATCTGAATAAGACGGTTGAGACTCTCCAAATGGCAGAAGGCTCCCCACACTCCTGTTGGGATCGCTGTGTCGGGATCCGATCCTAAAACGCAGCGGAATAAAGAAGTTCGGGATCGGATCTGTCCCGTTTCGGTCGTTAAAACTAAAACCGATGTAGATCGATTTACCTTGCGCGGATTCGAATCCGCGTCCGTTTTCCGGTTCCGTCGGAGCGATGCCGCAAGTCGCGCAGATGCCCGACCTCTAGCGGTATCCACGCGGTTCTCCTCGCGATGGATCGTCCTCGCTTCCTCGTTCGCTGCGGCGCTCGAAGATCCCGTCTAACTGCGCGTGATCCGCCGCGACATGCGGATCCAGATTCCCCGTCGAACGGGAAGTGGAGCAGTTGGGAACGGCACGCCCAGAGGAGAGAGAAAGTGGGGAAGAACGAATGACGGCTAGGTCAGGGTTGCTGGCCCCGGACGTAGAATCCGTTCTTTTATAAAAAGTCAGTTTGCGGTTTTTCATAAAAACCCAGACTTATCCGAAATCCTGTCGGATTATCCATCGACTTGAAAACCATTTGCGTGTGACCCTCTAGGCCCAAATACCAGTCCAGTTAATAGTCCATTAAGTCCAGTAACCCTTTACTGACCCACTGAATTAATTAATATCCTTATATTCAATTAATCAGCCGAATTTAATGTCCCAGAATAAATTCGGACGGACTGCCGATCACGTTGGATGCCAAGCAACATCGCGTGGTCCTAGATGGAACTGGGGTTATCGCAACCCTCTATTGGAACCTTTCTGTCATCGGTTAGCGCGCGGATATAATCCTTCATCCGTACAATGTTCCCGAATCGACCTAGGGCATGGTTTACTGTTAAACCCTATTTGGTCGATTCACTTGAATCAGATGCTGCTAATCTGAATCCGATAACTCCTTATCGATTACAGAGTCCGCCCTGGCCAGGGACTTTAAGCGCATCATTCCCGGAACATTCTCTCTCAAACAACCGAGAGCGGATGATCCCGTATTGAACACACAATTACCTTCGAGGGCATTTTCCTGAACCCGATCACTTGACTTATTGATATCCCATGGTTAGGGATTCGTTCGTCAAGGTCAAAGCTCAGAAACCTACCAACAAGGTATCCTTGGAGTCTCAGGTCCAAGGATCATCCACGCAACCGTGACAATTGAATCGAGCTGGTTAACAGTGAGGTGATTACCATCCAGCGATTCATAGTCGGATCAGTTCAGTGAACTCATTCTCCAATGAGCACCTATAGGTTCAGCATAGTGTCTCCACACAAGTGACTTATGGGATCAGTCACCCTCATCATATGAGCTGAAGTAACCTATACTAGTCTATCCGGATGTTCGATGTCCTATCTCAAACATCCTATGACTAGGAACAATTAAGAACATATGTTTATAAGTCTTTGGTCCCGTAATTATGATCTCATCATAATCCAAAGACTATTGCACATGTTCATGGACTTCATCGTGATTCGATGAACACATATCGAATTAATTACACACAATGAATTATTGCCATTTATTAATAATCTGAATATATACACAGTATCGGATTGGCTTTGAGACCATCTAATACTAACAATCTCCCACTTGGACTAAAGCCAATCACTTTTATACAGAATACCCATATTCTCTAAGTGACGCTCAAAAACATTTTGAGACAAAGGCTTTGTAAGTGGATCTGCTATGTTGTCGGCTGAGGGAACTCTTTCCACCACGACATCTCCTCGAGCTATAATCTCTCTGATCAGATGAAAGCGCCGCAGAATGTGCTTCGACTTCTGATGAGACCTCGGCTCTTTCGCTTGAGCAATCGCCCCATTGTTGTCACACAGCAGTGGGACGGGACCAGATATGCTTTCCACCACACCAAGATCGCTGATGAATTTCTTCATCCACACAGCTTCCTTGGCGGCTTCAGCAACAGCAATATACTCGGCTTCTGTTGTCGAATCAGCAGTGGTTTCCTACTTGGAACTTTTCTAGCTCACCGCTCCCCCGTTGAGTGTGAAAATAAAACCTGATGTTGACTTGCTGTCGTCAGGATCAGACTGAAAACTCGAGTCAGTGTATCCTTGCAGCTTTAAGTCTCCTCCTCCATAGACTAGAAATAGATCCTTAGTCCTTCTCAAGTACTTAAGGATGCATTTCACAGCCTTCCAGTGTTCATCACCTGGATCTGCCTGATGTCTGCTCGTAACACTTAGAGCATATGCTACATCAGGTCTGGTACATAGCATGGCATACATGATGGACCCTATGGCAGAAGCATAAGGGACTCTATCCATCATTGCCCTCTCTTCAGGTGTCTTGGGAGACTGACCTTTAGAGAGTGAAATTCCATGTCTCATCGGTATGAGACCTCTCTTGGAATTTTCCATGCCAAACCTTTTGACAATGGTTTCTATGTACATGGATTGGGTTAAAGCCAGCATCTTCTTTGATCTATCTCTATAGATCCGTATTCCCAATACGTAAGATGCTTCTCCCAAATCCTTCATGGAGAAGTTCTTTGACAGCCATATCTTTACTGATGACATCATTCCTACATCATTCCCAATGAGTAGGATGTCGTCAACGTAAAGAACCAGAAATGTGATTGCACTCCCACTGTTTTTCTTGTATACACAGGGCTCATCTTCATTCTTAATGAAGCCATAAGATTTGATCGCCTCATCAAATCTTATGTTCCAGCTTCGGGATGCTTGCTTCAGTCCATAAATGGACCTCTGCAACTTGCATACCATGTCTGGAGATTCTTTGGATGTGAATCCTTCTGGTTGTATCATATACACCTCCTCCTCAAGGTTTCCATTGAGGAAGGCAGTCTTCACATCCATCTGCCAGATTTCATAATCATGGTAGGCAGCAATGGCAAGAAGAATTCTGATGGACTTAATCATAGCAACGGGTGAAAAAGTTTCGTCATAGTCAACACCTTGTCTTTGACGATAGCCTTTTGCCACTAATCTTGCCTTATAAGTCTCAATATGTCCATCTGCACCGATCTTTCTTTTAAAGATCCATTTTCAGCCGATAGGTACTATACCATCGGGTAAATCCACCAAGTTCCAAACTTGGTTGATGTACATGGACTGTATTTCAGAATTCATAGCTTCCCGCCATTTCCCGGCCTCTGGACTTTCAATGGCCTCCCGGTAAGTCTTGGGATCATCATCCTCATTATAGAGTATCCTTGAACCATCCAAATTAATATGTCCCACATATCTTTCTGGTGGTTTAGGTACTCTTTCAGACCTACGAGGTTCCTGTGTATCAATTTGAACAGGTTCAGAAACTGATGGTTCATCTGATGAACCATTGCCAGTTTGTGGGTCTGGAACTTCTTCCAGAATTACTTTACTCCCACTGTCCTTCTGGAGAATATAATCTTCTTCCAAAAAGACAGCTCTCCTGGCCACAAACACCTTTTGTTCGCCAGGATGATAGAAGTAATATCCATAAGTTTCCTTTGGATATCCCACAAATCTGCATTTGTCAGTTCTGGATTCCAGCTTATCTGCGTCATGTCTTTTAACATGAGCAGGACATCCCCAGACTTTAACATGTTTAAGGTCTGGTTTCCTTCCATTCCATATCTCATATGGAGTGGTTTCAACATATTTGCTGGGTACCTTGTTCAGGATATACATAGCCGAACTAAGTGCATATCCCCATAAGGACACTGGTAATTTGGACATGCTCATCATGGATCGCACCATTTCCATTAATGTGCGATTTCTCCTTTCTGATACACCATTCATCTGAGGTGTATAAGGAGGTGTAAGCTGAGAAAGGATACCATTATCCTTTAAGTATTTAATGAACTCAGTACTCAAGTATTCACCACCCCGATCAGATCGGATGGTTTTTATACTCTTTCCTGTTTGTTTTTCTACTTCATTCTTAAATTCTCTGAATTTCTCAAAGGCTTCAGATTTATACTTCAATAAGTATACATATCCAAACCTTGAGTAATCATCAGTGAATGTAATGAAGTATGAGAAACCACCAATGGCTTGGGTTGACATAGGACCACATACATCTTAATGTATCAGTTCTAATATGCCTTTGGCTCGTTCTCCAGTTCCACTAAATGGAGACTTAGCCATTTTACCCATTAAACATGACTCACAGGTTGCATATGATTCATAATCAAATGGATCCAAATATCCATCTTTATGCAACCTTTGGAGTCTGTTTTCACCAATGTGTCCAAGCCTACAATGCCACAAGTAGGCTTTGTTCATTTCATACTTACTTCTCTTAATCGAAGAACCGATATGTAAATTATCATGAGACACATTCAATAGATACAATCTATTGGACAAAATAGCAGAAGCTATTAATTTATTTCTGAAATAAATTGAACAACTATTGTTCCCAAAATTTAAATTGTATCCAATTCTATCTAAACATGAAATAGAAATGATGTTCCTTATTATGCTAGGTACATAATAACATTCATCTAATATAAATGTGTCTCCGGATGGTAGCTTGAGCCTCACTGTCCCCACAGCGATCGCCGCAACTCTTGCGCCGTTACCTAGTCTCAGCTCCACCTCGCCGGTCCTCAGCTTACGCCTTCTTGTCAGTGCCTGCACAGAATTGCAGATATGAGATACACATCCAGTATCTAATACCCATGATGTACAATCTCTTATTGACAAGTTTATATCTATCATATAGATACCTGAAGCGTCCTGCTGCTTCACAGTTCCTTGAGCCTTGTCCTTGAGGTATTCCTTGCAATTCCTCTTCCAATGCCCTTTCTGGTGACAGTAGAAGCAATCACCTTTCTCAGCACTTTTACCCTTGTCTTTCTTGGTGACCTTTGCCTTTCTCTGAACCTTATTCTTATTCTTTCGAAAAGCTTGGACTGCAAGTCTTTTCCTGTTGGTCTTACCAACCATTAGGACTTGGGGTTTATCCTTCACAAGGTTCCCCTCAGCAGTCTTTAACATGTTCAGCAGTTCAGCTAAGGTGGCCTGGATCTTGTTCATGTTGAAATTGACAATGAACTGAGCATATGAAGGTGGAAGTGAAGACAACACAAGGTCTGTGTGCATCTCCTTGGGAAGTGTAACCCCAAGAGCATCCAGCCTCTCCCCCCATTCAATCATCTTCAGCACGTGATTCTGTACCGAAGTTCCCTCTGCCATCTGAGCCTTGAACAGATTCTTCGATATCTCATATCGTTCGATTCTGCTCTGCTCACCAAAGAGCTCCTTCAAATGGAGCATGATGGATCTAGCATCCATCTCTTCATGTTGCCTCTGCAACTCATTGCTCATAGAGGCTAACATATAGCATTGGGCCATGGTGGAATCCTCCTTCCATTTTTCATACGCTATCATTTCCTCCTCTGGAGCATCTAATGCTGGTTCAGCAGGAGGTTCAGTATCCAAGACGTAGGCAATCTGCTCAGACCTGAGGACTATCTTCAGGTTTATGAGCCAATCTGAGTAATTGGTGCCTGTCAAACGGTTGGCATCAAGTATGCCTCGCAACGGGTTATGATGCGACATTCTCGTCTACAGGAGATAATCAATTGATAATTAGCAGATATTCAGATTATCTAAAACAAGATATGGTCTTTTATTATCTAGTTTTACTCCCACTAATTTTCGACGGACTGTATAACCTTCAGATATACAGAACGGGAGACGCCGACTGTCTCCTAGTGGGGATTAGAATCTCCAAGCATCACAGTATGACCTCGGGTAAACACATAGTATCATACTGCTATCTCAGAGCAATCATCTCATGATAATTGCAACTCCTTGCAATATCCGATCGTACTTCGGCTCCCAAGTTTAATGGTCCCGGGTAAACACAGTAGACCATTATCCCCGGTCTAAGCTTTACCATCAATACGTGACAGAGTAAAGTAGAAACATAGTTCCCGGGTAAACACGTGGATGACTATATCGTTCCTCTACTCTTATCCAAAGGCATCTCATGCCATGATCAACAGTCCTCTCATCAGTTAATGACAGACCTCGGGTAAACACATAGTATCTGCCACCACCAAATTGAGTTCTATTAATCATATTGATGGAGAGCCACGCGGTACATTCTCAATGACTCGCGCTACAGCTTAGAGTTTGTAACGAAGGTTTTGCTTATTTAATTTGATCTCATCCTAGGTGATAGTATTAAATATATCGAATATATTTATTAATACTAATAACCTAGCAAATATAAAGCACACGCATCACATACATGTCATTAGTGTGGTCATGGACGGCACTGCGGTTTGACTTGAGCCAGACAGTCAAACGCACACATTCACACAATATAACAACTTATATCATGAGTCTGCAAACCCATGAATGTAATGAACTCCTTCATTTTCATCTGGTCAGCAGTTGTGGATCATCCTCGCTCCGCGCGCATCCGCCTCGAGTAAATTACATCGTAATTCTCAATTACATGATAATTTAAATGAGGAAGCCTTATGGCGATTACATCGAGGTGGAAGATAGAAGTACAATGGAATATGAGAGGGAGAGGTTCGCAGACCTCTATTTATTAATACACAATAAACCACACAATCACATTCCACATCCACAATTAATGCTCGTCCATGACCACCATGTGTTTTATTAAACAAACCACACATGAATTGCGCATCAAATGGCTAAATAAAATTTTCGAAAATAACTTATAATTTTGGTTTCATAAAACCAGGGAACAATCAAAATTGGATTTAGGATTTTCGAAAACTTTAGTATTTATTTCAAGCATGCTAATTTAAATCTAATTTAAACAAGCAAATAAATGCACATCAATAAGTGCACATTAACTCCAAATAGATGCATTTACAACATTCCATGCTAATTATTTTACAGACATTAAAAAATTAATTTAACAATTAAATTAATTCTCTTTAATGTCAAGATAATCTAACAATTAGATTAAAACAAACTTGATTAACAACAATTGTTAAATAAAACATAATTCCAAAAATTATGGGACCTTTAACAGTAAAATAACAGACCTTAATTCATTTAAAATCCAATTTTAAATTTAAATTAAAAATCTGTTATTTAAAAGGGCCATTAAGTAATTTAAAACGAATTAAAATGGGTTAAATATAAAGGAAATAGGGCCAGCGGACCAATGGTCCGGGCCGGACCCTGGGCTGAGCCCAGCCGGTCCCTGGCTCGGACCCAGGTCCGCCCACAAGGGCACGGACCTGGTCCGGGCCCAGGGCCGGGCTGGCTTGGACCCGAGGGCCCGGTCTGGGCCCATCGGGCCCGCCCCCCCCACCCGAGCGCAGCTAGGAAACCCTAGCTGCGCGCAAGTGAGGGGCGGCGGCTCCCTGCCGCAGGCAACCTGCCCCGCAGGTGCCGGCCGGCAGGGCCCTGGCCCCTTTGGAGGCCGCCGGCACCCAGGGGCGGCGGCGACGGCGCCGGCAACCCCCTTGTTTTCTTTGTTTTTCAAGCAAAAATTTAGAAATAGGAGGGGGCTCGGTCGTCCTCCCCGTTGCCGGCCATGGATCATCCTGACCACCATCAACATCGTGGAGGGAAGCCCATGCTCCAGCGAGCCATCCCCAACGTTTGGGGTGCCCATGGACATGCCGACGCGATGCGTTCTTCGTCAGACGAAGAACACGAAATAACCCAAATTAAAATCCGATTTTAATCACAGTAAATACTCTGTGATCATCCCATGATCACAACACAAGTGATTAAAATCAAAACTATGCATGGAATTGATTATAAACGCATTAATTTGGAGACCGAAACGGCGAAAACACAGTGGAACCTGGCTCTGATACCACTGTTGGGATCGCTGTGTCGGGATCCGATCCTAAAACGCAGCGGAATAAAGAAATTCGGGATCGGATCTGTCCCGTTTCTGTCGTTAAAACTAAAACCGATGTAGATCGATTTACCTTGCGCGGATTCGAATCCGCGTCCGTTTTCCGGTTCCGTCGGAGCGATGCCGCAAGTCGCGCAGATGCCCGACCTCTAGCAGTATCCACGCGGTTCTCCTCGCGATGGATCGTCCTCGCTTCTTCGTTCGCTGCGGCGCTCGAAGATCCCGTCTAACTGCGCGTGATCCGCCGCGACATGCGGATCCAGATTCCCCGTCGAACGGGAAGTGGAGCAGTTGGGAACGGCACGCCCAGAGGAGAGAGAAAGTGGGGAAGAACGAATGACGGCTAGGTCAGGGTTGCTGGCCCCGGACGTAGAATCCGTTCTTTTATAAAAAGTCAGTTTGCGGTTTTTCACAAAAATCCAGACTTATCCGAAATCCTGTCGGATTATCCATCGACTTGAAAACCATTTGCGTGTGACCCTCTAGGCCCAAATACCAGTCCAGTTAATAGCCCATTAAGTCCAGTAACCCTTTACTGACCCACTGAATTAATTAATATCCTTATATTCAATTAATCAGCCGAATTTAATGTCCCAGAATAAATTCGGACGGACTGCCGATCACGTTGGATGCCAAGCAACATCGCGTGGTCCTGGATGGAACTGGGGTTATCGCAACCCTCTATTGGAACCTTTCTGTCATCGGTTAGCGCGCGGATATAATCCTTCATCCGTACAATGTTCCCGAATCGACCTAGGGCATGGTTTACTGTTAAACCCTATTTGGTCGATTCACTTGAATCAGATGCTGCTAATCTGAATCCGATAACTCCTTATCGATTACAGAGTCCGCCCTGGCCAGGGACTTTAAGCGCATCATTCTCGGAACATTCTCTCTCAAACAACCGAGAGCGGATGATCCCGTATTGAACACACAATTACCTTCGAGGGCATTTTCCTGAACCCGATCACTTGACTTATTGATATCCCATGGTTAGGGATTCGTTCGTCAAGGTCAAAGCTCAGAAACCTACCAACAAGGTATCCTTGGAGTCTTAGGTCCAAGGATCATCCACGCAACCGTGACAATTGAATCGAGCTGGTTAACAGTGAGGTGATTACCATCCAGCGATTCATAGTCGGATCAGTTCAGTGAACTCATTCTCCAATGAGCACCTATAGGTTCAGCATAGTGTCTCCACACAAGTGACTTATGGGATCAGTCACCCTCATCATATGAGCTGAAGTAACCTATACTAGTCTATCCGGATGTTCGATGTCCTATCTCAAACATCCTATGACTAGGAACAATTAAGAACATGTGTTTATAAGTCTTTGGTCCCGTAATTATGATCTCATCATAATCCAAAGACTATTGCACATGTTCATGGACTTCATCGTGATTCGATGAACACATATCGAATTAATTACACATAATGAATTATTGCCATTTATTAATAATCTGAATATATACACAGTATCGGATTGGCTTTGAGACCATCTAATACTAACAACTCCTACAAGGCAAACACCAGGTCAGAGGAGACCACGGTTGCAATTCGAGGGTACCCCCTCCGATGCCTAAGTCAGATTATGTAAAAGTGAAGAGAAAGAGAGTAAAGACTCAGATTGTAGAACATACCTTCTGAGAGTACTGAGGGGTTCCTTTTATAAGGACGAACCGAGGTGATAGTTGAGTCTGATTGGAGAACGTATCAGAAGAGCTTGGTTCGATCCCCAAGCGGGACGAGACTCTAACTTCCCTTATCTGACTCTTGTTCCCTTATCTGGGACTCTGAAATTGATTCAGAAGAGACTTCCTTCAGTAGGAAGTCTTCCCATGCCCGCAGAGCATCGGAATCCGTTTCGAATTAAAAGGCTCTTTGTTAGAGCCTGTATGCATGGGCCCACTTGCTGAAAGGTCCATCCGTCCCTGGCAAGAGGCTAGAGCGTCTCTTTACGGGTCGGCCCGCTTAGCAAATGAGCCACCGAAATCGGATCCTCTAAGGGCTCAATCACAAGTTTATTTTTTAATGTTCTATTTAAATCTGAATTTAGCTCCCATGAATTTTTAATTAATGGGTAAGAGAAAAATCTAACCATAAAAAGGACTAAGCTTTTCAGAATGATAGCATTTGCTTTGTAGGGCTATTTTTTTTAGTGAATGTGATATGCTTTAGAACAGTGCAAGGACACGACTAGAAAAAAGTGCAATGACCACCCAAGATCCTGAGAGGCCTTGAAGGCTGAAGCAAAGACCACCTTTTTCTTTGTCCCCCTAGTGGAATAATAAAATGCTTCCCTTATTCCATTGTGGGTGGGTGGTTTTGTATGATGGGGTAGTTGGTCTCTCCCTGCTTTGAATTGTAAATTCCTCTTTATGCCCCTCTTTGTCCTCCACTCTCAAAAGGGAGCCATGCACAGAAAGGCCCAATGGTACTTGCAACCCTTCTAAGGAACACACCCAAAGATAATTAAGGAGAAGACAACCTTTATCTTCACCTTTCCAAATCCTTGATATTGTAAATTATTCAAGGAAAATTATTTAACATGGTTTACCGTACCGGATCGACTCGGGCAATTCGTACTGTATCACAACGAATCTGAGTTGGTACGACTCGACCGAACCTGTACAATTTAATCATGCGATTCGTACGAATCAACACATCGAATCATGCGAAATTCGAGTCGATCCAACTCTTCGATAGGGCGAACCCTGCTATTTAGACAACTCGTAAGTTTAACTCCCTCAATGAGCACTTCAAAATTCCAAGGCAGCACGACTCTCCAAGCATCTTTCTTTACTTTTGGGTCTCGTCTGAACATGTTCCTTAAAGACTGCCCTCTTTGAATCTTTCCCCTTCTTTTTTTAGTCCCCTGCAACTTTTTCTTTTCTTTTTCGTACCTTACCCGCTCCCCTATTCATTCCTTCGAGGGAGCCATCACCTCCCTTTTGCAAAGAGCTAAAGGCAGAGAAAAAAGAGCCAGCGAAGTCAGTGACATGTCTTCTCTCCTGTTTCACTTCCGTATGTGAAAATTTTGGCAATGGGAATGCCTACGCCCCCCATCCCCACTCTTCATCCTTTTGGCTATTATTCTTAGTTTTTTTTTATATATATATCCCTCAAAATAACGTATTTGCATGTATACTTCTAATTCTCACATATTATCATCAATATCCCTGCAATCTTCAAAATGTTACATTTATATCTCTTAATCTAATAGTTTGACATAAATACTCTTAAATTTACTAATATTTTGCATATATATCCCTAAATATATTAAATCTTGCATTTTGTACACCCGATACATCTAAGGATGTCACGATTTATGCAATATTTTTGACATATTTTGTTGAAATTAACCTAAGTTTGATAGAAAAGACAAAAATGGAACATTTTGAAGATTGCCGAGATGTTAATGATAATATGTGAGAATTGAGGGTATATGTGCAATTACGATGTTTTTGAGGGGTATATAAGCAAAAAAATCCTTATTCTTATTTGCATAAAATAGCATCTCAAGAGTTGTTTGATGTATTATAAAATACTCTTTTATCATGCTTTCTTATTTTTGGGGTAACTAAATTATTAGCTTTCAAAATGCCTCAGGTGACATCTTTTTCCCATGCCAAAAGTATTGCCACAACTCACTCCACCCTCTTGCAAGTATATCATAGTGATCCAAATCAAACATTTTGGATCGTTAAAGCCCAAAGAATTTATTATTTTTAAAACGATGATTTTAGAATCAAAGAACAAATGTTTTGTAAAAAATCAAATAAGGAATTTTTGGACATATACCCTTACAAACTATATTTACATTATACCACTAACTTTGTCATACACCAAAACTATCCCTCACATTCTTTGATTGACAATGGTTATATCCGTCCAGTCAAGACAAACTCCAAATAAACATGCCATAAAGATTTGGTAAAGAATGTTGATTTTAATGAAATATCTAAATCATGGTCTTGTGCACCGGATCTGCTCATAATAATTTGGACTATTTGTACCGTATAAGGACGAATCCAAATATGTGCGATTCGACCAAATCTATGTAATTTAAAAGAATTTTTTCATGCACTTAACCTAGTCTGTGTAATTTAGTATCAGTTTGTTTGCAGAATAGCTTAAACCAGAATAAGGAGGAAGGGATTTCTTAACCTAGAATAAGAGGTATTTTAGTTTGGTAAGTAGTTGGTATTCCACCTAGAATAAGTAGAATTGCACTGCGCTATTCCAAGTGATTTGGTAGGAATAAGTAGAATAAAGAAGAGAATAAAGAGTGGAATAAAGAGTTCAAAATACCCATGTTGTCCTTGTATATGTTATTTTGAATTTTTATATTTTTCAAATCTTGCTTATTAATATGTATAATATTATTGAGTTTGTCAACTATTTTTATTTTAATTTCCTGTTAGTAACACACGTTACAATAGTAATGTATAAATTAATTCTAAAGTTAAATCATTTAATTTCTTCAAACTCAAATTTGATGATTTAACAGAATATCTTGTTAAAAATAAATTTATAATAAAATATGTTAATTTGTAACATCTGGTGATTAAAATTATGTTTTTCTCAATTTGTATAACACTCTGTGATCGTACATTCAATTACGCTAAAAATTACATACACAAAAACAGTTACCATAAAAGTCAGTTGCAAAAATTATGAAATTCAATAAAAAAATTTTCAATTTTACAATATCCGTTATAACTGAAAAAAAATATAATGCATCATTCATGAGCCTCCCTTTTAACTAAATCCACACGCAAAATACCTCCTGGAAGTACGTACGCATTGTACCCCTGTTAAAAAAATTTAATAGATTCTATGCAACAAATATGAAATTAAAGTAAAAAATGAGAACATTAAAATTACAATACCTACCATTGTTATAACCTCACCATCCATCAGTACACTGTGAAATATTAATCATTTCAAGGCTCAGAAACGTGTACGTAATATACAAAATATCATTGTCCACTGGGGTTGCTCCAAGCAGTGGAGCCATCCTACTAATAGACTCAATTAAATTTTTTCATCATCGCCCATAATGACCGAATTAGGAACGTGCAATTCTACCCTCCTGGTATCCAATTATCCTCAATGGACATGCGTCCTTTGCAGGCTCAGAAATAGGAACTTATCATTGTCCACTAGGGTTGCTCCAAGCAGTGGAGCCATCCTACCAATAGACTCAATTAAATTTTTTCATCATCGCCCATAATGACCGAATTAGGAACGTGCAATTCTGCCCTCCTGGTATCCAACTATCCTCAATGGACATGCGTCCTTTCCAGGCTCAGAAATAGGAACTTATCATTGTCCACTGGGGTTGCTCCAAGCAGTGGAGCCATCCTACCAATAGACTCAATTAAATTTTTTCATCATTGCCCATAATGACCGAATTAGGAACGTGCAATTCTGCCCTCCTGGTATCCAACTATCCTCAATGGACATGCGTCCTTTGCAGGCTCAGAAATAGGAACTTATGGTTCGATAAAATCATTATCCAGTGGGGTTGCTCCAACCAGTGGAACTATCCGACCACTAGACTCATTTCTATTATTTCATCATTGCCCATAATAAGCGAATGAAGAGCATGTAATTTTGCCCTCCTGCTATCCAAATAACCCACTGAGATATGGTTGCACTGATGCCATCCGATCATCCCAGTGTGGCAATAGATAGGGTTGCAAAATTCCATGCACCGTTCGCAGGCTCGAAAAGAGGAGGATGGTTCGATAAAATCATTGTCCAGTGGGGTTGCTCCAACCAGTGGAACCATCCATCCAATAGACTCATTTATATTAATTCCTCCTGCAAAAAAAAATAAAAAAGGTACTCAGTACAATGTTTAAGTCAACAAAAAAGTAGAGAAATTAATTTGGAATAATTCTTCACAAAAATAAAATACTGCAGTTGAATAAGGTAAAGTGCTAAAAATGAAATGTTCAACATACGCAATAATTAATATCCGTACATAAAGCATATGAAAAATCAAACATCACATACGCAAACAGACAATAAAGTAAAATGCGAAGAGACATGCGGAACAAAGCACCAAAGAGGAGGCATGACGAAGACAACTCATGTCCATAGTGCGTTAGCAATCGAGTCCCTATTGTGCCCTCCTAGTGTAACCTCAGCCCGGCTAAGAGGGATGTCAATAGGAACATCGTCATCACCACCATCCTCACCAACTGCTTCTTCATTGTTCTCGCAGTTGAGGTAATAGTCATGTCCCTGAGATCGACGAATAAAGTTATGAATAACAGCGCATGCAATAACCATCTTCCTTTGTGTCGCCCAGGGGTACATGTTTCCCTCCTTTAGCGTCTGAAACCGATTCTTCAAGACGCCGAATGCTCTCTCAACAACATTCCTTAACTGAGCATGATGGTGGTTGTACTTCTCTTCTTTATTCGCATATGCCCCATTATGTTCCCCGCGAAATGATGCCAAGTGATATCTTTGGCCACGATATGGAGTCAAGAAACCACTTGAGTTTGCATACCTAGAATCAATCAGATAATACTTTCCACGAGGAACACTGAATGCGCCTTCCTCCAAAGCCCATCTAAGCACCCGCATGTCGGCAGCCGATCATTCCCAACCAACTGCAACGTATTGGAAGGTGAGGTCGAATGACACGACACCCATGACATTCTGGCTGATGAAACCTTTGCGGTTTCGGAATCGTCCGTGCAGTGTCCGTGGCACATTTGCCAACACATGCGTGCCGTCGATGGCTCCAATCGCATCCTACATGGTTGTAAAAAGAAGATGTGTGGAAGAACATTTATCAGTCAATGTGTACATGTACATCACGACTAACGTAAAAAATGCACAGTAGCAATGTGGTCACCTTGAAGTACGGGTAGAACGTTTGCTTTCCCCGGATGTGCGGATGACACTCACGAACTTGAGCGTGTGTAGGCAGCTGAATAAAGTCGTACTTTAACTCAGCTATCTGGTTTGTGACCAAGTTGACATACCGACTAATAGTATGAGAAGAGTGTTGGAACCGCTCGCACATGGCTCCCGTTGCAACGCCATGGCCAGCAGCATATAGGAACATGCCAAGTTGCTCTGTCGCTGTCACATGCCGCGAGTCCCTCAAAAGGCCACGACTCACAAGTAGATCACGGAGTTGTAAAAACATAGAAGGATGCACTCGAAACATGTGGTAAGACCTTTCGTCATGGCCGTCTAATATCTCATGGATCCATGTGTGGCCGGATAGAGCAGAGTTATGCATACGTCGGCGTACCCGTGGAACGTATTCATTTTCAATGTCCTCAATAATTGTCTCCTCAATCACATTCAACAGTTGTTCGTTCTCTTCCAGGAACTCCAACACAGCATCAATAAATTCTACATAGAAGACATTGTAATAAGTGGGACAGAATGTTACATAAACTTTACTCAGACCAAAATACATACATAAGAAAGTACAATACAAATTAGAAAGTTCAGATAGACATAACTAGAATGGTAACTAAAATGATGAGAAGGATGACTACAATGACACACAACAATATGATTACAACAAACGGTTGCCAGTGAAATTGAGCAGCGCGAATAAACGAAGTAGGTGCCCTTGCAGGTAGTTGCTCAGATGTGCTGGGCACATCGTAATACCGAGGAACTTCTGTTCGCCTCTCTGGACATTGTTGGACAATACCAGAGATCACACACTCGGCCTCCTCAATTGAATGGAAGCCTTTATAACGAGCCCCTGGGTACCCATTAACTTGGGCAAAACATTCAGGCCAACTGAAATAAAGTCCTGGCTCACGCCCAACCCAAACAACATAACATTTGTACCGTCCCATACCTACAAATTTATAAAATACCTGCATTTACTTGGATGAGTACCCATGGAACTAAAACATAATGAACACGCAACAACTATGAATAAGAATATAAGAAATCCGAATAGGAGTTACAAGTCAACACATAATCCAAGTTAACATAATAAATCACTAACAACAAATCTGAAGAAGAACGTACGTATTACACAACTGAAAATAGATATTAGCCAAATACATCATCCCAGTCAACATCCAAAAAATTACAAATCAACTACCCCACGTGGTGTAACATCCATCGGATCTTCTCCTCATTATTCAGGTTCATAAATATTGCGCGATTCCCCGCATCCTTGAAGAGATCCAAGGAACTCACGAACAAGTCTGGATGTAGGACAGAAACCTCTCGCAATGCGTCTATGCACTCCTTCATAGAAGGAATACGATCTGGCTCCAGGGCTGTGGGCTGTGTCTGGATCGAGGGTGTAGGGACGGATACCATAGAAGCCCTTTCCGCACGTAAATCTATGACAAGGTCAGTCCGCTTTCGAACAACATCAATAAAATCCATGATCACAGTGGGGTCCTGAATTGCCTTTCCCTTCATGTTTAAGGAGACACGTTTCTTGCGCGGAGAGTTGACCTCATTGTTCGAGGCCATGGTTCTAGTTTGGGGTGTAGGAGGGGAAGCCATTTGGGCGGCGGAGACACCTATGACAAAGTCGTCATCTTCTTGCTCTCCGTGAAGTGCGGCAAGAAAGTCATTGACGGGTGTGCGCTGAGACTGAGTACGCATATTGTACTCAGTGTTAGGTTGATCGGGACTGTAATCAGGCACACTGCATGTACGGCGGGTTCCCTCAGCATCTGGACCAAACGTTGTGCTGTTGCTGGCTAGGTATTCCATCTCGGCCTTAAATGGGAAGGGCTTGCCTCTGAGGGAGCTATAATGTAACGACCCGCCACCCTATAATCGGGGATCCAATTACTAAATGGGTACCGAATCATTAATATGGAACCAAACCAGGATCTAGTAAGTCTGGGAAATAAATAATTAACTAAGCTAAACATTCACATCGCATTGAATTGAAATGAAAGTGCAGGAATTAAAATTATTACAATGCGACTCGATACAGCAAATAATTACATATTCCAACTGAAAAGAAATAATTAAACATACAGGCCAGAAATAAATAACAACTACATCGGGGCATACCCCGGAACAACCGCTGAAGACGCTCAACACACGGCCGCACATGCCGCTCTAGGTCTGCTGGGAGTCCTCACCTGAAAACCGCAGGGGTGAGTCTTAAGACAAGACTCAGTAGGGATCCTTCGATCCCCACTGCCCACGCACACACCCACAAGTGCAAAAACATAGCTAACGGTAAGGTAACAAGCACAGTAGTAGGTACAATTCCTAATTCTCAACGTGAAATCACATACAGTCGAAATATAATAACATGCACATTCTCAATCAGCCGATTAGCGAATCCACAACTGTCGTCTCGATAGAACTCGCCGACCGTACAAACAACGGTGGGAAAAACTCGACCCGCTGAGACCAAGCAGTAGCCCTTCGGATAGCACACTAGCTACTCCGGCCCAACTGGCTCAGGTGGCTACTCCTTCCCCCAGCATGAGTGACTCTCCGAATGTACCACTCCGACACCGGTACTAGCTGACCCCGGGGTTCACCAGGTGACCCTCTCTCACTAGGCGTCACCCCGCCCACGCCCCCACCGGCGCTGTGCTCACGCCCCCACCATTACAGGGTGATAAAGCGCTACAATGTCACTCCAGGTCCACAGTAACACAAAACCCAGCACAGTACGATCCGGTCACGTGAAAAGTCTGCGATCGCACAACACACAAGGTAGCACCATCCGGTCATGCAGAATCCATCTCTACAGCGTACACCAAAACATGCACTAACCATCTATCTAGCAGTATGAACACATTTTACTGGCATGAATTAGTGAGGTTTAGTCTTGAATCGCGTCGCCCAAGGCCGACGCCATTCAAGCTCCATGTACAGGTTCATGTAAAACAATCTTCAGAATCAGGCCTTAAAAGGCGTCAACACCAGTGGTCGCCTTTTAAAAGGCGTCGACATCCGCAGACGCCATTCAACACAGAAATCCAGAAATTCCAAAGCCCTTACTCAGGGGATTTCTGCCTTAAAAGGCGTCATGGCTACCCGACGCTATTCAAAATGCGTCGCCCACCCATGACGTCTTTTAGTCCCAGAATCCCCGAACTGGCAGACTCTCTGTCAGGTGATTCCTGTCTAAAAGGCGTCGTGATGGCCCGACGCCATTCAAAAAGGCGTCGTCCATGCATGACGTCTTTCAACCCCAGGAACCAGAGTTGCCATGAGCCCGAGGGCTCCCTTTTAAACCCAAACAACCCTAAAATCACCCAAAAACGGAGGAGAAAGAGGGGCAATACTATCCATAGGAAATTACATTTATAGAAAATCCCCCATATCATCAAAAGAACTCCCAGACATGCTCATTCTACCCCCCAAGACCAATGATCTACAACATGCATAGATGGGGGAAAACATGATTTAAACACGATGCTGTGCGAACCGTCACCCTACTGGACACTCGAACTCCTCTAAGCTTCAAGCCGTCCACCCTTCTCGCCCCACGCCGCCGCCGGTACCGCCGTGGTCGTCCTTGCTCCACCGTGACGTCGGCCGCCGTCCGGAGAATAGAACGCCGCAGTGGAGGTGGAGGTGGTAGTGGTAGGAGCTAGGTAGAGGATGGAGTGGAGGGAGAGATGAAATGGTGGGAGGAAAAGAGGGAAGAGAAGGAATTGCCGTCGGGATCGCCGGAGGGGAAGGAGAGAAAGAGAGAAGGTGAAAAATGAGGGAAAGAAGGAGGGCTCGCGGGGTTAACCAGAGACTGGCTAAAACGCGTCGACATCCACGGACGTCTATTAGGTGACGTGACGGCCGCTCTGACAAAAGTCTGAAACGCGTCGTCCTACATAGACGCCGTTCAGACAACTTGTCAGGGCCGTACTCTGACACACTCAGAGTCGCAGTCCGAAAGGCGTCGTCCTACGTGGACGCCGTTCAGACGACGCGACAGGGCCGTACTCTCGCGGCCCGAAGCCAGCCCACGTGGCACCCACGTGGCAGAACCTAAAACGCGTCTGCAACGGTGGACGCCGTTCAAACCGCGTCTCGCGGGCTCGACGCGAAACAACACAGAACCTCAGCCCCCCACTAGGGCCAGAATTACAGGGTCCGACCCGAAAACCGGATCCGAAAGTCTCGATCCTTACATATAATGTTGACGTGACTGAAAATGAAGAAAAATATGGTGTGTGAAAGTATGGATAATATAAAGTTGTGTGCAGAAAAAG
Source organism: Zantedeschia hybrid cultivar (assembly GCA_030544215.1). Classification (NCBI taxonomy): domain Eukaryota; kingdom Viridiplantae; phylum Streptophyta; class Magnoliopsida; order Alismatales; family Araceae; genus Zantedeschia; species Zantedeschia hybrid cultivar. The sequence continues at coordinate 6,435,699 of JARZZO010000013.1, read as the reverse complement.
TGAAGTTGATCATGGGAGATGCTTACCGATAGGACGTCGTCCCAAGAGTCCTGATGTCCAGGGAAGGGCATCTTGTTTATATCATCTCAGCCCCACCCAGTCCTTTGCTCAAGAAGTACACGCAAAAAGTTGTAATTTTTCTTAAGGGTTTTATATCGATTTTTCAACGTGGAATCTTTGTAGTCCAGGTGCGTCGCGCTATTAAACGCTCCAACGATTTTACGCCAAACCCCTGGCTTGAAGGTTCCTTCGATGCAGTTATGTTTATCAAACTGCTCCGTAAGGAGACTTATGAGGACCCGATCTTGGGCCTCATTGAAGTTGGCAGCTCGAGTGCCCCGAGTCGTCTTCTCCTCTCCGGAGGACAGACGTTTTGTTCCGCCACCTTTAATATTAGGGCAAACAACAATAAAAAAAAAACAGAAAATTGATGTAATCAAAGTATCTCATTTTAAAGGAAGGACAATGCTGCATTTAAAAGGAAACTAATACAAGTAATAAGTTCACTGTGCGAAAAGAAGTCGGAAATGAGGGACAAGAGAACACACCACTGTTAGACATCGTCCTTGCCCGCTTTCTCGCCCTCCTAAATGACCATTCTCAGAATAATCATGCATGAGGCAAGGGCGGCATTAGTGTAAGACTTAGATAAGAATATAATACGAAGGAGATAAAAATGTGGGAACATGGAAGGAGGAGAGAAAAAGCTACATTTATGGACAACAAAAAAGGACTGGATAAAGGTCTGGCATTTTAGTAAGTACTGGCTATTTTTGGCATAACAACCTGGGTGCCCAATGGGGGTCATGGTAGTCCTGCGGTCAGTTCCATCCATTATTAAAACTTACACTGTCGCACTCTTACAGTGCTCCACAAACCATTTTTTAAATGACATAGTATGCATCTGGCAAACATTGGTTTCTATCTTTATAATAGCTTGTCCTCCATGATTACCACAACCCAATGTAATAGTGTACTAGTGACCAGTACAACATATTCTGCAGTTCTGACTGGATAAAGGATGACATGAAAATAAGCATGGCATTTATAAGTTTAACATATAAGAGTGGTTAACACTTTTGCCATGAAAAAAAATGAAAACCTTTCAAGAAGGGCTAGAAGCAGCACATGAAGAAACAAAGAGGCATGGGAAAAAAAATTTATGTTTCTATAGGTCTGGGAATGAATAAATGTAGGGTGGAAAAAATATACATATCAACATACATAAAACCCGATATCTCTACTAACAAAAGAATCAAAAGTAATGCATATGGAATGATACGATGTATCCAAATAGGTACAGAAGACAAAGGGATGACTTAATAAGTATGTATGTTACAGAACATAGGGTCAAGGTAGATTGACAAGCAGGAACAGCAAAAGATAGAAACAAAAGGCATTTAAACTTGCCATACTCTTACCCATACTTTGTAGATTTCCTTCTCAGTAGCTAGCTAGCATGAGAATGCAGATATATTGGAAGCAATTCACTGTTGTGTGTTACAACTTTCCTAATCTGACAACCTTGTGATAGAATCTTGACGGGCTCTGTCATCTCACAAGGATCACTACAAGTAGTTTGGGGTGTGTGTTGTTGCCAAAATGTTAAGGCCTGGAATTCAACATGTGTAACCAGACTCCCAGAAGAAATTTCTTGATTTCTTCAATTTTTTCCACCTTTTAGATATACCCCTTTTGCTGTTAAGGAGAATCATGTCTACCTAAAATCATGCCTACCTCTTTCTTTCAGTTCCCAGGTCTCTGGACTGGACCTAGTGATGGGTGCGGAGGCATGTCAGCTCTCTCAATATATTATTCAGCTAGCTAACGAAATTTCTGAGTGATCTAACCTCCCTTTCTTTTCTTTTGTCATCGTGACGACTCCTAATTAAGATGAGCTAAACTCAGAACCTCAAGCATCCCCTTCCAAAACAAAAAAAAGTTCTCAGGCAATGACCAACAAAAGGAAAGAATGAAGACATAATTTCATGAAAGTAAGGATGACATAATTTCAGACTCCACAGATGGAGCATTATGGAAACCAATTCTCTAATTGTTGATCAGACTAATGGAGTGTCTAATGATGAGGAAAGGAGATGAGAATGAGAGTTCCTCTCCTTCCAAATTTACAAAGAAAAGCTCCTAGAAGCATGGTCCAAATTTCTTTCTCTGTTCTGGAATTGTATAGGTGATCCCAAGTAGAAAGGAGAGAAATCAGAGATTGTGGTTGTGTCCAATTCAAACCTAGGCAGGCAAACAGGGTTTTCCCAGACAGAAAAAATTTTGTCACAGCAGCCAAAAGCTCCCCAAAATCTCAAATACACAGCTTCGGATGACAAGGTATACAGTGGGTTTGCGGAGTGTTGTAGGGTGATCATGACAGACAGTGGGTTTTGGGAGATTTGGTGCAAAAGACAGGCTAATCAGCCCACAAAATACTGGCACAAGTCAAATATTTGTAGGCACATGAGTGAGATATGTTTTGATGCACATAATAAAATGTCAAACAAACAACTTTAGATGACAAGGTATACACCTTCAGCTATATGGTTTACAGATGATAACAACTTCTCAACAAGCATGAATGTAAAGGCAAGAAGACATACATACCAGACCATGGGAAGAGGGAAAAAGGAAAAAAAACAGGCCAGACCATAATTTGACAGGTAAACTAAGGGCCAAGCATACAACATCACATTAACCAGGCCTGATATCACAAAAATCAGAAAAAAATGAATAAACAGAAGCAGATTGTCTATATGATAAATAACCAAAAACAGAAAAAAAAAAAACATACCAGAGCATGTCCTATATGTCTATACAACTTGATCTTTGATTGAACAATATTAAAAATTCTAAATAAATTAAATTATTATTAGACTTGGCTTCAAATTCTACATGTCCATATTTTTGGAAGGTGGCAAAGCCATGGATAATATTAAGGAGAAAATCACATCAAGGGTACAAACATGAAAATCTGGTTATCAGGGAGGTTACCAGTAAAACAGAAACAAAAATACCAAAACCCTTTTGAAAATCTCATTACATGATAAAGGATCTCCATGAAAGTAAGGAAGACATAATTTTAGACTCCACAGATGGGGCATTATGGAAACCAATTGTCCAATTGTTGATCAGACTAATGGAGTGTCTAATGATGGGAAAGGAGATGAGAATGAGAGTTCCTCTCCTTCCAAATTTACAAAGAAAAGCTCCTAGAAGCATGGCCCAAATTTCTTTCTCTGTTCTGGAATTATATAGGTCATCCCAAGTAGAAAGGAGAGAAATCAGAGATTGTGGCTGTGTCCAATTCAAACCTAGGCAGGCAAACAGGGTTTTCTCAGACAGAAAAAATTTAGTCACAGCAACCAAAAGCTTCCCAAAATCTGAAATACACAGCTTCGGATGACAAGGTATACAGTGGGTTTGCGGAGTGTTGTAGGGTGATCATGACAGACAGTGGGTTTTGGGAGATTTGGTGCAAAAGACAGGCTAATCAGCCCACAAAACACTGGCACAAGTCAAATATTTGTATGCACATGAGTGAGATATGTTTTGATGCACATAATAAAATGTCAAACAGACAAGTTCGGATGACAAGGTATACACCTTCAGCTATATGTTTTACAGATGATTACAACTTCTAAACAAGCATGAATGTAAAGGTAAGAAGAGATACATACCAGACCATGGGAAGAGGAAAAAAGGAAAAAAAATAGGCCAGACCATAATTTGATAGGTAAACTAAGGGCCAAGCATACAACATCACATTAACCAGGCCTGATATCACAGAAATCAGAAAAAAATGAATAAACAGAAGCAGATTGTCTATATGATAAATAACCAAAAACAGAAAAAAAAAAAAAAAGGCATACTAGAGCATGTCCTATATGTCTATACAACTTGATCTTTGATTGAACAATATTAAAAATTCTAAATAAATTTAAATTATTATTAGACTTGGCTTCAAATTCTACATGTCCATATTTTTGGAAGGTGGCAAAGCCATGGATAATATTAAGGAGAAAATCACATCAAGGGTACAAACATTAAAATCTGGTTACCAGGGAGGTTACCAGTAAAACAGAAACAAAAATACCAAAACCCTTTTGAAAATCCCATTACATGATAAAGGATCTCCATGAAAGTAAGGAAGACATAATTTTAGACTCCACAGATGGGGCATTATGGAAACCAATTCTCCAATTGTTGATCAGACTAATGGAGTGTCTAATGATGAGGAAAGGAGATGAGAATGAGAGTTCCTCTCCTTCCAAATTTACAAAGAAAAGCTCCTAGAAGCATGGTCCAAATTTCTTTCTGTGTTCTGGAATTGTATAGGTCATCCCAAGTAGAAAGGAGAGAAATCAGAGATTGTGGCTGTGTCCAATTCAAACCTAGGCAGGCAAACAAGATTTTCCCAGACATAAAAATTTTTGTCACAACAGCCAAAAGCTCCCCAAAATCTCAAATACACAGCTTCGGATGACAAGGTATACAGTGGGTTTGCGGAGTGTTGTAGGGTGATCATGACAGACAGTGGGTTTTGGGAGATTTGGTGCAAAAGACAGGCTAATCAGCCCACAAAACACTGGCACAAGTCAAATATTTGTAGGCACCTGAGTGAGATATGTTTTGATGCACATAATAAAATGTCAAACAGACAACTTTGGATGACAAGGTATACACCTTCAACTATATGGTTTACAGATGATTACAACTTCTCAACAAGCATGAATGTAAAGGCAAGAAGACATACATACCAGACCATGGGAAGAGGGAAAAAGGAAAGAAACAGGCCAGACCATAATTTGACAGGTAAACTAAGGGCCAAGCATACAACATCACATTAACCAGGCCTGATATCACATAAATCAGAAAAAAATGAATAAACAGAAGCAGATTGTCTATATGATAAATAACAAAAAACAGAAACAAAAAAAAACATACCAGAGCATGTCCTATATGTCTATACAACTTGATCTTTGATTGAACAATATTAAAAGTTCTAAGTAAATTTAAATTATTATTAGACTTGGCTTCAAATTCTACATGTCCATTTTTTTGGAAGGTGGCAAAGCCATGGATAATATTAAGGAGAAAATCACATCAAGGGTACAAACATTAAAATCTGGTTACCAGGGAGGTCACCAGTAAAACAAAAACAAAAATACCAAAACCCTTATGAAAATCCCATTACATGATAAAGGATCTCTATGAAAGTAAGGAAGACATAATTTCAAACTCCACAGATGCGGCATTATGGAAACCAATTCTCCAATTGTTGATCAGACTAATGGAGTGTCTAATGATGAGGAAATGAGATGAGAATGTGAGTTCCTCTCCTTCTAAATTTACAAAGAAAAGCTCCTGGAAGCATGGTCCAAATTTCTTTCTCTGTTCTGGAATTGTATAGGTGATCCCAAGTAGAAAGGAGAGAAATCAGAGATTGTGGTTGTGTCCAATTCAAACCTAGGCAGGCAAACAGGGTTTTCCCAGACAGAAAAAATTTTGTTACAGCAGCCAAAAGCTCCCCAAAATCTCAAATACACAGCTTCGGATAACAAGGTATACAGTGGGTTTGCGGAGTGTTGTAGGGTGATCATGACAGACAGTGGGTTTTTGGAGATTTGGTGCAAAAGACAGGCTAATCAGCCCACAAAACACTGGCACAAGTCAAATATTTGTAGGCACATGAGTGAGATATGTTTTGATGCACATAATAAAATGTCAAACAGACAACTTCGGATGACAAGGTATACACCTTCAGCTATATGGCTTACAGATGATTACAACTTCTCAACAAGCATGAATGTAAAGGCAAGAAGACATACATACTAGACCATGGGAAGAGGGAAAAAGGAAAGAAACAGGCCAGACCATAATTTGACAGGTAAACTAAGGGCCAAGCATACAACATCACATTAACCAGGCCTGATATCACATAAATCAGAAAAAAATGAATAAACAGAAGCAGATTGTCTATATGATAAATAACCAAAAACAGAAACAAAAAAAAACATACCAGAGCATGTCCTATATGTCTATACAACTTGATCTTTGATTGAACAATATTAAAAGTTCTAAGTAAATTTAAATTATTATTAGACTTGGCTTCAAATTCTACATGTCCATTTTTTTGGAAGGTGGCAAAGCCATGGATAATATTAAGGAGAAAATCAGATCAAGGGTACAAACATTAAAATCTGGTTACCAGGGAGGTCACCTGTAAAACAGAAACAAAAATACCAAAACCCTTATGAAAATCCCATTACATGATAAAGGATCTCCATGAAAGTAAGGATGACATAATTTCAGACTCCACAGATGGAGCATTATGGAAACCAATTCTCCAATTGTTGATCAGACTAATGGAGTGTCTAATGATGAGGAAAGGAGATGAGAATGAGAGTTCCTCTCCTTCCAAATTTACAAAGAAAAGCTCCTAGAAGCATGGTCCAAATTTGTATAGGTGATCCCAAGTAGAAAGGAGAGAAATCAGAGATTGTGGTTGTGTCCAATTCAAACCTAGGCAGGCAAACAGGGTTTTCCCAGACAGAAAAAATTTTGTCACAGCAGCCAAAAGCTCCCCAAAATCTCAAATACACAGCTTCGGATGACAAGGTATACAGTGGGTTTGAGGAGTGTTGTAGGGTGATCATGACAGACAGTAGGTTTTTGGAGATTTGGTGCAAAAGACAGGCTAATCAGCCCACAAAACACTGGCACAAGTCAAATATTTGGAGGCACATGAGTGAGATATGTTTTGATGCATATAATAAAATGTTAAACAGACAACTTTGGATGACAAGGTATACACCTTCAGCTATATGTTTTACAGATGATTACAACTTCTCAACAAGCATGAATGTAAAGGTAAGAAGACATACATACCATACCATGGGAAGAGGGAAAAAGGAAAGAAACAGGCCAGACCATAATTTGACAGGTAAACTAAGGGCCAAGCATACAACATCACATTAACCAGGCCTGATATCACGTAAATCAGAAAAAAAAGAATAAACAGAAGCAGATTGTCTATATGATAAATAACCAAAAACAGAAACAAAAAAAAACATACCAGAGCATGTCCTATATGTCTATACAACTTGATCTTTGATTGAACAATATTAAAAGTTCTAAGTAAATTTAAATTATTATTAGACTTGGCTTCAAATTCTACATGTCCATTTTTTTGGAAGGTGGCAAAGCCATGGATAATATTAAGGAGAAAATCACATCAAGGGTACAAACATTAAAATCTGGTTACCAGGGAGGTCACCAGTAAAACAGAAACAAAAATTCTAGAGAAGAGTAATACTTGCTGAGGAGTGAGTCCAATTAAAAGGGATTCGTTTTTTTATTTTTTCAGTTTTTTGGATGTTTTTTGATCAGAGATCGGATAGTATAGACGTATCGGCCGTTAATGGGTCTGAGTTTAAAAAAAATTATAAAAATAAAAAAATTTAGATTGCACAAACAAGTCAGCAAGAGCAAGTATTACTCATTCGAAAAAATATTTAAAATCTCCCCATTAAAAAAATAAATTTCTATGTGACCCTACCAGAATCAAATGTAGAACCTTTTCTTTTTCTGATCATGATCAGCTGTAAACTAACTATAGAAAGAGGATAATAAGATGTACATGCCTGACTATTAAGCAGCCCTGACAACTATCACATAAATCCGAAAAAATTGAATCAATAGAAGGAGATTGTCTACATGATAAATAACCAAAAACAGAAAAAAGAAAAAAACATACCAGAGCATAAACAAGTCATAGGTAAACTAAGAGCTAAGAAAAAGGGAGGATGATGGAAAATTATATGATATATGCTTTGCCGAGTGTTGTAGGGTGATCATGAAAGAAAGTTGGCTTTGCTAGTTTTGGGAGATTTGGTGCAAAAGATAGGCTGATCATAAAATAAAACCTATTGTGTATGTAAAGTGCTAAAAATTTGGATAGGCTTATCTTGGGTAAGATGCATGCAATAAACAGCTTCGGATGACAAGCTCTGCACATGACGCACACAGCTGCAACCAATTTGCTTCATTTGTTTGAGGCGGGGTAAGGAGGAAATGTTAGGAATGAGTTGTCACCAATGTTAGGAATACATCATCTAATTCAGGAGAAGAATTACATTCGAAATGGGTAAAATGCTCTTCCTGTAGCCGACGAAAGTTGGGGAAAATGGGTAAAATGCTATAACCGTAGGTTCTCGGCACGGCTGGGCTCCGCGTTGGAGGATGACGAAGACACGGTCACCGCAGGGGAAGGAAGATCGGCAGGAAGACGGTGGTTGGAGAAGGATCCACAGCGGGAAGCACCAGCGCCTGATGTTGGAAGAGGTCGTGTACGTTGCATCATTGTAGGCTTAGAAGGAGAGGGGAAACCTCTCTTTAACAAGGCGAGACGACAGAGGAAGATGATGCGATGTTGATGCGCCCACACACTGCAAAATTTGGAGCTACCGCCGTTGGGAAGAGCTCACAGAGAGGAGCCTCGATGCCGCAGCCGTGCCTTCTTTGACCGGGTGAGAAGAAAGCTCAGGGACAGGCGAACGTGATGTGCTTCCGCTGCAGCAGGCAACGATCGGACGGAGGGGAGGAGAACGAACAAGAAGATTGGGAGTTGGGCGACGATGGCGGAGACCTTGGAAGCGCTCGTGAGTTGGTCGGAGCGTGGGGAGGAGAACGCAGAAGGAACGTTGGGAGTTGGGCGACGAGTGTACGGACAGTTTGGAAGCCCATGACTCGGTGGGAGCGTGGGGCTTATTCCGGGCCTATTCCGCTTAAACTCGGGTATAATAATGTAGTATCTAAGTTAAGCAATACCCTGCAACAAAGTAGGTTAAATGGGTTTAGGAGAATAAAGAAGCCTATTCCGGGTCTATTCCGCAAACAAAGCAAGGCTTAAGAGATTCCATATATTTGAAGCACCGAGTGCCCATCCCCCGATGCCCCATCACTTTCAGCTCAGCTTGTCAATTTATTGGTAAGAACGACCTGGACTTTTTTGTGTATGAGAAACTGCAGATGCGAGCAGAAGTGGAAGCCTGAAAGAAGAGAGAGAGAGAGAAGAGAGGGACGGCAAATGTCATTAATTTATAGGAAAACTGTCCTGTCCTCCCTCTGTATCTACGGGCCTGCTTATTTTCTCTTCTGCGTCAGGAAATTCTTTATCCTGTATTTCTTATTTTTTTAGTAGATTTATTTTTTCCTCTCTAACGTTATCAATTTTTTCTAAATAGTATCTCTCTTATTCTATTCACCTGTCCCATCTACGGGCAATAAAGGGGCGCGTCAAATAAATTATATTTTTCAAATCTTATCATCCCATTTTTAATTGGATAGCCTTAAAGAATAAAAAATAAAAAAACAGTAGACTTAGTCCTTAGGTTGTACCCTTCGTTGGAGTTTTATTATCTTATTTTTTTATTTTTAATATATTAAAAAAATTAGATGGTATTGACAAGTAAATCTCATTGGAGATTACTTGTAACCAAAATATTTTTTCAAAATAATAAGTATAGTTCAATATTTATACTATAATACTTTAAAAATTGACTCTTTAATAACTCAATACTTTTACATTTAAAATTTTAAAGACTTAGGTATCGTTTGAAAATAAAGTTGGTTTTAGATCTTCAATCATTAGGAGAAAAAACGAGGGGACAAAAGGGAGATATGCATTGAATACTTTGTTTTTTATTTCTTTTTTCAAAATCTAACTCTATTAAATGTAGAGAGATATAGGAAGAAGAGAGGTATTTTTTCTTGTCTCTCTAACTTTTTCAAACGCTAGTAGTGAAGAGCTTTTGGATGATTAGTGGGAGATAAAACTTTTTTTAAAATCTGAAATTTTTTTAATGCTTGTTTCCAAACGATGCCTTATAATTAAAGAGTTAATGTAATGTATGAGTGTTATGGTCATTCTCAAGAAGATTGTTGATTTGAGGGATGAAAAAATAAATGTTAAGTATTAAATGTTAAGGCATTAAGATATTAATGTATTACCTAATATTTAATTCTTTAAGTGCTTGAAAGAATTAAGTTTCAAAGACTTAAAGAAGTAAATATTAGGTAATATGTTAATATCTTAATGCCTTAACGTTGTAATACTTAATACTTTGCCATTTTAATGCTTATATTTTTGATTCAAAGGGTAGAGTGGCAGAAATGTAATTCTTTCGAAAACATTTCAAAAAAACTTTTTAATATAAAAACTTATTTTTGAAAAAACATTTTAGTTGGAGGTAGCCCCCAATAGGGTCTATCCGTCTATACCATCCGATGTTTTTTGATAGACTAAAAAAAAAAAAAAAAAAAAAAAAGAGATAATAACAGCTTAAGGACTAAAACTTTACTTTTTTTTAATTTTTTTTTTCTAGGGCATCTGATTAAGGATCGGATGGTTGGTTTAGAAAAAGTAATTCATTTGCAGAACTTCTTTATTGCCGCTGACAGGATAGTTGAATAGGACAAAATAACACTGTTACATTATGTTAACTCTTTAATTCTAAGTCTTTAATACTTATGACCTTAATATTTTAAATGTGAAAATATTAAGTTATCAAAGATGTTAACTTTTAAATTTTTATAGTATAAATGTTGAGCTATACTTATTATTTTGAAAAAACATTTTAGTTGTAAGTAGTCTTCAATGGGGTCTATCCGTCCGTATCATCTGATTTATTTTATCGACTATAAAATTTTAAAAATAAAAAAATGAGATAATAAAATCCCAACGAAAGTGCACAATCATAAGGGCTAAGCCTACCGTTTTTCTTTTTCTTTTTTGAACTTTTTAGGCCATCCGATTAAGGATCGGATGGCAATATTTGAAAAAACAATTCATTTGGTACACGCTTTTTCATTGCCACAACGGGACAGGTGAATAGGACAAGGGAGATAATCCTGACCATTTAGAAGAAAATTGATGACCTTGGAGAGAAAAAAAATAAACCTCCTAAAAGGTAAGGTAAGGAGTGCAGGGCAAGATGTTTTCTTACATAAAAGAGGAAAGGGGTACGTTATTTCATCACTTTAACCACACTTTAGATAAATTAACTAGACAAAGTATACGAGCTGTGAGGGTGTAACCGCAACCTACAGGGTACTTTTAACGATACAAATTTCAGTTTGAAAGAACACGTATACAAAAATCCCAATAAATAATTTAAGCCAGCGATGATATATACATGAAACACTACTTAATTGACTGAGCCACACAATACCAATTAACCCGGTGCCATATGATAAGCATACACCTGGAGGGACGTGGCTTCTTTTCATTGGTCTATTATGCTCGTAACCCAATCAAAGGGATATCTTTTCTCATGCAAGTGCCTCAAGATGGCTGTGAATCTCTATGGAAAAGAGAAGTTGGGACTCTCAACAACAAATGAAAATTAAAAATAGTCTTTGGCTTCGGATCTAGTGTTGTATGATAAATTTAAATGCACATTATTACTCTTAGGTTTAGCATATGATTGCAACTTGATTGTTCATGGATCCGTGGTTTGCGGATGAAGGGGACAGTTTTTGGGCTTGCCGAGATTCCTGTGTTATTTAAAGCATTAGTTAAATAACAAAGCATTTATTTAAAAGTTTTTTTACACATAAGCTCTTATAATCTTTTGATATTATAAATAAGTCTCTTTAATTCAACTATTTACAAATAAGTCCTCACAATTTACCGTAAATTAGTGAAAGATCTTTAAAACTTACAAATAAGCTCTTGAGATTGTTAGAAATAACTCCCTAAAAGGGTTTATTCGTAAGAAAGTTATGGTTGTGGAGATTTATTTGTAAATAGTCAGATTATAAAGATTTATTTGTAATATCAAAAAATTATAAGAGTTTATGTGTAAATTTTTTAATTTGTATTAATATAAAAAAATAATATTTTAATTTCAAAAATAGTAAAAAGGAAATCCGACGTCATGTTCTTCATGTTTATGGTTCAAAACATGGATTTGATCTTTGAATTTTTTGTTAAAATCTGAATTTTCTTGTATTTTGTCTAGAAATCTTAATGGACGACAACAATAACATCTGTGAGTTACTTTCTTCGAACAACAATTGTGACTACTGAATTGAAGGACAGTAACCCTTGTTGTCCAAGGTTTTGAATGACAACGAAGCTTGCCGTTTGGGTTCTAAACAGCAGTCAAGTATGCCATCTAGTCTACTATCCTAACTCTGTCACTTTGAGAATGTGCACGAACTTTGAGTAATCATATTTTATTTATCTGCAATTCAAATGATTTGAAAATTTAACCATATGCTTATCTTATGAGATCTATTTGCTTGCAAAGTTTTATAATTTTTAAAAATTTATTTTCTGTTTTCTTATTATTCATTCTTTTGTTTAAATTTGACAAGCTTTAGACTTGCCATTTGAACTTTAAACTACTTATTTGATTTCCAAATCTAGTGAAATTTTGCAAACACTGTACTCATGGCCTAATTATCGTGTTTTACATGTTTGGTGAATTTTTGAATTTTTTTACTATTAATTGATCTATTTAATGAATTTTAACTTAGAAAAAATAGATTTTAATAAGTGAAAAAATGAAACATGTTCTGAAAATTCTGAAAAATTCTCAGTAATGTTTTTCATGCATGGTTGACTTGTTAGAACCAGTTTTATCTAAAATTTCACAATAAAGCATTACATTGTCTTTAAAATGTCTTGTTTTCATGATAAAAATATTATTTTTATATATGTGTTGAAGTGGTGGAAAGAGTTCTATCTGCCGACAATGCAGCATATCTACTACAAAGTCATTATCTCAAATTGTGTTTAAGCATCACCTAGAGGCTATAGGTATTTTGCATAAAGGTGATTGGTTTTAGTTTAAGTGGGAGATTGTTAGTGTTAGGTGGTCTAAAAGCCAACCTGAATGTGTATAATCTCGTTCATTTATTAAATAAAATAGTATTATTTCATTATGTGTAATTCATTTTATTATTGTTTCATAATGAAGTCCGTGAATATATGCAATACTGATCAGATTATGATGAGATCATACTAATGAGACTGATCACTTATACACACATGTTCTTAATTGTTCATAATCGGAGGATGTCTAAGAAGGACGTCATACATTCAGTTAGATTAATACAGATTAGTCCTGTTTATATGATGAGGGTGATTAATCTCATAGTCACTTGTGTAGAGACACTAAGACGAATCTGTAGGTGCTTATTAAAGAATGAGATCACTGAAGTGATCTGACTGAATCGCTGGAAGGTAATGTAGCTAACAAACCAGCTTGATTCAATTGTCGTAGTTAAGTGGATAGACCTCGGACATGAAACACCAAGGATAGCTTGTCAGTAGACTTCTGTGCTTTGACCTTAGTTTATGGATCTCTATTCACGAGATTCTAAACAGCTAAGGAATAGGTATAGTAGAATGCCGTCGAAGGGAATTGAGTGTTCAATAAGGGATCATTTGCTCTCGGTATTCATAGAGAGAGTGCTTTAGATAGGATGCGATGGAGTCCCTGACTAGGGCATAGAGTAATATCGAGAAATGAGTTTTCTAATATTATTGATAATTATACATTCTTGGACATTAATTGATTAAAATTATGCATTACACTCATGATTTTATGTGCAAAATTACATGTATTGATAGATAATTTTGTGCTCTTTCTCACAACACCAATTTTGTTGAATTCCGAATTAAAAACATTATCATTTCATATGAAAAACTGAGTGTAGCGCATTTGTGATTTTTCGATAAAGCCATAATCTTTAATAATTTTATTTGGACATAATTATTATTTTGTTAACCACGGAAATAAATTTGAATTTATTTTGTGTGAACATGATATAAAGAGCAAGTGGCACAGTTGATGCATTTGACAATTGTGGAAAGGACTAGAGTTCAAATCGTAACATTAACATTCATTATTTTTGCAAAAAGGATAAAGTAAGGGCAAAAGAGACATTTAATAGTCTAAAAGAGGGTTTTTTTACAGTCCTCACAATCTACCGTGAATTAGTGAAAGACCAATAAAACTTACAAATAAGCTCATGAGATTGTTACAAATAACTCCCTAAAAGGGTTTATTTGTAAGAAAGTTATGATTGTGGAGGTTTATTTGTAAATAGTCAAATTATGGAGATTTATTTGTAAAATCAAAAAATTATCGAGCTCTCACTCCCTCTTTTCTCTCCTCTACTCTCTCTTTTCTAATTATTTCCTTCCTCTCTCTCTCTCTCTCTCTCTTCCCTTCTATTTCTCTCTCCTTTCTATCGCACTATCTTTCTCTCTCTCTCTCTCTCTCTCTCTCTCTCTCTCCCTTTTCCTCTTCCTCTTTCTCTCTTCTACATCTTCTCCTTTTCTCTCTGTCCCTCTCTTTCTCTCTCTCGCTTTTTCTCCGCGCTTTTCCTCTCTTTATCTCTCTTCCTCTCCCACTATCTCTCTCCTCTCTTTCTCACCGAGCCGCCACGCGGCCGGCTTTTGCAGGCGCTGCCGCACCCAGACATGTGTTAGCCGAGCAGCTTATATGCAGCATGGGCATTGTTGCCCGTGCCCGCGTGAAAGCATGCTCGAGTGCGCTCGGGACACGCGTCGGGGAGCTGTCGTCTCCCACCTTCTCCGCCGCCGCCACGTGGCCATGCCGACCTCGCTGTATGTAGCAATTCGGCGTGCCGCCCCCCGCACTACGTGTCGTACAGTGACGTTGTGCCAGCTTTCCGCGCGCCGCGTTTCATCGCGTCTGAGCCCTGGTCCACTGCCGCCTCTGCTCTGCCCTTCCTTTGCCCAGCCACACCACTGCCGCTCAATCCACTACGCCGCTCCTTTGGAGCCCTCCGAAGCCCATTACAACTGCTGTTCTTTTGTGCTATTAGCCTCCTTTTAGTTTATTTTATTTATTCGTAGCTTGTTTATATTGTTCCTAGTTTATTTTAATTTTAATACAACATTTTGTAGTGCTTTTCGGCAGACGTTGTTGTAGTATTTTGTTTATCTGAAAACCATAGTTAAAGAGTGCTCTTTTAATCTAGTTTTCTCCTCTTAAATCCTCTCTCCCTCCTTTCTAAGTGTAGTGATGTTTGTCTCATTTTTAAGGTTAAATTCACTTAACTAGATTATGTGTTTTCATTAGTTTTAATTAGTTAATTTACTACATTAACTGGGTGTTTAAAGTCTTGCGATGAATTTCTTTCTAATGTTCACTTAGTTTATTGTTAATATCAAGGTAGACGAATTAGTACAAGTTTTTAATTGTAATCTCCTATCTTTTCGGATCACTCTTGTTTAAGATTTTAATTAAAACTTCAAGGTTTTCGAAGCTAAAATCTATTTCTCCGTGGATCGATTCGGTTCTCAGCACTTACTACTTTCAAATCAATTGAGTCTCAGTAATTTTTGAAGTTGGTTGCCGTGAGCGTTTAACAACGCGCATCGCCCAAATCAATTTTTGGCGCCGTTGCCGGAAAATTAGATTTTTAGTTTTGATAATTTTGGATTCATTGTAAATATTCATTCTAACATCTTTCTTTTTATTTTGAAGGTACATAAAAAGTGTGAAAATTAAAAAATAAATATAAAAATCTTCCTACCGGTTAGTTTGTTCCAACTTGCCTCTCTTTTTAATTTCCTTTTTTAAAGTTTCCTAACATAGTTAACTTTTCATTAATTAAAAAAAAAGCATAAAGAATTCAAAAATAAAAATATTCATCTCAAGATTAGAAATTGTCCATATTTAGGTCATGCATCGTTTAGGGTTACATTTTTAGCAAGTTTTCTTTCTTGTATAATTTTATTTTTGTTGAAGATTGCAGAGGACAATTTGAGATCTCTAACCTTTCTTAAAACCATGTTCATGCATTTCAATGGTTGCATAAAACCTCTTGTTTGAATTGGTTGTACACTTCACTTGAAAATATCTTAAGGGCAAGTTTATTAACAAAATAACGTGGGAATTTCAACACCCTTCCTTGGCCCAAAAATAACCATCACCTGCACTCTTTCATTAATCCAAGCCCATTAAAATTGAGTAGGAACTAAATATAGGGTTCACAATAAGATTTGGGCCTAATTTGAGCCCACTATCACTTTTGGAGATCGGTGTCTAAGGCTAGAGGTCAAATGGCAAACACCTAAGTGGGTCGGTGGTTATTTAATTAGCGCACGTGCGAAGCTTACAGTTCACTTATTATGACAGTTCACCAGGGCCTCTTTTCTCCTCTCTTTTCTACTCACTCGTAGGGTCCGGATCCCACAAAGGAGAAGGGGGGCAACTATGAACATCTCAGCCATTGGCAGGAATTTTACACACACACACACACACACACACACACACACACACACACACACATGTATGTGTGTGTGACAATTTTTTATTTAGTTGTGTGGTTTTGAATGACATGGGTTTGATTGGGAGTGTGGAAATTGTTTTGTAGTTGAAGTCCCTTATTATTTATCTTATCACTTTCTATTTGATCATGAGGTCAATTGATTCTTCGCAGCCGATCAGTTGGTGGTGAACTTTGGACCTCATGCTTTGATTTAAGCTTTGCATTTAATGATTATAAGTGGTTTATTTGTGGATAATTGAGTATGTTTCTACCTAAATTTTACATGTTTTTACATGATGCTTTATGTTCTTTAATGATTTCAGGAAGTATGAGCTAAGTTCTTAATATTGGACATGGATGACTAGTTTCACTAATAGGATACACGATATGAGCTATCTCTTTGGGGAGGGGGACATAGGTTTAACCTCATAGCTTAGGGAAAGGCCTAAGAGTTTGGCCTGTTTGGCCTCATACATAGGGTCTAGAAGCCTAGACCCCAAACTTATGAGATGTTAGAGTGACCAAGGATAGTGTTAGGTGAAACCAACTAGTGTGCCCACTTCGACTGGGGGATGGATTCTATGTCATTTTGATCAGGTTTCCTAGTTGGCCTTGTTTCTTTGCCATATGTTCACAGATTTTTAGAAATCCAAGAAGGGCAGAGTGACAATAATGGAGTATGGAGTCTTTCGGAACATTCCAAACTCAAGGATGATGATGATAAGATAGATCCTAGTGTAGTTACCTTTGTCATTCCGTTGATATTACTTGCATGACATGATGATTTGTGAATCGACCCTAAAATGGGTTAATGATATGAGAGTTGCCCAGGCTATGGCCTTAACCAGAGGGGGTTAATAAACAATGAAAATCCTAATTATGAATAATAGAAAATAAGTCCAACAAACATAAGGAAGGAGATGAGAGACAATGAAGCTGTCATACAAAGGCACATAATACTTTTATATTAGTTCAATCCACAGACAGTCCCCAAGCAACATTCTTAGGAGTTCCACTAGCTCTCCAAGCTATACAGGATGCTAGACCTCCTATAGGTTACACAAAGATCCAATTATAGCTGGCCTTCCCTTTCAAAATTAACAGAGGCACACAACAATACCCAAACTTGGTTGGTCTTCCCTTTCCTATAGAAAAGAGGCACAACGCCCTACCTTAGCTATTCTTTCCTTCCCCGCAAGGAATAGGTACAAACAAATGTCCATCTATTTAGAGTTTATATAAGAATTGCCTTTTAGAAGGCTACAATGTGTACAACAAAATCAATGTAAACACCAGACAAAGAATAGATGAGTAAGAAGTAGGTCTTAGATGTTAGTGAAGAGGCCTGAGAGGTTCAAATGCAGCATAGTGGAAGATGTGGATGCAGTGGACTCTCTATGCTTGGAGTGAAGCATGCTCTTGGAACTCTTCTCTCTTTCTCTCTTAACTTGGAGGGAGTTTGGGCATAGAGAGTGCTTGAATTTGAATGAAGTACTTGTGTTTAATGGTCATCATCTCATCTGACTGAAGGCTTCAATTTATAGATTGATTTGAATTGCTCCATTAGAGATAGTTTCCATCTATTGTTTATGTGAGGCTATCTTTGTGTCTAATATTAATTCAGTTGAGTCTAATGTTAACTGGATTTTCTCTTGGTCGGAGAGAGTGCACATAGAGATTTGTTTTTATACTTAGGCAACTTCTATTCTTTGTCTCCAAGTCTTCCCAATTTACTCGTGCATATCCTACCTTATCCTTGTTGCAATATTAATAATGGAAATCTAATTCTCTCGCTAGGGGATAAGTGAACAACGAAGAATCTGCAAAATTAATCTAGATATGTGGGGATAGAATTTGTAGAGTGCCAAGACAAAGATAAATAGTGTCCATTCAAAACACATCATTTATGTGAGGCTACGTAATCGGTTAAGTCATAGTTAATTACACAAAAGATTGATTAACTAGAAGAAGAACAACCACTTAATCAATTCATACAAGAACAAATAGTCAAAGCACCAAATAGTCGAAGTAGAGAGAAATAATCAATATAAAGAGCACATGTTAATCGCTACATGGCCAGTTAATGGATTAAGAGAATATGGGCGCTAGTTAGTTGATAATGAGCACATAACATTCAGTCAGAAGAATTAATCGATTAACAGGCTAGTTTACTTGATATAATAAGCGATATAAAAATAGTCGATAAGATTGTGAAATAATCGATCAATGAAATCAATAGCCGATTGAGATAGTTGATAGCCCATGAGTTAATCGAATCAACTTAATTGATAATTGCAGGAGTTAATTGGTAATTCGATCCATTAAGTAACCCATGAGGATAGAGTTAGTCGATAGCGAGATCGATTAAATGACCCTGAGTGTAGAACTTAATCGATAGAAGGATCGACTAAGTGTTCCACAAGTGACCGTCGGCCTATTCACTATATAATCGATTAAGGGTGAGACTTAATCGATATTTCAGAGAGTTAATTGATATAAGAATAGAGTGTAGGCTTTGTTAACTCCTAAAATCGACTAAGACTTAGAACAATATGAATTGCGTCTGAATTACATGGTGCTAAGGTAATGGATTAATTCATTCAATTAAATAGCTCATATAAAAATTGTGCTTCATTTTTATTGGTTGTTATCACCAAAACAAGAGGATATAATTAAGGGACTCAGAGGTTCAATAATATCGATTGATGAATTGATATGATTTCTATAGATCCACATGTACATATCCTATATGCTAAAGATGTTAAATGATGATTGATTAGTCAGACACTTGCCTCATGATTACATATAGAATTATATTAATCATCATCTCTTGTAGTTTGATAAATCTATTTTAGAGATTTTCGTGGGCTTCATGGGCACAAGATCCGCATACAGCTCTCATTTGGAGACTTGGCCAGTGCAGGTGTAGGTTGTGAGGAGCACGACTCTTGTGCTTTCTTGGTGGCTTGTCTAGACGTGCAAGAGAACTTGTCTTGGATGTTGCTCTTTGTTGGACTTTCGGCTATGTAATAGTAACTTCTTTGAACATTGTACTCTATATTTGATCCTGGACATGCATGGATGGTCTATGTAAAGAACTTAATTTTTCCTTTCGTTATAGTTTAAATTCTTGTCTTTTTAGTTTATGCGTACCACCTACAACCTATGAATTGATATAGATCGAGATTTCAACCCAGTGTTACTCCAGGTTAAGGCCGTGTTTGGCGTAGGTTTCATTTGGAAACACTTTTATATTTTCATTTAGTTATTTTTTATGGAAGTCATTGGATCTTGGAAGTTATTTATGTAGTATTTTTCTTATGTTTTAACTTCCAACCAAAAACTACAAGGGGAGAGTTTCTAAGATCGGAGAAAAAGTGAGATTATTATGAAAGAGTTGACTTTTGTAACAAACTAAAATTAGTTATAGTCTCTCTCCCTCAACTCATTCTATGTAAGAAGTGGAAGTCAAAAGTAATTTTCAAATAGAAATTTTGCCACACACACCCTAAAAAATTCAACTTGAGGCAGTTTGGTGACATTGGCTCAAAGTATCACAGTTATAAAAATAAATCAGTTGAGAATAACTAAGTTCAAAATCAGCTCCTTATCAATCAGTCTTAAAATTTTTCAAGTTTGGCTTGTTTTGAATGACTTGAACGGAGCTTTTACTGAGTTTGATCACATTGTGCGTACCTGTTCACCAACATGCATAATGGATATGGGGTTACAACCAATGCCCATTCTACTTACAGTCCAAATATGCATGGGGCCGTCAGCTCTATGAGGTTTTCTTCCACAAGCCTTTCATCTTAAAAAATTGATATTTTAGAGGTTAATTATAGATAGATGCTGTAAATTATGTGAACCACTGAATTCATTAGGTTAAAGCATCTTAAAAAATCTATTTGGCTCTTAATTAGGTCTAGGAAAATCATTAATACATGAATGATATAATACATAAATGTGGCGAGAGCTTTACCCAAAATGAGTGGTATCACAAGAAGCTAATGATATCCATACAACATCCTACATGCCCTCTTAGAGATTGTATCTTCTTAGATCGATCGTTAGCCGATGATAACTTAGCTCAATTTTAGATGATAGCAATATGATCTGTGTCAAAGCATGCTTGTTTTTATTATGTGATTCACTGGTCGATTGTTGCTTGACCCATCTATCCCTCGTTTTCCTTGTGGACAAGATTGGTTCTTGATGTAGACTGGATCTATCACGACCGGATCTCGCAAACGGGGATCCGAAACAAGGAGGATCCGGAGCCGGTCCGGATCAAACGGTGACGAGGGGACTCGACGGGGATCCACAACAGGGCGAAGCCGAGGCTATTTCGGAATGAAGAGGATCCGCCCGCGGGGGGCGCGATCTGCCGCCGGAGCTGCTCTTGGATAGTGAGCCGCTGCTCCTTCGGTCGGACGAAGGCGCGGCGCGAGCAGGAGCTCCTGTCGGCGGAGCGGTCGACGAGCGTCGGAGCAGAAGCCGGAAAGTCCGAGATCGGACGGGGGGACGGCTCGCTCTCCGACGAGGGGGTCCGAAGGCACCTTCAGCGCGAGGCCGAGCCTCCTGGCGCGGGGCGACCGACGGGATTGCCCTCGGACGGCGAGTTCGAAGGCTACTTCAGCGTGAGACCGAGTCTCCTGGCGCGGGGCAGCCGGCGTTCGGCGTCGAGACCGGGGAGAGGAGTCCGAGGTCGGCGGCCGAGACCGACTCGGGGAGGTCGGCGATGATTCGAACCGAGCCCCTGCAGGAGGGAAAGAAGAAGAAGAACCAGTCCGCAGGAGTCCCGGGCGTCAGCCCTGGGGAACCCCCTCCGACGGTCAAGTTAGCTTCTGAAGAAGATTCGATTCAGGAAGCAAGAAGAAATAGCTAGAACACTATTCGGACAGTAGTCCTTTAAGGGATTTCGGAAGCTTAGGGGGGCATCCGTTTTTCCCACCCCCCCCTTGGCCACAAATAGCAGGATACTTATAGCGGAGGGTAGCGGATGGTTAACGGTGGCAGCCGATATAGGACTAAAAGGAGGCTTACTGACAAGCCGCCATAGCGTCTGATCCGCCACCGGAGTCGGCCGGATTCGGCTACCGGGCCGAAGGGGGTTGGGCCGCTGACGGGCCGAAGCCTGCTGGGCCCTGGGCCGCCGTGCTGTTCCCGGGCCGTAGGCTGGTGGGCCGCTGACGGGCTGAAGCCTGCTGGGCCGGGAGCGACGGGGCCACTTATGGGCCGAGGGCTGCTAGGCCGCTAACGGGCCGAAGGCCGCCGGAGGGCCTAATACTGCTACTGTTGGGCTGAATGGGGTTTGGGCCTGCTGCAATGGGCCGAATCGGATTCTGCCGCATCAGTTCCCATGTGAAATATTATTATATGAAGCCTTGTGCTCGAATTTCTACAATTAAATATTTTGGTATGACTTCACTAGTAACTTCCTGTAAGCTGCTTAATAGAGCTGTGATAATTAGCAATATGATCAACTCACGAGAAAATTAATTAGGAAAATTCTGGGTTACATTGACATCGAACAAGTTACGTGCTGAACACCATCATTAGGCATGACACTAGCAGAAAAGCTTCAACTATCTCTTTTTTATCTACTTGTCCTTACGCATGAGACAGTCCAGGGAAAGTAAATTTTGTTTATTTTGAAATGAGTAATATTTGGTGCAATACTCCTACGTGCTGCACACTCGGACATTCATGCAGGGAAATTTCAGTGAGTAAATATATATATATATTTTTTCTAGGTCGGCCCCGATGTGCTCTAACCATCCGTACAGTGCAATGTCCGATTGGAAGATCCACAAAAATCTGAAACATCAAAACCGTTATTGGGCTCGGCCCATTAAGAGGCATTTTCACTGTTCATTGGTTCAGTTTTTCATTTTTCAGATTTTTTCGGGTCGCCTGATCGGCTATTACACTGTACGGCCAGGTAGGGCACCTCGGAGCTGATTTTAAAAAAAAAATAGTTTTTTTTTCTTTTACCAACTGCAATACCGTTATTGAGATTGGGGGACATTGCAGCAAGTATTACTCTTTTGGAATCAGAAGATCTTCTTATTGGACTGAGCGGTCAGCTAGGCAAAGGGACCAACGTAGCTGGGCCGTATCCAGCTTACCGATCATCTAACAAGATCATCTTTTTGCGGCCTCATTGGACTTGCACATCAGCCCATGAAGGGGTTTGGGCCGTTGGGCTAATCTAATAGTCGGTGGACCCTACGTCTGGAGCCAGGTGGATAATCTCAGCTGGGCCCAAGTTTGGACCCAATCAACCACGTGGCATTGTCCCCTGCCCTCCAATGATATCATCAATTACGATGCCAGGATATTTCAAATTCAAGTGCATTGCAATGCCATTGCACACTGCCATCCAATCACTTTGAATGGACGGTAGTTGAGCAGCGCATATTTTCTTTTTTTTGTTCACAAAGAACAAGGACTATACTTGGCTCAGCCTCTTTACCATCTGATCAAAAAGATCGTCATAATAATAAACGATCACAGGCTTATACAATCCAAACTATTGAATCGTGCAACATCAGGTGTTGCAGTGCACATACTGCAACGCCACGTTGCAGCAAGTATTTCTCTTATCCATTAGTGTCTTACCAGCTTCGTTAAATAATTTCATATTAACATTGCTTCTTTAAATCATATTCAATTTTCTTGATCCAAAAGTCTAAAAACCATGAAGCAAATCAAAACCTTATCAAATAAAATTAAGGTTTAACATTATATATCCAAGTTTGTTAGGTTTAGCATTTGCCTCACCTTTATCAGCGTTGCTTTGTCACGCAGGAGTATGTGCAGATGCTCACTGCTCAAGTACGTTGTTCGTCACCTTTAAGTTGCATTTGTAACACGACATAATGAAATATGAGATTCACATCTTAGGTTAGAAGCTAACATCTGAGTAGATGACATGTTGACTGTTTTGCTCTTATAATTAGTTCTAAAAATTGATAAAAAATTAATATATATATTTACATTAATATATATAATTAGTAAATACATAATAATGTACATAGTAGACATTAATTAAAATATAAATAGTTCTTATTTATGACTAATATGTTTACGCTTAGTATTTTATAAATTTGACAAGTTGGTTAAAAATAACTACTATGTACGAAGACCAAATAAAGTTAGAAATTAGTTATTTTGATAATTAATAATATATACCATTAACAAGATATTTTTTAATTATTTATAAAATAAATGTCATGCATATGCATGGAGAAAGAGGAAGGAGTAACTCCATGCACACATACACGTGGGAAAATTTTTAAGTCCAAATAATGGATTATCCAACAGTTACATCAATACCAACCAATTTTCTATGCTCCATTTATGGCTGCTACTGCCATAACCCAAAGGCATGGAGTGGGGAAGCTGCTACTAGGGCTGTCAATGGATCGTCGGGATCCGAAAAGCTGCCCTGGATCCGCAATAAAGAGCGGACTCTGATCACCCTTTTCCATGTTCCCTTTTGCGTTTGGGTCGCACGGGAAGCAGACGGGGCAGGTTTTGGAGCACTCAAGACCCCATTTCGGATCAGTTTCTTCCTACAATAGCGTCCCCCCAGCGCCCCTCTAGAGCCACTTCGGCCATTGTAGGGCCCTTGGGCACCTTGGATCCTGGCCAGAAGAAGGTGGCTGCCCTGAGACCATGGTTCACGACGGTTTCCCACAGCGGTTGGCTGAGCCACCATAGAGGCTCGTGGCTCTGCATGGTGAAGACGTCCCCGTTGGCCGGATCCACGAAGTGGTTGTTGACGATGCCATGGTAGGGAGGGTAGAGCCCTGTCATGATGGAATAGTGGTTGGGGAAGGTGAGAGTGGGGAAGACGGGGATGAGCCCCTCCACTGCCTTCGTGCCGTTGGCCACCAGGTGCCAGATGCTGGGCGCATCGGTCTTGAACTGGTAGTCGAAGCGGAAGCCATCGACGGAGATGATGAGGGCGACAGGGTGGGGGAACTTCGCGAGTGGCCGCACCAGGGGCAGAGGAGGCAGTCCGGCGCCGGAGGGTGAGGCGACGGTACCCGCGGGGGTGGAGGAAGAGGGGGAGGAGAAGAATAGAAAAGCGAACGCGGCGGCTGCGGCGACGAACACACAGGTGACCATGACAAGGGAAGCGAAGAGGACGCAAGCGAGGAATCTTCTGGAAGAGGACGACAAGGGGGAGAGGGAGGGAGGAGAGCGACGGCGGGGTCTTCCTCCGTGTAGGTTCTTGTGCGGCTTGGTCGTCAATGGCGATGGGGGCAGCATAGGGGTGAAGAGGATGCACCTCATCGGCGGCGACCAAGCTTACTAGGATGCTATCCTCCCTTGTCTGGTCCCCCACCACGCACTCCACCCACAGCCTCACCGACTTCGACGAGGACTATCCCCCGCTACAACAACAGGTTTTCCAGCCCCACCTGATGGATATAGGTGTCCTCTAAGCCAATCATATGGCACCTATTTCAATCTAGTTTACTAATAAATGACATTAAATTCATTATGTAGATTGGCATATTTGTAATTGTACATAATGAAGTCCATGAATGTGTGCAATAGTCATTGGATTATGATGAGATTATAATAATGAGACTGATGACTTATAAACGCATATTCTTAATTATTCATAGTCGTAGGATATTTGAGAAGGACATCAAACATCCGGTAGGACTAGTACAGGTTATTCCAGCTCATATGATGAGGGTGACTGATCTCGTTAGTTAATTGTGTGGAAGCACAATGGTGAACTTGTAGGTGCTCATTAGGGAATGAGTTCACTGAACTGATCCGACATGAATCGCCGAATGGTAATTTACCAGACTGTCAATCGACTTGATTCATCGTCACAGTGGCGTGGTTGATCCTTGGACTTGAGACACTAAAGATATCTTGTCGGTGGACTTCTAGACTTTGACTTTGACCTACGAATCCCTATCCACGGGATCTCTAATAGTCAAGGATCGGGTCCAGCGGAAGACCTTCGAAGGTGATTGTGTGTTCAATAAAGGATCGTTCGCTCTCCGGTAACTGGAGAGAGAATGCTCTAGAATAGATCCGCAGGAGTCTCTGGCCAGAGCAGAAACAATATCAGAAAAGATGTTTTCGGATATTGTACAGCGGAGTCTAATTCAAGTGAGTTGAGTATCTAGGATTTGACAGTTGACTATACTCTAGGTTAACTTGAGAGGATTGTGCGAACTAAAGATTATAGCCATGCGATAACTGTAGACGGACAGGTTCCATGAGTGGGTTGCTGAACCCCATTACCTTCCCGGATCATGCGGTGTTGCTTGGCACCCAACTTGATTGGAAGTCCGACCGAATTTACATGAGATGTTAATTCGGTTAAATAATTAGTTAATATTTAGATATTAATTAATTGCAATAAGTCAATAACTAGTTATTGGACTTAACGAGCTGAAAACCAGACTAGTTAATGGACCTAGAGGGTCACACGCAATAAGATTTTCAGTCGGTGGTACATAAGTGGAGATTTATATTAACTCGGGGACTTTTGTGAAAAGTCACGCCGACTTAATGTATATACGCGCTGTTGAGAAACCCATGCGGTGTTCCTTCTGTTGCCCATGCTCCTCGTGTGACATGTGAATATGTAAGATGGTGGCGAATGCGCACCAATATCTATAGCCAGGAGAGGACCCAATGTTGGAGCAATGTTGAGAAGAAAATCTTGGAAACCCAACGGGAAATCCTTTTCGATATAGAGTTCCATTATCTGCACTTATTAGATGACAAGAATGCTGCTAAATATGCAGAGAGACGGGCAGCTTATAAGGCTCGTCACAGAGATTCTTTACCCTCGATTGATCCAGAGTTGACAAGGCTGGATACTGAAGAGCTAAAGGGGGCTTTCTTGAAGCAATTTAATATTTCTGTGACTTCTGAAGATTGTCCCTATATCGATTTTCCGGAAGAGGAAGATATCAATGGTAGAGATTCTCAGCAAGCTCCTAGGAGTCTCTCAGATATTCAGAGATTTTATGTCCTGCACAAGGAAGAGAAACCTGATTTTTACAAGGGCACCAGCTGGCTACTTGCCCATTTGAAATATTGTGGTGTATCCCAAGACTCTACTGCGCAGGGCATGTTGGATGCAAAACTACCCGCTTCTTGGGATCTTATAGATGGGTGGGGACTTGATGCTTTACGCTTGGGTATTTGCTTGAGCGATAAAAAGCATATGATCTCAGTAGCCTAGCTTCTCAAGCGAAGACGATGAATGGTATTATATATATTGTGAAGGAGGCTTGGCTTAGAGATAAGTCTTCCATATATGAATACTGGACTTTATCAAACTGTTATGAAGGCAATTACTGTAAGTATGTGTATTTGTGCTTGACTTCTTTTGAGTTTTGTGCTTTTTCTCTGCTTATATAAATTGATTTTTTCTTTTTTTTGCATATTCTTATAGTGCCAGCGGCCAAATATCTGAGTCAACAGCATCGGAGGGCAGTGGCTATTGCAAAGAGACCCTCTTTCTTTCCTCCTATGTCTTCTAAAACATCAACCCCCGCATCCCCTGTGGAGGTCAGTGCTATAAGGAGGGCGGTTGTTGCTGCCAAAGAGGCGCGTACAAAGAAGAGATAAGAGCCTGCCCCTGAACCTCTTCCTCCTGTCAATTTGTCAGTGCTTGCTGAATTTGAAGCTTTTATAGCAAAAACTGTCAAGCGGGTGAGTTCCCTGGTTTCTCCATCCCCAGCCAAAGGTAGTATGCACTATGCTTTTGATTTATGCCTTTCAGAATTTTGACATTGATGATGAACAACTTCTTTTTGTTTCCATTACAGAGAGGGTTAAGTAAGTTGCAAAAAGATTTCGCAAAGGGCCCAAAGAGCCTGTCCCCCCTGAAAAGATTGTACTGCCCAAACGCCAATCCTCGAGATTATTGGCTCAGACAAGGAAAGAAGAAACTGATGATACTTCTTCCAGTGTGGAAGAAATAAGCGGCATTCCTCCTTCATCTTCTATTTCTTCCCATACTACTGAACACATTAGTAGTGAAGCTTTGCCAGAGACAACTATCTGGTCGCCCCCGAGGGATCAAGGTAACCTTTCTGAGACTTATAGCAATAGTGATTTCATTTCACTACTGAATTTTTGACTTTGACCATTAGTTTTGAAGCAACTGAGGACTTGATATCAAAGACTCATCATGTTGAAACAGTGTAGTCTGTTATGGTAATTTCTCTTTACCACATCTTTTCTTCTTTTTCCATCATTTAAACTTGACTTGTATATATTTTGAATATCAGGCATCCCCGGCTCATACGAAAAGGATGGAGATTCCTCATGTCCCGATTGAAAGGGACATGGATTTTGAAATATCGGCCTCCATGCCAGTTTCTTCTTCTGAAGAGGCAGAAGTTGTTTTTGTTGAGGGTGCAGAACCAGAAGGGACTTCAATGGTTCCAACTGTTATAACTTCGACAGAGGTCATTACCTTCTCGGCTATCAAGACTGTGGAACTTTCAGCTCCTGAACTTGCGGATATTGTGGCTACTTCAAAGCATGACGGGGTCGACTCGGGAACAAGTTCACCAAGTCAATAGGTGATAGAATCCTGTCCTATCCCCTGTAGATTAAACGCTGCTGAACCTATTCTTCGGCTTATTAATATTGTGACTCATATATGCACATCATCTCTTGTACAGATTTCTTTTGAGCCAATTTCTTTAGCCGGACCTTCCGCCTTCATAATTGCTCTACCCGTAGCTAAATTTACAGAAAGTGACCGGCCCCCAGCCATATCAAGCACTGTAGCTGTCACATCTGCCCCTTTTATTACCGAACCTTCATCCAGTTCAGTGTCTTCCTCTTCACGTCAAACGGTCATAGACTGGACTTCAGTGGATGAATCTGTACATATTGCTATCCCTTCTATTCCTGCTGGTTCAGGCATACAGGGTATTGATGTCCTTGGCGCCAATATCAAGCTTTTACGACAAATAATACGTCGGCAGCCTAGTTCATCATATGATCTTCTTCACCAGCAAATTAAGAGCATGACTACATGGATTCATCTAACAGGAGCTTCTTTGGATGAGTGGCTTCCTATTGCTTCCACTGCTTTGAGATTTTTTAAGCGTCAATAATATATTCAATCATTTATACAAGATCGACGCCAAGCCTTGTCTCTTCAGCGGCATGAATATACCTTGCAGATGCAGCCTGTCTCTCTTCAAATTTCACAACAACAAGTAGAAATAGCTGGCTTTGAACAGAAAGAAGGCTTGTTGATGGAAAATATTCAGCGCTTAGAGGATGAACTAGCTGCTGCAAAAGCCGAGCTGGAAACTTTAAGGCACAGTTTACACAGACGTCAAGATGATCTTTTGGTTTCCCAAGGCCTTCTTGAATCATTATCCAGTGAAGTTTCTAAGCTGCAGATTGAAGAGGAAGCTCTTTCTGAGTTTCATACTCAAGTTGGAGAAGGACTTCCGCTGCTGTCCATGTTACTTGAGGATCCATGATGTTGTTTATAACTGAACTTTGTAGTTAGGAAGGATATTTTCTTTTTGCTTTTCCATGTAAGCTGGGATGAAAGTCATTCTTTGTAAACTTTCGGCATATATAAAGAGAATTTTATATCATATCCCCCTTTCAATAAATGCCATGCTTGAATTTCCCCCCTTTTTTTTTATTCACTTTACCGACCCAAGTGCCCTTTCGGGTTTTCATCGGAGTCGGCCCCCTCTTGCTTTTGCCTGTGCGCCCTTTAGGGTTTTCACACAGCGGGGTTCCCGATTTTGCCTGTAGCGCCCTTTCGGGTTTTCACCACAGTCGGGTATATAGTCCTTGTTTCCCTTGACCGCAGAAGGTACGATCAAGTCCGACGAGGCATCTCTATTTTTAAGCCCCTTTTGACTTTTCTCTCATTTTTTTTTATCCCTCTCTCTCCCCTTGTTGTAAATGAAGTAGAGTGAAGTGTACATCCATGGTAACTGCTAAGCTGAAAGGAAAAGATTTCAAATGAAGATGACTTAACGATGTTTATTGGCTTCCATAACTAACAATGTTATGGGGATTATTGAAACTTAAAAAGGAAGGGCAGAGTGAGAGGGGCAATGAATGTCTCAATCACTTGTTTATTGAAAATGGCACAAACCGTAAGGGTGTGAGCCTTTATTGGGGTGGCAAAGATCGTAAGGATCTTAACCACTATGCAGGGTGGCAATAGACCGGAAGGGTCTATGCCATGCAAATCCTAAGTACCAACGACAGACTCATAGGTTTTTGGTCGTGGTAACATAGGTATGATTTAATATGCATGAACCCAGAATACTTCAAGCGGACTCATAGGTTTGTAGCCCGAAGTAGACAGGGGTGTTCGAATGATGCAAACCTAGATACCTAAGTAATGAGGACCCTAATTATCAATGACGGGCTTAAAGGCTTTTGGTCATGATAACTAGGGGTGATTTTGAATGGATGAACCCTAACTACCACAGCAGACTCATAGGTTTGTAGTCGAGGTAGATAGGGAGTACGGAGTACTCTTCTCAGAGACCCAGTAATTTCGGGGATGGCGGAGTCACGAGGGACCTAGGCCATCTGCCGGTGCGACGTAGTCATTGAAGACCCCAGTCGACTTACTTTGCTTTGATTTAAATTTGCTTGATTATTGACGGAGTACTCCTCTCGGAGACCCAGTCTTTCGGGGATGACAGAGTCACGAGGGACTCGGGTCAGCCACCGGTGCGACGTAGTCGTTGAAGATCCCAGTCGACTTACTTTGCTTTGCTTTTGCTTGCACTTGGATTTGAATTTGGGCTTAGAATTGAATGGCGATGCTGAATACATCTAGGCCACTTCCTTTGTTTTGAGCTTGTTTTGAATTTGGACGGTAGAGTCTTCATGACCCAGACAAATTTGTATTTGGATTTGACCTTGAATTTGAGCTTGATTTTAGGCAGCGGGTCCTGTTGACCCAGGCCGGTTTGAATTTGAGCTTGAATGGCGGGATTGAATGAACCCAGGCCATTTTTCTTGTCTTAAGCTTGGATGGCGGAATCCTATAGGACACATGCCAATTTGCATTTAATTTGAACTTGAACTTGAGCTTTGAATGGAGGGGTTGAATAAACCCAGACCATCTTCTTTGTTTTGAGCTTGGATGGCGGAATCAAATGAAACCGGGCCATCTTCTTGCTTTAAACTTGGATTTTGGTCTTGAATTTAAGCAGTGGGTCCTGTTGACCTAGGCTGACTTATACTTGAATTTGTGCTTGCTTTTTGGCTGGAGCTTTGAACTTGCATTTGAACTTGCATTTTGGGCTCGAGCTTGATTTGGAGCTTTGAATTTTGAACTTGAATTTGGTCTTGAATTTAGGCGGCGGGTCTTATTGACTCAAGCCGATTTGAACTTGGGCTTGGATTTAAACTTGAATTTTTAAATTGGGCTTCAATTTAAGTGGCGGGTCCTGTTGACTCAAGCCGATTTGAATTTAAACTTGAATTTGAACTTTGAATGCTAACATTTGAACTTGAGCTCGAGCTTGAACTGGAGCTTTGAATTTGGACTTGTATTTGAGCTTGAATTTAAGCGGCAGGTCTTATTAACTCAAGCCAATTTGCCTTTGAACTTCAGCTTGCCCTTCAGGCGGAGCTCTGGATTTGAATTCGAATTTGAATTTGCTCTTTAAGTTGAAGATTTAATCCTTGAATTTTGAACTTGAATTTTGAATTTGATTTTCTGCTCGAATTTGAGCTAGAGCTTTGAACTTGAGTGGCGGAGCCTTGCTGACCCAGGCTAGTCCATACTTGACTTTGAGCTTGTATTTGAATTTGTGCTTGAATTTGAGCTTGGATTTGCATTTGTATTTGAATGGCAAGGTCCAGTAGGACTCGGGCCATCTTCTCTATTTCTTTGTAGCTTTTTGCCCCGTGTTCATTGAAGAGACAAGGTTGCAATACATATGCATGTTTATATCAAATAATTTCATAAACGAAAAACATCATTGATTCAGATTGATTTGATTGGAAACTTCGACCGGTTATGAAACGGGAAGCGGGAAATGATTTATACTCCCTCTGCACCGGGTTTGCCTCAGCACCATTGCCCGACTAGCGGGATAGTCGTGCCAACTTTTTTCTTTTTCTTTCTTTTTCAGTGGCATTTCGTCATTGGCAACCCATGAGGTGCTTTGGGGCGGCTTCGTAAAGCCTTTTGGAGCCTCTTCAATGTCATTGGCTCATATAGGCATGTGTTTTTACCATGCCATTTAAGATTCATAGTCCCGGGGGAATACGTCCCGAGAACTGGACGATTTCTCTGACTGTCTTCATGGTGGTCATATTCACACCGTAGAAAGTGCTTCATATATTCTTTTCAACCTTCGCTTGGAAAGCATGGAGGTGGCGCATGATAGCGCTTCATATGTTTGCCATTTAAGGGAGGAAATTGCACTTCTCCCTTATGATTTGTGAGGATGTATGCTCCTCCTTCATAAACAGTTTTGACGACATAAGGACCTATCCAATTACTAGTCAACTTCCCTTTTGGATTTGACGCCATAACTTCTCTTCGTTTGACCATAACTAGGTCTCCTTTCTTGAAGGCTCTTTCTTTGACTAGTTTATCAAATGCTCGAGCCATGCGAGCTTGATATATCTGGATATTTTGTTGAGATCGAAGTCTATCGCCTTCCAAGGCTAATAACTCCTCGAGCCGCCTTTCTGCATTTGATTGATTTCCTTTGATAAGCCCCTGCTCTAAGGCAATGCGCAAAGAGGGGACTTCCAATTCAATTGGTACGATTGCCTCTGACCCATATACTAAGGAATAGGGAGAAAAACCTGTTGGACTTTTGTATATGGTTCTGTAAGCCCATAATGCTTTATACATTCTTTCTTCCCAGTCTTTCTTAGTTGAATTGACTGTCTTTGCTAGAAGGTTGCATAGAGTCTTGTTAAAGACTTCTGCTAACCCATTGACTTGCAGATTGTAGACTGTGGAGGTCCTCCAATCAATTTGAATTTCGCAGCTAGCTTGTATATGATTTGATTTTGGAAGCACGTTCCATTATTTGAAATGATCCGACTGGGTGCACCATATCGGAATAACATATTTTGGTGGAGGAACCTTTCAACGGCTGCCCCAGTGACTTCTCTTAATGTTACTGCTTCGGCCCATCTGGAAAAATAATCCGTAGCGGCCAGAATATATTTAGCACCTCTTGAGGAGGGTATGAATGGGCCGACAACGTCCATGCCCCACTCGGCAAAAGGCCATGATGGTGCTGTAGGGTGCAAGGGCACCGGGGGTTTTCTTGTAATTGGGCCATGTTCCTAGCATTTGTGACATGATTTGGCATATTGCGCACAATCATCGAACATTGTGGGCCAGTAGTAGCCCAATTGTTTGAGTTGATTTTTCATCATGGGGCCAGACTGGTGAGCACCACAGACCTCGGCATGTATTTCCCTCAAGGCTTCAGCTATCTCTTTTGGTGACAGGCATCTGAGGAGAACTTTTCTTTTGCCATCATATGTCACTCGAAAGAGAATGTCTCCTTTGTATTCATATGAATCCTTAATACGGATCAGTTTAGCATGCTTGATTAGGGTGCTTGGCAATATTTTATACTTGAACCAGTCGAGAAGCATTTCCCTCCAATCAGGCTTATCGGCTTCTTCCACTGCACATACTTCTGTTTGTATTTCTGTTCCTTCTCCCAACACAGTTGGTAACAATCTTCTGTTCTTGACCCATATTTCAAGGGACCCCTCTGGCGGCAGAGCCAGAGAACTTGCTAATTTAGCCAGAGCACTGCTCAAGCATTTGCGGTTGATATGGTTCATTTCAAAGAAATATAATCTTTGTATCAGCTTGAAGGCCCTTTTGTGATAAGGAATTAACTCGGGCTTTTTGACATCATATATTCCTTGAACTTGGTATATAATCAACATTGAGTCTCCATGGACTTGAATCATTTGAATGCCCATATCCAGAGCAACTTCCAGGCCAACTATCAAAGCTTCATATTAAGCTTCATTGTTGGTTCATGGCTTAGTTAAGGAACATGAGGTATGCAGAACCTCGCCTTCTGGAGATATCAGGACAATGCTTGCCCCGGCCTTTGTAGTGAATGTACCATCTTGTGCAATTGCTGAACTGGAGGCCCCGTCAAAATATAGCTGCTATATCTTTTGTTCTATATGGTTAGCTTCTAATGTTTCTTCATCTGGCAGGTCGGTAACCAACGGTGAATCTTCTGGCACTAGATGTGCTGCAAAGAAGTCTGCAATGGCTCGACCTTTGATGGCTTTCTGAGGAACATATTTGATATCGAACTCCATAAGGAGGACTGCCCATTTGTCCAAACGACCTTTCAAGGCTGGTCGATTGAGGATATATTTGAGAGGATCAGCCCTAGAGATGAGCTGGATTTCATGTGATAGCATATAGTGCCTGAGTCTTTTAGCTGCAAAGACCAAGGCTAAGCATATCTTTTCAATAGGCGAGTATCGGAGTTCGGCTCCGATCAACCTTCTGCTTAAGTAATATAGTGCTTGCTCTTTGCCTTCTTCATTGTCTTGTGCCAGCATTGCCCCCAGAGAAGTCTCCTGAGCAACGATATATAAGATTAATGACTGGCCTTTGATAGGTGTCCCCAACATGGGTGGCGATGCAAGGTATTGCTTGATTTTCTCAAGCGCATTTTGACATTCATCATTCCATATGAATGGGGCATCTTTCTTCATTAATTTAGAGAAGGGTTCACACCGCCTGGCTAGGTTGGATATGAACCTTCGAATGTATGCGAGCCGTCCCTGAAGGGACTGCAGCTCTTTGAGATTCTTCGGAGGCGGAAGTTCCTGGATAGCTTTGATTTTGACTGGGTCTATTTCAATGCCCCTATATTTGACAATAAAACCCAGAAATTTGCCACTTGAAAGCCCGAAGGCGCACTTTATGGGGTTCATTTTCAAACTGTATTGCCTCAGTCTTTCAAATATAGTGCGGAGATCTTGCATATGATCTTCCTTTTTCTTGGTTTTGACAACTAGGTCATCAATATAACATTCAACTTGTTGATGAAAGAATTCATCAAATATTTTAGTCATTGCCCTTTGGTATGTTGTACCGGCGTTCTTGAGGCCGAAGGGCATTTTTTTGTAGTGGAAGATTCTTTTAGGAGTCCTGAAGGCAGTATGGATCTTATCCTTATCAGCCATCCATATTTGATTATATCCCGACGATCCATCCATAAAAGACAAAGCTTCATGTCCTGTGGTGGCATCGACCATGATTTCTGTGATAGGCACTGGGAAGTCATCCTTTGGACATGCCTTGTTTAGATCTCTGATGTCTACACAGATTCTGATATGTCCATTCTTCTTTTTGACTGGAACAATATTTGTTAGCCATGTTGTATATTGATTTTCTTGTATGAAGCCAACATCAATTAACTTGTCGACTTCAGCATTGATTTTGTTTATCAGCTCCGGCCTCATTCTCCTTGGAGCTTGTTTGATTGGCTCGATGGCTGGGTCAATGGCCAGCTCATGTTGAGCTACTTCTAGATCTAACCCATGCATTTCTTTATAGGACCAGGCAAAACAATCCCGAAATTCCTTCAGAAGCGAAATATATGCTTGCTGTTGTTCTTGACTGAGCAATGCACTTATATATGTTGGTCTTGGGTCTTCTTCAGAGACCAAATTGATTTCAAGGAGTTCATCAACCGTGGCTTGTCCTCCATCTTCAAGTTTTGGAGGTGCTGGCTGGAGCTCGATTAGATCTTCTTCATTTACTTCTTCTTCAATTTCTGCTTCAATTTCGTTGACTTCTTGGTCAATTTCATTTGATTGATTTGCTGTGAAAATATTTGGGGCAGGATCTGCCTGTTGATTTTCTATAAGCTGAGTGAGCTCATCTTCCCTTTGACCTGTGTTAACATGAGGTTTGGGGGTAATAGATGGATTTTCTTGTTCTTCTGGTATATTCTGAACCATATCGGAACTTGGGATATCATTTTCCTTGACTTCTGCGACTTGGATGTCTTCTTCTTCAAGATGTTTCCAGCATTGACATGTCGGAATAGGAGATTGATCAGCTTCTGGCTCGCTTTCTTGAATAGACTGGCCCATGGGCTGCTCTTCATCATAGTCATCATATACTGCTTGCGAAATTTCTGGCATTTCTGATAAAATAGATGTCATATTTACTGATAATTCAGGAGTTTCTTCTTCCGGCATGGTATATCCCAAGCTTGGATGTTGTGTATGTTGCATCAATGCTTTGGACATGTTAGGAGGGTACCATCGCTGTTGGAACCTGCTCCATTCCTTTTTTGTTTGATATAATGAAATTGACTGAGCCTTGGCTAATTCCTCAGTATGCTTTGTCATGTCTGGGAGACCCATGATGTCAACCCATAATTCTTCTTCTATATCAGGTATTGGGCAATCTTTGTCTTCAGTAGCCGACTGCTCATCAACTCTATAAAAGACTATTTTATGTCCATCTTCGTGAGGAACCACGAATTTTTTCAAAGGTTCTACGAGTTGACATTCATACTCTTCCATAGGATGTATTAATCCGACTGGGACCATGACTTCTATAGAGAGTACATCTTGTTGTTTGGTTGTCTTTGCTGAAGGACTTTTCAGAACTGTAGCTTCTTTGTCTTCAAGACTGAGAGAGCTAATATCTGGTGGAGGTGGAAACCATTCCTTGCTCCGACTGGTATCATGCTTTTATGTTTCTTCTTTTACCTCCAGGGGTGGAGGTATATAGAGATTGGCATCCATAAGATGGCATTCATGAACCTCAAAAGGCTCGAGATCAGCGAAGACTCGCTGTATTTGTCCTTCCTAGGGAAATTTGATGCATTGATGCAATGAGGAGGGCACCACAAAATATTGATGTATCTATGGCCGCCCAAGCAAAGCTTTGTATGTGGTATCAGAATTTATGATATGGAAGAGGACTGTGAAGTGAAAATCACCGACGACCATTTCAAATTCAACTGCCCCAATTGGTGTTTCTGACTTCTGGTTGAATCCAGCTATTTTGAAATCTTGCACTCTTCTTAGGTGCATATGAAAATGAAATTTCTGGAAAGTTCTGAGAGGCATGATGCTGACAGCAGAGCCTTGATCAACCATGATTCTATTGACATATTGTCCATTTATCTTTCCTCTCATGTAGAGTGGCCTGTTGTGGTCATTTGTAGGCAGCAACATATCATCTTAAGTGAAGGTAATGGAAGCCGTGAATGACTCATAGGGTATTTCTTGAATTTCTGCTGCATGAGCTTCATAAATTTGAGTTTTTAAACTGCAATGAAAGCCTTTCGCAATTCTTCACTAAGTGACAAAACTTCCCACACAGTAAATTTAGATGACAACCTTTTTAGTAAGCCGATAACTTTCTTTTCTGCTTTTTCATTATCATGAACTTCTAAAGAGGTAACTTGAGGGTCTCGTTCTTCAGACGGATGCTGCTGGACTTGTTTACCTTTCTTTGCAGACTTTTGAATTGCCATATCCCATTTTCTTGATCAGAATTTTTTGGATATAACTCGAGCGGAGGCGAGATTTGAACATTTCTTTTTGACAAAGGTATGGATTCCATTCCTCTGAATTCTGGTTCTGGGACGACATATGGTATTTCTCCCTACAACTGGATAATTTTTTGAGTGGTAGCCAATGGAGGCTTCCGCCCCCACTTTTTGCTAGAGCGGATGACATGTTGCTCATTTGGAGTTGATGTAGAGCTTTCCATCACTTCTATTTTTGGAGCAAGGAAGATTTCTTCCTCCTCATCATCTTCGCTTTCATTTATTGTTGAGATTGTGTTGCAAGATATGACAGTGCAAATGCCTTTCTGCTCTTCTTTCCCATTTTCTTGACTATCATCAGTCTTCGGCTTTTTGACTTCATGTTCCCAGAATAGGGCTTCTTCATGTATTTGCTTCATTGTCATATTTTGGAGTTTCTCCCATAAGATATAATGTTTCAGCTTTGTTGGCTTTCTTTGAGGTTGTTCATATTCATCCAAGTTGTCTATTAGTTGTTGCAGCTTAGACAACAGATCTTTACCCTTAGGTAGAATTGGTATTGGTGTTTCTCTTTTTCTTCTTCTATTGGTAACCCTCCTCACAGTATGAGGATCTCCCCATTTCCATATACTGCTTGCTGGAACAGAGTAACTTGAGCTTAATTGGGATGTCTCCTGTTGAGAGGAGGACACACATTGTTCTTTGCTAGAAGTTGCAGCTTCGACTGGCGTAGATAAAGCCATTTTGGACATATCGGATATCATATTACCTAAATTTGGTGGAGGGACGGGTTGAACATATGTCGGCCGTCGTGGAATACCTCTATGAATATATACTTCTGATGATTTTCGCTTGATATGAGATCTTGGCTTTTGTTTAACTGTCTGCCACTGAGATGCTTGGAGTGGTTGAAGTACCAATTGCACATAAGTGGCTTGGGTGCTTCTTTCTGCAGTTTCTGAGCTTAATGACTGGTAAATAGGAACCATATGATGCACATTTACAGATGCCACATTTGCTTTTGTCCAAGCATGAGGCTGCGGAGGATCGACAAGATGATCTCCCATCTTTAGGACACCTTTCTGAATTAATTTTTCAACTGCATCTTTGAACACATAGTATTCTTCAATAGGATGTCCCATAGTTTGGTAATATGGACAATAATTTGGATCATTAGATCTTTTGGCATCTTTTGGCCTCTTCGACTGTGGTAACACAATCTGATTGTATTTTCGTGCCCATTCAAATAGAACACGAGTTTTGTCTTTTAGGAAGCTGTATGGCCTGTTCATTCTATCTCTGAGAGAAGATAAGGCTCGGACTTCTTTCTCTCTATTGTTGCTGGTTTCGGCCTGCGTGACTAGACCTTTCTTTTGTTGCTCCGTAATGAACGTAGATAAATCTACTGTATTTGACTTGCGTGGAGAATTTCTTCTATCAAATTTTCCTTTGTTGTTGCTTGGTTCACTTCTGGATCGGCTCAGAAAATTTTCAACTTCTGATACCATAGTATTCAATTTATCAAAAGACTTGATTTCAATGGCTACTAGCCTTTCAAGGACTTCATTTTTCAAATTGTTTTTGCATATCACCACTACGTCTTCTTGACATGGTGGTCTTTTGCATTTCATGCTAAGATTTCTCCACCTAGCAAAGAACTTAGAAGCATTTTCATTGTTTTCTTGTTTCACAGTATATAGCTCTGCCAGAGTGATTTCTCTCTCCACCAGATAAAATTTGTCTTGAAATTGCTTCTGAAGGTCGGCCCACCCTGCAACAGAACCAGGCATAAGAGAAGAAGACCATTCAAATGCGAGTCCAGTTAATGAAGACCCGAAAAATTTCAGCATATAGGATTCATCAGTGGCTAGGTCTCCCATTGCCCCATTATAATATGCCAAGTGTTCTTTTGGATTTCCTTGGCCATTGAATTTTTCAAACTTGGGCACTTTGGTCATTCCCAATGGAAGCCTCTTCATAGCATGATGCACCGGATATAGTACTTTATACACATCATATACCGTGGAGGTACCTTCCACTCTTTCTGCCAACTTCATATCAATGAGCTATTCTAGCATCAGCCTTTGAGCCACAGCAGGATTTGCTGGATTTGGGAAGAAATTAACTCCCTGAACTTGGGAGGCTTGAAATGGCAAATTTGAGATCAAATTGTCTTGCAATACTATTGCAGGAGCAGCTTGACTATTGGATACTTGAATATATGCAGGTGTTTCACTCATAGGCACAGGCCTAGATGACTGCATGGATATATTTAGAAGATTTTGAGACAGAGGAGGTGGAATTGGAGGGTTAGCCACCCGAGGATAAGAGGAAGTTGAAGCACCTCTTTCTTTACCAGCCCATCCTGCCCCCTGTATTTGGACATCTTTTTCTTTCAATTGCCTTTTCAATAACTCAATTTCTTGCAATAACAGCTGAGTTATGCTTGGTTCTGCTTCTTTTTGCTGATTGATTTGCTATGGAAGCTGCTACTCTGCTGGTGCAGAAAGAGCTTCTCCTGATGCTTCAATGACATTTGCAGATAGCTCTGCTTCCTCATCAATGTTTTTCAATAGGGTAGGAAAATTTTGGGCAACTAGGGCTGCCGCTTGCATTCTTCGGGTAGCTAGACCCGGCCTTGAGGCTAAATCTCTGATTTCTTCTGGATCTTCAGGGAGTACCCTATACTTGTTGATAGTATGACATGAATAAATCATCAGGCTTCCTTGGGTGAATTCTGCTGATCTCCTTGCGGAAGGAGGTTTCGGCTGCAGCCTTTGGAATACAGATATTTTTGAAGGCTTTTTTGACTTTTCATTTTCGTATCTTTCTCTAGACTTCTTTCTTTTTGGCAACTCAGCATGAGGCAGCTGCCTTTGAATTGGTTTCCATATTTGCCGCCTTTATGACTGAAAGATTGGCTTTGATTTTTTTTTTGCATATTGATCTTCTTGATGTTTGGGCACCTAGATTTTTTTTGCTGGTGGCTCTTGACAATATTTCGTCCCATAATAATAAGTTGGTTTGGGGTTTCTTTCTTTCTTTTCTGACATCTAAATCTTAGCTTTTCCTTTTTCTTTTCTTTCATTTTTCATTCTTTCTCTGTCCATGTCTTCAAAGACCTGGAATGAGTTTTGAACTAGAATATTTGGAACCAGTCGGTCTTTGGAAGTATCAACTTTGCTGCCGTCTAGAAAGATCCGCAGGCTCCCAACAAGGATTGATTTTTTGGTCCTAGACCATTGTGCAGAGACTGCCTTTGATTTGAGCTGGGGATTCTGACCTTTTCGGATATTTCTCCGGTATTGTCTTGAAGATGATGCAACATAATTGTGAATAGTACAACAACTGACTACTTGCGCTTGAGGTTTATCAGATATAATCTCAAGTTGCATGAAGACCACCCCGAGAAAATTCGGAAAACCAATAACGAGAGGGAAGCTCTCGAATGCCACAGGTACCGCCAGGTAGCCACAGCGAGCATAGTTCTCGACCACTAGAGGGCCGAAGAAAACTTTCGATTCCATTGAGTCTCCTGTAATACAACAAAGAGATAATCAATAACTTCAAAGAATGGGTGTTATCCTTATTCTTCCGACGAGAAGATGAAGGGAGGACAGGTCTCACCGGGCGTGCCAAAAGAGATTGTCGTACATTTTTTTTTAAAGAAAAATGCACTTGATCTTGATTTTTTGATTTAGATTTAGATTTGTATTTGTGCGCTTTACGTGACTCAATTAGATAATTGCGTAGTTCTTCGACCCGATCCCGCTACCCATAAATGGAATAGCGTTAATTACATCCTCCTAAGAGGAAAACTCTTGATTAATCGTCGGAAGATTAGAATAACACCATTTAAAATGATATAAGTAAGATATACAAGATTGCATTCAAAAAATGAATGAATTTCAGTTCTTTATTTGAGAAGAAAACTAATTTTTTAGTTTAGTGTTGAGTTTGCGCGAGACTTGATTTATTGATTTTTATTGATGAGAGACATTTTTTCATCTTTTTGAATTGATTTATGTGGATACATTGAAGATTTGTTTGAATTTTTATGTTTGGAAGTGAGCATGAAGTTGAGTCTGCACAAGGATGCACAGACTTTTTTGTTATCAATGAGAATGCTTGTATTTATTTTGATTTTTTGATTTGTGAGAGAAATGAAAAAGATTTTTTTTTTTATGGTATTTTAATTGAAGTGGATGACATTTTTTATCAAGGGAGTCTAATAAACATTTCTTATTGTGTTTTTTCAAATTTGAAGTGACGAGATTTTGGATTTGATTTGCAGGGTATGGAAAAGTATTTTTTATGTTTTCTTATTGGGTTTGAGAGAAAAATACTTC
Organism: Zantedeschia hybrid cultivar; assembly: GCA_030544215.1. NCBI lineage: Eukaryota > Viridiplantae > Streptophyta > Magnoliopsida > Alismatales > Araceae > Zantedeschia > Zantedeschia hybrid cultivar. Next base: position 6,394,484 of record JARZZO010000013.1, on the reverse strand, counting down.
AAAGACTTATATTTTTTGTGTTTTGAATTTACAAGTTTTGAAGGATAAGCAAGATGTGCAAATTCAATTGAAATGAGATTTCTTTTAGGTATTTTTTATGTTTTGCAAAAGGGAAAATTTGAGTTTTATTTGATTTATAGGAAGTATTTTATTCTTATCTTGGGGTTTTTGATTTAGTTTTAAAAAAATTAAGGTTGAAAAAATTAGATTTTAACAATTGGGGGTTGAGTTTGCACAGGGTAGCACATGCTCATTTGTCACAAGCCTATTTTTTCAATTTTTTTTTATGTAATTTCAAAGAGAAAAGTTTTCATTTTTGTTTGGGTTTTGATTTGTGGAAAATATAGTGTTTATCATTAAGATTTTGATTTGATTTAAAGTGGAATTAATGGCCAAAATACCAAATTTTAAGAATTTAGGGTTGAGTCTGTGCTATAGGGCGCAAACTCATTGGTTATCAAAGTGTTTAAGCATTTTTTATATTTTTTGAAAAAGGAGTTTTAAGCTTTTATTCAGGTTTTTGACTTATATAAAGTATAAAATTTTTGTGTAAATTTTTAGGTTTAATTTGGAGGGAATTTAAGGTCAAAAAGACCAATTTTGGAAATTCAGGGTTGAGTCTACGCAGGGTAGCGCAGACTTATTTGTCACCAATTTGTTTTGGGTTGTTTTTTGCATGTTTTCAAGAACAACTTGGTGTTTTTATTTGATTTCCTGATAGATAAGAATAAACTTGATTTTTAGAGAGTTTTAGATCATCTTAAAGTGGTCGGAAAGTTGTTTTTTTTTTTTTTTGTGAATTTCAGGGTTGAGTCTGCGCCAGGATGCGCAAACTCAAGTCTGAACTGTGGATTTCTTGTTTATGAGTTGTTTTATTGGATTTTTGGTGGGATAACTTGATTTTATGTTTTGTTTAGTGATGATTTATAGATTTGGAGCTGCGGGTATGATTTGGGGTCAAGAGATGAGGTTTTGGCCTTGAGATTGATGTGCAGACTCAAGTTTAAAGAAGATTTTGAACAAGGTTCTTAAAAAGATGGAATCTCCTGTGGTTTAGGGGAATTCCAAGACTTTCAAAGTATTGAGCAGTTTCAAAGATCAAGGAGATAAGAAAAATGAGTTTGAGTCTGCGCAGGGGGTGCGCAGACTCAACTGAATTTGTACTTTTTATTTATTTGAGGGGATTTGGATTCTTTTTGTAAATGGATGTTTATGGAGTGTTGGAGATATGGTTGCAAGTGATTTGTGCAAGTTGATTTATTGTTTAGTTGATTTTTTCATTTGAAATGAGCTTATGAAAAGTGTGCAGATTCAAAAATCAATTTTTAAAAGAGTTTTGACTTGGATTTTGGAGTTATTAACCAATCTTTTTTGTCTTTTGAGCCTAAGATAGGTGTGCAGACTCAACTTAAGTTTGGAATTTTGTTTTTATTTAAAATAGAAGATGACTATCTTAAACCTTTTTTTTTTTAATGAATTAACTTTAATTATTTGAACCATAAATGGGGTTAACAGTCCGTGCAAGGCATCTTTGACAGTTTTGCGTTGAGTCTGCGTAAGGGTGCACAGACTCAAAACAGTGGCGCAGACTTAAGTCTGAAAATTGATTTTTTGAGTTCCTGCACAGTTCAAGCTGCAATTAAATCCATCAAGGGGTTAGTTTCAACTATTAAAGTTAGAATATGAAATCCGGAGTCGAGAAAAATAGATTGTATCCCATTCCCAATCAAATTTTCATGATTATAGGTGCGCAGACTCAAAATCTGAGCATAATTTCTGGTTTATACCTCTTTTAACTTGAAGTGATCCAAGAATTACCAATAATTTGGGGAGGATAACACTGAGTGTAACGACCCACCACCTTATAATCGGGGATCCGATTACTAAATGGGTGCCGAATCATTAATTTGGAACCAAACCAGGATCTAAGTAAGTCTGGGAAACAAACAATAAACTAAGTTAAACATTCACATCGCATTGAATTGAAAGGACAGTGCAAGAATTTAAAAGTTATTACAATGCGACTCGACGCAGCAAATAATTACATACTCCAACTGAAAAGAAATAATTAAATGTACAGGCCAAACAAAATAAAATAACAACTACATCGGGGCATACCCCGGAATAACTGTTGATGGCGCGCAACACCCGGCAGCACTCTCCTCGCTAAGTCTGCCTGGAACCCTCACCTGAAAACCGCAGGGATGAGTCTCAACGAAAAGACTCAGTAGGGATATTTCGATCCCCACTACCCACTCACACACCCACAAGTGCGAAACATAGCTGAAGGTACAGTAACAAGTACAGCAGTAATTACTACTCCTAAATCTCGACATGAATCACATGCATTCAAAGTATATAACATGCATATCTCTAAACCAATCTACCAAGGAGCCCACAACCAACGTCTCGGTAAAACACGCCAACCACACAAACGAAGGTGAGAAAAACACCGACCCGCTGAGACCAAACAGTAACCCCTCGGATAGCACGCTAGTTACTCCGGCCCAACTGGCTCAGGTGGTTACTCCTTTCCCCAGCACGAGTGACACTTCATAGGTACCACACTCACACCGGTACTAGCTAACCCCAGGGTTCACCAGGTGACCCTCTCTCACTAGGCGTCACCCCACCACACCCACACTGGCGCTATGCTCCACCCACACCAGCACAGGGTGATAAAGCGCTACAATTGTCACTCTAGGTCCACAATCGCACGAGACACAACACGGTGCGATCCGGTCACATAGAAATCCTCATCCTTGAGTACAATTTGAAGCATGCACTTAATCAACTATCTAATAATGTAAACACATTTTAATGGCATGGATTAGTGTGATTCTGTCTTGAATTGCGTCGCCCAAGGCCGACGCCATTCAAGCTTCATAAACTGGTTTATAGAAAACTCGTCTTCAGAACCTGGCGTAAAAAGCGTCGCCACAGGTAGTCGCCTTTTGAAAGGCGTCGCTGTCCCTTGTCGTCTGTTAGCGACCGAAAACAGGGACAGGCCATGGGGTAATTTCCACTAAAATGCGTCATTCATGCAAGTCGCCTTTTGAAAAGGCGTCGCTATCCCTGGACGCTCAACAGTCTAGAGACAGAGTCTGTAAATGGGGCTAAATCACGTCGTGTGTGGGCGCCGCCTTTCTAAAAGGCGTCGCTTCACCTCGACGCCATTCACTCCCGACAGACAGGTTCTCCCTTTCGGATTCCCCAATCTACGAGGTGGGATTTCTCCCCCAAAACACACAGAAAAGGGCACAAAACATAAAGGGGAAGGAGGAGAACCTAATTACCCTTTAGAACACCCAATTTCTCATACATGCACTTAGCATTTTCACCCCAAAAATACCTCTAAAACATGCTTCAAACGCGGGAAAACATGGTTTCAAACGAAATGCACTAGGAATTGTCACCCTATAGGTTACTTGGACTCCTCCAAGCTTCAAGCCGTTCTCCCGACTCGCCCTACGCCGCCGCCGGTACCGCGGAGGACGTCGTTATTCTGCCGGGACGTCGGCCGCCGTCTGGAGAGAAAACGCCGCGGAGGAGGTGATAGTGGCAGTGGTAGGAGTTAGGAGGTTGATGGAGTGGAGGGAGAGATGAAATGATGGGAGGAGAAGAAGGAGGGAAAGGGGAAATCGCCGGAGCCGTCGGGGAAGAGAGGAAAGAGAAGAGGGAGGAGGAAATGAGGGAAAGGAAGGAGGGTTCGCGGGGTTAACCAGAAACTGGTTAAAACGCGTTGAGCTGCACGGACGCCTATCAGTTGACATGACGGGCCGTACTGACAGAGTCTGAAACGCGTTGCCTACCCAAGACGTTGTTCAGATGACAAGATCGGCACCGTACACTGACAACCTAGGGTCGCAGTCTTAATGGCGTCGTCCATCCCGGACGTCGTTCAGACGATACGACATGACCGTACTCTCGCGGCCCAAAGCCCGTCCACGTGGCGTCCACGTGGCACATCGGCAATCAAACTAAATGGCGTCCACCCATTAAGACGCCGTTCAAAAGGTGTAGTTCATTGTAGACGTCATTTAGATGGTACTCCCTAGTCCCATCAGGGCCCAAACCAGGGAATCTGACCTAGAGACTGACCCGATAACCGGATCCGAAACCTCAGTCCTTACACTGAGAAATCTCAGAAATTGAGTATAACTACATAAAGCCTTTTTAAGGAGTGATTATTATGTAGATTTCTTCAAATGACATGATTTCTTCATGTTTATCCCATTCTTCTTGGATCACTTTATAAAGCATTAAAAATACTTAATATAATGATTTCAAGTTGAATTTCAACCTTTCATTAGGAGAACCTAATGAAGGTTTTGGATCTTCATGAAGGATCATGGCATGAAGGGATCCGAAAGACCAACTCCCTTAAAGGGATATGTAATGGCTAATGGACCATAGGGATGGTTGTAAAGTGGGGCGTGCCGAGCATCCAACCACTCACCCAAAGGGTGCCGTCAATGCCTTCAAGATGTAAGAAAAACCCACAAGGGGTAATCCAAAGCATCTCTACATTTGGGGAGCAAGGAATTCCACCAATTTTCTTAGAGAATCACATGTAGCCATAAACCATAGATGTGTCTATAAAGGGGGGCATGCCGAGTATCCAACCACTCACCCAAAGGGTGCCCTTAATGCTTTCAAATTGAAAGGGTTATCCACAGGGAATCACCCATTCCATTTCTACATTTTGGGAGCAAGGAACTCCACCAAGTCATTGGGACTTCGGGACATATCATCTAAATGAACCCATAGAAATGAGAACACAAGAATGATGTTTTTTGTGTGAGGGCCTTTGATGGGTTACCCAACATTGGATTGTTGGCACCCTTAGATTGGGACATCCTTGAGAAACATCAGAAGAAACTTAAAATCTTAAAACATATGGCAAAATTTCGGTTTGAAACATTAAGAGCTTAACAACCCAAAGTCCATGTCATTTAAGACCTTCATTAGGCCTCAAAGGGACAGCCCTAGGTCCAAAGAACCTTTGGACAACTTGGGGGAGGATCAAAGAATCACCTCAAGCCCAAAAACCAAGCTGAAAGAGGCGCAGACGCAAAAAACTGCAACTGGCGCTGAGTCTGCGCAGGGAGGCGCAGACTCATGAATAGTAGCCGCAAACTCAACACTGTAGCACTGCACAAGCGCAGACTCACCTGAAATCTGGATTTTTGGTGAAAAATAGGTTTAAATCTAACCCAAATGATGGAAAATAAAGTATAAAAGATACAAGGCCTAAAATATTTATTTAAAATATATTTTAGATGTATTTTTTTAGGACAATATCATGAAAACTTGAATATGAACATATGAGAAACTTAGGTATATTTTTTATCTTTTCCATGGATCTCTCCTTCTTGGCTCCATGTTAGAGGGTTTATACTCAAAGAAGCTCATTCTCAACTAGTGAGGGAACCTCCTTGAGAACCTCTAAGGCCTAAACCCTTAGCCATTAAAGGAAAAAGTCCAAACAAAACCCATTCGGTTCCAACATGAAAACAGAAACTCAAACTTTAATATATATGAAACTTAGGGGATTTCTCTTGAAGTTTGGCCTTGGAGGAACATCATCTATGAAGGGGATGTGCTCATAAAGGTCATGGAAGGCCAAGCCACCTTGAAAAACCCCAAAACCAAAGACAAATAAATGAAAAATAAGTTTTCAGGAAATCTGGACAGCAAGGCACATTTCGGACGATAGCTCCATATTTAGGGGGCTTCAAGGCTTGAGGAGACCATTTCTATAAATTAGAAAGGCCCCTCTACCATCCCCACACGAAAAACACATAACTTATGAAGGAAAAAATAGCATAGGAATAAGATAACCAGCAGACTCACAAAACAGACTCAAAAAATCTGAACATTGCATTTCATTACTTTCAATCATCATGGATGAACATCAAGGGGAAGATAAAAGTTTCTAATAACATCAATTAAAGAAAACACATTATAAGAAAGCAAGGAGACAGAAATAAACCCCTTCTTCACCCCCACTCTACCTTGGAGAGGGGATGAGAAGGGAGAATGGCTCTTGAAGCCTACAATCTTTCTCTCTTCTTCTCTAACACTCTTCCTTTCTTTTTATCTTATTTTTTCCTTATTTTTTATCTCTTGGGATGCAGGAGATGGAGGGGAATGGAGGAGGGAGACGTGCTTCTCCTGGCCTCTCTCTTTTCTTCTTCTCTTTTCTCTTTTTTGGGACTTTTTGTCTCCTACTTTTTCTTAGAGAAGGTGGGGGTTCTTTTATAGATAAAGTTGGGTTACTTTTGGGGGGTAGATTAGGCATCCATTAGCCTTAGATTAGGTATAATAAACCCATCTTAAGAGCCCTCCAATGAGATCACAATACTTGGAGAATCATGATTGACTTTTTTTTTTTTTTACGTAACACCTTCTAGAAGAATCTTGAAGGGGGGACCACTTCCTTTTTCTTCTTATCCACCTTTGGGCAGATTTGAACATGGGCTAAAGGGGTAAGAATAGGCCATGGGGGGGACCATTTGGGGCCCTTTAGAGGCTGCCACAAAATTAGGCTTTGTCCTTTACTTTTTGGGCCTAAATTGGCCCTATTGGGCTTCTTTTGCTTGAGATAATAGCCCGGGCCTGCCCCCTTGGATTTCTTCATCATTTGAACTTAAAGTAACCTCTTTTTGACTTACTTTGGCTTGCAAAATAGGCATGATTGCTGTCCATTAATTCTTCTTCACTTGGGCTTTCTTTGAGAAATTGCTTGGGCCTTTCTTGCTTGAATTAATGGGCTCGGTTCTTCCTTTCAATTCTCTTTGATTTGGGCCTTCTTTGTTGATCTTTAGGCTCTTCTTCTTATTCAATTTTTTGGTGACAACAGTGATGAACTTCTTCAACCACACCACTTCCTTGAAAGCTTCAACTGTAGCGATGTGCTCAGCTTCAGTCGTCGAATATGTAGTGGTTGCTTGTTTGGAATTCTTTCAGCACACTGCTCCTCCGTTCAAAGTAAACACGAATCCAGATATAGACTTGCTGTCAACTGGATCTGACTGGAAACTCGAGTCAATAAAGCCTCGCAGCTTTAAGTCACCTCCTCCATAGACAAGAAACATATCCTTAGTTCTTCTCAAGTACTTAAGGATACATTTCATTGCCTTCCAGTGCTCTTCGTCTAGATCAGCTTGAAATCTGCTCGTAACACTTAGAGCAAATGCAACATCAAGTGTGTACATAGCATGAGATACATAATAGATCCTATGGCAGAAGCATAGGGTATTCTATCCGTGAATGCCCTCTCATTAGGAGTCTTAGGAGACTGCTCCTTTGAAAGATTAATTCCATGTTTCATCGGTATGAGACCTCTCTTGGAATTTTTCATGCCAAACCTTTTGACTATGGTATCTATGTACAAGGATTGGGTCATTCCAAGCATCCTCTTTGATCTATCTCTATAGATCCGTATTCCCAATACGTAGGATGCTTCTCCCAAATCCTTCATGGAGAAGTTTTTCAACAGCCAGATCTTTACTGAGGACATCAAAGCTACATCATTCTCAATGAGTAGTATGTCATTTAAGTAAAGAACTAAGAAGGTGACTGCACTCCCACTGGTCTTCTTGTACACACAAGGTTCATCTTCATTCTTAATGAAGTTATAAGAGTTGACAGCCTCGTCAAATCTTATGTTCTAACTCCGGGAAGCTTGCTTCAGTCCATAAATAGACCTTGAAGCTTGCACATTTTATCTGGAGATTCTTTGGATGTGAAATCTTCTGGTTGTATCATATACACCTCTTCCTCAAGGTTACCGTTGAGGAAGGCAGTTTTTACATCCGTCTGCCAGATTTCGTAATCAAAATGTGTAGCAATGGCGAACAGAACTCTGATCGACTTTATCATGGCAACTGGTGAGAAAGTCTTGTCATAGTCAATTCCTTGCCTTTGACGATATCCCTTTGCCACCAACCTTGCCTTATAAGTGTCGATCCATCCATCAGCACCGATCTTTCTCTTAAAGATCCACTTGCATCCGATGGGTACAATACCCTCGGGCAAGTCCTCTAAGTTCCAAACTTGGTTGGTGTATATGGACTGGATTTCTGAGTTCATGGCTTCTCGCTATTTCCCGGCTTCTGGGCCTTCTATGGCCTCCTGGTAGGTTTTAGGATCATCATCCTCATTATATTCAACCTTAGACTCACCTTCATCGATATGTCCCACATATCATTCGGGTAGTCTAGGTAATCTACCAGATTTACGAGGCTCATCTATGTGTACCTGAACAGATTCAAGAACTGATATCTCATCTGATGATAAAACAACTGTTTGGAGATCTAGAACTTCTTCCAGTACTATTTTACTCCTACTATCCTCCTGGAGAAGGTATTCCTCTTCCAGTAATACAGTTTTCCTAGAGACAAACACCTTTTGTTCACCAGGATGGTAAAAATAGTATCCAAAGGTTTCCTTTGGATATCCCACAAACTTGCATTTATCAATTCGTGATTCCAGCTTATTTGGATCATGCCTCTTTACATGAGTAGGACAACCCCAGACTTTAACATGTTTAAATTCTAGTTTCCTGCCTTTCCATATCTCATATGGAGTAGAGGCCACAGACTTGTTGGGTACTCTGTTCAGTAGGTAAGCTACTGACTCTAGAGCATACCCCAAGAGGGACATTGGTAATCTCGAAAAAGTCATCATGGATCGCACCATGTCCAACAAGGTGCGATTCTTCCTTTCCAATACACTATTCATCTGTGGTATATATGGAGGGGTTAGTTGAGAAAGGATACCATTATCCTTTAAGAATTGTGTGAAATTAGTACTCAAGTATTTTCCTCCTCGATCTGATCGAAGAGCTTTAATACTCTTTCCTAACTGCTTCTTTACCTCATTCTTGAACTCCTTGAACTTCTTAAATGCTTCTGACTTGTACTTCATTAAGTATACATAGCCGAATCTTGAGAAGTCGTCGGTGAACGTGATGAAGTATGAGAAGCCACCTTTGGCTTGGGTGGACATAGGATCACATACATCCGAATGTATTAGTTCCAGAATGTCCTTGGCACGTTCTCTATGTCCAGTAAATGGAGATTTTGCCATATTTCCTATAAGACAGGACTCACATGTCGCAAACGATTCATAATCGAATGCATTCAAATATCTATGCTTGTGCAACCTTTGAAGCCTGCTTTCACCAATGTGTTCAAGTCTACAATGCCACATGTAGACTTGGTTCACACAATTCTTGCTCTTCTTAAGAGTATTATCAATTTGAAGATTGTAATAAGAAACGTCTAAGAGGTATAGACCGTTGACTAAAGATGCCGAAGCTATTGATTTATTACCATAATAAATCGAACAACTTCTATTCTCAATAGTCAACCTATATCCTATTTTGTCCAAACAAGATACTGATATGATGTTCTTTATTATACTAAGAACATAATAACAATCTTCTAATAGTAAGACGTCTCCTGATGGAAGCCTGAGGTTTGCTGTCCCAACAGCAATCGCCGCAACTTTTGCGCCGTTTCCTAGTCTTAATTCCACCTCGCCTTGTCTCAGCTTGCGCTTACTTGTCAGCATCTGCGTATTATGACAGATATGAGAAGCACATTCAGTATTCAATACCCAAGATGTGGAATCTCTAACTGACAAGTTGATATCTATCATATAGATATCTAAAGTTTCAGACAACTTCACCTTTCCATAAGCTTTATCTTTGAGGAACCCCTTGCAGTTCCTCTTCCAGTGACCATACTGCTTACAGTAGAAGCAGTCACCCTTTACTACTCTTTTGCCTTTGTCCTTCGATTTTTTATCGTTAGATATCATCTCTGCTTTAAGGGCATCTAATGCCGATTCAACAGGAGGATCAGCATTAAGGATGTAGGCAATCTGCTCAGATCTAAAGATATTCTTCTAGTGTCTGAGCCAATCTGAATAGTTCAGGCTAGTCAAACATTTGGCATCAAGTATGCCACCGAGTGGGTTATTCGATGACATTATTCCCTACAGGAGATGAATAAAATCTTTTTAGCAGATGTTCAATTATTAAATATAAAACAAGACATAGTCTTTTATTCAAGTTTTAACTCTCACTAATTTTCAACGGACTGTATAACCCTCAGTTATACAGAACGGGAGACGCCGACAGTCTCCTAGTGGGAATCAAAATCTCAATGACTTGCAGTACAACCTTGTGGATAGCACAACAAACTGTAATACAATTAAAGAGCACCTATCTCATGGGACTTGCAACTCCTTGCAATATCTGATCATAGCTTCGGTCCCCAGATATTTAATGGCCTTGTGGATAGCACAACAAACCACTAATTCTGGTCTAAGCTAACCATCGTTACGCGACGAGTATAAATTTGTATGCAGCCCTTCTGGATAGCACAACAAAGCTACATGGTTCCTCTACCCCGATCATATAAGCATCTAATGCCATAGCCACAGTTTCTCCTCACAATTAAATAGGCCTTGTGGATAGCACAACAAACCTACCTAAAGTGATTCGAATCCTATGACTATAACGATGGTGGACCACGCGGTAAGTTCTTAACTACTCGCGTTACGGCTTAGAGTTTAGATGAGGGTATTTAGATAACTTTTATCTTGGTCTCTCCTAGGTGATAGTATATAAACATATCGTATATATTTAGTAAATATTATACTTGCTTTGATTGACAATCAAACATTAAAAATAATGTATCACATACATATCTAGTGTGGTCATGGATTGCACAGTGAGTTTGACTGGAGCCAACAGTCAAACGCACACAATCTAACATAACATTTATATCAGACTATCCTGCAAACACATAGGCAAAGGATCTTCATCTTTTCACCTTCTTGGTTGCAGCTGTGGATCGTCCTCGCTCCTTCCTCGGTTGTCTCGATTATATTACATCAAATTCTAGGATTTACAAGTAAATTGAAGAAGGCCTTATGGCGAGTACAAGAGAGAGGGAGGTAGAAGTACATCGAAGTTCGAGAGGGGGAGAGGTACATAGACCTCTATTTATTAATAATTAATAAATAACCATACATTCACGATCCACACAGTCTATTCATCACATGAATAATTAAATAAGTGCATATACATGACCACTGTATGTTTTATCCAATCCATACAAGATAAGCGCATCACATGGCTAAAATAAAAGAGTTTTTCAAAATTAAATAATTTTCACTTTTAAAAAATTGGGATCCAGTCAAAATTGACAATTGAATTTCAAAAAACTCTTTTAATCAATTTAACATGCAATCAAATCTAATTTAAAAACATATAAAACACACATCACACGTGCACACACTCCAAATTAATAATTCTAGATTATTTCATGCAAATTAGAACATTTCTAAAATTTAAACAATCTAACAATTTGATTAAAAACACATTAATAATCTAACACTTAGACTATTAATAACTAATCTAACTCTTAGACTAGTCTAACAAAGTTAATTAATAATTTAACACTTAAATTAATAATCAACTATAATTAATTATTAATTACTAACCTAACACTTAGATTAGTTAGTTAATGTTAATTATTAATTTAACTCTTAGATCAATAATTAACACTAACTAAATAATAACTAATTAATCTAACTCTTAGATTAGATAATTAAAGTTATCATTAATTTAACTATTAAATTAATGACTAACAATAATTAATTATGGACTACTAATTTAACATTTAAATTAGTCATCAAAGTTAATTATTGATTTAACATTTAAATTAATAACTAACTTAAAAATTAATTAACAATTAGTTGAGATAATAATTAATAATCTAACAGTTAGATTAATAATTATTAATCACTAATTTAACACTTAAATTAGTTTAATTAAGATTAATTATTAGTTTAACTGTTAAACTAACAATTAACATTAATTAATTAACAACTAAATGTTAATCAAAAAATGTTTCAAAAAATCATTAATAAGCCAATTAAATAAAAATGAATAATAATTTTAACTTCAAAACAATTTTGAATTATAAATTAAAATCTAATTTTTATTCAAATGGATAAATGGGGTTTAGGGGGTTTAATAAGGGACTAAATGAATGGGCCCAACCCATTAAAGGTACCTAGCTCGAGCCAAGGCTCGAACCACATACCCTGGTTCGAGCCAAGGCTCGAACCACATACCCTGGTTCGAGCCAAGGCTCGAGACCTAGGCTTACAGGGGCTAATGCCTGGCCGGATCGGCCCGCCTGCATTGAACCAGGCCGGCCCCCATCTTCCCCAAAGACCCGACGCCCCTCAAACAGGAAACCCTAGATTATAGGTTTCATGGAAGAGGCCGGCGGCGGTGGAGGGTTTGCAGGTTGCCGACGGCAAGCGCCCAGGCGCTGCCAGTCGCCGGCGACAACACCCCCAGCGCCGGGAAGGGCTTCGGCGCCGGCAGGGCCCTCAAAAATAGGAATCCTAGCCCTTTTAGCGGGCCTAAAAAATTGATTTTTCAGGGTTTCAAAAACCGAATTGGGGCTTGATTTTGCAGCCTTCCAAGGGTACTCCAGCGCCGACAATGATACCCGGTGGACAATGGTGACTATCACCTTGAGATCCGGGCATTTGGGCTACCATCCCAACCCTTGGGAAGTACGTACGAAGCTGCCGAAAACTCCCTGTTCTTCATCCTACGAAGAACACAAAAACCCCCAAAATAAATTCGAAAATTGCAGAATAAATTAATCTAATGAATTCCGTTCATCATTGAACCCTGATCTAGTAATTAATCGAATATACAACATGGAATAATATTATGAAAAATTAATTTCGGAGACCGAAACGGAGCGAGAAATAGTGGAACCTGACTCTGATACCACTGTTGGGTTCTCGAGTTTCTCCGGATCTCCCGCATAGCGGAAAAAAAAAAAAAAAAATGGAGATCCGTTCCCGTTTCGAAAAATCTAAAAACCAGATTATCGGATAATCAGTTCTTATCGTGTGCGGATTCAAATCCGCAACCGTTCAGTTCCGTCGGTGTGACACAGCAAGCCGCGCAAGCGCCTGGCCTCTAGCGGAGTCTACGCAATCCTCCTCGCGATGGATATCCTCACGTTCCTCGTTCTTCGCAGCCACGAAACCTCCGCCAGTCGCCGCAACAATCGCTGCAACGCGTGGACGATTTCTCGTCAAACAGGAGTCGGAGAAGCGGCGGAGCAGATCCGGGGATCCGGATCTGGCCTGGGGCGCCAGAGAGAGAGAGAAACAAAGGAGGGGGTAGCTAGGGTTAGTAGCATCTTGTCCTGCTCAGCCCGTTCGCTATATTTTATACTAACCGTGTGGTTTTTCATAAAAACCCTCGATTTATATAAAACCCATTTATTTATCCATCGCCTTGAGAATCATTTGCGTGGGACCCTCTAGGCCCAATTACCAGTCCGGTTAATAGCTCAATAAGCCCAGTAACTCCTTACTGGCTTCATTAATCATATAATAACTCTTTATTAATTAATTAATTAATTGAATTGATGTCGTACATCGAATTCGACTGTGCCTCCGATCATGTTGGGTGCCAAGCAACACTATGTGAGCCTGGAAGGTATCGGGGTTAAGTAACCCACTCTTGGAACCTTTCCGCCGATAGTTACCGCGTGGATATAATCCTTCATTCGTATAATGCTCTCGAGTCAACTTAGGGTATGGCGTGCTGTCAAACCCTAACCGGTCGACTCACTTAGATTGGATGTCGCTGATGAATATCGAAAAACTCCTTTCCTGATATTATCATCCGCCCTGGCCAGAGACTTCTGCGCATCCTTCTTAGAGCATTCTCTCTCTAAGTACCGAGAGAGAATGATTCCTTATTGACACACAATTCCCTTCGATGGTATTCCGTTGTACCCAATCCTTGGCTGTTTAGAATCCCGTGGTTAGAGATTCATAAACCAAGGTCAAAGTATAGAAGTCCACCGACAAGGTGTCCTTGGTGTCTCAGGTCCAAGGACCATCCATGCAACTGCGACAATAGAATCAAGCTGGTTGACAGTGAGGTACAATACCATCCAGCGATTAAGTCGGATCAGTTCAGTGAACTCATTCTCCAATGAGCACCTACAGATTCGCCTTAGTGTCTCCACACAAGTGACTTATGAGATCAGTCACCCTCATCATATGAGTAGGAATAATCTGTACTAGTCTAACCGGATATCCGATGTCCTTATCGGATATTCTGCGACTAGGAACGATTAAGAATATATGTGTTTAAGTGATCAGTCTTATTAGTATAATCTCATTATAATCTGATCACTATCGCACATATTCACAGACTTCATTATGAGACGATAATAAATACGATTTACACATAATGAATATTATGCCATTATATTAATAAATGAACGAGATTTACATAGTCAGATTGGCTTGTAGGCCACCTAAGACTAACATATGGTGTTATACACAGAGTTGTACAATAAGAAATTATTGGTGCTGATACATACTGATATAAACAGCTCAATATCCTCTTATGGCCAAAGATAATCACTCCCATTGACTTACCTGATAGTTTACTCTTGGAATGATTTGACTGTATGTACTTACTGAGGTACAAGTCGAATACATCTGAAAGATTAAAGTATAAGATCAATATGATGTATTAGAATTTTTAATTTGATCAAAGAAATTAATACTTAAGTATATGATTCATATGAATCATTAAAAGGATAATTCTATCATCGCTCGATTGATCATCATTGTACATCATAATAATATGATAGAATGAGGAATTGCACCTTATCAAGATATGGTGCAATATATATAATCAGATTTGCCTAATTCTTATCCTTGTGAACATGAGTATGAACATTAGATATCCATACTTTACAGATGGCTCCAAATAAGTCAGTGTGTATCCACATAGGATATAGAAAACAAATAATTCATATGAGATGTGAATTATGAACAAACCTGATTTTAAAGTTAAGTTATACCGTGATGTGAATTTGTGAAATGTCTAAAGAGTTTGGACATTGCATTTATTGGCCAGGCGATAATGAAATAATTATCGTTTTGAAAGCCGTCTTCTATGAAGAGGAATATGTCTTTAGAGAAGACAGTGGGAGCTGATAAAACTAGAAGATGTTCTAGATCCATAAGTTAACATAAGATTATAAGATAATCTTTAGTTGTTTGGAACCACTTATAACACACATGAGAGGAGCTTAAAGATATAGATTATGATCTAAAATCTATGATGATACTCTCTGTAATTACAACTTTGAGATTGGCAAGTAGTTAAGAATTTTAAGCAATAGTCCATTACTACTATTTGTAGACACCGATTTTGGACTACCCTTTTGATCATAAACCCCATCCATCATTAGCCTATCATCACCAAACCCATCATTTTATCCATAATTCAACCCACTAAATAATCAGGCCCATTAACCAATCTTCGCTTCCTCTCATCTGTGGAAGGCCAACCAGGCCGCCTTCCACCATCCCTGGAAGGTCAGCCAGCCCGCCTTCCACCATCCTTGGAAGGCCACCCCTTGCCTTCCACCATCCTTGGAAGGCCACCCCTCTCCTTCCACCACCCTTTGAAGGCCAGCCACCTTGCCTTCCACCTTTTGGACACCTTTTTCACTTTTCACCACCTTTTCATGGAAGGCCAGCCGGTCCGCCTTCCACCACCCTTCGAAGGCCACCCCTTGCCTTCCACCACCCTTCGAAGGCCACCCCTTGCCTTCCACCCCCTTCGAAGGCCAACCGGGCCGCCTTCCACCACTTCGTGGAAGGCCAGCTACCTGGCCTTTCACGGGATTGGAAGGCATGTTGGTTGGCCGTCCACTCCCTAACCACCCCCTTGACCTCGTCTTCCCCACGATCTCCTCTACTCGCCGCCCTCGTCCCCACTACTCCGATCACTCCCCACTCCGGCAACTGCGGCGCGCACCACCTCCGACCCTTGACCACTTCCTATTGGCTGTAGGTTGATTTACGGGGATTTAGACCTTTGTTTTCTCCTATTTTCCCTTCACCTATATAAACCCCCCATGTCCACTCGAGGAGGGGGTTAAGAAGGAGGAGTTTCTTTTCTGGAGGGAAGGTTCAGAGGAGGTTGGCGAGTGAGTCGGTCTTGAGGAGTTTGTAGACACGCTAATTTTGACGTCATTTTGAATAAATTTCATATCATACAATAATACCTCGAAATGGTCTGATAATTAATCATTAATTAATTTTTATTAATCTTTTTAAGTGTCGGGTTTAACAGATGTGTTTAAGTTAATCAATTGAATTGGTTTTAGCTCAAATTTGAGTTAAAATATGAAGAATTCTAAAAGACGTCGACACCAGTAGACGCCATTCAGACTTTATTCTTATTTTAACGTTTAAATTTGAATTTTAATTAATTAATTAATTAACTAAAGGGCGTCTGGTAATGTCGACGCGTTTTAAGTTTCCTAAGTGATTTTAACTTCCCCTCCGGATGTTTATCCTTATCTTAATTAGTCTAAAAGACGTCTACACAGGTGGACGCGTTTTACCTAATAAAGATAAAGATAAGTTTTCCCGGATATTTATCCTTATCTTAATTAATGTGAAAGGCGTCAGCCAAGGTGGACGCGTTTTAGATAATTACAGATAAAGATGAATTAATCAGTATTTATCTGTCGGTTAAGATGGATAAATTCGGGATTTTTCTATGTTAATCTTGAACGCAAGAAATGCCTATAAATACCCTGCATGTTGAAGAGTTAAAAAAAAAAGAAGTGGAAGTCCATTAAGAGAGAGCATTATTATAGCGAGTTGAAGATCGAAGCAACAACGTCGGAACGCCGGAGCGCTGCCATTTCCAGAAGTCGGCGTCCTTTCAAGATCTTCATCCTTTCAAAGCTTCAACCGATTGGGCATAAGTGTTTCATTTCTGCATTCATTTTCATCTTCATTAATTTCATTCTTCATTCACTTCATGCAAACACACACCACAACATAATTTTTCAAAACCTACTTGATTAAAGGGGTTTCAAAGCCACTCAACAAGTAAGTTTGATGTTCAATCATATGTCCAAAATCATGATTAGTTCAGATACTGCTTCTACTTAAATTCTCATCATCATTGTTACTTCGTTTTCTGTTTCTATCTCTGCTGCACTCAACAACAACGAGAGATTCAAAAGGGGAAATCAAGCACAAAGTCAGAAAGACTTCTGGACGATCCTCAACCTCAAATTCAACAGCAAGAACAAAAAGTAAAGAAGAGGCTCTCTTTCTTCAGCCGGCTGAGGAAGGGGAATCAAGGACTCAATCTTCCGCGTTTGAACAGGTAAGCGATCATATCTCTTTTGAAACTTTTTAGTTAAAAGTTTCTGGCGATCACTGCACTTAGTTGCTATTTTTAATAAGTTAGTTTACACTAAACAACATAGATTTTTCATGTTAATCACACGGTCATTCTAAGCACCTACAACTTTTTTGGCGATCACGGTGGGACTTGGTCTCGCCATCTTTTAGTTTCTTTTTGTTCTTGCTATCATCATATCGGGCACCCACGGTGCACCATTTGTGTCTCTGGACACGTCCTCACCAATTGGTGAGTGTTTAGTTTAATTAATTTCCCTCGTGCACCACGTGCACACCCCAGTGGCAAGATCTCGCCCTCCCCTTGATTAATTCAAAAAAAAAAGCTGTTTTTGTGATAAAAATGATGTGTGATTGATTGTTTTTCTAGTTGTTTAGTCAGTGAATCATCCTGTTTAAAATCTGGAATTAAAAATTTTGCATGAATCGATTGTTTACTGCTTTTTACCTTGTTTGAGGAGGATTCAACCCAGAAAATCCTCCTGGAAAACTGTTTCTGCGAACTGAAAAGCGTCCAGGATCGCTGACGCGTTTCAAACCGCGTCAACACCCCTAGACGCCTTTCAGGCTTCACAGTTTCTCTGCTGTCTGCATCTGCTTCTGCGAAAAATTAAGTTCTGTTTTGAATAGCGTCGACTACCATCGACGCGATTCAGACAGTTTCTTAATCTTTTTCAGTTTCCAGATTTCTGTGTTTTGAGTGTTAGCTACCCATTACTTACTAAGTATTAGAGGCCATCCAGGCCGTAGGACATACGCATTGAGGCTAATACCCTCCTCTTCTTAGGAACACATTACTTGACGTCAGCAACTCTCTCTGATTGGGTTGGTCCCTTGATCAGACTAGAGAAGTTGACGTTGAGACCTCCATAAGTCTCCAAAATCAAGGTATTCCTCCTTGATCATCGGGCTGGTTGTACCAATTGAAGTTCTGGTTAGATTCTGAAAACGTTGTGGGAGAAAGCCTTAGAGAATAACGGTGGAAATTGAACTGAAACTAGGATCCTTTCCTTGAGAGAATTTGTGGTTTAATTGAATCCAAATAACTCAAGAACGAATCTTAAAATCACGTTAAGCATCCACTTGTTTGATTAATCTCTGTGCAACTTGTTTGTCAAATCTTTGAAGAAAAAGAATCTAACATCATGTTGCTACGATCAGGTAGGGACTTGAGTGTGGCTCCAGACGCCATGGTTAATTACGAGGGAGATGCTAATGCCCCTCGGGATTCTGAATACAACTATGAGAGTGGGAGAGATGCTGATGCCTCCCGTAGTTCTATCCCCATTCCATATCGTCTAGATGGGAATGTTCGGACACCTCTTTTGCATCCACGTGATCAATATCCTGATCCTCCTCCGCATGAATATGCGATCCCTAATCCTGATCTTGAGGGGGACATGAATCAGAATGATCCCTCATCCTCTGATCCTACGGATCTCATCAATGCTCTGGGAGTTCTTGCCTCCCGACTGGACCCCCAGTAGTTTGAGGCGATCCAATCTATTTTGAAGGGGAAGGCACCCATGCAGCCTGCCGAGCCGAACCCTGTGGCTCCCCCTACTGTTCCTCAGCAACCTTCTTTTCCTCCTCCTTATATCCATTAGGCCGTGGAGGGCCTTCATATTACTTCTCGGTCAGCTGGGCCGCAGCTTTCATCATCTAGGCAACCGGCTAGACCGCAAACGCCTGCTTATCAAAATGCCCTCGGGCATGGCGGAAGCTCTGCCGGACCTCCCCTCTATTGTCCACCCTGTCCAACGTACTCTAGGCAGCAAGCCTACGAAGTACCTCCTCCTCCTCCTCCTCCCCAAGCAGATCTGACCACACAAACGCTGCTGGCCAAAATGGAGCGTATGGATGAGCAATTTAATAACCTCCAGAAAATGATGGGGGTCAAAGCTGTGCCAGAGATCAGTCTACCGAGCCTGCCAGTATTCCATCTGCCACCCTCTGAAATGCCAGTATACCGAAAGTACAACGGTACTGGTAACCCCTTCACACACCTGAAGGAGTTCATGTATGAATCCTCTTTCTGGCAGAATGATAAGAGGTCGTTGGCTTTCTTGTTCAGGAGATCTCTAGAGGGACCAGCCCTCGAGTGGTTCTTTTCCCTGGAACCCTCAGAAGTAGAAGATTACGGTATCGTTTCACGCAAATTCATTCAACGGTACCAGGACAGAGTTGCACCCTCTTTGTCTATCACGGACCTCATTGCAGAAAAGATGAAACCTGATGAGGAGTTTGTCAGTTTTGCTGACAGGTGGCGGGGTCTGGCTGAAAAGGTGAAGGATCACTTGTCCGAGTCCGAACAAGTGAAGATGTTAATTTCCAATGCCACGCCCCAGTTCAAGCTCGTCCTCTCCTTGAACAATTTGACTAACATGGCAGAGCTCTATGAAAGAGCACGGTACTGCCAGAATGCTTTCAAGGACGCTACATTCTCTAGCGTCTTTGATCCTCATAGACCTAGCAGGCCTCCGCCTCGGAAGCCTGCAGTGCCGAACTCTTCCAGCACAGGTCCGACTACTGAGGGCACGCTCTCTCATGAGCAAGTGAGTACCATGAACAATAACTCGCCCCAATTCGTGAGGAGTCAGCAGCAGTACCAGAGGCCACAGCAGCAAGGGTACAGACAGCAGCAGAACCCCCAGTACCAACAACAGTATCAACGGCCCCAGCAGCCGAATCAGAATCAGAACCAGCAACAGCTACAGCAACAGCCGCAACGGCAACAGCAGTACCAGCAACCCCAGCAGCAGCTGTATCAGAACCAGCAACAGCCACAGTACCAGCCGCGCGCACCGCCGGCATACCACAATGTCCCTCCTCCTGGTGACTACAACCAGCAGAGGAGACCCCCAGGCCCGAAAAAGGCAGAATACCCGGCCCTCCTAGAATCCTTGGCCGATATCTTCAGTGCTTTAATGGCGGCTAATGCCTTAGTTTTGCCAAGGGAAAAGGCCGTCTGGCCTCAAAATGCCGATACGTCCACGTATTGCTACTTCCATAGGCAACCTGGGCATACCATTGACACCTGTTTCCAGTTCAGAGATTATATTCATGATCTCAACGAGCAGGGCGGCATAGACTGGGAGGAAATGAAGAAGTACATAACAGCCCTGAAGGCGAGAAGACCGCAACAGCAGCAGCAAGCAAGACCACCGGCACAAGCAGCAGCACCACCCAACATGGGCATAGTGCAAAATCCACTCCCGGAGCACCAGAACCAGAACCAAGTTGCTCCCATTCTAACGAATAGCCAGTCTGAGGCTGGTCGTGGGCAACAATGGAGGATAGAGGACTCTTCCTCTCTTTATTCAACGGGTCACATTCAAAGTACCGCAGAGCGACTACCACGCCGCACCATCCACATACCCAGACCACAACCCGTTACCATCGCCCCTCTACCCACACCCACATATCACTCGCCCTCACCCAATAACCCACTACCACTACCCACCTTCCTTAGACCCATTACGCCCCGCACTCCTACGCCTCCATCATATACCCCCCCGCAAACCAATAACGCGCCCCGTTTACCATCTAGGCCACTATTACGCATACCATTTCCTACTTCACCCGCTACCACCTACCCAGATATGCCCCAACCATCCAGACCGCTATTACGCGTCCCATTCCCCACTTCACCAACCGCGTACCCATCTACCATCCAACCCTCTAGGCCTTTAATCCTCACCGCGCCATCACCACCTAACCCAACGCCACCACCTACGCATCAACCCTCCGCACCACTTACGCCACCTGATTCTGCGGTACTCAAGGTGTCACCCGGATCCTCCACGGTCGAGGAACATGTGCTCCGGAGTGGAAGGATTTTCAACAAGGTCTTTCCTCAGTCCACAGTCAGAGACGGCCCGTCACAGCCGACTGAGGAAGCCCATAATGAAGAGAGTGCACCAGGCACTCAATATGACTTGTTGAAACATCTGGACAGAACACCGGCACGGATCACTGTACTTGAATTGATTAAAAGGTCCAAGATTCACCAAGAAGCCTTAATGGAATACCTACAGAAGGTGATGGTTAACGAAGACGTGCCGGTAGAGAAAATTGCAGCACTACTAGTTCCTCAGGGGGATCAGCCCTCAATTACATTCCACACATCGGAACTAGCACCGCCAGCCGCCAGAAGCATGGCTCTGAGCATCACGGTCAATATCTGCAAAAAGGCCGTGGATGCATGCCTGGTTGATACAGGAGCTTCAATTAATGTTTTACCTCCAAAGACCCTGGAGCTATGCGGTGTGCCCAAGGAGAAATGGCTGCCTAGCCCCATCTCAGTTACGGCATATGACAATTCTACCCGTTCCCCTCTGGGAATGGTTTATTTAAAGGTGGAGCTAGGTCCAGTAAGTCATGCAGAGGTCGAATTTCATATTCTAGAAATCGACCCTTCCATAAATGCCATTCTGGGACGTCCTTATATTAAAACTCTTGAGGCGATTCCTTCTACGAATCACCAATGCCTCAAATTCCCTTACAAAGGACGAATTATTAAAGTGACGAGCATGCCGATCCTTGCTGCTGCTCATACCTTGAATATTAAATCTGCTGTTTTACCTGGCCGACAACCTTTCCTGTCGGTATTACAGGTCTACCGTCCAGTGGCTGATCCTTTGAAAGCCGCTACCATTTCTCCATATCCATTAAATGCTATCAAAAGGGGGAAGTGCATGAGTACCCCAGGATGGAGGATTATGATGAAGAACGGCTACAAGCCTGGGAAAGGTCTGGACACACGGTTGCAAGGCAGGACCACTCCTGTTAAAGATCATCGGGCAGTACCTGGAAGCGGTCTGGGCTATAGGCCGAGGAAACTGAAGCAAGACAGGGTTCAGCAAGAAGATGGTCAAAAAATCTTGGAAACAATGTCCATACCACTGAAAGAAGGCCGAGATCCCTTAACATGGACTCTATATACACACTTTGTGAAAGGGCCCATACTTAGTCATGACAACACGGTGGTCATTACTTCATGTTTTGACTTCCATGACATATATGGGAGGGATTTGGCCAGACATTGTTCCGAATTACTTACGTACCAATCCTTGGAGGCTCTGCGGCCTATGAAAAGGAGGAAATTCCATGACCCCGAATGCGAATGGTACAGATGGTTCGACCTGAGGGACCTATACATAGCACTGAACAGACTATTTCTGGATCCTGCAGAACCCAAGTGGCCACCGCAGATCGACGAGCTAATTGAAAGCCCTGGCGCAATCTTTGATAAGCGGATACTGCTGTCCGAACAAACTGATGAAGGGGAGCCAGATGACCCTTATGAAGCTGGTTATACAACAGATCTGCTCTGGAGGGGGACATATCCTTCACATGTCCTAATGCTCCATACTCTTTTTCGTACACTACTCTTGACCCCGACTTGGTCGCGGGTCATAATTGAAGATATTCCACGGGCCCCGCCCGTTATGATAACTCTGTCCCCTCGGGACTTTATTCCACAACCTCCTCTCGACCTAGAGAGGATGTATGATTTGATCTGGGACATATTGCTATATGATCCCCCTAATCCTCTGGCCTTGGTGCCGCTTCCTCCATCTGATTCCCCTTCCATTTGTATTCACTCCTGCTTCATGTATAATTCCTCCGATATCCAAAAAAAAAAAACGCCAATTTTACAACAAATTCTTCCCAAATCATTATCGAGGAAACATCTTACTTGTCCGATTACACCCCATCGCGCGGGTCCGTCGGTCAAGATTCTCTCCTAGATCTACTTTGTCCCTCCCTACGGGAGGATTCCCCTGTATTTCCACTTGTATCCCAGGATTTTCATCCTGCTTCATCTTCCTTAGGTTATGATAGGCAGTTTAGTGAAGTTAGGAAGTCTAGTTTTAGGCAGGTTAGTCAGGTTAAGAAGTCTAGGAAGCCTAAGGGTAGGCAAATTCCAGAAAGATACCTCCAGGATTTGGCTGATAAATGTTCTTTTTGCTCTTTAATCCCTCAGTTGTTAGAAGATCCAATTCAGATGCCAGAAGATTGTACAGATGATGAGTCGATCAATGATGGGTACGGGGTATATGAGTTAGTACATGAAAAGGACCCCATTGTTGAAGATGAGGAAGATGATGAGGACGCGGCTGAGGCGTATGCCAGTGGAGTTAAGAGATTTGATGAACCCTCAGCTGCCGTCGAAGAGCCCACAAAAGAAATAAACTTAGGGACTGAAGACGAACCTAAGGTTGTTCTCGTTAGTAAAAGTCTTTCTACAGAGGATGAGAAGGCAATGGTACAAGTGCTTAAGGATTATAAGGACACTTTCGCCTGGAGTTACGAGGATATGCCAGGGTTAGACTCATCTTTAGTTGAACACAGGTTAACATTAAAGGATGGAGCTAGTCCGGTCAAGCAGAAATTAAGGCGATTCCACCCACAAATGGCTTTAAAGATGAAGGAAGAGGTCGACAAATTGTACAAAGCCAAATTCATTAGAGTTGTCCTTTATCCACAATGGGTGACCAACATAGTCCCAGTTATGAAAAAGGACGGGAAGGTCAGAATTTGCATTGACTTCCGCGATCTGAACCGGGCGTGTCCTAAAGACGATTTTCCATTGCCTCATATTGATGTACTCATCGATAACACTGCTGGCTATGAGACATTATCGTTTATGGATGGATTTTCAGGATACAACCAGATTAAGCTGGCAGAAGAGGATCAAGAGAAGACTTCATTCACTACACCTTGGGGAACATATTGTTATGTCGTCATGCCATTTGGATTAAAGAACGCTGGGGCCACTTATCAAAGGGCTATGATGGCAATATTTCATGACATGATGCATATAGATTTGGAAGTGTATGTGGATGACTTATTGGTTAAGTCTAAAACGAAGGCTGAGCACGCCAAAGTTTTGGCAAGGGTATTAGAGAGATCGAGAGAATATCAGTTGAAGATGAACCCCAAGAAATGTGTATTCGGGGTATCTTCAGGGAAATTGCTTGGATTCATTGTCAGCAAACGGGGAATTGAGATCGATCCCAATAAGGCGAAGGCTATCAGAGAAATGCCACCTCCCAAAAACTTGAAAGAATTGAGAGGATTAATCGGGAGGTTACAATTTATTCGCCGTTTTGTCTCCCAGCACTCACAAAGGTGTAAGCCGTTTTACGAGCTTACCAAGCCAGGAGTCAAATTCAATTGGGACGACAAGTGCCAGGAGGCATTTGATAGATTAAAGGACTATTTGGCAAGTCCTCCTGTTTTGAGACCACCATCTCCAGGCAAACCATTGATACTTTATATTTTTGTCCTGGATGATGCAGTGGGGGCTGTCCTAGCACAAGAGGATGAAGAAGGAAAAGAGAGGGCAGCCTACTATCTCTCTAAACTTCTCAACCCCGCTGAACAGAGATACACGGCGATGGAGAAAACATGTGCAGCATTAGTCTGGGTTGTGCAGAAATTAAAGCATTATTTTCTGGCCCATGAAGTCCACCTCATCGTTAGGATGAATCCGATCAAGTTCCTTCTGGAGAAATCTGTTCTTACTGATAGGTTAGCGCGATGGCAAAGCTTTCTATCCCAATTCGATATCATTTACATTCAACAGAAAGCGATCAAGGGCTATGCCATAGCAGAACATCTCGCTCATCATCCCCTTCCTCGATTTGATCCAGTGCGATCAGAGTTTCCGGATGAGGAACTGATGTCCGTAAATCAAATCAGAGATGATATGTGGACTCTGCATTTTGACGGAGCTCTGAATTCTCATGGAAAGGGTATCGGAATCGTTCTGTTATCACCTGAAGGCGTCACCATTCCACAAGCCTTTCAGCTTGACTTTCCAGTCACCAATAACGTAGCTGAATACGAGGCACTTCTTGCTGGTTTCGAGGCTGCTCATTTTCATGGTGCAACCAAACTCAGGATTGTGGGTGATAGCCAATTAATTCTTCGCCAAGTGCTGACCAAGTATCGAACTCTTGATCCCAAGCTCAAGCCATATCAAGAACTTACTTCTGCTTATTCAAAGTTTTTCACAAAATTGATCTTTGTCCATGTCCCTAGAAATCAAAACATCTTAGTTGACACTCTAGCTTCACTTGCATCTTCCCTTGATTTTCCTATCAGCAAACAATCTGAATCAATCATAGTTCATAGGCGTCTTTCACCCGCCGTGAAAGACCCTTCATTTCTTAGAACTAAGGAGAAGTTGCTGAAGAAATTCAAAGATGGAAGTATTGTGGAGAAAAGAGAAATCATGTTGATGGAGCTGTTAGAAGAGATGGATGATGAACAGAAGCCATGGTATTATGAAATTGCAAAATATTGTGAAGATCAATCGTATCCTGAAGAAGCTACAACTGAGGAAAAAAGAGCTATCAGGAGAGTTGCTCAACGATACACCCCAGTTGGGGGAGCACTGTACAAAAGAGGTTTTGATGGAGTTCTTCTGAGATGTCTAGACGAAGATGAGCTTTGGAAGGTTATGGAAGGAGCTCATAGTGGAGTCTGTGGTGGCCATGTCAATGGACAGATGCTAGCAAAGAACATCCTTAGACAAGGATTTTATTGGCCAACCATGGAAGAAGATTGTGTAGGATATGTCCGTAGGTGTGCCAAGTGTCAACTTCACGCCGACAAAATTCATTCTCCTGCATCTTCACTCCATCCTGTTTCCTCCCCATGGCCTTTCTCCATGTGGGCTTTCGACATTATTGGACCTCTTGGTAACCCAAATTCCGGTATCAAGCAAAAATCTTTCATTCTCACGGCAACGGAATACTTCACCAAGTGGGCAGAAGCTGAAGCGTACGTGGAGATCAAAGCATCAACCGGCTGCAAATTCATCATGAAGAACATCATCACAAGATTCGGAATTCCAAGTACCATCGTCACTGACAACGGACCGCAGTTCGTGTCACAGGAATTGAAGGACCTCTGCAACAGGTACAAAATTGCATTGCATCATTCATCTCCTTATTATCCGCAAGGCAATGGCCAAGCAGAGGCAACAAATAAGACTTTGATAAAAATCATCAAAAAGACGTGTAAATCTAACAAATTCGCAGATTGGCCAGAAAAATTGGTTGAGGCTCTATGGGCCTACCGAACTTCAATCCGCACGCCCACTGGGCAAACTCCTTATTCCTTAACATTTGGAATGGAGGCGGTAGTTCCATATGAGATCCTCATACCGTCATTAAGAGTACAATTGAACAAGGAATTTTCCATTGATGAACATCGTTCGGCACTCCTTGCTCAATTGGAACTTTTAGACGAGAAAAGATAGTCAGCTGCTAATCATGCAAAAGCTTACCAAAACAGATTAACACGTTTTTATCAAAAGAAAGTCATTGAACGAAAGTTCAAAGTCGGTGAAATGGTCGTTAAAAGAATTTTTGTAAAACCTGGTGGTCCGCGTTCTAAGCTCCAACCCAATTGGGAAGGACCTTATGTTGTATCGCACGCTTTTCCTGGTAATGCTTATCGTCTTATTAACGCAGAAGGAGAAGAGCTAAATCATCCCTGGAATGGTCTACATCTTAAGAAATACTACCCTTAGGATAAAGAGTCGATCAGTATGGTACAAAGACCAGAGGAATCAGAAAATTTATAAACTCAAATTTCTTTGTTAGTCTGAATATTTAACTTCAAACCCATTACCGCACACACTGATACGTTTGATTCGTGAATAACAAGAGATGCCAAGTCCTGAAGAATATCAAAAGCTTGACCAAAAGTATAAAGTACAAATCATTCGTTTTAAAGTAAAATTCTGTTTTACACTCGGCCCATGATGTCGGAACGAGGCTTAAAATAGACTACCAAGAATACCCGCCATCTTAGTAGGAGGCCGTCATAAAAAAAAGGGGGAGATCCATCCCGAAAAGAAAAGAAAAGGATAGAAAAGCAAAAGCAAGGCAAAAAGCCAAATGTCAAATCAAAAGGCCAATACACTACAAACGTTACATCAAGGCCATGAAATGAAACAAAAGGGAACGCAAGGTCGATAAATACCCCGGAAAGAAAATGACCGAACCCCAACAGATATTAGGGTTGGAAAGGAACATCTTTTTAGGTCTCCGGAACCTTCTCATGGGCTTTCTAAATCTATTCTTCTTTTCTTTCTAAAGAGGTGTACTTCAAGCTTAAGGAATGGCTTAGATTGACTAAGGGTCAAATCATCAGATGGGATCACGAATGGAAACACAAGTTCAAACACGATGGGTTTTAAGTTAAGTTGTTAAAGAACAATTTGAAAATTAAGTTAATAAATGAATATGATCTGTTGATCCAAGTACCATACTGGTCTTTTAGTCAAAAATTCAAAAAAAATGTATATGTCAAAATTCAAAAAAAATGTATATGTCAAAATTCAAAAAAAATGTGTATGTCAAAATTCAAAAAAATTTGCATATGTCAAAATTCAAAAAAAATTGCATAGTCAAAAATTCAAAAAAAGTACATATTTCAAAAAAAAAAAATTTCAAAAAAAATGTACATTTTTCAAAATCTAAAAAAAGAATACATGTCTCAAAACCCAAACAAAAAATGAATATTTCAAAACCACAAAAAATATTTCAATTAGCATTTGCTTGTTGCATTTAATATGTTTCATTCCTTTTATTTTCAGTGAGCATCTGTTTGCTTGCATGTTGCATTTTGCTTAAGTCTGATTATTCTTATTACCTTTGTTAATAAAGGCTATGCCCCTTGACTATTTATTCAAGGAAAAGATTGATTGACCATTTGATTGGTCAGGCAAGGGGCTAAGCCTAAATAGATACTTAACCTGTTTGTTAAGTGTTGTACAGGATGCAAGATAAGCACAGGAACACGAGATTGGAGCCCAAAAGTTTCATGTATATATCAAAAAACATGATACATGAAAAGAAAAGAAGTACATAAGCCCTCAAGGCTGACTCTCCCCTCCGCCCTCATCTAACTGGCTCTGGGCCTCGTCAGGTGCTAGTCCTCGGCTAGGAGGTGGAGGTGGCCCTATCGTGCTCGGCCCCGCCTGGCCAGAAGACACGGCAGCGCTGGCAGTGAAAGCGCTCGTCAAACCGCGCTCCTGCGCACGCTGTCGAGCACGCCTGTACCTCTCCTCCACACTCCGGCGCTCATGCTCTGCAATGCCAAGCTGGACTCGAAGAGCGGATATCTCAGCATCCATCCTCCGCCGCTCATGCCTCTCCCGCTCTCGCTCCTCGTTGATGACCTCCAGACGGGTCTGGAGGCGCGCAAGATCTCCAACCGAAAGTCGGGCCACCTGCTCCTCTAGAGCCCGGATCCGCTCTGCATCAGCCTCGGCACGAGTCGCTATAGCATAGGCATCCGCTTCAGCCCTCTGAAGGGCTTCTTGGAGCTCAGCAACCTGCAGAAGAAGATTTTGTTAGTTCAAGACAATCAAGTAAATCAAGTCAAATTCAAAAATCAAAGCTTACCCGAGCAGCACGGTCCTCCTCCGCAAGAGAAGCCCGGTGGATGGCAGAAGCGAGCTGACTCTGGAGGTCAGCCAAGGCAGCATCATGCGCGGCAAATGATGAAGAAGATGAAGCTCCATAGGTAGGGGGAGCCGCCTAGGTGTAGACGGCTCGCTGCACCAAAAGAACACTGTCAGTGGTTAATCGCCAAAACAATTAATTAATTAAAACATGCATTCATATTCATTCATACATACCAGATCAAAGAACTCTTTCTGGACTTGTTCGAGCTGGGCCTCAGCATCATGTAGTCGGGCCCGGAGGTCGATGATGACCGCATCACGAGCATCCTGCAAATCACATATAAATACATTCATTCACCAACATAAATCAAGATAATAATAAAATTAAAGACGCATGAATGCATACTTACATCGAGTGGTCGGAGGAGCCGCAGCTGGTCGGCATAATGAACCCGGTACTGCTGGAGGTAGCCCTCGCTACTCTCCGCACGGGACTCCACTCTGATGCCCCGACGGTGCCAGTCCTCGTACTGCTCCGGGAACTTGGCACGCCAGTTGGTGAGGGATTGCTTGCCCCTCATGCTCCTCCCCACACCCTCCGGGACCTCTTCATCTATCCATTCCTGATGGAGACCCAACGTCCTCATCACGAGCCGGAGGCGGAGGGGCTCGATCTCATTGAGGCAGTGCACCCACATCTGCCTCCCAAATCGCCTCCTGCCAGCCGTCACCCATGGCTGACCTTCCTCGTTCATGCCCAGATACGGGCGCCAGATGACCTGCATATAGGTTAGATGCATTCATAAATAAATTGCATTTAAGGAATAAAGAATTGCATTTAATAAAAAGATTAAACAAGTTAAAAACTTACCAATAGCTCTGGATAATCTAGAAACTGACGGCGGAGGGCCGTCAGCTGGTGGTGCTGCGGAGCTGTGTCCACAATTGGCTGCCAACGGCAGGCCAATGGGACGGCGTCCGGACGAGTAATCCTCGCTCTGCCGAGCGGGAAATAATGGTAGCTCCACACCTGCATTCATGAACATATAGGTTAGAAAAGCATCATATCATATTGCACTGCATATTACACATAATTAAACAAGTTAATACCTGAAGGAACGGTGAGAAGCCACTGATAGTAGTCTCGCGGTCCGGCGTGACCGCGGATAGGTCTGCGAACAGGTGGGCCAGAAGGGCCGCACCCCAAGCGTACTCCCCTAATCTATCTAGGTCATCTAATAAATAAAGAAACCTACAGTGGATATGGTCGCCCTTCGTACCGAAGAGCAACCGACCGAAAAAGAAAACTAAAAAGACCCTCAGCTGTCTGTCTACCTCCTCTGCCTGACTCGGGTCACTACAATAAATGGAAGAAGATGACTCGGCTAGTCTATCTCTGAACTCTACCCGGGTCTCATCAGACCGACGCCGGGGCTCATCTAGACCTAGGGCAGCCTCTACTTCTACCCTAGGAACCATCCTAGACTCCCTACCTATACTAGATACCTCTATCCCTAGCAAGGCCTCTGCTAACCCCTGATAGGTGGGGTAAGTAACCCCACTAACTGGTCAGCCCTCTACCCGCAGGCCAGTGATCCTGGCCACGTCCTCTAAAGTGGGGACCATATGCCCCCAAGGCATCAGAAATGCCCGACTCTCTGCATGCCAACGCTCCCTGAGCGCCTGCAGCAGGATTAGATCGAGCCAAAATGGCTCGATGTCTAGTATCTCGCCGAACCCCATCCGGCGCAGGCGCGCCTTCTGGAAATCCGGGAGTCCCCTATACGCCCCTATCACTAAATCCCATGAAATTCTGGCCCTCATCACTCCCTGCAAATAAAAAAAATAAAAAAAATGGGGTCAGTAATTAATAAAAACAGGAAAATTCACTCTGTTTTGAAAGGCGTCAGCACATACAGACGTATTTCAAAACACGTCCACATGCCCTGACGCAATTCAAACCTATTTTCTACCTATTTTAAAAATTCGAAATTTGGATTGAAAGACGTCGACCAAGGGCGACGCCTTTTGAAAGGCGTCACCTGGTCTGGACGCCTTTCAAGTCCAGATTTCGGGTTCTTAAAAGAACCCCTTTCTTCCCCTCTTTTCTCACCCCATCCAAACCACAGAAGACTCACCGTGTGGAGGTCGCCCTCCTCTTCCTCTTCCACCGCCATGGGCGCCGGTGGAGGGAGCTCCTCCTCCAAGAAGGCCGCCGCCTCGGCTAGCGCCGCCGGCACCTCCTCGGGAATTTCTTCTTCTTGCCTCCGCCTCCTCTTGGCCAAGGCCTTCTTCTTCCTTGATCCTTCACCGTGTTCCATAGCTCTAGAGAGGGAGTTTTTGAGAGAGAGATCACCGGAGAGATCGCCGGAGCTCGGTGAGGAGAGAGAAGATTTTTGTGAAAGTGAGGAAGAAAGGAGGGCCTTCGCGGGTCTGTAACGAAAAGGATGAAAGGCGTCGACTCAGACAGACGCGTTTTAGGGCGCATAAGCTGAGGTGGCAAAGGACAGCTGTTTGAATTGGTTGAAACACGTCCACATGGGTAGACGCGTTTCAGGTTCTGTTCAGAGCCGTACACAGGAAAATCATGAAAGGCGTCTTGACTACTGGACGCATTTAAGGGAATTAATGATGGAATTAATGGCAGAATCCTGGGAAAAGTAGGAGAGAGAGTTGAAAGGCGTCTAAGTATATAGACGCGTTTTAAGCTTTAATCGGGTTTTAAGGATTAAATTGAATTTCTGGAAAAGAATTTAGTTTGAAAGGCGTCTTTCTGAGTGGACGCGTTTTACATTTTACAGAATCCGAATTGTTGAATTTTCAGGAAAAATCAGGTTTTTACTTAAGGAAAAATCATGTGCACATCACAGAAGGTTGGGGAAAGATTCTAAGGCATGAAAAATCGTTCTTTATTCAATGGAATTAATCTTTATTACATCAAAATCAAAAAGAGACAGAGGACATTTAAGGGAGAATATCATGAAGATCTTTAAGATAAGGAAATTTCAATCCTTTATCTCTGTCTTTAGAGGATCTTACACGATAACTAAAGCCAAGGTTCCATAGAGTAATGATGATTTGTATGGCTTCATAATCTTCATCGGACTCCAAGTCGCGCTTCTTGATTGGAAGTGTGGGAGAGAATTCAGGAAACTCACGACGAGCCAAGCTAAGTTGAGTAAGGCACCGGTGTGGATTGTATAACACAAACTCAGTGGCTTCAATTAACTTGAGATCCGCTCCTGCTGTACGGCGCACCCAAACTGGTTTTCCAACAAGAGCAAGTGGATACGAGTCGAATATGTCGGACGTCATGAGCTTCAAATACTCTCTCCAATCGGCTCGGGTCTTGAGTTTTGGAACCTTGTTGACCATGTACTCATTGAACTTTACAATATTAGCAATGCAATGAATTGGACTATTTAAGAAGATCTGAGATGGATTCAGAGGCCTTTTCTTGCTATGCTCGAATTTGAAGTGAAGTTCAACCCACAAGGCAAAGAGTAGCATGCATCCATATGGAGGACGACCCACAGAAGCTGCAGAAAGTCCACTGTAGAGATATGCTAAGAGTGCAGTGCTAATAGATTTACCTTCGAAAATTGCACAAATAGCACTAATTTGATCGTCTTCCAAGATGTTATCATGTGCAGGAAAGAATAAGGCACCGGCAAGGCATGTAACGAGAGCTTTTGTTACATCTTCCGCCTCATCCTCCCTTAGATCTTCAATTTCATAAAGAGTCCACTCGGCTAGTTTTGCAAGATTGATCCCCTTCTTGGTGAGGCATCCTTTAGCTTCTGAAGGATCCTTCATGATCGATGTCAATAGCTGTTGACCGGTGATTCTCTCTTTTGTCAAGGCTATCTTGTCTCTGTTGTCTCTGGTCTTTGGGAGACCTAATAGAAGTTCCACCTCTTCTAGAAGGATTGTGCACTCGAAATCTTGGAAGAAGAACGTATGAGTTTGGGGATGCCACCACTCGATCAAGGCGCCCATAGCCGCCCAGTCTACGTTCGCACTTTCGTAATTCTTGGCAAGCACTACGAGTCCTTGAAGATCCCACTTGGATATGAACACTTGCATAGAAAGCTTGACACTTTTTGCAAGTTTACGAATCCAAGGGAGAGACGTGAACTTTCTTGGGTCAGGAAACATGGGGTAATTCTGAAAGAGAAATAAAAAGGGAGCTTGATGAAGAGCATGATGGAAGACATGAAGAACATGAAAGAAAGTTGATTGAACTTACTTGAAGATTGGGATTTCTTCCATTAAGATGATTCTCTATGTCTGCAAACTTCTCTAGAGACATCTTCATCTTCTTGTTTGAGGAATCCATCTCCTTTTTTCGGAGTTCCTCCTTCTTGAAGCTTGGGAAGCTTGAAAACCTTGAAGAAACCTTGAAAATTTGGAAGAAAACTCTCCTTTGGATCTTTGGATTATGATAGGATTACTTGGGAATAACCTAAGGGTGTTTATATAGGAGGGATTGCGATCCTAAGTAGACCTTTTCCGGATTGGAAAAGGGATGTGCATTGATAGAGTTGGAGTTCGGGTAGAAACATGTTTCTGTGAGTAAAAGGCGTCTAGGATACATGACGCGTTTCAAAGTTAAATGGCGTCTGCGCGACACGACGCCTTTCAATAATTCTGCTATTTTCCCGAAATCCTGTGATTTTAATAATTTTGATTGCAGGAAATTCAAGAAAGCCTGAGCAAAGCTGGGAATGTCAAGAAAATCCCATTGTGGAATTCAAGTCCCGACCGTGGCTAAAAAGACGGTTATTTCTATCCTTGTACTCTTCTATGTAAAGCATTCGCATTACTATATATTAAATATTTATTAGAGTATATCAAGGACCTTGTGGTTTTGATGAAACTGGAATTTGAGTTCCCCTACAACAAAAACAGTGATAATTCCAGAGAATTCTTAATCGCACGGATAGGCCGTTGGATTGTTAATTAGTGAGGACGATGGTTCCGTTTTTGTGAAACGGTGCGTGGATAAACGAGCTTCGGCTTAGCACTGAATTACAAGAATTGGTATCTTGACTCATTAATGACAATTTAACAATATTATCCTTGATTAATTTATATTTTATTTGACTTTATATTTTTCTTTTAGCCCAGCATGCATCATATAGAACTTTGAAATCATTGTGATAAGAATTAATTATTGATTAAGTTTCAGACCATTAAATCAAAATAATCTCATGAAATATTCCATTCCAAATTGAGTATCTTGATTATCTTTGAGGTTCGCTTAAAGATATCCTTGGAATTCTATCCTTGATTGGATTCTTTATGCAATATTCTTGTTTTCTTTTAAGATCCATCATGGCTGCAGCACGTCCACATTGGCTGGCAAACGCTCCCCATGATGAAGCCTACAGTGTCTACGACCTGGGGTACTTCCCACTCCGAGGAGGTTGATCGACTTTATTTTATTTCCTTGTCTACTTCATCCAGACAGGATTAATTCCATTGATTTTTCCTTGAGCTATCTTCATTGATAATTTTGAGAAAAATTCCAGTCATGTGATGTTAAGAGCGTGTCTCATCACACCTTGGTATCACCTTTTTAGTACATTCCATTCCATTTCACTCCCTTGCAAAGACGATGCCAAGGTGAGGCAGCTGTAGACACGCTAATTTTGACGTCATTTCGAGTAAATTTCATATCATACAATAATGCCTCGAAATGGTCTGATAATTAATCATTAATCAATTTTTATTAATCTTTTTAAGTGTCGGGTTTAACAGATGTGTTTAAGTTAATCAATTAGATTGATTTTAGCTCAAATTTGAGTTAAAATATGAAGAATTCTAAAAGACGTCTACCCAAGTGGACGCTATTTAGAGTTTATTCTTATTTTAACGTTTAAATTTGAATTTTAATTAATTAATTAATTAACTAAAAGGCGTCTAGTAATGTCGACGCGTTTTAAGTTTCCTAAGTGATTTTAACTTCCCCTCCGGATGTTTATCCTTATCTTAATTAGTCTAAAAGACGTCTACACAGGTGGACGCGTTTTACCTAATAAAGATAAAGATAAGTTTTCCCGGATATTTATCCTTATCTTAATTAATGTGAAAGGCGTCAGCCAAGGTGGACGCGTTTTAGATAATTACAGATAAAGATGAATTAATCAGTATTTATCTGTCAGTTAAGATGGATAAATTCGGGATTTTTCTATGTTAATCTTGAACGCAAGAAATGCCTATAAATACCTCGCATGTTGAAGAGTTAAAAAAAAAAAAGAAGAAGAGAATTGAATTGAGTTGAGCCATAGCGTTATAGCGAGTTGAAGATCGAAGCAACAACGTCGTAACGCCAGAGCGCTGCCATTCCCAGAAGTCGGCGTTCCTTTCAAGATCTTCATCCTTTCAGAGCTTCAATCCGATTGGGCATAAGTTTTTCATTACTGCATTCATTTCATTAGTTTCATTCTTCATATTCACTTCATGCAAACACACACCACGGCATAATCTTTAAAAAAAAAATCTATTTGATTTAAGGGGTTTTAAAGCCACTAAACAAGTAAGTTTGCTGTTTTAAATATGCTTAACATCATGATTAGTTCAGATACTGCTTCTACTTAAATTCTCATCATCATTCTTCTTTATTCTCTCTCTGTTTCTGCACTCAACAACAACAACGAGAGATTCAAAAGGGGAAATCAAGCACAAAGTCAGAAAGACTTCTGGACGATCCTCAACCTCAAATTCAACAGCAAGAACAAGAAGCAAAGAAAGGGCTCTCTTTCTTCAGCCGGCTGAGGAAGGGGAACCAAGGACTCAATCTTCTGCGTTTGAAAGGTAGGCGATCATATCTCTTTTGAAACTTTTAAGTTAAAAGTTTCTGGCGATCACTGCACTTTAGTTGCTGTTTTTAATAGGTTAGTTTACACTAAACAACATAGATATTTCATGTTAATCACACGGTCATTCTAAGCACCTACAACTTTTTTGGCGATCACGCGTTTCATCCTTTCTGTTATTTACCCGAAATTCTTGGATTTTAATGTTTAAATTGAATATTTGTTTGGAACTAATAATTTTGATTGCAGAAAATGTCAAGAAGATCTCACTGTGGAATTCAAGAAGTCCCGACCGTGGCTAAAAAGACGGTTATTTCTATCCTTGTACTCTTCTATGTAAAGCATTCGCATTACTATATATTAAGTATTTATTAGAGTATATCAAGGACCTTGTGGTTTTGATGAAACTGGAATTTGAGTTCCCCTACAATAAAAACAGTGATAATTCCAGAGCATTCTTAATCGCACGGATAGGCCGTTGGATTGTTAATTAGTGAGGACGATGGTTCCGCTTTTGTGAAACGGTGCGTGGATAAACAAGCTTCGGCTTAGCACTGAATTACAAGAATTGGTATCTTGACTCATTAATGACAATTTAACAATATTATCCTTGATTAATTTATATTTTATTTGATTTTATATTTTTCTTTTAGCCCAACATGCATCATGTAAGACTTTGAAATCATTGTGATAAGAATTAATTATTGATTAAGTTTCAGACCATTAAATCAAAATAATCTCATGAAATATTCCATTCCGAATTGAGTATCTTGATTATCTTTGAGGTTCGCTTGAAGATATCCTTGGAATTCTATCCTTGATTGGATTTTTTATCCAATATTCTTGTTTTCTTTTAAGATCCATCATGGCTGTAGCACGTCCACATTGGCTGGCAAACGCTCCCCATGATGAAACCTGCAGTGTCTATGACCTGGGGTACTTCCCACTCCGAGGAGGTTGATCGACTTTATTTTATTTCCTTGTCTACTTCATCCAGACAGGATTAATTCCATTGATTTTTCCTTGAGCTATCTTCATTGATAATTTTGAGAAAAATTCCAGTCATGTGATGTTAAGAACGTGTCTCATCACACCTTGGCATCACCTTTTCAGTACATTCCATTCCATTTCACTCCCTTGCAAAGACGATGCCAAGGTGAGGCAGCTGTAGACACGCTAATTTTGACGTCATTTCGAGTAAATTTCATATCATACAATAATGCCTCGAAATGGTCTGATAATTAATCATTAATCAATTTTTATTAATCTTTTTAAGTGTCGGGTTTAACAGATGTGTTTAAGTTAATCAATTAGATTGATTTTAGCTCAAATTTGAGTTAAAATATGAAGAATTCTAAAAGACGTCTACTCAAGTGCACGCCATTTAGAGTTTATTCTTATTTTAACGTTTAAATTTGAATTTTAATTAATTAATTAATTAACTAAAAGGCGTCTGGTAATGTCGACGCGTTTTAAGTTTCCTAAGTGATTTTAACTTCCCCTCCGGATGTTTATCCTTATCTTAATTAGTCTAAAAGACGTCTACACAGGTGGACGCGTTTTACCTAATAAAGATAAAGATAAGTTTTCCCGGATATTTATCCTTATCTTAATTAATGTGAAAGGCGTCAGCCAAGGTGGACGCGTTTTAGATAATTACAGATAAAGATGAATTAATCAGTATTTATCTGTCGGTTAAGATGGATAAATTCGGGATTTTTCTATGTTAATCTTGAACGCAAGAAATACCTATAAATACCCTGCATGTTGAAGAGTTAAAAAGAAAAGAAAAGAAGAGAATTGAATTGAGTTGAGCTATAGCGTTATAGCGAGTTGAAGATCGAAGCAACAACGTCGGAACGCCGGAGCGCTGCCATTCCCAGAAGTCGGCGTCCCTTTCAAGATCTTCATCCTTTCAAAGCTTCATCCGATTGGGCATAAGTTTTTCATTACTGCATTCATTTCATTAGTTTCATTCTTCATATTCACTTCATGCAAACACACACCACAGCACAATCTTTCAAAAACCTACTTGATTTAAGGGGTTTCAAAGCCACTAAACAAGTAAGTTTGCTGTTTTAAATATGCTTAAAATCATGATTAGTTCAGATACTGCTTCTACTTAAATTCTCATCATCATTCTTCTTTATTCTGTTTCTGTCTCTGCTGCACTCAACAACAACAAGAGATTAAAAAGAGGAAATCAAGCACAAAGCTAGAAAGATTTCTGGACGATCCTCAACCTCAAAATTCAACAGCAAGAACAAGAAGCAAAGAAAGGGCTCTCTTTCTTCAGCCGGCTGAGGAAGGGGAACCAAGGATTCAATTTTCCGCGTTTGAAAGGTAGGCGATCATATCTCTTTTGAAACTTTTAAGTTAAAAGTTTCTGGCGATAACTGCACTTTAGTTGTTATTCTTAATAGGTTAGTTTACACTAAACAACATAGATATTTCATGTTAATCA
This sequence comes from Zantedeschia hybrid cultivar, assembly GCA_030544215.1. Taxonomy (NCBI): domain Eukaryota; kingdom Viridiplantae; phylum Streptophyta; class Magnoliopsida; order Alismatales; family Araceae; genus Zantedeschia; species Zantedeschia hybrid cultivar. The sequence continues at coordinate 6,356,449 of JARZZO010000013.1, read as the reverse complement.
CACGGTCATTCTAAGCACCTACAGAGTCGAGCGGGCAAAGAGTTAGAGAGCTTCAGGAAGGACTTCAAGAGGAATCCTTCGCACTCCAAATGGGCTTGTCTTCTTAACCCTCTTTTACTTTTTCACATTTTTCACTTCATTGCATTTCCACTCTCCATCTAGTCCGTAACACTTCCCTCTCTTACTCTTCTTTCATTTTCAACACATCACTTCACTTTTCACACCCGAGCACCTTATCTGCATGCATGCATCTTAGGATGACTTAGCGATCCTTATTTACCCCCAGAGGTTTCAAACAAAAAACGGGAGGTGGGTGGCCATAACATATAGTCACCTTCCCTCCCAAACACCCATCCGGTGCGTCTCGCTCCAATTCTAGTTAGTTTTTTTTACATTTTGGATAGATTCTGCATATCACAGTTCTAATCGGGTTATTTCTTTGTTTATCTTCTCTTTTCAAGGGCTCTTACCAGATTCTGCGCGTGGACTACCGAGCTCTCCTCCTCTGGCCGGCTGGAGGAAGAGAAGGAGGAACCACCATCTCCCGCTCCCTCAGAACGCGATCACATCCTCACTATCCTGCGGAGCACAGGGACCGTAAGGTAATGCTCCTAGCGATCACACACCTTTATTTCTAACCCCTCCTAAAATTGCCACAGTGCTAAGACGAATGGAGAACCCCTCGACCCGAAGCCCGCAGCAGCGACGGGGGACGTTCCGGGTGCCTACAGCCCTCTGGCGATCACGGTGGGACGCCTACTTGCTTACTGCGCGCAAAGGGTAAGAAGGAGATCTTGGATGACCAGAGTCCTGGCCGTCCAGCTCAGTTGGACGGCCAGAAGCTAGGCCGCCCAGATCTTGGACGGCCAGAGGCCTGGCCGTCCATCTCAGTTGGACGGCCAGACCCTAGGCCGTCCAGATTCTTGGACAACCAGAGGCTTGGCCGTCCATCTGCCTGGACGGCCAGCCCCTAGGCCATCCAGAGTGGACGGCCAGCTGCTTGGCCGTCCAAGTCCCTGGACGGCCAGCCCTCCTGCCGTCCAGCTCCTTGGACGGCCAGCCTCCCGGCCGTCCAACTCCCCAGTTTCTGGCCCCGACCCTCTGTGATTCAATGACCTGCTGTTATTTCATTATTTCTGATTAAATTGTTGCGCATTCTAGTTTTTTTTTACTGTTCTCTTGTCTTCTCTTTTCTTCTCTTGTTTGTTGGACTGTGGGTTGATTCTAGGGTACTATCCGCAGGGGTTTTGAGGAAGAGCCGGCATCACATCTCTAGTCACCTCTCCCGCAGGATCTGACTCTCCACCTGAGGATTCCCACTCGGGTGTGACTAGTCTTATTTTGTTGGGAACCTCCGTCAGTCTCCGCGAGCCAGGGATTCCCACTTGGCCGCCGAGCAGGTTGTACCTAAAACCACCCCATAGGAACTCTGGGTTTGTATGAGGAATTAATTGAGCCCTTCCATTCACAATCACTCACCTATAGGTGTCACTGAGAGAAATATTTCAAAATTTAAAGACACCTAATTAAACCTTGGTGGAACATGTTTTGAAAGAAGAATACAGGGTCGTTAAGGGCTTGAACTTGATTTGTTAGAAACCAACACTCATAATACACAGTTAACCTTCCAAGTAAAATATAAAATCTCTTAGGATTTGTATTTCATAATGAACCAAATGTACGTTAACACTATGTATGATAACATGTATGAGTTTGGTAACAATGTCACACACAACCCTCTGTTCGAGATTGAAGAGGATCCACAAACATTTGTGGGCATGTTCCAAACACCTAGAGGGGAACTTAAGGGAAGATACTTGGATGAATCTTCCTCTTCAGAAAGTGACCCTATAATCTCCAACAGAACCCTCCAAGACCCGAGTAAAGACCCGGAACTTATTGCCGTGTTATCACGGTACACCCCTGATCAACTCATCCGGTTGGCCTCTTGTGGCAAAACTCAAGATGCCACTCCTCAGAGAACTCACTTCCAAGGATCTTCCAACAGAGCTCAGACCCGCATCAAGCCAACTCCTACTTCAGTTGCTCCAACCGTCATGCCAATTTCAGTCTCTCCAACCACACCTCCTCCCGAGCAGAAAGAATTCATTTACAAAAATGAGGTTGAAACCTATGTGCGTAAGTTCATGGCCGAGAAATTTACCCTGAAACAACCGCACTCTCTCTCGAGCTATTGTAAGCTCCCTCCGGCCTACTTTCCACCAGGATTCAAGGCCCCCAAGTACAGAAAATATGATGACACCTCTGACCCTCATGATCACCTGTCAGGTTTCCTCATGGATTCCCATCAATGGCTCTACGACAGAGTCCTCCTTGTCCATCTGTTCCAGAAATCCTTAGAAGGTGAGGCCTTAAGATGGTTTTCTTCCTTGCCCGCCACTGACCTAATCAATTTTGATATGGTCTCCGAAAAATTCATCACTCAATTTAGTCATATGACAACCATGCCTCCCACCTAGTTGATCTTGTGATGGAAAAGATGAAGCCTGAAGAGGAGTTCACGTATTTTGCCAACAGGTGGAGGGCAATGGCCTCTAGGGCGGAAGTGGAAATCCCCGAATCTCAAGCTATCACCATGCTAGTCAATAATGCTACCCCGTAGCTTCGGTCTATTCTCATGCTGAGCGAATTTCACACATTCGCACAACTTTATAATCGAGCTCGGATAGTTCAATCTCAGATTTGGAGTTCCACTTTGCCATCCTTCTTTGAAAATCAGAACAGAAATAAGAGGACTCTACAAACTCCACCAATAGAGGGAGTGACAATCAATGAACAGGTGAGTGCCTTGGGGCAACCCTTTAGGTCACCCAGTCCTATGTCCAGATCAGACAACCAATCAAATCAGAAACCATATTTAGCGGTCCCCCCTTCCTCTAGCACCAGAATCAATTGGGGGCACATGAAAGAGGCTACTGGAATCTCGAAAGTCAAGGGCCCTCCGCCCTCTCATAAGGCAGCCCAAGATCCATCTAGCTCTCTAGAAAGGGTGAGCACCCTTGTCAAAAATTTGGAACCAAATGTCGATCACAGAAGACAGTACTGGGAGTATGAAGAGGTTGGGATATGGCGTGAGTGCCCCACTAGGATGACCAAATCTAGAGAGCCGTTGCAAAGAGTCTCTACTATTATCCAAGACAAACCTTTGGTCTTGATACGACCTAGGGAACAACCAACGGTCATCAACCCAGTCACTCAGGTCCAAGTTCCCTTAATTTCAATCAGAGAACCTCCTCTATTAGTCTTGTGTCCAACCCCAAAGCCAGGTCCAGTAACCCAATTCTGCCTAATGAATTCACCACCAGTTCAACCACTAAAGTCAGATCAGGCAGTGGACCCCAGTCCGATTGGTATTATACTGAGAAATCGCATCATTCCCCCAACAAGTCAACCCTTGGACTCCCAAGAGGATTCAAATATGTCTAGAAGGATTACTCAATCCAAATCTGACATCCTACAGCATCTAGGGAAAACTCCCGCCAAGATGCCAATCCAAGAGTTGATTAGGAGATCTCTTACACACAAGGAGACATTGTTCAAATTCCTCCAGCAAGCTACACTCAATGAAGATCTTCCTATTAGGGGGCTCACAAATGCCATTCTCTCAGTCACCCAGACACCTACCATATCCTTCACAGATAAGGATCTGGCTCCCCCTGAATGCCAATCCCTTCCCTTATGCTTAACTGCAACGCTCAAGGGTCACTCATTGGACTCCATCCTGTTGGATACCGGCGCATCAATCAATGTTTGTCCACTCAAGACCCCCAAGAAAATAGGGATTGATCCAGAAGAGATTGAGTCTACTTCCATGATGGTCTCAAATGGGAAACTGGAAATTGGCCCAGTGGCCTTGATCTTTGAATTCTACATCCTTGATGTCAAGCCCATATACAACGCCATTCTGGGAAGGCTTTGGATGGACCAAACCCTGGGAGTGCCCTCCACTAATCATCAGTGCTTTAAATTCCCATACAATGGGAAGATTGTCAAAATGCAAAGAACTCCCTATCTTGAGTCTTTGGACTCAGTCTCGACTGAACAAATTCCATCCATGATCACTTATGGAAAAGGGGTAGAGCCCATCCTTTCATCGGTTGACTCTCAGGCCAAGCCCCAGCCTAGCATAGGTTGGCAGCTCATAGACAAAATGGGGTATAGTTCGGGATCTGGGTTAGGCAAAGAAGAGTAAGAAATTCGAGAACCTATCTTTGAAAATCTGACCATTGGGGGATTCAAATTGGGTTACCTACTAACCAAACCAACTGAAGGATCAAGAAAATGGAGTTTCTTAGATCACTTTGTGAAGGAAAGTCAAGAGGTACTCAAGATATACTATCTTGAGGATGAGTTGAAGGAAACAAGCAAGGATATACTATCATGCGGGGACACTGCTACTGTTCTATGAACCAACCACGTTACGAGACGGAGCCTCCTTAGTAAGGGATGAACCGGTACCCACTGCTCTCATTCCCTTCCTATTCCACATACCTTTCCTTCTCAGGCTTCTATCACTGGTCGTAGCACATTTCCCTGAGTGTTTTATGCTTGGAGACTATGACCCCCAAAAGGAGAAAAAGTCTCACTCCCATGAGGAGCCAACATATTGGGGTAATTCTGCCGTCATTGGGTCTCTGTCTCAAGGACCCACCTTTGCAACATGTTTGACTCACCCTCAGAGTCTTGTGCATAATCGCTTAGGGATTGGATAGCTTCCTCTTTATCTACAAGTTGTAGAGGTAAGTAAGTTCTTTCATTTCTAGTTAACAAATAAATGTAAATATTTGAAAATTGTTGAAAAACTTTCCTTTGGATAGGAGTCTATCTAAAAAAATTCTACTCTTTAAATGCAAAAAAATCAAAAATTTCAAAATTTCCAAAAAATCGAATATCCAAAAAGCATCAAAAATATTTGTAAATGTGTGCATACTTCAATGAAAATGACAAAAAAAATCAGAAAAGACACAAAATCTAATTGTCTGGTGATTGCCATGTAACCCCCTGTCTAGGTCTAGTTGCATGATAGGTTGGGTTGACATTAAGTTTTGGCTAAGACATTGGTCCACCAGAACCTTGGACGTGTCTACTTTACTTTCATACGGATCCTTATGATCACTATGAGATACACACACCTACACGTTTTTCAAAGATAACCTGTTTAAAATGAGTTCAAAGTCTTTAGTACACTGTCAAAATGCAACCTTTGCTCTTCGTCTCTCGACCGATCAGGACAGTCGACACCCTTAAATGGTCGAGCTCAGCAAACTGCGGTTCCTCCACAACCCGATAGATGCAACCCCTCAAAAAAAAAAGGGCCCAAAATTGAAATGTAAAGGACTAGAGCACGTGAAGAGGGCAGTGTCCCCGCATGCGGAATATCAAATAACCCCGAAAAAATGTCAAAAGCATCAAAAAGAAATACAAAAAAAGAAAAGGGGTTCAAACAATCATACAAAAAAGCCTGGTCGTGACCGTGCCTGGCCATGAAATCTACCAAAGGCCTGAAAAGTCAAAATAGGGGCATCTAGGAGGTCAAAAGAGGTTCATTTTGTCACAGCTCGCCCTTTTAACGGTTTTATCGATCCTCCTGTGAGGTTTGTCTCCAAAATTTCTTCACTTTTTTCTCCCCCAAGGTTCAGCACGAGATAGCTATCTAAAGACTGAACATCATTTTAAAATGGTTCGTTTTTCAAAAAATCGTCACATGCTCACATGATCACAGGAGTCTAAAACGGTTGAAGAGTAATGTTAGTGTTTCTGGTGAACTAATTTCTTAACCATAATCTCAATGTGTACTCTTACAACTTCGGGCTTAGGTCAATGCATGCGCGTCACCAATTGGTGCGACGACGTCTGATTCCGGGTCAGCGTCGCGCGATTGACCGTTAGGGTTTTAAGGTGTTCCATCATATACCTTCCAGATTGTGAGGAAAGAGACCCGAGTCGGACAAATTATTTACCTCGAAAACTTTTTGGGCAAACTTGGTGGTCGGAAGCAGCTGGGAGCCTAAGCATGGCATGACGGTATTGTCATCAGTATGAGTCTTAGCCAGTCAAGGTTAGTTTGAGGAGTCTAGAGGCCCAAATAAATCTAGATGTGTGCTTAGGATACCTGAGAAGTTGAGTGTGCACTTCCCTTTCATCATTCAATCAGGCTAAGTTTGGGGCAGTCACCAGGCAGGCGGAATCAAAAACATGTTTTCATCACACACTCCACTTGTTAATATCCACTATCATTTGCATATTTTCTTGTCACGTCGATTTCAATGCTTTCCTTTTGTCTGGTTAGTTGAACACTGCCCCTTGACCCTATGCGAAGGCTAGGGAAAAGGTAGTTGCTCTTTTGGGCAAGGGGCCGAAAACAGATACTACTAACTGCTTCCCCTTCATTTTGTGCATACAGGAAAAGGATTCTGTCCAAAAGGTGGACACTTTTGCTGTCGAGTCGAAGCCAAAAGCAGCCGGATTGGCATTCTACTTTGAGAATGGCCATATCTTCCGTGCTGGCTTCGACTCGACAGGGACCTTTGTCCCTCGCTTCCTTGCAGCTTGTCATTAAGATATTGTGGATCATTGATTATTTACATTTACTGATGTGCATTCTTGCAGCTGCAGGGAATCTGAAGCAAGTAGGATTGAAGATACAGGAGGCTAATAACTTCAGGCGTATAGACTCTGAGTTCCTCTTTAAACAAAACAATGAGGAGTCTATATTCTCCAAGTTATTCGATTGGCCAATAAATCCCTCTTGTTTGCATTAGGAATTTGTTTTCTAATTTTTAAACCAGCATGCATTGCATAAACATCATCCACCATTCCCGCCCTAGGGGCAATGACCATAATTTACCACTCTACTTAACCCATTGTTGATCTGTGAGTCTGGCGATCGTTCATCTGTTAGCCCTTTGAATTGCAAGACCTCATCCTTTTTTCCAATACGTGTGCTTAAGATTCTCTCACTTGGCGATCCCATGATGCGCCAGGCCACCGCGCGCCCGTTGTGTCGAGAGTTCTTCAAGTCACACTCCTACACCTTTCATGCTTGAGATCCCCTTAGGCCAGATCGCTGCATTCTGGTGCGCCAAGGCCTCGCGGTTCCAGCACCCGAGGGTCCCACGAACTGTGATTCTCTAGTACTGAACTTTGTCCCTTTTTCTTAAACCACTCTTGCAACTCGAATACCTAGCTTTCATGCATTTGCCGCATTCGCATATCATCCTTTGGATTCAGCTCACCCCTTCTTGGGTCGTCCAAAATCAGGTTCGATTTCCGGGACACCTATTTATCATTTCGTTCCACTCCACTGCAAAACAGGTGTCCCGGAGGGGCATTTGTAGACACCAATTTTGGACCACCCTTTTGGTGATAAACCCCATCTATCATTAGCCCATCATCACCAAACCCATCATTTTATCCATAATTCAACCTACTAAATAATCAGACCCATTAACCAATCTCCGCTTCCTCTCATCCGTGGAAGGCCAACCAGGCCGCCTTCCACCATCCCTGGAAGGCCAGCCAACCCGCCTTCCACTATCCTTGGAAGGCCACCCCTCGCCTTCCACCATCCTTGGAAGGCCACCCCTCGCCTTCCACCACCCTTGGAAGGCCAGCCACCTTGCCTTCCACCTTTTGGACACCTTTTTCACTTTTCACCACCTTTTCGTTGAAGGCCAGCCGGTCCGCCTTCCACCACCCTTCGACGGCCACCCCTCGCCTTCCACCACCCTTCGAAGGCCACCCCTTGCCTTCCACCACCCTTCGAAGGCCACCCCTTGCCTTCCACCCCCTTCGAAGGCCAACCGGGCCGCCTTCCACCACTTCGTAGAAGGCCAGCTACCTGGCCTTGCACGGGATTAGAAGGCATGTTGGCTGGCCGTCCACTCCCTAACCACCCCCTTGACCTCGTCTTCCCCACGATCTCCTCTACTTGCCGCCCTCGTCCCCACTACTCCGATCACTCCCCACTCCGGCGACTGCCGTGCGCACCACCTCCGACCCTTGACCACTTCCTATTGGCTGTAGGTTGATTTACGGGGATTTAGACCCCTGTTTTCTCCTATTTTCCCTTCACCTATTTAAACTCCCCATGTCCACTCGAAGAGGGGGTTAAGGAGGAGGAGTTTCTTTTCTGGAGGGAAGGTTCAGAGGAGGTTGGCGAGTGAGTCGGTCTTGAGGAGTCGAGCGGGCAAAGAGTCAGAGAGCTTCAGGAAGGGCTTCAAGAGGAATCCTTCGCACTCCAAATGGGCTTGTCTTCTTAATCCTCTTTTACTTTTTCACCTTTTTCACTTCATTGCATTTCCACTCTCCATCTAGTCCGTAACACTTCCCTCTCTCACTCTTCTTTTATTTTCAACACATCACTTCACTTTTCACACACGAGCACCCTATCTGCATGCATGCATCTTAGGATGACTTAGCGATCCTTATTTACCCCCAGAGGTTTCAAACAAAAAACGGGAGATGGGTGGCCATAACATATGGTCACCTTCCCTCCCAAACACCCATCCGGTACGTCTCCCTCTAATTCTAGTTAGTTTTTTTTACATTTTGGATAGATTCTGCATATCACAGTTCTAATCGGGCTATTTCTTTGTTTATCTTCTCTTTTCAGGGGCTCTTACTAGATTCTGCGCGCGGACTACCGAGCTCTCCTCCTCTGACCGGCCGGAGGAAGAGAAGGAGGAACCACCATCTCCCGCTCCCTCAGAACGCGATCACATACTCACTATCCTGCGGAGCACAGGGACTGTAAGGTAATGCTCCTGGCGATCACACACATTTATTTCTAACCCCTCCTAAAATTGCCACAGTGCTAAGACGAACGGAGAACCCCTCGACCCGAAGCCCGCAGCAGAGACGGGGGACGTTCCGGGCGCCTACACTATTGAGTTCAGAACTTAATAGTATTGTTAGAGGGTATTGTACTTAAAGCAAGTAAATCTTCAGAATGAAGATTAGTTTAAATGGACTACTTAAAACTTATATGGTAAACTGAAGAAAATAGTCAAACGTCAAAATGTTGATTTACACAAGTTTTTCTCAGTGGTTACCATTAGTAAGTTTATTAGAATTCTATTTGTCAATACTGCTGACCATTATAATGAGATGATGACAGTTGGATGTGAAAAACGTTCTCTCAATGTGATTGAGGAAAAGATTTATATGATAAACCTTTAAAGTTTTTTATGATTTCAAAATTCTATTTGTAACGACCCGCCACCCTATAATCGGAGATCCGATTACTAAATGGGTACCGAATCATTAATTTGGAACCAAACCAGGATCTAGTAAGTCTGGGAAATAAATAATAAACTAAGCTAAACATTCACATCGCATTGAATTGAAATGAAAGTACAGGAATTAAAATTATTACAATGCGACTCGATACAACAAATAATTACATATTCCAACTGAAAGAAATAATTAAACATACAGGCCAGAAATAAATAACAACTATATCGGGGCATACCCCAGAACAACCGCTGAAAGCGCTCAACACACGGCCGCACACGCCGCTCTAGGTCTGCTGGGAGTCCTCACCTGAAAACCGCAGGGGGTGAGTCTCAAGATAAGACTCAGTAGGGATCCTTCGAGCCCCACTGCCCACGCACACACCCACAAGTGCAAAATACAGCTAACGGTAAAGCAACAAACACAGTAGTAGGTACAATTCCTAATTCTCAACGTGAAATCACATGCAGTCGAAGTGTATTAAACGTGCATATATCTAAACTAACCGACAAGGGAACCCACAACTGCCGCCTCGATAGAACACGCCAACCACACAAACAACGGTGGGAAAAACCTCGACCCGCTGAGACCAAGCAGTAACCCCTCGGATAGCACTCTAGCTACTCCGGCCCAACTGGCTCAGGTAGTTACTCCTTCCCTCAGCACGAGTGACTCTCCGAATGTACCACTCCGACACCGGTACTAGCTGACCCCGGGGTTCACCAGGTGACCCTCTCTTACTAGGCGTCACCCCGCCCACGCCCCCACCGGCGCTGTGCTCACGCCCCCACCAGCACAGAGTGATAAAGCGCTACAATGTCACTCTAGGTCCACAGTAACATAAAACCCAGTACAGTACGATCCGGTCACGTGAAAAGTCCGCGATCGTATAACACACACAATAGTATCACCCGATCATGCAGAATCCATCTCTACCGCGTACATCAAAACATGCACTAACCATCTATCTAGCAGTATGAACACATTTTACTGGCATGACTTAGTGAGGTTCTGTCTTGAATCGCGTCGCCCAAGGACGACGCCATTCAAGCTCCATGTACTGGTTTATGTAAAACACTGTCTTCAGAATCAGGCCTTAAAAGGCGTCGACACCAGTGGTCGCCTTTTGAAAGGCGTCGACATCCTCAGACGCCATTTAGCACAGAAAATCAGGAATTCCAAAGGCCTTACTCAGGGGATTTATTCCTTAAAAGGCGTCATGGCTACCCGACGCTATTCAAAACGCGTCGCCCACCCATGACGTCTTTTAGTCCCAGAATCTCCGAACTGCCAAACTCTCAGTCAGGCGATTCCTGTCTAAAAGGCGTCGTCCATGCACGACGTCTTTCAACCCCAGGAACCAGAGTCTGCCATGAGCCCGAGGGCTCCCTTTTCAACCCGAACAACCCCAAAATCACCCAAAAACGGAGGGGAAAGAGGAGCAATTCAATCGACAGGAAATCACATCATGAAAATCCCCCATATCAACAAGAAGAATTCCCAAACATGCTTGTTCTACCCCCCAAAACCAAAGATCCATAACATGCTTAAACGGGGGAAAACATGGTTTAAACATAATACCATGGGAACCATCACCCTACTGGATACTTGAACGCCTCCGAGCTTCAAGCTGTCCACCCGTCTCGCCCCACGCCGCCGCCGGTACCGCCGTGGTCGTCCTTACTCCACCGTGACGTCGGCCGCTGTCTGGAGAGTAGAACGCCGCAGTGGAAGTGGAGGTGGTAGTGGTAGAAGCTAGGTAGAGGATGGAGTGGAGGGAGAGATGAAACGGTGGGAGGAAAAGAGGGAGGAGGAGGAGGGATCGCCGCCGAGTTCGCCGGAGGGGAAGGAGAGAAAGAGAGAAGGAGAAAATGAGGGAAAGAAGGAGGGCTCGCGGGGTTAACCAGAGACTGGCTAAAACGCATCGACATCCACGGACGTCTATCAGGTGACGCGACGGCCGCTTTGACAAGACTCTGAAACGCGTCGTTCTACACAGACGCCATTTAGAACACTTGTCAGGGCCGTACTCTGACACACCCAGAGTCGCAGTCTGAAAGGCCTCGTCCCACGCGGACGCCGTTCAGACGATGCGACAGGGCCGTACTCTCGCGGCCCGAAGCCAGCCCACGTGGCACCCACGTGGCAGAACCTAAAACGCGTCTGCAACGGTGGAAGCCGTTTAAACCGCGTCGAGCCTGCTCGACGCGAAACATCACAGAGCCCCAGACCCCACTAGGACCAGAACTACAGGATCCGACCCCGAAAACCGGATCCGAAAGTCTCGATCCTTACACTATTTAAATCAAACTAAAGCTTTCCAAAGTTGTAATAAGAGTTTTTAACTTAATTGTCAAATATTATGTGATTATTAAGAATAATCACGGACTGTGTGTGTTCAAAGAGGACAGTGGGAGTACGGTCGCTTTAATAATTCTTTGTGATGATAATATCAAAGTCATTGAGAATGACATCAAGATGTTACTATTAGTGAAAGCGTTGTTAACCATATTTTTCTCCATAATAGATTTAGTTATAATATCCCACGTATTGGAAATACGAATCTATTAAGATAGATAGGTAGGGATATTATATTGACCTGTATGTCAAGATGTTTGGCATAAATTTAATAATAAGTCTCAATTGTTGGGATATGGAATTTATTCCTTTAGGAAAAAAGTTCCTTAAAAGATAGAAGAGTGAAACACATCACTAAGCACTTGAGAAGTATTAAGGATGCACTCATGTATATGGAGAATATGATTTGGAACTATGAGGTCACACTGACTCAAATTTCAAGTCAAATAATAGATTTAACCTTCTAATAAAAAGGAATGAATTAGAAGGATTCCAATCTAAAACTCGATATTAAGGTGACGACATAAACAAGTGATACTGTTATTAGAACAGTATGGATGCAAAAGTTCAACCTTGAATTAGATGTAGTTCTAAAAGGTCTCTGATAAAATCCCGTTGTTGTAAGACAATAGTGGGAGCGATCAATTGTGTGATCGAGCCATAGTCTCTTCAGAAGTTGCAGAACATTCTGAGGCTCCTTCACAAATTCAGAGACAAAGGATAAAAGGAAATAACGTAATGGAAAATATTCCATATTTAGACAATTTAGCAGACCCTTGACTAAGTCTTAGTCACAGACTTTATGTGAGCATCACCTAGATTTGATAGAGATCAAATGCGAAGGTGATTGGCTTGAGTCAAAGTGGGAGATTGATAGATATAGGTGTCCTCTAAGCCAATCATATGGCACCTATTTCAATCTAGTTTAGTAATAAATGACATTAAATTCATTATGTAGATTGACATATTTGTAATTGTGCATAATGAAGTCCATGAATGTGTACAATAGTCATTGGATTATGATGAGATCATAATAATGAGACTGATGACTTATAAACACATATTCTTAATTGTTCTTAGTCGTAGGATGTTTGAGAAGGACATCAAACATCCGGTAAGACTAGTACAGGTTATTCCAGCTCATACGATAAAGGTGACTGATCTCGTTAGTTGCTTGTGTGAAGACACAATGGTAAACCTGTAGGTGCTCATTGGGGAATGAGTTCACTGAACTGATCCGACATGAATCGTCGAATGGTAATTTACCTGACTGTCAATCGGCTTGATTCATCGTCACAGTGGCGTGGTTGATCCTTGGACTTGAGATACCAAAGACACCTTGTCAGTGGACTTCTGGACTTTGACCTTGACCTACGAATCTCTATCAACGGGATCTCTAATAGTCAAGGATCGGGTCCAGCGGAAGACCTTCGAAGGTAATTGTGTGTTCAATAAAGGATCGTTCGGTCTTAGGTAACTGGAGAGAGAATGCTCTAGAATAGATCTACATGAGTCTTTGGCCAGAGCAGAAACAATATCAGAAAAGATATTTTCGGATATTGTACAGCGGAGTCTGATTCAAGTGAGTTGACCATCTAGGGTTTGACAGTTGACCATACCCTAGGTTAACTTGAGAGTATTGTATGAATGAAGGATTATAGCCATGCGGTAACTGTGGACGGATAGGTTCCATGAGTGGGTTGCTGAACCCCATTACCTTTCGGGATCATGCGGTGTTGCTTGGCACCCAACTTGATCGGAAGCCCGACCGAATTTACATGAGATGTTAATTCGGTTAAGTAATTAGTTAATATCTAAATATTAATTAATTGTAATAAGTCAATAACTAGTTATTGGACTTAACGGGCTGAAAATCGGATTGATTAATGGGCCTAGAGGGTCACACGCAATAAGATTCTCAGTCGGTGGTACAAAAGTAGGATTTATATTTACTCGGAGACTTTTGTGAAAAGTCGCGCCGACTTAATATATATACGTGCTGTTGAGAAACCTGGACCAAGCTCCAGGATTTTCCTATGCTGGCCGCCTCCCTTTCTCTCTCCTCATCCTCTGGGAGCCCTGTTCGAGGCACCGGAACAGTTTCCGTCTCCGCCGCGCGCGATTCTCAAAAGTCGAGAATTTCCGTCTGCGGGTTTCCGGACATCGTTACGGCGACGGATCTTCAGCGAGTGAGCTGATACGGACGAGGGAGCGAAGATGAACCACCGCGGAGAATCGCGTGGATACCACTGGAGGCCGGACGTCAGTGCGGCTTGCGGCATCGCCTTGACTGAACCGAGACAGAAGCGGATTTGAATCCGCGCACGGTGATTTAATCATCCCGTTTATTTTTGGTTTACGATTTTTCATTCCGAACCGGATCAGCAGACATCGGGCGGGATATTTTGTTCGTCGTTTCCGCTGCGTTATTCGCATCTCGCCCGAATCCCAACACCACCACTACCGGCAGTAGAGTAGATCTGGTGAGGAGAAGAAGCACTGGCCATGGCGGCGCCCCTACCACATGGTGGCAATGTCCTTCCCCTCTCCTCTGCCTCCACCACCACCGCCGTCTCCTTCGTCACTACTTGCCGTTCCCACCTCCTCGGCTTCTTTAGTGACCACCCAATCCGAGGCAATAAATCTGTGCAGTTGGGAGTGACTGATTGGCGACTCCAAAGATGAACCACCCGGGGTAGATGAAGGTGAGGACAGCGAAGAAGACCATGTTGGTGGGGCTGCGGTGGCGGCCGCTTACGCTTGGGCACGGTGACAAATACTTATGTCAACGGCTACTACGCCGTTGACAAAGCCGTGGACAAAACTCCCGTTGGCATATATTTGTCAACGGCTATATGAAGCCGCTGACATATACTATATATGTCTACACACAGAAGCCGCTGACATATAACACATGTCAACGGCTGCTTAAAGCCGCTGACATATAATACATATGTCCACGGATGTAAACCGCTGACAAATGGTACATATGTTGACGGCTAACGTAAGCCGCTGACAAAGTGTATTTGTCCACGGCTGGTAAAGTCGCTGACAAATGTATTTGTCAGCGGCTCTGTAGCTGCTGACAAACGGTTTTGTCAGCAACATGAGCCGCTGACAAATACTTTATGTCAACGGCTATAAAGCCGCTGACAAAAGCGTTGTCTGTAACAGAGGCCGCTGACAAATGTTATATATATCAACGACTTTCCTAGCCGCTGACAAATAGTTACTAAGAAAAAAAATTAAAATATTAAATTATTAAATTATATATTTTTCCTGTATATACATATTTGTACTTACAAACATATACAAAAACACATCCACATGTACAAATAAACACATTCACGAAATCGCAAAAAAAATACATCCACATATATAAATAAACATTCACATAAAATTAAAAAACATATCTATGAAAAATTCACATTACACATCCACGAAAAATTCAGATTACACATCCACAACTAAATGTATCAATTATCATCGGCTCACTCTTCGTCATCACCATCAAAATCAATGGGTTTCTTAGCCATTATGCCTGAATGGATGCATGGATTGACTTGCATGTCTTAAATTTGGTAGATAACATATAGATCTTCAAACCTATGAATCATTTTTTAATTAAATGAGTCAATCTTGAATGCCATAGGTGTAAAGTTGGAGTTTAGTTTCAACAGACTGAACTGAGAGTTTCTCTTTGAGATAGTCCATCAAAAATTAAGTTGCTACACATAATTCTTATTATGAAATACTTTGAAATTTTTACATGTAATTCTTGACATATCAATACATATCCCCACCAAATTTCATAGTGCTTACTTGAGAAACTATGGAGATATGCTCTCATCTTTATAGATGGTGGACTGTTCGAAAGTTTCCTAACAGTTCCAAAAATTTATATCTAAAGACGTCTCAATTTTGTTTGATGTCTAAAGACGATGAAAATTAAAATACTAGGGATGAGATTAACCTTAAAAGACCTATTTGAATATTTAAAAATTATTGATGATTTTTATTTTTTTTTAACATAAGATAGATGATTTTTCGATGAGGGCACATCTAACTTAAACAGATAGATGGGTTTTCAGGTGGAGGCACATCTAACTTAGATACACCTTGTGCATTGAATTTTTTTTATTTATATATATATATATATATATATATATAGAGAGAGAGAGAGAGAGAGAGAGAGAAGTTACTGCTCCGCTTGTAAGGCGGTGTAGACTACACTGCAAGCAAGCAACCATCCGATCTACTTGGATAAAACTATTGCAGCAACAAGTCTATTTTTTTTTATATTTGAATGTTTTTAGGGTGGACCCCACCATGTCCGACATGTTCAAATTTTCAAAAAAATTTCAATCGTCTGATAAGAAATAGAATTATATGGACATGACAGGGCCTACAATAAAAAAATTTCCAAAAAAAAAAAAAGTAAGGCTGCGCTTCACACAATGCAGCAAGTATAACTCTTTTATGGAAAGCAAGTAGCTCCAAAATAAGAGTTTCAGCTGGAAGTTGGAAACAAGTAGAAATGAGTAGGCATCACTCCTTTAGCTCCTTCCCCGTGAACTGATCGGTAACATGGGTCCTATTAGTTATAATTTACAAATGGAAAATGGTAGAATAACATCATTTCTTAACACCACTTTTTGAAACGTCTAACTGGCAAGAACACATTGAAGAAAAGTGTCATTACCCTAACCTTTGACGGTCCTACCTTCTAATATGTGATTGCCATCTAGGCATGTCAAAAAGTGGTATTAAGAAATGATATTATTGTACCATTTTCCTTTCTAAATTATGATTTATGGAATGGGAACTTGAACTTAATCCCATTGAGCGACTTCCACGCTTAACAAGTGCCTCATAAATGACAAAGTTGATGAAGTTAAAAGGCGCCTCTAACTGCACGAGACCTTTACATGAGAAAAAAATTATAAAATTACATAGCTTCCCTACAAACTTTTCTAACACATCTTGAAAATACTAAAAGTACACTCCCTTCTTATCATCACAGGTCAAACATCCAGTCATTAAATGATGGTACTTTTTAGTCATCATGCATGTCAAATTGATCAATATCAGTTTTCGGTTCAAAAACTGGAACTACACGAGACACTTATCCAAAGCAACCTCTATTGCTACTGAGAGGGTCAAACCCTTTTCAAGGATCATACGAAAAGAGAAAAAGCATATGTTTCCTGGCATAGCTCTAACCTCTCACTACATGCTTCACACAATTAACAATAAAAGATCTATAGATGAATGCCCAGGGAATGGAATGGAAAAGATGAACGGGTAACATACGTTTCCCTTCTTTCCTTTCTATGCAATTACTCAAGGACTACTGTATATGTAAGAAAATTTTCAACCTAAACTAAACCCTCATGGAGCAACAATAATATACAAAATCAACTCGGGCACAATTGCACATTATGTGGAACGCAGGGTCTCCTATCTATAAAACAACTGAAAGAAACACCTGAACAAGGTTTAACAAGTGGTGTCCTTACTGAGGTAAGTGCAGAATAATGAGACATTAGGCTAACACAGTTTCTAACAAGTACCTTGAAGGTGCTAAGACCCTGCCTTCTGTCGCATCCAAAATGTGCCCATTCGCCACACAACCCACAGTTCATCCAATCACCAGGTGCACTACTGAAAAATTCAAAAAGCCAACATCAGTAACAAGCAAGAACTTACTACTGCAAGAGAGAGAGAGAGACCTGCGACACAATAAACAACACTCTCCATCAACATCATCATGAGCTAACTCATACTCCAACAGATATGTTTCATAATGCCTCTTCAATGTATTGCCGACACCCTGTATCAAACATAGATGTCAAGGTTTCTGCAATACTCAAATGCATGTCGGAAAACATTATTAAGTTGTCGGTAAAACTAAATTGGACATCAACACATTATGTAAAATTACCCATTTAAATCTACTTCATTGTAAGAATTGATGGATCAATGCCAAGTAGTTGAAGGGAAAACAAAAATATCAATTTGACATTGCTGAGGTTAGTGGCCAACAATCTGGATCTCACCCATTATCCATTCCAACAAAAGCTGGATGCCTATGTTGTCACTGGAATCATGCATAATTGATTCACAGAAGCTCACTAAAATGCAGGAAATTTCCTTTACAATAAATGACTAGATTTTCATCACTGAATGGCTTGTGATAACTATGCTTACCACCCCCTTTCATTTTAACTAACAGAAAAAGACTACAAACATGAACAGTTTCTCTTTATCTCAAAGGTGATAACAATTTAATAACTAATACTACACATTACGTTACTCCTTCAATGGCATTTTGGACTAGAAGACATCTGAAGAGAAGTATGCATGACAGATTAAATGCAGCAAGTATAACAAATATGAGAGGTGTATACATACAGTCATCCTATTGATCACTGTATGGTTCCGCATCTTAGAGAAAACCTGGCCCTTCCAGTTTATGCCATTCCCAACGTGAAAGCCTCCTCTTGAAACCACCTGAGAAAGAGACTTTACATTATGATTTTGATCTTAAAGGTAATGGAGAAATGGGACCCAGGATGAATAATAATCTGCACTATGAAGAAGTGATAGTAAAGTCACAAGCAAATGCCATACAGAAAGGCTGAGATAATGCCATGTGAACGGCATGTGGAAGGAGCTCACCTCTCTGTACAAATTGTATAGGTCTAGTCGCTTTGAATTAAGTATGGCATCAGGAAATTCTGAAAACCCACCTTGGGGAACAAGCCGATTATGGCCTCTGAGGATTAAAAATTGCATTACATCCATCAAAAATTCCTCCTGCAAGAAAATTCATAAATAGGAAAAAGAAAATCAGAAACATAATTAGAAGAACGTCCTAAAGAGTACAATCTCAATTGTGATCTGAGAGAACTTCTTACCTCAGAACAAACTTGGATGGGACAACGATCACATCCATGTTTCTTCAAAGGTAATGGATTCAAAGAGATTATCTGCTGAGCATGGAAGGAATTTGATAAGGACTTCCTGTGGGTTGCTATAGGAGGGGACACAAGATTATGCTTTGAGGCAGTGATTCTCTGTAAATTGGGTTTTGCCCGACTTCCATCATACATGTCACTCTCGGACATCACTGAGAAAGGCAAAAATCTTATGTTGTTGAGTGCGAGGAATAGGCCTCATTGCAGCAACTTTCAATCTTTGTCTAACAGGCACTAAGGCGATGCTGCAGCATTTTGCAAACATCCCTTTATTGTCATACTGACCAGTGCCTAAACCAGCTCCTCCATTTTCATCCATCCTATCACCAGAAGTGGCCAGTCTCATTTCCCGAGTATCCTTGGACCGTTTCCTGCTTGGTGCAGGTGGTTTCAACCAATTTGGCTGAACATAAGAGATATTATCTTGCATATGCAGACCTTTCCTTTGTCTTGTACAGAAGAAAAGAAGTCGCTCTGCATCTTCTTTCTCAAAAGAAGCAACTGAAGACCCTTGGATGCTTGCAATGCCAAGTGTGACCAAGCTACGATAAGAGAATTCAGGTGCCAGCTGTTTCAATACCTGCAAGAATGAACTACAATGTAAATCTATACACCAAAGGAAACTTATATGAATCTGTTACTGAATAAAATGACATGAAGAACATTAATGGTATTACAGACCATTGTTTAGAGTTATTAATGGAGTGGCCATACATAATGCCTTTGTCAAAGTAATTATCTTAATGAAATTTTTTAAGAAATAAAAGTGTCTGTGGAAAAAGACAGAAAATTTACAATATGCGGAGAAATATTCTAGAAACAACAAGGTGAGCCGAGGCAGCCAACGACAATGCACAGGTGCAGAAAGTGGAGGATTCCACCAAAATAGCACATTTGCAGTACTCAAGCCAACAATCACGCCATAAATGTCAAGCAGAGGTTTCCAACAGTGCCACCAATGCACAGGTGCAGAAAGTGGAGGTTTTCACTGAAATAGCACATTGGTAGCACATGAGGCAACATCTTGAATGTGAGGTCCTTTTTTCCTATCAGTTTTTTTAACATTACTACATATCCATGCACACGTACACATACACATGCAAGCATGGATAATGAAAAGAGAAAATGAAATGAACAAAACCTGTTGATCAACATATGATGAAAAAGAAAGAGAAAAGGATCGTTTGGGCTAAAAGATAAACACCACCTATTTATAGCATAAAACAATCTTAACAATCAAAATTTTATTAATCAACAATGAAGCAAAATATAAGTCCAAAATGAAAAGGCCTTGGACTCCTGATCCCACCAAGGCACCTAATTGAATGCCTCTTTAAAAACTGGCGTGGATATCAAAAGACAATTAGAGTGACCAGATAGAAAGCAACCTGTGCAGCCCACAAAGGAACCTTCATGCAGACTTCAAAAACCAAAGCCCCACAAGCTATACAGGAAGATTTTCGTGGCTCCAACAAGCATGGCTTGCTGTCCTCACAGATGGGTAAAACACGGACCAACTGACTCTTCTCAATAACTTCATTCTTTATATGGGATTCCAAAAGCTGCAAATGAGTTAGCATTCACAGTCTGATTGGGTTGACTCATCAGGAGAATAATCATAATAGTTAAATCTACATCCTGTACCTGATCATCAAAACAAGTTTGGGCACTGCCTGACACCAATAGAGATATATGAGCAGAGCTGCAAGTAGTTAGGTCACACCGCATTGTCACAACACCTCGAGCAAATGATCCAGCCTGTAGAGGAGGTGGGGTGGCACTGCCAGCATCCAGTGTCAACCCATCAGTTCATTTTGGTTTTGCCAAAGAAATGATTCTTTGTCACATAAGAATGAGCCATTAAATTAAAAAGGACTCTTTAGATACCTATGAAACATTGAAACTGGAAAACATTCTCATGGTAAAATATGTGCAATGTATCTTGTCATTCCTGTAGTTAGCAGATTATTCAGCTACTCACAAAAAACTCTCTTATATAAAGAAAGTGATATTTTTGGTGTCCAAAGTAGAGAACATAGATTATATGCTTTTTGTGTTTCCGTATTTTGGTACAATAATAAATTAACAAAAGCCTAAGATTTAAAATATTTGAAGTTTCCCGTCAAGATTACCAAGGGTTGGGATTTGCAGAAAATAAAATCCAATATTCGAAAGATCGAATATCAGAATTCTCATACGTTTCATTCAAAATCATATTCTAAGAAATTATTCAGAAAATCAAACCATCTAAGTAATAATGATTTTAGTAATCTCTAAAAAATGATTCACCACAACTTTAAGCAAAAGCTGCAAAACACTGTCTTTCAAATCTATCTCATAAACTTCCTATCCTGAATAAAAATATGCAAAAATAGATCATGTAGAAAATCAACTTCCCATAGTTCATAATGGTTGAACATAGATGCATGCCAGATCATAACATGTAGCAAATCCGTTCTACTTATATTCATTTGGCAAGAGTCCATACGCTAGGGTACAGTACGCATCAGCCCTACTATAGCTGCTATATGATTCAGCATGTAGAAAACCATAAAAACAAAAACAAAAGAACGAACAATGAGAAACAAACTGATGCTTCCTCATGTTTTTCAAATCTCATCCAAATTCAAAAAGAGATAATCAGACCAATTCCCTGAATATTTCTTGTAAGGTACATATAAATTGATATGCCTTGGAAAATGCCCAGGGAAAATCGCCAGTTGCAATTTAAAGTCCTAGTTAGGCCAAACATACTATCTTCTACTAGTCCACAGAAAAACCGGATTCACTGCTTATTTGAATTTGAAGTTAAAATGGAAGTACCGCATTTGCCCAATAAATATGAAAACCCATTTTTATGCTATAATACAGCCCCATTGTTTAGTCTAGAATGTAGATCTAAAAACTAACCTGTTTCATTATCTCATGTGCTAAATGACTTGCTAAAATAAGCAACTTTTTCCTGATGACAAAGTTGTGTATCGTCAACCAATGCAAATAAACGCTAGGCTCTAGCAGATACCACAATTATTCCATTGAAAGGAAAAAAGCAAGACTGAGAAAGATGCCCAGAATCAGTGAATAGAAAAGAATAAAACAGAAAGAATTACAATTACCATTAATGTACAAATAAAAAACCACCAAGCAGCCAAAAATTACCTAACTCGATTATGGATCTTGCTCCCACGGATCTGGAAAAAAATTATATCAAAAGAATAATCAAATCAATGAAAAGTGGCAAAAGGGGAGAGAAACCATGAGTAAAAAGGACAACATATATTTTAACTGTTTCACACAAAAGAAAACAGTTTTCCAGTTTAAGATATTTTCTTTTGCTTCTCATACTCCGTATGTGTAAATTCACATTTGGATCCCGCAATTACATTACTAGCTCCAGCACTTGCACGGTTTGAAAGGTCAACATTTTAAACCCTGTCACCACAGAATGTTGCCCTGATCCTAGGGTAGAAATATTAATCACAACTTCTCACTTCTCCCCAAACCAGCAACTCAGATGGAAGCAAACACAACCAGAACATATAGAAACAACTAACCAGTATCTTCTCGGCCAGGTGATTGATATCAGCAACGCTAGAGTCGCTGTCGCTGCTGCATCGAGCCTGGGCGGCGCCGCCGCTCCCGTTTTCCAAGAAATCCCACACCATCACCGCCAGATCGTGCTCGCTCTCGTGGCTGAACCCCCCATATGGCCGGCGTACTCCTGGCCCCGCCCACCGGACACCCTCACCCAGAGATTCCCGGCCGCCGCACATACCTGGCAATCATCCCCACCGCCACTCGACCCTCCGGCCGCCGCCGCCTGCATCACGAATCCCACGCCCCCAGCTTAATCAGACGGCGAGATGAAGAGTCCCGCTCCCGCAGCGACCGGGAGGCCCTTACCAGTGGCAGGAACGGGGGAGGCAACGGGCCGAGTGGGGGGAGGGGGGCGGCGACAGGAGCGGGGGAGGATGGCAGCAAGCAGTCACAGTGGATGCCGGCGGGGAGAGGATGGGGAGGAGAGCGGAGGTTGGCGCGTGGTCACAGCGGATGCCGGCGGGGAGAGGATGGGTAGGGGAGCGAAGGCCGGCGATCACAACGGAAGCCGGTGAGGTGAGAGGGGGGTGCGACGGCGGGGAGAAAGCATAGCGGTGGTTAGGACGTCGGAGGGGGGAAAAAGGGATGCAGGAAAAAGAGGGCTCGGGGTTGGAGAAAGAATTTTTGTCAACGGCTATAACTTTAGCCGTTGACAAAAAACGGATATGTCAACGGCTAACATGTTAGCCGTGGACATTTAATTTTATTTCTTTTATTATATATGTCGACAGTTTGTTCGAAGCCGTTAACATATATGCTACATATATCAACGGTTAAATTACAGTCGCTGACATATAATAGGTATATGTCTACGGTTAGTTGAACCGTTGATATATAACACAATTGTAAACGATTATTTGGTAGCTATCGACTAATATTCTTTTTGTCAATAGATACTTTTAGCCGTCGACATATACTCGCTGACAAAATCTATCTTCCTTGTAGTGCAGATAGACAAATAAGTGATTAATATAAAGCTTTGTAATCGAAGTGAGCATAAGTCATGTAATCGTTAAGTAAAGATCCATAATTGATTGAACATAAAGCAGATAATCAATTCAGCAAACAACATATAATAGATTGGGTGAAAGCGTGCAATCGAATAGATTAATAATGTGTAAGACACACTCACTATTGAATTGGCTCGCTAGTTTAATCTATTGACTTTTATAATAATTTATACAAAAAGTAAAACACTTCTAACAAATTATTTATAAATAGGGTCAGTCCAACCCAACCAAATCCAACACACTCACTATTAAATTAGAGCTGAATTTAAGTTAGATTAAAATTTGGGCTGAATTACTTTGTATTTGGGTTAGACCCAAATTATCACGTAACCTAGTCCAGCACGCCAAATTTACATCCCTAATCGCCACCTCCTCTTCCTCCGAAACCAAAACCCATCCCCACTGCCTCTCAAAACCCAGTGACCACCAAGCACCGCCACTAGAAGACCAAAGCTGCCTCTCCTCCACCTCCACCACCCTTGGCTCCGCCGCCTACCACCCCTTCCTCGCCTCCTCCACGCACGCCCTCTCCACCTTCTCCTCGCCGGTAGTGGCGGCTGCGGCCACAGGGCCGGCCCCTCGTCCCCACCCTTCCCACTGGGCAAGGCCCTCCACAAAGGCGACAATGACGACGAAGGCACCCCTCTGTCCTCTCCGGCCTCGCCATGGCCAGCCCTACCCTGGCCTTCCCATCCTTCTCCTGGTCCTCTTCCCTAAACCCTCCCCTACCACTGCCTTCCGTCGCCTCCGGCCGTGGCTGGTCTCATTGTGATTGTTGTGGCTGACATGCTTCACCATCCACTACTTCGTCACTACCGCCATCTACGACCCAGATGCGAGCTCCTCCGCCGTCGAGGTCCATGCCGTACGTAGCACACCTTCCCAACAACACGAGGAACCCAACGAGCGCAGCCTCCTCTCCTAGTCCTTCTGGCCCTCTTCCCAGATCTCAAGTCCAACCCGATAAAGCCCTTGCCCATCACCCTCTCCACCTTCGCCATCTCCCTCCAATTTCTCTTCTTGGACCCCATTGAGGGTTTCGTTGGGTTGGAGCTGTTGGAGGCTTCCGGCGGGGAGGAACATTCCACGGCATATGTGGAGGGGGGATCGAGCTCCTATGGCTGCCGGTAGGAAGGGATGTTTCCTGGCTGATGTGGAGGGGGAGATCGAGCTCCCATGGCCGCCGGCAGGGAGGGGCCATTCCACAACTGATGTTATTCGGTTCTTCGACGTCGGATGGACCCATCTCCAGATCCGACAAAATAAAATGGATCGAAATCGATCTGGTCTAAGTGATATATCACTTGTGTGTGTGTGTGTTGGGAGGGGTGTTTAGGGGAACACAGTGTTAGCCTTGCAATAACCAACTCGTGTATATGCTAAGGAAGATTTTAACAGTACATGAACCACGCAATTTCTCTCCAAGTAGTTATTATATGGCAAAACACTTTTCATCTTCACGGACATAAGAAAAAGGAAAAGAAACCAAGATTGGAAACAAGTGCTTCTCGTATGAATTGAGATCCTCAACCGTCCTCGTTGGACCGTAAAGCATCGGTAATGATGATGGTGTAGGACTATTGTAGAAAACCATGCATGGCCCCAAAAGGCCATCACATCTGTTGCCAAAGCCTAAACACGGGAACGTCGGGAAGGAAAAAGAAAAAAGAAAACCATTTCGCTCAAATTTGAGAGAATCCTCGGATATATCTTGGAATCAAAAAGATCTACAGAAACTGAACTAAAAATTGAAGAAATGTCGAATGAGCTGAGTAATTCAGATCCATCGACGGAGAAAGAAGATAAGCCAGACTCTACAGTTAAATAGGCATGCATGAAAGATTAATTGTATTAATATGAGTTCAGTACGTTGGTGGTACGTGGTTACACAGGCGCAAGCTATATAGATCAGGGGAACACAGAAGGGTGAGCCAGCCATGCGCCGGACGGGTCACGGTGCGTACAGCTCGGAGAGCACCCGCAGCACGTGCACCTGCAACCTCAGATGCATGATGTAGTCGGCGGTGCGCAGGAAGAGCTGGTCGGCGCACAAATGCTCCCCGCCGGGGACGAGAGCTTGAAGCTCCCGGAACTTCCCGCCCGTAGTGCCGTACGCGGCCGCCCGCTCCTGCCTTGTCTTGTTCCCAATCCCCAGCAAGCCGACCCGCCGCGACATCGCCCTACGCCGCTGCACCACTCTGGTTATCACCCTGCCCGCCGTCGCGCCCTGCCTTTTCCCTCTCATCTGAAGCCGACAACATTCCATGCCAAGCAGTGGGAGAAGAGGGTAGGCGCTGATGATCACAAAGGAAGAGGAAGGCTGGTATTTGAAGGTGAGAGACAGAGAGAGACCCTAACGGAGGCCATGTGCGGGAGCGCCGCCTGCAATGGAAAATTCTCGCACACGCACGATCCATTCTGTCGCGGAGCGGGGCGTCCTTGTCGCAGCACACGTGTCTGACAGCTCTGCCGGACGTATAGGCCGGCGACAGTTATGATTATACGCCGGGGAGGTGGTGGTGGTGGGGGCCCTGAGACAGCTGCCCGCATAACTCTTCAACCTTCCAAAAACCCTAGACGCTGTAGAGGTCCCATGTAGGGGAAGGAAGTCGGCGTGTTTAAGTAAAGATAGGAGATTTTGTGCGTGTAGTTTTGGACCAAGCTCCATTAATACAGAAGGGAGTTGGGTTCCTGTAAGGCTCTAAGTCTAGGTGTGGATGGCATTGAATAAGTGCAATGGAAGATGAGAGGGTCTACTTCGGTTTGGCTTATTTTTCAAGTGGGCCGACTTATTTGGAGGTATCCAAGAAACCTCTGGAATTCACTGGACCTCTCGCGGGCGTTGCCGTTCTTCCGCCCATGGTTCGTTCGAATCCGTAATGGATTCTACGGGGCTCGGAGCAACCCACCCTCTCTTCTAGGAAAATCCTTTCTTAATCTGGTTCCGATCTTCTAATAGAGGGAATCCGTACTGAATGAGGAAGCCGGAATCTTCGGAATCCCGTCCACCTTGGGATCGAGATTGGGTTTATCCCATTACGCCTGCACGTCGGACTCTCCAACCTTTCCTATAAGAAAGACCCTCTGGTAAACCTCAGAAAGTATGTTGAGAACAATCCTTAAATCCCCTGCATCCATTAGTCATATTCCATCATAACTTAGGTATCGGAGGGGACTTCCCTGAATCATAATTGAGGTCTCCTCTGACCTAGTGTCCCTCTTGAAGGAGGTGGAGCAAAGGCTTCGGTGGTGGAGGAAGATCTTGGCCGTGCAATCAAAATCGAACGAATTTGTGACCCAACAGAAGAGATGAAGTTTTTCAAGAAAAAAAAAAAAATCTTATATGGTGAATAGAAAAAGTCAGATGTGAAGAGTTGTTTTGAAAACTTCTCTCTGTATTTTTTGAGTCCCATCCTCACTTGCACTTAAAGAGATATCTTTTAAAAAACCTCCTCACGTAGAGTTTTCTTATTCTGGATAAGACTTTTTTTAAAAAAAACTTCCCTCCTCTCTCTCCGTATTGGTCGATTCCAGTCCAAAAGGTGCTCTTATAGAATCTGAATTCTTTAGGTAAATTAGCGTCCAGCGCTCTGCTTATGATGGAGAGGTTTGCTTAATCTCCGTTAAAGTCAGTTGCTATGGTTAGAGCACCATGTGCAGCAGAGTCAACATTATCTTATCATAGGGCATGGTCCTCCCAAATTGTTTCTTTTCTTTTCTCTTTTATCCTCTTATTTCTCTCCAGCTAGTGTGCAAGCATGATCCTGTCAAAGAAGGTCCTCATCTTATTGAAACATGTCATCCATTATATGGATAAACTAAAACAAATGTCAACCTTCTAGCTTCAAATGTCATCTATACCCACTTAAAAAATTCTAATATATGGGGTGGTAAGAAAGTTTAGCTTAATTTTGATATGGGGGTGGACCTTGATGGATAGGTGGTTGTGGGATGCTCTCATGGATGTCTACTTGCTTTGCCTCCTAACCATGTGGATAAGAGGGGAAGGCATCTTTTCTTCCCTACTTAAACGTTTCACAACTTTTAGATGTAGACCTGCTGGTGTTCGTTTTTCTTATTTTTTTCCCTTTTTTTTGGTTCAACAGTGAGTGTGAGGTATGTCGATGCAAAAGGTAAGAAAAGCAGAAATAATTATGAGTTCCATGCCGAAGCCTCAGGTCATCCGCATTTGTTCCTATTTATGTAACGGTGTTGCTATTCTTACCCCTTTATCACCATTTTGATTGGAAAATAAGAAAAAAATAAAGACGAATAAGAGAAGAATAAACTTAATTTACTTTTGACAAGCGGAATGACTTATACCGGTGTAGAATAATCAATTCGGAGAATAAGTAGAATAAGCTATCTCACCCTAGACCCAAGAATTGCTTATTCTTGTTATTCCGTCAACGGGTCTCACGAAACTATCAAATCGAAACACTCTTTATTCTAGTATACGTTATTCTATATGTGGGCCCCACGTAATAACTTATTCCTCAAACAAAGTGAGACTTAGTGTTCTCGCTTAAGGTACTCCATCTATCACCACTGTCAATTGAATAAACTTTGATCATCACAACAAAAACATTCATTGCAATAAATTTAGTTGGATGGTTGTGAGATTATTGAGCACATCAAGGAAGCAACTTAAGAGAGTATAAAAACCATTTCCCTTTATATAATTGTGATCATGTGAGACATGTGATATTCTATCTCTAATTTATGCCATACGGATAAGTTAGAAGTCATATTGATCACTGCGTTAAAGTAACTCTTTCCACTGCTTAAGATACTTCTCACATCTCTGCCAAGCTTTGAAACTACTATGCGCAGTCATCTCAATCCCGTGACATGATTTTGGCACAAAACAAATGCTATAGATGTAAAGAGCAGCATAAGAGAGTAGATGAGATGAAGAAAGATTGAGAAGTCTCTCTCATGTGCATGGGAGAGACAAATTTAGAACCACATTTCCCTACCTCTCCTATAGGAGGGAGGCATAGAGAGAGATTGTGACGTGGGGGGAGAGCGAGAGGCTGAAACATCATGTATGGAAGAGAAGATCACAATTATATGGGAAACCGCATCCCCTCTAAGGATCCAGTCTTGTTACACGGTACTGTGGTGCTCAAAGAGAAAATGAAGGAGAGGCTAAGAAGGGAGGAGAGTGTGTGTATGTGTATGTGTGTGTGTGTGCGCGTGTGTGTGTGTGAGAGAGAGAGAGAGAGAATGAAGTGGCCGCGCAAAGGAAAAGAAAAGCAGAAAAAGAGAAGAAGAATCAACAAAAATAGAAAAAAATGAATATCATTCAACTAATATTCTATGGATAGAAGGCATCTATTATAGACATGCTCTGTTAATTTTCACTAGAAAAAAAATATACTAGATGAAAGAAGATCAAATTCTAAGCAAGTTCTATAAAAGAATCACTATTAAAATTAAATTCTAAGTCTTCCTAATTCCTATCCAAAATTACCAAAAATAGCAAATGTTCACTAAAATTGATCCATTTACTGATGAAAGAATAGATTTTGACTTGGAAAATGACACATTATGGCTATATGTAGTAAACCGCATGAATTACTTAGAATGACGATTCTAAATTAAGGTCCTGCATGCGAATTCAACCCTCAGACGAAAGTTATGCCCATTTTACTAACATGATGCCCAACTCCTTCTCAAGCTCCTCTTTTCCTTCATTTTCTTCCTATCTTCAAACTCAAGTCACATTAATGCCACCAGGGTCACATCATCCTCCCTGGAGTAAAAAAAAAAAAAAAACTCATCCATAGGTTCGAATCCTCGCATGAAGAATCACATACATATCATACTAGGTGTTTAATATTAGACACGTCAGAAGTTTGTACATGACTTGGAAGCTTTAACTAATAGGCATTGTCACTAATCTTTTGCATAATATCAAGGGGACCAACCTTTCATTGACTCAGTTTGTCATACTCTCGTACTGGGAAATGATCCTCAGTGAGAATCGCCCATATCAAGTCACCTTCTTTAAAAGACACATATCTTCTATGCTTGTTAGCAACTTCCCTACATCGGTTGTTGCTATGTTGTGTATACACCTGCTCATGAGCACAGTTCAAATGCTCAACCAAGTCATCAGCCTTGCCACAAAATTGCCCCTTATATGGAACTGGATCAAGGTCTATAGAATATTATAAGTATTAAATGTCCTATAATCAATCGCGAATGGGCCCTTCTTGGTGCTACAATTTTGTGACTTCTTAAAAGTAAATTCAACTTATGGTAAAATCAAATGCCATTGTTCTAGCTTACTTCCAAACAAACTTCTTAATAAATTAGCAAGGCTTCCATTCACAACCTCGGTTTGACCCTCTAACTGAGGCTGATATGCACTTCAAAACTACAATTGGTACTCAATGTAGCCTATAGACTTCATCAAAAGCGACTCATGAACATAGTGTCACGATCCGATGTAATAGTAGAGGGAACACGATACAAATGCATAATCTCCTTAAAGTACAATGTAAAATATGAGATGCATCTATGGTCTTCCTACAAGGAAGAAAATATGTCATCTTTGAAAATTTGTCCACCACAACCATCACAAAATCCATACCTCTCTTGGTACAAGGAAGACCAAGTACAAAGTCCATACTAACCTCTCTCCATGGTATGTTGTAGTAGGAATAGGTAGAGGAGTTTAGAGTCCCATATTGGAAGCCAGTCCTCGAGACACTTGGCATATGCGGCTTCACTCCACATACCTCATTGCATCCCTCTTTACCTTGGGCCAATAGAAATCCCTAGACTTAAAGGCAAAAGTCTTGTTTCTTCCAAAGTGTCCATCATCATCCAGTTGTTTAATGATCTTCTAATGTAGATAAGACTGAGGTATGCACAACTGTACTGTGTGAAATACAAAGCCATTAGTGATAGAGAAATCAACATGATTTCTAACTATTACCTCCTATAAAATTAGGCCAAACTATAGGTCCATAGGATACAACTCCTAGAAGGTGTCCAAAGCAGCAACCTGCACCTTTACGGTTCATACTCAATGCATTAGCTACCTTATCGAGCATGCCTACCTTATGCCTTAGGCTAAATGTAAATTCTTGAACAAAAGCCTTCTTGTAAGGATTGAGATTTTCGGATCCGGTTTTCGGGGTCAGACCCTGTAGTTCAGGCCCTAGCGGGGCTGGGACCTTGTTCTGTTTCGCGTCGAGTCTGCGAGACGCAGTTTAAACGGCGTCCGGCGTGGCAGACGCGTTTTAGATTGTGCCACGTAGGCTGGCTTTGGGCCGCGAGAGTACGGCCCTGTCGTGTCGTCTGAACGGCGTCCGCATGGAACGACGCCTTTCAAACTGCGACTCTGGGATTGTCAGAGTACGGCCCTGACATGTCTCCTGAACGGCGTCTTGATGGAACAACGCATTTCAGAGTCTTATCTGAGCGGCCGTCACGTCACCTGATAGGCGTCCGTCCATGTCGACGCGTTTTAGTCAGTCTCTGGTTAACCCCGCGAGCCCTCCTTCTTTCCCTCATTTTCTTCCTTCTCTCTTCCTCTCCTCCCTTCCGGCGATTCCGGCAGCGGCCCCTTCTCCTCCCTCTTTTCCTCCCACCACTTCATCCTTCCCTCCACTCCATCACCCACCTAGCTCCCACCATTACCACCTCCACTTCCACTGCGGCGTTTTACTCTCCGGACGGCGGCCGACGTTACGGTGGAGTAAGGACGACCACGGTGGTACCGGCGGCGGCGTGGGGTGAGTCGGGTGGACGGCTTGAAGCTTGGAGGAGTTCAAGTAACCGGTAGGGTGACGATTCCCATAATGTTCAATGTTCAAACCATGATTCTCCCTCTTGAAGCATGTTTTAGATCTATGGTTTTGGGGGTAAAAAAAAAAGCATGTTTATGAGTTCTTCTTGATGGAATGGGGGATTTCTATGAATGTGGATTTATGATAATTGGATTTGTCTCTCTTTCTCCTCCGTTTTGAGTGATTTTGAGATTTTTGGGGGCGAAAAGGGGAGCCCTCGGGCTCGTGACAGATCTGGTTCCTGGCGTTGAAAGACGTCGTGCATGGACGACGTCTTTTTGAAGGGCGTCGGTCCATCATGACGCCTTTTAGGCAGGAATCGTTTTTGTAACGACCCGCCACCCTATAATCGGGGATCCGATTACTAAATGGGTACCGAATCATTAATTTTGGGACCAAACCAGGATCTAGTAAGTCTGGGAAATAAATAATAAACTAAGCTAAACATTCACATCGCATTGAATTGAAATAAAAGTGCAGGAATTAAAATTAATACAATGCGACTCGATACAGCAAATAATTACATTCTCCAACAGAAGGAAATAATTAAACATACAGGCCAAAGATAATTAACAACTACATCGGGGCATACCCCGGAACAACCGCTGAAGACACACCACACCCGGCCGCACACGCCGCTCTAAGTCTGCTGGGAGTCCTCACCTGAAAACCGCAGGGGTGAGTCTCAAGACAAGACTCAGTAGGGATCCTTCGATCCCCACTGCCCACGCACACACCCACAAGTGTAAAGTACAACTAACAGTAAAGTAACAAGTGTAGTGGCAGGTACGATATCTAATTCTCTACGTGAGAACACATGCGGTCGAAATATAATAATCATGCACATTCTAAGCCAACCGTTAGAAAACCCACAACTGCCGTCTCGATAGAACTCGCCGACCGTACAAACAACGGTGGGAAAAACCTCGACCCGCTGAGACCAAGGAGTAGCCCCTCGGATAGCACGCTCGCTACTCCGGCCCAACCGGCTCAGGTGACAACCCCTTCCCTCAGCATGAGTGACTCTCCGAATGTACCACTCCAACACCGGTACTAGCTGACCCCGGGGTTCACCAGGTGACCCTCTCTCACTAGGCGTCACCCCGCCCACGCCCCCACCGGCGCTGTGCTCACGCCCCCACCAGCACAGGGTGATAAAGTGCTACAATGTCACTCCATGTCCACAGTAACTGAAAACCCAACAGAGTGCGATCCGGTCACGTGAAAATCCCGCGATCGCTCAACACACATAGAACCATCCGATCGTGAGGAATCCGTCTCTATCGGGTGCACTAAAACATGTGCAAACTATCTATCTAGCAATGTGAACACGTTTTACTGGTATGCATTAGTGAGATTCTGTCTTGAATCGCGTCGACCGAGGTCGACGCCATTCAAGCTCCATGTGCAGGTTCGTATAAATCAATTTTCAGAATCTGGCTTTGAAAGGCGTCGACCCTTATGGTCGCCTTTCAAAAGGCGTCGACATCCCCAGACGCCTTTCAACACGAAAATCCGGAATTCCCAAGGCCTTAACCAGGGGATTTCTGCCGTTAAAACGCGTCATGGATGCCCGACGCCGTTCAAAAACGCGTCGTTTACCCATGACGTCTTTCAGCCACAGAAATTCCAACTGGGCAGACTGTCTGTCAGTCAATTCCTGTCTAAAAAGGTGTCGTGATGGCCTGACGCCCTTCAAAAAGGCGTCGTCCATGCACGACGTCTTTCAAGCCCAGGAACCAGGAACGCCCTAAACCCGAGGGCTCCCTTTCCAATTCCAAATAACCCCGAAAATCATTCAAACTGGAGGGAAACGAAGAGCAAGACAATTCATAGGCAAACACCCCCATAGAATTCCTAAACATGCTCATTCTAACCCCCGAAACCGAAGATCTACCACATGCATATTGAGGAAAACGTGATCTTAAACACAGTGCCACGGGGAACGTCACCCTACCGGACACTCGAACGCCTCCGAGCTTCAAGCCGTCCGCCTGTCTCGCCCCACGCCGCCGCCGGTACCGCCGAGGTCGTCCTAGCCCCACCGTGACGTCGGCCGCCGTCCGGAGAGTAGAACGCCGCAGTGGAAGTGGAGGTGGTAGGGGTAGGAGCCAGGTAGAGGATGGAGTGGAGGGAGAGGCGAAATGGTGTGAGGAAAAGAGGGAGGAGGAGGATCGCCGCCGAGTTCGCCGGAGGGAAAGAGAGAAAGGGAGAAGGAGAAAATGAGGGAAAGAAGGAGGGCTCGCGGGGTTAACCAGAGGCTGGCTAAAACGCGTCGACATGCACGGACGCCTATCAGGTGACATGACGGCCGCTCTGACAAGATTCTGAAACGCGTCGTCCTTCACAGACGCCATTCAGATAACTTGTCAGGGCCGTACTCTGACACACCCAGAGTCGCAGTCTGAAAGGCGTCGACCCATACGGACGCCGTTCAGACGACCTGACAGGGCCGTACTCTCGCGGCCCAAAGTCAGTCCACGTGGCACCTACGTGGCAGAACCTGAAACGCGTCTGCCATGGTGGAAGCCGTTTAAACCGCGTCGAGCGGGCTCGACGCGAAACAACACAAAGTTCCAGACCCACTAGGGCCAGAACTACAGGGTCCGACCCCGAAAACCGAATCCGAAAACCTCAGTCCTTACATTCTCCCCCCCTTAACAGAATTTCGTCCTCGAAATTGATTACTAGAAATGACAAGGTCACAACAGGGATACAAGTTCACAGGGAGACTTACGAAAAAAGATAAGGAAATTGCTCCCGCATCTCATCCTCTCGCTCCCAGGTTGCTTCACCTCCGGAGCGATACTGCCAAATCACCTTGACCAAAGGTACAATCTTGTTCCGCATGACCTGATCTCTGCGATCCTCAATACGAACCGGATACTCTGGGAATGACAAATCCTCAGCGACCTCTAACTCTGAAAAATCCAACACATGGGACGGATCCTGAACGTACTTCCTCAGCAAGGACACATGGAACACATCGTGCACTCCTGCAAGACTGGGCGGCAAGGCCAGCTGATACGCGGTTTCCCCAATTCGAGCAAGAATGGGAAAAGGTCCAATATATCGCGGACTCAGCTTGCCTCGCTTCCCGAATCTCATCACACCCTTGGAGGGTGAGACTCGGAGAAACACGTGGTCCCCAACTTCAAACTCAAGTGGTCTCCGTCGGATGTCTGCGTAACTTTTCTGTCTGTTCTGAGCTGCGGTCAACCTCTGCCGAACCATCCTGGCAATCTCAGCACACTGCTGCACTAACTCAGGTCCTGCTATCTGCCTCTCACCGATCTCGGACCAACACACCGGAGATCGACACGGCCGCCCATACAAAGCCTCATAAGGCGCCATGCCGATGCTAGAATGATAGCTGTTGTTGTAGGCAAACTCCACAGTGGACAAATGTTGTTCCCACGAACCTCCCCAGTCTAGGCAACACGCCCTGAGCATATCCTCCAAGGTCTGAATAGTCCTCTCCGATTGCCCGTCAGTCTCTGGATGGTAGGCCGAGCTGAAAGCCAACTGAGTGCCCAGCGCCTGCTGAAAGCTCTTCCAGAATCTGGAAGTAAACCTCGGATCTCGATCCGATACAATGGACAAGGGTATCCCGTGCAGAGATATAATCCGGTCCACGAACAACTTAGCCAGCTTGCCGACCGACCAGTCCTTCCTAATGGCTAGGAAGTGTGCCGACTTGGTCAGCCGATCAACGATAACCCAGATGGCGTCTCTCCTGCTAGGGGATGCAGGCAAACCCATTACAAAGTCCATCGTCACATGCTCCCATTTCCACTCAGGAATCGGCAAGGGCTGCAGCAACCCTCCTGGTCTCTGATGCTCGGCTTTAACCTGCTGGCATGTCATGCATCTAGCCACATACTTAGCCACATCTCTTTTCATACCGGGCCACCAGAAGTGCCTCCTCAAATAGTGATACATCTTTGTTGTCCCGGGATGCACAGCATACCTTGAACGGTGCGCCTCATCAAGAACACATCTGCGCACGTCTTCCTCAGTCGGGACAAAGAGTCTGCCTCTGAATCTGACGGTACCATCATCCCACAACTCAACCTCAGGCCTCTGGAGAATCTGCGGTAACTCAGCATCTGCCCTCTGAGCCTCAATCACAGCATGGTACACAGCCGGTCTCACAGTCAGGCTGACAAGCACTGCTCTATCCTCTTCACGTGGAACTCTAAAGGAGGATTCCACCACCTGCTCAAATAATTTCCACTCCCGAATCATGAGGTATGACATGACCGTCTTCCGACTCAAAGCGTCTGCCACTACATTCGCCTTGCCCGGATGATAAGAAAGGTCAAAGTCATAATCCTTAATAAACTCCATCCACCTCCGCTGCCTCAGATTCAGATCTCTCTGAGTGAACACATATTTTAAGCTCTTGTGATCTGTAAAAACTTGAAATTTTTCTCCGTATAAGTAATGCCTCCAGATCTTCAGTGCAAACACCACAGCTGCAAGCTCCAAATCATGAGTAGGATAGTTCTCTTCATGCCTCTTCAGCTGCCGAGAAGCATAAGCAACTACCCTGCCATGCTGCATAAGGACTGCTCCCAAACCTCGACGGGACGCATCTGAGTAAACCACAAATCCACCTGACCCAGATGGAAGCACCAGCACTGGGGCTGACGTGAGACGAGTTTTTAGCTCAATAAAACTCTGCTCACAATCCTCCGTCCACACAAAACGAACTCCCTTTCGAGTCAACCTCGACAAGGGGGCCGCTATCGAAGAAAATCCCTGAACAAACCGCCTGTAATATCCGGCAAGCCCCAGAAAGCTCCTGATCTCAGTCACTGAAGTTGGCCTGCTCCAGTCCATCACTGCCTCTATCTTAGCTGGATCCACTGCGATGCCTTCACCAGAAATAATGTGCCCAGGGAAGTGCACCTCGTTTAGCCAAAATTCACATTTGCTGAACTTGGCGTAAAGTTGGTGCTCTCTCAGAACCTGCAACACTGCCCGAAGATGAGCAGCGTGCTCTTCCTCAGAAGAAGAATAGATCAGAATGTCATCAACAAACACAACCACAAATTGGTCCAGATAGGTCCTGAAGACTCGGTTCATCAGGTCCATAAAGGCCGCCGGAGCATTGGTTAAGCCGAAGGGCATAACCAAAAACTCATAATGCCCATATCGAGTCCTGAAAGCTGTCTTACTAACATCCACATCCCTGATTCTCATCTGATAATACCCAGACCTCAAATCGATCTTGGAAAACACCCTCGCTGTCTGCAACTGATCCATCAAGTCATCGATCTTAGGAAGCGGGTACTTATTCTTTATTGTCACCTGGTTCAGCTGTCTATAATCAATGCACAGTCTCAAGGAACCATCCTTCTTCCTGACAAACAGAACTGGAGCACCCCAAGGAGACGTACTGGGACGAATGAAACCCTTATCCAACAACTCTTGCAACTACGCCTTCAACTCAGCGAGTTCGGCTGGCGCCATCCGATACGGGGCCTTAGACAAGGGCGCCGTACCTGGTGCAAGCTCGATGGTAAACTCGACCTCTCGCTGAGGAGGAAGGCCAGGCAGCTCCTCAGGAAAAATATCTACGAACTCACAAACAACCGGCACCTCCCAAGGATTCGGACTAGCACGAACATCAGAAACAACAACAGAGGCTAAGAAAGCCTCGCAGCCACCAGCAAGCAACCTCCGTGCCTTAAAGGCAGAAATGAGAATACCTCGAGAAGAAAGCCTAATACCTTGGAAGAAGAAGGTCGGGATGTCCGGAATAGAGAAGCGCACCCTCTTCCTGTGGCAGTCCACCTCCGCATAAAAGGCTTCCAACCAATCCATACCCAGGATGATATCGAAATCACGAATAGCAAGTACGACCAACTGGGCAGGTAGCACATGACCCTCAATGGTCAAGGGAACATTCCTCAAACAATTATAAGATATCATGAAGTCTCCAGAAGGAACCTCAACCATCAAACCATCAGACAACTCATCAACGGGTGCAGAAAGAATGTCTAGGAACTGCTCGGAAATAAAAGAATGCGAAGCACCTGAATCGATCAACACATGCGCAGAGTTCCCAAGGACAGAGAGTGTACCTTCCACCAAGTTGGACGCGCGAGCCTCCCTCCTGGTGATAGCTAGAACTCTCCCCTGAGTCCTCGGCTTCTTCTGATCGCCATGACCCTGCCCCTGACTATGCCCCTGCGGGCACTGCCTTGCCAGGTGGCCCTGTTGGCCACAAGAAAAACACCTCCTGGGAAGAGTGGGACACTGAGTCCCGCCATGAGCACCACCACATTGCTGACAAACAGCCGGAAGCCTCTGAGCTGGCTCCTGCTGTGCACTGGATGCAGACTGACTCTGCTGACCCTGCCTGGGCCTGCTGCTGCCGCTGCTGCCACTACTGCTGCCACCACCCCTGAAGAATCTCCTGAATCGGGAGCCGAGAGAAGACGATCCCGATCCGACAGAAGGAGCCGGTGCCGCTGCCTTACCCCTGCCTCGTGCTGGCCCTTGAACAGTCTGCCCTCTCTCCCGGGCCGACTGGATCTGCTGAGCTTCTACAGCTGCTGCACGCCTAACTGCTGACGCCAAGTCTGTACAACAATGGGACGCCACGAAGTTCCTCAAACTGAGCCTAAGCCCATCCACAAACCTCTCCGTGCGACGCACCTCGTCCTCAGATATAAAAGGCACGAACCGTCCCAGCGAAACAAACTTCGCCTCGTACTCAAGTACCGTCATACTCCCCTGCGTCAGGTCCATAAACTCCCTCTCCTTGGCTCGCTGGACATGTCTAGGGAAATATTGTGCATTGAACTCCTTGACAAAGGTCTCCCAAGAAATTTCCCTAAGACTCCTGTCCCCATAAGATAAACTCTTCAGCGCGGTCCACCAGTCATAGGCGCTATCCTTCAGCATGAAGGTAGCCAGCGGGGTCCTCTCTACTGCTGCACAGTCCATAGTATCAAAAGTCTTCTCAATCTCTCTTAGCCAATGAATGGCCTCGTCAGGGTCGGGACGACCGGTGAAGTGAGGTGGCCTCAGCTTCAAGAACCTCTCGAGTGTAGCTGTGGTCCCTCCCCGAGTACTAGAACCCTCGCTAGGATCTCGAGTCTGATATCGAGCCATAGTATCCATCATGGCCTCCATAAACTGCTCAACACTCGGCCTCCCTGCCTCGGACCCACTGGGGACATCTCCCCGCTCTCGAATAACTGGCATCCTCTTCCTGGGAGCCATCTACTCGCCTACAATTACAAAATCAAAAGTTCTAATTAGAGTCCTAAAACCTATGCTACCGCCGTGCCTGTACGGGATAATGTATTTATTTGCCGAATTTCCAACATTTAACCTAGTTATTTATTTATTTGCCAGACCGTATGCTTTGATACCAACTGTAACGACCCGCCACCCTATAATCGGGGATCCGATTACTAAATGGGTACCGAATCATTAATTTTGGGACCAAACCAGGATCTAGTAAGTCTGGGAAATAAATAATAAACTAAGCTAAACATTCACATCGCATTGAATTGAAATAAAAGTGCAGGAATTAAAATTATTACAATGCGACTCGATACAGCAAATAATTACATT
The DNA here is from genome assembly GCA_030544215.1 of Zantedeschia hybrid cultivar. Taxonomy (NCBI): domain Eukaryota; kingdom Viridiplantae; phylum Streptophyta; class Magnoliopsida; order Alismatales; family Araceae; genus Zantedeschia; species Zantedeschia hybrid cultivar. The sequence continues at coordinate 6,317,848 of JARZZO010000013.1, read as the reverse complement.
CTCCAACAGAAGGAAATAATTAAACATACAGGCCAAAGATAATTAACAACTACATCGGGGCATACCCCGGAACAACCGCTGAAGACACACCACACCCGGCCGCACACGCCGCTCTAAGTCTGCTGGGAGTCCTCACCTGAAAACCGCAGGGGTGAGTCTCAAGACAAGACTCAGTAGGGATCCTTCGATCCCCACTGCCCACGCACACACCCACAAGTGTAAAGTACAACTAACAGTAAAGTAACAAGTGTAGTGGCAGGTACGATATCTAATTCTCTACGTGAGAACACATGCGGTCGAAATATAATAATCATGCACATTCTAAGCCAACCGTTAGAAAACCCACAACTGCCGTCTCGATAGAACTCGCCGACCGTACAAACAACGGTGGGAAAAACCTCGACCCGCTGAGACCAAGGAGTAGCCCCTCGGATAGCACGCTCGCTACTCCGGCCCAACCGGCTCAGGTGACAACCCCTTCCCTCAGCATGAGTGACTCTCCGAATGTACCACTCCAACACCGGTACTAGCTGACCCCGGGGTTCACCAGGTGACCCTCTCTCACTAGGCGTCACCCCGCCCACGCCCCCACCGGCGCTGTGCTCACGCCCCCACCAGCACAGGGTGATAAAGTGCTACAATGTCACTCCATGTCCACAGTAACTGAAAACCCAACAGAGTGCGATCCGGTCACGTGAAAATCCCGCGATCGCTCAACACACATAGAACCATCCGATCGTGAGGAATCCGTCTCTATCGGGTGCACTAAAACATGTGCAAACTATCTATCTAGCAATGTGAACACGTTTTACTGGTATGCATTAGTGAGATTCTGTCTTGAATCGCGTCGACCGAGGTCGACGCCATTCAAGCTCCATGTGCAGGTTCGTATAAATCAATTTTCAGAATCTGGCTTTGAAAGGCGTCGACCCTTATGGTCGCCTTTCAAAAGGCGTCGACATCCCCAGACGCCTTTCAACACGAAAATCCGGAATTCCCAAGGCCTTAACCAGGGGATTTCTGCCGTTAAAACGCGTCATGGATGCCCGACGCCGTTCAAAAACGCGTCGTTTACCCATGACGTCTTTCAGCCACAGAAATTCCAACCGGGCAGACTGTCTGTCAGTCAATTCCTGTCTAAAAAGGTGTCGTGATGGCCCGACGCCCTTCAAAAAGGCGTCGTCCATGCACGACGTCTTTCAAGCCCAGGAACCAGGAACGCCCTAAACCCGAGGGCTCCCTTTCCAATTCCAAATAACCCCGAAAATCATTCAAACTGGAGGGAAACGAAGAGCAAGACAATTCATAGGCAAACACCCCCATAGAATTCCTAAACATGCTCATTCTAACCCCCGAAACCGAAGATCTACCACATGCATATTGAGGAAAACGTGATCTTAAACACAGTGCCACGGGGAACGTCACCCTACCGGACACTCGAACGCCTCCGAGCTTCAAGCCGTCCGCCTGTCTCGCCCCACGCCGCCGCCGGTACCGCCGAGGTCGTCCTAGCCCCACCGTGACGTCGGCCGCCGTCCGGAGAGTAGAACGCCGCAGTGGAAGTGGAGGTGGTAGGGGTAGGAGCCAGGTAGAGGATGGAGTGGAGGGAGAGGCGAAATGGTGTGAGGAAAAGAGGGAGGAGGAGGATCGCCGCCGAGTTCGCCGGAGGGAAAGAGAGAAAGGGAGAAGGAGAAAATGAGGGAAAGAAGGAGGGCTCGCGGGGTTAACCAGAGGCTGGCTAAAACGCGTCGACATGCACGGACGCCTATCAGGTGACATGACGGCCGCTCTGACAAGATTCTGAAACGCGTCGTCCTTCACAGACGCCATTCAGATAACTTGTCAGGGCCGTACTCTGACACACCCAGAGTCGCAGTCTGAAAGGCGTCGACCCATACGGACGCCGTTCAGACGACCTGACAGGGCCGTACTCTCGCGGCCCAAAGTCAGTCCACGTGGCACCCACGTGGCAGAACCTGAAACGCGTTTGCCATGGTGGACGCCGTTTAAACCGCGTCGAGCCCGGCTCGACGCGAAACAACACAAAGTTCCAGACCCCACTAGGGCCAGAACTACAGGGTCCGACCCCGAAAACCGAATCCGAAAACCTCAGTCCTTACAGTTTTACTAAGGCTCTGTTAGTTCGGAGATTCTGGGACTAAAAGACATCTTAGGTGGGCGACGCGATTCGTAATAGCGTCGGGTAACCATGACGCCTTTTAAGGCAGAAATCCCCTGATTAATGTTTTCTGCAAATCCTGGATTTCTGTGCTAAATGGCGTCTGAGGATGTTGACGCCTTTCAAAAGGCGACCGCTGGTGTCGACGCCTTTTAGGCCAGATTCTGAGGCCGATGTTTTATGAACCAGTACATGGAGCTTGAATGGCGTCGGCCTTGGGCGACGCGATTCAAGACAGAACTACACTAATTCATGCCAGTAAAATGTGTTCATACTGCTAGATAGATGGTTAATGTATGCTTTAGTGCACTCGATAATGATGGATTCTTCATGACCGGATAGCACTGCGTTGTGTGTCGTGCGATTCGCGGGCTTTTCACGTGACCGGATCGTACTGTGCCGGGTTTTGTGTTACTGTGGACCTGGAGTGACAGTTGTAGCACTTTATCATCCTGTGCTGGTGTGGGTGGAGCACAGCGCCGGTGGGGGCGTGGGCGGGGTGACGCCTAGTGAGAGAGGGTCACCTGGTGAACCCCGGGGTCAGCTAGTACCGGTGTGGGTGTGGTACTTTCGGAGTGTCACTCATGCTGAGGGAAGGAGTAGCCACCTGAGCTAGTTGGGCCGGAGTAGCTAGAGTGCTATCCGAGGGGTTACTGCTTGGTCTCAGCGGGTCGATATTTTCCCCACTGTTGTTTGTGTGGTTGGCGTGTTCTATCGAGACGGCGGTTGTGGGTTCCCTAGTCGTCTGGTTTAGAAATATGCATGTTTAATATATTTCGACTGCATGTGATTCGCATTGAGATCTAGGAATAGTAATTACCACTGTGCTTGTTACTTTACCGTCAGTTGTATTTTTTCACTTGTGGGTGTGTGTGTGGGTGGTGGGGATCGAAGAATCCCTACTGAGTCTTGTCTTTGAGACTCACCCCCCTGCGGTTTTCAGGTGAGGACTCCCGGCAGACCTAGCGAGGAGAGTGCGGCTGTGTGTTGAGGGCCGTCAGCTGTTATTCCGGGGTATGCCCTGACGTAGTTGTTATTTCATTTCTGGCCTGTATGATTAATTATTCCTTTTCTGTTGGAGTATGTAATTATTTGCTGTATCGAGTCGCATTGTAATAACTTTTAATTCCTGCATTTTCATTTCAAATTTAATGCGATGTGAATGTTTAGCTTAGTTTATTTTTTATTTCCCAGACTTACTTAGATCCTGGTTTGGTTCCAAATTAATGATTCGGTACCCATTTAGTAATCGGAACTCCGATTATAGGGTGGCGGGTCGTTACACTTCTACTTGGTATGTTGATGTCTATGTTTGTGTTGATTGTTGATGTACTTGAGTGCCTTATTGTTCGAATAGAGGATGAACTCACAACGAACTAAGTAATGTTTCCAATGTCACAGTGCTTACACTAGTGTACTTGACATCATATGTACAATACTTTGCCTTTGGTTCCTTCAACTTCATGCTATAAAAGGCCACTAGTCAACTCTCTTGACTTGACACTACTCTAATCCATGTAGCTAAGACATCACCGTCTAGTTCGAACACCTTTTCGAAGTCTAGAAGGCAAGTGGAGGGGACCGATGGCCATTCCTCGTGTCCTATCGGAGCTCTAACTCTCCTCCATCAGTGATGTACCTCTTCAGAAATCCTCACTTGATGAGGTCCTCGATCTCTCTTCTGAGGTTATAGCATTGAGACATGAAGTGGCCATACTCGTTGTGGAAGGCACAAAACATTTCTATCTTCTCGATCCCTATGACGGGTTTGATTTTTTTGGAGCAATGCACGTAACCCTCTTTTTTTTGGACCATACTTGTTCCGAGGTAAGGCCGTCAAACTTGAAGAAAAGGAGTCTAGGCCAGCGGACTTCTGGGAGGAAGTGCTGCTATCAGCGGAAGCATCATTCCATCGTTTGCAAAGTGAACCGTTGGTATGGGGTAAGACAAGACTTCTTGCCTAGCAATGTGACCCCTGACCTAAGGGTTGTCCTCGAGCTGATTGCTCATGCAACCAACCACATTCACAGCCTAGCGGGGGGTCATGCTGTAAAGGCTACCTCTCTGCGGGAACCACAGGGCCTCCTGATGGGGGTGGCGGCAGAGGTTGTACTAGATTCTCCACGTTTTGGTGACTTTCGGCGGGACTTGCCATTTGGTCACAGCTCTTGCACTTCGCATCTCCTTCGAGACGGTTGACTTTTACCTTCAACTAGCAGATAAGGTTGACCAAATACTATAGGTCGGGGCCTCTCGCTTGACGTAATTCCTGGAGGTGGATGGGATCACCGTTGGGAGGTCTCGACCAGAGGAGGGCGTCAATAGCTGGAGGAGGTGGTGGTGGGGGAGGGAGGCTTATCCCATTACCAATGACTTCCTTTTGTCGAGATGCCCTGCTGTAATCACCTATAGCAACAGCTTCCCGAATCGTTTCCCACAGGTGGCACCAAAAGATGATGTGCCAAAATCTCATCCACTACGATTAGGATATTTTGTTTTTAATTAGACCGGCATCACCAAATGGTCTCTGCAAAACATAACACTATTAGAGGTCTATCGATAATAGTCCGGGGGAGCCACCTTCAATGCCTAAGTCAGAAGGCTGGAGATTTATAGGAAAAAAACAGGTGCCTTGAGCTCTAAAAAGCATACCTTTGCCAGTTAGACCATGGATCCTGATATAGATGAACAAGAAAGTCCCATTAGAAAAGATAATGTAGACACGCTAATTTTGACATCAATTTGAATAAGTTTCATATCATATAATAATGCCTCAGAATGGTCTGATATTTAATCATTGGTTAATTTTTATTAATCTTTTTGAATTAATTATCTAAATAGTATCGGGTCTGACAGACATAATTTAAGTTAATTAATTGATTTGATTTTAACTCAAATTTTAATTAAAATATGAAAAAGTCTAAAAGACGTCGACATGTGCAGATGCTATTTAGAGTTTATTCATATTTTGATATTTAAATTTGAATTTGAATTAATCGATTAATTAGCTAAAAGACGTCTTTCAGGTACGACGCAATTTAGGTTTCCTAAGTTGTTTCTATCTCTTTTTCCGAATGTTTATTCTTATCTTAATTAGTCTAAAAAGCGTCTCTAATGGACGATGCGTTTTAGATAATTACAGATAATGATGAATTAATCTATGTTAATCTGTTTGTTAGTTGGATAAACTTCAAAATCCTTCATGTTAATCTGATCATGACCGCGGATGTAAAGCCTATAAATACACAACTCCTTGGTCATTGAAAAGTTAGTGATAATAAGTGATTAAAGTGATAAGAGTGAAATCCGATCTAAGAAGGAGACGACATCCATACGCTGAAGAATCGAAGCGCTGCTACTACCAGGAGTCGGCATCCTTTCTTTATCGCCTCTTCGTCTTTTCAAGATCTTTTCAAGATCAAGGCTTTCCAGGAGCCATTCAATTTAGTTCTCCTATTTTCATCATATTGATTTCATCATCATATTAGTTCAAAATTTCATTCATCACATCACTCCATGCAATACACACACTCACTGGCATTATTTTCCAATCCATATCTTAAAGAGATTTAAAAGATCATCAAACAAGTGAGTTCATCTGTCTAGTTGCATGCTCAGAATTTCTACTAGAATAGATATTACATCTATTTGAGTTCTCATTGTTCTCTATTTCTTTCCTTCTATTTTCTTCCAAGGTACAAAAGGAGAACTAGAGGAGGGAATCAACCGCGAACAACAAGGAATCTAGATGATCTTCAAAGTCTAATAAGCAGTCAAAGCAAGAACAAAGATAGAAAGAGTTCTCTTTCTTCAGCCGGCTGAAGGAGGAGAATCAAGAACTTCAACATCTCCCACATCCAAAACAGGTAGGCGATCAAATCTTTCTTTTGGAACTTTTTAGTTAAAAGTTTCTGGTGATCACATTCACTTAGTTTTAATAGGTTTATTTGTCACATAATCAACATAATTTTTCATGATAATCACACACCTAATTTGAGCACTCACAGGTAAGATCCGTAGAGATCTCCCGTGTTGATCACATATCGGAAGGGACTATTCTTGGGAAACAAGATCCAGGATGGCATCTTGGGTTTGTATTAATCCGACAGGTTGGGAGTAGAGGGTACTTTTCTGGAGGGGGTGGAGATCCTTAACTGAGTGAGTTTCCAACTAAGCCCGTCCCTCTCTGGGAGGGATAAGGATATCCCAATGCAGATTGAGTCCTACCGAAGGCATGGGTCTCAGGCCGGTTGGGTCGGCCCAAACGCCTCATCTGTGAACAGATTTGGATTCCCGATCCGTGTGGCTATCTCTATTTGGGTGAGACCTCTGTGGATAGGAACCGAGCCTTCTTTGAGTAATTGGGCCGGCCCATGGACCAGCTGGATTGAGCTAGATTTTCTCCCTTCAACCATAAAAGTATTCTACATGTCACACATAATGATGTTAATTTATGAAAGCTAGTACATTTCGTTAAGAATCAGGATCTTTTTAGTATGATCGAGGATGGAATTCAGATCAATACGGAGAGGGAGAGTTTAAAAAAAATCCCTAGCATTGAACTTTTTAAGCACCGCGGAAGGGATTTTTTTTTATTTTTTGAAAAAGTCTCTCCTCTCTTTCTCTACTGATCATCGAGTTATCTCCTGGGTAGAGGATCCCAATTCTTTGGTTAGTGAGAAAGATCATGAATTTTATGATTTGACCATGAGAAAATAAGAATAGCACTATCTGTTAAAACTTAAAAGTACTACTTACCGTCTTTAGACTACAACATTTTCTTTCGAATAAGGAAATATATGATTAAATGCGCATATGTCTGCATCTCTGAGATGGCGCTGTGATCTTTAGAAGCGGTATTGTTATCCTAAGAGCTTTTATTGTGACAGCCAAATTAAACATCAATAATCTTCAAAGGAAAAGAAAAATCTTAAGAACAAGTTAGTTTTTGTGACAGCCAACTTCTCTTCGAGGTTCGATGATAAAACCAGTTTCTCCACGATGCTGTGCCTCAACTATTTCTCCAAAATAGAATTTTTAGTGAGGACGTAGTAGATATATTGCGTCTTCCATGATCAACCATATGAAATAGAAAGAAAAAAGCATTAAAACTTTGGATGTTTTCCACTATTTTTGCACCACCATTAAATGAAATGTATATGCTCGTTTGTCATTCTTTTTTATCACTTATAAAAAATAAATGTTGTATTGATATTTTTATAATTTATTATTAGTCTCTCATATAGAAATAATCTATAAGAGTACTGAAAAAGCACTTATAAAAATGTGGGGTACTAGCATTCTCGTGAACTACAAGATAGTGGCATTTTCTTTATCCATTTGAGTGCCCTTCTTTGCCACGAATTAAATAGAAAGTTCCAAAAATGAGACACAGCCAAGCGAATGGCCCGGAGAGAGCCGTGATGGCTGAGGTCGACTGCCGCACTGCGCCAATGTGTGAGTTGGAATGTTGTTATCTAATATTAAATCCTCCAAAGTTTTGTGTGAGCTGCATGCAAATCCCAGCTCAGCTGACAGATCAGAATGACATGTTATGATTTTGAGATGAAAAGGGCAGTTCTCGAACCGTCGTTCATCAATATCTCTTAATCTTCCGATTAAAGAAGAAGGCAATGCCTTGGGAGATGAAGAAGCGTGTTCCACGAGGACCTGGTTAGCCAAACCAAAGGTGGAAATAGAAGACGTTTCAGACTGGGGATCTCAGATATTTGTGAGTGTACTTGTGATCAAAACAATTAGTATACTTGTGATCTACTTGTGATCAAAACGATTAGTGTACTTGTGATCTACTTGTGATCAAAACAATTAACAAGTGCGGTATCATTTAGAATGCTATGCCATGCTTATGTTTGGTGGATCATCACAAGCCTACCTCAGAAGATTTTTCTTGTAGAACAGTGCAAAGCGCACATTTCAAACATATATATATATATATATATATATATATATATATATATATGTATATTATTCACCACCTTGACGTTATGTATGCATCTAATTATATGCATGTCTAAATCTCAAAGCATGTGCTTTGCTGGGCTTAATTGTATGACCAAGCGTTCAGACATGCTTGGGCTCCTGGGTGAGACGTACACCACTAGCTCCAAGCTTTCCCGGCCTCTTGGTGACGTGAGGCCTTTCATCCAGCCAAGTGCCTGGGGGAAACCAAACAAAACCTTGCAACTAAGGGAGGCGCCGATCATGTGCACTGTCACCGGAGGCCCATGTGTAAGCACCAGCGGCTGGCTCCCGCTAAGGGAACCCAGTGGAGGGATTCCATTGCCATGATGCCGACCAATGCCTTCCCACCGAACCGATGCTACCGGAGCAACCCTATTGCAGCGCCTCAAGCGCCGTGATCCACGGAGGGAAGGACCCTCAACCACGTTAGGCCCTCCCGGTGCAATCGACCCTAGTATGGGGGTACGGATAGGCGGAAACCCGACGTCCGGTCAGCCACAGAGGTGGCAAGGGAAGAGTAAGGTGCGCCGAAGGAAAGCCATAAAATGCCGTCCTTGTCCGGGCACGAAGGAGCCACGAGGGAGGTCATGGGAGTGATGGCGTTGGTTGGGGCAAGGCATGGGGTGTTTCATCTTAACTGTTCTTGGTGGCGAGCGGCGACGCACATGCCCGCACATGAGCCACCTCGCTTTCTATCCAGTTATGCGTGTGTGGGTTGGCATCCTTAGACCCCGCCCGCGCCTCTCCATGCACCTTCCTTTCTTCCTCCCCCACTCCGAGGGGACAACGGGGAGTGTGGTGGATGGGGGGACACTATAGAAAGTCTAGATAGCCACAGGTCATAGGGGCTGCACGGGAGGGGGGCCAGTACCAGCGCCACCCCTCCAACCCCAACCCCTTCTTTGCCGATCGTAAGTGCAAGTTTGGTTGGGATCCAGTAAGTGCAAAAGGAGAGAAGGTAATTTTACAAATTCATCTGTCGTTGGGAATGAGAAAAGTTAGGCAAGAGAGATTTTTTTGAAATTTGAGTTCAGTCTAACCTTGTACTTAGAAGATCTCTATTCCTTCTTTCCATGCCTCTCTCTCTCCCTTGTCACTTGATGAAGATACCCTGATCTCTAGCATCACCTCCTCCATGTTATGCAGTATAATATATATATATATATATATATATATATATATATATATATATATATAATATAGGGGGTCAGCTATAATAAGCCTTAGGACTCATCTAATTTAGACGAGTCGCCTTTAGAAATTTTCACTTTTTTATTTTTTAAAAATAAATAAATATTATTAAAACTTTTAAAATATTCAAACATCTCCATCTATATTGGTTTTTATATTTTGAGATTTAATTTTCACCGTTAGATCGACAAATTTAACTATAACCGTCTAATCAAATGCATTGTTATTTGAAGATCCAAAGTAAAACTTCAGAGGATGAGATCAGCCCTAAATATTAATCTAACGAATTTTTAACTTTTGACATTTTTAATATTTTTAGATGTTAATTTTTAATATCTATTCAATCGGATGACTAGGATTGATCTTAAGATTGGATGGTAAAAAATAAAACTGTAGGGATGAGAACTCTAAGCCTCACTTTGTTTGTGGAATAAGCCCTGAATATGATGTTTTATTCTCCTAAAACCTTTTAACCCACTTTGGTAGAGGACAGTGCTTAACTCAGGGTGCTATGGGTTATACCAGGGGTTAAGCGGAATAACATGGGTATTTTGAACTCTTTATTCTCTTCTTTATTCTACTTATTCCTACCAAATCACTTGGAATAGCGCAGTGCAATTCTACTTATCCTGGGTGGAATACCAACAATTTACCAAATCAAAATACCTCTTATTCTGGGTTAAAACTGTAGGGATGAGAACTCTAAGGGATCTATTTGAATTGTTGGGTCGAGAATTCGTCCACTACAGATCAGATGGCCAGGACTTCTTAGATCACAGAAACTCCTCGTGCAGCTATAAAACGGATATTAGGCCAGAGGAGACCCCCGGTTGTGATCTGGGGGAACCCCCTTTGACGCCCAAGTCAGAGGGTGTAAGAACAAGGAGAAGGTAGAGGATTCGTTGTCGGACGTACCTTTTTTAGTGTATCATGGGGTCCCTTTTATAAGGGTAGATCTAAGACAATAGCTAAGTTAATCGGGGAGCATATATTTAGCGAGAAATTAGGCCCGATTCCCAGACGAGACGAGACTCTGACTTTCCCTTATATGTTCCGAAGTTGATTCGGAGGAGAGTTCCTTCGGCAGAAGGTTTTCTAGTGCCCCTCAGACATCGGGGTCCGCCTCGGATTGGGGCACTTCCTCATGGTGCCTAAGCACATGGGCCTATCGGTTGAGAGGCCCGTCAAACTTTGGTAACAATCAAGGACCATCATCAGCAAGCCGGCCCACCTAGAAAATGAGCTAGCGAAACTAGGCCCTCTCACTAGCCCCCTTGCTCTAAGGGGCAAGGGCGTAGCCCTCGGAGCAGTTGAACCAGGAGTGGGCTGGCGCATCCATTTCAGCGAGAAACGTCCGCTCTTTTGCCTTAGGGTGAGAGGCCATCATTTGAAAAATACAAGTGTCGCGTTCGAACGTTGGCATCCGTTCGGTAGTCACCCCAGCCTAGGGTGGAGCGTCTTTTCATCTGTCAAGGGAGGTGGAACATCGCCACCAGACGGACGCCTCTCGTAGGGTATAGGAGGGGATATAAACCTCTTAGGGTAGAAATAAAACTCTATCTCCTCTCGAGTCTTCCGTCCGATCTTTCTACTTGAGCTTTCCTTCTTCGAGTCTCCCGAGCCCATCTGCATCCTTGTTTCCTACATCCCAATGGCTCACCACGCGGCGCAAGTAACCAAGGACATGCCATATACTAGAGGGGTCGAAGCCGACCGTGAGGCGAGGCGACCATCGATCTGTTCGGAAAGGTGCCTGGCCAAAATTCGAGCGAGATTTAGGATCCCGCTGGAGTACCAACTAAGCGTTCCTCACGACAACGAGCAGATATATGATAAGAGAAGCCGTTGATTCATGGCTTTTGAGGCCATGTTCGAGGCGGGCTTCTGACGGCCACTACCACCGTTCGTCGAGCGGCTCCTGAACTACCTCGGCCTGGCGCCAGGGTAAATAATGTCAAACTCTTAGCAGTTGATCTTCGGCTTCTTCATCCGAGCAAGGGAGATCGGCTGCCTAGAGCCTTCACTCGAGATGCTCCATCTCATCTTTTAGCCAAAAAGGGGCGCGAAGGCAGGCAACAACAGGTTCATCCAGCTTGAGGCCCGAGAGAAGGCCTTATTTGACCTGACCGACTTTAGCAAGATCCTACACTGGAAAGACTACTTCTTCTGGGTGATGGAGCGAGAAGGGTAGTGCTGGCCATTTTCCGTCACCTTTCGGGATCATTCTATTGGGCCATCAGTAGATTCGCCGTTGGGCTTGGTGCTAGTGGATGAAGCCCAAATGGTCGCAGACATCCAACAAGGGCCTCCTCCAGAAATTGCCGATGTGGTAACGGAGCAGAACCTACTGGCGGCAGGTCTCAATGGCCTACCGGTCCTCGGTAAGTGTTTTTCATGATGCGTATCCTGGCTTTTCACCTTTATTCTTTTTCCAGTACTGATCGGCGTTCACCTTTAGTTTAGAAGTCGATGTCCATCCTCCCTAGTTTGGAGGGGGGGGACATTTTGACCACGGTTCCCCTCTGGGTGGTGATAGTGGCCACACCCGAAAAATCTGGGAGTTCATCCACCTCGATGTCGAAAGGCGGAGCAAGAGGAGTGACGACAGAATGGTTGCAGGTACATCCAATCTCTTCTTGTTCCCCCCATGCTCAGGGCCAGGGTACGAAAAGGTGTTAATCTCGCAACCTAGTCCAGGCAAACCCCACTGGCGATGGCGGGAGAGGGGCCAAGATGCTATGGCTATTTTGGTGGCATCTTAGGCAGCCTCGTTAGTGGACGAGGGGTCAATAGAACCTAACCTCCACCTCGCCCAGCTAATGCGGAGGAGGACTGTGCCCAAGGACCTCGAGATGGGCCGCCCGAAGGTAGCAAGCTCACCAACCTTACATGATCTCATGTCGTCCTCTATGCTAACGTCGGGCGAAGAGGCGAAAAGTGAAGAGGAAGGTGCACACAGAGGGAGCGCCACAATAGTGCAGGAGGTATAGTCCTCCTCCTCGGAAAGCCAAGGGACAAAAGGGGAAGAATTGGCAGCTTCCCCTTCAGAGGCGATCGAGCACTCTGGATGTCTGCCTGGAATCTCCCGACGCCGGTCCCACAGAAGACTCCCAGGCTGGAACCCCTGCTAGAGATGCGCTAAGTGCGGAAATCTCTTCACTGGCGTCCCATATTATTTTCCATGCGGCGGCCTTAGACGATGTTGGTGGGATGAGGCATGTCGATCCGAGGCATTGTAGAAGGAGCTATTGGACTCCTCAGCAGAAGTCTTTCGGCTTCGGGGGCAGCTGTTAGATGTTGAAATTGCGTCGAGGGATCGGAAGACGACTTGGTCGACCTCCAGCGGGAGATAGATGCTTTACGCTAGCGAACCGTTGCTCGCGTAGCTGCCACTCGCAAAGAACGCTTCGTTGTAGAGGCCACTACATACAAGTCTTTCGATGAGTTCTAGTGAAAGCTGGATGAATATGCAAAAAGAATAGGCACTAAGAGCATGGCCCTCGCTTACCAAACAAGGTACAACAAAGGTCTAGCTAATGCCAAAGCAACATGGGGCGAACAAGAGATTGCTCTCGAGGAAGGCTCCGGGAGGATGACAATGTGGCTCGGCAGTAGCTTATTGTTTTCTTCTTTTTGCTTGCCAGAGCTTTCTTCTGCAACTGCCATGTTGTTTGGCCTATATTTCGGTCAAAAGAACATAATACAATTTTTGAACCTGCTCGTACCCCTTTTACAGTTTTCAACTTTGGTTCTTTTTCTTTTTTGACTCGGTCAAAATGGTTATTACTTTCCAATACTGTTGTTAATCGGTCAGAGCATGCAGTGCTCGATTTGAGCATATAAAAAGGGGGGTATAGGGAGGAGTCTATCCCCAGTTGGTTATGCCGTTTCCTCCCTTGTAATTATCCTTGTCTCTACTTAGTCGAGATGGCTTTGGATTATGCTCGTGGAGTAGCCACAGATCGAGCTAGCCTTAGGGCTTCTAGGTTACAGCTGACTCCCTTGGCAGGCTAAGGGATCGGTATCAGATCCCGACCGAGTTCGGGCTCTGCATGCCTTCAGCACAAGACTGCCTTTACTCGAGCAGCCCTCGATCCTTCATGGCCACTGAGGTCATGTTTGAGACGGGCTTCCGGCTCCCTGTCTCCGTCTTTATCATGGAGTTGCTCCAGTTCTTCGCCGTGGTTCCCGTCCAGATCCTGTCGAACTCCTTGCATTTGGTTATGGCCTTCAATGTCCTGGTATGTTGTTATGGTCATGTTGGGCCTTTGGTTGACGTGTTCTATCATCTTTTCAGTTTCTACCGGTGTGTGATCCCTAGTGCATGCGGCTTCCTTCAATTCTTCAATCGCGGGGACCAAGGACCATTCATCGTCTCCCCGGGTTTTCCCTCGTAAGGGTGGAAAGAGACCTACTTTTGGGTCAACTATCCAGCCGGTGCGGAGAACCATTTGCGTGCGACCCTTTAGGCCAAAATACCAGTCCAGTTAATAGCCCATTAAGTCCAGTAACCCTTTACTGACCCACTGAATTAATTAATATCCTTATATTCAATTAATTAGCCGAATTTAATGTCCCACAATAAATTCGGACGGACTGCCGATCACGTTGGATGCCAAGCAATATCGCGTGATCCTGGATGGCACTGGGGTTATCGTAACCCTCTATTGGAACCTTTCTGTCATCGGTTAGCGCGCGGATATAATCCTTCATCCGTGCAATATTCCCGAATCGACTTAGGGCATGGTTTACTGTTAAACCCTATTTGGTCGATTCACTTTAATCAAATGCCGCTAATCTGAATCCGATAACTCCTTATCGATTACAGAGTCCGCCCTGGCCAGAGACTTTAAGCGCATCATTCCCGGAACATTCTCTCTCAAACTACCGAGAGCGGATGATCCCGTATTGAACACACAATTACCTTCGAGGGCATTTCCTTGAACCCGATCGCTTGACTTATTGATAACCCATGGTTAGGGATTCGTTAGTCAAGGTCAAAGCTCAGAACCCTACCAACAAGATATCTTTGGAGTCTCAGGTCTAAGGATCATCCACGTAGCCGTGACAAATGAATCGAGCTGGTTAACAATAAGGTGATTACCATCCAGCGATTCATAGTCAGATCAGTTCAGTGAACTCATTCACCAATGAGCACCTATAGGTCCAGCATAGTGTCTCCACACAAGTGATGTCCTATCTCAAACATCCTATGACTATGAACAAGTAAGAACATGTGTTTATAAATCTTCGGTCCCGTAATTATGATCTCATCATAATCCGAAGACTGTTGCACATGTTCATGAACTTCATCGTGATACGATAAACACAGATCGAATTAATTACACACAATGACTAATTGCCATTTATTAATAATCTGAATAAGTACATAGTATCGGATTGGCTTTGAGACCATCTAATACTAACAATCTCTCACTTGGACTAAAGCCAATCACTTTTATACAGAATATCTATATTCTCTAAGTGACGCTCAAAAACATTTTGAGACAAAGGCTTTGTAAGTAGATCTGCTATGTTGTCGGCTGAGGGAACTATTTCCACTATGACATCTCCTCGAGATATAATTTCTCTGATCAAATGAAAGCGCCGCAGAATGTGCTTCGACTTCTGATGCGACCTCGGCTCTTTCGCTTGAGCAATCGCCCCATTGTTGTTACACAGCAGTAGGACGGGACCAGATATGCTTTCCACCACACCAAGATCGCCGATGAATTTCTTCATCCATACAGCTTCCTTGGCGGCTTCAGCAGCAGCAATATACTCGGCTTCCGTTGTCGAATCAACAGTGGTTTCCTGCTTGGAACTTTTCCAGCTTACTGCTCCCCCGTTGAGTGTGAAAATAAAACCTGATGTTGACTTGTTGTTGTCAGGATCAGACTGAAAACTCGAGTCAATGTATCCTTGTAGCTTTAAGTCTCCACCTCCATAGACTAGAAATAGATCCTTAGTCCTTCTCAAGTACTTAAGGATGCATTTTACAGCCTTCCAGTGTTCATCACCTGGATCTGCCTGATGTCTGCTCGTAACACTTAGAGCATATGCTACATCAGGTCTGGTACATAGCATGGCATATATGATGGACCCTATGGCAGAAGCATAGGGGACTTTATCCATCACTGCCCTCTCTTCAGGTGTCTTGGGAGACTAACCTTTAGAGAGTGAAATTCCATGTCTCATCAGTACGAGACCTCTCTTGGAATTTTCCATGTCAAACCTTTTAACAATAGTTTCTATGTACATGGATTGGATTAAAACTAGCATCTTCTTTGATCTATCTCTATAGATCCGTATTCCCAATACGTAAGATGCTTCTCCCAAATCCTTCATAGAGAAGTTCTTTGACAGCCATATCTTTACTGATGACATCATTCCTACATCATTCCCAATGAGTAGGATGTCGTCAACATAAAGAACCAGAAATGTGATTGCGCTCTAACTGTTTTTCTTGTATACACAGGGCTCATCTTCATTCTTAATGAAGCCACAAGATTTGATCGCCTCATCAAATCTTATATTCCAGCTTCGGGAAGCTTGCTTCAGTCCATAAATGGACCTTTGCAACTTGCAGACCATGTCTGGAGATTCTTTGGATGTGAATCCTTTTGGTTGTATCATATACACCTCCTCCTCAAGGTTTCCATTGAGGAAGGCAGTCTTCACATCCATCTGTCAGATTTCATAATCATGGTAGCCAGCAATGGCGAGAAGAATTCTGATGGACTTAATCATAGCAACGGGTGAAAAGGTTTCGTCATAGTCAACACCTTGTCTTTGACGATAGCCTTTTGCCAGTAATCTTGCTTTATAAGTCTCAATACGTCCATCTGCACCGTTCTTTCTTTTAAAGATCCATTTGCAGCCGATAGGTACTATACCATCGGGCAAATCTACCATGTTCCAAACTTGGTTGATGTAGATGGACTGTATTTCAGAATTCATGGCTTCTCGCCATTTCTCGGCCTCTGGACTTTCAATGGCCTCCTGGTAAGTCTTAGGATCATCATCCTCATTATAAAGTATCCTTGAACCATCCAAATTAATATGTCCCACATATCTTTCTGGTGGTTTAGGTACTCTTTCAGATGTACGAGGTTCCTGTGTATCATTTTGAACAGGTTCAGAAACTGACGGTTCATCTGATGAATCATTGCCAGTTTGTGGGTCTGGAATTTCTTCCAGTGTTACTTTACTCCCACTGTCCTTCTGGAGAATATAATTTTCTTCCAGAAAGACAACTCTCCTGGCCACAAACACCTTTTGTTCGCCAGGAAGATAAAAGTAATATCTATGAGTTTCCTTTGGATATCCCACAAATCTGTATTTGTCAGTTCTGGATTCCAACTTATCTGCGTCATGTCTTTTAACATGAGCAGGACATCCCCAGACTTTAACATGTTTAAGGTCTCGTTTCCTTTTATTCTATATCTCATATGGAGTGGTCTCAACAGATTTGCTGGGTACCTTGTTTAGGATATACATAGCCGAGCTAAGTGCATATCCCCATAAGGACACTGGTAATTTGGACATGCTCATCATAGATCGCGCTATTTCCATTAATATGCGATTTCTCCTTTCTGATACACCATTCATCTGAGGTGTACAAAGAGGTGTAAGCTGAGAAAGGATACCATTATCCTTTAAGTATTTAATGAACTATGTACTCAAGTATTCACCACCTCGATCAGATCGGATGGTTTTTATACTCTTTCCTGTTTGTTTTTCTACTTCATTCTTAAATTATCTGAATTTCTCAAAGGCTTCAGATTTATACTTCAATAAGTATATATATCCAAACCTTGAGTAATCATCAGTGAAAGTAATGAAGTATGAGAAACCACCAATGGATTGGGTTGACATAGGACCACATACATCTGAATGTATGAGTTCTAATATGTCTTTGGCTCGTTCTCCAGTTCCACTAAATGGAGACTTGGCCATTTTATCCATTAAACATGACTCACAGGTTGCATATGATTCATAATCAAATGGATCCAAGTATCCATCTTTATGCATCCTTTAGAGTCTGTTTTCACCAATGTGTCCAAGCCTACAATGCCACAAGTAGGCTTTATTCATTTCATACTTACTCCTTTTAATTGAAGAACCGATGTGTAAATTATCATGAGACACATTCAATAGATACAATCCATTGGACAAAATAGCAGAAGCTATTAATTTATTTCCGAAATAAATTGAACAACTATTGTTCCCAAAATTTAAATTGTATCCAATTCTATCTAAGCATGAAATAAAAATGATGTTCCTTATTATGCTAGGTACATAATAACATTCATCTAATAAAAATATGTCTCCAGATGGTAGCTTGAGCTTAACTGTCCCCACAACTCTTGCGCCGTTACCTAGCCTCAGCTCCATCTCGCCGGTCCTCAGCTTACGCCTTCTTGTCAGTGCCTGCACAGAATTGCAGATATGAGATACACATCTAGTATCTAATACCCATGATGTACAATCTCTTATTGATAAGTTTATATCTATCATATAGATACCTGAAGCGTCCTGCTGCTTCATAGTTCTTTGAGCCTTTTCCTTGAGGTATTCTTTGCAATTGCTCTTCCAATGCCCTTTCTGGTGACAGTAGAAGCAATCACCTTTCTCAGCACTTTTACCTTTGTCTTTCTTGGCAACCTTTGCCTTTCTCTGAACCTTGTTCTTGTTCTTTCGAAAAACTTGGACTGCAAGTCTTTTTCTGTTGGTCTTACCAACCATGAGGACTTGGGGTTTATCCTTCACAAGGTTCCCCTCAGCAGTCTTTAACATGTTCAGCAGTTCAGCTAAGGTGGCTTGGATCTTGTTCATATTAAAATTAACGATGAACTGAACATATGACGGTGGAAGTGAAGACAACACGAGGTCTGTGTGCATCTCCTTGGGAAGTATAATCCCAAGAGCATCCAGCCTCTCCACCCACTCAATCATCTTCAGCACGTGATTCTGTACTGAAGTTCCCTCTGCCATCTGAGCCTTGAACAGATTCTTCGATATCTCATATCGTTCGATTCTACTCTGCTCACCAAATAGCTCCTTCAAATGGAGCATGATGGATCTAGCATCCATCTCTTCATGTTGCCTCTGCAACTCATTGCTCATAGAGGCTAACATGTAGCATTGGGCTATGGTGGAATCTTCCTTCCATTTTTCATACGCTATCATTTCCTCCTCTGGAGCATCTAATGCTGGTTGAGCAGGAGGTTCATTATCTAAGACGTAGGCAATCTGCTCAGACCTGAGGACTATCTTCAGGTTTCTGAGCCAGTCTGAGTAATTGGTGCCTGTCAAACAGTTGGCATCAAGTATGCCTCGCAACGGGTTATGGTGCGACATTCTCGCCTACAGGAGATAATCAATTGATAATTAGCAGATATTCAGATTAACTAAAACAAGATATGGTTTTTTATTATCTAGTTTTACTCTCACTAATTTTCGACAGACTGTATAACCTTCAGATATACAGAACGGGAGACGCCGACTGTCTCCTAGTGGGGATCAGAATCTCCAAGTATCACAGTATGACCTCGGGTAAACACGTAGCATCATACCACTATTTAAGAGCAATCATCTCATGATAATTGCAACTCCTTGCAATATCCGATCATACTTTAGCTCCCAAGTTTAATGGTCCCGGGTAAACACAATAGACCATTATCCCCGGTCTAAGCTTTACCATCAATACGTGACAGAGTAAAGTAGAAATATAGTTCCCGGATAAACACGTAGATAACTATATCATTTCTCTACTCTTATCCAAAGGCATCTTATGCCATGATCAACAGTCCTCTCAACAGATAATGGCAAACCTCGGGTAAACACATAGTATCTACGATCACTGAATTGAGTTCTATTGATCATATTGATGGAGAGCCACGCGGTGCATTCTCAATGACTCGCGCTACGGCTTAGATTTTGTAACGAAGGTTTTACTTATTTAGTTTGGTCTCATCCTAGGTGATAGTATTAAATATATCGAATATATTATAAATACTAATAACCTAGCAAATATTAAGCACACGCATCACATACATGTCATTAGTGTGGTCATGGACGACATTGCGGTTTGACTTGAGCCAGACAGTCAAACGCACACACATACACAATATAACAACTTATATCATGAGTCTGCAAACCCATGGATTCAATGAACTCCTTCATTTTCATCTGGTCAGCAGTTGTGGATCATCCTCGCTTCGGGCGTAGCCGCCTCGATCAAATTACATCGTAATTCTCAATTACATGATAATTTAAATGAGGAAGCCTTATAGCGATTACATCAAGGAGGAAGTTAGAAATACAATAGAATATGAGAGGGAGAGGTTCGTAGACCTATATTTATTAATAAATAATAAACCACACAATCACATTCCACATCCACAATTAATGCTCGTCCATGAGCACCATGTGTTTTAGTTAAACAAACCACACATGAATTGCACATCAAATGGCTAAATAAAATTTTCGAAAATAATAATAATTTCAGGTTTCATAAAACCAGGGACCAATCAAAAATTGGATTTAGAAATTTTTTCGAAAAATTTTACAGTTTACACATGCTAATTTAAATCGAATTCAAACAAGCAGTCAACATTCATCAAATGTACAGCAAATACTAAAATATAACTTTCTAAAATATTCCATGCTAATCACAAATTAATCTAACAATTAGATTAATTAACTTATGTTATTTACTATTATCTCACATGAATCTAACAATTAGATCATAGAGTTAAAGTTAATCAATCATGTAACATTTAAATAAATAGTTAACCATAACTATTAACAACATTTGTTAATCATGATAATAATAAAAAAATTGTTATGAGTTTATAGAAAATTAAATTGAATAAAACTTCAATTTCAAAACAACTTTTTGAAATTTTATAAGTTTTAAAACAATTTAAAATCAAAAACCCCAAAAATTTAAGGTGATTCAGCCCCCCCCCCCCCCCCTTCCTGGTCGAACTAGGGCTCAGCCCAACTGAGCATGGGGTTCAGACCAGGGCACCCTGGTTCAGACCAGGGGTGCCTGGTCCACGCCAGGGGCGTCGGGCTCAAATCCGGTCTAAGCCCGACCCGGTCCGGTCGGACCATGCGACCGGGCCCCTCCTTTCCCCGCGACGGCGGCGCCTGCAAGCAGGAGCCGTAGGGGGTAGGGGGGTGGGTGGCGGCCGGCGATCGCCCCGGCTCCGGGAGGGAGCCGGACTGTCGCCGGTCACCTTGCCGGCGCCGGACGGCGCTCCCACCGCAGCTTGCCCCCCTTTCTGGGGCCCCGATCCCTGCACACAGCTCTCGGTTCCAAGGGGAAAGGGAGGCCCCTATTGGCGGCCGGAAGCTGTCGATCAGGCCATGCCGGCGCCGGAGGTGGTGAAGGTAGTGGCTAGGAAGGGTTTTTGGTCACACCAAAACCTTAGCCAGACGCATCACAACGCATGTGATCATCTAAACATCACCAAGACGACCTTGTTCTTCGTCCCACGAAGAACGCAAGAAACACCATAAAAATTTGATTTTACAGGAACGATATTAATCAAATTAATTATATATTCATCCAATGAACATCGTTCTTTAAACAAAATTGAATAATATGCATGGAATATAACTAGAAAATTATATTTTGGAATCCGAAACGGCGAAGAACACAGTGGAACCTGGCTCTGATACCACTGTTGGGATCGCTATGTCGGGATCTGATCGAAAAGCGCAGCGGAATAAAATATTAAGGATCGGATCTGTCCTGTTTCGATCGTAGAAATAAAACCGGAGTAAATCGAATTTACCTTGTGCGGACTCGAATCCGCATCCGTTTTCCGGTTCCGTCGGAGCGATGCCGCAAGTCCCGCAGATGCCCGACCTCTAGCGGTATCCACGCGGTTCTCCTCGCGATGGATCGTCCTCGCTTCCTCGCTCGCTGTGCCATTCGTAGATCACGTCCGGCTGCGCGTAATCTGCCGCGACATGCGGATTCTGAATCTCCCGTCGGACGGAAGGCGGAGCAGTCGAGAACCGCACGCCCAAAAGAGAAAGAAAGAGAGAAAGAACGAATGACGGCTAAGTCAGGGTTGCTAGCCCCCGACGTAGAATCCGTTCTTTTATAATAAGCATGTTTGCGGTTTTTCATAAAAACCCAGACTTATCCAAAATCTTGTCGGATTATCCATCCACTTGAGAACCATTTGCGTGCGACCCTTTAGGCCCAAATACCAGTCTAGTTAATAGCTCATTAAGTCCAGTAACCCTTTACTGACCCACTGAATTAATTAATATCCTTATATTCAATTAATCAGCCGAATTTAATGTCCCACAATAAATTCGGACGGACTGCCGATCACGTTGGATGCCAAGCAACATCGCGTGATCCTAGATGGCACTGGGGTTATCGTAACCCTCTATTGAAACCTTTCTGTCATCGGTTAGCGTGCGGATATAATCCTTCATTCGTGCAATGTTCCCGAATCGACCTAGGGCATGGTTTACTGTTAAACCCTATTTGGTCGATTCACTTGAATCAGATGCCGTTAATCTGAATCCGATAACTCCTTATCGATTACAGAGTTCGCCCTGGCCAGGGACTTTAAGCGCATCATTCTCGGAATATTCTCTCTCAAACTACCGAGAGCGGATGATCCCGTATTGAACACACAATTACCTTCAAGGGCATTTCCCTGAACCCAATCGCTTGACTTATTGATAACCCATGGTTAGGGATTCGTTAGTCAAGGTCAAAGCTCAGAAACCTACCAACAAGATATCTTTGGAGTCTCAGGTCCAAGGATCATCCACGCAACCGTGACAAATGAATCGAGCTAGTTAACAGTGAGGTGATTACCATCCAACGATTCATAGTTGGATCAGTTCAGTAAACTCATTCACCAATGAGCACCTATAGGTCCAGCATAGTGTCTCCACACAAGTGACTTATAGGATCAGTCACCCTCATCATATGAGCTGAAGTAACCTATACTAGTCTATCCGGATGTTCGATGTCCTATCTCAAACATCCTATGACTAGGAACAATTAAGAACATGTGTTTATAAGTCTTCGGTCCCGTAATTATGATCTCATCATAATCCGAAGACTGTTGCACATGTTTATGGACTTCATCGTGATACGATAAACACAGATCGAATTAATTACACACAATGAATAATTGCCATTTATTAATAATCTGAATAAGTACATAGTATTGGATTGGCTTTGAGACCATCTAATACTAACAGTTCAGATGAATCTTATCCCATCATAGGGTGGGGAGCCCCTTCCTTGTGATTGTGACCGCTAGGGCGATCGGATGCCCTTGGTGAACACCATGTCTTGTTGCACGATCAACTAGTGCTAGACAATTCATAAGACAAAGTTGCATTTTATTAATCATCAAACTAGAAACATCATTTAATAATAAAAAAAAGATAAATTCAATTGTAAAAGGGACGCAAGTGCTCTGCATTCCACTTGTTTTCAATTAGCCGGCTGTTGAGGTGGGCGAGACTGTATGCTCCATTTCCATAGCTCTTGACGATCTTGCATGGTCCCACCCAGTTGGATGCGACCTTTCTTCTCGCTTCAAGTGGCTTGGATGCCTGCATGTTCCATAAGACTAGGTCTCTAGAGTGTTAAACCCTCGGTCAGACTCTGGAGTTGTACCAGTATGAAACTGTTCACTGATATTTGATGGCCCGTACTCGGGCTTCATCTCTAGCTTCTTTGATTAGGTCCAGGTTCTTCCGCACTTTTTGACTATTGTCTAACTCATCAAACCCTTCCGCCCGACCCGTTGGTAGGCTTATTTCAAGAGGAATAATGGTGTTCGTCCCGTAGGCCAAGTGGTGCGGTGTTTCTTCTGTGGCGGTCCTGGTTATTGTTCGGAAGGACTATAAAATCTTAGGGAGGGCTTCTAGCCAGTTTCCTCCCCTTTGCAAGAGATCCTTGATTCCTTTCATGATAGGCCTGTTTGCATTTTCTACCAATCCATTAGCTCGTGAATGTGCCACTAAGGAGAACCGATGATGTATACTGAAATCTTTACAGCAATCAACAAACTAGAATATGGAAAACTACGAGTTGTTATCAGTGACAAGTACTTTAGGAATGCCGAACCTGAAGATGACTTTATGGAGGAAAAATTTTCATACGATGTCATCTTGTATGTTGGGCAACGCTTCCGCTTCAGGCCACTTGGTGAAGTAGTCAATGGCGACCACTCCAAATTATCGTTGTTCGATCTTGGCAAAGGGCCTCAAGATGTCGACCCCCCACATAACGAATGGGCAGGGCTCAATGATACTTTGTAGTTCATTTATGGGGAGACTGGGGATCAGGTCATTAACCTGGCAACCCAGACACTTCCTCGCATATTCCACGCAGTTGTGCTCAACAGTTGGCCACTAGTAGCAATGGCGAAAGAGAGTTCGAGCTAGAGCACGTGGCCCGACATGGTTGTCGCATATTCCTTCATGCACTTCTGCAATACCTTGGGAGGCTTATGCCAGCCCTAGGCATAGGAGAAGAGGGATGATAAGTGATCTCCGGTAAAGGTCTTCGTCGACCAGTGTGAACTTGGGGGCCTGGTACTGGATCCTCCTTGAATCCGTTCGATCGGCAGGCAGCTGACCGCTCTTTAGATATTCAATGATGGGGGTCATCCAATTTTCTTCTTGATTGATTTAGGAGACTTCCGTAGAGCTGATTGCGAGCTTCAAATTTAGGAGACTTCCGTAGAGCTGATTGCGAGCTTCAATAGTTCTTCGACGAAAATCGACCAACTGATCGTCTAGGTCGAGGAAGCCAGCTTAGCTAGCTCGTCTGCCCTCTAGTTTTGCTCCCTTGATATGTGGAGGATTTCAAATCCCTCGATGGAAGAGACTAGGTGGAGGACCATATCTTTATACTTCTTCATAGTAGGTTCCTTCGCCACGTCTTCTCTCTTGACTTGCTTTACTAGGAGCTGTAGATCTAAGTGTGCCTGCATCTGCATTGCTCCCAAGTGCTTGGCCATGCGGTTCTCGGAAATCAAGGCTTCGTATTCAGCTTCATTGTTGGTAGATTGAAACACAAACCTTAATGAAAACTAGAGGCTCTCCCCCTCTTAGGAATCGGGGGCATCAAAATGAGGTCGACCCTACAGCCTATAGCCCGAGCGAAACCATCTGTAAAGATTTGCCATACAGGTCCCTCGGCTAGCCCGATCGCTTGTTCTTACTCTAGTATGGTACATTTGGCCACAGAGTCAACGAGTTCTTAGGATTGATGGATGTTCTCAGTCAGTATGTGATTTCGAACTCTAACAACTCGATCATCCACTTTATCATGAGGCCAGAAGCATCCAATCGCTGGAGCAGTTGACGAAGGGGGTTGTTGGTGACCACTTCGACCAGATGGGCTGAGAAGTAAGGCCGCAACTTTCTTATCGTCATTACTAGGGCCAATATAGTCTTCTCCACCACTTGATATCGTACTTCCGGGCCTTGGAGGATTCTATTGACACAGTAGACTGGTCTTTACTTTCCACCGTCTTCCTTGACAAGGATAGAGCTAATAATGGAAGGTGTTACTGATAAATATAATTTGTTCACCTGTGACCAGATGTTCGAGGTAATTCTTGAGCTCTCAAATGCTTTTTGGCATTCCGGTGACCATGTGATGTTTCCTGGTCCGTCAGGAGGGGTTCTCCCTTACGCTCAGCAGGTTGAAAAAGGGGAAGCAGTGCTCAGCCACCCTAGAAAGGAATCTGCTCAACGCTACCAGCTGTCCAATAAGCCTCTGGACGTCGTTGAGGCGGGTTTGTGGCTACATTGACAGTATGGCAGAAATCTTATCTTGGTTGACTTCAATTCCCCTTTGGGCAACTAGGAAACCCAAGAATTTTCTAGTTGTAACCCTGATGGCACATTGGATGGGGTTCAGCTTCCTATTATATCTTCTCAAAGTGTCGATGGTTTTCAAGAGATCTTTTAGGTGGTCGGCAACCTTAGTGGACTTCACCAGCATATCATCCACATAAACCTCCATACTGTATCCGATCATCCGATCGAACATTTGACTAGCCTCTTATAACAGTATAATCCTATCTCGGTGATGAAGTAGGTATGCTCTTCGTCTACCTTATTCATCTGTATCTGATGGTAGCCAGAGAAGGCGTCGAGGAAGGTCAAGTACTCGTAACCAACAATTGCGTCGATCTGCTAGTCGATGTTTGGTAGGGGAAAGCAATCTTTTGGGATCGCCTTGTTTGAGGTTAGAGAAATCTATACACATGCACCACTTACCATTTTCTTTTTTTACCAAGACCACATTGGCAACCTAGATAGGGTATTGGGCGTGCCTGATCACACCCATCTCTAAGAGGTGATTAACTTGCTCCTTGACTATCTCTTGTCGATCAGGGGAAGGATGCCTATTCCTCTGCCGCACTAAAGGATGGCTGGGATCTAAATTTAGGGAGTGCACAGTGATTTCGGGAGGTACTCCTGGCAAAGGGGCCCCCTTCCAAGCAAATACATCTAGGTTCTAAGAAAGGAACCGTTAGTATTCGAGCTTCTGCTGGTCGGGCAACGAGGTCCTTATCTTTAACTCTTGGTTAGTTGTCGGTCCCACCTTAACAATAACCAACTCTTCTTACGGTTGTGCATACCTCTCTGAATCTTTTGCAACTCTCTCACAATCATGATTGGCTTCTTCAATTGAGCATTGGTAGAAGCTAGGTATATCTGCTGAAAGACATTCTGATTTCCCTGCTCTTCACCGATCTCGTTGGGACTGGGGAATTTGAGCTTCTGATGAAGCGATGAAGGCACAAGAAAGAACTTCCCCAGGGATTCTCTCCGCAGTATGCCATTGTAAGCAAACGGTACATCGACCACTGTGAACTCCACTTCTTGAGTGAGAGTCTTTGGTGGTATCCCCAAAGTTAAGGGGAGGGTAATGACGCCCTCGGCCATAACAGGTTGGCCGCTAAAGCCATATATTGATATTTAGACCCTCCTCAATCTTCTCATTTCCGGAACGATTTCTTTGAAGCAATCAAGGAAGATAATATCAAGAGAGGTGCTATTGTATACGAACACTTTTTTTTACCTTGAAGTCAACTATCTTGGGCTCTATTACCAGGACATCGCTGTGAGGTAAGACCCACCCCTCAAGGTCTTCTTCTATGAACGTAATCGGCTCTTTTGTGAGGGGCCGGTGGGAGGTTGAGGCGACCTCCCAAGCTGCTCTTTGAGTCTCGAAGGCATAGCCACACCTCCTCTTGTTGTTGTCTCCTTTGTTGGCCGATCCTCCGTATATGACATGGATTACACACTCAGCTTGGGCCGGAGGGCAGTGTTCGACAGTAGGGGGACCGATCCTAGCACCATTGATCGGACTCCGAGTTTGCAATATACTTCTTTAGGTGTCCCCTCTTGATGACATTTTCGATCTTTCTTTTGAGATCATGACATTTCAAGGTGAAGTGCCTATATTCATGGTGATAGGCACAAAACCTCCTTGACTTCTCTACCCCCAGGGCAGACTTAATCTTCTTCGGCCACTTGAAATATCCCTCATCTTTGAGTCTAATCTTGGAAGTTTCGGACATGAAGACTTTGGACATGGGCTTGGTGGGATTCCCAAGTTAAATGAGAGTGGTTTTCCTGTCCTAGGTCATAGAAATTGGAGAAGGGATCATTACCTAGTTGGGAAGAACGTTAGGTGGCCCATTTGTAGGAGTTGTCTTGATACTGGGGCCAATTTAAGATGTCTTGAATAGGTAGACTTTAGGCCTGAGCTTGCTCAAATTCTCCAGAGGGATTAGCATGAGCTCCCCAATTTGAATTGCAAAAGTTTAGACATTGGTTGTAATAGGGTGGAGACAACCCTTGAACAATATGGGCATATTCTTGGGTGGATGGGGAAACTAGACCTTATTTAGAAAATCATTAGCATAATGGGCTGAGG
The DNA here is from genome assembly GCA_030544215.1 of Zantedeschia hybrid cultivar. Taxonomy (NCBI): domain Eukaryota; kingdom Viridiplantae; phylum Streptophyta; class Magnoliopsida; order Alismatales; family Araceae; genus Zantedeschia; species Zantedeschia hybrid cultivar. The sequence continues at coordinate 6,290,531 of JARZZO010000013.1, read as the reverse complement.
TAGCCCACTTGCAATAGTCCTCCTGATAAGAAGGTGGACTGTAGGATGTGAAAGAGTTTTGACATGGGCCAAGAAATTGGTTCATTTGGATCCACTCCATGTTAATTTTTTTTTTTATTACACAAACAAATTAGCACTCAATTAATCCTAAGACACCTATGGTTAAACTAACCTAAATGATGTGTTTCTCACAAATTAACCTAAGTCTAACTTAGGTCCACCATCACAATTGTCAATCGGCCAGGTAAGAGGCAGGGTTGTGTGAGGCTCCCCTTATTTTCGTAGGGACCTAATTAAATAACCACCGACCCACTTAGGCATTTGTCATTTGACCTTTAACTTTAGACATTGATCTCCAAAAGTGATAGTGGGCTCAAGTTAGGCCCAAATGTTATTATGAACCGTAGACTTAATTCCTACTTAATTTTAATGGGCTTAGGTTTGTGAAAGAGTGCAGGAAATGGTTGTTTTTGGGCCAAGAAAGGATGATGAAATCTCCACCTTATTTCGTTAATGAGCTTGCTGTTAAGATATTTCTATGTGAAGTGCACAACCAATTCAAATAAAAGATTCTGTGCAACCATGGAAATGCATGAACATGGTAATTAAGGAAGTTAGAAATCCCCCCTTGTCCTCCTCAATCTTTAATAAGAAGGAAATTTACAAGAAAGAAAATTATTTAAAAAATGCAGCCTTAAATGATGCATGACCTAAATATGGAAAGTTTCTAATCTTAGAATGAAGATTTTTATTTTTTTAGATTCTTTGTGATTTCTTTTTAATTAATGAAAAGTTAACTATGTTAGGAATAGAAAGAAAATTAAAAAGAAAGGCAAGTTGGAATAAGCTCACCGTGGGGGAAGAGATTGTTATTTCTTTTTTTCAATTTTCACATTTTTTTTGTACCTACAAAATAAAAGAAAGATGTTAGTATGAATATTTACAATGAATTCAAAATTATCAAAACTAAAAATCTAATTCCCTAGCAGTGGCACCAAAAATTGATGTACGTGCGATGTGTGTCGTTAAACACTCACGGCAACCAATTTCAAAAATTATCGAGACTCATAATTAATTTGAAAATAGTAAGTAGTGAGAACCGGGTCGATCTATGGAGAACCAGATTTTAGATTTAAAAACTTTGGAAATTTTATTAAAAACTTTGAGAGAGAGTTTTGGAAAGAAAAGGATTTAAGCTTTGAAAATTTGTAACTAGTTGCTTTACGTACTCCAATTAAGGCAAACCTAAAACTAAAACTTGGTGAACCAATTAATGAACACCTAGAGATTAACATTAGAACATAACTAGCTATCTGAAGTTTAGCAAAACATGCAAATCAAACTAAATACCCTAGTTCACCAAAAATATATATGTATAAATAACAACCATGAGAATGGAGGAAAGAGAAGAGATTAGGAGAAGAACTAGATTAACCAAGAGAAACGCTATTACTGTTACTTTGCAAATTAAAAAAAAAGAATACTAAATATAAAGAGAGCTGAACATTACAAGATTGATACCCTAACAAACTAATAAATTCTAAAAATAATGAGAGTAGGATTAATAGCAAAAAAAAATAAAACTAGAAGATAGCAACAGAAGGTGGCAACGGTTGGAGAACTCCGGGGTAGTGGTCCGGCGCCGTTGGTAGCGGAAGCAGGCACAGCAGGTGGGAAGAAGTCGGTGCAGTGGGCCGAACTGGATGGCGGAGCGACCTGTAGGCGTAGGGGCGCACTGGACGTGGTAGGGATGCATACGGGCACACGACGGGAGGCAACCGGGCGGGAACAGCTGGCGCAGCAGAGCAGGCACCTCCTGACGAGTGACGCATGGCCTCGGGCGGTGCGGGAAGGCAGCGAGCTCCTCCTGCGACACGTGGCCTACTGCATATGGCAGGCGCACTACTCTTGGCCCGATCGACGATGTGGACACCCAGCATGTTTCGCTTGGGTGCCATGTGCCGAGGCAGGTGCGAGGAAAGAAGAGTGAGATAGAGAGTAGGGGAGAAAGGGGAGAGAGAGGGAGATAAAGCAGGAGAGAGAAACAAAGAGATGCAGAGAGAGACATAGAGTAGGAGATAAAGAAAGAGAGAGATGGGATGTAGGGTGGGAGAGAAAGAGAGAGGCAGAGTGGAAAGAGAGAGTAAGAACAGTGAAGAGATATCACAGAGTATGAGGAGAGGGAAAAAAAGTCAAAGAGAGAGAGAACAATAAAGAGAGAGAGGGTTTCGGTGGGAGAGAAAGGGAGAATTGAGAAGGAGAGAGAGAGAAAGCTAGAGAGGGGAAGAGATTTTAATAGAGAGAGAGATGGTTTTTAAAAGAGGGAAGAAAGAGAGAGAAAAGGAAAGAGAGGGGTGGAGGGGGCGACGGCTCTCTTCTTGGTTTCTTGGATAGAGAGTTAGGGCAATCCACTTGAAGTCATTACATGCCCATTTTTTCCCTACTTTGTTCTTTTTGCAAAAATAAAAGATGTTATGTTGGCATTTGAACTCTGTTCCTTTCCACAAGTGTCAAATGTTCTAACCAATTGTGCAACTTGCTCTTTATGTCCTGTTCGAACAAAATAAATTTAAATTAGATTTTTGTGGTGAATAAAATTACAATTATACCCAAATAAAATTATAAACCATATCGGCTTTGCCGAAAAATAAAAAATACACTACACTCAGTTTTTCACATAAAATGACGATGTTTTTAACTCGGAATTCAACAAAATTGGTATAGTTGGAATCAAGACAAAATTATCTATCATTTCATATAGTTTTGCACATAAAACTATGAGTGTAATGCATGCATTTACCTTTTTCATACTAAAAAATATATACTTATCAAATGGCTATAATGTTCTTAGTTCACTCTAATTGTTAGGGTGGCTAAAATTTAAGTCTCGATTTACTCTTACTGTTGGAAAAACCAAAGTCTTTTTCTTGGTCCATTCCCAATATTGGTATGACTATAGGCTTAAATTTATGGTTCATTCTCATTGGCGGGATGACCAAAGTTTGATTTGACCCAATGTAATAATGACCAAAGTGTAACTGTGAGGAACATGCTTAATGAAATTATGCATGGCTTGTGGATGTGTTCGATTTGACTATTTCATGTGTTCGTTCAAATTATTAATTACTTTATATTAGATTTAAAGTTTATTAACTTTGGTCTCTTCATATTGGTTGAAGCGTCATTATTTTAAGGAGTTGTCTTGGTTAAGTGTTGACCATCATACCCCATTGATCAAGTCTCTTTCTTTCAATTCTTCATAAAGATTTTTGGCACTTAAATAATTCTCATGAACCTTTGGAGTTTCATAAAAGATATTTGAAGGATAGTATCAAAGTCAAATGAATCTTTTAAGGGTTCTAGGAAGAATCTTGCCCAAGGTATTTTCTCTTGATATCTTTTAAGGGTCTCAGGCTCATATGCACTCTACATGAAGTAACATCCTTTAAATATCCTTTGGGATTCTCAAAAGGGATTCAAAATGAACATCAAGTTTGAAGGTGTGTAATACGAAGATCAATCAAAGGATATGTCTGATTTATGTTGTGATTTAATACTCCAAACTTTAGTGCGTTATTATTTCAAGGACATCAACATAATAGAATTTAATAATTTATTATTTTATTTCATATATCATCAAGATTTCAATCTCATATTATTACTGTGATAGAGATGGTTATCTTTGGATTGAGGAGGAACAAATGTTGTTCCACTTATTTATGAAATAAAATGATTGGTTTTTGTAAAATCAATCAATAGATTTTTGATGTGACATATGATATTATAAATGTTCACAAGTCTCCTAAACTAAAAGGCATATTTGATTCTAGATCATGGTCATTAAGATGACTATAAAGTTCAAAGGTTACATTTGATTGTGAATCATCTGCAACAAGTGAATGCTATCTCATGAGAGGGTTGACTAATTCTCCATTTACTAGACATGGAGATTGAGCCGTGGACTTGTTGGAACTTTACATGCTAATGTACATTGGCTAATGTCCACCTAGGCCATAGATTATTACTTACACTTCATTTTCCTTAATGATAACTTGTCTAAAGATCCAGCTATGCATACTTGCAGAAGTAGAAGTAGGATGTATTTATGAAGTTTTTAGGATTTTGGAGTAATAGACTAGAAAAAATATATTAAACTCTTCGATTTGATCGAGTAGATGAATACGGAATTCACACAACTCCTGAAGGATAATGGTATCCTCTCTCAATTGATTTATATTAATACTCTACAACTGGATGGTGTATTTAAAGAAGAATCACTCCATATTAAATATAATGTGATATATGATAAACTTGCCTATTTTTCTCATTTCCTTAATGGTTTGGCATAAGATGCATATCCTTCATATAGTATTCTAATTAAATAAATGCATATCTATCCATATGTGATATGGAGTCAAATGAAGCCGAACTTTAAGTATGTTAAAGTCAGATGAACTCCAACCCGTAGATGTGGCATGATCCAAGGATGTTGGAATCAGAGACAAATAAGTGTAGATTTGTGATGCATATCCAAAGGTGTTTGGATATTATATCTATCAGCTGAATAATAAAAGAGTGTTCATCGCTGAGAAAACTATTTTCCATGAAGAGGAATGTGTTCTTGGAGAAGATAGTGGGAGTTAGATAGAACTTAGTTTTAGACTGTACAGGTTTGCACTGCTATTCATAAGATTTGTCATTCTATTTCCAAGGCTAAATATGCTAATGCCTCATTATAGAGTAGATAAGGGTTTTGCTTTTTTGTGCTATCGACAAGGGTAGCATCCTACTCCACTACTGTAACATAACTATAGTAATGTTTGAACCATAAATTAGTGGTTTGTTGTGCTAATCATAAGGCCACTAAGATTATGGGGGTAAAACTATGTTTAGACATTGCCAATACACAAGTCAACACTGGATCATGACATTATCCCCTTTGTATGGAACAAATCATCATACACAATTAAAAGCGACATAGGTCTTTTAGAGTTCTCCTGACAGTCAAACGGATATGATTGACATATCAAAGATGGCAGAAGGAGAGGAACTCTAAGACCTATGATGAGGCTTTTAGTAGATCTGACTTCGGGAATGACAAGAAATTTTGACATCCAGTCCATCCATGCCAATCAAGTTTAGAACTTGATGAACTTGTTTGAGGATAATGTACCTATCAATTGTAAGTAGATCTTCAAATGGAAGACATGTGTTGCTTGACTGTTAGACACTCATATGGCAAGGCAAAGCCAAGAGCAAAAGTCAAAGTCAAAATGTTGACCATAATGAATCCCTCTCAGTAGTTGCCATAGTTAAGTAAATCAAAATTCTCCTTGCTTTATTTGTCAATCATGATGATGACAAAAGACATATGAATGTTAAAACAAACTTTCTCAATGTGATTGGGGAAGAGGCGTATATGATACGGGCTTAAAGTTTTACATCTATAGAATAAGCTTTAAAGTAAGCTTCTACGAAGTTAAAATTAAGGATTTGATCTGGTGATCAAATCGTATGAGTTTATTAAGAATGAACAAGAACTGTGTATGTACAAGAAGGCTAGTACGAACACAGTCGCATTTATTAATGTTTTGCATTGATAATATCCTAGTCATTAGGAATGGCAAGGGGATGTTACCAGTGGTAAGAGCATGATTATCCATAATTTCTCCAGAAAGAATTTAGGTGAAGCATCTTGTGTACTGCGAATATGGATCTATGGAGATAGATCGCTAAGGATGCTTGATTTAACCTTATTCAAGTACGTTGATTGAAATGTCAAAAAGTTTGACATAACAAATTCCAAAGTAGATCTCATATGATGAGACAGGAAATTACTTTCTCTAAAGAAATGTTCTTTATGTCTCTTAAAGAGAGTTTGTATGTATTGTGCCTGATACATTAAGTGCAAGAAGCATTAGGCGGATCTAGGAGAACCTTGTGAGAAGGTATTAAGATACATCCTTATGTACTTGAGAAGAACTAAGGATGTGCTCCTAGCACTTGGAGGAATTAATTTAAAGTTGCGAACTGCACTGACTTGAGCTTTCAATTAGTAATGGATAACACAAAATTGACATCAGATTCTTACTTGACAATAGACACATGTACATCGTTACTAGAGCGGTGTGGATGAAGGAGTTCATCCTAGAACTAGAAGTAGTTATGAACACCTTTGATCTTGTCTTGATGTTGTATGATAACAGTGGGAGTAATAGAGACGTAAAAGAGCTATGGTCTCATCAGAAGTTATGGAACATTCTAAAGTACTTTCACATGATCAGAGATATTAATTTTAGAGAAGATATCGTAATGGAAAGGATTCCATCTGAAGATTACATATCAGATTCATAGTTAGCTATTATCTCAGATTATACTTAAGCATTACCTAGGTTTGATGATGATCAAACGGGAAGGTAATTAGCTTTAGTCTAAGTAGGAGATTATTGGATATAGGTGCTGTCAAAGTCAACCAATAGACATCTATGGATATTCTGGTTCACAAATATATGACAATTAAGTCATTATAATAATTGGCGATTAGATAACCGAGTATAATGAAGTATGTGGAATTATGAAAAGAATATTAGATCACAATAAGATTGTGATAATGAGACCAATATTCCTAACCACAATTCTTAAATCATTCCCAATCATAGGATATCAGAGATAGGACATCCTATATTTGAATAGATTGGTGATGTTGTGGTTACTCATATGATAAGTGTGACCAATCTTACAGTCACGAGTGTAGGGAAAATACGACAAGCACACATGTGCTGATTGGGGAATGAGTTCACTGAACGATCCGACTTGAATCGTTGGATGGTAATTTGCCTGACTATTAACTAGCTTGATTCAATGTCATAATAACATGGTTGGTCCTTGGACTTGAGACACTAAAGATAACTTGTCAATAGACTTATGGGCTTTGATCTTGGCTCATAAATCTCTATCTATGGGTTCCTAATAGTCAATGATTGGGTCTAGTGGAAGACCTTGGAAGGTGATTGTGTATTCAATAAGGGATCATTCGCTCTTAGCTAATTAGAGAGAGAATGCTCTACAAAAGATGCACGAGAGCTTCTGGCCAGAGTGAAAACAATATTAGGAAAGATATTTTTTGATATTGTACATCGGCATCTAATCTGAGTGTATTGACCATCTAGGGTTTAACAGTTAACTATATCCTAGGGTAACTTGAGAGCATTATACGAATTAAGGATTATAGCTACGTGGTAACTGTATGAAGAGGTTCCATGAATGGGTTGTTGAACCCCATTACTTTCCGAGATCATGCAGTGTTTCTTATCACCTAACTTCATCGAAAGTCCAACCAAATTTACATGAGATAATAATTCAATTATGTAATTAATTAACTATGTGGTATTAATTAATTAGTGTAAGCCAATAAAGTGTTATTGGGCTCAACAGGTCGAAAATTGGATTGGTATTTGGGGCTAGAGGGTCACATGCACAAAGATTCTCAACTGATGGTATATAAATGGATTTTATAATAATCTAGGGAGTTTTGTGAAAAGTCACTCAATTAATATAAATAAGTGCCATGAGGAAATCTTAGGTCAAGCTCCAGGGTTTTCCAATCTGGCCGCCCCCTCTCTCTCTCCTCTCTCTGTTGTGCGCCCCCTCTTGGGGGTGCCCCTGTTGCTCCGCTCTGCCGCTTCCGCTTCCCAATTGTCACGAACTTGTCCTGCCGTCGTGGGCACTGCCGCGGAGTAGAGACGATGGCAACCATGCCATACTGAATGGGAGAATAAGGATGAATCGTCGAGCGAGGATCGCGTGAATACTGTTGGAGGTGGAGTACTTATGCAGCTAGCAACATTGTCTCGGCGAAACTTACGTGAACTCGGATCTGATTATGTGCACGGTGATGCTTAATCATCCGAGTTTTTCAGTTTTAGTTTGTTTTGTCCAAAACGGATCGAGAACGGGAGGGATAAAATTTTTGTTCTTCTGTTTCCGCTACATTCTTCATTGTCCCACCCCGATCCGTATAGGTATAGCAAGAGGAAATACCATATTTGAAGATGCTTCTACTATTGCTATAATATGATTTTTTCTCTTATACATGATAATGCATTCATCTTTGTCAAGATGAAATGAATAGCCTTTAAGCATGAGGTATCCAACATTTAATAGATATTGTGTAAGAGTAGGAACAAAAAAGATATCATGAATGAGCTTAGTGTTACTTCCTTTTGTTTGGACTATAGTCATGCCTTTGCCTTTGACAACATAAACCCTTCCATCTTTTAACTTTATTCTTGAGCTAACTTTTCCATCTGGCTACCTACATTACTTCTAATCTTACAACTATCGCAATTACTATGTAGAAACAACTATCTTTTGAATCAACTCGAGTATTCATGCATGAATAAAATAATTGATTTTCTCACCATTCTTCTAAAAAAATGTTTCATTTTTTAATTTAAATGATTTGGTATCTTGCATTTTGTGCATCTATACTGACATTCTTTTCTTTAATGTCCAAATCTCTTACAAATAATAAATTAGGAGATAGATTGAGTTACTCTTTAATTCCTTTGGTCTTGATAATGACACATTCATATTCTTCCTTACTTTTGAGGGAAATTCTTCCTCCCATACTTCTTTTCTTAGTGTGCACTTTGTGGTACTTTAGTCTCTTTACTCTCTCTCTCTCTCTCTCTCTTCATTTTCATTCTTCTTTTCACTTGTGTTCACCTTCATCTGAAAGGCTTGTTCCAAGCTTGGTGTTCTGAATCTACACATTTTTTTTCTTCATGTGGTTCACGATAGACCATAAGTTGGTTTAAAGTACTTGAGGATAAATCTTTTGACTTTTCTATGTACAACAATGTGACCATACTTCTGTTAGTTTTAGGTGGCCTACAAGCCAATCTGACTATGTAAATCTCGTTCACTTATTAATATAATGGCATAATATTCATTATGTGTAAATCGCATTAATTCTCGTTTCATAGTGAAGTCCGTGAATATGTGCCATAGTGATCAGATTATGATGAGATCATACTAATGAGACTGATCACTTAAACACACATATTCTTAATTGTTCATAGTCGAAGGATATCCGAGAAGGACATCGGATATCCGGTTAGACTAGTACAAATTACTCCTCCTCATATGATGAGGGTGACTGATCTCATAAGTCACTTGTTTGAAGACACTAAGGCGAATCTGTAGGTGCTCATTGGAGAATGAGTTCATTGAACTGATCCGACTGAATCGCTGGATGGTATTGTACCTCACTGTCAACCAGCTTGATTCTATTGTCGCAATTGCGTGGATGGTCCTCGGACCTGAGACACCAAGGACACCTTGTCGGTGGACTTCCGTGCTTTGACCTTGGTTTACGAATATCTAGCCACAGGATTCTAATACGCCAAGGATTGGGTACAGCGGAATACCGTCGAAGGGAATTGTGTGTCAATAAGGAATCATTCGCTCTCGGTACTTAAAGGGAGAATGCTCTAGGAAGGATGCGCGTAAGTCCCTAGCCAGGGCAGACGATAATATCGAAAAAGGAGTTTTCCGATATTCATCAGCGGCATCCAATCCAAGTGAGTCGACCGGCTAGGGTTTGACAGCTCGCCATGTCCTGAGTTGACTCGAGAGCATTGTATGAATGAAAGATTATATCCACGCGGTAACTGTCGACGGAAAGGTTCCAAGAGTGGGTTACTTAACCCCAAATACCTTCCAGGTTCACGCGGTGTTGCTTGGCACCCAACGTGATCGGAGGCCCGGCCGAATTTGATGTGCGACATCAATTCGATTGATTAATTAATTAATAAAGGGTTATTAATTGATTAATAAAGTCAGTAAGGAGTCACTGGGCTTGTTGGGCCATTAACTGGACTGGTGCTTGGGCCTAGAGGGTCACATGCAAATGATTCTCAAAGCGATGGATAAATAAGTGGGTTTTATACAAACCGGGGGTTTTTATGAAAAATCGCGCGATTAGTATAAAACATAGCGAACGGGCTGAGCAGGCCAAGCTGCTGCTAACCCCAGCCGTCCCTCCTCAGTTTCTCTCTCTCTCTGGCGTCCAGATAGATCCAGATCTGCTCCGCCGCTTCTCCGAATCCCGTTTGACGGGAAATCGTCCGCACGTTGCGGCGATCGTTGCGGCGATCGTTGCGGCGACCGGCGGAAGTTTCGTGGGCTGCGAAGAATGAGGAACGCGAGGATATCTGTCGCGGAGAGGATCGCGTGGACTTCGCTAGAGGCCGGGTGCTTGCGCGGCGTGCGGTGTCGCACCGACGGAACCGAACGGTTGTTGATTCGAATCCGCACACGGTGAGAATCGATTATCCGATAATCGTTGTTTTTAGTTCTTCGAAACGGGAAAACGGATCGCTGTAATATTTTATTTTCCGCTGCGTGAGCTATCCGGAGAAACCCGAGAAATCCCAACAGTGGTATCAGAGCCAGGTTCCACTGTTTCTCGTCCCTTTTCGGTCTCCGAATTAATTTTTCTTGAATTTATTCCATGCATGAGTTCCGTTAATAATTGGATCCATGTTCATACGATGAACTGAAAATAATTTAATTATTTTTTTTCTGTTATTTTTCAGAATTTTATTGGGGTTTTTCGTGTTCTTCGTGGGACGAAGAATGGCGGGTCTTCGGCGGCCATGTTCGTGCAACCCCAAGTGTTGGGGAGATTGGCAGACACCCTTTGATCCTCTCAAGGATATCCCTGGTCTCAGATAGGCAGGTGGCTGGCACCAGAGAAGCCACTGCAGGTTGTCGGAGGGAGCCTCTCTTCTTTTCTCCATGGGTTTTGAGAAAACCTCAAAATAGGGTGTTGAATAGGGGCTCGGGCTGCAAATTTTGGGCAACTCCGGCGGCCTGCCGGTGCCGGGATCGTTGCCGGCGCCAGGGCTTTGCAGAATTGGGACGGACGGCACCAGAGCCGGTCGTCGGCAGCGCTGGTAACCCCTCGCTGTGGCCGCCATGTATCCTGCAACCCAATTATTTCTGCAGATGGGGGCGTCGTCTGGGGGGCTGCCGGCACCGGGGCACTCATCGGAGCCGGAGGCGACGCCGGCGGGGCCGAGGGCACCGGCTGCTGGCCGCCGGCCGGCTCCGCTGCCCCTCCCCGCCGCAACCTGCAACTGAAGAAGGGGATTAGGGTTTCTGGGAGGAAGAAGACCCTGACGGGCCACCCAGTCCCAACCCGGTCGAACCGGGCAGGGAGCTTGCTGTCCAGGGCGGCCCCACGCACGCCCGGTTCCGAGCCCCTGGCCGAGCCCGGGGTCGAGCCAGGGCTCGAACCAGTTGCCCTTATGGGCTGAACCCCTAAGCCCCAAATCCCATCTTATTTAAACCCTTATTTCCCATTAAACCCAATGAAATTAAAATCTGATTTTAATTTGAAAATTCAAAACCGTTTTGAAAATTTAAATTATTATTCAATTTTATTTAATTGGGTTTTATTAATGATTTTGAATCATTTAGTAATTTAAGGGTTAATTAATTAGCAATTAGTTGTTAATTAATTAGGGTTAATATTAATTTAAATGTTAAATTAATTATTAACCTTAGTGTGACTAATTTAAGGGTTAAATTGGTCATTAACTTTTATTTCAACTAATTGTTAATTAATATTTGAGTTAGTTATTAATTTAATAGTTAAATTAATAATTAACTTAGATGACTAATTTAAATGTTAAATTAGTAGTCTTTAATTATTATTGTTAGGTATTAATTTAAGGGTTAAATTAATGATTAACATTAATCCTATAATCTAATAGTTAGATTAGTATTTATTAATTAATTAAAGTTAATTGTTAATTTAAGTGTTAAGTTTATAATTAACTTTAAATTGGCTAATCTAAGTGTTAGATTAGTAGTTAATTAATAATTAGAGTTAATTAATAATTTAAGTGTTAAATTGTTAATTAACTTTGTTGGACTGGTCTAAGAGTTAGATTAGTCATTAATAGTCTAATTGTTAGATTATTAATGGGGTTTAATCTAAGTGTTAGATTATTAGAATTGTTCCAACTTGCATGGAATAATCTGGAATTATTAATTCGGAATGTGTGCGCATGTGATGTGTGTTTAATGCTTTTAAATTTTGATTTAATTGCATGTTAAGTTAATAAAATAAGTTTTCGAAATTCAAATACCAATTTTGATTGGATCTCAGCTTTTTGAAAGCCAAAATAATTTATTTTGAAAAACTCATTTGTTTTAGCCATGAGATGCGCTAAATCATGTGTGGGATGTTTAAAACACACTGTGGTCATAGATATGCACTTAATTAATTATTCATGTGATGAATGGATTGTGTGGATCGTGGATGTGTGATTATTTATTAATTATTAATAAATAGAGGTCTGCGTACCTCTCTCTCTCATACTCCGATGTATTTCTACCTCCCTCTCTCTCTTGTACTCGCCATAAGGCCTTCTTCAATTTACTTGTAATTCTAGAATTATTATAATCTGATCGAGGCAACCGAGGAAGGAGCGAGGACGATCCACAGCTGCAACCAGGAAGGCGAAAAGATGAAGATCCTTTGCCTATGTGTTTGCAGGTTTATCTAATGTAAATATTATGTTAGATTGTGTGTGCGTTTGACTGTTGGCTCCAGTCAAACCCACTGTGCTATCCATGACCACACTAATGACATGTATGTGATGCATTGTTTTTCTTTTTTATTATGAATCAAAGCAGGTTATAGTATTTAGTAAATATATACGATATATTTATACTATCACCTAGGAGAGACCAAGATAAAAGTTATCTAAATACCCTCAGATAAACTCTACCATCGTTATAGTCATAGGATTCAAATCACTTTAGGCAGGTTTGTTGTGCTATCCACAAGGCCTGCTTAATTGGGAGGAGAAACTGTGGCTATAGCATTAGATGCCTATAGATCGGGGTAGAGGAACCATGTAGCTTTGTTGTGCTATCCACAAGGGCTGCATGCAAATCTATGCTCGTCGCGTAACGATGGTTATCTTAGACCAGAATTAATGGTTTGTTGTGCTATCCACAAGGCCATTAAATCTCTGGGGACCGAAGCTATGATCAGATATTGCAAGGAGTTGCAAGTCCCATGAGTTGGGTGCTCTTTTATTGTATTACAGTTTGTTGTGCTATCCACAAGGCTGTAGTGCAAGTCATTGAGATTCTGATCCCCACTAGGAGACTATTGGCGTCTCCCGTTCTGTATAACTGAGGGTTATACAGTCCGTCGAAAATTAGTGGGAGTTAAACTTGAACAAAAGATCATGTCTTGTTTTAAATTTTAATAATTGAATATCTGCTAAATAGATTTTACTTATCTTCTGTAGGGAATTATGTCGTCGAATAACCCACTCCGTGGCATACTTGATGCCCTTTTGACCTACCTAATCTACTCAGATTGGTTCAGAAACCTGAAGAATGTCTTCAGATCTGAGCACAATAACTTTGTCCCTGGAGCTGATCCTCCTGCTGAATCGGCATTGGATGCCCCTGAAGCAGAGATGACAGCTAACGATAAAGGATCGAAGGACAAAGGTAAAAGAGTAGTGAAGGGTGACTGCTTCTACTATAAACAGTATGGTCATTGGAAGAGGAACTGCAAAGAGTTCCTTCATGAGAAAGCTCATGGAAAGGTGAAGTTGTCTGAAGCTTCAGATATTTATATGATATATATCAACCTGTCAGTTAGAGATTCCACATCTTGGGTATTAGATACCGGATGTGCTTCTCATATATGTCATGATGCACAGATGCTGACAAGTAAGCGCAAGCTGAGACAAGGCGAGGTGGAATTGAGGCTAGGAAACGGCGCAAAAGTTGCGGCGATTGCTGTTGGGACAGCAAACCTCAAGCTTCCATCAGGAGACGCCTTACTTTTAGAAGATTGTTATTATGTTCCTAGCATAATAAAGAACATCATATCAATATCTTGTTTGGACAAGATAGGATATAGGTTAACTATTGAGAATAGAAGTTGTTCAATTTATTATGGTAATAAATCAATAGCTTCAGCATCTTTAGTCAACGGTCTATATCTATTAGATGTTTCTTATTACAATCTTCAGATTGATAATGCTCTTAAGAAGAGCAAGAGTTGTGTGAACCAAGCCTACATGTGGCATTGTAGACTTGGGCACATTGGCGAAAGCAGGTTGCAAAAGTTGCACAAGTATGGTTACTTAACAACATTCGATTATGAATCATTTGCAACATGTGAATCATGTCTTATGGGAAAGATGGCAAAATCTTCATTTACTGGACATGGAGAACGTCCCAAGGACATTTTGGAACTAATACATTCGGATGTATGTGGTCCCATGTCCACCCAAGACAAAGGTGGCTTTTCTTACTTCATCACGTTCACCGATGACTTCTCAAGATTAGGCTATGCGTACTTAATGAAGTACAAGTCAGAAGCATTTGAGAAGTTCAAGAATGAGGTAGAGAAGCAGTTAGGAAAGAGTATTAAAGCTCTTCGATCAGATCGAGGAGGAGAATACTTGAGTACTAATTTCACATAATTCTTAAAGGATAATGGTATCCTTTCTCAGCTGACCCCTCCATATACACCACAGATGAATGGTGTATCAGAAAGGAGGAATCGCACCTTGTTGGACATGGTGCGATTCATGATGAGCTTTTTAGGATTACCAGTGTCCCTCTGGGGGTATGCTCTAGAGTCAACAGCATACCTACTGAACAGAGTACCCAGCAAGTCTGTGGCCTTTACAAGAAACCAGAATTTAAACATGTTAAAGTCTGGGGTTGTCCTGCTCATGTAAAGAGGCATGATCCAGACAAGTTGGAATCACGAACTGATAAATGTAGGTTTGTGGGATATCCAAAGGAAACCTTTGGATACTATTTTTACCATCCTGATGAACAAAAGGTGTTTGTCGCCAGGAAAGCTGTCTTCTTGGAAGAGGAATATCTTCTCCAGGTGGACAGTGGGAGTAAAATAGTACTGGAAGAGGTTCCAGAACCCCAAACAGCTGCATTATCATCAGATGAGATATCAGTTTCTGAATCTGTTCAGGTACACACAGATGAGCCTCGTAGATCTGGTAGAGTACCTAGACTACCCGAACGATATGTAGGACATATTGCTGAAGGTGAGTCTAAGGTAGAATATAATGAGGATGATGATCCGAAAACCTACCATGAGGCTATAGAAGGCCCAGAAGCCGGGAAATGGCGAGAAGCCATGAACTCAGAAATCCAGTCCATGTACACCAACCAAGTTTGGAACTTGGAGGACTTGCCCGAGGGTATTGTACCCATCGGTTGCAAGTGGATCTTTAAGAGAAAGATCGGTGCTGATGGACGGATCGACACTTATAAGGCAAGGTTGGTGGCAAAAGGATATCGTCAAAGGCAAGGAATTGACTATGACGAGACTTTCTCACTAGTTGCCATGATAAAGTCGATCAGAGTTTTACTCGCCATTGCTGCCCATTTTGATTATGAAATATGGCAGATGGATGTGAAGACTGCCTTCCTCAATGGTAAGCTTGAGGAAGAGGTGTATATGATACAACCAGAAGCTTTCACATCCAAAGAATCTCCAAATAAAGTGTGCAAGCTTCAGAAGTCCATTTATGGACTGAAGCAAGCTTCCCGGAGCTGGAACATAAGATTTGACGAGGCTGTCAAGTCTTATGACTTCATTAAGAATGAAGATGAGCTTTGTGTGTACAAGAAGACCAGTGGGAGTGCAGTCACTTTTCTAGTTCTTTACGTAGATGACATACTACTCATTGGGAATGATGTAGCTATAATGTCATCAGTAAAGATCTGGCTGTCAAAAAACTTCTCCATGAAGGATTTGGGAGAAGCATCCTACGTATTGGGAATACGGATCTATAGAGATAGATCAAAGAGGATGCTTGGAATGACCCAATTCTTGTAAATCGCATTAATTCTCGTTTCATAGTGAAGTCCGTGAATATGTGCTATAGTGATCAGATTATGATAAGATCATACTAATGAGACGGATCACTTAAACACACATATTCTTAATTGTTCATAGTCGGAGGATATCCGAGAAGGACATCGGATATCCGGTTAGACTAGTACAGATTACTCCTGCTCATATGATGAGGGTGACTGATCTCATAAGTCACTTGTGTGAAGACACTAAGGCGAATCTGTAGGTGCTCATTGGAAAATGAGTTCATTGAACTGATCCGACTGAATCGCTGGATGGTATTGTACCTCACTGTCAACCAGCTTGATTCTATTGTCGCAATTGCGTGGATGGTCCTCGGACCTGAGACACCAAGGACACCTTGTCGGTGGACTTCCGTGCTTTGACCTTGGTTTACGAATATCTAGCCACAGGATTCTAATACGCCAAGGATTGGGTACAGCGGAATACCGTCGAAGGGAATTGTGTGTCAATAAGGAATCATTCGCTCTCGGTACTTAGAGAGAGAATGCTCTAGGAAGGATGCGCGAAAGTCCCTGGCCAGGGCGGACGATAATATCGGGAAAGGAGTTTTCCGATATTTATCAACGACATCCAATCCAAGTGAGTTGACCGGTTAGGGTTTGACAGCTCGCCATACCCTGAGTTGACTCGAGAGCATTGTACGAATGAAAGATTATATCCACGCGGTAACTGTTGACGGAAAGGTTCCAAGAGTGGGTTACTTAACCCCAAATACCTTCCAGGTTCACGCGGTGTTGCTTGGCACCCAACGTGATCGGAGGCCCGGTCGAATTTGATGTGCGACATGAATTCAATTGATTAATTAATTAATAAAGGGTTATTAATTGATTAATAAAGTCAGTGAGGAGTCACTGGGCTTGTTGGGCCATTAACTGGACTGGTGCTTGGGCCTAGAGGGTCACACGCAAATGATTCTCAAGGCGATGGATAAATAAGTGGGTTTTATACAAACCGGGGGTTTTTATGAAAAACCGCGCGGTTAGTATAAAACATAGCGAACGGGCTGAGCAGGCCAAGCTGCTGCTAACCCTAGCCGTCCCTCTTTAGTTTCTCTCTCTCTCTGGCGTCCAGATAGATCCAGATCTGCTCCGCCGCTTTTCCGAAACCCGTTCGACGGGAAATAGTCCGCACGTTGCGGCGATCGTTGCGGCGACCGGCGGAAGTTTCGTGGGCTGCGAAGAACGAGGAACGCGAGGATATCTGTCGTGGAGAGGATCGCGTGGACTTCGCTAGAGGCCGGGCGCTTGCGCGGCTTGCTGTGTCGCACCGAAGGAACCGAACGGTTGCGGATTCGAATCCGCACACAGTGAGAATCGATTATCCGATAATCGTTGTTTTTAGTTCTTCGAAACGGGAAAACGGATCGCTGTAATATTTTATTTTCCGCTGCGTGAGCGATCCGGAGAAACCCGAGAAATCCCAACAACTTCATGGTTAAACTTCTTAAAACCTTTTAACAATATTTTACTCTTGAATAACATTTCCATAGATTCTAATTGATTTGTATCTCCAACAACCGTGAAAAAGAATGCTTAGAGAGGCTCATTATCTTTCATTGTAAATATCATATTCTTACTATCATGATTGGAATTTGATGGAGATTACCTTAGAAGGCCCTTAGAACTCTTTCTTATATATATATATATATATATATATATATCATGTCTCTTTACAACATCTCGTTGCAGATAGAATTCTTGGAAAGATGGTTGTGCTTGACATTTGTTTAATGAAAAGAAGTACCGTTGCATCTTTCTTCTCACCTTCCTTGTACTCCTTTTGCTTGACTTGAGTCCATGTTGCTAGAGTGGCAACTTCTAGGGGTTCCTCAAATCCATCTTCCCCTATTTCTCATAAATCTTATGAGATGAAGAGGGCCCTCATCTGGATACTCCATAAATAATAATGCTCACCATCAAAGATAGGTATTAAGTTTTAGAATAATTGAACTGCAATTACTTGAATTAGCAGACATAGTTTGGATACAAGAATGGGCTATGAAGAATATTTGAAGAGGCTCTAATACCAAAATTTGTTGGGAAATGAAGGTAGTGGGCTTGTTAGTTTAGGTGGCCTACAAGCCAATCTGACTATGTAAATCTCATTCATTTTTATTAATATAATGGCATAATATTCATTATGTGTAAATCGCGTTAATTATCGTTTCATAATGAAGTCCGTGAATATATGCTATGGTGATCATATTATGATGAGATTATACTAATGAGACTGATCACTTAAACACACATATTCTTAATTGTTCCTAGTCGGAGGATATCCGAGAAGGACATCGGATATCCGGTTAGACTAGTACAGATTACTCCTGCTCATATGATGAGGGTGACTGATCTCATAAGTCACTTGTGTGGAGACACTAAGGCGAATCTGTAGGTGCTCATTGGAGAATGAGTTCACTGAACTGATCCGACTGAATCGCTGGATGGTATTGTACCTCACTGTCAACCAGCTTGATTCTATTGTTGCAGTTGCGTGGATGGTCCTCGGACTTGAGACACCAAGGACACCTTGGCGGTGGACTTCTGTGCTTTGACCTTGGTTTACAAATCTCTAGCCATGGGATTCTAATACGCCAAGGATTAGGTACAGCGGAATACCGTCGAAGGGAATTGTGTGTCAATAAGGAATCATTCGCTCTTGGTACTTAGAGAGAGAATGCTCTAGGAAGGATGCGCGAAAGTCCCTGGCCAGGGCGGACGATAATATCGGGAAAGGAGTTTTCCGATATTCATCAGCGGCATCCAATCCAAGTGAGTCGACCGGTTAGGGTTTGACAGCTCGCCATACCCTGAGTTGACTCGAGAGCATTGTACGAATGAAGGATTATATCCACGCGGTAACTGTCGACGGAAAGGTTCCAAGAGTGGGTTACTTAACTCCAAATACCTTCTGGGTTCACGCGGTGTTGCTTGGCACCCAACGTGATCGAAGGCCCGATCGAATTCGATGTGCGACATCAATTCGATTGATTAATTGATTAATAAAGGGTTATTAATTAATTAATAAAGTCAGTGAGGAGTCACTGGGCTTGTTGGGCCATTAACTGGACTGGTACTTAGGCCTAGAGGGTCACACGCAAATGATTCTCAAGGCGATGGATAAATAAGTGGGTTTTATACAAACCGAGGGTTTTTATGAAAAACCACGCGGTTAGTATAAAACATAGCGAACGGGCTGAGCAGGCCAAGTTACTGCTAACCCTAGCCGCCCCTCCTCAGTTTCTGTCTTCCTCTAGCGTCCACGCAGATCCAGATCTGCTCCGCCGCTTCTCCGAATCCCGTTCGACGGGAAATCGTCCGCGCGTTGCGGCGATCATTGCGGCGACCAGCGGAGGCTTCGTGGGCTGCGAAGAACGACGAACTCGAGAATATCCGTCGCGAGGAGGATCGCGTGGACTTCGCTAGAGGCCAGGCGCTTGCGCGGCTTGCGGTGTCACACCGACGGAACCAAACGGCTGCTGATTCGAATCTGCACACGGAAAGAAAAGATAATCCGATTATTTTGTATTTTAGATTTCGAAACGGGAATGGATCGCTGTAAATATTTTTGTTTTCCGCTGTGTGAGCGATCCCGAGAAACCGAGAAAACCCAACAGGGCTCTTGTACAAGAGTGATCAAAGGTAAAATAGAATTCGGAAGAGATCACTAATGAGACGTGGGAGGAACAAGTTCTTAAATGATAGGAACTTGTATTTCATAAGGGACGAAGGAATGCTACAACAATGACTCTTGGACTCCTTACACTAGCTCTAAGACTCACTTCACTTAGCTTCACACCTTATTGGGGGACCCTATTTATACACTCCTTGGAATTTTCTACGTCCAACATATTCTTATGCAGGGAACCACCTGTTAGTTTAATGTATGGCCTATAAGCCAATTAATGACAATCTTATTCATTTTTTTAAAGGCAATAAAGATTCATTATGTGTATTATTGTTATATTCATATCAAAGTGACATTCGTGAATAGGTGCAATAATTGTCAAATTACGATGAGATCATAATAATGTGATGACAACTTATAAATATATATTCTTAATTGTTTCTAGTCCAAAGTTATTTAAGAAGGACATTAGATATCCAGTGAGACTAGTACATGTTATTCTAGCTTATGTAATGAGAGTGACTGACCTCATAGTCACTTGTGTGGAGACACTATGTTAAACTTATAGGTGTTCATTAGTGAATGAGTTCATTAAACTAATTCAACTTAGATCGCTGGATGGTATGTTACCTGACTATCAACTATCTTGATCCAACATCACAATTGCGTCGATGGTCTTCGGACTTGAAACACCAAAGATACTTTATCGGTAAACTTCACGACTTTGACCTTTGCTAAAGAATCCCTAACCAAATAATGAGTTCAGTGAAAGACTTTCGTAGGTGATTGAGCTCGCTAGTTAGAAAGATAATGCTCTAGCTTAGATGTACGGGAGTCCCTAGCCAGGGTGGACATTATATCAGAAAAGTGATTTTATGATATTTTACAGACACATCGAGTCCTAGTGAGTTGACTGGTTAGGATTTGACATTTGACCAAGCTCTCGGTTAACCTATGAGTATTGTGCAAATGGAGGATTATATCTACATGGCAACTGTAGATGGAAAGATTGCTTAAGCGGGTTGCTACACCCCATTACCTTCAGGCATCTTGTGGTGTTACTTGACATCCAACATGATAAAAAACTTAGTCGATCATCATCAGTTGATAATTTTGGTTAAGTAATTAATTAAAATGTGATATTAGTTAATTACTATAAACAAATACACTGTTATTAGTTTTAGCATGTCAAAAATTAAACTGGTATTTGGACCTAGAGGATCACACACACATAGATTCTTAGTTCAGGGTCATTTAGTGGGTTTTATATTTAATCGATAATTTTTTAGAAAAGTTGCCCGCATTTAATATATATAAATGCCATGTGGGAACCTGGGCCAACTTCTAGGGTTTTCCCAGTGCAGCCCTCCCCTCTCCTCCTCCATGCTCCCTGTAGTCGTTGCCCAGGGACTCTGTCGCCTCACCGTCTCTAACTCTCGTCTCTCGGAAAAACAACGCCCGCATGCCGCGGATGTCGTCACAGCATAGGAACGTACGTCGACGAACGTGCAGATCCAGATGAGGAGTGAGGAGGATCCCACAATAGGAGAGTCACGTAGATATCATTGGAGGCCAGACATCTACGCTGCTAGCTATATTGCTCCGTCAAAACAACACGAACACTTATTCGAATCCACATAAGATGATAATCGATCACCAATTTTCTTCGAAATGGACTGGTGAGGGAGGGTTGTTTAATTTGAATATGTCATTTTCGCTGAGTTTATGTGATCCTCGCCCGATCCTTACACCATCCTCTCTAAACTCTTCCTACAAGTACAAACAACTATTTTTTTGATACAAAAGTCTAGATATTTCCGTCTCCACACATGCCTGGAACTTGTAAATGACTCTAGAGAACAACTCTAAACCTTCGGTGGCCCATTCTAGAATTTGGGCCTACCTAAGTACACTTTTGACAAAATTACTAGCACATTATCTTCTTCTTTGTCTCTAAAATTGTGTCGCACCTTAGGTCACAAGTACAACAAATTGCATGCCTTTTGCTTCCATTCTTGTTGAATAGCTTCTTTTTTTTTTTCAGATCTTTGAATAAAAGCATCTTCTTGTGCAATGCCTTCTCCCTTACGAAAACAATGCATGAAGCCAAGTATCCATGAGGATATACCATACGCTGTGCCTACATAGTGGAGAATGTACATAGGTGACAAAAGAGAAGAACTTAAGAACAAGGGAGGCAAGCGAAGAGGGAAATCTGTGCGGGAGGTGGCGCTGGTGCTGTAGGCCCCCCTCATGCAACGCCTATAAGCTGTGCCTATCTAGAACTTCTCTCCACCCACCACTCTGCCCCTTGCCCCCTCCAAGTGGGGAGAGGAAGAAGGCAAGGGGAGGAGGAGAGGCC
This sequence comes from Zantedeschia hybrid cultivar, assembly GCA_030544215.1. Lineage (NCBI taxonomy): Eukaryota > Viridiplantae > Streptophyta > Magnoliopsida > Alismatales > Araceae > Zantedeschia > Zantedeschia hybrid cultivar. The sequence continues at coordinate 6,268,584 of JARZZO010000013.1, read as the reverse complement.
GGCAAGGAGGAGGACCCCAACCCTCCACATGCATAACTAGATAGATAGTAAAGTGGATCATGTGCGTGGCTGTTCGGCACCAAGAACAGTTAAAAGGAAACGCCTCTCGCCCCCACCCCCCAACTAATGTCATCACAAATCTTATGAGATAGGTATTAAGTTTTAGAATAATCAAAGTGCAATTACTTGAATTAGATGACATAGTTTGGATACAGGAGCAGGCTATGAAGAATATTTGAAGATGCTCTAATACAAAATTTGTTGGGAAAGGAAGTTAGTGGGTTCTTGTAAAAGGGTGATCAACGGAACAATAAAATTAGAAGAAGATCAACAATGAAAAGTGAGAAGAACAAGTTCTTGAATGATGGGAACTTGTATTTCACAAGGGATGAAGGAAGGCTACAACAATGACTATTAGACTCTCTACACTACTTCTAGGACTCACTTCACTTGGCCTCACCCCTCATTGGGGGCCCCTATTTATACACGCCTTGATATTAATCTTCTAAGTCCAACGAATTCTTATGTAGGGGACCACCCTCTCTGGGTTCTTCCTACAAGTAAATTTTTTTTTATTTTTTTAAATACAGAAGTCATGGATATTTCAGTCCCCACACGTCTGGAACTTGTAACTGACTATAGAGAACAACTCTAATACCTTGCGTGGCCCATTCTAGAATTTGGACCTATCTAAGTAGACTGAAATAAGTACACTTTTAACAAAATTACTAACACATTATCTTCTTCTTCGTCTCTGAATTTTATCGCACCTTAGGCCACAAATACATCAAATTACATGCCTTTTACCTCCATTCTTGTCGAATACCTTATTTTTGTTTTCAGATCTTTGAATAAAAGCATCCTCTTGTGCAATGCCGTCTCCCTTTGGGAAACAACGCAAGAAGCAAGGATCCATGTGGCGAAACCAGACTTCGTGCCTACGCAGTGGAAATTGTATACGTAGGTGACGGAAGAGAAGAACCTATCCTAACTTAAGAACAAGGGCGGCAAACGGGGAGGGGAGTCTGTGTGGGAGGTGCGCTGGTGCTGCAGGCCCCCTCCCCTAGCCTATCTAGAACTTCTCTACGGTGGCCCCCCACCCACTACTGTCCCCCTGCCCCCCTCCAAGTGGGGAGTGGAAGAAGGAAAGGGGGGGACAGGAGAGGCCGGGCAGGAGGAGGACCCCAACCCTACGCATGCATAACTGGATAGATAGTGAGGTGGATCATGTGCCTGCATGTGCGTGGCCGTTCGCCACCAGAACAGTTAAAAAGAAACGCTCCTCCCCCACCCGCCTCAACCAATGTCATCACTCCCCTGGCCTCCCTCGTGGTTCGTCCGTGCCAGGAAGTAGAAGGCCCTCCCTTTTGTATATATCTTACCTTCGATGCACCTTCCCCTTTCCATTGCCAGCAATCCTAGAGCTCACGCGGCCACCTGCGCGCAACCACGGGACACAGCCCCTCCAGCTCCACCCTTGGCAGCCTGCCCTGCACATAGAGGCGTGGTCATCCTTATGCGCTGACGTCTTCCTATGATTCCTATACATGGGTGGCGCGTATGCCCCGGGAGGGGTGTGAACAGGCACGTTCCATCCTGTTCGATGAAATGTGGCCAAAAGAACGCGTTATTTCATCACCAGTTACGTGGTAGTTTATGGGAGAAACACTAAGGACAGACGAGATCCAGCAGCAACCAACTTTCTTGGAAACGGACAAGTCTCCAGATGCTAATCTTTTCTTCTGGTTTTATCTTGATGACGACATTTGGATTCATTATATTATACAGGCATACAATAAACAGCAACAAGCTATGTTCTTCTCATCACCAAGGATTGACTTCCTAGAGGAATGCTTCGAGTCATCCGATATGGACATCAACTTCTTCACATAAAAGGGTTTAGGAACATTGCCTTTGTCGGGCACCAACTTGGGTATATCCCATTTAACAAATGGGATCCAGCTTGGCGGCCGAACGCGCAGTGCACCAAAATGTTGTCGTCTCAGGCGTCCGGGACCTGTTATTATCCAACATTACTTGTGGAGTTTAACATATTGGTAGCAAGAGGGAACGTTGATTTAGCTGGGTCGATGCGATTCAGAGGTGCCGGAGTGCGTCGGCTCGGTGCCCCCATTATGGCAGCAAGCGCCGGCCGATGGAGGACACCTCGAAGGCCTAACGTGGTGGAGGGCCCTTCTGCGCGCCCGTGGACCACCGGGACTCCAACGGCTGTTATGGGGTTGCTTTGGCGGCATCGGCGTGGAGGAGGACATGGGTCGGCATCGGGAAAACGGAATCCCTCCACTGGCTTCCGCTGGGGTGAGAGCCAAGCACCGGTGCCAGCACGTTGGCTACCTCCCGGGGACCGTCCACATGACGAACGTCCTTTAGTTGCACCGTTTTGTTTGGTTTTCCCCAGCCAGTTACCTGGATGAGAAGCCCACATGCCACCAGCTTGAGGCCAGAGAAATGCTTGGAGTCCCACCTTCCATCCAGTAGTGCCATGGAGCATGTTGGTCCCCGAAACCAAACCCATTTTTACACACACACACACACATATGTATGTATGTATGTATGTATGTATGTATGTATGTATGTACGTACGAGGAGTGGTATGGTGTGGTTTTGTCATAGAGAGGAGATCCCGGTCAAACATTATAAAAAATCTTCTTTGTGATTCAAAAATCTACTAAATACTTAGGCCTTCCCCTCTCAATATTACTAGACTCCAGTCCAAACATGTACTGAGAAGATCTCTTTTCTTTGGCATGCGGGTGGTTTACGTTCCGATTCCATGCTTATGTCCAAAAAAGTGATAAAAATCAATACAAATTTTTAAATATTCAATTACTCTCTCGATCAGTATTTTTTTTTTGGAGCTTAATTTTCACCGTCTGTTTATAACATAATTAATTGCAACTGTCTAATCTGGTGTTGGCAGGTTGGTGATATATACTAAAAGTCTAAGTGACGGGAACAACTGTAAGAGTAATCCGACTAATTTTTTATTTTTTGATTCTTTTTTCATGATTTTTTAAAATAAGAATTTACATATACCTGATGAACAGCCACCATTGAGTTTCATAATTGGATATGATCGGATAGTGAAAATAAAATTCCAAAACGTAAAAAAAATCTGAATGATGATAATTAAATATTTAAAAATTTATGATAAATTTACTTTTTTAATATGGAAAAAGATCCAAAACAATACATATGAAATCACATGCATACAGATGCATGCATGATGTTAAGATGGTGATATCTATAAGGTTCTAGCTAAAGATTAATTTCTCATCGTTGATCATACTACCTAAGCCAACCATGCATGCAATTGTTGGGTTTTCTCAGTTTCTCCGGATCGCTCACGCAGCGGAAAATAAAAATATTTACAGCGATCCGTTCCCGTTTCGAAATCTAAAATACGATAATCAGATTATCGAAGATCTCACCGTGTGCAGATTCGAATCCGCAGCCGTTTGGTTCCGTCGGTGTGACACCGCAAGCCGCGCAAACGCCCGGCCTCTAGCGAAGTCCACGTGATCCTCCCCGCGACGGATATCCTCGAGTTCGTCGTTCTTCGCAGCCCACGAAGCCCCCGCCGGTCGCCGCAATGATCGCCGCAGCGCGCGGACGATTTCCCGTCGAACGGGATTCGGAGAAGCGGCGGAGCAGATGTGGATCTGCCAGGACGCCAGAGAAGGACAGAAACTGAGGAGGGGCGGCTAGGGTTAGCAGCAGCTTGGCCTGCTCAGCCCGTTCGCTATGTTTTATACTAACCGCGTGGTTTTTTATAAAAACCCCCGGTTTGTATAAAACTCACTTATTTATCCATCGCCTTGAAAATCATGTGCGTGTGACCCTCTAGGCCCAAGTACCAGTCCAGTTAATGGCCCAATAAGCCCAGTGACTCCTCACTGACTTTATTAATTAATTAATAACCCTTTATTAATCAATTAATCAATCAAATTGATGTCGCACATCGAATTCGACCGGGCCTCCGATCACGTTGGGTGCCAAGCAACACCGCGTGAACCCGGAAGGTATTTGGGGTTAAGTAACCCACTCTTGGAACCTTTCCGTCAACAGTTACCGCGTGGATATAATCTTTCATTCGTACAATGCTCTCGAGTCAACTCAGGGTATGGCGAGCTGTCAAACCCTAACCGGTCAACTCACTTGGATTGGATGTCGCTGATAAATATCGGAAAACTCCTTTCCCGATATTATCGTCCGCCCTGGCCAGGGACTTTCGCGCATCCTTCCTAGAGCATTCTCTCTCTAAGTACCGAGAGCGAATGATTCCTTATTGACACACAATTCCCTTCGACGGTATTCCGCTGTACCCAATCCTTGGCGTATTAGAATCCCATAGCTATAGATTCGTAAACCAAGGTCAAAGCACAGAAGTCCACTGCCAAGGTGTCCTTGGTGTCTCAGGTCCGAGGACCATCCACGCAACTGCGACAATAGAATCAAGCTGGTTGACAGTGAGGTACAATACCATCCGGCGATTCAGTCGGATCAGTTCAGTGAACTCATTCTCCAATGTGCGCCTACAGATTCGCCTTAGTGTCTCCACACAAGTGACTTATGAGATCAGTCACCCTCATCATATGAGCAGGAGTAATCTGTACTAGTCTAACCGGATATCCGATGTCCTTCTCGGATATCCTCCGACTAGGAACGATTAAGAATATGTGTGTTTAAGTGATCAGTCTCATTAGTATGATCTCATCGTAATCTGATCACTATAGCACATATTCACGGACTTCATTATGAAACGTTAATTAATGCGATTTACACATAATGAATATTATGCCATTATATTAATAAAATGAACGAGATTTATATAGTCAGATTGGCTTGTAGGCTACCTAAACTAACAATCTCCCACTTGGAGTAAAGCCAATCACCTTTATACAATAAGCCTATAGATTCTAGGTGACGCTCAAACACAATTTGAGCCAACGGCTTCGTCAGTGGATCTGCTACATTGTCGACGGATGGAACTCTTTCCACTACTACATCTCATCTAGATATGATCTCTCTGATAAGGTGAAAGCGCCTCAGAATATGCTTCGATTTCTGATGAGACCGCGGCTCTTTCGCTTGCGCAATGGCTCCATAGTTGTCGCACAACAGTGGAACAGGCTCAGAGATGCTGGGAACTACGCCGAGGTCGGTGATAAATTTCTTCAATCACACTGCTACCTTCGCGGCTTCAGCTGCAGCGATGTACTCAGCTTCAGTCGTCGAATATGCAGTGGTTACTTGCTTGGAACTCTTCCAGCACACTGCGCCTCCATTCAAAGTAAACACGAATCCAGATGTTGACTTGCTATCATCTGGATCCGACTGGAAACTCGAGTCAGTAAAGCCTCGCAGTTTCAAGTCACCTCCTCCATAGACAAGAAACATATCCTTAGTTCTTCTCAAGTACTTAAGGATGCATTTCACTGCCTTCCAGTGCTCTTCGCCTGGATCAGCCTGAAATCTGCTCGTAACACTTAGAGCAAATGCAACATCAGGCCGTGTACATAGCATGGCATACATGATAGATCCTATGGCAGAGGCATAGGGTATTCTATCCATGAATTGTTAGTATTAGATGGTCTCAAAGCCAATCCGATACTGTGTACATATTCAGATTATTAATAAATGGCAATAATTCATTGTGTGTAATTAATTCAATCTGTGTTTATCGTATCACGATGAAGTCCATGAACATATGCAATAGTCTTCGGATTATGATGAGATCATAATTACGGGACCGAAGACTTATAAACACATGTTCTTAATTGTTCCTAGTCATAAGATGTTTGAGATAGGACATCGAACATCCGGATAGACTAGTATAGGTTACTTCAGCTCATATGATAAGGGTGACTGATCCTATAAGTCACTTGTGTGGAGACACTATGCTGAACCTATAGGTGCTCATTGGTGAATGAGTTCACTGAACTGATCCGACTATGAATCCCTGGATGGTAATCACCTCACTATTAACCAGCTCGATTCAATTGTCACGGTTGCGTGGATGATCCTTGGACCTGAGACTCCAAGGATACCTTGTTGGTAGGTTTCTGAGCTTTGACCTTGACGAACGAATCCCTAACCATAGGATATCAATAAGTCAAGTGATCGGGTTCAGGGAAATGCCCTCGAAGGTAATTGTGTGTTCAATACGGGATCATCCGCTCTCGGTTGTTTGAGAGAGAATGTTTCGGGAGTGATGCGCTTAAAGTCCCTGGCCAGGACGGACTCTGTAATCGATAAGGAGTTATCGGATTCAGATTAGCGGCATCTGATTCAAGTGAATCGACCAAATAGGGTTTAACAGTAAACCATGCCCTAGGTCGATTCGGGAACATTGTACGGATGAAGGATTATATCCGCGCGCTAACCGATGACAGAAAGGTTCCAATAGAGGGTTTCGATAACCCCAGTTCCATCCAGGATCACGCGATGTTGCTTGGCATCCAACGTGATCGGCAGTCTATCCGAATTTATTGTGGGACATTAAATTCGGCTGATTAATTGAATATAAGGATATTAATTAATTCAGTGGGTCAGTAAAGGGTTACTGGACTTAATGGGCTATTAACTGGACAGGTAATTGGGCCTAGAGGGTCACACGCAAATGGTTTTCAAGTCGATAGATAATCCGACAGGATTTCGGATAAGTCTGGGTTTTTGTGAAAAACCGCAAACTGACTTTTTATAAAAGAACGGATTCTACTTCTGGGGCCAGCAACCCTGACCTAGCCGTCATTCGTTCTTCCCCACTTTTTCTCTACTCTGGGCGTGCCGTTCCCAACTGCTCCACCTCCCGTTCGACGGGGATTCTGAATCCGCATGTCGCGGCGGATTACGCGCAGTCAGACGGGATCTTCGAGCGCCGCAGCGAGCGAGGAAGCGAGGACGATCCATCGCGAGGAGAACCGCGTGGATACCGCTAAAGGTCGGGCATCTGCGCGACTTGCGGCATCGCTCCGACGGAACCGGAAAACGGATGCGGATTCGAATCCGCGCAAGGTAAATCGATCTACATCGGTTTCAATTTTAACGACCGAAACGGGACAGATCCGATCCCGAAAATTTTTATTCCGCTGCGTTTTAGGATCGGATCCCGACACAGCGATCCCAACAGTGGTATCAGAGCCAGGTTCCACTGTGTTTTCGCCGTTTCGGTCTCTAAAATTTATGGTTTTCGAATTTATTCCATGCTTAGATTTATGTTCTTGAAAGATTTATAATCATTAGATGATTACTGCGATGAGATCGTGATTTAAATCTGAAGAAAAAATTATTTTTTTTGGGGTTTTTCGTCGTGTTCTTCGTTGGACGAAGAATGGGGCGTTTTTGACGTGGTCGGATCCATAGAGATGGATTTTAAGGGGTTCTAATCGCTATAGATCATGCCCAATGACCTTGGTCGAGTTGTTGGTGGCATGGGAAGCTGTGAAAGAGCGGCCATGGACCTTCTTCTTCCTCCCCACGGGTTTGAGAAACCTGCAAAACCAGATTTTTTGGGAGAAGAAGGGGAGCGAATAAACCCCTTTCCGGGGCACCTCCGTGGCCATCACCGGTCGCCGGAGCTCGCCGGAGGTACAGGCTTCACCGGCGACAAGGTCCGGTGGCCGGCCGCCGCCTGGCCGGCACCGGAGAAGACCCCAAAGCTGGGGCGGCGTCGTCGGGTTCCTTGCGTTGCAGGGAACCTCGGGCGGTTCGGCCGGGCCCTGGCTCGTGCTAGGCGGCCCGAGCCAGGGCGCAGTAGGGCTCGGACCTGGGTCCGAGCCCTGGCTCGGCCTTGGCCCGAGCCAGGGGCTCAGCAGGGCTGAGCCCTTTAAAGGGGGCCCAGTTTGTTTAATTTTTGTTTTTTAAAATTTAAATTATAAAATTGGTTTAATGATTATTTGTAAAATATGATTTTACTGTTTTTTATTAAATTCAATTTTTATTGGGCCCTTATTAAGGTTTATTATGTTAATTAATTAACAAAAGGTTGTTAATTGAATTAATTCTAAATGTTAGATTAAACCATATGCAATCTAATTGTTAGATTAACCCCATAAATATTTGAATTGTTCAAATTGAGCATGGAATATTTCTGAAGCCATTAATTTTAGATGTTAATGCATATTTGATGTGTTATTGATTTGCTTGTTTAAATTAAATTTAAATTAGCATGCTTGGAATAAATATTAAAGTTTTCGAAAATCCTAAATCCAAATTTTGTTTGGTCCCTGGTTTTATGAAACCAAAATTATTATTATTTTCAAAAATTTTAATTAGCCATTTGATGCGCTATTCATGTGTGGTTTGTTTAATAAAACACATGGTGGTCATGGACGGGCATTACTTGTGGATGTGGAATGTGATTGTGTGGTTTATTGTGTATTAATAAATAGAGGTCTGCGAACCTCTCCCTCTTACATTCCATTGTACTTCTACCTTCCTCTTTGATGTAATCGCCATAAGGCTTCCTTATTTAAATTATCATGTAATTGAGAATTACGATGTAATTTGATCGAGGCGGATGCGTGCGGAGCGAGGATGATCCACAACTGCTGACCAGATGAAAATGAAGGAGTTCATTGCATTCATGGGTTTGCAGACTCATGATATAAGTTGTTATATTGTGTGTATGTGCGCGTTTGACTGTCTGGCTCAAGTCAAACCGCAGTGCCGTCCATGACCGCACTAATGACATGTATGTGATGTGTGTGCTTTATATTTGCTAGGTTATTAGTATTAATAAATATATTCGATATATTTAATACTATCACTTAGGATGAGACCAAATTAAATAAGCAAAACCTTCGTTACAAACTCTAAGCCGTAGCGCGAGTCATTGAGAATGTACCGCGTGGCTCTCCATCAATATGATTGATAGAACTTAATTCGGTGGTGGCAGATACTATGTGTTTACCCGAGGTCTGCCATTAACTGATGAGAGGACTGTTGATCATGACATAAGATGCCTTTGGATAAGAGTAGAGGAACGATATAGTCATCCACGTGTTTACCCGGGAACTATGTTTTTACTTTACTCTGTCACGTATTGATGGTAAAGCTTAGACCGGGGATAATGGTCTACTGTGTTTAACCGGGACCATTAAACTTGGGAGCCGAAGTACGATCGGATATTGCAAGGAGTTGCAATTATCATGAGATGATTGCTCTGAGATAGCAGTATGATACTATGTGTTTACCCGAGGTCATACTGTGATGCTTGGAGATTCTGATCCCCACTAGGAGACAGTCGGCGTCTCCCGTTTTGTATATCTGAAGGTTATACAGTCCGTCGAAAATTAGTGGGAGTAAAACTAGATAATAAAAGACCATATCTTGTTTTAGTTAATCTGAATATCTGCTAATTATCGATTAATTATCTCCTGTAGGCGAGAATGTCGCACCATAACCCAATGCGAGGCATACTTGATGCCAACCGTTTGACAGGCACCAATTACTCAGACTGGCTCAGAAACCTGAAGATAGTCCTCAGGTCTGAGTAGATTGCCTACGTCTTGGATACTGAACCTCCTGCTGAACCAGCATTGGATGCTCCAGAGGAGAAAATGATAGCGTATGAGAAATGGAAGGAGGATTCCACCGTGGCCCAATGCTACATGTTAGCCTCTATGAGCAATGAGTTGCAGAGGCAACATGAAGAGATGGATGCTAGATCCATCATGCTCCATTTGAAGGAGCTCTTTGGTGAGCAGAGCATAATCGAACGATATGAGATATTGAAGAATCTGTTCAAAGCTCAGATAGCAGAGGGAACTTCAGTACAGAATCATGTGCTGAAGATGATTGAGTGGGTGGAGAGGCTGGATGCTCTTGGGGTTACACTTCCCAAGGAGATGCACACAGACCTTGTGTTGTCTTCACTTCCACCTTCATATGCTCAGTTCATTGTCAATTTCAATATGAACAAGATCCAGGCCACCTTAGCTGAACTGCTGAACATGTTAAAGACTGCTGAGGGGAACCTTGTGAAGGATAAACCCCAAGTCCTAATGGTTGGTAAGACCAACAGAAAAAGACTTGCAGTCTAAGCTTTTCGAAAGAATAAGAACAAGGTTCAGAGAAAGGCAAAGGTTGTCAAGAAAGACAAGGGTAAAAGTGCTGAGAAAGGTGATTGCTTCTACTGTCACCAGAAAGGGCATTGGAAGAGGAATTGCAAGGAATACCTCAAGGACAAGGCTCAAGGAATTGTGAAGCAGCAGGACGCTTCAGGTATTTATATGATAGATATAAACTTGTCAATAAGAGATTGTACATCATGGGTATTAGATACTGGATGTGTATCTCATATCTGCAATTCTGTGCAGGCACTGACAAGAAGGCGTAAGCTGAGGACCGGCGAGGTGGAGCTGAGACTAGGTAACGGCGCAAGAGTTGCGGCGATCGCTGTGGGGACAGTGGAGCTCAAGCTACCATCCGGAGACACGTTTTTATTAGATGAATGTTATTATGTACCTAACATAATAAGGAACATCATTTCTATTTCATGTTTAGATAGAATTGGATATAATTTAAATTTTGGGAACAATAGTTGTTCAATTTATTTCAGAAATAAATTAATAGCTTCTGCTATTTTGTCCAATGGATTGTATCTATTGAATGTGTCTCATGATAATTTACATATCGGTTCTTCGATTAAGAGAAGTAAGTATGAAATGAACAAAGCCTACTTGTGGCATTGTAGGCTTGGACACATTGGTGAAAACAGACTCCAAAGGTTGCATAAAGATGGATATTTAGATCCATTTGATTATGAATCATATACAACCTGTGAGTCATGTTTAATGGGTAAAATGGCTAAGTCTCCATTTAGTGGAACTGGAGAACGAGCCAAAGGCATATTAGAACTCATACATTCAGATGTATATGGTCCTACGTCAACGCAAGCCATTGGTGGTTTCTCATACTTCATTACATTCACTGATGATTACTCAAGGTTTGGATATGTATATTTATTGAAATATAAATCTGAAGCCTTTGAGAAATTCAGAGAATTTAAGAATGAAGTAGAAAAACAAACAGGAAAGAGCATAAAAACCATCCGATCTGATCGGGGTGGTGAATACTTGAGTACTGAGTTCATTAAATACTTAAAGGATAATGGTATCCTTTCTCAGCTTACACCTCCTTATACACCTCAGATGAATGGTGTATCAGAAAGGAGAAATCACACATTAATGGAAATGGTGCGATCCATGATGAGCATGTCCGAATTACCAGTATCCTTATGGGGATATGCTCTTAGCTCGGCTATGTATATCCTGAATAAGGTACCCAACAAATCTATTGAGACCACTCCATATGAGATATGGAATGGAAGGAAACCAGACCTTAAACATGTTAAAGTCTGGAGATGTCCTGCTCATGTTAAAAGACATGACGCAGATAAGCTGGAATCCAGAACTGACAAATGCAGATTTGTGGGATATCCAAAGGAAACTTATGGATATTACTTTTATCATCCTGGCGAACAAAAGGTGTTTGTAGCCAGGAGAGCTGTCTTTCTGGAAGAAGATTATATTCTCCAGAATGACAGTGTGAGTAAAGTAATTCTGGAAGAAGTTCCAGACCCACAAACTGGCAATGGTTCATCAGATGAACCGTCAGTTTCTGAACCTGTTCAAAATGATACACAGGAACCTCGTAGGTCTGAAAGAGTACCTAAACCACTAGAAAGATATGTGGGACATATTAATTTGGATGGTTCAAGGATATTCTATAATGAGGATGATGATCCCAAGACTTACCAGGAGGCCATTGAAAGTCCAGAGGCCGGGAAATGGCCGGAAGCCATGAATTCTGAAATACAGTCCATGTACATCAACCAAGTTTGGAACTTGGTAGATTTACCCGATGGTATAGTACCTATCGGCTGCAAATGGATCTTCAAAAGAAAGATCGGTGCAGATGGACGTATTGAGACTTATAAGGCAAGATTAGTGGCAAAAGGCTATCGTCAAAGACAAGGTGTTGACTATGACGAAACTTTTTCACCCGTTGCTATGATTAAGTCCATCAGAATTCTTCTTGCCATTGCTGCCTACCATGATTATGTAATCTGGCAGATAGATGTGAAGACTGCCTTCCTCAATGGAAACCTTGAGGAGGAGGTGTATATGATACAACCAGAAGGATTCACATCCAAAGAATCTCCAGACATGGTATGCAAGTTGCAGAGGTCCATTTATGGACTGAAGCAAGCATTCCGAAGCTGGAACATAAGATTTGATGAGGCGATCAAATCTTATGGCTTCATTAAGAATGAAGATGAGTCCTGTGTATACAATAAAAACAATGGGAGCGCAATCACATTTCTGATTCTTTACGTTGACGACATCCTATTCATTGGGAATGATGTAGGAATGATGTCATCAGTAAAGATATGGCTGTCAAAGAACTTCTCTATGAAGGATTTGGGAGAAGCATCTTACGTATTAGGAATACGGATCTATAGGGATAGATCAAAGAAGATGCTGGCTTTAACCCAATCCATGTACATAGAAACCATTGTCAAAAGGTTTGGCATGGAAAATTCCAAGAGAGGTCTCATACCGATGAGACATGGAATTTCACTCTCTAAAGGTCAGTCTCCCAAGACACCTGAAGAGAGGGCAGTGATGGATAAAGTCCCCTATGCTTCTGCCATAGGGTCCATCATGTATGCCATGCTATGTACCAGACCTGATGTAGCATATGCTCTAAGTGTTACGAGCAGACATCAGGCAGATCCAGGTGATGAACACTGGAAGGCTGTGAAATGCATCCTTAAGTACTTGAGAAGGACAAAGGATTTATTTCTAGTCTATGGAGGAGGAGACTTAAAGCTGCAAGGATACACTGACTCGAGTTTTCAGTCTGATCCTGACGACAGCAAGTCAACATCAAGTTTTATTTTCACACTCAACGGGGGAGCAGTGAGCTAGAAAAGTTCCAAGCAGGAAACCACTGCTGATTCGACAACGGAAGCCGAGTATATTGCTGCTGCTGAAGCCGCCAAGGAAGCTGTGTGGATGAAGAAATTCATCGGCGATCTTGGTGTGGTGGAAAGCATATCTGGTCCCGTCCCACTGCTGTGTGACAACAATGGGGCGATTGCTCAAGCGAAAGAGCCGATGTCTCATCAGAAGTCGAAGCACATTCTGCGGCACTTTCATCTGATCAGAGAGATCATAGCTCGAGGAGATGTCGTGGTGGAAAGTGTTCCTGCAGCCGACAACATAGCAGATCCACTTACAAAGCCTTTGTCTCAAAATGTTTTTGAGCGTCACTTAGAGAATATGGGTATTCTGTATAAAAGTGATTGGATTTAGCCCAAGTGGGAGATTGTTAGTATTAGATGGTCTCAAAGCCAATCCGATACTGTGTACATGTTCAAATTATTAATAAATGGCAATAATTCATTGTGTGTAATTAATTCGATCTGTGTTTATCGTATCACGATGAAGTCCATGAACATATGCAATAGTCTTCGGATTATGATGAGATCATAATTACGGGACCGAAGACTTATAAACACATGTTCTTAATTGTTCCTAGTCATAGGATGTTTGAGATAGGACATCGAACATCCGGATAGACTAGTATAGGTTACTTCAGCTCATATGATGAGGGTGACTGATCCCATAAGTCACTTGTGTGGAGACACTATGCTGAACCTATAGGTGCTCATTGGTGAATGAGTTCACTGAACTGATCCGACTATGAATCGCTGGATGGTAATCACCTCACTGTTAACCAGCTCGATTCAATTGTCACGGTTGCGTGGATGATCCTTGGACCTGAGACTCCAAGGATACCTTGTTGGTAGGTTTCTAAGCTTTGACCTTAACTAACGAATCCCTAACTATGGGATATCAATAAGTCAAGTGATCGGGTTCAGGGAAATGCCCTCGAAGGTAATTGTGTGTTCAATACGGGTGTAGACACGCTAATTTTGACGTCATTTCGAGTAAATTTCATATCATACAATAATGCCTCGAAATGGTCTGATAATTAATCATTAATTAATTTTTATTAATCTTTTTAAGTGTCGGGTTTAACAGATGTGTTTAAGTTAATCAATTGAATTGGTTTTAATTCAAATTTGAGTTAAAATATGAAGAATTCTAAAAGACGTCTACCCAAGTGGACGCCATTTAGACTTTATTCTTATTTTAACGTTTAAATTTGAATTTTAATTAATTAATTAATTAACTAAAAGGCGTCTGGTAATGTCGACGCGTTTTAAGTTTCCTAAGTGATTTTAACTTCCCCTCCGGACGTTTATCCTTATCTTAATTAGTCAAAAAGACGTCTACACATGTGGACGCGTTTTACCTAATAAAGATAAAGATAAGTTTTCCCGGATGTTTATCCTTATCTTAATTAATCTGAAAGGCGTCAGCCAAGGTGGACGCGTTTTAGATAATTACAGATAAAGATGAATTAATTAGTATTTATCTGTCAATTAAGATGGATAAATTCGAGGTTTTTTGCTATGTTAATCTCGAACGCAAGAAATGCCTATAAATACCCTGCATGTTGAAGAGTTAAAAAAAGTCGAAGTCCATTAAGAGAGAGCATTATTATAGCGAGTTGAAGATCGAAGCAACAACGTCGGAACGCCGGAGCGCTGCCATTTCCAGAAGTCGGCGTCCTTTCAAGATCTTCATCTTTTCAAAGCTTCATCTGATTGGGCATAAGTGTTTCATTTCTGCATTTTCATTTTCATCTTCATTAATTTCATTCTTCATTCACTTCATGCAAACACACACCACAGCATAATTTTTCAAAACCTACTTGATTTAAAGGGTTTCAAAGCCACTCAACAAGTAAGTTTGATGTTCAATCATATGTCCAAAATCATGATTAGTTCAGATACTGCTTCTACTTAAATTCTCATCATCATTGTTTCTTCGTTTTCTGTTTCTGTCTCTGCTGCACTCAACAACAACGAGAGATTCGAAAGGGGAAATCAAGCGCAAAGCCAGAAAGACTTCTGGACGATCCTCAACCTCAAATTCAACGGCAAGAACAAAAAGCAAAGAAAGGGCTCTCTTTCTTCAGCCGGCTGAGGAAAGGGAACCAAGGACTCAATCTTCCGCGTTTGAACAGGTAAGCGATCATATCTCTTTTGAAACTTTTTAGTTAAAAGTTTCTGGCGATCACTGCACTTAGTTGCTATTTTTAATAGGTTAGTTTATACTAAACAACATAGATTTTTCATGTTAATCACACGGTCATTCTAAGCACCTACAACGGGATCATCCGCTCTCGGTTGTTTGAGAGAGAATGTTCCGGGAATGATGCGCTTAAAGTCCCTGGCCAGGGTGGACTCTGTAATCGATAAGGAGTTATCGGATTCAGATTAGCGGCATCTTATTCAAGTGAATCGACCAAATAGGGTTTAACAGTAAACCATGCCCTAGGTCGATTCGGGAACATTGTACGGATGAAGGATTATATCCGCGCGCTAACCGATGACAGAAAGGTTCCAATAGAGGGTTTCGATAACCCCAGTTCCATCCAGGATCACGCGATGTTGCTTGGCATCCAACGTGATCGGCAGTCTGTCCGAATTTATTGTGGGACATTAAATTCGGCTGATTAATTGAATATAAGGATATTAATTAATTCAGTGGGTCAGTAAAAGGTTACTGGACTTAATGGGCTATTAACTGGACTGGTAATTGGGCCTAGAGGGTCACACGCAAATGGTTTTCAAGTCGATGGATAATCCGACAGGATTTCGGATAAGTCTGGGTTTTTGTGAAAAACCGCAAACTGACTTTTTATAAAAGAACGGATTCTACGTCCGGGGCCAGCAACCCTGACCTAGCCGTCATTCGTTCTTCCCCACTTTTTCTCTCCTTTGGGCGTGCCGTTCCCAACTGCTCCACCTCCCGTTCGACGGGGATTCTGAATCCGCATGTCGCGGCGGATTACGCGCAGTCAGACGGGATCTTCGAGCGCCGCAGCGAGCGAGGAAGCGAGGACGATCCATCGCGAGGAGAACCGCGTGGATACCGCTAGAGGTCGGGCATCTGCGCGACTTGCGGCATCGCTCCGACGGAACCGGAAAACGGACGCGGATTCGAATCCGCGCAAGGTAAATCAATCTACATCGGTTTCAGTTTTAACGACCGAAACGGGACAGCTCCGATCCCGAAAATTTTTATTCCGCTGCGTTTTAGGATCGGATCCCGACACAGCGATCCCAACATGAATGCCCTCTCATTCGGAGTCTTAGGAGACTGCTCCTTTGAGAGAATAATTCCATGTCTCATCGGTATGAAACCTCTCTTGGAATTTTCCATGCCAAACCTTTTGACTATGGTATCTATGTACAAGGATTGGGTCATTCCAAGCATCCTCTTTGATCTATCTCTATAGATCCGTATTCCCAATACGTAAGATACTTCTCCCAAATCCTTCATGGAGAAGTTTTTTGACAGCCAAATCTTTACTGATGACATCATAGCTACATCATTCCCAATGAGTAGTATGTCATCTACGTAAAGAACTAGAAAAGTGACTGCACTCCCACTAGTCTTCTTGTACACACAAGGTTCATCTTCATTCTTAATGAAGTCATAAGACTTGACAGCCTCGTCAAATCTTATGTTCCAGCTCCGGGAAGCCTGCTTCAGTCCATAAATGGACCTCTGAAGCTTGCACACTTTATCTGGAGATTCTTTGCATGTGAAACCTTCTGGTTGTATCACATACACCTCTTCCTCAAGGTTACCATTGAGGAAGGCAGTCTTCACATCCATCTGCCAGATTTCATAATCAAAATGTGCAGCAATGGCGAGCAGAACTCTGATCGACTTTATCATGGCAACTGGTGAGAAAGTCTCGTCATAGTCAATTCCTTGCCTTTGACGATATCCTTTTGCCACCAACCTTGCCTTATAAGTGTCGATCCGTCCATCAGCATCGATCTTTCTCTTAAAGATCCACTTGCAACCGATGGGTACAATACCCTCGGGCAAGTCCTCCAAGTTCCAAACTTGGTTGGTGTACATGGACTGGATTTCTGAGTTCATGGCTTCTCGCCATTTCCCGACTTCTGGGCCTTCTATGGCCTCATGGTAGGTTTTCGGATCATCATCCTCATTATATTCTACCTTAGACTCACCTTCAGCAATATGTCCTACATATCGTTCGGGTAGTCTAGGTACTCTACCAGATCTACGAGGCTCATCTGTGTGTACCTGAACAGATTCAGGAACTGATATCTCATCTGATGATAATGCAGCTGTTTGGGGTTCTGGAACCTCTTCCAGTACTATTTTACTCCCACTGTCCTCCTGGAGAAGATATTCCTCTTCCAAGAAGACAACTTTCCTGGCGACAAACACCTTTTGTTCATCAGGATGGTAAAAATAGTATCCAAAGGTTTCCTTTGGATATCCTACAAACCTACATTTATCAGTTCGTGATTCCAACTTGTCTGGATCATGCCTCTTTACATGAGCAGGACAACCCCAGACTTTAACATGTTTAAATTCTGGTTTCCTTCCTTTCCATATCTCATATGGAGTAGAGGCCACAGACTTGCTGGATACTCTGTTCAGTAGGTATGCTGCTGACTCTAGAGCATACCCCCAGAGGGACACTGGTAATCCTGAAAAGCTCATCATGGATCGCACCATGTCCAACAAAATGTAATTCCTCCTTTCAGATATACCATTCATCTGTGGTGTATATGGAGGGGTCAGCTGAGAAAGGATACCATTATCCTTTAAGAATTGTGTGGAATTAGTACTCAAGTATTCTCCTCCTCGATCTGATTGAAGAGTTTTAATACTCTTTCCTAACTGCTTCTCCACCTCATTCTTTCACTCCTTGAACTTCTCAAATACTTCCGACTTGTACTTCATTAAGTACACATAGCCGAATCTTGAGAAGTCATCGGTGAACGTGATGAAGTAAGAAAAGCCACCTTTGGCTTGGGTGGACATTGGACCACATACATCTGTATGTATTAGTTGCAGAATGTCCTTGGCACGTTCTCCATGTCCACTAAATGGAGATTTTGCCATCTTTCCCATAAGGCAAGATTCGCATGTTGCAAACGATTCATAATCGAATGCAGTTAAATAACCATGCTTGTGCAACTTTTGCAACCTGCTTTCGCCAATGTGCCCAAGTCTACAATGCCACATGTAGGCCTGGTTCACACAATTCTTGCTCTTCTTAAGAGCATTATCAATTTGAAGATTGTAATAAGAAACATCTAATAGATATAGACCGTTGACTAAAGATGCTGAAGCTTTTGATTTATTACCATAATAAATCGAACAACTTCTATTCTCAATAGTCAACCTATATCCTATCTTGTCCAAACAAGATATTGATATGATGTTCTTTATTATGCTAGGAACATAATAACAATCCTCTAATAGTAAGGTGTCTCCCGATGGAAGTTTGAGGTTTGCTGTCCCAACAGCAATCGCCGCAACTTTTGCGCCGTTTCCTAGCCTCAATTCCACCTCGCCTTGTCTAAGCTTGCGCTTACTTGTCAGCATCTGCACATCATGGCAGATATTAGAAGCACATCCGGTATCCAATACCCAAGATGTGGAATCTCTAACTGATAAGTTGATATCTATCATATAGATATCTGAAGTTTCAGACAGCTTCACTCTTCCATGAGCTTTATCGTTAAGGAACTCCTTGCAGTTCCTCTTCCAGTGATTATACTGCTTATAATAGAAGCAGTCACCCTTCACTACTCCTTTGTCTTTGTCCTTTGATCTTTTATCGTTAGCTGTCATCTCTGCTTCAGGGGCATCTAATGCCGATTCAGCAAGAGAATCAGCTCTAGGGACAAAGTTATTGTGCTCAGATCTGAAGACATTCTTCAGGTTTCTGAACCAATCCGAGTAGATCAGGTAAGTCAAAACGACATCAAGTATGCCACGGAGTGAGTTATTCGACAACATAATTCCCTACAGGAGATAAGTAAAATCTATTTAGCAGATGTTCAATTATTAAAGTTTAAAACAAGACATGGTCTTTTATTCAAGTTTAACTCCCACTAATTTTCGACGGACTGTATAACCCTCAGTTATACAGAACGGGAGACGCCGACAATCTCCTAGTGGGGATCAGAATCTCAATGACTTGCACTACAGCCTTGTGGATAACACAACAAACTGTAATACAATCAGAGAGCACCCAACTCATGGGACTTGCAACTCCTTGCAATATCTGATCATAGCTTCGGTCCCCAGAGATTTAATGGTATTGTGGATAGCACAACAAACCACTAATTCTGGTCTAAGCTAACCATCATTACGCGACGAGCATAGATTTGCATGCAGCCCTTGTGGATACCACAACAAAGCTACATGATTCCTCTACCCCGATCTATAGGCATCTAATGCCATAGCCACAGTTTCTCATCCCAATTAAGCAGGCCTTGTGGATAGCACAACAAACCTACCTAAAGTGATTCGAATCCTATGACTATAACGATGGTGGACCACGCAGTAACTTTTTAACTACTCGCGTTACGGCTTAGAGTTTATCTGAGGGTATTTGGATAACTTTTATCTTGGTCTCTCCTAGGTGATAGTATATAGATATATCGTATATATTTATTAAATACTATAACCTGCTTTGATTCATAATCAAAAGAACAACAATGCATCTCATACATGTCATTAGTGTGGTCATGGATAGCACATTGGGTTTGATTGGAGCCAACAGTCAAACGCACACACAATCTAATTATAACATTTACATTAGATATCTCGCAATCACATAGGCAAGAGATCTCCATCTTTTCGCCTTCCTGGTTGCAGCTGTGGATCGTCATCGTTCCTTCCTCGGTTGCCTCGATCATATTACAATGAATTCTAGAATTTACAAGTAAATTGAAGAAGGCCTTATGGCGAGTACAAGAGAGAGAGGGAGGTAGAAATACATCGGAGTATGAGAGAGAGAGGTGCGCAGACCTCTATTTATTAACAATTAATAATCATCATACATCCACGATCTACACAATCCATTCATCACATGAATAAAAATTAAGTGCATATCCATGACCACAGTGTGTTTTAAACATTCCACACATGATTCAGCGCATCACATGGCTAAAACAAATGAGTTTTCAAAAATAGACAAGTTTTGGCTTTCAAAAAGCTGGGATCCAATCAAAATTGGCATTTGATTTTCGAAAACTCATTTTATTAACTTAACATGCAATTAAATCTAATTTAAAAGCAATAAACACACATCAGATGCGCACACACTCCAAATTAATAATTCCAGATTATTCCATACAAATTAGAACATTTCTAATAATCTAACACTTAGATTAAACCCCATTAATAGTCTAACAATTAGACTATTAAAAACTAATCTAACTCTTTAGATTAATTCAACAAAATTAATTATTAACTTATCACATAAATTAATAATTAACTCTAACTTGTTATTAATTATCAATCTAACAATTAGACTAGATAATTAATAAGTGTTAATCACTAATTTAATCATTAAACTAATAATTAACACAAATTAACAGTTAAGCATTAATCTAACTCTTAGATTAGTGGATAAAATTAATTATTAGTTTTACTCTTTAAACTAATAACTAGTTACTCCTTATTAAACCATTATATTAATTAATTAAAATAAATCATCAATTTAACAATTAAACTAACAATTAATTTCAATTAATTAATAACTACTAATTTAACATTTAAATTAGTATAATAAAATTAGTTATTAATTTAACATTTAAATTAATAACAAATTTAATCAATTAACAACTTCTTGTTAATTAAAATGATTCCATAATCATATTTCCCAAATAAACAAAATTAGATAATAATTTAAAATTCAAAAGATTTTGAATTAAATTAAAATCTAATTTTAAATTTATTAAATGGACTAATAAGGAATAATGGGCTTCATATGGGTTTATTTGGGGTTTTAAGAGGGTAAAACAGGTTTAATTAAAAAACCCTATAGGGCTCAGCCCCTTGTGCCATCTGGCTCGAGCCAGTGGCTCGGCCTGGTTCGAACCCTGGCTCGAGGCTAAGCGCAGCCAGGCCTAGCCTGGCCAGACCAACAGACCGGACCGGCCCAGCCGGTCAGACTAGCTCGGGACCGGCCGGTTCGCCCTCTTCCCCAACCTGAAACCCCAGAACCGAAACCCTAAAACCTGTTGCAGGCCGGCGGCTAGGGTTAGGGTGCCGGCGGCCAGCCCCCCCCCCCCCCCCCCCCCCCCCCGGCGGCGCCGACCATGCCGGCGGGCTCCCCGGCACCGGCAGGGTCACCGGAGAAGCCCTATCAAGCTCCCGGCCAAGCCCCAAAACATGGAATTTTTGTGGTTTTGCAGGGTTCCAAAAACCGAATTGGGGCTCGAATTTTACAGCTTTTCAAGGCCACCCCGACGCCGGAAAAATACCGGATGTGCAGTGGTGACTATCACTTAAAGATCCGGAGTCTTGGCCAGCCATCCCAACGCTTGGGAAGCCGATTGAAGCTGCCGTAAACTCGCCGTTCTTCGTCTCACGAATAATACGAAAAACCTCAAATAAAATCCGAAAAATCACAGAAAAATAATCAAATTATTTGTGTTCATCTCATGAACACTATTCTATCATTTTAATCGGATTAAACACATGGAATAACTCAAGAAAAATTAATTTCGAAAATCGAGACGGGACGAGAAACAGTGGAACCTGGCTCTGATACCACTGTTGGGTTTTCTCGGTTTCTCCGGATCGCTCACGCAGCGGAAAACAAAAATATTTACAGCGATCCGTTCCCGTTTCAAAATCTAAAATACGATAATCGGATTATCGAAGATCTCACCGTGTGCGGATTCGAATCCGCAGCCGTTTAGTTTCGTCGGTGTGACACCGCAAGCCGCGCAAACGCCCGGCCTCTAGCGAAGTCCACGCGATCCTCCCCGCGACGGATATCCTCGAGTTCGTCGTTCTTCGCAGCCCACGAAGCCCCCGCCGGTCGCCGCAATGATCGCCGCAGCGCGCGGACGATTTCCCGTCGAACGGGATTCGGAGAAGCGGCGGAGCAGATCTGGATCTGCTTGGACGCCAGAGAAGGACAGAAACTAAGGAGGGGCGGCTAGGGTTAGCAGCAACTTGGCCTGCTCAGCCCGTTCGCTATGTTTTATACTAACCGCGTGGTTTTTCATAAAAACCCCCGGTTTGTATAAAACCCACTTATTTATCCATCGCCTTGAGAATCATGTCCGTGTGACCCTCTAGGCCCAAGTACCAGTCCAGTTAATGGCCCAATAAGCCCAATGACTCATCACTGACTTTATTAATTAATTAATAACCCTTTATTAATCAATTAATCAATCGAATTGATGTCGCACATCGAATTCGATCGGGCCTCCGATCACGTTGGGTGCCAAGCAACACCGCGTGAACCCGGAAGGTATTTGGGGTTAAGTAACCCACTCTTGGAACCTTTCCGTCGACAGTTACCGCGTGGATATAATCCTTCATTCGTACAATGCTTTCGAGTCAACTCAGGGTATGGCGAGCTGTCAAACCCTAACCGGTCGACTCACTTGGATTGGATGTCGCTGATAAATATCGGAAAACTCATTTCTCGATATTATCGTCCGCCCTGGCCAGGGACTTTCGCTCATCCTTCCTAGAGCATTCTCTCTCTAAGTACCGAGAGCGAATGATTCCTTATTGACACACAATTCCCTTCGACGGTATTCCGCTGTACCCAATCCTTGGCGTATTAGAATCCCATAGCTAGAGATTCGTAAACCAAGGTCAAAGCACAGAAGTCCACCGCCAAGGTGTCCTTGGTGTCTCAGGTCCGAGGACCATCCACGCAACTGCGACAATAGAATCAAGCTGGTTGACAGTGAGGTACAATACCATCCAGCGATTCAGTCGGATCAGTTCAGTGAACTCATTCTCCAATGAGAACCTACAGATTCGCCTTAGTGTCTCCACACAAGTGAGTTATGAGATCAGTCACCCTCATCATATGAGCAAGAGTAATCTGTACTAGTCTAACCGGATATCCGATGTCCTTCTCAGATATCCTCCGACTATGAACGATTAAGAATATGTGTGTTTAAGTGATCAGTCTCATTAGTATGATCTCATCATAATCTGATCACTATAGCACATATTCACGGACTTCATTATGAAACGTTAATTAATGCGATTTACACATAATGAATATTATGCCATTATATTAATAAAATGAACGAGATTTATATAGTCAGATTGGCTTGTAGGCCACCTAAACTAACAGCAATACCATATACTTTGCCAAACCCCTGCATCCTATATTGGAACTATAACCAACCTCAAGTATAAAGGGTACAATGGCTTTGATGACATAGCCCACTTGAAATGTGCATTTTATCTCCACTGAATAACCTGTTAGGTATGATTAATTTTGAGTCCAGTTCTTATCGTTGTAAATTTTGTTGGGACTCAATAAGTCCAGAGAGGAATAGAATTTTTCAAAATCACTTCTTATTGAGAATTAAAAAAGCAATGTATAAGAGATTTTTTTAAAATCTTTTTTTCTCTGTACTGTGCACTGATTGAGTTCAGTCCAACTTTATACATAGAAGATCTCTATTCTTAATTTTTGAAGTAACTCTCAAACAAGACAAGATGGCATAGTATCCCCTCGACTTGAGCACCGGGAAAAATTATAGATGAGCTGCACTAATTTTTTATAGTCCTGGCAGTGGGAGTACCATTTGCTAACCTGTCTGATCACAAGTACGCATAGTAAATAATTACATGTCTCTGACGTCCACACTCTTTTCTTCCATCGGCTGCTTGGCGGAGTATTTCCTAGTACAGGCGTCAGCTCCCAAAAGATTGTCTTCTTCATCGGTCAGGGTCGGAGAACTGCTCCTTTCAGCTAAACCTTACTCTGATCTTTCAAAGGTAAACCTTTCATTAATTGGTGAAGAATATTTAAACTTGACAAAGAGGACAGAGCTTCGAGTAATCTTTTATTGATCGGTTAATGTGAGCGATATAAGATGTTGTGAATACGATCCATTATTTTTCCTCTTTCTACCATTTTAAATTTCGTGTCGTGTTGGAATCACTGGTTCTTTTTCATCTCTATTAATCAAGGAGGAAGCTCGAATAACAATCAGTTCTCCCAAAAGGATATTCTAACATCAATACGTACGTACATAGTGATTGCTAAACAGTTATCTTGCACATTGACGGGAATAAGCCTCGATTATACATGTTCACTTTTCTTGATGAAATATAGCTTCATGCATATATTCCCTTAAAATGCTCCTCACATATCTGGGGATGGCTGTTTCTTATTGTTCCACAATGAACCAACCTCAGGATGAAGGGAAGAATCAAAAGACATGGAATAGCTTAACAAATTACCTTAAAGGAGCAAGAATAATACCATTTGAAGCGGAAATAGCCTAGTGATATTCTTCATCTCATACCATTAATTTCTTAGATATTCTTCGCATCTTTATCACTCATGCCAAGTTAGACAATGGTGGATCCAGTATTCATTCAGTGGGATCCTGAGACCTTACTAAATTTTGTCAAATCTATGGACCCAATCTAAAACAGTCTAGTTTGGGATTCTCCCGATCCAACCTAGGACCCCACTAGCTTAATTCAAGACCCATATAACCTAGTTTAAGACTCCACTGACCTAGCTATGCTTATGACTTAATGTTCGAGTGACCTCACTAGACAAAATTTCTACATCCGTCATTAGTGTTACAAACCCAACACCAGATGGAATTTGCTACTTATGATAAGTACATATGCTGTTAGAGATGTGATGAGTATCCCATAGGAGAGAATGCCTTAAGGTAGTAAAAGTGGCCTTATCCAAGTTTGAGTTTCTAACTTGGGTGCGGGCACAAAACTAAGCACAGAATATCGTATGGCACGCGATATAAGCAACACAAGTGAGCTGGGCTTTAGGCATGGAATTCACAATTATATAAGATCTTTTGATCTTTTTGCAGCCACAAGCCACACTCTAAATAATGGGGAAAAAACAACGAGTCTATATAAAAAAGTGAAGGAGTAAGTAAATAAAGGGATCGATGAAACCTCCCTCACTTGTCCACGTGCATGCATGGGAGACAAAACCAGCAGACATCCCTAAGAACATATATCCCACTCAACAAAGTCGTCTTCAACTCAAGCGTGTTTAAACCGATGTTTATCCTCTACTTAACTATCCTCCTATACATGTACAAAAATTTCAATTGCCACATCTACCATCTGACTCTGAATGCATTCATTTCTTAGAGCTTATCCATTAGATGGATGACATGTTACAACGACATCCGGACGTCTGGCTGGGCCATGCGCAAGAGAGAAAACAAGAAGATATAGCAAGGGGAAGAAAAGAGGAAGAAGAGGAGTGGAGAGAACACAAACATAAAAGCCAACCCCCTCCACATGGGGAGCTCTTTATCAGAGTAACGTGGGCTCCAAGGAGCTAAAAAGAACTCCTCCATCATGCGCAAGTGAGCCCCCAACTAGACGCCTTCATACACGTGCCAAACTCCTCCCCACCCGCGTGGGACCGCTACTGCTTCCAGGGTTTTCGAAGGATTCGGGAACTACGAGGGCAGCTATGCGAGGCCCCCACCACCACCCACCTCCACCTCTACACCTCCCCGCAGCGCAGGTAACCGCGGCTGGCATGTACGTGCGGGAGAGCTGTCAGACACGAGCGCTGTGACAGCGACGCTGCAGCTCCCCCGGGCTGGCCGCTCGGCGACAGAGGAGATTGTGCGTGTGCGGGAATTTTCGTCTCGCCAGGCAGGCAAACGCTGCTGCACATGGCCTCCTTGTGGGGTTTTCTCATGCCATCTCTCTCTCTCTCTCTCTCTCTCTTACCCATTTAAAAGTCTTGCCTTCTCCCTCACAACCTACACCCAACTCTCCCTCTACTTCCCTTCCATCTCCTTGGCATGGAGGGTTCTTGGCTTCGGGCGAGGAAGAGGAGCCGGAGCGCGGTGGCTGCCCGGCTCAGGAGAGCGGCGCAGTCCCGGCGGGCTGGCATGGTGGGGAAGGAGAGGAGGCGGCGGGCAGCTACGTGGGGCGCCGTGGGCAGGAAGTTCCGGGAGCTCCAGGCGCTGGTTCCTGGCGGGGAGGGGCTGCACGCCGACCAGCTCTTCCTGCACACCGCCGGCTACATCCTCCACCTGAGGCATCAGATGCATGTCCTGCGAGCGCTTTCGGAGCTGTACGTGCCGTGACCCGTCCTCCTCCGTGGCCGGGTTCTTCTACTCGTCTGTGTACCCCCAGTCCGGTGTAGCTTTCACCAGTGTAACTATATCGCCAACTTGAATTTATATTCGTATAAACGGTTGATATCTATTTGAGTTTGGAGGAAGGCTTACGCTCCTTTCATTTTTCATGATCTCTAACCTTTTGCTCGGTAGATCTCAGTTGATCAGCTCATTCTTTTATTCTTAATTCAGTTTGCAATAGATCTTATTGATGTCAGGATCGCTTGACATGTTATATTCCTCATAATTAAATTTGAGGGAAACAAGCTTTTTTATCTTCCTCTCTCGGATCCTATGTTTGAGGTCTGTCAAGGAGTCATCATCCTCTCATGTTGCTGTCGCTTTCTCCTCATCATTTAGCACCTTGTTTCAGTAGGAAAGAGCTAGAATACAGCCTTACTTTTGGCGGTAAAACATATATAAAACAAAGTGTATTTGTTTCCTACTCGTCTTTCTTCCCCTTTCTTGTTAAGTCCATGAACAAGCACAGTTAGCCTTAAGAGGAATGCATGACTTGAATGTATCTTTTCCTAGTCTAAATTCCTCTCATTTCAAATTATTTGATGATATGTCGTTTTATATGCTTCTGATTCATCCATGTGCAGCCTCTGGCATCTGCTTAAATTGTAGATATGAGCAAATTATGGCATTAAGATTTTCAAGGTTTAACAAGGCTTAGCTCACTCGTCGTATTTGATTTGGTATTCCTACCGTTCTTTTTTATTTTAGACCCTAAAAAATTCCAAATATTAATAAAGGTTTAGGCTACACCCATTTCATCATATTTGATATTTATTTTGTTTCCATGAAATCTCTTTCTCACTCATATCTCCAGTCCAAAAAATGTATTAATTCCTATAATGAATGGGTCCCACGTCACTTATTTGAGTGGGTTTCCTATTATGTATAGATTAGATATATCATGGAAAAGAAGGTGGGTACTTCTTACACAATTGTGCCCCGATAAGTAAGATTTCGAGTAAGTGTTTATAGAATTTTCTTTTGTCCGAAAAAACGATTCATCAAAATAATGAGTCACTTGGAATCAAATTATCATGAGTATCCCCTAATTGCTTATAAATTCGCTAGCATATTTTGGACTTTATTTTTTTTGCTTCTAGGATTAAAATTGGATGATAAGAAAGACTATCAAATCTTCCTAATTTAATTACTTATTGTATACTACTAAAGTAGTTAGTGTGATTTTTAATGCAATAAGTATTATATTTGAATCGATTTGTAGTACTACGATGAAAGTTGTAAGTTGTGTTTGGAAGGAGTTATTCTCTCCCGGTCCTGTTCGCTAGAACCACTTCGTTCACTCTTTCTTTGAATGTCTTGCATTGGTTATTTTTGTTGAATCTAGATTATTTTGGTGATCGATTCCAATCTTTTTGACTTGTTTCTACACAACCAAGGTTGAAAAGATTGGAAAAGTCAATTTGTTTTTGTTTGTGTTTTTTATTTATCCACTGGATCAATCTGATTGATTCTTTGCACCTAATTTTTGTGTACGATGATACTATGATTTCAATCCGATTGATTCTTAACAAATTAGTATCCGCAATTTGCGAAAGTCGTTCAAGTTATATAAGAAATCGATCATCCTATGGAGCGGAAGATTGTTTCTTTCTTAAAGATCTTCTTAAAAGTATGATTTATAACGGTTGGTCTAGGTAAATCTCTTTTTAGTCCTCCCCAACCTCATGGACGGAAGCAATCAAACAAACGCCCGGCATCCCTTGAATTTTTAGAACCAGTAGCGGGAGAGGTGGGAGTAGAGACAGTTTTTCCGTTTTACTTATTTCCATTTAAGCCCGCAACTTTCCTTCGCTTGGATCCATATCAAGGAGCAAAGCAAAGCTCACGTTCTCAGCTCGGATGGTACTGCTGTTAACGGTTACTAGGTTCAATTCTTATTTCAATTAATTATACATTACTACTTGAAATTCCCAGGAAAGGAGCCACGGTATTATTAACAACACACCGAAACCAATAGGTATTCACCTTGTTGAGAAGAATTCTAATCGTTACAAAAAAAAGGGCACTGGAGACAACTGTGAGTCGTGGCTGGAAGAGCAAAAGCCGTCGCTACTTACTAATAGCGACAACTTCACAGTCGTCGCTTCGCCGTGGCCGTTGACCCCATGGTTGTAACATTAGTGATTGCTCAAACAAAGCCGACGCAATTATATTAATAACAACGGATTAAACCACCATCGTTACTGGATAAGGCTTTAACCATCCCAACAAGATTATTTAAAAAAAAAAAAATTGAAATACTAATTGCAATTTAGAAATTTAATAGCTACGATCATCGCTACTAACTCTGCTTAATTTAGAAAAATGAAATTAAACTTAATAGCCATATATGGTAAAAATCGTCGCTATTCAAGATTCACGACGGCTGTTTGTCACCACTACTGTTAGGTCTTCGAATTTAAAATATTAATAGCTACGGCTGTTCCGTTGATATTATATGTTAGTGACTTGTATAAGCCGTTGCGAGTAATCTTTAATGATGGTTTAAGCCTTCAATTTACAACTTGTTAAAAGATAAACATAGTGATAAACTTTACAACCAACACAACCACAACAAACACACCAATGTAATGCAAAATAAATAACAACTGAAGTTTACAAAATCATACCACAAATATAATACAAATGTCCAAATAATGTACAAGATAATAAAAATTAATGACTCTATCTGTCTCACTCATCCTCACCAAAATCTCCCTCTTCCACCGCATCCTCATCCTCATCCTCTTCAACACCTACATCCTCCTCAAACGGCATAGGCGGTGCTGGTGATACTAGTGGTCGTCTCCCACTTCCCATCATATATAGTAGCATCTATTGTAACTTGAATCTTCTGGTCCATGTCTACCTTCATCTTTTCTTGCCTCCAATCTAGCTATGTCTGCAGTATAGCTCTACTGTGATGCCATCTGTTGGTTCTGTAGTCGAACTTCTATATAGCTCCCACTCTTTTGTGATAATATTTTAAACACAACGAAGATGCTTATTAAACATGATCTACTGCTTATATTGATCCTTCTGTGCAAAATTCTAATGAACATGATCTTCTGCTTATTAAACATGATCTTATAATTAGGAATGAGGAAAAGGCCAACACTGAATAGTTAGTAGTTCTATTCCTTGGTTCCAAAGGTATATATTGCATAACTCAAAAAGTAGCTTCCCACCCACATGGAATTTTGACCGACCGCACCCTAAAGCTGACATTCGGCAGCGGCGGATAAAATAATACATATATTTAACAATAAATTGATAGTATTTGGGGCTTATGGTGAATTGGTGATGATAAAATAATATATATGTATATATATATATCAAATCTATTTTGTATGGTTGCAGTACTCAATCTAAAACTTCTTGAAATGGATAATTAATTACGTATATGTAAACAGTTATTTTAGCCGTCGACAAATAAGTCTATTGTAAACGATGAATTCTTAGCCGTCGACTAATATATTATTTGTCAATAAGTGTTCTTAGCCATCGACATGTACTCTCTGACAAAATCTATCTTCCTTGTAATGATATTCCACATATTAAAAATAGATTGCACAGTGCTACTTTCCTATTCTTATCACTAGCAATGGTTTACAAATTATCTGTACATCAATTTATATATCACTTTTTCAATTTGTGAAGAAAAACTATTTGAACTCCACAAATTAAACTTGAATGGGGAATTTACACCAACATCCTATGAGCTTCACCATTAGTTGGGAAGGAAACCAAAAATTTCTAATAGTACGTGGTAAGGAAATGGCCATGTGATCATCTGTGGTGAGTTGTTTGTTAGTTATCTGAAGGTGGCCTATCCTTAGAAGATACATGAACCACCACCGTCCTTGCGCACTGGGGACAGAACTGAGATCCTCTACGTCAAGATTTAGACTGAACTCAATCAGTAAAAAGAGAGGAAGGAGGTCAAACAATGCCAAAACCCATCCCACCCACGTCTCAGTGATCAACTCCTCCGGACATAGGGGCACCCTCGTCCTAGGCTCCAAAACATCAACCTGCACGTTACTTTTTATGTTGAGAGAGAGAGAGAGAGAGAGAGAGGGGGGGGGGGGACGGGGAAGGGAGAGATGCATATAGAGAGAGAGAGATGTACTCCCGGATCTTTGGGATGAGCCTATACACCTTTAGGATCCGTAGAGGACGGTCAGCAAAGGATCCATCCACAGAGGACGTTTACACCTATCTAACCACCCCCTTATTGTCGAACAGCTCTTGGGAGAACCTAATAGTTGTACGAACGATCAAACCAAAGAGGATGCAGAAACCTGAGAGCATCCAAGATAAAAGGAAGAGAGAACGCACTGGGTCTGGGGCAATGCTGCAAGGGGGGCGCTGCAACCTGCACTGGCAACAGACAGGTGGGGGCGGAGGATGCAACGATCTAAGCATGCGCCAAAGCAGAGGATGAGAGAATGGATTGGGCGATCTCAGCGCTTGCCAGAGAGAGGAAGAGGGAATGGATCAGGAGATATGAGCACATCCCAGAGCAAACGGATCTGGATCATTGTGAGGGTGTCGCTGCAACCTCTACTGGCAACAGAATAGAGGAAGAAGGGATCAGGAGGTGCTGCGAGAGTGACCTACATTAGGATCGGAAGGTGCTGCGAGGCCGAGTTGGGCTGACGGCTCTGCGAGGGCAACGTTAGAGTTTGGAGGGGAATTTGAGGGAATTTAACGGCGGAAAGGGTTGGGGACTGCTAGGGTTGAGAAGGCCAAAATATGGATTTGGTATCCTTTGATAGACATTAAAGTTTTTTTAATGGCAATATCTTTGTCGCCCCTTAAACTTTGCTACCAAAAACTGCTGTTCTTGTAGTGAGAGAGAGAGGGAGAGAGAGTTACCGGTTTTGGCCAAACGGACACGGCACGGAGGCAGCGACACAAACACGGCATGGCAGTGGCGACCGGAGATGACCCAACAGTGGCAGCGGGCACGCACGCGGCGGCGGGGCAATCGTGAGAAGAAACTGGGAGGAGAGAGAGAAACCCAAATCTGCAGTGGCAACATGAAAAGGGGGCGGGGCAGGATTAGAGAGGGGGTGTGCAAGTCCAATCACCCTGTACAATTAGTCTAAGTAATCAAATCAGTCAAGTAGACGAATTGATATGACCACTTTTATTATATTTTGATTGACAAGTATAATTTTCGATTGACAAATACAACTTCGATTGACAAACACAACTTTCGATTGATAAATACATATTTTGAATGACAAATCTAAGTTCAGTTTTAAAATTAGTCGCAGGTTCTTAAAACCGTAAGTAGGTCTTTAAAACCGTAGGGATAAGCCATGAATTTTTAGAATATGAAATTTTATAGATCAAAAATTCGTAAATTCACAGTGGAAACTAAAGTAACGGATTGATAGATTATAGTTCTAAAAATTATGTTTGATCACTTTTGAAAATTAAAATATTATTTTTTATATAATACAAAATAAACATTCAATAGATTTTCATATCCTATCTTTAGAACATAAAGAACACTCCCCTCTAATACTTTTCAATCACCTTTTAATATTCTAATCTCGATTTTTTTATAATCTAATGTTTCTCCTACGATCTCTAAACCTCAAAGAACAATAATCTATCTATTAGAATCAATTTTCAAATAGAACAATATCAAAACACTTATCTTTCTCATGAAGAACACTATATTCTTACCTCTTAACTTGAGGCCGTCTGCAAGAGGCTTTATGTACTATCCCAATGCCTCATATATACTCTTGTGGCTTCCTAATACTACTCACATTAAGTTCTCAAAATTTCCAAGTCGAACTCAAATCATCATTTGCTTAACCAACAAGCTAAAACATTCCAATTCAAACTAGGAAGCTAAATTTTCGCGCAGAATGAGTTTTCTCCCTTAACCTCCCTACGATTCAACCCATTAGACATCTAAACTAGCTTTCGTCCCTTTTGATAAAGTTATAATATTTTATATCTTCTTTCCAACCATATATGCCATGCCATTTCTAGACATTTATGCGCGAAGTTATTGTGTTCACAAAACAACTCTTGCTCACAGTTTTCAGTCCAAAAAATTTGACCAAGTGTTAGAAACCAACTAGTTTCCTAAATGAGATATCAATAGACTTAATGGGCCTACATTAACTTCATTGTTGACTTACCCATTCTAAATATATTATTATATCACTAATTATTTATTAATTATATTTAATTATTATTAATTAAATAAATAATATAAATAGACTTAATTAAGTCTTAATAGGTTCTAATTAGGCCTAATAAATTAAATATTAACTAAATGAGCTAAGTAAATCAAAATATATAAATGAAATGAAATTGGTTCAATATATAGGTCATAAGATAGAGAGTCCTCAGTACTAGCGGGCTCAATGATGGGCGTTCTATTTCTAACCTTAGTTCTCGTTATAGCCATAATCTGAAAACCAAATAAAATTTAATTAGCTTCCATCTTTTGGAATTTAAACCTATCCCAATTGTCCTACGTACACTCTCAAGATCAATTTGTTATGGCTTCTGATCAGATGTTAATTGTTAATATTATCTTATAATTTGCATGTTCTGATACCATATTATTATGTCTCCGATCCAATTTAGTCATTTAGACTCACTTCAAATTCAAACTACGTAACTACAGAACCAAAAAATATATTAATCGGATATGAATGATGAGAGACAAATAACCAAAACAATAAATATGTAATTTACTATCAAAATAATCTAATAATTAATTATATTGCCAATGCTAGAATCTTCAAAGTTTACATCATATCTCAGTGGAAGCAACTCTCAACTTACCAAAGAAATAGAAAAGTACATTTCATCTCTCAAACTCTAATGCATCAAATTCACTAAATAAAAAGATAATTCTATCTAGAAAATCTCAAGAAGAGTCTGAGCCAATTTCCTTAAGCAAAGTCCTCCTTAAGAGCTAACTCTTTTTCCTCAAACTCTAAAAATATTAATAGGTTTATGGCAATCACTTAGTAGGCAAATCAAATCTATCAAATACTAATATATAATAATTGAAAAAGAGATGATAACAAATATACATGATTCATAGTTGTGCATATATACCAAATAAGAACATACTATAAAAATATGGTCAAATATAAGTTTATCAAATCAATTGTATTTTCTAATAGCATGAACAGATCGACTAACATATAACATATATAGCATAATCGAATTCCTATCTTACTGAACAAATCTATTAACCATGAATAGAATATATCACATATCGAACTGAACATATCTAACAAACATATAGTAAATTATCATGACATTGTAGCTTATCAAATCAGATTCATGTTACAGATCATATGGTCAGAACATATTCATAATTTTTCAAAAGATATTTAATCAGAACGAATATGAATTTTCAAACAAATAAGCTTAGATCAAGGATAACTGAGTAAGGATATCAAATGAATGAACTAAGTAGATTATAAACTGAATTATGATTTAAACAACAAATTATGTTTCATATTTATGTACTAAATATATCACAAACTAACATATCAAACAGATATACATCTAACCACCATATAGGGAGCCGAACAAATAAATATCAGAGTATATAGACAAGAATGTTAAGGTCATGACACATGCATAAACGGGACTTTATTATCCACCTGAAAAAATGATTACAGATTTAGAATTGCCAAGATTTTCCCGTTGTCCACGGGCAGAACTTATGTACAGACGTTTATGAAATGAGCTTCAATCTCCTTAAGATGACAATGTCTAAACATATATCAAACAAATATGTACAAATATATTTTCACAGATTTCAAACTTATTATGGATCTGAAAATTCTAATAGACAAAATGATATATATGCATGAGTCAAAATATACTTATTTATATACAAAATAGCTATTTAAGAGTCAAATAGGTCATATATGCAGAAAACCAGAGTATAGTTAATCAAGTTAAATTGCTTGACAGAAGAATATACTACTTAATTTTTCTCAGATTTTTCGAGCAAAGAACTATATTTTTCGACTAATAAAACTAATTTTTAGAGTTGAAAAATAAATAATTAAGGCCAAAAATAGCAAACAGATTCTATAAATTATCGAACTTGGTGAACAGGTCAAATATCTAAAATGAAATATATGGATAAAGTTTTAAGCAAATCGGACATCGTTTGAGTGATTTAGAACATTGTGTTGCATATGAAGAACTTAAGTAGATTTTAGGTAAGAGAATAAATAGCAGAATAATTACAAATAAATGTTTACAAATTATAAAAATTTTAGGCACTTAGAGTTCATCAAAATAAAGTTGTAGTTAAAAATTCAATTCATTTGACCAAATAACGAAGGAGTTATGGTCAATCTAAATTCAAATTTAAAAATTGGTCATAGGTTCTAAAACCTGTAGCTAAAGACCTTCATAACCGTAGCTAAAGGTGATCATAACCGTGGGGACCCCTTAATCTTTATGTAAAACTCACGTCATGAATATTGGGTGTAATTTTAAAGTCGCCTCAAGGACCTGTGACATGTTTTAGACATGTTTAAGGGTGCCATATCAAGCTGATGCGTTCTTATTTGCATTACCTATTGCTGACGTAATTAAGGCTCGTCAATCTGAACTTAGGAAAATCAAGGTTTTAGAGTAGAATACATGAATCTAATGGAAATAAAAAATTTTTAAATTGTATATTGATGTTCCATAAAGATGTTTTGACCACTTTTAAAAATAAAAATCATATTTTTATATTAATACAAAACAAGTATTTCAAGGGTTATGATAGCCTTCCTTTAGAAGACGAAGAACGATCTCAAATCCTAGCATCCCTTACAGCTACCCACGATTTCTCCCTTATCTAATCTCCTTCCCACATCCTCAAAACTTTCAAAAAAAAAAATTCATGAATTAAAATTAAACCCCAATAAAATTATCTAAGAAACATTATCTTTCTCTCCAAAGAATAGTATGTTCTTACAGTAAACTTGAGCTACATGCAAGAGGACTCATGTACGACTCCAAAGCTCTATTTATACCTCTTTCGCTTCTTAATAGTATTCAAATCAAGTTCTTTTTATTGTAAAGTCAGACTCCAATAGATGGAGTGTTAATCAATAAGTAAAGTGAATTTGTTTGCAACAAGGAACATGAATTTCTGCACACAATGGGTTTCCTTAACTAAAACCCCTCGAATTCGACCCCTTTAATGACTGAACTAGATAAATGTCCTTTAGACAAAGTTATAGTTCTGTGTATCCTCTTTCCAGCCATATCTAGTATGTAAAATTTAGAGTTTTATGTGCGAAGTGATCACATCTCTAATATACTACTTTCACACCATTTATAAAGTCTGAAATTTGACTAAGTATTGGAAACAACTAGTTTCCTAATTAGGTCACTAATGGGCATATTGGATCTTATTGGACTTGGACTAATGACTTATCCATGCTAAACTCATTATTATATTATTAAATAATATTAAATGTGTTTAAATCATTTTAACCTATTAATTGACTTAACTAAATTTATGTAAATCTAATTGGACTTAATTAACCTTAGCCCATTAACAAATTAATGGATTTAAGATCTAGGATATAACATAATTAAACTAACATACATAGTAACATATATTGTATGTAAATATTATAATGATATTATATATATATATATATATATATATATATATATATATATATATTTATGTTATGATTTTCTTACAAGTATACACACAATATGCACTGTATACTAATTATTTACAAACAAAATACTTTATATGTATTATTAATATGGATATATATATATATATCTATACATGCAAACAATTAGAAGAAGGGGGAACATATTATACATAGACAAAGATAGAAAGAAGAGTGAGAGAGATATATAATTATAAATCATTGTACTTAATTATTAACAAAAAAAATAATGGTGGACATTAAAATGGCATAATAGCAGTTGGATAAATTTTAACAGGGATGTAAATGATATGAGCCAAGGCAAGAGAGACACACACTAAAACTTGTTTGGGAAGAAGAATGCACTTTTAAATTAAACATACATAATATTATCCAAAATATATATTTTACTTTTTTTCTTTTTAATCAATTTTTGTAGCTTATATGATTAAATAACTACTTAGAATATAAATCATAACAATAATAATTTTTAATTATTTTGCATGTTACAGGGGTGTCTTTTGAGTAATGGCGACGGCTAAAATCATCACTGCTACCCAGTAGTGACAGTTGAACCCAACGTTGTTAGGAAAAACGAATTTGACAAATTAGTAGCGACGGGGACAACTGTCATTAATCAATTATAGCGACAGTTCACACTAGGGCTATCAACGGTCCAGGCCTCGGTAGACCCATTCATTTTCATACCTAAAATGAATGCACCTAGACCCAGTTCAGACCCAACAAGGGTCATGGGTAAATGGGTCGGGTCTTGGGCCTACTTCTTATTTATTTGATGTTGAAAGATAAATGGGCATGATATAGAATTTATTTATCTTAAATCTCTATGTGCCAGATAATTGAGTTTGATTTTAGGTCCAAATTCTAAGAAATCGGCTCACACTTTTTTGCAATGTATGACAATAAAAAGCTTAATGGGTAAACGGGTATACCGAGACCCATAACTAACGGGTCCAAACGGGTCTATTAATAGGCCTAGGCTCCTTTTGATAGCCCTAGTTCACACTATCGCTAATAACCTATTTACAACGGTTTAACCTATCGCTACATAAACAAGTAAATGGAGATTATAACAAGCTATAGCGATGGTTACCCCCGTG
This sequence comes from Zantedeschia hybrid cultivar, assembly GCA_030544215.1. Lineage (NCBI taxonomy): Eukaryota > Viridiplantae > Streptophyta > Magnoliopsida > Alismatales > Araceae > Zantedeschia > Zantedeschia hybrid cultivar. The sequence goes on along the minus strand of JARZZO010000013.1, from coordinate 6,231,466 downwards.
ACGCCTATATAACTGTGACGGATCAGTGTTGTCGCAACTATATAATAGCTATGTAAGACAAGCGTCACTAATAATAGGAACAAATGGACCCTATACTAGGTCCACCGGATATTGGCGATGACTTATAGGATGTTGCATGTCACTACAAAAATAGAAAATTAGCATTACTACACCTTTTCGTCGTTGCCAACAACCATAGCCAATGGACCCACAACCATGCTCCACTGGATATTGGCTACGATTTTTGCTATTTGTAATGATGGTGTAGACACGTTAATTTGGCTTCACACTGAATAGATCTTATGTCATATTTAATGCCCTAAAGTGATCTTTAATTTAATCATTTGAGTGATTTCTACTAATTATTTCTTGAATTTAATTAAGCCTTTTGATTCGCATCTACCACGCTAGGCGCCATTCAAGTCTAGCCCTAATCGATTTACGAACTAATTTTTGATTAATTATTGGATATTTTGAATCGCATCCTTCATGCTCGATGCCATTTAGAATTTTAATCTGAGTTGATTAACTATTTTAATTTTTGAATGGATTACTATTCAATTGAATCGCATCCACCATGATAGATGTCATTTAAATTTTTCATATTTAACTTTGATTGTCATTTCCTTTTTAGCCCTTCTAAAATACGTCCTACTTGGTAGACGCCTTTCTAAAAAGCTTCTTCGTGATTAGACTCGATTTAGTTGCGTATCCCACAAGGCCCAATCCAGGCCAAATTTAGCAATTTAGTTCTAATATGATTTCTTGGATTAATCTAAAGTTGGGGGAGAGTTTTATAAGGTTTTCATGTTGTGGGGTGTCTTGGAGTCGAAGAATTCTATTTTTCATTGAATTATTGTACGGATTAGCTATTTATATATACATGAATGCTTTGAGACCTCAAAAAGATTGGACAATTGATCATTATGAGTTCTACGAAAGAGAGTAGAGAGCCCTCTGCTCTTTGCAAGAAAATCAACAACTTTAGAGTCCCTCTTTCTCTCCTAGAAGCTTCTTTCTCATTGAAGGGTGACTTCAACCAAGGGTGCCTTTTGGAGGAGCCAACTTCTTCTTCTTTTTCTTCTTGTTCTTATTTTTTCATTAGTTTAATTACATACATCACATCTTCATCACACATATCACTCATAAATTCCTTTCCCTTTACATATAGGGGTTTAAAACAAAAAAGATAAAAAAGTGAGTTTCTAGCTTAGTTGCATGTTTAGTTCTCATTTAGAATAGATACTACACTAATTACAAGCTCTAATCATATTTTTATTTGTTTATTTATTTGCAAAATACATCAAAAAAAGTGAAAAGCTAAAAGAAAAAGAGGCTCTTATTCTTTGATCGGCTAAAGAAGGAGAAAGTTAAGAATTCACAGTCATGCCAATAATCCAAGGTACACATGCGATCACTCTTCTATTTCTTTGAGAATTTCATTTTTTGGCGACTACAATCTTAATGTTTAAGAACGGTATTTAAATTTTAATTTCAATAGCACATATTGAGCACTCAAAACTTTTTAGCGATCACGGTAGGACTAATCGTACTATTCTTTCTCTTTTTTTATTCACTCTCTTTTTACACTCGACACCTCGTGTGTCACCTCCTTTTGCACCATCGTGTGCTCTCCATTGTGCTCCTTGAGTACATTTATTTCACTCACTTTTATCCCTCGTGCACCACGTGCACATCTGCTTTAGAATGGAAAATTAGCCCAATTTGATCCCTTTTTATGTTACGATGGGCATTTTAGTCTTTAATGTCTATCTAGGATATAAGAGTCTTTGTTGTTTTGTTTAAAGGACATAAGAGCCATGTGTTTTTATGAGCTCTTTATAAATAGAGGCTCACCCCTCTTATAATTAGCAGCATGAATGAAAATTTTCAATTTCAGAATTCTTGTGGTGAGAAGTCATGGAGTGAGTGTGAAACTCCCAAAAGAGGGAGATGAGAAGCCTTCTTTCTAATCCATAACCCCCACCTTCTTTCCCTCACTACAACAAAATTGTTCTGTTCTTACAGAGGATACTTACGGTTTTGTGAAGTATTAGTACAAGGAATGATTGCTTACGGTTTAATAAGTTTTAGTTATAGAATATTAAAGCGTAAGTATATTTCCGTAAGTAAAAAATATATTCTATTTGTTTAAGAATACAATTCCGTAAGTACCATCCGTGGACCTAAAAAAAAAAACTCCCGCGCAAGCGAAAACACTCCCGCGCTAAACCCCCACCCGAAAACCCCCAAAATAATTCCTGTCCTCACGCGAAAACCCCCGAATCCCCAACAAAGGCTATCACCGCGGAAAACCCCCAAATCAATCCCCCCAAAAGAAACCCTCCCAGCACCGCCACCTTCTGCCTTAGATCCATCAGGCTCGCCCTTCTCAGGCTCTGCTCCATCTCCGCGAGCACCTCCATCTCCATCTTCTTCTCGTTGAACGCCTAACCCCGCAGGTCCCCTAGGGCATATATACTCCCAGGCCATTCCTTCGCTGCCAGCGACGGCGGCGGCAACGATCTCGGGGAGCACGTGCTTGAGGCGCTGGAGGGCCGGCACCGAACACCTCGCAGCGGCCGCACCCTCTGCTCCGGGCCATCCCGCTACTGCCGGCGCAGGAGGCCAACGCGGCCCAACCACGACTCAACCAGTAGCCAGCCCATAATATCTGCAGGCCATTGTCTTCCCCGGTGCCTGATATCCGTCTGCCGTATCTCCAACGACCGTCGCGCTCAAACCAGCACTGTGCGCAGCCGGCGCCAAGAGACACCCAATCGCCGCTGTGTTCTCCGGCACCGCGTGAAGGAACCGGCCGCCACTGTCGTCCCCAACGCCTGATCTCCGACCACCGTATCTATTCAGGTGTTGTTTCTTCCACTATGGTCTCTGTTCAGGTACGGTGTCCCCAACACCTATTAGCCGCTTGTTGTTGTGATCGTTGGTAGAAAGAATCCCAGTGCCATGGTCTGTTTTATTTTTGCCCATCGTTGAGATCATCCCAATGTAAGGCATCATTGTGTGATATTGATGCTCTTGATGGTTGCCACAAGAGGATGAAAGCAGAGACATGACAACAGCTTTGTTGGCTAATGCTTGCTATGCAGTTTCACATCTCATTTTCTTTAATTACTTGTACTTGGCTCTGCACATTAGTATGAGGTGTAAGATACGCCCTCGTTTCTGAACTGGGTAAAACAGTTATGTCAATTGTGCTTTTGTCACTGACTTATGCCTACCTTGGAGTGAGAACCTTTAACTATTTTACAATCTGGTTGTGGTGTGTGCATATGTGAGAAATTCGGTGCATGGTTGAAGTTCTAATTGACCATATGACATGGTTGTTATGGCATGAATGGGCAGTTCTGCGGCAGATATATTTGGGACCTCATCATCAGAGATTAGTGCATCTTTTTCCTCTCCTAAAATTTTGATTTTTGTGAGATTTTTGATGAGACATTTTTGTTTAACAAATTAATAATCAACATACTTGTTTGGACATTCATTATTAGTGGATCATCACCATTCACAGCTTCGGGAGTTGCTAGGTTCTGGGTCTGATGTACGTGGGGTCTGATATGGGCAGTTGGATATAGCACTTACACGTGCGTATTAGATACGAGTTCCCTCCTGCGAAAAGTGCTCCTCACCCATAGCATATTAACTTATATTGGAATATAATATTATTGTTATATCACAAAAGTTCAAGAAGGCTCAATTTCAAATTGTTAAATTTGGGCTCATATGGAATATCAACACTCATCCTTGTTCTAAAAAGAAACACGACCTTCTAAACTATCTTCATTCCCCAACTTACATGAGCAAATGGTTATAACAACTGAAAGATATAGACCAATAACATAACCTTTGAGGAGGCATAATCTCATCACGAGTTGAATCAATGCAAACATCTTCACTGCCTTTAAAGCTACCACCGTGCAGCATCACGCATGCTGAATCAATGTAAACATTTGCACTGCCATTAAAGCTACCACTGTGTAGTATCATGCATCCATTAGCAATCAGAGTACTTTGACTTCAAAATATATTAGACTATCCATCAATATCAAGAGCATACGTTATGCATTTTTATTTGCTGAAGTTTTCCACATGCTAACTTTATTTTGCTTTTATGTTGATTATATGTTTTCTTATGTCAAATAGTTATGTTTTAGTTTGCATAAATTATGAAATGTATAGATCAACCAAGGTACTGATGTTATTTTTTTTTTATCATTTGTAGTGAAGTTCATTTATCATTTTATATTGATAAATATGGATTGGAATTGGATGGATCAACCAAGGCACTCAAAGGAGTACTTAGATGGTGTTGATAAGTTCATTAATTTTGCTTTTGAATCTTTGGGAGGTTGTGGAAGTATCAAGTGCCCTTGTTTACGTTGTGCATGCACTTTGAAATGGGAAAAAGAAATAGTTAGAGAGCATTTATACTTCAATGGAGTCATCAAAGATAAGAAGTTTTGGTCTTTTCATGGGAGTGGTTCAAGTTCTAGAAAGCCATCGGCACAAGATAATTCATGTGAACTTCCTTTTAAGGATGGTGCTATACATGATATGTTACAAGATGTTTTTGGTATGGAGAACATCGAAGATGCGAAGTCTCAATCTAGTGGTGAGGATGAAAGGAATCATGATGAACTTAACAGTCTGATTGAAGATATTGAACAACCATTATACTCAGGATGCAAGAAGTTTAACAAACTTTCCTTTGTAATTCGACTATTCAACATAAAGTGCATGGGTCAAATGAGTAACAAAGCTTTCAACATGTTATTGAAATTGCTAAAGGAGGCCTTTCCAGAATGTGAGGTATTACCAAGTTCTTTTTATGAAGTGAAGAAGCTTATTAGTGACTTAGGATATACTTATGATCGGATTGATGCTTGTCCTAATGATTGTATATTATATCGAAAGGACTATGAGTCATATGAACAGTGCCCTAAATGTGGAGAAGCTCGATGGAATATACGTGAAGAAGGTGATGACAATGTAAAAAAGGTAGCAAAAAAAGTTCTTCGTTACTTTCCTTTGATTCCAAGATTGCATAGGTTATACATGTGCTCTAAATTTTCTACAAATATGAGGTGGCACCAAGATGAGCGGCAAGAAGATGGCATTTTGAGACATCCGGCAGATTCACCTTCTTGGAAATGTTTGGATTCAATTGATAACTTTGGTTCAGAACCTCGAAACGTACGGTTGGGTTTAGCAAGTGATGGTTTTAATCCTTTCAGAACAATGACCATCAGCTATAGTACTTGGCCTGTACTCTTGTTTCCATACAACCTACCTCCATGGCTTTGTATGAAGGCACCAAATATTTTTTTATCTCTACTTATTCCAGGCCCAAAGGGTCCGGGCAATGATATAGATGTCTATCTACAACCACTTGTAGAGGAATTACAGATGCTATGGAATGGGGTTGATACCTATGATGCTTCTAAAGGTGAAAGGTTCCGTATGCGTGCTGCATTATTGTGGACCATAAACGATTTTCCAGCATATGCTTATCTATCTGGTTGGAGCACAAAGGGCCGATTAGCTTGCCCTATATGTAACAAGGATACATGTTCACATTGGTTAAAGATAAGTGGAAAGCATTGTTATATTGGCCATCGTCGGTGGTTGAAGGGATCTCACAAATTTCGTTCGTTAAAACGACAGTTTGATGGAAAAGAAGAATGGAGAGATAAGCCTACACCATTGTCTGGGATGGATGTGTTGGAGCAGTTACATGGACTCACTTTTAACTTTGGAAAGCCTCCAAAAGTTTCAGCCAAACCCATGAAACGATCAGGTAACAAATTGAAGTCCAAGAGAAAACGCAAAAATAAAGATTCATCCAAGAATGTTGAGGAGAGTGACAACATTGAGGATTCTAAATATCTATCTTGGAAAAAGAAAAGTATTTTCTTTGAGTTGCCTTATTGGAAATCATTACTTGTCCGGCATAATCTTGATGTAACGCACATTAAGAAGAATGTTTGTGATAGCATTCTTGGTACTCTTCTTGATATTGATGGTAAAAGTAAAGATGGATTGAAAGCTCGTCAAGATCAAGAAATCTTGGGTTTAAGGTCTTCCCTTCATCCCCAAACATTAAGTCCAAAGAGGCTATTGTTACCACCTGCCATCTTCACACTAAGCAACATTGAGCGTGAACAAGTTTGCAATGTCCTAAAACATGTCAAAGTTCCTGATGGTTATGCATCTAATATTTCAAGACATGTTAATTCTAAGGACCGTAAGAAGATTTGGGGTTTGAAGAGTCATGATTGTCATATTCTCATACAACAATTACTTCCAGTAGCAATTCGGGGAATAGCACAAAAGAAAGTAAGATCAACAATTATTGACCTATGCAATTTCTTTTCACAATTGTGCTCGAAGACATCTTCAGCTAGTGACTTTTATCATCTTCGCCAACATATTGCAATGATTTTGTGCAATTTGGAGATGATTTTTCTCCCAAGCTTCTTTGATGTCATGGTACATTTGCTTATCCATTTACCTGATGAAGCGAGAGTTGTTGGTCCTGTACACTATCGATGGATGTATCATGTTGAAAGGTGTGTTTAGTTATTTCTTATATTGAATAATGTGAATGATATTGAATATATTTGAATTTTTAAACTAAACGATTTCAAGTTTTGATAGGTATTTAGTGAGGCTTAAGTCATATGTTCGCAATAGGGTTCTTCCTGAAGGTTCCATGGCAGAAGGTTATTTAGCTGAAGAGACTATCACATTTGCTTCAAGATATTTGGATGATGATGTTGAAACATGGTTTAATCGGCCTTTAAGAAATGAAGATGATGGTGGAGTTACAATCGAAAAGGGATGGGAGATATTTTCTAAAAGTGGACGTCTTTTAGGGGTCGGAATCATTTGCAATATTGACAATGAAGAGTTGAGTCAAGCACATCGTTATGTGTTATATAATTGTGCAGCAGTGACTCCTTACATAGCGTAAGTCATATCTATAATTTGCAGTTAATGTACTAATCTATTATTCTACTAGTGTCACATATCTATCTATCATGCAGTATGCACATTGACTTGATTCGCAAAGAAAGACTCCGGTCATCTGAAATGGAGATTGAGCACACTCATACCTTAGAGTTTCCACAATGGTTCAAAATACAAGTGAGTAAATGTATTTCTATTTTCTGTTCACTTATAAAAGATATCAAATAGCCATGCTGACTAATACCTTTTACCATGTATAGGTTAACAAATTGCAAGAACAAAACAAAGAAGCATTAGATCCACAGCTACGTTGGTTGAAGGATCGTCCGCTACACATAGTGAAAAAATTTAATGCATGTTTAATCAATGGCTTTCGATTTCAAACTTGAAGAGTGGAGGAATGTAGAGTCACCCAAAATAATGGAGTAATTATGTCTGCTAGGACCTCTAGTTTCTCAAGTTCAAAAGATAAATGCCCAATTCGTGGAGATGTGACTTATTATGGAGTCCTAGATGAAATTGTACAGTTCAACTATTATGGAGAAATGAAGGTTTTACTTTTCAAGTGTGATTGGATCGATATTCAACGAGGGGTGAGAGAAGAAGATGGCTTTATATTGGTAAATTTCAGCCACAAGTTACGTACTTCAGATCTATATGTCTTACCTTCTCAAGTGGAACAAGTGTGGTATGTGAAAGATCCCAAGATGGAGGGTTGGCACATCGTCAGGAAGACAAAGCCGAGAAACTATTATGATATGTATTCTGAGGAGAACATTGAAAATGATGAGAATGGGTCAACACCTATCGTTAGTGTTGATGATGTTGATGCAAATCTTTTAGATGATACCAATGTCATATGGGAACGAGAGGACATTGAAGGACTTGAGATCCTAATTTAATTTTATCAATGAACATTTGCTTTTTTTTATCATTGTTATACTTATCTTGTTCAATTGGATTATGTATGTGATTTGATTGCATGTTGGTAATTATACTTGTTCAATTTTTTTACCATCTCAGTAAGCTTTTCACAAACTTGTTTATTTTCCTGTATTTCTGCGACTTATTTTTGAACTAGTGCTGGACATTCACTAATCATATCTTAAAATCGTTCATATACAGGATAACGAAAATATTCACCATGTAAGTTTTAAATATGATGTAGATTCATTTTCCCTTGACTATTGTTAATATATTTTCAGTGTCTTTGATTTTTTTTATGTTTCCTTTTTTTTGTTATCACTTGTAGGGGCAAAAAAAAGTTTTTGAATATTATACTTGTGTATATGTGCATATGCATATCATTTTTCCTGTATATCCTTTTCCCTGTTCTTATTATGTTTTATTTGAGGTGTCACAAATGATTCTGTGGTATATTTTAATTATGTAGGTGCCACAACAAACAAATGGCTCAGAATGTGGCTTCTTCGTATTGTACTACATTCACTTGTTCATACAGAGTGCTCCACAATCTTTCTCTCAGGACGGTTATCCATATTTTGTATGTTCTCATTCGTTTATCTGTGTTATATTATTGTTTTGCTGTAATTTATCCTTATGATTGATATATTTTTTTTTGTCTTCTTGTCAGCTTACTAATGGCTGGTTTAGTCAGACAGATATTGATTCATTTCAGCATATGCTAACCATAGGAAAGCAGCCAAACATTGTTATTGCACCTGAGATTGCTGAAGAGAAAATTGGGCATGCATCCGGCAAAAGAAAGTCTCGAGGACCCACCACATTTCGAGATGTACATGGGATGGATGATGGTAAGCATATTTCTGTGCACCTTAATGAACTTGGACAACCAATCGGTGAGGGAGGGCACTCGTTACGATTGTTCTTAGGAACATTTGCAAGAACGGCTGATAAGTTGCCTATTGACATAGAAAATTGGAGGGCAATGCCAAAAAATAACAAAGATGATGTGTGGGATTACATTAATGTGATAATTTCATGTGGATTTATTTCATTTTTGAATTTGTTATACTTTCCCTAACCTTTCTATGTTTTGTGTAGAGAAAATATGACATACCTGAATATGTAAGAGAATGGATAATGAAAGATCTAGACCAAAAATGGAGATCATGGAAACAAGAGTTGAGAAACAAATACTTCAATCCTAGTTTAAAAGCAAGTCAACAAAAAATTCCAGATGATTCACGTGTTAATGAAGAGCAGTGGAGATGGTGTACGCCAAAATGGAAGGTAATCTTCAACTATAAATGCATCTTCTTAGATTGTTGTTTCTATTCAATTTTTATTAATTCAAATTTAAATGTTAGGTTATCTTGTAGAGGTACAGCGAGATCAATTAAGAAAACAAAAAGAAGCATACGTTCTTCCATTGTGCTGGTACAAAGAGTTTTGCTGACATAAATGAAGAAGAGGTTAAGTTATAAACTCTACATAGATATGTTTAACTTTTTTAATTCACTATAATTTATATCAAAAATTGAGTTGATTCTTATTAATCCTATTTTCATTTTGTTATAGTTTGAAAAATATGGAGTTAAATTAGATCGTGGGGACTTATTTATTAAGACCCACATCAAAAAGAATGGACAACCAGTTAATGAAGACTGTGCCGCTATGATTGTATGGCATTTAAGTTGTTTAATATGGCATTTCTTTAATTACAGTTCATAGTCCTTGAATTTCAAAAGTGATAATTTAGTGCTCACTACAGGAAAAACTTCAAGACCAAAAGTCAACACAGGCGTCAACCTCATCTAATCCCTCGATTGCCACAGTTGATGATGTATATACGCAAGTATTTGGCAAAGATCGGGCAGGACGCATACGTGGAGTTGGCACCGTTCCAACACCAAAGACTTTGTGGGGTGGATCGTCCCAGCAAGCACATGATAATTTTCAGTTGACTGAATGGTCAAAGAATTGATGAAAAAAATTAATAAAGTTGAATCACTTGTAGTTCAGGTAATTTTCATCTCTTGTTGTAGTGAGAAATTTTTTTGTTGGGATGAAATATTAGAGAATGTGTGCAGTCATTACTATGAATGCAACTTTTTTACTATCACTAGACATTTGATGTATGCTTTCTTATTGGAAGTTAGTTTGATCAAATCATTTAACATGGACAAAATTATGAGGAGAACAATCCAAATTTATCAAGATGTGTCCAGTCATCTGCAAGTGTGTTGGCAACCAATGATATACATGCATATTGATTATCTTTTGGCAAAATTAAATACTAATAGAAAATAATACTTTGTTCATTCGTTTTTTTTTTTTTTTTTTAATTTTACAGAGATTCAAGGAAAACGAGTCAAATTATTAGATATGGGAGGAGAAGAAGCTGGAAATGGCATAGTTATGAGTGAGGAAAAAGATAAAGTTGTGATGGGAAAAGTTTTAGGTGATACTTTCTGTGAGGTATCTGTTCTTTTAGCAGTCAAACCAGATGCACCACTGTTTATCAACGATGCAGAAAGAATAAATATGAGAGATGTTGTGGGTAGCCACATTATTTGGTTTAAAGACTATGTAAGATTCTTCTTTTATTTAAATTTTTAGATGTAATTGTTTATTTAGATTTTGAAAATAATCTTGTGAAATTTTTTTTTCTTACAAGTTCAACCTTATATGGTGTAATTTGGATGAAGGAGATATCAACTTTATGGTCTTATGGTTTATGGATATTTTTTTATTGTACTTTTGAAAAACGGATGGACTATGTAATTGATAGATAGATGTAAATTTTCTTCCCGTGACGATTTCGTTTGATGTTATGATGTGTTTCTAAACTTTATAGGTGGAATATATTGACACAAGTATACATTTTGTTATACGAAAGAATTTATTCAATGTGTGATATAATGTGTGCACGTGATAGAAATGTGTTACGCGTACATTATACGTGAAATGTAGAATGAGTGCATGATTCCGTTACAGAGAATTAATACATTTACTTTTGTGTGAAATGGCATAAATAAAAAAAATATAAATTGTTAGGTATTGTTCGATAAGTTATATTCTAACGGTTTGACCAACAAATACTTACGGTTTTTTGAGTAAGTACAGATGATAAGATGTTTTTCAAAATATTATATGTTAACAGTTTGGTTTGCGTATGTTTACGGTGTTTTCCGTAGGTATAGATCAATCTGTAATTACAGTTACTAAACCGACGGTATAGATTTTGTCAACTTACGGTTGCATAACCGTAGGTATAGGCTATAGGAACGGTTTCTACACGTACGGTTGGTGGCCGTAGGGGGTTTCGTAAGTAAAGGTATTTACTAACGGTGTTTGGTACACAACTTACGGTTATTTGCCGTAAGTATAGACCAAGTTTGTTGTAGTGCCTCCTTTCTCTCTCTCTAGTTAGCCATGTTTTGGCCCTCTCTCTCCCTCCTTCCCCTTCTCCTAGATCAGACCACGCCCCTCCCATTTCTTCCTTCCCAAACATGGTGCACCCCATCTCTATCCCTCTTTCTCTTGCTGACAAACCACCCCCATCTCTTTATTTCCCCATTTCCTAGCAGACCATGCCCATCTCTTCTCCCATTCTAAACTTGATCCCAAAATCAACATCCTTTGTTTAGATCTCAAAATCCACTTCTACTGCGAGATTTTCTTCAAAGGTAGGTTCTTTATCATCTACAAATCAGATCTGCGAGTTTCTCTTGTGGCATCTTCTTCAATAGAATCAACAGTGGTATGAGGCGACTCTCCATCACAATGGCAACGACATTGTCTTCCATGATTAGTTCAGAATTCTGAAGCATTTCTATCGAGGATGAAGGGTTTCTTTGGCTTCCAATAGTTATGAAACGCCTTTTTATTTTTTGGAGTTACAACTGATGTCTCTTTGGCTTATGGGAGTTATAAAGCTCTTTAGTTTCCAGAATTTCAGCACGAGTCTCTTCTACTCCCCTCCCCAAATTCTACCTTGTGATTCCTCTTCCTAAGTCCACCCCTCCTGTGTGAGGCATTTGGCGTTGGTTGTAATAATTTTTGCAGGGAGTGTCCACCGACGCTATGCACACAACGACGTGCATCTTTGCACGCGACCACGCCTCTGACTGGGTCTGATTTTCACAAACTAGCAGGGTACATGACTGTCTTTCCTCATATGTTTAGTTGTTTGCCTAGTATTTGCTTTCATCACTACGCGCTGTAAGAGAAAGAATGCCAAATCCACCAAATTAGTATGTATCGCTCTTGGGAGAGAGAGTATTTGTGAGAACCGACGCTCCAAGAGCATCAAATCTTATCCCTTAATTGTGGTTATACCCAAATCCAACGGTGGAGACACAACTTCTCCTAGCCCATTTATCTCTAAGTGGTCTAAACTGCGGGCGTGCTTAATCACTCTATCTTCACGAGTTCACCATGTGAACTAAGTGGAGTCACCGAGTGAGACGGTTAATCGCGTAGAGGGTCGAGTTGCTAATTGATCATGCTTGAAATAGTTGGGCCAAAATCTTTTCCCGTGTCACCTTGTCTCTCCCTCCTTCTGTACAATTAGTTTTTAATTCCGCATTTCATTCAAGTTAATTTTAATTTATTTTTAGAAATCCATTCATCCCCCTCTAGGTTATACATAGCTAGGCAACAAGTGGTATCAGAGCATGAGATCTAACGATCTAAGAGATGGCTATGTCTAATCGTTATGGTGAAGGTCAGTCTATCAACCAACCTTTATTGTTCGATGGTGAAGATTATTCTTACTAGAAGTGCAGAATGAAATACTTCCTTAAGGGTCTTGACCAAGATCTATAGAGTGTGTTTGAAGATGGTGAGTACCTCATTACTGTTCTAAGAGAGATATGGATAGGTAATGACAAACGTTTAATTACTTAAGTAATAGGATCAGAAGTGTACTATGATGTGCACTTGGAAAGAAGAAGCTCAACCGAATTTATGCATGCAGATCAACTCAAGACATGTGGCAGAAACTAGAGCTGACTTATGAAGGAACTGATAAAGTGAAGGAAATTAGGATTGACATCCTAGTTACTGAATATGAGAGGTTCACGATAGAGCCTTCTGAAATCATCACCCAGATGTACAGTAGACTTACAGATATCAAAAATGGGCTAATGGATCTCGAGAAGGGGTACAGTAGTGGAGACCTAGTCAGAAAAATTCTAAGGTCTCTCTTAAGTCAGTAGACTGTAAAGGTAACTGCAATTGAGAATGCAAACAACCTCAGTAGTTTAAGCCTTGAGAAACTCATTGGTTCTCTTATGGCCCATCACATCAACATGCAAAGGCTAGGAGAGAGCACTTCCAAGGAGAGAGTCTCTACTGCACTAAGAACAAGCCTCCTTGACTCTGATAAAGATTCCTCAAGTGAGGAAATTAAATTCAATAGTAAAGAAGAAGCTCTTCTGTCTCGAAGACTACGGAGAATTCTTCAAAAGAAGAAATTTCAAAGTACCTCATGCAGAAGCACTACAAGAAGAAGCACACCAAGGACAAGAAGCAGGAGCCAAACTGCTATGAACGCAATCAGCCTGGACATCTGAGAGCCAAATGTACACTGCTCAAGAAGAAGGAGCTCAAGAAGAAAGAACAAACCAAAAGATTCTAGAAATAAGTCAAGAAGAAAGCCATGACAACAGCTTGGGACAATGAAAAAAAATCATCCTTTTCTTCAAGCTCAGAAAAAGAAGAGGAGACTGCAAACCTGGCTCTCATGGCAACAAATTCTCATCAATATGAAGAGCAAGTAACTTCTAACTCAACTTATGATTCTATTTCTAATTATGACGAAGAACTATCCTTAGAAGAGGCCTTTGATGAGCTATATCAAAAATTTAAAATTATTTCAAGAGAGTTAAAAATACTTAAAACAAATCATGAAAAAATAAGTGTGATGAGTGTCTCCCTAAAATATGAGAACATCAACTTAGTTTAGGATAATGAAAAATTAAAATATGAAAATCATTCACTAAGTGAGGTTAATAAAACTCATAACAGTAAACTTGAAGAACTTCTCTCTAAGATAAAGAAAAGAAAGATGGTCTTTAATGATAATAAAAGTCATGGAAATAAGTTAATACAAGGGAATCAATATCTAAAATCTTCTCTTGAAAAATAAACTAGGGGCAAAACATCCTTACACCTTTGCTTGAAAAGACTTTGGTCTGAGATGGTCTTAGTTATATGCAGCCTAAGTATTGCCCAACTATGTATAACCCAGGGGGGGGGGGGGGGGGGTGAATGGGTTTCTAAAAAATTAAATAAAACTTAACTTGAGTAAAGTGTAGAATTTAATCTAATTGGACAGAAGGTGGGATAAACAAGGAACAAACACACAATGAACATAGAGATTTATACTGGTTCAGTCTTTCCAGACCTACATCCAATACCCAAGCAATCTCTTGGGATTTCCACATTGCAAGATATAAATCCCTTGCCGGTTATCAACAACACCCTGCACGTTCAGTAGGTCTTCCCTTTCAACAAAAGGGAACAACATTTTTTTTCCAGGTCTTCCCTTTCAACAAAGGGGAACAATACCCTACACACCAGTCAAGTCTTCCCTTTGAACAAAAGAAAACAACAACCTGCACACCAAGCAGGTCTTTTCTTCTACAGTCAGGAAGAGGAATTACAGCACCTGTAATATTAAAGTGAGTACAGAAATACCTCTTAATAGGCTTATATACAATATAACACAGAAGCACATATCAAGACTAAAAGCTATAAATAAAAGATGCAATGCTTGATCTTGCTGGTGGCCCGAGAGCTGGTGATGCGCAATAGTCTTGAAGCTTTCTCTTACAGGCTATCTCTTAAATGTGACGAAGGCTCTTTCAGATGTAGCAATGGAAGCTTTCTTCTTTTTCAATGGAGCTCTCTCTATTCTTTTGAATCTCTCTACATTCTACACTCGTTGTGGCTCTCTATCTTCTCTTCCACACTTGAAGCTTCAAAGTGCAGGACATATATATTGTCTTCAGAATTTGCCCGTTAGACAGTAGAATAGGATCCATTAGATAGCAAGTTTTGATTTATTCGATGAAGGTTTCCTGCTGAGTCTAACATTTGAATTTCTTCAGATAAACAATAATATTCCTATTGTCCAGAAGCTTCTTATTTGCTAGGTTCCTGTAGTCTATAGTGCTCAAGTGCAACCTTAGTCTAGTTAGTAAACTTATTGTCAAGAATTCAAAATAGAAAGTTACACCAAAAAGGCAACCAAGCTTTTTCTGCCTAGTCTATTAGTGTAACATGAAATCTATTTAAAAGATTCTAAGATGCAGAACAACTCAGAGAAGATGTCAAGAATTAAATATAAACATCCTCTCACATAGATAGTACATAACAAAAGAATCATTTGCACATCGCTCAACAAAAAGTATTGTCACAGATCTACTCTGACAGATCACGAGATTTACTAGAGAAAAAGTGCATAGAGAACTTTTTCAATTTGAATAATTGTTGTTTAAGTAAATCAATTAGATGCATAATTAAGTCATGGTTAATCGATTTTAGATCATAAAGTAAATTTAAATCCAGTTCAAATCTTAGAATTGATTAAACTAAACATATTAATCGATTAATCCAAAGGATAAGCGATGGTCTGAATATGAGGATAATCGATTAATCATATTGTAATAATCGGAGCAAAGAGTTGAAACATTAACCGATTTAAATCAGTAATTTCAGTGTTGCTTAAAACAGACTAATCGATTTATTGATAACAAAAATCGAAGTGTAAACATGATAATTTATTGTGCAGTAGTTGGAGCTAATCAATTAGTTGTTTGACAATAATCGAAATGAAGACTCACTTAATTGATTAGACCTGTAATTGTAGTCGAAGTTGAAACTTAATCATACAATCGATTATACACATATCAATGATTGAAGTGTAAAAACTGGTAATTGATTATAGTAAAGTAATCAATTAGAAGTATGTCGATATTAAAAGTGAAACTTTAGAATTAAATTTAAAGCGTTATTTCGATTAAAGCACAAAACACAACTCTAAGTTGAATTTTGATTAACATTATGGAGGTAATTGAAGTTGTCGCTTAAACATTAATCAAAGTCAAACTTAAACATGACTCAAAGTGAATAACTTAATGGAAATCGAATAGAACTCAGTAATGATAATCGATATGGAACTTTTCAGTTTTTTAATCGGAGTGACTATTTATAGGCACAATCGATTAAGTAAAGTCACAGAGTGATCGAGACTTCACGACATGATCGATTTAACGATGTAGAATCAAATGAAAGCCAAATAGATTAATTTTAGATAATACTTGAAACCAGTCGGCCAATTGATTAGCAATGGACACTTAATCGATTTATCAGTTAAGTCTAAAATCACAAAATCATAGAACTCAAACTGCTAATCGATTAATAATGGAGACATCAATTTATTAGTTAAGTCTAAAATCATAGGATTATAGAATACAAATTACTAATGAGTTAATAATAGAGACTTAATCTATTTATCAGTTAAGTCTATAATTAAAGGATCATAGGACTACTAAAATCAACTAAGTCAGAAGAAAACAATTATCCATGAATCTGATGATATAAAATCACATTTCAATTTAGCTATCAAGGAGAATGTAAATAGTAATTATTCTAATATTAAATAAAGGAACAACATATAGATGTTAGATTGCTCAACATATAGGCACAAATTGCCCAACACTAAGACCTCTAAATAGATAAAGCCTATAGAAAAATACCCTCTCCCTAGATTTGTAAAGGCTTCTACTTTAATCAACTCAATAAGAATGGTCCTTTGCATAGATTGTTGTTCACACTAACGCAGATCAGGTCACACTTCCAAGACCTACAAGTGGAGGAAGTAGATTTAGATACCCAAAGGATATGCACTTGCCACCGGGCGGCCCCGACCTGGCCCGACCGGTACCTAGGCCTAGCCCAGGCGGGCCGACTTGGTTCAACCAGGCAGCCTGGGACAGGTCCTGTCTGGCCGAGCCAAGCCAGGCCCAGGGCCCAATAGGGCTAGCCCATTTAACCCCAAAAAATCCTTTATTAAGAATAAACCCCACCCCATTTAACTGGAAATTGAAATTAAAAATTGTTTAAAATATGTTTTAAACTTAAGTTTATAATTTTTCAGTTAAAATGGGTTGTTTTTAAAATATGATCTTAAAAAAGGGTTTATATTTAAGATGTGATCTTAAGTATAATTAACAAATGTTGTTATTTGCTTTTAATTAAGTGATTAGATATATTTAATTTCTTAACAATTGTTGTCATGAAATTATTTTTAATTAAGGGACACATAATAAAAGGTTATTAAGTGTTTGGTTAATTCTTAATAATGGTTATTGAAAGAGTTAATTATTTCTTGAGAATTAACCTTACTAAAAGTTATTAAGGATTTTAATTAATTGTTAATAATAGTTATTGAGAGAGTTAATTAAATTTCTCATGAATCTCTTAATTAAAGTTTTTGAAGATCTAATCTACTTAAAAAGGACCTTTTAATAAGAGTTATTAAGAGATTGGACTAACTCTAATTGTTAGACTGTCATTATTTAGAAATGTTCTAAATTAATATTTCTTATCAATTGTTGTTGAGAAATATTATTTAATAAAGGGATTCTTAACAACGAGTTGTTAAGGAATTAAAATTAGAGATAAATTCTTTTAGAAGAATTAGCAAGGAATTTTTAATTCTATCTAAATGTTAGATTATTTCACATTAATAAACATTGTTAGTGTGATATGAAATTAATCTAAATATTAGATTAATTAATTTAGAAGTATTCTAAATTCTGCATAAGATATTTTAGAATTTTAATTTTAGTCTTGTGTGCGCATGATGATGTGTTTGATAATTTAAATTAGATTTAAATGCATATTAGAAAATAAAATTTTTGAAATTCAAATTATCTAATTTTGATTAGTACCCAAATTTTAAGAAAACCAAAATTATTATTTTTCAAAATTTTAGCCTTCATGTGATGTGTATGATCATGTATGGATAGTTAAAATTTGAGGTGGTTATGAACATATATTTTGTTAATTTCATATCATATGATGGTGTATGATTGTGTGGATCATTTTAGAATTTGATGTGGGTTAATTAAGTGTTAATTCATGAGACATGCGTGCTTCCCTCTCTCTCTCATTCCAATGTAATTCTATCTCCCTCTATTATTATATTCGGCCGTAAGGCTTTCTCTTACAATTAATTTGTATTTGAAAATATTCCAAATTTTATATTATGCTGTAATTGATCGTGTTGGCCGAGTTGAGGCGAGGATGATCCACAAGTGCATCTAGGAAGGCGTCAGGAGATGAGATCACCAGAGCTTGTGTGTTTGCATGTATTAATAATATAATTGTTATATTGTTGTGCTGATTAATTGTTTGGCTCCAGTTAATCACCGTGTTGTCCATAACTACATAATAAACATGTATGGTTGATGCATACTTTTAGTTTTTTATTATGAATCAATTGTTATTATCTAGGTATAGTTAAATATATGCGATGTATTTATAAACTATCACCTAGGAAGAGACCAAGATAAAAGTTATCTAAAACTCTCGTTAAAGTCTAAGCCGTAATGTGAGTAGTTGAGAACTTACTGCATGGTCCTCCATCATTATAGTTACAGGACTCAAATTACCTTAGGCAGATTTGTTGTACCATCCACAAAGCCTGTCTAATTGTAAGGAGAGACTTTGGCTATGGCATGAGATGCCTATTGATCAGGGTAGAGGAACCATGTAGCCATGTTATGCTATCCACAAGGGCTGCATACAAATCTATACCCGTCACATAATGATGGTAATGCTTAAACTAGAATTAATGGTTTGTTGTGCTATCCACAAGGCCATTAAATCTTTGAGAATTAAAACTATGATCAGACATTGCGAGGAGTTGCAAGTCCCATGAGATAGATGCTCTTTGATTGTATTACAGTTTGTTGTACTATCCACAAGGTTATACTACAAATCATTGAGATTATGATCCCCACTAGGAGACTGTCGGCGCCTCCCGTTCTGTATACCTGAGGGTTATACAGTTCGTCGAAAATTAGTGAAAAATAATTCAAGATAAAAGACAATATTTGAATTATAAGAACTGTCTGCTTAAATCTCTTTATTTCCTCTATTAACTGAAATGCCGTCTATTAATCTGAAATTTGACATACTAGTGTAAGCGCTCAAATTGTGATATGTGAAATCATGAATTTCAAGTTGATTATATGACAATGAAACCTATTAAAAATTAAATGTGATCGCCAGAAGGTTTTTGACTAAAAAGCTTCAAAAGATAAAGGATGATCCCTTACCTGTTTTGAAGTTGGGAGATTGTTGAATTTTTTATTCCTTCTCTTCAGCCGACCGAAGAAAAAGAGCCCTTCTAGTGCTTCTGTTCTTGCTTTGATTTGGTGAACTTGGGGATCTTCTTTTCTGCTCCAGTTCTTCTTTAGATGATGATCTCTACTTGATCTTCTTGATCTTGATGATTGTACCTTACAAAGAAATAAAGAAAACTATAAGAACTAATGGAGTATATAATATATTCTAATTAGAATTTTAATCATGCAACTAAACAGAATCACTTACTTGTTTTGTAGTCTTTTAAAACCCCTTTAGCATGTGGGTTGGAAATTATGAATGTTGTGAGTGTGTGGATAACATAAAGTAGTGATTATGAAATAAAATTATGATACTAATGATGATAAAAACAAGGGGAAGAATGAGGTCGAATGGCCCCTGGAAGCCATAGTCTTGAATGGACGAAGAGAATGAAGAAGGGATGAAGAGAATGAAGCTTGCTCTCCTTTGAATGCTCCTGGAATTCTTCACGCAGCGCTTCGATCATTCTTTGCTTCCTTCAGCGTTTGAATCCTTCGATTATTCCAACTTTTTTTTACTAACTTTTACCACTTCAAGGGCTTGGGTATTTATAAACTTGAATTCAAGGCTCTCACGCGCATCCGCGGCCACTTATGGATAAACATGAAAGAATTTGGAGCCAATCTAATCAAGAAACAGATAAACACATGTTAATTCATCATTATCTGTAATTAACTAAAATGCGTCGCCCATGGGAGACGTCTTTTAGTTTAATTAAGATAAAGATAAACTCGGGAAGAAGAAACAAAAATACTTAGAAAACCTAAATGGCATCGTGTTAGGTAGACGTCTATTAGTTAATTAACAAATTAATTAAAAATCAAAATAAGAATAAAACCCTAAATGGCGTCTTTAGAGGCCGACGCCTTTTAGGATAATTTTCATATTTGATTAAAAATCTGAATTAAAATCAATTTCATTAATAAACTTAAATGACATATGTCTTGCCCGATGTTATTTAGACAATTAATCCAAAAAAATAATAAAAAATAACTAATGATTAAATATCAGACCATTTTGGGACATCGTTACATGATATAAAATTTACTTAAATTGATGTCAAAATTAGTGTGTCTACCGCTGCCCCACCTTGGCATTGACTTTGCAAGGGAATGAAATGTATTGAAAATGTGATGCCAAGGTGTGATGAGGCACGCTCTCAACATCATATGATAGGAATTTTTCTCAAAACAATCAATGAAGGTAACTTAAGGATATTAATGGAATCTATCCTGCGTAGATGGGGTAGATAAAGGAAACAAAATAGGTCGATCAACCTCTACGATTGGGAAGTACCCTAGGTCACAAACCTTGCAGGTTTCATCACGGGGAGCAGTTACCAGCCAATGTGGAAGTGTTGCAACCATGATGGATCTTAAAAGAAAATAAGAAAATTTGAGATAAAGAATCTAAGAAAGGATAGAATTCCAAGGATATCTTTAAGCGAACCTCAAAGATAACCAAGATACTCAATTTAAAATGGAATATTTCATATCATATTGGGATTTATTTGATTAATGGTCTGAAGTTTAATCAGGAATTAATTATTATCACAATTATATCAAAGTCCTACATGATGCATGCTGGGCTAAAAGAAAAATATAAAATCAAATAAAATATAAATTAATCAAAGATAATATTGTTAAACTGTCATTAATAAGTCAAGATACTAATTTAGTAATTCAGTGCTAAGCCGAAACTCGTTTATCCACACACTGTTTCACAAAAGCAGAACTATCGTCCTTGTTAATTAACAATCAACGGCCTATCCATGCGATTAAGAATTCTCTGAAATTATGACTGTTTTTGTTGAAGGGGAACTCAAATTCCAATTTCATCAAAACCACAAGGTCCTTGATATACTCTAATAAATATTTAACACATAGTAATGATGATACAAATCAATTACATGAAATAATACAATGATAGAGATAAGATAACTGTCTTTTTAGCTACGGTCGGGATTGATGAATTCCCACAGTGGGACCTTGTTGAAATTTTCAACTTCATTGTCATTTCTTTGAATTTTTTGTACTAAAAAATCATCAGTAATTTGAAGTAAATATTTAATTAAACATCAAACATGGATAAACATGGAATTTTGGGTAAATAATAGAAAAACCCTGAAACGCGTCGTGTCACACCGACGCCATTAGAATGAATCAAATAACGTTGTTGTTCACCGACGCCTTTTAAATCGCAGAAATAGGTTTTTGCTGTGTTCAATCCGAACTCCAACTCTCCTCATGCATATCCTTTCTCCAATTCGGAAAAGACTCTTCAAAATCACAAATCTCTCTACATAAGCTTCCTTAACTTGTATTAAGGCAAATCCATATACAATCTAGAGATCAAAGTAAGGGATTCTCTCCAAAGTTTAAGAGAAATCAAGATTTCAAAAGGAAAACGCTCAAGAACAAGATGGATTCTTTAAACAAGAGGATGAAGAAGACGCTTGAGAAGCTTTCAGAGTTTAAAAATCATCTTAGCGGGAGAGATCCTAACCTAGAAGTAAGTTAATCTCTCTAGCCTTCTATTTTCATATCCTTCCATATTCTTCATGTTCTAAAATTTTTCCAAACTTTCTTTTTTTAGGAATATCCTTTCTTCCTTGGTCTAAGAAGATTTTCTTCCCTTCCTTGGATTCGGAAGCTTGCAAAAAACATCACTATTTCCATACAATCTTATGTTTCTAAATGGAATATCCAAGGCTTAGTTGTCCATGCAAAACACTACAAAAGTTCGAACATAGATTGGGCGGCGATGGGAGCTCTAATAGAACTGTGACATCCACAAACCCACACTTTTTTCTTCGCCGATTTCAAATCTACCATACTCCTTGAAGAGCCTGAACTCTTACTGGGCCTTCCTAAGATCAAGCTAAACAATGATGAACTAATCCTAAACAAGATGGTACTTATGAGGGAAAAGATCACAGGTCAACAACTATTAATGAAGATTATGAAGGATTCAAAGGAAGTTCAAGGATGCCTTACGAAGAAAGGGATTAACCTTGCAAAGTTAGCAGAGTGGACCTTGTATGAGATTGAGGAACTCAAAGAAGATGATACTGAGAACGTAATGAAGGCATTCACCACATGCCTGGCTGGAGCTTTATTATTTCTTGCCCAGGACAATATTCTAGAGGATGATCAAGTTAGTTCAATTTGTGAGATCTTTGAAGGAAAATAGATTGGCACGGCGATCCTAGCCTATCTCTACAGTAGGCTTTCTGCAGCATCTATAGGTCAGCCTCCTCATGGTTGCATGCTTCTCTTTGCTCTGTAGGTGGAGTTACATCTCAAGTTCGAGTACCATAGTAGAAATTCTGTAAGACCATCTCAAATATATCAAAATAGTCCAATCTTCCATATTTCCAATATCATAAAGTTCAATGAAAGAATGATCAACTGAGTGTCCAAACTCCAAACTCGAGCTGATTGGAGAGCATATTTGAAGACAATGCCATCACATGGATTCGATTCTTCTCCACTTGCTCTTGTAGGGAAGACAATCTGAGTACACCGTGCAGCTGGTGCAGAGCTTCGACTGATCGGTGCAACTGAGTTCGTGCTGTATAATCCTCATCACTGCTATACTCAACTCAGCATGCCTCGCCATGATTTCCCAGAATTTTCCCACATCTCTCCAATCAAGAAGCGCACCTTGGAATCTGATGAAGATTTTGAAGCAACTGAACTCATAATTACATTGTGGAATATTAGCTTCATTCATCATGTAAAATCTTCACATGAAGCTCACAGAGGATTGGCATATCCATATGTAATGGGGCTTCATAAAATTCTTCCTTGAAAGCTCTCTTTATCTTCCATTTGATGTACTAAAGAATTTATTTTCAATAAAGAATCAATCCCGAAAGTTTTATGATTTATTCGTAATTTTTCCTCAAAATAAACCATGACTTTTCCTTAAAATAAACCATGATTTTTCCTTAAAAGATCAAACTTTGGGTTTACGAATTGTAAATCGCGTCTGCTCAGGAAGACGCCTTTCAACCTTAATTAAATTTCGAATTTACAAAGATTTATTCCTTAAAATGCCATATTATGCCTAAAACGCGTCTACATAGGTAGATACCTTTCACCGAATTCTACCATTAATCCCGTAATTAACCCACTGAAAAGCGTCGTACTGTAAGGATGCGTTTAATCATTGTGCCTAGTATGGTTCTGACCAAAATTGGCGGTTTAATCTGAAACGTGTCATGACATGTAGACGCGGTTTAAGGATTTCAAAATTTTACTTTACCGCCTCAATTTATGTGCTTTGAAAGGCGTCGCTGTTCCTCGACGCGTTTTAACCTTCCCAATCAGAACATGTGCGAACCCGAGCCCTTCCTTCCTCATTCACTCTTGCTCCTTCTCTCTCTTCGTTCTCCTCTTCCTCTCCGGCGACTCAACGACCTCCGACCATCTCCGCTCCGGCGACCACCTTGGTCATCCTCCTTTCTCTCTAACTCTCTCTTCCTCGGATCCTTCTTCTCCGGCTAGCTCCCTCTTCCTTCCACTCTCAAACTCTCTCTTATGCCCATGAAGCAAGGAGAAGGATCACGGGGAAAACGCCGCCGAGCCATTCGTGTAGTGAGGGCGGTGGAGCCCGAGGTGGTCCCTCCCAAGGAGGCAAGGGCTTTGGAGGTGGCGGAAGCAATTCTTGGCGATGAAATCCCTCCCGTGGTGGCGGGTGATGAAGAGGAGGTGATGGAAGGCGACCTCCATATGGTAAGTCTTCTATGTGTTGATTTTGTGTGCATTAGGATGAGGAAAGGGGCCTTTACAAAAAGTCTGACTTCGGGTTTAAATGGCGTCTACACCAGGTGACGCCTTTCAAAGGGCGTCCTCCTGGGCCGACGCCATTCAAGTAAGAAAATTTTATTTGTTAATAATTTAAAAAGATTTGAATGACGTCAACACTGGCCGACGCCTTTCAAAGGGCGTCCTCCTCGGCCCACGCCATTCAAATGATTTTTTTAAATGCCCATGACTGATGATTTTGTTAAATTGATTGCAGGTGACGATGAAGGCTAAGATCTCGTGGGACCTAGTCGTTGGTGCCTATCGAGGCCTACCGGATTTCCAGAAGGCGCGACTACGTCACATGGGATTCAGTGAGATCTTGGAGATTGAGCCTTTCTGGCTCGATTTGGTACTCCTGCAGACGCTGAGAGAGAGGTGGCATGCAGAGAGTCAAGCATTCTTAATGTCCTGGGGCCATATGGTCCCAAGTTTAAAGGATGTAGCTAGGATCAATGGCCTTAGAGTAGAGGGTCGGACAGTGAGTGGGGTGACCTACCCCAATTACCTAGGTCTAGTTGAGAGCCTATTAGGGATAGAGGTTTTTGATGGGCTGAGTAGGGAGTCTAGGACGGTTCCCCGGGTAGACGTAGAGGCTGCCCTAGGTCTAGTTGAGCCTCGGCGTCGATCTGATGAGACCCGGTAGGCTTTTAGGGCTAGGTTAGCCAGATCATCTTCTGCCATCTATTGTAGTGATCCTCGTCAGGAGGAGTTAGTAGATAGGCAACTTAGGGTTTTCTTAGTCTTTTTCTTTGGTCAGTTACTCTTCAGTACGAAGTGTAACGACCCGCCACCCTATAATCGGAGATCCGATTACTAAATGGGTATCGAATCATTATTTTGGAAACAAACCAGGATCTAGATAAGTCTGGGAAATAAATAATCAACTAAGCTAAACATTCACATCGCATTGAAATGAAAAGGAAGTACAAAAATTAAAAGTTATTACAATGCGACTGGACACAGCAAATAATTACATACTCCAACAGAAAAGAAATAATTAAGCGTACAGGCTAGGAATAAAATAACAACTACATCGTCCCGGGAAGCCGCCATTTGAAAAGGCGTCGCTGTCCTTGGACGCCGTTCACAACAGAGGTTCCCTTTGACAGAAACCATTATCGGGATGATTTTTGCCTAAATGGCGTCGTGTTGGCCCATCGCCATTCTGAATGGCGTCGTCCTAGCGCGACGTCATTTAGCGCTAGAAATCAGGTTTCTGCTGTAGGTGCCCGGAACGTCCTCCGCCGCTGCTGCGGACTTCGGGCGAGGGTTTTTCCGTTCGTCTCAGCACAGTGGCGATTTAAAGGGGGTTAGAAATAAAGGTGTGATCGCCAGGAGCATTACCTTACGGTCCCTGTGCTCCGCAGGATTGTAGAGTGATCGCGTTCTGAGGGAGCGGGAGATGGTGGTTTCCCCTTCTCTTCCTCCGGCCGGCCAGAGGAGGAGAGCTCGGTGGTCCGCGCGCGAAATCTGGTAAGAGCCCCTGAAAGGAGAACACAAGACAAAGAAAAGAAATAACCCGATTAAAACTGTGACATGCAGAATCTATCCAAAATATAAAAAACTAACTAGAATTGGAGGGAGACGCACCGGATGGGTGTTTGGGAGGGAAGGTCACCATATGTTATGGCCACCCACCTCCCGTTTTTTGTTTGAAACCTCTAGGGATAAATAAGGATTGCTAAGTCATCCTAAGATGCATGCATGCAGATAAGGTGCTCGTGTGTGAAAAGTGAGGTGATGTGTTAAAAGTGGAAAGAAGAGTGAGAGAGGGAAATGTTACGGACTAGATGGAGAGTGGAAATGCAATGAAGTGAAAAAAGAAGAGAAAAGTAAAGAGAAGGTTAGGAAGACAAGCCCATTTGGAGTGACATTCCTCCTGAAACAGCTCTCTGACTCTTTGCCCGCTCGACTCCTCAAGGCCGGCTCACTTGCCAACCTCCTCTGAATCCTTCCAACCCCCCTTGCTCGAGGGAACATGGGGGGTTTAAATAGATGAAGGAAAAAAATAGGAGAAAATAGGGGTCTAAATCCCCGTAAATCATCCTGGAGCCAATGGGAAGTGGTCAAGGATCGAAGGTGGTGCGCGCGGCAATCGCCGGAGTGGGGCGTGATCGGAGTAGTGGGGGTGAGGGCGGCGAGTAGAGGAGATCGTGGGGAAGACGAGGTCAAGGTGGTAGTTAGGGGAGTGGATGGCCAGCCAGCATGCCTTCCGATCCCGTGGAAGGCCAGGTAGCTGGATCTTCCACTAAGTGGTGGAAGGCGGCCCGGTTGGCCTTCGAAGGGGATGGAAGGCAAGGGATGGCCTTCGAAGGGTGGTGGAAGGCGAGGGGTGGCCTTCGAAGGGTGGTGGAAGGCGGACTGGCTGGCCTTCGAAGGATGTTGGAAGGCGGACTGGCTGGCCTTCGAGGGGTGGTGGAAGGCGGGCTGGCTGGCCTTCGAAGGGTGGTGGAAGGCGGACTGGCTGGCCTTCCACGAAAAGGTGGCTAGAGTCGGAATTTGGTTAATGGGCCTAGTTATTAGTGGGCTGAGATGACTAAGATGAGGGATTTGGTGATGATGGGCTAATGATGGATGGGGTTCATGACTAAAAGGGTGGTCTAAAATCAGTGTCTACAAATGCCCCTCCGGGACACCTGTTTTGCAGTGGAGTGGAACGGAATGATAAATAGGTGTTCCGGAAATCGAACCTGATTTTGGACAGCCCATAAAAGGAATGAGCTGTATCCAAAGGTGGTATGAGAGGGTGGCAAATGCATGAAAGCTAGCTATTCGAATTGCAAGGGTGACTAAGAAGGGGAGCAAAATTCAGACTAGAGAATCACAATCCGTGGGACCCTCGGGTGCTGGAACCGCGAGGCCTTGGCGCACCAGGATGCAACGATCTGGCCCAAGGGGATCTCAAGCATGAAAGGTGTAGGAGTGTGACTTGAAGAACTCTCGACACAACGGGCGCGCGGTGGCCTGGCGCATCATGTGATCGCCAAGTGAGAGAATCTCAAGCACACATATTGGAAAAAGGATGAGGTCTTGCAATTCAAAGGGCTAACAGACGAACGATCGCCAAACTCACAAATCAACCATGGGTTAAGTAGAGTGATAAATTATGGTCATTGTCCCTAGGGCGAGGATGGTGGATGATGCAATGTATGCTGGTTTAAAAATTTAGAAAACAAATTCCTAATGCAAACAGGAGGGATTTATTGGCCAATCGAATAACTTGGGGAATATAGACTCCTCATTGTTTTGTTTAAAGAGGAACTCAAAGTCTATACGCCCAAAGTTATTAGCCTCTTGTGTCTTCAATCCTACTTGCTTCAAATTCCCTACTGCTGCAAGAACGCACATTAGTAAATGTAAATAATCAATGATCCAGAATATCTTAATGGCAAGCTGTAAGGAAACGAGGGACAAAGGTCCATGTCGAGTCGAAGCCAGTACGGAAGATATGGCCATTCTTAAAGTAGAATGCCAATCCGGCTGCTTTTGGCTTCGACTCGACAGCAATAGTGTCCACCTTTTGGACATAGAATCATTTTCCTATATGCACAATAATGAGGGGAAAATAGTTAGTAGTATATGTTTTCGGCCCCTTACCCAAAAAAGAGCAACTACCTTTTCCCTAGCCTTCGCATAGGGTCAAGGAGCCATATCCAGACAAAAGGAAGAGTATTGAAATTGATGTGACAAGTAAATATGCAAATGCTGGTGGATATTAACAAATGAGGTGTGTGAAAACATGTTTTTGATTCCACCTACCTGGTGACTGCCCAAACTTAGGCTGGTTGAATGATGAAAGGGAAATGCACATTCAACTTCCCAGGTATCCTAAGCACACATCTAGATTGATTTGGGCCTCTAGACTCCTCAAACTAACCTTGACCGGCTAAGACTCATACTGACGACAATACCGTCATGCCATGCTTAGGCTCCCAGCTGCTCCCGACCACCAAGTTTGCCCAAAAAGTTTTCGAGGTAAATGATTTGCCCGACCCGGGTCTCTTTCCTCACAATCTAGAAGGTATAAGATGGAACACCTTCGAACCCTAACGGTCAACCGCACGACGCTGACCCGGAATCAAACGCCGTCGCACCAATTGGTGACGCGCATGCATTGACCTAAGTCCAAAGTCTTCGAGAGTACTCATTGAGATTATGGTTAAGAAATTGGTTCACCAGAAACACTGACATTACTCTTCACCCATTTTGGACTCCTGTGATCATGTGAGCATGTGACAATTTTTGAAAAATGAACCATTTTAAAATGATGTTCGGTCTTTAGGTGGCTATCTCGTGCTAAAACCTTGAGGGGGAAAAAAGTGAAGAAATTATGGAGACAAACCTCACAGGAGGATCAACAAAACCGTTAAAAGGGCGAGCTGTGACAAAACGGACCCCTTTTGACCTCCTAGATGCCCCTATTTTGACTTTTCAGGCCTTTGGTAGATTTCATGGCCAGGCACGGTCACGACCATACTTTTTTCATGATTGCTTGAACCCCTTTTCTTTTTTGTGTTTCTTTTCCGCTCTTGACATTTTTCGGGGTTATTTGATATTTTGCCTGCGGGGACACTGCCCTCTTCACGTGCTCTGGTCCTTTACATTTCATTTTTGGGCCCTTTTTTGAGGGGTTACATCTATCGGGTTGTTGAAGAACCGCAGTTTGCTGAGCTCGGCCGTTTAGGTGCGTCGACTGTCCTGATCAATCGAGAGACGAAGAGCAAAGGTTGCAGTTGACAATGTACTAAAGACTTCGAACTCATTTTAGGAAGGTTCTCTTTGAAGAAACGTGTAGGTGTGTGCATCTCATGATGATCATAGGGATCTGTATGAAAGTAAAGTAGACACGTCCAAGGTTCTGGTGGACCAAGATCTTAGCCAAACCTTAATGTCAACCCAACCTATCATGCAACTAGACCTAGACAGGGGTTACGTGGCAGTCACCAGACAGTTGGATTTTGTGTCTTTTCTGATATTTTGTCATTTTCATTGAAGTATGCACATATCTACAAATATTTTTGATGCTTTTTGGATATTTGATTTTTTTTGAGATTTTGAGATTTTTGATTTTTTTTTTTTTTTTTGTATTTTTAAAGGTAAAACTTCTTCAAATAGACTCCTATCCAAAGGAAAACTTTCAATAATTTTCAAATATTTACACTTATTTGCTAACTCTTGAACTAGAAATGAAAGAACTTACTTACCTTTACAACTCTTAGATAAAGAGGAAGCTATCAAATCCCTAAGCCTCACTTTGTGTGTGGAATAAGCTCTGAATAGGATGTTTTATTCTCCTAAAACCTTTTAACCCACTTTGGTGGAGGGGAGTGCTTAACCCAGGGTGCTATGGGTTATACCAGGGGTTAAGCGGAATAACATGGGTATTTTGAACTCTTTATTTCACTCTTTATTCTCTTCTTTATTCTACTTATTCCTACCAAATCACTTGGAATAGCGCAGTGTAATTCTACTTATTCTGGGTGGAATACCAACTACGTACCAAACTAAAATACCTCTTATTCTGGTTTAAGAAATCCCCTCCTCCTTATTCTGGTTTAAGCTATTCTGCAAACAAATTGAGGCTAAGCGATTATGCACAAGACTCTGAGGGTGAGTCAGACATGTTGAAAGGGTGGGTCCTGAGACAGAGACCCAATGATGGCAGAATTGCCCCGGGAGTGTGCTACGACCGGTGATAAAAGCCTGAGAAGGGAAGGTGTATGAAATAGGAAGGGAATGAGAGCGATGGGTACCTGTTCATCCCTCACTAAGGAGGCTCCTTCTCTTCGAGTGGTTGGTTCATAGAACAGCAACTGTGTTGCGAAATCTTCTGCATCTTCTCTTTGAACTTCATTGATTGTTTCATTCAACTCATCCTCAAGATAGTGTATCTTGAGTACCTCTTGACTTTCCTTCACAAAGTGATCTAAGAGACTTCATTTTCTTGATCCTTCAGTTGGTTTGGTTAGTAGGTAACCCAATCTGAATCCTCCAATGGTCGGATTTTCAAATATAGGCTCTCGAGTTCCTTGCTCTTCCTTACATAACCCAGATCCCGAACTATACCCTATTTTTCCCATAAGCTGCCAACCTATACTAGGCCGAGGCTTGGCCTGAGAGTCAACAGATGAAAGGATGGGCTCTTTCCCTTTTCCAGAAGTGATCATGGATGGAATTTGTTCAGTCGAGACTAAGTCCAAAGACTCAAGATAGGGGGGACCCTTCATGTTGACAA
This sequence comes from Zantedeschia hybrid cultivar, assembly GCA_030544215.1. NCBI lineage: Eukaryota > Viridiplantae > Streptophyta > Magnoliopsida > Alismatales > Araceae > Zantedeschia > Zantedeschia hybrid cultivar. The sequence continues at coordinate 6,201,073 of JARZZO010000013.1, read as the reverse complement.
TCTTCCCATTGTATGGGAATTTATAGCACTGATGATTAGTGGAGGGCACTCCCAGGGTTTGGTCCATCGAAGGCCTTTCCAGAACGGCATTGTATATGGTCTTGGCATCAAGGATGTAGAATTTAAAGATCATAGTCACTGGGCCAATTTCCAGTTTCCCATTTGAGACCATCATGGAAATAGACTCAATCTTCTCTGGATCAATCCCTACTTTCTTGGGGGTCTTGAGTGGACAGACATTGATTGATGCCTTGGTATCCAACAGAATGGAGTCCAATGAGTGACCCTTGAGTGTTGCAGTTAAGCATGAGGGAAGGGATTGGCATTCAGGGGGAGCTAGACCCTTACCTGTGAAAGATATCGTAGGTGTCTGGGTGACCGAGAGAATGGCATTTGTGAGCCCCCTGATAGGAAGATCTTCATTGACTGTAATTTGCTGGAGGAATTTGAACAATGTCTCCCTATGTGTAGGAGATCTCCTAATCAACTCTAGGACCGGAATTTTGGCGGGAGTTTTCCCTAGATGTTGTAGGATGTCATACTTGGATTGAGTAATCCTTCTAGACAGATTCGAATCCTCTTGGGAGTCCAAGGGTTGACTTGTTGGGGGAATGATGTGATTTCTCAGTGTAACACCAATCGGACTGGGATCCACTGCTTGATCTGACTTTAGTGGTTGAACCGGTGCTGAATTCATTAGGCAGAATTGGGTTACTAGACCTGGCTTTGGTGTTGGACACAAGATGGATAGAGGAGGTTCTCTGATTGAAATTGAGGGAACTTGGACCAGAGTGACTGGGTTGATGACTGTTGGTTGTTCCCTAGGTCGTATCAAGACCAAAGGTTTGTCTTGGATAATAGTGGAGACTCCTTGCAACGGCTCTCTAGGTTTGGTCATCCTAGTGGGGCACTCACGCCATATCCCAACCTCTTCATACTCCCAGTACTGTCCTCTGCGATCGACATTCGGTTCCAAATTTTTGACAAGTGCTCACCCTTTCTAGAGAGCTAGATGGATCTTAAGCTACCTGATGAGAGGGCGGAGGGCCCTTGACTTTCAAGGTTTCAATAGCCTCTTTCATGTGCCCCCAATTGATCTTGGTGCTAGAGGAAGGGGGAACTACTGAATATGGTTTCTGATTGGATTGGTTGTCTGATATGGACATAGGACTGGGTGACCTAAAGCGTTGCCCCAAGGCACTCACCTGTTCATTGATTGTCACTCCCTCTGCTAGTAGAGTTTGCGTAGTCCTCTTATTTATGTTCTGATTTTCAAAGAAGGATGGCAAAGTGGAACTCCAGATCTGAGATTGAACTACCCGAGCTCGATTATAAAGTTGTGCGAATGTGTGAAATTCGCTCAGCATGAGAATAGCTCGAAGCTGCGGGGTAGCGTTGTTGACCAACATGGTGATAGCTTGAGATTCGGGGATTTCCACTTCCGCCCTAGAGGCCATTGCCCTCCATCTATTGGCAAAATACGTGAACTCCTCTTCAGGCTTCATCTTTTCCATCACAAGATCAAACAAGGTGGGAGGCATGGCTATCATGTGACTAAACTGAGTGATGAATTTTTCAGAGACCATATCAAAATTAATTAGGTCTGTGGCGGGCAAGGAAGAAAACCATCTTAATGCCTCACCTTCTAAGGATTTCTGGAACAGATGGACAAGGAGGACTCTGTCGTAGAGCCATTGATGGGAATCTATGAGGAAACCTGACAGGTGATCATGAGGGTCAGAGGTGCCATCATATTTTCTGTACTTGGGGGCTTTGAATCCTGGTGGAAAGTAGGCCGGAGGGAGCTTGCAATAGCTCAAGAGAGAGTGTGGTTGTTTCAGGGTAGGTTTCTCGGCCATGAGCTTACGCACATAGGTTTCAACCTCACTCTTGTAGATGAATTCCTCCTGCTTGGGAGGAGGTGTAGTTTGAGAGACTGGAATCGGCATGATGGGTGGAGCAACTGGAGTGGGAGTTGGCTAGCTAGTGCGGGTCTGAGCTCTGTTGGAAGATCCTTGGAAGTGAATTCTCCGAGGAGTGGCATCTTGAGTTTTGCCACGGGAGGCCCACTGGATGAGTTGATTAGGGGTGTACCATGATAACATGGCGATAAGTTCCGGATCCACACTCGGGTCTTGGAAGGTTATGTTGGAGATTATAGGGTCACTTTCTGAAGAGGAAGATTCATCCAAGTATCTCTCCTTAAGTTCCTCTCTAGGTGTTTGGAACATGCCCACAAATGTTTGTGGATCCTCTTCAATCTCGAACAGAGGGTTGTGTGTGACATTGTTACCAAACTCATACATGTTATCATACACAGTGTTAACATGCATTCGGTTCATTATGAAATACAAACCCTAAGAGATTTTATATTTCACTTGAAAGGTTAACTGTGCGTTATGAGTGTTGGTTTCTAACAAATCAAGTTCAAACCCATAACGACCCTGTTTTCTTCTTTCAAAACATGTTCCACCAAGGTTTAGTTAGGTGTCTTAAATTTTGAAACAATTCTCTCAGTGACCCCTATAAGTGAGTGATTGTGAATGGAAAGGCTCAATTAATTCCTTACACAAAACCCGAGATCCTATTAGGTGGTTTAGGTACAACCCGCTCGGCGGCCAAGTGGGAATCCCTGGCTCGCGGAGACTTACGGAGGTTCCCAACATAATAGGACTAGTCATACCCGAGTGGGAATCCTCAGGTGGAGAGTCAGATCCTACGGGAGAGGTGACTAGAGATGTGATGCCGGCTCTTCCTTAAAACCCCCACGCAGAACACCCTGAAATTAACCCAAGAATTAACAGGCAATAGAACAGAACAATAAAACCAAGCAGAATATCCAACAGTTCAATCAATAACGAAAGGAGTCACAGCGGGGCCAAATGACTGGACGGCCAGGAAGCTGGCCGTCTGGGGAGCTGGACGGCCGGAAGGCTGGCCGTCCAGTGACTTGGACGGCCAAGGAGCTGGCCGTCTGGGGTGCTGGACGGCCGGAACGCAGGCCGTCCAGGGGCTTGGACGGCCAAGGAGCTGGCCGTCCAAGATGGACGGCCAGGACTCTGGCCGTCCACGAATCTGGACGGCCTAGGAGCTGGCCGTCCAGACAGACTTGGACGGCCTAGGGGCTGGCCGTCCAGGCAGGTGGACGGCTAGGACTCTAGCCGTCCAGATTCTGGACGGCCAGGAAGGGGGCCGTCCGGGAAAAAATAAGAAAAAAAAAAAGAAAAAGAAAGAAAATGAAATAGAAACTCGTAAAGGTTTTTTTTTTTAGCTTCTTACCTTTGGTCACGATGCGTGCAACGAGCAAGTAGGAGTCCCATCGTGATCGCCAGAGGGCTGTAGGCGCCCAGAACGTCCCCCGCCGCTGCTGCGGGCTTCGGGCGAGGGTTTCTCCGTTCGTTTCAGCACTGTGGCGCTTTAAAGGGGGTTAGAAATAAAGGTGTGATCGCCAGGAGCATTACCTTACGGTCCCTGTGCTCCGCAGGATTGTAGAGTGATCGCGTTCTGAGGGAGCGGGAGATGGTGGTTTCCCCTTCTCTTCCTCCGGCCGGCCAGAGGAGGAGAGCTCAGTGGTCCGCGCGCGAAATCTGGTAAGAGCCCCTGAAAGGAGAAGACAAGACAAAGAAAATAAATAACCCGATTAGAACTGTGACATGCAGAATCTATCCAAAATATAAAAAACTAACTAGAATTGGAGGGAGACGCACCGGATGGGTGTTTGGGAGGGAAGGTGACCATATGTTATGGCCACTCACCTGCCGTTTTTTGTTTGAAACCTCTGGGGGTAAATAAGGATTGCTAGGTCATCCTAAGATGCATGCATGCAGATAGGGTGCTCGTGTGTGAAAAGTGAGGTGATGTGTTAAAAGTGGAAAGAAGAGTGAGAGAGGGAAATGTTATAGACTAGATGGAGAGTGGAAATGCAATGAAGTGAAAAAAGAAGAGAAAAGTAAAGAGAAGGTTAGAAAGACAAGCCCATTTGGAGTGACGTTCCTCCTGAAACAGCTCTCTGACTCTTTGCCCACTCGACTCCTCAAGGCCGGCTCACTTGCCAACCTCCTCTGAATCCTTCCAACCAAAAAATCCTCTCCAACCCCCTTCCAACCCCCCTTGCTCGAGGGAACATGGGGGGTTTAAATAGATGAAGGAAAAAATAGGAGAAAATAGAGGTCTAAATCTCCGTAAATCATCATGGAGCCAATGGGAAGTGGTCAAAGATCGAAGGTGGTGCGCGCGGCAGTCGCCGTAGTGGGGCGTGATCGGAGTAGTGGGGGTAAGGGCGGCGAGTAGAGGAGATCGTGGGGAAGACGAGGTCAAGGTGGTAGTTAGGGGAGTAGACGGCCAGCCAGCATGCCTTCCGATCCCGTGGAAGGCCAGGTAGCTGGCCTTCCACGAAGTGGTGGAAGGCGGCCCGGTCGGCCTTCGAAGGGGATGGAAGGCAAGGGGTGGCCTTCGAAGGGTGGTGGAAGGCGAGGGGTGGCCTTCGAAGGGTAGTGGAAGGCGGACTGGCTGGCCTTCGAGGGGTGGTGGAAGGCGGGCTGGCTGGCCTTCGAAGGGTGGTGGAAGGCGGACTGGCTGGCCTTCGAAGGATGGTGGAAGGCAAGGGGTGGCCTTCGAAGGGTGGTGGAAGGCGGACTGGCTGACCTTCCACGAAAAGGTGGCTAGAGTCGGGATTTGATTAATGGGCCTAGTTATTAGTGGGCTGAGATGACTAAGATGAGGGATTTGGTGATGATGGGCTAATGATGGATGGGGTTCATGACCAAAAGGGTGGTCCAAAATCGGTGTCTACATCTGCACCTCGACCCGAGGATCCACTTTAACCCCAAATTTGCCCCAAAAACATCCAAAATACGGAAAATGAAAAGGGAAACCAATCCATCACAGGAAAACCCACAAATCTACATTCATAGAAACCACCATAACCATCAAGAAAGCCCCTTAACATGCTTATTTTACCCAAAAATCCCAAACACGCATCATACTTTAAAGTGGGAAAACATGATTTTAAGTTGAAACACCACGGGGATCGTCACCCTACCGGTTGCTCGAACTCCTCCAAGCTCCAAGCCGCCAACCTGTCTCGCCCCCACGTCGCCGCCGGTACTGCTGAGGACGTCGTTACTCCACCGGGACGTCGGCCGCCGTCCAGAGAGAAAACGCCGCGGAGGAGGTGGTGGTGGTAGTGGTGGGAGTTAGGAGGTCGATGGAGTGGAGGGAGGGATGAAATGGTGGGAGGAAAAAGGAGGGGGAAAAACGCTGCCGGGTCGCCGGAGGAAGAGAGGAGAGAGAGAAGGAAGGAAGAAATGAGGGAAAGGAAGGAGGGGTCGCGGGGTCAAGCAGAAGCTGGGTAAAACGCGTCGCCTAGCAAAGACGCCTTACAGTTGACATGACGGGTTGTACTGACAGAGTCTCTGAAACGCGTCTCCTAGCAAAGACGCCTTTCAGACGATAAGACTGGCGCCATACACTGACAACCCAGGGTCGTAGTCTGAATGGCGTCATCCATCGAGGACGCCTTTCAGACGACACGACAGGGGCCGTACTCTCGCGACCCAAGGCCAGCCCATGTGACGCCCACGTGGTACAGCCTAAAACGCGTCTACATTGCTGAACGTCGTTTAAACCGCGTCGAGCCTGCAGAACAGAGTCCCAGCCCCATCAGGGCCTGAACTACGGGATCCGACTCCACAAATTGACCCGATAACCGGATCCGAAAACCTCAATCCTTACATTCTCCCCCCCTTAAAAGAATTTAGTCCCCGAAATTGCCTGTTACAATTAACGAGGTCGAAACATAAAGACACAAGCTCACAAGGGAACTTATGAGAAAAGGTAGGGAAACTACTCTCGCATCTCGTCCTCGCGCTCCCAGGTTGCCTTGCCCCCGGAGCAGTTTTGCCAAATCACCTTAACTAGAGGTACAATCTTGTTCCGAAGGACCTGTTCCCTGCGATCCTCAATACGTACTGGAAACTCTAGAAAGGACAACTCCTCAGCGACCTCCAACTCTGAAAAATCTAAAATATGAGATGGATCGTGAACATATCTCCTCAGCAAGGAAACATGGAACACATCGTGCACCCCTGCAAGATTGGGCGGCAAGGCTAGCTGATACGCCGCTTCCCCAATTCGAGCAAGAATGGGAAAAGGGCCAATATATCGTGGACTCAGCTTACCTCACTTCCCGAATCTCATCACACCCTTGGAAGGTGAGACTCGGAGAAACACGTGGTCCCCAACCTCAAACTCAAGCGGTCTCCTACGGATGTCTGCATAACTCTTCTACCTGCTCTGAGCTGCAATCAATCTCTACTGTACTACTCTGGCCACCTCAGCACATTACTGTACCAACTTTGGTCCTACTATCTGCCTCTCACCAATCTCGGACCAATTCACAGGGGATCGACACGGTCGCCCGTACAAAGCCTCGTAAGGCGCCATGCCGATACTAGAATGATAATTGTTATTATAAGCAAACTCCACAGTAGACAAGTGCTGCTCCTAGGAACCTCCCCAATCTAGGCAACATGCCCTGAGCATATCCTCCAGAGTCTGAATGGTCCTTTCCGACTGCCCGTCAGTCTCGTGGTGGTAGGCCGAGCTGAAGGCTAACTGTGTGCCCAAAGCCTTCTGAAAACTCTTCCAGAACCTAGAAGTAAATCTCGGATCCCGGTCTGATACGATAGATAAGGGTACCCTGTGCAGAGAGATGATCCGATCCACAAACAGCTTAGCCAACTTACCGATTGACCAGTCCTTCCAAATAGCCAGGAAGTGTGCCGACTTGGTCAATCGATCAACAATGACCCAGATCGCGTCTCTCCTGCCAGGAGATACAGGTAATCCCATCACAAAGTCCATAGTCACATGCTCCCATTTCCATTCCGGGATCGGCAAAGGCTGCAACAACCCTCCTGGTCTCTGATGTTCAGCCTTAACCTGCTGACAAGTCATGCACCTAGCCGCATACTCAGCCACATCCTTCTTCATACCAGGCCACCAAAAGTGTCTCCTCAAACAATGATACATCTTAGTCATTCCGGGATGCACTGCATATCTCGAACAGTGCGCCTCATCAAGGACACTCCTGCGCACGTCTTCCTCTGTCGGAACATAGAATCTGCCTCTAAAACTGACTGTACCGTCATCCCATAATTCCACTTCTAGTCTCTGGAGAATCTGCGGTAACTCTACATCTGCCCTCTGAGCCTCAATCACGGCATGGTACACTGCTAGCCTCACAGTTAAGTTGGCCAACACGGCTCTATCATCCTCCCGTGGAACCCGAAAGGAAGATTCTACAACCTGTTCAAATAATCCCCATTCTTGAACCATGAGATATGACACGACCGTCTTCCAACTCAAAGCGTCTGCCACCACATTTACCTTGCCCGGATGATAAGAAATGTTGAGGTCATAATCCTTGATAAATTCCATCCACCTATGCTGCCTCAAGTTCAGGTCCCTCTGCGTGAACACGTACTTCAGGCTCTTATGATCAGTAAAAACCTGAATTTTCTCTCCATTCAAATAATGTCGCCAGATTTTCAATGCAAACACCACAGCTGCCAACTCTAAATCATGAGTGGGATAGTTCTCCTCATGCTTCTTTAGCTGCCAAGAGGCATAGGCCACAACCCTACCATGCTGCATCAAAACTGCACCCAAACCTCGAAGTGATGCATCTGAATAAACTACAAATCCACTTGAACCTGATGGAAGCACCAACACCGGAGCCGAAGTGAGGCAAGTCTTCAACTCAATGAAACTCCGCTCACACTCCTCGATCCATACGAAACGAACTTCCTTACGAGTTAACCTCGACAAGGGGGCCGCTATCGAAGAAAAACCCTGAACAAACCGTCTGTAATAACCTGCTAGCCCCAAGAAGCTCCTGATCTCAGTTACTGTTGTTGGCCTGCTCCAATCCATCACTGCCTCAATCTTGGCTGGGTCCACTACAATGCCATCGCCAGAAATGACATGCCCCAGAAAGTGCACCTTGTCTAACCAGAATTCACACTTGCTAAACTTGGCATAGAGTTGGTGCTCTCTCAGAACCTGCAAAACTACCTGAAGATGTGTGGCATGCTCTTCCTCAAAAGAAGAGTATATCATAATATCATCTACAAATACCACCACAAACTGATCCAGATAAGCCCTGAAGACCCGGTTCATCAAATCCATAAAAGTTGCCGGAGCATTGGTCAAGCCAAAAGGCATAACCAAAAACTCATAATGCCCATACCGAGTCTTAAAGGCCGTCTTACTAACGTCAACCTCATGGATTCTAATCTGATAATATCCTGATCTCAAGTCAATCTTCGAGAACACCTTCGCAGACTGCAGCTGATCCATCAGATCATCGATCCTCGGAAGTGGGTACTTGTTCTTGATCGTCACCTGGTTCAACTGTCTATAATCAATGCACAACCTCAGAGAACCATCCTTCTTCCTGACAAATAGAACTGGAGCGCCCCACGGAGAAGTACTGGGACGAATGAAACCCTTATCCAGCAATTCCTGCAATTGTGCCTTCAACTCAGCGAGTTCGACTGGTGCCATCCGATACGGGGCCTTAGACAGGGGCGCCGTACCCGGTGCAAGCTCAATAGTAAAGTCAACCTCTCGCTGAGGAGGAAGACCAGGCAACTCCTCAGGAAACACATCTAGGAAGTCACACACTACAGGCACCTCCCGAGGACTGGGACTACCACTAACATTAGCTAGAACAATAGAGGCAAGGAGGGCCTCACAACCACCAACAAGTAACCTCTGGGCCTTAAAGGCAGAAATAAGAATATCTCAAGAAGAGAGCCTAATACCTTGGAAATAGAAGGTCGGGATGTCCAGGATAGAGAAACGCACCCTCTTCCTGTGGCAGTCCACCTCAACATAATAAGCCTCCAACCAGTCTATGCCCAGGATGACATCAAAGTCACGAATGGCGAACACAACTAACTGGACAAGTAAATCATGGCCCTCAATGGTCAAGGGAACATCACTCAAACAGTTATAAGACAACAAGAAATCCCCAGAAGGAACCTCTACCATCAATCCATCAGATATCTCATCAACGGGTGCAGAAAGAACATCTATGAACTGCTCATAAATGAAAGAATGCGAAGCACCCGAATCAATCAACACATGTGCACAGTTCCCAAGGACAAAAAGTGTACCTTCCACCAAGTTGGCTGCGCGAGCCTCCTTCCTGGTGATAGCTAGAACTCTCCCCTGAGTTATCGGCTTCTAATCACCTGGTCCCTGCCCCTGACCACGCCCCTGTGGGCAAAACCTTGCCAAATGGCCCTGCTGGCCACAAGTGTAGCACCTCCCAGAAAAAGCAGGACACTGAGTCCCACCGTGAGTGCCACCGCAATGCCGACAGGCTGCCGGAAGCCTCTGAGCTGACTCCTGCTGCGCACTGGACACTGACTGACTCTGCTGGCTCTGCCTCGATCTACTGCTACCGCTGCTGCCGCTACTGCTGCCACTGCCTCGAAAGAACCTCCTGAACCTGGAGTCGAGTGAAGACGATCCTGATCCGGACGAAGGTGTTGCTGCCGCAGCCTTCCCCCTGCCACGAACTGGCCCCTGAGTAGTCAGTCCCCTCTCCCGTGCTGACTGATCCTGCTGTGCCGCTACAGCCGCGGCACACCTAACCGCCGATGCCAAATCTGTACGACAGTGATATGCCACAAAACTCCTCAGACTGGACCTCAGTCCATCTACAAACCTCTTAGTCCGACGCTCCTCATCTCCTGAGATAAAAGGCACAAACCTCCCAAGTGAAACAAACTTCGTTTGGTACTCAAGCGCTATCATACTTCCTTGGGTCAACTCCATAAATTCCCTCTCCTTGGCCCTCTGAACATGCCTAGGAAAGTACTGAACATTGAATTCCTTCACAAAAGTCTCCCATGGAATCTCCCTGAGGCTCCTATCCGCATAAGACAAACTCTTCAAAGTGGTCGACCAGTCATAGGCATCATCCTTCAACATGAAGGTAGCCAACGGAGTCCTCTCAACTGCTGCACAATGCATAGTGTCAAAAGTCTTCTCCATCTCCCTCAACCAATGAACAGCCTCATCAGGGTCGGGACGACCGGTGAAATGAGGCGGCCTCAGCTTCAGGAATCTCTCCAGTGTAGCTGAAGACCCTCCTCGAGCACTGGAACTCTCACTAGGGTCTCGGGTCTGGTATCTAGCCATCGTGTCCATCATAGCCTCCGTGAAATGCTCCACACTCGGCCTACCGACCTCAGATCCACTAGGGACATCTCCCCGCTCTCTAATAACTGGCATCCTCTTCCTAGGAGCCATCTAATCGCCTATAATCACAAAAATCGAAAAGTTCTAATTAGAGTCCTAAAACCTAAAACCTATACTACTGTCGTGCCTGTACGGGACAATGTAATTATTTGCCGGACTTACAACATTTAACCTAGTTATTCATTTATTTGCCAGACCGAATGCTCTGATACCAACTGTAACGACCCGCCACCCTATAATCGGAGATCCGAATACTAAATGGGTACCGAATCATTATTTTGGAACCAAACCAGGATCTAGATAAGTCTGGGAAATAAATAATCAACTAAGCTAAACATTCACATCGCATTGAACTGAAAAGGAAGTGCAAAAATTAAAAGTTATTACAATGCGACTGGACACAACAAATAATTACATACTCCAATAGAAAAGAAATAATTAAGCACACAGGCTAGGAATAAAATAACAACTACGTCGTCCCGGGAAGCCGTCATTTGAAAAGGCGTCGCTGTCCTTGGACGCCGTTCACAACAGAAGTCCCCTCTGACAGAAACCGTTATCGGGACAATTTTTGCCTAAATGGCGTCGTGTTGGCCCGTCGCCATTCTGAATGGCGTCGTCCTAGCGCGACGTCATTTAGCGCCAGAAACCAGGTTTCTGCACCTCGACCCGAGGATCCCCTTTAACCTCAAATTCGCCCCAAAAACATCCAAAACAGGGAAAATGAAGAGGGAAACCAATCTATCATAGGAAAATCCACATTCATAGAAACCACCATAACCATCAAGAAAACCCCTTAACATGCTTATTTTACCCAAAAACCACATACATGCATCATACTTTAAAGTGGGAAAATATGGTTTTAAGTTGAAACACCACAGGGATCGTCACCCTACCGGTTGCTCGAACTCTTCCAAGCTCCAAGCCGCCAACCCGTCTCGCCCCCACGCCGCCGCCGGTACCGCCGAGGACGTCGTTACTCCACTGGGACGTCGGCCGCCGTCCGAAGAGAAAACGCCGTGGAGGAGGTGGTGGTGGTAGTGGTGGGAGTTAGGAGGTCGATGGAGTGGAGGGAGGGATGAAATGGTGGGAGGAAAAAGAAGGAGGGGGAAAAACACCGCCGGGTCGCCGGAGGAAGAGAGGAGAGAGAGAAGGAAGGAGGAAATGAGGGAAAGGAAGGAGGGTTCGCGGGGTCAAGCAGAAGCTGGGTAAAACGCGTCGCCTAGCAAAGACGCCTTATAGTTGACATGACGGGCCGTACTGATAGAGTCTCTGAAACGCGTCGCCTAGCAAAGACGCCTTTCAGACGATAAGACCGGCGTCGTACACTGACAACCTAGGGTCGTAGTCTGAATGCCGTCGTCCATCGAGGACGCCGTTCAGACGACACAATAGGGGCCGTACTCTCGCGACCCAAGGCCAGCCCACGTGGCACAGCCTAAAACGCGTCTACATTGCTGGACGCCGTTTAAACCGTGTCGAGCCAGGTTCAACGTGAAACAGAACTGAGTCCCAGCCCCATTAGGGCCTGAACTATGGGATCCGACCCCGAAAACTGACCCGATAACCTGATCCAAAAACCTCAATCCTTACACGAAGGGTGACGATATCCACTGTAGGTTCCTGAGTCTGCTAGATGATCTAGATCATCTACATGAGTACACTTGGGGTGCGGCCCTCCTAGCCCACCTCTTCGCCATTCTTTTCGCGGTCACGCCGGACCGTGAGACGACTATCAGTGGCTTCTCGCCGTTTCTTTAGGTAAAAGTTATTTCAATTATTGTTTATTTTAAATGATGTGATATAATGCTTTTCTAATCTATATGTGTTTGTATGCAGGTGTGGAGCTATTACTATTTCCCGTTCAGTCGGGCGAGGATCGTACGACCGGATGCTGCCCCGTTGGCCCACCGATAGCAGCCAATTGTGGAAACAGCTCCCCAGCTGATGGATATAGGTGTCCTCTAAGCCAATCATAAGGCACCTATTTCAATCTGGTTCACTAATCAATGGCATTAAATTCATTATGTAGATTGACATATTTATAATTGCGCATAATAAAGTCCTTGAATATGTGCAATAGTCATAAGATTATGATGAGATCATAATAATGAGACTGATGACTTATAAACACATATTCTTAATTGTTTCTAGTCGTAGGATGTTTGACAAGGACATTAAACATCCGGTAAGACTAGTACATGTTATTCCAGCTCATACGATGAGGGTAACTGATCTCATTAGTTACTCGTGTGGAGTCACAATGGTAAACCTGTAGGTGCTCATTGGGGAATGAGTTCACTGAGCTGATCCGACATAAATCGCCGAATGGTAATTTACCTGACTGTCAATCGGCTTGATTCATCGTCACAGTGGCGTGGTTGATCCTTGGACTTGAGACACCAAAGACACCTTGTCGGTGGACTTCTGGACTTTGACCTTAACCTATGAATCCCTATCCACGGGATCTCTAATAGTCAAGGATCAGGTCCAGCGGAAGACCTTCGAAGGTGATTGTGTGTTCAATAAAGGATCGTTCGTTCTCAGGTAACTGGAGAGAGAATGTTCTAGAATAGATCCGTAGGAGTCTCTAGCCAAAGCAGAAATAATATCAGAAAAGAGGTTTTTGGATATTGTACAGCAGAGTATGATTCAAGTGAGTTAACCATCTAGGGTTTGACAGTTAACCATACCCTAGGTTGACTCGAGAGCATTGTGCGAACGAAGGATTATAGCCACGCGGTAACTGTGGACGGACATGTTCCATGAGTGGGTTGCTGAACCCCATTACCTTCCGGGATCATGCGGTGTTGCTTGGCACCCAACTTGATCGAAAGTCCGACCGAATTTACATGCGATGTCAATTCGGTTAAATAATTAGTTAATATCTAGATATTAATTAATTACAATAAGTCAATAATTAGTAATTGGACTTAACGGGCCAAAAATCAGACTAGTAAATGGGCCTAGAGGGTCACACGCAATAAGATTCTCAGTCGGTGGTACTTAAGTGGGATTTATATTAACTCCGGAACTTTTGTGAAAAGTCGCGCCGACTTAATATATATACACGCTGTTGAGAAACTCTGGGCCAAGCTCCAGGATTTCCCCAAGCTGGCCGTCATCCCCCCTTTCTCTCTCCTCCTATGGGCGCCCCGTTCGAGGCGCCGGAACAGTCTCCGTCTCCGCCACGTATGATTCCCGATAGTCGGGAATTCCCGTCGGCGGGTTTTTGGCAATCGTTACGGCGACGGATCTTCAGTAAGCGAGCTGATACGGACGAGGGAGCGAGGACGAATCACCGCGGAGGATCGCGTGGATACCGCTGGAGGCCGAATGCTTGTGCGGCTTGCGGCATCACCTTGACGGAACCGAGATGGAAGCGGATTCGAATCCGCACACAGTAATCAGATTACTTCCCGTTGTTTTTCGTTTTTAGTTTTCGTTCCGAATCGGATCTGCGGGCATCGAGCGGGATTAATTTTTGTTTATCGTTTCCGCTGCGCTCTTCGCATCCCGCCCAGATCCTAACGGTCGAACCCACACCTGAAAGGATAAAGGAAGGTCAGCTGAGATAGAGAAGTAGCAGTTCTCCCACTGCAACCAATATAAGGATACTGGTAAAGGCAAAACGAATATGAAACTTGAAAGAAGTTTCGGATATTCTTATTAATCACCTTTTACATATCTATTGGAGAATTAGCATCTCCAATATGAGATATTGGAAATGGTTCTCAGAGTTGCGATAGTATGCAGACTTAGACAAGTAAAAGAAAATCGAGAAAAATGCAAGTGTTGAGTTAGACTCAACTATTGTTCATGATATTCATAGGTTACTGTTAGATAGTAAATCTTTGTATATCTGTAGGAGTCAAATATGAAACTGAATAATTGTTATTTAGTTGCATAAGATATCAAGAATAACATTGATTGAGAAGGAACAATAGTTGTTCAAATCAGTCAATGCGCTATAGATTCATGATGTGACATTTCATGTGATGAATGTTCACAAGCCTCATAGAGAAATGAACTATGTGAATCATGATTATCTATAGTATTGTACACAGGGTTGTACAACAAGAAATTATTGATGCTGATCCATACTGATGTCAACAGCTCAAAGGCCAAAGATAATCACTCCTGTTGACTTACCTTATAGTTTACTTATGGAATGATTCGACTGTATGTACTTACTGAAGTACAAGACGAATGCATCTGTAAGATTAAGGTATAAGATCAATGTGAAGTATTGAAATTTTTGATTTGATCAAAGAAACTAATACTTTAGTATATGATTCACATAAATCATTAAAAGGATAATTGTATCATCGCTCTATTGATTCTCGTTGTACATCATAGTAATATGATAGAATGAGAAATTGCACCTTATTAAGATATGGTACAATATATATATATATATATATATATATATATATATATATATATATTAAGATTTGCCTAATTCTTATCCTTTTGAACATGAGTATGAATATTAGATGTCCATACTTTACAGATGGTTCCAAATAAGTCAGTGTGTATCCATACAGGATATGGAAACCGGATAATTCATATGAGATGTGAATTATGAACAAACCTGATTTTAAAGTCAAGTTATACCGTATGTGAATTTGTAAAATGTCTAAAGAGTTTGGACATTACATTTATTGGCCAGGCGATAATGAAATAATTATCGTCCTGAAAGCTGCCTGCTATGAAGAGGAATATGTCCTCAAAGAAGATAGTGGGAGCTGATAAAACTAGAAGATGTTCTAGATTCACAAGCTAACATAAGATTATTAGATAATCTTTAGTTGTTTGGAACCAGTCATAACACATCAGAGAGCTTCATAGATTTTTGAGATTCTCTCAGTGACTAAAAGGATATGTTTGACATATCTGATTTAACAAGATGAGAGGAGCTCAAAATAGATTATGATCTAAAATCTATGATAATGATGCTCTCTGTCATTACAGCTTTTAGATTGATAAGTTTATTAGAATTCTACTTATCAATACTGCCTATCATTATAATGAGATGATAACAGTTGGATATTAAAAGCGTACTCTCAATGTGATTGAGGCAAAGATGTATATGATACACTTTTAAAGTTTTTAGAATATCTAAGAAGTAAGTTATGATTTCAAAATTTTATTTTGAATCAAACTGAAGCTTCCTAAGTTGTAATAAAAGTTTTGACTCGATGGTCAAATACTACGTGATCATTAAGAATGATCACGGATTGTATGTGGGTTCAGAAAGGACAGTGGGAGTATAGTAGCTTTAGCAATGCTTTGTGATAATAACATCAAAGTCATTAAGAATGACATCAAGATGTTACTACCAGTGAAAGCTTTGTTAATCATGTTTTCCTCTATAATAGGTTTAGTTATAATATCCCACGTATTGGAAATATGATCTATTAAGATAGATTGGTGGAAATATTATATTGACCTGTATGTCAAAATGTTTGGCACAAATTTCATAATAAGTCTCAATTGTTGAGACATGTAATTTATTCCTTTAGAGAAAAAGTTCCTTAAAGGATACAAGAGTGAAATGCATCACTAAGCACTTGAGAGGTACCAAGGATGCACTCACGTATATGGAGAGCATGATTTGAAACTATGAGTTCACACTGACTCAAATTTCAAGTCAAATAATGGATTTAACCTTCTAGAAGAAAGGAATGGATTGGAAGAGTTTCAAATCTAGAACTCGATATTAAGGTGATGACATAAACTAGTCATACTGTTATTGGAACAGTATGGATGAAAACGTTCATCCCTGAACTAAGATGTAGTTCTAAAAGGTCTCTGATAAAATCTCGTTGTTGTAGGACAACAGTGGGAGCGATCAATTGTGTGATTGAGCCATGGTCTCTTCAGAAGTTGCAAAACATTATGAGGCTCATTTACAAGTTCAGAGACAAAGGATAAAAGGAAATAACGTAATGGAAAATATTCCATCTATAGATAATTTAGTAGATCCCTGACCAAGTCTTAGTCACAAACTTTATGTGAGCATCACCTAGATTTGATGGAGATCAAATGCGAAAGTGATTGGCTTGAGTCCAAGTGGGAGATTGATACATATAGATGTCCTTTAAGCCAATCATAAGGCACCTATTTCAATCTGGTTCACTAATCAATGGCATTAAATTCATTATATAGATTGGCATATTTATAATTGCGCATAATGAAGTCCTTGAATATGTGCAATAGTCATAAGATTATGATGACATCATAATAATGAGACTGATGACTTATAAACACATATTCTTAATTGTTCCTAGTCGTAGGATGTTTGAGAAGGACATCAAACATCCGGTAAGACTAGTACAGGTTATTCCAGCTCATATGATGAGGGTAACTGATCTCGTAGGTTACTCGTGTGGAGACACAATGGTAAACCTGTAGGTGCTCATTGGGGAATGAGTTCACTGAACTGATCCGACATGAATTGCCGAATGGTAATTTACCTGACTGTCAATCGGCTTGATTCATCGTCACAATGGCGTGGTTGATTCTTGGACTTGAGATACCAAAGACACCTTGTCGGTGGACTTCTGGACTTTGACCTTGACCTACGAATCCCTATCCACGGGATCTCTAATAGTCAAGGATCGGGTCCAGCGGAAGACCTTCGAAGGTGATTGTATGTTCAATAAAGGATCGTTCGTTCTCAGGTAACTGGAGAGAGAATGCTCTAGAATAGATCCGCAGGAGTCTCTGGCCAGAGCAGAAACAATATCAGAAAAGAGGTTTTTAGATATTGTACAGCGGAGTATGATTCAAGTGAGTTAACCATCTAGGGTTTGACAGTTGACCATACCCTAGGTTGACTCGAGAGCATTGTGCGAACGAAGGATTATAGCCATGCGGTAACTGTGGACGGACAGGTTCCATGAGTGGGTTGCTAAACCCCATTACCTTCCGGGATCATGCGGTGTTGCTTGGCACCCAACTTGATCGGATGTCCGACCGAATTTACATGCGATGTCAATTCGGCTAAATAATTAGTTAATATCTAGGTACTAATTAATTACAATAAGTCAATAATTAGTAATTGGACTTAACGGGCCAAAAATCAGACTGGTAAATGGGCCTAGAGGGTCACACGCAATAAGATTCTCAGTCGGTGGTACTTAAGTGGGATTTATATTAACTCGGGGACTTTTGTGAAAAGTCGCACCGACTTAATATATATACACGCTGTTGAGAAACCCTGGGCCAAGCTCCAGGATTTCCCCAAGTTGGCCATCATCCCCCCTTTCTCTCTCCTCCTCTGGGCGCCCCGTTCGAGGCGCCGGAGCAGTCTCCGTCTCCACCACGTATGATTCCCAATAGTCGGGAATTCCCGTCGGCGGGTTTTCGGCAATCGTTACGGCGATGGATCTTTAGCGAGCGAGCTGATACGGACGAGGGAGCGAGGACGAATCACCGCGGAGGATCGCGTGGATACCGCTGGAGGCCGGACGCTTGTGCGGCTCGCGGCATCAGCTCGACGGAACCGAGACAGAAGCGGATTCGAATCCGCACACGATAATTGGATTACTTCCCATTGTTTTTCATTTTTAGTTTTCATTCTGAATCGGATCAGCGGGCATCGAGCGGGATTAATTTTTGTTTATCGTTTCCGCTACGTTCTTCACATCCCGCCCGGATCCTAATACCAGCACCACCAGTTGACGGCCCTCCACCGTCAGTTCCTCGATTATCCCGAGCTACTGGTGAGTTTTCTTATTTATTCATTTAATGCAATCTTTAATTTGTTAAATGCAATTTATTTATTATGAATGCATCTAATCTGTATGCAGGTGATCTAGCGTCCGTACTTGGGGATGGGAGAGGCAGACCAGCCTTGGGTGACGACTGGTCGGAGGCGGTTTGGCAGGCAGATGTAGGTCCATTGCCTTAATGAGATCGAGCCGCTCCGCCTCCGCCTCGTGATGTGGACCCTAGGCCTCCACTAGGAATGCGTGGACGAGGAGGTCCCGAAGGGGGTCGGACGATCGATGAGGGGGAAGCAAGCCCTCACGGATTGGCAAGCGAAGTTCCCCGAGCAATACGAGGACTGGCATCGCCGAGGTGTCCGGGTTGAGTCTCAGGCGGAGAGTAGCGCAGCCTAACTCCAGCAGTACCGGACATACTACACTGATCAGCTGCGGCTCCTCCGTCCACTCGATGTAAGTATGCTTTCATGCGTCTTCCTTTTTAATTATTATCTTTATTTGAATTTGTGAATGAATATATGTATGTATGTTATGCAGGATGTGTTAGGTTCGTTGTGTCCGGATCCAACCGAAAAATGCAGCGGAATAATTTATTCGGGATCGGATCTATCTCGTTTCAATCATTAAAACTAATTGGTAATCTGATTTACCTTGCGCGGATTCGAATCCGTGTTCGTTCTCCGGTTATGTCGGAGAGATGTTGCAAGCCGCGCAGGTACCCGGCCTCTAGCGGTTCTCCTCGCAATGGATCGTCCTCGCCTCCTTGCTCGATGCGGCGTTCGTGGATCCCGTCTGGCTAAGCGTAATCCGCCGCGACATGCAGATACGGAAACTCTCGTCGGACAGAAGGCGGAGCTGTCGGGAACCGAAGCGGAGCCTTCAGATAGCCTCCTCATATCGTGCACCTAGTAGAGAGGAGAGAGAAAGTATGCGGCGGCTAGGTTAGGGTTGCTAGCCCCCAACGTAGCAGCTGTTCTTTTATAATAAGCCTATTTGCGATTTTTCGTAAAAATCCAGACTTTTCTGAAATCCAGTCGGATTATCCATCGACTTGAAAACCTTTTGCGTGTGACCCTCTAGGCCCAAATACCAGTCCAGTTAATGGCCCATTAAGTCCGGTAACTCTTTACGGACCCACTGAATTAATTAATATCCTTATATTAAATTAAGCAGCCAAATTTAACGTCCCATAATAAATTCGGATGGGCTTCTGATCACGTTGGATGCCAAGCAACATCGCGTGATCTTGGATGGCACTGGGGTTATCGCAAACCTCTATTGGAACCTTTCCGTCATCGGTTACCGCGCGGATATAATCCTTCATCCGTGCAATGTCCCCGAATCGACCTAAGGTATGGTTTACTGTTAAACCCTAGCCGGTCGATTCACTTGAATCAGATGCTGCTAATCTATATCAGATAACTCTTTATCTGATACAGAGTCCGCCCTGGCCAGGGACTTAAGCACATCATTCTCGGAACATTTTGTCTCAAACTACCGAGAGTGGATGATCACGTATTGAACACACAATTAACTTTGAGGGCATTTCCCTGAACCCGATCACTTGACTTATTGATAACCCATGGTTAGGGATTCGTTAGTCAAAGTCAAAGTTCATAAATCTACCAACAAGATATCTTTGGCGTCTCAGGTCTAAGGATCATGTACGCAACCGTGACGAAAGAATCGAGCTAGTTAACAGTGAGGTGTTTACCATCCAGCGATTCCTAATCGGATCAATTCAGTGAACTCATTCGCCAATGAGCACCTACAGGTCCAGCATAGTGTCTCCACACAAGTGACTTATAGGATAAGTTACCCTCATCATATGAGCTGAAGAAACCTATACTAGTCTATTCGGATGTTTGATGTCCTTCTCAAACATCTTATAACTAGGAACAATTAAGAACATGTGTTTATAAACCTTCGGTCTCGTAATTATGATCTCATCATAATCCGAAGATTAATGCACATGTTCATGGACTTCATCGTGATTCGATAACCAATGCTCAAATAAGATACACAATGAAAATATGTCATTATATTAATAATTTGAACATAATACAGTGTCAGATTGGCTTATTGGCCATCCAATACTAACAGGATGCGCGCGATGCGACCATCATCGACCTCCGGGCCCGCCTACAAGATGCGGAGGCACAGCTCGAATAGGTCCAGAAGGAGTTATTCGACCTGGTATGTATGAATGCTATGCATGAATATTTTGTTTAGTTAATTCATTTTGACGTTTAGCCGCTAACAGTCGTTCTCTGGGTGCAGCGAGCCGTCTACACCCAGGTGGCTCCCCCTTCTACCTCGGCAGGGGCTTCTTCATCCTCCGCGGCTATTCATGAAGCTACTCTTGCTGATCTTCAGGGTCAGCTAGCTCAGGCCATACGCCAGGCTGCTCAAGCCGAAGAGGATCGGGCCTCCAGAGTAAGTCTTCAACTTTTCTCTTTTGTTCCTTAAATTTGATCTTTGACCTTTGGCTTGCTTGACTGATAGCATCTTCTTTTATAAGTTGTTGAGCTTCAAGAAGCCCTTTAGAGGGCTGAGGCGGAGTTGGAGCAGTCCCATGCTACAGCTGCCCAGGCTCAGACTGATGTTGCTCGCATTAGGGTCTTAGAGGAGCAACTGGCACGCCTCTCAGCGACAACCTCCCTCGAGAGCTTACACGCCTCTAGACCCGTCTAGAGATGCTTACTGAGGACCAGGAGCGCGAGCGCGACGAGCGGCGGAGAGCTGATGCTGAGGTGACCTCCCTCCGGGTCTAGCTTGGAGTTGCGGAGCACGAGCGACGTAGCGTGGAGGAGCATTACCGACGTGCTCGTCAGCAAGCTCAGGAGCGTGGGCAGGCGAGCGCTTTCACTGCCAGTGTGGCCATTTCTTCTGGTCAGGCTGGTCCCAGCATGATGGGTCCACCACCGCCGCCGTCCAAAGCACTAGCACTGGATGTCCAAGACGAGGCCCAAAGCCAATTCGATGAGGGGGCCGGGGAGAGTCAACCTTGAGGGCTGCTTATCATGTATTTTCCTTTTCTTTTGTGAGTCCTGATGTTGATGGACTCAGATATGTATACATGACACCTTTTGATAATATACATGAAATTTTTGTCTTCAGATTTATGCTTCTTCAATTATGCCCTATACATCACTTAGCAAACAGGTTAAGCATCTGTTTAGGCTTAGACCCTTGCCCAATTAAGTAACCGATTAATCAATTCTTTTCTTGGTAAAAGGGTCAAGGGACGAAGCCTTTATTAACAAAGGTAATAATAACCATCAAAGGAAATGGAATTATACAACATTCAAGCATGCAGATACTCGCTGAAAAATACACAAAATGCGATAAGCGGATGCTTATTGAAATATTTTTTGATGGCTTTGTAATTTTCAAAATATTTGAAATATTTGATTTTGAAATATTTGTTTTGTTTTGAATATCCATTTTTATTATTTTGAAATATCTATTTTTTTATTTTGAAATATATATATATATTTTTTTTCATTTGAAAATATCTTTTTTTTTAAATATATATATTATTTTAAAATATCTATTTTTTTTTGGATTTTGAAATATATATATTTTTTTCATTTTGAAATATCTATTTTTTGGATTTTGAAATAATGTGCAAACTAAAAGACCAGCATGGTACTTAGATCAAAAGAGCATATTCATTTATTAACTTAATTCTCAAATTGTTCTTTAATAATCTAACTTAGACTCATCGTGCTTGAGCTTGTGTTTTCGTTCGTGATCCCATTCGATGGTCTGACCCTTAGTCAATCTAGGCCATTCTTCAAGCTTGGAGCACGCCTCTTTTAAGAAAGAAAGGGAAAATTTGTTTAGAAAGCCCACAAGAGGGTTCCGGAGACCTAAAAAGATACCCCTTCTTTACCCTAATATCCGTTGGGGTTCGGTCATTTTCTTTTCGGGGTATTTAACGACCTTACGCTCCATTTTCATTTAATTTCATGGCCTTTTTGGTGTAACATTTGTAATGTAACTGCCTTTTGATTTGATGTTTGACTTTTTGCCTTTTGATTTTCCTTTACATGGGTCGGATCTCTCCCTTTTTTTTATGACGGCTTCCTACTAAGATAGCGGGTACTTTTGGTAATCTATTCTAAGCCTCGTTCCGACATCGTGGGCCGAGTGTAAAAATGGAATTTTTGTTTAAAAAGAATGAATTGCACTATACACTTCTTAGTCAAGCTTTCGGTATTCCTTCGGACTTTACATCTCTCGTTACTCACGAACCAAACGTGTCGGTATGTGTAGTAATGTGTTTGAATTAAATTATCCAGACTCATAAGGGAATTTGAGTTTCCAAATTTTCTGATTCCACTGGCCCTTGCACCATACTGATCGACTCTCTAACCTAAGGGTAGTACTTTTTAAGATACAGACCATTCCAGAGGTGAGTTAACTCTTGCCCTTCTGCATTAACTAAGCGATATGCGTTATCAGGAAAAGCATGCGAGATAACATAGGGTCCTTCCCAATTGGGTTGGAGCTTAGAACGCGGACCACCAGGTTTTATAAAGATTCTTTTGACGACTATTTCACCAACTTTAAACTTTCGTTCAATGACTTTCTTTTGATAAAAGCATGCTAATCTATTTTGATATACTCGTGCATGATTAGCAGCTGACCATCTTTTCTCGTCTAAGAGTTCCAATTGAGCAAGGAGTGCTGAGCGATGCTCATCAATAGGAAATTCCTTGTTCAATTGTACTCTTAATGACGGTATGAGGATCTCGTATGGAACTACCACCTCCATTCCAAATGTTAAGGAATACGGAGTCTGCCTAGTGGGGGTGCGGATTGAAGTTCGGTATGCCCATAGAGCCTCAATCAGTTTCTCTGGCCAGTCTGTGAATTTATCAGATTTGCACATCTTCTTGATAATTTTTATCAAAGTCTTATAAGTGGCCTCTGCTTGGCCATTGCCTTGCGGATAATATGGGGAAGAATGATGCAATGCAATTTTATACCTCTTGCAGAGGTCCTTTAGCTCTTGTGATACGAACTATGGCCATTGTCGGTGACGATAGTGCTTGGAATTTCGAATCTTGTGATGATGTTCTTCATGATGAATTTGCAGACGGTTGACGCTTTGACTTCCGTGTAAGCTTCGGCTTCTGCCTACTTGGTAAAATACTCTGTTGCTGTGAGAATGAAGGATTTTTACTTAATGCTGGAGTCAGGATTACCAAGGGGTCCAATGACGTTGAAAGCCCACATGGAGAAAGGCCATGGGGAGGAAATAGGATGGAGTGAAGATGCAGGGGAGTGGATCTTGTCGGCGTGAAGTTGACACTTGGCACACCTACGAACATACCCTACACAATCTTCTTCCATAGTTGGCCAATAGAATCCTTGCCTAAGGATCTTCTTTGATAGTATTTGTCCCTTAACATGGCCACCACAAATTCCAGTATGAACTCCTTCCATGATCTTCCAAAGTTCATATTCGTCTAAGCATCTTAGAAGAACTCCATCAAAACCTCTTTTATAAAGTGCTCCTCCAACTAAAGTGTACCTCTGAGCAACTCTCTTAATAGTCCTTTTTTCCTCAGCTGTGGCTTCCTCAGGATATGATTGATCTTCACAGTATCTGGCAATTTCATAGTACCATGGCTTCTCTTCATCATTTATCTCTTTTAGCAACTCTATTAACATAATCTCTCATTTCTCCACAATATCTCCATCTCTGACCTTCTTCAGCAACTTCTCATTGGTCCTAAGGAAGGAAGGGTCTTTCACGGCGGGTGAGAGACACCTATGAACATTGATTGATTCAGATTGTTTGCTAATTGGAAAATCGAGAGATGACACTAGGGAAGCTAGAGCGTCAACTAAGATGTTCTGATTTTGAGGAATATGGATGAAGATCAATTTAGTGAAAAGCTTGGCATAAGCCGAAGTAAGTTCTTGATAAGGCTTGAGTTTATGATCAAGACTTCGATATTTAGTGAGTACTTGGCGAAGGATCAATTAGCTATCGTCCACAATTCTGAGTTTGGTGGCACCATGGAGATGAGCAGCCTCGAGACCAGCAAGGAGTGCCTCGTATTCAGCTATGTGGAATGGTGACACCTTCAGGTGATAACAGAACAATGCCAATACCCTTACTGTGGGAATTCAGAACTCCATCAAAATGCAGAGTCCATATATCATCTTTGATTCTATCTATGGACATCAGTTCCTCATCCATAAACTCCGATTGGACTGGATCAAAACAAGGAAGGAGATGATGAGCGAGATGTTCTACGATGGCGTAGCCTTTTATTGCTTTTTGTTGAATGTAGATAATATCAAATTGAGATAGAAAGCTCTGCCATCATGCCAACCTATTAGTGAGGACGGATTTCTCAAGGAAAAACTTAATGGGATTCATCCTAGCGATGAGATGAACTTCAGGAGCCAGAAAGTAATGCTTCAACTCCTGAACTACCTAGACCAATGCTACACATGTTTTCTCTATCGCCGTGTATCTTTGTTCTGCAGGGTTGAGAAGTTTACAGAGATAGTAGGTTGCCCTCTCTTTTCCTTCTTCATCTTCTTGTGCTAAGACAACCCCCACTGCATCATCCAAGACAAAAATATATAGAATCAAAGGTTTGTCGGGAGATGGTAGTCTCAAGATAGGAGGACTTGCTAAATAATTCTTCAATCCACCAAATGCCTCCTCACACTTATCGTTCCAATAGAATTTGACTCCCGGTTTGGTAAGCTCGTAAAACGGCTTACACCTTTGTGAATGTTGGGAGACAAATCGGCGGATAAACTGCAACCTCTCGATTAATCCTCTCAACTCTTTCAAGTTCTTGGGAGGTGGCATCTCTCTAATAGCCTTAGCCTTGTTGGGATCGATCTCAATGCCCCATTTACTGACAATAAATCCCAATAATTTTCCCGATGATACCCCGTTTACCTTTTCAGCTGATATTCTCTTGATCTTTCCAAAACTCTTGCCAAAACTTTGGCATGTTCAGCCTTAGTCTTAGACTTCACTAACAAATCATCCACATACACTTCTAGATCGATGTGCATCATGTCATGGAATATTGCCATCATAGCCCTTTGATAAGTGGCTCCAGCATTCTTCAGTCCAAAAGACATGACGACATAACAATATGTTCCCCAAGGTGTAGTGAATGACGTTTTCTTTTGGTCATCTTCCGCCAATTTAATTTGATTATATCCTGAAAATTCATCCATAAATGACAATGTTTCATAGCCAGCTGTCTTGTTAATGAGTACGTCAATATGAGGCAGTGGGAAATCATCTTTAGGACACGCCCGGTTCAAATCTCGGAAGTCAATATAGATTCTGACTTTTCCATCCTTTTTCATAACCGGGACTATATTGGCCACCCATTGTAGATAGAGGACAACTTTAATAAACTTGGCTTTATGCAGCTTATCGACCTCTTCCTTCATTTTCAAAGCCATTTGTGGATGGAATCACTTTAACTTTTGTTTAACCGGGCTAGCTCCATCCTTTAATGTTAATCGATGTTCCACTAGTGATGAGTCTAACTCTGGCATATCCTCATAACTCCAGGCGAAAGTGTCCTTATAGTCTTTGAGAACTTAGACCACTGCCTCCTCATCTGTTTCAGAAAGATTTTTACTGATGAGGACAACCTTAAGTTCGTTTATAGTTCCTAGATTAATCTCTTTAGTAGGCTCTTTTATGGCAGCTGAGGGTCCATCAAATCTTTTCACTCTACTGGCATATGCCTCATCCGCATCCTCGAGATCTTCCTCATCTTTAGTAATGGGGTCTTTCTTGTGTATCAATTCATACACCCCATATCCATCATTGACCGACTCATCAACTTCATAATCTTCTGGCATTTGAATGGAGATTTTCCAATAGCTGAGGGATCTAAGAACAAGAAAAGCATTTGAAAGCTAGATCCTAAAGGTATTTATTTGGAATTCGCCTACCCTTAGATTTCCTAGAGTTCATAACCGGATTAACCTGCCTAGAACTAGACTCCCTTGTTGGGTTCGCTGTGTCGAGATGCGATCAAAAAATGCAGCGGAATAAAATATTCGGGATCGGATCCATCCCGTTTCGATCAACAAAATAAGACCGGAGTAAATCGGATTTACCTTGTGCGGATTCGAATCCGTGTTCGTTTTTCGATTCCGTCGGAGCGATGCCGCAAGCCGCGCAAGTGCCCGGCCTCTAGCGATATCCATGCGGTTCTCCTCGCGATGGATCGTCCTCGCCTCCTCGCTCGATGCGACGTTCGTGGATCCCGTCTGGCCGCACGTAATCCACTGCGACATGCGGATTCGGAATCTCTCGTCAGACGGAAGGCGGAGCAATCGGGAGTCGAAGCAGAGCCTCCAGATGGCCATCTCGTGTCACACGCCCAGTAGAGAGGAGAGAGAGAGAAAGAACGACGACTAGGTTAGGGTTGTTGGCCCCCGACGTAGTATCCATTCTTTTATAAAAAGTCTGTTTGCGGTGCAGACACGCTAATTTTGACGTCATTTTGAGTAAATTTCATAACATATAATAATGCCTCAGAATGATCTGATATTTAATCATTAGTTAATTTTTATTGATCTTTTTGGATTAATTATCTAAATAGTGTCGGGTCCGACAGACATAATTTAAGTTAATTAATTAAATTGATTTTAACTCAAATTTTAATCAAAAAAGAAAAAGTCTAAAAGACGTCGACCTGTATAGACGCCATTTAGAGTTTATTCATATTTTAATATTTAAATTTGTATTTTAATTAATTGATTAATTAGCTAAAAGACGTCTGCCAGACACGACACCATTTAGGTTTCCTAAGCTGTTTCTATCTCTTTTTTCGAATGTTTATCCTTATCTTAATTAGTCTAAAAGACGTCTCCCATGGGCGACGAGGTTTAGATAATTACAGATAAAAATGAATTAATCTGTGTTTATTTGTTTGTTAGCTAG
This sequence comes from Zantedeschia hybrid cultivar, assembly GCA_030544215.1. Taxonomy (NCBI): domain Eukaryota; kingdom Viridiplantae; phylum Streptophyta; class Magnoliopsida; order Alismatales; family Araceae; genus Zantedeschia; species Zantedeschia hybrid cultivar. The sequence goes on along the minus strand of JARZZO010000013.1, from coordinate 6,174,106 downwards.
ATAAACTTCAAATTCTTTCATGTTAATCTATTAATAACCGCGAATGAAAAGCCTATAAATACCCAACCCCTTGATCATTGAAAAGTTAGTGGTAATAGTGATGATAGTGATAATTGAGTGAAATTCGAGCAAAGAATCTCGGCGACAACGTCCAAACGCTGAAAGATCGAGGTGTTGCTTCCAGGAGTTCTTCGTCCATTCTTCGTCCTTTCAAGATCCTTTCAAGACCAAGGCTTTCCAGGGGCCATTCAACTTAGTTCTCCTATTTTCATCATATTGATTTCATCATCATATTAGTTCAAAATCTCATTCATCACATCACTCTATGCAACACAATCACTAGCATAATTTCAAACCTATTTGTTTTAAGGGGTTTAAAAGACCATCAAACAAGTGAGTTCATTTGTCTAGTTGCATGCTCAGAATTTCTACTAGAATAGATACTACATCTATTTGAGTTCTCGTTGTTCCTTCTTTCTTTCTTTTCACTTTCTTGCAAGGTACAAAAGGGGATCAAGAGGGGAGAATCAACAACGAACAACAAGGAATCTAGATGATCCTCAAAGTCCAATAAGCAGTCAAAGCAAGAACAAAAATAGAAAGGGCTCTCTTTCTTCAGCCGGTAGAAGGAGGGGAATCAAGGACTCGAATATCTCCCACATCCAAAACAGGTAGGCGATCAAACTTTTTCTTTTGGAACTTTTTAGTTAAAAGTTTCTGGCGATCACATTCACTTAATTTTTAATAGGTTTAGTTGTCACATAAACAACATAATTTTTCATGATAATCACACACCTAATTTGAGCACTCACATCTTTTTAATCTTTGTTCTTGCTTTTATCAATCGGGCACCCACGGTGCACCACCTGTGTCTCTCGACACGCCCTCACCGATCAGTGAGTTTTTAGTTTAGTTGTTATTCCTACATGCACACTCCTGCGCCAAAGATCTTGCCCTCCCCGTTTGATTAGTTGAAAAGTTGTTTTTATGATAAGAAGTATGTGTGATTGAGTGATTGTTTTGTTGTTTATATGGTAAATCATCTTGTTAAGAAATTGAAATAAAAAAAAAAGATTCGCATGAGCCGATTATTTACCACATTCACCCTATTTGTTTGAGGGGGAATCGATCCATAAATTCCTCCTGAAATATTGATTATGCGACTTGAAAAGCGTCTAGGAGCAGCGACGCAGCCCAACCCAGACGCCTTTCAGGCAATTTTTCTGTTGTCTGCTGCCTGAGCTTCTGTGAAAAAAATAAGTTTCTGTTTGAATAGAGTCGACCAACAGCGACGCGATTCAGGCAATTTCTTATTTCTTGTTCAGTTCTCAGATTTCTAATCTGTTTGCTACTACACATTATGTATTAAGCATTAGAGGCCATCCAGGCCACAAGTCATACGCACTGGGCTAACACCCTCCTCTTCTCTTAGGAACACCCTTCTTGACGTCTTCAACTCTCTCTGATTGGGTCGGTCCCTCGATCAGACTAGAGTGGTTGGCGTTAAAGATCTCCGTAAGTCCCCAAAATCAAGGTATTCCTCCTTGTTCATCGGGCTGGTTGTACCAATCGAAGTCCTGGTTAGATTTTCATAACGCTGTGAGAGAAAGCCATAAAATATAACGGTGAAAATTGAACTGAAACTAGGATCCTACCCTTTGAATGAATTTGTGATTAATTAAATCCAAATAACCCAACAAGGAATCCTGAAATAACGTTAAACATCCACTTGTTTACTTAATCTCTGTGCAACTTGTCTGCAAATCTCTGAAAAAATCTAATATCATGCTACTTCGATCAGGAAGAGATTTGAGCATGGCTCCAGATGCTCTAGTCAACTACGAGGGAGATGCTAATGCCCCTCTTGAGTCTGATTACCATTTTGAAAGCAGGGGAGATGCTGATGCCCCCCGTAATCCTCACCCTCATCTAGTTCGATATGAGGGAAATGTCCCAACCCCTCTTCTTTGTGCTCATGATCAATATTCTGATCTCCCTCCACACGTACATGCGATTCCTAATCCTATTTTCGAGGGAGACATGAACCCGAATGATCCCTCATCCTCTGATCCCTCGGATCTAGTGAATGCTTTGGGAGTTCTTGCCTCCCGTCTGGATCCTCGACAGTTCGAGGCGATCCAGTCTATTTTGAAGGGGAAGATGCCCATGCAGTCTGCTGAGCCGAACCTTGCGGCTCCTCCTGTCATCCCTCAACAACCTCCTCATCATACTTCCTTCATTCACCAGGCCTTGGAAGGTCTCCATGTCTCAGCTTCTCGGCCAGCTTGGCCACAACTTTCCTCTTCGAGGCAACCGGTCAGGCTACTGACGCCCACTTACCAAAATGCCCTCAGGCATGGCGGAAGCTCTGCCGGACCTTAACTCTATTGTCCTCCTTGCCCTACATATTCTAGGCAACAGGCCTATCATGCACCTCTACCTCCCCCTCCTCCCCAGGTTGATCCAACGACACAAGCGCTGCTGGCAAAGATGGAGCGTATAGATGAACAGTTCAACAACCTTCAGAAGATGATGGGAGTTAAAGCTGCACCAGAGATTAACTTACCAAGTCTGGCTGTGTTCCATCTACCACTGTCTGAGATGCCAGTGTACCGAAAATACAACGGTACTGGTAACCCCTTCACTCACTTGAAGGAGTTTATGTACGAATCATCTTTCTGGCAAAACGACAAGAGGTCGTTGGCATTTTTGTTCAGGAAATCCTTGGAGGAACTAGTCCTCGAGTGGTTCTTTTCTTTGGAACCTGCTGAAGTAGAGGACTATGGTATCGTTTCATGAAAATTCATTCAACGATATCGGGATAGAGTTGCCCCCTCTCTGTCCATTACCGATTTGATAGTGGAAAAGATGAAGCCGACGAGGAATTCGTCAGTTTCGCTGATAGATGGAGGAGCATGGCAGAAAAAGTAAAAGATCATCTGTCTGAGTCGGAGCAAGTGAAGATGTTAATTTCTAATGTCACGCCTCAGTTTAAACTAGTCCTCTCCTTGAACAACCTAACTAGCATGGTAGAGCTCTATGAAAGGGCACGGTACTGTCAAAATGCTTTCAAGGATGCTACATTCTCTAGCATCTTTGATCCTCACCGACCTAGCAGGCCTCCACCTCGGAAGCCTACCTTGCCAAATTCCTCTAGCACAGGTCCAACCACTGAGGGCACGCTCTCCCATGAGCAGGTTAGCAACATGAACAACAATCCGCCCTAATTTGTGAGGAATCAGCAACCACAGTACCAACGGCCACAGTAGCCAAATCAGCAGGGTTACAGACAGCAGCAGCCGAACCCACAGTATCAGCAGCCCCAATACCAGCGGCCTCAACAGCCGAACCAACAGCCACAGCAGCAGCCGCAACGACAATTATAGTATCAGCCTCCACAACAGCAGTATCAGCAACAGCAGCAGTACCAGCCACGCGCACCGCCGGCATATCACAATGTGCCTCCTCCTGCTGATTATAACCAGTAGAGGAAGCCTCCAGGCCCGAAGAGGGCGGAATATCCAGTTCTTCCGGAGTCCTTAGTAGATATTTTCAGAGCTCTGATGGCAGCCAATGCTTTGGTCCTACCAAGAGAAAAAGCTATTTGGCCCCAAAATGCCGACACTTCCAGGTATTGTTATTTCCACAGACAACCTGGACACACCATAGACGCCTACTTCCAATTCCAAGATTATATTCATGATCTCAACGAGCAGGGAGGCATTGATTAGGAAGAGATGAAAAAATACATATCCGCCTTGAAGGCAAGAAGACCACCACAACAACAACAGTAACAACAGTAGCAACAACAACAACCAAGAGCACCGACGCAGGTAGCGACGCCGCCAAACATGGGAATAGTGCAAAACCCACTCCCGGAGCACCAGAACCAGAACCAAGTTGCCCCTATTTTGACAAATAGCCAATCTGAGGCTAATCGAGGGCAATAGTGGAAGATAGAGGACTCTTCCTCTATTTATTCAACAGGCCACATTCCAAGCACCGCAGAACAACCACCACGCCGCACCATCCAAACCACTATTTCGCATACCATTCCCTACATCACCCACTACCACTACCGCTTACCCAAATTCCATACAACCATATAAACCCCTACTTCGCATACCATTCCCCACTTCATCCGCACCAACCACTTACCCTTCCACTATCCAACCATCTAAGCCTCTCATCTGTACCATGCCACCACCAACTAACCCCATGCCATCACCCGTATACCAACCCTCCACACCATTCACTAACCCTGCGGTACTCAAGTTATCACCCGGCCCTTCCACAACTAAAGAACATGCACTCCGAAGTGGGAGGATCTTCAATAAGGTCTTTCCTCAGTCAACAATCAGAGACGGCCCATCACAGCCGTCGGAGGAAGCACATAATGATGAGAGTGCACCAGGCACTCAATACAACCTGCTGAAGAATCTTGACAGAACATCGGCACGAATCTCTGTGCTTGAACTGATAAACAGATCGAAGACCCATCAAGAGGCTTTGATGGAGTATTTACAAAAAGTAATGGTCAACGAAGACGTGCCAGTAGAAAAGATCGCCGCACTACTAGTTCCTCAAGGGGATCAGCCCTCTATCTCATTCCATGCCTCGGAATTAGCACTGCCAGCAGCCAAAAGTATGGCTTTATGTATTACGGTCAATATCTCCAAAAAGGCCGTAGATGCATGTCTGGTTGACACAGGGGCTTCAATCAATGTCTTGCCTCCGAAGACCCTTGAATTGTGCGGTGTGCCCAAAGAAAAATGACTGCCTAGCCCTATCTCTATAACAGCATATGATAATTCCACCCGTTCCCCTCTGGGAATGGTCTATTTGAAAGTGGAGCTAGGCCCTGTATGTCATGCCGAGGTCGAATTTCACATTTTGGAAATCGATCCTTCCTTGAATGCCATTTTGGGTCGTCCTTATATGAAAACCACTCGCGTACCATTCCCTACATCACCCACTACCACTACCGCTTACCCAAATCCCATACAACCATCTAAACCCCTACTCTGCATGCCATTCCCTACTTCATCCGCACCGACCAATTACCCTTCCACTATCCAACCATCTAAGCCTCTCATCTGTACCATGCCACCACCAACTATCCCCACGCCATCACCCGTATACCAATCCTCCATACCATCCACTAACCCTGCGGTGCTCAAGCTATCACCCGGCCCTTCCACAATTGAAGAACATGCACTCCGGAGTGGGAGGATCTTCAACAAGGTCTTTCCTCAGTCAACAGTCAGAGACGGCCCATCACAGCCATTAGAGGAAGCGCATAAGGATGAGAGTGCACCAGGCACTCAATACGACCTACTGAAGCATCTTGACAGAACACCGGTACGAATCTCTGTGCTTGAACTGATAAAGAGATCGAAGACCCATCAAGAGGCTCTGATGGAGTATTTACAGAAAGTGATGGTCAACGAAGACGTGCTGGTAGAGAAGATCGCCACACTACTAGTTCCTCAGGGGGATCAGCCCTCTATCTCATTCCATGCCTCGGAACTAGCACCGCCAGCAGCTAGGAGCATAGCTCTAAGTATCACGGTCAATATCTGCAAGAAGGCCATGGATGCATGTCTGGTTGACACAGGGGCTTCAATCAATGTCTTGCCTCTAAAAACCCTTGAGTTGTGCGGTGTGCCCAAAGAAAAATGGCTGCCTAGCCCTATCTCTGTAACAACATATGATAATTCCACCCGTTCCCCTCTGGGAATGGTCTATTTGAAAGTAGATCTAGGCCCTGTATGTCATGCTGAGGTCGAATTTCACATTTTGGAAATCGATCCTTCCTTGAATGCCATTTTGGGTTGTCCTTATATGAAAACCCTCGAGGCGATTCCTTCTACGAATCATCAGTGCCTCAAATTTCCCTACAAAAGACGAATCATTAAAGTTACGAGCATGCCGATCCTTGCTGCTACTCATTCCTTGAATATCAAACCGACTTCTTCACCTGGCCGACATCTTTTTCTGTCGGTATTACAGGTTTACCATCCGGTGGCTGATCCGTTAAAGGCCGCCACTCTCACTCCTTATCCACTAAATGCCATAAAGAGGGGAAGTGCATGAGTACCCCTGGATGGAAAATAATGATGAAGAGTGGTTATCAGCCTGGAAAAGGCCTGGGCACACAATTACAAGGCAGAACCATTCCCGTCAAGGATAACCGAGGGTCACCTGGAAATGGCCTGGGCTATAGGCTAAGAAAAGTGAAACAGGACATTGTTCAGCAAGAAGAAAATGAAGATGGCCAGAAGATCTGGCTGACAATGTCTACACCATGCAAAGAAAGTCGGGACCCCTTAACATGGACTTTATACACACATTTTGTCAAGGGGCCCATAATTTGTTTTGATAACACGGTGGTCATTACTTCCTGTTTTGACCTCCATGATATATATGGAAGAGACTTGGCTAGACATTGTTCAGAATTGCTAACGTACCAGTCCTTGGAGGCTCTGCGGCCAATAAAAAGGAGGAAATTTCAAGACCCTGAATGTGAATGGTACAGATGGTTCGACTTAAGGGATTTGTATATTGCATTGCATAGACTATTCCTTGATCCCTCAGAACCTAAGTGGCCGCCATGAATAGATAAACTGATTGAAGGGCCTGGTGCCATTTTTGATAAGAGAATACTGCTGTCTGAGGAAACAGATGAAGGGGAGCCAGATGACCCCTATGAAGCTGGTTAAACAGAAGTTAAGACGATTCCACCCACAAATGGCTTTAAAGATGAAGGAAGAGGTTGATAAGTTACATAAGGCCAAATTCATTAGAGTTGTCCTCTATCCACAATGGGTGGCCAACATAGTCCTGGTTATGAAGAAAGACGGGAAGATCAGGATCTGTATTGACTTCCGAGATTTGACCCGGGCGTATCGTAAAGATGATTTTCCATTGCCTCACATTGATGTACTCATCGATAACACTGCTGGCTATGAAACTTTATCGTTTATGGATGGATTTTCAGGATATAATCAAATCAAATTAGCAGAAAAAGATCAGGAAAAGACATCATTCACTACACCTTGGGGAATATATTGCTATGTCGTCATGCCATTTGGATTAAAGAATGCTGGAGCCACTTATCAAAGGGCTATGATGGCAATATTTCACGACATGATGCATATCGATCTAGAAGTGTATGTGGATAACTTGTTGGTGAAATTTAAGACTAAGGCTGAGCATACTAAAGTCCTGGCAAGAGTATTAGAAAGATCAAGAGAATATCAGTTAAAGATGAACCCCAAGAAATGTGTATTCGGAGTATCCTCAGGGAAATTACTTGGATTCATTGTCAGTAAACGGGGAATTGAGATCGATCCTAACAAGGCGAAGGCTATCAGAGAGATGCCACCTCCCAAAAACTTGAAAGAGTTAAGAGGATTAATCGGAAGGTTGCAATTTATTTGCCGTTTTGTCTCCCAACATTCACAAAGGTGTAAGCCGTTTTACGAACTTACCAAGCCGGGAGTCAAATTCAATTGGGACGATAAATGTCAGGAGGCATTCGATGGATTGAAGAATTATTTGACAAGTCCTCCTGTTTTGAGACCACCATCTCCAGGCAAACCATTGATACTATACATTTCTGTCATAGATGATGCAGTGGGGGATGTTCTAGTACAAGAGGATGAAGAAGGGAGAGGGCAGCCTACTATCTCTCTAAACTTCTCAACCCCGCTGAACAGAGATATACGGCGATGGAGAAAACATGTGCAGCACTTGTATGGGTTGTTCAGAAATTGAAGCATTACTTTCTAGCCCATGAAGTCCATCTTATCGCAAGAATGAATCCAATCAAGTTTCTCCTTGAGAAATCTGTCATTACTGATAGGTTAGCACGATGGTAAAACTTTCTATCTCAATTTGATATCACTTACATTCAGCAGAAAGCGATCAAAGGCTATGCCATAGCAGAACATCTCGCTCATCACCCCCTTCCTCATTTTGATCCGGTCCGATCAGAGTTTCCGGATGAGGAACTAATGTCTATAGACCAAATCAGAAATGATATGTGGACTCTGCATTTTGACGGAGCTCTGAATTCCCATGGAAAGGGTATTGGCATTGTTCTGTTATCACTTGAAGGTGTCACCATTCCACAAGCCTTTCAGCTTGACTTTCCAGTCACTAACAATATAGCTGAATACGAGGCACTCCTTCCTGGCCTCGAGGCTGCCCATTTCCATGGTGCTACTAAACTCAGAATTGTGGGTGATAGCCGATTGATTCTTTGCCAAGTGTTAACTAAGTATCGAACTCTTGATCCTAAGCTCAAGCCTTATCAAGAACTTACTTCTGCTTATGCTAAGCTTTTCACCAAATTGATCTTCGTCTATGTCCATAGGAATCAGAACATCTTAGCTGACGCTCTAGCCTCACTTGCATCTTCTCTTAATTTTCCAACCAGCAGACAATCCGAATCAATCATCGTTCATAGGCGTCTTTCACTCGCCGTGAAAGACCCTTCATTCCTTAGGACTAAGGAGAAGCTGCTAAAGAAAGTCAGAGATGGATGTATTGTGGAAAAGAGAGAGATCATGTTAATGGAACTGTTGGAAGAGAAGGATGATGAACAAAAGCTACGGTACTACGAAATTGCTAAATATTGTGAAGATCAATCATATCCTGAAGAAGCCACAACTGAGGAGAAAAGGCTATCAGGAGAGTTGCTCAAAGATACACCCTAATTGGAGGAGTGTTATACAAAAGAGGTTTTGATGGAGTTCTTCTAAGATGTTTAGACGAAGATGAGCTTTAGAAGGTTATGGAAGGAGCTCATGCTGGAGTTTGTGGTGGCCATGTTAATGGACAGATGTTAGCCAAGAAAATCCTTAGACAAGGATTCTATTGGCCTACCATGGAAGAAGATTGTGTAAGATATGTCCGTAAGTGTGCTAAGTGTAAACTTCACGCCAATAAAATTCATTCTCCTGCATCTTCACTCCACCCTGTTTCCTCCCCATGGCCTTTCTCCATATGGGCTTTCGATATCATTAGACCCCTTGGTAATCCTGATTCTGACATTAAGCAAAAGTCCTTCATCCTCACGGCAACAAAATACTTCACCAAGTGGGCAGAAGCTGAAGCATACACGGAAGTCAAAGCATCAACCGTCTACAAGTTCATCATGAAGAACATCATCACCAGATTTGGAATTCCTAGCACCATCATCACAGACAATGGACCTCAGTTCGTGTCACAAGAACTGAAAGACCTCTGCAATAGGTACAAAATTGCATTGCATCATTCGTCTCCTTATTATCCGCAAGGCAATGGCCAAGCAGAGGCAACTAACAAGACTTTGATAAAAATTATCAAAAAAACGTCCAAGTCTAATAAATTTACAAACTGGCCAGAGAAATTGATTGAGGCTCTATGGGCCTATCAAACTTTAATCCGCACGCCCACTGGGCAGACTCCTTATTCCTTAACATTTGGAATGGAGGCAGTAGTTCCATATGAGATCCTTATACCGTCATTAAGAGTACAATTGAATAAGAAATTTTTCATTGATGAACACCGTTCAACACTCCTTACTCAATTGGAACTCTTAGACGAGAAAAGATGGTCAGCTGCTAATCATGCAAGAGTTTATCAAAATAGATTAGCACGTTTTTATCAAAAGAAAGTCATTGAACGTAAGTTCAAAGTTGGTGAAATGGTCGTCAAAAGGATTTTTGTAAAACCTGGTGGTCCGCGTTCTAAGCTCCAACCCAATTGGAAAGGACCTTATGTTGTATCGCATGCTTTTCCTGGTAACGCTTATCGTCTAGTTAATGCAGAAGGGCAAGAGTTGACTCACCCCTGGAATGGTTTGTATCTTAAAAAATACTACCCTTAGGTTAAAGAGTCGATCAGCATGGTACAAAGACCAGTGGAATCAGAAAATTTAGAAACTCAAATTCCCTTATCTATCTGAATAATTTAATTCAAACACATTACTACACACACTGACATGTTTGATTCGTGAGTAACAAGAGATGGCAAATCCTAAGGAATACCGAAAGCTTGATCAATAGTATAAAGTGCAAATCATTAATTTCAAACAAAATTCCGTTTTTACACTCGGCCCATGATGTTGGAACGAGGCTTAGAATAGACTACCAAGGATACCCGCCATCTTAGTAAGAGGCCGTCATAAAAAAAATGGGGGATATTCGTCCCAAGAAATAAGAAAATAAAAGCAAAAGCAAAAGACAAAAGCCAAAATGTCAAATCAAAAGGCCATTATATTACAAGCGTCACATCAAGGCTATGAAATGAAATGAAAGGGAATGCAAGGTCGATAAATATTCCGGAAAGAAAATGACCGAACCCCAACAGATATTAGGGTAAGAAAGGAACATCTTTTTAGGTCTCTGAAACCTTTTCGTGGGCTTTCTAAACCAATTCTTCCTTTCTTTTCTAAAGAGGCGTACTCCAAGCTTAAGAAACACAAGTTCAAACACGATGGGTTTAAGTTAGATTATTGAAGAACAATTTGGGAATTAAGTTAATAAATGAATATGATCTTTTGATCTAAGTACCATGCTGGTCTTTTAATTTGCACTATATTTCAAAATCCAAAAAAAGTACATATTTCAAAATCCAAAAAAGTACATATTCCAAAATCCAAAAAAAGCACATATTTCAAAAATCCAAAAAAAAAAAATATATATATATATATATGTTTCCAAAACTCAAACAAAAATAAATATTTCAAAACAACAAAAATATTTCAATTAGCATCTGCTTATTGCATATAGTGTGCTTCATTCCTTTTATTTTCAGTGAGTATCTGTCTGCTTGCATGTTGCATTTTGCTTACAGTTTGATTATTCATGCCACCCTTGTTAATAAAGGCTATGCCCCTTGACCCTTCTACTAAAAAAAGATTGATTGCCCATTCACTTGTCCAGGCAAGGGGCTAGGCCTAAATAGATACTTAACCTGTTTGTTACGTAATGTGCAAGATACAGTACAAACGTGGAACACAAAGCTGAAGGCAAAAGTTTCATATATATCAAAAGGTGTTTTGTACATGATACACAAAAGAAAAGCAAAAGTACATGATATGAAGCCCTCAAGGCTGACTCTCCCCGGCCCCCTCATCGAGCTGGCTCTGAGCCTCGTCAGGCACATCCGGTGCCGGTCCTCGACTGGGCGGAGGTGGTGGTCCCATCAGACTCAGACCAGCTTGGCCTGATGATATGGCCACGCTCGTGGTGAACGCACTTCCATGCCCTCTTTCCTGCGCTCGCTGGCAGGCACGTCGGTAATGCTCCTCCACGCTGCGTCGCTCGTACTCTGCGACGCCAAGCTGGACCCGGAGAGAAGTCACCTCGGCATCCACTCGTTGCCGCTCCTGCCACTCCCGCTCCTGGTCCTCGGTAAGCATTTCCAGACGGATCTGGAGGCGTTCAGCTCACGAGGAAGATCGTCGCTGGAGAGGCATGCCAACTGCTCTTCCAAGGCTCTAATACGCGCAGCATCAGCCTCAGCATGAGCAGCCGCTGTACGAGAATTCCCCAGCTCCGCTTCAGCCCTCTGAAGGGCCTCCTGAAGCTCAGCAACCTGCAGAAAAAGGGGTTATTAGTCTAAGGCAATTAAGCGATCAAAGTCAAATTCAGAAATCAAAAAGAAAAGATCAGAACTCACTCGAGCGGCACGGTCCTCCTCTGCAAGGGAAGCTCGGTGGATGGCGGAGGCGAGCTGGCCCTGGAGGTCGGCCAGAGCAGCCTCGTGAGCGATATAATAGGAAGAAGATGAAGCACCATATGCAGGGGGAGCCGCCTGGGTGTAGATGGCTCGCTGCACCAAAAGACAACCGTCAGTGGCTAATCGTCAAAACAAATTAATTAATCAAAATATTCATTCATATTCATTCATACATACCAGGTCGAAGAGCTCTTTCTGGACCTACTCCAGCTGGGCCTCCGCATCATGTAGGCGGGCTCGGAGGTCGATGATGACCGCATCTCGCGCATCCTATACACACATTCATTTACAGATAGAAATAAAGATAATAATAAAATAAAAGAAGCATAAATGCATGCTTACATCAAGTGGTCGGAGAAGCCATAGCTGATCGGCGTAGTGGGCCCGGTACTGCTGGAGATACGCCTCGCTACTCTCCGCACGGGACTCCACTCGGACGCCACGACGGTGCCAATCCTCGTATTGCTCCGGGAACTTGGCACGCCAATCGGTGAGGGCTTGCTTCCCCCTCATGCTCCTTCCAACGTCCTCCGGGACCTCCTCATCTATCCATTCCTAGTGGAGGCCCAGCGTCCTCATCACGAACTGGAGGCGGAGGGGTTCGATCTCGTTCAGGAAGTGTAGCCACATCTTCCTGCCCAACCTCCTCTGGCCAGCCGTCACCCACGGCTGACCCTCTTCGCCCATACCCATATAGGGGCGCCAGATCACCTATATACAGGTTAGATGCATTCATATAAATAACTTGTACTTAATAAAGGAAAGATTGCATTTAATGAACAAAATTGAACAAATTAAAACTCACCAGGAGCTCAGGGTAATCAAGGAACTGACGGTGGAGGGCCGTCAGTTGGTGGTGCTGAGGTGCCATGTCCACTATTAGCTGCCAACGGCAGGCCGATGGGATGGCACCAGGTCTTACTATCCGCGCTCGGCCGAGCGGGAAGTAGTGATAACTCCAAACCTGCATACATGAACATATAGGTTAGAAAAATCATTTCATTACATGAACAAATAATAAAACAATTTAATACCTGGAGGAATGGCGAGAAGCCGCTGATGGTGGTCTCATGGTCAGGCGTGACAGCAGACAAATCTGCAAACATGTGGGCCAGGAGGGCCGCACCCTATGCATACTCATGCAGGCTATCTAGGTCATCTAACAAGAAAAGGAATCTACAATGAATGTGGTCGCCCTTCGTACCGAAGAGCAACCGACCGAAGAAAAAGACGAGGAAGATCCTAAGCTGTCTATCTACCTCCTCCTCCTGACTCGGGTCACTACAATATACAGAAGAGGAAGACTCTGCTAGCCTACTCCTAAACTCCTCCCGGGACTCGTCTGACCGACGCCGGGGCTCCACTAGTCCTAGGACGGCCTCCACCTCTACCCTGGGGACCATCCTAGACTCCCTACCTAGGCTAGACACCTCTATGCCTAGTAGGGCCTATGCCAATCCTCGATAATCGGGGTAAGTCACCCCGCTCACCGGTCGGCCCTCTACCCTGAGGCCAGTAATCTTGGCCACATCATCTAGAGTGGGGATCATGTGTCCCTAAGGCATTAGGAAAGCCCTGCTTTCCGCATGCCACCTCTCCCGCAGTGCCTGTAGGAGGACCAAATCGAGTCAAAACGGCTCGATATCTAAAATCTCGCCGAACCCTATCCGGTGCAGGCGCGCCTTCTGGAAATCCGGGAGTCCTCTATATGCTCCTATCACTAAGTCCCATGATATTCTCGCCCTCATAGTCCCCTGCAAATAAGAACAAGGAACTTCATCAGTTAATGAACATGAAAACAAATAAAATATGCTTATCTAAAAGGCGTTGGACAACATGGACGCCTATTGAAAGGCGTCCACCAATCTTGACGCCATTTAAGTTGATTTTCTGTCTAATTAAAAATTTAGAATTTAGGCTGAATGGCATCGGACCAGGGCGACACCGTTTGAAAGGCATCACCTGGTCTGGACCCCATTCAAGTCCGATTTCGGGTTCTTCCCAAGAACCCCTTTCCTCCCTCCTTTTCTCATTCCATTCATTCCATAGAAAACTTACTAGGTGGAGGTCGCCCTCCCCTCCTTCTTCCTCGGCCATAGGCGCCGGAGGAGCCTCTTCCTCCTCCAAAAACGCCGCCACCGCAGCTAGTTCGGCCGGCACCTCCTCTTCCTCCCTCACCGAGGTCCGTCGGCGCTTCACGATGGCCTTGGCCTTGCGGGACCCTTCACCGTGCTCCATGGACTTGAGAGAGAGAGTTTGCACAAGGGAGAAGACGGGGGAAACCGCCGGTGATCGCCGAAGAAGAACGAGGAGAGAGAAGAAAGTTTGGAAAATGAGGAAGAAGGGGGGCCTTCGCGGGTTATGTTAGAAAAGCTTGAAATGCGTCTTGGTACAGCGACGTCATTCAGGACGCATAAACTGAGGTAGCAAGGCCAACTGTTTGAAATTGAGTAAAAGGCGTCTACACAGGATGACGTGTTTCAGTTTAAACCGCCAATTCTGGTCAGAACATTACAAGGCATGATGATGAAAGGCGTCCACACATCACGATGCGTTTCAGTAGATTAACCACATAATTAATGGCGGAATTCTGGAGAAAAGCAAGAGAGAGAATTGAAAGGCGTCTGTATGTGTGGACGCGTTTTAAAGTTAATTCGGGATTTTAAGGATTAATAGCTGATTTTTGAAAAATGAATTATAGTTAAAAAGCGTTTTCCAAAGTGGACGCGTTTTGCATTAAACATACCCGAATTGCTATATTTTAAGGAAAAATCCAGTTTTTACTTGAGGAAAAATCTTAGACAAGTCACAGGAGATTAAGGAAGGATTTCAAGACATAAAGGAACAATTCTTTATTCAATAAAATTCTTTATTACATCAAAAAAAGAAAAGAAAGAGAACATTCAAGGAAGAAATTCCCGAAGTCTCAGTATATATAGAATAGATAATCCTGTGTCTCTTTCTTTCGAGGATTTTACACGATGATTGAAGCTAATATTCCACAAAGTGACTATAAGTTCGGTAGCTTCACAGTCTTCATCAGATTCCAAGGCACGCCTCTTGATTGGAGATGTATGGGAGAATTCAGGGAATTCATAGCGAGGCAAGCTGAGGTGAGTAAAGCATCGATGAGGGTTGTACAGCACAAACTCAGTAGCACCGATCAGTTTAAGCTCTGCACCAGATGCACGGCGTACTCTAATGGGCTTTCCTACCAGAGCAAGAGGTGAAGGGTCAAACCCGTTGGATGACATCTTTCTCAGATAATCTCTCCAGTCAGCTCGAGTCTTGAGTTTTGGCACTCGATTGATCATCTTCTCATTGAATTTCACAATGTTGGAAATATGGAAGATCAGGCTATTCTGATAGATTTGAGATGGTCTTGCAGAATTCCTCGTGTGATATTCAAATTTGAAGTGCAACTCGACCCATAGAGCGAAGAGCAGCATGCAACCATAGGGAGGCTGACCTGTGGACGCGGCAGAGAGCCCACAGTAGAGATAAGCTATAATCGTTCTGCCAATATATCTTCCCTCGAAGATCTCACAGATCGCACTGACTTGATCATCTTCAAGAATGTTGTCTTGCGCAGGAAAGAATAGGGCTCCAGCCAGGCACGTGATGAAAGCTTTTGTCACGTCCTCAGCGTCATCCTCTCTCAGGTCTTCAATCTCATACAAGGTCCACTCTGCAAGCTTAGCAAGGTTGATCCCTTTCTTGATGAGGCACCCTTTAACTTCTGTGGGGTCCTTCATAATCGTCATCAACAATTGTTGACCGGTGATCTTTTCTCTCATTAAAGCCATCTTATTCTTGATTTTGGGAAGGCCCAATAAAAGTTCAACTTCCTCTAGAAGAATAGTACATTCAAATTCAGGAAAAAGAAAGGTATGGGTTTGAGGATGCCATAGCTCAATCAAAGTACCTATAGCCGCCCAATCCACGTTTGGACTCTTGTAATGCTTTGCATGAACCACTAGACCTTGGAGATTCCACTTGGAAATAAAGGATTGCATAGAAATAGTGGTACTTTTAGCAAGTTTGCGAATCCAAGGGAGGGAGGTGAATTTCCTTGGGCCGGGAAATAAAAGATATGCCTAGAAAAAGAAGGGAGAATTATTTGAAGAACATGAAGAACATGGAGAAAAAAGAGAAAATTGAAGAAGAAGGATTGAAGGAAAGATGATTCAACTTACTTGGAGGTTAGGATCTCTTCCACTTAGATAATTTTCCACCTCGGAGAGCTTCTCTAACGTCTTCTTCATCCTCTTCCTTGAACTTTGAAGAAAATCCTTTGCTTCAATCTCTAGATTGTGTTAGGATTGCCTTAGTACAAGTTAATGGAGTTTATATAGAGAGAATTGCGATCCTAGGAAGGCTTTTCCAGATTGAAAAAGGGATAAGCATGGGAAGAGTTGGAATCCGGGTGGGAATCAGCCAGAACCTATTTCTGCGACTGAAAAGGCGTCGTTGAATAGCGACGCTTTTTAGTGTCTTAATGGCGTCTGCTCGACACGACGCATTTCAGGTTTTTCTGTTATTTACCCGAAATTCAATGTTTATCCATATTCTGATGCTTAATTAAACATTTGCTTGAAGTTACTAATGAATTTTTGAGTGCAGGAAATTCAGAAAATTTAAATGAAGCTGAGAATCTCAAGAGGATCCCATTGTGGGAGTTTATGAGTCCCGACCACGGCTAAAAAGACGGTTATCTCTATCCCTTGTACTATTTCCTGTGATTAATTTGCATAATCTCATTACTATATGTTAAATATTTATTAGACTATATCAAGGATCTTATGGTTTTGATGAAACTGGAATTTGAGTTCCCCTTCAACAAAAACAGTGATAATTCCAGAGAATTCTTAATCGCACGGATAGGCCGTTGGATTGTTAATTAGTGAGGACGATGATTCCGTTTTTGTGAAATGGTGTTTGGATAAACGAGCTTCAGCTTAGCACTGAATTGCAAGAATTTGTATCTTGACTCATTAATGACAATTTAACAATATTATCCTTGAATAATTTATATTTTATTTGATTTTATATTTTTCTTTTATCCCAGCATGCATCATATAGGACTTTGATATCATTGTGATAAGAATTAATTATTGATTAAGTTTCAGACCATTGATCAAATAAATTCAAACATGATATGAAATATTCCATTCTAAATTGAGTATCTTGATTATCTCTGAGGTTCGCTTAAAGATATCCTTGGAATTCTATCCTTTCTTGGATTTTTTATCCAATATTTCTTATTTTCTTTTAAGATCCATCATGGCTACAGTACGTCCACATTGGCTGGCAAACGCTCCCCATGATGAAACCTGCAGTGTCTATGACCTAAGGTACTTCACCATCTGTAGAAGTTGATCGACCTTATTTTATTTCCTTGTCTACCTCATCCAGACAAGATTAATTTCATTGATCTCCTTAAGTTATCTTCATTGATGATTTTGGAAAAAAATCCAATCATGTGATGTTAAGAGTGTGTCTCATCACACCTTGGCATCACCTTTTCAGTACATTCCATTTCGTTTCACTCTCTTGCAAAGATGATGCCAAGGTGAGGCAGTTGTAGACACGCTAATTTTGACGTCATTTTGAGTAAATTTCATATCATATAATAATGCCTCATAATGATCTGATATTTAATCATTAGTTAATTTTTATTGATCTTTTTGAATAAATTATCTAAATAGTATCGGGTCAGACATACATAGTTTAAGCTAATTAATTAAATTAATTTTAACTCAAATTTTAATCAAAAATGAAAAAGTCTAAAAGACGTCGACCTGTGTAGATGCCATTTAGAGTTTATTCATATTTTGATATTTAAATTTGAATTTTAATTAATTGATTAATTAGCTAAAAGACGTCTGCCAGGCACGACGCCATTTAGGTTTCCTAAGCTATTTCTATCTCTTTTTCCGGATGTTTATCCTTATCTTAATTAGTCTAAACGACGTCTCCCATGGGCGACGCGGTTTAGATAATTACAGATAAAGATGAATTAATCTGTGTTTATCTGTTTGTTAGCTACATAAACTTCAAATTCTTTCATGTTAATCTATTAATAACCGCGAATGAAAAGCCTATAAATATCCAACCCCTTGATCATTAAAAAGTTAGTGGTAATAGTGATGATAGTGATAATTGAGTGAAATTCGAGCAAAGAATCTCGGCGACGACGTCCAAATGCTGAAGGATCGAGGTGTTGCTTCCAGGAGTTCTTCGTCCATTCTTCGTCCTTTCAAGATCCTTTCAAGACCAAGGCTTTCCAGGGGCCATTCAACTTAGTTCTCATATTTTCATCATATTGATTTCATCATCATATTTGTTCAAAATCCCATTCATCACATCATTCCATGCAGCACAATCACTAGCATAATTTCAAACCTATTTGTTTTAAGGGATTTAAAAGACCATCAAACAAGTGAGTTCATTTGTCTAGTTACATGCTCAGAATTTCTACTAGAATAGATACTACGTCTATTTGAGTTCTCATTGTTCCTTCTTTCTTTCTTTTCACTTTCTTACAAGGTACAAAAGGAGATCAAGAGGAGAGAATCAACAACGAACAATAAGGAATCTGGATGATCCTCAAAGTCCAATAAGCAGTCAAAGCAAGAACAAAGATAGAAAAGACACTCTTTCTTCAGCTTGCTGAAGGAGGGGAATCAAGGACTCGAATATCTCCCACATCCAAAACAGGTAGGCAATCAAACTTTTTCTTTTGGAACTTTTTAGTTAAAAGTTTCTGGCGATCACATTCACTTAATTTTTAATAGGTTTATTTGTCACATAAACAACATAATTTTTCATGATAATCACACACCTACTTTGAGCACTCACATGCGATTTTTCGTAAAAACCCAGACTTATCTGAAATCCTGTCGAATTATCCATGGACTTGAAAACCTTTTGCGTGTGACCCTTTAAGACAAATACCAGTCCAATTAATGGCCCATTAAGCCCGGTAACTATTTACGGACCCACTAAATTAATTAATATCCTTATATTCAATTAATCAGCCGAATTTAATGTCTCACAATAAATTCGGACGGGCTTCCGATCATGTTGGATGCCAAGCAACATCACATGATCCTGGATGGCACTGGGTTATCGTAACCCTCTATTGGAACGTTTCCGTCATCAGTTACCGCGTGAATATAATCTTTCATCTGTGCAATGTCCCCGAATCGACCTAGAGTATGGTTTACTGTTAAACCCTAGCCGGTCTATTCACTTGAATCAGATGCTGCTAATCTATATCAGATAACTCTATATTTGATACAGAGTCCGCCCTGGACAAGGACTTAGCGCATCATTCTCGGAACATTCTCTCTCAAACTACCGAGAACGGATGATCCCGTATTGAACACACAATTACCTTCGAGGGCATTTCCCTGAACCCGATCACTTGACTTATTGATAACCCATGGTTAGGGATTCGTTAGTCAAGGTCAAAGTTCAGAAACCTACCAACAAGATATCTTTGGCGTCTCAGGTCCAAGGATCATCTACGCAACCGTGACAAAAGAATCGAGCTGGTTAACAGTGAGGTGTTTACCATCCAGCGATTCATAGTCGGATCAGTTCAGTGAACTCATTCGCCAATGAGCACTTACAAGTCCAACATAGTGTCTCCACACGAGTGACTTATAGGATTGGTCACCCTCATCATATGAGCTGAAGAAACTTATACTAGTCTATTCGGATGTTCGATGTCCTTCTCAAACATCCTATGACTAGGAACAATTAAGAACATGTGTTTATAAATCTTTGGTTCCGTAATTATGATCTCATCATAATCCGAAGATTATTGCACATGTTCATGGACTTCATCGTAATACAATAAACATGGATCGAATTAATTACACATAATGAATTAATGACATTTATTAATAAACTAAATCAATATAAAGTATCGGATTGGCTTTGAGACCATCTAATACTAACAATCTCTCACTTGGTCTAAAGTCAATCACTTTTATACATAATACCCATATTCTCTAAGTGACGCTTAAAGACATTTTGAGACAAAGGCTTTGTCAGTGGATCTGCTATGTTGTCGGTTGAAGGAACTCTTTCCACCACGACATCTCCTCGAGCTATAAGCTCCCTGATCAGATGAAAGCGCCACAGAATGTGCTTCGACTTCTGATGAGACGTCGGCTCTTTCGCTTGAGTTATCGCCCCATTGTTGTCACACAGCAGTGGGATGGGACCAAATATGCTTTCCACCATACCAAGATCGCCGATGAATTTCTTCATCCATACAGCTTCCTTGGCGGCTTCAGCAGCGGAAATATACTCTGCTTCTGTTGTCGAATCAGCATTGGTTTCCTGCTTGGAACTTTTCCAGCTCACTGCTCCCCCGTTGAGTGTGAAAACAAAACCTGATGTTGACTTGCTGTCATCAGGATCATACTGAAAACTCGAGTCAGTGTATCCTTGCAGCTTTAAGTCTCCTCCTCCATACACTAGAAATATATCCTTAGTTCTTCTCAAGTACTTAAGGATGCATTTCACAGCCTTCCAGTGTTCGTCACCTGGATCTGCCTGATGTCTGCTCGTAACACTTAGAGCATATGCTATATCAGGTCTAATACATAGCATGGCATACATGATGGAGCCTATGGCAGAAGTATAGGGAACCTTATCCATCACAGCCCTCTCTTCAGGTGTCTTGGGAGACTGACCTTTAGAAAGTAAAATTTCATGTCTCATCGGTATGAGACCTCTCTTGGAATTTTCCCTGTCAAACCTTTTGACAATGGTTTCTATGTACATAGATTAGGTTAAAGCAAGCATCTTCTTTGATCTATCTCTATAGATCCATATTCCCAATACGTAAGATGCTTCTCCCAAATCCTTCATGGAAAAGTTCTTTGGCAGCCATATCTTTACCGATGACATCATTCCTACATCATTTCCAATGAGTAGGATGTCGTCAACGTAAAGAATCAGAAATGTGATTGCACTCCCACTATTTTTCTTGTACACACAGGGCTCATCTTCATTCTTAATGAAGCCATAAGATTCGATCGCTTCGTCAAATCTTATATTCTAGCTTCGGGAAGCTTGCTTCAGTCTATAAATGGACCTCTGCAACTTGCATACCATGTATGGAGATTCTTTGGATGTGAATCCTTCTGGTTGTATCATATACACCTCCTCCTCAAGGTTTCCATTGAAGAAGACAGTCTTCACATCCATCTGCCAGATTTCATAATGATGGTAGGCAACAATGGCGAGAAGAATTATAATAGACTGAATCATGGCAACGGGTGAAAAGGTTTCGTCATAGTCAATGCCTTGTCTTTGACGATAGTCCTTCGCCACTAATCTTGCTTTATAAGTCTCAATACGTCCATCTGCACCGATCTTTCTTTTAAAAATCCATTTGCAGCCGATAGGTACTATACCATCGGGTAAATCTTCTAAGTTCCAAACTTAGTTGATATACATGGACTGTATTTCAGAATTCATGGCTTCCCACCATTTCCCGGCCTCTGGACTTTCAATGGCCTCCTGGTAAGTCTTAGGATCATCATCCTTATTATAGAGTATCATTGAACCATCCAAATTAATATGTCCCATATATCTTTATAGTCTTTCAGACCTACGAGGTTCCTGTGTATTATTTTGAACAGGTTCAAAAACTGATAGTTCATCTGATGAACCATTATCAGTTTGTGGATATGGAATTTCTTCCAGAGTTACTTTACTCCTACTGTCCTTCTGGAGAATATAATCTTCTTCCAAAAAGATAGCTCTCCTGGCCACAAACACTTTTTGTTCGCTAGGATGATAAAAGTAATATCCATAAGTTTCCTTTGGATATCCCACAAATCTGCATTTGTCAGTTTTGGACTCCAGCTTATCTACGTCATGTCTTTTAACATGAGCAGGACATCCCCAAACTTTAACATGTTTAAGGTCTAGTTTTCTTCCATTCCATATCTCATATGGAGTGGTTTCAACAGATTTGCTGGGTACCTTGTTCAGGATATACATAGCCGAGCTAAGTGCATATCCCCATAAGGACACTGGTAATTTGGACATACTCATCATGGATCACACCATTTCCATTAATATGCGATTTCTCCTTTCTGATACACCATTCATCTGAGTTGTATAAGGAGGTGTAAGCTGAGAAAGGATACAATTATCCTTTAAGTATTTAATGAACTTTGTACTCAAGTATTCACCACCCCGATCGGATTGGATGGTTTTTATACTCTTTCCAGTTTGTTTCTCTACTTCATTATTAAATTCTCTGAATTTGTCAAAGGCTTCAGATTTATACTTCAATAAGTATTTGTATCCAAACGTTGAGTGATCATCAATGAATATAATGAAGTATGAGAAACCACCAATGGCTTGGGTAGACATAGGACCACATACATCTGAATGTATAAGTTCCAATATGTCTTTGGCTCGTTCTCCAGTTCCACTAAATGGAGACTTAGTCATTTTACCCATTAAACATGACTCACAGGTTGCATATGATTCATAATCAAATGGATCTAAGTATCCATCTTTATGCATCATTTGGAGTCTATTTTCACCAATGTGTCCGAGCCTACAATGCCATAAGTATGTTTTGTTCATTTCATACTTACTTCTTTTAATTGAAGAGCCGATGTGTAAATTTTCATGAGATACATTTAATAGATACAAACCATTTGAAAAGATAGCATAAGCTATTAATTTATTTTCGAAATAAATTGAACAACCATTGTTTCCAAAATTTAAATTGTATTAAATTCTATCTAAATATGAAATAGAAATAATATTTCTTATTATGCTAGGTACATACTAACAATTATCTAATGAAAAAGTGTCTCCAGATTGTAGCTTGAGCTTCACTGTCCCCACAGCGATCGCCACAACTCTTGTGCCGTTACCTAGCCTCAGCTCCACCTCGCCGGTCCTCAGCTTACGTCTTCATGTCAGTGCCTGCACAGAATTGCAAATATGAGATATACATCCAGTATCTAATACCCATGATGTACAATCTCTTATTGACAAGTTTACATCTATCATATACATACTTGAAGTGTCCTGCTGCTTCACAGTTCCTTGAGCCTTGTCCTTAAGGTATTATTTGCAATTCCTCTTCTAGTGGCCCTTTTAGTGACAGTAGAAGCAATCACCTTTCTCAGCACTCTTACCTTTGTCTTTCTTAACAACCCTTTGCTTTCTCTGAACTTTTTTCTTGCCTTTCCGAAAGGCTTGGACTGCAAGTCTCTTTCTGTTGGTCTTACCAACCATGAGGATTTGGGGTTCATCCTTCACAAGGTTCCCCTCTGTAGTCTTCAACATGTTCAGTAGCTCAGTTAAGGTGGTCTAGATCTTGTTCATGTTAAAATTAACGATGAACTGAGCATATGATTGTGGAAGGGAAGATAACACGAAGTCAGTGTGCATCTCCTTGGGAAGTGTAACTCCAAGAGCATCCAGCCTCTCCACCCATTCAATCATCTTCAGTACATGAGTCTGTACTGAAGTTCCCTCTTCCATCTGAGCCTTGAACATATTCTTAGATATCTCATATCGTTCGATTCTGCTCTTCTCACCAAACAGCTCCTTTAAATGGAGCATGATGGATCTAGCATCCATCTCCTCATGTTGCCTCTGCAGCTTATTGCTCATAGAGGCTAACATGTAGCATTGGGTCATGGTGGAGTCTTCCTTCCACTTTTCCTATGCAATCATTTCCTCCTCTGGGACATCTAATGCTGGTTCAGTAGGAGGTTCATTATCCAAGACATAGGCAATCTGCTCAGACCTGAGGACGATGTTCAAGTTCCTGAGCCAGTCCGAGTAGTTTGGGCCTGTCAAGCAATTGGCATCAAGTATGCCACGCAACAGGTTGTGGTGCGACATTTTAGCCTACAAGAGATAATCAAATTTAAATTAGTATACTATTAGTTTATTTAAAACAAGATATGGACTTTGTTTATCTAGTTTTATTCCCACTAATTTTCGTCGGACTGTATAACCTTCAAATATACAGAACGGGAGACCCCGACTATCTCCAAGTGGGGTCAGAATCTCCAAGCATCATAGTATGACCTCGGGTAAACTCATAGTATCATACTATTATCTTAGAACAATCATCTCATGATAATTGCAACTCCTTGCAATATCCGATCATACTTTGGCTCCCAGGTTTAATGGTCCCGGGTAAATACAGTAGACCATTATTCCCAGTCTAAGCTTTACCATCAATACGAGACATAGTAGAGTAGAAATATAGTTCCCGGGTAAACACGTGGATAACTATATCGTTCCTCTACTCTTATCCATAGGTATCTAATGCCATGATCAACACTCCTCTCAACAGATAATGGCAAACCTCGGGTAAACACATACTATCTGCCACTGCTGTATTAAGTTCTATTAATCATATTGATGGAGAGCCACGCGGTGCATTCCCAATGACTCGCGTTACGGTTTAGAATTTGAAATGAAGGTTTTATTTTAAATAGTTTGGTCTCATCCTAGGCAATAGTATTAGATATATCGAATATATATTTATACGAATAACCTAGCTAATTTGATTCACAATCAAAATAAAAACACACGCATCACATACATGTCATTGGTGTGGTCATGGACGACACTGCGGTTTGACTTGAGCCAGACAGTCAAACACGCACACACACACAATATAACAGTTTATATCATAAGTCTGCAAACTCAAAGATTTAATGAACTCCTTTATCTTCATCTGGTTGCAGTTGTGGATCATCCTCGCTCCGTGCGCAACCGCATCGATCAAATTACATCATAAATTCATAATTACATGATAATTTAAAAGAGGAAGCCTTAAGGTGAATACAAAGAGAGAGAGGTAGAAATACAATGGAATGTGAGATGGAGAGGTTCGCAAACCTCTATTTATTAATAACTAATAAGCCACACAATGACATCCACATCCACAATTTTCAAAGTGCCAATCCATAACCACCGTGCAGTTTTTAGTTAAAGCAAACCACACATGAAATGCGCATCAAATGGCTAAAGAAAATTTTTTGAAAATAAATAATTTTAGGTTTCATAAAACTAGGTATCAATCAAAAATTGGATTTAGATTTTCGAAAAAAAATTCAGTTTAAGCATGCTAATTTAAATAAGCAAACTAATGCACAAAAAAAAAATTGCACATAAACTCCAAATAGACACATTTATAATATTCCATGCTAGTAAATTTTTTACAGACATTAAAAAAAATTAATTTAACAATTAAATTAACTCTCTTTAATGTCAAGTCAATCTAACAATTAGATTGTATTACTTATTAACAATGTTTGTTAAATTTAATTCCCCATAATAAATATTAATTGGCCCTTTAATAGTGATAAAATAGATCTAAATAGATTAAAATCTAATTTTAATTTTAAATTAAAATCTGTACTTTTAATTTTAAATTAAAATCTGTATTTTTAATTTTAAATTAAAATCTGTAATTTTAAAGGGTCAAAAATAATTAAACAGGGAATTGAAATGGGTTTTTTCAAAAAAAAATAAAGGGAATAAGGGGCCTGCAGAACCGGGCCCGGTCCGGCCCTTGACCGACCCCAGTCGGCGCCCAGACCGGGGCCAGACCCGCCCCATGGGGCGGGCCTGGCCCGGGTCGGGCGCCGGGTTGGGTCGGGCCAAGGGCCCGGACCCGCCCGGCTGCCCCTCCCCTCCCGCCCGACGCAGCTAGGAAACCCTAGCTGCACAGGTGCGGGAGGCAGCGCCCCCCCCCCCCCCACTGCCTGCCCCGCAAGCGTCGGCCGGCGGGGTCCATCGCTGTGAGCCCCTGGCCAATGGCCAGGGACGCCGGCGACGGCACCGGTGACCTCCTAGGTCATCGGAAACCCCTTCTTCAAACCCTACAAAAATCTGAAATTTTAAACATGGCCCCCTTTTTAAAACAGCAAGAGGAAGAAGGAGGGGGGTGACCGTCTTCCCTGTCACCGGCCATGGGTCCTCCTGACCACCGACGACCCCGTGGGAGGAAATCCGCCCGCCGGTGAGCCATCCCGAACCTTTGGGGTGCCCGTAAACATGCCGTTCTTCATCAGATGAAGAACACAATATAACAAAAAAAAAATCCAATTTTAATCATAGTGATTTACAGTAAATTTATTGTGATCATCACATGATCACAACACATGTAATTAAAACCTAAACTATGCATGGAATTAATTATTAACGCATCAATATGGAGATCGAAACGGCGAAAACACAGTGTAACCTGGCTCTGATACCACTGTTGAGTTTGCTGTGTCGAGATCCGACCAAAAAACGGAGCAGAGTAAAATATTCAGGATCAGATCCATCCCGTTTCAATCAACAAAATAAGACCAGAGTAAATCGGATTTACCTTGCGCGGATTCGAATCAGCATTCGTTTTCTAGTTCCGTCGGAGCGATGTCGCAAGCCGCGCAGCTGCCCGGCCTATAGCGATTCTCCTCGCGATGGATCGACCTCGCCTCCTCGCTCGGTGCGGCATTCGTGGATCCCGTCTGGTTGCGCGTAATCCGCCGTGACATGCGGATTCGGAATGTCCTGTCGAACGAAAGGCGGAGCAGTCGAGAGTCGAAGTGGAGCCTCCAGATGGCCGCCTCTTGTCGCACGCCTAGTAGAGAGGAGAGAGAGAGAAAGAACGACGGCTAGGTTAGGGTTATTGGCCCCCGACGTAGCATTCATTATTTTATAATAAGCCTGTTCGCAGTTTTTCGTAAAAACCCAGACTTATCCGAAATCCAGTCGGATTATCCATCGACTTGAAAACCTTTTGTGTGTGACCCTCTAGGCCCAAATACCAGTCCAGTTAATGGCCCATTAAACCCGGTAACTCTTTACGGACGCACTGAATTAATTAATATCCTTATATTAAATTAATCAGCCAAATTTAATGTTCCACAATAAAAATTCGGGCGAGCTTCCGATCACATTGGATGCCAAGCAACATCGCGTGATCTTGGACGGCACTGGATTATCGCAACCCTCTATTGGAACCTTTCCATCATCGGTTTATGTGCGGATATAATCCTTCATCCGTGCAATGTCCCCGAATCGACCTAGGGTATGGTTTACTGTTCAACCCTAGCCGGTCAATTCACTTGAATCAGATGCCGCTAATCTATATCAGATAATTCTTTATCTGATACAGAGTCCGCCCTAGCCAGGGACATAAGCACATCATTCCTGGAACATTCTCTCTCAAACTACCGAGAGCGGATGATCCCGTATTGAACACACAATTACCTTCGAGGGCATTTCCCTGAACCCGATCACTTGACTTATTGATAACCCATGGTTAGGGATTCGTTAGTCAAGGTCAAAGTTCAGAACCTACCAACAAGATATCTTCGGCGTCTCAGGTCCAAGGATCATCTACGCAACCGTGACAAAAGAATCGAGCTGGTTAACAGTGAGGTGTTTACCATCCAGCGATTCATAGTCGGATCAGTTCAGTGAACTCATTCGCCAATGAGCACTTACAGGTCCAGCATAGTGTCTCCACACAAGTGACTTATAGAATCAGTCACCCTCATCATATGAGCTGAAGAAACCTATACTAGTCTATCCGGATGTTCGATGTCCTTCTCAAACATCCTATGACTAGAAACAATTAAGAATATGTGTTTTATAAATATTCGTTCCCGTAATTATGATCTCATCATAATCCTAAGATTATTGTACATGTTCATGGACTTCATCGTGATACGATTAACATGGATCGAATTAATTACACACAATGAATTAATGGCATTTATTAATAAACTGAATCAATATACAATATCGGATTGGCTTTGAGACCATATAATACTAACATCCCTAACTTCACTAAACTCCCTATCCTGACCTAATGAGGACGAAGAAGGATAAAAATCATGGAATACTGAATGTGATACAAGAGAATCCTCCCGGGGGGAGGGACAGAGCAAGTCTAGAAGAGAATCTTGCCCGAATGACCCGCGCAATGGGGTACAGTCGGACAAGTATGAGGTTTTCTGAACGAGGATCTGGGAGGAAGAAGTTGCCAAATTGGCTTTTTTTTTTTTAGGAATTATTTGAATTTATCATAGAACAAGAATGGATATGAATGGGAGAATGGAATGATGGAGATAACGGCACCAAAGCCAAGGGATTGGGGTGATCATACAACAGTATGTCCCAGATCAAATCATAAATCCTCTCTAGATCGAGAGGAGGTTGAGGAATAAGGTCCCGTAGGGACAAAGTGACCATAATGGGCGGAGCTCATGGGATGTCTTCAGTCTGGCTCCCCTTTATCTGTTTCCTCGGACAGTAGAATTCTTTTATCAAAAATGGCGCCAGGCCCTTCAATCAGCTTGTCTTTCAGCGGCGGCCACTTCGGCTCTGAGGGATCAAGGAATAATCTGTTAAGTGCATTGTACAAATCCCTCAGGTCGAACCACCAGTACCATTCACATTCTGGATCTCAGAATTTCCTCCTTTTCATTGGCCGCAGAGCCTCCAAGGACTGGTACGTCAGCAATTCTGAGCAGTGTCTGGCCAGGTCCCTTCCATAGATGTCATAGATATCAAAATGGGAAGTGATGACCACCGTGTTATCATTATGATTAATTACAGGTCCCTTGACGAAATGTATATATAGGGTCTACGTCAAGGGATCCCGGCCTTCCTTACATGGGATGGACATTGTTTCCCAAGCCTTCTAGCCGTCTTCATATTCTTGTTGTTGGATGATGTCATGCTTGACTCTTCTTGGCCTATAGCCCACGCCATTACCGGATGTCCTTTGGCTATCTTTAATAGGCGTAGTTCTTCCCTGCAATTGCGTGCCTAGCCCCTTTCCAGGCTAATAGCCACCTTTCATCATAATTTTCCAACCAGGGGTACTCATGCACTTCCCCCACTTCATGGCATCAATTGGATAAGGAACAAGAGTGGTGGCTTTCAAAGGATCGGCCACAGGATGATAAACCTGTAATACCGACAAAAAAGGTTGTTGGCCAGGTAAGGGGGTTGGCCTGATATTTAAAGAATGAGCAGTAGCAAGAATTGGTATGCTCGTGACTTTAATAATGCGTCCCTTGTACGGAAATTTGAGGCATTGGTGATTTGTAGAGGGAATAGCCTCAAGGGACTTAATGTAAGGGCGGCCAAGGATGCCCTTCAAAGAGGGGTCGATTTCCAAGATGTGGAACTCGACCTCGGTATGACAAACAGGGCCTAACTTGACCTTCAAATAAATCATTCCCAGAGGGGAACGGGTAGAATTGTCATAGGTTGTAACAGAAATTGGAGAAGACATCCATTTCTCCCTGGGTATACCACACAGTTCAAGGGTCTTTGGTGATAGAACATTGATTGAAGCCCCTGTGTCAACCAGGCATGCATCTACGACTTTCTTGCAGATGTTGACCGTAATACTCAAAGTCATACTTCTGGCTGCTGGTGGTGCTAGTTCTGAAGTATATAATGAAATAGAGGGTTGATCCCCCTGAGGAACTGACAGTGCACTGATCTTTTCTACCGGTTTTAGACACGCTAATTTTGACGTCATTTCGAGTAAATTTCATATCATATAATAATGCCTCAGAATGGTCTGATATTTAATCATTGATTAATTTTTATTGATCTTTTTAAGTGTCGGGTTTAACAGACATGTTTAAGTTAATCAATTAAATTGGTTTTAACTCAAATTTCAGTTAAAATATGAAGAAGTCTAAAAGACGTCTACCTGTGTAGACGCCATTTAGAGTTTATTCCTATTTTAACGTTTAAATTTGAATTTTAATCAGTTGATTAATTAGCTAAAAGGCGTCTGTAAGTGCTGACGCGTTTTAGGTTTCCTAAGCTATTTTAACTTCTCTTCCGGATGTTTATCCTTATCTTAATTAGTGTAAAAGACGTCTACATATGTAGACGCGTTTTAGCTGATAAAGATAAAGATAAGTTTTCGGATTTTTATCCTTATCTTAATTAATCTGAAAAGGCGTCAGCCAATGTGGACGCGTTTTAGATAATTACAGATAAAGATGAATTAATCAGTATTTATCTGTCGGTTAAGATGGATAAATCCGAAGTTTTTCTATGTTAATCACGAACGCAGAAGAAGTCTATAAATACCTTACATGTTAAAAAAAAGAGTAAAAGAGAGAGAACATAATCTTGAGTTGAATTACTGGAGCGATAGCGAATTGAAGATCAAAGCAACAACGTCGGAACGCTGAAGCACTGTTTCCAGAAGTCGGCGTCTTTTCAAGAGTCTTCATCCATTCAAGAATTCAACAATTGGGCATAAGTTTTTTCATTTCTGCATCTGCATTTCATTTAGTTCTACATTCTTCATCATTCACTTCATGCAAACACACACAACACATTCATTCTCTTCAAAACCTACTTGATTAAGGGGTTTCAAAAGCCACTCAACAAGTAAGTTTGCTGTTTAATTGCATGCTTAGCATCATGATTAGAATAGATACTGCTTTTACTTAAAATTCTCATCATTGTTTCTTTATCTCCTTTTCTTTCTATTCCTGCTGCACTCAACAACAACGAGAGAATCAAAAGGAGCAAATCAAGCACAAGTCAAAAGGGATTTTTGGACGATCCTCAACCTCAACCTCAACCTCAAATTTCAAATTCAACAGCAAGAACAAAAACCAAAGAAGGGCTCTCTTTCTTCAGCCGGCTGAGGAAGGGGAACCAAGGACTCCATATCTTCCGCGTTTAAACAGGTAGGCGATCATACTTCTTTTGGAACTTTTTAGTTAAAAGTTTCTGGCGATCACTGCACTTAGTTGCTGTTTTTAATAAGTTTATTTTACACTAAATAATCTAGATTTTTCATGATAATCACACGGTCATTCTAAGAACTCACAGCTTTTTTGGCGATCACGGTGGGACTTGGTCTCGCCATCTTTTAAATTTTTTTGTTCTTGCTATCATCAACCGAGCACCCACGGTGCACCACTTGTGTCTTTCGACACGTCCTCACCAATTGGTGAGTGTTTTAGTTTAATTAATTTCCCTCGTGCACCACGTGCACACCCCAGTGGCAAGATCTTGTCCTCCCCTTGATTAGTTTAAAAAGCTATTTTTGTGATGAAAATGATGTGTGATTGATTGATTTTCTAGTTATTTAGTTAGTAAATCATCCTGTTTAAAATATGGAACTAAAAAAATCTGCATAAGTTGATTATTTACTACTTTTACCCTGTTTGAGGAGGATTCAACCCAGAAAATCCTCCTACAAAACTGTTTCTGCGAACTGAAAAGCGTCCAGGAGCACTGACGCGTTTCAAACCGCGTCAACACACCCAGACGCCTTTCAGTCTTCATATCTTCTCTGTTGTCTGCATCTGTTTCTGCAAAAAAATTAAGTTTTGTTTTGAATAGCGTCGGCTACCATCGACGCGATTCAGACAGTTTCTTAATTATTTTTCGGTTCTCAGATTTCTGTGGCTTGAGTGCTAGCTACCCATTATTATTAAGCATTAGGGGCCATCCAGGCCGTAGGACATACGCATTGAGGCAAATACCCTCCTTTTCTTAGGAACACATTACTTGACGTCAGCAACTCTCTCTGATTGGGTTGGTCCCTTGATCAGACTAGAGAAGTTGACGTTGAGACCTCCATAAGTCCCCAAAATCAAGGTATTCCTCCTTGATCATCGGGCTGGTTGTACCAATTGAAGTCCCGGTTAGATTCTGAAAGCGTTGTGAGAGAAAGCCCTAGAGAATAACGGTGGAAATTGAATTGAAACTAGGATCCTTTCCTTGAGAGAATTTGAGGTTTAATTGAATCCAAATAACTCAAAAAAAGGAATCTTAAAATTACGTTAAGCATCCACTTGTTTGATTAATCTCTGTGCAACTTGTTTGTCAAATCTTTAAAAAAAAAAAAAAAAAATCTAACATCATGCTGCTACGATCAGGCAGGGACTTGAGTATGGCTCAAGACGCCATCATCAACTACGAGGGAGATGCTAATGCCCCTCGGGATTCTGACTACAACTATGAGAACAGGAGAGATGCTGATGCCTCCCATAATTCTGCCCCATTCCATATCGACATGATGGGAACGTCCGGACCCCTCTCTTTCATCCCCATGATCGATATCCTGATCCTCCCCCGCATGAATATGCGATTCCTAATCCCGATCTTGAGGGAGACATGAATCAGAATGATCCCTCATCCTCTGATCCTGTGGATCTCGTCAACGCTTTGGGAGTTCTTGCCTCCCGACTGGACCCTCAGCAGTTCGAGGCGATCCAATCGATTCTGAAGGGGAAGGCACCCTTGCAGCCTGCTGAGCCGAACCCTGTGGCTCCCCCTGTGGCTACTCAACAACCTCCTCTTCAACCTCCATACATCCATCAGGCCATGGAAGGCCTTCATATCACTTCTCGGCCAGCTGGGCCGCAGCTTTCATCTTCTAGGCAACCGGCTAGACCGCAAACGCCTGTCTATCAAAATGCCCTCGGGCATGGCGGAAGCTCTGCCGGACCTCCTCTTTATTTTCCCCCCTGTCCAACATACTCTAGGCAGCAGGCCTATCAAGTACCTCCGCCTCCTCCTCCTCCCCAGGCAAATCTGACCACGCAAGCGTTGTTGGCCAAGATGGAGCGCATGGATGAGCAGTTTAACAACCTCCAAAAGATGATGGGGGTTAAAGCTGTGCCAGAGATCAATTTGCCGAGCCTGCCGGTATTCCACCTACCACCCTCTGAAATGCCAGTGTACCGAAAGTACAATGGTACTGGTAACCCCTTTACACATCTGAAGGAGTTTATGTACGAATCGTCTTTCTGGCAGAACGACAAGAGGTCGTTGGCCTTTTTGTTCAGGAGATCTCTAAAGGGACCAGCCCTCGAGTGGTTCTTTTCTTTAGAACCCTCCGAAGTAGAGGATTACAGTATCGTTTCACGCAAATTTATCCAACGATACCAGGACAGAGTTGCACCCTCCTTGTCCATCACTGACCTCATTGCCAAAAAGATGAAACCTGATGAGGAGTTTGTCAGTTTTGCTGACAGGTGGCGGGGCCTGGCCGAAAATGTGAAGGACCACTTGTCCGAGTCCGAGCAAGTGAAGATGTTAATTTCTAACGCCACGCCCCAATTCAAGCTAGTCCTCTCCTTGAACAATCTGACCAACATGGCAGAGCTCTATGAAAGAGCACGGTACTGTCAAAATGCCTTCAAGGACGCTACGTTCTCTAGCGTCTTTGATCCTCACAGACCTAGCAGGCCTCCACGTCGAAAGCCTGCAGTGCCAAATTCTCCCAGCACAGGTCCGACTACTGAGGGCACGCTCTCTCACGAGCAAGTCAGTAGCATGAACAATAACTCGCCCCAGTTCGTAAGGAGTCAGCAGTAGTACCAGAGGCCACAGCAGCCGAACCAGCATGGGTACAGGCAGCAGCAGAGCCCCCATTATCAGCAACAGTATCAACGGCCCCAACAGCCGAATCAGAACCAGAACCAGCATCAGCCACAGCAGCCGCCACAAAGGCAATTGCAGTACCAGCAGCCCCAGCAACAGCAATATCCCCAACAGCAACAGTATCAGCCGCGCGCACCGCCGGCATACCATAATGTCCCTCCTCCTGGTGATTATAACCAGCCGAGAAGACCTCCATGCCCTAAAAGGAGAGAATACCCGGCTCTCCCAGAATCCTTGGCAGATATCTTCAGCGCTTTAATGGCAGCTAATGCCTTAGTTTTGCCAAGGGAAAAGGCCGTTTGGCCTCAAAATGCCGACACGTCCAGGTATTGCTACTTCCATAGGCAACCTGGGCATACCAATGACACCTGCTTCCAATTCAGAGATTATATTCATGATCTCAACGAGCAGGGCGGCATAGACTGGGAGGAGATGAAAAAGTATATATCAGCCCTGAAGGCGAGAAGACCGCAACAGCAGCAGCAGTAGCAACAAGTAAGACCACCAGCACAGGCAACACCGCCACCAAATATGGGCATAGTGCAGAACCCGCTCCCGGAGCACCAGAATCAAAACCAAGTTGCCCCTATTCTGACGAACAGCCAGTCTGAGGCTAGTCGTGGGCAACAGTGGAGGATAGAAGACTCTTCTTCTCTTTATTCAACGGGTCACGTTCAGAGTACCGCAGAACAACCACCACGCCGCACCATCCGCATACCTAGGCCATAACCCATTACCATCACCCCTCTACCGACACCCACATATCACTCGCCCGCACCCAATAACCCATTACCGCCACCCACTTTCCTTAAGCCCATCATGCCCCATACCACTACGCCTCCACCATATAATCCACCACAAACCAACTACGCACCCCTTTTACCATCTAGGCCATTACTCCGCGTACCATTCCCTACTTCACCCATTACCACCACCACCTACCCAGATATGCCCTTACCATCCAGACCGCTATTACGCGTCCCATTCCCCACTTCACCAACCACTTACCCATCCACCATCCAATCATCTAGGCCTTTAATCCGCACCATGCCACCACCACCTAACCCTACCCCATCACCTACATATCAACCCTCCGCACCGCTTACGCCACCCGACTCTGCGGTACTCAAGGTGTCACCTGGATCCTCCACGGTTGAGGAACATGCGGTCCGAAGTGGAAGGATTTTCAACAAAGTCTTCCCTCAGTCCATAGTCAGAGACGGCCCATCACGGCCGACTGAGGAAGCCCATAATGAAGAGAGTGCACCAGGCACTCAATATGACTTGTTGAAACATCTGGACAGAACACCGGCACGGATCACCGTACTTGAATTGATCAAAAGGTCCAAGATTCACCAAGAAGCCTTAATGGAATACCTACAGAAGGTGATGGTCAACGAGTACGTGCCGGTAGAGAAAATTGCAGCACTACTAGTTCCTTAGGGGGATCAGCCCTCTATTACATTCCACACATCGGAACTAGCACCGCCAGCCGCCAGAAGCATGGCTCTGAGCATCACGGTCAATATCTGCAAGAAGGCCGTGGATGCGTGCCTGTTTGACACGGGGGCTTCAATCAATGTTCTACCCCCGAAGACCCTAGAGCTGTGTGGTGTACCCAAAGAGAAGTGGCTGCCTAGCCCCATTTCAGTTACAGCATATGACAACTCTACCCGTTCCCCTCTGGGAATGGTTTATTTAAAAGTGGAGCTAGGTCCCGTAAGTCATGCAGAGGTTGAATTTCACATTCTCGAAATTGACCCTTCTATAAATGCCATTCTAGGACGTCCTTACATTAAAACTCTTGAGGCGATTCCTTCTACGAATCACCAATGCCTCAAATTCCCTTTCAAAGGACGAATTATTAAAGTGACGAGCATGCCGATCCTTGCTGCTGCTCATACATTGAATACTAAATCTGCTGTTTTACCTGGCCGACAACCTTTTCTGTCGGTATTACAGGTCTACCGTCCAGTGGCTGATCCTTTGAAAGCCGCCACCATTTCTCCTTACCCATTAAATGCTATCAAAAGGGGGAAGTGCATGAGTACCCCAGGATGGAGAATCATGATGAAGAACGGCTATCAGCCTGGAAGAGGTCTGGGCACACAGTTGCAAGGCAGGACCACTCCTGTCAAAGATCATCGAGCAGCACCCGGAAGTGGTCTGGGCTATAGGCCAAGAAGACTGAAGCAAGATCTGGTTCAGCAAGCAGAGATTGAAGAAGGTCGAAAAATCCTGGAGACAATGTCTACACAACCTAAGGAAGGCCGAGATCCCCTAACATGGACCCTGTATACATACTTTGTAAAAGGGCCCATACTTAGTCACGACAACACGGTGGTCATTACTTCATGTTTTGACCTCCATGACATATATGGGAGAGACTTGGCCAAACATTGTTCTGAACTACTTACGTACCAATCCTTGGAGGCTCTGCGGCCTATGAAAAGGAGGAAATTCCATGACCCCGAATGTGAATGGTACAGATGGTTCGATCTAAGGGACCTCTACATAGCACTGAACAGATTATTCCTAGATCCTGCAGAACCCAAGTGGCCGCCGCAGATCGACGAGCTGATTGAAGGTCCTGGTGCCATCTTTGATAAGCGGATACTGCTATCGGAAGAAACCGATGAAGGGGAGCCAGATGACCCCTATGAAGCTGGTTATACAACAGATCTGCTCTGGAGGGGGACATATCCTTCCCATATCTTTATGCTCCATACTCTATTTCGCACACTGCTCTTGACCCCGACTTGGTCGCAAGTCATTACTGAAGATATTCCACGGGCTCCGCCCGTTATGATCACTCTGTCCCCTCGGGACCTCATTCCATCCCCTCCTCTCGACCTAGAGAGGATGTATGATCTGAACTGGGACATATTGCTATATGATCCCCCTAATCCTTTGGCCTTGGTGCCGCTTCCTCCGTCTGATCCTCCTTCCATCTGTATCCATTCTGGTTTTATGTTTAACTCCTCGATGGTCCAAAAAAAAAAAAAAACGCCAATTTGGCAACAAATTCTTCCCAAATCCTCATCGAGGAAACATCTTACTTGTCCGATTGCCCCCTATCGCGCGGGTCCGTCGGTCAAGATTCTCTCTTAGATCTACTATGTCCCTCCCTACGGGAGGATTCTCCTGTATTTCCACTTGTATCCCAGGATTTCCATCCTGCTTCATCTTCATTAGGTTATAATAGGGAGTTTAGCGAAATTAGGCAGTCTAGTTTTAGGCAGGTTAGTCAGGTTAGGAAGTCTAGGAAGCCTAAGGGTAGGCGAATTCCAGATAGATACCTCCAGGACTTAGCTGATAGATGCTTTTCTTGCTCTTTAATCCCTCAACTTTTAGAAGATCCAATTCAGATGCCAGAAGATTGTACGGACGATGAGTCAGTTAATGATGGGTATGGGGTATATGAGTTAGTGCATAGAAAAGACCCCATTATTGAAGATGAGGAAGATGACGAGGACGCGGCTGAGGCGTATGCCAGTGGAGTGAAGAGATTTGATGAACCCTCAGCTGCCGTAGAAGAGCCCACCAAAGAAATAAACTTAGGGACTGAAGACGAACCTAAGGTTGTCCTCGTCAGCAAAAATCTTTCTACAGAGGATGAGAAGGCAATGGTACAAGTACTTAAGGATTATAAGGACACTTTCTCCTGGAGTTAAGAAGATATGCCGGGGTTAGACTCATCTTTAGTTGAACACAGGTTAACATTAAAAGATGGAGCTAGTCCGGTCAAGCAGAAATTAAGGCGATTCCACCCACAAATGGCTCTAAAGATGAATGAAGAGGTCGATAAATTGCACAAAACCAAATTTATTAGAGTTGTCCTTTATCCACAATGGGTGGCCAATATAGTCCCGGTTATGAAAAAGGACGGGAAGGTCAGGATCTGCATTGACTTCCGCGATTTGAACCGGGCATGTCCTAAAGACGATTTTCCATTACCTCATATTGATGTACTCATCGATAACACTGCTGGCTATGAAACGTTATCGTTTATGGATGGATTTTCAGGATACAACCAGATTAAGCTGGCAGAAGAGGGTCAAGAAAAGACCTCATTCACTACACTTTGGGGAACATATTGCTATGTTGTCATGCCATTTGGATTGAAGAATGCTGGAGCCACTTATCAGAGGGCTATGATAGCAATATTTCATGACATGATGCATATAGATCTGGAAGTGTATGTGGATGATTTATTGGTTAAGTCTAAAACAAAGGCTGAGCATGCCAAAGTTTTGACAAGGGTATTAGAGAGATCGAGAGAATATCAATTAAAGATGAACCCCAAGAAATGTGTATTCGGGGTATCTTCAGGAAAATTGCTTGGATTCATTGTCAGCAAACGGGGAATTGAGATCGATCCCAATAAGGCGAAGGCTATCAGAGAAATGCCACCTCCCAAAAACTTGAAAGAATTGAGAGGATTAATTGGGAGGTTGCAATTTATTCGCCGTTTTGTCTCCCAGCAATCACAAAGGTGTAAGCCGTTCTACGAGCTTACCAAGCCAGGAGTCAAATTCAATTGGGACGATAAGTGTCAGGAGGCATTTGATGGATTAAAGGACTATTTGGCAAGTCCTCCTGTTTTGAGGCCACCATCTCCAGGCAAACCATTGATACTTTATATTTCAGTCCTGGATAATGCAGTGGGGGCTGTCCTAGCACAAGAGGATGAAGAAGGAAAAGAGAGGGCAGCCTACTATCTCTCTAAACTTCTCAACCCCGCTGAACAGAGATACACGGCGATGGAGAAAACATGTGCAGCATTGGTTTGGGTTGTTCAGAAATTGAAGTATTATTTTCTAGCCCATGAAGTCCACCTCATCGCTGTAGACACCGATTTTGGACCACCCTTTTGGTCATGAACCCTGCCCATCAGTAGCCCTTCATCACTAAAATCCCCTCATTTCAGCCATCTCAGCCCACTACCGGCTAGGCCCATTAACCAAATCCCGACCCTAGCCACCTTCTTCGTGGAAGGCCAGCCAGTCCGCCTTCCACCCCCTTCGAAGGCCACCCCTCGCCTTCCACCACCTTCGAAGGCCACCCCCCGCCTTCTACTCCCTTCGAAGGCCAACCACCTTTTTGGCCACCTTTTTCACCTTTTCTTAGAAGGCCAACCCCTTGCCTTCCACCGCCTTCGAAGGCCACCCCCCGCCTTCTACCCCCTTCGAAGGCCAACCACCTTGCCGTCCACCTTTTGGCCACTTTTTCTTCACCTTTTCGTAGAAGGCCAACCCCTTACCTTCCACCGCCTTCGAAGGCCACCCCTTGCCTTCCACCTACTTCGAAGGCCACCCCTCGCCTTTCACTCCCCTCGAAGGCCAGCCGGGTCGCCTTCCACCGCAAGAGTGGAAGGCATGTCACCTGGCCGTCCACTCCTTAACCACCTTTTGACCCCGTCTTCCCCATGATCTCCTCTACTCTCCGCCCTCGTCCCCCACTACTCCGACCACTCCCCACTCTGTCGACTGCCTCGGCCACTACCGCCAACCCTTGACCACTCCCCATTGGTTGAAGGGGGATTTACGGGGATTTAGACCCCTGATTTCTCCCTTTTTTCCTTCGCCTATTTAAACCCTCCACATCCTCTCGAGCGGGGGTTAAGAGGGAAGAAAGGGGGGGACAAGAGGAAGGATTTTTTGGTTAAGAGGAATTTTGGAGAGGCAGAGAGGGACTTTCTGGTGAGAGGCTCGAGGAGACCTCAAGGAGGAAGGCTCAGGCTACATCTGGAAACGGGTTTGCCTTTCTAACTTCTCCCTTTTATTTTTTTACTCATTCTCTTACATTAGTAATATCATTCATTCTCCACACACGCCACTCCTCTTCACTTGCATGCATGTACACATAGGATGACTTAGCCATCCGTACTCCCACAGAGGTTTTTTAAAAAAAAACGGGAGGTGGGTGGCCATAACATATGGTCACCTTCCCTCCCCACCACCCATCCGGTGCGTTTCCCACTGATTTTAGTTAGTTTTTACACCTTTCTGAATAGATTTTGCACTCTACAGTTCTAATCGGGTTCGTCTTTGCTTGGTCTTTTTCTTTTCAGGGATCCTTACCACCGGCACGCGTACAGAATTTCGGGCTCTCTTCCTTTGGCCGGCCGGAGGAAGAGAAGGAGGAATCGACGTCTCCCGCTCTCACAAAACGCGATCATCTTCTACATTCCTGCGGAGCACAGGAACCGAAAGGTAATGCTCCTGGCGATCACACTCTCATTTCTAACCCCTCCTCTTTGAATCGCCACAGTGCTAAGACGTACGGAGAAACCCCCAATGCCGAGGCCCCGCGGGCGCTGCACAGCCGCGGAGGGGGACGTTCCGGGCGCCTACAGCCTTCTGGCGATCACGGTGGGACCACAGTAGCTCGCTGCACGCGTCACGTTCAAAGGAAAAGAAGGTGAGGATCGTGAACTCCATAGTCTCTAGACGGCGGGACCCCGGCCGTCGAGCCCCTTGGACGGCTAGCGGTCGGCCGTCGGCATCACCTGAGGACGGCCAACAGCTGGCCGTCCAACCCTGTAGACGACCACCCCTCGCCGTCGATGTACCCTTGAGCGGCCACCTCCTGGCCGTCCAGACACGTTGACGGCGGATCCTTGGCCGTCTACATACCTTTGGACGGCCGTCTCTTAGCCGTCAGGACCGTTGGACGGCCATATCATGGCCGTCGACATCCCTTTGGGCGGCCAGAGCCTGGCCGTCCGCCCCCTGGGACGGCCAGCCCCTGGCCGTCGACCCACGTGAGTTCTGTTGTTGCTGTCCGTGCATGATGTGCTGTTACTTGTTCTGCTTAGCTGATTCTCTGCTTGCTACTGCTGTTCATGCATAATGTGCTGTCACCTATTCTGATCTGCCATTTGTTAACCTTTTGGGTTTTTGGGGTGTTCTCCGAGGGGGTTTTAAGGAAGAGCCGGCATCACACTCTTTAGTCACCTCTCCCGCAGGATCTGACTCTCCACCTGAGGATTCCCACTCGGGTGCGACTAGTCTTTTTCTGTTGGGAACCTCCGTCAGTCTCCGCGAGCCAGGGATTCCCACTTGGCCGCCGAGCAGGTTGTACCTGAAACCACCCTGTAAGAACCTTGGGGTTTGTGTGAGAGATCAGTGAACTATCTCAAGTTTGAAGACGCCTAATTGAATCCCAGTGCAACAAGTTTTGGAAAAGTGAAGGGTCGTTAAGGGGTTAAATTTGTTTTGCTAGAACATTGGCAAACATTTCAAGTGAAACCTAAAATCAGCTAGGGTCTGTACTTCATAATGAACCGAATGTATGTCAATGTTGTATATGATGATATGGACCAGTTCGGTGGCAATATTGTTCACAATCCTCTGTTTGAGATTGAAGAAGATCCACAACAGACCTTCATAGGGATGCTCCAAACGTCCAGAGAAGGTCCTCAGAGAAAAGACTCCGATGAATCTTCCACCTCCCAAGGAGAGGATGAGCCAGTGATCTCCAGTAGAACATTCCAAAACCAGATCCGGAACTCATCGCCGTCCTATCACGCTATACTCCGGATCAACTCATCCAGTTGGTTTCTCGTGGCAAAATTCAGGATGCCACTCCTCGGAAAACCCAATTCCAAGGATCTTCTAGCAGACCCCAGCCGGGTCAAACCATGCCCACTCATACGATCCCTTTTAACCCCATCAATCAGGTTACACCTCCCAAGCAGGAGGAGTTTGTTTATAAGAATGAGGTCGAGAATTGTGTACGGCGACTCATGGCCGAGAATCTCAACCTCAGGCAGCCATATTCTCTCTCGAACTATTGCAAGCTACCCCCAGCTTATTTCCCACAAGGGTTTAAGGTACCCAAGTACAGAAAGTACGATGGTACCACAGACCCCCATCATCATTTGTCCGGGTTTCTCATGGATTCCCATCAGTGGCTCTTCGATAGAGTCCTTCTGGTCCACCTTTTCCAAAAGTCCCTCGAGGGAGAAGCCTTGAGGTGGTTCTCTTCTTTGCCAGCTACTGACCTGATCAACTTTGACATGGTCTCTGAGAGGTTCATTACCCACTTCAACCATATGGCAGCCTTACCCCCCACCTTGTTCGATCTAGTGATGGAGAAAATGAAGTCTGATGAAGACTTCACTCATTTCGCTAACAGGTGGAGGGCCATGGCTTCTAGAGCAGAGGTCGTTATTCCTGAAGCACAAGCAGT
This sequence comes from Zantedeschia hybrid cultivar, assembly GCA_030544215.1. NCBI lineage: Eukaryota > Viridiplantae > Streptophyta > Magnoliopsida > Alismatales > Araceae > Zantedeschia > Zantedeschia hybrid cultivar. The sequence goes on along the minus strand of JARZZO010000013.1, from coordinate 6,132,718 downwards.
CACCATGCTTGTTAATAATGCTACTCCCCAGCTTCGAGCCATCCTTATGCTCAGTGAACTTCAGACGTTCGCACAGCTATACAATAGAGCTAGGGTAGTACAGTCCCAAATTCGAGACTCCACTCTGCCTTCATTCTTTGAGAATAGAAGCAGGAATAAGAAAACCACATCAGCTCCTACCACAGAAGGAGTCACTATCAATGAACAGGTCAGCATGCTAGCACCACCGACCAGGATTACCAATTCTCATTCTAAGTCTGATACTCAGCCCAGCCAGAAGCAATACTCAGCCGTCCCTCCCCCGACTAACTACAGTCGTCCTATGGCTAAGCGGGCATCATATCCACCTCTGCCAGAATCACTGGCAGATATCTTTTATGCTTTGATGGCCTGCAATGCCATTCAACTTCCGCCTCCAAAGGAAGGTGTCCCGCGCAATACGGACACCTCCAGGTATTGCCCTTACCATAGGATCACGGGACACACCATATATAATTGCTTCACCTTCAGGGATTGGGTGTATGACTTGAATGATGAAGGGAGGATAAATTGGGAAGACATGAGAAAAGCCATTGAGGCTCTGAAGGCTAAGAAAGAACTGGGGATCGTGAAGGACCCATTGCCCTCTCATCAGGTAGGTCCAGACCCCGGCTCTCAAGGGAAGGTCAACACACTGATCAATGACTTGGAGCCCGTGACAGTTCGCAGGGAGCAGTACTGGGAGTATGAAGGGTCCGGGATAAAGCACCAAGACCCCACTTGGTCGTGTGAAACTAAAGGGGCTACCCCAGAAGTCTCCACGTTTTCTCCAAATGAGCCTTTAGTCCTAATCCGACCCAAAGAGCGATCGGCAACCCTCAAGCCGGTCTCCCTCGTTCAGATCCCTCCAGTTACAGCCGAAGGACCCACCTTATCTGTCTTTTGCCCAAACAAGAACCTGGATTCGATGATCAGCTTCAATCCCATAAGGTCACCGTTGGAAACAGACCCAATCACAGTAGGGGTAACGCTCAGGAATCGCATCATTCCCCCGAGCCAGCCCCTAGACTCTCAAGAAAGCTCTTTCCATGCCAAGGGGAACGCCCAGTCTGAGTATGACATACTCCAGCATCTGGAAAAGACCCCCGCTAAAATCTCCATCCTTGAGCTTATCCGCAGGTCTCCCACACATAGGGAGACGTTGTTCAATTTCTTGCAACAGATCACGGTGAACGAAGATCTTCCTAGTGGCGGGGTCACTAATGCCATACTCTCAGTCACTCAGACTCCTATGATCTCTTTCCCCGAAAAGGATTTAGCTCCCCCTGAATGCCGATCCCTCCCTTTATGCTTAACCGCCATCCTTAACGGCCATCCAGTAGATTCTATTCTATTGGATACTGGTGCCTCCATCAACGTCTGTCCCCTTAAGACCCTCAAAAGGATAGGGATAGACCCAGAGAAGGTTGAATCAACCTCTATGATGGTCTCAGCTTATGACAATTCCCAGAGACCAGCAGACGGGAAGATCTTCCTCCAATTAGAAATCGGCCCGGTATCCATGACCTCGGAATTCTACATTCTGGACGTTAAGCCAATCTACAATGCCATCTTAGGGAGACCATGGATGGACCAAACCTTAGGAGTCCCATCTACCAACCATCAGTGCTATAAGTTCCCATACAATGGGAAAATTGTGAAAGTTAAAAGCACTCCCTACATCGAGTCATTGGACTCGGTAACAGCAGAGCAAATTCCATCCATGATAACTTCTAGGAAAGGCAAAGAGCCTATCCTTTCATCAGTGAATTCCCATCTGAGGTCTAGGCCGAGTATAGGTTGGCAGCTCATGAGTAAGATGGGATATAGCTCAGGCTCAGGGTTAGGGAAAGAAGAACAAGGGATCCGTCATCCCATCTCAGAGAACCCTGTCATTGGGGGGTGTGGCCTGGGATATAAGTTTGCTGAACCATCAAAAGAAGCAAAGGGATGGTCCCTCAGGAATCATTTTGTAAGAAAGAGGCAGGAACTACCCAAGATAGAAGAAGAGGTGCGAGAATGTTACGAAGGTGATCAAGAGGAGGACTTTGGCATATCCTCCTTGTTCCGTGAATCAGCCAGACCGACGGTAGGGCTTTTCTTAGCCAAGGATGAACCAGCCCCAGCTACGTTCATCCCTTTCTTGTTTCACCCACCCACCGTTCCAATGCTCTCAGCTCCGACCAACACTAGTTCTTCTGAGTGTTCCATGCTACACGCGTTCGGTCACGAAAAAAAAAGTTCAATTCCCCTCCCGCTGGAGGAGAAGCCATTTTCGAGGAGCCTGTTTGGTGGGGGAGCCCTGCCGTCATGGAATCTCTGTCCCAAGGGTCTACTCTTGCCCCATCTAGGACAAAGTTGACCCCTTTCCCAAACCATGTACATAATAGTTTAGGAACTAGGTTAGCCTCCCCCATGTCTAGGAATTGTAGAACTAGGCAAGTTCCTTTGTTCTTAGTTCAGGAATTAGCTGATAGGTGCAAAGATTTGAGAAAATTGGATAAATATCTTCAGACTGGGGTCATCTCCGAACCACTGTAGGTAACGGAAGAAGAGTCTTGCAGTGATGGTTTAGGTGTATTTGAGCTTAGTGAAGAGGAAGAGGGAGATGACTTGGTCGAACCACTTGTGAGTGGGGCGAGACGGTTTGATGAACCTTCATCAGCCATCGACGAACCCACCAAAGAAGTCAACCTCGGAACAAAGGAGGATCCGAAGATAGTGCTAATTAGTGCCCGCTTGAGTCCAGAAGAAGAAGGGTCCATAATAGCCGTGCTCCAAGAGCACCGTGATGGGTTTGCTTGGTCATACGAGGACATGCCTGGATTAAGCACAGAACTTGTAGAACACCGGCTAATCCTCAAACCCGACACCAAACCCGTGAAACAAAAGTTGAGACGGCTACAACCGGAATTAGCACTTAAAGTAAAAGAAGAGGTTGACAAACTACACAAGGCCAAGTTCATCCGGGTAGTGCTCTACCCTAAGTGGATAGCTAACATCGTCCCGGTGGCGAAAAAGGACGGAAAGGTTAGAATTTGCATAGACTTTCGCAACCTCAATCAAGCCTGCCCAAAAGATGATTTCCCACTACCTCATTTAGATTTGTTGGTTGATAACACGGCTGGATTTGAGATGTTATCTTTCATGGACGGTTTTTCAGGATATAACCAGATCAGACTAGCTGAGGAAGATCAGGAGAAAACATCCTTCATAACTCCATGGGGAACCTATTGCTACATGGTCATGCCATTTGGACTTAAGAATGCTGGAGCCACCTACCAAAGGGCTATGATGGCAATCTTTCATGACATGATTCACATTGACATGGAGGTCTATGTAGATGATATCTTGGTCAAATCCAAAACCAGGAAGGAGCACGCTCAAATCCTTAGGGCTGTAATGCAGAGATCGAAGGAGCATCAACTAAAGATGAACCCGAAGAAGTGCGTATTTGGTGTTTCTTCCGGAAAACTGCTAGGATTCATGGTGAGTAAAAGAGGGATCGAGGTTGATCCAGACAAAATGAAGGCAATAATGGAAATGCGCCCACCTAAGAATGTCAGGGATGTAAAGGGTCTCATCGGCCGTTTGCAATTCATCAGACGGTTCATATCTCAACACTCTGTGAGATGCAAACCCTTTTACGACTTATTAAAAGGAGGGGCAAAGTTCATTTGGAGTGATAAGTGTCAAAAGGCCTTCGATGAATTAAAGAATTACCTCCTCAACCCTCCAGTCCTTATGGCTCCTATCCCGGGGCGGCCTCTACTGCTATATGTCTCCACCACTGAGGAATCGGCTGGTGCAGTATTGGCTCAATTAGACGACGAGAAGAAGGAAAGAGCAGTGTACTATCTGTCCAAGCTTTTCAATGATGCCGAAAAGCGATACACTGCCATGGAAAGGACATGCGCGGCCGTCGTCTGGGTAGTGCAGAAATTGAAGCACTATTTCCTCGCCCACGAGGTCAAACTACTAGCAAGAATGGACCCAATCAAATATCTGCTAGAGCGGCCAGTTGTAACAGATAGGCTGGTGCGATGGCAGACCTTCTTGAATCAATTCGACATCACTTATGTAAATCAGAAGGCTGTGAAGGGGCAAGCAATTGCCGAGCACCTAGCTCATCACCCTTTGCCTACATTTTCGCCTGTCAACGAAGAATTCCCGGATGAGGAGTTGGGCTTAATAGTGGATGACGCTCCATCCTGGGTCCTTCATTTTGACGGGGCACTTAATTCCCAAGGCAGTGGGATAGGAGTGGTCCTCGTCTCTCCAGAAGGGGTAAGTATTCCGCATGCTTGCCAACTCTCCTTCTCAGTAACTAATAATGTTGCTGAATATGAGGCTCTCCTAGCTGGCCTAAGATTGGTGCTGGTTCTTAATGTCTTAGAATTGAGGATAATTGGAGACTCTCAACTAATCCTCCGCCAAACCGTGGGCAAATACCAAACCCGGGATTCAAAACTGAAGCCATATCAGGAGTTAGTAAAGTCGCTTACTAGGCGTTTCAGCAAGATCACCTATGTACATGTGCCTAGGTCCCAGAATATCCTAGCAGACGCCCTGGCCTCTCTATCTTCAGCTTTAGAGATTCCTGTCACCAAAGGCACAGCCACAATCACCCTGCACAAGCAAGATTTGCCGTCCTTCCGGGACCCTTGGTTCCAGCAGTTCCTCTGTCCATCCGAGCATATCTCCGCTATCACGAATGAACTCGCCCCTGATTGGGATGATGGAAATCCGTGGTATTTTGATATCATGAACTATCTCCGCGATGGGTCGTTCCCGTCTTATGCTACATCCTCTGACCGTAAGGCCATCCGCCGTACATCTCAGCGATACCTTATCTTAGGCGGCCGCCTTTACAGGAGATCCTTTAGCGGAGTACTTCTTCGGTGTCTAGACGATACCGAAATTCATCATGTCATAGAGGCAGCCCATGCCAGTGATTGTGGCGGTCATGTCCATGGTCGTGCCTTAGCCCAGAAACTCCTCATGTCCTACTATTGGCCCTCAATGGAGGCCGACTGTTCCATATTCGTTCAAAGGTGCCTAAAATGCCAGTTACACGCTAACAAGGTTCATGCACCTTCTTCATTTCTCAAATCCGTCATTTCCCCGTGGCCATTCGCCATGTGGGCATTCGACGTCATAGGACCTCTGGAGGATCGATCAGGTGAAACAAAAAGGAAATCATTTATCCTAACCGCCACTGAATATTTCACTAAATGGGCTGAAGCGGAAGCATTTGCAGAAATCAAAGCATCCACGGTGGTGAAGTTCATCAAGCGCAACATTCTCGCCAGGTTCGGGACACCGCGCGACCTCATCACCGACAATGGACCCCAGTTTATCTCCCAAGAGCTCCAAGACATGTGCAGTAAGTATGGCATCAATTTGCATCATTCTTCACCTTACTACCCACAAGGAAATGGTCAGGCCGAAGCCACCAATAAAACCCTCATTCGAATCATTAAAAGAACTTGTAGATCACATAATTATTCAGACTGGCCTGATCGTCTAGAAGAAGCTCTTTGGGCATATCGTACTTCCGTCCGAACCCCTACCGGACAAACACCTTATTCACTCACGTTCGGAACGGATGCGGTACTTCCATATGAGATTCTCTTCCCTTCTCTAAGAGTGCAGTTGGATAGTGGAATTAGTGATGCCGAGCGTCGTAACGCCATGTTAACCCAACTGGAACTGTTAGACGAAAAAAGGATGATGGAGGCAAATCACGCCCAGGTGTACAGAAATAGGATTGCAAGATTCTATGCAAAAAAAGTTCTTGAAAGAAAGTTTCGAATTGGGGAAATGGTTCTTAAAAGAAAAATGATCAAAATTCCTGGTCCCAGGAGCAAATTGCAAGAAAATTGGGAAGGTCCATTTGTAATCAAGGAGGTATACTCAGGTAACGCTTACCGCTTAATCAATGAGAGAGGAGAGGAATTGCCCCACCCATGGAACGGGGTATATTTGAAGAAGTTTTATCCATGAAAAAAATCAAAAATCAAAAATCTCAAAAAAAGCAAATATCCAAAAAGCCATCAAAAAGTTTGTAAATATGTACATACTTTAATAATAATAATAATAATAAAAAAAAAAAAAAAATCAGAAAAGACACAAAATCCAACTGCCTGGTGACTGCCACGTTACCTCCTGTCTAGGTCTAGTTGCATGATAGGTTGGGTTAACATTAGGATTTGGCTAAGATTTTGGTCCACCAGAACCTTAGACGTGTCTACTTTACTTTCATACGGATCCCTATGCTCATCATGAGATGCACACACCTGCACGTTTTTCAAAAGAACCTGTTTAAAATGAGTTCCAAGTCTTTAGTATACTGTCACAATGCAACCTTTGCTCTTCGTCTCTCGACCGATCAGGACAGTTGACGCCCTTAAACGGTCGAGCTCAGCAATTTGCGGTTCCTCAAAAAAACCCGATAGATGTAACCCCTCAAAAAAAAAAAAAAAGGGCCCAGAAATGAAATGTAAAGAACCAGAGCACGTGAAGAGGGCAGTGTCCCCGCAGGCGGAATATCAAATAACCCCAATAAATGTCAAGAGCGGAAAAGAAATACAGAAAAAGAAAAGGGGTTCAAGCAATCATGAAAAAAGCCTGGACGTGACCGTGCCTGGCCATGAAATTTACCAAAGGCCTGAAAAGTCAAAATAGGGGCATCTAAGAGGTCAAAAGGGGTCCGTTTTGTCACAGCTCCCCCTTTTAACGGTTTTGTTGATCCTCCTGTGAGGTTTGTCTCCACAATTTCTTCACTTCGTCTCCCCCAAGGTTCAGCACGAGATTGCTATCTAAAGACTGAACATCATTTTAAAATGGTTCGTTTTCAAAAATCGTCACATGCTCACATGATCACAGGAGTCTAAAATAGGTAAAGAGTAACGTCGATGTTTCTGGTGAACTAATTTCTTAATCATAATCTCAATGTGTACTCTCGAAAACTTCGGGCTTAGGTCAATGCATGCGCGTCACCAATCGGTGCGACGGCGTTTGATTCCGGGTCAGCGTCGCGCGGTTGACCGCTAGGGTTCCAAGGTGTTCCATCATATACCTTCTAGATTGTGAGGAAAGAGACCCGGGTCGGGCAAATCATTTACCTCGAAAACCTTTTGGGCAAACTTGGTGGTCGGAAGCAGCTGGGAGCCTAAGCATGGCATGACGGTATTGTCATCAGTATGAGTCTTAACCGGTCAAGGTTAGTTTGAGGGGTCTAGAGGCCCAAATCAATCTAGATGCAAGCTTAGGATGCCTGGGAAGTTGAGTGTGCATTTCCCTTTTTATCATTTGACTAGGCTGACTTTTGGCAATCACCAGGTAGACAAAAATATGCTCTGTTAATATCACCTTGCATTTGCATGACGCATTCACTTTTTTTTAGTTTGTCTGGTTAGTAGGACACGGCCCCTTGACCTTATGCGAAGGCTAAGGAAAAGGTAGTTGCTCTTTTTTAGGCAAGGGGCCGAAAATAGATACTACTAACAGTTTCCCCTAATGTTGTGCATGCAGGCATCACAAGTACGAACAGAAAGTGGAACAAAGAAGTGCCCATGTAAATATAGAAATATGCAAGCATAACATCATACATCATCACAACACAGGGGCATACCCCTGCTCCCGCTCTCTCTCAATCCTTTCCCCTTTCCTCCACATTATCATCTCTCCTATCCCGAGAGGGATGCCTCATTTGGCTCTCGGCATCCTCCTCACGAGCACGACAATGTCCGGAAGCTGGGCGCATCGACCCTGATGAACCAGCGGGTCGCAAGGCCCTCCACGCATCCTCAGCTAGCAGGGAGTCGAGGTCTCTGAAGACAGAGCTCCCAGCAGGGGCCTGGCCGGCTGACGGGGCAGGAATAGGGGGACGAGCTCCTGGACTCTGAACGCTGGATCTCATAGCTCGTTCTCGCCCCTTCTTCATCACCCGGTCCCACAAGGTTCGGTACTTGAAATCAAGCTCCCGTACCTCTGTCTGCGACCTCGCCAGCTCCTCCTGCAGGCCAGCCATCTTACCCTCCCAGTACACGTCCGGGTGGGATCCCTCGCTCGCTCTGGCCCGAGCCGTCCGTTCCTCCAAAACCTGGTCCCTCAACTGCTGGTTGAGGTTCTCCAACTCCTGCGCCCTTGCCAAAGCGGCCTCCAATTCCTGGCGCTGTAAAAGAAGAAGAAACTTAGGGTCAGACATGTTCAATCATCATAACACAAAGGGCAGAACAAATCTTACCTGCTGTGCCAAATCAGCCTCCCGGGCCTCCGCCCGGCGGAGGGCATCCTGCAATCTCGTCTCACAATCAACCGGAGCAGCTGGCCCTTGGGTTGATGAGCCAGCACCTGGGTCCCCTCGCAGCCCATGGCGGATTAGCGCCTCTCTCTGCGTCACAAAGTTTTTTGCAAAGATAAGGCGGGCAATATCACATCCTAATTCAGAAATCAGATTTCTTACCAATTCTCTAATCTGGGTAAACAGATCGCTCGTCTGCAGAACCAGAAGCTCATTCTGGCTCTTTAGGATCTGGATGGCCTCAGTCTCAGGCATCTGCTACAGGAAAATCACCAAAATTAGCCCATGGAGAATTCAAGTACGAGAAACTGAAGGGTTGAAGTAACGTACCCGCCGTGTATCCAGAAACATGCGGTTTGAGTACCGCCGGGAATAATCTCCCATGTACTTGAAGCTATTTCGTAGGGACTTGTCCTCCTGCAGGGCATCCCCGGTGCGGTGCCATATGGCGATCTCAGCCCGCCTCACCACTCGCCAATCCTGACCAATAGTAGAAGATCGGCGGCGACCTCGGTTCATATCAGGATGGTCTGGGTAAGCGAGTAGAGGCTGATGCCATCCCCATGTGCGGTACGCCATCCGGACGAAGAGGCCGTCACAAATATTCACGCACAGCAGGGGCACCTCCCGCCGGAACTGAGAAAGGCTCTGGGACACCCACGGCTGATCGGCCAGATCCTCCTCCGCGTATGGCATCCACACCACCTGGATGGAACAAGAGAGTTAGACCTAATCATCTCGGATGCACATATGCTTCAAGTCACTCACCATATGAGGAGGGAATGTATCAAGTTGACCACGGATGTCCTCCACACGGTACGTCACCGGGCGATAGTCCTGGATCACCTCCCACCGCGCCATCAAAGGGGTCAATCCCTCGCGGTCCGCGGATACATTCCCTCGGCCGATGGGAAAGCGGGTGTAACCCCAGATCTGCAAGAGGCAACATAGTCAGTGCCAGTTAACATAAGTAAAGATGGAAAACCACAGCCAAGAGGATTACCTGGAGAAAAGGGGTGAACCCACCCAAGTTACCAGAGCCCTGGCGGTAGCCTACCAGGTGGGAGAAAAGATGGCCCAGCATGGCAGCTCCCCACGCCATCTTCTTCGCTGCCTGGAGGTCCTCCAGCAGCGGCAGATACTTCAGATTAACTCTATCTGAAGCTGTGGCAAATAGCAGCCTTCCGAAGAAGAACAAGAGAAAGATCCGCAAGTTCTCGTCATCCGATCGGCCATCCAAGTCTAGGAGCGTCTCCACTCTCTCTGAGAAGGCCTCTAAGGTCTCGCTCGGCATCCGCCGCACCCGGCTCAACCCCACCGAGCGGGCAAAGTGCCCAAGGGGTATGTGAGACAGCGCTCCCTGCATCCTGTAGTATCCCTCGCCTAGGAGTCGATCGGACAACTGCCTATAATCCCTAAGCTCGGGACCCACCACTGGATCTCCAATGACCGGCAGGCCTATCAAGAAGGAGACGTCCTCCAGCGTAGGCAACATGTGACCCCAAGGCATGACGAAGGCCCTGCATCTGTCATCCCAGCGCTCCCTGAGAGCTACTAGGAAGGGCGCATCCACCATGAACGGACGGACCCGGAACAGCGGCCCGAACCCGAAGGCATCCACTTGGAAGACGAGCTGATCAGGCAGGGCGTGGTACCAGGCCCAGACCAGCTCCCATGAAACACGCCCTCGGACCCTCTGAGTACCCTGAAAAATCCAAACATCAGAAAATAAGGGCATAAGCAATTGAGCCTCCACCTGGCCGGACGACGGGGCGGCCTGCCGCCCAGCCTGGCAGACGGCAGGCCCGTCCGCCGTCCGCGCGGACGGACGGCGGGCCCGTCCGCCGTCCGCGAGGACGGACGGCGGGTCCGTCCGCCATCCGCGTAGACAGACGGCGGCCCCGTCGACCGCCCCATGCTTCAAAAAAAAAACTTACCTTCTTCTTCGGGGGCGCCTCCCCGTTGCCACCGTCCTCTCCGTCACCGTCTCCTTCTTCCTCCTCACCATCACCACTGTCGTCCCCCTCATCCTCCTCCGCTGCCGCCGTCATGCCTTCCTCCTCTTCTCCTTCCTCCCCGGCATCGCCACCGCCACCGCTGCCGCTGCTAAGAGCCTCCTCTTCGCCGCCGCGGATATCCTCGGCGTCACCTCCGCGGACGACCTCGTCTCCGCCACCGCCGCCGCCGCTGCAGCCCGCACTGTCGTCGCCGCCGGCCCTCCTCCTCCTAAGAGCACGGGGGAGCCATACCCTCGCCATGGAGGGAGAGTTCGAAGGTTGGGGAACGAAAGAGAAGAAGAAGAGCAAAGAGAAAGAAGAGAGTGCCGGGTTAACTCCTCTTAAGCCCCGAGAGGACGGCCTTGGCATGGTCGTCCACTGACGTGGACGGCCATGTGCTGGCCGTCCGCCGGCGCGTGGCCGACACGGACGGCCACGCGCTGGCCGTCCACCGACACGGACGGCCACGCGCTGGCCGTCCGCGGGAGTGGACGTCCATGCGCTGGCCGTCCGTCAGCGCACGGACGGCCACGCACTGGCCGTCCGCTGGCGTGGACGGCCATTCGTTGGCCGTCCACCGACGCATGGCCGACACAGACGGCCACGTGCTGGCCGTCCGCTCGCTCGGACGTCCAGGAGTCGGCCGTCCAAGAGTCAGTCAAACAGAGGGTTAGGAGGCAGATTGCTCACATGTGTGTGAAAAGAATTTCAAAAGATTTGATATTATTCTTTGAGAAATTGAAAGGCTACATTATTCTAATGCTCTGCGCCCCATAAAAAAGGCACAGATAGCAGGACGGATGTTGGCTAAGTAGCCTACATATTTTGTGACTTCCTCTGAAGTCTCTGCTACGTCAAGACGTGCCTTGGTGAACCTGGAATGACGCCGCCATGCACGTCGGAGCCGGTCTATGGCCTGAACCTCTCTCGCGTACCCAGTGTGTCGCGGAACGATCAGGGTGTCATATAAGGCAGGGAATGGTACTTGTCTGGGAATGCCGATCTGGAGATGGCAGCGATGCCCCTGATACACAACCAACTCATCGGGGCCAATCAGCCACAGCTCGCGGTCACGAGAAGCCCTCGTGGTGAACTCCATGCTTCGAAGGACCATTGGAACAAATATGAATTTCTCTACAGGCAGGAAGTTTAGGTAATCACGCCAGTCATCCCGCGTCTTCAGATGAGCTGTGAGACACCTGACTTGATCCTCAGGGCCAAGAAGCGAGCGTGCAGGGTACCACGCACTGTGCTGAAAAATTCTCGAGGCAGAAGTTACACTTTCATCAAAATCGAAGGACATATGCATCTCCATCCATAGTTGCAAAGTGAACAGACTCCCTCTCGCAGATCGTCCCATGCTCATATGGCTGAGCCCCCCGTACAGGTGTGACAAGATCACCGGGGCAAGAGAATGACCTCTCTGCAGTAAGTACAGCACGCTCACATATTCCTTTTCTAGCACCGAGCCTGTAGTGGGGAACCACAGGACTCCCCCAAGAACCAAGCACAAACCTCGCATCAGTCTTTCAGGTTCGACCACCTTGCGTTTAATTTCTCGGATCAGCCAGTATGCAAGGCGGTCAACGAGGATCCCTCGGCTATTGGTCATACGGCATGCCTCCCGTTTATCCCGGACAATGTCAGCGAAGGTCTCTTCCCAAGAAGGCAAGTCAGAAGGATCACCGGCGGCTAGACCCTCCCAACCATAGAAAGTCTCCACCTCCTCCAGCAAGACTGTTGCCTCAAACTCCCTGAAGACAAAGGTGTGGGTCCCCGGATGCCATAACTCCAGCAGCGCACCCAATCCTTCCCAATGCCAGTGGATGGCAGTAAACCATTTGGCAAACACGATAGAGCGTGTGCCTAGCGTCAGGGAACTTTGGGAGGGGCTGCGAGGTAACCCAAAAATCAACAAAAAAAAAAAAAAAAAAAAAAAGGAAGAGAAGAGACGAGACAAGCAAATAAAGGTCCTAGCCTACCTGTCCGTGGGCCACCAGGTTGCTCAGGTGGCCATCCACATCAGACAGAACTCCAGGCCCTCTGGCAGCACAAGTAGGAGACGAGGCCATTCTTAAACAGGAAAAGTTGAAGTTCTGGAAGAGGACCCCGCGACAACAACCCTTTTATCATCTCGGGATAACCTCAACACTTTCCACACTCCACAAAAGACGGAGAGGCATCCACATCCCATTCCTTTCCCCCTTTTGTGGACCGCATGCACTTTGTCCTCCACCTTTTCGTGGAAGGCGAGCCCCTTGGCCTTCCATCACTTTGAAAGCAAAACCCATCCACGAGAAAACAAGAGGCCTTTTCCCCCCTCTCTACAAGGGGGTAACCTCACCCCACAATTAAAGAGACTACCATGATCCATGAATTTAATGGCCCATCTCAGAATTCGAGTCGAAACCATATAGGATTGGCATTCTACCGATAGAATGGCCATATCTTCCATATCGGCTTCGACTCGAAACAAAATATCTGCTTCTTATCTTCCTGCAATTTGAAATGTAATATTGTCATTATTGAAAAATGTGGACGTCGCTGATGTGCGTTCTTGCAGCTGCAGGGAATCCGAAGCAAGTAGGATTGAAGACACAGGAGGCTAATAACTTCGGGCGTATAGACTCTGAGTTCCTCTTTAAACAAAACAATGAGGAGTCTATATTCTCCAAGTTATTCGATTGGCCAATAAATCCCTCCTGTTTGCATTAGGAATTGCATTAGGAATTTGTTTTTCTAAATTTCAACCCAGCATGCATTTTGCATAAGCATCCACCCTCGCCCTAGGGGCAATGACCATAACTTATCACTCTGCTTAATCCATTGTTGATCTATGAGTCCGACAATTGTGCGTTTGTTAGCCTTTGATTTGCAAGACCCCTTTCTCCTTTTTTTCAGCAAGTGCGTTTGAGAGTCTCTCACTTGGCGATCCCATGATGCGCTAGGCCACCGCGCGCCCGTTGTGTTGAGAGTTCTTCAAGTCACACTCCTACACCTTTCATGCTCGAGATCCCCTTGGGCCAGATCGCTGTATTCTGGTACGCCAAGGCCTCGCGGTCCCAGCACCCGAGGGTCCCACGGACTGTGATTCTCTAGTACTGAACTTTGTCCCTTTTCTTAAATCACTCTTGCAACTCGAATGGCTAGCTTTCATGCATCTGCCGCATTCGCATATCATCCTTGGGGATAGCTCACTCCTTTTCGGACTGTCCAAAATCAGTTTCGATTTCCGGAACACCCATTTATCATTCCGTTCCACTCCACTGCAAAATAGGTGTCCCGGAGGGGCATTTGTAGACACCAATTTTGGACCACCCTTTTGGTCATGAACCCTGCCCATCAGTAGCCCTTCATCACTAAAATCCCCTCATTTCAGCCATCTCAGCCCACTACCGGCTAGGCCCATTAACCAAATCCCGACCCTAGCCACCTTCTTCGTGGAAGGCCAGCCAGTCCGCCTTCCACCCCCTTCGAAGGCCACCCCTCGCCTTCCACCACCTTCGAAGGCCACCCCCCGCCTTCTACTCCCTTCGAAGGCCAACCACCTTTTTGGCCACCTTTTTCACCTTTTCTTAGAAGGCCAACCCCTTGCCTTCCACCGCCTTCGAAGGCCACCCCCCGCCTTCTACCCCCTTCGAAGGCCAACCACCTTGCCGTCCACCTTTTGGCCACTTTTTCTTCACCTTTTCGTAGAAGGCCAACCCCTTGCCTTCCACCGCCTTCGAAGGCCACCCCTTGCCTTCCACCTCCTTCGAAGGCCACCCCTCGCCTTCCACTCCCCTCGAAGGCCAGCCGGGTCGCCTTCCACCGCAAGAGTGGAAGGCATGTCACCTGGCCGTCCACTCCTTAACCACCTTTTGACCCCGTCTTCCCCATGATCTCCTCTACTCTCCGCCCTCGTCCCCCACTACTCCGACCACTCCCCACTCTGTCAACTGCCGCGGCCACTACCGCCAACCCTTGACCACTCCCCATTGGTTGAAGGGGGATTTACGGGGATTTAGACCCCTGATTTCTCCCTTTTTTCCTTCGCCTATTTAAACCCTCCACATCCTCTCGAGCGGGGGTTAAGAGGGAAGAAAGGGGGGGACAAGAGGAAGGATTTTTTGGTTAAGAGGAATTTTGGAGAGGCAGAGAGGGACTTTCTGGTGAGAGGCTCGAGGAGACCTCAAGGAGGAAGGCTCAGGCTACATCTGGAAACGGGCTTGCCTTTCTAACTTCTCCCTTTTATTTTTTTACTCATTCTCTTACATTAGTAATATCATTCATTCTCCACACACGCCACTCCTCTTCACTTGCATGCATGTACACATAGGATGACTTAGCCATCCGTACTCCCACAGAGGTTTTTTAAAAAAAAACGGGAGGTGGGTGGCCATAACATATGGTCACCTTCCCTCCCCACCACCCATCCGGTGCGTTTCCCACTGATTTTAGTTAGTTTTTACACCTTTCTGAATAGATTTTGCACTCTACAGTTCTAATCGGGTTCGTCTTTGCTTTGTCTTTTTCTTTTCAGGGATCCTTACCACCGGCACGCGTACAGAATTTCGGGCTCTCTTCCTTTGGCCGGCCGGAGGAAGAGAAGGAGGAATCGACGTCTCCCGCTCTCACAAAACGCGATCATCTTCTACATTCCTGCGGAGCACAGGAACCGAAAGGTAATGCTCCTGGCGATCACACTCTCATTTCTAACCCCTCCTCTTTGAATCGCCACAGTGCTAAGACGTACGGAGAAACCCCCAATGCCGAGGCCCCGCGGGCGCTGCACAGCCGCGGAGGGGGACGTTCCGGGCGCCTACAATCGCTAGGATGAATCCGATCAAATTCCTTCTGGAGAAATCTGTTCTTACTGATAGGTTAGCACGATGGCAAAGCTTTCTATCTCAATTCGATATCATTTACATTCAGCAGAAAGCGATCAAGGGCTATGCCATAGCAGAACATCTCGCTCATCATCCCCTTCCTCGATTTGATCCAGTGCGATCAGAGTTTCCGGATGAAGAACTGATGTCCGTAAATCAAATCAGAGATGATATGTGGACTCTGCATTTTGACGGAGCTCTGAATTCTCATGGAAAGGGTATTGGAATCGTTCTGTTATCACCTGAAGGTGTCACCATTCCACAAGCCTTTTAGCTTGATTTTCCAGTCACCAACAACATAGCTGAATACGAAGTACTTCTTGCTGGCCTCGAGGCTGCTCATTTTCATGGTGCCACTAAACTCAGGATTGTGGGTGATAGCCAACTAATTCTTCGCCAAGTGCTGACCAAATATCGAACTCTTGATCCTAAGCTCAAGCATTATCAAGAACTTACTTCTGCATACTCAAAGCTTTTCACAAAATTGATCTTTGTCCATGTCCCTAGAAATCAAAACATCCTAGCTGACGCTCTAGCTTCACTCGCATCTTCCCTTGATTTTCCGATCAGCAAGCAATCTGAATCAATCATAGTTCATAGGCGTCTTTCACCTGCCGTGAAAGACCCTTCATTTCTTAGAACTAAGGAGAAATTGCTGAAGAAATTCAGAGATGGGAGTATTGTGGAGAAAAGAGAAATCATGTTGATGGAGCTGTTAGAAGAGATGGATGAGGAACAGAAGCCATGGTATTATAAAATTGCAAAATATTGCGAAGATCAATCGTATCCTGAGGAAGCTACAACTGAAGAGAAAAGGGGTATCAGGAGAGTTGCTCAACGATACACCTTAGTTGGAGGAACATTATATAAGAGAGGTTTTGATGGAGTTCTTCTGAGATGTCTAGACGATGATGAGCTTTGGAAGGTTATGGAAGGAGCTCATAGTGGAGTTTGTGGTGGCCATGTTAATGGACAGATGCTAGCAAAGAAAATCCTTAGACAAGGATTTTATTGGCTAACCATGGAAGAAGATTGTGTAAGATATGTCCGTAGGTGTGCTAAGTGTCAACTTCACGCCGACAAAATTCATTCTCCTGCATCTTCACTCCATCCTGTTTCTTCCCCATGGCCTTTCTCCATGTGGGCTTTCGACATTATTGGACCTCTTGGTAACCCAGATTCCGGCATCAAGCAAAAATCTTTCATTCTCACGACAACGGAATACTTCACCAAGTGGGCAGAAGCTGAAGCGTACACGGAAGTCAAAGCATCAACCGTCTGCAAGTTCATCATGAAGAACATCATCACAAGATTCTGAATTCCAAGTACCATCGTCACCGACAACGGACCGCAGTTCGTGTCACAAGAATTGAAGGACCTCTGCAACAGGTATAGAATTGCATTGCATCATTCATCTCCTTATTATCCGCAAGGCAATGGCCAAGCAGAGGTAACAAATAAGACTTTGATAAAAATCATCAAAAGACGTGCAAATCTAACAAATTCGCAGATTGGCTAGAAAAATTGGTTGAGGCTCTATGGGCCTACCGAACTTCAATCCGCACGCCTACCGGGCAAACTCCTTATTCCTTAACATTTGGAATGGAGGCGGTAGTTCCATACGAGATCCTTATACCGTCGCTAAGAGTACAATTGAACAAGGAATTTTCCATTGATGAACATCGTTCAGCACTTCTTGCTCAATTGGAACTTTTAGACGAGAAAAGGTGGTCAGCTGCTAATCATGCAAAAGTTTATCAAAATAGACTAACACGTTTTTATCAAAAGAAAGTCATTGAACGTAAGTTCAAAGTCGGTGAAATGGTCGTTAAAAGAATTTTTGTAAAACCTGGTGGTCCGCGTTCTAAGCTCCAACCCAACTGGGAAGGACCTTATGTTGTATCGCACGCTTTTCCTGGTAATGCTTATCATCTTGTTAATGCAGAAGGAGAAGAGCTAAATCATCCTTGGAATGGTTTACATCTTAAGAAATACTACCTTTAGGTTAAAGAGTCGATCAGTATGGTACAAAGACCAGTGGAATCAGAAAGTTTATAAACTCAAATTTTCTAGTTAGTCTGAATATCTTAATTTCAAACTCATTACTACACACACTGACACGTTTGATTCGTGAGTAACAAGAGATGCCAAGTCTTGAAGAATATCAAAAGCTTGACTAAAAGTGTAAAGTACAAATCATTCATTTTAAAAGCAAAATTATGTTTCACACTCGGCCCATGATGTTGGAACGAGGCTTAGAATAGACTCCCAAGAATACCCACCATCTTAGTAGGAGGCCGTCATAAAAAAAAGGGAGAGATCCATTCCGAAGAAAAAAAAAAAAAACATAGAAAAGCAAAAACAAAAGGCAAAATCCAAATGTCAGATCAAAAAGGCCATTACATTACAAACGCTACATCAAGGCCATGAAATGAAATGAAAGGGAACGCAAGGTCGATAAATACCCCGGAAGGAAAATGACCGAACCCCAACGAATATCAGGGTAGGAAAGGGACATCTTTTTAAGTCTCCGGAACCTTCTCATGTGCTTTCTAAACTTATTCTTCCTTTCTTTCTAAAGGGGCGTACTCCAAACTTAAGGAATGGCTTAGATTGACTAAGGGTCAAATCATCAAATGGGATCACTAATGGAAACACAAGTTCAAACACGATGGGTTTAAGTTAAATTGTCAAAGAACAATTTGGAAATTAAGTTAATAAATGAATATGATCTTTTGATCTAAGTACCATGCTGGTCTTTTAGTCAAAATTCAAAAAAAATACATATGTCAAAATTCAAAAAAAATATCAAAAATCAAAAATAAAAAAAATACATATGTCAAAAATTCAAAAAAAATACATAGTCCAAAATTCAAAAAAAATATACATATGTCAAAATAAAAAAATATATATATTTCAAAACCCAAACAAAAATGAATATTTCAAAACATCAAAAAATATTTCAATTAGCATTTGCTTGTGGCATTTAGTGTGTTTCATTCATTTTATTTTCAGTAAGCATATGTTTGCTTGTATGTTGCATTTTACTTAACTTTGATTATTTTCATTACCTTTGTTAATAAAGGCTATGCCCCTTGACCATTTATTGAAGGAAAAGATTGATTGACCATTTATTTGGTCAGGCAAGGGGCTAAGCCTAAATAGATACTTAACCTGTTTGTTCAAGTCATATACAGGACACAAGGCATGAAGAGAGTTGGAATCCAAGTAGAGAACAGCCAGAAACCTGTTTCTGTGAGTAAAAGACGTCGAGGAGCACTGCCGCGTTTCAACACTGAATGGCGTCTGCTCGACACAACGCGTTTCAGCCTTTCTATGATTTATCCTAAATTCTATGTTTTTGGTGTTTAAATTGAATATTTATTTGGAATTACTAATAATTTTGATTGCAGAAAATTCTGAGCAAAGCTGGAAATATCAAGAAGATCTTACTGTGGGAGTCAAGAAGTCTCGACCGTGGCTAAAAAGACAGTTATTTCTATCCTTGTGCTCTTTCATGTAAATCATTTGCATTACTATATATTAAATATTTATTAGAGTATATCAAGGACCTTGTGGTTTTAATGAAACTGGAATTTGAGTTCCCCTTCAACAAAAACAGTGATAATTCCAGAGAATTCTTAATCGCACGGATAGACCGTTGGATTGTTGATTAGTGAGGACGATGGTTCCACTTTTGTGAAACGGTGCGTGGATAAACGAGCTTCGACTTAGCACTGGATTACAAGAATTGGTATCTTGACTCATTAATGACAATTTAACAATATTAACTTTGATTAATTTATATTTGACTTTATATTTTTCTTTTAGCCCAGCATGCATCATGTAGGACTTTGAAATCATTATGATAAGAATTAATTATTGATTAAGTTTCAGACCATTAATCAAATAATTTCAATATGATATGAAATATTCCATTCTGAATTGAGTATCTTGATTATCTTTGAGGTTCGCTTGAAGATATCCTTGGAATTATATCCTTTCTCGGATTCTTTATCCAATATTTCTTGTTTTCTTTTAAGATCCATCGTGGCTGCAGCACGTCCACATTGGCTGGCAAACGCTCCCCATGATGAAACCTACAGTGTCTACGACCTGGGGTACTTCCCACTCTGAGGAGGTTGATCGACCTTATTTTCTTGTCTACCTCATCCAGACATGATTGATTCCATTGATCTCTTTGAGCTATCTTTATTGATGATTTCGAAAAAAATTCCAATCATGTGATGTTAAGAGCGTATCTCATCACACCTTGGCATCACCTTTTCAGTACATTCCATTTCATTTCACTCCCTTGCAAAGACGATGCCAAGGTGAGGCAGCTGTAGACACGCTAATTTTGACGTCATTTCGAGTAAATTTCATATCATATAATAATGCCTGAGAATGGTCTGATATTTAATCATTGATTAATTTTTATTGATCTTTTTAAGTGCCGGGTTTAACAGACATGTTTAAGTTAATCAATTAAATTGGTTTTAACTCAAATTTCAGTTAAAATATGAAGAAGTCTAAAAGACGTCTACCTGTGTGGACGCCATTTAGAGTTTATTCCTATTTTAACGTTTAAATTTGAATTTTAATCAGTTGATTAATTAGCTAAAAGGCGTCTGTAAGTGCTAACGCGTTTTAGGTTTCCTAAGCTATTTTAACTTCTCTTCCGGATGTTTATCCTTATCTTAATTAGTGTAAAAGACGTCTACATATGTAGACGCGTTTTAGCTGATAAAGATAAAGATAAGTTTTCGGATTTTTATCCTTATCTTAATTAATCTGAAAAGGCGTCAGCCAATGTGGACGCGTTTTAGATAATTACAGATAGAGATGAATTAATAAGTATTTATCTGTCGGTTAAGATGGATAAATCCGAAGTTTTTCTATGTTAATCACGAACGCAGAAGAAGTCTATAAATACCTTACATGTTAAAAAAAAGAGTAAAAGAGAGAGAACATAATCTTGAGTTGAATTACTGGAGCGATAGCGAATTGAAGATCAAAGCAACAACGTCGGAATGCTGAAGCGCTGTTTCCAGAAGTCAGCGTCTTTTCAAGAGTCTTTATCCATTCAAGAATTCAACAATTGGGCATAAGTTTTTTCATTTCCGTATCTGCATTTCATTTAGTTCTACATTCTTCATCATTCACTTCATGCAAACACACACAACACATTCATTCTCTTCAAAACCTACTTGATTAAGGGGTTTCAAAAGCCACTCAATAAGTGAGTTTGCTGTTTAATTGCATGCTTAGCATCATGATTAGAATAGATACTGCTTTTGCTTAAAATTCTCATCATTGTTTCTTTATCTCCTTTTCTTTCTATTCCTGCTGCACTCAACAACAACGAGAGAATCAAAAGGAGCAAATCAAGTACAAGTCAAAAGGGATTTTTGGACGATCCTCAACCTCAACCTCAATCTCAAATTTCAAATTTAACAGCAAGAACAAAAAGCAAAGAAGGGCTCTCTTTCTTCAGCCGGCTGAGGAAGGGGAACCAAGGACTCCATATCTTCCATGTTTAAACAGGTAGGCGATCATACTTCTTTTGGAACTTTTTAGTTAAAAGTTTCTGGCGATCACTGCACTTAGTTGCTGTTTTTAATAGGTTTATTTTACACTAAATAACCTAGATTTTTCATGATAATCACACGGTCATTCTAAGAACTCACACCGGCACGTCTTCATTGACCATTACCTTTTACAGGTACTCCATCAGAGTTTCCTGATGGGTCTTGGATCTCTTGATCAACTCGAGCATGGAGATTCGTGCCAGTGTTCTGTCTAATTGTTCAATAGGTCATACTGAGTGCCTGGTGCACTCTCATCATTATGTACTTCCTCTGGCGGCTGTGATAGGCCTTCTTTGACCATGGACTGAGGAAAGACTTTGTTAAAAATCCTCCCGCTCCGGAGCGTATGTTGCTCGTCAGTGGAAGGTCCAGGTGATAGTTTGAGCACCGCCGGTTTGGTGGGTGGTTTGGACAGGGTGATGGGTTGATAAACGGGTGATGGCGTGAGGTTCTTTGGTGGAGGCATGGTGCGAATGAGGGGTTTAGAGGGTTGGATGGTGGAGGGGTAAGTGGTTGGTGCAGGTGAAGTGGGGAATGGTATACGGAGCAATGGTCTAAATGGTTGTATGGTACTGGGGTAAGTGGTTGTGGTAGGTGATGTGGGGAATGGTGTACGGAGCAATGGTTTAGATGGCATGAGGGATGTATAGTTGGCTTGTGGAGGGTAGTTTGATGGAGGCGTAGTGACGGAGGGGGTAATGGGTTTAATGGTGATGGGTTGCGATTTAAGTATGTGGAGAATGCGGTGTGGCGGTTGCTCGGCGGTGCTCGGTAGGTGGCCTGTTGAGTAAATAGAGGAAGAGTCCTCTACCTTCCACTGCTGCCCTCTACTAGCCTCAAACTAGCTATTCGTCAAAATGGCGGCAATCTAATTCTGGTGTTGATGCTCCGGCAGCGGGTTCTGTACTATACCCATATTCGGAGGTGCTGCTGCCTGTGCTGGCACTCTCTATTGTTGTTGTTGCTATTGCTGTTGTTGATGATGTTGTTGTTACTGCTGCTAAGGTCTTCTTGCCTTCAAGGTGGATATGTATTTCCTCATCTCCTCTTAGTCAATGTCTCCTTGTTCGTTGAGATCATGGATGTAATCTCAGAACTGGAAGCAGGCATCTATTGTATGCCCAGCTTGTCTATGAAAGACGCAGTACCTGGAGGTATCGGCGTTTTGGGGCCAGAATGTTTTCTCTCTAGGCAAGACTAAGGCACTGGTTGCCATCAGGGTATTAAAGATGTCCGATAGAGATTCTTGGAGTGCTGGATATGCTGCCCTTTTCAGGCCTTGAGGTTTCCTCTGCTGATTGTAATCATCTGGAGGAAGTACATTATGATATGCCGACAGTGCACGCGGCTGGTACTGCTGCTGCTGTGGCTACTAGTACTACTGGTTCGGTGGTCTGTAACCTTACTGGTTCGATGGCCTTTGCCCTGCATACTGCGGTGGTTGTTGGTTCCTCATGAACTGGGGCTGATTATTGTTCATGATGTTGACTTGTTAGGATAGCATGCCCTCAGTTGTCGGACCCATGCTAGAAGAATTTGGCATGGCAGGCTTCCGAGGTGGAGGTCTACTCGGTGGGTGAGGATCAAAGATGTTGGAGAAGGTAGCATCCTTGAAGGCGTTCTGGCAGTAACGCGCCTTCTCATAGAGTTCCGCCATGCTGGTCAGATTATTCAATGTAAGGACCAGCTTGTACTGGGGGGTGGCGTTGGAGATCATCATTTTGACTTGTTCGGATTTGGACATATGATCCTTAATTTTATCTGCCATACTCCTCCATCTATCGGCGAAGGTGATGAAGTCCTCATCGGACTTCATCTTCTCAGCAATCAGATCAATTATGGACAGAGACGGTGCGACTCTGTCCTGGTATCGTTGAATGAATTTCCTTGATACAATACCATAATCCTCTACCTCATACGGCTCTAACGAGAGGAACCACTCGAGGGCTGATCCCTCTAATGATCTTCTGAACAGGAATGCCAACGACCTCTTGTCATTCTACTAGAAGGAGGATTCATACATAAACACCTTCAGGTGGGTGAAGGGGTTACCAGTACCATTGTATTTCCTATACGCTGGCATTTCTGAGGGTGGCAAGTAAAACACAAGCAGACTTGGAAGATTGATCTCAGGTGCATCCTTAACTCCCATCATCTTCTAGAAATTACTGAACTGCTCATCCATGCGTTCCATCTTCGCAAGCATGGCTTGAGTTACTGGATCAACTTAGGGAGGAGGTGGTGGTGGTGGTACATGATAAGCCTGCTGCCTGGAGTAAGCGGGGCAAGGTGGATAATAAGGTTGTGGTCCGGCATCGCTTCCGCCATGCCCGAGGGCATTTTGGTAAGTTGGCGTTGGCGATCTGGCCGATTGCCTTGAAGAGGACAATTACGGTCCAGATGGCTGGGAGGTTGAAACATGAAGGCGTTCCATGGCCTGATGAATAGAGGAAGTGTGGTGGGGAGGAGGTTGAGGAACAACAGGGGGAACTGTGGGATTCGGTTCAGCAGAACGTAAGGGCATCTTTCCCTTCAGGATGGATTGTATCGCCTCGAGCTGTTGATGATCCAGATGGGAGGCCAGAACCCCCAGAGCGGTAACTAGATCGGAGGGATTGGTGGATGAGAGTTCATTTGGGTCTATGGCTCCCTCGAAGATAGGATTGGACATTGCATGCACATGCAAAGGAAGATCAACGCCAGAATTGTATTGATCGTGAATGAAAGGAGGAGGGAAATGGGGGTTTCCTTCATGCTCAGATAAGTAGGAATGGGGATCACGGGAGGCATTAGCATCTTCCCCGTTCTTAGGATGATAATCAGATTCATGAGGGGCATTAGCATCTCCCTCGTAGTTAACTAGAGTACCTGAAGCCATGCTCAAATCTCTACCTGACCGAAGCAACATGGTATTAGATTTTTTTTTGGCAAATAATTCAGACAAGTTGTGCGAAGATTAGACAAACAAGTGGATGTTTAACGTTGATTTAGGATTCTTTGTTTGATTATTTGGATTCTTTTAACCACAAATTCACTCAACAGGTAGGATCCTAGTTTCAATTCAGTTTCCACCGTTATATTCTAAGGCTCTTTCTCACAATAATATGAAAATCTAACCAGGACTTCAATTAGTACAACCAGCCCGATGAACAAGGAGGAATACCTTAATTTTGGGGACTTACGGAGGTCTTTAACATCAACCACCCTAGTCTGAGCGAGGGACCAACCCAATCAGAGAGAGGTGAAGACGTCAATAAATGTGTTCCTATGAAAAAGGGGGGGTTAGCCCCAGTGCATATGACCTGTGGATGGGATGGCCTCTAATGCTTAATACATAATGGGTAGATAGCAATCAAATCAAAGATCTAAGGACTGATGAACAAAACAAAAATCTGGTTGAATCGCGTCGTTGTAACCCGACGCTATTAACAACAGAACTCTATTTTATCCCCAATACCTCAGGCAGCAGAAAGCAAGAATATGAGCCTAAATGATGTCGTGGGTAGGCGACGTGGTTATAAAATGCGTCGCTCTTCCAAGACGCTTTTTAAGGCGTAGAAACAGCAAATAAGAAGGAATTTTTGGATCAATTCCCTCTCAACTTATCAGGATAAAGCAGTAAATGATCAGCTCATACGAATTTTAATCTTCAACAGGATGATTTATCATTCAAACAAAACAAAACTCAATCAATCACACATTCTTCCTAACACAATCACAACTTTCAAACAAACAACGGGAGGGCAAAATCTTGTCTCAAGGGTGTGCATGTGGTGTACATGGGAATAACAATTAAACTAAAAACTCACCGATCGAGGAGGGCGTGCCCGAGGGACACAGGTGGTGCATCGTGAGTGCCCGATTGATAAAAGCAAGAACCATAAACAGTAAAAGTTAGCGAGACCAAGTCCTACCGTGATCGCTAAAAAGCTGTGAGTGCTCAAATTGTGATGTGTGAAATCATGAATTTCATGTTGATTATATGACAATGAAACCTATTAAAAAATAAGTGTGATCGCTAGAAAGCTTTTGACTAAAAAGCTTCAAAAGATAAAAGATGATCGTTTACCTATTTTGAAGTTAGTGTTAGTTTTATGTGGCCTACAAGCCAATCTGACTATGTAAATCTCGTTCATTTATTAATATAATGGCATAATATTCATTATGTGTAAATCGCATTAATTATCGTTTCATAATGAAGTCCGTGAATATGTACTATAGTGATCAGATTATGATGAGATCATACTAATGAGACTGATCACTTAAACACACATATTCTTAATCCTTCCTAGTCAGAGGATATCCGAGAAGGACATCGGATATCTGGTTAGACTAGTACAGATTACTCCTGCTCATATGATGAGGGTGATTGATCTCATAAGTCACTTGTGTGGAGACACTAAGGTGAATCTGTAGGTGCTCATTGGAGAATGAGTTCATTGAACTGATCCGACTGAATCGCTAGATGGTATTGTACCTCACTGTCAACTAGCTTGATTCTATTGTCGCAGTTGCGTGGATGGTCCTCGGACCTGAGACACCAAGGACACCTTGTCGGTGGACTTCTGTGCTTTGACCTTGGTTTACGAATTTCTAACAACGGGATTCTAAAACGCCAAGGATTGGGTACAGCGGAATACCGACGAAGGGAATTGTGTGTCAATAAGGAATCATTCGCTCTTGATACTTAGAGAGAGAATGCTCTAGGAAGGATGCGCGGAAGTCCTGGCCAGGGCGGACGATAATATCAGAAAATGAGTTTTCCGATATTTATCAGCGGCATCCAATCTAAGTGAGTCAACCGGTCAGGGTTTGACAGCACGCCATACCCTGAGTTGACTCGAGAGCATTGTACGAATGAAGGATTATATCCACACGGTAACTGTCGGCGGAAAGGTTCCAAAAGTGGGTTACTTAACCCCGATACCTTCCGAGTTCACGCGGTGTTGCTTGGCACCCAACGTGATCGGAGGCCCGATCGAATTCGATGTGCGACATCAATTCGATTGATTAATTAATTAATAAATGGTTATTAATTGATTAATAAAGCCAGTAAGGAGTCACTGGGCTTATTGGGCTATTAACCGAACTGGTAATTGGGCATAGAGGGTCACATGCAAATGATTCTCAAGGCGATGGATAAACAAGTGGGTTTTATACAAACCGGAGGTTTTTATGAAAAATCGCGCAGTTAGTATAAAACATAGCGAATGGGCTGAGCAAGCCAAGTCACAACTAACCCTAGCCGCCCCTCCTTTGTTTCTCTCTCTCTCTGGCGTCCAGACATATCCAAATCTGCTCCGCCGCTTCTCCGAATCCCGTTCGACGGGAAATCGTCTGCGCGTTGCGGCGATCGTTGCGGCGACCAGCGGAGGTTTCGTGGGCTGTGAAGAACGAGGAACGTGAGGATATCCGTCGCGAGGAGGATCACGCGGACTTCGCTAGAGGCCGGGCACTTGCGCGGCTTGCTGTGTCGCACCGACGGAACCAAACGGTTGTGGATTCGAATCCGCACACGGTGAGAACCAATAATTCAATTATCGTGATTTTTAGTTTTTCGAAACGAGAACGGATCTCCGTTTTTATTTTATTTTCCGCTGTGTGGGAGATCCGGAGAAACTCGACAACCCAACAGTGGTATCAGAGCATAATGATATTAAATCATGTTAATTAACAATTAGCTTTAATCAATTAAAGTTAATTATTAGATTAATGTTAATCCAATAATTAATTTTGATTTAACCAATTTAAATGTTAAATTAGTTATTAATAGTTATTAGTCTAATTGTTAGATTATTAAATATTATCTCAACAAATTGTTAATTAATATTTGAGTTAGTTATTAATTTAATTGTTAAATTAATAATTAACTTAAATGACTCATCTAAATGTTAGATTAGTAGTTAATAATTAATTATAGTTGATTATTAATTTAAGTGTTAAATTATTAATTAACTTTGTTGGACCAGTCTAAGAGTTAGATTAGTCATTAATAGTCTAATTGTTAGATTATTGATGGGGTTTAATCTCAGTGTTAGATTATTAGAATTGTTCTAATTTGCATGGAATAATCTGAAATTATTAATTCAGAGTGTGTGCACATGTGATGTGTGTTTATTGCTTTTAAATTTTGATTTGATAGCATGTTAAATTAATTAAAAGTATTTTTGAAATTCAAATACCAATTTTGATTGGATCCCAATTTTTTGAAAGCCAAAATTATATATTTTGAAAACTCTTTTATTTTAGCCATGTGATGTGTTGAATCATGTATGGGATGTTTAAAACACACTGTGGTCATGGATATGCACTTATTTAATTATTCATGTGATGAATGATGTATTTGTGTGGATCGTAGATGAATGATGGATGTTTATTAATTGTTAATAAATAGAGGTCTACGTACCTCTCTCTCTCTCTCTCCCTTATACTCCGATATACTTCTACCTCCCTCTCTCTTGTACTCGCCATAAGGCTCTCTTCTAATTACATGTAATTCTGAAATTAGTGTAATCTGATCGAGGCAACCGAGGAAGGAGCGAAGACGATCCACAGCTGCAACCAGGAAGGCGAAAAGATAGAGATCTCTTGCCTATGTGTTTGCAGGTTATCTAATATAATTGTTGTGTTAGATTGTGTGTGCGTTTGACTGTTGGCTCCAGTCAAACCCACTGTACTATCTATGACCACACTAGACATGTATGTGATGCAATGTTTTCTTTTGATTATGAATCAAAGCAGGTATAGTATTTAGTAAATATATATGATATATTTATACTATCACCTAGGAGAGACCAAGATAAAAGTTATCTAAATACTCTCGTCCAAACTCTAAGCCGTAACGTGAGTAGTTAAGAACTTACCGCATGGTCCACCATCATTATAGTCATAGGATTTGAATAACTTTAGGCAGGTTTGTTGTGCTATCCACAAGGCCTGTTTAATTGGGAGGAGAAACTGTGGCTATGGCATTAGATGCCAGTATGATCGGGGTAGAGGAACAATGTAGCTTTGTTGTGCTATCCACAAGGGCTGCATGCAAATCTATGCTCGTCGCGTAACGATGGTTAGCTTAGACCAGAATTAGTGGTTTGTTTTGCTATCCACAAGGCCATTAAATCTCTAGAGACCAAAGCTATGATCAGATATTGCAAGGAGTTGCAAGTCCCATGAGTTGGGTGCTCTTTGATTGTATTATAGTTTGTTGTGCTATCCACAAGGCTGTATTGCAAGTTATTGAGATTATGATCCCCACTAGGAGACTGTCGGCGTCTCCCGCTCTGTGTAGTTGAGGGTTATACAGTCCGTCGAAAATTAGTGGGAGTTAAAACTTGAACAAAAGACTATGTCTTGTTTTAAAAAATAATCATTGAACATCTGTTGAATAGATTTCACTTATCTCCGGTAGAGAATTATGTCATCGAATAACCCACTCCGTGGCATACTTGATGTCAAACTTATGACTAACCTGAACTACTCGGATGAGCTCAGAAACCTGAAGAGTATCTTCAGATCTGAGCACGTTGCCTATGTCCTTAGTGTTGATCATCCTGCTGAATTGGCATTAGATGCCTCTAAGACAGAGATGATCGCATACGATAAAAGATCAAAGGACAAAGGCAAAAGAGTAGTAAAGGGTGACTGCTTCTACTATAAGCAGTATGGTCACTGGAAGAGGAATTGCATGGAGTTCCTTAACGATAAAGCTCATGGAAAGGTGAAGCTATATGAAGCTTCATATATCTATATGATAGATATCAACTTGTCAGTTAGAGATTCCACATCTTGCGTATTAGATACCGGATGTGCTTCTCATATCTGTCATGATGTGCAGCTAGGAAACGGTACAAAAGTTGCGGTGATTGCTGTTTGGATAGCAAACCTCAGGCTTCCATCAGGCGATGTCTTACTATTAGAAGATTGTTATTATATTCCTAGCATAATAAAGAACATCATATCAATATCTTGTTTGGACAAGATAGGAAATAGGTTGACTATTGAAAATAGAAGTTGTTCGATTTATTATAGTAATAAATCAATAGCTTCGGCATCTTTGGTCAACGGTCTATATCTCTTAGATGTTTCTTATTACAATCTTCAAATTGATAATGCTCTTAAGAAGAGCAAGAATTGTGTGAACCAAGCCTACATGTGGTATTGTAGACTTGGGCACATTGGCGAAAGCAGGTTGCAAAAGTTGCATAAGCATGGTTACTTAACAGCATTCAATTATGAATCGTTTGTGGCATGTGAATCCTACCTTATGAGAAAGATGGCAAAATCTCCGTTTACTGGACATGGAGAACGTGCCAAGGACATTCTGGAACTAATACATTCAGATGTATATGGTCCCATGTCCACCCAAACCAAAGGTGGCTTCTCATACTTCATCACGTTCACCGACGACTTCTCAAGATTCGGCTATATGTACTTAATGAAGTACAAGTCGGAAGCATTTGAGAAGTTTAAGGAGTTCAAGAATGAGGTAGAAAAGTAGTTAGGAAAGAGTATTAAAGCTCTTCGATCAGATCGAGGAGGAGAATACTTGAGTACTAATTTCACACAATTCTTAAAAGATAATGGTATCCTTTCTCAACTAACCCCTCCATATACACCACAGATGAATGGTGTATCAGAAAGGAGGAATCGCACCTTGTTAGACATGGTGCGATCCATGATGAGCTTTTCGAGATTACCAGTATCCCTTTGTGGGTATGCTCTAGAGTCAGCAGCATACCTACTGAACAGAGTACCCAGCAAGTCTGTGGCCTCTACTCCATATGAGATATGGAAAGACAGGAAACCAGAATTTAAACATGTTAAAGTATGGGGTTGTCCTGCTCATGTAAAAAGGCATGATCTAGACAAGCTGGAATCACGAACTGATAAATGCATATTTGTGGGATATTCAAAGGAAACCTTTGGATACTATTTTTACCATCCTAGTGAACAAAAGGTGTTTGTCGCCAGCAAAGTTGTCTTCCTGGAAGAGGAATATCATCTCCAGGAGGACAGTGGGAGTGAAATAGTACTGGAAGAGGTTCTAGATCCCCAAATAGCTGCATTATCATCAGATGAGATATCAGTTCATGAATCTGTTCAGGTACACACACATGAGCCTCTTAGATCTCGTAGATTACCTAGACTACCCGAACGATATGTGGGACATATCGTTGAAGGTGAGTCTAAGGTAGAATATAATGAGGATGATGATCCTAAAACCTACCAGGAGGCCATAGAAGGCCCAGAAGCTGAGAAATGGCGAGAAGCCATGAACTTAGAAATCCAGTCTATGTACAAGATCGGTGCTGATGGACGGATCGATACTTATAAGGCAAGGTTAGTGGCAAAGGGATATCGTCAAAGGCAAGGAATTGACTATGACTAGACTTTCTCACCGGTTGCTATGATAAAGTCGATCAAAGTTCTACTCGCCATAGCTGTACACTATGATTACGAGATCTGGTAGATGGATGTGAAGACTGCCTTCCTCAACGGTAACCTTGAGGAAGAGCTATATATGATACAAGGACACCTTGACGGTGACTGATCTCATAAGTCACTTGTGTGGAGACACTAAGGCGAATCTGTAGGTGCTCATTGGAGAATGAGTTCACTGAACTGATCCGACTAAATCGCTAGATGGTATTGTACCTCACTGTCAACTAGCTTGATTCTATTGTCGCAGTTGCGTGGATGGTTCTCGGACATGAGACACCAAGGACACCTTGACGGTGGACTTGTGTGCTTTGACCTTGGTTTACGAATCTCTAGCCACGGGATTCTAAAACGCCAAGGATTGGGTACAGCGGAATACCGTCGAAGGGAATTGTGTGTCAATAAGGAATCATTCGCTCTCGGTACTTAGAGAGAGAATGCTCTAGGAAGGATGCGCGAAAGTCCCTGGCCAGGGCGGACGATAATATCGGGAAAGGAGTTTTCCGATATTCATCAGCGGCATCCAATCCAAGTGAGTCGACCGGTTAGGGTTTGACAGCTCGCCATACCCTGAGTTGACTCGAGAGCATTGTACGAATGAAGGATTATATCCACGCGGTAACTGTCGACGGAAAGGTTCCAAGAGTGGGTTACTTAACCCCAAATACCTTCTGGGTTCACGCGGTGTTGCTTGGCACCCAACGTGATCGGAGGCCCGGTCGAATTCGATGTGCGACATCAATTCGATTGATTAATTAATTAATAAGGGGTTATTAATTGATTAATAAAGCCAGTGAGGAGTCACTGGGTTTGTGGGGCCATTAACTGGACTGGTACTTAGGCCTAGAGGGTCACACGTAAATGATTCTCAAGGCGATGGATAAATAAGTGGGTTTTATACAAACCAGGGGTTTTTATGAAAAACCGCGCGGTTAGTATAAAACATAGCAAACGGGCTGAGCAGGCCAAGCTGCTGCTAACCCTAGCTGCCCCTCCTCTGTTTCTCTCTCTCTCTCTGGCGTCCAGACAGATCCAGATCTGCTCCGCCGCTTCTCCGAATCCCATTCGACAGGAAATCGTCTGCGCGTTGCGGCGACCGGCGGAGGTTTCATGGGCTGTGAAGAACGAGGAACATGAGGGTATCCGTCGCGAGGAGGATCGCGTGGACTTCGCTAGTGGCCGAGCGCTTGCGCGGCTTGCGGTGTCGCACCGACGGAACCGAACGGTTGCAGATTCGAATCCGCACACGGTAAGTTTCGATAATCCGATTACCGGACTTTTAGTTTTTTCGAAACGGGAACGGATCTCCGTTTTTATTTTATTTCCGCTGCACGTGATATCCGGAGAAACCCAAGAAACCTAACAGTGGTATCAGAGCCAGGTTCCACTGTTTCTCGTCCCGTTTCGATCTCTAAATTATTTTTTCATGAGTTATTCCATGCGTTCAGTCCGATTAAAATGATGGAATAATGTTCATAAGATGAACACAAATAATTAGATTATTTTTCTGTGATTTTTCGGATTTTATTTGGGGTGTTATGGTGTTCTCCATGAGATGATGAACCGAGGCTTTTCGGCGACTTCATACGATCTTCCCAAGCGTTGGGATGGCCGGCCGAGACTCCAAATCCATAGAGGATAGTCACCACTATCCACCGGTCACCAAGATCGCCGCCGGAGTGCCCTTGGAGGTCTTTACACTCGAGCCCAAATTCGGTGTTAAAACCCTAAAAAACCAGATTTTTAGGGAAGATTAGGACTCGGACCTGCACCTCTGGGGGCACCGACGGCTGCCCTTCCTGAGCCGGGGAGCTCGCCGGCGCCGGGGCTTCGCCGGCCAGGCCGAGCCGCGCCTGCGCCGGCGCCCGGCGGTGCTGCCTAGTCCTCCCCGCTGCCGCCTGCAACTAGGGTTGCTGAGAAAGGGGGCGTCGGGCTCGTGTGGGAGGGCCGGTCCAACCGGGCCGCTGGTCCTCTAACCCGACCGGGTTCCCTGCTGGCCCGGGCCGAGCCTAGGCGCCCAACTATTGGGCACCTGGTTCGAACCCTGGCTCAGCATAGGCCCGAGCCAGGGCTCGGGCTAACCGGGCCGAGCCCATTACCTATTAACCACTTTTCCCTCTTTTTCATTTAAACCCCAAATTGCCCAATTAAATAATAATTGGATTTTAATTTTGAATTTCAAAAGAAGTTTTGAAACTGAAATTATTTTTCAATTTTATTTAATCAGGGTATTAATGTTTTTTGAATCATTTTGGATTAACTTTTAGTTGTTAATTTATTAATGTTAATTGAAAGTTTAACTGTTAAACTAATAATTAATATTAATTAAACTAATTTAAGGGTTAAATTAGTAATTAATAATTATTAATCTAACAGTTAGATTATTAATTATTATTTCAACTAATTGTTAATTAATATTTGAGTTAGTTATTAATTTAATTGTTAAATTAATAATTAACTTAGATGACTAATTTAAGTGTTAAATTAGTAGTCATTAATGATTAATTGTTAGTTATTAATTTAAGGGTTAAATTAATGATTAACATTAATCTTCTAATCTAATTGTTAGATTAGTAATTATTAATTAATTAAAGTTAATTGTTAATTTAAGTGTTAAGTTAATAATTAATTTTAAATTAACTAATCTAATTGTTAGATTATAGTTATTAATCAATTAGTGTTAATTAATTATTTAAGTGTTAAATTACTAATTAACCTTAATTAGCTAATCTAGGAGTTAGATTAGTAGTTAATTAATAATTAGAGCTAATTAATAATTTAAATGTTAAATTGTTAATTAACATTGCTTGACTAGTCTAAGAGTTAGATTAGTTATTAATAGTCTAATTGTTAGATTATTAATGGGGTTTAATCTAAGTGTTAGATTATTAGAATTGTTCTAATTTGTATAGAATAATCTGGAATTATTAATTCGGAGTGTGTGCACATGTGATGTGTGATTATTGCTTTTAAATTTTGATTTGATAGCATGTTAAATTAATTAAAAGTGTTTTCGAAATTCAAATACCAATTTCGATTGGATCCCAGCTTTTTGAAAGCCAAAATAATTTATTTTGAAAACTCTTTTATTTTAGCCATGTGATGCGCTGAATCATGTGTGGAATGTTTAAAACATACCGTGGTCATGAATATGCACTTATTAAATTATTCATGTGATGAATGATGTGTTTGTGTGGATCGTAGATGAATGATGGATGTTTATTAATTGTTAATAAATAGAGATCTGTATATCTCTCCCTCTCTCATTCTCTGATGTATTTCTACCTCCCTCTCTCTTGTACTCGCCATAAGGCTCTCTTCTAATTACATGTAATTCTAGAATTAGTATAATCTGATCGAGGCAACCGAGAAAGGAGCGAGGACGATCCACAGCTACAACCAGGAAGGCGAAAAGATAGAGATCTCTTGCCTATGTATTTGCAGGTTATCTAATATAATTGTTGTGTTAGATTGTGTGTGCGTTTGACTGTTAGCTCCAGTCAAACCCACTGTGCTATCTATGACCACACTAGACATGTATGTGACGCAATGTTTTCTTTTGATTATGAATCAAAGCAGATATGGTATTTAGTAAATATATATGATATACTTATACTATCACCTAGGAGAGACCAAGATAAAAGTTATCTAAATACCCTCAGATAAACTCTAAGCCGTAACGCGAGTAGTTAAGAATTTACCGCGTGGTCCACCATCGTTATAGTCATAGGATTCGAATCACTTTAGACAGGTTTGTTGTGCTATCCACAAGGCCTGTTTAATTGGGAGGAGAAATTGTGGTTATGGCATTAGATGCCTATATGATCGGGGTAGAGGAACCATTTAGCTTTGTTGTGCTATCCACAAGGGCTGCATGCAAATCTATGCTTGTCACGTAACGATGGTTAGCTTAGACCAGAATTAGTGGTTTGTTTTGCTATCCACATGACAATTAAATCTCTGGGGACCGAAGCCATGATCAGATATTGCAAGGAGTTGCAAGTCTCATGAGTTGGGTGCTCTTTGATTGTATTACAGTTTGTTGTGCTCTCCATAAGGCTGTATTGCAAGTTATTGAGATTCTGATCCCCACTAGGAGACTGTCGGCGTCTCCCGCTCTGTGTAGCTGAGGGTTATATAGTCGGTCGAAAATTAGTGGGAGTTAAAACTTAAACAAAAGACCATGTCTTGTTTTAAAAAATAATAATTGAACATCTGCTAAATAGATTTCACTTATCTCCTGTAGAGAATTATGTCATCGAATAACCCACTCCGTGGCATACTTGATGCCCTTTTGACTTACCTGATCTACTCGGATTGGTTCATAAACCTGAAGAATGTCTTCAGATCTGAGCACAATAACTTTGTCCTTGGAGCTGATTCTCCTACTGAATCGGCATTAGATGCCTCTGAAGCAGAGATGATAGCTAACGATAAAAGATCGAAGGACAAAGGCAAAAGAGTAGTAAAGGGAGACTGCTTCTACTGTAAGCAGTATGGTCACTGGAAGAGGAACTGCAAGGAGTTCCTTAACGATAAAGCACATGGAAAGGTGAAGCTGTCTGAAGCTTTAGATATCTATATGATAGATATTAACTTGTCAGTTACAGATTCCACATCTTGGGTATTAGATACCGGATGTGCTTCGCATATCTGCCATGATGTGTAGATGTTGACAAGTAAGCGCAAGCTGAGACTAGGCGAGGTGGAATTGAGGTTAGGAAACGGTGCAAAAGTTGCGGCGATTGCTGTTGGGACAGCAAACCTCAGGCTTCCATCAGGAGACGCCTTACTTTTAGAAGATTGTTATTATATTCCTAACATAATAAAGAACATCATATCAGTGTCTTGTTTGGACAAGATAGGATATAGGTTGACTATTGAAAATAGAAGTTGTTCGATTTATTATGGTAATAAATCAATAGCTTCGGCATCTTTAGTCAACAGTCTATATCTCTTAGATGTTTCTTATTACAATCTTCAAATTGATAATGCTCTTAAGAAGAGCAAGAATTGTGTGAACCAGGCCTATATGTGGCATTGTAAACTTGGGCACATTGGCGAAAGCTGGTTGCAAAAGTTGCACAAGCATGGTTACTTAACTGCATTCGATTACGAATCGTTTACAACATGTAAATCCTGCCTTATGGGAAAGATGGCAAAATCCCAATTTACTAGACATGGAGAACGTGCCAAGGACATTATGGAACTAATACATTCGGATGTATGTGGTCCCATGTCCACCCAAGCCAAAGGTGGCTTTTCATACTTCATCACGTTCATCGATGACTTCTCAAGATTCGGCTATGTGTACTTAATGAAGTACAAGTCGGAAGCATTTGAGAAGTTCAAGGAGTTTAAGAATGAGGTAGAGAAGCAGTTAGGAAAAAATATTAAACCTCTTCGATCAAATCGAGGAGGAGAATACTTGAGTACTAATTTTACACAATTCTTAAAGGATAATGGTATCCTTTCTCAGCTAACCCCTTCATATACACCATAGATGAATGGTGTATCAGAAAGGAAGAATCGTACCTTGTTGGACATGGTGCGATCCATGATAAGGTTTTCGGGATTACCAGTATCCCTCTGGGGGTATGCTCTAGAGTCAGCAGCATACCTACTGAACAGAGTACCCAGCAAGTCTGTGGCCCCTACTCCATATGAGATATGGGAAGGCAGGAAACCAGAATTTAAACATGTTAAAGTCTGGGGTTGTCCTGCTCATGTAAAGAGGCATGAGCCAGACAAGCTGGAATCACGAACTGATAAATGTAGGTTTGTGGGATATCCAAAGGAAACCTTTGGATACTATTTTTTCCATCCTGGTGAACAAAAGGTGTTTGTCGCCAGGAAAGCTGTCTTCTTGGAAGAGGAATACCTTCTCCAGGAGGACAGTGAGAGTAAAATAGTACTGGAAGAGGTTCCAGATCCCCAAATAGCTACATTTTCATCAGATGAGATATCAGTTCCTGAATCTGTTCAGCTACACACAGATGAGCCTCGTAGATCTGGTAGAGTAGATAGACTACCCGAACGATATGTGGGACATATCACTGAAGGTGAGTCTAATGTAGAATATAATGAGGATGATGATCCTAAAACCTACCAGGAGGCTATAGAAGGTCCAGAAGCTGGGAAATGGCGAGAAGCCATGAACTCAGAAATCCAGTCCATGTATACCAACCAAGTTTGGAACTTGGAGGACTTGCCCAAGGGTTTTGTACCCATCGATTGCAAATGGATCTTTAAGAAAAAGATCGGTGCTGATGGACGGATCGACACTTATAAGGCAAGGTTGGTGGCAAAGGGATATCGTCAAAGGCAAGGAATTGACTATGACGAGACTTTCTCACCAGTTGCCATAATAAAGTCGATTAGAGTTCTACTCGCCATTGCTGCACATTTTGATTATGAAATCTGGCAGATGGATGTGAAGACTGCCTTCCTCAATGGTAACCTTGAGGAAGAGGTGTATATGATACAACTAGAAGGTTTCACATCTAGAGAATCTCCAGATAAAGTGTGCAAGCTTCAGAAGTCCATTTATGGACTGAAGCAGACTTTCTGGAGCTGGAACATAAGATTTGACGAGGCTGTCAAGTCTTATGACTTCATTAAGAATGAAGATGAGTCTTGTGTGTACAAGAAGACCAGTGGGAGTGCAGTCACTTTTCTAGTTCTTTACGTAGATGACATACTACTCATTGGGAATGATGTAGCTATGATGTCATCAGTAAAGATCTGGCTGTCGAAAAACTTCTCCATGAAGGATTTGGGAGAAGCATCCTACGTATTGGGAATACGGATCTATAGAGATAGATCAAAGAGGATGTTTGAAATGACCCAATCCTTGTACATAGATACCATAGTCGAAAGGTTTGGCATGGAAAATTTCAACAGAGGTCTCATACCGATGAGACATAGAATTAGTCTCTCAAAGGAGCAGTCTCCTAAGACTCATGATGAGAAGGCATTCATGGATAGAATACCCTATGCCTCTGACATAGGATCTATCATGTATGCCATGCTATGTACACGGCCTGATGTTGCATTTGCTCTAAGTGTTACGAGCAGATTTCAGGTTGATCTTGGCGAAGAGCACTGGTAGGCAGTGAAATGTATCCTTAAGTACTTGAGAAGAACTAAGGATATGTTTCTTGTCTATGGAGAAGGTGACTTGAAACTGCGAGGCTTTACTGACTCGAGTTTCAGTCAAATCCAGATGATAGCAAGTCAACATCTTTTTTCGTGTGTATTTTGAACGGAGGCGCAGTGTGCTGGAAAAGTTCCACGCAAGCATCCACTGCAGATTCGACGACTAAAGCTGAGCACGTCGCTGCAGCTGAAGCTTTCAAGGAAGTAGTGTTGGTGAAGAAGTTCATCACCGACCTTGACATAGTTCCCTGTATCCTTGATCATGTTCCGCTGTTGTGCGACAATAATGGGACTATTGCACAAGTGAAAGGGCCGTGGTCTCATCAGAAATCGATAGATATTCTGAGGCGCTTTCATCTTATCCAGAGGAGATCTAGTAGTTGAAAGAGTTCCATCCGTCGACAATGTAGCAGATCCATTGACAAAGCCGTTGGCTCAAATTGTGTTTGAGCCTCACCTAGAGTCTATAGGCTTATTGTATAAAGGTGATTGGCTTTAGTCCAAGTGGGAGATTGTTACTTTTAGGTGGCCTACAAGTCAATCTGACTATGTAAATCTCGTTCATTTATTAATATAATGGCATAATATTCATTATGTGTAAATCGCATTAATTATCGTTTCATAAGGAAGTCCGTGAATATGTGCTATAGTGATCAGATTATGATGAGATCATACTAATGAGACTGGTCACTTAAACACACATATTCTTAATTGTTCATAGTCGGAGGATATCCGAGAAGGACATCGGATATCCGGTTAGACTAGTACATATTACTCCTGCTCATATGATGAGGGTGACTGATCTCATAAGTCACTTGTGTGGAGACACTAAGGCGAATCTGTAGGTGCTCATTGGAGAATGAGTTCACTGAACTGATCCGACTGAATTGCTGGATGGTATTGTACCTTACTGTCAACCAGCTTGATTCTATTGTCGCAGTTGCGTGGATGGTCCTCGGACCTGAGACACCAAGGACACCTTGGCGGTGGACTTGTGTGCTTTGACCTTGGTTTACGAATCTCTAGCCACGGGATTCTAAAACGCCAAGGATTGGGTACAGCGGAATACCGTCGAAGGGAATTATGTGTCAATAAGGAATCATTCGCTCTCGATATTTAGAGAGAGAATGTTCTAGGAAGGATGCGCGGAAGTCCCTGGCCAGGGCGGACGATAATATCGGGAAATGAGTTTTCCGATATTCATTAGCGGCGTCCAATCCAAGTGAGTCGACTGATTAGGGTTTGACAGCTCGCCATATCCTGAGTTGACTCGAGAGCATTGTACGAATGAAGGATTATATCCACATGGTAACTGTCGGCGGAAAGGTTCCAAGAGTAGGTTACTTAACCCCAATATCTTCCGGATTCACGCAGTGTTGCTTGGCACCCAACGTGATCGAAGGCCCAGTCGAATTCAATGTGCGACATCAATTCGATTGATTAATTAATTAATAAAGGGTTATTAATTGATTAATAAAGCCAGTGAGGAGCACTGGGCTTGTTGGGCCATTAACTGGACTGGTACTTCGGCCTAGAGGGTTACACGCAAATGATTCTCAAAGCGATGGATAAATAAGTGGGTTTTATACAAACCAGGGGTTTTTATGAAAAACCGTGCGGTTAGTGTAAAACATAGCGAATGGGCTGAGCAGGCCAAGCTGCTGCTAACCCTATCCACCCCTCCTCTGTTTCTCTCTCTCTCTCTGGCGTCCAGACAGATCCAGATCTGCTCCGCCGCTTTTCCGAATCCCGTTCGACAGGAAATCTTCCGCGCGTTGCGGCGACTGGCGGACGTTTCGTAGGCTGCGAAGAACGAGGAACGTGAGGATATCCGTCGCGAGGAGGATCGCGTGGACTTCGCTAGAGGCCGGGCGCTTGCGCGGCTTGCGGTGTCGCACCGACGGAACCAAACGGTTGCGGATTCGAATCCGCACATGGTAAGTTTCGATAATCCGATTATCGGACTTTTAGTTTTTTTGAAAAGGGAACGGATCTCCGTTTTTATTTTATTTCCGCTGCGCGTGAGATCCGGAGAAACCCGGGAAACCCAACAGTTGCTTGGATGGTCCTCGAACCAGGGACACCAAGGACACCTTGTCGGTGCACTTGTGTGCTTTGACCTTGGTTTACGAATCTCTAACCACGGGACTAAAATGCCAAGGGTTGGGTACAGCGAAATACCGACGAAGGGAATTGTATGTCAATAAGGAATCATTCGCTCTCGATACTTAGAGAGAGAATGCTCTAGGAAGGATGCGCGGAAGTCCCTGGCCACGGCAGACGATAATATCGGGAAAGGAGTTTTCTGATATTTATCAGCGGCATCCAATCCAAGTGAGTCGACCGATTAGGGTTTCACAGCACACCATACCCTGAGTTGACTCGAGAGCATTGTACGAATGAAGGATTATATCCACGCGGTAACTGTCGGCGGAAAGGTTCCAAAAGTGGGTTACTTAACCCCGATACCTTCCGAGTTCACGCGGTGTTGCTTGGCACCCAACGTGATCAGAGACCCGATCGAATTCAATGTGCGACATCAATTCGATTGATTAATTAATTAATAAAGGGTTATTAATTGATTAATAAAGCCAGTGAGGAGTCACTGGGCTTATTGGGCTATTAACCGGACTGGTAATTGGGCCTAGAGGGTCACATGCAAATGATTCTCAAGGCGATGGATAAGTAAGTGTGTTTTATACAAATTAGGAGATTTTATGAAAAATCACACGGTTCGTATAAAACATAGCGAACGGGCTGAGCAAGCCAAGCTGCTGCTAACCCTAGCCTCCCCTTCTCTGTTTCTCTCTCTCTCTCTGGCGTCCAGACAGATCCAGATCTGCTCCGCCGCTTCTCCGAATCCCGTTCGACGGGAAATCGTCGGCGCGTTGCGGCGACCGGCGGAGGTTTCGTGGGCTATGAAGAACGAGGAACATGAGGATATCCGTCGCGAGGAGGATCGCGTGGAGTTCGCTAGAGGCCGGACACTTGCGCGGCTTATGGTGTTGCACCGACGGAACCGAACGGTTGCAGATTCGAATCTGCACACGCTGAGAACCGATAATCCGATTATCGTGATTTTTAGTTTTTCGAAACGGGAACGGATCTCCGTTTTTATTTTATTTTCCGCTG
Source organism: Zantedeschia hybrid cultivar (assembly GCA_030544215.1). Lineage (NCBI taxonomy): Eukaryota > Viridiplantae > Streptophyta > Magnoliopsida > Alismatales > Araceae > Zantedeschia > Zantedeschia hybrid cultivar. Next base: position 6,092,208 of record JARZZO010000013.1, on the reverse strand, counting down.
TATGGGAGATCCGGAGAAACTCGAGAACCCATCAATTAGGAGATTATTAAATTCTTGATTCCTTCTCTTCAGTCGGCCGAAAAAAAAAGAGCCCTTCTAGTGATTCTGTTCTTGCTTTGATTTGGTGAACTTGGGGATCTTCCTTTCTGCTCCTGTTCTTCTTTGGATGATGATGTCTACTTGATCTTCTTGATCTTGATGATTATACCTTGCAAAGAAATAAAGAAAACTAATAAGAACTAATGGAGTATATAATATATTATAATCAGAATTTTAATCATGCAACTAAACAGAATCACTCACTTGTTTTGTGGTCTTTTAAAACCCCTTTAGCATGTGGGTTGAAAATTATGAATGTTATGAGTGTGTGCATAGCATAAAGTAGTGATTATGAAATAAAATTATGATACTAATGATGATGAAAGCAAGGGAAAGAATGAGGTTGAATGGCCCCTGGAAGCCTTGGTCTTGAATGGACGAAGAGAATGAAGAAGGGATGAAGAGGATGAAGCTTTCTCTCCTTTGAATGCTCCTGGAATTCTTCACGCGACGCTTCGATCCTTCTTTGATTCCTTCAGCGTTTGAACCCTTCAATTATTCCAACTTTTTTTCACTAACTTTTACCATTTCAAGGGCTTGGGTATTTGTAGACTTGAATTCAAGGCTCTCACACGCATCCGCGGCCACTTATGGATCAACATGAAAGAATTTGGAGTCAATCCAACCAACAAATAGATAAACACATGCTAATTCATCATTATCTGTAATTAACTAAAACGCGTCGCCCATGGGAGACATCTTTTAGCTTAATTAAGATAAAGATAAACTCGGGAAGAAGAAACATAAATACTTAGGAAACCTAAATGGCGCCGTATTAGGTAGACATCTATCAGTTAATTAACAAATTAATTAAAAATCGAAATAGGAATAAAACCCTAAGTGGCATCTTTAGAGGCCGACGTCTTTTAGGATAATTTTCATATTTGATTAAAAATCTGAATTAAAATCAATTTCATTAATAAACTTAAATGACATATGTCTTGCCCGATGTTATTTAGACAATTAATCTAGTAAAATAATAAAAATTAACTAATGATTAAATATCAGACTATTTTGGGGCATCGTTACATAATATAAAATTTACTTAAATTAATGTCAAAATTAGTGTGTTTACAACTAGATGTCAATACTATGATATGCTTCTCAATTTCAGATTGGTTAGAGGACTCTGAAGAATGTCTTTAGGGCCAAGTGATAACTACTATCCTAATAAGATATCATGAAATCTCTTACTTGGATAGACCAAGGAGAAGAGGTACTCATAGTATGCCTTTGAGAAAGACAGTGGATATCATGTAATCTCTTATTTGAATAGACCAAGGAGAAGAGGTATTTATGGTATGCCTTTGAGTAAGGCAAGATGTAAGATCTTAAATGGTTGAAATGACATATGAAAAGGATAAAAACACGTCAGCTAAAAGAGAGAAGGAGAAGTTCTCTCACTACAACCAATAAGGATATTAGAGAGGGCAACAAGAATATGAAACTGGTAAGAAGTTTCGGATATTCTTATTATCAACTTTTACTTGTCTATTGGAGAATTAGCGTCTCCAATATGAGATATTGAAAATGATTCTCAATCTACAATAGTACGCAAACTTAGACAAGCAAAAGGTAATTGAGAGTATGAAAATGTTGAGTTAGACTCAACAATAGTTCTAGAGATACAAAGGTTACTGTGAGACAATAAAGCTCTATATATCTTCAAGGGACAGAATGAAACTGAATAACTGTTATTTAGTTACATTAATTATCAAGAATTATAAAAGTGAATAACATTAACTGAGAAGGAACAAGCATTGTTCCACATCGTTTTAGAAATAAAATAAAAGATTTTAAAACTAGTCAATGCACTATAAATTCTTGATGTGACATATCATGTGATGAATATTCACAAGTCTCCTATAGAAAAAGACTGTGTGAATCCTGATCATTTATGGCACGGTACACTTAGCTTGTGCAATAAGGAATTATTCGGGCTTATACATACTAATGTAAATAAGCACAATATTTTCTTAAGGCCAAAGATAATCACTTCTATTGACTTCCCTTAATAGTTATCTCTTGAAAAGATTCGGCTGTGTGTACTTGTTGACGTACTAGTCGAATGCATCTGAGAGATTAAGGAATAGAAGATCAAAATGAAGTGACTAATTGGAAAGAGTATTAGAATTCTTTGATTTGATCAAAAAAATTAATACTTGAGTACGGGATTCACACAAATTATTAGAAAGGATAATGGTATCCTCTCTCGATTGATTCCTCATTGTACATCATAACAATATGATAGAATGATGAATTGCACTTTATTAGATATAATGTAATATATAATAAGATTTGTCTAATTATTGTATCCTTGTGAATATGAGTATGAACATTAGATGTCCATACTTTACATATGGTTTCAAATAAGTCAGTGTGTCTATATAAGATATGAAGATAAAATAATTCATATGAGATGTGAATTATAAGAAAACCTGATTTTAAGTATATTAAAGTCAAGTCATATCCTGGTTTTATGAAAAAAGACATGATCCAAAGAAGTTTGATTCAAAAGGACATGGAATAGTGTGAATTTGTAAGATGTCCAAAGTGTTTGAACATTACATTTATTGGTCAGGCGATAATAGGTTGATTATCGTCTAAAAAGTTATCTTCTATTAAGAGGGATAAAACTGGAAGGTATACCAGATCCACAAATTAACATTAGATTATTAGATATTCTTTGGTTATTTGGAACCATTCGTGACACACATAAGAGAGCTTCATAGATTTTTTTAGGATTCTCTCAAAGGCTAGAATGATATGTTTGACATATCATAGATAGCAGACAAAGAGAAGCTTAAAGATGTGGATTATGATACAAAATCTATGAGAAAGTTCTCTATAATTATTACAACTTTGAGATTGACAAGAAGTTAAGAATTCTAAACCATAGTCCATAACACTTATTAAGTTTGGAACTTTATAGTATTTCTTGAGGATACTATACCTGTCAGAAGTAAGTAAATCTTCAGAATGAAAATTAGTACAGGTAGACTACTTAAAACTTATATGGCAAACTGAAGGAAGTGATCAAGGTCAAAGTGTTGACTTGGACAAGTTATTCCTCAGTGGTTACCATAAATAAGTTTATTAAAATTCTACTTGCCATAATTGCCTATCATGATGATGAGATAAAGACAATTGGATGTTAAAAAGCATTCCCTCAATGTGATTAAGGAAAATGTGTATATAATACAACTTTAAAGCTTTTATAATATCCAGGAAGCATGTTATGATTTCAAAAATCAATTTTGAATCAAACTGAAGCTTCCCAAAGTTGGAATCAATATTTTGACCTTATAGGCAAATACTAAGTGATTATTAAGAATGACCACGGAATGTGTATGTACAAAGAGGACAGTGAGAGCACGGTTGCATTGTTAATGGTTTGTGATAGTAACATCAAAGTCATTGGGAATGACATCAAGATGTTACAATTAGTAAAAACATTATTAACCATATACTTCTCCATAATAGGTTTGGATGCAACATCCTACATATTAGGAATACGAATCTATTAAGATAGATCGATGAGGATGTTACCATCAGTTATATTAATCTGTATGCCAAAATGTTTGACATGATAAATTCCATAATAAGTCTTAATTGTTGAAAGATGAAATTTATTTCTTTAAAGAAAGGTTTTTTGAAGGATATAGAAGAACCTTGATAGTAGGAGTGAAACACATCACTATGCACTTAACAAGTGCTAAAGGTGCACTCCTGGATGATAAAGGGAAAGATTTGAAACTATGAGGTCACATTTACTCAAATTTAAAGTCAGACATAGATTTTACCTTCTAATGAGAAAGCAATGGATTGGAAGAATTCCGAGTTAGAAACCACTGCTGACATGATTATAGTTGATATTATTGATAGAAAAGTATAGAGTGGATTGAAAGGTTCCAACCCAGAACTCACTGCTAAGATGACGACATGTGATATTATTATTAGAACAGTATAAATGAAAGAGTTTATCTCTGAACTAGATGTAGTTCTAAAAGATCTCTGATCCCATCCTGTTGTAGGACGATAGTAGGAGCGGTCAATTTTGTTGTAGAGCCATGGTCTCATCAGAAGTTGTAGAACATTCTGAGGCTCTTTTACAAGTTCAAAGACAAAGGATTAAGAAGAAAATAACGTAATGGAAAATATTCCATCTATAGATAATTTAGCAGATCCATGACCAAGACTTAGTTGTAGACTTTATGTGAGCATCACTTAGATTTGATGAAAATCAAATGCGAAGGTGATTGGCTTGAGCCCAAGTAAGAGATTGTTAGATATAGGTGTCCTCAAAGCCAATCATTATCCACCTATTACCATCTAATTTACTAATAAATGACATTTATTTCATTATGCAAATTGGCATATTTATAATTACACATAATGAAGTCCATAAATGTGTGCAATAGTCATCGGATTGTGATGAGATCATAATAATGAGACTGATGACTTAGAAACATACGTTCTTAATTGTTCCTAGTCTTAGGATGTTTGAGGAGGACATCAAACATCCGGTAAGACTAGTACAGGTTATTCCAGCTCATATGATGAGGGTGATTGATCTCGTTAGTCACTTGTGTAGAGACACTATGGTGAACCTGTAAGTGCTCATTGCGGAATGAGTTCACTGAACTGATCCGACATAAATCGCCGAATGGTAATTTACTTGACTGTCAATGGGCTTGATTCATCGTTACAGTGGTGTGGTTGATCCTTAGACTTGAGACACTAAAGACATCTTATCGGTGGACTTTTGGGCTTTGACCTTGACGTACGAATTCTTATCCACGGGATCTCTGATAGTCAAAGATCGGGTGCAGCGGAAGACCTTCGAAGGTGATTGTGTGTTCAATAGAGGATCATTTGCTCTCAGTAAATTGAAGAGAGAATGCTCTAGGATAGATCCGTAGGAGTATCTGGCCAGAGCGGACACAATATCAAAAAAAGGTATTTTCAGATATTGTACAGCAGAGTCTGATCCAAGTGAGTTGACCATCTAGAGTTTGACAATTTAACCATGCCCTAGGTCAACTCGAGAGCATTGTACGAATGAAGGATTATATCCACGCGTTAACTATAGACAGACAGGTTCTATGAATGGGTTGTTGAACCCATTACCTTCTAGGTGTAAGGAATCGGGAATTAACGCAGCGAAATATGAACTGATTCTCTGTATTAGGTTGGTTGGATCGAAAAATGAATAATAAAATTAACGGGAAGAACCATTCTTCACCTTTGCGGGCTTTCGAATCTCCCGTAGATGCAACCGTTTCGGTAATCGTGCACGCGCACAATCTCCCGAGGTATCCAAACGAGCTCCCGACGCAAACGCAATTTTCTCCTTGGCTTGAGTACTTCGACCCGATCTCAAATCCACCATACAGTTGAAAAGTAGAAGAGAGAGAGAGGTCTTCTTTAAGAGAGAGAGAGGGAGAGAGAGAGAGGAGAGAGAAACTCACAAGGGTGTCATGTACGTACACCACCATGTTGCCCTCCTTTTATAACAATTATAGATAAGCACAAGGTTTATTTCTCATGATTATCCAAGAGCTTGGCCTTGAATAATTTTTCATTTAAATATTCATATTTATCCTACAGCTTTTCACAAAAACCAGATAAATATAATATTTAACATCTCTCACCGTCTTACAAGAACTCTTATGTGTGTGATCCTCTAGGCCCATATATCAGTCTAGTTTTAGGCCCACTAAACTAAGAACTAATTCTATAGTTTAATATTTATTAATTATTATTTAAACATCATATGTTAAATAATTAATTCAATAAATAAGTGGTTTATCATCCGATGATTAATTCACTTGACCGTCTGACCATGAACGACACCAAACACTACCTCATGATCACATAAGTTATAAGGAATATTCTTCCAATTAATTTGAACATTTCCGTCTATAGATACCGCACGGATAAAATCCTTCACTCATCCAGTGTTCCAATAACGCAAGGAAATGGTTTCATAGTCAGACCCTTTATTGCATTATTTAGATGGATTCCAGTACTCAGTTAACTTCTAGAAAGACATCCCTTTCAGTTGACCCTGGTCAGGGATTTCTGTGTACACATCCATAGAACATTCTCTCTCCAATAGTATACCAAGAGTGAGTGATCCTCTGTTGTTCACTCAATTACCTTCGCAAACTTTCCGCTGTGTCTAAGAGACTGTCTATCGTGGACTTAATGGTTAAAGTCCACAAGCTAGAGAATCAAGACACAATGGTCTACAAGCAAAGTATCATTGATGACTCAGGTCAAAGGACCAACTGCGCTACTGCAACGATTGAATTCCCTAGTTGACTATCAGGTATATTGACCATCCAGAAATTCTAATTTGGACCTATTCAGTGAACTCATTCTCTAATGAGCACCCACAAGTTTCTCTTAGTGTCACCATACGAGTGAATGTGAGATCATTCACCCTCATCGCATGAGCAGAAATAACCTGTGTCGATCTTGTAGGCGCCCGGAACGTCCCCCGCCGCGGCTGCGGGCTTCGGGCGAGGGTTCCTCTCCGTTCGTCTTAGCACTGTGGCGATTTAAAGGGGGTTAGAAATAAAGGATGTGATCGCCAGGAGCATTACCTTACGGTCCCTGTGCTCCGCAGGATGGTGGGGATGTGATCGCGTTTTGTGGGAGCGGGAGATGCTGGTTCCTCCTTCTCTTCCTCCGGCCGGCCAGAGGAGGAGAGCTCGGTAGTGCACGCGTAGAATCTGGTAAGAGCCCCTGAAAAGAAAAGACAGACAAAGAAAAGACAATAACCCAATTAGAACTGTGACATGTAGGATCCGTTCATGCAAACATAAAAAATAACTAAAATTAGAGGGAAACGCACCGGATGGGTGTTTGGGAGGGAAGGTAACCATATGTTATGGCCACCCACCTCCCGATTTTTGTTTGGAACCTCTGGGGGTAAAAGGTGCTAAGTCATCCTAGGATGTATGCATGCAAATAAGTGCTCGTGTGTGAAGAGTGAAATGATGTGTTGAAGGTAAAAGAGAGTGAAAGAGAGAGGATGTTACGGCATTGATGGAAATTGGAAATGCAATGAAGTGAAAAAGGTGAAAAAGTAAAAGAGGGTTAGGAAGACAAGCCCATTTGGAGTGACGTTCCTCATGAAACAGCCTTTTGACTCTTTGCCCGCTCAACTCCTCAAAGCCGACCCGTTCCGAGAAAGAGACTCCTTCTTAATCCCTCCTCCAACCAACCCCCCAACCTCCTTGCTCGAGGGGAACCTGGGGGGTTTAAATAGATGAAGGAAAAAATAGGAGGAAATAGGGGTCTAAATCCCCGTAAATCATCCTTCAACCAATAGGAAGTGGTCAAGGGTCGGAGGTGGTGCGTGCGGCAGTCGCCGGAGTGGGGAGTGGTCGGAGTGGTGGGGAACAAGGGCGGAGAGTGGAGGAGATCGTGGGGAAGACGGAGTCAAGGGGGTGGTTAAGGAGTGGACGGCCAGGTGACGTGCCTTCCATTTTTGTGGTGGAAGGCGGTCCGGCTGGCCTTCGAGGGGAGTGGAAGGCGAGGGGTCGCCTTCGAAGGAGGCGGAAGGCAAGGGGTGGCCTTCGAAGGCGGTGGAAGGCAAGGGGTTGGCCTTCCACGAAAAGGTGAAAAGGGTGGCCAAGGGGGTGGAAGGCGAGGGGTGGCCTTCGAAGGAGGTGGAAGGCAAGGGGGTTGGCCTTCCACGAAAAGGTGGCTAAAAGTGGAAAAGGTGGAAAAAAGGTGGAAGGCAAGGTAGCTGGCCTTCCAAGGGTGTAGAAGGCGGGGGGTGGCCTTCGAAGGTGGTGGAAGGCGAGGGGTGGCCTTCGAAGGGGGTGGAAGGCGGACTGGCTGGCCTTCCACGAAAAAGGTGGCTAGAGTCGGGATTTGGTTAATGGGCCTAGCTGGTAGTGGGCTGAGATGGCTCAAATGAGGGGATTTATGATGATGGGCTGATGATGGAGGGGATTTATGACCAAAAGGGTGGTCCAAAATCGGTGTCTACAAATGCCCCTCCGGGACACCTATTTTGCAGTGGAGTGGAACGGAATGATAAATAGGTGTTCCGGAAATCGAGACTGATTTTGGACAACCTGAAAAGGAGTGAGCTATCCCCAGGGATGATATGCGAATGCGGCAAATGCATGAAAGCTAGCCATTCGAGTTGCAAGAGTGGTTTAAGAAATGGGACAAAGTTCAGTACTAGAGAATCACAGTCCGTGGGACCCCCGGGTGCTGGAACCGCGAGGCCTTGGCGTACCAGAATATAGCGATCTGGCCCAAGGGGATCTCGAGCATGAAAGGTGTTGGAGTGTGACTTGAAGAACTCTCAACACAACGGGCGCGCGGTGGCCTGGCGCATCATGGGATCGCCAAGTGAGAGACTCTCAAGCGCACTTGCTGAAAAAAGGAGAAAGGGGTCTTGCAATTCAAAAGGCTAACAGACGTACAACTGCCAGAATCACGGATCAACGATGGGTTAAGCAGTGTGATGAATCATGGTCATTGCCCCTAGGGCGAGGATGAATGCTTATGCAAATGCATGCTGGGTTGAAATTTAGAAAAATAAATTCCTAATGCAATTCCTAATGCAAACAGGAGGGATTTATTGGCCAATCGAATAACTTGGAGAATATAGACTCCTCATTGTTTTGTTTAAAGAGGAACTCAGAGTCTATACGCCCAAAGTTATTAGCCTCCTGTGTCTTCAATCCTACTTGCTTCGGATTCCCTGCAGCTGCAAGAACGCACATCAGTAAATGTAAATAATCAATAATCCACAATATCTTAATGTCGAGCTGCAAGGAAACGAGGGACAAAGGTCCCTGTCGAGTCGAAGCCAGCGCGGAAGATATGGCCATTCTCAAAGTAGAATGCCAATCCGGCTGCTTTCGGCTTCGACTCGACAGCAAAAGCATCCACCTTTTTGACAGAATCCTTTTCCTGTATGCACAAAATGAAGGGGAAATAGTTAGTAGTATCTGTTTTCGGCTCCTTGCCCAAAAGAGCAACTACCTTTTCCCTAGCCTTCGCATAGGGTCAAGGGGCCGTGTTACTAACCAGACGAAAGGAAGAATATTGAAACTGATGCAAGAAGTAAATATGCAAATGCTGGTGGATATTAACAAGTGAGGTGTGTGATGAATGAAAACATGTTTTTTTTTTTTGTCCGACCACCTGGTGACTGCCCAGACTTAGGCTGGTTGAATGATAAAAGGGAAATGCACACTCAACTTCCCAAATATCCTAAGCTCACATCTAGATTGATTTGGGCCTCTAGACTCCTCAAACTAACCTTGACCGGTTAAGACTCATACTGATGACAATACCGTCATGCCATGCTTAGGCTCCCAGCTGCTTCCGACCACCAAGTTTGCCCAAAAAGCTTTCGAGGTAAATGATTTGCCCGACCCGGGTCTCTTTCCTTACAATCTAAAAGGTATATGATGGAACACCTTGGAACCCTAACGGTCAACCGCGCGACGCTGACCCGGAATCAGACGCCGTCGCACCGATTGGTGACGCGCATGCATTGACCTAAGCCCGAAGTTGTAAGGGTACACATTGAGATTATGGTGAAGAAATTAGTTCACCAAAACATCGACATTACTCTTCACCCATTTTGGATTCCTGTGATCATGTGAGCATGTAACGATTTTTGAAAACGAACCATTTTAAAATGATGTTCAGTCTTTAGATAGCTATCTCGTGCTGAACCTTGGGGGAGAAAAAGTGAAGAAATTGTGGAGATAAACCTCAAAGGAGGATTGACAAAACCGTTAAAAGGACAAGCTGTGACAAAACGGACTCCTTTTGACCTCCTAGATGTCCCAATTTTGACTTTTCAGGCCTTTATTGGATTTCTTGGCCAGGCACGGTCACGACCAGGCTTTTTTCATGATTGCTTGAACCCCTTTTCTTTTTTGTATTTCTTTTCCGCTCTTGACATTTATTGGGGTTATTTGATATTCCGCCTGCGGGGACACTGCCCTCTTCACGTGCTCTGGTCCTTTACATTTCATTTCTGGGCCCTTTTTTTGTTGAGGGGTTACATCTATCGGGTTTTTTGAGGAACCGCAATTTGCTGAGCTCGACCGTTTAAGGGCGTCAACTGTCCTGATCGGTCGAGAGACGAAGAGCAAAGGTTGCATTGTGACAGTATACTAAAGACTTGGGACTCATTTTAAACAGGTTCTTTTTGAAAAATGTGCAGGTGTGTGCATCTCATGATGAGCATAGGGATCCGTATGAAAGTAAAGTAGACATGTCCAAGGTTCTGGTGGACCAAAATCTTAGCCAAACCGCAATGTCATCCCAACCTATCATGCAACTAGACCTAGACATGGGGTTACGTGGCAGTCACCAGACAATTGGATTTTGTGTCTTTTCTGATTTTTTTGTCATTTCCATTAAAGTATGTACATATTTACAAATATTTTGATGCTTTTTGGATATTTGATTTTTTTTGGGAGATTTTGAAATTTTTGATTTTTTTGTATTTTGAGGATAAAACTTCTTCAAATAGACTCCTATCCAAAGGAAAGCTTTTCAACAATTTTCAAATATTTACACTTGTTTGCTAACTAGAAATGAAAGAACTTACCTACTTCTACAACTTGTGGATAAAGAGGAGGCTATCCAATCCCCGAGCGATTATGCACAAGACTCAGAGGGTGAGTCAGACATGTTGCAAAGGTGGGTCCTTGAGATACAGACCCAATGATGGCAGAATTGCCCCAGGAGTGTGCTACGACCGGTGATAAAAGCCTAGGAGGGGCAGGTATGAGAGCGGTGGGTACCTGTTCATCCCTCACTAAGGAGGCTCCTTCTTGTTGAGTGGTTGGTTCATAAAACAGCAGCTGTATACCGAAATCTTCTGCATCTTCCCTCTGAATTTCATTGATTGCTTCCTTCAACTCATCCTCAAGATAGTGTATCTTGAGTACCTCTTGATTTTCCTTCACAAAGTGATCTAAGATACTCCATTTTCTTGATTCCTCAGTTGGTCTGGTTAGTATGTAACCCAATTCGAATCCTCCACTGGTCGGTTCTTGAATTCCTTGTTCTTCCTTGCCTATCCCAGATCCCGAACTATACCCCGTTTTGTCCATAAACTGCCAACCTATGCTAGGCTGGGGCTTGAGCTGAGAGTCAACCGATGAAAGGATGGGCTCTGCCCCTTTTCCAGAAGTGATCATAGATGGAATTTGTTCAGTCGAGACTAAATCCAAAGGCTCAAGATGGGGGGTACCCTTCATTTTGACAATCTTCCCATTATATGGGAATTTATAGCACTGATGATTAGTGGAGGGCACTCCCAGGGTCTGGTCCATCCAAGGCCTTCCCAAAATGGCGTTGTATATGGGCTTGACATCAAGGATGTAGAATTCAAAGATCAAGGCCACTGGGCCAATTTCCAGGTTCCCATTTGAGATCATCATGGAAGTAGACTCAACCTTTTCTGGATCAATCCCTACTTTCTTGGGGGTCTTGAGAGGACAGACATTGATTGATGCCCCAGTATCCAACAGGATGGAGTCCAATGAGTGACCTTTGAGTGTTGGGGTCAAGCATGAGGGAAGGGATTGACATTCAGGGGGAGCTAGACTCTTATCTGTGAAGGACATGGTAGGTGTCTGGGTGAGTGAGAGAATGGCATTGGTGACCCCCCTGATAGGAAGATCTTCTTTGAATGTAATGCGCTGGAGGAACTTGAACAATGTCTCCCTTTGTGTAGGAGATCTCCTAATCAACTCTAGGACTGGCATCTTGGTGGGAGTTTTCCCTAGATGCTGTAGGATGTCATACTTAGACAGATCTGAATCCTCTTGAGAGTCCAAGGGTTGACTTGTTGGGGGAATGATGCGATTTCCCAGTGTAACACCAATCGGACTGGGGTCAACTGCCTGATCTGACTTTAGTGGTTGAACTGGTGGTGAATTTATTAGGCAGAATTGGGTTACTGGACTTGGCTTTGGTGTTGGACACAAGATGGATGGAGGAGGTTCTCTGATTGAAATTGAAGGAACTTGGACCAGAGTAATTGGGTTGATGGCTGTTGGTTGTTCCCTAGGTCGTATCAAGACCAAAGGTTTGTCTTGGATGATAGTGGAGACTCCTTGCAACGGCTCTCTAGGTTTGGTCGTCCTAGTAGGGCACTCACGCCATATCCCAGCCTCTTCATACTCCCAGTACTGTCCTCTATGATCGACATTTGGTTCCAAATTTTTGACAAGGGTGCTCACCCTTTCTAGAGAGCTAGATGGATCTTGGGCCACCTGATAAGAGGGCGGAGGGCCCTTGACTTCCAAGGTTTCAGCAGCCTCTTTCATGTGCGCCCAATTGATCTTGGCACTGGAGAAAGGGGGAACTGCTGAATATGGTCTCTGATTGGATTGGTTATCTGATCTGGACATAGGACTGGGTGACCTAAAGGGTTGCTCCGAGGCACTCACCTGTTCATTGATTGCCACTCCCTCTATTGGTGGAATCCTCTTACTTATGTTCTGATTTTCAAAAAAGGATGGCAAAGTGGAACTCCAAATCTGAGATTGAACTACCCGAGCTCGATTATAAAGTTGTGCGAATGTGTGAAATTCGCTCAGCATGAGAATAGACCGAAGCTGCGGGGTAGCGTTATTGACCAGCATGGTGATAGCTTGAGATTCGGGGATTTCCACTTCTGCCCTTGAGGCCATTGCCCTCCACCTGTTGGCAAAATATGTGAACTCCTCTTCAGGCTTCATCTTTTCCATCACAAGATCAAACAAGGTGGGAGGCATGGTTGTCATATAACTAAACTGAGTGATGAATTTTTCGGAGACCATATCAAAATTGATTAGGTCTGTGGCGGGCAAGGAAGAAAACCATCTTAAGGCCTCACCTTCTAAGGATTTCTGGAACAGATGGACAAGGAGGACTCTGTCGTAGAGCCATTGATGGGAATCCATGAGGAAACTTGACAGGTGATCATGAGGGTCAGAGGTGCCATCATATTTCCTGTACTCGGGGGCTTTGAATCCTGACGGAAAGTAGGCCGGAGGGAGCTTACAATAGCTCGAGAGAGAGTGGGGTTGTTTCAGGGTAAGTTTCTCGGCCATGAACTTACGCACACAGCTTTCAACCTCACTTTTGTAAATGAATTCTTTCTACTCGGGAGGAGGTGTAGTTGGAGAGATTGGAATCGGCATGACAGGTAGAGCAACTGGAGTAGGAGTTGGCTGATTGATGCGAGTCTGAGCTCTGTTGGGAGATCCTTGGAAGTGAGTTCCCCGAGGAGTGGCATCTTGAGTTTTGCCACCAGAGGCCAACCGGATGAGTTGATCAGGGGTGTACCGTGATAACACGGCAGTAAGTTCCGGATCCTCACTTGGGTTTCGGAGGGTTCTGTTGGACATTATAAGGTCACTTTCTGAAGAAGAAGATTCATCCAAGCACCTTCCCTTAAGTTCCTCTCCAGGTGTTTGGAACATGCCCACAAATGTTGGTTGTGGATCCTCTTCAATTTCAAACAGAGGGTTGTGTGTAACATTGTTGCCGAACTGGTCCATGTCATCATACACAGCATTGACATACATTCGGTTCATTATGAAGCACAGACCCTAAATGATTTTATGTTCCACTTGAAATGTTTGCCAATGTTTTATGAAAGTTGGTTTCTAACAAATCAAGTTTAACCCTTAACGACCCTTCACTTTTCCAAAGCTTGTTCCACCGAGATTCAAGTAAGTGTCTTTAAATTTGAAACAGTTCACTAATTCTTCACACAAACCCAAGGTTCCTACAGGGTGGTTTCAGGTACAACCTGCTCGGCGGCCAAGTGGGAATCCCTGGCTCGCGGAGACTGACGGAGGTTCCCAACAGAATAAGACTAGTCACACCCGAGTGGGAATCCTCAAGTAGAGAGTCAAATCCTGCGGGAGAGGTAACTAGAAGTGTGATGCCGGCTCTTCCTTAAAACCCCCGTGCAGAATACCCTGAAATTAACCCACAGTCCAGCAGACAGAAAAGGAAAGAAAAAACAAGAGAACAGTAAACAAACAGACTAGAATCAGCAACAAATTAAAAAAGGACACTTAAAAATCAGAAAGCCAGAAAAGTCGGAGCCTGGACGGCAGGCTACCTGGCCGTCCTAGAGCCTGGACGGCCAGACCGTTGGCCGTCCTGCCTGGGCTGGACGGCCAGACACTTGGCCGTCCGGTCCACTGGACGGCCAGGCAGTTGGCCGTCCTGCCTGGACGGCCAGACGCTTGGCCGTCCTGGGCTCTGGACGGCCAGGTGCTTGGCCGTCCGGGCTGGGCTGGACGGCCAGACACTTGGTCGTCCGGTCCACTGGACGGCCAGGTACTTGGCCGTCCGGTCTGGGCGGCCAAGCGCTTGGCCGTTCAGGACACTGGGCGGCCAAGTGCTTGGCCGTCCATAGGAACTCTTGTATTTTAAGTTGTCTTACCTGCGCGGCGAGCAAGAGAGTGTCCCACCGTGATCGCCAAATGGCTGTAGGCGTCCGGAACGTCCCCCGCCGCGGCTGCGGGCTTCGGGCGAGGGTTCCTCTCCGTTCGTCTTAGCACTGTGGCGATTTAAAGGGGGTTAGAAATAAAGGATGTGATCGCCAGGAGCATTACCTTACGGTCCCTGTGCTCCGCAGGATGGTGGGGATGTGATCGCGTTTTGTGGGAGCGGGAGATGCTGGTTCCTCCTTCTCTTCCTCCGGCCGGCCAGAGGAGGAGAGCTCGGTAGTGCACGCGTAGAATCTGGTAAGAACCCCTGAAAAGAAAAGACAGACAAAGAAAAGACAATAACCCAATTAGAACTGTGACATGTAGGATCCGTTCATGCAAACATAAAAAATAACTAAAATTAGAGGGAAACGCACCGGATGGGTGTTTGGGAGGGAAGGTGACCATATGTTATGGCCACCCACCTCCCGATTTTTGTTTGGAACCTCTGGGGGTAAAAGGTGCTAAGTCATCCTAGGATGTATGCATGCAGATAAGTGCTCGTGTGTGAAGAGTGAAATGATGTGTTGAAGGTAAAAGAGAGTGAAAGAGAGAGGATGTTACGGCATTGATGGAAATTGGAAATGCAATGAAGTGAAAAAGGTGAAAAAGTAAAAGAGGGTTAGGAAGACAAGCCCATTTGGAGTGACGTTCCTCATGAAACAGCCTTTTGACTCTTTGCCCGCTCAACTCCTCAAAGCCGACCCGTTCCGAGAAAGAGACTCCTTCTTAATCCCTCCTCCAACCAACCCCCCAACCTCCTTGCTCAAGGGGAACCTGGGGGGTTTAAATAGATGAAGGAAAAAATAGGAGGAAATAGGGGTCTAAATCCCCGTAAATCATCCTTCAACCAATAGGAAGTGGTCAAGGGTCGGAGGTGGTGCGCGCGGCAGTCGCCGGAGTGGGGAGTGGTCGGAGTGGTGGGGAACGAGGGCGGAGAGTGGAGGAGATCGTGGGGAAGACGGAGTCAAGGGGGTGGTTAAGGAGTGGACGGCCAGGTGACGTGCCTTCCATTTTTGTGGTGGAAGGCGGTCCGGCTGGCCTTCGAGGGGAGTGGAAGGCGAGGGGTCGCCTTCGAAGGAGGCGGAAGGCAAGGGGTGGCCTTCGAAGGCGGTGGAAGGCAAGGGGTTGGCCTTCCACGAAAAGGTGAAAAGGGTGGCCAAGGGGGTGGAAGGCGAGGGGTGGCCTTCGAAGGAGGTGGAAGGCAAGGGGGTTGGCCCTCCACGAAAAGGTGTCTAAAAGTGGAAAAGGTGGAAAAAAGGTGGAAGGCAAGGTAGCTGGCCTTCCAAGGGTGTAGAAGGCGGGGGGTGGCCTTCGAAGGTGGTGGAAGGCGAGGGGTGGCCTTCGAAGGGGGTGGAAGGCGGACTGGCTGGCCTTCCACGAAAAAAGTGGCTAGAGTCGGGATTTGGTTAATGGGCCTAACTGGTAGTGGGCTGAGATGGCTCAAATGAGGGGATTTATGATGATGGGCTGATGATGGAGGGGATTTATGACCAAAAGGGTGGTCCAAAATCGGTGTCTACAGATCTTATCGGATATTTAACGTCCAATTCAAATATCATATGATTAAGAACTGTTTAAGACAAGTGACTAAGAATATTTATCTCACTATCATGATCTCATCATGATTCAATATCTCATACATTTGTCTATGAACTTTCATAACGATAGATATTTTGCGAGAACTATATATAATGAAATGATTGCCTTTATTAACATTCAGAACTAGAATGTACAAAGATTCGCTTTATAGCCACCTAATTCTATCCTTATCCCACTTGGACGAAAGCCAATCACCCATATATATAAGTCTTATAGACTTATGGTGATGTTCTAAATTGTTTTAAGATAATGGCTTAGTTAAGGGATTTGCCACATTATCTTCGGATGAGACTTTATCAACCACTATATCTCCTCGGGCGATAATCTCACGAATCAGATGAAATCGTCTCAGAATGTGCTTTGACCTCTGATGTAAGGATTGAAGTTTCTGGTATAGTTATTGGGTCGATTTCGGAGTTGGACCCCTTGGTTTGGGCCCTTGTGGGGCTGGGGCATAGGTTCTTTTTCGTGTCGAACGGCGTCCGGTTAGAAGGACGCGTTTTAGATTGTGCCACGTGCGTGCCACGTAAGCGCCACGTGGGCCAGTTTCGGGCCGCGAGAGTACGGCCCCGGTCTTGTCACCTGAATAGCGTCTGTCTAGGACGACGCGATTTCACCTGTTTCGGTTTAAACCCCGAACCTTCCCTCCTTTCTCTCATTCTCTCCTTCTCACTCTCTCTCTTCCCTCTCTTCGTTTCCCCCTTCCCTTTCTCCTTCCCCTTCTTCCTCTTCCACCACTCCAACACCTCTCTACCTCTCACCACTACCACCACCACCTCCTCCGTGACACTTCTTTCTCCGGGTGGCGGCTGACGTCCGGCGGAGTGATGGCGTCCACGGCGGTACCAGCGGCGATTTGCGGTGCGGCGGTTCGGTGGCATAGAGCTAGGAAGAGTTCAAGTGACCGGTAGGAGGACGATCCTTATACGTGATTTAGTTGTTTTAATCCATGTTTTCCTGCTTGAAGTATGCAACGTGTATGGAGAATTAGATAGAATGAGCATGTTTAAGGAGCTTTTAAATGAAAATGGTCATTTCTATGAAATGGGAATTAGTGTGTTCCAAGTACTAAATTGGATTCTCTCCGTCATTTCCTATTTATGGGGCATTTTCGGGGTAGGAGAGATTGTAAGGGAACCAGATATTGGGCTCTAAATGGCGTCTGGCTAGGACGACGCCATTTAGGCCAGATTTAACCCGGAAGCAGTTTCTGTGAGAAAGAGTTTTGTTTTCAATGGCGTCTAGGGACAGCGACGCCATTCAAATGGCGGCTTCCAGGGACGACGTGTTTTAGGCCATATTTTGAGGCCAGTTTTCCTATGAACCAGTTTAGGGGTCTTGAATAATGTCAGCCATGGGCGACACGATTCAAGACAGAACCTCATTAATTCATGCTATTAACATGTATTTATATTGTTAGATAGTTCGATTAAATGCATGCTTGAAATCGTACATCGAAGCCGAGGATTTCTGTATGATCGGAATCGCATTGTGTGTGCGTATGTTTATGCGATTGTGGAGCTAGAATGATTGTGGTTTGCGTTTGACACCTTGTGTCGGTGTGGGAGGGACGCGGTGTCTATGTGGCATTGCTGCCGTACCGATGTGGGAGGGATACATGTTAGTGTTTCACTTATGGCTGGGGGAAGCAGAACCACCTAGAGCTAGACAGGCCGGAGTAGCCAGTGTGCTATCCGAGGAGTTGCGGTTTGGTCCCAGCGGGTCGGTGTTTTCCTAGTTTGTCGTGGCAGTTTCCGGCATGTTTCTTACTGTGGAGCCAGGTTTGGTGCTGCTGGAGTTTACCCTTTCGCCACTGGGCCTGATGTAACATGAGATATCGAGGTTACGAGTGGTACCCTTCGCCCTTTAGCCTAATGTGACCCGGGAGGTTAGGGTTACGGGTAGTCCCTATAACTTCAGCTTGAGGGGGTTTCGCCGGTCTCCAAGGCCCTCGTGAAGCACCTAGGCCTGACGTTGAGGGAAGTCCAGTCGATAGGACAATGGTCTAGACTGCGTGTGTGCACACGTAACTGGCGGTGGTGGTTCACTAGTCCCAGTTTGTCCTAGTTAGACTCACTGCCTCACTCTACGGTGTCCGGAACATCGTAGGGGTGGACAGGCGTGGGTATTGGTGGTGTTGTGAAGCGTCGTTTGTACGCGGTCGACAGTGTGGTTTGTGTGTTTAGCTAGATCTTTAGTTACAAACTGTGGTGTTAAGTTGGGTTACTTGAATTGCTTAGAACTGTGCATGTTGCATTACGGATGCATATGTCTCATATCAGAATTTAGGAACTGTGTTTACTGCTTTAATTAAATTGCCTTCATTTTTGTATTGCTGCACTTGTATGTGTGTGTAGGAGGCGGGGATCGGATGATCCCTACTGAGCCCAATTTTGGTGTGGCTCACTCCCTGCGGTTTTAGGTGTGGACTTCTCGGCGAGTGTCCGTGTGTGGTGTTCTCCTTGGTGTGCGGGCCAGCAGCTATCTCAGTTCTGGGGTATGCCCTAATGTTGTTGTACTTTACTTATGCCTGTACATATTTAATTCTTTGGATCATGTAATTATTGTTGGACTGTATACAGACATTATTAATTTACTTCCTACGCACTTGTACTTTACTTAAAGTCCGTGAGATTGTATATTTAGCCTTGTTTAACACTTACTACTCCAGACGTGTCGTATGAGATCCGGGCATGAACCCGTAGATAATGATCTGATACCCATTTAGTAATCAGGTTTCCGATTATAGGGTGGTGGATCGTTATAATCGTGGACTTAATGGTTAAAGTCCACAAGCTAGAGAATCAAGACACAATGGTCTACAAGCAAGGTATCATTGGTGACTCAGGTCAAAGGACCAACTGCACTACTACAACGATTGAATTCCCTAGTTGACTATCAGGTATAATGACCATCTAGAAATTCTAATTTGGATCTATTCAGTGAACTTATTCTCTAATGAGCACCCACAAGTTTGTCTTAGTGTCACCACACGAGTGAATGTGAGATCATTCACCCTCATCGCATGAGCAGAAATAACCTGTGTCGATCTTATCAGATATTTAACGTCCAATTTAAATATCCTATGATCGAGAACTGTTTAAGACAAGTGACTAAGAATATTGATCTCACTATCATGATCTCATCATGATTCAATATCCCATACATTTGTCTACGAACTTTCATAACGATAGTTATTTTGCGAGAACTATATATAATGAAACGATTTGCCTTTATTAATATTCAGAGCTAGAATGTACAAAGATTCGCTTTAAGGCCACCCAATTCTATCCTTCTCCCACTTAGACTAAAGCCAATCACCCATATGTATAAGTCTCATAGACTTATGGTGACGTTCTAAATTGTTTTGAGGTAATGGCTTAGTTAAGGGATTTGCTACATCATCTTCAGATGAGACTTTCTCAACCACTATATCTCCTCGGACGATAATCTCACGAATCAGATGAAATCGTCTCAGAATGTGCTTTGACCTCTGATGTGATCTTGGCTCCTTTGTTTGAGCTATTGCCCCATTGTTGTCATACAATAATGGGACAGGATCTGAAATGCTTGGGACTACTCTAAGTGCATAGATGAACTTCTTCATCTAAACCGCCTCTTTAGCCGCTTCAGCTGCAGTAATGTATTCTACTTTAGTTGTCGAATATGCAGTTGTTTCTTATTTGAAACTTTTCCAACTCATTGCACCTCTATTTAACATGAACACAAATCCATACATGGATTTGCTGTCATCCATATCCGACTGAAAGCTCGAGTCAGTAAATCCACGAAGTTCCAAGTCGTTTCCTCTATAGACGAGAAATAGATCCTTAGTCCTTCTCAAGTATCTAAGGATACATTTCACCACCTTCCAGTGGTCCTCACCTGAATCAGCCTGATATCTACTAGTGACACTTAGTGGATGTGCCACATCAGGCCTAGTACATAGCATTGCATACATGATAGATCATATTTCCGAAGCATAAGGAACTCTATCCATGTATGCTTTCTCTTCAGGTGTCTTGGGAGATATTCCTTTAGAGAGATCAATTCCATGTCTCATCGGAATGAGACCTCTCTTGGAATTTTTCATGCCAAATCTTTTGACTATGGTGTCTATGTACATGGATTGGGATAATTCAAGCATCCTCTTGGATCTTTCTCTATAGATCCTAATTCCCAAAATATAGAATGCCTCTCCCAAATCCTTCGTAGAGAAGTTCTTGGATAACCATATCTTTACAGATGACAATATTCCTACATCATTCCCAATGAGTAGAATGTCATCAACGTAAAGTACTAAAAAGGTAACTACACTCCCACTGGTCTTTGTATATACACAAGATTCATCTTCATTCTTAATGAATTCATAAGATTTGATTGATTCATCAAATCTTAAGTTCCAAGTTCGGGATGCCTGTTTTAATCCATAAATGGATCTTTGCAGCCTGCATACCTTACTTAAATGCTCTTTGGAAGTGAATCCTTCATGTTGTATCATATACACATCTTCCTGAAGGTTGCTGTTAAAGAATGATGTTTCCACATCCATTTGCCATATTTCATAATCATATAATGCAGCAATGGCAAGAAGTATTCTGATTGACTTAATCAGGGCAACTGGAAAAAAAGTTTCGTCATAGTCAATTCCTTGTCTTTGACGATACCCTTTCGCAACCAGCCTTGCCTTGTAAGTGTCAATCTGTCCATCTGTTCCGATCTTTCTTTTAAAGATCTATTTACTGCCAATAGGTATTATACCTTTTAGCAGATTAACCAAGTTCCAAACTTGGTTGGCATACATAGACTGAATTTCTGAATTCATTGCCTCTTGCCATTTATCTGATTCTTGACTATTCATGGTATCTTGGTAGGTTTGAGGATCATCATCCTCATTTAAGTGCACTATTGGTTTGCCGTCATCGATATGTCCAACATATCTTTCAAACTGCTTAGGCACTCTACCATATTTGCGAATTTCTTGTCTATTATCTTGAACAAGTTATTAAGTCAATGGCTCATCAGATGAGCCAGCATTGATTTGTGAGTCTGAAATTGTTTCCAGTTTTATCTTGCTCCCACTGTCTTCTTTTAAGAGATATTCTTTTTCTGAGAAAACAACTCTTTTTAGCGACAAACACCCTTTGATCGCTGGGCTGATAGAAATAATATCCAAAAGTCTCTTTTGGATATCCCACAAACCTGTATTTTTTTGTCCTAGAATCCAGTTTATCTGGATCATGTCTTTTGACATGTGCAGGACAACCCCAGATTCTAACATACTTAAAATCTAGCTTCTTCCCTTTCCATATCTCATATAGAGTGGAAGATATTGACTTACTAGGAACTTTGTTTAAAAGATATGCAGCAAACAGTAGTGCATATCTCCATAAAGAAATTAGAAGTTTCGCATAACTCATCATTGATCGTACCATATCTAATAGAGTACGATTTCTCCTTTCCAATACACCATTTTACTGTAATGTATAGAGAGGAGTCCATTAAGACAAAATACCATTATTATTTAGATATTTTGTGAATTATGTACTTAAGTATTCACCCCCTCGATCAGATCAAAGAGTCTTGATACTCTTTCTAATTTGGTTCTCAACTTCATTTTTAAATTCTTTAAATTTCTCAAAGACTTCTGACGTATATTTCATTAAATATATGTAGCCATGTCTTGATAAATCATCTGTAAATGAAACAAAGTATGAGTAACCACCCATAGCATGAGTGGACATTGGACCACATACATCACTATGTATTAGTTCCAATAATTCCTTAGCTCTTTCACTATGTCTAGAAAATAGAGCTTTGGTCATTTTTCCCATGAGACAAGCTTCATAAGTTGCAAATTATTCATAATCAAATGGATCAAGATATCCATTCTTTTGCAACTTAATGATCCTATTTTCATTTATATGATCAAGCCTACAATGCCATAGGTATGATTTATTCACATCTTTATCTATTTGTTCAAGAGACTTATTTACTAGACATACATCATATGCAATATCAAGTAAATACAAACTATTTAATAAATATCCAGAAGTAAACATTTTGTCTCTTAGATAAATAGAACAACCATTATTCTCTAGTTTCATTGAATATCATTCTTTGTCTAAACAAGAAATGGAAATGATATTCCTAATAATAGTTGGAATATAATAACAATCTTTAAGTTCCAATATGTCTCCTAATGGTATCTTGAGTCTTGTTGTTCCCACAGCTATTGTAGCAACCTTTGCTCCATTTCCAAATCTCAGATCCACGTCTCCAAGATTTAATCTTCTTCTACTTCTTATCACCTGCAAGTTATTACAGATATGAGAAACACATCCAATATCTAATACCCAAGATGTAGATTTTCTATAAGACAAGTTAAGATCAATCATGAGTATACCTAAAGCTTCACCAAGCTTTTCCTTTACTTTTTATGCTAGATAAATCTTGGAGTTTCTTTTTCAATGTCCTTCTTTATAGCAGTGGAAACACTAACCATTATCATTGGCTTTTGCTTTGTCCTTTTGAACAGCTGGCTTGCTTTTCACTGGCTTCTTAGACTTTTCTTGCTTAAAGGTCTGTCCAGCTTTCCTTTTCTTATTGGTCTTACCAACAAGCATAATATGTGGTTTATCCTTCTGGATAGTGCCTTCAACTCTCTTCAACATATTGAGCAGCTCAGCCAATGTAACCTCAATTTTATTCATATTGAAGTTAATGATAAACTGTGAAAAAGAATCAGGTAAGGATTGAAGGATTAATCGATTCTTAAGTCATTGTCCATAACAAAGCCAAGCACCGGGAGCCTTTCTATCCACTCTATCATTTTAAGCACATGTGTTTGCACAGATGTGCCATCAGTCATTCTAGTCTTGAACAATTTCTTTGATATCTCATATCTCTCTGTTTTGGACTGTTCACCAAACAACTCTTGTAGGTGATTCAGAATAGCCTTAGCTTCCATATTATCATGCTGTCTTTGTAGTTCATTAGACATAGAACCCAGCATATAACATTGGACTTTAATAGAGTCCTCCTTCCAATTTTCGTAAATCATCAATTCATCTTCATTGGCATTTTCACCAAGCTGTTCTAGATCAGGCTGATCCAAGACATAAGCAACTTTCTCATACTTGAGGACAAGCTTCAGGTTGCGGAGCCAATCAATATAATTTGGTCCCGTGAGTTTGTTAGCATCGAGTATGCTACGAAGAGGATTAGGTGACGACATAGCGACCTACAAAGAAATTTTACGATAATGAGTAGATAGTTCAATTAAATCAGATTTATGATTTTTAATCTAGATTTTACTCCCATTATTTTTCGGTGATCTGTACGACCCTCTATTGTACAGAACGGGAGATTCTGGTGCTCTCCTAGTGAGGATCAGAATCCTTTGGATATCATGTATGTAATCTTGTGGTAGCACAACAAATCACATTATGTTCCTCAGGCAGCCAACTCTTGGCAATCGCAACATTTACAATATTCGATAAAATTTAACCCCTAAATCAGTTTGATCTTATGGTAGCACAACAAATCAAATGATTTAGTTAAGTTAATCCATCATTACGAAGATAGTATGAATCCGTGGTGTAATCTTTATGGTAGCACAATAAAACTACACCATTTGTCCACCTATCTAAAAGAACATTATATGTCATAGATCGTGATTAATTATTGAATCAAATAGACCTTGTGATAGCACAACAAATCCCTTTGAAATAAAAATTAACTTAAGATCTATAATGATGGTGGGTTACGTGAATTATTATAAATATCTCATGTTACAACTTAAATTTGAAAAGAGGGTATTTTAATTATTTTTATAAAATAAGTGCTATTAATAATATTTTGATTTGAAGTATCATATATACTTTAATGAAATATCTATCTAATAGCACACTCCACATATATCACATATATGCAGAAAATAAATTAGGATGATCATGGACTACTAATTCTATTATGGAATCATCGGAGCCAAAAGATGATCCATAATGAGATCCTATGGCGAATCCAACAATACAGGTTCCATTTGATGTGAGTCCGTCCTCCAAAGGTGTCTTCAGAAGATTCCGTCCTCAATAACTTAATCCGCAATAATTACTCGTAAATATGAACATAGGACTCACAGGTCCACTAATGAACATACAAATAATAATTTGAAACCTTGATCTTATCAAGGGGAGTACAAACTTTAAGGGAGATAGAATGTACATTAGGATTAAGAGAGAGGAGGACATGCAAGTCCTATTTAAAAATATTAAATAAAACATGCATTGTATTCACGCATAATAACCATCACATGATTAATCTAAGTCCATGATCATCCCACCATTCAACATAATACATCACATACATCAAGTAATTATCAGATAATGATGGTTGGTATTATTTTTTAAAAAATAAAATATAAAACCAATAGTTTTTTAAATAACATTTATTTCAATAAAATCAACAATGATTCACAATATTATTGATAAAAGATTTAACTAAATCTTTTAGTTAACAAATCATTCATTCAAACAATTTGAACAGATTTATAAAATCATGTTATGCATGAAAAATAAGTTTAAAAATAATTTTTAAACTTAATTGATTAATAGGGAAGTTAATAATCTAAAACAATTTTAACAAAAAAAGTCTTATAATCAATAAAACCCTTATAAATTAACTAACAGTTATTAAATATAAAACCAATAGTTTTTTAAATAACATTTATTTCAATAAAATCAACAATGATTCACAATATTATTGATAAAAGATTTAACTAAATCTTTTAGTTAACAAATCATTCATTCAAACAATTTGAACAGATTTATAAAATCATGTTATGCATGAAAAATAAGTTTAAAAATAATTTTTAAACTTAATTGATTAATAGGGAAGTTAATAATCTAAAACAATTTTAACAAAAAAAGTCTTATAATCAATAAAACCCTTATAAATTAACTAACAGTTATTAAATAATTTAATAATCTATTAATTATAATTTTAACAATTAATAACAGTTATTGATTGCCCCCAAAAAAATAATAAACTTTAAACAATTTAAAGTGGGCTAAATAGGGTTTTAAAGGGGTTTAATGGGTTTCGGGTTGGGGTTGTGGGTCGGTCGGGTCCGGACCCGGTTCGAATCCGACGCAGGTCGCGTGGGTCCGGGCAGGTAGGCCCGTTGGCCCACGCACTGCTTTACCCCCGCCGCCCATTAGGGTTTGGGGTGAGGCGCGTGCCTGGTTTGACCCCGACCGACAGGGGGAGGCCGGCTCCGACCCAAGCGATCGACGGCGGGGCTCCGGCTAGCCCCTACGGCACTGGTGGACATCGCCGGCGGCGCTCCAAACGTCGCCGGATGTCCCCTCACATCCATGCATGTGATAATTCTTGCATGGCCCTATCTTTCTCTCTCTCATGTATCGCATGCCCGTGGGAAAAAGAAGGCACCTACCGAGTATCAACGGAGAAGGTGGGGTTTCGCTCATCACTTTATACCAGATGGAAGGTTGAAGGCCTACTGCAGTTGCAAACCCATGCTATTTTCCCCTATTACAGTTCTCAACCGTGGCAATAATAGCATGAATACAATAGGCCAAGCTAATAGAGCAAGCACCATCGAACCCTTTTCACCTCTTCTTACCTCCATGCAACATTAAAGAAATCAGGACAGGCCATGGTTGTTCTACCCGCATGGTAGTCCCACATTAAGAAGATTAGAAAAAACTAATACCCTGCCACCAGACCGCCTGGGAACAATTCCCTATCATCAGATGATAATTAAAATAATTTTAATTTAGCCCAAGAACATGTACAATACAGTTCTTCACGCATAATGAGAAATTATCACGCAAAATGATGACGTTTTATGATCGAACCAACAACCTAGCTCTGATACCACTGTAAGGAATCAAGAATTAACGTAGTGGAATATGAACCGATTCCCTATATCGGGTTGTTGGGATCGAAAAACGGACAATAAAATTAACGGGAAGAACTGTTCTTCACCTTTGCAGGGTTTTGAATCTCCCGTGGATTCAACTGTTTCGGTAATCGCGCAAGCGCACGATCTCCAGAGGTATCCACACGAGCTCCCGACGCAGACACGATTTCCTCCTCAACTTGAGTACTTCGACCCGATCTCAAATCCACCATGCAGTTGAAAAGTAGAAGAGAGAGAGGTCTTCTTCAAGAGAGAGAGAGGGAGAGAGACAGAGGAGAGAGAAACTCCACAAGGGTGTCATGTACGTACACCACCATGTTTCCCTCCTTTTATAACAATTATAGATAAGTACAAGGTTTATTTCTCATGATTATCTAAGAGCTTGGCCTTGGATAATTCTCCATTTAAATATTCATATTTATCTTGCGGCCTTTTACAAAAACTCAGATAAATATAATATTTAATCTCTCACTGTCTTACGAGAACTCTTATGTGTGTGACCCTCTAGGCCCATATATCAGTCTGATTTTAGGCCTAATAAACTTAGAACTAATTCTATAGTTTAGTATTTATTAATTATTATTTAGGCATCATATGTTAAATAATTAATTCAATAAATAAATGGTTTATCATCTAATGATTAATCCACTTGAACTTCTGACCATGAATGGCACCAAACACTACCTCATGATCTCATAAGATATAAGGGATACTGTTTCCTTTAATTTGAATATTTCCGTTTGTAGATACCGCACAGATAAAACCCTTCACTCATCCAATGTCCCAATAACGCAAGGGTATGGTTTCATAGTCAAACCCTTTATCGCATTATTTAGATGAATTCCAGTACTCAGTTAACTTCTAGAAAGACAACTCTTTCAGTTGACCCTGGCCTAGGATTTCTATGTACACATCCATAGGACATTCTCTCTCCAGTGGTATACCAAGAGTGAGTGATCCCCTGTTATTCACTCAATTATCTTCGCAACTTTCCATTGTGTCTGAGAGACTGTCTATCGTGGACTTGATGGTTAAAGTCCACAAGCCAGAGAATCAAGACACAATGGTCTACAAGCAAGGTATCATTGGTGACTCGGGTCAAAGGACCAACTGTGCTACTGCAACGATTGAATTCCTTGGTTGACTATCAGGTATAATGACTATCCAGGAATTCTAATTCAGATCTGTTCAGTGAACTCATTCTCTAATGAATACCCACAAGTTTGTCTTAGTGTCACCACACGAGTGAATGTGAGATCATTCACCCTCATCACATGAGCAGAAATAACTTGTGTCAATCTTATCGGATATTTAACGTCCAATTCAAATATCCTATGATCGAGAACTGTTTAAGACAAGTGACTAAGAATATTGATCTCACAATCATGCTCTCATCATGCTTCAATATCCCATACAATTGTCTACGGACCTTCAGTACGATAGTTAATTTGCGAGAACTATATACAATGAAATGATTGCCTTTATTAATATTCAGAACTAAAATGTACAAAGATTCGCTTTAAGGCCACCCAATTCTATCACCAGGATCATGCAGTGTTTCTTGGCACCCAATTTGATCGGAAGTCCTGCCGAATTTACGTGGGATGTTAATTCGGTTGAGTAATTAATTCAATATAAGATATTAATTAATTACTATAAGTCAATAAAATGTTATTAGACTTAACGGGCTGAAAACTGGATTGGTAAATGGGCCTAGAGGGTCACACACAAATAGATTCTCAGTCAGTGGTGTTTTGGTGGGTTTTATATTAACTCGGGGACTTTTATGAAAAGTCGCACCGACTTAATATATAGACAAGATGTGGAGAAACCCTGGGCCAAGCTCCAGGTGCTCTCAAGGCTAGCCTCCCCCCTCTCTCTCCCCTCCTCCTCTGGGTGCCCCCCTTCGAGGCGCCGGGTGTCTTCCCGTCTCCACCATGCGCAATTCCCGAACGTCGGGAATTTCGGATGTTGTTGCGGCGAAGATTCTTCAGCAAGCGTGTTGATCTAGACGAGGGAGCGTGGACGAACCAGCGTGGAGGATCGCGTGGATACCGCTACAGGCCAGACGTTTGTGTAGCTAGCGGCATCGTCTCGACGGAACCGACACAGATGCGGATTCAAATCCGCGCACAGTGATATGTATGAGTGCTCAAATTAGTGATGTGATTATCATGAAAATTTTGTTGTTTATGTGACAAATAAACCTATTAAAAACTAAGTGAATGTAATCGCCAGAAACTTTTAACTAAAAAGTTCCAAAAGACAGAGATTGATCGCTTACCTGTTTCAAAATTGAAAGATGTTGGAGTCCTTGATTCTCCTCCTTCAGCCGGCTGAAGGAAAAAAGCCCTTTTGACTTTGTTCTTACTTTGGATGCTTATAGGGCTTTGAGGATCGTTCAGATTTCCTTGTTGTTGATTCTTTCATCTTGATCTTCTTCTATACCTTGCAAAATAGTAGAAAGAAAGAAAGAGGGAAGGAGCAATAAGAACTCAAATAGATGTAGTATCTACTCCAGTAATGATTCTAATCATGCAACTAAACAAATGAACTCACTTGTTTGTGGTCTTTGAAATCCCTTTAAAACATGGATTGGAAATTATATGCTAGTGAGTGTGTGTTGCATAGAGTGATGTGATGAAATTATGATGTTAATGTGTTGAAAATATATAAGAAGATGTAGAAATTGATTAAGAAGAACTGAGTTGGATGGCCTCTGAAAAGCCTTAGTTCTTAAATAGATCTTGAAAGGACAAAGAAAAGATGAAGCTTGCTTCAAGACTCTTGGAAGTAGTAGCAGCGCCTCGATCCTTCAACGTTTGGACGTCGTCTCTCTTAAAGAATCGCTCCAGTAATCACCAGAATTATCACTAACCTTTCAATAATTATCACTAATTTTTTAATGACCAAGGGCTTGGGTATTTATAGGCTTAAGTTCACATATTCGCGGTTACTTAAAGATTAACATGAAGAAGTTTGAAGCCAATCCAACTAAGAAATAGATAAACACAGCCTAATTCATCATTATCTGCAATTATCTAAAACGCGTCGCCCTTGGGAGACGTCTTTTAGCTTAATTAAGATAAGGATAAATATCGGGAAGAAAAAATAGAAACAACTTAGGAAACTTAAATGGCGTCGTGCAGGGAAGACGTCTTTTAATTTATTAATAAATTAATTAAAAATCAGATTAAAAATCAAAATAAGAATATAACCCTAAATCGTGTCTTTACAAGTCAACGTCTTTTAGAATCGTTTCATATTTGATTAAAAATCTGAGTTAAAATGAATTTCATTAATAAACTTAAATTATGTCTGTATGACCGATGTCATTCACAAAGATTAATAAAAATTAACTAATGATTAAATATCAGACCATTTTGAGGCATTATTATATGATATGAAATTTACTCAAAATGATATCAAAATTAGCGTGTCTACAATACGATCACATTCTGGATTTTCAGTTTTGTTGTTTTTGTTCCAAAACAGATCTGCGGACATCGGGGGGATTATTTTATTGTTTTAATCCGTTGCGTTCTTCGCATCTCGCTCAGATCCCAACAGAAAGTTCCATCTAGTATGCAGACCAATGGCTAGGTGATTCCAAACAAGGTGCTCATATAGACAGACATATCTCAGACAGAATCTAATTGTCAGAGAAGGAAGATAAACAGTGTTCTAATTGCTTGAATATAAATGGATCGATTAGCTTCAGGCTAGACTAGACTATGGATTAGAGGTGCTTAGTTAATCGATTGAGTCAGGTCAACTAGTTTACTATCAAAATAACACATTAAAGTGTACTGAACATCTGAGAGCTAATCGATTGCGAATGTGATAGCTATTTGCTCAAGTTTATATCATTTAATTGTTAAGAGCAAAAAGAGGAAATCGATTGAAATAACAACGACTAATCAATTAAGTATGATATTGCTAATCGAATCAATGCAAAGGTGGTTAATCGATTAGAAAACCGATCCAAAAGAAACAGTGTGTAATCGATCAGAAGTACAACTATTAATCGCTATGAAAATATAATGGCTAATCAATTTGTCACTAAGTGGATAGGCACCTTGCTAATTGATTAGGTGTACAACAATGAATCAACATGAGTTAAGTCAGATAATCGATTGAAGTGAAAACAAATGGCTAATCAATTCGATGACATAATTGTTAATCAATTAGATGTAACAAAACAACAGTTGATCGATCAAAGGAAAAAAATGCTTGATCGATATTAAGAAACAACAGTAAATGGATATGGCTACTAAGTCTTCTAATCGATTTGGGGAAGAGATTAATTAGTTAATGACTTGAAGTCATTCAATAGTCGATTACTCGATGAGGTGCTAAATCAATTAGGAGACTGCGCAAACAGACCATATCAAGGAGACATAATCGATAGGTGCAATCGATTATCAGACTAGTCACTTAGATGATTTTTCTGGCAATTCAATAACCAATTACCCCTTGAGGCAAAACTGACTTGATTAGATGAACAAATTCAAGAGATCGATTACATGACTAAGTGACAAGTCTGATGGTTGCCCTTTACACTGCTAATCGATTAGAAGATAGACACTTAATTCGATTTCAGCTAACCTTGTAACTGACGAGGCCTTCTGAAAATTGACCAAGTCCCAAAACTGATAATATTAAACCAATGTACATGGTCAAAGCCTAATAAATTAAATCAACCTTAAAATCTTACTTATTGCTAACATTTTGATAGTATGTTATCACCAAAACATGGAGAACAAATAAAGACACCAATTGACTCAACATGTTATAATTTATTGAACGCTGCAACTATTTTCTTTTCTTAGGCAACTATGAATGGTCTTAGGTATGAAGTCTATTTTGTACCTGTGTGTACTAAATTCTCTCCTTTTTAACTCTCACTTATCATTCCCAATGTAGGAAATGAACATCGATCGAATTTTGACCCGCTAACAAGCTGAGTCAAGTAAGTCGATCCAGTGCGGTTCAGTGTCATTTGACCCAAAGTTTTGCATTATAGGTGCAGTGTCACATAGTACATTGGCATGGGGGTCTTGCATGTTGTAATGACCCGCCACCCTATAATCGGGGATCCGATTACTAAATGGGTACCGAATCATTATTTTGGAACCAAACCAGGATCTAGATAAGTCTGGTAAATAAATAATTAACTAAGCTAAACATTCATATCGCATTGAATTGAAAAGGAAGTACAAGAATTAAAAGTTATTACAATGCGACTGGATACAGCAAATAATTACATACTCCAACAGAAAAGAAATAATTAAGCATACATGCCAAAAATAAAATAACAACTACGTCGGGGCATACCCCTGAACAACAGCAGCTGGCGCATAACTCTAAGCAGCAATCCCCTCGCTAAGCCTGCCTGGAGCCCTCACCTGAAAGCCGCAAGGGTGAGTCTCAATGAAAAGACTCAGTAGGCATCCTTCAATCCCCACCGCCCACTCACGCACCCACAAGAGCAGTAGCACAGATAAAGGTAAAGTAAGCAAGTAAAGCAGTAATTACTACTTCTAATTCTCGATATAAACCACGTATATTCGAAATGTAACATGTATATCTCAGAAACCATTCTACCAGGGAACCTACAATCAACGTCTCGGCAAAGCATGCCAACCACACAACCAAACGTGGAAAACACTGACCCGCTGAGACCAAACAGTAACCCCTCGGATAGCACGCTAGCTACCCCGGCCCAACTGGCTCAGGTGGTTACTCCTTCCCTTAGCACGAGTGACACTCCACAGGTACCACTCCAACACCGGTACAAGCAAACCCCGGGGTACACCAGGTGACCCTCTCTCTAGGCGTCACCCCACCACTCCCACACCGGCGCTGTGTCCCTCCCACACCGACACAGGGTGGTAAGCGCTACAATTGTCACTCTAGGTCCACATTCGCACGAAACACAACACAGTGCGATCCAATCACATAAAAATCCTTATCCTCGAGTACGATTTCAAACATGCAATAAACCAAACTGTCTAACAGTGTAAAGATATGTTAATAGTATGAATTAATGTGATTCTGTCTTGAATCGCGTCGCCCAAGGCCGATGCCATTCAAGCCTCCTAAACTGGTTCATGAAATCTTGGCCTCAGAATATGGCCTAAAACGCATCGTCCTGGGAAGCTGCCATTTGAAAAGACGTCGCTGTCCTTGGACGCCATTCACAACAGAAGTCCCCTCTGACAGAAACCGTTACCAGGACAATTTCTGCCTAAATGGCGTCGTGCTGTCCCGTCGCCATTCTGAATGGCGTCGTCCTAGCGCGACGTCATTTAGCGCCAGAAACCAGGTTTCTGCAGCTCGACCCAAGAGTCCCCTTTAACCCCAAATTCGCCCCAAAAACATCCAAAACGGGGAAAATGAAAAGGGAAACCAATCCATCACAGGAAAACCCACAAATCCACATTCATAGGAACCACCATAATCATCAAGAAAGCCCCTTAACATGCTTATTCTACCCAAAACCCAATACACGCATCATGCTTCAAAGTGGGAAAACATGGTTTTAAGTTGAAACACCACGGGGATCGTCACCCTACCGGTTACTTGAACTCCTCCAAGCTCCAAGCCACCTACCCGCCTCGTCCCACGCCGCCGCCGGTACCACTGTGGACGCCGTTACTCCACCGGGACGTCGGCCGCCATCCGGAGAGAAAAACGCCGCGGAGGAAATGGAGGTGGTAGTGGTAGGAGTTAGGAGGTCGATGGAGTGGAGGAAGAGAGGAAATGGTGGGAGGAAAATGAGGAGAAATGGAAAAACGTCGCCGGGTCGCCTGAGGAAGAGAGGAGAGAGAGGAGGAAGGAGGAAATGAGGAAAAGGAAGGAGGGTTCGCGGGGTCAAGCAGAAGCTGGGTAAAATGCGTCGTGCACTCCTGACGTCTTTCTGATGACAAGACCAGGCCGTACATTGACAAGTCAGGGTCGTACTCTGAAAGGCGTCATCCATCCAAGACGCCATTCAGACGATATGACCGGGGTCGTACTCTCGCCACCCAAGGCTAGCCCACGTGGCGCCTACGTGGCACAGCTTAAAACGCATCTACATTGCTGGACGCGCGTTTAAATCGCGTCTCACAGGCTCGACGCGAAACAGAACAGAGTCCCAGCCCCATTAGGGCCTGAACTACGGGATCCGACCTTGAAAACTGACCTGATAACCGGATTCGAAATCTCAATCCTTACATTCTCGCCTCCTTAAAAGAATTTCGTCCCCAAAATTGCCTGCTACAATTAACGAGGGTAAAACATAAAGATATAAGCTCACAAGAGAACTTAAAAGAAAAGGTAGGGAAACTGCTCCCGCATCTCATCCTCGCGCTCCCAGGTCGCCTAGCCCCCAGAGCGATACTGCCAAATCACCTTAACCAGCAGTACAACCTTGTTCCGAAGGACCTGCTCCCTACGATCCTCAATACGTACTGGAAACTCTGGAAAGGACAAGTCCTCAGCGATTTCCAATTCTGAAAAATCTAAAACATGAGATGGATCCTGAACATATTTCCTCAGTAAAGAAACATGGAACACATCGTATACCCTTATAAGACTGGGCGGCAAGGCTAGCTGATACGCCGTTTCCCCAATTCGAGCAAGAATGGGAAAAGGCCCAACATATCGCGGACTCAGCTTACCTCGCTTCCCGAATCTCATCACACCTTTGGAGGGTGAGACTCGGAGAAACATGTGGTCCCCAACCTCAAACTCAAGTGGTCTCCTAAGGATGTCTGCATAACTCTTCTGTCTACTCTGAGCTGCAATCAATCTCTGCTGTACCACTCTGGCAACCTCAGCACATTGTTGTACCAGCTCTGGTCCTGCTATCTGCCTCTCGCCAATCTCGGACCAATTCATGGGGGATCGACACGGTCGCCCGTACAATGCCTCATAAGGCGCCATGCCGATACTAGAGTGATAACTATTGTTGTAAGCAAACTCCACTGTGGACAAGTGCCACTCCTAAGAACCTCCCCAGTCTAGGCAACATGCCCTGAGCATATCCTCCAAAGTCTGAATGGTTTTCTCTGACAACCCATCAGTCTCGGGATGATAGGCCGAGCTGAAGGCCAATTGCGTGCCTAAGGCCTTCTGAAAACTCTTCCAGAACTTAGAAGTAAATCTCAGATCCCGGTCTGATACGATGGATAAGGGCACCCCGTGTAGAGAGATGATCCGATCCACAAACAGCTTAGCCAACTTACCGACTGACCAGTCCTTCCTAATAGCCAGGAAGTGTGCCGACTTTGTCAATCGATCAACAATGACCCAGATCGCGTCCCTTCTGCCAGGGGACACAGGTAATCCCATCACAAAGTCCATAGTCACATGCTCCCATTTCCATTCCGGGATCGGCAAGGGCTGCAACAACCCTCCTGGTCTCTGATGTTCTGCCTTAACCTGCTGACAAGTCATGCACCTAGCCACATCCTTCTTCATACCAGGCCACCAAAAGTGCCTCCTCAAACAATGATACATCTTAGTCATTCCGAGATGCACTGCATATCTAGAACGGTGCGCCTCATCTAGGACACTCCTGCGCACGTCCTCCTCGGTCGGAACATAGAGTCTGCTTCTAAACCTGATTATACCATCATCCCCAATTCCACCTCTGGTCTCTAGAGAATCTGCGGTAACTCTGCATCTGCCCTCTGAGCCTCAATTACGGCATGGTACACTGTTGGCCTCACAGTTAAGCTGGCCAACACGGCTCTATCAGCCTCTCGCGAAACCCTAAAGGAAGATTCCACAACCTGCTCAAATAACCTCCATTCTCGAACCATGAGATATGATATGACCATCTTCCGACTCAAGGCGTCCACCACCACATTAGCCTTGCCCGGTTGATAAGAAAGGTCGATGTCATAATCCTTGATGAATTCCATCCACCTGCGCTGCCTCAAGTTTAGATCCTTCAACGTGAATATATACTTCAGACTCTTGTGATCAGTAAAATTCTGAAATTTCTCTCCATACAAATAGTGTTGCCAGATCTTCAATGCAAATACCCTGAACTCCCTTACGAGTTAACCTCGACAAGGGGGCCGCTATCGAAGAAAAACCCTGAACAAACCGTCTGTAATAACCTGCTAGCCTCAAGAAGCTCCTGATCTCAGTTACTGTTGTTGGCCTGCTCCAATCCATCACTGCCTCAATCTTGGCTGGATCCATTGCAATGCCATCACCAGAAATTACATGCCCCAGGAAGTGCACCTTGTCTAGCCAAAATTCACACTTGCTAAACTTGGCATAGAGTTGGTGCTCTCTCAAAACCTGCAATACCACCTGAAGATGTGTGCCATGCTCTTCCTCAGAAGAAGAGTATATCAAAATATCATCTACAAATACCACCACAAACTGATCCAGATAGGCCCTTAAGATCCAATTCATCAAATCCATAAAAGCCGCCGGAGCATTGGTCAAGCCAAAAGGCATAACCAAAAACTCATAATGTCCATACCGAGTCCTAAAGGCCGTCTTACTAACATCAACCTCACAGATCTTCATCTGATAATACCCTGATCTCAAGTCAATATTTGAAAACACCTTCACAGACTGCAACTGATCCATCAGATCATAAATCCTCGGAAGTGGGTACTTGTTCTTTATCGTCACCTGGTTCAGCTGTCTATAATCAATGCACAATCTCAGAGAACCATCCTTCTTCCTGACAAATAGAACTGGAGCACCCCACAGAGAAGTACTGGGACGAATGAAACCCTTATCCAGTAGTTCCTGCAACTGCGCCTTCAACTCAGCGAGTTCGGCTGGCGCCATCCGGTACGGGGCCTTAGACAGGGGCGCCGTACCCGGTGCAAGCTCAATAGTAAACGCAACCTCTTGCTGAGGAGGAAGGCCAGGCAACTCCTCAGGAAACACATCTACAAAGTCACAAACTACGGACACCTCCCAAGGACCGGGACTACCACTAACATCAGCTAAAATAACAGAGGCAAGGAAGGCCTCACAACCACCAACAAGCAACCTCTGGGCCTTAAAGGCAGAAATAAGAATACCTCGAGAAGAGAGCCTAATACCTTGGAAGTAGAAGGTCGGGATGTCCGGAATAGAGAAGCGCACCCTCTTCCTATGGCAGTCCACCTCGGCATAATAAGCTTCCAACCAGTCTATACCCAGGATAACATCAAAGTCGCGAATGGCAAGCACAACTAACTGGGCAGGTAACTCATGGCCCTCAATGGTCAAGGGAACTTCACTCAAACAGTTATAAGACAACATGAAATCCCCAGAAGGAACCTCTACCATTAATCTATCATATATCTCATCAACGGGTGCAAAAAGAACATCTACGAACTGCTCAGAAATGAAAGAATGCGAAGCACCCGAATTAATTAACACATGTGCAGAGTTCCCAAGGACAGAAAGTGTACCTTCCACCAAGTTGGATGCGCGAGCCTCCTTCCTGGTGATAGTTAGAACTCTCCCCTGGGTCCTCGGCTTCTTCTGATCCCCTGGTCCCTACCCCTGGCCATGCCCCTGCGGGCAAAACCTCGCCAAATGGCCCTGCTGGCCACAAGTGTAACATCTCCCAGAAAAAGCAGGACACTGAGTCCCACCGTGAGTGCCACCACAATGCCGACAGGCTGCCTGAAGCCTCTGAGCTGCCTCCTATTGAGCACTGGACACCGACTGACTCTGCTGGTTCTGCCTGGGTCTGCTGCTGCCACTACTACCACTGCTGCTGCCACCTCCTCGAAAGAACCTCCTGAATCTAGAGCCGAGTGAAGACGATCCTGATCCGGACGAAGGAGCTGCTGCTGCTATCTTTCCCCTGCCATGAGCTGGCCCCTGAGTAGTCAGTCCCCTCTCTCGAGCTGACTGCTCATGCTGTGCCTCAACTGCCGCGGCGCACCTAACCGCCGAAGCCAAATCTGTACAACAGTGGGATGCCATAAAACTCCTCATATTGGAACTCAGTCCATCCACAAACCTCTCAGTCCGACGCTCCTCGTCTCCTGAGATAAAAGGCACAAACCTCCCAAACAAAACAAACTTCATCTGGTACTCAAGCACTGTCATGCTTCCTTTGGTCAACTCCATAAATTCCCTCTCCTTAGCTCTCTGAACATGCCTAGGGAAGTACTGTACATTGAATTCCTTCACAAAAGTCTCCCATGGAATCTCCCTGAGACTCCTATCCGCATATGACAAACTCTTCAAAGTGGTCCACCAATCGTAGGCATCATCCTTCAGCATGAAGGTAGCCAATGGAGTCCTCTCAACTGCCGCACAATCCATAGTGTCAAAAGTCTTCTCCATCTCCCTCAACCAATGAACAGCCTCATCAGGGTCTGGACGACCGGTGAAATGAGGCGGCCTCAGCTTCAGGAATCTCTCCAGTGTAGCTGAAGACCCTCCCCGAGCACTAGAACTCTCACTAGGGTCTCGGATCTGGTATCTAGCCATCGTGTCCATCATAGCCTCCATGAAATGTTCCATGCTCGGCCTATCGGCCTCAGATCCACTAGGGACATCTCCCCGCTCTTTAATAACTGGCATCCTCTTCCTAGGAGCCATCTAGTCGCCTACAATCACAAAAATCGAAAAGTTCTAATTAGAATCCTAAAACCTACACTACCGCCATGCCTGTATGGGATAATGTAATTATTTGCCGGATTTACAATATTTAACCTAGTTATTCATTTATTTGCCAGACCGAATGCTCTGATACCAACTGTAATGACCCGCCACCCTATAATTGGAGATCCGATTACTAAACGGGTACTGAATCATTATTTTAGAACCAAACTAGGATCTAGATAAGTCTGGGAAATAAATAATTAACTAAGCTAAACATTCACGTCGCATTGAACTGAAAAGGAAGTACAAGAATTAAAAGTTATTACAATGCAACTGGACACAACAAATAATTACATACTCCAACAGAAAAGAAATAATTAAACGTACATGCCAGAAATAAAATAACAACTACGTCGGGGCATACCGCAGAACAACAGTAGCTGGCGCGTAACTCTAAGCAGCACTCCCCTCGCTAAGCCTGCCTGAACCCTCACGTGAAACCCGCAGGGGTGAGTCTCAACGAAAAGACTCAGTAGGGATCCTTCGATCCCCACCGCCCACTCACGCACCCACAAGAGCAGTAGCACAGATAAAGGTAAAGTAAGCAAGTAAAGCAGTAATTACTACTTCTAATTCTCGATATAAACCATGTGTATTCGAAATGTAACATGCATATCTCAGAAACCGTTCTACCAGGGAACCTACAATCAACGTCTCGGCAAAGCATGCCAACCACACAACCAAATGTAGAAAACACCGACCCGCTGAGACCAAACAGTAACCCCTCGGATAGCACGCTAGCTACTCCGGCCCAACTGGCTCAAGTGGTTACTCCTTTCCTCAGCACGAGTGACACTCCACAGGTACCACTCCTACACCGGTATAAGCGAATCCCGGGGTACACCAGGTGACCCTCTCTCTAGGCGTCACCCCACCACTTCCACACCGGCGCTATGTCCCTCCCACACCGACACAGGGTGGCAAGCGCTACAATTGTCACTTTAGGTCCACATTCGCACGAAACACAACACAGTACGATCCGATCACATAAAAATCCTTATCCTCGAGTACGATTTCAAACATGCAATAAACCAAATTGTCTAACAGTGTGAAGATATGTTAATAGCATGAATTAATGTGATTCTGTCTTGAATCGCGTCGCCCAAGGCCGACGCCATTCAAGCCTCCTAAACTGGTTCATGAAATCTTGGCCTCAGAATATGGCCTAAAACGCGTCGTCCCGGGAAGCCGCCATTTGAAAAGACGTCGCTGTCCTTGGACGCCATTCACAACAGAAGTCCCCTCTGACAGAAACCGTTACCGGGACAATTTATGCCTAAATGGCGTCTTGCTGTCCCGTCGCCATTCTGAATGGCGTCGTCCTAGTGCGACGTCATTTAGCGCCAGAAACCAGGTTTCTGCAACTCGACCCGAGGGTCCCCTTTAACCCCAAATTCGCCCCAAAAATATCCAAAACGGGGAAAATGAAAAGGGAAACCAATCCATCACAGGAAAGCCCACAAATCCACATTCATAGGAACCACCATAATCATCAAGAAAGCCCCTTAACATGCTTATTCTACCCAAAACCCAATATACGCATCATGCTTCAAAGTGGAAAAACATGGTTTTAAGTTGAAACACCACGGGGATCGTCACCCTACTGGTTACTTGAACTCCTCCAAACTCTAAGCCGCCTACCCGCCTCGCCCCACGCCGCCGCCGGTACCACTGTGGACGCCGTTACTCCACCGGGACGTCGGCAGCCGTCCGGAGAGAAAAACGCCGCGGAGGAAATGGAGGTGGTAGTGGTAGGAGTTAGGAGGTCGATGGAGTGGTAGTGGTAGTGGTAGTGGTAGGAGTTAGGAGGAAGAGAGGAAATGGTGGGAGGAAAATGAGGAGAAAGGAAAAAACATTGCCGAGTCGCCGGAGGAAGAGAGGAGAGAGAGGAGGAAGGAAGAAATGAGGGAAAGGAAGGAGGGTTTGTGGGGTCAACCATAAGCTGGGTAAAACGCGTCGTGCACTCCCGACGTCTTTCAGATGAAAAGACCGAGCCGTACACTGACAAGTCAGGGTCGTACTCTGAAAGGCGTCGTCCATCCAAGACGCCATTCAGACGATATGACCGGGGCCGTACTCTCACGACCCAAGGCCAACCCACGTGGCGCCCACGTGGCACAGCCTAAAACACGTCTACATTGTTGGACGCCGTTTAAACTGCGTTGAGCCTACTCGACGCGAAACAGAATAGAGTCCCAGCCCCATCAGGACCTGAACTACGGGATCCGACCTCTAAAACTGACCCAATAACCGGATCCGAAACTTCAATCCTTACACATGTTCTTATGAGAAGGTTTGTAAGGGTGGGTTCTAGTGCGAACTGGTAAACCAAAGATAGATAAAGCCTTTGAATTATAAGAGACAAGTAAGCTTCTCCAGACCATATAAATGCGCGGGGAGCCCATGCAAACAAAGGGTTTGGTTAAGATATGTCAGGTTCCACCAAGTATACAAATGTAACCTAACCATACATGTCCTCCAATTATGTATATATATATATTATCTTCTAAATCGTCCAAACTAACAATCCCTCCTTCTCCCCCACGGGAAAGGGGAATTTTTGTGAATAACAAAATATAACACTTGTTAGGGTCAAGTTGGTCATTTTTATGACATCTCCCCCCTACGGGAGCCCAGGTATCATATACACCTAAAAAATCAAGAGCCTTGAGTACTAGGAGAAAAAGCACCTATACCTATAAAGATTAAGTTAATACCTAATTCTTTCTATCTTTCTTTCTATACATAAGCCACTCGGCCTCATCTTGCAAAGGCAAGGAGGGATCCCCTTGGCTAGTAGGGTATGAATCAAGTGCTTCCAAATCTCCTCAACATAAGGGCAACTATTGATAGTTGAAACCTTTTTTCAAGTCCGTGGGACTCAGTTCCGACCATTTCCGCTAAAGAAAAATCCCCATTCCTGACGAAAGTTCACTCAAAAGGTAGGCGGTCAGACCTAGGACATGTGGCATAGCAAAAGCCTTCGCTAAGGGCTTCTTCATGCATCCAAATATTTGGACTATGATTCATACTACTAATAAAATCTCGTAATCGGACTCAAAAGAAATTTCAAAATGGCCTAAATCAAACAATTTTTCTTCTTTCAGAACTATGTGCCTTGATGGAAGTACAACTATTTCACTGAATTTGTTGAGTCATTACATCTATTCATTAAATAAGTGATGATCAAATGGTTCTTACTCAGAAAACCTTTGATTTGAGTTTTGTTTGGAGACTCTTTGTTGAGTCATCGTGGTTCTAGTATGAATATGAGGTTTCGGGAGACCGGTAGAGCCTGAGGATACTGCTAGAGCGCCTCCTCTGGCCCCACTTGTTCCAGGGCCTGTTGAAGAAGAGGTCACTCTCGGGGCCTATATTGGAGTTCAGGGTTATCAGAAGAGAAAGGCCGTCAGGCCGTTAATCAGACTTATAGAAACTACTCTAGAAGTCCGCTTACTTCTATAATGTTAATATTAATCACTACTGTTGGAATTATGGTTCTTATTTATAGTGACAATTATATGTCTTATGATCAAAGATATTTGAGATTTTTTGCTTATATGAGATTTTCCAATACTTCAATGTTGGGATTAGTTACTAGTTCCAATTTGGTACAAATTTATAAATTGGTAGGAATGTGTTTGTATTTATTAATAGGTTTTTGGTTCACACGACCAATTGCAGCAAGTGCTTGCTAAAAAGCTTTTGTAACCAACCGTGTAGGGGATTTTGGTTTGTTATTAAGATTTTGGTTTGTTCCTCTTTTATTGTTCAAAAGAATACTAGAAAAAAGTAATCCTTATACATATACTGTATGTACATACCTTATATTCGATTGTAGTTCAGAGTCATCCTACAATGACCTAACGATATGCACTCTAATAGACTTTAAATGATTAACTAAATAATCACCTACATTTTTTTCATCATTAAGAAACCGCCATTTCATTTCACATAAGTAAACAAGCATAGGGGATACAGGTGTTAGATAGGGGAAAAGAATACAATGGAAGGTGACAATATACACTTTGGCAATAGAGCCATAGAAAATACAGAAC
Source organism: Zantedeschia hybrid cultivar (assembly GCA_030544215.1). NCBI lineage: Eukaryota > Viridiplantae > Streptophyta > Magnoliopsida > Alismatales > Araceae > Zantedeschia > Zantedeschia hybrid cultivar. The sequence continues at coordinate 6,050,374 of JARZZO010000013.1, read as the reverse complement.
AAATAAGCCTTGGTAGCAAATAGTAAAATACATAGTAGGAAGCACCATAAATCACCAATAGAGGAGATGCTAGAGTATTCCACCGAAGGGAAGATCTCTATAGAGATTAGGGGATGGCTGCTCATCAATCTTTCTAGAGCAAGTGGATTGTTTATGTAAAATTGCAAGTGATTCATTTAGATTTAACATGCCCTTACTTTGGCACATTATCTTATTGAAGAATTAATGAATTTTGAACTGTGTTCACAAGATTTGTATGGATGACTAGCTTCACTGGTATGGATCTATCCCTTTAGAGAAAAGGAGATGGATTAGCCTCGTGTGATACTATTGCTATACTTGAATGCTTGGGTTAGCCTCATGTGATACTATTGCTATACTTGAATGCATGAATGCATGACTACTTGTGGATTGATCCTAGAATGTGTTATTAGAATGAATGATTGAAAATTGGCTCTAGAACAGGTCAATACTAACGATGATAGATTAATGATCATCTCGAAGTGGATCAAGGAAATGGATGATAATTGTTGAATTAAACTTGGCATGGGCTAATAGGGATAATGATGACATGTTGAATTGACGCACTCGGTCTCTATGAATTGGCATAAAAACCATTGATTATAAACTATATCTATAGATGATTTGAATATAACGATTTCAATGATTTTACCTATTGATTGACTATTGGTTTGACTGATGAAATATGACATAGACATGATCATATAAATATAGTTGACTTTTCATGTTTGGTTTTGTGACTTGGACATGATGTGATACTAGACAGATAGTAGAGCTATGATCTGTGAACTTGGTAATGCATGATTTTTGACTTTATGGTAACTATAAGTTTATGTTTACTTTGGAATTTTTCGGACTTTTTTATTTATATCGAGATTTGTTGTGTTTTGTTTAGCCGTAGTTTTGCGGACATTAGTGAGTATGAGATCCCTATCAAGTTCTATTCTAGAGACTCAACCCCTTTATGGGTACATATACTATGAGAAAATTGAAATATGTGAGTGGGCAGTGGCTAATAGGATAGTTGAAAGCATGGGAATCGATATATTGTTATATATGAGTATTGTATATTAGATATGAGTTTTGTGGTTCGTGGCTATGTAATCCATTAATTTTATTATAATTCATAATTGATTATGTTGGAGTTGGGACTGTGTATGAATTATCTAAAGTAGTTCCTATCGATACTTTTCCTATAATTTTTTATTAATTTGTATTAATTACCCCTAGATATTATTTTACGATCTTGATCGTGAATCAGCAATAGTTCGAGATAGGGGCATTGGATCGAGTTTAGTCATGTCCTTGATCACAGGGTATTACATCATTTACTGATTCATAAAATGATGCTCAAGTCTTCTCCATAGGTGGGTTAGCAGTTATGTAACATTTATTCACATTATTCATTTTTGTACTAGGTTATCTTTTGACTTAGGATAAGTTGAAAATAGTATTTTACTATTATATGTTACTATGATAGTAATTGACGTAGACGTCTGCATTAGACCAAAAGAAAATGGTGATTATCAGAAGTGGGATAACCTTTTTGAAGATAATCCAAGCGGATCTAAATAAATATGAACTTTTGGTTTTCAGAGAGGAGGATTAGATGATTTTATCTTTTGGGGGACTGAGAACGAAATCATGTATCATTCGTCTCATCTCTCCCTTACTCGTCATTCACTCTTCTCCTATCTTTTTCCCAACAAACATATTTGCTTCCAAGGTGACCTTGAGCATTAATTTTCTTGTGAGATCAATATGAAAAGAATTTACAAATGGAGAAGCTTTAGAAAGCACCATAAAATTTGAATACGAAGAGATATGGAAGATTGCTAAAAGCACAAATACACAACTTGATGTAGACTGGATCTATCACGATCGGACTCCGAGGTCGGAATCCGGAGAAGAGGATTCGAAGCCGGTTCGGATCGGTGTTTCAGAGGCCCGACGGGAATCCGGAAGGCCGAGGAGGCGGAGGCGAAGACGAGGGTCCGAAGGCTGAAGGGCGCTTCGGTCGGTGCAGGCTCGTCTCCGGGAAGTCGGGGCCGAGGCTCCTTCGGCGGGCGAAGGGGCGGCGCGGATGAAGCTCCTTCTGGCTGTATTGCCGACAAGCGACGAAGCCGAAGCCGACGGTCTGAGGCCGGAAGGGTCTCGGACTCGGCTTGCTCTTGGATAGTGAGCCCAAAAGCCCTTTTGTCGGACGAGGGGACAACGCGGGGCCGAGTCTCCTGTCGCGGGGCAGCCGTCGCACGGCGTCGAGACCAAGGAGAGGAGTCCGAGGTCGGCGGCCGAGACCGACTCGGGAAGGTCGGCGATGATTCGAACCGAGCTCCTGCAGGAGGGAAAGAAGAAGAAACCGGTCAGCAGGAGTCCCGGGCTCTGGCCCTTAGGAACCCCCTCCGACGGTCAAGTCAGCTTCTGAAGATGATTCGATTCAGAAGGCAAAAAGTAACTTTAATGCTAATTGGACCGTAGTCCTTAAGGGTCTCGGAGGCAAAGAATTGTATACCTTTGGCAATAAATAGCGGTGTATTTATAGCAGAGGATGGAGGTTGGTTAATGGTGGCAGCCGATATAGGACTATGTTTGGGCTTACTGGTAAACCGCCATAGTGCCTGATCCGCCACCGGAGTGGGCCGGACTCGGCTATCGGGACGAAGGGGGTTGGGCCGCCGATGGGCCGAAGCCTGCTGGGCCTAGGGCTGCCGCGCTGTTCCCGGGCCGTAGGCCGATGGGCCGCTGACGGACCGAAGCCTGTTGGGCCGGGAGCAATGGTGCCGCTTATGGGGCCGAGGACTGCTGGGCCGCTGATGGGCTGGAGGCTCCCGGAGGGCCTGATACTGCTGTTGTTAGGCTGAACGGGATTTGGACTTGTTTTAATAGGCCGAATCGGATTCTGCCTCATCACAACTCATTTTAGAACATGAGTAAAAAAGTCGACATTGAGAGGATCCCTGAATCTCTCTAACTACTAAAAAAAGCAGCAAAGTGGGAGATGGCTTCTACATGCCATATTATCTATGTGAGGCTATAGTAATATAAAAACTAAAAGTGTGATAATTGTAATCATTTTTTTTTCAAGTGCAACAATTATCATCTAAATTATTATTTCTTTGTTTATATCTTATCCATAAAAGATCTCATACTTTCCTTTTAAGTCACACTCTCGAATGCAAGCTAAATTAAGAACGCATAATATATACAAGGTGTCTCGGATGACAAGTCCACGGCAAATACCCATGTGGGGTGGTTAGTTGCATTGTAATGCAACCTTTTTTTTTTTTTACAAATAGATATCTTTATGGTAAAAATATATTAAAAAAAATATTTGGTGGATGCTACCAAAGTATATTTTGATAAGGTCTTTAACTCACAAAATAAGATAAAAATAAAATGAGATGAGACCCTATTTTTTTTTTTATTATGTAGGCACCTTTCATTATAATTATATAAAATATTATAATACAATCAAACATCTTATCTTTTTTTGAAATTCGAATAAAATCTAATATTTTTCTCTCAATAAAAAGATAACCTTACATAAATTGATAATTTTATTTATACCTAATTAAATGATAATTTCAAACTTAAGTCAATTTTCATGAGAAGTAATTCTATGGACCTAAGGACATATCTTAGGGCACACCTACCCCCAAGTAATAGGGAGATATTTATTTTCAGTTGACCCAAACTCGTGACCTCTCAAAGAGACGTCAAGGGTTTAAAAAATTCTATTTACCTGACAGGCTGACGCCATTACTTTAGCTGTTAAAAATATTTGTACCAAACGGAATATGAAGGATATTCTCTATGGGGAAAATGCTGATGCCACTTTAGCTCCGATACCCAAAGCGGCTAAAATCCGTCGGATCTCATTTTCCTCCGATCCAAGCAGCCCAAAGTGGGAGATGAGAAGTGCAAATCGCGGAAATGGTACAGACGGTAAATATGGCAAAACATGGGAGCGAAGAGCACCGCCAACCCTATCCTTACGGCTGCCAGATCGGACGCTGCGTGGTCGGGCGGCTGCGTCCGCCGTCACGCTCGCGAGTTTCGCGGTAAAAAAGGACAAAGGATTAAAAAATACTAAAAGCGCTAACCAAAGGTCAAAAAGGATAAGACGTGTTCCTTGTTCCAGCTGTCATTTTCTCCCCGGGAATTCTCGCCGCACATCCTTCTCTTTTCTCGCGTCCAGCTCATGCCTCCTTGCGTACTATCCAATGAGTCCAGGGGTTTATGACATGTTACGCCTCGTTTTGTAAGATGTTTTTTTTAAACAATTATATGTATATTCTTAGAATTTTTTATTTTTTTATTTTTTTAATTTAATTTTTACTGATATATTGAAAAATTTAACCGTAACCATCTAATCAAATACATCGTTATTTACATATCAAAACTAAAATCTCAAGAGATGAGATCAACTTTAAGAATTAATCTAATAATTTTTTTATTTTTTAATATTTTTAGATATTAATTTTGTATATATATCCGATCGAACGGTTCCAATTGATTTTCATAATCGGATTGTGAAAATTAACACCCCGAGGATGAAATTAAATTTAAGGATGCTATTTGAATATTTAAAAGTTTATAAAAATTTTTAACATAGAGCTAGTGAATTTTTGAGGGAAAGTGCACCTAAATTAGATGTGTCCGAGACGCGTTAACATTAAATATCCGAAGGCCTCCAACTTGGTTAACGCCCCCCATAGAATTAATTAAATATATCAAGATCCCTCAAGTTTCATTTCTCTGAAAAAATATTCATAATTATTACTTGATATATGATACAAGACCATCTAGATCTATTTATCAAGATCTTTTGCCCTACGCTCTCTGATCAGTAATTTTTTGTTATTCTTCTTTTTATTTTTATTACTTGATATAGATAGATGCTAATGTAATTGAAAATATCTGTATGGGTATCTAAACATTAAATATCCGAAGGCCTCTAACTTGGTTAACGCCCCCCATAGAATTAAATAAACTTGGGATTTAGGATTTCATAGGTCGCAAAATGGTAATCCAACAAGCTTGTTTCTTTTAAATATCTGTATGCGTATCTAAAGATTAATATCTAAATAACGGATTATGCCACTATCGTAGCGCCACCCCCCCCCCCCCCAAAGGCTATATAATTATACGGCATGGGGCCCAACAAGGGACACCATGCGGCAAGATAATGTTGTCTAACGAATGTCGCCAATTAGTTGAAACCTTTCAAATAAACTAACAATTCCTCTTTGCATTGTGGATCAGACCTGGCACTTGGGGTTTGTTCTGATCTGATCCACTACAAAAAGATATTAACAACTAATATGATAATGGTTCCCCCCGGCGTAGTGCCGTGGACACCGCTCTTCGCTTGTGATGGAGAGACTCCAAGTTCAACCCTGCGGAGGTCTCTCGCAAGTGACTGCATCCCTCCCCACTCTCATTTCAGCATGTTTAACTGAGTTTCAAACTTGAGTTCCGCTGTCAGTGTTCCCCTCCTCAATATCTCCCTAGTCGTTCGGATTACGTTTAAAAAAAAAAACTAATATGATAATGAGTACCGTACAGCATGCCAAAATATATAGAACAAGATTACAGTGGATGTTTATAGGATGTTTATAAGTTTTTTATATATTAACTGATGATATTATTAATATTTTTATTTAATAACTTTCATATATTCTATATAAAATAATAATATTTTAATTGAGGTGAAGTTTAAAGTAAACTCCCATAATAAAGTTAAGGGATATATGAAAGTATCAATCTTACAGAAGATTATCTAAAGTTGTAGAATCTTTTTAAGGATTATTTACAAAAAACCCCTTTATATCTACGAAAATAAAAGGCAGAGGAAATAACCAAAGTCCATGGATCAGACTGCCATTCTTATCCAGATCTTTTGCTTTAGTTGGGTTAGCTGCGGCTACTGGAAGTCGCGGACGATGGATGGCATGCTCGTAATTAGAGTACAATTCGTGGGCCCTTAAATTGTGTCGTAGAAAACTATCCAGACGCTCGCGGGCCCATTTCGGATGCAACGTGAATTGTTGTGGATAATTATTGTTATTATAAAATGTGTAATAAAATAAAGTTATCTTACGATATAAATTAGAAAAAAAAAATCCCCTCCCTCTCTATATTACTCTTCGTCCACCGTGACAGCGGCCAGCAGCAGCTGCTGCTTTGGATTTGGATGGAGACAGAGGAGTGCAAGACTGAGACGCACAACTGAATCAGCTCCTCCTCTCTCTCTCTCTCTAGAGCTTGCTATGTCTTTGCTTCAGTGGGGGGCGATCTCTGCGGTCTTCGCTCTCTTGGCAGGTAGGAAATCTCGTGTGGGGTGGATTAATCGGGCCAGTTTATGTTTATTGCACGAAATGGAAAGAGTTTGTGGAAAGATTCCATTTTGTTTCCAAAGTTTGTTGCTTGCTGAAGAGGGAGGCGAGGAAAAGAGAAGGAGAAAGGGTGGGATTTCTGCCATTTCGAGGAAACTGGATAAGGATGCTTTGGGGTGGAGATTTGGAGTAAGGGGGTTCTTCTCTGGTTCCCTTTTTAAGGCAAATTTTGCTTTTGAGTCATATCCCTTTGCCTTTTCCTACATATGGCATACAAGTAGGAGACAGGGACTCCCGCTCCTCCCCTCTTATGAAGAAAAAAGTGTTTTTTATTTCTTTTCTGGGTTGTTCTTTAGGTTCTTTGTTGATGGCTGAGGTAACTTAACTAAACATGTCTTCTTGATCAGGTGATCGCCCTGCTTTTGGACGTTTTGTTGGATAGATCAGAGTCCACCATGAATCAAATGGCTTGGCTGTAGCACAGTAGCAGAGGTTGGATTAACAAGGAGAGTAGAGAAGACTGTTGGGAGGATCTGCTGCTGCGGAGGCATTTCGGCAGCTAAAGGGTACGGCTGAGCCCTCTCCTGCTTCTTTTGCGGACTGATGAGAAGTTCTTCTTACTGGTGTTCTTGGTTTTGATCCGGAGCTTGAAGATGCTGTATTGCCTTCTTCATTTTCTTTGTTTCTTTGGATTGTTGTCTCAGGCTAGATGTGTGGTCAACCCATAACATATAACATGAGGGCGTCTAGTTGAAATGGAGTCTATGTTATGCCTATTGCTCCTATACGAGGCTATGTGAACAGCCCTCCCTCATCACATTTGTCCCTTTTTTTTGGGTTTCGGGGGGTGGTGGGGATTTCAGTTGATTGAGTACTTTCACGTATACCATCAGACATCTGGACTTCCTGCTCAAAGATCATGCACCAGTTAGTCTTTTCTAAAAGGTGACGTTGGTTACATCCACGGTGGTGGTGACTGCTGTAACCTGAATAACATTTTTGAGATAGCTGAAATCTAGTGATGTCGTTGAAATGAGAAGGATTAGTGAAAGGTTATTTTCTGCATCTTCGTTTGTTATATCTTTCTGCTGATGAATCATTTGTTTCTTTGTCTGATAGCATCTTCTTGTGGGGATTTAGGTAATGATCGGTATAGATCCCCCCATTTCATGGATGTTCATTTGTTTCCCTTTTCACCTTTTTCTTCATCCCCTGGTCCTTGTAGTTCAGATCACTGAAATTCTTAGTTCATAAAAAATTCACTTGATATGAGAGAAAAGTGACAATTGTCTACTCTATGAGAAAATTGCATAGGTGTAGTATAAGATAAATGGGTAATCTACTTACCTTATATAGTTAGACGCAACTAAAGTGAATTTGTTCTTTCAAAGTAAATATAAGTAATTCTTGGGAAGCTGCCTAATTTGCATTTTTCTCTGCTTTACACAGGTGAAAGTCATTCAAAAATCCTTTCTTGAAGGACACATAATAGCTTTCCTTCTTTGTTTCTTGATGAACTATCAAGATACAGAGCTCTTTGTGAATCATGGTATACAAGTCCTGTTCAAACCTTTTGGACTTGGCATCCGGAGATGTATTGAATTTTCCTCATTCTCCTGGAAAACTTCCTCGAGTGATGACTGTCCCTGGTATCGTTTCTGGCTATGACAGTGACGATGAAGCTGGCCAAGAACGGATAATTTTAGCAGCTAATTTTCTCCCTCTGATTTGTCAAAGGGACCAAGAAGAAGGCAAATGGTGCTTCATGAGGGATGAAGACTCGCTTCTGCTTCAGATGAGAGATGGTTTTCCCCCTGGAGCTGAAGTTATATATGTTGGTTGTTTGAAGGAGCATATCAGTGCAAGTGAACAGGAAGATGTTGCTAGAGAGCTTTATCAAAAGTACCGTTGTGTACCAACATTTTTGGATCCAAATGTCCAAAAGAATTTCTATCTTGGATTTTGCAAGCAGCAATTATGGCCCCTTTTCCATTACTTGCTTCCGGTATCACTAAATCTTCATAGACGGTTTGATCGTGCTCTTTTTCAAGCCTATGTGGCTGCTAATATGGAATTTGCAAAAAAGATCATTTCAGTCATGAGATCGGATGATGACTATGTCTGGGTTCATGATTATCATCTAATGCTTGTCCCCACATTTCTGAGGAAGCAAATGAATAGAATAAGGCTGGGATTTTTCCTTCATAGTCCTTTTCCATCCTCAGAAATATACAGGACGCTGCCAGTTAGAGATGAAATCCTTAGGGGATTACTTAATGCAGATGTGGTTGGTTTCCATACATTTGATTATGCTCGTCACTTCCTTTCATGTTGTAGCAGGATGTTTGGTTTGGATCATGAATTGAAGCGTGGCTACATAGGATTGGACTACTATGGCCGCAAGGTGACCATCAAGATTCTTCCTGTGGGTATCCATATGGGCAGGCTCGAGTCCATATTGAATTTGCCTGATACAGTTGCTAAAATTAAACAGATTAAAGAAACGTTCAGGGGAAAAAGGCTAATTTTGGGTGTAGATGACATGGACATCTTCAAAGGAATCAGTCAAAAGCTTTTAGGCCTAGAGTTGCTTTTGAATGATCGCCAGGATCTGCGAGGAGAAGTGGTCCTTGTTCAGATTGCGAACCCTCCAAGGGGAAATGGGAAGGATATCAAGAAGGCAAGGGAAGAAATAACCACAATTGCTGAAAGGATTAACCTTAATTATGGTAGTCCAGATTATCTTCCAGTTATCTTGCTTGACAAAGGTATGCGTTATTATGAAAAAGTTGCCTACTATGCTGTGGCCGAATGTTGCATTGTCAATGCCGTTAGGGATGGGATGAACCTAATCCCATATGAGTACATTGTCTGCCGACAGGGTATTGAGGAAATAAATAAAGCTTCATTATCAATGCTCACAAGCACTCTTATTGTCTCGGAATTTATCGGTTGCTCTCCATCTCTTAGTGGAGCTATAAGGGTCAATCCTTGGAATGTTGAAGAAGTGTGTGATGCTTTGGCAATGGCTGTAAGTTTGCCCTTCCCTGAGAAGGAATTCCGCCATGAGAAACACTATCGTTATGTTAGCTCCCATGATGTTGCTTATTGGGTCCGAAGCTTTACCCAGGATCTTGAGAGAGCCTGTAGGCATCACTATAACCACAGGTGCTGTGGTGTTGGTTTTGGTTTGAACTTCAGAGTTGTTGCCCTCCCTTTAAATTTTAGAAGGCTAAATCTTGATCACATTGTCTCATGCTATAAAAGAACTCATAGAAGGGCACTCTTTCTGGACTATGATGGCACGATCATGCCACAAGGTTCTATAAACAAGGCTCCAAGTATGGAACTCATCTCCATTCTTAACAGCTTGTGCACTGACACTGCAAACACAGTCTTTATAGTTAGTGGAAGAGGACAGGATCCCCTCAATGAGTGGTTTTCCCCTTGTAAGACCTTAGGAATTGCTGCTGAGCATGGTTACTTTCTAAGGTACATGAACCTTTGATGTCTTATTCTTCTAAGTTATATATTATCTCAATTGCTGGATTGGCTAATCCCATTCCTTTCTTTCTATAGGTGGAATAAATCGCTAGATTGGGAGTCTGATGTTTCTTTCGGTAACTTTGGTTGGAAAGAAATTGTGGAACCAGTAATGAGTTCATATACGGAGGCTACAGATGGTTCCTATATAGAATCCAAGAAGACTGCATTGGTATGGCATCATCAGGATGCCGACCCTGACTTTGGCCCCTGGCAGGCAAAGAAACTATTGAATCATCTTGAGAAGGTTCTGGCAAATGAACCAGTGGTCGTTAGCAGAGGTCATCAAATTGTGGAGGCTAAGCCCCAGGTTCGACTTCCATTAGCCAAGCTTCCTTTTTTCTTTTCCTATACATTTTCCATTTGCCTTGTTCAGTGACAACAGACTGTTCTGTACCACACAGGGGATCAGTAAAGGGTTTGTTGTTCAAAAGATCCTTTCAGCATTGGGCAGCAATGGAAAACGACCAGATTTTGTTATGTGCATAGGAGATGATCGATCTGATGAGGACATGTTTGAGAGCATAAATTCTATTATGGCATCAAGTCAATTACTTCCCGTTGAAACTGAAGTCTTTGCCTGTACAGTTGGCCAAAAGCCAAGCAAGGCCAAATATTACGTTGAAGAAACAAGTGGTGTGATCACTTTGCTGCGAGGCCTGAGCACTGCACTGGCTCAAAAGCCAGAAACCACTGAACGTGTTTCATTTGAGAAAGCCTCAAGATATGCATGAGAAATGTTCTTTTTCTCAACACTTGGGTATATAACCGAATCCTGCCTATCCACCAGCAAGTAGGTCATCTTTTACTGTACATGTGTAGGCCTTTTACAGCGCAAAGATAGGGGTGGTTCTTGTTTTCCATCAAGAATTGCCATAGAAAAGGCATATTGTCAACAGTGTGATTCTGACTGGAATCCAGTAAAAGATCACAGTGCTAGTCAGTTCTAACAATTTTCCAAGGTCTTGCTGTGTTTACAGTTTCATACGTCATAGAAGCTGGAATGGAGGGCAGGATCCATCTGTACAGGTTTGGCTTTTCCCAGATGGATTGATGTCATGTCATCAAAACGTTCTATATTTATACTATGTGACCTATCCAGGTGTTTGATTCTTGTTTTATTTTACTAGCAACTTGAAACTTCTTAGATTGAAGAAAAAGTGAGGTTGTCAGAGAGGATTTGACTTTTCTATTAATCTAATAGCTTAGTCGCATCAGATTTGGCTATCGCAACATGCGAACCTGCATCTCCAGTTTACATTTTGAATGAAGAAACCAGGGCAAACATAAATCCAAAACATGGCAGTCATTGAGGTTAGAGCTAGCAGTTGAAGCTCAGCAAAATTCTCGATGAAATGGCAGTATCGAAGCGCTCATCATCATGAGCATTTGTATGGGCGTGTTTAACGCAGCTTTTAATTGTAAGTACTTCTAGATTTTTATCTGGTTATTTAGTGAGGAAAAATATAGATGTTGGAAGCCACTTTTGTAGCGACTTGAAACTTCTTAGATTGGAAAAAAAGTGAGGTTGTCATAGAGGATCTGACTTTTATAATAACTTAAAATTAGTTATAATTATTTCGCATCCATCTTTTTTCATGTTATAAGGGGAAGTTTAAAATAACTTTCAATTAAAAGTTACGTCAAATATGCCTTAAGAATGTAAGAGGTTCTTTATAACACTTATTGCGAGAAAGGAAGTTAGGCTTTCGTCAACAAGGTATCATTTGTTCTGGCTCATGGACTTCACAATTTTGTCTTTTTTGATAAAATGGTCTTTATTGGAAGGAAAGTAGAGTCTTCTTTATAAACACATGATTGCCTTCTCAACAATCGATACAGAATTATTTAATTTCTATTTTTATTTTTTTATATAGTCTCTTGAGAAGCCAAGCATGTGTATATGGGTTGCTATTCCCACATACGGTGTTAATGTTGTAAGAAAGAACTTGCGCTCTCGCCAACAAGGTATTGTCCGTTTTGACCCGTAGGTTTCACAGTTTTGTCCAGTAGAAAAAGAGTCTTAGTTAGGAGGAAGGTGAGGACCTTCTGTATAAGCACATAATTCCCTTTTCAAAAACTAATACATAATTCTTTAGCACAATATTGATATGTAATCTTCCAATTTGCACGATAACGAGATTGTTTGGGTTTTGGGCTGATCTGAAGTGTCTATATGCCATATAGTTTGAAGGAAAATGTATACTCAGCCTCAAGTAACCGATGTCCAGTTTTTGGGTCAAAATCAAGCTTCTACTTGCAATCCAACATTATCCATTTGCAGCACTATCAAAATGCATCTATCCCTGAAGCAAGTTCCATGGAGCTCGTGTTAGCTTCGGGAAATGCCAGAGAAAGGAGGACTTCTTTCTTAAGCATCCTAGGACTACGTCAAGGATGAAGTAAGGATGAACATGGAGGTTAAAAAATGTTTGCATTGGCCAGTCTGTGCTGGAGATTCCCCTAAAACTTGATGGCGTTTGTTTACATCATCTGGAGAGAGAGAGAGAGAGAGAGAGAGAGAGAACATTTTTGGAGAAATTGAAAGCTAACAGCATGTTTGGTTGCCGTATCAAGTACCTGTATCAATATTATTTTTGATATTAATATTAATAGAGTTTAATTTTGATGTTTGGATGTCCAATATTAATTTCAAAATTCCTTCAAGTTTAAAGTCTGAACTGTAACAGATTTAATATAGGTGGGAACCTATATTAAATATGATACGAGTCCTCGAGCCCTGCCCCATCTCACCACCCTGACGGATCACATATTTTCCTGTCCTGGGCTACCAACCACTCCACCGCCTCCTTCTCCTTCAAGATCCACCATAGCAGCATCGCCTGCCTCCTCAATAGCTACCGTCCGTAGACTCGTCTACCATGCCTATGTCGACGGCGCCGGCAACCTCGTCGATTGCCTCAAGCGGTTGTAGTCAGGTTTGGCCGGGGGAAGTGGGCCGACAGCAGTCATCGGCGGGAGATGAGGCACCACCTTGTTGACGTTGAGGACGGCGAGGGTGTCGCCCTCCAGTGCCTCCCAGGTGTTGGCGAGGATGTCGTCAGTTTGGGCGAGTGCCTGGCCGTTCTTCACAAAGTAGGTCGTGCAAGTTCGCTGGGTCACGAAGCCACTGTGGACTCCAGTTGACTGGCAGCGCTGCAAGGCCCGCGGCAATGGAGAACTCGATGGTATCGACGGAGGACATGACTACAGAGCGGAAGGTGGCGCAGAGTACAAGCATCGCGACCAAAGAGGTGAAGAGGATGTAGTTTGGAATGCCGCCCCTCCGTCGAAGCTGTAGAGATCTGGGAAATATTTGTGGCTTGTGTCATTGTAGAAGATTCTCCAAGAGCACTTACAGCTCGGGTTTTGGCATCTTCCTCCATCAATGGTGGTTGCCCACCATCTGTTCGATTAATTTCCTCCAGGAGAAGAGAATTGCAACGATGGACAACGAAGGAGGATGTAGAGGAGACGGCGGAGGAGGAGGACGCCGAAGATGCTGCTGAGGTGGGCAGGGGGCTGCCGTGGTAGAAAGATGCTGCTGAGGTGGGCAAGGGGCTACGGTGGTGGAGGAGAAGTATTAGAGGATAAGCCGGTGGGTGGCGCTGCAGTTGGGGTACTTGTTCTTGGTGGAGGCGGCAGGGAGAACAGGTGGCCATTGATCTTGATTTGAATTAGTTTTGGATAGAAGATTAATATCATTTTTAATATTATTACAACTTCATTCAAACACTTATATCATATCGATTTTAATACTGATACTTAACACTTCAAAAGTATTAATATCATAATTGATTCTGTATCAAATCTAAAACTCCAACCAAACAAGCTGTAAAATAGTGTTGACATATTGTTCTCATGAGGGATTAAAAGTGGGATACTTCTTGGCTATAGGATGTAGAAGAGAATTTACATCATCATAGGACCTTTAGGATCTTATTTCAATTTTATTTAGAGTTGGCTACATGAATCTTGTTTGCTGATGTAGCCGAAGCTATCGCTAATGGATTCCGAAGGCAGAATCTGGATATGAACTGAAAGACCAGTTACCAAAGCGGACCCGGACGAAGAAGTTGACGAAGATTCAAGCCGAGACTCCTACGAGAGGAAGAACCTATCAGTGAGGGTCCCGGGTTTCAGCCCAGGAGAACCCCCTCCGATGGTTAAGTCAGCCTCTGAAGAATATTCAATTCAGAAGTAAGGAAGAAAGAAGCTTGAGTGCTTAAGGTGTACATTTTCCGTAATAAATAGCCTTCTTTTTATAGTAAAGGATGGAGGTTCTCTTCTTGTTGCAGCCGATATAGGACTATTTTGGGATTTGAGAGGAAATTATCGAAATATTCCGTTAATAGGCCGATAGCTAGGTAGCAGTTAACCGGAATGGGCTGGACCTACTTCGGCCTATTATTTGCTATGACTGGGCCGATTACGGTTGTTAACAGAGCCCACCGCTTGGGCCGAATCTGAACTATTTCAATAAGGCGCCTGGGCTGTTTCTGTTCGGTTTACTTGATGGGTCGAATGAGATTCGGTTGTCTCTCATACATTGGGCCGGCCCCCTAGTGCTGGGCCTAATCAGATTCTCCCCCATCACAGGGCCCCCTACTCTCGTCGTTCTCAATTTTATGAAACGCCGAGAGTAAAATCCAAAGTCCTTACGGAAAGATAAAATCCGATAGATGATCTTCGTCTGAAACTGTTATCGACATTCTTCTTTAAAAACTGGGAGTCACGGCCTCGTCTCAAGCCAGCCGAGAGTTGGTGACAAATAGTCTCGTCTCAGGCCGAGACTAGGTCACAAACACCTTCGTCCCAGGCCGAGACTTGGTGACAAACACCTTTGTCCCATGCCGAGACTTGGTGACAAACACCTTCGTCCCAGGAGTGAAAAGGTAGGGTTACCAGAACATTTTGGGGCGCCAAGTGATAGCAGAAATGACTTTGAATCTCCCGTCTTCACGGTCGCATCACAACAAACACATGACACTGTAGGTGCTTAGAATGACCGTGTGATTAACATGAAATATCTATGTTGTTTAGGTGTAAACTAACCTATTAAAAACAGCAACTAAAGTGCAGTGATCGCCAGAAACTTTTAACTTAAAAGTTTCAAAAGAGAATATGATCGCCTACCTTTCAAAACGCGGAAGATTGAGTCCTTGGTTCCCCTTCCTCAGCCGGCTGAAGAAAGAGAGCCCTTTCTTTGTTTCTTTTTGTTCTTGCTGTGGAATTTGAGGTTGAGGATCGTCCAGAAGTTGTGTTTGATTTCCCTTTTTTGATCTCTTGTTGTTGTTGTTGAGTGCAGCAGAAACAGAAACAGAAAAAAGAATGAAGAAACAATGATGAGAATTTAAATAGAAGTAGTATCTGAACTAATCATGGTTTTAAGCATATTTAAAACAGCAAACTCACTTTTTTTAATGGCTTTGAAACCCCTTAAATCAAGTAGGTTTTTGAAAGATTATGATGTGGTGTGTGTTTGCATGAAGTGAATATGAAAGATGAAACTAATGAAATGAATGCAGTAATGAAAAACTTATGCCCAGTTGGTTGAAGCTCTTGAAAGGATGAAGATCTTGAAAGGACGCCGACTTCTGGAAACGGCAGCGCTCCGGCGTTACGACGTTGTTGCTTCGATCTTCAAATCGCTATAACGCTATGGCTCAACTCAACTTAATTCTCTTTTTCTCTTTTTTTTTAACATGCAGGGTATTTATAGGCATTTCTTGCGTTCGAGATTAACATTTGAAAACTCCGAATTTATCCATCTTAACCGACAGATAAATACTGATTAATTCATCTTTATCTGTAATTATCTAAAACGCGTCCACCTTGGCTGACGCCTTTCAGATTAATTAAGATAAGGATAAACATTCGGGAAAACTTATCTTTATCTTTATTAGGTAAAACGCGTCCACATGCGTAGACGTCTTTTAGACTAATTAAGATAAGGATAAACATCCGGAGGAGAAGTAGAAATAGCCTAGGAAACCTAAAAAGCGTCGACCTTTAAAGACGCCTTTTAGTTAATAAATCAATTAATTAAAATTCAAATTTAAACGTTAAAACAGGAATAAACTCTAAATGGCGTCTACATTGGTGGACGTCTTTTAGAATTCTTCATATTTTAACTCAAATTTGAGCTAAAATCAATTCAATTGATTAACTTAAACACATCTGTTAAACCCGACACTCAAAAAAGATTAATAAAAATTAATTAACGATTAATTATCAGACCATTCTGAGGCATTATTATATGATATGAAATTTACTCGAAATGACGTCAAAATTAGCGTGTCTACAGCTGCCTCACCTTGGCATCGTCTTTGCAAGGGAGTGAAATGAAATGGAATGTACTGAAAAGGTGATGCCAAGGTGTGATGAGACACGCTCTTAACATCACATGACTAGAATTTTTCTCAAAATTATCAATGAAGATAGCTCAAGGAAATCAATGGAATCAATCCTGTCTGGATGAGGTAGACAAGGAAATAAAATAAAGTCGATCAACCTCCTCGGAGTGGGAAGTACCCCAGGTCGTAGACACTGTAGGTTTCATCATGGGGAGCGTTTGCCAGCCAATGTGGACGTGCTACAGCCATGATGGATCTTAAAAGGAAACAAGAATATCGGATAAAGAATCCAATCAAGGATAGAATTCCAAGGATATCTTCAAGCGAACCTCAAAGATAATCAAGATACTCAATTCGGAATGGAATATTTCATATCATGTTTGAAATTATTTTGATTTAATGGTCTGAAACTTAATCAGTAATTAATTCTTATCACAATGATTTCAAAGTCCTACATGATGCATGCTGGGCTAAAAGAAAAATATAAAGTCAAATAAAATATAAATTAATCAAGGATAATATTGTTAAATTGTCATTAATGAGTCAAGATACCAATTCTTGTAATTCAGTGCTAAGCCGAAGCTCGTTTATCCACGCACCGTTTCACAAAAGTGGAACCATCGTCCCCACTAATTAACAATCCAACGGCCTATCCGTGCGATTAAGAATCCTCTGGAATTATCACTGTTTTTGTTGAAGGGGAACTTAAATTCCAGTTTCATCAAAACCACAAGGTCCTTGATACAGTCTAATAAATATTTAATATATAGTAATGCAAATGCAAAATGATTACATGGAATAAGTACAAGGATAGAAATAACCGTCTTTTTAGCCACGGTCGGGACTTGAATTCCACAATGGGATTTTCTTGACATTTCCAGCTTTGCTCAGGCTTTCTTGAATTTCCTGCAATCAAAATTATTAATAATTCCAAACAAATATTCAATTTAAACATCAAAAACCACAGAATTTCGGGAAAATCATATAAAAGCTAAAACGCGTCGTGTCGAGCAGACGCCATTCAACTTTGAAACGCGTCAGGTATCCTAGACGCCTTTTACTCACAGAAACAGGTTTCTGGTTGTTTTCAAACCGAATTCCAACTCTCTTCAGGCCTTGTGTCCTGTATATGACTTGAACAAACAAGTTAAGCATCTGTTTAGGTTTAGCCCCTTGCCTGGTTAAGTAACCGACTACTTGATCCTATCCTTGGTAGAAGGGTCAAGGGGCATAGCCTTTATTAACAAAGGTAATAAGAATAACCAGACTTAAGCAAAATGCAACATACAAGCAAACGTATGCTCACCGAAAATAAAATGAATGAAACACACTAAATGCCACAAGCAAATGCTAATTGAAATATTTTTGTAGTTTTGAAATATTCGTTTTTGTTTGGGTTTTGAAATATGTATTCTTTTTTTAGATTTTTGAAAAATGTATATTTTTTTTGAATTTTTGACTATGTAATTTTTTTGAATTTTGAATTTTTGCATATACATTTTTTTTGAATTTTTGACATATGCATTTTTTTTTTTTTTTTTTTTGAATTTTTGACATGTGCATTTTTTTTTTGAATTTTTGACTTTTTTTTGAATTTTTGCATATACATTTTTTTTGAATTTTGACATATACATTTTTTTAGAATTTTTGACATATGCATTTTTTTTGAATTTTTGACTAAAAGACCAGTATGGTACTTAGATCAAAAGATCATATTCATTTATTAACTTAATTTTCAAATTGTTCTTTAACAACTTAACTTAAAACCCATCGTGTTTGAACTTGTGTTTCCATTCGTGATCCCATTTGATGATTTGACCCTTAGTCAATCTAAGCCATTCTTTAAGCTTGAAGTACACCTCTTTAGAAAGAAAAGAAGAATAGATTTAGAAAGCCCATGAGAAGGTTCCGGAGACCTAAAAAGATGTCCCTTTCTAACCCTAATATCTGTTGGGGTTCGGTCATTTTCTTTCCGGGGTATTTATCGACCTTGCGTTCCCTTTTGTTTCATTTCATGGCCTTGATGTAACGTTTGTAGTGTAATGGCCTTTTGATTTGAATTTGGCTTTTTGCCTTGCTTTTGCTTTTCTATTCTTTTCTTTTTTTGCTTTGCTTTGGAACGGATCTCCCCCATTTTTTTATGACGGCCTCCTACTAAGATGGCGGGTATTCTTGGTAATCTATTCTAAGCCTCGTTCCGACATCATGGGCCGAATGTAAAACAGAATTTTATTTAAAAGAAATGATTTGTACTTTACACTCTCAGTCAAGCTTTTGATATTCTTAAGGACTTGGCATCTCTTGTTACTCACGAATCAAACGTGTCAGTGTGTGCAGTAATGGGTTTGAAGTTAAATTATTCAGACTAACAAAGAAATTTGAGTTTATAAATTTTTTGATTCCACTGGTCTTTGTACCATACTGACCGACTCTTTAACTTAAGGGTAGTATTTCTTAAGGTGTAAACCATTCCAGGGATGATTTAGTTCTTCTCCTTCTGCATTAACCAAACGATAAGCATTACCAGGATAAGCGTGCGATACAACATAAGGTCCTTCCCAGTTGGGTTGGAGCTTAGAACGCGGACCACCAGGTTTTACAAAAATTCTTTTAACGACCATTTCTCCGACTTTGAACTTTCGTTCAATGACTTTCTTTTGATAAAAACGTGCCAATCTGTTTTGATAAACTTTTGCATGATTAGCAGCTGACCATCTTTTCTCGTCTAAAAGTTCCAATTGAGTAAGAAGTGCTGAACGATGTTCATCAATGGAGAATTTCTTGTTCAATTGTACTCTTAATGACGGTATAAGGATCTCATATGGAACTACCGCCTCCATTCCAAATGTTAAGGAATAAGGAGTTTGCCCAGTAGGCGTGCGGATTGAAGTTCGGTAGGCCCATAGAGCCTCAACCAATTTTTCTGGCCAATCTGCGAATTTGTTAGATTTACACGTCTTTTTGATAATTTTTATCAAAGTCTTATTAGTTGCCTCTGCTTGGCCATTGCCTTGCGGATAATAAGGAGATGAATGATGCAATGCAATTTTATACCTGTTGCAGAGGTCCTTCAATTCCTGTGACACGAACTGCGGTCCGTTGTCGGTGACGATGGTACTTGGAATTCCGAATCTTGTGATGATGTTCTTCATAATGAATTTGCAGACGGTTGATGCTTTGATCTCCACGTATGCTTCAGCTTCTGCCCACTTGGTAAAGTATTCCGTTGCTGTGAGAATGAAAGATTTTTGCTTGATGCCGGAATCTGGATTACCAAGAGGTCCAATAATGTCGAAAGCCCACATGGAGAAAAGCCATGGGGAAGAAACAGGATGGAGTGAAGATGCAGGAGAATGAATTTTATCGGCGTGAAGTTGACACTTGGCACACCTACGGACATATCCTACGCAATCTTCTTCCATGGTTGGCCAATAAAATCCTTGTCTAAGGATCTTCTTTGCTAGCATCTGTCCATTAACATGGCCACCACAAACTCCACTATGAGCTCCTTCCATAACCTTCCAAAGCTCATCTTCGTCTAGACATCTCAGAAGAACTCCATCAAAACCTCTCTTATATAATGCTCCCCCAACTAGGGTGTATCGTTGAGCAACTCTCCTGATAGCTCTTTTCTCCTCAGTTGTAGCTTCTTCAGGATACGATTGATCTTCACAATATTTTGCAATTTCATAATACCATGGCTTCTGTTCATCATCCATCTCTTCTAACAGCTCCATCAACATGATTTCTCTTTTCTCCACAATACTTCCATCTTTGAATTTCTTCAGCAACTTCTCCTTAGTTCTAAGAAATAAAGGATCTTTCACGGCGGGTGAAAGACGCCTATGAACTATGATTGATTCAGATTGCTTGCTGATAGGAAAATCAAGAGAAGATGCAAGTGAAGCTAGAGCGTCAGCTAAGATGTTTTGATTTCTAGGGACATGGACAAAGATCAATTTAGTGAAAAGCTTCGAGTAAGCAGAAGTAAGTTCTTGATAAGGCTTGAGCTTGGGATCAAGAGTTCGATACTTGGTCAGCACTTGGCGAAGAATTAATTGGCTATCACCCACAATCCTGAGTTTAGTGGCACCATGCAAATGAGCAGCCTCGAGACCAGCAAGAAGTGCCTCATATTCAGCTATGTTATTGGTGACTGGAAAATCAAGCTGAAAGGCTTGTGGAATGGTGATACCTTCAGGTGATAACAGAACGATTCCGATACCCTTTCCATGAGAATTCAGAGCTCCGTCAAAATGCAGAGTCCACATATCATCTCTGATTTGATTTACGGACATCAGTTCCTCATCCGGAAACTCTGATCGCACTGGATCAAATCGAGGAAGGGGATGATGAGCGAGATGTTCTGCTATGGCATAGCCCTTGATCGCTTTCTGTTGAATGTAAATGATATCGAATTGGGATAGAAAGCTTTGTCATCGCGCTAACCTATCAGTAAGAACAGATTTCTCCAGAAGGAACTTGATCGGATTCATCCTAGCGATGAGATGGACTTCATGGGCCAGAAAATAATGCTTTAATTTCTGAACAACCCAAACTAATGCTGCACATGTTTTCTCCATCGCCGTGTATCTCTGTTCAGCGGGGTTGAGAAGTTTAGAGAGATAGTAGGCTGCCCTCTCCTTTCCTTCTTCATCCTCTTGTGCTAGGACAGCCCCCACTGCATCATCCAGGACAGAAATATAAAGTATCAATGGTTTGCCTGGAGATGGTGGTCTCAAAACAGGAGGACTTGCCAAATAGTCCTTTAATCCATCAAATGCCTCCTGACACTTATCGTCCCAATTGAATTTGACTCCTGGCTTGGTAAGCTCGTAAAACGGCTTACACCTTTGTGAGTGCTGGGAGACAAAGCGGCGAATAAATTGTAACCTCCCGATTAATCCTCTCAATTCTTTCAAGTTTTTGGGAGGTGGCATTTCTCTGATAGCCTTCGCCTTATTGGGATCGATCTCAATTCCCCGTTTGCTGACAATGAATCCAAGCAATTTTCCTGAAGATACCCCGAATACACATTTCTTGGGGTTCATCTTCAACTGATATTCTCTCGATCTCTCTAATACCCTTGCCAAAACTTTGGCATGCTCAGCCTTCGTTTTAGACTTAACCAATAAGTCATCCACATACACTTCCAAATCTATATGCATCATATCATGAAATATTGCCATCATGGCCCTTTGATAAGTAGCTCCAGCGTTCTTCAATCCAAATGGCATGACGACATAACAATATGTTCCCCAAGGTGTAGTGAATGAAGTCTTCTCTTGATCCTCTTCTGCCAGCTTAATCTGGTTGTATCCTGAAAATCCATCCATAAATGATAAGGTTTCATAGCCAGCAGTGTTATCGATGAGTACATCAATATGAGGCAATGGAAAATCATCTTTAGGACACGCCCGGCTTAGATCGCGGAAGTCAATGCAAATTCTGACCTTCCCGTCCTTTTTCATAACCGGGACTATATTGGCCACCCATTGTGGATAAAGGACAACTCTAATGAATTTGGCTTTGTGTAATTTGTCGACCTCTTCCTTCATCTTTAGAGCCATTTGTGGGTGGAATCGCCTTAATTTCTGCTTGACCGGACTAACTCCATCTTTTAATGTTAACCTGTGTTCAACTAAAGATGAGTCTAACCCCGGCATATCCTCATAACTCCAGGCGAAAGTGTCCTTATAATCCTTAAGCACTTGTACCATTGCCTTCTCATCCTCTGTAGAAAGATTTTTACTGACGAGGACAACCTTAGGTTCGTCTTCAGTCCCTAAGTTTATTTCTTTTGTGGGCTCTTCTACGGCAGCTGAAGGTTCATCAAATCTCTTCACTCCACTGGCATATGCCTCCGCTGCGTCCTCATCATCTTCCTCATCTTCAACGATGGGGTCCTTTTCATGTACTAACTCATATACCCCGTACCCATCATTGACTGACTCATCATCTGTACAATCTTCTGGCATCCGAATTGGATCTTCTAAAAGCTGAGGGATTAAAGAGCAAAAGGAACATTTATCAGCCAAATCCTGGAGGTATCTTTCTGGAATTTGCCTACCCTTAGGCTTCCTAGACTTCCTAACCTGCCTAAAACTAGACTCCCTAACTTCACTAAACTGCCTATCATAACCTAAGGAAGACGAAGCAGGATAAAAATCCTGGGATACAAATGGAAATACAGGGGAATCCTCCCGTGGGGAGGGACAGAGTAGATCTAGGAGAGAATCTTGACCGACGGACCCACGCGATGGGGTGTAATCGGACAAGTAAGATGTTTCCTCGATGATGATTTGGGAAGAATTTGTTGTAAAATTGGCGTTTTTTTTGGACCATCGAGGAATTAAACATGAAGCAGGAGTAAATACAGATGGGAGGAGAATCGGACGGAGGAAGCGGCACCAAGGCCAGAGGATTAGGGGGATCATATAGTAATATGTCCCAGATCAGATTATACAACCTCTCTAGGTTGAGAGGGGGTTGTGGAATAAAGTCCCGAGGGGACAGAGTTATCATAATGGGCGGAGCCCGTGGAATATCTTCAATTATGACCCGCGACCAAGTCGGGGTCAAGAGTAGTGTACGAAAGAGAGTATGGAGCATGAAGACATGTGAAGGATATGTCCCCCTCCATAGCAGATCTGTTGTATAACCAGCTTCATAGGGGTCATCTGGCTCCCCTTCATCAGCTTCTTCGGACAGCAGTATCCGCTTGTCAAAGATTGTGCCAGGGCTCTCAATTAGCTCGTCAATCTGCGGTGGCCACTTGGGTTCTGCAGGATCCAGGAATAGTCTGTTCAGCGCTATGTATAGGTCCCTCAGGTCGAACCATCTGTACCATTCGCATTCAGGGTCATGGAATTTCCTCCTCTTCATAGGCCGCAGAGCCTCCAAGGATTGGTA
Organism: Zantedeschia hybrid cultivar; assembly: GCA_030544215.1. Classification (NCBI taxonomy): domain Eukaryota; kingdom Viridiplantae; phylum Streptophyta; class Magnoliopsida; order Alismatales; family Araceae; genus Zantedeschia; species Zantedeschia hybrid cultivar. The sequence goes on along the minus strand of JARZZO010000013.1, from coordinate 6,027,204 downwards.
CGTAAGTAGTTCGGAACAATGTCTGGCCAAATCCCTCCCATATATGTCATGGAAGTCAAAACATGAAGTAATGACCACCATGTTGTCGTGACTAAGTATGGGCCCTTTCACAAAATGAGTATATAGAGTCCATGTTAAGGGATCTCGGCCTTCTTTCATTGGTGTGGACATTGTTTCTAAGATTTCTTGACCATCTTCTTGCTGAACCCTGTCTTGCTTCAGTTTGCTCGGCCTATAGCCCAGACCGCTTCCAGGTACTGCCCGATGATCTTTAACAGGAGTGGTCCTGCCTTGCAATTGTGTGCCCAGACCTTTCCCAGGCTTGTAGCCGTTCTTCATCATGATTCTCCATCCCGGGGTACTCATGCACTTCCCCCTTTTGATAGCATTTAATGGGTATGGAGAAATGGTAGCGGCTTTCAAAGGATCAGCCACTGGACGGTAGACCTGTAATACCGACAGAAAAGGTTGTCGGCCAGGTAAAACAGCAGATTTAATATTCAATGTATGAGCAGCAGCAAGGATCGGCATGCTCGTCACTTTAATAATTCGTCCTTTATAAGGGAATTTGAGGCATTGGTGATTCGTAGAAGGAATCGCCTCAAGAGTTTTGATATAAGGACGTCCCAGAATGGCATTTATGGAAGGGTCGATTTTAGAATATGAAATTCGACCTCTGCATGACTTACTGGACCTAACTCTACCTTTAAATAAACCATTCCCAGAGGGGAACGGGTAGAATTGTCATATGCCGTAACTGAGATGGGGCTAGGCAGCCATTTCTCCTTGGGCACACCGCATAGCTCCAGGGTCTTCGGTGGTAAAACGTTAATTGAAGCCCCTGTATCAACCAGGCATGCATCCACGGCCTTCTTGCAGATATTGACCGTGATGCTCAGAGCCATGCTTCTAGCGGCTGGCGGTGCTAGTTCCGATGTGTGGAATGTAATTGAGGGCTGATCCCCCTGAGGAACTAGTAGTGCTGCAATTTTCTCTACCGGCACGTCTTCGTTGACCATCACCTTCTGTAGGTATTCCATTAAGGCTTCTTGGTGAATCTTGGACCTTTTAATCAATTCAAGTACAGTGATCCGTGCCGGTGTTCTGTCCAGATGTTTCAACAAGTCGTATTGAGTGCCTGGTGCACTCTCTTCATTATGGGCTTCCTCGGTCGGCTGTGATGGGCCGTCTCTGACTGTGGACTGAGGAAAGACCTTGTTGAAAATCCTTCCACTCCGGAGCGCATGTTCCTCGACCGTGGAGGATCCGGGTGACACCTTGAGTACTGCAGAGTCGGGTGGCGTAAGCGGTGCGGAGGGTTGATGCGTAGGTGGTGGCGTTGGGTTAGGTGGTGATGGCGTAGGGTTAAGTGGTGATGGCGCGGTGCGGATTAAAGGCCTAGATGGTTGGATGGTAGATGGGTAAGTGGTTGGCGAAGTAGGGAAGGGTACGCGTAGTAATGGTTTGGATGGTTGGGGCATATCTGGGTAGGTGGTAGTGGTAGCGGGTGAAGTAGGAAATGGTACGCGTAATAGTGGCCTAGATGGTAAAAGGGGTGCGTTATTGGTTTGCGGAGGGGTATACGATGGAGGCGTAGGAGTGCGGGGCGCAATGGGTCTAAGGAAGGTGGGTAGTGGTAATGGGTTATTGGGTGAGGGCGAGTGATATGTGGGTGTGGGTAGAGGGGTGATGGTGACGGGTTGTGGTCTGGGTATGTGGATGGTGCGGCGTGGTAGTCGTTCTGCGGTACTTTGAACGTGACCCGTTGAGTAGAGAGAGGAAGAGTCCTCTATCCTCCATTGTTGCCCACGACCAGCCTCAGACTGGCTGTTCGTTAGAATGGGAGCAACCTGGTTCTGGTTCTGGTGCTCCGGGAGTGGATTCTGCACTATGCCCATGTTGGGTGGTGCTGTTGCTTGTGCCGGTGGTCTTGCTTGCTGCTGCTGTTGCTGCTGCGGTCTCCTCGCCTTCAAGGCTGTTATGTATTTCTTCATTTCCTCCCAGTCTATGCCGCCCTGCTCGTTGAGATCATGGATATAATCTCTGAATTGGAAGCAGGTGTCAATGGTATGCCCAGGTTGCCTGTGGAAGTAGCAATACCTGGACGTATCGGCATTTTGAGGCCAGACGGCCTTCTCCCTTGGCAAAACTAAGGCGTTGGCTGCCATTAAGGCACTGAAGATATCCGCCAAGGATTCTGGGAGGGCCGGGTATTCTGCCCTTTTCGGGCCTGGAGGTCTCCTCTGCTGGTTGTAGTCACCAAGAGGAGGGACATTGTGGTACGCCGGCGATGCGCGCGGCTGGTACTGTGGCTGTTGCTGTTGCTGATACTGCTGCTGCTGTGGTTGCTGGTACTGCTGTTGCCGTTGCGGCTGTTGCTGTAGCTGTTGCTGGTTTTGATTCTGATTCGGCTGCTGGGGCCGTTGATACTGTTGTTGGTACTGGGGGTTCTGCTGCTGTCTGTACCCTTGCTGCTGTGGCCTCTGGTACTGCTGCTGACTCCTCACGAACTGGGGCGAGTTATTGTTCATGGTGCTCACTTGCTCATGAGAGAGCGTTCCCTCAGTAGTCGGACCTGTGCTGGAAGAGTTTGGCACTGCAGGCTTCCGAGGCGGAGGCCTGCTAGGTCTATGAGGATCAAAGACGCTAGAGAATGTAGCATCCTTGAAAGCATTCTGGCAGTACCGTGCTCTTTCATAGAGCTCTGCCATGTTAGTCAAATTGTTCAAGGAGAGGACGAGCTTGAACTGGGGGGTGGCATTAGAAATTAACATTTTCACTTGTTCAGATTCGGACAAGTGATCCTTCACCTTTTCAGCCAGACCCCGCCACCTGTCAGCAAAGCTGACAAACTCCTCATCAGGTTTCATCTTTTCTGCAATGAGGTCCGTGATAGACAAGGAGGGTGCAACTCTTTCCTGGTATCGTTGAATAAATTTGCGTGAAACGATACCGTAATCCTCTACTTCTGAGGGTTCCAGGGAAAAGAACCACTCGAGGGCTGGTCCCTCTAGGGATCTCCTGAACAAGAAAGCCAATGACCTCTTATCATTCTGCCAGAAAGAGGATTCGTACATGAACTCCTTCAGGTGCGTGAAGGGGTTACCAGTACCGTTATACTTTCGATACACTGGCATTTCAGAGGGTGGCAGATGGAACACTGGCAGGCTCGGTAAATTGATTTCTGGCACAGCTTTAACCCCCATCATCTTCTGGAGATTGTTGAACTGCTCATCCATGCGCTCCATCTTGGCCAGCAACGTCTGCGTGGTCAGATCTGCCTGGGGAGGAGGAGGAGGAGGAAGTACTTGATAGGCCTGCTGCCTAGAGTACGTTGGACAAGGAGGATAATAAGGATGAGGTCCGGCAGAGCTTCCGCCATGCCCGAGGGCATTTTGATGAATAGGCGTTTGCGGTCTAGCCGGTTGTCTGGATGATGAAAATTGCGGCCCAGCTGGCCGAGAAGTAATATGAAGGCCTTCCATGGCCTGATGGATATAAGGAGGAGGAGGTTGTTGAATGACAACAGGGGGAGCCATAGGGTTCGGCTCAGCAGGCTGCATGGGTGCCTTCCCCTTCAAAATAGACTGGATGGCCTCGAACTGTTGAGGGTCCAGTCGGGAGGCAAGAACTCCCAGAGCGTTGACGAGATCCGTAGGATCAGAGGGTGAGGGATCATTCTGGTTCATGTCCCCCTCAAGATCAGGATTATGGACCGCATATTCATGCGGAAGAGGATCAGGATATTGATCACGTGGAGGCAAAAGGGGTGTCCGAACATTCCCGTCTAGACGATACGGAATGGGGATAGAACTACGGGAGGCATCAGCATCTCTCCCACTCTCATAGTTGTACTCAGAATTCCGAGGGGCATTAGCATCTCCCTCGTAATTAATCATGGCGTCTGGAGCCACACTCAAGTCCCTACCTGATCGTAGCAACATGATGTTAGATTCCCTTTTCAAATATTTAATCAAACAAGTTGTACAGAGATTAATCAAACAAGTGGATGCTTAACGTGATTTTAGGATTCCTTGTTGAATTATTTGAATTGGATTAAACCACAATTTCGCTCAGGGAAGGATCCTAGTTTCAGTTCAGTTTCCACCGTTATTCTCTAGGGTTCTCTCTCACAACGCTTTTGGAATCTAGCCGGGACTTCAATTGGTACAACCAGCCCGATGATCAAGGAGGAATACCTTGATTTTGGGGACTTATGGAGGTCTCAACGTCAACTTCTCTAGTCTGATCAAGGGACCAACCCAATCAGAGAGAGTTGCTGACGTCGAGAAATGTGTTCCTAAGAAAAGGAGGGTTTTAGCCTCAATGCGTATATCCTGCGACCTGGATGGCCTCTAATGCTTAATAAAGTAATGGGTAGCTAGCACTCAACCACAGAAATCTGGAAACTGAAAAATAATTAAGAAACTGTCTGAATTGCGTCGATTATGGTCGACGCTATTCAAAACAGAACTTAATTCTCTCGCAGAGAACAGATGCAAACAGCAGAGAAAGCCTGGAAAATAACTAAAAACTGTCTGAATAGCGTCGATTATGGTCGACGCTATTCAACACAGAACTTAATTATTTCGCAGAAAGAGATGCAAACAGCAAAGAAAGCCTGGAGGATAAAAGGCGTCTAGAGGTGACGACGCGGTTTTGAAACGCGTCGCTGTTCCTGGACGCTTTTTAGTTCGCAGAAACAGATTTCCAGAAGGATTTTCTGGATCGAATCCTCCTTAAACAGGGTAAAATGCAGTAAACAATCGACTCATGCAAAGATTTTTTTAGTTTCAGATTTTAAACAGGATGATTTACTATCTAAACAACTAAGAAATCACGCAATCACACAGCATTTCATCACAAAAAACAGCTTTTTGAACTAATCAAAGGGGAGGCAAGATCTTGCCACTGGGGTGTGCACGTGGTGCACGAGGGAAATCAATTAAACTAAACACTCACCAATTGGTGAGGACGTGTCCAGAGACACAAGTGGTGCACCGTGGGTGCCCGATATGATGATAGCAAGAACAAAAGGAAACTAAAAGATGGCGAGACCAAGTCCCACCGTGATCGCCAAAAAAAGCTGTAGGTGCTTAGAATGACCGTGTGATTAACATGAAATATCTATGTTGTTTAGGTGTAAACTAACCTATTAAAAACAGCAACTAAAGTGCAGTGATCGCCAGAAACTTTTAACTTAAAAGTTTCAAAAGAGAATATGATCGCCTACCTTTCAAAACGCGGAAGATTGAGTCCTTGGTTCCCCTTCCTCAGCCGGCTGAAGAAAGAGAGCCCTTTCTTTGTTTCTTTTTGTTCTTGCTGTGGAATTTGAGGTTGAGGATCGTCCAGAAGTTGTGTTTGATTTCCCTTTTTTGATCTCTTGTTGTTGTTGTTGAGTGCAGCAGAAACAGAAACAGAAAAAAGAATGAAGAAACAATGATGAGAATTTAAATAGAAGTAGTATCTGAACTAATCATGGTTTTAAGCATATTTAAAACAGCAAACTCACTTTTTTTAATGGCTTTGAAACCCCTTAAATCAAGTAGGTTTTTGAAAGATTATGATGTGGTGTGTGTTTGCATGAAGTGAATATGAAAGATGAAACTAATGAAATGAATGCAGTAATGAAAAACTTATGCCCAGTTGGTTGAAGCTCTTGAAAGGATGAAGATCTTGAAAGGACGTCGACTTCTGGAAACGGCAGCGCTCCGGCGTTACGACGTTGTTGCTTCGATCTTCAAATCGCTATAACGCTATGGCTCAACTCAACTTAATTCTCTTTTTCTCTTTTTTTTTAACATGCAAGGTATTTATAGGCATTTCTTGCGTTCGAGATTAACATTTGAAAACTCCGAATTTATCCATCTTAACCGACAGATAAATACTGATTAATTCATCTTTATCTGTAATTATCTAAAACGCGTCCACCTTGGCTGACGCCTTTCAGATTAATTAAGATAAGGATAAACATCCGGGAAAACTTATCTTTATCTTTATTAGGTAAAACGCGTCCACATGCGTAGACGTCTTTTAGACTAATTAAGATAAGGATAAACATCCGGAGGAGAAGTAGAAATAGCCTAGGAAACCTAAAAAGCGTCGACCTTTAAAGACGCCTTTTAGTTAATAAATCAATTAATTAAAATTCAAATTTAAACGTTAAAACAGGAATAAACTCTAAATGGCGTCTACATTGGTGGACGTCTTTTAGAATTCTTCATATTTTAACTCAAATTTGAGCTAAAATCAATTCAATTGATTAACTTAAACACATCTGTTAAACCCGACACTCAAAAAAGATTAATAAAAATTAATTAACGATTAATTATCAGACCATTCTGAGGCATTATTATATGATATGAAATTTACTCGAAATGACGTCAAAATTAGCGTGTCTACAGACACGTGTCAAACATCCGGCCGAGTAGCCGAAAACACAAGAGATCTCCACCGTCAACAGTCATCACTCGAATTACTGCAGTCTCGGCTCTCTGTCCGAGAACTCACCTGGATCACCGTCACTCCGGCCTCCGATACGGGGATCGGGACACGTGGCGGGCATCCGGAGGAGTAGCCGAAAGCACAGGCTACTTCCGGCCGTCGATTACCTCTCTTCGATCCCGCAGCCTGCTCATCATCATGGCAAAGGATGGAACACGTGGCAATCATCTGAGCAAGGGGGAGGCGAAAGGTTGGAGGATCTCGGCCGTCGGTTTGACGCCCGATCCCCTTAGGTTCCCCTATAAATACCGGCTTCGTTCGCCTCAAAATTGTTCCTTCACTTTCTCTCTCTTTTTTTCCGCACCAGAGCGTTTCTGCGAGTAGCGCCGCGCACGTCTTTTCTTCTCCGGCTGCGAGTGTTCCATCGAGGCCGTCCGGGGACGTCTTGTCAATCGCAGGGGAGTTCCTAATCTGAGGGTAAGCCTCAACTCTAGCATTTTCTTCTTTTGATTCATGTCCAGTAGTTCTTTTTCGGCCGAGAGCAGCTCGTTGTGCTCTTCGTCTAAACCTACTTCCCAATCTTCTCTGTCATCTCCCTTTTCCTCGAACTCTTTCCTTTCCGTCATGGCGAACGAGACAGAATCGGTCCCTGCTCCTGCCGAGCCTTCCACAACTGGCCGCTGTCAGGCCGAGAAGGTCTCGGATGTGGCCTGTGTCCTCAGTGTCGAGGAGCTGACGAGCATAACTAATTATTATCTGATTCCATCTTAGATGACACATGTTCGGCCTGGGAGGTATACAAGAGCCAACTCTTCTCGGCCGGGCTCTTTCTTAATTTATGAGCACAGCTTTCGGACAGGCTTTCGTCTTCCCCTTCATCCTTTCGTCGTAAAACTCTTGAGCTTCTATGGATTGGCTCCGTCTCAGTTCTTTCCGAATTCCTGGCGGACAATTTACGTCTTTTTGGCTCTTAATTCTATACTTGACTTCGTCCCTTCTGTAAATCTCTTCCGTTATCTTTTCAAAATCAAACCCTAGGGGAAATCTTCTTGGTTCTGCTTCGTTCCCCGCTTCGGCCGAGGGATCTTTTCCGGGAAGCCCTCGTCCATTCACCACTGGAAAGAGAGTTTCTTTTTCATTTTTTTACCGGAGGGGAATAAGGGTGTCTGGCCCTTCCCCACCGAATGGGGGCCCTTGGCCGAAGGTATTTCCGATTGCCCCTCTCTAAACCCCGAACAACTCGCTGATGCCCACCTCTTCGAAGATGGCTCTCCATACAGCATTGCCGAGCTTCTCGAGGATGAGGATAGGCTCATAGCGATGGGAGCCTGGTCGGACCCGTCGCACCCTCTTGCCCGAGCTTTTCCCTACCTTCCTCTTGGAGATGCCCCAAGAGAAACCGTGGCGAGGGCTACTGCGACTAGAGCTCCGGCCAAGGTCCGTCGTTCGTCCAATGAGGGCGCTGAAGCAATGGCCGAGGGTAAGTCGGCTCTGGGTCATACAATTGTCGTTGAATTTCACCTAACTCTTCTTCTGTTTTGCTTTCAGAAATGTCTGGTCTTGGAAGCCTCATGGGCCGGATTTCTCGGCAATCCCGCCATCTCGACCGTCCCAGCCACGTCCTAGGGAAGGGAGGTCGGCCGAAGGGATCTCGGCCTCGGATGCTTGCTCGGCGCGACAGACGGTAGCCTCTGCCGAAGGCCGCGTGGCCGCTGCCGCTCTCGAGAGGGAGCGATGGGAGGGCAAGGCAGTTGCCGGGGGAAGCGAGCAGTCCGAGAAGCGGAAGTGCCGGGATGATCGCGACGAGAGGGGATCTGCTCCTATGACCACGAAATCAGTCGCAGGACGGGATGCTCCGCTCGCTTCGTCTCCCCAACCGCAGAGGGACGACTCCCCTTCGGCCACAGGCGCTGCGACGGATACGGTACTGTCGTATCCTTTCGGGGCGGCCGGGACCCACATGTCTCGAGAGTATGGGCACGAGCCATGGCGTCCGGACACGGGGGTCTTCACGGATGACAATCTGGATGACTCCCAGACATGTTTGGCCTGGCTCGGGGCCTGATCATCCCGATGGCCGAAGACGAGATCCGGAAGCTTTCTTCGGAGGGTCTGTCCCGGCAGTGCGTCCGCCACGCCATCCAAGTGAGACCTCTCTCTTTATCTTCACTTCTTTTTGGGTGTTTCCTTTAGTGGTCTCGACTTATGTTTTTTTTTCTTTCTGTTGTAGGCCACAGTCATGTGTGGGGCTCTCGCTCGCCGTCAGGCTCTCATCCAGCGGAAACTCTAGGATGTAGACCAAGCCGCGGACCATCTGGCCGCAGGCAAGGTGGCCTCGGTGTAGCGGGACCTCGAGGCTAACATTGATGCCCTTATTGGGGCAAATGTGTGGCTGCGGCCGACCTGGACGGACAAGGAGGTGGTTCGAGTAGCCTCCGAGGCCCAGGAGAAGGCCGAAAAACAACTAGATCAGGCCCGAGCGGAGATCGAATCTTTAAAGGTCGAGATCCAGGACAAGGAGAAGGAGCGGGACGAGGAATGCTGTCGTCACGCCGAAGTCGTCTAGGCCCTGAAAGCAGACTTAGAGGCCAAAACAAAAGAGGCCGATGATGTCGCTCGAATGGCCGTGGCGAGGTATAAAAAAGGTCCGGAGTATGCTGATGAGATGCTCGATGCCGGGGTCAAAGCGGCCGCAACCATGTTCGATCTGGGGATGGCCATTGCCCAAAAGGCTTGTCCGAACACAGATTTGACTGGTTTCGGCTTCCCCACCGTAGAAGAAGGCGATCAACTCTTAGCCTGGTGGCAACAGCTTAAGGCCGAGAGGATCCCGGCTTCTCCGGAAGATGCGGCAGCAGGTTCGGACCATGCTTCTTCTCCTCCGACGTCCCCAGGCTACACTCCTGTTGATGTAGATGGCGATGACGCTGATAGCTGATCCGAGGGCTTATCCCGGATGTTTTGCTTTTGAGTTGCCGAGGCCGAGTACATGGCCTACTTTTGTACTTTTCATATATATAGAAATGATTTATACTTACCTGTGCCATGCATTTTGTTTTCCTCGGGTATACTATCCTTTGGCCGGATCAATGACATAACATCCTAATATGATAACCGAGTTCGGTCTTGTATGTGCCCGAAACCATGCTGCTCCCGGTACGGTTTGCATGGCCGAAGCCACTCCTGGTACGGTTTACACGGACTTAGAATAATATCGCTCCCTATACAGTTTGCATGACCGAAGCCACTCCCGGTACAGTTTACACAGACTTAGAATAATGTCGCTGCTCCCGATACGGTTTGCATGGCCGAAGCCACTCTCGGTACGGTTTACACGGACTTAGAATAATGCCGTTCCCGATACGGTTTACATGGCCGAAGCCACTCCCGGTACGGTTTACACGAATTTAGAATAATGCCGCTCCCGATACGATTTGCATGGCCGAAGCCACTCCCGGTACGGTTTACACGGACTTAGAATAATGCCGCTCCCGATATGGTTTACATGGCCGAAGCCACTCCCGGTACAGTTTATACGGGTTTAGAATAATGCCGCTCTCGATACGGTTTGCATGGCTGAAGCCACTCCCAGTACGGTTTACACGGGCATTAGAATAATGCCGCTCCCGATATGGTTTGCATGGCCAAAGCCACTCCCGGTACGGTTTACATGGACTTAGAATAATGCCGCTCTCGATACGGTTTGCATGGCCGAAGCCACTCCTGGTACGGTTTACACGGACTTAGAATAATGCCGCTCCCGATATGGTTTGCCTGGCCGAAGCCACTCCCGGTACGGTTTACACGGGCTTAGAATAATGCCGCTTCCGATACGGTTTGCATAGCCGAAGCCACTCCCGGTACGGTTTACACGGGCTTAGAATAATGCCGCTCCTGATACGGTTTGTATGGCTGAAGCCACTCCCAGTACGGTTTACACGGACTTGGAATAATACAGCTCCCGATACGGTTTGCATAGCCGAAGCCACTCCCGGTACGGTTTACACGGACTTAGAATAATGCCGCTCCCGATACGGTTTGCATGGTCGAAGTTACTCCCGGTACGGTTTACACGGATTTAGAATAATGCTGGACACAATATTTCAGAACAAAGTGTTTATTTAAGGTGTCCGGTTGAAACATTTTACATAAAATAACGCCGAAGACGCTCTACATTCCAGGTGCGAGGGAGAGGTTCGCCCAAGAGGGTCTCCAACCGATAGGCCCCTCGTCGGATTACTTCTTTCACCCGATAAGGGCCTTCCCAGTTTGGAGAGAGCTTTCCTGCGACTTCGGCTGGGTTGGATGCATAGGCGTTCCGCAACACAAGGTCTCCGGCTTCAAAACTTCGAGGCTTCACTCGAACGTTGTGATATCTTGCCATGCGTTGTTGGTATGCTGCAAGTCGAATGCGAGCCTGATCTCTGGTTTCTTCTATTAGATAAAGGTGATCCCTTAAGGCTTCATCATTATTCTCCGGATCATAGGCAAGAACCCTTGGCGATGGTAGGCCGATTTCAACAAGAATAACTGCTTCCACTCCGTAAGCCATTCGGAATGGGGTTTCTCCGGTAGGGGTTCGACCTGTTGTTCGGTAAGCGCATAGAACACTCGGTAACTCTTCAATCCATCGGCCTTTAGCTTCGCCGAGACGAGTTTTCAGTCATCGTAATATGCTTCGGTTAGTGACTGCGGCTTGGCCATTCGTCTGAGGGTGAGCTACCGAAGTAAATTTGTGTAGAATGCCGAAGCTTGAACAGTTGTCCTTGAATCGGTTGCTGTCAAACTACTTGCCATTATCTGATATGATCGCCCGAAGGATGCTGTAGCGGCAAATAATAGACTTCCATATGAAGGTCTATGCATTATTATCAGTGATAGACGCAAGGGGTTCAACTTCAACCCACTTGGTGAAATAATCTACTGCTACAATAAGAAATTTTCTCTGGCCAGTAGCAATGGGAAAGGGTCCCAGAATGTTAATCCCCCATTGGGCGAAAGGCCAAGGGTCTGACAGAGGTGTTAAAATGGTTGCTGATTGGTGAATGAGAGAACCGAACCTCTGGCATTGGTCACAGCGGCAGACGAGAGTAGCTGCGTCCTCTCGGAGTGTCGGCCACCAGTTCCCTTGCCTTAAGAGTTTATGGGTCAAGGCCCTTCCTCCTGTATGTGCTCTGCAGATTCCTTCATGTACTTCCCAAAGGGCATAATTGGCTTCGGTCAGGCCGAGACATCGGAGGAGCGGCCGGCCGAATGACTTCTTATATAACATATCATCTAGAATTACGAAATGAGAGGGACACTGCCGGATGCGTCTCGTCTCTTTTAGATCGGACGGGAGCTCCTCTCGGAGGATAAAAGCAATTAATGGAGTCATCCAGGTTTCACCTTCGGAATCACTCACTTGCATGACCTTGGATTCTTGGAGACTTGGCTCAAACAGATCTTCTACCAAGACTATTCGGCTTCCTCCCCCATCATGTGGTGATGCTAGTCGAGAAAGGGCATCAGTTCGAGTGTTCTCGGCTCGAGGGATCCGCACGATCTCAAAAGAAATGAATTCATCAATGATTTTGCGAGTTACTTGGAGATAGGACGCCATTAATGAGTCTCGGGCCTCGTACTCCCCTGTGATCTAGCTGGCGATAAGCTGAGAGTCGCTGAATGCCTTTATCTTCTGTCCACCGAGCCTTCTAGTGGCCCGAAGGCCTGATATGAGGGCTTCGTACTCGGCGGCATTGTTGATGGCCGAGAAGGTGAAGCGCAGAGTGTACTCTGTGACGACTCCTTCTGGCGACGCCAGGATCCACCCGGTGCTACTACCCGAAGAGCATGCGGATCCGTCAACATATAGTTGCCATTCATCAGCCGAGGATACCGGAGCCGAAGTGCTTTCGGCTTCAGGATTTGTTCTGATTATTTCCGGTTGAGGGGCCAAAGACGACTCGGGAGTAAGCTCAGCAATGAAGTCGGCTAAAGCTTGAGCTTTTATTACAGTCCGAGGTCCATAGGAGATATCGAACTCCCCCAGTTCGATCGCCCATTTTGCTAATCTCCCGGACACTTCCGGCCAAGAGAGAATCTGCCTCAAAAGTTGATCCGTGAGGACCTTTATTGAATGTGCGAGGAAATAGGGCCGGAGCCTTCTCGCGGAGGCGACGAGGGCCAAGGCCAGCTTCTCAAGAGTTGGATACCGAAGCTTTGCTCCATAGAGCGCTCGACTTATATAATAAATTGGCCTCTGAACACCATCTTCTTCCCTAACAAGGACGACACTGATAGCAGCTTCTGAAACGGCGAGATAAATGAATAGTTATTCTCCTTGGACTGGCTTACACAAAACAGGAACATTGGAAAGGTAAGTTTTCAGTTGATCGAAAGCCGATTAGCATTCGTCTGTCCATGAGAAGTTGTTGGTCTTCTTTAGTAGCTTGAAGAAAGGGAAGCAATGGTCCGCCGCCCTCGACATGAAGCGGCTTAATGCAGCGATTCGTCCGCTTAACCTTTGAACTTCTCGGACGTTTGTCGGAGGGCGCATTTGAAGGATGGCCGCAATCTTCGTAGGATTCGCCTCCACCTCTCGGCGGGTAACCATATAGCCGAGGAACTTCCTGGAGGCTACGTCGAAAGCGCACTTGGCAGGGTTCAGCTTCATTTTATACCTACGCAAGGTAGAGAATGTTTCGGCCAAATTGGCCAAATGATCAGCGGCGACGCGGCTTTTTACCAACATGTCGTCGATGTAAACTTTCATATTTCGGCCGAGTTGTGGGGCGAACATTTTGTTGACGAGGCGCTGATAAGTTTCTCCAGCATTCTTCAAGCTGAAAGGCATCCAGGTGTAGCAATAGAGGCCGAGGTCTGTTGTGAAACTTATTTTATCCTCGTCCATTGGATGCATTCGTATCTGGTGATAGCTCGAATATGCGTCGAGGAAGCTGAGTAGTTCATGGCCAGAAGTGGCGTCCACCATCTGGTCTATCCGAGGCAGCGAAAAACTGTCCATCGGACAAGCCTTGTTAAGGTTAGTGAAATCAACACACATTCGCCACTTACCGTCTTTTTTGGGCACCATCACCACATTGGCAATCCATTCCGGATGATGCACCTCTCGGAGATGTCCCGCATTCAGCCCCTTTTGCACTTAAGCTTGGATGGCCATTCTCCTTTCTTGGTTGAAGGTGCGCCGCTTCTGCTTGGCCGGAAGTTGATTTGGATTGACATGCAGCCGGTGCTCTGCTACCTCCGGGTCGACTCCGGGCATATCCGAGGGAGACCAGGCGAAGACGTCGAGGTTCTCCTTCAGGAAGCTGACAAGTCTCTTGGCTTCGGCTTTCTCAAGGCCGGAACCTATCATCAGTGTTCGGCCTTCTCCTTCTGGAACTGGGATAGTTACAAGCTCTTCTCCTGGAGATGCTTCGGCCGAAGATTCAATCGAGAGGGATTCGGACGCAACCTTCCCTTTGACTGAGATCATATAGTACTGCCTGGCAGCTTCTTGATTCCCTTTCGCCTCACCAACTCCATGACTAGTATGGAACTTTAGTTTTTGATGGTAAGACGAAGGCACAACTCCAATTCCTCCGATCAGCCTTCGGCCAAAAATGGCGTTGTAGGCTGAATCAATTTTCACGACGGCAAAATCCGTCTCAATAGTTAACTGCCTCGGTGCCGTGCCGAGGGTCACAGGTAGCCGGACGATGCCTTCCACTCGGCAAGGTGCACCATTAAAACCGAACAAGGGCCCCCGGTGAGGCTTCATATCAGCCTCGGTTAGATCCATTTTCAGGAAACAATCATAAAAAAGCACATTAGGTGCGTTTCCATTATCAACGAAGATACAATGGACATCGTAGTTTTTTAGTACAACATTTACAACAAAGGCATCATCATGGGGGACCTGAACATCAGTCAGATCCTCCTGGACGAAGACGATGTCTTCTTGTCGAGGTCGTTTCGGCCTAGCATCGATCGCCGCTACATCCGATGCTGCCTCGGCTCGACGACGCCGCGCTCCCTCTTCCGGTCCTCTAGATATCATCATGATTGACCCAGCGCTAGGTCGCTGGTGCGATGCTTCTGCCGGGGCAGAAGTAGCTTTCGGCTAAGGTGGTGCTTCTTTATCCGGGAGTTGGGGTTGTCTTGACGCTGCGGGGGCGTCTCGGCTCGGCCGCTGCTGAGGTTGCACTCGTCAGTATTGCGGCAGGCGGCCTTCCCAAATGAGGCGATCAATCTCCTCCCAAAGGTGCCGACATTTATCAGTTGAATGCCCAGTCTCCTGATGATACTCACAATATTTTCGGGAGTCCCTTCAGCGAGGATCAGTTCTAATGCGTTCAGGCTGCCGAAGCATACCTTTCACCTCCATGAGCATCCGGGAGGGTGGAGCAGGCAATGGCAGATACTGCTGCTACGGATCTCGGCGCTTGTCTCGACCCCATTCTTCTCTCCGATATCTCTTGCGAGAGGGTTCATGATCTTCAGGGCGAGGACGAGCCGCTGGAGGGGTAATAGCCGATACCGTCTCGGCAGCATTCTTGCCATTGGACATCACCAGGGCCTCCCGGTTGATATATTTATGCGCCCGAGCCACCAGGTCCTGGAAGGTCGGAGGATGGCGCTTCCCGATAGAGCTAAAAAGCCCATCGTCTGTGCATCCGCTGATGATGGCCGAGACCGCAATCGAGCTATCCAGGTTCGAAATCTGGGCTGTTTCGGTCTGGAACCTGGTAAAGTATTCTTGAAAGGTCTCGGTCGGCCCTTGCCGAATGGCAAGCAAACTGGCCGAAGTTTTACATTGCCGAGTGGCATCATAGAATTGGTCGATAAACAATTGGCCTAATTGTACTAAAGAATGAATAGAATTGGGAGCCAATGTTTCAAACCAAGTTGAAGCTGTTTTTTCTAGAGTGAGGGGGAAGAGACGGCAACAGACTGCCTCAGAAATCCCTCGAACGGAGAGGTAAGAATTAAATATCTGGAAATGGCAGATTTGATCTGTCATTCCATCATACAGAGGACCTTTTGGCAATTTAAAGTTGGAAGGTACCTCAACGGCCAGAAGCTCTGGGGAGAAAGGAGTCTGCTCCAAGATAGTGCTGGCGAGAGGTGCTCTATATGGCCGAGAGACCATTTGCTGCATTTCCTTCCTCATCTCCGTTAATCTCCGGTCCAGCTCCGGAGTGGTCAAGGTAGCGGCCGATCGCCCCTCGGCCTCGGTCGGATGAAATCCGGACGAAGCATTGTCCTACTCCATCATAATATGACTGGTGCGGGGAATTCGGCCTTGCGGCCCGAATGGTTTGCTGCGCGCTGATGCTGCTTCATTGTGAAACGCCCGCGAGGGTGTTGACTGTCCCTTCGCAGGCTGAGTAGCAAGGCAGTATTGAGGAAGAGGTGGTACTTGCTGTGCGGGCTGATTCAGCAACCCCATGTGTTGGGCGATAGCAGACACCATATCCCGCAACGGTGCCAAGGAAGTAACGGTAGCGGCCAGTGTGGCCACTTGTTATTGGAGTTCCTTTACTCGGTCGTCCCTGGGAGCGAGGGGCTCCGGTATTGCTTGGAGGACAGAACCTTGTGGAAGGACGGATGGAGCACCTTCGGCGTGGAGTGACTGCGCCGGAGTCGCTCGCGTCTCTGCCTCGTCTTGGCCGGATCGTCTGGTCACTGGTTGATGAGACATGGCTATAACGCTTCTTTCCTACAGACGGCGCCAAGTGATGTAGCCGAAGCTATCACTAATGGGTTCCGAAAGCAGAATCCGGATATGAACTGAAAGACCAGTTACTGAAGCAGATCCGGACGAAGAAGTTGGCAAAGATTCAAGCCGAGACTCCTACGAGAGGAAGAACCTGTCAGCGAGGGTCCCGGATTTCGACCCAGGAGAACCCCCTCCGATGGTTAAGTCAGCCTCTGAAGAAGATTCAATTCAGAAGTAAGGAAGGAAGAAGCTTGAGTGCTTAAGGTGTATCTTTTCCGTAATAAATAGCTTTCTTTTTATAGCAGATGAAAGAGGTTCTCTTTTTGTTGCAGCCGATATAGGACTATTTTGGGGTTTGAGAGGAAATTGCCGAAATACCCCGTTAATAGGCCGATGGCTAGGTAGCAGTTAATCGGAATGGGCCGGGCCCACTTCAGCCTATTATTTGCTATGACTGGGCCGATTACGGTTGTTAACAAAGCCCACCGCTTGGGTCGAATCTGAACTATTTTAATAATGCGTCTGGGCCGTTTCTGTTCGGTTTACTTGATGGGCCGAATGAGATTCGGCTGTCTCTCTTACATTGGGCCGGCCCTCTAGTGCTGAGCCTAATGAGATTCTCCCCCATCATTTGCCATTTTAATTTATTCAATGTTGTAGTAGTCAGGAATGCGTAGTGAATCCGATAGCTGCTCTTTCAAAAAAAAAAAAAAAAATCCGACAGTTGCAACACCCAACACTGCCCATTAATGGAGGGTGTAGAGCTCTGGAACGTGTGAGAGAGAAGGAACTCATCAAAGGTCTTCCGGCTCTTGACTTTGATGCCCAAGTTATAAGTTGGGCATTGGGTAATGGGAAAGTAAAATTGGAATGAAATGGGCAAAAAAGAACGTATTGGGTATGTCTTAAGAACACATTTTTCCAAAGGCCTTGACTAGATATATTTATATTGTTCTTGTTAGTTATGAGTGTCCAATCTATGACAATTGTTTACGTTTTTGTTTTTATAGAATTAATAATATTTATTATGTGTAATGTATATATTATGTTTCATAATGAAGTCTGAGGATATATGCAATGAAGATTGAATCATGATGAGATCAATCGTCTTTAAACATATATCATGACTTATTCTTAGTCGGAGGATATTTGAGATGAACATCAAATATTTTGTGAAGCTAATACATGTTATTTTTGCTCATATGATGGAGACGACTGATCTCATAATCACTTGTGCGGAGATGCTAAGGTGAATGTGTACAAGTTCATTGGTGAATGAGTTTGCTGAATTTATCTAATTTCAAATCCTTAGATGGTCAATTATACTTAACTGTCAAACAAGAGATTCACTATTATAGTGGTACTATTGATTTTTAGATCTGAGACACTAAAGACATCTTATTAATGTACTGGTGTATTTTAGTCTGACTTAAAGATCTCTAACTAAGGGATCTTGAATAATTAAGTACTCAGACTCAGTGATGCATGTTCGAAAGTGATTGTGTGGTCAACAATGAATCATTCACTCTCGATATTAAGAGAGACTCTGTCCAATGTTGGACTACATATATAAAAAAAATATATATATTGGTGCATATAGTCTGTGTCTTAGGCTTTGACAGTCGAACTATACCCTATGTTCACTTACAAGTATTGTACTATAATTGGGTGGTAACTGATGATAGAAAAGTTCCATACGGGTTGCTTAATCCTAATGTCTTATGTGATCATGAGATATTACTTGGTACCCACCTACATCGGAAATCCGATAGATTTATTCATGCAATGATTAAATCAATAAACTAATGATTTAATATGTGATATTAAATAATTAATTAAATTAATAAAATGTCATTAGACTTAGTGAGCTATAAACCCGACTAGCATTTAGGCCTAAAGGATTACGCGCACAAGATTCTCTTTCGATGGGAAAGAAGTGAGAATTTATACAAATTCAAGAATTTTATGAAAAATCATTTAGTAGTATAATTATAAGCCAAAGAGAAATCCTGGTGTATGCACCAGAATTTGCTCCTAATGTGCACGAGTCACTAGCACATGGCACTGACGATCGGTTCTCCGCAATGGTTCGTTGCCATTTTTTAGGGTTCCAACGCTGAAAATGATGGTGATAAACAAATGAAATGAGGAGTGACTGCCAGAACAAATGCCTTGCTCATGTTCCGCGAGGTGAAATGATCATGAGGACGCCTTAGATGGAGAGTTGTGGTTTGCCTTCTTCCTCACTTTTGGCCGACCGGAGCAAGAAGCTTAGTCGCCCATACACCGAGGGGTAAATCCTACAAGAGAAACATAGAAGCAGACTCAATTAGAATTCCATTAAGTTGTATCTATCCTCGTGATGAGAATTCAAAGTTAAACTTGGGGGGATCGTATTGAGAATTTGAGAAGGGGGATGACCGAGTATTTCGGCCACCCACCTTTCCCTTAAAAAAAAAAAAAAGCTCTTTGAATGGGATGCTAAAGGTTCCTAACATACATGGCATGTGTGCGTGGGTGTAAGTGTTATGATGTTGAACATATAATTTTTTTTAAAAATAAGAATGAATGTATGAGGACTAAGCTAAGACATTAAGTAAAAAGAGTGAAGAAAAAAAGCGGTTGGAGGAATGTTGCCCTATTTTCTCCTCTACTCCATGAACACAACCACTATACATGAACTTGACCTTTGTATTCCTCCTTGTAGCCACGCCCTCCAAGCTCCAACCCCCCTCCTTAGGTGCCTCCCATGGGGATTTATAAAGGGGAAGAAAATAGAAGATTTTTAGGATCTAAATCCCCATTTTTGGGCCATGGACCAATGGGAGAGTGCCATGAAGGCCTCAATTCGTGCCCTTAGTGGTCTCATGGAGTGGGGAGGACGTAGGGTTGCTGCCAGAGTGGTCAGAATCGTGGGTTTGTGCGTTTGATTGAAGAGCTAGGGCAGTTATTAGTGGAAGGCCACATTGATGGCCCTTTGACACCTAGAAGGCCAAAGTGAAGGCCGTCAAGTACAACTTGACGACTATCCCTTTGGACATCAACTTAAAGTAGACGGCGATAAGGTTGGCCATCCACAATTCTAGGCAGCCATCAGGATGGTTGCCAGAACCGAGATAAGACCCTTGTATGTGGCATTCTCAAGATTGGTGTTAGCTTTGGTAATCATGACTTAACTGAGTTAATCAGTTAAATTAACGTTCGATTTGAATATCATGACACTTCAAGTGTTCAATTGAGCTCAATTAAGTACAACCTGTTCGATCAATGTGTAATGCCACTTTCTATTGTGTAAATTAACTAGCTTAAAGTCGACAGTATGTCCAAAAATGGGTGTCTACAAACGCCCATTTTGCAAGGGAGTTACGTGGACGGATAAATCGACATTTCAGAAAATGACAGTGATATTGGACATCTCACCCAGACAATTCTAGAAGTTGAGTTTTGCATGCAAACAAGGTAAGTCACGTAAGGTGAAGTGGTGGAAGCTTGGGGAAACATGCTTGAAATAATAGTTAGTGAAACCCTCCAGAAAAAGGCCTCAAGACCTTAACACACTCAGGGATGCAAGGAAGTCCGGTCGAGGGAACTTCAAGACGCTTGTGAGGCATATAACTAGGAGAACCTCTTGCTTTGGGAGTTGACTTTGATCTATACACCACTTATGATAATCCTAGCTGGGATTAAGGATGAAATTTCTGAACATGTTTCTCCCCTCTTGTTCTTTGCTTATGCTGTCAGAGATATACTTTTGACATAACTAGGATGTTCTTACCTCATATAGTACATCATTTCATTTGCATTGTGTTAGTTAAAATACACATGGGCTGAAGGGAGGACTGAAGTTTTTCGTGCTGTATAGGAAGCAACATTATAGACACCTAATTTTGGACACCCCCGAGGTCTCTTATTGACATCCTCATATGATTCATATGTACACCCCAAGTTACCACCCAGCTCGAATCTAAACCCTTTAATTTCCTTTCATTTGGTCATGACCATCCACCAAACGGTGCTCCACGCTGCCCTCTAGCTTTATGGATGGCAACCAATCCTGTCGTCCACAGGTGTGGATGGCCGACCTCCCTGCCGCCCAAAAGATGTGATCACGTGATAATTTTAGGCAACTAGAAGACTAAAATATAGGGCTTACTATTAAAATTTGTTAGTATTAGATGGTCTCAAAGTCAATCCGATACTGTGTACTTATTCAGATTATTAATAAATGGCAATAATTCATTGTGTGTAATTAATTTGATCTATATTTATTGTATCACGATGAAGTCCATGAACATGTGCAACAGTCTTCGGATTATGATGAGATCATAATTACGGGACCAAAGACTTATAAACACATGTTCTTAATTGTTCCTAGTCATAGGATGTTTGAGATAGGACATCGAACATCCGGATAGACTAGTATAGGTTACTACAGCTCATATGATGAGGGTGACTGATCCCATAAGTCACTTGTGTGGAGACACTATGTTGAACCTATAGGTGCTCATTGGTGAATGAGTTCACTGAACTGATCCGACTATGAATCGCTAGATTGTAATCACCTCACTGTTAACCAGCTCGATTCATTTGTCACGGTTGCGTGGATGATCCTTGGACCTAAGACTCCAAAGATATCTTGTTGGTAGGTTTCTGAGCTTTGACCTTGACTAACGAATCCCTAACCATGGGTAATCAATAAGTCAAGCGATCGGGTTTACGGAAATGCCTTCGAAGGTAATTGTGTGTTCAATACGGAATCATCCGCTCTCGGTTGTTTGAGAGAGAATGTTCCGGGAATGATGCGCTTAAAGTCCCTGGCCAGGGCGGACTCTATAATCGATAAGGAGTTATCGGATTCAGATTAGCAGCATCTGATTCAAGTGAATGGACCAATTAGGGTTTAACAGTAAACCATGCCCTAAGTCGATTCGGGAATATTGCATAGATGAAGGATTATATCCGCGTGCTAACCGATGACAGAAAGGTTCCAATAGAGGGTTGAGATAACCCCAGTGCCATCCAGGATCACGCGATATTGCTTGGCATCCAACGTGATCGGCAGTCCGTCCGAATTTATTGTGGGACATTAAATTCGGCTGATTAATTGAATATAAAGATATTAATTAATTCAGTGGGTCAGTAAGGGTTACTGGACTTAATGGGCTATTAACTAGACTGGTATTTGGGCCTAAAAAGTCACACGCAAATGGTTTTCAAGTCGATGGATAATCCGACAGGATTTCGGATAAGTCTGGGTTTTTATGAAAAACCGCAAACTGACTTCTTATAAAAGAACGGATTCTACGTCCGGCGCCAGCAACCCTGACCTAGCCGTCATTCGTTCTTCCCCACTTTCTCTCTCTTCTGGGCGTGCGGTTCCCAACTGCTCCACTTTCCGTTCGACGGGGATTCCGAATCCGCATGTCGCGGCGGATTACGCGCAGTCAGACGGGATCTACGAACGCCACAGCGAGCGAGGAAGCGAGGACGATCCATCGCGAGGAGAACCGCGTGGACACCGCTAGAGGTCGGGCATCTGCGTGACTTGCGGCATCGCTCCGACGGAACCGGAAAACGGACGCGGATTCGAATCCGCGCAAGGTAAATCGATCTACATCGGTTTTAGTTTTTAACGACCGAAACGGGACAGATCCGGTCCCGAAAATTTTATTCCGCTGCGTTTTAGGATTGGATCCCGACACAGAGATCCTAACAAAATTTTCATGCAAAATCATATGAGATGATAAAGAATTTTGTCTTCTGTTCAAATCACTTGTAGAGGCTTCATAATTGTTTTTCTTTATGTGTAGGACATAGGAAGCAAGTATTAATTAATTTTTGAAAATTGAGAAAAATGAGGGGCAATATAGTCAAAGCTGGTCCCCACTTCTCTTGGAGCCCAATATTCAAAATTAAAAAAAGAGAGAGAATTAAGGAGTGAGAAAAAAAAGGAGGGAGTCTAAGAGATTATTTCAATTTTCAAATAAGAGAGAGAATTCTCCTTTGATTTTTAAATTTCAAAACTTCATTTAATCAAGAGATTGATTTTGTTAAATCTAAATTTGAATTTTCAAAGTAAGAACCAAAACTTTTGGATTTTAAAATTTTTCATGAACCTATAAATTCCCCCTTAGCCATTTGAAAGAGGAAGTTTAGTTTTTGTTTTTTTAGTTTTTTTTTTTCTCTTCTGTCTCTTTATCTCACTCTTTCCCTACCTTCTCTATCTCTCTTTCTTTCTCCCTCTCTCTACTACCACAGCATCATGGGTACTGTAGCAACCCCTCCCCCTCTCTCTCTCTAGCTTTCATTATCTATCTCTCTACATCTCTCTCAAACTAGCGGCTGCTAAGGGCTGGAGGTAGGCTCGAGGCACTGCAACTGACCACTGGAAGGAGTCCAGAGCTATCAAGGATCTGAGAGATGGACCACGACAGCTGCAAACACTAATTTTCTCTCTCTATCTCTTCTCTATCCAATTTTTGAGTTCTCTATGTTACATAGTGTTTTGAGCATTTTATTTAAAAGTTTTCTTCTAAGAGTCATATTATTTTTTCATTTTTAATCTCTCTATAAAATTTCATGTGATTAAGTTAATAAATGACAATATATCTTTTGAAACAAGTTATCTTTTCTCCTTCTTTTTGTTCTACAACTTTTGTTTTTTTTCTCTGTTGATACCACTCAAACTTTATATTCTATTTCTACTTAATATTTTAGGAGTAGTCTTAGTTCAGTAGATAGTCTAATTATGTCTATTTAGAGGTGCTCCTTTTGTGAGTTCGTAGTAAATTCGTTAAGTTTCAATTGTTCTCTATCAAATCATCACGCTTCCTCTTCTTTTTTCTCTATTTTTTCTCTAAAAATTCAATACTTTCAACTTTAAAATCTAAGATCTCCCTGTAGATTCGACCTATGCTCACCACTTACTTCATGTCATATATTTAAAATACATGAGTTTGGTTTAATTTAATTGACGACTGCGCGAGTGTTTAACAACGCACGCGTGTGATCGATCAATTTTTGACGCTGTTCCCGGAGATATTTCTGTATTTTATATGTTGATTAACTTGGGTGTTTCTTGTGTATACCTCTATCTTCACCTTTTTCTTTTTTCTTTTTGCATGGAATCAATCGGGATTAACATTGTCTTTTAATTATGTGCAAGAAAAATTCGAGAAAAATCTAAAACAAATCTGTAAAAATCAGGAAATGAGAATAACTGGTCTCTAGAAAGTTTTAGATTCCTGATATGCCTTGGGGTGCATGCAAAAGCTAGGAAATCATAAATAGTGGAATATAGCTGAAAAACAAAAAAAATCAAAAACTATTTTTGAAAAATAGAAAATTTTTAAAAATTCCATAAAATCATAAAAAAAAGAGAGTGGCTTCTTGTAAAAAGTTTAAAATTTTTTGAGGTACGTACCTCTACTTTTATGTTATTTTATTTTAGCTTTCTTGTTTAACTAGTTTCTATATTTAAGATTAAAAAATAAATAAATAATATTTTTTTATCTATTGCTCTTTTAGTTAGATAGGGACATTAAATTAAAAAAACAAAATCACTTGAGCCCAATAAAAGTCATCACATAAGATTAAAGATCACACTTTCATGTTTTAGGCCATACATCATTTAGTAATGCATTAGAAATAGTTTTACTTTGTTTAATTTTTGTCATTTGTTGTATGCATACATTTTCATTTCATTTTGGCATAAGCACTCATTGTGGATTTGGTTTGTTTGTGCATTGCACACTTAAAAAATAACTCATAACAACATAAGGTGGGGATTTGATCACCCTTCCTTGACCCACGAACCACAATCTCCTTGCATCTTGCATTCACCCAAAGCCCAATAAAAAGGAATAACAACTTGACCCTAGAGTTCACATTGAAACAAAAGTGAAATTGGGTCTATTTTCATTTTGGAAACTAGTGTCTAAGGCTAGAGGTCTAAAGGCAAACACCTTGAGCGGGCTTGTGGTTATTTAATTAGGTCCTCACGATAGTGAGGGGAGCCTCCCACATCCTAACCTCTTACCTGGCTAGTGGACAACTTGAAGTGGACTTAAGTGTCCCTACTTGATTTTTAAGAAAGTTCACATTGAGCCGAATTAGTGGTTAGACCTTAAGTACGATTATGTTTGCATCACTCTTTAAGGTTGATGTCTAGACAAAGAGGTTAACAGGCCAAGCCTAAGTGGACTCGTGGTTTTCTAATTAGGACCTCACGAAGCGAAGGGAGCCTCCCATGATCCTGCCTCTTACTTAGCTAGCCCAAGAGTGTGTGTGTGTGTGGACTTCAATTAAACTTGAGAGAATTCGCACTAGTTGTGTTCATAGGTCTAGGAAACCCTTAGGTCTATAAGTTAATTTGTGTTGACGACTTGTTTGTTAATAAAAAAAATATATAAATCTTAAAAAAAAAAAAATCTAATATGGAGTGCAACCAATCTTATCCATGAAGTCAAATAAGCAGTTGAGGAACTATTTCTATCCCATTGAATACACTCCATCCACTTGCATCTAGCTCCCTAAAATCTATGCCCAACAATATGAGATTGACTTTGATACCATTTAGATGATTCCATCTTTTTTTGGAGATCCTCATGAAGATCCATATAAGCATTTGGATGACTTCCTTAAAATTTACTCTACAGTCAAAATCCAGGCGCTCTCTCATGATGCTCTCTGACTCATTCTATTTCCATTCTCTTTGAAAGGCAGAGTTAAATATTGGCCTAAGACCATTGGGAGACCTGTCACCACATGGATAGATCTACAACAAGAATTCTTGAAAAAAAAAAATTCCCATTGGCCGAACCAATACTTTGAGAAGAGCCATTACAAGGTTCTCACAACTCTCTAGAGAACAATTTCATGAATTATGGGAGAGATTACAGGAATTGTTGAGAAGATGTTGTCATCATGGTTTACCCAAGTGGCACGTCATTCAATCATTTTATGATGAGTTGACTAAATTTAATAAGAAATTAGTAGATATGTCTTGTGGAGGTACCATTATAAGCAACGGTGAGGACGAAGCATATTCTCTTTTTGAAATATTGAGTGAAAACTCAAGCAACTATACTTCTCTTGCACTTTATAACTATGTCACCCAAGCCAAAAGTAAAGAGATGTTTGAACTCTAACATTCTATGGATTCCAATTCATAGGTGAACATGGACTTCCTTGCTCCCAAGATCAACATACCATCCCCCACTCACTAAGAGAATTGTACCTTTCGTGCTAGCCCTGTCAATCATATTAGCATGTGCCCTCCTATTGCACAACTATGACTCGCCATCCAAATTCATGTATGGGCTGCACATGAGACTCTCCCTTCAACTGATTTTTACAACCTAGGGTGGGAGAAATATTCTAATTGCTCATAAGAATCTAATCAAGCTTAGGCTTATTATCCTTCCATCCAAAATATTCAAAATTAGACTTCAATTCAAACCAACTTTCAAGATCAAACCTTTGGTGGAGGACAACCTAAATATCTATTGCCTGCATACTCACCGCCTCAGTCACCTTGATTCCAATCTGCCACCCCTCACCAATCTTACCCTGAATCATATAATTTTCAGCCAACTTATCAATCCCCTCTTCAATAGATTGATAAAGATGATCCACTTCTGCAACTCCAGCAACTGATCCTTGCTCAACAATAGTCTAGTTCTAATTTGAAAAATCAAATAGGATAGTTTGCTGAAAAACCAAAGGGAGAGGAGCCAAGAGTTTTGCTTAGTGAACCCATGGAATCTTTGATCAATCATTCTCTTGAATGTTATAACCACACTAAATCTCAAGTTTCCATTGAAGCCACCCAACTAGAATTTGCTCATAATATGTCCAAACCAAGTTGGAGGGTCCTTGAAGAGGTACATCATCAGGAGAAAGTGGGTGACACTAGTATGCCTCAAGTTGAGAATCTGGACATTTCTAAGGCTGAAGATTGTAATGAATCACAAGCTATGTTCATTGTTGATGAATATTCCAAAGAGAATAGACAAGTAAAAGAGAAAGAAGGGCATAAGAGTATTAAAGCACTACCTGAAAATCCACCCTTAGAAACTTTTGATTTGGTTAAGGGGATAGATAACATGATGTACATAAATGACTCAATCATGTCTTGTGATACTATGGATTTAAACTCTATCAAGGAGTTAAATAATAATGGGGTCACGTGTGATAGTATTAAGTGCGTGGAGTATTCATCATCCTTGGAGTTAATCCCAACTAATTCTTTTGTGAGATATAAGCCATTTGAGCTAAAGCCTATTATAGATGCTGTTCAATTCATCGATCTATCTCTCAAGCACCCATGTGACAATTTTATAGATCCTTTCTAGATGGTGGACATGTGTCCATCATTTTTTTATTTCTACTTGAGTGTCCCACCTCTATCTTGCTATTATCTGAGAGTGTCCCATCAGCTGACATGTGCAAAAGCACATGAATTGATGTTCGAACCTGTAGGTATTGGATAGTGAGCATGCATTTGTTAGTTGAAGATGTTAAACTTAGCGTTTATTGGGAGGCAACCCAATATTTTTAGATTAAGATAGTAAATTGTCTTTTTGTTTTCTTTATAGGTTCTAGTAATTCAGGTAGCAGCTGATTTGGGAAGAGAGCGGATGGAAATCCTTAAATGCCCTCAATGCCCCAGGTTGTATCTCTCATTCCCTGATTACTTTTGGCTATAATTCTTTCATATCATTCATGCCATTAAGGACAATGTCATTTAAGTTGGGGGGAGCAATTATTGTGCATATTTGTAAAATCTTTTAAAGAAAACTTGCAAACAAAAATAATGCCCACATTTTTTTTCAAAATCTTTGCAATTTTGACATCCCAATTGAGATTTCTCAATTAATCATACTTCATTAAAGGGAGTCTTAAAACACTGTTGAACTAGTCAGTAAAACTTTAGAAGTTCAGAATATCGCCCTCCGCAAGGAGCCACGGTAGGAAAGATTTTCACACATATACGGTAACTTGGGATGAATGGAAGACCCTGAAAGTGTAGAATTGTTAGAGTTGACCTAAAGGATAGGACTACCTTTCCGTTTTTATTTTTATTTTTAGGTTGAACGAAAGGAAAGTCGGAATTGGTAATAGGGGACCAACCCACTTAGGACCCTAAGGAGACGGTCGTCTGAAAAAGGGACATGTAAAAACATGCAAACCAAACGCCAAATAACAAACATGCTTTGAAAGAGCTAAAGGAAGGTGGGTGACAAAAAGTACGCATCTTCTCTCAGGCAAATTAAAGAGGATAGCAAAAAGTACGCACTCTCAAAGGCAAAGAGCGCAACCAAATGAAAAAACTATGGTAAAAAAAAAATCCCTCGTACCAAAATAAGATGAAGTCCTGAAAAGTGTTGAGTCAGAGCGAGAGCTGAAAAACGATCCTTGTCAACTGATTGGGAAACTTCTTTCTCTTCTCTCCTCTAGGTATTTCTACCTTAAGGGTTGGCAAAGGTGAGGATATGCCGAAAAAGGTAAAAAATGAACTCTAAGCATGCCAAATTTTATGCACAATCACCTGTCGTGACCCCAAGTGTAGTGGGGGAAATGAGAAGTTGAGTTTAGCTAATTGGCCACCATTGTTTGCGGAAGATAACTTGAAATGAAACTTTATTTTCTATAGAACATTGTAATCCTAATTTTTCATTATTTGCATTGCTAAAGGACTAGCGAAGATTAAGTTAGAGGATGTGATAACTTCACAATTTTAGACAATTAGAAGACTAAAATGTAAGGCCTACTATTATACTTTTCATGCAAAATCACGGGAGATGATAGATAATTTTATCTTCTGTCTAAATCACTTGCAGAGGGTTCATAATTGTTTTTCTTTATGTGTAGGGCACATGAAGCAAGTGGCTCGGTTAATGAAAGCATCTAAAGAACAACCAGGGGACTAGGGATCGAATCTCAGTAGGCGCAAGGATTAATTAATTTTTGCAAACTGAGGAAAATGAAGGGTAATAAAGTCAAAGCCGGTCTCCACTTCTCTTGGAGCCAAAGATTCAAATTTTAAAATAAAAAAAGAGAGAGAATTAAGGAGAGAAAAAAGAAAGGAGGGAATCTAAGAGATGATTTCAATTTTCAAATAAGAGAGAAAATTCTCCTTTGATTTTTAAATTTCAAAACTTCCTTAAATATTACAAGGAGTTCCTTTAATCAAGAGATTGATTTTGTTAAATCTAAATTTGAATCTTCAAAGTGAGAGCCAAAATTTTTAGATTTTAAAATTTTCATGAGCCTATAAATTCTTCCTAAGCCATTTGAAATGGGAAGTTTAGTTTTCATTTTTTTAGTTTTTTTTTTCTCTTACCTCTCTTTCTCTCACTCTTTCCCCCACCTTCTCTATCTCTCTTTCTTTCTCCCTCTCTCGGCTATAGTACCTACGGGTACTGTTGTAGACACCGATTTTGGACCACCCCTCTGGTCGTAAATCCCCTCCACCATTAGCCCTTTATCTCTATCATTCCCCCACTTAGCCATCTTAGCCCACTAACAACTAGGCCCATTAACAAAATCCCGACTCTAGTCAACTTTTTACCACCTTTTCGTGGAAGGCCACCCCTCGCCTTCCACCACCCTTCGAAGGCCACCCCTTACCTTCCACCTCCTTCGAAGGCCAGCCACCTTGCCTTCCACCCTTTTGGCCACCTTTCTCACTTTTTACCACATTTTCGTGGAAGGCCAGCCCCCTTGCCTTCCACCTCCTTCGAAGGCCATCCCTTGCCTTCCACCTCCTTCGAAGGCCACCCCTTGCCTTCCACCCCTCTCGAAGGCCAACCGGGCCGCCTTCCACCACTTCGTGTGGAAGGCATGTTGCATGGCCGTCCACTCCTTAACCACCCCCTTGACTCCGTCTTCCCCACGATCTCCTCTACTCGCCGCCCTCGTCCCCCACTACTCCGACCACTCCCCACTCCGGCCACTGCCGCGTCCACTACCTCCGACTCTTGACCACTCCCTATTGGCTGAAGGTTGATTTACGAAGATTTAGACCCCTGTTTTCTCCTATTTTTCCCTCACCTATTTAAACCCCCCACATCCTCTCGAGCAAGGGGTTAAAAAGGATTTTCTGGGAGGTTAAGGACTTTGTCAGAGGTAGAGGAGGTACTCTGGAGGTTAAGGATTTTCTCTGAGGTGGAGAAGGACCTTCTGGTGAGAGGCTCGAGGAGGTTGACAAGGAGTCTCCAAGAGGGAAGGCTCAGGCTGCATTCCGAAACGGGCTTGTCTTTCTAACCTTTCTCTTTTTTTTACTCTTTCCCATTCATTCCATTGCGTCATCAATACCACCTCACTTTTCACACACAACCTCCCTCATTTGCATGCATGCACGTAAGATGACCTAGTGATTCTTACCTCCCAAAGGTTCTTAAAAAAAAAAACGGGAGGTGGGTGGCCATAACATATGGTCACCTTTCCTCCCTACCACTCATCCAGTGCGTTCCCCTCTGATTTTAGCTAGTTTTTACATCTTTATGGATAGATTTGTAAGGAATCGCCATGAACGCAGCGGAAATAAAAATGATTCCATTGTATCAGTTGCTGGGGTTGTAAAACGGACATTAAACCTAACGCGGGAAGAACGGTTCTTCACCTTTGCGGGGTTTCGAATCTCCCGTGGATGATGCCGACTCGGTAATCGCACACGCGCACGATCTCTAGAGGTATCCACACGAGTTCCCGCAGCAGACGCGATTTCCTCCTCGACTTGAGTGCTCCGACCAGATCTCAAATCCACCATGCGCAGAGAGACAGATCCACTCCGAGAGAGAGAAGGAGAGAGAGAATCTCAGGTAAAAATTCGTCCAACTAACTTTTTACCACTCCCCTTTGGCCCTCCTTATATAGAAATAAGGATAAGCACAACAGTTAATCCTCATGATTATCCAAGAGTTTGGCCTTGGATAATTCTCCATTAAATCTTCATGTTTATCCTGCAGCTTTTCACAAAAACCCAGATAAGCATGAAATTTAACATCTCTCACCGTCTGACGAGAACTCTTATGTGTGTGACCCTCTAGGCCCATATATCAGTCCGGTTGCAGGCCCATTAAACTTAGAACTGTTTCTTGAGTTTAATATTTATTAATTAACATTTAAACATCACATGTTAAATGATTAATTTAATAAACAAGTGAATTATCATCTGATGATCAAATCACTTGGCCTTCTGATCATGAACAACACCAAACACTACCTCATGATCCCAGAAGATATAAGGGATACTGTTCCCTTCAATTGAACCTTTCCGTCTGCAGATACCGCACAGATATAATCCTTCACTTATGCAATGTCCCGATAACACAAGGGTATGGTTTTATAGTCAAACCCTCTATCGCATTATCCAGATGGATTCCAGTACACAGTTAATATCTAGAAAGACATCTCTTTCATTAGACCCTGGCCAGGGATTTCTGTGTACACATCCATAGGACATTCTCTCTCCAGTCTTATACCAAGAGTGAGTGATCCCTTGTTGTTCACTCAATTACCTTCGCAAGCTTTCCACTGTATCTGAAAGACCGATTATGGTGGACTTAATGGTTAAAGTCCACGAGGCAGAGAATCAAGATACAATGGTCCACAAACAAGGTATCATTGGTGACTCAGGTCAAAGGACCAACTGTGCTACTGCAACGATTGAATTCCCTGGTTGACTAATAGGTATCATTACCATCCAGGAATTCTTATTTGGGTCTGTTCAGTGAACTCATTCTCTAATGAGCACCCACTTGTTTGTCTTAGTGTCACCACACGAGTGAATGTGAGATCATTCACCCTCATCATATGAGCAAACATAACTTGTGTCGATCTTATCGGATATTTAATGTCCATATCAAATATCCTATGATCGAGAACTATTTAAGACAATTGCCTTAGGATATTGATCTCGCTATCATGATCTCATCATGATTCGATATCCCATACATTTGTCTATGGACCTTCATTACGATAGTCGATTGCGAGAACTATTAAATGAAGAAATGATTGCCTTTATTAATAATCTGAACTAGAATGTACAATGATTGGCTTTGAGGCCACCCAATTCTAACATTCTCCTACTTGGACTATAGCCAATCACCCATGTGTCTAAGTCCCATAGACTTAAGGTGACGTTCTAAATTGTTTTGAGACAATGGCTTAGTCAAGGGATCTGCTACATTATCTTCATATGAGACTTTTTCAACTAATATATCTCCTCGGGCGATGATCTCACGAATCAGATGAAATCGTCTCAGAATGTGCTTTGACTTCTGATGTGATCTTGGCTCCTTCGCTTGAGCTATTGCCCCATTGTTGTCACACAATAATGGAACAGGATCTGAAATGCTTGGAACTACTCCAAGCGCCGAGATGAACTTCTTCATCCAAACCGCCTCCTTGGCCGCTTCAGCTGTAGCAATGTATTATGCTTCAGTCGTCGAATCTGCAGTTGTTTCTTGTTTGGAACTCTTCCAACTTACTGCACCTCCATTTAACATGAACACAAATCCAGACATGGATTTGCTGTCATCTATATCCGACTGGAAACTCGAGTCAGTAAATCCTCGAAGTTCCAAGTCGTTTCCTCCATAAACGAGAAATAGATCCTTAGTCCTTCTCAAGTATCTAAGGATATATTTCACCGCCTTCCAGTGTTCCTCACCTGGATCAGCCTGATATCTACTGGTGACACTTAGTGGGTGTGCCACATCAAGCCTAGTACATAGCATTGCATACATGATAGATCCTATTGCCGAGGCATAAGGAACTCTATCCATGTATGCTCTCTCTTCCGGTGTCTTGGGAGACATTTCTTTAGAGAGATAAATTCCATGCCTCATTAGAACGAGGCATCTTTTGGAATTTTTCATGCCAAACCTTTTGACTATGGTATCTATGTACATAGATTGGGATAATCCAAGCATCCTTTTGGACCTATCTCTATAGATCCTTATTCCCAGAATATAAGATGCTTCTCCCAAATCTTTCATGGAGAAGTTTTTGGATAACCAAGCCTTTACTGATGACAACATTCCTACATCATTCCCAATGAGTAGAATGTCATCAACATAAAGTACCAAAAAGGTAACTGCGCTCCCACTAGCCTTTTTGTATACACAAGGTTCATCTTCATTCTTAATGAAGTCATAAGATTTGATTGCTTCATCAAATCTTAAGTTCCAAGTTCGGGATGCCTGCTTTAATCCATAGATAGATCTTTGCAGCTTGCATACCTTGCTTGAATGCTCTTTGGAAGTGAATCCTTCAGGTTGTATCATATACACCTCTTCTTGAAGGTTCCCGTTAAAGAATGCTGTTTTCACATCCATTTGCCATATTTCATAATCATAGAATGCAGCGATAGCAAGAAGTATTCTGATTGACTTAATCATGGCAATTGGAGAAAAGGTTTCGTCATAGTCAACACCTTGCCTTTGACGATATCCTTTTGCTACAAGCCTTGCCTTGTATGTGTCAATTTGTCTATCTGCCCCGATCTTTCTTTTAAAGATCCATTTACTGCCAATAGGTACCATACCTTCTGGTAGATCAACCAAGTTCCAAACTTAGTTGGCATACATGGACTGAATTTCAGAATCCATTGCCTCTTGCCATTTTTCTGATTCATGACTATTTATGGCTTCTAGGTAGGTTTGAGGATCATCATCCTCATTTGAGTGCACTTTTGGTTTGCCTTCATCGATATGTCCAACATATCTTTCAGGCTGCTTAGGCACTCTACCTGATCTGCGAACCTTTTGTGTATCATCTTGAACAAGTTCTTGAGTCATTGGTTCAGTAGATGAACCAGTGTTGATTTGTAAGTCTAGAATTTCTTCCAGTTCTATCTTGCTCCCACTTTCTTCTTTTGAAAGATATTCTTTCTCTAAGAAGACAGCTCTTTTTGCGACAAACACCCTTTGATCGCTTGGCTGATAGAAGTAATATCCAAAACTCTCTTTTGGATATCCCACAAATCTACATTTCTCTGTCCTGGAATCCAGTTTGTCTGGATCATGTCTTTTGACATGTGCAGGACAACCCCAAACTCTAACATGCTTAAAGTCTGGTTTCTTTCCTTTCCATATCTCATATGGAGTGGAAGGTACTGACTTACTGGGAACTTTGTTCAATAGATATGCAGCAGTCAACAGTGCATATCCCCATAAAGAGATTGGAAGTTTGGCATAACTCATCATGGATCGTACCATATCTAATAGAGTACGATTTCTCCTTTCCGATACACCATTTAACTGAGGTGTATAGGGAGGAGTCCACTGAGACAAAATACCATTATCCTTAAGATATTCTGTGAATTCCGTACTTAAGTATTCTCCCCCTCGATCTGATCGAAGAGTTTTAATACTCTTTCCAGTCTGGTTCTCAACTTCGTTTTTAAACTCTTTAAATTTCTCAAAGACTTCTGACTTATATTTCATTAAATATATGTAGCCATATCTTGAAAAATCATCTGTAAATGAAACAAAGTATGAGTAACCACCCATAGCATGAGTGGACATTGGACCACATACATCACTATGTATTAGTTCCAATAAGTCCTTAGCTCTTTCTCCATGTCCTGAGAATGGAGCTTTGGTCATCTTTCCCATGAGACAAGCTTCACAGGTTGCAAATGATTCATAATCAAATGGATCAAGATATCCATTCTTTTGCAACCTTATGATCCTGTTCTCATTTATATGACCTAGCCTACAATGCCATAGGTACGATTTATTCACATCTTTATCTAAGCGTTCAAGAGAATTATTTACCAGACAAACATCATATGATATATCAAGTAAATATAATCCATTCAATAAATACCCGGAAGCAAACAATTTGTCTCCTTGATAAATTGAACAACCTTTATTCTCTAGCTTCATAGAATATCCTTGTCTATCTAAACATGAAATAGATATGATATTCCTAATAATGGTTGGAACATAATAACAATCTATCTGTTCCAATGAGTCTCCTGACGGCATCTGAAGTCTTGATGTCCCCACAGCTAACGCAGCAACTTTTGCTCCATTCCCGAGCCTCAGATCCACGTCTCCGCGGTTCAATCTTCTTTTACTTGTTAACACCTGCAAGTTATTGCAGATATGAGAAACACATCCAGTATCTAATATCCAGGATGTTGATTATCTATAAGACAAGTTAAGATCGATCATGAGAATACCTGAAGCTTCACCAAGCTTCTCCTTTGCTTTTTCTGCAAGATAAATCTTGCAGTTTCTCTTCCAATGACCTTCTTTATGGCAGTGGAAACACTGACCTTTATCATTGACTTTAGTTTTGTCCTTTTGAACTCCCGGTTTGCTTTTCACTAGCTTCTTAGGCTTACCTTTCTTAAAGGTCTGTGTAGCTTTTCTTTTCTTGTTGGTCTTACCAACAAGCATTACATTTGGCTTATCTTTCTAGATAGTGCCTTCTGCTGTCTTCAACATGTTGAGCAGCTCAGCTAGTGAAATTTCAATTTTGTTCATATTGAAGTTGATAATGAATTGTGAAAATGAATCTGGAAGGGACTGTAGGATTAAGTCAATGCTCAGGTCATTGTTCATAATAAAGCCTAGCACAGCAAGCCTCTCAATCCACTCTATCATCTTGAGTACATGAGTTTGCACAGATGTGCCCTCGCTCATTCTGGTCCTGAACAATTTCTTAGATATCTCATATCTTTCTGTTCTGGATTGTTCACCAAACAACTCTTGTAGGTGATTCAGAATGGTCTTAGGTTCCATGTTATCATGCTGTCGCTGCAGTTCATTATTCATTGAACCGAGCATATAACACTGGACCTTGACAGAGTCCTCCTTCCAATTTTCAAACATCATTAATTCATCTTCGTTAGCATTATCACCGGGTTGCACTGGATCTGGTTGATCTAGGACATAGGCTAGCTTTTCGCACCTGAGGACAATCTTCAGG
Source organism: Zantedeschia hybrid cultivar (assembly GCA_030544215.1). Taxonomy (NCBI): domain Eukaryota; kingdom Viridiplantae; phylum Streptophyta; class Magnoliopsida; order Alismatales; family Araceae; genus Zantedeschia; species Zantedeschia hybrid cultivar. Next base: position 5,992,106 of record JARZZO010000013.1, on the reverse strand, counting down.
TTGCGTAACCAGTCAATGTAATTTGGTCCCGTGAGTTTATTTGCATCAAGTATGCAACGGAGGGGGTTAGGTGACGACATAGCGACCTACATGGAAATATATAAAATGAACAGATAGTTCTTAAAATCAGATTTAGGACTTTTAATCTAGATTTATGCTCCCACTATTTTTCGGCGATCTGTATGACCCTCTAAGATACAGAACGGGAGATTCCGGTGATCTCCTAGTGGGGATCAGAATCCTTCGGGCAACATGCATGTGACCTTGTGGTAGCACAACAAATCACATCAAGTCCCTTAGACAGTCAACTCTTGACAATTGCAACGTTTGCAATATCCGATCGATTTAACCCCTGAATCAGAATGACCTTGTGGTAGCACAACAAATCAATTTGATTCAGTTAAGTTTATCCATCATTACTTAGATGACATGAATTCATAGTACAATCCTTGTGGTAGCATAACAAAACTACACTATTTGTCCATTCATCTTAATGACATCGCATGTCGTGGACCTAATTTAATTTCTAAATCAAACAGACATTGTGGTAGCACAACAAATCCGTTTGAGATAAGAATTATCCTAAGATCCATAATGATGGTGGGTTACGTGGATTATTCTGAATATCTCACGTTTACAATTTAAGTTTTAAAAGAGGGTTTTGATTTTGATTTGTAAAAAATCGTGCTATCAATAGTATTTCGATTTGAAGTATCAATATACTTAATAGAAATATATATATGATAGCATAGTCCACAAATATCACATATATGCAGAAAAATTAAATGGAGATGATCATGGACTGCTAAAGCTACTATGCAATCATCGGAGCCAAAGGATGATCCATAATAGGATCCTAATGCGAAAACAGCAACACTAGTTCCATTTGATGCAAGTCCTTCCTCCAAAGGTGTCTTCAGAAGATCCCGTCCTCTTAGCTTAATCCAATACATTTAAATACAAAATTCAGGACTCGCAGGTCCACAAATGTACATTTAAACACTTAGAAACCTTGATCTTATCAAGGGGAGTACAATCTTATAGGAAGGTAGAAAGTACACTTGGATTAAGAGAGAGGAGGACACGTAGGTCCTATTTAAAATCCCAAATGAAATAAGCATCGCATCCATTCACATCATTCATCACATGAAAATACTAAGTCCATGATCATCCCACCATAAAACACATCACATGCATCACAATCATCACATAATTGCTGTTTGGTATTAAATTTTATAAATATAAAATTATAATACCAATTAGTTTTCGAAATAACATTTATTTCAGCATTATCAATAATAATTAAAACATTATTGACAAATAAACTAACTAAACCATTCAGTTAATCTAAATAATGATTCAAACAATTTGAACAGTAATAGTGTAATCAAATTATGCATGAAATTAGTTTAAAATAATTTTAAACTAATTAATTTAACAGGAAAATTAATTATCTAAAACAATTTTGAATAATTAACTAACACCCATTAATTATAAAGCTTTTTAATTGACTAACAGTTATTAAACACTTTAATAAGCTGTTAATAATCATAAAAATTAATTAATAACATTTATTAATTATTCTTATAATTTTTCTGTTTTAAAAAAATTTTAAAACGGACTTAAATGGGCTAAAATTGGGTTTAAAGGGGGCTAGACAAGTATTTAAAAACAATTTTTAAAATCAGAAAATGGGCCCAGCCCATTTGGGCCCAAATGGCCCAGACCCAGACCCTGGCTGGACCAGGGTCGAGCCCTGGCTCGGCCAGGGTCGAACCCTGGCTCGGCCAGGGCCGCACCCTGGCTCGGCCAGGGCCGCACCCTGGCTCGGCCAGGGCGTCGCCCGGCCCCGCCCGGTCCGACTGTGTCGGGACCGGGCGGTTCAGCCGCTTAACCTGCAATTCGACCGGCCTCCTTCCCCTATTATCTGCTAACCCTAGCCAGCAGCAGACCGGCGGGAAGAAGGGGCGGCAGCGCCGCTGCCGGCCGGCGACCGGCGGTGCCAGGCCCCTGCCGGCGTTGCCCTTGCTCCGGCGACACGCCCGGCGCCGGCAGGGCCGCCGGCGGTGGCCAAAAGGTCCGTGGATTGAGCCCTAAACTCCCCTTTAAAATCTGATTTTTCAGGTTTAAGAAACCGAGTTCGGGCTCGATTTTTAGCATCTCCAAGGGCACTCCGGTGCCGATCTCCATGCCTAATGCGAAGTGGTGACTATCACCAATAGATCCAGACATCCGGGCCGCCATCCCAACACTTGGAATGCACGTACGAAGCCGCCGAAGTACCCCAGTTCATCATCACATGAAGAACTCCAAAAAACTCAAATAAAAATCCGAAAAATACAGAAAAATAATCAAATTAATCGTGATCATCATATGAACACTAATCTGTCATTTTTAATCTGATTAAACACAAGAACACGTACAATACGGGTTCTTCACGCATAACGAGAAAAACACGCATAACGGTGCCGTTTTACAACCGAACCAGCGAACCTGACTCTGATACCACTGTAAGGAATCGCCATGAACGCAGCGGAAATAAAAATGATTCCATCGTATCGGTTGCTGGGGTTGTAAAACGGACATTAAAACTAACGCGGGAAGAACGGTTCTTCACCTTTGCGGGGTTTCGAATCTCCCGTGGATGATGCCGACTCGGTAATCGCGCACGCGCACGATCTCTAGAGGTATCCACACGAGTTCCCGCAGCAGACGCGATTTCCTCCTCGACTTGAGTGCTCCGACCAGATCTCAAATCCACCATGCGCAGAGAGACAGATCCACTCCGAGAGAGAGAAGGAGAGAGAGAGAGAGGAGAGAGAGAATCTCAGGTAAAAATTCGTCCAACTAACTTTTTACCACTCCCCTTTGGCCCTCCTTATATAGAAATAAGGATAAGCACAACAGTTAATCCTCATGATTATCCAAGAGTTTGGCCTTGGATAATTCTCCATTAAATCTTCATATTTATCCTGCAGCTTTTCACAAAAACCCAGATAAGCATGAAATTTAACATCTCTCACCGTCTGACGAGAACTCTTATGTGTGTGACCCTCTAGGCCCATATATCAGTCCGGTTGCAGGCCCATTAAACTTAGAACTGTTTTTTGAGTTTAATATTTATTAATTAACATTTAAACATCACATGTTAAATGATTAATTTAATAAACAAGTGAATTATCATCTGATGATCAAATCACTTGGCCTTCTGATCATGAACAACACCAAACACTACCTCATGATCCCAGAAGATATAAGGGATACTGTTCCCTTCAATTGAACCTTTCCGTCTGCAGATACCGCACATATATAATCCTTCACTCATGCAATGTCCCGATAACACAAGGGTATGGTTTTATAGTCAAACCCTCTATCGCATTATCCAGATGGATTCCAGTACACAGTTAATATCTAGAAAGACATCTCTTTCATTAGACCCTGGCCAGGGATTTCTGTGTACACATCCATAGGACATTCTCTCTCCAGTCTTATACCAAGACTGAGTGATTCCTTGTTGTTCACTCAATTACCTTCGCAAGCTTTCCACTGTATCTGAAAGACCGATTATGGTGGACTTAATGGTTAAAGTCCACGAGTCAAAGAATCAAGATACAATGGTCCACAAACAAGGTATCATTGGTGACTCAGGTCAAAGGACCAACTGTGCTACTGCAACGATTGAATTCCCTGGTTGACTAATAGGTATAATTACCATCCAGGAATTCTTATTTGGGTCTGTTCAGTGAACTCATTCTCTAATGAGCACCCACTTGTTTGTCTTAGTGTCACCACACGAGTGAATGTGAGATCATTCACCCTCATCATATGAGCAGACATAACTTGTGTCGATCTTATCGGATATTTAATGTCCATATCAAATATCCTATGATCGAGAACTATTTAAGACAATTGCCTTAGGATATTGATCTCACTATCATGATCTCATTATGATTCGATATCCCATACATTTGTCTATGGACCTTCATTACGATAGTCGATTGCGAGAACTATTAAATGAAGAAATGATTGCCTTTATTAATAATCTGAACTAGAATGTACAATGATTGGCTTTGAGGCCACCCAATTCTAACAAGATTCTGCACATTATAGTTCTAATCGGGTTATTATTTGTTTTGTCTTTCCTTTCCAGCGATCCTTACCAAATTCACACGTGCAGAGTACTGGGCTCTCCTCCTCTGGCCGGCCGGAGGAAGAGAAGGAGGAACCAGCATCTCCCGCTCCCACAAAACGCGCGATCACCTTCTACACTCCTGCGGAGCACAGGGACCGAGAGGTAATGCTCCTGGCAATCACACTTCAATTTCTAACCCCCCTTTTGAATCGCCACAGTGCTAAGACGAACGGAGGGACCCTCGATTCCAAAGCCTCACGGCCGCGGCAACGGGGGGGACGTTCCGGGCGCCTACAACTGTAGCAACCCTTCCCTCTCTCTCTCTAGCTTTCATTCTCCATCTCTCTACATCTCTCTCAAACCAGCGGTTGTTAGGAGCTGGAGGTGGATTCGAGGCATTGCAACTGATGAGTGGAAGGAGTCCAGGGCTACCGGAGATCCGTGCGAAGGGCTATGACGACTGCAAACACTACTTTTCTCTCTCTAATTTTTGAGTTCTCTATGTTACAGAGTGTTTCGAGCATTTTTTTTTTTAAAGTTGTTCTTCTAAGAATCATATTATTTTTTTAATTTTTAATCTCCTTGTAAAATTTCATGTAATTCTACTAATGAATGACAGTAGCTCCTTTGAAAAAGTTATCTTTTCTCCCTCTTTTTGTTCTACAATGTTTGTTTTTTCTTCTGTTGACACCACTCAAACTATATAGTCTACTTTTAATTAATGTTTTAAGGATAGTCTTAGTTCAGTATATAGTCTAATTATGCTCGTTTAGAGGTGTTCCTTTTTTTAGTTCGTAGCATATTCGGCTAGTTTCAATTGTTCTCAATCAAATCATCACGCTCCCTCTTCTTTCTTCTCTTTTTTTCTTCTAAAAACTTAATACTTTCAACTTTTAAATCTGATATCTCCTTGTGGATTTGACCCATGCTCATCACTTGCTTCATACCATGTGTTTAAAATATGTGAGTTTGGTTTAATTTAGACTGACGGTTATGCGAGTATTTAACGATGCACGTGTGTGATTGATCAGTATGAACGACAAACCTTGCTACCATCCAGGCAACTCAAATTTAAGTCATGATTCAATCATCACTAGGACAATAGTCCTGGTTTCCATCCTCGATTGTGAATGGCAGACTTGATCGTCGCCTATTAACGCAGGCCATGATTGAGGCTGCCATCCACTACATTGACCCCAGTCAACCACAGTAACCCACGTTATCTTCCCATTTCGGCCACCACACTCCACTACCCTGACATCCCCCACTCTGTTCGACCACCACAACCATGAACCACATCCCTTGACCATCTCCCATTGGTACAAACCAAAAAAATGGGGGTTTAGACCCTAAATTCCCCCATTTTCCACTTCCTCTATACAAACTCCATGGGTGGCTCCATGAATAGGGGTTGGAATCTAGTTGGACATTGGAGGTCGGGGAGCAGCCTTATACTCGAGGAGAACATCTTGAGGACGTCCACCACCAAGGAGAAAATTGGGCTTGAATTCTCCAACCTCTCCCCTTTCACTTGTTTTAGTCCATTTTCACATGCATTTCATCACTTTACTCCTATAGTTGATGCATTTTCTTAAGATAAGTCTTTCAACTCTGACCACACGCATACACATACATGCATGTAGGCTCTCCTAGAATCCCATTTTAAGTAGGCTTTTAACCAAAAAAAAAAAGAGAGGTGAGTGGCCATAACACTTGGTCACTCTCCCTCCCAACCACACAATCGGTGCGTCTAACCACCATTTTAGCTTGCGTTCATTGTTTGCATGAGCATTTACTGCACCATATAGTGCTAATCGAGTCCTCTCTTATGTTTTCTTTGCAGCAACCACCCAAGAATTGGAGCTCAGAGCCCTTCATCCCAAGCGGCCGAAAGTGGAGGAAAGGAGAAACACTCCTGCTACGTCACGTCCATGCAATCATACTCATCCCGTGTAGCACGGGAATGTAAGAATGCTCCTGGTGATCACATTTCTATTTTTAGTTCACCCCGTATGCTAGTCTTGCAGCTCGCAAAAGCTTCTTCAAACGATTTAGGAAGGCAATGTCCCCAAGGGGGCGTACAACCAAGTGCACCAAAAAAGGAGGGGCATTCTGACATCTATAACCCACTGGAGATCATAGTGGGTGTTAGTCTTAGGTGGCCTACAAGCCAATATGACAATGTATAATCTCGTTCATTTATTAATAATATGGCATTATTTCATTATGTGTAATTCGTTCTTTTACCGTCTCATAATAAAATCTGTGAATATGTGCAATAGTGATCAGATTATTATGAGATCATACTAATGAGACTGATCACTTATACACACATATTCTTAATTATTCCTAGTCGGATGATATCTAAGAAGGACATCAGCTATCCGATTATACTAGTACAGATTACTCCTGTTCATATGATAATGGTGACTAATCTCATAGTCACTTATGTTGAGACACTAAGCCGAATCTGCAGGTGCTCATTAGAGAATGAGTTCACTGAACTGATCTAACTGAATCACTGGATGGTATTGTGCTTAATTGTCAACCAGCTTGATTCTATTGTTGCGATTGCGTGGATGATCCTCAAACCTAAGACACCAAGGACACCTTGTCGGTGGACTTCTATACTTTGACTATGGTTTACAGATCTCTATTCACGGGATTCTAAATAGCCAAGGTTCTGATACAGCGGAATACCGTGGAAGGGAATTGAGTGTTCAATAATGAATCATTCGCTCTCCGTACTAAAAGAGAGAATGCTCTAGGAAGGATGCGCAGGAGTCCCCGGCCAGAGCGGACAATAATATCGGGAAATGAGTTTTCCAATATTATACGGTAGCATTTGATCCAAGTGAGTCGACCGGTTAGGGTTCACGGTTCACTATATCTTGAGTTGACTCGAGAACGTTGTACAAATGAAGGATTATATCTACGTGGGAATTATTGGCGGAAAGGTTCCAAAAGTGGGTTGCTTAACCCCAATACCTTCCGGGTTCACGCGGTGTTATTTGGCACCCAACGTGATCAGAGGCCCGACCGAATTTAATGTGCGACATTAATTTGGTTAATTAATTAATTAATATGAGTTATTAATTGATTAATTCAGTCAGTGAGGAGTCACTAGCTTATTGGGCCATTAACCAGACTGGTAATTGGGCCTAGAGGGTCACATGCAAAATATTCTTAAGGCGATTGATTAAAAGTGGGTTTTATATTATTCCGGAAGTTTTTATGAAAAACTACGTGATTAATATAAAATGTAGCGAATGAGCTGAGCAGGCCAAGCTGCTGCTCAACCCCGGCCGCCCCCTCCTCTGTCTGGCGCCCCTAGCTCTCTCCCCTCTATGGAGACAGCATCACCGTCTTCTCCAACTCCAGTCCGACGGGAATTCGACCGCACGTTACGGCGATCGTTGTGGCGAACGACGAACTATTCGTAGGTTGTGAAGAATGAGGAACGTGAGGAAATCCACCGCAAGGAGGATCGCGTGGACTTCACTAGAGGTCAAGCATCTGCGTGGCTGGCGGTGTCACACTGACGGAACCGTTCAGACGCGGATTCGATTCTGTACGAGATGATATTTGATTACTTGTCAATCAATTTTGTTTATCGAAACAGAAAAGGATCGCATATTTTATTTTATTTAATTCCACTGTGTTTGCGATCCCAAGAAACCTGAGAACCTTACAGTGGTATCAGAGCCAGGTTATACTATTTCTCGTCTATTTCGATCTCCGAATTAATTTTTTTCATGATTTATTCTATGCTATAGTTCAATTACTTGCTGGATCCGTGTTCATACAATGAACACAAATTAATTAGATTATTTTTCTGCAAAATCGAATATTTTTTTCTGGGGGGGGGGGGGGGGGTGTTGTGTTCTTCGTGAGACGAAGAACGATGTGGCTCGGCGGCTTCGTTCGGGCTTCCCCAAGCGCTAGGGTGGTGGGCCGGCTGTTAGTATTGGATGGCCGGCAAGCCAATCCGACACCATGCATTATTCAGATTATTAATAAAATGATAATATTTCATTGTGTGTAATTAATTCGATCTATGTTTATCGTATCACAATGAAGTCCAAGAATGTGTGCAATAGTCTTTGGATTATGATGATATCATAATTATGGGACCAAAGACTTATAAACACATGTTCTTAATTGTTCCTAGTCGAAAGATGTTTGAGAAGGACATCAAACATCCAGATAGACTAGTACAAGTTTCTTCAACTCATATGATGAGGGTGACTGATCTTATAAGTCACTTATGTGGAGACACTATGCTGGACCAGTTGGTGCTCATTGGGGAATGAGTTCATTGAATTGATCCAACCATGCATCACTGGATGGTATATACCTCACTGTTAACCAGCTTGATTCTTTTGTCATGATTGCGTAGATGATCATTGGACCTGAGACACCAAAGATACCTTGTTGGTACGTCTCTAAGCTTTGACTTTGACTAACAAATCTCTAACCATAGGTTATCAATAAGTCAAATGATCGGGTTCAAGGAAATGCTCTCTAAGGTAATTGTGTGTTCAATACGGGATCATCTGCTCTCAGTAATTGGAGAGAGAATGTTCCAAGAATGATGCGCTTAAAGTCCCTGGCTAGGGCGGACTCTGTATCTGATAAGGAGTTACCGGATATAGATTAGCGGCATCTAATTCAAGTGAATCGACCAGCTAGGGTTTAACAGTAAACCATACCTTAGGTCGATTCGGGAACATTACACGGATGAAGGATTATATCCGCATGCTAACTGATGACGGAAAGGTTCCAATAGAAGATTGCGATAACCCCAATGCCATCCAGGATCACGTGATGTTGCTTGACATCTAACGTCATCAGAAGCTCGTCCGAATTTATTGTAGGACATTAAATTCGGCTGATTAATTAATATCAGGATATTAATTAATTTAGTGGGTCCGTAAAGAGTTACTGGACTTAATTGGCCATTAACTGGACTGGTATTTGGTCCTAGAGGTTCATACGCAAAAGGTTTTCAAGTCGATGGATAATTTGATAGGATTTTGGATAAGTGTGGATTTTTATGAAAAATTGCAAAAACACTTATTATAAAAGAACGACCGATAGGTCGGGGGCCAGCAACCCTGACCTAGCCGCTGCCCTCTCTCTCTCCTCTCTTCTCTCTCTCTCTCCTGGGCACGGTCGGCCCCCTAGAGGCTTTACTCCGGCTCCCAACAGCTCCGCTTTCCGTTCGATGGGATTTTTCGAATCCATAAGTCGCGGCGGATTACGCGCAGCCAGACGGGATCCGCAAACGCCGCATTCGGTGAGGAGGCGAGGACGATCCATCGCGAGGAGAACCACGTGGATACCGCTAGAGGTCGGGCACCTGCGCGGCTTGCGGCATCGCTCCGATAGAACCGAAGAACGAACGCGGATTAGAATCCGCGCAAAGTAAATATGATTTACCGCTTTAGGTTTTTATTGATCGAAACGGGATGGATCCGTTCCTGAATTAATTTTTCCGCTGTGTTTTTCGAACAGATCTCGACACAGCGAATCCTACAGTGGTATCAGAGCCAGGTTCCACTATGTTCTTTGCCGTTTCGAATTCTGAAATTTAATTTTCTAGTTATATTCCATGCATATTATACAATTCTGTTTGAGAAATCATATTCATAAAATGAATGAAATTAATTTGATTAATTTTGTTTCTGCAAAAATCGAATTTTTATTGGGTTTCTCGTGTTCTTCTTAGGACGAAGAACGACGCTCATAGGGTGGTGTTCGGATGATCACATGTGATGCGAGGCATCCGGAAGGACCTTAGTGTGACCAAAGGATACTGCCTGCCACCGCCGACATCACCTCTGCCGCTGGTGAGGCTTGGCTAGCGGTGACCGATTGTTGAAGGCTTCCCCCTCCCCACGGTTCCAATGGATGCAAAAGGGGTCCGGGTCCCATTAGGGGCGGGGGGGGGGGGGGGGGGGGGGGGGGGGGGGGAAGAGGGAGAAGCTTGGACGGCGCCGTCCGGCGCCGATGGGGTGACCAGCGACGGTCCGGTGGCCCCCAGGCACCGGTGCCATCGCCGGCCAACCCCTTCCCCCCCACGGTTCCTGCTTACAGGCGCCGCCTGAAAGGGGGGGAAGGAGGTCGGGCCCGTGCGGCTAGGGTTTCCTAGCCACACCGGTCTGACCCGAGCCGGGCTGGGCCAGGCTCGGACTGGGTCCGAACCCATGGCTCAGCTGGGCTGAGCACTGGTTCGGTCAAGGGTGGGCTGAGCCACCTGGGTTTCCTTTTAAAACTAGGAAATATTTAGATTAAATTGTTTTTAACTTTTAAATCTCAAAATTATTTTGAAATTAAAGTTTTATTCAATTTAACTTTCATGGGACCCATTATAATTGCTTTAGTTCATTATCTTAATTAACAAATGTTGTTATTTGTTATAGTTAATTATTAATTTAAATGTTTAAATTGATAATTAATTTTAACAAGATAATCTAAATGTTAGATTCAAATAAGATAATAGTTAATCTAATTGTTAGATAACATATTTAGATTAATCTAAACATTAGATTAATTTTATTATAATTTGCATGGAATATTCTAGAAATTTATGTTTTGGAATCTCTACTCATATAATGTATGATTAATGCATTTAAATATGATTTATATGCTTGATTAACAAAAATAAACTTTTTCAAAAATCCAAAAGCAAACTTTGTTTGATCCTTGGTTTTTGAAACCAATATTTATCTATTTTTGAAAAAAAAAAAACATTCCTTTAGCCAAATGATGCGACATTCATGTGTGGAATGCTTAATTAAAAATTACCCGGTGGTCATGGATAAGTACTTGATTATTCCCTTGTGGACGTAGGTCGATGATATGTGATTGCGTGGTTTATTATTTGTTAATAAATAGAGGTCTGCGAACCTCTCCCTCTCTCATATTCTATTGTATCTCTACCTTCCTCCCTGATGTATTTGCCATATAGCTTCCTCTTTTTAAATTATCATGTAATTGAGAATTTATGAGTATGATTTGATCGAGGCGGCTGAGCGTGGAGCAAGGATGATCTACAACTGCAACCAAGAAGGATATGAAAGAGTTCATTAAGCCTATGAGTTTACGGACTCATGATATAATTGTTATATTATGTGTGTGTGTGTTTGAGTGTCTAGCTCAAGTCAAACCAAAGTACTATCCATGACCACACTAATGACATGTATGTGATGCATGTGTTTTCTTTTGATTACGAATCAAATATCCTAGGTTATTAATATATGTAATATATTCGATATACTTAATACAATCACCTAGGATGAGACCAAAGTAAATAAATAAACCCTTCGTTATAAAGTCTAAGCCGGAGCGCGAGTCATTGAGAATGTACCACGTGGCTCTCCATCAATATAATTAATAGAACTTAAATCAGTCGTTGTATCTTCTATATGTTTACTTGGGATTTACCATCATCTGATGAGGGGACTATTAATTATGACATTAGATGCCTTTGGATTAGAATAGAAGAACGATATAGTTATTCATGTGTTTACTCGGGAACTATATTTCTACTTTACTCTATCACGTATTAATGGTAAAGCTTAGACCGGGGATAGTGGTCTACTGTGTTTACCCGGGACCATTGATAACCTGAGAGCCGAAATATGATCGGATATTGCAAGGAATTGCAATTACCATGAGATGGTTGCTCTAGGATAATAGTATGATACTATGTGTTTACCCGGCGTTATATTGTGATTCTTGGATTTCTGATCCCCACTAGGAGACTGTCGGCGTCTCCCGTTATGTATATATGAAGGTTATACAGTCCGACGAAAATTAGTGGAAGTAAAACTAGATAAGCAAAGACCATATCTTGTTTTAATTAATAACTGAATGTCTGGTAATTTTAGTTTGATTATCTCCTGTAGGTTAAAATGTCGCAACACAACCCATTGCGTGGCATACTTGATGCCAATCATTTGATAGGCCCAAACTACTCAGACTGACTTAGGAGTCTGAAGATTTTCCTCAGGTCTAAGCAAATTGCATATATCCTGGATGAAGACCCTCCTATTGTACCAGCATTAGATGCACCAGAGGAGGACATGCTGACATATGAGAAATGGAAAGAGGATTCCACCATGGCCCAATGCTACATATTAGCCTCTATGAGCAATGAGTTGTAGAGGCAGCATGAGGAGATGGATGCTAGATCCATCATGCTCCATCTGAAGGAGCTATTTGGTGAACAAAGCAGAATCAAAAGATATGAGATATTTAAGAATTTGTTCAAGGCTCAGATGGCAGAGGGATCTTCAGCACAGACTCATGTGCTGAAGATGATAGAATGGGTGGAGAGGCTAGATGCTCTTGGGGTCCCACTCCCTAATGAGATGCATACCGACCTTGTGTTGTCCTCACTTCCACAATCGTATGCTCAGTTCATTATGAACTTTAACATGAACAAGATCTAGACCACTTTGGCTGAACTACTGAACATGCTGAAGACTGCAGAGGGGAACCTTGTGAAGGAAAAATCTCAAGTCCTTATAGTTGATAAGACCGACTGAAAAAGACTAGCAGTCCAAGCTTTTAGGAAAGGTAAAAGTAAGAATCAGAAAAAGTCGAAGGTTGTCAAAAAGGACAAACGCAAGAGTGCTCAGATGGGTGAATACTTCTACTGTCATTAGAAGGGCTACTGAAAGAGGAATTGTAAAGAATACCTCAAGGACAAGGCTCAAGGAACTATGAAGCAGCAGGACGCTTCAGGTATCTACATGATAGATGTAAATTTGTCAATTAGAGATTATACATCATTGGTATTAGATATTGGATGTGTTTCTCATATCTACAATACTGTGCAGGCACTGACAAGAAGACGTAAGCTGAGAACCAGCGAGGTGGACCTGAGGCTAGGTAACCACGCAAAAGTTGCGGCGATCGCTGTGGGGACAGTGAAGCTCAAACTACCATCTAGAGACACTTTTTCATTAGATGAATGTTATTATGTACCTAACATAATAAGGAATATTATTTCTATTTCATGTTTAGATAGAATTGGGTACACCTTATCTGTTGGGAACAATTGTTGTTCAATTTATTTCAGAAATAAATTAATACCTTCTGCTTCATTATCCAATGGATTGTACTTATTAAATGTGTCTCATGATAATTTCAATATCGGTTCTTTAACTAAAAGAAACAAGTATGAAGTGAACAAAGCCTACCTATGGCATTGTAGGCTTGGCCACATTGGTGAAAATAGACTCCAAAGATTGCATAAAAATGGATATTTAGATCCATTTGATTATGAATCATATGCAACCTGTGAGTCATGTTTAATGGGTAAAATGGCAAAATCTACATTTTTTGGAACTAGAGAACGAGCCAATGACTTACTAGAACTAATACATTCAGATGTATGTGGTCCTATGTCAACCCAAGCCATTGATGGTTTCTCATACTTCATTACATTCACTGATGATTTCTCAAGATATGGCTTCATATACTTATTGAAGTATAAATCAGAAGCTTTTAAAAAATTCAAAGAATTCAGAAATGAAGTAGAGAAACAAACTGGAAAGAGTATCAAAACCATCCGATCCGATCGTGGTGGGGAATATTTCAGTACAGAGTTCACAAAATACTTGAAGGATAATGGTATCATTTCTCAGCTTACACCTCCCTATACACCTCAAATGAATGGTGTATCAGAAAGGAGGAATTGCACATTAATGAAAATGGTGCGATCCATGATAAGTATGTCCAAATTACCAGTGTCCTTATAGGGATATACACTTAGCTCGACTATATATATCATTAACAAGGTACCCATCAAATCTGTTGAAACCACTCTGTATGAGATATAGAATGGAAGGAAACCAGACCTTAAATATGTTAAAGTATGGGGATGTCCTGCTCATGTTAAAAGACATAATGCACATAAGCTGGAGTATAGAACTGACAAATGCATATTTGTAGGATATCTAAAGGAAACTTACGTATATTACTTTTATCATTCTTGTGAACAAAAGGTGTTTGTGGCTAGGAGAGCTGTCTTTTTAGAAGAAGATTATATTCTCCAAAAGGACAGTGGGAGTAAAGTAACTCTGGAAGAAATTAGATACCCACAAAATGTTAATGGTTCATTAGATGAACTATCAGTTTCTGAACCTGTTCAAGAAAGTACATAAGAACCTCGTAGGTCAGAAAGAGTACCTAAACTACTAGAAAGATATGTAGAACATATTAATTTGGATGGTTCCAGGATACTCTATAATGAGGATGATGATCCTAAGACTTACCAGGAGGCCATTGAAAGTTCAGAGGCTGGGAAATGATGAGAAGCCATTAATTCTGAAATTCAGTCCATACACATCAACCAAGTATAGAACTTGGTTGACTTGCCCGAAGGTATAGTACCTATTGGATGCAAATGGATCTTTAAAAGAAAGATTGGTACAAATGGACGAATTGAGATTTATAAGGCAAGGTTAGTGGCGAAGGGTTATCATCAAAGGCAAGGCATTGACTATGACGAGACCTTCTCACATGTTGCCATAATTAAGTCTATTAGAATTCTTCTCGCTATTGTTGCATACCATGATTACAAAATCTGACATATGGATGTGAAGACGGCCTTCCTCAATGGAAACCTTGAGGAAGAGCTGTATATGATACAACCAGAGGGCTTCACATCAAAGGAATCTCTAGATATGGTATGTAAGTTGCAAAGGTCCATTTATGGACTGAAGCAAGCTTCCCGTAGCTGGAACATAAGGTTTGATGAAGCAATCAAATCTTATGGCTTCATTAAGAATGAAGATGAGCCTTGTGTATACAAGAAAAACAGTGGGAACGCAATCACATTCCTGGTTCTTTACGTTAACGACATCCTACTCATTGGAAATAATGTAGGGGTGATGTCATTAGTAAAGATCTAGCTACCCAAGAACTTCTCCATGAAGGATTTGGGAGAAGCATCTTACGTATTAGGGATACGGATCTATAGAGATAGATCAAAGAAGATGCTAGCCTTAACCCAATCCATGTATATAGAAACCATTGTCAAAAGATTTGGCATGGAAAATTCCAAGAGAGGTTTCATACCAATGAGACATGGAATTTATCTTTCCAAAGGTCAGTCGCCCAAGACTTCTGAGGAGAGGGCAATGATAGATAAGATTCCCTATGCTTTAGCCATAGGTTCCATCATGTATGCCATGTTATGTACAAGACCTGATGTTGCATATATTTTAAGCATTATGAGCAGACATCAGGCAGGTCCAGGTGATGAATGCTGGAAAGCTGTGAAATGTATCCTTAAGTACTTGAGAAGAACTAAGCATATGTTTCTGGTCTATGGAGGAGGAGACTTGAAGCTGCAAGGATATACACTGATTCGAATTTTCAGTCTGATCCTGATAACAGCAAGTCAACATCAGGTTCTGTCTTCACACTCAATGGGAGAGTAGTGAGCTGGAAAAGTTCCAAACAAGAAACCACTGTTGATTGGACAACGGAAGCTGAGTATATTGCTACTGCTGAAGCCGCCAAGGAAGCTATCTGGATGAAGAAATTCATCGACGATCTTGGTGTAGTTGAAAGCATCTATGGTCCCATCCCACTGCTGTGTGACAATAATGGGGCGATTGCTCAAGCGAAAGAGCCAATGTCTCATCAGAAATCGAAGCACGTTCTGCGGCACTTTCATTTGATCAAAGAGATTATAGCTCAAGAAGATGTCGTAGTGGAAAGAGTTCCTTTAGCCGACAACATAGCAGATCCACTAACAAACTTTTGTCTCAAAATGTCTTTGGGCGTCACTTAGAGAATATGGGCATTCTGTATAAAAGTGATTGGCTTTAGTTCAAGTGGGAGATTGTTAGTATTGGATGGCCTGTGAGCCAATCCAACACTATGTATTTTCATATTATTAATAAAATGACAATATTTCATTATGTGTAATTAATTCGATCTATGTTTATCGTATCACGATGAAGTCCATGAATATGTGCAATAGTCTTTGGATATGATGAGATCATAATTATGGGACTAAAGACTTATAAACACATATTCTTAATTGTTCCTAGTCGGAGGATGTTTGAGAAGGGCATCAAACATCCGGATAGACTAGTGCAGGTTTCTTCAGGTCATATGATGAGGGTGACTGATCCTATAAGTCACTTATGTGGAGACACTATGTTGGACCTGTAGGTGCTCATTGGGGAATGAGTTCACTGAACTGATCCGACCATGAATCGTTGGATGGTATATACCCCACTGTTAACCAGCTCGATTCTTTTATCACGGTTGCGTAGATGATCCTTGGACCTGAGACACCAAAGATACCTTGTTGCCACGTCTCCGAGCTTTGACTTTCACTAACGAATCTCTAACCATGGGTTATCAATAAGTCAAAAGATCGGGTTTAGGGAAATGCCCTCGAAGGTAATTGTACGTTCAATACGGGATCATCCGCTCTCAGTAATAGGAGAGAGAATGTTCTAAGAATGATGCCCTTAAAGTCTCTGGCCAGGGCGGACTCTATATCTAATAAAGAGTTATCGGATACAGATTAGCGACATATAATTTAAGTGAATCAACCTGCTAGGGTTTAACAATAAACTATAACTCTTTATTTGATACAGAGTCCGCCCTGGCCTGGGACTTAAGTGCATCATTTCTGGAACATTCTTTCTCCTATTACCGAGAGCGGATGATCCCGTATTAATCACACAATTGCCTTCGAGGGCATCCTCCTGAACCCGATCGCTTGACTTATAGATAACCCATGGTTAGGGATTCGTTAATTAAGGTCAAAGTTCAGAGACCTACCAACAAAGTATCCTTGGTGTCTCAGGTCCAAGGACCATCCACGCAACCGTGACAAAAGAATCAAGTTGATTAACAGTTAGGAAGGTACCATCCAGCAATTTATGGTTGGATCAGTTCAGTTGTAACGACCCGCCACCCTATAATCGGGGATCCGATTACTAAATGGGTACCGAATCATTATTTTGGAACCAAACTAGGATCTAGATAAGTCTGGGAAATAAATAATTAACTAAGCTAACATTCACATCGCATTGAATTGAAAAGGAAGTCCAAGAATTAAAAAGTTATTACAATGCGACTAGACACAGCAAATAATTACATATTCCAAAAGAAAAGAAATAATTAAGCGTACAGGCCAGAAATAAAATAACAACTACGTCGGGGCATACCCCGGAACAACCGCTGCCAGCGCGCAACTCTAAGCAGCACTCTCTTCGCTAAGCCTGCCTGGAACCCTCACCTGAAAACCGCAGGGGTGAGTCTCAACGAAAAGACTCAGTAGAGATCCTTCAATCCCCACCGCCCACTCACGCACCCACAAGAACAGTAACGCAGATAAAGGTAAAGTAAGCAAGTAAAGCAGTAATTACTACTCCTAATTCTCGATATAAACCACATGCATTCGAAATGTAATATGCATATCTCAGAAACCATTCTACCAAGGAGCCTACAATCGAGGGTTCGACAAAACACACCAACCACACAACCAAACGTGGGAAACACCGACCCGCTGAGACCAAACAGTAACCCCTCGGATAGCACGGCCCAACTGGCTCAGGTGGTTACTCCTTCCCTCAGCACGAGTGACACTCCACAGGTACCACTCCTACACCGGTACTAGCAAACCCTGGGGTACACCAGGTGACCCTCTCTCTAGGCGTCACCCTACCACTCCCACACCGGCGCTGTGTCCCTCCCACACCGACACAAGGTGGCAAGCGCTACAACTGTCACTCCAGGTCCACAATTGCACGAAACACAACACAGTGCGATCCGATCACATAAAAATCCTTATTCTCGAGTACGATTTCAAACATGCAATAAACCAAACTATCTAACAGTGTGAAAATATGTTAACAACATGAATTAATGTAATTCTGTTTTGAATCGTGTCGCCCAAGGCCGACGCCATTCAAGCCTCCTAAACTGGTTCATGAAATTTTGGCCTCAGAATATAGCCTAAAATGTGTCGTTCCAGGAAGCCGCCATTTGAAAAGGCGTCGCTGTCCTTGGACGCCATTCACAACAGAAGTCCCCTCTGACAGAAATTGTTACTGGGACAATTTCTGCCTAAATGGCGTCGTGCTGGCCCATCGCCATTCTGAATAGCGTCGTCCTAGCGCGACGTCATTTAGCGCCAGAAACCAGGTTTCTGCAGCTCGACCCGAGGGTCCCCTTTAACTCCAAATTCGCCCCAAAAACATCCAAAACGGAGAAAATGAAAAGGGAAACCAATCCATCACAGGAAAACCCACAAATCCACATTTATAGAAACCACCATAATCATCAAGAAAGCCCCTTAACATGCTTATTCTACCCAAAACCCCATACACGCATCATGCTTCAAAGTGGGAAAACATGATTTTAAGTTGAAACACCACGGGGATCGTCACCCTACCGGTTACTTGAACTCTTCCAAGCTTCAAGCCGCCTACCCGCCTCGCCCCACACCGCCGCCGGTACCGCCGTGGACGCCGTTACTCCACCGAGACGTCGGCCGCTGTCCGGAAAGAAAACGCCGCGGAGGAGGTGGTGGTGGTAGTGGTGGGAGTTAGGAGGTCGATGGAGTGGAGGGAGAGATGAAATGGTGGGAGGAAAAGAAGGAAGGGGAAAAGGGATCGCCGGAGCCGCCAGGGGAGAGAGGAAAGAGAGAATGGAGGAGGAAATGAGGGAAAGGAAGGAGGGTTCGTGGGGTCAACCAGAAGCTGAGTAAAACGCGTCGCACTATACAGACGCCTAACAGTTGACATGACGAGCCATACTGACAGAGACTCTGAATCGCGTTGCCTATCCAAGACGCCGTTCAGATGACAAGACCGGCACCGTACACTGACAACCCACGGTCGTAGTCTGAAAGGCGTCGTCTATCTAAGACGCCTTTCAGACGATATGATCGGGGCCGTACTCTCGCGACCCCAGGCCAGCCCACGTGGCGCCCACATGACATAGCCTAAAACGCGTCTACATTGCTGGACGCTGTTTAAACCACGTCTTGCAAGCTCGACGCGAAACAGAACTGAGTCTCAGCCCCAACAGGGCCCGAATTAAGGGATCCGACCCCGAAAACTGACCCGATAACCGAATCCGAAAATCTCAATCCTTACATTCTCCCCCCCTTAAAAGAATTTCGTCCTCCAAATTGCCTGCTACAATTAACGAGGTTGAAACATAAAGTTACAAGCTCACAAGAGAACTTACAAGAAAAGGTAGGGAAACTGCTCCCGCATCTTATCCTCGCGCTCCCAGGTCGCCT
The DNA here is from genome assembly GCA_030544215.1 of Zantedeschia hybrid cultivar. Taxonomy (NCBI): domain Eukaryota; kingdom Viridiplantae; phylum Streptophyta; class Magnoliopsida; order Alismatales; family Araceae; genus Zantedeschia; species Zantedeschia hybrid cultivar. The sequence continues at coordinate 5,972,679 of JARZZO010000013.1, read as the reverse complement.
CGCTTCTAGAGCGATACTGCCAAATCACCTTAACTAGAGGTACAACCTTGTTCCGAAGGACCTGTTCCCTACGATCCTCAATACGTACAGGAAACTCTGGAAAGGACAAGTCCTCAGCGATTTCCAACTCTGGAAAGTCCAAAATATGAGATGGATCCTGAACATATCTCCTCAGTAAATAAACATGGAACACATCGTGTACCCCTGCAAGACTGGGCGGCAAGGCTAGCTGATACGCCATTTCCCCAATTCGAGCAAGAATGGGAAAACGCCCAACATATCGCAGACTCAGCTTACCTCGCTTCCCGAATCTCATCACACTCTTGGAGGGTGAGACTCGGAGAAACACGTGGTCCCCAACCTCAAACTCAAGTGGTCTCCTACGGATGTCTGCATACTCTTCTGTCCGCTCTGAGCTGCAATCAATCTCTGCTGTACCACTCTAGCAACCTCAACACACTGCTGTACCAACTCTGGTCCCGCTATCTGCCTCTCGCCAATCTCAGACCAATTTACAGGGAATCGACACGGCCGTCCGTACAATGCCTCATAAGGCGCCATACCGATACTAGAATGGTAACTATTGTTGTAAGCAAACTCCACTGTAGACAAGTGCTGCTCCCAAGAACCTCCACAGTCTAGGCAACATGCCCTGAGCATATCCTCCAAAGTCTGAATGGTTCTCTCTAACTGCCCATCAGTCTCGGGATGATAGGCCGAGCTGAAGGCCAACTGCGTGCCCAAGGCCTTCTGAAAACTCTTCTAGAACCTAGAAGTAAATCTCGGATCCCGGTCTGATACGATGGATAAGGGCACCCCGTGCAGAGAGATGATCCGATCCACAAACAGCTTAGCCAACTTACCAACTGACCAATCCTTCCTAATAGCCAGGAAGTGTGCCGACTTGGTCAAACGATCAACAATGACCCAGATCGCGTCCCTTCTGCTAGGGGACACAGGTAATCCCATCACAAAGTCTATAGTCACATGCTCCCATTTCCATTCCGGGATCGGCAAGGGCTGCAACAACCCTCCTGGTCTCTGATGTTCTACCTTAACCTGCTGACAAGTCATGCACCTAGCCACATAATCAGCCACATCCTTCTTCATACCACGCCACCAAAAGTGCCTCCTCAAACAATGATACATCTTAGTCGTTCCGGGATGCACTGCATATCTAGAACGGTGCGCCTCATCCAGGATACTCCTACGCACGTCCTCCTCGGTCGGAACATAGAGTCTGCTTCTAAACCTGGCTGTACCATCATCCCACAATTCCACCTCTGGTCTCTGGAGAATTTGCGGTAACTCTGCATCTGCCCTCTGAGCCTCAATTACGGCATGGTACACTGCTAGCCTCACAGTTAAGCTGGCCAGCACAGCTCTGTCAGCCTCTCGCGGAACCCTAAAGGAAGATTCCACAACCTGCTCAAATAACCTCCATTCTCGAACCATGAGATATGACATGACCGTCTTCCGACTCAAGGCGTCTGCCACCACACTAGCCTTTCCCGGATGATAAGAAAGGTCGAGGTCATAATCCTTGATAAATTCCATCCACCTGCGCTGCCTTAAGTTCAGATCCTTCTACGTGAATACATACTTCAGGCTCTTGTGATCAGTAAAAACCTGAAATTTCTCTCCATACAAATAGTGCCGCCAAATCTTCAATGCAAATACCACAGCTGCCAACTCTAAGTCATGAGTGGGATAGTTCTCTTCATGCTTCTTCAACTGCCTAGAAGCATAGGCCACAACCTTACCATGTTGCATCAGAACTGCACCCAAACCTCGACGTGATGCATCTGAATAAACTACAAATCCACCTGAACCTGATGGAAGCACCAACACTGGAGCCGAACTGAGGCGAGTCTTCAACTCAATGAAACTCCGCTCACACTCCTCAGTCCACACAAAACGAACTCCCTTACGAGTCAACCTCGACAAGGGGGCCGCTATCGAAGAAAAACCCTGAACAAACCATCTGTAATAACCTGCTAACCCTAAGAAGCTCCTGATCTCAGTTACTGTTGTTGGCATGCTCCAATCCATCACTGCCTCAATCTTAGCTGGATCCACTGCAATGCCATCACCAGAAATGACATGTCCCAGGAAGTGCACCTTGTCTAGCCATAATTCACACTTGCTAAACTTGGCATAGAGTTGGTGCTCTCTCAGAACCTGTAATACCACCTGAAGATGTGTGGCATGCTCTTCCTCAGAAGAAAAGTATATCAAAATATCATCTACAAATACCACCACAAACTGATCCAGATAGGCCCTGAAGACCCGATTCATTAAATCCATAAAAGCCGCCAGAGCATTGGTCAAGCCAAAAGGCATAACCAAAAACTCAATGTCCGTACCGAGTCCTAAAGGCCGTCTTACTAACATCAACCTCACGGATCCTCATCTGATAATACCCTGATCTCAAGTCAATCTTTGAAAACACCTTCGCAGACTGCAACTGATCCATCAGATCATCAATCCTCGGAAGTGGGTACTTGTTCTTTATCGTCACCTGGTTCAGCTCTCTATAATCAATGCACAATCTCAGAGAACCATCCTTCTTCCTGACAAATAGAACTGGAACACCCCACGGAGAAGTACTGGGACGAATGAAACCCTTAATCAGTAGTTCCTGCAACTGCGCCTTCAACTCAGCGAGTTCGGCTGGCGCCATCCGGTACGGGGCCTTAGACAGGGGCGCCGTACCCGGTGCAAGCTCGATAGTAAACTCAACCTCTCGCTGAGGAGGAAGGCCAGGCAACTCCTCAGGAAACACATCTACAAACTCACAAAGTACGGGCACCTCCCAAGGACTGGGACTACCACCATCAGCTAAAATAATAGAGGCAAGGAAGGCCTCACAACCACCAACAAGCAACCTCTGGGCCTTAAAGGCAGAAATAAGAATACCTCGAGAAGAGAGCCTAATATCTTGGAAGTAGAAGGTCGGGATGTCCGGAATAGAGAAGCGCACCCTCTTCCTATGGCAGTCCACCTCGGCATAATAAGCCTCCAACCAGTCCATGCCCAGGATAACATCAAAGTCGCGAATGGCAAGCACAACTAACTGGGCAAGTAACTCATGGCCCTCAATGGTCAAGGGAACTTCACTCAAACAGTTATAAGACAACATGAAATCCCCAGAAGGAACCTCTACCATCAATCCATCAGATATCTCATCAACGAGTGCAGAAAGAACATCTACGAACTGCTTAGAAATGAAAGAATGCGAAGCACCCGAATCAATTAACACATGTGCAGAGTTCCCAAGGACAAAAAGTGTACCTTCCACCAAGTTGGATGCGCGCGCCTCCTTCCTGGTAATAGCTAGAACTCTCCCCTGGGTCCTCAGCTTCTTCTGATCCCCTGGTCCCTGCCCCTGACCATGCCCCTGCGAGCAAAACCTCGCCAAATGGCCCTCCTGGCCACAAGTGTAACACCTCCCAGAAAAAGCAGGACACTGAGTCCCACCGTGAGTGCCACCGCAATGCCGACAGGCTATCGGGAGCCTCTGAGCTGCCTCCTGCTGAGCACTAGACACCGACTGACTATGCTGGCTCTGTATGGGTCTGCTGCTACCGCTGCTGCCGCTACTGCTGCCACCGCCTCGAAAGAGTATCCTGAATCTGGAGCCGAGTGAAGACGATCCTGATCCGGACGAAGGAGCTGCTACTGCTGTCTTTCCCCTGCCATGAGCTGGCCCCTGAGTAGTTAGTCCCCTCTCTCGAGCTGACTGTTCATGCTGTGCCTCAACTGTCGCGGCACACCTAACCGCCGAAGCCAAATCTGTACAACAGTGGGATGCCACAAAACTCCTCAGATTGGACCTCAGTCCATCCACAAACCTCTCAGTCCGACGCTCCTCGTCTCCTGAGATAAAAGGCACAAACCTCCTAAGCGAAACAAACTTCATCTGGTACTCAAGCACTGTCATGCTTCCTTGGGTCAACTCCATAAATTCCCTCTCCTTGGCCCTCTGGACATGCCTAGGAAAGTACTGTGCATTTAATTCCTTCACAAAAGTCTCCCATGGAATCTCCCTGAGACTCCTATCGCATATGACAAACTCTTCAACGTGGTCCACCAATCGTAGGCATCATCCTTCAGCATGAAGGTAGCCAACAGAGTCCTCTCAACCGCCGCACAATCCATAGTATCAAAAGTCTTCTCCATCTCCCTCAACCAGTGAACAGCCTCATCAGGGTCGGGACGACCGGTGAAATGAGGCGGCCTCAGCTTCAGGAATCTCTCCAGTGTAGCTGAAGACCCTCCCCGAGCACTAGAACTCTCACTAGGGTCTCGGGTCTGGTATCTAACCATCGTGTCCATCATAGCCTCCATGAAATGTTCCATACTCGACCTACCGGCCTCAGATCCACTAGGGACATCTCCCCGCTCTCTAATAACTGGCATCCTCTTCCTAGGAGCCATCTAGTCTCCTACAATCACAAAGATCGAAAAGTTCTAATTGGAATCCTAAAACCTATTCTACCGCCATGCCTGTACGGGATAATGTAATTATTTGCCGGATTTACAATATTTAACCTAATTATTCATTTATTTGCCAGACCGAACACTCTGATACCAACTGTAACGACCCGCCACCCTATAATCGGGGATCCAATTACTAAATGGGTACCGAATCATTATTTTGGAACCAAACCAGGATCTAAATAACTCTGGGAAATAAATAATTAACTAAGCTAACATTCACATCGCATTGAATTGAAAAGGAAGTGCAAGAATTAAAAATTTATTACAATGCGACTGGACACAGCAAATAATTATATATTCCAATAGAAAAGAAATAATTAAGCGTGCAGGCCAGAAATAAAATAACAACTACGTCGGGGCATACCCCGGAACAACCGCTGTCGGCGCACAACTCTAAGCAACACTCTCCTCGCTAAGCCTGCCTGGAACCCTCACCTGAAAACCGCAGGGGTGAGTCTCAACGAAAAGACTCAGTAGGGATCCTTCGATCCCCACTGCCCACTCACGCACCCACAAGAACAGTAACGCAGATAAAGGTAAAGTAAGCAAGTAAAGCAGTAATTACTACTCCTAATTCTCGATATAAACCACATGCATTCGAAATGTAACATGCATATCTCAGAAACCATTCTACCAGGGAGCCTACAACCGAGGGTTCAGCAAAACACGCCAACCACACAACCAAACGTGGGAAACACCGACCCGCTGAGACCAAACAATAACCCCTCGGATAGCATGCTGGCTACTCCGGCCCAACTGGCTCAGGTGGTTACTTCTTCCCTCAGCACGAGTGACACTCCACAGGTACCACTCCTACATCGGTACTAGCTAACCCCGGGGTACACCAGGTGACCCTCTCTCTAGGCGTCACCCCACCACTCCCACACCAGCGCTGTGTCCCTCCCACACTGACACAGGGTGGCAAGCGCTATAACTGTCACTCTAGGTCCACAATCGCACGAAACACAACACAGTGGGATCCGATCACATAAAAATCCTTATCCTCGAGTATGATTTCAAACATGCAATAAATCAAACTATCTAACAGTGTAAAAATATGTTAACAGCATGAATTAATGTGATTCTGTTTTGAGTCGCGTCGCCCAAGGCCGACGCCATTCAAGCCTCCGAAACTGGTTCATGAAATTTCGGCCTCATAATATGGCCTAAAATGCGTCGTTCCGGGAAGCCGCCATTTGAAAAGGCGTCGCTGTCCTTGGATGCCATTCACAATATAAGTCCCCTCTGACATAAACTGTTACTGGGACAATTTCTACCTAAATGGCGTCGTGCTGGCCCGTCGCCATTCTGAATGGCGTCGTCCTAGCGCGACGTCATTTAGCGCCAGAAACCAGGTTTCTGCAGCTCGACTCGAGGGTCTCCTTTAACCCCAAATTCGCCCCAAAAACATCCAAAATAGAGAAAATGAAAAGGGAAACCAATCCATCACAGGAAAACCCACAAATCCACATTCATAGAAACCACCATAATCATCAAGAAAGCCCCTTAACATGCTTATTCTACCCAAAACCCCATACACGCATCATGCTTCAAAGTGGGAGAACATGGTTTTAAGTTGAAACACCACGGGGATCGTCACCCTACCGGTTACTTAAACTCTTCCAAGCTCCAAGCCGCCTACCCGCCTCGCCCCACGCCGCCGCGGGTACCGCCGTGGACGCCGTTACTCCACCGGGACGTCGGCCGCCGTCCGGAGAGAAAACGCCACGGAGGAGGTGGTGGTGGTAGTGGTGGGAGTTAGGAGGTCGATGGAGCAGAGGGAGAGATGAAATTGTGGGAGGAAAAGAAGGAGGGGGAAGAGGGATCGCCGGAGCCGCCGGGGGAGAGAGGAAAGAGAGAAAGGAGGAGGAAATGAGGGAAAGGAAGGAGGGTTCGCGGGGTCAACCAGAAGCTGGGTAAAACGCGTCGCGCTATACAGACACCTAACAGTTGACATGACGGGCCGTACTGACAGAGACTCTGAATCGCGTCGCCTATTCAAGACGTCGTTTAGATGACAAGACCGGCACCGTACACTGACAACCTAGGGTCGTAGTATGAAAGGCGTCGTCTATTTAAGACGCCATTAAGACGATATGACCGGGGCCGTACTCTCGTGACCCCAGGCCAGCCCACGTGGCGCCCATGTGGCACAGCCTAAAATGCGTCTACATTGCTGGACGCCGTTTAAGCCGCATGTCGCAGGCTCGATGCGAAACAGAACTGAGTCTCAGCCCCAACAGGGTCCGAACTAAGGGATCCTACCCCGAAAACTGACCCGATAACCGAATCCGAAAATCTCAATCCTTACATCAGTGAACTTATTCACCCATGAGCACCTACAGGTCCAGCATAGTGTTTCCACACAAGTGACTTATAGGATCAGTCACCCTCATCATATGAGCTGAAGAAACCTGTACTAGTCTATCCGGATGTTTGATGTCCTTCTCAAACATCCTCCGACTAAGAACAATTAAGAACAAGTGTTTATAGGTCTTCGGTCTCGTAATTATGATCTCATCATAATTCAAAGACCATTGCACATGTTCATAGACTTCATCGTGATACGACAAACAAAGATCAAATTGATTACACAATGAAATTATGTCATTATATTAATAAACTGAATATTACATAATATCGGATTGGCTTGTTGGCTACCTAATACTAACAATCTCCTACTTGGACTAAAGTTAATCACTCTTGTACATAATACCCATATTCTCTTAGTGACGCCCAAATACATTTTGAGACAATGGCTTCGTTAGTGGATCTGCTATGCTGTCGGCTGAAGGAACCATTTCCACTACGACATCTCCTTGAGCTATAATTTCCCTGATCAGGTAAAAGCGCCGCAGAATGTGCTTTAACTTTTGATGAGACCGCAACTCTTTCACTTGAGCAATCGCCCCATTGTTGTCATACAACGGTGGGACGGGACTAGAGATGCTTTCCACCACACCAAGGTTGCTGATAAATTTCTTCATCCATATTGCTTCCTTGGCGGCTTCAGTAGCAGCAATGTACTTAGTCTATGTTGTCGAATCAGCAGTGATTTCTTGCTTTGAACTTTTCTAGCTCACTGCTCCCCCGTTGAGTGTAAAGACAAATCTTGATGTTGACTTGTCATCATTCAGATCAGACTGAAAACTTGAGTCAGTATATCCTTACAGCTTTAAGTCTCCTCCTCCATAGACTAGAAACATATCCTTAGTTCTTCTCAAGTACTTAATGATACACTTCACGGCCTTCTAGTGTTCATCACCTGGATCTGCCTGATGTCTGCTCGTAACACTAAGAGCATATGCTACATCAGGTCTAGTACATAACATGGCATACATGATGAAACCTATGGCTGATGTATACGGAATTATATCCATCATTGCCCTCTCTTCAAGGATCTTTGGAGACTGACCTTTAGAGAGATAAATTCTATGTCTCATCGATATGAGACCTCTCTTAAAATTTTTCATGTCAAACCTTTTGACAATGGTTTCTATATATATGGATTGAGTTAAAGCAAGCATCTTCTTAGATTTATCTTTATAGATCCGTATTCCCAATATGTAAGATGCTTCTCCCAAACCCTTCATGGAGAAGTTCTTAGACAGCCAAACCTTTACTGATGACATCATCCCAACATCCTTCCCAATGAGTAGGACGTCCGCTCCCACTGTTTTTCCTGTACACACAATACTCATCTTCATTCTTTATGAAGTCATAAGATTTGATCGCCTCATCAAACCTTATGTTCCTACTCTGGGATGCTTGCTTTAATCCATTAATGGACCTTTGTAACTTGCATACCATATCTGGAGATTCCTTTGGTGTGAAGCCCTCTAGTTGTATCATATACACCTCTTCCTCAAGATTTCTATTGAGGAAGGACGTCTTCACATCCATCTGCCAGATTTCATAATCATGGTATGCTGCAATGGCGAGAAGAATTCTGATAGACTTAATCATGACAACGGGCGAGAAGGTCTTATCATAGTCAATACCTTGCCTTTGATGATATCCTTTCGCCACTAATCTTGCTTTATAAGTTTCAATTCATCCATCTGCACCAATCTTTCTTTTAAAGATTCACTTGCAACCTATGGGTACTATACCCTCGGACAAGTCGACCAAGTTCCAAACTTGGTTGTTGTACATGGACTGAATTTCAAAATTCATGGCTTCTCACCATTTCCCAACTTCTAGACTCTTAATGGCCTCCTAGGAAGTCTTAGGATCATCATCCTCATTATAGAGTATCCTTGAACCATCCATATTGATATGTCCCACATATCTTTCGAGTGGTTTACGTACTCTTTCAGACCTACGAGGTTCTTGTATACATTCTTGAATAGGTTTAGAAACTGACAGTTCATCTTATGAACTATTGACAGTTTGTGGGTATATGGAACTTCTTCCAGAGTTACTTTACTCCTACTGTCCTTTTGGAGAATATAATTTTCTTCTAAAAAACCAACTCTCCTGCCTACAAACACCTTTTGTTCATTAGGATGATAAAAGTAATATCCGTAAGTTTCCTTCTGATATCCCACAAATCTGTATTTGTCAGTTATGGATTCCAGCTTATCTGTATTATGTCTTTTGACATAAGCAGGACATTCCCATATTTTAACATGCTTAAGGTCTGATTTCTTCCCATTCCATATCTCATATAAAGTAGATGTAACAGATTTGCTGAGTATCTTGTCTAGGATATACATAGCCGAGCTAAGTGCATATCTCCATAAGGACACCGGTAATTTGGATATACTCATCATTGATCGCACCATTTCCATCAATGTGTGATTTCTCCTTTCTGATACACTATTCATTTGAGGCGTATAAGGAGGTGTAAGATGAGAAAGGATACCATTATCCTTTAAGTATTTCGTGAACTCTGTACTCAAGTATTCCCCACCACGATAAGATCAGATGGCTTTGATGCTCTTTCCAGTTTGTTTCTCTACTTCATTATTAAATTTTCTGAATTTCTCAAAGGCTTATGATTTATACTTCAATAAGTATATAAAGCCATACCTTGAGAAATCATCAGTGAACATAATGAAATAGGAGAAACCACCAATGGTTTGGGTTGACATAGGACCACATACATCAGAATGTATTAGTTCCAATATGTCTTTGGCTCGTTCTCCAGTTCCAGCAAATGACGATTTAGCTATTTGACCCATCAAATACGACTCACAGGTTGCATGCGATTCATAATCAAATAGATCTAAGTATCCATTTTTATACAACCTTTGAAGTCTGTTTTCTCCAATGTGGTCAAGCCTACAATACCAAAGGTAGGCTTTGTTCACTTCACACTTATTCTTTTCAAGAATTTGACCGATATTATAATTATCATAAGACACATTCAATAAGTACAATCCGTTGGATAATGAAGCAGAAATCATTAATTTATTTCTAAAATAAATTGAACAACCATTGTTCCTAATGGATACAGTGTACCTAATTCTATCTAAACATGAAATAGAAATAACGTTTCTAATTATATTAGGTACATAATAGCATTCATCCAATGAAAGTGCATCTTCGGATGGTAGCTTGAGTTTCACTGTCCCCACAGCGATCGCCGCAACTCTTGTGTTATTACCTAATCTCAGCTCCACCTCATCGGTCCTCAGCTTACGCTTTCTTATCAGACCCTGCACATAATTACAGATATGAGAAATACATCCAGTATCTAATACCCATGATGTATAATATCTAATTGACAAGTTTACATCTATCATATAGATACCTAAAGTGCCCTGCTGCTTCACAGTTCCTTGAGCCTTGTCCTTGAGGTATTCTTTGCAATTAATCTTCTAGTGGCCCTTCTGATGATAGTAGAAGCATTCACCTTCTTAGCACTTTTGCCCTTGTCCTTTTTGACAACTTTTGGCTTCTTCTGATTCTTACCTTTACCTTTCCTAAAGGCTTGGACTGCCATTCTTTTACAGCTGGTCCTACCAACCATGAGGAGTTGGGGTTTTTCCTTCACAAGGTTCCCCTTTGCAGTCTTCAGCATATTCAGTAATTCAACCAAAGTTGTCTGGATTTTGTTCATATTAAAATTAACTATGAACTGAGCATATGATTGTGAAAGTGAAGACAACACAAGGTCTGTTTGCATCTCCTTGGGAAGTGGGACCCCAAGAGCATCCAGTCTCTCCACCTATTCCATCATCTTCAGCACATGAGTCTGTACTGAAGATCCCTCTGCCATTTGAGCCTTGAACATATTCTTAAATATCTCATATCTTTCGATTATGCTCTGTTCACTAAATAACTTCTTTAAATAGATCATGATGGATCTAGCATCTATCTCCTCATGTTGCCTCTGCAATTCATTGCTTATGGAGGCCAGCATGTAGCATTGGGCCATGGTGGAATCTTCCTTCCATTTCACATATGTCACCATGTCCTCCTCTAGAGCATCTAATGTTGGTTCAGTAGGAGGTTCATCATCCTGGACATATGCAATTTGCTCAGACCTAAGGACAATCTTCATGTTCCCGAGCTAGTATGAGTAGTTAGGGCCTGTCAAACGATTGGCATTCAATATGCCATGCAACGGGTTATGGTGCGACATCTTAGCCTACAGGAGATAATAAATTTAAATTAGCAGAAATTCAGTTATTAATTTGAAAACAAGATTTGGACTTTATAATCTAGTTTTACTCCCACTAATTTTCGTCGGACTGTATAACCTTCAGATATGCAGAACAGGAGATGCCGACTATCTCCTAGTGGGGATCAGAATCTCCAAGTATTACATTATGTCAGGTGAACATATAGTATCATACTGCTATCTTAAAGCAACCATCTCATGATAATTGCAACTCCTAGCAATATTTGATCTTATTTCGGCTCCCAGGTTATTAATAGTCCTGGGTAAACACAGTAGACCATTATGTATGGTCTAAGCTTTACCATCAATACGTGATGAAGTAAAGTAGAAATATAACTCTCAGGTAAACATGAAGATAGCTATATCGTTCCTCTATTCCAATCTCAAGGCATCTAATGCCATAGTTTATAGTCATTTCATCAGATAATGGCGAATCTCGGGTAAACACATAGAAAATACTACCACTGAATTAAGTTCTAAATACTATATTGATGGAGAGCCACGCGGTGCATTCTCAATGACTCGCTCTACGGCTTAGACTTTATAACGAAGGTTTTATTTTATTTGTTTTGGTGTCATCCTAAGTGATAGTATTTAAATATATCGCATATATTATATATATTAATAACCTAATATCATGATTTATAATCAAAAGAAATACATGCATCGCATATATGTCATGGTGTGGTCATGGACAGCACTATGGTTTGACTTGAGTCAGACAGTCAAACACACACACATACACAGTATAACATTTATATTATGAGTCTGCAAACTTATAGGCTGAATGAACTCCTTCATTTCCATCTTGGTTGCAGTTGTGGATCGTCCTCGTTTCATACTCGGTTGCCTCGATCAAATTACATAATAAATTCATAATTTACATGATAATTTAAAAGAAGCCTTATGGCGAGTACATCAAGAAGGGAGGTAGAGATACAATGGAATGTGAGAGAGGGTGAGGTACGCAGACCTCTATTTATTAACAATTAATAAATCATACACACCATCGATCCATATCCACACATCATCACATGAAAACATATAATGTGCATATCCATGACCATCGTGGAATTTTTACTAAATAAACCACACATGAATTAGCACAACACATGGCTAAAGAGATAAAATTTTTGAAAATATATAATTGGTTTCATAAACCAGGGACAAAAAAAAAATTGCATTTGAATTTTTGAAAAGTTTTATTATGTTTAATCATGCTAATTTAAATCAAATTTAAAAAAGCAATCACATCACATCTCATGTGTAAAAACACTGAATTGGCAGATTTATAATATTCCATGCAAGCTAAAAAATTATTGACATTAAAGAAATTAATTTAACAATCAAATCAACTATCTTTAATATCCCATAATCTAACAATTAGATTAATAAACTAATTAACAACAATTTGTTAAATTATCCCCACAATAAATAAGTCTATTTACTGGCCTTTAATAATTATAAAATAGAATTTAATATAATTGTAAAATCTTATTTCAAATTTAAATCAAATTCTGTAATTTAAAAACTGTTAAAGGGCAGCAAAAATGGAGAAAAAGGGTTTATTGGGCCAGTCAAAGGAGGGTCAACGGGCCTAGCGGGCTGGACCCAGTCCGGGCCCTTGGGCCAAGTCCAGCTGGCGCCTGGCTCGTGCTTGAACCCTCCCCAAGGGGCGGGTCTGGCCCGGGTTGGACGTGGGGCTAACTCGGGTGCCAGGGCTCAGCCCGGCCCAACGGCCTTGTTGGGATCCGGGCGGGACGCGAAGAACGCAGCAGAAACAACGAACAAAAATATCCCGTCCGATGCCCACTGATCCGATTTGGAATGAAAAACTAAAACTGAAAAAACGGGTTGTAATCTGATTACCGTGCGCGGATTCGAATCTGCTTCCGTCTCGGTTTCGTTGAGGCGATGCCGCGAGCCGCACAAGCGTCTGGCCTCCAGCGGTATCCACGCGATCCTCCGCGGTAGTTCATCCTCGCTCCATCGTCCGTATCAGCTCGCTCGCTGAATATCCATCGCCGCAACGATTGCCAAAAACCCGCCGACGGGAATTCCCGACTTTCGGGAATCACGCGCGGCGGAGATGGAGACAATCCCGGCGCCTCGAACAAGGCGCCCAGAGGAGGAGAGAGAAAAGGGGGGGACGGCCAGCAAGGGGAAATCCTAGAGCTTGGCCCAGGATTTCTCAACAGCGCGTATATATATTAAGTCGGCGTGACTTTTCACAAAAGTCCCCGAGTTAATATCAATCCCACTTATGTACCACCCACTGACAATCTTATTGCGTGTGACCCTTTAGGCCCATTTACCAGTCCGATTTTCAGCCCATTAAGTCCAATAACTAGTTATTGACTTATTGTAATTAATTGATATCTAGATATTAACTAATTACTTAGCCGAATTAACATCGCATGTAAACTCGGTTAGACTTCCGATCAAGTTGGGTGCCAAGCAACACCGCATGATCCTGGAAGGTAATGGGGTTCAACAACCCACTCATGGAACCTGTCTGTCCACAGTTACCACATGGCTATAATCCCTTGTTTGCACAATGCTCTCAAATTAACCTAGGGTATCGTCAACTGTCAAACCCTAGGTGGTCAACTCACTTGAATCAGACTCCGCTGTACAATATCCGAAAACCTCTTTTCTGATATTGTTTCTGCTATGGCCAGAGACTCCATAGGATCTATTCTAGAGCATTCTCTCTCCAGTTACCTGAGAGCGAACGATCTTTTATTGAACACACAATCACCTTTGAAGGTCTTCCGCTGGACCCGATTCTTGACTATTAGAGATCCCATGGATAGGGATTCGTAGGTCAAGGTCAAAATCTAGAAGTCCACCAACAAGGTGTCTTTGGTGTCTCAAGTCCAAGGATCAACCACGCCACTGTGACGATGAATCAAGCCGATTGACAGTCAGGTAAATTACCATTCGGCGATTCATGTTGGATCAGTTCAGTAAACTCATTCCCCAATGAGCACCTACAGGTTTACCATTGTGTCTCCACAAGAGTAACTAACGAGATCAGTCACCCTCATCATATGAGCTGGAATAACCTGTACTAGTCTTACCGGATGTTTGATGTCCTTCTCAAACATCTTACGACTAAGAACAATTGAGAATATGTGTTTATAAGTCATCAGTCTCATTATTATTATCTCATCATAATCTGATGACTATTGCACATATTCATAGACTTCATTATGCGCAATTATTAATATGCCAATCTACATAATGAATCTAATGCCATTTATTAGTGAACCAGATTGAAATAGGTGCGTAATGATTGGCTTAGAGGACACTTATATCCATCAATCTCCTACTTTGACTCAAGCCAATCACTTTCGCATTTGATCTCCATCAAAACTAGGTGATGCTCACATAAAGTCTGTGACTAAGACTTGGTCAAGGATCTGCTAAATTATCTATAGATGGAATATTTCCATTACGTTATTTCCTCTTAATTCTTTGTCTCTGAACTTGTGAAAGAGCCTCAGAATGTACTGCAACTTCTAATGAGACCATGGCTCGATCACACAATTGATCACTCCCACTATTGTCCTACAACAACGAGATTTTATCAGAGACCTTTTAGAACTACATCTTAATTCATGGATAAACATTTTCATCCATACTGTTCTAATAACAGTATCACTTGTTTATGTCGTCACCTTAATATCGAGTTCTGGATTGGAACCCTTCCAATTCATTCCTTTCTTCTAGAAGGTATAATCTATTATTTGACTTGAAATTTGAGTTAGTGTAACCTCATAGTTTCAAATCATCCTCTCCATATATGTGAGTGCATCCTTAGCACTTCTCAAGTGCTTAGTGATGCATTTCACTCATGTATCCTTTAAGGAACTTTTTCCCTAAAGGAATAAATTTCATATCTCAACAATTGAAATTTATTATGAAATTTTTGCCAAACATCTTGACACACAGGTCAATATAATATCCCCACCGATCTATCTTAATAGATTCGTATTTTCAATACGTGGGATATTATAATTAAACTTATTATGGAGGAAAACATGGTCAATAATGCTTCCATTGATAGTAACATCTTAATGTCATTCTTAATGACTTTGATGTTATTATTACAAAGCATTACTAAAGCGATCGTACTCCCACTATTCCTTGTGAACACACACAATCTGTGATCATTCTTAATGATCACGTAGTATTTGACCATTAAGTCAAAACTTTTATTACAACTTAGGAAGCTTCAGTTTGATTCAAAAAGATTTTTGAAATCATAACTTGCCTCCTAGATATTCTAAAAGCTTTAAAGGTGTATCATATACATCTTAACCTCAATCACATTGAGAGAACGCTTTTAATATCCAACTGTCATCATCTCATCATATGATAGGCAGTATTGATAAGTAGAATTCTACCAAACTTATCAATCTCAAAGTTGTAATGATAGAGAGCATCATTATCATAGATTTTAGATCATAATCTATTTTTGAGCTCCTCTCATCTTGCTAAATCAAATATGTCAAACATATCCTTCTAGTCACTGAGAGAATCTAAAAAATCTATTAAGCTCTCTGATGTGTGTTATGAGTGGTTCCAAACAACTTAAAGATTATCTAATAATATTATGTTAACTTGTGAATCTAGAACATCTTCTAGTTTTATCAGCTCCCACTGTCTTTTCTGAGGACATATTCCTGTTCATAAAAGACAGCTTTCAGGACGATAATTATTGCTTGGCCAATAAATGTAATGTCCAAACTCTTTAGACATTTTACAAATTCACATCACGGTATAACTTGACTTTAAAATCAGGTTTGTTCATAATTCACATCTCATATGAATTATTTGGTTTCCATATCCTATATGGACACACACACTGACTTATTTGGAGCCATCTGTAAAGTATGGACATCTAATGTTCATACTCATATTCACAAGGATAAGAATTAGGCAAATCTTATTATATTTATTGCACCATATTTTAATAAGGTACAATTCCTCATTCTATCATATTACTATGATGTATAATGAAGATCAATCGAGCGAGGATACAATTATCCTCTTAATGATTTATGTGAATCACATACTAAATTATTAGTTTCTTTGATCAAATCAAAAATTCTAATACTTTATATTGATCTTATACCTTAATCTCTCAGATGTATTCGACTTGTACTACATTAAGTACATACAACCAAATCATTTCAAGAGTAAACTATAAGGTAAGAAAATGGGAGTGATTATCTTTGGCCTTAAGAGGATATTGAGCTATTTACATCAGTATGTATTAACACCAATAATTTCTTATTGTACAACCCTATGTACAATATCATAGATAATCAGGATTCACACAGTTCATTTCTATAGGAGACTTGTGAACATTTATCACATGAAATGTCACATCAAGAATCTATAGTGCTTGACTGATTCGAACAACTATTATTCTTTCTCAATCAATGTTATTCTTGATATCTTATGCAACTAAATAACAATTATTCAGTTTCATATTTGACTCCTATAGATATACAAAGATTTATTGTCTGATAGTAACCTTAAATATCATGAACAATTGTTGAGTCTAACTCAACACTTACATTTTCTCGATTTTCTTTTACTTGTTTAAGTCTGCGTACCATCGCAGCTCTGAGAACCATTTCCAATATCTCAGATTGGAGATGCTAATTCTCCAATAGATATGTAAAAGGTTGATAATAAGAATATCTGAAACTTCTTTTAAGTTTCATATTCGTTTTACCAATATTCTTATATTGATTGCAATGGGAGAACTGCTACTTCTCTATCTCAGCTAACCTTCCTTTATCCTTTCAGGTGTGGGTTCGACCGTTTAAAATCTTACCACTTGCCTTTCTCAAAAGCATCATAAATATCTCTTCATCTTAGTCTATCCAAATAAGAGATTTCATGACAATCATTGCCTTCCAAAAAGACATACCATGAGTACCTCTTCACCTTGGTCTATCTAAGTAAGAGAATTCATGATATATGATTAGGATAGTGACTTTCACTTACCCCTGAAGACATTCTTCAGTGTTTTCTAGTCAATCTATATATGAGAAGTATTGACATCCAATATGCCAACATCTCGAATAGATGACATTTTAGTGAACGAAGGAAATAACGTGATTTAAGCAGATAGTTCTTATAGTTCAATTATGGTCTTTTATCTTGAATTATTTCCCACTATTTTTCGACGGACTGTATAACCTTCAGGTATACAGAACGAAAGACTCCGACGGTCTCCTAGTGAGGATCAGAATCTCCAAGAATCACAGTATGACCTCAGGTAAACACATAATATCACACCATTATCTTAGAGCAACCATCTCATGGTAATTGCAACTCCTTACAATATCCGATCTTATTTCGGCTCCCAGGTCTTTAATGGTCCCAGGTAAACACAGTAGACCATTATACCTGGTCTAAGCTTTACCATCAATACGTGACAGAGTAGAGTAGGAATGTAACTCCCAGGTAAACGCGAGAATAGCTACACCGTTCCTCTATTCCAATCTCAAGGCATCAAGATGCTATAGTTAATAGTCCTTTCATCAGATGGTAGCAGATCTCGGGTAAACACATAGAAACTGTCATCATTAAATAAAGTGCTAAGAACTATATTGATGGAGAGCCACGCGGTGCATTCTCAACAACTCGCGCTCCGGCTTAGATTTTATGTTGAAGGTTTTGTTTATATTAAGTTGGTCTCACCTAGGTAATAGTTTATAAATATATCGTATATATTTAACTATACTTAGATATTAGCAATTGATTCAAAATCAAAAACTAAAAGGCATGCATCAACTATATATGTTCATTATGTGGTCATGGACAGCACGGTGATTAACTGGAGCAAAACAATTAATCACAAAAACTATATAACAATTACATAATCTAAACATACAAACACATAGCCACTCGTGATCTCATCTCATGTCGCTATTCTGGTTGCATTTGTGGATCATCCTCGCCTCTCCTCGGTCGGTGCGATCAATTACAAATATAAAACATAATTTGAAATATTTTTAAATACAAATTAATTGTAAGAGAAAGCCTCATGGTCAAGTACAATAATAGCGGGAGATAGAATTACATTAGAATGAGAGAGAGAGGGAGGCACATAAGCCTCATTAATTAATATTTAATTAATGTACATCACATTCCATAACAATCTATATAATTACACACTATCACATGATATGAAATTTAACTAAGTGCATATCCATGACCACCACAAATTTTAACCATCCACACATGATAAAACACATTACATGAAGGCTAAAATTTTGAAAATATAGTAATTTTGGTTTTCTTAAAACCTGGGTTCCAATCAAAATTGGATAATTTGAATTTTCGAAATTCTTATTCTCTAACATACATTAAATCTAATTTAAAGTATCAAACACATCAACATGTGCAAACAAACCAAAATTAAAATTATAAAATATTCCATGCAAAATTTAGAACAATTCTAAATTTAATTAATCTAACACTTAGATTAATTTTTAATCACATTAATAACAATTATTAATGTGAAACAATCTAACATTTTGATAGAATTAAAAAATCATAAATAACACTTATAAAAGAATTTCTAATTCCTATTATTAATTACTTAACAACTCTTTGTTAAGAACATCTTTATTAAATCATATTTCTCAATAACAATTATTAAGAAATAATAATTAGAACATTTCTACTTAAAATAGTCTAACATCTTAGACTTAATTTAATCTTTTAATAACATTTATAAAAGATCAAATTCCAAGTAGGTTAGATCAATATTAACTATAATTGAGAGATTCTTGAGAAATATAATTAATTATCTTAATAACCATTATTGAGAATTTGAAAATAAATAAATAAATCCTTAATAACTGTTATAAAGGGTTAATTCTCAAGAATTAATAAACACATTAAAAATAGTCAATTAAACACTTAATAACTTTTATCAAGTGCCCCCCAATTATAAAAATAATTTCCTAACAACGATTGCCAAGAAATTATAAATATCCATTCAGACAATTAAAATAGTAATTAACAACAATTGTTAATCAATTTTAAAGTCAAAATAATAATTTAATCACTTAATCAATCAACAACATTTGTTAACCATATTTAAGATCATATCTTAATTATAACTCATTTAATTACTTAATTAAAATCAATTAATAAATAAGATCCTATCTTATTTAGTTAAAAGCAATTAACTATTAAGATCATATCTTAATAAACCCCACAATAAGATCTCATCTTAAAATAACCTTATTTTTAACTCAAATTAAGATTTAAAGTTTAAAACACCTTTTAAACTAAATCATATCAAAATTTAAGTTAAAACATATTTGGAGTTAATTCTTAATAAGGGGTTTTGGGGTTTTAATGGGCTGGGGAGGCTGGCCCCATTGGGCCTGGGCTTAGGCTTGGGCTTGGGCCTGGCCAGGTTCTAGCCTGGCCCGGACCAGAATGGTCCCTGGGCTCGGGCCTGGACCAATTTCTCCTGGCCCAGGTCGCTGGCTCGAGCCTGGGCTCAGCCAGCCCTGGACCAGGGTGCGCCTGGCCGAGCCCGGCCATGGCCCGGTCCGGCCGCTCGAGACCGGCCGGCCCACCAGCGCACAAGGGCGCTCGACCGGCTAGGGTTTTGCTGCCCCCAGCCCACCCGAGCCTTTTGCAGGTGATCTAGGCGGCACTGCCGCCGGCGTTGGAGGCGAGGCCAGCCGAAATCTGCCAGGGGGGGTACCCCCTTCATCCCCGGCGCCGGTGGTCGCCGGCCGGCGATCCCCTAAGCCGCCGGTGGCCTCCCAAAGGCGCCGGTTTGGACTGGTTTTAAGCATTTGAAGCTCCTCATTCCATCTTTCAACATTTGAAAAAATAGAAAAAGAAAGCTCCACCGCCGGCCGCCGGTATCCAAACATGGATGTTCTGGAGTTAAGGAGGCTTTGCTGGTCATACCAGCGAGGTAAAAGAGGTGTCCGACCACCACGGTATCCTTTTATGAAGCCCACAAAAGTCAATTCTTCATCTCCATGAAGAACACCATGAAACCCCATTAAAACAGAATTTTTCCCTACAGAAAAATAAATCGAACATCGTATGTTCGTTACATAAAGGATTTCTAGCGCGGGAAAAATAAATACAACATGGAATTTATTTTAGAATATTAATTTCGTCGTTCCGAAGCGGATCAGAGAGGAACCTGGCTCTGATATCACTGTTGGGATCCGGGCGGGATGCGAAGAACGCAGCTATCGTACATTTTTTAGGAAAAAAATACACTTGATCTTGATTCTTTGATTTTTGATTTAGATTTGTTATTTGTTCGCTCTACCTGACTCAATCAGATGATTGCGTAGTTCTTCGACCCGATTCCGCTACCCATAAATGGAATAGCGTTAATTACATCCTCGTAAGAGGAAAACCCTTGATTAATCGTCGGAAGTATAGAATAACACCCTTTAAAATGATATAAGAAAGATATACAAGATTGCATTTGAAAAATGAATGAATTCCAATTTTTATTTGAAAAGAAAACTCATTTTTTAGTTTAGAGTTGAGTCTGCGCAAGACTTGATTTATTGATTTTTATTGATGGCTGATGATGAGAGACATTTTTAGTATTTTTGGATTGATTTATAGGGATGCATTGAAGATTTGTTGAATTTTTTAAGTTTAGAAGTGAACATGAAGCTGAGTCTGTGCAAAGATGCGCAGACTCATTTGTTACCAATGAGAATGCTTGCATTTTATTTTGATTTTTTATTTGTGAGAGGATTGAAGATCTTTTTTATGGTATTTTGATTGAAGTAGATGACATTTTTTATCAAGGAAAGCTAATAAACATTTCTTACTGTGTTTTTTCAGATTTGAGTGAAGAGATTTTGGATTTGATTTGGAAGGTATGGAAAAGTATTTTTTATGTTTTCTTATTTGGTTTGAGTGAAAAATGCTTCAAAGACTTACATTTTTTGTGTTTTGGATTTACAAGTTTTGAAGGATGAGCAAGATGTGCAAATTCAATTGAAATAAGATTTCTTTAAGGTATTTTTTATGTTTTGCAAAAGGGCAAACTTGAGTTTTATTTGATGTTCTAATTTATAGGAAGTGTTTTATTCTTATCTTAGGGTTTTTTATTTAATTTTAAAGGAATTAAAGTTGAAAAGATTGGATTTTAACAATTGGGGGTTGAGTCTGCGCAGGATAGTGCAGACTCATTTGTCACAAGCCGATTTTTTTTAATTTTTAGGTAATTTCAAGGAGAAAAGTTCTCATTTGTTGTTTGGGTTTTGATTTGTGGAAAACATAGGATTTATTATTAAGATTTTGATTTGATTTGAGGAAAATTTAATGCCCAAAAAATCAAATTTTAACATTTTAGGGTTGAGTCTGCGCTATAGAGCGTAGACTCATTGTTGATCAAAGTGTTTAAGCATTTTTTATATTTTTTGTAAAATGAGTTTTAAGCTTTTATTTAGGTTTTTGACTTATATAAAGTATGAAATTTTTATGTAATTTTTTGGGTTTAATTTGGAGGGAAATTAAGGTCAAAAAGGTCAAATTTGGGATTTTAAGGTTGAGTCTGCGCAGGGTAGCATAGACTCATTTGTCACCAATGTGTTTTGAATTGTTTTTTGCATTTTTTCAAGAACAACTTGGTGTTTTTATTTGATTTCATGATAGATAAGAATAAACTTGATTTTTAGAGGGTTTTAGATTATCTTTTAGTGGTCAGGAAGTTGATTTTTTATTTTTTGTGAATTTTAGGGCTGAATCTGTGCCAGGATGCGCAGACTCAAGTCTGAACTGTGGATTTTTTGTTTGTGAGTTATTTTATTGGATTTTTGGTGGGATAACCTGATTTTATGTTTTGTTTGGTTTTGATTTACAGATTTGGAGCTGCAGGCATGATTTGGGGGCCAAGAGATGAGGTTTTGGCCTTGAGATTGATGCGCAGACTCAAGTTTAAAGAGAATTTTGAACAAGATTCTTAAAAAGATGGAACCTCCTGAGGTTGAGGAGAATTCTAAGAGTTTCAAAGTTCTGGAAAATTTCAAAGATCAAGGAGACAAGAAAAAATGAGTTTGAGTCTGTGCAAGGGGTGCGCAGACTCAGCTGAACATGTGATTTTGGTTTATTTTTAAAGGGATTTGGATCCTTTTTGTAAATGGATGTTTATTTAAATGATATAGAGTGTTTGATATATGATTGCAAGTGGTTTGAGCAATTTGATTTATTGTTTAGTTGATTTTTTTCATTTGAAATGAGCTTATGAAAGATGTGCAGACTCAACTTAAGTTTGGAATTTTGTGTTTATTTAAAATAGAAGATGGCTATCTTAAACTTTTTTTTGAATGAATTAACTTTAATTATTTGAGTTATTTGAACTATAAATGAGGATATCAGTCCATGCAAGGCATCTTTGACAGTTTTGAGTTGAGTCTGCGAGAGGGTGTGCAGACTCAGAACAGTGGCGTAGACTCAAGTCTGAAAATTGATTTTTTGAGCTTCCTGCACAGTTCAAACTGCAATTAAATCCATCAAGGGGTTAGTTTCAACCATTAAAGTTAGAATATGAAATCCGAGGTCGAGGAAAACAGATTGTACTCCATTCCCAATCGAATTTCCATGGTTATAGGTGCGCAGACTCAAAATATGAGCATAATTTTATGTTTTTATATCTCTTTCTACTTGAAGTGATCCAAGAATCACCACAAATTTGGAGAGGATAACACTGAGAAATCTCAGAAGTTGAGTATGGCTACATAAAGCCTTTTCAAGAGTGGTTCTTGTGTGGATTTCTTCAAATGACATGATTTCTTCATGTTTATCTCATTCTTCTTGGATCACTTTATAAAGTATTGAAAATGCTTAATATAATGATTCCAAGTTGAATTTCAACTTTCCATTAGGAAAACCCAATGAAAAGGTTTAATATCTTCATGAAGGATCATGGCATGAAGGGACCCGAAGGATCAACTCCCTTAAAGGGATATGTAATGGCTAATGGACCGTAGGGATGGCTATAAAGGGGGGCGTGCCGAGCATCCAACCACTCACCCAAAGGGTGCCCTTAATGCCTTCAAGATGTAAGAAAAATCCACAAGGGGTAATCCAAAGCATCTCTACATTTGGGGAGCAAGGAACTCCACCAATTTTCCTAGAGGATCACATATAGCCATGAACTATGGAGGTGGCTATAAAGGGAGGCGTGCCAAGCATCCAACCACTCACCTAAATGGTGCCCTTAATGCCT
Organism: Zantedeschia hybrid cultivar; assembly: GCA_030544215.1. NCBI lineage: Eukaryota > Viridiplantae > Streptophyta > Magnoliopsida > Alismatales > Araceae > Zantedeschia > Zantedeschia hybrid cultivar. The sequence goes on along the minus strand of JARZZO010000013.1, from coordinate 5,949,280 downwards.
TCAAAATGAAAGGGTTATCCACAGGGAATCACCCATCCCATTTCTACATTTGGGGAGCAAGGAACTCCACCAACTCATTGGGACTTCGGGACATATCATCTAAATGAACCAATAGAAATGGGAACATAAGAATGATGTTCTTTGTGTTAGGGCCCTTGATGGGTTACCCAACATTGGATTGTTGGCACCCTTAAATTGGGACATCCTTAGAAAACATCGGAAAACATTTAAAATCTTAAAACATATGGCAAAAAATTTTGGTTGAAAGATTAAGGGCTTAACAACCCAAAGTCCAAGCCATTTAGGACCTTCATTGGGCCTCAAAAGGACAGCCCGAGGTCCAAGGAACCTTTGGACAACTTGGGGGAGGATCAAAGAATCACCTCAAGCCCAAAAACCAAGTTGAAAGAGGCGCAGACTCAAAAACCTGCAACTGGCGCTGAGTCTGCGCAGGGAGGCGCAGACTCATGAACAGTAGGCGCAGACTCAACACTGTAGCGCTGCAGACCGCAGACTCAAGCTAAAATCTGGATTTTTGGTGAAAAATGGGTTTAAATCTAACCCAAATGATGGAAAATAAAGTATAAAAGATACAAGGCCTAAAATATTTATTTAAAATATATTTTAGATGCATTTCTTTAGTACAATATCATGAAAACTTGAATATGAGCATATGAGAAACTTAGGTATATTTTTTATCTTTTCTATGGATCTCTCCTTCTTGGCTCCATGTTAGAGGGTTTATACTCAAATAAGCTCATCCTCAACTAGTGAGGGAACCTCCTTGAGAACCTCTAGGGCCTAAACCCTTAGCCATTAAAGGAAAAAGTCCAAACAAAACCCATTCGGTTCTAACATGAAAACAGAAACTCAAACTTTAATATATATCAAACTTAGGAGATTTCTCTTGAAGTTTGGCCTTGGAGGAACATCATCTATGGAGGGGATGTGCTCATAAGGGTCATGGAAGGCCAAGCCACCTTGAAAAACCCCAAAACCAAAGACAAATAAATGAAAAATCAGTTTTCAGGAAATCTGGACAGCAAGGCACATTTCGGACCATAACTCCATATTTAGGGGGCTTCAAGGCTTGAGAAGACCATTTCTATAAACTAGAAAGGCCCCTCTACCATCCTCACACGAAAAACACATAACTTATGAAGGAAAAAATAGCATAGGAATAAGATAACCAGCAGACTCACAAAACAGACTCAAAAAATCTGAACATTGCATTTCATTACTTCAAATCACCATGAAAAATGGGTTTAAATATAACCCAAATGATGGAAAATAAAGTATAAAAGATACAATACCAAAAATATTTATTTAAAATATATTTTAGATGCATTTATTTAGGAAAATATCATGAAAAACTTGAATATGAACATATGAGAAACTTAGATATATTTTTTATCTTTTTCATAGATCTCTCCTTCTTGGCTCCATGTTAGAGGGTTTCTATCCAAAGAAGCTCATCCCCAACTAGTGAGGGAACTTCCTTAAGAACCTCTAGGGCCTAAACCCTTAGCCATTAAAGGAAAAAGGTCCAAACAAAACCCATTCGGTTCCAACATGAAAACAGAAACTCAAACTTTAATACATATGAAACTTAGGGGATTTCTCTTGATGTTTGGCCTTGGGGGAACATCATCTAAGGAGGGAATGTGCTCTTAAGGGTCATGGAAGGCCAAGCCACCTTGAAAAACCCAAAACCAAAGATAAATAAATGAAAAATCAGTTTCAGGACATCTGGACAGCAAAGCACATTTCGGATCATATCTCTATATTTAGGGGGTTCCAAGGCTTGAGAAGACCATTTATATAAACTAGAAAGGCCCCTCTACCATCCCCATACGAAAAAACACATACTTTATGAAGGAAAAAATAACATAAAAGCAAGATAAACAGCAGATTCACAAAACAGACACAGGAAATCTGAACTTTACATTTCATTGCTTTCAATCACCATAGATAAACATCAAGAGGGAGATAGAAGTTTCTATGAACATCAAAATGAAAGAAAACATTATAGGAAAGCAAGGAGACAGAAATAGACCCCTTCTTCACCCCCACTCTACCTTCGAGAGGGGATGAGAAGTGAGAATGGCTTTTAAAGCCTATAATCTTGCTCTCTTCTTCTCTAACACTCTTCCTTTCTTTTTCTCTTCTTTTTTCCTTCTTTTTCCTCTCTTGGGATGCAGGAGATGGAGGGGAATGGAGGAGAGAGACGTGCTCCTCCTGGCCTCTCTCTTTTCTTCTTTTCTTTTCTCTTTTTTGGGATTTTTGTCTCCAACTTTTTCTTGTAGAAGATGGGGGTTCTTTTATAGATAAAGTTGGGTTACTTTTGAGGGGTAAATTAGGCATCCATTAGCCTTAGATTAGGGATAAGAAATCCTTCTTGAGAGCCCTCCAATGAGGCCACAACAGTTGGAGAATCATGATTGGCTTCTCCTTTTGCTTTTCACCTACCCTCTTCTAGAAGAATCTTGAGGGGGGGACCATTTGCTTTTCTTCTTATCCTCCTTTGGGCAGATTTGACCATAGGCCAAAGGAATAAGAATAGGCCATGGGGGGGACCATTTGGGCCCTTTTGAAGGCTGCTACGAAATTGGGCTTTGGCCTTTACTTTTTGGGCCCAAATTGGCCCTATTGGGCTTCTTTTGCTTGAGATAATGGGCCTAGGCCTGCCCCCTTGGATTTCTTCGTCATTTGGGCTGAAAGTAACCCCTTTTTGACTTCTTTGGGCTTGCAAGAATGGTCATGACAGCTGTCCATTAACTTTTCTTCACTTGGGCCTTCTTTGAAAAATTACTTTGACCTCCTTTGCTTGAGATAATGGGCCCGGTTGTACCATTGGATTTCTTCATCATTTGGGCCCTAGAGCGGCCCAGTTTTTTTTTCATTTGGCTTGAAAGATAGGCATGACTGCTGTCCATTAACCTTTTTCGCTTGGGCTTTCTTTGAAAAATTACTTGGACCTCCTTTGCTTGAGATAATGGGTCCGGTTCTTCCTTTTAATTCTCTTTGATTTGGGGCTTCTTTGTTGATCTTTAGGCTCTTCTTCTTATTCAATTTTTTGGTGACAACAGCAGTGGAAACGACGAACAAAAATATCCCGCCCGATGCCCGCTGATCCGATTCGGAACGAAAAACTAAAACCGAAAAAATGGGTTGTAATCTGATTACCGTGCGCAGATTCGAATCCGGTTCCGTTGAGGCGATGCCGCGAGCCGCACAAGCGTTTGGCCTCCAGCAGTATCCACGCGATCCTCCGCGGTGGCTCGTCCTTGCTCCCTCGTCCGTATCAGCTCGCTCCCTGAAGATCTGTCACCGCAACGATTGCCGAAAACCCGCCGACGGGAATTCCCGACTTTCGGGAATCACGCGCGGTGGAGACGGAGACAGTCCCGGCGCCTGGAACGGGGCGCCCAGAGGAGGAGAGAGAGCAAGGGGAAATCTTGGAGCTTGGCCCAGGGTTTCTCAACAGCGTGTATATATATTAAGTCGGCGCGACTTTTCACAAAAGTCCCCGAGTTAATATCAATCCCACTTATGTACCACCGACTGAGAATCTTATTGCGTGTGACCCTCTAGGCCCATTTACCACTCCGGTTTTCAGCCCATTAAGTCCAATAACTAGTTATTGACTTATTGTAATTAATTGATATCTAGATATTAACTAATTACTTAGCCGAATTAACATCGCATGTAAATTCGGTCGGACTTCCGCTCAAGTTGGGTGCCAAGCAACACCGCATGATCCCGGAAGGTAATGGGGTTCAGCAACCCACTCATGGAACCTGTCTATCCACAGTTACTGTATGGCTATAATCCTTCGTTCGCACAATGCTCTCGAGTTGACCTAGGGTATGATCAACTGTCAAACCCTAGATGGTCAACTCACTTGAATCAGACTCCGCTATATAATATCCGAAAACCTCTTTTCTGATATTATTTCTACTCTGGCCAGAGACTCCTGCGGATCTATTCTAGACCATTCTCTCTCCAGTTACTTGAGAGCGAACGATCTTTTATTGAACACACAATCACCTTCGAAGGTCTTCTGCTGTACCCGATTCTTGACTATTAGAGATCCCGTGGATAGGGATTCGTAGTTCAAGGTTAAAGTCCAGAAGTCCATCGACAAGGTGTCTTTGGTGTCTCAAGTCCAAGGATCAACCACGCCACTATGACGATGAATCAAGTCGATTGATAGTCAGGTAAATTATCATTCGGCGATTCATGTCGGATCAGTTCAGTGAACTCATTCCCCAATGAGCACCTATAGGTTTACTATTGTGTCTCCATACGAGCAACTAACAAGATCAGTCACCCTCATCATATGAGGTAGAATAACCTGTACTAGTCTTACCGGATGTTTGATATCCTTCTCAAACATCCTACGACTAGGAACAATTAAGAATATGTGTTTATAAGTTATCAGTCTCATTATTATGATCTCATCATAATCTGATGACTATTGCACATATTCATAGACTTCATTATGCGCAATTATTAATATGCCAATCTACATAATGAATCTAATGCCATTGATTAGTGAACCAGATTAAAATAAGTGCCTAATGATTGGCTTAGAGGACACCTATATCCATCAGGCCTACCCGCCCCTTTCACCCGATGCAGCTCGGAAACCCAAGCTGCGTCCAGGGTAAAGGGAGGGCGGCACCCCTGCCGCCGATGGCCTGCCCTCTGGCCGACCGAGCTCTACTCCGAGGGGGTTGCCCGGCGGCCTGGGGCATCGGGATGGCACTGATAACTCCCTGGTCGTTGGTGATCTCCCCTTAAAAACCCCTCCCTGTGTGCGGTTATTTCAAAACCGACCCCCCCCCCTCCCCAAACCGAACCAGCAGGAAGATGGAGGAGCAGAAGGGCCAGCCATGGCCTTCTCCGGCACCGATCGGCACCCGGCGACCCCTTGGGGAGGATCTATAACCCAGGTGAGCAATCCCCAACTCTTGGGGTGCCCGTAAAGACCCCGATTCGCACCCGTTCTTTGTCAGACGAAGAACACGAAACACATACAGAAAAAATCCGATTTTAATGCAGTAAATTACTGTTAATTAACCGTATTCATCTAATGAACATAGCTCATGCAATTACAATCAAAACGTTGCATAGAATCAATTATAAAATTGTTAATCCGGACACCGAAACAGCGATGAACACAATGGAACCTGGCTCTGATACCACTATTGGGTTTGTTGTGTCGGATCTGAGGGAATCACGGCGAAAAATAAAATCGGATCCGTGCCGTTTTGAATACAAAAATTAAAAGTTTTACCTTGCGCGGATTCGAATCCGCGTTCGTCCGATTCCGTCGGTGTGATGCTGCAAGCCGCGCAGGTGCCCAGCCTCTAGCGGTATCCATGTGGTCTTCCTCTTGATGGATCATCCTCGCTTCCTCGCTCGGTGCAACGTCTGCGGATCCCGTCTGGCTGTGCGTAATCCTCCGCGACATGTGGTTTTAGAATTCTCGTCGAACGGGATGCGGAGCGGGCGGGAGACGGAGTTGAGCCTCCTAGGGGCCTGCCACAGAGGGGGGGGCGCCCAAGAGAGAAAGGGGGGCGGCGGCTAGGTCAGGGTTGCTGGTCCCCAACCTAGCAGTGGTACTTTTATAATAAGTGGTTTTGTGATTTTTTAAAAAAACCCACACTTATCCGAAACCTCGTCAAAATGTCCATCGACTTGAAAACCTTTTGCGTGTTACCCTCTAGGCCCAAATATCAGTCCAGTTAATGGCCCATTAAGTCAAGTAACTCTTTACGGACCCAATGAATTAATTCATATCCTTATATTAATTAATAAGCCGAATTTAATGTCCCACAATAAATTCGGACGGGCTTCCAATCACATTGGGTGCCAAGCAACACCGCATGGTCCCAGAAGGCATTGAGGTTTATGCAACCCACTATGGGAACCTTTCCGTCATCGGTTACCGTGCGGATATAATCCTTCATCCGTGTAATGTTCCCGAATCGACCTAGGGTATGGTTTACTGTTAAACCCTAGCCGGTTGATTCAGTTGAATCAGATGCCGCTAATCTAAATCAGATAACTCTTTATCTGATACAGAGTCCGCCCTGGCCAGGGATTTAAGCGCATTATCTTTGGAACATTCTCTCTCCTATTACCGAGAGCAGATGATCCCGTATTAATCACACAATTACCTTCGAGGGGATCCCTCTGAACCCGATCACTTGACTTATATATAACCTATGGTTAGGGATTCGTTAATCAAGGTCAAAGTTCAGACACCTACTAATAAGGTATTCTTGGTGTCTCAGGTTCAAGGACCATCCACGCAACCGTGACAAAAGAATCGAGCTGGTTAACAGTTAGGTAGGTACCATCCAGCGATTAATGGTCAAATCAATTCAGTGAACTCATTCATGAATTAGCACCTACAGGTCCAGCATAGTGTCTCCACACAAGTGACTTATAGGATCAGTCACCCTCATCTTATGAGCTAAAAAAACTGGTACTAGTCTATCCGGATATTTGAGCTCCTTCTCAAACATCCTCCGACTAAGAACAATTAAGAACATGTGTTTATAAGTCTTCGGTCCTATAATTATGATCTCATCATAATCCAAAGACCATTGTACATGTTCATGGACTTCATCGTGATACGACAAACAAAGATCAAATTAATTATACAATGAAATTATGCCATTATATTAATAAATTGAATATTACATAGTATCGGATTGGTTTGTAGACCACCTAATACTAACATTGAGTCCACCTTTAGCCCCTTGTAGCCACTGATTTGAGAGAGATGTAGAGAGATAGAGAATGAAAGCTAGAGAGAGAGAGAGAGAGAGAAAGGGAGGTGTTACTACAGTACTCGCGGTACTGTAGTTGCTACAGTACCCGCGGGTATTGTAGCAGATAGAGGGAGAAAGAAAGAGAGATAGAGAAGGTGGGGGGGAAAAGAAGAATGGGTCAATTTGGACTCCTCCTCCTTAGTTTTATAGATAAAGGGGAGATTTTGAAATTCAAAAAGGTAATAAAAAGGTTTAAATTTTACATTAAACTCATCCCCTTAATTGGAGGATCCTCCTTCAAGAGAAAGAGGATTTTTGAAATTTAAATTTTGGAAGAAACATCTCTCTCTTTGAATTTCAAGATTCCCTCATTTCTCTCTCTCTTAGTTGGCATGTGAGCCCCACTTAAAGAGAAAACACGAAAATAAAATATTGTTTCTACTAGGATTCGAACCCTGGTCACTTTACTAAAGTTCAAGTGGTCTAACCACTATGCCATCTACTCGTTTATGTTGTGCATCCACATAAAATCACAATTGAATCCCAGCGGCAATTAATAAATTATTTAGATGTACATTAAATCTTCGATAATTACCGAGAAGCCCTTATTGAGAACGAAATTGTCACACTCGATTAATCCCATGAAATGATGATATTTTCAATTCCGAATTTTGCAAAATTGATATATTTGAAAGCATCATTGATTTATCTATCATTTTATATAGTTTTGTACATAAAATCGCAAGTGTAATGTGCGAATTCTATCTATTTATTATCTAAAAATGTGTAATATCACATCCCTCAACTTAATCATTGCCAGTCCCTTAGCAATGCAATCAGTGAAAAATAGGACTACCATGATTAGTAAAAAAAAAAATCAAACTTCATTTTAAAGGATATCTATCACAAATGATAGGCAATTTAAGTTAAAGTTCTCATTCTCTCCCCATTATACTTGGAATCAGGTTAGGTGATTGTGCATAACAGTTGACATGCTTAGAGTTCATTTCCATCTTGTCTGGTATATCCTTGCCTTCGTTGATCTTTGGAAAAGAACTACCTGGGGGAGAGAAAGAAAAAGAGAGATCTCCTGATCAGTTGGCTAGGCTCACTTTTCGATTTTCGTCCCAACTCAACACTTTTTATATTTGTTCTTATTTTGTTGTAAGAAATTTTTTGATTTAGCGCGATTTTTTTCATTTGGTTGCGCATTGAGGGTGCTTATTTTTTGCCACCCTCTTTACTTTGCGTAAGGGGAGGGTGTATACTTTTTGCCACCATCTTTAGTTTGGCTCTTTTAAAGCATATTTATTATTTATCATTTGATTTTCATGTTTCTAATTGTCCCTTTTTCGAGATAACCGCCTCCTTAAGGTGCTGAGTGTTCTTTGTTATTTTGTTTGGTTGTACACCCTCAATGGGAGCAACTCTTCTGTAATTATGTATCATTTATTAAATAAAGATCATTTTATGTTCTAGTCAAATTATGTGCAGTGGACTCTTATTGCACTTCGTATATGAATGATCTTGTTCTTCTGCACTTCATGAAATCCAATTTCTTTATCTCACAACACTCCATACCTCAATGTCTGGACTCTCATAACTCTTATTGCTTTCTCCAAAATTTATATATCTTCCAATATATTTTCTGATATGTGTGTGTTATCTTTTTGTGTGATTGACAAAAAGGAGAAGAAATAAGCTATCTATCATTCATTTAGAGTGAAGAAATAAGCTCTCTAACATTCCTTATTCACTTATATTAGAAAGGGGGAGAAAATAAGCTAGCTAAACATTCAATATTCATGTAGAGTAGAAAAGAGCAGGTATTAGATGCATGAGCAGTTTCTCTATAATTTTTGTTATGTTACTCTAATGCAAGTTTAGCATTCTATGATCTAATATTTCATTTTATTAGCTTAGATAAATCAGATCTTTATTATTTAGATATAATATATTAAATATTATTTTTTAGCTCTAATACATTCATTAGCTCCTATCTCCAGCTATGACTTATTAGCTCCATTGTTCAATTAGGAATGTTGATTCTCTATTTGCTCTAAACTGATACTCTTATAAGTTTTGTCATCACCAAAAGGGAGGAGATTGTTGAGTAATTTATGGATTTATATTATTTCTCATATTTTGGTATAACAAAACCTTAGAAATGTCAGTACAAATGGTCAAATTTTAGCTATTTTCTATCGTTAATTGTATTCAAGTTTAATCAATAAATATGTTCTATAAGAAAATTGCTAAGTGTTCTATCGATTAATGCCTTGAATGATTCTTCCATTAAAACCTCCATATCGATTAATGTTTAAAGTGGCGATTCGAGTACTAATGTTAGTCGAGTATCAATTGCACTTTAAGTCTTATATTGATTAGCTCTTCGATTACAACTTTAAATCTTCAATTGATTAGCTCTATCGATTACCATTATAAGATTCACATCGATTAACGCTTCGATTACCGACTCAAGTCTTATATCGATTGATTCTTCGATTAGCGCTTGCAGACACATATCGATTAACGCTTTAAGCGTTAATTCAATTAGTGCTGGAAGAATCACTTCGATTAACAGTTTAAGAACCACTCCGATTATCATTTTTTATTGGCCATCAATTAACACTTTATGGCTTACTTCGATTAACTCAGCAAACAACGATCGATTTGTGCTCAAGTGTTACATATATTAACGCCTTATCGATTTACATTATATCACTTCAATTATGTCTTCGATCAAGGTTATATCAATTCAATTGATTAACAACTATTTCGGTTAAACGATTACAGTGCCTTAACACTACTCATATCTCTAATCTAAGTGAGAGCCATATGCACTTCAATTAATGGCTTTATTCTCACTTCAATTAGTAGATGGTTTTCAATGATTATATCCTGAATTATATCTGCTAACTCTATTGCAATTGCCAGTGAAATTTTAAGTCAGTTAGTCGGTACTCTCAGCATATATTCTATGAATACTTTTTTTATTGAGATCTTTAACATATCTTTAGATGATAGATTGTGTACCTTTTTCGATACTACCATGTTGTACTATCTTTAATTGCGTCGAATCTTTGACATATTTTCTTATAGCTCTTTGCTTTACTTTTTATCTATATCTATCAAACTGAAAAGCTATCTAGTTTAATCAATTATCCTTTTATAAACTTCTGCTAAGTAACTGACACAAGGCAAAGAAAAGCTAGTTTCCTTTCTTATGTTTGAAGTGTTTTTTCAGGACCCTGTTAAGAAGCAAGTTCTGCATCCGATGAAGCTTCCAAGGACTAATTCAGTTACCTCAAACAGAAGTCCAAAGATACTCTCTCTCACTGTTCTATCTCTGGAAAATTCAAATGTTAGACTCAAGCGGGAATTCTGCATATCTCTCTTCATTATTCTAACAGGCAGATTTTCGAAGACCTATATAAATAGAAGATCTTCACCAGAGAGGAAAATGAGAACTAAGAATCAAGTATAGACAAATCCATACCACTAAGCACAAGTGATTCAGAGAGAGTGAGTTGCACCTAAATGCTAAGCAAACAGCCATTCATGAAGATTTCAAAAGTCCTACTTCAGCATTCTCTTCAACAAGCTCTTGAAGATCTTCCTCAAATCAAGACCAATGTTCTTTACTGTTTCATTATTTATTATCTTGATCTGTGTTGTGTTCTTTGAGAAGAACATTTGACTAATGTGAAATAGTCACTCTCATTTATTTCAACTCATTGATTGTTCCTCTTCCTGTGTGTGAAAGAGTAGACCTGTTTGCGGATAGGTGGTTGTTCCCCTTTAGTATACTAAAGGAAAAACCAGCTGTGTCTAGGTGTTGTAAGACCACCAAGGGTTAGTACCTTGTAGTGTTGTGAGACCAGTAAGGAGTTAGTACTTTGTCTAGTAGTGACCAGCAAGGGGTAGTTCCTTACGAGTGAAAATGCCAAGAGGTTACTTGGGAACTGGATGTAGGTCTAGATAGACCGAACTAGTATAAATTATATATGTAGTTAATTTGTGTGATTACTTCCTTCTTCTCTCTTATTTTGTGCACATTTAAGGTTCCGTATTTAAATTTTTAATCCTAGATTTTTATTAACACATTCACCTCCCTAGGTTAGTCTAGCCTTGGGCGACAAAATAGATGTCTAACATGAGTCCATGTGGATTCAAACCACTCTCGAAAAAGGAAGTTCCGGCTATAGTTCGAAACACATAAAATATTGAATCGCGTTGGCTTGACCTGACGCGATTCAACTCACTTGAATTGCGTCGATGCATTTCAGATAACTCAGCAAAATCCACAGAAAATCATAGATTGTGCAATAAATTCAAAACCCAACCTCACCAATGGGCCTACAATAGGTCTGCTAAGATGCCAGGTGCTACATATTTTGAAAATATGTTCTTCATGAAAGTTCTATAATTCTTAGCTATCTTTCTAATGGGAGTGGTCTCACCAGATTCTGAGTTTTCTATGTAAAGTTATGATTTAAACACTAAGACTCTATCAAGTAAATTTCTATACATAATCCTAATTCGAATATGATTCAAATTATGACTTTCTACTTACGAATTGGTATCCTAAGCATACTCAAGTTTCTTATATTCTACTTCTTATCCAACTCAAAGATATCTTCCAGAGGTTTCCAGCTCTTGGTTTCTTTTAAGTATACTTTCCCTTCTTTCCTAATTTGAATCATAGTCCTACTAGGACTTGTTTCCCACTACCAGTTTTTTACATAACTAATCATCGATCTTTTTTACCTTTAAAATATTTAAATTAATAAAAAATATCTCTTTAAAGTTTTAAATCTTTTCGTTATGTTTCCAAGGATACCAACTATGCCTCAATCCGAATTTTCTATAGAAAGCTCTCATCGTTTTATTAAGCTGTCTAGTGCATCCGAACTTAGAATTTTAACTAAGTTAGTAAGTTGTTTTTAGTAGTATCATTGGGCTAATGAGTTTTTATAATGAAGTTAATTAAATTAGATTAAATTACACAAACTCATTAATGGGTACTCATAATTAGTTAATTAGTCCAACTTAAATTAATTAAATTTATTAATATATTATAAAAGTGCAGGACATAACATGTGCGGAGTGTGCCATGCGCTTTAGTGGAGCACGCGAAGGTTCCACTTGCATAGAACTATTCCGCATGGGCGGTACCTTTGCTGTTCGATCATTAGATCGGACAACCATCTTTTTTTCTTTTTTTTTTTTCTCTCCCTTCCTCCCTTCCTAACACCCTACCCCTCCGTGAATTACGGGCACTAAAGACGTGCAAAATTTTTTTTTTTTTTTTTTTTTGAAAAAAATTTGATACATCATTAGATTGAGATCCAATGGCTAAAAGCTTTCATGTGAAAGGAGTTGCATCAACCCCCTCTGTCGCACTATGGCATTCCTCTATGTACTTATATATTTACATGTCTTATTATTCACACTACTCCTTTTTTGACCTCCCTCCTTCACTGTTTGCAAGGTTTATTTTCATAAATGCCATGTGTTTTACAAGTTAATTAGAAGTACTACTTAGAAAGAACTTTTACATATTTATATTTTAAAACTAAGTTTCCTATGTTCCCTTTAGAAAAGTTGACACATAGTATTGTCTAGAAACTTAACTTTTAAGTATCCATTTTTATAATCTTAGATAGTTTTAAGGGTTAAGGATATATTAAGATAAAGAGAAGGATAAGGATACACCTATTATTTAAAGGATAAGGATAAGGATAGAACCATCATTCGTCCCCATATCCTTTGCATCTCTAGATGTGAAGAAACCCCCATATATCTGATTTTATCAAATACAAATATATATTTCACATTTATTTTAAATGTGGGCATAATAATGTCTATTTTAAAATATCCACATGTATAACTCTAACAAGTCAGCATTCAAATATAAATTATTCGTATTCATCTAATTCTTTTAGAATGATAAAAGTTAGGCATTTTAGTATATATATATCCCTATATATTATTGTATTGTCTATGTACTCCTGGGCCCCTGGCCTTTCTATATTATTATAAATACTCAAGACATTTTAAAAAAGGATTGTGTTTATGCTTTTTTGGTCAAGACACTATTAACTCCAATTGAACATGCTAAAAAGATTTTAATATTTTATATATATATTTGTAACTTCTTGCATATATGTTCCTGACTTCTGAAAGAGTATTATAGCCGCAACCAAGTACTTATAACAATATGTTAGAGTCAGAAATATGCCTACAATGTAGTGATTTACGTGGAAGGTATATACTAAAATCCCTAAAAACTATATGTTTGGCATAGTTTTCATCGTTAAAATCTTATCATACATAATGTTTTTATTTTTAAAAAAATATTTTTTATTAAATACTATTTGATATTTATTTTATGCCCATAGTTTTTCTTACTGATATTTATTTTATCCGTATAGTTTTTATTACAAATATAAAAGTTATTTTCTAGTCCTTTAATTACTCATATAGAAACGCAAGTACACGTAAATATTTCAGGCGTTCCGTTACATCCCTAAACGCAACGAAATAAAATCGTTTCCTTTCTGAATCAGGTCCTCTATCTGCAAACGAGGATGGAACTAGGTCATTACAGAGAAGACAGATTTTCCAAATGACCCCTCACGTGAAACCATTCTCATTCTCCATGAGGGGCTGTTCTTGAAAATCGCCATCTGCCTCTTTGTACTTACCCAACCTCATTTGCACCTGCACTTAACAGGAGCCCAACTCTTTCCTGATAGCCGTTGCGAAGACGACGACGCCGCAGCAAGCAACACCCCTCCCCCTCCGCGGAATTAACGCCACCATCCCGGGCGGGCACAAGGGGGCCCCACTGCCAGCTCCCCCATCCAGCCGTTGCAGACGCCACGTATTAGACAGCTGGTGCATCTTCAGTATGCTGACGTCTATAAGTATAAGGAAAAGACAGAGAACCCCCGGAAAGAGAAAGAGAGAGGAAAGAAAAGAAAATATCTGTACAGCCCAGCCCCTTTCCTTCCTTACCCATTTCCCCCCTCCTCTCATCTACTCCGAAGAAGCAGAGAAGAAGAGAAGAGGAAGAAGAGGGAGGGAGAAGGAGGGGAGGAATCTAGGGTCTGCCCAAGACAAGAACCCTATTCCTACCCCTCTCTCTCTCTCTCTCTCTCTCTCCTGTTGGTTGGACTTGGATCATGGATGGACCTGCCCACACGGCCTTTGCCCATCGGGGCCTGGGAGGAGGAGGAGGCGATCCGCTGGAGGAGTCTCCCTCGGCCGCCAGGGAAGAGGCCGACGCGATGTACGCCCGGCGGGGCTGCTGCTGCTGCTTCTGGGCCCCCCGCCTCGGCTCCGGCCGGCCGGCCCCCGGCGGAGGCGCGTGGGAACGGATCGGCGAGGGGGAGGGCGCGCCGGCGGAGGCGGAGGGGCCGTGGTGGCGGCGGGCGCTGATGAAGGTGCGGGAGTGGTCGGAGATCGTGGCGGGGCCGCGGTGGAAGACCTTCATCCGCCGGTTCAACAGGAACCACAAGGGCGGCGGCGCGGCGAGGGCGGGGATGTTCCAGTACGACCCGCTAAGCTACGCGCTCAACTTCGACGAGGGCCAGGGCCAGGACGGCGACTCCGACGGCGACCACAGCTACCGCAACTTCTCAGCCCGCTACGTGCTGCCGCCGTCTCTGGCCAGGGGGTCTGTGGACCTCGGCGGCCGCGACGCGCCGCCGCTCTTCGCCGCCGCCTAGGGTGGCGCCGCGCCTTCGTCGCGTCTACGTGCGCCAGCGGCGCACGTTACCGTTCTGCCCCTCCAAAGTTATATATACTCGCCGTTGGTCCCATCGCGCGTTTGGTAGATGCATTTGATTAAATATTTTCCTATGTTATTTATATAAATACATTTATATATATGTATGATGTGTACAATACATAAATATATATATATATATATTTGATTGGTAATTATTAAAACAGGATGTAAAATAGTTTTTTATGTTTTCTTTTTGTCGGGTTTGTGTTTAGCATCATAGCATGTGTTTCGCGCGGATGAAGTTTTGAAAGTCGGAGAAGCCGTGTACACAATTTTTTTTTATCCGTGGTATTGTTTGATTCTTACCTTTTGCCTTTTCCCGGTTGTCTGTGTACTTTTGTGCAATTTAATCAAGTTAATCTTCCTAACTAGTTCAGGAGGATCACCTCATTTTTTTTTTTTTTTTTTGGTCAGCACCTCGTTGAGTACACGGTGCTCTTTTATCTAATTATGATTATGTTCAAAACTATTGAAAATCAAAGCTGGAGATTTTGAAATCGACAATTCTAAAACTTAAGATTTTGCTTTCATATATATCAAATTAAGTGACCCCCTAATTTTAATAAAAGATTTGCTGCACCAGAAAATCTTCCAAGTAGGCTTCCAAAACATTGTTACATCTAGTATACCCGGCAAGGATAGGAATCAAAAGGAGTAGTCTCACCTTTTTAAGGAACAGAGCCAGCTAGAGAATAAACATGTGCCAATCATTTATACCTTTTTACTAGGTTGTTAAGCTATTGGAAATAGGCTTATTCTTACTACTGACCCGCCGATAATTTGTACTATACTAGAGATGTCTTGACCACATAGCTTTTTTGGCACAATTTTAATTAGCACTACTCGTTCATCTATATTCACTTGTATTGCTTAAAAATTAGAAAAGAATCCGTTAACAGTTACGATACTACAATAAGTTAATGCCCTATCGTGACACTCTTAAATTCCATGAGTGACTCCTATTAAAATCTACAACATATGTATTGGTTTGATGTAGATGATCTTAGCTCTACATGGGGAGAGGCAGAGATGATTAGAATCATACTATGCCATTGACCCTTCGACCATTAGTACTTATACAGAAAGGCATAGATACCACATGAGGCACAAGTTCATTCGATAGTAGTGCTACATATTTAGATATATTCACTTAATTTGTTAAAATGCTAGGAAAATATTTTTAAACCTTTAGTTAACACCTTCCATTCGATCCTTTAAGCCTGGCACATGATTTCTAGTAAACAATTTATAGCCCCCCAATGAGCATATTCGATAGATATAGATAATTTGACGATGCTATTGTAGGCTAGAAGAAAAGTATAAGAAATAATATATTGCTAAGCTATGGCTAACTAAATTTTAAGGACAAACTTTCTTTTAAGGGGCAGAGGGATGTTATACACCATCCCATTTGAACCCTCTCATTTAAATCCATTTAGCCTCTTTAGCCCATTAAGTCATTAATGATAGGGCATTTAGTTAAGTTAAGCATAGTTCCGAACCCATTATGAACAATCATTTTGCTTCAATCATAACTTTGTATAAAGAATCCAGAATTGGGTGAAATTAAGCTCATTTAAAAGATAATTCAGTCAATTATAATTGTTAAGAAGAGTACTTTATCTAATATTGAGATTTAATAGGAGGTTTAAAATGAACTATGATCAGAGGTATGTTTGGCAAACTTTCCAAAAATAGGAATTTCCTAAATTGATTTGGATTCTTAAAAGGAACACATACATCATGTAGACTTTCCTTTAATAATGAATTATAATCTAATTAGTATTTGAATTTAATAAAATAAATATATTTTTATAACTCAATTATGAAACAAATCGTTAATTGAAATGTATAAACTAGGTTACTATTAACAGGCTTACATGACAATTCCCTGCTATTTTATACATAAATCCCTATAGAAAAATCAGATTCAAGGCTAGATGTGTTCAAAGATAGCTCGAAAAGCTATAATTTTGAAGAAGACAACTTTTACTAATTCAGAGATTTTAGGGTCGCATATACAAAGCTTTAGGCAACTAGTTTAGGAAATCAAGAAACAATGAGACTACGAATTGAATCAGGAATTTGACCTGCAGTCCAAAAAGGGTTAGTGGGTTTAATTTCCGGTCCCCCTCCCCAGTTTCATAACTCCCGGTCCTTCAACTATTCTTTTAACTTCTGGTCCAGTTCACAATGTCCCGTTAATCCAGTTAACCTGAAGAGCTTACAGTGACCAAATTACCCTCCAAAAAGTACAAATAAAATTTCTAGTCCATTTAGAAGTTAAGTTCCAGTCCATTAATTTTTAATCCATCACTTTGACATCTGGTCCAAACTTCAACCAATGATACTTAGTGTTGGGTTCTCTGTGTCGAGATTCGACCCAAAACGTAGTAGAATAAAATTTTTCGGGATCGGATCAATCTCATTTCGATCATTAAAATAATAAGTAAATCTGATTTACCTTGTGCGGATTCGAATCCGCGTCCGAACGGTTCCGACGGTGTGATCCCGCAAGCCACGCATGTGTCTGGCCTCTAGCAGTATCCACGCGGTCTTCTTCTTGGCGGATCGTCCTCGTTTCCTCGCTCGTAGCAGTGTCCGTGGATCCCGTCTGGTTTCGTGTGATTCTCCGCGACATGCGAAGGCGATTTCTCGTGGGACGAGAATACGAAGAACGGGAGTCGATGTGACTCTGTCGAGAGGCATCCAGATGGGGCTAACGCCAAAGAGAGAGGAGAGAGAGGTGAAGGGGCCGGCCATAGTTAGGGTTGCTGGCCCCTGACCCTGGTCGCAAGCTTTTATAAGAAGTGTGTTCGCGATTTTTCAGAAAAATCCGAACTTATCCAAAACCCTGTTAAAGATCCACCAACTTGAAGACCATTTGCGTGTGACCCTCTAGGCCCAAATACTAGTCCAGTTAATAGCCCATTAAGTCCAGTAACCTCTTACTGACCCACTAAATTAATTAATATCCTTATATTAATTAATCAGCCGAATTTAATGTCACCACAATAAATTCGGACGGGCTTCTGATCACGTTGGGTGCCAAGCAACACTGCGTGATCCGGGAAGGCATTGGGGTTAATCAAACCCACTATGGGAACCTTTCCATCAACGGTTACCGCGCGGATATAATCCTTCATCCGTGTAATGTTTCCGAATTGACTTAGGGTATGGTTAACTATTAAACCATAACCGGTCGATTCACTTGAATCAGATGCCGCTAATCTAAATCCGATAACTCCTTATCAGATACAGAGTCCGCCCTGGCCAGGGACATTAAACGCATCATTCGTAGAACATTCTCTCTCAAACTACCGAGAGCAGATGATCCCATATTGAACACACAATTACCTTCGAGGGCATTTTCCTGAACCCGATCACTTGACTTATTGATAACCCATGGTTAGGGATTCGTTAGTCAAGGTCAAAGTTCAGAAATCTATCAACAAGATATCTTTGGCGTCTCAGGTCCAAGGATCATCTACGCAACTGTGACAAAAGAATCGAGCTGGTTAACAGTGAGGTGTTTACCATCCAGTGATTCATAGTCGAATCAGTTCAATGAACTCAATCGCCAATGAGCACCTATAGGTCCAGCATAGTGTCTCCACACAAGTGACTTGTAGGATCAGTCACCCTCATCATATGAGCTGAAGAAACCTATACCAGTCTATCCGAATGTTCGATGTCCTTCTCAAACATCCTATGACTAGGAACAATTAAGAATATGTGTTTATAAACCTTCGGTCCCGTAATTATGATCTCATCATTATCCGAAGATTAATGCATATGTTCATGGACTTCATCGTAATTCGATAAGCAATGCTCAAATAAGATACACAATGAAAATATGCCATTATATTAATAATCTGAACATAATACATTGTCGGATTGGCTTATTGGCCATCTAATACTAACACTTAGTACCATAGCAATATCAACATGTTCTTTGTCAGAACCTGTCTCAACAACTGAGCGTTGTACCAAATATTACCCAACTAGGATGGCTAGAAGATGGACTTTGAGAAGTATATGTAGTTTCTACTCGGCATGCCAAGAGAAGCAAGAAGAATGGATCTTCCTCTGCTCCTGACCACAGTGAAACAATTAGAAAGAACGATAGATTTTGCATGCCCATGTATGTGTACCCACTGATGCATTTCTCCTCGTAACCATACACTACGTGATCTGAAGACTGTCTGCTGCGGATACGTAATTAATTCATGATTAAACAAGTGAGAACCGTATGCACATGCTCATTGTATAAGTTCAAATCATTTTCTCAGAGACAGATCATCTAAAGTCTTTCTGGAAAAGTTAGATTGCAAATGTAACTTCATATATAGAACTTTTATTAATCTTTTGATACAAGTGGGCAACCTAAATCGAAGTGGATGATAGAATCCCTCCAACTCTTATTGTAGATGGCCTACTTTATTTCTTCATTATGCAAATTATAATAGGTACATAAGAAACCTGGGGCAAGACCACCTCAACAAACAGTCCTCCATGTGTCATTTTCAACTAGTTTAATGCAACTATCTTGAAAGCTAGGGACGATGCACAAAATTAAAACAAGTCTTTGAAAATATATATTTTGCAACCAAGAAGAGAAGCAATTGCGTAATAATATGACATACACATCTCAAGGCCTTCTTTAATTGTGCCAATCTCATTTCTATTACTTGGATCTTGTTATTTGCTAGACAAGCAAAGGGAAACGATGACTTTGTAAATAAACAGATTTGAAGAAACTTCCAACTAGTGAATTGCCTTCATCATCATCTTGTTTAAAGTGGATCACACACATTACACACACAGATTATCATCATCCTGTTGATGCATACATCATCCTATCGCAAATCAAAACTACTAATTCATTGGAAATTAAAAGGCAAAATAATTGTCTAAAAGCTTTGTCATAAGTTCCCAGTTAAAAACCTATCTGACAAGTTTATAAGGATAACAAACATATAAAATATATTGCAGTCTCCTAAATATCATAAAGATAGAAGTCTCGATACAATATTTACTTCACCAAAATCACCATCACTCCCTCCATCAGCATCCGACGGCTAGAAAAGAAAGCGCCTTAGGTAAAGCTTAAGCAACCATACTAGATTTCTTCAAGAGAGCCTTGTAATGCTCTAATTCTTTCTTTAAAACATCAACACAGACGTCTAAATATCTGATCCGATCATCCTTGTGACAACAACAACTTGAAGAAGATGATGTCACAAAATTTTGCATCTCGTCACACCACATGAAAAAATTGCAGTCTTCGTTTTGTTTAAAAAATAAAGCATAAATTAGTACTACTAAAAAGCAAAATAAAATAACAAATTAAGTTTATACCTTGCATATGTAGTAACGTCGTCCTAGATTTCTTTCAGTTTGACTTGTCCTAACTAAATAATAACCATATCCAGCTATCCATTGTATGAGGGGGATGGAAGGATGGTGTGCCATTGATGTATAGTATAATCAAGTTAGAAAATAAAAGCTAAGAAAAAGAATATAATCTTAAGTGGAATAAATATGCATTTGGGTGAAAAAAAATCATACCTACTCAACTATTAGATTAGAACATGATTTTATGTTCTAATCTGGTTGCTTGCATCGTGAACAATTATACACCATCTTATGTAGTTCTAATGACTATTGTGATGGAATTCTATTCTTCTTTCGTCTTCCCGGACATCTTTTTGCTTCAAGAGACCTGACTTCAATATTATCAAGATTTGCTTCTGGTTTATCAATATTTGAAATGGATTGAATAGTCTCCCCATAACATTAACGATATAGGGCAGAGGTGAAATACAATGAACAATAATTTTCAACATTCTCTCATATTTTGTGGATTACTGCACACACATGCTTACATGGTAATCTTAAAATTTGTCATCTTCTACAAGAACAAGTACCCTCATGAAGGTTTACTACAGCACAAGGCCGAGTCATGACTTCAAACAAAATATCATTTGAGCAATTAACAAGAATACCCGAGAGGTGTCCATCAAGTTCTTCATCCTCGCATCAATTGAGGGGCATAATCTTGTTTACCACTTGGCACATTCATTTCTTCTTTAATTTGTCAAGTCCATGATTTGTATTCGAATATATTCCACCATGTGTAAAATGAAGAGATTCCCGTGCTTCAAGGACTCATGCATTAAATGACTTTGCAGTATTTGAGTACATTTCACCGTTTCTCTCACTTTCAAAGTAAGCATTTGCCCAATAATTTGGATTTGATTGTCTTGCCCACCTTTCAGCCTCTTATGATATTTCACCCATTATTTGTAAGGCTGCTTCATGTTCTTCTACTTTATATACGTATGATGCTTTATAAAATAAGGAGACCAATATTTTTTTTGTAGTACCACGATATTTTTCTGCAACTTGTTTTAAATTACTTTCAAGTGTCTCAAACAATATGCATTATGAGATTAAGGAAAACAATTGGAATAGTCTTAAGTAATCCTTTACATCTATCAGAGACAAATGTAATCATGCGATTAACAGACATAACCTTCTTAAGTTGTAATAAAAATTATTCCCAATTATTACTTTTTCAACATCACATGTAATATAAGCAAGTAGAAATAACTCATTTTCCCCATTGACTGCAGTTGCAAAAAGAAGAATAGCCTTGTACTTGTCCTTTCTTAATGTGCCATCAAGGAATAACAAAGGCCTGCATCCAATCTCAAATCCAAGAATACATGCATGAAAGCACACAAAAAATCTTCTTAATCGACTATCAGTAGAGACAACAAGTTCTACAATGCTATTTAAGTTAGACTTTTCAACAACTTCCCTATACCAACGCAAAGAATCAAAAGAACACCTATCATCACCATGAAGCTCTCTATATGCAAACTCCTTCCTAATCCAAGTGCTTGATGATAAAGTATAAAAGCACCATACTTTTTAAAAATATCTTTCTTAATGTCTTTAATTTGGTATAATAGAGTATCCTCAATATTTTTCATTATGATAGAACTAACCTATTTTTTTGATACTCTAGGATATCTCTGTGTCCTTAAACCACCTCCACATGTATGCACATTATGTAAGCTCTTGATTTGAAAGTGAAGTCCCTTTCCAACCCTAATTGCATGAAGAGACCAATCACATTATGGGATCTTACATTGCACAGTGAGAGGTGTCGAGTCATTCTTAATGAAAATGTAATCAAATCCCTTTGATATAGCATATTTAGTTAAATCTCTACGAAGATGCTCAACACTATTAAAGATTTGATCGACAAAGTGGATGATGTCATACCATAGATCAATCTTTTTCCATGAATTCCGACTTGAATCACCAGAACCATTATAAATCACATTGTTACTTCCAGAAGATTGTGTGCCATATGGTATGTAAATATTTATTCCTTATTATAATCATAATAAACATTAATAATATATCATCAAGTGAATGAAACTATATGCATGCACATTGAATTTATCTGAAACTTATTACTTCTTCAACGCACGTATAAGTACCTCCACATTCATTACCTTTAATCCAACTAGAGTATGCATATCAATTATCTTGTTAATATCATCTCCATTCAACATTCTCATTGATGAATTAGGTCACTCTAGAATGATATATTTAAGTTCCACTTGTTCGGCACTCAATGTCTATATAGCACTAACATCATCAAGAATTTCATCCAATCTCATGCATCGATACACGTGAATCACATAAGCCTCATGCTTGTAAGTAAAAATATAAGGAATTCATTCCATGTCATACACCTGCCATGTAACGACCCGTCACCCTATAATCGGAGATCCGATTACTAAATGGGTACCGAATCATTAAAATTAAGAACCAAACTAGAATCTCAAATAAGTCTGAAAAATAAATAATAAACTAAGCTAAACAATCTACACAACATCGAATTATAAAGAAGGTGCAAGAATTAAAAATTATTACAATTCGAGTCGACTCAACAAATAATTACATAATCCAACTGAAAAGAAATAATTATGCGTACATGCCTAAAAATGAAATTACAACTACATCGGGGCATACCGTAGAACAGTGACTGCTGGAGTGCAATCCGAGACGAAACCCCACAACGCTATGCCTGCTAAGAACTCTCACCTAAAATCACAGGGAGTGAGTCACACCATAATGGACTCAGTAGGGATCCCTCAATCCCCACCTTCCACATACACACACACACAATGGCAATACAATAAAACTACATATATAAAGGCAAGCTATGTGCAAGTAAAGTAGTAATTAAATCACACGACCACCTAAAAGGAACATACAAGAAACTGCCAAGTCAACCCGGAAAACACCGATCCGCTGGGACATAACAGCAACCCCTTGGATAGCACGCTAGCTATTCCGGCCTATCCAGCTCTAGGTGGTTCTACCTCCTCCCAGCCACGAGTGACACTCCGAAGTGTACCACTCCCACACGGTACTAGTTATTATCCCGGGAAACACCAGGTGACCCTCGCCTACTAGGCGTCACTTTGTCACTCCCACACCGGCACTGCATCACTTCTACACCGACACAAGGTGTCAAGCACTAACAACTGTCACTTTAGATCCACGATCCCATAAACACAACACAATGTGATTCTAATCACATGAAAATCCCCGCCCCCAATGTATGACTTCAAGCATGTATTTAACAGGATTATCTAACAATATACAAGAATCTAATTGACATTTTACATAATAGTCACACATGCTAAATGCAAGAAATTAAGGGGGTTCTGACTTGAATCGTGTCGTCCACGGCCAACGTCATTCAAAACTTAAAACTGATTATCCCAGAAACTGGCCTCAGGACATGAGGGACTTGGACCTGAATCGTGTCGCCCATGGTCGACACAATTTAAATCGCGTCACCTAAGCTAGACGTCATGGAAGAGACCTGGGAGGAGGAGGAGGCGATCCGCTGGAGGAGTCTCCCTCGCCCGCCACGGAAGAGGCCGACGCAATCTACGCCTGGCGAGGTTGTTGCTGCTGCTTTTGGGCCCCCCGCCTCGGCTCCGGTAGGCCGGCCCCCGGCAGAGGCGCGTGGGAGTGGATCGACGAGGGGGAGGGCGCGCCGACGGAGGCGCATGGGAGTGGATCAACGAGGGGGACGGCGCGCCGACGGAGGCGCGTGGGAGTGGATCGACGAGGGGGAGGGCGCGCCGGCGGAGGCGGAGGCGGAGGCGGAGGGGCCGTGGTGGCAGCGGGTGCTGATGAAGGTGCGGGAGTGGTTGGAGATCGTGGCGGGGCCACGGTGCAAGACCTTCATCCGCCGGTTCAACAGGAACCACAAGGGCGGCGGCGCGGCGAGGGCGGGGATGTTCTAGTACGACCCGCTAAGCTACGCGCTCAACTTCGACGAGGGCTAGGGGCAAGACGACGACTCCGACGGCGACTA
This sequence comes from Zantedeschia hybrid cultivar, assembly GCA_030544215.1. Taxonomy (NCBI): domain Eukaryota; kingdom Viridiplantae; phylum Streptophyta; class Magnoliopsida; order Alismatales; family Araceae; genus Zantedeschia; species Zantedeschia hybrid cultivar. Next base: position 5,925,276 of record JARZZO010000013.1, on the reverse strand, counting down.
CAGCTATCGCAACTTCTCAGCCCGCTACGTGCTGCCCCCGTCTCTGGCTAGGGGGTCTGTGGACCTTGGTGGCCGTGACGCGCCGCCGCCTAGGGTGGTGTCGCGCCTTCATCGCGTCTACGTGCGCCAGCGGCGTACGTTAGCGTTCTGCCCCTCCAAAGTTATATACTCGCCATTGGTCCCATCGCGCGTTATGTGGACGCATTTGATTAAGTATTTTCCTATGTTATTTATATAAATGCATTTATATATATGTATGATGTGTACAATACATAAATATAAATATATAGATTTGATTAGATTAGCTGTTGGCAATTATTAAAACATGATTTAAAATAGTTTTTTTGGTTTTTCTTTTTGTCGGTTTTGTGTTTAGCATCATAGCATGTGTTTCGCGCGGATGAAGTTTTGAAAGTCGGAGAAGCCGTGTACACAATTTTTTTTATCAATGGTATTGTTTGATTCTTACCTTTTGCCTTTTCCTGGTTGTCTGTGTACTTTTGTGCAATTTAATCAAAGTTAGTCTTCCTAAGTAGCTCCGGAGGATCACCTCTTTTTCTTTTTTTTTGGTCAACACCTCATTAACTTACGCAGTACTCTTTTATCTAATTATGATTATGTTAAAAACTATTGAAAATCATAGCTGGAGATTTTGAAATCAACAATTGTAAAACTTAAGATTTTGCTTTCATATATATCAAATTAAATGACCCCCTAATTTTAATAAAACATTTGCTGCACCAGAAAATCTTCCAAGTAGGCTTCCTAAACATTGTTACATCTAGTTTCTAGTCACGGATAGGAGAGTTGAGATATATGATCGCACATTTTATGTTAAACTAGTTCTAACAATTAGACATATACAAAGATAATATTCGACAATAGGAATAAAAAAGAGTAGTCTCACCTTTTTAAGGAACAGACGAATAAATATGTGCCAACCATTTACACATTTTTACTAGGTTGTTAAGCTATTGTAAATAGACTTATTCCTACTATTGACCCGTCGATTATTAGTACTATACTAGAGATGTCTTGACCACATAGCATTTGTGGCACAATTTTAATTAGGACTACTCGTTCATCTATATTCACTTATGTTGCTTAAAAATTAGAAAAGGATCTATTAACAAATGAGCATATTAAATAGATATATATATAATTTGACGATGTTATTGTGGGCTAGAAGAAAAGTATAAGAAATAATATATTGCTAAGTTATCGCTAACTAAATTTTAAAGACAAAATTTTCTTTAAGGGGGAGAGAGATGTTATACTTCGTCTCATTTGAACCTCTCATTAAATCCATTTAGACTATTTAGCCCATTAAGTCATTAAAGATGGGGCATTTAGTTAAGTTAAGCATAGTTCCTAGCCCATTATGAACAATCATTTTGCTTCAATCATAACTTTGTATAAAGAATCCAGAATTGGGTGAAATTAAGCTCATTTAAAAGATAATTCAGTCAATTATAATTGTTAAGAAGAGTACTTTATCTAATATTGAGATTTAATTGGAGGTTTAAAATGAACTATGATCAGAGGTCTGTTTTGCAAACTTTCCAAAAATAGGAATTTCCTAAAATGATTTGGATTTTTAGAAGGAACACATACATCATGTAGAGTTTCCTTTAATAATGAATTATAATCTAATTGTTCTGCATGCCCATGCATGTGTACCCACTGACGCATTTCTCCTCGTAACCATACAATGTGCGATTTGAAGACTGTCTACTGTAGATACGCAATTGATCCATGATTAAACAAGTGAGAACTATATGCACATGTTCATTATATAAGTTCAAATCATTTTCTCAGAGGCAGATCATCTACCGTCTTTCTTGAAAAGTTAGATTGCAAATGTAATTTCATATATAGCACTTTTGTTAGTCTTTTGATACAAGTGGTCAACCTAAATGGAAGTGGATGACATAATCCCTCCAACTCTTATTGTAGATGGCCTACTTTCTTTCTTCGTTATGCAAATTATAATAGGTGCATAAAAAACCTGGGGCAAGACCACCTCAACAAACAGTCCTCCATGTGTCACTCTCAACTAGTTTAATGCAACTATCTTGAAAACTAGGGACGATGCACAAAATTAAAACAAGCTTTGAAAACATATATTTTGCAACCAAGAAGAGAAGCAATAGGGTAATAATATAACATACACATCTCAGGGCCTTCTTAATTGTACCAATCTCATTTCTATTACCTGGATCTTGTTATTTACTAGACAAGTAAGGGGAAACGATGACTTTGTAAATAAACAGATTTGAAGAAACTTCCAACCAGTGAACTACCTTCATTACCATCTTGTTTAAAGTGGATCACACACATTAAACACACAGATAATCATCATCCTATTGATGCACACATCATCCTATTGCAAATCAAAACTTTGTCATAAAAGCTTTGTCATAAGTTTCTAGTTTAAAAGCCTACATAGTATCTAACAGTTCACATGGATAACAAACATACAAAACATAATGCAGTCTCCTAAACATCATAAAGATAGAAGTCTACAATATTTGCTTCATCAGAATCACCATCACTTCCACCATTAGCATCCGACACAGCTAAAAAAAGAAAATGCCATAGGTAAAGCTTAGGCAACTATCCTAGATTTCTTCAAGAGAGCCTTGCAATGCTTTAATTCTTTCCCTAAAACATCAACACGGACGTCTAAATATCTGATCCAATCATCCTTGTGACAACAACAACTTGAAGAAGATGATGCCACAAAATTTTAGATCACATCACACCATACGAACAAATTGTAGTCTTCATTCTGTTTAAAAAATAAAGCACGAATTAATACTACTAAAAAGCAAAAGAAAATAACAAATTAAGTTTATACCTTACATATGTAGTAACCTCGTCCTAGATTTCTTTCAGTTTGACTTATCTTAACTAAATAATAACCATATCCAGCTATACACTGCATAAGGGGGATGGGAGGATGGTGTGCTATTGTTGTATAGCAGAATCATGTTAGAAGATAAAAGTTAAGAAAAACAATGTAAGCTTAAGTGGAATAAACATGCATTTGGATAAAAAGTTCATACCTACTCAGTTATTGGATTAGAACATGATTTTCTATTCTGATCTGGTTGTTTACATCGTGAATAATTATACACCATATTATCTAGCTCTAATGACTATTGTGATGGAATTCTATTCTTCTTTCGCCTTCTCAGACGGCTTATTGTTTCAGGAGGCCTGACTTCAATATTACCAAGATATGCTTCTAATTTATCAATATTTGAAATGGGTTGAACAGTCTTCCCATAACATTAGCGATATAGGGCAGAGGTGAAATATAATGAACAATAATTTTTAACATTCTCTCTTATTTTGTGGATCATTGCACACACATGCTTGCATGGCAATCTTAAAATTTGTCATCTTCTACAAGAACAAGTACCCTCATGAAGGTTCACTAGAACAGAAGGCCGTGTCATGACTTCAAACACAATGTCATTTGAATAATTAACAAGAATGCCCTGAGAGATGTCCATCAAGTCCTTCATCCTCGCATCAATTGAGGGGTATAATCTTGTTTGCCATTTGGCACATTCATTTCTTCTTTTATATTGTTAAGTCCATGATTTGTATTCGAATACGTTCCACCATATGTAAAATGGAGAGATTCCATGTTTCAAGGACCCATGCATTAAATGACTTTGCAGTATTTGAGTACATTTCAGCATATCTCTCGCCTTCAAAGTAAGTATTTGCCGAAGAATTTTGATTTGATTGCCTTACCCATCTTTCAGCCTCTTGTGATATTTTACCCATTATTTATAAGGCTACTTCATGCTCTTCCACTTTATAAGCATATGCTGCTTTATCAAATAAGGAGAGCAATATTTTCTTTGTGGTACTACAATATTTTCCTACAACTTGTTTTCAAAAATTTGCTTTCAAGTGTCTCAAACAATATGCATTATAATATTCAAGAGAAACAATTGGAATGGCCTTAGATAATCATTTACATCTATCAGAGAAAAATGTAATCCTACGATTAATAGATGCATCTTTTGTAGACATGCTAATTTTGACATCATTTTGTGTAAATTTCATATCATATAATAATACCTCAGAATGGTCTGATATTTAATCCTTGGTTAATTTTTATTGATCTTTTTGGGTTAATTATCTAAATAGCATCGGGTCAAATAGACATGATTTAAGTTAATCAATTAAATTAATTTTAACTCAAATTTTAATTAAAATATGAAGAAGTCTAAAAGACGTCGACATGTAAAGACGTCATTTAGAGTTTATTCTTATTTTGATGTTTAAATTTGAATTTTAATTAATTGATTAATTAGCTAAAAGACATCTGCAAGGCACGACGCCATTTAGGTTTCCTAAGTTGTTTCTATTTCTTTTTCGGATGTTTATCATTATCTTAATCAGTCTAAAAGGCGTCTTTCTTGGGTGACGCGTTTTAGATAATTACAGATAATGATGAATTCTTCTCGGATGTTTATCCTTATCTTAATTAGCTAAAAGACATCTCTCATGGGCGACACGTTTTAGATAATTACAGATAAAGATGAATTAATCTGTATTTATCTGTTTGTTAAGCTAGATAAATTTCAAAATTTCTTCATGTAAATCCATTAATAATTGCAGATGTAAAAGTCTATAAATACCCAGCTCCTTGGTCAGTAAACAGTTAGTGATGTTGATGCAAGTGATCTGAGTGATAGTGAGAGTGACAATAGTGATAATTGGCGACGACGTCCAAATGCTGAAGGATCGAGGTGCTGCAGCTTCTAGGAGTCGGCATCCTTTCTTCATCCGTTCTTCGTCCATCCAAGATTCTTTCAAGACCAAGACTTTCTAGGGGCCATCCAGCTTAGCTTTCAATTAATTTCTGCATCATTCTCACATATTTCATCACGATTAGCCTCACATTTTTCATCACATCACTCCATGCAACACACACACACTAGCATTATTTTTCAAACCTATTTGTTAAAGGGGTTTAAAAAGACCACTCAACAAGTGAGTTCATCTGTCTAGTTGCATGTTTAAAATTTCTTTTGGAATGGATACTACTTCTGCCTGAGTTCTCATTGTCTTTCATTTCTTTCCATTTTCTTGCAAGGTACAAAGGAGAATCAAGGGGAGGGAATCAACAGCAAAAAACAAGGAATCTGGATGATCCTCAAAACTCAGTAAGCAATCAAAGCAAGAACAAAGATAGAAAGGGCTCTCTTTCTTCAGGCGGCTGAAGGAGGGGAATCAAGAATTCAACATCTCCCACGTCCAAACAGGTAGGCGATCAAACTTCTTCTTTTGAAACTTTTTAGTCAAAAGTTTCTGGCAATCACATCACCTAGTATCTTTTTAATAAGTTTATTTTTCACTTAATCAACATAATTTTTCATGATAATCACACACCCGATTTGAGCACTCACAGCTTTCTTGGCGATCATGGTAGGACTTGGTCTTGCCATCTTTTTTATTCTTTGTTCTTCCTGTTATCAATCGGGCACCCACGGTGCACCACCTGTGTCTCTCGACACGCCCTCACCGATCGGTGAGTTTTTAGTTTAGTTGTTATTCCTACGTGCACCACGTGCACATCCCTGCGGAAAGATCTTGCCCTCCCCGTTGATTAGTTGAAAAGTTGTTTTTGTGATAAAAGATTGTGTGATCGATTGATGTTTTAGTTGTTTATCTGATTATATCATCATGTTAAAATTTGAAACAAAAAAGATTCGCATGAGCTGATTATTTATTATTTTTATCCTATTTGAGGGGGGAATCGATCCAGAAATTCCTCCTGAAATACTAAATCTATGACTTGAGAAGCGTTCAGGAGCAGCGACGCATTTCAAACTGCGTCGCCCAACCAAGACGCCTTTCAAGCCAATTTTGCTGTTGTTTGCTGCCTGAGCTTCTGTGAAAAATAAGGTTCTGTTTGAATAGCGTCGACCAACAGCGACGCGATTCAGGCAGTTTCTTGTTTCTTCTTCAGTTCTCAGATTTTTAATCTATTTGCTACTACACTTTATGTATTAAGCATTAGAGGCCATCCAGGCTACAGGTCATACGCACTGAGGCTAACACCCTCCTCTTCTTAGGAACACTCTTCTTGACGTCTTCAACTCTCTCTGATTGGGTCGGTCCCTCGATCATACTAGAGTAGTTGGCGTTAAAGACCTCCGTAAGTCCTCAAAATCAAGGTATTCCTCCTTGATCAACAGGCTGGTTGTACTAATTGAAGTCCTGGTTAGATTTTCATAACGTTGTGAGAGAAAGCCATAGAATATAACGGTGGACATTGAACTGAAACTAAGATCCTACCTCTTGAGTGAATTTGTGATTTAATTAAATCCAAATAACCCAACAAGGAATCCTAAGATAACGTTAAACATCCACTTGTTTGCCTAATCTCTGTGCAACTTGTCTGTCAATCTCTGAAAAAAAATCTAACACCATGCTACTTCGATTAGGTAGGGACTTGAGCATGGCTCCAGATGCCATAGTCAACTATGAGGGAGATGCTAATGCCCCTCGTGACTTTGATTACCGCTTTGAAAGCGGGGGATATGCTAATGCCTCCCGTAATTCTCATCCTTGTCCAGTTCGCTATGAGGGGAATGTCCCAACCCCTCTTCATTATGCTCACGATCAATATCTTGATCTTCCTCCGCACGTGCATACGGTTCCCAATCCTATCTTTGAGGGAGACATGAATCCGAATGATCCCTCATCTTCCGATCCCTTGGATCTTGTAAATGCTTTGGGAGTTCTTGCCTCCCGTCTGGACCCTCAACAGTTCGAGGCGATCCAGTCCATTATGAAGAGGAAGACGCTCATGCAGTCTGCTGAGCCGAACCCTGCGGCTCCCCCTGTCATTCCCCAACAACCTCCTTATCATCCTCCCTTCATTCACCAGGCCATAGAAGGCCTCCATGTCTCAACCTCTCGGCCAGTTAGGCCACAACTTTCCTCTTCTAGGCAACCGGTCAGACCGCTGACGCCCACTTACCAAAATGCCCTCGGGCATGGCGGAAGCTCTATCGGACCTCCACTTTATTGTCCTCCTTGCCCTACGTACTCTAGGCAACATGCCTATCAAGTACCTCCACCTCCCCCTCCTCCCCAGGCTGATCCGACGATGCAAGCGTTGCTGGCAAAGACGGAGCGCATGGATGAACAATTCAACAACCTCCAGAAGATGATGGGGGTCAAAGCTGCACCAGAGATTAGCTTACCAAGTCTGCCTATGTTCCACCTGCCACCTTCTGAGATGCCAGTGTACCGAAAATACAACGGTACTGGTAACCCCTTCACCCACTTGAAGGAGTTCATGTACGAGTCGTCCTTCTGACAAAACGACAAGAGGTCGTTGGCATTTTTGTTCATGAGATCTTTAGAGGGACCAGCCCTCGAATGGTTCTTTTCTTTAGAACCTGCTGAAGTAGAAGACTACGGTATCGTCTCCCGAAAATTCATTCAACGATACCAGGACAGAGTTGCCCCCTCCCTGTCCATTACTGACCTAATAGCAGAGAAGATGAAGCCCGATGAGGAGTTTGTCAGTTTTGCTGACAGATGGAGGGGCTTGGCCGAGAAAGTGAAAGATTACTTGTCTGAGTCGGAGCAAGTAAAGATGCTCATTTCTAATGCCACGCCTCAGTTCAAACTAGTCCTCTCCCTAAACAATCTGACCAGCATGGCAGAGCTCTATGAAAGAGCGCGGTACTATCAGAATGCTTTCAAGGATGCTACGTTCTCTAGCGTCTTTGATCCTCACCGACCTAGCAGGCCTCCACCTCGGAAGCCTGCAGTGCCAAATTCCCCCAGCACAGGTCCAACTACCGAGGGCACGCTCTCTCATGAGCAGGTTAGCAATATGAACAATTAACAGCCCCAATTTGTGAGGAGTCAACAGCTACAGTACCAGCGGCCACAGTAGCCAAACCAGCAGGGTTACAGGCAGCAGCCAAACCCCTAGTATCAGCGGCCCCAGCAGCCGAACCAGCAACAGCAACAGCAGCCGCAACGGCAGTTACAATACCAACCACCTCCACCACAGCAGTATCAGCAACAGCAGCAGTACCAGCCGCGCGCACCGTTGGCATATCACAATGTCCCTCCTCCTGCTTATTATAATCAGCAGAGAAGACCTCCAGGCCCGAAGAGGGCAGAATACCCAGTCCTTCCAGAGTCCTTAGCAGACATTTTCAGTGCTTTAATGGCACCCAATGCCTTGGTCCTGCCAAGAGAAAAGGCAATCTGGCCCCAAAATGTCGATACTTCCAAGTATTGTTACTTCCACAGACAGCCTGGACACACAATAGACACCTGCTTCCAATTCCGAGATTATATCCATGATCTCAACGAGCAGGGAGGCATAGACTAGGAAGAGATGAAGAAGTACATATCCGCCTTGAAGGCGAGAAGACCTCAGCAGCAGCAGCAGCAACAACCAAGAGCACCAGCGCAGGCAGCAGCACTACCGAACATGGGTATAGTGCAAAACCCACTTCCGGAGCATCAAAATCAGAACCAAGTTGCCCCTATTTTGACAAATAGCCGGTCTGTGGCTAATCGAGGGCAACAGTGGAACATAAAGGACTCTTCCTCTATTTATTCAACGGGTCACATTCCAAGCACCGCAGAGAAACCACCACGCCGCACCATCTACATACCTAGACCACATCCCATTACTATCACCCCTATACCCACACCCGCATATCACTCACCCGCACCCACTAACCCATTACCACAACCCACCTTCCTCAAACCTATTACTCCCCACGCCACTACGCCTCCGTTAAACAACCCCCTATAGGCCAATTACGCACCCCTTATGCCATCCAAACCACTGCTACGCATACCATTCCCTACATCACCCACTACCACTACCGCTTACCCAGATCCCATCCAGCTATCTAAACCCCTAGTACGCATGCCATTCCCCACTTCATCCGCACCAACCACTTACCCTTCCACCATCCAACCATCTAGGCCTCTCATCCGTACCACGCCACCACCGACTAACCCCACGCCATCACCTGTATACCAACACTCCACATCATCCACACCATCCATTAACCCTGAGGTGCTCAAGCTATCACCCGGCCCTTCCATAACTAAGGAACATGCGCTCTGGAGTGGAAGGATTTTCAACAAAGTCTTTCCTCAGTCAACAGTCAGAGACGGCCCATCACAGCCGTCGGAGGAAGCACACAATGATGAGAGTGCACCAGGCACTCAATATGATTTGTTGAAACATCTAGACCGAACACCGGCACGAATCTCCATACTTGAATTGATAAAAAGATTGAAGACCCATCAAGAGGCTCTAATGGAATATCTACAAAAAGTGATGGTCAATGAAGACGTGCCGGTAGAGAAAATTGCCGCACTACTAGTTCCTCAGGGGGATCAACCCTCTATCTCATTCCATGTCTCGTAACTAGCACCGCCAGCAGCCAGGAGCATGGCTTTAAGCATTACGATTAATATCTGCAAAAAGGCCATGGATGCATGTCTGGTTGACACAGGGGCTTCAATCAATGTCTTACCCCCGAAGACCCTGGAATTGTGCGGTGTGCCTGAGGAAAAATGGCTGCCTAGCCTTATCTCTGTGACAACATATGATAATTCCACTCATTCCCCTCTGGGAATGGTCTATTTGAAGGTAGAGCTAGGTCCTGTGTGTCATGCCGAGGTCGAATTTCACATTCTGGAAATCAATCCTTCCCTGAATGCCATTTTGGGCCGTCCTTATATAAAAACCCTCGAGGCGATTCCCTCTATGAATCATCAATGCCTCAAATTTCCCTATAAAGGACGAATTATTAAAGTTACGAGCATGCCGATCCTTGCTGCTGCTCACTCTCTGAATACCAAGCCCACTTCTTCACCTGGCCGACAACCTTTTCTGTTGGTATTACAGGTCTACCATCTGGTGGCTGATCCTTTAAAGGCCACCACTCTTACTCCATACCCACTAAATGCCATAAAGAGCGGGAAGTGCATGAGTACCCCTGGATGGAAGATAATGATGAAGAGTGGCTATCAACCCGGAAAAGGTCTGGGGACACAGTTACAAGGCAGGACCACTCCCATCAAAGATCACCGAGGGACACCTGGAAATGGCCTGGGCTATAGGTCGAGAAAAATGAAGCCGGACACTGTTCGGCAAGAAGAAAATGAAGGCGGCCAGAAAGTCTGGGAAACAATGTCTACACCACGCAAAGAAGGTCGGGATCCCCTAACATGGACTCTATACACACATTTTGTAAAGGGGCCCGTAATCAACCATGACAACACGGTGGTCATTACTTTTTGTTTTGACCTCCATGATATATATGGAAGAGACTTGGCTAGACATTGCTCAGAACTGCTCACGTACTAGTCCTTGGAGGCTCTGCGGCCTATGAAAAGGAGGAAATTCCAAGACCCTGAATGTGAATGGTACAGGTGGTTCGATTTAAGAGATCTCTACATCACATTAAACAGGCTATTTCTCGATCCCTCTGAACCAAGTGGCCGCCACAGATAGATGAGCTGATCGAAGGGCCTGGTGCTATTTTCGACAAGAGGATACTACTGTCAGAGGAAACTGATGAAGGGGAGCCAGATGACCCCTATGAAGCTGGGTATACCACGGATCTCTACTCTGGAGGGAGACTTATCCTTCTCATGTTTTCATGCTTCACACCTTGTTTCGCACTTTTGCTCCTGACCCCGACTTGGTCGTGGGTCATTATTGAAGATATTCTACGGGCTCCGCCCGTCATGATTACTTTGTCCCCACGGAACCTCATTCTACAACCTCCTCTCGATCCAGAGAGGATGTATGATTTAATCTGGGACATACTGCTATATGATCCCCCTAATCCTTTGGCCTTGGTGCCACTTCCTTCATCTCATCCTCCTTCTATTCATCTTCATTCTTGTTTTATGTTAAATTCTTCTTTTGTCCAAAAAAAAATGCCAATTTGGCAACAGATTCTTCCCAGATCCTCGTCGAGGAAACTTCTTACTTGTCCGATTGCACCCCACCGCGTGGGTCTTTCGGTCAAGATTCTCTTCTAGTTCTACTCTGTCCCTCCCATCGGGAGGATTCTCCGGTATTTCCACTTGTATCCCGTAATTTTCATTCTGCTTCATCTTCATTAGGTCAGAATAGGGAGTCTAGTGAAGTTAGGGAGTCTAGTTCTAGACATGTTAGTCAGGTTAGGAAGTCTAGAAAGTCTAAGGGTAAACGAATTCCAGATAGATACCTCCAGGATTTAGCTGATAAATGCCTTTCTTGCTCTATGATCCCTCAGCTATTAGAAAATCCAATTCAAATGCCAGAAGATTGTGTAGACGATGAGTCAGTCAACGATGGATATGGGGTGTATGAGTTGATACATGAAAAAGACCCCATTATTGAAGATGAGGAAGATGACGAGGACGCGGCTGAGGCATATGCCAGTGGAGTAAGAAGATTTGATGAACCCTCAGCTGCCGTAGAAGAGCCCACCAAAGAGATCAATCTAGGGACTGAAGACGAACCTAAGGTTGTCCTCGTTAGTAAGAATCTTTTTGTAGAGGATGAGAAGGCAATGGTACAAGTTCTTAAGAATTACAAGGACACTTTCGCCTGGAGCTATGAAGATATGCCGGGATTAGACTCATCATTAGTGGAACACAGGTTGACATTAAAGGATGGAGCTAGCCCGATCAAGCAAAAGTTAAGGCGATTCCACCCACAAATGGCTTTAAAGATGAAGGAAGAGGTCGATAAATTACATAAAGCCAAATTCATTAGAGTTGTCCTCTATCCATAATGGGTGGCCAACATCGTCCCAGTTATGAAGAAAGATGAGAAGGTCAGGATCTGTATTGACTTCCGAGATTTGAACCGGGCGTGTCCTAAGGATGATTTTCCATTGCCTCACATTGATGTACTCATCGATAACACTGCTAGCTATGAAACTTTATCATTCATGAATGGATTTTCAGGATACAATCAGATTAAATTGGCAGAAGAAGATCAGAAAAAGACATCATTCACTACACCTTGGGGAATATACTGCTATGTCGTCATGCCTTTTAGATTAAAGAATGCTGGAGCCACTTATCAGAGGGCTATGATGGCAATATTTCACGACATGATGCATATCGATTTGGAAGTGTATGTGGATGACTTGTTGGTAAAATCTAAGACTAAGGCTGAGCACGCCAAAGTATTGGCGAGAGTATTAGAAAGATCAAGGGAATATCAGTTAAAGATGAACTCCAAGAAATGTGTATTCGGGGTATCCTCAGGGAAATTATTTGGGTTCATTGTCAGCAAATGGGGAATTAAGATTGATCCCAACAAGGCGAAAGCTATCAGAGAAATGCCACCTCCCAAGAACTTGAAAGAGTTAAGAGGATTAATTAGGAGGTTGCAATTTATTCGCCGTTTTGTCTCCCAGCACTCACAAAGGTGTAAGCCGTTTTACGAGCTTACCAAGCCGGGAGTCAAATTCGATTGGGACGATAAGTGTCAGGAGGCATTCGACGGATTAAAAAATTATTTGGCAAGTCCTCCTATTTTGAGAGCACCATCTACAGGCAAACCACTGATACTTTACATTTCTGTCCTGGATGATGCATGGGGGCTGTCCTAGCACAAAAGGATGAAGAAGGAAAGGAGAGGGCAGCCTACTATCTCTTTAAACTTCTCAACCCCGCAGAACAGAGATATACAGCGATGGAGAAAACATGTGCAGCATTGGTCTGGGTTGTCCAAAAATTGAAGCATTATTTTCTAGCCCATGAAGTCCATCTCATTGCTAGGATGAATCCAATTAAATTTCTTCTAGAGAAATCTGTCCTTACTGATAGGTTAGCACGATGGCAAAGTTTTCTATCTCAATTTGATATCACTTACATTTAGCAGAAAGCGATCAAAGGCTATGCCATAGCAGAGCATCTCGCTCATCATCCCCTTCCTCGTTTTGATCCAGTCCAATCGGAGTTTCCGGATGAGGAACTGATGTCCATAGACCAAATTAGAGATGATATGTGGACTCTACATTTTGACGGAGCTCTAAATTCTCATGGAAAGGGGATCGGCATTGTACTGTTATCACCTGAAGGTGTCACCATTCCACAAGCCTTTCAGCTTGACTTTCCAGTCACCAACAATATAGCTGAATACGAGGCACTCCTTGCTGGCCTCGAGGCTGCTCATTCCCATGGTGCCACCAAACTCAGGATTGTGGGTGATAGCCAACTGATTCTTCGCCAGGTGTTAACCAAGTATCGAACTCTTGATCCCAAACTCAAGCCTTATCAAGAACTTACTTCTGCGTATTCAAAGCTTTTCACCAAATTGATCTTCGTCCATGTTCCTAGAAATCAGAACATCTTAGCTGACGCTCTAGCCTCACTTGCATCTTCTCTTGATTTCGCAATCAGCAGGCAATCCGAATCAATCATAGTTCATAGGCGTCTTTCACCTGCCATGAAAGACCCTTCATTCCTTAGAACTAAGGAGAAGCTGCTGAAGAAAGTCAGAGATGAAGATATTGTGGAAAAGAGAGAGATTATGTTAATGGAGCTGTTAGAACAGATGGATGATGAACAGAAGCCATGGTACTATGAAATTGCTAAGTATTGTGAAGATCAATCATATCCTGAAGAAGCCACAGCTGAGGAGAAAAGAGCTATCAGGAGAGTTGCTCAAAGATACACCCTAGTTGGAGGAGCACTATACAAAAGAGGTTTTGATGGAGTTCTTCTAAGATGTCTATATGAAGATGAGATTTGGAAGGTTATGGAAGGAGCCCATGCTGGAGTTTGTGGTGGTCATGCCAATGGACAGATGTTAGCAAAGAAAATTCTTAGACAAGGATTCTATTGGCCAACCATGAAAGAAGACTGTGTAGGATATGTCCGTAGGTGTGCTAAGTGTCAACTTCACGCAGATAAGATTCATTCTCCTGCATCTTCACTCCATCCTGTTTCCTCCCCATGGCCTTTCTCCATGTGGGCTTTCGACATCATTGGGCCCCTTAGCAATCCTGATTCCGGCATCAAGCAAAAGTCTTTCATCCTCACGGCAACGGAATACTTCACCAAGTGGGCAGAAGCTGAAGCATACACGGAAGTCAAAGCATAAACCGTCTGCAAGTTCATCATGAGGAACATCATCACCAGATTTGAAATTCCAAGCACCATCGTCACCAACAATAGACCTCGGTTCGTGTCACAAGAGCTAAAAGACCTCTGCAACAGGTATAAAATTACATTGCATCATTCGTCTCCTTATTATCCACAAGGCAATAGCCAAGCAGAGGCAACTAATAAGACTTTGATAAAAATCATCAAAAATACGTACAAGTCTAATAAATTTACAGACTAGCCAGAAAAATTGGTTGAGGCTCTATGGGCCTACCGAACTTCAATCCACACGTCCACTGGGCAGACTCCTTATTCCTTAACATTTGGAATAGAGGCGGTAGTTCCATACGAGATCCTTATACCGTCATTAAGAGTACAATTGAACAAGGAATTTTCCATTGATGAACACCGTTCAGCATTCCTTACTCAATTGGAACTCTTAGACGAGAAAAGATGGTCAGCCGCTAATCATGCAAGAGTTTATCAAAATAGACTAGCACGTTTTTATCAAAAGAAAGTCATTGAACGTAAGTTCAAAGTTGGTGAAATGGCCGTCAAAAGGATTTTTGTAAAACTTGGTGGTCCACGTTCTAAGCTCCAACCCAATTGGGAAGGGCCTTATGTTGTATCGCATGATTTTCCTGGTAACGCTTACCGTCTAGTTAATGCAGAAGCGGAAGAGTTAGCTCACCCCTGGAATGGTTTGTATCTTAAGAAATACTACCCTTAGGTTAAAGAGTCGATCAGCATGGTACAAAGACCAGTGGAATCAAAAAATTTAGAAACTCAAATTCCCTTATCAGTCTGGATAATCCAACTATAAACACATTACTGCACACACTGACACGTTTGATTCGTGAGTAACAAGAGATGCCAAGTCCTAAGGAATACCGAAAGCTTGACTGTAAGTGTAAAGTGCAAATCATTTTTTTTCAAGCAAAATTATGTTTTTACACTCGGCCCATGATGTCGGAACGAGGCTTAGAATAGACTACCAAGAATACCCGCCATCTTAGTAGGAGGCCGTCAAAAAAAATGGGGGAGATCCGTCCCAAGAAAAGAAAAGCAAAAGCAAAAGGCAAAAGCCAAATGTCAAATCAAAAAGCCGTTACACTACAAACGTTACATCAAGGCCATAAAATGAAATAAAAAGGAACACAAGGTCGATAAATATCCCGGAAAGAAAATGACCGAACCCCAACGGATATTAGGGTAGGAAAGGAACATCTTTTTGGGTCTCCGGAACCTTCTCATGGGCTTTCTAAACTAATTCTTCCTTCCTTTCTAAAGAGGCGTATTCCAAACTTAAGGAACGGCCTAGATTGACTAAGGATCAAATCATCAAATGGGATTGCGAATGGAAACACAAATTCAAACACGATGGGTTTAAGTTAAATTATTGAAGAACAATTTGGGAATTAAGTTAATGAATGAATATGATCTTTTGATCTGAGTACCATGCTGGTCTTTTAGTTTACATCATATTTCAAAAATCTAAAAAAAGTATATACTCCAAAATAAATAAAAAATACATATCCCAAAATCCAAAAAAAAAGTACACATTTCAAAACCCAAACAAAAATGAATATTTCAAAACAACAAAAATATTTCAATTAGCATTTGCTTATTACATCTAGTATGCTTCATTCTTTTTATTTTCAGTGAGCATCTGTCTGCTTGTATGTTGCATTTTGCTTACAGTTCGATTACCTTTGTTAATAAAGGCTATGCCCCTTGACCCTTCTACTAAGAAAGAGATTGATCGACCGTTCACTTGGTCAGGCAAGGGGCTAAGCCTAAATAGATACTTAACCTGTTTGTTAAGTAATGTGCAGGAACGAAAGCTAAAGAATTCACACAAATGCCAAGACACAAAGCTGAAGCCAAAAAGTTTCATGTATATATCAAAGGTGTTTCTTACATGATATACAAAAGAAAGGAAAATACATATCACCCACAAGGCTGGCTCTCTCCTACCCCCTCATCCATCTGGCTCTAAGCCTCATCCTGGGCGTCTGGCGGTGGAGCTCTAGGAGGTGGTGGTCCCATCAGACTCGGACCAGCTTGGCCTAATGATATAGCCACACTCGCGGTAAACGCACTCCTGTGCCCCCTCTCCTGAGCTCACTGGCGGGCACGTCGGTAACGCTCCTCCACGCTGCGTCGCTCGTGCTCTGCAACGCCAAGCTAGACCCGGAAGGCAGTCATCTTAGCATCCACTCGCTGCCGCTCCTGCCGCTCCCATTCTCGGTCCTCGGTGAGCATATCCAGACGGATCTGGAGGCGTGTCAGCTCACGAGGGAGATCGTCGCTGGAGAGGCGTGCCAGCTGCTCCTCCAAGGCTGTAATATGCGCAGCATCAGCCTCGGCACGAGCAGCCGCTGCACGAGAATGCTCCAGCTCCGCTTCAGCCCTCTGAAGGGCCTCTTGGAGTTCAGCAACCTGCAGAAGAAGTCATCTTTTTAGTCCAAGGCAGTCAAGTGACCAAAGTCAAATTCAGAAATCAAAGGAAATAATAGGACTTACTCGAGCGGCACGGTCCTCCTCTGCAAAGGAAGCCCGGTGGATGGCGGAAGCGAGCTGGCTCTGGAGGTCGGACAGAGCAGCCTCGTGAGCAGCAGAGTAGGAAGAGATGAGGCTCCGTAAGTGGGAGGAGCCGCCTGGGTGTAGACGGCTCGCTGCACCAAAAGACAATCATCAGCAGTTAATCGTCAAAACAAATTAATTGATCAATTCATTCATTCATATTCATTCATACATACCAGGTCGAAGAGCTCCTTCTGGACCTGCTCTAGCTGGGCCTCCGCATCATGTAGGTGGGCCCGGAGGTCAACGATGACCGCATCTCGCGCGTCCTGCATACCACACATGCATACATTCATTCACAAATATAAGATAAAGATAATAATAAAATGAAAAGATGCATAAATCATACTTACATCGAGTGGTTGGAGGAGCCAAAGCTGATCGGCGTAGTGGGCCCGGTACTGTTAGAGGTAGGCCTCGCTACTTTCCGCCCGGGACTCCACCCTGACGCTGCGGCGGTGCCAGTCCTCGTACTGCTCCGAAAACTTGGCACGCCAATCGGTGAGGGCTTGCTTGCCCCTCATGCTCCTTCCGACGCCCTCCGGGACCTCCTCGTCGATCCACTCTTGGTGGAGGCCCAGCGTCCTCATCACGAGCCATAGGCGGAGGGGTTCGATTTTGTTCAGGCCATGTAGCCACATTTGCCTGCCGAACCTCCTCTGGCCAGCCGTCATCCACGGCTGACCTACTTCGCCCATACCGAGGTACGGGCGCCAGATCACCTGCATATAGGTTAGATGCATTCATATAAATAACTTGCATTTAATAAATAAAAGATTGCATTTAATGAACAAAATTGAACAAGTTAAGAACTCACCAGCAGCTCGGGGTAGTCGAGAAACTGACGGCGAAGGGCCGTTAGTTGGTGGTGCTGTGGCGCCGTGTTCACTATTGGCTGCCAACGGCAGGCCAATGGGACGGCGCCAGGTCGTACTATCTACGCTTGGCCGAGCGGGAAGTAGTGATAACTCCAAACCTGCATACATGAACATATAAGTTAGAAATCATCACATCATGTCACATTGCATATCATAAACAAATAAAAAGACGATTTAATACCTGGAGGAACGGCGAGAAGCCACTGATGGTGGTCTCACGGTCAAGCGTGACCGCAGACAGGTCGGCAAACAGGTGGGCCAGGAGGACCACACCCCATGCATACTCATGCAACCTATCTAGGTCATCTAACAAATAAAGAAACCTACAATGAATGTGGTCGCCCTTCGTACCGAAGCACAACCGACCAAAGAAAAAGACTAGAAAGATCCTAAGCTACCTATCTACCTCCTCCCCTTGACTCGTGTCGCTACAATACACAGAGGAGGATGACTCTGCTAATCTACTCCTAAACTCTTCCCGGGACTCGTCTGACCGACGCCGGGGCTCATCTAGTCCTAAGGCGGCCTCTACTTCTACCCTAGGGACCATCCTGGACTCCCTGCCTAGACTAGACACCTCTATGCCTAGCAAGGCCTCTGCCAATCCTTGGTAGTTGGGGTTATCGGTCGGCCCTCTACCCTGAGGCCAGTGATCCTGGCCACATCCTCTAGAGTTGGGACCATATGGCCCCAAAGCATTAGGAAAGCCCGGCTTTCCGCATGCCACCTCTCCCACAGCGCCTGCAGGAGGACTAGATCGAGCCAAAACGGCTCAATGTCCAAAATCTCGCCGAGTCCCATCCGGCGCAGGCACGCCTTCTGAAAATCCGGGAGTCCTCTATATGCACCTATAAATAAATCCCACGAGATCCTGGCTCTCATCGTCCCCTGCAAATGAAAACAAGGAGTTTCATCAGTTAATGAACATGAAGACAGATAAAATATTTTTGAATTAAAAGGCGTCGAGTCACATGGACGCCTATTGAAAGGCGTCCACTAGTCCTTATGCAATTTGGGACCATTTTTTGTCCATTTAAAAATTTGGAATTCCGCCTGAATGGCGTCGGACCAGGGCGACGCCGTTTGAAAGGCGTCACCTAGTCTGGAGGCCATTCAAGGCTGATTCCGGGTTCTTCCCGAGAACCCCTTTTCTTCTCCTTTCGCATTCTAATCAAACACATAAGGGAGCTTACCAAGTGGAAGGCCTCCTCCACTTCTTCTCCTCCCTCGACCGCTGCCGGTGGAGGAATTTCTTCTTCAAGGAGGGCGGCCGCCGCCTCTAGAGCCACGGCTTCTTCGGGGAGAGCTGCCTCACGCTCCTCCCTCCTCACCACCGTCACGGCGCGACGGTGCTTGCCCCTTCCACTCGAGCCTTCACCGGATTCCATGGAGAGAGTTTTAAGAGAGAAAGGGGGAAAATCGCCGGTGATCGCCGGAGAGCTCGAAGAGAGAGAAAGCAAAGGGAAAAGTGAGGAAGAAAGGGGGGCCTTCGCGGTTCTATTAGAAGAAGCTTGAAAGGCGTCGGGGTATAGCGACGCGTTTTAGGGCGCATAAATTGAGGCGGCAAGGCCAGCTGTTTGAAATTGAGTTAAAGGCGTCTGGGCAGGGCGACGCGTTTCAGGTTACCGCCAATTCTGGTCAGAAAGGTACAAGGTATGATGATGAAAAGCGTCCACATAGCAAGACACGTTTCAGGGGATTAATCACAGAATTGATGGCGGAGTTCTGGAAAAAGTAAGAGAGAGAGTTGAAAGGCGTCTGCGCTGGTAGACCCATTTTAAACTTAATTCAGGATTTTGAGGATTAATGGCTAATTTTTGGAAAATGAATTATGGATGAAAGGCATCTTACTGAGTGGACGCGTTTTGGATTAAGTAAACCCGAACTATCATGTTTTAAGGAAAAATCCAGTTTTTACTAAAGGAAAAATCTAGTTTTTATTAAAGGAAAATCATGGACATGTCGCAGGAGATCAAGGGAGATTTCAAGACATAAAGGAATGATTCTTTATTCAATGAAAATTCTTTATTACATCAGGAAAAGAAAAAGAAAAAGGGAACACTTAAGGAAGAAATTCCCGAAGTGCTAGTATGTATGGAACTTTCAATCCTCTATCTCTATTTTTAGAGGATTTTACATGATGACTAAAGCTAATGTTCCATAAGATAGCAATAAGTTCTGCAGTTTCGTAGTCTTCATCGGATTCCAGAGCACGCCTTTTGATTGGAGATGTATGGGAGAACTCGAGGAATTCATGGCAAGGCAGGCTGAGTTGAGGATAGCATCGATGGGGGTTGTACAGCACAAACTTAGTAGCCCCGATCAATTTAAGTTCTGCTCCCGCTGCACGGCGTACTCTGACGGGCTTTCCAACCAGAGCAAGTGGAGAAGGGTCAAACCCGTTGGATGACATGAGTCTCAGATACTCTCTCCAGTCAGCTCGGGTCTTGAGCTTTGGTACTCGGTTGATCATCAGCTCGTTGAATTTCACGATGTTGGAGATGTAGTGGATCGGGCTGTTCTGGTAGATCTGAGACGGTCTTGCTGACATCCTCGTGTGATATTCAAATTTAAAGTGTAGCTCGACCCACAAAGTGAAGAGCAGCATGCACCCATAAGGAGGTTGACCTATGGACGCCGTAGAGAGTCCACTGTAGAGGTAAGTCAGGACCGCAGTGCTAATGGATTTTCTCCCGAAGATCGCACAGATCGCGCTGACTTGATCATCTTCGAGGATGTTGTCTTACCCGGGAAAGAACAGAGCCCCGGCAAGGCACGTGACGAAAGCTTTCGTCACGTCTTCAGCTTCATCTTCCTTCAGATCATCAATCTCGTATAAAGTCCATTCGGTAAGCTTCGCGAGGTTGATCCCTTTCCTGGTAAGGCACCCTTTTACCTCTGTAGGGTCCTTCATGATTGATGTCAGCAGTTGTTGGCCAGTGATCTTTTCTTTCATCAAGGCCATCTTATTCTTGATCTTCAGAAGGCCCAACAAGAGCTCGGCCTCCTCTAGAAGGATAGTACACTCGAACTGGGGGAGGAGAAACGTGTGGGTTTGAGGATGCCACTGCTCAATCAAGGCACCCATAGTAGCCCAGTCCACGTTTGGACTCTTATAATGCTTAGCGTGGACCACCAAGCCTTGAAGATTCCACTTGGAGATGAAAGTTTGCATGGAGAGTTTGGGACTCTTGGCAAACTTTCGAATCTAAGGGAGGGAGGTGAATCTCCTTGGACCGGGAAACATGGGGTATGCCTGGAAAGATAGAAGAAAAGATCAATTTGAAAAGAACATGAAGAACATCGGGGAAAAAGAAGAGATTGAAGAAGAAGGATTAAAGGGAAGAGAATTCGACTTACTTGAAGGTTAGGATCTCTCCCGCTTAGGTGATTCTCCACCTCGGAGAACTTCTCCAACGACCTCCTCATCCTTTTGCTTGAAGAACTCATCTTATTTTCGAGTTTCTTCCTTCTTGAAGCTTTGAAGCCTTGAAAACCTTGGAAATCACTTGAACCTTGAAGAAAAACTCCAACCTTGATCTCTAGATTGTGATAAGATTGCTTTGAAACAAGTTAACAATGTTTATATAGAAGCAATTGCGATCTTAGGAAGACTTTTCCGGATTGGAAAAGGATGAGCATGGGAAGAGTTGGAATCCAGTTGGGAATCAGCCAGAACCTGTTTCTGCGTCTGAAAAGACGTCGTTGAACAACGACGCGTTTTAGGTGACTAAAGAGCGTCGGCTCGACACGACGCGATTCAGTTTGTTCTGTTATTTTTACCCGAAATCCAATGATTATCCATATTCTGATGCTTGTTTGAAGTTACTGATGAATTTTTTAGTGCAGGTAATTCAGGAAAATCCAAATGAAGTTGGAAAATATCAAGAAGATCCAACTGTGGGAGTTTATGAGTCTCGACCGTGGTTAAAAAGACGGTTATCTCTATCCCTTGTACTATTTCATGTAATTAATTTGCATCATCATTACTATATGTTAAATATTTATTAAAGTGTATCAAGGACCTTGTGGTTTTGATGAAACTGGAATTTGAGTTCCCCTCCAACAAACCAGTGATAATTCCAGAGAATTCTTAATCGCACGGATAGGCCGTTGGATTGTTAATTAGTGGGGACGATGGTTCCACTTTTGTAAAACGGTGCGTGGATAAATGAGCTTCGGCTTAGCACTGAATTACAAGAATTGGTATCTCGACTAATTAATAACGATTTAACAATATTATCCTTCATTAATTTATATTTTATTTGACTTTATATTTTTTTTTAGCCCAGTATGCATCATATAGGACTTTGAAATCACTGTGATAAGAATTAATTACTGATTAAGTTTTAGACCATTAATCAAATGATTCCCAACATGATATGAAATATTCCATTCTGAATTGAGTATCTTGATTATCTTTAAGGTTCGCTTGAAGATATCCTTGAAATTCTATCCTTTCTTGGACTTTTTATCCAATATTCCTTGTTTTCTTTTAAGATCCATCGTGACTGCAGCACGTCCACATTGGCTGGCAAACGCTCCCCATGATGAAACCTACAGTGTCTACGACCTGGGGTACTTCCCACTCCGTGGAGGTTGATCGACCTTATTTTATTTCCTTGTCTATTTCATCCAGACAGGATTGATTCATCGATATCCTTGAGCTATCTTCATTTATGATTTTGAGAAAAATTCCAATCATGTGATGTTGAGAGCGTGTCTCATCACACCTTGGCATCACCTTTTCAGTACACTCCATTTCATTTCACTCCCTTGCAAAGATGATGCCAAGGTGAGGCCTTTGTAGACACACTAATTTTGACATCATTTTGTGTAAATTTCATATCATATAATAATGCCTCAGAATGGTCTGATATTTAATCATTGGTTAATTTTTATTGATCTTTTTGGGTTAATTATCTAAATAGCATCGGGTCAAATAGACATGATTTAAGTTAATCAATTAAATTAATTTTAACTCAAATTTTAATTAAAATATGAATAAGTCTAAAAGACGTCGACATGTAAAGACGCCATTTAGAGTTTATTCCTATTTCGATGTTTAAATTTGAATTTTAATTAATTGATTAATTAGTTAAAAGACGTCTGCAAGGCACGACGCCATTTAGGTTTCCTAAGTTGTTTCTATCTCTTTTCTGGATGTTTATCCTTATCTTAATCAGTCTAAAAGGCGTCTTCCTTGGGTGACGTGTTTTAGATAATTACAGATAATGATGAATTCTTCCCGGATGTTTATCCTTATCTTAATTAGCTAAAAGGCGTCTCTCATGGGCGACGCGTTTTAGATAATTACAGATAAAGATGAATTAATCTGTATTTATCTATTTGTTAAGCTGGATAAATTTCAAAATTTCTTCATGTAAATCCATTAATAACCGTAGATGTAAAAGTCTATAAATATCCAGCTCCTTGGTCAGTAAACAATTAGTGATGTTGATGCAAGTGATCTGAGTGATAGTGAGAGAGACAATAGTGATAATTGGCGACGACGTCCAAACGTTGAAGGATCGAGGTGCTGCAGTTTCCAGGAGTCGGCATCCTTTCTTCATCCGTTCTTCGTCCATCCAAGATTCTTTCAAGACCAAGGCTTTCTAGAGGCCATCCAGCTTAGCTTTCAATTAATTTCTGCATCATTCTCACATTTTTCATCACGATTAGCCTCACATTTTTCATCACATCACTCCATGCAACACACACACACTAGCATTATTTTCCAAACCTATTTGTTAAAGGGGTTTAAAAAGACCACTCAACAAGTGAGTTCATCTGTCTAGTTGTAT
This sequence comes from Zantedeschia hybrid cultivar, assembly GCA_030544215.1. NCBI lineage: Eukaryota > Viridiplantae > Streptophyta > Magnoliopsida > Alismatales > Araceae > Zantedeschia > Zantedeschia hybrid cultivar. Next base: position 5,901,863 of record JARZZO010000013.1, on the reverse strand, counting down.
GTTTAAAATTTCTTTTGGAATGGATACTACTTCTGCCTGAGTTCTCATTGTCTTTCATTTCTTTCCATTTTCTTGCAAGGTACAAAGGAGAATCAAGGGGAGGGAATCAACATCAAACAACAAGGAATATGAATGATCCTCAAAACTCAGTAAGCAATCAAAGCAAGAACAAAGATAGAAAGGGCTCTCTTTCTTCAGCTGGCTGAAGGAGGGGAATCAAGAATTCAACATCTCCCACGTCCAAACAGGTAGGCGATCAAACTTCTTCTTTTGAAACTTTTTAGTCAAAAGTTTCTGGCGATCACATCACCTAGTTTCTTTTTAATAGATTTATTTTTCACTTAATCAACATAATTTTTCATGATAATCATACACCCGATTTGAGTACTCACATCCTTCTTAAGTTATAATAAAAATCACTCTCAATTATTTACATTGTCAACATCACATGCAGTATAAGCAAATGGAAATAACCTATTCTCTCCATTAAGTACAGTTACAGAAATAAGAACACCCTTGTACTTGTCTTTTTTTAATGTGCCATCAAGGAATAACAAAGGCCTACATCCCATCTCAAATCAAGAATATATGCATGAAAGCACACAAAAAATCTTCTAAACCGACTATCAGCAAAGACATCAAGCTCTACAATGCTAATAGTTGGACCTTTCAACAGCCTCCTTATACCAACGCAAAGAATCAAAAGAACACCTATCATCACCATGAAGCTCTGTATATGTAAACTCCTTCCCAAGTCATGCTTGATGATAAGATATATAAAAACCATACTCTCTAAAAGTATCTTTCTTAATGTCTCAAGGTCAGTATAATGGAGTATTCTCAATCTTTTTCATTATGATAGAACTAACCCATTTTTTGATGTTTTAAGATGTCTCTGTATGCTCAAACCACCTTCACATGTATGCACATTATGTAAGCTCTTGATTTGAAAGTGGAGTCCCTTTCCAATCCTAATTGTATGAAAGGACCAATCACATTGTGGGATCTTACATAGTACAGTTAGAGGTGTCAAGTCATTCTTAATGAAAATGGAATCAAATCCCTTTGATATAGCATATCTAGTTAAATCTCCACGAAGATGCTCAACACTATTAACGATTTGATCAACAGAGTAGATGATGTTATACCATATATCAGTCTTTCCTTGAATCCTGACTTGAATCATCAGAACCGTTATAAATCACATTGTTACCCCAAGTAGATTGTGTGCCATATGGTCTGCAAATATTCAGTCTTTATTATAATCATAATAAACATTAATAATGTATCATCACGTGAATGAAACTATATGCATGCACATTGAATTTATTTGAAGGTTAAAATTCTACAATTTCTAGCACTACAAATAGCCCTACTACAAGAAGCCTACTAAAACTAAAATAACACTAACCAAGAACTCCTCCTCTCTATGCTAATCTTCTCCCAAATCTAGAGCAAATCTACCTCCAAGTTACTCCTTAGTCGAAATGTCCAGAAGTGTTAATGGTTTTATGAGTACAAGTATCCATTAGGTGTCAATACCCGCCACATCTTAAACATATAATAGAGTTTGACATACAAGTGATATCAATTTATATTACGTGGAGAATCAAGTTCCACATATAATTCAAACAAGAACATGATAAAAAATGAGTTCATATATATCATATGCAATCAAATGTGTTTTTTACTAATCTGGGTAACTGATAGCATATATATAATAGTACGTATACATATTCTTATTCAGATTAGAAATTTTACTTAATCAAATCTACTAGCCATGCTACAAACATATCACATACTCTCCAACCCATTGGAGATTCACATCAAAACATGGCTTAGCAACTTAACAGATTAACATATGTTCAAATTTCATATTCTTATATGTACAAAGTTACATCTTTTTTACTAAGATCAAATTCCAAATAGTAAGTGATGTAAAGCATAGTTCAAAGGGATCAAGTCTTATCAGTAAATCAAGAATTATATGAAAGTTTCTTAATAGTTTTAAAAATTCTAAGACAGGTTCATAAGTTACTTATTAGGTGCTTAACTTATCATCTTTTCACTTATAGTTAATGGGCATGCATCTAAGCACAACATAAGGAGCACCTAAATAAACACCAATGCACCTAGGCAAGCGACACAAACGTCTTAATTAATGTGCAGAACCGTGGATAACCCCATTCGTATACTTGTTGCCCACGGGTTCTAGTAGGGTCTACCCAAAACTCCCCTTAGAATGGCACTATCCAAATAGCATCTTATTATAGATATGACACTCATCTTACAGTGTTTTATAGTTATCAAATTCATGGAATATATATCTATATATATAATAGTGATAACATATATAGTATAGAAGTAGGTTAAATTGAGTACAGTTTAGTCATATAAAATAAGCAGATTGTTATTGTGAATTTCATATAGAAATAGATATCAATAGATTTAGTTTTAAAACTACATGGTGTAATTTTATATTTTCACTTTGAAAAGCTTGAGAACAGTAGGAAGTTTATAGTAATACAAAATATATCATGCTTAGAGTAATCATCACCTATATCTTGGCAGAACTGAGCTTCAAGATTCATAAAGATCCCCCATGAATTTCCTCACTGCCAGCTCTCCTCCCTTGCCCCCAAAGACTCTTGGAAGAATTCTAGTGCTGACCAGGGTTATAACACACCCAAGGGTCCTACAAATACTAATTTCTCTCCCTATCCGAACCTTACATGGCTTTAGTTATTGGGTTGTGGTTGCCTCACAAAAGGTTCCTCCCTAATGAACTAAAATTCCTAAAGGAAACTTACACACATGCTGCCCATACTTGCCTCATACAAGAACCTATTCTAGGAAGGGAAGGAAATAGAGTTGGATGGATGTAATTCAAAAACACAATCTAGCAAATCTAAGCATATTCTACTTCTAATCAGATCTCGAGATCTTCTCAGAAACTTCCTAAAGTGAGCTCCCCTCTAATTGGTCTTTCCCTATCTTTCCAAAACTGAGTTCAAATCAGGATTTAAATGCCTAGGGTAAGTTTGGTAAAAGCAGAAGCAATTAAATCACTAAGATCGATTAAATATAACAAGCAACCTAATCAGGAAAGTACACATTAATCACTTAAATAGTCAATGAATCGATTAAAAGGCTCATTTGGTTGATAAAATAGAAAAACGGATGAGTTAATTGAAGCAAAGGTTCGTTAATTGGTTGCAGGCATACTTAATCAAAATTCAAGTACTTAGTCAAAGTTCAAAGACTTAATCGATATAAGACAGATAATCGAAATGAAGCGACCTAGAGACTTAATTGATCTAAGGGCAGTTAATCGATCAAGTGGAGAGACAGAAGAGTTAATCAATAATGATAAGTACAAAATATAATAAGGTCTCTCTACCTACCAATAAAAGGCATGATAATAGTAAGAAGTCTAATGATCCAAATTATTGTCCATATAATCAAATCTTGGGGCATGCCATTAAAGATTGATATGTTTGCAAGAATCATACAGAAAGTTTGATCCAAAAGGGGGAGCTTAAGATGGGAGAATACAAAGTCATTCCCCCACAACCCCATCCATGCTCTATGTCCAATTCAGCAACTACAAATGTGATTCATATGGTCCCTTTCTACAAGCAACTATCTGTAGAAGTTTTTTAATTTTTCCTCAGACCTAATCAAGAAAGCCTATAGTGGCAAAAGGTTGAAAAGAAGAAAAAAGCCAAGATAGTTAGAGAAGTTCCTAGTATCAAGTACCAAGAAAGTAGTTTACCTCAAACAGTATCATCAACAATTGAGCATCAAACCATGCAATAGCCCTTCAAGCGGCAAATATTATATTTCAATCCCACTTGTATGAGCAAAGTTGATCCAAGACACTCCGCAAAAAGAATGAACAAGAAAAAAAAAACATTTGACCCCAATGCTACTGCTTCCAAATGAGAAAGATCCTCTTCAAGATCTTTGGGCCCTAATTGATAGTCTCGATGAATATCAACAAAGAAAGCTCAAAGATTTCATCCCTGGGATAAGTGGAACAAAGAACAAATCAAGAAAGTTGATGATGAACGCATGTTCTGGGGAAAAGAAAATTCTGAAAGCAAAGAAGAAGAGAAAGAGAAATAACAAAAGGAAAATCCAAAGAAAGATGTACCACGTGTCTCTTGCAACACCATCTCAGCTCCATTCAACCTGAGCTAGTCTGATGATGAAGAATAAATTTGTTTTGCCCCGAGGCAAGTTCAGAAAAGTCATTCCTTAAAATCCCAGCTCATTACTAGGTCTGGGGACAAGATAAAACCATCCACTTCTGAGGAGAGAAGTCACAGCCTTTAGAACCAGAAATAAAGGAGTTGAAAATGAGTCTAGTACAAGAGTAAGGGCCCAAATCTCTCCCCCAGTAGGACTCAACATAAATCAAGGGATGGAGGTATTCTCGTCCTTCTCAAAATTTCTATTAAGCTTAAAAGGAAAAGATAAAGAAAACCAAGAGCTTCTTCCACAAGCAGAGCAGTCATTGAGACAAGAACTATCCTAGAATTTTTTATCATATTAGTGGGTTTAATTTCAGTCCATTAAGCCCAATTAGCAAAACCCAAAACCCACGTAAATCTTGTCCGCAGATTTCTTGGACATAGTCCTAACATTTTGTTGATTCTCCCTAAGAAAATTCCATTTTTATCATAGTGGTATGCATTGGGAAGAGGGCATAGAGATCTACAACTTTGGAGAAGAGACTTTTCTAAATTCTTGCATTTAAAGGGTCAAACATGGTCATGATCAGTTTAGAATCTTTGACTACAAGGAATTGACTTCTCATTAGATTTGATTCCCAATGGAAGGAGGATGCTTCCAAGGTAACTCTGACCAAGGATGGAAAGGGAAGGTTTGTTGAGTAATCTATGGATTTATATTATTTTTCATATTTTTGTGATAACAAAACTTTAGAAATGTTAGAACAAATGTTTAGACTTTAGCTATTTTCTATCGTTAACTATATTCAGGTTTAATCAATTCAGTTTTAGGAGAAAAATCGTTAAGTGTTCTATCGATTAATGCCTTGAACGATTCTTCGATTAATACTTCCATATCGATTAACGTTTTAAGTGGTGATTCGATTACTAATGTTAGTCAGGTATCGATTGGACTTTAAGTCTTATATCGATTAGCTCTTCGATTATCGCTTTAAGTCTTACATCAATTAGTTCTATCAATCACCATTGTAAGTTTCACATCGATTAACGCTTCTATTATTGACTCAAGTCCTATATCGATTGATTCTTCAATTAGCTCCCATAGACACATATCAATTAACGCTTTAAACATTAATTTGACTAGCGGTGGAAGAATCACTTCGATTAACGTTTCCAGAACCACTCTGATTATCATTTTATCTTGGCCATTGATTAAAGCCTTATGAGTTACTTCGATTAACTCAGCGAATAGCGATCGGTTTGTACTTAAGTGTTACATCGATTAACACCTTATTGATTTATGATATATCTCTTTGATTATGTCTTCGATTAAGATTATATCAATTCAATAAATTAACGACCATTTCGGTTAATTATTACATTGCCTTAATGCTAGTCATATCTCTGATCTAGGTGAGAGCCGTATGCACTTTGATTAACGGTTTAACTTCGATTAACATCCATATTCTCACTTCAATTAGTGGATGACTTACAATGATTACATCATCGATTATACTTGTTAACTATGTTGCAATTACCGATGAAATTTGAAATCAGTTAGCCGGTACTCTCAGTATGTATTTCATCAATTATACTTGCTAACTGTGTTGCGATTACCAATGAGATTTTTAAAACAATTAGCCGGTACTCTCAGTATGTATTTTATGTATACTTTTTGACTGAGATTTTTGCCATATCTTTAGATGACAGATTGTATACCTTTTCGATGCTACCATGTTGTACTATCTTTAATTGCACCAAATCTCTGACTGACAGGTTTTCTTGTGGCTACTTTGCTTTACTTTTTTATCTCTGTTTGTCAGACAAAAAAGTTGTTTAGTTCAAACAATTATCCTTTCATAGACTTCTGCTAACCAACTGACATAAGGCAGAGAAATGCCAGTTTCCTTTCTTGTATTTAAAGTGTTTTTGCAGGACCCTGATAAGAAGCAGGTTTTGTACCTAAAAGGAAGCTTTCGAGCATTGTTTTAGCTACCTTGAACAGAAGTCCAATGATATAGACTCTCTCTCTCTATTTTGTCTCTGGAAAATTCAGCCGTTAAACTCAAGCGGGAATTTTGCATATTTGTCTTCGTCAATCTAATGAGCAAATTTTTGAAGACCTATTATAAATAGAAGATCTTCACTATAGAAAAACATGAACCAAGAATCCAAAAATCCTGCTACTGAGCACAAGTGAATTCAAGAGAGAGAGAGAGTTGCGCCAAATGCCTAGCAAAAAGCCTTGTGTGTAGATTTCAAGAGTCCTACTTCAGCATTCTCTACAAAAAGCTCTTGAAGATCTTCCTCAGGTCAATATCAGTGTTCTTTACTGTTTCATTATTTATTGTCTTGATCTGTGTTGTGTTCTTTTAGAAGAACACTTGGATTTGTGAACTAGTCACTCTCATTTATTTCAGCTCATTAATTGTTCCTCTTCCTATCTGTAGAAGAGAAGACTTGTTTGCAGATAGGTGGTTGTTCCCCTTTAGCGAATTAAAGGGAAGATCACTGAGTTTGGGAGTTATAAGACCGGCAAGGGGTCAATACCTTGTGGTGTTGTGAGGCCATCAAGAGGTCAGTACCTTGTGTATTGGTGACTAGTAAAGGGCCAGTTTCTTGTGAAGTGAAAATCCCAAGAGGTTGCTTAAGGACTGGATGTAGGTCTAGATAGACTAAACCAGTATAAATTTTGTGTGCAGTTATTTATATAATTGCTTCCTTCTTCTCTCTTATTCTGTGCACATTTAAGCTTCTACATTTAAGTTTTTAGTCCTAGAATTTTTTATTAACCCATTCACCCCCCCTATGTTAGTCTAGCCTTGGACAACATGATTGTATGATGCTTAGAATGTGGTAAGGCCTATTTATAAAGCCCCAATTCATGTATCAAACCCTAGCCATCATTAGAGCATGTGAGAGGTAGGTTCTTGTTGTTCTTGAGAGAAAGAGAGCAAGCAGAGGCTTCTAGCTCATGGGAACCTTGATCTAACCCTAAGATCTTCTGTCAGGGTGTCTAGAGTGTGTGGGAGAAGGTCTGGAGGATAAGGGATTCGAAGGGGATTTGCTAGAGGAGCATGAGGAACCCTGGAGAACCGATTTCACCAAGTGTAGGTGATGATTACCCCAAACCATGAGATAGTCTATAATATATGTTTTATTTGATTTTGAAAAGGCTTCCAAAACATAAGAACTATTACGAAAACCATAGATTCCTATCTATGCTTCAAATCCCTTAAAAATCTATGTTTCGACATTGTTTCAATAGTAAACGGTCAACCATTTTGAAGGGAACGGTTGACCGATTCACTACTGCATTCTAGACCTATTTTGTTGTCAAAAATATTGTCTGACAAAAAATAGTCGACCATTTCACTAGTGAATTCTAGGCCTATTTTGTTGTCAAAAACATTGTCTAACAAAAAAACAATCGATCGTCTATCATGTAATGGTCAACTATTTCTATTAGGCAACTTGTTCGAAATGTGGTTTTTCCAATGGAACTTCCTAAGGCCTGTCCTCCTTCATTTTAACTCTAATTAACTTGAAACTTTGAAATAAGACGTATTTAGCTTGGAACATGCTTGTAAATTGTCATAAGTTTCCAGCTTTATTTGCTAAAATTTCCAAAATTATTAGCCAGTCTTTCATGATGTAATTGCCGGAAATTATAAGTTTAACTCCAAAAATTCGGAAATTTGTCTCACCCCTTCAGGAATATATATCTAACCTTTTAGATATAATTCCATATTATTTTCATCTTTTAATGATGCTTCACATTAAAATGGCACTTATACAACTTTTCGAAATTCCTACGGAAATCCAAATTGGTATCAAACCAACCCAAATTTCAACCAAAATTTATAGACACCTTAGTTATGACCTATTAACCATTATCATAAACTTTGGTGAATTTTAAAGTTCATTTGATAATTATTCCACTAATTAGTGAATTTCTACTTTTTGTAAATGCTTGGAGTACTGGAAAAATGGATAAACTATTCCAAAAATTCTATAAAACTCTCCATACCCTTAGAGACACATCTTTGACTTGTTGAAATGGTTTAAACTCTATTTGAACCTCTACATCATGTTGTACTTCAATTCGACATATCACATGCCTTCTTATGAAGTGTCTAATTCTTAATTTGTTGACTTTTCTTGAATAAGTTTGACCACTATACTATGCTTTCTTATAATGTCATATTCCTTAAGGTTACCCATGAAAACAATGCTATTGGAAAGTGCTATCTTAAAGAGATTTCAAGGACCGATCTCAAGTAAGCATCTAATTGAGTAAGGCCACTATGATACTGAGGGCAAGCACTTAAAATATTGGAGCTAAGTTTGGTGGTTAAGATTAGATGAAGATATCCACAGTTCTACGCGGTAGCCATCACTATAGTTCTATTGCCTAAGAGTTTTGGTATAAGTTATTAAGTTTGCCCTTATGTTGTGGTTTAGATGTATGTCTTGATTGGATCTCTATTTTTTGTCCATGGTTCTATGATTCAATTATCATGTTCATAAGGTGATCTTTACCTACCAAGATACTAATAATTCTACAACTTAGCCATGCTCTTATGTTTAGACAAGTATCATGTTCATTTATGCTATACAAGTATTTCATATAATAAGCTCTTGACTTAGATAGTCATAGATGTTCTATATCTATGAAAACTGGCCATATCCTTACCGTTTTGATCATAAAATCTCATGCAACCAAATCTTATCATGTTATAAAAATCTTATGCCATGCTAAGATAAAACAGACTATGTAAGACTTTTATGGTTGTCCTTCCTTAAGATATATGCAGAAGACGAATCTTTTACCATGCAACATGTTCACTTATTACATGATTTTAAAGTCTATTATATGTTTAGCTCATGCAAGGGGTGTGATTCTTACTGAGTTTTATACTCATAGATAGAACAACGAAATTTTTTAGAAGATCTATCTAATGATTCTAAGTGAAGGAGATTTTGTTCTTGGCTAAAGTGGAAAGTTTTGGCTAGCACAAGGAGTTGTTAGGAAGTTTATTTTATGAGTTTATTCTCTTATGTTGTTGCTAGTGTATTTAGTTTGAGAGTTTTGATGTAAGAGAGAGAGAGATAGAGAGAGAGAGAGAGAGAGAGACTTGACTTGTGGATGTAACTTTGATTCTAGTACGTTGTTGGACTTTTGATATGTGCTGTTATGGACTTTACTTGGAATTATTGATGGTAAAGGCATTTCTTTATGTGCTTTGTAGTTTATTTATCTCTCATTCATATGCAAGTATGTTAGGTTGTTCCCATTGTCACAATTTGATGAGAGTCGGATTGTATTGAACTAGGTTAAAAGGTGTTATAGAACATGGATCAGAGTAAGAAGGAGAGTTAATCTAGTCCACTGCCATCTGATACAGAAGTCATACCATAGAAGTTATGATGAGTGATTGGCTAGGTATGGAATGATTTTGGATTAAAGGATTAACTAGTATTATATCCTTTTAGGTTATGCCTAGGAGGGGTAGACCTGCAGCTCAGGTGCGTATTGTGGACCCTCTATAGATGGGACTTCTACTCAGGAGCATCCATTCATGGAGACGAACCTATTCCTGGTTCTGGAGGGATGCCCGCTCAAGGTGCCATTCCTCACGGGGAGTTTAGGGCACTTCTACAAATGTTTGAAGGTCTAGTTCAGGTTGTTAAAACTCAGGTGCAGACCCAAGCGATCCTTCAAGCTCACATCCAAGGCCCATATCACAATACTAGGATCATTGTCATGGACATATTCAAGTGCATGGCTCTGCCTTCCTTTAAGTAGGAGAGCTGACTTAAGATTGCAATGAGTTGGTTATGCGAGATGGAGAAGATCTTCAAGTCAATTCATTGCCTTAAAGAGGACAAAGGCTAATTTAGCTACCTTTATGTTGTAGGAGATGACAGATGCTCAATGGAATCGATGCTACACACCACATCTACTGATTAGGATAAGCAAATCATTTGGGTGGAGTTCTTGGCTGTCTTTGCTCAGAAGTACATCCCAAAGCATGTGAAGGACAAGAAGGAGTTAGAGTTCCTTAATTTGACTCAAGGGAATATGACAATGGCCGAGTACAAGGTGAAGTTCATGGAGTCGAAGAAGTATGTGCCTCACATTGCTGGAGATGAGAAGAGGAGAGCTAAGAAGTTCTTGCAAGGACTTCAAGGCTTCATCAGAGACCAACTGGTGGCCTAGGATCTGCATTTCTAGTAGAGGCTGATGGCAATGAGTTCCTAGAGGAGCAAAAGACACCCAACAAGAAGCCGAACACCACACACTTGGCAAAGAAGAGAAAGCAAGGGTTTATTCTTTGACCAAAGAAGATGCAAACGCTGGCAATAACATGACAGCAGGTCTATTCTTATCGAGAGACTATATGCTAAAGTGTTGTTTGATTATGGTGCTACGCACTCGTTTATTTCTGGTAGTTTTACTGAGTCCTAAGATGATAGACCCATTGGGAGAACCATACCCATGACTATTACCACTCCCACTAGTGAGACCTTCATGGTTTCTTATTTGGATATCATGATTTGTAGAAGGCTTATGTCAGCCTTTGCATATGTTATGTAGATGGTGGATTTTGATGCTATCTTAGGGACGGATTAGTTAAAGAAATACTATGCCTACTAGATTATAATAAGAAGAGTGTCATTTTACAAATCACTGGGGAAGAGGAATTTATTTTACAATGCCCTAAGCACAAGTCTAATAGGATTCTTGTCTTTGGTTTGAAGGCAAAGAGGTTGATTTATTCGGGCTGAAGAATACTTAACTAGTGTGGTGATGGTTAATAACACTGTCAAGACGATGCTTGATATCAAAGTGATTCGGGAGTTCTATGATGTTTTCCCTGATGAAGTTCCCAGTTTACCACCTTTACGAGAAATTGATGTTACTATTGAACTCATTCTAGGGACAACCTTTATTTCTAAGCCACCCTGTAAGATGGCTCTTACCGAGCTATCTAAATTGAAGAAGCAATTACAAGTGCTACTCGATAAGGGGTTTGTATGCCCTAGTGTGTCTCCTTGGGGTGCACCAGTTTTGTTCATAAGGAAGAGGATGGGTCCATAAAGCTATGCATTGATTATAGAAAGCTCAATCAAGTGACCATCAAGAATATGTATCCTTTGCTCAAGATAGGGGACTTATTTAATTAGTTTCAATCAGCTAAGGTGTTCTCAAAACTCGATCTACGATCTAGCTATCACCAACTACAGATCAAAAACAAGGACATTCCTAAAACGGCTTTCATGATAAGCTATGGTCACTACAAGTTTCTAGTTATGTCTTTTGGACTAACAAATTGCCCCAGCAACTTTTACGGACCCGACGAATATGATCTTCAAACCCTACGTTGATCAGTTTGTTGTAGTCTTCATTGATAATGTGTTGATCTATTCTCCAAATAAGGAAACTTAAGGTGCATTTGAGGATTGTTGTAGATATTTTAAGGGATAATTAATTATATGCTAAATTTAGTAAGTGTTAGTTTTGACTTGACCATGTGCGATTCCTTGGTCATGTTGTAAGGACTGAGGTTTCGGGTTCAGTGTTCGGGTCGGTTTCGGGCTGGATCTCCTGGTTTGGACCCTGAGGGGTCTTGAAAGTTTTGTCTGAATGACGTCTGCATTGCACGACGCCTTTCAAACGGCGTCTTGCTGGGTGGACGCCATTTACGTCTGTTGCTGTTGTGCCACGTGGGCGCCACGTGGACGGGTTTCGGGCCGCGAGAGTACGGCCCCTGTCTCGTCGACTGAACAGCGTCCATGATGGACGACGCGATTCAGACTGCGACCCTGTGGTGTCAGTGTACGGCGCCAGAGCGCTGTCAGTACGGTCCGTCCTGTCGTCTGAACGGCATCCGTGGTGAGCGACGCGTTTCAGAGCGCTGTCAGTCCGGCCCGTCCTGTCAGCTGATAGGCGTCTGTCTCGATCGACGCATTTTAGTCAGTTTCATATTGACCCCGCGAGCCTCCCCTTCTTTCCCTCATTCTCACCTTCACTCTCTCTCACCTCGCCCTCTCCGCCTCCTCCGACCCCTCTCTTCCCCTTTCCCTTCCTCTTCTTCCTCTTCCACCACTCCAGCGCCTCTCTACCTCTCACCACTACCTCCACCACTTCCTTCGCGGCGTTCCATTCTCCGGACGGCGGCCGACGTTCCGGCCGAGTGGCGACGTCCTCGGGGGTACCGGCGGCGGCCTGCGGTGCGGCGGTTCGGTGGCACGGAGCCAGGAGGAGTTCAAGAACCGGTAGGGGGACAAATCTTGCGTAGATTACATCCGTTTCATCCGTGGTTCCATGTGTTGCATGATGCGTTTGGGGGTAGAATGAGCATGTTAGGGGCTTTTCCTTGATGGGAATGGGAGTCTTTATGAATGTGGATTTATGATGCTTTGGTTTGCCCTCTTTCTCCTCTGTTTTCGGGGTGTTTGGGGTTAAAGGAGGAACCCTCGGATCGAACCAGAGAACCAGATTTCTGGCGCTAAACGGCGTCGTGCCTGGTCGACGCCTTTTAGAAGGACGTCAGGACAGTACGACGCCTTTTTAGGGTAGAAACCTCCTTGTTCGATGTTTCGTTGTACGGGATTCTGACGCTAAAAGACGTCATGTATGGACGATGCCTTTTAGAAGGACGTCGGACCATCATGACGCCTTTTAGGCAGGAAATCACCCCGACTGAGGCTTCTGCAAATTCTGGATTTCTGTGTAATTGGCGTCTGAGGATATGGACGCGTTTTAAAAAGCGACCTCTGGTGTCGACGCCTTTTAGGCCAGACTCTGAGGCCGGTGTTACATGAACCAGTTTAGGGTGCTTGAATGGCGTCGGCCTTGGGCGACGCGATTCAAAACAGAACCATACTAATCCATGCCAGTAAAATGTGTTTACATGCTAGATAGTTGGTTAATGCATGCTGTTAGTATACTCGATGTGATGAACTCTTCGTGACCGAATGGCACTGCGTTGTATGTCGTGCGACCGTGGACTTCTTCCGTGACCGGATCGCACCGTGCCGTGTTTTATGTTTCGGTGGACCTAGAGTGACAGTTGTAGCGTTCTACACCCTGTGTCGGTGCGGAGGGACACAGCGCTGACGGGAGCAGTGGCGGGGTGATGCCTAGTGGAGAGGGTCACCTGGTGAACCCCGGGGTTAGCTAGCTTGTACCGGTGTCGGAGTGGTACCTTTGGAGTGTCACTCGTGCTGGGGGAAGGAGTAACCACCTAAGCCAGTTGGGCCAGAGTAGCCAACGTGCTATCCGAGGGGTTACTGTTTGGTCTCAGCAGGTCAGTGTTTGCTGGGGGAAGGAGTAGCCGCCGAGGTAGCCAGCGTGCTATCCGAGGGGTTACTGTTTAGTCTCAGCGGGTCGGTGTTTCCCACTTTCGAAGACGTGGTTGACGCGTTTTGCCGAGACGCGAGTTGTAGGTTCCTTGGTAGAATGATTTCTGAGATATGCATGTTATATTCCAAATGCATGTGGTTTATATCGAGAATTTAGGAGCAATGTGTTACAGCTTTACTTATCTTGTTCCCATGTATCTTTGTAATTGCACTTGTGGGTGTGTGAGTGGGAGGCAAGGGATCGGATGATCCCTACTGAGCCCAGTTCTGGTGTGGCTCACTCCCTGCGGTTTTCAGGTGTGGACCTCGTGGCGAGTGGCGGCGCGTGGTGTTCTCCTTGGTGTACGGACCAGCAGCTATCTCAGTTCCGAGGTATGCCCCGATGTTGTTGTACTTTACTTCTGCCTGTACTTAATTAATTTGTTGGACCATGTAATTATTGTTGGACTGTGGACGGACATTATTACTTTACTTCCTGCATACTGTACTTCCTTGTAGTCCGTGTGAATGTTATATTTAATCTTGTTTAGTGCTTACTCCTCCAGATGTGTGTATAAGATCCGGGTGTGAGACCGTTGGATAATGATTCGACGCCCATTTAGTGATCGGGTCTCCGATCATAGGGTGGCGGGTCGTTACAATTGGTATCAGAGCTCAGTCTGGTCGAGTATGCGCTAAACTGGATTAGATATCGTAGTCCAACAATAAGTACGAGTCTGTATAGGCGATGGCTGCTGGTGTAGATTGATAGGTTTTGACGTATTTGTGTTGATTTTTGCGTTCGTAGGGTAGTGATGGCACCGAGGAAGAGAGTAGCGTTGGCTCGTGGTTCGAGAGCAGACAATGTTAGTTCGGGTGCAGAAGGGCGTAATGTGAATCGTTTCATGGAAGCTATGATTGGGGCTATGTCTAGATACCAGCAGGGAGTTGGTGGCGAGGGATTCAATTTTCGGGACGATCAGCCTACGATTTTGGAGCGGTTCTTGAGGTTGGAGACCCCTTCTTTCACGGGTCGACCAATCCCAGACGAGGCAGTTTTTTGGATTAAGGAAATGGAGAAGGCATTTGACGTCCTTGAATGTGCCGAGAATGAGAAAACCTTGTTGGCAACCTACTTATTGAAGGATAATGCATATGAGTGGTGGGCTACTACCAAGAAGGTGATGTTCGCAGATAGGCCCTTGAGAGAAATCCCTTGGGAGGTAGTTGTGAGAGAGTTTAGTGGACAGTACTTTTCAGGGCACGTCCGGAAGTCTAAGGAAAGGGAGTTTATGGAATTGGTGTAGAATGAGATGTCAGTTTTAGAATACCAAGCAAAGTTTGCGGCTCTTGAAGGATTTGTTCCACATATATCTGAGCACGAGGAGTTTAGAGTAGAGAGATTTGTGGGTGGACTCCGGTATGATCTGAGGACAATGGTGGCATCCCAGTGTTGGAGAGATCTGGCGTCAGCAGCTCAATACACAGTAGTGGTGGAGACTCAATTCCAGCAAATGGCGAGAGAATTGGAGCGATCGGCACGAGGGAAGCAGCAAGGTAAGGGCAAATCAACGGTCTTTTCCTGCACGGACATTATTACTTTACTTCCTGCATACTGTACTTCCTTGTAGTCCGTGTGAATGTTATATTTAATCTTGTTTAGTGCTTACTCCTCCAGATGTGTGTATAAGATCCGGGTGTGAGACCGTTGGATAATGATTCGACGCCCATTTAGTGATCGGGTCTCCGATCATAGGGTGGCGGGTCGTTACACATGTAATCTCCAAGAATGATGTTTCTATAATTCAGTTAAGGTTAAAGCTATTCTGAAATAGGAGACACCAAGGAATGCTTCTGAAATTTGAAGTTCCATAGGCTTAGCTAGTTATCATAGGAGGTTTATTAAGCGTTTCTCTACACTGACCATTCTGATGGCAAAGCTGACAAGGGAATGAAGTTTATTTGGTTAGATGATTGTGAGGCCAATTCCAAGTGCTAAAGAAGAGGTTGACAACAGTATCAATGTTGACGTCATCTAGTGGGATAGAAGGCTTTGTAGTTTACACTGATGTATCAAGAAAAGGCTTGGGATGCATGCTCATGCAGGATGTCAAGGTTGTATAATATGCATCTAGGCAACTGAAAGACCATGAGTAAAATTATCCCACTCATGATCTAATGTTTGTTGCAATTGTGCATGCTTTGAGGATTTGGCGACATTATATGTATGCAATCTAATTCAAAGTACTCATACATCATAAAAGCTTCAAATACATCTTTTTACAGAAGGAGCCCAACTTGAGGCAAGGGCAATGGGTGGAATTCTTGAAGGATTATGATTTTGCTCTAAACTATCATCCAGGCAAGCCAAATGTGGTGGCATATGCACTTAGTAGGAAGTTGATGGCATTACATGTAATACCCCAACTGTCTAGTTTACGATTTTCAAATCGGTTTATCAGCTTTAACCAAGTTTAACTATGATCAAATTGGCTTAAATTTCATCAATTCAAATACTTTTTATTTAAATAGATTTTATGACAAATATTAGACAATTTATGTTTAATTAAATGATTTAAATATGACTTAGTGGGTACTAGACCTAATTTTACCTTTCAGTGGACTTGGCCTAACTAGAAGTACTTGGAATTAGTGAATAAATATTTTTTTAGTGGTTTTGGTTAGTGGGTTAAACTTTGGACTTATAGAAGTGTTATTGGACTAAATAGAAGGGGTTTTAAATGGCCCGTTAGGTGTGTATGGGCTGTGAGGCCAATTTCTCTTGTTTAGAGGGTAAAAGTGCAAACTCTCCACTTTTTGTATAAGTGAGGAGGATGAGATCCGACCCCCTCCATTTCTATTATCCTCCCACTCATTCAAAACTCTCTCCTCTCACCCTCTTGGCTCTTGGAGCTATTTCCCCTTGTGCATGTTGGTTAGGAATGAGGTGGAAGCTCTTGAAGGCTCTTGGATGCTTCGAAGATCTCTTGGTGGTCCTTAGAGTGAAAATCTTAAAGGTACATTAGAAGAGATCTTCCCTTCAAGGAGGAATTCCTAGAGTGAAGGCTTGGAGATCTTCTTCTACCCCTCTTGGAACTTGTATTGGAATCTTGAAGGCTCTTTGGATTGGAGGAGTTCAAGAACTAAGTAGGGTGATGCCATGAAGTGATTTTTTAGATCCTTGTGCGCATGTTGATTTTTCTGACATATGGGCTTGCATGCATCTAAATTGATATTTACTCTGATGATCCCATCCCCTAAGTTATTTATTAATGATAGGGAAGGTGAATTGGGTGTTAGACATCATTAGACACCATGGGTTTAATGTTTGGATGTGTATAGTTTGGGAATTGATAGATTGTCTAAACCTCTATGCTTATTGTGTACTTTATAGTAACTAGATTGACATGTATGTTTTAAATTTGTAGTAATATCTGTTTAGGTACCACAGTTTAAATTTCATGGCGATTGGCCTTAGTTTGAGTGCAATCCAACCCCATCTTCATAAGTATATAGTTGTCTCCAAAACTAAGATAATGGATTAATGTTTTGGTATGTACAACCTGTGTGATACTCTAATTAGGTTGATTTTTGGATATGTTGTAGCTAACTTAGTATGTTAAATACTCTTAAACAAGTTTTGAATTAGATGTGTAGATTTTGAATGACGTAGGTTCAAAGTCAAGGTTGTGTGTAGTTTTGTGTTATTTTCTTCGGTCGGCAAAACTGTCCAAAAAGGTTGACCATTATTGTATCAAAGGCCAACCTAACCAATTTTGCTGGTTGAGAACCATTTGGGTCAGTCCAAAAGTGTAGACATGCTAATTTTGACATCATTTTGAGTAAATTTCATGTCATATAGTAATGCCTCAAAATAGTCTGATATTTAATCATTAGTTAATTTTTATAATTTTTATTGAAATAATTGTCTAAATGACATTGGGCAAGACAGAGATAATTTAAATTAATTAATGAAATTCATTTTAACTCAGATTTTTAATCAAATATGAAAATTTCTAAAAGACATCGACATATGAAGACGCCATTTAGGGTTTTATTTCTATTTTGATTTTTAATCTGATTTTAATTAATTTGTTAATAAACTGAAAGACGTCTGCGATGCACGACGCCATTTAGGTTTCCTAAAGTTTTTCTGTTTCTTCTTCCCGATGTTTATCTTTATCTTAATTAAGCTAAAAGATGTCTCCCTTGGGTGACGCGTTTTAGTTAATTACAGATAATGATGAATTAAGTTGTGTTTATCTATTTCTTGTTTGGATTGGCTCCAAATTCTTTCATGTTAATCTGTAAGTAACCGCAGACGCGTGTAGAGTTTTGAACTTAAATCTATAAATACTCAAACCCTTGGTCATTAGAAAGAGTGGAAATTTTTGAAGAGTTAGTGAAAAATCTGAGTTAAGAATTCAAGAAAGACAACGTCCAAACGCTGAAGGAATTGAAGGATCGAGGCGCTGCACGACTACTTCCAGGAGTTTGAAAGAAGAGCTTCATTTTTTCTTCATCATTTCTTCATCTTTCTTCATCCTTCAAGGTCATTCAAGAACCAAAGCTTTCCAGGGGCCATCCAACTCAATTCTTTTTAATCTTTGTTCATATTTTCATCATATTAGTTCATAATTCCACTCATCACATCACTTCATGTTACACACACAACACTAGCATATATTTTCCAACCCACATGTTAAGGGGTTTCAAAGACCACGAAACAAGTGAGTTAATTTGTTTAAGTTGTATGATTAGAATTATTATTGGAATAGATACTATCTCCATTTAGTTCTTATTATTTTCTCTTTTATTTCATTTTCTTTGCAAGGTACAAGGAAGATCAAAAGGGAGGAGTCAACAAAGGAAATCTGGACGATCTTCAAAGCCCAATTAACATTCAAAGCAAGAACAAAGTCAGAAGGACTCTTTTTTTTCAGCCGACTGAAGGGGAAGAATCAAGAACTTCAACATGTCCCACATCCAAAATAGGTAAGCGATCACCCTTTTTTCTTTTGAAACTATTTAGTTAAAAGTTTCTGGCAATCACATAGTTTTTAATAGGTTTATTTGTCATTTAATCAACAAATTTTCATGATAATCACACACCAAATTTGAGCACTACAGCTTTTTGGCGATCACGGTGGGACTTGGTCTCGCCATCTTATAATATTTTGCTCTTACTTTTTCGGGCACCCACGGTGCACCACTTGTATCCCTCGAGCACGCCCTCATCGATCAGTGAGTTTTTAGTTCAATTATTATTCCCACGTACACTCTCTTGCGGCAAGATCTTGCTCTCCCCGTTTGATTGATTGAAAAGTTGTGATTGTGATAAGAAGAATGTGTGGTTGATTGAATGTTTTAGTTGTTTACATGATAAATCATCCTGTTAAAAATTAAAATAAAAAAAAGATTCTCATGAGCTGATTATTTACTGCTTTACCTTGTTAGTTTGAGAGGGAATTGACCCAGAAATTTCTTCTTAATTGTTGATTCTGCTCCTTGAAAAGCGTCTTGGGACAGCGACACGTTTCATAACCGCATCGCCAGAACACGAAGCCTTTTAGGCAAAATTCCCTGTTGTCTGTTGCCTGAGGTTTTGCGAGCAGAATAAAGCTCTGGTTTGAATAGCGTCGAGGAACAGCGACGCGATTCAAGCATATTTTTGTTTTGATCTCTAGTCCTTATATCTTTAGTTTGATTGCTATTACACATTACATATTAAGCATTAGAGGCTATCCCGGTCACAGGTCATACGCACTGGAGCTAACACCCCTCTTTTTCTCATAGGAACACCTTTCTTGACGTCCTCACCTCTCTCTGATTGGATCGGTCCCTCGATCAAACTAGAGTGGTTGACGTTAAAGACCTTCGTAAGTCTCCAAAATCAAGGTATTCCTCCTTGTTCATCGGGCTAGTTGTACCAATTGAAGTTGTGGTTAGATTTTCATGACGTTGTGAGTAAGAGCCTTAGAATATAACGGTGGAAACTAAACTAAAACTAGGATCCAACCCGTTGAGTGAATTTGTGATTAACAATCCACATAATCCAACAAGAAATCTCAAAACAACGTTAAACATCCACTTGTTTGTCTAATCTCTGCACAACTTGTTTGCAAATCTTTGTTGAAAAATCTAATACCATGTTGCTTCGATCAGGTAGGGATTTGAGTATGGCTTCAGATGCTCTAGTTAACTACGAGGGAGATGCTAATTCCCCTCTTGAATCTGATTATCACTATGAGAACGGGGGAAATGCTAATGCCCCCCGTGATCCCCATTCTTATTCATTTCAATATGAGGGAAACCCCCAAATCCCTCCTCCTTTTGCTCATGATCAGCATAATTCTGGCACTAATCTTCCTCCGCATGTGCATGCGTTGTCTAATCCTATCTTTGAGGGGACCATGAATCCGAATGAACCCTCATCCTCCAGTCCCTCTAATCTAGTCAACGCTCTGGGAGTTCTGGCCTCCCATCTGCATCCTCAACAGCTCGAGGCAATCTAATCCATCATGAAGGGGAAGACGCCCGTGCAATCAACTGAACCGAATCCTGTGGTTCCCCCTGCCGTTCCTCAACCTCCTCACCATTATACTTCCTTTGTTCAGCAAGCCATAGAAGGCCTTCAAGTTTCAACTTCTCGGCCAGCTGGGCCACAATTATCCTCCTCAAGGCAACCGGTTAGACCGCCAACGCCAACTTATCAAAATGCCCTCGGGCATGGCGGAAACGCTGCCAGACCACAACCCTATTGTCCCCCTTACCCCACATACTCTAGACAGCAGGCCTATCATATACCATCACCACCTCCTCCCCAGGTTGATCCAACAACACAAGCTCTACTCGCGAAAATGGAGCACATGGATGAGCAGTTCAACAACTTTCAGAAGATGATGGGAGTTAAGGCTGTACTTGAGATCAGTCTTCCTAGTCTGCCTGTGTTTCATTTGCCGCCCTCGGATATGCCAGTGTACAGAAAATACAATGGTACTAGTAACCCCTTTACCCACCTGAAGGAGTTTATGTACGAATCCTCTTTCTGGCAGAACGACAAGAGGTCGTTGGCATTCCTGTTCAGAAAAACGTTAGAGGGACCAGCCCTTGACTGGTTTTTCTCGCTAGAGCCATATGAGGTAGAAGATTACAGTATCGTATCTAGAAAATTTATTCAACGATATCAGGACGGAGTCGCACCGTCTCTGTCCATCATTGATCTAGTTGCTGAGAAAATGAAGCCCGATGAGGACTTCATCACATTTGCTGATAGATGGAGGAGCATGGCGGAGAAGATTAAGGATTATATGTCTGAATCTGAACAAGTTAAAATGTTGATCTCCAACGCCACCCCTCAATACAAGCTGGTCCTGGTCTTGAACAATCTAACCAGCATGGCAGAACTTTATGAGAGAGTGCGTTATTGCCAGAACGCCTTCAAAGATGCCACTTTCTCCAATGTCTTTGACCCTTACCGACCCAGCAGACCTCCACCTCGGAAGCCTGCCGTGCCAAACCCTCCTAGTACGGGTCCGACGACTGAGGACACGCTCTCTTACGAGCAAGTCAGCACCATGAACTACAATCAGCCCCAGTTCGTGAAAAATCAGCAACCACCAAGCCAGCAAGGTTATAGACTTCCGAATCAACAAGGGTATAGACCTCCGAACCAGCAAGGTTACAGACCTCAGCAGCAGCAATATCAGCAGCCCCAGTACCAGCCACAGTAGCAGCCCCCAAACCAGCAGCAGTACCAGCCACAGCAGCAGCCCCCGAACCAGCAGCAGAACCAACAGCAGTACCAGCAGCCCCAGAACCAGCAGCAGTACCAGCCGCGCGCACCGCTGGCGTACCATAATGTACCTCCCCCAAATGATTACAACCAACAGAGGAAGCCTCCAGACCCTAAAAGGGTGACATATCTAGCACTCCCAGAGTCTTTAATGGACATTTTCAATGCCCTGATGGCAGCTAATGCCTTAGTCTTGCCCAGGGAGAAGACAGTTTGGCCCCAAAATGCCGACACCTCCATGTATTGCGCCTTTCATAGGCAACCTGGTCATACGATAGATACATGCTTCCAATTCCGAGATTATATCCATGATCTCAACGAACAAGGAGGCATTGACTGGGAGGAGATGAGGAAGTACATATATGCCTTGAAGGCAAGAAGATTTCAGCAACAACAACATCAACAACAACAACAACCACAACAGCAACAGCAGCAGCAACAATAGAGAGCGGCAGCACAGGCGGCAGCACCTCCGAACATGGGTATAGTACAGAACCCATTACCGGAGCATCAACATCAGAATTAAATTGCCCCCATTTTGAGGAATAGCCAGTCTGAAGCTAATCAAGGGCAGCAATGGAAGGTAGAGAATTCTTCCTCTATTTACTCAATAGGCCACATACCGAGTACCGCCGAACAACCACCACGCCGTATTCTCCGCATACCCAAACCGCAACCTGTCACCATTATGCCTGTATCCACACCAATTACACCCTCCACCACTACGCCTCCATTAAACAACCCTCCGCAAGCCAACTATGCACCCCTCCTACTATCCAAACTATTACTCCGCATGCCATTCCCTACATCACCTACCACAACCACTTACTCCAATGCCATACAACCATCCAAACTGCTACTCCGCATGCCATTCCCCACTTCACCCGCACCGACCAATTACCCCTCCACCATCCAACCTTCTAAACCCCTCATCCACACCATGTCTCCACCAAACAACCCCACACCCTCACCCGTCTACCAACCGCCCACACCATCCGCACCACCCACCAACCCCGTGGTACTCAAACTATCACCTGGACCTTCCATTATTGAAGAACATATGTTCCTGAGCGGGAGGATCTTCAACAAGGTCTTTCCTCAGTCCACGATCAGAGAGGGCCCATCACAGCCGCCAGAGGAAGCACATAATGATGAGAGTGCACCAGGCACTCAATACGACCTGTTGAAACAATTAGATAGAACACCGACACGAATCTCTGTGCTCGAGTTAATCAAGAAATCCAAGACCCATCAGGAAGCTCTGATGGAGTATTTATAGAAGGTAATGGTTAACGAAGATGAACCGGCGGAGAAGATCACTACACTGTTAGTTCCTCAGGAGGATCAGCCCTCTATTACATTCCATACTTCGGAACTAGTACCACCAGCACCCCGAAGCATGGCTCTGAGTATTACGGTCAATATCTGCAAGAAGGTCATAGACGCATGCCTAGTTGACACAGGGGCTTTAATCAACGTTCTATCACCAAAGACCCTCGAACTGTGTGGTACACCCAAGGAAAAGTGGCTACCTTCCCCAATTTCTATTACAGCTTATGATAATTCTACCCGTTCCCTTCTGGAAATGATTTATTTGAAGGTAGAGTTAGGCCATGTTTGTCATAATGAAGTCGAGTTCCACATCTTAGAAATCGATCCATCTTTGAAGGGTATCCTTAGCCGCCTTTACATTAAGTCCCTGGAGGCAATTCCTTCTACAAATCATCAGTGCCTCAAATTTCCACAAGGGACGCATTATTAAAGTCATGAGCATGCTGATTCTTGCCGCTGCTCATTCTTTGAATATCAGGTCGACTTCCTTACCTGGCCAACAACCTCTGTTGTCGGTATTATAGGTTTATCGTCCTGTGGCTGATCCTTTGAAAGCCAGTACACTTGTTTCTTATCCAATTGATGCCATGAAGCGGGAGAAGTGCATGAGTACCCCTGGGTAGAAAATTATGATGAAAGGTGGCTATCAGCCTGGGAAGGGTCTGGGCACGCAATTGCAGGGCAGAACTACGCCTGTTAAAGACAGCCGAAGGACACCCAGTAATGGCCTGGGCTATAGGCCGAGAAGAGTCAGACTTGACATTGTGCAGCAACAAGAAGGTGAAGACGACCAGAAGGCCTGGGAAACAATGACTACACCATGTAAAGAAGGCCGGGACCCCTTGACATGGACCCTGCATACACATTTTTTCAAAGGGCCCATAATCAATCATGATAATGATAACACAGTGTTAATCACTTCCCAATTTGATCTCCATGACATATATGGGAAGGACCTAGCAAGGCACTGCTCAGAATTGCTGACGTATCAGTCCTTGGAGGCTCTACGGCCGATGAAAAGGAGGAAATTCCAAGATCCAAAATGTGAATAGTACCGATGGTTTGACTTGAGGGATCTTTACATTGCATTGAATAGATTATTTCTTGATCTCTCAGAGTCGAAGTGGCCGTCGTTGATAAACGAGCTGATTGAAGGGTCCGGCGCCATTTTTGACAAGAAAATTCTGTTGTCCGAGGAAACAGATGGAGGGGAGCCATATGACCCCTATAAAGATGGTTACACTATTGATTTTCTCTGGAGGGGAACCTATCCTTCTCGCATTTTCACCCTTCACACTCTATTCCGCACCCTACTCCTGACCCCGACTTGGTCGCAGGTCATCACTGAAGATATTCCACGGGCTCCGTCCATCATGATCACTCGTCCCCACAGGACCTTATCCCTCAACCTCCTCTCGATCTGGAAAGGATTTATGATTTAATTTGGGACATACTACTGTATGATCCCCCCAATCCTTTGGCCTTGGTGCTGCTTCCTCCATCTCATTCTCCTCCTATTCACATTCATTCTTGTTTCGTGATTAATTCATCTTTTCTCCCAAAAAAAAATGCCAATTCGGCAACTTCCTTCTCACAGATCCTCATTGAGGAAACCTCATACTTGTCTGACTGTACCCCATCGCGTGGGTCATTCAGGCAAGATTCCTTCTAGACTTGCTCTGCCCCTCCTTTCGGGAGGATTCCCTTGTATCATATTTTGTATCCCATAATTTTTATCATTCTTCGTCCTCATCAGGTCAGGATAGGGAGTCTAGTGAAGTTAGGGAGTCTTGTTCTAAGCAGGTTAATCAGGTTAGGAAGTCTAGGAAATCTAAGGATAGAAGAATCCCAGATAGATACCTTCAGGATCTAGCATCTAAATGCCTTTCTTGTTCTATAATCCCTCAGTTGTTAGAGAATCTTACTCAGATGCCAGAAGATTGTATAGATGATGAGTCGGTCAATGATAGATATGGGGTGTATGAATTGATACACGAGAAAGACTCCATTATTGAAGATGATAAGGTTGTCCTCGTCAGTAAAAATCTTTCTGAAATAGATGAGGAGGCAGTGGTCCAGGTTCTTAAAGACTATAAGGACACTTTCGCCTGGAGTTATGAGGATATGTCGGGGTTAGACTCATCACTAGTGGAACATCGATTGACATTAAAGGATGGAGCTAGCCCGGTTAAGCAAAAGTTAAGGCGATTCCACCCACAAATGGCTTTGAAGATGAAGGAAGAGGTCGATAAGCTGCATAAAGCCAAGTTTATTAGAGTTGTCCTCTATTAGCAATGGGTGGCCAACATAGTCCTGATTATGAAGAAGGATGAGAAGGTCAGAATCTGTATTGACTTCCGATATCTGAACCGGGCATGTCCTAAAGATGATTTTTCACTGCCTCACATTAATGTACTTATCAAAGGGCTATGATGGCAATATTCCATGACATGATGCATATAGATCTGGAAGTATATGTGGATGATTTGTTAGTAAAGTCTAAGACGAAGGCTGAGCATGCCAAAATTTTGGCAAGAGTTCTAGAAAGATCAAGAGAATATCAGTTGAAGATGAACCTCAAGAAATGTGTATTCGGAGTATCCTCAGGGAAATTGAGATCGATCCCAACAAGGTAAAGGCTATCAGAGAAATGCCACCTCCCAAGAACTTGAAAGAGTTAAGAGGATTAATCGGGAGGTTGCAGTTTATTCGCCGATTTGTCTCCCAACACTCACAAAGGTGTAAGCCGTTTTACGAGCTTACCAAGCCGAGAGTCAAATTCAATTGAGACGATAAGTGTCAGGAGGCATTTGATAGATTGAAGAATTATTTGGCAAGTCCTCCTGTCTTGAGACCACCATCTCCGGACAAACCTTTGATTCTATACATTTTTGTCCTGGATGACGTAGTGGGGGCTGTCTTGGCACAAGAAGATGAAGAAGGAAAGGAAAGGACAGCCTACTATCTCTCTAAACTTCTCAACCCCGCTGAGTAGAGATACACAGCGATGGAGAAAACATGTACAGCATTGGTCTAGGTGGTTCAAAAGCTGGAGCATTATTTTCTAGCCCATTAAGTTCATCTCATCGCTAGGATGAATCCCATTAAGTTTCTTCTTGAGAAATCTGTCCTCACTGATCGGTTAGCACGGTCGCAAAGCTTTCTATCTCAATTTGATATCATTTACATTCAACAGAAAGCAATCAAAAGCTACGCCATCGCAGAACATCTTGCTCATCATCCCCTTCCTCGATTTGATCCAGTCCGATCGGAGTTTCCGGATAAGGAACTGATGTCCATAAATAGAATCAAAGATGATATTTGGACTCTGCATTTTGACGAAGCTCTGAATTCCCATGATAAGGGTATCGGCATTGTCCTGTTGTCACCTGAAGGTGTCACCATTCCACAAGCCTTTCAGCTTGACTTTTTAGTCATTAACAACATAGCTGAATACGAGGCACTCTTTGCCGGCCTCGAGGCTGCTCATCTCCATGGTGCCACCAAACTCAGAATTATAGGTGATAGCCAACTGATCCTTCGCCAAATACTAAACAAATATCGAACTCTTGATCCCAAGCTTAAGCCTTATCAAGAACTCACTTCTGCTTATGCTAAGCTTTTCACTAAATTGATATTCATCCATATTCCTCGAAATCAGAACATTTTAGCTGACGCTCTAGCTTCCCTCGCATCATCTCTCGATTTTACAATCAACAGACAATCTAAATCAATCATTGTTCATAGACGTCTTTCACCCGCCGTGAAAGACCCTTCATTCCTTAGGACAAAGGAGAAGTTGCTGAAAAAAGTCAAAGATGGAGATATTGTGGAAAAGCAAGAGATAATGTTACTAGAATTACAAGAAGAGATGAATGATGAAGAGAAACCATAGTACTATGAAATTACTAAATACTGTGAAGATCAATCATATCCTGAAGAAGTCACAGCTAAGGAGAAAAGGGGTATCAAGAGAATTGCTCAAAGGTACACTCTAGTTAGAGGAGCACTTTACAAAAGAGGTTTTGATGGATTTTCTTGAGATGTTTAGACGAAGATGAGCTTTGGAAGATCATGGAAGGAGCTCATAATGGAGTTTGTAGCGGCCATGTTAATAGACAAATGCTAGCAAAGAAGATCCTTAGACAAGGATTCTACTGGCCAACCATGGAAGAAGATTGTGTAGGCTATGTCCGTAGGTGTGTCAAGTGTCAACTTCACGCCGACAAGATCTATTCTCCTGCATCTTCACTCCATCCTGTTTCCTTCCCATGGCCTTTTTCCATGTAGGCTTTCGACGTCATTGGACCCCTTAGTAATCATGATTCCCACATTAAGCAAAAATCCTTCATTCTCACGGCAACGGAATACTTCACCAAGTGGGCAGAAGCCGAAGCATACATAGAAGTCAAAGCATCAACCGTCTACAAATTCATCATGAAGAATATCATCACAAGATTCGGAATTCCAAGCACCATCGTCACCGACAATGGACCGCAGTTCGTATCACAGGAGCTGAAAGACCTCTACAACAGGTATAAAATTGCATTGCATCATTCGTCTCCATATTATCCGCAAAGCAATGGCCAAGCGGAAGCAACTAATAAGACTTTGATAAAAATCATCAAAAAGACGTGCAAATCTAATAAATTCACAGATTGGCCAGAGAAACTGATTGAGGCTCTATGGGCATACCGAACTTCAATCCGCACGCCCACTGGGCAGACTCTTTATTCCTTAACATTTGGAATGGATGCGGTAGTTTCATATGAAATCCTCATACCGTCATTAAGAGTATAATTGAATAAGGAATTTTCTATTGATGAGAATCGCTCAGTACTCCTCGCTCAATTGGAACTCTTAGACGAGAAAAGATGGTCAGCTACTAATCATGGAAAAGTATATCAAAATAGATTAGCACGTTTTTATTAAAAGAAAGTCATCGAACGTAAGTTCAAAGTTGGTGAAATAGTCGTCAAAAGAATCTTTGTAAAACCTGGTGGCCCACGTTCTAAGCTCCAACCCAATTGGGAAGGACCATATGTCATATCGCATACTTTTCCTAGTAACACTTACCGTCTAGTTAATGCAGAAGGGCAAGAGTTAACTCACCCCTGGAATGGTCTGTATCTTAAGACATATTACCCTTAGGTTAAAGAGTCGATCAATATA
The DNA here is from genome assembly GCA_030544215.1 of Zantedeschia hybrid cultivar. NCBI lineage: Eukaryota > Viridiplantae > Streptophyta > Magnoliopsida > Alismatales > Araceae > Zantedeschia > Zantedeschia hybrid cultivar. The sequence continues at coordinate 5,874,017 of JARZZO010000013.1, read as the reverse complement.
GTACTAAGACCACTAGAATCAGAAAAATTTAGAAACTCAAATTCACTTATCAGTCTGGATAATTTAATTAATGCACATTACTACACATACTGACACGTTTGGTTCGTGAGTAACAAGAGATGTGAATTCCGAAGGAATACCAAAAGCTTGACTAAGGGTGTAAAGTGCAAATCATTCTTTTTAAACAAATTCTATTTTTATACTCGGCCCACGATGTCAGAACGAGGCTTAGAATAGACTACTAAGAATACCCGCCATCTTAGTAGGAGGCCGTCATAAAAAAATGAGAGAGATCCGTCCCATGAAAAGAAAGAAAAAGCAAAAGGCAAAAAGCCAATACAAAATCAAAAGGTCATTATATTACAGACATTACACCAAGGCCATAAAATGAAATGAAAAGGGAACACAAGGTCGATAAATACCCCGGAAAGAAAATGACCGAACCGCAACGAATATTAGGATAACGAAGGGACATCTTTTTGGGTCTCCAAAACCCTCTCGTGGGCTTTCTAAGCAAATTCTTTCTTTCTTTCTGAAGAGGCGTACTCCAAGCTTAAGGAATGGCCTAGATTGACTAAGGGTCAGACTATCGAATGGGATCACAAATGAAAAACACAAGCTCAAGCACGATGAGTCTAGGTTAGATTATTGAAGAACAATTTTAGAATTAAGTTAATAAATGAATATGTTCTTTTGATCTGAGTACCATGCTGGTCTTTTAGTTTGCACATTATTTTAAAATATATATATATATCTCAAAATCCAAAAAAATATATATCTCAAAATCCAAAACAAAGTATATATTTCAAAATCCAAAAATATATATATTTCAAAACCCAAAAAAATGAATAATTCAAAATCAAAATCCCAAAAAATCAAATATTTCAAAAAGATTCCAATTAGCATCTGGTTGTCGCATTTGATGTGTTTCATTCCTTTTATTTTCAGGGAACATCTGCATGTTTGAATGTTGCATAATTCCATTTCCTTTGATGGTTATTATTATCTTGATTAATAAAGGCTTCTCTCCTTAACCTTTCTACCAATGATAGGATCAAGTAGTCGGTTACGTAACTAGGCAAGGGACAAAGTCTGAACGGATATTTAATTTGTTTATTCAAACCCCGTGCAGATATGAAAAGAAAGCCAATAGAGAAAAGTCTAAAGGCAATTCAAGAAAGAGAAGATGAAGCTGAAATTCTTAAGAAGGTCCCACTATGGGAGTTTATGAGTCCTCACCGTGGCTAAAAAGACGGTTATTTCTATCCCTTGTATTCCATCATGTAATTGATTTGCATTTGCATTTACTATATGTTAAATATTTATTAGAATATATCAAGGACCTTGTGCTTTTGATGAAACTGAAATTTGAGTTCCCCTTTAACAAAAACTGTGATAATTCCAGAGGATTCTTAATCGCACGGATAGGTCGTTTGATTGTTAATTAATGAGGATGATGGTTTCGTTTTTGTGAAATAGTGTATGGATAAACGAACTTCGACTTAGCACTAAATTATAGAATTGATATCTTGACTCATTAATGACAATTTAATAAAATTATTCTTGATTAATTTATATTTTATTTGACTTTATATTTTTCTTTTAGCCAAGCATGCATCATATAGGACTTTGATATAATTGTGATAAGAATTAATTATTGATTAAACTTCAGACCATTAATCAAATAAATCCCAACATGATATGAAATATTCTATTCCGAATTAAGTATCTTGATTATGTTTGAGGTTCACTTGAAGATATCCTTGGAATTTTATCCTTTTTTAGACTCTTTATCCAACATTTCTTATTTTCTTTTAAGATCCATCATGGTTGCAGCACGTCCACATTAGCTGACAATCGCGGAGGTTTGTGACCTAGGGTACTTCCCAATCGTGAAGGTTGATCGACCTTATTTTATTTCCATATTTATCTCATCCAGACAGGATTGATTCCATCGATATTATTGAGTTACCATCATTGATGATTTTGAGAAAAAATTCAATCATGTGATGTTGAGAGCGTATCTCATCACACCTTGGCATCACCTTTTCAGTACGTTCCATTTCATTTCACTCCCTTGTAAAGACGATGCCAAGGTGAGGCAGCAATAGACACACTGATTTAACATCATTTTGAGCAAATTTCATGTCATATAATAATGTCTCAAAATGGTCTGATATTTAATTATTAGTTAATTTTTATAATTTTTATTAAAATAATTGTCTAAATGACATCGGGCAAGACAAACATAATTTAAGTTTATTAATAAAATTCATTTTAACTCAGATTTTTAATCAAATATGAAAAATTCTAAAAGACATCGACATATGAAGATGCCATTTAGGGTTTTATTTCTATTTTGATTTTTAATCTGATTTTTAATTAATTTATTAATAAACTGAAAGACGTCTGCGATGCACGACGCCATTTAGGTTTCCTAAAGTGTTTCTATTTCTTCTTCCCGATGTTTATCCTTATCTTAATTAAGCTAAAAGACGTCTCCCTTGGGCGACGCGTTTTAGTTAATTACAGATAATGATGAATTAAGCTGTGTTTATCTATTTCTTATTTGGATTGGCTCCAAATTCTTTCATGTTAATATGTAAGTAACTGCGAACACGTGTAGAGTTTTGAACTTAAATCTATAAATACTCAAATCCTTGGTCATTAGAAAGAGTGGAAATTTTTGAAGAGTTAGTGAAAAATATAAGTTAAGAATTCAAGAAAGACAACGTCCAAACGCTGAAGGAATTGAAGGATCGAGGCGCTGCACGACCACTTCCAAGAGTTTTGAAAGAAGAGCTTCATTTTTTCTTCATCCTTTCTTCATCTTTCTTCATCCTTCAAGGTCATTCAAGAACCAAGGCTTTCTAGGAGCTATCCAACTCAGTTCTTTTTAATCTTTGTTCATATTTTCATCATATTAGTTCATAATTCCACTCATCACATCACTTCATGTTACACACACAATACTAGCATATATTTTCCAACCCACATGTTAAGGGATTTCAAAGATCACGAAACAAGTGAATTAATCTGTTTGAGTTGCATGATTAGAATTATTATTGGAATAGATACTATCTCCATTTAGTTCTTATTATTTTCTTTTTTATTTTATTTTCTTTGCAAGGTACAACTAAGATCAAAAGGGAGAAGTCAACAAAGGAAATCTGGACGATCCTCAAAGCTGAATCAACATTCAAAGCAAGAACAAAGTCAGAAGGGTTCTTTTTTCTTTAACCGGCTAAAGGGGAAGAATCAAGAACTTCAAGATCTCCCACGTCCAAAACAGGTAAGCGATTACCCTTTCTCTTTTGAAGCTTTTTAGTTAAAAGTTTCTGGCGATCACATAGTTTTTAATAGGTTTATTTGTCATTTAATCAACAAATTTTTATGATAATTATACACCAAATTTGAGCACTACAAAAAAGTCAACTGTTCCGACTAAACGGTCAACCACTTTAACCTAAAATGTTGATTTTAAGAAGGAATGACCTAGTTTGACCTCGAGTCTTCGTGCTTTCTTGTTTAGTGACTATGATGGACTTAATGAAGAGTGCTTGAATATTTTTTTATATGTTCAATATGATGCTTTGGTTATTTAGATAATTTCATGAAGTGATTTGTGTTCTTAAACTTGAATGGTGTAGACACGCTAATTTTGACATCATTTTGAGTAAATTTCATGTCATATAATAATGCTTCAAAATGATCTGATATTTAATCATTAGTTAATTTTTATAATTTTTTATTGGATTAATTATCTAAATAGTATCGGATTAGACAGACATAATTTAAGTTTATTAATGAAATTCATTTTAACTTAGATTTTTAATCAAATATGAAAAATTCTAAAAGACGTCGACCTGTAAAGACGCCATTTAGAGTTATATTCTTATTTTGATTTTTAATCTGATTTTTAATTAATTTATTAATAAACAAAAAGACGTCTATCATACACGACGTCATTTAGGTTTCCTAAACGGATTATGTTTCTTCTTCCCGATATTTATACTTATCTTAATTAAGCTAAAAGACGTCTCCCATAGGCAACGCGTTTTAGGTAATTATAGATAATGATGAATTAGGTTGTGTTTATCTATTTCTTTGTTAGATTGGCTTCAAACTCCTTCATGTTAATCTGTAAGTAACCGCGGATGTACGAACTTAAGTCTATAAATACGCAAGTTTATGAAGAAGAAAAGTTAGGGATTTTAAAAGAGAGACGACGTCCAAACGTTGAAGGATCGAGGCGCTGCTACTATTTTCAGGAGTCTAAAAACAAACTTCATCTTTTCTTCGTCCTTTCTTCAAGATCATTCAAGAACCAAGGCTTTCCAAGGGCCATCCAACTCAGTTTTTTTCTTAATTAATTCTGCATCTTTTTCATATTTCCATCATATTAGTTCATAATTTCATCACATCACTCCATGCAACACACACTCACTAACATTATTTTCCAATCCATGTGTTAAGGGGTTTCAAAGACCACAAACAAGTGAGTTCATTTGTTAAGTTGCATAATTAGAATTATTATTGGGATATACTACCACTATTTGAGTTCTTATTGTTCTTTCTCTCTTTCTTTCTTTTTACTTTTTTGCAAGGTACAAAGAAAATCAAAAGGAAGGAATCAACAAGGAAGGAAAATCTGGACGATCCTCAAAGCCCAATCAATATTCAAAGTAAGAACAAAGTTAGAAGGGCGCTTTTTCTTCAACCGGCTGAAGGAGGAGAATCAAGAACTTCAACATCTCCCACGTCCAAAACAGGTAAGCGAGCAATCTTTGTCTTTCGAAACTTTTTAGTCAAAAGTTTATGGCGATCACATAGCTTTTAATAGGTTTATTTGTCACTTAATCAACAAAATTTTCATGATAATCACACATCACTATTTGAGCACTCACAGCTTTTTGGCAATCACGGTGGGACTTGGTCTCGCCATCTTTTAAATCTTTGTTCTTGCTTTTATCAATCGGACACCCACGGTGCACCACCTGTGTTCCTCTGACACGCCCTCACCGATCGGTGAGTTTTTAGTTTAAATTTTTATTCTCTCGTGCACCACGTGCACACCCTTGTGGCAAGATCTTGCCCTCCCCATTTGATTGATTGAAGAGTTGTGATTGTGATAAGAAGCATGTGTGATTGATTGAATGTTTTAGTTGTTTACATGATAGATCATCCTGTTAAAAATTAAAAAAAAAAGATTCACATGAGCCGATTATTTACTGTTTTATCCTGTTAGTTTGAGGGGGAATTAACCCAGAAATTCTTTCTAAATTGTGGATTCTGCGACTTGAAAAGCGTCTAGGAACAGCGACGCGTTTCATACCACGTCTCTTTACCCCAACGCCTTTCAGGCAAAATTCCGTACTATCTGCTACCTGAGGTTTTGTGAGCATAATAAGGTTCTGTGTTGAATACGGTTGAGGAACAACAACGCGATTCAAGCAGTTTCTTATTTTATTCTTCAATTCTCAGATTTTTGATTTGATTGCTACTACACATTACATATTAAGCATTAGAGGCCATCCCGGCCACAGGTCATACGCACTGGGGCTAACACCCCCCTTTTCTCATAGAAACACCTTTCTTGACGTCTTCACCTCTCTCTGATTGGGTCGGTCCCTTGATCAGACTAGAGTGGGTGGCGTTAAAGACCTCCATAAGTCCCCAAAATCAAGGTATTCCTCCTTGTTCATCGGGCTAGTTGTACCAATTGAAGTCCTTGTTAGATTTTCATGTCGTTGTGAGAAAAAAGTCTTAGAGTATAACGGTGCAAACTGAACTGAAACTAGGATCCTACCCGTTGAGTGAATTTGTGATTAACTGAATCCAAATAATCTAACAAGAAATCCTAAAACAACGTTAAGCATCCACTTGTTTGTCTAATCTCTGCACAACTTGTCTGCAAATCTTTGTTAAAAAAAAAAAATCTAATACCATGTTGCTTCGATCAGGTAGGGATTTGACATGGCTTCAGATACTCTAGTCAACTACGAGGGAGATGCTAATGCCCCTTTTGAATCTGATTATCACTATGAGAACGGGGGAGATGCTAATGCCCCCCGTGATCCCCATTCTTATCCATTTCAACATGAGGGAAACCACCAAATCCCTCCTCCTTTTGCTCATACTCAACATGCTTGTGGCACTGATCTTCCTCCGCATGTGCATGTTGTCTCTAATCCTGTCTTTGAGGGGACCATGAACCCGAATGAGCCCTCATCTTCCAATCCCTATGATCTAGTTAATTCTCTGGGAGTTCTGGCCTCCCACCTGGATCCTCAACAGCTCGAGGCAATTCAATCCATCTTATAGGGGAAGACCCCCGTGCAGTCTACTGAACCGAATCCTGTGGTTCCCCCTGACGTTCCTCAACCTCCTCCCCAGCATACTTCCTTCATTCACCAGGCCATGGAAGGCCTTCAAGTTTCAACTTCTCGGCCAGTTGGGCCACAATTGTCCTCCTCAAGGCAACCGGCTAGGCCACCCACGCCAACTTATCAAAATGCCCTCGAGCATGGCGGAAGCGCTACCGGACCTCAACCCTATTGTCCCCCTTGCCCCACATACTCTAGGCAGCAAGCCTATCATGTACCACCACCACCTCCTCCCCAGGCTGATCTAACGACTCAAGCTCTGCTCGCGAAGATGGAGCGTATGGATGAACAGTTCAATAATTTTCAGAAAATAATGGAAGTTAAGGTTGCACCTGAGATTAGTCTTCCGAGTCTTCCTAATCATGCAAGAGTATATCAGAATAGGTTAGCACGTTTTTATCAAAAGAAAGTCATTGAACGTAAGTTCAAAGTTTGTGAAATAGTCGTCAAAAGAATCTTTGTAAAACCTGGTGGTCCACGTTCAAAGCTCCAACCCAATTGGGAAGGACTATATGTTATATCGCATGCTTTTCCTGGTAATGCTTACCGTCTAGTTAATGCATAAGGGCAAGAGTTAACACATCCCTGGAATGGTTTGTATCTTAAGAAATACTACCCTTAAGTTAAAGAGTCGATCAGCATGGTGCAAAGACCAATGGAATCAGAAAATTTAGAAGCTCAAATTCCCTTATCAGTCTGGATAATTTAATTCAAACACATTACTACACATACTGACACGTTTAATTCGTGAGTAACAAAAGATATGAAGTCCGAAGGAATACCGAAAACTTGACTGAGGGTGTAAAGTGCAAATCATTCTTTTTTTAAAAAAAAATTCTGTTTTTACACTCCGCCCACGATGTCGGAACGAGGCTTAGAATAGACTACCAAGAATACCCGTCATCTTAGTAGGAGGCCGTCATAAAAGAAAAATGGGGAGGAGATCCGTCCCATGAAAAGAAAAAGAAAAAGCAAAAGACAAAAGCCAAATATCAAATCAAAAGGCCATTACACTACAAACGTTACATCAAGGCCATAAAGTGAAATAAAAGGGAATGCAATGTCGATAAATACCCTGGAAAAAAATGACCAAACCCCAACAGATATTAGGGTAAGAAAGGGACATCTTTTTGGGTCTCTGGAGCCTTCTCGTGGGCTTTCTAAATAAATTCTTCCTTTCTGTCTGAAGAGGCGTACTCCAAGCTTAAGGAACAGCCTAGATTGACTAAGGACCAGACCATCGAATGGGATCACGAATGAAAACACAAGTTCAAGAACGATGGGTCTAAGTTAGATTATCGAAGAAAAATTTGGGAATTAAGTTAATAAATGTGATGAGGCAGAATCCGATTCGGCCCATTAGAGCAGGCCCAAACCCCGTTCAGCCCAACAGCAGCAGTATCAGGCCCTCCGGGAGCCTCCAGCCTATCGGCGGCCCAGCAGCCCTCGGCCCCACAAGCGGCACCGTCGCTCTCGGCCCAACAGGCTTCGGCCCGTCAGCGGCCCATCAGCCTAAGGCCCGGGAACAGCACGGCAGCCCAAGGCCCAGCAGGCTTCGGCCCCTCAGCGGCCCAACCCCCTTCGGCCCGATAGCCGAGTCCGGCCCACTCCGGTGGCGGATCCGGCACTATGGCGGTTTACCAGTAAGCCCAAACATAGTCCTATATCGGCTACCACCGTTAACCAACCTCTATCCTCTGCTATAAATACACCGCTATTTATTGCCAAAGGTATGCAACTCTTTGCCTCCGAGACCCTTAAGGACTACGGTCCAAATAGCATTAAAGCTACTTCTTGCCTTCTGAATCGAATCATCTTCAGAAGCTAACTTGACCGTCGGAGGGGGTTCCTAAGGGCCAGAGCCCGGGACTCCTGCTGACCGGTCTTTCTTCTTCTTTCCCTCCTGCAGGGGCTCGGTTTGAATCATCGCCGACCTTCCCGAGTCGGTCTCGACCGCCGACCTCGGACTCCCCTCCCTGGTCTCGACGCCGTACGACGGCTGCCCTGCGACAGGAGACTTGGCCCCGCGCTGTCCCCTCGTCCGGCAAAAGAGCTTTTGGGCTCGCTATCCAAGAGCAAGCCGAGTCCGAGACCCTTCCGGCCTCAGACCGTCGGCTTCGGCTTCATCGCCTGTCGACAGTACAGCCCGAAGGAGCCTCGGCCCCGACTTCCCGGAGACGAGCCCGCTCCGATCGAAGCGCCCTTCGGCCTTCGGACCCTCGTCTTCGCCTCCGCCTCTTCGGCCTTCCGGATCCCCGTCGGGCCTCGGTAGCACCGATCCGAACCGGATTCGGATCCACTTATCCGGGTTCCAGCCTCGGAATCCGGTCGTGATAGATCCAGTCTACATCACGTGGCGCCGTCTGTGGGAAACCAACAAAACAAGTCATGTCTCAGCGACCTGTGACCCGACGATCCGGACAAGGCGAAGCAGAAGCGCGGGAGGCCTCGGCGCAGATGCTGCCTTCCGAAGGCGCACCTTCTGCCCCGCCGAGCCTGCCTCTGCCGACCATACCGGAGTCTCTCGGCTCGGAAGACCAAGTGGGGATGCTCCAGCAGCAAGTGGCAACGCTGGCCGCTGCCGTCACGTCCCTAGCGCCTCTCCAGGAGATGGTATCCGCCATCGCCCAGCGCATGGGGCTGATGGGACAGCTTCCTCAGCAGGCGCCGCTCCCCCCGCTCTGCCCAGTACAATATGTCCGGTTCCGGCCGGCGCCTGCGCCGGTTCCTCCCAACGAGACCGCGGAGACGCGCAGCGAGCCCTCGACACTACCTATCCGAACTCCTCGCGCTGATCGCCTGACGGAGCAGGATTATGCTTCGTCGGAGTACCGTCCGGCCCGAACCGGAGGGCAATCCGTCGCCACCTCGACCGCCCGGACCTGGACCGGCAGCTGACGGCGATGCGCAAAGAGATGCAACAGATGGTGTCTCGGCCTCACGGGGCGCCCCTCGCCAGTAGCATCTTGGAGCAGACCCCATTCACGGCGGAGCTCCTAGCCACCGAGGTACCCCCCAACTTCAAGCTGCCGAAGGGCCCTCTCTACGACGGAATGACAGATCCGGTCTGTCATTTCCAGAGATTTAACACTTATCTTCGGGTCCGAGGGATCTCCGAGGCAGTCCGCTGCCGTCTTTTCCCCCTCACCCTTGAAAAAATCGCCCTCACCTGGTTCGAGACTCTGGCCCCCAACTCCATCCACTCCCTGGTTCAGTTGGGCCAATTGTTCATCGACCAGTTCTATGATGCCACCCGGCAGTCCAAAACTTCCGCCAGCTTGCTGGCCATCCGGCAAGGCCCCACCGAAACTCTCCAGGAGTACTTCACCAAGTTCCGGACCGAGGCCGCCCAGATCCCGAACCTCGACAGCTCGATCGCGGTCTCGGCCGTGATCAGCGGGTGCCGGGATGAGGGGCTCCTCGGCTCCATCGGAAAGCGCCATCCCCCTACCTTCCAGGACCTCGTGGCCCGGGCCCATAAGTACATCAACCGAGAGGCCCTGATGCTGTCCAGGGGCAAAGGCGCAACCGAAGCTACCTCGGCACCTGCTCCCCCGGTGGTCCGACCTCGGTCCGAGGACCAAGAGCCCTCCCGAAAGCGCTATCGCCGGGAGGATTGGGACAAGGAGAGGCGACGGGACCCGCAGCCGCGGTACCTACCCTTACCTGCTCCCCCTTCCCGGATGCTCATGGAGGTGAAGGGCATGCTCCGGCGGCCTGATCGCATCAAGACCGATCCTCGCCGAAGGGACCCCGGCAGATACTGTGAATATCACCGAGAGATCGGCCACACGACGGACGAGTGCCGACAGCTCCGGGAAGAAATCGACCGCATCATCCGGGAGGGGAGATTGCCGCAGTATCGGCGGGAGCAGCCGCCGCAGCAGAACCGGGACGTCCCTGCAGCGCCCAGGCAACAACTACCCCCGGCGATAGAAGCCGCTCCTCCGCCAAAAGCCACCTCGGCCCCGGTTGAATCATCCCATCAAAGACCCAGCTCTGGGTCTATCATGATGATATCCGGAGGGCCCGGGGAGGGATCAAGGTCGCGGCAACGCAACACCGTAGCGGCGGTTGACGGCGAGCCGAAGCGGCCTCGTCTGGAAGACATCACCTTCGGCGCCGAGGACCTGACTGATGTTCAGGTCCCTCATGATGATGCCCTCGTCGTCAACGCTGTAATAAATAGCTATGATGTACATAGGATCTTTGTGGATAATGGAAGTGCCCCAAACATCTTGTTTTACGACTGTTTTGAGAAGATGGGATTGAGTGAGGCTAGTATGAAGCCTCACCGGGGCCCCCTCTTCGGTTTTAACGGCTCGCCCTGCCGAGTAGAGGGTATTGTCCGGCTTCCTGTAACCTTAGGCTCCGCCCCCCGGCAATTAACCGTTGAAACGGACTTTGCCGTTGTAAAGATCGAGTCAGCCTACAACGCCATATTCGGCCGAAGGCTCATTGGCGGGGTCGGAGCCGTGCCATCATCCTTCCATCAGAAGCTGAAGTTTCATACCAGCCACGGAATAGGCGAGGCCAAAGGGAACCAAGAAACGGCCTGGCAGTGCTACATGATTTCGGTCAAGGGGAAGACCGCAGCCGAAACCCTGACGATCGAGTCATCAGCCGAGGCATCTCCGGGAGAAGCACTCCTCGCCGTCCCTGTTCCGGGAGGCGAGGGACGAGTCCTGATGATAGGCTCCGGCCTGGAAAAGATTGAAGCAGAGAAGCTTACCGAGTTCTTAAAAGAGAATCTCGACGTCTTCGCCTGGTCTCCATCGGACATGCCCGGGGTTGACCCGGAGATAGCCGAGCACCGTCTCCACACCGATCCCAACCAGCCCCCAGTAAAGCAGAAGCGGCGCACCTTCAATCAAGAAAGGAGAACCGCCATCCAAGCCGAAGTACAGAAGGGGCTGGACGCCGGACACCTCCGAGAGGTGCATCATCCGGAGTGGATCGCCAACGTGGTCATGGTGCCAAAGAAAGAGGGCAAGTGGCGTATGTGCGTGGACTTCACCAACCTCAACAAAGCCTGTCCGATGGACAACTTTCCGCTGCCTCGGATAGACCAGGTGGTGGACGCAACTTCCGGCCACGAGCTCTTAAGCTTCCTCGACGCCTATTCGGGCTACCACCAGATCCGGATGCATCCAGATGACGAGAGTAAGACCAGCTTCACGACCGATTTGGGCCTGTACTGCTACACCCGAATGCCCTTCGGTCTGAAGAACGCCGGCGCAACATACCAGCGCCTGGTCAACAAAGTGTTCGCTCCACAGCTGGGCCGAAACATGGAGGTCTACATAGACGACATGTTGGTCAAGAGCCGTATCGCTTCAGCGCACTTGGCCGACCTAGCCGAGACTTTCTCCGCCCTTAGGCGGTACAAGATAAAGCTGAATCCGGCCAAATGCGCCTTCGGGGTAGCCTCCGGCAAGTTCCTCGGTTACATGGTCACCCGCCGTGGGGTGGAAGCCAACCCCGAGAAGATTTCGGCCATCGTACAGATGCGCCCCCCGGCGAACATCCAAGAAGTACAGAAGCTGAACGGGAGGATCGCAGCCCTCAGTCGCTTCATGTCAAGGGCGGCCGACTATTGTTTCCCCTTCTTCAAGCTGCTGAAGAAGGCCAACAACTTCGAGTGGACGGAAGAGTGCCAAGCAGCCTTCGACCAGCTGAAGGCCTACCTCTCCGAAGTCCCCATCTTATCCAAGCCAGTTCCCGGGGAACCCCTGAGCTTATACCTTGCGGTCTCCGAGACGGCTCTCAGTGCCGTCCTCATCCGAGAGCAAGAAGGCATGCAGAAGCCGGTTTATTATACCAGCCGAGCCCTTCAAAGGGCAGAACTCCGGTATCTTGCCCTGGAGAAGTTGGCTCTGGCCCTTGTCTCGTCCGCAAGGAGGCTCCGGCCCTATTTTCTGGCCCATTCCATGAAGTTCCTCACCGACCAGCCCCTGAGACAAGTCCTCTCCCGGCCAGAGGTGTCCGGCAGGCTGGCAAAATGGGCAATCGAGCTAGGAGAGTTCGATATCTCCTACGCTCCTCGGGTAGCTATAAAGGCCCAGGCGTTGGCAGATTTCATCGCCGAACTTACCCCTGGCGCCTCCGAGGCGCCTCAGCCAGTGCCAAACGCGCCCGAAGCCGAGGCTACTTCGGCTCCCGTGCCAGCCGACGAATGGCGACTCTTCGTAGACGGCTCCGCGTGCTCCACGGGCAGCGGCGCCGGATGGATCCTGGCATCGCCCGAAGGGGTCGTCACGGAGTACGCCCTGCGCTTCTCCTTCCCAGCAACCAACAATGCCGCTGAGTATGAAGCTCTCATCTCCGGCCTCCGGGCCGCAAAGAAGCTCGGCGCCCGGAACCTGAAGGCCTTCAGCGATTCCCAGCTGATCGCCAGCCACATCTCCGGGGAGTACGAGGCTCGGGACGCAATGATGGCTTCTTATCTCCAGGTGACTCGCAAAATCCTCGCCCAATTCGACTCTTATGAAGTCGTGAGGATCCCGAGAGCCGAGAATGCCCGAGCCGATGCACTTTTCCGGCTGGCGTCAACCCAAGACGGGGGGAAGGCGGAATGATCCTCGTCGAGGAGCTCGCCGAACCAAGCCTCGGCGAAACCAAGGCCATGCTAGTCGCTGAGGCCGAGGCCGAGGCCGAGACATGGATGACCCCCCTCGTCGCTTTCCTTCTCCAAGGAGAAGTCCCGCCAGATCCGAAGGAGGCAAAGCGCATTCGACAGCGCTCATCCCACTTTCTTCTTTTGGACGGGGCCCTGTACAAGAAATCCTTCGGCCGACCACTGCTGCGGTGCCTCGGCCCAGCTGAAGCCGACTACGCCACGAAAGAAGTCCATGAAGGGGTATGCGGAGCGCATGCGGGAGGAAGGGCCTTGGCTCACAAGCTTCTAAGGCAAGGGTACTGGTGGCCATCACTCCGAGAGGACGCCTTAGCCCTCGTCCGGCGCTGTGACCAGTGCCAGAGGTATAGCTCCCTCATCCACCAGGCAGCCGCCCTTCTGACCCCCTTATCCGACCCCTGGCCTTTCGCTCAGTGGGGGATCGACCTCCTGGGGCCTTTTCCCGTCGCCACCGGCCAGAGAAAATTCCTCATCGTGGCAGTAGACTATTTCACTAAGTGGGTCGAAGCCGAACCCCTCGCGGCAATAACCGATAGCAATGCTTGGAACTTCGTCTGGAAGTCCATCATTTGCCGGTTCGGCATCCCTCGGGCCATCATTTCTGACAATGGGAAGCAGTTCGACAGCCGGCGGTTCAGCGACAACTGCGCCAGCTTCGGCATACTCCACAAATTCACTTCGGTGGCGCATCCTCGAACAAACGGCCAAGTCGAAGTCGTTAACCGAAGCCTCCTACAGGGATTGAAAACCCGCCTCGGCGAAGCTAAGGGCCGATGGGTAGAGGAGCTGCCAAGTGTTCTGTGGGCTTATCGGACGACAAGCCGAACCCCCACCGGCTAAACTCCCTTTCGCATGGCCTATGGCGTAGAGGCCGTTATTCCGGTGGAGATCGGCCTTCCCTCTCCCAGGGTCATTGCTTACGATCCGAAGGCCAACGAAGAAGGACTGAAAGACCACCTGGACCTCATTGAAGAGACCCGAGACAAGGCTCGTGTCCGGCTGGCCGCTTATCAACAGCGCATGGCGAAGTACCACAACACTCGAGTAAAGCCCCGATGCTTTGAAGTAGGGAGCCTCGTGTTGAGGAACGCTCATGCTTCCAAACCAGCCGAAGCCTCAGGAAAACTTGCCCCCAACTGGGAGGGGCCCTATCGGGTCAGGGAGGTGATCAGGCGTGGAGCTTATCGATTGGAGACCCTTTCGGGCCAGCCTCTCCCTCGCACCTGGAATGTTGAGCGCCTTCGGCGTTATTATGTGTAAGTCACTTTTCCCCAGGCTTACAGCCGAAGAGTATGAATAAAAACGTCTTCTATCAGGAGGCATGGTATTCTTTCTAAGTCCGTGTAAACCGTACCGGGAGTGGCTTCGGCCATGCAAACCGTATCGGGAGCGGCATGGTATTCTTTCTAAGTCCGTGTAAACCGTACCGGGAGTGGCTTCGGCCATGCAAACCGTATCGGGAGCGGCACGGTATTCTTTCTAAGTCCGTGTAAACCGTACCGGGAGTGGCTTCGGCCATGTAAACCGTATCGGGAGCGGCATGGTATTCTTTCTAAGTCCGTGTAAACCGTACCGGGAGTGGCTTCGGCCATGCAAACCGTATCGGGAGCGGCATGGTATTCTTTCTAAGTCCGTGTAAACCGTACCGGGAGTGGCTTCGGCCATGTAAACCGTATCGGGAGCGGCATGGTATTCTTTCTAAGTCCGTGTAAACCGTACCGGGAGTGGCTTCGGCCATGTAAACCGTATCGGGAGCGGCATGGTATTCTTTCTAAGTCCGTGTAAACCGTACCGGGAGTGGCTTCGGCCATGTAAACCGTATCGGGAGCGGCATGGTATTCTTTCTAAGTCCGTGTAAACCGTACCGGGAGTGGCTTCGGCCATGTAAACCGTATCGGGAGCGGCATGGTATTCTTTCTATGTCCGTGTAAACCGTACCGGGAGTGGCTTCGGCCATGCAAACCGTATCGGGAGCGGCATGGTATTCTTTCTAAGTCCGTGTAAACCGTACCGGGAGTGGCTTCGGCCATGCAAACCGTATCGGGAGCAGCATGGTATTCTTTCTAAGTCCGTGTAAACTGTACCGGGAGTGGCTTCGGCCATGCAAACCGTATCGGGAGCGGCATGGTATTCTTTCTAAGTCCGTGTAAACCGTACCGGGAGTGGCTTCGGCCATGTAAACCGTATCGGGAGCGGCATGGTATTCTTTCTAAGTCCGTGTAAACCGTACCGGGAGTGGCTTCGGCCATGTAAACCGTATCGGGAGCGGCATGGTATTCTTTCTAAGTCCGTGTAAACCGTACCGGGAGTGGCTTCGGCCATGTAAACCGTATCGGGAGCGGCATGGTATTCTTTCTAAGTCCGTGTAAACCGTACCGGGAGTGGCTTCGGCCATGCAAACCGTATCGGGAGCGGCATGGTATTCTTTCTAAGTCCGTGTAAACCGTACCGGGAGTGGCTTCGGCCATGCAAACCGTATCGGGAGCGGCACGGTATTCTTTCTAAGTCCGTGTAAACCGTACCGGGAGTGGCTTCGGCCATGTAAACCGTATCGGGAGCGGCATGGTATTCTTTCTAAGTCCGTGTAAACCGTACCGGGAGTGGCTTCGGCCATGTAAACCGTATCGGGAGCGGCATGGTATTCTTTCTAAGTCCGTATAAACCGTACCGGGAGTGGCTTCGGCCATGTAAGCCGTATCGGGAGCGGCATGGTATTCTTTCTAAATCCGTGTAAACCGTACCCGGAGTGGCTTCGGCCATACAAACCGTATCGGGAGCGACCTGGCATTCTTCCTAAGCCCGCCGATACCTTGATCCGAGGGTGGCTCCGGCCACATATACCGATTCGGGAAGCGGCAGGGCATATCTAAGTTCACGCAAGCAGAAGCATGAGTGGCTTCGGCCATCCGAAATACATCAAAAGCGGCAAGATGTCCCTTCGGATCATGTGGACCACGATAGTAAAGGCCCCGGCCGAATACTATGGCGACATTCTATCCGAACCTACATCGGGTCTCGGCCTTACAAGCTATAGCGAACGATGACAGGATCTCAGGCTTCTGAAGGGCCATATTCGGTCAATCATACACAAACACCAAGGTAAAGCCGAAAACATTCCTTATATTTATAGAAAAAGAAGTACAAAAACCGGCCATACCCTTGGCCGAGGGCTTACAACAGAAGAAGAAGTAAAAGCCGGCCGTATACTTGGCCGGAGGTTTACGATAGAAGAAGAAGCGTAAACCAGCCACACCCTTGGCCGAGGGCTTACAACAGAAGAAGAAGCAGAAAACCGGGGCAGATCCCCGCGTCATTCTTCGGCTTCGGCCTCCTCCACCTCGGCTGCGGCTTGTCCCGGAGAGGGAGAGGGAGAGGGAGAGTCGACGATCTGCACCGCTTCAGGAGCGGCAGCCTCCTCAGCGGCAGCCTCCTCGTCGGCAGCCTCCTCAGGGACAGCCTCCTCAGGGGCCCCCTCAGCGGGCGCAGCTTCATCATCCGGCGCAGGAGTCGAGGTCCTCTCGGCCATAAGTCCCTGCCACCAAGACAGGAGCTCCTTGGCTTCCTCACCCCTCGGTACGGCGACCCCAGTCAGATCGACGCTCGGGCAGGCCCTCTGGGCGACAGCCAACCCGAGGTCGAAGACGGAGGAAGAAGCCAGCAGTTGAGCTTGGATAATCTCTTCGGTGAAGTCCGGGCCGGCCTTGTAATCAGCTACGGCCATGTCCGCCACCTCCTCCAGCTCCTGCTTCAGCGCCGATACCTCCTCGGCGTGTCGCCGCTTCTCCGAGGCCCGCCGGGAGTCCTTCTCTTGAATCTGGGCCTTGAGGGCCCGGATCTCGGACTGTGCCGCAGCGAGCTCCCCCTCGGCCTTCACCCTGGCCTTGGCGGAAGCGCGGGCCTCAGCTGCCCTCTCCTCCAGCTGCGCCCGCGCCCGGGCACTCGATGTTACGAGCCCATCGACTAAAGGCTCGATGTCGGGCACCACCGAATTGCCCTCGCCCGAGCCGTCTGACTCCCTCTCGGCCTCCAGGAGCTGGAGTCGGAGCTGCTCCTGATGGTGCATCAGGACGCTACCCGTCACCGCAGCCTGCGAGCCGAAAGCAAACAATGATCAGAAAAAAAGGAAAACCAAGGGAAAGCTAAGGAAAGCTCGACTGAAGCACCTTCAAGCTCATTACCTGGACAGACAACCGAGCGCTCATCGCCGCCAGGTCGATGACCGAATGGCGCTTCAGCCCTTCAAAGGCCGAAGGGAGAGTAAGACTGTGGAGCAGACGGAGGCACGTCTGCGAGTCTTCCATACTCTCGTCCTCATAAATCCCCGGTTCGGGGCGCCACCACTTGCGCTGCGCCCGGGGCACCTGCGACCCGGCGCCTTCGTCACCGACCCCGGCCGCCACAGCCGGAGGGGAATCGCCCCTCGGCGCCTCAGGAGACGCCAGCCTCGCGGCCCTTCGGGCCTAGGCACTCCTCCTGACCAGCGGAGCCTCCTCCGCGTCTACGGCCCCTTCCGACCGGGGGCGCTTCGACGCTCGGCCGCCCCTTCGAGCGGCGAATTTAGACTTTTGCTCCCTCTCGAGAGCGGAGGCAGCAGCACGGCCCTCAGTAGAGGCCGCAGTCCTTGGGACCCCGCCTCGGGTCCTCGGAGCCCCAGCGCCTCGGCCGGACCTGCCTACCGCCTGCGGGGCCGGTGTCCGGCCCGGACCGCGCCGGTCGGATATCCGATCAAAGAGGGCGTCGAGATCGGCCATTGCTGCAGGCAAGAAGAGCCTGTCAGAAACAGAACAGTGAACAAGTACAAACTTAGAGCCGACTTACCCTCGGCCGAAACTTCATCAGCATCCTCAGTCGGAAGAGCTTCGGCCAGAGGAGCGGCAGCCCTTCCTCCGCAGCCCCGCAGAGTCTCCCCGGGAGGAAGGTAGGGGAAGGCCCGCACCGGATCGGACCGGGGATCCGGCCATACCCCGGCGTTCACCAGACGCTCCGACGCGCTGAGAAGCCCCCAGACATTGTACGGGGCCATCATCTGGATGCGACCCACGAGGGTGCTCTGGACTGGGGTGAGGATAGGAGGATCCGAGAGGCCTGCGGCCAGCGGCGCCCATTCAGTAGGGAAGGGCCACACGCTCTCCTCTTTCTCCGGCAGGGAGACGAAGACGAACTTCCTCTTCCAGCCATGGATGGACGAAGGCTTCCCGGAGAATACGCTTCGCCCGACCCGAGGGATGAAGCAGTACCACTCGGACTTCCCCTGCCTTTGGATTTTGAAGAGATAGCGGAAGACATTGATGGAAGGGCGGATCTTTACATGAGCGAAGACGCTCAAGAAGCCGTATACGGTGCGCCAGGAGTTGGGGAAAAGCTGAGACGGGGCCAGCCCGTAGAAGCTGAGAAGGTTGATGACGAAGGTGGGGAGTGGAAGACGGAAGCCCGCCTCGAAGCTATCAACGTAAATAGAGAAGGAACCCGGGCGGAAAGTGTTAGCCCGGGTGGCGGAGTCAGGCCGAAGGACCGTCATCCAGGAAGGGAGCTGGAAGTAAGAGACAAGGCGCATAACCTCTGCGTCCGAAAGGGCGCAGGATGCTTCCGAAGCCATATCAGGACGACGGCGTCCCGAAGTGGAAGCCTGGCCTGGGTTCCGGACCTCTTCGGCGTACTCGGCCCCGGAGGTCTCGGCCCCGGAAACCTCGGCTCCGGAAGCCTCGGACCTCTCAGTCCCGGAGACCTCGGACTCTTCAGACATCGCTGAGGCAGGGGAGTCTGAGGTGAGGGGATCTGACATGAGAGATCGCGGAGAGTGGGAAGGAGTATACTCCTCGTCCGAAGGAGTAATCTCACTGGAAGAACCCCGGACCATAAGGCCACGAAGGGAAGGAGGAAAGCTAGGGCTTACTCGCAGGAAGGGGGAGGAAATCTCTCCTGAACCGAGTGCGGCTTATCAAACCTCCCAGCTCCACCAGCGATGCGCTCCGAGGAATGGAGACCTTCCCGCGGTGGCTGGCAAGCTCGGACGAAGCCTTCAGGAAGCTAGCTTTCCGCTGGAGAAGGAAGAAGAGCTTGGATGATCGCAGAGGAAACGCAAGCGCAGCAGCAGGAAGAAGAACAGTGCCCTGCTGAGGGCTTGTATTTATAGAGCCCACTCGAAGCGCCTCCCGCCGAAGCCAACGGCCGAGATCGTCCCACTCGTCCCCTCGCTCCTCTCAGATGCACGCCACGTGCACCGTCCTTCGGCAATGATGACGGACCGGCTCCGGGACTTGCAGCGAAGCAATCAACGGCCGAGGGCGCTCCGACCCTTCGGCTGACCGCCCGGATACGCGCCACGTGTCCCGATCCGCGCGCTGAAGATGAGAGAGGCGGCAATCCGAGTGAAGCCTCGGGCAGAGAGCCGAGGCGATCCGCGACCCGAGAGCGGTCAGGATCCTTTTGTGTTTTCGACGGAGCGGCCGGATGTGCGACGCGTGTACCGTGCTTCCTCGCGAGGCGACGCGCCATCCCGTCCATTTAATGGAGCCTGACACGAGTCAGGGGGCTCGGCCCTTCGGCTTCTTGGCTCTGAGCCTTCGTCGCCACTCCGAGCGGGGACGAAGCAACCGCGTAGCCCTCGGCCGACCGAGGGCCCCCTCTTCCCAGTAAAAAGAGAACAGAGCTTCGGGTAAGACACCTGTTATGATGTTCTTTTGGCAGCTTCGGGCTATACTCTCGCCATCTCAGAGCTGAGGAAGACAAGAGTGGGGGGCTATGTGATGAGGCAGAATCCGATTCGGCCCATTAGAGCAAGCCCAAACCCCGTTCAGCCCAACAGCAGCAGTATCAGGCCCTCCGGGAGCCTCCAGCCCATCGGCGGCCCAGCAGCCCTCGGCCCCACAAGCGGCACCGTCGTTCCCGGCCCAACAGGCTTCGGCCCGTCAGCGGCCCATCAGCCTAAGGCCCGGGAACAGCACGGCAGCCCAAGGCCCAGCAGGCTTCGGCCCCTCAGCGGCCCAACCCCCTTCGGCCCGATAGCCGAGTCCGGCCCACTCCGGTGGCGGATCCGGCACTATGGCGGTTTACCAGTAAGCCCAAACATAGTCCTATATCGGCTACCACTGTTAACCAACCTCTATCCTCTGCTATAAATACACCGCTATTTATTGCCAAAGGTATGCAACTCTTTGCCTCCGAGACCCTTAAGGACTACTGTCCAAATAGCATTAAAGCTACTTCTTGCCTTCTGAATCGAATCATCTTCAGAAGCTAACTTGACCGTCGGAGGGGGTTCCTAAGGGCCAGAGCCCGGGACTCCTGCTGACCGGTCTTTCTTCTTCTTTCCCTCCTGCAGGGGCTCGGTTTGAATCATCGCCGACCTTCCCGAGTCGGTCTCGACCGCCGACCTCGGACTCCCCTCCCTGGTCTCGACGCCGTACGACGGCTGCCCTGCGACAGGAGACTCGGCCCCGCGCTGTCCCCTCGTCCGGCAAAAGAGCTTTTGGGCTCGCTATCCAAGAGCAAGCCGAGTCCGAGACCCTTCCGGCCTCAGACCGTCGGCTTCGGCTTCATCGCCTGTCGACAGTACAGCCCGAAGGAGCCTCGGCCCCGACTTCCCGGAGACGAGCCCGCTCCGATCGAAGCGCCCTTCGGCCTTCGGACCCTCGTCTTCGCCTCCGCCTCTTCGGCCTTCCGGATCCCCGTCGGGCCTCGGTAGCACCGATCCGAACCGGATTCGGATCCACTTATCCGGGTTCCAGCCTCGGAATCCGGTCGTGATAGATCCAGTCTACATCAAAATGAATACGTTCTTTTGATCTGAGTACCATGCTGATCTTTTAGTTTGCACATTATTCCTAAAATCTAAAAAAATGCATATTCCAAAATCCAAAAAAAAGTACATATCTCAAAATCCAAAAAAAATAGATACTTCGAAAATCCAAAAAAAAGATAGATATATCAAAATCCAAAAAATATATATATGTTCCAAAACCCAAACAAAATGAATATTTCAAAAAATCAAAAAAAAACATTTTAATAAGCATCTGCTTGTAGCATTTGGTGTGCTTCATTCCTTTATTTTCAACAAGCATCTGCATACTTGTATGTTGCATCTTACTCCGTTATTTCCTTCAATTCAATTATTACCATTACCTTTGTTAATAAAGGCTATGCCCCTTGACTCTTCTACCAAGGATAGGATCAAGTAGTCGGTTACTTAACGAGACAAAAGTTTCATATATATATCAAAAGGTGTTTTGTACAGGACTCACACAAGAAAAGGAAAAGTACATAAACAGCCGTAAAGGCTGACTCTCTCCAGCCCCCTCTTACTGGCTCTGGGCCTCATCAGGTCCCTCTGGCCCACGAGTCGGAGGTAGAGGTGGTCACATCGTACTCAGCCATGCCTGGCCGGACGATATGGCGATACTGGCCGTGAAAGTGCTCGCCTGACCACGATCAATAGCCCGCTAGCGAGCTCGCTGATATCGCTCCTCCATCATCCGGCACTCGTGCTCTGCAACAGAGAGGCGACCCTGAAGACTCTCCAGCCGAAGGCAGTCGCGATCCCTCTCCTCAGTCAGGATCTCTAGGCGAACCTAGAGTCGTGCGAGATCCCCGATGGAGAGACGGGCCACCTGCTCCTCAAGCTCACAGACCCGAGCTGCATCGATCTCAACCCTCTGAAGGGCTTCCTGAAGCTCAGCAACCTGCCAGGGAAGATATTGTCAGTTCAAGATAACCAAGCAATCAAAATCAAATTCAATGATGGAGGTAAAAAGTTAGAATTTACTCGAGCAGCCCGATCCTCTTCCGCGAGAGAAGCTCGGAGGATGGCGGAGGCAAGCTGACTCTGGAGGTCAGCAAGAGCAGCCTCGTAAGTAGGCGGGGCAGAGGACGAAGCACTAGAAGAGAAGGGAGGAGGAGCCGCCTGGGTGTAGACGGCTCGCTGCACCAAAAGAATGACTATCAGTAGCTAATTGTCAAAACAAACTAATTAATCAAAATGAACATTCATGCATGCATACATACCAGGTCAAAAAGCTCCTTTTGGATCTGTTCCAGCTAAGCCTCGGCATCATGTAGGTGGGCCCGGAGGTCGATGATCACTACATCTCGTGCATCCTACGCATCATACACATACATTCATTCACAAAAATAAATAAAGATAATAATAAAATGAAAGAAGCATGAATGCATACTTACATCGAGCGGACGGAGGAGCCGTAATTGATAAGCGTAGTGGGCCCGATACTGCTGGAGGTAGGCATCGCTACTCTCCGCCTGGGACTCTACCCGTACGCCCCGGCGGTGCCAGTCCTCGTACTGCTCCGAGAACTTGGCACGCCAATCAGTGAGGGCCTGCTTGCCCCTCATGGACTGTCCGACTCCCTCCGGAACCTCCTCATCCACCCATTCTTGGTGGAGGCCCAGGGTCCTCATCGCGAGTTGGGGACGAAACGGCTCGATCTCGTTCAAGCAATGTATCCACATCTGCCGCCCGAATCGTCTCTGGCTAGCCGTCACCCACGGCTGACCCTCCTCGTCCATGCCTATATATGGGCGTCAGATCACCTGCATACAGGTTAGATGCATTCATGGTAAATAAATTGCATTTAATAAATAAAAGATTGCATTTAATGAATAAAACTAAATTTTGACAACTTACCAGAAGCTCTAGATAATCAAGGAACTGACGGCGGAGGGCTGTCAGTTGATGGTGCTGCGGGGCGGTGTCCACAATTGGCTGCCATCGGCAGGCCAATGGGACGGCACCTAGTCTCACTATCTGCGCTCGACCAAGCGGGAAGTAGTGGTAGCTCCAAACCTGCACACACGAACATATAAGTTAGAAAAACATCATATCATTGCATAAACAAATAATTAAATAATTTAATACATGTAGAAACGGCGAGAAGCCGCTGACGGTCGTCTCACGGTCCGGCGTGACCGCAGACAAGTCTGCAAAGAGGTGGGCCAGGAGGGCCGCACCGCATACATACTCGTGCAGACTCTCTAAATCATCTAGAAGAAAAAGGAATCTACAGTGGATGTGGTCCCCCTTCGTGCCGAAGAACAACCGACCAAAAAAGAAAACTAAGAAAACTCTCAGCTGTCTATCTACCTCCTCTAGTTGGCCAGGGTCTCTACAATAGACGGCGGAGGAGGACTCGGCTAACCTATCTCTAAATGCCTCGCGGGTCTCGTCTGATCGCCGCCGGGACTCAACTAAACCTAGGGCTGCCTCTACCTCAACCCTAGGGACGGTCCTACACTCCCTATCTAAGCTAGAGACCTCTATCCCTAGCAAGGCCTCCGCCATTCCACGGCAGTCAGGGTAAGTCACCCCGCTTAGCACCCGGCCTTCTACTCTCAGGCCAGTGATCCTGGCCACATCCTCTAAGCTGGGGACCATATGTCCCCAAGGCATTAGGAAAGCCCTACTTTCCGCATGCCACCTCTCCCGTAGCGTCTGCAAGAGAACCAAATCGAGTCAGAAGGGCTCGATCTCCAAAATCTCTCCGAACCCCATCTGGCGTAGGCGCGCTTTCTGGAAGTCCGGGAGTCCTCTGTATGCTCCAACTACCAAGTCCCAAGATATGCGGGCCCTCATCGTCCCTTGCAAATAAATTCAAGAAGATTTCATCAGTTAGTGGAAATTAAAAATCAATAAAATATTCTAACTGAATGGCGTCGAACATGGTGGACGCCCATTGAAAGGCGTCCACATGCTTTGACGCCATTTAAACCTATTTTCTATTCTAATAAAAAAAAAATCATTTGAATGGCGTCGGCCCAAGGCGACGCCCTTTGAAGGCGTCACCTGGTCTGGACGCCATTCAAATCCGATTTTCGAGCTTCTTCCAAAAAGCTCCTTTATTCCCTTCCCTCATTCAATTCACCTCAAAATCATGTCCATTGGCAACTTACCAAGTGTAGAGCTTCTTCTTCTTCTTCTCCTCCCTCGATCGCCTCCGGTGGAGGGATTTCCTCGCCAAGGAACGCCGCCGCCGCCTCTAGAATTCTTGCCTCCTCGGGGGAACCTCGGGTTCAACCACCCACCTCACTACACGTGCGACGCGGCGGCGTTTGCCGCTTCCCCGAGAACCTTCGCCTTGCTCCATCATGTAGAAGAGAGTTTGAGAGAGACGAAGATAGTGTTCGCTTAAAGAGGAGATGGAAGGAGAGCTCGAAGAAGAAAGAAGGAGATCGCTGGAAGGAGATGGCCGGAAAAGGAAAGGTCGCCGGAAAGAACGAAGGAGTCGTCGGAGACGGTGAAGGGAGAGGAAGACTTTTGGGAGAATGAGGAAGGAGGGCTCGGGCTCACAGGCTTCTGTTTGGAGAGTTTAAAACACGTCGACGGACAACGACACCATTCAGCGCACATAAACTGAGGCGGCAAGGATCAGCATTTGAAATGAGTAAAAGACTTCCACTGAGAAAGACGTGTTTCAGGTTAAACCGTCAATTCTGGTCAGAACCGTACAAGGCAGATGATTAAACGCGTCCACATCACACGACGCGTTTCAATGGATTAATCACAGAATTAATGACAGAATTCTGTGGATAAGTTGGAGAGAGAATTGAAAAGCGTCTACCACAGTGGACGCATTTTAGGCATAATCTGTTTTTAAGGAATTGATCTTTGAATTTCGAAAATTAATTATGATTGAAAGGCATCTTGCTTGGACGACGCCATTTACACCCAGAAATCATATTTTAAGGGAAAATTATGGTTTTACTTAAGGTAAAATCTTGGACAAGTCACAGAAGATTAGGGATGATTTTCGGATATAATATTAAAGGATGAATTCTTTATTGGAAATAAATTCTTTATTACATCAAAAAGAGAGCTTTTAAGGACGAATTTCCCGAAGTCCCGTTACATATGGATATGATAATCCTCTATCTATTTTCTGAGAGGATTTTACACGATGATTGAAGCTAATATTCCATAATGTAACTATAAGTTCGGTTGCTTCAAAGTCTTCATCGGATTCCAAGATACGTTTCTTGATTGGAGATGTATGGGAAAATTCAGGGAATTCATAGCGAGGCAGGCTGAGTTGAGTATAGCATCGCTGAGGATTGTACAGAACAAACTCAGTTGCCCCAATCAGTTTAAGCTCTGCACCAGCTGCACGGCGTACTCGGATTGGTTTTCCTATAAGAGCAAGTGAGAAGCATCGAATCCATATGATGGCATTGTCCTCAGATAAGCTCGCCAGTCAGCTCGAGTCTTGAGTTTGGGCACTCAGTTGATCATCCTTTCATTGAATTTCCCAATATTGAAAATATGGAAGATTGGACTATTCTGATATATTTGAGACAGTCTTGCAGAATTTCTAGTATGATATTCAAACTTGAAGTGCAACTCAACCCATAGAGCGAAGAGAAGCATGCAACCATAAGGAGACTGACCTATAGAAGCTGCAGAAAGCCCACTATAGAGATAGGCTAAAATCGTTGTGCCGATCTGTCTTCCTTCAAAAATCTCGCAGATTGCACTGACTTGGTCATCCTCCAGTATATTGTCTTGGGCAGGAAAGAACAGAGCTCCAGCTAGGCACGTGGTGAATGCCTTCATCACGTTCTCAGTGTCATCCTCTCTGAGATCTTCAATCTCGTATAAAGTCCACTCTGCTAGCTTTGTAAGGTTAATCCCTTTCTTAGTGAGGCATCCTTTAACTTCTTTTGGATCCTTCATGATCTTCATCAACAATTGTTGACCTGTGATCTTTTCCCTCATGAGAGCCATCTTATTCATGATCAATTCATTGTTGTTCAACTTGATCTTAGGAAGGCCCAATAGGAGTTCAGCCTCTTCAAGAAGGATAATGGATTCAAAATCAGGAAAGAGGAAAGTATGGGTTTGAGGATGCCATAACTTAATCAAAGCACCCATAGCCGCCCAATCCACGTTTGGACTCTTGTAGTGCTTTGCATGTACTATTAGACCTTGGATATTCCACTTGGAAATAAAAGATTGCATAGAAATAGTGATACTTTTTGCAAGCTTACTAATCCACGGAAGAGATGTGAATTTTCTTGGGCCGGAAAACAAAGAATATGCCTAGAAGAATAAAAAAGAGAGAGTTGCTATAATTCTATGAAGAATATGAAGAACATGGAGGAAAAGGAATCAAAGAAGAAGAATTGAAGGAAGAAAGGATTCAACTTACTTGGAAGTTAGGATCTCTCCCACTAAGATGATCTTTCACTTCGGAGAGCTTCTTTAGTGTCTTCTTCATCCTCTTGCTTGAAGAATCCATCTTGTTCTTGAGCTTCTTCTTCTTGAAACCTTGACAACCTTGATTGTGCTTGAACTTTGGAGAGAATTCCTTTCTTTGATCTCTAGATTAGGGTTGAATTTGACTTGATATAAGTTAAGGAACCTTATATAGAGAGATTTGCGAAGTTAAAAAGACTTTTCCGGATTGGAGAAGGGATAGGGATGTGCATGGAGAGAGTTGGAATCCGGATTGAACACAGCCGGAACCTGTTTCTGCGACTTAAATGGCGTCATTGAACAGCGACGTGTTTTGAATGAACTTAAAGGCATTGGCGCGACACGACACGTTTCAGGGTTTTCTGTTATTTGCCCGAAATTCCATATTTATCCATATTTGATGCTTAATTAAATGGTTGCTTGAAGTTACTGATGATTTTTTAGTGCAGGAAATTCAAAGAACTTATTACAAAGTTGGAAATTTCAAAAAGGTCCCACGGTGGGAGTTTATGAGTCTTCGACCGTGGATAAAAAGACGATTATCTCTATCCCTTGTATTCTTTCATATAATTAATTTGCATTAGCATTACTATATGTTAAATATTTATTAGAGTATATCAAGGACCTTGTAATTTTGATGAAACTGGAATTTGAATTCCCCTTCAACAAAAACAGTGATAATTCCAGAGAATTCTTAATCGCATGGATAGGCCATTGGATTGTTAACTAGTGAGGATGATGGTTCCACTTTTGTGAAACGGTGCGTGGATAAACGAGCTTCGGCTTAGCACTGAATTGCAAGAATTTGTATCTTGACTCATTAATGACAATTTAACAATATTATCCTTGATTAATTTATATTTTATTTTATCTTATATTTTTCTTTTAGCCCAGCATGCATCATATAGGATTTTGATATAATTGTGATAAGAATTAATTATTGATTAAACTTCAGACTATTGATCAAATAATTCCAACATTATATGAAATATTCCATTCTGAATTGAGTATCTTGATTATCTTTGAGGTTCGCTTGAAGATATCTTTGGAATTCTATCTTTTCTTGGACTCTTTATCCAACATTTCTTGTTTTCTTTTAAGATCCATCATAGTTGCAGTACGTCCACATTGGCTGGCGATCGCTCCCCATAACGAAACATGCAGGGTTTGTGACATAGGGTGCTTCCCAATCGGTGGAGGTTGATCGACCTTATTTTATTTCCTTGTCTATCTCATCCAGACAGGATTAATTCCATCGATATTATTGAGTTATCTTTATTGATGATTTTGAGAAAAATTACAATCATGTGATGTTAAAAGCGTGTCTCATCACATCTTGGCATCAGCTTTTTAGTACATTCCATTTCATTCCACTCCCTTGCAAAGACGATGCCAAGGTGAGGCAGCTGTAAACACGCTAATTTTGACATCATTTTGAGTAAATTTCATGTCATATAATAATGCCTCAACATGATCTGATATTTAATCATTAGTTAATTTTTATAATTTTTTACTGGATTAATTATCTAAATAGTATCGGGTTAGACAGACATAATTTAAGTTTATTAATGAAATTCATTTTAACTCAGATTTTTAATCAAATATAAAAAATTCTAAAAGAGCCCTTCTGACTTTGTTCTTGCTATGAATATTGAACATAGCAAGAACAAAGTCAGAAGGGCTATTTTTCTTTAGCCGGCTGAAGGAGGAGAATCAAGAACTTCAACATCTCCCACGTCCAAAATAGGTAAGCGATCAATCTTTGTCTTTCGAAACTTTTTAGTCAAAAGTTTCTGGCGATCACATAGCTTTTAATAGGTTTATTTGTCACTTAATCAACAAAATTTTCATGATAATCACACATCACTATTTGAGCACTCACAAATGGTTGACTAGACTCACTAGCATTAAATAACTAAATAGATTTATCCTTTTGGGGAAGGAGACAAGGGTTTAGTCTCATAGATAAGGCTAGGTCAATGTCCTGAGCTTAGCCTCATAGATAGGATTTAGATGTCTAGACACAAGCTTCTCTGTAATTTGACTGACCAAGGGTAGCGGCAGGTGAAACCCACTTGTGTGTGCATCTCAACTAAGGGTTGGACTACGTAGTAGCATGTTGTGTCTCTCAAGCAGTCTTGATTCTTTGACACACCTTCATAGATTTTTGAAGACCCAAGAAGGATAGAGCGGCATTGATGGCGGAGGAAAGATATTGTTGATTTTGTTTCTAGATGCTTAATTTGTCAACAGGTGAAGATAGAACACTAAAGACCGAGAAGTCCATTACAATCCATGGAGATCTCACTTTGGAAGTTGGAGCATATCATGATAGGCTTTGCTACATGTTTATCAAAGATAAGGAAGAAGAATGATATGATTTAGGTGATAGTTGATATGTTGACCAACTCTGCACACTTTTTGGCTATACATAAGACCCAATCTCCTAAAGAGTTGGCTAAAATGTACATAAAGTACATAACCAAACTCTATGGGGTACCAATGTGCATCATTTCTAATAAGGATTCCTGTTTCACTACTCATTTCTAGAAGAGTTTGCAAGAGGCATTAGGAGCTCAATTGAAATTCAATTTAGCTTTCTATCCACGGATAAATGGATAGCCCAAGAGGATTACTCTGACTTTATAAGACATGCTTAAAACTTGCAATTTTGAATGATCAAGTACTTGGGATGAGTGATTGATAGTGGTCGAGTTTACGTATAACAACAGCTATTATATTAGCATTAGAATGCCCCCCTATGAGGCATTGTATGGTAGGCTATGTCGTTTATCAATTAGTTGATCTGAAGCCAGTGAGAGGAGTTTGTTGGGAGTACAGATTGCGTAAGATTACTTAGAAAAGATTGAAGTGATTAAGAAGCATCTTCTGACAGCTTAAAATTGATGAATATAGGTGTCCTCTAAGCCAATCATAAGGCACCTATTATAATCTGGTTCCATTAATAAATGACATTTATTTCATTATATAGATTGGTGTATTTTTAAGTACGCATAATGAACTCCTTGAATGTGTGCAATAGTCATCGGATTATGATGAGATCATAATAATGAGACCTATGACTGATAAACACATATTCTTAATTGTTCCTAATCGTAGGATGTGTAAAGAGGACATTAAACATCCGGTAATACTAGTACAGGTTATTCTAGCCCATATAATAAAGGTGACCGATCTTATTAGTCACTTGTGTAGAAACATTATGATAAACCTGTAGGTGCTCATTGGGAAATGAGTTCACTGAACTGATCTGATATAAATCACTGAATGGTAATTTACCTGACTGTCAACCAGCTTGATTTATCATCACAGTGGCGTAGCTGGTCCTTAGACTTGAGACACCAAAGACATCTTGTCAGTAGACTTCTGAAGTTTGACCTTGGCTTATGAATCCCTATCCATGGAATTTATAATAGTCATGGATCAGGTTTAATGGAAGACCTTCGAAAGTGATTGTGTGTTCAATAAAAGATCATTCGCTCTCAGGTAACTAGAGAGTGAATGCTCTAGAATAGATCTGTAGGAGTTTCTGGTCAAAGCGGACACAATATCAGAAAAGATGTCTTCTGATATTGTATAGCAGAATCTAATCCAAGTGAGTTGACCGTCTAGGGTTTGACAATTTACAATATCCTAGGTCGACTCGAGAACATTGTGCGAATGAAGGATTATAGCCATGCGATAACTATGGACAAACAGGTTCCATGAGTGGGTTGTTAAACCCCATTACCTTTCGGGATCATGCGGTGTTGCTTGGCACCCAACTTGATCGGAAATCCGACCGAATTTACAGGACACGTTAATTCAGTTAGGTAATTAATTAAATATTAGATATCAATTAATTACTATAAGTCGATAAATAGTTATTGGACTTAATGGGCTAAAGACCGGACTGGTTAATGGGCCTAGAGGGTTACATGCAAATAAATTCTCAGTCGGTGGTACTAAAATGGGATTTATATTAACTCAGAGATTTTTGTGAAAAGTCACGCCAACTTAATATATATATATATATATATATGTTGAGAAACCCTAGGCCAAGTTCTAGGATCTCTCAAGGCTGGCCATCCCCCTCTCTCTCTCCTCCTCCTCTAGGCACCCCCCTCGAGGCACTGGGAGACTTCCCGTCTTCACTACGCGCACTTCCCGAGAGTCGGGAATTCCCGTCTAGGTGATACGGACATCGTTGCGGCGAAGAATCTTCAGCGAGCACGCAGATTTGGACGAGGGATCAAGGAGGAACCACCGTGGAGGATCGCGTGGATACCGCTGGAGGTCGAACACTTGTGCGGCTAGCGGCATCGCTAACCGACACGGTCGCGGATTCGAATCCACGCAAGGTGATGTGATCACACAACCTGGTTTTTTGGTTTTCGATTTTCGTTCCGAAATGGATCTGCGGGTATCGGGCGAAAATTTTATTTTTGTTTCCACTGCATTCTTCGCGTCCCACCCGGATCTCAAAAGTGGTATCAGAGTCAGGTTCCGCTCTAATCCATTTCGGAACGCTAAAATTATTATTCTAGAATAATATTCCATGCTCGAATCATTTTTAATTTCCGCATAATTTGTTCATAGGATGAACTATAATTTCTGTATTATATTTCTGTGAGAAAAATCAATTTTTTTTTTTTCCAAGGTGTTCTTCATGGGGATGAAGAACCGGGCTATGGGCTTGTATCATTGGTTTTTAGGCCACCGCCGGCCATTCTCGCCGCCGTCGGTGTGACCGGCGGTGGGCAACAACCTCGCCGGCCCCTACAGGGGCAGCGGTGACCGGCAGTGATGCCCCCCCCCCCCTTTCCCTAATTTTTCAATAGTTGGAAAGGAAATAAGGGGAAGGCCACAGTTTCAAACTGTGAACCGCAATTATTGGGGGGGGAGGGGGGGGCTACCGGAGGCACAAGCATGCCAGCAGGCCACTGCCGGTGTTGGAGATGATGGGGATCACCCATTTTCTACTCCCAGTTGACCCTCCTCATATAGGGGCCAGAGGAGGAAGGACCGAAAAAGGGGAGGGATTTGGGTATGTCCTCAAGATCTGCCGGTGGTGCGGGGCACACTGGCAGCATAGGCCACGCCGACTGGCTTCATCGGCGTCGGGGACGAAGAAGGCCAGCCTCCCTGGGTGCCTCCTGCCGGCGACGCCCTTCCCCTCCCTGCAACCAGAAAATGCAGGCTCAGTTTCAAAGGGGGGCAGAAACCCTAGCTCAGACGATTCAGGGTGCAGGAACCGGGCGGTTCGACCCGGCCCAACCGAGCATGGACCCGGCCCGAGTGCGCTAGACCTGGCTCGGCCAAGTAGCACCTGGGTCCGAGTCCAGGCGCCCTGCCTAGTCTAAGCTAGACCAAGCCCGGGCCCAGGCCCATGAGGCCCAATGGGCCAAAGTCCATTTAATCCATAAACCCTATATTAAAAGGTTTTACGCCCCATTTAACTTAAAATTAAAATTAAAATTTTTTTTAAAATATCTTTTAAACATTAAATTTAATATTTTGAGTTAAAAGGGGTTATACTTAAGATATGATCTTAATTAAGATTAACAAATGTTGTTAATTTTATTTTAATTAAGTGATTAGATATTTATAAATTCTTAGCAATAGTTGTGAGTAAACTCTTAAAACAATTATTAAGGTTCTTTTCTTTT
The DNA here is from genome assembly GCA_030544215.1 of Zantedeschia hybrid cultivar. Classification (NCBI taxonomy): domain Eukaryota; kingdom Viridiplantae; phylum Streptophyta; class Magnoliopsida; order Alismatales; family Araceae; genus Zantedeschia; species Zantedeschia hybrid cultivar. Next base: position 5,842,127 of record JARZZO010000013.1, on the reverse strand, counting down.
TTTTATAAACTCTCAATAATAGTTATTAAGATAATTAATTTTATCTCTCAACAATCTCTCAATTAAAGTTTCTGAAGATTTAAGAGTTATTAAGAGGTTGTACTTAGTCTAATTGTTAGACTAATTTCATTTAGAAATATTCTAATTAATATTTCTTATCAATTGTTATTGAGAAATATTATTTAATAAAGGGGTCTTAACAATGAGTTGTTAAGGAATTATAAATTAGAATTATAAATTCTTTTATAAGAGTTATTCATGAATTTTTCATTCTATCTAAATGTTAGATTATTTCACATTAATAATTATTGTTAATGTGATTTGAGATTAATTTAAGTGTTAGATTATGTATGGAATATTTTAGAATTTTAATTTTAGTCTTGTATGTACATGATGATGTGTTTGATACTTTAAATTAGATTTAAATGCATGTTAGAAAATAAGATTTTCAAAAATTCAAATTATCCAATTTTAATTGGTATCCAGGTTTTAAGAAAACCAAAATTATTATTTTTAAAATTTTAGCCTTCATGTGATGTGTTTAATCATGTGTAGATGGTTAAAATTTGTGGTGGTCATAGACATGCACTTAATTAATTTCATATCATGTGATAGTATGTGATTATGTGAATTATTATAGAATGTAATGTGGGTAATCAAATGTTAATTAATGAGGCATGCGTGCCTCCCTCTCTCTATCACTTCAATGTAATTCTATCTTCCTCCATTATTGTACTCGACCATAAGGCTTTCTCTTACAGTTAATTTGTATTTGAAAATTGTTTCAAATTCTACAATATGTTGTAATTGATCGTGTTGACCAAGGAGAGGAGAGGATGATCCACAAGTGCAACATGGAAGGCGACAGGAGATGAGATCACTAGTGCCTATGTGTTTGCATGTTTTGATTATATCATTATTATATAATTGTGGTGATTGATTGTATGTCTCCAGTTAATCACCGTGTTGTCCATGACCACATAATGAACATGTATAGTTGATGCATGTTTTACTTTTGATTATGAATCAATTGCTATTATCTAGGTATAGTTAAATATATTCAATATGTTTATAAACTATCACCTAGGAAGAGACTAAGATAAAAGTTATTTAAAACTCTCGATAAAGTCTAAGCCGTAACGTGAGTAGTTGAGAATTTACTGTATGGTCCTCCACCGTTATAGTCATAAGATTCAAATTACCTTAGGTAAGTTTGTTGTACTACCACAAGACCTGTTTAATTGTAAGGAGAGGCTCTAGCTATGGTATAAGATGCCTATTGATCAGGGTAGAGGAACCATGTAGCCTTGTTGTGCTATCTACAAGGGTTGCATACAAATCTATGCCCATCTCGTAACGATGGTAATGTTTAGACCAAAATTAATGATTTGTTATGCTATCCACAAGGCCATTAAATCTATGGGGACTAAAGTTATGATCAGATATTGCAAGGAGTTGCAAGTCCCATGAGATGGGTGCTCTTTGATTGTATTACAATTAGTTGTGTTATCCACAAGACTGTACTACAAGTCATTGAGATTCTGATCCCTGCTAAGAGACCATCGAAGTCTTCGAAAAATAGTGAAAAATAATTCAAGATAAAAGACCTAATGGTCAAGGTCAAAGTATTGACTTACACAAGTTTTTCATCAGTAGTTACCATAATTAAGTTTATTAGAATTCTACTTGCCAAAACTGCCTATCATGATGATGAGATAAGGCAATTGGATATTAAAAGCATTTTCTCAATGTGATTGAGAAAAAGGTGTATATGATACAACTTTAAAGCTTTTAGAATATCTGGAAAAATATATTATGATTTCAAAGATTAATTTTGAATCAAACCGATGCTTTCCAAAGTTGGAATCAGAGTTTTGACCTAAAGGTCAAACACTAAGTGATCATTAAGAATGACTACGGATTGTGTATGTTCAAGGAGGATAGTAGGAGTATGGTCTAATTGATTAATACTTTGTGATAATAATATCAAAATCATTGGGAATGACATCAAGATGTTATCATCAGTAAAAGTATTATTATCCATATACTTCTCCAGAATATGTTCGGATACAACATCCTGCATATTGATAATACGAATCTATTAAGATAGATGGATGAGGATGTTACCATAATCTGTATGTCAAAATATTTGACATAATTCCATAATAAGTCTCAACTGTTGCGATATGGAATTTATTTCTTTAAGAAAAGATTCTTTGAAGAATAAAGGAGAACTTTGATAGAAAGAGTGAAACACATCACTAAGTACTTGAGAAGTACTAAGGATGCACTCTTGTATATAGAGAAGATGATTTGAAACCATGAATCATACTAACTCAAATTTCAAATCAAACTTGGATTTTATCTCCTAATCTAAAAGTAGTAGATTGGAAGAGTTCCAAGATAGAAATTGTTGCTTACATGATTATAGCTAAGTATTGTTAATAGAAAAGTATGTATGGATTGGAATGGTTCCAAACCAGAACTTCCTATTAAGATGACGACATAAACAAGTGATATTGTTATTGGAACAGTATGGATGAAAGAGTTCATCCCTGAACTAGATGTAGTTCTAAAAGGTCTCTGATCCCGTCCCGTTGTTGTAGGACAACAGTGGGAGCGATCAATTTTGTGGTCTAGCCATGGCCTCATCAGAAGTTGTAGAACATTATGAGGCTCTTTCACAAGTTAAGAGACAAAGGAATAAAAGGAAATAATTAAATGAAAATTATTCAGTTTATGAATAATTTAGCAGATCCCCGACCGAGCCTTAGTCGCAGACTTTATGTGAGCATCACCTAGATTTGATGGAGATCAAATGCGAAAGGAATTGGCTTGAGTACAAGTGGAACATTGATGGATATAGGTGTCCTCTAAGCCAATCATAAGGCACCTAATACAATCTGGTTCATTAATAAATGGCATTTATTTTATTATGTAGATTGGTGTATTTTTAAGTACGCATAATGAAGTCATTGAATGTGTGCAATAGTCATCGGATTATGATGAGATCATAATAATAAAATCGATGACTTATAAACACATACTCTTAATTGTTCCTAGTCGTAGGATGTTTGAAGAAGACATTAAACATCCAGTAAGACTAGTACAAGTTATTCCATCTCATATGATGAGGGTGACTGATCTTATTAGTCACTTGTCTGGAGACACTATGGTAAACCTGTAGGTGCTCATTGGGAAATGAGTTCACTGAACTGATCTGATATGAATAGCTGAATGGTAATTTACCTGACTGTCAACCGGCTTAATTTATCGCCACAGTGGCATGGTTGGTCCTTGGATTTGAGACACCAAAGACATCTTGTCGGCGGACTTCTGGATTTTGACCTTGGCTTATGAATCCCTATCCATGGGATCTCTAATAGTCAAGGATCGGGTCCAGCGGAAGACCTCCGAAGGTGATTGTGTGTTTAATAGAGGATCATTCGCTCTCGAGTAACTAGAGAGAGAATGCTCTAAGATAGATCCGCAGGAGTCTCTGGCCCGACCGGACACAATATCAAAAAAGGTGTTTTCTGATATTGTACAACATAATCTAATCCAAGTGAGTTGACCATCTAGGATTTGACAGTTGGCCATACCCTAGGTCAACTCGAGAGCATTGTACGAATGAAGGATTATACTCACGCAGTAACTGTAGACAGACAGGTTCTATAAGTGGGTTGTTAAACCCCATTACCTTCTGAGATCATGCAGTGTTGCTTGGCACCCAACTTGATCCGAAGTCCGACCGAATTTACATGAGATATTAATTCGGTTAGGTAATTAATTGAATATTAGATATCAATTAATTATCATAAGTTGATAAATCGTTATTGGAGTTAACGAGGTAAAAATCAGATTGGTTAATGGGCCTAGAGGGTCACATGTAAACAGATTCTCAGTCGGTAGTACTAAAATGGGATTTATATTAACTCGAGGACTTTTATGAAAAGTTGCGTCGACTTAATATATATATGTGTTGTTGAGAAACTCTGGGCCAAGCTCTAGGAGCTCTCAAGGCTGGTCGTCCCCCTCTCTCTCCCCTCCTCTGGGCGCCCCTCTCGAGGCATCGGGAGACTTCCCGTCTCCACCGCACGCACTTCTCGAGAGTCGGGAATTCCTGTCTAGATGATCCGGACATCGTTGCGGCGAGCATTCTTCAGCCAGCGGGCTGATTTGGACGAGGGATCGAGGATGAACTACCACAGAGGATCGTGTGGATACCGATGGACGCCAGACGCTTGTACGGCTAGTGGCATTGCCTCGACGGAACTAACATGGTCGTGGATTCGAATCCACGCAAGGTGATGTAATCACACAACCCGGTTTTTCGATTTTCTATTTTCGTTCCAAAACGGATCTGTGGGCATCGGACGGGAATTTTATTTTTGTTTCCCCTGTGCGAAGCCGTTCTTCGCGTCCTGCCCGGATCCCAACAAAAATAGGCAGAAAAGCTATGTAGATATCAAGTTGTGTGAATTGACTTTGATGTGGGGGACCATTTGTTCCTTTGAGTTTCCCTACCAAAGAAGTGATGACGTTTGACAAGAAGGGAAAGCTTAGCCTAAGGTTTATTTATCCATTTGAGATTTTGTAGCGTGTTGGTGAGATGGCTTCCAATCGGCATTACCTCCAGCTCTAGCTAATATATACCCAGTGTGCCATGTCTCTATTCTTCACTAGTATGTGTCGGATCCTTCTCATGTGATCGAATATGAGCTTTTAGAAGAGCAAGCTAATCTATATTTTGAGGATCACCCAATTCACATTTTAGATCAGAAGGAGCAGGTACGCAGGACCAAGATGATACCCTTGGTGAAGGTTTTATGGCATTGCTATTTGGTAAGCCTTACTTATTTTAAATTTCGATGATGAAATTTCCTTATAGGGAAGAGGACATTATATCTTGGAATTTTGATCATATTAGTGGGTTTAGTTTACTTCATTAAGCCTAATTAGTAAAACCCAAAATCCATGTGAATCTTGTTTGCATATTTCCTAGACGCAATGACATTATGTTGATATCTCTTGGTAGGAAACTCCATTTTTATCATGGTAGGATTTGTTGGAAGGAGGGGTTAGAGATCTACAACTTTAGAGAACATTACTTTTCCAAATTCAAGAATTAGAGGGTTCAAAATGGTCATGACCTGTTAAGCCCCGAAATCTGATTCGGTACACTGACTCACATCAGACATCGAGTACGCAACATTGTCTTAACAAACAAACATAATGAAAGATAAACATACCACAAGACAATATATCAAAGTCCTCAAGTTACAATATCCATCAAATAATATCTTCACTCTCAATCACACCAAATAAAGAAAATTACATCAAATTTCTTATAACTAATCCTACTACATCAAATTATTAAATTTAAAAATAAATTTTAAAAACTCTTCCAAAGGTCCAACATACTTGACTTCCCACCTAACTTGATCCTCAATCTATTCTTCCCGAAAAACGTTTGGTCGGATTTATGAGTCCACTACTCAGTAGGCTCCAAACTATCCACATGACTTAATATATACTAACCTTGCAAATCATATTATACAGGTATTCTTACCATGATGTTCAAATCAAATTGTACAACAAGAAAACGATACGAAGCATGTCATATGTCAAATATTATCATCTGAATATTTTCTAATACAAATAATCAGATTTGAAATAATATGATCATATGATCAAATTAAGATGTTCAAATAGCAAATTTTATGTTTCATATCATATTTCGCTAGTTAGTACACTTATCAAACAAATAACCTCTAATCCATAAGAGGTTCACATAGGACCCATCAAATTCTCCCATGACTAGAAATATGTTAACTTAATTATATTTTCATAATTCAAAGTTCACATGTGCATGACAAAAGGCTAATCAGATTAGAGTATAATTATTGAATTTAATGAGACACAAAGGTTGATCAAGATGCTAATCAAAAGCTAACATGAATAGCTAATCAAGTAAGAACATGGATGATCAAATAAGTGATTTAGATAGCATATGAACATAGGAGATCAGATCAAATTTCATATCATTAGTCAAATCGGATGATCATATCGAAGGACATGTTAAATATCATATTTTCACTTAAATATATCAGACATGCATCCAACCATAACATAAGGAGCAACCTACACGAATACCAATGCATCTAGGCAAGCGGCACAAAGGTTTTAGCTACTGTGCAGAACCGTGGATACCCCATCTGTATACCCATTGCATGTAGATTCTGACCTATCTTGCGAATGCTTACAGGGTCTGCCAAAAACTCTACTACGGTGGTATTGTCCATGCACACTTATTTTATATTCACATTAAGCATATTTCTCAGTGATTAATGATAGTAATCCATAGGAATTAAATGATCAAACTGAGTCAAACAAATCATCTGATATTCTTTATTCATCTAGAGCAACGTACAGTGTGAAAACATTGTGTATTATTATCCAAAATTGCAAATCATGTTAAATATATTTAAACATAGTCAAAATGTATTTTTGAAGGTACAACAAATTTTTTGAAATTTTTAGAATCATTCTCATAATTTTTCGATATGAATATCAAATTTTCAAGCAAGAAATAGTACGAATACTAAGGATAAATATCAAATAGGTTTATAAAATAATCAAATCTGGTGAATAAACTCATAAGATCAAATTAAATATTTTGACAAAGTTTTATAAATTTCTGAACATAGTTGGTATGGTTTCAGACCACCGCATTCATTTCTGAAAATCTGACTTTATTCGAATTCCATCAACTTAGGACAGGGGGTAGAATAAATAGCAAACGGGGTCCAAAAATTTTCAAACTTGACAGAGAGGTCAAGGACAATACCATAAATATCTCTACAAATTTGATAATATTTGGACAAGAATCTGTTGAGTTATAAAGCCCACAAGTCAGAGTTTCAATACTATTACTACAGATTGCACAGTTGACAAGTTAATCACGGGATATATCAACTAAAGTCATACAAATATGAAATTTTTTGGACATAAAGTAAACATGTATAATTAATGTCTGTGAAAATTTCAAGTCATTTTGACATAAGATGAAGGAGAAACAGACCCCGAAAGTTGATCGAAATTTCAGAACCTGAAAATAGGAGCTACAGACTACGAACACTAGAAGGCAGATCTGACTACCATTCGGAACTACTGGATGGCCAAGATGACCGCCATCCAGAATTCTGGATGGCAGAGGTCACTGGCATCCAGTTAATATGGACAGTAAAGGTTATTGATGCCCTGTAAACTTGGCGGCAATCTTTTTTTTCGTCCTCTGGTCACCAGACAAAACTTAAAGCTCTCCGATTCTTGGGTGTTCTCGAGCCTGTGTTTTCACAATTTGAGATTCCAAACAAAATCAAAATCTCTTACTTTTTTATTACCTTGAAGAAAATATGAAAATAATTTAATTTTATAAAAAATAAATCATTCTTGAAGTTATCCGCCTACCTTTTGACGAAGAACTGGATCTAAACAGCTTCTACAATTTTCTTAGCACACCAATACGAAATCTCCTCTCTTCTTATCCTTCTTAGATCCTTTTCACGACTTCTAGAATATCAAGATGAAGATTTTATGATTAGAAATTATCTTCCCATGAACTAGAAACCCTTCCTCTCTCTTTTCTCTCAATAACGACACCCTAAACTCACCTTCGAAGTATCTAGGCAGCTATGAGGTTTTTGCATGAATTATGGGGCATATATACTAATACAATTCCGAGTTATAACCCCCTTTGGATCAGAGTTCTATAGATAAGTCATTCCTCCCATAGATCATTTCGAATCCGTGTTGAACACAAAACCTGTTCGTGCACATCTACCTTACTTTAGTGAAAATTGAATTTTTTGACATCTTAAATGTTAGAACCTGAAAATAGATTCTTATATAAAATTGTAGATCTCTTCTATCTCTTTCTAACAGTACAAACCGTGTCTTAGTTCGATTTTTCTACAAAGAATTATAATAGTTTTACTGGGCTTATATCTAGTGCGCAGAAACTGGATAGTGGACAGTGGGATTGACTGCTGCCAACTAAAATCGGAAGATGGTGAAACTTGCCGTCCAGATATCTACAAGGCAGTCAAGGCTTCCATCCAAACGCTAAAACCCATTTTAAACCTTAATCATTGGGCCTCCTAACCTAGTTTAAGTTAAACTAATGGACTTAGGTTGTGGGCCTACATACTTAAGCATTTCATCCTCCATTTAAGCACTTTAAATGAGTTGATTTAGTGACATTATGATATTATATTATTATTTATTTATTTATTTTAAATATGTGAAATTCTAAGACATAACATCCTCTCTCCTTTAAAGAAATTTCATCATCGAAATTTAATTAGTCATAACTTAACAATTAATCTATTTCCCTATGAGTTGGAAAACCTAGTAGAAGGGTATGATTATATGGTTATTATTAATCTTTACTTGGCTCTTCCCCTTAAAAGAAGTGACTGTAACCTTTTGATCAAACAGGAAAAGGAGTTACACCTAAGCAACCCTCAAATCTAAGATCATAGTAACCTATCCAACTTGTAACACTCTTAAAATCAGATGGTATGGCTTAATGATCAGATGGTAGTGGATCTTTAATCTCTCATAATTGTTGTGATACAATATTATTGTCTCTGAAATTCGATTTAGTACACCAACTCACTTCAGACTCCGAGTACGCAACATCGGCTTAACAAACATATATGAGAGATAAACAGACCACAAAATAATTTAAATAAATATCATTACCATCACATAGTCCAAATAAATAGCCAAATACGAATTCCACAAGTTACAATATTCATCAAGTAAAATCTTAACTCTCAATCACACCAAATAAAGAAAATTAAATCAAATTTTTCATGACTAATCCTGCTACATCAAACTTTTAAAGTAGAAAATAAACTTCTAAGAATTCTTCCAAAGGTCTAACAGGCTTAACTTCCCACCTAGTCCAATCCCGATCGATTTTTTCCGAAAAATGTTTGGTCGGATTTATGAGTCCACCACTCAGGAACCTTCAAACTATCCATGTAACTTGGCATAGTAACTTTACAAATCACATTTACGATTATACTAAGCATGATGCTCATATCAAATTAAGGAAACAATACGAAGTATGTCATATGTGAAATATTATCATACGAATATTTTCTAATACAAACAATCAGATGTAAAATAATATGAACATATGCTCAAATCAAGATGTTCAAATAGCGAATTTCATGTTTCATATCATATTTCTCTAGCCAGTGCACTTATCGAACAAATAACCTCTAATCCATAAGAGGTTCACATGGCACCTATCAAATTCTCCCATAATTAGCAATATGTTAACTTAATTATATTTTCATGATTCAAAGTTCACATGTACATGGTCATAAGATCACGGACAAAAGGCTATTCAGATTAGGGCATGATTATTGAATTTAAAGAGACACAAAGGTTGATCAATATGCTAATCAAAAGATAACATGGATAGCTAATCATGTAAAAACATGGATGATTAAATAAATGATTTAGATAGAATATGAGCATAGGAGATCAGATCAAATTTTATATCATAAGTCAAATCGGATGATTATATCAAAGGACATATTAATTATCATATTTTCACTTAAACATATCGGACATGCATCCAACCATAACATAAGGAGTAACCTACACGAATACCGATGCACCTAGGCAAGCGGCACAAAAGGCTTGGATACTCCATCCGTATACCCATTGTCCATGGGTTTTGAGCTACCCTGCGAATGCTTATAGAGTCAGAGTCTGCCCAAAACTCTCCTACGGTGGAACTATCCATGCACATTTATTTCATATTCACATTAAGCATATCTCTCAATGATTAATGATGGTAATCTATAGGAATTAAATGATCAATTTGAGTCAAACAGATCATCTTAAATTCTTTATTCACATAGAGCTGTGTATAGTGCGATAGGATTCTGTATTATGATCCAAAAGTACAAATCTTGTTAAATCTATTTAAACATGGTTAAAATATATTTCTAAAGATATGAAAATTTTTCTGAAATTTTTAGAATCGATCTGATAATTTTCCGGCATGAATATCAAATTTTCAAGTAAGAAACAGTAAGAATACTCAAGATAAATATCAAATAAATTTATAAAGTAATCAAATATGGTAAATAGGCTCATAGGATCAAATTAAAGATTTTGACAAAGCTTCATAAATTTTTGAACATAGTTGATATGGTTTCAGACCACTGCATTCATTTCTAAAAATCCGACTTTATTCGAATTCCAGCAACTTAGAATAGAGGGTAGAATAAATAGCAAACAGTGTCCAAAAATTCTCAAGCTTGACAGAGAAGTCAAGGATAATAGGTAAAGGTCTCTACAAAATTTGGTAATATTTGGACAAGAATTGGTTGAGTTATAAAGTCCACAAGTCAGATTTTCAAAATTGTTACTACAGATTGCGCAGTTGACAAGTTAATCACGGAACATATCAACTAAATTCATAAAAATATGAACTTTTCTGGGCATACGGTAAACATGTAGAACTAGTGTCTGTCAAAATTTCAGGTCAATTTGAGTAAGATGAAGGAGAAATAAAATCCGAAAGTTAATCAAAATTTCAGAACCTAAAAATCGGAGCTACAGACTACGAACACTGGAAGGCAGATCTGACTGCCGTCCGAAACTATTGGATGGCCAGGATGACTGCCATCCAGAATTTTGAATGGCGAAGGTCACTGACGTCCATTTAATATGGACAGCATAGGTTATTGATGTCCAGTAAACTTGCGGCAATCGTTTTTGTCATCCACTGGTCACTGGACAAAACTTAATGCTCTCTAATTCTTAGGTGTTCTTGGGGCTGTGTTCACACAATTTGAAATTCCAAACAAGATCAAAACTCTCTTTTTTGATGATCTTAAAGAATGTTTGAAAATAATTTAATTTTATACAAAATAAATTATGCTTCTTCTACGATTTTCTTACCACACCAATACGAAATTTTCTCCTCATCCTTTGTAGATGTTTGTCATGATCTCTAGAATACCAAGATGAAGATTTTGTGATTATAAATCATCTTCCCGTTAACTAAAACCCCCTCCTCTCTCTTTTCTCTCAATAACGACACCCTAAACTCACCTTTGAAGTATCCTGGCAGCTACGAGATTTTTGCACGAATTATAGGGCATATATACTAATTCCGAGTTATACTCCTAACCAACCCCTAGTAACCTCTTTTGGATTAGAGTTTCCATAGATAAGTCCTTCCTCCCACGGATCATTTTGAATTCGTATTGAACACAAAACCCGTTCGTGCAGATCTACCTTCCTTTCTTGAAAATTGACTTTTTTGACATCTTAAATGTTAGAACCCGAAAATATGTTCTTATACAGAGTTGTAGATCTCTTCTACCTCTTTCTAACTATACCAACCATGTCTTAATCCAATTTTGCTACAGAGAGTAATCACAGTTTTACCGGGCTTCTATCCAATGCGCAAAAATTAAACAGTGGACGGCGGGATTGACTGCTGCCAACTAAAATCGGAAGATAGTGAAGCCTGCCAATCAGATATCTAGAAGGCAGTCAAGGCTGCCGTCCAAACCTCCAAATCCATTTTAAACTTTAATCTTTTGGCCTCCTAACCTGGTTTAAGTTAAACTAGCGGACTTAGGTTGTGGGCCTATAGGCTTAAGCATCTCATCCTCCATATAGGCACTTTAAATGAGTTGATTTAGTGACATTATGATATTATATTATTATTTATATATTTGTTCTAAATATGTGAAATCCTAGGACATAACATGATCAGTTTAAGAAATCTTTGGCTGTGGGAAGGAGTCTGACCTCTCATCAGATTTGATTCCTCGTAAAAAGAGGATGCTTTCCAAGGTAAGTTGGACCAAGGACATAAATGGAAGGTTGTGTGAGGCTTAGAACATGGTAAGACCTATTTATAAATCCCCGATTAATGTACCAAACCCTAGCTGTCATTGGAGCTTGTGAGAGGTAACTTCTTGGTGTTCTTGAGAGAAAGAGAGAAAGGAGAGGCTTCCAACTCATAGGAACCTTCATCTAACCCTAAGATCTTCATCCAAGAAGTCTAGAGAATGCGGGAGAAGGTCTATAAGATAAGGGATTCGAAGGGGATTTGGTAGAGATGCTCAAGGAACCATAGAGAACTGATTTCGCCCACAAATAGGTGAATGACAAACAAGATAATAAGAAGAATAGAATTCTAGTATTCCTAAAGAAAGATCAAAGTTAAAATGGTTAATCATTGAGAGTGATAAATTATATGAGGTGATACATAGAAATCTAAAGAGGCAATGGAATCTCTACATGAATAAGTCAAGAAAACCATTCTCCTTTAATTGAGACATGACAAGTAAAGGAGAGAGTGAGATGCATGAAAGAGTGGAAGAGAAAAGACGAAAGGGAACTTAGGTGAGTGAACATGATGGGATGAGAAAAAAAGATTGTCTTGCAAATGGATTCTCTTAGAAAGAGAAAGAGAGAGGAAATTAATGTAGAGTTAACCATGGAGACTTAAGGATAAAGTTAGAGGAAATTAATGGAGAGTTAACCATGAAGATTAAAAGATAGTCCTACTTAAAATAAGGATTGCATATGACTACAATATATATGGACCGAGCTCATGATGAACTTTTTCTACTACCATTTGGTCGAATGATAGTCTGACATATCAAAAACTATCCGCAAGCATATCATTCCACCTTCTCCAAATATTTTAAGAGATTTCCCCAAGGTACTTGAAAGTAAAGCTCCAACTTGGCAGCACTCAAAAGGCTCCCTTATTATCGCCTCATCATCAATAAGCAAATTTCCCTCACATACATGCAAGGTAAATTGGTACACAAGGTTTCCTCTAACTGCTGGGAGATTAAAATGATATAATCTAGTTTGTTAATGAAAAGTTAACATTTAAATCTTCCGACAATCTTTTCTATTATGGTGTAAGCATCATTGCTTGTTTTAGATTAAATATCATACATCTGATGTTATAGAGACAAAAGTCAGATTCCTTTCCACTTAGGTAACCTAAAGTCATGGAATATGAATTGATGAGTTTGCTAGATCTCCCTTTGTTGCTCTCTCGGTGGCGGTAGGCGGTCTCCCACCTAAGCCTCCAGTGCATTGCCGGTTCTTCCGGTGGTGCTCGCGTTGACCTCCGGCGGAAACCTCGTCACCCGGCGACGGACATCCAGGTGGAGGTAGCTTCCTCTTAGAACTCTCCCCTACACGTACCCCACGCCCCTCCAAGGTACACAGCCCTCTCTCGCTTCCCCCTTCGTCCACCTCTGCGTCCAACTTTCCTATCACCAATTCCCTGCATATCCCTCCTTCACCGACCACCACTTCTGCCCCTCCATTTCACTGTTTTGTTGGGACGATCTCCCCCTAGCTGGACTTTAATTGCTTGGAGGTTATTTTTTTTAGAGTAATACTTGCTGCAATACTGTGGATTACAATGTATGGAACAACAGTCATCCGATTAGATCTAGATCGGAGGGGTACATTTTTTTTAAAAAAAAAATAGACATAAATCTCGATTTACGTGTAAAATATTTTTTTAAAAAAAATATACAGTCGGGTCGAGACCGACTCGAACAATCCGAATGTACCGTCGGATTTTTGATCGGACATTCTAAAAAAAATTAAAAATCCGACAAAAAATAAAAAAAAATTGAAAAACATCCCTTCAACCAGCCCGATCGAACGGTTGTTGTGCCATGATGCATATCATTGCAGTAAGTATTACTCTTCTGTTTAGGATTTTGGCTGGCTCCTTTTCTCTCTTGCCCCTCCTTCCTGTCCCACTGCCTCCCCCCACCACCGGAGATCCCTTCCACCAGCTTGTTCCTATTTTGTTGAAAGCTTCTCTTTGCCCGTTTGGAGCCCTTGTTATCCAGCTACCCTTGTGGTTCGTTGTTGTGGCTTTGGCACATTCACCTTCCACCCCCTTTGTCACCTTCTATCCATCCTCTGTGTATTTTCTCCCTCCACCTCTTTATCCCTCCCCCTCTTCTTCATGCTTCTCCTAGGGCTATGCTGGCAGATCCCCTTTTGTTCGCATGCTTCCTTGAGGTCGATCTATTTCAGGTGGTCTGGCGATGTGCTTTGCTTTGGCCCTCGCCTTGGCTATGTGTTGGGGCTTGAAGGGTTGCACTCGAAGTATCTTCCAGGTGCAAGCTTCACCTGTTTACCCCTCCATCAGCCTGGAGGAAGATGGTTGTTCAGTTTGGACCTCACCAGTAAGAACATGGCAGCCTATCCGGTGATCTTCAGCTACTACTGGTTTCCTTCTATTTTCCTGTTTGTTTATGCTTTCTTGTATACCAACACATGCACTACTCTGCATGGCACGTTATGGTCACGGCATATGAGCGCCTTGTTTTCTCTTTGCTTTACGTGTACTCCCCCATCCTTGTACGATAGGTCTCGTGGTTGTAATCTCCTATGCAAGGTTCGCCGATTCGACGAGTCGGATTGACTCGGATTTCCTATGATCCAGTACGAGTCAAGTTGACTGTACCAACTTGTGCCGTCTCGTACGAGTCATAAGATCAAATCGTACAGACTCGATCGAGTCGCACCGACTCGGATTCATCCTGATACGATACGGGTCACCCGAGTCGATCCGGTACGGCAAACCATGCTCCTATGTTGGTTAATATATAATATGGCAGGTTTCTTATTGACAAAAGAAATTGATGAGTTATTTTTTTTGGAAGGTAGCCCAGTAGTCTGGACAACATGTACTTGATCAGATGACCAAAGTTCGAAGCTGCCAAGAGCGAAAGCTCCTCCGAATGAGAGGGTAAAACTCAAATAATTTTTTCTGTCCAAGTGGGCGAGATATCCGTGCAGCGCATTAGAATTCGGCGTTGAATCCGTGTGAAAGCGGGATTCGAATGCACACACTCCCCTCATCAGGGAGGGCTAAGTGTCCGCCCGCTCACCACCGACCCTTCGTGCTACCCAGAAAATAAATTGGCATCACTACCTAAGCTACCAAGATATGCATTTCTGATGAAAATATATATATATATACATTAAGAAGTATTTGTTGCATCACGTGCAGACAGCCATAGCCTTCCATCCGTGCAGATCTAAACCGTTAGATCTGTGCAGGTAAGATTGCTGTGCTTTCACAGTTGTTTAAAACAACAATCAGACAGATGTTGAGCTCAAACGGTCCTGAGCTCAGCAATTTTTTTCATAATTTTCTAACGTAGACATCCTATCTTGAAGAATGAGCTTCCACAAGCTCCTGTGCCAATCGGCTGCACCAAGCACAATACCCAGACTCAAAATATTATTAGTGCCAAAACAGACTGAAAGCCCTAAGTCCACAAAACAATATTGGCCTCATCACATAAACGATCAAGGCTCAATAAACAAATCTTCAATGCGAGCCGTCCCCTGATGGGTACTGAGGAGGCAAGACCAATGTGATACGCCTAACAAAAGAACTGGTCACGTATTTGGGTGCCCTTCCTTGACATCTACAATCTGAACACAGTGCAAAAGCAGGGAATAAATACTGTCATTAAAAAAAGGAAAAAATATCCAATATGGTTTATACCCACATTATTATTTTTGGGGGAGTATAGTCCAATTGCCAGTCGATACAGTTCAATTGTAAGTGGACACTTGGAGGTATTCGAGTAAAATTGGGTGATGCATAAAATAACGTCATGCCCTCACCAGCTCCATCTACTGTGTACAAACAAAAAAAGACAAATGACCTTGACCTATATCTCTACAAAATTCAGTGCCGTCTCATACGATTATTCAGTTCAAAAGAGCACCAAGCTGAAAGGAAAATTGGTTCCCAAGCATGGGAAACAGGAAACTGGCCAATGATACTTTACAAATTAAGATGTGCTGCGGCTTCTTGAGAGAAGACCAGGAAGCTTCCACCCAAACCTGCCGGAGCTAGACGAAGTGCTTCCATTGGGTTCTTGGGCAACTGGGGTCTGCCCTTGGACATCTGAGTTATTGGTTCTGATTACATTTGATCTTAAGTGACCACCTCTCAATGAATTGGACGCCTCTTGTAGCTCCTGAAAGGAACCATGTAGAGATAGGGAAAAGGGTTAGAGACTGCAGAGACTAATAATTTAATTTCAGGTTCTGATCTGGACAAGGTTTATCCTATTAACTATGCCGATTGATGCTCTTCAACCCACCAAGCCTGGTGAAACCAACACTGAAATTAAACATAGCTGATTTAAAAGTTGCATTTTACTAAGGAGATTGCTTTTGTTTACAAGTAAATGTTGGCATATATTACAAGAGCTTTAGCAACTTCAACATTAGACATCGACTAATACTTCCCATGTGACAAGTCACAACAGTTTAGTGAAAGAAATTGGTGTCTGAAGCACGATATTGGAAGACAATTCAAGAGAAAGATTAGACCACTGACCTTCAATCCTGATGCTGAAACTGTTACTGTCCTCAAAACCTGGAAAAAGAAAAGGAAAAAGTAGGATACATTCTGTAATCTTCATGTAAGAGTAACAAGATTTTCATGAGAACAAATTACCCACCTTGGGAGTTTCAGTAGAGGGGGATGGTGAAGATGATTCTGGTACTTTAATCATGGGTGGCAAGGATCCATTCTGTCATTGCACAGAAAGAGTTAAGGATGAGAAAGATGGGCTAGGAAAAATGCACACCAAATGAACAAGAAACACAAACAAGTTACCATGGTAACAGGTGTAGCCGGTGGAGGTTCCAGAGCAAGGCGGGAAGGAGCTGGTGCAACCTGTTAGTCCGATGAAACACATTTGTTTGAAAATGCGAAGGAGACGAGACAGAATATTTTAGTCTTCTATCAATCACTGACAGTTCATCTTTTGATAATGTCTCAAAAAGAAAGTAGAAAGTACTATTGATAAACAAAAAGAACGGTAGTTAAAATAAAGAAACTGGAACTACAAAGCCTGGATGGGATGGAAGTACAATATGATTTTCCTTTTCGGATCATCACATGTCAACCTGCCTTCAGCTTCTATAAAGCACTACCAATTTCTTGGCTGGCCTCTACAAAATAGAAAATATCTAACGTTTTCCTGCTGTAAGAAATAGCAACTAAAGATGCCTCAAGAACATCAAGACGAATGAGTTACCTGGATTCGTTCCAGATTTCTGCCTCGCTCAAAATTCATCACAAACTCACATAAATGGCGTATTCCCCGCGTAGTAAGATCCTGATATAAGATTTCTTTAGAGCAGTAATTTATCTTACAGACAGAGAAAGGGGTAGAAGGAATACCTGACTTCCTTCTATTCGGCCAAGTTTTGTCTCCTGAGAACATTGAAGATGAGTCAGACTTCTCCAAGAGAATCAGTATCTTTCAATGTAATTAAAATATAAGCCTGACATATTGTGAGGAGAGCTAACCAAAGTTCGAACTTTGACGTGCACATTTTCAACTTCTGTGTGAATTTCACTTAGTTCTCCATGCAGAGTGAAGACCTGTAATCACATGTAACTAAATTTCTTAGCAATTTGAGCTAGAAATGTCACCCATTTTAGGCTTTTCTTGAAGCATATTGTAACACCAGTTGATTAATACGACTTCACCTCATCTTTTGTAGCAGAAGAGAGCTCTATGCAGTCATTTAAACTGCAGTCTACACGATCAATCCTTGTTGATAGGTGTCGCTTGGTGGACTGAAAAAATGAGAATAAAATGTGAAAGTCAAAGGCCTGAAGTTTCTTTAAAAAAGATCTGAAATACTCCTCTAAAGCAAAGGAAGAATTTATTAGTTTTGTGAAAGTTAGGAGGAATTTGTTAGCCATGAAGAATTTAGTTGATTCGATGGTCATATTTCAAGGGGGCAGTTAAACTTTAAAAAATTGATAAAATGACAAATATCAACCAGAATCTGGTCAATGCTAAAAGCATGAGAGGCAGTGAAAAGGTAAATGGTTTCATTATGTCAGCATTTACTCTGTCTGTTTGATCAAAAGTCTTACTTTAGACCCCATTGATCAAAAGTCTTACTTTAGCCGTTGAGTGAGAAAGCCCCCACGTGGAGGCCTCCTTTCCCTGTTGCTTGGATGACAAACAGGTGGAGCAGCAGTGGAACTGGCAGCATCCGGGGTTTCTCTGAGATACAAGAGGTGGCGTCCAGTGAGGAACAGCAGGCACTCCAAAATTGAGCACTACCATCCTGCCAGATTCGAAGAATTTCAGAACTAGGCCAATTCCCTTCCTCATCTCCCTGATGAGGCTGGGGTAAGGGGGATAAGGGCCTCAGTCTGCGGAGGAAGTGAACCAGATACCCAACCTTCCATCAAAGGATTTGGTGGTGGAGCCATCCCCATGCAGCAGCCTAGAGTAGCTGGGACCTAGAAAGTCATTTCCTCTGGAGAAGACGATTGACAGAGTTCATGAATGAAAGTAGCTCAGTGCCAGAACAGGGGCAGGCGGATTCTGCAATGTCTTCCGTGATTGGGAAACATGGAGAAGTTAATGACGTCCCTTCACTAGTTGCTTTGTCAGCCCACACATGGGGTTCAGGCCCAACCCCTAAGAGGGTGACAGTGTCCGAGACTTTTCTGCAGCAAGCCACGGGAAGTGGAGAATGGCACATAATCTTTAGTGGTTGACAGTAACTGTGCCAATAAAGGAGAAGAACTGACGGACTTTGCCAAGCTTATTGGCAATTGTAGGGATGGTCCAGCTGAGGCAGTATTCGATCGGGTGAGACAACCTGTGATTCCAGCCTAAAAGACACTACGGGAGTTGAAGCCAAGCAGCAAAAGTGGGAAAGCACACCACGGCAGAAGGGAAAGAGAGTTTGTCGTGGGGAACACGATCACGGAGGCACTGAGCAGAAAATTTGAGAAATGGGTTGTGATGTGCTCTGGGCTAAGTGCAGTTTGCTTCTTTTGGGTGTTTAATTTTAGGCAAGATATTTTCTTTCTGGGTTCTTTCTGGTTGAGGTCTTATTCTAGGTTTGAGGGATCTAATTAGAAAGGGTTTCAACATTTCAGTGTAGATGGGTTATACAGGTAGCTTAGGAAGGGGCTTACAGGTATTCCCCATGTCTTGGTATGCTTTTCCTTTTAATGAAATGTGGTTGTATTCACCTACAAAATTGAGTAAAATATTCTGCCTTTTGAACAAGCAATGCCCTATAGAGAATAGGAGTCCAAGAACTTGGCCCCCCACTTCCCAGAGCTTTCAAAGTATCGCATGAATAAATCAAGAGGCATCCATCAGCAAGAAATCTACACTCCATCTATCCCCCAAAATTGTGCTTCACCCATGACTTCAATGCCATGTAAGTGCTTCACGCTAGCTATGTAGTCAGAGACGAGAGGCGAGAGGCGAGAGGTGAGAGGCGAGAGACGAGAGACGAGCGAGGCGACCAAGAGATCGCCTCAACCTCAAATTCCTAGGTGTTTGAGGCGACGTGTTCTCTCATAAATCACCATGAAAGAATAAAATGATAATATAAAGAAAATATTTAAGATAATCATAGTAAGACTTTGAGAAGCATCGATCATGCCCAACATGTAATGTCCTAAGACTATCTCCTGCTCATATAAGTAGTGAATGGGCTTAGGAATCATAAAAAATAAGAGAAAATGTGGCAGCATGTAAGAGAAAAAGGATAGTAGACATCGTTAAGAAAAAGCAGTACCACATAATTTAAAAAAACAAACATTTGTCATAGACATTATAGGGAAGTGCCTCAGTAAGTGAAGCGAACATGAGGCGAGGCAAGACGTTTTGGCTCCCCTCAACCTACTTTATTGCCTAGGCGAGCGAGGTGATTGCCTTCGATAACATAGCACGCTAGTAACATCTCCTGCCTCGAATATGCAAGAGCGCATGCTTGAGAGGTTATATGAAGTGGCATTATATGAAATGGGTGTATGATATCCACATGGTCCCTCCACCCACCGTAAATATGCAAGAGTGCGTATTTTAAAGGCTATACAGAGCGCATTATATGAAGTAGGTGATATGATATCCACATGATCACTCCCTCCATCATTGAGAACAAGCTGACTCTATAGCCGCTTCATTGTGCTCTACTATCACATCTTCCATTTCACATAATCCCTTCCCTCGGTCTGTCTATCACTGGGAATAAGGCGACCTTATAGCCACTTATTTGTGCTCTACTATCGCATCCTCAAGTTGACATAATCATTATCACCCTCTTTGTTTGACTAAAATTCATGCCAGTAAACTCAAGAAACTTCAGGAAAGTTTGATGACCTGCAACTCTTATGCGCAGCATAAAGAAAAGAAAATGGACATATAATAGAGGTGCAAGCTCCAAAGCCAAAGGGGATATCTAAAAGTTATGTAGTATCCTGATTTACCTTCCTCTAAATACATGCATCTCATCACCTGAGACACCAGTACAAAACCGGAGTGGGGAGATATGAACCCCTTCCCTGAGTTATTGCTTTGGAAAATACAGCCTAGACATTGAATGGAATAAAGATATCATGCCAAAGTGATATGCTTACTAATCAAAGGTCATAGTTCTGATTGAATGTCATCCTGTTAAAACAAAACATCACCTGTCAAGTTCACTGAAGTAAAAACCTTTTGTGAAGACATTGTTTTACCAGATGATTAATTTGTTCACTGCTACAGTCATAAGTGCTTTTGCAAAGTTGGTGATGTCCTTGTATGCCATTTAAGTGAGTTGACAGGGTAACATTGCTGAGTATCTGCCCCCTTTGAAAAGACAAAGATGTGTTAGTTGATATCAACTAAACACCTCCCTAAATCCTGATTCTTGCTGGTGACAGCCAGTGAGTTGTCCTTCACTATCTCCTAGCCCCAAACAATGCTGACATAAATATATGGCAGAACAGCATTGACCTAGGGCTTTTTCTACCCTCAAGCTGCCTCCCAATTCATCCAAAAAAATAGCGACTCAAGGTGTTAGCCTCCTTTAATGAGCACAAGAAGACGGTCCACCATGATGGCTGGTCACAAATGATCCCACTATGAGAAAAGACACACAAAAAAAAAGCATCTCTTGATCTCCAACTTGAGTCAGCACCCAGTCGTCATTATCATAAGAATAGCCATATCTTGAGATCACTCCAAGATCTCTTTCTCTCGAGTCGTAAGGCTTTATTCAGATATTAAGAAGAACCTTGCCTTGCACTGGGGGACGACAGTGCTCTGCAACCCAGCTCTCCCCAGTTCCATGACCTGCAACCACCCTACCTGAGGGAAGTATCGCAGGCCAGCTGTGCCACAGGGTTGGAGGTTTGATTTTTGTTATTACTATTGTGAGACATTTAGCACTGCATTTTTTAGTAGTCCGAAAACAGGAAGGTTTGTAGCCTACTTAAGGATTGGTTTGGGAATGGAAGAGCAACTGATTGGATTTGAAAGACAAAATAACAGACACACTAGAGTGCTCCAAGAGGGAGAGGGTGAGAGGCCCATGTCTGCAGCCCTTCTCCTCCTTCCCTCTTCCTTGCTTCCCTATTCCCTCTCACTCTTGGCACACTGCACACAAGCCCGTTTGCCACGCACACCATGCTGCATGCACTATCTCACCCTAGGGGTGTCAATGGGCCAAGCCCGGCCTGGCCCGACGATAGCCTAGTTTGGCCCGCACGTTGGCCTGGCCCGGCCCAGCCCGACCCGCAGTTTCTTTCCAAAGCCCGTGGGGTCCAACCCACCCCATAGGCGGGCCATTTCTCTAATTCGGATGAAGAAGAAGAACGGGGGAACAAGGTCCAGTCTAGCAATGACGACGACGACGGTGACGGCCAACGACGAGTTAGTGGAGGCCAACAAAAATTGGGGGATCGCTAGGGCACCTCAGTTGGCTTAGCCCCTCCGTCCCATCCATGGCGATCGTCCTCACCATGTTCTCCCCTAGGTGCTGCGCCACCTCCAGCATCAACTGGATAGAATGATCCAACACCTCCAGCACCGTCAGGACCGGCGGGCTTCGGCTTGGGTCGATGGCGGCGGCATTGGTGGGAAATGAGACGGCCACAGCCACTGGGAAGGCGGGCGGCTTGGCTTCCTCCGTCTTCCCCTGGGCGCTGGTGTTGGTGGCCCTCCTCCTGGCGACAGAGCAGCACGGCGCTACAGGACTTTATGGATGAGGAGGTGGACACCTAGCAACCGGTGCAGTAGGAAATTGAATTCCCTACACAAGAAGGGCAACCATCCGCCATGTCAAGTATTTCCTCCTCCTCCTCCTCCTCCACAGGACTGCCCATACCAGAAGATCTCAGAAAGCTACGATCTTTGGAGGTTAAATTTTCTATGGTCTTACCCCATCTTCAGGCGGTTCGCAGGGACGCTGATGGAGTATCCCTTAAAGTAGAGGAAGCGCCCGACAGTATAGACGGCGCCCAGGGCCGCCACCAGCACCAAGTGCTACAGGCCCCCTAGCATGAGCGTCACGAAGAATAGCGGCATCATCTCCAGCAAGTTCTGGTCCACCCTCTACTCACCATCACAGCATCACCTCATGAAACGATTCAAAAATGACAACAAAATCAAAACTTTCCCATACCCAAATGAAACAAAGATGAAATGTGATGAGGAATTTTTATTATTATTATTATTATTTTATTTTATTTTATTTTGTTGGGGGGGGGGGGGGGGGGGGGGGGGGGGTGTACCTAGACGTAGGTACCTGGTGGCCCTCCACCTCCAGTAGTCCATCGTGCTCTCCCACATCAAGTGTTGGGTCCAGATCTGCGAGTCCTCCCCCGCCGACCCCATCTACCTTTGCCTCCGATGCCGCGACATGAACCTCAAGACCTCCCAGACCGTCTTCGCCGGCCCCTACCTCAACCCCGCCGCCCGCGCCGCCTTTAATGTGGACTACAACCACTTCAATGTCGACCTCATGGCCCTCCCCTACGACCTCCCCAGCTTCGCCTTCCGCCAAGCCCGCCTCGCCGTCACCCGCCTCGTCTCCACCCTCTCCAGCTGCGTCGCCGAGAGCAAGCGCCGGATGCGCGCTGCTGCCGCCGAGCCCACCTGCCTCATCAACTTCTGGATGCAGGAAACCCTCCGCGAGATTGACGAGGCGGAGCACGCCGGGGCAACCCTGCCGCCTGAAGCCAGCAACCACAAGATAGGCGGCCACCTGAATCCGACGCTGAGTTGGCTCAGCCCGTGGCCCAAGTTCCCCGAGTCAGCCCATGGGCTGGAAAACTTTGGCCTAAGTTCGCCTACGGGCTCAAAACTAGGGCCCGAATCTGAATCCGTCTGTGGCCTAGCTTGTGAGCCCGCGGGCCAACCCGGCCCATTGACAGTCCTATCTCACCCCCTGCACAACCACCCGCCTACACCACGTGCACACTGCCTGCCCAGTGCACTGCCTCTTTCATGCACACACCGCACGCCAGAATGAGCCAGCGGGACACAGACCGCATGCACCTCCCCACCCCCCAATTGTGCACCCAAGTCCATCACGCATCTGACCAATCCTCATGCCCTTGCTCATCACATGCCTGGCATCCATCAGCAGGTTCGGGTAGTGGATTCGCCAGATCAGCCTAACCGGAGGGATTTGATCTGGTCTAGTAACTAAGTAATTCTATATGTATTGTTCGTAAATAAAGTTGTTTAAACTTTAGACATAATATAAAATAGACATAATACAAAGTATTTTATAAAAATATAAAAGCATTTCTCTA
Organism: Zantedeschia hybrid cultivar; assembly: GCA_030544215.1. Taxonomy (NCBI): domain Eukaryota; kingdom Viridiplantae; phylum Streptophyta; class Magnoliopsida; order Alismatales; family Araceae; genus Zantedeschia; species Zantedeschia hybrid cultivar. The sequence continues at coordinate 5,818,420 of JARZZO010000013.1, read as the reverse complement.
CAAAATACAGATATAATTAATAAATACACTATACATGGCATTGCTTTTTCCTTGATAGAAAAGGTCAAGGATGGGTTTAAAACCCTGTTCAGTTTTTGCAGCGGCATGTACGAACACTCAATAGTCCATAACAGGTCAATTTGGTCCTTTTCCCCCCTTTTTGGGCCCAAGCCATGCTCCTCTTTGGACCAGCATGGCCTTTTATTCTCTTTCTTTTTCAAATTCAAAGTAGGAAGATTGGATACTGGAGGCTAATTCAGTGTGGCCCCCTTTGACTCTCCAGATCGGCCAATCTTGCAAATAATGGACAGGAGGATGCCGACCATTGATTTGTCAAGTTAATCTGCTCTTCTATACTAGTGTCTCTGGCCGCTGAGAAGAGTAGAGAGGAAAAGGAAGGAGAAGGAGAATAAAGAGGAGAACTGGCAGCACCAGCCTGTTTCTGCTGCTCCCAGTACTCCAAGTCCCTGACACCCCTTCTACCAATTCGACCTAGAATCGGGAGGAACCAGCTACTTCTCCAAGTATCTCTCTCATTAAAAGAGTTCTGGAAAAGAAGTGCATGAACCATCCATTTTACCACTATGGCTCCACCTTTGATATCCATAGATTCCTGAGTTCATGCAATTTATTTAGCAAAACAAAATCTAAATATCTGTCATATAAAATATAAAAGGTTCAGAACAACTTTTGTACTCGTGAAAAAGAAATGATTCATCAAGAAGAAACTAGCAACTTACTGATAATGATGATGAGATAATCTCAAGCTGTTTAGCTACAGTATTGCGAGCATCTGATAGACTACGGCGAGTCACAAACATCATGTCAGAGAGCTTCCAACCCTGAAAATATTTGAAATTGTCCAAGGAGTCAACTCACTGGCAGAAGAAACTAGAAAAAAGAATCTCTATAAAACACAGATGAACTAAATAGGGGATTGACTAGCAAGTAATTATTATGACTATGGATATCAATTTTGGTGCAGGTACAAAAACTGTGGCAGAGAAGAAAATGTTGAGATGGATGTGCAGAAAGATTAGAAGGGATAAGATTCAGATGAGGATGTTGAGATGAATGTTACTTCATGTCTAACATGTTGGAGCTGCCACATTTGCAAAGTAATTACAAAGAACAACAGTCATTAAATCTTAACATGTAACAGATTGGTTAAGCTCAAAGAATACATGTTAGAGCTCCTTTTTGACAAGGTCTGATGCCAGATCCAGTAGGCCAACTCCACGGGGATGCACAGTCTGTGGGACATGGTTTGGGTGCCCAAGGTTGAACACCACAAATGTTGCCCACTACTACAAGCCACAAATGGGGTTATATGGAGCAAGAGGAGCATGAGAATTTTCAGAAAAGAAGCCATCGACCTGAAGAGAATCATTTCTTCTGTTTGTGGTAGAGTGTCTGTAAAGTGGAGCATTTGTAACTTTACGCTGCTCTTTTTGTTTCTTTTTATTTATTTATTTATTATTATTATTATTTAGGGGGAGGGGTTTACAAGTGGACACACCTTCTAGGTGTTTCTTTTTCCCCTTGCAAGGGGGAATTTTCTGATGGCCTTTTCACTCCTTTAGTCGTGCACTTCTCTTATTTTCTCATTCAATAAGGTCATTAGAAAACACAGCTGTGAAATTTACTAAGATGCTAAAGGACTGCAGTTTATCTGGAAGCCTGATATGAACGAGCATAAGCCTGATTGCAGACAAAGAAAGCCTTATGATATGTGGATAACAAAAAAGGATCAATAAGCTGTAACCACTCTGCAACTAGGAATCAGGATATCATCAACTGAACAACAAGGTTGTGAGTCATTCTAGCATAAGGATTGTACGTCCTTCAGATTTCCCATCAACCAGATGTGGATAGACATCATAACTAATGGATAAAGAGGAAAACTTCAAAAGTAGCCCAATAAGTAGATTGCAAAATGAGGTATATTCTGGGGAAGGAAAAATGGCTAGGTGGGAAGGAGTGGGCATGCACGGTGGGACAAGGGGCAAGTTTGTGAAATGACCTGCATTTCTTTTGAGAATACCAGTAGTCATAAAAGGGCTCTTTCAAATGTACCTAGGTGGTTGCCAATAATCACCTAGAATAGGACACTGCTCATAACTCAAACCATTACGGTAATAGCAACCAAACACAACACCATCAACAGAGAGATAAGAATGACAGAATAAAGTATCATTGGGCAGAACTAAACAGGTTATCTGAACTCTGGGCAATGGACCCCACCTGAATCTAAGTATCCAGGCAACAGCTCCTTTTATGACGTAAAAATGAAGGTGACAACAATCATAATTCATTACTAAGAACGAAAGGGTACAGAGATGACCAGAAGCGAAAAGAAAGAAACACAAGAAACAATACAAGCCCCAGAACAAAAAAGTAGAAGACATCACTTGTCAACAAGACTGACCAATCCCCCATGACAACTAATTTATCCAGAGAATAAAGTAGTTCAAAAGGACAGAACATAAAGGATAAGGACTATCCCTCAAGTAATCAAGTTCATCCATTGGAATGCCTTGAGAATCAAGAAGCAGTCTACATCGACCTTGATACCAGCAGACCTACCCCATTCCATCACCCAGATTAATGTTCTTCTGTGGATCTCAAAAACACTGTTGATTCTCGCCTGAATCTTCTTCTATTTCTCGCAAGTCAAATTGCCCATAACATGGCTGGAAGAAACAGAGACCAAACCTTTCTCTAAGAGATATCCGGACATTTGACAGTCCACCATTGCATAAGGTCTAACACATTTCAAGGCCCTTCCCACTGAACCTGAATATTTTTGCATAAGATCTTCCACTGAACAGAAATGATAACACAGTGACAGAAAAAGTGATCAAGATTCTCATACAAACCACAAATGATATATTGGAGTTCTATATTTGGAAAAAATTGTAAGTATATGGCATGTAGGAAGCCTTCCCAAACTCAATTGCTTAAGGAATATCTTAATTTTGTATGGAAGAAATTTGGACCAAACTAAATCTTTCCACCATACTCCTGTACCTCCATCTTGTAAGATTCTCATAAGGGCGTTAGTTGAAAATCCGCCCAACAACGAAGAAGATGAGTGGTGAAATAATGTCACCCTGCCTCAGACCTCTTGAGCTGTTAAAATAACCACAAGGTTCACCATTCAGCAAAATAGAAAATCTGGGGGTTGTGATGCAACTCATAACCCAATCGTTCCATTTTTTGCTTGAAGCCGATGAGACCCATAGTCTTGTTGACACACTGCCAGCTAACTCTATCAAATGCCTTTTCAAAATCCAATTTGAGGGCAACCCCTTCCCTATTACTATCATTAGTAGAAACCAATCAGATTTTCTATTAGGAAGATTTAGAAGACGGATCAAACTGTATTCTGATACTTTTTCAACCCCTTCTCCCTTAGGGATAGAACAATGAAGGTTGAGTAGAAACTTCGAACACTAAGGTTCACTTTGTTTGCAGAATAGCTTAAACCAGAATAAGATTTTGGAGATTTCTTAAATCAGAATAAGAGGTATTTTGATTTGGTAAGTTGTTAGTATTCCACCCAGAATAAGGAGAATTCCACTACGCTATTCCAAGTGATTTGGTAGGAATAAATGGAATAAGGAGTGAAATAAAGGGTAAAATTGGGGGAATTAGGCATTCTAGGTAGAGTTTGGGGAGTTGGGGGAATTGGGGGAACTAGGCATCCCCGCAATCAAACCAGAATAGGGCTTTATACCGGTTATTCCGGCCTTATTCCGCAAACAAAGTGAGAAGAGGTCTTTCCTGAAATTCCTTTACCATTCCCATCAGGTCCTCCTTGATGGTATCCAAAAAAACTGATAAAACCCTATAAAATCCATCCAACCCGGGGGACTTATTAGCATTCACATAAAATCCATCCAACCCAGGGGGACTTTAGCATTCATACTAAAAACCACTTCCTTGACTTCCTTTTCTTCAAAAGGGCTACATAACCATTCAGCTTGGCTACTATCAATGTTGGGATGAACCCCATCCTCCAAATGAGGTCTCCACAGATTATCTTCAGCAAAAAATTCTTTGTAGTATGAAATAAAGACATTCTGAATCTCCTTATTGGATTCCACTGTCTTGTCATTAACCTTCGCATGTCCCATCCTTAATGATCTTTTCTTTGCACTAGTGACAACATGGAAAAAGCTAGTATTCTTGTCTCCCTCTCTCAACCATCGCTCCTTAGCCCTCTGCTTCCACTTAATCCCTTCCCTGCTAAAGTATAGATTATACACTCCTCCTTGTGTTTGTTAAGAGCTTGATGATCTTCAATGGATAGATTTTGAGTATCAGCTCTAGTTTCTATCTCCTCTATTTTCTGTAGTAAGAGTTGCCTGGTTGCTAGAGCCTTACCAAAGATTGAGTACTCAATCTCTTAATAAAAGATCTGACACACTAAAAGTTTTTTGAAAAGGATACACAACCAACTTGTGCTGACGGAGATTCCTTCCACCATTTAATCTTTAAATTCCTCTTGGGCATGCCAAGCTAGCTTATACCTAAAAATTCTCTGTTTTTTCCCTTTTGCCTCCTATGAACAGAAGAATAGAAATATGATCAGATATAGGTCAGTTCAGTCCCTTATTCTGAGAAAGGGGAAATAACTTCAGCCAGTTGGTGGAAACAACCACTCTGTCTATTCTGGATTGAACACTATTTTACTGTAAATTTGATCAAGCAAACCTTATGTTGGGATTGTCCAAATCCACATGCCACAGTCCCTAGTCCAATTCCCAAAGCTTTTTATATCCTTATCCAAATTGTGACTTCCAGATCTTTCCCAAGGGAACCTCACATAGTTGAAATCCCCAAGAATACACTGTCTTCAAAACGGTTGTGCAGTCTGTAGAGGTCCTGAGAAAAAACTTCTCTTCGGTGATGGTTTTGAGGCCCATAAATAGAAGTGATAGCCCACTGATTATTAAAGTCCTTTGGGGAAAGCCTGACTGAAATGCTGTATTCTCCAACATTTCATATATCACCTTTAAGCCTGCAATCATTCCACAATCAACATTAAACTCTGCCCCACATTATTTCCCACAGCTGGGATTGCAGCCCATGGGATCCCCCTAACCTTTTAATCAGGATGTCATCAACACAGCTCGACTAAGTTTCCTGGATGCGAATACGATCCAATTTAAGGCTACAATAAACTCCATGATCTCTCTCTTCTTGGATTCCCCATTTGTTCTAGGTAAGGACATTCACTTAAGATTTGATTTTCTTCCCCCCTTTTTTTCCTCAAGACAATCCACAATTTCATTATTTTTAACAAAAGTCAACACCCTTTTCCCAATCTTCACCCCACCCCCTTGATCCCTCCTCTTAGAACAGTTCTGAACAGCATTTTTTCTTCTCAGCCTTTTATGAAGCTTCTAATTAGATCTTCCATGCCTTGAAAGGAAACTCCAATCATCCTCCCAAATTGAATTATGTCATCTGCCCAAATGTGTACCGACTTTGGGGGGACCATAGCAAGAGGAGTAGAAAATCCAGAGAACGGAACACAATCAGCAGAAGTGACACCTGGAGATCCCTCTTCCTTATCAAAAGAAATCTCCAAACCATTATTAATATGGTTGACTGGTCTCTCTCCATCAGCAGACAAATGAAGAGAGTTTGAGTGAAGAGTTAGACTCAAAGAGTTCTAAATCTTCTGACAGAATCTTTCTCGTAAGCATTTGAAGACCCCTTAGAAACAAGAGAGCCCACCAGCCTGTCCCCTTCCAATGACCTCTGATCCAATTTGCCACTGCTGCAGGAGCCAAATGGGACCAATCAGAAGGGTCTTATATCTGTTCTAAAGCACAGGTGCAATTTTGGATCATTCAGGAAGAGTCCCATATCTGTTCGCAACTGCTAGACCAGCTGGAGCCATTTCGGACCAGTCCAGACAGGTCCAGCATAACAGAAGCCAATGAAAAGGAGAGAAAGAGTCCCAAACATGGTTTGCCTAGGAGAGATGATCCTAGTCCATTCTTCAATGCAATGGAAAGATCATCCAACGAGGGGCGCTTTCAAGAGACCTAAAATAGCTAGGAATCCAATCTTTGAGACAAGAGGATGTCATGTAGGGAGGAAAGATCCGATCTGGGTAAAACTTGTAATTTTGTAAAAGAACAGGACCCTTAGGACTCACCCCGTAAGGTTAAAAAAACCTGACTTGGGAGATCCTGATAGCTTACCCGATAAGGACCTGGTTAAGGATCCCTTATGAAGACCCAAAACCTGCTGCCCTGCAACCTAGCACTGTTCATCTTCCTCACTCGAATGACTACCATTGTTTGCCACTCTCATCCTTGAATCAAGAGACCGGAGTGTTGTCTAAGGGTTAGGCACCTAGGAAGCCTACCCCACTCCATGGGCCTCAAGGAAGGCTACATCTGTTTTTTGGTGAGATCAACTTCCCCTGATTCTCTCCACCATCATCAATACCAGTTGCTAATAACAATGGATTCTGAGGAACCACTCTACCCCCTGGAGCAGACAGCAAGGGGATGATTCTCTTCACCTGAGCTTAGAAACTCCTAAGGCGAACAAGTAGGACTCGTTCAGTAGAAGTCCCTAAGAGCAGTGTTCGGTGCCCCCTGTTTTGCAATCATGCAACTTCCCCGATCCAGTCTTCCTGTCTTAAGAAGCTCTATAGGACTTCTAAGCTGCACCGACCCCTACCTAGGTCTAATGACTCGCTTTGTGGGGCCTCGAAGAAAGTTGCATATGTTGTTGGTGAGATCAACTTTCCCTTGATTCTCTCTAGATCTTCATCAAAAGACTTACCAATTCCCAATGACAGTCGGTTCTAAGGAACCACTTTACCCTTGGAGCAGACAAAAAGGGTGATTCCCTTCACTCTGACTTAGAAACTCCTGAGATGAACAGAGGACCCTCTCTACTTGCAGTTGAAGCTCCGACCCCCCACCCTGCCAGAGGAGAGACACCTCACAAACTCCCTAGACACACTGGCCCCCCGAAGCCCTCTCTGCAAGCACCAAAGGCAAACCTCCTTCCACACTGGAAGGGATGAGGAAGGAACCTTCTCCTTCTTACCAACTTCCTTCCTACTCCTCTTCACCTCCTGCCAACCTCCTCCATGAGTAACATGCTCAGAACCAACGACCCTTGCTCTGCCTGTCTTCAGCTCTCCTCTCCATTCTCAACTCTCCCCCCTACCTCTCTCCAGATTATGTTCCATCTCTCTCATATATTTGTCGACTACATGGCTAAAATTCTCCTAAGAACTAGTTTATGGTGTCAACATCAAAGAGACGAAAGCATGAAAGTGAAAAGGAATGAACAAATGGCATCACTGAACAGACACAAGGACAGGTGAATAAAATCAGCAAAACAACGTGACAAACGCAAATTTTAACAAAAAGAGGCAAATTTAAGTGCAAGTCACCATTTTTTATTAGAATTAGGGTAGTTTGTCTGGAATGTGAAATAAACAAATTCTGGTGATCTATGTTTTCTGGGATGTGAAATAAACGAATTCTGATGATCCATGTTTTCTACTGGTTTTATGAATGCATCCAGCCAGTAATTGTGCATTCATCTAGACTTATAATAAGGACCTTGCAATTATTTATTCATGGTAATGGCGGCATCACTGTTTTAAGAATCAGGATCAAAATAAGATCAGCGCTGGCCAATCCCAATGTCATCAAGATCTGCTGAAATTGGCCAGATCCACCAATTCGGGTAAATTTCTCAACTTCATAAAGGAATCCAAGGGAGTTGGGGATGTACCCTAACCCCATATGGTTTTCTTTTGTGTGTGTGTGCATGTTGGGTGGGCGGGTGTAGTTGTTGTGTGTGTGTGTGTGTGTGTGTGTGTGGGGGGGGGGGGGGGGGGGGGGGGGGGGTATTGTTTATGATTCTCATGGGTTGATCATTCAAAATGTAACTAGTAAAAATTAACTTTCTTAAAAGGAGAAAAAAAAAAAAGAAAAAAGACAGCCCAGTCCCATGAGACTCCCACCGATTGCCGAATGCATCCAGCCAGTAATTGTGCATTCAGCTAGACTTATAATACGTACCCTGCAATTATTTATTCATGCTAATGGTGGCATTACTGTTTTAAGAATCAGGATCAAAATAAGGTCAGCATTGGCCGATCCCAATGTCATCAAGATCTGCTGAAATTGGCCAGATCCACCAATTCTGGTAAATTTCTCGACTTCATAAAGGAATCCAAGGGAGTTGGGGATGTACCCTAACCCCATATGGTTTTTGTTTGTGTGTGTGTGTGTGTGTGCATGTTTTGGGGGTGGGGGGTGTTTATGGTTCGCATGGGTTGATCATTAAAAATGAAACTAGTAAAAACCAACTTCCTTAAAAGGAAGAAAAAAAAAAAAAGGAGACAGCCCAGTCCTATGAGACTCCCACCAATTGCCAGGCTTAGGAAGGGTCAGATGGGCATATCCTGCTCTTCTGTAGAAAGTCTGTTTTAACCCACAGCCTTGAGGTCACAATGGAGCAATCTTACCCATGACTTCAGATCATAAACTAATTTTCCTCGAGGATCTGAGAATACCTAGCCGAAGGTCAAAATCCAGCACAAACTATCCAGGAGAAGCAATCAGAGTCCGGAACTATCACCTGCCAATTACATAAATTCTATGGGGTGGAGTAAAGTCATGCCAAAAAGTTCTGATGTACGGACATGACCAAATGTGGCAACATCAGTTCAGGCAGGCCTATGAACATTAGGCCCATTTCCTTAATCGTACATTGCATAAGATCTGGGCAAAAACAACCCACTCCATTACAACGTGGTCTTGAAGGATTATATAATTATAAGTGATACCATTTGAACCTTAAGGCAGAAAGAAGGTGTGGGATCTACTTTTAATGGCATATTGTAGAAATTAACCTTCCCTCGTCATGCTTCCAAGATATGATTTTACTTTGATCAAAGCATCACATCTCACAGAACATGTCTGATACATTGTACAAATTCTCGAATAACATATTCATGCATCTAGTAAATCAGCCTCTGGCTCACAACAGCAAAAAATACATCAGCTGAGTGCTGTAAGCTTTTTTTTTAAAGGAAAGCTCATGTATCTTCAATAAATGTTGGGAGTCAAAATTTGAAAGCCTTCTGTAGAAAACATACAATTTAATGCCAAGGTATTTGACTCTCTCTAGTATAATAAGCCCTCTGATACTCTCCTCTTACCAAGACAAGAAATATATGTACTGCCCCCACGTACGCAGTTGGAGGTTAGCTAGGGCATATAAAATAGGATCAACATTATCTGAACATTTTTATGATGAAGAATTTGACAACTTTCACCATGAACATACTTTTATGCCAAGGTATGCCATTCAAAGTTGCAAGAGATTACCTTCCACCATATATATCCATACCCAAAAGCACCAATCACAACAATGGCTGTCACACTAAAAGTGCCAGAACCTGAAAGAACAAAGATAAGATGATCCATCTCCTTTCAAACCAGAAACAAAAGGTAACAATCATATGTATATCAATATAATGGCATGCCATGTCAGCAAAAACAAACTAACACAATTTATAGAATCAGCAACATAAAAAAGATTGCAGAAAAAAATGAGAACATTCGGCATGGATTATCGGATTGGTTTGTGCTTCTTTTGCTTAATATACATCACATATCTCGTTCAGAGTAGTTGATGATAATATCTTTTCTAGTTATTGATTAAAGGACAAAAAAAGACAGGCTAGGTCTGGTTGACCTCAGCCGGGTAGCATAACCAGAGGAAAAGACATGATATCTGTCGAAGTGAGTTTCAAAATCTTGAAGTATGTTTCTAGTGTGATCCTAACACAACATATCTAAAGCCCAAACATCATGATGTAGCCTATAAAACACTGCCTTTCTGGGATTATTTGTTTAGCATATGTCATGAATCCTGCAAGACAATAAGCACAGTAAATGTGCATACTCTGCAATGGTAAAAAAGTGAGGAACCAACAAGCCTTTTTCTGTAGCCAAACCTCACTCGTAAAAAGGCCAGATCCTACAAGATGTTGGAGCTAGTGACAGCAAATTGTTTCATCTAATAAATCTCATATCTTTGAAAGTGTATCCAATAAGGAAGAATGAATCTCAATGTTTCCTATCAGTCTTGAAGGAATCAACCACTAACAGCTATCTAATTGAAGGCGTGCATTCTGGTGTTTACATCTTCCCATATTTACAAAATGAACAGGGTGAATGGAGAACTTATTTCTCATGTGAATGACTAATAATCACCACCCTATTTTGGGATACAAGTGCCTCAAGGGCAACCAGGGCAATTTCGTATGCTATTTGGGGATGCACATCATAAAGAAGACAATATTAATACAAATATAAAGGGACAGAGAGAGTTGCAGTATTTATTAAAGGATGCAAAGGGAAGGTACAATGAAGGGGATGTCTCTCAATGAAGGCAACAATGAGGCCCATCCAAGAATTGAAGAGAGTAGAAGGATGTTGTTGTCAGTGGAGTTTTGGACTTTCTTACTCAGGTTTCTTAATCAAGTTTGTTTATCTTTCTTTACAAGTTTTAATGCAGTTTCCTATATGAGGTACCTCACCTCGTCATCTTATTGTACTACGTCTGTTTATTTCTAATAAAATTGGTGGTATGATCCACATTTTATTTCAAAATAATCACCACCCTAGTGTATAGAAAAGAGGCTAGAGCATGGAATCTGCTTAAGGCACCAGCAAACAATTCCAGAAGTCCTTTTACCTAAACGAGCACAGAATTTTCTTTTCCTAATGATATTATAGAAGCCATTAACATCCACATCATTTGAGTTTCACAACAGCCAGGGACCAGCCAATCCAGGACTTGAAGTGGCAGAAAAATTTACTATACTCTACGAAGGATTAGCCTATCCAGGGCTTCGTTCCATTCATGATCATGCTTCCAGTATCCAATTTGAAATTGTATAAGAAGAATCTAACAATAAGGATTGTTGTCAGGCCTGCCTGATTTTGTGTTTCTAATAAACCTAAAACTAACCCAACCAACAAATGGCACCATATGCAATTGCAAGGCTCCCATACATAACATGTAAGTCTTGAGATCCAGCCCCAGTAACTCCTTAGGATGGATAACATTCCCCTTAATTTAGACAATCTAAAGTTGAAAAATAATGTCAAGATCCAAAATAACCACCTTTTCAATAATAGTTTATTAACAAGGCTGCTAAATATAGAGAGGTAGATCCCAAATTTCGACAGTATAGTTGAAGGTAAGTTTTCCTCTTTGTATAGAATATCAATTTAACATGGCCACAGGAATGTGGGATACTGAAAGTATCATTCTAATGGAGTACACAAACATTATATCTAAATTAGTAAATGGAACATCTAACCACAATTTGTGCAGACGACAAAACAGCGGGTATAAGACGGATGCCAAGGCTTAGGAGGTTGCAGTATGAGGACACTGGGGAGTTGGCGGCAAGGAATTCCGGGTCGGGTCGGGTCCCCGAATCAGGACCCGGCGATCCCAACCCGACCCGATCTGGATCGGCCAAGTCGGTCGATCCAGATGAAGTCCGGCCGGTCCGACTCAGCCGGATTAAAAAAAAAAAAAATCCGAAAAAACCAGGAAAAATCAAAAAAAAATACATACATATTATTCAATGGATGTACAATAACAATAAATACAATTCATGTACATCCATTAAAAATAAATATTAAAGACAACTAACTCACTAATAATTTTTGTTGTACACTAATTAAAAAGACATTATTGTTGAAAAATACCTTAGAAAGATCACATTTGTGATCCTTCATCATCCGGCTCATAAGTTTGAGCTGGCAGGTCATAATCTGCCGACATGTATGCTGCATATCCATAGCCAAACAATGAACTAACGAGGTCTTCAAATCCTTTTTGAATACCTCTAGGTGTATAAGCTTGTTGGCTTGAACTTTCTCCTAATTGTGTTAGAGGGACAAAAATGTCATACTGTATAGGTGGAGGTCCAGAGTACCTCTCAATAGTGCTGTTGATGTCTGAATACGGCAGTGTAGAAGGATGAAAAATGGGCGGATAAGAAGGTGCATCTTCTCATGGGGGCCAATCATATCCTACCTATCTTTGTTGGCCTTCAAATTCCCTTTGTTATCCTTGTCTTTGGCCTTGAGTTCCTTCAGAATGACTAGAAGGTACGGAGTAATCTTCGTACCCTGTGTAACTGCTCCCAAGTGCAGAACCTGCTGATAGTCCAACAACAACAACAACAGCGCCATCACCATCTCCATCATCATCATCATTATCCTCAGTGGAGTCATCACTCCCCACTTGGCTTGTTTTCCTCAACCGCCTTCTTCTACGCCTGTAGGTTTGTCTTTCTGCCTCGTACATACTAGCCAAGTGAGATGGTAAACCTGGGGTGTCCTCGAGTGTCTCTCCAGTCTGCTGAACTCTCCCTTCTTCTTCTTCCGATGGGTCCACTCGTTGTTTAGACTTTCCTTTTGATTGTTTTTCCTTTTGCAGCTAGATGACTGCAGTGAAGGTCTCGCTGGCCCTTTCTTCTTTGTGGATCCACCTGAGTAGCTGATCTCCTGAGTGTTGGCTGAGAGGCAGAAGTTCTAGCAGTGTCTGCTAGTATGGTTAACTTTCGACGCCTCTGAAGAACAAGTGCACCTCCTTCTTGTGTTGCCTAAAATTCAGGATCTCGAGTAACTACTGCATCTAATTCACCTCCTGCCCAACTCCAATCCTGAGGATCAAACTCAGACTGTGCATCTCCTGATATGCCAGCAAGATGATTTTTTAGGCGATAGACGCCACCACCCATCTCATTTCCACACCAGTTGCATTTAACCCTCCTTCTAACACTGTCCACTAGTGTACAATACTGCCAAATAGGATCAACACCCTGCTGCTCCACATCATGTTCATGATATCCTTGCTATGCCATATTCCTGCATAACATAAAAACACAAAAATGCAATCAGGTTCTAACCTTAATTACAGTAATCATACAAAAGTTCCAATTTTTAACCCTTAATTAGGGTTAATTTAAACTAATTAACGCTAATAACATGAAATTAATGCGAAAAAATACACAATTATGTTTTAATAAGTTCAATTGAGTGTTTGGCACACTCAATTGAACCTTTATTATAGTAATCATACAAAAGTTCTAATTTTTAACTCCTAATTAGAGTTAATTTTAACTAATTAACGCTAATAACATACAATTAATGCGAAAAAATGCACAATTATGTTCTAATAAGCAAGGTTTAAAAACTCGGCTCGGATCGGCCGAGTCGGAGCGGTTTTAGGCCGACCGTGCCGATCCCGAGTAACCTGGCCGAGTCCAGGCCTCAGATCGGCCGGTCCGAACCGGATCGAGCGATCCGGGACCGGATCGGGCCGGGTCGGCTCGGATCGGCCCGACCCGGCCCCCAACGGCTAGTTTGACTAGCCGTTGGGGGTCAAACTAGCCGTTGCTGGCCGTTCCCAAACGGCCAGCAACGGCTAGTTTGGGCCTTGGGGGTCTATTTAAACCCCCCCAAGGCCCTCCTAAGGCTCCACAATTGCCATTTGAGCCTCCTAACATTCTTGCTCTCTCTCCCACTCTCTCGATTATAGAATTCTCTCTCCATCTCTCCCACGAGATCACTTCTAGTCTACTACAAGCTCCGCGATCTCTCATCTTCTTGTGCTGTGAAGGAATGGCATCTCAAGGTGTTGCTGAGCGGTCATCTGGGAATCCTCCTAGTGCTGATCCTGCTTGGGGTCATTGCACACCGGTGGACATGGGCCAAAGAAAGGTACAATGCAAATATTGCAACCGGGTTGTCTCTGGCGAGGTCTACCGATTCAAACAACATCTTGCTGGAATAAAAGGTGAAGTTGCAGCATGTACTCGAGTTCCTTCAGAGGTTAGGATCCAATTTCGAACTTACATGAAGAAGAAGGAATCAAGCAAAGCAAGTACTGCCAGAAGAAGACAGGAAATTCGAGAGGAATTGTCTGAACCAGCGCGAAGGTCTGATGCTGGAGTCCGGCTTGGTGGAAGTAATCAACCTATAAATGTTGATGATTGGGATACAAGTAAGTTTCTTATTTAACTTATTTTCATGTTCTTCATTTAACGTTTTCAGACAAATAGTTATAGTAGATTATTTTTTTTTCTTTTACATTTAAAGCTGAATTGCGACGTGCAATGGAAGCAAGCCGGCGGTCCTTTGCAGATGAGGACTTATTTCGACACACTGGAAGATATGGAGGACAAGGAAGTGGCTCCACACCTTCTGCACAAGGGAGCACTAGTGCCGGCATGAGCACTAATGTATGCGAGGAGCTGCCTCAGGAGTTCACTAGAGCTTGAGATCCTAGAGTAGGTCCAATAGATCTCTTGCTCACCAAGAAGAGGGATAAACAACCTTCTATTAGTGTTGCATTCAAGAACTTAAAACTTTGTAAGGAGAAGATAGGGAGAGCTACATCTAGGTGGTTTTTCTATAACAGTATTCCTGCTAATGCGGCCAAGGGGCCATATTATGAGTCCATGATCGAGACCATACAAGAAGTTGGCAAAGGGGTTGAGGGACCTTCTCCATATGAGATATACAACAAGTACTTGGATATGGAAGTTGATGACATCCGAACATACATTAAATCATTTGAAAGGATCTGGGATGAGTATGGATGCACTTTAATGTGCGATGGATGGACAGGTACATAAATCTTATCTTCAGTTTCTTATCTTATCTTCATTTTTTCTTAATCAGAATGGGTCTCTTTCTGATTTCTTATCACGTTTGAAACTTTACAGGGATAACAAGAAGAAGTATGATCAACTTCTTAATTTACTGCAAAGCTGGAACCGTATTTTGGAAGTCTATTGATGCATCTGGAAAAATAAAGAATGCCTAGTACCTGTGTGAATTAATGGATCAAATGGTGGAAGAAGTGGGCGAAAAAAGGATTGTCCAAGTGGTTACGGACAATGCAGCGGCGTTCAAGTTAGCTGGACAAATGTTGATGCAGAAGAGAGAACATCTATATTGGGTTCTCTGTTCTGCTCATTATATTGACTTGATGTTGGAAGACATTTGCTCTGATCCGATGGTAAATGGAGTGGTCAAGAGTGGTCGATTTATCACGACATTCATTTACAACCACAACAACATTCTGGATATCATGCGCACACATACTCATGGAAGAGAGTTGCTTCGTCCGGGAGCCACCAGGTTTGCATCTCAATATATCTCTCTAGATAGTTTAAGTCAACAAAAGAACAACTTGATTAGGATGGTGGCATCGGAAGATTGGGAGAATCACATATTGCGGCATGTACCAACTAAGGTCAGAGAGAAAGGTAAGAAAGTGGCTGATCTAATTCAGTCTAGACCCTTCTGGAGGGGGGTGCAAGCGGTGTTAAATATTGTAGAACCGCTTGTCCGTGTCTTGCGATCTTGTGATGGAGAAAGAAGATCGGATATGGGATATTTATATGAAGCTATGGACAGAGCTAAGGAGCTCATTCAACTGAACAACCCAACAACCTTTGTGAAGTGGTGGGACATAATAGACAGACGTTGGGAACACACTTTACATCACGATCTTCATGCAGCTGGTAAGCTACTAACTTTCTATATGTATTAGTTGTATACACATTTCTCTTAAGTAATAACTAACTTCGACTTATTTATTTAGGTTATTTTTTCAACCCTCAGTACATGTTTAGAATTGATGGGAAGAAAAATAACTATGATAGTTGCTCGGAAGTGTTGATGGCGCTAAGTCTGTTATTAAGCGCATGCTTGCAGATGAGGACAGAGCAATAATGGCATACAAGCAAATGCATGATTACAGAATGATGTTATACCACTTTGGGACAAGTACTGCTCAAAAAGCTGCCAAAATTTTGAGTCCAGGTTTGAAAATTATTAACTAGATGTTCTACTTAAATTTTAATTATAGCTTGCACATTGTTGACATGGCCAATTTTCTATTTACAGCTGACTGGTGGCTAGATCATGGAAAAGCATATGGGTATGAAGATCTAGCCTATGTTGCAATTCGGATCTTAAGTCAAACAACCTCTTCATCAGGCTGTGAGAGAAACTGGAGCACCTTTGGCTTGATTCACACCAAGCAAAGGAATAGATTGAAGTCGAGCCGTCTAGAGAAGCTAGTATTCTGTCATTATAACATGAGGTTGAAGCTAAAAAATCTGGAGCTCATAAGGAACCTTCAAAGGTAGGAGAAAGAGAGAATTTCCGGACAAGCCACAGAGACAACACATGCAGAAGAACCCATAGACTTGGATGAGCTGTTCGAGGAGCAACATCCACTAAATGCATAGGTTGATGCAAGCACCTCAAATGAGTCTGAATTCAACCCAAATGATCGGGAATGGGCGGAAGGTGAGTTAGATAATGTTCCATTACTTACTGATTTTCAACCTCCTTCTCCAAAACGTCAGAAGAAGAGCAAAAAACAAGCACCAAGCAAAAGGAAGAGTGGTACTGAAATTCAAATTGCTGATCTGGAGACTATCGAGGAAGATGATGAAACGCCAGAACCAAGTGATGAGGTCCAATATCAAACCTCAAATGACTCGACATCAAAGACGAGCTCCGACAGTTCTGAGGATGGCGGAGATGCTACCAGTGCCCCAGCCCCAGCTCCACCAATTCAATTCACTGGAGAAGAAGAATACACACATGCTACCCAAGATGAACATCATGGTAGCAGAGCAGGACGTGAAGAATCTTCCATTCAAACATTCAACAGATCAAGGAGGAAGGACAAAGGTAAAGCTCCTCAGGAATATCAGGAGCAACTATCAGATGCATCATCATATTCTCCATACGAAGGGTATAGTCAGCCTACTGGATATATAGTTTACCCTCCTCAACATTCTGATACATCCGACTATTTAGGGGGTTGTCTAGAATATCCACAATTTTCAGTCATTTATACCAATACGGATGACTATAGCCGGTATGTGATGCAATATGAACAATACTACCAGAGCTATATGTCATGGGCTGATTATGTTAGCCATATGTTCATTCAGTATAATGTACGTTTGGAATAAATGTAAGTTCATAATCATATATGTAAGTTTATTCAAGGTTTTTTTGTCCAACAATATCTTATGTACTTCAAATCAATGTATTTCAACACAATTATGCATTAGACTTGTGTTTTATATTTTTTCCACATTTTTTCATATTTTTTTTCTATTTTTTTCTGCTATCCAAACCAGCCAAGCCTGACTCAGCCAGGATCGGCCGGGATCGGATCCGATCCGATCGGTTTTGGACCGGCCGATCCGGGACCCGATCCCGGGTTTCTTAACCTTGCTAATAAGTTCAATTAAGTGTTTGGCACACTCAATTGAATCTTAATTACACTAATCAAACAAAAGTTCCAATTTTTAACCCCTAATTAGGATTAATTTTAACTAATTAACACTAATAACATACAATTAATGCAAAAAAATGCACAATTATATTCTAATAAGTTCAATTGAGTGTTTGGCACACTCAATTGAATCTTAATTACACTAATCATACAAAAACTTTAATTTTTAACCCCTAATTAAGGTTAATTTTAGGAATTTTGTTTAATCAACATGCTAAAAAAATTTTAAACCTAAATATTAATAGATCTACACAATCATACATCATTTCTAATTTTTTGAGAATTTAAAACAAAAACAGATCGAAATATACCTAAACTCGGATCGGGATGCGAAAACAAAATCCGATGTCAACGGCGGCGGTGACAGCGACAACAGCGGCGGCGATGGCTCCCGGACGGCCGGCCGACGATGATAGGGTGAAAATCATCTCCTTTCGGTCGAGATCTCAAAGAAAGAGAGAGAGAGAGAGAGAGAGAGAGAGAGAGAGAGGAGAAAGAAGAAGATGGCGGCGGCAGGTCTACGGCGGACGGCCAGCAGCGATGGGGGACCGGCGGCGGTGGCCGGGGGAGGGGCTGGGGGAAGGGCAACAACCAGTAGCAGAAACGTTGCTAGATGCTGGCTCCCGATCCCTCCTTAAGGGGGGATCCTGGAGCGCGCCCAAATCAAGCCAAATCGGACCGGACCGGCCAAATCGGCCAGTCCGGACCTAATTTTGTCCGATTCGGGCTGATTCAGCCCGTTTTTTTTTTGTTTTGTTTTTAAATCAGTGAGGGGGAACAGTAAAATCCCCCCCAAATCGGATCGAGACCCGCTGATTCCGATTCAAATCGGAATCGGCCGACTCCGCAATCCATAGTTAGCGGAGCTTCCACTAATACTGGAGGGACACTTGCCTAAGGCCCAAAGGAAGCACCTACGGATGTGGATACGGGAGAAGGATGGTTTGTTTACAGTCAGATCAGCATACCACTATATTGCAGACGGAGGGTTGCGATAGCCCATGGCTTTGTGTTACGGGTGGGTGGTGTGAGCACCCAAGGGGGAGTGTGAGTCCCTCGACCAGCTAGAGTTGCTAGTGACTTTAGTCCCACATTGGATTCTACAAAGAGTTGGACCGATTTATAAGAAAAATGCCTCCTATCTTAATGCCTAGGTTTTTGGGAAGGGCAAAAGGTCCATAACAAATGGTGTCTGAGCCCAACTTTATCGTCCAATGTGGTGTATCAATACACCATTACCTGCTGCGCATGAACGGGCGTAACTTCGATCGGCACCTAGCTGACGAGGGAGTCGGCCTTTTAAAGGGGAAAGTATTGTTACGGGTGGATGGTGTGAGCACCCACGGGGAGTGAGTCCCTCAACCAACTAGAATTACTAATGACTTTAGTCCTACATTGGATTCTATAAAGAGTTGGACCGACTTATAAGAAAAGGGCCTCCTACCTCAATGCCTAGGTTTTGGGGAAGGGCAAAAGGTCCATAACACTTCACATGTATGGAAAAGTCCCCAATAAAAGTATAGGTGTTGATGAGAAGGATCTCTCATCAGAGTCTCCTTGCATGTGAGCAGCAGCAGTGACTAGCAGAGTGTATGGACAAAATCAGGACACAGTAGTTTGTGTGGAAACGACAAACCCTTGATCATTTATTCCTAGGCTGCTGCTCCGTAGAACCTTAAATGCAACTTCTTTGCAAAGCTGGATTAACCTATAAGGTCCCCAATAAGGTGGAAAGATTGATTTTAGTTTTGCATCGGATGTGGACTTTCAAGGGTGACTGTAAGGTTTGATGGCAGTGCAAGTGACTCTTGGGCAAATTGTGGGGAGCCGAAATGCATGATTCTTGACAATCAAAGTAGGTCTTACAAGATAGTGCTTATTTTCATTTGTAACAAAGCAAGGAGGGTGACAGTCTTTTGTGTTATGGAGGAGCTAGAGAATACTACAGTGTTCCAAGTCCAGATAAAGGAGGAAGGTTGCGGTAGGTGACAGTCAGCGTAAAAATATTGTCACATCTCATGATATGGATTCAATCAAAATTAACCTTGGGGCATCCTTTACTTACAACGTGCTGCACCGGATCCTGGGTGGAGTGAGAAATAGGCAAGGGTTGAAGGCGTTCCCCGCAAGCGACGCGCCACGTCGGCGCCCGGATGTGGTATTAAATGAGCAAGGGTTCCCACATCATGGACGGGTGTAGATAAGGAAACTAGTCTATAGAACCGAACAGAGAATAGGACACAAGACAAACTTAGAGAATAATAGATGTTACTACAGAAAGAATTCTACGAAAGTGCAGGTTGAAAAGAGGATCAGAGTAGGTTCTTAGAATATAGGGTCTCTTACTGAAAAGTTGATAGAACTTCTTGACACCATGGAGAGAAGAAAAGTCAATATTGCTTGCATTCAAGAGACTAAATAGGTAGGAGAGAAAAGTAAGGAAGTGGAAAATATAAGTTACAAATTGTGGTATACTGGAAGGAGAGAAATAAGAATGGGATAGATATTATTATTGATAAGACTTTGAAGGATGCAGTGATAACTGATAACGGTGAGGAGAGTAGGAGATAAGATTATCCTAGTGTGATTAGTTATAAAGGGAGATGTGATTAATGTAGTTAGTACCTATGTTCCACAAGTTGGATTAGATAGTGAGAGTAAACGGAAGTTTTGGAATGATATAGATGACCTTATGCAAAACATACCAAATGAAGAGAATATCTTTATTGGTAGGGACCTCAATGGGCATGTAGGAAGTGAACGCCAGGGTTATGAAAAGGTTAATAAAGGTTTTGACTTTGAGACTAGAAATGATAAGGGGAAAAGCATCCTTGATTGTGCTATGGCCTATGACCTTATACCAACAAATACTCACTTTATAAAAAGAAAATCTCATTTAGTGACTTTTAAAAGTGGACAAAATAGAAACCAAATTGACTTCCTTCTAATAAGGAAAATAAATCACGCTTTATGTAAAGATTGCAAAGTTATCTCCGGAAAGGCCTTAACAAGTCAATACAGGTTAGTAGTCTTAGATATTAAGATCAACAGATGGTCGGATACATTTAGAAGGAAAATGATGCTAGAACTAGATAGTAGAAATTAAAAGGGATGAAACAAGTGATGTTTAATAATGAACTTCTCAATATAGGTGATTGGAAGTCAAATCTGGAGGTCAATACTATGTAGATAGATATGGCCTCAAATATTAGAAAAGTAGCTGGAAAAGTGTTCGAAGAGTCTAAAAGACATGGCCCACCTGCGAAGGAGAGGTGGTGGTGGAATGAGGAGGTACAAAAGGCGGTGAAGAGTAAAAGAGAATGGTATAAAAGATTCTCAAAGTGTGATAATAATGAGACTTATGAACAATACAAGATAGCAAAAAAAGAAGCAAAAAATATTATTAGTCGAGTAAGAACTTAGGCCTTTGAAAAGATGTATGAGAAACTTGAAACTAAAGAAGGGGAAAAAGATATTTATACATTGGCAAAGATAAGAGAGAAAAGATGTTGAGATCTTAACCAAGTTAGGTGTATCAAGGATAGTGAAGGAAAGGTTTTAGTAAAAGATAAGGACATTAAAGAAAGATGGAAAAGTTACTTTGACAATCTTTTTAATGATAATCATAGTGGGAACATAATGAGTATAAAATGTACAACAGAGCGTAATGTGAACTATACTAAGAGGATTAGATTTTCGGAAGTCAAAGAAACATTGAAGAGGATGAAAATAGGTAAAGCTTGTGGTCCTGATGGAATTCTTATTGAAGTGTGGAAATGTTTAAAAGATGTAGGAGTGGAATGGTTGACCCGACTGTTTAACAAAATCATAGTCTCTAAGAAAATGTCAGATGAATGGAGGAAAAGCACTCTTATACTTATTTTTAAAAACAAATGAGACATCCAGAACTGTTCAAATTATAGAGGAATTAAGCTCATGAGTCATACTATGAAGCTGTGAGAGAGAGTTGTAAAACATCGTTTACGTTGTGACACAACTATCTCGACCAACCAATTCGGCTTTATGCAGAGTCGATCAACTATGGAAGCTATCTTTCTCATTAAGAGTTTAATAGAAAAATATAGAGATATGAAGAAAGATCTACATATGGTGTTCATCGATTTGGAGAAGGCCTATGATAGAGTTCCAAGAGATGTCATGTGGTGGGTGTTGAAGCACAAAAAGATATTTACTAGGTACATACAAGTATTAAAAGACATGTATGAAGAAGCAACTACTAGTGTCTACACGGTTGGAGGGGAAACAAGATATTTTCCTATTTTCGTTGGAGTGCATCAAAGATCAGCAGTAAGTCTTTACATTTTCACATTAGTTATGAATGATTTAACAAAAGATATACAAGAGGACATTCCGTAGTGTATGATGTTTATGGATGATATTGTGTTACTAGATGAGACGCAAGAGGGAGTTAATAGAAAATTAGAACTTTAGATAAACATCTTAGAGTCTAAGGATTTCAGGTTAAGTAGAACTAAGACAGAATACATGTATTGTAAGTTTAGTGAAGGTCGGATGGGCGAAAAGGAGGGAGTTAACTTGGATGGGATGGCAATACCCCAAAGCACTCATTTCAAATATCTTGGTTCGATCCTCCAAAAAGACGGAGGGTGCGATGAGGATCTTAGTTATAGGATTCAAACAGGATAGGTAAAGTGGAGACTTGCTACGGGAGGTCTTATGTGACCGCAAGATCCCAATGAAACTGAAAAAAAAAATTCTACCATACGGTGATAAGACCTGCAATGTTGTATGGTAGCTAGTATTGGGCGATGAAAGGGCAGCATGTCTCCAAGATGAGTATTGCCGAGATGAGAATGTTAAGGTGGATGTGTGGACATATTAGGTTAGATAAAATTCGCAATGACTATATTAGAGAAAAAGTGGGAGTGGTACCAATTGAGGACAAATTGAGAGAAGAGAGACTGAGATGGTTTGGGCATGTTAGACGTAAACCTAAGGAGGTTCCAGTTAGAAAAGTGGAGCATATTAGGATAGATGAGGGGAAGAAAGGAAAGGGTAGACCTAGATTAACTTGGAAGAGGGTAGTAAAATATGATTTGGATGGTTTAAACCTTTCAGAAGAGGTAGCCCAAAATCGTTTAGAGTGGAGACAGAGAATCCATATAGCTAATCCCAATTATTTGAGATTAAGGCTTGATTGAGTTGAGTTGAGTGTGTGTGAGAGGGGGGGTGGAGCGGGGGTTGTGGGGTGTGTTGCATAGAGGAATTTTTGAGAGCATATTGATATTACACTTGTATATCCCCCTTCTTTTCCAATTTAATGAATTTGTGTTACTATCCACTTCAGGATTCAAAAAAAAAAAATGACCAGACATGAAAACAAATGGCATAAAACATGACAGAAGCAAGCAATCATATATTTTGAATTTGGATGAGGGTTTCCCTTCTCTTCTAGAAGAGGGGGTGTGAACACCACAATTCCCAAGTAAATGAGAAATTACAAAGTATGAACTATAGCCCAGAAAAATCTCTTCCCAACGACCTGAAAAGCTATACAATCAAAGGAAGCATAACATGCCAAGAGTGTCAAGAAAGTATTGTGGGCCAGAAAGACAGACAAGGAGTCAAGCAAAAGCCTTGAGCACAAGATAAACAGATGCAAAGTCCCTGACAAGAATCCAATAAGAAACAATACAAAGAATGACAAAGATCAGATGAAAGAAAACATGAGCAGCTATGTCATTCAAAACCTGAATTGCTTCCAGTGACAATTGTAACCGGCCCAGATGACTGCAAGCTCTGCAACTGCTTACGAAGGTTGTTGACCTACAAAAGGAGCAAAATGATTACAGATCTGGTATTGCAAATGCAGTTAACATCGGTCAGAACAAATAGAGGGTTTCTGCTTTTTAGTCCCTCTAAGCTACTTACTTTAGAAAACTCCATGTAACCTCTATATATAGTTAAAAAAACTCCCTGTAATCTCACTTTTATTTGGAAAGTACCCTCAAAAATTCAAAAAAAGTCCCTGAATACTTGGAAAAACTCCTTGAAAAAGGGTCTCTACCAAATAAAAGTGATATTATAGGGAGTTTTCACTAAATATAGAGGTTATAAGGAGTTTCATGTAACCTCCGTATTTAATACAAACTCCCTGTAATCGCACGTTTACTTGAAACTTGAAAGTACCCCAAAAATTCAAAAAAAAACTCCCCAAATAGTTTGGAATATTTTGGAAAAACTCCTTGAAAAAGGGTCTCTCCCAAATAAATGTGATGGTATAGGGAGCTTTTACTAAATATAGAGGTTACAACTTACAAGGAGTTTTTTTTTTCTAAATTAACTAGATTAGAGGGGCTAAAAGCTAAAAAAACCATAATTAAAGTACTATGATCCGCTTGCAATTTAAGCATGTGTATTCAACAAATTCATATTTTCAGTAAAAAAATTATATTATGAATTTTATACGTTTATATTATAGTTTAAAAGCAGAGTTTTATATATCTAAGAATTGGTGATTCTTCTTGATTTTTCACAAACTTTTTGTGGTTTTCCCAATTTACAATTTATCCTGGGGACCAATTTTCCCAGAACCCAACTTGGTGATGCTGGCCCAAGTAGGCCCTAGGCTCTGTCACTGTGTTGCAGATTCTCTGTCCTCCCCTTCATCCCATTCACAAAGATCACAAACCCCATCCAAGCTATCCATAGCATTTAACATTTAGTTCTCTGACCATCCAACTCCCTCCTATCCCTAAGAGTCTCAAACTGATAAGGGAATGAAGAGATCATAAGGGAGAGGATGCAAGGAAGAGGAGAGAGAAAGGTCAAGGAAAAGAAGGGACAGGAGGGCAAAAAGAGGGAGCGAGGAGCCTTTCCATGGGACAAGGACCAGTTCAATGCTTCAAGAGAGCATTTGCAGGAAGCTGCAAGGAGTTGGTGGTCTGTCAACAGTGCAAGAAAGAAGGGCACATTGCTAGATACTGTGTTGGGTATTTGCCACTCTAGCTAGTGCCGGTGGGAATGGTGGTGTCTGCTGTGATCCATCCTGATAAGAAGGCACTCTTGTGTTGCTGAAATGAGAGATAGATTGAATTCTATGGGCTATCTTGTGTCCCTATCTCATCCTTGGATGTGGAAGGGTGTATCCATCACCTCCTTTGATCTTCGAGATCCTAGAGTCAAGATGGGGGTGAAAGGACAGATGGACAATATGGCATGTGGCAGTAGATTCTCGTGTTGCCTGTTTCCCCTACAAGAGTGAGGTACATGGGAGACTCTGAAATTGAGTTTCATATTTCTAGAAGAGCCATGGGCAACTGTGAAGGGATGCAATCTAGCAATGGGGATACTTTGTGGTCAATAAACTGTGCCTGATGTGCATTGCATTCCATGACATTTTGCTGCACTACGGAGATCGAGCACAATCATCAGTCTGGCAGACAAGCTCTGTCACATGATTCAAGTGGATGCAAAGGGGGTTTAAGGAATACAAGAGATCTCTGGGCTAGGGCATCCATTGTTGTCAAGGTGAACCCTTTTCTTCCCAAAATCTCTCAGCAGAGCATTGGAGGTTCATGTTCAAGATTAGGGTAACCAAAATATGTAGGAGCTCCCGGCTATACCAAATAGCAAGAAACCAAGAACTAGGGTGGTGTCAGGAGAGGGCAGCAGCGTTGTGTTAAAATGTAGACATGAAACCCTAGCTTAGAAAGGCTAGGGGAACTCGGGAAGACAACTGGATCAAGGGTGGTTGAACTTCTCAAACGGGGCATCATGAGCAAGACCGATCAATAAACTTATTCGGTTCCTGTGAGTTCGAGTGGGACAACATCATTTAGGCCTAGGATGTGGATTTGAATTTGAATTTCATTTCAAATCAGAGTCTGCCATTCGCTATCAGGGTGGCATACATATTGGAAGGAACTTCAGGCTTGGATGGGTTCGTAGATCTGGAGTCTGATCCGCTGATGGATGTCATTTCAAAGGGTAGGCATGATGTACCAATTAGGGACTTTCTCTTCGTTGGCCCTGTAGAGGAAGTTGGTGTTTCACTTTAGGACCAAGGAATGTAGGATCCACATGGATCGGATCGGATCAGTCAATCTGAGGTTTCGATCTGAACCAGTCCGATCCCAAACCTGATCCCCTCCAAGAAAGGGAGGAAGCATCCAATCTAAATCTTCCCAGAAGGAGAAAGGGGAATGGGATGAATAGTCTCTGAAGCCAATCATGGGAAATCAGAGCTCAACTTGACAGCTACATAGCGCAAGAGGCTAAAGCCTACTGAAACTAGGGTTACAGACAAACCTCAAACCCCATCAAAGGGCATCATCATTAAGAAGATTATGGTGGGGAAATGAAGAATCTACCAAGAAGCATTGGTATTTTGTATCAGACTGAATGGCACCTAACAAAGATATTCAATGTAAGGTTGATCATATTTGTATCAATGCATAGACAAGGAGCAAGTATCAAGAGCTATCTGTAGAGTGCATGATGATAGGGAAGCTAAAAGGACAGGAACAACCTTCCAAGAGCTTTAGAAGGCTCTGGATCATCTCTTCATGGGCTGCAGTTTTGCTCTAGAAGTGTGGCAGGCTGTGCTTTACAAAGTACAATCCAGGGAGATTCCAAACAAAGTAGACTCCCTAATACAGCAGTGGCCTATGCCCTTGGTTCCTAAAGTGGATCGTATTATTTGGTGGCTAATCCTCCATACCACACTTTGGACCATCTGCGGTGAGAGGAATAGAAGGATTTTTCATGGAGGCGGCTTTAGTTTTTGATAGACTTGTATGTTCTGTATGTACTAAGGTGAGGGGATGGGTGTGTGCCATTTGCAGGGAGATTATTGGCACCTCCTCTCTATTGACTTATTAGGAAAAGCTAGAGTGAAACACCATCTTGGTGTTCTATCGAGCTCTATTTTTTGAGAATGTCATGGTATACCCTTTTGTATTCTCTCTTTTTCATTAATATAATTGGTGGGTATGGTGAGGACACCTGAGCACGGACCCGGTTCGATCCGGCTTACATCTACCGCCATATGAGGACTTCTGTGGCGACTCAGGCTTCACTATGATTGTTAGGGAGCCATTAGGAGATGTGTACGGCCCACTTGTGGCCTATTTAGCTCCTTTTTCATTGTATGGCATTTCCATACAATTTTTGTTAATTTATTTGAGGTTAGGAGTATTTTAGTCTTTTCATTGATTAGGGTTTCATTAGGGTTTGGGTTGCTATAAATATTCTTGTAATCCCCTCACTTGAAGACAATGAAGAATTATTGAGAGCAACCATGTGCAATGTGTGTTTTATCTCTCGTGAAGGGAAGAGAGGGTGCGAAGCCCTCAGCAACCACCCTCTACCTTGACTCATGTGCCGCCCTTCCCCTCTCTCTCTCTATCTTCTGCAACTCCCTCTATTCCACTTTATCTCTATATCTCTTTATGTCTGTCATCTTCCCTTCTTTTCTCCCCCTCCCTTGTTGTTTTCCTCACCATGCCTACCACACCTTATGCGCCCTCGTCAAACAAGCCGAGGTACGACCTAGCCCTACCACGCAGCGGTGATGCAAAGATGCCTGCCCAAATCTTCCTCACTTGTGCCTATCTTCCCCGCCTCTTTCGACACACAGCACGGTGCCCATGTTCGTCCATTTGGCCTCATCGATCGAGCCGGGGCCCAGCACCCCTCCAGCCACTCAGTGCTCAACCATTGTTCGCACCCTTCTGCCTTGCACCCATTGTGCCCCCCCCCAACTCAGCTGCACCACGCGACCCCCAGCAGGGCCACCGCAGCCATGCGGTGCTCCGCACCATGTCGTGGCCCACGACCTTGTCGACCCCACCGTTCCTGCCCACGCCCCCACCACATGGCGGCCAGCCGCCGTCCGTTCGCATGGTCATTCAAGCCCATCCGCCATGCCTGCTCGGCCCATTGTCAAACATGTCGAGGTTGACCCACCCGTCTGTGACATGTGGCATGCACATAAGCCTCCCGCCCACGTGCCATGCTGGCTTTAGTTATCCCTTTTGTATGGACCCAACGGCGACCAAGCTAGTGGGCTTACTCTTCAACAACAGTCCATCACCAAGCGCCCGCTTGCTAGCAAGGGTTCATCCTATAAATGTCAAACACTTCTCGCCTGCCAGTGAATGAACGCTGGGAATCAATCCATACATGTGATCCAGTGGGACCCTAAGCAGCCTCGGTTCATGTGCCTTGCATTTCAACAAGTTGGTAAGCATCTGATGTTTCCCCTACATCCTGGTTGTTTAGTCTATGTGGATATCCACACGTTGTGAGTGTGTTAGGTCTTTCTAACCCGTTAATATATTATTTCATTGTCAAATTGTGCACGTGAAGAACCCACCGGTGGTTCTGATCAAATTGTTGATGTCTTGATACCCTAGACAGTTGGTAGTGCTACCTACCGTTCAGTCCTACACTTCTACACTATGAAGGATGGTTTCATAGCTTGATTTTCTTGTTATTCATGTACGACTCTTCCTGGTTACTGTATCTTTTATATCATGTGCTTGCCATTAGCTTATACCGTTATGCTGATCTCTAGTTGCACACGTTAGTTAGGTCATTGTCAATAGCCATCCAATATCATGGTATCACCACTTTCAAGAAAAAAAAGGCTCTAGGGGGTCGGTTGGTCAAAGGATTTTGGGACTTCTGGAAATTTTGTAATAGAGTTTTCAGCATGGATTTTGTCTTTGGGGTTTCCATCTATTTAGGGTTTAGTGGTTGGAGGCAAAACTATAACACACGGTTTATGAGGAGTTTAGTTGGGTAGGAAGGGTGAAGGAAGCTGCAGTGCAATTACAGTGATTATTGCACCTTTAAAATTATTTTCCCTTTGGCAAATATTGTGGTATCATCCACTTTCAAGGAAAAGGTCCCCTATTAATGGCCCTCCTCTTCCCTTTATTTGCTCTGTTGCTGTGACAAAGTTGTACTATTGCAACAAGGAGAATGACAGTGTTCGCAAGGGGTCAATTCGAAAAACCATTGCAAGATCCATTGTCATAGTCACCTTCCCTAGTGTCACCACTGGAGCTGACACTACCGTTGAAGCATCTCCAATCACCTCCTACAACTCTAGAGCCACTGTCACCATTGCAGCCCCCAAGGCTTTCATCGCTAACAGCATTTGCTTTAACACTATTAATGTTATCATCAACTTGGAGCAATCTTAGTTCAATGTTCTACACTCCCTAGCCCTAGTTTGACATTGATGGGGGTGTAAAATTTTAATGATAAAAAACAGCCTATGATGATTTGACGTGTTCATTATAGAGAACTAAACATAAAAGTTCTCAAGCTTCAAAATTAGATGGACCAGAACAAGTTGAAACAGACTAAACATGTGCAGTTTGCGCAAAATTGATCAACCAACAGAAAAACTGGGGAACCAGTTTGCACCATATTCAAAATTAGCCAGAATTCTTTTATAAAATTATCAAAAACTTGGAAATTTTGCTAGGGCTTGTTTTGGAAGGCTGAAGTTTTAGCAGACCACCTAGTAAAGATTTTTTTTTTTTTAACATGGATGGTATCACTTGTATTATAAACAAAATAGCATATACAAAAGGATATCAAAGGGAACAAAAAGAGGCAGCCCCCCTACACAAACACCATGATGCTGAGCTCCTCACGAACCCTCCTCAACAAGACAAAATAACGAGGAGTTACAATTGTCTACATTGTGGAGCACCCTTGCCCACTCTCTACATTTGCCAAATATGAACAAAAACACACGGTGAGAGGTATTCACCTCCCGCTTGAAGATTCTATTGTTGTGCTCCATCTACAGGGCCCAAATGGTGGTGTACAAAATGAGCCACCACACAATACCGTCTCCATTGCCATTGTCTTCCCTGAGACAGCAAAAGCATCTTCAGTGAATCACATCTTCTGAGATCAACCTTCAGCTGATTACACATCAACTGCCAAACCTCCTGTGCAAACGGGCATGTCAGGAAAATATGATCCAATGATTCCTCACACAGACAGCAAGTAGTAGGAATATCTTGGACAAAATGAACAAGCCTATCACAGGTGGGGAGTCTATCTAGAGATGCCCTCCACATAAGAATATGGACCTTGGGGGAGAGTTAACCCCCAAACCTGCTGAGTGGAAGGGTACCTGGTCCCTCCATTGGCTACCAAAGAGTACGCTGACCTGACTGAGAATTTTCCCCCACTGACCAATCTCCACTCCCATTTGTCATTAGTGGAGGGACCTAGGTAAAAGGGCCGCAAGAGACACAGCAGGTGCATCAAGTCCTGAACTTCCTCCTCTCTCAAATCCCTTCTAAACTTAGGACTCCAACAAGGGATTGGTAAGTAAGAGTCGACCATCTGACTGACAAGTGCATTCAGATCAACAGAAATGGCAGCAAGGCCAGGAAATAGCAGCTGCAGAGGATGAGGAGCATACCATGTTGTGAGACTTCCTTTTTGGATTTATCCTCATCCTTTCATGATTTTGAAAAAAAATCTTTGTTGGATTTGGAAACCTTTGTGGAAATCTTAACTTTGAAAAGAGAATTTTAAGTTTGAAAACATGTTCTCTTTTCTTTTAGGTAGACTTTCAAGATTAATCCTCAAAGTCTAAATTACTTCTGGATCGATCATGGATCCATGTTCTTAACCTCTCCTCATTATGTTCTTAACCTCTCCTCATTCAAGGAGCTAGGCACTTGCGAGCTTGTGCCCTCTTGAAAAACTCGGTTGCTATCCTCTACTATCCTACCTCGCAGAAGGATAGGGTCCTCTGGGCCATTAGAGCAGGCAAGATTTCCCTGTACCATCTCCTCTTCCCCTCCTAAGAGCCTGGGAGATCATTCATGCACTACAACCCTAGAATCTTCAAGCAGTGCAGACATTGGGAGCCTTGCCAAACATGACCATAGGTACCCCCTCCTGAGTGCCATCATCTGGACAATGCGGGAAACTTAAGGGGACTCCTGCAAATGATCCTCCTACTCCCGAGAGATGCCTACACACCGTTAGGGCTAGGACCAGTCTGCCCTGGAGTAAGAGATCCCTTCCCTGCTAAAGGCTGGCCGGGCAAGGGCCAATGCTGGGCCAGGGGCCCCGAAGAGCTCCCACTCTAATGGTGACCCCTGTAAGGGTCGACAGAGGCAACGACAGAAGGATAGAGAGCAGGCGGCGGGAGAAGGTGGGAGAAGGGGCGAGTGGGCGCCAATGGAGAGCGAGCAGGTCAGTGATGCCACTACATTCAAAGGAAACATGGGCAGGGACGACCGAGCGAAGAAGACGGGATCCGTCGGGTCTTCTATGAAAAAGGCTCGTATGGGGTAAGTCATCGAGTCGGCCTGATAACTTCGCCCGATACGCTAGGCATTGAACTAGATCTCCACCAAACTAAGTCGTAGAGCAAACAATGGTAGGCGGTTCAAAATTTGAACCCCCGTTCACCCGCCTGCCCGAAATGAGCCGGTCGTCTTGTACCTCCGAAGGGCCCCCAAGTAGAAATCCTAATCCTCGCCTGCTCCAACACCGCTGCCACAGCCACCATCTCCGTTGCCAACAGAGACTCTGATGACCGATCAGTGCCCCTCCACCTCCACAATAATGGCTGCCAGGATGTCCAAAGGGCTAGAGACCCTCACCTTCAAGGAGCCTCTGAGAAGGGGACCAGATACTGCAGGCCACTGTAAAACCTCCTCTAGGTCGGCCTAGCTCCCCACCAACTCCTGTGGAAGCCCCTCCTCCAGCAAAAGGAGGGGGACACCCACCAACTTAATATGAGTCACGAACATCCTCAGGTTAAGATACGTTGTCGTGGTTATCTCCCACCGTCCCACGGCAAACTCTTCAACACCAAGTCTTTGCCGGCCAGGACACCTACCTCACAGAGCTCCCCAGCAATCCTACTGGAAGAGCATCTAATTAGGAAAAGCTCTCCGGAAAGTTTGTGCACGTCCCACTCTTCCACTAGCCATTTCTCTCTCAGGAGATCAGAAATTGAGCCAACAGCCTTGACTCCATGTACCACCCACCCCCTGTAACACTTCTTCATCTCTGACTTCCTAGCGGACAAGGTGTTGGAGACCCTAAAGGAAACCTGGACAACTCCAGGACAGCGCCCTAGGTGCCTGCGGACAGCCAAGGGCCGGTGACGAGGGGACGGAGCAAAAGGCTTGTCCACCACAACTTCAACGTAGGACCTCCTACACTTGGAGGGACAGCTCCTCCAAGTGTGCCCGAGACCCCTGCAAGCCCAGCACCGCCAAGACTGGGGTTGGCTCGCCGGACCTCTACCTAGCCAGGTACAGTTTGTGGCGGTGGGCCGGAGAACCCCATTGCCCTCGCTCCATCTTGAATTGCAACCTTACCCAGATAAGAATATTGATCAACTATTTGACAAATTGGTCAGCTAATTTCACTCAGATTTGAAAACCTCCTACAGATTTTGGTGATTTGTGCAAAAGCCTCAAAGGTCTCCTTCCTAACTTTATTCCAATGGCTAGTACTCCTTTCCTTTGGTGCTTCTAATGGGTAGCAACTAGCAACCTGTGGAAAGTATAAAAATAAGAGGATGCGCCTTGAAGAGATTCAATGCCATCCACAAGGAGTTTGCTTACACCAGGACTTTCATGCATTTCCACCTCTTCTCCACACTATTACAAGCAATCTTCATCCTAAGAAGAGTATCATTCTTGAGTTTACTTCCCACTAGAGGCTTGTAAAGCATTTATTATTAATGTTTGTTCTTTGTTCTAACCTTCCACATATCGGATCCCTTGAATTTGAATTGGACCAAGTCTAGATTTTCAACATTCAATGGAGAGGCAAACTGGTGCATTTGTGTCAAGAATGTGTAAGGCTAGCTAGAGCCTTTGTGTGGTGAGCTAACACGGTACTAGATAGCTGGGTTCCAAGGAAGGAAAATTCCCAACCGAACTGCTTGTAAAGAAAAGGATAGCCAAACCACTGTGAATCCTGGTGTTCCTTGAAACTGCTTGTCTGGGTGTGTGCTTTAATTTGTTCATTCTAGCTTGCTTCACTCTATTTATCATCATTAACATCTATTTCTTTCAAAGTTAGCACTGTTGCATTTTAAATCCCTACAACCGTAACACCCCCCCCCCCCAAAAAAAAAGTGCAGTTGCTCAAGCCCAACAACCATCAGGTCCAACCAAGTCAGGTGGGGAACATGATCTATTACAGGGAATGGACATCTATTTAGCCCTTGCTGGCATGAGTTGGCCCTGCTTAACAACATGGTCAACCTTACCCTAATGCACCCATTGAGATGATTCCATCAAGCCCGTGCTACGAACATTTAAAAACATGGTGGCGCCGTGGACAGCTGTCTCCTTTGGAACTCCATCATCCATGGGTAGGTTGAACAGCTCTAAGAAGTAATGGACCTAATGACCTCATGGAATGTAGAATCGGCCGATTCGGATCACAGGATCGGCAGGTCCCAATTCGGCCGATTCCGGCCAATCCAGGCCGATTTCGTCCAATCTGATCCCGATTCGGATCGGGATCAGCGGGTCCCGGTTCGGGGACCCGATCCAATCCAGAATTCCTTGAATGACCTTGCATGCTGTAAGTTTGGAATATGTGGCAACGTCAGTGTTGGTACAATGTTTCCAGGATCCCAGACTGTATTTTTCCCAGGCAGATTCAATTCCTTTCCAAAAAAAAGGCTGATACAAATATAAAATAGATGTGGTTGTGTAGTTTCCCAACACACGCCGCTTATGCAGACAGTTTTTCCTTTCAATGAACTAATAGCAAAGTGACTGAAGCTTACAAGTTACAAGAATATAAAAGGGATAGAGCTAGTGAGATTCACACTCCTGTCCATGTGGCAGATGAGGAAGAACAAGATTAGACCTGAAACAAGGTTGCTACTGCTTACAAGGTCCACAAGTCAGCAATATGTGTGCAGGGGGGGCTAGGAGGGAGGAGATGATGAGCTATCATTAATCTAATTCAGGTAATACTATAGGGTCATTCGAGCACAGTCGTTGAGTCTGCCTTGTGCTATAGCCCAAAACTCCTAATGGAGAGGGGAGGAGGGAGGTGGAGTGAGTGGCTCCACTGCGCACTGAGGCATGGAAAAATGGAGGCACAGGCTTTGGATGTTTTGAAAAGCAATGGTCTGACAGCGATGTGTTTTGACAAGGTCATGGTCCATTTGCTCAATCCTTGACACATCATGCTATAGTCAAAAGTTAGTGACAGAAGAAGATGGGCTTTGACCAAGAGGAATTGAGAATTTTAGCAAAGCAATTTGGAGGATGAAGTATTTAGCTCGAATTGAGGAAAGAGAGAGCTGTCACTGCTAGTGACCCCATTCACCAACCAGAGGCTTCAAGGTTGTCTTCTAACGAGGGTGCCCTTACCTTTTCCTTGCGATGGTAAGCTTAATAATGGTTCTAGGATGATGCAGGGTGGCTCAAGGCACACCGTTTCAAATGACAAGGAATAATTGGATGAGTTAGAATGGGAAGAGGTGAGACTATGGACATGTTCTCAGAGGTTGAGAGAATGTTTCAGCATGGAAGAAGACTAAGATGCATAGTTGTCAAGACACCAAGGTGACCCAAGGCGTTCCCAGGGAGTCTAAATGCTTAGGCGTTAAGGCGGCCGCTTAAGCACCGACTTAGGCATTGCCTTAAAAAATAATTCTAAATATGTTTGTCTTAATCATATGTTCTTTAATATAAATAAAAAATTGTAATAAAAATCAAAATTGAAAGAAATTGATCTACTATGCAACAGTGTGTTCAATATGAATAAAAAACAAGTAATAACATCACGCATTCATACTAAACATTCAAATAAAATAAAAAATACACATGAGATAATTAGCTTAAACACATAAGAACAAATTTCTAGAAACAAGATATACAAAACATAAAAGTACAATCTATAAGTTTACAGCAACGAAAATATTTGAATTAAATAGGAAACATAATAAGACTTGCAAGAGAGTGGGTATGTGTGTGTGCGCGTGCGTGCGTGAGTGCGTGAGTGAGAGAGAGAGAGAGAGAGAGAGAGAGAGAAACTGTGACAAATCATAGATAGAGGGCTTCGGCCCTGTGTGTGTGTGTGTGTGTGTGTGTGTGTGTGAGAGAGAGAGAGAGAGAGAACCTTGTAAGGCTCAGAGGAAAAAGAAGAGTGAGAGTGAGAGAGATTAGAGAGAGGGGGGTGTTTCGGCCCTCTGTGAGATAGAGAGAGAAAAGGAGAGAGAGGGCTTTGGCCCTCTGTGAGAGAGAGTGTATGTTTGTGTGAGAGAGAGAGGGGGGGAGGGAGAGAGGGCCATCGGCCTATCTATGTGCATGTTAGAGTGACAGAGAAAGAAGGGGGCATCAGCCTATCTCTCTGTGTGCATGACAGAGAGAGAAAGCGAGAGGGATACTGGAAAGGAAGGGGGAATAGGGCTGGCGCTGTGGAGTAGGCGTCGATCGGACTCACCGGATGGCGACGACGACAGGAGAGAGAGAGAGAGAGAGGCACTAGACTCACTGGACTATGACGACGACCGGCAACGACGGCATCGTCATTGACCGGTGCCAAGGGCGTTGTCGTCAACCGGCAGCGGCGTCGAGGTCGACAACCCTAGGTCGCTGCTTCAAAAGGAATGGGGTCAAGGAGAAGGGGAGGAACGAGGAAACAGGGGGGGGGGGGGGGGGGGGGTGTAATGCGATGAATCCAGATCCATCGTGGGCGGATCAGACCAGGCGCCCGAGCAGGCCGCCTGGGCCACCTTTTGTTGGGCTGATAAAGGTGCCGGCCTGCCTTTAGATGGCAAACACGCCTTTGCGCCTAAGCGGCACCTTGACAACTATGCTAAGATATTGGCGTCAAATGCATCAGGGATGGGGAAGTATGCACGTTGGGGTAAAGTTAACTGGTCCGACATGCATGATCAGCTTGCATTTCATTTGAAGTCTGGTTCGAGGGTGGTGGATGTTCAGACAATTTTGTTAGTAATAGCAAGGTATCCCAAGTATGTGGAGTCACTTGGGTTTGTATTCACAACTGGGCCAATTCGCCTTTGCTTAGGATGGTCTTAGCGTAGTCCAGCTTAACATTTCAGACTTGTGATGTTGGCCCAGGCATGGATGGGACTTCCGCTCTTTACAGTTCTTTGGTGTGGACATCGGAGCCTAGTCTATGTATCAGATTACCACATTGAGGACAAGCCATTGCATCATCTTTCTTCGGTGTGGACATCAGAGCCATTGGTGAACTGTCTTCAGATTTGAGACACTGAGTCTGAAGCTAGATTGTTTGAGGTAAGAACCATTGGCATACACGCACTCTGAGAACAATGCACAGTCATTGGCTTTTTTTCAGAAATCTAGAAAGATACCATTTATGCCTGTTCAGATGAAGAGCTCGTTAGAAGGCACAAAATCTCAGAGTTGTACAGTCAGAACAAAGTAGGCCAACGCCAGATGACGTGGATGCAATTATCTATGGACAATTCAGAATAATGAACCATACATTGAAAAGACGAGCAAAATAAAGTAAGTCAAGGTTCCCAGATCTGAAAAGCTTGTTCGTTCCATGTATAGAGAGAAGTTTAGAGTATTCAGGTAAAGTTCTCAATGGATGATCATTGAGAAGCCAAATTGCCATATTGGTCTCTCCTCTATGAGTGTCCTAGGTCATAAGATTTTTATAAGAGGTCTGCTTCATTCTGATTTTTTTCCAGGGTTGGTTGGGGCGAAGATGATATAGCAACCAAATATGTAGTAGAACCAAGAGTGTTATGAACATCTGCTGGTCCATATGTATTAAGAACAGTATATTTGGTGTAATCACTCAATTTTGAGGCATTATGATGTAGCTTGCACCCTGTCTTTCATAGATGTATCACAATCACCTATGTTTACCATCTTCACAAAAAGGGGAAAAATAAAGATAAAGTGAAATACATGCCATCCATTACAGATCATAGACTTTATGTAACAGCTCAAGTGGCAACTTCACAAAACTAACAAAAAAACATACCTGTGCTAAAAGAAGTTCATTGTGTGGCTTGGTAGCTGACGAAGAATCAGCTTTATCTTTTTGAAGGTGTTTCCTGAAAATCTGCAGCAAAATATACCAATTAGTATAGGATTAGTTTGTAGAACTACATATCATTGGGCCAGGTAGGCATTAATGTAACTAAAATTGAGTTCTGACTGAAGGCTTGAGAAGCAAATGACATTATGACATTCTTCAAACAGAGACTGGGAGTAAATATATATACTCCACTAGGAAATTAAGATGCCCCAGCCTCCCCCCCCCCCCAAAAAAAAAAACAAAAAAAAAAACAAAAAAAGGATGTGGCCAACAGGGCCCACAGATTAGAATTAGATGATGGTACCAAAATTCTCTCAAGTTGACCACTAGGCTCCACTTCAATGTGATAATTGCATTGTAAAGTAACACCTAGGTTTTAATAACACTATGATGCATTCTCACAAGTAATGAAACAGATCATCCCAGTTGAAGTGAATCAAGTATACCTTGAAAGTACCCGAAAAGAAGCCTGCTATGTCAAAAAGGTTTCCTTCCTTTGTGAGCACTATCCCCGCAATGCCTGTAAACAAATTGAAATTCTTTTGACATCCAGATAAACAACTCATCCACCCTTTGCTCAGGGAAAAGTATAACAATATATATAAGGCATAAAAGCTAATAAATTGGTCAACAGTTAAAAATGCTACAGAGTATTATTAATTGTTATGCTTATTATATTAGATATTTTCCTATTTCTGTATGAAAGAGCAACTACTAGTGTCCACACGGTCGGAGGGGAAACAAGAGATTTTCCTATTTATGTTGGAGTGCATCAAAGATTAGCAGTAAGTCATTACCTTTTCATATTAGTTATGGATGATTTAACAAAAGATATACAAGAGGACATTCAATGGTGTATGATGTTTGCGGATGATATTGTGTTGCTAGATGAGACGCAAGAGGGAGTTAATAGAAAACTAGAGCTTTGGAGGAACACCTTAGAGTCTAAGGGTTTCAGGTTAAGTAGAACTAAGACATAATACATGCATTGTAATTTTAGTGAAGGTCAGATATACGAAAAGGAGGGAGTTAACTTGGATGGGATGGTAATACCCCAAAGTATCTATTTCAAATATCTTGGTTCGATCCTCCAAGAAGACGAAGGGTGCGATGAAGATGTTAGCCATAGGATTAAAGCAAGATGGTTGAAGTGGAGACTTGCTATGAGAAGTCTTATGTGACCGTAAGAGTCCAACGAAACTGAAAGTAAAATTCTACCGTAGGACGATAAGACATGCAAGGTAGCGAGTGTTGGGCGATGAAGGGGCAGCATGTCTCCAAGATGAGTGTTGCCGAGATGAGAATGTTAAGGTGGATGTGCGGACATATTAGGTTAGATAAAATTCGCAATGAGTATATTAGAGAAAAAGTGAAGTGGTACCAATTGAGGATAAATTGAGAGAAGGGAGACTGAGATGGTTTGGGCATGTTAGACATAGACCTAAGGAGGCTCCAGTTAGAAAAGTGGAGCATATTAGGATAGAGGAGGGGAAGAAAGGAATGGATAGACCTAGATTAATTTGGAAGAGGGTAGTAAAATATGATTTGGATGGTTTAAACCTTTCAGAAGAGATAGTCCAAAATCGTTTAGAGTGGAGACAAAGAATTCATATAGCTGACCCCAATTATTTGGGATTAAGGCTTGATTGAGTTGAGTTGAGTTGAGTTATGCTTATTATATTTTTACTCGCTTGCTACATAGCTTCAATGTGTTGCTTAGTTTATAGTCTGCCCTTTATTTACTCCCACAGCTAAAGATACTCATACTTCCTGCAGATTACTGGGTAAGATATCATAACATTAACTAGCACTATGCACAGAGCGTCAAACTCCTAAAATCCACGAGGAGTTGACAGTATCAATTAACTGAAGATAAAAGAGGGAATTGTATAGTTTCTTTTGCTGTTCCATTATTGTCTTCTTCGTAGCATTCGCTAGAGATCATGCCCATAGATACCACTACCTGCCAACAAATTTGATCACAGGTTTCTCTCGCATCTATCTAGGAAATTTGATGTCAACCTAATACGTGAAATTGCTCTAATCCATATCAACGCAGACAGTATCCATAAGCAAACCAATGATGAAGTATACATTTGACAATATCTATCCCAAAATCAAGTAGAGAGCCAACAAATGGAGAAACAGGGGGGAGATGCAGTCATGGGATGGCATATGACAGCAGTATGTGCAGAAAGTTTTGACAGTAAAATTGACGCTTTTTTTTATTTGAGATGGGATGGTACCCACCGGAAACCCCGGCTGGGGTTCAGGACATTTACTAATCCGGTTTATAGGTTGTTTAGGTAAGATTGACAAGTTGCCGGTGAAATCGACAGAAGCACCTTCCGATAGAATCATGTAGAACCATCTATCTAGAAACATACAAAGATCCTATTTTTGGTATTTCCCATGTATAGAGGAGTAGAAATTAAAGACTTTCACAAGAAGAAAAAGAAGAACCTGCTCCCGCCAAGATTGTAAGCTTCGCAAGCGCAGCCATGGCGAAGCTGAAACCTCTCAGAGCGAGAGGCAACCTCCGACCATCGCTCTCTGCCTGCGACCGGTATGCGCGGAGACCACAGACAAGGGGAAAAGCCGGCAGCTGCGGAGGTCCACCAGGTGCCACCCGCAGGTGCCGCCGCGGCGCTCCAAGCTCTCTGCCGGCGCCGCCGCTTCCGCTGCCGTAAGCGCCCCCGCTCCACCTCCGCGTTGGTGCCCCCGCCGGTGCTGCAGGTACCCGCCGCCGGAGCGCCACCGGTGGGCTTCGGGTTCGTGGCCGCGACGAGGCGGATGGCCCGGTGGGGTTTGAGACGCCTTGCGAGTTGCCAAGGGAGGTTGGGTTGTGGCTCGTAGGATTAATCGAAATCGATCCGAGTGGAACCTAATATTACTCGCTGTCCTGAAATTTGACTGATTCAGGTCGGATCTAGTTTCAACTCGGTTCCATACTAGACCAACGTTTATACAGTTATGGCATATTTTTTATCATTTTTTGTTATATTTATTAAGAGTCACTTCAATACGGAACTTTGATTAAATATAATTATAATTTTAAATTTTTGATTTGGTTAGAGAAAATTTATATCAAAAAATAATTTTAATAAAAATCATTTGATCAGATGATGAATAAGTGTCAAATGGTTCTCAATAGTCTTGCTCCCCGGTTGGAGAGGGCGGGGATTGGATCGCTCTCATGCGGAGTGGACCTGTCGCCTCGGGCAATTTTCTCGTTCATGTGGGAGCAGTTCTAGGGTGCGCTTTTATTCCCTCGCTTTAGAAGGTGGAGGCTTGTGGGATTTGATCCCCGGTTCCTTCTGTTGGTGTATGGGTTCTGTATCACTGTGATACTGGTCAGAAATAAAATTTAAATAAATACAATAAAAAAAGTATTAACAAATTAATATATTCATACTTGGTTCACGTTCGGGTACTCTAACTCAAGCTCAACAGATTACAATTGGTTTATGCCTAAGTAAGCAAGCTCGAACCCGAACCGGAGCCTGGCGGACGCGGTGCCCCCTGCTGCTGCCGCTGCGCTCGGCTACTGGTCAGTCCTTTGGCGAGGGTTTCTCACTTTTTACCGCTTCACAGTTCCCAGCAAAGCAGCCCTAGTTACCCCTCTTTATGGGGTTTGATGAAGCCGTAGGATGAAAAGGAGTGGATGCCTTTTTAAACTCGGAAGATAACTATATAATATTATAAATATAAGTTCGTACATACAGATCAACATAATTAGTTGAGGCAAAGCAAGGAGGTACATCAGGATATACCCACTTAGCAAAACATTTAGTAGGCACAGCAAACTTAGCCAAATTGTGCGCAGCACTATTGATATTCCTAGGAATAAAACATAAATTCAGTTATGAATTAATCCTTCTATGTATAGTCACTAAAAATTAATCCTTCTAGTTTTGAATTTTAGTTATGACTTCTCATAAGTTCAAATTATTTAACAAAGAGTTTTATAAAATATTTTGCTAACTTGCTTTACTAATGAAACAAGTAATTAAGTGAGTAATTGAAGGAGTAATTAAAGATCTATTAACAAAGTACTTAAACAAGTTGAATGTTTGCAAACGTAACCGAACTGAACACACATATGTTCCAATTTGGCTATGAATTGAGTTTACATATTTATCTTTGTAAAGGAATGAAGCCGAATTCTTATGGAGTTGTCTGTCTCACAAGGTGTTGATCGAATATATTGGTTTCCTTTGCACCTCTAGCTTCATCGAGATGCACAAAAAGAATAAAAATCTAATGATATGAGTGGAATAATTCGATTTACTGGAGGCTGTTTTGCCATTTTATCTCTTCTTCCCTTTCTTGCTCCTAAACAAAGATAAGAAGAGTTTTTTGTTTTTATTTAAGAGTTTATATAGGTAAAATTTGAAGCACAAGTAATTGTTTTATTCTTGTTTCTTAATCAATAAAATAAATAATGACTTAATCACATCCACCATAGTAGACGTCATTTAAAATTTTCATATTTATCTTTGATTTTTATTTCTTTTTTGCCCCTCTAAAAGATGTCCTAGTTGGTGGATGTCTTTCTAAAATGTGTCCGCACAACTGGATGCGATTCAGTTGCGTAATCCAGAAAGTCTAATTCGAGCCAAATTCAGCAATTTACTTTCAATATGATTTCTTTCATGCTAATCCTTCTTTCTACAGATTAATCCGAAGTTAGGAGAAAGTTTTGGTTATGGAGTGTCTTGGAGCTCAAGAACTCTATTTTGGATGTGGAGTGTCTTGTGAGAATTAGCTCTCTATATATACATATTGCTTTGAGACCTCAAAGGGTTGGCCAATTGATCATTGTGAGATCTACCAAAGAGAGTAGAGAGCCATCTTCCTTTTGCATGATCAAGAGTGACTTTTGGAGGGGCCAACTTTCTTCTTCTTCTTCTAATTCTCTTTTAGATTTTAGTTTACATTCACATATTTCATCACATATATTATACTCTACTTTCCCTTTTATATATAGGGATTTAAAAGAAAAAGAATAAAAAAGTGAGTTTCTAGTTTAGTTATATGTTTATTTCTACATTTAGAATAGATACTACACTATAGTCAAGCTCTAATCATCCTTTATTTATCTCTTATTTGTTTGTTTTCTTTTCAAGGATTGGATCAAGTTTTATCAAAGAGAATAAAAGAATCAAAGAAGAGAGGCTCTTTTTCTTTGGTAGGCTGAGGAGGGAGAAGTTAAAGATCTACAATCATCTCAAATAATTTCAAGGTATATGTGCGGTCACTTTATTATTTATTATTATGAGAATATCATTCTTTAGCGATCTCAATTTTATTGTTTGAGTACGATATTAAATTTTATTTTAATAGCACATATTGAGCACTCATAATTTTTGGACGATCACAGTAGGACTAACCGTGCCGTTCTTTTTCTTCTTACATTCACTCTCTTTTACACTCGACACCTATGTGTGTCACCTTCTTTTGCACCATCGCGCTCACTCCATTGTGCTCTTCAAGTATGTTTATTTTACCATTTTTATATCTTGTGCACTACATATGCACATCCCCTTGGGAACGACAAATTAGCCCCTCTTTGACTGCTTTAAAGTTGTGATTGTTTGAGATTTGCTTTTGAATATTTTGGTGCTTTGATTTTGATTGCTTGGCCTACCTGAATTTGAAATTGTTATTGTGGATTTGCAATCTATACGTCATTTCAGTAAATCAACTTCAAATTATGTATTATG
Organism: Zantedeschia hybrid cultivar; assembly: GCA_030544215.1. Lineage (NCBI taxonomy): Eukaryota > Viridiplantae > Streptophyta > Magnoliopsida > Alismatales > Araceae > Zantedeschia > Zantedeschia hybrid cultivar. The sequence goes on along the minus strand of JARZZO010000013.1, from coordinate 5,776,208 downwards.
TTCTATATTCTGGCTATATTCATATATTGCTAAGCTTATGTACCTTTGTTTAGAGTTGGCATTTTATTATAGATCATGCATCTCAATTTCCTTATTGACATACCGTTTTAATGCACATATGTATTATGTGGTAGTTTTATTTTATGTTATGTTTAATGTTCTTATACAATGTACATATTCTACTTTAGTTACTTTGGTTGGCAAATTATTATGAAGGTAGCCCCATCTACCTACTCAGTTGTCATTTCTTTGAAACTCACACCTATTTTTCAGGTGATCAGACAGTAGGAGCAGCAGAGTAAGATTGGAGTGAAGTCACTCAGGGTTCGCGTAGATATCTTTTTTTTTGGTGAGTTTAGAGGACTAAATCATATATATATTTATATTTTTATTATAGTTGAAATGTACAATGAAGATCATGGCATGTAAAGTGACAATCTACTATGCAGCGCTTTGATATAATATTGTGAATGGTGGAACTTTCTTAGTATTTAGGTTTCTCGTACTAATTTTTATACTGCACTTCCATTTGAAATATAGTATTCTCTCAATTATCTGTTTTGAGGGGTCATTTCCTCCTGTTACGCTTTGGCCATCCTTGTAATTATCTGTATATTATGGATGATTGGGCCAGGGTGTGACAGATTATGATATCATAGCCTAATTGGGATTCTATTGTGTTTCACCCACCATTTGGAGATTATACCCCAGAATCTTTATATGAAAAGTTACTTCAAATACATGGTCCAAATTTAGTTTCAATGTGTGCTTAAAATTATTTGTTTGTCTGGGTATTATAGATACATGGTGGGAAGAGAGTCAAGATGAAATAACAAGCAACCGACTATGATGAATCCCTTTGATGGGCATGGAGAGGCTCAGGGATCTAGAGGGGGTGACCCATTGGCTGCATCAATTAGGGGATATGGAGATTTCCTACAAACTTTTCAAAGTTTGGCATAGGCCATGCTGGCCCAGGCCAGGACCCAGTGTAACGACCCGTCACCCTATAATCGGAGATCCGATTACTAAATGGGTACCGAATCATTAAAATTTGAAGCCAAATCAAGATCTCGATAAGTCCGAGAAATAAATGATAAACAAAGCTAAATATTCCACATCACATCGAATTGTAAAGGAAGTGAAGGAATTAAAAATTATTAAAATTCTACTTGACTCAACAAATAATTACATATTCCAACTGAAAAGAAATAATTAAGCGTACATGCCTGAAAGGAAAATGACAACTACATCGGGCATACTCCAGAACGGTGGCTATTGACGCGCAACCCGAGACAAAACCCTCCACGCTACGCCTGCCTGGAACCCTCACTTGAAAACTGCAGGGGTGAGTCTCAACGAAATGGACTCAGTAGGGATCCTTCGATCCCCACCACCCACTCACGCACCCACAAGTGCAACAATACAAATATAGGTGATTTAAATAAATAAAGCAGTAAACACAACTCCCAAAGATTCTCAAATTTCAATATAAAACGCATGCATTCATAAATGTAACATGCACAACTCTGAAACCACTTCACCACAGAGTCCACAACCAGCGTCTCGTCTAAACACACAAACCACGCGGCCGAACGCGGAAAACACCGACCCGCTGGGACCAAACAGCAACCCCTCGGATAGCGCGCTGGCTACTCCGGCCTGTCTAGTTCTAGGTGGTTCTGCTTCCCCCAGCACGAGTGACACTCCGAATGTACCACTCTCACACCGGTACTAGCTATATCTCAGGGTACACCAGGTGACCCTCTTTCTAGGTGTTATCCCACCACTCCCACACCGGCGCCGTGTCATTCCCACACCGACACATAGTGCCTAAACGCTAACAACTGTCACTCTAGATCCACGGTCGCACAAAATACAACACAATACGATCCGATCATGTAGAAATCATCATCCTTGAAATACGTTTTTAAGCATGCATTTAACCAACTATCTAACAATGTAAACACATGTTAATTGCATGGATTAATGAGGTTATGTCTTGAATTGCGTCGCCCATGGCCGACGTCATTCAAGAAGCCCTTGACAGCCGCCATTTAAATGGCGTCGCTGTCCCTAAACGCCATTCAATACTGAGACGGAACCCCCTTATCTGAGCTAAATCGCGTCTCGGGTGGAAGCCGCCATTTAAAATGACGTCGCTGTCCCCAGACGCCATTTAGCATTCGCAGACAGGTTCCCCCTCTGGCCTCCCCCGAGTCACAAAGTAGGATTTCTCCCCACTTTTCGCACAAAACACAAAAAAATGGAGAAAGTAGGGGAAAAGCCTAATCATTTCACAGAGAACCCCTCCTTAAAACATGCTTTCTACCCCAGAAGCACCCACACATATTTCATGCTTTCAAAGCGGGAAAAATCTTAGTTTTAAACAAAACACTGCGAGGATCGTTACCCTACCGGTTACTTGAACTTCTCCGGATTCCTAGCCACCGAACCGCCACACCACAAGCCGCCGCCGATACCGTCGTGGACGCCGTCACTCTACCGGGGCGTCAACCGCCGTTCGGAGAGAGATGCACTGCGGAGGAGATGGTGGTGGTAGTGGTAGAAGTTAGGAGGTTGATGGAGTGGAGGAAGAGGAGAAATGGGGAGAGGAAAGGAAGGAGAAGGGGGAAGGGGATGGGTCGGAGAGAGGGAGGAGAGAGAAGATGATAAGAGAAATGAGGGAAAAGAGGGAGGGTTCGCGGGGTCAAATCGAAACTAGATAAAATACGTCGTTTAAGATCAACGTCAATCAGACGACAAGACGGGTTCGTACGCTGACATATCAAGGCCGTACTCTGAATGGCGTCGACCATACAAGACGCCATTCATACGATAAGACCGGGGTTGTACTCTCGCGGCCCAAAATCAGCCAACGTGGCGCCCACGTGACACATTCTAAAACACATCGCCATGACCGGAAACCATTTGAACCGCGTCGAGCAAGCTCAACGCGAAAAAGAACCCATGCCCCAGCCCCACAAGGGCCCAAACCAAGGGGTCCGACACCGAAACTGACTCGATAACTGGATCTGAAATCTCAATCCTTACATTCTCCCCCTCTTAAAAGAATTTAGTCTCCGAAATTACCGCAACAAAACTAGCACCAATAACAAGATTTCATAGGTAAAAAAGAGAACTTACGAGAAAAGGTAGGGAAACTGCTCCCGCATCTCATCCTCATGCTCTCAGGTCGCCTCGCCTCTGGAGCGATACTGCCAAATCACCTTAACCAGAGGAACAACCTTGTTCTGAAGGACCTGCTCTCTGCGATCCTCAATACATACTAGAAATTCTGGAAAGGACAAGTCCTCAACGACTTCCAATTCCGTAAAGTCTAAGACATGAGACGGATCCTGAACATACTTCATCAGCAAAGAAACATGGAACACATCGTGCACTCCTGCAAGACTGGGTGGCAAGGCTAGCTGATACGTCATTTCCCCAATTTGAGCAAGAATGGAAAAAGGCCCAATATATCGCGGACTCAGCTTACCTCGCTTGCCGAATCTCATCACACCCTTGGAGGGTGAGATTCGGAGAAACACGTAGTCCCTAACCTCGAACTCAAGCGGTCTCTTACGGATATCTGCATAGCTCTTCTGTCTGTTCTGAGCTGTAGTCAACCTCTGCTGCACTACCCTAGCAACCTCAGTACACTGTTGTACCAACTCTGGCCCTGCTATCTGCCTCTCGCCAATCTCAGACCAATTCACAGGAGATCGACACGACCCCCCAAACAATGCCTCAAATAGCGCCATGCCGATACTAGAATGATAACTGTTGTTGTAAGCAAATCCCACTGTAGACAAGTGTTGTTCCCAAGAACCTCCCCAATCTAGGCAACAAGCCCTGAGCATATCCTCTAATGTCTGAATGGTTCTCTCTGACTATCCATCAGTCTCATGATGGTAAGCCGAGCTGAAGGCTAACTGCGTATCCAAAGCCTTCTGAAAACTCATCCAAAACCTAGAAGTAAATCTCGGATCTCGATCTGACACGATAGATAAGGGCACCCCATGCAGAGAGATGATCTGGTCCACAAACAATCTAGCCAACTTACCGACTGACCAGTCCTTCCTAATAGCTAGAAAGTGCGCATACTTGGTCAATCGATTAACAATGACCCAGATTGCATCCCTCCTGTCGGGTGACACGGGCAATCCCATCACAAAGTCCATAGTCACGTGTTCCCATTTCCACTCCGAGATCGGTAACAGCTGTAACAACCCTCCTGGTCTCTGATGTTCTTCCTTAACCTGCTGACAAGTCAGGCACCTTGCCACATATTCAGCTACGACATTCTTCATATCAGGCTACCAAAAGTGCCTCCTCAAACAATGATACATCTTAGTCGTTCCGGGATGCACTGCATATCTAGAACGGTGCGCTTCATCTAGGACACTCTTGCGCACCTCTTCTTCAGCTGGAACATAGAGTCTGCCTAAATCTGACCGTGCCATCATCCCACAACTCCACCTCTGATATCTGGAGAATCTATAGTAGCTTTGCATCCGCGCTCTGAGCCTCGATCACTGTATGGTACACTGTTGGTCTCACAGTTAAGCTGGCCAACACGGCTCTATTAGCCTCTTGAGGAATCCTAAAGGAAGATTCCACAACCTGCTCATATAATCTCCATTCCTGAATCATAAGATGTGATACGACCGTCTTCCGACTCAAGGCGTCTGCCACCACGTTCGCCTTGCCTAGATGATAAGAAAGGTTGATATCATAATCCTTGATAAACTCCATCCACCTGCGCTATCTCAAATTCAGATCATTCTGCGTGAATACATACTTCAGGCTCTTGTGATCAGTAACAACCTGAAACTTCTCCCCATATAAGTAGTGCCGCCAGATCTTCAGTGCAAATACTACAGCCGCCAACTCTAAGTCATGAGTGGGATAGTTTTCCTCATGCTTCTTCAGCTGTCTAGAAGCATAGGCCACAACCTTACCATGCTGCATCAGAACTGCACCCAAACCTCGACGAGATGCATCGGAGTAAACCACGAATCCACCAGAACCAGATGGAAGCACTAGAATTGGAGCCGAAGTGAGACGAGTCTTCAATTCAGTGAAGCTTTGTTCACACTCCTCAGTCTACACAAAACGAACTCTCTTACGAGTCAACCTTGACAAGGGGGTCGCTATTGAAGAAAAATATTGGACAAACTGTCTGTAATACCCTGCTAACCCCAGGAAGCTCCTGATCTCAGTCACAGTCGTCGATCTGCCCCAGTTCACCACTGCCTCAATCTTGGCTAGATCTACAATAATGCCATCTCCAAAAATGATATGCCCTAGGAAGTGCACCTTATCTAGCTAGAATTCACACTTGCTAAACTTGGCATAGAGTTGGTGCTTTCTCAGAACCTATAACACCACCTGAAGATGCATGGCATGCTCTTCTTTAGAAGGAGAATATACCAAACTATCATCTACAAACACCACCACAAACTGATCCAGGTAGGCCTTGAAGACATGGTTCATCAAATCCATAAAAGCCGCCGGAGCATTGGTCAAGCCGAAAGGCATAACCAAAAACTCATAATGTCTGTACCGAGTCCTAAAAGCCATCTTACTCACATCAACCTCACGGATCCTCATCTCGTAATATCATGATCTTAAGTCAATCTTCGAGAATACCTTGGCAGACTGCAACTGATACATCAGATCATCGATTCTCGGAAGTGGGTACTTGTTATTTATAGTTACCTGGTTCAGCTGTCTATAATCAATGTACAGCCTCAGAGAACCATCCTTCTTCCTAACAAATAGAACTGGAGCACCCCAAGGAGAAGTACTGAGATGGATAAAACCATTATCCAGTAATTCCTGTAACTGCGCCTTCAACTCAGCAAGTTCGGCCGGAGCTATTCGATACGGGGCCTTAGACAAGGGCGTCGTACCTGGTGCAAGCTCAATGGTGAACTAAACCTCTCGCTGAGGAGGAAGGCCAGGCAACTCCTCAAGAAACACATCAACAAAGTCACAGACTACAGGCACCTCCCAAGGACTAGAACCACTACTAACACTAGCTACAACTACCGAGGCAAGGAAAGCCTCACAGCCACCAACAAGTAACCTCTGGGCCTTGAAAGCAGAAATAAGAATACCACGAGAAGAGAGCCTAATACCTTGGAAGTAGAAGGTCGTGATGCCCGGAATGAAGAAATGCACCCTCTTTTTGTGGCAGTCCACCTCAGCATAATAAGCCTCCAACCAATCCATGCCCAAGATGACATCAAAGTCACGAATGGCAAGCACAACTAACTGGGCAGGTAACTCATGACCCTCAATGGTCATGGGAACCTCACTCAAACAGTTATAAGTCAACATGAAATCCCCAGAAGGAACCTCAACCATCAGTCCATCAGATAACTCATCAATGGGTGAGAAAGAATATCTATGAACTGCTTAGAAATAAAGGAATGCGAAACACCTGAATCAATCAACACATGCGCGGAGTTCCCAAAGACAGAAAGTGTACCTTCCACCAAGTTGAACGGACGAGCCTCCTTCCTGGTGATAGCGAGAACTCTCCCCTAGGTCCTCGGCTTCTTCTGATCATCCGGTCCCTACCCCTGCGAGCAATACCTCGCCAAATGGCCATGCTGACCACAAGTATAACACCTCCTAGAAAATGCAGGACACTGAGTCCCACCCTGAGTACCACCACAATGGCGACAAGCTGCTGGAAGTCTCTGGGCTGCCTCCTGCTGAGCACTGGACACCGACTGACTCTGCTGACTCTGCCTGGGTCTGTTACTACCACTGCTGCCACTGCTGTCGCCACCGCCTCGAAAGAACGTCTTGAATCTGGAACCGAGTGAAGAAGATCCCGAACTAGACGAAGGAGATACTGCTGCTGTCTTTCCCTTTCCATAAGTCGGCCCTTGAGTAACCAGTCTCCTCTCCCGAGCCGACTGATCGTGCTGTGCTTCTACTGCTGCGGCACACTTAACTGGTGACGCCAAGTCTGTACAACAGTGGGACGCCATAAAACTCCTCAAGTTGGACCTCAGTCCATCTACGAACCTCTCAGTCCAACGCTCTTCGTCTCATGAAATAAAAGGCACAAACCTCCCAAGCGAAACAAATTTCATCTGGTACTCGAGCACTATCATGTTCCCCTAGGTCAACTCCATAAATTCCCTCTCCTTGGCCTTCTGGACATGCCTAGGAAAATATTACGCATAGAACTCCTTCACAAACGTCTCCCATGGAATCTCTCTGAGATTCCTATCTGCATAAGACAAGCTCTTCAAAGTAGTCCACTAGTCATAGGCATCATCCTTCAACATGAAAGTAGCCAACGGAATCCTCTCAACTGCCACACAATCTATGGTATCGAAAGTCTTCTCTAGCTCCTTCAGCCAATGAACGGCCTCATCAGGGTTGGGACGACCGGTAAAATGAGGCGGCTTCAGCTTCAGGAATCTCTCCAGAGCAGCTGAAGGCCCTCCCCGAGTGCTAGAACTCTCACTAAGGTCCGGAGTCTGGTATCTAGTCATCGTGTCCATCATAGCCTCCATAAAATGCTCCATATTCGGTCTACCAGCCTCATATCCACAATAACTGGCACTCTCTTCCTAGGATCCATCTAATCGCCTACAGTCATAACAATCGAAAATTTCTAATTAGACCCCAAAACCTACACTACCGTCGTGCCTGTACTGGATAATATAATTATTTACCGAAATTACAATATTTAACCTAGTTATTCATCTATTTGCCAGACCGAATGCTTTGATACCAACTGTAACAACCCGCCACCCTATAATCGGGGATCCGATTACTAAATGCGTACCGAATCATTAAAATTTGGAGTCAAACCAAGATCTCGATAAGTCTGAGAAATAAATGATAAACTAAGCTAAACATTCCACATCACATCGAATTGTAAAGGAAGTGCATGAATTAAAAATTATTAAAATTCGACTTGACTCAACAAATAATTACATATTATAACTGAAAAGAAATAATTAAGCGTACAGGCCTGAAAGGAAAATGACAACTACATCGGGCATACTCCAGAACGGTGGCTATTGACACGCAACCCGAGACAAAACCCTCCACGCTACGCCTGCCTGGAACCCTCACCTGAAAACCGCAGGGGTGAGTCTCATCGAAATAGACTCAGTAGGGATCCTTCGATCCCCACCACCCACTCACGCACCCACAAGTGCAACAACACAAATATAGGCGATTTAAATAAATAAACCAGTAAACACAACTCCCAAAGATTCCTAAATTTCGATATAAAATACATGCATTCATAAATATAACATGCAAAACTCTAAAACCACTCCACCACGGAGTCCACAACCAGCGTCTCGGCTAAACATACAAACCACGAGGTCGAACGCGGAAAACACCGACCCGCTGGAACCAAATAGCAACCCCTCGGATAGCACGCTGGCTACTCCGGCCTGTCTAGTTCTAGGTGGTTCTGCTTCCCTCAGCACGAGTGACACTCCGAATGTACCACTCTCACACCAGTACTAGCTATACCTCGGGATACACCAGGTGACCCTCTTTCTAGACGTCACCCCACCACTCCTACACCGGCGCCGTGTCACTCCCACACCGACACAGGGTGCCTAAGCGCTAACAACTGTCACTCTAAGTCCATGGTCGCATAAAATACAACACAATGCGATCCAATCATGTAGAAATCATCGTCCTTGAAGTACGTTTTTAAGCATGCATTTATCAACTATCTAACAATGTAAACACATGTTAATTGCATGGATTAATGAGGTTCTGTCTTGAATCGCGTTGCCCATAGCCGACGTCATTCAAGAAGCTTAAACTGGTTCATACGAAAAACTGGCCGCAGAATATGGGCTAAATCGCGTCGCCCTTGACAGCCGCCATTTAAATGGCATCGCTGTCCCTAGACGTCATTTAATACAGAGATGGAACCCCCTTATCTGAGCTAAATCGCATCTCGGGTGAAAGCCGCCATTTAAAATGGCGTCGCTGTCCCCAGACGCCATTTAACATTCGCAGACAGGTTCCCCCTATGGCCTCCTCCGAGTCACAAAGTGGGATTTCTCCCCACTTTTCGCACAAAACACAAAAAAATGGAGAAGGTAGGGGAGAAGCCTAATCATTTCACAGAGAACCCCCCCTTAAAACATGCTTTCTACCCCAGAAGCACCCACACATATTTCATACTTTCAAAGCCGGAAGAATCATAGTTTTAAATAAAACACTGCGAGGATCGTCACCCTATCGGTTACTTGAACTTCTCCGGGGTCCTATCCGCCGAACCGTCACACCACAAGCCGCCGTCGGTACCACCGTAGACGCCGTCACTCCACCGGGACGTCGGCCGCCGTCCGGAGAGAGATGCATCGTGGAGGAGATAGTGGTGGTAGTGGTGAAAGTTAAGGGGTTGATGGAGTGGAGGGAGATGAGAAATGGAGAGAGGAAAGGAAGGAGAAGGGGGAAGGGGATGGGTCGTAGAGAGGGAGGAGAGAGAAGAGGATGAGAGAAATGAGGGAAAGGAGGGAGGGTTCACGGTGTCAAACCGAAACTAGATAAAACGCGTCGTCCAAGATCGACCGCGTCGAGCTGAAAAAGAACCCATGCCCCAGCCCTACAAGGGCTCAAACCAAGGGGTCCAACACCGAAACTGACCCGATAACTGGATTCGAAACCTCAATCCTTACACCCAGGCTCAGATGCAGACGCAGTTGCAGGTGATGGCTGCAGCCCAACCAGAGCATTCAGACATATTGGCGGGTGCTACTTTGATGGAGAAATTCCCTGTATGAATCCACCCTCCTTTAAGGGGGAGAGTCGACCTAAGACAGCCGAGAGGTGGATCAGAGAAATGGAGAAAATCCTTGATGCCATTCAGTGTGATGATAGAGACAAGATTGTCCTTGGTACGTTCATACTCCAAGAGCGAGTAGACGAGTGGTGGCAAGCAACTAAGGGGATATTATTTGTAGGACAAACTGATATTGGTTGGGAAGATTTTCTTAAGGTGTTTAGGGCAAAGTTCTTTCTTGAACATGTTCAAGATCAGATAGAGCTAGAATTTCTGAATATGTAGTAAGGTTCGATGATAGTAGCACAATGTGAGGCACACTTTATTGAGTTAGCCAAGTATGCACCCCACTTATTCATAGAGGAGAAGAGGAGTGCCAAGAAGTTCATTTGCGGGCTTTGAGGTCCTATTCGAAATCATGTGTCTTTGTTTGATCATGAGACTATTGCAGCCGCCTATCGTGTTGCTTGCATTACATAAGGCAACATTGAAACTATGCAAAAGAATCATAGGATTCATCAGCATAGCAAGGAGCAACCATGGAGATTACAAAGAGATCAGAGGAATAAGTTTAAGATTTTTCCAAGAGCAACGCCACCTATTCTAGCTACTCCACAAAGGGATATTTTGATATGTAGTTATTGTGGTGGCAAACATGATGGACTTTACAGGAAGATGTCAGGCAAGTGTTTCCGTTGTGGTGCTGCAGACCATACAGTGAATAATTGTCCAAAGCCAATGAGAGTTGATGGGCCAAGGGTGCCAGCCAGAGTTTATAATCTCACCATAAATGATGTGGAAAATTTTGGAGCAGTAGCAAGAGGTACAGTTTTAGTTGCAGATTCATATGCTTGTGTTTTATTTGATCCTGGTGCTATAGATTATTTTATATCTAGAAGATTTGTTGTTGTTCTACATAAGCTTTATCCTATTTATGATGTGGAGTCTCTACTTGTTAATACCCCTATGGGTGAGGGCAGTGCTTCTCAAATCGTACCTGATGTAGATGTAGTGATTCAGAATAGATGCATGCCAGCCAATCTCTACCTCCTAAATATCAATGACTTTGATGTTATTCTAGGATGGATTGGCTCGAACATTATTATGCTATGATGGATTGTCGGTCCAAGAAGATAGTATTTCATATTCTAGGAGAGAGAGTTTTATTTTCAATGCTCTAAACATGCACTTACTAAGATTGTTGTGTCGGCACTTAAAACTGAGAAGTGGTTGATGCGAGGTTGTCAATGTTATCTCATTAGTGTGATGACTCATCTAAAGTCTAAGACATCAAGAACTATTGCTGATATTGAGGTGGTTCGTGAGTTTTCTGATGTCTTCCCAAATGAGCTCCAAGGATTACCTCCCTCTCGAGAGACCGAGTTCACTATTGAATTGATGCCTGGCATAGAACCTATCTCTAAGGCTTCCTATAGGATGGCACCGGCTGAATTAATGGAGTTGAAGAAGCAATTGCCAGACTTATTGGCGAAGGGTTTCATTCGTCCAAGTGTGTCTCCATGGGGAGCCCCGGTTTTGTTTGTTAGGAAGAAAGATGGGACCTTGAGGTTATGTGTTGATTACAGGAAGCTCAACCAAGCTACAATCAAGAATAAATACCCATTGTCAAGGATAGATGATCTATCTGATCAGTTGCAAACAGCTCATATTTTCTCTAAGATTGATCTTTGGACAGGGTATCATCAGCTAAGGATTCGGACTGAGGATGTATCAAAGACAACCTTCAGGACAAGATATGGGCACTATGAGTTTTTAGTGATGCCTTTCGGGCTCACTAATGCACCAGCAGCCTTTATGGATATGATGAATCGTGTTTTTAAGCCCTATCTCGATGAGTTTGTTGTTGTGTTTATAAATGATATGCCAGTGTATTCTTCAAGTATAGAAGCCCACAAGGAACATTTGAGGATAGTTTTCCAAACTCTTCGAGAGCACCAATTGTTTGCAAAGTTTAATAAATGTGAATTTTGACTTGATAAGGTCCAATTTTTAAGAAATGTGATTTCTAAAGATGGTATCACAGTTGATCCTGAGAAGGTGAAGGCTATACTTGACTGAGAGACTCCCAAAACCCCAACAGAAATCAGAAGCTTTCTTAGTTTGGCAAGTTATTATCGCAAGTTCATTGAGGGATTCTCAAAGATTGTAGCACTAATGACTAAGTTGAGAAGAAAAGGGGTTAAGTTTGTATGGACCGATGCTTGTAAGAGTTGCTTCCAAGAGTTGAAGAGGAAGTTGACATGTGCTCCAATCCTTACATTGCCTAAGGAGACAAGTGGCTATGTTGTCTATACTGATGCATCTCAGCAAGGACTTGGGTGGGTGTTGATGTAGAATGGGAAGGTTAGCCTATGCTTCCGACAGCTAAAAGAGAATGAGTTGAACTACCCCACACATGATTTGGAACTTGCAGCGGTAGTCCATACTTGGAAGATCTGGCGGCATTACTTATATGGAGAATCTTTTGAAGTTTTTACAGATCACCAAAGTTTGAAGTACCTTTTCTCTTAGAAGGAGCTAAATTTAAGGTAGAGAAGATGGTTAGAGTTCTTAAAAGGCTATGAGTTCTCCCTTCAGTATCATTAAGGTAAAGCAAATGTGGTGGTAGATGCCTTTAGTAGGAAGAAATTGATGTCAATACAGTTGAGAAGGATGTGGAGGAATCTGGTGGAGGTGGCAAGTTTTGATCCAAGAATGTTGCAAGGCAGGTCCAACATATTTTTGGGTCAGTTAGTCATCCATTCAACTCTTGTGTATCGAATTGTGACAGCACAGAAAAATGATAAGCAAATACAAGATTTAATTGGGAAGCCAAATGTCACTCAAAGAACTGATGACAATGATTTTCAAGGGTAGAATGATAGTTCCAACAATGTTGAGGCATGAAGTGCTAGACGATGCTCACATATCTAAGTATACTATTCACCATGGTAGTACCAAGATGCACCAAGATTTAAAGAGAAGCTTCTGGTGGATTGGCATGAAGAGGGATGTAGCAGAATTTGTCTCTAGATGTCTCACATGCCAGCAAGCTAAGGCTGAGCATCAAAAGTTAGTAGGTTATTTGCAACCTCTAGAGATCCCACAGTGGAAGTGGGAGGACTTGACTATGGACTTTGTTGTAAGTATGCCGCGAACTAGAAGGTAGCATGATACTATTTGAGTAGTGGTTGATTGACTTACTAAATCAGCTTATTTTCTACCGATTAAACAGTCCCAGCCTGCAGAGAGCTTGGCACAGTTGTACATTGATGAGATTGTAAAGCTCCATGGAATTCCTAAGACCATTGTATCTGATAGGGATTCGAGATTCACATCACAAATTTGGAAGAGTATGTAATCCGCTTTAAGAATTCAATTGAGATTTAGTTCAACATTTTATCCTCAAAAGGATGGTTAGTCAGAGCGGACCATTCAAATATTGGAGGATATGCTTAGGGCATGCAGTCTTGATTGGAAGGACAGTTGGGACCGACACTTAGCTTTGGTAGAATTCGCCTACAATAATAGTTACCATTCCAGTATAAGTATGGCTCCATTCGAGGCACTGTATGGTCGACCTTGTAGATCCCCATTATATTGGCATGAGGATAATGATGATAGAATGGTAGGACTAGAAGCAATTCAGGATTGCACTAGGAAGATCAAGATTATCAGGCAGCGATTATTAGTAGCTTAGAACCGACAAATGGAATATACTAATAACCGGAGAAGAGATCTAGAGTTTGCAGAGGGTGATTATGTGTTCTTAAAAGTCTCTCCTACTCGAGGTGTGATTCGGTTTGGTAAACGTGGGAAGCTGAACCCACGTTACATTAAGTCATTTCATATTTTGACTCAGGTGGAAGAGAAGCTTACTAGTTAGCATTGCCACCTGAGTTTGCTGGAGTTCATGATATTTTTCATATATCAATATTGAGAAAGTATGTTTATGACCCAGCTCATGTTATTGATCACACTGCATTGAAAATTAAAGTAGATTGGACATTTGAAGAGGAGCCTATTCGTATTCTAGATTGAAAGATGGAAGAATTAAGGTCAAAGAATATGGCGTCATCACTCAATAGAAGATGCTACATGGGAATCAGAGGAAAAGATACAGGCAAAGTATCCATAACTATTCAGGTGAGAATATTTTAATTTTGAGGACAAAATTATTTTAAGGAGGAGAGATATATAACATTCGACTATTAGTATGTAATTAGCATAATTATGTTATTAATTAATTTTGAGCTAATACCATTATGTATATTAAGATATGCAGAAAGATTAAACTTGGTTAGTTAAATTGCATAGAATAATTAGATATGATCAATTGTGATAGAAAACTTAATGTAAATCATAATCGAATTTAGATTAGAAGGATTAATTAGAGATTAAGGGTAATATGCAATTATTAAAAGTAAGATGATCTTTTGATGAATAATTAATTTATCTAGTAGAAAAATAAAATCTATAGTTAGAAATTTGTAATTTATTAATTAGTGCTTATCCTAGAAATATTAATATTTTATTAGATAGTGGTGTTGTAATAGGAATTGGTTGAAATGATAAGGGGTATTCTAAGAAACAAATTAGTGAGGAGATAAGAACCGACTCAAAGTTCTATCCAAATGGGTGGGTATTAACCTTGGTTAAAGTTAGTGGGATGGTAAAGTTAATATTAGCCTTAGTTAAAGTTAGTGGGATGGTAAAACTAGTATTAACCTTGGTTAAAGTTAGTGGGATGGTAAAGTTAGTATTAACCTTGGTTATAAGTTAGTAGGATGGTAAAGTTAGTACTAACCTTGGTTATAAGTTTGTAGGATGATAAAGTTAGTATAATTTGGAAGGTTGGAAATAATAGATTTTAAACTCATCTAACTAGCCATGGTGAGACAAACTAGACTAACTAAACCCTTCCTATTTAAAGGATCCTAACTTCGGTTTTGTCCATAGTTTGCCATTTTCTCTGGAGCAAAACGTGGAGAGCAGCTAGGAAAGGAGTTGGAAGGTCAGCCTTGGGTTCTTTGGATTCTTGAAGAAGGTAGGTAGTATGGATGCTATAAGGGTTTAGCCTAGTTAATCACAAGTAATAAGTAACTCTTTATTTTTTTTTTTTGATCTTTAAATTTGATGCTTCTATGAAGTTCTCAGATGTGAAATAATTGAATGATGTAGGGATTTAAAATTTTAAAAGCCTAGAATAGATTAAGTATAGTAGAAGTTAAATTTATGCAACCCAGATTTTTTTTGTAACTCTTATGACAGCAGGGTAATCTGAAAATTTTTATGATTTTATTTTGTGTAAAAAAAACTATGAAATTTTTATGACATAACTATTGTATGATTGGACATCTATAGAAAAATCTGCATAAATTGTCATGTTCATATGGTGATACTTCTAGGTCATGAATAGGACTGTGATTTCTTAAATACAGTTTTCTGACTTCATTTGATAGTATGTTAGAACGTGAATTTTAGTAATTTATATATTTCACAAAATAATATGAAATTCTTATGACATAATACTCATACTATTATATATCTTCAAAAAAAAAAGTTCATAAATATTTATATTCATATGATGATGTGTCCAGGTCGGGTAACATGGTATAATTTGTAAATATAGTTTTAGACTTCATTTGATAGCATGTTAGAACGTGAATTTTAGTAATTTATATATTTTACAAAATGATCTGAAATTTTTATGACATAATAGTTGCATTATCATATATATCTCTAGAAAAAGTTTCAAAAATTTTGTTATTCATATGATAATGTTTCTTGGTGTGTACAGTAAGGTTCATATTCCACTCTGACATTTCAGTAACTCAGAGATAGCACCCTAATGTTTGATTTTATGCTATCTTTGTGGAAAGCCATTTGAGCCCAAATTTTTACAAGCTGTACCTGATGTGGATTAGTATAATATGTGAAAGTTTCAGGATTTTTAGAAGTACTTTTGTGTATTAATAAAATCGGTATTTTAAATATGAGTAGATTACTTCTGTAGGAGATTTGTGATTACTTATATGTGTTGCCTGAGTTTATAACAAGTTATATTTTAATTCAACTTAGAACTTGATTTATTTAGTTTTTTTAATTATGATTTGGAACTATTCTTAATTTATAAACTCTTGAAATAAAATCACTAAAGTAGTTAATCATTTTCGTATGTATATGTTGTTGTAGTTACATAAACATTAAGTTTTATCTCATAATATTAACTTTAATGAAGCATGCCGATCGGACATAGCCGCTATATGATAATAGTTCTAAGAAAATGGTGGTAACATCCCTACTAGGACCCATTTATTATGGAGCTGTGTGCTACACCTAAAAAGGTGGGAGCCTCCTCCAGAACTCATTAACTCTGTTACTCGAGGGCCGTGTATAGAAATGCTTTGTTAAAGTAGGGTGACGACCCTCGGGATAGCGCTACGCCCATGACTTGTCTCTGTACGTACTTAGGAGCTCAGTTTCTGTATTTTGTTTCTAGTTCATAGTGGCGGTTGGATTTGTGTCCCGGCGCTTCTATAATAAGTGGGAACCTATAGTCTGAAAAACAAATTTTATATCTTACAATTTATATGTCATTTCAGTAAATCAACTTCAAAATCTTAAATTTTGTATTCTATTATGTATTCTGGCCCTGTTCATATATTGCTAAACTTGTGTAGCTTTGTTTAGAGTTGGCATTTTATTATAGATCATACATCTCAATTTCCTTATTGACATACCGTTCTAATGCACAAATGTATTATGTGGTAGTTTTGTTTTCTGTTATGTTTAATGTTCTTATACAATGTACATATTCTACTTTAGTTACTTTGGTTGGCAAATTATTATGAAGGCAACCCCATATACCTACTGAGTTGCCATTTCTTTGAAACTTACACCTATTTTTTAGGTGATCGGATAGTGAGAGCAGCAGAGTAAGATTGGAGTGAGGTCACTCAGGGTTCGCGTAGATATCTTTTTTTTGGTGAGTCTAGAGGACTAAATCAGGTATATATTTATATTTTTGTTTTAGTTGAAATGTACAATGAAGATCCTGACATGTAAAAGTGACAATCTACTATGCAGCGCTTTGGTATACTGTTGTGAATGGTGGAACTTTCTTAGTATTTATGTTTCTCTTACTAATTTTTATATTGCGCTTCCATTTGAAACATAGTATTATCCTAATTATCAGTTATGAAGGTTCTTTTCCCCCTATTGCGCTTTGGCCATCCTTATAATTATCTGTATATTATGGATGACCAGGCCGAGGCGTGACAGTCAACCACCCTTCTGTTTAGTCTGCCTCTCCACATTCGGGTGGATGAACTCATGAACCACACCGAGTTCGGCTACAGTCACCTCTGCGGCCCCCCTGGGATCTTGAAGAGGAACCGCAGTCAGAATCCCCTACCTCACATGCCGAGGAGGATGCGCGTCGATCCCTGAGGCAAGGATGGAGTCACTGGTCAGCTACAGAAGGAAAGGCTATGAATCATGATCGAGAGGCACTTATCGAGGACCACCAGGCCACTCAAGCTTGTTGTCGTTAATCTCTCTTTCGTCACCACCTCACCAATATCAGAAGGACGCCCTTGCTGAAGAGCCCTCACTATATTGACGTTCACCTCAGCGATTGGCCTCACGGGGAGGTCAATGGAAGGCCCGATGGTGAAGTCTTTGAAAGTAACGGGAAAGGACTAGTGTCCCCCTTCCCGCTCGGTCACCCAAACGTAGTTGTCCTTCTAGTGGGCGACTTTGCTATACTTTATGAGGGAGAACATGGCCTTCTCCTGGGCCTCGAGCTGGACGAACTCTCGATTGCTAGGTTTCGCCACTCTCTTCAACTGGACGGCGAGCTGCAACATCGCCGGTGAAGGATCCGCATACCTGAGCTCCCTTGCCTATATGAAGAATGCTATTGTGAGGCGCCATGAGTTGAGCATGATTTGTCTCGACGCCAACTAGAAATAGCTGAGGAACCCCTCTACACACGCATCAACTGGCAGGTGGAACCCTGCATCGAACATAGCCTCGTAAGCCATAAACGAATGGGTCCTTCTACTGTAAATGCGCTCCTCTGGCTGAGGAACGCTGAGTTGATACTCTTCCGGGATTTTGAATTTCGCCTGAATCTCCGCCAGGCGACCCTCATAGTAGGTGGAAGGCCGCATCGATTCCCGATCCGCCTCAACCCCCTAGGCAGAAGACATGTCTCTCGACACTGGTGCTGAACGACGACTCATCAAGTGGCAGGGGACGGAGGAACAAATGACTCGAGGAAGGCTGGAAGATGAAGAAGGAGCCCAAGAGAAGCTGTGCGCATGATTCGACTTGAAGTGGTTCTCCACCTGTGGTCGTGAAACAGGTTTTATCTCTTCCCAGCGCCTGTTGGAAACATCTATTCGAAGGGAGCCCTTCGGCCCCTATAGCAGACGAAGAGATGTTCGCCTCGGGCGGGTGCGACTGTCAAGCCGGTGCTCGCTTGTGAGCGTGACACGTATCTTTTTTGAATCATGACCTCTTGCCCTCGTACAGAGGGGCGGGACACTTTCCCGTTCGTATCAAATGCGTCGGCTCACCTGGAACTCGACTGCTCTGAAGGCCGTGCATCGCCCTTCGTAGCAGGGGGGTTAATGAGAAGGTCCGATTTAGTCTGACCTATTTACTGAGTGGGCCAACCCATTAAGAGGCGCTTATGCCTCCTTTCAAGGCCCGATGGGTCCGTCAGTCAGCAAGCTCATGTGAATAGGTTCTCGCAGAAGGCCTTTGAATCCGAAACAGGCCTTTGAATCCGAAACGGACACCGACGTCCTGCAAGTGTAGGTTGAATTCCCATCGAAAGAAGTCCTTTTCGAATCCTCCTCCGATCCGTTGATAAGGAAAACTAACGCTAGATGAGGGAGCCAAAATCCTGTCCTTCCACGGGACTGGATCGGACTTGCCCTATACTTTCTCCTATCAGACTCTCTTATTGCCTTGAACCTATCCTTATAAAAAGGAACCCTCCGGTAACCTCAAAAGATATGTTCTATGCTCTATATTCTGCCACCATTGTCTTTGTTCTCTTAGCTTCTGTGTATTCTGACTAAAGTATCGGAAAGAACTCTCTCGGATCGGAACCGGGGTCTCTTCTGACTTAGAGTCTGTCTTGCATGAGTGGTATAAGGTTTTTGTGATTCGAAGGAGCTTCAACTGCCCGATTCAGAAACATGTCATATAAAGTGAAACATCCGGTCCTTAAATGTCAATATCTTTTTTATCTTTATGTATGTAAAATGAGACTGTATCGATCATTGATGTCACAAGTGACCATATACATATATTGGATACATTAAAGTTGGGTTGATCCAACCGCCCAATCCCTGGAGTATTGCTTATTGTCTTGTTGCGCTGTGGCGCGGTGCATCATCAGATCGTGCGCCCATGCAAATTAACCGATGATTCAAAATGTGTGGTCTCCCTTTTTAAAGTCTTTTTTTAACTTTCCAATACACAAACAGGTGAGACCTCAACCCAGACAATTTTTTAAAAGAACAAAAAAATTACATGACAACGGTGCCGTCCGAGACGCCATGCACTGCACGAGCACGGTACAACAAGGGTTACTCATCCAACCTATCCCAGCTGCTGTCTGAAACATCTCAAGCCGACTTCATTCCAACATGCAAGGATTCCGGTCCAGACTCCAACCAAGTCAGTTGTCGGGGTCACTGGCTGGATTCTTGTTGGCCTTGCCCAAGCCTAGTATGGTGACCTTATGGTGACACCGACGTAAGATATTCTCATTGCTGAGAGCGGCAGTTGAAGCTTGAGACGACAAGGTTAGGTTTTTGTTCCCAGCCTCTTCCCTTCCCCATCTGCCTATAAATACGAAGGCCCTGCCCCTCGCCGCTCACATCACATGCTGGGTCGTCCTAAGTCGCTCTCATGGACTTGTCTGTTTGGGACGTTTTCTAGGCTACATCCAGACCCCTTCTTCTCCTCCTCCTCCTTCTTCTACAACTTTCTCTCTCTTGGGCACTTGGAAGGAAGAGAGAGAAGAGGGAGAGAGGTAACTCAGGTAAGGTAGGACATGGCGAAGTATGTGGAGATGCTGGATATGGGGGTTCGAATAGCGGCGCGCTTCCCCTCGCACTGCCCCCAGACCGCCCGCATGTACTACAAACCTCCCTCCTCCAACGATAACCACCACAACGACGGCGGCGAGGGCGGGGACAACGGTCGGCACGGCATCACCACCATCATCATGGGCGGCGGTATCGGAGGCTGCACGTGGGAGGGGACAGCTTCCCGCAGGTCTTGCGCTGCATTTGTCGGCGACGCAATCGAGATTATTCTTTACTCCATCGCTTCATGCAAAGCAACGCAAAGAACCAAGGAAAAAGGGAAAGAAATAAAAACCGATATTGCATGGAAAGTATCATGCAGATGCATGTAATGGAAAAGAAAGAACAAGAAACGCCAAGTATTCATGTGAGGCATTGTTGTTTCTACAATTCATGTGTTTGGTTTATGTCTGTTACTTGTTTCCCTTTCGTTGTCTATGAAAAATAATTGTTTAATTCTCTTTGATAGAAGTGTATTCATATATATGTCATTAAGGGGGAGTCGGGGTTCCCTCAGTTAGACGATCGAAGGAACTCCCCACTGTGCACAGGAGGTGCGCACGGGATGTGCATCCGAGGTGAATCCACCTCGAGTGCACCCTGTGAGAAGTTTCCTTAGTCTCCCGATTGAGGGAACTCTGATCTCTCTCCATCAATCTATCTATGTTTTCTCCTTGAGAGTAGATGCATGCATACGAATGGGAATTTCTTGATTTGCTCGAGGTGACGAGAAAACTAAGTGTGCAGATTGAGAGAGAGAGAGAGGAAAAACTATATATGTCTGGTCTCTAGCTAGTTCATTGTCTAATTAAGAAAATATATAGTTTCTCTTTAACAACACATGTCTATATATATATACATATATATTCATACGCGTTTGAGGGAATCTCCCGTCTCGGTTCCAATCACAATCTTTGTATGAGTGCTCTATTAATATTCATTCTCTCAATTCCAATCTTTTGCATTATTTTTATGTTTGCATGTGAACGAGCATTTCTTGATTTGCTTGCTTCGGTGGTGCAACTTGACAGAGAGCGGCTAGCTGGTCGATGGTGTGTTGTGTCCACGCAAGCTGGCAATTTCTTGGGCCTTACCAGACACACCATAGAATCCGGTCTCAAAGGTATTAATTCTATTTTTTATTCCTAATGAGAGACGTCCTTTCTTTTTCTTTTTTTTCGGGCTCGTGGTTATTCACTGATGCGGCAGAATCCGATTCGGCCCATTGCAGCAGGCCCAAACCCCATTCAGCCCAACTGTAGCAGTATTAGGCCCTCCGGCGGCCTTCGGCCCGTTAGCGGCCCAACAGCCCTCGGCCCATAAGCGGCCCCGTCGCTCCCGGCCCAGCAGGCTTCAGCCCGTCAGCGGCCCACCAGCCTACGGCCCGGGAACAGCACGGCGGCCCAGGGCCCAGCAGGCTTCGGCCCGTCAGCGGCCCAACCCCCTTCGGCCCGGTAGCCGAATCCGGCCCACTCCGGTGGCGGATCAGACGCTATGGCGGTTTGTCAGTAAGCCTCCTTTTAGTCCTATATCGGCTGCCACCGTTAACCATCCGCTACCCTCCGCTATAAGTAACCTGCTATTTGTGGCCAAGGAGGGGGATGGGAAAAAACGGATGCCCCCCTAAGCTTCCGAAACCCCTTAAAGGACTACTGTCCGAATAGTGTTCTAGCTATTTCTTCTTGCTTCCTGAATCGAATCTTCTTCAGAAGCTAACTTGACCGTCGGAGGGGGTTCCCCAGGGCTGACGCCCGGGACTCCTGCTGACTGGTTCTTCTTCTTCTTTCCCTCCTGCAGGGGCTCGGTTCGAATCATCGCCGACCTCCCCGAGTCGGTCTCGGCCGCCGACCTCGGACTCCTCTCCCCGGTCTCGACGCCGAACGCCGGCTGCACCGCGCCAGGAGACTCGGTCTCACGCTGAAGTAGCCTTCGGACTCGCCGTCCGAGGGCAATCCCGTCGGTCGCCCCGCGCCAGGAGGCTCGGCCTCGCGCTGAAGGTGCCTTCGGACCCCCTCGTCGGAGAGCGAGCCGTCCCCCCGTCCGATCTCGGACTTTCCGACTTCTGCTCCGACGCTCGTCTACAGCTCCGCCGACAGGAGCTCCTGCTCGCGCCGCGCCTTCGTCCGACCGAAGGAGCAGCGGCTCACTATCCAAGAGCAGCTCCGGCGGCAGATCGCGCCCCCCGCGGGCAGATCCTCTTCATTCCGAAATAGCCTCGGCTTCGCCCTGTTGTGGATCCCCGTCGGGTCCCCTCGTCACCGTTCGATCCGGACCGGCTCCGGATCCTCCTTGTTTCGGATCCCCGTTTGCGGGATCCGGTCGTGATAGATCCAGTCTACATCACGTGGCGCCATCTGTGGGAAACAAACAAACAAGTCATGTCTCGACAACCTGTCACCCGGCGATCCGGACAGAGCCAAACAGAGGCACGGGAAGTCTCAGCGCGGCTACCACCCTCCGAAGGCACCCCGTCCGTCCCTTCGAGTACGGTTCGGCTAGCTGCGCCAGGGTCCACAGCTGAAGACAACCGGGTAAAGGAACTTCAGCAACAAATGACCGCACTGACTGCCATGGTCGCATCTTTAGCGGACATGGTATCCGCCATGGCCCAGTATCTTGGGATACTGAGCCAACTCCCTGGTCAAGCACCTCCCTTTTTCCCTATACAGATCGAGGAGCCTCGGCCGGCGCCTCCGCAAGTCTTTGCCGACGAGGCCGTTTCGGCAAACGAGCCCTCAGCACCACTAGCCCCTCCCGCGGCTCATCCTCAACCTACAAATCGAGAACCTTCACATGGGCGGTATCGAAAGGAATGGGGCCGAGGCAAGCGACAGGGTCTGCAGCCACGACACCTACCGCTGATTGCTCCCCCTTCCCGAATGCTTACGGAGATAAAGTCAATGCTCCGGCCGCCACCGCGTATGAAAACTGATCCTCGCCGAAGGGACCCTAGCAAGTATTGCGAATATCACTGCGCGATCGGCCATACGACTGACGAATGCCGGTACCTTCGGGAGGAGATAGATCGCCTCGTCAGAGAAGGCCAACTGCCACAATACCAGTAGGAATGGCTTCGACAGAGGCGCAACTCGATGACCTCACAGCAGTAAGGCAACATCCAAGGAGGTCCTCTTCCCCTGGGCTATGCCTCTGAAACCGCTGAAGTGTTTGTAAACAAAAGCGACCGGGGGGCTCACAGAGTCGGGACCCCTTCGGACACGCATCCTCCGGTGTATTGACAATACGGAGTACCTTCGGCACCTCATGTAATTAGACCCGGGTTTTGGCCGGGAGGTACGAATGAAGTCTCTTTTGAAAGGACCATGTCCGACAACAGACTTCTCCAAAGTCTGCGGCGAACCCGATCCGAGGGCGGCTCTGGCCATTAGTATCGGATCGGAGCGGCATTATTCAAAGACCGCGTCAACCCGATCCGAGGGCGGCTCTGGCCATTAGTATCGGATCGGAGCGGCATTATTCAAAGACCGCGTCAACCCGATCCGAGGGCGGCTCTGGCCATTAGTATCGGATCGGAGCGGCATTATTCAAAGGCCGCGTCAACCCGATCCGAGGGCGGCTCTGGCCATTAGTATCGGATCGGAGCGGCATTATTCAAAGACCGCGTCAACCCGATCCGAGGGCGGCTCCGGCCATTTATTACCGGATCGGCAGGATATTTTCTAAGCCCGCAAATAACCCGTACCAATCGGGAGCGGCATGGTTTTCTCTAAGTCCGTGTAAACCGTACCGGGAGTGACTTCGGCCATGCAAACCGTATCGGGAGCGGCATGGTTTTCTCTAAGTCCGTGTAAACCGTACCGGGAATGGCTTCGGCCATGCAAACCGTATCGGGAGCGGCATGGTTTTCTCTAAGTCCATGTAAACCGTACCGGGAGTGGCTTCGGCCATGCAAACCGTATCGGGAGCGGCAAGGTTTTCTCTAAGTCCGTGTAAACCGTACCTGGAGTGGCTTCGGCCATGCAAACCGTATCGGGAGCGGCAAGGTTTTCTCTAAGTCCGTGTAAACCGTACCGGGAGTGGCTTCGGCCATGCAAACCGTATCGGGAGCGGCATGGTTTTCTCTAAAGTCCGTGTAAACCGTACCGGGAGTGGCTTCGGCCATGCAAACCGTATCGGGAGCGGCATGGTTTTCTCTAAGTCCGTGTAAACCGTACCGGGAGTGCAAACCGTATCGGGAGCGGCATGGTTTTCTCTAAGTCCGTGTAAACCGTACCGGGAGTGGCTTCGGCCATGCAAACCGTATCGGGAGCGGCATGGTTTTCTCTAAGTCCGTGTAAACCGTACCGGGAGTGGCTTCGGCCATGCAAACCGTATCGGGAGCGGCATGGTTTTCTCTAAGTCCGTGTAAACCGTACCGGGAGTGGCTTCGGCCATGCAAACCGTATCGGGAGCGGCAAGGTTTTCTCTAAGTCCGTGTAAACCGTACCGGGAGTGGCTTCGGCCATGCAAACCGTATCGGGAGCGGCATGGTTTTCTCTAAAGTCCGTGTAAACCGTACCGGGAGTGGCTTCGGCCATGCAAACCGTATCGGGAGCGGCATGGTTTTCTCTAAGTCCGTGTAAACCGTACCGGGAGTGACTTCGGCCATGCAAACCGTATCGAGAGCGGCATGGTTTTCTCTAAGTCCGTGTAAACCGTACCGGGAGTGGCTTCGGCCATGCAAACCGTATCGGGAGCGGCATGGGTTTTCTCTATGTCCGTGTAAACCGTACCGGGAGTGACTTCGGCCATGCAAACCGTATCGGGAGCGGCATGGTTTTCTCTAAGTCCGTGTAAACCGTACCGGGAGTGGCTTCGGCCATGCAAACCGTATCGGGAGCGGCATGGGTTTTCTCTATGTCCGTGTAAACCGTACCGGGAGTGGCTTCGGCCATGCAAACCGTATCGGGAGCGGCATGGTTTTCTCTAAGTCCGTGTAAACCGTACCGGGAGTGGCTTCGGCCATGCAAACCGTATCGGGAGCGGCATGGTTTTCTCTAAGTCCGTGTAAACCGTACCGGGAGTGGCTTCGGCCATGCAAACCGTATCGGGAGCGGCATGGTTTTCTCTAAGTCCGTGTAAACCGTACCGAGAGTGGCTTCGGCCATGCAAACCGTATCGGGAGCGGCATGGTTTTCTCTAAAGTCCGTGTAAACCGTACCGGGAGTGGCTTCGGCCATGCAAACCGTATCGGGAGCGGCAAGGTTTTCTCTAAGTCCGTGTAAACCGTACCGGGAGTGGCTTCGGCCATGCAAACCGTATCGGGAGCGGCATGGTTTTCTCTAAGTCCGTGTAAACCGTACCAGGAGTGGCTTCGGCCATGCAAACCGTATCGGGAGCGGCATGGCTTTCTCTAAGTCCGTGTAAACCGTACCGGGAGTGGCTTCGGCCATGCAAACCGTATCGGGAGCGGCATGGTTTTCTCTAAGTCCGTGTAAACCGTACCGGGAGTGGCTTCGGCCATGCAAACCGTATCGGGAGCGGCAAGGTTTTCTCTAAGTCCGTGTAAACCGTACCGGGAGTGGCTTCGGCCATGCAAACCGTATCGGGAGCGGCATGGTTTTCTCTAAAGTCCGTGTAAACCGTACCGGGAGTGGCTTCGGCCATGCAAACCGTATCGGGAGCGGCATGGTTTTCTCTAAGTCCGTGTAAACCGTACCGGGAGTGGCTTCGGCCATGCAAACCGTATCGGGAGCGGCATGGTTTTCTCTAAGTCCGTGTAAACCGTACCGGGAGTGGCTTCGGCCATGCAAACCGTATCGGGAGCGGCATGGTTTTCTCTAAAGTCCGTGTAAACCGTACCGGGAGTGGCTTCGGCCATGCAAACCGTATCGGGAGCGGCATGGTTTTCTCTAAGTCCGTGTAAACCGTACCGGGAGTGGCTTCGGCCATGCAAACCGTATCGGGAGCGGCATGGTTTTCTCTAAGTCCGTGTAAACCGTACCGGGAGTGGCTTCGGCCATGCAAACCGTATCGGGAGCGGCATGGTTTTCTCTAAGTCCGTGTAAACCGTACCGGGAGTGGCTTCGGCCATGCAAACCGTATCGGGAGCGGCATGGTTTTCTCTAAGTCCGTGTAAACCGTACCGGGAGTGGCTTCGGCCATGCAAACCGTATCGGGAGCGGCATGGTATTTTCTCTAAGTCCGTGTAAACCGTACCGGGAGTGGCTTCGGCCATGCAAACCGTATCGGGAGCGGCATGGTTTTCTCTAAGTCCGTGTAAACCGTACCGGGAGTGGCTTCGGCCATGCAAACCGTATCGGGAGCGGCAAGGTTTTCTCTAAGTCCGTGTAAACCGTACCGGGAGTGGCTTCGGCCATGCAAACCGTATCGGGAGCGGCATGGTATTCTCTAAGTCCGTGTAAACCGTACCGGGAGTGGCTTCGGCCATGCAAACCGTATCGGGAGCGGCATGGTTTTCTCTAAGTCCGTGTAAACCGTACCGGGAGTGGCTTCGGCCATGCAAACCGTATCGGGAGCGGCATGGTTTTCTCTAAGTCCGTGTAAACCGTACCGGGAGTGGCTTCGGCCATGCAAACCGTATCGGGAGCGGCATGGTTTTCTCTAAGTCCGTGTAAACCGTACCGGGAGTGGCTTCGGCCATGCAAACCGTATCGGGAGCGGCATGGTTTTCTCTAAGTCCGTGTAAACCGTACCGGGAGTGGCTTCGGCCATGCAAACCGTATCGGGAGCGACATGGTTTTCTCTAAGTCCGTGTAAACCGTACCGGGAGTGGCTTCGGCCATGCAAACCGTATCGGGAGCGGCATGGTTTTCTCTAAGTCCGTGTAAACCTGAACCGAGAGTGGCTTCGGCCATGTGTACCTGTTCGGGAAGCGGCACGGTATATTTCTAAGTCCGCAAATAACCCGTACCGATCGGGAAGCGGCACGGTTCTTCTAAGCCCGCAGGTAACCTGAACCGAGAGTGGCTTCGGCCATGTGTACCGGTTCGGGAAGCGGCACGGTATATTTCTAAGTCCGCAAATGACCCGTACCGATCGGGAAGCGGCACGGTTCTTCTAAGCCCGCAGGTAACCTGAACCGAGAGTGGCTTCGGCCATGTGTACCGGTTCGGGAAGCGGCACGGTATATTTCTAAGTCCGCAAATAACCCGTACCGATCGGGAAGCGGCACGGTTCTTCTAAGCCCGCAGGTAACCTGAACCGAGAGTGGCTTCGGCCATGTGTACCGGTTCGGGAAGCGGCACGGTATATTTCTAAGTCCGCAAATAACCCGTACCGATCGGGAAGCGGCACGGTTCTTCTAAGCCCGCAGGTAACCTGAACCGAGAGTGGCTTCGGCCATGTGTACCGGTTCGGGAAGCGGCACGGTATATTTCTAAGTCCGCAAATAACCCGTACCGATCGGGAAGCGGCACGGTTCTTCTAAGCCCGCAGGTAACCTGAACCGAGAGTGGCTTCGGCCATGTGTACCGGTTCGGGAAGCGGCACGGTATATTTCTAAGTCCGCAAATAACCCGTACCGATCGGGAAGCAGCACGGTTCTTCTAAGCCCGCAGGTAACCTGAACCGAGAGTGGCTTCGGCCATGTGTACCGGTTCGGGAAGCGGCACGGTATATTTCTAAGTCCGCAAATAACCCGTACCGATCGGGAAGCGACATGGTGTTCTATGTACACCAAGTCTCGACATAAGACGAAGGTATCTCCGACAAGGTCCCGGCCTTAGACGAAGCTGTTTGCCAACAGCCCCCGGCCGACCTGAAGCGGCTTTTTTATATACAAAGCAAAGGTTTTTCAAACGAAGCATATACCGTATCACTCTTCCGAGGAGGTCTCAGATTTTACTCTTGCCATCTCAGAACTGAGGAAGACAAGAGTGGGGGGCTATGTGATGCGGCAGAATCCGATTCGGCCCATTGCAGCAGGCCCAAACCCCATTCAGCCCAACTGTAGCAGTATTAGGCCCTCCGGCGGCCTTCGGCCCGTTAGCGGCCCAGCAGCCCTCGGCCCATAAGCGGCCCCGTCGCTCCCGGCCCAGCAGGCTTCAGCCCGTCAGCGGCCCACCAGCCTACGGCCCGGGAACAGCACGGCGGCCCAGGGCCCAGCAGGCTTCGGCCCGTCAGCGGCCCAACCCCCTTCGGCTCGGTAGCCGAATCCGGCCCACTCCGGTGGCGGATCAGACGCTATGGCGGTTTGTCAGTAAGCCTCCTTTTAGTCCTATATCGGCTGCCACCGTTAACCATCCGCTACCCTCCGCTATAAGTATCCTGCTATTTGTGGCCAAGGAGGGGGGTGGGAAAAACGGATGCCCCCCTAAGCTTCCGAAACCCCTTAAAGGACTACTGTCCGAATAGTGTTCTAGCTATTTCTTCTTGCTTCCTGAATCGAATCTTCTTCAGAAGCTAACTTGACCGTCGGAGGGGGTTCCCCAGGGCTGACGCCCGGGACTCCTGCTGACTGGTTCTTCTTCTTCTTTCCCTCCTGCAGGGGCTCGGTTCGAATCATCGCCGACCTCCCCGAGTCGGTCTCGGCCGCCGACCTCGGACTCCTCTCCCCGGTCTCGACGCCGAACGCCGGCTGCCCCGCGCCAGGAGACTCGGTCTCACGCTGAAGTAGCCTTCGGACTCGCCGTCCGAGGGCAATCCCGTCGGTCGCCCCGCGCCCGGAGGCTCGGCCTCGCGCTGAAGGTGCCTTCGGACCCCCTCGTCGGAGAGCGAGCCGTCCCCCCGTCCGATCTCGGACTTTCCGGCTTCTGCTCCGACGCTCGTCTACCGCTCCGCCGACAGGAGCTCCTGCTCGCGCCGCGCCTTCGTCCGACCGAAGGAGCAGCGGCTCACTATCCAAGAGCAGCTCCGGCGGCAGATCGCGCCCCCCGCGGACGAATCCTCTTCATTCCGAAATAGCCTCGGTTTCGCCCTGTTGTGGATCCCCGTCGGGTCCCCTCGTCACCGTTCGATCCGGACCGGTTCCGGATCCTCCTTGTTTCGGATCCCCGTTTGCGGGATCCGGTCGTGATAAATCCAGTCTACATCATTCACATACTACGCCTTGGGGTTGGATGGTGGGTGATGGAGTGTTTGTCCCTCAGATCTGCTCGGACGGCTGATATGATATATATATATAGAGAGAGAGAGAGATGCATGGGTGAACACAAGTTGGCTATTAAGAAGTTTGGAGCTCATGATAGTCCAACTGGCTAATTTTATTTAGGGAGTTTTTCTTAGCTTTTTCTCAAAATCTTTTACCATTTTGTACACCTACGCAATTGTCTCATTCACTCTTAGACTATATAGCATGTGCCATACATTTGTCTTTGCGTCCTTACTGTCATTAACCCTATATGCATCTAATCACCCCGAACGTGTCACGTTGCCCATATAAAAGCAAAATGGTAAGGGCATATGCAATTTTACATGTTTGGCTCGAATATTAACATCTGGGTTTACGATTTTTAAACACAAGGAGTATAACAGCTAATTTAAACAACTCAGCACAACAGGAAATATGTTGATTTCAGAATTACCATGTAAGATTTCAAAATCATATAAGCAAGCAAGGATCTTTTCTTTGGAGTCTTGGAGACACTTGTATCGATTCTCTGTGCCTCTGCCATGTAGTATGTAAAAACAGGTATGGTTTTATTTCTCGATAAACATTCTAAATTTAAATTTTTTATCTGTATAGATACAAAAATTGCTGACTTGTGCCAAAAAAATCACTCACTAAAAAATAAATATTCAGAAAGTTCGCAATTGTACTTTTCCAGACAGGGTAAACACTCGACTACAGACAACATTTAAAGAAAACCAAGAGAAAATTTATACTTTCCATTTATTAGAGAATCTCTCTCTCCCCCTCTCCCCACTTCTTCTGACGTGGATCTACTGTTATTAGTTGAGTCGATTTCCACACACCAGGGAACGAGATCAAGTAAAATTTTCATCTTGGATTTCCTCTAAATAGGGCCGCAAGTAATATTACGTCTGGTAGCTCCAAATTCAAAGTGGTTACATTAGATCCATGACATACTTAATAACAGCATTGCATGAAGAGGTAAGCAGACCAGGTCTTGGGTCTACTTTTTGTAGCCTTGACCTTGAACTTTAAATATCTTGTAGAAGAACTCATTTATCTTGGACAAATAAATTAATTTGATTTCAGACCCAGATTCATAGAAATCTGACAGTGAGTTTAACATAAGATAACCTCCAACATTAATGAGAAAATGAGTGTACCCCAAAATTACTAGGTCTAAACATGTCAAATATCAGATCTGGATCCATTGTCACAGTTTCACCTCTAACGCAGGTGACAAAATATACAAGATCTCGTATCTGCTACCTGTGCAACAGAAGTACGTGAAATGTGGGAATTGACTCTTTTGGTAAAAGAGACACTATTCATCACTTAACAGCGGGGTCTGCTGGTACCTTTGAAGATATATATATATATATATATATATATATATATATATATGTCTGGGTAAAGTTCAGATAGTGTCCTGCCCGGGAGAAGAGGAGAGAGAGAGAGAGTCAACTTTTAAGCCAAGCAGTGTGCCACCTGATTACAACTTCTGAGGATAAAGTTAATCGACTTTACATCCTTGGAGAGTATAGCTTGGCAATCCTTAATGACAGGGTTGATACTCCAAGGTGTGAGCTTTTCTTCAGAATTATCTAAAGAACCCTTTGTTCGATGGTAATTGATTTTCCTAAGTTTTAGAGCCAAATTAATGGCTAACTTCAAGGTAGTGCTTCAGCTAAATCTGGAATGGAATGTTATCATGTTAGAAAGTTATAGGTTCTCTTGAATCTCCTTTGGTAGGAGCAATCTTTAAATAGATATGGAACAAATCAAACGACACTTTTGTCCATCAAAAGTAATCAAGGTCGTACTTTTAAGAGGATAAAAATGGAAAAGCAGGGAAGACACTTTTGTCCTTCAAAAGTAATTAGAGTCTTACTTTTAGAAGGGTAAAAGTGGAGAGAAAGTAGTCTACCTTTTGTGAATCTTCAGATTTTCCTCCTACCCTCTTTCCAAAAGATATCCCACAAATAAGAAATACTCTCTTTTTCAACATGCCTCCCAGCTCCAGACTCGAACGGAATATGACCATGAATCTTCGTTTGGAAAAAAATGCAACATATTTTAGATTCCTGTCGAATGTGAAGGTCTCAAATCTGAGTCACAAGCGTTACCAAATGGAGCCTGAGAATGCCTGTTGCTAAGGTGCCAGTGGCAGATGTGGCAGCATCTGTATCAATTTTCAATTCACCACTTCTGATTTTATCCATTTAGTGAAGGAGACCTCTACTTTTGAACTTGGAAATCAAGATTCCAATTGTTTACCTCAAATGTGGCATTATTGACAACAATCTTAAGAGGGGATGCCTTTCTCCCATTGAAAATGGCCTAACATTTAGCTATCCAAGTAAACCAAAGAACTGAAAAACACTGGAATGTGTGAGTGGATACCTTCCTTTTGCATTGTGAATGGGGGGCTCCTCCTGTAATGCTCCTGAACCCCCTTAGATGTAATCTTACCGATCTTTAGTAAACTTCAAAGATAGTACAACAATCTGAAAGCAAAAGAACCCACAAAATAGATATAGAATAAATTTATAACCATTGGATAAACAGATCCAGTATCATAGCCATAAGCATATATCTAAAAATAAGTCAGCTATAATCTCTCAAAGTCAAACATAAACTTGACTCTCAGTTTACTAAAATTACATAGTTTAAATAGAAACCTACTACATCAAATCTGCTAAAGTAAATTTCTCTAAAATCTAATCGCCAAGCGAAGCTTTCAACATAGCATTTTTCCAAGTTCTCATGTTCTGACTTGTCTCCTAAATTGAGTATAAAAGTCAAATAGACATCATAACCTTGCACGAGGTTAGCCATATAATATGATTTTGCAAGATTTCAATAATCTGATCTTGCAAAATTTCAAGTGACATATAATATAACACATGCCAAATGATCTTATGAGTTCTATATATCAAGTGATAAATTGAGATACATACGCATGTCATATAGATGTGCATAAGTATCTTATGACAAAAATTTTAAATTTAACATGGGTTTACATGGATAATCATAGAGTTATGGAATCAAATCAAAACTTGGCATAAAGACTTAGCATGTAAGTAGCATAGCTTATGATTAATCCCCACTATATGAAAAGATCCATATCACATATCATATCATATAAGACTCATGTGTCATGGATCATGGTCATACTTAGATGCATGGGATATAGGCTATTCAAATTAACATGGTTAATCATATGAGAATCAAAAGGAGACATGTAAGTTGATCAAAATAGACATATAAATAAGTTATAACGAGAATGATCTCAAGTGAATCATGCATGGAATTAAATAAAAATAAATCAAAACTATTAATATGAACATGAACACAAAGAACAATGTAAGAAGCCATACATCCATATACCAGATCAAGAAAATAATAATAATGCTAAACCTTAGGTACCGCAGATCAAGATCACACACATCTCATTATACTGTGAAACCATGGTGCTTAGCTTATACAATTTACCTGTTACCCTTGGATTCACATATTGTCCTATCCAATAAGAATGCTTACATCAGAATTGAGTCATACAACTCCTTTTGATATGACATTGCTCAAATTTCAATGGATCGGATAGTATTTAAAGACTTGATGAATTTGAATTGCAACTCTTTCTCTTAAATCAAGGGGAAGGATGTGAAATTCTTTTTCCAGTATATTACATACTTGATCAAATACTATCATGAAATTGGTTCCATGTTTTGCTTTACGTATGACACATATTATTGGCCAATTTCTTACTTCTTGTAATATCCAAAAAAAATAGAGGATACATTAACAAATAAATATTTTATAGAGACTTGCTATCATGATTAAATCTAATAGTTTAATTAATATTAACAATGGGTATAAGATTTATACATAAAATATGGTAGGTTTTAAGTGTTAAACATAGGTGTTCCTTTATTTAAGATATGATATGTGAATACAATAAGTGGAGGGTTAATTTGTAATTTTCTCTAAGACAAGTTCAACCCAGGTCTTTCCACATTGGGAGGAGTGGTGGAGTTGGGTTGCAATAATTAAGTTTAGCAGCCCATCTGTTACATGGCAGATTCATTATTTACTAGGAGATTTGCACGGTGGGGTAACCTGAATGCAAGTAGATAATCCCATACGTGTACGTGGCCATATAATATGCTAACGTAAGGGAAATGCATAGGTATTTTACTGGAAATTATAAACATATTAAACTAGATGCTCAAATAGTTTTCCCTAACCATTGAGGGTCATCTTTATAAATTTTGTTAGAAGGCAAGCCAACCAAGTTACCTATAGAGTGGTTGGAATAGCTTTAACGTCTACTAGCAAATCCGCTCATATATTAATGGGGATCCAGGACGAGTGGACCAACATTGCTATGCGTTGCATAGGATGGAACACATTTACTGCCATCGGAGGACTACACAACATTCTATTTGGCTCAAAGATAGTTTGCATGATGTCTGAGTTGTAGGGTATCGGACAACAAGTCCATTAAGTCCTTGTTCGGCTCATTTGGGGTCCGTTTAATCACTTTTCTAATTTTTTCTGTATGTTTTTTGCACGATTTTTTTAAGTTAAGGGTATTTTAGTCCAAAGTCAAGTTTAGAGTCATTAAAGTTTGCTTATTCTTTAAATAGTCTTGTAATATAGTTTATTTTTTTTAACGAATATTTGCTGCAATTTTTGAGTATTTTCTTGAATTCTTCATTGAGACGGAGAAGAAGATCCTGAGAATGGGTCGGGTAAGCCCTGTGACGAGGTCGCTTGAGATGCCCATGTATCATTACGGCCGCCATCCTGCGCTTTGCACCGCCATCTCCTACTTGTTCCACATCAATTTTGGTATCACAGTCAGACTTGGATCATCCTCACGTCCAAGTCATGTCCCACTGCCACCAATGCGGTGACCTGACGTTGTTGCTGCCACTATACTGCTACCCTCATCTCTCTCTCTTCTTCCTTTCTCTCTCTCCTCAGCTCCTTTCACATTAATTAGCACCTCCAGTAGTGTTCACTGCAAACAGTACCATCGTATCCTACCCAGTTCCTCTCTCTCTCTCTCTCTCTCTCTCTCACAACCACCTAGCCACTATGCATGCATATGTCGTACCCACTCCCATGAGCAACGCTGCATGCCTTTGCGATGTGCAGCATCTGCCCAACAACACCCTGCCTGTGGGCCCTCCAACTCCTATGTGCCAGCATCTACCTCCTATACGCCACAACATAGTATGCCAGGTGGTGCACCAGATCTACTAGTGCAACGCCACCGCCCCGTGCGCCTTCTCCTCTATTTTGTGTGCTGTTCGCATTGGTGGTATGCCAACAACCCAACGCTCTATGCCTTCTAGCCACATGCCATTATCCTTGTCGCAAGCACGATGCTCCTGCTGTCGGTGTGTCATTCATTCGTCATTGGTGGCCTGTCCGTGCCGCTGCCCATATTCTTCGTCTGTGAACAGTGACATCAACCATCCTGCATCGTCTCTAGATATGACTTCCTCTAATCTTCTATATGGGAGTTATCTTGCCCTACAAGACACTTGAATACATCTCCACCTTTATCCTCTATGGGGTCAGACCTTGATATACCCTTTGCCATATCAATTGTAGCGACTTCTCTGCCTCCGCCTGACCCACCTACATGGGATTAGATTATCATGGTTGTAGACAATCTTCATTTGCTAGATAATTCTCTATTCAAGGAGCCATTAGACATGTAGATTCAATTGATCATCATCGTAGGTGTGGACCTTGCCACCAGATAGTGTGCTTTTGATCTAGTGTGGTGTGCACTTGATGATCATGTAGAGCGGTACTCTACGAACCTCAATGTGGTAATTAGTTCGAGATCTTTAGTGCTGCTCTCATTTGTTACACTTACTATCTTGATCTTTTGATACTATAAAACTTGAGGATGAGTTTTTTCAAACAGAAGAAAAATGATGGGGATCCAAAGTTGGCACACCACACATCAATATGCATTACGCACAGTGGAGCACGTTTACTGTTAGGGTTGTGCATAATTCAGCTCAAACCAAAAAAACCAAACCGAACAGAGTGATTTGGTTCGGTTCGATTCGATTCGGTTTGAGATTGCGTTCGGTTTGGTTTCACAACTTCCTGCAACCGAACTAAACCATAAAACTGAATAAACTGATTCTTTAAATAAATGTATGTTTTATATGAACATTATGCATATAATGTTTTAATATTTAGTGGCATATACACATGTATGTATAAATATATATTTTAAAATTTTAATTCTTATATTAAATTTATATATATTTAATATGAATAAAATACAAAATTTCAGTTTGCACCGAACCAAATCAAAAGTTTTCTAGTTTGGTTTCATGTGCCAATTCAATTCGGTTTCGTTTGGAGAAATTTTATCCAACACCAAACCGAATTGAACCGGACAGTGCACAACCATATTTACCATCGTCGGAAGACTACACAACATTTTATTTGGCTCAAAGATAGTTTACATGATGTCCAAGTTGTAAGGTATCAGACGACGAGTCCACTATGTCTTTCTATTTTTAAAGGTTTTTCTGTGTAATTTTCACACTACTTTATAAAGTTACTTTATTTTGGTTCAGAGTCAAGTTTAGGGATTTATTAAGGTTTGGTTACTGTAAATTTTGAGTATTTTCCTAAGTTCATCTCTTAGACGGAGAAGAAGCTTCTGAGATAGGGTCGGGTGAGATGTCCAGATATCACCATCGCCGTTGCTTCGCCACCGTTGTCATCCTTCGCCTCGCACTACCATCTTCTTGCTCGTCCTACATCATATATATAGTCTGTTTGCACTATGTCCATCAGCCATAGGTATACAGCATAATATAGACCATTTTGTTCAGGAGGGCTCATTAAAAGTCCAACACCAGGTTTGTAACATTGTGCAAAAAGCATTGTCAGTCCAAATTTATACAAAATGCAGATGGAGGAATGCTGTCAAATAAGTGATCTTAGTTCTGGACAAGAGTGGCATCCATCGTGTCATGATTTGTGTAAACCATCATGTTTGAATGAACACTTAGTAGTACTACATACAACCAATAGGAGTTGCATTAAGTAGATACTACACCAACCAGTACGCTTAGGCTAGAGATACATCCACTTAGATTGTTAGTAGGATAAAGCATAAAAATTCTACGCAAAGTATTTTCTAAGATAATTATTAATTGTGTTCCTTATGAATATGCATACCAAATTAAGTTGTCTTCCGTATCCTTACATGATGCATAATTTGCACTTTATAAGTGCTACCAGGGCCCCAGCCTGGATTTGGAAATTATTTATTATTATTATTATTGGTTTTCTTTCATGTTCTAATGTCTATACTAATGTGCTGTAAGTAACATCATTTGAATTTACTAATTAAGCTTGTTGCCATAAGTAGCCCTATGATGGGTATTATTTATCTGTGAAACAAATATCATCTCATTTATACATACATAAAATCTCAATATGTGATTATAGCCCTTTGGATAAAATTCTGTTTAGGTCTGGTCAAAAGAAGAAAATTATGTTTGGAAATGAATAGTGCCATTTTAAGGCGATATTTAGACCCTAGTCGGTGTAAGTGTCCTCATTGGATCGGTCACCCTTTTGGCCCAAGGGCAATGGGATAAAATCCTGAATTTGGACTTTGATTTAGTGTAAGATGGTACCAGGACTCTGAATAACTGTGCAATAGTCAAGATCTATTGCGGCATGGTTATAATGCATCCCAGTTGTAAAGGTGAAAACATGTATATTAATTCATACCTTTGCGGTCTTACGATCCGAATTAAGAAATTTTGTCAAGATAAACACTGAGAATATGAATATATACACCCCACAAGTGAGTTATTTTTTTAAGAAGTTATGTATATGTTTTGTGTCTATTAAAACTACTAGACCACTTACAAATGTGATTATGTTATGTCTCACCTGTGGAACTTATGAAAATCTTATATACATAGTATACTTTAAGATTTAGATAAATAACTTTAGTTTCTATCAAGTTGATATTCATTCCAATTTTGAATTAAGCCTAAAAACATGTGATCCGATTTTGATGCCTATTGAGTCTTGAGACTCACTTTTGTTGCTAAACATTATCAGGCTGTGAAGTTAGGTTTTGAAGTCAAAGATACAAAGTCATTCACGTTTGGAAAATAAGCCAGTTGTAGACTCATGGTTGAATATAATCGACACCCTTACCCTTATGATTCGTCATATTAAGTTAAATGGGTGAGGGCACGACACTTATGTTATTGGTTACTTGCATTCCTTTACTGAATCACTATTAGCTTATATTATTATAAATGGATGTGTAATATTGTTTATGCTACAAGGCTCAGGGCAACACATTTGACATTATCTATTTCACTGATCTTTGTCCATCAAGAAATTATGTTTGTGTCAGACATTATTTCCAATGATTGTAAATTTTACTTGTATTAAAATATTCATTCCTCCACTTTTCTGAGTTCTTAGAGTATTGAATTTTCACATTACCATTTTTAGATTATGTAATCAATGGTAAGGATTTTAGGGATAGTAAGTTTGACCTACATATTTAATGCGGCCATGCTTGGGGGATAGAGTACAAACGGCCAACTGGGGTTTCCCCTCCTAAGGTCTTCTTTGTCATGCTCTGCTGCCTTATTAGACCCCTTATTGAAGCCAATGTTGACTTTGATTTATTGAGTTGAACAAATCCTCTCTCTCTCTCTCTCTATATATATATATATATATATATTATTTTTTAGGTATTTGTATGGTTGTCTAGCGTTGGTCTCAGATTTACCAATATTGTATTGTTGTGTATCATGTTTCTTAGGATTTCAATCTGTAAATGAAAAGTCCACAAGATCCCCTTTTTATTTTTATTGTATTTGAGAACTTTATCAGATTGTAATCAATGTATACGATCATCTAGATATGCTTGTCTGGCATCATGTTAAAATGATTTAATTTTGTACATGCATTTTCATCATTATCAAAAAGATAAGGTTAGTATTATGTGGCATTCTTTTGCACTAGTAACCTTGCTTTCTTCCATTTCATTGAGTTTGTTTATTCATTGATTTTGTTTTGTAGAGAGCATGTCTGATTTCTGCTTCAATCATTCATGTTTCATAAGCCATGGCCTCAATTTTTATTTTTCTCCATTTTGTTGGATATCTTGTAAGCTAGCATAGTCTTAGCTAGGTTTGTTTACTAAATAACCATCAAACATGCAGATAATATTTGAGCATGGCAAATTGGTTTTACAGATGTTCTTTCAATGTTGGATATCCCAGAAGCTAGTGTTGTCTTACTTAAGTTTGTTTACTAAATAACAATGAAACCCGTAAATAATCAATATTTGAGGATGGCAAATTGCTTTTACATATGTTTCTACAATGTATGCAAAACCTACATCCTACAAAAAGGATCATAAGAATGCTTACAAAAGTTTTGGTGTCTTGATTTGATTCATGAATTCAAACATTTACTTTTCTAGTAAACAGATTAGATAGAATGGTGATTATGTAATACCCATAAGAGCTTGAGACGAAGTACACCTCGTGAATGGATCTAAGATCAGTACCATCTTCTGTCTTTGTTTTGCACAATGTGTACTATCCTACCCGTTGGTACTTGATTTTTTCTTCATCCATTTCCTATAAGAACTGTGCACAGGCTGGTGGTGTGACAATGGATACTATTAAGGGAAGAAACCGTAGGCTTTTTCCAACAAGGTATTATCGACTTTGACGCATGAGCCTCATGATTTTGTTCTTTGTGAAAGAGTCCTTACTAGGAGAAAGATGGGGGACCTTCGTTATGAGCACAAGGTTGCTTTTCTTAACATTTGATGTTGGACTAAAGTTTCTCTATTTCTATACTTCTACATCGTCTCTTGACAAGATAAGTTTGTACATATTGGCTGAGGTTCCCGCCAAATGTAGTATCCTTTTCAGAAATCTCACCTCAAATCAAATCGTTGTGAACTTACAAATTCACAAGGCATAAATGTCAAACCATCCACGATTCCAACACATAACCATACTAAAGTTATTGACATAAACATAGAATAATTTACATTGTCACAAACTGTACAACTCTTATTTCGAAATGTTTATATGACAGGCTGCATATATATACAAGAGTTGAACCAACTTTTTTGAGCACTGGAATTCTAAAATTTCTAGATCAATTTTATAAACTCCTTCTCAGAGTCACAGCTCACCCGAATCTCTTGAAAAGATTAATAATTAAGTGTATGAGTGTAAGACTCAACATGAATCAAAACCAATAACCTGCCTAAATATTTATAAATTGATAAATCTCATGATATGACAACTTGGCATGCTTTTCTCTTATTTTAAATATGTCATATAAATTAAAGAATATTACTAATAAGCAAAACAAATTCCTTTCTCAACCTATAATCACAATTGAGTGTTAAAAGGTTCAAAATTTTACCAGTGACCTACATAGGAGAAATCATACCTGATGCAGCCGAGGCAACTGCGAGCGGTTCTCGGATGCCAGATTCGAGAGCCAAAGGGTTTTCTGAAGCCGAGAGGAAGATCCGGGACCGAGAAGTATCTGGAGGTGGGAGAAGAAGGTGCCTACAGGGAGAAAAAACTTCGTCAGTAAGGGCCCTGGGTCTCGTCCCAGGGGAGCCCTCTCTGACGGTCAAGTTAGGATCTGGTTGAAGGATGATAATAATGTATTAAGAGGAAAGTGAAGGCTTATCTCACTTACTTTTTTTGATGCAAGC
This sequence comes from Zantedeschia hybrid cultivar, assembly GCA_030544215.1. Lineage (NCBI taxonomy): Eukaryota > Viridiplantae > Streptophyta > Magnoliopsida > Alismatales > Araceae > Zantedeschia > Zantedeschia hybrid cultivar. The sequence continues at coordinate 5,736,486 of JARZZO010000013.1, read as the reverse complement.
AATGTCCTATTTATAGGGAGTAGGTAAGAGAACTTTCTTCATGGCAGTCGATGTGGGACTATTCATAGATATGGGAGTGTAGATCCCCAAAATGCTGTGGACCTTTCTTTATTGGGCTAAAGGCGCATATCCCGGCCATCTTCGGACCAGGCCGAATCTGATAGGCCTCTCACCTCTCGGCCCATATTGACCCCTAGGCCGTATGCGGCTTCTGATCGCCTCTCGGCCTAATATTCGGCCCAATTGCTGGGCCCATTCAGACTACCCCATCACAGGGCCCCCTACTCTCGGCTTACCTTAGAAGGATAAGATGCCAGGAGTAATGTCAGCCTTTTGAAGGCCAACCAAGATGATAGATAGGATGGCCAATCCGTTGTCCAGGAAGAGGTGACCGATGCAATTGGACTGAGCGAAGCTGTCGTCCTCAGCCGAGAGAATGTGACCGATATATTCGGACTGAGGGAAGCTCACAACTGGCTGATTGACAAGGCTGAAACAGAATCTTGACCGTCACTTTGAAAAGTAGGGCGCCAAATTAAGGTGGTAATAAATTTTGAATTTGCCTCTCGCCGGCACGCCATACGAAGAGCCACGACATGTGACGCCCATTTAAGGCAGTAGCCGAAGGGTCGCGTGATCCTCGCCGTTGATCGTCCATCAGGCCCCCTTGAGGACCCCTATAAATACCTGCCTAAGCACCACAGGGACATCTCATTTGTTCTTTTCGACTTTGAGGTCTCGATAGCAGAGTGTAGCCAGGGTCGTCCCGAGAGCGTCTTTTCAAGCCAAGGATAGTTCGAGAGCATCTTTTCAAGCCAGGCGTGGTCCGAGTATGTCTCTTCGAACGGTGGGAGAATAACAAGTCTGAAGGTAAGCCTCCGACTACATCCCGTCCTTAGTCGTTCGATGTCCGTTTCCTCCTCTCTTTTTTCGAGCAGTTCGTCCTGTTCTTCTTCTAAGCCGCGTCTATCCCAACCTTCTCTCTCATCCATTTTTTCCATTAATTCCTTCATTTCTTTAATGACAGACGAGGCCACCTCGGTTCCCAATGTATCCGGACCTACTGGGGCCCAGCAGACTGAGCCGGCCGGGCCTAGCCGTAGACCGGCCGAGCTGGTCTCGAACGTTGCTTCAAACTTGTGCCGCGAGGTGGTTGAGGAGATGTAGGGATGTCATGAAATCTCGGATTGGATTCATTTGATTAAACCTCGGTCGATCGCCAGGGCCAACTCCCCTCGGCCGGGTAGTTTCTCTATTTATGATCACAGTTTCCGAGCTGGGTCTCGACTCCCTTTACACCCCTTCATAATCAATCTCCTTTGTGCATACAACCTTACCCCGTCCCAGTTCTTTATAAACTCCTGGCGGACGGTTTATGAATATCTCATCCTTTGTACCACATTAGGTTTAACCCCCTTGATAGATATCTTCCGCTACCTTTTCAAAATAAAACTCCAAGGAAAATCCTATTGGTATTACTTTACTACTCGGTCAGGCCGGAGCATTTTTTCTAGGAAGCCCTCATCCATCCATCACTGGAAGGAAGGGTATTTCTTTGTATGCTTTCCAGAAGGGATGAGAGCGTCTGGCCTTTTCCCATCAAGTGGAACCTATTAGCTGATGGCGTTACGGATGCCCCTAAACTTAGCGTCCAACAGTTGGTTGATGCCAAAAAAATAATAGATGAGTCACCAGCGGATATGAATGAGCTTTTGCTGGACGAGAGGAGGTTAATCGCCATGGGAGCATGGCCGGATTCGAAAAACATGCCCGTTCGAGCAGCTCCTTACTTACCTCCCGGCCAAAGTCCGGGAGCAGTAGCTGAGACTGAGGCCCCCAGGACCGCCTCAGCGTCAAGCGCAGTGCATGTGCCCGATGACTCGGTTGAAATTTATGAAGTGTCCAACGACGAGGACACTGTCGCCGGTGCCGAGGGTAAGTCAATCTCGGGCCATTTCGGTTCCTTAATAATATTGATCTTCTTTTTGCTTATTGTCTTTTCATATTTGCAGATATGTCGCTCAGGCTTGGATCCCTACTTGGGAGGCTTCAGACTGGAGGCGTAGCCTCGCCGGTGCCGGCCCCGGCCCCGGCTACACAGACAACCGCCTTCCTTGAAGGCCGCACGACCGCTGCTGCCTCAGAGCGAGAGAGGGTGGATAAAGGCAAATCAGTAGCTGGCAGAGGCGACCAATCCGAAGGGCAAAAAAGGAAAGTCGAGCGAGCGGCGGCTCGCCCCACTAAGGAAAGCAAAGCGGCGAGGGACTCCCCCACTATCACTGCCGACGCCCATGGATTCAATTTCGGCCGGGGGGACTTTACTGTCCTCCCCCTACGGTCCGGCCGGGACGCACATGTCCCGGGAATACGAGCATGAATCGTGGTGTCCGGAGTTGGGTGTATATGCGGACGAGTCCTTGGATGACTCCAGGACTTGCCTCAAACTGGCCCAGGTGTTCATTCTTCCCCTAGACCACGACGAATTGAGGTCTGTCTTGACCGAAGGCCTCACGGCGCAATGTGTGCGCTATGCAGTTCAGGTAAAGAGGTTTTGGTCCATCTCCTTTTGGCCTACTCTTGCTGTTTTGGTTTTATATTGACGTTTACCTTCTTCTTTTCTTCAGGCTGTGACCATCTGTGGGGTCCTAACCGGCTACGTCTAAAACAAGCTGAAGGACGTGGACAAGGCCGCGGACCACTTAGCTACAGGCAAGGTGGACTCAGTAAAAAGAGACTTGAAGGGCAACATTGACGCCCTCCTCGACACGAACGCTCTGCTTGGGGTCGAGCTCACCAAGTAAAACGAGGAAAACCGCCTGTCGGCAGAGGCCCGGGAGAGGGCCGAGAAGGAGTCGGACGGACTCCCCGTGCTTCTCGAAGAATGAAGCCCTCACTCGGCTTTAGAAGGCGCTTGACGAGGAGCGCGAGCTGCACGCCGCCCCCAACACTTGGGCCGAAGAGACGGCGAGGAAGGATGAGGATGACGTATGCTCAGTCGTCGAAGGGTACAAGTCCGGGCCGAAATTTGCCGAGATGCTGTTGGAGGGCGATGCCAACACGACACAAATGATCTTTGATCCCGAGCTGGCCTTTGCCCAAAAGACTTGCCCGGGATCGGATCTTACCGCTCTCAGCCTCCCAGATGAGTCGGAGGGGTCTAAGCTGTTGAACTGGTGGGAGAAACTTAAGCCTGAGAAGCTCCCGACAACAGCTGAGTAGGTCACGACCACTCTCGAAGGTGGAGAGACCCCTTCGACCCCAACCACTCCGAGCAACTCATTCTTTAGTGCTGACGGGGAGGAGTTAACTGAATAAGCTTCTTTTCTTTTCTTTTTCTTTTTTTGTAATCGGCGAGTCGAGGAGTGTCTCGGCCATCTTTTTATTTGGCCGATACTATTTGTAATTTGGGACCTTTGTTCCCGTCTTCTGAATATAATCACATTTTATTCATACTTACGCAACTTGTTTTTAAGCATGTCCGTGTATGGTTCACCCAAAATTCCTTATGTATGATGTTTACACCATCCTTGCGGGCTTTAGAGAATTAAGGATGGAATAAATCTGCTTCCTATACGATTCACGCGGCCGAAGCCAATCCCAGTAGGATCCATAGACTTGAGAGAGTGCCGCTCTTAATACGGTTTGTATGGCCGAAACCACTCCCTGGTACGGTTTACACGGTCTTAAAGATAGTGTACTCCCGATACGATTTGCATAGCTGAAGTCACTCTTGGTATGGTTTACACGGTCTTAGAGAGAGTGCTGCTTCCGATACAGTTTGCACGGCCGAAGCTGCTCCTGGTACAATTTACACGATTTTAGAGTATACCGCTTTCGATACAGTTTGCACGGCCGAAGTCGCTCTAAATACAGTTTACATGGTTCTAGAGTGTGCCACTCCCCATAAGATTTGCACGGCCGAAGCCGCTCCGGTACAGTTTACATAGCCTTAGAGATAGTACCGCTCTTGATGCGGTTTGCACAGCCGAAGCCGCCCTCAGTACGGTTTACGCAGTGTTAAAGTGTGCCGCTCCCAATACGATTTGCATGGCCAAAGCCGCTCCCAGTACGGTTTACACGGTTTTTGAGTGTGCCGCTCTCGATACAGTTTGTACGGCCGAAGCCGCTCCCGGTACGGTTTACACGGTCTTAGAGATAGTGCCTCGGATTTGCCATCAATTGGTGTCTTTGTATTGAATCACTGTTTACATCCGGACAAAACCGAGAGAATTTTACATGAAATAGCGACGAAGTCGCTTTACATTCTAGATGAGAGGAAGAGGTTGACCCGAGAGGCCAATCGGTACACCCCTCATTGGACGACCTCTTTCACTCGGTAAGGCCCTTCCCAGTTGGGAGCCAGCTTTCTAGAGGCTTCGGCTAGTTTGGAGGCATGAGCATTCTGAAGCATCAGGTCTCCGACTTTAAAACTCCGAGGCTTCACTCGGGCATTGTGATACCTAGCCATATGTTGTTGATATGCCGCAAGCCGAATACGGGTCAAGTCGTCTCCTCGATGAGGTCCAATGGATCCTTTAAGACTTCATCAATGGTAGCTAAGTCATAAGCGAGGACCCTTGGGAATTAGACGCCGATCCACCGGAATGACCGCTTCGACACTATAAGCCATTCGGAAGGGAGTTTTGCTGGTAGGGACTGGGCTCGTGGTCCAATAGGCCCATTGCACGCTTGACAACTCGTCGACCCATCGGCCTTTGGCTTTGCCGAGATGTGTCTTCAACCCTTGCAAAATACTGCGATTGGTGACTTTGGCTTGCCCATTTGTTTGGAGATGGGCCACTACTGATGTGCATTTGTGAAGAATACTGAAGCTCTCGCTGTTGCCCTGAACCTGCTACTATCAAATTGCTTGCTGTTGTTAGATATCATTGCCCAAGGGACTCTATAATGGCATATAATAGACTTCCAGACAAAATTCCAAGTCGTAATGGTCGCAAGGGGCTCGGCCTCTACCCACTTGGTGAAATAATCAACAGTAATAATAAAAAATTCCCTTTAGCCAGTAGCTATGGGAAATGGGCCGAGAAGGTCTATTCCCCACTGGATGAAAGGCCACGGATCTGATAAGGGTGTCAATAACTGTTGAACCCCTTTTTATGAAGTAAAAAGAGAGAGAGAGAGAGATGAAGGAGCCAAAAATCAATCAACAAAGGCCCATTAATGGCCTTCGATGGAGGAATAAAGAAAGGAAGGAGGAGGGAGGCCAACCCTCCCACCGATTCCATTGGGACCCCCAACCGGTAAGGCTCTTGCCCCTATTAAAATAAGAAGAAAACCCCCTAACCGGTGGGGGGGGGGGGCTTCTCTCCATTAAATACAGAAAAAGAAGGAGAGAGAGAGAGAGGGGGGGGGGGAATTAATGGATTTAAAGTCTTGTTTTGCCTCATGTGAGGGGAGCTCCTACTAACTCACATTTAATTCTTCCATGATTAGTGGAAACCCAACCCTTTTCACACCTAAACCAATAGAGAAAAGGGAAGAGGGAGTTAATGGGGGTTATTAATTAAAGAAGAAGGAGACAAAAAAGAAAATGGGAGGGGGAAACACCCCCACCGGTTCTCAACCGGTAGGGGGGGGGAGGGGGGGGGGTTGCCACCGATTGGTCCCCCCACCAGTTGGGAATCGGTGGGGGTGCCCACCGGGCCCCTTACTCCCTCTCTCTCCTCTCTTCTCTCTTCTTTCCTCTCTATTCTCTCCAAAATATCCTCCGGTGGCACCCCCCACCTTAAAATCCCACGGTGGGTACCCCCCACCGGTTAAGGTCCCCATGGCCTACAAATTCCCACAAGGGGTAAGAAGAAAGCATGCCCATTTTGACCCAAGACTCTGCCATTTTGAAGATTCGAAGTTGGTGCTTTGCACAAGTTCAGCGTGCGCCAGGAGGGCGAGTCTCTTTTGGATTCCTTTTTAAGATTCTCTTAAGGAGATACTCTACCAAAATTTTGTTGTAAATCCGGCATTCTATAAGCAGTTATGCTGCCGAATTTTAATAAAATAAAATATTAGCTATATTACTTCCATACTTAATATATGTATGTATATATGTTGTTTGTATATGTGAGCTTAATCTCATATCTAATTAATCATACATGCATGTAATTAGCCATAATTAATTAACCATATGCTTAATTAATTATATACCTAATGACATAAGTACCAATACCCTTAGCCTCACCCCACACATAACTAAATATAGACTCATAATCAAAACTCAATAATGAAACATTGAGATATAAAATAATATACTTAAGTTAAAGAATGACTTAAATACCCCTCATGTTTAATTAATTAATAAAATCTATGAAAATTAATAAAAATCAGTAAAATCAATATAAGAATTAGAAAAATTCTGTAAAAACTAGTAATACTCAGTAAAAATCAGAAAATCAAATCTAAAAATTACATAAATCCAAAAAATATGACTTAAATATCCTTCATATACTCAATTAATGAATAAAATTCAGTAAAATTAATAAGAAGCCAGTAAAATTCAGTAAAAAACAGAGAACCAAATATGAAAACATATAAAATTTCTGAAATGACCGAAATGCCCCCAGAACTTAATGAAATTACCAAAATACTTTCGCATGGTAAAAATCTGTAAAAATCACAGAAAATTCTTAAAAAATATCAAAACCTCTCTTATGCCCAAAATACCCTCCAAACTTTAAAAAGACGGGTGAAATTACTAAAATACCCTCAATGTAATAAAAATAAGTAAAAATTCCAGAAAATACATAAAAAATATAAAAATAGACTTTAAGTCTAGAAATCCAATTTGGAGTAAAGTTACCGAAATACTCTTACAACCAAAATATACTTAAAATAACTCTAAAATACCTCCTAAGGTTTTGAAACCTTCCTAAGTCATTAAAACTCAAATTACACACTAAACACAATGCCTAGCTTCCAACTTGACATAATTACAAAAATACCTTTATCGGTCTAAAATACTTGGAATCAATCCAGATAACTCGGAGTCAAACCAAAACCTTTTAAGAAGTCTTCCAACCAATTATAAACCCATCCTAAACTTGGGCGAGGCCAAGGGCTTAACCTAAAACATATCTTCATATGCATGTGCTGCATGTAGTAGTAGTGTTGTATGTTACAAGGGCATCAACGGACGGTTAATCAAGAGTTGTTGAGCGGTTACTCGACATAATTAACACTGATCGAGGTCAGTGAAGAGAGGTCATATACTTCGATCTTCGCCAGATTCGAAGTCCCAGACTCCCTGAGGGCTAATTCTAAGCTCTCATAGTCTAAGAAATAAAATACATGAAACCGACCTATATTTCTCTAGATAAAAAAAAATAAAAAAATAGGATCGATAAAATCCGATAGGAGAGATCTAGGTCAGGTTCCAAACATATGGCATGTCCGATGGGACCCCTCTTTCCCTTCATCTCTTTGTCCGGTGATGCCCTCACTACAACTCTACTACTAACTTTGTTACGTTTTATGCAGGTGATTAAGTTTCTGCTCAAAAGATGACAATGGCAGCAAGGGTCACGTATGGCCCACTTGTGGTGGCGACCCACGTACGGTGTGGATATCTGACCACACCAACATACTTCGGGGACTTCCCCGCGGTGATTGGATCTCCATACTTTTTGGTGGTCATTCCAGCACCGATACCTGCTCCGGAAAAGAAGAAGAAGAGGCGCACTTCCTGCGCCATAAAAAGCAACAATGACGGCCGACCTAGGCGAGTGCTCGCCATCAATACCATCAAACATATCTCTAGCCTCTTCATCCAACAGGAGGCAAAAGCGGAAGGCTCTAACAGCAAGCCCATCCGGGACGGGGAAAACTATATTGGTAGGGAACCAGCGCATTCGTCTGGATGACAGACAATCCATCATTCCTAAGATCCATTATATCTCGACGGTTCCTGTCCAGAACCGATTCGGGGTTTTGCCGAAGGTGTGCCAAGACGTGGCGACCTTTAAAAAAAAAGAAAATGCCCCTAAAGGCCCCTACCCGTTAGGAGCCAATAATTATACTAGAGCCCGCCATGCCTCGAGTAGGGCGCAACTTCATACCTTGGAATGGGGGCAAATCTATGCCTCAAATTGGGGCAATCCAACGGAGGATAGTTGCCTCCGCATAAAGAAAATGTGAGTAACCAAAGAGGAAGCCCGTAAAATTCGTCAGGCTAGGGTCATTCTAGCAGAACAACAGCCTCAACAGCTCGCAGAGCCTAAGGGGCAGATAATCAGCTCAGCTACCCGGCCTCGTTCCTTGTAAGGTCAAAAGAGAAAAGGTGCGTATAAGGCACATGAGCAAGTCTGACAACGGACATCTGTTTTCGAGCGATTGGGCGCATTTGTCCGATCAACTCAGAAGAAGAAGAGAACTGTCAGAGTGATAAAGAGTGGCATATGGGTCTACACATACTACACCTCCAATATTACCAACCGGCAACCTTCCTAGCCGGAAGACCCAAATGATATCGCCAATCTGGTACAATGGGGTAAACCCATAACCCGTCAAATGGAGAAGGGTATACGCCTGCTGAATCGAGGGAGCCAGGGGGCAGAGCCACCCCAAATAGTGGTAATGCTACCAGAAGAGCTGATGAAGGCAGGGCAAATGCCCCAAGTATCGAGGCCGCTCTAGAACACCCCAAGATCAAATACAACTTCAGACTATGCAGGAGATGAGGTAAGAAAATCAACAACTTAGGGCCTTGCTCTATGGCCTAATACAAAAGATGGAGGAGCAGTAAATGATAGCTCAAGTCCTCTCAATAAATGTACCACCTCCAAGGGCAGTACCTATGCTAGAGGTGATAAGACCGCAAGCTGCAGAGGTCAACTTCAACCCTAATGAGATACAAAAAGATAAGGTTGAGGAGCCCAATCATAATGCTTAGTAATCCCATGCTTTTGCGGATTATGCTACAACATTGCAGAAGCATCTTATTGAGTAAATTGTTGAAGCAAATTGCAGAAGCATCTTATTGAGCATATTTTATTTTATTTTTGTATATATCCCGAGGGATTCTTTTCATGCCATATATTGACGCTATCTTGCTAATCTCCCCATCCTGCTCAATATAGTTTGAACATATGTGAATTTTTTAGGAAAATAGCAATGCTGCCCCATATTCTTTGTACAATCAATTGCACGATTTGCCACACATATATTTGCTCCTACGCAGCTTGTGGGTTCGGACACCCTTCATTTTTTCAGTACTTGAATATTCCAGAATCGCTCCTGCAAACCTTGTCTTCATGACTTTGCGGTTTTCTGGGGACGTTTGGAGTTATTCGATTCCCTTTATATCTGGATCCTCTTGGCCTTCGTGACTTGGAGGGTCTTTATAAGATTGGTGCCATCTGAATTGTTCGACACATTGCTCGGTCCCGAGTATCTCTTAGCCTTCGCGACTTGGAGATTAGTTGGGAACATAGAGCGGGTCACTCAATTCTGATGGCGTCATTCCTATTCAAGGGACATTAGTACCTTATTTTAGCATTTCCGGGAGCTCGATACGAGACATTCCAGATTGGCCAAGTGTCCGCCACTAAGGCAATATGTACATATATAAGGGATTTATAGGCATGATATGGGCATTGTGCAAGCATTAGCACCTCATTCTTATTTAGGCATTTCCAGGAGCTCACTATGAGACATTCTGGGTTGACCCTGTTTTCGCCACATATAGGCAATATTCAAGTATCCTTGCGTCATTCCGACTGTATGTCGAGATTTAGCTATATTGTTGCTTTGTGCATCATTTTGACATGTGTTTTTTTTGCTGATGTTCCCTTTGCAGGTTGATATTCTTGCTTTGCATCATTATGGCCGCTATTGGCGATATTCCCGCCGAGGGATTTCAGGAGGAGATTGCTACATACCCGGATACAGGGTTCCGCTGGGTGGCTCAGCCACATTTGCGGATCACTATCGAGGATGTTGTCCCCATCTACCGGGAGAGCATTTATAGAGATGGAGAATTCTTCTATTTCTTGCGAGGTGAGACAACTCGGCACCTTCCCTCAGACGCCTCCATATACGAGCAGCTCCAATCATATGTTCATACTGAAGATGGGGTCGAAAGACCATTATCCCCTTTGGAGCGTCGTGATCTGGAGTGCGCCATTTTACTGGATCGCGACAATATGAAGGGACTTCTCCCTTTCTCATATCCGGCTTTCCCTTTTTCCGTTGATCGGTTATGGGAATTTCCTACTCCCGCGCAGGTGGGGCCCATTTGGGCTATACTTCGGGTCCATGACATTAGTAGGACCTATCAGCCAGCTATGTGGACATGAGCAGGGAGTCGTCCTTGTGAGGCCACCCGGCGCCCACATGGGCTATTTTTGACTGAGGCAGAAGAATGCTCAATTCATGATTCCTCTGACTTCAGTATATTGCTATCAGACATATGTCGGGGCGTTCGCCCTGCCTGGGATGCTCGTCTCCAAGTCAGAAGCTCGCATGTTTGCCGCCTGGGGGCTACAGAATGGCTTCTGCATATTCTGAAGAACTATCGGCTAATTCTTGATAGGGCCGGTATTTATGAGGCCGTTGCAGCGGCCCAATATGATTATCCTTGCCATCATGACTTCATTCAGGCAATTGTTGAACACTATGTTCGCGACACCAACACTATCGCGACTTCAGAGGGCAAGACTGCTATTGACCTTTGGTCTCTGTATCGGATTTTAGGTCTACCAATTGTGGGAGAACCTTATGAACAAGGAGTGTTAGATGAATTCCATCGCACCACTACTGATGGCGCGGGGAGCTACACTACTCCTTATTGCTATAGATATTTCTTGAAGATATGGCATGATTTATCCAAGGCAAAGCGTGCTGCCTCCTCCTCTAATGGGGGGAGTTCTTCTGGCCCGGGCAAAATATCGCCTGCAGCTTGGGTCAGATTCTTCTTCGGAGGGCCCTTCCGTTATCACCGAGGCTTTGCCAGCATGTTTGATGAACGGGTCCCTTTAATATTGTCATATAGGGATATTTCTCGCCGAGGTATCATTATCGCGCCGGAGCATCAATCTGAAAACCCTTGGGGCCTTGATGATACGACATATGTAGCTGCTTATCTAGCCTATTGGCTAGTGACTTTTGCTGTCCCATATGGGGACGAGGGGGCTTTGCGGCCCGAAGTTTTGTTGGCGGACGCGCCTTGCCATTGTGCCAGCGGCACTTGCTAGCATATATCATTCTTTTGGGACCCTTTGCAGCTCGGGTACCCCAAATACTTGTTCGGTGGTTATGGCTAGCCATTATGTCAGTGCCTAGGCGGGGCTCCTGCTTCCAGGTTATTCTCCCATCGGCAGAGAAATGGCTTCATCATTGCCCACTATTCTTCGACTGACGAGCCAACCAGCCAGCCATGGGACGGGTCAACTCTCTTACGCCCGTTCCGCTCTGAGTTTCATTCCTTTCGACTCTTGCCGGAAGCTGGATTTCGACCATTCCTCGCGGAATTTTCGGCCATATTTTGACAGAGGAGGAGATGCTGATCGTGCTTGGTTTGACCCATTGACAGGTTGTATGGGTTATAACGGCGTTGTATTAGATGGGTGGACTTTCAGTACTCGCCTATGCTTGCTTATATTAAAAAAGGGCAGGGATGTTATCTTGAAACCCTATTATCCAAACCGCTTCGCACGGAATTTTGGGTATGATCAGATGATCCCTTCAAGCTTCATTTTTACTGAGCTGCCTTGGATATATCAGAAGCGAAAGAGCCACCTCGTTGCTCGATTATGGTGGAATTACTTTCAGCATCAGAACACATCTGGTCAAGTGGCAGTGTTTCTCCCTGCTCATGAAGGGGGCATGACCGTTTCCTTTGCTGCTTGGTGGCATAAGAACCAAGGAGAGTTGCGACTTAGACCAGATCCTGAGCAGACACGGGGTTCCTCCCAGGCTAAGTCTGCTAAAGGGCTTGGCCGACATACATATAAGGGCCGAGCTGGCCCACCGGTGCCAAAGGCGAAGAAGAAGAAGGGCAGTGACGATGATGGCTTCTACGGGCTTGCCGCCCCCGAATATATATGGACACGTCACTTCTTGGCAGCTTGCAAGCTTCTGAAAAAGCTTGAGCATAACGCCCGGCTGCCCATTGGTAGTTTCAACGGGGACCCTGCCAGGGATTGGCTACGCTATCTCAGCCATATGCTTTTCTGCGTTGGCGACGTATGGCGGGTGATGGGACAGGCAGCGACCCAATTAGGGATGTCTTTTGACTCCCTTATCTCCGAACTGCCGAGGTCTTTTGCCGCAGAAGGTATTTATATTTTCATATCTCTTATTATATTTATGCATCAACATTTGCCTGAATTCGGCTTTCTCTTTTAATTTATAGGAGATGTTATCTCCCCATTGCCCGTGGCTCCTAAGGGACCTTCTATGAGTCATTTATGAGGGGGAGCCTCATATTTCTGCCACGGCGGCCACAGTGCCCTCTGCACTGGCCCACCTTCAGAGATGCAACTCCTAGTGGTTGCAGCAAAGTAAGCGGCTCGAAAGAAGCGGATAGCTGAAGGGGAGGCGAGATGTCGATCAGTTCGACCCCGACTGGCTCTTCCTCTTTCACCGGATCCGACACTCATCCAGAGACCACCTTCGCCTATGGGTAACAACTTCGTTAGTTTTCTTTGTTTGAGGATTAATTCCTCTTTGGAATATGGCTCTTTATTGTTCTTGCTTCTTTCTAACAGAGGAAGGCGAGCTTATCCGCGAAGGCATGTCTCATACCGCTATCGAGCCTGTTGTTGGTGAACTCCCCCCCACGACAGGTGGGACTGACCAACTGCATCTCCTTTCTATGTCTTTGTCTCTTTTTTTTGTTATATTCATGAGGTTCTTACCTTTCATTATTCTCACTTTTCAGGGGCTTATGTTCCCGAGCCTCCCGCTCAAGACCCCATTCAGGTGGTATTGCCGGCCATTGTTAAGGTATACAGATTCTTTGGCAAGTTCTTCTTCATCCCTTGCTGGGAGTGATTGCGATTTCAATCATTCTTCTTTGCTTCCTGCAGGAGAATGTGGACGCAACTACTAATGTTGCCTTAGACGAAGAAGAACTTGGAGATCTTAATTGGGCCAACTATGAGCCTTATCGTTCGGACGTCCCTTTGGTCGATTAACTATATCATGAACTTTTAGACGACCAGGGCTGCTTTGGTAATATATTTTTTTACTGGCATATTGCAGCTCTTTTACTTCTTTCCTTGCATAGGATCTGACCCTCCGTTCCTTTTCTGGTATAGATTTTACTTTTAAAGAACTGATGCGGTCAGCCTCCAGTCATTCAGGCTCCTCATTCATGAAGGGCCTTGTAGGGGATTCGACAGTTGCCCCTGCAGTGGATAGTCCTCCGGCTGAGGGTAAGTCGTGCTTGCTTTAGTTCTTGTGGCCTTTCTTTTCAACTACCATATCTCCTTTGGTAGCCAATATCAAGCTTTTTACAGAGATTGTTGAAGCGATGCCGGCGGCAGTTGCCTCCCCTTCCGTTGTCTTTCCTTTGGAGGACAACTTGGCTATTCCTCCCGCAGCTACCTTGGTAGAGGGAGAGCCTAGAGAAATTGAGGTCGTCCAGGAAAAGCATGCCGCTTTGACACCAGGTAGACCTATTTTCTTTTTCTTATACTCGGGGCTGCGCATATTACAGTTTCACGTCTTCTGACTATGTCTTATTTTTTTTGCTGCCCTCCTTTATTTCTCGACTAGACGTCGTCTCCGTGTCCACTCAAAGGTGGGAACGCCGGGAGGGGGTCACATCAGCTCCTGAGCTTCTCCCAGGGAGGATTGAAAGGTTGGTGGCTTCTACGGCACGTGCTAGTGCAATGTCGACTCCCATTCGCTTTAGCCGAATCTCTGCTCCCGAAAACATTGATATGTTGGCAGGTATGAGGCTTCCTCTTCCTCGTTTTCTTTTGTCAACTGTTATCGGGTGTTGACCCCATTTTTTTGTATTCTGCAGCTCGGAGGAACTTGTGTCCCGATTCCCCAACTCATTCCGGGGATACTGTCCTCCTTTCTTATTCGGGAGAGACTCCTAGGACGCCTAGAATTGAGGAGCCGGCTTATACCCCTACTGAGCTGTTAGTCCTCTCCGAGGATAAGGGTGAGCCCAAAGTTACTTGCCTACTCGCTTCTGATCGCAGGGTAGATTCACCGACCTGGAGTGGCTCCACTATCAAGCTACCACCTTCTCCCTTTTCATGTCACTCAGGAGACACTGAACCTCTTCCTCCTTCTCCCAGAGAGGATGGAAAAGTAGGTTCTCCCGACTCAGGGAAAATTGCAGAGCTAGGTAATATTCTTATTTTATCTCATTCATTCATTTCATCGTCATCATTTTTGTTTTCGCTTTTGGTCTTATAATTCTCCTCTCTTTTTGTTTGCCAGAGGGAGAAGGTCAGGATGACTCCACTGCCTATGCCACCCAGCAAGCTTTATTGAGGACTGAGTTGGAGTCCGCTCTTAGGGACGTCGTGGTACGGACCGCAGAAGTTTTTGAACTTCGGGCGGACAGGGAAATAATGAACTCCAGCATCGCCGAAGCGAGGTCGCAAGTCTCTGCCCTCCGATTACAGTTGGATGAATTGGAAAATGGCTTAGAGGAAGGCGTCGAGCAAGTGGCGACCCTTGACTGTCGTCTAGACGAGCTTACCCAAGAGCGAGATGAGTCGGTCGACAGAGTTGAGGCCCTCCGCCTGCTGTTAGATGCTTCACAGGCTTTGGTAGTTCGGGAGCCGGATCCGACTCGATATTAGCTGTCGGGAATCCCTCCCCTCTTTTTGTCCTTGATATTGCTTCACTTTGAAGCCTATTTTTGAGTCATCCCGAGGACTTGTCTCGGGCTCCTGCTTTGCGACTATTATATAAAAAGAGCTTTGATCAAATAGTGTTTATTTTTCACCATCTTCCATCGCTCTCTTTTTCTTTTCCTTTTTTTCTTTTCTTATAAACTAACGTTAGCGCCCTCTCAGGTTTTCACCAATATTAGCCTCCTTACTTTTGCCTGCACGCCCTTGCGGGTTTTCATGCAGCGAGGCTACCCGATTTTGCCTAAGACACCCTTTCGGGTTTTCACCTTAGCTGGGTATAAGACCTTTTTACCTTTAACCGATCTCGTTGAGGATGAGACCGATTAAGTCTGTCGAGGTACCTCGCTTTTTAAGCCCCCCCTTTTTTGTTTCTCCCTCTTTTTTTTTCTCTTCTTTTTTTTTTTTTTTTTTTTTTTTTTTTTTTTTTTTTTTAATACAAGAAGATAACTCTAATTGCCGTTAAACATATGCTATGACCGGACCAACAAATATTGGGAGAATATGAAATATGAAAATTTGATTTGATATGAGTGTATGAAAGGATTTTTCGGAGTTTTAACGTCCCCCCCGTAGGCGAATATGAATTACAGGATTTAAAGCCTCTCGTAGGCGAATATGAATTTCAGGATTTAACGCCTCCCGTGGGCGAAATATGAATTTCAGGATTTAACGCCTCCCGTAGGCGAATATGACTTTCAGGATTTAACACCTCCCGTGGGCGAATATGAATTTCAGGATTTAATGCCTCCCGTGGGCGAATATAAATTTCAGGATTTAATGCCTCCCGTGAGCGAATATGAATTTCAAGATTTAACGCCTCCCGTAGGCGAAATATGAATTTCAGGATTTAACGCTTCCTGTGGGCGAATATGAATTTCAGGATTTAAAACCTCCCGTGGGCGAAATATGAATTTCAGGATTTAATGCCTCCCGTGGGCGAAATATGAATTTCAGGATTTAATGCCTCCCGTAGGCGAATATGAATTTCAGGGTTTAATGCCTCCCGTGGGCGAATATGAATTTCAGGATTTAACGCCTCCCGTGGGCGAATATGGATTTCAGGATTTAATGCATCCTGTGGGCGAATATGAATTTCAGGATTTAATGCCTCCCGTGGGCGAATATGAATTTCAGGATTTAATGCCTCCCGTGGGCGAAATATGGATTTCAGGATTTAAAGCCTCCCGTGGGCAAATTCCGGAGTTTAACGCCTTCCGTAGGCGAAATATGAACTTTCAGCCCACCATGGCACACCAGTGAGACCAGTGTATACCAGGGGCAATTTTAAGATATAACGCCTCCTCGGGGCGGATTCGATCCGTTATAGCACGCCGATGGGACTATAATATATGGACGCGCCGATGGGACTATGATATATGAGGAGAATTTTAGGATATAACGTTCTCAGGGACGCAAGTAAGCTTTTCGTATCGCCCCCTCAGGGGGAATACGAAAGCTTTAAGATACAATGCCTTCTCGGGGCGATAGGGAAAATTTCAACCCTTCGTGGCATGCCAGTGGGACTGGTGTCTGCCAAGAGAAAATTCAGGATATAACGCCTCCTTAGGGCGAAATATGGAGATTTTGGGAATACAACGCCTCCCTGGGGCGGAATATGGAGATTTCAGGATACAATGCCTCCCTGAGCGAAAAATAGAATTTTAGGATACAACGCCTCCCTGGGGCGGAGTATGAGAATTTTAGGATACAACGCCTCCCCGGGGTGAAAAATGAAATTTTAGGATACAACGCCTCCCAGGACGGAAAATGGAATTTTCATAATACAACGCCTCCCTGGGGCAGAAAATGGAATTTTAGGATACAACGCCTCCCTAGGGCGGAAAATGGAATTTTCAGGATACAACACCTCCCTGGGGCGGAAAATAAGAATTTTCAGGATATAACGCCACTCCGGGACGGAAAATGGAATTTTAGGATACAACGCCTCCCTGGGGCGGAGTATGAGATTTTTAGGATACAACGCCTCCACGGGGCGAAAAATAGAATTTTAGGATACAACGCCTCCCTGGGGCGGAATATGAATTTTTCTTTTATGATATTCCTAGCATAATTTTTCTTTTGAGGTGAATCTCTCCCAATCGTATGACATCTTTCAAGAATATGTCTACGTATTTACATTTGGTATAGTAGGAATAAGGATTACTCTCATACTGAGTCGAGCAGAAGAGCAAGTTTTTCCACTTCCTTACCGAGTCGGGAGGACATCGTCATCATCGCCTCGGTCGTAGCCTTTGATGGGACATTTTGTATCACTAGTGTGATACCAAGGGTTTATTCGTCATTGGCGACTCTGATATCCTCCCTAGGTAAGGATGTGGAAAACTCAATCTCTGCCTTCGGCAGGCCAAGAGAGTCTTCCCCCCCCGGGAAACAAATGTGGCTTTATGAGCCTATGCGCTCGCGTACGAGCATTATTGACGCAAATGGCTTTCACGCGTTATCCCCCGACGGGTTGCCGGATCTTTGTCTTCAAGATATATATTGGGCTTCACGGTACTGACTTGTGTTGCTGTTGTCGCTCGGACTGATCATGTACCGAAGTGTAATACAACTTCATATGTCGGTCGTTTAGCGGTGGGAAGGCTAGATTCCCTTTTTCATCTACCAGCCTATAAGCACCACCCTTGTAGACTCTGCTTACTATGAATGGTCCAACCCAATTTAGCTTGAATTTATTTTTAGGCCGAGAGGCCATGACATCTTTATGCTTGACAATTACTAGATCCCCCTTCTTGAAGGTTCTTTCTTGCACTAATTTGTCGAATGCACGAGACATTCGGACTTGGTATATTTGTAGGCGCTGATATGCTTGCAATCTTTCGCCTTCGAGGTTTGATAATTTCTCATAGCACCTTTGAATCTCGCTCATGTCGCCTTCATGCACTCCATAATGCAGAGCGACCCTATAGGATGCGAGTTCTACCTTTATTGGGATTACGGCTTCCGCTCCATAAACTAAAGAGTATGGGGAGCATCCCGTTGGGGTTTTATAGACGGTGCCGTAGGCCCAAAATGCTTCATGCATCTTCTCATCCCAATCCCGCTTTCACCCTCCACTGATCTTCACCAGGAGTTTGCACAGGGTTTTATTGAAAGCTTCTGCCATCTCATTGGCTTGAGGATAATATACTGAAGACGCATTCCAATCTATATGAAATTTAGTTGTTATTTTATATATTGTTTGATTTTTGAATGGCGTACCATAGGATGCGAGTTCTACCTTTATTGGGATTACGGCTTCCGCTCCATAAACTAAAGAGTATGGGGAGCATCCCGTTGGGGTTTTATAGACGGTGCCGTAGGCCCAAAATGCTTCATGCATCTTCTCATCCAAATCCCGCTTTCACCCTCCACTGATCTTCACCAGGAGTTTGCACAAGGTTTTATTGAAAGCTTCTGCCATCTCATTGGCTTGAGGATAATATACTGAAGACGCATTCCAATCTATATGAAATTTAGTTGTTATTTTATATATTGTTTGATTTTTGAATGGCGTGCCACTATCTGGTGTGATCCGGCTAGGAGTCCCGAACCGATATATAATATTGTGCCTGATGAAGCATGATGCCGTCTCGCCGGCCACTTCTTTTAAAGGAATGGCTTCTGCCCAACAAGTAAAGTATTCTGTTGCGGCAAGAATATATTTACACTATCGAGATGGACCCACAACGTCCATTCCCCAATAGGCGAAAGGCCATATCGGGGTCGTTGGGTGCAAATTATTGGAAGGTCGCCTAGGAATGGGCCCATAGGCTTGACATTGGGGACAGCTTTGCGCCATTTTCTCGCAATCCGCGAACATAGTTGGTCAATAAAAGCCTTTAGTTTTGATATTGATTTTCATTTTTGTACATGATTGATGAGCTCTACACATCCCGACATGAATTTCTTTCATTATTTTGCGGGACTCTCTCGGGGAAAGACACCGGAGCAAAACCGCATTTTTGTCTCGAGGGACTAGGCGATACAGTACGCCATCTATCAGCTGGTATGAAGTTGTCCTTCACAGCAGCTGGATTCTTTCAGCCTTGTCATCAGGGAGCCAGCCGTTCTTTATCTTGATGATAGGAACACGCCAATCATCTTCTTCTTGGATATTCTGGTCTTCTGGCGTATTGATCTCAAACACTGTTAGACCATCTTCACCATTTACCGAGGTGGGGAAGAGTCTCCTATCTCTCACAATTATTTCTGTTTCTCCTTCAGGAGGCAATTTTAGCGCTACAGCTAATTTAGCTAATGCATCGGCCTGCTCATTCTGGCCTCTTCTGATATGTTCTATTGCGAAAATATAAAACTTTTCACTTAGCCGGACAGCTGCTGCATGATAAGCTATCAATTCAGTCTTTCTGACCTCGAATATGCCAAGAATTTGTCGGACGACCAACAGGGAATCCCCATATACCTGGATGCGTCTGACGCCTATTTCTAAGGCAATTTCCAGCCCCACAATCAGAGCTTCGTATTCCGCCTCATTATTCGTTAGGGATTCCATCATGGCACATGAGTGATGCAATATCCCTCCTTCTAGAGTGACCCAAGCCAGCTCCTGCTTTTGTGGTTGATATGCCATTCGGCTTTATAATGATTCTCGAGGCCCCATCGAAATATAGCTGCCATGTTTTTACTTCTGCCTGCTGCACAGCTAATATTTTCTGTGCAGGCAAGACCTCTTCATCAGGCAATTCATTATTCAGAGGGGAAGTTTCAGGAATTGGGTGTGCTGCCAGAAATTCGGCCATCCCCTGTCCTTTTATCGCCTCTGAGGGACAAAAGTAATATCACACTCCATGAGGAGCAATGCCCATTTTCCTAGCCTCCCAGACAACACAGGTTGGCGAAGCAGGAATTTCAGTAGATCAAACCGCGATATTAATTTGATCTCGTGTGCAGCAAATAATGCCTTAGCTTCTTTGTGGCGAATATAAGTGCTAAGCACATCTTCTCTGTTGGAATATATCAGTGTTCTGGACCTACCAACATCCTGCTGAGATAATAAAGCGGCTGCTCTTTTCCACCCTCATTTTCTTGCGCCAATAAGGCTCCCAAAGAAGCATATAAGGCTGCAATATAAAGGATGAGTGGTTTACCCTTTATGAGTGTCCCTAGTATTAGCTTCTAAATTGACGGCTGACCTACCAAATTTAGCCGACTTTCGATGAGATTGGCCGGGTTTCATTCCTTGCCAGAATCTGGCAGCTTTGGCTTCATTAATTGTAATTCCCCCTTCCTCATCGGAAGACTTATCGGCTATCTTCTTCCCCTTACAACGGCTTTCGCCAGTCGTCGGGTCTGAGGCCTTATTAAAGTACAGCTGGACATCCGCCAGATAACAGTCATATGCTTTAAACGGCTCTAAATCAGCAAATATTCGATGTTGCTCGCCGTTTTTTGTATATTTAAGACATTGGTGGAGAGTTGAAGGCACCACCCAATTTCTATGTAACCAAGGCCTACCTAGTAATGCCTTGAAAGAGGTATTGGAGTTGACTACGAGAAATGACACTTGGGTCACCCAGTCGTCCAAACATAACTCCACATCAACCCGCCCAAGGGCTTCTTTTGCCTCTTGGTTGAATCCCGATATCGTTACGCCTTACACCCTCTTCATATATGGGGTGAGGTACAACGCTTGAAATGTTTTGAGGGGCAATATATTTACTGCAGATCCTGAGTCTACCAGTATTCGATCGACCTCTCGGCCATTGATTTTGCCCCGCATTGATTTTGTGGCATGGCGATGATAGCAGCATATCATCATCGATAAAAGCCACCGTGGCCTCATATGCCTCATATGCCTGAGCTCTTATTTCGGCCATATGAACCTCGTATGTTTATCTTGGAGGGCAGCAATCAAAGCCTCCCTTAATTCCTTGCTTAAGGCTATTGCTTCCCATATGCTGAGAGATGCTGGCATTCTTTTCATATTTTGTAGCACATTTCAATCCGCTCTAGCTCAGGCTTGCTCAATAGGAGGCATTATTTCTGCCATACTATGAAGGGTCTCCTTCAAGGCTTTTGATTGCTCCCAGAAGTCGGGGATTCTCCTGTTTGCATTTGCCCTTCTGTGGGGTTAATTTGTACTTCTTCAGCAAATAATTCTGCCAAGGCCTCGACTCCTTCTGCGGGATCAGGTTGAGCAGAAGGATTTATTTCTTCTTGTTCTTTAATAAGCTGAGCATTTTCTGTTTGCTGAGAATACTCCTCTTCATCGGAAGAAGGACATAAGCAAATATTACCCCGGATTTCTGGCTCCGGAATTGCTCTTGGGGTTTCTCCCTTAAAGTAGATGATTTTGTTTTGATTTGTCCGGCTTTTGCCTTAACCATTATCGCGGTCGCGGCCTCGGCCTCGGCCTCTATTTTGATTCCTCCGGTTTCCCTTTCTTTGATAAGTAGCCAAAGGAGTCCCAGTTTCTGGTGAAGCGTGTCTCACTTCGCCATCCGAAATATCTTGAAGTTGAGCCGACACTACATGACAGACTCGATATTGTTGTTCCACTTTTTCCATTGTTAAACCATCATCCCATAATATATTAATATCATCTGGGATGGAGAACTCATCCTCACTAGCTTTCCGTATGCGACTACGGAGGTCTAACAGCCATTCTCTGAGGCGAACTCGCCGGTTGAGCTCTTCCCATGGAATATATTGACCCAGAGGGACATCCTCTGTTGGCCGATTTTGTCGATATTCATCCAATTCATCAATGATTTTTTGCAGCCTCTGAAGTGGCGAGATTTTGTCCTCAGACATATTCTTTAGCCTTCTCTTCTCACTTCTTTTCTTATTCTTTTCTTGTTTCCTTTTCCTTGCTGCTTATTGAATGAAGTTGGGCTGGGCCGGCATTTCTGGAAATGGGTCGAAATGGACCACATCTTTTCCTTTTGCCGGATGTGTTTGCAAGGATTTAGCCGGTTTAGGCTTCTTTTTCTTCTTTGCCTTAGTCCACGGACTTTCTGGCTGATTGCGGTCAAGAGTGGCTTTAACAGCTTGCTTGACCACTGAATCTGGCAACATTTGATATTCGCCGAATATTTTCTTTTCGGACCTTCCGAAGGAACTTACCTCCAGATTTTCTTGTCGTCATTTGATGCCCAACATTTGCATATCTCGGCCTACCGCTGCCACAGTATCACAAGTGCCATTCCTCCATATTGATATAGGGACTCTTCTTGCGAAGTATCATATAAATATGCTTCTGTAGTTTCTATGACGTCCTCTAGGTTGGAGGAGAATTTATGGACCATATTCACAGAATAATTAGTTACATGAGGCTGTGGGGGATCAACTAGATATTTTTTCATATTTATTTGTCCTTCTTGGATTAATTTTTCTATTTCGTCCTTAAGGACGAAACAATGCTCCGTTCGGTGCCCAAGAGCACGATGGTAGTGACATAAGTTAGGGTCATCTGTCATATACATCTCTTCCTCCCTTCTTGGCTTTGGAAGAACGATGACTTTCTTTTTCATATAAAGTCGGAAGAGTTCCCGAACTTTGTCTTTGGGGAATTAATAGGGTTTTACGCGTCTTTCCCTCAAAGTCAAGGAATTTCTGAAGCGTATACCAGCCTCTTTATCGACCATTCGCCTGGCTTGACGCCCTTTCTCGGCTATTTTCACGCTTTCATGACTCCTTCTATAAGAGGTCGTTTCTTCTTGGCAATATGTTTCTATATCCTCTCTAGGAAACATGGTTTGCTTGCCTCTTTTTCTCGAAGGGCGATCGGGATCTAATTCTAACCCTTCAGAAGAGAAAAACCTGTCGACCTTGTTGAACGACAGAGTTTCTAAAAATTGCCTAGAGAGTCTCTTTATCATCTGAGTGAGCTCTCCTTTATCATCTGAGTGAGCTCTTCCTGTTGACATGAAAGTCGTGTGAGGCCCGTCTGGATTTCTTCCAGTGCCGCCATAACTGAGTCCCCAGGAGGAGTTACTGGAGTATATATTGGTGTTGCCTCACGCTCTGGAGAGGCCTTCACCGCTTCTTCTTCAGGGTGATACCCAGATGAGCTCTCGCTCATATAAATGACATTAACGACAAATGTTTGCTTATTTCTTTGGTGAGGTTGAGGAGGACTTATCAAATGCTTGCCCATCTCCACAGCCTCTTCACGGATAAGCTTTTCTATTTCATCCTTGCAAACATAGCAGTCTTCTATTACATGCCCCAGCATACGATGATATGGGCAATAATTTGGCTCATTAACCCTGCCTGCCTCAGCCGGCTTTTTGGGCTCAGGGAGCGATAGAAGTTTTGCCCGCATACATGTTTCGAACAATTTCTTTGTATGCTCACGGGTAAAAGACTATGGCTTCTTCATTCTTTCAGCAAGAGAAGAGGCTGACGCCTTCCCTTCTCCTTTTTTATTAGCCATTGGAGTGATGGGGCCTCCCCTGGCATCATTCTTTTCCACAGCTGGAGAGAAGTCAACTGTATTCACTTCTTTAACCGGAGCGCCCCGCTCCCTTGGGGCTTTTCCTTTATTTGGGAGTGTAGCGGGATAGTCGACGAAGAACATTTCGATCTCCGTCACGATATTATTGAGTTGATCGAAGTTTCTGACATTAGCTTCGATTAGTTTCTCGTTTATTTCGGGTTTCAAACCCTTTTGCGCAATCTCACGGCGTCCTCGTGGACCGGAGGATTGTCGCATCTCATGCTGAGAGATTCCGCCACTTCTTAATATAATCTACGGCGGACTCATTCTTCCCTTGTTTAAGTGTCACTAATTCAGTAATAGTGACCTTTCACTCCGATACTTTGAAGCGATCAAGGAACTTTTTCTGCATCTCTTTCCAACTACCTATAGAGTTGGGCTTCAGCTTGGCATACCACTGGAACGCCGTGCCGGTGAGGGAAGTTGAGAAGAACCTTAAAAGGAATGCCTCTTCCGTTGCCAGCTCTCCTAGGTCACTCATATAATGAGCTATATACTCTTGGGCTGAGCCTTCCCCATCATATCTTGTGACTTTAGGGCGCTTATTATGATCTGCTGGAAGCTTTTTGAACATGTGACGAACTGGAAAGGACACTTTGTATAAGTCAAATGTGCTTATTCCTTCGTCTTGTTCGGCCATCTTGGCCTCGACAATTTGCTCAATTAAGTGCTTTTGCGATGCTGTCGCATCATCTGTTGATGCACGTGATTGTTGAACATTATAATTGGGCTCCTCAGCCCTGTCTTCCTGAATCTCTTCAGGACTAAAATTGACCTCAACAACCGGAGGTCCTGTTGGTGCAGGAATAGCCCTAGGCGGAGGTAGATTCACTGGAGGAGCGGGGGCCACCCTCTACTGCTCCTCCATTTTCTGTATCAGGCCATATAGCAAGGCCTTTAATTGTTGATTTTCCTGCCTTACCTCCTCAATAGTCTGAGGTTGTGGTTGTTCTTGTGGCAGCTGTGCAACTCCAGGCTCTCGGGCATTAGTCGCACCTTCATCGGTTTGAGGTGGCTCTGCCCCCTGACCCACTTGGCCCAACAGGCGCATAACTTGCTCCATTTGGCGGGTAATTGGCCCACCTCTTTGCGTCATTCCAGCAACATTGCTCGGCTCTTTAAATTGAGAAGGTTGCCGATTTGTGCTAGAAGTATAGCAAGTATATATCCGGATGCTATCATCTGTCCAGTGAGGGCATCACCGGACAGAGAGATGAAGAGGAAGAGAAGTCCCACCGAGCGTGCCATCTGTTTGGAACCTAACCTAGAATGTCTCTCCTATCAGATTATTCGAAAATCCATATCATTTTGTTTTTATCTAGAGAAATATAGGTCGGTCTTATGTATTTTTATTTATTGGACTATGAGAGCTTGGGATTAGCTCTCAGGAAGTCCGGGACTTCGGATCAGGCGAAGATCCGAGTATATGACCTCTCTCCACTGACCTCGGTCAATGTTAATTACGTCGAGCAACTGCTCGACAACCCTTGATTAACTGTCCGTATGATGCCCTTATAACATGCAACACTACTACTACATGCAGCACATGCATATGAGGATATATTTTAGGTTAAGCCCTTGGTCTCACCAAAGTTTGAGATAGGTTTTATATGGTTTTGGATTGATTCCAAGGTATTTGGATTGATTCCAAATTATCTAGATTAATTCCAAGTGTTTTAGACCTATGAGGGTGTTTTATACCCATGAGGGTATTTTTGTAATTATACAATTTAGGAGTTATAGGAGTATTATGGTTATTTTAGTGTATGAAAATGAGTTTTAATAGTTTTAAGAACTGAGGGAGGCCTTGATTGCTGCCCTCCAAGATCCTGAAACATATGAGGTCCATATGGCCGAAATAAGAGCTCAGGCATATGAGGCCACGGTGGCTTTTACCGATGATGATATGCTGCTATCGTCGCCATGCCATAACAGACCGCTATATATGCGGGGCAAAATCAATGGCCGAGAGGTCGATCGAATACTGGTAGACTCGGGATCTGCAGTAAACATATTGCCCCTCAAAACATTTCAAGCGTTGTACCTCACCCCATATATGAAGAGGGTGCAAGGCATAACGATATCAGGATTCAACCAAGAGGCAGAAGAAGCCCTTGGGCGGGTTGATGTGGAGTTATGTTTGGACAACTGGGTGACCCAATTGTCTTTTCTC
The DNA here is from genome assembly GCA_030544215.1 of Zantedeschia hybrid cultivar. Classification (NCBI taxonomy): domain Eukaryota; kingdom Viridiplantae; phylum Streptophyta; class Magnoliopsida; order Alismatales; family Araceae; genus Zantedeschia; species Zantedeschia hybrid cultivar. Next base: position 5,711,015 of record JARZZO010000013.1, on the reverse strand, counting down.
ATAGTCGACTCCAATACCTCCTTCAAGATATTACTCGGTAGGCCTTGGTTACATAGAAATTAGGTGGTGCCTTCAACTCTCCACCAATGCCTTAAATATACAAAAGACGGCGAGCGACATCGAATATTTAAAGCATACGATTGCCATCTGGCGGATGCCCAGCTATACTTTGATAAGGCCTCAGACCCAACGACTGGCGAGAGCTGTCGTAAGGGAAAGAAGATAGCCGATAAGTCTTCCGATGAGGAAGGCGGAATTACAATTAATGAAGCCAGAGCTACTAGATTCCGGTAAGTAATGAAATCCGACCAGTCTTATCGAAAGTCGGCTAAATTTGGTAGATCAGCCGTCAATGTAGAAGCTAATACTATTAACAAAGAAATATAGGCTAGCATATGTCTACCTCCCGGCCTTACAAAGCCTATATTCCCAAGGGAAGTCCGCACAGTGGAAGAATTAAAAACTCTGACAGTCCGTCACAAAGATGGGCGGTGCATCACATTTTATAAGGGAGATCTTGTGGCGGAGAGTCCTCCCGAAGACGGTTTTGGACATGAAAATGTCCGACCGGAAGTTGAAGAAGTAGTTCAAGAAATGGACGATATGCCCCAATACATAAAACAGATGTGCAAACATCAAAACATTCCAGAAAGACAAAATGCAGCCAGAAACAAATTCTTTCGAGAATTATGGTATCCTGCAGAAGCCAGGGGGCAATCATCATCCAATCAAGATAGAAGAGGCCTCGGGTATAGGCGATGCCATGGGTCTCCCACCTTATATGCAGTTCATATGGTGAGTCTACCATCAGGGGTAGAGGAACCAATTGGTCAGATCAGGTTTGACAGTTCAGGAGATGAAAATGAAGAAATCCCTCCATCTGTCGAGATAGCCTCAATTGAAACAAACTCTATTTGTGAACGGGAACAATGTCCGCAAGACCCTCTCAAACACAAAGAAAAGTCATGATATCAATATGGAAAAGCAAAAAGAACCTTCGGGGGCTGCTGATGCAACCTCTCAAGACCCGCATGAAAATACCGACGAAGGGCATAAAGCTTACTCAGCCAATATAGACGAAGATGAGGACTTCATTGACTTTCAGCCAGCTTCCCGTGAGATAGAGGGTGGAGGACAAGTTACGGTCGACGAACTGGTAGAGATTAATCTCGGCAAACTAGAAGACCCTTGTCCGGTTTTCCTCAATACCCTCCTGAGCAATAAGGAAAGACAGGCGTACACCGAACTCTTGATAGAGTTCAAAGATTGTTTCGCCTGGAATTATAAAGAGATGCCCGGCCTGGATTCTTCGGTGGCAGAGCATGAATTATCAATTCTCCCTGAAATCAAGTCAATATAACAAACTCAGAGGCGAATGCGCCCTGAATTGGAAATCATGGTGAATGCTGAAGTTGACAAAATGTGAGAAGTGGACTTCATTGAAGAATGTATATACCCAATATGGTTGGCAAACATTGTGCCAGTAAAGAAAAAGAATGGTCAAGTCCGAGTCTACATTGACTTTCACGACCTAAATAAGGCATGTCCGAAAGATGACTTTCCGATGCCGATAACTGAGACAATGGTAGATGTCACCGCATGATATGAAGCCTTGTCTTTCATGGACGGGTCATCAGGCTATAATCAGATTAGGATGGCCCTCAAAGATAAAAAAAATACAGCCTTTCGCACTCCGAAAGGAATATTCAATTACAAAAAGATGCCCTTCGATCTGAAAAATGCCGGCGCTACTTACCAAAGGGCCAGGACCAAAATATTTGATGAAATGCTGTATAATTTGGTCGAATGTTATGTTGATGACCTCGTCAAAAAATCTGCAAAGAAAGACGACCATCTCGGGAACTTACGTAAAGTCTTCGAAAGGCTTCGTCAATATCAACTCAAAATGAATCCCATAAAGTGCGCTTTTGGCGTCTCTAGCGGGAAATTTTTGGGTTTCATAGTCAGATACAGGAGAATCGAGATCGACCCCGACAAAATGAAGGCAATCAGGGAGATGCCTCCTCCCAAGACTCTAACTGAGCTTAGATCCTTGCAAGGCAGATTAGCTCATATCAGGAGATTTATCTCCAATCTATCTAGAAGGTGCAGGTCCTTCTCAAAATTAACAAAGAAAGGTGCCCCATTTATTTGGGACGAGGAGTGCCCAAAGGCACTTGATGACATAAAAGAATATCTCCTCAGGCCGCCAGTACTGGAGGCACCCATAAAGGGTAAACCACTCATCCTTTATATTGCAGCCTTAGATGCTTCTTTGGGAGCCTTATTGGCGCAAGAAAATGAGGATGGAAAAGAGCAGCTGCTCTATTACCTCAGCAGGATGTTGGTAGGTCCAGAACACTGATATACTCCAACAGAGAAGATGTGCTTAGCACTTATATTCGCCACAAAGAAGCTGAGGCATTATTTGCTGCATACGAGATCAAATTAATATCGCGGTTTGATCCGCTGAAATTCTTGCTTCGCCAACCTGTGTTGTCTGGGAGGCTAGGAAAATGGGCATTGCTCCTCATGGAGTTTGATATTACTTTTGTCCCTCAGAGGGCGATAAAAGGATAGGGGATAGCCGAATTTCTGGCAGCACACCCAATTCCTGAAACTTCCCCTCTGAATAATGAATTGCCTGATGAAGAGGTCTTGCTTGCACAGAAAATATTGGATGTGCAGTAGGCAGAAGTAAAAACATGGCAGCTATATTTCGATGGGGCCTCGAGAATCATTATAAAGCCGAATGGCATATCAACCACAAAAGCAGGAGCTGGCTTGGGTCACTCTAGAAGGAGGGATATTGCATCATTCATGTGTCCTGATGGAATCCCTAACGAATAATGAGGCGGAATACAAAGCTCTGATTGTAGGGCTAGAAATTGCCTTAGAAATAGGCGTCAGATGCATCCAGGTATATAGGGACTCCTTGTTGGTCGTCCGACAAATTCTTGGCATATTCGAGGCCAGAAAGACTGAATTGATAGCTTATTATGCAGCAGCCGTCCGGCTAAGTGAAAAGTTTTATATCTTCACAATAGAACATATCAGAAGAGGCCAGAATGCTCAGGCCGATGCATTAGTTAAATTAGCTGCAGTGCTAAAATTGCCTCCTAAAGGAGAAGCAGAAATAATTGTGAGAGATAGGAGACTCTTCCCCACTTCAGTAAATGAAGAAGATGGTCTGACAGTGTTTGAGATCAATATGCCAGAAGACCACAATATCCAAGAAGAAGATGATTGGCGTGTTCCTATCATCAAGATAAAGAATGGCTGGCTCCCTGATAACAAGGCCGAAAGGATCCAGGTGCTGCGAAGGGCAACTTCATACCAACTGATAGATGGCGTACTGTATCGCCTAGTCCCTCAAGACAAAAATGCGGTTTTGCTCCGGTGTCTTTCCCCGAGAGAGTCCCGCAAAATAATGAAAGAAATTCATGTCGGGATGTGTAGAGCTCATCAATCAGGTACAAAAATGAAAATCAATATCAAAACTAAGGCTTTTATTGACCAACTATGTTCGCGGATTGCGAGAAAATGGCGCAAAGCTACCCCCAATGTCAAGCCTATGGACCCATTCCTAGGCGACCTCCCAATCATTTGCACCCAACGACCCCGACATGGCCGTTCGCCCACTGGGGAATGGACGTTGTGGGTCCATTGACACCATCATCTCGAAGGTGTAAATATATTCTTGCCGCAACAGAATACTTTACTCGTTGGGCAGAAGCCATTCCTTTAAAAGAAGTGGCCGGCAAGACGACATCACGCTTCATCAGGCACAATATTATATATCGGTTCGGGACTCTTAGCCGGATCACATCAGATAATGACACGCCATTCAAAAATCAAACAATATATAAAATGACAACTAAATTTCATATAGATTGGAATATGTCTTCAGTATATTATCCCCAAGCTAATGGGATGGCAGAAGCTTTCAATAAAACCCAGTGCAAATTTCTGGTGACGATCAGTGAACGGCGAAAGCGGGATTGGGATGAAAAGATGCATGAAGCATTATGGGCCTACCGCATCGTCTATAAAACCCCAACGGGATGCTCCTCATACTCTTTAGTTTATGGAGCGGAAGCCGTAATCCCAATAGAGGTAGAACTCGCATCTTATAGGATCGCTCTGCATTATGGAGTGCATGAAGGTGACATAAGCAAGATTCAAAGGCGCTATGAGGAATTATCAGACCTCGAAGGCGAATGACTGCAAGCATACCAACGCCTGCAAATATACCAAGCCCGAATGTCTCGTGCATTCGACAAATTGGTGAAAGAAAGAACCTTCAAAAAGGGGGATCTAGTAATGGTCAAACATAAAGATGTCATGGTCTCTCGGCCTAAAAATAAATTCAAGCCAAATTGGGTTGGACCATTCATAGTAAACAGAGTCTATGAGGGCGGTGCTTATAGGCTGGTAGATGAAAAAGGGAATCTAGCCTTCCCACCGTTGAACGGCCGACATATGAAGTTGTATTATGGTCCGGTATATGATTAGCCCGAGCGACAGCAGCAACACAAACCAGTGTCGTGAAGCCCAATATATATCTTGAAGACAAAGATGATGATCCGGCAACCCATCGGAGGATAACGCGCGAAAGTTGTTTGCGCCACGAAAAGTCAATAATGCTCGTACGTGAGCGCATAGGCTCATAAAGCCACATATTTGTTCCCCGGCGGTGGGAAGACTCTCTCGGCCTGCTGAAGGCAGAGATTGAGTTTTCCCACATCCTTACCTAGGGAGGATATCAAAGTCGCCAATGACGAATAAACTCTTGGTATCACACTAGTGGTACAATAATGTCCCCATCAAAGGCTACGATCGAGATGATGACGATGTCCTCCCGACTCAGTAAGGAAGTAGAAAAAACATGCCCTTCTGCTTGACGCAGTATGAGAGAGTAATCCCTATTCCTACTATACCAAATGTGAATACGCAGACATATTCCTTGAAAGATGCTATACTATTGGAAGAGATTCATCTAAAAAAAAAAAAATTCTAGTGGTAATTTCCTAAAATTCCATATTCTGCCCCGGGGAGGCGTCGTATCCTGAAATCTTCATTTCTCCGCCCTAGGAAGGCGTTGTATCCTAAAAATTCATTTTTCACCCCCGAGGAGGCGTTGTATCCTAAAATTCTCGTACTCCGCCCTAGGGAGGCGTTGTATCCTAAAAATCTATTTTTCCGTCCTAAGAAGGCGTTGTAACCTAAAAATCTATTTTTCCGCCCTAAGGAGGCGTTGTAACCTAAAAATCCATTTTTCGCCTCAAAGAGGCGTTGTATCCTAAAATTCTCATACTCTGCCCCAGGAAGGCGTTGTACCCTAAAATTCTCATACTCTGCCCCAGGGAGGCGTTGTATCCTGAAATCTCCATATTCCGCCCCAGGGAAGCGTTGAATTCCCAAAATCTCCATATTTCACCCCGAGGAGGCGTTACATCCTGAATTTTTCCTTGGCAGACACCAGTCCCACTGGCATGCCGCGAAGGGTTGAAAATTTTCCTACCGCCCCGAGAAGGCATTGTATCTTAAAGCTTTCCTATTCCCCCCTGGGGGGCGATACGAAAAGCTTACTTGCGTCTTTGAGAACGTTATATCCTAAAATTCTCCTCATATATCATAGTCCCATCGGCGCGCCCATATATTATAGTCCCATCGGCGTCCTATAACGGATCGAATCCGCCCCGAGGAGGTGTTATATCCTAAAATTGTCCCTGGTATACATTGGTCTCACTGGTGTGCCGTGGTGGCCTGAAATATATATTCGCCCACGGGAGGCTTTAAATCCTGAAATTCATATTCGCCTACAGGACGCGTTAAATCCTGAAATTCATATTCGCCTACAGGAGGCGTTAAATCCTGAAATTCATATTCTCCTACAAGAGGCTTTAAATCCTGAAATTCATATTTGCCCATGGGAGGCATTAAATCCTGAAATTCATATTCGCCTACGGGAGACATTAAATCCCGAAATTAATATTTCGCCCACGGGAGGCATTAAATGCTGAAATTGATATTTCGCCTACGGGAGGCATTAAATCCTGAAATTCATAGTCGTCCACGGGAGACATTAAATCCTGAAATTCATATTCTCCTACGGGAGGCATTAAATCCTGAAATTAATATTTCGCCCACAGGAGGCATTCAATCCTGAAATTCATATTCGCCCACGGGAGGCATTCAATCCTGAAATTCATATTCGCCCACGGGAGGCATTAAATCCTGAAATTAATATTTCGCCCACGGGAGGCATTAAATCCTGAAATTAATATTTCGCCTACGGGAGGCATTAAATCTTGAAATTCATATTCGGCCACGGGAGGCATTAAATCCTGAAATTCATATTTCGCCCACGGGAGGCGTTAAATCCTGAAATTCATATTTCGCCCACGGGAGGCATTAAGTCCCGAAATCCATATTTCGCCTATGAGGCTTTAAATCCTGAAATTCATATTCGCCTACAGGAGGCGTTTGAAAAGAGAAAAAAAAAAAAAACCTTTCATACACTCGTATCAAATCTAATTTTCATATTGCATATTCCCCCAATATTTGTTGGACCGGTCATAGCATATGTTTAACGGCAATTAGGGTTATCTTCTTGTAAAAGAAAAAGAAGAGAAAAGAAAGAAAAAAAAAGAGAGAGAGAAACAAAAAAAGGGGGCTTAAAAAGCGAGGTGCCCCAACGGACTTAATCGGTCCCATCCTCAACGAGATCGGTTAAGGGTAAAAAAGTCTTATACCCAACTAAGGTGAAAACCCGAAAAGACGCCTTGGGCAAAATCGGGTAACCCCGCTGCATGAAAACCCGCAAGGACGTGCATGCAAAAGTAAAAGGGGGCTAATGTTAGTGAAAACCCAAGAGGCGCTAACGTTAGTTTAAAAGAAAAAAAAAGAGAGAGAAAAGAGAGAAAAAGAAAAAGAGAGCGATGGAAGATGGTGAAGAATAAACACTATTTGATCAAAGCTCCTTTTATAAATAGTCGCAAAGGAGGAGCCTGAGACAAGTCCTTGGGGTGACTCAGAAATAGGCTTCAAAGTGAAGCAATATCAAGATCAAAAAGGAGGGAGGGATTCCCGAAAGCTAATCTCGAGTCGGATTCGGCTCTCGAACTACCAAAGCCTGTGAAGCATCTAACAGCAGGCGAAGGGCCTCAACTCTGTCGACCAACTCGTCTCGTTCTCGGGTAAGCTCGTCCAGACGACGGTCAAGGGTCACCACGTGCTCGACGCCTTCCTCTAAGCCCCTTTCCAATTCTTCCAACTGTAAACGGCGGGCAGAGACTTACGACCTCGCTTCAGCAATGTTGGAGTTCATTATTTCCCTGTCCGCCCGAAGTTCAGAAACTTTTGCGGTCCGTGCCGCGACGTCCCTAAGAGCAGACTCCAACTCAGTCCGCAATAAAGCTTGCTGGGGGGCATAGGCAGCGGAGTCATCCTGGTCTTCTCCCTTTAGCAAACAAAAAGAGAGACGATGAAATGAATGAATAAGATAAAACAAGAATATTACCTAGCTCCACAATTTTCCCTAAGTCGGGAGGACCTACTTTTCCATCCTCCCCAGGAGGAGGAAGAGGTTCCGTATCTCCTGAGTGACATGAAAAGGGAGAAGGCTGTAGCTTGATAGTGGAGCCACTCCAAGTCGGCGAATCTACCATGCGATCAGAAGCAAGTGGGCAAGTAACTTCGGGCTCACCCTCATCCTCGGAGAGGACTAATAGCTCAGTAGGGGTATAAGCCGGCTCCTCAATTCTGGGCGTTTTGGGAGTCTCTCCCAAATAAGCAAGGTGGACGGTATCCCCTGAATGAGTTGGGGAATCGGGACACAAGTTCCTCCGAGCTACATAATACAAAAATAGGATCAGCGTCCGATAGCAGTGGACGAGAAAAGAAAACGAGGAAGAGGAAGCTTCATACCTGCCAATATATCAATGCTTTCGAGAGCAGAAATTCAGTTAAAGCGAATGGGAGTCGACATTGCCCTAGCACATGCCGCTGAAGCCACCAACCTTTCAATCCTCCCTAGGAGAAGCCCAGGAGCTGATTTGACCCCCTCTCGGCGTTCCCACCTTTGAGTGGACACAGAGACGACGTCTAGTCAAGAAATAAAGGAGGGCAGCAAAAACATAAGACACAGTCAGAAGACGTGAGAATGTAATATGTACAGCCCCGAGCATAAGAAAAAGAAAATATGTCTACCTGGTGTCAAAACGGCATGCTTTTTCTGGACGACCTCAATTTCTCTAGGCTCTCCCTCTACCAAAGTAGCTGCGGGAGAAATAGCCAAGTTGTCCTCTAAAGGAAGGACAACGGAAGGGGAGGTAGCTGTCGCCGGCGTCGCTTCAACAATCTCTGTAAAAAACTTGATATTGACTACCAAAGAAGACATGGTAGTTGAAAAGAAAGGTCACAAAAACTAAAGCAGGCACGACTTACCCTCAGCTGGAGGACTATCCACTATAGGGGCAGCTGTCGAATCCCCTACAAGGCCCTTCATGAATGAAGCGCCTGAATGACTGGATGCTGACCGCATCAGTTCCTCAAAAGTACTATCCACTATAGGGGCAGCTTGTGGGTTCGGACACCCTTCATTTTTTCAGTACTTGAATATTCCAGAATCGCTCCTGCAAACCTTGTCTTCATGACTTTGCGGTTTTCTGGGGACGTTTGGAGTTATTCGATTCCCTTTATATCTGGATCCTCTTGGCCTTCGTGACTTGGAGGGTCTTTATAAGATTGGTGCCATCTGAATTGTTCGACACATTGCTCGGTCCCGAGTATCTCGTAGCCTTCGCGACTTGGAGATTAGTTGGGAACATAGAGCGGGTCACTCAATTCTGATGGCGTCATTCCTATTCAAGGGACATTAGTACCTTATTTTAGCATTTCCGGGAGCTCGATACGAGACATTCCAGATTGGCCAAGTGTCCGCCACTAAGGCAATATGTACATATATAAGGGATTTATAGGCATGATATGGGCATTGTGCAAGCATTAGCACCTCATTCTTATTTAGGCATTTCCAGGAGCTTACTATGAGACATTCTGGGTTGACCCTGTTTTCGCCACATATAGGCAATATTCAAGTATCCTTGCGTCATTCCGACTGTATGTCGAGATTTAGCTATATTGTTGCTTTGTGCATCATTTTGACATGTGTTTTTTTTGCTGATGTTCCCTTTGCAGGTTGATATTCTTGCTTTGCATCATTATGGCCGCTATTGGCGATATTCCCGCCGAGGGATTTCAGGAGGAGATTGCTACATACCCGGATACAGGGTTCCGCTGGGTGGCTCAGCCACATTTGCGGATCACTATCGAGGATGTTGTCCCCATCTACCGGGAGAGCATTTATAGAGATGGAGAATTCTTCTATTTCTTGCGAGGTGAGACAACTCGGCACCTTCCCTCAGACGCCTCCATATACGAGCAGCTCCAATCATATGTTCATACTGAAGATGGGGTCGAAAGACCATTATCCCCTTTGGAGCGTCGTGATCTGGAGTGCGCCATTTTACTGGATCGCGACAATATGAAGGGACTTCTCCCTTTCTCATATCCGGCTTTCCCTTTTTCCGTTGATCGGTTATGGGAATTTCCTACTCCCGCGCAGGTGGGGCCCATTTGGGCTATACTTCGGGTCCATGACATTAGTAGGACCTATCAGCCAGCTATGTGGACATGAGCAGGGAGTCGTCCTTGTGAGGCCACCCGGCGCCCACAGGGGCTATTTTTGACTGAGGCAGAAGAATGCTCAATTCATGATTCCTCTGACTTCAGTATATTGCTATCAGACATATGTCGGGGCGTTCGCCCTGCCTGGGATGCTCGTCTCCAAGTCAGAAGCTCGCATGTTTGCCGCCTGGGGGCTACAGAATGGCTTCTGCATATTCTGAAGAACTATCGGCTAATTCTTGATAGGGCCGGTATTTATGAGGCCGTTGCAGCGGCCCAATATGATTATCCTTGCCATCATGACTTCATTCAGGCAATTGTTGAACACTATGTTCGCGACACCAACACTATCGCGACTTCAGAGGGCAAGACTGCTATTGACCTTTGGTCTCTGTATCGGATTTTAGGTCTACCAATTGTGGGAGAACCTTATGAACAAGGAGTGTTAGATGAATTCCATCGCACCACTACTGATGGCGCGGGGAGCTACACTACTCCTTATTGCTATAGATATTTCTTGAAGATATGGCATGATTTATCCAAGGCAAAGCGTGCTGCCTCCTCCTCTAATGGGGGGAGTTCTTCTGGCCCGGGCAAAATATCGCCTGCAGCTTGGGTCAGATTCTTCTTCGGAGGGCCCTTCCGTTATCACCGAGGCTTTGCCAGCATGTTTGATGAACGGGTCCCTTTAATATTGTCATATAGGGATATTTCTCGCCGAGGTATCATTATCGCGCCGGAGCATCAATCTGAAAACCCTTGGGGCCTTGATGATACGACATATGTAGCTGCTTATCTAGCCTATTGGCTAGTGACTTTTGCTGTCCCATATGGGGACGAGGGGGCTTTGCGGCCCGAAGTTTTGTTGGCGGACGCGCCTTGCCATTGTGCCAGCGGCACTTGCTAGCATATATCATTCTTTTGGGACCCTTTGCAGCTCGGGTACCCCAAATACTTGTTCGGTGGTTATGGCTAGCCATTATGTCAGTGCCTAGGCGGGGCTCCTGCTTCCAGGTTATTCTCCCATCGGCAGAGAAATGGCTTCATCATTGCCCACTATTCTTCGACTGACGAGCCAACCAGCCAGCCATGGGACGGGTCAACTCTCTTACGCCCGTTCCGCTCTGAGTTTCATTCCTTTCGACTCTTGCCGGAAGCTGGATTTCGACCATTCCTCGCGGAATTTTCGGCCATATTTTGACAGAGGAGGAGATGCTGATCGTGCTTGGTTTGACCCATTGACAGGTTGTATGGGTTATAACGGCGTTGTATTAGATGGGTGGACTTTCAGTACTCGCCTATGCTTGCTTATATTAAAAAAGGGCAGGGATGTTATCTTGAAACCCTATTATCCAAACCGCTTCGCACGGAATTTTGGGTATGATCAGATGATCCCTTCAAGCTTCATTTTTACTGAGCTGCCTTGGATATATCAGAAGCGAAAGAGCCACCTCGTTGCTCGATTATGGTGGAATTACTTTCAGCATCAGAACACATCTGGTCAAGTGGCAGTGTTTCTCCCTGCTCATGAAGGGGGCATGACCGTTTCCTTTGCTGCTTGGTGGCATAAGAACCAAGGAGAGTTGCGACTTAGACCAGATCCTGAGCAGACACGGGGTTCCTCCCAGGCTAAGTCTGCTAAAGGGCTTGGCCGACATACATATAAGGGCCGAGCTGGCCCACCGGTGCCAAAGGCGAAGAAGAAGAAGGGCAGTGACGATGATGGCTTCTACGGGCTTGCCGCCCCCGAATATATATGGACACGTCACTTCTTGGCAGCTTGCAAGCTTCTGAAAAAGCTTGAGCATAACGCCCGGCTGCCCATTGGTAGTTTCAACGGGGACCCTGCCAGGGATTGGCTACGCTATCTCAGCCATATGCTTTTCTGCGTTGGCGACGTATGGCGGGTGATGGGACAGGCAGCGACCCAATTAGGGATGTCTTTTGACTCCCTTATCTCCGAACTGCCGAGGTCTTTTGCCGCAGAAGGTATTTATATTTTCATATCTCTTATTATATTTATGCATCAACATTTGCCTGAATTCGGCTTTCTCTTTTAATTTATAGGAGATGTTATCTCCCCATTGCCCGTGGCTCCTAAGGGACCTTCTATGAGTCATTTATGAGGGGGAGCCTCATATTTCTGCCACGGCGGCCACAGTGCCCTCTGCACTGGCCCACCTTCAGAGATGCAACTCCTAGTGGTTGCAGCAAAGTAAGCGGCTCGAAAGAAGCGGATAGCTGAAGGGGAGGCGAGATGTCGATCAGTTCGACCCCGACTGGCTCTTCCTCTTTCACCGGATCCGACACTCATCCAGAGACCACCTTCGCCTATGGGTAACAACTTCGTTAGTTTTCTTTGTTTGAGGATTAATTCCTCTTTGGAATATGGCTCTTTATTGTTCTTGCTTCTTTCTAACAGAGGAAGGCGAGCTTATCCGCGAAGGCATGTCTCATACCGCTATCGAGCCTGTTGTTGGTGAACTCCCCCCCACGACAGGTGGGACTGACCAACTGCATCTCCTTTCTATGTCTTTGTCTCTTTTTTTTGTTATATTCATGAGGTTCTTACCTTTCATTATTCTCACTTTTCAGGGGCTTATGTTCCCGAGCCTCCCGCTCAAGACCCCATTCAGGTGGTATTGCCGGCCATTGTTAAGGTATACAGATTCTTTGGCAAGTTCTTCTTCATCCCTTGCTGGGAGTGATTGCGATTTCAATCATTCTTCTTTGCTTCCTGCAGGAGAATGTGGACGCAACTACTAATGTTGCCTTAGACGAAGAAGAACTTGGAGATCTTAATTGGGCCAACTATGAGCCTTATCGTTCGGACGTCCCTTTGGTCGATTAACTATATCATGAACTTTTAGACGACCAGGGCTGCTTTGGTAATATATTTTTTTACTGGCATATTGCAGCTCTTTTACTTCTTTCCTTGCATAGGATCTGACCCTCCGTTCCTTTTCTGGTATAGATTTTACTTTTAAAGAACTGATGCGGTCAGCCTCCAGTCATTCAGGCTCCTCATTCATGAAGGGCCTTGTAGGGGATTCGACAGTTGCCCCTGCAGTGGATAGTCCTCCGGCTGAGGGTAAGTCGTGCTTGCTTTAGTTCTTGTGGCCTTTCTTTTCAACTACCATATCTCCTTTGGTAGCCAATATCAAGCTTTTTACAGAGATTGTTGAAGCGATGCCGGCGGCAGTTGCCTCCCCTTCCGTTGTCTTTCCTTTGGAGGACAACTTGGCTATTCCTCCCGCAGCTACCTTGGTAGAGGGAGAGCCTAGAGAAATTGAGGTCGTCCAGGAAAAGCATGCCGCTTTGACACCAGGTAGACCTATTTTCTTTTTCTTATACTCGGGGCTGCGCATATTACAGTTTCACGTCTTCTGACTATGTCTTATTTTTTTTGCTGCCCTCCTTTATTTCTCGACTAGACGTCGTCTCCGTGTCCACTCAAAGGTGGGAACGCCGGGAGGGGGTCACATCAGCTCCTGAGCTTCTCCCAGGGAGGATTGAAAGGTTGGTGGCTTCTACGGCACGTGCTAGTGCAATGTCGACTCCCATTCGCTTTAGCCGAATCTCTGCTCCCGAAAACATTGATATGTTGGCAGGTATGAGGCTTCCTCTTCCTCGTTTTCTTTTGTCAACTGTTATCGGGTGTTGACCCCATTTTTTTGTATTCTGCAGCTCGGAGGAACTTGTGTCCCGATTCCCCAACTCATTCCGGGGATACTGTCCTCCTTTCTTATTCGGGAGAGACTCCTAGGACGCCTAGAATTGAGGAGCCGGCTTATACCCCTACTGAGCTGTTAGTCCTCTCCGAGGATAAGGGTGAGCCCAAAGTTACTTGCCTACTCGCTTCTGATCGCAGGGTAGATTCACCGACCTGGAGTGGCTCCACTATCAAGCTACCACCTTCTCCCTTTTCATGTCACTCAGGAGACACTGAACCTCTTCCTCCTTCTCCCAGAGAGGATGGAAAAGTAGGTTCTCCCGACTCAGGGAAAATTGCAGAGCTAGGTAATATTCTTATTTTATCTCATTCATTCATTTCATCGTCATCATTTTTGTTTTCGCTTTTGGTCTTATAATTCTCCTCTCTTTTTGTTTGCCAGAGGGAGAAGGTCAGGATGACTCCACTGCCTATGCCACCCAGCAAGCTTTATTGAGGACTGAGTTGGAGTCCGCTCTTAGGGACGTCGTGGTACGGACCGCAGAAGTTTTTGAACTTCGGGCGGACAGGGAAATAATGAACTCCAGCATCGCCGAAGCGAGGTCGCAAGTCTCTGCCCTCCGATTACAGTTGGATGAATTGGAAAATGGCTTAGAGGAAGGCGTCGAGCAAGTGGCGACCCTTGACTGTCGTCTAGACGAGCTTACCCAAGAGCGAGATGAGTCGGTCGACAGAGTTGAGGCCCTCCGCCTGCTGTTAGATGCTTCACAGGCTTTGGTAGTTCGGGAGCCGGATCCGACTCGATATTAGCTGTCGGGAATCCCTCCCCTCTTTTTGTCCTTGATATTGCTTCACTTTGAAGCCTATTTTTGAGTCATCCCGAGGACTTGTCTCGGGCTCCTGCTTTGCGACTATTATATAAAAAGAGCTTTGATCAAATAGTGTTTATTTTTCACCATCTTCCATCGCTCTCTTTTTCTTTTCCTTTTTTTCTTTTCTTATAAACTAACGTTAGCGCCCTCTCAGGTTTTCACCAATATTAGCCTCCTTACTTTTGCCTGCACGCCCTTGCGGGTTTTCATGCAGCGAGGCTACCCGATTTTGCCTAAGACACCCTTTCGGGTTTTCACCTTAGCTGGGTATAAGACCTTTTTACCTTTAACCGATCTCGTTGAGGATGAGACCGATTAAGTCTGTCGAGGTACCTCGCTTTTTAAGCCCCCCCTTTTTTGTTTCTCCCTCTTTTTTTTTCTCTTCTTTTTTTTTTTTTTTTTTTTTTTTTTTTTTTTTTTTTTTTTTTTTTAATACAAGAAGATAACTCTAATTGCCGTTAAACATATGCTATGACCGGACCAACAAATATTGGGAGAATATGAAATATGAAAATTTGATTTGATATGAGTGTATGAAAGGATTTTTCGGAGTTTTAACGTCCCCCCCGTAGGCGAATATGAATTACAGGATTTAAAGCCTCTCGTAGGCGAATATGAATTTCAGGATTTAACGCCTCCCGTGGGCGAAATATGAATTTCAGGATTTAACGCCTCCCGTAGGCGAATATGACTTTCAGGATTTAACACCTCCCGTGGGCGAATATGAATTTCAGGATTTAATGCCTCCCGTGGGCGAATATAAATTTCAGGATTTAATGCCTCCCGTGAGCGAATATGAATTTCAAGATTTAACGCCTCCCGTAGGCGAAATATGAATTTCAGGATTTAACGCTTCCTGTGGGCGAATATGAATTTCAGGATTTAAAACCTCCCGTGGGCGAAATATGAATTTCAGGATTTAATGCCTCCCGTGGGCGAAATATGAATTTCAGGATTTAATGCCTCCCGTAGGCGAATATGAATTTCAGGGTTTAATGCCTCCCGTGGGCGAATATGAATTTCAGGATTTAACGCCTCCCGTGGGCGAATATGGATTTCAGGATTTAATGCATCCTGTGGGCGAATATGAATTTCAGGATTTAATGCCTCCCGTGGGCGAATATGAATTTCAGGATTTAATGCCTCCCGTGGGCGAAATATGGATTTCAGGATTTAAAGCCTCCCGTGGGCAAATTCCGGAGTTTAACGCCTTCCGTAGGCGAAATATGAACTTTCAGCCCACCATGGCACACCAGTGAGACCAGTGTATACCAGGGGCAATTTTAAGATATAACGCCTCCTCGGGGCGGATTCGATCCGTTATAGCACGCCGATGGGACTATAATATATGGACGCGCCGATGGGACTATGATATATGAGGAGAATTTTAGGATATAACGTTCTCAGGGACGCAAGTAAGCTTTTCGTATCGCCCCCTCAGGGGGAATACGAAAGCTTTAAGATACAATGCCTTCTCGGGGCGATAGGGAAAATTTCAACCCTTCGTGGCATGCCAGTGGGACTGGTGTCTGCCAAGAGAAAATTCAGGATATAACGCCTCCTTAGGGCGAAATATGGAGATTTTGGGAATACAACGCCTCCCTGGGGCGGAATATGGAGATTTCAGGATACAATGCCTCCCTGAGCGAAAAATAGAATTTTAGGATACAACGCCTCCCTGGGGCGGAGTATGAGAATTTTAGGATACAACGCCTCCCCGGGGTGAAAAATGAAATTTTAGGATACAACGCCTCCCAGGACGGAAAATGGAATTTTCATAATACAACGCCTCCCTGGGGCAGAAAATGGAATTTTAGGATACAACGCCTCCCTAGGGCGGAAAATGGAATTTTCAGGATACAACACCTCCCTGGGGCGGAAAATAAGAATTTTCAGGATATAACGCCACTCCGGGACGGAAAATGGAATTTTAGGATACAACGCCTCCCTGGGGCGGAGTATGAGATTTTTAGGATACAACGCCTCCACGGGGCGAAAAATAGAATTTTAGGATACAACGCCTCCCTGGGGCGGAATATGAATTTTTCTTTTATGATATTCCTAGCATAATTTTTCTTTTGAGGTGAATCTCTCCCAATCGTATGACATCTTTCAAGAATATGTCTACGTATTTACATTTGGTATAGTAGGAATAAGGATTACTCTCATACTGAGTCGAGCAGAAGAGCAAGTTTTTCCACTTCCTTACCGAGTCGGGAGGACATCGTCATCATCGCCTCGGTCGTAGCCTTTGATGGGACATTTTGTATCACTAGTGTGATACCAAGGGTTTATTCGTCATTGGCGACTCTGATATCCTCCCTAGGTAAGGATGTGGAAAACTCAATCTCTGCCTTCGGCAGGCCAAGAGAGTCTTCCCCCCCCGGGAAACAAATGTGGCTTTATGAGCCTATGCGCTCGCGTACGAGCATTATTGACGCAAATGGCTTTCACGCGTTATCCCCCGACGGGTTGCCGGATCTTTGTCTTCAAGATATATATTGGGCTTCACGGTACTGACTTGTGTTGCTGTTGTCGCTCGGACTGATCATGTACCGAAGTGTAATACAACTTCATATGTCGGTCGTTTAGCGGTGGGAAGGCTAGATTCCCTTTTTCATCTACCAGCCTATAAGCACCACCCTTGTAGACTCTGCTTACTATGAATGGTCCAACCCAATTTAGCTTGAATTTATTTTTAGGCCGAGAGGCCATGACATCTTTATGCTTGACAATTACTAGATCCCCCTTCTTGAAGGTTCTTTCTTGCACTAATTTGTCGAATGCACGAGACATTCGGACTTGGTATATTTGTAGGCGCTGATATGCTTGCAATCTTTCGCCTTCGAGGTTTGATAATTTCTCATAGCACCTTTGAATCTCGCTCATGTCGCCTTCATGCACTCCATAATGCAGAGCGACCCTATAGGATGCGAGTTCTACCTTTATTGGGATTACGGCTTCCGCTCCATAAACTAAAGAGTATGGGGAGCATCCCGTTGGGGTTTTATAGACGGTGCCGTAGGCCCAAAATGCTTCATGCATCTTCTCATCCCAATCCCGCTTTCACCCTCCACTGATCTTCACCAGGAGTTTGCACAGGGTTTTATTGAAAGCTTCTGCCATCTCATTGGCTTGAGGATAATATACTGAAGACGCATTCCAATCTATATGAAATTTAGTTGTTATTTTATATATTGTTTGATTTTTGAATGGCGTACCATAGGATGCGAGTTCTACCTTTATTGGGATTACGGCTTCCGCTCCATAAACTAAAGAGTATGGGGAGCATCCCGTTGGGGTTTTATAGACGGTGCCGTAGGCCCAAAATGCTTCATGCATCTTCTCATCCAAATCCCGCTTTCACCCTCCACTGATCTTCACCAGGAGTTTGCACAAGGTTTTATTGAAAGCTTCTGCCATCTCATTGGCTTGAGGATAATATACTGAAGACGCATTCCAATCTATATGAAATTTAGTTGTTATTTTATATATTGTTTGATTTTTGAATGGCGTGCCACTATCTGGTGTGATCCGGCTAGGAGTCCCGAACCGATATATAATATTGTGCCTGATGAAGCATGATGCCGTCTCGCCGGCCACTTCTTTTAAAGGAATGGCTTCTGCCCAACAAGTAAAGTATTCTGTTGCGGCAAGAATATATTTACACTATCGAGATGGACCCACAACGTCCATTCCCCAATAGGCGAAAGGCCATATCGGGGTCGTTGGGTGCAAATTATTGGAAGGTCGCCTAGGAATGGGCCCATAGGCTTGACATTGGGGACAGCTTTGCGCCATTTTCTCGCAATCCGCGAACATAGTTGGTCAATAAAAGCCTTTAGTTTTGATATTGATTTTCATTTTTGTACATGATTGATGAGCTCTACACATCCCGACATGAATTTCTTTCATTATTTTGCGGGACTCTCTCGGGGAAAGACACCGGAGCAAAACCGCATTTTTGTCTCGAGGGACTAGGCGATACAGTACGCCATCTATCAGCTGGTATGAAGTTGTCCTTCACAGCAGCTGGATTCTTTCAGCCTTGTCATCAGGGAGCCAGCCGTTCTTTATCTTGATGATAGGAACACGCCAATCATCTTCTTCTTGGATATTCTGGTCTTCTGGCGTATTGATCTCAAACACTGTTAGACCATCTTCACCATTTACCGAGGTGGGGAAGAGTCTCCTATCTCTCACAATTATTTATGTTTCTCCTTCAGGAGGCAATTTTAGCGCTACAGCTAATTTAGCTAATGCATCGGCCTGCTCATTCTGGCCTCTTCTGATATGTTCTATTGCGAAAATATAAAACTTTTCACTTAGCCGGACAGCTGCTGCATGATAAGCTATCAATTCAGTCTTTCTGACCTCGAATATGCCAAGAATTTGTCGGACGACCAACAGGGAATCCCCATATACCTGGATGCGTCTGACGCCTATTTCTAAGGCAATTTCCAGCCCCACAATCAGAGCTTCGTATTCCGCCTCATTATTCGTTAGGGATTCCATCATGGCACATGAGTGATGCAATATCCCTCCTTCTAGAGTGACCCAAGCCAGCTCCTGCTTTTGTGGTTGATATGCCATTCGGCTTTATAATGATTCTCGAGGCCCCATCGAAATATAGCTGCCATGTTTTTACTTCTGCCTGCTGCACAGCTAATATTTTCTGTGCAGGCAAGACCTCTTCATCAGGCAATTCATTATTCAGAGGGGAAGTTTCAGGAATTGGGTGTGCTGCCAGAAATTCGGCCATCCCCTGTCCTTTTATCGCCTCTGAGGGACAAAAGTAATATCACACTCCATGAGGAGCAATGCCCATTTTCCTAGCCTCCCAGACAACACAGGTTGGCGAAGCAGGAATTTCAGTAGATCAAACCGCGATATTAATTTGATCTCGTGTGCAGCAAATAATGCCTTAGCTTCTTTGTGGCGAATATAAGTGCTAAGCACATCTTCTCTGTTGGAATATATCAGTGTTCTGGACCTACCAACATCCTGCTGAGATAATAGAGCGGCTGCTCTTTTCCACCCTCATTTTCTTGCGCCAATAAGGCTCCCAAAGAAGCATATAAGGCTGCAATATAAAGGATGAGTGGTTTACCCTTTATGAGTGTCCCTAGTATTAGCTTCTAAATTGACGGCTGACCTACCAAATTTAGCCGACTTTCGATGAGATTGGCCGGGTTTCATTCCTTGCCAGAATCTGGCAGCTTTGGCTTCATTAATTGT
The DNA here is from genome assembly GCA_030544215.1 of Zantedeschia hybrid cultivar. Taxonomy (NCBI): domain Eukaryota; kingdom Viridiplantae; phylum Streptophyta; class Magnoliopsida; order Alismatales; family Araceae; genus Zantedeschia; species Zantedeschia hybrid cultivar. Next base: position 5,691,542 of record JARZZO010000013.1, on the reverse strand, counting down.
AATTCCCCCTTCCTCATCGGAAGACTTATCGGCTATCTTCTTCCCCTTACAACGGCTTTCGCCAGTCGTCGGGTCTGAGGCCTTATTAAAGTACAGCTGGACATCCGCCAGATAACAGTCATATGCTTTAAACGGCTCTAAATCAGCAAATATTCGATGTTGCTCGCCGTTTTTTGTATATTTAAGACATTGGTGGAGAGTTGAAGGCACCACCCAATTTCTATGTAACCAAGGCCTACCTAGTAATGCCTTGAAAGAGGTATTGGAGTCGACTACGAGAAATGACACTTGGGTCACCCAGTCGTCCAAACATAACTCCACATCAACCCGCCCAAGGGCTTCTTTTGCCTCTTGGTTGAATCCCGATATCGTTACGCCTTACACCCTCTTCATATATGGGGTGAGGTACAACGCTTGAAATGTTTTGAGGGGCAATATATTTACTGCAGATCCTGAGTCTACCAGTATTCGATCGACCTCTCGGCCATTGATTTTGCCCCGCATTGATTTTGTGGCATGGCGATGATAGCAGCATATCATCATCGATAAAAGCCACCGTGGCCTCATATGCCTCATATGCCTGAGCTCTTATTTCGGCCATATGAACCTCGTATGTTTATCTTGGAGGGCAGCAATCAAAGCCTCCCTTAATTCCTTGCTTAAGGCTATTGCTTCCCATATGCTGAGAGATGCTGGCATTCTTTTCATATTTTGTAGCACATTTCAATCCGCTCTAGCTCAGGCTTGCTCAATAGGAGGCATTATTTCTGCCATACTATGAAGGGTCTCCTTCAAGGCTTTTGATTGCTCCCAGAAGTCGGGGATTCTCCTGTTTGCATTTGCCCTTCTGTGGGGTTAATTTGTACTTCTTCAGCAAATAATTCTGCCAAGGCCTCGACTCCTTCTGCGGGATCAGGTTGAGCAGAAGGATTTATTTCTTCTTGTTCTTTAATAAGCTGAGCATTTTCTGTTTGCTGAGAATACTCCTCTTCATCGGAAGAAGGACATAAGCAAATATTACCCCGGATTTCTGGCTCCGGAATTGCTCTTGGGGTTTCTCCCTTAAAGTAGATGATTTTGTTTTGATTTGTCCGGCTTTTGCCTTAACCATTATCGCGGTCGCGGCCTCGGCCTCGGCCTCTATTTTGATTCCTCCGGTTTCCCTTTCTTTGATAAGTAGCCAAAGGAGTCCCAGTTTCTGGTGAAGCGTGTCTCACTTCGCCATCCGAAATATCTTGAAGTTGAGCCGACACTACATGACAGACTCGATATTGTTGTTCCACTTTTTCCATTGTTAAACCATCATCCCATAATATATTAATATCATCTGGGATGGAGAACTCATCCTCACTAGCTTTCCGTATGCGACTACGGAGGTCTAACAGCCATTCTCTGAGGCGAACTCGCCGGTTGAGCTCTTCCCATGGAATATATTGACCCAGAGGGACATCCTCTGTTGGCCGATTTTGTCGATATTCATCCAATTCATCAATGATTTTTTGCAGCCTCTGAAGTGGCGAGATTTTGTCCTCAGACATATTCTTTAGCCTTCTCTTCTCACTTCTTTTCTTATTCTTTTCTTGTTTCCTTTTCCTTGCTGCTTATTGAATGAAGTTGGGCTGGGCCGGCATTTCTGGAAATGGGTCGAAATGGACCACATCTTTTCCTTTTGCCGGATGTGTTTGCAAGGATTTAGCCGGTTTAGGCTTCTTTTTCTTCTTTGCCTTAGTCCACGGACTTTCTGGCTGATTGCGGTCAAGAGTGGCTTTAACAGCTTGCTTGACCACTGAATCTGGCAACATTTGATATTCGCCGAATATTTTCTTTTCGGACCTTCCGAAGGAACTTACCTCCAGATTTTCTTGTCGTCATTTGATGCCCAACATTTGCATATCTCGGCCTACCGCTGCCACAGTATCACAAGTGCCATTCCTCCATATTGATATAGGGACTCTTCTTGCGAAGTATCATATAAATATGCTTCTGTAGTTTCTATGACGTCCTCTAGGTTGGAGGAGAATTTATGGACCATATTCACAGAATAATTAGTTACATGAGGCTGTGGGGGATCAACTAGATATTTTTTCATATTTATTTGTCCTTCTTGGATTAATTTTTCTATTTCGTCCTTAAGGACGAAACAATGCTCCGTTCGGTGCCCAAGAGCACGATGGTAGTGACATAAGTTAGGGTCATCTGTCATATACATCTCTTCCTCCCTTCTTGGCTTTGGAAGAACGATGACTTTCTTTTTCATATAAAGTCGGAAGAGTTCCCGAACTTTGTCTTTGGGGAATTAATAGGGTTTTACGCGTCTTTCCCTCAAAGTCAAGGAATTTCTGAAGCGTATACCAGCCTCTTTATCGACCATTCGCCTGGCTTGACGCCCTTTCTCGGCTATTTTCACGCTTTCATGACTCCTTCTATAAGAGGTCGTTTCTTCTTGGCAATATGTTTCTATATCCTCTCTAGGAAACATGGTTTGCTTGCCTCTTTTTCTCGAAGGGCGATCGGGATCTAATTCTAACCCTTCAGAAGAGAAAAACCTGTCGACCTTGTTGAACGACAGAGTTTCTAAAAATTGCCTAGAGAGTCTCTTTATCATCTGAGTGAGCTCTCCTTTATCATCTGAGTGAGCTCTTCCTGTTGACATGAAAGTCGTGTGAGGCCCGTCTGGATTTCTTCCAGTGCCGCCATAACTGAGTCCCCAGGAGGAGTTACTGGAGTATATATTGGTGTTGCCTCACGCTCTGGAGAGGCCTTCACCGCTTCTTCTTCAGGGTGATACCCAGATGAGCTCTCGCTCATATAAATGACATTAACGACAAATGTTTGCTTATTTCTTTGGTGAGGTTGAGGAGGACTTATCAAATGCTTGCCCATCTCCACAGCCTCTTCACGGATAAGCTTTTCTATTTCATCCTTGCAAACATAGCAGTCTTCTATTACATGCCCCAGCATACGATGATATGGGCAATAATTTGGCTCATTAACCCTGCCTGCCTCAGCCGGCTTTTTGGGCTCAGGGAGCGATAGAAGTTTTGCCCGCATACATGTTTCGAACAATTTCTTTGTATGCTCACGGGTAAAAGACTATGGCTTCTTCATTCTTTCAGCAAGAGAAGAGGCTGACGCCTTCCCTTCTCCTTTTTTATTAGCCATTGGAGTGATGGGGCCTCCCCTGGCATCATTCTTTTCCACAGCTGGAGAGAAGTCAACTGTATTCACTTCTTTAACCGGAGCGCCCCGCTCCCTTGGGGCTTTTCCTTTATTTGGGAGTGTAGCGGGATAGTCGACGAAGAACATTTCGATCTCCGTCACGATATTATTGAGTTGATCGAAGTTTCTGACATTAGCTTCGATTAGTTTCTCGTTTATTTCGGGTTTCAAACCCTTTTGCGCAATCTCACGGCGTCCTCGTGGACCGGAGGATTGTCGCATCTCATGCTGAGAGATTCCGCCACTTCTTAATATAATCTACGGCGGACTCATTCTTCCCTTGTTTAAGTGTCACTAATTCAGTAATAGTGACCTTTCACTCCGATACTTTGAAGCGATCAAGGAACTTTTTCTGCATCTCTTTCCAACTACCTATAGAGTTGGGCTTCAGCTTGGCATACCACTGGAACGCCGTGCCGGTGAGGGAAGTTGAGAAGAACCTTAAAAGGAATGCCTCTTCCGTTGCCAGCTCTCCTAGGTCACTCATATAATGAGCTATATACTCTTGGGCTGAGCCTTCCCCATCATATCTTGTGACTTTAGGGCGCTTATTATGATCTGCTGGAAGCTTTTTGAACATGTGACGAACTGGAAAGGACACTTTGTATAAGTCAAATGTGCTTATTCCTTCGTCTTGTTCGGCCATCTTGGCCTCGACAATTTGCTCAATTAAGTGCTTTTGCGATGCTGTCGCATCATCTGTTGATGCACGTGATTGTTGAACATTATAATTGGGCTCCTCAGCCCTGTCTTCCTGAATCTCTTCAGGACTAAAATTGACCTCAACAACCGGAGGTCCTGTTGGTGCAGGAATAGCCCTAGGCGGAGGTAGATTCACTGGAGGAGCGGGGGCCACCCTCTACTGCTCCTCCATTTTCTGTATCAGGCCATATAGCAAGGCCTTTAATTGTTGATTTTCCTGCCTTACCTCCTCAATAGTCTGAGGTTGTGGTTGTTCTTGTGGCAGCTGTGCAACTCCAGGCTCTCGGGCATTAGTCGCACCTTCATCGGTTTGAGGTGGCTCTGCCCCCTGACCCACTTGGCCCAACAGGCGCATAACTTGCTCCATTTGGCGGGTAATTGGCCCACCTCTTTGCGTCATTCCAGCAACATTGCTCGGCTCTTTAAATTGAGAAGGTTGCCGATTTGTGCTAGAAGTATAGCAAGTATATATCCGGATGCTATCATCTGTCCAGTGAGGGCATCACCGGACAGAGAGATGAAGAGGAAGAGAAGTCCCACCGAGCGTGCCATCTGTTTGGAACCTAACCTAGAATGTCTCTCCTATCAGATTATTCGAAAATCCATATCATTTTGTTTTTATCTAGAGAAATATAGGTCGGTCTTATGTATTTTTATTTATTGGACTATGAGAGCTTGGGATTAGCTCTCAGGAAGTCCGGGACTTCGGATCAGGCGAAGATCCGAGTATATGACCTCTCTCCACTGACCTCGGTCAATGTTAATTACGTCGAGCAACTGCTCGACAACCCTTGATTAACTGTCCGTATGATGCCCTTATAACATGCAACACTACTACTACATGCAGCACATGCATATGAGGATATATTTTAGGTTAAGCCCTTGGTCTCACCAAAGTTTGAGATAGGTTTTATATGGTTTTGGATTGATTCCAAGGTATTTGGATTGATTCCAAATTATCTAGATTAATTCCAAGTGTTTTAGACCTATGAGGGTGTTTTATACCCATGAGGGTATTTTTGTAATTATACAATTTAGGAGTTATAGGAGTATTATGGTTATTTTAGTGTATGAAAATGAGTTTTAATAGTTTTAAGAACTGAGGGAGGCCTTGATTGCTGCCCTCCAAGATCCTGAAACATATGAGGTCCATATGGCCGAAATAAGAGCTCAGGCATATGAGGCCACGGTGGCTTTTACCGATGATGATATGCTGCTATCGTCGCCATGCCATAACAGACCGCTATATATGCGGGGCAAAATCAATGGCCGAGAGGTCGATCGAATACTGGTAGACTCGGGATCTGCAGTAAACATATTGCCCCTCAAAACATTTCAAGCGTTGTACCTCACCCCATATATGAAGAGGGTGCAAGGCATAACGATATCAGGATTCAACCAAGAGGCAGAAGAAGCCCTTGGGCGGGTTGATGTGGAGTTATGTTTGGACAACTGGGTGACCCAATTGTCTTTTCTCATAGTCGACTCCAATACCTCCTTCAAGATATTACTCGGTAGGCCTTGGTTACATAGAAATTAGGTGGTGCCTTCAACTCTCCACCAATGCCTTAAATATACAAAAGACGGCGAGCGACATCGAATATTTAAAGCATACGATTGCCATCTGGCGGATGCCCAGCTATACTTTGATAAGGCCTCAGACCCAACGACTGGCGAGAGCTGTCGTAAGGGAAAGAAGATAGCCGATAAGTCTTCCGATGAGGAAGGCGGAATTACAATTAATGAAGCCAGAGCTACTAGATTCCGGTAAGTAATGAAATCCGACCAGTCTTATCGAAAGTCGGCTAAATTTGGTAGATCAGCCGTCAATGTAGAAGCTAATACTATTAACAAAGAAATATAGGCTAGCATATGTCTACCTCCCGGCCTTACAAAGCCTATATTCCCAAGGGAAGTCCGCACAGTGGAAGAATTAAAAACTCTGACAGTCCGTCACAAAGATGGGCGGTGCATCACATTTTATAAGGGAGATCTTGTGGCGGAGAGTCCTCCCGAAGACGGTTTTGGACATGAAAATGTCCGACCGGAAGTTGAAGAAGTAGTTCAAGAAATGGACGATATGCCCCAATACATAAAACAGATGTGCAAACATCAAAACATTCCAGAAAGACAAAATGCAGCCAGAAACAAATTCTTTCGAGAATTATGGTATCCTGCAGAAGCCAGGGGGCAATCATCATCCAATCAAGATAGAAGAGGCCTCGGGTATAGGCGATGCCATGGGTCTCCCACCTTATATGCAGTTCATATGGTGAGTCTACCATCAGGGGTAGAGGAACCAATTGGTCAGATCAGGTTTGACAGTTCAGGAGATGAAAATGAAGAAATCCCTCCATCTGTCGAGATAGCCTCAATTGAAACAAACTCTATTTGTGAACGGGAACAATGTCCGCAAGACCCTCTCAAACACAAAGAAAAGTCATGATATCAATATGGAAAAGCAAAAAGAACCTTCGGGGGCTGCTGATGCAACCTCTCAAGACCCGCATGAAAATACCGACGAAGGGCATAAAGCTTACTCAGCCAATATAGACGAAGATGAGGACTTCATTGACTTTCAGCCAGCTTCCCGTGAGATAGAGGGTGGAGGACAAGTTACGGTCGACGAACTGGTAGAGATTAATCTCGGCAAACTAGAAGACCCTTGTCCGGTTTTCCTCAATACCCTCCTGAGCAATAAGGAAAGACAGGCGTACACCGAACTCTTGATAGAGTTCAAAGATTGTTTCGCCTGGAATTATAAAGAGATGCCCGGCCTGGATTCTTCGGTGGCAGAGCATGAATTATCAATTCTCCCTGAAATCAAGTCAATATAACAAACTCAGAGGCGAATGCGCCCTGAATTGGAAATCATGGTGAATGCTGAAGTTGACAAAATGTGAGAAGTGGACTTCATTGAAGAATGTATATACCCAATATGGTTGGCAAACATTGTGCCAGTAAAGAAAAAGAATGGTCAAGTCCGAGTCTACATTGACTTTCACGACCTAAATAAGGCATGTCCGAAAGATGACTTTCCGATGCCGATAACTGAGACAATGGTAGATGTCACCGCATGATATGAAGCCTTGTCTTTCATGGACGGGTCATCAGGCTATAATCAGATTAGGATGGCCCTCAAAGATAAAAAAAATACAGCCTTTCGCACTCCGAAAGGAATATTCAATTACAAAAAGATGCCCTTCGATCTGAAAAATGCCGGCGCTACTTACCAAAGGGCCAGGACCAAAATATTTGATGAAATGCTGTATAATTTGGTCGAATGTTATGTTGATGACCTCGTCAAAAAATCTGCAAAGAAAGACGACCATCTCGGGAACTTACGTAAAGTCTTCGAAAGGCTTCGTCAATATCAACTCAAAATGAATCCCATAAAGTGCGCTTTTGGCGTCTCTAGCGGGAAATTTTTGGGTTTCATAGTCAGATACAGGAGAATCGAGATCGACCCCGACAAAATGAAGGCAATCAGGGAGATGCCTCCTCCCAAGACTCTAACTGAGCTTAGATCCTTGCAAGGCAGATTAGCTCATATCAGGAGATTTATCTCCAATCTATCTAGAAGGTGCAGGTCCTTCTCAAAATTAACAAAGAAAGGTGCCCCATTTATTTGGGACGAGGAGTGCCCAAAGGCACTTGATGACATAAAAGAATATCTCCTCAGGCCGCCAGTACTGGAGGCACCCATAAAGGGTAAACCACTCATCCTTTATATTGCAGCCTTAGATGCTTCTTTGGGAGCCTTATTGGCGCAAGAAAATGAGGATGGAAAAGAGCAGCTGCTCTATTACCTCAGCAGGATGTTGGTAGGTCCAGAACACTGATATACTCCAACAGAGAAGATGTGCTTAGCACTTATATTCGCCACAAAGAAGCTGAGGCATTATTTGCTGCACACGAGATCAAATTAATATCGCGGTTTGATCCGCTGAAATTCTTGCTTCGCCAACCTGTGTTGTCTGGGAGGCTAGGAAAATGGGCATTGCTCCTCATGGAGTTTGATATTACTTTTGTCCCTCAGAGGGCGATAAAAGGATAGGGGATAGCCGAATTTCTGGCAGCACACCCAATTCCTGAAACTTCCCCTCTGAATAATGAATTGCCTGATGAAGAGGTCTTGCTTGCACAGAAAATATTGGATGTGCAGTAGGCAGAAGTAAAAACATGGCAGCTATATTTCGATGGGGCCTCGAGAATCATTATAAAGCCGAATGGCATATCAACCACAAAAGCAGGAGCTGGCTTGGGTCACTCTAGAAGGAGGGATATTGCATCATTCATGTGTCCTGATGGAATCCCTAACGAATAATGAGGCGGAATACGAAGCTCTGATTGTAGGGCTAGAAATTGCCTTAGAAATAGGCGTCAGATGCATCCAGGTATATAGGGACTCCTTGTTGGTCGTCCGACAAATTCTTGGCATATTCGAGGCCAGAAAGACTGAATTGATAGCTTATTATGCAGCAGCCGTCCGGCTAAGTGAAAAGTTTTATATCTTCACAATAGAACATATCAGAAGAGGCCAGAATGCTCAGGCCGATGCATTAGTTAAATTAGCTGCAGTGCTAAAATTGCCTCCTAAAGGAGAAGCAGAAATAATTGTGAGAGATAGGAGACTCTTCCCCACCTCAGTAAATGAAGAAGATGGTCTGACAGTGTTTGAGATCAATATGCCAGAAGACCACAATATCCAAGAAGAAGATGATTGGCGTGTTCCTATCATCAAGATAAAGAATGGCTGGCTCCCTGATAACAAGGCCGAAAGGATCCAGGTGCTGCGAAGGGCAACTTCATACCAACTGATAGATGGCGTACTGTATCGCCTAGTCCCTCAAGACAAAAATGCGGTTTTGCTCCGGTGTCTTTCCCCGAGAGAGTCCCGCAAAATAATGAAAGAAATTCATGTCGGGATGTGTAGAGCTCATCAATCAGGTACAAAAATGAAAATCAATATCAAAACTAAGGCTTTTATTGACCAACTATGTTCGCGGATTGCGAGAAAATGGCGCAAAGCTACCCCCAATGTCAAGCCTATGGACCCATTCCTAGGCGACCTCCCAATCATTTGCACCCAACGACCCCGACATGGCCGTTCGCCCACTGGGGAATGGACGTTGTGGGTCCATTGACACCATCATCTCGAAGGTGTAAATATATTCTTGCCGCAACAGAATACTTTACTCGTTGGGCAGAAGCCATTCCTTTAAAAGAAGTGGCCGGCAAGACGACATCACGCTTCATCAGGCACAATATTATATATCGGTTCGGGACTCTTAGCCGGATCACATCAGATAATGACACGCCATTCAAAAATCAAACAATATATAAAATGACAACTAAATTTCATATAGATTGGAATATGTCTTCAGTATATTATCCCCAAGCTAATGGGATGGCAGAAGCTTTCAATAAAACCCAGTGCAAATTTCTGGTGACGATCAGTGAACGGCGAAAGCGGGATTGGGATGAAAAGATGCATGAAGCATTATGGGCCTACCGCATCGTCTATAAAACCCCAACGGGATGCTCCTCATACTCTTTAGTTTATGGAGCGGAAGCCGTAATCCCAATAGAGGTAGAACTCGCATCTTATAGGATCGCTCTGCATTATGGAGTGCATGAAGGTGACATAAGCAAGATTCAAAGGCGCTATGAGGAATTATCAGACCTCGAAGGCGAATGACTGCAAGCATACCAACGCCTGCAAATATACCAAGCCCGAATGTCTCGTGCATTCGACAAATTGGTGAAAGAAAGAACCTTCAAAAAGGGGGATCTAGTAATGGTCAAACATAAAGATGTCATGGTCTCTCGGCCTAAAAATAAATTCAAGCCAAATTAGGTTGGACCATTCATAGTAAACAGAGTCTATGAGGGCGGTGCTTATAGGCTGGTAGATGAAAAAGGGAATCTAGCCTTCCCACCGTTGAACGGCCGACATATGAAGTTGTATTATGGTCCGGTATATGATTAGCCCGAGCGACAGCAGCAACACAAACCAGTGTCGTGAAGCCCAATATATATCTTGAAGACAAAGATGATGATCCGGCAACCCATCGGAGGATAACGCGCGAAAGTTGTTTGCGCCACGAAAAGTCAATAATGCTCGTACGTGAGCGCATAGGCTCATAAAGCCACATATTTGTTCCCCGGCGGTGGGAAGACTCTCTCGGCCTGCTGAAGGCAGAGATTGAGTTTTCCCACATCCTTACCTAGGGAGGATATCAAAGTCGCCAATGACGAATAAACTCTTGGTATCACACTAGTGGTACAATAATGTCCCCATCAAAGGCTACGATCGAGATGATGACGATGTCCTCCCGACTCAGTAAGGAAGTAGAAAAAACATGCCCTTCTGCTTGACGCAGTATGAGAGAGTAATCCCTATTCCTACTATACCAAATGTGAATACGCAGACATATTCCTTGAAAGATGCTATACTATTGGAAGAGATTCATCTAAAAAAAAAAAAATTCTAGTGGTAATTTCCTAAAATTCCATATTCTGCCCCGGGGAGGCGTCGTATCCTGAAATCTTCATTTCTCCGCCCTAGGAAGGCGTTGTATCCTAAAAATTCATTTTTCACCCCCGAGGAGGCGTTGTATCCTAAAATTCTCGTACTCCGCCCTAGGGAGGCGTTGTATCCTAAAAATCTATTTTTCCGTCCTAAGAAGGCGTTGTAACCTAAAAATCTATTTTTCCGCCCTAAGGAGGCGTTGTAACCTAAAAATCCATTTTTCGCCTCAAGGAGGCGTTGTATCCTAAAATTCTCATACTCTGCCCCAGGAAGGCGTTGTACCCTAAAATTCTCATACTCTGCCCCAGGGAGGCGTTGTATCCTGAAATCTCCATATTCCGCCCCAGGGAAGCGTTGAATTCCCAAAATCTCCATATTTCACCCCGAGGAGGCGTTACATCCTGAATTTTTCCTTGGCAGACACCAGTCCCACTGGCATGCCGCGAAGGGTTGAAAATTTTCCTACCGCCCCGAGAAGGCATTGTATCTTAAAGCTTTCCTATTCCCCCCTGGGGGGCGATACGAAAAGCTTACTTGCGTCTTTGAGAACGTTATATCCTAAAATTCTCCTCATATATCATAGTCCCATCGGCGCGCCCATATATTATAGTCCCATCGGCGTCCTATAACGGATCGAATCCGCCCCGAGGAGGTGTTATATCCTAAAATTGTCCCTGGTATACATTGGTCTCACTGGTGTGCCGTGGTGGCCTGAAATATATATTCGCCCACGGGAGGCTTTAAATCCTGAAATTCATATTCGCCTACAGGACGCGTTAAATCCTGAAATTCATATTCGCCTACAGGAGGCGTTAAATCCTGAAATTCATATTCTCCTACAAGAGGCTTTAAATCCTGAAATTCATATTTGCCCATGGGAGGCATTAAATCCTGAAATTCATATTCGCCTACGGGAGACATTAAATCCCGAAATTAATATTTCGCCCACGGGAGGCATTAAATGCTGAAATTGATATTTCGCCTACGGGAGGCATTAAATCCTGAAATTCATAGTCGTCCACGGGAGACATTAAATCCTGAAATTCATATTCTCCTACGGGAGGCATTAAATCCTGAAATTAATATTTCGCCCACAGGAGGCATTCAATCCTGAAATTCATATTCGCCCACGGGAGGCATTCAATCCTGAAATTCATATTCGCCCACGGGAGGCATTAAATCCTGAAATTAATATTTCGCCCACGGGAGGCATTAAATCCTGAAATTAATATTTCGCCTACGGGAGGCATTAAATCTTGAAATTCATATTCGGCCACGGGAGGCATTAAATCCTGAAATTCATATTTCGCCCACGGGAGGCGTTAAATCCTGAAATTCATATTTCGCCCACGGGAGGCATTAAGTCCCGAAATCCATATTTCGCCTATGAGGCTTTAAATCCTGAAATTCATATTCGCCTACAGGAGGCGTTTGAAAAGAGAAAAAAAAAAAAAACCTTTCATACACTCGTATCAAATCTAATTTTCATATTGCATATTCCCCCAATATTTGTTGGACCGGTCATAGCATATGTTTAACGGCAATTAGGGTTATCTTCTTGTAAAAGAAAAAGAAGAGAAAAGAAAGAAAAAAAAAGAGAGAGAGAAACAAAAAAAGGGGGCTTAAAAAGCGAGGTGCCCCAACGGACTTAATCGGTCCCATCCTCAACGAGATCGGTTAAGGGTAAAAAAGTCTTATACCCAACTAAGGTGAAAACCCGAAAAGACGCCTTGGGCAAAATCGGGTAACCCCGCTGCATGAAAACCCGCAAGGACGTGCATGCAAAAGTAAAAGGGGGCTAATGTTAGTGAAAACCCAAGAGGCGCTAACGTTAGTTTAAAAGAAAAAAAAAGAGAGAGAAAAGAGAGAAAAAGAAAAAGAGAGCGATGGAAGATGGTGAAGAATAAACACTATTTGATCAAAGCTCCTTTTATAAATAGTCGCAAAGGAGGAGCCTGAGACAAGTCCTTGGGGTGACTCAGAAATAGGCTTCAAAGTGAAGCAATATCAAGATCAAAAAGGAGGGAGGGATTCCCGAAAGCTAATCTCGAGTCGGATTCGGCTCTCGAACTACCAAAGCCTGTGAAGCATCTAACAGCAGGCGAAGGGCCTCAACTCTGTCGACCAACTCGTCTCGTTCTCGGGTAAGCTCGTCCAGACGACGGTCAAGGGTCACCACGTGCTCGACGCCTTCCTCTAAGCCCCTTTCCAATTCTTCCAACTGTAAACGGCGGGCAGAGACTTACGACCTCGCTTCAGCAATGTTGGAGTTCATTATTTCCCTGTCCGCCCGAAGTTCAGAAACTTTTGCGGTCCGTGCCGCGACGTCCCTAAGAGCAGACTCCAACTCAGTCCGCAATAAAGCTTGCTGGGGGGCATAGGCAGCGGAGTCATCCTGGTCTTCTCCCTTTAGCAAACAAAAAGAGAGACGATGAAATGAATGAATAAGATAAAACAAGAATATTACCTAGCTCCACAATTTTCCCTAAGTCGGGAGGACCTACTTTTCCATCCTCCCCAGGAGGAGGAAGAGGTTCCGTATCTCCTGAGTGACATGAAAAGGGAGAAGGCTGTAGCTTGATAGTGGAGCCACTCCAAGTCGGCGAATCTACCATGCGATCAGAAGCAAGTGGGCAAGTAACTTCGGGCTCACCCTCATCCTCGGAGAGGACTAATAGCTCAGTAGGGGTATAAGCCGGCTCCTCAATTCTGGGCGTTTTGGGAGTCTCTCCCAAATAAGCAAGGTGGACGGTATCCCCTGAATGAGTTGGGGAATCGGGACACAAGTTCCTCCGAGCTACATAATACAAAAATAGGATCAGCGTCCGATAGCAGTGGACGAGAAAAGAAAACGAGGAAGAGGAAGCTTCATACCTGCCAATATATCAATGCTTTCGAGAGCAGAAATTCAGTTAAAGCGAATGGGAGTCGACATTGCCCTAGCACATGCCGCTGAAGCCACCAACCTTTCAATCCTCCCTAGGAGAAGCCCAGGAGCTGATTTGACCCCCTCTCGGCGTTCCCACCTTTGAGTGGACACAGAGACGACGTCTAGTCAAGAAATAAAGGAGGGCAGCAAAAACATAAGACACAGTCAGAAGACGTGAGAATGTAATATGTACAGCCCCGAGCATAAGAAAAAGAAAATATGTCTACCTGGTGTCAAAACGGCATGCTTTTTCTGGACGACCTCAATTTCTCTAGGCTCTCCCTCTACCAAAGTAGCTGCGGGAGAAATAGCCAAGTTGTCCTCTAAAGGAAGGACAACGGAAGGGGAGGTAGCTGTCGCCGGCGTCGCTTCAACAATCTCTGTAAAAAACTTGATATTGACTACCAAAGAAGACATGGTAGTTGAAAAGAAAGGTCACAAAAACTAAAGCAGGCACGACTTACCCTCAGCTGGAGGACTATCCACTATAGGGGCAGCTGTCGAATCCCCTACAAGGCCCTTCATGAATGAAGCGCCTGAATGACTGGATGCTGACCGCATCAGTTCCTCAAAAGTAAAATCTATACAAGAAAAGGAATGGAAGGTCAAATCCTATGCAAGGAAAGAGGTAAAAGAGCTGCAATATGCCAGTGAAATTTTTTTACCAAAACGGCCCTGGTCGTCCAAAAGTTCGTGATATAATTGATCGACCAAAGGGACGTCCGAACGATAAGGCTCATAGTCGGCCCAATTAAGATCTCCAAACTCTTCTTCGTTGCCTAAGGCAACATTAGTAGTTGCGTCCACATTCTCCTGCAGGAAGTAAAGAAGAATGATTGAAATCACAATCATTTCCAGCAAGGGATGAAAAGGAACTTGCCTAAGAAATCTATATACCTTGACAATGGCCGGCAATGCCACCTAAATTGGGTCTTGAGCAGGAGGCTCGGGAACATAAGCCCTTGAAAAGTGGGAATAATGAAACGTGAGAACCTCATGAATATAGCAAAAAAAGAAAAGACATAATCACCGAAAGGGGATTCAGTTAGTCAGTCCCACCTCTCGTAGGGGAGGAGTTCGGGGTCGATAGCGGTCTGAGAAATGCCTTCACGAATAAGCTCGCCTTCCTCTGTTAGAAAGAAGCAAGAACAATAAAGAGCCATATTCCAAAGAGGAATTAATCCTCAAACAAAGAAAACCGACAAGGTTATTACTTATAGGCGAAGGTGATCTCTGAATGAGTGCCGGATCCGGTGAAGGAGGAAGAGCCAGTCGGGGTCGAACTGATCGACATCCCGCCTCCCCTTCAGCTGTCCGCTTCTTTCGAGCCACTTGTTTTGCTTTGCCGCAGCCACTAGGAGTTGTATCTCTGAAGGTGGGCCAATACTAGCAGAAGGCAATGTGGCCGCCGTAGTAGAAACATGAGGCTCCCCCTCAGAAATATGGCTCGTAGAAGGTCCCCCAAGAGCCACGGGCGATGGGGAGACGACATCTCCGATAAATTAAAAGAGAGAGTCGAATTAAGGCAAATGTTGATACATAAATATAATGAGAGATATGATCAAGGCAAATGTGGCAAAAGACCTTTGCGATTCAGGGATAAGGGAGTCAAAAGACATCCCTAATTGGGTCGTTGCCTGTCCCATCACCCGCCATACGTCGCCAACGGTCTCGGCTCTCAATATCAAAAAGGCTTCTCGGCGAGGGCCGAAGCAGAAAAGCATATGGCTGAGATAGCGTAGCCAATCCCTGGCGGGGTCCCCGTTGAAACTACCAATGGGCAGCCGTGCATTATGCTCAAACTTCTTCGGAAGCTTGCAATCTGCCAAGAAGTGACGTGACCATATATATTCGGGGGCGGCAAGCCCGTAAAAGCCATCATCTTCACTGCCCTTCTTCTTCTTCGCCTTTGGCACCGGCAAGCCAGCTCGGCCCTTATATGTATGTCGGCCAAGCCCTTTAGCAGACTTAGCCTGCGAGGAACCCCGTGTCTGCTCAGGATCTGGTCTTAGCCGCAACTCTCCTTGGTTCTTATGCCACCAAGCAGCAAAAGAGACGGTCATGCCCCCTTCATGAGTAGCGAGAGGCACTGCCACTCATGGAATGTAGAATCAACCGATTCGGATCGGGATCGGCAGGTCCCGATTTGGCCAATTCCGGCCGATCCCGGCTGATTTTGGCCGATCCAGGCCGATTCCGGCCGATCCGATCCCGATTCAGATCAGGATTGGCGGGTCCCAATTCAGGGACCTGATCCGATCTAGAATTCCTTGCTGCCACTTGGCCAGATGTGTTCTGATGCTAAAAATAATTCCACCATAATCGGACAACGAGGTGGCTCTTTCGCTTCTGATATACCCGAAGCAGCCCAGTAAAAGTGAAGCTAGAAGGGATCATCTGATCATACCAAAAATTCCGCGCGAAGCGGTTTGGATAATAGGGCTCCAAGATAACATCTTTGCCTTTTATCAATATAAGCAAGTATCGGCGAGTGCTCAAAGTCCACCCATCTAGTACAGCGCCATTATAACCCATACAACCTATCCATGGGTCAAACCAAGCACGATCGGCAGCTCCTCCTCTGTCAAAATATGGCCGGAAATTCCGCGAGGAGTGGTCAAAATCAAGCTTCCGGTAAGAGCCAAAAGGAATGAAACTCAGAGCGGAACGGGCGTAAGAGAGACCCATCCCCTGGCTGGCTGGCTGGCTCGCCAGTCGAAGAATAATGGGCAATGAAGCCATTTCTCTGCCGAGGGGAGAATAACCTGAAAGCAGGAGCCCCGCCCAGGCACTGACATAATGGGTGGCCATAACCACCGAACAAGTATTTGGGGTACCCGAGCTGCAAAAGTCCCCAAAAGAATGATATATGCTAGCAAGTGCCGCTGGCGCAATGGCAAGGCGCGTCCCCACTGCAAGTCTCGAGGCCGCCAACAAAACTTCGGGCCGCAAAGCCCCCTCGTCCCCATATGGGACAACAAAAGTCACTAGCCAATAAGCTAGATAAGCAACTACATATGTCGTATCATCAAGGCCCCAGGGGTTTTCAGATTGATGCTCCGACGCGATAATGATACCTCGGCGAGAAATATCCCTATATGACAATATTGAAGGGACCCGTTTATCAAACATGCTGGCAAAGCCTCGGTGATAACGGAAGGGCCCTCCGAAGAAGAATCTGACCCAAGCTGCTGGCGAAACTTTGCCCGGGCCAGAAGAACTCCCCCCATTAGAGGAGGAGGCAGCACGCTTTGCCTTTGATAAATCACGCCATATCTTCAACAAATATCTATCGCAATAAGGAGTGGTGTAGCTCCCCGCGCCGTCAGTAGTGCTGCGATGGAATTCATCTAACACCCCTTCTTTATAAGGTTCTCCCACAATTGGTAGACCTGAAATCCGATGCAGAGACCAAAGGTCAATAGCAGTCTCACCCTCTGAAGTCGCGATAGTGTTGGTGTCGCGAATATAGCGTTCAGCAATTGCCTGAATGAAGCCATGATGGCAAGGATAGTCATATTGAGCCGCTGCAATGGCCTCATAAATACCGGCCCTATCAAGAATTGGCCAATAGTTCTTCACAATATATAAAAGCCATTCTGTAGCCCCCAGGCGGAAAACATGCGAGCTTCTGACTTGAAAACGAGCATCCCAGGCAGGGCGAACGCCCCGACATATGTCTGATAGCAATATACTGAAATAGCCCTTGCGGGTGCCGTATAGCCTCACAAGGACGACTCCCTGCCCGTGTCCACATAGCTGGTTGATAGGTCCTACTAATTGTCATGGACCCGAAGTATAGCCCGAATGGGCCCCACCTGCTCGGGAGTAGGAAATTCCCACAACCGATCAACGGAAAAAGGGAAAGCCGGATATGAGAAAGGGAGAAGTCCCTCCATATTGTCGCGATCCAGTAAAATGGCGCACTCCAGATCACGACGTTCCAAAGGAGATAATGGTCTTTCGACCCCATCTTCAATATGAACATATGATTGGAGTAGCTCACATATGGAGGCGTCTGAGGGAAGGTGCCGAACTGTCTCACCTCGCAAGAAATAGAAGAATTCTCCATCTCTATAAATGCTCTCCCGGCAGATAGGGACAACATCATCGATAGTGATCCGCAAATGTGGCTGAGCCACCCAGCGAAACCTTGCATCCGGGTATGTAGCAATCTCCTCCTAAAATCCCTCGGCGGGAATATCGCCAATAGCGGCCATAATGATGCAAAGCAAGAATATCAACCTGCAAAGGGAACATCAGCAAAAAAAAACACGTCAAAATGATGCACAAAGCAACAATATAGCTAAATCTCGACATAAAGTCGGAATGACGCAAAGATACTTGAATATTGCCTATATGTGGCGAAAACATGGCCAACCCAGAATGTCTCATGTCGAGCTCCTAGAGATGCCTAAATAAGAATGAAGTGCTAATGCTTGCACAATATCCATATCATGCCTATAAATCCCTTATATATGTACATATTGCCTTAGTGGCGGACACTTGGCCAATCCGGAATGTCTCGTATCGAGCTCCCAGAAATGCCAAAATAAGGTACTTACGTCCCTTGAATAGGAATGACGCCATCAGAATTAAGTGACCCGCTCTATGTTCCCAACTAATCTCCAAGTCGCGAAGGCCAAGAGATACCCGAGACCGAGCAATGTGTCGAACAATTCAGATGGCACCAATCTTATAAGGACCCTCCAAGTCACGAAGGCCAAGAGGATACAGATATAAAGGGAATCGAATAACTCCAAATGTCTCCCAGAAAAGCGCAAAGTCATGAAGACAAGGTTTGCAAGAGCGATTCTGGAATATTCAAGTACCGAAAAAAATGAAGGGTGTCCGAACCCACAAGCTCCGTGGGAACAAATATATATATGGCAAATCGTGCAATTGATTGCACAAAGAATATGGGGCAGCATTGCTATTTTCCTAAGGATTCACATATGCTCAAACCACATTGAGCAGGATTGGGAGATTAGTAAGGTGGCGTTAATATATATATATGGGATGAAAATAATCCCTCGGGATATACAAAAATATACACATGGCCAGAAATATATACATATATGAAATGACGCACGGGACACCTGCCTTCGACTTTGTCTTCGGCGCGCATCCCGTAGGGAGCATTTGTTGACCCGAAAAATTTTCATACGAGAATACTATTTGAGCATGCATATGCATATGATTATGTAGAAAATACTACATGGCATATGCTCACATTAATGTGAACTCACGATATGGGAAAATATGCATAGCACATGTTCATGTGATACTATGTTATGCAAAACAAAAAATAAATAAACATATGCCTATAATATGAGGGTTAATGTTAAATGATGTTAAATGAAGACCCTCTTATATGCATGGGAAAACATAAAACTATATGCACATATTAGAAGGGTAATGGGGCAAGAAGCATACCTAGGCCAAGAAGCCTTGATCGAGGTTCTTACGAAGGCCTAAAATAGCCCCGAATCGCCCTTGTATGCTTCCGAGATCAGCTCCTAAATCTCCTTGATGACCCTTGATGGTGAGGCCCAAACGAGGACCCTAAAATGCAGCAATAAAGATGATCTAAACGCTGCGAAATAAGGGTCTAAATCAGTCCCGGAATAGGCCCAAAACAGTCTCCAAACTTGCCCAAAATGGCCCCAAATGAAGGCCCAATAGCAAGGGAGATACGCCCAATAGGTGGCCCAATAAGAAGACCCAATAGGGAGACCAAATGGACCAAAAAACCAGTCTCCAGGGGCACCAAAACCTGCAGCCCAGGAAGGGGGAAAATCTGAAAACCCCCAAAGAGGAAAAATTGCCCAAAATGGAAAGTGGACCCCCTCTCCCACTCCCCTTTTTTTAAATAGGCAAGGAGGAGGGAGGAGAGAGAGGAGAAACCGGTGGGGGGACCCCCCCACCGGTTCCAAGAGAGAAACCGGTGGGGGGGGGCGGTTAATTTAAAAGGAGGGGGGAGTTAATGGGTCTCTTAATCCCATTCATACTTGGTTAAGAACTCCATGTAAGGCCCTCATTAAAAGCCCCCCATCTTAAACCCCTTTTCATACTTGGCCAAATCTGAAAACTAATGGGCAAAGGCTCATTAAAGAGCCAAAAAGTGAAAAAAGCAAAAGAAGAGGGGGAGGGGAGCACCTTGGAACCGGTGGGGGTGTCCACCGGATCCCCCCCTCCTCTCAAGCCTCTCTCTCACTCCCTTCTCACCCCTATTTTGAGTAAAAAATAAATAAAGAGGGAAGGAAAGAGAGTGAACGGTGGCACCCCCCACCGTGGGCTCATCCAGTGGCACCCCCCACCGGGCCCGATTTGGGGCCTATAAATAGGACCCTATGGTCCCCAATCCAACACACACAGCAATACACACAAGAACCCACATACAAGGGCTCAAATAGTGTGGAATTTTCAAGGGGAAGGTTCTGCTGCATTCAAGACCAAACTCAGTGTTTTTAAACCCGAGTTTGCTGCGTTTTGGGAGGATCTTTTCATTTCGGGGAGTTTACTTCCTAAGGTTTATTCCTAAGGGGAAGCTCCGCCGAATACTTTCTTGTAAACGCCTTCTTCATAAGGCGAAACTCCGCTAAAATAAAATTGATCCTTTTATGTCAAAATGTGTGTTTGTGTGTCATCAAATTAAGTAATTAATACCATGTTACTCTAATATATATACTTAATTTTATAAATAAAAAAATATGTTTACACTCTCAGCCTAACCTTGGCCTCACCCCATATATAAATAAGCATGGATTCAAAAATAATAATAAAATAACATACTTAAATTAAAAATGACCTATACATCCCTTATAATTAATTAATTAATAAAACCTACAAAAATTATTTAAAATTGGTAAAATAAATATAAAATATCAAGAAATACTTGCAAAAATCAGTAAAAATCAGAAACATAACTTAAAAATCATATGGAACCAAATATAACTTAAATACCCTTCACATGTTTAATTAATTAATAAAAGTCAGTAAAATTAACAGAGAAAATCAGTAAAAATCAATAAAAATAAAAATAAAAATCAATAAAAATCAGTATAAAAAAAACAGAGAACCAAATCTGAAAACATATAAAATTCCCGAAATAATTAAAATGTCCTTAGAATTTAATAAAATTACCAAAATACCCTCATCCATAATAAAAATCCTCAAAAAAATCACAGAAAATCCTTAAAAATACCAAAATCTCTCCCATGAACAAAATGCCCTCAATATGATAAAACTAAAATAAAAATCACAGAAAATATAGACAAATAGACTCTAAGTCCAAAAAAACCAATTTAAGGTAAAACTACCAAAATACCCTTATGCACTCAAAATAACTCTAAAAATTTCTTAAGGTTTTGAAACCTTTTTAAAACTATTAAAACCCATTTCATACACTAAAATAACCATAATACCCCTATACCTTCTAACTTGTATAATTACAAAAATACCCCCTCGGGTATGAAATACTTGGAATTAATCCAGATAATTTGGAATCAACCATATACCTTGGAATCAATCCGAAACCATATAAACTTATCTCAAACTTAGGTGAGGCCAAGGGCTTAACCTAAAATATATCTTCATATGCATGTGCTGCCTGCAGTAGTAGTGTTGCATATTATAAGGGCATCATACGAACGATTAATCAAAGGTTGTCGAGCAGTTGCTCAACGTAATTAACACTGACCGAGGTCAGTGGAGAGAGGTCATATACTCGGATCTTCGCCTGATCCGAAGTCCCGAACTCCCTGAGGGTTAATCTCAAGCTCTCATAGTCCAATAAATAAAAATACATAAGACCGACCTATATTTCCCTAGATAAAAACAAAATGATAAGGATTTTCAAATAATCCGATAGGAGAGACATGCTAGGTCAGGTCCCGAACCAACACCGAACTATCCTCTGCCTTATCCTCTGCCGTCCGCTTCTTTCGGGCCTCTTGCTTCACTGTGGCCACTAGGAGTTGCTCTCTGAAGGTGGGCCAACCCTGGCCCGAGGCACCACAACGGTAGTGGCTGGAATTTGAGGCTCTGCCTCGGAAATATGAGCCGTGGAAGGTTCCCTGAGCACTACGAGCAATGGGGAGATGACATCTCCTGTAATAAAAAAAGGAGCAAAGCCAAGACAGATGTGTCTATGAATACAGAAATATAACAAAAAAAAGGAGGGAGGCAGGAAGATAAATACCTTGTATGGTAAAGGACCTCAAAGGTTCAGGGATTAGGGAGTCAAAGGACATCCCTAGCTGGGTCGTCGCTTGACCCATCACCCGCTAGACATCTCCCACATTCTTGGCCCTCAATAGCAGGAAAGCCTCTCTACGAGGCCCAAAAAGGGAAAGCGTATGGCCGAGATACCGCAGCCAGTCTCCTGCGGGATCTCTGTTGAAGCTACTAGATTCAAGCATTGCTGAAGCAAGGTCTCAAGTCTCCGCCCTCCGTCTACAGTTGGAAGAATTGGAGAAAGGCTTGGTAGAGGGCGTCGAGCAAGTGGCGACCCTTGACCGCCGCCTGGACGAGCTTACCCGAGAGCGAGATGAGTCCGTCGACAGAGTTGAGGCCCTTCGCCTGCTGTTAGATGCTTCGTAGGCTTTGGTAGTCCGGGAGCCGGATCCCGCTCAGGATTAGCTTTCAGGAATCCCTCCCTCCTCTGTCTTTTTTGTTTCTGATATTGCTTCATTTTGAAGTCTATTTTTGAGTCACCCCGAGGGCTTGTCTCGGGCTCCTACTTTGCGGCTATTTATATCAAAAAGAGTTTTGACTAAATGGTGTTCATTCCTTTTCTTTCTTCCTCTTTCTTCCCTATTTTCTTTTCCCTTCTTTTTTTTTTTTATAAACTAATGTTAGCGCCCTTTCGGGTTTTCACTAACATTAGCCCCCTCTTATTTTTGCCTGCACGCCCTTGCGGATTTTCATGTAGCGGGGTTACCCGATTTTGCCTAAAGCGCCCTTTTGGGTTTTCACCTTAGCTGGGTATAAGACCTTTTTATCCTTAACCGATCTTGTTGAGGATGAGACCGGTTAAGTCCGTCGGAGCACCTCGCTTTTTAAGCCCCAATTTTTTTTTAACTTTTTAATATGCTATGACTGGACCAACAGATATTGGGGGAATATGAAATATGAAGATTTTATTTGATATGAGTATACAAAAGGATTTTTTTTTTTAGGACTTAATGCCCTTTGTGAGCGAGATATGGATTTCAAGATTTTATGCCTCCCGTGGGCGAATATGAATTTCAGGATATAAAGTCTTTCAGTAGGCGAATATGAATTTCAGGATGTAAAGCTTCCCGTAGGCGAATATGAATTTCAGGATATAAAGCCTCCTGTAGGCGAATATGAATTTCACGATATAAAGCCTCCTGTAGGCAAATATGAATTTCAGGATATAAAACTTCCCGTAGACGAATATGAATTTCAGGACATAAAGCCTCTTATAGGCAAATATGAATTTCAGGATATAAAACCTCCCGTAGGCGAATATGAATTTCAGGATATAAAGTCTCCCGTAGGCGAATATGAATTTCAGGATATAAAGCCTCCCGTAAGCGAATATGAATTTCAGGATATAAAGCCTCCCGTAGGCGAATATGAATTTCAGGATATAAAGCCTCCTGTAGGCAAATATGAATTTCAGGATATAAAACCTCCCGTAGGCGAATATGAATTTCAGGATATAAAGCCTCCCGTAGGCGAATATGAATTTCAGGATATAAAGCCTCCCGTAGGCGAATATGAATTTCAGGATAATAAAACCTCCTGTGGGCGAATATGAATTTCAGGATATAAAGCCTCCTGTAAGCAAATATGAATTTCAGGATATAAAGCCTCCCGTAGACGAATATGAATTTCAGGATATAAAGTCTCCTGTGGGCGAATATGAATTTCAGGATATAAAGCCTCCTGTAAGCAAATATGAATTTCAGGATATAAAGCCTCCCGTAGGCGAATATGAATTTCAGGATATAAAGCCTCCCGTACGTGAATATGAATTTTATGATATAAAGTCTCATGTGGGCGGATATGAATTTCAGGATATAAAGCCTCCTGTAGACAAATATGAATTTCAGGATATAAAGCCTCCCGTAAGCGAACATGAATTTCAGGATATAAAGCCTCCCGTAGGCGAATATGAATTTCAGGATATAAAGCCTCCTGTAGGCAAATGTGAATTTCAGGATATAAAGCCTCCCGTAGGCAAATATGAATTTCAGCCCACCAAGGCACGCCAGTGGGATTATAATATATGGGCACGCCGATGGGAATATAATATATGGGCACGCGGATGGAAATATGGTATATGAGGAGAACTTCAGGATATAACATTTTCAAGGACGCAAGTAAGCTTTTCGTATCGCCCCCCCAGGGGGGGAATGGGCACGCGGATGGGAATATGGTATATGAGGAGAACTTCATGATATAACATTTTCAAGGACGCAAGTAAGCTTTTCGTATCGCCCCCCCAGGGGGGGAATAGGAAAGCTTTAGGATGCAATGCCTCCTCGGGGCGATAAGGAAATTTTCAAACCTTTGCGGCATGCCAGTGGGACTAGTATCCGCCAAGGGAAAATTTAGGATACAACGCCTCTTCGGGGCGAAGAATGGAATTTTAGGATACAACGCCTCCCTGGGGCGGATATGAATATTTTTAGGATATAACATCTCCCTGGGTGAAATATGAGAATTTTCAGGATATATCGCCTCCCTGGGACGGATATGGAAATTTTCAGGACAACTCCTCCCTGGGGCGAATATGAGAATTTTCAGGATACAACGCCTCCCTTGGCGGATTTCGGAGTTTAACGCCTTCCGTAGGCGAATATGAATTTCATTCTACGATATTCTTGACAAAAATTTCCTTTTTGAGGTGAATCTCTTCCAATGATATCTTTCAAGAATATGTCCATATATTTACATTCGGTATAACAGGAATGGGGATTATTCTCTTATACTGCATCGAGCAGAAGAATAAGTTTTTTCCACTTCCTTACCGAGTCGGGAGGACATCGTCATCATCGCCTCGGTCGTAGCCCTTGATGGGACATTATTGTACCACTAGTGTGGTACCAAGGGTTTATTCGTCACTGGCGACTCTGATATCCTCCCTAGGTAAGGATGTGGAAAAACTCAATCTCTGCCTTTAGCAGGCCGAGAGAGTTTTCCCCCCGCCGAAGAACAAATATGTGACTTTATGAGTCTATGCGCTCGCGCACGAACATTATTGACTTTTCTTGGCGCAAATGGCTTTTGCGCGTTATCCCCCGACGGGTTGCCAGCTCATTTTCTTTTTCGAGGAATATATTGGGCTTTACGGCGCCGGTTTGTGTTGTTGCTTTCACTCGAGCTGATCATGTACCGGAGCGTAATACAGCTTCATATGTCGACCGTTCAGCGGTGGAAAGGCTAGGTTTCCTTTTTCATCCACCAGCCTATAAGCACTGCCTTCGTAGACTCTGCTTACTATGAATGGTCCAACCCAGTTTGGCTTGAACTTATTTTTAGGCCGAGAGGCCATGATATCTTTATGCTTGACCATTACTAGGTCCCCCTTTTTGAAGATTCTTTCTTTCACCAATTTGTCGAATACACGAGACATTCGGGCTTTGTATATTTGCAGGCGCTGATATTCTTGCAATCTCTCGCCTTCGAGGTCTGATAGTTCCTCATAACGCCTTTAAATCTCGCTCATGTCGCCTTCATATACTCCATAATGCAAAGCGATCCTATAGGATGCGAGTTCTTTCTCTATCGGGATTACGACTTCTGCTCCATAAACTAAAGAGTATGGGGAGCATCCCGTTGGGGTTTTATAGACGGTGCGGTAGGCCCATAATGCTTCATGCATCTTCTCGTCTCAATCCCGCTTTCGCCCTCCACTGATCTTCACCAGAAGTTTGCACAGGGTTTTATTGAAACCTTCTGCCATCCCATTGGTTTGGGGATAATATACTGAAGATGCATTCCAATCTATATGAAATTTAGCCGCCATCTTATATATTATTTGGTTTTTGAATGGCGTGCCATTATCTGATGTGAACCGGCTAGGAGTCCCGAACCGGTATATGATATTATGCCTGACGAAGCGTAATACCGTCTCGCCGGTCACTTCTTTTAAAGGGATGGCTTTTGCCCAACGAGTGAAGTATTCTGTTACGGTAAGAATATATTTACACCCTCGAGATGACGATGTCAATGGACCCACAACATCTATTCCCCAATGGGCGAAAGGCCATGTCGGGGTTGTTGGGTGCAGATGATTGAGAGGTCGCCTAGGAATGGGTCTATAGGCTTGACATTGGGGGTAGCTTTTCGTCATTTTCTCGCAATCTGCGAACATGGTTGGCTAATAGAAGCCTTTAGTTTTGATGTTGATCTTCATTTTTGCGCCTGATTGATGAGCTCCACACATCCCAGCATGAACTTCTTTCATTATTTTGCGGGACTCTTTCGGGGAGAGACACCGGAGCAGAACTGCATTTTTGTCTTGAGGGACAAGACGATATAGTACGCCATCTATCAGCTGGTATGCAGTTGCCCTTCGCAGCAACTGGATTCTCTCGGCCTTGTTATCAGGGAGCCAGCCATTCTTTATTTTGATGATAGGAACACGCCAATCATCTTCCTCTTGGATATTATGGTCTTCTGGTGTATTGATCTCAAACATTGTCAGACCATCTTCTTCATTTAGTGAGGTGGGGAAGAGTCTCCTATCCCTCACAATTATTTCTGCTTCTCCTTTGGGAGGCAATTTTAGCGCTGCAGCTAATTTAGCTAACGCATCGGCCTGAGCATTCTGGCCTCTTCTAACATGTTCTATTGTGAAGATATAAAACTTCTCGCTAAGCCGGACAGCCGCCTCATAATAAGCTATTAATTCGGTCTTTCTGACCTCGAATATGCCGAGAATTTGTATCGGCCTGAGCATTCTGGCCTCTTCTAATATGTTCTATTGTGAAGATATAAAACTTCTCGCTAAGCCGGACAGCTGCCTCATAATAAGCTATTAATTCGGTCTTTCTGACCTCGAATATGCAGAGAATTTGTCGGATGACCAACAGGGAATCCCCGTATACCTGGATACATTTGACACCTATTTCCAAGGCGATTTCTAGCCCTACAATCAGAGCTTCATATTCCGCCTCATTATTAGTTAGAGATTCCATCAGGGCACATGAGTGATGCAATACCCCCCTCCTTCCGGAGTGATTAGGACCAAGCCAGCTCCCGCTTTCGTGGTCGATGTGCCATCCGGCTTTATAATGGTTCTCGAGGCCCCATCGAAATATAGTTGCCATGCTTTTACTTCTGCCTGTTGTACATCCAATATTTTCTGTACAGGCAAGACCTCTTCATCAGGCAATTCATTATTCAGAGGGGAAGTTTCAGGAATTGGGTGTGCTGCCAGAAATTCGGCCATACCCTATCCTTTTATCGCCCTATGGGGGACAAAAGTAATATCAAACTCCATGGGGAGTAATGCCCATTTTCCTAGCCTTCCAGACAATACAGGTTGGCGAAGTAGGAATTTTAGCGGATCAAACCACGATATTAGTTTGATTTTGTGTGCCAGCAAATAATACATCAGCTTCTTTGTGGCAAATATAAGTGCTAAGCACATCTTCTCTGTTGGAGTATACCGGTGCTCAGGACCCACCAACATCCTGCTGAGGTAATAGAGCGGCTGCTCTTTTTTGGGAGCATCCAAGGCTGCGATATAGAGTATGAGTGGTTTACCCTTTACGGGTGCTCCCAGTACTGGCGGCTTGAGGAGATATTCTTTCATGTCATTAAGAGCCTTTTGGCATTCTTCGTCCCAAATAAATGGGGCTCCTTTCTTTGTTAATTTCGAGAAGGGCCTACACCTTCCAGATAGATTGGAGATAATTCTCCTGATATAAGCCAATCTGCCTTACAAGGATCTAAGCTCCGTTAGAGTCCTAGGAGGAGGCAGCTCCCTGATCGGCTTGATTTTGTCGGGGTCGATCTCGATTCCCCTGTATCTGACTATGAAACCCAAAAATTTCCCGCTAGAGACGCCAAAGCGCACTTTATGGGATTCATTTTTGAGTTGATATTGACGAAGCCTTTCAAGATGGTCGTCTTTCTTTGCAGATTTTACAACGAGGTCATCAACATAACATTCGACCAAATTATGCAGCATTTCATCAAATATTTTGGTCATGGCCCTTTGGTAGGTAGCACCGGCATTTTTCAGACCGAAGAGCATCCTTTTGTAGTTGAATATCCCTTTCGGAGTGCAAAAGGTTGTATGATTTTTATCTTTGAGGGCTATTCTAATCTGATTATAGCCCGATGACCCGTCCATGAAAGACAAAGCTTCATATCCTGTGGTGACATCCACCACAGTCTCGGTTATCGGCAACGGAAAGTCATCTTTCGGACATGCCTTATTTAAGTCACGAAAATCAATACAGATTCGGACTTGACCATTCTTTTTCTTCACCGGCACAATATTTGCCAGCCATATTGGGTATATACATTCTTCGATGAAGTCAACTTCTCGCATCTTGTCAACTTCGGTATTCACCATGATTTCTAACTCAGGGCGCATTCGCCTCTGAGTCTATTTTATTGGCTTGACTTCGGGGAGAATTGATAATTCATGCTCTGCCACCGAAGAGTCCAGGTCAGGCATTTCTTTATAATTCCAGGCAAAACAATCTTTGAACTCCATCAAGAGTTCAGTGTACGCCTGTCTTTCCTTATTGCTCAGGAGGGCACTGAGGAAAACCGGACGAGGGTCTTCTGGCTTGCCGAGATTAATCTCTACCAGTTCGTCGACCGTTTGGCGAGGCTATCGAGCCATTTGCAATGCAGCCTATCACAGATTTTCGGGACTGTTTTGGGCAGCTTATAGAAGCTACTTTAAGGCAATCTTGCCTAGGTATATCTCCGCCCCCTATATCCCTTACTGTATGCATATATAATCACATGTTCGCATACATATAGGAAGAGATTTTTATTGACATGAACCCTTATATCATAGGTGCATGCTCACTTTTCTTTTCATAATACAGGCTCATATAAATGCAAGCATATGCCATGCACGGGTATTCTCATTGCACAATTATATGCATATGCATATTGGATAATCCCATCATGTATGAAATTTTTTCGGGTCAACAATTTTTTCGGCTTCTCGAGGGCACTCGAAAGCATTTAATTCTCTTCATACTGTGGATCCTCTTAGCCTTCATGACCTAAAGGGTCCTATAGGACGGGTACCATTCGAATTCCTCGACCTATGCTCTATCCTGGGTGTCTCTTGGCCTTCATGACTTGGAGACTTATTAGGAAACATACGAGCGGGTCACTCAATTCTTTTGGCATCACTCCTATTTGAGGGATATTAGTACCTCACTTTTTTGGCATTTCTGGGAGCTCATTGCGAGACATTCTGGATTGGCCAAGTGTCCGCCATGTCCGCCACATCGGCAACATATAGGAAATTTTTAAGCATGATATAGGCACCATATAGGCATCAACACCTTATTTTACTTAGGCATTCTAGGAGCTCATTGTGAGACATTCTGGATTGGCCAAGTGTTTGCCATAGGCAATATGTAGGCATGTTCGCATTGTCCTGATTTGTTATCGAAACTTAGCTTATATCTTACATATCATGTTTTTTCTTT
The DNA here is from genome assembly GCA_030544215.1 of Zantedeschia hybrid cultivar. NCBI lineage: Eukaryota > Viridiplantae > Streptophyta > Magnoliopsida > Alismatales > Araceae > Zantedeschia > Zantedeschia hybrid cultivar. Next base: position 5,662,486 of record JARZZO010000013.1, on the reverse strand, counting down.
TCTATTTTTTTTGTGACGTGTATTCTTTCTTTTGCTTGTATTCCCTTTTGCAGGTTGATATTCTTGCTTCTATATCATCATGGCTGGTATTGAGGGACCTCGAGGGGAGGTTGTTGCATACCCGAATGTCGGGTTTTACTGGGTGGCTCAGCCACATTTACAGATCACCATTGAGAATGTCGCCCACCCCTATCGAGCAAGAGCGCATCCATAGGGATGGCAAATTCTTTTACTTCATGTGGCATGGCATACCCCGACATCTTCCCTTGGATGCCTCCATATACAAGCTGCTTCGTACATATATTCTCATCGAGGACGCGGTCAAAAGACCACTATCTCCCTCCGACCGCTACGACCTACAATGAGCTATTCTGTTAGATCGGGACAATATGGAGGGACTTCACCCTCTCTCATATTCGGCATTCCTGCTTTTTGTTGATCGACTGCGAGAATTCCCTTCCCCCGATCAAGTGGGGCCTATCCACACGATACTTCGGGTCCACGGCATGACCAGGACATATCAGCCTGTCATATGGACACGGGCCGGTAGCCATCCCTGCGAGGATCCTGGGGGCCAACAACGGCTATTTTTGACTAGAGCGAACAAGAGTTCAGTGCATGACCCTTCCGACTTCAGCATACTACCGTCGGATATATATCGGGGCGTTCGTCCGACATGGGACACTAGCCTCTAAGTTCGAGGTTCTCATGTCTTCCGCCTCGGAGCCACAAAATGGCTTCAACATATCTTGAGGAACCACCAGCATATTCTAGACAGAGTGGGTATTTATGAGGCCGTTCCAGCGACACAGTACGACTATCCCTATCATCACGGCTTCATCCAGGTGATAGTCGAGCGGTATATACGCGACACGAACACCATCGCCACAATAGAAGGTAAGACAGCGATCGACCTCTGGGCATTGCATCATATTTCGGGTCTCCTAATTGTAGGGGAATCCTATGAAGAAAGGGTGCTAGACGAGTTCCATCGCAATACCACGGATGGAGTTGGGCGGTACTCTACCCCTTACTTCTATCAATATTTGCTCAAAGTGTGGCGGGATTTATCTAAGGCAAAGCGCGCCTCTTCTCTTCTTCCTCCAGTGAGGGGAGTTCTTCTGGCCCTGCCAAGGTGTCTCCTACAACTTGGGTCAGGTTCTTTTTCGGAGGACCATTTCGCTAGCTTCGAGGTTTTGCCAACATATTCGACGACCTATTCCTTCGATCTTATCCCACAGAGACGTCCCACGCCGAGGTGTCATCATCGAGCCTGAATATTAGACGGAAAATCCATGGGGGCTTGATGACGTGACTTATGTAGCTGCTTATTGTTGAACCCAAAAAAATTTTTATATATGCAAGCCTATGCTGTTGAGTATGCATGCATATGCATATGGCATATACCCACATTGACATAAACTCACCATAGGAAAATACATACGCATATGCATAACGACATGTTCACAAAGAACTATGTTATGCAAAATAAAATATGCACCTATGATATGCGTGAATATGGAAAGCACATAAAGCCATAGACTCACATTATGAGGGCAATGGAATGTGAGGCATACCTAGGCCAAGAAGGCCTTGATCGGATTTTTGAAGAAGCCTAAGACAGCCCCAAGTAACCTTCTTTGGCTTCCGAGGTCAATTCCCGAACCTCCTTTGCAACCCTCGATGGTAAGGCCCGAAGGAAGACCCTAAGTGCAACAACAAACGGGAGGCCGAATGCTGCAAAATAAGGGCCAAAGTCAGTCCCGAAGTGGGCCAAAACCTATCCCGAAATGGGTCAAAACCAGTCCCAAAACTTACCCAAAATGGCCACAAATGGAGGCCCAATGACAAGGGTGAAAGGCCCAATAAGTGGCCCAATAGGGGAGCCCAATATAAGGCCCAATAAGGACCCCAAATAAGCCCAAAAACAGTCTCACAAGGCACCAAATCTGCAGGCCAAAAGGGGAAGAAAATCTGGAAAACCCAAGTAAGAAGATGCCCAAAATGGAAAAAAACACAAGTTGACCTCCTCTCTCTTTCCCCCTTTATTTAAATAGGAAAAAGGGGGTGGAGGAGAGAGTGAGGGAACCGGTGGGGCCCCCCCCCCACCGATTCCAAGAGGGAAACCGATGGGGGGGAGAGGAGGCTTCCCTCCCTTCTTTCCAGATTTTAAATTCAAAATGGGGGGGGATTGATTAGGATAAAGGAGAATTAATGAGGATCTTAACCCCATTCACACATAGGTTAAGAATTCCATATAAACCCCATTAAATCCCCATCTTAAACCCCTTTCACATGGGGCCAAAACTGAATTTAATGGGTTTTAAACCCTTTTCACATTGGCCAAACTCCCCAAAACCTGAAACCAAGGCATTAAAGAGCCTAAAAAAAGGAAAAAGTGGAGGAAATGGGGGAGGAGAACCCTCCCCCCACCGGTTCCCAAAACCGGTGGGAACCGGTGGGGAGACCCCCCCACCGGTTCCCAACCGGTGGGGGGTCCATTCGGTGGCACCCCCTCCACTGGTTGGAACCGGTGGGGGTGCCCACCGGGCCTCCCCCCTCTCTCTTTTCCATACTCTCTCTCTCACCTCTTTTCTCACCCATTGGCCATTGGGAATAAAAATAAAAGAAGAGAGGAGGAGAGAGGGTGAAACCGGTGGCACCCCCCACCTTGGCCAATTCCGGTGGCACCCCCCACCGGGCCGGAATTTGAAGCATATAAATAGGCCCCTTGGCCCCCCAAATCAAACACACACAGCATATACACACCAAGGCATTCACACATAGTCTCATATACAAGTGTGAAATTGAGAGGGGAGGTGCTGCTTGAAGACCAAATTCGGGTTTTCTAATCCGGATTTGCTGCGTTTTCGGAGTTCTCTTTCGTCTCGGGGAGTTCTTCCTCCTAAGGTTCAATCATAAGGGAAAACTCTGCCGAATATTTTTTGTAAAAATGCCTTGTTATAAGGCGAATCCCTGTCAAAATAAAGACTAATATTTCTAAAATTGTGCGCTTGTGTGTGTGTCATTAAAATTAAATAATTACCATCATGTTTCAAAATTAATATATGTATATATCTAATTTCATAACCTTAAAGAAAATTCGGGTACACCCTTAACCTAAACCTGGCCTCACCCCCTATATAAATAAAAATAAAGTTCAGAAATCATAATAAAATCATATCTAAATAAAAAATGACTTAAAATTAGTTATTTAATTAAAAATTAATAAAATTATATGAAATTGAGAAAAATATGAAAAAAATCAGGAAAAATCTGTAAAAAACCAGTAAAAATCTAAAATGCAATCTAAAAATCATATTAAAATCAAATACCCTCATATACTTAATTAATCAATTAATTAATTAAATTAATCATAAAAATCAATAAAATTGATAAAATAAAATTAAAAAAAATCAGAGAATTAAAATCTGAAAGAACATAATAATTAATACATAAGACCTAATAAAAATACCCTCATATATAATAAAAAAAGAGAAGTCTAATTTTTTTATATATAATCCCGAAAATACCAAAACTCATAGTATAAACAAAATACCTTCCATATAATCAAAATATCATAGGAAAATAAAATAAACCCGGTTTAGGGTAAAATTACTAAAACACCCTCATCCGCTTAAAAATTAATTTCATAAATCCCATAAGGCTTTGAAACCTTCATAATTCATAAAAACTCATAAAAAGTGTATAATTGCAAAAACACCCCGATGGGTTTAAAATATTTGAAATCAATCTTTATAACTTGGAATCAATCCATATAATTTGGAATCAATCCTCATAACTCGGAATTAATCCATATAACTTGGAATCAATCCTAAATCATATGAAAATTATCCCAAATCGGGGTGAGGCTAAGGGCTCAACCTAAAATATGCCTTCATACTCATATGCATGTGTTGCCTGTAATAGTAGTGTTGCATGATTAAGGGCATCATACGGACGGTTAATCAAGGATTGCCGAGCAGTTGCTCGGCGTAATTAACACTGACCGAGACCAGTGGAGAGAGGTCATATACTCGAATCTTCGCTTGATTCAAAGTTCCGGATTCCCTAAGGACTAATTCAAGCTCTCATAATCCGATAAAATATAAAACCGACCTATATTTCTCTAGATAAACAAAACAAAAAAAATAGATTTTCTAAATAATCCGATATAGGAGAGAGACGTCTTGGTCAGGTCCCGAACGAAGGTTTTGAAAAAAAAAAAAAACCTTCCAAACACTTTTCTAACCTATTATTGGCTAGTATATAGCATTCTTTTGGGACCATATACAGCTCGGGGCCACCCAATGTTTGTTCAGTGGTCATGGCCACTCACTATGTTAGCTCCTGGGCAGGATTCTTTCTTCCAGGTTATTCTCCCATTAGCAGAGAAATGGCTCCATCACTTCTGTTTGCGGAGAGGATCATTTCCTGACCCCTCTGTTCGGGACATGACCTAGACGTCTCTCTCCTATTCGGATTATTCAGAAAATCCATTTTTTTTGTTTTTTGTTTATCTAGAGAAATATAAGTCGATTTTATGTTTTATCGGACTATGAGAGCTTGGGATTAGCACTCAGGGAATCCGGGACTTCGAATCAAGCGAAGATTCGAGTATATGACCTCTCTCCACTGACCTCGGTCAGTGTTAATTACGTCGAGCAACTGCTCGGCAACCCTTGATTAACCGTCCGTATGATGTCCTTATGACATGCAACACTACTACTACAAGCAACGCATGCATATGAGTATGAAGGTGTATTTTAGGTTGAACCCTTAGCCTCACCCCGGTTTGAGATAGGTTTTATATGTTTTAGGATTGGTTCTAAGTTATTTGGGTTGATTCCAAGTTATTTGGATTGATTTGGATTGATTCCAAGTATTTTAAACCCATAGGGATGTTTTTGCAATTATACAATTTTATGAATTTTTATAAATTATGGAGGTATTATGGAGGTATTATATCTTATAAGCATATAAGGGTAAGTTTTAAAGGTTTTAAAGCCTTATGAAATTTGTGAAATTGTTTAAGTGTATGAGGGTGTTTTAGTAATTTTACCCTAAACTGGGCTTATTATGTTTTCTTTCTATGACATTTTGATTATATGGAAGGTATTTTGTAAAATGAGTTTTGGTATTTTCAGGATTTATAAAGAAAATTTTTAGATTTTTATTACATATGGGGGGTATTTTCGCAATTTTATTAGATCTTATGTATATCATTAACCATTTAAGAAATTTATGTTCTTTCAGATTTAATTCTCTGTTTTTACTGATTTTTAATGATTTTATTTTATTAATTTTACTGATTTTTATAATTTAATTAAATTAATTAATTAAGTATATGAGGGTATTTGAGTCATTTGGTTTTAATATGATTTTTAGATTGTATTTCTGATTTTCACTGGTTTCTTACATATTTTTACTGATTTTTCTTGGTTTTCCCTGATTTTTAATTAATTTCATGAATTTTTATTAATTAATTAATTATAAATTATTTTAGACTTAAGTATGATTTTATTAAGATTTTTGAACTTATATTTAATTTATTTATGGGGTGAGGTTAAGGTTAAGTTGAAGGTGTACACAGATTTTTTAAGTTGTGAAATTAAGTATATATATGTATATTAGTTTCAAAACATGGTAATAATTATATAATTTAATGACACACAAGTACACAAGTTCAGATATGGAAATATGAGTCTTTATTTCGACAGGGGTTCGCCTTATAACAAGGCATTTTTACAAGAGATATTCGGCAGAACTTCCCCTTAGGATTGGACCTTAGGAGGAAGAACTCCCCGAAACGAAAGAGAACTCTGAAGAACGCAGCAAACCCGGGTTAAGAAACCCAAATTTGGTCTTCAAACAGCATCTTCCCTCTCAATTTCACACTCTTTTGAATGTGTATATGCTTGTGTATGCTTGTGTGTTTGTTTTGGGGGCCAAGGGGCCCTATTTATAGGCCCGAATTGAGGCCCGGTGGGGGGTGCCACCGGAATGGGCCGAGGTGGGGGGTGCCACCGGTTGTATTCTCTTCCTCTCCCTCTCTTTTTATTTTTTATTTTTAATCCCAATGGCCAATGGGTGAGAGAGGGGAGTGAGAGAGAGCATGGAAAAGAGGGGGGGGGGGGTGCCAAACCGGTGGGGGGGTTCCCCTCCCCCACTTCTTTTTCTTTTTTCTGTTTTTTGGGCTCTTTAATGAGCCTTGGTTTCAGGTTTTTGGGGGGGGTTTGGCCAATGTGAAAAGGATTTAGAACCCATTAAATTCAGTTTTGGCTCCCATGTGAAAAGGATTTAAGATGGGGATTTAATGGGGGTTTACATGGAATTCTTAACCTATGTGAATGGGGTTAAGAACCTCATTAATTCCCCTTTATTCTAATTAATTCCCCTCCCCCCCATTTGAATTTTCAAATCTGGAAAGAAGGAAGAGGGAGGGAGAGCCTCCTCCCCCCCCCCCCCCCCCCCCACTAGTTTCCCTCTTGGAACCGGTGGGGGGGGGGGGGGGGGGGGGGGCCACCGGTTCCCTCTCTCTCTCCTCCATCTCCTCTTTCCTATTTAAATAAAGGGGGAAAGAGAGAGGGGGTCTACTTGCTGTTTTTTTCATTTTGGGCATCTTTCTACTTTGGGAATTTTGGAGATTTTTTTCTGTGCCCTGTGAGACTGGTTTTGGGACTTATTTGGGGTCCTTATTGGGCCTTATATTGGGTCCCCTATTGGGCCTTTCACCCTTGTCATTGGGCCTCCATTTGGGGCCATTTTGGATAAGTTTTGGGACTGATTTTGACCCTTTTCGGGACAGGTTTTGGCCCATTCCGGGACTGATCTTGGCCCATTTTGCAACATTCGGCTCCCCATGTGTTGCTGCACGTTAGGCCTCACCATCGAGGGTTGCAAAGAAGGTTTAGGAATTGATTTTGGAAGCCAAAGAAGGTGACTTGGGGCTGTCTTAGGCTTCCTTAAAAATCCCGATCAAGGCCTTTTTGGCCTAGGTATGCTTCCTATCCCATTGCCCTCATAATGTGAGCCTATGGCTTTATGTGTTTTCCATATTCACTTATATCATAAGTACATATTTTGTTTTGCATAACATAGTTCTTCATGAACATGTCGTTTGTGTACGTATTTTCCTATGGTGAGCTCACATCCATGTGAGTATATGCCATATGCATATGCATGCATACTCAAACGGCATAGGTTTGCATATAAAAAAAATTTGGGTTCAACAAATGCCCCCTATGGGATGCACGCCGGAGACGAAGTCAAAGGCGGGTGTCCCGTGCATCCTTTCATGTATATGCATATGTTTATGTATATGTATATGTTCTTAGTAGATCCCGATAGGTCATATTTATGCAACATATGCGTTGACATCGCCTTGCCCCATATGATTTGAGCATGTGTGGACTTTTTTGGAAAGGTAGCAATGCTGCCCCGCATTCCTTGTGCAATTAATTGCACAATTTGTGTATATTTGCTTTTTGTGGGTTCGGACACCCTATATATTTTTGGTACTTGAATATCCCAACGTCGCTCCAGGGAGCCCTGTCTTCATGACTTTACGGCTTTCTGGGGGCATTTGGAGTTATTCGACTTCCTTTTTTATCTGGATCCTCTTGGCCTTTGTGACTTGGAGGGTCCTTATAAGATTGACGCCATCCGAATTGTTCGACACGTTGCTCGGTCCCGGGTATCTCTTGGCCTTCGTGACTTGGAGATTGGTTGGGAGCACAGAGCGGGTCACTCAATTCTGATAGCGTCATTCCTATTCAGAGGATATTAGTACCTTATTTCGGCATTTCCGGGAGCTCGATGTGAAGCTTTCCGGATTGGCCAAGTGTCCGCCATTAAGGCAATATATACACATATGAGGGCATGATATAGATGTCGTGCTAGTATTAGTACTTCATCATCATTTTTTCCTTGTCTAGGCATTTTCAGGAGCTCCACGTGAGACATTCAAGATTGGCCATACTTTCACCATTTGTTGGCGATATATGAGTATTAATGCATCATCCTGACTTTCTGTCGAGATTCGGTTGTATCATGGCTGCACTCGGCGATATTCCCCTCGAGGGGTTTCAGGGGGAGGTTGCTGCCTATCCGAATGCAGGGTTCCGCTGGGTGGCTCAGCCACATTTGCGGATTACTATTGAGGACGTCGTCCCCATCTGCCAGGAGAGCATCTACAGATCTGGGGAGCTCTTTTACTTTTTGCGAGGCGAGACCGCCCGGCACCTTCCTTCGGATGCCTCTATTTATGAGCTGCTCCAGTCATATACTTATGTTGAAGATAGGGTCGAGAGACCGTTATCTCCTGCAGAGCGTCGCGATCTGGAGCGTACTCTTTTATTGGATCGCGATAATATGGAGGGGATCCTCCCCTTCTCATACCCGGCTTTTCCTTTTACCGTTGATCGGTTGTGGGAGTTCCCTACTCCCGAGCAGATGGGGCCCATCCGGGCTATTCTTCGGGTCCATGACATCAGCAGGACCTATCAGCCGGCCATGTAGACACGAGCAGGAAGTCGTCCTTTTGAGGCTGCACGGCACCCGCAGGGGTTATTTCTGACCGAGGAAGAAGAAGGCTCCATTCACGACCCTTCTGATTTCAGCATATTGCTATCGGACATATGCCGAGGCGTTCGTCCTGCATGGGATGTCCGTCTTCAAATCAGGAGTTCGCATGTCTTTCGCCTGGGGGCTACGGAGTGGCTCCTGCATATCCTGGAGAATCATCGGCCAATTCTTGACAGGGCCGGTATTTATGAGGCCGTTGCAGCGGCCCAATACGACTATCCTTGCCATTATGGCTTTATTCAGGCGATTGCTGAACGATATATTCGCGATACCAACACTATCGCGACCTCAGAGGGCGAAACTATCATTGATCTCTAGTCTTTGCATCGGATTTCGGGTTTGCCGTTTGTGGGAGAACCCTACGAAGAAGGAGTATTGGATGAATTCCACCGCAGCACCACTGACGGCGCGGGGAACTACGCTACTCCTTATTGTTACAGATCTTTGCTGAAGATATGGCGGGATTTGTCAAAGGCAAAGCGTGCTGCCTCCTCCTCCACTGGTAGGAGTTCTTCTGGCCCGGGCAAAGTATCGCCAGCCGCCTGGGTCAGGTTTTTCTTTGGAGGGCCATTTCGTTATCATCGGGGCTTTGCCAGCATTTTTAATGAACGGGTCCCTTCTATACTGTCACACAGGGATATCCCCCGCAGAGGCATCATTATTGCGCCGGAGCATCAATCTGAGAACCCATGGGGCCTTGATGATACTACCTATGTGGCTGCTTATCTAGCCTATTGGCTAGTCACTTTTGCTGTCCCATATGGGGATGAGGGAGCTCTGCGGCCCGAGGTTTTATTGGCGGCCTCCAGACTCGCAGTAGGGACACGCATTGCAATCGCGCCGGCGGCACTCGGCAGCATATATCATTCCTTTGGGGCCCTTTGTAGCCCGACTACCCCAAATTCATGTTCGGTGATTATGGCCACACATTATGTTAGCGCCTGGGCAGGGCTTCTACTTCCGGGTTATTCTCCCCTCGGCAGGGAAATGGCCCCATCATTGCCTACCGTTCTTCGACTGGCGAGTCAGCCAGCCAGCTAGGGGACGGGTCAGCTTTCTTATGTCCGTTCAGCCTTGAGTTTTATTCCATTCGGCTCTTGCCGGAAGCTGGATTTCGACCATTCCTCGCGGAATTTCAGGCCATATTTTGACAGAGGAGGAGCTGCCGAACGCGCCTGGTTTGACCCGTGAACGGATTGTATGGGTCACAATAGCGCTGTATTAGATGGGTGGACCCTGAGTACTTGCCCATGCTTACTTATATTGAAGAAAGGCAGAGATGTTATTTTGAAGCCCTATTATCCAAACCGCTTCGCGCGGAATTTTGGATACGATCAGATGATCCCATCTAGTTTTGCCTTCGCCGAGTTGCCCCGAGTGTATCAGAAGTGGAAGAGTCACCTCGTTGCTCGGCTATGGTGGAATTACTTTCAGCATCAGAATACATTTGGCCAAGTGGCAGTGCCTCTCCCCACTCATGAAGGGGGTATGACCGTTTCTTTCGCTGCTTGGTGGCATAAAAACCAAGGGGAGTTGCGGCTCAGACCAGATCCCGAGCAGACAATAGGCTCTTCCCAGGCTAAGTCCACTAAAGGCTTGGTCGACATACATATAAGGGCCGAGCTGGCCTGCCGGTGCCAAAGGCGAAGAAGAAGAAGGGCGGCGAAGACGATGGCTTCTATGGGCTCGCCGCTCCGGGATATACATGGACACACCATTTCTTGGCAGACTGCAAGCTTCCAAGGAGGTTCGAGCATACCGCCCGGCTGCCCGTGGGCAGTTTTAACGGGGACCCCGCCAGAGATTAGCTGTGCTACCTCAGCCATATGCTTGCCTGCTTCGGCCCTCGCCGCGAAGCGTTTTTGATATTGAGGGCTGAAACCGTTGGTGATGTATGGTGGGTGATGGGGCAGGCGGCGACCCAGCTAGGGATGTCTTTTGACTCCCTTATCTCCGAACCGCCGAGATCTTTCGCCGCAGCAGGTATTCATATTTTCATATTTTTTCATTGTATCTCTTAGTGTATGTATGCATCACATTTGCCTTAATTCGGCTCTCTCTTTTGTTTTGTAGGAGATGTTGTCTCCCCCTTGCCCGCGGCTCCTATACATCATGTGTTTGAGGGAGAGCCTCGTATTTCTGCCACGGAGGTGGCTACACCTTCTGCCAGCATCGGCCCGCCTTTAGAGATGCAACTCCTGATGGCTGCGGCGAAATAAGCGGCCCGAAGGAAGCAAACGGCTGAAAGAGAGACAGAATGTCGATCAGTTCGACCCCGACTGTCTCTTTCTCCTTCACCGACTCCGGCGCCTACCGAGAGACCACCTTCACCTATAGGTAAGAATTTTGTTGGTTTTCCTTGTTTTGAGGATTAATTCCTCTTTGGAATATAGTTCTTTATGCTATATATTTTTTCTCCTTCATAACAGAAGAAGGCGAACTTGTCGGCGAGAACGTGTCTCAGGTGGCTATGGAGCCTGCCATTGATGAAGTCCTGCCTACGACAGGTGGGGCTGACCAGCCACCTCATTTTTTTTTATATGTCTCTATTTCTCTTCTTACCATATTTACAAGGTTCCCACCTTCCATTATTCCCACTTTCCAGGGGCCTATGTTCCCGAGTCTCCCGCTCAAGATCCAATTCAGATGGCATCGCCGGCCATTGCCGAGGTATGTGGATATATTTTTTTTTTGTAAGCCCCTCTTCATCCCTTGCTGGGAGTGATTGCGATTTTAATCATTCTTCTTTGCTTTCTGCAGGAGAATGTGGCCGCAGCTACAGATGTTGCCTTGGGCAACAAAGAAGAGCTGGGAGACCTTAATTGGGCCGACTACGAGCCTTATAGGTCAGACGTCCTTTTGGTCGACCAGCTGTATCATGAGCTTTTGGACGACCAGGGCCGTTTCGGTAATATATATTCTTTTACTGACATATTGCAGCTCCTTTGGCTTCTTGCCTTGCACATGATCTGATTCTCTACTCCTTTTCCCATGTAGATTTTACTTTCGAGGAACTGATGCAATCAGCCTCTAGCCATTCAGGCTCTTCGTTCATGAAGGGCCTAGTAGGGGATTCAACAGCTCCCCCCGCAGTGGATAATCCTCTACCTGAGGGTAAGTTATGTTTGCTTTGATTTTTATGACATTTCTTTTCAACTACCTTGTCCCCTTTGGTAGTCAATATCAAGTTTTTTGCAGAGGTTGTTGAAGCAATGCCGACGGCGGCTGCCTCCCCTTCCGTCGTTGTTCCTTCGGAAGACGATTCGGCTATTCCTCTTGCAATTCCCTTAGCAGAGGGGGAGCCTATAGAAATTGAGGTCGTCCAGAAAAAGTCTGCGGCTTCATCACTTGGTAGACCTATTTTCTTTATCTTGTGCTCGGAACTGCATATATTATATCTTCATGTCTTCTGACTATGTCTCTTTTTTTTTTTGGGGCCCTCCTTTATTTCTTGGCTAGACGTTATCTCCGTGTCCACCCAAAGGTGGGAACGCCGGGAGGGGGTCAAATCAGCCCCTGGGTTTCTCCTAGGGAGAATTGAGAGACTAGTAGCATCGGCGGCGCGTGCCAGAGCAAGGTCAATCCCCATTTACTTTAGCCAAATCCCAGCCACCGGGGATATTGATATCTCAGCAGGTATCCTTATCCCTCGTTTTTCCTTTATCAATTGTTATTGGGTATTGACCCCATTTTTATTATGCAGCTCGAAGGAACTTGCGGCCTAATTCCCCAGAGCAAGGTCAATCCCCATTTACTTTAGCCAAATCCCAGCCACCGGGGATATTGATATCTCAGCAGGTATCCTTATCCCTCGTTTTTCCTTTATCAACTGTTATTGGGTATTGACCCCATTTTTATTATGCAGCTCGAAGGAACTTGCGGCCTAATTCCCCAGCTCATTCGGAGGACACTGTCCTCCTTTCTTATTCGGGAGAGACTCCAAGGACCCCATTTTTATTATGCAGCTCGAAGGAACTTGCGGCCTAATTCCCCAGCTCATTCGGAGGACACTGTCCTCCTTTCTTATTCGGGAGAGACTCCAAGGACCCCAAGGATTGAGGAGTCTGCTTATACCCCAACTGAGATAATAGTTTACCCCGAGGACGAGGGCGAGCCTGAGGTCACTTGCCCACTTGCCTCTGATCGGAGGGTAGGTTCGCCGACGTGGAGTGGCTCCACTATCAAGTTGCCGCCTTCATGTCATTCAGGAGACACTGCGCCCCTTCCTTCTTCTCCCAAAGAGGATGGGAAAGTGGGTTCTCCCGACTCGACTCCCTTCGGAAGACGATTCGGCTATTCCTCTTGCAATTCCCTTAGCAGAGGAGGAGCCTATAGAAATTGAGGTCGTCCAAGAAAAGTCTGCGGCTTCATCACTTGGTAGACCTATTTTCTTTATATTGTGCTCGGAACTGCATATATTATATCTTCATGTCTTCTGACTATGTCTCTCTTTTTTTTTTTGGCCCTCTTTTATTTCTTGACTAGACGTTATCTCCGTGTCCACCCCAAGGTGGGAACGCCGGGACGGGGTCAAATCAGCCCCTGGGTTTCTCCTAGGGAGAATTGAGAGACTAGTAGCATCGGCGGCGCGTGCCAGAGCAAGGTCAATCCCCATTTGCTTTAGCCAAATCCCAGCCACCGGGGATATTGATATCTCGGCAAGTATGAGGCTTCCTTATCCCTCGTTTTTCCTTTATCAACTGTTATTGGGTATTGACCCCATTTTTATTATGCAGCTCGGAAGAACTTGCGGCCTAATTCCCCAGCTCATTCGAGGGATACTGTCCTCCTTTCTTATTCGAGAGAGACTCCCAAGACCCCCAGGATTGAGGAGTCGGCTTACCCAACTGAGCTAATAGTTTACTCCGAGGACGAGGGCGAGCCTGAGGTCACTTGCCCACTTGCCTCTGATCGGAGGGTAGGTTCGCCGACGTAGAGTGGCTCCACTATCAAGTTGCCGCCTTCATGTCATTCAGGAGACACTGCACCCCTTCCTTCTTCTCCCAAAGAGGATGGGAAAGTAGGTTCTCCCGACTCGAGGAAGATTGCAGAGCCCAGTAATATTCTCCTTCATTCATTTTATTGCCAACATTATCTGTCGACACTATCGTTTTCACTTTTGGTCTTATAGTTCTCTTCTCTTTTTTATTTATCAGAGGGAGAAGACCAAGATGACTCCGTTGCTTATGTCGCCCAGCAAGCTCTACCGCGGGCCGAGTTGGAGTCCGCTCTTAGGAATGTCGCGGCGTGGACCGCGGAGGTCTCTAAACTTCGGGCGGACAGAGAGGTATTAGATTCAAGCATTGCCGAAGCAAGGTCTCAAGTCTCCGCCCTCCGTCTTCAGTTGGAAGAATTGGAGAAGGGCTTGGAGGAGGGCGTCGAGCAAGTGGCGACCCTCGACTGCCGCCTGGACGAGCTTACTCGAGAGCGAGACGCATCGGTCGACAGGGTTGAGGCTCTCCGCCTGCTGTTGGACGCTTCGCAGGCTTTGGTAGTCCGGGAGCCGACTCCGACTCAGGACTAGCTTTTGGGCATCCCTCCCTTCTTCTTTTTTGTCCTTGATATTGCTTCATTTTGAAACGCATTTTTGAGTCACCCCAAGGGCTTGTCTCGGGCTCCCACTTTCCGGCTATCTATAATATAAAGAGTTTTAGTCAAAATGGTGTTCATTTTCTATTTTTTGTCTTTTCTTTTTTACTTTTATAAACTAATGCCAGCGTCCTTTCGGGTTTTCACCGACATTAGCCCCCTCTTATTTTTGCCTGCATGTCCTTGCGGGTTTTCATGCAGCGGGGTTATCCGATTTTGCCTAAGGCGCCCTTTCGGGTTTTCACCTTAGCTGAGTATAAGACTTTTTTACCCTTAGCCGATCTCGTTTAGCATGAGACCGGTTAAGTTCGTCGGGGCAACTCACTTATTAAATATATACTAAAACTGGACCAACGGCTATTGGAGAAATATGTGATATGGGAATTCGATTTGATGAGTATATGAAAGGATTTTCCAGGATCTAACGCCCCTCATGGGCGAACAGGAATTTTGGGATTTAATGCCTCCCATGGGCGAATAGGAATTTCCGGGATACAAAGCCTCTCGTAGGCGAATATGAATTTTCAGGATATAAAGCCTCCTGTAGGCGAATATGAACTTCCAGGATACAAAGCCTCCCGTAGGCAAATATGAATTTCTAGGATATAAAGCCTCCTGTAGGGCGAATATAAATTTCCAGGATATAAAGCCTCCTGTAGGCGAATATGAATTTCCAGGATATAAAGCCTCCTGTAGGCGAATATGAATTTCCAGGATATAAAGCCTCCTGTAGGCGAATATGAACTTCCAGGATATAAAACCTCCTGTAGGCAAACATGAATTGCCAGGATATAAAGCCTCCTGTAGGCGAATATGAATTTCCAAGATATAAAGCCTCCTGTAGGCAAACATGAATTTCCAAGATATAAAGCCTCCTGTAGGCGCATATGAATTTCTAGGATATAAAGCCTCCTGTAGGGCGCATATGAATTTCTAGGATATAAAACCTCATGTAGGCGAATATGAATTTCCAGGATATAAAGCCTCCTGTAGGCGAACATGAATTTCCAGGATATAAAGCCTCCTGTAGGCGAACATGAACTTCCATGATATAAAGCCTCCTGTAGGCGAATATGAATTTCCAGGATATAAAGCCTCCTGTAGGCGAATATGAATTTCTAGGATATAAAGCCTCCTGTAGGCGAACATGAATTTCCAGGATATAAAACCTCCTGTAGGCGCATATGAATTTCTAGGATATAAAGCCTCATGTAGGGCGAATATGAATTTCCAGAATATAAAGCCTCCTATAGGCGAATATGAATTTCCAGGATATAAAACCTCCTGTAGGCGAATATGAATTTCTAGGATATAAAGCCTCCTATAGGCGAACATGAATTTCCAAGATATAAAACCTCCTGTAGGCGAATATGAACTTCCAGGATATAAAGCCTCCTGTAGGCGAATATGAATTTCTAAGATATAAAGCCTCCTGTAGGCGAATATGAATTTCCAAGATATAAAGTCTCTTGTAGGCGAATATGAATTTCCAGGATATAAAGCCTCCTGTAGGCGAATATGAATTCCGAGATTCAAAGCCTCCCGTAGGCGAAATATGAACTCCGAGATTCAAAGCCTCCCGTAGGCGAAATATGAATTCCATGATTTAAAGCCTCCTGTAGGCGAAATATGAATTCCGAGATTCAAAGTCTCCCGTAGACGAAATATGAATTCCAGGATTTAAAGCCTCCCGTAGGCGAAATATGAATTTTAGGATTTAAAGCCACTTATAGGCAAATTCCGGAGTTTAACGCCTCCCGTAGGCGAAATATGAATTTCAACCCATCACGGCACACCATTGAGACTGGTGCATATCATGGACAATTTTAGGATATAATGTCTCTTCGGGGCGGATTCGACCCCTTACGGCACGCCGATGGGACTATAATATATAGGCACGCCGATGGGACTATGATTTATGGGGGGGAAAATTTTGGGATATAACGTTCCCAGGGACGCGAGTAAATTTTCGTATTGCTTCCCAGGGGCGAATGAGAAAGTTTTAAGATACAACGCCCCCTCAGGGCAAAGGGAATTTTCAACCCTTTTATGGCATGCCAGTGGGACTAGTTTATGCCAAGGGAAAATTCAGGATACATTGCCTCCTCGGGGCGATAGGAAAATTTTCAACCCTTTTATGGCATGCCAGTGGGACTGGCGTATGCCCAGGGAAGACTTTAGGATACAATGCCTCCTCGGGGCAAATATGAAAAACCCCTTCTTCTTCTTTTTTTAGGATACAGCGCCTCCCTGGGGGGAATATGAAAATTTTCAGGATATAACGCCTCTCTGGGGCGAAATATGGGAATTTCCAGGGTACAACGCCTCCCTGGGGCGGACTCCGAAGTTTAACGCCTTCCGTAGACGAAATATGGATATCAAGATTCAAAGCCTCATGTAGGCGAATTCCGGAGTTTAACGCCTTCCGTGGGCGAATATGAAAATTTTCATCCCATGATATTCTCGACAGAAAAAACATTTTCTTTTGAGGTGAATCACTCACAATTATATGACATCTTTCAAGAATATGTCTATGTATTTACATTTGGTATAACAGGAACGGGGATTACTCTCTCATGTTGCATCGAGCAGAAGAGCAAGTTTTTTTCCACTTCCTTACTGAGTCGGGAGGACATCGTCGTCATCGCCTCGGTCGTAGCCTTTGATGGGACATTATTGTACCACTAGTGTGGTACCAAGGGTTTATTCGTCATTGGCGACTCTTATATCCTCCCTAGGTAAGGATGTGGGAAAACTCGATCTCTGCCTTTAGCAGGCCGAGAGAGTCCTCCTCCCGCTGGGGAACAAATATGTGGCTTTATGAGCCTATGTGCTCGCGTACGAGCATTATTGGCTTTTCTTGGCGCAAATGGCTTTTATGTGTTATCCCCCGACGGGTTGCCGGATCATTTTCTGTCTTCAAGGCATATATTGGGCTTCACGGCACCGGTTTGTGTTGCTGCTGTCACTCGGGCTGATCATGTGCCGGAGCGTAATACAACTTCATATGTCGGCCGTTCAGTGGTAGGAAGGCCAGATTTCCTTTTTCATCCACTAGCCTATAAGCACCGCCGTCGTAGACTCTGCTTACTATAAACGGTCCAACCCAGTTTGGCTTGAACTTATTTTTAGGCCGAGAGGCCATAACATCTTTATACTTAACCATTACAAGGTCCCCCTTTTTGAAGGTTCTTTCTTTCACCAATTTGTCGAATGCACGAGACATTCGGGCTTAGTATATTTGCAGACGCTGATATGCTTGCAATCGCTTGCCTTCGAGGTCTGATAGTTCCTCATAGCGCCTTTGAGTCTCGCTCATGTCGCCTTCCTGCACTTCATAATGCAAGGCGACCCTATAAGATGCGAGTTCTATCTCTATTGGGATTACGGCTTCTGCTCCATAAACTAAAGAGTATGGGGAGCATCCCGTTGGGATTTTATAGACGGTACGGTAGGCCCATAATGCTTCATGCATCTTCTCGTCCCAATCCTGCTTTCGCCCTCCACTGATCTTCACCAGAAGTTTGCACAGGGTTTTATTGAAAGCTTCTGCCATCCCATTGGCTTGGGGATAATATACTGAAGCCGCATTCCAATCTATATGAAATTTAGCCGCAATCTTGTATATTGTCTGATTTTTGAATGGCGTGCCATTATCTGATGTGACCCGGCTGGGAGTTCCGAACCGGTATATGATATTATGCCTGACGAAACGTGATACCGTCTCGCCGGTCACTTCTTTCAAAGGAATGGCTTCTGCCCAACAAGTAAAATATTCTGTTGCGGCAAGAATATATTTACACCCTCGGGATGACGGTGTTAATAGACCCACAACATCCATTCCCCAATGGCAAAAGGCCATGTCGGGGTTGTCGGATGCAAATGATTGGGAGGTCGCCTAGGAATGGGTCCATAGGCTTGGCATTGGGGGCAGCTCTTCGCCATTTTCTCGCAATCTGCGAACATGGTTGGCCAATAGAAGCCTTTAGTTTTGATGTTGATCTTCATTTTTGCGCCTGATTGATGAGCTCCGCACATCCCGGCATGAACTTCTTTCATTATTTTGCGGGACTTTCTCGGGGAAAGACACCGGAGCAGAACCGCATTTTTGTCTTAAGGGACAAGGCGATATAGTACACCATCTATCAGCTGGTATGAAGTTGCTCTTCGCAACAGCTGGATTCTTTCGGCTTTGCTATCAGGGAGCCAGCCATTCTTTATTTTGATGATAGGAACACGCCAATCATCTTCTTCTTGGATATTATGGTCTTCTGGCGCCTTGATCTCAAATACTGTCAGACCATCTCCTTCATTTAGTGAGGTGGGGAAGAGTCTCCTATCCCTCACAACTATTGAAGCTTCTCCTTCATGAGGTAATTTCAGCGCTGCAGCTAATTTAGCTAACGCATCGGCCTGAGCATTCTGGCCTCTTCTAATATGTTCTATTGTGAAGATATAAAACTTCTCGCTAAGCCGGACAGCCGCCGCATGATAAGCTATTAATTCAGTCTTTCTAACCTCGAATATGCCGAGAATTTGTCGGATGACCAACATGGAATCCCCGTATACCTGGATACATCTGACACCTATTTCCAAGGCAATTTCCAACCCTACAATCAGAGCTTCATATTCCGCCTCATTATTGGTTAGGGATTCCATCAGGGCACATGAGTGGTGCAATATCCCTCCTTCTGGGGTGACTAGGACCAAGCCAGCTCCCGCTTTCGTGGTCGATGTGCCATCCGGCTTTATAATGGTTCTCGAGGCCCCATCGAAATATAGCTGCCATGTCTTTACTTCTGCCTGCTGCACATTTAATATCTTCTGTACAGGCAAGACTTCTTCGTCAGGCAATTCATTATTCAAAGGGGAAGTTTCAGGAATTGGGTGTACTGCCAGGAATTCGGCCATACTCTGTCCTTTTATCGCCCTCTGGGAGACAAAGGTAATATCAAACTCCATGAGGAGTAGCGCCCATTTTCCTAGCCTCCCAAACAACACAGGTTGGCAAAGCAAGAATTTTAACGGATCAAACCGCGATACGAGTTTGATTTCATGTGCCAGCAAATAATGCCTCAGCTTCTTTGTGGCAAATATAAGTGCCAAGCACATCTTCTTCGTCGGAGTATATCGGTGTTCAGGACCCACCAACATCCTGCTAAAGTAATAGAGCGGCTGCTCTTTTCCATCCTCATTTTCCTGCGCCAATAAAGCTCCCAAAGAAGCATCTAAGGCTGCAATATAGAGTATGGTTTACCCTTATGGGTGCTCCCAGCACTGGCGGCTTGAGGAGATATTCCTTTATATCTTCTAGTGCTTTTTGGCATTCTTCGTCCCAAATAAATGGGGCTCCTTTCTTCGTTAATTTTGAGAAAGGCATGCACCTTCCGAATAGGTTGGAGATAAATCTCATGATATAAGTCAGCCTGCCTTGCAAGATCTAAGCTCAGTTAAAGTCCTGGGAAGGGGCAGCTCCCTGATTGCTTTGATTTTATCGGAGTCGATCTCGATTCCCCTATATCTGACTATAAAGCCCAAAAATTTTCCGCTAGAGACGCCAAAAGCGCACTTCATGGGATTCATTTTGAGTTGATTTTGACTCGGACCTGACCATTCTTTTTCTTTACCGGTACAATATTTTGCCAACTATATTGAGTATATACATTCTTCAATGAAGTCGACTTCTCGCATTTTGTCAACTTCGGCATTCACTTTGATTTCCAATTCAAGGCGCATTCGCCTTTGAGTTTGTTTTACCGGTTTGACTTCAGGGAGAATTGATAATTCATGCTCCGCCACCGAAGGATCCAGGTTAGGCATTTCTTTATAATTCCAAGCGAAACAATCTTTGAACTCTAATAAGAGCTCAGTGTATGTCTGTCCTTCCCTATTGCTCAGGAGGGCACTAAGAAAAACTGGACGAGGGTCTTCTAGCTTACTGAGATCAATCTCTACCAGTTCGTCGACTGTGGCATGTCCTCCATCCTCTATCTCACGGGGAGCCGGCTGAAAATTGATGAGGTCCTCCTCTTCGTCCATATTGGTTGTGTAAGCTTTATGCCCTTCAGGCTCCTCTTCATTTATACACCCAACGTCTACTTTTTCAGGCGGGTCATGAGAGGTTGCATCAGCGGCCCTCAAAGGTCCTTCTTGTTCTTTCATATTGATGTCTTGATTTTTGTTTGTGTTTCGGGAAGGTCCTGCCGGACATTGCTCCCGTTCACAGGTAGAGTTTACCTCGGTTGAGGCTATCTCGACAGGCAGAGGAACTTCTTCATTTTTCATCCCCTGAACTGTCAAACCTAGTATCACCAATTGGCTTTTCTACCCCTGACGGTAGACTTACCATATGGACCTCATAACCAAGACCTCTTCTATCTTGGTAGGATGATGATTGCCCCCTAACTTCCGTAAGGTACCATAATTCTTGAAAGAGTTTATTTCTGGCTGCACTTTGCCTTTCCGGAATGTTTTGATGCTTGTACATCTGTTTTATGTATTGGGGCATATCGTCTATTTCTTGGACTTCTTCAACTTCTAGTCGCACATTTTCATGTCCAAACCCATCCTCGGGAGGGCTCTCAGGCACAAGATCTCTCTTATAAAATATAATACGCCGCCTATCTTTGTGACGGATCAGGGTCTTTAATTCTTCCACCGTATAGACTTCCCTTGGGAATATAGGTTTTATAAGGTTAAGAGGTAGGCATATATGCTAGCCTCTATTTCTCTGCTGATAGTATTATACTCTAAATAGACGGCGAGCCTATCAAATTTAGCCGACTTCCTATAGGGTTTGGCTGGGCTTCATTCCTTGGCCGAATTTAGCAGCTTTGGCCTCATTAATTGTGATTCCGCGTTCTTCATCGGAAGGCTCATCAACTTCTTCCCCTTACGGCAGCTTTCGCCAGTTGTTGGATCTGAGGCCTTATCAAAGTATAACTGGACATCCGCCAAATGGCAGTCATATGCTTTAAACGGCTCCAAATCAGCAAATATTCAGTGTTGCTCGCCCTCTTTTGTATATTTAAGGCATTGGTGGAGAGTTGAAGGCACCACCCAATTTCTGTGTAACAAAAGCCTCCCTAGCAATGCTTTGAAGGAGGTATTGGAGTCAACTATGAGAAATGACACTTGGGTCACCCAGTCGTCCAAAGATAACTCCACATCAACCCGCCCAAGGACTTTTTTTGCCTCTTGGTTGAATCTTGATATTGTTATGCCTTGCACCTTCTTCATATACGGTGTGAGGTATAATGCTTGAAATGTTTTAAGGGGCAATATATTTACTGTCGATCCCAAGTCTACCAGTATTCGGTCGACCTCTCGGCCGTTGATCTTGTCCCACATATATAACGGTCTGTTATGGCATGGTGACGATAACAACATATCATCATCGGTGAAGGTCACCGTAGCCTCATATGCCTCATATGCCTGAGCTCTTATTTCGGCCATATGGATCTCATATGTTTTAGGATCTTGGAGGGCAGCAATCAAGGCCTCCCTTAATTCCTTGCTCAAGGCTATTGCTTCCCATATACTTAGGGATGCTGGCATTCTTTTCATATTTTGTAGCACCTTTCGATCCGCCCTGTCTTGGGCTTGCTCAATAGGAGGCATTATTTCTGTCATGCTATGAAGGGTCTCCTTCAAGGCTTTCAATTGCTCCCCAGCAGTCAGAGATTCTCCTGTCTGCATTTGTCCCTCCACGGAATTAACTTGCGCTTCTTCAGCAAATAATTCTGCCAAGGCCTCGACTCTTTCTGTAGGATCAGGTTGAGCCTAAGGGTTTATCTTTTCTTATTCTTTGATGAATTGGGTATTTTCTGTTTGCTGGAAATGCTCCTCTTCATCGGAAGAAGGACAGAAGCGAATATTACCCCGGATTCTGACTCCGGAATTGGTCCTGGGGTTTCTCCCCTGAAGTAGATAATTCTGTTTCGATTTGCCTGGCTTTTTGCTTTTGCTTTGACCATTATTGCAGTCTCGGCCCCGGCCTCGGCCTTTATCTTGATTCCTCCGGTCCCCTCTCCTTTGGTAAGTAGCCAAAGGGGTTCCGGTTTCTGGTGAAGTGTACCTCACTTCGCCATCCGAAATGTCTTGAAATTGAGCCGACACTACATGACAGGCTCGATATTGTTGTTCCACCTTTTCCATTGTTAGACCATCATCCCAGAATATATTAGCATCATCCGAGATCGAAAGGCCATCCTCACTAGCTTTCCGTATGCAACCACAGAGGTCCAACAGCCATGCTCTGAAGCGGGCTCGCCGGCTGAGCTCTTCCCATGGGATATATTGACTCAGAGAGACATCCTTTGTTGGCTGATTTTACCGATATTCATCCAATTCATCGATGATATTTTGAAGTCTTTGAATAGAGAGAATTCACTGTTGGAGAAGACGGACTGCTTCACCTCCCTCATAAGTTTATGGAAGATTCAAAGTTCTTTATGGAAGATTGTCTCACCTTCACTATCTTCATGGAATCCTAAGAAGAGTGCACATAACCATGTCTCCCTAAGGTTCTTTACCCCTTTTTGGGTCATCATCATGTATTTGACATGTAAGTCTTTCATAGAAATCCATTTAATCAAC
Source organism: Zantedeschia hybrid cultivar (assembly GCA_030544215.1). Classification (NCBI taxonomy): domain Eukaryota; kingdom Viridiplantae; phylum Streptophyta; class Magnoliopsida; order Alismatales; family Araceae; genus Zantedeschia; species Zantedeschia hybrid cultivar. The sequence continues at coordinate 5,639,713 of JARZZO010000013.1, read as the reverse complement.
CTGTTCATATTTCAATTTGACAGGGTTTTGCCCTGTACAAACTACAATTTAATGCCCCTAAAACCACCCTTAAACCCGAAACAAAGAGGGGGCAAGGGTAGTGTCACCCTATCTTTGAGAAGACAAGCCCTAGCATGGAGAGAATTCCCTGTTGGAGAATACAGACTGCGGCAGCTCCCTCACAGGTTTATGGAAGATTCAAAGTTCTTTATGGAAGATTTTCTCACCTTCATTATCTTCATGGAATCCTAAGAAGAGTGCACATAACCATGTCTCCCTAAGGTTCTTTCCCCCTTTTTGGGTCATCCTCATGTAAGTAATCATCTTATGTTCCATCTAGAATCATAATAAACTACAATTAATGTAAGTGTTATAGAAAAGACTCCATCTTTACATCTCATAGGGTAATCTTCGAGCATATGTGAGCTGGTTTCAGATGGACTTTGTCCATAGATTTCATTTTCATCAACTAGGGTAGAATATCAAGTTACTGTTCTAGAGTGAACTGTGCAAATAATATCTTTTTGTGAGAGCATCTCCACTTTTTTGAGATCATAAAAGCATCATCTACACTAATATAAAACATATGATATGAAAGTTTGAATCTTTTTTCCTAATTGGAACATGTATATGACATGTGAGTCTTTTCATAGAAATCCATTTAATCAACCTGTTCAGATTTCAATTTGACAGGGTTTTCCCCTGTACAAACTACAATTTAATGCCCCTAAAACCAGCCTTAAACCCAAAACAAAGAGGGGGCAAGGGGTAGTGTCACCTTACCTTTGAGAAGACAAGCCCTAGCATGGAGAGAATTCCCTACTGGAGAAAGACCAACTGCAGCATCTCCCTCACAGCTTTCCTTCTCTCTTTCTTTACAGCAGTCTCCCTCTCACTCTCTCCTTCTCTTTCTCCCTCTGTTTCTGCAGAACCCTCTCTCCCTCGCTTCCTCTCTCTCTCCTCTCCAATTTCTTCGACTAACTCCCCCCCAAATTCTCTCTATCTCTCTCTCAGGTCTCAAGCTCTCTCCCTTTCTCCCTCTCTCTCCCTCTCTCTTTTTGTCCAGGATGAGAAGGGGGAGCCACCGCTACCCTCCTCTTCTAAAGAGGAGTCAGGCGGTGGAGGCCCTGGTCAGGCCCAATAAACAGGGCCCAACAGCCCACTAACTGGCCCAATAGGACCTCCCCTCACAGGCCCATTAAAAGCCCTAACATCAGCCCATTAAAACCTTTAAATTTCTGGCACAATAACTCATAAGTAAATGGGTTTAAAGTTGGCCCAATAACAGCCCATTAAGACCCAACATTTTAAGGCCCATTAGGCTCATTAAGGGTCGTTTAGACATTTAGGGAAAATTTAAGTTAAACCCCATCCTTATGCCTTACTGCTTGAATCTCAAACTTTAACATTTTAGTTTATATCCCTAGATTTTATAATTTGGCCCTTTTTAGTTTGTTTTGAACTATTAGATGTTTAAATTAGAGGCCTAGTCTTTTATTTTTATTTGCAATCAAACCCTAGATCTCTAAAATTGTACATATGCTCCTTCATTAATTTGGAGTCCTTACAATGGTCAAGCTCAAACCAGTTAACTTTTTGGAAACATCATATGAATCTCCATGCAAATGTACATGCATATATCCTCTAAAAGAATTTACAAATGTAAAGGTATAATGCATATTGCTTGTCATCATCTAAAAAAAACATGACTTGTCAGATTGCTTACCTGGCTGCATTCATAATGCTTTTTTTTTTAATGAACAAGCATTAAATTACAATTATCGATGCTTTTGATCTTGACAAGCAGATTAAAGAAAGACCTAGGTGTAAAGTCTACTTGCAGTGTAAATTCCATTTGTGATCGCATCTAAAACAATAAAATAACTAAAAGGCAAAATAGCAGATGAGGAAAGAGAAAGCTCCAGTTTTAACATTGTAATTCATGTTCCATGTAAGACGTCTGCAAGCCACCAGCCTCAACCAAACAAATGAGCCAGTTCTGTTGCAATGTTGAATCTATTCAAGAATTAGTAGTTAAATAGTCAAACTTTTGAAACATGGACTTGGGGAGAGGAGTTGTCAGATGGGGTTTGAAGAAACAGATTGTTGAAGTTCACAGTAACATTTTCTACACATCATAGAGACCAGCCAATTTTTTATTGAAAAAAACAGAACATAAGTGACCTTTCAACATCTTTCCCTCTCTTAGATATTTCATCAAGTTGCAATTTCTGGCGCATTTGCCGTGTGATATCATTATGAAAAATTCCTCAGAAAAGAAAAGAGAACATGCTAGTCAAAGTATAAACAAACTGATCTACTTGTGCATATTGGGTTTGTGTCAATTACGTAGCAGTGAACTGCAGATATCACAAGTAAATAAAAATATTAAAAATATGATCCAAGTGTTCATAGAGAACAAATCAGAGCTCTAATCTAATTCTGATACTATCTATAATATAACACTAAAATAGAGTTCATGTTTTCCCATCAAAACTAAAACCAGGACACGTGGCAGTAGGAGAATCTCTCTCTATCTCTCTTTATAAAGAATTACTAAAACAGAGTTCCTATTTTCCCACCAAAATTAAAACATCTTTATTCAAATATGATATTTTACCATGCATCGCACCGGCATAAAGCTAGTAATAATTAAACGGCAACTATGGAATAGATGAACCTTCTCCTCTTGGGGAGAGATCTTTGGCTTGCCTTGCTCTCCCAGAACTGATAGGCTTTTCTGCTGAACTAGATCGCTGGATATTACTATAAAACGATCCTTGGTTGTGTCAATCATAAAATTTTCATGTTTTAGCTTGCACCTACAAACATATATGCAAATATGAAACATCAATGAGTTTTGAGACACTCAGAAGACTTGGTATACCAGAAGGAAAGAGTACACAAGATAAATGATCGTGGCAATGTAGGAAAAGTGCACCATTGATATAGTGAAGATAAACAGCACCATAATTAAAACAGTTATCATACGTATCATACATGGGCCAACAAGAGGTGGAAATGCAATGAGAAGCATGGCTAATGCCGAATACAATGTGTTCATGAATCATAGTTAAGAGGAGGAGTTGCAGCAGACAATGACAGGCATATGAGTATCATTACCCATGTAGAGAGTGGTGATAGGGGAGAGGAGAAGCAGCCAAGAGATACATAGCTAACAACAATTTACTAATGTGGAAAAAAAGGGAAGGTGTTTGAAAAATATGTGATAGGAAGATCAGAAATGACTCAAGAGAAGGGGAAAAAGACGAGATACACCCCAACAGCAGAGGAGATAATCCATATGAAGCCGCACCTGTTAACATCCAGCAGCACGATAGTACACCGCTGCAATTCTCATCACGACTTGTCATTCCCTTCCCTGAGTGCCTAGGCAAAAGAAAAAACTAGAATGAGTAAGATCTCATTCCCCCCACATCAGTTGAACTGCAAGTGCACATATGCAGCTGCAGCCCACTGCCCTTCTACTCTGAAGAGAACAGCAAAACTCCATCTTTGAAATGGAATAAGAATGGTGAAATGTGGAAGAGGTTAGTCTCATAGGTTGCCCTCGCTCATGACCAAGGAAGACGCCAGTACCTCCCTCCAGCGGCTTCTCTGCTGGACCCACCACAATTCCCTCCCAGTTAGGGGCAGCGGGGCAAAAGGATGGGAGAATGTACCAAAGCCTACAGGAGCACATACCAACTCTAAAAGACACCAGAGTTTTCCTAGGTGTTGTAATGTAATCATGCCTTTTCTCATTCAGAAAAATAAATGACAATTTTCATGGTTACCCGAATTCTGCAATCTAACCATTAGAAATACTGATACCAATGGGATGAAAAGCGAAGCATTCCTGATCCTCCATCTTCAGAAGGTTTTGAGATCAGGCAACGCAATCTTTGCTTCAGATAAGCAGAAAAATCGAGACCACCGAGAAGGAATAACAGCAGTTGAGAAGGAAATCAAAGGGAAGCATACCTGATCCTCCATCTTCAAAAGGTTTTGAGATCAGGCGACGCAATCTTTGCTTTCAAATAAGCAGAAAAATCGAGACCACCAAGAAGGAATAGCAGCAGCCGGGGAGGAAAGCAAAATATAATGGGGCGGCGATGGCGGAAAAGAGGTAGCGAAACCCCAGCGGGGTAGCAGCACCTGCGCCCTGTGCTCTCTCTTGGCCATTGAAACCCAGAGGCGAAGTGGACGCCCCAATGCCCCATGCCCTTCACCCAAAACCTCTCTCTCTCTCTCTCCGCCATTGAAACCCAGAGGCGAAGCGGATGCCCCATGCCCTGCACCCAAACACCGCCTCTCTCTCTCTCTCACCGCCATTGAAACCCAGAGGCGAAGTGGAAGCCCCATGCCCTGCACCCAAACATCGCCCCCCCCCCCCCCCCCAAAGGAAACAGCCATTGCGTCCCAAAAGTAAGAGAGAGAGCCTCAGATAGTGGGACCGCAAAACCCAGATGAGAAGTGGACGACCAATGCCTCTCTCTCTCTCTCCTTCTCTCTCTACAGAGAAGAAGAGAGAGAGCCTTCGATAGAGGGACGGCAAAACCCAGAAGCGAAGTGGACGCCCCATGCCCAATGCCCTTCACCCAAAACCTCTCTCGCTCTCTCTCACCGCCATTGAAACCAAGAGGCGAAGTGATGCCCCATGCCCTGCACCCAAACACCGCCTCTCCTCTCTCTCTCTCTCTCTCTCTCTCTCTCACCGCCATTGAAACCCAGAGGCGAAGTGGAAGCCCCATGCCCTGCACCCAAACACCGCCCCCCCCCCCCCCCCCCCAAGGAAACAGCCATTGCATCCCAAAAGTAAGGGAGAGAGCCTCAAATAGAGGGACCGCAAAACCCAGATGAGAAGTGGACGACCAATGCCTCTCTCTCTCTCTCCTTCTCTCTCTACAGAGAAGTCAGAGCCTCCTTCAAACCCCGCCCCCCCCCAACATACCCACCTCAAAAAAAAAAAAAAAAAAAGGAGGAAGAAGAAGAAGAAGAAGTATCTACGTGGGCGCAGATGAAGCAGAAGGGAAGGACGCAGCTGGGCGTTGCCGGGGCGCAAGGCGAGGGCGGGGAAGGTGCCCCCCGTGTGAACGGCCACGTCCTCGCCACCGCCCACCAGCTCGAAGGTGGCGAAGCAGAGAACGGGCTGGACGCGCTTAGCCGCCGGCCAAGAGGATTCAGACCACGGGCGTCTCCCCGTGGGCGGCGCTGCGTCGGTTGGGATGGGGATTGTGGGGAGGAGCGGGTGTGAGGGACGTGGGGATGGTGGAGAGGAGCGGGCGTGGGGGCTTTGGAACTTGGGAGGGGAGGAACCGAGGCGTAAAAAGTGAAGGAGAGGTAGCCGTTTGAAACAAGCCTTTGCCCGTTAGAAATAAATAAATTCCTTATGCATATTCAAATTAGCATTAATTTTCTCCTCCTAAAATTTATATTTTAAAAATTTTAAGAAACTACACAAAAGTGTTGAGCTTTTTAAGTTTTCGACAAAACAGTCTTTAAATTTTAGTTAAAAAGCCGTGGTAACTGATTTCAGCTTCAGCCGCCTGCCCTTATCACTGCATGTCTACAACGTGACGATGCTTACGAGGTTTTGGTTTTTTTCATCCATTGTATATTTTCACATCAACATATCTAACTTTTAATTTTGAACATTTTAACATCGTGTAATAGTTAATAACATATTGTCTAATAAGCCAAATTTTCAAATTTTCTAGAAAAGAAAAGCGAGAATTGGCCTGCAGTCCAGAAAACCACAGTCGGTTTAATTTTCGGTCCACCTCCCCAATTTCGTAACGTCGGATCCTTCAATTGGAATTCCTTTAACGTTCGATCCAATTTAGAACGTCTCCGTTAACTCACTTAACTTGAAGAGCTTAAAATGACTAAAATATCCTCTGAAGAGTACAAAATAAAATTTCCAGATATTAAAAAATGTCATTTTTAATTGTCATTTTTTCTAGTTGTTATTCCTAGCTGAGCAACAATAACAATTAAAAAATGATACAATGACATTTTTTTTTAATATAATTTTTGACACAATCTAGATGACAAATTATATTAAAAAATAATGTCATTTTTCTAAATTGTTATTCCTAGCTGAGTAGCAATAACAATTAAAAAAATGATACAATGACATTATTTTTTAATATAATTTTTGACACAATATAGATGACGTATATATATTAAAAAAATATAAAATATATATATTTTTAATATTATACCTTCCTATGAAAGTATATTCAAACTGTGTCAAAAGTTGTATTAATATAATAGTTAACAAATGTTGGAAGAGTGAGAACCGTATGCACATGTATGCACATGCACATGGCTAACAACAAGTTAAACAAAGCTAAGCGACATCAAAAACAGATGACCAGATCTCAACAATCTGATTTCACTTTAGTTTTAGGGGTGAATGAATTGTTTAAATTGCATTTGATATTTTTGTCCAAATATCAAATCTAAAAGTCGTTTGCATCAACCACATTGCCGCACATAGAAAATTTCTTCAACGTGTACATGATTTATTTTTTTAGGGGTTAAAGGCATCTTGACATACTGGACAGTGGGAATATCTTTTCTTATTTTTTTCCAAATATCAAATAGCAGTTCTTTACCCTTGGTTTACCTCACAAAAACCAGTTGAATACGCCAGTCGAATTGCCTTCATCATCATCCTGTTTAAAGTGCATCACACACCTTAAACACACAGACAATCATCACCATGTTGATGCATACACAATTATGTTACAAATCAAATTTAGTAGTTCGTTGAAAATTAAAAGATATAATAATTGTCTAAAAACTGTGTCATAAATTTCTAATTAAAAAGCATACGTAGTATCTAATAACATCACAAAGATAACAAACATACTAAATATAATGCGGTCTCCTAAACATCATAAAGGAGAAGTCTTGATATAATCTCTGCTTTATCAGAATCACCATCGCTCCCACCATTAGCATCCGACACGATTAGAAAAGAAAATGCCTCAGGTAAAGTTTGCGCAACTGTCTTAGATTTCTTCAAGAGAATCTTGCAACGTTCTAATTCTTTTTCTAAAACATCAACATGGATCTCTAAATATTTGATCTGATCATCTTTGTGACAACAATAACTTTAAGAAGATTATGCCATAAAGTTTTGGAACTCATCACCCCACATGAAAAAATTGTAATTTTCATTCTGCTTAAAAACAAAGACTAAATTAGTATTGCTAAAAAGTAAAAGAAAATAACAAATTAAGTTTATACCTTAGATCTATAGTAACGCCGCCTTGAATTTCTTTTAGTTTGACTTGTCATAACTAAACAATAACCATGTCCAACTATGCACGGCATGAGAGGGATGGGGGGACGGTGTGCCATTGTTGTATAGCATAATCAAGTTAGAAAATAAAAGGTAAGAAAAAGAATATAAGCTTAATGGGAATTGATGTAGACTGGATCTATCACGACCGGATCCCGCAAACGGGGATCCGAAACAAGGAGGATCCGGAGCCGGTCCGGATCGAGCGGTGACGAGGGGACCCGACGGGGATCCACAGCGGGGCGAAGCCGAGGCTCTTTTAGAGTGAAGAGGATCCGCCCGCGGGGGGCGCGATCTGCCGCCGGGGCTGCTCTTGGATAGTGAGCCGCTGCTCCTTCGGTCGGACGAAGGCGCGGCGCGGGCAGGAGCTCCTGTCGGCGGAGCCGTAGACGGGCGTCGGAGCAGAAGCCGGGAAGTCCGAGATCGGATGGGGGAACGGCTCGCTCTCCGACGAGGGGGTCCGAAGGCGCCTTCAGCGCGAGGCCGAGTCTCCTGGCGCGGGGCGACCGACGGGATCGCCCTCGGACGGCGAGTCCGAAGGCTACTTCAGCGTGAGACCGAGTCTCCTGGCGCGGGGCAGCCGGCGTTCGGCGTCGAGACCGGGGAGAGGAGTCCGAGGTCGGCTGCCGAGACCGACTCGGGGAGGTCGGCGATGATTCGAACCGAGCCCCTGCAGGAGGGAAAGAAGAAGAAGAACCAGTCAGCAGGAGTCCCGGGCGTCAGCCCTGGGGAACCCCCTCCGACGGTCAAGTTAGCTTCTGAAGAAGATTCGATTCAGGAAGCAAGAGGAAACAGCTAGAACCCTATTCGGACAGTAGTCCTTTAAGGGGTTTCGGAAGCTTAGAGGGGCATCCGTTTTTCCCACCACCCCTTTGGCCATAAGTAGTAGGATACTTATAGCGGAGGGTAGCGGATGGTTAACGGTGGCAGCCGATATAGGACTAAAAGGAGGCTTACTGATAAACCGCCATAGCGTCTGATCCGCCACCGGAGTGGGCCGGATTCGGCTACCGGGCCGGAGGGGGTTGGGCCGCTGACGGGCCGAAGCCTGCTGGGCCCTGGGCCGCCGTGCTGTTCCCGGGCCGTAGGCTGATGGGCCGCTGACGGGCTGAAGCCTGTTGGGCCGGGAGCGACGGGGCCGCTTATGGGCTGAGGGCTGCTGGGCCGCTAGCGGGCCGAAGGCCGCCGGAGGGCCTAGCACTGCTGCTGTTGGGCTGAATGGGGTTTGGGCCTACTGCAATGGGCCGAATCGGATTCTGCCGCATCAGGAATAAATATATATTTGGGTAAAAAAATCATGCCTACTCAACTATTGATTAGAACATGATTTTCTATTGTGAGCTAGTTGTTTGCATCGTACACAATTATACACCATTTAATCTGGTTCGAATGATTGTTGTGATAGAATTCTATTCTTATTTCGCCTTTTAGGATGTCTTTTTGTTTCAGGAGGCCTAACCTAAATATCACCAACATCTGCTTCTTGTTTATGAATATTTTGAATGAGTTGAACAATCTCCTCATAATAGTTGCAATAAAGTCAAAAGTGAAATACAATGAACAATAATTTTCAACATTCTCTCCTATTTTGTAGATCACTGCGCACACATACTTACATGGCAATCTTAAAATTTCTCATCCTCTACAAGAATAAGTGCTAGTATTAGATAGTCTCAAAGCCAATCTGATACTATGTACTTATTCACATTATTAATAAATGGCAATAATTCATTGTGTGTAATTAATTCGATCTGTGTTTATCATATCACGATGAAGTTCATGAACATGTGCAATAGTCTTCGGATTATGATGAGATCATAATTACGGGACCGAAGACTTATAAACACATGTTCTTAATTGTTCCTAGTCATAGGATGTTTGAGATAGGACATCAAACATCCGGATAGACTAGTATAGGTTACTTCAGCTCATATGATGAGGGTGACAGATCCTATAAGTCACTTGTGTGGAGACACTATGCTGGACCTATAGGTGCTAATTGGCGAATGAGTTCACTGAACTGATCCGACTAAAAATCGTTGGATGGTAAATACCTCACTGTTAACCAGCTCGATTCTTTTGTCACGGTTGCGTGGATGATCCTTAGACCTGAGACGCCAAAGATATCTTGTTGGTAGGTTTTTGAACTTTGACCTTGACTAACGAATCCCTAACTATGGGTTATCAATAAGTCAAGCGATCGGGTCCTGGGAAATGCCCTCGAAGGTAATTGTGTGTTCAATACGGGATCATCCGCTCTCGGTAGTTTGAGAGAGAATGTTCCGAGAATGATGCGCTTAAAGTCCCTGGTCAGGGCGGACTCTGTAATCGATAAGGAGTTATCGGATTCAGATTAGCGGCATCTGATTCAAGTGAATCGACCAAATAGAGTTTAACAGTAAACCATGCCCTAGGTCGATTCGGGAACATTGCACGGATGAAGGATTATATCTGCGCGCTAACCGATGACAGAAAGGTTCCAATAGAGGGTTGCGATAACCCCAGTGCCATCCAGGATCACGCGATGTTGCTTGGCATCCAACGTGATCGGCAGTCCGTCTGAATTTATTGTGGGACATTAAATTTGGCTGATTAATTGAATATAAGGATATTAATTAATTCAGTGGGTCAGTAAAGGGTTACTGGACTTAATGGGCTATTAACTGGACTGGTATTTGGGCCTAGAGGGTCACACGCAAATAGTTTTCAAGTCGATGGATAATCCGACAGGATTTCGGATAAGTCTGGATTTTTATGAAAAACCGCAAACTGACTTATTATAAAAGAACGGATTCTACGTCTGGGGCCAGCAACCCTGACCTAGCCGTCATTCGTTCTTTCTCTTTTTCACTCTCTTCTGGGCGTGCGGTTCCCGACTGCTCCGGCTTCTGTCCGACGGGAGATTCATAATCCGCATGTCGCGGCGGATTACGCGCAGTCAGACGGGATCTACGAACGCCGCAGCGAGTGAGGAAGCGAGGACGATCCATCGCGAGGAGAACCGCGTGGATACCGCTAGAGGTCGGGCATCTGCGCGACTTGCGGCATCGCTCCGACGGAACCGGAAAACGAACGCGGATTCGAATCCGCGCAAGGTGAACTCGATTTTCTCCAGTTTTATTTTAACGATCGAAACGGGATGGATCCGATCCCGAACATATTATTCCGCTGCGTTTTTCGGTCGGATCCCGACACAGCGAACCCAACAATAAGTACCCTCATAAATGTTCACTATAGTAGAAGGCCGAGTCATGACTGCAAACACAATGCTATTTGAACAATTAACAAGAATACCCCGAGAGGTGTCCATCAAGTTCTTCATCCTCGCCTCAATTGAGGGACATAATCTTGTTTGCCACTCGGCATATTTATTTCATCTTCTATATACTAAGTCCATGATTTGTGTTCGAATACGTTCCACCATGTATAAAATAGGAATATTCCGTGCTTCAAGGACTCATGCATTAAATGACTCAGCAGCATTTGAGTACCTTTCACTGTATTTCTCACCTTTAAAGTAAGCATTTGCCCAATAATTTAGATTTGATTGTCTTGCCCACCTTTCACCCTCTTGTGATATTCTTCCACTCTATACACATATGCTGCTTCATCAAATAAGGAAAGCAATGTTTGTAGTACCATGATATTTTCTTACAACTTGTTTTGAAAAATTTGCGTTCAAGTGTCTCAAACAATAAGTATTGTGAGATTCAGGAAAAACAATTAGAATCGCCTTAAGTAATCATTTACATCTATTAGAGACAAATGTAATCATGCAATTAACAGACAAAACATTCTTAAGTTGTAATAAAAATCACTCAAATTATTTTCATTTTCAACGTCACATGCGGCATACCAAGTGGAAATAATTCATTTTACCCATTAAGTACAGTTGCATAAAGAAGAACACCCCTGTACTTATCCTTTTAGAATGTGTCATCAAAGAATAACAAAGGTCTGCATCTCATCTGAAAGCCAAGAATAAATGCATGAAAGCACACAAAAAATCTTCTAAACCGACCATCAGTAAAGACTGTTAGGTTCTCGTGTTTCTCAAGAATGCAACTGCAGCGGAAAAACAAAATTTAATTTGTTACGATTTCAATCCGTTTCGATTAACCTAAAACCGGATATTCGAACGGGTAATCAAACATTACTGTGCGCTTATTTGAATCCGCGTTCGAACGGTTTCGTAGGTGTGACACTGCCCGCTGCGCAGATGCCTGACCTCTAGCGAAGTCCGCGCGATCCTTCTCACAGTGGATTTCCTCTCGTTCCTCGTAGCCCATGAGGGATTAGCCGTTCACCGCGACGACCGCCGCAACGCGCGGTCGAATTCCCGTCGAACGGGAGTCGAAGACGACGACGTAGCAGACCCATAGCGGAGGGCCGGCCTGGGGCGCCAGAGAGAGAGGGAGAGAGGAAGGCTTCATACCCTGTGCTGACATCCACCATAGTCTCAGTTATCGACAATGGAAAGTCATCTTTTGGACATGCCTTGTTTAGGTCACGAAAGTCAATGCAGACTCGGACCAGACCATTCTTTTTCTTTACCGGCACAATATTTGCCAACCATATTGTGTATATACATTCTTCAATGAAGTCGACTTCTCGCATTTTGTCAATTTCGGCATTCACTTTGATTTCCAATTCAGGGCGCATTCGCCTTTAAGTTTGTTTTACCGATTTGACTTCAGGAAGAATTGATAATTCATGCTCCGCCACTGAAGGATCCAGGCCAGGCATTTCTTTATAATTCCAGGCGAAACAATCTTTAAACTCTAATAAGAGCTCAGTGTATGCCTATCTTTCCTTATTGCTCAGGAGGGCACTGAGGAAAACTAGACGAGGGTCTTCTAGCTTACCGAGATCAATCTCTACCAGTTCGTCAATCGTGGCCTGTCCTCCATCCTCTATCTTACGTGGAGCCGGCTGGAAATCGATGAAGTCCTCCTCTTCGTCCATATTGGATGTGTAGGCTTTATGCCCTTCAGGCTCCTCTTCATTTATACACCCAACGTCTGCGTTTTCAGGCGAGTCTTGAGAGGTTACATCAGCGGCCCTCGAAGGTCCTTCTTGTTCTTCCATATTGATGTCTTAATTTTTGTTTGTGTTTCGGGAAGGTCCTGCCGGACATTGCTCCCGTTCACAGGTAGAGTTTACCTCGGTTGAGGCTATCTCGATAGGCAGAGGAACTTCTTCATTTTTCATCCCCTGAACTGTCAAACCTAGTATCACCAATTGGCTTTTCTACCCCTGACGGTAGACTTACCATATGGACCACATATCGGGCGGGAGGCCCGTGGCATCGCTCATAACCAAGACCTCTTCTATCTTGGTGGGATGATGATTACCTTTCCGGAATGTTTGCACTTTGCCTTTCCTTTCCTTTCCGGGATGATGATGATTGCCTCATAACCAAGACCTATTCTATCTTTTATCGTTGCACTTTGCCTTTCCGGAATGTTTTGATGCTTGCACATCTGTTTTATGTATTAGGACATATCGTCTATTTCTTGGACTTCTTCAAGTTCTGGTCGGACATTTTCATGTCCACACCTATCCTCGGGAGGGCTCTTAGGCACAAGATCTCCCTTATAAAATGTAATACGCCGCCCATCTTTGTGACGGACTATCAGGGTCTTTAATTCTTCCACCGTATGGACTTCCCTTGAGAATATAAGCTTCATAAGGTTAGGAAGTAGGCATATGCTAGTTATTTCTCTGCTGATAGTAGTAGCCTCTAAATTGATGGCGAGCCTATCAAATTTAGCCGACTTCCTATGGGGTTGGCTGGGTTTCATTCCTTGTCGGAATTTAGCAGCTTTGGCCTCATTAATTGTGATTCCGCCTTCTTCATCGGAAGGCTCATCAATTATCTTCTTCTCCTTCGGCACCTTTCAGGAAGACAACTTTCTTGGCGACAAACACTTTTTATTTATCGGGATGGTAAAAATAGTATCCAAAGGTCTCCTTTGAATATCCCACAAACCTGCATTTATCAGGTCGTGATTCCAGCTTGTCTGAATCATGCCTCTTTACATGAGCATGACAACTCCAAACTTTAACATGTTTAAATTCTGGTTTTCTGTCTTTCCATATCTCATATAGAGTAGAAGTCACAGACTTACTGGGTATTCTGTTCAGTAGGTATGCTGCTGACTCTAGAGCATACTCCTAGAGGGACACTGGTAAATCCGAAAAGCTCATCATGGATCGCACCATGTCTAATAAGGTGCGATTCCTCCTTTCTGATATACCATTCATCTATGGTGTATATGGAGAGGTTAGTTGAGAAAGGATACCATTATCCTTTAAGAATTGTGTGAAATTAGTACTCAAGTATTCTCCTCCCCGATCTGATCAATGAGTTTTATTACTCTTTCCTATCTGCTTCTCTATCTCATTCTTGAACTCCTTAAACTTCTCAAATGCTTCCGACTTGTACTTCATTAAGTACACATAGCCGAATCTTGAGAAGTCGTTAGTGAACATGATGAAGTACGATAAGCCACCTTTGTCTTGGGTGGACATTGGACCGCATACATCTAAATGTATTAGTTCCAAAATGTCCTTGGCACGTTCTCCATGTCTAGTAAATGGAGATTTTGCCATCTTTCCCATAAGGCATGACTCACATGTTGCAAACAATTCATAATCGAATGCAGTTAAGTAACCATGTTTATGTAACTTTTACAGCCTGCTTTCACCAATGTGTCTAAGTCTACAATGTCACATGTAGGTTTGATTCACACAATTCTTGCTCTTTTTAAGAGCATTATCAATGTGAAGATTGTAGTAAAAAATATCTAAAAGATATAAATCATTGACTGAAGGTGCCGAAGCTATTGATTTATTATTTTAATAAATCAAACAACTTTTGTTCTCAATAGTCAACCTATCTCCAATCTTGTCCAAACAAGATACTGATATGATGTTCTTTTTTATGCTAGGAACATAATAACAATCTTCCAATGATAAGACTTCTCCCGATAGAAGTCTGAAGACAACCGCCATAACTTTTGCACTGTTTCTTAGCCTCAGTTCCACCTCACCTTTTCTCAGCTTATGTTTACTTGTCAACATCTGCATATTATGGCAGATATGAGAAACACATTGAGTATCTAATACTTAAGATGTGGAATCTCTAACTGACAAGTAGATATATATCATATAGATATCAAAAGCTTTTGACAGCTTCACTTTTCTATGAGCTTTATCGTAGAGAAACTCCTTACAGTTCCTCTTCTAGTGACCATTTTGCTTACAATAGAAGCAGTTACCCTTTACTACTCCTTTGCTATTTTCCTTCTTCCATTTATCATATATCATCATCTCTGCCTCAGGGGCATCTAATGCCGGTTCAGTAGGAGGATCAGCTCTAAGGACGTAAGCAACGTACTCAGATCTGAAGACATTCTTCAGGTTTCTGAGCCAATCCGAGTAGTTCAGCCTAGTCAATAAATTGGCATCAAGTATGCCACAGAGTGGGTTATTTGATGACATTATTTTCCTACAGGAAATAATTAAAATTCATTTAGCAGATGTTTAATTATTAAGTATAAACATGATATGGACTTTTAAATTAAGTTTTAACTCCCACTAATTTTCGACAGACTGTATAACCCTCATTTATACAGAACGGGAGACGCCGATAGTCTCCTAGTGGAATAAGAATCTCAATGACTTGTAGTACAGCCTTGTGAATAACACAACAAGTTGTAATACAATCAAAGAGCACTCATCTCCTGGGACTTGCAACTCCTTGCAATATCTGATCATATCTTTGGTCCCTAGAGATTTAACGGCCTTGTAGATAGCACAACAAACCGTTACTTCTGGTCTAAGCATTACCATCGTTACATGACAGGTATAGATTTACATGCAACCCTCGTGGATAGCACAACAATGCTACATGGTTCCTCTATCCTGATCTATAGGCATCTTATGTCATAGCCATAGTCTCTCCTTACAATTAGATAGGTCTTGTGGATAGCAGAACAAACCTGACTAAGGTAATTTGAATCCTATGACTATAATGATCGAGGACCATGCGGTAAGTTCTTAACTACTCACGTTACGACTTAGAATTTAGCAAGGGTTTTTAGATAATCTTTATCTTGGTCTCTCCTAGGTGATGGTATATAAATATATCTTATATATTTAGTAAATATTATACCTGCTTTGATTCATAATAAAAAAATAAAACAATGCATCTCATACATGTCAAGTGTAGTCATGGAGAGCACATTGGGTTTGATTGGAGCCAACAGTCAAATGCACACACAATCTAACATAACAATTATATTAGATATCCTACAAACATAAAGGCAAAAGATCTCCATCGAATCGCCTTCTCGATTGCAGTTGTGGATCGCCTTCGCTCCTTCCTCGGTTGCCTCGATCAGATTACAGTAAATTAAAAATTTATACGTAAATAGAAGAAGGCCTTATGGGGAGCACAAAAGAGAGGAATGTAGAGTTATATCGGAGTATGAGAGAGGAGAGGTATGCATACCTCTATTTATTAACAATTAATAAATATACAAACATACATCTACAATTCGCATACATCATTTATCACAAGAATAATTTAAAAAACAATGCATATCCATGACCATAGTGTGTTTTATATCATTCCACACATGATTAAGTTCATCACATGGCTAAAATAAAGGAGTTTCAAAATTAAATAATTTTCACTTTCAAAAAGATGGATTTCAATCAAAATTGATATTTGAATTTTGAAATCTCATTTTATTATATTAACATGTAATTAAATCAAATTTAAAAGCATATAAAACACATCACATGTGCACTCCAAATTAATAATTCCATAATATTCCATACATATTAGAACATTTCTAAAAATTAAAACAATCTTACATTTAGATTAATTAACATTAATAATCTAACAGTTATACTATTAATAATTAATTACTAATCTAACTCTTAGATTAGTACATTAAAGTTAATTACTAATTTAACACTTAAATTAATAATCACCTCTAATTAATTATTAACTACTAATCTAACTCTTAGAGTATTTAATTAATGTTAATCACTAAGTTAACATTTAAACTAATAATTAACACTAATTAATTAATAATTGTTAATCTAACTATTAGATTGGTAAATTAATGTTAATTAAAAATTTAACAATTAAATCAATAATCAACACTAATTAATTAATATCTTCTAATTTAACCCTCAGATTAGTTAATTAAAATTAATTATTAATTTAACACTTAAATTAACAATTAATTTTAATTAACTAATAACTACTAATTTAATATTTAAATTAGTCAATTAAATTTAATTAGTAATTTAACACCTAAATTAATAACTAACTATAATTAATTAACAATTAGATGAATTAATAATTAATAATCTAACATCTAGACTAATAATTATTAATCACTAATCTAACCCTTAAATTAGTTAATTAAGGTTAAATTTTAATTTAATATTTAAACTAATAATTAACTCTAATTAATTAACAACTAATTGTCAATCAGATAATGATTCAAAATCATTAATGCCCAATTAAATGAATTTGAATAATAAATTTGAAGTTTCAAACCAATTTTGAATTAAAATTAAAATCCAATTTAATTATCAAATGGGCAATTATGGTTTTGGGGTTTAAGTTTTGGAATGGTTTGAGACATCTGCGCTTGGCATGAGCCCTAGGTAGGGTCAGGCCCGATCCCTTGCTCGAACCAGGCTCGGGGCCAGCCTGCCAGTGGACCGTCGAAGCCTGGCCCGGTCCGACCAGTTCGGGGTCGGGTGGCCCGCCTGTGTTTGCTGCCGAGGCCGTCTCCCCCACCCGAAAACCCTAAACTACAACCATGTTTGGGGCTTGGTGGCGAGAGGCTTGCAGCGGGTGCCGGCGGCGCCGCCCATCCGGCGGCTGGCCTACCCGATGCCGTCTAGTCCTGCCGACGACCCCTCCAGCGTCAGCGGGCTCGCCAGAGAAGGCCCCAAAGCTGGCCAAGCCCCCTTCTTTCATCCCTATTTTCTGGTTTTCACAAAATCGAAGAGAAGAGGAAGAGAGCCCATCCAACGGCCTCTCCAGTGCTGGCTTTGAGTCCAGGAATGACCGGCGATCCTTCCTAGAAAATCCGGGGTGCCAGCCAACCCTTCCCAATGCTTCGCGAAGACCGAACAAAATCGAAACTCCCGTCGTTCTTCGACCCACGAAGAACACGAAAAATCCCAGAAAAAATTCGATTTTTGCAGAACATTAATCCTATTAAAATTGTGTTCATCATATGATCACATATCCAGCAAAAATTCAAATTTCAGCATGGAATAAAGCATGAAAATATTAATTCGGAGATCAAAACGGACGAGAAATAGTGGAACTTGGCTCTGATACCACTGTTGGATTCTCCTGTTTCTCGGGATCGCAATCGCAGCAGACAAACAAAATATAATTTGTTGCGATCCCAGTCCGTTTCGATTAAACTAAAACCGGATATTTGAACAGATAATCGAACATTACCGCGCACGGATTCGAATCTGCGTCCGAACGGTTCCGTCGGTGTGACACCGCTAGCCACGCAGATGCCCAGCCTCTAGCGAAGTCCACGCGATCCTCCTCGCGGTGGATTTCCTCTCGTTCCTCGTTCCTCATAGCCCACGAGCCATTCGTCGTTCGCCGCAACGACTGCCGCAACGTGCGGTCGAATTCCCGTCGAACGGGAGTCGGAGAAGATGGCATAGTAGATCCACAACAGAGGGCCGGCCTGGGGCGCCAGAGAGAGAGGGAGAGAGGAAGGGGCGGCCAGGGTTGAGCAGTAGCTTGGCCTATTCAACCCGTTCGCTACATTTTATATTAACCACGCGGTTTTTCATAAAAACTCCCAGTTAAATATATAACTCACTTTTTAATCCATCACCTTGAGAATCATTTACGTGTAACCCTTTAGGCCCAATTACTAGTCCGGTTAATGGCCCATTAAGCCAAGTGACTCCTCACTGACTTAATTAATTAATTAATAACTCATTAATTAATTAATCAACCGAATCAATGTCGTACATTAAATTCGGTTGGGCCTCTGATCACGTTGGGTGCCAAGCAACACCGCGTAAACCCGGAAGGTATTGGGGTTGAGTAATCCACTCTTGGAACATTTCCGCCGACAGTTTTCGTGTGGATATAATTCTTCATTCGTACAATGCTCTCGAGTCAACTTAGGATATGGTGTACTATCAAACTATAACCGGTTGACTCACTTGGATCAGATGCTGCCGTATAATATCGGAAAACTCATTTCCTGATATTATCGTTTGCCCTGGCCAGAGACTTCCGCGCATCCTTCCTAGAGCATTCTCTCTCTAAGTACCGAGAGCGAATGATTCTTTATTGGCACTCAATTCCCTTCGACGATATTCCGCTGCACCCGATCCTTAGCTATTTAGAATCCCGTGAATACAGATTCGTAAACCAAGGTCAAAGTACATAAGTCCATCGATAAGGTGTCCTTGGTGTCTCAGGTTCGAGGACCATCCACGCAACTACGACACTAGAATCATACAAGTTGACAGTGAGATACTATACCATCCAGCGATTCAGTCGGATTAGTTCAGTAAACTCATTCTCTAATGAGCACCTACAGATTCGCCTTAGTGTCTCTACACAAGTGACTATGAGAACAGTCACCCTCATTGTATGAGCAGGAGTAATCTATACTAGTCTAATCGGATATCTGATGTCTTTCTTGGATATCCTCCGACTAGAAACTATTAAAAATATGTATGTTTAAGTGATCAGTCTCATTAGTACGATGTTATCATAATCTAATCACTATCGCACATATTCATGGATTTCATTATGAGACGATAACAATACGAATTACACATAATAAAATAATAACCATTTTATTAATAAATAAATGAGATTTACACAGTCAGATTGACTTGTAGGTCACCTACGACTAATAATCTCTCACTTAGACTAAAGTCAATCACCTTTATGTATTAAACCTATATACTCCAGGTGACGCTCAAATACAATGAGACAGTGGCTTTGTCAGTGGATCTGGTACATTATCGGCGGATGGAATTATTTCTACCACTGCATTTTCTCTGGAAATGATCTATCTGATTACATGAAAGCGCCTTAGAATCTGCTTCAATTTTTTATGAGACCGCGGCTCTTTCGCTTACGCAATTGCCTCATTGTTGTCGCACAACAGCGGAACATGATCGAAGATGCTGTGAACTATGCCATGGTCGGTAATGAACTTCTTCAACCATACTGTTTCCTTGGCGACTTCAGCTGCAGCGATGTAGGCAGCTTCAAGTCGTCGAATCTGCAGTGGTTTCTTACTTGGAACTCTTCAAACGGCGTCGGGTTAGGAGGACACTTTTTAGAATGTGCCACGTTGGCCGACTTTAAGCCACAAGAGTACGGCCCCGGTCTTATCGTCTGAATGGCGTCTTGCATGGTCGACGCCATTTAGAGATCTGTCAGTATACAACCCTGTTGAGTCGTCTGACTGACGTCGGTCTTGGATGACACGATTTGGCGCAGTTTCGGTTGACGCTCCGAAGCTCTCCTTACTTTCCCACATTTTCTCCATTCCTCTCTCTCTTTTCCCCCTTCTCTCCGAACGCTCCGTCCCCTTCCCCTTCTCCTTCCCTTCCTCTCCCCATTCCTCCTCTCCCTCCACTCCATCAACCCCCTAACTTCCAGCACTACCACCGCCATCTCTTCCGCGGTGCATCTCTCTCCAGATGGCGGCCGACGTCCCGGTGGGGTAACGGTGTCAACGGCGGTACCAGTGACGGCTTATGGCGTGGCGGTTCGGCGGCTAGGAGCACGGAAGAGTTCAAGTAACCGGTAGGGTGACGATCCGGTGTTTTGTTTAAAACCATGATTTTCCCACTTTGGAAGCATGTAATATGTGTGGATGCTTCTTGGGTAGAAAGCATGTTCTAAGGGGTTTTTTATGAAATGATTAGGCTTCTCCCCTACCTGCTCCATTTTTGATGTTTTGTGCGATTTGGGGGAGAAATCCTACTTTGTGACTCGGGGGAGGCAGGAGGGGGAATATGTCTGAGAGTGCTAAATGGCGTATGGCGACAGCGACGCCATTTTAAATGGCGGCTGCCACCCAAGACGCGGTTTAGCCCAGCTTGTTCCGAGGCCAGATCAGTGGGATTTTTCTCTATCTTGAATAGTGTCTGGGGACAGTAAAGCCATTTTAAATGGTGTCTGCTAGGAGCGGCGCGATTTAGGCCGTCTTCCGAGGCCAGTTTCCGTGTGAACCAGTTTTAGGTCTTGAATGACGTCGACCACAGGCGACGCGATTCAAGACAAAACATCATTAATTCATGCAATTAACACGTGTTTTCATTGTTAAATAGTTTGGTTAAATACATGCTTGAAAACGTACTTTGAGGATGAGCATTTCTACATGATCGGACCGCACTGTGTTGCGTTTTGTGCGATCGTTGACGTAGAGTGACAGTTGTTAGCACTTAGGCACCCTGTGTCGGTGTGAGAGTGACACGGTGCCGGTATGGGAGTGGTGGGGTGACGCCTAGAGAGAGGGTCACCTGGTGTACCTTGGGGTATAGCTAGTACCGGTGTGGGAGTGGTACATTCGGAGTGTCACTCGTGCTGGGGGAAGCAGAACCACCTAGAGCTAGACAGGTCGAAGTAGCCAGCACGCTATCCGAGGGGTTACTATTTGGTCCCAGCAGGTCTGTGTTTTTCGCGTTCGCCTGCATAGTTTGTATGTTTAGCCGAGACACTGGTTGTAGACTTCGTGGTGGAGTGGTTTCAGAGTTGTACTTGTTGCATTTACAAATGCATGTGTTTTATATCAGAATTTGGGAATCTTTGGGAATTGTGTTTACTGCTTTACTTATTTAATTACCTATATTTGTGTTGCTGTACTTGTGGGTGCGTGAGTGGGTAGTGGGGATCGAAGGATCCCTACTGAGTCCATTTTGATGAGACTCACCCCTGCGATTTTCAGGTGAGGGTTCCAGGCAAGCGCAGCGTGGAGAGTTTTGTCTCAGGTTGCGTGCTAACAGACACTGTTCCGGAGTATGTCCTGATGTAGTTGTTATTTTCCTTTCAGGCCTGTACGCTTAATTATTTCTTTTCAGTTGGAATATGTAATTATTTGTTGAGTCAAGCCAAATTGTAATAATTTGTAATTCCTGCACTTCCTTCACTGTTCGATGTGATGTGAGATGTTTAGCTTAGTTTATTTATTTCCTAGACTTATCGAGATCCTAGTTTGGCTCCAAATTTTAATGATTCGGCACCTATTTAGTAATCGGATCTCCGATTATAAGGTGGCGGGTCGTTACAGTCATGAACAAGTGACGTGATTTGTGATTTGCGTTACCTTAGGATGATGAAATTCAACATAAGTAATTGATGGTTGGCAGCCTTGTTCTTCCCGTCTTAAGCTAAGCATGGATTAAGTGTCTTGCATGTTAAATACACTGGATGTTCTAAGTTTTTCGTTGATATTAAGGGTTTTATTTCCATAAGTATTTTCTATGAAAAATCATTTTTTATTCATGAACCCATGAATAGATCATTTTTTTCCTATTAGGAACCATAATTGTGAAGTATTTTAAACAAGTAAATTGCCATGAGTTACCTGTAA
Source organism: Zantedeschia hybrid cultivar (assembly GCA_030544215.1). NCBI lineage: Eukaryota > Viridiplantae > Streptophyta > Magnoliopsida > Alismatales > Araceae > Zantedeschia > Zantedeschia hybrid cultivar. Next base: position 5,617,759 of record JARZZO010000013.1, on the reverse strand, counting down.
ACTTTTCTTTTCTTTTTTTATTGTTGATAATTGACCTGGCAGCCTGAATGACGTCAGCCAAAGGTGATACGATTCATGATTTGCGCCATCCGTGGGTGACGCGATTCAAGTTGCTCATGTTAGAAGCTTGGTTAAATCTGTTGCACAACATGTTAAATTTCCTTATTGTTACACTATTGTTCTCGGCACTGTGACAGAGCATACTGCATGCATAATTAAGATGATAATTTTCTATAGACAATGCCACCGTAAGAGGTTAAGTGTCCAACCCACAATAGCGTCCTTCTAGAAGAAGACCAAGATAAGATGTAAAAGGGTTCAAGGCAATGAGTCAAATCATGACAGTGTTCTTGCTTGCGGGTACACCAACCCTAGGTGGATATGTCGATCCCCCAACTACGTAGCCAAAGATCTAGTCGGCTTTGACTAATCACTAGGTGCAATGATGAATAAGATGAACTATGACTCCTTATGATGTGGTTGGATGCATGTCCTATGTAAAATAAAGAGTATAATGCATGTTAATGAATGATGATGAAAACGATGTGTTGTAGGTTAATATCCATGTTTAAGGTGCATACTTATTTGTTTGAGAATCTATGTTATTCATATGTAAACGATGTGAGTAGTTTAATATGAAAGATTAGATGCACATAGTTTTGACTTAGAAATTTAATGAGCATATTAGGACTTAAGAATGCTTATGTATATGTTATGGTTGCAACATGATTAGGTGTTTAATTATCATGTCTTTTCCTTATGATATAGTTATGCAAAACTGTGAATGATTGATTTTTTGAGCTTGCTGAGTTTTAGATGACTCATCCTTACATACTAACTTGTTTTTTTTGCTGAGGGAGATCCGACTGATGCAGGTAAGATTGAAGTAGTTGTTCTAGAAGTTTGAGACTTAAGTTGAAGCAAGTTATTTAGAAGTAGATTTTATTTCATATTTAAGTACAAAGAGATGCAATATGGTTTAATTTTAACACATGAGATATATTCTTACTTTTATAGATAATTAGATATCTTGGATATGGAGACTTTATATTTTGTTTCAACTGTTATTAATAGTAGATTATCTTATGGTAATGATGGTTGTTTCATTGTGTTTACAGTCTTGTTTCTTATATACTCATTCTCTACAGTTCATAAGAGAGTGTTTGAAATTTTTCCCACTGTGGCACGTCCACACTGTTGGTTCGTTGTAGGCCAGCATGACTGAACCATGTCAACGAAGCGGGGCGTTATAAAAGTACATATCTCTCTTAACCCTACTACATCAATCTATTAAAATAGAAAATCAAATCTAAACTAGATAGCCTCCTAAAATGATCTGAATCAAAATTCTCAAAGTAAGTCCTCCACCATTCCTAACTTATCTTTCTTAGACTCTAAAAATGGTTAATAAGTTTATGAGTACAACAATTTAATAGGTAAATCAAATCCACCAAATACTAAACAATGTAATAGTTGAAAAGTGATGATAACTAACTAAGTATAATTCACAATTCTACGTATATCTCAAATAAGAACATAATATAAAATATAATTATATATAAGTTTATTAAATCACATGTATTTTCTAATAATAACATGATCAAATCGAATAACATATAGCTTTCTTAACATGATAGAAAATTGAATTTATATATAACTTATCAAATCTACTAACCATGTAACAAACATATTATATATTTTCTACCACATATTACATAACGAATGATATGGCATAGTAGCTTAACAAATCTGATGGATCTTAGACATATAACCAAATATGGATCTTAGACATAGAATTAAAAAAGAAATAGCTAAACAAGTACATATAAAATTTCATAAAGTAAGCTGAGTTCAAATAAGACATAATATAATAACAATTTAAGAATATTGTGTCAAACAACTTATATCAATATATCGTATCAAAATTGTTAATGGACATACACCCAAACCACAACATAAGGAGTTTTACTCATATATCAAACCACTTAAGTAATGGTGTAGGGATCATAGTCACTGCGCATAGTCAGAGAGTCTAAGTCCTATTTAACTCCAAACCACTAGGGTGTTACATATCGCCATCTCTTGATTTAGCATGTTGAAAATCAAGATTCCATCCGTTATCTTCAGGTTCAAATATACTATCTACTATGGATGCTTACATCGAAATCGGATCCTACATCTCTTTAAGATGACAATGTCCAAATATGGTCATATAAATATGGCACAATGACATAACAACAAGCATAAGATGGACACAGATATGGAAATTCAATTAACAAAGTGCTACATACATATATAAGTCAAAAAATATATTTTTACATGCAAAATAGTCATTTAAAGAGTCAACATAGTCATATATTTGAAAAATCAGATTTAAACTAAGGCCAACAAATTTTTGGATCACAAAATAAGCTAATAGAATTTTCTCAAATTTTTTTGGATCAACAAACATATTTTTTAAAGTTAGAAATTCAATAAATAAGTTTGAAAATAGTAAAAAATTCTAAAAATAGTCAAACTTCAGGCCAAATTGATCATATGAAACATGTGGGCAAAGTTTCATGTAAATTGGACATAAAATAAGTGATTTAGAGCATCAAGTAGTACATGAAGAATTTGAGTAGATTTTGGCAAAAGGAATAAATAGCATAATAATTAAAAATAAATTTTCAAAAATTCTAGAATTTTATAGACAATTAGAGTTCATCAAAATATAATTGTAGACAAAATTTCAGATCATTTGGACCTAAAATGAGAACTTGAACAGAACTGTCAAAAACGCAGTTGCGTCAATCAAGGTGGACGTCTTTTACAAAATGCATCAATGGTGGTGGACGTGTTTTAGATCAATTATAGAAATTATCTTGAAATGGGTCCAGTCAAGCAGACATATTTCAAAACGTGTACATTGATTTGGACGTCTTTTAGACTAAAATTTCAGAACTTTAGAAAATCAAAGAATTGAGATGTAATTCGAGGTTCTAATAGAAATCTAAGATCGTAGATTGATAGAACATGCATCTAGAAACTCAATTTGATTACTTTTGAAAATTAAAATTTTATTTTTTATATAATATAAAATAAACGCTTAATGGGTTATCATTGCCTACCTTTTGGAGGAAGAACAAATCAAGAACAACTCATTCTAATCCCTTCTTCAAGCTCTAACTACGAAATCTCTTTATCCTAGAATGTCTCCCTTTATCCTAGAATGTCTCCCGCGTCCTCTAAATCTCCAAAAACACAATTTATAGACTAGAATCAATCTCCAAAAGAAATAATAAAAAATACACTACATGTTCTTCAAGAATAACGCATGAACTTATCCTTAAAAGAGAGCTGCGAGCAGAAGAGTTTAATCTTGCCCCTAAGGTCTTATTTAAAGATCTTTCCTTCCTAATACTACCTAAATTAAGTCTTCTTCGTATTGGAGTCGAACTCTAATAAGGGAAGAATCAATAGTCAAATTAAAGAGTTAGTACAACTATGGCTCAATTCCCGTAGAAGATCATCAGATTCGAACCAAAATTGTTGGAATTAGTAAAAACTTATTTTGACAAAGTTGTAGATCTTATTTTTTTTTTCTTTCCAAAACTATTAAGATCATAATTTTACGTTAACCGAACACGAAGATATCATTATTTTACTGAGTTGCTGTCATGCATCCTGCGAATCTAAAAATTTGGCTAAGTCCGCAATACACTAGTTTTCTACTCAAAATACTAATGGATCCAATGAGTCTAGTGTGACTTAACTAATAACTATTAACTTCCCTATCCTAAATCCATTATTAACCTAAAGAATCGACCATAAACTTAAATTACCTTGGTCCATTAATTAATGTAATTGGACTTAATTAATTAAAATATACTTAATTTAATTAAATTATACCTAATTAATTAAGACCCCATTAACTAAATGAATTGGGTTCAAGAACTGAGTGCGAAAGGGGAGTTGTATGCTTCATTGTTGGAGAGAGAAAGGGATAGCCGCCTTCAGAGGAGGTTTTCGATGCGCTTTTCGCAGTGCTCGAGCCTTTTCTCCAACTCGTCAATCCTTCGATTCACGATAGGGCTCCTCTGTGGAGAGTAGGATCTCGAGGACTGAGATAGGTGAGATTGGCCCTTCGCGTCGCTCCTCCCTTTTGGGGAGGATCGGTTCGAGCCGGCGACTCTGGAGGCTGTCGATTGGAGGTTGTTACACTAGATATCCTTGTCGAAGAGGAGAAAATGGTCGCTAGCGCTTTGGATACCTTCGCGCTTCCCCATGGCAGCAGGGACTTTACGGGCCTCCTTTTGAGGTTGTTCCTAGGGGTTGGCCCCTAGACGAGGCTCCAGAACCACCGGCTGTACGGGAAGACGTTCCTGCATTAGGGTGCTAGGCGACTACCCCTGTGATTCAGGCATCGTTAATCTGAGATGCCGCTTCGGCACGACAGCTGTTCTTGTTTCCTCTTGCCATTGCTTCTCGTGCGTTTCTCACAGACGGCGCCAATCGTGTAGCGGTCGGAAACTGGTCGGACTGCGATGACTATCCGTTCAAAGATCCCGGCTACTCGATAGAATTTATTTGTTGGTGGAAACGCCTAAAGTATAGCCTGCAAGAAGGAGAACAGAGGCGTCAAGGCTCTCCCCCTAGTCTGATGGGGAGCAAAACCCTCCGATGCCTAAGTTAGGTGCTAGAGGGCAAGAGCTTACGAGGGGTTTGTTGTGCTTAGAAAAGCATACCTTGCATCAGAGAGGATCTAGAGATTATTTGGTCTTCCCCTTGAGGCGTCCTAGGGACGATTTCCTTCGGAGGGGCAATTTGCCCATCATCGGATCCCCCTGATTTAGGGAGATCGTGGGATATTAGGTAAGCCAGAACTCACCATAGCTGTATGGGGCGGATCGTGCAGACTTGTCATAAGTGGACGGTTAGGTCCGCAGTGTTGGGTTCTTTGGTTTCTCCGAATCGCTCACGCAGCGGAAAATAAAATAAAAACAGCGATCCGGTCCCGTTTCGAAAATCGGAAAACCAGATTATCGGATAATCAGTTCTTACCGTGTGCGGATTCGAATCCGCTACCGTTCGATTCCGTCGGTGCGACACCGCAAGCCGCGCAAGCGCCCGGCCTCTAGCGAAGTCCACGCGATCCTCCTCGTGACGGATATCCTTACGTTCCTTGTTCTTCGCAACCCACGAAACCTCCGCCGGTCGCCGCAACAATCGCCGCAACGCGAGAACGATTTCCTGTCGAACAGGAATTGGAGAAGCGGCGGAGCAGATCTGGATCTATCAGGGATGGCAGAGAGAGAGAGAAACAGAGGAGGGGCGGCTAGGGTTAGCAGCATCTTGGCCTGCTCAGCCCTATGTTTTATACTAACCGTACGGTTTTTCAGAAAAAACCTCCGGTTTATATAAAACCCACTTATTTATCTATCGCCTTGAGAATCATTTGTGTGTGACCCTTTAGGCCCAATTACCAGTCCGGTTAACAGCCTAATAAGCCCAGTGACTCCTCACTGGCTTTATTAATCAATTGATAACTCTTTATTAATTAATTAATCAATCGAATTGATATCGCACATCGAATTCGACTGGGCCTCCGATCACGTTGGGTGCCAAGCAACACCGCGTGAATCTGGAAGGTCGGGTTAAGTAACCCACTCTTGGAACCTTTCCGCCGACAGTTACCGCATAGATATATTCCTTCATTCGTACAATACTCTCGAGTCAACTCAGGGTATGGCGTGTTGTCAAACCCTAACCGGTCGACTCACTTGGATTGGATGCCGCTGATGAATATCGGAAAACTCATTTCCCGATATTATCGTCCGCCCTGGCCAGGGACTTCCGCGCATCCTTCTTAAAGCATTCTCTCTCTAAGTAACGAGAGCGAATGATTCCTTATTGACACACAATTCCCTTCGTCGGTATTCCGCTGTACCCAATCCTTGGCGTTTTAGAATCCCGTGGTTAGAGATTCGTAAACCAAGGTCAAAGCATAGAAGTCCACCGACAAGGTGTCCTTGGTGTCTCAGGTCCGAAGACCATCCACGCAACTGCGACAATAGAATCAAGCTGGTTGACAGTGAGGTACAATACCATCCAGTAATTCAGTCGGATCAGTTCAGTGAACTCATTCTCCAATGAGCACCTACAGATTCGCCTTAGTGTCTCCACACAAGTGACTTATGAGATCAATCACCCGCATCATATGAGCATGAGTAATCTGTACTAGTCTAACCGGATATCCGATGTCCTTCTCGGATATCCTCCGACTATGAACGATTAAGAATATGTGTGTTTAAGTGATCAGTCTCATTAGTATGATCTCATCATAATCTGATCACTATAGCACATATTCACGGACTTCATTATGAGACGATAATTAATACTATTTACACACAATGAATATTATGCCATTATATTAATAAATGAACGAGATTACAAAGTCAGATTGGCTTGTAGGCCACCTAAGACTAATACGCAGGACCCGCCTGATGGTGAGGATGCATGATGAGGCCCCCCCGGGATGGATTTGCCGTGACCCTAGGGGGTCTCGGGAGTAAAGATTGGGCTTCAGGCTAGGAGATCCAATGGTCTGAGCTCGAGGGACCTAAGATTCAGCCTCTATTACGCTGGCCGAGGCTATGAGTGCCATGTGGCCCCTTACGCTGTCTCCGTAGAGCCGTGGACCCGCGTACTTGGTGGGCCAAATTGGGCTGACCCCAATTTCCCCTCGTTAGTGGTAGGCTGCATATTTCTTTCCTGAAGGCCAAAGGGTCGGTAGAGATTTATCGACTCGCCTGCTTGCAAAAACCAATTATTGTAATCCTCCGAGGTTTGCACACAGCATGTGTGCACACATTATTTATACTGCCATAGAGAGAGGAAACCAAGTCTTTTTCTTGTTCCTATTGGATATATTCATTGCATCCTTGAGACCTGTAATGATTACAAGTTCATAGGCAATATCTGGAGAATAGCACCCCTAGTAGAAAAATACAAGTAATCTAGATAGGCACGGAGCTCCAATCCTTTCACCAGAGCAAATGAAGGATGATCCTCCAATGAAGAATGATCAAGTCTTTTAATGCTCATGAACTAGCCCAACATAATAGTGGGAAAAAATGAACTCATCAACACCTTGGTTGCCTTGTCTGTCTCTGACGCCTCATCACCTAGGTGTTCAATTCAGGTTGCATTGCCTAACTTTGATTTCTCTGGCTAAGGTTCGACTATGCACACAACGAAGGGTGCTCTTTGTACTCAATCTGGCTGCATTGGATTCTGATGAGTCTTTCTCCTCCCTAAGTTGGCTCTTCCTGCAGATTGTCATCAATTTGTAGAGGATTGTATCTACCATAAAACTTTGCCACTTCACTGGGTCCAAATTGGAAGTACAATGTGGAATTCAGATTGATGGGATATGTCTTTATGACAATGATGCCATTTGATTCACTCATGTTTGAGATAACTATTTTTTCCTTTGATAATATGCTACATCTTGAACTTTTATTTGGTTTGCTATTGTAGAGATGATTAATCTTCAAATACCGCCATATGTTTGAATTGATCTCATCCAGCTCAGCCTTTCTCAATTACCTAAAAGTAAGTGGGACACCTCTTGTATGTCCTATGCTTGCCAAAAAGATCTCAACCGACTTAATTAACTTTGATCTTGAATTTTATGTGGTCAGGTCTAGCATTGATGATGGCATCAATAGTTATTTTCCAATTGGGAAAGTCTCCTCTTTGTAGTTATTTTCCTATTAGGAAAGTCTGAATACCTTTCCTCCTTTACATCAATTGCTTATGGCGATGTTTCTGGTTGCAGCACAATGTAGTGAATAAGTCAATCAGAGAAAGTAGCAAAATTTCATCTATAGCTGCTTGAAATTTCTTGCCCACTCATTATCTTCAGAAAAGGAAAAAGGATAAGAAAAAACATGTATTGTTTCACAATGGAAGTTTGAAACTGGACCCAAAATTCTATTTTTTTTTCTTTTTTTTTTGGGGGGGGGGGGGGGGGGAGGTGAGGAGGCAGGGTAAGGCCACAGCTCGGTTCATAACCCATTTGTTTCAGGTACAGTAGAAAATAAAATAACCCTATATAGAGATTCAGAGGGATGACAAAAACACTAGAAAATAGGAAAATTTATAGGGAGTGAAGCAGTTGACCTCAATAGACATTTAGAGGGGAGAGACAAGAGATTGAGGGAGGTGCACCTTTCCACTACAGATCTGGTTTAGGAAACCCTACATCTATTGCCAATGTCATCAAATCTGCAAGAAAAATGATAAAAAACAACAGATCTAATAGCATTAATATCAACCTCTTATGAATCTACGCAAGGTAAAAAGAATAAAAAAATCTAAAAAACATGAAACCTTTTTGGAATGCTCCCTCCTCTGGTGTTGATCAGCTCTAAAATGGAGAAGATGGAACCTTCTCTAGTGCCAATCTACTCGTCTTCCATCACCGACAGCCTGTAAGAACAAGTTTCCACCACTATCCTAATTGCAATAGCCGCAATGACCAGTGAGCAAGAGAAGGAAGCAAGGCGTTGATCTACTCGAACTTGAACCTTCTGTGGAGTCGATCTACTCGTTTTCCATCACCGACAGTTGCATGAACAAATTTCCACCCACTCCCTTCACTGTAGTGGCTGCAACGACGAGAGAGAGAGAGAAAGAAGGAGGCGGTGAGGATGGAGAGAAGGGGTTGCGGTAGAGATGGCGATGGCAATGGCAAGAAGGAGATGGCGATAGCGATGGAGGTGGGGAGGGGTGCAACTGTTGCAGCAAAGATGGAGGGCTAGGTTTGGGTGCCAGGGGGGTCAGGTTCCTGCATGCAGTAAGGGGCCAATCGCTCGCATCGGGACCAAAAAAAAAAAAAAAAAGGGGGCTTACCCCTTTTTTTTGCAATGTTTTGTGAAGGAAATTTTTTTCGAAATATATTTTAAAGAAACTGACCAAACACCCGTGCCGACACATTTTCGTTGTTAAAATATATATTTATAAAAAAATCTGTATTATAAGACAACCAAACACCCTTTAAGTGTTCCATTAGTGTGTTAAGATCTTAACCCATTAATACTTAAAAATCTTAAACCGTTGACACTTGAACGGAGGTTGTTTTTTTTAATTTTTTTTTTGAAAGATAAAGTGGGGGAGGAACCCCATTGCATTACGGAGGCTTAAAGAGTTCAGAAATTACAATATCTAGTACAAGATTGGGGATAGCAGGGGGGTAAAAACTCCCGCCCTGATTACAACATAATGCAAATTTGGCCATCACGTGAGCAACTCCATTAGCTTCCCGTGGGGCGAAGAGGAGGGAAGTGTTGGAGTGAGCCAAGAGGAGCTGGCAGTCTTGGATGGGGATCACAATCTTCCAAGGGATGTGGGATTGCTGAAGAATGGCAAAGATTACCTTCTGCGCATCGCCTTCAACAATAGTTGGGGTCTGCCACTCGGATGCCATCTCAAGTCCAGCCTTAAAAGCCAAAGCTTCAACCAGCAGAGGGTCACAATAAGGAACAATCGTGGATGCACAACTTAAGATATAGCTGAGTTCATTTCTGATAGCAATACCAATTGCGCCTCGATCAGTCGCAGTAGCAGCATCCACATTAATCTTAATGGATCCCCTGGGAGGGCATTGCCAACAATGCTTGGTATTATGGTTAACCCGCCAGCGGTTTGGAGAGTTCAGTTGCCACTCGTGGAACTCCTTAGAAGCTTGTTGCATAATAAGAAGAGGAATCAGTTTGGATTTGTCGAAGATAGCACAATTCCTGGCCTTCCAGATATTCCAAGTGATAGCCATACAGAAACTGATATGGTCTCGATCATGCTTGTGACAAGTGAATGGAGGGCTGCTCCATTGTATAAGTTTATCTTGGAGAGGTTGCTGGTCCAAAGAGGGCTTATATCCCAAAGGAGAACACATCCAGACCAATTTAGCGAATTCACATTAAAAAAGGGCATGATCAATAGTTTCAGCCGAACATCCACAAATCTGGCAATTGGCTTCCACAAAAGGAATTCTGCTAGCTATCAATACTTGAACCAGGAGGGCCTGGTTTAAGGCTTTCCAAAAGAAATGGATGACTTTGGGAGGAACAATATTACTCAGCTTAGAATCCCAGAGCACTCGCCACATTTTGGATGAGCCAGAAGAAGACGGTGGAAGGTTGCCATCGTGGATGGCCTGATATGCAGATTTTGAAGTAATGGAGCCATGCTCAGAGTTCCTCCATATCCAAGTATCGCCATTTGGTTTAGGGATCAAAGGCAGTGGAATAGAGGAGATAATATTAGCATACTGGTCCGAGAAATACTGGTGAAGGGCCGAGTGGTTCCAGGCTCCGTTAGTGATGAGATTCGACACTCGATTTGGTAAAGAAGCTGGAGCATCAACTATGGGGCTTGGGTTGTTTACAATGCCAAGAATCCAAGGGTCTTGCCATATGTTGGTGCCCATCCTATCTTGGATGATAACAATCGAATTTGCTTTGAGAGTATCCCTAACAGAGAGGATGCAGACCAGATATCAGAGGCAATAGTGGGCTTCTTGCAATCCCATAAAGATTTAGTTCCCATATATTTAGATCTCAAGAGGATGGTCCAGAGAGACGTATGGTCCTGGAGGAAGTTCCATGCAAGCTTAAGAATAGCTGCTCTATTAGCACCCATCAGATTTTTGATGCCAAGGCCACCAACCTGTTTGTGCCTGGTAATGTGATCCCATTTGCAAAACCGAATCCGATTCTTGTGCTGCGTAGCTTTCCATCAGAATGCATTATGAGCTTGGGTGAACTTCAAGAGGATAGTTTTGGGTAACAAAGTAGTGGCCATTACATGGGACGGAATGGCCGCTAAAGTGGATTTAATGAGAGTGGTTCTCCCCGCCGAAGAGAGGGTATTTGATTTCCAGCCATTCAATCTGCATCTTACCTTCTCTTCCAAGAATTTGTATTGGGAAACCTTACCCCTGCCTGGCCAAATAGGAACCCCAAGATAGAGCTCATCTTTCTTAAGGAGGGGGATACCAATGAGTTGACTCAAATGGAATTGGGTTTCTCTAGGAGTGTTTGAACTGAAGATAATCCCAGATTTATTTCGGTTGACAGATTGGCCAGACCAAGAAGCATAATCGTTTAAGCAATTAGAAAATTCAATGATTTCCTTGTCCTCCGCTCTGCCAAACATGAAGATATCATCCGCGAACATCATGTGGGTGATTGTGGGAGCAGCTGGATTGATTTTCATGCCACGGATGCTTCCAGTTGAGACCTTATATTGAAGAAGGTCCGAAAAAGCTTCAGCTGCAAGGATGTAAATATAAGGAGACAGGGGGCAGCCCTGTCTAAGACCCCGAGTTGGCCGAATGAAGCCACCATTAATGGAGATGGTGTAGCTGATAGTAGTGACATATTGCATGAGCAGTCTAATAACATTGGTGGAGAAGCCAAATCTGTTCAAAACCGTATCAATAAGAGACCATTCAAGGCTGTCATAGGCTTTGTGAATGTCAACTTTAAGGCCAAAGAAACTAGATTTTCCTCTCTTGTGCCTCAGGGAGTGCATGAGCACTTTCACCGTAACAATAGAGTTCACAATTTGTCGCTTGGGGACAAAGGCAGATTGGTACTGGGAGATAATAGCTGGGAGGAGAGTTTTGAGTCTAGAGGCAAGGATTTTTGCAATGATCCGGTAGGTAGTATTTGTTAGGCTGATGGGCCAGAAATCACTGGGGGTGGATGGGTTGTTTTTTTGGGGATAAGGGAAATGACAGTGTGGTTTAGATGGGGGGGCATGGAGGCTAGGCTGAAGAAGGATTGGACCAGATCAGATACCTGGTCTTTAAGAATTGGCCAATACGTTTGAAGGAAGATAGGGGGAAGGCCATCAGGTCCAGGAGCTTTCCTAGGGTGCATGGATTTAAGGGCCATTTCAATCTCCAGGATGGAAGGAATAGCTGATATACTGTTGCTTGGTTCAATGCCAATGGAGTTAGTGACATGGAGGTTTTCCCTAGGGAGGTGGGTGGTGGAGGTGGATGTGTAGAGCTTAGTAAAGTGATTGATGAAGGTTCGTTTGATAGGAAGGTCCTCCACAGACCAGCTACCATCAGGGAGTTTAATCCATTCAATTCTATTGAATCTTCTCCTGTTCAGGACACTGATATGAAAGAACTTAGTATTCCTGTCCCCCTCCGTAAGCCAGAATTTTTTTGCCCTCTGTCTCCAGAATTCATCTTCAAGCTTGAGAAGATCCTCATACTGTTTGGTGAGTTCAACCTCCTGTTTGATCATAGTGTCAGTTGGGGGATTTTTGTTAAGACTGTCCAATTGCTTGCCAATAGCATCCAATTGCTTTCTCAAGTTGGGGAAAGAACTCTTCCTCCAGTTATGAATGTCCTTCTGCAAGTTCATATTTTCCTCCTATAATGATGTGCAAGGCTAGGCCCAAACTCCCAGCTTTTAGAGATAACTTCCTAAAGGTCCTGGCGTTGAATCCACATAGATTCGAACTTGAAACTTAATCTCCTCTTCTTTCTGGAATGCTGCAGAGTAATGTAGATTGGGCTGTGGTCACTGGCCACTCTAGGAAGATGATAGACTGAAGTGTGGGGAAATTGGAGATTCTAGTGAGTATTGCACAAAGCCCGGTCTAGTCTTTCTCTGATGTGAAATTTTGTTGATCTTCTGTTCGACCAGGTGAATGCTAGCCCGTTAAATCCCAAGTCAAGTAATTGATGGATATAGGTGTCCTCTAAGCCAATCATAAGGCACCTATTTCAATCTGGTTCACTAATAAATGGCATTAAATTTATTATGTAGATTGGCATATTTATAATTGCGCATAATGAAGTCCACAACAGTCATCAGATTATGATGAGATCATAATAATGAGACTGATGACTTATAAACACATATTCTTAATTGTTCCTAGTCGTAGGATGTTTGAGAAGGACATCAAACATCCGGTTAGACTAGTACAGGTTATTCTAGCTCATATGATGAGGGTGACTGATCTCGTTAGTTACTAGTGTGGAGACACAATGGTAAACCTGTAGGTGCTCATTGGAGAATGAGTTCACTGAACTAATCCGACATGAATCGCCGAATGGTAATTTACTTGACTGTCAATCGGCTTGATTCATCATCATAGTGGCGTGGTTGATCCTTGGACTTGAGACACCAAAGACACCTTGTCGGTGGACTTCTGGACTTTGACCTTGACCTACGAATCCCTATCCACGGGATCTCAAATAGTCAAGGATCGGGTCCAGCGGAAGACCTTCGAAGGTGATTGTGTGTTCAATAAAGGATCGTTCGCTCTCAGGTAACTGGAGAGAGAATGCTCTAGAGTAGATCCGCAGGAGTCTCTGGCCAGAGCAGAAACAATATCAGAAAAGTGGTTTTCGGATATTGTAAAGCGGAGTCTGATTCAAGTGAGTTGACTATCTAGGGTTTGACAGTTGACCATACTCTAGGTCAACTCGAGAGCATTGTGCGAACGAAGGATTATAGCCACGTGGTAACTGTGGACGGACAGGTTCCATGAGTGGGTTGCTGAACCCCATTACCTTCCGGGATCATGCGGTGTTGCTTGGCACCCAACTTGATCAGAAGTCTGACCGAATTTACATGCGATGATAATTCGGTTGAGTAATTAGTTAATATCTAGATATTAATTAATTACAATAAGTCAATAACTAGTTATTGGACTTAGCGGGCTGAAAACCGGACTGGTAAATGGGCCTAGAGGGTCACACGCAATAAGATTCTCAGTCGGTGGTACATAAGTGGGATTTATATTAACTCGGGGACTTTTGTGAAAAGTCGCGCCGACTTAATATATATACGCGCTGTTGAGAAACCCTGGGCCAAGCTCCAGGATTTCCCTTGCTGGCCGTCATCCCTCCTTTCTCTCTCTTCCTCTGGGCGTCCCGTTCGAGGCGTCAGAACAGTTCCCGTCTCCGCCGCGTATGATTCCCGAAAGTCGAGAATTCCCGTCGGCGGGATTTCCGCAATCGTTGCGGCGACGGATCTTCAGCGAGCGAGCTGATACGGACGAGGGATCGAGGACGAACCACCGCGGAGGATCGCGTGGATATCGCTGGAGGCCGGACGCTTGTGCGGCTTACGGCATCACCTTGACGGAACCGAGATGGAAGCAGATTCGAATCCGCGCACGATAATCAGATTCGAACCCGGTTTTTCGGTTTGCGTTTTTCGTTCCGAATCGGATCAGCGAGCATCGGGCGGGATTTATTTTTGTTCTTCGTTTCCGTTGTGTTCTTCGCGTCCCGCCCGGATCCCAACAGTGGTATCAGAGCCAGGTTCTGCTATGATCCGCTCCGGAACGATAAAATTATTATTCTAAATTATTTCATGCATAAATTCATTTTTCCTCATAGATATTGTTCATGGGATGAACTTAGAATATCGAATTTAATTTTTCTGTGCGAAAAACGAAATTTTTTGAGGGTTTCATCGCGTTCTTCATGGTGATGAAGAACCGGATTTGTGGGCTTCAAAAGGGGATTAATGATGGTTGGACCATCTCTGTGGGTTTGCTGGTATGACCAGCTACCCCTCACCATCCCCCGAAAATTTCTATGGCGGCCGGTAGAACTTTTCTTCCCATAATTTTCAAGAGTTGAAAAGAATTGTGGAAAAGTTGAAATCTGCAAAACTGCACAAATCTCCATCTTTGGAGGTTCACCGGCGGCGAAGGAGTTGCCGGCCGGCCACCACCGGCGGGGGAAATGGAAGGGTAACTCCCCTCTGCAATTTCCGGCCACCCTCGCGGCCGGCGGCAGCGGCGCCTGAAATTGGCAAGAAACAGGGCCCAAAACCCTAAAAAAAACAGGCTGGTCAAGCTGCTGCCAAAGGGGCTGGACCGGCCGGTCCCGCGCCTGGCCCCTGGCCGGGCGGGAGCCGGCCCGACCGGCCCAGGCACTCGACCTGCCTGAGCCAGGTCGTGCCTGGGTCCGGCCCTGGCCCGGCCCGGGCGCGCCTGGGGCCCGTCCTGGCTCGCCCAGGTGCCCGGGCCCGAGCCAGGTGCCCCCTGGCTCGAGCCAGATGAGCCAGGTTCGGCCCTGGCTGCACTAGCTCGAGCCAGGGGGGCCCATTAAGCCCTTATTAGGCCCATTTAAACCTATTTTGGCCTAATTAACCCCAAAAACCCCTTATTTAATTAAAAAACCCCATCCTATTTAACTTGAAATTGAAATTAATAATGTTTAAAATTGTTTTAAATATAAAATTAATTATTTCGAGTTAAAAGAGAGTTATAATTAAGATATGATCTTAATTATGGATTATTAGTTTAATCAAACGTTTTGTGGGGTTTATTAAGATATGATCTTAATAGTTAATTGCTTTAACTAAATAAGATAGGATCTTAGTTATTTTAATTAATTAATTAAATGAGTTATAATTAAGATATGATCTTAATTATACATAACATTTAATTAGTTGATTAAAGGGGTTTATATTTAAGATATAATCTTAAATATAATTAACAAATGTTGTTATTCATTTAAAGGGGATTTAAAATATAAGATGTGATCTTAAAATTTAATTAACAAATGTTGTTAATTATTTAAGTGATTAGATCATTGTTATGGTTTTAAAAATTAATTGACAAATGTTGTTAATTTTATTTTTATTAACTAATAAGACATCAATAGTTTCTTAGCAATTGTTGTTAGGAAATTATTTTAATGATTGAGGGGCACTTAATAATAGTTTATAAGTGATTAATTAACTAATTATAATTGTTATAATTAAGTTAATTAGTTCTTGAGTAATAAACCTTAATAAATGTTATTAAGGACTAATTAAATCTTAATAATAGTTATTAAGATGATTAATTAGTTTACTCAAGTATCTCTTAATTATTGGTTTTAAAGATCTAATCTACTTGAAAATTAATCTTTTAATAAATGTTTTTAAGAGATTAATTAAGTCTAAGATGTTAGACTATTTTTAATTAGAAATGTTCTAATTATTATTTCTTCATAATTGTTATTGAGAAATATGATTTTGTTAAGGGGTTTTAACAAGGAGTTGTTAAGGGGTTGAAAATTCTTTTATAAATGTTATTTAGGAATTTTTAATTATTTCTAAATGTTAGATTGTATCACATTAATAATTGTTATTAATGTGAATTAATATTAATCTAAGTGTTAGATTAATCAATTTATAATTGTTTTAAATACTGCATGGAATATTTTAGAATTTTAATTTTAGCTTTGTGCGCGCATATTGATGTGTTTAATGCTTTAAATTAGATTTATTGCATATTAGAAAATGAGATTTTCGAAAATTCAAATTATCCAATTTTGATTGGTATCCAGGTTTTAAGAAAGCCAAAATTATTATATTTTCAAAATTTTAGCCTTCATGTGATGTGTTTTATCATGTGTGGATGGTTAAAATTTGTGGTGGTCATAGACATGCACTTAGTCAAATATCATATCATGTGATGGTGTGTGATTTTGTGGATTGTTTTGGAATGTGATATTCATTAATTAAGTGTTAATTAATGAGGCCTACGTGCCTCCCTCTCTCCATTCCATTGTAATTCTATCTCCCTCCACTATTGTACTCGGCCATAACACTTTCTCTTACAATTTATTTGTATTTGAAATTGTTTCAAAAATAAATATTATTTGTATTTGATCGCGCCGATCGAGAAGAGGCGAGGATGATCCACAAATGCAACCAGGTAGGCGACATGAGATGAGATCACCAGTGGCTATGTGTTTGCATGTTAAGATTATATAAGTGTTATATATTTTTGGTGATTAATTGTTTGGCTCCAGTTAATCACCGTGCTGTCCATGACCACATAATGAACATGTATGGATGATGCATGCTTTTAGTTATTGATTATGAATTAATTGCTAATATCTAGGTATAGTTAAATATATTCGATATATTTATAATATATCACCTAGGATTAGACCAACTTAATATAAACAAAACCTTCAACATAAAGTCTAAGCCGGAGCGCGAGTCATTGAGAATGTACCGCGTGGCTCTCCATCAATATAGTTCTTAAAACTTGATTCAGTGATGACAGATACTACGTGTTTACCCGAGATCTGCCACCATCTAATGAAAGGACTATTAACTATGGCATTATGATGCCTTGAGATTGGAATAGAGGAACGGTGTAGCTATCCTCGCGTTTACCCGGGAGCTGCATTCTTACTCTACTCTGTCGCGTATTGATGGTAAAGTTTAGACCATGTGTAATGGTCTACTCTGTTTACCCAGGACCATTAAAGACCTGAGAGCCGAAATAAGATCGGATATTGCAAAGAGTTGCAATTACCATGTGATAGTTGCTCTAAGATAATGGTATGACATTATGTGTTTACCCGAGGTCATACTGTGATTCTTGGAGATTTGATCCTCACTAGAAGACCGTCGGAGTGTTCCGTTCTGTATACCTGAAGGTTATACAGTCCGTCGAAAAATAGTGAGAAATAATTCAAGATAAAAGACCATAATTGAATTATCAGAACTATCTGCTTAAATCACATTATTTCCTTCGATCACTAATATGTCGTCTATTCGAGATTTTGGCAGGTTGGATGCTAATACTTCTCATAATCAGACTGACTAGAAAACTCTAAAGAATGTCTTTAGGGGAGAGTGAAAGTCACTGTCCTAATCAGGTATCATGAATCATCTTACTTGGATAGACCAAGGTGAAGAAGTACTCATGCTATGCCTTATTGAAAGGCAATGATTGTTATGAAATCTCTTATTTGGATAGACCAAGATGAAGAGATATTCATGATATGTCGTTGAGAAAGACAAGTGGTAAGATTTTAAACGGTCGAACCCACACCTGAAAGGATAAATAAAAGTCAACTGAGATAGAGAAGTAGCAGTTCTCCCATTGTAACCAATTTAAGGATACTGGTAAAGGCAAAACGAATATGGAACTTGAAAGGAGTTTCATATATTCTTATTATCGTCTTTTGCATGTCTAATGGAGAATTAGTGTATCCAATATGAGATATTGGAAATGATTCCCAGAGCTGCGATAGTGTGCAGACTTAGACAAGTAAAAGGAAATCGAGAAAATGTAAGTGTTGAGTTAGACTCAACTATTGTTCATGATATTCATAGATTACTGTTAGACAGTAAATCTTTGTATATCTATAGGAGTCAAATATGAAACTAAATAACTATTATTTAGTTGCATAAGAAATCAAGAATAACATTGATTGAAAAGAATAATAGTTGTTCCAATCAGTCAATGTATTATAGATTCTTGAAGTGACATTTCATGTGATGAATGTTCACAAGTCTCCTATAGAAATGAACTGTGTGAGTCCTGATTATCTATGGTATTGTACACAGGATTGTACAATAATAAATTTTTGATGCTGATGCATATTGATGTAAACAGCTCAAAGGCCAAAGATAATCGCTACTATTGATTTACCTTATAATTCACTCTTAGAATGATTCGACTGCATGTACTTACTGAAGTACAAGACGAATATATCTGAGAGATTAAGGTATAAGATCAATATAAAGTATTAGAATTTTTGATTTGATCAAAGAAACTGATACTTTAGTATATGATTCACATAAATCATTAAGAGGATAATTGTATCCTTACTCGATTGATTCTCATTGTATGTCATAATAATATGATAGAATGAGGAATTGCACCTTATTAAGATATGGTGCAATACATAATAAGACTTATCTAATTCTTATCTTTTTGAACATGAGTATAAACATTAGATGTCTATACTTTAAAGATGGTTCCAAATTAGTCAGTGTGTGTCCATATAAGATATGGAAACCAAATAATTCATATGAGATGTGAATTATGAACAAACCTGATTTAAAAGTCAGGTATTATCGTGATGTGAATTTGTGAATGTCTAAAGAGATTGGACATTACAGTTATTGGCTATACAATAATGACATAATTGTCGTCCTGAAAGCTGTCTTCTGTGAAGATGAATATGTCCTCAAAGAAGACAGTGGGAGCTGATAAAACTAGAAGATGATCTAGATTCACAAGTTAACATAAGATTATTAGATAATCTTTAGTTGTATGGAACCACTCATGACACACATCAGAGAGCTTCATAGATTTTTGAGATTCTCTTAGTGACTAGAAGGATATGTTTGATATATCTGATTAGCAAGATGAGAGGAGCTCAAAATAGATTATGATCTAAAATCTATGATAATGATGCTCTCTAACATTACAACTTTGAGATTGATAAGTTTATTAGAATTCTACTTATCTATACTGTCAATCATCAGATGATGACAGTTGGATATTAAAAGCGTCCACTCAATATAATTGAGGTAAAGATGTATATGATACACCTTTAAAGCTTTTAGAATATCTAGGAAGCAAGTTGTGATTTCAAAATTATTTTGAATCAAACTGAAGCTTCCTAAGTTGTAATAAAAGTTTTGACTTAATGGTCAAATATTATGTAATCATTAAGAATGATCGCGGATTGTGTGTGTTTAGAAAGGACAGTGGGAGTACGGTCGCTTTAGTAATGTTTTATGATAATAACATCAAAGTCATTGAGAATGACTTCAGGATGTTACTATTAGTGAAAGCATTATTAACCATGTTTTCCTCCATAATAAGTTTAGTTATAATATTCCACGTATTGGAAATACGAATCTATTAAGATAGATTGGTGGGGATATTATATTGACCAGTATGTCAAGATGTTTGGCATAAATTTCATAACAAGTCTCAATTGTTGAGATATGAAATTTATTCCTTTAAAGAAAAGGTTCCTTAAAAGATACAGGAGTGAAATGCATCATTAAGCGCTTGAGAAGTGCTAAGGATGCATTCACGTATATGGAGAGGATGATTTGAAACTATGACGTCATACTGACTCAAATTTCAAGTCAAATAATGGATTCAACCTTCTAGTAGAAAGGAACGGATTTGAATGGTTTCAATCCAAAACTCGATATTAAGATGATGACATAAACAAGTGATACTGTTATTGGAACAATATGGATGAAAAGGTTCATCCCGGAACTAGATGTAGTTCTAAAAGGGTCTCTGATTAAATCTCGTTGTTGTAGGACAACAGTGGGAGCGATCAATTGTGTGATCGAGCCATGGTCTCTTCAGAAGTTACAGAACATTCTGAGGCTCTTTCACAGGTTCAGAGACAAAGGATAAAGAGGAAATAACATAATGGAAAATATTCCATTTAGCAGATCCCTGACCAAGTCTTAGTCACAGACTTTTGTGAGCATCACCTAGATTTGATGGAGATCAAATGCGAAGGTGATTGGCTTGAGTCCAAGTGGGAGATTGATGGATATAGGTGTCCTCTAAGCCAATCATAAGGCACCAATTTCAATCTGGTTCACTAATAAATGACATTAAATTCATTATGTAAATTGGCATATTTATAATTACGCATAATGAAGTCCATGAATATGTGCAACAGTCATCAGATTATGATGAGATCATAATAATGAGATTGATGACTTATAAACACATATTCTTAATTGTTCCTAGTCGTAGGATGTTTGAGAAGGACATCAAACATCCGGTTAGACTAGTACAGGTTATTCCAGCTCATATGATGAGGGTGACTGATCTCGTTAGTTACTAGTGTGGAGACACAATGGTAAACCTGTAGGTGCTCATTGGAGAATGAGTTCACTGAACTAATCCGACATGAATCGCCGAATGGTAATTTACCTGACTGTCAATCGGCTTGATTCATCATCATAGTGGCGTGGTTGATCCTTGGACTTGAGACACCAAAGACACCTTGTCGGTGGACTTCTGGACTTTGATCTTGACCTACGAATCCCTATCCACGGGATCTCAAATAGTCAAGGATCGGGTCCAGCGGAAGACCTTCGAAGGTGATTGTGTGTTCAATAAAGGATCGTTCGCTCTCAGGTAACTGGAGAGAGAATGCTCTAGAGTAGATCCGCAGGAGTCTCTGGCCAGAGCAGAAACAATATCAGAAAAGTGGTTTTCGGATATTGTAAAGCGGAGTCTGATTCAAGTGAGTTGACTATCTAGGGTTTGACAGTTGACCATATCCTAGGTCAACTCGAGAGCATTGTGCGAACGAAGGATTATAGCCACGTGGTAACTGTGGACGGACAGGTTCCATGAGTGGGTTGCTGAACCCCATTACCTTCCGGGATCATGCGGTGTTGCTTGGCACCCAACTTGATCAGAAGTCCGACCGAATTTACATGCGATGATAATTCGGTTGAGTAATTAGTTAATATCTAGATATTAATTAATTACAATAAGTCAATTACTAGTTATTGGACTTAGCGGGCTGAAAATCGGACTGGTAAATGGGCCTAGAGGGTCACACACAATAAGATTCTCAGTCGGTGGTACATAAGTGAGATTTATATTAACTCGGGGACTTTTGTGAAAAGTCGCGCCGACTTAATATATATACACGCTGTTGAGAAACCCTGGGCTAAACTCCAGGATTTCCCTTGCTGGCCGTCATCCCTCCTTTCTCTCTCTTCCTCTGGGCGTCCCGTTCGAGGCGTCAGAACAGTTCCCGTCTCCGCCACGTGTGATTCCCGAAAGTCGGGAATTCCCGTCGGTGGGATTTCCGCAATCGTTGCGGCGACGGATCTTCAGCGAGCGAGCTGATACGGACGAGGGATCGAGGACGAACCACCGCGGAGGATCGCGTGGATACCGCTGGAGGCCGGACGCTTGTGCGGCTTGCGGCATCACCTCGACAGAACCGAGATGGAAGCGGATTCGAATCCGCGCACGGTAATCAGATTCGAACCCGGTTTTTCGGTTTGCGTTTTTCGTTCCGAATCGGATCAGCGTGCATCGGGCGGGATTTATTTTTGTTCTTCGTTTCGGCTGCGTTCTTCGCGTCCCGCCCGGATCCCAACCGTAATGCTGCCTCATAGATAAAATTCCTGAAGTCGTTATTCCTATTATTTTTGTAAGGGGAACCACCCTGCTTCTCCTGCCAATTCAGAATAGCATTCATGTCGCCCATTAACATTAGCAGAACATTGAGATTGCTAATGAGTTGGCCAATATCATTCCACATTAGCTTACGGGCTTGTGTATTTGTTGAGGCATAAATGCATATTAGAAGCCAGCTGATACACTTGTCATAGATAGTAGTTGCAATCCAATGCTGGTTTGAAGAGATAACACTGAGCTGTAAATCCTGTCTCCACCACAGCCATAAACCCCCTGATCTGCCACTAGGATTAACATAGTGATAGGTGTTAATGTTATTTCTCTCAAAAAAGTGCCTTGTTTTGTCCAGAGAGGCCTTGGTTATAGAGATAAATGTGATGTCATGTCTTATGGAGTGGATCAGTTGAGTGAGATATGGAACTGTCGTTGATCCACCTATGCCACGACAGTTCCAAGATATTAGTCTCATTTGGACCCCCGCGGCTCTTTAGGGTCAGCCGCAAAGACCACAATATCAGAGGTGTTTAATACTCTTCCTTGTTTCTCCTCCTCTAAACTTGGTTGCCCAAAGTTGGAATTTGGGTTCATTTTCTTTGGTTTCCGGTGTAGCTCTGGTGCCTGGATATTGGATGGGATATTCAATTCAATTGGATACTCAAAAGGGGGGTCGAAAGTGTGAGATGGTATGGTATCTTGCTCAGCTTTCAATTTTTTTTCTTTTGTGGTGTTGTGTGTGCAATCTTCTGGTGGAGCTCTTTTCCTCTGGACATTAGAAAGAATACTGACAGTCAGCTTGGGGGGTTCGCCTGTTGGATAAAAGTGGTATGGTTTGAAAGTTTGGTTTGGGTTAGGCTTGTAGATGGAGATTCTGTGCTCAATGCCTAGGATTTTGATGGGAAAGGCACTTTATGGTGATGTGGCTGGGGGTGGATATGCAATGGCGTTGGTGGCATTGGTTGTAGAAGCTTGTGTCTAGGATTTTTTCCAGTGTTGTCCAGGCTGTCCATACTCTGTAACCAGTCTGTATCTGTTATAGGGCTAGGAGCAACATGCACTTGTATAGGAGCAGAGTAGTGATCTTTTGAGGATGTCCTGTCACTGCTAGGCTCTACTCTGCCTTAGTTGTTGCTGTCAGTACCAAAATCCAGTCGTTTGATCCTGCATTTTCCCTGGTCATCTCCATCGACTTCTAATCTCATCTCATCACTTCGGGTTCTGTATCTTTGGGTGACTGGTTCAGGATCAGGGGATTGGGTAGGGGTTTTACATGGGGAGGATAGGGTGGCTTTGAGCCAGTCGCCATATTTGAAATTCAAAGTTGCTTCCATTCTCTTCTTTAGCATGGGAGAGTAGTGGTCTTTGATCTGGGCTCGGCCTTCTTTCCAAGTTGAGCAAGTGTCAATTGAATGCTCAAGAATTCCACAGAAGTGATAGAAGTTTGGGAGCCTCTCATACCGAACTTGAAAGTTACGAACACTATTGTCAGGGAGTTTAGTGACTAACACAGACTTTAGGGGTTTCTTTATATCCAATCCAACTTTGATTCGAGCATAATTGCTCCACTTCTCCACCTCTTTGGGTATTAAAGGATGAGGATTTCCAAGTTGTTCAGCCAGTTTTGTAACAATCTGAGGTATGAGGAACTCCTCACGAATATCAAAAAATCTGACCCATAGATCCCCTCTCCTTGGGCTATATTCAGAAGGTGATGTATTTGGTCTGCCTCTTTCAACAAGGATCATTTCCCCTTCATAGAACTATGGAGTTCTCCTACAAATGGTGTCTACATCATCCAGGTTTGAAAGACGTAATAGGAACATGTTATCAAGGTAATCTAGGAACTGCCATGCCCCTTTCGGTTTTCACAGTATGCTTATCCATTCCCGGATGCCTGCTGGGCGGATTTTCTGGTGGGAGACTATTTTAAGGATTAGGGTATGTTTCCATCGTTCAGCTGTCTCAGAGTCTAACTCTAGATTAATCTCCCCCTGTTCTTGTGTTGCCATGAGTTGCTGGAATTTTAGGAGTATCTCTTCTTCTCCCCCCTCCATCTGGTACTGGTCCAGGTCGTTTGATTCCATCGAAGAGATGGGAGGATAGGGCTGGCAAGAGGTTAAGAAGGCAGAGACATTGGGGAGGAAGGTGGGGGGAGACTAGAAGACGGTGGGAAGAGTACCGGAAATTTGAAAAAACGGTTAAGGAGTGATGGGGGCAGAATCCGATTCGGCCCGTTAAAACAGCCCAATCGCTGGGATCAGCCAAACAACAATAGCAGTAGAGGCCCATTGGCAGCCTTCGGCCTGTTAGCGGCCCAGCAACCCTCGGCCCAACAGCAGCCCAGTGGTCCTCGGCCCGTCAGCGGCCCAGCAGCCTTCGGCCCATCAGCGGCCCAGCGGCCCTCGGCCCAGTAGGCTTCAGCCCACTAAGTGGCATCCGGCCCAACGGTGGCCCCTGTTGGGATCCAGACGGGACGCAAAGAACGCAGCGGAAACGAAGAACAAAAATTTATCCCGCCCGATGCCCGCTGATCCGATTCGGAACGAAAAACGCAAACCGAAAAACCGGGTTGGAATCTGATTACCGTGCGCGGATTCGAATCCGCTTCCGTTTCGGTTCCGTCGAGGCGATGCCGCAAGCCGCACAAGCGTCCGGCCTCCAGCGGTATCCACGCGATCCTCCGCGGTGGTTCGTCCTCGATCCCTCGTCCGTTACAGCTCGCTCGCTGAAGATCCGTCGCCGCAACGGTTGCGGAAATCCCGCCGACGGAAATTCCCGATTTTCGGGAATCACACGCGGCGGAGACGAAAGCTGTTCTGGTGCGCCGAACGGGACGCCCAGAGGGAAGGAGAGAAAGGGGGGATGACGGCCAGCAAGGGAAATCCTGGAGCTTGGCCCAGGATTTCTCAACAGCGTGTATATATATTAAGTCGGCGCGACTTTTCACAAAAGTCCCCGAGTTAATATAAATCCCACTTATGTACCACCGACTGAGAATCTTATTGCGTGTGACCCTCTAGGCCCATTTACCAGTCCGGTTTTTAGCCCGTTAAGTCCAATAACTAGTTATTGACTTATTGTAATTAATTAATATCTATATATTTGTAAGGACCGAGACTTTCGGATCCGGTTTTCGGGTCGAGCCCTGTAGTTCTGGCCCTGGTGAGGGGCGAGGGTTCTGAGTCGAATCGCGTCAGGCCCCCAAGACGCGTTTTAAACGGCGTCCACCGTGGCAGACGCGTTTCAGGTTCTGCCACGTGGGTGCCACGTGGACTGACTTTGGACCACGAGAGTACGGCCCTGTCAGGTCGTCTGAACGGCGTCTGTGTGGGTCGACGCCTTTTAGACTGAGACTCTGGGTGTGTCAGAGTACGGCCCTGACAAGTTGTCTGAATGGCGTCTGTGAAGGACGACGCGTTTCAGACTCTTGTCAGAGCGGCCGTCATGTCACCTGATAGGCGTCCGTGCAGGTCGACGCGTTTTAGCCAGTTTCTGGTTAACCCCGCGAGCCCTCCTTCTTTCCCTCATTTTCTCCGACTCTCCTCCTCCTCCTCCTCCTCCTCCTCCTCCTCCTCCCTCTTTTCCTCACACCATTTCGCCTCTCCCTCCACTCCATCCTCTACCTGGCTCCTACCCCTACCACCTCCACTTCCACTGCGGCGTTTTACTCTCCGGACGGCGGCCGACGTCACGGTGGGGCTAGGACGACCTCGGCGGTACCGGCGGCGGCGTGGGGCGAGACAGGCGGACGGCTTGAAGCTCGGAGGCGTTCGAGTGTCCGGTAGGGTGACGGTTCCCACGGCTTTGTGTTTAAATCATGTCTTTCCCCGTTTATGCATGTTGTGGATCCTTGGTTTTG
Organism: Zantedeschia hybrid cultivar; assembly: GCA_030544215.1. NCBI lineage: Eukaryota > Viridiplantae > Streptophyta > Magnoliopsida > Alismatales > Araceae > Zantedeschia > Zantedeschia hybrid cultivar. The sequence continues at coordinate 5,591,928 of JARZZO010000013.1, read as the reverse complement.
GGGGGTAGAATGAGCATGTTTAGGAGTTCTTTTGATGTTATGGGGGATTTGCTATGATTGAGATTTCCTACGGATTGTGTGCCCCTCTTTCTCCTCCGTTTTTAGGTATTTTGGGGTTGTTGGGTCGAAAAGGAGAGCCCTTGGGCTCATGGCAACTCTGGTTCCTGGGGTTGAAAGACGTCGTGCATGGACGACGCCTTTTCAAAGGGCGTCGGGCCATCACGACGCCTTTTAGACAGGAATCGCCTGACTGAGAGTCTGCCAGTTTGGGGATTCTGAGACTAAAAGACGTCATGGGTGGTCGACGCCTTTTGAATAGCGTCGGGTATCCATGACGCCTTTTAAGGCAGAAATCCCATGTTTTAAAGATTTCGGAAAATCCTGGTTTTCTGCGCTGAATGGCGTCTGAGGATGTCGACGCCTTTTAAACGGCGTCCTCTGGCGTCGACGCCTTTTAAGGCCAGATTCTGAAGACTGATTTATATGAACCTGTATTTGGAGCTTGAATGCCGTCGACCTCGGTCGACGCGATTCAAGACAGAATCTCACTAATGCATGCCAGTAAAATGTGTTCTTACTGCTAGATAGCTGGTTAGCACATGTTTTAGTGCACCCAATAGCAATGGATTCCTCATGATCGGATGGTCCTATGTGTGTTATGCGATCGCGGGCTTTTCACGTGACCGGATCGCACTGCGTTGGGTTTTCAGTTACTGTGGACTTGGAGTGACATTGTAGCACTTTATCACCCTGTGCTGGTGGGGGCGTGAGCACAACGCCGGTGGGGGCGTGGGCGGGGTGACGCCTAGTGAGAGAGGGTCACCTGGTGAACCCCGGGGTCAGCTAGTACCGGTGTCGGAGTGGTACATTCGGAGAGTCACTCATGCTGAGGGAAGGGATAGTCACCTGAGCCAGTTGGGCCGGAGTAGCGAGCGTGTTATCCGAGGGGCTGCTCCTTGGTCTCAGCGGGTCGAGGTTTTTCCCACCGTTGTTTGTACGGTCGGCGAGTTCTATCGAGACGGCAGTTGTGGGTTTTCTAACGGTTGGCTTAGAATGTGCATGATTATTATATTTCGACCGTATGTGTTTTCACGTAGAGAATTAGATATCGTACCTGCCACTACACTTGTTACTTTACTGTTAGCTGTACTTTACACTTGTGGGTGTGTGCGTGGGCAGTGGGGATCGAAGGATCCCTACTGAGTCTTGTCTTGAGACTCACCCCTGCGGTTTTCAGGTGAGGACTCCCAGCAGACTTAGAGCGGCGTGTGCGGCCGGGTGGTGTGCCTTCAGCGGTTGTTCCGGGGTATGCCCCGATGTAGTTGTTATTTATCTTTGGCCTGTATGTTTAATTATTTCCTTCTGTTGGAGAATGTAATTATTTGCTGTATCGAGTCGCATTGTAATAATTTTAATTCCTGCACTTTTATTTTAAGTCAATGCGATGTGAATGTTTAGCTTAGTTTATTATTTATTTCCCAGACTTACTAGATCCTGGTTTGGTCCCAAATTAATGATTCGGTACCCATTTAGTAATCGGATCCCCGATTATAGGGTGGCGGGTCGTTACAATTGGTATCAGAGCGTACGGTCTGGCAAATAAATAAATAACTAGGTTAAATGTTGGAAATTCGGCAAATAAATACATTATCCCGTACAGGCACGGCGGTAGCATAGGTTTTAGGACTCTAATTAGAACTCTTGATTTTGTAATTGTAGGCGAGTAGATGGCTCCCAGGAAGAGGATGCCAGTTATTCGAGAGCGGGGAGATGCCCCTAGTGGGTCCGAGGCAGGGAGGCCGAGTGTTGAGCAGTTTATGGAGGCCATGATGGATACTATGGCTCGATATCAGACTCGAGATCCTAGCGAGGGTTCTAGTACTCGGGGAGGGACCACAGCTACACTCGAGAGGTTCTTGAAGCTGAGGCCACCCCACTTCACCGGTCGTCCCGACCCTGACGAGGCCATTCATTGGCTTAGAGAGATTGAGAAGACTTTTGATACCATGGACTGTGCAGCAGTAGAGAGGACCCCGCTGGCTACCTTCATGCTGAAGGATAGCGCCTATGACTGGTGGACCACGCTGAAGAGTTTATCTTATGGGGACAGGAGTCTTAGGGAAATTTCTTGGGAGACCTTTGTCAAGGAGTTCAATGCACAATATTTCCCTAGACATGTCCAGCGAGCCAAGGAGAGGGAGTTTATGGACCTGACGCAGGGGAGTATGACGGTACTTGAGTACGAGGCGAAGTTTGTTTCGCTGGGACGGTTCGTGCCTTTTATATCTGAGGACGAGGTGCGTCGCACGGAGAGGTTTGTGGATGGGCTTAGGCTCAGTTTGAGGAACTTCGTGGCGTCCCATTGTTGTACAGACTTGGCGTCAGCAGTTAGGCGTGCAGCAGCTGTAGAGGCTCAGCAGATCCAGTCGGCCCGGGAGAGAGGGCAGACTGTTCAGGGGCCAGCGCGAGGCAGGGGTAAGGCAGCGGCACCGGCTCCTTCTGTCGGATCGGGATCGTCTTCTCTCGGCTCCCGATTCAGGAGATTCTTCAGGGGTGGTGGCAGCAGTAGTGGCAGCAGCGGCAGCAGCAGGCCCAGGCAGGGTCAGCAGAGTCAGTCTGCATCCAGTGCACAGCAGGAGCCAGCTCAGAGGCTTCCGGCTGTTTGTCAGCAATGTGGTGGTGCTCATGGCGGGACTCAGTGTCCCACTCTTCCCAGGAGGTGTTTTTCTTGCGGCCAACAGGGCCACCTGGCAAGGCAGTGCCCGCAGGGGCATAGTCAGGGGCAGGGTCATGGCGATCAGAAGAAGCCGAGGACTCAGGGGAGAGTGCTGGCTATCACCAGGAGGGAGGCTCGCGCGTCCAACTTGGTGGAAGGTACACTCTCTGTCCTTGGGAACTCTGCGCATGTGTTGATCGATTCAGGTGCTTCGCATTCTTTTATTTCCGAGCAGTTCCTAGATATTCTTTCTGCACCCGTTGATGAGTTGTCTGATGGTCTGATGGTTGAGGTTCCTTCTGGAGACTTCATGATATCTTATAACTGTTTGAGGAATGTTCCCTTGACCATTGAGGGTCATGTACTACCTGCCCAGTTGGTCGTACTTGCTATTCGTGATTTCGATATCATCCTGGGTATGGATTGGTTGGAAGCCTTTTATGCGGAGGTGGACTGCCACAGGAAGAGGGTGCGCTTCTCTATTCCGGACATCCCGACCTTCTTCTTCCAAGGTATTAGGCTTTCTTCTCGAGGTATTCTCATTTCTGCCTTTAAGGCACGGAGGTTGCTTGCTGGTGGCTGCGAGGCTTTCTTAGCCTCTGTTGTTGTTTCTGATGTTCGTGCTAGTCCGAATCCTTGGGAGGTGCCGGTTGTTTGTGAGTTCGTAGATGTTTTTCCTGAGGAGCTGCCTGGCCTTCCTCCTCAGCGACAGGTAGAGTTTACCATCGAGCTTGCACCAGGTACGGCACCCTTGTCTAAGGCCCCGTATCGGATGGCGCCAGCCGAACTCGCTGAATTGAAGGCGCAACTGCAGGAGTTGCTGGATAAGGGTTTCATTCGTCCCAGTACGTCTCCTTGGGGTGCTCCAGTTCTGTTTGTCAGGAAGAAGGATGGTTCCTTGAGATTGTGCATCGATTATAGGCAGCTGAACCAAGTGACAATAAAGAATAAGTACCCGCTTCCTAGGATCGACGATTTGATGGATCAGTTGCAGACAGCGAGGGTGTTTTCCAAGATCGATCTAAGATCTGGGTATTATCATATGAGAATCAGGGATGTGGATGTTAGTAAGACGGCTTTCAGGACTCGGTATGGGCATTATGAGTTTTTGGTTATGCCCTTCGGCTTAACCAATGCTCCGGCGGCCTTTATGGATCTGATGAACCGAGTCTTCAGGACCTACCTGGACCAGTTTGTGGTTGTGTTTGTTGATGACATTCTGATCTATTCTTCTTCTGAGGAAGAGCACGCTGCTCATCTTCGGGCAGTGTTACAGGTTCTGAGAGAACACCAACTTTACGCCAAGTTCAGCAAATGCGAATTGAACACACAATCACCTTCGAAGGTCTTCCGCTGGATCCGATCCTTGACTATTTGAGATCCCGTGTGTAACGACCCGCCACCCTATAATCGGGGATCCGATTACTAAATGGGTACCGAATCATTAATTTGGGACCAAACCAGGATCTAGTAAGTCTGGGAAATAAATAATAAACTAAGCTAAACATTCACATCGCATTGACTTAAAATAAAAGTGCAGGAATTAAAATTATTACAATGCGACTCGATACAGCAAATAATTACATTCTCCAACAGAAGGAAATAATTAAACATACAGGCCAAAGATAAATAACAACTACATCGGGGCATACCCCGGAACAACCGCTGAAGGCACACCACCCGGCCGCACACGCCGCTCTAAGTCTGCTGGGAGTCCTCACCTGAAAACCGCAGGGGTGAGTCTCAAGACAAGACTCAGTAGGGATCCTTCGATCCCCACTGCCCACGCACACACCCACAAGTGTAAAGTACAGCTAACGGTAAAGTAACAAGTGTAGTGGCAGGTACGATATCTAATTCTCTACGTGAGAACACATACGGTCGAAATATAATAATCATGCACATTCTAAGCCAACCGTTAGAAAACCCACAACTGCCGTCTCGATAGAACTCGCCGACCGTACAAACAACGGTGGGAAAAACCTCGACCCGCTGAGACCAAGGAGCAGCCCCTCGGATAACACGCTCGCTACTCCGGCCCAACTGGCTCAGGTGACTACCCCTTCCCTCAGCATGAGTGACTCTCCGAATGTACCACTCCGACACCGGTACTAGCTGACCCCGGGGTTCACCAGGTGACCCTCTCTCACTAGGCGTCACCCCGCCCACGCCCCCACCGGCGCTGTGCTCACGCCCCCACCAGCACAGGGTGATAAAGTGCTACAATGTCACTCCAGGTCCACAGTAACTGAAAACCCAACGCAGTGCGATCCGGTCACGTGAAAAGCCCGCGATCGCATAACACACATAGGACCATCCGATCATGAGGAATCCATTGCTATTGGGTGCACTAAAACATGTGCTAACCAGCTATCTAGCAGTATGAACACATTTTACTTGCATGCATTAGTGAGATTCTGTCTTGAATCGCGTCGACCGAGGTCGACGCCATTCAAGCTCCATATACAGGTTCATATAAATCAGTCTTCAGAATCTGGCCTTAAAAGGCGTCGACACCAGAGGACGCCGTTTAAAAGGCGTCGACATCCTCAGACGCCATTCAGCGCAGAAAACCAGGATTTTCCGAAATCTTTAAAACAGGGGATTTCTGCCTTAAAAGGCGTCATGGATACCCGACGCTATTCAAAAGGCGTCGACCACCCATGACGTCTTTTAGTCTCAGAATCCCCAAACTGGCAGACTCTCAGTCAGGCGATTCCTGTCTAAAAGGCGTCGTGATGGCCCGACGCCCTTTGAAAAGGCGTCGTCCATGCACGACGTCTTTCAACCCCAGGAACCAGAGTTGCCATGAGCCCAAGGGCTCTCCTTTTCGACCCAACAACCCCAAAATACCTAAAAACGGAGGAGAAAGAGGGGCACACAATCCGTAGGAAATCTCAATCATAGCAAATCCCCCATAACATCAAAAGAACTCCTAAACATGCTCATTCTACCCCCCAAAACCAAGGATCCACAACATGCATAAACGGGGGAAGACATGATTTAAACACAAAGCCGTGGGAACCGTCACCCTACCGGACACTCGAACGCCTCCGAGCTTCAAGCCGTCCGCCTGTCTCGCCCCACGCCGCCGCCGGTACCGCCGAGGTCGTCCTAGCCCCACCGTGACGTCGGCCGCCGTCCGGAGAGTAGAACGCCGCAGTGGAAGTGGAGGTGGTAGGGGTAGGAGCCAGGTAGAGGATGGAGTGGAGGGAGAGGCGAAATGGTGTGAGGAAAAGAGGGAGGAGGAGGGGGTCGCCGCCGTCGCCGGAGGAGAAGGAGAGAAGGAGAGTCAGAGAAAATGAGGGAAAGAAGGAGGGCTCGCGGGGTTAACCAGAAACTGGCTAAAACGCGTCGACATGCACGGACGCCTATCAGGTGACATGACGGCCGCTCTGACAAGATTCTGAAACGCGTCGTCCTTCACAGACGCCATTCAGACAACTTGTCAGGGCCGTACTCTGACACACCCAGAGTCTCAGTCTAAAAGGCGTCGACCCACACGGACGCCGTTCAGACGACCTGACAGGGCCGTACTCTCGCGGTCCAAAGTCAGTCCACGTGGCACCCACGTGGCAGAACCTGAAACGCGTCTGCCACGGTGGACGCCGTTTAAACCGCGTCTCGCGGGCTCGACGCGAAACAACATAGAGTTCCAGACCCCACTAGGGCCAGAACTACAGGGTCCGACCCTGAAAACCGAATCCGAAAGCCTCAGTCCTTACACCGTGGATAGGGATTCGTAGGTCAAGGTCAAAGTCCAGAAGTCCACCGACAAGGTGTCTTTGGTGTCTCAAGTCCAAGGATCAACCACGCTACTGTGACGATAAATCAAGCCGATTGACAGTCAGGTAAATTACCATTCGGCGATTCATGTCGGATCAGTTCAGTGAACTCATTCCCCAATGAGCACCTACAGGTTTACCATTGTGTCTCCACACTAGTAACTAACGAGATCAGTCACCCTCATCATATGAGCTGGAATAACCTGTACTAGTCTAACCGGATGTTTGATGTCCTTCTCAAACATCCTACGACTAGGAACAATTAAGAATATGTGTTTATAAGTCATCAGTCTCATTATTATGATCTCATCATAATCTGATGACTATTGCACATATTCATGGACTTCATTATGCGCAAATATAAATATGCCAATCTACATAATGAATTTAATGTCATTTATTAGTGAACCAGATTGAAATAGGTGCCTTATGATTAGCTTAGAGGACACCTATATCCATCAATCTCCCACTTGGACTCAAGTCAATCACTTTCGCATTTGATCTCCATCAAATCTAGGTGATGCTCACATAAAGTCTGTGACTAAGACTTGGTCAGGGATCTGCTAAATTATCTACATATAGAATATTTCCATTACGTTATTTCCTCTTAATTCTTTGTCTCTGAACCTGTGAAAGAGCCTCAGAATGTTCTGTAACTTCTGAAGAGACCATGGCTCGATCACACAATTCATTGTTCCCACTGTTGTCCTACAACGATAAGATGGTATCAGAGACCTTTTAGAACTACATTTAGTTCAGGGATGAACCTTTTTATCCGTACTGTTTGTAGACACGCTAATTTTGACATCATTTTGAGTAAATTTCATATCATACAATAATGCCTCAAAATGGTCTGATAATTAATCATTAATTAATTTTTATTAATCTTTTTAAGTGTCGGGTTTAACAGATGTGTTTAAGTTAATCAATTGAATTGATTTTAGCTCAAATTTGAGTTAAAATATGAAGAAATCTAAAAGACGTCTACCCAAGTGGACGCCATTTAGACTTTATTCTTATTTTAACGTTTAAATTTGAATTTTAATTTATTAATTAATTAACTAAAAGGCGTCTGGTAATGTCGACGCGTTTTAAATTTCCTAAATGGTTTTAACTTCTCCTCCGGATGTTTATCCTTATCTTAATTAGTCGAAAAGACGTCTACATAGATGGACGCGTTTTACCTAATAAAGATAAAGATAAGTTTTTCCGGATATTTATCCTTATCTTAATTAATCTGAAAGGCGTCAGCCAAGGTGGACGCGTTTTAGATAATTACAGATAAAGATGAATTAATCAGTATTTATCTGTCGGTTAAGATGGATAAATTCGGAATTTTTCAATGTTAATCTCGAACGCAAGAAATGCCTATAAATACCCTGCATGTTGAAGAGAGAAAAAAAAAAAAAAAAGAGAAGAGAATTGAATTGAGTTGAGCCATAGCGTTATAGCGAGTTGAAGATTGAAGCAACAACGTCGTAACGCCGGAGCGCTGCCATTCCCAGAAGTCGGCGTTCCTTTCAAGATCTTCATCCTTTCAAAGCTTCATCCGATTGGGCATAAGTTTTTCATTACTGCATTTTTCATCTTCATTAGTTTCATTCTTCATATTCACTTCATGCAAACACACACCACAGCATAATCTTTCAAAACCTACTTGACTAAAGGGGTTTCAAAGCCATTAAACAAGTGAGTTTGCTGTTTTAAATATACTTAAAATCATGATTAGTTCAGATACTGCTTCTACTTAAATTCTCATCATAATTCTTCGTTTTCTGTTTCTGTCTATGCTGCACTCAACAACAACAAGAGATCAAAAGGGGAAATCAAGCACAACTTCTGGACGATCCTCAACCTCAAATTCCACAGCAAGAACAAAAAGCAAAGAAATGGCTCTCTTTCTTCAGCCGGCTGAGGAAGGGGAACCAAGGACTCAATCTTCCGCGTTTGAAAGGTAGGCGATCATATCTCTTTTGAAACTTTTTAGTTAAAAGTTTCTGGCGATCACTGCATTTTAGTTGCTATTTTTAATAGGTTAGTTTACACTAAACAACATAGATATTTCATGTTAATCACACGGTCATTCTAAGCACCTACAGCTTTTTTGGCGATTACGGTGGGACTTGGTCTCGCCATCTTTTAGTTTCTTTTTGTTCTTGCTATCATCATATCGGGCACCCACGGTGCACCATTTATGTCTCTGGACACGTCCTCACCAATTGGTGAGTGTTTAGTTTAATTAATTTCCCTCGTGCACCACGTGCACACCCCAGTGGCAAGATCTTGCCCTCCCCTTGATTAACTCAAAAAGCTGTTTTTGTGATAAAAATGATGTGTGATTGATTGTTTTTCTAGTTGTTAGTTAGTAAATCATCCTGTTTAAAATCTGGAACTAAAAATTTTTGCATGAGTCGATTGTTTACTGCTTTTTACCTTGTTTGAGGAGGATTTCAACCCAGAAAATCCTCTTGGAAAACTGTTTCTGCGAACTGAAAAGCGTCCAGGATCGCTGACGCGTTTCAAACCGCGTCAACACCCCTAGACGCCTTTTAGGCTTCACAGTTTCTCTGCTGTCTGCATCTGCTTCTGCGAAAAATTAAGTTCTGTTTTGAATAGCATCGACTACCATCGACGCGATTCAGACAGTTTCTTAATTTTTTTTCAGTTTCCAGATTTCTGTGTTTTGAGTGCTAGCTACCCATTACTTACTAAGCATTAGAGGCCATCCAGGCCACAGGACATACGCATTGAGGCTAATACCCTCCTCTTCTTAGGAACACATTACTCGACGTCAGCAACTCTCTCTGATTGGGTTGGTCCCTTGATCAGACTAGAGAAGTTGACGTTGAGACCTCCATAAGTCCCCAAAATCAAGGTATTCCTCCTTGATCATCGGGCTGGTTGTACCAATTGAAGTCCTGGTTAGATTCTGAAAGCGTTGTGAGAGAAAGCCCTAGAGAATAACGGTGGAAATTGAACTGAAACTAGGATCCTTTCCCTGAGCGAAATTGTGGTTTAATCCAATTCAAATAACTCAACAAGGAATCCTAAAATCACGTTAAGCATCCACTTGTTTGATTAATCTCTGTACAACTTGTTTGATTAAATCTTTGAAAAGGGAATCTAACATCATGTTGCTACGATCAGGTAGGGACTTGAGTGTGGCTCCAGACGCCATGGTTAATTACGAGGGAGATGCTAATGCCCCTCGAGATTCTGAATACAACTATGAGAGTGGGAGAGATGCTGATGCCTCCCGTAGTTCTATCCCCATTCCGTATCGTCTAGATGGGAATGTTCGGACACCTCTTTTGCATCCACGTGATCAATATCCTGATCCTCCTCCGCATGAATATGCGATTCCTAATCCTGATCTTGAGGGGGACATAAATCAGAATGATCCCTCATCCTCTGATCCTACGGATCTCGTCAATGCTCTGGGAGTTCTTGCCTCCCGACTGGACCCTCAGCAGTTCGAGGCGATCCAATCTATTTTGAAGGGGAAGGCACCCATGCAGCCTGCCGAGCCGAACCCTGTGGCTCCCCCTACTGTTCCTCAGCAACCTTCTTTTCCTCCTCCTTATATCCATCAGGCCGTGGAGGGCCTTCATATTACTTCTCGGCCAGCTGGGCCGCAGCTTTCATCATCTAGGCAACCGGCTAGACCGCAAACGCCTGCTTATCAAAATGCCCTCGGGCATGGCGGAAGCTCTGTCGGACCTCCCCTCTATTGTCCACCCTGCCCAACGTACTCTAGGCAGCAGGCCTACCAAGTACCTCCTCCTCCTCCTCCTCCCCAAGCAGATCTGACCATACAAACGCTGCTGGCCAAAATGGAGCGTATGGATGAGCAATTTAATAACCTCCAGAAAATGATGGGGGTCAAAGCTGTGCCAGAGATCAGTCTACCGAGTCTGCCAGTATTCCATCTGCCACCCTCTGAGATGCCAGTATACCGAAAGTACAACGGTACTGGTAACCCCTTCACACACCTGAAGGAGTTCATGTATGAATCATCTTTCTGGCAGAATGATAAGAGGTCGTTGGCCTTCTTGTTCAGGAGATCTCTAGAAGGACCAGCCCTCAAGTGGTTCTTTTCCCTGGAACCCTCAGAAGCAGAGGATTACGGTATCGTTTCACGCAAATTTATTCAACGGTACCAGGACAGAGTTGCACCCTCCTTGTCTATCACGGACCTCATTGCAGAAAAGATAAAACCTGATGAGGAGTTTGTCAGTTTTGCTGACAGGTGGCGGGGTCTGGCTGAAAAGGTGAAGGATCACTTGTCCGAGTCCGAACAAGTGAAGATGTTAATTTCCAATGCCACGCCCCAGTTCAAGCTCGTCCTCTCCTTGAACAATTTGACTAACATGGCAGAGCTCTATGAAAGAGCACGGTACTGCCAGAATGCTTTCAAGGACGCTACATTCTCTAGCGTCTTTGATCCTCATAGACCTAGCAGGCCTCCGCCTCGGAAGCCTGCAGTGCCGAACTCTTCCAGCACAGGTCCGACTACCGAGGGCACGCTCTCTCATGAGCAAGTGAGTACCATGAACAATAACTCGCCCCAGTTCGTGAGGAGTCAGCAGCAGTACCAGAGGCCACAGCAGCAAGGGTACAGACAGCAGCAGAACCCCCAGTACCAACAACAGTATCAACGGCCCCAGCAGCCGAATCAGAATCAGAACCAGCAACAGCTACAGCAACAGCCGCAACGGCAACAGCAGTACCAGCAACCCCAGCAGCAGCAGTATCAGAACCAGCAACAGCCACAGTACCAACCACGCGCACCGCCGGCGTACCACAATGTCCCTCCTCCTGGTGACTACAACCAGCAAAGGAGACCTCCAGGCCCGAAAAGGGCAGAATATCCGGCACTCCCAGAATCCTTGGCCGATATCTTCAGTGCTTTAATGGAGGCTAATGCCTTAGTTTTGCCAAGGGAAAAGGTCGTCTGGCCTCAAAATGCCGATACGTCCAGGTATTGCTACTTCCATAGGCAACCTGGGCATACCATTGACACCTGCTTCCAATTCAGAGATTATATTCATGATCTCAACGAGCAGGGCGGCATAGACTGGGAGGAAATGAAGAAGTACATAACAGCCCTGAAGGCGAGAAGACCGCAACAGCAGCAGCAGCAGCAAGCAAGACCACCGGCACAAGCAGCAGCACCACCCAACATGGGCATAGTGCAGAATCCACTCCCGGAGCACCAGAACCAAAACCAGGTAGCTCCCATTCTAACGAACAGCCAGTCTGAGGCTGGTCGTGGGCAACAATGGAGGATAGAGGACTCTTCCTCTCTCTATTCAACGGGTCACGTTCAAAGTACCGCAGAGCGACTACCACGCCGCACCATCCACATACCCAGACCACAACCCGTCACCATTACCCCTCTACCCACACCCACATATCACTCGCCCTCACCCAATAACCCACTACCACTACCCACCTTCCTTAGACCCATTACGCCCCGCACTCCTACGCCTCCATCATATACCCCTCCGCAAACCAATAACGCGCCCCTTTTACCATCTAGGCCACTATTACGCGTACCATTTCCTACTTCACCTGCTACCACCTACCCATATATGCTCCAACCATCCAGACCGCTATTACGCGTACCATTCCCCACTTCACCAACCGCGTACCCATCTATCATCAAACCCTCTAGGCCTTTAATCCGCACCGCGCCATCACCACCTAACCCTACGCCATCACCACCTAACCCAACGCCACCACCTACGCATCAACCCTCTGCATCACTTACGCCACCCGATTCTGCGATACTCAAGGTGTCACCCGGATCCTCCACGGTTGAGGAACATGCGCTCCGGAGTGGAAGGATTTTCAACAAAGTCTTTCCTCAGTCCACAGTCAGAGACGGCCCATCACAGCCGACTGAGGAAGCCCATAATGAAGAGAGTGCACCAGGCACTCAATATGACTTGTTGAAACATCTGGACAGAACACCGGCACGGATCACTGTACTTGAATTGATTAAAAGGTCCAAGATTCACCAAGAAGCCTTAATGGAATACCTACAGAAGGTGATGGTTAACGAAGACGTGCCGGTAGAGAAAATTGCAGCACTACTAGTTCCTCAGGGGGATCAGCCCTCAATTACATTCCACACATTGGAACTAGCACCGCCAGCCGCCAGAAGCATGGCTCTGAGCATCACGGTCAATATCTGCAAGAAGGTCGTGGATGCATGCCTGGTTGATACAGGGGCCTCAATTAACGTTTTACCTCCGAAGACCCTGGAGCTATGCGGTGTGCCCAAGGAGAAATGGCTGCCTAGCCCCATCTCAGTTACGGCATATGACAATTCTACCCGTTCCCCTCTGGGAATGGTTTATTTAAAGGTGGAGCTAGGTCCAGTAAGTCATGCAGAGGTCGAATTTCATATTCTAGAAATCGACCCTTCCATAAATGCCATTCTGGGACGTCCTTATATCAAAACTCTTGAGGCGATTCCTTCTACGAATCACCAATGCCTCAAATTCCCTTATAAAGGACGAATTATTAAAGTGACGAGCATGCCGATCCTTGCTGCTGCTCATACCTTAAATATTAAATCTGCTGTTTTACCTGGCCGACAACCTTTTCTGTCGGTATTACAGGTCTACCGTCCAGTGGCTGATCCTTTGAAAGCCGCTACCATTTCTCCATACCCATTAAATGCTATCAAAAGGGGGAAGTGCATGAGTACCCCAGGATGGAGGATTATGATGAAAAACGGCTACGAGCCTGGGAAAGGTCTGGGCACACAGTTGCAAGGCAGGACCACTCCTGTTAAAGATCATCGGGCAGTACCTGGAAGCGGTCTGGGCTATAGGTCGAGGAAACTGAAGCAAGACAGGGTTCAGCAAGAAGATGGTCAAGCAATCTTGGAAACAATGTCCACACCACTGAAAGAAGGCCGAGATCCCTTAACATGGACTCTATATACACACTTTGTGAAAGGGCCCATACTTAGTCACGACAACACGGTGGTCATTACTTCATGTTTTGACTTCCATGACATATATGGGAGGGATTTGGCCAGACATTGTTCCGAATTACTGACGTACCAATCCTTGGAGGCTCTGCGGCCTATGAAGAGGAGAAAATTCCATGACCCTGAATGCGAATGGTACAGGTGGTTCGACCTGAGGGACCTATACATAGCACTGAACAGACTATTCCTGGATCCTGCAGAACCCAAGTGGCCACCGCAGATTGATGAACTGATTGAAAGCCCTGGTGCAATATTTGATAAGCGGATACTGCTATCTGAAGAAACTGATGAAGGGGAGCCAGATGACCCCTATGAAGCTGGTTATACAACAGATCTGCTCTGGAGGGGGACATATCCTTCACATGTCTTCATGCTCCATACTCTTTTTCGTACACTACTCTTGACCCCGACTTGGTCGCGGGTCATAATTGAAGATATTCCACGGGCCCCGCCCATTATGATAACTCTGTCCCCTCGGGACTTTATTCCACAACCTCCTCTCGACCTAGAGAGGATGTATGATTTGATCTGGGACATATTGCTATATGATCCCCCTAATCCTCTGGCCTTGGTGCCGCTTCCTCCGTCCGATTCCCCTTCCATTTGTATTCACTCCTGCTTCATATATAATTCCTCAGATATCCAAAAAAAAACGCCAATTTTACAACAAATTCTTCCCAAATCATTATCGAGGAAACATCTTACTTGTCCGATTACACCCCATCGCGCGGGTCCGTCGGTCAAGATTCTCTCCTAGATCTACTCTGTCCCTCCCCACGGGAGGATTCCCCTGTATTTCTACCTGTATCCCAGGATTTTCATCCTGCTTCATCTTCCTTAGGTTATGATAGGCAGTTTAGTGAAGTTAGGAAGTCTAGTTTTAGGCAGGTTAGGCAGGTTAGGAAGTCTAGGAAGCCTAAGGGTAGGCAAATTCCAGAAAGATACCTCTAGGATTTGGCTGATAAATGTTCCTTTTGCTCTTTAATCCCTCAGCTTTTAGAAGATCCAATTCAGATGCCAGAAGATTGTACAGATGATGAGTCAGTCAATGATGGGTACGGAGTATATGAGTTAGTACATGAAAAGGACCCCATTGTTGAAGATGAGGAAGATGATGAGGACGCAGCTGAGGCGTATGCCAGTGGAGTGAAGAGATTTGATGAACCTTCAGCTGCCGTAGAAGAGCCCACCAAAGAAATAAACTTAGGGACTGAAGACGAACCTAAGGTTGTCCTCGTTAGTAAAAATCTTTCTACAGAGGATGAGAAGGCAATGGTACAAGTGCTTAAGGATTATAGGGACACTTTCGCCTGGAGTTATGAGGATATGCCGGGGTTAGACTCATCTTTAGTTGAACACAGGTTAACATTAAAAGATGGAGCTAGTTCGGTCAAGCAAAAATTAAGGCGATTCCACCCGCAAATGGCTTTAAAGATGAAGGAATAGGTCGACAAATTACACAAAGCCAAATTCATTAGAGTTGTCCTTTATCCACAATGGGTGGCCAATATAGTCCCGGTTATGAAAAAGGACGGGAAGGTCAGAATTTGCATTGACTTCCGCGATCTGAACCGGGCATGTCCTAAAGATGATTTTCCATTGCCTCATATTGATGTACTCATCGATAACACTGCTGGCTATGAAACGTTATCGTTTATGGATGGATTTTCAGGATACAACCAGATTAAGCTGGCAGAAGAAGATCAAGAAAAAACGTCATTCACTACACCTTGGGGAACATATTGTTATGTCGTCATGCCATTTGGATTAAAGAACGCTGGAGCCACTTATCAAAGGGCTATGATGGCAATATTTCATGACATGATGCATATAGATTTGGAAGTGTATGTGGATGACTTATTGGTTAAGTCTAAAACGAAGGCTGAGCATGCCAAAGTTTTGGCAAGGGTATTAGAGAGATCGAGAGAGTATCAGTTGAAGATGAACCCCAAGAAATGTGTATTCGGGGTATCTTCAGGAAAACTGCTTGGATTCATTGTCAGCAAACGGGGAATTGAGATCGATCCCAATAAGGCGAAGGCTATCAGAGAAATGCCACCTCCCAAAAACTTGAAAGAGTTAAGAGGATTAATCGGGAGGTTACAATTTATTCGCCGTTTTGTCTCCCAGCACTCACAAAGGTGTAAGCCGTTTTACGAGCTTACCAAGCCAGGAGTCAAATTCAATTGGGACGATAAGTGTCAGGAGGCATTCGATGGATTAAAAAACTATTTGGCAAGTCCTCCTGTTTTGAGACCACCATCTTCAGGCAAACCATTGATACTTTATATTTCAGTCCTGGATGATGCAGTAGGGGCTGTCCTAGCACAAGAAGATGAAGAAGGAAAGGAGAGCGCAGCCTACTATCTCTCTAAACTTCTCAACCCCGCTGAACAGAGATACACGGCGATGGAGAAAACATGTGCCGCATTAGTTTGGGTTGTGCAGAAATTGAAGCATTATTTTCTGGCCCATGAAGTCCATCTCATCGCTAGGATGAATCCGATCAAATTCCTTCTGGAGAAATATGTTCTTACTGATAGGTTAGCGCGATGGCAAAGCTTTCTATCCCAATTCGATATCATTTACATTCAACAGAAAGCGATCAAGGGCTATGCCATAGCAGAACATCTCGCTCATCATCCCCTTCCTCGATTTGATCCAGTGCGATCAGAGTTTCCGGATGAGGAACTGATGTCCGTAAATCAAATCAGAGATGATATGTGGACTCTGCATTTTGACGGAGCTCTGAATTCTCATGGAAAGGATATCGGAATCGTTCTGTTATCACCTGAAGGTGTCACCATTCCACAAGTCTTTCAGCTTGACTTTCCAGTCACCAACAACATAGCTGAATACGAGGCACTTCTTGCTGGCCTCGAGGTTGCTCATTTTCATGGTGCAACCAAACTCAGGATTATAGGTGATAGCCAACTAATTCTTCGCCAAGTGCTGACCAAGTATCGAACTCTTGATCCCAAGCTTAAGCCATATCAAGAACTTACTTCTGCTTATTCAAAGCTTTTCACAAAATTGATCTTTGTCCATGTCCCTAGAAATCAAAACATCCTAGCTGACGCTCTAGCTTCACTTGCATCTTCCCTTGATTTTCCTATCAGCAAGCAATCTGAATCAATCATAGTTCATAGGCGTCTTTCACCCGCCGTGAAAGACCCTTCATTTCTTAGAACTAAGGAGAAGTTGC
This sequence comes from Zantedeschia hybrid cultivar, assembly GCA_030544215.1. Classification (NCBI taxonomy): domain Eukaryota; kingdom Viridiplantae; phylum Streptophyta; class Magnoliopsida; order Alismatales; family Araceae; genus Zantedeschia; species Zantedeschia hybrid cultivar. The sequence continues at coordinate 5,575,216 of JARZZO010000013.1, read as the reverse complement.
TGAAGAAATTCAAAGATGGAAGTATTGTGGAGAAAAGAGAAATCATGTTGATGGAGCTGTTAGAAGAGATGGATGATGAACAGAAGCCATGGTATTATGAAATTGCAAAATATTGTGAAGATCAATCATATCCTGAGGAAGCTACAACTGAGGAAAAAAGAGCTATCAGGAGAGTTGCTCAACGATACACCCTAGTTGGGGGAGCACTGTACAAAAGAGGTTTTGATGGAGTTCTTCTGAGATGTTTAGACGAAGATGAGCTTTGGAAGGTTATGGAAGGAGCTCATAGTGGAGTTTGTGGTGGCCATGTCAATGGACAGATGCTAGCAAAGAAGATCCTTAGACAAGGATTTTATTGGCCAACCATGGAAGAAGATTGTGTAGGATATGTCCGTAGGTGTGCTAAGTGTCAACTTCACGCCGACAAAATTCATTCTCCTGCATCTTCACTCCATCCTGTTTCTTCCCCATGGCCTTTCTCCATGTGGGCTTTCGACATTATTGGACCTCTTGGTAACCCAGATTCCGGCATCAAGCAAAAATCTTTCATTCTCACGGCAACGGAATACTTTACCAAGTGGACAGAAGCTGAAGCATACGTGGAGATCAAAGCATCAACCGTCTGCAAATTCATCATGAAGAACATCATCACAAGATTCGGAATTCCAAGTACCATCGTCACCGACAACGGACCGCAGTTCGTGTCACAGGAATTGAAGGACCTCTGCAACAGGTATAAAATTGCATTGCATCATTCATCTCCTTATTATCCGCAAGGCAATGGCCAAGCAGAGGCAACAAATAAGACTTTGATAAAAATCATCAAAAAGACGTGTAAATCTAACAAATTCGCCGACTGGCCAGAAAAATTGGTTGAGGCTCTATGGGCCTACCGAACTTCTATCCGCACGCCCACTGGACAAACTCCTTATTCCTTAACATTTGGAATGGAGGCGGTAGTTCCATATGAGATCCTTATACCGTCATTAAGAGTACAATTGAACAAGGAATTTTCCATTGATGAACATCGTTCAGCACTTCTTGCTCAATTGGAACTTTTAGACGAGAAAAGGTGGTCAGCTGCTAATCATGCAAAAGCCTATCAAAACAGATTAGCACGTTTTTATCAAAAGAAAGTCATTGAACGAAAGTTCAAAGTCGGTGAGATGGTCGTTAAAAGAATTTTTGTAAAACCTGGTGGTCCGCGTTCTAAGCTCCAACCCAATTGGGAAGGACCTTATGTTGTATCGCACGCTTTTCCTGGTAATGCTTATCGTCTTATTAATGCAGAAGGAGAAGAGCTAAATCATCCCTGGAATGGTTTACACCTTAAGAAATACTACCCTTAAGTTAAAGAGTCGATCAGTATGGTACAAAGACCAGTGGAATCAGAAAATTTATAAACTCAAATTTCTTTGTTAGTCTGAATAATTTAACTTCAAACCCATTACCGCACACACTGATACGTTTGATTCGTGAATAACAAGAGATGCCAAGTCCTAAAGAATATCAAAAGCTTGACCAAAAGTATAAAGTACAAATCATTCGTTTTAAAGTAAAATTCTGTTTTACACTCGGCCCATGATGTCGGAACGAGGCTTAGAATAGACTACCAAGAATACCCGCCATCTTAGTAGGAGGCCGTCATAAAAAAAATGGGGGAGATCCGTTCCAAAGCAAAGAAAAGAAAGAAAAGAATAGAAAAAAAAAAAAGGAAAAGGCAAAATTCAAAATCAAAAGGCCAATACACTACAAACGTTACATCAAGGCCATGAAATGAAACAAAAGGGAACGCAAGGTCGATAAATACCCCAGAAAGAAAATGACCGAACCCCAACAGATATTAGGGTTGGAAAGGGACATCTTTTTAGGTCTCCGGAACCTTCTCATGGGCTTTCTAAATCTATTCTTCTTTTCTTTCTAAAGAAGTGTACTTCAAACTTAAGGAATGGCTTAGATTGACTAAGGGTCAAATCATCAAATGGGATCACGAATGGAAACACAAGTTCAAACACGATGGGTTTTAAGTTAAGTTAAAGAACAATTTGGAAATTAAGTTAATAAATGAATATGATCTTTTGATCTAAGTACCATACTGGTCTTTTAGTCAAAAAAAAAAAAGTCAAAAAAAATGTATATGTCAAAATTCAAAAAAATGTATATGTCAAAATTCAAAAAAAATGTATATGTCAAAATTCAAAAAAAATTGCATATGTCAAAATTAAAAAAAATTGTATAGTCAAAAATTCAAAAAAAAAGTACATATTTCAAAAAATTCAAAAAAAATGTACATTTTTCAAAATCTAAAAAAAATACATATTTCAAAACCCAAACAAAAATGAATATTTCAAAACCACAAAAATATTTCAATTAGCATTTGCTTGTTGCATTTAATATGTTTCATTCCTTTTATTTTTCAGTGAGCATATGTTTGCTTGCATGTTGCATTTTGCTTAAGTCTGATTACTCTTATTACCTTTGTTAATAAAGGCTATGCCCCTTGACTATTTATTCAAGGAAAAGATTGATTGACCATTTGATTGGTCAGGCAAGGGGCTAAGCCTAAATAGATACTTAACCTGTTTGTTAAGTGATGCAAGATAAGCACAGGAACACGAGATTGGAGCCCAAAAGTTTCATGTATATATCAAAAGTGTTTTATACATGATATGTGAAAGGAAAAGAAGCACATAAGCCCTCAAGGCTGGCTCTCCCCTCCGCCCTCATCTAACTGGCTCTAGGCCTCGTCAGGCGCGTCTGGAGCTGGTCCTCGGCTAGGAGGTGGAGGTGGCCCCATCGTGCTCGGCCCCGCCTGGCCAGAAGACACGGCAGCGCTGGCGGTAAAAGCGCTCGTCAAACCGCGCTCCTGCGCACGCTGTCGAGCACGCCTGTACCTCTCCTCCACACTCCGGCGCTCGTGCTCTGCAATGCCAAGCTGGACCCGAAGAGCGGATATCTCAGCATCCATCCTCTGCCGCTCCTGCCTCTCCCGCTCTCGCTCCTCGTTGATGACCTCCAGGCGAGTCTGGAGGCGCGCAAGATCTCCAACCGAAAGTCGGGCCACCTGCTCCTCTAAAGCTCGGATCCGCTCTGCATCAGCCTCGGCACGAGTCGCTGTAGCATAGGCATCCGCTTCAGCCCTCTGAAGGGCTTCTTGGAGCTCAGCTACCTGCAGAAGAAGATTTTGTTAGTTCAAGACAATCAAGTAAATCAAGTCAAATTCAAAAATCAAAACTTACCCGAGCAGCACGGTCCTCCTCCGCAAGAGAAGCCCGGTGGATGGCAGAGGCGAGCTGACTCTGGAGGTCAGCCAAGGCAGCATCGTGCGCGGCGAAGGATGATGAAGATGAAGCTCCATAGGTAGGGGGAGCCGCCTGGGTGTAGACGGCTCGCTGCACCAAAAGAACACTGTCAGTGATTAATCGCCAAAACAATTAATTAATTAAAACATGCATTCATATTCATTCATACATACCAGATCGAAGAGCTCTTTCTGGACCTGTTCGAGCTGGGCCTCAGCATCATGTAGTCGGGCCCGGAGGTCGATGATGACCGCATCACGAGCATCCTGCAAATCACATATACATACATTCATTCACCAACATAAATCAAGATAATAATAAAATTAAAGACGCATGAATGCATACTTACATCGAGTGGTCAGAGGAGCCGCAGCTGGTCGGCATAATGAACCCGGTACTGCTGGAGGTAGCCCTCGCTACTCTCCGCACGGGACTCCACTCTGGTGCCCCGACGGTGCCAGTCCTCGTACTGCTCCGGGAACTTGGCACGCCAGTCGGTGAGGGATTGCTTGCCCCTCATGCTCCTTCCCACACCCTCCGGGACCTCTTCATCTATCCATTTCTGATGGAGACCCAGCGTCCTCATCACGAGACGGAGGCGGAGGGGCTCGATCTCGTTGAGGCAGTTCACCCACATATGCCTCCCAAATCGCCTCCTGCCAGCCGTCACCCATGGCTGACCTTCCTCGTTCATGCCCAGATACGGGCGCCAGATCACCTGCATATAGGTTAGATGCATTCATAAATAAATTGCACTTAAGGAATAAAGAATTGCATTTAATAAAAAAAATTGAACAAGTTAAAAACTTACCAATAGCTCTGGATAATCCAGAAACTGACGGCGGAAGGCCGTCAGCTGATGGTGCTGCGGAGCTGTGTCCACAATTGGCTGCCAATGGCAGGCCAATGGGACGGCATCTGGACGAACAATTCTCGCTCTGCCGAGCGGGAAATAGTGGTAGCTCCACACCTGCATGCATAAATATATAAGTTAGAAAAAGCATCATATCATATTGCATATCATGAATAAATAATAAAATATTTAATACCTGGAGGAACGGCGAGAAGTCGCTGACAGTAGTCTCGCGGTCCGGAGTGACCGCGGATAGATCTGCAAACAGGTGGGCCAGGAGGGCCGCACCCCAAGCGTATTCCCCTAAGCTATCTAGATCATCTAACAGATACAAAAATCTACAGTGGATATGGTCGCCCTTTGTACCGAAGAGCAACCGACCGAAGAAAAAGACAAGAAAGACCCTAAGCTGTCGGTCTACCTCCTCTACCTGGCTAGGGTCCCTACAGTAGATGGCAGAGGACGACTCTGCTAGCTTGTCCCTAAACTCCTCCCGGGTCTCGTCAGACCGACGCCGGGGCTCGTCTAGACCTAGGGCAGCCTCTACTTCTACCCTGGGGACCATCCTGGATTCTCTGCCCATGCTAGACACCTCTATCCCTAACAAGGCCTCTGCCAATCCTCGATAGTCGGGGTAAGTCACCCCACTCACTGGTCGGCCCTCTACCCGGAGGCCGGTGATCCTGGCCACGTCCTCTAGGGTGGGGACCATATGTCCCCACGGCATTAGGAAAGCCCGGCTTTCCGCATGCCAACGCTCCCTGAGCGCCTGCAACAAGACTAGATCGAGCCAAAATGGCTCGATGTCTAGTATCTCGCCGAACCCCATCCGGCGCAGGCGCGCCTTCTGGAAATCCGGGAGCCCTCTATAAGCCCCTATAACTAGGTCCCAAGAGATCCTAGCCCTCATCACTCCCTGCAAATAAAAACAACAAAAAAATAAGGTCAGTAATTAATAAAAACAGGAAAATTCACTTTCTGTTTTGAAAGGCGTCAGCATACACAGACGTGTTTTAAAACACGTCCACATGAATTGACGCAATTCAAAAATATTTTCTAATAATTAAAAAATTCAGAATTTATCTTGAAAGACGTCGACCAAGGGTGACGCCTTTTGAAAGGCGTCACCTGGTCTGGACGCCTTTCAAGTCCAGATTCCGGGTTCCTTCATGAACCCCTTTCTCCCCTCTTTTCCTTGTCCATTCATTCCACAGGAGACTCACCGTGTGGAGGTCGCCCTCCTCTTCCTCTTCCACCGCCATGGGCGCCGGTGGAGGGAGCTCCTCCTCCAAGAAGGCCGCCGCCTCGGCTAGCGCCGCCGGTACCTCCTCGGGAACTTCTTCTTCTTGCCTCCGCCTCCTCTTGGCCAAGGCCTTCTTCTTCCTTGATCCTTCGCCGTGTTCCATAGCTCTAGAGAGGGAGTTTTTGAGGGAGAGATCACCGGAGAGATCGCCGGAGCTCAGTGAGGAGAGAGGAAATTTTTGTGAAAGTGAGGAAGAAAGGAGGGCCTTCGCGGGTCTGTAACGAAAAGAATGAAAGGCGTCGACTCAGACAGACGCGTTTTAAGGCGCATAAGTTGAGGCAGTAAAGGACAGCTGTTTGAATTGGTTGAAACACGTCCACATGGGTAGACGTGTTTCAGGTTCTGTTCAGAGCCGTACACAGGAAAATCATTAAAGGCGTCTTGACTACTGGACGCATTTCAGGGAATTAATCATGGAATTAATGGTAGAATCCTGGGAAAAGTAGGAGAGAGAGTTGAAAGACGTCTAACGATGTAGACGCGTTTTAAGCTTAAATTGGGTTTTTAAGGATTAAATTGAATTTCGGGAAAATAATTATAGTTTGAAAGGCGTCTTTCTGAGTGGACGCGTTTTACATTTTACAGAACCCGAATTGTTGAATTTTCAGGAAAAATCAGGTTTTTACTTAAGGAAAAATCATGTGCACATCACAGAAGGTTGGGGAAAGATTCTAAGGCATGAAAAATCGTTCTTTATTCAATGGAATCAATCTTTATTACATCAAAATCAAAAAGAGAAAGAGGACATTCAAGGGAGAATATCATGAAGACCTTTAAGATAAGGAAATTTCAATCATTTATCTCTGTCTTTAGAGGATCTTACACGATAGCTAAAGCCAAGGTTCCATAGAGTAATGATGATTTGTATGGCTTCATAATCTTCATCGAACTCCAAGTCGCGCTTCTTGATTGGAAGTGTGGGAGAGAATTCAGGAAACTCACGACGAGCCAAGCTAAGTTGAGTAAGGCACCGGTGTGGATTGTACAACACAAACTCAGTGGCTCCAATTAACTTGAGATCCGCTCCTGTTGTACGGCGCACCCAAACTGGTTTTCCAATAAGAGCAAGTGGAGACGAGTCGAATATGTCGGATGTCATGAGCTTCAAATACTCTCTCTAGTCGGCTCGGGTCTTGAGTTTTGGAACCTTGTTGACCATGTACTCATTGAACTTTACAATATTAGCAATGCAATGAATTGGACTATTCAAGAAGATCTGAGATAGATTCAGAGGCCTTTTCTTGCTATGCTCGAATTTGAAGTGAAGTTCAACCCACAAAGCAAAGAGTAGCATGCATCTATATGGAGGACGACCCACAGAAGCAGCAGAAAGTCCACTGTAGAGATATGCTAAGAGAGCAGTGCTAATGGATTTACCTTCGAAAATTGCGCAAATAGCACTAATTTGATCGTCTTCCAAGATGTTATCCTGTGCAGGAAAGAATAAGGCACCGGCAAGGCATGTAACGAGAGCTTTTATTACATCCTCCGCCTCATCCTCCCTTAGATCTTCAATTTCATAAAGAGTCCACTCGGCTAGTTTTGCAAGATTGATCCCCTTCTTCGTGAGGCATCCTTTAGCTTCTGAAGGATCCTTCATGATCGATGTCAATAACTGTTGACCGGTGATTCTCTCTTTTGTCAGGGCTATCTTGTCTCGGTTGTCTCTGGTCTTTGGGAGACCTAATAAAAGTTCCGCCTCTTCTAAAAGGATTGTGCATTCGAAATCTTGGAAGAAGAACGTATGAGTTTGGGGATGCCACCACTCGATCAAGGCGCCCATAGCCGCCCAGTCTACGTTCGCACTCTTGTAATTCTTGGCGAGTACTACAAGTCCTTGAAGATCCCACTTGGATATGAACACTTGCATAGAAAGCTTAACACTTTTTGCAAGTTTACGAATCCAAGGGAGAGACGTGAACTTTCTTGGGCCAGGAAACATGGGGTAATTCTGAAAGAAAAATAAAAAGGGAGCTTGATGAAGTTTGATGAAGAGCATGATGGAAGACATGAAGAACATGAAAGAAAGTTGATTGGACTTACTTGAAGGTTGGGGTTTCTTCCATTAAGATGATTCTCTATGTCTGCAAACTTCTCTAGAGACATCTTCATCTTCTTGTTTGAGGAATCCATCTCTCTTTTTCGGAGTTCCTCCTTCTTGAAGCTTGGGAAGCTTGAAAACCTTGAAGAAACCTTGAAAATTTGGAAGAAAACTCTCCTTTGGATCTTTGGATTATGATAGGATTGCTTGGGAATAACCTAAGGATGTTTATATAGGAGGAATTGCAATCTTAAGTAGACCTTTTCCGGATTGGAAAAGGGATGTGCATTGATAGAGTTGGAGTTCGGGTAGAGAACAACCAGAAACATGTTTCTGTGAGTAAAAGGCGTCGAGGAGAACTGACGCGTTTCAAAGTTAAATGGCGTCTGCGCGACACGACGCGTTTTAGCTTTTATATGATTTTCCCGAAATTCTGTGGATTTTAATGTTTAAATTGAATATTTGTTTGGAATTACTAATAATTTTGATTGCAGAAAATTCAAGAAAGCCTGAGCAAAGCTGGAAATGTCAAGAAGATCACATTGTGGAATTCAGGAAGTCCCAACCGTGGCTAAAAAGACGGTTATTTCTACCCTTGTACTCTTCTATGTAAAGCATTTGCATTATTATATGATAAATATTTATTAGAGCATATCAAGGACCTTGTGGTTTTGATGAAACTGGAATTTGAGTTCCCCTTCAACAAAAACAATGATAATTCCAGAGGATTCTTAATCGCACGGATAGGCCGTTGGGTTGTTAATTAGTGAGGACGATGGTTCCACTTTTGTGAAACGGTGCGTGGATAAAAGAGCTTCGGCTTAGCACTGAATTACAAGAATTGGTATCTTGACCCATTAATGACAATTTAACAATATTATCCTTGATTAATTTATATTTTATTTGACTTTATATTTTTCTTTTAGCCCAGCATGCATCATGTAGGACTTTGAAATCATTGAGATAAGAATTAATTACTGATTAAGTTTCAGACCATTAATAAATAACTTCAACATGATATGAAATATTCCATTCTGAATTGAGTATCTTGATTATCTTTGAGGTTCGCTTAAAGATATCCTTGGAATTCTATCCTTGATTGGATTCTTTATCCAATATTCTTGTTTTCTTTTAAGATCCATCATGGTTGTAGCACGTCCACATTGGCTGGCAAACGCTCCCCATGATGAAACCTGCAGTGTCTACGACCTGGGGTACTTCCCACTCCGAGGAGGTTGATCGACCTTATTTTGTTTCCTTGTCTACCTCATCCAGACAGGATTAATTCCATTGATCTCCTTGAGCTATCTTCATTGATAATTTTGAGAAAAATTCCAGTCATGTGATGTTAAGAGCGTGTCTCATCACACCTTGGCATCACCTTTTCAGTACATTCCATTCCATTTCACTCCCTTGCAAAGACAATGCCAAGGTGAGGCAGCTGTAGACACGCTAATTTTGACATCATTTTGAGTAAATTTTATATCATACAATAATGCCTCAAAATGGTCTGATAATTAATCATTAATTAATTTTTATTAATCTTTTTAAGTGTCGGGTTTAACAGATGTGTTTAAGTTAATCAATTGAATTGATTTTAGCTCAAATTTGAGTTAAAATATGAAGAAATCTAAAAGACGTCTACCCAAGTGGACGCCATTTAGACTTTATTCTTATTTTAACGTTTAAATTTGAATTATAATTTATTAATTAATTAACTAAAAGGCGTCTGGTAATGTCGACGCGTTTTAAGTTTCCTAAATAGTTTTAACTTCTCTTCCGGATGTTTATCCTTATCTTAATTAGTCGAAAAGACGTCTACATAGATGGACGTGTTTTACCTAATAAAGATAAAGATAAGTTTTCCCGGATATTTATCCTTATCTTAATTAATCTGAAAGGCGTCAGCCAAGGTAGACGCGTTTTAGATAATTACAGATAAAGATGAATTAATCAGTATTTATCTGTCGGTTAAGATGGATAAATTCGGAATTTTTCAATGTTAATCTCGAACGCAAGAAATGCCTATAAATACCCTGCATGTTGAAGAGAGAAAAAAAAAAAAAAAAAAGAGAAGAGAATTGAATTGAGTTGAGCTATAGCGTTATAGCGAGTTGAAGATTGAAGCAACAACGTCGTAACGCCGGAGCGCTGCCATTCCCAGAAGTCGGCGTCCCTTTCAAGATCTTCATCCTTTCAAAGCTTCATCCGATTGGGCATAAGTTTTTCATTACTGCATTTTTCATCTTCATTAGTTTCATTCTTCATATTCACTTCATGCAAACACACACCACAGCATAATCTTTCAAAACCTACTTGACTAAAGGGATTTCAAAGCCATTAAACAAGTGAGTTTGCTGTTTTAAATATGCTTAAAATCATGATTAGTTCAGATACTGCTTCTACTTAAATTCTCATCATAATTCTTCGTTTTCTGTTTCTGTCTCTGCTGCACTCAACAACAACAAGGGATCAAAAGGGGAAATCAAGCACAACTTCTGGACGATCCTCAACCTCAAATTCCACAGCAAGAACAAAAAGCAAAGAAAGGGCTCTCTTTCTTCAGCCGGCTGAGGAAGGGGAACCAAGGACTCAATCTTCCGCGTTTGAAAGGTAGGCGATCATATCTCTTTTGAAACTTTTTAGTTAAAAGTTTCTGGCGATCACTGCACTTTAGTTGCTATTTTTAATAGGTTAGTTTACACTAAACAACATAGATATTTCATGTTAATCACACGGTCATTCTAAGCACCTACACTGTTCCAATAACAGTATCACTTGTTTATGTCGTCACCTTAACATCGAGTTCTGGATTGGAACTCTTCCGATCCATTCCTTTCTACTAGAAGGTTGAATTCATTATTTGACTTGAAATTTGAGTCAGTGTGACCTCATAGTTTCAAATCATCCTCTCTATTTACGTGAATGCATCATTAATACTTCTCAAGCGCTTAATGATGCATTTCACTCCTGTATCCTTTTAAGGAACCTTTTCTTTAAAGGAATAAATTCCATATCTCAACAATTGAGACTTGTTATGAAATTTATGCCAAACATCTTGATATACAGGTCAATATAATATCCCCACCGATCTATCTTAATAGATTCGTATTCCAATACGTAGGATATTATAACTAAATCCATTATGGAGGAAAATATGGTTAACAATGCTTTCACTAATAGTAACATCCTGAAGTCATTCTTAATGACTTTGATGTTATCATCATAAAGCATTATTAAAACGACCGTGCTCCCACTGTCCTTTTTGAACACACACAATCCGTGATCATTCTTAATGATCACATAATATTTGACTATTAAGTCAAAGCTTTTACTACAACTTAGGAAGTTTCAGTTTGATTCAAAATAATTTTGAAATCATAACTTGCTTCCTGGATATTCTAAAAGCTTTAAAGGTGTATCATATACATCTTTACCTCAATCACATTGAGAGGACGCTTTTAATATCCAACTGTCATCATCTTATGATTGGCAGTATTGACAAGTATAATTCTAATAAACTTATCAATCTCAAAGTTGTAATGACGGAGAGCATCATTATCATAGATTTTAGATCATAATCTATTTTGAGCTTCTCTCACCTTGCTAAATCAGATATGTCAAACATATCCTTCTAGTCACTGAGAGAATCTCAAAAATCTATGAAGCTCTCTGAAGTGTGACATGAGTGGTTCCAAACAACTAAAGATTATCTAATAATCTTATGTTAACTTGTGAATCTAGAACATCTTCTAGTTTTATCAGCTCCCACTGTCTTCTTTGAGGACATATTCCTCTTTACATAAGACAGTTTTTCAGGACGACAATTATTTCATTATCGCCTAGCCAATAAATGTAATGTCCAAACTCTTTAGACATTCACAAATTCACATCACGGTAATACCTGACTTTTAAATCAGGTTTGTTCATAACTCACACCTCATATGAATTATTTGGTTTCCATATCTTATATGGACACACACTGACTTACTTGGAACCATTTTTAAAGTATGGATATCTAATGTTCATACTCATGCTCAAAAGGACAAGAATTAGGCAAATCTTATTATGTATTGCACTATATCTTAATAAGGTGCAATTCCTCATTCTATCATATTGCTATGATGCACAATGAGGATCAATCGAGCGAAGATACAATTATCTTCTTAATGATTTATATGAATCATATACCTAAGTATTAGTTTCTTTGATCAAATCAAAAATTCTAATACTTCATATTGATCTTATACCTTAATCTCTCAGATATATTCGTCTTGTACTTCAGTAAGTACATGCAGTCGAATCATTCCAAGAGTGAATTATAAGGTAAGTCAATAGTAGTGATTATCTTTGGCCTTTGAGCTGTTTACATCAATATGCATCAGCAACAACAATTTCTTATTGTACAATCCTGTGTACAATACCATAGATAATCAGGACTCACACAGTTCATTTCTATAGGAGACTAGTGAACATTCATCACATGAAATGTCACTTCAAGAATCTATAATGCATTGACTGATTTGAACAACTATTATTCTTTTCAATCAATGTTATTCTTGATTTCTTATGCAACTAAATAACAGTTATTCAGTTTCATATTTGACTCCTATAGATATACAAAGATTTACTGTCTAACAGTAATCTATGAATATCATGAACAATAGTTGAGTCTAACTCAACACTTACATTTTCTCGATTTCCTTTTACTTGTCTATGTCTGCACACTATCGCAGCTCTGGGAATCATTTCCAATATCTCATATTGGATACACTAATTCTCCATTAGACATGCAAAAGACGATAATAAGAATATATGAAACTCCTTTCAAGTTCCATATTCCTTTTTGCCTTTACCAATATCCTTATATTGGTGGCAGTGGGAGAACTGCTACTTCTCTATCTCAGCTGACTTTTCTTTATCCTTTCAGGTGTGGATTCGATCGTTTAAAATCTTACCACTTGCCTTTCTCAAAGGCATATCATGAATATCTCTTCATCTTGGTCTATCCAAATAAGAGATTTCATGACTATCATTGCCTTTCAATAAGGCATACCATGAGTACCTCTTCACCTTGGTCTATCCAAGTAAGAGGATTCATGATATCTGATTAGGATAGTGACTTTCACTTGGTCCTGAAGACACTCTTCAGAGTTTTTCTAGTCAGTCTGAGTATGAGAAGTATCGGCATCCAACATGCCAAAATCTCGAATAGACGACATATTAGTGATCGAAGGAAATAACACAATTTAAGCAGATAGTTCTGATAATTCAATTATGGTCTTTTGTCTTGAATTATTTCCCACTATTTTTCGACGGACTGTATAACCTTCAGGTATACAGAACGGAAGAATCCGACGGTCTTCTAGTGAGGATCAGAATCTCCAAGAATCACAGTATGACCTCGGGTAAACACATAGTATCATACCATTATCTTAGAGCAACCATCTCATAGTAATTGCAACTCCTTGCAATATCCGATCTTATTTCGGCCCCCAGGTCTTTAATGGTCCCGGGTAAACACAGTAGACCATTATACCTGGTCTAAGCTTTACCATCAATACGCGACAGAATAGAGTAAGAATGCATCTCCCGGGTAAACGCGAGGATAGCTACACCGTTCCTCTATTCCAATCTCAAGGCATCATAATGCCATAGTTAATAGTCCTTTCATCAGATGGTGGTAGATCTCGGGTAAACACGTAGTATCTGTCATCACTGAATCAAGTTCTAAGAACTATATTGATGGAGAGCCACGCGGTACATTCTCAATGACTCGCGCTCCGGCTTAGACTTTATGTTGAAGATTTTGTTTATATTAAGTTGGTCTCATCCTAGGTGATAGATTATAAATATATCGAATATATTTAACTATACCTAGATATTAGCAATCGATTCATAATCAATAACTAAAAGCATGCATCATTCATACATGTTCATTATGTGGTCATGGACAGCACAGTGATTAACTGGAGCCAAACAATTAATCACCAAAACTATATAACACTTATATAATCTAAACATGCAAACACATAGCCACTGGTGATCTCATCTCCTGTCGCCTTCCTAGTTGCATTTGTGGATCATCTTCGCCTCTCTTCGGTCGGCCCGATCAAATACAAATAATATTTATTTTGAAACAATTTCAAATACAGATAAATTGTAAGAGAAAGCCTTATGGCCGAGTACAATAACAGAGGGAGATAGAATTACAATGGAATGGAGAGAGGGAGGCACACAAGCCTCATTAATTAACACTTAATTAATAAACATTCACATTTCATAACAATCCACAAAATCACACACCATCACATGATATGAAATTTAACTAAGTGCATGTCCATGACCACCACAAATTTTAACCATCCACACATGATAAAGCAAATCACATGAAGGCTAAAATTTTGAAAATATAATAATTTTGACTTTCTTAAAATCTGGGTACCAATCAAAATTAGATAATTTGAATTTTCGAAAATCTTATTTTCTAACATGCAATAAATCTAATTTAAAGCATTAAACACATCAACATGTGCACACAAAGCTAAAATTAAAATTTTAAAATATTACATGCAGTATTTAGAACAATTCTAAATTAATTAATCTAACGTTTAGATTAATATTAAATCACATTAATAACAATTATTAATGCGAAATAATCTAACATTTAGATAGAATTAAAAATTCCTAAATAATATTTATAAAAGAATTTTCAACTCAAATTTTCAACCCTTTAACAACTCCTTGTTAAAACCCCTTAATAAAAGACATTTCTCAATAACAATTATTAAGAAATAATAATTAGAATATTTCTAATTAAAATAGTCTAACAATTAGACTTAATTTAATCATTTCAATAACTTTTATTAAAAGATTAATTATTAAGTGGATTAGATCTTCAATATTTAATTAAGGGACCCTTGAAAATATTTAAGTAGATTAGATCTTCAATATTTAATTAAGGGACCCTTGAAAATATTAATTAGCTTAATAACCATTAGTAAGTATTAATTAATCCTCAATAACTTTTATTAAGGTTAATTCTCAAGAAACAATTAACCCTTTAATAACAATTATTTAAAGTTAATAAAACACTTAATAACTTTTATTAAATGTCCCTTAATCAAATACATAATTTCATAACAATAATTGCTAAGAAATTAAAACAATCTAATCGCAAGACCAAGATTAATTAGCAACATTTGATAATTAAAATTTAAGTCACTACTTAATAATTAAACAACAACTCTTGGTGTCTCAAGTCCAAGGATCAACCACGTTACTGTGACGATGAATCAAGCCGATTGACAGTCAGGTAAATTACCATTCGGCGATTCATGTCGGATCAGTTCAGTAAACTCATTCCCCAATGAGCACCTACAGGTTTACCATTGTGCCTCCACACTAGTAACTAACGAGATCAGTCACCCTCATCATATGAGCTGGAATAACCTGTACTAGTTTAACCAGATGTTTGATGTCCTTCTCAAACATCCTACGACTAGGAACAATTAAGAATATGTGTTTATAAGTCATCAGTCTCATTATTATGATCTCATCATAATCTGATGACTATTGCACATATTCATGGACTTCATTATGCGCAAATATAAATATGCCAATCTACATAATGAATTTAATGCCATTTATTAGTGAACCAGATTGAAATAGGTGCCTTATGATCGGCTTCGAGGACACCTATATCCATCAGCCCCCCCCCTCCTTTGGCCCAGTAGCCGTATCCGGCCCACTCCGGTGGGAGGGTTAGGCGCTATGGCGGTTTATCAGTAAACCAAAAGACTCTCTTCGGTAAGGCCAAGGGCCGATGGGTCGAAGAACTGCCGAACGTTCTATGAGCTTATCGGACAACAAGCCGAACCCCTACCGGCGAGACCCCCTTCCGAATGGCCTACGGGGTGGAGGCCGTTATTCCAATTGAAGTTAGCCTTCCGTCGCCGAGGGTTCTTACTCATGATCCGAAGACTAATGAGGAAGCCCTAAAGGATCACCATGATCTTATAGAAGAAACAAGGGATCAAGCCCGCATTCGGCTAGCGACTTATCAGCAGCGCATGGCGAGATACCATAATGCTCGAGTGAAGCCCCGAAGTTTTGAAGCAGGGAACCTCGTATTAAAGAACGCTCACGCATCCAAGCCAGTCGAAGCTGCAGGAGAGCTTTCTCCAAACTGGGAAGGACCTTATCGCATAAGGGAAGTGATCCGACGAGGGGCCTATCGGCTAGAGACCCTTTCGGGCCAGCCTCTCCCTCGTACATGGAATGTAGAGCGCCTTCGGCGCTGTTTCATGTAAGTCAGTTCTCCCGAAGTTTAGCTGGAAGTCATGAATATATCATTTTTTTGGTATTACGTCCGGCAATATTCTCTAAGTCTGTGTAAACCGTACCGGGAGTGGCTTCGGCCATGCAAACCGTATCGGGAGCGGCAATATTATCTAAGACCGTGTAAAATCGTACCGAAAGTGGCTTCGGCCATGCAAACCGTATCGGGAGCGGCAATATTATCCAAGTCCGCGTAAAACCGTACCGGGAGTGGCTTCGGCCATGCAAATCGTATCGGGAGCGGCAATATTATCCAAGTCCGTGTAAACCGTACCGGGAGTGGCTTCGGCCATGCAAACCGTATCGGGAGCGGCATTATTCTTCTATGTCCGTGTAAACTGTACCGGGAGTGGCTTCGGCCATGCAAACCGTATCGGGAGCGGCAATATTTTCTAAATCCGTGTAAACCGTACCGGGAGTGGCTTCGGCCATGCAAACCGTATCGGGAGCGGCAATATTTTCTAAGTCCGTGTAAACCGTACCGGGAGTGGTTTCGGCCATACAAACCGTATCGGGAGCGGCAATATTTTCCAAGTCCGTGTAAACCGTACCGAGAGTGGCTTCGGCCATGCAAACCGTATCGGGATCGGCAATATTTTCCAAGTCCGTGTAAACCGTACCGGGAGTGACTTCGGCCATGCAAACCGTATCGGGAGCGACATTATTCTTCTAAGTTCGTACAAACCGTACCGGGAGTGACTTCGGCCATGCAAACCGTATCGGGAGCGGCACGGCTTCGGCCTCAAAAAGAACCAGACTCGGTTATTCATTCAGACACTCAGACAAATACGAGTAAAGCAGAATACTTAAATATATGAACAAGTACAAAAGTAGGCCACACGCTTGGCCACGGCATCTCAAAAAGCAAACAAAAATTGGGACAAGCCCCCGTACTAGCTCTCGGCATCATCGCCGTCCACATCAACGGAAGCCTGGCCGGGAGACGCTGGAGGAGAGGCTTAAACTGGTTTGGCCACGTCACCTTCCTCAGGAGCCGGAGCTTTTTCGGCCTTAAGCCCTTGCCACCAGGCCAAAAAGTCGCCTTCCTCGTCCGTCGAGTAGCCGATGCCGGTCAGATCTGTGGCCGGACACGTCTTCTGAGCGATAGCCAGCCCCAGAGCGAACACGGACGATGCCGCCTGGACTCGGGCCTCCATCATCTCCTCGGCGAACTCAGGGCTTTCTTTATAGCTCGCCACGGCTGTGCGAGCGACATCTTCAGCTTCCTTGGCCCTGGCCTCCAAGTCCGCCTTAAGGGCCGACACCTCATCGGCGTGACGCTGGCGCTCTTCGTCTCGCTCTTTGGCCTTGTCCTGGATCTCGGCCTTAAGAGACGCGACTTCGGCCCGGACCTTCTCAAGCTCCTTCTCAGCCTTCTCCAGCTCCCTCTCGGCCCTCATCTTGGCCTCAAAGGTAGTGCGGATCACCTCCTTCTGCTCCCCCAGCTAGGCCCGCATCCGCGCATTAGCCCCAAGGAGGACGTCAATGCTAGCCTCGAGATCACGCTGCACCGTGGCCACTTTGTCTGAGGCCAGTTGATCCGAAGCCCGGTCGATGTCCAGGAGCTTCTGCTGAATGGCGGCCTGGCGGCGAGCGAGGGCCCCGCACATAACCGCGGCCTACGAAAGCAGGAAAGGAAAAATAAGTCCAAGACAGCAAAAGAAAACAATGAGTAAAAGAAGAAGACGGAGGAAATCTTACCTGGACGGCATGCCGGACGCACTGCAAGGATAAGCCTTCCGAGGAAAGCTCCTTGACTTCGTCCCTGGCCAGTGGGAGAGTCCAGCCGTGAGCTAGGCGCATGCACGTCTGAGAGTCTTCCAGGCTCTCGTCCGCGAAAACCTCGACGTCCGGGCGCCAAGGTTCGTGCGCGTATTCCCGGGACATATGCGTCCCGGCCTCCCCGAAGGGGAATGAAAGGTTATCCGTCCCGGCTCCAGTGGCCGAAGGAAAATCGCCCCTCGGCGGTTCGGGAGGCAACGAAAGCGGGGCGCCTCGCGCCGCAACGGGCCTCTTGGCCGCCAGGGTGGATTCCCTCTTGCCGGAATCGTCCGCTCGGCTCCTCTTCACTGGTCGGCCGTTCCCTCTGGCGACCGACTTTCCCTTATACATCTCTCGCTCGAGCGCGGCAACAGCAACGCGGCCTTCGACAGAAGCCGCCGTCTGCCTCGTAGCCCGGGCACTAGAGGCCGCAACCCCTCCGGCCGTCCTTCCTTCCGCCGCCTGCGGCTGGGACGGTCGGGACTGCCCGGACTGTTTGGAGAGCCGGCCTAGCAATCCCCGTAGTCCAGACATTTCTGCAAGCAAAAAGAAAATAAGAGAGGGTTAGCAACGACTCATAATATACAACTTTCTTCGACTTCGACTCAAGACCGACTTACCCCCGGCCGCAGTTTCGGCGCCCTCTTCGAACGGAAGGGCTTCGGCCGGAGACTCGACCGCGGCGGCTCCCCCGGCCTCTCCCGGAATATCTTCGAGAGGAAGAGAAGGGGAGACTCGAGGAGGAGAGGACGTCGGGTCTGACCAACCTCCCATCTGTATGAGCCTCTCCTTGTCCTCAAATAGCTCCGCAATATCGTACGGAGCATCAGCTTCCAGGAGATGCACGATGTCGAGCTGCTCAAGGTTGAGAGAAGGTGGATCGGAGAGGCCCTCGGCCAAAGGTGCCCATTCAGTGAGGAAGAGCCACACGCTCTTCTCCTCCTCCGGGAGAGAAATGAAGAGGAAGCCCTTCTTCCAATGGTGAATAGACGAGGGCTTCCCGGAAAAGATGCTCCGGCCGAAGCGAGGGACGAAGCAATACCAACAAGACTTCCCCTGGAGTTGAATCTTGAACAGATAGCGGAAGATGTTTACCGAGGGGTTGACCTCGAGGTAAGAATGCACGGCCAAGAAGGCGTAGACTATCCGCCAAGAATTCGGAAAGAATTGGGACATGGCCAGTCCGTAGAAACTCAAAAGGTTGATAACAAAGGAATGAAGGGGAAGACGAAAGCCCGCCCGGAAACTCTGCTCGTAGATAAAAAAGCAACCAGGCCGGACGGAGTTAGCCCTGGTGTTCTTTCCGGGCCGAATGGGAATTATCCAAGATCGAAGCTGATAGTAGGTAGTGATAACCTTGATGGTATCGGTATCAAGGACACTAACTACATCCGAAACCGTCTCGGCCGGGCGACGGCCGGAAGTAGAAGGCTGGGCTACAACCGGAACGGATTCGGCTTCTTTAGCCGGAAGCATCTCTGCCTCATCCGCTATAGTCAAAGCAAAAGAATTCGAAGAGAAAGGAGACGACGAGGAAGACTGGGGAGGTCTGGATGAAGAGCAAGAAGAACCGCCTTCGGCCGAAGAGCTACTCTCGGCCGAAGGGGAGCAACTGGACATGAATCACAGAGCAGAGAAGGAGAACTGAGGCTTACCCTCAAAGAAAGGTCTCCTCAATAGCTAACGGCCTCTCCGGCGACAAAGGATCCCCCGACGATGATTCCCGGCGACAAAGAACTCTCCAGCAACGGACAAGGCGCCTTCAAACACCCTCGATGGCTCGCTCTTCGCCGGTGAAGCAGGAACGCTTGGAGAAGCCACTTGCAGGGAAGCACAGGTGCAAGGGAAGAAGGAACAATGCCCAGAAGAGGAGGGTTACTATTTATAGGAAAACTTGAGGGGATCCGGTGCCGAATCAACGGTCGAGATCTTCCCTCTCTTCGGCACCGCTCTGCTCGGATGCGCGACACGTGTCCCGTCCTTCGCCATGATGACAAGCGGGTTGCCGGATCGAGAGGAGGCAATCGACGGCCGGGCGCGGCCTGACCCTTTGGCTGTTCATCCGGATGCTCGCCACGTGTCCTGATCCTTGTGCCGAGAGCAGGAGAGACGGCGA
This sequence comes from Zantedeschia hybrid cultivar, assembly GCA_030544215.1. Taxonomy (NCBI): domain Eukaryota; kingdom Viridiplantae; phylum Streptophyta; class Magnoliopsida; order Alismatales; family Araceae; genus Zantedeschia; species Zantedeschia hybrid cultivar. Next base: position 5,555,500 of record JARZZO010000013.1, on the reverse strand, counting down.
TCCAGGTGAAATCTTGAGCAGAGAGCCGAAGTGACACGCGATCCGCGTGATCACTGTTAACGACTGAGATCTTTTTGTGCTTTCGGCAAACCGGACGGATGCGCAACACGTGTCCTGTGTTTCTTGTGATACGATCGCGAAGGTGGGAAGCCTGAGATCTTTCCCGCCCTTGTCAGATGTCTCGATATACTCAAGTACTCACCCCTTCGCAACTGGGGTCGAAAGGATCCGTCACCGAGTCTCGGCCCGAGACAAAGGTGTTTACGACAAGGTCCCAGCTTGAGATGAAGGTGTCTTTCATCAGCCCTCAGCCGACCCGAGGCAGAGCTCAAAAACAGAACAAAGCAGAGGTTTCAAATGAAGCTCGTATCAATCTACTCTCCCGAAAAAGCTTCGGACTTTACTCTCGCCGTCTCATAAAATTGAGAACGACAAGAGTAGGGGGCTATCTGATAGGGGGTAGAATCCGATTCGGCCCGTTAAAACAGCCCAATCGCTGAGATCAGCCCAACAGTAATAGCAGTGGAGGCCCACTGGCAGCCTTCGGTCCGTTAGCGGCCCAGCAGCCTTCGTCCCAACAGCAGCCCAGTGGTCCTCGGCCCTTCAGCGGCCCAGCAGCCTTCGTCCCATCAGCGGCCCAGCGGCCCTCGGCCCAGTAGGCTTCAGCCCACTAAGCGGCATCCGGCCCAACGGCGGCCCCCCCCTCCTTCGGCCTAGTAGCCGTATCTGGCCCACTCCGGTGGGAGGGTTAGGCGCTATGGCGGTTTATCAGTAAACCAAAATATAGTCCTATATCAGTTGTCACCACTAAGCAACCTCTATCCTCCGCTATAAATACACGGCTATTTATTACCAAAGGTATGTCTTCTCGACTAAGGACAACAGTCCAAAAGCATTAAAGCTACCATTTCTTCCTTGACTTCTGAATCGAATCTTCTTCAGAAGTTAACTTAACCGTCGGAGGGGGTTCCTTAGGGCGGAAGCCCGGGACTCCTACTGATCGGTTCTTCTTCTTCTCCTCCTTCTGCAGGGGCTTCGATTTGAATCTTCACCGACCTCTCCGAGTCGGTCTCGGCCGCCGACCTCGGATTTTCTCCTCCCGGTCTCGATGCCTTTCACAGGCTGGTCCGCCTCGGCTGAAGGAGTCTCGGCTTTGCTCTAAGCGAGCCTTCACCCGGATACCTCTCGGCCACGGGTCCTCGGCCCCGTCTCCACCCTCGTCTTGTCCCGGATCCTCGTCGGTCCTCTTTGTCGATCCGATCCAATTGTGGGTTCCAGTCTCGGAATCCGACCGTAGTAAACTTCAGCAACATCAAGGAGGAAAGCGACAAGTGGTGAACAGTGGAGTTACAGTGAAAAGCTTCCCTGTTAAGAGCGAGTCCAGGTTCCGCCGATCGGTCCCACGTCCCTTCAAAACTAGCGGAAGAAGAGTTCGAGAACCAGTGGGGGTATGTTTCGCACCACAAGCCTACACGAATCCGGTCGGAGACCAGCTGGAAGGAGCTGCAGAGGAGAGGGGCTCTCGCCAACTGTGGGGAGAAGTCAAGGCCGGCAACGGTTGCCGAGGAAGAAGAGGCTGGTCCGGCAGAAGCCGAGGTTTCCAGGGAGGCGGGACCTTCCTGAGCTTCAAGTTGTGAGAGTTTTTACTTGAATGCGCCAAACGGAGGTTGTTAATGTTAGAATGAACGTGCCTAAAAATAAGACTGTTGAAAAAGTAAAAGATGTATGGCCGATAACGATGACAAGAATAATGCAAGATTTTATCAAGAATTTTATGTTATTTTTAATTTACAAACATTTAAATTAAGAATTAAAATAAAAAATAAACGTTAATATGATCAAACATGATGTAGACTGGATCTATCACGACCGGATTCCGAGGCTGGAACCCGAAGAAGTGGATCCGAAGCCGGTTCGGATCGGTGTCACTGAGGCCCGACGGGGATCCGGAAGGCCGAAGAGGCGGAGGCGAAGACGAGGGTCCGAAGGCCGAAGGGGGCTTCGGTCGGTGCAGGCTCGTCTCCGGGAAGTCGGGGCCGAAGCTCCTTCGGCGGGCGAAGGGGCGGCGCGGATGATGCTCCTTCTGGCTGTACTGTCGACGGGCGATGAAGCCGAAGCCGACGGTCTGAGGCCGGAAGGGTCTCGGACTCGGCTTGCTCTTGGATAGTGAGCCCACAAGCTCTTTTCCGAACGCGGGGCCGAGTCTCCTGTCGCAGGGCAGCCGTCGCACGGCGTCGAGACCAAGGAGAGGAATCCGAGGTCGGCGGCCGAGACCGACTCGGGAAGGTTGGCGATGATTCGAACCGAGCTCCTGCAGGAGGGAAAGAAGAAGAAAGACCGGTCAGCAGGAGTCCCGGGTTCTGGCCCTTAGGAACCCCCTCCGACGGTCAAGTTAGTTTCTGAAGATGATTCGATTCAGAAGGCTAGAAGTAGCTTTAATGCTATTTGGACCATAGTCCTTAAGGGTCTCGGAGGCAAAGAGTTGCATACATTTGACAATAAATAGCGGTATAGTTATAGCAGAGGATAGATGTTGGTTATCGGTGGTAGCCGATATAGGACTATGTTTGGGCTTACTGGTAAACCGCCATAGTGCCTGATCCGCCACCGGAGTGGGCCGGACTCGGCTATCGGGCCGAAGGGGGTTGGGCCGCTGATGGGCCGAAGCCTGCTGGGCCTTGGGCTGCCGTGCTGTTCCCGGGCCTTAGGCTGATGGGCTGCTGACGGGCCGAAGCCTGTTGGGCCGGGAGCGACGGTGCCGCTTATGGGGCCGAGGGCTGCTGGGCCGCTGATGGGCTGGAGGCTCCCGGAGGGCCTGATACTGCTGTTGTTGGGCTGAACGGGGTTTGGGCCTGCTCTAATGGGCCGAATCGGATTCTGCCTCATCACATAGCCCCCCACTCTTGTCTTCCTCAGTTCTGAGATGGCGAGAATATAGCCCGAAGCTGCCAAAAGAATATCATAACAGGTGTCTTACCCGAAGCTCTGTTCTCTTTTTACTGGGAAGAGGGTGCCCTCGGTCGGCCGAGGGCTACGCGGTTGCTTCGTCCCCGCTCGGAGTGGCGACGAAGGCTTAGAGCTAAGAAGCCGAAGGGCCGAGCCCTCTGACTCGTGTCAGGCTCCATTAAATGGACGGGATGGCGCGTCGCCTCGCGAGGAAGCACGGGACACGCGTCGCGCATCCGGCCGCTCCGTCGAAAACACAAAAGGATCCTGACCGCTCACGGGTCGCGGATCGCCTCGGCTCTCTGCCCGAGGCTTCACTCGGATTGCCGCCTCTCTCATCTTCATCGCGCGGATCGGGACACGTGGCGCGTATCCGGGCGGTCAGCCGAAGGGTCGGAGCGCCCTCGGCCGTTGATTGCCTCGCTGCAAGTCCCGGAGCCGGCCCGTCATCATTGCCGAAGGACGGTGCACGTGGCGGGCATCTGCGAGGAGCGAGGGGACGAGCGGGACGATCTCGGCCGTTGGCTTCGGCGGGAGGTGCTCCGAGTGGGCTCTATAAATACAAGCCCTCAGCAGGGCACTGTTCTTCTTCCTGCTGCTGCGCTTGCATTTCCTCTGCGATCATCCAAGCTCTTCTTCCTTCTCCAGCGGAAAGCTAGCTTCCTGAAGGCTTCGTCCGAGCTTGCCGGCCATCGTGGGAAGGTCTCCATTCCTCGGAGTGCATCGCTGGTGGAGCTGGGAGGTTTGAGAAGCCGCACTCGGTTCAGGAGAGATTTCCTCCCCCTTCCTGCGAGTAAGCCCTAGCTTTCCCCCTTCCCTTCGTGGCCTTATGGTCCGGAGTTCTTCCAGTGAGATTACTCCTTCGGACGAGGAGTATACTCCTTCCCACTCTCCGAGATCTCTTCTGTCAGATCCCCTCACCTCAGATTCCCCTGCCTCCGCGATGTCTGAAGAGTCCGAGGTCTCCGGGACTGAGGGGTCCGAGGCTTCCGGAGCCGAGGTTTCCGGGGCCGAGACCTCCGGGGCCGAAGCTTCCGGGGCTGACTACGCCGAAGAGGTCCGGAACCCAGGCCAGGCTTCCACTTCGGGACGCCGTCGTCCTGACATGGCTTCGGAAGCATCCTGCGCCCTTTCGGACGCAGAGGTTATGCGCCTTGTTTCTTACTTCTAGCTCCCTTCCTGGATGACGGTCCTTCGGCCTGACTCCGCCACCCGGGCCAACACTTTCCGCCCGGGTTCCTTCTCTATTTATGTTGATAGCTTCGAGGCGGGTTTCCGTCTTCCACTCCCCACCTTCGTCATCAACCTTCTCAGCTTCTACGGGCTGGCCCCGTCTCAGCTTTTTCCCAACTCCTGGCGCACCGTATACGGCTTCTTGAGCATCTTTACTCATGTAAAGATCCGCCCTTCCATCAATGTCTTCCGTTATCTCTTCAAAATCCAAAGGCAGGGGAAGTCCGAGTGGTACTGTTTCATCCCTCGGGTCGGCCGAAGCGTATTCTCCGGGAAGCCTTCGTCTATACATGGCTGGAAGAGGAAGTTCGTCTTCGTCTCCCTGCCGGAGAAAGAGGAGAGCGTGTGGCCCTTCCCTACTGAATGGGCGCTGCTGGCCGCAGGCCTCTCGGATCCTCCTGTCCTCACCCCAGTCCAGAGCACCCTCGTGGGTCGCATCCAGATGAGGGCCCCGTACAATGTCTGGGGGCTTCTCAGCGCGTCGGAGCGTCTGGTGAACGCCGGGGTATGGCAGGATCCTCGGTCCGATCCGGTGCGGGCCTTCCCCTACCTTCCTCCCGGGGAGACTCCGCGGGGCCGCGGAGGAAGGGTTGCCGCTCCTCTGGCCGAAGCTCTTCCGGCTGAGGATGCTGATGAAGTTTCGGCCGAGGGTAAGTCGGCTTTAAGTTTGTACTTGCTCATTGTTCTGTTTCTGACAGGCTCTTCTTGCTTGCAGCAATGGCCGATCTCGACGCCCTCCTCGATCGGATATCCGACCAGCGCGGTCCGGGCCGGGCGCCGGCCCCGCAGGCGGCAGGCAGGTCCGGCCGAGGCGCTGGGGCTCCGAGGATCCGAGGCGGGGTTCCAAGGACTGCGGCCTCTACTGAGGACCGTGCTGCTGCCGCCGCTCTCGAGAGGGAGCAAAAGTCCAAATTCGCCGCTCAAAGGGGCGGCCGAGTGTCGAAGCGCCCCCGGTTAGAAGGGGCCGTGGACGAGGAGGAGGCTCCGCTGGTCAGGAGGAGTGCCGAGGCCCGAAGGGCCGCGAGGCTGGCGTTTCCTGAGGCGCCGAGGGGCGATTCCCCTCCGGCTGTTTCGGCCGGGGCCGGTGACGAAGGCGCTGGGTCGCAGGCGCCCCGGGCGCAGCGCAAGTGGTGGCGCCCCGAACCGGGGATTTACGAGGACGAGAGTATGGAAGACTCGCAGACGTGCCTCCGTCTGCTCCGCAGTCTTACTCTCCCTTCGGCCTTTGAAGGGCTGAAGCGCCATTCGGTCATCGACCTGGCGGCGATGAGCGCTCGGTTGTCGGTCCAGGTAATGAGCTTGAAGGTGCTTCAATCGAGCTTTCCTTAGCTTTCTCTTGATTTTTCTTTTTTCTGATCATTGTTTGCTTTCGGCCCGCAGGCTGCGGTGACGGGCAGCGTCCTGATGCACCATCAGGAGCAGCTCCGACTCCAGCTCCTAGAGGCCGAGAGGGAGTCAGACGGCTCGGGCGAGGGTACTTCGGTGGTGCCCGACATCGAGCCCTTAGTCGATGGGCTCGTAACCGCGAGTGCCCGGGCGCGGGCGCAGTTGGAGGAGAAGGCAGCTGAGGCCCGCGCTTCCGCCAAGGCCAAGGTGAAGGCCGAGGGGGAGCTCGCCGCGGCTCAGTCCGAGATCCGGGCCCTCAAGGTCCAGATTCAAGAGAAGGACTCCCGGCGGGCCTCGGAGAAGCGGCGACACGCCGAGAAGGTATCGGCGCTGAAGCAGGAGCTGGAGGAGGTGGCGGACATGGCCGTAGCTGATTACAAGGCCGGCCCGGAGTTCACCGAAGAGATCATCCAGGCTCAACTGTTGGCTTCTTCCTCCGTCTTCGACCTCGGGTTGGCTGTCGCTCAGAGGGCCTGCCCGAGCGTCGATCTGACTGGGGTCGCCCTATCGAGGGGTGAGGAAGCCAAGGAGCTCCTGTCTTGGTGGCAGGGACTTATGGCCGAGAGGACCTCGACTCCTGCACCGGATGATGAAGTTGCGCCCGCCGAGGGGGCCCCTGAGGAGGCTGTCCCTGAGGAGGCCGCCGCTGAGGAGGCTGCCGCCCCTGAAGCGGTGCAGATCGTCGACTCTCCCTCTCCCTCTCCGGGACAAGCCGCGGCCGAGGCGGAGGAGGCCGAAGCCGAAGAATGACGCGGGGATCTGCCCCGGTTTCCGCTTCTTCTTCTGTTGTAAGCCCTCGGCCAAGGGTATGGCTGGTTTACGCTTCTTCTTCTATCGTAAACCTCCGGCCAAGTATACGGCCGGCTTTCACTTCTTCTTCTGTTGTAAGCCCTCGGCCAAGGGTATGGCCGGTTTTTGTACTTCCTCTTCTGTAAATATAAGGAATGTTTTCGGCTTTACCTTTGGTGTTTGTGTATGATCGACCGAATGTGGCCCTTCAGAAGCCTGAGATCCTGTCATCGTTCGCTATAGCTTGTAAGGCCGAGACCCGATGTAGGTTCGGATAGAATGTCGCCATAGTACTCGGCCGGGGCCTTTACTAACGTGGTCCACATGATCCGAAGGGACATCTTGCCGCTTCTGATGTATTTCGGGTGGCCGAAGCCACTCATGCTTCTGCTTGCGCGAACTTAGATATGTCCTGCCGCTTCCCGAACCGGTATACGTGGCCGGAACCACCTTCGGATCAAGGTATCGGCGGGCTTAGGAAGAATGCCATGTCGCTCCCGATACGGTTTGCATGGACTTAGAAAGAATACCATGCCGCTCCCGATACGGTTTGCATGGCCGAAGCCACTCCCGGTACGGTTTACACGGACTTAGAAAGAATACCATGCCGCTCCCGATACGGTTTGTATGGCCGAAGCCACTCCCGGTACGGTTTACAGGGACTTGGAAAGAATACCATGCCGCTCCCGATACGGTTTGCATGGCCGAAGCCACTCCCGGTACGGTTTACACGGACTTAGAAAGAATACCATGCCGCTCCCGATAAGGTTTGCATGGCCGAAGCCACTCCCGGTACGGTTTGCATGGACTTAGAAAGAATACCATGCCGCTCCCGATACGGTTTGCATGGCCGAAGCCACTCCCGGTACGGTTTACACGGACTTAGAAAGAATACCATGCCGCTCCCGATACGGTTTGCATGGCCGAAGCCACTCCCGGTACGGTTTACACGGACTTAGAAAGAATACCATGCCGCTCCCGATACGGTTTGCATGGCCGAAGCCACTCCCGGTACGGTTTACACGGACTTAGAAAGAATACCATGCCGCTCCCGATACGGTTTGCATGGCCGAAGCCACTCCCGGTACAGTTTATACGGACTTAGAAAGAATACCATGCCGCTCCCGATACGGTTTGCATGGCCGAAGCCACTCCCGGTACGGTTTACACGGACTTAGAAAGAATACCATGTTTCCTGATAAAAGAAGTCTTTATTCATACTCTTCGGCTGTAAGCCCGGGGAAAAAGTGACTTACACATAATAACGCCGAAGGCGCTCAACATTCCAGGTGCGAGGGAGAGGTTGGCCCGAAAGGATCTCCAACCGATAAGCTCCACGCCTGATCACCTCCCTGACCCGATAGGGCCCCTCCCAGTTGGGGGCAAGTTTTCCTGAGGCTTCGGCTGGTTTGGAAGCATGAGCGTTCCTCAACACGAGGCTCCCTACTTCAAAGCATCGGGGCTTTACTCGAGTGTTGTGGTACTTCGCCATGCGCTGTTGATAAGCGGCCAGCCGGATACGAGCCTTGTCTCGGGTCTCTTCAATGAGGTCCAGGTGGTCTTTCAGTCCTTCTTTGTTGGCCTTCGGATCGTAAGCAACGACCCTGGGAGAGGGAAGGCCGATCTCCACCGGAATAACGGCCTCTATGCCATAGGCCATGCGAAAGGGAGTTTCGCCGGTGGGGGTTCGGCTTGTCGTCCGATAAGCCCACAGAACACTTGGCAGCTCCTCTACCCATCGGCCCTTAGCTTCGCCGATGCGGGTTTTCAATCCCTGTAGGAGGCTTCGGTTAACGACTTCGACTTGGCCGTTTGCTCGAGGATGCGCCACCGAAGTGAATTTGTGGAGTATGCCGAAGCTGGCGCAGTTGTCGCTGAACCGCCGGCTGTCGAACTGCTTCCCATTGTCAGAAATGATGGCCCGAGGGATGCCGAACCGGCAAATGATGGACTTCCAGACGAAGTTCCAAGCATTGTTATCGGTTATTGCCGCGAGGGGTTCGGCTTCGACCCACTTAGTGAAATAATCTACCGCCACGATGAGGAATTTTCTCTGGCCGGTGGCGACGGGAAAAGGCCCCAGGAGGTCGATCCCCCACTGAGCGAAAGGCCAGGGGTCGGATAAGGGGGTAAGAAGGGCGGCTGCCTGGTGGATGAGGGAGCTATACCTCTGGCACTGGTCACAGCGCTGTACGAGGGCTAAAGCGTCCTTTCGGAGTGATGGCCACCAGTAGCCTTGCCTTAGAAGCTTGTGAGCCAAGGCCCTTCCTCCCGCATGCGCTCCGCATACCCCTTCATGGACTTCTTTTGTGGCGTAGTCGGCTTCAGCTGGGCCGAGGCACCGCAGCAGTGGTCGGCCGATGGATTTCTTGTACAGGACCCCGTCCAGAAGAAGAAAGTGGGATGAGCGCTGTCGAATGCGCTTCGCCTCCTTCGGATATGGCGGGACTTCTCCTTGGAGAAGGAAAGCGACGAGGGGGGTCATCCATGTCTCGGCCTCGGCCTCGGCCTCAGCGACTTGCATGGCTTTGGTTTCGCCGAGGCTTGGTTCGGCGAGCTCCTCGACGAGGATCATTCGCCCCCCCCCCCCCCCCCCCCCCCGTCTTGAGTTGACGCCAGCCGGGAAAGTGCATCGGCTCGGGCATTCTCGGCTCTCGGGATCCTCACGACTTCATAAGAGTCGAATTGGGCGAGGATTTTGCGAGTCACCTGGAGATAAGAAGCCATCATTGCGTCCCGAGCCTCGTACTCCCCGGAGATGTGGCTGGCGATCAGCTGGGAATCGCTGAAGGCCTTCAGGTTCCAGGCGCCGAGCTTCTTTGCGGCCCGGAGGACGGAGATGAGAGCTTCATACTCGGCGGCATTGTTGGTTGCTGGGAAGGAGAAGCGCAGGGCGTACTCCGTGACGACCCCTTCGGACGATGCAAGGATCCATCCGGCGCCGCTGCCCGTGGAGCACGCGGAGCCGTCTACGAAGAGTCGCCATTCGTCGGCTGGCGCGGGAGCCGAAGTAGCCTCGGCTTCGGGCGCGTTGGATACTGGCTGAGGCGCCCCGGAGGTGCCAGGGGTAAGTTCGGCGATGAAGTCTGCCAACGCCTGGGCTTTTATTGCTACCCGAGGAGCGTAGGAGATATCGAACTCTCCTAGCTCAATTGCCCATTTGGCCAGCCTGCCGGACACCTCTGGCCGGGAGAGGACTTGCCTCAGGGGCTGGTCGGTGAGGACCTTCACGGAATGGGCCAGAAAATAGGGTCGGAGCCTCCTTGCGGACGAGACAAGGGCTAGAGCCAACTTCTCCATGGCAAGGTACCGGAGTTCTGCCCCTTGAAGGGCTCGGCTGGTATAATAAACCGGCTTCTGCATGCTTTCTTGCTCTCGGATGAGGACGGCACTGAGAGCCGTCTCGGAGACCGCAAGGTATAAGCTCAGGGGTTCCCCGGGAACTGGCTTGGATAAGATGGGGACTTTGGAGAGGTAGGCCTTCAGCTGGTCGAAGGCTGCTTGACACTCTTCCGTCCACTCGAAGTTGTTGGCCTTCTTCAGTAGCTTGAAGAAGGGAAAACAATAGTCGGCCGCCCTTGACATGAAGCGACTGAGGGCTGTGATCATCCCGTTCAGCTTCTGTACTTCTCGGATGTTCGTCGGGGGGCGCATCTGCATGATGGCCGAAATCTTCTCGGGGTTGGCTTCCACCCCACGGTGGGTGACCATGTAACCGAGGAACCTGCCGGAGGCTACCCCGAAGGCGCACTTGGCCGGATTCAGCTTTATCTTGTACCACCTAAGGGCGGAGAAAGTCTCGGCTAGGTCGGCCAAATGCTCCGCAGCGATGCGGCTCTTGACCAACATGTCGTCTATGTAGACCTCCATGTTTCGGCCCAATTGTGGAGCGAACACTTTGTTGACCAGGCGCTGGTATGTCGCGCCGGCGTTCTTCAGACCGAAGGGCATTCGGGTGTAGCAGTACAGGCCCAAATCGGTCGTGAAGCTGGTCTTACTCTCGTCATCCGGATGCATCCGGATCTGGTGGTCGCCCGAATAGGCGTCGAGGAAGCTTAAGAGCTCGTGGCCGGAAGTCGCATCCACCACCTGGTCTATCCGAGGCAGCGGAAAGCTGTCCATCGGACAGGCTTTGTTGAGGTTGGTGAAGTCCACGCACATACGCCACTTGCCCTCTTTCTTTGGCACCATGACCACGTTGGCGATCCACTCCGGATGATGCACCTCTCGGAAGTGTCCGGCATCCAGCCCCTTCTGCACTTCGGCTTGGATGGCGGTTCTCCTTTCTTGATTGAAGGTGCGCCGCTTCTGCTTTACTGGGGGCTGGTTGGGATCGGTGTGGAGACGGTGCTCGGCTATCTCCGGGTCAACCCCGGGCATGTCCGACGGAGACCAGGCGAAGACGTCGAGATTCTCTTTCAAAAACTCGGTAAGCTTCTCTGCTTCGATTTTTTCCAGGCCGGAGCCTATCATCAGGACTCGTCCTTCGCCTCCCGGAACCGGGACGGCGAGGAGTGCTTCTCCCGGAGATGCCTCGGCTGATGACTCGATCGTCAGGGTTTCGGCTGCGGTCTTCCCCTTGACCGAAATCATGTAGCACTGCCGGGCCGCTTCTTGGTTTCCTTTGGCCTCGCCTATTCCGTGGCTAGTATGAAACTTCAGCTTCTGATGGAAGGATGATGGCACGGCTCCGACCCCGCCAATGAGCCTTCGGCCGAATATGGCGTTGTAGGCTGACTCGATCTTTACAACGGCAATGTCCGTTTCAACGGTTAATTGCCGGGGGGCGGAGCCTAAGGTTATAGGAAGCCGGACAATACCCTCTACTCGGCAGGGCGAGCCGTTAAAACCGAAAAGGGGGCCCCGGTGAGGCTTCATATTAGCCTCACTCAATCCCATCTTCTCAAAACAGTCGTAAAACAAGATGTTTGGGACACTTCCATTATCCACAAAGATCCTATGTACATCATAGCTATTTATTACAGCATTGACGACGAGGGCGTCATCATGAGGGATCTGAACATCAGTCAGGTCCTCGGCGCCGAAGGTGATGTCTTCCAGACGAGGCCGCTTCGGCTCGCCGTCAACCGCCGCTATGGTGTTGCGCTGCCGCGACCTTGATCCCTCCCCGGGCCCTCCGGATATCATCATAATAGACCCAGAGCTGGGTCTTTGATGGGATGATTCAACCGGGGCCGAGGGGGCTTTTGGCGGAGGAGCGGCTTCTATTGCCGGGGGTGGTTGTTGCCTGGGCGCTGCAGGGACGTCCCGGTTCTGCTGCGGCGGCTGCTCCCGCCGATACTGCGGTAATCTCCCCTCCCGGATGATGCGGTCGATTTCTTCCCGGAGCTGTCGGCACTCGTCCGTCGTGTGGCCGATCTCTCGGTGATATTCGCAGTATCTGCCGGGGTCCCTTCGGCGAGGATCGGTCTTAATGCGATCAGGCCGCCGGAGCATGCCCTTCACCTCCATGAGCATCCGGGAAGGGGGAGCAGGTAAGGGTAGGTACCGCGGCTGCAGGTCCCGTCACCTCTCCTTGTCCCAATCCTCCCGGCGATAGCGCTTTCGGGAGGGCTCTTGGTCCTCGGACCGAGGTCGGACCACCGGGGGAGCAGGTGCCGAGGTGGCTTCGGTTGCGCCTTTGCCCCTGGACAGCATCAGGACCTCTCGGTTGATGTACTTATGGGCCCGGGCCACGAGGTCCTGGAAGGTAGGGGGATGGCGCTTTCCGATGGAGCCGAGGAGCCCCTCGTCCCGGCACCCGCTGATTACGGCCGAGACCGCGATCGAGCTGTCGAGGTTTGGGATCTGGGCGGCCTTGGTCCGGAACTTGGTGAAGTATTCCTGGAGAGTTTCGGTGGGGCCTTGCCGGATGGCCAGCAAGCTGGCGGAAGTTTTGGACTGCCGGGTGGCATCATAGAACTGGTCGATGAACAATTGGCCCAACTGAACCAGGGAGTGGATGGAGTTGGGGGCCAGAGTCTCGAACCAAGTGAGGGCGATTTTTTCAAAGGTGAGGGGGAAAAGACGGCAGCGGACTGCCTCGGAGATCCCTCGGACCCGAAGATAAGTGTTAAATCTCTGGAAATGACAGACCGGATCTGTCATTCCGTCGTAGAGAGGGCCCTTCGGCAGCTTGAAGTTGGGGGATACCTCGGTGGCTAGGAGCTCCGCCGTGAATGGGGTCTGCTCCAGGATGCTGCTGGCGAGGGGCGCTCCGTGAGGCCGAGACACCATCTGCTGCATCTCTTTGCGTATCGCCGTCAGCCGCCGGTCCAGGTCCGGGGCGGTTGAGGTGGCGACGGATTGCCCTCCGGTTCGGGCCGGACGGTACTCCGACGAAGCATAATCTTGCTCCGTCAGGCGATCAGCGCGAGGAGCTCGGACAGGTAGTGTCGATGGCTCGCTGCGCGTCTCCGCGGTCTCGTTGGGAGGAACTGGCGCAGGCGCCGGCCGGAACCGGGCATCTTGTACTGGGCAGAGCGGGGGGAGCGGCGCCTGCTGAGGAAGCTGTCCCATCAGCCCCATGCGCTGGGCGATGGCGGATACCATCTCCTGGAGAGGCGCTAGGGACGTGACGGCAGCGGCCAGCGTTGCCACTTGCTGCTGGAGCACCCCCACTCGGTCTTCCGAGCCGAGAGACTCCGGTATGGTTGGCAGAGGGAGGCTCGGCGGGGCAGAAGGTGCGCCTTCGGAAGGCAGCATCTGCGCCGAGGCCTCCCGCGCTTCTGCTTCGCCTTGCTCGGATCGTCGGGTCACAGGTCGCTGAGACATGACTTGTTTTGTTGGTTTCCCACAGACGGCGCCACGTGATGTAGACTGGATCTATCACGACCGGATTCCGAGGCTGGAACCCGAAGAAGTGGATCCGAAGCCGGTTCGGATCGGTGTCACTGAGGCCCGACGGGGATCCGGAAGGCCGAAGAGTCGGAGGCGAAGACGAGGGTCCGAAGGCCGAAGGGGGCTTCGGTCGGTGCAGGCTCGTCTCCGGGAAGTCGGGGCCGAAGCTCCTTCGGCGGGCGAAGGGGCGGCGCGGATGATGCTCCTTCTGGCTGTACTGTCGACGGGCGATGAAGCCGAAGCCGACGGTCTGAGGCCGGAAGGGTCTCGGACTCGGCTTGCTCTTGGATAGTGAGCCCACAAGCTCTTTTCCGAACGCGGGGCCGAGTCTCCTGTCGCAGGGCAGCCGTCGCACGGCGTCGAGACCAAGGAGAGGAATCCGAGGTCGGCAGCCGAGACCGACTCGGGAAGGTCGGCGATGATTCGAACCGAGCTCCTGCAGGAGGGAAAGAAGAAGAAAGACCGGTCAGCAGGAGTCCCGGGCTCTGGCCCTTAGGAACCCCCTCCGACGGTCAAGTTAGCTTCTGAAGATGATTCGATTCAGAAGACTAGAAGTAGCTTTAATGCTATTTGGACCATAGTCCTTAAGGGTCTCGGAGGCAAAGAGTTGCATACCTTTGACAATAAATAGCGGTGTATTTATAGCAGAGGATAGAGGTTGGTTGTCGGTGGTAGCCGATATAGGACTATGTTTGGGCTTACTGGTAAACCGCCATAGTGCCTGATCCGCCACCGAAGTGGGCCGGACTCGGTTATCGGGCCGAAGGGGGTTGGGCCGCTGATGGGCCGAAGCCTGCTGGGCCTTGGGCTGCCGTGCTGTTCCCGGGCCTTAGGCTGATGGGCTGCTGACGGGCTGAAGCCTGTTGGGCCGGGAGCGACGGTGCCGCTTATGGGGCCGAGGGCTGCTGGACCGCTGATGGGCTGGAGGCTTCCGGAGGACCTGATACTGCTGCTGTTGGGCTGAACAGGGTTTGGGCCTGCTCTAATGGGCCGAATCGGATTCTGCCTCATCAAAACATAATTCATAATTTAGTTATTTAGGACGCATCAAACGTCAATATAATTCAATATAATATCAAAAGATAATATTTTTAAATGCCTACATCATTTTACGTATGTATCACACACGAACCAGTTTCTTAGAACAGATGTCAACCAAGCGTTGTTGAAGCCTTTAAAAAGAAAAACAAATGGCTCCCGTTGCAGGAGCTGTCTGCGTCTGCATGTGGTGACGAGGGGAGAAGACCGACGTTTAGGATCGGGGTCTCCTCGGTGGGGCGATTGAGGGGACCACGACCCCGACGTTTGGAATGGGATGTCTACGGCTTAACGAGCGGTGAACTTAGACGTCGGATTGAGATTGTTTATTTTATTTTTTTATATTATTGACGTTTTATTTTATTTTATTAAGAAAAACGAAATTTAAAAAAGAAAGATTTTTTTTTTTACTTTTTTAAAACTTTAGACCAATCAAATGAATGACATATAAGTGATGTAAAAGAAAATTAAGTAGATGATCTCAATTATATATGCCGGCCCCTGTATTTTTTTATTTTTTATTTTATCATAGTAACATAATGATTACAGTTAAGGAAGCACTAACTCAAAAAATTAGATTCGAATCTTCTGATAAATAGAGATTTTAACACAGACACTATCCAAAGGACAAGTATTCTGTCAACTGCCTGGGATAGAATTCGCCCATCCAAACAAATAGGTGAGGAAGAACTAGGACTCCCCTGGTGAGAGAAGGGGAAAGAAACATGTCCGTTGTGCTACTGGCGCTGAACTTTCCCTATGGATTTTCCTCCCCCCGACCCGTCCTGGTCATAAATATGGTAAGTTATGGCACATCAAATGACTCTTAGCGTCTTAAGATCCTAACTCGTTAAGACCCCGACGTTTGGGATGGGATGTATACGGCTTACCGACCGGTGACCGTAGACGCCGGCCCCTGTAGATTTTCCTCCCGACCCGTCCCGGCCATAAATATAATAATTTATGGCACATCAAAGATTCTAACTCATTAACACTCAAAATGTTAAAACATTAATACTTGGACGGTTGTTTATGTTAAAATAAGCATACGGAAAGTAAGATTGCTAAAAACACAGAAGGTTGATGGTCCATAAAAAATTGACAGAGGACAAGAATAATGTAAGATTTCTATCACGTACTATATGTTTTTAAATATATAAAAATTTAATTTAGAAACTTAAAATAAAAAATAAACATCATTATGACCGAACATAATTTATAATTTAGATATTTAAGAACATGAATAGAACATCAACGCATAATATTTTTATCATCTTATACATACCGCACGTGCCAGTTTCTTGCGAACGGATGTCAAAAGAAACTTGCTTGACGCCGTGAAAAGCAAATGGCTCCCATGGCCGCGCTGTCTGCATCTGCGCGCCGTGGAGAAGGGAGAAGACCGGCATTTGGAATGGGACGTACACAGCTTAACCAACGGTGGCCGTGGCCGCCATTGGCGCCGGCCCCTGTAGATCTTCCTGCCGACCCGTCCCCGCCTCCCCGCAGAGGTCCGCCACCATCTCCTCCAGGGCGCACCACGACGACCCGTCCTCCACGGCCCTGCGGGCAGCGACGCCCAGCTCCGCCACCTTGGCCGCCGCCTCCTTCCCCCTTTCCCCCACCAGCAGCGCCCTCGCCATCTCCTCTATGCATTCCCTCCGCACGAGCCCGGCCCGCGTGCCGTCGGCGGCCCGCACCCGGAGGCCGACGCCGAGCTCCTCCACCACCGCCTTGGCGTTGAGGTGCTGCTCCGCCATCAGCGGCCAGGCCAGGATGGGCACCCCGGCGCAGACGCTCTCCAGCACGGAGCTCCACCCGCAGTGGCTCAGGAATCCCCTCACGGCGGGGTGGGACAGCACGTCCACTTGCGGCACCCACTCCCTGGCCACCAGCCCCCTTCCCGCAACCCTCTCTTCGAACCCCGCGTCGACGGCGCTGCTGTCCTTGGCCCGCAGCACCCAGAGGAAGTCCAGCGCCGAGCTCTCCAGCGCAGCAGTGAGTTCCTCCAGCTGCAGTGCCGGCAGGTCCGCCTGCGTCCCGAAGGAGACGTAGAGGACAGGTCGCCCATCCCTCGAGCGAGCGTCGAGCCAGTCGGTGTACTTGGATGGGAGGGGCCGGGTCTCGGGCTGAGCCAAGCACAGCGGGCCGACGCTCCAGCCTTTGGGTTGGAAGTGGCGATTCCAGTGGTCGGCGAAGGCGGCCTCCATCTCGTAGAAGCTGTTCACGATGATCCCCCGGCTCTCGGCAGTCGACTTCACCTGCTCCGTGATGAAGTCCCAGTGCGCGCCACGGGGGTCGGGGTCGTCGAACGGCGGCTCCAGGTCGGCCTTGGTGAGCTGGATGTGCGGGAAGCCGGGCACCGGGAACGGCTCGACCTCGGAGGCGACGCCGGCGTGAGGGCGGCCCATGGTCACGCTGGCGCTGACGGTCATGGCGTACCACCCCATCCCGTAGAAGGCGAGCCTCGGGATCCCGAGCTCCCTGGCTGACTCCAACGTCCAGCCGTGGAAGCCGTCAGAGACGAGGAAGCTGGCGTGCGGGCGGAGGGCAGCGAGGGCGCGCTCGAAGTCGGGTCGGAGGCGCTTGGTGGCATCCACGAAGGGGAGGAAGGACGACATGGAGGGGAGCTGGTCGGTGCTCTCCACTCCCGGGGGGATGCCAGGGGCGTCGCCGGGGAAAGGGAGCTCCACGAAGCCGCCGGCCTCGGGGGGGAGGTCTCCAAGGGAGCTGCGGACGAAGGGGGCGTTGAGAGGGGTGGTGAAGAGTGTGAAGGTGGCGAGGCGGCGGCTGTGGAGCAGGCGGGCGAGGTGGAGTAAGGGGATGGTGTGCCCTTTGGACAAGAAAGGGAAGATGGCCACGTGAGGAAGGGCGGCTGCCGTAGCTGGAGACTCAGCAGCACCAGCAGAAGCCATAGCCACAGCCACAGCAGCAGTCATGTGTCTCTCTCTTCTCGGCAGATCAGATGGAGGAGACGTGTGTGTGTGGAACTTGATGCTAATTTCTTCTTTTCCTGCACCGATTCTGCCTTTTATGGGCTGCACCCTTAGTGCTACTGTGCATTTGTCATGCGCAGACCTGTGGGGTTAGTTGGGCTAAGGCCTTGAGTTTTGTAACATATGTAATTCTATTTAGTTATTTTTTGTGGAAGTATTTAAATTTTAAAAGTCATTTATATGTTATGTTAGTTGTGTTTTAGTTTCCAACTAAAAGTGATAAGGTGAATTTTTCATAATTGGAACGAAAAGTGAAATTGCTATAAAAGAATTATTTTTTGTAACATATCAAAATTTGTTACAATATCCCTTTTTCAAGTTAATTTATGTGAGAAGTGAAAGTCAAAAGTGATTTTAAAGTAAAAGTTTTGCCAAACACGTCTTTAAAACTTTCTAGGAGTAAAAGTCAGTCTCATTCAATTTGATAGGAAAAAAATGTTTTTGTAAATATTTGTTATTTTTCATAATTAAATTTAACTCTATTTGATAACCGAGATAAATCGACAGAGTAGAAAAGTTATTTGGGTCTTGATGCTAAAAAAGAGGTTTGGCCATGCATCCAAAGATATGCATAGTGTGGAACGGCCAGTCATAAGGTAGGATAATATGATGATTTCTATTCGAAGCTTTCTCTCTCCTCTTAAATAAAAAAAATCTGATATTTCATTTCTAATTGAAAATTTTCTTTGATCTCTCGAGTATCTTTGTTCAAAATGAAAATTAATGGAGGACGAAATAACAAGTGTACGATAAAATATTTTCTCTATATTTATATAATTATCATAAATGTTAATGAAGACAAAAAATTCGATCCTTAATTTCCAAAGGGCCACATTAAATAATAGAAGAAGCGAACCAACATAATAGCTCGGCTGGCTTTGCCCCCTTGGCCTCCTTTCTATGGAGTCTAAAAACTTTCCCCATCACTTGATTTTGGTGTACCAAAAGATTATTTTCTCTTATTTCTTATATTATTTCTTCAAAGATTGACCTAAGAATAATTTACTTATTCGACAGAATTATTAGAACTACACAAAATATTCTCCACTCTTCTATATGTGTGCGTACCCGATTAAGTGAGCAACCCTTTATACTTGAGATTTCTTACCGTCATTGGTGCGCCTTGTTAGCAGGTCACTTTGTTTGTAGAATAGGGTCAGAATTATCTATATAAATATTCTATTCTAGTTTGATTGGAGGATGTTTAATTCTTCTAACTTCTCAAACTCTACTTAAAATACCTAATTCTTCTTAATTCTCTTAACTTTATATTTTATTTTACTCTTTATTTTACTTATTCTTACCAAATCACTTGGAATATTGCGGTGTTCTAAACGGAATACCAACAACCTTGTCAAATCAAAATACTTCTTATTTTAATTTAAGAAATCTCTAAAATCTTGTTAAAACTATTACGCAAACAAAGTGACATAGGGTTCATCTTGAACTGCGGGTCCTTCGATCCAGCGGCAGCCATGGGTTTTGTCTCTATCCGTGTTTGGAATCGGAAAGACAAAAAGGCGATTTTAATGGAGGTGGCGCTGGCGATGCCAAAAGCCGGGGGCTGCGGTCTTCTGCTTTTGCTGGACCGTGTCATATTTTTCTTGATTCTAAATATATATAATTTGTCAGAATCAAAATTGCCAAACGAGGGAATGACCTACTTTTCAAGATGTGTCAGTAAAATACCGTCAAACACTGTAAAAAAGCGTTTTTTTGTGTTTATAATTTTGTAAATTGTTTATCGTTATTTTTTAATATATTTAATACATCATAAATTTGTCATAATCGTAAAATCCTCTTTTTAGTTGATTTACGATTTTCAGTTTAAAATCATTGTAAACTAAAATCAGTGATTTTAAAAGTGATTATTTTTACAATCAAGAATTTTATTCTTATTGATTTTGAAATCAGTGATTTCAAAACCGAAATTTTACGCTATTTTATAATGCACCAAAGGAACATTAAGTAAATATTAATGCTTCTCCGTATATCTATTTAAGATCCATAAATGGCGCTGGCTGGACACTTCGCTCCTCTTTGGGGTAGTCGCTCGCGTGAAATTCTCTCTTTATAAGAGGCTATCTTGCGGTGCTCCGTGGCCTGTTGCCTTGCTCGACAGAAAACTTGCATCGAGTGCGAGAAAAATCTTTTTTGAAAGAGATCTACGGCTTTGGGCTGGTTCGATCTCAACTCTCGAGAGTTGGAGACTATAATACTCCAGTCCACTAAATTACTATGATCTACTTTTTAAACCGAAATAAACGGTGAAAGAAGCTCCGACGGCACGCCATATCCATATTCCAGCTCTTATCGTTGTTCCACCGCTCACGTAACTTTTGATGCCGTGGTGGACTAGAGAGTTCTGAAGAATTCCGCCTGTCCTTGTTGGGCCACGTTGCGGACTTACTCCCATAGCTTTGATGCCGTGTTCTGCAGATTTCCTACTCTCGTTGCGTTGTCGGGCATTATTCATACATCCATCCAAAGGACGTCCTTGATTCTCCAACAGCTGGGATGGCGTGGGGTGTATAGTTTATTTTCCTGAAAATTATTCAGAGTTAGTGGTTCTTGGGGTTGGTCGAAGGTAAGGTCGAAAGTAGGTGAGCTACAGGAAAATGGAATCCGATACCGATACTCTGGTCTATGGAAATAAAACCTTATCAGTATCGTAAATTTAAATAATTTAACGGAACAGAAACACAAATCTTCAGACTCGGTATCTTCTTTATCAAATTTCCATATATAGATTTTTTTACTGTGCACATACTTAATGGGGAAGTTGGAAGAACCCTAACTCCCTAAGCAATGCACAACCGCCCAGGACCACGCCCTCCCCCAGTCGCCCTATCACACATACGCACGTCCGGGTTCTCCACCGGGTGGGTGGCTAGATCTCTCGTTGCTGGTGATCAGATTCCCTCCTCCCACCATCAAGCAGACCTTCCCTATGCCTAAAACTACAGCTGGCCAAATCTGTAAGTAAGCACAGTGCTCTGCTCATCCACTTCTCCTAATTTGCATGGGATTGATGTGAGCACCATCACCCTAGAGAGGAAACTAGACTGTGGCGGTGGGGCCAGAGCTGACTAATTCTGCTAATTATCGACAGGATTGAGATCCCCTGCCACAGATTTAAGGCTGTCAATGGGTCGGGCTGACTCCATCCCCCAATAAGCCCAACATTCTCTTTTTAAGCCCAAACTCAGCCCAAGCTCAAAACTGTCGGGCTGGGCCAGGCTCGAATGTTATCCTAAATTTTGAGGCCCGGCTTAAGCCTGGCTCGGCTACTGTGGGATACCGCTCTTCTAGGGCTCCAAGAATAGCTTGCAGATGGTGGAGATTTGGGACGGGCCAGGATAGAGGAAGCTTAATCTTTGGCAACAATAAAGAGGCCATTGCATCCTGCTGGAACAGGAAAATTACGTGATAAGATAGGGCAACATCAAAAAGGTAGCACCGTAAACAACCCACCTCTGGTAGCTAGCAGCGTAAACTGTGGATCGGTGGTGGACTGGAGCCATGGAGATGGTAAGGTAGGTTTTTTAAGCTTTTATATGTGGGACTCATGAAGCCTCCACACCGTAAGATCTTTCTTTGTTAAATCTAATCCATTGATCTAAATGATAAAGGCCCATGCGGGCCGACCGATAAGCTCGAACCCATTTCTTTATGGAGTTTTTGTGAAAAATTGCACAGTAAATATAAAATATAGCGAGAAGACTAAGCGGGTCAAACATTTGCTCAGCTCTAGTTGCCCCCTCCTCTCTCCCTTGCACCCCTGGCCGACCCCCTTCTATGGGCTCTACTTTGCCGACTTCTTCAACTTAATTTGGCCGCATGTTGCGGCGAATGACGGTTTCTTCAAATCTTGCGAGAAAATGAGGAACGTGAGAAAATCCGTCACGAAGAAAATCGCGTGGACTCTACTAGAGACCAGACGTCTACACGGTTAACGGTGTCACACTGACGGAACCCGTTTGAACGCAAATTCGAATCTACACAAAGTGATGTCCAATCACCGCTTTTCTGATTTTGTTCTTCGAAACAGGTATAATTCGCTTTTATTTAATTTTATTTTAATTCTGCTGCATCCACGATGCTAAGAAATGAAGAACCATACAATTCTATCTTACCAATTAATTACATGTAAGAGTTTTGATATTGCAGCATATAGATCCCTTCAAACAAGCAAAATATCATCACATCATTTTTTTGGCTCCTCTGACTACACTAACAATTCTTTCATGTTGTTTACTGTTTCTATTTTAGATGACTTATCACTGGGTATGAGTTAGACCAATTCCATATCTAGCATTTTATTGTTTATTGTTTCAATTCGTCTCGCTCCAGTAGAGCAATGGACACCCCCCACCTCCCTAGTTGGAACGAGGGTTTGATCTCGCTCATGGTGAGCGGACCTTATGCCCTTGACGGTATTCTCGCTCTTTTGAGCGACTTTAGGATACGTTTTATTCTCTTCCTTTGAAAGATGAAGGCTTGTAGATGGAGGCACCGGTAGAAGCGGTGTTGAACTTTTGTGAAAAATGTGCAAGGAGAGGTGGAGGGATATGCGAGGTGTCGCTTAGAATATAGGGTCTCAACGGGCTGAGCCAGCTCACAAGCCCGTCGGGATAGCCTATCCAGGGGGACGGATTTGGCTGGCATATAACTACCACGAACCAGGTCCATTTCCCCATTCAGCACGAGAAATGACTCATCAAGAGTTTTTTATGGTAAACTTGCACTTTATCAAAATATTAAGAATAAAATTAAAGTAGTTTGTAACTTTGACATGTTTCTAATGCGATAGATAGTATGCTAAGGTAGCACTTAGCAAGTAAACTACAAGAAATAATCTCAAGGTGTGGTTAAACTATAGGCCACTTGAAGAAGGTGCAAAATGGCATTGACCTAAATAGGACCTCAGCGTCTAGATCGAGCTAATGTGTCCCCATCCCCGTTCAATCCATATTGGTATTAGTCCAAGTATCACATGTAGCACGAGCAACTCACATGATCCCAATCAACAAACATTCCTAGCTCATATCTCTGACCACCTACAGGATCGGAAATTAAGTCCATGCCAAGGAATCCGATGGCTCTAACTGATAACATTTCATGAAGACACCGGGAAGGGACCCTAGTGTCCCATCGCCAGAAAAACTTCCGATCAAGTAAACTTGGTAGGAAGTAGCACCATCACTAAGGGTCAGTTTGGTTGCAGAGAAAAGAAACCAGAGAATAAGTTTCTTTCTGATGAGATTTTCAAGAAAAGTTCATCACTTACGTTTATTTGATAACACGTAAAATTGAAAGTAAACGTAACATTGACTCTTTGCAACATAACAAGTTTCAATTTTGGCATTCTCAAAATGTCTCCGTAAGCTAAGCATAGAGCCGTTTGTTGTCAGCAAGTTTTTTTTTCTTTCTTTCTTTCTTTATTTATTGTATGATGGGCCGCATCATGTGCGACATGTCGATAGATCTTTGATTGGATTGTTAATAAAAAAACTTTAAAAAAAATATCACTATTCATTGACTCGATTTTTTATTTTTTAAATTGTCTGATTAAAGTTCGAATTGTACAACCATGTCAGGCATAGTAGGACCCATCATAATTTTTTTTAAAAAATAAAATAAAAATTAAACTGCACTCATGTAGTGCAACCGATATAACTGATTATGCATCTATTCTACTTTTACTTTAGGAAGAGAATAACTTGCTGCATCACCACAGCTAAATAAGTTAAATTAATTTTTTTTGAAAGCCCCCAACATTGTCTGCATTCTCATATAATTAGATTTTTCATAAGATAACTCAAAAAAACATGAAAATTCAAAAACCTTTGATCCATGAATAATATACTACTGTTCACTCGGGTAGATTTTTAAATTTTCATCTTTTTTTGAGATGTCCGATCGAAAGTCGAATTATATGAGCACGTAGGTCATGTTAGAAGCTTTCAAAAAAAGTTTCTAATTTTTTTTAGCTCAAGAGAGCCCAAGGGATCCCGATCAAGATAAACTAAAAATATTAAGCTCCATGTAAGACATGTTATCTCAAGGGAGTACGATCAAGATAACCTTGATTTAATCAATTTTTTACTATTCTAGGATAAGTAGTTTCCATTTCAAAGCGGGAGTTAGCTTAGGATAGATACATAAAATCTTTATTTAAATAATTTATATAAATAAGTTTTATTATTAAAAATAAAAAATATAATAAATTTCATCATTATCTTTTCACATAATTATTAAGTGTACTTTATACATTAAAATAATAATAATTACTATTTATGATTAATGTTAATTATTATTCAAATTTCTTATAAGTAAACGGGGCATAATAAATTTTATCTTAATAATTAACTATGATTAATGTTAATTAATATTAGTTAATCAAAATAATTAAATAATATTTAGTAACCATACTAATATTTATTAATATTAATGTTTATGAATTAATATTTATTAACATTTATTAATAATATGAATTGAGGGTTATTATTAATATTTATTGTCAATAATAATTAACATTTATTACTTAATATTTTAATATTTAATATTATTTAAATAGAGCATAATAAAATTTGTATTAATAGTTAACTATGATCAATGTTTACTAATATTTATTAATCAAAATCATAGTAGTTAATATTTATTAATCATAATAATACGTATTAATCACAATAATATTATCAATATTAATTAACATTTATTAATATTAATTAATCCTTATGAATATGTATTAATCAATATAATATTTTATTAATATTATTAATAAAAAATAACATCTGTTACTTAATATTTATTAATATTTAAATAGAGTATTAACACATAGAGTAACCCCTTCTATCCCACCTCTAGGGGTGGGATCCCGGGCAAAAGCTTGGTTTGCACCTGTTTAATCTATTTTTAACTTGGATACATTAATCCTGCAATCAAACTATGAAATAGGCTAGAAGTGGGATAACCCGGGTGTTCTGCACTACAAGGCATGTTGTCTCATCGCCCCTTTTAGTATGGTATAACACAACTCACAGTGGTGATGAAGTGCTAGATAAATGTTAAATAACTTAAATATCTTTCACATGGACCTAGTTAATTTCATGTTATTTGGATATCCTTATCAAAAGATATGCACATCACAAGACGACCATGTTCTATAGTCCAAACCTGATGGGCTTAATTTTGAAATGGAGCAACTTAATCAAGTCCTCAAGGGCCTGTTTGATTTCAGGATAGGGAAAAGGCTCACCCGGGTTAGCCCAAGGGGCCCGATCAAGATAGTCTTGATTTAATCCACTTTTGACTATTCTAAGATAAGTAGTTCATATTTCAAAGTGGAAGTTAGCTTAGGATAAGTACATAAAATTTTTATTTAAATAATTTATATAAATAAGTTTTATTATTAAAAATAAAAAATATAATAAATTTTATCATTATCTTTTCACATAATTATTAAGTGTGCTTTATACATTAAAATAATATTAATTATTATTTAAATTAGTAATAAACTATGATTAACGTTAATTGTTATTCAAATTTCTTATCAATAAATGGAGCATAAAAAATTTATCTTAATAATTAACTATGATTAATGTTAATTAATATTAGTTAATCAAAATAATATTAAATAATATTTAGTAATAATACTAATATTTATTAATATTAATATTCATAAATTAATATTTATTATTAATATGAATTAATGGTTATTAATAATATTTATTAATATTGTTAATAATAATTAACATTTATTACTTAACATTTTTAATATTTAATAATATTTAAATAGAGAATAATAAAATTTATATTAATAATTAACTATGATTAATGTTTACTAGTATTTATTAATCAAAATAATAATAGTTAATATTTATTAATCATAATAATCTGTATTAATGTTGTTTAGTATGTATTAATCACAATAATATTTATTAATATTATCAATATTAATTAACATTTATTAATATTAATTAATATTTATGAATATGTATTAATCAATATAATATTTTATTAATATTATTAATAATAGTTAACGTCTATTACTTAATATTTAGTGATATTTAAATAGAACATTAATATATGGGTTAACTCCTTCTATCCCACTTCTCGGGATGGGATACGTTAGTCCGGGCTAAAGCCTGGTTAGCACTCATTTAACCTATTTTTAACTCGGATAGATTAATCCCGCAATCAAATTACAACATGAACGTGAACTAAAAGTGGACTAATCCGAGTTATTCACGGGCTAACCCGCAATCAACCTTGGCCAATGGGCCACCATAGTGTTATTAAATAGACAAAAGATGTTGAATATTACAGACATGTCCTGTTATCACAGACGTACTCGAGAGTCGAGAGGGCTTTTATCTACACATTCACTTCACATTCCTAGCCATTATTGCCTACGTGGCAAGATTTCTGGTTGCCGGCCAGTACCGATTGACGCGGCTAAATGGCCTACGATTGGGAATGTCATCTACGAGTCATGAAGAAATAAGAGGAACAGTACTGGTGGATAAGTGTGCAATATTCTCATATACTCATAACCCTCGCACACTAAATCAAATGTGAATTTAGATTTTTTTATACTCAACTTTTTTATTCACTTCACATTTTTTTCATTTTATTGTATTTTATTTAGACATTTTATCATTAGATAGTGTCTCATTAACCCAGAGGAATATCAACTGTCAGATGGCAAAGAACGTGCATGCTACTTTTTCTTGAGTAGAACTCACTGCAATGTCTTGAGCATTGCAATTCACATGGATTGCTATACTTAAAGTATAGATGTCCAGTCCAACGAATTGGATGGCCGTGCAGTTGGTCGCCAGTGTGGGTGGGAGTCATTTGTTTTTATTTTTTAGTTATTTCTTTAGAACGTCCGATCAAAAATCGGATGGTACAGTCAATAAATTCAGATTTCCCCCAAGTCAACTGTAATTTTTTTTAAAAAAGAAAATTTACACAAAAATCAAGGTATATATCAAAACTTCTTTTTTCAAAAAAAAAAAAAGCAACTGGCTTGGGGTAAGACCCGAGCTCAATTGGCTATAGCGTCTGATTTTTGATCGGGCCCTCCAAAAGAAATTTAAAAATATGAGAAAAATAAAAAAGTTTAAAAAATCAGCTCCCACACACCCAGGCAGCCCACTGCACAGCTGTTGCCTTTGGCCACTGCAATCTATGTGGATTGCAATACCAATGCATTGCAGCAAGTATTACTCCTTTTTCTTCTATAGTTGAGTTGAGACAATCTCCTCTTGAACAAACCCACACAAAATGTTTAGAGATTATGAATATTTCTTGCAATCCAAATTGATTTAATCTATTTTAGAAAAAGAATAAGAAATTAATGCCTTCTTTCACCTTATACGCCCAGTGAGATTTTAAATATGGGCACGGGTAGCGTGACGGGATTTCTTCCCTACATTTCTTATCTCTAATAAGGGAAGTATTTAATATAAGGATTTTTTTGGCAAAATCGCAGATAGTAGTTAATGTAAAATTCAAAAAAAGATCAATCTCATTCAGCTACATAAGATGGGTAAGAAAAGTGGAGAAGAAAATCGTTCATCTAAGCATTTCCCTTTAAATATATACTTAAGAGATTCGTAAAGATTCAAATTTAATAAAAATAACTTAAAAAAAAAAAACATGATCTGCTAGTTATATTATCAAAATACATTTCTTGTCATCCAATCATCAGTATGTACTGTGGCACCCACGTTTTAATTTATTTCTCGTCGTCTTTTTCCATTCGGTACCTCTTCCATATTCCCTTGCTTTTTAGGGTTGGAAGTGTTTATTATCGTCTCATGCAGAGCCTTATCCTCAATTGCTCCTGTGCAGGCCAAACCAGCAGCTGCGCATCCTGTTCCACCACTCTCCCAGGCCGTCCTTGCGCACCGCCGCCTCCCACTTCTCTCCGGCGCCAGCCCTGCTGTGGATCCACCACAGCATGTTTGTGAGGGAGTTGCCATCGTCGAACCCCTCCAGCGCCCTCACCTTGGGCAGGGCCGACGGGGCGTCGTAGACAGCCTCCATGGCGTGCACGAACCCCTTCCACCCTTCCTCCACGTCCTCTCTCTCCAGCGACGCCGACGCCCACCTCACGAGCTCCCGGACGAAGCCGGCGTCCCGGAAGAGCACCTCAGTGATGGGCAGCAGCGGGAGGACGTGGATCCCCAGCCGGCACTCCCGGGACTCGGGAGGAGCAAACCAGAGCGCACTGTCGCGCTTGTTGGCCCAGAGCACCCCGACCAGGCGGTTCTCCTTGGTGAAGTCCTCCTCGTACATGGCCTCCCCCTCCCGAACGTGCCACCACGTCCGGGCCGCCTGGATTTCCAGCGCCGCCAGCGTCGACCCGGTGGCCACCAGGTTGGGGTCCCCGTGGCTCAGCCCCAGCAGCGCCGCCGAGTAGTAGGCGTTCACGGCCTCGCTGGTGCCCTGCTGGTTGCGCCCGTCGACGAACTCTGCCAGGCCCCCCTCCCATGAGTGCAGCTTCCAGAGGTCGAAGCACCGCAGACGGGTGTAGCGTGCGCGCGGCGCCCGCGACAGGCTCGCGATGTCGCCGGCCAGGGCATAGGCCTGCGCCTTGTGCTTCCTCCCCCAGGTGGGGTCGATCTTGGACAGCACGGCAATGGCGTAGAGGAAGTAGCCCAGGTGGTAGTGGTGCGCATTGTAGATACCGAAGCCGCAGTCCGCGGCGTCGTCCACGGCACCCTGCTTGGTGATTATGCCCCCCCACTTGGGGTCGTGCAGGAAGGCATTCCCGAAGAAGCTCCCGTCCAGCCAAGGCGTCAGGGCGTTCGCCAGATACAGCTGCACCGCCGGCACCACGGTGGCGAAGTGCACCTCCTCGGCGATGAGCGCCAGCCGCGCCGCGCGCGCCACGGCCTTGCCGTAGAAGTAGGTGGAGGTGGTGGATAGGGGCTTCAGGGCGTCCACATCCTTGTACAACGCCGAGATGACCTCCCCGTAGCTCTCCTCCTTCAGCCCGAGGATGGAGTGCCAGGTGACTGGCACGGGGTCGGCCTTGAGCACCCACGACCGCCCCACCACCCCGACCAGCTCCCCATCGATGCTGTGGTAACTGAAGTTCCTCAGCACCGTGTAGGCGCTGCCGGCTTCGCCCTCCGCGAGCAGGCGCAGGTGGAGGGGGTGCGCAAGCTGCAGGAGCTCCCCCGTACCCCTCGTCTTCCACTTGTACTTTACGCAGAAGGGCCTGGTGAGTTCGGCCTCCGCCGACACCGCGTAGCACCCGCTGTAGCGGTCGAGGATCCCTTCATATCGGGTGTCCGGCAGGTAGGCAAAGCGAAGAACGCCCGCGTAGTCGGCGGTGGTGGCGAGCGTGGAGAGGGATGAGTGGGCGAGGTGAAGCGGGCTGGAGGAATAGCAGACGTAGGTGCGGCCATTGTTGAGCTGGAAGGTGTGCTTGGTGTGCTCGGCGTTGGAGGTGAAGTAGAGAACGTCGTCGACGGAGGAGATGGAGATACCCGTGGCGATCCTGTGGCAGCCGACGGTGGAGCAGGTGACATAGGGGCTGCCGCGGACGAGGTGAAACCGGAGGCCCCCGGGGACGTCCAGCGTCACGCTGAGGTCGTCATAGGAGGACACGAGGTGGCGCATCCTGCGGCCCTTATTGTCGCCGCCATCGCCGCCATTACCACTGCCGCTCTTGTCCATGTCGTCCCCTTCGTCCCCGCCATCGTCGTCGCTGGTGGCGGAGGAGAAGCTGGAGATGGTGAGGTCGGGAGCGAAGGACTGGTAGATGAAGCGGGGTTCGGCGACGCGGGAGGGGAAGGAGAGGCCCAGGGTGGTGCCGGAGGACTTGATGAGGTAGGGGTGGATGTACTCGGGCTGGTCGCCCTCGTTGAGGACGAAGTTCTGGAAGAAGGTGTTGGTGGGGAGAGGGGAGGAGAGGAGGTGCTTGGCGAAGAAGGCCGAGGGGTCCGGGAGCACCACCGACTCGGTCTCTGGGAAGCGGAAAGGGGCGGGGCAGGAGAAGGAGAAGAGGGGCTTCTTCTGCTGGAGAGGCATCGTTGGGGGGGGGGGGGGGGGGGGGGGGGGGTGTTGCAGCGGCGAGCTAGCTAGCTAGCTGGACAGCTTCTGTGTGTGTGTGTTGGTGATGGGAATGGGAAGACGACGGAGAGGGGGATATATAGGGTTCGCTCATGGGTGCAGCCATGAGCGGCACCTTCCTTCTTAGGGGTGAGAGAGAAGGAAATATTTTAAATATTATAATAATTAGGGAAAGAGGCAAAGAAATGTGGTTCGCATTTTAGGGCTCCTTCCTATTTTTCTTCTGATTTTTTCTCTTGTTTAAGTCGCTTTTGCAATTAGCTCTCAGTGATGTCACTTAGATAATGACTTGGAAAATTCAGAAAATGACATTAGCTAGAAGACACACAATCAAAGCGTGTCCAGGGCCAGGCAACTGCTAAATTAAACTTGATTATTATGTTCTTCCAAGTTTAATAATGGAGTCCAATCCAAGGTTAGATATTGAACTAGAGTCACACATTAAATGAGCAAATCAAGTTAAACTCCAATTTAATTAGTTTGGTAATATTAAATGCGAGTTCAGGTAGCAAGTCATCAACTTGTTTAATAGTCATGAGTTACTTTGATCCATTAAATGAATCAGCCAAAAAGATGTACTTTTAGCTTATCGTGGTATGTTAGTTATAAGATGTCATATGAGATATAAATATACATTATAAATTATTGAATGGAAAATATCAAATATTATAAACATCCTCATACCAATAAGTGAATATAAAAAAATGAGTCTACATAAGTTTAAATTTAACTAGATTATTTATCTAATATGTCTAGAATTTTCTTCAAATTTATTTATTCATGCAAGTAAATTAAGACATGTAATTAAGTAAAATTCTTATAGCTTAAGCTACAATCTTTTATACTATCAACACCTTTTTCTCTTGTTCATACTATCATCCTTTTACCCTATGTGCTTAAATGTAGAAGTCATTTGATTTGACAAAAAAAACAATAAAACTTTGTGAAATATTCTGAAATAATATTTTCTTAGTAGGATTTTATAGCATCAAATGAAACAACACTCAAACAATTAATGTGTTTCCACATATGAAAGTTAATAATGTACTATATCAAAAATGTCTGCATCGGTATTTTAATTGATATGAAACAACATTATGACAGTTTTCTCATTTTCTGATCAAACTTTGCTTTTACCAGCACTATCCCAAATTAACGTTTTCCCTACAAACTTAAATGAAAAGATAGTAAGAACAAAGATACTCATGTTATCCATGTTTCACGTACAGCCTTTTTTTTCCCTATGTCTTGTACTCTCAAGCATCTTTGGGAGATTGCTTATTATACTTTATGTCCTAATAGTCGTGTTCATATTGTAACAATTTTACACGTAATATTAAATTTACAATATTAGTATTGAAATTAATATTGGAGGAATATATATGACAGCAACCTAAAGGAAAAGAAGAAGGAGAGAGAGAGAGAGAGACTCACAAAATTTCAAGACTTTCTTCTTATGTAATTCGTTTAGGTTGTTTTGATGGACTATGTCTTTTATAATGGATAATGTATGTCTTCCCTTCAAGAATCCCTCTCACTTTCAAAAATTATAGAAGCAACAACTCCTCTCATTTTCAAATAGAGATTTTTACTTTGTAATCCCTCCTTGATCAAACTATTTTTTCAGAAGCCCTCATAATCTTTGAATATTTACAAAAACATCTCTATAACTAATGGACATTTGAAATAAAGAATATGTATGGAAATATTCCATCTGCACCTAGCTGCTCTGCTGCCCACTACTGCCATTCTAGGTGACTCGCCTACTTTATGATGGCTTTGCTAGTGGCTGGCCATCCCTTTGCCTCTGCAATGTCCGGCCATCCCTCTGTCTTACTTTACTATTTAACATGTGGTTGAGACGGACAGTCACTGCAAAAATGTTGTATAGTAGGCAAGTCATCTGGAATAACAGTAATGGGCAGTCGAGCAGTAAGGTGGCTAGAAGATTCCCACGGATATTCTTAATTTCAGACATCCATTAATCATTATGGTTTTTTGTAAATATTCAAAGATTATTGAGCTTCCGACAAAATAGTTTGATTAGGGCTTTTTTATAATATCAAAAGTTTATAAGGATTGTAAAGTAAAAATCCCATTCAAATATTATATGATACACCATGACACAAGGTATTCTTTTGAAACACTAATGAAATGACAATGTTGGGCATTATTGATGTGCAAAATAGTTACAAGACAAATTGTGACATTGTTATTATGCCTATGCTCAGTTCGCTACTTTTTTTTTTTTTGCCTAAAAAATAATGAAATTATAACATGTAAAATATACTTTGTAGGTTTAGGACTAGAATGCACTAAAAATATAAACATTATAAAATCATTCTAACCTTTCAAAATGGACGTCAAAATATATATTTTTATACCGTATTTAGTAACCCTTTCATACACAAATTGACACGTACAAATTTGTATAGAGTCTACCTAAAATGCAATTGTTGTCAAAAGGAAAAGATAACATTGTATTAGTGGTTTCACTTTCCTTTAGGCTGCTATACTTGATCTCTATTCATTTTTTTGTTATCCCCTATACTTTGCAGTTAATCCACATAGTTTAGATGAGTCTGTTAGGCACATTAAGCCATTAGAACTAAATTTATTAAGTTATACCATTCATGAGAGGTTTGGTACTTTGTACCAAATCCCTATAGAAAACTCAAACCGACATGAAACTAGTTATGTTGTAAAGAAATCATTTTTTGCTATTTGAATGTGTTTGGGGGTCTAATTTACAAAGTTTCAAGTGGATAGGTTTGTTGTATGTAAAGAACTTCGAATCTCAATAGGATTTAAACTCTCTCTTAGAATAAAAGTGCTCTCCTATGAGAACTCTAAGCATGAGAAGTAATGGGGGGTTGGTTAGAATTGGTAGTGGATACTTCTTTATAATTAAGATACTTGATTGATGAGAGTTAGCCCTAATCCCATTCCAAGAGCATTGGGAGAGATTTTAAGACACTATGATAGGGTAAACTTGGGAGCTAGAGTTTTGTCTATGCCAAACCTCTTGATTATCGTTGGAAGGTGATGTAGGAAATCTAGAAGGCATTGTAGAAGCCTAAAAGGATGAGGAGGCAAAGAGGAATTGCTAGGAGAACCCTAGAACACCAAGAGATAGGCTTACTTAAAAGAGGTAGGCATATAATTACCATAAATATGATTATTTTATATTTCATATTCTTTTATTTTATTTTAATATTTTCAAACATCAGTATAAATATGGAAGAGAATTGAATTGGAATATTGGACCATTAGTTCCCTTAAATTCATAGGTGAAAATTAGTCTATGACTAGAAATGGTCAACCAATTTGAACGAAATGATCAACTGATTAGTTCTAAAAACTTGTTTAGAGGTTGATTGAGAATAATCAATTGATTCTCTTGTACCAGTCATTGATTTCGCTAGTTTTCCTTCTTTTGACCTCTTGGACATGGCCTACTTTGGTTTAAAAAATAGTATATTTGACCTCTAAAATTCAATCATGAATTATTTATTATTCACCATTATCTTGTGAAATAGATGATATTGATCACCTAAAATTTTAATGTTTGTCTAATTAAATATAAAAAATTCTTATAAAAATTTACGATTTGATCTCACACCTACGGACACATTTATTATGACTCCTGGAGTCTAATTTTACATGATTTACACTTATAAAATCTTCTGCATGTTGAAATAGTACCTTTCAAAGACCTATGGAAATAAATATCTTAAATCTATTTGACCATAAAATTTCATCATACTAACACACTTAATATCTATAAAATATGTCTCATCTATATATGGAAATGTGCAAGGCAATGTTGTTGTGAGCAGAGTTTAGGCTGACCTTCTAAATGTCCATGGAAAAGGTCAAAATCCGTAGGCAATGGATGGATTCCTATATTTGAACTTTACTCGTCACCACATTTTGCTTTAATATTTATGCATAAAGGAAATGTTGACTTTGCAATAGCATCAATTACCAAATGATATCCAGTATAGTGTCCAATTGATGAGACCAATTACCTTATTTTTCATGTTACCAAACTATTAATGTCTAAAGTCTAAAGTATGCTTGAACTAGTCTATTTTTATCTCTTGCAATTTTGTTTCTAACGATCAAATAGTCATCGAAAACTCTACTTCATCCATTGTAGCAAAAACTCTCTATGTGTTGTGACGATGTGTACACATGAGATGGAAGTCTCTATATGAAATTAACCATGTTCCACTTGCATAAATAGACATACATCTTAATTACAACATTAAAAGTCATATATAAATATGTAATACCTGGCCCATTAGAATCTTAATTAGAGTCCATTAGTAGCCTAGGTAGGCCAATTAGTGGGTTAGACTAAATCTCATGAGCATCTACCTGAGAGACCTTATTCGCGTCATACCCGCTTAACGCGATTAAGAAAGTGCTTAAAAGGCATAAAAATGCATAATATCATCCTGACATGATTAAGAGTCCAATTCCTGCGCGAACTTGATAAAAATTTATGCCCTGCAAGTGAATAATATGAGATGTGATAGTATCATTTTATATAATTATCTCATTCTTATTAATAATAAATGACAATTCTTCGTTACGTCTTATCATTTTATGTGCATTTATCATTTGATATGATGAAGTCCTGCAACACATGCAATGATGATTGAATTATAATCAGATTATGATAATGAGATCAGTCATCTAAATGCATGTATTCGAGTTGTTCTTGATCAGAGGATCTTCAAGACTGGACATTGAAGATCCGGATAGACCAGTACATGTGATACTTACTCATATGATGAGAGTGACTGATTTCATAGTAACTAGTGTGGTGATGCTAAGATATATATGCAGGTGCTCATTAATGGAATGAGTTCACTGAACTAATCCAACCTAGGATTCTCAAATGCTCATCATACTAACTATCAATCCGTGTGTTCTACAGTCACAGTAGTATAGTTGGGTCATAGACTTGAGTCACCAAAGATGCATTGCTTTAGCGACACTGAGTATTTGATAATTGACTTAAGAATCTCAAGTTTGTGATTCTGTATTGTCAGTTATTCGAACTCGATGGGATTCTCATGAAGGCAATTGAATTGACAACATAGAATCATTCACTCTCGATATGTCATCAAAGAGAGAATGTCTTATGGAATAGTACTCAGAAATCCTTGGGCAGGCTTAGATAATTAAATGGAAAAAGAGTTTTTATTTAATTTAATATTGAGTACAAGATTCCATTAGGTTAAGACATATCAGCGTTTGACATTTAAATCATACCCCGATTTGACTGGGACGTTGCATAGATGAGGATCTATAGCTATGTGGTATCTGTGAATGAAAGGCTACGATTAATGGGTTTATCTCCGATGTTTTTTGGGATCATAAGATATATCTTAGTGCCATTCATGATCAGAAAGTTCGAAGAATTCATCATGTGATGATGGATTATCGATTATGTGATAATCAGATCGAAATTCATTATAAGATAATGAATAATAATTAGAGCCAGGTTCTCGGCTCTGATTAAATTGTTTTGATGTATTATGTATTATTTTTCGTCATTGCATGTGTGATTTTTGGGCTGACTTCATCAGGGGCATGCATCCGATGTCGTCGCTGTTTTGAGTGTTGGGAAGGGTTCTTAAATTGTTGATGTATTGTCGAAGTTGTGGGCTATGAGTTGGGCATTAGAACAATACTTAAGGATCGTTTTGAACTCCCCCAAAATGCGATTTTGCCATTTGTGTGCATTAGTTTCGTTGATGTTATATTTTAAGCCCTCTTCTCGACCCCCTATCGAGTAAGACCATTTTGGAATTCCATGAATGATTTAGAATAAACACTCACTTTCTTCAATTCTAATTGGCTTATTTATTTATTTATGAAATTTGCAGGCAATTGTTTCAAGGAAGAAGTCATGAAGCTCCTCTCTCTTGGCCAGCTGTAGGAAGTGGAACTCACACCTCCACACATGCAAGGATGATCCATGGTCATTGACTGCGATTAGATCTTCCTTCTAGAGTTGAGGTAACTGTTCTCGTCAATCATCTTTTTGTCTTATTTCGCTATTGTACTCATGTCACCATTTTATTACGGTTAGAGGCATTTTGGGAACCCATCTCCATTCACCAGTCAAAGACGGGGCCATTTCACATCGAATAAAAAATAAGAAGAAAGAGGTTAGCTCTATTCTATAAAGTGCCATCCTACATCAAAACCAACAATTGGTTATAGAGCCACCGACCTTGAAGCTAAAGGTTCAAGTCGTTGGCCTGTCTAGTTACTCTTATGAACGAAAAAAATATAATTAGTAACATAATATCAAAATATATATCAGAAGGTAGATGCAAAAATGAATATTTCTTCTTCTACATCCAATTTTTACAGAAGGTTCAGAGTTAGAAATGTTTTATTTTTATTTATTTTTTGTTTTGCATGCTCACCTCCATTTCTGAAACATTGGAAGTGAATTAAAAATATTAGAAAGTCAAAGTATCATCTATAGTCCTAATGTACGCGTAAGTTTACGTTTCTAGCTAAGTTGGACATTGTTTAATTAAGTCTAGTTTTGTTGACACGTTGAGCATTAATCTATTGGACCAGCAAGTTGGATTGGCTTTTAAGAGATTGTTGCACCATGCCATGCGGTACTGCAATGCACTTGCCACCCATGGCACATACCCGCTGTGTGCCCACAGGGGTGCAAGAAGACTTAACTCCTCAGATGTGTCATTCAATCTTAATTGGTTAGAGCCTACATGTGGGTGCACTAATCATCACACTAGAACATGCAGCAAGCATTTCTTATGCTTTATAACATTGTATTAGATCAAATACCAAGTCAAGTAACTAGGTCTGTAAGACAGCATTTGATAACATAATCGTGGAAGGATTGGAATCACTTGATAGCTTCACTATGATTTCAAATGATTAAAACCTCCTCGTCTTTTAGGTTGACGTAAAATCCCTTTAAGGAAAGTTATTGTCATTCTCCTGAAATCTGGTTCAATGCATTAACTCACTTCGAACTCCCAGTGCCTAACATCAGAATAACGAACGAACATGAGATACATAAGACATTCTACAAGACATTGTATAGGACAATTAAAATAAATGCTACAACCATCTCAAATTCCAAATAAAATTCATATTATAGGTCAATACCAAAGTTCCACTAATAAAAATAAATAAATATCCAAGTAATCTAAACATTTATCTCACTAAAGAAATAACGAGTTTCATAACTTTTCTTAAATAGTGTTACTACATTAAACTAATAAAATTGAAAAGCAAGCATCTAACTAATTATGATAATGAAAGTTTTCTTTTGAAAAATAGTGGCTAGGATCTATAAGTCCACCATTTAATAAGTATCAGATCATACACATAACATATCATATAGTAACTTTGCAAATCGAATTGTATATATATTCTAAACATGATGATTAGATCAAATTCTATATATAACATAACAAAGAAATCATACAAAATATGTCATATCTGTCAAATCTTATCGTATGGTTCTTATATAAATATTTAGATATGATGCAAGATGATCATATAGTCAAATCAAGATTGCCAAATATCAAATTTCATATTTCACATCATGCTTCTCTAGTCAGTGCACCTACCAAGTAACTAATCTCCAACCTATAAGAGAACTGTATGTTACATATCAAATTCTCACATAGCTAACAACATGTTAACTTATTTGTATTTTTATAATTTAAGATTAGATCATAGTATGATCATAAGATTGTAAATGAAAGGCAAATCGAGGTGATTACCAAATCAAAGAGAATCAAGGCTCATCAAAAAAATCAATCAAAAGATGACATGTATATCTAGTCAAATAAGAATATCATTGATCAAATAGTAATTTAGATAGCATATTAGGATAGAAGATCATATAAAATTTTATATCATGTCATATTGAATTATCACATCATAAGACATATTAAGTTACCGTATTTCTACTCAAACATATCATACATGTATTTGAACAATAACATAAAGATCAATATACAAATATAAAAGCACTTAAGTGATTAGGTGTTAAGGTCTTGACTACACACATAATTGCGAATATCTCATTCGCATATTCGATGTCCACATGTTCTGACCTACCTCACGAATGTTTATAAGGAACCCAAAAACTCTCCTATGGTGAGACTATCTATACATATATATTACATATTCAAATGAAAATACCTTATAGAGCTTATTGTAGAATTTCATGGTCAAACTGGGTTAAATAGATTTATATTTCTCTAATCACATATAGTAGTGTAAAGTATCGTATCAATGTGCAAATAAATTTAAAAGTTAAGATCATGTAAGATCAATTCCAAAAAGTCCAATAGATGTATATAAAGATATAAAATAAATTTTTAAAATTTTAAAATAGTATTCATAATATATTCAACAATTATCTTAACAAAAATATTAAAAATTAGATAATTATACAAATAATATCAAATCAGGTTGAAAAATTCTAAATAGCTTATAAATATGTTCCAAATGACAAATATGATTTGTCATATTATTTTCATAGATAAATGATCATGAATGTAGATGATTGGATCAAAGATAAAACATGATATCAACTTTAGCGATAGTTTTGTCAGCAAAAATCTAGAAAGCTAGTTTTATGCATAAAGACTTAACCTTTCTTTGATGTCAAACGTTCCAGAAGTTAGAGGATGATAAAATCAAGTAAACATAGAGTGAAATAAGCATATCAAAGGTCAAGGATCCGATTTCATAATTCATAGATCAATATCTATAATTTTCATAGATTTCTTACTAAGAAAATGATATCTTTTTCTTCTTAGGTGTTGTTTGGTGCATTGTAAAATGCCGCAAAATCTTTGTTTTGAAATCTCTGGTTTTAAAATCAAAAAAAATAAAATTCTTGATTTCAAAATCACCAATTTTAGAATCACCGATTTTGGTTTACGGTGATTTTAGATTGTAAACCAAAATCAACTAAAAGGAGGATTTGAGGGGTCAACCGATTTTAAAATACGACTATTTACGATGCGACAAATGTGAAAAAAGTACCATGAAACTATTTAAAACACAAGTAATTGATCATAAAAGTTCCATGGGAATATATATATATATAATATGATTTATAAGTACTTAATATAGCTTTGAA
This sequence comes from Zantedeschia hybrid cultivar, assembly GCA_030544215.1. Lineage (NCBI taxonomy): Eukaryota > Viridiplantae > Streptophyta > Magnoliopsida > Alismatales > Araceae > Zantedeschia > Zantedeschia hybrid cultivar. The sequence goes on along the minus strand of JARZZO010000013.1, from coordinate 5,517,007 downwards.
AAATCATAAAACAAAGAAAGAAATTAAATTTACAAAATAATTATACTCAGGATACTACCTCTTAGTAAAAGATCAAGTCTTAGCAGTTCATAGGATTCTCCTAGTACTCTTCCACAAATTATGTTTGCTTCCAAACCTCCCTAACTTTTCATCACGTCCTCTAGATCATGTGGATGGAGTTCATAAGGTTAGAAACTATTCTCTCACAAGTTAGAACCCTTCTCCTCTCTTTCTCTTAAGAACAATATGAAACTTCTTCTCCAGGAACAAGTGTGCTAGGGTTTGGGATATATACACAGTGGTTTTCCCCTCTCCTAAGCCTTCTTAAACTCTCCCTATCCTTCTTTAGTCGGAGTTGCCTTAGAGGAACCATTCCTCCCTAGATAAGTTTTCAACTAGACGTAATCTATACCCAGATTTCTATCAGATTTTATTCCCATCCAATGATGGTCAAATTCGAAATAAGACTTAATTAGGAAATATTGTCTTCATAGAAGTTGTATCTAAGTTAACTTTTCAATAGGAGTTGCCTCACCAGTTTCTCACATGTTTCTAAATTTTCTACATGAAGTTATACTTAAAATAACATAATTATATCAAATTGATTTGTATGCGGAGTTCTAATTCGAGTCATATTCTAATTATAAATTTTTACCTACGAATTGGAATTCTACTCATACTTAAATGTAGTTCTAATCTAACTCTAAGATCTCTTATAATGCTTTTCTAAGTCATAGTTTCCTTTAATTATACTTTCTCTTTTTTTCTTAATTTGAATCTTAGTTTGATTAAGACTTATTTTTCTTCGTCAACTCTTTCTATAACTAATCATTGATATTTTGGACTTCTAAAACTTCATAATTAACATAAATGATTATCTTAGAAGTGTATATCTCTAAGTCCTCTTTTCAACACATATAAGCTTGTGTAAATAAGAGTTTTATATAGGGAGATATTACTAAAATACCAGGACAGTATCCTATGATACCACTTTCAATCGTAATAAATAGGAATATCCGGAACTTTCACCAGATCTCATCTTCTAAATCCAGTCTACTAACCAAGTTAAAGGCCATTCTAAATGGCTTAAGTGGCTAATGGGTCTTCATAATTGACTTAATTAGAATTAATTAAATTATTCAAAATTATTAATAGAATGTAAACATGTTGGTATGACAGAGGAGTAATACTTGATGCAATGCCCTTGCGTGTTGCACGCAGGGGCATTGCAGCAAGTAAACTAATTTTTTTATTTTTTTTATTTTTTCTAGGTCGGCCCCGAGGTGCCCTAATCATCCGTATAATGCAATGCTCGATTGGATGATAAAAAAATCTGAAAAATAAAAAATTGAGCTCCAATGAATATGTTTTTTTCTATTTTATTGGATTTTTTATTTTTCAAATTTTTTTGGGTCATCTGATCGGGCATTGTATTGTACGGATGGTTAAGGTACTTCGGAGCTGACCTAAAAAAAATAAAAAAATAAAGTAAATTAGTTAACTTGCTGCAATGCCCCTGTGTGCAGCACGCAGAGGTATTGCAACAAGTATTACTCGTAACAGAGATAGACCTATGGTTCTCTCCAATGGTACTTTAAGAGAAGAAGTAGGTTGGAGGTTGCTTTTGATGGACGCAACACAGATTTTTCAAAAAAAGGACCTAAAATTTTTTCAGCGGTTTAAAAAAACTATTTTTATTTCTTGGAAAAGGAATTTTTTTCTTTCCAGATGAAAAATTATTTTTAGGAAACATAATTTTCCCTAATTAGGGGTTATTAGGAAAAGTCAAATCTTGTGTGGACTAATGTTAAATCTTAACCACACCTCGGAGAGGGAAAGAGTGATCTACCAAGAGTGGGAGAGATGCTAGATTTTTTCTTAGAAAAGAAACTTTTCCGAGGTCGGGAACAAAAAGTTTTCCGTAACTGTTTCTTTTCCCAAACTCTTAATCCAAGGAAGTTTTCCTTGAAAGTGGACTTTTCCATCCCATTTTCTAAAACCCCTAACCCACCCAAGGTCACCCCCACCTACACAACCTCTCTCTCCTCACATGAGAAACAAGGGATTTTTTTGGGTAAAGGCACATCCATATCAAGAATTCCAAAATAAGATTTACGAATCATTTTAATCATATGCATAATTTGTCATTACCTACAAACCTGTCAGAAAATCAAATTTTGCAAATTTCACATTCTTAAGAGGATTTCCAAATGCGGCTTGAGCCTATGGTATAAAGGGAATGGGATCCTTTGGACCTAATTCTCTGTGCTAACGTGTGCCCAAGACATATCAAAGAAGAGCGAATGCATTTATCTTTGAAATGATGCGAACAATACAAGTACACTCATCTTCGATATGTCTTGGAGAACACAATGACCTAGAGGATTGGGTCCAAAGGATCATATTTCCAGCACAAAGTGCTAACTAAAAGATCATGATATCCATGGTACCTTCGCATAGGCAAACATTGAGGAATAGTTAGGGCTGTCAATGGGTCACAAAAGCTCGCCTCGGCCCAACCCCAATTAAATGGGCTTGAGCATTAAAATTTAACCGATTTTATTTTCGGATTGGGCTTGGGCTTTGAGAAGCCCTAGCCTGAAAGCTCAAAAAGCTCAATAAATATTAGATATGAAGAATAGTAATTAAAATTATATAATGTATACATGTTCACGTTGACAAGATCATTCATTTGCACATGTATATAATACAGATTAATTTATGTCAAATAAGAAGATTGTATTGATGTTCCAATTATCTTAAATTCAAATGGGTGCTCTTTATATATACTTATTAAAGAATATTAGACATGTACAAATTATTATTAAAGAATATTAGACATGTACAAATTATCTTATAGAATTCACGTCTTTATGACACCTTCAAAATTATTATATTTATCATTAGTCATTATAATATTTTAGTGTGAGTCAATCAATATTTGATCTAGGTGCTATATTAGGTTTTGATTTTATAAAAGATGTGTTCTTTGGAGTTTTATTTTAAGTTAAATGTGAAAGATTAAAATATAAATGATTATTTTGATTTTTTATTATATGTTATTGAAGTTAATGATCTTGAAAGTCTTATTTTTTTAATGGGTGATGAGGCTTATGTATAGACAATAATTCTTGTGAATATGATAGATTATATATCCTAAACTAAAAAAAAATAACTCCTTTTACATTTAAGTCCGAAACTTAAGTTATTTTTGACTTGAGTTGGACTTGGACTTGGGTTGGACTTGAATTTGGCCTAGAGAAGTAAGTTTGCACAAGATTTAAGTCACACTTTTCTCAGTGAACTTGAATTTTGCTAAGCTCAATCAGAACCCGGCCTGGCCCCTTGACACTCCTAGAAATAGTGAAGGACCAAAGGTTGCAGCGGATCCTTGCTGTCACTTGCAAGTACGGATGTGATCGGTCCAGACGGTGTGGATGGTGGATTTTCTGTTCTCACCTCCGTTAATCAGCCCATGTATCTACTTATTGTTTGTTAACCATCTACATGGGCTATATTCACAAGTTATTCTAATATTCGTGAAGCTAATAGTCAGATGATCACATTTAAATCAACTCTAGAACACCGTATAGAATTAGAACCCCCTATTCGATGTCAAGTTTATCAAGCAAATGTAAAGACAGATCTTAATATATGTAACTTTTTTTAATGGTCACCACCTAAGAGTGGCTTTGTCAATAGGACTTATCTTTTTTTTGGGTAAGTTTAGTGACTTAAATGTTTACGGTACCTCTCAAGTGAGAGAAATTCGAATTTCAAGAGCTCCCTTAGGACGCAAATACATAGTACATAGTGAGAGTTGAATTGATAACGTATTTACTTGGAGTGAACATTAGATATCATCTGAACTAAGTCGGATGGTGTAAATAGGACTCAACCATTTTGACATAAGCTATTAAAAGAAGGGGTCTTTTATTTTTAACATTTCAAAAATTTTGATATTATAAATAATTCTTCTTAATTTAGTTGTTTACAAATTGTCTACATATAAGAATCTCAACTTTTTTATTAAAAAAAAAATCTTTTTGAGGGATTTTTTTTATAACATTCTCACGGGCTTTGTTGTAATATTATAGGCTTGCCCCAATTTCGGGAGACTGTGAGTATTTATACATAAATAGTTGGATTAGAAGGTATTTTCGTAACTATATTATATTTTCAGGGTTAAACATATATAAAAGCCTACGCGAAGAGGAAACGTTCTAGGCTCCGCTCACAGAGAGAGACAGAGAGAGAGAGAGAGAGGTCGCTTGCGAGTTGCGACGGTGGCTGGGAGCCAGCCATGGCGGGTCTGCTGGCGTGGGCGGCGGACGTGGTGGGCGGCGGCCACGGCTCCGGGGACGACGACGACGAGGCGCGGTTCCCCGCCCTCGTGTTCACGCCGGAGCAGGAGGGGCGCGCGCGGGAGCTGGACCAGAGGGCGTCCTCCCTGCGGCGCTCGATCCAGGAGCTGCGACGGCGGATCCCTCCGGCCGACGTCTCCCAGCGCCTCCCTGACCTCCACGCGCACTCCCTCGCCTCCAGCGCCGCCCTCGCCCTCCAGCTGAACGCCCATTCCGCCACCCGCCAGCAGGTAAGGCTCTCAAACTGGAGGAGAACGAGAGTTCAGAATAGAATACATGAACAAGAAGAGATTCCTGTTTGACCTGGAAATCTTATCAGGATGTGGTCTGGCTTAGCTTCGAAATTGTGGGTTTTCTTTCTTTAGTCAAACAGAGAGAAGCTCTGGAGGATCTCTTGGTGTTTGATGTTGCCTTTATGCTTTTCTGCTCTTATTGTTCTCTTACACTTGGACGTGTTTGCTCTTTTCTCTAGGCACAATTGAGGGAGGAGACACTGCAAGAGGAAAATGCTGCTTACGAGAAGGCTATATTAGCATGCCGGAAGAAGATTCAGGAGAAGATGCAAGAGGCAGGTCTGCTGCAGAGTAAACTAGAGGTTGATGAATCTACATTTCTGAGGGATCTGCTTGTTCGTTGGTTGTTCTATACGTCTTTCCATACAAATTGGAGATTGCTATGTGAGAAAACACCTCTGAGACCATAGTAGGTGGTTGTAGAAGTTTTTACCAATAGTTTGGGCGCCTTCTCTTTTCCTTTGCATAACATTCTGCTGTCATGAAGAAGGTGAAGTCAGAAATACTATCTGGACCATCTAATCAGCTCCGACAATTTTCATGTTAAGATGCAAACCTGGACAATATGAGCTAAACCTTCTGTGGATTTCCCTGCATATCTCTTCATACCCTCTGCAGCAATGTATATTTCTTCATCTCTATTATCATATTATAAGCTTTAGGTGCTGAGTGTTTATAGTGCAACAATGTGTAGCGATGATGCCGCTGCACATATTTGGATATTTCTTATCTTCTTGTATACTTCACTTGAAACATGGAAATAAGTTTGAAATTGCCATTATTTTGATAATGTGCGGTTGGATTGTAAACAGTGATAGAGAGATATGCCTAGTTGGATCGCATGTATGCATTCTTTTTTAAATGCTGAGATTGTCTAGAAAACCACATTGGCCATGAAGCTTCCTGCTCTCTGCCCAGATAATTTTGCAGTTGGTGGCCTAGGCCTACACCCTTTTTTATTGTATTCCTATTCTTCTTACAGCGGGAACATTACAAGTCACTAACCTTTTCTCTTACAACTTCCACATAAATAAGTGAATTCAGTAGAGCCTTCACCTCAACCAATCCTTATGAGATGCTTCTTTTTATTTTTCTTTATTGGGGGGGTGGGGGGGTGGGGATGAGAATCTGACTGTGTACAGACTAATTTTTCTCCCAGACCTGCACTGCTACTTCACTGCACTATTCTCCATGGTATTGATAAATAGGCAGTTGTAGAGTTAGTGCTTCATTTACATCATATTTGTGGACAAATGTAGTACTATATGTTCTTCCACCATAAATTTGGTGTATGCTCTAGCAATAATATAATAGTAGTAACTATTTACTGCTAACATCGTTGTGAGCAATAAAAATAAGATAAGATCTAACCTGTTGACTTCCTTTTTGGAAGGTAGCAAATGCCATAATTCATTAAGTTAAAGGAACAAAAGAAAAATGAGGAATAAGCTTTCCCTACACAACTCAATAGTCCACTCAAAGGGATTACAAGAAATAGGATGCCCTTTACACAGAATTTTGTTGTAATAAGATGGTAGAACATATGTTTATATGGCATACATCAAGAAGAAGAGAGAGAGAGAGAGAGAGAGAGAGAGAGAGAGAGAGAGAGAGAGAGTGATGTAGGAGACGATGCATGGCTTGGAGTTCCCTTTATTTGTTTTTATTATGACCATTTATGGTCCATTATGTTTTTTATATTTTCTAGGAGTTATAGAAACATGAATAAGGGAGGGGAAGTCCTAGAGTCAGGAGTTACAGATTGAGTCCCTATATATGTATGTTTTTGTTTTTAGAAAGGGAGGAGATTGGAAGGAGAAAAAAAAATCGAGTTGTTTATTTGAGTTTCCAGAATCGGTTCTCTGCGAGAGAGAGCCTCAACCGCTATCTTCCTTGGTGTAACGCCAAGGATCCTGCCCCGGTGCAACGCTAGGGAGCCCCCCCAATCCTCTGGCGCGAGGCCGAGGACCCTTCTCCTATTCTCCCTTCTTTCTTGTCCCACATCAATTTTGGTATTAGAGCATACCTCGATCCTTCATTACGCCGCCACTCTGTCGCTGTCCCTGTCGTCGGCTCCAGTAGCGCCGCCGGCCCCGTTGTCGCCGTCGCCGTAAGCACCAGCACGCCTCTGCCGCGTTAGCCCCGCTGCCACTGCCCGCACTAGCCCCGCCCTCCTCCCGTTCCGCCAGAACCGACATCGTCGTCGCTACCGGCCTCTGACGCCGCCGGTCCCCGCTGCTGTCGCTTGAAGCTTCCATCGCCGCTGTTGCCGGCACTGCTCGACTTGCCGCCTCACCCAGGCCCCGCTAGAGCGCCCCAAGCCCTAGTAACCTCCTTCTTTGGCTCGGGCAAAGAGGAACAGAAACGAGGGGGGGGGGATAAAACGGCTCGTGCCCTTTAGGTTGATGCGGTCCGAACCGGTTAACCCGGACTGGTCTGACCCGAGGTGACCTGGTCCAGTCAAGCCCCCCCCCCCCCCCCCCCCCCCCCCCCCCCCCCCCCCCCCAACCCCCTTTTTAAGATCCCAACCTGGTCCAGCCAAGTTGGCTTGAATTTGGGTCCGAGCCCTGGTGCACGGGTCTGAGCCACATTCAACTCTGGTCTGTGCCGTGGGGTGTATCAGGTCCAAACCCAGGGTATCCCTAGTCTGCTATAGCTCAATAGGGGGTGCACTAAGGGTCCTATCGCACCGCCAGCGTTATGGTCTCGTCTGTGCTCCGATTTATGAGCCGTCTGCGCCGTTGGGATCGTATCGGCGAGGCAGACCTCGCTGTACATTCTGTCTGACAGCAGTGCCTCATTTTGCGTGTCTTACTTGCACGCTTTACGAGGGCACTTATGCTCGTTGTTCGAGGTCGTCCTGGACTCCAGTTTGAGCGTTGTCAGCAGCGTTGGTCTCGTCTCAGCGAAGCCCATCTAGTTTCAACACACATTAGATACAATTTGCGTGCCACTTTTGTACGCATATCGAGGTCATCATTTGTGCCCCCATTTACCGATCGTACCATTAGCATCCTTGCAAGCTTGCAGCGAGGCAGACCTCGTCCAGCTTCTTCAGCCAGTGGTGCATTGGTCTGCATGCCATCTGCTCTAGTCGGAACGATTTATTCTTACCAATCGGAATCCTAGGTATGCTTCTTCACTATGGATTTTACGTTTGAGGTGGACCTACTCCATTTATGTAAGTTAGGGTGTTTCTTACTGTAAGTCCGTTCGGTAATTTTTATTTCGCAATCTGTTGTGGATTCTCTCTCCCATACGGACTACATGGTTGTCTCTGGAGATCGAGCATGTATGCAGTTTTTCCATCTTCTAAAGAACAAAAATGCTTCTTGATCCATCAGATATTATGATGATGCATGGTGCAAGATTACACCACTTGGTTCATTTATTAGCTTGGGCAGAGAATGGATGGACGAGCGACACGTGGTAGTCGATCCCACTGGGCGGGATTGTCTTTTACGACCCGAGGGATACCAGGCATCCTTTCATATTCTCAATTCCACTTATCATGATCGGGAGAAGCTTCAACAGTTGTATTTAGCTTGTCTAGCTAAAGTGGCACCATCACCTAGCACTGGTTGGAATCATGACTTATTCGTTGCTTCTGGACTACATTTGATTGATGATACAATGTTCGAAGTTGATGTCTCATGTATGGTTGACAGTTGGGATTACGCATTGTTCAGACGATTAAGATTAGATCGCATCTTTGATGATGTGTTTAACGATGGTCTACTTGATACTGCACCAGTTCATATTATCTCATGGGATCATGACTTATTTGTTGAGACAGAGTTATATCTTATTACTGATGATGTTTTTGTTGACTCAAAGCCTCATCCAACACTTACTGAAGATGTGATGATAGTTACCCTGCACGAGGATATGTATGATTTGCTACAGTCTCCAGTAGATATGATATGGCAGACCTTCTGTGATTCGCATGCAGTAGACCGGTTGGTGGTTCTTGATATGATTTGCTGCTTGAAGACTCCCACAAATGATCCAGTCGTTTGCTTATTTATACTGATGCACTTTAAAATTCGAGGACGAATTTTTTCGAATCAGGGGAGATTGATGCAGGAGACGATGCATGGCTTGGAGTCGAGGACGAATTTTTTCGAATCAGGGGAGATTGATGCAGGAGACGATGCATGGCTTGGAGTTCCCTTTATTTATTTTTATTAGGACCATTTATAGTCCATTATGTTTTTTATATTTTCTAAGAGTTATAGAAATATGAATAAGGGAAGGGAAGTCTTAAAGTCAGATGGGAGTTCTAGAGTCAGGAGTTACAGATTGAGTTCCTATATATGTATGCTTTTGTTTTCAAAAAGGGAGGAGATTGTAAGGAGAAAAAAAAATCGAGTTGTTTATCTGAGTTCCCAGAATCGGTTCTCTGCGAGAGAGAGCCTCAACCCCTATCTTCCTTGGTCCGACGCTAAGGATCCTGTCCCGGTGCGACGTCGGGACCCCCCCCCAACCCTTCCTTCCTCTTTTCCTTTGTTCTACATCAATTTGGATCATGAGTGCCACTGTGACTATGTATGAAAATTAGGTTGCCTAGCCACTGATTAAAATATCATTGTTGGTTGTATGTGTTTGTGAGCGACCTGTCATGTGGCTCTAATTTGAGATGGTCGATGATGTTGTTGATATCCTAGGCTATTGGTAGTCCTTACTACAATCGATCTGCTCGCTACTCGCTGCGAGGGACGACTTATCTAGCTTGCATTTCTTATTATACTTACGTTCTCTCTTTTATAGAAAACTATACTCGATTATGCTTGTTTGCTGTCCACCACAATATTGGTTGCTGATCTCGATTCATTAGTAGTAGTCAGAGTCTTTTGGTGATTGTTGTTAGTCTCATTTTCATCATTTGCTAGTTATCATTTCATCATGCCATATCATTTTGGGGTTAGTCTCACACTAGTGTCATTGTAGCATGCACTCCTAGTTCACTTCACAACTTATGACCATACGCGGCCGTTGTTTTAGGTGCTAGGGGCTTGGCCACTATGCTTTCCATTGTCCCACTAGGTTTTTGGCCATCGAGAGTGCTAATCCCAAGGAGCCCCCACCCGCGGTGCAGGATGTGACTTATGAGGCTGGAATCGATTTGGCCGTTGAGTTTTAGTCTGATGAGGAGTTGGTTGACTGTTGATCGTTTCGAATTGTGTGTCGTTAAACACTCATGAAAACGTTCAATCTAAATTTATCCGGCTCACTCAAATCGAATTTTGAAAATTAATAGTGGTGAGTCCGAGTCGATCTACAGGGAGTTAAGATTTTAACTTTGAAAACTTGGAATTTAGTTATCTAAAAATAGATGAGAATTTGAATAACTAATTACTTAATTAAGCTAAAACTCAATTAACTAATGCTACTTAAAAAATATAATTACTTTAATTAAACAAATCCTTTTTTTTTCTTTTCTTTTTCAGGAATTAAACACAAACACTAATATAAAAAAATAAGCACAACTAAAATTTATGACAAAGACATTGAAATTTGACTGTGTAAAACATGAATTATCTAAAAATTATGAAACAAATTACACACTTTAAGTTTTAATTAAACTAAATAACTAAACATCAAATAATAACTAACTAATCCTAACAATTAAACTACTATTATACTAATGGAAATAGGAAAGTAAAGCATTGGTCTCTGCTGAATCTTTGAAGGGGTGCTGGTTCAATGGACCGCTGGTGGTTGCTGCATGGAGGGAGAAAACCGTGAAGCTGCTGGCTGGTTCCAACGGGTGCATGCATTAGGGCAGCTGCTTGAAGAGCTGCTGCAGGTTGGCGCGTGGAAGGAGCTTGCTGGAAGCTACGTGAACTTGCTGGAGGAGGCTGCCGGCTGCATGCAACACATGGACGAGGAGGGCGCTGGCAGGGGCTTCACCGGATCTGCTGGAGCTGCGTGTATGGTGCAGCAGCTGACTTGGTGGAGGTGCGGTTGCTGCTGATATGCTGGGTACGCAGGAGACGTTGGAGGTGCGGTGGAGCTTGCCGGCAACGCGTGGAGAAGCTTGCAGAGAAGACGTGGAGGTCGGCGGTACTGGGATGCAGCATGCATGCACGTGGACGAGCTGCTGGAACCGTTGGATGGGCGCTTGCAGGAGTTGCATGCACGTGGACGAGCTGCTGGCAAGCGTGGGAGGGGGTTGAGAAGATGCTGGACGAGCAAGGGCGGCGTGGGCTTGCTGGAACCGCTGGCTGGGCGCTTGTAGGAGCTGTATGCACGTGGACGAGCTGCTGGCAAGCGTGGGAGGGGGCTAAGAAGATGCTGGACAAGCAAGGGCGGCGTGGGCTTGCTGGAGACCGGCTAGATGCAGGCTGACTGCTGGTGTACCCGTGGAGCTCGCACAGGTGCTGTGGAAGCCGGCGTGCGTGGAGAATAAATCGAGAGAGAGAGAGAACAGAGCAAGAGAAAGAGATAAAACGAGAGAGAGATAACTGGGGAGAGGGAGAGAAGGCTGCTGGAAAGGAGAGGAAGAGAGGAGGGGGAGTTCCGTAGGAGGAGAGGAGGAACCTAGAGAGGAAGAGTGCGTGGGAAGAGAGGAAATAAGGGAGAGAGATGCTGGAGATTGCCGAAGGAGGAGGAAGAGAGGGCTGTGGGGAGAGAGTTCGGAAAGGAAGAGGCCCCGGCGAATCTGGGAGAGAGAGAGAGAATATATAGGAGAAATTGGAAGAGAGCGTGTGGGGGAAGTTTTGAAGGAATCGGATTCAGACTTGGAGAAGTTTCTTTAAAAAGAGAGAGAGAGTTTTAAAATAAAGAAAGGAAGGGGTGTGGCTGGGAAATTAGAGAGAAGACAGGAAATAGAGGATTTTGGAAAACTCCAGAGAAAGAAGGAATCAGAGCAATATTAGGACATCAAATTGTATTTTTACCCTTGCTTTAGTTGAAATCCGAACACTAGACCTTCCCCAAATTTCCGAAAACTCCACCAGCTGCACTGCATCATCGGCATGTCCTGTTCACATAAAATAAATATAAATTAGCGTATTATCATAAAAATATCATCATATTTATTCATTTCGTCTCGGTTTTAACGAAAAACCGCAAATGCGCTATACTCCTTTAATCACATGAAATGACGATGTTTTTAAGTCAGAATTTGACGAAATTGGTACTGTTGGACTTGTTACACAATTATCTATCATTTCATGCTATTTTGCAGATAAAAATATGAGTATGATGCATATGATTGCCCTTAAATGATCAATTTAACACTTTATCACACCCCCCAACTTACTCATTGCTAGTCCCTTAGCAATGCAAATAAGGAAAAGTTAGGACAAACAATGAATTATCATGCTTTATTTGTAGTATCTTTCACAATCAATTTAACTGGTAGCCAATTGGTTAAGCTAAAAGTTTTCATATCCCCCAATATTTTGATTCAGACAGGTGATTGTACATGAAATTTGACACACTTAGAACTCGTTTCCGACCTTTCTGATATATTCTTGCCTTTACTACCTTTTAGATAAGACTACCTGGGGAGGAGAAGAGAATAAAAGATTTCCCGATCAGTCAGTGAGGACCGTTTTTCAGTTCCCGTCCTAACTCAGCACTTTTCACGACTTGGTCATATTTTTGGTACGATAGACTTTTTAGCGTGGCGTTTTTTCATTTTATTGTACTTTTGCTTTTGAGAGTGCGTACTTTTTGCCACTCTCTTTGAATTGCCTGAGGGGAGGTGCGTATTTTTTGCCACCTACCTTCCTTTAGCTCTTTTACCGCCTTCTATTGCCTTTAGTGTTTACAGCTGTCCATTTAAAATGACTGCCTCTTTTAGAGTGCTGAGTGGGACAATCCCCTATTACGGATCTTACACATTCCTTTCGTTCAACCCAAAGGAAAAATTAGAATAAGTAGTCTTATCCTTGAGGTTAATTCCAGCAATTCTATACTTTTAAGATCTTTCATTTATTCTAAGTTGCTATGTGTGTGTGAAAATCATCATGTCGTGGACTTTTGTAAAGTGGGATATTTAAACTTTGAAGGTTCTTTAACCAATGTGACAAAAAAAAAAAAAACTGATTTGTTTAAGATTTACTTAATAAAACATGATTTTCATGCAATTTTCCTAAAATGTGAAAAGAAGTTTTTGAAAAAATTTGACCATTTTTCAGTGAAAGATATCAGTTTTCTTCAAAAGATTTTCAATAAATACATATTAAATTGATTGTCCTACCTCCCAACTTGATTGACATTGTCCTCAATGGCATAAAAGATATGAAAAATATGTCAGCCAGAAGAGAATTTGTGAAGGAGCGAAACAACCTGGAATGAAGAGGCTGCGACATACCCACGGCGACTGCTGCTCAGGGACCTAAAAGAAATACCAAAAACTGAAGTAAAATATTGGGTTGCCTCCCAACAAGTGCTAAGTTTATCGTTTTCAGCCAGACGGAAGTTCAGTTAATGTGGATCACTCAGTTCTATAGACTCAGGTGGTGCATTTTGAAGATTTTCAATGAATGGTTTCAACCGTTGACCATTAACAGTGAAAGTGTTCCCGCTCTGAGGATTCAGAATTTTAACGGCTCCATGATCGAAGGCTTTAACGACTACGAAGGGTCCATCCCATCTGGATTTCAGTTTTTCAGGAAATAGGCGAAGCCTAGAATTAAATAGCCAAACTTTCTGATTTGGAAGAAAGGATTTTCTCACAATATGTTTATCATGAAAAACTTTAGTTTTGACTTTATAGATCTTTGAATTTTCATAGGCGTCGTTGCGCAACTCTTCCAGCTCACTCAGTTGTAAGGTTCGGTGGGAACCAGCTTGGGCTAGGTCCAGATTGACTTGTTTGATGGCCCAATAAGCCCTATGTTCCAATTCCACCGGAAGGTGGCACGCTTTTCCAAAAACCAGGCGATAAGGAGACATGCCAATAAGAGTTTTGTAAGCGGTCCGATAGGCTCATAAAGCATCATCCAATCTTTTCTATCGGGCCTAACGGACTTTTGCAGAATATTTTTAATCTCTCTATTGGAAACTTCCACTTGGCCACTGGTTTGGGGATGATAGGGGGTAGCTACTTTGTGATTAATCCCATATTTCTTAAGTAAAGCCCGAAACTGGTAATTCGTGAAGTGCGTTCCCCCATCACTTATAGCTTTAGGCCACCCGAACCGAGAAAAGATATTCTTCTGAACGAATTTAATGACCACTTTATGATCATTGGTTCGGGTGACTACTGCTTCAATTCATTTTGAGACATAATCCACCGCTACCAGAATATATGTATGTCCAAAAGATGGTGGAAAAGGTCCCATAAAGTCAATTTCCCAAACATCAAAGACTTCAACCACTAAGATTGGGTTGAGTGGCATCGTATCCCTTTTCGTCATATTTCCTACAGCCTGACATCGGAGGCAAGTTTTGCTAAATTCATGAGCATCTTTGAAAAGTGTGGGCCAGTAAAAATCACTTTGTAGGACTTTGGCTGCAGTTTTATTTCCTGAGAAGTGGCCCCCACAGGCCAGATTATGGCAGAAGTTAAGAACACTATGTTGTTCTTCTTCAGGAACACATCGCCTAATGATTTGATCAGGACAAAATTTGAATAATTCAGGATCCTCCCAGAAATAATATTTTTCCTGAGAAAAGAATTTGTCCTTTTCACTTTTAGTCCATCCTTCCGAAAGCTGATTAGTCACCTTGTAATTGACAATATGAGCATACCAAGGTGCAACAGTTTGAGAAATGGTCAGTAGATGCTCATCAGGAAAGGAATTAGTGATTGGTGTACTTTCAGAGATCATAATTCGGGATAGGTGGTCAGCACCACATTCTCAGAATCCTTCTTATCCCGAATTTTCAAATCAAATTCCTGAAGGAGTAAGATCCATCTAATAAGCCTATGCTTTGCATCCTTCTTGGTCAACAGGTATTTCAGAGCTGAGTGATCAGAATAGATTATGACTTTTGCCCCTAAAAGATAGGATTTGAATTTTTCTAAGGCAAAAACCACAGTTAATAATTCCTTTTCTGTGGTGGTATAATTCATTTGAGCATCGGCAAGGGTGCGACTTGCATAATATATCACCACGGGACATTTGTTGATTCTTTGTCCCAAAAGTGCACCGATAGCATAATCAGAGGCATCGCACATAATTTCGAAGGGTAAAGACCAATCTGGAGATTGAAGAATCGGGGCTTTGGTCAAAGATTCCTTCAGAGAATTAAATGTCTTGATGCAAGATTCATCCATTTGGAAAGGGACATCCTTAGCTAGGAGAAGAGTTAGAGGCCGGGCAATTTGAGAGAAATTGTGGATAAACCGGCGATAGAAACCGGCATGGCCAAGGAATGAATGGATCTGTCTGACCGAGGTAGGAGGAGGAAGATTAGATATGAGATCGATCTTAGCTTTATCTACCTCTATCCTCCTTTTAGAGACAATGTGGCCTAGAACAATGCCCTCTCGAACCATAAAATGGCTCTTTTCCCAGCTAAGTATCAGATTGGTGTCTATGCATCGTGCTAGCACCTGTTTAAGATTTTTCAGGCAATTTTCAAAAGAGTCCCCGAAGATTGAGAAATCATCAATGAAAACTTCGAAGAATTCTCCCACCATATCGGAGAAGATGGCCATCATGTACCGTTGAAATGTGGCTGGTGCGTTGCATAATCCGAATGCCATTCTCCTAAAAGCAAACGTGCCATAAGGGCACGTGAAGGTGGTCTTTTCTTGATCTTCCGGGTAAATAGCCACTTGATTATACCCGGAGTACCCATCTAAGAAGCAGAAGTACTTCTGGCCCGATAACTTTTCCAAAATCTGATCCATGAATGAGAGTGGAAAGTGGTCCTTCTTAGTCATGAGATTCAACTTTTGGTAATCAATGCACACTTTCCATCCCGTGGTGAGCCTAGTGGGTACCTCTTCTCCATGATCATTCTTGATAACCGTTAATCCAGATTTCTTGGGTACCACTTGGGTTGGGTTGACCCATTTATTGTCTGATATTGGGTAAATGATATTCGCATCCAGTCATTTCACAACTTCCTTC
The DNA here is from genome assembly GCA_030544215.1 of Zantedeschia hybrid cultivar. Classification (NCBI taxonomy): domain Eukaryota; kingdom Viridiplantae; phylum Streptophyta; class Magnoliopsida; order Alismatales; family Araceae; genus Zantedeschia; species Zantedeschia hybrid cultivar. Next base: position 5,501,311 of record JARZZO010000013.1, on the reverse strand, counting down.
TTCACTACTTCTTTCATATTGGGATTAAGCCGCCTTTGCATCTCCCGACTGGGCTTAGAATTCTCTTCCATATAGATATGATGCATGCAAATGGACGGGCTAATTCCCTTTAAATCTGCCACCGACCATCCAATGGCACCCTTGTGATCTTTGAGGACCTCGGTTAATTGGGCCTCCTGCGGCGATGTGAGATTTGCCGCAATGATGACTGGGAGAGTTTGGTCTGAGCCCAAAAAGATATACTTGAGAGACTCAGGTAATGGTTTGAGTTCAAGCTCAGGAGGGTCCTCTAAGGATGGCAAAGCGGGCTCAGACTGTAAGGCTGGTAAAGGTTCAACCTTGGGCCAAGATGTTAATGGACCAGGAGAGTCCTTTAAAGTGTTGGCTTCCTCCAAAAGGTCATATGTGGACATCTCATTTTCTTCAACTAGATTATCCAAGATATCAACAGTATGGCATTCTTTTTCATGATCTGGGTATTGAGATGCTTTGAAGACATTAATCTGGACTTTTTGACCCCCAAATGAAATGTCCATTATACCAGTTTCACAATTTATATTAGCTTTGACAGTGGCTAAGAATGGACGACCTAAGATGATCGGGGTGTGAATGAGTTCCTCAGGTAATGCCATATCCAGAATAAGAAAATCAATGGGAAAGTAGCAATCATGAACCTTCACAATAACATCCTCAATTAATCCCCGTGGAGTTTTCACAGACCTATCAGCCAACTGCAAGATGATGGGTGTGGGTTTTAATTCCCCAATATCAAATTTCTCATAAATGGCTGTTGGCAATAGATTCACACTAGCAGCTAGATCCAATAAAGCTCTATCAAATGTAATTCCAGCTAAGTCACATGAAATTAGAAGTGCTCCAGGATCCTTTAACTTCTTGGGTAAATGATTCATCACAATTGCACTAACATCCTCAGAAAGTCGAACCTTTTCGGGTGTCATTCTAGATTCTCTTCGTGGAGTACATAATTCCTTGAGAAACTTAGCATAAGCTGGCACATGCTTGATGGCATCGAGGAGTGGAATATTAATTTGGACTTGTTTGAACAAATCCAACAACTCCTCATTCTGGGCCAGTTTCTTCCTGGTATTGGGCTTTAGCTAACAAGGCATTAGGAAATGGCACCCTATGTTTATAAGAACTTGGGCCTTCATCAATCTTCCCTTTTCCTTTCAGAACCTCCTCCAACTTCTCTATGTTGGGTTCAGTCTCACTATCACTTTCAATTTCTTGAGGCCCATCAGTGGAACTTTTGGCTAACTCTCCATCTGCATGTGGTTTTTCTAAACTTCTCTCACTCCTAAGGGCTGAAATGGCTTTAGCATTCTCAAATTGCGGCCCTTTAGGTTGTGGTACCGGGCCAGGCTGAGGTAAAAGGCCCGATTGCTGTGAAAAACCCGGAGGTTGATTCCTTGGATTGACAACGGGTTGACTAGGAAGTTGGCCTACTTCTCTTCTCATCGTAGCCTCAGCTAGTTGACCCATTTGACTTTCCAACTTACCAATGGATTGTTGCTGGGTTAAAATCAGTTGTTGGAGTTGAGTGAATTTGTCATTAAAGTTGGACTGAAGAGGTTGTGGATAAGTGGGTGGAGGATGGTATTGGGTTGGCTGTCCAGATTGGAATGAATGATAGTGGGCCGGTTGACCTGATTGGAATGATTGATAAGGAGCCGGTTGGCCTGATGGATACTGGGCCGGTTGAGAAAACTGGGCTTGAGATCCCCTAGCCTGAACATTTCCATAGAAATTAGATTGCTGTTGGAATGAATTCTGTGGCTTTTGGGCTTGATGCATGGGAGGATTGGACATTGGTAGTGGGGTCTGCTGATTCTTCCAAGATAAATTAGGGTGATTTCTCCAGCCATGATTGTAAGTATTTGAGAATGGATCATTATTGGGCCTGGAGAATCCCTGGGCAGCCTGAACTTGTTCTTAAATGAATGGTGGAAGTTGGGCTGCAATTGGGCATTCATTCACTTGATGGGTTGGACTTGCGCATAAGACACAAATGTCATGATTAGCAGAGGATGGGCCTTCATATGGACTAGATTGTGTTGGGTAAGTAGGTTCTTGCTTGTTTAAGGCCAGGAGTTGGTCTAGTTTCTGGGCCAAGATGTCTACCTTATTCAATTTCTGATTAATCAGATTTATGTCCATTCTAGATTCGGGCTCTCCACGGGCCTTAAGTTCATATATTCCAGTCCGTTTAGATGGCCCAACAGACCTTTCATAAGATGATAATGAGGCATGATTGATGGAATTTTCACTTAACATCTCAAACAGATCATAGGCCTCATCTTCATTTTTCATCATAAATGTCTCTCCACATGAGGCATCCACCATCTGTCTGAACTGTTCAGACAATCCTTCATAGAATGCTTGGACAATTTGCCATTTTGAAAGCTCATGATGAGGGCATTTTCTAAGCAATTCTTTCAGTCTTTCCCAAGATTCATGGATCAATTTCCCGGGAGTTTGGGTAAAACTCGTGATGGTCCTTCTCATAGTATTGGTCCGCCCGATGGGATAGAACTTCTTGAGAAATTCTTTCTGCATCTCTTCCCATGTCTTAATGGGCCTTCCTATAGTTTCCAACCAATATTTAGCCTTGTCCTTTAATAAAAAGGGAAATAAGGTCAATTTAAGGCCATCATCGGTGAAATTCTGGATCTTCACCGTGGAACATATTTCTAGGAATTCATCCAGATGCTTATAAGGATCTTCATTAGTATTCCCATAAAAGGATGTGAGCATCTGAATGGTACTAGATTTGATTTCATATTGATTGGCTGGATTCTGAAGAAGATGAATACATGATGAAGGTTGATATTGATTTGGAATGAAATAGTTCTTCATTTGCTTTGGTGGGTCATGATAATCAGCCATTGGATCTTGTGGTAGATTTCTTTGATGTAGGATTCTTTCTATTTCAGCAAGTGGTCTTAGAATGTTAGGATTTTGAGATCTTCTACCTTGCATGCACTAGGATTGATAGAGAGATGATGGATTTGAATTTTGTTTTCTATTTTTTTTTTTTTAAATGCAATCAATTTTGACAAACAAATTATCCTAATGATCTAATGTTAACCTAGACTCTCTATGTAAATTTTCTTAAAAGGTGAATGGAGTCTACCTCGAGTCACAACCACAATCAATCAACGGCCAGGTAAGAGGTGGGGTAGTGGGAGGCTCCCCCTACTTTTGTAGGGACCTAATTAGAGAACCACTTTCTCGCTTAGGCGTTTGCCTTTTCAATCTCTAGCCTAGACACCGTTGCCAAAAATGGAGGCAACCCGAGATTTAAACCACTCACGGTGTAAACCCTAGATTCTCTTTCGACTTGCTTTTAGTTGGATTAGGAAATGCCAATGCAAGGAAGATGATTTGTGGGCTAAGGAAAGGTAATCAAATCCCTACCTTATGTGGTTAAAGTAGCTGCCCTTAAAGTATTTTTGAATGCAATACAAGGCAACAAATCAATGCAAGGTGTGTTGATGCAATCATGAATGACTTGCTAAAATTGAAACACGTACCTTTTCCCCGCAATCTTCAACAATTTATGGAAATAACTGTAAAAGGAAACTAACTCATGCTTTCCTAGGATGATGAATGCCTAGCATGTAAGGTTTCTAATCTTGGCAATGAAGGTTTTTAAATTTGGATGTTCCTCTTTTTGTTTCTTTTTTAGTTAGTGGAAACCTATCTAAACTAGAAACTACAAAAATGGAAACTAACTAGAATAAGGAAATTGAAACATAGAAAGTTGGAACACACTTACCATGATTTCGCTTTTTTTTTTTTTTTCCAATTTACCTGCAAAAATAAGAAAAATAAGGTTAGCTAAAGAATAATTATACTAAATTCAAGATAATCAAAATTAACAATCTAATTCTCCGGCAACGGCGTCAAAAATTGATCGTTTCGAATTGTGTGTCGTTAAACACTCATGAAAATGTTCAATCTAAATTTATCCGCCTCACTCAAATCGAATTTTGAAAATTAATAGTGGTGAGTCCGAGTCGATCCATAGGGAGTTAAGATTTTAACTTTGAAAACTTTGGAATTTAGTTATCTAAAAATAGATGAGAATTTGAATAACTAATTACTTAATTAAGCTAAAACTCAATTAACTAATGCTACTTAAAAAATATAATTACTTTAATTAAACAAATCCTTTTTTTTTCTTTTCTTTTTCAGGAATTAAACACAAACACTAATATAAAAAAATAAGCACAACTAAAATTTATGACAAAGACATTGAAATTTAACTATGTGTAAAACATGAATTATCTAAAAATTATGAAACAAATTACACACTTTAAGTTTTAGTTAAACTAAATAACTAAACATCAAATAATAACTAACTAATCCTAACAATTAAATTACTATTATACTAATGGAAATAGGAAAGTAAAGCATTGGTCTCTGCTGAATCTTTGAAGGGGTGCTGGTTCAATGGACCGCTGGTGGCTGCTACATGGAGGGAGAAAACCGTGAAGCTGTTGGCTGGTTCCAACGGGTGCATGCATTAGGGCAGCTGCTTGAAGAGCTGCTGCAGGTTGGCGCGTGGAAGGAGCTTGCTGGAAGCTACGTGAACTTGCTGGAGGAGGCTGCCGGCTGCATGCAACACATGGACGAGGAGGGCGCTGGCAGGGGCTTCACCGGATCTGCTGGAGCTGCGTGTATGGTGCAGTAGCTGACTTGGTGGAGGTGCGGTTGCTGCTGATATGCTGGGTACGCAGGAGACGCTGGAGGTGCGGTGGAGCTTGCCGGCAACGCGTGGAGAAGCTTGCAGAGAAGACGTGGAGGTCGGCGGTGCTGGGATGCAGCATGCATGCACGTGGACGAGCTGCTGGAACCGCTGACTGGGCGCTTGCAGGAGCTGCATGCACGTGGACGAGCTGCTGGCAAGCATGGGAGGGGGCTGAGAAGATGCTGGACGAGCAAGGGCGGCGTGGGCTTGCTGGAACCGCTGGCTGGGCGCTTGTAGGAGCTGCATGCACGTGGACGAGCTGCTGGCAAGCGTGGGAGGGGGCTGAGAAGATGCTGGACGAGCAAGGGCGGTGTGGGCTTGCTGTAGACCGGCTAGATGCAGGCCGGCTGCTGGTGTACCCGTGGAGCTCGCACAGGTGCTGTGGAAGCCGGCGTGCGTGGAGAATAAATCGAGAGAGAGAGAGAACAGAGCAAGAGAAAGAGATAAAACGAGAGAGGGATAACCGGGGAGAGGGAGAGAAGGCTGCTGGAAAGGAGAGGAAGAGAGGAGGGGGAGTTCCGTGGGAGGAGAGGAGGAACCCAGAGAGGAAGAGTGCGTGGGAAGAGAGGAAATAAGGGAGAGAGATGCTGGAGATTGCCGAAGGAGGAGGAAGAGAGGGCTGTGGGGAGAGAGTTCGGAAAGGAAGAGGCCCGGGCGAATCTAGGAGAGAGAGAGAGAATATATAGGAGAAATTGGAAGAGAGCGTGTGGGGGAAGTTTTGAAGGAATCAGATTCGGACTTGGAGAAGTTTCTTTAAAAAGAGAGGGAGAGTTTTAAAATAAAGAAAGGAAGGGGTGTGGCTGGGAAATTAGAGAGAAGGTAGGAAATAGAAGATTTTGGGAAACTCCAGAGAAAGAAGGAATCAGAGCAATATTAGGACATCAAATTGTATTTTTACCCCTGCTTTAGTTGAAATCCGAACACTAGACCTCCCCCAAATTTTCGAAAACTCCATCAGCTGCACTGCATCATCGGCATGTCCTGTTCACATAAAATAAATATAAATTAGCGTATTATCATAAAAATATCATCATATTTATTCATTTCGTCTCGATTTTGTTGAAAAATCGCAAATGCGCTATACTCCTTTAATCACATGAAATGACAATGTTTTTAAGTCAGAATTTGACGAAATTGGTACCGTTGGACTTGTTACACAATTATCTATCATTTCATGCTATTTTGCAGATAAAAACATGAGTATGATGCATATGATTGTCCTTAAATGATCAATTTAACACTTTATCAACTGTATTCGGTACAAGCATTTCGGGTGGAGGATATTGAGGATTTACCTGATGGGAGCAGGCTTGGAATCTTCCGGTGCATCTTGACTCAGCCTAAGGAGAGTGATGACTGGCGTCGAACGGTGATCTTTCACACCTATTATCGAGTGGGCGATAAGTGTGTAAAGTGATCATCGACAGTGGGAGTTGCATCAATGCAATCTCCACAAAAGCTGTCGAGCGCCTCGGTTTGACTGTTGTGGACCATCCTTGCCCCTACCGTATATCATGAGTGAACTCTACCTCCATTCCCATTCAGACGAGATGTCTCGTTCCGATTTTCTTTCCCCCGTACGAGGATCATATATGGTGTGATATCTTACTGATGAAGGTTAGAAGCCTCATCCTTGGCAGGTTGTAGATCTATTATGTAGATGCGGTCTTGTACGGCCAGTCCAACATGTGCGTATTTTCATTTGGCGAACTTGGCATCATTTCGTGGCCCTCCCGACCAAAGTCTGCACTCCAGCAGGAGGCATTCGAGCCTAGTGCTCCCGCTTCCTCTTCTACTCCTTTACCTTCGGTACCGTTGCATCTTCTAGTGTTACACCCACTAGCACTCCAGCCACTCACGGCATGGCACTGTTGAGTACTCCTTCCACTCTCCGACCATTCAAGCAGTGCTTTGGCCTGTGTACCTTTCATCCTTGGTGCACCTCCTACTACAACTCTACAACTGATTAACACCAGGGAGCTTAAGTATGACATTGTTGAGAGCGAGCATGTTTACCTTTTGACAGTTAGAGAGGTTGTTGATGAGACCTCGAGTAAGCACCCCACTAAGGTCACCTCTCTTCTTTAGGAGTTTTATGATGTCTTTTCATAGGATCTTCCGGAGGGCTTGCCGCCCATGCGTGATATCCAGCATGCCATCGATCTGATTCTTAGATTCACGTTGCCCAATTTGCCACATTATTGCATGAACCCCATTGAGCATTCTGAGCTTCAGAGGCAAGTTGAGGAGCTCCTGAGAGGGGTTCAGTTCTCGAGAGCATGAGCTCCTATGCAGTTTCCACACTGTTAATTCCAAAAAAAGATGGCACTTGGAGGATATACGTGGATAGTTGCGCAATCAACCACATCATGGTGAAGTACCATTTTCCATTTTCCGTCAGAATGACTTGCTTGTTATGATGGCGGGAGCCACTATGTTCTCCAAGATCGATATGAAAAGTGGCTATCATCAAGTCCAGATCCGATGATGGGAAGGAAGGGAAGCAGATGAACTTACCATTTATAGTATGTTGATGACACCATTTTGTTCTCTTCTCCTAATGTAAAGGAAGCTCTAAATTTGAAGTACCGATTAGCTATTTTCTTTATTTTAACGATGTGCAGCTGGGTTTTAGTTTTGCCTTTAAGTGACCTGGGTCTTGTATTTGGATTTTGGTTGCTCGTGTGTGTGAGGATGTTCTCATTCTCTCTTCTGTTGTACTCATGGTTGGCAGTATCGGCCGATACCAATACGTATCGGCTAATACGTATCGGTATCGACTGGGACGGGTACCGATACCCCCTGGATCGGACGATATCGGTCTTTGTAGTAAAAATAATAATAAAATATTTTTATTATTTTTTTATTGGCCGATACCGGCCAATACGACCAATACCGATACGTATCAGTATCGGTACCCACCAGTACCGGTACCAATACCGAGATTGCCATCCTTGGTTGTACTGCTTCCATTTATTCCCTCTACACAAAAAAGGCTATACAATGTAAGCTGTTTTGAAAAAAAAATGATTGCTTAGGCTGATCATCACTTAATGTCCTCTTTGCTATCTTGCAAAGATGTCCTTTTTTTTGTTCCAGACAGTACACAAACTAAATATTTCAAAGGTTGACTAGGACTGAACTTAGAGTAATCTCTAAAATGTAAAAATATTATGTATACAGGGCATAATATACGAACATTTCAAAGATTGACTAGGACTGAACTTAGAGGAATCTCTGAAATGTAAAAAGATTATGTATACAGTGCATAATATACAAATACATTTCAAAGATTGACTAGGACAGAACTTAGAGTAATCTCTGAAATGTAAAAATATTATGTAAAGGGCATAATATAGGAATACACAAGATACAGTGATTTATTTGGACATATATAATTTCATAGGGACTAATATCAAAAAAGGCCTTACTAATTACTGCCTCAAATATTAAATATGCAAATTACGGAACTTTTGATCAGAAACTTGCTGCTACATTATAGTAATTTTTATTGCTCACCTTTTATTTGACTACATGTGCTCTAAGTTGCTTTCTAAATTTCTATTTTTCTTAGGAATAGTTGGAAATAAATTTAAAAGCATCTCAATTTCACAACTTCTCTGTCTCTCTCTCTCTCTCTCTCTCTCCACTTTGTTATCTTCCTTTTTCTTTCTACCTAATCTAAGGATGAGTATATATTCTGTGTTTCTCCTGCCATTTATATTTAACTTTCTTTGGTATTGATCACAACCCTAACTATAAAATATACATTTTTTCCTTCTTTTAGGAGATGGAATTGACTGAGAGAGAGTTGAAAGCTGACCTGGAAATGGCACAGTCCACTTGGGAGGATAATCATTCTACGGTGTCATTGGATGATTCCAAGGATACAGAGAAGAACCGTCTGAGTGAAAAGACTCCCAAAATTCTCTTATTGGAACAGTTAAATGAAAAGAAAAATGAATTGGTTAGTCATATCCTTAGCTTGTTAGAGGAAGTTGTTGCCGTACTAATGACAGTGTTCCAAAATGTTTTTAGACTACATTGGAAGTGATGGTTCAGGGTCTAGAGGACAAATGGGCTGCAGCTCAACATGATTCTCTGAGGCAGCCATCACCAGGTATGTACAGAAAATCTTCCTTTCAGAAAATACTTAGATTGAGATATGGTTGGTACTGCTAAAACTCTTCTGTTAAGTCTTCAATATCTGGTGTTCCTATAATTGAAAGTTATGGGATTCTTGCAAATATACCCTCAATTATTTACAGAACTTCTGATCTTATTTTTTTAATAACCTCATTACATCGCAGTACTTGCAAAAATGCTTCTGCAGTTAATCACTGTTAAAGATTCAGCGATCCTTCATCGACTATTAAATTTAATGTTTGGGCATTACTAGGAAGCTACGTCTCTTGCATCTTCTTAGGATGTACCCTAGCAGAAGCTGTTGCAGAGATGGGGCGGATCAAGCAGACCCCATATGAACAGGGGGAGGCATTTCAAGTTTCTAGAGAGACGTTTCTGGCAGTGGCGCCTTTGGTAGAGGCAGCTGAAGCTATGTTCAGTACAGGTCTTTGTGAAGCAGAGGACTTGGGCTGTTTTTGGGAACCATAGAGAAGTTCTTCTAAAATACTGCTTCTTGGAGAATCACTTCTTCAGAATTACATGTTTCGGAACTTTCTATTAGCACTTCTCCTCATAGAAGGAGAACACCCACTTCTTATAGAAGGAAAAACTTTCTACTTCTGCCTGGAGTGATTTTCTCCTCCATATGAGAGGAGAACAAAAATAGAAGGGGCATTGATGCTCGTCCTTTCTCGATGCTTGCCAGTTATAGCTTCTTCTCCAATTGGACAGATTTCCTCTTCTCTCTTCTCCCCCCACAATGGACGAAACTTCACCCCATTTTTTTTCATTTTTCTGCCATTTTCTTTATTTTGCAAGGAAGCACAATTTTTCATTTTTTTTGTCCTCTTTGGTTTATTAGGTGGGATGAAAAAGCCAGCTGTCTAGATTTTCACCAAAGTGGAACTCCCAATAATTGTTTGCGACTGTCCTGTTCATGGCTGCCGATGAGAAAAATGTCATCCCCATTCCTTTCCGTGGTTGCCAATAGACCAAGAATGATGGAACATAATTAGAAGTCTTCCTTATTATTACTAGTGATTAATAAATGCTTAAACCTTAAACCTAAATCTCTAATGTTATCTGGTGCACCCGGGTGAGGGGGCGTTCCGACCCAATGATCGTGTACCGACGCCATTGACGAGCCGATTTGTGGGACAGATCTCTATGGACGGGGAATGATGACTGCATCGCCTGGTGGATATTCGAGCCATCGTCTTATTCTTTGCTCATGTATTTTCTTTATTTCTCTTGTATTTCCCTTTAGCTTGATAGTAGTATCAGTATGTAGTTGGGCCATGTGTTAGTGGGCCTCTTTTTGTTTGTTGTAGTTGTGAGCCCCATTTGTCTCTTGAGAGGGGCATTTTCGTTATTTACGTTGTGCTGCCTCCCCATATATAGGAGCCTTTCTTGTAAGGAATGTTCTATGAATGAAATAGAGAAAGTTCCTTTTGGTTTTGAGACCCCCTAACAATGGTCTCATGAGGAGCACATGCCCTGATAGAGGGAGGGATGAGAAGTCCCCTGTATCCTGCGCCGCTGTCATCAGCTGCCTTCCTCGATCGCCGTGCCACCACAGCTATCTTCCCCTCCATCCTTCTATTCCCCATCTTCCTCTGATCTGTCATCACATGGAGCCCCTCCAATCTTCTTATTGGTTTATTATTTTTGTTGGTATGTAGGTTTCTTCCATTTGCAAACCATCAGAAGCCAAGGCTGCCATCCTCTAGGGACCCATGTTCTGCCATTAAAGCTCCCAAGGCAGCCTTCCTGAAGGAATGTGCCTAGCCATCCCTCCCAATCTTTCTTTATTGCTTCCAAGGTAGTCTCCCTATAGAAGATCTGCCAAATAACCTTTTCAAGCTTTCTTTAATGCTGTTTCACCTTAGATAATCCTTTTTTACCTTACCTGGTAGAAGAGCAGATGGGTCCAATCTTTGAAACACGAGCCTTCACATAACCCTGCTGTTCCTATTCTGTTTGCCATCCGTGACCCATCTCCAAAAAACAGTAGTAAGGGTCGGTGCATGGCGCTGCCTTGGAAAGGCAGCCACCCTATCTTCCTCACCCTCTTCTTTTGATGATATTTTTGTCCTCTGCACCCGTGTTCTGTAGCAGTGGTCCATACAAAACCATTTGCTCTCTGCTGCCTGCAGGACACAGGCCACCGTCATCGCCCATGCTATCAACGAACCAGGAGGGGACTCCAGATTGTCCACTCATCTGACACCATCACAGCCAGGATGAATTGTGCCTGTGGGTCCCTTCGATGCCTTTGCGCTGCACTGGCAGGCCTGATCTTTCTTCCCCTGACACAGAGCCCCTCAGTGTGATGTCTCCGGCTCGATTCCGGACCTGATCATAAGTCTGCCCCACTGATACCTGTGGTTTGTTGATGGGAGTGGTACAGTAGCAGGTCATGGCATATTTACCTCGAACATAGGTCAGCTTGTTATGCCCGAGTGCCCTTGTCGCTTTGGATAATTTTGTTCTTCTATCTGCTATCTTTTCTGTGATGCACTAGGTTTGATTAGCCATTTTAAGACCTAATTGCTGTCGGGATGTGTGAAATATTGTGAGGATCCCAAATTTTATCCCTACTGTTAGTTAGGCTGCATGCATTAAACTTAGAATGACCCCATCCTACAGTGTTTCTATACTGCCATCAATCCCTCGTTTCTTATTTTGAATCGGACGACATTACATAATGCATAAAATTGCTTGATTGTTTCATAATTGCAGGATTAAGCTATTGGGTTGCATGCGCATGTATGCCATACGTTGTTGGATCATAGTGACGATATTGTGCTTGTCATTGTTTGTATCACATCATGTTGTCTTCTCGCACCAGATTTGGTATCAGAGCTGCAGTTTAGGATAGAGTGACATTGTTCGTGTTGATGTTCATGCTTATGTTTACATTGTTAATATTGTTAGTGTTGTTTCTAGTGTTGATATTGGGATTAGTTTAGTCATTCTATTTGTTGTAGAAAAATCAGCATTTTCATTTTGCATTGTTTCCTACATTTATTGCATATCATCTCATTTTAGTGTTGCATCTTAGTTGTCTCACTCACATTCTTGTAGTGTCTCACTTGTTTTAGCCTCTCACATTGTCTGTGTATGCCCATACGGCACGATACAGAGTTTTGACGTCCTAGTCCCCCACTTGATTCCACCATGGACCCTAGCATCGCAGAGTCTTTTCGAGCTCTTATGGCTCAGTTTGGCCATTTCGGGCTGCGCTTAGATGGGATAGATGAGTCCACATGAGGGACCAACGAGTGAGTGCGAGCCTTATATGAGAGGTTGAACAGCGTTAGAGGACTGTTTAGATCAGCCAGGCCATGAGAGTATCAATGATGTCCCGAGGGCTCAAGCAAGCCGCTGGCCCCATCCAGTTGATCATGGTCGAGCCCAAGAGTGAGCCCCAGTAGAGAGACCCATCTGTGAGCACTACAATCCTTATGATCGTGTGTTGCGCCGTGTTCAGATTGATGCCCTGAGTTTCAATGGCTCTTGATCCCCAAGTGTACTATGATTGGGAGGCCGGCATAAACCACTACTTTAGGTGGTACAACATGCTGGAGGCTAGGAAGGTCCGGCTCGCCATTATAAAGCTTGTAGGCCCTACTAAGACCTATTGGATGAATGTGGAGCACCTCCTTGCCATTCGAAGGCAAGAGCCAGTCGAGACTTGGGAAGAAATGTAAGCCAAGTTATAGGAGAAGTACCTTCCTCCCTCTTTCCATTAATGCCTCTTGGACCAATGGCAGTGGCTTACCCAGGGGACTAGATCTATGTCTCACACTCTTGGATGATTATCTTTATAAATGTGGTGTTACCAAGGACAGTGCCTTGACGCTATCAAGGTTTCAGACAGGATTGTGCAAGGAGATCCAGCATAAGCTATTTTTGAGAGCGGTGACATCTTTAGAGCACGTGCACCAGATTGCCTTGGACATTGAGCGATTCCATAGACCCCAGTACCGCAGGCCTCAGAATCCCTGTGCACCCGAGCCTCGTAACTTGGCCGACCCTCACCATGTACCCACAGGACCTTCCCTAGTAGGTGAGAGTGTTGGGCCACGCCCTAGTGCTCTAGCTCATACCCTTGTTGTTATGGAAATCAGAATCAGCCGATCCCAATCCGGATTGGCCGGTTAGGATCAGGATCGGCAAGTCCCGATCTGGCCGAAAGCGTCTGATCCGATCCCGATTTGGATCGGGATCGGCGGGTCCCAATCCGGCCTCCCGATCCGTGCCGGAATTCCTTGCCTGCTGTTGCACTGCCTCTGAGGTGAGATGTAAGGGGATTGCCACCAGTAAGCCTAGTAAGGCTACTAGCTTACGTACTGAGTGTTTTAGATGCCATGGTTATGGCCATTATGTTAGATAATGCCCTATGAGGGCTCTACTGGTGCTTGAGTTTGAGGAAGAGCCTCCTGTGGTTGAGGTAGAGGAGGAGATTTATGAGGTCGATCTGAATTTGGCCGAGTTTGGAGAGCAGCATGGTGAAGTGATGGGCTGCATCCAGTAGTATCAATATGTCGAGAGGATTGTGGGGCTCCCGGATGGCAGTAGGCTAGGGGTATTGAGGTGCACTATTACTGGAACGATGGAGGATGAGGATTGGCGTCGGAAGTTGATTTTTCACACCTTCATTAAGAGTGACCTTCATTAAGACTGACAGGAAGGTCTATAAAGTCACTGTGGATAGTGGAAGTTGCATCAATGCCATATCCAGACTTGTCATAAAGAAATTCAATAGAATTTTGCATGTTCTGTTTGGCATACAAAGTTTTCTCATAGTTGTGGCTTATTTAATCTAAATTCATTTTATTTTGGTTTGTTATTTTATGTCTAACTAGTATTCCGAGTTTATGTTTTATGATAATGAATTCATGTTAATATCCACTTTTTCTTTTTCTTTTAAAAATCTTTATTCCTTTATGTACATCAGGGAGCAAGTGAAATGTCCAGATCAGGTGGTACCTTCTAGTCACAAGTGGGAGCCATGAAATAAGCAAAGATAGAGAAAATTGGAAAATCATTGCAAATTATGATTGAAGAAGTTATTATTTTTTCATATTTTTACAAGACAATGTAAAATCCATGGTATTTGAAAATAAGATTATAATAGAAAGGATAGATACCTGACTCTACTTCAAACATAGTTAATCCTGTCCCATCCCCACTGGAGTTGGCTGGGATGTCCTGTTTCAGTGTGAAAAGGACTTGATACTTCCTTGTCTATCCCAGTGAGTGCTCCATCTGTCTCAGTCTGTCTCAACCCATCCCAACCATCTTAGTCTATGTTGTGCTGTACCAGCCATAGATTTTCCAAGCTCCTTAAGCTCTTTCTAAACACGTTCTTTTAGGTGGTTTTTGTGATAAATATAAACCCATCCTAAACACTTTTATTACATTAATTTTTTGTTATTCCCATTTGATATGTATACTTTAATATTATTTCTTATATACATATTGTTTTGTATTTGTAAGAATATATATGGGAAACATTCCAGGACGGGATGCTGAAATTGTCTGGGACACTGGGATGTCCCATCCCAATGAAGAAAATAGGAAGGGGCTTGGGACGGGATTGATGGTTATGGTTTCAATCACTTATCTAAGGATTATGCTAGTGAATATTGAACTAATACTCCTTTTGATTCATAGAATACTAACCAGATTTGAATAGCTATTTAAATATCTGTGTATTGTTAATGGTTGCAATTATCAGGGAAATTACCTAAATTGTCCCAATTAGTATGTGGATCATTGTACCTGTTAATGGTCATGTATGTTAAAGAAAAACATTTTCCACTAACCATGTTTGCCAAAGAAAAAATATTTCTCTGCTCTAACAGCTATCGTTAGATGTGATAATGCTGTCATGAGTGTTTATGGTGGATTTGATTATTTAATAATAAGATAATAATATAAAAATAATCACAGGAGTGGATGCATGTTTTTGTGTTCCACTTGATTGATATTTGGACATCCACCAATGATGCCACCAGTTTGAGTAATCATACAGATTCCCAACTGTGGATTCAGAGAAAAAAAAACTTGTATCCATTCGCAGACCTGAAAATAGAAACTTCTCCCTTTCCCGGTAGATTGCTCATTGGATTGATTTGATCTCTGTTCTGATGGTGTCTCTATTAATTGCACGAGAGACAAAACCAGAAACTTGGTGAAATTTATGCCTGTGGGATATTGTTTTCAAAGTCCAAGCTGGAGTTAGCCTATAGGAGGGAACCAACTGTTGGTCATCTTTTATCCATTCAAGTTGTCCCAGTTTTTATTTTATTGTCTGCCTTTACACAGCATGCTTGACATTGAGAAGTTTAAATTTTTGGTAGTAAAAATATGACTATATCATCTCTAATCTCGTTAACCTTCATAGGCAAAGTTTGTTTCTTCTAGACCTAATTGATAGGATTAGAGTCTACCTATCCTAAATGTCTACAGCTGCCGACATGCGTAAACTGAATAAAATTACCATCAAGTGCTAGGTACAAGCCCATTTTGGGGTTGAGAAAGGTTGACCATATTAGTCTGCTAGATATATTTTCCTTTGTCATGTCATAGATGTCTAATGCCCTTGAGAGATTGTAGATGGAGTGATGCAAGATGAAATGATGAAATATACTGTCATAGAGGTCTACTGGTGGCAGGCACTTGTTGGCTGTAATCTCACAAAAGCCTATGTTTCCGTCTGACAAAGTACAAAATGTCTCCCCTAACAATGAGTTCCAGTGTCCACGGATATTGAATTTGGTCACAGTTTCTTCAAGAAGATCATCTGCTGTTTTGAATCTTTTGATCTTCATATGATCTAGAAGGATTATCTGAGACCAACTCTTTTGTTTAGCTAGTTCATTTCTCACGGTATTGTGGCTACAGTGACAACTATCCATTTAATAGATGTATGTTGTATGCATATGCAAATGCTCATTACCTCAACCCCCCCCCCCCCCCCCCCCCCCAAAAAAAATAAAAATAAAAAAATAAAATAAAAATAATAATAATAATAATAATTTGCCATGATGATGTGTTGTCTTCTATTGTTTCACATTGAAATTTGCAGTTCTCTTGATTACCATTTTGTTATGTCAAATAGGAAGGGCTAACATCACTTTTCATTATGTGCAGCTCAAAGAGAGAAGACGCTGGAGAGACAGCTTCATAGCCTAATCGAGCAACTTACAGTAAAGCAAGTCAGTTTTTTGCTATTTATGTTCTTGAAAAATTAGACGTCCCTGTTTCATTATATTCGGCATTAGGCAAATGATAGTAAATGAGGTGGCATGTCAAGGTGAAATGTCAAGGCATTGTCAACATTGAGATTGCCATTCCTTGTTTACTTGTCAATCCATCCATCCATCAATTGCATTCCAAATGCAAAACCCGGAGGTGCACCAAGCAATTGTCTAGTTGTATTAGAGCTCAAGCTTTTAAATTTTTATCTGTTTAAAGGTCTATTTTCTTGCTATATTCCTTTTTTGATCTTTTAGGCACAAGCAGAAGGTTTGATAGGTGAGATAAAGGTTAAAGAAAAGGAGCTGGAGAAATTGAACACGTTACGAAGGAGACTTGAATTTGGAAGCATGGAAGAAAATGCTGCAAGGAATCGGTTTGTAAGAAGCAGTAGAACAGAAACTGCATATATGGATCACACAATCGAAATCCATCACAGACAATTAAATGGTGGAAGGGCAGAAAACCAGCAGAAGCTCATCCTACTCAGGTCTGCTTTTGTACTTTACATATTGGCCCTGCATGTGGTGGTTTTTATCAAAATCTCATTTTAACACTATGTGAAAGACCTTTTGCGTGGGCTTATTGGATATATTTTGCCCTTGATTTGATGCAATATATAAAGCCATGATCATGCAGGGAGAAATCAAGATGAATATTCGAAGCCCATACTGGCATCAGTTTATTCCCACGTGTAAATGGAAATCATTTATTTCATAGGATTGCAAGTTTCAATGGGCAGATTCTTGATGGGATTACATTCTAGGTTTATCACAGGAGATGATATCAGTTCTTGCTTACTAACTAAAATTAAATAAAAACATGAAAGGTCTGTTTTTTGTCTGCATTGTCAAAAATTTAGATCTTCCACTGGAGGACCTTGCTTGTTGGCCTCTGAAACTAATCATTCTGCTGTAGCTAACTTACCTTGCACTCTTATGTGAATTTAGGCCTGGCAGGACAAAATGCCTGGCAGTCTTGGCCCAGGCTTGTCATTTTGACATCACATATACTGAATATTCTCTCCCCGCCAGGTTCGAACATCCTTTTATTGCTGCTATGGAATGTCTTGTCTGATGGAGGAATATCCGAATATGTGCAACTGGACTGCCAGCTACTAAAACTGAAAGGAAAACGGTATAGTAACACTGTTTTCTAACACATTTTTTGGCATGCTTAGGTGGTACACATACATTGGAGGGGAAATGTGTGGACCCCACATCTTTGGCAGTTATACTTCCAATGGGTGCATGGCACGTAGGCATGCTAAAAATTGGTGTCAGGAAACGGTGTTACTGTACTGTTTGTCAAACTGAAATTAACGTGTTTTCTGTTTGATATCTCAAGTCAAGGAAAGGGCTGCAGCTCGGTTCAGTGGTCGTGGTCAATCAGCAAGATGTGTGCCACTCATGTGTATACCCCTTTTTTCCGATGGCATGGGGGTCAGCCTGGTGCCAGAGGGATAAAAAAGCGCAGTGACGTGTTGTATGACCCGGCATGGTCACACCTTGGAGGACCTCGGCATCCCCCCTCGGTGATTAGATGAAATCGCGAATTTTTCAAAACATTGCAGACTTGTGTTACACTTGGGAGCGCTCTTCCCCTCCTTGCTCACTGGTAGGGGTGTCAAGTGGGCGGGTCAGTCTGAGACTCAGCCTAATTTTGCTTGTATTAAAGGAAATTAGGTTGGCTCAAGTTATATAAATTGGGTCGCACTAAATTTGGGTTAACATTAGTTAAATCTGAGTTGAGTTTGGTTGAAAACGGGTTGGCTCAATTTAATTTATTGATTTTTACAATAATTCATATAAAAAATAAAATACTAACAACAAATAATTTATAAACAGGTCAGTCCAACTCAACTTAATCGTACCCATTCGTTATTGAATTTGGACTGAATTTAGGTTGAATTAGGTTAAACTTGGGCTAAATTTGGATTGGGCTAAAATTGAGTTGGATTATTTTGAATTTGATTAGACTCAAATTATCACATAAAAAATGCAGCCGATCCAATTTCCATTCTTACTCGCTGGTTATAACGTTTGGTCTACATAGAGATGTAGATGGTTTAGGATAAGGATAAATTGTAATATGATCCCCTTTATATATACTTACTTTTGGACCTGATAATCTGATTGCCCTCTTTAATCACAGATATAATAGAATTGATAAAATATATTATTTATTTTGGGTATCAAAGTAGATCAATGGTCCTAATATCTTAGGACACTGTTATTTTACAAATTTTATTTCTAGCATGATCCCTTTTGTATTTGCTTTCTGTTTTTGTACTTACGGTAAATGTCCGTCCCTGTTATGTGTTTAAGTCTAATATTTGGAAGCGCTTTTTCTTTTTAAGATTACTTTGTATTTAATTTTTTTTTCATTAAAATTTTTACCCCAAGTTTTGAAATTGCTTCACTTTGATTTCTTTGCTGTTTGACCAACTTATTGGCGCAAGCGCGCGTGTGGGTGTGGGTGTGGGTGTGGGTGTGGGTGTGTGTGAGAGAGAGAGAGAGAGATTCCTCAAAGTAAAGATAATCTATGAGTTATTTTATTGGGGTTATTTCATACTTGTAGATAACCTCCTGAATGATTCATATTTGTATATAACCGCCTTACTATGTAAGTTTACTATGAATTTCACATAAATTAAAATATTGTTTCTATACATAAAATATGTGAAGTTAATTAAATGAAAATGCTAATAATACCCTTGATTAAAATAAAAACACTTTACAAAGGCAAGCACATAACCATCTATCCGAAAGTTTGTTGTATATATGTAACATCAAAAAAAATATTTTTGTTTTTATGTAATAAAATTATGTTAACTCTGATAAAATTCAAGATAAACTACATAGTTAACGAGTTTATATACAAATATTATTATAGTGAAGGGTATTATATGCAAATACATTTATAGTGAAGGAGGTTATATGCAAATATGAATAATGTAGAGGATTATTTAAAAAAATATCAAATCTTGTAGGGACTTATTTGCAAAAAATCTTATTTTATTTTCTGAAAGAAAGATTATCAAAGAGTGGGATACTTCTCAAAAGTTAGGAGTGATCTTGCCAAACGTGCTTCCTTACGTATTTTACTTCTAACTTAGAACTGACAAAAATAAGTGAAAAATGTATCCAAAGAACTTGCTTCACCACTTTGCATGACCCTTATTGTCAGCCCTTGCCAACGTATCTATGCACATTAATGTGGTAGAAAGTTTATGAAGTAATTTTTTATATGTGCACCTTTTTGGGATATGGAAGTCAAGTAAGGGATGGTAGGGAAAAAAAATGTAAAATTGTAGCTTTATCCCGTAAGTTAATCTTTATGTATCCAATTCAGATAATTTTTGAGGATGAGGGTACAAGTGTGAGAGAATCAAAATGAGGCCTAGGATAGACTTACTTTCCAAAGGTGATAAAAAAGATGCCTGTTGTTTAGGTAACTCGAATGTTATTTTTAATGTGTTAAAAGGTACAGTGATATATTACTGTCCATGGATTAGTTGTTGACACATCAGATTATGTTTGCACCCATGGGCTGCAAGGTCGAAAAGGAGAAATCTGTCAACTTGAACTCCTCAGCTGATATTTAGCCTTTATTAAAGCATGCGAAGATGAGGCAGGAGGGATTAGAATTAGAAGGCGCGAATGACGTTAAGTTAGGATGATTTTTACCATATCCTTTTATATACAATGTTGTGACCTTTTAAGGTCGGGATGACTTGATCTAAGTTTACTGAACAAAGAGGAAAAAAAAAAAAAACTGACCTAAGTTCCATTCCTCTTTAAAAGATTTCACTTTGGCTTTCTTTTCCAACCATTGATCAGAAAGAGGTCAGAATAGGTTTGTTGCCAGAAACGTGCTTTTATTTCTTTACTAATACATGAGTGGTTAAACTTCATGTGATTAGACGGATGTAGAACTTGTTCGAGTCACTTTCGGACTGTCCATCTACATTGGGTGTGGACTTGGTCAAATGGACACATCGATTAAGACTATGAGGAGTCGCTCTTCTTGTGAAAAGAAAAGTTGAAGAGATGTGGAGTCTATGGAGACTCACATCTATAAATATAAAAGTATATAAGAGAGGGGAAGTTGATGGACAATAGAAGTTTCTCTCTCTCTTTCTCTCTCTCTCCCAACTTCGACCTCAAGAACTTGCTGTGTGGAATGTGGGTGGACGATGATTTACCAGCAGTAGTATCAGAGCTAGGTTGGCTATGACAAGAACCTACCTCCAAGGAGTTACCACTCCCCATGACGACGCCGTGGTCGTCACCACTGTGGTGAATCATTGTACGGTATGTCGGATCTTGGTGGATAATGGAAGTGGTCCTAGTGTTATCATGTATGAATGCTTTGGCAAGATGGGCTTGACTCTCGAGCGCTTCAAACCATAAAGACACCACTTTATGGGTTCTCAGGAGGCCCGGTGTTCCCTAAAGGCTCAACCTCCCTGTCACTTTGGGGGGCGCACCGCGACAAGTGATCATCCTAATCAACTTCATAGTGGTGCAAGCATTGTCCACATATAACATCGTATCCTTGGAAGAGATCTCATAGGGATGATTGGGGTGGTTACCATCTTGCCACCATAAAAAATGTTCCCGACTACGGTAAGGAAACGTGAGATCCGAGGAGAGCAAAAAGAATCCCGAAGATGCTACCTCCTTTCCATTGTGGGTCAAAAGGCCCCCTCCAAGGGAAAGGGAGTAACAAAGGAGTAGGTCAAGGCAGACAAACTTGCCCCAATAGAGGACTTATTGACAGTCTAGATAGGCCAAGATCCAAGTCACATTGTACAAGTCGGGTCACTGCTCCCACCTAATTAACAAGGGGCATATTACCGATTTCTTTCCTCATATATTGATGTGTTTGCATGGTCGGAATCTGATCTCCCGGGCCCCGAGGAAGAAGTGATCACCCACCGCGGCAACCTCAATCCCGAGTGTAAGCCAGTCCAACAGAAATCTTTCTTTCGCCCTCAGGCATAGCTGGCCATACAAGAATAGTTTTGAAAGGGCCTACACAAAGTTTACTTAAGCTTGTTCAGTACCCCTAGTGGATGGTAAATGTGGTGATGGTGTTATATCCTGGATCTCAAGCCTATTAATTTGTTAATGGGTCAAGCTTAATTACGTCTAATTGTATTTAAATAAGTCTAATTAAGTCAATTAATAGGATAAAATAATTTAAATCTATTTTATATTTATTTAATAATATAATAATAAATTTAGAATGAATAAGTCATTAGTTAAGTCAAAACAAGCCCAATAAATATATTAGTGAGTCAATTAGAAAACTAGTTCGAATCTGAAAACTGTGAGAAAACGCTGTTTTGTGAACGCAATAACTTTTTGACTAAAAGACGAAAAATGATATGACATATATGGTTGGAAATAGGATATAAAAGACTACAACTTTGTCAAAATGACTATAAGCTAATTTCCACGTTTAATGGGTCGACTCGGATGGGGTTTATAGGAGGAAATCCATTCTACATGAAAATCTGGGTTCCTAGTTTGAATCGGAACACTTTAACTTGTTGGTTAAAGAAGTTACGGTTTGACTTCGACTTGAAAACTTTGGGAGTTTAATTTGGGTAGTATTAGAAAGTCAAAATAGTATATATGAGGCCTTGGAGTCGTACATAAGGCCTCTTCCACGCCGCCCTAAGATTAGAGATAAGAACATGGTATTCTTTATGAAAAAGAGAAGTATTTTGATTTAGTTCTCTCTAAAAATTGATTCTAATAGATGAATTGTTGTTCTTTGAGATTTAGAAGTCGTGAGAGAAGCCTTAGATTACAATAAAATCGATATTAGAGTGCTAAAGGGTGATTGAAAGGCATTAGAGAGGAGTGTTCTTCGTGTTCTTGAGGTAGGTGATGATAATCCATTAAATGATATTTTGTATAAATACAAAAAAATCGTTTTGATTTTCAAAAGTAGTCAAATATGTTTTTTAGAATCATAATCTTCCAATACATGACTTTATATTCCACTTTGATTTATGAATTTTTGATCAAATTCACAAAATCCTATATTCTGGGAATTCAGGACTTATAGTTACGGTTTGTAGGACCTATAGCTACGGTTTTCAGAAGCTATGACAAATTTTCAACTTGAATTTAAATTGATCATAACTCTTTAGTTCCTTGGCCGATTGACTTGAAATTTTGAAAACCCTTTGATTTCGAGCTGTTATACTTTCTGGTAAAATATCATAAATTTTATATTTCATTTGTCTATTATTATGCTATTTATTCGATTGGCCCAATTTGACTTAAGTTATTTTTTTGTCATTTGATACTCTAAATCATTCGTTTGATGTCGGAATTATATGAAACTTGGTTATTATGATTATTTTGACTTCTTGGACATGTTCACCAAGTTTGATAATTTTATGAATCTGTTTGCTATTTTCGACCTTATTTGTTCATTTTTCGTCTTTGAAAATTAGTTTTATTAGTTGAACATTATGATTCTTTGTCCGAAAAATCTGATAAAATTCCAGTAGCATGTGCTTCTGTCCAGTAACCTATTTTGATTAGCTTTATTCTGATTATTCATCTCTATGACCAAGTTGGCTTTTTGAGTGGTCATTTTGTAAGAAAAAACACGTATTTTGACTTATACATATATGTAGCACTTTGATAATTTAAAATTCAGATCTTTGTTTGTCTTCTATTATCATTTGATCTCTGTCATTATGATTGTGCCATAATTATTTGACTTTGTTTTGTACATTGCCATCTTAAGGAGATATTTGGCACAATTCCATTATAAGCATCCATATTGGGTAAGGTATTTTGTTTGGAACCTGAGGGCAAACGGGTGGAATCCTGATTTTCGGCCGGCTAAAACCAAGAGACGGTGATACGTAACTCCCTGGCAGTTTGGAGTTGGGTGAAACTTAGACTCCCCGGTTTTGTACAGTGACCAAGACCTTTGCATCATTTACCTAGATGCTTTAGTATTTGTTTTGTTTGGCTCTTTATGTTGTGATTTGGGTGCATGTCCGTTATGATATGATTCGATTTATTTGATTGTCACATAAATATGAAATCCTTACTCCATATGTTCATTTGAATTCAGCTTAGTCATTTGAATTCAGCTATCCCTTTGCAATCAAATGAATATGTCTTAATTATATGATCCATGATATGAATCTGATTTGATAAGTTACTATGTCATGATATTTACTATTTGATATGAGATGTACCTAGGGGACGGCGATACGTAATGTCCTGACAATTTGATAATTTGATATGTTCTATTCGATATGTGATATGCTTTGATCATGATTAGTAGAATTTGATATATCTGATTTGAATTCGATCATGCCATATATGCTATATGTTAGTTAGTCTATTTATATTATTAGAAAACACATTTGATTTGATAAGCTTATATCTGACCATGTTTTGTATCATGATCTTATTTAAGTTATATGTAGAATTGTGAATCATATATATATATTTGATATTATCCCTTTTCAATTATTATATTGTTAGCATTTGATGGATTTGATTTACCTACTGAGTGGTTGTACTTATAGACCCTATTAAGATTTTCAGAATCTACTGAGGAGGAAGAGTTAGATTATTGATTTGGTGAAAATCTTTGGATTAGAAGACTTCTGTTGTTATCTAGGTAAATTTGCTTATTTACTTAGTAGATTGATGTAGTAGGGATAAAGAGTGAGATATGTACTTTTCCCTTGCTTTAATGAGTTGAGTGTTTTTATTTTCTATGGACAATTGGTGTACTTTGAGATCCTGGTATTGATGTTATACACTTGTGAAATTATGGTATTGGCAAATGAAAATTTTATTAGATTATTTTGATGATAAATGGCATGTTTATTGCTCTGGTTATTTGTCTCTCATCATTCATATCTGATTTGTATGCTATTTGGATCCGCGGTTGCGTAATTTGAATATGAAATGAGTCTAGATGACTGAACCGGATTAGGGGTGTAACAAATGGTACCCAAGCCTAGCGGCAAATGGAGAATGTGCGTGAATTTCACTGACTTGAATGAAGTTACACCGAATGATTGCTTCCCTCTTCCTCAGATCAACCAGCTCGTTAACACCACTGTGGGACATCAAATGCTCTCCTTCGTTGATGCCTTCTCAAGATATCACTAGATCCATATACATACGGCCGATCAAGAAGAGATGTCCTTCATCACCGACTTAAGCGTATATTGTACACTTGCATGCCTTTTAGTTTGAAGAACATCGAAGCCACTTATCAATGCCTGATCAACCGTATGTTTAATGATCAGCTCGGTCATAATATGGAGGTCTACATTGACGACATGCTTGTCAAAAGTACCCGAGTGGAGGAGCATCTTGATGATCTTCGAGAGACTTTCCATATGTTAAGAAGGTACCATATGAAAGTCAAACCTCATAAATGTGCATTCGGGCTCAATGGGGGAAATTCTTGGGATTCTTGATCAATCATCAAGTGATCGAAGCCAATCCTAACAAAATATAAGCCATCACTGAGCTCCGACAACCAAAGACCCTTTAAGACATTCAATGTCTCATAGGGTGCATAGCAGCTTTTACTCGATTCCTTTCCTGAGTGGCTGAGAAGTGCTTACCCTTCTTCAAGCTACTTTGAAGGACGATCTCTAAAAATAGCCAGACCAATGACATTGGGTGGACAAAGGAGTGCAAGCAAGCATTCTAATAACTAAAGGAAGCATAGTCTCTGCCCTGGTTCTAGCCAAGGCCACCCTAGGCTAGACCTTGTTCCTGTATTTGTCGGTCACACCTCACACAATTAGCTCGGTCCTAGTTGTAGAGGTAAAGAGGGATCCAACACTCAGTATACTATGTTAGAAAGATGCTGCAAGGAGCCGAAGCTCACTACCCTCTTGTGAAAAGATTCATTTTCGCTATCGTGACCATCCCTCGAAAACGTTGCCCTTATTTTCATGTGCATCTAATTACGGTGCTTACCAAGTAGCCCTTGTGCATATCTTATAGCACCCCAATGCCTCAAGGCATTTAGTCAAATGGTCTATCGAGCTCAAGGAGTTCAACATTAGCTACAGGCCTAGAATTGCTTTCAAGGAATAGGTGTTAGATGACTTCATCGCCAACTGTTTTGTGCCTCCTGAGGCAGCAACCCTCTCAACAGGGCCCGCGTATGGGCTTTACATGGACAGGTCATCCTGTTCAACTGAAAGCAAGATAGGAGTCATGTTGTTGTCCCCCAAAGGGATTGAGCTTCACTACACCCTGAGATTCCAATTCCTAGAAACTAACAATGCATTGGAGTACGAAGCTATGATATTCGACATCCAAATGGCACAACACTTGGGGGCCACATTGATCAAAATCTGCACCAACTCCCAACTGGTGACCCAACAGTGGTCCAAAGAGTATACGGCCTGAGAACCACTGATGACTTGAGATCTACTAAGGGCCCAATAGACTGTCATAGGACTACCTAGTCTTGAAGTTACCTACATTCCCTGAACCAGAACACCAAAGCCAACGCCTTGTCCCAACTTGCATCCATGACCGATGTAGGCCGACAATGGTCAGTACTTATCAAGGAGCTCATCGATGTGATATTTCGGGGCTTTCGGATCCGATTACTAGGTTTCAGATAGGCCTTAGGGGGACTTTTGGGGATCAACTGCACATATATGATTCACGTCAGCTCGATGTGACGCGATTCATGAATGGCGTCACCCTGCACCAATTTTATTTAGGGTACATGCATGTGCGACGCATGCCTGGGTCTTGTCAGGCCCTCTAATTCACGTCTTCGAGGTGTGACGTGATTTGCAATTGGCGTCAATTCGGCATGACGCAATTTAGCTTTTCTCTGCTTATCGCAGGACCGCCGCATGGCGCTCTCCACACATGCGTGGCACACCACTGTGCAGCGGAAGGGCCGAGGGGGCGGCCCAATGCCCTTTTATCCCCTCCTCTTTTCTTCTTCTCCCTCATTTCCTCCTTTTACACCTCTTCTTCCATCCCTCTTCTTCTTCCTCCTCCACTCTCTCCCTCTCAAAGCCTTCCTCATCTCGTCCACCTTCCACCTCACCACCTTCCACCATCACTCTATCCTATCTCTCGACAACCAACAGGAGGTGAGAAGTGGCAGTAAGGAGGTAACGGTGGTGGGTGGCATGGACGACGCATCGGCAGCAGCAAGGCAGAGGACGTGCAATGTGTAGGAACTATGGGCGTTCGCCAAGGGTGGGCCGTGGCTTGGTAGAGGTTCTACCACGTGAAGGGCCCTTTTGTGGGTCAAGAGGAGTGCAAGATCCTAAATAGGGTAATTATCCTTCCTCTAGTGCCTAGGATCTCCTTAAAATCCATGTTAGGATTGTGTGAGATTTCAAGTTTTAGAGCATGTTTCTATGGCATTTTTACGATTTGGAGTTGGGTTCATGTTGGGGAATACTCCTATGTACTTGAGGGACCTCGGGTTGCCTTCTTTTTTGTGGTTTTGAGGATGTTCAGGGTAGCTGAGAGGACTTCAGTGTAGCCTCGGCTTGGTCTCTGAACCACGTCACCAAGAGGTGACGTCATGCTCAGATGACACGATTTAGGCGATTAGCAAATAATCGATTATATGTTGGGTTAATCGATTTAGCAAATAATCGATTAAGCTAATCAGCGTCTTCCTTGGCTAACGCAATTTAGAGTTATCGATTATATGTTAGATATGATTACTCGAGTTGATTGCTATCAATAATTGGTGACGCAATTTCAATGACGTCAGACCCAGGTGACGTGAGTTAGAATAGAAGCTTGAAGGCCTCTGTAATTATATCATATGTATCAAATAATATAAAATATAGTTAGTTTGTATAGATTATATATTCTACTTTCCAATATAGTTGTTAGTTATGTTCCTACACACTTGTATGTTTGGCTCATTCATGGGGTAGACCTTATGTTGTGTTTCACGTGTTTGGACCCATGGTGACTATATCCACTAGTAGTACACCCAGTGAGTATCCCATGAGGACATGGGCCACACGGGTTAGCTTGGCAGTTCGGTGCATTTTGGTTCTAGCCAGTTCACAAGGCCCCCATGGTTATAGCTTGAGTCAGGGTTTGGGGGAAACTGACCATGGGACAATAGTCGTTTTCTATTTGTGTGCATACATGACTAGGGTCACGGACACTGTGTGAACTCATGGATTACAATTAGTCCTATTTTCTCCACTGTCTTAGGTTGTGGGCATCTAGAGTCTAGAGGGGTGGTCAGGCATGAGGTTTTGGCTGTGTGGTAGATGTCAGTGGATGCACTCAGGCTGTGGAATTTGGAGTTGTACGGAGTTTGGCTTTGAGAGCCTTGGCACTAGTTTGTGTGGGTATCCTTGTCACTCTAGTGACTTGGCAAGGTGGGACCACCTATAGCCGTGAGTGTGACTGAAGCAGCTTAGGCTACCTGAGGGTTTCCTGACTTGTCTTGGTGGGTCTATAGTTTTCGGCTACTTTACAGTGAGTTCCTTTTGCTACAGTAGTTGCACCATTTATTTTACTACTTAATTTCCATATTCTTGCTAGTTGTGGGTGTGTGTAGCGGAGGTAGGAATCAAGGGATCCGTACTAAGTCCAATACTAGTGTGGCTCATTCCCTTGCATTTTAGGTGAGGACTCTGTGTACTTAGGAGCAAAAGTGGTTCTCCAATCGTGTGCTCGCCAGCAGCTTTTATCTCCTCAACGGGAAGGCCCAGTTCGGGTAACCTAAGTTTTCATAAAAGGGGCATTCTGACTTAGTACCCTTGACGGAGAACCAATTTGTTGGACTTGGAACTCTAATTCCCTCAAATTGTACTTTTGATAAAATCCTAGTCTAGTTTAAAATTTTAGAATTTCCTTTCATTTCATACAAAATAATACAAGGGTCCCCGAGAGGTCCCGAAAGAATACAAGAAAATATACAAGACATCGAGGACACTCAAGCCTGGATAAAATTCAAAGATGGCGGCTACATAGGGTCGATCCTGACAAAGTTCCCCTCGGCACCTAAGAATAATTTGCGAGGATGAATAAATTGGGCCCTAGGCATGAACTCTCAAGGCTCAAGGGAGGTGTGCCAGCAAAAAGAGTAAGGAGAGCAAAGCATCTCTAAAGACGTCCCACTCTCCAATCGCACAAGACCTCCCCTAAGGGGGCAGGATGGTCACAAGGCCTCCCTCGAGGAAGCAGGATGGTCGATCCCTTGAACCAGGCTCAACATATGCCACGAGGGTTGCCAACATGCAACAAGTAGGCCAACCGAAGGTAGAGACACGCACCCCGAAAAGCAAAGAGAATCCTCTTGCATCGAGCATAGTGAGATTCCCTTCTGTGACAATAGAGAGATCTCAAATTTCCTTCCGTGACAATCAAGACGCAAACCCCACCAAGCGGCCACTGGTGGTAATGGCTAGGGCCACCGAGGATCGCTCAAGCACTCGCTGAGACTACAACAAACTCTTTGCAAAGAGGCGGCTCCCCGTGTCAACTAGTGGAAGGCTAACAACCCCCCTTCCTCACCATGACAGAACATGGCAACAAAGAAAGAAGGAGGACAGGGGCGCAACGCCTACATCACTAGAAGAAGGAAGGCCTCACCTCACCTAAAGAAAGGTTGACCAATCAAGAAGGAAAACTGCAACTTACCCTCAACCCTGCAATTTAATGGTGATATAAAAGTCGCTCCCTTAGATGCCACATGACCGACAGGTGGGCGATGCAGCTGTAGACCACTGGGCCTCCAAGGCAGTCATCGATGGTTATGGAAGGATGCTCTAGAGCATGTACAGTCCATCCGTGGAACTCCCAAGGATAGAAAGGCGCCTTGACAGTCGAGTCCTCATCAAAATATTGCACAAACCAAGTGGCAAGGAAACCAGGAGAGGCCGAAAAAGGTCCATTTATAGAATGCATGACTCTTTTGATTACACCCGCGACAAATCAGCGAGTACCACTATTGAGTGCATAAGCCTACATGGCAAATCAAGGAGCACCCACATATCCCTAGCGACTCTGATAGTAACTGAGTCCTTAGGGGTAGGGGGCCAGTGGGCAGGGAAATCCCTGAAGGCCCAGTAATACCCGAACCATGCCCATGAGGATAGAGGGCCCAAGAGCATTCGACCCTAGAGATAGAGCGACCCACAAAAGCCTGATAGAGGCCTATGGGTCACAACTCTACTTATATTTTAATCCTCCACGGAGGAGAAGTCACATGAGTCAGAGGGAGCACTCGAACTTCCCAAAGGTCTGAGATCTCGACCATTTTGTACATCCTGGGCAAACCCAAGGCATGATACTTTGAGCCCCTGTGGATGCAGGTCGATGGAGTCTTCAAGTTGGTAAGGCATCCAAGCGTCCTTGATGACATGAGGGACACGCGGATCATAGGGCTCTATGCCCAAAAATCCATTCCATCCCAATGGAAAAAGCACCATCATGACAATCCGTCATCATGAAGATTTGGGGCAATCCCTTCCATCATGTCAACCTGGAACCCTATTCTTATTCTCTTCAGAGCCAATAGACTTCACTATGCTGCAGTGCATATGTAGCACCCCAACACTGCGCGGGGGGACGACACGTATACGTCTGGGAAAGGCCTACAGTCAAGCCTTCCCTGTCAAAATGCTTATAAATGAGTGAAATCAATCAGGTACAAAAGGGGAAAAAAAGAAAAGAGAAAGGAAGAAAAAGGAAAAAGGATCTAGGCATCCTTAGATTTGTGTCCCAAAGGCCCCACTAACTTAGGCATCAGAGGGTTTTCCCCAGTGGAACCAAGCCCCCTCATGGTTTTTCTCTCCTTGATACCTGTAGGAAGAAGTGGAACTCACTCCTGGTGGCTGGGGGTCGCGCGATTCATTCTTTGATTCATCTAGTTAGGATGTCCTAGTTTCTGTCCTTTACAGTTGTGATCCATGTGACCAATTTTTTGTGCAATTTTCTATCGTAATGCATGTTGAGGTGCATTTAATACTCTAGCTAAAATTTTCCATGATAATAAAAATTAATGGATACATTTTTTTTATGATGCATGAATTATTTAGATGCATTTAAAGCTCAATTAATGGTTGCATCAATTATGATGATGAATGATCATGGGAAATTTGTGGATGCATGAATTATTGTTTTGCATGATCATAAACGAATAATGATTGCATTAATTAATTGTTGCACTATCACTTCTATTTTGTTGTGATGCAACCTATATGCACGATGAGTTATATACTCTCTTTAGATGTACATTTAGCAAGATAATGTTGAGTCCATGATGAGTGGTGTGTCATTCCTATCTATTTCTTTAGTCTATCTGAAGTAGGCATTCTTTGGTAATTTGATGTAAGAATTTACGTATTGTTATTAAAAGGCCTTATAAAGGGATGGGGTTTCACACCGGACATTTTTAGATCAATTTTATCTTCATTTGCATGCACTCATGCATCTATTATATATGTTTATCACATGGATATAGGAAATATCTTCCTATATATTTTTAAAGAAATTTCTTTAGGGAAAGTGTTTCTTGAATTCATATTTTCTATTAATTAAAAAATCATTATGGAAATATGTTCCTAAGAAATATAATTTTACTCTTAATTTATTGGACATACTATTTGGTGTATATATCAAAGTGATGATTACGAGTTTAGCGAAGTTTTTTTATCTAAGATATATATCACAAATTGTATAACCAATTAGTTTGAAGAGAGAAAAATCTTTTTTTAAATAAGTGCCTAATTTTTATACTTGCGCAATGCATGCAATAACAATGGTCTCAAAGGGCTTATTTCATAAGTTATCTAGTCATGATAAATTAAAAGGCAATTAGTACGACATGTGGCATAGAAAAGTACAATATCTCCTTAGTGAGAAAGAGGTGCTTGAGACCTTGACTAATGTGATGTCACCTCCATAAAATGATAGACTATTTGCTCAAGTCAATCATGACAAATAATCTTTTGACAAATGGCTTAATAAGGACAGAAGTGTGTGTTATACTATGTTGAGTTGCATACATGGTGACCTTAAAGATTTTTGGAGTTCCAAGACTGCCAATGAGATGTAGGAGCATATGAGACTCACATAGGATGGCACATCAATAATAAGGTTGAGATTCATAACTCTTAGGTTCAATTAATATGTGATGGACCTAATTTTTAGAGTTCTAAGACTGCCAAAGAGATGTAGGAGCATATGAGGCTCACATAAGATGGCTCATTAGTAATGAGGTTGAGATTCATAACTCTTAGGTTCAATTAATGTGTGATGGACCTAGAAAATTTTAGAACAGAGCACCTAAGGGTGAGTCTTTATGGTCAAAGTCATTTAAGGAACAATTTATTTGTTGTGAATTTATAATATAATGTTTTTTCCATTATTACATCTTTATCTAATGTAGTTGTTGATTCTGTTGGATGACATAAAACATTAGGGCATATTGGATACAAGAGGATGATCCAATTGACTCGAGAGGGACTATTAGGGTCTCTCATTAAGGTGAGACATTTTGTGTGTGAACCATGCTTAGTTAGAAAAGCCTATAGAAAGTCATTAAGAAAGGTTAAGAGGGTCTCTTCCCCATTAGAGTTAATCTACTCAAACAGACGAATTCTTTCCTTGATCCAGATTTTCTATCCATCAGAGAGGTCTTATACAAAGCCACTTATTGCTTCAGGCAATCTGCTTCTATAGATGTTGATGAGTCTGCATTAATGAGGAAATAATGAGATCATTCAAGTCGAAAATGACATGGAGTTGATCAAAATCACATGAGAGTAGGTGTCTTCCCTATTTGAGTTGAAGGAACTAGGTGAGGCGAATTACATACTGGGTGTAAAGATTTAGAGGGATCGATCCAAGAGATTTCTAAGTTTGTCTTAAGAGACTTACATCAAGAAGATCTTAGAACTATTCTAGATGCATAATGCCAAGCCTGTTGTTACTCCAATCTAGAAAGGCTTCTTTCTTAGCATTGACCAAAGTCCCAAGATTGAGTAAGAGAAAGAATAGTGTTCCTTATGCAAGGTACTGAAAGGCTCGATCTTTGTGATCATGGTGGAAGCCCTTGGATGACTGAATAGTTTAATGTTAGCTGCACAAGGATTGGTGATCCTTAGATATCACTACCAATAAGATGATTATATATCATTATTAGTACACTTATATGAGGCTATAATTGGTCCACTCATACAGATGATCACCATGTCGTTATGAGAGTGAACATAATGAGATAAACTCTATGAGTTTTACATCCAATAGGAGTCTAACGACCTGCCGCCCAAGGTTTGAAAACCAACGCAGCACTGACTATGGATCATTACCTTCGGATTGGAACCTAGGTCTCAATCACACATGTCTGGAGAAGTATATGATAAACTAAGCTAAATACCAAGATTAAAGGATAAGAAGTATAATCAAAATAAACTGAGAAAAATAACAAGAATAATCAAGTTACAATCCAACAATAAGTACATAGTCCAGAAATAAAATAGTATGTACAGGCCAAAAGAAAAGAATACAACTACATCGGGGAATATCCCATAACACAAGCAGTTGCTGGCATGCACGAGACTCAAAAGACTCTCCTCACTCTTAGTCTTACTGGAACTACTCACCTGAAAGGATAGAGAGTGAGCCATGACTAAAAGGCCTCAGTAGGGATCTCGCGATCTCTACCTCCCACACACCCACACAAGTAGCAGGAGTAAAATAGAAAGCAGTAGATTTGTGGCTTTTGCGAAAAACAAGTAGTGCTAAGAAAATGTGCTCCACAAGAAATCACAAACCCACCAAGTCAGTTAGGACCCCTCAAATAGTGAACTGCTCCAGCAGCCACAGGTGGTTCTATCTACTCAGTCTCCAAAGTGACAAGGGCACACGACCACTAATGCTAACAACAAATTCCACAGCCGAGTGCGCCCAATGGCGTCTCACTACTCAACCAACCCTCATGCCTATCCACCTTCACAAAGAACTAGATGCCCTTAAGGTGAGGTGGTGTTCAAAAAATAGGACTAACTGGGGTTGATAAGGCCACACGGTGTCCACACCCCCCAGCTACGTGTGCATATAAGTAGTCACAACTACTATCCTCACGATCAGATTTTTCTTAATGTTTGGACTAGACTAAACAAGCTCGGGCCCTGGGAATCGACTCAGACCCAATCACACCGAAGTGCAGAGGGCTAACCCGTGACCCATGTTGTCGGAGGTCACAATGTGCTCAAGAGAACCAGGTGTACTACTAGAGGAAGATTTTACTCTTAGGTCCAAATTGTAAGAACTTAACAATAATCATCAAAATTACTATCCCATGAATGAATCAAGCATGCATTTATTTAAGAACATAACTAACATGTGATATAAGAATCTAAGTACATAATGTACACAAGAAGCATTTTATCAAAATTATTACACATATGTAATGAATAAACTTAGAGGGTTCTACTGTGAAATGTCTTGGGATCTGGTTGCTTGAAACACATCGAGCCTGTCTAATGCCTATCAAGAAAGATATCCACCTTCCAGGATGTTTTTACAAATAGGCTAATAGTGGTTTCGGGTTAGGTCTGAAACGTGTCGACCAAGCCCAACACCTATCAGAAGACGTCCTACCCCGGACATTTATACATAGAGATTGAGACTCGAATGTGGGCTTTGGGCCATTCTGAAATGCGTTAAGTCTGCTGGACACATTTCGGGAAGATGTCTCACTTCCTAGACACATTACCAAAGAAACCCTCCTTCAAATCAAGACTGCAATCCAAGCTTCTTTAGATTCCCTAACACCCGCAAAGCCCAAAAGGGCACCTCTCTCACCAAACCACACATGCAAGGGAATCAACTATTTTGGAAACTACCCACAAACTCTAGAAATAGAGAGGGAAAAACCAAAAAAACATAGAGGAAAAACTCATTGTATAGGACCTTAGCATGCCGCTAAGGGAGAGACCTAATCTCTAGGGAAGGGACCATCAACCTACATCAGTTTCACACTCCTTCCGACTCACAAGGAGCCCCTTCATGTGGATGTCCCTGCCTCTGAGCCGACCAGCACCCTCCTCCGGTTAGCTCCACAGCCACCCATGCGTCGCCACCTTCTCTGGTTCACTGATGCCTCGCCACCCACACCATCGAGGCCACCGCTGTCATCACCGCTTCCTTGCCCTAGCATCGGCTTCCACTAAGAGGAGGAGAGGTGATGAGTTGGTGGTGGTGGAAGGTGTTGAGCGTGCGAGGAGACTTAGAGAGGGAGAGGGTGGAGGAAGAGGAAGGACGAAATGGGAAGGAGAGAAGGGAATGAGGCTTTATACCCTCGCATTCGGCAGAGGCACTGAGGGGCGTGCTTTACTGCATTTCCATGTGCATGCGAGGGTGCCACGAGAAGCAAAGGTTCCATGTAATATGACAGTGAAACACATCCAGTCAAGCTGACGTCTCTTACAAGACGTGTCCAGTTGAGCTAACGTTTATCACAGCGTTAGTGGGGGAACGCCATGTGGAGCTCATGCAAATAAGAGTGATTCACGTCGAGGCAAGCAGACGCGTTTTGCAAAATGTGTTAGGTCCACCCAATGCCTTTCTCTCCTGAATATGAGATGCATAATCGAAAAAATGTAAGACCCCGAAGGTTACCTCTAACCTACATGGCCCTAAAATGGATCCTAGGCCTATCTCTCGCCTAGCAACCCACTAAGATTACATTCCGAACCTGATAACACAATCTGAAGGGCCGAAATATTACAAGGAGCATGATAAGAGTCATAAATCGCCTTACCAAATGACTAAGTTGAGATTGATAGAAATTAGTTGAACATGAAATTGGTCTTTCCCATATAGCTTGTTATAGCATGCCTAAGTGTGACATATGGGCAACCTATACGTGCTTATAGGAGTATAGGGTTACAGATCCATGTGGTATATATGACTAGTCTGTCCTATTTTTAGCTCCACCATAGCATACGAATCATACTATCTATGTTATTTTGACAGCCACTAGAGGAATGATTGAATGGATTCCTACTTTGTCATTGTGTAAGCCTATATATTTTTTATATCCATTAAGACTATTTACCTTGTCATAAAGTGGACACTTAATGATGCTACTTTAGCATATAATCTAAGGGCTATAACTCAAGCAGTCCAACCAAGCATATTTAGGAAAGCAATCAAGTCTAAGCAAATTGACGTGTGGCATAGGAAAAGTTGACTTATATTACACCTGTGTTCTTGTGACTCATCTCCATAGTAGTTATGATTAATGTATCCATCATAATCATGAGTGTAGACACAGTTTGGGAGGTCAAAGCAGAAATCTAAGGTAGATCAGTTCAGCTTAACCTGGTATGAGCTTGTGATTTAGAGTATAAGAGAAGACTTGGAGTTTTAGTGTTACATCAGTCAGGTGGTGACTTAATATAGATTTCCACACTTATAGATCTTCCTCATGCAGTCGTACGCATCATTTTTCAAAATAACCCCTATGTAATCATTGTGTACATAAAAAAAACCAATCAAGTAAAAAACTTCTTGTAAAATATGTACATGCAAAAAACCTTCTACATAATAATTATTTATATAGAGAATCCCCTGCTATCAAGTCTAGAATCACTCAATCACTTATAAACGAGGATTTATTTTAGAATAAAGAAAAAAATGGGGGTTTTCTGCATATATGTATAATATGTATTTTTTGTATATACAAGATTCTTTATAAAGTTATTTACAAAGATGTCGGGCATGATGGGCCTGACTTTAAAAAAAAATCAAAAAATTAAAATTTAAAAAAATTGGACTGCACCCCATGCAATGCAGTAAATGTATTAAATAGCTATAAAGTGGGTTCTTTTTAGCATAACAAAGGGTTGGGCTTCAATAGCCTCCATCTAGTCTACATTAGGATGTGGTTAGTGAAATTTTCCCTCAAAAGCCATTTTTCGTTTTCTGCATCCAATATGAGGAATGATTTTCAATAACCACGTTAGTTAATCCTACACAACCCCATTTTCCTTCAATATAGAAAGTTCACTTTGGTGCCTCTGTTTGGATGCCCAAAGCACTTGGCTTTCGTACTTTAATGTCTGTCTGAAACTACTTGATTAAAGATTATAAAAACTTCAAAGTACTTCTAATTAGAAGTTGCAGCAAACATGCCCTTCGTTTTTAGTTGAGCATCACATTGGATGGGAGGGGAAGAGAACATAAATCGAGTTGAAACCTGTAAAGAGATTGTGTATTCTCTCTATTCTATTCAAATTCTTCCTCTTGCAACTCTCTACATGTTCTCCAAATTCCAATTCTACATGGGCATGACAGAACTATTATAATTTTCTTTTCAAGGGATATCCATTCTTCCCAGGTCCAAGACGATTTTCTTCTCTTCCATGGATCCAAAAGCTAGTTGGAAAAATCAATTTTTCCATGCAATCATATATATCCAAGTGGCACATCCAAGGATTGATCATCCATGCCAAACATTATAAGAGCACTTGCATGGATTGGACTGCAATGGATGCTTTGATTGAACTATAACATCCTTAAACCCATACTTTTTCTCTTCTCTACATTCGAAATCACTATTCTCTTAGAAGAAGTTGAACTCTTATTGGGCCTTTAAGGTCAACAATGATGAACCTGATTTGATTGAGATGATGTTCATGAGGGAAAAGATTACTGGTCATCAATTCTTAGATAAGATTATGAAGAATCCAAAAGAAATTTAAGGTTGCCTTACTTAGAAAGGAATCAATCTTGCAAAACTAGCTGAATGGACCTTAAAAATGATTTGGATTCTTGTTAGATGTCACGTGCTGTAATATAGAGGGCGTAGGCAACGATATGAAGAAATGGAGGAATCCTGAGTTAGGTTCGATCGGTTGTATTCTTTGACCTCCCTCTACAGGCGTCAGCACGGGCTTAGGTGAAATCTAAAACAGAAAATGTTACATGAATAAATGCAAAAAAAAGTCTCAGGAATGCAGAATTATTCCTTTCTTGTGGGGTTATAATAAATGCAAAAAAAAAAAAACGAAAATCTTAGGTATGCAGAATTATTCCTTTCTTGTGGGGTTATGCAATCTGCAAAATTACTTCCCAGATGACAGCCTCAAACCTAAAAATATTATCCAAACAAGTACAAAAAAATCTCAGTGGTGCAGCATTACCCTACAAAAGGACCGCGGGAGGACCAAACATGCCCGTACGCCTATAGCGTGACAGTGGCATCCCATGCACTTTGCACAGGGGCCTGCGATGATCTCCCCATTCCATGCAGATCGAACCCCAGGACCTGGGGCTGGGTTTAGGGTTTAGGGCCCTGGGGTTCGATCCCAAGTCGTCAGGATAATTATCTAGATCTTTGGCCACTGTGCCATGTTTCCCAAAAGAAAAGAAAAAAAAAAATCGGACCAAACATGGCAGCGTTCTTGGACAAGTGAGAAGTCAACAGATGGCACTCTTGCAAGTGCACTCTAAGAACTTTGTGATGGCTAGAAGAATACTAGGCATAAAAGGATTCTAGGTTGGCCAACAAATTAGAACTTATAAGATTGGCCTAGAGGTATGAAGAGAAAAAAAAAAATTGTTTAGCAGGTTCTTGGGCAGGAAAAATAAAGCCGTGTGGTATAATCATTTTCTTGAGCCATTACTTTGACCAAATCTGCCGTCCAGTGTGATGTCACTGTTGTTCACTTCCTACCCATTCATAAACGTCATACCCTAATGGAGTCATCCCAGAATGTGCACCGTTCAGTTTGGAGAAGGTTCTACACAAACCTAATCATCTACTGAAACCGAACCAAATAAAAAAAGCGCTTTAATTTAAGTTCAGCTTATAACGTGATCTACACTTAATTCCATTTTTATATATAATCTCTTAGTATCAGTTTGTTTGCAGAATAGCTTAAACCAGAATAAGGAGGAAGGGATTTCTTAAACCAGAATAAGAGTTATTTTAGTTTGGTAAGTAGTTGGTATTTCACCCAGAATAAGTAGAATTGCACTGCGCTATTCCAAGTGATTTGGTAGGAATAAGTAGAATAAAGAAGAGAATAAAGAATGGAATAAAGAGTTCAAAATACCCATGTTGTCCTTGCATATGTTATTTTAAATTTCTCTATTTTTCAAATCTTGCTTATTAATATGTATAATATTATTGAGTTTGTCAACTATTTTTATTTTAATTTCTTGTTAGTAACACACGTTACAATAGTAATGTATAAATGAATTTTAAAGTTAAATTATTTTATTTTTTCAAACTCAAATTTGATGATTTAACAGAATATCTTGTTAAAAATAAATTTATAATAAAATATGTTAATTTGTAACATCTTGTGATTAAAATTATGTTTTCCTCAATCTGTATAACACTCTGTGATCGTACATTCAATTACGCTAAAAATTACATACACAAAAATAGTCACCATAACAGTCAGTTGCAAAAATTATGAAATTTAATAATTTTTTTTTCAATTTTACAATATCCGTTATAACTGAAAAAAAATACAATGCATCATTCATGAGCCTCCCTTTTAACTAAATCCACACGCAAAATGCCTCCTGGAAGTACGTACGCATTGTACCACCCCTGTTAAAAAAATTTAGTAGATTCTATGCAACAAATATGAAATTAAAGTAAAAAATGAGAACATTAAAATTACAATACCTACCATTGCCATAACCTCATCATCCATCAGTATACTGTGAAATATTAATCATTTCAAGGCTCAGAAACATGTACGTAACATACAAAATATCATTGTCCACTGGGGTTGCTCCAAGCAATGGAGTCATCCTACCAATAAACTCAATTAAATTGTTTCATCATCGCCTATAATGACCGAATTAGGAACGTGCAATTCTACCCTCCTAGTATCCAACTATCCTCAATGGACATGCGTCCTTTGCAGGCTCAGAAATAGGAACTTATCATTGTCCACTGGGGTTGCTCCAAGCAGTGGAGCCATCCTACCAATAGACTCAATTAAATTTTTTCATCATCGCCCATAATGACCGAATTAGGAACGTGCAATTCTGCCCTCCTGGTATCCAACTATCCTCAATGGACATGCGTCCTTTGCAGGCTCAAAAATAGGAACTTATCATTGTCTACTGGGGTTGCTCCAAGCAGTGGAGCCATCCTACCAATAGACTCAATTAAATTCTTTCATCATCGCCCATAATGACCGAATTAGGAACGTGCAATTCTTCCCTCCTAGTATCCAACTATCCTCAATGGACATGCGTCCTTTGCAAGCTCAGAAATAGGAACTTAACGTTCACTAAAATCATTATCCAGTGGGGTTGCTCCAAGCAGTGGAACCATCCGACCACTAGACTTATTTCTATTATTTCATCATTGCCTATAATAAGCGAATGAGGAGCATATAATTTTGCCCTCCTGCTATCCAAATAACCCACTGAGATATGGTTGCACTGATGCCATCCGATCATCCCAGTGTGGTAATGGATAGGGTTGCAAAATTTCATGCACCGTTCGCAGGCTCGAAAATAGGAGGATGGTTCGATAAAATCATTGTCCAGTGGGGTTGCTCCAACCAGTGGAACCATCCATCTAATAGACTAATTTATATTAATTCCTCCTGCAAAAAAAAATAAAAAAGGTACTCAGTACAATGTTTAAGTCAACGAAAAAGTAGAGAAATTAATTTGGAATAATTCTTCACAAAAATAAAATACTGCAGTTGAATAAGGTAAAGTACTAAAAACCAGAATATTCAACATGCGCAATAACTAATATCCGCATAAAGCATATGAAAAATCAAACAAAACATACGCAAACAAACAATAAAGTAAAATGCGAAGAGACATGCGGAACAAAGCACCAAAGAGGAGGCATGACAAAGACAACTCATGTCCATAGTGCGTTAGCAATCGAGTCCCTAATTTGCCCTCCTAGTGTAACCTCAGCCCGACTAAGAGAGATGTCAATGGAAACATCGTCATCACCACCATCCTCACCAACTGCTTCTTCATTGTTCTCGTAGTTGAAGTAATAGTCAGGTCCCTGAGATCGACGAATGAAGTTATGAATAACAGCGCATGCAATGACCATCTTCCTCTGTGTCGCCTAGGGGTACATGTTTCCCTCCTTTAGCGTCTGAAACCGATTCTTCAAGACGTCGAATGCTCTCTCAACAACATTCCTTAACTGAGCATGACGGTGGTTGTACTTCTCTTCTTTATTCGCATATGCCCCATTATGTTCCCCGTGAAATGATGCCAAGTGATATCTTTGGCCACGATATGGAGCCAAGAAACCACTTGAGTTTGCATACCCAGAATCAACCAGATAATACTTTCCACGAGGGACAGTGAATGCGCCTTCCTCCAAAGCCCATCTAAGCACTCGCATGTCGGCAGCCGATCCTTCCCAACCAACTGCAACGTATTGAAAGGTGAGGTCAAACAACACGACATCCATGACATTCTGGCTGATGAAACCTTTGCGGTTTCGGAATCGTCCGTGCAGTGTCCTTGGCACATTTGCCAACACATGCGTGCCGTCGATGGCTCCAATCGCATCCTACATGGTTGTAAAAATAAGATGTGTGGAAGAACATTTATCAGTCAATGTGTACATGTACATCACGACTAACGTAAAAAATGCACAGTAGCAATGTGGTCACCTTGAAGTACGGGTAGAACGTTTGCTTTCCCCGGATGTGCGGATGACACTCACGAACCTGAGTGTGTGTAGGCAGCTGAATAAAGTCGTACTTTAACTCAGCTATCTGGTTTGTGCCAAGTTGACATACCGACTAATAGTATGAGAAGAATGTTGGAACCGCTCGCATATGGCTCCCGTTGCAACGCCATGGCCGGCAGCATATAGGAACATACCAAGTTGCTCTGTCGCTGTCACATGCCGCGAGTCCCTCAAAAGGCCACGACTCACAAGTAGATCACGGAGTCGTAAAAACATAGAAGGATGCCCTCGAAACATGTGGTAAGACCTTTCGTCATGGCCGTCTAATATCTCATGGATCCATGTGTGGCCGGATAGAGCAGAGTTATGCATACGTCGGCGTACCCGTGGAACGTATTCATTTTCAATGTCCTCAATAATTGTCTCCTCAATCACATTCAACAGTTGTTCGTCCTCTTCCAGGAACTCCAATACAGCATCAATAAATTCTACATAGAAGACATTGTAATAAGTGGGACAGAATGTTACATAAACTTTACTCAGAACAAAATATATACATAAGAAAATACAATACAAATTAGAAAGTTCAGATAGACATAAGTAGAATGGTAACTAAAATGATAAGAATGATGACTACAATGACACACAACAGTATGATTACAACAAACGGTTGCCAATGAAATTGAGCAGCGCGAGTAAACGAAGCAGGTGCCCTTGCAAGTAGTTGCTCAGATGTGCTGGGCACATCGTAATACCGAGGAACTTCTGTTCACCTCTCTGGACGTTGTTGGACAATACCAGAGATCACACACTCGGCCTCCTCAATTGAATGGAAGCCTTTATAACGAGCTCCTGGGTACCCATTAACTTGGGTAAAATATTCAGGCCAACTGAAATAAAGTCCTGACTTACGCCCAACCCAAACGACATAACATTTGTACCGTCCCATACCTACAAAGTTATCAAATACCTGCATTTACTTGGATGAGTACCCATGGAACTAAAACATTATGAGCACGCAACAACTATGAATAAGAACATAAGGAAGCCGAATACATGTTACAAGTCAAGACATAATCCAAGTGAACATAAGAAATCACTAACAACAAGTCTGAAGAACTGCATCTACGGATTAAACAAGCCAAAATAGATATTATCCGAATACATCATCCAAGTCAACATTCAAGAAATTACAAATCAACTACCCCACGTGGTGTAACATCCATCGGATCTTCTCCTCATTACTCAAGTTCATAAATATTCCGCGATTCTCCGCATCCTTAAAGAGATCCAAGGAACGCACGAACAAGTCTGGATGTAGACCAGGAACCTCTCGCAATGCGTCTATGCACTCCTTCATAGAAGGAATACGATCTGGCTCCTGGGCTATAGGCTGTGTCTGGATCGAGGGTGCAGGGACAGATACCATAGAAG
Source organism: Zantedeschia hybrid cultivar (assembly GCA_030544215.1). NCBI lineage: Eukaryota > Viridiplantae > Streptophyta > Magnoliopsida > Alismatales > Araceae > Zantedeschia > Zantedeschia hybrid cultivar. The sequence goes on along the minus strand of JARZZO010000013.1, from coordinate 5,459,016 downwards.
CCCTTTCCGCACGTAAATCTATGACAAGGTCAGTCCGCTTTCGAACAACATCAATAAAATCCATGATCACAGTGGGGCCTGAATTGCCTTTCCCTTCATGTTTGAGGAGGCACGTTTCTTGCGCGGAGAGTTGACCTCACTGTTCGAGGCCATGGATCTAGTTTGGGGTGTAGGAGGGGAAGCCATTTGGGCGGCAAAGACACCTATGACAAAGTCATCATCTTCTTGCTCTCCCTGAAGTGCGGCAAGAAAGTCATTGACGGGTGTGCACTGCGACTGAGTACGCATATTGTACTCAATGTTAGCTTCATCGGGACTGTAATCAGGCAGACTGCATCTACGGCGGGTTCCCTCAGCATCTGGACCGAACGCTGTGCTGTTGCTGGCTAGGTATTCCATCTCGGCCTTAAATGGGAAGGGCTTGCCTCTGAGGGAGCTATAATGTTGACGTGACTGAAAATGAAGAAAAAGATGGTGTTTGAAAGTATGGATAAGAGTCTTGAAGAAAAAGATGGTGTATGAAAGTATGAAAGTTGATCATGGGAGACACTTATCGATAGGACGTCGTCCCAAGAGTCCTGAAGTCCAGGGAAGGGCATCTTGTTTATATCATCCTAGCCCCACCCAGTCCTTTGCTCAAGAAGTACACGCAAAAAGTTGTAATTCTTCTTAAGGGTTTTATATTGATTTTTCAACGTGGAATCTTTGTAGTCCAGGTGCGTCGCGCTATTAAACGCTCCAACGATTTCACGCTAGACCCCTGGCTTGAAGGTTCCTTCGATGCAGTTATGCTTATCAAACTGCTCCGTAAGAAGACCTGTGAGGACCCGATCTTGGGCCTCACTAAAGTTGGGAGCTCGAGTGCCCCGAGTCGTCCTCTCCTCCTCGGAGGACAGACGTTTTGTTCTGCTACCTTTAATATTAGGGCGAAGAACAATCCAAAGAAACATAGAAATGTTATAATCAACATATGTCATTTTAAATGCAGTAGGAAATGATACATTTAAACATATATTTATACGAGTAACAAGTTCAATATGCGATAAGAAATAAGAAATGAAGGACACAGAAGAACACACCACTATTAGACATTGTCCGTGACCGCTTTCTTACCGTCCTGTGACCATTCTCAATTTATTCATGCATTAGGCAGGGGCGGCATTAGTGTAAGGCTTACATAAAAATGTTAAATTCTCGACAAAAAATAAGAACTACATTAATCACAAATCAGCTGGTTAACAAAGAACAATAACAACAATCACAAATCAGCAACAGAGAAAATAAAATCTGAAGGGCCACATGCACAGTTAGTTGGTGACAAAATCTGAAAATGGTATGAGCGAGAAAATATTGAAAATAAATCTTACCATTTTTATCCAAGACATCAATATGCTCATCTGTTTTGTTGTTTTCTCAATGTGAAGGTTGGCACGCATATTTTTGGATAGCATTCATTCCATTAATTGTAAGTAAGCTTGACCCTACCTTTTTTCCCTTTAAAATTGTGTGGACTTCAAATATATAGCCTTCGGTCATCCATGTTAAGTAGTCCAGAGTACTGCAATATCACTTTTGTTCATTTGTGTTCTATTTTGGATGATGATTTTAATAAATTAACTGCATCATCTTTGAATTAAAAAATGGTGGCCTCAACTAGCAAGCCTATATACATATATAGTGGAAGGTGTGCATGACAATGCACATTTGGGTCCCTTTTTCATTAAGTCACATAATGCTTTCCTGAGTTTTTGGTGGTGTTTGTTAGTGAAACAAACCTTCCACCCCACGGTAATCTAATAATATGAAGAACTTAGAAGTTCACAGAGTTGTAGCTGGTGCATCTGGTACTTCATGTAATTATGTAAACAGAATTTTGATAGTTGCTTTGCATTTCAAGAAAGTTGTTGCATTAACTTAGAGTCACCTATCATGAAGATTATTTACCAGTGGACATCATTGTCACCAGCTCAGTTCTTAGTGCCTCAACACTGTCAAAACAAAAAAGTTCTTAGCGCCTCAAACAAGCAATGGCTCAGGATCATAATAATTCAGAGTAATGACAACTTGTCTGAGTTCAATTTTATAAAACTCTAATCGACAATCTATGTATTAATTCCAAATTTGTATGGATTTGAAGATAAACCAGACTCTGCCATTGCATTTGGGATTTAAATGGCAAAAATAATGCCATAAATAATTAGGTCACAAAAGTGCAATTTTGACTTGGCAAGAATGCCTCTTTCCTTCTATCTGATATTCAAGTAGAAGGCATATTCAATGTATGCAAAACCTCCTTTGAACCTCCCATGGCAAAAGCACAAGTTTTGGGAGAAAATGATAAATAAATGAGTCCTAAACCCAAAAATCATTTGAACTTCTATAACTCAGTCCAAGTCTTTGAAGTTGAACCAGTGGTTGAGATATTATCAGAAGATGAAAAACAGTATAGTGTGTGCTTTAATTGTAGCATGGTGACTTTCTTCATCTAAATGGCCTCTTTTGGTTCCAGAATTAATGACTGGATTTTGTATCTGGACCGGTCCTGGCCAGTGGTTCCAAGGCTAGTGTTGGCCCAAAACCAGCCAGTTTTGGCCACTTTCTCCCCATTCTAACTGGACTGGTTCTTGCTGGTCCCGATCCAGTTCAGCCAGTTTTTAATACCATGATTTGGTTCTAGTATTTGACATGCTTGCATAAAGAGTGCTCTGGAACGATTGTCCGAAGACCAGTTTACCTCAAATCCTGACAGATTTAGTAGATTTCATCATGGGATGTTTTGATGTATTTGGTAGATTTCATCATGGGGATGTTTTGATCTAAGTTGTGCAGAATTTATGGTACTAGGAGAGGTGTAAACTATATGAGTGGAGGTACTAGGGAATAGGCTGTCACATTGAAGAGTAACTAAGAATCCACCCCCCCCCCCCCCCCCAACATCTATTGCAATCTTTGGAGTTCCACAAACATCAGTAGATATTGTTAACATATCTAATGTCCATGTGCTCATCTCTATACTCAGTGATGCTAGGGCAGTGGTACAGGAGATTGGAAAGGTGGAGGAATGATGCCCTTTACAACTCTGCAAAAGGGTTGGGAGGAGGGATTAAAACTGGGAAAAGGGAGGCTAATTTTGTGAAAAATAATGAAGTTATCATGAATCTTTCACCTGGAATGGTAGAGGGCCTAGTGGGGAGATCAAAATGAGAGCTGTTAAGGATTTGGTTCTTTCTTTGCATGTGGACTGCAAATGTTTGCAGGAGACCAAAATGAAAAATATAGATGATCAAACTCTGAGAAGATTGGGTGGTTTCATTCTTAACAAGGTTGCAGTCTTTTTCTGCTGACAGGTTGAAGGGTGGTCAGATGATACTTTGGAATTATCAGAAATTTAAAGTGCTATCAGTGATGAGGGACTTTTTACAATTTCGGTTACCTTCTCTTCTAGATACAAGTCCTCCAATTCCAACTGGGTAGTTATTTCAGTCTATGGGCCACATACTGAACAACAAAGAGAGTTCTTCTTCCAAGAATTATACATACTTCATGATAAGTTCTCTGGTGCTTAGTGCGTTGTGGGTGACTTTAACTATGTTAGATACCCGTGGGAAAGATCAGGAGTGCATAAATGGGGAAGGGAGATGGAAGGCTTAACCAGTGGATTAGGGAATTTATAGCACTTCAGTATCCAATGAAGAATTGATAGAATTTTAATTTCGTTAGATTGGTTCTTGCAACATCCTTATACGCATATTAAAGGTCTGAACAGATTGGTCTTAGACCATATCCCATTGCATAGGATGTTGGAAGACATGAAGAATAAGATTCAAATGTCCAGATATGAGTTAGCTTGGCAGAAAATAACTGGATTTAAGGATATGATTAGTAAATGGTGGATTAAAGCACAAACAGCTGATTTTAAATCTGCATCTTATATGTTTTAGTCAAAACTAAAATGGATCGGAAGATGTTTGAAGCAATGTGCAAAGCAATCTTTTGGGAGGGACAAGGAGGGCAGATAGGCCTTGAGACAGAAGATTAAGGAGCTGGAAATCAAAAGTGAGAATAGTATTTTATCATCTCAAGAGGAGCAGGCCTTAAAAGACTACAAGAAGTTGTATAATGAGGGGCTATTGCAGGCTGAAATCAATGGAGGCAAAGAGACAAGGAACATTGGCTGAAAGAGGGTGACAAGAATTCTTTCTTTTTCCATGTTGTGGCCTGTGCTAAGAGGAGAGTTATGACAATAGAGCATATCCGGAAAGATGATGGTTTGATTGAGGATCTGAATGAAGTCAAGGTCAAGTTTGTCACTTTCTATGAGCAGTTGTTCAAAGAGGATAGCAGTTAGAGGCCCCATTTGGATGAACGGTTGCTTCCCAGGCTTGAGGATTTGGAAGCCGAAGCTTTATGTGACCCAATTCTTGAAGAAGAAGTCAAGGAAGCTGTTTTCTCTATGGATCCCAACAAAGCACTAGGACCCAACGGGTTATGTCCAGGCTTCTATCAATTCTATTGGGACATCATTAAGGAGAATTTGCTGAAGGTTGTTTAGGAATTTCAGGATAGGCCACTTTGCATCAAGCACTTTAACTCTACTCATATTGTTCTTATCCCCAAAAAAGAAGGAGCTAACAAAATGTTTGAATTTCGCCCAGTTAGTTTGTTAAATGGGTGTTATAAAATTGTTACCAAAGTTTTGTCATCAACACTAAAGAAGGTGTTGGACAGATTGGTGGGGAAAAATCAATCAACCTTCAAGCAAATGAAACAGCTTCGTGAAGAGAAACTGAGAGAACATAAAAAGGATCCCTTCCCTCTCCTTCCATCCCCGCCTGGCCATGTGTTCATATTATATCTAATTGAGTTGATATATCAAATCAAATGAACTAATCATACTGAGTTGAACTAAAATTAACTGGAATTAATCTAATGAACTATAATAAGTTGAACTGAAATTAATCCAAATGGACTGGAATATTCAAAGTGAACTGGATTAAACAATCTGAAATGAAATCTCAACAAATTGAATCGGTCCTTATCATAACAAAATTTGAAGGGTCCTTACGAATCATCAAACAAATAGGCATAATTCAGGACTGAGATATCTTCAGTATTGTGGAGTCTCATTAACCCATCTTAGAAATACTACGTCACATGCACAAATCCTTGTGGCTCATCTCCAAGGGCCCATCTAATCCACACCCACCGGCGGGATAGAAGGGAAACACCTCTTCCACGATGAGGACATAACATGAGGCGCAGGAAAGAAGAAGGGAAGACCTCTTATTGTAAGTGGAAAAAATTGGGGAAAATGGGTTAAATGCTCTAACCAGAAGTTCCGTGCACGGCTTGGCTCTGCGTTGGAGGATGAGGAAGACACCGTCACCAGCGAACGACGATCGCCAGGAACCCGTTGGCTGGCGAAGGATCTGCAGTAGGAACCAGCAGCGCCGGATGTTGAAAGAGCTTGTGTACCTTGCATCCTCGTTTCGTTAGGGGAGGGGAAAGCCTCTCTAAATAAGGCAAAGCACAGAGGACAACAATGCGATGTTGATGCGCCGAGACACTACAAAAGCTGGAGCTTCCGCCGTTGGGAAGAACTCACAGAGGGGACTCGATGACCTAGCTGTGGCTTCTTTGACCGGGTGAGAAGAAGGAATCTATACCCGACTTCGTCAGTGCTTTTGCTGCAGCAAGCGATGATCGTACGAAGGGGAGGAGAAGGAAGAAGCAAGGGAGTTGGGCGACAATGGTGGACAGCTTAGCTCTATCCGTGAAGACGACTGCTTAACCCGGGTATAAGCTCCTGTACGATCGGGTTAAGCAAGACCCTCCACCAAACTGGGTTAAATGGGTTACGGGGAATAAGTGAGCCTATTCCGGGCTTATCCTGCAAACAAAGCAAGGCTTAGGATAAATTAACAAACTAGTTTTTAAGATAACATATCTATACCAAATAAAGTTATGATAGTTTATAAACATATACAGTTTTCGTGATACATATACAATAGTTGTAGCATTTATATGAAAACAAAATGTAATTGAGTATTACTTTTTGGTTTAGGGGTCGTTTGATTTGACGTAAAATACCAAATTTTATGTTTCAGGGAAAACATATACAGAGCGCATGGCATCTTCTGATGGAGCCCACGGATGGACAGCTGAAAAAACAGGAGATTTTACCTGACAGGATCTTTTGCACACAAGTCAACCATCTACTGAATCTCAAACCTTCTTCACACAGCCCAAATTGCATACATAAAAGGAGCCACAGATAAGGTATAAGTATATTATTCACTCAAATGTTTAAAAGGAAATCTCCAAAGAAATATACACAACAATAATGCCTCCCAAGGAAACCTTCATTTCTGTGTTCACTTCCTCAAGGCTCCACATAGTATCATATGGAAAGGTAGTTACTCCTCTGCATTACAACCAAGTTGAGTTAGAAGATTAAGAACCACACCATGATTACTTGGTGCCTCTTAAGGGTGTCAACGGATCGGATCCGGGTCGGGTCAGGGAAGATCCGAAACATATTTGGTGAGAGGGGAAGAGGACTGACTGCAATGCAAGATTGGGCTGAGAAGCTGACTCGCATCCACACGAATTGTGGCTGAGCAGATCTAGTGGGCCTTTTGCACTGTTGAGGGACGCAGCCACCACCATGGAAGACTAGAGGTATACGCAGCCCAGAAAAGAAAAAAATGGAAGTATCAACTCTTAATAAGAAACCAAGACATGGCATCATGGCAGGTGTAATCAGAAAACACTGCTGGGGATCACAGTGGATGCTGGCTGAGAGCTAAGCATTACGAAAAATTATGAATTGGACAGGTAAATCTTAGATCTTGTACTAGAAACTACAGGCTTCTATGATGGCTAGATAAAGGATCAACAGCCTGTTCTGTTGGGAAAAGATGAGTATGTGGAATGAGCAAGGACACCTTTCAGAAGTAGGAGTGTCAATGGGCCGAACCCCATCCAACCCACAATGGCCCAGCCCAGTCTGCATTTCAAACCCTTTCAGGCCCAAATCTCAACCCACTATCCACCCAGCCCAAAAGCCCATGGGCCAATGCGGTCCATTGACAGCCCTACTGTCGCAATCAAAAGCAATGTCATGAGATATGCAATTAACAATGTTCCTAACCCTCCATGTTTCTCAGTGTTTCCATCACGCAAGTTGGTTTACTATGTGCCTTGAATCATCCCAACACAAGAACCCTTTTATGATGACAGAAATGCAATTGATGTACACAGTTTTGTAAGAACTTTTCTCCAAAACTAGACTAGCTATGAGTCCAGAACAAAGGGACTTCAGTATTAAAGTAAAGATACAATTGTGCAATTAATTTCCGTTAACAGTATAGTTTAGTTCCCTATGGTGATATAAACAGAGAAGAAGAAACCATCATGTTTGTGATCTCTGCTTCATCAGCTCCGTGTATTAGCTTAAGAACTCCAGCCAAGTATCTTCAAGAAAGCTAACTGATAGCGGTTGCTCCATACAGATGAATTCAGTTTTCATGCACGAAACATGAATCGTCCACCACATGAGAGGAAGAAAGAGATTTGACTCTGCACGTACGTTTCAAATGTGCTCGTATAAACCTTTCTGCAGAAGCTGGATACTTAATTTTGACATATTCTCGAAGGCACTTCTGGTAAGAGAAGTCTGTAAGGACACCATCAGTCCGTACGACAAAGAGACATCTGGAGTTCCTAAATTGAGGATGTCTATCAACCTTCAAGAAAGAGTAAAAATTAACAAAATAAATTGACATGAAGCATCAGTTAAATAGCCTTTGATAATAAATAACAAGGCAAAAGGTAAAATATAAATCCATCATGAACCTGCAATGTACTAAAGAGGGTTAAAAACTAATCAAGAAAATAATGCTGAATTTCAGAAGGAAAGGAATTTCAACAAAAAGGCAACTGTTGCATACAAACCATATTCTGGAATGTATCCGCTTGGCTTGTGAAGAAAAATACAGAAGAATAGGTAATGGCTGTAAACATAAATTTTCATCCATGGTCTAATGATTAGCTGAACAAAGAGCTGGGAATCATAGGAAAACTAATGTTGCCTTATCCACTTCTGGCATCTTCTCACAGTCAGTGAGTGTTGCAACTTGTGCACTAGTGCAGGGAAAGGCAACAAGGAAAACGAAGAATATAGAATTTCTATTGACAGAACAAGAGTTGATCACACGCAACATCATTTAACAGCTCCCTATGGCCTAAAGGAGATGAGAAGAATATATTTTTAAAAATTCGATGAAATATTTTTTATGATTAGAATTATTGTACTAGAAAAATTTGCAAGCTGGTGAACCGCAAACAAAATGAAAATAACACATGACACTCATTGTTAAAGAACTTGAGGTTCCTACATTTAAATACAAACATAATGGTGAGATGAGATTCATGTAGCTGACCCCAAGTAAATGGGACAAGGCTTTGATGATGATGATTACGACATGTCATTGTTAAAGAGTTGCAAACAACAGCTATACAAAAAATGTAGAGATAGAAAGTACAGTCATCTGGGTTTTTTAAGATAATAAGTTTGGTCTTGTAAGGCCTACTTTTAATTTTCCATATTTGGTGACAGAGGAACCTCTCCCCCTACATTTTCAGTTATACCATCTCTTCATTTTCTAATAAGAATGGTGGTACAACCATAATTTCATCGAAAAAATAAACAAAAACTCATCTATCCTGAATTGAACTATGGTAAACAATATTCACAATGTTATGTCTACCATATGATGATGGAACTGATTCTGATAGACATCCTCATTCTTGGGCCCTTGGATCATATACTTTTATTTCCACCGTTTAATTAATGATCTTATTAAAAGCCTTATTCTCTCACATGTACAGGATATTTATGATATTTACAATCATATAGTAGTATAGATAGGGAAGATAAAATTGAATAAATGTTCCTCCATTTACCTCTTTAAATTTTTGTATGATCATGCTGCCAAGTCAAGAAGGAAACTTTAATAGCGAAGATTCCTTTAATTTAGCAAGCTGCCGGTTTCGATGCGCACATCTCTGTCCCCCTCCATATTAGTAACTTATTGTGGTTACTTACTCCCTCAGGCTTTCCTCTCTTTGTGCATGCCAACTTTTTCTGCCTTCTTCATGTCACAAGCCTCAACATACCCAAATCTCAATAAATGGTAAGTATGCAGCATAATATGGAGAGGCACCCCTGCGGTCACAGAAATGAAGGTAACCTGTTCAGATTTTAGTTACCACCAAAACCCATTTCTCTCAAACATTTTATATCAGAGTGCCTTCCATCAAAATACAAATATTTTGACATGCAACCTTAGCATGATTTATTTTTTATCTTTCTACTTTTTATCATCATATTAACAATTTTATTTTTATTATTCTATATTAACAATCTTAATTTATATTTACCCAATAAATAGTATTATATATATATATATATATATATATATATATGATAATGCTAATGACCTATGGGCTTTCGGCCCATTAATTCTTACACAGGTTCCAAGCAAGAAGCACTGCAAATAACCCAAGAGAATAGTCATATATCGGCTGCCACAAAAGAGGCTCACCAATTACCCCCTATTAAAGGCACTGCTTACGTCAAATCGAGGTACGCATTATCTTATTTCCGCAACCCTCTTCTTCATCTAACCTACTCCATCTTTGCCCTACCACGTGTCACTGACTTAACCGTCGGCAGGGCCGACCCCTCGAGACCACACCCGGGGCCCCAACTGACGATGTCCGCTTTGGTGTACAGGTGTTTGAGGCCTCCTCGCCCGGAACTTTCTCCCCCTCTCTTCCTAATTCCGGTAACAGACACTCCGTCTGTTACCAACCCGAGAACGCATCGGCTGCGTCACTTGGCGCCGTCTGTGGGAACGACCAGCCATGCTTCACCGTCCAGTGACGAGAGGACGAATCGAGTTGTTGGAGCAGGATTCCACCCATAATGCTCCGCCTTTATCCCTCGGCCAGGCCGAGGGTACACTTCCGGTTGTAGGGTCAGCCTTGCCTCAGGGTCCCATCCTCCCTACCGAATCGGAGCCTACTTAGACTAGGGAAGACCGGGTGGAGGAACTATCTCAAGACGTGGCTCGTCTGTCGGCCGCAGTTACTTCTTTAACTCCATTGTGTGACATGGTGACGGCCATTACCCAACATATGGGACTTTTGAGTCCGTCAACCAAACTGCAGCCATTGCCACAACCACAATCGCAGCATCAACCCCAACACCAGCTGGCCGGTCCGTACTTGGCTGGGCCATCTGTATAGCCTTGAGGATACCCGCTCGAAGGGGCTTCAGCCTTAGAGGGATACCCGGTCAAGGGGCCTCAGGTTCGCTTCCAATACGCTACGGCATAGGAGGGACAACCCAACGGCCCTCTAGGGACACACACCATGGAGCCCGACAATGTCTCATCCGACATTAGGCCAACTGGGGCAGTCGGCCGATTTATGACCGCTACCGTGTCTGCCCCCAAACTTGGATAAAAGGTTGTCGGAGATGCAGAAGGAACTGCAGCAAACGGTGACTCGGCCCTATGGGGCGCCATAGACTAGTACCATCTTGGAGAAGTCACCCTTCTCACCATAAATACAGGTCGTACCCATCTCGGAGAATGTGAAGCAGCTGAAAGGCCACTCTATAACAGGACGCAAACCCCGTCGGCCAATTCCAATGGTTCAGTTCCTACCTTTCTGTGCGAAATGTGTCAGAGGCGGTTCGCTGTCGGTTATTCCCCTTCACTCTGGAGAAGGCATCATTGACATCGTTCGAGTCGTTGGCGGTCGGCTCCGTCCATTCGTTGGTTCAGCTTGGCCAACTATTCATTGATCGGTTCTACAACGCCACCTGGCAATGCAAGATGTCGTCTAGTTTGTTGAATATTCGCTAGGGACCGAGTGAAACTCGCTGAGACTACTTTGCCTGTTTACGCACCGAAGCTGTACAAATTGCCAATCTAGACAGCTCTATCGTAGTCTCAACCATCATCAATAGTTGTACTATATTGAGTTGTTGGCTCCATCGGCAAAAGGCACCCGCCAACATTCCAAGACCTGGTCAAGCGGGTTCACAAGTACATCAACCATGAGGCTCTAATCCTGACAAAGGCCAAGAAGGTGGTTGAGGTGTCGCCAGCTCAAATTGCTCATGTGGCATCTTTCCCCATCGAGAAATGTCGGGCAAATGACTACGGCTCATCCAGGAAGAGGCCCCGGAGGAAAGAGGACCAAGGACGAGATTGGCATTAGCACCGGCCCTAGGACCATTTGCCCTTGCCAACACTGCCGTCTAGAACTTTGATGGAAGTAAAAGACAAACCTCCTTCGCCAACCGAAGCGCATGAAGATTGATCTTCGATACAGGGACTCATGTAAATATTATGAGTACCATCATGAGCGAGGTCATTCAACGGACGAGTGTCGCCACCTCCATCAGACAAGGATAGCAGTACCAGTATCGGAGGATACCGATACCAATAGGTATCGGTATCAGTATCGGCCAATATCGGCCGATACCGGTCCATTTTGTCCCAGTACTGGGCCAGTATCGGTCCAATCAATATGGTATCGGTACCCACCGATACTAATATGTATCGACCGATACTGCCAACCATGCCGCCAGGAGATAGAGTGCCTTATCCAGGAAGGTTGTCTCCCCCAATATGTGCCGAAGGAGCAGCGGTAACAGCAATTCCCGCCGAGCAAGCCTCTGCAACAAGCTCAACAGCGGCCTCCATAGCAGCCATAACAACAAAAGACATCCCAGCCAATCCTCACCCCATTGGGAGAGGTGTCCCAACCAACTGCAAGATCAATAATGGTAATTTCGGGCGGCCCGAGTGAGATGTCCCGACAGCGAGGTCAAAACAAGACGTCGATTGTAGGCGTAGTCACATTGCTCCGAAGCGCCCTCGGTAAGAGGAAATCACTTTCTCTGATGTAGATTTGGAAGGAGTCCAAGTCCCTTATGACGATGCCCTCGTCGTAATCAAAAATTTTGATGTACATCGCATCTTTGTGGACAATGAAAGTGTACCAAATATGTTTTTTTATGGGTGTTTCACTAAACTCGGCCTGACCGAGTCGAACCTTCGGCCTCATTGAGGTCCCTTGTATGGCTTTAGTGGGGCGCCAACCTGAGTAGAAGGCATCGTAAGGTTGCATGTTACCCTCGGTGTGGCCCCAGCACAGCTAACTCTGGAAACTGATTTTGCAGCGGTAAAGGTAGAATCGGCATACAATGCCATTTTAGGCCAACGCCTGATCGAACATATCGGCGTCGTCCCTTCATCCTACCACCAAATTAAAGTTCCATACCGAATAGATAATTGGCAAGGCTCGAGAGAATCAGAAATCGGCTTGACAAACATGATTTCGATCAAAAGGAAGGCGATTGTCGAATCCCTCATTATCGAGTCCTCAACCGATACCACCTCTCCAAGAGAAGAACTGGTGACCGTCCCAGTCCCTGGTGTGAAGGGCAGAACCTTGCTGATAGGTTCCCATATGTCGGCCGAAGAGGCCAAAAAGATGACAGACGTGTTAAAGGAGAACCTTGACGTATTTGCCTAGTCACCATCGGATATGTCGGGTATCAATCCAGAAGTGGCGGTTCACCGTCTGCACGTGGATCCGACCTAGCCTCTGGTGAAGCAGAAGCGTCGGAGTTTCAACCACAAGCGGCGTATGGCAATCTGCACCAAAGTCCAAAAGGGATTAGATGTCAGCCATCTCCGAGAGGCCCATCATCCCTTGTGGATGGCTGACATGGTTATGGTGTCAAAAAGGATGGGAAGTGGCGGATATATGTTGACTTCACCGATCTCAAAAAGCCTATCTGATGGACAGCTTCGCGCTACCCCAAATAGACTAACTGGTGGATGCAACTTTCGGCCACGAACTCCTCAGCTTCTTTGACGCATATTTTGGCTACCACTAAATCCGGATGCATCCGGAGGACGAAGACAAGACAAGTTTCACCACTGACCTTGACCTCCACTATAAGACCCGAATGCCTTTCGGGTTGAAGAACACCGATGCAACCTATCAGTGTCTCGTCAACAAGATTTTCGCTCCCCAACTCGGCCGGAACATAGAGGTTCATGTAGACGACATGCTGGTAAAGAGCCGACGAGCTTCTAACCACTTGGCTGATTTGGCCGAGACTTTTGCTTCCCTGCACAAGTATCACATGAACTTGAATCCGACCAAATGTGCCTTCCGTGTGGCACTTGGGAAATTCCTCAGCTACTTGGTGACCCAGTACAGTGTCGAAGCAAACTCAAAGAAGGTGGTGGCTATCCTATAAATGTACTGACCGACGACTGTCCAGAAGGTACAGAGGCTCAATGGCAGGGTGGTTGCACTCAGCCGCTTCATGTCCAGGGTGGCGGACCGGTCTTTCCCCTTCTTCAAGCTGCTAAAGAAGACCGAAGGATTCCAATGGACCGAGGAGTGTCAAATGGCTTTCGATCAGTTAAAGAGTATTTGGCCGGCATCCCCATCCCGTCCAAGCAGGTCGAGAGAGAGAAGTTGTTCCTATACTTGGCTATCTCGGACTTGACAATCAACTCTGTACTTGTCCAGGAGGAAGGCGGCATACAAAAGCCTATATACTATGCCAGCCGTGCACTTCCCAGGGCAGAGCTTCGGTAGCCTACCTTAGAAAAGCTAGCACTGGCTTAGTCGCGCCGACGAGAAGGCTTCAGCCTTACTTCTTAGCACATTCCATAAGAGTGTTGACAGATCATCTGTTGCGACAGGTCCTCTCTCGACTTGAGGTGTCATGATGGTTGGTCAAATGGGCCATCAAACTCAGAGAGTTTGACATTAGTTATGAGCCAATGACAACAATTAAAGCTCAAGCCCTCGCCAATTTTATCGCCGAGTTAACAGCTACAGACACCTCAGTGCTAGCTCAAGCTGATGGTGAGGCGTCCTCTCAAGTTCCAACCCTTCATCCATCAATTGGGACCTCGGCCGAGGCACCCGACCCTAAAAAGCCAGGCTGGGAACTCCTTGTCGATGGGTCCGCCTGCTTAACAAGGAGTGGCACCGGATGGATCCTATTGCCACAGGAGGGGGTCGTAACAAAGTATGTACTCCGTTTGGCTTTCCCCGCCACCAACAATGTGGCCGAATATGAAGCCCTGATATCTAGTCGTCGCGCCACAAAATAATTGGGCGTCCGAAGGCTAAGTGTCTTCAGCGACTCCCAACTGATAGTCAGCCAGGTTTTAGGAGAGTATGAAGCACAAAACGCCCTGATGGCAGCCTATCTCCAACTCGTGAGGGCTACAGTGGCTGATTTCAATCATTTCAGCATCAGCCGGATCATGCGGTCTGATAATACTCAAGTCAATGCCCTTTCATGGTTGGCATCCACCTCTGGGAGTGGGGAACGACGAACGGTCCTCGTGGAGGAGTTGAAGGCTCCGAGCATCGCCCGGCTTGAAATGGTGATGTAAGTCGACATTCTGGAGGCTGTCACTAGGATGGCTTCAATACATGTTTATCTTCTCTGAGGGGAGCTCCCATCTGATGAGGAGGCGCGACGGATGTGGCTACGGTCCGCTTAATTCCTCTTCATTGATGGCGTACTGTATAAAAGATCTTTCGGCCGAACTCTTCTCAGGTGCCTCGACGAGTCCGAGACCGACTATACCCTTCAAGAGGTGTACGAAGGGGTCTGTAGAGGGCTTGTCAGGGGCCAAGCCTTGGCCCACAAGTTGTTAAGGCAAGTTATTGGTTGCCGACGCTATTACGGGATGCCACCAGACTCATGTGCTGTGATAAATGCCAACGATTCGGGTCTATCCTCCATCAACCAGCAGTCCCCCTGACACCATTGGCGGACCCATGGCCCTTCGCCCAATGGAGGATAGACATCCTTGGCTCCTTTTCGTTGGCGATAGGCCAGGGGAAGTCTTGATTGTCGCCATTGACTACTTCACCAAGCGGGTGGAGGCCAAACCTTTGGCGACTATCACTGACATCAATTCTTGAATTTTTTCTGGAAGTCAATTATTTGTCGTTTTGGCATTCCTCGAGTGGTCATCACTGACAATGGCAAACAGTTTGATAGCAACCAGTTTAGAAACAACTGCGAAGCAGTATCGATCACAAGTACACATCCATCTCCCATCCGCATACAAATGGACAAGCTGAAGTCACCAATCGGACCATTCTACCAAGTTTGAAGACACCTTAGAGAAGCTAAAGGTTGTTGGGTGGACGAGTTGTCAAGCGTCCTATAGGCATACAAGACGACGAGCCAGACTGCCATCGGTGAAACTCCTTTCTGCCTTACTTATGGAGTTGAAACTGTAATTCTAGTCGAGATCGGCGTCCCCTCGCCTAAAGTGTTGGCCTATGAGGAGTCAGATCGATTGGACCTCATTGACGAGATAAGGGATATGGCTCGCATTCGGCTCGCAACCTACTAGCAACAGATGGCCAGGTACCACAACACCCAAGTGAAACTTAGAAGCTTTGAAGTGGGTGACTTAGTGTTCTGAGACGCCCGCGCCTCTCGACTAGCCAAGGCCTCAGGCAAATTAACTCCAAACTGGGAAAGACCCTACCGAGTGAAGGAGATTGTTTGGCGAGGTGCTTATCGTCTCGAAACACTCAGGGGGCAACCCGTTCAGAGGACTTGGAATGTGAAATGGCTTCACCGTTATTATGTATAGAGCAAGGTTTGTTGTATCACGGATCCAGATCGGATCGGATCCAACCAGATACGAGTCGGATACGATTCGGCTCGGGCAACTCGAGCCGACTCGTACGAGTCGGTCCGGTTCAGACCCGTTCAAGCCGGTTCTTTTTTTTTTTTTTGAAGAGAAATCTTCAATTTATTGACATAAATATGTAATTTTATAAATTCTACTATATATTTTTATTACGGTAAATGATTATGAGTCACATTTAACAAGAAAATATCAACGTCATGCATTTAATTATGCAAAAAAGATACTGTAAGTCCCTAGCATACTAATTAAGAAGAATCGAATATAAGAAAATCACATATGCAGTAGCAGCAGTACATGAGTCATTAAATCACTCAATCATCCTCATCAAAATCATCAGAAGAAGTAAAAGATCCGTCATCCTCTCCACCAAAGTCTAACTCAATTTGAGTAGGAAGTGAGACATGTAGTTGTCTTTGAATACATCTAACCATCTGAACAAATGATGGTGTATGAACAGCAGTAGATAGAACATGAAACTCTAAAAAAAATGCTCTCACAGCATCCACGATCTCTGCTCTAGATCCTCTAGTAGACGTAGATGACGATGGACGAGTTGACGATGTAGGCGGCCTGGCTGTCGGGTGTGTACGTCATGTGCTAGATGATGGCTCCTCCTACCTCAAAAACTGTTGGAACTGTACACAGACATCACGAGGGACTGAACAACATAGGATGCTATCTATGCGTATCCCCGCAAGATGCTCCAAGAAACGATGGATCCCGTTAACAAGGTGCCCACAATAAAGACAATGGATCCGTCGATCTCCTGGGACTGTGTACCCGTGATCCCATGCTAGATGACATCGCTCACGTGGTATCTGCAAAAGAAGAATTGAAAGAATAATTTAAGAACGTGATCTTCATTTGAAATTTTGAACTATTGAACCATATTAAATTATTAAAATAAGACAAACACATTAAGACTTAGGGGTTTAAAATCAGAGCAAAAGTAAAGAATGAAATACTAATAATGGCCCTAATATGAATACTATGTAGGCATGGCATAGTTATAAGTCCCTGTCAAAGTATCTCCTAGTAACTGAACTTGATAGTTGGACAACACATAGTCATGATATTGGCTCCAAATCATATAGGAGTTATATCTCTGATGAAACTCTGCTAAGTATTGTTGATATGCCACATCACTCGATATGTATATGATTGGCCGTGATACTGCAGGAACATAAGGTACGCCTTCACTATAATTGTGACTAGCATATGGATATATATCTGAAGTAGAATATCCATACGGAATCAATGTTGGTTGTTGGTATCCTAAGACCGAATGATGACTACTGTAAGACGATGTACTCAAAACTATAATGTCCCACACCTAAGCATTTCTTATCTTGTGTACTCAGCCCATCAAACTCTCTCATCATATAGTGCAACCCGTATTCATACATGATGGTGCTTGGGTCAGAATTATAAAAATGCTCATCATCTAAAGATGAGTCAGTGCGCATCTGATCTGGTATGTCTACATATTGTCCCCTCCAACGATACGGAACCTTTATCAGAGCACGAGGTAGTGACTCCACAACGTCATCTGGCCCACGAGCTCTATGGTCAGTATCTTGAGTAGCGTGCGTGAAGTCCTACTTCCCAGTATAGAGGACCCTACCTCCCCCACCCCCATTACCACGGCTACCACCAGCTCCACCCCCACTAGTATAGCTGACAACAGGACCACCACCACTACGAACAACACCATGACCACCATCCCCACCACCCACCACGTCACCATCATCTGTATCATCTCCAACTGATGAAGAAAATCTACTCTTTGAGACTCGAGTATCAGAAGGAGATGGTGTCTCATTTTGAGCATTAGCATCCAACGTTTCTAAATTTGCAATGTCAAGTGGATCATTTGGGACTACATCCTTCTTCTTCTTGCCCTTCTGGATCTTGCTAACACATTTGACATTTGGGACTTCATGCCACTCTATCCCTTCTTACCCTTTAAAGTTACTTCTTTACCGCCCGCTTGCTTCTGCACTACACCAACTGGGAGACATGTTGGAGGGTGTGTACTGGAATGACGTAAACTCTGACTAGAAAGTTGTCGAAGTGTAGGTCCACTCTGTACAGGCTGAGATCTGAATGAATGCCGAAGTGCTAGTGCAACTGGAGGATGTTGAGGTGCAGGATCCTGCATTAGCCGCTCCCACTCTGCATCATCATCCTGAGGCACTGCGCTTCTATCCCTTTTGACCAACTGATCATCATCATCATCAACCTCTAAGTCAACCTTCTGATCATGACCTGAACCATCAATATATTTATCATCTTGTTCTCCACATGTTGCTACTGTTGATATTTCTGCTGCCAAGAAGATGTTCGGACGAGGGCCCTCATCAGGATCTAATGTCTCATCGAGTTCTGGCTCCCTATGATTTGTTGTTCTAACAATCCAAGCAACCATAGGATCCTCATAATCTCGAAGGTAGCTAAGATTAGTAGGATCATAATCACCCTCTCCCTTCTTTGCATCATATTGCAAATGTTTAATCATCAGCCTCATATTATAGTGGACATACACAAGCTTGTTCAAGCGGATGTGTGACAACTGATTCCTGATCTTTGTATGTATCAGTACAAACGTAGACCAGTTCCACTCACATCCATTGGAGGAAGAAGTCTGTGACAAGATTTTGATGGCCATGTCTCTCAACGTTGGTGCAAACTTTCCATAATTCAACCACCAGTCAGCTACAAAACAAACAATAAAAGTCTATCAAGATATGAAAAATAGAAAGAGCAGTATGTGGAAGTGTTTTCTAAACAAAGTTCTTTTTATACTGGCATCAGATCTCTCACGACCAACTATAGATGATGGATCTGTATCCCTACTGCCTCCTGAAAGATTTTTATTGCATAATTAACAACATTATTACGACCTTTGCATAACAGACGCAAAAAAATGATAGAATAATAGATTGGCCAACCTACTTCATTAATTGCCTCTACTGCTGCATTTAGATCACCCACGAGTCGGTTGATCACCATTGTTACAGCTGCAATCAAGTCATCATTATACGCCAACGAATGAGCGTACTAAAATGTCGGATGGAGATAATACGCTATAATAAAAAAAAATCACCCATCAAGCATCATTATAAAAGTTAAAATTATTACCAAAGGTCATGAAAGGTAAATTGTTCACCTGCCATATGCAACTCTCTGTCCATCTGGAAGTCCCACTTCCTTTCTACAATCTTCAATAATTTCTCTACATATTTTATTGAGATTGTAGGTATCTTCCTATTTGCAGCCTCTAATTTGGCATATTTCAATCTCCATCCACACAGTGTAAGACCTTATATAATGGCTCAATAAACTGTACAATTAGCTTTATCTTAACGCAGAAATAAATGGTGTTCACCAAGCTTTTCAATCTTCTTTCCCTCGTCTATCCCAACAAAAGTGGAGTGCATCCATTTGTCACTTCTAAACATTTGCTTCAAGCCTACTTCATGTTTCAACATACTCTGCAAGGCAATGAAATTGGCAGCAAATCTTGTGATTGCAGACCTTAACAACTCACTATGTGTATGATCCCTCATCGATCTCAATACATAAGAATGGTTGTAGATGTATCGTATAATCTTCTGTGATTTGGCAACATTCTTCTTGACATCATCCAGTTGTCCAATTTCTTTCAGCATCAAATCTACACAATGGACTGCACATGGGGTCCAGAACAAATGAGATATGCGGAGCATTAGCTCCTCTCCTGCCTTCTTGTACGCAGAGCCATTATCTGTCACCACTTGGACAATGTACTTCTCGCCAATTTCCTCCACGACACTGTCCATTAGTTGCATAATGTATTCATGATTGTGTATCTGATTTGATGCATCTACAGACTTATAATAGAACACTTGTCTATCACAATACACAAGAAAATTAATCAGATTGCTTTTGATGGTCCCTGATAGCCATCACACATCAGGGTAACCTCATATTTATCCCACTTTTTCTTGAAAGAACCAATGTACTGCTTGATCTCCTTTACCTCATCATCAAGATATTTTCCTGCCAGTTCTTTTAGAGTGGGGGGTTTAACATGTAACCCTTGAGCTTGTGCTTCATGGATCATACTAGAATAGTAAGGGATGTTTACTGCATTGAAGGAGATGCTTGTATGATGTCAAAATTTTGCTACAACCCTTCCCAATATATATTTTGGTCCACTCTTCTTATTGTAGCTATCATCAACCCTTGTCTATTTCCTATGCTACCTAAGAAATATATAAGGGTCAACCTCCTCAACAGGAGTGCTTGATTTGTGCTTCTGAGACCGAGTTGTAGGTACTGGTCCAATAGTAAAATAAGAAGATACACTCCTCCTAAGTTGAGCCTACCCCCTAGAGGAACTCCCACCAGCACCTGATGATCCACCAACACTCTGTTGAGCCCATTCAAAGTGAATCCCCTAAACTCTCATAAATTCTCTCTTCCGATGTTCATGCCTACTGAGCTCCAACACTTGCCGAGTACGTGGAGAAGGAGGCCCACGTCCATGTACCTCTTGAACATCATCATCGCCATCAGACTCAGTCCAGCCTCCTTTTTCATCATTATCTCTTCCACCAACAACTCCATAGATCATGCGTTCTTCTCTCTCTTTGTCTGCAGCCTTCTTTAAGCGCACTTCCTTCAAACTTTTTAAGTGTTGAGCCATTTACGTCCTGACCTCCCCAGGAACATTTTTACAACCAACCACTTCATTATACCTAATAGTTTTTCCTTTACAAGGTGCTTCTTCAATCGAGAAACACCACCGCCCTGTCCTATAAAATGACAGCAGTTGCACTTGAACTTGTGCCAACTGCCATCAACCATACTCCCATGCTACCATCCGATGTCTCCGAACTCTCGACGAGGGGGTGGGGTGGCTATTTAATGACAACAAACAAAAGAAAAATAAGAACAAAAAAATACATTAAATAACAAGTAAGAATAGTATGACTTGAAATAATGTTAAAACTATCCTTACATTAAAGAATTTACTTTTTATAAATTATAAATAATAAATTACGAAAATAAATAAATTATTAATATATATTTAACAAATTAAATAAATTACAAATATTAATTGAACATATTTATAAAAGCATAACTTAAAGTGTATGAAGAACATAAATATAAGTTGAGGGCATGTCCAAAATTTGTATACAAATATCACATTTAAACATTATTAAGTAATAATATATTATACTATTAACTAATTTAGTTACTTAAAAATAAGATTTCAAACTAAAAATTTTATACTTAAAACATACAAGTTAAAACATAAATCTAAATCTAATCATTTTTTACTTCTAGAATATATAGTAGACAATTTATAAATTATTTTATATTTTAAATTTTATTTCATATTTAATAATCACATTAATACATTAATCTTCATAACTTAAGATTTTGAATGAAATTTTAAACAAACATGTGAAACTCATAGATCTATACCCATCATCACATAAATAGATCATTTATTTATTTATTTTTCTGTATTTTTTTATATTTAATAAAAATCTACCTCAAATTTGAACAAATCTAAATTTTTTCATGTCAAATTTACAAAGATATAATAGATCTACCTCTTCTTCATCTTTTAATACCCTAAACAACATCAAACAACAAGCAAAGAAAATGAAAATAAAAAAAAACCTAGGGTTCGGAGGCTTACCTTGTTGAAACCGGATGAAAACTTTCCAAATAGCTAGAAAACCCGTTTCCTTTGCAAGAAAATCAACTTCAAAGCTTGAAAAACGCTTGGATCTCCTAAAACCACCAAGAGAAATGGAAGCAAGAAGAGGGGGGAAGGGTTTGGAAGGGGGCCGCTCCTTCGTCTGGTGCGTTTATGTCCAAATAGTAATGTTGCTGACAGTTTTTGACGTTTAAAGGGCCGCATCGTATCGGATGTGGGCATCGATCGTCTCGGGTTGGATCGCATCGACTCGACTTCTATCGGGCCGCATCGTATCGGATCTTAGGGCATCGATCGTCTCGGGTTGGATCGCATCGACTCGACTTCTATCGAGCCGGATCGCACCGGTTCGCTGCAAACCGGTGCGATCCGGCCCGATAGAAGTCGAGTCGATTCGATCTGGAGGAGGTTCAAACTGAATCGGGTGAGCTGACCGTGCCAATGCATCGAGTCGGCCCAGATCCGAGTTGACTCGTACGAGTCAGCACGATCCGGTACAATACGGCTAACCTTGGTATAGAGTCGGCCGGCCTAAATGAGTAAGGCTGAGTGTAAATCCGTTCGAAAATAGTAAAGGCCAAAGCCGAGACGTTATTCGTCCATATGTAATGACTTGTCTTTTAAGCCTGCGAAAATCATATCGGAAGCGGCCTCAGTCATGCAAACTAAGGAATTTTGGCACTGATCGGGAGGCCAGATCGGGACTCGCCGATCCCGATCTGAATTGGGATCGGATTGGGCGATTCTGGCTGAAATCGGTCGGAATCGCAGGGGATCAGCCAATTCCAGCTAGATCGGGACCCGCCAATCCCGATCCAAATCGGCCGATCTAGATCGGGATCGACCGATTTTGCGTTCCATGGTGCAAACCGTACTGAGAGCGGCACCCGTCTTTTTAACCGCGCGAAAACCATATCAAGAGCAGCCTCGACTGTGCAAATCGAACCGGAAGTTGCACTCGTCTTTTTAAGCCCACAAAAACCATATCGAGAGCGCCCTCAACCGTGCAAATCATACCAAAAGTGGCACAATCTTCTAAACCTAAGTTAGACTTAGCGGCACTCGTCTTCTATACTTAATGATACGATATGACACCTTCGGTGCAATAAGTTGCCGCTTCTACCTCCTTTTACATCTGAACCACATTTGGCATATCACAGGAAATTAACAGTGTACATCTACAATAAGTCTACTTAATAACAAAAAGCTCTTTTATTTACAAGAAGAGAAGGTAGGCCCTCGACTGATTACAAAAGTCAAGTGCCTCTTTGATGAGACGACACAAATATTCTTCAACCTGCCAGGCATCCCATGGCTAACAGCCAGTACAAAAAGAAGGGGAAAAGGTCTTCATTTCTCGCCCGTTGAGTCTTCCCCGTCTACGAAAGTATTGCCAGGAGTGGAAGACCTAGAGAGGTCCTGACGGTGTCTCGGTCGGCCTCAATATCAGGGGCTTCTCGGCCTTCACTCTGTCACACCAAGACAGCAGCTCGCTCGCTCAGCCTAGTCCCTGTGAGGTCCACCCCGGGGCAGGATCTTTGTGCCAAGGCCACGCCAAGGTCGAAGACCATCTGCGCCGTATTGGCCCCGGCTTCATCTAAGAGCTTCTGAAACTTGGCGCTAGCCCTGAAGCGCTAGACGGTTTGGCGTGCATCCTCCTCGGCCTTCTCCACCCTTTTGGCGGCCTGGCGAGGACCTCCTCGTTCTTCTTCTCCCTCTCGTAGTTGCCTTCTCCTGTTCAGCGGCTTCCCTCTCAAACTTGGTGAAGGCCTCTACTTTTTCTTTCAAGGCGGATCGTAGAGCCTCCGCCTCTTTCTCGGCCTTCTCTTTCGCTTCTCGTCCCCGCGCCTCGTCATATCGATGCCCATCTGGGCGTTCATCCTGAGAAGGGTATCGATCTTCCCCTCCAGGTCGCGGCGCATCGTTTCCACCTTCTCCAAAGCTAGGTGGTCAGATGTTGAGTCTACATCCATCAGCTTCTCATGGATGTGGTAGAACTGACGAACTAAGGTACCACAATAGGCGGTGGACTAAAAGAAAAAAGTTCTTGAAGATCAAGTTAGCTGAGATCCTCACCACTAAGCTAATACTTGGAGTCTACCAATGATTACCTGAATTGTGTAGCACACGCATTGCCTCGCAAGGACCTCAATGGGCACTGTATTGAACTGACCTCGGTTAACTGGGAGGAGCAGCCCTTGTGCCAACCGGTAACACTGCTAGGGTTGTCCAAGGAGTCGTTGGCGAAGACGCCGAAGTCAGGGTGCCATGGCTCATTTCATATTCCCTCAACATATGCATGCAGACGTCGGCGCCAAAGGGGTAAGAGAGCGACATCCCGATCGCCGAGTCGGGCCCTCTAAACGTCCTTTGACCAAGGTTGACGGCCATGAGTGGCGCCTTGCATATGCTCATCTACTTCTTCTTTTGCTCCTTGGCCGCCTCCTTCTCAGCCTTGCGCTTTTGCGTTTCCACGTCCTTGTCGAAAGGCTCTACAAGTACCCTTTGTCGGCGGCCTTCTCTCACATGGCCATGGCAGCTAGTGCTCATCCCTCTAGTGAGGTTGTTGATGGGGACGGAGCAAGCGAAGACGAGCCGTGACCCTTCCTCGACACCTTCAGCTTACAGAGAAAGATAGTAAGCAAAGTATAATTAGTAAGGGGATAGAAAAACTCATTTGACACCGACTTACCCTCGGCTCCAGTAGTGGACTATAAGTCACCGGTTAGCTGTTCCGCATCTATTGGCTCCTCGGGTAAAGATCCGCTGCTGGTGCCGCGGCGGCCTCAGAACCTCCCGCTTCTCTACCAGGTGGGCAATACGAAGTTGGATGCTCAGGCATGTTTTCGGGGTCCGGCCAATCCCCGGCTTTGATTAGCATCCCCTCGTCATCCAAATGCTTAGTAACGTCTACTGGGCTCTCGGCAGTTATCTTCTACACCATTTCCAACTCTATCACGCTGAATGTAGGCGATTTCATTGCGCCCTCAGGCAGATGGCCCCATCTCATGGGAAAGGCCATACCGCCTTGGTTCTCTCCGCTAGGCTGAGGAGGAAGAATCCTTCCTTCCACTTATGAATCGACGAGAGCATGCCAAAAAAGATTTTATTACTATGACGAGTAGAGAACATGAACCAGGACTACTTGCCCTGTCACTTTATGGTGAACAAATATCGAAATACAGACAGAGTGGGGGCTATGCCCAACCAAGTATAAAAAGCGATGTAACCGTAGATGGTCCACCAGGAATTAAAAAAAAAAAAATAGGACGGAGCGAGAAGCAAAGGAGGGTGATAATAACGGGGTGAAGAGGAAGCCAAAACCTGGCCCTGACACTTTGTTCATAGATGGTAAAACACCTTGACCGAGGGGAACAACTGCGGAACGCCAACAGTTCAACTCCGTCACCTTAATTATGCCACATGTCCCACCTCTTCAAGTTCCATGTCATAGGCAGGAAATTCAATTTTTTTCAATTTTTTGCCGCCCGTGCGTCAACGCTGCTGCCCGACTAAAAATTTGGAGTCATTCCAGTTTCATCTTTTGCCGAGTTTCCCTCGGCCCCGGTCTTTTTCACTGATTTTGCCCGCTCCCACAACATTATCGAGCCCTCCTGCCTTAGTCTTCCTGCCAAGCTTCCTAGCTCAATACCCAGCCGAGGCTTTTGCGGCCTCAACATCTTGGTTACAGCAGAAGGGCACTCAATCTCTAAGGGTCTGTTTGCCCAGGCATTGGATGAGCCGCACTTGGGCAAGCCGACACACCCTCAGCTTGAGTGACGGGTCACATCCTTACATCCCCCGGCGCGCTGTCTACCCGAGCCGCACTAGAGACAGGAGGACAAGTGATGATGATAATGACCGATGCGCTTTCGGCCCAAACCATTACCTCACCAACCCATCTGACAGGTGGCCCATTTGGCCCAGCTCAAGTAGGCCTTCGGCCTATTAATTCTTACGCATGTTCCAAGCAGGAAGCACCGCAAATAACCCAAGAGAATAGTCCTATATCGGCTGCCACAAAAGAGGCTCACCAATTACCCCCTATTAAAGGCATTGCTTACGTCAAATCGAGGTACGCATTATCCTATTCCGTCAACCCTCTTCTTCATCTTACCTGCTCCATCTCTGTCCTGCCACATCACTGACTTAACTGTCGGAGGGGCCGACCCCGGGACCACAGCGGGGGCCCCAAATGACGTCGTCCGCTTTGGTGTACAACTGTCCGAGGCCTCCTCATCCGGATCTTTCTCCCCCTCTTTTCCTGATTCCGGTAACGGACACTCCGTCTGTTACCAGCCCAAGAACGCATCGGCTGCGTCAATACCCTTAATGAGAATTATTAATGGAGTCAAGCTGAACATGAACCAGGAAGACAGGAGGAGGTAGAATTGTAGTAGAGGGGCATTTTCAGTGAATATTCTTACAAAGCTGTTAGAAGATGATGGGATGAGAGTGGGTTAGAACAGGACAGCTTGGTGTAAGCTATTACCCATCAGGATAAGGATCTTTATGTGGAAATTATTGTTGAGAAGACTTCCAACCAGTGATAGAATGAAGAAGATCTTCAACATTCAGAATTCCGAATGCATTTTCTGTGGAATGTTTGAAGAATCTACTGATCATCTCTTTTGCAACTGTGGAATAATCAATGTGATATGGAGGTCCTTATGTATACTTCTCAGGGTTCATTGGGTACAGCCTCATAATGTGTTGGACTTGATATATTGGTGGTATAATTACAATCCTAATTATACCTATTCTCAGCTTTGGAGGTTGTTCTTGCCTGCAATGCTATGGGCCATCCGGAATGAGAGGAATAAGAGAAGATTTCAGTAATGCATCTGATATCATCTGAAGAGCAGTCAATTGGGTCAATGATTGGGGGGCTGCTGTTGGTATTATTGACACCAACAATCCTCCTCTCATGATTGGAAGGCTACTTTGATCTGCTGGATGTGGATACACCGGATCCCATACATCTAGTGCAGTGGAACTCACCTCTTTCTATTGACAGTTAGCCTAGTATTGAAATCTCCCCCTAAAACAATAACCCTAAAGTCAGTGTAAGGTTCAAGATTCAACACGATTCCTAAGTGCTTCCATAGGTACCTTCTATTCTTCTAGCGAGTTCAGCCTCACAGGCACATCCATTAATCAACCAGTTACATGGCCCATGCCTCCTGCAAATTCAGGAGAGGCAGCTGGGCCAGCTAATCAGATCCCCCCTGCCACCCACTATCCATACCAACCTGATGAGGAGGCGTAAAGGGTACGTAGGCGATGAATCAGGTTTGTAATGACCTATACATAATTTATGAGGGTATTTATACAATTATGTAAAATATAAGGTTTAAAAGCTAAAAGTCAAAGAAGTGTTTAAAAAATCAAGGGTTTAAACGAAAAGTTTCCTAGATCACTAATGGGCTTAATGGGTTAATTGGCTAAGGATAGGTCCCAGAACACCCCTATATAAGACACCCAACAGCCCATCATTTTTTCTCCTTTTTCTAGAAGAGGACATCTCAAGGGGGACATCCCATCTCATGTTCTAGAAAGAAGCCACCTCACACTTTCTACCATCTTGTAAGGACATCTCACCTAGAAAGCTAAGTAATCATTAAACAAGACACCTCAACTTGCCACCTTATCCCCCTAGAAGCCTCCTTCTAAAGCACTTCATTGGACACCTCACACCTTTATCCATTGAGTAATAATTAATGGACACCTCATCATCTCCTCTCTACCCTTATCTTCTTCCTCTCCCCCCTCTACAAATAGGAGGGTAGCCTTAGGGAGAAAGAGTGAGAAATTGGGAGAGATAATAAGAGAGGGAGAGAAAGGTAGAGAGAAAAAGAGAAAAACTTGCAGAGAGAGAAATTTTAGAGAGAGTAAGCAAGAAAAAGAAGAATCAAAGAAACAAGAGAAAAGGTTTACCTTCTAGCTGCAGCAACATAAGAAGACACACAAGAGGAACCCTCATCGCCTGCAGTGAACCATTTAACCTTGGAATTTCTCCTTTAAAAGGTACGATGGTATTGTCTCACTCTCCCTCAACTTTGTAGTTTAAACATTGATGTGATACTTGGGTTTAATCTACATAAATAATTGAATTGAGACCTTAAATATTGTCCCCAAAGAGGAGACTTTGTCAAAGTAGTTTTTAAGATCCTATCAAAACGATTTTCTTATAAAAGTTATATACTTTCTTTAAAGAGATTCTACCAAAATGTTTTCTTAAAAAAACTACTTTCTTTTGTGGAAATTCGGCAAAAATAAATTCTTATTTGTCTAGTAGCATATTTTGTTTTACAATGGGAAAACAAAAAGATTCAATATATTAAAAGTAACAACTTACTAGTACCTATTTTCTTAGACTTAAGTAAATACATGAACATTTGTATCTCTTTACAAATTATTAATGTATATCAAATGCTATTAAAGATGTTGACAAAGAAAATATAAAACCTGCCACATGATGACTCTTAAGTCTATGACTTTACGACAATGATTTTATGATGATCAAAGACCTTTTAAAAGAAGCGGTAAGACCAAGTACATGATTAAAAAATATTACTCTGATTGAAATTAGGATTATGAATAAGACCCTTCATAAAGTGGATAATATTGTGTCTGATTATGTAACAATTATGATTCTTGTGGATACATTATTATAATGATTTTATTGTTAAGTCTATTTTAGTGTCCTTTATTTGATATGATTCTTGTGGATACATTATTATAATGATTTTACTGTTAAGTCTATTCTAGTATCCTTTATTTGGTCCCCATGTTTTGGTGATAATATACCATGAAAATGAAAGAAATCAGTACACCTTAGTCTCAGTTAAATGAGTGAATTAAATGATTACATGCTGAGAAACTCACTGTTCTGAAATCTCCTACATCTGAGACTTAGTCAATCTTCAAGAAAATCTTTGATCAAATGGATTAAAGCTTCACTAGAACTTTGATTATTTCCCTATCGCTAATTGATTAATAGTGAGAAAGTTAGTCAGTTCATCCTTCAAATCGATTAGAGTTTATCTATATTTCTTCTTATAATCGCTATTACTAACCGATTAAGTCTGTCGCTAAGGCTAAACTGATTGATAGTATCGATTACAAGATTATCGCTAATCGATCAAAGTCCTTCTGCTAATCAATATCGCTAACCGACCATGTATATTGCCAAGGCAAAATCGATTAGTTGCATCAATTAGACAACGTTTTGCTAAACAATTAAAATCGAGTGTTGCTTCAAATTTGTTGCTCCGTCTGATCGATTTCACGCCACATCAATTATCAGTTACCGACTAACTGTTAAGTCATCGGTTAATCGATTACTTCACCAAATCAATTAGAAGGATCTTACAATTAACTGTTTTAGAGTGGTTATGTGCTTGTGTTTAATCAATTATCTATTTATTGGTGTTCTAATCGATTTCCTAAGCTTGTTTAATCGATTAACCGCTCTCTTGCAAATTCAATTATCTTTGTTCATTTAATCGGTTCTGTATTAGATCGAATCGATTTATTATGTGTCTTAAACTCGATAGAACTTTTATATTTAATTGATTATTGTGCTTACTGTTTAATCGATTATCAGCTTATACCTGAACCGATTATCTGTTTATTTTTTAATCGATTATCTGTTTACTTTTGCAACAATTACTTGCATATCATTTAATCGATTATGAGGTCTTTTGCGCAGCGACTATGACGCGGGACGACTACCGAAACGAGTCCGAACTAGTGTCACGATCCGAAATCAGCAATAATAGCATACGAGGACAGCAGATAATCGCAGAATATCCCATGTTCCATGAGTGTAACTACGTAACTCAAGCGCTCAACTCGGAGAATCGTCCGCTCAATATGAATAAAATAGATCAGATCGACGGTAGTGGGAACTACCACAAAGCTAGGGCCGCAACAATACGAACAATAGACTCGAAATAGGGCCTCGAGACAGACCACTCGAACTCGCTATCCAGCAGTGTGAATATCAAATAGCTAGGATCCCACTCACATACACGGGAGTATTCATGATCATATAATAAACAACTAGTTGCACCGGGAGAGGTTCAATATGCACTTACTGACCCACTGTCGAGTGGGATTATACACTGTGAAGGGAAATCCGCGAACCGCCCGATTGGTCCTAGTCGTCCTCAGCTCATCCACGGGGAGTCACCGTGGGGTTCGTCATGGCGAGTGAAGCGGGGGGGGGTGTGGAATGCACCAGCGGGGTGGACACCGCGGGAAGGCCGTTCGGGCCTGGGTGCTACGGAACAAAAGCGCTCACGGGATGGGCTCGACCAGAACCGGCGTGTGGCCGGTAAGGGGGCTCGCAGGGTGGGTTCCTCCGGAGCCGGCGTGCGGCGGGAAAGGAGACCGCGAGGAGGCCGGTCGGGGCCGACTGCAGCGTTGAGGTGCTCGCGGGTAGATCCGTCCGGGCCTGCATGCGACGGGAGGGCTTGGGAGGCTAACCGAAGCCCGCGTGCGGTGGAAGAGGGGCTCGCAGGAGACCTCTCGGGGCAGGGTTGCTGCGGACAGGGTCGGGCAGTGCTGTTGTAGGCGGGAGTACCCGACCAGGCACGTAGGGCGAGGTCGGCGGGGCCCGTCCTGGCGCGTGAAGCGGGGGTGACCGAAAGGCACCTGCAGGTGGCTCGTATCGGGTCCGTAAGCAGTAGGGAAGGGAGCTCACGGGAGTAGGGGCCTCCGGAACCGGCGTGCGGTGGGCGGGAGCCCGCGGTGGTGGGATCTCCATCAGGGCCGCGGGGAGGTGGGGAGGTCCCTGAGTTCGCGTGGGCGGTGGGGGGGGCTCGCCGGAGAACCGACCAGGTCGCGTAGAGGGCTTCGTGGACGGCGGCTCCTTACGGGGCGAGAACGAACGCAATGCGGGGAGGGAGAGTGGACGAAGGAGAAGAAGAAGAAGACAGGGGAGCACGAGGCTTCACGCCGCGTACGTACGCTCCTAGGCGGCTGGAAAGCTCGATTATTTCTTTTCTATTCCATCATCATTACCTCGAGGTTTACAAGGACTATAAATAGAAAACATTAACCCTAATGAAGCCCTAATAACATCAATGACTAAATTGACCCTCCCACTACAAGATATTCAAAATTCGAATAAAAAATGCAGAATAAATAAAACGAAGGATAACTGGGCCTTATAATGGGCCGTATAACAGTGCCAAATCTTTCATAACCACATAAAACACATCAATCTTCAGAGGCACCATCATCGAGCCACAACGAGGCTGGAAATGCTGCGGACGTCCTCCTCCGTCTGTAGACACGGGTCGGGTCGAACCGGGTCCGAGCGCGGGTGTCCTCACCAATTCTCCCCGGCTGGGAAGAACTCGACCATGTCGAGTATGGGTCTCGCCCACTCTGATATCGCTCCAGAAGGTCCGGGTCGATATGCTGTAACACCTCGCGCGTAATCCACGTGTCCTCCGTAGACGGTCGTCCTCTTCAGTGGACCAGATAGCGCTGATAGGCCCCATCCCTAGAAGTAACAACCTGCTCGTCCAGTATATGATCAATCTGCTCTCGCCGTGCTGGTAAGGAGGTTGGAAGTGGACACTCAGGGGTGGGTTCGCTCGCAAAGGAGGTAGAAGGCTCAAACAGATCACTAGGTATCATTGTCGGGTCCCGATAGGCCACCAAATCTGAGACATTAAATGTATTGCTAATGCCATAGTCGGATGGTAGATCTACCACATACGCGTTCGGTCCAATCCGTTTTATCACTCTGAAGGGGCCGGCTCCCCGAGCTTGCAGCTTCTTGACGGTTCCTGAAAGAAACCGCTCAGGTTGAACCCTGATCATCACGTAATCACCCTCATGAAACTCCTGGGGTCATCGATGTGCATCTGCCATTTGCTTGTAACGCTCATTGTTGATCTCAATGTGACGACGGACATCCTCATGCAAACTCCTAATATGATCAGCCAGAGACTGTGCAGACTCAAACGTACGGGACTGGATGGGTAAAGGACCCCTAGACCTATAACCAGTAACAATCTCAAATGGACACATGCCTGTAGACCTATTGACCGAACTATTATATGCAAACTCAGCCTGCCATAGCATCTGATCCCACCCTCGCGTACGCTCTCCCACAAGACACTGCAGCAAGTCACCCAGACTCCGATTAACGACCTCGGTCTGTCCATCAGTCTGAGGATGATAGGGGGTGGAGAATTTAAGCTTAGTGCCCATCAAATGCCAAAGGGTCTTCCAAAAATAGCTAACAAAACGAACATCCCGATCCGAGACGATGGTCTTGGGCAGCCCATGCAGACGAACTACGCTCTCATGGAATAACTGGGCCACTCGAGACGCATATGATGTCTTCGAACAGGGGATAAAATGTGCCATTTTAGAGAACCGATCGTCGACGACCATGATAGAATCGTGCTTTCGGACCGTTCGAGACAGGCCCAATACAAAATCCATACTAATGTCCTGCCACGGACAATCCAGCACGGGAAGAGGGGTGTACAGACCAGTGTTCTGCTTCTTCTGCTTCGTCGTAGCGCATATGCGGCACTGAGCAACGATGCGAGCAACGTCGCACTTCAGGCTCGGCTAGAAGAATCTATACTCAACAAGCTCAATGGTCTTATTCCGGCCAAAGTGACCGGCTAGACCCCCAGCATGAACCTCCCACATCAAGAAATCACGGACCGAGGTTCGGAGAATGCACAACCTGGACCCACGAAACAGATAGCCCTCCTAAAGGACGTACTCATTGTGCTCTCTAGAGGGCCCGGACTGCAGGGCCGAGTGGATCAGACCAAAGTCGGGACAAGTAGGGTACTCGTCCCGCAATCTCTCAAATCCCGTGACCTCCATACTGACAACTGATAGAAGGGAAGATCGCCTGCTCAGTGCGTCAGCCACGCGGTTCTCCACACCCGCCTTGTGCTTCAGGACGAATGTATAGGCCTGAAGAAACTCGACCCATCGATTGTGTCTTGGGTTTAGCTTCTTCTGGGCGTGGAGAAACCGGAACGCCTCATGGTCGGAGTATAACACGAACTCCTGCAGTAGTAGATAATGTCTCCAATATCTCAAAGCTTATACTACCGCATAAAACTCCTTATCATAAGTGGAGTACTTCAGCTTAGCGTCATTCAATTTCTCGCTGAAGTATGCAATGGGATGGCCCTCCTGACTCAAAACCCCACCTATACCGATACCAGAAGCGTCACAAGAGACCTCAAACACCCTCGAAAAATCAGGCAGGCGAAGGACAGGTGCTTGGGTCATACGCTCCTTGATGTCACGAAACGCTAAAGCAACAACCTTCGTCCACAGAAAGGCTCCCTTCCGAATGCAGTCAGTGATCGGAGCCGTAATGGAGCTAAATCCGCGAATAAATCGACAGTAGAACGTCGCTAAGCCGTGAAAACTCCGCACATCATGGATAGACTGCGGCTCAGGCCATTCTACCACCGCTCTGACCTTTTTGGGATCAGCGGAAACGCCCTCAGATGACACGATGAACCCTAAGAAGATCACTCGATCTGTCATAAAAGCGCACTTCTTAAGGTTCCCATACAGGCTCTCGCGACGAAGAATAATGCACACCTGCCGAAGGTGCTCCAAGTGGTCCTCCCTAGAACGGCTATAGATAAGGATGTCGTCAAAGTATACGACCAAAAAATGTGCCAATGAAAGGTCCTAATACCTGAGTCATGAGCCGCATGAAGGTACTCGGGGCGTTGGACAGGCCGAAGGGCATGTCCAACCACTCATAAAGTCCATCTTTCGTCTTGAAAGCCATCTTCCACTCATCCCCAGGTCTGATCCGAACCTGGTGATAGCCACTCTTCAGATCGATCTTTGAAAATACAGTGGCTCCCGCCATCATATCAAGCATATTATCAAGGCGGGGAATGGGAAAACGATATCTCACCGTGATGCGGTTGATCGCGCGGCTATCCACACACATCCTCCAAGTGCCATCTTTCTTTGGAGCAAGAAGTGCGGGGACGGCGCAGGGGCTCATGCTCTCACGAATGGAGCCCCTCGCCAGGAGTTCCTCAACCTGCCTCTGGAGCTCAGAATGCTCCTTGGGATTCATGCGATAGTGCGGCAGGTTGGGTAAGGTGGCTCCTGGAATCAGGTCGATGGCGTGCTGGATATCACGCATAGGTGGAAGACTTTCCGGAAGATCCTCAGGAAAGATATCCTGAAACTCCTGGATAAGAGAGGTGACCTCGGTGGGGTGCTCACTCGGGGTCTCGGCAGTAACCTCTCTAACCGCTAAAAGAAACACAGGATCACTCTCAACCAAATCATGCTCAAGCTCCCTGGCAGAGATAAGCTGTAAAGCTACAGTAGAAGGAGTGCCAGGGAGGGAAGGCTCGCGAGTGCGGGTAATGTCCGATCGGGTCGGACGGGAACTGGAGCATGTGCTTGCTAAAGCCGTGCTGAGAGTGGTAGCCGGACTAACAGGCGTGGTGCTAGAAGGGGTAGCAGCACCAGAAGGAGGTGGAGGGGTACTCGGGGATGCCGAAGAACTCCCCTGAGAAGTCCCCTGCTAAGAGGACGCCCTAGGTCGGGAGGGCTATAAAGTGATGAGTAGGTCGCCGTACTGGAATATGCAAGTGTTGGACCGGCCCTGAAGGGTCGCGTCCATATCATACAACCACGGCCTGCCAAGAATAAGGCTCCCGACCTCTATAGGAAGAATGTCACACCAGATCTTATCCTCATACGATGGAAAGTGAATGGGAACAAGACACCTCGTCTGGATGGGAATGGAAGTAGAATCCACCCAAGATACTCGATAAGGACGAGGGTGATCAACAGTAGCCAACCCAAGGCGTGCGACGGCATTAGTGGAGATTGCATTAATACAACTACCACTATCAATGATCACCTTGCACACCTTGCCATCAACACGGTAATAGGTGTGAAAGATAGCGGTGCGGCGCCAATCATCACACACTTTCGGTTGGGTTAAGATGCATCTAACCACGCCAATCCTATCCTCACTAAGACGATCCTCACTATCACCATCCCACAAAAACTGAGCCTAGATGCAACCCACTGCAACCCACGATCTCTCCCTCAGAGTGAAAATCATCTGTCATCTCATCTCCAACCTCATAACTCACAGTCTGCAACGTGGGCTGGTACTCCTCAGGGCCCACCTCTCCCATAACCATGGCCCTAGACGGATACTGAGACTTGAAATGCCCAAATCCCTGACACCTGTAACACCGACTACGGGATCCGCCCTCCTGAGAGGACTCTCCTATAGCTGGGGCCTTCCCCTTATCTTCCCGCCTAAGTGGCAGGGTTCCCACGGGGGGACGGACGGGGGGGCCGATAAGGCGGGCACCGGGTCTCTCTGGGGAAAATGAGGGCGAGAGGGAGGGTCCTGACGACTGGGGTCAGCAGGCCTGATGGCTGGAGCTCTCTGTGGCACTCCCGGGGTGGCGCACTGATCAAGGGGACGTTGGTAGGGCGGCCGAGTACGCAGGGGTGACTCCACCTCAAGCTCAAACTGCTCCATCTCTCTAACGACCTGATAGGCGTGCTCGATGGTCGTCACATGTTGACGGAACAGTTCCTGCTGATACACACGACGTAGACCCTTCCGAAAGCGGGAAAGAGTCAACGCGCTCTCCTCTCGAGCTCTACATCTCATCAGATACTCATCAAACTCGGCAATGTACTCAGAAACAGTGCGAGTACCATGAGATATGCTCTGCCACCTATCAATGAGGCGGTGGCGGTAAGTTGGGGGAAGGTATTTCTCTCGCAGCTTAACCTTCATGTCTTCCAACGACTCAATGGGATCATGCCGACGCTGCTCAAGTAGGTCCTCGACATTCGACCAATAGGTCTGAGCCTGGCGTGTCAGCTTCATCATGGTGAATCGAGCTCGCCGAGCGTCAGTCATACCCATCCAATCGAAGTAGCGGTTCATGCTGGCCTCCCCAATCAAGATAAATCTTCGGATCCAAGGACCCGTCAAAAGTGGGAGCATCCGCACGAGCGGCCCGACAGTCATCCAGGTCCCTCGGGACGTGATGGGGCCTCTGCTCTTCCTCAAAATCATCCCGATCGTCCAGATCATCCCAATCCCTCGGACGTCGATGGCGTCTAGGCGCCTCATCAAACTCAGGCTGAACCCCACGGGCGTACCGATCATACCGATCACCTCGATCATATCGCTCAGCTCGATCGCGGCGATCATGTCGATCGAATCGCATGTCCTGACCGCGTCGCTCTAGCCGATCATCGCGGTCACGAAGATCCCAATGATCATAACGATCAATCCTATCCATCTGACGCCTCGCGCGTCTCTGATCGGCACCCTCAAACCTATCGCGCGGCCTATGATGCCTCAAATGTCTACGCGCCGCAACCTGCTCCATCAACTCATCACGCGGATCATAATCCACCCTGTCATCGGCAAGACGCCGCTCGTCAACAGGATCAGCCCTCGGAAGGCCCTCATCGTGAGGGACATGGACGGCCGGAACAGGATGTCCCGGGTGACGGGGAACTGGGACATGGGCAAAAACCCCTAGAGCGCCCCTGAGACCTGCCAGGTCCTAAATCGTACGCTCGGACTCATCAACTCGGTTCTCACCAGAGCGGTTCGAACCTCCCTCATGCCAAGGCGCCGGTCCCAATCGTCCATACGGTGCACGAGCTGACTAATCATCTCGGCTAAATCAGATACATCCGGGGACCCCGCCTGCAAACCTGATGCAGGTGCAGATATGTGGAAAATCGTGCTGCTACGAGTGGGCATGCAAGGCAGGCAGAGTGACAACGTGCATCAACTGACACCTAAACGACTAATATGCATGATATGGATCAACTAAGCAGAGTGAAACACTAAATAGATGAAGACACGCTAAAACTAACATAATGAATAAAAATAAATAGATAAAAGATGCAACAAAAATGCCCTAGCAAAATCTGGCTCTGATACCAAAATTGACGCGGGGCGACTACCGAAACGAGTCCGAACTAGTGTCACGATCCGAAATCAGCAATAATAGCATACGAGGACAGCAGATAATCGCAGAATATCCCATGTTCCATGAGTGTAACTACGTAACTCAAGCGCCCAACTTGGGGAATCGTCCGCTCAATATGAATAAAATAGATCAGATCGACGGTAGTGGGAACTACCACAAAGCTAGGGCCGCAACAATACGAATAATAGACTCGAAATAGGGCCTCGAGACGGACCACTCGAACTCGCTATCCAGCAGTGTGAATATCAAATAGCTAGGATCCTACTCACATACACGGGAGTATTCATGATCATATAATAAACGACTAGTTGCACCGGGAGAGGTTCAATCTGCACTTACTGACCCACTGTCGAGTGGGGTTATACACTGTGAAGGGAAATCCGCGAACCGCCCGATTGGTCCTTGTCGTCCTCAGCTCATCCACGGGGAGTCACCGCGGGGTTCGTCCTGGCGAGTGAAGCGGGGGGGGTGGCTGGAATGCACCTGCGGGGTGGACACCGCGGGAAGGCCGTTCGGGCCTAGGTGCTGCGGAACAAAAGCGCTCATGGGATGGGCTCGACCGGAACCGGCGTGTGGCCGGTAGGGGGGCTCGCAGGGTGAGTTCCTCCGGAGCCGACATGCGACGGGAAAGGAGACCGCGAGGAGGCCGGTCGGGGCCGACTGCAGCGGGGCTGAGGTGCTCGCGGGTAGATCCGTCCGGGCCTGCATGCGACGGGAGGGCTCGGGAGGCTAACCGGAGCCCGTGTGAGGTGGAAGAGGGGCTCGCAGGAGACCTCTCGAGGCAGGGTTGCTGCGGACAGGGTCGGGCAGTGCTGTTGTAGGCGGGAGTACCCGACCAAGTGCGTAGGGCGAGGTCGGCGGGGCCCGTCCTGGCGCGTGAAGCGGGGGTGACCGGAAGGCACCTGCAGGTGGCTCGTCTCGGGTCTGTGAGCAGCAGGGAAGGGAGCTTACGGGAGTAGGGGCCTCCGGAACCGGCGGGCGGCGGGCGGGAGCCCGCGGTGGTGGGATCTCCGTCAGGGCCGCGGGGAGGTAGGGAGGTCCCTGAGTTCGCGTGGGCGGTGGGGGGGGGCTCGCCAGAGAACCGACCAGGTCGCGTGGAGGGCGAGAACGAACGCAGTGCGGGGAGGGAGAGTGGAAGAAGAAGAAGAAGACAAAGAAGACAAGGGAGCACGAGGCTTCACGCCGCGTACGTACGCTCGTAGGTGGCTGCAAAGCTCAATTATTTCTTTTCTATTCCATCATCATTACCTCAAAACGAGGTTTACAAGGACTATAAATAGAAAACATTAACCCTAATGAAGCCCTAATAACATCAATGACTAAACTGACCCTCCCACTACAAGATATTCAAAATTCGAATAAAAAATGCAGAATAAATAAAACGAAGGATAACTGGGCCTTATAATGGGCCGTACAACAGTGCCAAATCTTTCATAACCACATAAAACACATCAATCTTCAGAGGCACCATCATCGAGCCACAACGAGGCTGGAAACGCTGCGGACGTCCTCCTCCGTCTGTAGACACGAGTCGGGTCAAACCGGGCCCGAGCGTGGATGTCCTCACCAGACTAACTGCGTCTTTTAGTTAGCGATTAATGCTATCTATTGAATTGATTAGCTGACTATTCTGATAATCGATCTTCTAATCATCTATTACACTAAAACAATTCCTCATATGTGAAAATTCGAATTATCTAAAAAGACATTGTTTATTTTCTTCATGCCGCCCAATAGATATTGTCTTGCACTTGTCGGATCTGCTTTTACAGATCTTCTATCGCTCACCTACCCTCTAGTCGGTACACCAGGTGAAAATTTTCTTCTTTTGGTAATTCAACAGGGTTAGGTGAGGACTGCACGACTGAATCTGGAAGACAATGGGACAACATGTAAAAGCTTTCAATTGAGAGGGACCTTTGTCTGCCCAAGCTCTCTCTAAGTAGGGCTTAAACCTGGTTAACATTCGACTTAGCTTGGTTAACGTTAGACCCAAACATAAGCATGTTAGAGATAACAGGCAGGAAGCGGTGTCTTAATAGGGAAATCCAAATTTCCCTATAAAGTGAAGACCATGGCCAGAAGGAGAACACATAACACATTCACAACTCTGATAATTCAAAGAACACCACTCTCTGTGATGAAAGCTTTCCTAGTTGCCTGAGCTGAGAGAATTTGTGAGAAGAGCCTTAGAGAGCAGTGTGTGCTTCCTTCCACTGTGCTTCCTCGAGCTCTCAAGATATTCCTCGACTGATTAAGCATCGGCTTACTCAGAGGCATCCAGTGGATATCTTTTTATATATAATTGTTGTTACCTCTTTCTTGTGAGGAAGAGAGGGCCTGTGCTATAGGACGGTGTGCCTCTTTATTAGGGAAGAGGAGGTGTTTGATTTTGGTTGTAACCTGCAAGGGATTTGTACCTTGTGTAGACTTTGTGCTAGTAGAACTCCCAAGAGGTTACTTGGAGACTAGACGTAGGCCTAGAGGATCGAACCGGTATAAAAATACTTGTGTTCATTGTGCAATTGCTCCTTCTTTCCTTCCCTTTCTGCGCTTGTATTTCATATTACGATTCGTTTCTATCCTGCCTAATAGATTAATTTTTTTGATAACCCATTCACACCCCCCCCCCTCTAGGTTCTCCATAGTTTGGGCAACATTCATAATTAAGATTATATGTTATTATGATTGGATTTCTTGAGATATTTTCTTACTATTAATAAGGTGACAGCACTTCCACAATGGGAAGGACCCTCGGATTTTTCCTTGGAGGTAAAGAGCATAGGCCACCTGCTTCCTTAATGGTGCACTGGAGGTTGTGACATGAGAGTCGGGTACTAAGTGTCTCTTTCATGCTCCTTAAAGGGGTCTAGAATTTCAGATCCAAGACACACCAATTTGGCAATGGATATATACTAGTTGAGTGCACTTATGATTAGAATCAAGACGACATAGTGAGGACCTACATGTTCTAGTTGGCCTAAAACTGTTGAGCATCCCCACTCAGCAATTAAAGACTACTAGTGAGTGGTTATCCCCATTCCTTATATGAATAGCCACTTAGACAAAAGAATTATTGATTGTAAGAACAAGACCAACCAGGTGAAAGATCAAAGAAAGAAAGATTATAACTCAAAATAAGACCGATCAAGTTAAAAGGTCAAAACTAAGTTTCTGATCATGACTTATTATTAAGATTTACAATAATTTTATGATTATAACATGCAAGTTGGAACATGTCTCTATAAGAAATTTTTTTAGAAGGTGGCTAAAGTCACTTTTCATTCCAATAAAAAGAAGGTACATATGGTCACAGAAGTATTTAAGGTGATGATAAAACCCTTCCCCTTACACAGAAAAGTCAAGAAAGAAAACACCCATGGTTTATCAAGACAATAAATGGGGCAACACTACAAAAAACTAAGGCCCTGAATTGCTACATAAAAAGGGATCTTTGGGTCATTACAGACAGCAAAGGATCACTCTATCCCATGTCAATGTTTGCTGCTTTGCTCTAGTCGATAACCCACAACATAGCTCTTCTAAAGATGCAATGAATATTGTTGAACTGATCCACCAATCTTCTTCTATTTCTCTCCTGCCATATTGCCCAAAGTAAAGCAAGAAGAACCAAGGACCAAATGTCTCTATAAGAATTGTCAAAGTAAGAAAGATGCAAACTATTGAAAGAACATGAAAAAGAGATATAAACTCAGTTTATTATCTCAAAGAAAGTAAGATCCAAGATGATATGATGTTTCTACATATGGTTTTT
This sequence comes from Zantedeschia hybrid cultivar, assembly GCA_030544215.1. Taxonomy (NCBI): domain Eukaryota; kingdom Viridiplantae; phylum Streptophyta; class Magnoliopsida; order Alismatales; family Araceae; genus Zantedeschia; species Zantedeschia hybrid cultivar. Next base: position 5,418,702 of record JARZZO010000013.1, on the reverse strand, counting down.
ATGATTTTCGGCGATTCTTATGATCCGATTGTGATATTTACTCTCTGACAATTTTCCTATCAAAAGAATATGGTAGTTTAAAGAGAAATTTGTATGACATTAAGGAAAGTAGATGATTTAAGCGTGATCTAGTTGAATATCTTAATTGCTTGAAAGTCTATTAATCATGCCACGTTCCTTAGGTTAATCATTTAGGTAAATGGACTTTAATTTTAATATTGGATCAGTATGGAGTAAATGAATGCTACTGGGTCCAATAACAGCTGGACTCAATTTAATTTAATATTTTTAGGAGAGTTTTGTAAGAGGAATTTCGACAAATCCTATTGCCTCAGATCTAGACTTCGATTCTGCTCAGTATTAAGTTTTGTCATTTAAATTTTTTACACTTTATTTATAATTTGTGCAATTATCAGAGATGATCTTAAGAAATGACGGATCATCTGGTTCGGGTAGCGGTACCACATTCCTCGCAATTGTCATTATTTTTCAATTATAAAAGTGGGACTGTTATAGGGTTATTTCAAGAAAATAGTGAATTGCACTGCCACTTTTATTGAGAATAAACGGAAGTAGTACAATCAAAGGTGAAGAGGAGAGATTCCTCTTACACCAAGAAAGAAAACAATAAAAGAGATGTAACTATGTGACTTAAAACACACCCCTCATACCTGAACATAGATTTTCAACAAGAAATGAGACCAGCTATAAGGAGAGAAATGGCTTTAAAACAAACATTTTCAATATATATTCTACTACCCTTGTGTTCCTTCCAAATACTCCAGCATACAGCATGTCATAGTAAAGGAGTATTTTGCGTTCAATGGTTTTTCCTATTGAGAACTTTCTGGATATAAAGAAGTTCCATTTATCTTTCCCATGAAGGTAAGATTAACATCAGTGAGTCTGTAGTCTGTACTGGAAAAACAGATGCTTCACATCTTCATGTCTTCCCCACAAAGTGTACAACTGACTCCCCCTGTGGGACACCACTTGCTTCTTTGTACTCTAGCAATGATTCTTTTATGAGACAGCAGCAACATGAATGCTCTCACTTTTAAAGGTGACTTAACCTTCCAATTCTTTGAATACAAGGGATAACATAAATGATCACCATCAATGAGCTGATTCAAAGGTTTTACTGAGAAAACACCATTGTTCCACCCACAAATTACTGTCTTCTGCAGACAGGTCAATAAAAAATTTGGATGACAGATGTAAGAATTACCTTGATCTCATCCTCTTCCACGCCTCTGCAAAGAATAATACACCACCGTGTACCATCCCCATCCCACCAAAAATATTTTCTTACAGTCTGCCATTTATTTGAAACTAGCTGAGTCATTGTCACCTTCTTATGCTTCTGAATCTAAAGATGCATGGGGTAGTGACCAGAAAGACTAAAGAGTAACAATAAGTTGAATTATAGAACCCAACTCATTCATGGTTGAAACTGACTGCACTAGCCAGCAATATCTGACAAATGCTGAATGACACCTTGTAAGACAATTATAACAACGGTCATGTGGTTATAAGCTGCTTCCGCAAAGTAACTCTGGACATGGACCTCAATGAGATAAATTCATGCAATATAAAGTTGATGTCAGTTTTAGAATAAAATTACAAAGGACTTTGCAAACAATACAAAGCAGGAGGTTGACCAATAGCCAAAGAATTTATAAACAAAAAAAAAGCAACCGCAATGACCCGACCAAAAGGAAAGAAAGAAAATCATTCATCAAGCATCAAAAGAAATGGAGAATTTCATCAAATCCCAGAAACAAGAAAAACATAAAACAGTTCAAGACAGGAGCTTCAAGGGCATGCTACAACCTACGAGTACTAAGAATAAATGAAAGAAAAGAAAAAGGAAAGAGAGACAGAGATTATCAGAAAGGAGAAAAGAGAAATAATATTGCAACAAAGGAAAATAACAAAAGAGGAGGAAGATAGCATGAGATAGCAGTCTGTCAGCAGTCAAAGCAACAATGGACCAAGTGACAGAGTTCAAAAGCAGGATGTAAACATGAGAGAGATGAAATAAATTTATGAAATCTGAGAGAGAGAGGGTAAAGAAAATAAGAGCTAAAGGATGGTTAGCACACTTCGAAGTTTCTTTTGTTTTCCCCCCCTTTGACAACTAGCAATTCTTTCTTCTGACCACATGATTCCTAAGGCTGCTGTGTTGACGAAGTCACGAAGATGATATATTTAACACTCAGAAATCCAGAAAACATTCCTGTGACGGCAGTAATGGAAACAACTCAAGTTTCCGCTTCTATTTTCCGACAAATAGAAATCGACAACATGCGACAGCAAGATTTTGTTAGCAGATGAAATCATGACCTGTAAAACATTTCAGTTAGCAGCATCTCAAGATCAGACATAAAAGGTGGCAAGATAAAGGACCCCCATACTGTCACACAAACAAATCAGTGCAATAGATAAATCAGTTGCTGAGATAAACATCTTGGGAGTTCATTTTCCTTTTCAAGAGTTGATTCTAAATTGTAATATTGCATCTAAAGAAAGCTCAGAACAACGAAGGAGCTTATCATCTACAATTGTTGAATAAGAAGGAACAGTACAGATATCTGGACTCAAGTTGCATCTGCCTAACATCACAAAAAATTGCAATTAAAAAGGTTGCAGAAGATCATCCTCAAAACAACACAAAGGGGATGAATTTACCAAAATGCAGTCAATTCCACAGCCAATCTTATCTTCTGAATGTGGATGGTAAACAAGAAGATTCTCTATAACTGCCTTCTCATCTTCACCACTTAGACGTTCCCCATCTCCATACCTGTGGGAATGTTCACTCATTAGTATTAACGCAGAACATTGGGACAGGCATTTGCATTCACCCAAAATGTAAAGGAAGAGATTGTGTTTAAAAAGTTAATATGCTTCACCATGAATAAGACTATTAAACTAAGGCTTTAGTTTTACCTAGAAGATTATTGCGTCAAACTTGATGGATCAAATGCCAATGGCAGACTGTCTACTGAAGTAGAATACTTAAAATAACCATTAATTTCTAAGTATTAATTAAGTTTATTACAAAAAGCATCAAGTATACATCAACAGCAATTCCTAATAATTTTAAGAGTACCATACCTACTCTGATGAGAAAACTGCCCGGTAGAAGGTTTTTACAAACAATCAACAGCAAGAAATCTGAAAGATAGCAACCAAACGTGTGCCATCATGAAATAATCAGCCACACCTATGATAAGGATAGGGACTGGCCCACATCGGACTGGGACATGCAGCATCATCATCATCCATCGGCCTCACTCAAAATACCCAAATTTGATGGCACATATGAGCACATGAAACAATTTGTTTTGATTTGCCCTTCGGGGTGCATAGGCGGTTGGTACCTTTTCGAGGTGCCATTAGAGGGCAATTGACACATGGAGACATTGTCCCGGATACAGTGCACCACTGCCATACGGGCAAGTGGACCGAATCTTATATATTTGCGCACTGCACGCATTATTTTAAAATTAACTTTAAGTCAGATCTAGAATCCTTTCACGCAACACGAAGGTAAACTTGGGGCGAAGCACAGATCCCGAGGCATGACTCAGGAGCGAATGCTATTCATCATTCATCGACTCCCGCTTCATAAAATAAACACGCTGAAGCAATCACCAAATGACACATTACATTGCCTTTTAAACATCAATAAGTGTTGTTATACCGCCAGCTCACTGCCCTTTAAAATGCAGGCCTAAGGTCCTTGTCTCACAGCTCGCCATTCCACATGGGGGGAACGTCAAATTTGATGTCCCCAACGGCCCACCACCATCGCAATGCCGCGACAGAGGGCTGAAAAGGGAGTTTAAATCATATATTTACGTGACATCCAGCGTGAGCTCTTCGTTCGCGGAGTGGCCAGCCTAAAGCATGACTATCAGATTGCGCTGGACATAGAGAGATTCCAGAGGCCTCAGCCCTTCAGACCCACAAGTTCCCCATGTTGATGATCCCCGTGGAGCATCTGATGCCCATATTGTACTTAATCCTTACCCTACACCTAGTCATCCTATCCCGACCAGTGAGAGACCAAGTGACCAGCCCATGCCTCTAGCTTAGGACCCTATCATTGCCCCTTCCTTGAGGCATGGGCATTAGGTGGAGCGCCTCCAGGATTATACCTTTATACTAAAGCACCAAGTGGGAGTCGAGAACTGTGCAGCCAATGCACATAGTCAGAGAGTGTCTCTACTTTATGCCATGAGTGTTGAGGTCACCGGCTTTGAGAAGCTGAAGGAGAACTATGAGGGTTGTCCCAATTTTGAGGAAATCTTTGTCGCGCTCAAGGCAGGACATGTTAGGGATTGCAGTGATTATATTCTTCAGAATAGGTACCTACTTAGAAGGCTACGTCTATGTGTTATCTGGACTTCAGTTCAAGATCTTCTTTTGTGGGAAATGCACATCGAAGGCCTGACAAGAAACTTCAGCTGCAATAAGGCCACTGAGGCAATGGAGAGCAGTTTTATTGGTGGAGCATCAAGACTAGGTTGGTTACCCAGTGCCACACATGTGCTATAGCGAAGCAGACATGGCAGAACACGAGCTTATATGCTCATCTTCCCATGCTCGACTGTTCATAGCAGGATGTTAGCATGGGCTTCATCTTAGGTCGACCATACATAATTTGATGGCACGATTCTATTCTTGTTGTGATGGAGTTTTTCAAAATGGCCTATTTTATCCCCCTATTCTAAGACCTTTGATGGGTTTAAGATAGCTCGCTTATATTTTGATGAGATCATTAGATTGCATAGGCTCCCTAAGACCATTGTGTTTGACAAGGACATGCATTTCTGAGCTATTTTTGGAAAAGCTTGTGGTATTTAATGGGCACCAGATAGAAATTCTCCTCTGAATATCTCAATCGACGGACAGATTGAGGTTGTCAATGGGAGTCTAAGGAACCCTCTGTGAAGCATAGTTGGTGAGCATGTTAGGTATTGGGATCTGACCTTACCTCATGCCAAGTTTGCATATAAGTCGTTTGGTTAATAGGTCAACTATGTTAAGTCCATTCGAGATAGTTCATGGATACAAACTTTAGAAGCCTATAGACCTTATTCCTATGCCCCTCCATACTAGAATGTCAGAGTCAGCCGAGTCATTTGCATACCATGTTAGAAGTCTACATGAGGAATTAGGTGTTGACAGTCATTTTCTATAAGACTGATTTTGTTCAATTGATTTCATTTTCTCTTTTGGTTTGTTTTTGTTGGTTTTGTGGGAATCATGATTTCCTGTCATTTTTTGGGTATTGCATTTACTTGGATGACATACGATTGTGCTCTGAAATTTGTTTCGGAGATTTGACTCAGAGTCGACGTCATATGATATGGAAACATTAGATAATTGTATGTTGACTCGCCGATGGAAGAGTAATTTGGGGTTATTTATTTAGGGACTCTTTCAGCCAGTCCATAAACTAGTGTTAATTACATCCTACTGCAATAGGAAGACCCATGATTTCTTTAAGCAGCGTTACACGCCTTGATGCTGCTATGTAATGCAATTTTCTCACTCACTCTTGTTTTATTCCCCACACATATCGTGTTGTATTAAAATGATTGGCATAGGCCCTTTTGAATGTATCATACTGCGAAGATGCATCGCTTAGAAAGTGCGGTATGATACCTTTTGTGGGCCCCAACAATCCCCTACATTATACGAGGGTATTGTGCACAAGTACTACACATGTGCACTATTCATGTCTTATGTGAGCCTTGGCCCTGGTCAAGTCTGTCTCAAGGCATTCGACCGTGTTCGGATGTGATTTGATTCATTTGTTAGATCAAAGGAGGTGTGGCATGCTTATCGAGGTGCACTATTTATGCATTTCACAGCCTTACCAAGTCCTAATTAAAGGTCGTGCTTTGTCGACACACTTCATTTGTTCATTTGTATGAGATCATATGTTGTACACACTTTGGGTTACTATTCATCGACACGACATGCACATTGAGGCCCTATTGGGGGAAGCCATTGTCGGCTGAAGGTTGACCCATAATGTTGTATGACATTTTCACATTTGAAAGATCAAATTGGTTTGCGAGCGTGCATGCACTTATCAAGGTACTATTCACCCCTGGAGATGATTGTCTCAGGTGGGACAGCGACATATAGTAGCACGAGGCAGTGCATGATGTAATTTCTGTTGATTTGTACCTTGAAGAATTTAGACAATTGCCACGCTTATCAAGGTACACTATTCACCCCTAACAACAACTATCCTAGGTGGGACCCACAAACAGGCGACGCCACATCACTCGTTTGCTTTATTCAAATTGTTTGAAATTTGATGGCGCATGTGAGTGCATGATGCGACTGCCTTTTATTTGTCTTTTGAAATGTGTACACGATCAACACACTTATCGAGGTGTCGTTAAGGGTGTTGCTATCAAGGTTTGTTGTATCGTACTGAATCGGGCCGACTTGGATGAGTCGACTAGTATTTGGACCGACCTGATTTATTGGCACGGGCCGAGTCGGACCGGATCGTACCATCTCAATATAGTCATACATATATAATGACTTGTTTTAAAGTGAGTTTTACTCATTTGATAAGTAAAATCACACTTTTATATGAATTAATTATCTTTCTCTAAAATATAATTTAAACTTGTTATTTTTTAATTTTTTTTAACAAACTCATTGGCTTGACTCGTGCGAGTCAATCCGAACCGGATCGATATCGTACCATATCTGAGAAGACCCGATTCGATCCGAATCAACGAGTCGGCTAACCTTGGTTGTTGTCGACCAAAGGTCAAGTCTTGGTGGCCAATAACATTGCCATAGTTGAAAATTCCAATTAATTTGCTTGATTTGACATAAACGTGCATGGCACGTTTCCCTGTACACTTCACCCTGGGGACGACTATCCCAAGTGGGACCCTCAGACATGCAATAGCATAAGGCGACACTGCATTGCTCGTCTATCCTACATGAAATAGTGGACCTGACAACGCAAATGAACTTGTAGTACAAGTTGCTTTGATTTTACTTTTAGAATATGCGAATTGTCGACATGCATTTCGAGGCATGACATAGTCTGCAACAAACCCTGACTTTAGATAGATTGACTGACTACCATCAACATCTCATGGCTCTGGCTCAAGTGAGAAGACAAATTGCTTTTATGTTTTGGAAATTATATAATATTCATCGTCATGGCTCACTAATTGCCGCTGATATGCGCATATCAGGCCGAGGGGCTTCAATACACGGCTCACTTCCCTCAGTGTCAGAGCAGGCCGGGAAGTGTATGCTCGACGGCTCGCCGTTGCCACGTTGGTACGAAGACAGGCTAACGAGGAATCCATATAGAAGAAATGCCATGGATGATATGGTGCGCAGCGAGGTCCTTATGTCGTATCCATTGGACACGTTGCAAGGTGCTAGCGACATAACCAAGGGATACATCACAAGGTGCTTGAGGTGTACGTAAGCTCTTTCCTCTTCTTCAAATACCTTGGGGAGAGAGAGAGAGAGAGAGAGAGAACTTGTATCTACATGTGTTGGATTTGGTATGGCATGCCAACCCATTACAAAGGGGGTATGGGAGGTATATATATAGAAACATAGAACCAACAAAATGCTGCCAAGTGGCAGCCCTTGGCTAGTTCTCGGTGTGGGGCCCGGCTTGCATGGCGATCTCTTACTGGTAGAGACCTCTGTCTTCTCCAATTTGTCCACATGATGCCTAGGTGGCAAGGATGACAAGGCCGTGGAGATCCACATGGCTCTTCATCATTGATCCACATAGGTACTTATGGGGCCCACTTTGGGTATCATTTTCTAATAAAAGTTTTCATTTTTTTTGTAGGAAAATAGGTTAAGGAGAGAGGCGGCATCACGGGTAGGAAGCGGCAGCCCTTGGGGTGCTGCCGCTTGTAGTGGGCAGCAGCCCCCTTGGGGATCCACCGCCCACTATGGGCGGCAGCCTCCAAGGTCTGCTGCCAGGGGTAATAGGTTTGGGTCTTTAGGGGGTGTTTTTGGGTTTTCTTCCTCCCCAATTTTCTGAATTTTTTTTTGGGTTTTGGAGTCTTTTCTATTTTATGAAAAGTTTCCTGTGTTTTCTAAGAAATTCAGGTCAAAAGACCCCTTATGCCCTTCATTTCTTTTGTAAGAACAAGGTTAATTTTGGTCTTTTTAATTTCTGAATTTTCTCCCCAACAATAGGCAAGCACATGGACGTCAACAACGAAGTCTATAAGCGTTTGACAGATTCCCACAAGCGACATCAGGAGTTCCAAGAGGGCGATTATGTGATGATCAGAGTGAGACCTAAGTGAAGAAATTGCATGTCTGCGGTGTCAGATCATTCAAGGTTCTGAAACAGGTTGGATCAAATGCATACGTTGTTGACCTCCCGCCAGATAATAAGATCAGTTCTACTTTTAATGCATCAGATTAGGTAGCTAACAGGGAGCCGACAGTGATACTCAATGACCCATTTGAGCCTTCTCTACTCCTTAAACGTGACCCTACCCCTGAGTGTCCACCAGCCATATCTCCGGTACAGCGCAAGCAGATTGACAGCATACTACAAGAGCAGGTTGGTTCTATCAAGGACTGTGTGTAAAGAGCTATCTTATTCAATAGAGAGATCGCCCACCATCAAATGATTCATGGATCACTAAGGAGGAGCCTCAGCATCTTGATCCCGATTTACTTGAGCAGTACCAGAGCAGCACTGGACCATACTCGACAGGATTGAGTGCTCCCCAGCTGGGGGGGTTGGTGAAGACACCCATATGAGGGTCCGACCTGACCCGACATCCATGTACCGCCGTCAATGTTGAGCCAATCCAAGTCTGACTTCATTGTGGATGGGAGATGACTTAGGAGCTTAGTAGGAGCCAGAGCCTGCCATATTTTTTATTCTGGTATTTTTTCATTTATTATGTGTTTTTCTTTCTTAGTTAGATGTGTTACCTTATTGGCAGTTGGGCCTCTTTGTTGTTGGGTCTTCGATGCTAGGACAGCTATGATATTTCTTTATCTTGTGTGAGGGCAGTTTTGTCTCTAGTTATTCCCTTCCCTTAAAAGGGAATCATGTGGTGTAATGAATGCTATGGAACAGTAAAAAGTTATATTGTCTGAAAAACACTAAAAAGGTTTCTCATGAGCAGAGTGCCTTGAGAGAGGATTGGGCATGAGGCCCAAGCAACCAGTTCCACCGTCATCGCCCCCATTGTATCCTCGTCTCAATTGTTGCAACACCAGCTTTGCATCCTCCTACTCATCTTCTTCTGTTCTTCTACTCTCCTTCCCTTTCTTCCCCTTCTGTTGCCGCAACATCCATGCCCCGTAAATGTTCCCTAGACCTTTTTTTTTTTTGCTATTTTACCCTTTGAAGGAGGGAAGCAAGGAGGAGGTCATCGCCTAGGGACCCACACTCATCTACCCCTTACTCCTACCTTCTCCTTTATCCCTTCTTCTATGGATTGCAGGATCGGCCGATTTCGATCTAGATCGACCGATCCGTATCGGGATCGGCATGTCCTGATCCGATTTGAGGGAGGGGGAGAGAGGGAATCACTGTAAGGATTGAGGTTTCGGATCCGATTATCGGGTCAGTTTCGAGGTCGAATCCCTTGGGTTGGGTCTTTGTAGGACTGAGGCTTGTGTTCTTCAAGTTCGACGCGGTTCAAACGGCGTCCAGTTAGATGGACGCGTTTTAGGTTGTGCCACGTAGACGTCACGTGGGCTGGTGTTGAGCCGCGGGAGTACGGTCTCGGTCTTGTCGTCTAAATGGCGTCTTGTATGGACGACGTCATTTAGGGTACGACCCTAATATGTCACTGTACGATCTGTCTTGTCGTTTAAATGACGTCGGTCTTAGACGACGCATTTTATCTAGTTTCAGTTTGACCCCGTGAACCCTCCCTCCTTTCTCTCATTCTCTCCACTTCTTTCTCTCTCCTCCTCTTTCTCTCCGAGTCTCCGGCGCCCTTTTCCCCCTTCTCCTTTCCTTCCTCTCCCCATTCCTCTTCTCCCTCCACTCCATCAACCTCCTAACTTCTACACTACCACCACCATTTTCTCCGCGGCGCGTTTCCCTCCGGACGGCGGCCGACGTCCCGGTAGAGTAACGGCGTCCACGGCGGTACCAGCGGCAACTCGTGGCGTGACGGTTCGGCGGCTTGAAGCTTGAAGGAATTCGAGTAACCGGTAGGATGACGATCCTCGCAATGTTTTGTTTAAAACTATGTTTTTCCCACTTTCAAACATGTTTAAGGGATTTTCGGGATAAAAATGTTAATCTTATAGAATGTGGAATGGTAGGTTTTTATTGGGTATTTAGGTTCTCCTCCTACTCTCCTATTTTTTCGACGTTTTTGTGCAATTTGGGGGAGAAAATCCCTCGTTGTGAATTGGGAGAAGGCGGAGGGAGAACATGTCTGTGAGAGTTAAATGGCGTCTGGGGACAGCGACGCTATTTAAAAGACGGCTTCCACCCACGACGCGATTAATCTCAGATAACAGACTCTGTCTCTGGATTGAATAACGTCCAGAGACAGGGACGCCATTCAAATGGCGACTCCTTTGCACGACGCGATTTAGTTAATCACCACGATGCCAGATTTTGTTTCTGTCGCGATTAGGCGACTAGGAACAACGACGCCTTTTAAAAGATGACTACTTTGCACGACGTGTTTTAGGCCATCTTCCGAGGCCAGTTTTCACATGAACCAGTTTAAGATTCTTGAATGACGTCAACCTTGGGCGACACGATTCAAGACAAAATCTCATTAAAGCATATAATTAACATATATTTACATTGTTAGATAGTTTGGATAAATGCATGTTTGAAAACATACTCGAGGACGATGATTTCTACATGATCGGATCGCACTGTGTTGCATTTTGTGCGATCGTGAGCCTAGAGTGACAGTTGTTAGCGCTTAGGCACCCTGTGTTGGTGTGGGAGTGACACGGCACCGGTGTGAGAGTGATGGGGTGACGCCTAAAGAGAAGGTCACCTGATGTATTCCGGGGTATAGCTAGTACCAATGTGAGAGTGGTACATTCGGAGTGTCACTCGTGCTGAAGGAAGCAGAACCACCTGAAGCCTGTCAGACCAAAGTAGCCAGCGTGCTATCCGAGGAGTTGCTGTTTGGTCTCAGTGGGTCGGTGTTTTCCGCGTTTGGCCGCGTAGTTTGTGTGTTTAGCCGAGACGCTAGTTGTGGATTCCGTGGTTGAGTCGTTTCAGAGTCGTGCATGTTATTGTTATGAATGCATGTGTTTACTGCTTTCTTTATTTAAATTGCCTATATTTGTGTTATTGCACTTGTGGGTGTGTGAGTGGGTGGTGGGGATCGAAGGATCCCTACTGAGTCCATTTCAATGAGACTCACCCCCTGCGGTTTTCAAGTGAGGGTTCTAAGCAGGCGTAGCGAGGAGAGTGTTGCTTTAGATTACGCTCCAGCAGCTGCTGTTCCGGAATATGCCCTGATGTAGTTGTTATTTTCTTTTCTAACCTGTACGCTTAATTATTTCTTTTCTGTTGGAATATGTAATTAATTGTTGAGTCAAGTCGAATTGTAATAATTTTTAATTTATGCACTTCTTTCACAATTCGATGTGATGTAGATGTTTAGCTTAGTTTATCATTTATTTTCCAGACTTATCGAGATCCTGATTTGGCTCCAAATTTAATGATTCGATACCCATTTAGTAATCGGATCCCTGATTATAAGGTGGCAGGTCGTTACAATCAATATTTCCTCCACCAATTTTTTTTTTTAAAAAAAAATACTAGGATCAACCTGTATCGGGCACGGGCCGTATCGGTCCCAGATCGGCCGATCCGATCCGATACAGCCCAAGACCGGATCCCCTCTTAAAAAGGGATCGGGAGACGGCAGCTGCTACTGCAGCTCTCCCCTCCCCACCCGGTGCCCCCTACCGCCGCCAACAATCGGCGCCAGCGGCCGTCCACCATCCTCTCTCTCTCTCTCTCTCTCTCTCTCTCTCTCTCTCTCTCTTTTTGAGATCTTGACCGAAAGAAGTAGGTTTCCACCCCATCACCGCCAACCGGCCGGCCGACAGCGACCGCCGCCATTGTTGTCACCGTTACTGCCGCCGTCGACGTCGGATTTGTTTGTCGGATCCCGTTCCGAGTTAAGGTATATTTCGATCTTAAATTTTTTAAAACTCTCAAAAAATTAGAAATAATGTACGGTAGTGTAGATCTATTAAAATTTAGCTTTTAAAAAAAATTAGCATGTTGATTAGACAAAATCTCCAAAATTAACCCTAATTAGGGGTTAAAAATTAGGTTGTATGATTAATATACGTAGGGTTCAATTGAGTGTGCCAAACACTTAATTGAACTTACTAAAATCTATTTGTACATATTCTTGAATTAATTGCACGTTATTAGTACTAATTTCTCAAAATTAACCTTAATTAGGGGTTAAAAATTAGGACTTTTGTATGATTAGTATAATTAAAGTTCAATTGAGTGTGCCAAACACTCAATTGAAATTATTAGAATCCGATTACATAGATTTATGCATTAATTGTACGTCATTAGCGCTATTTTTTTAAAATTAATCTTAATTAAAAGTTAAAAATTATGACTTTTATATGATTAGTGTAATTAAAGTTCAATTGAGTATGTCAAACACTCAATTGAAATTATTAGAACCCGATTACATAGATTTATGCATTAATTGTACGTCATTAGCGCTATTTTTCTAAAATTAATCTTAATTAAAAGTTAAAAATTAGGACTTTTGTATTATTAGTGTAAGTATGATTCGATTGAGTGTTTGAACTTATTAGAATCTGATTGCATAAATGTGTGCATTAATTGCACATTATTAATGCTATTTTTTTTAAATTAACTCTAATTATGAGTTAAAAATTAGAGCTTTTGTATGATTAGTATAATTATGGTTCAATTGAGTGTGTCAAACACTCAATTAAACTTATTAGAATCTAACTGTATAGATTTGTGCATTACTTGCATGTTATTAGTGCTAATTTTCTAAAATTAACTCTAATTAACGGTTAAAAATTGGGACTTTTGTATAATTAGTGTAATTAGAGTTCAATTGAATGTGTTAAATACTCAATTGAACTTATTAGAATCTGATTGCATAGATTTGAACATTAATTACTTGTTATTAGCACTAATTTTCTAAAATTAATCCTAATTAGGGGTTAAAAATTGGGACTTTTATATGATTAGTGTAATTAGGATTCAATTAAGTGTCAAACACTCAACTGAACTTATTAGAACATGATTACATAGATTTGTGCATTAATTGCACGTGATTAGTGCACTTAAATTTATTTGCATCTTTTTATGTTATATAGGAATATAGCAAAGCAAGGACATCGTGAACAAGATGTGAAGCAGCAGGGTACTGATCATGGTTGGCAACATTGCACACTAGTGGACAGTAGGCAGAGGAGGGTTAAATACAACTGGTGTGGATAGGAGATGGGTGGAGGCGTATATCGCCTAAAAAATTATATTGTTGGTATAGCAGGAAATGTCAACAAATGTGAATCAGTTCTACTGAACTTGAAGAGGGAAATAAAGGCTTACATATTGGGTAAAAAAGTCCAAAAAGATTTATCATCTAAATAATGGATGGATCTGCAAGATGAAATATCAGGGCACCAAAGATGAAAAGATTATTGTCTGTCTATTCAGCGGCCGATCAATTTAGATGATGATGAGGAGGATCCAGATGACCCTGATCCAGAGTACACTAAAGTTGTTCGTACCAGTATGCAAACAAATAGAGAAGATGAAGACCGGCGAAGAGGCACAGAATCGTTAGCTGGATCGGTGCAAACCGATTTTCACTCTCGAAGATTCGTTCCTAAGGCTTTTCTGCTCGCAGGACTGCTAGTACTGTGTTGGGTTGTGGACGGACATCAGATGTGGCACGTGGTCCTATGGACCAATTTCTATATAGATCAAGGTCTGCCAGACAGCGTAGAATCAAGCAAGCATTGAAAGGAATCAAGGCCTCAGTAAAAAAATGCCTTGAAAGAAATTGTGAAGTAGTTTTTACATGCAGGTGTGCTAGCACATACAACATCCAGCCCATATTTTCAAACGATGATGCATGCAATTGTAGATGTTGGGCATGATGTAAAGGCCCCCACACCTCGCTACATTTATGATGTTGGACTCGAAGAGGAGTACAATGAGTTGAAGGCATGGGTCGACAACTTCAAAAATATGTGGAAAGAGCGTGGTTGTACCATCATGTGTAATGGTTGGACATGGACCACAAGGAGATCCATAATTAATTTCATTGTGTATTGCAGCGAGGGCACTATTTTTTTGAAGTTTGTAGATGCCTCCAACAAATAAAAAATGTTGATTATTTGTACAGACTAATGGATGAGATAGTAGAGGAAATTGGTGAAGATAATGTTGAACGGGTGGTCAATGATAATAAAGCAAACTATAAAGCAACTGGTAGATTGTTGATACAGAAGAGGAAGCATTTGTACTGGGTGCCTTGTGCAGCACATTCCATTGACTTGATGATGGAGGACATAGGCAAAGAGCCTTTTGTTGCTGAGGTGGTAAAACAAACTCAGACGATCACTGGATTTATTTATAGTCACAATAAGATCCTACATATGATGAAAGAGCATACAGGTAGACGGGATCTCCTATGTGCTAGTCCTACCATATTTGCATCTAACTTCATCTCTTTAGAGAGCCTGATGAAGTACAAGCATCAGTTGGCCCAATTAGTCCACTCTGACCATTTTTTGGCACATATAGAGACACTAAGGGCCGATGTTAGGGATGTTACTGGTTGAGGGAAAAAGTTTTTAGGATAAAATTTCTCGCTACCTGAAAGTGGTTGACCCTCTAGTACATGTTATGAGGTTAATTAATGGAGATGACAAAAATGATATGTGATATCTCTATGAGGCAATAGATAAAGCAAAGGAGCACTTGAGGGCAAACAATCTTACATCTTTTAGAAAATGGTGAAGGATCATCGATGATAGATAGGAGTCGACTTTCCATCATGATCTCTATACTACTGGTTAATTTTATTTCTTTTTTACTTGATTTTATTTGATTAATGTTAATGACATTTATTTTGATAATTAATCAACCTTAATTTAAATACAGAGTATTTTTTCAACCTAAGATATCAATATGATGAGAGCGTACACAATGATGGAAGGTCCTTCGAGGCACAACAACTAATGTCATAACTAGAATATCAAGGAATACGAACGAAAGGATAGATGCCTTAACAGAGGTAACATACAAAGTAAGAGTTTTAAAATCCAGTTTTCTATCATTAACTTATGTTATTTACATTTATTTTGTAGATTGAGATATTTAAATTGAAGATTGGTATTTATGGAGATGAGGACGTCATGGCTGCAGTAATGAGGACAATTGCAAGTGAATTACATAATAAATAGCCAAACACTCTATTTAATGAATTACTACCATTGATTATTAATATTGTCTTCTTCTTCTTTTTGGAATAGTTGAATGGTGGATCCAGATTAACTATAGACAAGTTGCCACAAACTCTTTGACATATATTGCAGTGAGAGTACTCAGTCAAACCACTCTTCCAGCTAGTGTGAAAGAAATTGGAATACATTCAGTCTCATTCACACAAAGGTTCGTAATAGATTGGGTGTTTCTAAGCCGGAGAAGTTGGTGTACTGTCAACAACATGAGCCTAAAGATTAGACATATTCAAGAAAGACAGAGGCTAGAACGACATAGATTCATGGAGTTTGCTGGCAGACCAGTTGATAAGCTTCTATATCAGATTGATATCAATGAATAGTTGGATGAAGAACACCCATTGCATTCTTGGGTGGAGAGCAGAGCAGCTAGAGATGCTCAGCCTGAGTTTGATCCTCAAGATCGAAGTTGGGCAGGAGGTGAATTAGATGGAGTAATTGCTTGAGATTCTGAATTTCAAGTAATACAGGAAGGAAGTGTATCTGTTCTCCAGAGGCGTCGAAAGTCACCCACACTACTAGACACTGCTAGAGTTTCTGCCTCTCAGCCAGCACTCAGGAGATCAGTTGCTCAGGTGAATCCACACAGAAAAAGGACAAAGAGCCAGCGAGACAAGACCTTCATTGTAGTCATCTAGCAGGAAAAAGAATAAACAATAAAAAAGAAAGTTTAAACAACGAGTGGACCCATCGGAAGAAAAACAAGGGGGAGACGCAGTTAGAATTCAGTAAACTGGAGAGACACTTGAGGACACCTCAGTTTTACCACCTCACTTGGCCAACATGTACAAGACAGAAAGACAAACCTACAGGCGTAGAAGAAGACGGCTGACGAAAACAGGCCAAGTGGGGAGTGATGACTCTACTCAGGATGATGATGATGATGATGATGATGATGGAGATGGTGATGGTGTTGTTGCTACTGCTAGATTATCAGGAGGTTCTAGACTTGAAAGTAGTTATTCATGATACGAAAATTACTCCACACCTCCGAGTCATTCTAAAGGAACTCAAGGCCAAAAACAAGGACAACAAGAGGCATTTGAAGGCCAACAGAGACATGCAGGATATGATAAGTCCAACTGAGAATATAGATCTTCTTATCCGTCCATTTTTCACCCCGCTAAACTGCCGTATTTAGACATCAGTAGCACTACTAAGGGGAACTCTGGAAACTCTACCTGTTCAATATGGCATTTATGTTATGGCATTTACGTCCCTCCAGTACAATTAGGAGAAAGCTCAAGCCAACAGACAAACACACCTCGAGGTATTCAAAGGAGATTCGAAGACCTCGCTAGCTCTTTGTTTAGCTATAGGTATCCAGCATATATGTCAGCAGATTATGGGCTGCCGGCTCAAACTTGTATGCCGAATGATAAAAGATCATAAATGTGATCTTTCTAAGATATTTTTTATTAATTTCATGTAAAATACTTCATAATGCCTTTTTTAGTTAGTGCACAATAATAATTATTAGCGAGTTATTTGTCTTTAATATTTATTTTTTATGGATGTGCATGATTTACAATCCTTTTTATTGTACATTCATTGAATAATATGTATACAATTTTTTTTTCCTGATTTTTCTTATTTTTTCTAATTTTTCAGATTTTTCTATTGTTTTTTTAATAGGGCCGATCTGGACCAACCAATCTTCATCAGGATCGGCCAATCCAGATCGGATCGGATCGGGATCGACGGGTCTCAATCCTGGGACCCGACCCGGAATTCCATGTTTTCTTCCCCTTGTTTCTTGTGAAAACTTGTGACCTATGTCCTCATTCATGACCTCCCTTCCACCTGTCACAAGGGAGTTGGTGCATGGATTTAGCTAGGAACCCGTACCCTCACCTTTCTGCTCACTTTCTTTCCCCTCTTCTATTTTCCATTTCTTCTAACTAGCCTATGACAACACTTTGTGGGTTCCATTTCCCACCAACACTGAGGGGCTAGACAGCACAGTCACTACTCCGTACTATGTGCCGGACTTGCTTCACATCCACGCACAATACGATATCGTCATTTGCGCCAAAGGCTAGCGTACCCCAGCCATATGCTGGCACGTGGCCACCTCACCCAAACTGTTGAACTGCACCCAGCAGCCCGCCCTCAACCCTCTCCTGCATGCCACAGGATCCGAATTTAGGTGGTCACACCCCCCACTCCATCACCAGTGCAGCCCAACCCTCTGCCCTCCATCACCAGGGCTCATCTGATGTCCCTGCTGTTCATGAAAGACCACCACAGGGACTAAGCAAGGCAAAGCACCGGCGAGCATGTTCTTAATTCTGTGTAGCGTCAATAGTGAGTGAGGAAGAGTAGGGAGAGTTTATCTTCCACTTCAAAATTTTATTCACCGTAGGCACATGTGAACTGTGAGGACATCAATTTTATCCCAGCTGTTACGTGGAAAGCATGCATTAAATTTGGGAACGTCTTCCCTATCCTAGCAGTGGTTCCTTAGCTGCCATTGAACCTCGTTTGAGTACCTTGCATGGTTGGTTATTGTGGACATGTTGCTTACTTGATCATTTCATAATTGCACAAAAGGAATGCTGAATTGCACGTGATTGTTTGCCACACACATTTGGGCCTACTTGTTGATGTCGTCGGTGCCCTTTTTTTATTTTATTTTTTTGAAAAGAATCAAGTGTACTGCCAATTTTATTAAAATAAATAGAGGCAGTACATCCAAAGATAGTCTAGAGGAGAGATTCCTCTGAACAAAAAACAGAAAAGAAAAAGCAATAACAGTCACACTTGACTTGTAACTCTATTCCAACAATCACATGAAATACCCAAAATGTGTCGACTCCACTGGTACCACAATGAAACCGCCTGCAGACAGATATTTTCAATGTATACTTTGTTCCCCTTGAATACTCTTATCATTCCTGCACCTCCAAATGCTCCAGCATACAGCATGTATCAAAATTAATCTCATTTTTTGCTGACTCATTGTCTTTCCTGATGGAAAATTCCTGGAGAAAGAGTATAAGTCTTCAATAATTTGGAAATTCAGCTGGATGTTCAGGCTTGCAGAAATAATTCTCCATACTTCTTTGCTTATTTCACAATGAATGAATAGATGTTCCACATCCTCATCAAACATGTTACACATCGAACAGATAGTTGAACTGTTAGTATCCCAGTGTCTTTTGTACATCTTTGTGACTATTCTCTTTTGGAGTAAAAGCCACATAAAAGCTCTTATCTTCAGTGGTGACTTAACCTTCCAAATTTCCTTATACGATGGAGAAATAGATAAATTCCCTTCTATTAAGGAATACATAGACTTAACAGAGAAGACCCCATTGTTATCTTTCCATACCATCCTATCTTGACTCTGTGGATCTATGTTAACATCATACAAGAAACATATAAGTTCTGAGAATTGTTCCATTTCTGCATCTTTCAGATTCCTCCGAAGTATAACGTTCCAAAAATACTTCCCCTCCTCACAAATATACACCTCCTCAACTTTTTTCCATTTATTCACAGCAAGATTAAAGATAAGAGAGAATTTATCTTTAAGCAAGTAATCACCAACCCATCTATCATACCAAAAGTAAGTATTTTTTCCATTTGCGATTGTTATCTTACTGAATTTAAATACCCATTCTGCAGATTTCATTATGCCGTTCCATATTTGAGACAAAACTCTATGATTTATGTTGAAAATACTAAATCTACCACAGTTTGCATAATATCTGAATTTCATAATGTCTTTCCACAGCTGTTCTTCATCATTCAACATCCTCCACAACCATTTCCCCAGTACAGACAGATTCATAATACTCAATTTTTTTACTCTCATCCTCCATTCTTCTTTGACTGACATACTTTCTTCCATTGTACCAAGGGGATTCCTTTTTTGTTGTCATTATTGCCTCCCCATAGAAAGCACCTTCGGATTGTATTAATTCTTTTGATGACCTCCTTCGGTATAATAAAAACTGACATATTGTACACTGGAATAGAGGATAGGACAGAATTGAGAAGGGTGATCCGGCTTCTGAAACTCAGATTTTTAGCTTTCCACTGTGATAATTTCCTGTGAAATTTGTTAACTATAGTCTCCCAGTCAGCAATCCTAGTGGAAGTGTAATGCAGGGGTAAACCCAGATACACAATCGGCAACTCTTCTATTCTACATGCAAAAATCTGAGCACACTCATTCAGTTCCTCTTCCTGCATATTAACTCCTAAAATAGAAGTTTTCTCAAAATTGATTTGAAGACCAGAGGTAAACTCAAATGACTTAAGAACAAACATAAGGTTGTGTAGTTGTTCTGATCCTCCTTCTATAAAAAGTAGAGTATCATCTGCGTACTGCAGATGAGAAATACTGAGTCCAGAATTCAGCACTTTGACTCAATGAAACTAATCTTCTTCCTCTGCCCTATGACACATGATACTTAGGATATTTGCCACTAAAATAAAAAGGTATGGAGATAATGGATCCCCTTGTCCCGCATACATGTTGTCCCGCATCACATAGTGGTACTACCCACGTTCCAAAAGATAAGTCCCAAGTCTAATGAAGAGTTCGGCCAGGACCGGTACCGGTTCAGCCAATAATGGCCGGTACCGGTATATATATAAAAAGAAAAAAATGATGTACCGGACCGATATGCCCGTGAACTTTCCCCTCTCACAGAAATAGATCTGTGAGAGGGGAAGGCCGTTTTTAGTAGTGGAAGGGGAAGGGAAGGAGGGGAAGGAGCCACCACCGCCACCTGCCACCGCCACCCGCCGCCGCAGCTGCTGCCGGAGATGTTTTCACCCGTTGCCAGAGACGTTTTCACCGTTTCGGGTGGAAAAAAAATAAGATATGATATATATTTTAAATCTAGTTATTATTTTGTAGTTGTTAACTAATTCTTAGATTGTTTACATTCATTTTCTTAGTAAAATAGACAACTCTTAATTTTGACCATAATTAGCGGTTAAAAATTAGGACTTTTGTCTAATTACTTAAATTAAACATCAATTGAAGCCTAATTAAGCTTTATTGTATATTTTAAACTAGGAGCATGCTGTGAATTGCGTTGATCGACGGTTAATTAGGGAAAATCCCCAATTTTGATCTTAATTAGCGGTTAAAAATTAGAGTTTTTGTCTAATTACTTAAATTAAACATCAATCGAAGCCTAATTATGCTTCATTGCATATTTTAAACTACGAGTATGCTGTGAATTGCGTTAATCGATGGTTAATTAGGAAAAATCTCTAATTTTGACTCTAATTAGCAGTTAAAAATTGGGACTTTTGTCTAATTACTTAAATTAAACATCAATTGAAACCTAATTACGCTTCATTGCATATTTTAAACTATGAACATGCTGTGAATTACGTTAATAAACGGTTAATTAGGAAAAAATCCTAATTTTGACCTTAATTAGCGGTTAAAAAATGAGATTTTTGTCTAATTACTTAAATTAAACATCAATTGAAACCTAATTACGCTTCATTGCATATTTTAAACTAGGAGCATAATGACAAATAGTCTTATATTTGTTTCTATATTTTTCTTTCTTGTTGTAGGATCATGGTTGAATAGCAAGAGCAGGACCCAGGGTGGGCCCATATCACCTTAGTTAATACTACAAAGAGGAGAGTGAAAAGCAAATATTGTGGCAAAGAGATGGATGGTGGAATTACTCGAGGAAAAGAACATTTAACAGGAAAGACAGGACATGTGACAAGGTGTATTGTCTGTCCCCGACAAGTCGCCAACGAGATGCGTAAATTGTTGCGTGGCCAGAAAGCACAAAATGAGCAAAAGAATGAAGAGGAGGTTGAACTTCAAGACGAAATTTCAGGTAGACATAATAGAAAAGGCAAAGGGATGTATACTGGGGCCAGTGGCATTTCTACACGTGAGAGGCAAACGGCTGAACAAATTGTAGACTCTAGTGATGATGATGATGATGAAGATCCTGAGATGGCTGCAGCTAGAAGAGAAAGTTTATAGCATTAAGAAGAAGATGAAGCTCGAAGGAGAGGTGATGGATCATCAACAAGAGACACAAGTCAAGCTAGAGGTCAAGTGGGTCCTATAGACAGTTATCTTTTTAGAAGACAGAGTTCTACTCAGCCAAAAGTCAAACAAGCAATGGTATTTATCTCTTATATGAAGAATTGACTTAAACATATATCTAATTACTTGTATTTTCAAGAGTCTATGAATTATATTAATTGTTAATTCCATCTTTGTAGATAGAGGCTTATAGGTTAAGGCTAGAGACATATAATGAAGACCATGTGCAAATTGTCGTAGAGAAAGTGAGCCCAGATATACTTAGTGATTACATTGTTGTCA
Organism: Zantedeschia hybrid cultivar; assembly: GCA_030544215.1. Classification (NCBI taxonomy): domain Eukaryota; kingdom Viridiplantae; phylum Streptophyta; class Magnoliopsida; order Alismatales; family Araceae; genus Zantedeschia; species Zantedeschia hybrid cultivar. The sequence goes on along the minus strand of JARZZO010000013.1, from coordinate 5,396,840 downwards.
TATGTGCATAAGAAAGAACATACATTGAATAATTTTTTTGTTTTTTACTGATGGCACAGCTGAGTGGTGGATAATGGTGTACAACAGAGATAGGTGTTATAATCCCTTGGCTTCCGTTGCAGTGAGGGTTTTGAGTCAGACGACATCGGCAAGCCAATGTGAAAGAAATTAGAGCACGTTTAGCCTTATACACTCAAAAATTCGTAACCGGTTAAAGGTTGAACGATTAGACAAATTGGTGTACTGCCATTACAATATGAGATTAAGGATTAAAAACATCTGGTTGAGACAACAATTGACGGAGAAACGAGCTACAGGACATGCAGAAGATGTTGTTGGCTAAATTGATGTGGAAGAGTTATTTGATGATGATAATCCCTTGCATACTTGAGTTGAGATATGAGCAACTGTCGATCAGCCAGTTTTTGATCCCGATGATACAAAATAGGCAGAGGGCATACTTGATGGAACTGTTGCTAGAGATCCAGAATTAAGAACCTCAAAAAGACAAAAAGAAAATTCACCTCCTCCTTCACATGAGCATCAGAGTCAGACTGAACATGTGCCGTTATTTGCACATAATACTGAGCTTGAGCCTGCTAGACACTCAGAATCAGATAGTAAGCCAATCACTCCTAGAATGGTTGGGCCACCATCATTCTTGAGAAAGAGTACATCTACACTTGAGAGGACTAATCTAGCTGCCAGAGACGATCCTACGATTGATGAGATGAAGCAAATTTATGTGAGGCATACACCACGAGGAAAATGATTATTGGATCGAGTCAACTTGCAAAAGGATCTAGAAAGAAAACAAAGCAGCAAAAACATGCATCACAAAAGAAAAAATCAAGTAATGTCAAGAGGAAGTTAATTGTTGATTATGATCAAGATAATGATGATGATGGGACACAGTCTTTTAGTGATGATGCTGGTGCAGCTGCAGGCAAGGAATTCCGGGTCGGGTCGGGACCGGGCGATCCGGACCCGATCCGATCTGGATCCGCCGAGTCGGCCGATCCAGACTCAATCCGGCCGGTCCGACTCGGCCAGAAAAAAAAATAAAAAAAAATCAGAAAAAATCAAGAAAAATCAGGAAAAATCAGAAAAAATTAAAAAAAATAAAAAAAAATACATACATATTATTCAATTGATGTACAATAAGAATGAATGCAATTCATGTACATCCATAAAAAACCCTAAACCCTAAACCCTAAACGTAAACCCAAAACCCTAAAACCCTAAAACCCTAAACCCTAAACCCTTAAAACCCTAAAACCCTAAACCCAAAACCCTAAAACCCTAAACCCTAAACCCTAAAACCCTAAACCCTAAACCCTAAACCCTAAAACCCTAAACCCCTAAACCCTTAAACCTTAAGGGGGGGATCGAGACCGGCCCGAACTGGACCAGATCGGGTCCGGACCGGCCGATCTGGCCGGTCCGGACCCGATGCCGGTCCGGACCCGATCTGGTCCAGTTCGAGCCGATTTCGGCCGTTTTTTTTTTTTTCAAATCAGTGGGGGGAACAGTGAAATCCCCCCCGAATCGGATCGGAACCCGCCGATTCCGATCCGAATCGGCCGATTCGGATCGGAATCGGCCGATTCCGCAATCCATTGCTGCAGGTGCTACTATCGGGGACGGAATGTATGCACCTTCTTTCTCCTTGCATATTGATATTAGAAGAGGACAGCGTGAAAGCCAAGGATATTATGATTCACAAGGTCAGTATGGACAGCAATCAGGTTATGGAGGTGGCCAACAAGAAGCAAGCATGTATAGCTGGGGAGATCGAGTAGAATATGAGGGCTTTCAATTCCATCCACCTAGTAGCAGTTATGGGTTAGGGTCTTCTTCTTATCCTCAAGCTGCTTCTTTGCATCATGATTCTGCAATTTCATCAAGTCAACGAGCGTATACTGTAAGAGGGATTCAAAGAGGGATGCACGACTTGGCTACATCATTGTTTAGTTATGGTGTATATACGAAACATATGCAACCTTATTATGGGTACCAGCAACAGCAACCAGATGATGAATCAGAAGGAACTACGAATTATTATCCATATTAGTATACTCACTCATGTTTTTCATATATAAGGATCGTTTGATTTCGTTAACATTTATTATTTGTAAATATTAGCATAATATTTTTCATGTTTAATCTGTATGAAAATAGTTATTTAATATGTGTTACGTGTACTTCTTTGTCTTAACCCACTTTTCTCACACTCAACACATATCTAATAAAGTGTTTACATTTTTTCTGATTTTTTTCTTTTTTTTATTTTTTCTGAATTTTTTCCTTTTTCTGATTTTTTTGGGCCCTTTTAAGCCCATACCGGCTGGTACGGGCGGTACCGGTACCGGTCCTACCATCCATGTTCCCAACAGACCGTCGTCTGAGTGGCCAACCGTGACCACCCCATCGCCGACTCCACCGACGTCCTCTCCTTCTTCGACAACGGCAGCCTCTCCCTCTCCGACGCCAACGGCACGGACCTCAGACTATACACCAATGGAGGGCAAGACCTGTTCGTCCCACGGGTGGACGTGATGTGACGATCCTGCAATTGGGACGTCGAGGAAGAATGCAACCGAGGACAGGACTTCTTCGTCTTCTGGGCTTTCGTCCCCGCTCCTACGGTCATCATCTCCACCGGCGGCACCGCCACCACCAGCACCATCACCGCCGTTGGAGCCGATGACCCAGCCGTGCATGCCAAGGAGCCTCAGGTCGGTCCACAACTTTTGTTCCAAGTAGCGAGCTAACTAGTAAGCTCTCTCCCCTATTCGTTTCAAGTCCTACCAAGTACGGACGAACTCGATGATCCCATATGTGTTCCAAGGGGAACGACGCCGGGGAGGCGGCCGCGGCAGAGATGGAGCGGCGGGAGCGCATGGTCCGCGAGGGCAGTGAAACGGAGGCCCCACCACCCTGTTTGGTCACCAAAACCACCAAGAAGTCTTCTCCCTTCTCCGCCTTCCCCAGGCTCGAAAGCTCCAAGGTTCCACCTCGGGCCGACCCGGCCTTCCAACAGAAGCGTCAGGTGCACATCCCCGAGCTCGCCATTGACGGCGGGAGCTGCGTAGGCTAGGACGGGACGCCTCCTGTTGGCGGGGGCGAGGACGGGCGGCGGCTGGAGCGGCAGGAGGAGGAGACGGAGGACAAGGAGTAATTCGAGCATCACAAGCCGATGCCGCTCCCGCCGCTTGCAAAATAGTTGGGCACACCGTCCGAGTTGGCTCACTTTTGGCCCGAGTTGGCCCGAGTCGGCCCACGGGTTAGGAAACCTTGGCCCGAGTTTGGCCCGCGGGCTCACAACTTGAACCCGAAACTGAGCCCATCTTTGGCCCAGCCCGTGAGCCCGCGGGCCAACCTGGCCTATTGACAGCCTACTTACAACCACTCAGGGTACCTACGTGTCTGGTGATAGGTCAAAGGTTCTTAGTGAGAGTTGCAAGAAATGTATGAAAATAGGGAGAATAAGAACAAGTGTAAAAAGCTGAAATGACCATGACACCAAGTTATCCCCTAAACTCCATTTAGTACGCATGAAAAATGAGGTTATCTCCACAAAGTTATCCCCATATCGAACATAAATTTGAGGGTAAGGAAGTCAATTTGGTACCAGGATAGGTATTGGGCTAAGGTAAGATTAAGATATCCCAACTTTTAGGGTAAATATCTGGTGATAAATCATTTCACACGTGGGAATAAATCATTTCACCTATTAAGTGGAATGAGTTATCCTCCTACTCTTAGAAACCTTTTGCGCGCTTAAATTATCCATTATCAAAGAATACTAGATTAAGGAGAGGCATTTGAAATCACTTATGTCAATCTCCAAAAAAACTATGCCAACACCAAATGGGATAGAAGAGAATAGTATCAAGCTAGACTAGCAGAAAGAAGGGTAGGACTAGAAAGCGGTGGTCATGTACTAGAGGGACTATCAACATCCACAGTTGAAAGATTATAGGACCTAAACAAGTCACAAGAACCACGGGTGTAGACCTGGTAGGAGCATGAGTTGGGTAAATGTTGGCTGAATCTCTAGGGCCAAGTGAGAATAGACTCTGCACAAGGAGACAGCTCATCTAGTGGAGGAATTCTAGACTTACTAGACTTAATAAATGGGAAGAAACAAGACACAATAGGCAAAGAAGGGATAGCAAATGGTGATACAGAATCCTAAGTGGAATGGTATTCCTAATTGATGTAAGAATTTGGTCCATATTTGAGATAAGAGTTTTCGGGCCAATATCTACATGGTTCGGAGACCTCCATCAAGGAGAAAATTGGGCTCCAACTTTGTAGACTGTCTTGGAAGCCCAAGTTGCTAGAGAAGACCAAACAAAATCTGCTTAGGATACAACATCAAGAGTATGTTACTCAGGTCTAGACAAGGAGAAGCCTGCTGAAACATCTGTTGGTTCCACTTCCACCTCAACTATCCAAGCAGCACCATCCCACAAAGTCATACCTGACAGCAAGATACATAACCTGGAAGGTACTTTTCATAACCCAAACCCCTCTACTTACAACAATTCAATCAGGTGCTGTAGGTGTCACGATGAGAGGCAAACATCCAATGAGTGCGCACCTTAAAACTCTGTGCAAGTGGAACTTGAAGGTTATTTGGGGATGAACAAGTATGGAAAGGTGATGATGCAAAGGATGATCAAGAAGTATGCCTATGGGAAAGGAAAGCATGTGGTTTGTGCAGTTTGAAGGCTATTCTACACCTCAAGACAAGAAGAAGACCCTCAAGATAGAATATCTTTTGCTTGCAATGCTTAGTGATGGGAAAAGTTCATGGCATGATCATTGACAATGGTAGTAAAGAAAACAGAATCACAGAGGCTCGTGGACCGCTTACAACACCCAACAGAACCACATCCTAGACCTTACACGGTTGGCTGGATTAAAAAGGAACCTGCAATGAAGGTGACACAGGTATGTCGAACATAGTTAAATATGGAATGGGTATAATATGGCAAAGATATGTCCAAATACAATTCAGTTTAAATCTTTGAATAAGACCGTGAAAATTTTGGTCAAAATTTTGCATACTTTAAAAATACGAGAGGGTGATTTTGTGCAAAATATTTACCTTATGATTTTGATTTACTTGGATGATGAGAATCATGATTGCCCAATGAGAAACATGGTTTAGATCCACGATGCAATTATCGAAACGCAAACGTGATCTAAAATGTATGTTGGCTCGCCCGTGGAAAGGATCATAAGGGTTCGGTTGGACCTTTTTTGTCAGTCAGTAGATTGACATTGATTACATCATGCTACGACAGAAAAACCTTTGATTTCTTTCATAAAATAGTTCGCTTTCAAAAATGGCTCTTTACACTGTTAAAATCTCATTCACACTCAATTTGCTCACATATTGTTCATTGGAGGTTGGAACTTTGATTTATGATTTTTCTATCATTTTTAGAAATTTTTATCTAGAGATATTGTTCATAGGCACTATCCACAATTATAGTTCACTCGTTACTGTTCATAAAGTACTATTCACGGGGTACTGTTGATTTGAATGTAGGAGAGTAATTAGTTTACATTATAAGGTGAAGAAGAGGGCAGCACGCTTAATGAGGTGCATGGTTGGGGAATACTCTTATAGTCTAAGAGGTAAATTTTAATGACTGGGAACATGCCCATGTCAAGTTAGTCATTATGATGAAAATGGGCATAGCGCGCTTTCTTAGGCACTATTTACCCCTAACAACAACTGTCCCGAGTAGGTCCTACAAATAGACAGCGATGCAAGGCGATGCTGACATAACACTATTTACAATGACATTGCACTATTCACACGACGTGATACTATTCATGGTGAGGCAGCACTATTCATGTTGGTGCGGCGTTATTCATGCCGACATCGCAACACTCGGGGGCGATGATTGAAATGACTTCGCCAATGCTCGGCGGCGATGATTGAAATGACTTCGCTAAAACTTGGCGGCGATGATTGAAATGACTTCGCCAGCATTCGGTGGCGATGATTAAAATGACTTCGCCAACGCTCGACAGCGATGATTGAAATGACTTCGCCAATCACTTGGGGGCGATGATTGAAATGACTTAGCCAGCATTCGACGGCAATGATTGAAATGACTTCGCCAATGCTCGGCGGCGATAATTGAAATGACTTCGCGAACACTCAACGACGATGATTGGGATAAGAATGAGAGAAGGCGAGTTGCCACTTTCATGGGGCAATTATCGTATTCTCCGCCAGACCATCACCTACGGCTCGCCGATCGTCACTCGTTTATGATGTCGGGCCGAAGGGCTTCGACTCAACGGCTCGCCACCGCCGCGTTGGGCCGACGAGGGCTTGAACTTTCAAGACTTGGAAAATTTTTAGGCTAAGTCGTTGGCGCTTGGCGACGTGAATCTTAGTTATGTCGCCAAGTGGTGGCGACGTAACTAATATTCACGTCGTCAAGTGTTGGCGACGTGGTTTTTATCTTGGAGGAAAGTGGGTGGAAGAAGCTGTGGTTTTCTTCACCAATTTTTCCTTCCTTTTTCCAACTTATTTACAAGAGAGAGGGTATGGGGGTATATATAGAGTTTTCCCTCCAATAAAAATGTTCCAAGTGGCACTACATGATTGGCCCTTGGAGGTGGGAGCCTCGCTTACATGGCGATCTTCTATTGGTCCAAGTCATCGTTATCTCTGATTTGTCCACTTATCGCTAAGATGGCGATGACGGAGCAATGATGACGAGGCGAGGACAATCTGCATGGCAACTTGGCATTGGGCCATGTAAGCATGTGGGGCCCCCTTGTATTGTATTTTTAATACAAATATTTTTTTTCGCAGGTTTGGCAGCGGGGACACGTCACCAAAGGGTGGTGAAGTGAGGAGGGGGGGGGGAGGGTGCTGCCTTAGGCAGCAGATGGGGCAGGTTGGGGGGGGGGGGGGGGGGGGGGGGGGGGGTTGGGTTTTTCCTCCCCTTATGTTCTGATTTTTGAGGTGGATTTTGGCTATTTTGATTCCTTCTTGATTTTTTTAGGGAGTTCTGTGTATTTTTCCTAAGGAATTTTAATAAAAGGCCCTTGTATTTTGCATATTTGGCCCTCGACTTCCCTTGGAAAAAAATTCTGCAAACAAAATGCCCCCAACGAGCCAGTTGCCAAGAGCTGGAGCAGAGGTAAATGGCTTGGGTATTTGAGACTTTACCCCTGGAGTTGCTTGAAATTATGGCTCTGCCATCAAAGGGATCTATAAATATGGCATGAGAGGCTCATGGTCCTTTATTTGCTTGAAGACTCCCTAGGTCGCCGTAGAGATTTCTCCGGTGAGTACGTCTGAAGATGACATCGCCAAGGTTAGGTGGCGGCATTTGAAGGCACGTCGTCAAGGGTTAGCGACAACATTTGAAATCATGTCGCCAAGGGTTGGTGACGGCACTTGAAGGCACGTTGTCGAGGCTTGGCAGCGGCGCTTGAATGCATGTCGTCGAGGGTTGGCGGCGGTACTTGAAACCATGTCGCCAAGGGTTGGCAGCGGCACTTGAAACCACGTTGCCAAGAGTTGGCAGCAGCACTTGAAATCACATCCCCAGGGGTTGGAGGCAGAGACTTTGTTGACGTCGCTAAGGATCGGCGGCAGAGATTTTATTGACGTCGCCAAGGCTCGACGGCAGCGATTTTGTTGTCATCGCCAAGGCTCGGCAGCAGAGATCTTGATGTTGTCGCAAGGCTTGGCGGCAGAGACTTTGTTGACGTCACCAACTCTTGGTGGCGGAGACTTTGTTGGCGTTGCCAACACTTGGCGGTGGAGACTTTGTTGATTGATGTTGTCAAGGCTCGGTGGCGGAGATTTTGTTGACGTCACCAAGGCTCGGTGGCTGAGATTTTGTTAACATCGCCAAGACGGCGGTGGAGATTTTGTTTGACATCGCCAAGACTTGGTGGCGGAGATTTTGTTGACGTCGCCAAGGCTGGGCAACAATCCTCCATATATCTGGCACGTGGATAATTTTGTCCTTGGTGCAGGTTTCTTTTGGTCATTTTCTTGCTTTATGAAACTATGGGCTGTCCTTATACGCGTGATCGCCAAAATGAAGCAGAGTCATCCCATCATGAAGGACGGCATTCCACTAGTCGCCATGATCGCGACACCTATCAACATGCTCGGGCATCATATGATAAAGAGGATAGAGAGGCAGTTGACAGAAATATTTCTCCTTCTTATACCAACCGGCGATGTAAAACATGCTGGTGGAGATTGTATATACCAACCCCTAAAGCTCAACCAATTCTACCAGAGGATGTAGAACATGATCCACTTGTCATCAGGGAAGAGGTTAAATTCAAGATCCACTTGTCTAATCCAAAACCCTAAACTCCCTAAGGGCTAATCCTAAGTTCTCAAAGTCTACACTTAAAACAAAAGAGATTCTTTTAAAAACTAAAATCTTTTACATTCGTTCAAGATTTCAAAAATCAAGTCTCACAGGCGCCTTCTTCAACAGCTCCAACTATCAACTACTTACTTTGGTTATCACTACCAGGGATGGAGGAATAAGATCAGGGCATTGGATCTATAGGTCCTCATCTGTTCCAGATTAGGGATTCAATCAGCTGACTAAGGAAGTTGGTCATTGGATTGGTTTATATTATCAAAGGCAATCGCCTCGCTCGCCTAGGCGATGAAGTAGGTTAAGACGAGACAAAACGCCTCACCTCATGTTCGCCTCACTCACCTAGGCACGTGCCTATGATATCTATGCCATATGTTTGTTTGTTTTTTGATTATGTGGTATTGTTTTTTCTTAATCTTAATTATTCAAAAGTGACTAATACATCTTTTAACCATGGTCGGCCGGATCGGTCTGGGTCGGATCGGATCGCCCGGTCCACTCAGAATCCGGGCGGTCCGAACCGACCCCGAGCCCCGACCCAGCGACCCCAGCCCGAGATCGCTGGGATCGGGTTGGGTCGGGCGGGTCGGCCGACCCGGCCCCCCAACAGTTAGTTCAGAACTAGCCGTTGGGTAGCCGTTGGGAACCCATTCAAATGGGTTCCCAACGGTTAGGAGGGGCTTCTAAGCCCCTCCAAGTCCCCCCAAGTCCCTATAAAACCCCCTCCTACCCTTCTCTCCCTCATTCACACAAATTCTCATTTCTCTCTCTCTCTAAAACTTCTCTCTCTCTCTCTCTCTAAGCTCTCATACTCTCTCAAAGACTCAAAGCTCTCTTAACTTCTTTCTCTCCAAACTTCCAAAGCTCTCTAGAGTTCTAAACTCTAAAGGACGGACCGACGGACTACATCAAATTTTTTTCATCATATTATTTTTATTGCATTTTAATTTTTCTCTCTAACCTCTTTTTGTCTTTGTAGCTTTATTTCTCATTGTCTCTCACTCTCCCTCGAGGTATGATATGAAATCTCACTCTCTTTCTCTATGTTTTTTCTTATTTCTCACCATTTCTCTTTATGTAATTACTAATTATCTCTTTCCCTATTAAATATTAATATATTTTTTATTTTTAAAGATGTCGACTTCTGAGCATAATGAGGCCACATCTGTCACCTCTCGTGGTGACCCGGGATGGAACCACTGCACCGTCGTAGACATGGCTTCACGCAAAGTCAAATGCAACTACTGCAGTCGGATTATTTCGGGTGGAGTTTTTCGTCTAAAGCAACATATTGGGGGTGTCAAAGGAGAAGTGAAGGCTTGTACTGCTGTACCACTAGAGGTAAAAAAATCAATTCAAAAATTACCTACGACAAAGAGAGTTGGAAAAAGAAGCAGCATCAACGATGAGAGGCCAAATTAGCGAGGAAATGACACGGCCCTCAGGTCAAGGTATTCATATTCACCCTCCGAGAGATAGATCTCGGGAGGGAGACATAGACCCTACCAGAAGGAGATCCACTGCATTTGAAGACTTTTCTCGGGAGGGCAGTCATGTTGCTTTCACCAGGTATTTAGAATTTTACACATAACTAATACTTTCACAAAATTGTTATCAACTTATCATGCTTAGGCTTTACAAATTACAATACTAATTGTTAGTTGGATCATTATGGAATTACAGCTGATTGGTGGATGGATCATGAATAGGCTCCAGGTTATGAGATCTTGCTTATGTTGCTATCCGTGTATTGAGTCAAACCACCTCCTCTTCTGACTGTGAGAGGAACTGGTCTACATTTAGCTTGATACACACCAAGCAAAGGAACCGATTAAGCTCAGCGAGATTGGAGCAATTGGTCTTTTGCCACTACAACATGCGCTTGAAATTAAAGAATCTTCAAAAAATTCAAGAGAACCAAAGAGAAGAAGAACGATGGAGAGATGAAGTTGCTGGAAGACCGGTGCAAGCAGAACAAGAAGTTGAGGAACCAATCGATCTGGACGAAATATTTGAGGAGCAGAACCCACTGAATGTATGGGTGGATGCAAGGAATGTTTTGAGTTCATCAGAATTTGATCCAAACGATCGGTCATGGGCAGAAGGACAATTAGATGGTGTCCCCTTGTCCGTTGAATTTCAACTTCCACCTCCTTCAAAACGGCAAAAGAAATCCACCTCACAAAGTTCAGGTAAGGGTAAGGGTAAACTAACTCATGTTGATATTGCAGATTTAGAAACTGTACAAGAAGATGAGTCAGACGAGACACCAGAGCCGAGCGACAAGGTCGTTTACCACACTTCAGACGACTCTACTTCGGCAACGACTACCACTGACGATGACGATGATGATCTACATGGAAGTCAAGGTGGATCCTTGCAACAACGGTCATCTCGAGGACATGGATGAAGTCAACATGGTGAAGCTCCTCTAATGATTTTCACAGGAGAGCAAGAATTTACGTATGCTACGCAGGATGATGACCACTCCAGTAGGTTGGCTAAGGGCACATCAGCAACAAATAAAGGCAAAGGGAAACAACAACAAGAGTTCCTAAAGAGAACATCCTCTCAAGAGCATTCGTCTGATGCATCCTCTCAAGTTCCATTAGAGGGTTATAGTCCTTATGGATATCCAGGTACATATTATCAACATCCACCACCCTATGATGCATCGAGTTACTTAGGAGGATATCCCACTTATCCTCCAACTTCAGATATTTCATCTTATCAATCCTCAACCTCAGAAGGATCTTATCATGAGCCAAAGACACAAGGATGGATACCGGTGACAATAATCTACCCATTCACAGATGAGTATAACCGGTTTGTACAGGAATATGAACAATGTTACCAAGCTTATATGTCTTAGGCCGATTATGTGCAACATTTGTATAGCACATACAATGTAAGGCTAGAATAAATGTATGTCTACTTGTTCTGTCACTTTGTGTGAGTGTTTTTTTTATTATTATCATGTAATACTTAGGGATAAGGTTTTATGTCCCCCCCATGTATTGTATTCAAGTTTTTTTCAAAGTTAATAAAAATTCAAGGGCTTACCCAAGGTCCTAGATAAGTTTTGGGTAAATATAATTTTTTCTGATTTTTTGAATTTTTTTCTTATTTTTTGGACTTGTTTTTCTATTTTTTCCCTATTTTCTTCTATTTTTTTCCCTTTTTATAAATTGGATCGGCCAGACCGGTCCGGCTCGGTCCGGACCAGTTCGGGATCGGGTCGGATCGGCCGATCCACTCGGTCAGGACCGGACCGATCCGAGTCCGACCCCCGAGTTGGCCTACCTTGCTTTTAACAATGTCAAGTACCCTTTTTCTCTTACATGATGTCACATTATTTCTTATTTTTTATGATTCCTAAGACCGTCCACTACGTATATTAGTTGGTCTTAGGGCACTACATGTTGGATATGAAAAGTGCTTTTTAGAGTCTTACATATGATTATCTTGGATGTTTTTTTTTATTTTTCTTATATTGTTATTTTCTTTCTACAGTGATTTATGAGAGAATACATCGCCTCAAACACCTAGGTGATCGCCTAGGCATTTGAGGTTGAGGTGAACCCCTGCTCGCCTCGATCACCTCTCGCCTTTGACTACATAGCAATTGTTATGATTTCATTTAAAAAACTAGAAAGATAAGAGAAATTAGAAATTTAAGAAAAAATCAAAAGTTCTGCTATTGAGATCCCTATCCAAGGCTGGTTCGAGTGGGATAGCCAGAATTGGCCGATCCAGCCCAATTATAAGCCGATTAGGTCCCCCCCCCCCCGAATCGGATTGACAAAGCTCAATTCTGATCCAAATTGGCCGATTCAGATTGGAATCGGCTGATCCAGCAAACCATGATCACTATTCTCATTTCCTCCCTTCCGACAATTGTTGCCAAGAGAAACAAACATCAAAAGATCGGAAACTTCACTGAAATTATCTTCTCTTCTGTCCATTTCAAGATAAAAAGACTATGCAAAGTCGCATGAATTAGGTGATGGCTATGACCTGATGCAGAGGATAGCGACGGTGGTATCTTGGCTGGCTGTATTAGAAAGAGAAGGCAAGCCGATGGGGAGGCTTAGCATTTGGACACAGCAACAGAGGCAAAGGAGTAAGTGACTAGGGGAGTCAAGAGAGGTAAGCTATTGGTGGGCTGTACATGCGGATGTAAAGATATTCCACTGAATGTTGGGAATAGGGAGGCAAATATGGTGGGTAGGGTGTAACTACCTTAGTTGTTAATCACATCCCAACCCTTGTCCCATTTTTTCTACTAGGATGGGACGTCCCAATGTCCCGGACAATTCTGGTATCCCATTCTGAAATTTGACCCATAGATATTCCAACAAATGTAGGACATATATATACAACAAATAACATATAAAAACATATCACATGAAACTAACACAATTTTTAATGAAATAAAAGCATTTTGGATGAGTTTATGATTTATGGAGTATATTTATCAAATGAACTCCCCAAAAAATAAGTTTATAAAGAGCCAAAGGAGCTTGGAAGATCTCAAGCTAGAATATACACTTCTGGGTGGGATAGGCCAAGACAAACCAAGATGGCCAGGATGGGCAGACACATACCGGGAGAGGCCAAGCCATGTACTGGGACAGACAAGAAAGCATCCTATCACGTTTTTCTCATTAGGTTAGGACGAGACGTCCCAGTGCCAAGATGGGACGGGATTGACTACGATGGTGATTACCATTGCCCTGACAACTACTAGGTTCAGAAAATGACAAGGACAGCAAGATGCATACCCATGGTATTCGATGATGCCTTGGTGATCGGTGCACAGAAAACAATGCATGAGCATCTTCGTGCTCCAGGAGATCACATTGCATGAGACTATCCTGATGTAGAAGCAGCATCGCCAACATTACAATGCTCAAGCATGGACAAGAGGAAGTAGAGGGGAGGGGGTGGAAGGGGGCAACAGAGGCTCCAGTGTGCTGGTGGAGTCTGTACCCCCTACAGGTTTGGCTTGGAGGGAGAGGACACTGTCAAGATGATCACAGATGGCTTATAGTGACTGATGTGCAGCAAGGAAGGGCAAGAGGATATCTGGGAGAAAGGTGTTGATGGACACCTCTGCGACTCTGGTGCGCCGCAAAGAAGAGAGAGGGGGAGAACATCAGGGAGGAAGGTGTCCATCTCTGGTGCTCTTTTGCATGAAGCAAAGAATGGAGGTGGGGGGAGAGCAAGAGAGAGATCGGAGAGAGGAAGATTTTTGTGTTTCAAGGATTGGGGAGTCGCAACATGTTAAAAGATCACTATGATGTCTCAACAAAGGTTCACTGCGGTCTGGAGCACAGTGAGTGGTTTCAAGAAGTCATAAGAGCATTGCAATATAAAAAGTTGTGCACCAATCCGTGTTATCAAAGGCAATTGAGGCATTTGCCTAGGCGACAAGGCGAAGCGCATACAACTCATCTCGCTGCAGCCTCGGTCACCTAAGCGAATGCTGTAATCGCCTCAAACATTGAGACAGTTGCCCCAGCATGCTTTAGTCGCTAGGTCTGCCTCAAAGACTCCTTGCAGGTGCTTCTCAGCCCAATGCACTGGCCTGTTTCACTCGGCCCAATAATCTGGCCTTTATAAGCCACCTCGAAGACCCATCCCCAAAGATTTGGCCTCCATCTCGTGCTCCTCTTTGCCTAATCCCTTCTCAGCATCTCTGGCAATAGAGCCGAGCGTTCTCCATCTCTAGCAACAATGGCGAGTCTTCTCTTACTCCAATGATAGTGGCGCATCTCTAATGACTTCGTTAGGCCCCCTCTCTTACCCCCACTATTGCTATGCTCTCTCTCTCTCTCTACACATTGTTGTTGCTTCTCTCTCCCTCTGTCTCTTTCTCTCTCTCTCTCTACACACACACAGACACACACACACACACACACACATATATATATATGGGAATGGATCAAATGAGCCTTGAGGCTCATCTAACTTAGATAAACCCCCCCTCAAATCATCTTCTCTTCATGTTTAAAAATAATAATAAAATTCATCAATATTTTTAAATATTCAAATAGGCCCCTTAGGATTGTTTCCAACCCTAAGGCTTTAATTTTCACCGTCTGATCTTGAACATCAATTACAGCCGTCCGATTGGGTGCATATCAAAAAGTAATGTCTAAAAATGTTGAAAAATAGTCAATAAATAGAAAATTTGCCAGATTAATCCCTAGGATTGATCTCATACATTGGGGTTTTAATTTTGATTTCCAAGGAAGCATGCACTTGATTCAAGCATGGCAGTACCAGTATCGGAGGGCACCAATATCGATACGTACCGGTATTGGTATTGATCATATCGGCCAGCACTAGGTCCATTTTTGTGCAATATCAGTCTGTACCGGTCCCTAAGTATCGTCTCGATACCCACCGATACCGATACGTATCGGTGTCGGTGATTGGACGACTACGAGTGAGTTTTTCGATCCGACGATGAAAATTAAATCTCAAAAGGTACAAAACAACCTAGAAGGGGGTATTTGAATATTTTAAAGGGGGTGGGGGGGTAGGGCCGATGGTGCCTTGCATCTCTCTCTATCTCCTCCCTTGATAGCGTTGACAAAGCCTCTCTCTCTCTCTCTGTGTTAGGGCTGATGGTTTCTTGTAAATCTCTCTCTCATAAAATGTCTTTCTCTTTCTTTATGTCTATTCTCCCTCTCTCTCTCGATCTCTCTATGTCTTTCTTCCTCTATATATCTCTCTCCCTCTCTCTCAATATATCTTTGTCTAACTCTCTAGACCTCTCAATTGGTATTTATTTAGCACCAAAACTTGGATGAATTTGATGATTATATCTTGAACCAATTAAATTATGTTCCAAGCTAGTAGATTTTAAATTTAATTTGTCACATTTGAGTGGACAATAAGTGATTTTATTAGGTTTTTAGATGTGCTTTTGACATACTTAATAATATATTAACATATCTGAATTTTTATATTTTTAATAAAATGTTGCCTCAAACGCCTAGGCGAGGCTAAGGTGCCCCGCGGTCGACTCACACCTTTGACTACATAGGCAACAATATGAAAATATGTCACTTCATGATATATCAACTTCTATTCGATGGTCACATAGACAGCAAATGAGGGCATTCATGTGGATGATGAGAAGGTAGTTAGCTTCCGTGGGTTAGCCACCATCAATCATCATTTTATGCAAAATTTCAATTCAGCATGGCTCCCCTCACTACCAACAAGTTCATATGGATGAACAAGCTGAACAGAGTTTTGCATTGATCAACTAGAAGCTATGCATAGCCCCAATACCGCTTTCCCTAATTCCGGTAAGCTTTGTTGAAATGTAGTGTGATCTTGTGGCATTAAAATCAGGGATTTTTTGTCCCAAAGAAAGTCGACCTATCATTCACTTTAGCGAAAAGCTCAGTGATACACGACAGTGTGGTAATTAAGATTAAGAATTCTATATTGTGGTTCAAGCTCTCAACTACTGAAAGTGCTATCTAGTCATGGAGTTCATCTCATACACTAACCACCAAGCTTTGAAGTGAATAGCTAAAGGCACCTCAAAAAGCATGCATGCCAAGTGGTCAACTAATATACAAATGTTTCCATTCATGATTCGTCACACATTAGGAGTTGCAAATAAGGTGGTTGATGCGCTAACTAGGAGAGCATCCCTTTTGGTAACCTCAAAGGGAGAGATTCTCAGGTTTGAGAATCTTCAAGACTCATGTGATGAAGATGACATTTTTGGTGAAATTTGGGAAAATGCCAACAAGAACAGCCAATATGTGAATTCTGTATTCATGATGGTTTTCTCCCCTGAGCAAGTGCCGGTGCATCCCTCGCACTTGCTCGCACAAGAAGTTCAATATGTATAGTGGGGACCCAAATGGGCATTTAGGGTATGATAAGGCCGTTGCATGTAGGAAGGATCACTATTATTGGCCACAACTGCAAATGGATGTAAAGAAAAAATGAAACAGTGCTGCACATGTCATATTTGCAAAGGGCAAGCATGAAATAGTAGACACTCAACATCCCTGATGACATATGTGTATATCTTTCTACGGATTTGTACTTTCCCTCTCTAAGATGCAATTTCAAGCGTTGATTCAGTGACGGTTGACCACTTCTCTAAAATGGGGCACGATATTGCACGTAACAAGATCACTGATGCATCCTCAAGCCTGTGACAAAAGCCCCAAACACTTATCCAAGTCGCACCACACATCCTCCTCCCAATTCCTTTCTTTCAAGGAGGAAAGAAAAAGCAAGCTGACATCTTTTTTCTTTTTTCTTTTAAGGGAAGCACTGCTAGCAATGTCACGTTCTTAAGCTGAATATCAGGTGGGCCAACTTCACAAAATTGTAACTTGGCTTACATATGTATGGACAGCTAGCACGTTTTACGATAGGCTAATCGCCCTCCAAACCGAACAGTCAGGTTTATCCACTCTCTTCTGTTGATATTTCTAAGAACTCAACTGGGATTCGCACCAGAATGCGAGAATGTACGCATTTTACCAAGAAAAAGGGGATCTTTCAACGCTTAATCAAGAATTGTGGTCTTCTCTTCTTCCTGTTTGGTTACCTCGTGGAGTGGAGGATATCCTTGGTGAGCGCCCGGATGGACTCGATGTCTTTGAGGATGACCCCCTCCCTGTCTCTGTACCGCTTGCTCTCGATGAGGTCCCCCCGCAGAGCTGCCGCACTCTCGGACGAGTCCTTGGACTCTCCCCCACTTGAGGCGTCGAGCTTGGCAGAGAAGGAGGGGGCGGTGGTGGTGATGGTGGCGGCGGTGGAGCATTCCCGCGGCGAGGAAGCGGCGGCTTGGAGGAAGCGCGAGCGGCGGGCAGCGGCGGAGAGAAGGGGGAGGCCGAGGCCGAGGCAGAGGGAGCCGCCCCTCAGGATGAGCGCGGCGGCTGCCATCGCAGAGGCCGGGACTGGAGTAAGAAAGTTGAAGAGTTTGCAGGAGGAGAGTTCGGGGCCAGCAGGTTAGCGGGAGAGGCGAAACAGGAAGGAAGAGAAGAGATCCTCACAGTACCGTTTAGATATTTGTAAAATTTTGGGATCGTACGAGAGGTTCTTTTATAATATTTAACCTTTCTCTTTCTCTCTAGACTCTGGACTCTGATCTAAACGTATACTGAGATGATCACATGATGGAAATTTAAACTGGGAGGAGTTGAAAGTAGAATAAAGTGGAATAAGATTTCCAAAGTTCTAAAACATCCTTGTTGTTCCACAGTTAAATTCATATCTATATTATCTATATTATATATATATATAATAGAATTTTTAGTATCACATGTCAACATTAGAATTCTATGTTTCTCTCCTAAATTCTCTATACTTTTCCTATTAATGTCTATCTCTCCTATTAATTCTCTCTCGTTAATTCACTTTCTCTTCATCTTTCTCATTAATTTTCTCTTTCACCATCTCTCTCATTAATTATCTCTCTCCTTTTTCTCTCTCATTAATACTCTATCTCTTCCCTCTCTCTCTTTGCCTAAGTATTATTATTATTATCCGCTTTCACATTTTCCTCTCTCCCTATTAATATGTCTATCTCATATTTTTTGTCTCGTATTATTATTATTATTGTTGTTGCAATCTCTTGAGATAATAATAATTAATTTAAATTATTATTGTTATATTTTTATGAGATAATAATAAATAATTTTATTATCATTATTATTTTTATTATTATTATTATTATTATCTCTATTTCTCCTCTTTCACATTTTTCTCTCTCCCTATTATATTTTTATCCCCAATTTTCTATCCCCTATTATTATTATTGTTGTTGTTGTTGCAATCACTTGAGATAATAATAACTAATTTTTATATCATCATCATTATTATTATTATTAGGATAGTCTCATGAGATAATAATAATGAATTTTGATATTATTACTTTTAAAATATTTATTTATTAATTATTATTAATAATAAGACCAGTCCCTCTCTCACTTTTCTCACCCATATTGTTATTATTGTTGTTGTTGTTGTTGTTATTGTTATTATTATTAATATTGGGACAATATTTTGAGATAATAATAATAAATTTTGATATTTATTATCATTATTGAGATAGTCTCATGGGATAATAACTAATTTCATTATTAATGAGACCAGTCTCTCTCTTATTTTTCTCTTAATTTATATTTCAACACAATATTTATTGGGATAATCTCATGCGATAATGATAATAATCTTCAGTTCAGTTTTTAATTTTTTATGTCAATCCATATTTCAATTGAATACAATGGTTCTGAACTTTTAATGCTTACCAAACAACTAATCTAATATTCATAGAAAAAAATATTAATATTTCTGAATATATATTTTTCTATAATTATTTTATTTATTCCTTCAAAAATATATAAAGATTAACTTTACTTTATTATTTATAATTTTTTTATTCAAATATGTTAACTGGCCTCGCACGGAATTGCAACTAGTTCTTGTTAAATACTAGTTTACTTAACATGAGTACTTAATAGATTATCTTTGTTGACAACTTTACTTAACATAGTATTACTTATTACATTATAATATTTATAAAATAGTAGGTTTAACTTTGACATAATATAATATTATAATATAGTATTATTATAATAAATTTTCTTAACAATTCCAATGTGACCTGTTATATTATAATATAGAGTACATAGTAGTATTATATACTTAACCAATGCATCCTGGGGATAACTCACTTCAACATACTTTCATCTCAAGTTAGAGAATTATGCTTACCAAGCTACTTTCTGGGCTAGAAGAGGGTTATCCGATAGTTAAAAAAAAAATAACCCTCAATCAAAGAGGTAGAGGTCTATTAACTTTGTATTACTTGTTGTCCTCTCTGCATTACCTTCGTGAGTCAACCCTCTCAATATTTATATGGCTGCAACAAAGGAAATTAAATTTTTTTTAGTCTCATGTCTCCCACATATCTGTAAAGTCTAATATGTGATCAAACAATACTAAAAAAATCTAAACAATAAAAAATTGTGTCTCATTTAATAATAAAAAATACTCTTAACGGGCAAAGCACCATAATAATATTTTATTTTTTAAAATTTTTATTCGTCCTTTCAGAGATCAAGTTATAGGACTGACTTAAAAAGATTTTTTTAAAAAAATAAGTGCAACACCTGACAAGCAAGTATTACTCTTTTCCTGTTAAGGACATGCCGTCGGGTCCTTACCTACTGAGGGCTGTGGAATCTGCCATTTACGTAGAGAAATACTGGTTTGCCCACGAGCAAGGCAAGCAGATGAATCATCATCCTATTCCTTGACCAAAGTTCTGAGGTGCATACATGGATCCGTCGTCATCCAAATTATTCTCTCTTCTCTATTATGATGTTAGAAGTTAAGGGCGTATTTGACAAAATTTTTACTTGAAAGTTATTTTTGACTTTCATTTCTTTGAGTTGACAGAGAGAGTTTATAATTATTATTATAATACAAAAGTTGCAAGCTTTTCCCTTGTAACTTTTAGTTGCAAGTCAAAAGACAAGTAAAATATTACAAAAATAACTTCTAAAATTCAATGACTTCCATGAAAAATAAGTAAACAGAAATACAAAGTACTTCCAAATGAAAACTGCGTCAAACACGGCTTAAAAGTCTTCGAGCACTGGACTCAAATTTGGCAACGAAAGAAATTAGGTCTCCTAAACTCCTTAATCGGCTACTTGTTGATCATGATTCATGACTCATGACTATGTCGTCCTTTAATTTTCTGATGCAGCACAACCTAGCAAACGAAGCAAAAGCAATATGTATTAACGTGCTGTCCTAGAATTGCCTGAATATGTTTTTCAGATAACTCTTTGCCACGTATTTGTTTACCATGTTAACGCTTACTATGTTTTTTATGCAGTGGCGGACGTAAAAATTTTGTTTAGTAAGATCATTCGAATAGTGAGTTAGTGAAGTCATTTTACTGAAGCAGGATTAGCAGACCAATAGAATCACTCTAATGAATCAGGATCAATAGACTAATCATTTTAATAGACCAAGATTATTAAACCTTTGTAAATTTTATAAAATTCATAAGATCATGGGACCCCACTAGCCATAAATTATGTCCGCCACTGTCCTTGTGCATGCAAATGTGATAACGTTATATACATGCAGGTACTAAAAATGACAATGTGTTTTCTTTTCTGTCTGTGAGGAATAATGCAGGCCTCTGATGTGCCTTTGATGATGACTCCTTTGTTTTTCTTGTCTAGCAAGTCTTGGGAGTGGGAGAAGATAAGAGTCGCATAATTCAGAGGTGGCATTTACATGATCCACAATGGTTAATTAAGTATTCCTTGCCGAGGGCAATTGTCATGCTATTGAAATCCAGTTCAGTCCATCGTGTAACATTCTAAATTTTAAAAAATATTTTAGGTGTCATTAATTAATTTAAAATGGTGTATACAGTCAGTTAGAATGTAGCAGAATTCAGAAGAAAATAAGAAAAAAGCTAAGTATCCAACAATCGGTTAAATAGGTTGAAAGGGGGACTCAATTAGTTGATAAATATAAAGTTAGTCAGGTAAAGGGCCAACTTAATCAATCGGGGGCTAAGGCAAGGGAAAGGATTTTGATGGTTTCTATGTGTAGACTTAAGTTGGGTTTTGAATGACTTGTAGGCTCATTTACGGTACAGGAACTTTAGAAGGGTGAGAGAAGAGAAAGAGAATAGAAGGATATGTAGGTTTGCATGCTATTTGTAGGCTTTCTAAGCTCTTGGGAGTGAGTTTGTTTTGAGTTTTTATTTCAAGGCAAGTGTATGATAAACTGATGCATGTGATTTGTTATTATGTTGTTTTTACTTCATTTGATATTCAGAAATTTAAAGTTTACATGTGAGGATTAAGTAACTATTAAAGAATGTTTTAGTTATATTTAACACTGAAATAACCATTGCTTTATGACTTACTTTAAGACTTAATTTGCTATTAATAATCTATTTATCAGTTCTAAACTACTTATATGAAAATCTATTTTATGAGAACTAATTTTGAACTAGGTGTGAGCTTTTGTTAAGTCTAAAATTAGGTAATGATCTATCTGTTGTGAACTGTAAACTATATAAATATGCATGGCAGTACCATCTTAAGGAGATTTTTGGACGAATCTGCAGTAAGAGTTCAATGCAAGTAGCCACTTTGATGTTTGAGGTAGTCACTTTGATGTTCGTGGATGATGGTATAAGAGTTACATAGAGATCGAACAAGATATATAAAATGATTACACAACAAAAAGTAAAACTATCCCCGTGATATCCTGATCTATTTCTAAGAACTAATATGAGGGAAGAACGATTCTTCACCTTGTGCAGATTTAGATATGTGTTCGATCAGTTTCGAAGGAACGATGCCGCTAACCGCGTAGGTGTTCAACCTCCAACGGTATCCACACGATTCTTTAGTTGATGGTTCGTCCTCGATCACTCAGCAAGCTTAGCACAATTTTCGACTTGTCTTCTACGCAATGGTGTCTGCGACATGCATATGGTTCTCCCGACGGTCAAGAAATAGACGGCGGAGGAGAGGGAGAAGGGGGTGCCCCTCTTAAAGAGGGCGACCAAAGAGGGAGAAAGGAGTGGGGCGGCTAGAATGAGTGAGAATTGGAGTTTGGCCTAGGGTTTCCTCCTAACGTATATTTATATTAATTTATGTGATTTTTCATAAAAGTCTCTACATTAATATAAATCTCACTTAATGACCATTAACCGAGAATCTTTGTGCATGTGACCTCTATGCCAAAGTGTCAGTCCAATTTCAAGCCTAATAAGCCCACTAACTCCTTACTGACTTAAAGCAATTAATTTAATATCACATATTAAATAATTACTTAATCAATTTATCATCTCATAATAATCGACCAGGCTTCCGATCAAGTTGCTTATCAAGCAACACCGCATAATCTCATATGGCAATGAGGTTAAACGAACCCCCTTAAGAAATCTTTCTGTCATCAGTTATTGCATTACTATAATCCTTCTTCGTATTAATGATCTCAATTGAACCTCATATATAGCTAACTGTCAAATCCTAATTGATTTATTTACTTGGATCAGATGTCGCAAAGCGATGTCCTGTCCTAACCAGAGGCTCATGAACGTCATTCCCTGGAGCATTCTCTCTCTTATTACCGAGAGCAAATGATCCCTTGTTGACTACACAATCACCCCTGAAGGTATTTTGCTAGACCCGATCATTTAACTAATTAAAATCCTACGGTTAGAGATTTATAAATTAAGGTCAAAATCCAAAAGTTCACCGATAAAATATCTTTGATGTCTCAGGTTAGAGGACTAACCACGCTACTATGACAATGAATCAAATTAGTTGATAATTAGGTAATATTACCATCTAGAGATTTATGTCGGATCAGTTAAGTAAACTGATTTACTAATGAGCACCTACAAGTTCGCCTTAGTGTCTCCACACGAGTGACTATAAGACCAGTCACTTCATCCTATAAGTAGAAATAACATGTACTAGTCACATCAAATATATGATGTTCTTCTCAAATATCCTCCGACTATAAATAATTAAGAATATGTATTTATAGGATATTAATCCCATTATTATGATTTCATCATAATTTAATATCTATTGCACAATATTCATAAACTTCATTGTGAAATGGTACATCGAATTGCACATAATGAATATGAAGCCTTTATTATTATTAAGAGAATAAGATTGTATAATAGTTATGTAATTGGCTTGACAGACATATATAACTAACAGACGAATCATATTAAAATCTGGAAATTGAACTTTAGTTTGGTGAATGGTGGAGTATTGACCTCTAATCCCATACAATTAATCATGACCCTCAGTGCCAATCGTCTAGGTGCTATGGGTTCTGGCCTCTTATAATGTGGTTTGGATACATGTCAAAAGCATGAAATGAGAATTTGCATAAGTTGTGAATAAGATGTAAGGATTTGCAGGATCGTTCAATGTAGTGAAAAATGAATATAAAAAATTTATACCATGAAAACCGTCATGATCAGTTGTCTAATTCAATAGAATACAATAAACGAATCCGAGAGAATGGATTCTCACCATGCGGAGATGAGGAATCTCCAAAATCCGATGCCAAATCCACGGGAGCGAGTAGCCGTACATGCACACGGCCTGACATAGTATCCATACGGGTCCTTGCGTAGATAGCTTCTCCTTCTCGTTTGCGATATCGACGCGACCACCACTACCACGACCCAAAGGAGGAAGAGAGGGGACGACCGAGAGAGAGGAAAAGGGAGGGGACGGCCAAGAGGAGACCCACATGTTGGTTAGAGTTTTCCCCAAGTCCCACAAATATATATATATATATATATATATATATATATATATATATATATATATATATATATATATATATATATATATATATATATATATATATATATATATATATATATTATCTCTGATTTTTCATAAAAATATAAATAATATATAAAACTCATTAAGCCTTATCTCACGAGAATCCTTATGTGTATGACTCTCTAGGCCCGACAATCAATCTAGTTGCAAGCCCATTAATCTTAAAACATCTTTTAAGATTAATTTAATTCATTTATCATCTCATGATCAAATGAATTATGCAATTATCACATAATTATTTATTCAGTGGACCTTTTGATCACGAACGGCACCAAGCGACACCTCGTGATCTCATATGATGTCGGAGATCATCATCCTACTATCGGCACATGTATGTCAACATATTATCATACGGAAATTAATCCTTCGCCTACTCAAGTGTAATAGTGATAACGGAGTATGGTTAACTGTCAAACTCCTTAATCACTAAGCAGATCAGTCGCTCAATGAGATATTATCTGAAACTCCTTATCCAATAATCCCATTAACCCTGGACATGGATTTTATGGAGTATAAACAACTGCAGATAATTTCATCTTGACAACTCAATCACCTTCGCACGGATTCCACTGCAAATGGTCACTTAAATATTCAGACGCAAATATTCTACATCCTTAATCAAGAGCCAAGAAACAGTAGTCCTCGTATAAAGTGTCCTTGGCGTCTGAGGTCAAAGGACCTACCGTACTACTATGACACATAATGTCCTAGTTGATAGTTAAAATGATCGAGGAATTTTGAAGCGGATCAATTCAGTGAACTCATTCCATTGATGAATACTTACATGTTTGTCTTAGTGTCTCCACACAAGTGGTTATGAGATCAACCACTCTCATCATATGAGTAGACACAACATGTGTCAATCTATCTGAATGCTCGATGTCTAGTTCGTGCATTCTATGACTGAGAACAAATTAGGACTTATACTTATATAGGATTAATCTCATTAACACAACTCCTTGTGATTTAATCGTCATTGCATAAGTCTATGGACATCATATATACATATCAAGTAATTAAACACACACACACACACACACACACACACACACACACACACACACACACACACATATATATATATATATATATATATATATATATATATATGAGAAATACTATTTATTATTTAAAAAGAATGCAGGAATTAAATCTATTACATCTAATGTGATTGGTTTATGACACCTTAACTCCTTCATTCTCCCACTTAGACTATAGCGAATAACCTACATGCTTGATCCCCATCCCATGTAAGTGACATTCAAAGACATCCTGAACCAAAGGCTTTGTCAGTGGGTCTGCAATGTTATCCTCATATGGAACTCTTTCCATAACAATATCTCCTCGAGCAATCATCTCTCTGATCAAATAGAACTTCCGTAGGATATGCTTCGATTTTTTATGAGACCTAGGTTCCTTAGTTTGTGCTATAGCTCCATTGTTGTCACAAAATAAGGGTACTGGATCAGAGATACTCGGTATAATACCGAGATTAGTGATAAATTTCTTCATCCAGATCACCTCCTTTGCTGCTTCTGAAGCTATAATGTACTCCACCTCGATAGTAGAATCAGTCGTCGTGCTCTGTTTGGAACTTTTCCAACTCACTGCTCTACCATTCAGGGTAAAAACGCATCCTGATGTGGATTTGTTGTCATCATGATCTGATTGAAAGCTGGAATTTGTGTATCCTACAAATTTCAAGTCATACCCTTCATACACAAAAAACATATCCTTAGTTCTTCTCAAATACTTAAGGATATATTTCACCGCTATCCAATGTTGTGGACCCAGATCAACCTGATATCTACTGGCTATGCTTAAAGCATTTGTCACATCAGACCTAGTATATAGCATCATGTACATGATAGATCCAATAGCCAAAGCATAGGGTACCTCACTCATGTAATCTCTCTCCTCATGTGTCTTTGGTGACATATTCTTAGAGAGATAGATTTCATGCCTCATCGAAATGAGACCCCTCTTAGAATCTTGTATGTTAAACCTTTTAACAATAGTGTCTATGTATAAAGATTGAGATAATCCAAGCATCTTATTAGATCTATCCATATAGATCTTTATCCTTAAGATATAAGATGCTTCTCCTAAGGCTTTCATAGAGAAATTAGTTGACAACCAAGCTTTTACAGAGGATAACATTTTTACGTCATTCCCAATGAGTAGAATGTCATCAACATAAAGAATGAGAAAAGTTATTGGTCTCCCACTAATCTTGTACACACATAGTTCGTTTTCATTCTTAATGAAGTTGTAAGATTTGATTGTTTCATCAAATCTCATGTTGCAGCTGCGAGATGTCTGCTTCAATTTATAAATGAATTTCTACAGCTTGCACACTTTATCTGGAAACTCTGTGGATATGAAACCTTAAGGTTGTATTATATACACCTCTTCCTCTAGCCTTTTATTAAGAAAATTGTCTTCACATCAATTTGTCAGATTCATAATCATAGTGTGTTGTTATTGCTAATATGATTCTAATTGATTTGATCATGGCAACTGGTGAGAAGGTTTCCTCATAGTCAATGCCTTGCTTTTGAGTGTACCCTTTTGCCATTAGGCTTGCTTTGAAGGTCTCCACCTTCCCATCAGAGGCAATCTTTCTTTTATAGACCCACTTGTATCTCGGTACAATATCTTTTAGTGGATCTACCAAGTTCCAAACTTGGTTGGAATACATTGATTCCATTTCAGAGTTCATGGCTTCCTACCACCGTTCGGGGTTAATACTGTTTATTGTCTCCTCGTAGTTTTGAGGATCCTCATCCTCAATATGGGGTACCGTTTGACCTTCCTCATAAATATATCCCACATATCTCTCAGGTTGTCTAGGTACCCTTTCTGACCTGCGTACAACTGGATCCGATCTTTGCTGAATCGGAGTGTTTAATTCCTGATACGACTGCTGAGGTAACTGAGTGCTGACTTGTGGATCTAGAATCTCTTCTAGCACCACCTTACTTCCACTATTCCTATCAAGGATGTATTCACTCTCAAAGAATTGGGTGCACTTAGCAACAGACGCACTTTGTTCGCAAGGCTCGTAGAAATAGTATCCAAAAGGTTTTTCTGGATACCCTATAAGTTTACATCTTTAAGTTTTGGACTCCAACTTGTCCGAATCATTCCTCTTAACATGTGCAGGACATCCCCATACTCTGTCACATTTAAGATCTGGCTTCTTCACTTTCCATATCTCATATTGTAAGGATTGAGATTACGGATCCAGTTATCGGGTTAGTTTCGGGGTCGGACCCCTTGATTTGGGCCCTTGTGGGGCTGAGGCATGGGTTCCTGTTTCACGTCGAGCTTGCTTGACGCGGTTCAAACGGCATTCCTCGAAGTGGACGCATTTTTTGTTGTGCCACGTGCGCGCCACGTGGGTTGGTTTTGGGCCGCGAGAGTATGGCCTCGGTCATATTGTCTGAATAGTGTCTTGCATGGTCGACGCCATTCAGAGTACGGTCCTGGCATGTAAGTGTACGGTCCGGACTTGTCGTCTGAATGACGTCGGTGTTAGACGACGCATTTTAACCGGCTTCAGCTTGACTCCGAACCTCCGGCTCCCTTTCCCCCTTCTCCTTCCTTTCCTCTCCCCATTCTTCATCTCCTTCCACTCCATCAATCCTCTAACTTCTACCACCACCACCATCATCTCCTCTACGGCATATCTCTCGCCGGACAACGGCCGATGTCCCGGTAGAGTGACGACGTCCACGGCAGTACCGGCGGCGGCTTGTGGCGTGGCGGTTCGGTGGCTAGGAGTTTGGAGGAGTTCAAGTAACGGGTAGGATGACGTTCCTCGTTGTATTTTGTTTAAAACCATGTTTTTTCCCGCTTTTGGAGCATGTTTAAGGGATCTTTGGGGCGAAAATGTTAACCTTGTAAATGAGGAATGAAGGATTTTTAATGGGTATTTCGATTCTCCTCTTCCTCCTCATTTGTGTCATGTTTTTATGTGATTTGGGGAGAAATCCCATTTTTTTTTAACTCGGAGAAGGCCAGCAGGGGAACCTGTTGGCGAACGCTAAATGGCGTCTTGGGACAGCGACGCCTTTTCGAATGGCGGCTGCCCCCAACGACGCGATTTAGCCCGGTTTATCCCGAGCCATGATTCTGTTTCTGTCGTTAATAGGCGACTAGGAACAACGACGACTTTTAAAAGGTGACTACATTGCATGACGCGATTAAGGCCATATTCCGAAGTCCGTTTTCACGTAAACCAGTTTAGGAGTCTTGAATGACGTCAGCCTTGGGCGACGCGATTCAAGACAGAATCACATTAATTCCTACAATTAACATGTGTTTACATTGATAGATAGTTTGGCTAATTACATGCTTGAAATCATGCTTGAGGATGATGATTTCTATGTGATCGGATCGCACCGTGTTGCGTTTTGTGCGATCGTGGGCCTAGAGTGATAGTTGTTAGCGCTTAGGCACCCCGTGTCGGTGTGGGAGTGATATGGCGCCGGTGTGAGAGTGGTGGGGTGACGCCTAGAGAAAGGGTCACTTGGTATACCCCGGGGTATAGCTAGTACCGGTGTAGGAGTGGTACATTCGGAGTGTCACTCGTGCTGGGGGAAGCAGAACCACCTATAGCCTGTTAGGCCGGAGTAGCCAGCGCGCTATCCGAGGGGTTGTTGTTTGGTCTCAGCAGGTTGGTGTTTTCCGCGTTCGGTCGTGTGGTTTGTGTATTTAGCCGAGACGCTGGTTGTGGGCTCCTTGATAGAATAGTTTCAGAGTTGTGCATATTACATTTTGAATGCATGCGTTTTATATCAAAATTTGAGAATTGTGCTTACTGCTTTACTTATTTAATTTATCCATATTTGTGTTGTTGCACTTGTGGGTGTGTGAGTGGGTGGTGGAGATCGAAGGATCCCTATTCAGTCTTTTTCGATGAGACTCACCCCCTGCGACTTTCAGGTGAGGGTTCTAGGCAGGCGTAGCGAGGAGTGTGTTGCCTTGGGTTGCGCGCCAGCAGCCGCTATTTCGGGGTATGCCTTGATGTAGTTGTTATTTCCTTTTCTGGCCTGTACGCTTAATTATTTCTTTTCTGTTGGAGTATGTAATTAATTGCTGAGTCAAGTCAAATTGTAATAATTTTTAATTTCTGCACTTCCTTTACAATTCGATGTGATGTGGATGTTTAACTTAGTTTATCATTTATTTTCCAGACTTATCGAGATCCTGGTTTGGCTCCAAATTTAATGATTTGGTATCCATTTAGTAATCGGATCCCCGATTATAGGGTGGGGGGTTGTTACACATATGGTGTGGAAGAAACATATTTAGTCGAAACCTTGTTTAGGAGATAAGTAGATGTCTCAAAGGTATAGTCCCAAAGAGACACAAAAAGAACAACAAAGTTCATCATGGACTGTACCATATCTAATAAGGTATAATTCTTCCTTTCAGCAACTCCATTTAATTGAGGCATGTAAGGAGGAGTCCATTATCATAATATCCCATTGTCTTTGAGATATTGGGTGAATTTTGCACTTATTCACCACTCGATCTGATCGAAGCACCTTGATACTTTTTTCAGTTTGTTTTTCCACTTCATTCCTGAATTCTTTGAATTTCTCGAATGCTTCGGATTTGTACTTCATTAAGTACACATACCCGTATCGAGAAAAATCATCAGTGAAAGTTATGAAGTAAGAAAAACCACCCTTGGCCTGTATGGACATCGATCTACATACATCTGAATGTATGAGTTCTAGTAACTCAGAGGCTCTTTCTCCTTTTCCACTAAAAGGAGCTTTGGTCATCTTACCAGCAAGGCATGATTCACATGTTGCATATAATTCATAATCAAATAGATCAAGATATTTATTTTTATGCAACCTTGTGAACTTACTCTTGTTGATGTGACCTAGCCTACAGTGCCAAAGATATGCGACATTCACTGCATCTCTGATCCTTTTCATGGGTTTATCAACATACATCATAAAAGGATTGCAATCTAAAACGTACACCCCATATGCAATCTCATTGTCATTCCTAAATAATAAACAACCATTGTTCATGATAGAAGTGTCATATCTTATGTTGTCCAAACAAGAAATAGAAATAATGTTCTTAACAGTACTGGGAACACAATGGCAAATGTCTAGAAACAAAGTAACTTCAGAAGGTAAACAGAGGTTGACCGCCCCCATGGCGAGTGCAACAACTCTTGCTCCATTCCCCATGTGAAACTGAACCTCTCCTTTGGCAAGCCTCCTACTTCCCTACAACACCTGTAAGTCATTACAAATATGTGAGGCACATCCAGTGTCTAACACCCAAGATGTAGATCTGTAAGAAAGGTTCAAGGATATCATATAGATACCTACACTCTTTGCTTGCTTCATCTTAGACTTCTCTTCAAGGTACTTCTTGCAGTTAGGTTTCTAGTGTCCTTCCTCCTTGCAATGGAAGAACTTTTCTTTTTCTTTCCGATCTTGTTGAGGTTTCTTGACAGCGTTGTTCTGCTTTGCCTTCTTGCCTTTTCCCTTCTTAAGGGACTTGTGAGGCTTTCTTTTCTTGTCAGTCTTATCGACAAATAAGACTTGATTCTTATCCCTTTTCACTGTGATGTCAGTTGTCTTCAACATGTTCAGGAGTTCAGCCATGGCGGCAGTAATCATGTTCATGTTGAGGTTCATCAAAAAATGGGAATAAGAATATGGAAAGGATTGTAAGATCACATTAATCTGAATTTTCATGGCTCCTTCAAGTCTTTTAATCTAGTCGATCATTTTCAGGACATGAGCCTGAACGGGTGATCCTTCTACCATCTTTGCACGGAAAAGACTTCGAGATATCTCATACCTCTCAGTCCTACTCTGGTCACTAAACAACTCTTATAAGTGAATGAGCATGGAGTAGGCACTCGTATTTTCATGTTGCCTTTGTAATTAGTTGGTTATTGAGGCCAACATGATGCATTGAGTGGTGATAGTATCTCCCTTCCATTTATTGTTAGCCTCCCTCTTAACTCTTGAGGGGTTCTCGGCAAGTTCAGGCAGTTCCTCTTCGAGGACATAGGCTCTCTTTTCAATGGTGAGGACTATCTTCACATTCATCAGTCAGTCAATAAAGTTGGGGCTTGTGAGCTTGTTAGCATCTAGTATGCTGCAGAACGGGTTGACTGACGATATTATTGCGATCTGTGGAGATAGAGTAAAGTGTGATAAGCATACATACATTCAAAAATTTGATTAGATTAACAATGGATTTGAAGAGTTAATGTAATCTCTTACTAATTTTCGATAAATCACATAACCCTCATTATGTGAAACGGAAGATTTCGACAATCTCCTAGTGGGTACCGAGATCCTATTACTTAATGTGTAGAGCCTTAAGTAGTTCAACAAGCTATACCATTCTTAATAGGTAGGCAACTCTTGCTAATTGCAACTCCTTGCAACTCCCAATAATTTGACCTCCTAAGGTGAGTCATCTTATGCCACAAATTAAATTCTTATCTTTTTGCCAGGTAATCCTTGAGGTAGCTCAACAAGCAAAACCTTATTGAGAGTAATTCTTTAATCTATTACGATGGAAGGAGATGTGGGTCGTGTTCTCAACTTACTCATGTTAATTAACTTGAATTCGAATCGAGGGATTTCTACAGTTAAAATTTTAAGGTCTCATCATAATAATGCTACTGACATATTAAATAAAGTTGGAATATATCATATATACATATATAGCCAATATAGATAATATGTCCTACGTAACACAAGATCTAACATGCCAACTATGTTAATAATAAAATTAATCGAATGATCATGGACTTATGTCTAAATTGGATTTACCGGAGCCAAATGGTAATCCATTATCAATCCTATGGTGAATCATGGTGCATCGCATGCCATGAAGGTGTGCCACTCCCTGCGATGAATCTTTCAGTGGTCCTCTTGCATCTTGTACCATCAGTCAAATCGATTATACTCTACATCTAATGTAGAAATTACATCAAATAAATTTAGATATGCAGACCCACAAATTTACATTAATGCTATAAGAAACCTTGATCAGTAATCAAGGAAAATACATTTTGGAGGGAGATAGAATGTACAAATTGGATATGAAATAAAGAGAGAGGTGCCCAGACCCCATTACCGAATTCATCACACGCACATCCATCCATAGATTAAACAGTCTCATTTTAGAAGTCGATGATCATTGGGATCCAACCATTCATAACAAACACACATGTATCACGAATGCATGAAAGATGGAGATCAACTTTTGATCATTATTCATTAATTTATAAATAACCTTTTATTTTTAAAATAATTAATGACAAATAATTATATTCCTAAAATATAATTTTTGAGGTTAATCTCTGTAAAAACATTATTGGCATGCTAAAAGGTCAAATCATGGCATCAATTAAATTATGAGTCACATCTCATGTGAAATAGACAAGTAGAGAAGAAAACAATTGAATTCTTTGTGCAAAATCATTTCTGAAACATTTTCATAAATACCTTTCCCATTTCATTACTCAAAATGGCTACATGAGGAGGAGGAATTCAAAAATAAATTTTTAATTTTAAAAACTAAAAAAATGAGCTTTAAGTAGTTTATTTTTTAAGATATAGAAATTGGGCCAAAAGCCCCTTAGACCGGTCGCCCCAGCCGGCTTGCCAGCCCATGTGCCCTAGGCGTGTGAGTCAGTTGCAAGTCAAACCCATGCCGGGTCTGGGTGACCCAGCTTGCCCACGTGTCGGGGTGGGCCCACAACCCTCCTCCCCTATTGCCCGCTAGGGTTTCAGGGGAGGGGGGCGACTAGCAGCGGCGCAACCCTCCCGACAGCCCTGTATGGCGTGCGGGTCAGTCGCGGGTTAGACTTATGTCGAGTACGGGTGACCCAGCCTGCCTGCGTGTCGGGGCGGGACCACGACCGCCCTCCCCTATTGCCCGTTAGGGTTTCAAGGGAGGGGGCGACAGGAGGCAACGCAACCGCCCCGGTGGCCCTGTGTGGTGGCGCCAACACCGTCGGGAGCCCTTGCTCGGCCTGCACAGCCCACGCTTCCTAGGTTTGCTGGTCAGTCGTGGGTTAGACCCACGGCGGATACGGGTGACCCAGCCTGCTTGCACACTCGGGGCGGGCTTGCGATCCCCCTATTTCCCGTTAGGGTTTCAAAGGAGGGGAACGCTTGGCGGCGACGCAGCCGCCCCGATGGCCCTATGCGGTGGCGCCGTCCTCGCTAGGGGGCCTTGCTCTGCAGGCCTGGACCACGCGGGGCTTCCCAAGCTCGCGCGATGCAACCGGTGTGCCAACCTGCTTGCCGACGGTCGGTCGTAGTGGGTTAGGCGGCTCTACTAAAACTAGCCGGAGCTAGCTGGCCCCTCCCCATCACATGAGGGGCCTCCAAACGCCGTCACCAATGTCCCCTCCTCATCGCATATAAAATTACAAAAAAAGGGAAAATTGCACAAAACTTAAAAAACTTTGATCTCTACAACGATTCTATTGAATTGAGCCACAACCTGGCTCTGATACCATTGTAAAGATTTACAGGATCGTTCAACGTAGCGAAAAATGAATATAAAAAATTTATCCCGCGAAAACCGTCGTAATCGCTTGTCCGATTCAATAGAATACAATAAATGAATCCGAGAGAACGGATTCTCACCGTGTGGAGATAAGGAATCTTCAAAATTTGATGCTGAATCCATGGGATGCAAATAGCCGCATACGCGTACGGCCTCTAGAAAAATTTATCCATACAGATCCTTGCATGGATGGCTTCTCCTTCTCATTCGCAATGTCGACGCAACAACCACGACCACCACCCAGAGAGGAAGAAAGGGGACGGCCAGGAGAGAGGGAGAGAGAGAGAGGGCATCCAGGAGGAGACCCACGTGCTGGTTAGGGTTTTCCCCAAGTCCCACTAATATATATATTATCTCTAATTTTTCATAAGAATCTAAATAATATATAAAACTCTCATTAAGCCTTGTCTCACATGAATCCTTATGTATATGACCCTCTAGGACTGACAATCAATCTGGTTGCAAGCCCATTAATCTTAAAACATCTTTTAAGATTAATTTAATTCATTTATCATCTTATGATTAAATGAATTAAGCAATTATCACATAATTATTTATTTAGTGGACCTTCTGATCACGAACGACACCAAGCAAAACCTCGTAATCTCATGATGTCGGGGATCATCATCTCACTATCGGCACTTGTATGTCAACAGATTATCGTATTGAATTAATCCTTCGCCTACGCAAGTGTAATAGTGATAACAAAGTATGGTTAACTATCAAACTCCTTAATCAGTAAGTGGATAAGTCGCTCGATGAGATATTATTTAAAAGCTCCTTATCCGATAATCCCATTAACCCTGGCCAGGGATTTTATGGAGCATAAACAACTGCACGCGATTCCATCTTGACAACTCAATCACCTTCGCACCGATTCCACTGCTAATGGTCACTTGAATATTCAGACGCAAATATTTTGCATCCTTAATCAAGAGAACCAAGAAACAGTAGTCCTCGTACAAGGTGTCCTTAGCATCTGAGGTCAAAGGACCTACCGTACTACTATGACACATAATGTCCTAGTTGACAGTCAAAATGATCGAGAAATTTTGAAGCAGATCAGTTCAGTGAACTCATTCCACCAATGAATACCTACATGTTTATCTTAGTGTCTCCACACAAGTGGTTATGAAATCAACTACTCGCATCATATGAGCAGACACAACATGTGTCAGTCTATCCGAATGCTCGATGTCCAGTTCGTGCATTCTATGACTGAGAACAATATGACTTATCTTTATAGAGGACTAATCTCATCAACACAACTCCTTGTGATTTAATCCTCATTGTAGAAGTCTATAGACATCATATATACATATCAAGTAATTAAACACACACACACACACACACACACACACACACACACACACACACACACACACACACACACACACACACACACACACACATATATATATATATATATATATATGAGAAATACCATTTATTATTGAAAAAGAATGCATGAATTAAGTTTGTTACATCTAATGTGATTGGCTTAGGACACCCTAACTCCTTCACAAGACAATTAAGTGTGATTGACCTGCATATATGAATTTGAGTAATTGTATGTTAATTTGATCTGATCTTTAACCTCTTGTGAATATGATCAGTCTATGCAGGTTTATGAAAATTTTGAATCATTTATAATGAATTTTGATTATAGTTTGTAAAATGAGTTTGCTTTGCTTATTAGTAACATTCTTTGATTCATGTTATATTATGTAGAACATGTGATAAATCCTGTTATGCTTGGATTTATCATTAAATTTGTCAATATGTTATTTGTGTAGGCATATCATGGGTTTTAATGTCTATTGAGTCTTAGACTCGTACACCTAGTTATTAATCTTTTCAGGTGACTCCAGTGAGCCTCGATCTAGAAGGTGGAGGTTGGGAATTAGCTCCAGGGAACTTAAACTTTTAACTACGAATAGAAAGGAAGTTTAGTTCCTTGCTAAAATTAGAATGTTATAAATTTTGAGACGAGTGATGTACAATTTTATACTGACATAAACTAATTAAGTCAATGGTTTTGGTAAGCTTGTGTGTTGAAATTTGTGGATGGTTTGACATATATGCCTTACAGAGTTTCAGGTTCACAATAGTTTGATTTTATGTGACATTTTCAGAAAGGGGTCCCGCATACGCATAGGATCTGTAACATCCCAAATTTTTAAGCCTTTTGAGTCTAATTAATTAATTTAAAAGCTGTTTATAATTAGTTAAACTGTAGTAGAGATCAGAAAAATAACTAAGTATTAGATAATTAATTAAAATAGGTTGAAGGGGCGCTCAATTAAATCCTATTATGCTTGGATTTATCATTAAATTTGTCAATCTGTTATTAATAGAGAGTTAGTTGATTAAATGGCCCACTTAATTGATCGGGGGCCAAGTTAATGAATCGTTGCCTAATTGATTAGGTTCACCACCAATTGATTAGCTCACTATTTATTAACTAACTGAGTTCCCTTCTACCTATTTAATCGATTGTCAGATACTTAGTTGTTTCTCTCATCTTCTTTTAAACTTTGTTACATTCTAACTGTATGTAAATACCATTCTAAATTAATTAATGGGACTTAAAAGGCTTTGTAAAATTTGAGATGTTATACATCCACTCACATCAGACTCCGAGTACGCAACGTGAGGATAAATCACCACATAAGAAATAGATATGAAAGAGAAGATATATCACAATGCAAACATTCTAGAAATACCATTACCATTTTATATTCTAAATAATTTCCTATTACAAAAATCAAACAAATCCACCAAAATAACTAAACAAATATTTGAACCTCTCAACTCTCAAAATAACAAATTACATCATGCCTCTTAGTGACCTACTACGTTCATTCAATTAAAATGAAAATATAATAATAAACTAAAATATGATAACTAAGTCCTTGAGGACATTCAATCAATATGAGTGCGTCACTTAATCGAATCCTGAATGGGTCCTGAAAAATGTAGCACTATTTATGAGCATAGAACTCAGGAGACATTAAACCCCCCACACGACTTATCATATAGTAAGCTTTAAATGATACATATACATGACATTAAATTGGATCAAGTTATACACATATCATAGTAAAGAAATCATATATATTGTATCTTATTAAACGAACATATTCTTAATCAAATATTCACATTCAGTATGATATGATCAAAAGGTCAAATTGATATATTCTTATATCAAATTTACATAATTAGAATAAATTCACATTGATTATCATAGTTGCATAATTCAAATTAGATCTTATCCACAAATTTGATTTCAACAATGAAGAAATCTAGATCGTATTTCACATATCACATATCATGAGCTTACAGACATAAATCAAATAGTTTATTTTAATTTAGATTCATATGGCAAGATGGACATGATTAATCATATCAAATCTAAGTAGACATATAAGTTGAACAAATAGGCATGTAACAAGTTACAACGAACATCAAATCATAGAAATTAGGCTTTGAATCAAATAGAAATATATCATAAATTACTTGCATACATAGACATGCACCCAAATCAATACATAAGGGGCCATACAAACATATATTAAGCACCTATAAAACTACCATGGTATTGACTATTGCGGAACTAGAGATCACAACTCTCTCACAACTCCATTCAACTAGAGTATAATTTCGTAGATTTTACCTGTTACCCTCAAATTCACATATTATCCTACCCAATAAGAATCTTTATATAGAAACCAAGTCACATAATTTCCTTAAGATGATAATGTTTCAAGCACATGTTTCATGAAAAGCTTCCAAGGATCTTATCGTAATTAGGCATATACTTGTAGTGGTCAAATACGATCATATAGAAGTGAAAAGTGTCATTCAATGTGTAAAAAGATCAAGAAATGAAAATCATGTAAGGTCTATTCTAGAAGGTCAAATATATTTATTAAGGTGTAGAATAAGTTTTGGAATTTTCAGAACAATATGCATAAATTTTGGCAATTATCTTCAAGAAAATAAGCTAAATATAGATAATTGTGTAAATAATGCCAAACCAGGCTAAAAGGTTAGGGATAATATAAAAATATGTTTTAAAGGTCAATAATCATGTGTCATATTATTTTTGTAGATAAATATCATAAATATGATTGATTTGATTAAAATAAGATAAACCATCATGTTTTATAGTTTTGTTACAAAAGTTCAAAAAATTAGCTTTAAGCAAGTTTCAATCTTTCTTTGATTAAAAAAAATCGAGAATCAAGTAAAAAGAGTGCATTAAGCATATCAAAGATCGAAGATTAGATTTCATCATGAATTATTATTCATTATTTTATAGATTTCTTATTAAGAAAATAACATTTTTTCTTCTTAAATAAATACTAAATAGTGATAAATAATTATAATAAAATTCTAAGGTGATACATACATGTAGTATGACTTTTAAATTCTTAATATAATTTTGAAGAATCATAAAAAAGAGAAATTAAATTTATAAAATATCATGCTTAAGATAATCGCTTTCCGACCTTTCAAGTAAAGGGTTCTTTGTTTATCTCTCTAATGTCTTTGCCTTGTTCCATCTAAGCCTTCTTTTGAGCCCTCCTAACTTCTTGATAGAATTTTTGAGCTATGGAAATCCTCCTCCTTCCTACAGCAACTTCCCCTCTCAAACCCTCTCTCCAAAGAGTAGAAATCTTTTTCCCTCTCACAAACTCTCACCAAGCCATTTATGAAACTCTGAGTACGTATGATGGACACGTCCCCAACCTTTATTTATAACGTACTTTCCATATTCTAATCTCAATTGGATTATCAAATCATGACAAGGACTGGTTGGTCGTGAATTCTACCTTGAACAAAATTCCAGCTTTAGGTGGAACTCACCCTAATTTCTGTCAGTTTTCCTTCCCATTCAAAGACATTTAGATCCGACCTTGAAAATGTTTAATCCTCAAATATGTATTTATCAAAATTGTAGGTCTTCTAGTTAACTTTCTAATGGAACATATCTCACATGATTCTAAACCATCTATCTGAAATTATAATTAAAATATTGGAACTATGTCACGGAAATTTATACGTAGAATCCTAATTAGAGTAGGAATCCACTTATGACCTTTCATAAACCAGTTAAAATACTATGATAATGTCTTATAAATTCGAGAACAATATTTTAATTAGTGATTTATTTCATAGTTAATTTTTTGGATAGTTTGAAAAATAAGAGTGAGAAAGATTAATTATTGGAGTCCATCCACATACCTTCCCCAATAAAACCTAAAGCCATGAAGAGAGAACTAAAAGGGCGACTCTCGTTTGCTTCCAGTAAGCAACTATTAAGGTTCTCGACCTCTGCGTAGCTTGTGGCCTGTGGGGGGCGGGGGGTGATGGCCAAGATGGGGAGCGTGGGCGACCTTGCTTTCAAGGCCTTCACCGCGGGGCTCGGCGTCGCCACGCTCTACCTCACCTACACCTTCGGCGTTAACGTCTACAGAGGCCTCTCCTGGCACAACGCCCAATCCGTAAGTGTAACCTCTTTCTCTCTATAACCTTCCTCCCTCTCTCTCTACAGTCTTTCTCTATCTAGTGCGTGGCCTTTTTGAGTGCAGCTGTTTTTTTTTTTTTTTTTTTTTTTTTTTTTTTTTTTTCTGTTAGGGGTCTGGAAAAGGATTTCATTCATTCAGAAGCGGGAAAATACATGGTAGAATCTGCTAACAGAGCAGATTGGATTGATAAGTAGCCGGGCATCACCTCAACTATGATGGGATGAGGAAATTTAGAAAATTTTGAAGCAACAGATAAGGCTTCAAACATTGCCAAAGCTTCAGTGTAACAGGGCTCTGCGGAGTGGACAATATGGGAGCTGCCAAGGATTGGCTTACCCATAAGGTCTCTCATAACAATACCAATAGCTCTGACATCTGCAGGTAAAACCCCATAAAAATTAATCTTGAACGAGCCAGGGCTAAGACGGGACCACACTACAATGGTATTAGGGGGTTGATCAGAGAAGCTTGTTCTCTATTGGAATTTCCAGAATTCAAACTTGATTAAGGCCTTTCTGATGATGCTGATGGGATTGGGCTGAGTACCTTCAAAGACTTTCTTGCACCTGGTCTTCCAGATGTACCACAAGATGGCAAAACAAAGTGAGATGAAGTATCTATCCTTCTTACCCGAGGAAAGTGGGGGCCTGCACCGGTCTAGGACCTCATCCTTCAGAACTTTCAGATCCAATTCCGAATTGTAGTTCATTGGTGAGGATTTCCATGTCAACACTGCAAACTCGCACTGGAATAGCATGTGTTAAATAGTCTCTGGGACCTTACAACAAATTTGGCAACTGGGGTCAACATGTGGGAGCCTTGTAGATAGAATAACATTCACTGGATAGCATTTCAGACACACTTCCAAATGAAATGACTAACCTTTGAAGGAACTAATCTTGCACTTTGGGGATCCCATAGCTGCTTCCAAACAGGGTTTGGTGAAGAGGATGAGGCATGAGGTGCCATTTCTGACAAGAATCTATAAGCAGATTTAATAGAAAACAATCCATCAATTGTGAGTGGCCATACTAATTTGTCTCTAACCCACCCCCCTGGAGAAGAAGGTACTGGAATCTGTGCAATTTTCAGAGCAACCTATGTAGGGAATAAGGAGGAGATGAACTGAGAGTTCCACTTGTTGTTCTTGATCAGCTGGTATACCCATGTGAAAATTGGCTCCTGAAAATCTTGCTTAGGTATAAGATTACCAACAAAGTCTGCAATCCATTTATCAGACCAAATGTTTGTAGTCATGTCATCTTGAATGGAATTTACGCAAATATCAGAGGCTGTTTGTCGAAGTTGTAACATTGTTGACCAAGAGGGAGAACAACCCTTACAGGGAGGGGCCTCCCAGAAAGAAGAGCTTTTCATCCATTTTGCTCTGATAATGGCAGACCACATAGAATCTTGTTCATTAAGTAGCTTCAAAATTAGCTTCAGAATGAATGCTTTGTCGACATTTACTGAATCTATGATATTTAGGCCTCCAAGATATTGATGCATTTTGAGGGAGGACCATGTACATAAATGAATCCTTTTATGGTCTGTAGTATCTCCCCAAAGAAAGGCGCATTGGATCTGGTTTAGCTTTCGGATAATAGATTTTGGGAGGAGATCCATGCCCATCACATGAGTTGGGATGGCAGCTAAAACATAATTTATGAGTATAACTTTCCCAGGTAATGATAAGGAGTTTGTTTTCCACTTGGATAGTTTGGCTGTCATCCTCTCCACAATATATGAGAATTGATTTACACGGCCTCTAGCAGGACAAAAAGGAACCCCCCAGATATAGTTCCTGTTTTTCCATGATTGGAATGCAGAATTTTGTTGAGAGATACTTCTGTAACTTAGACGGAGTATTGTGGCTGTAGAATAGGATGGATTTACTTCTATTGATAAACTGTCTGGACCATTGCCCATATATTTGGAGACATTGAAGATATTCCCTCAATTCCACCTCATTTGCCTTCCCAAACAATAGAATATCATCTGCATACATCAAACGAGTAGGTGTAGGAGCACGACTATTGATTCTAAAGCCACTGATCATTCTTTCTTGCATCTTGAAGTTTAAAAGTTTGGTGAACATCTCAACACATAAGATATAGACATAGGGAGGGAGGGGGCAGCCTTGTCAAATACCTTTGCTAGGGATGATCATTCCCACATTCTCTCTATTTATGGTAGAAGAATATGTGGCTGAGGAGATACACATCATAAAGAGCTTAATCACCTGATCTAAGAAACCAAGCTTCTTTAGGGCCTTAGCAATAAAAGGCCACTCCAATTTATCATAAGCCTTAGATATGTCAGCCTTCATGCCAAGTAACCACTCTGACCTGCTGTGGACTTCATAGAATGCACGACCTCCTGAGTGATAAGAATATTGTCCAATAGCATTTTTTTGGGGACAAAGGCAGATTGGTTGATGGAGACCACCTTACAAAGGATGTTTTTTAACCGAGAAGCAAGAATCTTGGCACAGACCTTGTGAA
The DNA here is from genome assembly GCA_030544215.1 of Zantedeschia hybrid cultivar. Classification (NCBI taxonomy): domain Eukaryota; kingdom Viridiplantae; phylum Streptophyta; class Magnoliopsida; order Alismatales; family Araceae; genus Zantedeschia; species Zantedeschia hybrid cultivar. Next base: position 5,355,405 of record JARZZO010000013.1, on the reverse strand, counting down.
GAATGTTGGAGAGACTGATGGGTCTGAAGTCCAGTGGAGATAAGGCAGGGCTTTTTTTGGAATCAACATTATATTGGTGTGGTTGGACCCAGGAGGCAGCATCACTTGGGAGCAAACCTGTTGGGCAAAATCCACTACTTCAAGCTTGATAACTTTCCAATATTTCTGGAAAAACTTGGGGTTAGCCCATCGGGCCACCTTCCCTGGGGCCATGCTAAATCCTGCATCTTTGATTTCTTAATCTGTTGGAATTGAGGATAACATGAGGTTATCTAAAGTTGAGATCTGATTTACCTCTTGGAGAGGTGGTTGCCAATTTGAAAAGGGACTGAAAATGATCAATAAAGATATTATGGATGGTATGAAGGTCATCAAGCCAGGAACCATTCTGCAGTTTTACACCAGTGATTCTGTTAAAACTCCACCTACACAGAACTGATATATAGAAGAACTTTGTATTGTTATCACCATTCAAAAACCAGTGTTTTTTTGCTCTCTGCCTCCAAAACTCATCTTCTTCCAATAAGGCTTGTTTTAACTCCCTATTCAGATCCATACCATAACTAATAGTGTCCTCGGCCAAAGGAAGTGATTCATTTGCATTGATCAATTTGCTAAGTTCATCAATTCTTTTTCTAGCATTGAGGAAGTGTGCTCTTTTCCATTGCTTCATACTTTTCTGAACATTTGCAATTTTCCTGTGGAAATTTGAACAAAGGGAATGAGATTTCTTACATACATCAGATACACACCTAGAGGTCCAGGCTGCTTTAAATTTAAAGGGCTTGTTTCTTCTCTTGGGGGTTCCTTCAGTATTTAGGAGAATTGGACTGTGATCACATGCATACCTTGGGAGATGGAGAACTCTAGCATTTGAGAATTTTTGATACCACATAGTGTTAACTCTTGCCCAATCTAATCACTCTTTGATGTGAAATTGAGACCTTCTATTATAGTATAGGCCGGCCCTTCATATCTGAGATCAGTTAAGCCTGCATCATTTATGAAATTCAAGAAATGATTGAGGTAGTGATGGCGAATGGGGGCGCCACCAGTCACCACTCTTCTCATGTTGACAAATGATTGCATTAAAATCCCCAATAAGGCATATGGGTCCTGATAGCTTACAAATGATAGATAAGATATGATTCCAGAAATCCTTTCTAGCATCTTTTTTTTTTTGGGGGGGGGGATAAGCACAGAGGAGAAACAATTGCTACCCTTTTCTTCTGCAACTTGAGCCAGTATAAAGTTCTGTTCTGCTTGGATGACAGTAAGATTTATCATGGAATTCCACCAAGGCCATAATCCACCGGATCTACCATGAACATTTACCACATGAAAATTTGCAATCTGATTGCAGAAGAAATTATGACTGAAATTACTGTCTACTTTTGTTTCTGATAGAGAATGAATATTTGGACTAATGGACAGGTCATTTGCTTAAGATATGAAACTGTCGTTGACCCTTTAATCCCACAACAGTTCCAGGCCAATAGCTTCATTTGGGACCTTGCAGTGTTTTTTGGTCGGCTGCCACGACCTAATCAGCAGAGTTAATCAAAAGAGCTGAAATTTCTGAGTTGGACAATTCATATTGGCTGCCCTTACCAGGTTCTTTGGACCTTCTTTGAGCTTTGAACAATTTGCTTTTGCCAGGATCAGAGCTTTGAGGAGAGGGACCCATAGAAAACACAGTATTTAATATCTCAAGAGGTTCAGCTGTAAGAATCGGGACTGAGCAGTCACTCCTAGATTTTTTAAGAGGGTCTAAACAGGCCTCTGTGTTAATTGCTGCCAGCATTTTTCTTTTGGAAGGAGAGAGGCTCAGTTCTGGTCCCTGATATGTCTGGATATCGTCAGAAGATATGCCCACAGGAACATTTTGCAGTATCACAGATTCTTCTAATTTTGAAGTGATCTGTTGTTGAGTTTGCTGATAGGCTGCTTCTCGCTAGATTGATGGGTATTACCAACCTCACTAGCAAAAGTATCTGTCTCTGACAAATGAGGAGGGGCATGATCCATACACATTAATGGGGAGCTGCTTGGTAAAGGAGTTGACTGGGCACCGGGAATGACTGGTAGAGTTTGCCTGTAGGAGCTGGAGTCTACTAACCATGAGTTGGAGGTTTCCTGCAGGGCAAGGGGGAGCACCACTGCAGTATGGTTAGAGGGTTCAGGAAAGGACATCTTTTTTTTTTGGTATTTGAGACTGCTATACCTTCGGCACCGGAAACACCTCTACCGAGGTAGTAGAAGTGATGCGGGACAGCTAACAGACTCATTAGCGGTGGTAGAAATCAGCAACAATCATTAAATTATTAGGCATATGCAATCTAGTCGCACAATGTTTTAGTTAAATAACCACGCCAACAAATAGAAATAGCTGATTAGCCATCCCTCTCGTGATGAAGAAACGTGAGATCGTTTGGTAGTTGAAGAACTACCACAAGTCTAGGAATTAACTCCACCCAAAGTCCTGTCGGAACCCGGGATCGGTATAACGCACTCACAGTCAACAGTGATGGTAAATCACGGGCTAGGTCCTATCTCACGATTCGGCGACAGATAAAAGCAAATACGAGACAAGCAAATCGTAGGGAAAGGACTAGCATGTACCTCCACGCTGGTGCGTGGGAGAAGATCACCTGGTGCTTGTATACCACCTTCCAAATACGATAAAATGATGGCCCACTCCTCGCAGAGAGGTAAAAGGCTACAATAAACACAATAATTTGATCTGGGGTGGTAAACACAGCAGCTGACGGGCCAGCAACGATGCGTAGGTCGCTGGTAGGGTGCCTCGGGAAGTGTGCAACAACATCGACACTTTGGAATGCTGGCACGCAAATCGAGGCGGATGACACGGGCCTCGGGATGTACGATCGGAGTCCTCGGTATGCGTATAGAAATGGCACGCAAAACGAGGCAGTCGGGGATGCAGTGCACTGGATCTGGAATGGTCTCGTCAAGATGAGTCCAACGGCACAGATGACGTGCGAATCGGAGTCCATATGAGCTTAGAGCGCGGGCAGTGCGCTAACGGCTCCAATTGCACCACTCGGTTCACAGTAATAAGCTAGGATGGCTGGCTCGGACCTGGTTGCACCTTGGCTCGAACCAGGGCTGAACCAGGGGCAACCTGGTCGAACCAACATACTGGGTTGGGTCCTTCAAGGCTAAGTGGCTCAGGCTTGAGAATCGGCTCCGATCACCTTTGAAGTTAGCTCGAATCCTGTGACCGTGGCTCGGACCACGTTGCTTTGGTTCGGTCCGAACCGGGTCAACCTGGTTTGACCGGTTTAAGGCTAAGAAGGACCCGAGCCCTTCGTTCTTTACCCCTTCTTCCCCTTTCCTCTTTGTTGTCACAGAAGAAAAAGGAAGAAGGATTTAGGGTGGAGCGGCGGGGTCGGGCGACTCCGGTTGGCCGGCAGGGCGGCGGCAACGGCGGGTGTTGTGCGACGGTAGGGCGTGCGGTGGCGGCGGGGCGTGCGACAGAGGCGGATGGCGGGGCTTCGCCGGCGGCGCTGGCTGGCGATGGCGATGGCGGGCTGTGAGTGGCAGGTGGCCGGTGAGTGGCATGGCAACACCGGCGGAGCGGGGCGGCGACGACGACGGCACCGACGATGGTGGGAAGCGTGGGGACAACGCCAGTGTGGTGGTGGCTTCGCCCCCTCCTCTTCTTCGTCTTCTTCTTTTATTCTTCACCTTGGCCGAGGGAAGCCAACAAGAAGGGGACAGGGGCGGAGCGGCTCCGACAATGACGGCGGGGTGAAGACGGGACCTATCCGATATCGCACCGGATCAAGGGAAGAACTTCGGCATCGCATCGAGGAAAGGGAAGAACCTCGGCATCACACCGAGGAAGGGATGGGGTCTTTCTCTCGCAGAGAATAACACGCACAAATAGGTAATTTTTTTTTTTCTTTCAATCATCATCCTTTCTTTTGAAAGAGAACATACATATATAGAGAGTGGATTTGTAACCTTAGACCCTAGAGATTCCCATCTTCTACCGTTACAATCCACGTACCTAAAGGTCCTAAAAATTAGAAAAATACATAATGGACCATAAATGGTCATAATAAAAACAAAAATGATGTCTCCAAACCTTACATAGGCTCTAGCTTGTCCCCAAGCTACAGCGGTGCCGGAAGAGCCCTCCGACGGCAGTAAACGAGGTCCGGGCGGAACCGGACCGTAGCTAGTGTGTCCTCACCAATATTCCCCGATTGGGAATAACTCGACCCTATCGAGTGAGGGTCGCTGCTACTCTGGTAACGTTTCAGGAGGTCTGGGTCGATCCTCTTCAACTCAGCTCAAGTGATCCATGTGTCATATGAAGGTGGCCGTCCCCTCCAACGAACCAGGTATCGATGATGTGCGCCCTGTCGAGATGTAACAACCTGTTCATCTAGTATATGCTCAATCTGCTCACGCCGACTAGACATTGGGGCTACAGGTGGACACTCATGTGTGGGGTCATTCACAAGGGGAGGAGAAGGCTCGAATAGATCACTAGGAATCACTACTGGGTCCCGATATGGTACCAGATCAGAGACATTGAATGTGGAACTAATGCCATAATCTAGTGGTAACTCAACAACATACGCATTGGATCCTATCCGTTTTAAGATCTTGAAAGGATCGGCTCCTCTAGCTTGTAGCTTCTAACGGTTCCAGATGGAAACCGCTCAGGTTTGACCCTGATCATGACGTAGTCACCCTCCTGAAACTATTGTGGACGTCGGTGTGCATCTGCCAAATTTTTATAATGCTCATTGCTGATTTCTATGTGACGACGGACAATGTCATGCAAGCTCCTAATATGTTCAGCTAAAGACTCGGCAGACTCTGACACACGGGCCTTAACGGGCAAATGAACTAGATCCATGGGTCTCCTAAGTCTATGGCCAGTGACAATCTTAAAGGGACTCATATCTGTAGACCTATTTACCGAATCATTATATGCGAACTCAACATGAGATAGGATCAAGTCCCAACTATACGCATGCTCTCCCACTAGGCAACGCAACAGATCTCCCAGACTCCTATTGACTACCTTAATTTGCCCATCAGTCTGAGGGTGATAAGCTGTGGAGAACTTGAGCTTAGTGCCCAACAGATGCCATAAGGTCTTTCAAAAATAGCTCGTAAAACCGACATCCCTGTCTGTGACTATAGTCTTTGGTAGCCTATGCAAACAGATAACCCCATCAAAGAACAAATGGGCTACTCTAGATGCATCAGAAGTCTTGGAGCAGGGCATAAAATGAGCCATCTTCGAAAACCTATTGACAACCATCAGGATGGAATCGTACTTACGGACCGTTCGTGGCAGACCTAAAACAAAGTCCATACTAACGTCCTGCCACGGGGAGCGGAGTGGACAATCCGGTATTTTGCTTCCTCTGCTTTGCCATAGCGCAGGTGCGGCACTGAGCCACAATGCGTGCCACGTCGCGCTTCAGGCTAAGCCAATAGAACCGGTGCTCCACTAACTCAATGGTCTTATTGCGGCTGAAATGACCAGCCATACCACTTGTATGGATCTCCCAGACTAAGAAATCACGGACTGAGGTCCGCGGGATACACAACCTATCTCCACGAAATAGAAATCTCTCATGAAGAATATACTCACTAAACTCTCTGGAGAGTCCAGAATGAAGTGTCGTATGGATCGGGCCGAAATCAGGACAAGCAGGGTACTCATCACAAAGTCTTTCGAACCCAGTGATCTCTGCGCTGACAATAGATAAAAGATAAGCTCGACGACTCAGTGTGTCGGCCACACGATTCTGTACACCCACTTGATATTTGAGAACAAATGTGTATGCCTGGAGAAACTCTACCCAACGATTGTGCCTAGGGTTGAGCTTCTTTTGGGCATGGGGAAATCTGAGAGCCTCGTGATCAGAGTAGAGGACAAACTCTTGAGGCAAGAGATAGTACCTCTAATAACGCAGAGCCTGGACTACCGCATTAAATTCCTTGTCATAAGTGGAATACCTCAGCTTAGCATCATTCAGATTCTCGTTGAAGTAAGCAACATGGTGACCCTCTTGGCTCAATACTCCACCTATGCCAACACCAGAAGCATCACAAGAAACCTTAAACACCTTAGAAAAATATGGTAATCGAAAAACAGGTGCCTGAGTCATCCGCTCCTTGATGTCATGAAAGGCTAATGCGGCAGTTTTGGTCTAGACAAAGGCTCTTTTCTTGATACAATTAGTGATTGGAGCCGTAATCGTACTGAACCCACGTATAAAACGATGGTAGAATGTAGCCAAGCCATGGAAACTACGAACATCATGAATATTCTAGGGCTCAGGCCACTCTACTATCGCTCTAACTTTCTCAGGGTCTGCAAAAACACCGTCAGTAGATAAAATGAACCCCAATAAGACTATCCTGTCAGTCATGAATGCATACTTCTTGAGGTTGCCATACAACTGTTCCTTTCGAAGGACGGCACAGATCTGGTGCAAATGGTCTACATGATCCTCCTTAGTCTGGCTTTAGATGAGAATATTATCAAAGTATACGACCACAAGTGTCCTAATGAAGGGTCGTAGAACCTGGGTCATTAGCCGCATGAAAGTACTAGGGGCGTTGGATAGCTCAAAGGGCATCACCAACTACTTATAAAGACCGTCCTTCGTTTTGAAAGCCGTCTTCCACTCATTACTTGGACAGATCCTGACCTGGTGATAGCCACTATTGAGATCACCTTTAGAAAATATCGTGGGTCCCGCCATCATATCCAACATGTCATCCAAATAGGGAATAGGAAAACGGTATTTGATAGTGATCCGATTTATAGCACGACTATCTACGCACATTCTCTAAGTACAATCATTCTTTAGAGCTAATAGTGCGGGAACGGCGCAAGGACTCATGCTCTCCTGAATTGAGCTTTTTCTCAGGAGCTCTTCAACTTGCCTCTGCAACTCGGCATGCTCAGTGGGGTTGAGCCTATAATGTGGCAGGTTGGGCAAAGTAGACCCGGAACGAGATCAATAGCGTGCTGGATGTCACGTATTGGAGGTAAACCATCTGACAAATCCTTTGGGAATACATCTTGGAACTTCTGAAGGACAGCCATAACCTCAGGTAGATGATCATTCGGGGTCTCCTCATTCATAATCTCCCTGACTGTAAGGGCATAGATCGGATCACTCTCGATACACTCTCGTTCAAACTCCCTCGCACTGATCAATTGAAGAGTCTTAGATGGGGACTCTCCAAGGATAGAAACCCTATACGTGGGAGTATTACTCGAACGAGTCGAGCTGGGGTTAGCAGGAGCTTTTGATTTGACAGGGCTAGGTGTAATATATGAAGCTTCAGAAGTAGCAGAAGCATTAGGAGAAGAAGTGCTAGGCTGAGTGGACTCCTGCTGAGCAGATGTCTGAGGCCGGGAGGGGTTCAAAGTAATGCGGCGAGTGCCAAACTGAAACACATAGGTGTTGGATCGACCGTAAAGAATGGCGTCCACATCATAAATCCATGGCCTGCCTAAGATAATGCTCCCAACCTCCATAGGTAAGACATTACACCAGATGAGATCATCATAAGGAGGAAAATGAATAGGGACCAAACATCTCATCCGAATCGGGATGGACGTCGAGTCCACCCAGGACACGCGATATGGACTCGGATGATCCACAGGGGTTAAGCCAAGGCATGCAACTGTATTTGTGGAGATTGCGTTGATGCAACTCCCACTATCAATGATCACTTTACACACCTTGCCATCATATTTAAAATAGGTATGAAAGATCGCGGTCCTGCACCAGTCATCACTGACTTTGGGCTGGGTCAAGATGCAACGGACCACGCCTAACCTACCTCCATCTGGAAGGTCCATGATATCCTCCACATGGTGGTACTCTCTCTGAATACCGCCAACTATATGGTCATTTGTCTGAAACTCATTGGCCATATCCTTATCTGCCTCATACTGGACCTCCTCAGTGACTAACGGGGGCTCTTCATACTCAATGCCATCTAAGGTCAAGGTACGGGTAGGACAATGAGATGCATAGTGGCCATATCCATGGCATCGGAAGCACTGAGTATGCGGACTAGCAGTAGAGGACTCTCCAGTCAGGGGAGCCTTCCCTCTATCCTCCCGTTGGAATGGTGGGGCTGCTGTCGGAGGGCAAATGGGATGGGTAGGAAGTGGTAGTGGCTGCTCCCGGATAGGAATACGGGGTTTGGGAGTAGAAACCTCCTGACGAGCAGGATCCTGGGGTCGAATCATAGGTCTCCTCTGTGGGTAGGTAGGTGCACCTCGAATGTAAAGAGGGCGCTGAAAAGGGGGCCTCGGGCGCTGGAAGGACTCACTCTCAATCTCTAATGCTTGGCCTCAAGCGCCACCTGATAGGCATATTGTAAAGTAGATACATTCCTCCTGAACAACTCGTGCTGAAAAGCTGGACGTAAACCCTTCCGAAAGCGTGAAAGGGTCATCCACTCTCCTCTCGAACACTACATCTCAAAAGATAAGTATCAAACTCAGAGATGTACTCAGTCACGGTACGGTTCCTTTGGGTGAGGTTTTTCCACTTATCAATAAGACGATGACGGTATGTGGCAGGAAGGTACTTCTCACGAAGTTTCACCTTCATCTCATCCCATGTCTCCACGAGCTCCTGATATCGCTGCCTAAGAAGGCTTCCACATTAGATCAGAAGGTCTTAGCTTGACCAATAAGTTTCATTTTGGCAAATCGAACCCGTCGACTATCAGACATCTCGTACCAATCAAGTAATGATCCATACCAGCCTCCCAATCTATATAGATCTAGGGATCCAGGGATCTGTCAAAGATAGGCGCATCCACTTTGACATTTTTGATGGCCTGATAATTTAAATTCCCATGATCATGATAGGGCCTACGCTCGTACTCATAGTCTTGGGCTTGCTTAAAATCAAGGCGAGGACCTCTCCGTGCAAGCGGAATTCTATGAAATCCGTCATCAACTGCCTCAAACGGATCGTCCTCATAACCTGGTTTACGACCCCTTCTATCATCATATCGAGCGGGACGAACAGCCGAGGGAGGTGGGAGTGGCTGATGCTCAACCCTTACGGGTCCTAGATTCGGGATTCTCATATGATCCTATGGTGCTCGGGGAACTCCTTCTAAGGCGGTGACTCGGTCAGCTAAACTCTGAAGGGAATGATCAGTTTGAGTCACCCTATCATGAATTGTTTTGAGCGATCCCTCTATTTGATCAAAGCGCTGACCTACAATATTGTGGAGCTCACGGACCATATCTGATAAATCAAAAGTAGACTGGACTCTAGATTCAGTTTGAGTCTCTTCAGGAGATTCTACGGGTGACTTTGACATGGCTGCAAATGGATGGCAATCTATGCCACTACGCATGGGCATGCAAACCACTATGATCCAATCAAGACTCTCAACTGACTCCCTAGACAAGTAGAACCTGGGCTCTGATACCAAAATTGATGCGGGACAGCTAACAGACTCACTAACGGTGGTAGAAATAAGCAACAATCATTAATTATTAGGTAGATGCAATCTAGTTGCACAATGTTTTAGTTAAATAACCACGCCAACAAATAGAAATAAATGATTAGCCGTCCCTCTCGTGATGAGGAAGCGTGAGATCGTTTGGTAGTTGAGGAACTACCACAAGTCTAGGAATTACCTCCACCCAAAGTCCTGTCGGAATCCGAGATCGGTATAACGCACTCACAACTAACAGTGATGGTAAATCACGGGCTAGGTCCTATCTTATGATTCGGCGGCAGATAAAAGCAAATACGAGACAAGCAAATCGTAGGGAAAGGACTAGCACGTACCTTCACGCTGGTGCGTGGGAGAAGATCACCCGGTGCTTGTGTATCACCTTCTAAATACAATAAAATGATGGCCCACTCCTCGCAGGGAGGTAAAAGGCTACAATAAATACAATAATATGATCCGAGGTGGTAAACACAACAACTGACGGGTTAGTGGTGGCGCGTAGGTCGCTGGTAGGGTGACTCGAGAAGCGTGCAACAATATCGGCACTTAGGCATGCTGGCACGCAAATTGAGGTGGATGATGCAGGCCTCGGGATGCACGACCGGAGTCCTCGGTATGTGTGCAGAAGCGGCACACAAAATGAGGCAGATCTGGTCGCTGGTTGCTGCAAAATCAATGCGTTGGGAAGTTGGCATGCAAATTGAGGCGGCTGACGTGAGCCTCGGGATGCATGATTGGGGTCCTCAGTATGCATGCAGAAGTGGCATGCAAAACGAGGTAGTCGGGGATGCAACGCATTGGATCTGGAATGGTCTCGTCGAAACGAGTCCAACGGCGTAGACGGCGCGTGAATCAGAGTCCAGACGAGCTCGAAGCGTGGGCGGTGCGCTAATGGCTCCAATTGCACCACCCGGTTCCCAATAACGGGCTGAGATGGTTGGCTCGAACCTGGCCGCACCCTGGCTCGAACCAGGGCTGAACTAGGGGCAACTTGGTCGAACCAACATACTGGGTTGGGTCCTTCAAGGCTAAGTGGCTCAGGCCTGAGAATCGGCTCGGATCACCTTTGAAGTTGGCTCGAACCCTGTGACCATGGCTCGGACCGCGTTGCTTTGGTTCGGTCCGAACCAGGTCAACCCGGTTTGACCGGTTTAGGGCTAAGAAGGATCCGAGCCCTTCGTTCTTTACCCCTTCTTCCCCTTTCCTCTTTGTTGTCACATAAGAAAAAGGAAGAAGGGTTTAGGGTGGAGCGGCGGGGTCGGGCAACTTCGGTTGCCGGTAGGGTGGCGGCGACGGCGGGCGGGGCGCGACGGCAGGGCGTGCGGTGATGGCGGGGCATGCGGTAGAGGTGGATGGCGGGGCTTCGCCGGCGGCGCTGGCTGGCAATGGCGATGGCAGGTTACGAGTGGCGGGTGGCCGGCGAGCGGCACGGCAACACCGGCGAAGCGGGGCGGCGACGACGACGGCACTGGCGATAGTGGGAAGCGTGGGGACAGTGCCAATGCGGTGGTGGCTTTGCCCCCTCCTCTTCTTCGTCTTCTTCTTCTATTCTTCACCTCGGCCGAGGGAAGTCGGAAGGAAGGGGACAGGGGCGGAGCGGCTTCGGCGATGACGGCGGGGTGAAGACGAGGACCTATCCGATATCGCACCGGATCAAGCGAAGAACTTCGGCATCGCACCGAGGAAAAGGGAAGAACCTCGGCATCGCACCGAGGAAGGGATGGGGTCTCTCTCTCGCAGAGAACAACATGCACAAATAGGTAAATTTTTTTTTTTCTTTCAATCATCATCCCTTCTTCTGAAAGAGAACATACATATATAGAGAGTGGATTTGTAATCCCAGACCCTAGAGATTCTCATCTTCTACCGTTACAATCCACGTACCTAAGGGTCCTAAAAATTAGGACCATAAATGGTTCTAATAAAAACAAAAATGATGTCTCCAAGCCTCACATAGGCTCTAGCTCGTCCCCAAGCCACAACGATGCCGGAAGAGCCCTCCGACGGCGGTAAACGAGGTCCGGGCAGAACCGGACCGTAGCTCAGGTGTCCTCACTAGAAAGGACTACCAATGCGCTGTTGATGTTGAATTTTCACGCCCAGGTTTCTGATGGTACTAGGAAGGGCATTAGATACTCGCATCCACTCTCTGTATTGAAACGTGATAGCCGAGGTCATCTGATTTTTCAGGGACGTGGAAGATGAGCCTTTAATATGGGCTTTTAATTGGACAAGCTTCGAACAGGAGTTATGTTCATCCCCCAAAATACCATAGAAGAAGCAAAATCTTGGTAGTCTTTCATAGGCTACCTCAAACGCTCTGATAGACCCATGAGAAGCTTTGCTTGTATCTTGGATTTTAGGGGTTTTGAGAGATCCATGCAATCATTTATCCTAGCATAGGCACTCCAGAACATGATTCACCCAGGCTGTGGATTGTGAGGTTTACCCAGCTGTGAGGCCAATTGAATCACCACATTAATAGACAAATATTCCTTTGGTAGGTCAAATATGCTGACCCAGAGATCCCCCCATTTTAGTTGATACTGAGAAGGAGGGTGTTTGGTCTACATTTCTCGGTGGAGCATATCTCCATTGAAAAACCAGGGGTACAGTGACATACATATACGATCAACATCCTCTTGCGTGGAAACTCTGAGTAAGAAGGAGTTGGAGTAATCGAGAAGAGACCACTAACCTGATGGATTCTAGACCTCACAGATCCAGTCCTTGAGACTTGCTGGCCTGATTTTTATGTCAGATAACACCTTGACAATGACACTAAGCTTCCATTTCCCGTGATCTTCAATGTCTGCCTGGTTTAAGACAATCAGGGAGGAGTCCTGTTCTATAGCTAGCACCTTATTGAAATTATCGAGAACTTTCGACTCTGTTTCATCTAAGCTATCTATGTTGTCTCTTCTGTGATTATTTTCTAGCAGCTGGAACTGTAGAGGGTGATTGTAAGACTACACAACAAAATTTAAGGGCATATTTATAAATCCCTAAAAAGTATAAATACAATTAGTAAAAGTTTAGGGTTAGTGTTAAAGACTATTTTTATAGGATCTTAAATGAAATTATATAAGGTTCAAAAGGTATCTTTAAAAAGTTGAAAAGGCCCATCATCGATTATTTAGTAAAGAAATGAGGGCACATGTACACTTAATAAAAGTTAAGGGGCTTAATTGTAAAATCCTTCATTTAAAATTTAACAGGTTATTGGGCCTAAACCTAGGGACTTTTTGGGCCATTGATGGACCCCATTTAGTGGGCCTAATGGACCCTAAGTTATAGGATTTAATGGGCTCTAAATAGAGGCCTTAATGGGCCATGTTTAAGGGCCTAAATGGGCCAAGAACAAGTCCCTAATGGGCCAGCCTTAACCAGGGCCCAATGGGCCTGCTGTGGCCCATTAAGGGCCACCCCCAATTAAGGAGGGGGGGGGACCCCTCCACCGCCCTACCACCCCCCCCTCCCCCCCCAATTAAGGGCCTGCTGTGGCCCATTAAGGGCCACCCCCAATTAAGGAGGGGGGGGGGGACCCCTCCAGCGCCCTACCACACCCCCCCCCCCCCAACCGCCCTTCCCCTTCTATAAATAGGGGGAAGGGGGGGGCTGCAAGGGGGCAGTGGCAGGGGGTAAGGTAGAGAGAGAGAGAGAGAGAAGGAAGGAAGGAAGAAGGGAGGAGGAGAAAGGGAGGTGCTTGGCGGTGGTGGCCGATGGCTTGACGACGGCCTTCTTCTTGGTAAGAGGTAGGGTGATACTCCCTTGATATTCCTTTTTAGTTTTTGACTTTAAAAAGGAATTATAGTGTATAATAAAAATTATATTTTTAGGAAAGAGATTATGATTTGATAATTTGTGTTTGAAGAATAAGTAAAGAATAATTTTATAGATTATGAATATTTCATATTGAGTATGCGGTAGCATAAATAGGAATATGTTTTTAAGATTCTAATTATGTAATACATATGATTAAAGGCATGAAATTTAAGGAAAGTTTAAAATTATTAATGAGCATGATATGTTAACATGCACATTAGTTTATTTAGCATGTTTTTCTATGTCTTTCCAAATATTATTGTGTAGGTATTATAAAAGATAGACAATTTGCATGAAAAAGGGAGATGGTTAAGTTATGAATTAAGTCTGTTATTTTCTGATTTAAGGAAACTTATGAAGGGATTAATTTGCATCTTCTTGTGTAACGTATGCATGTTTGCATGTTGTTTTAATCGGTCTTCTTTATGATTCATATGATGTTTTTCTAAGAAGTATATTAGAATATATCTAGGAAATGCAAGATTTGGCAAATCATGATAAACCCTATATATTGTACTACGATGTAAGCAATAAATGAAAAAGGATTTCATGATGACACTCCAAGAAGGGGGACAAGGATAATAAGAATGTAAATATTGAGCGTTTTCTAATAAAGAAACAAACGATAAAAGAAAGTTAGATGATGAATATGCATATATTATAGAATATAATGATTTATAGAGCAATCTCATAATTATGATGACTCTAATAAGAGATATAAAGACTATTAAATGAAAAGTGAGACATGGAAGCCTCTATGATGACAAAAATGAAACATGATTACAATGATGAATGTGAAATTGAGGCATGGAAGCCTTTTTAATGAAAAAGAGTTCTTGTGAAATGTATGACCGATGTTTTCCACGTTGATTTGTCTTTCTTTCTAAAAAGAAAAGAAGTGACATCATGACTAGCGGGACGACGACATGCCTCTCGAGGATAAGGTGGCATACGGAAAGCTCCCTAACGATGTTTGGTGCCTAGGTACGGAGCATCCCTACTGTTGTGACAGTTCTAGAGTCTAGGTTCGAGACCTTGGCTAGGCAAAGGACATAGTTCCTACTTGAGTGCATTCATAGGTAGGCGTGTGGACGCTGCAGTGAGGGAGTGTGGTACATTGCAGACCCGATTTAGTCCTTTCTAGCTTCCTCAATAAGTTTTCGGAGACTTATTGGGCTAGGTAGACTGTAGGGTGGTAGGTGCGTCGGAGGAACGACCTACTCACTATACGACCTATTAGTTCATAGTTATCTCTGCCACTTCTAGTTGAAGGGATGAGTCGCTCTACGAATTTACGATTTATGAACGATTAATAAACTTTATGACTGATCAAGTAATGATTACGAGAAAATGACCAATCAGGTGAATGATTAATGAACGAACAAGTCAATCCTATGACATTATGCTAATGATTGACATAAGATACTTTTATATTTTCTATGCTAGTGTAAAGTACCACTAAAAAGAAGAAACGTATGAAAATGTGTGACAATTATTATTATGTTAAATGTTTTTCATTTTGGATTCACATTGTTTTACGATGCATGTATTCCATATTAGTTTAATGCATCATTCCATTAAGGTCTCATGTATTTATGAGTATGTTATTGGGTATAGTTCAAGATTAACAATATAAAAATGAAATATGTAAATTGGTATGGAGCAACTTATGAAGTTAAGTCTTGAAATTTTATTACAATTATTACTCCATTTTTAATTGTTACTCATGACTGCTAACAAAAATACGAATATGCATATTATGCATAATTAAGAAGAAAGTAAGTAGGGTTGATGTGTGTATATGTGTGCAAGTGGGATATCAGTAGGGATGTAAATGATCCATACTGAGAACTCAATTTATGGGTTCTCATAAAAGTTATTTAACATATTTTTCAAAGACCCACAATTGAGGGTGGAGTGAAGGAAAGATGGCTCCAATTCATTAAAAATAAAAATAAAAATATCAGGTATGGTTAGTTTATGTAATTATTTGGGATATATTGTTTATTTCTTTTATATTTCTATTGTATGATGGACACGATCTGCTTGTTGTTCCTTTATATTTATGTTCTTTATATATATATTTTTCCTCTTATGCACTTGCCGGAGATCTGTAAAAGCTAGGTCGTTACAGTGATGAGACTTAGTTCACAATCACTGGGTCATAGAAGAAATATGCATAACAGGCTAAGGGCGGGAGCATAGGCTGGGGAGGGAAAAAATACAAATGGTGGAAGAAGCCAAGCAAGGAGGCAGTTAATATGTAGCTTTAGGGGGAAGGGAAAAAATGGGTGGGGTCGTTAGTATTATAGAGTCTGAGGGGAATAGGAAAACTAAAGCCAATGGGACAAACCCAATAACTAAAAACCACACAAGCACTAGATCAAGGTCCTGCTGGCAGGCAACAGAGGAAGGATGAGTACCTGCTGAGAGAGGGAGTTAAGGAAAGAGGTAGGAGAAAACTAGAGCGAGGAAACACTCTGGAGGTTTCGGGGCTCCAGCATGCATCTGTTTGGGCTATGGATGTCGTAACACTTTGATGAGTATCTTTTCATGGTCGAACTTTGGAGAGGTTTTTTTAATACTTTTCCTTTTAATTTTATTTTTCATTGTGGGCTGCTGAATTAAGATGTTTCTCACATTGTTGGCAATTTTCTGGCTTAGGCTGCTTGCTATGGTTGTTCGTCGGCTTTCAACCCCCCCGCCCTTTTCTTTTTTTAAAATTTCCTCTTCCATTTCCTACATCACCAGGCTGCAGGTGGATGGGTTTTGTACCAGCTGGGTTAATAAATCCCTGGATAATAACTTGCTAGAAACCTTGGACAGCAATAGGAAAATGGCCATGGGTGCAGTAGCTTAATGGGTCACCTTAGAAGCCTGTGTGCAGAAGTTCCACGGGCAAGACCTTGCTTGTATCTGTAAGGAAATTATACCAAAATGCCATCAAGTGTAATCTTTTCTAGCTTCTATACATCGACCTTTTAAGGTTTATCCTTCATGGTTTCCTTTTTTGTTACAAATGCAATTTTCAATAAGGGACATCTGATTTGATGTAAAACACTATAAAATGTCAGTCTTGAAATCGTCAGTTGTAAATAGGCAAAAGCAAAATCCTTGCTTTTTATGATCACTGGTTTTGTAAACCCGGTTTTGGTTTTCGGTACTTTTGAACTGAAAACTGAAACTGGATAAAAAGAGTGTGAAATGGGTCGAACAATTTTGAAGTCCAGCAATTGCACATGCTAAATGCAAATAAAATGTTGTAAAACAATTTACAGCAATCCAACCATAAGGAAAATGCTGTTTTACAGCATTCTACAAAGGCTTTGAAGCATTTTATGGCACACCGAACAACCCAAAGGTATAGCGTCCCTTGGAGTATTCGTAGATTCCATTATTCATGGGATGACTTATTAAAACAAAAAGGATGTAATGAGTTTGGGTAAACTTTACCCTTTCCATGCAAAAGGAGAGGTTGGTGTGGTAGAGGGAGAATAGTATACACACACACACACACACACACATATATATATATATATATATATATATATATATATATGTCTCTGTGTGTGTGTGTGTGTGTGCATATATATATATATATATATATATAGAGAGAGAGAGAGAGAGAGAGAGAGAGAGAGAGAAAGAGAGAAAGAGAGAGAGGAGTTCTAGTATACGGTTTCAGTAATTTGTACCGGTCAGCCGCATCTGAGACTTAAACATCTGTTTTAATCTAATGGTTAAGATGGTGCGTCATAAAAATGGTAAGGTGTTTACTTTGCCACAAAGGACGGAAGTACGAATCAAATCAACCATCAGATTGTTTCAACCTGAGTGAATTGGACGGCCTGTTGCGTGGTGCCTTCGGTGCCACCACAATTCATGGGAGGGGGTCCCCTGGTGCGTGCGGCATGGGTGGCACCACAAAAGGGAAGCCATTGATCCTGCCATCTGGTGCAATCCCCACCACAGCCCAGCAATTGATGCCTCCATTCTGGGAAAAAATTTCAGCCATCATGCAGCAGCGTAGAGCTTGCAAGAGTAGGAAGGGGCGTCAACACCCCCCCCCCCCCCCCCCCCCCCCAGTTTGCTGGGGAGCAAAACCCTCCGATAAGAAAATTTGAACATGGTATTTATAAAAGGGGTTTTTATGAAGATTTACATATCACATATCTGACCTTGTAAAAGAGAGCATGCATCACATATGTGACCTTGAGAGCGTGCATTAAATTTAAGGAACATGCTTAGTTTATGAAGATTTATGTGTGCTTAGTTTATGAAGATTTATGTGTGCTTAGTTTATGAAGATTTATATGTCATTGTTCATGTCTAGTTTCTTACTGATTTTCCCTTATTTTTAGATCAATTGTTCCAAGCCATAATGGCATATGAAGTGAAATTAAAGTTTGATATGCATGTGCCTTCCTACATTAGAAATTGTCATAAATGATATCTCCATTAATTTGAAAACATCATTGTTATGTCGTCTAAATGAACCACCTTTCATTTGATGATGCATATAAATCCCACGCAAAGGAGTCACACCTATCTTCAAGATTTCCTTATAATTATGATTTGAGATTGTTCTCTAAAGTGGAGATTAATCTCACAAAAATATGCTTTATTGAGTATAGGGCAGCAACATGGTGCCATCATCCAATTAATAGAAATAAATATAAATGGACAAAGTCCATTGCAAAACCTGGTTCATATGAACCTAAAATTACCTAGTTCATTCTACCCTAGTATAATCCTAAGTGGAAATTTCAAACGGACCTCTATATGAGGAAGAACAGAATTATGAAGAAAACACTTGTGAAGGGAATTCATGAAAACTAAGGCTGTAACACCTTTAAGATTTTTAAACATTAATGAAAGTTGGAACCTCTTCTTAGGCAATAAGATCTCACTTATGATGTCCTATTTATTTGATGTGAAGCAATATCATTTCATTAGTGGGATGGGCTTATATGATCTATCTCTTGGGGATATGGGGCATCAGATCTTGCTTCTTACGATTAGTGTTCTCAGGTCATAGAGTATCTCTTTTCTTATGGCGTCTGAGTCTAGACTCGAGACTTTTCAACATTAGGCAGAGAGCAAAAATCCTACTTGAGTGTATTCATGATTAGGATGTGGACTCTGGTTAGGAGACTACGTACCTAGGCCAACTTATTTTCCTGCATCACTTGGTTAAGTATCTAGAGACTTCCCAGGATGGACAGATGGAGGTTGAGGGGACTATTAGTGGATAACTTACGTAGACGCCCTTCGACTGCTAGTGAATGATTATCCTTGCTACTTTAGGTTGAAGGATGAGTTATCTAGTTAGAAGGGCAACCGGCTAAGAAAGTATTGATCGGCTAGAAAAGAACAAAAGAAGGAAAATGATGTGACTCATTCCCGAGACCTGTGATTATGACTTTTATTAAATTATTTTACTTATTATTATATTATTAATAATTATTACCACTATATTGTATTTATCATTAATTTTAGAAAAAAGAAGAACGGAAAGTTCAATTATCATCAATTTAGAAAAAAGAAGAATAGAAATTTCAAGAACCAAAATAAATATAATTGATGAGAAAGTGGTTAAATTAAATGATATAAGTTAATGTTTCATTAACATTTCCAGTTTGAAGATTTTATCTTAATTAGTATGTATTATTAAATTGCATGCGCCATTTAGTTGTATTAAAGGAAAAAGAACGAACATTACATCATGAAAATTAAAAGAAATATTTTCTTTGGAAGGATGAGAGAATTGGGATGGTGAATGAAGTAAGACAGTAGGGATGTAAATGATCCTTACTGAGATCTCATTTCTGAGTCGCACAAAAATTATGAAACATATTTTTCAAGAAAAGGAGCAAAGAAATAGGATTAGTCCAAATGTGCAGCTAATAGCCTTTGAAGTTAGCTACCTCTACTTTTGGTCAGTGGTGTGTTGTTTAAAGTAATATACTTTTCTTTTCAGTTTGTACCACTGTGTTTTAAATCTTCAGTTTATAATCATGGACATGTGTAATGGAAGTTATGGTGTGCATCTTTTGTTGCTTCCCAGTGGTGTGATTGAATTTTTTTTAAATGCCTTTTAGACTGCAATTTTCAATTTAGATCTGGGAATGATGGACTTAGGTCTGGGTAATGGGTTCACTCCATGGATTTTTGGTTCGGGTTCCGATGACAGTGGGGACTGTTACACTCTCGTTCTTGTGGAAATAGTCCGCTTTAATTCCTTTCACCTTTAGAAGAAAAGAAAAGATCACCTCAAAAAGATAAAAGCTCAACTGAAATCATGAAAAAATTTCCCCCCTTCTCTTCTATTCAAAGTGCTCACACTTCACAGAATGGCAATAATAAATTGCCTTCCTTTCTTGTGTCTACACACATTTTTTTCTTCTTTATGAAGCAGGGGCAGACAACCATTTTTTAAAAGATAAAGTGATGCATCTAAGGTGGACATGAAGTGTGGTACATCACAACTGCTAACCTGACCAGGTACCCTAGATTCATTGACCTCAAAATGCAGAATATCTGATGGACGCCTCAATAGATATTTGTATAATGTATAATGCATCACAGATCAAGTGTCAGTGGTCTGAAGAAGAGCACAACTCACACTTCATATCCCAGACACAAATAAAAAGGACAAGGCAATGTAGACTGAAAATTCAACTGATGCATTCCTATGCCTCTGGAGCAAACAGAGCCAGAGTAATGCGTAAATAAGCCTACAAGAAAGATCTAAAAAGATGTCATATTTAGTAGCACTTAATGTTTGAAGTTTTTACTCTCTGCCTCAGTATCTGTCCAAATTGTTCAGTTTATCTACATGTACTTGGTGTTATCAACAATTCCAATTTGTGATGTATAGTTCTCTGATCTGATCCTTTAGTTATGATAGCAATATAGTCTACATTTGGCTAAGGTCTTCAATCTTCATATATGGACCCCATGGTGTATAAAAACCCAGTAGCTGAATTTTTTAGAGGTTATTGCTTTGGTTAATTTGGTGTATTTCACAGTTTAATTGATTTGCACAACGGGTGAAGCATATACTATCAATGTCACTTTCTTGTCATTCCTCTGAAACATTATGTATTACATGACTTTTTGGCATTTTAGTTGAACTGTTTCCCACGATGGTGGTTCATTGCACCTTCATGTTTCTCTAGTCAACAATCTCAAGCGTGATTTTCATCACTGAAGGTTTTCTCTCTGGTTTCTTCCTTATTTTGATGTTTTCCTTGCAGAGAATTGAAAAAGAAGTCCCTCAGGATCAAAGTCAGTGATGGGAGGTTACTTGTTGACTTAATGTTTTGCTTTTTGGTGGTTTTGTCAACTGTTCAAAGGATAAGACTGTATTGGAGGAAAATGAACTAATCAAAGCTTATTGCACTTGTATTTGGAGAAAGAATTTTCATGTTTACTCCCTTGTGTTTCATTTCTCATAATTGAAGAAATGTGTGTTATTTATCATCTTTTTCTCATTTGATTTCAGATTTAATTGCATTCTATCGTCATTCTATTTGTGCTCAGTGTACTCTCAGTCGCTTTGAATTAAGCAAAACATGCACTGGTGATGTGTGTTTGGTCAACCAAGTCATAATTACCTTTTTATGGTCATGACCTCGTGAATGCTTAGCATAGAAATGGAGGCCATCACAATATTTACATAGCAGACCTATCTTGGCTACTTTAACCTTTGCGGTAGTATCTGAAGCGATCTCACAAGCTGTCAAGCGTCCTTACAGTATTCATGTTGGAAGACTTGGAAGCAATGGATGCAAAAACTCCAACATGATTCTCTTTTCCCCCCCCTAAAAACTCCCATAATATTTTCTCTTTCCCCTATTCTTGGAAGGAGGTTGTGCATATGAAAATGCGTTTTATGTTAGAATGCTGGGAAGACTAGTGGTTATAAAAATATCTGTATGTTGGGCATTAATGCTTCCTTCTCCATTATTCCCTCTCTTAAACAATACGATCTTGTGTGTTTTGGACGTATTGAAATAACTAAGTTAGCTGAGTTATCTTTTTTTGCCAGCTTTCTGTCCATATCATATTTAGTTTAAGGACTTATATATTCATGACTTTGTTTGATGACTATGTGGGTTTTGAGTTCATATTATGCTTCTCCTGGGTTCTAAAGTCTTGTTCATGGTCATTCTTCCGAATCATATATTTGTTCTTCATGGTGCTTAGTGTTTTTTTGTCTTAGCTGTGTCCCAATAGTTCTCTCCCTCTCTCTCTCTTTTTTTTGATCAGATAGCATAGTAGTTACAGGGTTTTAAGCCTAGAGAAACAGCTGGGGTTCGAACCCCACAAGCCTCCCAAACGGGAAAAAAATATATGCGCACCTTTTTCCACTCTAGTTGGAGTGAGCTTCACATCCAGCATGGCATTTATTCCGTTCCGCAACTGGAAACATTCGAACCCACACGCTCTCCAACTGGGGAGGTGGGGAGTGTCCACTGCTCTATTGGAGTGGGACGCGTCCCAATAGTTTATTCATACTTGTTGATAGATGTTTAATTTTGTAGCTCTGTCTATTAATGTCCTTACTTGTTCAAAAGTTTTATGTTGACGAGTTTTGTGCTGAATCTTAACAGCTTCAGATCATTCTTTCTCTATTCTTCCTAAATACTATTGTTGCATGTTGATGTTTTTTAAGTTTATATCATGTTTATCCTTCATGACGTTTGGTGCTGTTGGCCCAGTCATGTCACATTGTATAGGATACAGTTTTTTTTTTTTTTCAATGCATTGGAATGGTATTTACAGCCACTGTGGCTACGGTTGTTCCACACATGTTCATATTTCTCAATGCCAAATTTAGCTCTCCCTCCTCTAGGCTTTTCAAAGTATAAGAGTACTTTGAGGGATATTCTTTATATGTATCGTATTAGACAATGACCAAGATAACCTTCTCTCTGCCAAATTTATTATCAGATTTTTTACAAGAATTATCTTTACTACTTAGTGCGCACCACTTTATGAATGGTTGGCATTTGACATAATAGTTGATTGAAAAATCTTTTCAAGTCTTTTGGCATCTCTTAAAGTGGTATCACTTTACCACCATCTGAAATGCGCGAAACTTCGATTGATGGAAGCTAGTCCATGAAGATTCTCCCTTTTCTTATGTGCAATTCCCCTCTTTCGGTAAGCAGCCTGTATCTCCGCAAATGAACATTTCTCTAAGCTTATCCTGTAGCTTATGCGTCGTTTGAAAGCTGCTCCGAGGATCCAACGAATAGCTAAGGAAAGTTGACGATCCCTGGCTACAATCCAGGAGACATACCTACTTGACTGTCCTGGCATTCTTACCAGGCCCCTATAAGCAAGAATAAGAAGCCGGAGCAGCACAACAACGAAGTCTAGTCGTAACGAAAAAACAGCACTTGAGACGAGCTTACTGGAGTGCATAAACCAATAGATGGATTACTTTGAAAGTGCTAACGGTGTAACGGTGAATAGTCCCATTATTCAGAGTATTCGTCTCGATCCGATCGTAATAGTGTTTTTCAGGAAATTCCTTATGGACTTTTTTGGGTCTTTTGAGCTCTAGTCTCATCGGTCATTGAAGGAAAACTCTTGATAGTTGCATGATAAACAGAAAATGAAACTTAAGACATTAATGGTTTTCATTGGAAAAAGACTTACAGTGTATCAGCTCATGAGGACCCTGTTCGGAAATAAAACCACTTCCGGCTATCGGGTTAATGAATTTTCAACTTATATTAATAAGTATCAAACTCTGCTATGTTAGAGTATAGTATGGAACCGTCGTAATCGAAATCGAGACTTGTTACACATTTCCGACGAGCACTAGCGCTACCCTTGATGTTGGTGACTTTGTATGTCCTCCCCTGGCTTTGAAAGCCTCTTTCGGAAACTCATTGTCCGAGTCAGACTCTTGATCCTTTGGATACAAATCACAATAATTTATATTTTTCCTCAAGTGAGGTAAAGGATGTGAATAGTTCAAAAATAACTAGGGACGCTTATTGGTGGGGCTCGCGTGCGGGTCTTAGTTTTTTATATCTATCATCGGAAAGGAGAGAGGTAGCTGGCTCGACCGTAAGGGAGAGGTGTGCGTTTGAAGCAGGAGACAACCAGACAAGTATCAGACTTGGTTTTGTCTGACAATCCCCATATTGATAGAGGTATATTAGGTGGTATACAATAGTAGTCAAGAGGCATTCGAGAGACTAGTCGCTTCTGAAGAAGCTTAACAAATGCCGACGTAAGAGACTACAAGAGGAAGCGAAGCTTCTGGGGACTTCCACCCAGAAATGTGACTCATAGACTGGATCATATCAGTAATCTCCGGTCTACCCTTGACTTAGCTCTTTCCTACAAAAGCTTTCAAACAGATTGCTTTAGTGGGAAAGACTTTTGCTGGAAACCCGTTAGTGACTGAATAGAAGATTGAAGAGAGGTCGGTGCTTTGTGGTGAACAAGGAAGCAACTCTTTGATGCATTAACAAGTTGACCCGTACCGTAGAGCTTGATGAAACTTATGAGATTCCGAACAGAACGAGATCCGCCATTGGTTCAAATTAAGGTGTCATTTGCAAATAGTAAATGTGTGACTTGGTCGTGTCGTCTTATCCCATCCCTTGCTTTCATTGCTTCTCTACTTGCTCATCTATGCCTACATGGTTCAGTCATTAAGTAGTCTGGTTCAAAATACTAACAAGAGAAGAAAGAAGAAGAGAAGGGCTAGCTGACAAGGGACTAGTTACCTAGCAAACTGGGGAGCGGACCTCGAAGCTTACTTCTTTGGTTATGCAGACTACACATAGCAACTTTCGGCATTGTGCTCAGGGGGTTCCCCCCTGAAACCCCCAATCCTATTTCTTCTTATTACTTCAGCTCGGCAAGTGTGAACAAACTGTTGTTAGTTCTTATGTTCTGGAAAAAAACTGATTTCTTAAACTTGATTTTTGTTCATTCTAATTTTTTATTTTATCTAAATTATTTGTCTTGCCTTAGATAGAACACTAATGTTATCAAAGCAAAAAGTTTAAACAATCTGGTTATCAAAGCGGTGAGAATGTGAATCTCCATGAATTGCTGGATGAACTTGTGATGTAGAGTCTAGTGATCATGTGCCATTACATTGATTACAACATAAGGAAGTTTGATGAGCTTCGTTCTTTCTTTTGTCTATTAATGTCAACAATGGTGTGTGCCGTCAACAACTTTCACTATAGATTTTCTGTTACCTGTTAAAGTGCATATGTAGTGTAAGGTTAAATAAAAATGTACATCAACATAAGGATTTAGGAAAGTAAAATCAGAGGAGAAAATGCTGTAAGTTGAGAGAGTTAAAAAATAAGGACTATATCAATTCAATTGTTCAAGAAAAGTATGTGCAAGAATTTAATCTAATAGACCGACCTTTTGTGGGATTTTGGGAACTAAGAAGTAACATAAGCAATGTATTAGCATCTCTTTTGAGAGAAAAGGGTAGGGAAAAGGAACCTCTGTAATTCTGTAACTCCTTGCCAATCCGATTCGGTCGTGCCAGCTTATTGCAAACTGCCGGACGGACACTATACTGAGAACAATTCAAACATCTATTTAATTCTAGAGTGAGCACATGCATACATATATAATATCACGATCACTCATTATGACTACAAAGAATATTCACTTAATTAACTGCAGATAACAATAATAATACTTGTCCAAAATCTCTAATCATATCTAAGTAGAATATTACATTTCAAGAGTTCTAACTAACTTATTACATCAATTCTAAATTTGAAAATATAACCTACGTCTAAGTAGTAGCTTGATATTCTAACTCTAAGCCTTTTAGTCATGTTCAAACTCAAACCTTAGCTTCTCCTCTCAACCAAATGAACTAGGATGTAAAGAACTCTGCCTAGCACTGTACGAACCTCCTCCAAGCACGCTACTACCACCACAAAGATCTCCTTGCGCCGTCCTCCACGCACACACGAAGAACGCTTCGAACCGCTCCCATCCTCTCTCTCAACTGCTCTCGATCTCCCTCTCTAATTCTCATTATGACTCGGTGCAACTTTAGAAGGCTCAAGGGATGCAGGGGTACTATTTATAAGCCTCTGAGGTCGAGTTATAAGTAGACTAAATTCTCCCCACATGGAAACACCCGAGTTCTATATGAACTAAACTTACTGTGCTAAATCATGTCTGCTCGACATGACGCCTATCAGAATCCTACTAAGAAATCGATTAAGGTTCTAACAGTCTAAATCGCATGACCTGACCTAGACATGTTTCAACACTCTAGATCGGAACTTAGACTAAATAGCCTATAACTCACTAATGGTCTAAACTAAGGTGCTAATGGGCCCTAATGGGCTTCTTGAAGCCCTAGTCATTACACCCTCTCCTCCTTAAAGAAAATTAATTTTCGAATTTTAGAAATAACTTACCAACTAATTAACGTACTTCTTCATATGGAATCAGCATCTTCAACGTCTTTCTCAGCCCCTTCCATACGTTCTCTGGTCAAAGAAAAAACTAGTACATGAGCTCTTAGTCTAGTCGGTGCCGTTGCTGAAGTAGTCTTCGGTTTGGGGCAATCCTTGATCTGGTGGCTTGCTTCACCACATCCAAAACACTTGATCGCTGCCCACAGGCACTCCGTTCATCCATGCATCTTTCCACACGGTGACAAATGGTGCAAATCAGTGCATCTCTCATAGCGGGTGGTGTTGTCATCTTTGTTGGTACCTCTTCATGAGTCTCCTTAGACTCCGTCCGCGTCCTCTTTGACGATCCTTGCTCCTTCGATTCACCTTGTGTCTTCAAGAAAGATCTCATGCTCAACTTCCTACTTACAAGCCACTTCCACTACTTCCTCCATCGTGGCAAACTTGTGCGCCACAAGCTTTGTCCTCACAATTGGCTTCATCGCCATTAGGAACTTCTGCATCTTTCACCTCTCGTCTGTGCACATATGCGGTGCAAGCTTCATTAACTCAAAAAACTTCGCCTCATACTTTAGCACACCCAACTGCCCCTGAGTTAAGCTCAAGAACTCTTGAACCATCCTGTCTTGAATATACGGGGGAAAGAACTTCCCTTCAAACGCCGTCAGTAAATCCTTCCAAGAAATCTTAAACTCCATCCCAACAAACTTCATCCTCAACATCGAGGTTCACCACACATCCGCTCTCTCCTACAACATGTAACTTGTCAAACTCACCTTATCCTCTTTTGGGCATCTAATCGTCCGAAAGATCTTCTCAATCTCTCTTATATGACTCAAGCTATTGTGGGGTCGCTCTGTCCCTTAAAGGAAGGCGGATCCATCCTCTTGAAGTGCTCCATCGCCGTCAACCCCTGATGAAACTCTTGGCTTCACTGCTGTTGGGTTACCTACAGGAAGTCTTGGAAGATTTGCATAAACGCGCCTACATCCAATAGTGGAGGCATAATCGGTGCTACAACATCCTCTCCAATGTCTTACTATTTGAGAGCATGATCTCTAGCCAGTCGTCCATGCCTACTAGACATCTCTTGCAGGAAAGAACAAAAGTCAGGCCTAAACATTCAAGCCTAAGTCCAACTAAAAATCTACATCTATGATCCTAGTTTAGTAGCTCAGGTTGATCATACTTAAGTGCTCAGTCTAGAAATTTAACTATGATACCAAACTCTGTAACATCCCCGCCGATCTGGTTCGATCGTGTTGGCCTACTGCGAACAGATGGGCGAGCGCCACAATGGGAACAACCCAAATGGCCACTTAGTTCTAGAGTGAGCACATGCATACAGCCATAACATCATGATCAATCATCATAACTACAAAGAATATCCACTTAATTAACTGCAAATAACAGTAACAATACTTATCTAGAATTTCTAATCATATCTAAGTAGAATATTACATCTCAAGAATTCTAACTAACTTATTGCATCAATTCTAAATTTGAAAACAAAACCTACGTCTAAATAGTAGCTTTATCTTCTAGCTCTAAGCCTCCCAGTCTTGTCCAAACTCAAACCTCAACTTCTCCTCTTAACCGAACGAACTAGGATGTAAAGAACTCCGCCTAGCTCTGCAAGAACCTCCTCCAAACATGCTATCACCACCACGAAGATCCCCTCGTGGCGTCCTCCACGCACACGTGAAGAGCGTCTCAAACCGCTTCCGTCTTCTCTCTCAACCGCTATGAAGCTCCCTCTCTAACTCTCTCTATGACTCGGTGCAAACTCTAGAAGGTTCAAGGGACGTATAGGTACTATTTATAAGCCTTTAGGGTCGAGTTCTAAGTGGACTAAACTCTCCCCACATGGAAACACCCGAGTTCTATACGAACTAAGCTTACTATGCTAAATCACGTCTGCCCAACATCATGCCTATCAGAATCCTACTAGGAAATTGATTAGGGTCCTAACATTCTAAATCGCAGCACCTGACCTAGATGCGTTTCAACACTCTAGACCAGAACTCACACTTAACAACCTATAACTCGCTAAAGGTCTGAGCTAAGGTTGCTAATGGGCCCTAATGGGCTTCCTGAAGTGCCAGTCATTACAAATTTAGTACTACCAAGTCTAGAATTATGTATAAAATTAAGCCATAAGCATATAATCAAAGATGCGACTGATGAACAAAGAACAAACAAGCAACACAAGGAACATCAGATTTACAATGGTTCCATTTCCCTTGAAGGGTCTACATATGCTACTCAACTCAATTAGACTTAACACTAATCCACTTGAATCTCTTCCTTCTGGTACAATTAGTTCAGATCAAACTCCCTAAATATCAAGTCTTTGAAAGGTTAACCCACTAAACTTACGTCTCCAATGCAGAACACATCTAGACCCCAAGGACCCCCTCTTCCCAAAGGGAGGAACTTACAAGATAGATGAAATATAAAAGAAACAACGCCAACCTAGTTGCTAAAATACATTGAGTTACAAGATAAATAGAATCTTTTTCAAAAAGAGAGCAAAAGAGAAGCAGTGAGAAAGGTTGACACTTTTCTTGATCTCAATGTTACGAAGAACCTAGGAGGAAGGAGGACATTAGTGAAGCTTGGATATAGCTCATAATCACGGATACCTCATCCGATTATGATCATTAAATTGGAGCTTGGCTCATGGATTTCAAATACATTGCCTTTGGGCTTTGACCTCCCTTATGGATGCTTAAAACATTGGCCCACAAAACTCTGCTTAGATTGCAATGTTCATAAGCACTACCTATTATAATTTCAAAATATCCTACAACAAACAAATATGTTATTGCAGTTGTCAAAATAACTAAATTTGGTCAGATAGGTTGAATAGTATTTTATTCACATATGAGGTAGGTTTGAATTCTACTGGTGGCATGGCCTTATTTTGCCACTGAAGAGGACTCCTTGGGAATGGCCGGTAATAATTTGAAAGAACATGGACTAGGTGTGTGAGAGTCCAAGTCAACTCTAACAATGTAGGTTCCACTTCTTGCATGACCGGTGGAAAGTCAAAGAATAAGTCATCACATGTCTCCCACCTTTCCTCTTGCCCTTATGAACAACTAGTTTTAAGAAGGCACTTTGCGCATGCATTGTTATTTTTAATTTTAATTTTAATTAGCATCCCTGCACTTGAAAAATTATAATTAAGTCATTGACCAATTTGTCAAAGAATGCACCCATATACCCAGTATTAGGATTGGTAATTTGAAATACACACAAACACAAGAAGATGGCTGTGTTAAATATAACTATATTAAAACATCAACCATTTGTGTCATAGTGACCTTCATATTGAAGACTCTTAGAAGTTTCAAACAAAATTAGTATTTATAGAATATCAATTAAATGACAAGAAACACTTCGCTATACATTTATAGATCTTTTGCCAAGACAAGCGGTAACTTGTCTATGTAAACAACATATCCATCATTTGTTAGTTTTTTCTTCAAGACATTAGTTGCGATAATATGGAGACTCTTTCTAGTATTTATTATTAGTATTAGGTGGCTTACAAGCCAATCAGATACTTTGTATTATTTAGTTATTAATAAAATGACTTTATTTCATTGTATATATAATTCGGTCTTGTTTATCGTTTCACGATGAAGTCCATGAACATGTGCAATGGTCTTCGTATTATGATGAGATTATAATTATGGGACTGAAGACTTGTAAATACATAGTCTTAATTGTTCCTAATCGGAGGATTTCTGAGGAGGGCATCAGACATCTGGATAGACTAGTACAAGTTTCTTCAGCTCATTTGATGAGGGTGACTGATTCTATAAGTCACTTGTATAGAGACACTATGTTGGACCTGTAGGTGCTCATTGGCGAATGAGTTTACTGAACTAATCTGATCATGAATCGTTGGATGGTAGTTACCTAATTGTTAACTAGCTCGATTCTTTTATCACGGTTGCGTGGATGGTCCTTAGACCTGAGACACCAAGGATACCTTGTTGGTAGGTCTCTAACCTTTGACTTTGACTAACGAATCCCTAACCATGTGTTCTCAATAAGTCAAGTGATCGGGTTCAGGGAGATGCCTCAAAGGTAATTGTGTGGTCAATACGGGATCATTCGGTCTCGGTAATAGGAGAGATAATGTTCCAGGAATGATGCGCTTAAGTCCCTGGCCAGGGCAGACTCTGTATCAAATAAGGGATTATCTGATATAGATTAGCAGCATCTGATTCAAATGAATCGACCGGCTAGGGTTTAAGGGTAAACCATACCCTACGTCGATTCGGGAACATTGCATAAATGAAGGATTATTTCCACGTGGTAACGAATGAGGAGAGGTTCCAATAGTGGGTTGCAGAAACCCCAATACCTTCTAAGATTATGCGGTGTTGCTTGGCATCCAACGTGATCGGAAGCCCGTCTGAATTTTTGTGAGACATTAAATTCGGCTGATTAATCAATATAAGGATATTAATTAATTAAGTGGGTCAGTAAAGAGTTACTGGACCTAATGGGCCATTAATTGGATTGGTATTTGGGCCTAGAGGGTTACACACAAAAGGTTTTCAAGTCGATGGATTATTTACGAGTTTTATGATAAGTGTTTCTGAAAAACCGCAAAACCACTTATTATAAAGAACCATTGCTAGGTCAGAGGCCAGCAACTCTGACCTAGCCGCCACCCCCCTCTCTCTCTTGGGCGCCCCTTCAGAGGCCACCCCGCCCGAAGGCTCAGCTCTGACTCCCGCCTGCTCCACTTCCTGTCCGACGGAAATTCTGAATTTAGCCAGATGAGATCTGTAGATGTTGCACCGAGTGAGGAAGCTATGATGATTCGTCGAGAGAAAGACCACGTGGATACTGCTAGAGGCCGGGCACCTGCGCGGCTTACGACATCGTACAGATGGAACCCGACGAACGCAGATTCGAATCCGTGCAAGGTAAAAATTTGATTTTTGCCTTTCAATTTTAATACCCGATATGGCGCGAATCCGACTTTTCTATCTGCTGCATTTTTCTCGAATCCGACACAACAAACCCAACATTTGTCATCTCAAGAAAACTTATGAACTTCACCATGGTCTTCAATGTAGTTGTATCTAGTAAACTTCTTTAGGGTAGAGCATTGCTTGATGGAACCCATGAAATATCTTTCCACCTAGATACATCATCATAGATAATGGACAAGAATACCTCAAGACGATAATGGTTAGGCTCAAGCTCAATCAAAAGCGCAGTTGCAACTTCATGTAGGTAGCTCAACATTTCCATGGATCTACTAACCGCCATGTAGCACATACTAAAGGCAATGATATCTCCTATACATACTCTTGTGATTAATCTAGATGTAGTTATGACCAAAAAAAGAAAGAAAAAAAAGGGAGCAGAAAAAAATCAGAGAGAAATTAAGAAGGACAAAATCATCATTTTCTAACTTTGATTAGCAAATAACTTGGCTTAATTATATTTATGTAATTGTAACCTAAAAGTAAGTCCTAATTTTGCAAAAGAATGAATGTGGGAAAGAATATTCCTTTAATAGATTGGATGTTCTATGATTTATCAATTTTATGTTTAGCAAAAAAGAATGAAATGATTCAATTATCAAACGATATTCCAACACCGATAATTGGATAAGCTCTTATTCCATTGCCAAAAGGGGCTAAATAGCTCGACCTAAGATGATTGTAACAAGGAGCATATAAAGCAGAATACAACTTTAGACATTACTTGCTTCCTCTTTGACAAAGCAAGGTTTGTATCTATCATTCATTTGCTCTTCTTCTCATAAAGATGGAACAACAGTCCACCCACTAGCATCTTGTGATTCTACTATGGAAACTAGACAAAGGGAGGCATATATGAGTTGAACATGACTAAAAGAAGAAAAAAGAGGGGAATGAAGGAAAGAACATGAGAAGAAGGAATAGAATATACTATATAGATTTTTCACTTTTCAATCCTTACAATATTTTCAGTATTTTTTGTTAGTCCTTGCAATCTTTACATTTATTTAAAAGATACTTGCAAAATACATGTGCTGATCTAAAGAACTTCCTTTTTGGGGACATTTTTGTCCGAACATAAGTTAACGGTTTAGAGAAGGAATATTAACTGCATCATTAACAGAGGTTAACCACAAGATATTTTTACCAAATATTGTGATGCGGTGAGGTTATTTATACTAATATAAAAGAGCTAGAGAAATTCTGCAATAAAAAATTGAGAGAGTTATGTTTGCAAAACATCAATTATTTTAATCCTCCCACAATCTCTGACCCTCCTTAAAGAAACCTCTCCAATTAGCAATCGTAAAAGAAAATAAATATTTACGAATATTCCTTCTATGATCCATATCTCTATTAGAATATACCAAGATTATCCTACTTTTTGTGGTTGCTAATTAGGGGAGCTTTTTAAGGAGAATTCAAAGTTTGTGGGGGTTTCAAGTTAAAGATGAAGATTGTAGGAGCTAATATGGAATATAAAAATATTGTAAAGATTGAAAAGTAGGAAATCCATTATATATACATCGAATGGATGTATCCTTGGATAGATTCTAATTGAGATGAACATTTTCTTGGATAAACTTGATGCTGACTTGAGATCAAAGACTCCATAGAGGCCGTACAATAGCATGAAGAGTGAATGAAAAACTGTGCAATCATGAGAGAACTAGAGCAGAGATACATGATGCCTTTCTAAGAATGGTGTGGTTAGTGGAGGAGAAAAGGATAGCATATGAGGAGCATCCATAGCAAGCTAGGAGTTTTCTTCATATAGGAAAGACGATGTTTGTGGCATGCATAGATGTACGGAAAACGATAAATAAACCAAACTAGGAACACAATATAGATTAAGAGAATAATCATAAAAAACTCCTAAAACCTGAATTAGGAATGAGAAAACCCTAATGGACATCTATTATATGTCATAGACATGTATAGATGGATGTCTCTGTAGAAACATGAAGAACCAACACTCCCACCATAAACACATGGTGCCTTGTGCCATAGCCATACTACATTGCCCAATGCCCCAGCCTTTGTTTCCTAGCTCTTGTTGCTTGTAGAGTGAATAGCCTCTTGCCGCTCCCAAACTCTATCATTTTCCTTCCCTCCACTACGACAAGCATTAGATTCCTTCCATTTGCATCTAGGGGGAGAGATCTGTAGACCCACTCCACCTCCAATCATTTTCTTGTGTTTCACCTATAGTTACAAAATCCTCCCTTCATCCACATTCTTCTTATTTGACATTGAATTTTGCAAAAACATCATTGAACTTCCCACTGCCGTTGAGACCGTTTGGGTGACTACCATTGGAAGTTGGCATGTGGTGATGTGGCTCATGTAATGGCTTAGCAGAGGCACTACTTGCCATAACACTGATAGCTAGAGAAGAACTTCTACCTATTTGAAGAAAGGCCTCCTCTATTGTTGAGTCATGTGCATGCCTATGAAAAAATATATTGAGGTGCATATACAAATGATATTTGTAAGGAAATCGTGTCAAAAAATGCAACAAAATTAAACCTTTAAAATGGTTTCCTTGTCCCTGATCAATTTTGAATATGATAAACCAACATAAGAACAGGGTAAAGATCAGATCTTTGCCTTTGTGGAGACTATGGATATCCAAAATCCAATGTAAAAGTAGTCCCAATATGTGTCGCACAGACATTTGGCTGCTAGTGGTACCCACATGAGCTCTCGACAAATAATGGACATCTCATGCGCACCATGAAATGATTCCATGGCCGATAGATTCTCCATGGATGGAGAATGGATCTCTAGAAGTGGGGAAATAGAGCTAGCTAGGGATCCTTGAAGGGGGCAGCTTGGAGAGAGAGAGAGAGAGAGAGAGAGAGAGAGAGAGAGAGAGAGAGAGAGAGAGAGAGAGAGAGAGAGAGAAGTCCTATTGCTTGGCCAAGGTTTCTCTCTCGCCCTGTTTGTATAGGCAACTGAACAAATTTTCATAAAATCTCATTTTTCTAAAATCTTAACTTTTATATAACTCTCTAAAGTCTCATGTTTCTAAAATCTCTTGCGTGTGTGATCCTCTAGGTCTAACATCGAGCTGGCAATGTGTAAGGACCTAATCAACTTACTGGCCCAATAATTGTGCTAGTTGGTAGACTTCCTAGGAAGGTCACCCATCCTGAAACTTCTCCTAAACGAGCACGCTTAACTTTGGAGAACTTTCAACTCGAACTCCGAAAAATGGTCAACCAGTGTTGTTGGTAGTCCATTTAGTCTACGTAACATATTCTTATACAATCTACCCCCCTTAGAAGCCCAACGTCCTCGTCAAGATCATATTACATATAACTCACAACCAATCCACCAGGCAGGTAGGATTCTAGAGGTAGCGTCCACAGGCTTAAGAGATGGCTCCCACTATGCGCCTTCACACTCTAGGAAAGTCCTTTCATGGTGTAGTAGTTTGTCCTGTGTGGCACTTAGCTCCCACACTTCCGGCTAGTTTTTTGCTTTGATATCATTTGTAATGACCCAATCAGCTAATTGGCCTAATAACTGTGCTAGTTCATAGACTTCCCAAGAAGGTCCCCTATCCTGAGACTTCTTCCAAGTTCCAACTGAGCACGCTTAACTTCAGAGTTCTTTCAACTCGAGCTCTAAAAAATGGCTAACCGGTGTTATTGGTAGTCTACTGATTTAGTCTACTTAACATATTATTATATGGGGTATTACACAATGAGCCTAATACTATTAGAACTCCTTCTAATATTATTTAATTCTATCAAAACACTTTTCAATGTCGAATCTAGTTACCACTTAACTCTATACCAATCCATCAACATGCTTAATTGGTTTTGGCTCACAGATCATTATTAGCTCAAGAAATGCACTGTGACCACCCAGATGATAAGGGATTCATAATATGATTGGAACCTTTCCATCTACACGTATCGTATAACTATAGTCTCTCATTCCTACAATGATGTTGATTGAATCCAGAGTATAGTTGTACTGTTAAACTCCCACTATCCGATCTAATAGGTTGCATGCTCACTAATCTCATACTAGAAATTTCTCTCTTGTGAGATATTCAACCCGGGCTTCCGATTTATCTGAGCTTGACTCTACACAACATTCTTTCTCAACTATGTTGAGAGTGAATGATTCCTTATTGAACACT
Source organism: Zantedeschia hybrid cultivar (assembly GCA_030544215.1). Taxonomy (NCBI): domain Eukaryota; kingdom Viridiplantae; phylum Streptophyta; class Magnoliopsida; order Alismatales; family Araceae; genus Zantedeschia; species Zantedeschia hybrid cultivar. The sequence goes on along the minus strand of JARZZO010000013.1, from coordinate 5,320,459 downwards.
CAATCACCTTTGTGAGAATCACACTAAACTTGAATACAAGACCATACTGAATCTTATGATAAAGGCCCATACTTCAAAGTATCGAAGTCTGGTGATCTGCACACAAGGTGTCCTTGGTGTCTTAGGTCAAAGGACTAGTTACACAATTGTGATATGAAACTTCTTGATTGATAGTTAGGCATAATAACCATTTAGGTGTATTGGATCAATTTTATGAACTCATTATTTTAATGAGCACCTATACTAATAGTTTAGTGTCTCTATACAAGTGGTTTATCAAAACAACTGCCTTCATCATATGAGCATATATAAAGTGTACTTGCGTATCTAGATAATTTGATGTCCTTCTTAAATATCCTTTGGCTAGGAACATTTAGAACTTAATGTTTGAATAAGATTCGATCTGATAATTATGATCTCATCATGATTTAATCTTTATCGCACAAGTTTACAGACTTCACTATGTACACGTCATGTTTGCAAAATTAATTACACATAATAAATAGATTATCATTTATTAAATCGAATAAGAATATGTAAACAATGGCCCCGTCGTATCATATATAATTGGCCTTGTAGGGCACCAACTTCTTTCATTCTTTCCACTTGCACTAAACCCAATCACCTACATGTTGAAACACTATTAGCTTGAAGTGCCTCTCATACATAACCTAAGATGGAGGCTTAGTTAGTCGATCTACTATTGTCTTCTGAAGAAACCCTTTCCAATATTACATCTCCTTTGTTGATAATCTCTTTAATCAAGTGAAAATGTCACATGATATGTTTGGACTTCTGATGAGACCTTGGTTCCTTGACTTGAGCTTTAGCCTCATTATTATTATAGAATAAGGGGACAAGCTTAAGGAACAATTCCAAGCTCAGAGATGAACTTCTTCATCTAGAAAGCCTGCTTGGTTGCTTTCATAGCTACAATTTGTTCCACCTCCATAGTAGAATTAGCAATGATTTTTTGTTTGGAACCCTTCCAATTCACTGCACCTCCATCCAAGGTAATCACGTACCCTAATATGGACTTGCTATCATCAACATTTGACCGAAAGTTAGAGTCAATAAAACCTTCAAGCTTCAAAGTAGATCCTCTATAAACTAGAAACAAATTCTCCTTTTTAAGCACTTGAGGATATATTTCATGATCTTCTAGTGTTCTTTACTTGGATCCACCTAATACCTACTCATAAAACTTAAAGCATGATTTATATCAGGCCTTGTATATATCATAGCATACACTATAGAGCTTATACCTAATGCATAAGGAATTGTACTCGTATGCTCCCTCTCTTTGAGCGTCTTAGGACACATCGCCTTAGAGAGGTAAATTCCATGTCTTATCGATATGAGGCTCTTCTTGGAATTTTTTTATGTTAAACATTTGAACAATTTGAACACCTAATGATTCTAACAACTGATTGCAGAGTTTATCATTTGTACCTTTCAATTCATAGATGTGGATCTCGAACCTATGAATGGCGATATTTTCAATACTCACAAAGAAAAAATGAAGTGTCTTGGACAAAAAGAAATGAAGTGGCTTAGACAAAAAAGATAAGGGCCTTGGACAAAAAGAAACAGTTAAAAGCATTCATGATATGTATATGGATGAGTCAAATTACTTATCCCTCAATTTATTAGTGAACTCTCTCTTCAATGATTGCAAAAGATGTTTCACTAAAAATATTCTTGTTATTTCTTCGACTTATAGTCCCCAAAAAGTGGATCCCGCTCTAGTAGCTCTAAATAAATCAAATACATGCATTAAGATACGAAGAATTCTTATTCCACAACGACGAAAGCACCTTTTCATTCTTTCATATATTAGGACAATGGTGTCTATGCACATGGATTAGGACAAGCTTAGCATCTTATTAACTCTATCTCTATAGAACATTATCCCTAAGATGTAGGATACTTCACCCAAACCTTTCATGGAATTTTTTTTCAATAGCCAAACCTTATCTAATGATAACATACCTACACCATTAGTATGTCATCCATATACAAAACCAGAAATGTGACAATACTCCCGTTAGCCTACTTGTACGCACATGGATCATCTTCATTCTTAATGAAATAATAAGATTTGATCGCCTTAATAAATCTTATATTCCAACTATAGGAATCCTATTTCAATCCACAAATAGATCTTTAAAATTTGCTTACCATATTTGAGAATTCCTTGGAAGTGAAACCTTTATGCTATATGCACCTTTTTCTCAAGATTTCTATTGAGGAACACAATCTTCACATCTATTTTTTCATATCTCATAATCATGATATGCGGCAATGTCGAGAAGTGTAACGACCCGTCACCCTATAATCGGGGATCCGATTACTAAATGAGTACCGAATCATTAAAATTTGGAGCCAAACCAGGATCTCGATAAGTCTGAGAAATAAATGATAAACTAAGCTAAACATTCCACATCACATCGAATTGTAAAGGAAGTGCAGGAATTAAAAATTATTACAATTCGACTCGACTCAGCAAATAATTACATATTCCAACTGAAAAGAAATAATTAAGCATACATGCCTGAAAGGAAAATGACAACTATATCGAGGCATACCCCGGAACGATGGCCGCTGGTGCGTAACCCGGGACAACACCCTCCATGCTACACCTGCTTAGAACCCTCACCTGAAAACCTTAGGGGTGAATCTCATCGAAATAGACTCAGTAGAGATCCTTCGATCCCCACCACCCACTTACTCACCCATAAGTGCAACAATGCAAATATAGGTAATTTAAATACATAAAGCAGTAAACACAACTCCCAAAGATTCCCAAATTCCGATATAAAACACATGCATTCGTAAATGCAACATGCACAACTCTGAAACCACCCCACCATGGAGTCCACAACCAGGGTCTTGGCTAAACACACAAACCACGCGGCCGAATGCGAAAAACACCGACCCGCTGGGACCAAACAACAACCTCTCGGATAGCGCGTTGGCTACTTCGGCCTGTCTAGCTCTAGGTGGTTTTGCTTCCCCCAACACGAGTGACACTCCGAATGTACCACTTCCACACCGGTACAAGCTATACCCCGGGGTACACCAGGTGACCTTCTCTCTAGGCGTCACCCCACCACTCCTACATCGGCGCCGTGTCAGTCCCACACCGACACAGGGTGCCTAAGCACTAACGACTGTCACTCTAGGTCCACGGTCGCACGAAACACAACACAGTGCGATCCGATCACGTAGAAATCCTCGTCCCCGAGTATGTTTTCAAGTATGCAATTAACCAAACTGTCTAACAATGTAAACACATGTTAATTGCATGGATTAATAAGATTCTGTCTTGAATCGCGTCGCCCGTGGACGACGTCATTTAAGACCCCTAAATTGGTTCATACGAAAACTGGCCTCAGAAGATGGCCTAAATCGCGTTGCCCCTGGCAGCCGCCATTTAAAATGGCGTCACTGTCCCTAGACGCCATTCAATACAGAGACATAATCCCTTGATCTGGGCTAAATCGCATCTCGGGTCGAAGCTGCCATTTAAAATGGTGTCGCTGTCCCAGACGCTATTTAGCACTCGCAGACAGGTTCCCCCTCTGGCCTCCCCCGAGTCACAAAGTGGGATTTCTCCTCCAAACCGCACAAAACATCAAAAATAGAGAAGGTAGGGGAGAAGCCTAATCATTTTCATAAAGAACTCCTTAGAACATGCTTTATACCCCAGAAGCACCCATACATATTTCATGCTTTCAAAATGGGAAAATCATAGTTTTAAACATAACACTGCGAGGATCGTCACCCTATCGGTTACTTGAATTCCTCCGAGCTCCAAGCTGTTGAACCACCATGTCACAAGCCGCCGCCGGTACTGCCGTGGACGCCGTTACTCCACCGGGACGTCGGCCGCTGTCCAAAGAAAAATGCACTGCGGAGGAGATGGTGACGGTAGTAGTGGAAGTTAGGAGGTTGATGGAATGGAGGGATAGGAGGAATGGGGAAAGGAAAGGAAGGAGAAGGGGAAGAGGGAGCGGATGGGTCGGAGAGAGGGAGGAGAGAGAAGAGAATGAGAGAAATGAGGGAAAGGAGGGAGGGTTCGTAGGGTCAAACCGAAACTAGCTAAAATGCGTCGTCCAAGACCGACGCCAATCAGATGACACGACAGGGTCATGTTTGGATCGCAGTGTCCGGATCCGATCGAAAAACGCAGCGGAATAATAAGTTTGGGATCGGATCCGTCCCGTTTTGATCGTTAAATAAAGCCGGGAAAAATTGAGTTCACCTTGCGCGGATTCGAATCCGCGTCCGTTTTTTGGTTCCGTCGGAGCGATGCCGCAAGTCGCGCAGATGCTTGACCTCTAGCGGTATCCACGCGGTTCTCCTCGCGATGGATCGTCCTCGCTTCCTCGCTCGCTGCGACGTTCGAAGATCCCGTCTGACTGCGCGTAATCCGCCGCGACATGCGGATTCGGAATCCCCGTCGAACGGAAGGTGGAGCAGTTGGGAACCGCACGCCCAGAGGAAAGAGAAAGTGGGGAAGAACGAATGACGGCTAGGTCAGGGTTGCTGGCCCCGGACGTAGAATCCGTTCTTTTATAAGAAGTCAGTTTGCGGTTTTTCATAAAAACCCAGACTTATCCGAAATCCTGTCGGATTATCCATCGACTTGAAAACCATTTGCGTGTGACCCTCTAGGCCCAAATGTCAGTCCAGTTAATAGCCCATTAAGTCCAGTAACCCTTTACTGACCCACTGAATTAATTAATATCCTTATATTCAATTAATCAACAGAATTTAATGTCCTACAATAAATTCGGACGGACTGCCGATCACGTTGGATGCCAAGCAACATCGCGTGATCCTGGATGGCACTGGGGTTATTGCAACCCTCTATTGGAACCTTTCTGTCATCGGTTAGCGCGCGGATATAATCCTTCATCCGTGCAATGTTCCCGAATCGACCTAGGGCATGGTTTACTGTTAAACCCTATTTGGTCGATTCACTTGAATCAGATGCCGCTAATATGAATCCGATAACTCTTTATCGATTATAGAGTCCGCCTTGGCCAGGGACTTTAAGCGCATCATTCCCGGAACATTCTCTCTCAAACAACCGAGAGCGGATAATCCCATATTGAACACACAATTACCTTCGAGGGCATTTCCCTGAACCCGATTGCTTGACTTATTGATAACCCATGGTTAAGGATTCGTTCATCAAGGTCAAAGCTCAAAAACCTACCAACAAGATATCTTTGGAGTGTCAGGTCCAAGGATCATCTACGCAACCGTGACAAATGAATCAAGCTGGTTAACAGTGAGGTGATTACTATCCAGCGATTCATGGTCGGATCAGTTCAGTGAACTCATTCACCAATGAGCACCTATAGGTTAAACATAGTGTCTCCACACAAGTGACTTATGGGATCAGTCACCCTCATCATATAAGATGAAGTAACCTATACTAGTCTATCCGGATGTTCGATGTCCTATCTCAAACATCCAATGACTAGGAACAATTAAGAACATGTGTTTATAAGTCTTCGGTCCCGTAATTATGATCTCATCATAATCCGAAGATTATTGCACATGTTCATGGACTTCATCGTGATATGATAAACACAGATCGAATTAATTACACACAATGAATTATTGTCATTTATTAATAATCTGAATATGTACACAATATCGGATTGGCTTTGAGACCATCTAATACTAACAATCTCCCACTTGGACTAAAGCCAATCACTTTTATACAAAATACCCATATTCTCTAAGTGACGCTCAAAAACATTTTGAGACAAAGGCTTTGTAAGTGGATCTGCTATGTTGTCGGCTGAGGGAACTCTTTCCATCACGACATCTCCTCGAGCTATAATCTCTCTGATCAGATGAAAGCGTCGTAGAATGTGCTTCGACTTCTGATGAGATCTCGGCTCTTTCGCTTGAGCAATCGCCCCATTGTTGTCACACAGCAGTAGGACGGGACCAGATATGCTTTCCACCACACCAAGATCGCCGATGAATTTCTTCATCCATACAGCTTCCTTGGCGGCTTTAGCAGCAACAATATACCCGGCTTCCGTTGTTGAATCAGCAGTGGTTTCCTGCTTGGAACTTTTCCAGCTCATTGCTCCCCCGTTGAGTGTGAAAATAAAACCTGATGTTGACTTGCTGTCGTCAGGATCAGACTGAAAACTCGAGTCAGTGTATCCTTGCAGCTTTAAGTCTCCTCCTCCATAGACTAGAAATAGATCCTTAGTCCTTCTCAAGAACTTAAGGATGTATTTCACAGCCTTCCCGTGTTCATTATCTGGATCTGCCTGATGTCTGCTCGTAACACTTAGAGCATATGCTACATCAGGTCTGGTACATAGCATGGCATACATGATGGACCCTATGGCAGAAGCATAGGGGACTTTATCCATCACTGCCCTCTCTTCAGGTGTCTTGGGAGACTGACCTTTAGAGAGTGAAATTCCATGTCTCATCGGTATGAGACCTCTCTTGGAATTTTCCATGCCAAACCTTTTGACAATGGTTTCTATGTACATGGATTGGGTTAAAGCTAGCATTTTCTTTGATCTATCTCTATAGATCCGTATTCCTAATATGTAAGATGCTTCTCCCAAATCCTTCATGGAGAAGTTCTTTGACAGCCATATCTTTACTGATGACATCATTCCTACATCATTCCCAATGAGTAGGATGTCGTCAACGTAAAGAACCAGAAATGTGATTGCGCTCCCACTATTTTTCTTGTATACATAGGGCTCATCTTCATTCTTAATGAAGCCATAAGATTTGATCGCTTCATCAAATCTTATGTTCCAGCTTCGGGATGCTTGCTTCAGTCCATAAATAGACCTCTGCAACTTGCATACTATGTCTGGAGATTCTTTGGATGTGAATCATTCTGGTTGTATCATATACACCTCCTCCTTAAGGTTTCCATTGAAGAAGGCAGTCTTCACATCCATCTACCAGATTTCATAATCATGGTAGGCAGCAATGGCGAGAAGAATTCTGATGGACTTAATCATAGCAACAGGTGAAAAGGTTTCGTCATAATCAACACATTGTCTTTGACGATAGCCTTTCGCCACTAATCTTGCTTTATAAGTCTCAATACGTCCATCTGCACCGATCTTTCTTTTAAAGATCCATTTGCAACCGATAGGTACTATACCATCGGGTAAATCCACCAAGTTCCAAACTTGGTTGATGTACTTGGACTGTATTTCAGAATTCATGGCTTCCCGCCATTTCCCGGCCTCTGGACTTTCAATGGCCTCCTGGTAAGTCTTAGGATCATCATCCTCATTATAGAGTATCCTTGAACCATCCAAATTAATATGTCCCACATATCTTTCTGGTGGTTTAGGTACTCTTTCAAACCTGCGAGGTTCATGTGTATCATTTTGAACAGGTTCAGAAACTGACAGTTCATCTGATGAACCATTGCCAGTTTGTGGGTCTGGAACTTCTTCCAGAATTATTTTACTCCCACTGTCCTTTTGGAGAATATTATCTTTTTCCAGAAAGACAGCTCTCCTGGCCACAAACACCTTTTTTTTGCCAGGATGATAAAAGTAATATCCATAAGTTTCCTTTGGATATCCCACAAATCTGCATTTGTCAGTTTTGGATTCCAGCTTATCTGCGTCATGTCTTTTAACATGAGCAGGACATCCCAGACTTTAACATGTTTAAGGTATGGTTTCCTTCCATTCCATATCTCATATGGAGTGGTCTCAACAGATTTGCTGGGTACCTTGTTCAGGATATACATAGCCGAGCTAAGTGCATATCCCCATAAGGACACTGGTAATTTGGACATGCTGATCATGGATCGCACTATTTCCATTAATGTGCAATTTCTCCTTTCTGATATACCATTCATCTGAGGTGTATAAGGAGGTGTAAGCTGAGAAAGGATACCATTATCCTTTAAGTATTTAATGAACTCAGTACTCAAGTATTCACCACCCCGATCAGATCGGATGGTTTTTATACTCCTTCCTGTTTGTTTTTCTACTTCATTCTTAAATTCTCTGAATTTCTCAAAGGCTTCAGATTTATACTTCAATAAGTATACATATCCAAATCTTGAGTAATCATCAGTGAATGTAATGAAGTATGAGAAACCACCAATGGCTTGGGTTGACATAGGACCACATACATCTGAATGTATGAGTTCTAATATGCCTTTAGCTCGTTCTCCAGTTCCACTAAATGAAGACTTAGCCATTTTACCCATTAAACATGATTCACAGGTTGCATATGATTCATAATCAAATGGATCCAAATATCCATCTTTATGCAACCTTTGGAGTTTGTTTTCACCAATATGTCCAAGCCTACAATGCCACAAGTAGGCTTTGTTCATTTCATACTTATTTCTTTTAATTGAAGAACCGATATGTAAATTATCATGAGACACATTCACTAGATACAAACCATTAGATAAAATAGCAGAAGCTATTAATTTATTTCTGAAATAAATTGAACAACTATTGTTCCCAAAATTTAAATTGTATCTAATTCTATCTAAACATGAAATAGAAATGATGTTCCTTATTATGCTAGGTACATAATAACATTCATCTAATAAAAACGTGTCTCCGGATGGTAGCTTAAGCTTCACTGTCCCCACAGTGATCGCTGCAACTCTTGCGCCGTTACCTAGTGTCAGCTTCACCTCGCCGGTCCTCAGCTTACGCCTTCTTATCAGTGTCTGCACAGAATTGCAGATATGAGATACACATCCAGTATCTAATACCCATGATGTACAATCTCTTATTGACAAGTTTACATCTATCATATAGATACCTGAAGCGTCCTGCTGCTTCACAGTTCCTTGAGCCTTGTCCTTGAGGTATTCCTTGCAATTCCTCTTCCAATGCCCTTTCTGGTGACAGTAGAAGCAATCACCTTTCTCAGCACTTTTACCCTTGTCTTTCTTGGTGACCTTTGCCTTTCTCTGAACCTTGTTCTTATTCTTTCGAAAAGCTTAGACTGCAAGTCTTTTTCTGTTGGTCTTACCAACCATTAGGACTTGGGGTTTATCCTTCACAAGGTTCCCCTCAGCAGTTTTCAACATGTTCAGCAGTTCAGCTAAGGTGGCCTAGATCTTGTTCATGTTAAAATTAACGATGAACTGAGCATATGACGGTGGAAGTGAAGACAACACGAGGTCTGTGTGCATCTCCTTGGGAAGTGTAATCCCAAGAGCATCCAGCCTCTCTACCCACTCAATCATCTTCAGCACGTGATTATGTACTGAAGTTCCCTCTGCCATCTGAGTCTTGAACAGATTCTTCGATATCTCATATCGTTCGATTCTGCTCTACTCACCAAAGAGCTCTTTCAAATAGAGCATGCTGGATCTAGTATCCATCTCTTCATGTTGCTTCTGCAACTCATTGCTCATAGAGGCTAACATATAGCATTGGGCCATAGTGGAATCCTCCTTCCATTTTTCATACGCTATCATTTCCTCTTCTGGAGCATCTAATGCTGGTTTAGCAGGAGGTTCAGTATCCAAGACGTAGGCAATCTGCTCAGACCTGAGGACTATCTTCAGGTTTCTGAGCCAGTCTGAGTAATTGGTGCCTGTCAAACGGTTGGCATCAAGTATGCCTCGCAATGGGTTATGGTGCGACATTCTCGCCTACAGGAGATAATCAATTGATAATTAGCAGATATTCATATTAACTAAAACAAGATATGGTCTTTTATTATCTAGTTTTAATCCCACTAATTTTCGACGGACTGTATAACCTTCAGATATACAGAACGGGAGACGCCGACTGTCTCCTAGTGGGGATCAGAATCTCCAAGCATCACAGTATGACCTCGGGTAAACACATAGTATCATACTGCTATCTCAGAGCAATCATCTCATGATAATTGCAACTCCTTGCAATATCCGATCGTACTTCAGCTCCCAAGTTTAATGGTCCCGGGTAAACACAGTAGACCATTATCCCCGGTCTAAACTTTACCATCAATACGTGACAGAGTAAAGTAGAAATATAGTTTCCGGGTAAACACATGGATGACTATATTGTTCCTCTACTCTTATCGAAAGGCATCTAATGCCCTGATCAACATTCCTCTCAACAGACAATGGCAGACCTCGGGTAAACACATAGTATCTGCCATGACTGAATTAAGTTCCATTGATCATATTGATGGAGAGCCACGCGGTGCATTCTCAATGACTCGCACTACGGCTTAGAGTTTATTACGAAGGTTTTACTTATTTTGTTTGGTCTCATCCTAGGCGATAGTATTAAATATATCGAATATATATAAATACTAATAACCTATCAAATATTTAAGCACACACATCACATACATGTCATTAGTGTGGTCATGGACGACACTGCGGTTTGACTTGAGCCAGACAGTCAAACACACACACACACAATATAATAACTTATATCATGAGTCTGCAAACCCATGGATTCAATGAACTCCTTCATTTTCATCTGGTCAGCAGTTGTGGATCATCCTCGTTCCGCGCGCATCCACCTCGATCAAATTACATTGTAATTTCCAATTACATGATAATTCAGAAGAGGAAGCCTTATGGCGATTACATCGAGGAGGAAGGTAAAAGTACAATTGAATATGAGAGGGAGAGGTTCGCAGACCTCTATTTATTAATAGACAATAAACCACACAATCACATTCCACATCCACAATTATGCTCGTCTATGACCACCATGTGTTTTATTAAACAAACCACACATGAATAGCGCATCAAATGGCTAAATTAAAATTTTCGAAAATAATAATAATTTTGGTTTCATAAAACCAGGGACCAAACAAAATTTGGATTTAGGATTTTCGAAAACTTTAGTATTTATTTCAAGCATGCTAATTTAAATCCAATTTAAACAAGCAAATTAATAACACATCAAATATGCATTAAAATCTAAAATTAATGGCTTCAGAAATATTCCATGCTCAATTTGAACAATTCAAATATTTATGGGCATATTTAACAATTAAATATAATAATTAATCTAACAACTTAGATTAATAATTTTGAATTAACAACATTTGTTAATTGCTTGTGAAAATATCATAATCCAATCATTATGGCCCCAAAAATTAATAATTTAAAATTTATTATTAAAATCACATTTTAATAATAAAACGAAATTAAATTAATTTTAAAAAACCCCCCAAATAATTTAAACTAATTAAATGGGGAGGGGGGGTTAAAGGGCTCAGCCCTGCTGCGCCCTGGCTCGGGCCGCCTGGCACGAGCCAGGGCCCAGCCGGGCCGGGTCCGGTCGGCGGCTGGGGAAACCCTAGCCGCCCGGCCGAACCGCCCGAGGGTGCAGGGAACCCGACAACGCTGCCCCTTCTTTGGGGTCTTCTCCGGCGCCGATCCCAGCGCCGGCCGGGCACCGCTCCATGCCGCCGGCGAAGCCCTTTGCGCCGGCGAGGTCCAGTGACCGGCAGTGGCCCTAGAGGTCCTCCGGAAAGGGGTTTATTCGCCCCCCTTTTTCCTCCAAGAATCCTGTTTTTGCAGGTTTCTCAAACCCGTGGGGAGGAAGAAGAAGGTCCATGGCCGTTCTTCTGCGGCTTCCCATGCCACCAACAACTCGACCAGGGTCATTGGGCATGATTTACAGCGATTAGAACCCCTTAAAATCCATCTTTATGGATCCGACCATATCAAAACCACCCCGTTCTTCGTCCAACGAAGAACACGACGAATAACCCCCAAAAATAAAATTTTCTTCAGATTTAAATCGCGATCTCATCGCAGTAATCATCTAATGATTATAAATCTTTCAAGAACATAAATTTAAGCATGGAATAAATTCAAAAACCATAAATTTTAGAGACCGAAACGGCGAAAACACAGTGGAACCTGGCTCTGATACCACTGTTGGGATCGCTGTCTCGGGATCCGACTGAAAAACGCAGCGGAATAATAAGTTCGAGATCGGATCCGCCCCGTTTCGATCGTTAAAATAAAGCCGGGGAAAATTGAGTTCACCTTGCGCGGATTCGAATCCATGTCCGTTTTCTGGTTCCGTCGGAGCGATGCCGCAAGTCGCGCAGATGCCCGACCTCTAGCGGTATCCACGCGGTTCTCCTCGCGATGGATCGTCCTCGCTTCCTCGGTCGCTGCGGCGGTCGAAGATCCCGTCTGACTGCGCGTAATCCACCGCGACATGCGGATTCGGAATCCCCGTTGAACGGAAGGTGGAGCAGTTGGGAACCGCACGCCCAGAGGAAAGGGAAAGTGGGGAAGAACGAATGACGGCTAGGTCAGGGTTGCTGGCCTCGGACGTAGAATCCGTTGTTTTATAAGAAGTCAGTTTGCGGTTTGTCATAAAAACCCAGACTTATCCGAAATCTTGTCGGATTATCCATCGACTTGAAAACCATTTGCGTGTGACCCTTTAGGCCCAAATGCCAGTCCAGTTAATAGCTCATTAAGTCCAGTAACCCTTTACTGACCCACTGAATTAATTAATATCCTTATATTCAATTAATCAGCTGAATTTAATGTCCCACAATAAATTCGGACGGACTGCCGATCACGTTGGATGCCAAGCAACATCGCGTGAGCTTGGATGACACTGGGGTTATTGCAACCCTTTATTGGAACCTTTCTGTCATCGGTTAGCGCACAGATATAATCTTTCATCCGTGCAATGTTCCCGAATCGACCTAGGGCATGGTTTACTGTTAAACCCTATTTGGTCGATTCACTTGAATCAGATGCCGCTAATCTGAATTCGATAACTCTTTATCGATTACAGAGTCCGCCCTGGCCAGGGACTTTAAGGGCATCATTCCCGGAACATTCTCTCTCAAACAATTGAGAGCGGATGATCCCGTATTGAACACACAATTACCTTCGAGGGCATTTCTCTGAACCCGATCGCTTGACTTATTGATAACCCATGGTTAGGGATTCGTTCGTCAAGGTCAAAGCTCAAAAACCTACCAACAAGATATCTTTGGAGTGTCAGGTCCAAGGATCATCCACGCAACCGTGACAAATGAATCAAGCTGGTTAACAGTGAGGTGATTACCATCCAGCGATTCATGGTCGGATCAGTTCAGTGAACTCATTCACCAATGAGCACCTATAGGTTCAACGTAGTGTCTCCACACAAGTGACTTATGGGATCAGTCACCCTCATCATATGAGCTGAAGTAACCTATACTAGTCTATCCGGATGTTCGATGTCCTATCTCAAACATCCTATGACTAGGAACAATTAAGAACATGCGTTTATAAGTCTTCGGTTCCGTAATTATGATCTCATCATAATCCGAAGACTATTGAACATGTTCATGGACTTCATCGTGATATGATAAACACATATCGAATTAATTACACACAATGAATTATTGTCATTTATTAATAATCTGAATATGTACACAGTATCGGATTGGCCTTGAGACCATCTAATACTAACAGGTCATACACTGACAGACCTCTAAATGGCGTCGATTATGCAAGACGCTATTCAGACGATAAGACTAGGGCCGTACTCTCGCGGCCTAAAACTGGCCCACGTGGCACATTCTAAAAAACGTTCCCCTAACCAGATGCCGTTTGAACCGCATCGAGCAAGTTCGACGCGAAAAAAGAACCTATGCCAAAACCTCACAAGGGCCCAAACCAAGGGGTCTGACACCGAAACTGACCCGATAACCGGATCCGAAACCTCAATCCTTACAAGAAGAATTCTAATAGACTTGATAATGGCAGGTGGCGAAAACATTTTGCCATAGTCAACACTTTGTCTTTAATGTTAACCTTTCACAACTAGTATGTATCGATCGATCCATCAACTCCTATTTTTCGCTAAAGATTTACTTACATCCAATAGGTACAATACCCTCTAATGGACCCATCATGTTCTAAACTTGGTTGAAGTACATGGAACTCATTTCAGAATTTATGTCCTCAAGCCATTTCTTAAAGTCAATACAATTTATTGCCTCCTCATAGGTCTTGGAATCCTTATCCTAATTGTAAAGAACGTTTCGTTCTCAGATTTGTCCCACATATCTCTTAGGTCGTATTGTCACTTAAGAAGACCCAAGTATAATTGGTATGTGTCATTTAATAAGTTCCTGAGATGTTATTTTAAGTACATTATTTTGTGATTCTAAAACTTCTTCTAGATCTATCTTACTCTTAATGTTTTCTTCAAAGATATGTTCCTTTTCTAAAAACATGGCATATTTAGTGACAAACACCCTTGGATTGCTAGGCTGGTAGAAATAATACACATAAGTCTTCCCTTTCCATATCTCATATGGAGTGGAAGTCATTGATTTTGGCAGAAGATTGTTCAACATGCAGTCATAGTCTCCAGAGCCTAATCCCAAGGTGACAAGGGTAAATTGGCAAAGTGCATCATGGACTGTACCATGTCCAATAGTGTATGATTCCTCATTTTAGATACACCATTCAATTGAGGTGCATATAAAGGCTCCATTGTCAGAGGATCCTATTGTAATGCCGTTGATCTGATTCGGTCCTTAGACTCTCATCGGAAAACAAGCATAACAATACCATCAAGATAATCCAAATTATTATTATAAAGCCAAAACCATATTCACTAATAGCATTGTACAAATCTCTTAAGAATCAACTCTTAAACCTCAGTAAAAAAAATTACATTCCACTCTCCAAAATCCTACTACATAGAATTGATTGAACTTACTAGATGCCTTGAAATAGATTGAGTCCTCTGGTCTCAAACTGAGTTAAGCTACTTCTATTTCTTCCTCCTCCTTGGCCTCGGAATCTAAGATAGTAGGTTTTGTGAATACAATTACTTAATAGGCATCATTACCCACCACAAGCTAAAAGTATAACAAAGTTTCAATTCATGTCATAATGATTCTAACAGTTCTACATATAATTTCAAATAAGAAAAAGATACAATGCATGGTTGTACGTAGCATACAAAATCACATGTATTTTCTAACAATTCAGGCCAGGTTAGATAATTATATTATCTTTTAACCAATGCTTCACTTAACTAGATTTTACTAATCATGGCACAAAATTGATCATATGTACTGAAATATCTCATAACAAAAATCATGGCTAGCAGATTTATAGATTGACATATTCCCATTACTAAATTTAGTATGACCAAAGTCATAGATTTATAATGAAAATCAAACATTACCCATCAAGTGCCTTAACTCTCAAACTTGGCTATTAATCGATTATAGGTAGTCATAACTGATCAGATAATCAATAAGTTCAAAGAGAACATATAGATAATCAATAATAGAATAAATAAATCAATTTGAATCAAAGGAAACATGTAGTTAATCGATCACGGGGAAACTAATCAATTAGATTCAACGGGAACCAACAATTAATCAATATAGAGGTTAGGTAATTGACTAACTGTAGTAATCAAGTTAACTTAATCGATAAAGAGGTATAAAATCGAAGTTTTAAGACTTAATCAACACAAATTGGTACGTGATGAATTAAACTATGTTGTCATATCAGCTAGAGAAGAAGGTAATGCATTAAATCTTCAACTTAATGATGAACAAAGAGAAGCATATGATGTAATCCTTCATTCTGTGGTAAATAACAAAGGAGATTTATTTTTTGTAAATGGAAGAGGTGGTACTAGAAAAACATTCCTTTGGAAAGCTTTGATAGCAAAGATACGAAGCGAAAGAAATAGTCTTATTTGTTGCTTCATCAGGCATTGCATCTTTACTTCTATCTGGCGGTCGAACAACACATTCTAGATTTAAGATTCTATTGAAGTTACATGATACATCAATTTGCACAATAAATCAGCAATCAGATTTATCGGAGTTTATTCAAGAGACAAAATTAGTTATTTGGGATGAAGTACCAATGATGCATAAAATATGCATTTGATGCGGTAGATCGTACTTTCAAAGACCTAATGAATTTAAAGATAGACAATCATCACAAAAGGTCTTTGGTGGCAAGACTATTGTACTGGGAGGTGATTTCATATAGATTCTTTCGGTTGTAAAAAAAGGTGGGCGAGAAGAAATTGTAGCAACTTCACTTCAACGCTCTGGAATTTGGAGGTAAATGTTTTCATCTGCATGAGAATATGCAACTTCATGCTCATTACCTTAGCAATAAGGAAAGTGAAAATATTCGAGGATTTGCACAATGGGTCCTTAAAATTAGTGATGGAAAATTGGATGAGGGAGACATATCTGATAATGGAAAGGTAGATTGGGTTTCAATTCCTGATGACCTTTTAATTAAAAAAAATAATGCCTCTGTACTAGACCTTATTGACAAACTTTATCCTGATCTTTCAAAGAACTATAATGATTGAACATATCTACAGTCCAGAAGGATACTGGCCCCTTTTAACGAGGATGTTGATGAGGTTAATCAGTTAATGTTAAGACTTATATCTAGATAGATTAGGCTTTTATTAAGTGCAGATTCAATTGTTACAGAAGGAAAAGAAGATGTCACTGATCCTAGAAATCCACCTGAATATTTGAATTCCTTGAAATTCAATGGCTTACCTAATCACCGTCTAGAATTAAAAGAGGGAGCTCCAATAGTTTTGCTTCGCAATTTAAGCCAATTTATTGGACTTTGTATTGGTATTTGGTTATTCTCCATAGGACTGGTAACAAAGTACTTGAGGCAAGAGTTATCGTTGGGATCAATATGGGAGAAATTGTTTTGATTCCAAGAATTACAATGTCACCTACATAATCTGAATTTTTATTCACATTCAAATGAAGACAATTTATAGTAAAATTGACATTTGCAATGACTATCAATAGAAGTTAAGGACAAACACTGAGATATGTTGGTGTATACCTGCCAAAGCCAATCTTTTGTCATGGACATTTATATGTAGCAGTATCATGTGTGTCATCTAGGGATGGTTTGAAGATCTTAGTTTATAATAAATCAAGGAAAGCCGTTTCTTATACAACAAATATAGCGTAGAAAGGAGTCTTTGGAGAGATCCACAGTTTGGTTTCAACCTAGAGTTGTTGTATTTGCTTTGTTAAATCGTATATTTTAATTCTTGACATTTTGTTCTCTTTAATATGTTCACTCATTATATTTTCTTTTCAGTGATATGCTTAATTATTGACATTTTAATTCATTATTTTGTTCCTATTAAATTTCATTATTTAATCTCTTTTCCTAAAATAGATGATATCAAATAGGAAGATTTACTATATAAAGTTGTACATAATGGTTTACAAAGTAATCTTTACTATAAAATTCATCATTCTCTTCACATCTACATCTTTATAAGCTCCAAGCTTCAATTTAAAACTCTAATATTTCATTCTACATAGTAAAAATAATATTTATATATATATATATAGTCGTCTTACTATGAAGTCAATCAATTTACTACATCTACCTTTTTTATCATCAAAGACTTCAATTATCTCTCTCATATTCCTTACTTTATGTATACAAACTACACAAAAAAATGTCATTATGGTACATTTTGTATGATTACTTTTAAAATTAATAATTTGTAGATATATTTATTTTACAATTTTATTTAATATAAAAATTCTTTCTATTTTCTGTTCATGTAAGTTTATTATCTTAAATAATTTACTTACTTATGCAGATGGACGAAAGTAAAAATAAGGAAATGTACACAAAAAATGTTGAGATGTTTTATATGACATAAGAAATGGAGACGACCTCTCAAAATGTCAATGATTTGCAAAAATTAGATAATCATTTGGTATCAATATCTGTTACTGGTCCACATTTTGAATTTCTAACTTTAAGATCTAAATATGATGCTTTGATATCACATATAGCAAGTGAAGTGCGGAAATAGTTTATGAATGCTTATAGCATTGACGAGGATGGCTTTGAGAAAAGGTAATATTATATTGTACTAAATTTTTTATATTATATAAATTTAAATTTATAAATAGATCCAATATATTTTTTTAAAGATATAGTTAGAGATAGAATAAACTTAGATTATATGATGAAGAAAAAAATAAGCTGAAATTCTTGTACAAGCATACATCAAGGTAAAAACCTAACAAGTTGTTTGTTATATAATATTACTTATGTTAATGCATTTCCTATTGAAGTTACATTTTCTGCATATGAAATTATGCGGCATGAGTTTTATGACCTTAGTTCCTTTTAAATACTTACACTCTCAAGGACGATCATGGAACGTCAAAAGTCGCATTATCAAAATGCTTGATATTCATAAGTATAAGAAGGGTTCTTTCGAAGGACAATTTTGGAAAATGGCCTTCTTAGATGATGAGATACATCTACTGATTTTTATATGAAGTATTTATTCTTACATGAACATACTAATATTTATTTTCAATTTTTATGCATTTGAAATTGAAGCCATAATTACGAATGAAGATGTACCATACTTTCAGGAGACATTAAAAGAAGGGAATGCACACTATATTTGCTGTATAAGAAACATCTTTCCTTAATTTATCATAAGCTAAGATCTTCAAACCATCCCTGGATGACACTCGTGATATTGCTACATATCATTGTCTATGACAAAAGACTGGCTTTGGCAGGTATACACCAACATATCTCAGTGTTTGTCCTTGACTTCTATTAATAGTCATTGCAAATGTCAATTTTATTGGAAATTGTCTTCGTTTGAATGTGAATAGAAATTCAGATTCTGTAGGTGACATTGTAATTCTAGGAATAAGAATAATTTCTCCTATGTTGGTCCCACCGATAACTCTTGCCTTAAGTACTTTGTTACCAATCATGTGGAGAACTAACCAAATACCATTATATAGTCTAATAGATTGACTTAAATTGCGAAGCAAAACTATTGGAGCTCTCTTATAATTCTAGACGATGATTAGGTAAACTATTGAATTTCAATGAATTCAAATATTCAGGTGGATTTGTAGGATCAGTGACATCTTCTTTTCCTTCTGTAACAATTGAATCTGCACTTAATAAAAGTTTAGTCTGTCCAGATATAAGTCGTAACATTAAGTGATTAACCTCATCAACATCCTCGTTAAGAAGGGGCAATATGCTTCTAGACTGTAGATATGTCCCATCTTTATAGTTCTTTGAAAGGTCAGGATAAACTTTGTCAATAAGGTCTAGTACATAAGCATTATCTTTTTTAATTAAAAGGTCATCAGGAATTAAAACACAAACTATCTTTCCATTATCATATGTGTCTCCCTCATCCAATTTTTCAACTCTAATTTTAAGGACCCATTGTGCAAATGCTCAAATATTTTTACATTCTGTGTTGCTAAGGCAATGTGCAAGAAGCCGCATATTTTCATGCAGATGAAAACATTTACAATATCTCTAAATTTCAGAGCATTGACGTGAAGCTGCTACAATTTCTTCTCACCCACCTTTTTTTACACCTGGATGAATTGTATAAAATTACCTCCTAGTACAACAGTCTTGCCACCAAAAACCTTTTGTGATGATTGTCTATTTTTAAATTTCATTAGGTCTTTTAATGTACGATGTACTACATCGAATGTATATCTATGCATCATTGGTACTTCATCCCAAATAACTAATTTTGTCTCTTGAATAAGTTCTGATAAATCTGATTGATGGTTTATTGTGTAAGTTCATGGATCTTGTAACTTCAATAGAATTTTAAATCTAGAATGTACTGTTCGACCACCAGGTAGAAATAAAGATGCAATGCCTGATGAAGCAACAGATAAGACTATATTTCTTTCGCTTCGTATCTTTGCTATCTGATGAGGAACACAACGCGCGACGATGGATTGACGTGGTGTTGACGGCGATAACATGGGCCTCACGCCCACGGCCTCCCGCTAGAACCTCTCTCAGGCGACCTTCTTGGAGGGGAGGGCTCTCATACTCACACTTAGAAGAGGGGACAACACAACATGGGAAGTTTTCATTCAATCTAACATGCTTACAAGGGAAGAGATGACCCCTTTATATAGGGAAGGCCATCTCTTTGTCAAGACAAGAATTAACATATTCAAAA
The DNA here is from genome assembly GCA_030544215.1 of Zantedeschia hybrid cultivar. NCBI lineage: Eukaryota > Viridiplantae > Streptophyta > Magnoliopsida > Alismatales > Araceae > Zantedeschia > Zantedeschia hybrid cultivar. Next base: position 5,300,447 of record JARZZO010000013.1, on the reverse strand, counting down.
AGAAATACCAAACATGTCCTAGGAGCAGGAAATGATAGAAAAGCCCTTAAGATCAAACTAAAGACTATATATTAAAAGAAAATACATAATTAGGCTCGATCCTAGATATGGAGCTTGTCGCTAAGCTACAAAGATGCATGCGTGGTACGTGCTCGACGTCTGCTCATCTGCTGCTCGGTGTCCCCACCAACTCTCCCGGGGTGCTGGGAACTCGACTCCGTCGAGTAAGGGTCCATGCCGCTTTGGTAGCACTCGAGAAGATCTGGATCAAGGAGCTGCAAGTCCTCTCGGCTGATCCACGTGTCGTCGGACGGTGGCCAATCCCGCCAGCGAACAAGGAAGCGCTGATACTCCTTGCTCCTAGTGGTAATTACATGTTCATCCAGTATTCGCTCAATTTGCTTGCGTCGTGCTGGGGGTGGAGCTGGTGGACACTCCGTAGGTAGGTCACTCTTAATGGATGGCAAAGGCCCAAACGGATCACTGGGAATTGTTGTGGGTTCCTTATAAGCCACAAGGTTTGCCACGTTAAATGTGGAACTGATCCTATAGTCTGTCGGTAACTCCACAACATAAGCATTTGACCCGATCCTCTTTAGGATCTTGAATGGGCCAGCACCGCGTGCTTGTAGCTTTTTAACGACCCCAGAGGGGAATCGTTCGGGCCGCATCCTAACCATGACAAGGTCACCCTTTTGAAACTCCTGCACTCGCCTGTGTGCATCAACCAATCTTTTGTAGAGCTGGTTGCTCTCATCAATTTGCTTGCTAATGTGCTTCTGTAGGTTCTGGATATGTTGGGAAAATGACTCGGCCGACTCAGAGATGCGAGCATGCAAGGGAGAGATACAAGGGCTTATTAGGTTTGTAGCCATGCACGACTTCAAAGAGACTAATCCCAGTGGTTCTATTGACTGAACTATTATAGGCGAACTCAGCTCGAGGCAAGATCGAATCCCATGTCCTTGTGTGTTCCCCTACTAAGCACCTCAAAAGGTTCCCTAGGCTTCTATTGACCACCTCGGTTTGGCCATCAGTTTGAGGGTGGTAGGCAGTAGAAAACTTGAATAGAGTGCCTACTCGGTGCCAAAGGGTTTTCCAAAAGTAGCTGGTAAATCTCACATCCCTATCTGAGACTATGGTCTTGGGAAGATCATGTAAACATACAACCTCATCAAAGAAAAGACAAGCCACCCTAGATGCATCTGAGGTTTTGGAGCAAAGGATGAAGTGGGCCATTTTCAAGAACCGATCAACCACTACAAAGATGGAGTCATGTTTACGAGGGGTCCGTAAAAGTCCAAGTACGAAATCCATACTCACGTCTTGCCAAGGATCATCAGGGATGGGAAGGGGAGTGTAGAGGCCAATGTTTTGTCGTGTTTGCTTGGCAGTAGCGCAAGTGCGGCACTGGGCCACTAAACGAGCTACGTCACGCTTTAGGCTTGGCCAATAGAATCGGCCTTCAACGGCCTCAATGGTTTTGTTTCGGCCAAAGTGCCCACCTAGGCCGCCCGCATGTACCTCCCAAATAAAAAATTCTTGAACAGAGGTGTGTGGCACACAGAGTTGCCGACCCTAAATAGGTATCCGTTTTGCAAGCAGTACTCACTCAAATCCCTAGATGGTCCAGCGTTAAGTGTGGCATAGATCTCTCCAAAATCAGGACATGCCTCATACAACTCTTTGAGTTTGTCAAACCCCGTCACCTCAACACTCATGATGGAGAGAAGGGACACTCGCCGACTGAGGGCATCTGCTACCCTATTCTCAACTCCCGCCTTGTGCTTCAACACAAAAGTATAGGCCTGCAAGAACTCTACCCATCGACCATGCTTGGGATTCAGCTTTTTTTGGGAGCTGAGGAAGCGGAGTGCCTTATGATCGGAGTACAAGACAAATTCATGTGGCAATAAGAAATGCCGCCAATAGCAAAGAGCCTGAATCATGGCATAGAACTCTTTATCATAAGTTGAATATCTCAGTTTAGCATCAACTAGCTTCTCACTGAAATATGCTACAGGGTGCCCTTCTTGACTTAACACTCCTCCTATACCTACCCCAGAGGCGTCACAGGAGACCTCACAGGCTTTAGAAGCGGCCTTTGTCCACCCAAAAGGCTCCTTACAGATGCGATCTATGATTGGGGCCATTATAGTGCTGAATCCCCCATGAATCGCCTATAGAAAGACGCTAGTCCATGGAAGCTACGAACATCATGGATGCTCATAGGCTGGGGCCACTCAACGATTGCCTTGACCTTTTCGGGGTCGGCGGAAACTCCCCTATGTGATACTATGAAGCCCAAGAAGGTCACTTGGTCAGTGAGAAATGCACACCTCTTTGGATTTGCATATAAGCTCTCTTTTCTCAGCACCTCGCAAACATGACAGAGGTGGTCCAAGTGGTCCTCCTTGGTCCTACTATAAATGAGAATGTCATCGAAGTAGACGATAACAAAAGAGCCCATGAAGGGTCGTAGGACCTGAGTCATCAACCTCATGAACGTGCTGGGGGCATTTGATAGCCCAAAGGGCATGACGAGCCACTCGTAAAGACCATCCTTGGTCTTAAAAGTTGTCTTCCACTCATCCCCTGACCAGATTTGGACCTGATGGTACCCGCTCTTTAGGTCAATCTTAGAAGATGGTGGCTCCTACCTGTAGACACGCTAATGACATCGGATTAATTATCTAAATGACATCGAGTCAGATAGACATCATTTAAGTTTATTAATGAAATTCATTTTAACATAGATTTTTAATCAAATATGAAAGATTCTAAAAGATGTTGATTTGTGCAGACACGTTTTAGGGTTTATTCTTATTTTGATTTTTAATCTGATTTTTAATTAATTTATTAATAAACTAAAAGACGTCTGCAATGCACGACGCTATTTAGGTTTCCTAATGTATTTCTATTTATTCTTCCCGATGTTTATCCTTATCTTAATTAAGCTAAAAGACCTCTCCCATGGGCGATGCGTTTTAGTTAATTATAGATAATGATGAATTAGATTGTATTTATCTGTTTCTTGGTTGGATTGGCTTCAAACTCTTTCATGTTAATCTGTAAGTAATCACGGATGTGCAAACTTAAGCCTATAAATACCCAAGTCCTTGGCCATTAAAAGGTTAGTGATAATTAGTGATTATTAGAGCGATAATTTTAGTAGAGAAAGAGTGGAAATCTTTGAGAGAGACGACCTCCAAACGGTGAAGGATCGAGGTGCTGTTACCACTTCCAGGAGTCTTGAAGCAAGCTTTGTCTTCTCTTCGTCCTTTCCTCATCCATTCAAGAACTAAGGCTTTCCAGGGGCCATCCAACTGAGTTTTTCTTAATCAATTTCTGCACCTCTTGCTCATCTTTCTCATATTTTCATCATATTAGTTCACAATTTCTCATCACATCACTCCATGCAACACACACTCATTAGCATTATTTTCCAATCCATGTGTTAAGGGGTTTCAAAGACCACAAACAAGTGAGTTCATTTGTTTAAGTTGCATGATTGAAATCGTTATTAGAATAGATACTACCACTATTTGAGTTCTTATTGTTCTTTCCCTTTTTCTTTCTTTCTACTTTTTGTAAGGTACAAAAGAAGATAAAAAAGAAGGAATCAACAAGGAAAGAAAATCTGAACGATCCTCAAAGCCCGATCAATATTCAATGCAAGAACAAAGTCAGAAGGGCTCTTTTTCTTCAGCCGGCTGAAGGGAAGGAATCAAGAACTTCAACATCTCCCACATCCAAAACAGGTAAGCGATCAATCTCTGTCTTTTGAAACTTTTTAGTCAAAAGTTTCTGGCGATCACATAGTTTTTAATAGGTTTATTTGTCATTTAATCAACAAAATTTTCATGATAATCACACATCACGGTTTAAGCACTCACAGCTTTTTGGCGATTACGGTGGGACTTGGTCTTGCCATCTTTTAAATCTTTGTTCTTGCTTTTATCAATCAGGCACCCACGGTGCACCATCTGTGTCCCTCGGACACGCCCTCACTGATCGGTGAGTTTTTAGTTTAATTGTTATTCCTACATGCACCACGTGCACACCCTTGTGGCAAGATCTTGCCCTCCCCGTTTGATTGATTGAAGAGTTGTGATTGTGATAAGAAGCATGTGTGATTGATTGAATGTTTTAGTTGTTTACATGATAAATCATCATGTTAAAAATTAAAATAAAAAAAAGATTCGCATGAGCCGATTATTTACTGCTTTATCTTGCTAGTTTGAGGAGGAATTGATCCAGAAATTCCTTCTTAAGTGTTGATTCTGTGACTTGAAAAACGTCCAGGAATAGCGACGCGTTTCATACCGTGTAACCCATACCCGACGCCTTTCAGGCAAAATTTCTCTGCTGTCTGTTGCATGAGCTTCTACGAGCAGAATAAGGTTCTGGTTTGAATAGCGTCGAGGAATAGCGATGCTATTCATGCAGTTTCTTGTTTTGTTCTTCAGTTCTCAGATTTCTGATTTGCTTGCTATTACCCATTACATATTAAGCATTAGAGGCCATCCCGACCACAGGTCATACGCACTGGGGCTAACACCCCCCTTTTCTCATAGGAACACCTTTCTTGACGTCTTCACCTCTCTGATTGGGTCGGTCCCTCGATCAAACTAGAGTGGTTGGCGTTAAAGACCTTCGTAAGTCCCCAAAATCAAGGTATTCCTCCTTGTTCATCGGGCTGGATGTACCAATCGAAGTCCTGGTTAGATTTTCATGTCGTTGTGAGAAAAAGCCTTAGAGTGTAAAGGTGGAAACTGAACTGAAACTAGGATCCTACCCATTGAGTGAATTTGTGATTAACTAAATTCAAACAATCCAACAAGGAATCCCAAAACAACGTTAAGCATCCACTTGTTTGTCTAATCTCTGCACAACTTGTCTGCAAATCTTTGTTGAAAAAAATCTAATACCATGTTGCTTCGATCAGGTAGGGATTTGAGCATGGCTTCAGATGCTCTAGTCAACTACGAGGGAGATGCTAATGCCCCTCTTGAATCTGATTATCACTATGAGAACGGGGGAGATGCTAATGTCCCCCGTGATCCCCATTCTTATCCATTTCAACATGAGGGAAACTCCCAAATCCCTCCTCTTTTTGCTCATGATCCACATAATTTTGGCACTGATCTTCCTCTGCATGTGCATGCGGTCTCTAATCCTGTCTTTGAGGGGGCCATGAACCCGAATGAGCCCTTATCTTCCAATTCCTCTAATCTAGTCAACGCTCTGGGAGTTCTGGCCTCCCATTTGGATCCTCAACAGCTCGAGGCAATCCAATCCATCTTAAAGGGAAAGACGGCCGTGCAGTCTACTGAACCGAATCCTGTGGTTCCCCCTGCCGTTCCTCAACCTCCTCCCCACCATACTTCCTTCATTCATCAGGCCATGGAAGGCCTTAAAGTTTCGACTTCTTGGTCAGTTGGGCCACAACTGTCCTCCTCAAGGCAACCGGCTAGGCCGCCTACGCCAACTTATCAAAATGCCCTTGGGCATGGCGGAAGCGCTGCCGGACCTCAACCCTATTGTCCCCCTTGTCCCACATACTCTAGGCTGTAGTCCTATCATGTACCACCACCACCTCCTCCCCAGGCTAATCCAACGACTCAAGCTCTACTCGCGAAGATGGAGCGTATGGATGAACAGTTCAATAATTTTCAAAAAATGATGGGAGTTAAGGCTGCACCTGAGATCAGTCTTCCGAGTTTGCCCGTGTTTCATTTGCCACCCTCGGAAATGCCAGTGTACAGAAAATACAAGGGTACTGGTAACCCCTTCATCCATTTGAAGGAGTTCATGTACGAGTCCTCCTTCTGGCAGAACGACAAGAGGTCGTTGGCATTCTTGTTCAGGAAGTCGTTAGAGGGGCCAGCCCTCGAGTGGTTCTTCTCATTGGAACCGTATGAGGTGGAAGATTACTGTATCGTATCTCAAAAATTTATTCAATGATACCAGGATAGAGTCGCACCGTCTCTTTCCATCATAGATCTAGTTGCTGAGAAGATGAAGCCCGATGAGGACTTCATCACATTTGCTGAGATGGAGCAACCACCAAGCCAGCAAGGTTATAGACCTCCAAACCAGTAAGGTTATAGACCTCCGAACCAGCAGGGTTACAGACCTCAGCAGCCACAGTACCAGCCACAACAGCAGCCCCCGAACCAACAACAGTATCAGCAGCCCCAGTACCAGCAACAGAACCAGCAGCAGTACCAGCCGCGTGCACCGCCGGCGTACCATAATGTACCTCCCCAAAATGATTACAACCAACGGAGGAAGCCTCCAGGCCCTAAAAGGATGACATATCCAGCACTCCCAGAATATTTACTGGACATTTTCAATGCCCTGATGGCAGCCAATGCCTTAATCTTGCCCAGTGCAAAGACAGTTTGAACCCAAAATGCCGACTGTAACGACCCGCCACCCTATAATCGGGGATCCGATTACTAAATGGGTACTGAATCGAGGAGCCAAATCAGGATCTAGATAAGTCTGGGAAATAAATAATTAACTAAGCTAAACATTCACATCACATTGAATTAAGAAGGAAGTGCAAGAATTAAAAGTTATTACAATGCGACTCGACACAGCAAATAATTACATACTCCAACTGAAAATAAATAATTAAGCGTACATGCCAGAAAATAAAATAACAACTATATTGGGGTATATCCCGGAACAACGGCTGCTGGCGCGCAACCCAAAGCAGCACTCTCCTCGCTAAGTCTGCCTGGAACCCTCACCTGAAAACCGCAGGGGTGAGTCTCAACAAAAAGACTTAGTAGGGATCTTTCGATCCCCACCACCCACTCACGCACCCACAAGTGCAGTAATACAGATACAAGTAAAGTAAGCAAGTAAAGTAGTAATTACTACTCCTAAATCTCGATATAAACCACATGCATTCGAAATGTAACATGCATATCTCAGAAATCATTCTACTAGGGAGCCTACAACCAACGTCTCGATAAAGCACGCCAACCACACAACTGAAAGTGGGAAACACCGACCCGCTGAGACCAAACAGTAACCCCTCGGATAGCATGCTAGCTACTCCGGCCCAACTGGCTCAGGTGGTTACTCCTTCCCCCAGCACGAGTGACACTCCACAGGTACCACTCCTACATCGGTACTAGCTAACCTCGGGGTTCACCAGGTGACCCTCTCTCACTAGGCGTCACCCCGCCACTGCTCCCACCGGCGCTGTGTCCCACCCATACCGACACAGGGTGTCAAGCGCTACAACTGTCACTCTAGGTCCACAGTCGCACAAAACACAACACAGTGCGATCCGGTCACGCAAGAAGTCCACGGTCGCACGAAACACAACATAGTGCGATCCGGTCACGTAAGAATCTTCATCCTCGAGTACAATTTAAAGCATACATTGACTGAACTATCTAACAGTGTAAACACATATTAATAGCATGATTTAGTGTGATTATGTCTTGAATCGCGTCGCCCAAGGCCGACGCCGTTCAAGCCTCCTAAACTGGTTCCTAAAATCTCGGCCTCAGAACAAGGCCTAAAAGGCGTCGCCATGGGTATCCGCCTATAAAAACGCGTCGCTGTCCTTCGTCGCCTAACAACGACAGAAGTAGGGACAGTGCTACGGGGTAATTTACACTAAAACGCATCGTCCACGCAAGTCGTCTTTTGAAAAGGCGTCCCTGTCCCTGGATGCTCATCAGTCTAGAGACAACGTCTGCTAATGGGGCTAAATTGCGTCGTGGATGGAAGCCGCCTTTCTAAAAGGCGTCCCTGAACCTCGACGCCATTCAGACCAATAGACAGGGTCTCCCCTCCGATCCTCCAGTCCACAAGATGGGATTTCTCCCCCCAAAACATATACAAAAGGCCACAAAGCATAGAGGGGACGGAGGAGAACCTAACTACCCATTAGAACACCCAATTTTCCATATCATGCATTTAGTATTTTCACCCTAAAACGCCCCTAAACATGCTTCAAAGCGGAAAAACATACATGCTTCAAAGCGGGAAAAACATGGTTTTTAAATGAAGCATTACGGGAATCGTCACCCTACCGGTTACTCGAACTCCTCTAACCTCCGATCCGCCAACCCGTCTCGCCCCACGCCGCCGCCGGTACCGCCGAGGACGTCGTTACTCTACCGGGACGTCGGCCGCTATCCGGAGAGAAAAATGCTGCGGAGGAGATGGTGGTGGTAGTGGTGGGAGTTGGGAGGTTATTGGAGTGGAGGGAGAGGTGAAATGTGTTAGAATTGGGTAGCCTCAAAGCCAATCATTGTACATTCTAGTTCAGATTATTAAAAAAGGCAATCATTTCTTCATTTTATAGTTCTCGCAGATTAACTATCGTAATGAAGGTCCATAGACAAATGTATGGGATATTGAATTATGATGAGATCATGATAGTGAGATCAATATCCTCAGTCAATTGTCTTAAACAGTTCTCGATCATAGGATATTTGAGATGGACATTAAATATCCGATAAGATCGACACAAGTTATGTCTGCTCATGTGATGAGGGTGAATGATCTCACATTCACTTGTGTGGTGACACTAAGACAAACAAGTGGGTGCTCATTAGAGAATGAGTTCACTGAACAGACCCAAATAAGAATTCCTGGATGGTAATTATACCTATTAGTCAACCAGGGAATTCAATTGTTGCAGTAGCACAGTTGGTCCTTTGACCTGAGTCACCAATGATACCTTGTTTGTGGACCATTGTATCTTGATTCTCTGTCTAGTGGACTTTAACCATTAAGTCCACAATAGTTGGTCTTTCAGATACAGTGGAAAGCTTGCGAAGGTAATTGAGTGAACAACAAGGGATCACTCACTCTTGGTATAAGACTAGAGAGAGAATGTCCTATGGATGTGTACACAGAAATCTCTGGCCAGGGTCAATTGAAAGAGATGTCTTTCTAGATATTAACTGTGTACTGGAATCCATATAGATAATGCGAAAGAGGGTTTGACTATAAAACCATACCCTTGCGTTATTGAGACATTGCATGAGTGAAGGATTATATCTGTGCGGTATCTGCAGACGGAAATGTTCAATTAAAGGGAACAGTATCCCTTATATCTTATGGGATCATGAGGTAGTGTTTAGTGCTGTTCATGATCAGAAGGTCAAGTGATTTAATCATCAGATGATAATTCACTTGTTTATTAAATTAATCATTTAACATATGATGTTTAAATGTTAATTAATAAATATTAAACTTAAGAAATAGTTCTAAGTTTAATGGGCCTGCAACCAGACTGATATATGGGCCTAGAGGGTCACACACATAAGAGTTCTCGTCAGACGGTGAGAGATGTTAAATTTCATGCTTATCTGGGTTTTTATGAAAAGCCGCAGGATAAACATGAAGATTTAATGGAGAATTATCCAAGGCCAAACTCTTGGATAATGATGAGGATTAATCCTTGTGCTTATCCTTATTTCTATATAAGGAGGGCCAAGGGGAAGGGGTAAAAGGTTGGTTGGACGAATTTTTCACCCGGATTCTCTTTCTCCTCTCTCTCTCTCCTTCTCTCTCTCTTGGAGTGGATCTATCTCTCTCCGCGCATGGTGGATTTGAGATCTGGTCGGAGCACTCAAGTCGAGGAGGAAATCGCGTCTGCTGCGGGAACTCGTGTGGATACCTCTAGAGATCGTGCGCGTGCGCGATTACCGAGTCGGCATCATTTACGGGAGATTCGAAACCCCGCAAAGGTGAAGAACCGTTCTTCCCGCATTTATTTTTAATGTCCGTTTTACGATCCCAGCGACCGATACAATGGAATCGTTTTTATTTCCGTTGCGTTCATGGCGATTCCTAACAGTGGTATCAGAGCCAGGTTGCTGGTTCGGTCGTAAAACGGCATCGTTTTGCGTGTTTTTCTCGTTATGCGTGAAGAACCCGTATTGTATGTGTTCTTGTGTTTAATCCGATTAAAAATGACAGAATAGTGTTCATATGATGAACACAAACAATTTGATTATTTTCTGTAATTTTTCGTATTTTATTTGGGTTTTTCAGAGTTCTTCGTGGGACGACGAACGGTGTACTTTAGCGGCTTCGTATGCGATTCCCAAGTGTTGGGATGGCGGCCCGGATGTCCAGATCTCTTGATGATAGTCACCTCTACGGATTGGGCATGAAGATCGGCGCAGGAGTGCCCTTGGAGGTCCTAAAAATCGAGCCCAAACTCGGGTTTTTTAAAACCTGAAAAATCAGATTTTTTTGGGTTTTTGGGGGCTTTGTTTGCTCCCCAACGCCGGTCACCGGCGGCCCTGCCGGCGCCGGGCACGACGCCGGCGCCGGGGGCACCGCCGGCCGGGGCCTGCGCCGCCGGGGGCGGCCGCCGGCGCCGCCTGCAAACTCCACCGCCGCCGGGATGCTAAAAGGTTAGGGTTTCTGCAGGTTTAACGAAGGGGCCGGTCGAATGGAGGAGAAAGGGCTGGACCGCCCGGTCCCGATCCGGTCGGACCGGGCGGGGGCCGAGCGGCACCCTGGTCGAGCCAGGGTTCGACCCTAGCTGAGCCAGGGTTCGACCCTGGCCGAGCCAGGGCTCGGGTCTGGCTGGGCAAGACCCCCTAGCTGAGCCAGGGCTCGACCCTGGCCGAGCCAGGGCCCTCGGTCCGAGCCAATGGGCCCTAATGGGCTGAGCCCATTTTAATATTTATTAAAAATTGTTTTTAATAACTGTTTAACCCTATTAAACTCGTTATTAGCCCATTTTAAGTCCTTTTAAGCCAGTTTTAAAATTGTTTTAAAACAGTAAAATTATAGGAATAAATAATAATTGGTATTAATTATTTTTATGATGATTAACAAGTTATTAAATTGTTTAATAGCTGTTATTCACTTAAAGGACTTTATTATTAATAGGGTGTTAGTTAATTATTTAAAATTGTTTTAGATAATTAATTTCCCTGTTAAATTAATTAGTTTAAAATTGTTTTAAACTGATTTTATGCATAACTTGATTACATTTTTCTGTTCAAATTGTTTGAATTAGTATTTAGATTAACTGAATGGTTTAGTTAGTTAATTTGTCAATAATGCTTTGAATATTATTGATAATGCTGAAATAAATGTTATTTCGAAAACTAATTGGTATTATAATTTTATATTATAAAAATTAATACCAAATTGCAATTATGTGATGATTGTGATGCATGTGATGTGTTTTATGGTGGGATGATCATGGACTTAGTATTTTCATGTGATGAATGATGTGGATGGTTGCGATGCTTATTTTATTTGGTATTTTAAATAGGACCTGCGTGTCCTCCTCTCTCTTAATCCAAGTGTACTTTCTACCTTCCTATAAGATTGTACTCCCCTTGATAAGATCAAGGTTTCTAATTGTTTAAATGTACATTTGTGGACCTGCGAGTCCTGAATTTCATATTTAAATGTATCGGATTAAGCTAAGAGGACGGGATCTTTTGAAGACACCTCTGGAGGAAGGACTTGCATCAAATGGAACCAGTGTTGGTATTTTCACATTAGGATCCTATTATGGATCATCGTTTGGCTCCGATGATTCCATAGTAGCTTTTGCAGTCCATGATCATCCCCATTTAATTTTTCTGCATATATGTGATGTTTGCGGACCACGCTATCATATACATATTTCTATTTAGTATAATGATACTTCAAATTGAAATACTATTGATAGTACGATTTTTATAAATCAAATAAAAAATCCTCTTTTAAAATTTTAAGTTGTAAACGTGAGATATTCAGAATAATCCACGTAACCCACCATCATTATAGATTTAAAGATAATTCCTATCTCAAATGGATTTGTTGTGCTACCACAAGGTCTATTTGATTTAGAAATTAACCTAGGTCTACGACATGTGATGTCATTAAGATGAATGGACAAATAGTGTAGTTTTGTTGTGCTACCACAAGGATTGCACTATGAATCCATGTTATCTAAGTAATGATAGATAAACTTAACTGAATCATTTGATTTGTTGTGCTACCACAAGGTCATTCTGATTCAGGGGTTAAATTGATCGGATATTGCAAATGTTGCAACTGTCAAGAGTTGACTGCCTAAGGGACTTGATGTGATTTGTTGTGCTACCACAAGGTCACATGCATGTTACCCGAAGGATTCTGATCCCCACTAGGAGATCACCGGAATCTCCCGTTCTATATATTAGAGGGTCATACAGATCGCCGAAAAATAGTGGGAGCATAAATTTAGATTAAAAGACCTAAATCTGATTTTAAGAACTATCTGCTCATTTTATATATTTCCATGTAGGTCGCTATGTCGTCACTTAACCCCCTCCGTTGCATACTTGATGCAAACAAACTCACGGGACCAAATTACATTGACTAGTTACGCAACCTGAAGATTGTCCTCAGGTGTGAAAAACTAGCCTATGTCCTGGATCAACCAGATCCAGTACAACCCGGTGATAATGCTAACGAAGATGAATTAATGATGTATGAAAATTGGAAGGAGGACTCTGTCAAGGTCCAGTGTTATATGCTCGGTTCAATGAACAATGAACTGCAACGACAGCATGATAACATGGAACCTAAGTCCATTCTGAATCACCTACAAGAGTTGTTTGGTGAACAATCCAGAACAGAAAGATATGAGATATCTAAGAAATTGTTCAGGATCAGAATGAGCGAGGGGACATCTGTGCAAACTCATGTGCTCAAGATGATAGAATGGATTGAGAGGCTTGCAGTGCTCGGCTTTGTTATGAACAATGACCTGAGCATTGACTTAATCCTACAGTCCCTTCCAGATTCATTTTCACAATTCATTATCAACTTCAATATGAATAAAATTGAAGTTTCACTGGCTGAGCTGCTCAACATGTTGAAGACAGCCGAAGGCACTATCTAGAAAGACAAGCCAAATGTATTGCTTGTTGGTAAGACCAACAAGAAAAGAAAAGCTGGACAGACCTTTAAGAAAGGTAAGCCTAAGAAGCTAGTGAAAAGCAAACCGGCGGTTCAAAAGGACAAAGCTAAAGTCAATGATAAAGGTCAGTGTTTCCACCGCCATAAAGAAGGTTATTGGAAGAGAAACTGCAAGATTTATCTTGCAGAAAAAGCAAAGGAGAAGCTTGGTGAAGCTTCAGGTATTCTCATGATCGATCTTAACTTGTCTTATAGAGAAACAATATCTTGGGTATTAGATACTGGATGTGTTTCTCATATCTGCAATAACTTGCAGGTGCGAACAAGTAAAAGAAGATTGAACCGCGGAGACGTGGATCTGAGGTTCGGGAATGGAGCAAAAGTTGCTGCATTAGCTGTGGGGACAGCAAGACTTCAGATGCCGTCAGAAGACTCATTGGAACTGATAGATTGTTATTGTGTTCCGACCATTATTAGGAATATCATATCTATTTCATGTTTAGATAGACAGGGATATTCTATGAAACTAGAGAATAAAGGTTGTTCAATTTATCAAGGAGACAAATTGTTTGCTTCCGGATATTTGTTGAATGGATTATATTTACTTGATATTTCATATGATGTTTGTCTGGTAAATAAATCTCTTGAACGATTAGATAAGGATGTGAATAATTTGTACCTATGGCATTGTAGGCTAGGTCATATAAATGAGAACAGGATCATAAGGTTGCAAAAGAATGGATATCTTGATCCATTTGATTATGAATCATTTGCAACCGGTGAAGCTTGTCTCATGGGAAAAATGACCAAAGCTCCATTCTCAGGACATGGAGACAGAGCTAAGGACTTATTGGAACTAATATATAGTGATGTATGTGGTCCAATGTCCACTCATGCTATGGGTGGTTACTCATACTTTGTTTCATTTATAGATGATTTCTCAAGATATGGCTACATATATTTAATGAAATATAAGTCAGAAGTCTTTGAGAAATTTAAAGAGTTTAAAAACGAAGTTGAGAACCAGACTCGAAAGAATATCAAAATTCTTCGATCAGATCGAGGGGGTGAATACTTAAGTACAGAATTCACAGAATATCTAAAGAATAATGGTATTTTGTCTCAGTGGACTCCTCCCTATACACCACAATTAAATGGTGTATCGGAAAGGAGAAATCGTACTCTATTAGATATGGTACGATCAATGATGAGTTATGCCAAACTTCCAATCTCTTTATGGGGATATGCACTATTAACTGCTACATATCTGTTGAACAAAGTTCCGAGTAAGTCAGTACCTTCCACTCCATATGAGATATGGAAAGGAAAGAAATCAGACTTTAAGCATGTTAGAGTCTGGGGTTGTCCTGCACATGTCAAAAGACATGATCCAGACAAACTGGACTCCAGGACAGAGAAATGTAGATTTGTGGGATATCCAAAAGAGACTTTTGGATATTACTTCTATCAGCCCAGCGATCAAAGGGTGTTTGTCGCAAAAAGAGCTGTCTTCTTAGAGAAAGAATATCTTTCAAAAGAAGACAGTGGGAGCAAGATAGAACTGGAAGAAATTCTTGACCCACAAATCAACACTAGTTCATCTACTGAACCGTTGACTCAAGAACTTATTCAAGATGATACACAAAAGGTTCGCAGATCAGGTAGAGTGCCTAAGCAGCCTGAAAGATATGTTGGACATATCGATGATGGCAAACCAAAAGTGCACTTAAATGAGGATGATGATCCTCAAACCTACCTAGAAGCCATAAATTGTCAAGAATCAAAAAAATGGCAAGAGGCAATGAATTCTGAAATTCAGTCCATGTATGCCAACCAAGTTTGGAACTTGGTTGATCTGCCAGAAGGTATAGTACCTATTAGCAGTAAATGGATCTTTAAAAGAAAGATCGGGGCAGATGGACAGATTGACACATACAAGGTAAGGCTGGTAGCGAAAGGATATCGTCAAAGGCAAGGCATTGACTATGACGAAACCTTCTCTCCAGTTGCCATGATTAAGTCAATCAGAATACTTCTTGCTATCGCTGCATTCTATGATTATGAAATATGGCAAATGGATGTGAAAACAACATTCCTTAATGGGAGCCTTCAAGAAGAGGTGTATATGATACAACCTGAAGGATTCACTTCCATAGAGCATTCAAGTAAGGTATGCAAGCTGCAAAGATCCATTTATGGAATAAAGCAGGCATCCCGAACTTGGAACTTAAGATTTGATGAAGCAATCAAATCTTATAACTTCATTAAGAATGAAGATGAACCTTGTGTATACAAAAAGGTTAGTGGGAGCGCAGTTATCTTTTTGGTACTTTACGTTGATGACATTCTACTCATTGAGAATGATGTAGGAATGTAGACTTGGTTATCCAAAAACTTCTTAATGAAAGATTTGGGAGAAGCATCCTATATTTTGAGAATAAGGATCTATAGAGATAGGTCCAAAAGGATGCTTGGCTTATCCCAATCTATGTACATTGATACCATAGTCAAAAGGTTTGGCATGGAAAATTTCAAGAGAGGCCTCGTTCCAATGAGGCATGGAATTTATCTCTCTAAAGAAATGTCTCCCAAGACACCTGAAGAGAGAGCATACATGGATAGAGTTCCTTATGCCTCGGCAATAGGATCTATCATATATGCAATGCTATGTACTAGGCTTGATGTGGCACACCCACTAAGTGTCACCAGTAGATATCAGGCTGATCCAGGTGAGGAACACTGGAAGGCGGTGAAATGTATCCTTAGATACTTGAGAAGGACTAAGGATCTATTTCTCGTTTATGGAGGAAACGACTTGGAACTTCGAGGATTTACTGACTCGAGTTTCTAGTCGGATATGGATGACAGCAAATCCATGTCTAGATTTGTATTCATGTTAAATGGAGGTGCAGTAAGTTGGAAGAGTTCCAAACAGGAAACAACTGCAGATTCGACGACCGAAGTAGAATACATTGCTGCAGCTGAAGCGGCCAAGGAGGCGGTTTGGATGAAGAAGTTCATCTCGGCGCTTGGAGTAGTTCCAAGCATTTCACATCCTGTTCCATTATTGTGTGACAACAATGGGGCAATAGCTCAAGCGAAGGAGCCAAGATCACATCAGAAGTCAAAGCACATTCTGAGACGATTTCATCTGATTCGTGAGATCATCGCCCGAGGAGATATAGTATTTGAGAAAGTCTCATCTGAAGATAATGTAGCAGATCCCTTGACTAAGCCATTGTCTCAAAACAATTTAGAACGTCACCTTAAGTCTATGGGACTTAGACACATGGGTGATTGGCTATAGTCCAAGTGGGAGAATGTTAGAATTGGGTGGCCTCAAAGCCAATCATTGTACATTCTAGTTCATATTATTAAAAAAGGCAATCATTTCTTCATTTTATAGTTCTCGCAGATTAACTATCGTAATGAAGGTCCATAGACAAATGTATGGGATATTGAATTATGATGAGATCATGATAGTGAGATCAATATCCTCAGTCAATTGTCTTAAATAGTTCTCGATCATAGGATATTTGAGATGGACATTAAATATCCGATAAGATCGACACAAGTTATGTCTGCTCATGTGATGAGGGTGAATGATCTCACATTCACTTGTGTGGTGACACTAAGACAAACAAGTGGGTGCTCATTAGAGAATGAGTTCACTGAACAGACCCAAATAAGAATTCCTGGATGGTAATTATACCTATTAGTCAACCAGGGAATTCAATTGTTGCAGTAGCACAGTTGGTCCTTTGACCTGAGTCACCAATGATACCTTGTTTGTGGACCATTGTATCTTGATTCTCTGTCTAGTGGACTTTAACCATTAAGTCCACAATAGTCGGTCTTTCAGATACAGTGGAAAGCTTGCGAAGGTAATTGAGTGAACAACAAGGGATCACTCACTCTTGGTATAAGACTGGAGAGAGAATGTCCTATGGATGTGTACACAGAAATCTCTGGCCAGGGTCAATTGAAAGAGATGTCTTTCTAGATATTAACTGTGTACTGGAATTCATATAGATAATACGAAAGAGGGTTTGACTATAAAACCATACCCTTGCGTTATTAGGACATTGCATGAGTGAAGGATTATATCTGTGCGGTATCTGTAGACGGTAAGGTTCAATTAAAGGGAACAATATCCCTTATATCTTCTGGGATCATGAGGTAGTGTTTGGTGCTGTTCATGATCAGAAGGCCAAGTGATTTGATCATCAGATGATAATTCACTTGTTTATTAAATTAATCATTTAACATATGATGTTTAAATGTTAATTAATAAATATTAAACTTAAGAAATAGTTCTAAGTTTAATGGGCCTGCAACCAGACTGATATATGGGTCTAGAGGGTCACACACATAAGAGTTCTCGTCAGACGATGAGAGATGTTAAATTTCATGCTTATCTAGATTTTTATGAAAAGCCGCAGGATAAACATGAAGATTTAATGGAGAATTATCCAAGGCCAAACTCTTGGATAATGATGAGGATTAATCCTTGTGCTTATCCTTATTTCTATATAAGGAGGGCCAAGGGGAAGGGGTAAAAGGTTGGTTGGACGAATTTTTCACTCAGATTCTCTTTCTCCTCTCTCTCTCTTAGAGTGGATCTATCTCTCTCCGCGTATGGTGGATTTGAGATTTGGTCGGAGCACTCAAGTCGAGGAAGAAATCGCGTCTGCTGCGGGAACTCGTGTGGATACCTCTAGAGATCGTGCGCGTGCGCGATTACCGAGTCGGCATCATTCACGGGAGATTCGAAACCCTGCAAAGGTGAAGAACCGTTCTTCCCGCATTTATTTTTAATGTCCGTTTTACGATCCCAGCGACTGATACAATGGAATCGTTTTTATTTTCTCTGTGTTCATGGCGATTCCTAACAAAATGGAGGGAGGAAAAGGGAAGGAGGGGGAAAGGGGCCGCCGGTGCCGCCGGAGGAAGAGAGGAGAGAGGAGAGGAAGGAGGGAATGAGGAAAGGAAGGAAGGTTCGCGGGGTCAACCAGAAGCTGGGTAAAACGCGTCGTGCACGCCCGACGTCTTTCAGATGACAAGACCGGACCGTACACTGACAAGCCAGGGTCGTTCTCTGAATGGCGTCGTCCATCCAAGACACCATTCAGACGATATGATCGGGGCCGTACTCTCGCGACCCAAGGCCAGCCCACGTGGCGCCCACGTGGCACAGCCTAAAACGCGTCTACATTGCTGGACGCCGTTTAAACCGCGTCGAACAGGCTCGACGCGAAACAGAACAGAGTCTCAGCCCCATCAGGGTCTGAACTACGGGATCCGACCCCGAAAACTGACCCGATAACTGGATCCGAAAACCTCAATCCTTACACCGACGCTTCCAGGTATTGCGCCTTTCACAGGCAACCTGGACACACAATAGATACCTGCTTCCAATTTCGAGATTACATCCATGATCTTAACGATCAAGGAGGCATTGACTGGGAGGAAATGAGGAAGTACATATCTGCCTTGAAGGCAAGAAGACTTCAACTACAACAACAGTAACCACAACAGCAACAACAGCAACAACAACAGAGAGCGCTAGCATAGGCAGTAGCACCTCCAAACATGGGTATAATGCAAAATCCACTTCTGGAGCACCATCATCAAAATCAAGTTGCCCCATCTTGACGAATAGCTAGTCTGAGGCTAATCGAGGGCAGCAGTGGAAGGTAGAGGACTCATCCTCTATTTACTCAAAAGGCCATCAACCGAGCACCGCTGACCAACCACCACGCCGCATTCTTCGCATACCCAAACCGCAACCCGTTACCGTTACACTTGTAGCGACACGCGCATACCTTCTACCCACACCCATTACACCATCCACTACCACGCTACCATTAAATAACCATCCGCAAGCCAATTATGCGCCCCTACTGCAATCCAAACCATTACTCCGCATGCCATTTTCCACATCATCCACCACAACCACTTACCCTAGTGACATACAGCCATCCAGACTGCTACTCCGTATGCCATTCCCCACTTCACCTGCACTAACCACTTACCCCTCCACCATCCAACCATCTAAACCCCTCATCCGCACCACGTCTCCACCAACAACTCTGCGCCATCACCCGTTTGCCAATCCCCCACACCATCTAAACCACCCACCAACCTCATGGTGCTCAAACTGTCACCTACACCTTCCACCATTGAAGAACACACGCTCCGGAGCAGGAGGATATTCAACAAGGTCTTTCCTTAGTCTACAGTTAGAGATGACCCATCACAGCCGCCAGAGGAAGTCATAATGATGAAGCACTTACCCCTCCACCATCCAACCATCTAAACCCCTCATCCGCACCACGTCTCCACCAACAACTCTGCGCCATCACCCGTTTGCCAATCCCCCACACCATCTAAACCACCCACCAACCTCATGGTGCTCAAACTGTCACCTACACCTTCCACCATTGAAGAACACACGCTCCGGAGTAGGAGGATATTCAACAAGGTCTTTTCTTAGTCTACAGTCAGAGACGGCCCATCACAGTCTGCACCAGGCACTCAATACAACCTGTTGAAGCAGTTAGACAGAACATCGGCATGAATCTCCGTGCTCGAGTTGATCAAGTGATTCAAGACCCATTAGGAAGATCTGATGGAATATTTGCAGAAGGTTATGGTCAACGAAGATGTGCCGGTCGAAAAGATCACCACACTGTTAGTTCCTCAGGGGGGACCAGCCCTTCATTACATTCCACACCTCGGAACTAGCACCGACAGCAGCCAGAAGCATGGCTTTGAGCATGACGGTCAACATCTGTAAGAAGGCCGTAGGCGCATGCCTGGTTGACACGGGCCTCAATCAACGTTTTATCACCAAAGACCCTTGAACTGTGTGGTATACCCAGGGAGAAGTGGCTGCCTTCCCCTATTTCTGTTACAACATAAAACAATTCTACCCGTTCCCCTCTGGGAATGATTTATTTGAAGGTATAATTAGGCCCTATTTGTCACAATGAAGTCGAGTTCCACATCTTGGAAATCGATCTATCTTTGAAGGGTATCCTTGGCCGCCCTTACATTAAGTCCTTTGAGGCAATTCCTTCTATAAATCATTAGTGCCTCAAATTTTCATACAAGGGACGTATTATTAAAGTTACAAGCATGCCAATCCTTGCAGCTGCTCATTCCTTGAATATCAGGCCGACTTCTTTACTTGGCCAACAACCTCTGTTGTCGGTATTATAGGTTTACCGTCCTATGGCTGATCCCTTGAAAGTTGCCACACTTAGTCCTTATCCACTTGATGCCATGAAGCGGGGGAAGTGCATGAGTACCCATAGCTGGAAAATCATGATGAAAGGCGGCTATCAGCCTGGAAAGGTCCTAGGCACACAATTGCAGGGCAAAACTACGCCCATTAAAGACAGTCGAAGGACACCCGGTAATGGCCTGGGCTATAGGCTAAGAAGAGTCAGGCATGATATCATTCACCAGTAAGAAGATGAAGACGGCCAGAAGGCTTGGGAAACAATGACCACACCATGCAAAGAAGGCCGGGATCCCCTGACATGGACCCTGCATACGCATTTTGTCAAAGGACCCATAATCAGTCATGATAATGATAACACGGTGCTAATCTCTTCCCAGTTCGACCGGCATGACATATATAGAAGGGACCTAGCCGGGCACTGCTCAGAATTGCTAACGTACCAGTCCTTGGAGGCTTTGCGGCCGATGAAAAGGAGAAAATTCTAAGATCCAAAAAGTGAATGGCACCGATGGTTTGACCTGAGGGATCTGTACATTGCATTAAACAGATTATTTCTTGACCCTTCAGAGCCGAAATGTCCACCATTGATAGATGAGCTGATTGAAGGGCCTGACGCTATTTTTGACAAGAGAATTTTGCTGTCCAAGGAAACAGATGAAGGGGAGCCAGATGACCCCTATGAAGCTGGTTATACAACTGATTTTCTCCGGAGAGCAACCTACCCCTCTCGCATTTTCACACTTCACACTTTATTCCGTACTCTGCTTCTGACCCCGACTTGGTCGCGGGTCATCACTGAAGATATTTTACGGGCTCCGCCCATCATGATCACTCTGTCCCCATGGGACTTTATCCCTCAACCTCCTCTCGATCTAGAGAGGATTTATGATTTAATCTGGGACATGTTACTGTATGATCCCCCCAATCTTTTGGCCTTGGTGCCGCTTCCTCCATCCCATTCGCCTCCTATTCATCTTTTCCCAAAAAAAAAAACGCCAATTTGGCAACTTCTTTCTCTCAGATCCTCATTGAGGAAACTTCCTACTTGTCCGACTATACTTCATCGCATGAGTCAGTCGGGCAAGATTCTCCTCTAGACTTGCTTTGTCCCTCCCCTCGGGAGGATTCTCTTGTATTTCTTCATGTATCCTATAATTTTCATCCTTCTTTGTCCTCATTAGGTCAGGATAGGGAGTCTAGTGAAGTTAGTGAGTCTAGTTCTAGGCAAGTTAGTCAGGTTAGGAAGTTTAGGAAATCTAAGGGTAGAAGAATTCCAGATAGATACCTCCAGGATTTAGCATTTAAATGTCTTTCTTCCTCTATGATCCCTCAGCTATTAGAGAATCTTATTCAGATGCCAGAAGATTGTGTAGATGATGAGTCAGTCAATGATAGATATGGGGTGTATGAATTGATACATGAGAAAGACCCGATTGTTGAAGATGACGAGGACGCAGCTGAGGTATATGCTAGTGGAGTAAAAAGATTTGATGAACCCTCAGCTGCCGTAGAAGAGCCTACCAAAGAGATCAATCTAGGGACTGAAGATGAACCTAAGGTTGTCCTCGTCAGTAAAAATCTTTCTGAAATAGATGAGAAGGCAGTGGTCCAAGTTCTTAAGGATTATAAGGACACTTTCGCCTGGAGTTATGAGGATATGCCGGGGTTAGACTCATCACTAGTAGAACATCGATTGACATTAAAGGATGGAGCTAGCCCAGTTAAACAGAAGTTAAGGCGATTCCGCCCATAAATAGCTTTGAAGATGAAGGAAGAAGTCGATAAACTGCACAAAGCCAAATTCATTAGGGTTGTCCTCTATCTCCAATGGGTGGCCAATATAGTCCCGGTTATGAAAAAGGATGGGAAGGTCAGGATCTGTATTGACTTCCGAGATTTGAACCGGGCATGTCCTAAGGATGACTTTCCACTGCCTCACATTGATGTACTCATCGATAACATAGTTGGCTATGAAACTCTATCATTTATGGATGGATTCTCAGGATATAATCAAATCAAGTTGGTAGAAGAAGATCAAGAAAAGACATCATTCGCTACACCTTGGGGAACATATTGTTATGTCGTCATGCCTTTTGGACTGAAGAGTGCTGGAGCTACTTACCAGAGGGCTATGATGGCAATATTCCATGACATGATGCATATAGATTTAAAAGTGTATGTGGATGATTTATTAGTGAAATCTAAGACTAAGGCTGAGCATGCCAAAGTTCTGACAAGAGTATTAGAAAGATCAAGGGAATATCAATTGAAGATGAACCCCAAGAAATGTGTATTCGGGGTATCCTCAGGGAAATTACTTGGATTCATTGTCAGTAAATGGGGTATTGAGATCGATCCCAACAAGGCAAAGGCTATCAGATAAATGTCACCTCCCAAGAACTTGAAAGAGTTAAGAGGATTAATCGGGAGGTTGCAGTTTATTTGCCGATTTGTCTCTCAACACTAACAAAGATGTAAACCGTTTTACGAGCTTACTAAGCCGGGAGTCAAATTCGATTGGGATGATAAGTGTCAGAAGGCATTTGATAGATTGAAGAATTATCTGGCAAGTCCTCCTGTTTTGAGACCACCATCTCTGGGCAAACCTTTGATTCTATATATTTTTGTCCTGGATGATGCGGTGGGGGCTGGCCTAGCACAAGAAGATGAAGAAGGAAAGGAGAGGGCAGCCTACTATCTCTCTAAACTTCTTAACCCCGCTGAACAAAGATTCACAGCGATGGAGAAAACATGTGCAACACTTGTATGGGTGGTTCAGAAATTGAAGCATTACTTTCTAGCCCATAAAGTTCATCTCATCGCTAGGATGAATCCGATCAAGTTTCTTCTTGAGAAATATGTCCTCACTGATAGATTAGCACGATGGCAGAGCTTTCTATCTCAATTTGATATTGCTTACATTCAATAGAAAGTGAGCAAGGGCTATGCCATAGCAGAACATCTCGCTCATCATCCCCTTCCTTGTTTTGATCCAGTCCGATCGGAGTTTCCGGATGAGGAACTAATGTCCATAGGCAGAATCAAAGATGATATGTGGACTCTGCATTTTGACGGAGCTCTGAATTTCCACGGAAAGGGTATCGGCATTGTTCTGTTATCACCTGAAGGTGTTACCATTCCACAAGTCTTTCAGCTTAACTTTCCAGTCACTAACAACATAGCTGAATACGAGGCACTCCTTGCTGGCCTCGAGGCTGCTCATCTTCATGGTGCCACCAAACTCAGAATTGTAGGTGATAGCCAATTGATTCTTCGCCAAGTGCTAACCAAATATCGGACTCTTGATCCTAAGCTCAAGCCTTATCAAGAACTCACTTCTGCTTATGCTAAGCTTTTCACTAAATTGATCTTCATGAATGTTCCTCGAAATCTGAACATCTTAACTGACGCTCTAGCTTCCCTTGCATCATCCCTTAATTTTCCAATCAGCAAACAATTCGAGTCGATCATTGTTCATAGGCGTCTTTCACCCGCCGTGAAAGACCCTTCATTCCTTAGGACTAAGGAGAAGTTGCTGAAGAAAGTTAGAGATGGAGATATTGTGGAAAGGCGAGAGATAATGTTATTGGAATTATAAGAAGAGATGAATGATGAAGAGAAACCATGATACTATGAAATTGCCAAATATTGTGAAGATCAATCATATCCTGATGAAGCCACAGCTGAGGAGAAAAGGGCTATCAGGAGAGTTGCTCAAATGTACACCCTAGTTGGGGGAGCACTACACAAAAGAGGTTTTGATGGAGTTCTCTTAAGATGTTTAGACGAGGATGAACTTTGGAAGATCATGTAAGGAGCTCATGCTGGAGTTTGTAGTGTCCATGTTAATTGACAAATGCTAGCATAGAAGATCCTTAGACAAGGATTCTATTGGCCAACCATGGAAGAAGATTGTGTAGGATATGTCCATAGGTGTGCCAAGTGTCAACTTTACGCCGACAAAATCCATTCTCCTACATCTTCACTCCATCCTGTTTCCTCCCCATGGCTTTTCTCCACGTGGGCTTTTGAGAAAAGATGGTCAGCTGCTAATCATGCAAGAGTCTAGCAAAATAGATTAGCACGTTTTTATCAAAAGAAAGTCATTGAACGCAAGTTCAAATTTGGTGAAATAGTTGTCGAAAGAATATTTGTAAAACCTGGTGGTCCGCATTCTAAGCTCCAATCCAATTGGGAATGACCATATGTCATATCGCACGCTTTTCCTGGTAATGCTTACCGTCTAGTTAATGCAGAAAGGCAAGAGTTAACTCACCCCTGGAATGGACTGTGTATCTTAAGAAATACTACTCTTAGGTTAAAGAGTCGATTAGCATGGTGCAAAGACCAGTGGAATCAGAAAATTTAGAAATTCAAATTCTCTTATCAGTCTGGATAATTTAATTCAAACACATTACTACACATACTGACACGTTTGATTCGTGAGTAACAAGAGATGAGAAGTTCGAAGGAATACTGAAAGCTTGACTAAGGGTGTAAAGTGCAAATCATTCTTTTTAAACAAAAATTCTATTTTTTACACTCGGCCCACGATGTCGGAACGAGGCTTAGAATAGACTACCAAGAATACCCGCCATCTTAGTAGGAGGCCGTCATAAAAAAAAGGGAGAGATCCATCTCAGAAAAGAAAAAGAAAAAGCAAAAGGCAAAAGCCAAATATCAAATCAAAAGGCCATTATACTACAAACGTTACATCAAGGCCATGAAGTGAAATAAAAGGGAACGCAAGGTCGATAAATATCCCGGAAAGAAAATGACCGAACCCCAACAGATATTTGGGTAAGAAAGGGACATCTTTTTGGGTCTTCGGAACCTTCTCGTGGGCTTTCGAAACAAATTCTTCATTTCTTTCTGAAGAGGTGTACTCCAAGCTTAAGGAATGGCCTAGATTGACTAAGGGTCAAACTATCGAATGAGATCGCGAATGAAAACACAAGTTCAAGCACGATGA
The DNA here is from genome assembly GCA_030544215.1 of Zantedeschia hybrid cultivar. Lineage (NCBI taxonomy): Eukaryota > Viridiplantae > Streptophyta > Magnoliopsida > Alismatales > Araceae > Zantedeschia > Zantedeschia hybrid cultivar. The sequence goes on along the minus strand of JARZZO010000013.1, from coordinate 5,275,323 downwards.
GTCTAAGTTAGATTATTGAAGAACAATTTGGGAATTAAGTTAATAAATGAATATATTCTTTTGATCTGAGTACCATGCTGGTCTTTTAGTTTGCACATTATTCCCAAAATTAAAAAAAAAAAAAAATTTTCAAAATCCAAAAAAGTATATATATTTCAAAATCCAAAAAAAGTACATATCTCAAAATCCAAAAAATATATATTTCAAAACCAAAAAAAAGTGCATATCTCAAAATCCAAAAAAATATATATTTCAAAATCCAAAAAAGCATGTATATTTCAAAATCCAAAAATAGTGCATATCTCAAAATCCAAAAAAAATATATATTTCAAAATCCAAAAAAGGGTACATATTTCAAAATCCAAAAAAAGTACATATCTCAAAATCCAAAAAAATATATATTTCAAAATCCAAAAAAAAGTACATATCTCAAAATTCAAAAAAATATATATTTCAAAATCCAAAAAAAGCACATATCTCAAAATAAAAAAAAAATATATATATTTCAAAATCCAAAAAAAGGTACATATTTCAAAATCCAAAAATATGTATATTTCAAAATCCAAAAAAAAGTACATATCTCAAAATAAGAAAAATAGATATTTCGAAAATCCAAAAAAAGATAGATATGTCAAAATTCAAAAAAAAAATATATGTTTTAAAACCCAAACAAAATGAAAATTTCAAAATAAAAAATCTTTTAATTAGCATTTGCTTGTAGCATTTAGTGTGCTTCATTCCTTTATTTTCAGCAAGCATCTGCATGCTTGTATATTGCATCTTACTCCGTTATTTCCTTCAGTTCAATTATTACCATTCCCTTTGTTAATAAAGGCTATGTCCTTTGACCCTTCTACTAAGGATAGGATCAAGTAGTTGGTTACTTAACCGAACAAGGGGCTAAGTCTAAACAGATACTTAACTTGTTTGCTAAGTCATGTAGAGGGCACAAGGTTAAAAACACAAGGCACAAAAGTTGAAGGCGCAAGTTTCATATATATATATTAAAAAGTGTTTTGTACATGACTCACATAGGAAAAGGAAAAATATATAAACAGTCGTCAAGGCTGACTCTCTCCAGCACCCTCATACTGGCTCTGCGCCTCATCAGGTCCCTCTGGCCTACGAGTCGGAGGTAGAGGTGGTCCCCTCGCACTTGGCCCTGCCTGGCCGGACGATATGGCAATGCTGGCCGTAAAAGCGCTCGCCTGACCACGATCAATAGCCTGCTGGCGGGCTTGCTGATATCGCTCCTCTACCATCCGACGTTCATACTCTGCAACGGAGAGGCGACCCTGAAGACTCTCCTGCTGAAGGTGGTTGCGATCCCTCTCCTCAGTCAAGATCTCTAGGTGAACCTAGAGTCGTGCGACGTCACCAGTGGAGAGGCGGGCAACCTGAGCTTCCAACTCAGCAATACGAGCAGCTGAACTCCGAGCTTGTGCTAGCTCTGCATCCCTTTGCTCGAGAGCCTCCTGGAGCTCTTGAACCTGCAATAGAAGTTATCACAGTCAGATCAACCAATCAAATTCAAGCAGATGCATTGATTAGAGGTAAAATAAGTCGGCGACTTACCCGGGCCATCGCGTCATCCTCCGCCTCGGTAGCTCGCCGGATAGCCTGTGCTAATTGGTCTTGCAGATCCGTCACTAGGACCTCATAAGTAGTAGGCAGGGCAGATGACGAAGCGCCAGAAGCGAAGGGAGGAGGAGCTACTTGGGTGTAGACGGCTCATTGCACAAAAGAATAACTATCAGTGGCTAATTGTCAAAACAAATTAATTAATCAAAATGAACATTCATGCATGCATACATACCAGGTCAGGTGGGCTTATTCCAGCTGGGCCTTGGCATCATGTAGGCGGGCCTAGAGGTCGATGATCACTGCATCTCGTGCATCCTGCACATCATACACACACATTCATTCACAAGCACAAATAAAGATAATAATAAAATAAAAAAAGCATAAATGAACACTTACATCGAGTGGACGGAGGAGCCATAATTGATCGGCGTAGTGGGCCCGGTACTGCTGGAGGTAGGCGGTGCTATCCTCCGTGTGGGACTTCACCTGTACGCCGCAGCGGTGCCAATCCTCGTACTGCTCCAGGAACTTGGCACACCGATCTGTGAGGGCTTGTTTCTCCTCATGCTCCTCCCGACTCCCTCCGGGACCTCCTCATCCACCCATGCTTGGTGGAGGCCCAGCATCCTCATGACGAGGTGGAGGCGGAGCGGCTCGATCTCGTTGAGACAATGTACCCACATCTGTCTCCCGAACTGCCTCCGGCCAGCCGTCACCCACGGCTGACCCTCCTCGCCCATGCCCATATATGGGCGCAGATCACCTGGATACAGGTTAGATGCATTCATACATAAATAAATTGCATTTAATTATTGAAACATTATATTTAATAAAAATAAATAATTAAACAACTTACCAAGAGCTCTGGGTAATCGAGGAACTGACGGCGGAGGGCCATCAGTTGATGGTGCTGTGGGGCGGTGTCCACAACTGGCTGCCAGCGGCGAGCCAACGGAACGGCGCCCGGTCTCACTATCCGTGCTCGGCCGAGCAGGAAGTAGTGGTAGCTTCAAACCTGCACACATGAACATGTAAGTTAGAAAAGCATCATATCATTTCATAGCATAAAACAAAAAAATTAAAATGACTTAATACATGGAGAAACGGCGAGAAGCCGCTGACAGTCGTCTCACGGTCCGGTGTGACCGCGAAGAGATCGGCAAACAGGTGGGCCAGGAGGGCCGCACCCCAATCTAAGTGAGTTGACTGGTTAGGGTTTGACAGCACGCCATACCCTGAGTTGACTCGAGAGCATTGTACGAATGAAGGATTATATCCACGCGGTAACTGTCGGCGGAAAGGTTCCAAGAGTGGATTACTTAACCCCGATACCTTCCAGGTTCGCGCGGTGTTGCTTGGCACCCAACGTTATCGGAGGCCCGGTCGAATTCGATGTGCGACATCAATTCGATTGATTAATTAATTAATAAAGAGTTATTAATTGATTAATAAAGCTAGTAAAGAGTTACTGGGCTTATTGGGCTATTAACTGGACTGGTAATTGGGCCTAGAGGGTCACACGTAAATGATTCTCAAGACGATGGATAAATAAGTGGGTTTTATTCAAACCGGGGGTTTTTATGAAAAATCGCGCAGTTAGTATAAAATGTAGTGAACGGACTGAGCAGGCCAAGCTGCTGCTAACCCTAGCCGCCCCTCCTCTCTTTCTCTCTCTCTGGGGCATCCCAGATAGATCCGGATCTACTCCGCCGCTTCTGCGACTCCCGTTCGACGGGAAATCGTCCGTGCGTTGCGGCGATCGGCGGAGGTTTCGTGGGCTGCGAAGAACGAGGAACGCGAGGATATCCATCCGAGGAGGATTGTGTGGACTCCGCTAGAGGCTGGGCGCTTGCGCGGCTTGCGGTGTTGCACTGACGGAACCGAACGGTTGCGGATTCGAATCCGCACACGGTAAGACTTCGATAATCCGATTATCGTAATTTTAGATTTTTCGAAATGGGAACGGATCTCCGTTTTTATTTTTATTTCCGCTGCGCGGGAGATCCGAAGAAACCTGAGAACCCAATTGTAGGCGCCCGGAATGTCTCCCCGCCGCTGCTGCGGGCTTCGGATCGAGGGTTTCTCCCTTCGTCTTAGCACTGTGGCGATTTAAAAGGGGTTAGAAATTAAGGTGTGATCGCCAGGAGCATTACCTTTCGGCCTTGTGCTCCGCAGGATTGTAAGAGTGATCGCGTTCTGAGGGAGCGAGAAATGGTGGTTTCTCCTTCTCTTCCTCCGGCCGGCCAGAGGAGGAGAGCCCGACAGTCTGCACACGGAAGTGCGGTAAGGATCCCTAAAAAGACAAGACAAGACAAGAGAGGAAAAATGACCCGATCAGAACTGTGACATGTAGAATCTATCCATGAAAATACAAAAACTAATTAAAATCGGAGGGAGACGCACCGGATGGGTGGTGGGGAGGGAAGGTGACCATATGTTATGGCCACCCACCTCCTGTTTTTTGTTTAAAACCTCAGGGGGAGTAAGGGTTGCTAGGTCATCTTAACATGCATGCATGCAAATGGGGGTGCTCGTGTGTGAAAAGTGAAGTGATATGTTAAGAGTGGAAAGAAGAGTGAGAGAGGGAGAATGTTACGGCATGGATGGAAAGTGAGAATGCAATGAAATGAAGAGGAGAAAAGTAAAAGAGGGTTAAGAAGACAAGCCCATTCGGAGTGAGAAGGATTCCTCTTGAAGCTGACTCCTTGTCTGCTCGACTTCTCAAGGCCGACTTACTTGCCAACCTCCTCTGAGCCTTCCCTCCAAAAACACCCTTAACCGCTCCGAACCTCTCACCCAAAAACTCCTTCTTCACCCCCCTCCTCGAGAGGACATGGGGGGTTTAAATAGGTGAAGGGAAAATAGGGATCTAAATCCCCGTAAATCATCCTAGAGCCAATGGGAAGTGGTCAAGGATCGAAGGTGGTGCGCGCGGCAGTCGCCGGAGTGGGGAGTGATCGGAGTAGTGGAGGTGAGGGCGGCGAGTAGAGGAGATCGTGGGGAAGACGAGGTCAAGGTGGTAGTTAGGGGAGTGGACGGCTAGCCAACATGTTGTAGACACCGATTTTGGACCACCCTTCTGGTCATAAATTCCCTCCATCATCAGCCCATCATCATAAATCCCCGCATTTAGCCATCTCAGCCCACTAGCAACTAAGCCCATTGGCTAAATCCCGACTCTAACCCACCTTTTCGTAGAAGGCCAGCCCCCTTGCCTTCCACCCCCTTCGAAGGCCACCCCTCGCCTTCTACCCGCTTTGAAGGCCAGCCACCTTGCCTTCCACCCATTTGACCACCCTTTTTCACTTTTTACCACCTTTTTGTGGAAGGCCAGCCCCCTTGCCTTCCACCTCCTTCGAAGGCCACCCCTCGCCTTCTACCCCCTTCGAAGGCCACCCACCTTGTCTTCCCCCAACAAGTCAACCCTTGGACTCTCGAGAGGATTCAGATCTTTCTAAAAGGATTATTCAATCCAAGTATGACATCCTACAGCATCTAGGGAAAACTCCCACCAAGATGCCAGTCCTAGAGTTGATTAGGAGATCTCCTACACACAGGGAGACATTGTTCAAGTTCCTCCAACGAATTACACTCAATGAAGATCTTCTTATCAGGGGGCTCACAAATGCCATTCTCTCAGTCACCCAGACACCTACGATATCCTTCACAGATAAGAGTCTAGCTCCCCCTGAATGCCAATCCCTTCACTTTGCAATTGTAATATTTGATTTGTTTTGTTTTTTTGGATTTCCATTTTTTTTATTTTGAAATATATATATTTTTTGGATTTTGAGCTATCTATTTTTTTTGGATTTTGAAATTTGAGATATCTATTTTTTTTGAAATATCTATTTTTTTTTGAAATATCTATCTTTTTGGATTTTGAAGTATCTATTTTTTTTAGATTTTGAAATATTGCGTAAACTAATAGACCAGCATGATACTCAGATCAAAAGAACATATTCATTTATTAACTTAATTCTTAAATTATTCTTCAATAATCTAACTTAGACTCATCGTGCTTGAGGTTGTGTTTTCATTCGTGATCCTATTCGATGGTCTGACCCTTAGTTAATTTGGTCGTTCCTCAAGCTTGGAGTACACCTCTTCAGAAAGAAATGAAGAATTTGTTTAGAAAGTCCATGAGAGGGTTCTGGAGACCTAGAAAGGTGTCCCTTCTTTACCCTAATATATGTTGCGGTTCGGTCATCTCCTTTACGGGGTATTTATCGACTTTGTGCTCCCCTTTCATTTCATTTCATGGCCTTGGTGTAACATTTGTAATGTAATGGCCTTTTGATTTGATATTTGACTTTTTGTCTTTTGCTTTTGCTTTTCTTTTTCTTTTCATGGGACAGATCTCCCCCCTTTTTTTTTATGACGGCCTCCTACTAAGATGTCGAGTATTCTTGGTAATCTATTCTAAGCCTCGTTCCGACATCGTGGGCCGAGTGTAAAAATAGAATTTTTATTTAAAAAGAATGATTTGCACTTTATACTCTTAGTCAAGCTTTCGGTATTCCTTCAGACTTTACATCTCTTGTTACTCACAAACAAAACGTGTCAGTATGTGTAGTAATGTGTTTGAATTAAATTATCCAGACTTATAAGGAAATTTGAGTTTCAAATTTTTTTGATTCCACTAGTCCTTGGACCATGCTGATCGACTCATTAACCTAAGGATAGTATTTCTTAAGATACAGACCATTCCAGGGGTGAGTTAACTCTTTCCCTTTTGCATTAATTAGACGATAAGCGTTACCAGGAAAAGCATGCGATATGACATATGGTCCTTCCCAATTGGGTTGGAGCTTAGAACGCGGACCACCAGGTTTTACAAAGATTCTTTTGACAACCATTTCACCAACTTTGAACTTTCGTTCAATGACTTTCTTTTGATAAAAACATGCTAATCTATTTTGATATACTCTTGTATGATTAGCTGTTGACCATCTTTTCTCGTCTAAGAGTTCCAACCGAGTAAAGAGTGCTGAGCGATGCTCATCAATAGGGAATTCCTTATTCAATTGTACTCTTAATGACGGTATGAGGATTTCGTATGGAACTACCGCCTCCATTTCAAATGTTAAGGAATACGGAGTCTGCCCAGTGGGAATGCGGATTGAAGTTCGGTATGCCCATAGAGCCTCAATCAGTTTCTCTGGACAGTCTGTGAATTTATTAGATTTGCATGTCTTTTTGATGATTTTTATCAAAGTCTTGTTAGTTGCCTCTGTTTGGCTATTGCCTTGCGGATAATAAGGAGATGAATGATGCAATGCAATTTTATACCTGTTGCAGAGGTCCTTCAGCTCCTGTGATATGAACTGTGGTCCATTGTCGGTGACAATGGTTCTTGGAATTCCGAATCTTGTGATGATGTTCTTCATGATGAATGTGTATACGGTTGACGCTTTGACTTCCGTGTAAGCTTCGGCTTCTGCCTACTTGGTGAAGTATTCCGTTGCCGTAAGAATGAAGGATTTTGCCTTAATGCCGGAATAAGGATTACCAATGGGTCCAATGATGTTGAAAGCCCACATGGAGAAAGGCCATGGGGAGGAAACAGGATGGAGTGAAGATGCGGGGGAGTGGATCTTGTCGGCGTGAAATTGACACTTAGCACACCTACGGACATACCCTACAGAATCTTCTTCCATAGTTGGCCAGTAGAATCCTTGTCTGAGGATCTTCATTGATAACATTTGTCCATTAACATGGCCACCACAAACTCCAGTATCAGCTCCTTCCATGATCTTCCGAAGCTCATCTTCGTCTAAACATCTTAAGAGAACCCCATCAAAACCTCTTTTATAAAGTGCTCCTCCAACTAGAGTGTACCTCTGAGCAACTCTCCTGATAGCCCTTTTTCCTCATTTGTAGCTTCTTTAGGATATGATTGATCTTCACAGTATTTGGCAATTTCATAGTGCCATGGTTTCTCTTCATCATCCATCTCTTGTAATTCTAATAACATTATCTCTCACTTCTCCACAATGTCTCCATCTCTAACTTTCTTCAGCAATTTTTTCTTAGTCCTAAGGAAGGAAGGGTCTTTCAGGGCAGGTGAGAGACACCTATGAACAATGATCAATTCGGATTGTTTGCTGATTGGAAAATCGAGGGATGATGCGAGGGAAGCTAGAGCGTAAGCTAAGATATTCTGATTCCGAAGAACATGGATGAAGATCAATTTAATGAAAAGCTTGGCATAGGCCGAAGTAACTTCTTGATAAGGCTTAAGCTTAGGACCAAGAGTTCGATATTTAGTGAGCACTTGGCGAAGAATCAATTGGCTATCACCCACTATTTTGAGTTTGGTAGCACCATGGAGATGAGCAGCCTCGAGGCCAGCCAAGAGTGCCTCGTATTCAGCTATATTGTTAGTGACTGGAATGTCAAGCTGAAAGGCTTGTGGAATGGTGACACCTTCAGGTGACAGCAAGACTATGCCGATACCCTTGCCATGAGAATTCAGAGCTCCATCAAAATGCAGAGTCCATATATCATCTTTGATTTGGTCTATGGTCATCAGTTCCTCATCTGGAAACTCCGATCGGACTGGATCAAAACGAGGAAGGAGATAATGAGCAAGATGTTCTACGATGGCGTAGCCTTTAATCACTTTCTGATGAATGAAAGTGATATCAAATTGAGATAGAAAGCTTTGCCATCGTGCTAATCTATCAGTGAGGATGGATTTCTCAAGGATAAACTTAATGGGATTCATCCTAGCGATGAGATGAACTTCATGAGCTAGAAAGTAGTGCTTCAATTTCTGAACCACCCATACAAGTGCTGCACATATTTTCTCCATCGATGTGTACGTCTGCTCAGCGGGGTTGAGAAGTTTAGAGAGATAGTAGGCTGCCCTCTCCTTTCTTTCTTCATCCTCTTGTGCTAAGACAGCCCCCACCGCATCATCCAAGACAGAAATATATAGAATTAAAGGTTTGTTCGGAGATGGTGGTTTCAAAACAGGTGGGCTTGCTAAATAATTCTTCAACCCATCAAATGCCTCCTGACACTTATCGTTCCAATCAAACTCAACTCCCGGCTTAGTAAGCTCGTAAAACGGCTTACACCTTTGTAAATGTTGGGAGACAAATCGGCGAATAAATTGCAACCTTCCAATTAATCCTCTTAACTCTTTCAAATTCTTAGGAGGTGGCATCACTCTAATAGCCTTTGCCTTGTTGGGATTGATCTCAATTCTCCGCTTATTGACAATGAATCTAAGTATTTTCCCTGAGGAAACCCTGAATACACATTTCTTGGGGTTCATCTTTAACTGATATTCTCTAGATCTTTCTAGAACTCTTGCTAAAACTTTGGCATGCTCAACCCTAGTCTTGGCTTGAATTGTTGGGTTCTCGGGTTTCTCTGGATCTCCCATACAACGGAAATAAAAAACAAAAACGGAGATCCGTTCCCGTTTCGAAAATCGGAAAAACCAGATTATCGGATAATTAGTTCTTACCATGTGCGGATTCGAATCCGCAACCATTCGGTTCTGTCGGTGCGACACCGCAAGCCGCGCAAGCGCCCGGCCTCTAGCGGAGTCCATGCGATCCTCCTTGCGACGGAAATACTCGCGTTCCTCGTTCTTCGCAGCCCACGAAACCTCCGCCGGTCGCCGCAATGATCACCGCAACGCGCGGACGATTTCCCGTCAAACGAGAGTCGGAGAAGCGGCGGAGCAGATCCGGTTCTGTCTGGGACGCCAGAGAGAGAGAGATACAGAGGAGGGGCGGCTAGGGTTAACAGCAGCTTGGCCTGCTCAACCCGTTCGCTATGTTTTATACTAACCGTGTGATTTTTCATAAAAACTCCCAGTTTATATAAAACCCACTTATTTATCCATTGCTTTGAGAATCATTTGCGTGTGACCCTGTAGGCCCGATTATCAGTCCAGTTAATAGCCCAGTAAGCCCAGTGACTCCTCACTGGCTTTATTAATCAATTAATAACTCTTTATTAATTAATTAATCAATCGAATTGATGTCGCACATCAAATTCAACCGGGCCTCCGATCACGTTGGGTGCCAAGCAACACCGCGTGAATCCGGAAGGTATCGAGGTTAAGTAACCCACTCTTGGAACCTTTCTGCCGACAGTTACCGCGTGGATATAATCCTTCATTCGTACAATGCTCTCGAGTCAACTCAGGGTATGACGTGTTGTCAAACCCTAACCGGTCGACTTACTTGGATTGGATGTCGCTGATGAATATCGGAAAACTCCTTTCCCGATATTATCGTCCGCCCTAGCCAGGGACTTCCGCATCCTTCCTAGAACATTCTTTCTCTAAGTACCGAGAGCGAATGATTCCTTATTGACACACAATTACCTTCGACGGTATTCTGATGTACCCAATCCTTGGCGTTTTAGAATCCTGTGGCTAGAGATTCGTAAACCAAGGTCAAAGCATAGAAGTCCACCGACTAGGTGTCCTTGGTGTCTTAGGTCCGACGACCATCCACGCAACTGTGACCGTATAATCAAGTTGGTTGACAGTGAGGTACAATACCATTCAGCAATTCAGTCGGATTAGTTCAGTGAACTCATTCTCCAATGAGCACCTACAGATTCGCCTTAGTGTTTCCACACAAGTGACTTATGAGATCAGTCACCCTCATCATATGAGTAAGAGTAATCTGTACTAGTCTAACCGGATATCCGATGTCCTTCTCGGATATCCTCCGACTAGGAACGATTAAGAATATGTGTGTTTAAGTGATCAGTCTCATTAGTATTGTAACGACCCGCCATCCTATGATCGGAGACCTGGTCACTAAATGGATGTCGGCCCATTAACTGCGGGTTCACACCCGGATCTCACACAACACATCTGGAGGAGTAAGTGCTAAACAAGGCTAAATATGACAATCACACGGACTACAAAGGTATAACAAGTGCGCAGCAAGGAAAGTAATAATGTCCGTATACAGTCCAACAATAATTACATGTCCAACAATTAAATAAGTACAGGCAGAAGGAAAGTACAACAACATCGGGGCATACCCCGGAACTAAGACAGCTGCTGGTCCGCACACCAAGAAGACACCACGCTACCGCTCGCCACGAGGTCCACACCTGAAACCGCAGGGAGTGAGCCACACCAGAAATGGGCTCAGTAGGGATCATCCGATCCCCCGCCTCCCACTCACACACCCACAAGTGCAACAACAGGAATATATGGCAATTAAGTAAAGCAGTAAACATAGCATTCAACCTGATAGGAACCGTACGATAAGCAGTGTAACAAGAACAGTACCAAGTAACCCGAAGAACCCAACACAAAGTCACGTCTCATAGTCAAAGTCCACGAAGCGACTGAACCACACTGTCGACCGAAGTCAAACGTCGCCTCCCAACACTACCACCAGTGCTCACGCCTGTCCACCCCTACAGTGTTCCGGGGCACTGTAGGGTGAGGCAGTGAGCCAAACTAGGACTAGCTGGACTCAGTGTACCGCCACTGCCAGCTACGTGTACACACAAGCAGTCTAGACTACTGTCCTACCGTCCGGATTGCCTCCACGCTAGGCCTCAGCGCTTCAGGAGGGCCCTGGGGACCGGCGAACCCCCGTCAAGCCGAAGCTACAGGAACTACCCACAAGCCCAACTCTCCCGGGCTGCGTCAGGCCAAAGGGCTAAGGGTACCACTCGTAACCTTGATCAAAGGTCACATCAGGCCCGATGGCTAAAGGGTAAACCAACTCCCACCAGTAACACCACCAGCTCCACAGCAAGAAACACGCCAGAAGCTGTCACGACAACCAAAGGAAACCCCGACCCGCTGAGACTAAACAGCAACCCCTCGGATAGCACACCAGCTACTCCGGCCCGACGGGCTCAAGGTGGTTCTGCTTCCCTCAGCCAAAGGTAAAACACAACAAGCACCCCTCCTCACAGACACCATGGCCCTTCTCCCATCAGCCCATGGTGACAAACGGAAACCACAGTCATTCCGAATCCATATTCGTACAAGCACACACACACAACATGATTCCATTCGTACAGTAAACCTCCGTCTCAGCGTACAGTTGAAGCACACACACATAGATGATGAAATCTCATTCATGTAGAAGTCCTCAGTCTCAGTATACAACTCAAAGCATGCATCTGAACCATCCCCCCGTGAAATATACATGAAATAACAGGATTTAAGCATTTCTGTCTTGAATCGCGTCGACCAAGGTCGACGCCATTCAAGACCCTCAGACAGGTTTATTAAAAGCCAGATTATCCCTTAAAACGCGTCCACCAGTGAAGCCGTCGTTTAAAACGCGTCAGGGTCGCCAGACGCCATTCAACCCAGAAATCCAGATTGCAGAACCCTTAAATGGGGGCATTTCCTGCCTAAATGGCGTCATGATGGCCCGACGTCCTTCTGAAAGGCGTCGTCCATCCATGACGTCATTTAGCGCTAGAACCCCTAACTCAGGAAACCTCGAACAGGGAGGTTTCTGCCCTAAAACGCGTCGTACTGACCCGACGACTTTCGGAAAGGCGTCGACCAGGCACGACGCCATTTAGCGCCAGAAACCAGGTTTCCTGATTCAACCCGAGGGTCTCACCCTTAACCCCAAACGCTCCGAAAAAGCCCCAAAACAGAAGGGGGAAGGAAGAGGAAGTCAACCACCACAAGCATGCTACAAAACCACGTTCACGAGTACGGCCATACCCACAAGAACACCTCCTAAACATGCCCATTCTAACCCAAATCATAACATGCCATGCCAAGGAGAACACGACCACACATTTACAGTCCATGCAAGGTTCGTCCCCCTACCGGTTCTTGAACTCCGCCAAGCTCCGTGCCGCCGTCCTGCCGCACCGCACACCGCCGCCGGTACCCTCGAGGACGCCGCCACTCCGCCGGGACGTCGGCCGCCGTCCGGAGAAGGGAACGCCGCGAAGGAGGTGGTGGAGGTAGAGGTGAGAGGTAAGGAGGTTATGGAGTGGTTGGAAGAGGAAGAAGAAGAAGGGAAGGGGAAGAAGAGCGTCGGAGAGGGCGGAGAGGGCGAGGAGAGAGAGAGTGAAGGCGAGAATGAGGGAAAGAAGGGGAGGCTCGCGGGGTCAATCCGAAACCAGCTGAAATGCGTCGATCGAGGTAGACGCCTATCAGTCTGACAGGACGGCCGTCCTGACAGCGGTCTGAAACGCGTCACCCTCCACGGACGCCGTTCAGACGACAGGACAGGCCGTACTGACAACGCTCTGGTGCCGCACCCAGACATCGCAGAGGTCACAGTCTGAATCCCGTCGACCGACATGGACGCCGTTCAGACGATGTGACCGGGGCCGTACTCTCGCGGCCCGAAACCCGCCCACGTGGCGCACACGTGGCACAACACCCAGCAGACCTAAATGGCGTCCACACAACCTGACGCCTTTTGAAAGGCGTCGAGCAGTGCTGACGCCATTCAGCCAGAAATCTCAAGACCCTCCTCAGGGTCCAAACCAGGGGATTCGGCCCGAACCCGATCCGAATACTGAACCCGAAACCTCAGTCCTTACAAGTATGATCTCATCATAATCTGATCACTATAGCACATATCCACGAACTTCATTATGAGACGATAATTAATGCGATTTACACATAATGAATATTATGCTATTATATTAATAAATGAATGAGATTTACATAGTCCGATTGGCTTGTAGGCAACCTAAAACTAACAATCTCCCATTTGGACTAAAGCCAATCACCTTTATACAATAAGCCTATAGACTCTAGGTGACGCTCAAACACAATTTGAGCCAACGGCTTTGTCAGTGGATCTGCTACATTGTCGACAGATGGAACTCTTTCTACTATTACATCTCCTCTGGATATGATCTCTCTGATAAAATGTAAGTGCCTCAGAATATGCTTCGATTTCTGATGAGACCGCGCTCTTTTGCTTGCGCAATCACTCCATTGTTGTCGCACAACAGTAGAACAGGCTCAGAGATACTGGGAACTACGCCGAGGTCGGTGATGAATTTCTTCAACCACACTGCTTCCTTGGCGGCTTCAGCTGTAGCGATGTACTCAGCTTCAGTCGTCGAATCTGCAGTGGTTACTTGCTTAGAACTCTTCCAACACACTGCGCCTCCATTCAAAGTAAACACGAATCCAGATGTAGACTTACTATCATCAGGATCTGACTGGAAACTCGAGTCAATAAAGTCTCGCAGTTTCAAGTCACCTCCTCCATAGACAAGAAACATATCCTTAGTTCTTCTCAAGTACTTAAGGATACATTTCACTGTCTTCCAGTGCTTTTTGTCTGGATCAGCCTTAAATCTGCTCGTAACACTTAGAGCAAATGCAACATCAGGCCGTGTACATAGCATTGCATACATAATAGATCCTATGGTAGAGGCATAGGGTATAAAATCCATGAATGCCATCTCATTAGGAGTCTTAGGAAACTGCTCTTTTGAGAGATTAATTCTATGTCTCATCGGTATGAGACCTTTCTTGGAATTTTTCATGCCAAACCTTTTGACTATAGTATTTATGTACAAGGATTGGGTCATTCCAAGCATCCTCTTTGATCTATCCCTATAGATCCGTATTCGCAATACGTAGGATGCTTCTCCCAAATCCTTTATGGAGAAATTTTTCGACAGCCAGATCTTTACTGATGACATCATAGCTACATCATTCCCAATGAGTAGTATGTCATCTACGTAAAGAACAAAGAAGGTGACTGCGCTCCCACTGGTCTTCTTGTACACACAAGGCTTATCTTCATTCTTAATGAAGTCATAAGACTTGACAGTATGGTCAAATCTCATGTTCCAGCTCCAGGAAGCTTGTTTCAGTCCATAAATGGACCTATGAAGGTTGCACACTTTATCCGGAGATTCTTTTGATGTGAAACCTTCTGGTTGTATCATATACACTTCTTCCTCAAGGTTACCATTGAGGAAGGCAGTCTTCACATCCATCTGCCAGATATCATAATCAAAGTGTGCAGCAATGGCGAGTAGAACTCTAATCGACTTTATCATGGCAACTGGTGAGAAAGTCTCGTCATAATCAATTCCTTGCCTTTGACGATATCCCTTTGCCACAAACCTTGCCTTATAAGTGTCGATCTGTCCATCAGCACTGATCTTTCTCTTAAAGATCCACTTGCAACCGATGGGTACAATACTCTCGGGCAAGTCCTCTAAGTTCCAAACTTGGTTGGTGTACATGGACTGGATTTCTGAGTTCATGGCTTCTCGCCATTTCCCGGCTTCTGGGCCTGCTATGGCCTCTTGGTAGGTTTTAGGATCATCATCCTCATTATATTCTACTTTAGACTCACCTTCAGCGATATGTCCCATATATCGTTCGGGTAGTCTAGGTAATCTACCAGATCTACGAGGCTCATGTGTGTGTACCAGAACAAATTCAGGAACTGATATCTCATCTGATGATAATGTAGTTGTTTGGGGATCTGGTGTTGGGTTTCTCTAGATCTCCCTCGTAGCGGAAATAAAAATAAAAATGGAGATCTGTTCCCGTTTCAAAAATAGGAAAAATCAGATTATCGGATAATCAGTTCTTACCGTGTGCGGATTCGAATCCGCAACCGTTTGGTTTCGTCGGTGCGACACCGCAAGCCGCGCAAGTGCCTGGCCTCTAGCGAAGTCCACACGATCCTCCTCGCGACGGATATCTTCACGTTCCTCATTCTTTGCAGCCTACGAAACCTTCGCCGGTCGCCGCAACGATCGCCGCAACACGTGGACGATTTCCCGTCGAACGGGAGTCGGAGAAGTGGCGGAGCATATCTGGATCTGTCTGGGACGCCAGAGAGAGAGAGAAACAGAGGAGGGGCAGCTAGGGTTAGCAACAGCTTGGCCTGCTCAGCCCGTTCGCTATGTTTTATACTAACTGCGCGGTTTTTCATAAAAACCCACAGTTTATATAAAACCCACTTATTTATCCATCGCCTTGAGAATCATTTGCGTGTGACCCTCTAGGCCCAATTACCAGTCCGATTAATAGCCCAATAAGCCCAGTAACTCCTTACTGGCTTTATTAATCAATTAATAACCTTTATTAATTAAATAATCAATCGAATTAATGTCGCACATCGAATTCGACCGGGCCTCCGATTATGTTAGGTACCAAGCAACACCGCGTGAACCCGGAAGGTATTGGGGTTATGTAACCCACTCTTGGAACCTTTCCACCGACAGTTACCGCGTGGATATAATCCTTCATTCGTACAATGCTCTCGAGTCAACTCAGGGTATGGCGTGCTGTCAAACCCTAACCGGTTAACTCTACTTGGATTGGATACCGCTGATGAATATCGGAAAACTCCTTTCCCGATATTATCGTCTGCCCTGGCCAGGGACTTCCGCGCATCCTTCCTAGAGCATTCTCTCTCTAAGTACCGAGAGCGAATGATTCCTTATTAACACACAATTCCCTTCGACGGTATTCCGCTGTACCCAATCCTTGGTGTTTTAGAATCCCATGACTAGAGATTCGTAAACCAAGGTCAAAGCACAGAAGTCCACTGACAAGGTGTCCTTGGTGTCTCAGGTCCGAGGACCATCTACGCAACTGCGACAATAGAATCAAGCTGGTTGACAGTGAGGTACAATACCATCCAGCGATTCAGTTGGGTCAGTTCAGTGAACTCATTCTCTCCAATGAGCACCTACAGATTCGCCTTAGTGTCTCCACACAAGTGACTTATGTGATCAGTCACCCTCATCATATGAGCAGGAATAATCTGTACTAGTCTAACCAGATATCCGATGTCCTTCTCGGATATCCTTCGACTAGGAATGATTAAGAATATGTGTGTTTAAGTGATCAGTCTTACTAGTATGATCTCATCATAATCTGATCACTATAGCACATATTCACGGACTTCATTATGAAACGATAATTAATGCGATTTACACATAATGAATATTATGTCATTATATTAATAAATGAACGAGATTTACATAGTCAGATTGGCTCCATGAGTGCCCTCTCATTAGGAGTCTTAAGAGACTGCTCCTTTGAGAAACTAATTTCATGTCTCATCGGTATGAGACCTCTCTTGAAATTTTCTATGCCAAACCTTTTGATTATAATATCTATGTACAAGGATTGGGTCATTCCAAGCATCTTCTTTGATCTATCTCTATAGATCCGTATTCCCAATATGTAGGATGCTTCTCCCAAATCCTTCATGAAAAATTTTCTTGATAGCCAGATCTTTACTGATGACATCATAACTACATCATTCCTAATGAGTAGTATGTCATCTACGTAAAGAACTAGAAAAGTGACTGTACTCCCACTAGTCTTCTTGTACACACAAGGCTCATCTTCATTCTTAATGAAGTTATATGACTTGACAGCCTTGTCAAATCTTATGTTCCAGCTCCGAGAAGCTTGCTTCAGTCCATAAATGGACCTCTGAAGCTTGCACACTTTATCTGGAGATTCTTTGGATGTGAAACCTTCTGGTTGTATCATATACACCTCTTCCTCAAGGTTACCATTGAGGAAGGCAGTCTTCACATCCATCTGCCAGATTTCATAATCAAAATGTGCAGCAATGGCGAGTAGAACTCTGATTGATTTTTTCATGGCAACTAGTGAGAAAGTCTCGTCATAGTCAACTCCTTGCCTTTGACGATATCCCTTTACCACCAACCTTGCCTTATAACTATCAATCCGTCCATCAGCACCGATCTTTCTCTTAAAGATCCACTTGCATCCGATGGGTACAATACCCTCGGGCAACTCCTCCAAGTTCTAAACTTGGTTGGTGTACATGGACTGGATTTCTGAGTTCATAGCTTCTCGCCATTTCCCGGCTTCTGGGCCTTCTATGGCCTCCTAGTAGGATTTAGGATCATCATCCTTATTATATTCTACCTTAGACTCACCTTCAGCGATATGTCCTACATATCATTCGGGTAGTCTAGGTAATCTACCAGATCTACGAGGCTCATGTGTGTGTACCTGAATAGATTCAGGAACTGATATCTCATTTGATGATAATGCAATTGTTCGGGATTCTGGAACCTCTTCCATTACTATTTTACTCCCACTGTTCTCCTAGAGAAGGTATTCCTCTTCTAGGAAGACAACTTTCCTGGCGACAAACACCTTTTGTTCACCAAGATGGTAAATTTGGATATCCCACAAACCTGCATTTATCAGTTCGTGATTCCAGCTTGCCTGGATCATGTCTCTTTACATGAGCAGGACAACCCCATACTATAACATGTTTAAATTCTGATTTCCTGCCTTTCCATATCTCATATGGAGTAGAGGCCACATACTTGCTGGGTACTCTGTTCGGTAGGTATGCTGCTGACTCTAGAGCATACCCCAGAGGGACACTGGTAATCCCAAAAAGCTCATCATGGATTGCACCATATCCAACAAGGTGCGATTCCTCCTTTCTGATACACCATTCATCTGTGGTGTATATGGAGGGGTTAGCTGAGAAAAGATACCATTATCCTCTAAGAATTGTGTGAAATTAGTACTCAAGTATTCTCCTCCTCGATCTGATCGAAGAGCTTTAATACTCTTTCCTAACTGCTTCTCTACCTCATTCTTGAACACCTTGAACTTCTCAAATGCTTCCGACTTGTACTTCATTAAGTACACATAGCCGAATCTTGAGAAGTCATCGGTGAATGTGATGAAGTATGAAGATCCACCTTTGACTTGGGTGGACATGGGACCACATACATCCGAATGTATTAGTTCCAGAATGTCCTTGGCACGTTCTCCATGTCCAGTAAACGGTGATTTTGCCATCTTTCCCATAAGACAGGATTCACATGTCGCAAATTATTCATAATCGAATGCTGTTAAATAACCATGCTTGTGCAACCTTTGCAACCTGCTTTAACCAATATGCCCAAGTGTGCAATGCCATATGTAGGCTTGGTTCACACAATTCTTGCTCTTCTTAAGAGCATTATCAATTTGAAGATTGTAATAAGAAACATTTAAAAGATATAGACCGTTGACTAAAGATGCCGAAGCTATTGATTTATTAACATAATAAATCGAACAACTTCTATTCTCAATAATCAACCTATATCCTATCTTGTCCAAACAAGATACTGATATGATGTTCGTTATTATGCTAGGAACATAATAACAATCTTCTAATAGTAAGGCGTTTCCTGATGGAATTTTGAGGTTTGCTGTCCTAACAGCAACTGCCGCAACTTTTGCGCAGTTTCTTAGCCTCAATTCCACCTCGCCTTGTCTCAGCTTGCGCTTACTTGTCAGCATCTGTGCATCATGACAGATATGAGAAACACATTCGGTATCCAATACCCAAGATGTTGAATCTCTAACTGACAAGTTGATATCTATCATATAGATATCTGAAGCTTCAGACAACTTCACCTTTCCATAAGCTTTATCGTTAAGGAACTCCTTGCAGTTCCTCTTCTAGCGACCATACTGCTTATAGTAAAATCAGTCACCCTTTACTACTCTTTTGCCTTTGTCTTTCGATCTTTTATCGTTAGTTATCATCTCTGCTTCAGGGGCATCCAATGCCGATTCAGAAGGAGGATCAACTCCAGGGACAAAGTCAATGTGCTCAGATCTGAAGACATTCTTCAGGTTTCTGAACCAATCCGAGTAGATCAGGTAAGTCAAAAGGGCATCAAGCATGCCGCGGAGTAGGTTATTTGACGACAGAATTCCCGACAGGAGATAAGTAAAATCTATTTAACAGATGTTCAATTATTAAAATTAAAACAAGATATGGTCTTTTGTTCAAGTTTTAACTCCCACTAGTTTTCAACGGACTGTATAACCCTCAGTTATACAGAACGGGAGACGCCGACAGTCTCCTAGTAGGGATCAGAATCTCAATGACTTGCAGTACAACTTTGTGGATAGCACAACAAACTATAATACAATCAAAAAGCACCCAACTCATGGGACTTGCAACTCCTTGCAATATCCGATCATAGCTTTGGTCCCCAGAGGTTTAATGGCCTTGTGGACAGCACAACAAGCCACTGATTCTGGTCTAAGCTATCCATCGTTACACGACGAGCATAGATTTGCATGTAGCCCTTGTGGATAGCACAACAAAGCTACATGGTTCCTTTACCCCGATCATTTAGGCATCTAATGCCATAGCCACAGTTTCTCCTCTCAATTAAACATGCCTTATAGATAGCACAACAAACTTGCCTAAAGTGATTCAAATCCTATAACTATAACGATGGTGGACCACGCGGTAAGTTCTTAACTACTCACGTTACGGCTTAAAGTTTATCTGAGGGTATTTAGATAACTTTTATCTTGGTCTCTCCTAGGTGATAGTATATAAATATATCGTATATATATTTACTAAATACTATACCTGCTTTGATTCATAATCAAGTATAAAAACAATGCATCTCATACATGTCATTAGTGTGGTCATGGATAGCACAGTGGGTTTGACTGGAGCCAACAGTCAAACGCACACACAATCTAACATAACATTTACATTAGATAACCTGCAAACACATAGGCAAAGGATCTTCATCTTTCCGTCTTCCTGGTTGCAGCTGTGGATTGTCCTCGCTCCTTCCTCGGTTGCCTCGATCAGATTACAATAATTCTAGAATTACATGTAATTAGAAGAGAGCCTTATAGCGAGTACGAGAGAGAGGGAGGTAGAAGTACATCGGAGAATGAGAGAGGGAGAGATACGCAAATATCTATTTATTAACAATTTAATAAACATACATCATGCATCTACGATCCACACAAACACATCATTCATCACATGAATAATTTAAAATAAGTGCATATCCATGAGTACTGTGTGTTTTAAACATTCCACACAAGATTCAGCCCATCACATGGCTAAAATAAAAAAGTTTTCAAAATATATAATTTTGGCTTTCAAAAAACTGGGTTCCAATCAAAATTGGTGTTTGCATTTTGAAAAAGACTTTTATTAACTTAACATGCAATCAAATCTAATTTAAAAGCATTTAACACACAGCATATGTGCATACACTCCGAATTAATAAATTCCAGATTATTCCATGCAAATTAGAACATTTCTAAAATTAAATAATCTAACACTTAGATCAAACCACATTAATAATCTAACAATTAGACTATTAATAATATATACTAATCTAACTCTTAGATCAATAGATTAAAATTAATCATTAATTTAACACTTAAATTAATAATCAACTTTAATAAGTCATTAACTATTAATCTAACTCTTAGACTAATCAATTAATTGATGTTAATAACTAATTTAACTCTTAAACTAGTAATTAACACAAATTAATTATTAACTACTAATCTAATTCTTAGATTCTTAGATTAATATTAATTATTAGTTTAACTCTTAAACTAATAACTAATAATTCCTAATTAAACCTTTATATTGGTTAATTAAAACTAATTATCAATTTAACATTTAAATTGACAATTAATTCCAGTTAACTAATAAACACTAACTTAACACTTAAGTTAGACAATTAAAATTAATTATTAATTTAACAATTAAATTAATAACCAATTCCGATTATTAACAACATTTGCTAATTAAAAGATTCATAATCATTGTTGCCCAATTAAAATTAAGAATTGAATAATAATTTCATATTCCAAAACAATTTTTGAAATTTTAATTGAAATATAATTCTCAATTAAAATTTTAATGGGCTAAGGTTTAATAGAAACAAGGATATAAAGGGGTTTTATTATTTTGGAAATGGGGAGGGAAACAAAAGGAATGGGCTCAGCCACTTGGGCTTAGCCAATGGCTCGGATCCTACCCGAGCCAGGGCTCGGACCAGGGGGCCACCTGGCTCGCGCCTGACCCGGCCCGGCCGTTCCGACCGGCTCGGTATCGGGTCCCTAGTCCTCCTTCAACCCAGCCCCCCTCCCCACCCGACGCACAGGAAGCCCTAAGGCCCCATATCAATGCAGGAGGCGGTGGTGGGGGCCGAAGTAGAGCCGCCCGGCGGCCGGCACCCCTTACCCCGCTGTAGTCTCCTCCGGTGCCGTCTAACAGCCTCGGCGCCGGTAGCCCCGACGCAGCTCCAAAACTGCTGCTGCAAACCCTATCAAGAAGCTATTGCAGGTGGTGGTGCCCGGCGGCAGGGCCGCCCTAACTGACACCGGCCAGGCCCCGGCAGGCCACAGTTGCCCAGGCGACGGCGCCGGCGTCTGTCCCAGCGCCGGTGGCCTGTACGATGCCGGGGAAAACCCAAAAGGGCTTCGGTTGCACCTTTTATTATGGTTTACAAAACAGTGGAAAGAAAAGAATGAAGGATGATAACCGACCACCTCCAGCGGCCTCCTGGTGCCGGCCATGACTTTAGGAATGACCTATGATCCTTCCCCAAGGATCTGGGGTGCTAGCCAAGCCTTCTCAACGCTTGAGGAAACCTGAACAAAACCGAGACGCCCACTGTTCTTCGTCCCACGAATAACACCAAAAGCCCCCATAAAATTCCGAAAATAATAGAATAAAAATAATCAAATTATTTTCAGTTCATCGTATGAACAGGGATCCATTTATTAATGGAACTCAAGTATGGAATAAATTCAAGAAAAAATCAATTCGGAGATCGAAACGGGACGAGAAACAGTGGAACCTGGCTCTGATACCACTGTTGGGTTTCTTGGGTTTCTCCGAATCTCCCTCGCAGAGGAAACAAATATAAAAAAGGAGATCCGTTCCCGTTTCAAAAATAGGAAAAACCAGATTATCGGATAATCAGTTCTTACCGTGTGTGGATTTGAATCCGCAACTGTTTGGTTCCGTCGGTGCGACACCGCAAGCCGCGCAAGCACCCGGCCTCTAACGAAGTCCACCCGATCCTTCTCGCGACGGATATCCTCACGTTCCTCATTCTTTGTAGCCCACGAAACCTCTGTCGGTCGCTACAATGATCGCCGCAACACGCGGACGATATCCTGTCGAACAGGAGTCGGAGAAGCGGCGGAGCAGATCTGGATCTGTCTGGGACACCAAAGAGAGAGAGAAACAGAGGAGGGACGGCTAGGGTTAGCAGCAGCTTGGCCTGCTCAGCCCGTTCGCTATGTTTTATACTAACGCGTGGTTTTTCAGAAAAACCCCCGGTTTAAATAAAACCCATTTATTTATCCATCGCCTTGAGAATCATTTGCGTATGACCCTATAGGCCCAATTATCAGTCCGGTTAATACCCCAATAAGCCTAGTAACTCCTTACTGGCTTTATTAATCAATTAACAATCCTTTATTAATTAATTAATCAATCGAATTGATGTCGCACATCGAATTCGACCGAGCCTCCGATCACGTTGGGTGCCAAGCAACATCGTGTGAACCCGGAAGGTATCGGGGTTAGCAACCCACTCTTGGAACCTTTCTGCTGACAGTTACCGCGTAGATATAATCCTTCATTCGTACAATGCTCTCGAGTCAACTCAGGGTATGGCGTGCTGTCAAACCCTAACCGGTTAACTCACTTGGATTGGATATCGCTGACGAATATCGGAAAACTCCTTTCCCGATATTATCGTCCGCCCTGGCCAGGGACTTCTGCGCATCCTTCCCGTTGGGATCTCTGTGTCGGGATCCGACCGAAAACGCAGCGGAATAAAAAAAACAATTTCGGGATCGGATCCATCCCGTTTCGATCAATAAAACAAGACTGGAGTAAATCGGATTTACCTTGCGCGGATTCGAATCCGTGTTTGTTTTCCGGTACCATCAGAGCGATGCCGCAAGTCACGCAGATGCCCGACCTCTAGCGGTATCCACGCGGTTCTCCTAGTGATGGATCGTCCTCGCCTCCTTGCTTGATGCAGCGTTCATAGATCCCGTTTGGCTGTGGGTAATCCGCCACAACATGCGGATTCGAAATCTTCTGTCGGACGGAAGGCGGAGCAGTCGGGAATCGAAGCGGAGCCTCCAGATGGCCGCCTTGTGTCACACGCCCAGAAGAGAGGAGAGAGAGAGAAAGAACGACGGCTAGGTTAGGGTTGCTAGCCCCTGACGTAGAATCCGTTCTTTTATAATCAGTCTGTTTGCGGTTTTTCATAAAAACCCAGACTTATCCGAAATCCTGTCGGATTATCCATCGACTTAAAAACCATTTGCGTGTGACCCTTTAGGCCCAAATACCAGTCCAGTTAATAGCCCATTAAGTCCAGTAACCTTTTACTGACCTACTGAATTAATTAATATCCTTATATTCAATTAATCAGCCGAATTTAATGTCCCATAATAAATTCGGACGGACTTCCGATCACGTTGGATGCCAAGCAACATCACGTGATCCTGGATGGCACTGGGGTTATTGCAACCCTCTATTGTAACCTTTCTGTCATCAGTTAGTGCACGGATATAATCCTTCATCCGTGTAATGTTCCCAAATCGACCTAGGGTATGGTTTACTGGTAAACCCTATTCGGTCGATTCACTTGAATCAGATGCCGCTAATTTGAATCCGATAACTCCTTATCGAATACAGAGTCCGCCCTGGCCAGAGACTTTAAGCGCATCATTCCCGGAACATTCTCTCTCAAACTACCGAGAGCGGATGATCCCGTATTGAACACACAATTACCTTCGAGGGCATTTCCCTGAACCCGATCGCTTGACTTATTGATAACCCATGGTTAGGGATTCGTTAGTCAAGGTCAAAGTTCAGAAACCTACCAACAAGATATCTTTGGCGTCTCAGGTCCAAGGATCATCTACGCAACCGTGACAAAAGAATCGAGCTGGTTAACAGTGAGGTGTTTACCATCCAGCAATTCATAGTCGGATCAGTTCAGTGAACTCATTCACTAATGAGCACCTACAGGTCTAGCATAGTGTCTCCACACAAGTGACTTATGGGATTAGTCACCCTCATCATATGAGCTTAAGTAACCTATACTAGTCTATCCGGATCTTCGATGTGCTATCTCAAACATCCTATGACTAGGAACAATTAAGAACATGTGTTTATAAGTCTTCAGTCCCGTAATTATGATCGCATTATAATCCGAAGACTGTTGCACATGTTCATGGACTTCATCGTGATACGATAAACAGAGATTGAATTAATTACACACAATGAATTATTGCCATTTATTAATAATATGAATCAGTACATAGTATCGGATTGACTTTGAGACAATCTAATACTAACAATCTCCCACTTGGACTAAAGCCAATCACTTTTATACAGAATACCCATATTCTCTAAATGACGTTCAAAAACATTTTGAGACAAAGGCTTTATAAGTGGATCTGCTATGTTGTCGGCTGAAGGAACTCTTTCCACCACGACATCTCCTCGAGCTATAATCTCTCTGATCAGATGAAAGCGCCGCAGAATGTTCTTCGACTTCTAATGAGACCTCGTCTCTTTCGCTTGAGCTATCGCCCCATTTTTGTCATACAGTAGTGGGACGGGACCAGATATGCTTTCCACCACACCAAGATCGCCGATGAATTTCTTCATCCATATAGCTTCCTTGGCGGCTTCAGCAGCAGCGATATACTCGGCTTCCGTTGTCGAATCAGCAGTGGTTTCCTGCTTGGAACTTTTCCAGCTCACTGCTTCCCCATTGAGTGTGTAAACAAAACCTGATGTTGACTTGCTGTCGTCAGGATCAGACTGAAAACTCGAATCAGTGTATCCTTGCAGCTTTAAGTCTCCTCTTCTATAGACTAGAAATAGATCCTTAGTCCTTCTCAAGTACTTAAGGATGCATTTCACAGCCTTCCAGTGTTCATCACTTGGATCTGCCTGATGTCTTCTTGTAACACTTAGAGCATATGCTACATCAGGTCTGGAACATAGCATGGCATACATGATGGACCCTATGGCAGAAGCATAGGGGACTTTATCCATCACATCCTTCACTTCAGGTGTCTTGGGAGACTGACCTTTAGAGAGTGAAATTTCATGTCTCATCAGTATGAGACCTCTCTTGGAATTTTCCATGCCAAACCTTTTGACAATAGTTTCTATGTACATGGATTGGGTTAAAGCAAGCATCTTCTTTGATCTATCTCTATAGATCCGTATTCCTAATACGTAAGATGCTTCTCCCAAATCCTTCATGGAGAAGTTCTTTGACAACCATATCTTTACTGATGACATCATTCCTACATCATTCCCAATGAGTAGGATGTCGTTAACGTAAAGAATCAGAAATGTGATTGCGCTCCCACTGTTTTTCTTATATACACAGGGCTCATCTTCATTCTTAATGAAGCCATAAGATTTGATTGCCTCATCAGATCTTATGTTCCAGGTTTGGGAAGCTTGCTTCAGTCCATAAATGGACCTCTGCAACTTGCATACCATGTCTGGAGATTCTTTGGATGTGAATCCTTCTTGTTGTATCATATACACCTCCTCCTCAAGGTTTTCATTGAGGAAGACAGTCTTCACATCCATCTGCCAGATTTCATAATCATGGTAGGCAGCAATGGCGAGAAGAATTCTGATAGACTTAATCATAGCAATGGGTGGAAATGTTTCGTCATAGTCAACACCTTGTCTTTGACGATAGCCTTTCGCCACTAATCTTACTTTATAAGTCTCAATACGTCCATCTGCATCGATCTTTCTTTTAAAGATCCATTTGCAGCCGATAGGTACTATACCATCGGGTAAATCTTCAAAGTTCCAAACTTGGTTGATGTACATGGACTATATTTAAGAATTCATGGCTTCCCGCCATTTCTCGGTCTCTAGACTTTCAATGGCCACCTGGTAAGTCTTAGGATCATCATCCTCATTATAGAGTATCTTTGAACCCTCCAAATTAATATGTCCCACATATCTTTCTGGTGGTTTAGGTACTCTTTCAGACCTACGAGGTTCCTGTATATCATTTTGAACAGGTTCAGAAACTGACGGTTCATCTGATGAACCATTACCAGTTTGTGGGTCTGGAATTTCTTCCAGAATTACTTTACTCCCACTGTCCTTCTGGAGAATATAATCTTCTTCCAGAAAGACAGTTCTCCTGGCCACAAACACCTTTTGTTCGTCAAGATGATAAAAGTAATATCCATAAATTTCCTTTGGATATCCCACAAATTTGTATTTTTCAGTTATGGATTCCAGCTTATCTGCGTCATGTCTTTTAACATGAGCAGGACATCCCCAGACTTTAACATGTTTAAGGTCTAGTTTCCTTCCATTCTATATCTCATATGGAGTGGTTTCAATAGATTTGCTGGGTACCTTGTTCTGGATGTACATAACCGAACTAAGTGCATATCCCCATAAGGACACTGGTAATTTGGACATGCTCATCATGGATCGCACCATTTCCATTAATGTGCGATTTCTCCTTTCTGATACACCATTCATCTGAGGTGTATAAGGAGGTGTAAGCTGAGAAAGGATACCATTATCCTTTAAGTATTTAATGAATTATGTACTCAAGTATTCACCACCCCGATCGGATCGGATGGTTTTTATACTTTTTCCTATTTGTTTTTTTACTTCATTCTTAAATTCTCTGAATTTCTTAAAGGTTTCAGACTTATACTTCAATAAGTATATATATCCAAATCTTGAATAATCATCAGTGAATGTAATGAAGTATGAAAAACCACCAATAGCTTGGGTTGACATAGGACCACATACATCTGAATGTATGCGTTCTAATATGTCTTTGGCTCGTTCTCTAGTTCCACTAAATGGAGACTTAGCCATTTTACCCATTAAACATGACTCATAGGTTGCATATGATTCATGATCAAATGGATCCAAGTATCCATCTTTATGCATCCTTTGGAGTCTATTTTCACCAATGTGTCTAAGCCTACAATGCTACAAGTAGGCTTTGTTCATTTCATACTTCTTTTAATTGAAGAACCGATGTGTAAATTATCATGAGACACATGTAATAGATACAAACCATTGGACAAAATAGCAGAAGCTATTAATTTATTTCCGAAATAAATTGAACAACTATTGTTCCCAAAATTTAAATTGTATCCAATTCTATCTAAGCATGAAATAGAAATGATGTTCCTTATTATGCTAGGTACATAATAACATTCATCTAATAAAAATGTGTCTCCGGATGGTAGCTTGAGCTTCATTATCCCCGCAGCGATCGCCGCAACTCTTGCGCCGTTACCTAGTCTCAGCTCCACCTCGCCGGTCCTCAACTTACGCCTTCTTGTTAGTGCTTGCACAGAATTGCAGATATGAGATACACATCCAATATCTAATACCCATGATGTACAATCTCTTATTAACAAGTTTACATCTATCATATAGATACCTGAAGCGTCCTGCTGCTTCACAGTTCTTTGAGTCTTGTCCTTGAGGTATTCTTTGCAATTCCTCTTCCAATGGCCTTTCTGGTGACGGTAGAAGCAATCACCTTTCTCAGCACTTTTACCTTTGTCTTTCTTGACAACCTTTGCCTTTCTCTGAACCTTGTTCTTATTCTTTCGAAAAGTTTGGACTGCAAGTCTTTTTTTGTTGGTCTTACCAATCATGAGGACTTGGGGTTTATCCTTCACAAGGTTCCCTTCAGCAGTCTTTAACATGTTCAGTATTTCAGCTAAGGTGGCCTAGATCTTGTTCATGTTAAAATTAACGATGAACTGAGCATATGACTGTGGAAGTGAAGACAATACGAGGTCTGTGTGCATCTCCTTGGGAAGTGTAATCCTAAGAGCATCCAACCTCTCCACCCACTCAATCATCTTCAGCACGTGATTCTGTACTGAAGTTCCCTCTGCCATCTGAGCCTTGAACAGATTCTTCGATATCTCATATCGTTCGATTCTGTTCTGTTCACCAAATAGCTCCTTTAAATGGAGCATGATGGATCTAGCATCCATCTCTTCATGTTGCCTCTGCAACTCATTGCTCATAGAGGCTAACATGTAGCATTAGGCCATGGTGGAATCTTCATTCCATTTTTCATACGCTATCATTTCCTTCTCTGCGGCATCTAATGCTGGTTCAGTAGGAGGTTCATTATCCAAGACGTAGGCAATCTGCTCAGACTTGAGGACAATCTTCAAGTTCCTGAGCCAGTCTGAGTAATTAGTGCCTGTCAAACGGTTGGCATCAAGTATGCCTCGCAACGGGTTATGGTGCGACATTCTAGCCTACAGGAGATAATCAAATGATAATAAGCAGATATTCAGATTAACTAAAATAAGATATGGTCTTTTATTATCTAGTTTTACTCCCACTAATTTTCGACGGACTGTATAACCTTCAGATATACAGAACGGGAGACGCCGACTGTCTCCTAGTGGGGATCAGAATCTCCAAGCATCACAGTATGACCTCGGGTAAACACGTAGTATCATACGGTTATCTTAGAGCAATCATCTCATGATAATTGCAACTCCTTGTAATATCCGATCATATTTTGGCTCCCAAGTTATTAATGGTCCCGGGTAAACATAGTAGACCATTATCCCCGGTCTAAGCATTACTATCAATACGTGAGAGAGTAGAGTAGGAATTTAGTTCCCGGGTAAACACGTGGATAACTATATCGTTCCTCTACTCTTATCCAAAGGCATCTAATGCCATGATCAACAGTCCTCTCAACAGACAATGACAGACCTTAGGTAAACACATAGTATCTGCCATCACTGAATTAAGTTCTATTAATTATATTGATGGAGAGCCACGCGGTGCATTCTCAATGACTCGCGCTCCGGCTTAGAATTTGTTACGAAAGTTTTACTTACTTAGTTTGGTCTCATCCTAGGTGATAGTATTAAATATATCGAATATATTATAAATACTAATAACCTAGCAAGTATAAAGCACATGCATCACATACATGTCATTAGTGTGGTCATAGATGGCACTGCGGTTTGACTTGAGCCAGACAGTCAAACGCACACACATACATAATATAACAACTTATATCATGAGTCTGCAAACCCATGGATTCAATAAACTCCTTCATTTTCATCTGGTCAGCAGTTGTGGATCATCTTCGCTCCATGCGCAGCCGGCTCGATCAAATTACTTCATAATTCTCAATTACAAGATAATTTACAGAAATAGGAAGCCTTATGGCGATTACATCAAGGAGGGAGGTAGAAATACATTGGAATATGAGAGGAAGAGGTTTACAGACCTCTATTTATTAATAAATAACAAACCACACAATCAGATTCCACATCCACAAAATTGCCTATCCATGACCACCATGTGTTTTAGTTAAACAAACCACACATGAATTGCACATCAAATGGCTAAATAAAATTTTTGAAAATAACTAATAATTTTGGTTTCATAAAAACCAGGGACCAAACAAAATTTTTGGAGAATTTAGAATTTTCGAAAAGCAATTTATGCATGCTTAACTTAAATCGAATTTAAACAAGCATTTAAATCACATCATATGTGCATAAATCCTAAAATCAATGGTTTAGAAATATTCCATGCTTAATTTGAACCATTCAAATATATATGGGGATATTTAACAATTAAATGTAACAATTAATCTAACAACTTAGATAAATAATTTGAATTAGCAACATTTGTTAATTAATTATGAAAATTCATAATATTATTATAATGACCAAAAATTAATAATTTAAGATTTATTATTAAAATCACATTTTAATAATAAAACAAAATTAAATTAATTTTAACAGGCCCCCCAATAATTTCAAAAGTAATTAAATGGGGAGGGGTTAAATGGGCTCAACCCTACTGAGCCCCTGGCTCAGGCCAGGGCCGAGCCAGGGCCGAGCCAGGGCTCGGACCCAGGTCTGTGGGCCTGGTCCGAGCCCTGCTGGGCCCTGGCTCGAGCCGCCTGGCACGAGCCAGGGTCCAGCCATGTTGGACCTTGTCGGGCGGCTAGGAAACTCTAGCCGCCGACAGGGCCTGCCCGCCGGCTCCCTGCAACGCAGGGAACCCGACGGGGCACCCCTTTGCAGGGGGTCCCTTCCGGAGTCGACCGGACACCGACGATCGTCCACCTGCGACGGCGATGTCGCCGGCGCCGTCCGGCGACCGGAGCAGGCCCGTGAAGGGCTCCGATGGCCAATTTCTTTCAAAAAAAACCCTTCCCTCAATGCCCCGTTTTCACAGCAGTTTCAAAAATGCACGAGGAAGAAGAAGGAAGGCCATGGCCAGCGGTACCCTGCTCCCCACGCTGCCGGCATCGATCACAACGATCAAAGCCCCTAAAGATCCATCTCATGGATCCGATTTTATCAAAAATACTTCGTTCTTCGTCCAACAAAGAACACGACGAAAAACCTCAAAAATAAAATATTTTCTTCAGATTTAAATCGCAATCTCATCGTAGTGAACATCTCATGAATTCAAATCTTGTAAGAAAATAAATTTAAGCATGGAATAAAATCAAAAACCATAATTTTAGAGACCGAAATGGCGAAACACAGTGGAACCTGGCTCTGATACCACTGTTGGGATCGTTGTGTCGGGATCTAACTGAAAACGCAGTGGAATAAAAAAAATAATTTCGGGATCGGATCCATCCCGTTTCGATCAATAAAACAAGACCGGAGTAAATCAGATTTACCTTGCGCGGATTCGAATCCGTGTTCGTTTTCCGGTTCCGGCGGAGCGATGCCGCAAGTCGCGCAGATGCACGACCTCTAGCGGTATCCACACGGTTCTCCTCGTGATGGATCGTCCTTGCCTCCTCGCTCGATGCAGCGATCGTGGATCCCGTCTGGCTACGCGTAATCTGCCGCGACATGCGGATTCGGAATCTTCTGTCGAACGGAAGGTGGAGCAGTCCGGAATCGAAGCGGAGCCTCCAGATGGCCGCCTCGTGTCACATGCCCAGAAGAGATGAGAGAGAGAGAAAGAACTACGGCTAGGTTAGGGTTGCTAGCCCCCGACGTAGAATCCGTTCTTTTATAATAAGTCTGTTTGCGGTTTTTCATACAAACCCAGACTTATCCGAAATCCTGTTGGATTATCCATCGACTTGAAAACCATTTACGTGTGACCCTCTAGGCCCAAATACCAGTCCAGTTAATAGCCCATTAAGTCCAGTAACCTTTTACTGACCCACTGAATTAATTAATATCCTTATATTCAATTAATCAGCCAAATTTAATGTTCCACAATAAATTCGGATGGACTTCCGATCACGTTGGATGCCAAGCAACATCACGTGATCCTGGATGGCACTGGGGTTATCGCAACCCTCTATTGGAACCTTTCTATCATCGGTTAGCGCACGGATATAATCCTTCATTCGTGTCATGTTCCCGAATCGACCTAGGGTATGGTTTACTGTTAAACCCTATTCGGTCGATTCACTTGAATCAGACGCCGCTAATCTGAATCCGATAACTTCTTATCGAATACAGAGTCCGCCCTGGCCAGGGACTTTAAACGTATCATTCCCGGAACATTCTCTCTCAAAATACCGAGAGCGGATGATCCTGTATTGAACACACAATTACCTTCGAGGGCATTTCCCTGAATCCGATCGCTTGACTTATTAATAACCCATGGTTAGGGATTCGTTAGTCAAGGTCAAAGTTCAGAAACCTACCAACAAGATATCTTTGGCGTCTCAGGTCTAAGGATCATCCACGCAACCGTGACAAATGAATCAAGCTGGTTAACAGTGAGGTGATTACCATCCAGCGATTCATGGTCGGATCAGTTCAGTGAACTCATTCACTAATGAGCACCTATAGGTTCAACGTAGTGTCTCCACACAAGTGACTTATGGGATCAGTCACCCTCATCATATGAGCTGAAGTAACCTATACTAGTCTATCCGGATGTTCGATGTTCTATCTCAAACATCCTATGATTAGGAACAATTAAGAACATGTGTTTATAAGTCTTTGGTCCCGTAATTATGATCTCATCATAATCCGAAGACTGTTGCACATGTTCATGGACTTCATCGTGATACGATAAACATAGATCGAATTAATTATACACAATGAATTATTGCCATTTATTAATAATCTGAATCAGTACATAGTATCAGATTGGCTTTGAGACCATCTAATACTAACACTTCCTTGAGCATTCTCTCTGTAAGTGCCTAGAACGAATGATTCCTTATTGACACACAATTCCCTTCGACGGTATTCCGCTGTATCCAATCCTTGGCGTTTTAGAATCCCGTGGCTAGAGATTCGTAAACCAAGGTCAAAGCACAGAAGTCTACTGACAAGGTGTCCTTGGTGTCTCAGGTCCGAGGACCATCCATGCAACTGCGACAATAGAATCAAGCTGGTTGATAGTGAGGTACAATACCATCCAGCGATTCAGTCGGATCAGTTCAGTGAACTCATTCTCCAATGAGCACCTACAGATTCGCCTTAGTGTTTCTACACAAGTGACTTATGAGATCAGTCACCCTCATCATATGAGTAAGAGTAATCTGTACTAGTCTAACCGGATATCCGATGTTCTTCTCGGATATCCTCCGACTAGGAACGATTAAGAATATGTGTGTTTAAGTGATCAGTCTCATTAATATGATCTCATCATAATCTGATCTCTATAGCACATATTTACGGACTTCATTATGAAATGATAATTAATGCGATTTACACATAATGAGTATTATGCCATTATATTAATAAATGAACGAGATTCACATAGTCAGATTGGCTTGTAGGCCACCTAAAACTAACATCTGGAGCCTCCTTCAGTACTATTTTACTCCCACTGTCCTCCTGGAGAAGATATTCCTCTTCCTGGAAGACAGCTTTCCTGACGACAAACACCTTTTGTTCACCAGGATGGTAAAAAATAGTATCTAAAGGTTTCCATTACATATCCCACAAACCTGCATTTATTAGTTCGTGATTTCAGCTTGTCTGGATCATGCCTCTTTACATGAACAGGGCAACCCTAGACTTTAACATGTTTAAATTCTAGTTTCCTGCCTTTTCATATCTCATATGGAGTAAAGGCTACAGACTTGCTGGGTACTATGTTCAGTAGGTATGCTGCTGACTCTAGAGCATACCCCCAGAGGGACACTGGTAGTTTTGAAAAGCTTATCATGGATCGCACCATGTCCAACAAGGTGCGATTCTTCCTTTCTGATACACCATTCATCTGTGGTGTATATGGAGGGGTTAGCTGAGAAAGGATACCATTATCTTTTAAGAATTGTGTGAAATTAGTACTCAAGTATTCTCCTCCTCGATCTGATCGAAGAGCTTTAATACTCTTTCCTAACTACTTCTCTACCTCATTCTTGAACTCCTTGAACTTCTCAAATGCTTCCGACTTGTACTTCATTAAGTACACATAGCCGAATCTTGAGAAGTCATCAGTGAACGTGATGAAGTATGAAGATCCACCTTTGGCTTTGGTGGACATGGGACCACATACATCCAAATGTATTAGTTCAAGAATGTTCTTGGCACGTTCTCCATATCCAGTAAACGGAGATTTTGCCGTCTTTCCCATAAGACATGATTCATATGTTGCAAACGATTTATAATCGAATGCAGTTAAGTAACCATGCTTGTGCAACTTTTGCAACCTACTTTCACCAATATGACCAAGTCTACAATGCCACATGTAGGCTTGGTTCACACAATTCTTACTCTTCTTAAGAGCATTATCAATGTGAAGATTGTAATAAGAAACATCTAACAGATATAGACCGTTGACTAAAGATGCCGAAGCTATTGATTTATTACCATAATAAATCGAACAACTTCTATTCTCAATAGACAACCTATATCCCATCTTGTCCAAACAAGATACTGATATGATGTTCTTTATTATGCTAGGAACATAATAACAATCTTCCAATGATAAGACGTCTCCCGATGGAACCCTGAGGTTGCTGCCCCTTAGCAATTGCCACAACTTTTGCGCCGTTTGCTAGCCTCAATTCCACCTCGCCTTTTCTCAACTTACGCTTACTTGTCAGCATCTGCACATCATGGCAGATATGAGAAGCACATCCGGTATCTAATACCGAAGATGTGGAATCTCTAACTAACAAGTTGATATCTATCACATAGATATATGAAGCTTCAGACAACTTCACCTTTCCATGATCTTTATCGTTGAGGAACTCCTTGCAGTTCCTCTTCTAGTGACCCTGCTGCTTACAATAAAAACAGTCACCTTTTACTACTCCTTTGTCTTTATCCTTCGATTTTTTTATCGTCAGCTATCATCTTTGCGTCAAGGGCATCCAATGCTGGTTTAGCAGGATGATTAGCTCAACGGACAAAGTCAATGAGCTCAGATATGAAGACATTCTTTAGGTTTCTGAACCAATCCGAGTAGTTCAGGCTAGTCAAACGTTTGGCATCAAGTATGCCACGTAGTGGGTTATTCGACGACATAATTCTCTATAGGAGGCATATGAAGTCTTTTAGCAGATGTTCAATTATTAAATATAAAACAAGACATGGTCTTTTGTTCAAGTTTTAACTCCCACTAATTTTTGACGGATTGTATAACCCTCAGTTATACAGAACGGGAGACGCCGACAGTCTCCTAGTGGGGATCAGAATCTCAATGACTTACAGTACAGCCTTGTGGATGGCACAACAAACTGTAACACAATCAAAGAGCACCCAACTCATGGGACTTGCAACTCCTTGCAATGTTTGATCATAGCTTTGGTCCCCAGAGATTTAATGGCCATGTAGATAGCACAACAAACCACTAATTCTGGTCTAAGCTAACCATCGTTACGTGACGAGTATAGATTTACGTGCAACCCTTGTGGATAGCACAACAAAGTTACATGGTTCCTCTACCCCGATCATATAGGCATCTAATGCGATAGCCACAGTTTCTCTTCCCAATTAAACATGCCTTGTGGATAGCACAACAAACCTGCCTAAAGTGATTTGAATCCTATGACTATAACGATGGTGGACCACGTGGTAAGTTCTTAACTACTTGCGTTACGGCTTAGAGTTTAGATGAGGGTATTTAGATAACTTTTGTCTTGGTCTCTCCTAGGTGATTGTTTATAAACATATCGTATATATTTACTAAATACTATACCTGCTTTGATTCACAATCAAACATTAAAAACAATGCATCACATACATGTCTAGTGTGGTCATTGATAGCACAATGGGTTTGATTGGAGCCAATTGTCAAATGCAAACACAATCTAACATAACATTTACATTAGATAAACCTGCAAACACATAGGCAAGAGATTTCCATCATATCGCCTTCCTGGTTGCATTTGTGGATCATCCTCGCTCCTTCCTCAGTTGCCTTGATCATATTACAATAATTCTAGAATTACATGTAATTAGAAGAGAGCCTTATGGCGAGTACAAGAGAGAGGGAGGTAGAAATACATCGGAGAATGAGAGAGGGAGAGATACGCAGATCTCTATTTATTAACAATTTAATAAATATCTATCATTCATCCACGATTCACACAAACACATCATTCATCACATGAATAATTAAATAAGTGCATATCCATGACCACGGCGTGTTTTAAACATCCCACACACGATTCAGCACATCACATGGCTAAAATAAAAGAGTTTTCAAAATATATAATTTTGGCTTTCAAGAAAAGCTGGGATCCAATCAAAATTGGCATTTGAATTTCGAAAACACTTTTAATTAACTTAATCATGCCATCAAAACAAATTTAAAAGCATAAAACACATCACATGTGCACACACTTTGAATTATTAAATTCCAGATTATTCCATGCAAATTAGAATACTTCTAATAATCAATCTAACAATTAGATTAAAACGCCATTAATAATCTAACAATTAGACTATTAAAACTAATCTAACTCTTAGACTAGTCCAATAAAGTTAATTAATAATTTAACATTTAAATTAATGATCAACTATAATTAATTATTTACTACTAACCTAATATTTAGATTAGTTAATTAATGTTAATTATTAATTTAACTCTTAAACCAATATTTAACATTAATTGATTAATAATTAATTAATCTAACTCGTAGATTAGATAATTAAAGTTATTATTAATTTAACTATTAAATTAATAACAACAATAATTAAACAAGGACTACATATTTAACATTTAAATCATTCATTAAAGTTAATTATTAATTTAACACTTAAATTAATAACTAACTTACAAATAAATTAACAATTAGTTGAAATAATAATTAATAATCTAACTGTTAGACTAATAATTATTAATTACTAATTTAACCATTAAATTAGTTTTATGAAGATTAATTATGAGTTTAACTATTAAACTAACAATTAACATTAATCATTTAACAACTAAATGTTAATCAAAATTGATTAAAAATCATTAATAAGCCCATTTAAATGAAATAATTAAATAATAATTTTAAATTCAAAACAATTTTTGAATTTTAAAACTGAATTCCAATTCAATTTAATTTTAAATGGCATTAGGATTTTTGGTGTTATCTTGGGGTTTGATGGAAATTAAGAAGGAAATGGGCCCAGCCCATTTGGATACCTGGCATGTATCTATGGCCTTCTTGTAGATGTTGACCGTAATGCTCGGGGTCATGCTTCTAGTTGCTGGTGGTGCTAGTTCCGAAGCATGGAATGAAATAGAGGGCTGATCTCCCTGAGGAACTAATAGTGTAGTGATCTTCTCCACCGGCTCCCCCTGAGGAACTAATAGTATAGTGATCTTCTCCACCGGCACGTCTTCGTTGACCATTACCCTCTGCAATTAGCCCATCAGGGCTTCCTGATGGGTCTTGGATCTCTTGATCAACTTGAGCATGGAGATTCGTGCCGGTATCCTATCTAATTGTTTCAACAGGTCATACTGAGTGCTTGGTGCACTCTCATCATTATGTACTTCCTCTGGTGGCTGTGATGGGCCTTCTTTGACTGTGGACTGAGGAAAGACCTTGTTGAAGATCCTCCCGCTTCGGAGCGTATGTTCTTCTATAGTGGAAGGTCCAAGTGACAGTTTGAGCACCGTAGGGTTGGTGGGTGGTTTAGATGGTGTGGGGGGTTGGTATGCAGGTGATGGTGTGAGGTTGTTTGGTGAAGGCATGGTGCAGATGAGGGGTTTAGAGGGTTGGATGATGGAGGGGTAAGTGGTCGGTGCGGGTGAAGTGGTCAGTGTGGGTGAAGTGGGGAATGGCATACGGAGCAATGGTTTGGATGGTTGTATGGTACTGGGATAAGCGGTTGTGGTAGGTGATGTGGGGAATGGTATGCGGAGCAGTGGTTTGGATGGCAGGAGGGGTGTATAGTTGACTTGCGGAGGGTTGTCTAATGGAGACGTGGTGGTAGATTGTGTATTGGGTTTAATGGTGATGGGTTGCGATTTGGGTATATGGAGAATGCGGCATGGCGATTGGTCAGCGGTGCTCGAGATGTGGCCTGTTGAGTAAATAGAGGAAGAGTCCTCTACCTTCCATTGTTACCCTCAGTTAGCCTTAGACTGGCTATTCGTCAAGATGCAGGCAATCTGATTCTGATGTTGATGCTCCGGTAGTGGGTTATGTACTATACCCATGTTCGGAGGTGCTGCCGCCTGTGTTGGCGCTCTCTGTTGTTGTTGTTGCTGTTGTTGGGGTTGTTGTTGTTGCTGTTGTTGGGGTTGTTGTTGTTGATGTTGTTGTTGTTGCTGCTGAGGTCTTCTTGCCTTCAAGGCGGATATGTATTTCCTCATCTCCTCCCAATCAATGCCCCTTTATTCGTTGAGATCATGGATGTAATGTCGGAATTGGAAGTAGCCATCTATCGTGTGCCTAAGTTGTCTATGAAAGAAACAGTACCTGGAGGCATCGACGTTCTGGGACCAAACTGTTTTCTCTTTAGGCAAGACTAAGGCATTGGCTACCATCAAGGCATTAAAGATGCCCAAAAGAGATTCTGGGAGTGCTGGGTATGCTGCCTTTTTCGGGCCTTGAGGTTTCCTCTGCTGATTATAATCGCCTGGAGGAGGTACATTATGATATGCCGATCGTGCGCACGGTCGGTACTGTTGCTGTGGAGGCTGGTACTGCTGCTGTTGTGGTTGCTAGTACTGTTGATTCGGTGGTTGCTGGTATTGTTGCAGCTATGGCTGCTGGTACTGCTGGTTCGGTGGTCTGCAACCTTGCTGGTTTGGAGGTCTATAACCTTACTGGTTTGGTGGTTGCTGGTTTCTCACGAACTGGGGCTGATTATTGTTCATGATGCTGACTTGCTCGTGGGAGAGCATGCCCTCAGTTGTCGGACCCGTGTTAGGAGAGTTTGGCACGACAGGCTTTCGAAGTGGAGGTCTACTGGGTCGGTGAGGATCAAAGACGCTGGAGAAGGTAGCATCCTTGAAAGCATTCTGACTGTAACGCGCCCTCTCATAGAGTTCCGCCATGTTGGTCAGGTTGTTCAATGTAAGGACCAACTTGTATTGGGGGGTGGCATTGGAGACCAACATTTTGACCTGTTCGGATTCGGACATATGATCCTTAATTTTCTCTACCATACTCCTCCATCTATTGGCAAATGTGATGAAGTCTTCATCGGACTTCATTTTCTCTCCAACCAGGTCAGTTATGGACAGAGATGGTGCGACTCTGTCCTAGTATCGTTGAATAAATTTCCTTGATACGATACCGTAATCCTCCACCTCAGATGGTTCTAATAAGAAGAACCATTTGAGGGCTGGTCCCTCTAATGATTTTCTGAACAGGAATGCCAACGACCTCTTATCGTTCTGCCAGAAGGAGGATTCGTACATGAACTCCTTCAGGTGGGTGAATGGGTTGCCAGTACCATTGTATTTCCTATACACTGGCATTTCTGAAGGTGGTAAGTGAAACACAGGCAGAGTTGGAAGATTGATCTCAGGCGCAGCCTTGACTCCCATCATCTTCTGAAAATTGTTGAACTGCTCATTCATGCGTTCCATCTTCGCGAGCAGGGCTTGAGTTGTGAGATCAACTTGGGGAGGAGGTGGTGGTGGTACACGATACACCTGCTGCCTGGAATATGCGGGGCAAGGTGGACAATAAGGCTGTGGTCTGGTAGCGCTTTCGCCATGCCCGAGGGCATTTTGGTAGGTTGGCGTTGGCGGTCTGGCCGATTGCCCTGAAGAGGACAATTGTGGCCTAGCCGGTCGAGAAGTTGAAACATGAAGGCCTTCGATGGACTGATGAATAAAAGAAGTATGGTGGGGAGGAGGTTGAGGAACAACAGGGGGAATTGTGGAATTGGGTTCAGCAGAATGTAAGGGCATCATTCCCTTCAAGATGGACTGGATTGCCTTGAGCTGTTGATGATTCAGATGGGTGGCTAGAAGTTGATGGATATAGGTGTCCTCTAAGCCAATCATAAGGCACCTATTTCAATCTGGTTCACTACTAAATGGCATTAAATTCATTATGTAGATTGGCATATTTATAAATGCGCATAATGAAGTCCATGAATATGTGCACCAGTCATCAGATTATGATGAGATCATAATAATGAGACTGATGACTTATAAACACATATTCTTAATTGTTCCTAGTCGTAGGATGTTTGAGAAGGACATCAAACATCCGGTTAGACTAGTACAGGTTATTCCAGCTCATATGATGAGGGTGACTGATCTTGTTAGTTACTAGTGTGGAGACACAATGGTAAACCTGTAGGTGTTCATTGGAGAATGAGTTCACTGAACTGATCCGACATGAATCGCCGAATGGTAATTTGCCCGATTGTCAATCGGCTTGATTCATCATCACAGTAGCGTGGTAGATCCTTGGACTTGAGACACCAAAGACACTTTGTCGGTGGACTTCTGGACTTTGACCTTGACCTATGAATCCCTATCCACGGGATCTCAAATAGTCAAGGATCGGGTCCAGCGGAAGACCTTCGAAGGTGATTGTGTGTTCAATAAAGGATCGTTCGCTCTCAGGTAACTGGAGAGAAAATGCTCTAGAGTAGATCCGCAGGAGTCTCTGTCCAGAGCAGAAACAATATCAGAAAAGTGGTTTTCGGATATTATAAAGCGGAGTCTGATTCAAGTGAGTTAACCATCTAGGGTTTGACAGTTGACCATACCCTAGGTTAACTCGAGAGCATTGTGCGAACGAAGGATTATAGCCACGTGGTAACTGTGGACGGATAGGTTCTATGAGCGGGTTGCTGAACCCCATTACCTTCCGGGATCATGCGGTGTTGCTTGGCACCCAACTTGATCAGAAGTCCGACCGAATTTACATGCGATGATAATTCGATTGAGTAATTAGTTAATATCTAGATATTAATTAATTACAATAAGTTAATAACTAGTTATTGGACTTAACGGGTTGAAAACCGGACTGGTAAATGGGCCTAGAGGGTCACACGCAATAAGATTCTCAGTCGGTGGTACATAAGTGGGATTTATATTAACTCGGGGACTTTTGTGAAAAGTTATCTTCAGCGAGCGGGCTGAAACGGACGAGAGATCGAGGACGAACCACCGCGGAAGATCGCGTGGATACCGCTGGAGGCCGGACGCTTGTGCGGCTCGCGACATCGCCTCGACGGAACCGAAACGGAAGCGGATTCGAATCCGCGTACGGTAATCAGATTCCAACCCGATTTTTCGGTTTGCGTTTTTCGTTCCGGATCGGATTAGCGGGTATCGGGCGGGATTAATTTTTGTTCTTCATTTCCGCTGCGTTCTTCACGTCCCGCCCGGATCTCAATAGTGGTATCAGAGCCAGGTTCCGCTCTGATCCGCTCTGGAGCGCTAAAATTGATTTTCTAATAATTATTCCATGCTATGTTTTACTTGAATAATTCACGATGAATATGAAAAATAATTAGGATTATTTTTCTGTGGAAATATAATTTTTTTTTTGGGTTCTTGGGGTTGTCCATGGTGATGGGCATCGGCCAATGGGTTTGGAAGGGGAGTCTGTGTATGGGGCACCGGAGATCTCTCGGGGCACCGCCGGTGTGACCGGCGGTGACCGGTGACCTCGCCGACCCCCTGTTGGGCGGCAGTGACCGGCGGTGGAGCTCTCTTCCCTTCCTTCCCTCTTGATGTTTGCTGCAAGAAAAATGAAGGAGATTGGACCGAAATTTAAAGGGGTTTTGGGCCCGTCCATAGCAAACCACCGGCGGCGCTAGGCTACCGGAAGTATTGGCCACGCCGGCGGGGCTTTACTGGCGTCGGAGACGGTGGAGAACAGCCTTCCTCGGTGCCTCTTGCCGGCGTCTGCCCCCTCCATCCCTGCAAATTTTGGGAGCGTTGGATGAACAATTTAACCGGCGTCTTTGGGGGTTTCCGGCGGCCCCGGCTTGCCGCCACCAACCACCCCCCTTTCCCTAAAACCCTAAAGGGGCCTTGCAGCCTGGCCGAATATGGCGCTGGAGCGCCGAACCGGCTGGGCCCGAGCCGGTCTGACCGGGCTCGGGGCCGCACCCAGGGCGCGACTGAGCTGGCTCGCCCAGCCCGAGCCCTGGTCCGGTCCAGGCTGGGTCCTGGCCGAGCCAGGAGCTGGGATGGCCCCCTCCTGTTGGGCCATGTTAGCCCATTATCCCCAGCCCATTAACCCCTAGTTTGTTTACCCCTCTTAATCCCCAAATATTGATAATAGGATTATTTAATTGAGATTTTGGTTTAAAATGTTTTAAAACTAAGATTTCAATTAACAAGGTATTAAAATGTTATTTTAAAATTGTTTTAAGATTAATATTTAATATCTCCTTGTTTGAGAAACAAAATAATCCTATGCGATTAAGATTAAAGCTTTGAAAGTGTTTTAAAACTAAAATTTAATTATCAAGATATTAATTGATCTATTGTCTTAAAATAGTTTTAAGACTAATATCTTGTTAAAAAATTAAAGATATTAATTAAGGCATCATTTTAAGATTGTTTTAAGACTTATGCTTAATTAAATCTTGTTTTTCTATTGAGGTTCAAATTAAAGATATTGATCTTTATTAACAATTGTTGTTATATCATTGTTTATTGATCTAATTGTTAGGTTAATAAATTATGATATTTTAATAATTTTATATATTAGTCTAAATGTTAGATTAATATTAATACTTTATCAAGGGTTGTTAAAGATGTAATTGTGCCTCAAGAACTATTAACAAGAGTTATAATAGCATTTGTTGAGTTATTATTAATGTCTTGATAATTTTCTTAACAAAGGATTGTTAAGAGAGATTTTATATTTGGGGATATCTTAACAAGAGTTGTTAAGACTATTTTAATTAGTCTAATTGTTAGACTATTATAATTTAGAAAAAAAATTCTGATTAATATTTCATAATAAATGTTATTGAGAAATATTATTCAATTAAAGGGGTTTATTAACAAGGAGTTGTTAAGGGTTTAATAATTGA
This sequence comes from Zantedeschia hybrid cultivar, assembly GCA_030544215.1. NCBI lineage: Eukaryota > Viridiplantae > Streptophyta > Magnoliopsida > Alismatales > Araceae > Zantedeschia > Zantedeschia hybrid cultivar. Next base: position 5,232,512 of record JARZZO010000013.1, on the reverse strand, counting down.
ATTAGAAATTCTTTTATAAACGTTATTTGAGAATTTTTAATTGTATCTAAATGTTAGATTGTTTCGCATTAATAATTGTTATTAATGTGAATTAAAATTAATCTAAGTGTTAGATTAATTAATTTAGAATTGTTCTAAATTTTGCATGGAATATTTTAGAATTTTAGTTTTAGCTTTGTGGTGCACATGTTGATGTGTTTAATGCTTTAAATTAGATTTATTGCATGTTAGAAAATGAGATTTTCGAAAATTCAAATTATCCAATTTTGATTGGTACCCAGGTTTTAAGAAAGCTAAAATTATTATATTTTCAAAATTTTTAGCCTTCATGTGATGTGCTCTATCATGTGTGGATGGTTAAAATTTGTGGTAGTCATAGACATGCACTTAGTTAAATTTCATATCATGTGTTGGTGTGTGATTTTGTGGATTGTTTTGGAATGTGATGTTCATTAATTAAATGTTAATTAATGAGGCTTGTGTGCCTCCCTCTTTCTCATTACATTGTAATTCTATCTCCCTCCACTATTGTACTAGGCCATAAGGCTTTCTCTTACAATTTATTTGTATTTGAAATTGTTTCTAAATATATAATATTTGTATTTGATCGCGCTGACCGAGGAGAGGCGAGGATGATCCACAAATGCAACCAGGAAGGCGACAGAAGATGAGATCACCAGTGGCTATGTGTTTGCATGTTTAGATTATATAAATGTTATATAGTTTTGGTGATTAATTCTTTGGCTTCAGTTAATCACCGTGCTGTCCATGACCACATAATGAACATATATAGATGATGCATGCTTTTAGTTATTGATTATGAATCGATTGCTAATATCTAGGTATAGTTAAATATATTCGATATATTTATAATCTATCACCTAGGATGAGACCAACTTAATATAAACAAAACCTTCAACATAAAGTCTAAGTCGGAGCGCGAGTCATTGAGAATGTACCGCGTGGCTCTCCATCAATATAGTTCTTAGAACTTGATTCAGTGATGACAGTTTCTACATGTTTACTCGAGATCTGCTACCATATGATGAAATGACTATTAACTATGGCATTATGATGCTTTGAGATTGGAATAGAGGAACGGTGTAGCTATCCTCGCGTTTACCCGGGAGCTGCATTCTTACTCTACTCTGTCACGTATTGATGGTAAAGCTTAGACCAGGCATAATGGTCTACTGTGTTTACCCGGGACCATTAAAGACCTGGGAGCCGAAATAAGATTAGATATTGCAAGGAGTTGCAATTACTATGAGATGGTTGCTCTAAGATAATGGTATGATACTATGTGTTTACCCGAGGTCATACTATGATTCTTGGAGATTCTGATCTTCACTAGAAGATCGTCGGAGTCTTTCGTTCTGTATATCTGAAGGTTATACAGTCCGTCGAAAAATAGTGGAAAATAATTCAAGATAAAAGACCATAATTGAATTATCAGAACTATCTGCTTAAGTCACGTTATTTCCTTCGATTCACTTAAATGTCGTCTATTCGAGAAGTTGGCATATTGGATGCCAATACTTCTCATACTCAATATGACTAGAAAACTCTAAAGAATGTCTTTAAGAGTGAGTGAAATTCACTATCCTAATCAGATATCATGAATTCTCTTACTTGGATAGACCAAGGTGAAGAGGTACTCATGGTATGCTTTATTGAAAGGCAATGATAGTCATGAAATCTCTTATTTGGATAGACCAAGATGAAGAGATATTCATGATATGCCTTTGAGAAAGGCAAGTGGTAAGATTTTAAACGATCGAATCCACATCTGAAAAGGATAAAGAAAAGTCAGCTGAGATTGAGAAATAGCAGTTCTCCCACTGCAACCAATATAAGGATACTGGTAAAGGCAAAATGAATATGGAACTTGAAAGAAGTTTCATATATTCTTATTATCGTCTTTTGCATGTCTATTGGAGAATTAGTGTATCCAATATGAGATATTGTAAATGATTCTCAGAGCTGCGATAGTGTGTAGACTTAGACAAGTAAAAGGAAAGCGAGAAAATGTAAGTGTTCAGTTAGACTCAACTATTGTTCATGATATTCATAGGTTGCTGTTTGACAGTAAATCTTTGTATATCTATAGGAGTCTAAAATGAAACTGAATAATTGTTATTTAGTTGCATGAGAAATCAAGAATAACATTGATTGACAAGAATAATAGTTGTTCGAATCAGTCAATGCACTATAGATTCTTGAAGTGACATTCATGTGATGAATGTTCACAAGTCTCCTATAGAAATGAACTGTGTGAATCCTGATTATCTATAGTATTATACATAGGGTTGTACAATAAGAAATTATTGATGCTGATACATATTGATGTAAATAGCTCAAAGGCCAAAAAATAATCACTACTATTGACTTACCTTATAGTTTACTCTTGGAATGATTCGACTATATGTACTTACTGAAGTATAAGTCGAATGCATCTGAGAGATTAATGTATGAACATTAGATGTCCATATTTTAAAGATGGTTCCAAGTAAGTCAGTGTGTCTATATAAGATATGGAAACCAAATAATTCATATGAGATGTGAATTATGAGTAAACCTGATTTAAAAGTCAGGTATTATCGCGATATGAATTTGTAAATGTCTAAAGAGTTTGGACATTACAGTTATTGGCCAGATGATAATGAAATAATTATGGTCCTGAAAACTATCTTCTGTGAAGAAGAATATGTCCTCAAAGAAGACAGTGGGAGCTGATAAAATTAGAAGATGTTCTATATTCACAAGATAACATAAGATTATTAGATAATCTTTAGTTGTTTGGAACCGGTCATGACATATTAGAGAGCTTCATAGATTTTTGAGATTCTCTCAGTTACTAAAATGATATGTTTGACATATCTGATTTAGCAAGATGAGAGGAGCTCAAAATATATTATGATCTAAAATCTATGATAATGATACTCTCTGTCATTACAACTTTGAGATTGATAAGTTTATTAGAGTTCTACTTGTCAATACTGCCTATCATGAGATGGTGACAGTTAGATATTAAAAGCGTCCACTCAATGTGATTAAGGTAAAGATGTATATGATACACCTTTAAAGTTTTTAGAATATCTAGGAAGCAAGTTATGATTTCAAAATTATTTTGAATCAAACTGAAACTTCCTAAGTTATAATAAAAGTTTTGACTTAATGGTCAAATATTATGTGATCGTTAAGAATGATCACGGATTGTGTGTGTTCAGAAAGGACAGTGGGAGCACGGTCGCTTTAGTAATGCTTTATGATAATAACATCAAAGTCATTAAGAATGACTTCGGGATGTTACTATCAGTGAAAGCATTATTGACCATATTTTCCTCCATAATAAGTTTAGTTATAATATCCCACGTATTAGAAATATGAATCTATTAAGATAGATCGGTGGGGATATTATATTGACCTGTATGTCAAGATGTTTGGCATAAATTTCATAACAAGTCTCAATAGTTGAGATATGGAATTTATTCCTTTAAAGAAAATGTTCGTTAAAGGATACAGGAGTGAAATGCATCATGAAGCACTTGAGAAGTGCTAAGGATGCATTCACGTATATGGAGAGAATGATTTGAAACTATGAGGTCACACTGACTCAAATTTCAAGTCAAATAATGGATTCAACCTTTTAGTAGAAAGGAATGGATTAGAATGGTTCCAATCCAGAACTCGATGTTAAGGTGACGACATAAATAAGTGATATTGTTATTAGAACAGTGTGGATTAAAAGGTTCATCACTGAACTGGATGTAGTTCTAAAAGGTCACTGATACCATCCTATCGTTGTAGGACAACAGTGGGAGTAATCAATTATGTGATCGAGCCATGGTCTCATCAGAAGTTGTGGAACATTCTGAGGTTCTTTCACAGGTTCAGAGACAAAGGATTAAGAGAAAATAACGTAATGAAAAATATTCCATCTGTAGATAATTTAGCAGATCCCTGACCAAGTCTTAGTCACAGACTTTTTGTGAGCATCACTTAGATTTGATGGAGATCAAATGCGAAAGTGATTGGCTTGAGTCCAAGTGGGAGATTGATGGATATAGGTGTCCTCTAAGCCAATCATAAGACACCTATTTCAATCTAGTTCACTAATAAATGGCATTAAATTCATTATGTAGATTGGCATATTTATAAATGCGCATAATGAAGTCCATGAATATGTGCACCAGTCATCAAATTATGATGAGATCATAATAATGAGACTAATGACTTATAAACACATATTCTTAATTGTTCCTAGTCGTAGGATGTTTGAGAAGGACATCAAACATCTGGTTAGACTAGTACAGGTTATTCCAGCTCATATGATGAGGGTGACTGATCTCGTTAGTTACTAGTGTGGAGACATAATGGTAAACCTGTAGGTGCTCATTGGAGAAAGAGTTCACTGAACTGATCCGACATGAATCGCCGAATGGTAATTTGCCTAACTGTCAATCGGCTTGATTGATCGTCACAGTAGCGTGGTTGATCCTTGGACTTGAGACACCAAAGACACCTTGTCGGTGGACGTTTGGACTTTGACCTTGACCTACGAATCCCTATCTACGGGATCTCAAATAGTTAAGGATCGGGTCCAGCGGAAGACCTTTGAAGGTGATTGTGTGTTCAATAAAGGATCGTTCGCTCTCAGGTAACTGGAGAGAGAATGCTCTAGAGTAGATCCGTAGGAGTCTCTAGCCAGAGCAGAAACAATATCAGAAAAGTGGTTTTCGGATATTGTAAAGCGGTGTCTGATTCAAGTGAGTTAACCTATTCTGGGTTTGACAGTTGACCATACCCTAGGTTAACTCGAGAGCATTGTGCAAACGAAGGATTATAGCCACGTGGTAACTGTGGACGGACAGGTTCCATGAGCGGGTTGTTGAACCCCATTACCTTCCGGGATCATACGGTGTTGCTTGGCACCCAACTTGATCAGAAGTCCGACCAAAATTACATGCGATGATAATTCGGTTGAGTAATTAGTTAATATCTAGATATTAATTAATTACAATAAGTCAATAACTAGTTATTGGACTTAACGGGCTAAAAACCGGACTGGTAAATGGGCCTAGAGGGTCACACGCAATAAGATTCTTAGTCGGTGGTACATAAGTGGGATTTATATTAACTCGGGGACTTTTGTGAAAAGTCGCGCCGACTTAATATATATACGCGCTGTTGAGAAAGCCTGGGCCAAGCTCTAGGATTTCCCTTACTGGCTGTCATCCCTCCTTTCTCTCTCTTCCTCTGGGCGTCCCGTTCGAGGCGTCAGAACAGTTCCCGTCTCCACCGCGTGCGATTCCTGAAAGTCGGGAATTCTCATCGGCGGGATTTCAGCAATCGTTGCAGTGACGGATTTTCAGCGAGTGGGCTGAAACGGACGAGGGATCGAGGACGAACCACTGCGGAGGATCGCGTGGATACTGCTGGAGGCCGGACGCTTGTACGGCTCGCGGCATCGCCTCGACGGAACCGAAACGGAAGCGGATTCGAATCCGCACACGGTAATGAGATTCCAACCTGGTTTTTCGGTTTGCGTTTTTCGTTCCGAATCGGATCAGCGGGTATCGGGCGGGATTAATTTTTGTTCTTCGTTTTCGCTGCGTTCTTCGCGTCTCGCCCGGATCCCAACAGAACCCCCAAGGCGGTAACTAGATCAGAGGGATTGGTGGATGAGGGCTCATTTGGGTCAATGGCTCCCTCGGAGACAAGATTGGATATCGCATGCACATGCAGAGGAAGATCAACGCCAGAATTGTATTTATCTTGAATGGCAGGAGGAGGGATATGGGGGTTTCCCTCATGCTCAGATAAGTAGGAATGGGGATCATGGGGGGCATTAGCATCTCCTCCGTTTTCATAATAATAATCAGATTCAGGAGGGGTATTAGCATTTCCCTCGTAGTTAATTAGAGCATCTGAAGCCATGCTCAAATCTCTGCTTGATTGAAGCAACATGGTATTAGATTTTTCAACAAAGATGTGCAGGCAAGTTGTGCAAAGATTAGACAAACAAGTGGATGTTTAACGTTGTTTTAGGATTCCTTGTTAGATTATTTAGATTCTGTTAACCACAAATTCACTCAACGGGTAGGAATACCTTGATTTTGAGGACTTATAGAGATCTTTAACATCAACCACTCTAGTCTGATCGAGGGACCGATCCAATCAGAGAGAGGTGAAGATGTCAAGAAATGTGTTCCTATGAGAAGGGGGGGGAGGGTAGCCCCAATGCGTATGACCTGTGGCCGGGATGGCCTCTAATGCTTAATACATAATGGGTAGATAGCAATCAAATCAAAGATCTAAGGACTGATGAACAAAATAAAAATTTGGTTGAATCGCGTCGCTGTAACCCGACGCTATTCAAAACAGAACTTTATTTTATTCGCAGAACCTCAGGCAGCAGACAACAGGAATATCAACCTAAATGGCGTCGGGGTATGGCGACGCGGTTAGAAAGCGCGTCGTTGTTCCTAGACGTAATTTAAGGCGCAGAAACATCAAATAAGAAGGAATTTTTGGATCAATTCCCTCTTAAATTATCAGGATAAAGCAGTAAATGATTAGCTCATGTGAATTTTAATCTTTAATAGGATGATTTATCATTTAAACAAAACAAAACTCAATCAATCACACATTCTTCATATCACAATCATAACTTTCAAACAAACAATGGGAGGGCAAAATCTTGCCACAAGGGTGTGCACATGGGAATAACAATTGAACTAAAAACTCACCGATCGGTGAGAATGTGCCCGAGGGACACAAGTGGTGCATTGTGGGTGCCCGATTGATAAAAGCAAGAACAAAAGAGTTGAAAAGACGGCGAGGCCTGTCCCACCGTTATCGCCAAAAAGTTGCGAATACTCAAATTGTGATGTGTGAAATCATGAATTTTATGTTGATTATATGACAATAAAACCTATTAAAAAACTAAGTGTGATCGCCAGAAAACTTTTGACTAAAAAGCTTCAAAAGATAAAAGGATGATCGCTTACCTGTTTTGAAGTTGGCAGATTGTTGAATTCTTGGTTCCTTCCCTTCTGCCGGCTGAAGAAAAAGAGCCCTTCTAATGTTTTTGTTCTTACTTGGATTTGGGGATTTTGGGGATCTTCTTTTCTGCTCCAATTCTTCTTTTAATGATGATCTCCACTTGATCTTCTTGATGATTGTACCTTGCAAAGAAATAAAGAAAGAGAAAGGAAACTTATAAGAACTAATGGAGTGTAGAATCTATTCTAATCAGAACTTTAATCATGCAACTAAACAGAATCACTTACTTGTTTTGTAGTCTTTTAAACCCCTTTAGCATGTGGGTTGGAAATTATGAATGTTGTGAGTGTGTGAATAGTATGAAGTGATGTGATGAATAGAGCTATGAAAATAATATGATGAAAATAATAGGAAGAAAGAAAGAATGGAGTTGAATGGCCCCTGGAAGCCTTGGTCTTGAATGGACGAAGAGGATGAAGAAAGAATGAAACTTTTCTTTCAAGACTCCTGGAAGTAGTTGTGCAGCGCCTCGATCCTTCTTTAACTCCTTCAGCGTTTGGATGTCGTCTCTCTCTTAAATTTTTCACCTTTTCTTTCTTCATAAGCTTGTGTATTTATAGACTTAAGTTCAAGACTCTCACGCACATCCGCGGTCACTTATGGATTAACATGAAAGAGTTTGGAGCCAATCCAACTAAGAAACAAATAAACACAGGTTAATTCATCATTATCTGTAATTAACTAAAATGCGTCGCTCAAGGGAGACGTCTTTTAACTTAATTAAGATAAAGATAAACTCGGAAATAAGAAACAGAAGCACTTTAGGAAACCTAAATAACGTTGTGCTGTACAGACGTTGTTTAGTTAATTAACAAGTTAATTAACAAATCATGTCTATCTTGCTCAATATTATTTAGACAATTAATCAGTAAAATAATAAAAATTAACTAATGATTAAATATCAGACCATTTTGAAGCATTATTATATGATATAAAATTTACTCAAAATGATGTTAAAATTAACGTGTCTACACTTGGCTCTCGTTTCGAAAATGCATACGGCATCCTCTTAGGAAGGTCGAGCTATTGCTGCTCAAATGGAGAGGGAGCGGGAGAGAGGAAAATCCCCGACGCGGGGGGATGATCGCTCTGAGAGGTGAAAGAGGAAGGCTGACAAAGAGGCGGATCGCCTAGCGAAGAAGATAACGGCGAATCGCGATGTGCCACTTTCGGCGAATTCCCCTCCGCCTCCGACACAACCTGTGTCCATCTCGGCGGCCGGAACCTCGATGTCATTTCGCTTCAGTCCGACTGGGACCCACATGTCCCGAGAGTATGGGTATGAGCCATAGCGTCCGAAAATGGGAGTATTCACGGACGACTCTATCGAGGACTCCGCTACCTACCTCCGGCTGGCCCAGGGGAACATCCTCCCTATAGTGGCCGACGAGCTGAGGACTATCTCCACCGAGGGCCTCGCGGCGCTGTGTGTACGCAGTGCCATTCAAGTAAACCCTCGATTTTCTTAACTCTATTGAATCTTGTGTTCTGATTAGATTTTGACATCGTGACTTCTCTGCGTAGTCCTCAGACACAAGTGCGACACTCGCTCGGCGCTTCGCCCACGTTCAAGAGAAACTGAAGGACGTGGATGCAACAACGGATCACCTGGCTACTAGAAAGGTAGCTTCGGTGAAGCGAGACTTGGAGGGCAACATCGACGCCCTCCTCGGTATGAATGCTCGGCTGGGGGTCAAGCTATCTCGGCAGAAAGGGGCGGTGCGCCTGAGAGCTAAGGCAAGACAAAGGCCGAGAGGGAAATGGCTGAGGTGTGCGGGAAGTTTGACGCGCTCTAGGCCAAGATGGCCGAGAAGGACAAAGTGTTCGCTTGCCTTCAGAAGGAGCGGGAGGAAGAAACTGCGCGCCTCACCGAAGCCCTGGAGGCGGCCAAAAATAAGGCTGAGGAGGTTGCTACGAAGGTGGAAGAAGACATCCATTTGGCCGTGGAGATTTTCAAGGCCGGGCCGGACTATACTGAGGCTCTACTGGATGCTGGAGTGAACACGGCCGCCAACATGTTCAATCTCGGGATGGCTATTGTAGACACGCTAATTTTGATATCATTTTGAGTAAATTTCATATCGTATAATAATGCCCCAAAATAGTCTGATATTTAATCATTAGTTAATTTTTATTATTTTATTAGATTAATTGTCTAAATAATGTCGGGCAAGGCAAACGCCGTTTAAGTTTATTAATGAAATTGATTTTAACTCAGATTTTAAATCAAATATGAAAATTATCCTAAAAGACGTTGACCTACGAAGATGCCATTTAGGGTTTTAATCTTATTTCGATTTTTAATTAATTTATTAATTAACTAAAAGACGTTTGTACAGGACGACGCCATTTAGGTGTCCTGAAGTGTTTCTGTTTCTTCTTCCCAAGTTTATCTTTATCTTAATTAAGCTAAAAGACGTCTCTCTTGGGCAACGTGTTTTAGGTAATTACAGATAATGATGAATTAGCCTGTGTTTATCTGTTTCTTGGTTGGATTGGCTCTAAACTCTTTCATGTTAATCCATAAGTGACCGTGGATGTGCGTGAGAGTCTTGAACTCAAGTCTATAAATGCACAAGCTTATGAAGAAGGAAAGGTTAAGAATTCAAGAGAGAGACGACGTCCAAACACTGAAGGAGTTAAAGAAGGATCGAGGCGCTGTATGACTACTTCCAGGAATCTTGAAAGAAGAGCTTCATCCTTTCTTCATCATCTTCGTCCATTCAAGACTAAGGCTTCCAGGGGCCATTCAATTCTATTCTTTCTTTCTCCCTATTATTTTCATCATATTGTTTTCATCAACATTAGTATTATAATTTCATAATCATCACTTCATGCTATTCACACACTCACAATATTCATAATTTCCAACCCACATGCTATAGGGGTTTAAAAGACTACAAAACAAGTGAGTGATTCTATTTAGTTGCATAATTAAAATTCTAATTAGAATAGATTTTACACTCCATTAAGTTCTTATTAGTTTCCTTTCTTTATTTCTTTGCAAGGTATAATCATCAAGAAGATCCCCAAAATCCTCAAATTCAAGCAAGAACATAAGCATTAGAAGGGCTCTTTTTATTCAGCCGGCTTAAGAGAAGGAATTAAGAACTCGACAATCTCCCAACTTCAAAACAGGTAAGCGATCATCCTTTTATCTTTTGAAACTTTTTAGTCAAAAGTTTATGACAATCACACTTAGTTTTTAATAGGTTTTATTTGTCACTTAATTAACATAAAATTCATGATTTCATACATCACGATTTGAGCACCTTTAGCTTCTTGGCGATCACGGTGGGACTTGGTCTTGCTGTGTTTTAAACTCTTTTGTTCTTGTTTTTATCAATCGGACACCCACAGTGCACCACTTGTGTCCCTCGGACACGTTCTTACCGATCGGTGAGTTTTTAGTTTAATTGTTATTCCCACATGCACCACGTGTACACCCTTGTGGCAAGATCTTGCCCTCCTCGTGAATTATTTAAAAGTTGTAATTGTGTTTGAAAGAATGTGTGATTGATTGAGTTTTATTTTTTTTAAATGATAAATTATCCTGTTAAAAATTAAAATTCGCATGAGTTGATCATTTACTGCTTTATCCTGATAAGTTGAGAGGGAATTGATCCAAAAATTTCTTCTTATTTGCTGTTTCTGCACCTTAAATAGCGTCTAGGAACAACGACGCGCTTGATAACCGCGTCGCTAACCAACGACGCCATTTAGGCTGTTTGCTGCCTGAGGTTCTGTGAATAAAATAAAACTCCGTTGCGAATAGCGTCGGGTAACAGCGACAACCAGATTTTTGCTTTGATCATCAGTCCTTAGATCTTTGATTTTATTGCTACCTACCCATTACGTATTGAGTATTAGAGGCCATCCTGGACACAGGTCATATGCACTGGGCCTAACCCCCCCTTCTCATAGGAACACATTTCTTGATATCTTCACCTCTCTCTGATTGGGTCGGTCCCTCGATCAGACTAAAGTGTTTGGTGTTAAGGACCTCCGTAAGTCTCCAAAATCAAAGTATTCCTCCTTGTTCATCGGGCTGGTTATACCAATTGAAGTCCTGGTTAGATTTTCATATTGTTGTGAGAAAGAGCCTTAGAATATAACAGTGGAAACTGAATTGAAACTAGGATCCTACCCGTTGAGTGAATTTGTGGTTAACATAATCCAAATAATCCAACAAGGAATCCTAAAACAACGTTAAACATCCAGTTGTTTGTCTAATCTCTACACAACTTGTCTACAAATCTTTGTTTAAAAATCTAATACCATGTTGCTTCGATCAAGTAGAGATTTGAGCATGGCTTCAGATGCTCTGGTTAATTACGAGGGAGATTCTAATGCCCCCCATGAATCCGATTATCATTATGAGAATGGGGGAGATGCTAATGCCCCTCGTGATCCCCATTCTTATTTACCTGTGCCTGAGGGAAACCCCCATATCCCTCCTCCTGTCATTCATGATCAATACAATTCTGGCATTGATCTTCCTCCGCATGTGCATGCGATGTCCAATCCTATCTTCGAGGGAGCCATTGACCCAAATGAGCCCTCATGCACCAATCCCTCCGATCTAGTTACCGCCTTGAGGGTTCTAGCCACCCATCTAAATCATCAACAACTCAAGGTGATCTAGTCCATCTTGAAGGGAAAGATGCCCTTACATTCTGCTGAACCCAATTCCATAGTTCCCCCTGTTGTTCCTCAACCTCCTCCCCACCATACTTCTTTTATTCACCAGGCTATGGAAGGCCTTCATGTTTGAACTTCTCGGCCGGCTGGGTCACAATTGTCCTCTTTAGGGCAACCGGCCAGACCGCCAATGCCAACCTACCAAAATGCCCTCGGGCATGGCGGAAGCGCTGCCGGACCACAGCCTCACCCCACACCAGTGACTGTGGAGAAGATCCTGAAAGAGCTAGAAATGAAGACAGATTTCCTTCACTAGAGGAATGCAGGCTGCCTATGCGGAAGACCAAGCATTCCTCCAACCAAGCATGGGCCACAACTGTCGACGGCGACTAGGGAACAACAATTCTCCCTGGTAGCCAGTACTAACGGCGGAGGTGGAGACTTAGTCGATGCAGAAACAACGTCAGTGCTCGCGAAGATGGAACGCATGGATGAGTAGTTCAATAATTTCCAGAAGATGATGGGAGTCAAGGCTGCACCTGAGATCAATCTTTCAAGTCTGCCGGTGTTTCACTTACTACCTTCAGAAATGCCAATGTATAGGAAATACAATGGTACTGGTAACCCCTTCACCCACCTGAAGGAGTTCATGTATGAATCCTCCTTCTGGCAGAACGACAAGAGGACATTAACATTCCTATTCAGAAAATCATTAGAAGGACCAGCCCTCGAGTGGTTCTTCTCGTTAGAATCATTTGAGGTAGAGGATTACGGTATCGTATCAAGAAAATTTATTCAACGATATCAGGACAGAATCGCACCGTCTCTATCCATAACTGACCTGGTTGCTAACAAAATAAAGTCTGATGAAGACTTCATCACATTCGTTGATAGATGGAGGAATATTGCAGAGAAAATTAAGGATCATATGTCCGAATCTGAATAGGTCAAAATGTTGGTCTCCAATGCCACCCCCCAATACAAGCTGGTCCTTGCATTGAACAATCTAACCAACATGGCGGAACTCTATGAGAGGGCGCGTTATTGCTAGAACGCCTTCAAGGATGCTACCTTCTCCATCGTCTTTGATCCTTACCGACCTAGTAGACCTCCACCTCGGAAGCTTGCCGTGCCAAACTCTCCTAGCACGGGTCCAACAACTAAGGGCACGCTCTCCCACGAGAAAGTCAGCATCATGAACAATAATCAGCCCCAGTTCGTGAGAAACCAGCAACTACCAAATCAGCAAGGTTACAAACCACCAAACCAGTATAGTTACAGACCTCTGAACCAGTAAGGTTATAGACCTCCGAACCAGCAATATCAGCAACCACAGCAGCAACAGTACCAGCAACCACCAAACCAATAGTACCAGCAGCCACAACAGCAGTAGTACCAGCATCCACCGAATCAGCAGAACCAGCCTCCACAGGAACAGTACCAGCCGCGCGCACCGCCGGCATACCTTAATGTACCTCCTCCCGGCGATTATAATCAGCAAAGGAAGCCTCAGGGCCCGAAAAGGGCAGCAAATCTGGCACTCCCAGAATCTCTGTTGGACATCTTTAATGCCTTGATGGTAGCCAATGCCTTAGTCTTGCCTAGAGAGAAAACAGTTTGGCCCCAGAATGCTGATGCCTCCAAGTACTGTTTCTTTCATAGACAACCTGGGCACACGATAGATGCCTGCTTCCAATTCCAAGATTACATCCACGATCTCAACGAACAAGGAGGAATTGACTGGGAGGAGATCAGAAAATACATATTCGTCCTGAAGGTGAGAAGACCTCAGTAGCAACAACAACATCAACAACAACAACAACAACAACAACAGAGAGCGCCAGCACAGGCGGCAGCACCCCCGAACATGGGTATATTGCAGAACCTACTACCGGAGCATCAACATCAGAATCAGATCGCCCCCATTTTGACGAATAAGACAGTCTGAGGCTAACCGAGGGCAGCAGTGGAAGGTAGAGGACTCGTCCTCTATTTACTCAACAGGTCACCTCCTGAGCGCCGCCAAGCAATAGCCATGCCGCATTCTTCGTATACTTAAACCGCAACCCATCACCATTAAACCTGTTACACCATCCACCACCACGCCTCCAATAGACAACCCTCCGCAAGCCAACTATACACCCCTCCTGCCATCCAAATCACAGCTCCGCATACCATTCCCTACATCACCTACCACAACCACTTATCCTAGTACCATACAACCATCCAAATCATTGCTCCGTATGCCATTCCCCACTTCACCCGCACCGACCACTTACCCCTCCACCATCCAACCCTCTAAACCCCTTATCCGCACCATGCCTTCACCAAACAACCCCGCACCATCACCCGTTGACCAACCCCCCACACCATCTAAACCACCCACCAACCTCACGGTGCTCAAACTATCACCTGGACCTTCCACTATTGAAGAACATACGCTATGGAGCGGGAGGATCTTCAACAAGGTGTTTCCTCCGTCCATAGTCAGAGACGGCCCATCACAGCCACCAGAGGAAGTTCATAACGATGAGAGTGCACCATACACTCAGTATGACATGTTGAAACAATTAGACAGGACACCGGTACGAATCTCCGTGCTCGAGTTGATCAAGAGATCCAAGACCCATTAGGAAGCCCTGATAGAGTATTTGCAGAAGGTAATGGTCAATGAGGACGTGCCGGTGGAGAAGATCACTACACTATTAGTTCCTCAGGGGATGAGCCCTCTATTTCATTCCATACTTAGGAACTAGCACTAGCAGTAGCCAGAAGCATAGCTCTGAATATTACGGTGAACATTTGCAAAAAGGTCGTGGATACATGCCTGGTTGACACAGGGGCCTCAATTAATGTTCTATCATCAAAGACCCTTGAACTGTGTGGTATACCTAAGGAGAAATGGCTACCTTCTCCAATTTCTATTATAGCCTATGCCAATTCTACCCGTTCCCCTCTGGGAATGATTTATTTAAAGGTAGAGTTAGGCCTTGTTTGTCATGATGAGGTCGAGTTCCACATCTTGGAAATCGATCCATCTTTGAAGGGTATCCTTGGCCGCCCTTACATTAAGTCTCTTGAGGCAATTCTCTCTACAAATCATCAATGCCTCAAATTCCCATACAAGGGATGCATTATCAAAGTCACAAGTATGCCAATTCTTGCTACCACTCATTCTTTGAATATTAGGCCGACCCCTTTACTTGGCCAACAACCTCTGTTGTCGGTATTACAAGTTTGTCATCCTATGGCTGATCATTCGAAAGTCAGTATACTTGATTCCTATCTAATTGATGCCATGAAACGGAGGAAGTGCATGAGTACCCCTAGTTGGAAAATTATGATGAAAGGTGGCTATCAGCCTAGAAAGGGCTTGGGCACACAATTGCGGGGTAGGACTACGCCAATTAAAGACAGCCGAAGGACACCCGGTAATGGCCTGGACTATAAGCCAAGAAAAGTTAGGCATGACATCGTACAACAACAAGAAGATGAAGACGGCCAAAAGGCCTGGGAAACAATATCTACCCCATGTAAAGAAGGCCGGGATCCCATGACATGGACCCTGCATACACACTTTGTCAAGGAGCTCGTAATCAGTCATGATAATGATAACACAGTGCTAATCACTTCCCAATTTGACTTGCATGACATCTATGGAAGGGACCTGGCAAGACACTGCTCAGAATTACTGACGTACCAGTCCTTGGAGACTTTGCGATCGATGAAAAGGAAAAAATTCCAAGATCTATAATGTGAATGGTACTGGTGGTTCGACCAGAGAGATTTGAACATATCACTGAATAGATTATTCCTTCATCCCTCAGAGTCGAAATGGCCACCATTGATACATGAGCTGATTGAAGGGCTTGACGCCATTTTTGACAAGAGAATTCTGCTGTCCGAGGAAACAGATGAAGCGGAGCCAGATGACCCCTATGAGGCTAGTTACACTACTGATTTTCTTTGGAGAGGAACTTATCCCTCTCACATCTTCACCCTTCACACTCTATTCCGCAACTTACTTTTGACCCCGACTTGGTCGTGGGTCATCACTGAAGATATCCCACGGGCTCCGCCCATTATGGTTACTCTGTCCCCACAGGACCTTATTCGTCCGCCTCCTCTCGATCTAGAGAGGATCTATGATTTAATCTGAGGCATACTATTGTATGATCCCCCCAATCCTTTGGCTTTAGTGCCGCTTCCTCCATCTTATTCTCCTCCTATTCATATCCATTCTTATTTCATGATTAACTCCTCTTTTCTAAAAAAAAAACACCAATTCGGCAACATATTTCTCCTAGATCCTCCTTAAGGAAACCTCATACTTGTCTGATTGTACCCCATTGCGTGGGTCATTCGGGCAAGATTCTCTTCTAGATCTACTCTACCCCTCCCCTCGGGAGGACTCTCCTGTATTTTCTCATATACCCAATAATTTTTATCCTTCTTCGTCCCCATTAGGTCAGGATAGGGAGTTTAGTGAAGATAGGGAGTCTAGTTCTAGGCAAGTTAATCAGGTAAGGAAGTCTAGGAAATCTAAGAGTAGGAGAATCCCAGATAGATACCTCCAGGATCTAGCTACTAAATGTCTTTCTTGCTCTATGATCCTTCAGTTGTTAGAGAATCTGATTCATATGCCAAAAGATTGTGAAGATGATGAGTCGGTCAATGATGGATATGGGGTGTATGAACTGATACACGAGAAAGACCCCATTACTAAAGATGAGGAAGATGACGAGGACGCGGCTGAGGCGTATGCCAGTAGAGTGAAAAGATTTGATGAACCCTCAGCTGCTGTAGAAGAGCCTACCAAAGAGATTAATCTAGGAACTATAGACGAACCTACGGTTGTCCTCGTCAGTAAAAATCTTTCTGAAACATATGAGGAGGCAGTGGTCCAAGTTCTCAAAGACTATAAGGACACTTTCGCCTGGAGTTATGAGGATATGCCGGGGTTAGACTCATGATTAGTAGAACATCGATTGACATTAAAATATGGAGCTAGCCCGGTTAAACAAAATTTAAGGCGATTCCACCCACAAATGGCTTTGAAAATGAAGGAAGAGGTCGATAAGCTGCATAAAGCTAAGTTTATTAGAGTTGTCCTCTATCCGCAATGGGTGGCCAATATAGTTCCGGTTATGAAAAATGATAGAAAAGTCAGAATCTGTATTGACTTCCGAGATCTGAACCGGACATGTCCTAAGGATGACTTTCCACTGCTTCACATTGACGTACTCATCGATAATACAGTTGGCTACGAAACCCTATCATTTATGGATGGATTTTCAAGATATAATCAGATCAAGTTGGCAAAAGATAATCAAGAGAAAACATCATTCACCACACCTTGGGGAACATACTGTTATGTCGTTATGTCTTTTGGATTAAAGAACGTTGGAGCCACTTATTAAAGGGCAATGATGGTAATATTCCATGACATGATGCACATCGATCTAGAAGTGTATATGGATGATTTGTTAGTGAAGTCCAAAACTAGGGCTGAGCATGCTAAAGTTTTGCCAAGAGTTCTAGAAAGATCCAGAGAATATCAGTTAAAGATGAACCCTAAGAAATGTATATTCGGGGTATCCGCGGGGAAATTACTTGGATTCATTGTCAGTAAGCGAGGAATTGAGATCGATCCCAACAAGGCAAAAGCTATTAGAGAGATGCCACCTCCCAAGAATTTGAAAGAGTTAAGAGGATTAATTGGAAGGTTGCAGTTCATTCACCGATTTGTCTTCCAGCACACACAAAGGTGTAAGCCGTTCTACGAGCTTACCAGGCCGGGAGTCAAATTTGATTGTGATGATAAGTGTCAAGAGGCATTTGATAGATTGAAGAATTATTTAGCAAGTCCTCCTGTCTTGAGACCACCATCTCTGGACAAACCTTTAATTCTTTATATTTCTGTCCTGGATGATGTAGTGGGAGCTGTCTTAGCACAAGAAGATGAAGAAAGAAAGGAGAGGGCAGCCTATTATCTCTCTAAACTTCTCAACCCCGCAGAACAAAGATACACAGCGATAGAGAAAACATGTGCAACACTTGTTTGGGTGGTTCAAAAGCTGAAGCACTACTTTCTAGTTCATGAAGTCTACCTCATTGCTAGGATGAATCCCATTAAGTTTCTCCTTGAGAAATCCGTCCTCACTGATAGGTTAGTACGATGGCAGAACTTTCTCTCTCAATTTGATATTATCTATATTCATCAGAAAGCAATCAAGGGCTACGCCATAGCAGAACATCTTGCTCACCATCCCTTTCCTCGTTTTGATCCAGTTCGATCGGAGTTTTCGGATTAGGAATTGATGTCCATAGACAGAATCAAAGATGATATGTAGACTCTGCATTTTAACAGAGCTCTGAATTCCTACAGTAAGGGTATTGTCATTGTTCTGTTGTCACCTGATGGTGTCACCATCTCACAAGCCTTTCAGTTTGACTTCCCAGTCACTAACAATATAGCTGAACACGAGGCACTCCTTGTTGGCCTTGAAGCTGCTTATCTCCATGGTGCCACCAGACTCAGAATTGTGGGTGATAGCCAATTGATCCTTTGCTAAGTGCTCACTAAATATCGAACTCTTGATCCTAAGCTTAAGCCTTATCAAGAACTTACTTCGGCCTATGCCAAACTTTTCATTAAATTGATATTTATCCATGTTCTTCGGAATCAGAACATCTTAACTGACGCTCTAGCTTCCCTCGCATCATCCCTCGATTTTCCAATCAGCAGACAATCCAAATTGATCATTGTTTATAGACGTCTCACTTGCTGTGAAAGACCCTTCCTTCCTTAGGACTAAGGAAAAATTGCTGAAGAAAGTTAGAGATGGAGACATTGTGGAGAAGTGAGAGATAATGTTATTATAATTACAAGAAGAGATGGATGATGAAGAGAAACCATGGTACTATGAAATTGCCAAATACTGTGAAGATCAATTATATCCTAAAGAAGCCACAACTGAGGAAAAAAGGGGTATCAAGAGAGTTGCTTAGAGGTACACTATAGTTGGAGGAGCACTTTATAAAAGAGGTTTTGATGGAGTTCTCTTAAGATGTTTAGACGAAGATGAGCTTCGGAAGATTATGGAAGGAGCTCATACTGGAGTTTGTGGTGGCCATGTTAATGGACAAATGTTATCAATGAAGATCCTTAGACAAGGATTCTACTGGCCAACTATGGAAGAAGATTGTGTAGGGTATGTCCGTAGGTGTGTAAGTGTCAACTTCACGCTGACAAGATCCACTCCCCCGCATCTTCACTCCATCCTGTTTCCTCCCCATGGCCTTTCTCTATGTGGGCTTTCGACGTCATTGGACCCTTTGGTAATCCTGATTCCGGCATTAAGTAAAAATCCTTCATTCTCACGGCAACGAAATATTTCACTAAGTGGACAGAAGCCGAAGCATACACGGAAGTCAAATTGTCAACCGTCTACAAATTCATCATGAAGAACATCATCACAAGATTCGGAATTCCAAGCACAATTATCACCGACAATGGACCACAGTTCATATCACAGGAACTGAAGGACCTCTGCAACAGGTATAAAATTGCATTGCTTCATTCGTCTCCTTATTATCCGCAAGGAAATGGCCAAGCAGAGGTAACTAACAAGACTTTGATAAAAATTATCAAAAAGACGTGTAAATCTAATAAATTCACAGACTGGCCAGAGAAACTAATTGAGGCTCTATAGGCATACTGAACTTCAATCCGCACGCCCACTGGGCAGACTCCGTATTCTTTAGCATTTGGAATGGAGGCAGTAGTTCTATACGAAATCCTCATACCGTCATTAAGAGTACAATTGAACAAAGAATTCTCAACTGATGAGCATTGTTCAGCACTCTTCGCTCAATTGGAACTTTTAGATGAGAAAAGATGGTCAGTTGCTAATCATGCACGAGTATATCAAAATAAATTAGTATGTTTTTATCAAAAGAAAGTCATTGAACGTAAGTTCAAAATTGGTGAAATGGTCATCAAAAGGATCTTTGTAAAACCTGGTGGTCCGCGTTCTAAGCTCCAACACAATTGGGAAGGGTCATATGTCATATCGCATGCTTTTCCTGGTAACGCTTATCGTCTAATCAATACAGAAGGGCAAGAGTTAACTCATCCATGGAATGGTCTGTATATTAAGAAATACTACCCTTAGGTTAGAGAGTCGATCAGCATGGTGCAAAGACCAGTGGAATCAGAAAATTTTGAAATTCAAATTCCCTTATAAGTCTGGATAATTTAATTCAAACACATTACTACACATACTGACACGTTTGGTTCGTGAGTAACAAGAGATGTAAAGTCCGAATGAATACCGAAAGCTTGACTAAGGGTGTAAAGTGCAAATCATTCTTTTTAAGCAAAATTCTATTTTTACACTCGGCCTACGATGTCGGAACGAGACTTAGAATAGACTACTAAAAATACCTGCCATCTTAGTAGGAGGCTGTCATAAAAAAAAGGGGAGATCCGTCCCATGAAAAAGGAAAAAGAAAAGCAAAAGCAAAAGGTAAAAAGCCAAACATCGAATCAAAAGGCCATTACATTACAAATGTTACATCAAGGCTATGAAATCAAATGAAAAGGGAGCGCAAGGTCGTTAAATATTCCGAAAAGAAAATGACCGAATCCCAACAGATATTAGGGTAAAGAAAGGACATCTTTCTGGGTCTCAGAAACCTTCTTGTAGGTTTTCTAAACATATTATTCCTTTCTTTTTGAAGAGGTGTACTTCGAGCTTGAGGAACGACCTAGATTGACTAAGGGTCACACCATCAAATGGGATCACAAACCAAAACACAAGCCCAAGCACGATGTGTCTAAGTTAGATTATTGAAGAATAATTTGGGAATTAAGTTAATAAATGAATATGTTCTTTTGATCTGAGTACCATACTGGTCTTTATTTCAAAAAAAAAAAAAAATAGATACGTCTAAAAAAAAAAAGATATGTCACAATGAAAAAAAAAAACATATGTCAAAACCAAAAAAAATAGATATGTCAAAATAAAAAAAATATAGATATGTCAAAACCAAAAAAATCCAAAAAAAATAGATATGTCAAAATCCAAAAAAATATGTATATTAAAAAACTCAAAGAAAATGAATATTTCAAAATTAAAAATTTCAAACAAAAATATTTCAATTAGCATCTGCTTGTCACATCAAGTGTATTTCATTTCTTTTATTTCTAGTAAGCATCTGTCTGCTTGCATGTTGCATTTTTACTCCGTTATTTCTTACAGTTCAATTATTTCTTTTACCTTTGTTGATAAAGGCTTTGCCCCTTGACCTTTTTGCTAAGGATAGACTGGTCGGTTACTTAACTGGGCAAGGGGCTAAACCTGAACAAATACTTAACCTGTTTGTTCGAGTAATGTACAAGGCATAAGTATGTAAGACAAAGACAAAAGAGCACAAATCTGAAGATAAAGAGTGTCATGTCTATCATCAAAAGTGTGTTTTACATACATATATGAGTCCATCAACATCAGGACTCACAAAAAAGAAGAAAAGTACATGATAACAGCCGTCAAGGCTAACTCTCTCCGGCTCCCTCATCGAACTGGCTCTGGGCCTCATCCTGGGCATCTGGTGTTGGTGCTCTAAACGGCGGCAGTGGTGGACCCATGGTGCTCGGGCTAGCCTGACCAGAGGAGATGGCCAAGCTGGCTGTAAAGGTGCTCGCCTGTCTGTACTCCTGAGCCCGTTGCCGAGCACGTCGGTATCGCTCCTCGACACTACGGCGCTCGTACTCGGCGATGCCCAACTGGACCCGGAGGGAGGACATCTCTATGTCCAGCCGTTGCCGCTCTCGCTCCCACTCCTCGGTAATGAACTTCAGCTGAGACTGGAGACGTGAAAGCTCCCAAGGAAGGTCCCCGATGGAGAGACGAGCCACCTGCTCCTCAAGATCACGGACCCGAGCCGCATCAGTCCCAGCCCTTTAGAGGGCTTCCTGAAGCTCAGCGACCTACAGAAGAAGACATTGTCAGTCCAGGATAATCAAGCAATCAATATCAAATTCAATAATGGATGTCAAAGGTTGGAACTTACTCGGGCATCCCGATCCTCTTCCGTAAGAGAGGCTCGATGAATGGCGGAGGCGAGCTGACTCTGGAGGTCAGCAAGGGCGGCCTCATGAGCAGATGAGGCGTAAGATGAAGAAGCTTCGGCATAAGAAGGAGGAGGAGCCGCCTGGGTGTAGATGGCTCGCTGTATCAAGAGAGCAACTGTTAGTGGCTAATCGTCAAAACAAATTAATCAATTAAAATGAACATTCCATAAACATGCATACATGCCAGGTCGAAAAGCTCTTTCTGGACTTGCTTAAGCTGGGCCTCCGTATCTTGTAGGTAGGCCCAGAGGTCGATGATGGTCGTATCGCGCGCATCTAGCATAACATACATACATTCATTAACAAATATAAATGAAGATAATAATAAAATGAAAGACGCATGAATTACACTTACATCGAGAGGACGAAGGAGCCGCGATTGATAGGCGTAGTGGGCTCGATACTACTGGAGGTAGGCTTCGCTACTCTCTGCATGGGACTCCACCCGTATGCACTGGCGGTGCCAGTCCTCGTATTGCTTGGGAAACTTGGCACGCCAGTCTGTGAGAGCTTGCTTCCCTGTCATCGACCGTCCAACTCCCTCCGGGACCTCCTCATCCACCCATTCTTGGTGGAGGCCCAGGGTCCTCATCACTAGGCCGAGGTGGAGGGGCTCGATCTCGTTGAGGCAGTGGACCCACATCTGTCGCCCAAACCTTTTTCGACCAACCGTCACTCACGGCTGGCCTGCCTCACCCATGCCCAAGTATGGGCGCCAGATTACCTGCATACAGGTTAGATGCATTCATAGTAAATAAATTGCATTTAATAAATGAAAGATTTCATTTAATGAACAAAACTAAATGAATTAAAAACTAACAAGGAGCTCCGGGTAATCAAAGAATTGACCATGGAGGGCCGTCAATTGGTGGTGCTGGGGAGCGGTATCCACGATTGGCTGCCAACGGCAAGCCAATGGGAATGCACTCGGTCTGGCAATCCTCGCTCGGCCGAGCGGGAAGTAGTAATAACTCCAAACCTGCACACATGAACATATAAGTTAGAAAAGCATCATATCACATCATTTCATGTCATAAACAAATAATTAAAATAATGTGTACCTGGAGAAGCGGCGAGAAGCTGCTGATGGTGGTCTCACGGTTCGGCGTGACCGTGTTAGTTTTAGGTGGCCTACAAGCCAATCTGACTTTGTAAGCTTGTTCATTTATTAATATAATGGCATAATATTCATTGTGTGTAAATTGTATTAATTATTGTCTCATAATGAAGTCCGTGAATATGTGCTATAGTGATCAGATTATGATGAGATCATACTAATGAGACTGATCACTTAAACATACATATTCTTAATCGTTCCTAGTCGGAGGATATTCGAGAAGGACATCGGATATCCGATTAGACTAGTACAGATTACTCCTACTCATATGATGAGGGTGATTGTTCTCATAAATCACTTGTGTGGAGACACTAAGGCGAATCTGTAGGTGCTCATTGGAGAATGAGTTCACTGAACTGATCCGACTGAATCGCTGGATGGTATTGTACCTTACTGTCAACCAGCTTGATTCTATTGTCGCAGTTGCGTGGATGGTCCTCGGACCTGAGACACCAAGGACACCTTATCGGTGGACTTCTGTGCATTAACCTTGGTTTACGAATCTCTAGCTACGGGATTCTAAAATGCCAAGGATTGGGTACAGCGGAATACCGTCGAAGGGAATTGTGTGTCAATAAGGAATCATTCGCTCTCGGTACTTAGAGAGAGAATGCTCTAGGAAGGATGCACGGCAGTCCCTGGCCAAGGCAGACGATAATATCGGGAAAGGAGTTTTCCGATATTCATTAGCGGCATCCAATCCAAGTGAGCTGACCGGTTAGGGTTTGACAACACGCCATACCCTGAGTTAACTTGAGAGCATTGTACGAATGAAGGATTATATCCACGCAGTAATTATTGACGGAAAGGTTCCAAGAGTGGGTTACTTAACCCGATACCTTCCGGGTTCACCCGGTGTTGCTTGGCACCCAACGTGATCAGAGGCCCGATCGAATTCGGTGTGCGACATCAATTCGATTGATTAATTAATTAATAAAGGGTTATTAATTGATTAATAAAGCCAGTGAGGAGTCACTAGGCTTATTCGGCTATTAACCGGACTGGTAATTGGGCCTAGAGGGTCACACGCAAATGATTCTCAAGGCGATGGATAAATAAGTGGGTTTATACAAACCGGGGGTTTTTATGAAAAACTGCGCGGTTAGTATAAAATATAGAGAACAGGCTGACCAGGCCAAGCTGCTGCTAACCCTAGCCGCCCCTCCTCTATTTCTCTCTCTCTCTAGCGTCCCAAACAGATCCAAATCGGCCAAGCTGCTTCTTCGACTCTCGTTTGACGGGAAATCGTCCGCGTGTTGCGGCGACCGACGGAGGTTTCGTGGGTTGCGAAGAACGAGGAATGCGAGGATATCTGTCGCGAGGAGGATCGCGTGGACTCTGCTAGAGGCCGGGCGCTTGCGCGGCTTGCGGTGTCACACCGACGGAACCGAACGGTTGCGGATTCGAATCCGCACACGATAAGAACCGATTATCCGATAATCTGGTTTTTTCGATTTTCAAAATGGGAACGGATCTCCGTTTTTATTTTATTTTCCGCTGCGCGGGAGATCCGGAGAAACCCGCAAACCCAACAGATCGCGGATAGATCTACGAAGAGGTGGGCTAGGAGGGCCGCACCCCAAGCATACTCGTGTAGACTCTCTAAATCATTTAATAAACTAAGGAACCTACAATGAATGTGGTCGCCCTTCATACTGAAGAGCAACCGACCAAAGAAGAAAACTAAGAAGATTCTGAGCTGTCTATCTACCTCCTCACCCTAGCTAGGGTCACTACAATAGATGACGGAGGAGGACCGAGCTAGTCTATCTCTAAATGCCTCTCGGGTCTCATCAGGTCGACGCCGGGGCTCCACTAATCCTGGGGCTGCCTCTACCTCAATCCTAGGGACGGTCCAGGACTCTCTGTCTAAACTAGAGACCTCTATCCCTAGCAAATCTCAACTAATCCACGATAATCGGGGTAAGTCACCCCGCTCATCGCCCTACCCTCTACCTTAAGGCCAGTAATCTTGGCGACATCCTCTAGACTTGGGACCATGTGGCCCCAGGGCATTAGGAATGCCCGACTCTCTGTGTGCCAACGCTCACGTAGTGCCTGAAGGAGTACTAAATCGAGCCAAAAGGGCTCGATCTTCAAAATCTCGTCGAACCCCATCCAGCGCAGTCGCGCCTTCTGGAAATCCGAGAGTCCTCGGTAGGCCCCAACAACTAGGTCCCAAGATATCCGGGCCCTCATCGTCTCCTGCAAATAAATTCAACAAGTTTCATTAGATAAGGGACATTAATTCAAATAAAAATATTCTGACTAAAAGGCGTCTGGCATGGTAGGCGCCTATTGAAAGGCGTCCCCATGTCTAGACGCTTTTTAGCCCAATTTTCTGCTCCATTTAAAAAAGGGAATTTCTCTTTGAATGGCATCAGACCAGAGCGACGCCCTTTAAAAGGCGTCACCTGGTCTACACGCCGTTCAAAGCCGATTTCAGACTTTTTGAAAAGTCCCCATCCTCCCCTTTTCCTCATCCCATTTAACTAAAAATTTCATCCATTAGGAGCTTACCAGGTGAAGGGCCTCTTCTTCTTCTTCTCCTCCCTCGGTCGTCGCCGGTGGAGGGATATCCTCGCCGAGGAACACCGCCGCCGCCTCCAAAATCCTTGCCTCTTCTGGAGCGACTGCTTCGTGCTCCTCCCTCCTCGCTACGTGTACGGCACGGCGACACTTGCCGCTTCCTCTTGATCCCTCGCCTTGTTCCATGGTTTTGAGGGGAAGAGAGAAAGAGAAGAGAAGCTCGGGTTTGAGAGTAGGAGAAAGAGGATGTGAGGAAAAGAGAAGGAGATGGCCAACAATGGGGAAGGTCGCCGGCGGCCGGAGAAGCGGAATTGGTCGTCGAGGTTCGCCGGAGAGGAAGGGGAGTCACCGGAAGCAAGGAAGATCACCGGAGTGGATGAAGAGAGAGAAAGCAAGGAAGAGAATGAGGAGAAAGGAGGCTCGGGCTTGCGCGGCTTCTGTTTGGAGAAGTTAAAACGTGTCGAGGGATAGCGATGCCATTCAATGCACATAAATTGAGGCGGCAAAGAAAAATTTTGAAATTGTGTGAATCGCGTCTACAAAACAAGACGCGTTTCAGATTAAACTGCCAATTCTGGTCAGAGTCGTACATGGTACAATGATTAACCGCGTCCTGTTCCCGCGACATGTTTCAGTGGATTAATTACAGGATTAATGACAGAATTCTGTGGAAAAGTAGGAGAGAGAATTGAAAGGCGTGTACACGTGTAGACGCGTTTTAAGTATAATATGGGATTTTAAGGAAAAAATCTTCGAATTTTAGAAATTAATGGATATTTTAAGGAAAAACCATGGTTTACTTAAAGAAAAATTCTGGATAAATCACATAACATTAAGGGATGATTTTTATTGTATAAAGGATTGATTCTTTATTGGAAATAAATTACATCAAATGAAATAAAAGGGAGCATTCAAGGAAGAAATTTCCGAAGTTCCATTACATATGGATATGCTAATCCTCTATGAGCTTCATTAGAAGATTTTACACGATGAATAAAGCTGATGTTCCACAGTGTAACTATAAGCTCATTTGCTTCGAAGTCTTCATCAGATTTCAAGGTGTGCTTCTTGATTGGGGAGATGTGGGAAAACTCTGGGAACTCATGGCGAGGCATACTAAGTTGAGTATAGTAGCGATGAGGATTATACAACATGAACTCAGTTGCACCGATTAGTCGAAGTTCTGTACCAGCTGTACGACGTACTTGGACCGGCTTCCTTATGAGAGCAGGTGGAGAAGAATCGAATCCATACGATGTCATGGTCTTCAAATATGCATGCCAATCAGTTCGAGTCTTAAGTTTGGGCATTCGGTTGATCATCCTTTCATTGAACTTCACGATATTAGAAATATGGAAGATTGGACTGTTTTGATATATTTGAGATGGTCTTGCAGAATTTCTATTATGATACTCGAACTTGAAGTGCAACTCTACCCATAGAGCGAAGAGAAGCATGCAACCATGAGGAGGCTGACCTATAGATGTTGTAGAAAGCCCACTATAGAGATAGGCTAGGATCGCCGTGCTAATCTGTTTTCCTTCAAAGATCTCGCAAATTGCACTAACTTGATCATCGTCCAGAATATTGTCTTGGGCAGGAAAGAATAAAGCTCCAGCCAGGCATGTGGTGAACGCTTTCATCACGTTCTAAGTGTCATCTTCTTTGAGTTCTTCAATCTCATACAAAGTCCACTCTGTCAGCTTTGCAAGGTTAATCCCTTTCTTTGTAAGGCATCCTTGAACTTCCTTTGGATCCTTCATAATCTTCATTAATAATTGTTGACCTGTGATCTTTTCCCTCATAAGAGACATCTTGTTTAGGATCAGTTCATCATTGTTCAGCTTGATCTTAGGAAGGCCCAATAAGAGTTCGGCCTCTTCAAGAAGTATGGTGGATTCGAAATCAGCAAAGAGAAAAGTATAGGTTTGAGGATGCCAGAATTCAACTAGAGCACCCATCACTATCCAATCTACGTTTGAACTTTTATAGTGTTTTACATAGACAACTAAACCTTGGATATTCCACTTGGAAACATAGGATTGCATGGAGATAGTGATATTTTTCGCAAGTTTTCGAATCTAAAGAAGAGACGTGAATTTTCTTGGACTAGAAAAAAGAGGATATGCCTAGATGAATAAAGAAAATTGCTATAAATCTATGAAAAACGTGAAGAACATGAAGAAAAGGGGAATTGAAGAAGAAGAATTGAAAGAAAGAGAGGATTTAACTTACTTGAAAATTATGATCTCGCCCACTAAGATGATTTTTAACTTCAGAAAGCTTCTCAAGCGTCTTCCTCATCCTCTTGTTTGAAGAATCCATCTTGTTCTTGAAATTTTTTCTCTTTAAACCTTGATTGTTCTTGACCATTAGAGAAAATTCCTTACTTTGATCTCTAGATTGTGTATGAATTTGCCTTAATGCAAGTTAAGGAAGCCTATCTATAGTGATTTGCGATTGTGAAGAGCCCTTTCCGAATTGGAGAAGGGATATGCATGAAAGGAGTTGGAATTCGGATTGAACATAGCAAAAATATGTTTCTGTGACTTAAATGGCATCGAGGAACAACGACATTATTTGATTCATTTTAATGGCGTCAGCTCAACACGACGCGTTTAAGGATTTTTCTGTCATTTGCCCGAAATTCCATGTTTATCTATATTTGATGCTTAATTGAGTATTTGCTTAAAGTAATTGATGAAATTTGAGTGCAGGGAATTCAAAGAATTGACTAAAAAGTTGAAAATCTCAAGAAGGTCCCACTGTAGGAGTTTATGAGTCCCGACCGTGGCTAAGAAGATAGTTATCTCTATCTTTGTATTATTTCATGTAATTGATTTGCATAATCATCATTATTATATGTTAAATATTTATTAGCATATATCAAAGACCTTGTGATTTTGATAAAACTGGAATTTGAGTTCTCCTACATCAAAAACAATGATAATTCCAGAGAATTCTTAATCAAGCGGATAGGTCGTTTGATTGTTAATTGATGAGGACGATGGTTTCGCTTTTGTGAAACAGTGCGTGGATAAACGAGTTTTGACTTAGCACTGAATTATTAAATTGGTATCAGTCGCCCATGCAAGAAATGGGACTTCAGATCAGGGACTTCCAGACTCATTTATCTATCCAAATTATGCGAGAAGAAGGGAGGTCACGGAACACAGGAGAGGGACATATGACAAGAAAGGATCATAGAGGTGCGTGCGAGAGTAGGATCTGCTGCTTCCAGTTTAGGTGGTTTGGAACTTGACCAAGAGGCATTTTCACTATCCATTGTTATAGCTAGTGGGTGAATTCGATCATAATCCAATCCGCTTTAGAGAATAGGCAAGTGCAGACTCAAAGTTGGGTGGAGGTAGTTTTCGATTCTCATCGAAGGCGGGCAAGGAAAGGAGGGAGTAGGCAGTGGGAGTGTCAGCCGAATGCTCAGAGCTTGACTATTATGGAGAACTCTAACTTCTTCGACCCCTATTTTTTAAAGGGGCGGAAATCAAAAAGATAATGGTGGAGAAAAACCTTTCAAAGAATGACTATAAACCATTTACTATATAGGCTCAAAAAATAGGAGATGAGTCGGATGGAAATGATTCAAACATGGAATCTAATTCAACCATGGTTCCTGGAACAGGGGAAAAAATCAACCTCTGGAAACACTAAGTTTGTGGAGTATGTCCCCACACATTGCAAGGAAACGGAAGTGGGCATGCACTTTCAATGGTTCTATGGTCAGACATATCTTTAGTATGAAATAGGAGCTTGATCGCGCGCGCCCGAATCAGCAGATAGCGGGCTTTGATTTTTGATGCTCCCCTACGCGTCGAAAAACGAACGTTGAACAAAGTGCATTTCTTTCTTCAATCATTCATTCGATAGGTGAGGCAGGACACATGCAGTTCACTCAGCCTACTTTAGGAATAGAAGGATTGATTATGCTAGAACTTCCTGCTCTCACGTTCATATACCGGGAAGAGGACCAAATGGAACCAACTGGGAAAGAGAAATCCCGCGGAGAATCAAAATGGGATTATCTTCCGATGCAGAAAAAGCCAAAAATGGGGGCAAAGTCAACCTAACCGAACTTTTCGTAAGCCACACACTTTAGGCCAGGCCTTACTATAAGCAACCTCACTGATCCCACTCAATCTTTTACACCGATGTTTCGTACTCTCTCGACCAGGTCATCATAAGAAAATACTGAAAAATCTTTTCGAAGTGAGAGAAGGAGGGAAGGCGCGCTAGCGTGCTACAAGTAACAGCCTGCAGAAAAAGGCAAGATTAGCACTAAGAAGCAACCCTAGTTTAAGTACTAGCGTCCCACCCCAACATTGTTGTACTTTACTTGACTCTCCCCCACTTGCTGCTCGCCTCAGCTGCCAGCGGCTTATGTAGTGGTCGGCATTCCTACGTGCTCCTCCTTGCCCCCTTAGTGGAGATTCGATGACGGGTAACCTTTGGAAAAGTGCTGGTTACGAAGGAAGGTGACGGTTTATGGATGGATGAAGTGGTAGTCAACCCTCCAACTCCATCAATATCAACAACATGTCGTGACCATGACGGTTTGTTCCGGCTTTGTTGACTTTCTCAGAAAAGATAGTAGGTTTCGGGGGTTCATTGATTAGTAAACCGGAGGTGCTGGTAAGGTCGGGACTGTGGTCGTTCGTCTCCGGTTTGCCGGCCGATAAGATCATTGAGATTGACCAGCCAGCTAGGTTGGTTTGGCTATTCCTTTGTATTGAAAAGGAGTCAGCTGTCTATGCGAGTCACCTTCTTCTAGGCTCCGAGTCACCTTCTTCTAAGCTCCACTGGACGACACGGCATTCTCGTTCAAATATAGGCCGGCCGTACTTGTGATGGTTCCCAGGATCCAATAAACTCACTTAGGTCTACGTTGCCACGATATTGTTCTATGGAAGCGGGCGGGCTGCTTTTTAGAAGTTCGGCCCAGTTTTTTAATAATAAAAGGGGGAGGGATTGACCTTTCTAACGCATATTCTGTCGTACCAGCATGGCCCCACTGATTTGTTTTCGATCGGAGCATCAATCAACGCAACCCGGTTCTACTTGACTAAGCCCCATGCTCGTCCAAGGAGGGAGTTTGCTTTACCCAACTCCCTTTGTTATAACAAGGTAGAAACCCCTGACCCGACATTCATGAGTTTCGAATGAAGAATGAAGAGTGCCTTGCCCCTCTTTTTTCTTCCCTGAAATCTTGGATTTGAAAGTTGGTGAAGACCCACCCCTTGTTTCAGTCAGAATGAGTCCCCGGGACCCCGGGGGTCCAGGACATTGGCTTCCGCCAACAGTGAACTACTAAGGATTGCATCTCGCACATATTCTACATTATAACCTGCAACTGATTTAGCTTCCACTTTCTGGGAGATCAGACGGAGCTTGATTAGTTTCTGCTAGACAAGGAATAAGGAACATAACCAATATGGGGAACAAAGGAATACCAAACCATATCTGCTTTTGCGCCATGACAATCTCACTCGAATTACAGGGACCTACACATATTACTACAGTATACCGGGGTCCCCAGCCAGAACCACACATGCAAGTTTCCCTGCATGTGGCTCGTCCGTGCGGGGCGCTGCCTGTGACTCCGCATGGTAAACCGATCACTTTCGTGTTCAGAGCATTGCATTGTCTGAGGGAGTGGGGTGAGTAGGCAGCATCTACCAAGCAAACCTTTCGTCGAAAAGGCTGGACTAGAGTGCTTTCATCAAATGATGCATGTGGGCAGAGCCATTCCCATCCCAAGTGGTGGCCCGATTCGGCCTGGCCTGGTCGGGAAGAGATTCTAAATAGAGAATATGCGCACCGGGAATATCTATCTATCTATCTTAGCTAGCGGGGGCGGGCTTTCCACTGGTAGTCCCGCTGCGGCCTCTGACAGTCCGTCCCGTCTCATCTTTCTTTGGCTATATTTGTCGCCAGCCATCGACGCCCCACATGAGACCCTCCTTCTATTGATGACTAAAAAGGCACTCATCAGTCGGCCCCCTTTCCTATTCAGCTTTGCTTGCCGCCTATTAAGAGAATAGGTCCCATTCAAGCAGCCCGCCTTTCTTCATCTATACCAGTAGCCATGCACACCCCCATAGGAACGATTTCTGCGCCCTAAGAAGCAGAACGCGCCATCACCTACAGCCCTTTCCTTTGCCGGGGACTTCCACGAAACGAAAACGAGCGGCATCGTCGTATGCTCGACATTAGTTGCCCTGGTGTATATCCCGGAGTACTCCTATGGCCGATCTGTCACCCATACATTCAGGGCTTGGCCCCGTCCCGTGTAGAAACCTGCACGGCTTAGTTAGTTATTCTCGCAGTTCAGAGTGGATTCGGGCCTCCACTTGTCATGTTGCATGTTCTTGCTTCCTTCTCTCCTCCCTCATGTTCACTCGCCCATTCGTTGGGTGATCCCTTGCTCTCATGTTCGAGTGTTTGCTCGTCGTTTAGGCTAGTGAGTGACATTTTTGCTCATTGCAGTCACCTCCGGGGTTCTTCGCACCTGGATAGTACCAGGACCCTTGTGCCCTGGACTGCACTGCCCACCCTATTCAAATCAAATCAGCCTTACGACGAGACGCGGACATTCCTCATGCTACGGTTCCCTCCAGTCCGTTCCCGGGTTGGGTTAGGGGAACATCAGAGCGATTGCCTTCGCGGATCCAAACGTGCTCACAAGGCGCACAATAAGAATAAGACCAATAAAGACTTCATAAGAGACCATTTGAGCTGCAGATCGTAATGCTCCTAGAAAGGTATATTTCGAATATAGAGGAGTGAAAGTTCCCAACAATCCATGAAAATCTCATACCCCAACGCAGAACTGTACGAGCATGTCCTCTTTCACTCCCTCCGCGCTTACGGCTCTATACCCCAACCCAACTTGCTCCGGCCTCGGGTCCTCCCGCATCTCTTCCTCGGTAAGTGGACCGTGGAAGCAGGGGGTTGCTTGGGACTAATAGAAAGCAGCATATCTATTTTTTCCCTCCTGATCGAAACCAAAAATCAAAATAGTGAAAGTCCAGGAAAGTCGTGTCAGAGACATCTTTATCTGAGGCGGAGGCTTCGTCGTCCGGCTCCTCATAAATGATGTTAGGATCGGCCTCTTCGGAATCCGAAAAGAAAACAGAGATAGAACCGAAGAACTTTGTTTCAATGACATATCTAATCAAATTGAATAGGATGTCTAAGACACGATCATTCACATAAATTTCAGCAGGCAGGAAGGGTGGCTACCGTTTAACGAATGCCATGCAAGCAAGGCACTTGCGGCTTACTCTCCTAGTAGCGTGCGTTGGTGGCAAGGAAGGAGTTCGGAAAGACTAGACCATAAAGTACAAGAGTTGAAAGCGACTAGTCGCTTCTGGCGAAGCTTAACGAAGGCCAATCACTACATAGAGACAACTACCAATCATGAGCTATCGCTCATGCCGTCAGAGGCGGAAGCAGTCACTTGACGGACGAAGCTGAGCCGATATGATAGGCGGGCGAAGGGAGCGAGACTGATGAGGCAGAATCCGATTCGGCCCATTAAAACAAGCCAACACTGAGATCAGCCCAACAACATTAGTAAAAGGCCCACTGGTAGCCTTCGGCCCATCAGCGGCCCTGTAGCCCTCGGCCCAGTAGCGGCTCAACAGCCCTCGGCCCAGTAGCCACTAAGCAGCATCTGGCCCATCAGCGGCCCAACCCCCTTCGGCCCAGTAGCCGTATCCGGCCCACTCCGGTGGGAGGGTTAGGCACTATGGTGGTTTACCAGTAAACCCAGAACATAGTCCTATATCGGCTGCCACCGTTAAGCAACCTCTATCCTCCGCTATAAATACACGGCTATTTATTACCAAAGGTATGTCTTCGTGACTCCAAGGACTACAGTCCAAAAAGCATTAAAGCTACTTCTTCCACTTCTTTGACTTATGAATTGAATCATCTTTAGAAGCTAACTTAACCGTCGGAGGGGGTTCCTTAGGGCCGAAGCCTGGGACTCCTACTGACGGGTTCTTTTTCTTTCCCTCCTTCTGCAGGGGCTTTGGTTTGAATCTTTGCCGACCTCTCCGAGTCGGTCTCGGCCGCCAACCTCATCGTCCAGTGACCTGACGATCCGGACAAGACGAGGCAGAGACGCGGGCAACTTCAGTGCAGCCACTTCACTCTGAAGGCGCCCCGTCTGCTCCGCCACAAGGCTCAACTCTTCCTGTCATACCAGAGTCTCTCGCTCCCAGAGACAACCGGATGGAGGAACTTCAACAGCAAGTGGCAACACTAGCCGCCACCGTTACTTCTCTGGCGCCCCTGCAAGACATGGTATCCGCCATCGCCCAGTGCATGGGGTTACTGGGCCAGCTCCCCTGACAAGTACCGCCTCCTCCACTCTGCCCTGCCCAAGATACAAGGTTTTGGTCAACACCCTCGCAGGTCTTCCCTGACGAGACCGCCACGGCGCGCAGCGAGCCCTCGGCACCGCCTGCCTGAGTCCCTCGCACTGACCGCATTATGACGGAGCAAGGACTTCATCCGAATTTTGACCAGCAGGGACCGGAGGATGTTCGGTCACTACTTCAACTGCCCCGGACCTGGACCGGCGGTTGACAGCAATGAGGAAAGAGATGCAGTAGATGGTATCTCGGCCGTACGGAGCGCCTCTCGCCAGCACCATTCTGGAGCAAACTCCGTTCTCGCCAGAGCTCCTGGCCACCGAGGTACCTTCCAACTTTAAACTGCCGAAATGCCCTCTCTACGACGGGATGACAGATCCGGTCTGCCACTTCCAGAGGCTCAACACCTACCTCTCTATCCGAGGGATCTCTGAGGCAGTCCGCTGCCGTCTCTTCCCCCTCACTCTTGAAAAAACAGCTTTAACCTGGTTCGAGACATTGGCTCCCAACTATATCCATTCTTTAGTCCAGTTGGGCCAGTTGTTCATCGACCAGTTCTATGATGCCACACGACAGTGCAAAACCTCGGCCAGTCTATTAGCCATTCGGCAAGGACCGACCGAGACCCTCCAAGAATATTTTACTAAATTCCGAGTCGAAGCTGCCCAAATCCTGAACCTGGGCAGTTCGATTGCGGTCTCGGCCGTAATCAGCGGGTGCCTGGACGAAAGGCTTCTCAGCTCTATCGGGAAGCGCCATCCCACCTTCCAGGACCTCGTAGCTCGGGCCCATAAATACATCAACCGGGAGGCCCTGATGATGTCCAAGGGCAAGAGTACCACCGAAGCAATACTAGCGTCTACCCCTCCAGCAGTTCGTCCTCGACCTGAAGATCAAGAAACCTCCCCCAAGCGATATCGGAGGGAGGAGTGGGACCGAGACAAGCGACGGGATCTGCAGCCGCGGTACCTATCGCTACCTGCTCCCCCTTCCCGAATGCTTATGGAGGTGAAGGGCATGCTCCGGCGGCCGGAGCGCATCAAAACCTAATCCTCGCCGAAGGGACCCCGGCAAATATTGTGAATACCATTGGGAGGTCGGCCACTCGATTGACGAATGCCGGCACCTTCGGGAGGAAATTTATCGCCTCATCAGAGAGGGCCGACTGCCACAGTACCGGCGAGAGCAGCCTCAACAGCAAGGGAACCGGGACGTCCCTGAAACGACCAGGCCACGTCAACCCCCGAAGAAAGAAGCCGCTCCTCCGCCAAAGGACACCTCGGCCCCGGTAGAAACATCACACCAACGACCCAGTGCCGGGTCTATTATGATGATATCCGGTGGACCGGGAGAAAGTTCGAGGCGTCGTCAGCTCAGCACTGCGATAGTAGCAGCGGCCGATGTCGAGCCGAAGCAGTCTCGTCAAGAAGACATTACCTTCGGCCAAGAGGATCTGACCGACATTCAGGTTCCTCACGATGACGCCCTCGTTGTAAATGCTATAATAAATAACTACGATGTTCATCATATCTTCATCGATAATGGAAGTGCCTCAAATATATTATTTTACGATTGTTTTGTACAGATGGGATTGAATGAGGCTAATATGAAGCCTTACCGAGGGCCTCTATTCGGTTTTAACGGCTCGCCCTGCCGAGTAAAAGGCATTGTCCGGCTCCCTGTAACCATAGGTTCGGCTCCCCGGCAATTAACCGTAGAAACGGATTTTGCCGTTGTCAAAGTTGATTCAGCTTACAACGCCATCTTTGGCCGAAGGCTAATCGGCGGGATCGGAGCTGTACCCTCGTCCTTCCACCAGAAGCTGAAATTTCATACCAGTCATGGAATCGGCGAAGCCAAGGGGAATCAAGAAGCGGCTCGGCAGTGTTATATGATTTCGGTTAAGGGAAAGGCTGCGGCCGAATCTGTAACGACCCGCCATCCTATGACCGGGGACCCGGTCACTAAATGGATGTCGGCCCATTAACTACGGGCTCACACCCGGATCTCACACAACACATCTGGAGGAGTAAGTGCTAAACAGTGCTAAATATAACAATCTCACGGACTACAAAGGTAAACAAGTGCGCAGGGAAAGTAACAATGTCCGTATACAGTCCAACAATAATTACATGTCCAACAATTAAATAAGTACAGGCAGAAAGAAAGTACAACAACATCGGGGCATACCCCGGAACTAAGACAGCTGCTGGTCCGCACACCAAGAAGACACCACGCTACCGCAGCGCCTCGAAGTCCACACCTGAAACCGCAGGGAGTGAGCCACACCAGAACTGGGCTCAGTAGGGATCATCCGATCCCCTGCCTCCCACTCACACACCCACAAGTGAAGCAACAGTAATATATAGAACAGTCAAGTAGAGCAGTAAACACAACAGGCAACCCCGGTACGAAACGCACGACAGACGGTGTAGCAGGAACAACGCTGAGTAACCCGAAGAACCCAACACAGAGTCACGTCTCACGACCGAAGTCCACAAGGCGACTAAACCACACAGTCGACCGAAGTCAAACGTCGCCTCCCAACACTACCACCAGTGCTCACGCATGTCCACCCCTACAGCGTTCTGGAGCACTGTAGGGTAAGGCAGTGAGCTGAACTAGGACTAGCTGGACTCAGTGTACCGCCACTGCCAGCTACGTGTGCACACAAGCAGTCTAGACTACTGTCCTACCACCGGATTGCCTCCACGCTAGGCCTCAGCGCTTTCCTGGAGGGTCCTGGGGACCGGGAACCCCCGTCAAGCCGCAGCTATAGGAACTACCCACAGACCCAACTCTCCCGGGCTGCATCAGGCCAAGGGCTAAAGGTACCACTCGTAACCTTGATCAAAGGTCACATCAGGCCCATTGGCTAAAGGGTAAACCAACTCCCACCAGTAAAACCACCAGCTCCACAGCAAGAGACACGCCGGAAGCCGTCACAACAAGCAAGGGAAACCCCGACCCGCTGAGACCAAACAGCAACCCCTCGGATAGCACACTAGCTACTCCGGCCCGCCGGCTCAAGGTGGTTCTGCTTCCCTCAGCTAAAGGTAAAACACCACGAGCACCCCTCCTCACAGACACCATGACCCTGTCCCCACCGGTCCATGGTGACATCGGAAACCATTGTCACATCGATCCACAGTCGTATGATCACACACACACATATAACATGCTGTCAATCCATTCGCACAGTAAACCCCAGTCTCAACGTACAGTTAAAGCACATATACACCCACAGATGATGAAATCCCAGTCATGCAGAAGTTCTCAGTCTCGGTATATAACTCAAAGCATGCATTAGAACCATCCCACCTTGAAACATACATCAAAATACCCCAAGTAAACCATTCCTGGCTTGAATAGCGTCGACCGAGGTCGACGCCATTCAAGCCCCACAGACGGGTTTATTAAAAGACCAGAATAACCCTTAAAACGCGTCCACCGATGAAGTCGCCTATTAAAACGCGTCTGGATGGCCCGACGCCATTCAACCCCGAAATCCAGAATACAGAACCATTAAGCGGGGCAAATCCTGCCTAAATGGCGTCATGGTGACTCGACGTCCTTCAGAAAGGCGTCGATCACCCATGACGTCATTTAGCCCAGCACCCCTAACCTCTGAAACTCGAACAGGGGGATTTCTGCCCTGAAACGCGTCGTACTTAACCGACGTCCTTCTAAAAGACGTCGACTAGGGACGACGCCTTTCAGCGCCAGGAACCAGGTTCCCTGGTTCGAACCGAGGGTTCCTCCCTTGAACCCCAAGCACCCCGAAAACCCCAAAACAAGAGGGAGAGGAAGGAGAACTCAACTACCACATGCATACGCCGAATCCTACGATCACAAGCACGCCGATTCCCACAAGAAAACCCCCTAAACATGCTCATTCTAGCCCCAAACACATCACGTCACGCCGAGAATCACATGAACATCACAAGCAAGGTTCGTCCCCCTACCGATTCTTGAACTCCACCAAGCTCCTCGCCGCCGACCCGTCTCGCCCCACGCCGCCGCCGGTACCTTCGGGGACGCCGCCACTCCGCCGGGACGTCGGCCGCCGTCCGGAGAAGGGAACGCCGCGAAGGAAGTGGTGGAGGTAGAGGTGAGAGGTAGGGAAGCTATGGAGTGGTTGGAAGAGGAAGAAGAGGAAGGGAGGGGAGGAAGATCGTCGGAGAGGGCGAAGAGGGCAAGGAGAGAGAGAGTGAAGGTGAGAATGAGGGAAAGAAGGGGAGGCTCGCGGGGTCTATCCGAAACCAGCTAAAACGCGTCGATTGAGGCAGACGCCTATCAGTCAGACAGGACAGCCGTACAGGCACCGCTCTGAAACGCGTCGCCCACCGTGGACGCCGTTCAGACGATGTGACAGGCCGTACTGACCACGCTCTGGCGCCATGCCCTGACATTGCAGATGTCGCAGTCTGAAACGCGTCGACCCACCTGGACGCCGTTCAGACAAATCTGACAGGGCCGTACTCTCGCGGCCCGAAAACCCGCCCACGTGGCGCACACGTGGCACAACAACCAGGAACCTAAATGGCGTCCACGCACCCTGACGCCTTTTGAAAGGCGTCGACGAGAGCGGACGCCATTCAGCCAGAAATCACAAGACCCCACAGGGTCCAAACCAGGGGATCCGGCCCGATCCCGACCCGAACACAGAACCCGAAATCTCGGTCATTACAGAATCCCTGTCAATCGAATCTTCGGCTGAGGCATCCCCGGGAGAGGAACTTATCGCCATCCCGGTTTCGGGAGGCAAGGGACGGACCCTTATGATAGGCTCCGGCCTAGAAAAAACTGAAGCCGAAAGACTTGCCGAGTTCCTGAAAGAGAACCTCGACGTCTTCGCCTGGTCTCTTGCAGACATGCCCGGGGTCGACTTGGAGATAGCAGAGCATCGGCTGCATGTCGATCCCAACCAGCCCCCGGTCAAGCAGAAGCGGCATACCTTCAATCAGGAAAGGAGGACGGCCATCCAAGTCGAAGTACAAAAAGGGCTGGACGCCGGGCATCTCCGAGAGGTACACCACCCAGACTGGATCGCCAATGTGGTGATGGTGCCTAAGAAAGATGGCAAGTGGCGGATGTGCGTGGACTTCACCAATCTCAACAAAGTCTGTCCGATGGATAGTTTCCCGCTGCCTCCGATAGATCAGGTGGTGGACGCAACCTCCGGCCACGAGCTGCTAAGCTTCCTCGACGCTTACTCAGGCTACCATCATATCCGAATGCATCTGGAGGACGAAAGCAAGACCAGCTTCACAACTGATCTCGGTCTATACTGCTATACCCGGATGCCCTTCGGCCTAAAGAATGCCGGAGCAACTTATCAACGCCTCGTCAACAGAATATTTGCTCCGCAGCTCGGCCGCACTATAGAGGTCTACATCGATGACATGCTAGTAAAAAGCCGCGTCGCTGCAGACCATCTGGCAGACTTGGCCGAGACGTTCTCTGCTCTACGCCAATATAAAATGAAGCTAAATCCGGCCAAGTGCGCCTTCGGCGTGGCCTCCAGAAAGTTTCTCGGCTATATGGTCACTCACCGAGGGGTGGAAGCTAACCCCGCAAAGGTCTCGGCCATCGTTCAAATGCGCCCTCCGGCTAACCTTCGAGAGGTCCAAAAGTTAAATGGGAGGATTGCCGCCTTAAGCCGCTTCATGTCGAAGGCGGCGGATTATTGCTTTCCCTTCTTCAAACTACTAAAGAAGGCCAATAGCTTCTCCTGGACTGACGAGTGCCAATCGGCCTTCGAGCAGCTGAAGGTCTATCTCTCCAATGTTCCCATCTTGTCCAAGCCGGTCCGTGGAGAGCCACTGTTTCTCTACCTCACAGTATCAGAAACAGCTATCAGCGCCGTCCTCGTCCGGGAGCAAGACAACATTCAGAAGGCTGTCTACTATATAAGTCGAGCCCTCCAAGGAGCAAAGCTTCGGTATCCTGCTCTTGAGAAGCTAGCCTTGGTGCTCGTCTCATCCGCAAGAAGGCTCCGGCCTTACTTCCTCGCCCACTCAATAAAGGTCTTCACCGATCAGCCTTTGAGGCAAGTCCTCTCCCGGCCGGAGGTATCCGGTAGGCTGGCAAAGTGGGCAATAGAACTGGGAGAGTTCGACATCTCTTATGGACCGCGGACGGCAATAAAAGCTCAAGCGTTAGCCGACTTCATCGCCGAGCCCACCCCCGAAGCATCCTCGGCCCCTCAGCCGGAAGTCAATATATCCGAGGCCGAGGGTACTCCGGCTACTACGCCTTCGGCGGATGAATGGCAGCTCTACGTAGATGGCTCCGTGTGCTCCATGGGTAGCGGCGCCGGATGGATCTTGGCATCTCCCGAAGGGGTCGTCACGGAGTATGCGCTACGCTTCTCCTTCTCGGCTACCAACAATGCCGCCAAGTATGAAGCCCTCATCTCCGGCCTTCGGGCAGCCAGAAAGCTCGGCACACAGAACATAAAGGCGTTCAGCGACTCTCAGCTGATCGCCAATCAAATTACCAGGGATTATGAAGCCCGGGACGCATTAATGATGTC
Organism: Zantedeschia hybrid cultivar; assembly: GCA_030544215.1. NCBI lineage: Eukaryota > Viridiplantae > Streptophyta > Magnoliopsida > Alismatales > Araceae > Zantedeschia > Zantedeschia hybrid cultivar. The sequence goes on along the minus strand of JARZZO010000013.1, from coordinate 5,192,085 downwards.
CTATCTCTAGGTAACTCGCAAGATCCTCGCTCAATTCAACTCTTATGAAATTGTGCGGATCCCGAGAGCTGAGAATGCTCGAGCCGATGCTCTCTCCCGGCTAGCATCAACCCAGGACGGGGAACCAAACCTCGAGGAGTCCGAGGTCATGCAAGTGACTGGATCTGAGGCCGAGACTTGGATGACTCCCCTGGTCACTTTCCTCCTTCGAGGAGTAATCCCGTCCGATCCGAAGGAAGCAAGACACGTTCGACAGTGCTCTTCTCACTTCCTTCTCCTGGACGGGCTATTATATAAGAAATCCTTCGGCCGACCGCTCTTACGATGCCTCGGCCCGACCGAAGATGAATATGCGCTGCGAGAGGTACATGAAGGGGTATGCGGAGCACATGCAGGAGGAAGGGCCCTAGCTCTCTCCCGGCTTTTAAGGCAAGGATACTGGTGGCCGACGCTCCAAGAGGATGCAACTGCCCTCGTCCGTCGCTGCGATCAGTGCCAGAGGTTCAGTTCCCTCATCCACAAGTTGGCAACCCTTCTAACTCCTCTATCAGACCCCTGACCTTTCGCCCAATGGGGAATTGACCTCCTGGGGCCCTTTCCCATTGCCACCGGCCAGAGGAAGTTCCTTATTGTGGCGGTGGATTATTTTACTAAATGGGTAGAAGCCGAACCCCTCGCGTCCATAATCGATAGCAACGCATGGAACTTCACTGGGTCGCTGGTGTGATGTTTCTATCGGGGCCGAGGTGACCTTCGGCTGAGGAGCGGCATCTTTATTCGAGAGTTGATGTGGCCTGGCTGCTTCAGGGACGTCCCGATTTTGTTGCTGTTGAGGCTGTTCTCGCTGGTGCTGTGGCAGTCGGCCCTCTCTGACGAGGCAATCAATTTCCTCCCGAAGGTGCCGGCATTCGTCAGTCGAATGGCCGATCTCCCGATGATATTCACAATATTTGCGAGGGTCCCTTCAGTGAAGATCAGTCTTGATGCGCTCCGGCTGCTGGAACATGCCTTTTACCTCCATAAGCATTCAGGAAGGGGGAGCGGGTAGCGGCAGGTATCGTGACTGCGGATCCCGTCGCTTGTCTCGGTCCCACTCCTCCCTCCGATATCACTTGCGAGTGGGTTCCTGGTCTTCAGGTCGAGGACGAACGCTGGAGGGATAGGCGCTGATGTTGCCTCGGCAATACTCTTGCCCTTATACATCATCAGGGCTTCCCGATTGATGTACTTGTGGGCCCGAGCTATGAGGTCCTGGAAGGTGGAGGGATGGCGCTTCCCGATAGAGCTGAGAAGCCCTTCGTGGGTGTTGATCACGGCCGAGACCGCAATCGAACTGTCCAGATTTGGGATTTGGGCAGCTTCGGCCCGGAACTTGGTGAAATATTCTTGGAGGGTCTCGGTCGGTCCTTGCCGAATGGCTAATAGACTGGCCGAGGTTATGCACTACCGGGTGGCATCATAGAACTGGTCGATGAACAATTGGCCCAACTGAACTAAAGAGTGGATAGAATTGGGGGCCAATGTCTCGAACCAGGTTAAGGCTGTTTTTTCAAGACTGAGGGGGTGGAGACGGCAGCAGACTGCCTCAGAGACCCCTCGGATAGAGAGGTAGGTGTTGAACCTTTGGAAGTAGCAGACCGGATATGTCATTCCATCATAGAGAGGGCCTTTCGGCAGTTTAAAGTTGGGAGGTACCTCGTTGGCCAGAAGCTCTGGCGAGAACAGAGTTTGCTCCAGAATAGTGCTGGCGAGTGGCGCTCCGTATGGCCGAGATACCATCTGCTGCATCTCTTTCCTTATTGCCGTCAGCCGTTGGTCCAGGTCCGGGGTTGTTGAAGTAGAAACCGATCGTCCTTCGGCCCTGGTTGGATGAAACTCGGATGAAGCATAGTCTTGCTCCATTATGATGTGGCCAGCGTGAGGGACTCGGGCAGGCGGTGCTAAGGGCTCGCTGCGTGCTGTCGCGGCCTCGTCAAGGAAGACCTGCGAGGGCGTTGGCCGAAGCCTTGCATCTTGGACAGGGGAGAATGGAGGAGACGGTACTTGTTGGGGGAGCTGGCCTAGCAACCCCATGCACTGGGCGATGGCGGATACCATGTCTCGTAGGGGCGCCAAAGAAGTAACGGTGGCGGCTAGTGTTGCCACCTGTTGCTGAAGTTCCTCCATCCGATTGTCTCCGGGAGCGAGGGACTCCGGTATGACAGGAAGGGCTGAACCTTGTGGTGGAGCAGGCGGGGCACCTTCGGAGTGAATCGGCTGTGCTGAAGTTGCCCGCGTCTCTGCCTCGTCTTGTCCGGATCGTCTGGTCACTGGACGATGAGACATGACTTCTTGTTAGATTTCCCACAGACGGTGCCTTTTGATGTAGCCGAAGCTATCACGATCGGATTCCGAGACTGGAATCTGAAGACTGGACCCGAAGCTGGATCGGATCGGCGAACAGGACCGACGGGGATCCGGAACGAGGAGAGGGCGGAAACGGGGCCGAGGATCCAAAGCCGAGAGAGGCCCGGGCGAGAGCTCGCAGGGAGCGAAGCTGAGACACCCTCGGACGAACCGGACCGGCCGGCGCAGGACGTAGCCGAGCCTCCTTCGGATGAGGTGGACCGGCCTGCGGAAGGCGTCGAGACCGGAGGGAGAAGACCCGAGGTCGGCGGCCGAGACCGACTCGGAGAGGTCGGCGAAGATTCAAACCGAAGCCCTTGCAGAAGGAGGAAAAGAAGAAGAAGAACCGGTCAGTAGGAGTCCCGGGCTTCGGCCCTAAGGAACCCCCTCCGACGGCTAAGTTAACTTCTGAAGAAGATTCGATTCAGAAGTCAGGGAAGAAGAAATAGCTTTAATGCTTTTGGACTGTAGTCCTTGGGGTCTCGAAGACATACCTTTGGTAATAAATAGCCGTGTATTTATAGCGGAGGATAGAGGTTGCTTAGTGGTGGCAACCGATATAGGACTATGTTTTGGTTTACTGATAAACCGCCATAGCGCCTAACCCTCCCACCGGAGTGGGCTGGATACGGCTATTGGGCCGAAGGGGGTTGGGCCGCTGATGGGCCGAAGGTTGTTGGGCCGCTGATGGGCCGAGGACCACTGGGCTGCTTACTGGGCCGAGGGCTGCTGGGCCGCTAATGGGCCGAAGGCTGCCAGTGGGCCTTTTACTGCTGCTGTTGGGCTGATCTCAGTGTTGGGCTTGTTTTAATGGGCCGAATCGGATTCTGCCCCATCAGGTTTGATAAAGGAACTGACCCTAGTTAATTTATTAGGGGGAGGAGGTTGAATAGAGGGCATTCGAATCGCTAGTGCGAAATGCTGACATTGATTTAAAAGTAGCAGTAGGAAGCCTTAGTCCGACAGAAGTCTCGAAGAGAGAAGGAATTGAATCAATATCCCCATATTATATGGTATGAAACAAGCCCAAATAGGAGACCTAATGCCACCCTGCTCTTGCACTTGACTTGAAAGCCAATAGTTGAATCCCGAAGAAAGATACAAATCAAAATGTCACCGGATGAATCTTTTGCTCTGACTTAAGGGGACTACCCTGAAATAAGACTTGTTTGGCATCCCGCCTTTGCGTATGTCCAGCCAATCAAGCCCGAAAGAAGGAAGAATTTGAATATTGGCCAATCAAGTCCGAAAGCCTCTCCCTCAAGCTAGTGGTAGCAAGAAGGTCTTTAGGCTTCCACTTCTGAGACTTTATCAAGCAAGTTGCATAAGTCCCAGTAAACCCATTGCCTTTCATTCCTCTCCCATACTGATGGGGGCAGAATCCGATTCGGCCCATTAAACAGCCCAACACTGGGATCAGCCCAACAACAGTAGCAGTAAGAGGCCCATTGGCAGCCTTCGGCCCATTAGCGGCCCAGCGGCCCTCGGCCCAATAGTAGCCCAGTGGTCCTCGGCCCATCAGCGGCCCAGCAGCCTTCGGCCCATCAGCAGCCCAGCGGCCCTCGGCCCAGTTGGCTTCAGCCCACTAAGCGGCATCCGGCCCAACAGCGCCCCCCCCCCCCCCCCCTTCGGCCCAGTAGCCGTGTCCGGCCCACTCCGGTGGGAGGGTTAGGCGCTATGGCGGTTTATCAGTAAACCAAAACATAGTCCTATATCGGCTGCCACCATTAAGCAACCTCTATCCTCCGCTATAAATATACGGCTATTTATTACCAAAAGTATGTCTTCTCGACCAAGGACAACAGTCCAAAAGTATTAAAGCTGCCTCTTCTTCCTTCCCTTCTGAATCGAATCTTCTTTAGAAGTTAACTTAGCCGTCGGAGGGGGTTCCTTTGGGCCGAAGCCTGGGACTCCTACTGACCGGTTCTTCTTCTTCCTCCTTCTGCAGGGGCTTTGGTTCGAATCTTCGCCGACCTCTCCGAGTCGGTCTCGGCCACCTACCTTGGGTTTTCTCCCCCCGGTCTCCACGCCCTTCGCAGGCTGGTCCGCCTCGTGCGAAGGAGTCTCGGCTTCGCTCCCGGAGAGCCTTCGCCCGGGTACCTCTCGGCTTCGGATCCTCGGCCCCGTGTCCGCCCTCGTCTTGCTCCGGATCCCCGTCGGTCCTCTTCATCGATCCGATCCAACTTCGGGTTCCAGCCTCGGAACCTGATCGTGATAGCTTCGGCTACATCAGATACGATAGTAGCGGATCAGGTGGAATGGTAAATGTTAGGAAGCTGCGTAAGGGTCTTAAGTAATTGAGGCTGATTCAATAGCTCCCTATTCTCTAGCAGCCCTTTCTTTAACAACGAAAAAGAGGATATTTCAAAGATCGGTAATGCCACATATAACATAATATTTGTCCTAGATTCATCCACATATGGAATAGATGCTGCCAGGCAAGATTGCCTTAGTGACCAAGAAGAAGGGAACGAAAATCATCTGCTAATCGAAGATGGACATTCGAAAGGAGTTTCTATATGTTAGATTCATGTTCTGTAACAACCGAACCGACACAACACTTGGATTCAATAGCAGCCTAGTCTCAAACAGCAGATGAAATCAGACCTTATTCTATCATACCTTATGGTCAAGAAGTCACTTACCTTCGCCGCTCTGTTTTGCTTCTTTTTTCATCGAGATTGGCTTAGTGTGAAGTCCACTGTACTACTAGATAAATGCATATTCCATGTTTTACCGGCAAAGCATTGAACGAACACAGGGACTGCCCCTACTAGATCGAAATGGAGCATGGTAAGTTTCATCTACATCGTAGCAGCGTACCGTACCCTCTCCATAAAAGTCATCTCCAGACCAAAGCTATCAAAATAGGAAGAAGGATGAAGACCAAAAGGTCTCGAGGTCTCGTTCCTGCCTCCCTCTCTTTGTCCAACTCGTGTATCAACATATAAGAAGATTTCGTGAAGAGATGAGGTACCTGACCCGGCAATATGACATAAGAAAGATTAGTTCCAGTGGTCGGTCTGTAAAGCAAGATGGCAGGGCCGGTAGCCTTCTCTACTTAACCAAAAAGAACTGGAGTATACGATTTCCACTCTTGCACTGTCATATTGGTAGCCGTTGTTCAACGATTTATAACTCTTGCAGGAGAGGAGAAGGAAGAGCGATATCGAAATAGCAAAAAGAAAGACTAGTAGAATCAGACAATTAGATAAGTCCAGCTTCAGTCAAGGTAGCAATGGAGGACTTCCAATGCAGTGCACAAAATCATGCTTCGAACGAGCCAAAAAGAAAGGAGGAGTAGCGCCTATACTTCAATTCCTGTATTTGTTGAGCCAACTACTCGAACAATTCACTATGATAGATCAGCCCCATTTTGAAGAAAGGTCAGATAAGGTAGGCTAAAAAAAAATGAACCTGTCACAAGTGAAGATGTTTATTTTAGCATTGGGATTGAGTTTGGTGTGAAGTCATGTCATCTACCGTACCGTCTCGATTGACAAGAAGGAGACATTCCTGCTCGTATAGATGAGCAAGCTTTCCCCTTTCCCTGTATGAATATGGATCATCAACGAATTTCGTCTGTAAGGTTTGCTTCCTTTACTTGACTCCCATACTACATCTCGATCTCGGACCACTGACCAGAAGAAGAACAAAGGGAAATCAGGATGAGTACCAAGAGGTCCAATTCAAATCTCTTTTTTCCGCATCAAGAAATGTATACGTTATAATTATATATTAATACCAATACAGGAATCAAACACATGATCGGTCAATCGATATGGGTTACATTGCATGAATAGGGGAGATAGGAAGGGTCTCTGTCCGGACATGCAGGTTACAGTCTTGTCTCTGCTGGTCTGTCTTGTGTCAAGTCCCGGAAAGGAACTGATCAAAGCATCGCATCGGTAAATTCATCTATTCTCCAATCTCTCATTTGTAGTCCAACCTGGTATCTCGTGCAGAATTTTTGTTTTCAGTCTCAGCTCTTTCCCTATCCATAAGGGAATAGGCCGTACCAGACAGGTCATTCAGCAGTCATCAGTGAAAGAGTCCCGTGTAGTATTCAAAGGCATCCCATTCCAGTTGGCACTAATAATGCATTGGATGCCTGGGTAACTGCATCTAGTACAACTAACTTCACATCAAAAAATCTTGGTGATAACAAACTGATCAAGGAGAGAAATTCTACTCTAATTTCTCTTGTTCCCAGGGTTGACAATCCAGCTTCTCCTGACCAATACAGGTGCTTTTAAGCCACTCACCAACTTCTTCTTCTTTTATAAGATTATAGAAAAGTTTCTAAGCAACATGGTTATGGACTCAACCCACGGCAATCACCTTAAAAAAAAAGGCAATGCATCCAGGATAACATCTTGCTTTGTCAAGATATGCTTCCAAATTTCCACCTGGAGCAAGGGAAAGGCAGGATGTGTGTGAAAATTGACCTTAGAAAAGCGTTCGATAGTGTTGACTGGGGATTCATTGAAGTTGCCATACTGGCCACAACTATACCCAGAAGTGGATCGAATGAATAAGGGCCTTGATTACTATCCTTACTCTTTCCATTGTCAAAAATGTTTGGTACCATACAGTCTTAGTCAAGGTTCTCTTTTCTCCCCCTACTTCTTTGCCATTGTCATTCCATGACTATCCTTGCTCTTACATATCTGTGAAGAAGCGAAGCTCAAAAAGTTCCCATACTCTAAAGATGGGGTCTTAGTTTTCCCACCTCCTTTTTGCTGATGATCTTTCCCAATCCGGACATCCACTCAGTCCAAAACCGTACTCTGGCCTTCTGGTAAACTTTGAAAAATGCAGCGTATTCTGCTCTGCTATTTCTTCCGCTCGAAAGGCCGCTATCCTCTCCATTCTCGGTATGCATGAGGAGCAACCCCCTGTGAAGATCCTCCTCCTTATGGCTGTAACAATGACAGTGATAACACACAAGGTGCAGCCCTTCGTATTCAATATCAATACATCTTATTCTCTTTCGAAATTGAAATTGTTTCAGCCCTCAAATCTACCTCAATGCAAAGACGTGCATACCGTTCTCCATCCGCCATAACTCTATCGACTTTGATTTGATGACTTTACCTATCCTCTCTCCAACCATCATCAGGAAGGGCGCATTAAAGTACTCAAAGCGGGCACCGAGGAAAATGAAGCCAAACTGCCAATTTCTTGATCACATCTTCATCAGGTTGAAAATCAAGAAAGCACCTCCGTATCGTGAGATAGTGGTTCGCTGCACCCTTCCGTTAACAAAAAATAATAATATTGTATATTTTCAAACTTGGCCAAGTAATAATCGTTGCCCTGGTCAATCAATTTCATTTCTCCCTGCAGCGCCCATAATTGCTTTATTCTGAGGCTGATCTAATTCAATCCAACTTTCTTACCCATCAGTTTGACAATGAGTGTTTTAACGCCCTTTCCCTCAGTCTGATTTTCTCTGCCATCGTCAAAAGGATGGGATGGTACGGCCTCGCTCGTCCTCTTTCCCTTCCTCAGGTTGATCATCATCAGAGAAAGAATCTGAATCATCAGATAACTCATCCATTCATTCCTCCGGCTTCCTCTTACAAAGAAAACTCCAAATCATCTAAATACTTATATAGAGGCTTTCTTACCGGGGGTGGGAGAAGGCATTTCACCAGCGACCCTCTGGTAATGCGGCCGGGGGTGCCTTTTCTCCTTGTCCGGAGTAGTGACTTTGTTCCGCAGCAACCACTTTCTTTCCCGGAGCAGCAACTTTCTTTCTAGAAGTAGGAGTTTTGCTCGATTTTGAGGCGGACCCTTTGGAGGTGACAGCCTTGGGATTGACGGGGATCTTCTTTTCTGGAAGATAAGAGGCTAGCGAATACCATTATCTCAGGATAAGGTGGGCTTAAGGCGGCTTACCCAGTTTTAGTGAAGGGATATTCAACAGAGGTTTGGATTTTGTCCAAAATATGAGGCTGAAAAGAAAGAAGAAGCATCCAACCGAATATGAATAACTAGAAAGAGGTCCTGTGCTAAAGCAAAGGGCTAGAGAGACCAATAGCACAATAACGTGCTCCGAAACAAGTTAGTCTAGAGCGAAGAGCCCAAATGTGCTCTAAAAAGAGAATAGCGCGCCAGGCACAAAGCTTTAGTTAGCCATATCAAGACCAAACGAGACTAAGAAGCTACAGGTTCACTCACCTCCTGAGTATTGATCTTCGACTCCATCCCTAGAAACATAGTGTAATTTTTTTACTTCCACTTCTACTTCTTGAATTGACCTAGCTCTTGCTAGTGGACTCTTGAACTGAGTAATGAAAGAAAGTTGATGATTGTGTCGGTGGTATGTGAGTAGAGCAGCTAGTTGGGTGAATAGAGTGATAACAATCATCAATCGCGTAAGCTGAATGAAAATATATCGGTTTTCCAGATGGGCAGGTAAGGAAGCAGATGGGATCTTGTTTTATAAGGTTGGTCCATGAAAGAAAAAAGAGAATGATCAAGCCCGAAAAAAGTCAATACGGCCGTGCTCGAAGAGTGATGTGTGCCCTGAAGGGTTGAAAGACGATCAGGTGTTTCGTACACAATTGTAGAAGCGTGAAATGCACCTGATCAAGTACAAACAAAATTCGACTTCCACGTGGATAATCTTGCATTCACCTTATCTAATCTAATGTTATGTTCCCTGGAATGTAGTTTGATCAATGCGACCATGCAGTAGGAACAAGGTCTTTCCATAAGTTGTTAACCAGACCGAAGCCACACACATCCCGCCTTTCCCGCTTTGGAAGACATAAATCTTTGATTTAAAGGGATTTTTCGATTGCCCCTAAGCTTCAAAGAAAGATAAGAATTTAAGAGCTCCATAAGCATAAGGGCCTTCATCTGAGTTATTGTTGCCTTGCCAAAAAGAAAAAGTAGGAGCAAAGAAAATATGAGAGACACTATGTAACGACCCGCCATCCTATGACCGGGGACCCGGTCACTAAATGGATGTCGGCCCATTAACTACGGGCTCACACCCGGATCTCACACAACACATCTGGAGGAGTAAGTGCTAAACAGTGCTAAATATAACAATCTCACGGACTACAAAGGTAAACAAGTGCGCAGGGAAAGTAACAATGTCCGTATACAGTCCAACAATAATTACATGTCCAACAATTAAATAAGTACAGGCAGAAAGAAAGTACAACAACATCGGGGCATACCCCGGAACTAAGACGGCTGCTGGTCCGCACACCAAGAAGACACCACGCTACCGCTGCGCCTCGAAGTCCACACCTGAAACCGCAGGGAGTGAGCCACACCAGAATTGGGCTCAGTAGGGATCATCCGATCCCCTGCCTCCCACTCACACACCCACAAGTGAAGCAACAGTAATATATAGAACAGTCGAGTAAAGCAGTAAACACAACAGGCAACCCCGGTACGAAACGTACGACAGACGGTGTAGCAGGAACAACGCTGAGTAACCCGAAGAACCCAACACAGAGTCACGTCTCACGACCGAAGCCCACAAGGCGACTAAACCACACAGTCGACCGAAGTCAAACGTCGCCTCCCAACACTACCACCAGTGCTCACGCCTGTCCACCCCTACAGCGTTCCGGAGCACTGTAGGGTGAGGCAGTGAGCTGAACTAGGACTAGCTGGACTCAGTGTACCGCCACTGCCAGCTACGTGTGCACACAAGCAGTCTAGACTACTGTCCTACCACCGGATTGCCTCCACGCTAGGCCTCAGCGCTTTCCTGGAGGGTCCTGGGGACCGGGAACCCCCGTCAAGCCGCAGCTATAGGAACTACCCACAGACCCAACTCTCCCGGGCTGCATCAGGCCAAGGGCTAAAGGTACCACTCGTAACCTTGATCAAAGGTCACATCAGGCCCATTGGCTAAAGGGTAAACCAACTCCCACCAGTAAAACCACCAGCTCCACAGCAAGAGACACGCCGGAAGCTGTCACAACAAGCAAGGGAAACCCCGACCCGCTGAGACCAAACAGCAACCCCTCGGATAGCACACTAGCTACTCCGGCCCGCCGGCTCAAGGTGGTTCTGCTTCCCTCAGCTAAAGGTAAAACACCACGAGCACCCCTCCTCACAGACACCATGACCCTGTCCCCACCGGTCCATGGTGACATCGGAAACCATTGTCACATCGATCCACAGTCGTATGATCACACACACACATATAACATGCTGTCAATCCATTCGCACAGTAAACCCCAGTCTCAACGTACAGTTAAAGCACATACACACCCACAGATGATGAAATCCCAGTCATGCAGAAGTTCTCAGTCTCAGTATATAACTCAAAGCATGCATTAGAACCATCCCACCGTGAAACATACATCAAAATACCCCAAGTAAACCATTCCTGGCTTGAATCGCGTCAACCGAGGTCGACGCCATTCAAGCCCCACAGACGGTTTTATTAAAAGACCAGAATAATCCTTAAAACGCGTCCACCGATGAAGTCGCCTATTAAAACGCGTCTGGATGGCCCGACGCCATTCAACCCCGAAATCCAGAATACAGAACCATTAAGCAGGGGCAAATCCTGCCTAAATGGCGTCATGGTGACTCGACGTCCTTCAGAAAGGCGTCGATCACCCATGACGTCATTTAGCCCAGCACCCCTAACCTCTGAAACTCGAACAGGGGGATTTCTGCCCTGAAACGCGTCGTACTTAACCGACGTCCTTCTAAAAGACGTCGACTAGGGACGACGCCTTTCAGCGCCAGGAACCAGGTTCCCTGGTTCGAACCGAGGGTTCCTCCCTTGAACCCCAAGCACCCCGAAAACCCCAAAACAAGAGGGAGAGGAAGGAGAACTCAACTACCACATGCATACGCCGAATCCTACGATCACAAGCACGCCGATTCCCACAAGAAAACCCCCTAAACATGCTCATTCTAGCCCCAAACACATCACGTCACGCCGAGAATCACATGAACATCACAAGCAAGGTTCGTCCCCCTACCGATTCTTGAACTCCACCAAGCTCCTCGCCGCCGACCCGTCTCGCCCCACGCCGCCGCCGGTACCTTCGGGGACGCCGCCACTCCGCCGGGACGTCGGCCGCCGTCCGGAGAAGGGAACGCCGCGAAGGAAGTGGTGGAGGTAGAGGTGAGAGGTAGGGAAGCTATGGAGTGGTTGGAAGAGGAAGAAGAGGAAGGGAGGGGAGGAAGATCGTCGGAGAGGGCGAAGAGGGCAAGGAGAGAGAGAGTGAAGGTGAGAATGAGGGAAAGAAGGGGAGGCTCGCGGGGTCTATCCGAAACCGGCTAAAACGCGTCGATCGAGGCAGACGCCTATCAGTCAGACAGGACAGCCGTACAGGCACCGCTCTGAAACGCGTCGCCCACCGTGGACGCCGTTCAGACGATGTGACAGGCCGTACTGACTACGCTCTAGCGCCATGCCCTGACATTGCAGATGTCGCAGTCTGAAACGCGTCGACCCACCTGGACGCCGTTCAGACAAATCTGACAGGGCCGTACTCTCGCGGCCCGAAAGTCCGCCCACGTGGCGCACCCGTGGCACAACAACCAGGAACCTAAATGGCGTCCACGCACCCTGACGCCTTTTGAAAGGCGTCGACGAGAGCTGACGCCATTCAGCCAGAAATCACAAGACCCCACAGGGTCCAAACCAGGGGATCCGGCCCGATCCCGACCCGAACACAGAACCCGAAATCTCGGTCATTACATTCTCCCCCCCTTAAAAGAATTTCGTCCTCGAAATTAGTAACCGCTCAACGCTCAACTTGGCTAACCACCACAAGCCGACACACCGATCTCAGCAAAAATCATCACCAATCGCTCACACAAGATACCACATAAAAGCCAAACATAATCTCAACAAGCTAACCAAGATTCCCAATTCCAACAAAGGTTGAAAGATCATCAATAACCATACACTAGCAAGGCACATATTACAAAATCGATTCTCCACCAAACCCAAATACATACAAGTGCCACTAAAGTCCACAACCACCTCTGAACAAGACAAGATAAAAGTGCCCATCTAGCACAGCCTCTCGAACCTCCACAAAGAGACGCGACTCCAATCACGCCTCAACCACCTACTGACCACTCGGCCCCTGACCTGCCTTCTTCTTCCGGGGACAGTTCCTCGCGAAATGTCCCTTCCTGCCACAGTCAAAACAGCTACCAGTGATCATGGGACATATCTTGTCGCCATGAAACCTGCTACAACGGGGACAACGACCTGCAGCGTCCCGCCTCGCCTCCTGCTGCCAGCCGACCTCTGACTGCATCTGCTGAGCCGAACCATCTTCATCCTCGTCACAAGGAACCTCCTGGAACTCGACCTCGAACGAACTCGAACCACCTGCCGAAAAAGCCGCTGATCGATCTCTGCTATGCTGCTTCTCCTGTGCTGAATGCTCCAATTCCTCTGCCGAGTGTTGAAACTGCATCTCCACCGCTGCCGCGCACCGAACCGCTGATGCTAGATCCTTACAACAGTGAGCTGCCACAAACTCCCTCAAATCATGCCGAAGTCCGTCCACGAATTTCTCCGTCCTCAGATCCTCACGCCCAGAAATGTGAGGAGCAAACCTTCCCAGGGCCACAAATCTCATCTGATACTCTAACACCGACGTATCACCCTGCACCAATTCCATGAATTCCCTTTCCTTGGCCCTACGAACATGCCTCGGAAGGTACTGTCCACTGAACTCCCTCACAAAACTTTCCCAAGGAATCTCTCTCAAAGATCTATCTGGGAACATCAATCCCTTGATGGTAACCCACCAATCATAGGCATCACCCTTCAACAAGTAGGTTGCCAACAAGGTCTTGTCATTCTCAGTACATTCTAGCACATCAAATGCCTTCTCCATTTCCTTAATCCACTGCGCTGCCGCATCAGGAACAGGTTGACCCGTGAAAGAAGGGGGCTTCAGCTTCAAGAACCGCTCCACCACCGTGGATTGGCCACCTCGGGAACTGGACCCCTCAGCTCCATCTCTTTGCTGATATCTAGCCATAGCCTCAAACATAGCCTCCATGAAACGATCCACATCCTGACCTTCCGCCCTCGGATCACTACCACCTGCTCTCGAACCACGAGTCAACGGAGCTCTCCTCTTCGGCGCCATCACTACCCCACAAACACACAAACCGAACCAAAAACACGTCAAAACCTATCAATCTACACCAGCAGCCATCGCCTGTACAGACTCGTACTTATTGTTGGACTATAATATCTAACCCAGTTTATCACATACTCGACCAGACTGAGCTCTGATACCATCTGTAACGACCCGCCATCCTATGACCGGGGACCCGGTCACTAAATGGATGTCGGCCCATTAACTACGGGCTCACACCCGGATCTCACACAACACATCTGGAGGAGTAAGTGCTAAACAGTGCTAAATATAACAATCTCACGGACTACAAAGGTAAACAAGTGCGCAGGGAAAGTAACAATGTCCGTATACAGTCCAACAATAATTACATGTCCAACAATTAAATAAGTACAGGCAGAAAGAAAGTACAACAACATCGGGGCATACCCCGGAACTAAGACGGCTGCTGGTCCGCACACCAAGAAGACACCACGCTACCGCTGCGCCTCGAAGTCCACACCTGAAACCGCAGGGAGTGAGCCACACCAGAATTGGGCTCAGTAGGGATCATCCGATCCCCTGCCTCCCACTCACACACCCACAAGTGAAGCAACAGTAATATATAGAACAGTCGAGTAAAGCAGTAAACACAACAGGCAACCCCGGTACGAAACGTACGACAGACGGTGTAGCAGGAACAACGCTGAGTAACCCGAAGAACCCAACACAGAGTCACGTCTCACGACCGAAGCCCACAAGGCGACTAAACCACACAGTCGACCGAAGTCAAACGTCGCCTCCCAACACTACCACCAGTGCTCACGCCTGTCCACCCCTACAGCGTTCCGGAGCACTGTAGGGTGAGGCAGTGAGCTGAACTAGGACTAGCTGGACTCAGTGTACCGCCACTGCCAGCTACGTGTGCACACAAGCAGTCTAGACTACTGTCCTACCACCGGATTGCCTCCACGCTAGGCCTCAGCGCTTTCCTGGAGGGTCCTGGGGACCGGGAACCCCCGTCAAGCCGCAGCTATAGGAACTACCCACAGACCCAACTCTCCCGGGCTGCATCAGGCCAAGGGCTAAAGGTACCACTCGTAACCTTGATCAAAGGTCACATCAGGCCCATTGGCTAAAGGGTAAACCAACTCCCACCAGTAAAACCACCAGCTCCACAGCAAGAGACACGCCGGAAGCTGTCACAACAAGCAAGGGAAACCCCGACCCGCTGAGACCAAACAGCAACCCCTCGGATAGCACACTAGCTACTCCGGCCCGCCGGCTCAAGGTGGTTCTGCTTCCCTCAGCTAAAGGTAAAACACCACGAGCACCCCTCCTCACAGACACCATGACCCTGTCCCCACCGGTCCATGGTGACATCGGAAACCATTGTCACATCGATCCACAGTCGTATGATCACACACACACATATAACATGCTGTCAATCCATTCGCACAGTAAACCCCAGTCTCAACGTACAGTTAAAGCACATACACACCCACAGATGATGAAATCCCAGTCATGCAGAAGTTCTCAGTCTCAGTATATAACTCAAAGCATGCATTAGAACCATCCCACCGTGAAACATACATCAAAATACCCCAAGTAAACCATTCCTGGCTTGAATCGCGTCGACCGAGGTCGACGCCATTCAAGCCCCACAGACGGTTTTATTAAAAGACCAGAATAATCCTTAAAACGCGTCCACCGATGAAGTCGCCTATTAAAACGCGTCTGGATGGCCCGACGCCATTCAACCCCGAAATCCAGAATACAGAACCATTAAGCGGGGGCAAATCCTGCCTAAATGGCGTCATGGTGACTCGACGTCCTTCAGAAAGGCGTCGATCACCCATGACGTCATTTAGCCCAGCACCCCTAACCTCTGAAACTCGAACAGGGGGATTTCTGCCCTGAAACGCGTCGTACTTAACCGACGTCCTTCTAAAAGACGTCGACTAGGGACGACGCCTTTCAGCGCCAGGAACCAGGTTCCCTGGTTCGAACCGAGGGTTCCTCCCTTGAACCCCAAGCACCCCGAAAACCCCAAAACAAGAGGGAGAGGAAGGAGAACTCAACTACCACATGCATACGCCGAATCCTACGATCACAAGCACGCCGATTCCCACAAGAAAACCCCCTAAACATGCTCATTCTAGCCCCAAACACATCACGTCACGCCGAGAATCACATGAACATCACAAGCAAGGTTCGTCCCCCTACCGATTCTTGAACTCCACCAAGCTCCTCGCCGCCGACCCGTCTCGCCCCACGCCGCCGCCGGTACCTTCGGGGACGCCGCCACTCCGCCGGGACGTCGGCCGCCGTCCGGAGAAGGGAACGCCGCGAAGGAAGTGGTGGAGGTAGAGGTGAGAGGTAGGGAAGCTATGGAGTGGTTGGAAGAGGAAGAAGAGGAAGGGAGGGGAGGAAGATCGTCGGAGAGGGCGAAGAGGGCAAGGAGAGAGAGAGTGAAGGTGAGAATGAGGGAAAGAAGGGGAGGCTCGCGGGGTCTATCCGAAACCAGCTAAAACGCGTCGATCGAGGCAGACGCCTATCAGTCAGACAGGACAGCCGTACAGGCACCGCTCTGAAACGCGTCGCCCACCGTGGACGCCGTTCAGACGATGTGACAGGCCGTACTGACCACGCTCTGGCGCCATGCCCTGACATTGCAGATGTCGCAGTCTGAAACGCGTCGACCCACCTGGACGCCGTTCAGACAAATCTGACAGGGCCGTACTCTCGCGGCCCGAAAGTCCGCCCACGTGGCGCACCCGTGGCACAACAACCAGGAACCTAAATGGCGTCCACGCACCCTGACGCCTTTTGAAAGGCGTCGACGAGAGCTGACGCCATTCAGCCAGAAATCACAAGACCCCACAGGGTCCAAACCAGGGGATCCGGCCCGATCCCGACCCGAACACAGAACCCGTAATCTCGGTCATTACACACTAGGCCCGCACCATCTTGACAGGATTCCACTTCTTGTAGGTGGTTGAAGGTTGATTAGCTAAAAGATAGGGTGATATAGGATCACCTTGGCCCACGAGAGGAAGAAAATTTGTCCGTTTGCTCAGGGATATTTATTCTTTTTATTCTCGGCGCTTGGTTGGAATATTGATTGTTGGCACCTGGGGTGGGGCATTGTGTGCCTGGAGATTTTTTGTTCGAATGTTGGCTCCTCAGTTGGTTGCTCGGAAATCACTGTGCCAGACATCGTTGGACTCTGCCTCTGCTGATTTTTGCATTGGTATTTCCCCACTTAGCTGGTTTAGGATGTCTGAGTGCACCTTGCGGATTTTATATGCCCGAGTGTTGTCCTTCAAACCTTGGCCAATCACACAACCAATACCTGCACTTATCGCGCCCACTCTCGCTCAGAGGGATCACTTGCTTGTTCGGCACTCGTTACGAGAGGCTAAGGGAGAAAGCAGCTTGGAAGAGCTGCTTTGTTCCTGAATGAGCCTTGGAACCCTGCATGGTTTTTCTTTTAGGCCTCTAACCAAAATCTTGTTCGTACTCCGGTGTCTTATCTCAAATCCGCTGATAACCAGGGACGAATATGTTAAGCCCTTCTGGAAAATCCCCATAGTTATGATCCTCGAAGCGCCAGGGAAGAGGGAATTTGTTTGTAGTTCCTTGGTTCATGGTGTTGGCTAAAAAAGGGGGAGAGAGGAATTGGGTCAGTTCAAAAAATCAGATGAATAGATGGAGATCAGAGGATGACTTGAGTAAAGTATAGGTCGGATGTTTCCGTAAGCAGTAAGTAGCGGATCTCCCCCTAGGGGAAAGCTGGTGGCCCTTTTGGCTTGTTAATTCTTTCGAAGCGGCGGCCTGATTTGTTTGGTAGATCCGGTCGAGGTGGTTTTCGTTTACCAACGCGTAGGTGGTCTAAGTTCCTATGACCGAGTCTTTCTGGCCCTTGTGAGCGTCTTGACTAATGTATTAAAGAGGGCCTCTCTAACTGGTGAAAAGTGGTAGGTGTCCACTAACGGCCATTCCTGACTTGGCTCTGATAACGCAATTCCGGGAGGAGTCGGTAGTTGGGCACTGGGTCCCTTTGGACCTGGAGAACGTGTGACGCTGGGTCGGGGTTTGGTGTACCAACTGGTCGCTCCTCTAGTTGAAGTATCAGGCCCCTCTTTCGTTGCCTAGGTTACCACCTTCAGAATACCCCAGACCCCCCTACTCCCCCCAATCTTCACTTTACGCTACGCCGACTCTCCGTCGTGGAATTAGACCAAGGGGAATCTCTAGAGGACCCCCCTCATCTTTCGCACGTAGGAGATCGAGTATGATTCAAAGTGGGAAACCTTCCTCTAGTAATGTGTCAGCTGCCGTGTCTATTTGAATGGAACCCTCTTGTGCATGGATCGTTGCTAGGGGCACTCTCTGAAGAAAGGTACAACGTCTCGCTCAGCTGCCCTGTTAGGAACCCCTTTTCGGAAGTTTCAGAGACCATGTGAACGAAAGATGAAGAAGTGGGAAAAAAGCCCTTTCTAGAGGTTGTTTATCTACGAATTAGTGATCCAACTGGGCATCTTACGTATGAATTCGTGCTCCAAGTATGGGCTCTTGCCCCGTCTCCATAAAGGAAGAAGGAGCCAAGGCTAACTCATTTAGTAGTGAAATATTTCCATTTTGCCTTAACCATGCCATTTCACTCCCTTGCAAAGTCAATACCAAGGTGGGGCGGCTGTAGACACGCTAATTTTGACATCATTTTGAGTCAATTTCATATCGAATAATAATGCCCCAAAATGGTCTGATATTTAATCATTAGTTAATTTTTATTATTTTACTGGATTAATTGTCTAAATAATGTCAAGCAAGGCAAACGCCGTTTAAGTTTATTAATGAAATTGATTTTAACTCAGATTTTATTAAATCAAATATGAAAATTATCCTAAAAGACGTCGACCTACGAAGACGCAATTTAGGGTTTTAATCTTATTTCGATTTTTAATTAATTTGTTAATTAACTAAAAGACGTCTGTACAGCACGATGCTATTTAGGTGTCCTAAAGTGTTTATGTTTCTTCTTTCCGAGTTTATCTTTATCTTAATTAAGCTAAAAGACGTCTCTCTTAGGCAACGCATTTTAGGTAATTACAGATAATGATCAATTAGCCTGTGTTTATCTGTTTCTTGGTTGGATTGGCTCCAAACTCTTTCATGTTAATCCATAAGTGACCGCGGATGTGCGTGAGAGTCTTGAACTCAAGTCTATAAATACACAAGCTTATGAAGAAGGAAAGGTTAAGAATTCAAGAGAGAGACGACATCCAAACGCTGAAGGAGTTAAAGAAGGATCGAGGTACTGCACGACTACTTCCAGGTGTCTTGAAAGAAGAGCTTCATCATTTCTTCATCCTCTTCATCCATTCAAGACTAAGGCTTCCAAGGGCCATTCAATTCAATTCTTTCTTTCTCCCTATTATCTTCATCATATTTTTTTTTCATCATTAGTATTATAATTTCATAATCATCACTTCATGCTATTCACACACTCACAACATTCATAATTTTCAACCCATATACTAAAAGGGTTTAAAAGACTACAAAATAAGTGAGTGATTCTGTTTAGTTGCATGATTAAAGTTCTAATTAGAATAGATTTTACACTCCATTAAGTTCTTATTAGTTTCCTTTCTTTATTTCTTTGTAAGGTACAATCATCAAGAAGATCCCCAAAATCCTCAAATCCAAGCAAGAACATAAGCATTAGAAAGGCTCTTTTTCTTCAGCCGGCTGAAGCGAATGAATTAAGAATTCGACAATGTCCCAACTTCAAAACAGGTAAGCGATCATCCTTTTATCTTTTGAAGCTTTTTAGTCAAAAGTTTTTGACGATCACACTTAGTTTTTAATTGGTTTTATTTGTCACTTAATTAACATAAAATTCATGATTTCACACATCACGATTTAAGCACCTTCAGCTATTGCACAAAGGGCCTGTCCTGAGGTAGACTTGACGGGGTTCAGTTATTCCTCAGAATCAGAGGGGAATGAACTACTGACCTGGTGGCGGGGGCTTAAAGTCGAGAAGGTCTCAACCGCTGAAGATGTTGTGGCCTCTCCCAAGCATGCCGCGTCCCCTTCTACTCCTGTGACCCCAGGAAGCGACCTCCTCAGTTCCGAAGAGGAGGACACAGCTAAGTAGATCTGTAGGCTTTTTGTACTTCTTTTGTAATTGGCGCGCCAGGGCATGTCCCGGCTCCCTTTCTGTATTAGCCATTTCTGTAATACTTCCCGATATATACAAAGATCTCTTCTCAAAATAGTGTCGAACATTAGCCTGTTTTTCTTCGTTTTTTGCCAAGAGCAATCTTTGGGAGTTTATATGGCTGAAACCTATCCCATTCGTATGGCCAAAGCTACTTTGCTTGGGATTTTGATTATGCTGCTTAGACCTTTTAGAAAGACCAAAATTGATTTGTGTAGGATTTTGAATGTATCGATCTGATATCGTTTAATCCAGCCGAAGACATTTCTGATGGCTCATACGAACTCAGATAGTGGCGCTCCTGGTATGGTTTGCATGGCCGAAGCTACTCCTAATACGGTTTACACGGACTTAGAGTAATGCCACTCTCAATACGGTTTTCATGGCCGAAGCCACTCCCGATACGGTTTACACAGACTTAGAGTAATGCTACTGTCGGTAAGGTTTGCATGGCCGAAGCCACTCCAGATACGGTTTACACGGACTTAGAGTAATGCCGCTCTCGGTACGGTTTGCATGGCCGAAGCCACTTCCGATACGGTTTACACGGACTTATGGGAGAACCAGATAGAGTGTTTCAGAATTATGAGCTCAAATGATCCCCTTGTATTAATCATGATATATATTTGGACTAAAGGCGAGAGGAGGTTTTATACAAAATAACGCTGAAGGCGTTCCACATTCCAGGTGTGAGGGAGAAGTTGACCCGAGAGGGTTTCTAGCCGATAGGCCCTTCAACGGATGGCTTCCTTCACTCGGTAAGGGCCTTCCTAGTTGGGGGATAATTTTTTTGTGGCTTCGGTAGGTCTTGAGGCATGAGTATTTCGCAGCACTAGATCTCTAGCTTCAAAGTTCCAAGGCTTCACTCGGGCATTGTGATACTTAGCCATGTGTTGTTGATATGCTACGAGCCGGATGCGCGCCAAATCTTTTGTCTCTTTAATGAGATCAAGATGATCTTTCATGGCTTCATCACTGCCATCTGGATTGTAAGCGAGAACCCTCAGTGAAGGCAGATCAATTTCGACCGAGATGACTACTTCTACCCCGTAGGCCATTCGGAATGGAGTCTCTCCGATAGGGCCTCGGCTCGTTGTCCGATAGGCCCACAGCACACTCGATAGCTCTTCCACCCATTGGCCTTTGACTTTGCCGAGACGGGTTTTCAACCCTTGCAAGATGCTTTGGTTTGTGACTTCAGCTTGATCGTTCGTCTGAGGATGAGCCACCGAAGTGAACTTATGTAAAATACCGAAGCTCTTGCAATTATCTCTGAACCGACAACTTTCAAATTGCTTGCCACTGTCTGATATAATGGCCCGAGGGATACTGTAGCGGCAGATGATAGATTTCCATACAAAATTCCAGGCATTATTGTCTGTTATGGACGAGAGGGGCTCGGCCTCGACCCATTTGGTAAAATAGTCAACAACTACGATAAGAAACTTCCTTTGGCCGGTGGCCATGGGGAAAGGGGCCGAGAATATTGATACCCCATTGAGCGAATGGCCAAGGATCTGACAGAGGTGTCAGTATGGTTACTGACTGATGAATAAGGGAGCTGAACCTCTGGCATTGGTCGCAGCAGCAGACGAAACTCGCTGTGTCCTCCCGGAGGGTTGGCCACCAGTATCTTTGCCTTATGAGTTTGTACGATAGGGCTCGGCCCCCTGCGTGTGCTCTGCAGACTCCTTCATGGACTTCCCGAAGGGCATAGTCGCCTTTGGCTGGGCCGAGACACTGAAGGAGTGGCCAGCCGAAAGACCTTTTATATAATACTTCTTCTAGAATGAGGAACTGAGAAGAGCGTTGTTGGATACGTCTCGCCTTTCTTGCTTCGGATGGGAGTTCCCCTCGGAGAATAAATGCCACTATTGGAGTCATCTAGGTCTCGTCTTCAGTAATATTAGCTTGGATTACTTCGTAATTACGAATACTGGGTTCGTATAATTCCTCGACGAGAACCATTTGGCTCCCTCCCCCATCATGGGTAGAGGCTAGCTGAGAGAGGGCGTCGGCCCGATTGTTTTCGGACCGAGGGATATGCGTGATATCAAAAGAACTGAATTGAGCAACGGGTCTTTTGGTTACCTGAAGATAGGATGCCATCAAGGCGTCTCGGGCCTCGTACTCCCCGGTAATCTGGCTGACAATTAGCTGGGAATCGCTGAATGCCTTTATTTCTAGTGCACTGAGTCTTCTTGTAGCCTGGAGGCTTGATATAAGGGCTTCGTACTCAGCGGTGTTATTGGTGGCCTGGAAGGTGAAGTGAAGAGCGTACTCTGCGATTATCTAGTCCGGAGATGTTAGGATCCATTTGGCGCCATTGCCCGAAGAGTAGGCGGACTTGTCCATGTACAATTGCCATTTATTGTCGGGCATTGGAGCTGAAGTGCTTTCGGGATCCGCACTTGTCTGCGTGGAGGCAGACGCTTCGTTTTCTTTTATTAGAGGAGCCGGGGGTTCTTCGGATGTTAACTCCGCAATAAAATCGGCTAGCGCCTGCGCCTTGATCGCAACCCACGGCCCATAAGAAATGTTGAATTCTTTAAGCTCGATTGCCCACTTGGCTAGCCTTTCGGATACCTCTGGCCGAGAGAGAATCTGTCGCAAGGGTTGATCATAGAGTACCTTTATAGGATGCACGAGGATGTAAGGCCGAAGCCTTCTGGCGGGCGTGACTAATGCTAGGGCTAGCTTATCCAAAGCCAGATATCGAAGCTCCGCTCTGTGAAGTGCTCGGCTGACATAGTAGACGGGTTTCTGGACTCCGTCTTCCTCCCGGACAAGGACATCGCTTAAAGCAGCTTCAGATGCAGCAAAATATATAAATAGTTGCTCTCCTTCGACAGGCTTGGATTGGACGTAGACTTCAGAAAGATAGGCCTATAGCTGTTCGAAGGCCGATTGGCATTCGTCCGTCCATTAGAAGTTGTTAGTCTTCTTCAGCAGCTTGAAGAAGGGAAAACAATGATCTGCTGCCCTTGACATGAAACGGCTTAGGGCTGCCACTCGTCTGCTTAGCCTTTGAACCTCCTAGATATTTGCTGGCGGGCGCATTTGAAGGATGGCCGAAACCTTCGCAGGATTTGCTTCCACCCCTTAGCGAGTGACCATATATCCAAGAAACTTTCCGGAGGCCACACCAAAGGCGCATTTTATAGGATTCAACTTCATTTGGTACCTGCGCAGTGTAGAGAAGGTCTCGGCCAAATCGGCCAAATGGTCAGCGACGTCTCGACTTTTTACCAGCATATCGTCGATGTAGGCTTTTATGTTTTAGCCCAGTTGGGGAGCGAACATCTTGTTGACGAGGCGCTGATAGGTTGCTCCCACATTCTTCAAGCCGAAGGGCATTCGAGTATAGCAGTATAAGCCGAGGTTTGTTGTGAAGCTCGTCTTGTCTTCATCCTCCAGATGCATCTGGATCTGATGGTATCTTGAATAGGCGTCGAGGAAGCTAAGTAGGTCGTGGCCGGAGGTGGCGTCCACCATTTGGTCTATTTGAAGCAGTAAAAAACTGTCCATCGGACAATCTTTGTTAAGGTTAGTGAAATCAACACACATCCGCCATTTACCGTGTTTCTTGGGTACTATTACTACGTTGGCGACCCAATCCAGATGATGAACCTCCTGGAGATGTCCCGCATCCAGGCCTTTCTATACATCGGCTTGGATCATCATTCTTCTCTCTTGATTGAACGTACACCGTTTATGCTTGAAAGGAGGATGGTTTGGATCAACATGCAGACGATCTTCCGCCACCTTCGAATCGACGCCTGGCATGTCTGAAGGGGACCAGGCGAAAACATCGAGATTGACTTTCAGGAAATTGACCAATCGGAAGTTTCAAGACCGGAACCTATCAACAACGTTTTTCCTTCTCCTCTTGGGACTGGAATAGTTACAAGTTTTTCACCCGGGGAGGCCTCGACTGCCGACTCAATTAAGAGGGACTCGGCAACAACTTTTCCCTTCACTGAGATCATGTAACATTGTCGGGCCGCTTACTGGTTCCCCTTGGCTTCGCCGACTCCATGGCTGGTGTGGAACTTTAGATTTGGTGGTCGAACAAAGGTACCCACACCGATCCCTTCGATCAACCTTTGGCCAAAGATAGCATTGTAGGTCGAGTCAACTTTCACGACTGCGAAGTCGGTCTCAACCGTTAGTTGTTTTAGTGCTGTACCGAGGGTCACGGGCAGTCGGACAATGCCTTCCACTCGGTACGAGGCTCCATTGAAGCCAAACAAGGGTCCCTGATGAGCCTTCATATCGGCCATCGTCTGTTGAGTGTCCTATTATCAACAAAAATACGACGAACATCGTAGTTTTTCAATACAACATTCATGACGTGTGAGCTGGATGTCCTCGAGATCATCCTTGCCAAAGACGATATTCTCCTGGCGAGAATGCTTCGGCTCCCCGTCAATCGCTACTACGGATGTCTTAGCATGACGATGCCGTCGAGAAGCTTCTCCTGGTCCTCCGGATATAACCATGATGGACCCAGAACTAGGCCGTTGGTGTGATGCCTCCGCCGCCGTCGGGGCAGCTTTCGGCTGAGGTGCTTCCTTGGTCGAAGGTTGGGGCTGCCTAGGTGTTGCTGGAGGGTCTTGGTCTTGTGGCTGCTGCTGAGGCCGCACCCGATTGTGTTGCGGCAGGTGCCCTTCTCGGATGCGGCTATCAATTTCTTCCCAAAGGTGTCGGCACTCGTCTGTTAAGTGTCCCGTCTCCCGATAGTATTCACAGTATTTTCGAGAGTCCCTTTGACGAGGGTCGGTCTTGATGCGCTCCAGCTGGTGGAACATGCCTTTCACCTCCATAAGCATCTGCGAGGGAGGAGCTGGTAGTGGCAGGTACTGTTGCTGAGGAACCCGATGCCTGTCTTGGCCCCAATCTTCCTCCCTCTTGTACCTCTTGCGGGAGGGTTCTTGATCTTCGGCGCGCTGTTGGTAGAGTGGTAGCTGACACAGCTTCGGTGGTGTTCTTTCCCTGAGACATCATCAGGACCACCCCATTGATGTACTTGTGTGCCCAGGCCACTAGGTCTTGGAAGGTGGGAGGATGTTACTTCCCAATAAAACTAAGAAGTCCCTCGTCCATGTAGCTGCTGATCACAGCTGAGACTGCAATGGAACTATCCAGATTTGGAATCTGGGCTCCTTCGGTCTGGAACCTGATAAAATACTCCTCGAGAGTCTCGGCTGGTCCTTGCCGAATGGCGAGCAAATTGGTTGAAGTCTTACATTGCCGAGTAGCATCATAGAACTGATCACTGAATAGTTGACCCAGTTGCACCAAAGAATGGATGGAGTTTGGAACCAAGGTTTCAAACCAGGCAGAGGCTATTTTCTCAAGGGTGAGGGGGAAAAGATGGCAGCGAACTGCCTTAGGAACCCCTCAGACATAAAGATAAGAGTTAAATTTTTGAAAATGGTTGACTGGGTCCATCATGCCATCGTATAAAGGGCCCTTTGGCAGCTTGAAGTTGGAGGGTACTTCTGTAGCCAGAATTTTAGGAGAGAAGGGGGTCTGTTCTAGAATCACACTGGCCAAGGCCGCTCCATACGGCCGGGAAACCATCTGCTGCATCTCCTTCCTTATCTCAGTTAATCTTCGGTCCAACTCCAGAGTCATAGTCGTTGTGGCAGCCGAACGACCTTCGGCTCCTATGGGGTAGGTGCCGGACGAAGCGTTGTTCGGCTCTATAGGTAGGTGACTGTTTTGCGGAATATGGCCTTGCGGCCCATATGGTTCGCCGTGAGCTGAGATCCCCTCAAGAGGACATGCCTTCGAGGGTACCGACTGTACAGCTGAAAATTGGCCGGTTGAACGATACTGCGGCTGAGGTGGTGCCGACATTGCTAGTTAATTCAGCAGGCCCATATGCTGCGTGATGGCCGAGACCATGTCATGTAGAGGGGCCAGAGAAGTGACGGTGGCCATGAGAGTAGCTACCTGTTGCGAGAGCTCTTCTACCCGGTCGTCCCTGGGAACAACGGGAATGGGGACCATCGAGAAGGCCAATCCTTGCTGAAGATTGGCCGGCACCCCTTTAGTGTGATGGAGCAACTGGTCAGGAGTTGCCCTCATCTCCAAACTGTCCTGGCCGGATCGCCCCCTCGTCACTGGTCGATGAGACATGGCTGCTTCAAGTTTCCCATAGGTGGCGCCAAGTGATGTTGCCGAGGCAATCATTATCAGACTCCGAACTCGGAATCCAATAACCAGCTGATGACCGAGAGCCGAGGGGGATCCGGGCCGAGAACAAGTCAGGGATGAAGGCTGGCACTCCTACAAGAAGAAAGAACCAATCAGGAACGGTCCCGAGTCTAGGCCTGGGGGAACCCCCTCTGATCGTTAAGTTAGCAATAGGCTTATGAAAGCTTTAGTGTTAAGAGAGAGGTGGAACTTGAAAGCTTGTATACCTTTTTTGCAGTGAATAGTGCTCCTTTTATAGCAGGGGATGAGGGTTCCTCTATTGTGGCAAGCGATGTAGGACTATTTATAGGAGTTGAGATGAAATCCTGAGAATACCCTGAGAGTTAGTAGGCCGAGGGCCCATAAGCAGCTGATTGAGATGGGCCGGACCCGTCTCGGCCCTTTACACACCTAGGCCGCATTTGAGTGGTCCATTTTCGCCATGCCGAGTGGGCCGGACCCACGTCGGCCCAGTAAGCATCTGGGCTGAATTAAACTGGCTAAGCTTGGTGGTTGGGTCGGGTCCATCTCGGCCCAGTACGAACCTGGGCCGCCGATAGTGAATGAATGTCGCTCGGCCCATTCTTGAATTGGGACTGGGCCCAGTTATCAGGCTCAGTTGGGTTTTCCCCCATTACATCATATGCTTCTCTTTCTTCATCATTAAGTTGAAGATTTAATGCATTAGCTTCTTCTCTAGCTGATATGACATCATAGCTTAATTCATCACGTATCAATCTGTTAGAAGATACATGCCAGTCTGTATGATTTAGCATAGATGGAAAATCTTGTAAATATCTACCATTGCTATTCAAAATCAACTCTATTTCAGACAAAGCCATATTCTTCAATTGCTCATCTTTTAGTTCTGCATTAGGGTCATTAATATCACTCCTAAATTTCTGTAATAGATCTTCTGAAAAATTTTTCAAATATGAATTCCATAGCTGTAGAGCATTTGTAACATCACAGAACATCAACATCGGACAAACATATGACGCATTTGATTTCCTGTTGCCCATATAGATGCTTCTCTCAAAGCTTCATGCCATTCTCCATCATCATCAAGTAGTCTATGTATTTTGCATCTTCTTTAAATGATGCATACACAATTCTGTGAAATTTCTTTAAATCGTCATAACTTTTGGCACCAAGGACTATGTTCAATAACATACGTAAGTGAAAACACTCACCGGCATTTGGATGTGCATAATATAACCTTCCAATAGCAAAACCACTCATTCTTCTATGCCACTTCTTATTTGTTACATTCCACACCCACTTTTTTGGAAATTCAACATACGTTACTTGTCTTGCATCTTCATACAAATAATTTGTTGTAAACCACTTAGTTAACATAGTTTTCTGGATACTTTCTTGTGCAATGATATTTGTAATTGTGTCTGAATCTGTAAAGAAGATAGATTGTTCATTCTGCAAATGATATTGCAATCATTGCATGGAAGGATGTTGGTCATGTGTGTCAAATGCCAAAGTTCTCCAGCAAGCTTCAACTGGAGAAATATATTCGGCAATCCATGAATTGTTTAATCTCATCTATTTGTCTCTATTCTAACATTGCATGTAAATTACACGAAACACCGTTATCTTCAATTACAAATACAACACGATCTAACCATTTATTGACATACTAGTAAAGGTATTTTAAGACCTTAGATTGAGCAACTATTTCAAAATTGATGTGCGCACAATAATGTCTTAATGGGTCACGATTATAAGGAGTAATCCAACAATTGTCGATTTCAATACCATTTCTCATTGCTGTGATCCCATTGTTACGATGTCTGTAACGAACATATCCACTCTCATCAAAAGTTATCTCATTAACAAATGACTTTGGGAACTTTTTACTACACTTTCCCTCAACCACACAAGGAACATTTAGATTAAACAAACCACATGGTCCATGTATCATGAACTTGACAACATTCTCATAATCTTGTGGATGACTCTGAGGATCTGGAAATTCTACTGATATTAAAGAATCTACTTTTGTGGATGACTTTATCTTTTCTATTTCAGACACTGTTATTAATATATGCTAATGAAGAAGACCTCTTTTCTGAAATTCTACTACGGATACATCTGTCAAAGAATTAATATCATCAATACAAATCTGTAAACATAAATAGAACTATTAAGAATATTTACCTGCAATGACTATTTTAAAGAACTTTTTCTTCAACTTTTCCATCATATCTCGTAATTTGATGTGAAAAACTCTTGCCACAATGTCAGGCCTATCCTCTAGCCTATCTCGAACGTCACTTTCAATAACCTCTTTTATTTCTATCCATTTTGGATTGCAAGTAAATGTGATAAAAAAATCGGATGCTCCAAACTCTCTGTAAATAGCCATTGCATCTTGGTAATTTTGGTACATATGTCTTGGACCATCGTAAAACGATGAGTGTAAATTTATCTTCCTTCTGACAGCACCTGTTACATTCTCTCCAGTTGTGATTGCATCTTCAACCCTTGAAACAAATTGCTCCTTACCTTATTTTGATTTGTTCGCATCCAATATAGTCGATCCTCTTCAATTGCAACATAAGAATCAACTATATATTGTTGAAATAATCGGCCACTATGTGATAGTATTTTTCCTTCATGTGCTCGAATTTGTAACTTGAATGCGTAGAACTCTCTCATAGTTACATTTGATCTTTGACGTGATAAATGATGATTTTCTCTATATGGAATGTTTAACCTCCATCCATCATAACAAATGATATTGTAAAGGGATATAGCAAGGCTGTGTCTCATTGATCAGTTGCAATTGACCAAAATGTTTATAAACAATGACATCTCTGTCTCTCAAGCCTCTTAATCCATCCCCAACTACTAATGTAGCCACTTCATTAGAAGTAGGACAACCATATTGTCTACCATCATTTTGTCTTCTTTCTAAAATCCTTATATGTAAATCAATAGACTATTGTGTTGATATATAATCTCTTGCGTGTCGAAAGATTTGGACATAAAGATTTATTTCATCTAACATTATCTATAATTATGTTAGTGTTGGATGCAAGATCTCATTATGTACATTGTTTCGTCCCTAACAATGAAGATGATTGTAGCTCTCATGATCTATATCATAAACATAAAACTGTGCAAATGTAGGCTGTCCATGTTCAATAGGAAGGAGTTGACCAATGCGGTGATAGTTTGCTCCACTTATACGAAATGTATAAGGTCCTCTTCCATCACCAGCACTATAGTCAATTTTATCTTCCATTGATGTAAATGACAACATATAGTTCATTATTCTACTAAATTTCCTATACTTGAAAATGGGTTGATCATAAACACCACTTAATAAATCTTCTATTAACTTAGGTATCTCTGTCAGAGTTGGAAGTTGCAGTATTCCATCTTGACAACATATCATAAAAGATGGACTACTTTTGTTGCTTTTACTCTTCTTTTCATATACCCACATTATCGCTTTACAATATGGACATTCAAAATGTGGCTTCTCAAAGACCCAACATGCATGAAAAATTAGATTTTGTTGAGATCCTTCACATTAAGAAAAAAAAAGAGTGGTTAATAAGTAGTATACACTTTACATTCATATGTATTAATTAGTAAATGACCACTTGCACACCAGTTGCATCAATAGTCTCTCTGTGGTCAGATGTATGTGGATGTTGAAGAATTAATACACATTTACTGAATTCTCCCATCTCAAATATACTTATCCTTTAGGAATTTGGACCACACTCATTGAATGAACATATATTTCGGTTCGATGTATTATGAGACTTGACTACAATTTTTCTTTTCTGATTCTTTCTCTTTGATTTGTAATCACACTGACATCATCGTTATGGTATTCATAATCTTGATGTGTACAAGTTTGTACCACACATTCATGATTGTGAAGATGTTGAGCAAATTTGCAATCATTTACTACATCCTCACTTTGTTTAAAGTGATAGTTTCTAGAAAGTACACAGAGATTTCTAAATTAATCATGTGTTTAATTATCTTTAATTAATGTAAAGTTAGTAGATATATCTTACCTCTATGTAGCGTTGAATGTTGATATATAGGAATGCCATGTTCTATAGTTAAAGCTTGTCTTATTCGAAGTAATAACATTCTTGTGTGGCGAGCTATCCTTTGTAACTTTTTCTTGAACAGTTCAGAACAAATGTTCTTCTTCTTTGACCGAGTATCCAAATGCATTTTTCTCTTATTTCTTGATAACCTTGAGATCTCTTTCTGTAAATACATAACATATTTTTCTTTATCCATCAGTATTAGTTTAATATAATTCATTATAAAATGAAACTCATTATGTCTATGTGTAAAATATTAAAAAGACATATATAGCTAAGTAGACAAATATACAAATAGTAAATTAAGTAGTTCGAGTAGTTGGTGAACAAATCAATACATAGAGAAGGAAAATTAGTATATAGAAAAATACAAAGAGAAAGAGTGTAAGAGTAATTATAAACTGACATATAATTAGCAATTATATATCTAACTTGCATCAAATTAAAAGTAGAAGGTAAAGGAATGCTGGCTGTTTTTTATTTTAAATAGAGGATGAAAAATAATTTTGCTATTTATTTTTACAATTTGAATTTGTGCCATAACCAATCCCCTAATTACAGAACGTGTAGGGTTTGGCGGGTTGGGCGTTGAGGTTTTGTGATGAGCATTCCAAGAGAGAGAGAGAGATGTGCATCCATGCGTGTGTGGGAGAGAGGTTGATAATTGAAGGTTGTGGGTGCAAGGCAGGAACTTTAGAGAGAGAATGGATAGAGATTTTATCATATTTTCAGTTTGGATTGAGATAAGGAAGCTAAGACTAATTAATTATTTGTTATTATTACTACTCTTTTAGGTTTAATGATTTTTTATCTTTGGTACTGTCTTAAGTTTGTAGTAATTTACATTTTGGTTTAGAGTGAGTCAAGAAACTTAATAATATTTAATTGATTAGTATTATTAGTCATCTAAAGATTAAAATGTATCTATTAGTAATATTAGGATTCATAGTTATTTTTTTCTTTGATAATAATCAAGGTCGGGACTTGGATTATAAAGTCTGTAATAATATTCATAAGTTAAAAGACTTTAACTATTATTAATTTGTAGAATTGCGTTAGTTTTTCTCACATTTAAGGTGGATAAGGGTAAGAATGGGAGA
Organism: Zantedeschia hybrid cultivar; assembly: GCA_030544215.1. Lineage (NCBI taxonomy): Eukaryota > Viridiplantae > Streptophyta > Magnoliopsida > Alismatales > Araceae > Zantedeschia > Zantedeschia hybrid cultivar. Next base: position 5,160,992 of record JARZZO010000013.1, on the reverse strand, counting down.
AAAATCAACGTGGAAAGGTTAATAGATTTTATTAATACTTGGATCATTATACATATACTTTATTTTTTTTCTATTTTGGTAACATTGTTAAAGATGGATAAGGATCAGAATAGGAGATAGAGATAATGTGGAGAGTTTTAGAAGAACAAAAATCTGGTTATAGTGGATATGGGCTACTTATTTAAAGATAAATTGATAGGCAAAAATAAAATAAAATTATTTGGCCTTAACTGTTGATGACATATAGATATATATTTTATTAAATATTTTTTTGGACATTGTATTAAAATTGAAAACAATCATAGATCTACATGACAACATGATAATCAAACAATAGCAAAAGAATTTAAAATTTTAAGCCTATATATATTGAAAATGATGAGTATATACTTAAGGATTTTCAGGCATATGTATCAAAAACATATTAAAAGAATAGTATTATAATATTTGTTATACAACATAAGTTTACATGGTGAATAATACATAAGTTAATGATCATATAACATAATATAGATACTAATTAATAAATTCAAAATGAGAGCAATAATAAAAATCTTAAAGTCAAAATTAAGGTAATGATAAAAACCTTTCAATGAAGTTCGGCAATAATATCTCAAGTTTCCTTTGCAACAACTCTATTCCTCTTTTTTTTCTACCACAAATGACTATCGTCTATGATGTTGGTGTTAAAGGACAATGAAATAGTGAGTGTGTGAGGAACAGATGAAGATATAATTATAATATATATCTCATTTACTATGTATAACTAAAATAACTTTTATTAATGCTAAACATGTATTCATTCTGATTCTCAATAAAAAGTTTTAATGTCCATTCCTTCATGAAAGACTTTCATTGTTAAAGGAATACATACAATAGCTGCAAGCATGCAACGCGAACCAGGCTATAAGCAGAAACTAATTTTCTATTTAAACCTATTTTTAATAATAAAATATTAAATACACATATTTTATAAGAACAAAGAAGACAAAAGAACTAAGAATGCGACGTTTTAGTGCTGAAGCATGATTTACCTTCAAAAGTTGTAGTTGGCCATCTAGAGCGTGAGTTTTATCTTTTGGCCATCTAGAGCTCGGAGATATACATATTCACGGTACTTAGCCATTTCCAAGGGGTATATTCCCAGAAAGAGATTGACGTTTGGGATAGAGAGAGAGAGAGAGGTGTGGAGGGTGAGGGAATTGAAATGTGGAGGAAGACTTGAATGGAGAGAGCAGTCATAGAGGGAGACATGCAGAGAGAAAGAGAGTAGTTACGGTGTTTGAAAATAGGTGGAGAGAGAGTGTATTATTGAAGCTTTATATTAGATGCTTTAGCGAAGACACAGTAGATGATGCAGTAACAACTAAGAATAGTAATGACCATGATGTTTTAACACGAAAGTGCATGGTACGCACAGTGGGTGTGAAGACCTAATTCGCTGCATCATTGTCTCTTGTTCTAATTGTGCCATGCAGTAGAAAGAGAAGCGAGAGGCAGAGGCACAGCGTAACATTCTCCCAAATATGCTTGGCTGAGTAAATGCTTGTGCATTAAGATTGTATACATGGAAATAAATTAATTTATCAATTAAAGGATGCTTTCACAATTGAATCAGGGAGTGTTTATAATTGATAATACTAAAGGAAAGGAAGGGAGTGGATGCTTTCACAATATCAGGTGTATGGATGGCTTCTTCACTAGACTACCACTCTCATCAGGATCCTCTATCCTTGGAATATAAGATCCTGCAGTGGACCAATCCCCCGTTTGCTTCAAATGAGAAGTGCTTTCTCCACATTGCTAGATGCCTGGCGATATACTGGCACTTATTGAAAGCCAGGTGCAGAAGATTGTTTGAAGGCAAGATTTCTAATCCTCTACACTTCTTGAGAGAGGCTATGACTGACTATGAGCTCTGGTTTTCTCATGGTACGTCTGATATTGTTGCAGCTCTTAATACTCCTCTAAAGCCCATGAATTGCCCCCTGCCCCCCTCCCCTCAGGAGGTGTTTAAGATTAGTTTTGATGGTGCTATATTCCCATCTAGAGGGGTGTGGGTATTGCTATCAGAAACTGAGAAGGGAATCTCACTCAATGTGCCTCCAGAGTTATCCCCCTACTCAAATCCTCTTACTGTTGAAGCTTTTGGGCTTCTTGAAGCCATTAAGATCTCTCTTCTAGTCCAACTGGCGATTATCAAAGGTGATGCTCAGGTTGTGATTCTCTCTGTGCTGAAGAAAAGGGATCCTATTGGAAGGTGAAACAACTTATTGAAAATTGTTAATTGCTTCTCAAAGATCAGCCTACACATATTCAATTTGTCCCCCGCTCCTGTAATGTTGTGGCTCATGCCATAGCAAAATATGCTCCTTCATCTAATCGGGATGGATTATGGTCACCACACTACAAGGAAGATAGCTTTTGTCAGCGAGTATATGTCGACGGCTAAGAGAATTTATCGACAAAGAGTGCATTAGTCGACAGCCAGAATATAACCGTTGACAATAGACTTATATGTCGACGGCTTAGGTAACCGTTTACACATACGTAATATATGTCAACGACTAACATATAGCCGTTGACATATGTATAATATATGTCAACGGCTATGTGAGATCCGTCTACATATGTAATAAAAAGAAAAAATAAGTTTAATTGAAATGATATGTAGACGGCTATAAGTATAGCCGTCTATATATCGGCTATATGTCAACGGCTTCGTTTATAGCCGTGGACAAAAATCATAACCCTAAATCCTCTTCATTCGCAGCGTGCCCCCAAACCCACACCCTTTCCCCCTCAAACCCACGCCGTGGTTCTTCGATCCTCACCCAGGCACTGGCGACCCCATCACTGCCTCTGGCCACCGGCGACCCCATCGCCGCCCGACCCCATTGCCGCCTCCAGCCGCTGGCGACCCCATCGCCGCCTCCAACGGCCGGCGACCCCATTATCGGCGTTGGTTCTCTCCAAGTTGCGGCCAAGTATCCCCTTCGCCGACCTCCTCATCTTCAAGCTGCCCCTATCTCGCAGCTGCTCCTCGACGGGACGCCAGCCAGCTGCCAGCCCCAACTTTTCCACCCCCCCCACCTGACCCCAACGTCGTCGTCGCTACTCCTCTCCAAGCTTCGGCCAGGGCGCAGCTTCGTCACCGCGCTGCTCGTCTCCACAGCCACTAGCCATCGGCCATCCTCTTCAGGTATAACTTCTCCCTTCTTCTTCCGAAGAGGTCTATTTTACATGTCTGGGGTTTGTTGGAGGCGGCAATGGAGGTGGCATGGGCGGCGGCAGAGAGGGTGGCAGTGTGCCTTACAGTCTGGCCTCTGCCTCAGTCTGGCCTATGCATCATGGGTATATGTGCGTGCATATATTAGTTGATGGACACATCTCGTGCTTGCATTGGTAGAACATACATGTAGCTTTGGTGTGTTCAACTTAGGTGTGCAGATTCTTCACCCATCATCTAAAGTTTAATTAATCTTGTCTTTTATTAAATTGAGTGAATGATCCTATTTAGGAGTCATTCAGTTTGATGTGAAATGTAGTAAAATATTGTCAAATGCCATTTCATGTTTCACACAAATATAGTGTTTTACAACTAGTTTATAGCATTTTATAATGTAGTTGAATTTCTAGGGTTGGTCGGTTCGTCCCCCACAGGGCCAAAAGTTGCAGTTGGCCTGCTTTAGAAGTGGGGATTGATTCCTAGCTGGAGCAAACAGGCGACTCCATTCCATGGGAGAAGACCGGAGACAAAACCGGAGACAAAACCGGAGACACAGAAAGATGTATGATTCGCCCGGGAGGGATGTTATAAGCTATATTGTAAGGTTGTCAATGGGCCAGACTGAGGCAGAGGCCTGTTAGATTTGGCTCACTTTTGATAGGACTTGAGCCATTAAAAAAAAAAACATATTTTTTAAAATCTGATCTGTGCAGTAAAAGACAACAATCATCTGATTAGATGGATTGGATGCCATGTAGCACACAACCCCCATAAGGAGTGTAGTGGATCTTAACTGGTGTGCACCATCTTATGTGACCAAGCCATCTAATTCACTAGATTGGATGGGCCTTCCCTCATGTCCATTCATCTGATTCTCATGATTGTGAGCCTTCCCTCTTAATTTAGATTGTACAGATATGTGTGACATGTGCAGTCTAAATTAAAAACCTTTCATTAGAAGAAAAAAAATAGGTGTAGGTGCAGATGATGCACTTGGCAGTGCAACAACTATTATTCTTTGACTTATACCAATTTGCCAAAGCTGTAGAAGCCAAAGTCAAGGAGTCAGATTCAATGACTAGGTGAGAGACACAAAGAGCTTTACAATATCTCAACCTATCTAGCTAAGCTCTAGCCTCTGCTTCAATACTAGTGCAAACAGTGTAGAAATGTGAGAAGGCGAAAACAATATGACTAGAATGGTTCCTATGGATGCCTCCTCCACCAATTGGACCCAGGTTACCTTTACTAGTTCCGTCAACATTAAGCTTCAAATTAGGTGCAGTAGGGGGGCTCCATCTCAATAAAAACAAACTCCTAGTCCTTCTTGCCCTTAAAGATAACCCATGTTATTCACCCATAGAATTAAGCTGATTTTTAATTTTATGGATGATTAACATTGTTGTTCTATTATCCCCTCAAATACAAAAACATTTCTTGCCAGCCAGAATTCCCATAATATAAGAACGAATGCTAGCAGAGAAAAATAAGAGCTCCAGGATTTATGATTGAATAGCCTCAGCACAGAATCTATATAATGCACCACAAATTCACTTGGAATTTGAAATAAAGGTATTAGGTCAACAAAATAACTCCAAATAGCTTTGGCAATATCTACATGTAGAAGGATTATGGGATGGGCTCAGTTGAGTTTGCAAAACAACAGAAACATCTTGAACAAAGAGCAACTCCAACAGATTGAAGCTTATTATCTATAGGGATAGAATTATTAATCACTCGCCACAGAAAAATGGAGATCTTTAGCAGAATGAACGGCTTCCAAATGTCCTCCACTCATGAGCATCAGAGGATCCCCTACTCATCACTAACATTCCCACATATTTCGTAGAGAAAAGCCCACAGGAATTGACACAACAAACAAGTGTGTCTTGACTAGTGCCAAGTTGATATACTGCCAAGTCCAAATCGATGACTTGCCAGCTTAAAATCCAACTTACTAGTCCAAACAATGGCTAATCTGGTTGTTTTAGGCTTCTTTTAATGATACTATCTTTTTTAAGTAACTTTAGCAAAGTTGGATCATTGGTAGATGTAGATTTTTTTTTGGCAGACTATATTACTACTTTGGTATATCAAACTGGCAACCCCAGTGCGTAGAGGTTTACTTCCGCCTAATACCAAAGGGTAATATATAAGTAGATAGATATATAGTTGTGGATGCGCATGCGGATTAGAATATAATCTTTGTACTATATATGTGGATATGGATGTGAGATGTATGAATGTGGATGTGATTTGATATTTACATGTAGATACAAATAAGTTTTCTTGCAGGTACGGATGATGATGTAAATGTGTACATGTATGTGTACGTGTATGTGGATGTGGATGTGGTTGTGCATATGTAAATGCAGTTGTACACATGGATGTGGTTGGCCTTTTTTTTTTTTGTCCGTTCAAGACTTTTGTTATGATATATGTTTTTACTGTCTTTTGACAGTAATGACATATATCGATCATAAAGTCTTGAATTGTCCTGTTGGACAGTATGTGGATATTTGATCATCTAATCTTCTTTATTATATGTGCTTCATGATCATCTTAAATTTTCGACAGTATCTTCTCACTCTTCTCTAATATACCTGCTAATTTTGACTGCTCTTTTTGTCACTTGTATTTCATACAAGTGACTTTTTGAGAAAAAAGTAAAAATTAGTAAATAATGGTGGTATATTGGAGAAGTGTGGGGAGATGCTGCCGAAATTTTAAGATAACCATGAAGCGCATATATTAAAGAACATTAGATGATCAAATATACATGAATGGACATGTTATGTGATGTAGGTACCCTTTGTTTATGAGATTGTACGAAATCAGATAGGTGTACAGCTGCCGAATTTTGTTTAGAAATGTGTATATAAACCTATTTATATATCTGTGTCTATAAATCTATCTGTTTGTCTCTATAAATCTATATCTATGTGACTATCATATCTATCTACCTATCTATCCTATCTATGTAATTATCTATCTCGTTTAAAGAACATATATTAAAGAACATTAGATGATCAAATATACATGGATGGACATGTTATGTGATGTAGGTACCCTTTGTTTATGAGATTGTATGAAATCAGACAGGTGTACAACTGCCGAATTTTGTTTAGAAATGTGTATATAAACCTATTTATATATCTGTGTCTATAAATCTATCTGTCTGTCTCTATAAATCTATATCTATGTAACTATCATATCTATCTACCTATCTATCCTATCTATGTAATTATCTATCTCGTTTACTATATGAAGAAGAAAGAGATTTGGCCCATACATACATTTTGAAACAGATTGAACAAATAGATCAATTTTTTTCTGAACACAAATAACAAGTGCAAACTTCAAATGTCGTGGAGAAAGACTTTCTGAAATAGTTTCAGAGTTATGTTGAAGAACTGAAAAAAGCAAATGATCCTCGTTGTACTCATGAGATCGAAGTTTTGTCACAGAGACCATCAAGACTTGCATATTCACATTCGGGTTACATAGTAAATGATTTTAGATTCCGTATCAAAGACATTGATGATACTAAATTGACTCAACTGTCTGGAGTTATTGTGAACGGAACTTGAATCTAGATGTGATGGATATTATGGACGTCTAATTGATGTCCTCGAATTATCTTTTAATAATGAAAGTCATATTGTACTGTTTAAATGTGATTGGTTGGATGTTTATAAAAAAGACAGAAGATTTAAGATCGATAAGTATGAAATTGTCAGTCTGAATACACGTTTTAAACTCAACACAAATGAGCCATTTGCTCTTGCAAATCAAGTAGACCAAGTGTTCTATGTAAATGATAATACAACAACAGGGTGGATCATTCCTGTTAGAGCACAACCGCGAGATTATTATAACATGTAAGGTGAAACAGCTGAAGAAGATGCATTATATGTTGAAGAAGTTTATCAAGAAAATTTAATTGATATTCCTATTAGGAGAGAAACCATTGATGTGGATATTAGTGAAGGAATTAGCATAAGAGTAGGCGAATACTTGGAGGTTTAGGTGAAGGTAACTTTCAAGGATGTTTATTTTTTATCTATTTTTACTTCTAACTCTAATCTAATACGGTAGGATTTGAACAGATGGCTTCAGGTAGTGGCGCTCGTAGCTCAGGTAGTAGTTTCACACTCCGCAAGAAGTGGAATGCCTCTCAACAGTCTATTCCTGAGCGTTCGACCTCTCAGGCCATTGCCTATCAGCAACTTATCCCCGAGCTTCCCACCTCTCAGGCTCTTTCTACATGTCAGGCTCTTACCTCTCAGCCTGTTGCCTCTCAGGCCGCTGCGGCTCAGACATCTACATCTGTATCCACATCTTCATCTGCAATAGGTATGAATTTTAATTTTAGTCGTTCATTAAATTGATATTTTTATATTTATAATTTCACATAAATGTCTTTATCATGCATGTTTAAACAGGTCCATCTTCTACGCAGCCTTGGAGTCGGGGACATGGCCGTCGGGGCCCAACCAGAGGTGTCACCGATGGGAGATCGGAGCAGGGTCAACGATAGAACGTGCGGGTGATCAGCGGTTACGGCGTTGGTGAGAAGGGAAACAATTTTGTATTCCGCGTGGGCGTTGTGGCAAAACCTCATTGCAAGATATGGCAGAAAAATTTTGTTACTCTTCCTACAGCGAAACATGCTGCAATGTTTAGAGATCTCGATGTAACAATATTTAAAGTTAATTATATATTTGTCAATTTTGTATGACTAATTAAGTTAACGATAATGTGCAGTTGATGTATCAGTGGGACCGAACTCCCGAGACAGATAGGGAGATGCTTATGCACATGACCTCAACGCATTGCAGCTGACGCGGTGTTTTGAAGAAAAGAGTAAATGAAAATTTTATTATGTTCATTTATAATATATTTTTGTATTATTTTTTCTTATATTCATATATAATGAAGTCAAACTGAAATCATTTCATAGCATTATACGGGAAAGACTTTGGCGAATACAATTGCTTCCGTGCCGGCGGGTGTTGATCCGTCTGATTAGCAGACAATGTGCGAGAAATGATACACGTTAGATGAACAAGTAAAATAATAATGAACTTTGATAATTTATATTGATTTGTTTGATACAAATTTGACAACTAATATTTTTTTTTTTACAGAAAATTGATGATCGTAATAGGAAAAATCGCTCCCATTAGTCTATGCCATATAGGCGGGGCCGGATGAGTCACTATCAATTGAAGGATGACTTCGTAAGATTTTCATTTTATTAGTAATGTTTATATATTGTTAAGTTTTTATTACTTATTTTTTTTAATATAATTTGAACAACATCGTCTTTATCAACGTGATCCCGAGTGCCTTGAGATGTTCAAGATGGGTAGATGTAAGAATCTTCCAGACGGTAGTGAGCAATGGGTAGATGAGGAAAGTAGGAGTCGATATGTAAGTTTTTCTATCATTTGAATTATTATTTTTAATCATTCTTATTAAATGTAATATGTATCACTAATAAGAATTTTATTTTTTTTATTTTTTAGGAGAGGATGACTCAATTAACCACTTCTTCTTTGGAGAATGATGTTGGGAGTACTCCCATTTCTGCTGAGGATACATTCATTTCGGTTATGGGAAAAGATCGATCTGGCCGTGTTTGTTGTGTGGGAAGTCGAGAGACGTTACATATATGGTATGGACCGGGAGAAGGGTCGAGCTCTTCCAATCAACGGAAATTTGAGGAGCAAACTGTGGACATGCAAACTATGAAAGAAAAAATCAAAGCCCAAGGGGAGGAGATGGAGTGGATGCGCAAACAAATGGCAGACATGAGCGCATTTATGAGTCAATTTCAGGCAATGCACAGTCCTACTCAGCCTCAGATAGCTGCTGTGAATGAGGACGACGCCCAAGATGAATCAATGATGAGGGAGATGATTTTGATGGTGATGACGAAGAGTGAGCCGACGATAATTGATACATTTAGTTGTGGATGTGTAATGTGAATTTTTCGTGGATGTATTTATTAATTTTATGTGAATGTTTATTTATGCATGTGGATATACTTTTTTTATGATTTCATGAATGTGTTTATTTGAAAGTGTGAATGTGTTTATTTGTACATGTGGATGTGTTTACTTGTATATACTTGTAATAAGTACAAGTATGTATCTACAGAAAAAAAAAAAAAAAAAAAAAAAATATATATATATATATATATATATATATTTTTTGTTAGTAACTATTTGTCAGCGGCTAAGGAAGCCGTTGAGAAAAGTTTTTGTGCAAATATGTCCACGGCTACAAACCGTGGACATATAACATATTTGTCAGCGGCTCCAGTTGCTGACAAAACTTTTGTCAGCCGCTCGTTAGTCTTGGACAAAAGCATTTGTCAGTGGCTACATAGTCGTTGACATAAAGTATTTGTCAGCGGCTCATGTTGCTGACAAAACTTTTTGTCAGCGGCTATACAGCCGTGGACAAATATATTTGTCAGCGAGTTTAGCCATTGACAAATATACACTTTGTCAGCGGCTTCCAGCAGCCGTTGACATATGTTTTCTTTGTCAGCGGTTCGTATCCGTGGACATATATATTATATGTCAGCGGCTTTAAGTAGCCGTTGACATATGTGTTCTTTGTCGGCGGCTGTTATCCGTAGACATATATATTATATGTCAGCGGCTTCTGGTAGCCGTTGACAAATATATGCCAACGAGACTTTTGTCCACAGCTTTGTCAGCGGCTCAATAGCCGTTGACATAGGTACTTGTCAACGACTGTTTTGAATTTGTCAGCGGCTCTTAACCGTTGACAAATACTGTTTTCCTTGTAGTGCCAATTTCATTCCTAATTATGTCTCTTTTGTCTTGATGCCAGATATGTGTTCTGTATCTGCTTCTATGAATGAAAGAACTACTTTTAAGTGTTGGAAAAAAAGAAAATAACACTGGCAGTAGACAATATTAAACATGCACAAAATCGTTGGCAAAATGTTTCGTACCTTATTTATGCAATAATTTGCGGCAAAGAGTAAGAGAGGGTGCAACAAGCGCGCATCATAGAGAGAAAGGTTTGAGGTGGTTTTGCCTGAAATAACATACAAAGAACAAATAACACATCAAAAGAACAAATTAATAGGGGATTGTAATGATCATTAATGAAGCAGCAAGAGAAAATGTTCTGGCATCTTAGGGGTTTATGAGTGAGCGAATCTACAAAGAGAAGAATCTGCAAGCCAACAATTCACACAACTGCAGAAAGAAAGGATGTGTGTGTGCGTGAGAGAGAGAGAGAGAACCTAGTTTTGTTCCTTGAATTTTTCTGTTCAAAACACGCCCAAGATTATCTTCCATGTAGCAAGCGCAAGAGAAGTAAAGATGTTAGAGAGAGTGAATTAATAGAAGAGTAATAGAAGAGAGGGAACTGGTTTGTCTTTGGATTGTAATTAGAGTGCAATGCTGTTTTAGTAGTAAAAGATGTTGGAGAGAGAGGCTGGTAGAAGAGAAGACATTAGAGAGAAAAACCTACGTTCAAGAGAGTTACTGCTAAGGAGTATCACGGCCACGTTCAAGGGAGTTACTCGTTTTGTTTAGGAAGGAGCATCCCATGCGAAAAAAATTGAAATCATACGTATACATAGTGTGTTCCTCGCACGGGTAGCCCAAGGCATGCATCCTCAACCTGCAAGCCGTATTCCGGGGGTGCTGGAGTCGCCACGAGCGACCGTTGCCCTTCTTTGACCCCGGAGGTCACTTGGGTTAGCCACACAAGGGCAGGAAAGCAAGCAAACCTAGTCTTGCTGCAGGCCATCGCCCGTATGATCGAACACCCTCTTCTTTCTCTTCTTGCCGGCACCGATCGAGGGTTCTTCTTCCTCTTCTTGCCACCTGAGTTTTCCGCGAATCCGGGAGTAGTCTCACGATTAGAATGTGCGCACTCTTCCTCTTTTTGGCCATCTGAGTTCACCACGAATTCGGCATTAGAACGTGGGTATGTGGGGCTTCATCTCTCTCTCCGTCTCCATCTCTATCTTCGCCCGGTAAACTTTTATCTTTTTTTGGGTTGATTTCTTTTTTTTTACCACAAAAATTATCCCAGTGCGGGTCGCATCCGTTTGGAGGTCTCCTCTCTCCTCTGCTCCGAGGTGCGCACTAGAGATGGGTGTGAGAGTAGACCACAAAAAATTAGAATAGGGATCCTCTGCACGTAGGTTTAGACCAAACTCAGTCAGTAGAAAGAGAGATAAATTTCACAAAATTCCTTCATCTAGTGCTTTTTCTATTCTCAAGGAAGAATTTTTATGAGATTCCTTCTTTCTCTCTTGTATTAACTGAGTTCAGTTCAAACTCGTGCTGAAAAGATCTTCTCTCCAAAAAATTATCCCGTTAGAGTTCGCATCCGTTTGGAAGACTCATCTATCTTCTGCCCTCAAGGTGGGCAGTCACTCTCTAGAGATGGGAGAGGGGTTGTCAATGATGACATTTAACGGATAATGTAGATGACGATGAATCTGATTTCTTGACGAGTACGGAAATGGATGGTAAATGTTAAAAGTAATTACGTCTTAATCATAAGATCAGTCTAATGATTAAACTTTAAGGGCTTATATATAATGATAGATTTGTTAAACATAATTTTGACTTGACTTCTAGCTTTATTTGTATTATAAAACTTATTTTAGTGTGTTTTAAGTTTACCTGTATTTTTGTCTTTCTTAAAGAATAATTATTTTTTTAATTTAGATATGATGATAAGTACAATTTATAGGTCAATTTATACTACAAAGTTAAGTTCATAAGATTTTATTTTGATCATTAGCTATCTGATAACTGATTAATTAATAACCCTTTTCTTTTGTAAATATTACAAACAGCTAGCGGATGTAAATTATTTTATACTTCACATCTGCACCATATCCCACCTGTTGACATTCCTAGATGAGAGGAGTTCACGTAGACTCTCCCCATCCTAAGAGAGCAGAGGTATTTCTCTTCTCTATTATTTTGTGTTAGTAACCAAGCAGCTCCCAGAAGGAGGGTGAATGGGAGTGCTAAATAGAAATATAAACTTAAATTGATGGTTACAGACTAACAATGATAAATTAAACTTAGACATAGGTTCAATTTAAATTAATCACGTAGGGAATACATAAATTCTATATTGGTTTGGTCTCAATAAGCTTATGTCCAGTACATAATTGATGCAAGGATCGCACGGGAAATAACAATACAAAATTTAAAACTAATTAATGCAACAGAATAAACAACTCTCACGTGTTTTCTTTTCTTTGGTCTGTTCCTGAGAAAATAGAACTAGGAAGAATAGTTCTTCACTTTGTGTGGAATCAGATCCACATTCTTAGTTTAGTTCTGGTGAAGCGATGTTACTAGTTTTACAAATGTCCGGTCTCTAGCGATATTCACGTTATTCTTCAATTAAAGGATCATCCTCACTTCTCCAATGGGATCCAACTGATCTCAGGTTCTTCTTCTCTTTGTTGATGTCCACACCATATGAGCAATGTCTCCAATGATGCGAGAGTGGAAGCAAAAGAGAGAGAGAGAAAGGGGGCGCCCCCCATTATAGGAGACAACTAATGAGGAGAGACGGGGGGGGGGGGGGGGGGGGGGGGGGAGCTAGAGACTTTGAGAAATTCTGGATCTTGGACCAAAGTTTTCTCTTAGGCTGTTACTTATACTAGTTATGGCAATTTTTTATAAAAACTCCTGAATTTGTATAAATTTTTATTTTATCAATTGAGAACCTTGTGCATGTGACCTTCTAGGCTTAGATGTCAGTCTGATTTTGAGCTTATTAACCCTAGTAACATCTTACTAGCTTAATTATTTATTTAATATCATATATTAAACAATTATTCAATAGATTTATCATCTCATGATTAAATTGATTGAACTTTCGATCATAGTGGGTACCAAGAAACATCTAATGATCCTCAAAGGTATTGGAGTTAAGCAATCCAGTCAAGAATCTTTCTGCCATTAGTTACGGCATGACTTTAATCGTTTATCTATATAATGCTCTCAAGCGAACCTAGGATATGATTTTATTGTCAAATCCTAATCATGTTCGCTCATACATATTAGATATTACCTATATATGTCATCAAAATACTCCTTTTCTGATATGCAGTCCAGTCCTAGTTAGGGGCTTCTCAAGGTATCATTTTATAGAGTATTCTCTCTCTAACTATCAAAAAAGAATGATTCCTTATTGACCATACAATTACCTTCAAAGATAGCCCACTAAGTCTGGGTGCTTGACTATTCAAGATCCTATGATTCTGATCTAGTTCATGGCCTATTAGAAATAGAAGACACTCTGATGGGATCCTCAAGGAAAGAAAAAGATTGCAGTCAGTTTGATAATAATTAAGTGCCATTGTTTCTTCAGTCCAAACCAAGGAATCCGTTAGATATAATGAAAAATAGATCTTGCGTTGATCAGGGATTTCTATATGAAGATAAAGAATACAGACTCGAGTTTGCATATCAAAACACAACAGTACTCCACCAACAAAGTGTCTTTGATATCTTAAGTATAAGGACCAACCATGTTACTATGACTGTGAATCTCTTGGCCGATAGTTGGGTATTATGACTATGAAGAGATTCATTGTTGGATTATTTAGTGAACTTATTCACCAATGAGTACCTATAGGTTCATCTTAGTGTCTCCACACAAATGGCTATAAGACCAGTCACCCTCATGTTATGAGTAGGAGTAACCTATACAGGTTTCATCGAATATTTGATGTTCTTCTTAAATATTATCTAATTAGGAATAAGTAAGAATATATGTTTAAAGAAGATTGATCTCATTATTATGATCTCATCATAATTCAATCTTCATTACATATTTTCACAGATTTCATTAGAAAATGATAAGCACGTATTACACATAATAAATACGTTGCTTTCTATTAATTAATGAGAACAAGAATGTATAACATAGTCATGAGATTAGCTTAAGGGACACCCATAACTAACAATTCATACCTAGGCTTTTGATGCAGCCTAGTTGGCGATGACGTGGCTGGATTATGAAGATAAGAAGAAACATAAGAGAAAGAAGAGTTCGAGTGAGAATCAGACACCCTGTCAATAAAACAAGGATTACTTTCAGCACAGGAGTCAGATTGTGCACACGACCCCAATTCAGAATCGTCTTTTCGAGGGAATCAACGTGGTTTATAGCCAATTGTTTTCCAACTCAAATTCTATCGTTTAAACAGAGAGGGGATCTATTTTAGTAAACAATTGCTATTTTTGGTAACTTTTTGGATTGGGATTTGGAGGACTTAAAATTTGACTTTGAGATTGATTTTTTTGTAGAAGTTGCTTAGAATTTGGTTATTTTATTTGGTAGATTTTCATTTTTTCTAGTGGAAATTAAAATTTAACGTCTATTTATAGACGTCCCTATGTACATAATTCTAGTTGAATTATATTTGATATTTTTGACTTTTCTGGAGAATTGTGAATTCTCTTTTGTTCTTCCTCTCTTTTTGTGAGATTCTCTTCCTCTGAACCTTACATAAAAAGTACTACCTAGTTCACCAACAAGATCACTGCGTGCAAGTAGTCTTTATTACATTGATGGTTGTTGATTAGGTGCTGACATAGGCCAAGCCCACAAGGAAGAACCATAGAAGAAGAGACGAAGTTGAAGGGGAAGAAGCACATATACAGACTAGGAACACTCTTCTCAACTAGAGTAACTCAAACTTTTACTAAAAACAATTCCCTCGCTCCATATTACGATGGGGCTCCTTTACATACGGAGCACAATAGATGGAAGTTACCAACACCAGGAATTTTTGCTTAATTGAAGAATCTCAAAAAGGGGAAAATTCTAAGCAACTTCCATAACTACGGCAAGTTCTAATTCTAACTCTAACTTATCGAACAAGTCAATCAATTACTTTCCTAAAATGGGAAACAGAATCTTTTGACGGCTAGATAGAAGGGAAAATGACTGAATTTGGCCTTGGGACCTGTCGTGACAGTGATAATGATCATATGCATAAATCATGCTATACTCCTACCGACTTGGGGTCTTAATAGTCGTTTCAATATATGCGCGCAAAGTTATGACCGTTTAGTGGACAACATGCAAATTCCTCTTCAAATCATGACCACGCTCTGTCTTGAACTGATCTTGCCGTTCCAGCCACTCGATGGCTTCCCGGGCTACATCAGGTGTCGAGTTCACTAAGTGTTGATTTAATGCTAGCTTACACAATACTTGTCCTCAGACAGCAAGCACCTAGATCCTCAAGATCCGAATTGCACTCTAGGTAGTTATAACAGCCCCACAAGCTTATTCAACTATCCTCATACAATTACAAGAAGATAACAAAGTTCCACAAAATAAATGCCTCTTTTAGATAGATAATAAAGTAAATGAAGCATAGAAAGTAAAAACATAAATAGATGAGAATTGAAACTCAGTGTGCTTTTAATGCTAAAGGAGGAGTTTGGTTGATGTAGTAGCCTTCAATGTTATTTCTATGCATGGCCTACAAGTCAATCAGACTTATTCTTATTCATTTATAAATGACAATATATATTTATTATGTGTAAATTGTTTCTTTTAATGATAGTCGTATCATAGTGAAGTCCATCAATGTAGGCAATGATTGTCAGATTGTGATGAGATCGCAATAATGAGACTAAAAATATATAAACATGTATTCTTAATTGTTCCTAATCTGTAGATATTTGAGAAGGACATCGAACTTCCGGTTAGACTAGTACAGGTCACTCCAGCTCATATGATGAAGGTGACTGATCTTATAGTCACTTGTGTGGAGACACTATGTTGAACCTATAGGTGTTCATTAGGGAATGAGTTCACTGAACTGATCTGACTTGGATCGCTAGATGGTAAGTTACTTATTGTCAACCAGCTTGATCTATAGTCACAATAGCGTGGATAGTCTTCGAACCTGAGACATCAAAGACTCCTTGTTGGTGGACTTTTGAGCTTTGACCATGACTTATGGATTCTTATCTATGGGATTCTAGTCAGTCATGTGATCAGGTTCAGTAGAAGACCTCCAGAGGCGATTTATATCAATATAGAATCATTCGCTCTTAGTAATTAGAGAGAGAATGCTCCAGGTTAAATGCGTGGAAGTCCCTGGCCAGGGCGGACTCAATATCAGGAAAAGAGTTTTTTGATATTGAATAAGTGCGCATTCATGCCGAATGGGATAACCGGTTAGGGTTTGACAATTAACCATGCCTTAGGTTAACCTGGGAGCATTATACGGATGAAGGATTAAATCCACATGGTAATTATAAACGGACAGGTTCCAAGAGCGGGTTACAAAACCCCATCGTCTTCTGGGATCATACGGTGTTGCTTGACACCCAACATGATTGGAGATCCGGACGATTATCGTGAGACGGTAATTCGATTTTTTAATTAATTGAATATGAGATATTAATTTATTATAATAAGTTAATAAGGAGTTGTTGGGTTTATTGGATCGAAAATCGGACTGACGTTTAGGCCTAAAGGGTCACATGCAAAAGGATTCTCCATTTGAGATATTTAACTGGGGTTTATATTAACCGAGGGTCTTTACGAAGAACCACCATACTTAAGCCCCCCCCCCCCCCCCCTAGGGGAGCTCTCCGGCATCCGTCTTCTATGCGCCGCAACTCTCGATCGCCGGGATTTCTTCAACCGCATGACACGACGATCTCAATGGATTCAAGAGTTTGGCACAACTGCCGATTCGAATGCGGAGACGAGGATGATCGCAACAGGAGGTCCGCATAGATACCACTAGAGGATAGGCGTCTGCGTGGCTGACGGCATCGCTCATTTGGAACAAAATGAATGTGGATTCGAATCTACACAAAGTGATTTTTAAATCCCTATTTTGTGGCTTTTTGTCGAAACAGAACGGTGACGGTGAGATAGAAAATAATTTTTATTATTCTGCTGCATTCTATGATACCCCACCCATCCTTATAGTAGTATCAGAGCCAGGTTGCACTGCACTTTTTGTTTTGATCTTCCCTTATTCGAATTTTTTGTGTTATTCCATGCACAATTAATTGATCTTGTCCATCCTCCTAATTCATGTGTTGAATCTGCATTAAAACAAAGTTTTTATTTTATTTTCTCAAAGAACGGACTTGGAACGGTTCTGAGGGTTGTGTTGATCTTCGTGATGTAGAGGATGAGAAAAATCACCCTTCAAGTGCTGATGTTGAGATCCGATGTCGCAAGCCACCGTCGGCCCCTGCCAAGCCTGTCAGAGGGCTGCAGGGGGCACCGGAACCGGCGGCCGGCCTCCCTTCTCTCCTCCTCCATGCGATGGAAAGAGGAAGAAAAGGGGGGGCACGACTGGCCCGACAACCACCGGCCACTTGGTGGTGGTCAAGGGCACTGACGACGACGCTCTGGCATTGGGGTCAGACCCTGGCGTCACTGGGTGCCACCGCCCCTCCTCCTCCTTGCGCTAACCCTAGCCACAGGAGGGAGGGAGGGAGGGGTCGGGTTGGATGGGCGGACTGGGGCTGACCTGCAGCTTAGGCTCGGCTTGGACCTATTTCGGCCAGCCCTGAGCCAAGGTGCCCACATGGTGCACCTGGGCTCGGGCCAGCTCTCGCGCTGGGTTCGGACCAGGGCCGAGCCAGGTCCAGTTGGCCCGCCCAGCCACTTGGCCCCTTTATATTTTCCCCTATTTTTGGTTTCTCAAAAATTGTCAGTTAAATTGATTTTTAAAATTCAAAATTAGTTTTTAAAAATCTTAAAATTTTTACTTTCAGATTTTTAATAAAACCATTTTTTTAAGGGATCAATTTTTAGGTAATTAAGATGAATTTATCTAAGTGTTAGATAATGGTTAATTAATTGTTTGTGAGTGGAATTAACTTATAATTCAAATCATGGATTGCGTGCACATGCTGATGTGTTAAATGCTTTATAACATAGGAATTAAAGCATGCTAGAAATTAGAAGTTTTTAAAAAATTCAAATTTATTTATAATTTTGATTGGAACCCAATTTTATGCAATCCAAAATTAAATTATTTTCAAAATTTTAATTTCTAGCCCATTGTAATGCGCACTTATGTGTGGATGGTTAAAAGTTAACCGTGATCATGGATATGCACATTTGTCTGTATCATGTGATGATGTGGAATGAATGTTATGGATATGCAATTAGTAATGAGTTAATGTAATTCTATCTCCCTCCTATAATGTACTTCGCTCTAAGGCATTCTATCACAATATGTACATTTGATTTATGTATTTTCATTCAATTATTATAATTGATCGTGATGGAAGATCAAGGAGCGAGAATGATCTACAGATGCAACAGTGAAGGATAAGGAAATGTGATCCCCTGCCTAATGTTTGCAGTCATAGATGTAAATGTTATGTTAATATTTTGTGTGATTGACCATATGGTTATGGTCAAATCACTGTGCTGTCCATGACCACATCAAATAGACATGTATGATTGATACATAGTTTGTTAGTTTGATTTTGAATCAAATTACTATCTAGGTGTAGATAAATATATGCAATATATTAATTATCTATCACTTAGGATAAGACCAACTTAAAATCTTACTTAAATCTCTCGTTAAAATATTTAAGTTGTAGTGCGTTAGTTGAGAACTAAATGCGTGGCCCATCCATCATTGTAGTTTTAGATGCTTAGATCTAGATTGTGTTAGTTGTGCTGTCCACAAGACATGTCTCTCTATCTCTAGGAGTAGAACTATGTCATGCGCATGCCTTACCACAGGGTAGAGGAAGGCATTACTAGTAGCACCCGAATCTACTGTTGTAACATATTGATGGTAATGTTTAAACTATAAGTTAGTGGTTTGTTGTGCTATCCACAAGACTACTAAATTTATGGGGGCTAAATAACGATCAGATATTGCAAGGAGTTGCAAGTGCTAAGAGTTGGCTGCTCTATGATCTTGGTGTGGTTTGTTGTGATATCCACAAGACCATATCATGAGTCATTAAGATTTTGATCTCCACTAGGAGATCGTCGACGTCTCCCGTTCTGTATATCTGAGGGTTATACAGCTCGTCGAAAATTAGTGTTAGTAATATTTGATAAAAGTTCATATCATGTTTTTCAATAATTTGAACATCTGTTAATTTTAATATTTTCTCCTGTAGGCAAAAATGTTGTCACACAATCCACTCCGTGGCGTACTTGATGCTAACAAGCTAAGAGGCCCAAACTACTCTGATTGACTCACAAATCTCAAGATTGTCTTGAGATATGAGCAAATTGCTTATGCCTTGGCGAGTGAGGTGCCACCTGAACTGGCACAATAACTTCGAGGAATGGTGTTAGCCTCATCCTTCCGATGAGAAGATGAGGGGAGGACGGGTCCCACTGCGCTTGATCTGACTTATTCAGATGATTGTGATTGTTCGTTTGACTCAATCCCCTACCCATTAATAGAATAACGTTAATTACATCCTCCGAAGAGGAAAATCCTTGATTAATCGTCGAAAGAACTAGATAACACTCTTTAAAATGATAAATAAAATATGCTATGAAATGATATAGTTGATTTCGAAATGTTAATGAATTTCAGTTTGGCATTTGGAAGGAAATTCCACATTTATTCATTCTTAAGTTGTAGAGTTGAGTCTGTGGCAGGGGGGAACAAACTCACCTGTCATTTTACTTTCTTAGTTGATTTTTTAGAGAATTTGCCAAGAGAATTGATGTTTTATTTGTTCATTAATTACTAGAGATGAGAGACATCTTTGGGCCTTTTTAGAGTGATATATATGAATATGCGTATTGAGAATTCATTGAATTTTTTATGTTGGAATTCTGAAGGTTGAGTCGGCGGCAGGGAGGCGCAAACTCATCCGTCACCAATGGAAGTGCTTAAGTTTGACTGATTTTTGATTGCAAGAGGGGTGGAAGTCTTTTTTATAGTTTTTTAATTGATGTGGGTGATGCTTCCTATAGAAATAAGGACTTGATGCGTAAGTGCAGGTTTTATGGTTGAGTTTGTGATAAGGGGCTTTATTGTCATTTTATTGTGATTTTTCCAATTATCATTCAAGATTTAGGTGGAAATACTGTAACCTTTGATTGTAAGGTATGAAAAAGGATTTTGTTATTTTTTAAGTAATTTCAACGAAAAAAATAGTTCAAAGGTTTGAGCTTTCCTGTGTCTAAAATTGCAGATTTGAGGGGTGAGTCTACGACAAGGGGGTGCAGACTCAAGTGCAAGGTACTATTCTAACCATCTTTTGCATTTCAAAGGAAAAACATCTAGATCTTGTTTAATTTTTTGATTACAGAACACACATGGTTTTCTTTGGAGTTTTTAGGTTGACTTGAGTAAGATTAGAATTGGGGTTTCTAGGTCTTTATGAATTTAGTGGTTGAATTTGCAACTTGGGGGCGCATACTCAGATTTGATAGGAAATGATTTTTATTGTCTTTATGACTCATTTAGTGAATGTGTTTCTTATCTTATCTGATGATGACTTGCAGGCCTGGAGATGTCACAAGTTCTAAGAGCCATGGCTATCTAAGAAAGAGGAGTTGAACCTGTTGCATAAGGTGCGAACTCAAGTGCAGGGAGATTTTCAAGATTTGCATAGAGCTTCTTACAAAGTTGAAACCATTTTGAAGTTGGAAGGATATTCAAGATTTTCAAGGTATAGAAGTGTATTTGTGGCAAGTGTCTTTGCAGTCAATGGAGATTTGATCCTCATGAGGCAGTATACTTGGGAGGGGGTTTGAGTCTGCGCTAGGGGAGTGTAGACTAAATTGACTTTGTATTGAATTCAATTGGCTTTAAAAGGATTTGGATCTTGCAAATAGACTTTGTTTTGTATGTAATGAAGCATTTGAACTGCATTTTTATGACTTTGATGGCACCTTTGAGAGGAACCTTTGTTTATTTGTTTTTTCTTTTTTCTTTTTAAGTGAGTCCTTGGAAAATGGTGTAGACTTAGATGTGATTTCAAGAAGAGTTATCAAACTTGGTTTGTATGCTATAAAAACATCATTTTATCAAAGAGCTTTGGCTTATTATTAACCATTTAAGTAGTTTTGATATTTGAGTATGAGGCAGGAGGCGAAGACCGATCTGGTTCTTGTCATTTATGATTATATGAAGACGAGGATGTTAATTTTAGAGCTTTTTTAAGTTGTATATGTGTTTAACATCAATTACTAAGATGTTTTGGTAATAAACAGAGTCTTTCTCCTATATGGCCAGTTACTGGTCATACTGGGTTGAGTCTGGGTTGGTGGTGCAAACTCGAACTGAAAAATTGATTTTGGCAGAACCCGCATAGTCCAAGCTACAATTAACTTGAGCAATGGGTTAGTATTAATTAGTAAAGTTAAGGTAAGAAATACGGAGTCGGAGAAAACAATTTGTATCCAATTCCTGGCTAGATCCCCATGTTTATAGAGGTGCAGACTCAAAATCCTTAGCCTATACCTAGTTTCATGTTTCTTTCAACTTGAAGTAATCACTACAAGTTTTGAGAATATGATAATGAGAAATATTAGAAATTCGAATATGGCTACGTGAGACCTTTTTAAGGAATGTTCCTTGTATTGGATTCTTTCAAATAACATGATTTCTTCATACATATCATGTTCTTCTTTTATCATTTTATGAAGTATTAAAAATATTCAATAGAATGACTTCAAGATGAATCTTAACCTTTTATTAGAAGAGCATAATAGGGGTTTTGGACATTCATGAAGAACCATGCCACGAAAGGGTCCGAAGGACCATTTCCCCTAAAGGGAACATGTATGGCCATCAACCATGGGGGGTGGCTGCCAAGGATAACTCGCTGAGCGCAGTTACTCACCCAATTGGATGCCCTTGATGCCTTCAAAATATAAGGGAAACCCACAAGGAGTAACCCAATACACTTGTACATGTGGGGAGCAAGGAACTCCACCAAATCTTGAGCTGGGACATTTGGGTCATGCCATCTAAATTAACCCATATGAAATGGGAATTTAAGAATGACATTATTTATGTGAGAAACCCTTTGATGGCTCATCCAAGCATTGTCATTGCTGGCCACCCTTAATCAACACTTTTTTTAGAAGAAATATCGAAAGAATCTTAACAAATATATAACATGATTTCGATTAAAACATCGTTTGCTTGATATAATATGAACTCTAAGCCAGTTAATGCCTTCATTGGGCTACAAAGAGGTAGCCTAAGAACAAGGATCATTTAGATAGGTTGGGGAAGGATTGAGGCATCACATCGATCAAGATCACATTTAAAATCAGGGGCGCAAACTCAAACAGTAGACCTGTATTTAACTAAACATAGACTTAAAATTAAATTATGTATTAGAAAATATGAGATGAAGGGCATAAGACCTCAAAAAATATTTAAGGTATATCCTAGAGGCATCATCCAAGAAGAAATATGAGGAACTTGAACATAGAAACCATGAAGAACTTGAATATAGAGACCATGAAGAACTTGAACATGGATGAAAACACATCTCGATTTCAATGGTGGATCTTTCCTTCATAGCTCAATGTTACAGGGTTTACATCCATAGAAGCCGATCCTCAACTGGTGGGAGTCTCCCTTGAGAACCTTTAGGGCTGAAACCCTTAGCCATAGTAGGAGAAGATCAAAACAAAACCAAACCGGTTGCATGACATATAAGAACACAAACTTTGAATGTAAAATATGTGGGCTTTGAGGGATTCTTTAGGATGTTTGGCCAAGAGAGATCATTGTCCATAGGATGGATGTGCTCCCCATGTAACATAGGGAAGCCATAACATTTTAAAGAGCTCTTTAAAGTCCAAACAAACAAAAAATGTGCCCTTTAGTAATCTGGACAACAAAGAAGATTTCGGACCATAACTCCATATGTAGGGGGCTTCAAGGCTTAGGAAAACCATTTCTATGATGTAAAAAGGTTCCTTTAACCATTCCCCAAGAGAAAAGCTAACACTATAAAGTATGAAATGGCATTTGAAAGTGAAAAACCAGCAGATTCATCACATATAGATGTTAGTCTTAGGTGGCCTACAAGCCAATATGACTTTGTAATCTTATTCATTTATTAATAAAATGGCAATATATTCAATGTGTGTAAATCGTATTAATTATCGTGTCATAATGATGTCTATGAATATGTGCGATGGTGATCAGATTATGATGAGATCTTACTAATGAGGTTGATCATTTAAATACACATATTTTTAATAGTTCCTAATCGGAGGATATCCAAGTAGGACATCGGATATCCAGTTAGATTAGTACAGATTACTCCTACTCATATAATGAGGGTGACTGATCTCATAGTCACTTGTGTGGAGACACTAACGTGAATCTGTAGGTGCTTATTAGAGAATGAGTTCATTGAACTGATCCGACTAAATTGCTGGATGGTATAGTTCCTCACTGTCAACCAGCTTGATTCTATTATCGCAGTTACGTAGATGGTCCTCGGACCTGAGACACCAAGGACACCTTGTCGGTGGACTTATGTGCCTTGACCTTGGTTTAGGAATCTTTAACTTCAGGATTCTAAACATCCAAGGATTGAGTACAATGGAATACCGTCGAAGGAAATTGAGTGTCAATAAGAAATCATTCGCTCTCGGTACTTAGAGAGAGAATGCTCTAGGAAGGATGCGCGGAAATCCTTGGCCAGGGCGGACGATAATATCGGGAAAAGAGTTTTATGATATTATACGGCAGCATCTAATCCAAGTGAGTCGACCAGTTAGGATTTGGCAGTATACCATGCCCTGAGTTGACTTGAGAGCATTGTACGAATGAAGGATTATATCAACGTGGTAACTATCGACGGAAAGGTTCCAAGAGTGGGGTGCTTAACCCCGATACCTTACGGGTTCACGCGGTGTTGCTTGGCACCCAACGTGATCGGAGGCCCGATCGAATTTAATGTGCGACATTAATTCGATTGATTAATTAATTAATAATGAGTTATTAATTGATTAATCAGGCCAGTGTGGAGTCACTGGGCTTATTGGGCCATTAACCGGACTAATTAATGGGCCTAGAGGGTCACACGCAAATGATTCTTAAGACGATCGATAAAGAAGTGGGTTTTATATAAACCAAGATTTTTATGAAAAACCGCTCGGTTAATATAAAATGTAGAACGGGCTGAGCAGGCCAGGCTGCTGCTCAACCCTAGCCGCCCCCTCCTCTCTTCCTCTCTCTCTCTCTGGTGCCCCAGGTCGGGCCTGTTCACCGGGTTTGCTCCGCCGCTTCTCCGACTTCTGTCCGACGGGAAATCGACCGCGCATCGCGGCGGTCATTATGGCAAACGGCGAAAGGTTCGTGGGATGCGACGAGCGAGGAATGTGAGGATTTCAACCGTGAGGAGGATCGTGTGGACTTTGCTAGAGGCCGGGCATCTGCGCGGCTGGCTGTGTCACACCGACAGAACCAATCTGTCACAGATTGAAATCCGCGTACGGTAAGAATCGATTATCTGATTATCGATTTTGATTATTCGAAACGAGAACGGATCATCAAATTATTATTTTTTAATTCCACTACATAAACGATTAGGAGAAACGCGAGAACCCAACAGTGGTATCATAGCCAATTTCCACTCTTTCTCGTCCCATTTCGGATTCCAAACTTAATATTTTCATGATTTATTCCATGCACGAGTTTGATTAATTGCTGGATCCGTATTCATGTGATGAATATAATATAATAAGATTATTATTATTCTGCAATTTTTTAAATTTTTTTTGGGTTTTTCGTGTTCTTCGTGGGACAAAGAACGGCGTGTGTTTCGATTTTGTTCGGGCTTCCCTAAGCGTTGGGAAGGCTTGGCCAGCACCCCGGACCCTTGGGAAAGGATCATCGGTCATCCCAGAAGGATGGTCGGCATCGGACAGGGGGCTCCATCTTCTCCCTCTTCGGTTTTGTGAAAACCTAAAACCAGAAAATAAAAGGGAGAAAAAGGGCTCGGCTAGATGCTTCTAAGGGGGCCTGCCGGCGCCGAGGGTGATGCCGGCGTCGGGGGAGTCGCCGGCGGGGCCGGACGGAGTCGGACCGCCGGCTGCTAGAGCCCCTCCAACACCCACCCATTGCCGCCTAGAACCTACAAATTCTAGGGTTTCTGAAAAAAAAAAGAGGGTGTCGGTTTGGGGTGGGGAAGAAAGGGGCTGGACTGGCGGTGGGGGCCCGGAGGCCTGGCTTGGCCAGGGCCCGAGCCCTAAGGGTCTACCCTTGCAGCTGAGCCATTTTCTAAGTTTTCCCCGTTAACCTATAAAACCCCTATTTCCAATTAAACCCCAGGACCATTTAAAAATCAAATTGGATTTTAATTTAAAATTCAAAAGTGTTTTGAAGTATTTAAATTATTATTCAATTTTAATTTTATTTGGCATTAATGATTTTTAATCATTAATATTAACAAAGTGTTGTTAATAATTTGAATTAGTTATTAATTTAAATGTTAAATTAATAATTAATTTAATTGTCTAATTTAAGTGTTAAGTTAGTGATTATTAGTTAAATGGAATTAATTGTTAATTTAAGTGTTAAATTGATAATTAATTGTAATCAACTAATATAATGGTTTAATTAGGAGTTATTAATTATTGGTTTAAGAGTTAAATTAATAATTAATATTAATCCAATAATCTAAGAGTTAGATTAGTAATTAATAATTAATTTATGTTAATTATTATTTTAAGTGTTAAATTAGTGATTAACATTAATTAATTAACTAGTGTAAGAGTTAGATTAATAATTAATAACTTATTAGAGTTGATTATTAATTGAAGTGTTAAATTAATAATTAATTTAATTTACTGATCTAAGAGTTAGATTGGTAATTAATTATTAATAGTCTAATTTTTAGATTATTAATATTGTTTAATCTAAATGTTAGATTGTTTTGATTTTAGAAATATTCTAATTGCATAGAATAATCTGGAATTATTAATTTGGAGTTCGTGCACATGTGATGTGTGTTTTATATGCTTTTAAATTCGATTTAATTGAATGATTAAATTAATTAAAAGAGTTTTCGAAATTCAAAAATCAATTTTGATTAGAACCCAGTATTTTGAAAGCCGAAATTATTTATTTTGAAACCCTTTTGTTTTAGCCATGTGATGCGCTTATCTTGTATGGATTGCTTAAAATACGTCGTGGTTATGGATATGCACTTATTTAATTATTCATGTGATGAATAATTATATGGATCGTAGATGTTTAAATGAGTATATTTATTAATTGTTAATAAATAGAGGTCTGCGTACCTCTCCCTCTTATACTTCGATGTAATTCTACCTCATTCTCTCTTGTACTCCCTATAAGGCCTTCTTCTATTTACATGTAAATTTTGAATTTAATGTAATATGATCAAGGCAACCGAGGAAGGAACGAAGACGATCCACAGATGCAACCAGGAAGGCGATGTGATAAAGATCCTTTGCCTATGTGTTTGTAAGGTAGTCTAATGTAAATGTTATGTTAGATTGTGTGTGCGTTTGTCTGTTGGCTCTAGTGAAACCCACTGTGCTATCCATGACCACACTAGACATGTATGTGATACAATGTTTTTTATGTTTGATTGTGAATCAAAGTAGGTATAATATTTAGTAAATATATACGATATATTTATATATACTATCACCTAGGAGAGACCAAGATAAAAGTTATCTAAATACCCTCGTCTAAATTCTAAACCGTAACGTGAGTAGTTAAGAACTTATCGCGTAGTCCACCATCGTTATAGGATTCGAATTACTTTAGGCAGGTTTGTTGTGCTACCACAAGGCATGTTTAATTGTGAGGAGAGACTTGTGGCTATGGCATTAGATGCCTATTTGATCGGGGTAGAGGAACCATGTAGCTTTGTTGTGCTATCCACAATGGCTGCATGCAAATCTATGCTCGTCTCGTAACAATGGTTAGCTTAGACCAGAATTAGTGGCTTATTGTGCTATCCATAAGGCAATTAAATCTCTGAGGATCGAAGATATGATAGGATATTACAAGGAGTTGCAAGTCCCATGAGATGAGTGCTCTTTGATTGTATTACAGTTTGTTGTGCTATCCACAAAACTATATTGCAAATCATTGAGATTCTGATCCCCACTAAGAGACTGTCGGCGTCTCCCGTTCTGTATAGCTGAGGGTTATACAGTTCGTCGAAAATTAGTGGGAGTTAAAACTTGATGAAAAGACCATGTCTTGTTTTAAATTTTAATAAATTGAATATCTGCTAAATAGATTATTTGTCTCCTGTAGGAAAATATGTTGTCGAATAACCCACTCCGTGGCATACCTGATGCCAAACTTTCGACTAGCCTTAAATGAGCAAACAATAGGAAGAATGGAAAAACCCAAATCACACCAGTACGGGCTTGGGTTCCTTCATATATATAGTACACATGAATAAGTACAAGTTGTTACAAGAATCTCGAAAGAGATAAGAATAAAATATAACAAACATATGGTAAGCATCACAGTTGTCGAAGGACATTTCGTTGAGATTATCTTTTCCTTAACAGTCCCCTGCAAACTGAATGGGGGTGAATAGACGTTCAGTTTGGCACGAAGAGAAGAAAAACGAGGGCCCCGAAGTGGTTTGGTTAGGCCATCGGCAAGCTGATCATCTGAAGGTAAGTAGCAAACCTGTAAGTCACCACGAGCCACTTTATCACAAACAAAGTGAAAATTGATCTCCACATGTTTGGTGCGAGCTTGAAAGATTGGATTTGCTGTTAAATATGTGGCCCCAATATTGTCACACCATAAGACCGGTAAGTGTTGAAGATGAATGTCAAGTTCACTGAGAAGTGATTACAACCATCTTATTTCTGCGGTGGCGTCAGCAAGGGCCTTGTACTCAGCTTCAGTGCTTGATCGGGCCACAGTTGTTGTTTACGAGCACTCCATGAAATTAAGGATGAGCCCAAAAAGATCGCATAGCCAGCTGTGGACTTGTGATCATCAGCACTACCCGCCCAATCAGCATCACTGTAAGCATGAAGAGCCATGGTAGATGCTGGCCGAAGGAGAAGACCATAATCAATAGTGCCTTTTAAGTAACGCAAAATCCGTTTAACAGCCGTCCAATGAATGTCAATGGGAGCCTGCATGAATTGATAGACTTTGTTGATAGCAAATGTGATGTCCGGGTGGGTCAATGTGAGATATTGGAGTGCCCCAACAATGCTCCGATAGGTGGTTGGATTAGACAAAGGAGTACCTTCAGAGTGATGAAGTTGTACCGAAGGAGACATTGGTGTGCTAATAGGTTTGGCACCATCAAAATGAGACTTAGTAAGAAGATCAGTAACATACTTTCGTTGGTTGAGAAATAAGCCTTCACTAGTTGTTGTTGCCTCCATACCTAGGAAATAGTGGATTTCACCAAGGTCCTTTAAGGCAAAAGATGAGCCAAGGTTGGTGAGAAGAGAGTTGATGGCGGCAGAACTATTTCCTGTGAGGAGAATGTCATCTACATAGACCAACATATACATGACTATGCCACATTGGTTATAGATGAAGAGAGAGGTGTCAGTTTTGGAGGCTTCAAAGTGTAATTCATGCAGCTGATCACTAAGTTGCTGGAACCATGCCCGTGGTGCTTGCTTAAAGCCATATAAAGATTTGCGAAGTCGACAAACATGATATAGATGTGATGAATCCACAAAGCCCTGCGGTTGCTCCATGTAGACTAACTCGGCAAGGTTGCCATGTAAGAATGCATTCGAGACATCAAGCTGTCGAATGGACCAACGATAGGTAGTTGCAAGTGTGAGAACAAGCCGGATTGTTTTTGGTTTGACAATAAGACTAAATGTTTCATGGTAGTCAATGCCAGCTTGTTGTTTGAAGCCTTTTGCAATGAGACGAGCCTTATGACACTCCACTTTGCCATCAGCACGACGTTTGAGCTTAAACAACCATTTGGAGTTGATTACATGCATGGTGGATTGACGTGGCACCAACTCCCACGTGCCATTTTGGATGAGAGCGTCATATTCCTCTGCCATGGCACGCCACCATTCAGGTCGACGAGAGACTTGTGTGAAGTTTTGTGGCTCCTCCTCAGAGTAGGCATGGAGAAGTGCTGCGGGTAGAGGGTGTTTGGTCACCGTTAACACCTTTGGACGGCGGGTACCATCCTTTGATCTAGTGATCATTGGATGATAATTAAGTGATGATGCTGGAGCTGGTGCTGCTGTTGACGAGTCTGGGTCAGGTTGACATTGGGATGGATGAATGCAAGCCATAGGAGCGCTTGAGGATGCGAACTCATTGCTGCCATGATCCTGGGTGAGTGGAGATATACATGACTGCAACGTAGATGATCTAGGAGCTGTAGCATCACCATGTGTTTGAGATTGCAAGGGGGCTGGCTGACAGGTGCTATTGGCTGGCCCAATACTATAGCAAGAAGGTGTTGGAATAAAAGTACCATGTGTGCTAGTGTCTGTAAGTGCAGTGGAAGAAATATTTCGAAAAGGAAACTGCGACTCATCAAAGAGCACGTGATGAACAATATACATTTTACCAGTAGGAATGTGAAGACATTTGAAACCTTTGTGAGAGGTACTATAGCCAAGGAAGGCACATGCAGCAGAACGTGCCTCAAGCTTATGTTTGGCATATGGTCAAAGTAGAGGATAGCAGGTACAACCAAACACTTTGAGAGCACCATAGTCTGGAGGTGCTTGAAAGAGAATTTCATAGGGAGAATGATTACGTGAGAGAGTGGTAGGCAGTCGATTGATGAGGTATATGGCTGCTTGAACTGCATCATCCCAATATCGTAGCGGTACAGAGCCTATTGAGAGGAGAGCAAGTGCAGTCTCCACAATGTGGCGGTGCTTCTGCTCTGCAGAGCCATTCTGTTCTGGCGTGTGCAGGCATGATAGATGGTGCAAGATGCCAACTGCATCTAAGTGGCGAGATAGCGAGCGGTATTCACCTCCCCAATCAAAGTGAACTGCTTTAATTGAGCGACCAAGGAATTTTTCCACATGTCGACGGAAACATTCAAATATGCGGCATACATCAGATTTGTGGTGCATGGGAAATATCCATGTATATTTACTGAAATCATCCAAGAAATGAACATAATATCGATGTCCAACATGAGACACAACAGGGAAGGGACCCCAAACATCACTAAAAATCAAATCAAGAGGGCCACAGGATCTAGACGATGATAATTCAAATGGTTGTTTGTGACTCTTGGACACAGCACATGACTCACAAATACAATAGCTACTTTTATTTGTAGAGGGTAAACCAAATCTAGTGAGAATTTGTTGAACAATGCGCAGTGACCGATGCCCGAGGCGTGCATGCCACACGTCCATGGATGTACGCTCACCAACTAGAGCAACTAGAGCGTCTTGTTGTTGTTGAAATGGTAGTTGATAGAGTCCGTCTTTACTCTGGCCTTGCAGGAGAACTTTCCCCATGCACCGATCCTTGATGAGCACACAGTCAGGATGAAAATCCATAGAGACATTGTTGTAAGAGGTAAACTTATGAACATATAGTAAATTCTTGCAGATATGTGGAACATGCAGGACTTGACGTAAGTGAAGGGGATGACCGTGTGCAAGAAATGATGTAGATCCAGTGTTGAGAATAGGCAAACCTGCACCATTTCCCATTAAGACTTGATCCGAGCCATTGTATGTCTGGCTTAAGGAGAGATTTTGCAAGGCCCCAGTGAGGTGATGAGTTGCCCCCAAGTCTGGATACCACATGTTGTTGAGTTGTCCAGCAGCGCCATTAGGAGCAGTGGCATAGTATGCAGCTGTGGGAGGAGGATATGTGGGTCTAGAAGGCTGGTGGAAAGTTGGCGTCAAAGAAGGCGCAAACGTGTGATCAAAACGCCTATTGCAAGCAGCAGCACGATGACCCAGCATCTGACATAGTTGGCACCAACCAGCACCTTTGCCGTGGCCACGACCACCACGCCCACCACGAGAGCTAGAGGAGCATGGTCCAAGTGATGTTGGTAACAGGGGTGCAGTAGAGCCTTGGGTGGTGTGTACAGCAGCATGAACTGAGGGAAATGAAGGTGTAGTCAGAAGCTCCTTGGCCTGACGAGCTAGCCACCCCTCATGAGCAAGCATGTGGCCGTGTAGTTCTTCTAAGGACATTAATGGAGTCCGAGTAGTAGCAGCTGGTACAAATGCTTCATAGGCGGAGCCAAGACCACCGAGAACGTGAAGAAGAACTTCTCTTTCAGGAATAGGTTGGCCAATCGCAGCAAGGTTGTCAACAATGTTTTTGACTTTGCTAAGGTACTCAAAGATAGAGAGGGAACCTTTGGATAGGGTACGAAGCTGCGAATGAAGAGAGAGAGCTCGAGCCTGTGTATGAGAAGCAAACGAAGCAGCCAGTGTGTCCCATACCTTTTTGGATGTTCTCAAGCCAACCACGAGATGAAAGACCTCTTGAGTGAGTGAGGACAAAAGCCAACTAAACACCAATTGATCACATCGGACCCACTGCGCATAGGCAGGATTTGGGGATGGAGTGACCAGGTCGGTCGAAGAAGTATCAGCCGCTAGAGGAAGAAATTCTACTGGACATGGGTCCGTTCCATCCACGAGTTGCATCATATCTTGACATAGAAGAAGAGGTAAGAACTGGGCCTTCCAGAGAAGATAATTATCTTTTGTGAGTTTGAGGGGAAGGAAATGAGTAACATTGGGAAAGGGAAGGATGGAAGACGCAGGTGGTAAGGTAGCGTTGGGTGGTGTTGGAAGGCTGGTGAAGGAGGAGGTGTGGACGTTGGATGTTGGTGAAGAGTCCATGATAGAAGAAGAGGATGAGGCAGTGTTGCAGAAGGGCTCTGATACCATAAATGAGCACACAATAGGAAGAATGGAAAAACCCAAATCACACTAGTATGGGCTAGGGTTCCTTCATATATATAGTACACATGGATAAGTACAAGTTGTTACAAGAATATCCAAAGAGATAAGAATAAAATATAACAAACATATGATAAGCATCACAGTTGTTGGAGGACATTATATTGAGATTATCTTTTCCTTAACAAGCCTGAACTACACGGATTAGCTTAGAAACCTGAAGAGTGTCTTCAGATCTGAGCACATTACCTACGTCCTTGGAGCTGATCCTCCTGTTGAACCAGCATTGGATGTCCTTGAGGCAGAGATGATAGCATATGATAAAAGGAAGAAGGACAAAGGCGAAGGAGTAGTAAAGGGCGGCTGCTTCTATTGTAAACAGCAGAGTCACTGGAAGAGGAACTACAAGGAGTTTCTCAACGATAAAGCTCATAGAAAGGTGAAGCTATCGGAAGCTTCTGATATCTATATGATAGATATCAACTTGTCAGTTAGAGATTCCACATCTTGAGTATTTAGATACCGGATGTGCTTCTCATATCTACTATGATGTACAGATGCTGACAAGTAAGCACAAGCTGAGAGAATGAAAGGTAGAACTGAGGCTAGGAAACGGCAAAAAAGTTGCGGTAGTTGCTGTAGGGACAGCAAACCTCAGGCTTCTATCGGGAGACCGTCTTATCATTGGAAGATTGTTATTATGTTCCTAGCATAATAAAGAACATCATATCAGTATCTTGTTTAGACAAGATAGGATATATAATGTCTATTGAGAATAGAAGTTGTTTGATTTATTATGGTAATAAATCAATAGCTTTAGTATCTTTAGTCAACGGTCTATATCTTTTAGATGTTTCTTATTACAATCTTCACATTGATAATGCTTATAAGAAGAGTAAAAATTGTGTGAACCAAGCCTACATGTGGCATTGTAGACTTGGACACATTGGTAAAAGCAGGTTGCAAAAGTTGCATAAACATGGATATTTGAATGCATTCGATTATGAATCGTTTGCAACATGTAAGTCCTGCCTTATGGAAAAGATGGCAAAATCTCTATTTACTAGACATGGAGAACGTACCAAAGACATTTTGGAACTAATACATTCAGATGTATGTGGTCCAATGTCCACCCAAGCCAAAGGTGGCTTCTCGTACTTCATCACGTTCACCGACAACTTCTCAAGATTCGGCTATGTGTACTTAATGAAGTACAAGTCAGAAGCATTCGATAAGTTCAAGGAGTTCAAGAATAAAGTAAATAAGCAGTCAGGAAAGAATATTAAAGCTCTTTGATTAGATTGAGGAGGAAGGTACTTGAGTATTAATTTCACACAATTCTTAAAGGATAATGATATCATTTCTCAGTTGACCCCTCTATATACACCACATATGAATGGTATATCTGAAAGGAGGAATCACAACTTGTTGGACATGGTGCGATCTATGATGAGCTTTTCGGAATTGCCAATGTCCATCTGAGGGTATGCTCTAGAGTCAACAACATACCTATTGAACAGAGTACCCAGCAACTCTGTGACCTCTACTCCATATGAGATATGGAAAGGTAGGAAACCAGAATTTAAACATGTTAAAGTCTGGAGTTCTCCTGCTCATATAAAGAGGCATGATCCAGACAAGCTGGAATCACAAACTGATAAATGCAGGTTTGTGGGATATCTAAAGGAAACCTTCGCATACTACTTTTACCATCCTGGAGAACAAAAGGTGTTTCTCACCAAAAAAGCTGTCTTCTTGGAAGATGAATACCTTCTCCAGGAAGACAGTGGGAGTAAAATAGTACTGGAAGAGGTTCCAGATCCCTAAACAGCTGCAATATGATCGGATGAGATATCAGTTCCTAAATCTATTCAGGTGCACACAGATGAGCCTCCTAGATCTAGTAGAGTACCTACACTATGCGAACGATATGTGGGACATATCGCTGAAGGAGAGTTTAAGGTAGAATATAATGAGGATGATGATCCTAAATCCTACCAGGAGGCTACAGAATGCCCAGAAGCTGGGAAATGGCGAGAAATCATGAACTCAAAAATCCAGTCCATGTACACCAACCAAGTTTGAAACTTGGAGGACATGTCCGAGGGTATTGTACCCATCGGGTGCAAGTGGATCTTTAAGAGAAAGATCGGTGCTGATGGACGGATTGATACTTATAAGGCAAGATTGGTGGCAAAGAGATATCGTCAAAGGCAAGTAATTGTCTATGACAAGACTTTCTCACCAGTTGTCCTGATAAAGTCGATCAAAGTTCTACTCACCATAGCTGTACACTACGATTACGAGATCTGACATATGGATGTGAAGACTGTATTCCTCAACAGTAAGCTTGAGGAAGAGATATATATGATACAACCTGAAGGTTTCACATCCAAAGAGTTTCCAGATATAGTGTGCAAGCTTCAGAGGTCCATTTATAGACTGAATCAAGCTTTCCGGAGCTAGAACATAAGATTTGACGAGGCTGTCATGTCTTATGACTTCATTAAGAATGAAGATGAGCCTTGTGTATACAAGAAGACCAGTGGGAGTGCAGTCACATTCTTAGTTCTTTACGTAAATGACATACTACTCATTGGGAATGATGTAGCTATGATGTCATCAGTAAAGATCTGGCTGTCGAAAACTTTCTCTATAAAGGATTTGGGAGAAGCATCTTATGTATTTGGAATATGGATCTATAGAGATAGATCAAAGAAGATACTTGGAATGACCCAATTCTTGTACATAGATACCATAGTCAAAAGGTTTGGTATGAAAAATTCTAAGAGAGGTCTCATACCGATAAGACATGGAATTAATCTCTCAAAAGAGCAGTCTCCTAAGACTCCTAATGAGAGGGCATTTATAGATAGAGTACCCTATGCCTCTGCCATAGGATCTATTATGTATGCCATGCTATGTACACGGCCTAATGTTGCCTATGCTCTAAGTATTATGAGCAGATTTCAGGCTGATCAGGGCGAAGAGCACTGGAAGGCAGTGAAATGTATCCTTAAATACTTGAGAAGAACTAAGGATATGTTTTTTGTCTATGGAGGAGGTGACTTGAAACTGCAA
This sequence comes from Zantedeschia hybrid cultivar, assembly GCA_030544215.1. Classification (NCBI taxonomy): domain Eukaryota; kingdom Viridiplantae; phylum Streptophyta; class Magnoliopsida; order Alismatales; family Araceae; genus Zantedeschia; species Zantedeschia hybrid cultivar. The sequence continues at coordinate 5,125,783 of JARZZO010000013.1, read as the reverse complement.
GGCTTTACTGACTTGAGTTTCTAGTCAGATATAGATGATAGCAAGTCTACATATGGATTTGTGTTTACTTTGAATGGAGGCGCAGTATGCTAGAAGAGTTCCAAGCAAGCAACCACTGCAGATTCCACGATTGAAGCTGAGTACATCGCTGCAGCTGAAGCTGCCAAGAAAGCAGTATGGTTGAAGAAATTCATCACCGACCTCGGCGCAGTTCTCAGTATCTCTGAACCTGTTCCGCTGTTGTGCGACAACAATGGAGCCATTGCACAAGCGAAAGAGTTGCGGTCTTATCAGAAATCGAAGCATAATTTGACGCGCTTTCATCTAATCAGAGAGATCATTTCCAGAGGAGATGTAGTGGTGGAAAGAGTTTCATCTGCCGATAATGTAGCAAATCTACTGACTAAGCCATTGGCTCAAAATGTGTTTGAGCGTCACCTAGAGTCTATAGGTTTAGTACATATAGGTGATTGGCTTTAGTCAAAGCGGGAGATTGTTAATCTTAGGTGGCCTACAAGCCAATATGATTTTGTAATCTTGTTCATTTATTAATAAAATGACAATATATTCATTGTGTGTAAATCGTATTAATTATTATGTCATAATGATGTCCATGAATATGTGCGATGGTGATCAGATTATGATAAGATCATACTAATGAGATTGATCACTTAAACACACATATTCTTAATAATTCATAGTCAGAGGATATCAAAAAAAGACATCGGATATCCAGTTAGACTAGTACAGATTACTCCTGCTCATATGATGAAGGCGATTGATCTCATAGACACTTGTGTGGAGACACTTAGGCGAATCTGTAGGTGCTCATTAGAGAACGAGTTCACTGAACTGATCCGACTGAATCACTGGATGGTATAGTACCTCACTGTCAACTAGCTTGATTCTATTGTCGCAGTTGCGTAGATGGTCCTTGGACCTGAGACACCAAGTATAACGACCCACCACCCTATAATCGGGGATCCGATTACTAAATGGGTACCGAATCATTAACTTTGGAGCCAAACTAGGATCTCAATAAGTCTAGGAAATAAATGATATACTAAATTAAACATCCACATCACATCGAATTGTAAAAGAAGTGCGAAAATTAAAAGTTATTACAATTCGACTCGACTCAGCAAATAATTACATACTCCAACTGAAAAAGAAATAATTAAGCATACAGGCCATAAAAGGAAATAACAACTAAATCGGCGCATACCACGGAACAGCGGTTGCTGGCGCGCAACCCAAGGCAGCACTCTCCTCGCTACGCTTGCCTGAAACCCTCACCTGAAAACCGCAGGGGGTGAGTCCCATCGAAAAAGACTCAGTAGGGATCTTTTGATCCCCACCACCCACTCACACACCCACAAGTGCAGTACACAAATATAGGCAATTTAACTAAATAAAGCAGTAACATAATTTCGATATAAAACGCACGCATTTATAACGGTAACATGTACGATTCTGAAACTACCACGAAGTCCACAACTAGCGTCTCGGCTAAGCACACAAGTCATACGGCCGAACGCGAAAAACACCGACCCGCTAAGACCAAACAGCAACCCACCTCGGATAGCACACTGGCTACTCCGGCCTGACACGGCTCAAGGTGGTCCTGCTTCCCCTAGCACAAGTGACACTCCGAATGTACCACTCCCATACCGGTACTAGCTATACCCCGGGGTACACCAGGTGACCCTCTCTCTAGGCGTCACCCCACCACTCTCACACCGACGCCGTGTCACTCCCACACCGACACAGGGTACTTAAGCGCTAACAACTGTCACTCTAAGCCCACGATCGCACAAAATGCAACACGGTGCGATCCGATTACGTAAAATTCATCGTCCTCGAGTATGATTTCAAAACATGTATTTATCCAACCATCTAACAATGTAGACACATGTTAATTACATGCTTTAATGAGATTCTGTCTTGAATCGCGTCGCCCAAGGCCGACCTCATTCAAGACCCCTAAACTGGTTCATGTAATAATAGGCCTCGGAATATGGCCTAAATCGCGTCATTCAAAGGGGTCGCCATTTAAAAGGCGTCGCTGTCCCTAGTCGCTGTAGACATGCTAATTTTGACGTCATTTCGACTAAATTTCATATCATATAATAATGCCTCGAAATGGTATGATAATTAATCATTAATTAATTTTTATTAATCTTTTTAAGTGTCGGGTTTAACAGATGTGTTTAAGTTAATCAATTGAATTGATTTTAGCTCAAATTTGAGTTAAAATATGAAGAATTCTAAAAGACGTCGACCTGTGTGGACGCGATTTAGACTTTATTCTTATTTTAACGTTTAAATTTGAATTTTAATTAATTAATTAATTAACTAAAAGGCGTCTGTGAAGGTCGACGCGTTTTAGGTTTCCTAAGTGATTTTAACTTCTCTTCCGGATGTTTATCCTTATCTTAATTAGTGTAAAAGACGTCTACACATGTGGACGCGTTTTACCTAATAAAGATAAAGATAAGTTTTCCCGGATATTTATCCTTATTTTAATTAATCTGAAAGGCGTCAGCCAAGGTGGACGCGTTTTAGATAATTACAGATAAAGATGAATTAATCAGTATTTATCTGTCGGTTAAGATGGATAAATTCGGGATTTTTCAATGTTAATCTCGAACGCAAGAAATGCTTATAAATACCCTGCATGTTGAAGAGTAAAAAAAAAAAAAAAGAGAAGAGAATTGAGTTGAGTTGAGCCATAGCAAGTTGAAGATTGAAGCAACGTCGGAACGCCGGAGCGCTGCCATTTCCAGAAGTCGGCGTCCCTTTCAAGATCTTCATCCTTTCAAAGCTTCAACCGACTGGGCATAAGTTTTTCATTACTGCATTTTCATTTTCATCTTCATTAGTTTCATTCTTCATATTCACTTCATGCAAACACACACCACAACACAATCTTTCAAAAACCTACTTGATCTAAGGGGTTTCAAAGCCATTTAAAAAAGTAAGTTTGCCGTTTTAAATATGCTTAACATCATGATTAGTTCAGATACTGCTTCTAATTAAATTCTCATCATTGTTCCTTCGTTTTCTGTTTCTGTCTTTGCTGCACTCAACAACAACGAGAGATTCAAAAGGGGGAAATCAAGCTCAAAGCCAAAAAGACTTCTGGACGATCCTCAACCTCAAATTCCACAGCAAGAACAAAGAAGCAAAGAAAGGGCTCTCTTTCTTCAGCCGGCTGAGGAAGGGGAACCAAGGACTCAATCTTCCGCGTTTGAAAGGTAGGCGATCATATCTCTTTTGAAACTTTTTTAAGTTAATAGTTTCTGGCGATCACTGCACTTTAGTTGCTGTTTTTAATAGGTTAGTTTACACTAAACAACATAGATATTTCATGTTAATCACACGGTCATTCTAAGCACCTACAGCTTTTTTTGGCGATCACGGTCGGACTTGGTCTCGCCATCTTTTAGTTTCTTTTTGTTCTTGCTATCATCATATCGGGCACCCACGGTGCACCATTTGTGTCTCTGGACACGTCCTCACCAATTGGTGAGTGTTTAGTTTAATTAATTTCCCTCGTGCACCACGTGCACACCCCAGTGGCAAGATCTTGCCCTCCCCTTGATTAATTCAAAAAGCTGTTTTTGTGATAAAAATGATGTGTGATTGATTGTTTTTCTAGTTGTTTAGTTAGTAAACCATCCTGTTTAAAATCTGGAACTAAAAATTTTGCATGAGTCGATTGTTTACTGCTTTTTTATCTCGTTTGAGGAGGATTCAACCCAGAAAATCCTCCTGGAAAACTGTTTCTGCGAACTGAAAAACTTGTTTGATTAATCTCTGTACAACTTGTTTGATTAAATCTTTGAAAATGGAATCTAACATCATGTTGCTACGATCAGGTAGGGACTTGAGTGTGGCTCCAGACGCCATGGTTAATTACGAGGGAGATGCTAATGCCCCTCGGGATTCTGAATACAACTATGAGAGTGGGAGAGATGCTGATGCCTCCCGTAGTTCTATCCCCATTCCATATCGTCTAGATGGGAATGTTCGGACACCTCTTTTGCCTCCACGTGATCAATATCCTGATCCTCTTCCGCATGAATATGCGATCCCTAATCCTGATCTTGAGGGGGACATCAATCAGAATGATCCCTCATCCTCTGATCCTACGGATCTCATCAATGCTCTGGGAGTTCTTGCCTCCCGACTGGACCCTCAGCAGTTCGAGGCGATCCAATCTATTTTGAAGGGGAAGGCACCCATGCAGCCTGCCGAGCCGAACCCTGTGGCTCCCCCTGCTGTTCCTCAGCAACCTTCTTTTCCTCCTCCTTATATCCATCAGGCCGTGGAGGGCCTTCATATTACTTCTCGGCCAGCTGGGCCGCAGCTTTCATCATCTAGGCAACCGGCTAGACCGCAAACGCCTGCTTATCAAAATGCCCTCGGGCATGGCGGAAGCTCTGCCGGACCTCCCCTCTATTGTCCACCCTGCCCAACGTACTCTAGGCAGCAGGCCTACCAAGTACCTCCTCCTCCTCCTCCTCCCCAGGCAGATCTGACCACACAAACGCTGCTGGCCAAAATGGAGCGTATGGATGAGCAATTTAATAACCTCCAGAAAATGATGGGGGTCAAAGCTGTGCCAGAGATCAGTTTACCGAGCCTGCCAGTATTCCATCTGCCACCCTCTGAAATGCCAGTGTACCGAAAGTACAACGGTACTGGTAACCCCTTCACACATCTGAAGGAGTTCATGTATGAATCCTCTTTCTGGCAGAACGATAAGAGGTCGTTGGCCTTCTTGTTCAGGAGATCTCTAGAGGGACCAGCCCTCGAGTGGTTCTTTTCCCTGGAACCCTCAGAAGTAGAGGATTACGGTATCGTTTCACGCAAATTTATTCAACGATACCAGGACAGAGTTGCACCCTCCTTGTCTATCACGGACCTCATTGCAGAAAAGATGAAACCTGATGAGGAGTTTGTCAGTTTTGCTGACAGGTGGCGGGGTCTGGCTGAAAAGGTGAAGGATCACTTGTCCGAGTCCGAACAAGTGAAGATGTTAATTTCTAATGCCACGCCCCAGTTTAAGCTCGTCCTCTCCTTGAACAATTTGACTAACATGGCAGAGCTCTATGAAAGAGCACGGTACTGCCAGAATGCTTTCAAGGACGCTATATTCTCTAGTGTCTTTGATCCTCATAGACCTAGCAGGCCTCCGCCTCGGAAGCCTGCAGTGCCAAACTCTTCCAGCACAGGTCCGACTACTGAGGGCACGCTCTCTCATGAGCAAGTGAGTACCATGAACAATAACTCACCCCAGTTCGTGAGGAGTCAGCAGCAGTACCAGAGGCCACAGCAGCAAGGGTACAGACAGCAGCAGAACCCCCAGTACCAACAACAGTATCAGCGGCCCCAGCAGCCGAATCAGAATCAGAACCAGCAACAGCTACAGCAACAGCCACAACGGCAACAGCAGTACCAGCAACCCCAGCAGCAGCAGTATCAGCAGCAGCAACAGCCACAGTACCAGCCGCGCGCACCGCCGGCGTACCACAATGTCCCTCCTCCTGGTGACTACAACCAGCAAAGGAGACCTCCAGGCCCGAAGAGGGCAGAATACCCGGCTCTCCCAGAATCCTTGGCCGATATCTTCAGTGCTTTAATGGCGGCTAACGCCTTAGTTTTGCCAAGGGAAAAGGCCGTCTGGCCTCAAAATGCCGATACGTCCAGGTATTGCTACTTCCATAGGCAACCTGGGCATACCATTGACACCTGCTTCCAATTCAGAGATTATATTCATGATCTCAACGAGCAGGGCGGCATAGACTGGGAGGAAATGAAGAAATACATAACAGCCCTGAATGCGAGGAGACCGCAACAGCAGCAGCAGCAGCAGCAAGCAAGACCACCGGCACAAGCAGCAGCACCACCCAACATGGGCATAGTGCAGAATCCACTCCCGGAGCACCAGAACCAGAACCAGGTTGCTCCCATTCTAACGAACAGCCAGTCTGAGGCTGGTCGTGGGCAACAATGGAGGATAGAGGACTCTTCCTCTCTCTATTCAACGGGTCACGTTCAAAGTACCGCAGAGCGACTACCACGCCGCACCATCCACATACCCAGACCACAACCCGTCACCATCACCCCTCTACCCACACCCACATATCACTCGCCCTCACCCAATAACCCACTACCACTACCCACCTTCCTTAGACCCATTGCGCCCCGCACTCCTACGCCTCCATCATATACCCCTCCGCAAACCAATAACGCGCCCCTTTTACCATCTAGGCCACTATTACGCGTACCATTTCCTACTTCACCCATTATCACTACCACCTACCCAGATATGCCCCAACCATCCAGACCGCTATTACGCGTACCATTCCCCACTTCGCCAACCACTTACCCATCTACCATTCAACCCTCTAGGCCTTTAATCCGCACCGCGCCATCACCACCTAACCCAACGCCACCACCTACGCATCAACCCTCCGCATCACTTACGCCACCCGACTCTGCGGTACTCAAAGTGTCACCCGGATCCTCCACGGTCGAGGAACATGCGCTCCGGAGTGGAAGGATTTTCAACAAGGTCTTTCCTCAGTCCACAGTCAGAGACGGCCCATCACAGCCGACTGAGGAAGCCCATAATGAAGAGAGTACACCAGGCACTCAATATGACTTGTTGAAACATCTGGACAAAACACCGGCACGGATCACTGTACTTGAATTGATTAAAAGATCCAAGATTCACCAAGAAGCCTTAATGGAATACCTACAGAAGGTGATGGTTAACGAAGACGTGCCGGTAGAGAAAATTGCAGCACTACTAGTTCCTCAGGGGGATCAGCCCTCAATTACATTTCACACATCGGAACTAGCACCGCCAGCCGCCAGAAGCATGGCTCTGAGCATCACGGTCAATATCTGCAAAAAGGCCGTGGATGCATGCTTGGTTGATACAGGGGCTTCAATTAACGTTTTACCTCCGAAGACCCTGGAGCTATGCGGTGTGCCCAAGGAGAAATGGCTGCCTAGCCCCATCTCAGTTACGGCATATGACAATTCTACCCGTTCCCCTCTGGGAATGGTTTATTTAAAGGTGGAGCTAGGTCCAGTAAGTCATGCAGAGGTCGAATTTCATATTCTAGAAATCGACCCTTCCATAAATGCCATTCTGGGACGTCCTTATATCAAAACTCTTGAGGCGATTCCTTCTACGAATCACCAATGCCTCAAATTCCCTTACAAAGGACGAATTATTAAAGTGACGAGCATGCCGATCCTTGCTGCTGCTCATACATTGAATATTAAATCTGCTGTTTTACCTGGCCGACAACCTTTTCTGTCGGTATTACAGGTTTACCGTCCAGTGGCTGATCCTTTGAAAGCCGCTACCATTTCTCCATACCCATTAAATGCTATCAAAAGGGGGAAGTGCATGAGTACCCCAGGATGGAGAATCATGATGAAGAACGGCTACGAGCCTGGGAAAGGTCTGGGCACACAGTTGCAAGGCAGGACCACTCCTGTTAAAGATCATCGGGCAGTACCTGGAAGCGGTCTGGGCTATAGGCCGAGCAAACTGAAGCAAGACAGGGTTCAGCAAGAAGATGGTCAAGAAATCTTGGAAACAATGTCTACACCACTGAAAGAAGGCCGAGATCCCTTAACATGGACTCTATATACACATTTTGTGAAAGGGCCCATATTTAGTCACGACAACACGGTGGTCATTACTTCTTGTTTTGACTTCCATGACATATATGGGAGGGATTTGGCCAGACATTGTTCCGAATTACTTACGTACCAGTCCTTGGAGGCTCTGCGGCCTATGAAAAGGAGGAAATTCCATGACCCCGAATGCGAATGGTACAGGTGGTTCGACCTGAGGGACCTATACATAGCACTGAACAGACTATTTCTGGATCCTGCAGAACCCAAGTGGCCACCGCAGATTGACGAGCTAATTGAGAGCCCTGGCGCAATCTTTGATAAGCGGATACTGCTATCTGAACAAACTGATGAAGGGGAGCCAGATGACCCCTATGAAGCTGGTTATACAACAGATCTGCTCTGGAGGGGGACATATCCTTCACATGTCTTCATGCTCCATACTCTTTTTCGTACACTACTCTTGACCCCGACTTGGTCGCGGGTCATAATTGAAGATATTCCACGGGCCCCGCCCATTATGATTACTCTGCCCCCTCGAGACTTTATTCCACAACCTCCTCTCGACCTAGAGAGGATGTATGATTTGATCTGGGACATATTGCTATATGATCCCCCTAATCCTCTGGCCTTGGTGCCGCTTCCTCCGTCCGATTCCCCTTCCATTTGTATTCACTCCTACTTCATGTATAATTCCTCCGATATCCAAAAAAAAAAAACGCAAATTTTATAACAAATTCTTCCCAAATCATTATCGAGGAAACATCTTATTTGTCCGATTACACCCCATCGCGTGGGTCCGTCGGTCAAGATTCTCTCCTAGATCTACTCTGTTCCTCCCCACGGGAGGATTCCCCTGTATTTCCACCTGTATCCCAGGATTTTCATCCTGCTTCATCTTCCTTAGGTTATGATAGGCAGTTTAGTGAAGTTAGGAAGTCTAGTTTTAGGCAGGTTAGGAAGTCTAGGAAGCCTAAGGGTAGGCAAATTCCAGAAAGATACCTCCAGGATTTGGCTGATAAATGTTCCTTTTGCTCTTTAATCCCTCAGCTGTTAGAATATCCAATTCAGATGCCAGAAGATTGTACAGATGATGAGTCAGTCAATGATGGGTACGGGGTATATGAGTTAGTACATGAAAAGGACCCCATTGTTGAAGATGAGGAGGACGCAGCTGAGGCATATGCCAGTGGAGTGAAGAGATTTGATGAATCCTCAGCTGCCGTCGAAGAGCCCACCAAAGAAATAAACTTAGGGACTGAAGACGAACCTAAGGTTGTCCTCGTCAGTAAAAATCTTTCTACAGAGGATGAGAAGGCAATGGTACAAGTGCTTAAGGATTATAAGGACACTTTCGCCTGGAGTTATGAGGATATGCCGGGGTTAGACTCATCTTTAGTTGAACACAGGTTAACATTAAAGGATGGAGCTAATCCGGTCAAGTAGAAATTAAGGCGATTCCACCCACAAATGGCTTTAAAGATGAAGGAAGAGGTCGACAAATTACACAAAGCCAAATTTATTAGAGTTGTCCTTTATCCACAATGGGTGGCCAATATAGTCCCGGTTATGAAGAAGGACGGGAAGGTCAGAATTTGCATTGACTTCCGTGATTTGAATCGGGCGTGTCCTAAAGACGATTTTCCATTGCCTCATATTGATGTACTCATCGATAATACTGCTGGCTATGAGACGTTATCATTTATGGATGGATTTTCAGGATATAATCAGATTAAGCTGGCAGAAGAGGATCAAGAGAAGACTTCATTCACTACACCTTGGGGAACATATTGTTATGTCGTCATGCCATTTGGATTGAAGAACGCTGGAGCCACTTATCAAAGGGCTATGATGGCAATATTTCATGACATGATGCATATAGATTTGGAAGTGTATGTGGATGACTTATTGGTTAAGTCTAAAACGAAGGCTGAACATGCCAAAGTTTTGGCAAGGGTATTAGAGAGATCAAGAGAGTATCAGTTGAAGATGAACCCCAAGAAATGTGTATTCGGGGTATCTTCAGGGAAATTGCTTGGATTCATTGTCAGCAAACGGGGAATTGAGATCAATCCCAATAAGGCGAAGGCTATCAGAGAAATGCCACCTCCCAAAAACTTGAAAGAATTGAGAGGATTAATCGGGAGGTTACAATTTATTCGCCGTTTTGTCTCCCAGCACTCACAAAGGTGTAAGCCGTTTTACGAGCTTACCAAGCCAGGAGTCAAATTCAATTGGGACGATAAGTGTCAGGAGACATTTGATGGATTAAAGGACTATTTGGCAAGTCCTCCTGTTTTGAGACCACCATCTCCAGGCAAACCATTGATACTTTATATTTCAGTCCTGGATGATGCAGTGGGGGCTGTCCTAGCACAAGAAGATGAAGAAGGAAAAGAGAGGGCAGCCTACTATCTCTCTAAACTTCTCAACCCCGCTGAACAGAGATACACGGCGATGGAGAAAACATGTGCAGCATTGGTTTAGGTTGTGCAGAAATTGAAGCATTATTTTCTGGCCCATGAAGTCCACCTCATCGCTAGGATGAATCCGATCAAATTCCTTCTGGAGAAATCTGTTCTTACTGATAGGTTAGCGCGATGGCAAAGCTTTCTATCTCAATTCGATATCATTTATATTCAACAGAAAGCGATCAAGGGCTATGCCATAGCAGAACATCTCGCTCATCATCCCCTTCCTCGATTTGATCCAGTGCGATCAGAGTTTCCGGATGAGGAACTGATGTCCGTAAATCAAATCACAGATGATATGTGGACTCTGCATTTTGACGGAGCTCTGAATTCTCATGGAAAGGGGATCGGTATCGTTCTGTTATCACCTGAAGGTATCACCATTCCACAAGCCTTTCAGCTTGACTTTCCAGTCACCAACAACATAGTTGAATACGAGGCACTTCTTGCTGGTCTCGAGGCTGCTCATTTCCATGGTGTCACTAAACTCAGGATTGTGGGTGATAGCCAATTAATTCTTCGCCAAGTGCTGACCAAGTATCGAACTCTTGATCCCAAGCTTAAGCCATATCAAGAACTTACTTCTGCTTACTCAAAGCTTTTCACAAAGTTGATCTTTGTCCATGTCCCTAGAAATCAAAACATCCTAGCTGACGCTCTAGCTTCACTTGCATCTTCCCTTGATTTTCCTATCAACAAGCAATCTGAATCAATCATAGTTCATAGGCGTCTTTCACCTGCCGTGAAAGATCCTTCATTTCTTAGAACTAAGGAGAAGTTGCTGAAGAAATTCAGAGATGGGAATATTGTGGAGAAAAGAGAAATCATGTTGATGGAGCTGTTAGAAGAGATGGATGATGAACAGAAGCCATGGTATTATGAAATTGCAAAATATTGTGAAGATCAATCGTATCCTGAAGAAGCTACAACTGAGGAAAAAAGAGCTATCAAGAGAGTTGCTCAACGATACACCCTAGTTGGGGGAGCACTGTACAAAAGAGGTTTTGATGGAGTTCTTCTGAGATGTTTAGACGAAGATGAGCTTTGGAAGGTTATGGAAGGAGCTCATAGTGGAGTTTGTGGTGGCCATGTCAATGGACAGATGCTAGCAAAGAAGATCCTTAGACAAGGATTTTATTGGCCAACCATGGAAGAAGATTGTGTAGGATATGTCCGTAGGTGTGCTAAGTGTCAACTTCACGCCGACAAAATTCATTCTCCTGCATCTTCACTCCATCCCGTTTCCTCCCCATGGCCTTTCTCCATGTGGGCTTTCGACATTATTGGACCTCTTGGTAACCCAGATTCCGGCATCAAGCAAAAATCTTTCATTCTCACGGCAACGGAATACTTCATCAAGTGGGCAGAAGCTGAAGCATACGTGGAGATCAAAGCATCAACCGTCTGCAAATTCATCATGAAGAACATCATCACAAGATTCGGAATTCCAAGTACCATCGTCACCGACAACGGACCGCAGTTCGTGTCACAGGAATTGAAGGACCTCTGCAACAGGTATAAAATTGCATTGCATCATTCATCTCCTTATTATCCGCAAGGCAATGGCCAAGTAGAGGCAACTAATAAGACTTTGATAAAAATTATCAAAAAGACGTGTAAATCTAACAAATTCGCAGATTGGCCAGAAAAATTGGTTGAGGCTCTATGGGCCTACCGAACTTCAATCCGCACGCCTACTGGGCAGACTCCTTATTCCTTAATATTTGGAATGGAGGCGGTAGTTCCATATGAGATCCTTATACCGTCATTAAGAGTACAATTGAACAAGGAATTCTCCATTGATGAACATCGTTCAGCACTTCTTGCTCAATTGGAACTTTTAGGCGAGAAAAGATGGTCAGCTGCTAATCATGCAAAAGTTTATCAAAACAGATTAGCACGTTTTTATCAAAAGAAAGTCATTAAACGAAAGTTCAAAGTCGGTGAAATGGTCGTTAAAAGAATTTTTGTAAAACCTGGTGGTCCGCGTTCTAAGCTCCAACCCAACTGGGAAGGACCTTATGTTGTATCGCACGCTTATCCTGGTAATGCTTATCGTCTTATTAATGCAGAAAGAGAAGAACTAAATCATCCCTGGAATGGTTTACATCTTAAGAAATACTACCCTTAGGTTAAAGAGTCGATCAGTATGGTTCAAAGACCAGAGGAATCAGAAAATTTATAAACTCAAATTTCTTTGTTAGTCTGAATAATTTAACTTCAAACCCATTACTGCACACACTGACACGTTTGATTCGTGAGTAACAAGAGATGACAAGGCCTAAAGAATATCGAAAGCTTGACCGAAAGTGTAAAGTACAAATCATTCATTTTTAAAGAAAAATTCTGTTTTAAACTCGGCCCATGGTGTCGGAACGAGGCTTAGAATAGACTACCAAGAATACCCGCCATTTTAGTAGGAGGCCGTCATAAAAAAGGGGGAGATCCGTCCCGAAAAAAAAAAAAAAAAAGGGCAAAAGCCAAATGTCAAAAGGACAATACATTACAAACGTTACATCAAGGCCATGAAATGAAACAAAAGGGAACGCAAGGTCGATAAATACCCCGGAAAGAAAATGACCGAACTCCAACGGATATTAGGGTAGGAAAGGAACATCTTTTTAAGTCTTCGGAACCTTCTCATGGGCTTTCTAAATTTATTCATCTTTTCTTTCTAAAGAGATGTACTCCAAACTTAAGGAATGGCTTAGATTGACTAAGGGTCAAATCATCAAATGGAATCACGAATAAAAACACAAGTACAAACACGATGGGTTTAAGTCAAGTTGTTAAAGAACAATTTGGAAATTAAGTTAATAAATGAATATGATCTTTTGATCCAAGTACCATGCTGATCTTTTAGTCAAAAATCAAAAAAATACATATGTCAAAAATCCAAAAAAATACATACATCAAAAAAAAAAAAAAAAAAAAATACATATGTCAAAATTCAAAAAAAGGCATATATTTCAAAACCCCAAACAAAAATGAATATTTCAAAACAACAAAAATATTTCAGTTAGCATCTGCTTGTTGCATTTAGTGTGTTTCATTCTTTTATTTTCAGTGAGCATCTGTCTGCTTGTATGTTGCACTTTGCTTAAGTTTGATTATTCTCATTACCTTTGTTAATAAAGGCTATGCCCCTTGACCATTTATTGAAGAAAAAATTGATTGACCATTTATTTGGCCAGGCAAGGGGCTAAGCCTAAACAGATACTTAACATGTTTGTTCAAGTTGTATACAGGACACAAGGCATTGGTACAGTTGGAATTCAAGTAGAGAACAGCCAGAAACCTGTTTCTGAGATTCAAGAAAGCCTGAGTAAAGCTGGAAATGTCAAGAAAATCCCTTTGTGGAATTCAAGTCCTGACCGTGGCTAAAAAGACGGTTATTTCTATCCTTGTACTCTTTCCATGTAATTATTTGCATTCGCATTATTATATGTTAAATATTTATTAGATTATATCAAGGACCTTGTGGTTTTGATGAAACTGGAATTTAAGTTCCCTTACAACAAAAACAGTGATAATTCCAGAGAATTCTTAATCGCACGGATAGGCCGTTGGATTGTTAATTAGTGAGGACGATGGTTCCACTTTTGTGAAACGGTGCGTGGATAAACGAGCTTCGGCTTAGCACTGAATTACAAGAGTTGGTATCTTGACTCATTAATAACAATTTAACAATATTATCCTTGATTAATTTATATTTTATTTGACTTTATATTTTTCTTTTAGCCCAGCATGCATCATGTAGGACTTTGAAATCATTGTAATAAGAATTAATTATTGATTAAGTTTCAGACCATTAATTAAATAATTTCAACATGATATGAAATATTCCATTCTGAATTGAGTATCTTGATTATCTTTGAGGTTCGCCTGAAGATATCCTTGGAATTCTATCCTTGATTGGATTCTTTATCCAATATTCTTGTTTTCTTTTAAGATCCATCATGGCTGTAGCACGTCCACATTGGCTGGCAAACGCTCCCCATGATGAAACCTGCAGTGTCTACGACCTGGGGTACTTCCCACTCCGAGGAGGTTGATCAACCTTATTTTATTTCCTTGTCTACTTCATCCAGACAGGATTAATTCCATTGATCTCTTTGAGCTATCTTCATTGATAATTTTGAGAAAAATTCCAATCATGTGATGTTAAGAGCGTGTCTCATCACACCTTGGCATCACCTTTTCAGTACATTCCATTCCATTTCACTCCCTTGCAAAGACGATGCCAAGGTGAGGCAGCTGTAGACACGCTAATTTTGACGTCATTTCGAGTAAATTTCATATCATATAATAATGCCTCGAAATGGTCTGATAATTAATCATTAATTAATTTTAATTAATCTTTTTAAGTGTCGGGTTTAACAGATGTGTTTAAGTTAATCAATTGAATTGATTTTAGCTCAAATTTGAGTTAAAATATGAAGAATTCTAAAAGACGTCGACCTGTGTGGACGCGATTTAGACTTTATTCTTATTTTAACGTTTAAATTTGAATTTTAATTAATTAATTAATTAACTAAAAGGCGTCTGTAAAGGTCGACGCGTTTTAGGTTTCCTAAGTGATTTTAACTTCTCTTCCGGATGTTTATCCTTATCTTAATTAGTGTAAAAGACGTCTACACATGTGGACGCGTTTTACCTAATAAAGATAAAGATAAGTTTTCCCGGATATTTATCCTTATTTTAATTAATCTGAAAGGCGTCAGCCAAGGTGGACGCGTTTTAGATAATTACAGATAAAGATGAATTAATCAGTATTTATCTGTCGGTTAAGATGGATAAATTCGGGATTTTTCAACGTTAATCTCAAACGCAAGAAATGCCTATAAATACCCTGCATGTTGAAGAGTAAAAAAAAAAAAAAAGAGCAGAGAATTGAGTTGAGTTGAGCCATAGCGAGTTGAAGATTGAAGCAACGTCGGAACGCCGGAGCGCTGCCATTTCCAGAAGTCGGCGTCCCTTTCAAGATCTTCATCCTTTCAAAGCTTCAACCGACTGGGCATAAGTTTTTCATTACTGCATTTTCATTTTCATCTTCATTAGTTTCATTCTTCATATTCACTTCATGCAAACACACACCACAGCACAATCTTTCAAAAACCTACTTGATCTAAGGGGTTTCAAAGCCATTTAAAAAGTAAGTTTGCTGTTTTAAATATACTTAACATCATGATTAGTTCAGATACTGCTTCTACTTAAATTCTCATCATTGTTCCTTCGTTTTCTGTTTCTGTCTCTGCTGCACTCAACAACAACGAGAGATTCAAAAGGGGGAAATCAAGCTCAAAGCCAAAAAGACTTCTGGACGATCCTCAACCTCAAATTCCACAGCAAGAACAAAGAAGCAAAGAAAGGGCTCTCTTTCTTCAGCCGGCTGAGGAAGGGGAACCAAGGACTCAATCTTCCGCGTTTGAAAGGTAGGCGATCATATCTCTTTTGAAACTTTTTTAAGTTAAAAGTTTCTGGCGATCACTGCACTTTAGTTGCTGTTTTTAATAGGTTAGTTTACACTAAACAACATAGATATTTGATGTTAATCACACGGTCATTCTAAGCACCTACAGTCGCCTAATAACGACAGAAACAAAGACAGGCCTCGGGGTGATCTGAACTTAAAACGCGTTGTGAGCGGAAGTCGCCGTTTAAAAGGCGTCGCTGTCCCTAGATGCTCATCAGTCTAGACACAGAGTATGTTATCTGGGCTAAATCGCGTTGCGGGTGGAAGCCGCCTTTTGAAAAGGCGTCGCTGTCCCCCGACGCTGTTTAACCCTCACGGACAGGTTCTCCTTCCGCCATCCCCTAAGTCACAAGGCGGGATTTCTCCCCCAAATCGTACAAAAAACACCCCAAAGTAGAGGGGGAGGAGGAGAACCTAAATACCCATTTAAAGACCCCAAATTCTCATTACATGCAATTAGTGTTTTCACCCCAAAAACCCCCTAAACATGCTCCCAAGACGGAAAAAATATGGTTTTAAACAAAATACAACGGGGATCGTCACCCTACCGGTTACTCGAACGCCTCCTAGCTCCAAGCCGCCAACCCGCCTCGCCACACGCCGCCGCTAGTACCGCCGTGGACGCCGTTACTCCGCCGGGACATCGGCCGCCGTCCGGAGAAAATGCGCCGCGGAGGAAGTGGTGGTGGTAGTGGAGGAAGTTGGGAGGTTAATGGAGTGGAGGGAGAGGAGGAATGGGAAGAGGAAAGGAAGGAGAGGGGGAAATGGAGCTGGAGGGTCGGAGGGAAGAGAGGAGAGAGAAGAGGAAGGAGAGAATGAGGGAAAGGAGGGAGGGTTCACAGGGGCAAACAGAAATTGGGAAAAACGCGTCGTCCAAGCCCAACATCATTCAAATGACAAGTCCGGGCCGTACTCTAACAAACCAGGGTCGTACTCTAAATGGCGTCGTCCATACAAGACGCCATTTAGACGATATGACCTGGGTCGTACTCTCGCGGCCCAAAACTAACCCACGTGGCGCCCACGTGGCATAACTTAAAACATGTCCACATTGCTGGACGCCGTTTGAACTGTGTCTCGCGAGCTCGACGTGAAAAAGAACACAAGCCCTAGCCCCGCAAGGGCCCAAACCGAGGGATCCGACTCCGAAACTAACCCAATAACCGGATCCGAAACCTCAATCCTTACACCAAGGACACTTTGTCAGTGGACTTCTGTGCTTTGACCTTGGTTTATGAATCTCTAACCACGAGATTCTAAATGGCCAAGGATCGGGTACAGCAGAGTACCGTCGAAGGAAATTGAGTGTCAATAAGAAATCATTCGCTCTCGATACTTAGAGAGAGAATGCTCTAGGAATGATGCACGGAAGTCCCTGGCCAGGGCGGACAATAATATCGGGAAAGGAGTTTTCCGATATTATACGACAGCATCCAATCCAAGTGAGTCGACCAGTTAGGATTTAACGTGGACTTCGCTAAAGGTCGGACATCTGCGCAGCTGGCGGTGTCACACCGACGCAACCAATCGGTTGCGGATTCGAATCCGCGCACGGCAAGAATAGATAATCCGATTATCGGTTTGGTTATTCGAAACGGGAATGGATCGTCAAATTATTTTTATTTAATTTCGATGTGTGAACGATCTAGAGAAACGCGAGAACCCAACAATAGAAACATAAATCTGAACTTTATTTCCTTTAAATATAAACTTCAAGGAGAAACATCAAGAGGGAGATAGAAAGTATTGCTATCATTCATTGAATTGAAAGACTATATAAAGAAGAAACATAAAAGAACCCCATCTCCAATCCCCATTCTACCTTGGCGATTGGATGGGGAAGGGGACAGCCCCTCAATCTCTTCTTCCTTCTCTCTTCTTTTTCTTCTCTTCCTTTCTCCCTAGCTCTCTCTTTTCTTTTTCTCTAGCTTTCTCTCTTTGCTTTGGGGTTGCTGGAGATGGAGGGGAGGAGGAAGATGAAATCCTCTTTGCTCTCTTCTGCTTTCTTTCTTTTTTCTTCTTCTTGCTTTGGGTGGGCTTGTGTCTCCAACCTTCTCTTAGTGTAGAATCTCTTTTCTTTATAGATAGGCCATGCATAGCTTTTGAGGGGTACTTTGGGTATCCATTTGCCTAGGGATAATAAGGAATATGCCTCGATAATAGGCCAACCAATGGAGTAATAGCATTTGGAGGATTTTCATTGGTTGCTTTCGCTTTTCCCACCTACCAACTTCTAGAAGCCTTTTGGCTATAGGGGGGATCATTTGCTTTCTTCTTCTCCAAGCCTAGGGCAAATTGGACATGAGCCAAGAGGGTGTAAAAGGGTGTGGGAAGTCATGTGTGGCCTTTTGTGGGTTGCCTTTCCTTTGTTTTGCAGAACCCACACAATTGGGCTGGTCCAACCTCTATTGGGCCCAAACTATCATAGTGGGAATCTCTTTAAGCACAAGGGGGATGGGCCTATTGCTGCCCACATTAATTTTCTTGTTTGAGCCCCTTTTAATATTCTCGGGCTTTAACTTTGTCACAATTTTGGTGACAACAACACCATATATATAGACAAGACAATAGTACACATTTATACAAACAAATTCAGCTAGTCATAACCTCAAAGAGAGAGCATTCGAGCTGTAACTAAGAGTGTGACTCCAATTAAGACACACAATAGAAATCATCTACTCCACATTACTGACAAATTAAAAACAAACCGTATCGCTTACGCATCATGTTAATCATATGATTAATACATCTTTCCAAGTTCATCTTTTCATCATGCATCATTAAAAGGACAAGTAGTCTTGTTATCCGGCATCCACCACCATAATCGATCGGTATTAACCCTCATTGCATGATAAACCACCGAAGACTTGAAACTAGTACAAGCAATAAAATGAGACACACTCTTCTTTCATGTTTATCACTTCATTGCACACCTTTTGGCTTTTTTGTTCAAATTAAGGGAAGGCAATGTTAAGGATAAACATAATTAGTTCCCCCAGCCAAAGAAACACGTCTTGTTGTTATCCCTTCACACGGTGTGGTGAGTCTTAGTTGTAACAATGTACCACTTGTAACCATCAGAGATACGTGTATATATATATGAGAATCCCATAGAAGGGACAACCAATAGCCCAACATTCTTTGGCTTTACATGGTATCAGAGCCAGACGTTTGGTATCTTCTCTGTTGTTTTTTTTTTTTTTTAATCTTTCATTCCAACGTCATGGCTTCTTCTGAATCCACCATCACATCTACTGCCGCCTCCCTCCCAATATCCTCTGCTCCCTCTGTTTTGCTGCCCTCTACATTCTCGGCGGCCTCCCTACAGATCCCCAATGTCATACATTTTCTTCCCCTTAAGTTATCAACCGATAACTACCTATAGTGGAAGACTCTAGTTTTTTCCCTTACTCTATTGCCATGATCTAATGGGCATCATTGATGGTAGCGATCCTATCCCTCCCGAGTTTCTGGATACTCCTGCCTCTTTTTCTGGCGATGTTACCTCTGCCCCATCCCTTAATCCCGAATACATCAAGTGGAACAAGCGAGACCAACTTGTGCTTAGTTGGATCTGCTCCTCTCTCACCGGCGATCTCTTCAAACTAGTTGTCAACAAAAAGCATGCTAAAGATGTCTGGGATGCTCTTGCTACCTCTTTCGCTTCACATGCTCAAGCACGCGGTCTGCAACTTCACTCCGAGCTTCGCACAATCACCAAAGGTTCGCTTTCTGTCACTGAATATATCAACAAAATCAAGGATATAGCAAATAATCTGTCAGCTATTGGCCAACTTGTTCGAGACAATGAACTCCTCCTCAATGTTCTTGGTGGCCTTGGCTCTTCCTATGAGGCTTTTGTGCCCACTGCGACCACACGTTCTACACCCATGTCTCTTGAAGAACTCCATGGGCATCTTCTCGCACATGAAGGTTGGCTATCTCGACAAACTTCTCAGTTACCTTCTACTACTACTGCATTTCCTGCTGCCAATACCGCTACCCGATCCAACCCACCACTGCTACCCACCCCTGGCTCCCAACCCCCTCGCCAGGGCTCCAGCCGTGGAAATCGTGGTCGTGGATGGGGTAGGGGATGAGGATCGCAACGTACAATGGAAGTTTGTCAACTTTGCCAAATGCCTGGCCATGTTGCTGGAAATTGCTACAAGAGGTTTGATATTTCGTATGTGCCTCCTTCCCATCACTCTTCATATAATAATAATTCTATGATGTCGCGGCCGCCACCCATGATGCAATCTCCTCGAACTGTATCTCCTGCACCACTGGCATACTATAGGGCCCTGTCTACTATGCAAATGCCTCTATCCAATATGTGGTATCCAGACTCTGGGGCAACACATCACCTCACTGCAGATCTACAAAACCTCAATCTCCAACGCCCATATACAGGCTCAGATCAAGTGCTTATAGGAAACGGCCAAGGTTTGCCCATCCGCCATATTGGCTCTTCTGTGTTCAAGCAGTCTAGCTCTTCTCTTTATTTAGATCACATCTTACATGTGCCCACTATTTGCAAGAACCTTCTCTTTGTTCAGAAGTTTACTACTAATAATAATGCCTACAGTGAGTTTTATCCCGATTGTTTATATGTTAAGGATCGCTAGACGGGCCATGTTCTTCTACAAGGCCAGAGTGATCGCGGGCTGTACCAGCTGCATCTTGGGCGTCCTACTCCCTCCGCACAGGTCAACTTTGGTGAATGGGCATCTCTTGACACATGACATGCGAGACTTGGGCACCCTAATATGAAACTAGTGCAATCTATTCTCTCACGTTTTGGTCTTCCCTCTAGTTCAAATAAAACTGTCTATTCAATTTGTGATGCATGTGCTACATCCAAACATCATAAATTACCATTTTCCCGCTCTTGTAAGCGCTCCATAGTGCCTTGGGATTTAATATTTAGTGATGTCTAGGGCCCTTCACCCATTATTTCTCATGCTGGTTTTCGTTATTATGTGCACTTCTTGGATGATTATAGTAAATACACTTGGATATTTCCTCTTAAATCAAAATCCGAAGTGTGCTCTGTCTTCGAACGATTTCGTCACCATGTTGAGCATTATTTTGGACGACGTATCAAGGCTTTTCAATCTGACTGGGGCAGCGAGTATCGATCTCTTTCTCGTTACTTGGATGAGTCTGGTATTGTTCATCACATTTCATGTCCATACACGCATGAGCAGAATGGCTCTGCAGAGCGTAAGCATAGACATATTATTGAAACTGCCCTAACCCACCTCAATAATGCCTCTGTGCCACAACAATATTGGGATGCTGCTGTCTGTACTGCTGTATATCTTATTAACAGAATGCCCACGTCACTTCTTCATAATAAATCTCCGTATGAGATGTTATTCACAAGCACACCAGATTACTCATTTCTTCGTACTTTTGGTTGTGCTTGTTATCCTCTGTTGAGACCATATGCTGCTCATAAACTTGATCCTCGGTCGACTTGTTGTGTATTTTTGGGCTACAGTCCTTCACATCATGGCTATCAATGCTTACATGTTCCTAGTAGAAGAATTCATATCTCACGACATGTTTTATTTGATGAGCACAAATATCCTTTTCGAGATATGATTCATGTGTCTCAATCTTCAGCACAAGAGCAGGGTGTCTTTGTCACAGTGCCATCCTACTTGCTCCGCAATGGATCTCTTAGTTCTCCATTTGAACCTATTCAGTCTGGCTCACCTTCTAGTGCACCCACCCCTGCACCTCCTTTCGCTTCAGCTCCTACTACAATTGTTGCATCCAACCAACCCACCACAGATATTACTAATGAGACTGGACATTCTACTCACTCTTCTGCAGCAAACATGACAGGGTCTTGCCATCCGATGGTGACTCGTTCTCGAGATGGAACCAGACATCCCAAGCTATACTTAGCAACCAAACATCCACTCCCACCTATTGATTTGCATGCCTCGGTTCCCGTAGAGCCAAGTTGTTTCTCACATGCCTCTCTTCATCCATAGTGGCGACGTGCTATGTCCGATGAGTACAATGCATTACTCAAGAATGGGACCTGGCGTCTTGTTCCTCGAATACCATCCATGCATGTTATTGATTCCAAATGGATTTTCAAGATAAAACGTCATGCCGATGGATCTGTTGAACATTATAAGGTGCAACTTGTAGCTAAGGGATACAAACAACAGGAGGGCATTGATTACCATGACACATTTAACCCAGTGGTAAAACCCACGACAATCTGGTTGATCCTTACTTTAGCTGTTTCTCGCCAATGGTCAATCCGTCAACTTGATGTGTCTAATGCATTTCTTCACGGCGATCTACATGAGGATGTGTTTATGTCTCAACCACATGGCTTCATTGATACAAATAAGCCAGATTATGTTTGCCATCTGCGCAAGGCTCTTTATGGACTAAAGCAGGCCCCACGCGCCTGGTTTCAACGACTCAGTGAATGCTTGGTCAGTCTTGGTTTTACTTCTTCCAAAACTGACACCTCTTTATTTACTTTTGATGATGGCTCCACTATACTGTATATGCTTATTTATGTTGATGACATCATTGTCACGGGCAACAATAATTCAGCCATCTCTTCTCTAATTACCAAGCTTGGGAATGTCTTCTCCCTCCGAGACCTTGGCCCACTTCATTTTTTCCTAGGCATCGAAGTTCATCATTTTTCTGATGGGCTTCTTCTTTCTCAACGTAAGTATATTGTTGATTTGCTAAAAAGAATGAAGTTGGATGGTCTTAAGCCCGTACATACTCCCATGGCGGCTTCTACAATCCTATCTGCCATTGATGGCTCACCCCCAACCGAAGATCCTACTCAATATCGAAGTATTGTTGGTGCATTACAATATCTTACCATGACCAGACCTGACATTAATTTTGCTATCAATAAGGTCGGCCAATTTATGCAAAATCCAACAGAGGTACACTGGTTGGCCGTCAAAAGGATCTTGCGGTACTTAAAGGGCACCCTCGATCATGGGCTCCTAATTCGCCCAACATCCCAATTGCAACTTTATGCTTATAGTGATGCGGATTGGGCAGGGAACCATGATGATCGCAAGTCCACTGGTGGTTTTTTGATCTTTCTTGGTTCTTCACTAATTTCATGGAGCGCTCGTAAGCAGCGGACTGTTGCTCGTTCAAGCACATAAGCATAATACAAGGCTTTGGCTGATGCTACTGCTGAAATAACGTGGCTTCAATCTCTTCTCAAGGAGCTTCAAATTAACTTGGCTAATCCTCCAGTTCTTTGGTGTGATAATATTGGGGCTACGTATCTCACTGCGAACCCAATTTTTCATGCTCGCATGAAACATGTGGAAATAGATTTTCACTTTGTTCGTGATAAGGTTGCCAAGAAAGATCTAGATGTTCGATATCTGTATTCAAAGGATCAACTTGCCGATGCACTTACAAAGCCACTGCATGGACTAAGATTTCAAGAGCTCAGAGACAAACTCAACGTTCTCAACACGTTGCGTTTGAGGGGGAGTGTTAAGGATAAACATAATTAGTTCTCCCAGCCAAAGAAACACGTCTTGTTGTTATCCCTTCACACGGTGTGGCTGAGTCTTTGTTGTAACAGTGCACCACTTGTAACCATCAGAGATACGTGTATATATATATGAGAATCCCATAGAAGGGACAACCAATAGCCCAACATTCTTTGGCTTTACAGGCAACAACTCCATAAGCAACAACAAGAATATCCCTAGGTTGCTTGCTGCATTAATTAACTAATTAGGAGTAGTCAGCATAGATTCATCGACACTTAATCTTTGTTAGAGGAAATCGACTAACTATTACAAAACATATGGACATTTATTTCCATTAATATGTGCATTGTTACTGAGAGAGTGAACTATGTTGACAATGGATACTCCTTGTTCTTAATCATAATTTGTTGTTGTTGATGCTATGTGTAGTGAATGGATCATAATATAAACATGGTATTCCATTATTTCTGCATTTGTGAATACACATGCGAATGCTCGTTCCTCCACCACAACCACTAACCATAGATACACAGGTAGAAGGCTCCTCTCGCTCATTGCTGCTTAAAGGACATGAGAGGATCATACACATCTTGTTTGGCATTGACACCCATGACGAAGTCCATCATAATTTGTTGTTGTTGATGCTATGTGTAGGTGTATAGAGCATACTATAAACATGCTATTCCATTATTTCCCCATTTGTGAATTCACATGTAAATGCTTTCTCATCCACCACAACCATTAACCATAGATATAGAGACAAGGGAACCCCTTGTTCATTGCTGCTTAAAGAAAGACATGAGAGGATCATACACATCTTGTCTGGCATTGACACCCATGATGAAGTCCATGTGCGCATAGTTTTCCAGGTACTGAACCTTCTTGTTTGTACCTTGTGACTTGAGGATCTCCAAAAGGTGCATTACATCTTTAATGTCGGAGAGTTCGTCCAGTCCTCCGTAGCTGAGGAAAAGAGGGAGGTCTGCTGGGATGTCCGAGATGTTGTAGGATGGTGGATTCAGATGACCATAGTGCCTCAGATTGCCTAATTTTCCATAATCGTACTTTGATATGGTACCTGTTCGGGTCACTGCAGTTAAAATCGAAATTAAGGCTAGTTAAATCTCAAATTTGTAGACAGAAATGGGGATGATTCTAACCGTAATATGAACGTATAGTATATGTTGATATATAGTTCACATATAAGAAGAGAAATCGAGGGATGAACAAGACGAACACTTGTCAAAAATGAGATTAGACATAACATGATTTCCTTGTAATATTTGGGATATAAATATTGTGGTGTCTTCGTCAAAAGCAGCTTACTCTGTGCCAGGTGCACCATATTCTTGGTCGCAGTCGGCTGAGGTTCGTGTTGCAGGAAGGTGTCGATGGATGATGAGTTTAAGCAGCAATTCTTGCCTTAAGTTGGGAAAGCCAGAGCAGAGAAGATTAGTTTATAAATAGGAGTGCAGTAAGACTTTTTAAACCCTAGAAGAAAAATATGCTAGCTTGACCAAGAAAAGGAAACAAATCACCTGTGAGAGATGACAACAAATCATAGCAGTCCACCACCACCTCTGGTCTCTGGCAAACAGACTTCAACAGCTTATTTGTAGCATTCCTGTTCCCCAATGCACAAATTGGTTATCCATGAACTTTGTTCCATTATTAAAGATACTTCTTTTATGATACTCTATTCATGTCACATGGATCACTATGCATTGGTGAATATTTGTTGTCTCTTTAGACCAAAAAAAATATTTGTCACATTAATGAGATGGATAATCATTTCTAGAATGTGTAATACTGGAGAATATACTTTAAGGTTCACTTTGTTTGCAGACTTATTTATACCAGAATAAGATTTTGGAGACTTTTTAAACCATAATAAGAGGTATTTTGATTTGGTAAGTTGTTGGCATTCGACCAAGAATAAAGAGAATTACACTACTATTCCAAATGATTTGATAGGAATGAGTAGAATAAAGAGTAAAATTGAAAGAATTGGAGGAATTAGGAATTTCACGTAGAATTTGGAGAATAAGAAAATTAGAGGAATTAAACATCCCGGCAATTAAATCGGGTTCAGACCCTTATACTAGTTAATCCCGATTATATTCCGCTAACAAACCGAGCCTAAGAAGATAAAAACAACACTATCCTTCAATAGAGCTTAAATTAATGAACTCAATATCAAAATCCTAGGCAGTAAAGTTGATATAATCTTAAAGAAGTTCGTCACATATATGGCGAACTCACCCTTTGGGGTTGAATTCGTTCATGCCTAACCAGTAAATAGCCTGCAGAAACAAGAGGAAGTGACTATAAATAAGATGGGTTTCCCAGGGTGGTGGTCATCCTGAAAGATATAATGCCAAAAATCTGCTTACTTCTGTTGCGAAGAGGTGAGCTGCGCCTTTCACCAGGGTGGAACTTACTTGATCCACGTACGCGACTGGACACAGCAGGCCGGCCGATCTCACCATGTTCACTAACTTATTTTGGCTGAATGATGTTAGTGCGAGTAAGGTTCCCTGCCCACCGGAGGAAGACAGACCAAAATTAAATAAATAGTTCAGATTAAGCAAAATAAAAAAGGGTAAATAAATCAGATGTCGGCTCTACTTTGGACCAAATTAACAAAGAATTTCTTTGTCTTAAGCGGTGTCACACCGCTTAAATGAACTTGGTTTCAAGTTCAAAATCATAGAAAACTGGTGACAAATTTGTGCAAACAACATGCTCTTTATTGGCTAAGTGGGTATATTGAGACTCGAAACTAAGGGATGCAAATGGGTCAATCTATAACCTCAATATTATCTACTAGCGGTGAATTGTAATTCGGCTGATTAAAATTGCATAACTTATTTTAAAAAGGAGAAAAGGGAAAATAATTAAGTTGACAGGAGCAACCTTTGGAGGTTAATTAGTTTCCTCCAATCCAACTACAGGTGCACAAACCGACTGCACCCTTTTTGCCTTGATGCCGTCGATGTGTTTAATGCCAGGGAAAGGATCAAATGTGTCTCAAGGTGCATTTAACATATATGCACCTCATTCCAAATTTCTATATCCTCATATTAAAAATTAAAATAAAAATGATCAAAAATCTTAAATATTCACTTAACTTCTTAAAGTTGTTCCTATTCTTTGAGATTTAAATTTCGTCACAGCCATCCCATCCCATGCACGTAAATATTTTTAACATAATTTAGAAAATAATCAAACAGAAAAAAATATTTTAATTAGTCCCAAGTATTCTTCCTATTCCTTGATGTATTATTATTCTTAAAGTTTTTCCTCATTTTATAATTTTATTTTTTTAAGAGCCGGGCTCAGGTCATAGTTGAATGTTAGTTAGCAACAATTAATTGAGATAATCGACATGATGGTCTTGTCAACGCGGTAGACTTTTTGATTGATGTCACCCACGGGAAGGAAAAATTAAAAATAATAACAAATAAATAGAACCAGCTGGACGGATGGGAGTTTCTCCGGATACAGAACGCACCAATCTGCGCGTCACGCACACGTTCTGCGCCGCACAGACGCACGCGCGGACTAGCTACGATTTAAATGCTTGCATACGAGCAGGACTAGCTACGATTGTAAATGGGCAGTCTAAATTTCGGAAGTGAATGTGAAAACACATAAAAAATAAAAATCTATTTTCAATACTGAAATGATTGCAAATTTGATCCTTCCAATATATAATTAAATGCACAAGAAAAAATATTCATTTTCACATTGATTTTATAATACTTACCCGATAATATATTTTTGCATATATTCTTTCCCTTCCTAAGAGTCGACCAATATTATCAAAGATTTGAACCTTAGTTTCCTTTCGAGTTAGGTGATTCGACTATGGATATTTTTACTTGATAAGAGACGGTATTTGTATAACTTAAACTAGGAGCATCTATCAAACTTTTATCGAAAGTGAAAAATAATAGGAAGAACTTACCTAACCTAATGTTCATTATAACGCATATTAATGCAACTGTGTTGCACGATGGATGACGGGCAGCATTGCTACTGTTCATATATATATATATATATATATATATATATATATATATATATATATATATATATCTTGTTATAATAATCTGTTCTTTTTATAAGGTAATGGATAGGTGGCTTTCTTTATGACAACCCATGTAAGACTATTTATATAAGTACTCTGCTCCTTTTCCTGCTTCGTGCCAGTGTTAAGAGGATTGATGGGCTGAAGGCCCATTTACTTTGGACCGTCATGAATCCTAGCTGATGGGCCTCATTGGGGCCTCACCTTACTATCCGGTATCCGTGGACTGCCTCCAGGCCCCCTCATATATATATATATATTGGAAAGTGATATAATCCGCTGCCAAGGTTTAGTCAACTAGTCGCGGCCTATATATATGACTATTAGATTTTTAATCTAATGGTCTGTAACTTTTCGAAAAAAGGAAACGGGCGTGCAGGTGCACAGAGAGGCACAAAGTGCCTCCAGACGCATCCCGTCAGCGTGAGAAACACACATCGGTGGTGCTCTCGCATGCTCAGAACCGTCTGATTAGTCGATGGTTGTTTTTTGTTTCTTTACAAATTTTCTCTTTTTAATCTATGTTTTGTCTATCAAGCCAGACCCTTCGACCATAAATTTTTAAAAGAATGATTCCGTGAGTTCGACCACACAGTGAGGTCGAGTTCTACAATCACATATTCTTCACTTTATTCTTTCTATTTTTTACGGAAAGAATAAAGTAAAAAATATCTCTAATTCTAAGGCTCAACCTCACAAACTCACTGAATCAACTTTCAAATTTTTAACGTCTAAGGCACAGCAATTTCTCTAAAAGGTAGTGTCTGCCCACATAAATAGGACAGCGCATGCGTATGTACGTGTGTATATGTCAGAGAGAGATGGAGAAAGCACATGATTATATTCACCAGAGAATGGCCGACATAATGAAGCTTCTGCCCCGTGTGGTTGCGCACGTACGTGACCATGGCGTTGAGGTCATACTCTTTTAGTTCATCCCAAGACCAGTCCCAATATTCCTGAAGAAGTTTTGCATAGGTAGACTTGAAACATAAATACTTGTTCCGAGAAGTGGGATGCATTAAGATGCAGAAGTATATAAAAAACACATGCTTAGACCAAAGTCTAACAGTATTGAAAGAAAAACAGAGACTTAATATTGTAAAAATCTCTCATGTGATTTTAAAATTTGACAAATATTTAAAACTTCTTCCTCTCGGTACTTGCGGTCCAAATATATACTTAGAAGATCTCTTCTCATATATAAAAAAGGAGACGAACAACTTACCGGATCATCTGCCGTGAGCCGAACGTGGCCCCGGCTGTGCGCCGTGCCACGGGTGTTGGCGATCCACACATCGAAGCCGTTATCCGCTAGAACGAAAGCCAAGGATTGGTTGGGGGAGTTGAGCAGCCATGCGACCCCATCCTGCATACGTTATGCACAAATTAAGCCTCTCAGAAATCATGTATGTAACGCTGCAAATTAGGTTAGCTATCATAAGCTGCTGCTTATTATTATATATATTTTTTTGGCTACCATGATGAGGCCGTGTTGCAACAACACAGGCGTCTTGTCCCCTCCGACCCCCTCTGAGCCAGTAGACCTTCCGGCCGGTATTCTCTGCATGCCGAGAACGTATCCATCTTCCGTTGTCACCTGCACAATATGTTGATAGGGATTCTTAATTAATTAATACAGCCATATTACAGGGTTTCACTCTGTCTTGTTCTTGGTTGAGATGGGAGAATTAAGGGGTCGAGGATATTGTACAGTGTGCTCCTCGCACGGGTAGCTATAGATATCCACTCTCAACTTGCAAACGCCGACGGCGGCTGTGGCCGGAGCTGGAGCCGGCGCTGGCGGTTGTTGCCACCTTCGTACCCCAGAGGCGATTTCGATGAGCAACGCAAGGGTGAGCAAGCACACCAACACACAGCTAGAGTTGTTGTTGGCCATGGCCCGTACGAGTATTTCTTCCTTAATTCTGCCTCGCTGCCACTAACCCGAAAGCTTCCCTTCCCTATTTAAAGCACTTGTGGTTATGTTCAGTGCATGTAAGAGTGTAACTTCGTAGGTATCCGAGTTCAACTTAGGAGATCGTTAAAAAAAATTATATATTTCTTCTATTCATATCGTTGCCTATACGCAGCGGCCGGAGAATAGAGTATTGAGCGAAGAAAGCCGTCTGGGAATCATCTTGGCGGCGTTAAGTCAAACACTAATTTTTCTTTTGTCCCCGTACACCTCTAAAGTTTCATTACATGTACGCGCGTGATACACTAAGGTCAGCTTAGAGAGCGTTTATAAAGTAATATTTACTAAAATGTTCTCCGATCATAATGAAAGTATTGCAGTGAATATAAGATTTTTTTTTTAAAAAAAAATTAGATCAGTTCTGAAGTCTCTTACTTAGTCGTATAATATAATGTTCGATTGGACGACCTGAAAAGATAAAAAAATATTATTAAGTTCGACCTCATTAAAAAATATTTTTTACTGTTTACCGAATCGATTTTTGATCTTTAAATTTTTTAGATCATCCGATCGAACATCCGGTAGAAGACCTTAGAACCAACTTTAAAAAAAAAATTACTTTTACCCACTACAATACCCCATTGCTATTAGTACTCCAGCTTATGTATGCACCTACCCGTGTATTCTCGGAAAGATACACTATGATGCCTCAAATTAAATACTCATCATCGAGCTGCCAACCGGAGAATGTTCCTAAAATGCCCATGAAGAAGGCCCCCAGCGAAAACATTATCATACGATCATAAGTTACTGCAATATGTCAATCGATCGAAAGGGTGCGTGCATGCGTTAACACTGCACTCTCTGTATGGGTTGTGTTTCTGGGAAGTGGAGCGATTATGGTAACGTCAGGGGATAAAACTTGTAAAAGGAAATGTTTAATTAGGAGATGCATATGCACAGGTAAACATGCATGCATGCATGTGTCACCTGCGGCGTACACCGATGCGTGACGGCATGCCACTCTGCAGGTGCTCTCAATCCGAACACTAAATAAACTATCACCAGAAGCACATCGGCTCTGCAAGGGACGCATTCCAGGAACCCGGCCGGCGGCTAGATGACGGCAGGGGCAAGCTATATCGTGCCGGGTCGTCCTGCAAATTGTGTTCGCGGGGCTCTTTCTTCGCTATGTGAGCTCAGAATGTCTGCTAAACTACACTCGCTGGCTATATTAAATCACTGCTGTGTCTGAAAGCAGTGTTGATAAGGAAATTACATATGGACGGATGCGATGAAGCATGTTTAAGATATTAAGTGAATCATTCTATTGGATAAATTTTGTCAAGAAGTTCGGCTATGTTGGCTATGATGCAACTGCGGAGGTCAACCTTTTTCCTTCTTTTTTTCTTTTTCCTTTTTTTTTTTTTTTGGGGGGGGGGAGGTAGTAGAGTTTTCAAATGATATATGCTGTTTGTGGACTAGATGTACGTACGGGAAGTGACTAAATGAAAAAAAAATCTTACATTCTAACCTGTGTGATGGATTCTCCTACTCTACTACTATTCTTGATCTAAAAATTGTTCAATTTTTGTTTTGATACAAACTTATTCTTTTTCTTTAACTGAAATTATAAATTGTCATTCAATCCCGCCCATTAAAATTAAGGGGCATTCGTTAGCATTAGAGCAGACTCTCTTGAAGAAATCCTAACAATCCAAGGGAGATCTGTACCACTGGGAAACCAAGTATGAACGTGGGACATTTCATTTAAAGATCACTATTCTTTGACGTACCTATTGGGTCAGATCTTCGTCCAATCTGAGTCGAGCGGCCGAACTCCTCCAAATCACAGTGATCTCCCTGTCGCCCCACTCCTGCAAGAACAATGATAGGTTAGAGGAGACCCCGATTCCGATCCGGGAGAACTCCCTCCGATGCCTAAGTTAGTCTAGGGAAGAGCGAAAGTCTGGGTGGAATAGCACAGAGCTTAGAACATACCTCTTGAGGTTATCGGGGGGGTCCCTTTTATAGGGAAGGCCACAAGTCATCGGAGAGTCCGTAGGGAGGACATATAGGGTAAGTCTGATCCCCTCCCCGGATGGGATGGGATTCTGACTTCCTTATCCGATGTTGATTTCCCTTATCATCGGATCGAAAAGAGATTCAGAAAGGGCTTCCTTTGGTAGGACTCCACCTTGCATCTACAGGGCGGCGGAGTCTGTTTTAGACTCAAAGGTCTTTCGCGGGAATCTAGTTATTTGGGCCGGAAGGACCCACTGGGCTTTGGCGGAGGATTTAGGTGTCCCTTAATGGGCCGGCCCACCCAGTATATGGGCCAGACTAAATCGGATCCCCTCACTAGCCCCCCTGCTTCGAAGGCAGTGCATGGCCTTCGAAGCAACCGAACGCTAGGTGGGCCAACATATTTAATACAGATGAAACCTCTATACAAGGGCGGGAGGACATGATTCAAAAAAAATATGTGTCGCGATTTCAAGTAAGCGTCGGTTCGGCGGTCGCAACCCCCTAGGTGGACATCTCTTCACCTGCTGTGGGAGGCAAAAAGCTTCCTCTGAACATATGCTCCCAACAGGCGCTAGAAGGGGATATAACCTGTTCCCTAGCCTTGAGCAACCAACAACTCCCATCAGATTTCTTGCAAACGCTTCTTCCTAAGCACGTTCTTTCTTCCCCGAGCCATTCCTTCTCGTCATCAGCCCTTTACTTCCTGATGAGTCATCGCGTAGCACCACCGTCGAAAGATATGGCCTATGCCAAATGGGTCGAAATGGATCGGGAGGCGATGTAGCCTTCCACTTGCTCCGAGGACCGCCTATAAGAAATTCAGACAAAATTCCAGATCCTTACGGAGTACCGGCTCAGCGTTCCTCTGCTTGGGGAGCGCATTTACAACAGGAGAACAAGATCATTCATGACTTATGAAGTCATGATCGATGCGGGTTTTCGACTACCAGCTGCCGCATATATGGAGCGGCTACTCAATTTCTTGCAGTTGGCGTCGGGACAGATTATGCCCAACTCCTGGCACCTTATAATGGCATTCTTCATCCAAACGAAAGAGCTTGGGTGCACCGACCCTTCACCGGCTATGCTATAGCTTGCCTATCAGCCGAAGAGAGGGGCGAAGGCTGGCAACTAGAGCCTCATTCAGTTAGAGGCCCGGGAGAAAGCCCTATTTTCCCTCAACAAGTTCAACAAGGTCATCCACTGAAAAGATTGCTATTTCTGTGTGACGGAGTGATAGGGGAAATGCTGGCCGTTTCCCATTGCCTTCAGGGACCTCACCGTCAGACCCTCCCTTGATCTGCCGCTGATCCCCCCCAGAGGACGTCGACATAGTGGTGGAGCTTCATCAAAGGCGCCCTTCCGAAATCGGCAAGGTGGTGATGGAGGGCAGACTAGAGAACGCAGACCTAAGTGGCTTGGCGGTCCCCAGTAAGTTGTTTTTAGTTGCAGCTTATGATATCGCCTTCTGTCCTTTTTTTTTTCTGTAGTTGATCGGTAGCTTGGTTCATGTCTCAGGGATCAACGCCCGTCCTCCCAACATGTAAGGTGGGAGGCTTCCGCTATGGCCCCCACCAAGACCTTAGGGGGGCGACCAGAGTGACCATCACTCTGAGCCTAGTGCGGCTCAGGAGTTTATCCGTCCAAACGTGGAGAGGCAGACTAAGCAGAGATGCGACCGACCAACCTCGAGTAGGTCGGACCCTTCCCTGTACCCTGAATGTTCGGGGGCAGGTTTTGAGAACATTATAATGTCGGGAGCAGGTCCAGAGGAGCCCAGTTTGCGGTGGCGAGAAATAAAGCAGGACATCTCTGCCATCCTAGAGACGTATCAGGCAGGCTCTCAGGTAGCATGACATAATAATTAAAATTAGGAAATAAAAAATGATATAATTAAAATTAACCACGACCTAAAAAGTTATGCATGACATATTTGACTTGAATTATAAGTAGAATATAATAAATTTTAATACAATTAAGATTCTAATTAATGGGTAAAAAGTCATAATTGAAATCTTACTTGAACTAAGATTCTATATACAGATTTATTTGACATAGTCCTAGCATTTTAAGTATAACACCGTGTATAAAATTTTAAGTTATGTAAGACAACTTCCATTAGAATGATGGCTCAAAAGTCTAGAAGTTTTTATGAAGACCACATGTTTAAAATAAGTCATTTATTAATCGGAATCAAGACATATTTGGACGGAAAGAAAATGTATCAGATTTTTGGGTTCGGAGTACTCAGGACAGTAGGTCCGTAAAATAAGCATATCCTTTTGTATAGATATCCACAAATAATGAGATTAGAGGCATTGGAAAGATAATAAAAAGGTCTAAAACTTTTTAGAATAAAGGTTTTCCTAATTTAGATGTTTAAGGGGGCGAATTTAAAGGTCTTTAGGAAAGAAAATTGTAGGTGACGAGACTAGAGTCCGATTTGAACTAGAAAGTGACTTTGACTTGGAGATTAAATCATGAGAAGTAAGATTTCGACTCCAACAAAGAAAACGGTGTTAGTGGTTATATTAGGAATGCAAATAATCATAGATAGAATCTTGGGGTCGTGCTCAAAGCTCTATTGCATATAACCCTCTTCCAAGGGTAAGTTCATGTGGTGTTCTTGAGATAATATAGTTGGATTCATAGTTATTTCTTTTGAAAGTTTGATTCTAATCAATATTTTGTATTATTAGATGATTACATAACGTGGTAAAAAACTTAGAGAATGTGAAAAAGAGCTTAGAGGAAGAATAAATCATGGATAGATAGCAAGCAAGCCATAGGAGAATCTAAGTACAATCTATTTTGTATTAAAAATTATATTATTTTTAAAAGTTTTCAAAGGTTAATTAATTTGTAAAAATTTTGATCTATATGTCTACTTCATGATCGTCAAGTTTCAAATTTTTGTAATATTATTTATTATTTATTCTATGATTATTATCTCAACCTATATAATATGTCCGTTCAATCTGTTTTGTTTTCTAATTATGATCATATGAGTTACAGATATTTGTTCTTCTTGGTCCGACGTTCAATTGAGATAAACGTTTTATAAACACTTACTCTAGATGTTAGCTTCATGTCCAATAAATTTCATAACTTTTGGAGCTTTTTTTACATATATTCCGTAATATTCTTTTCATACTATATAATATGTCTTAGCAATTTTAAAATATTAACTTATGAATCTCACATATCACTTGATTTAGGTCTAAATCATGCCAAATTTTGTAGAGACCTCTGTTATACTATCCTTGATTTCTCTAAAAATTTTTAGAATTTTATAATCTTATTTAATATTTATTTTGCCTTATGTTTTGATTTGCTGGATTTCTATTTAAGTCGGATTATCCGAATCGAAGTGAGAATCCAAAATCATATCAAACCAATCCAGAAATTAATGAAACTTTGTACACACTTTAAATATAATCTATGTGACATGTTCCTTAAGTTTGATAATTTTATAAATCTATTTGATATTATTCGGCCTATTTGTTAATTTGTTAGCTTTGAAAATTAGTTTTGATAACCGAAAAATATATTGTTCTTCCAAAAATTATAAGAAAATTCCTTTGACTATCGTTTTTTTCCAGCAACTTATTTTGATCAGCTTTATTCTCATTATCTATTTATATGACCATATTGACCCTTTAAGTGATTATTTTGTATATAAAAGTATGTATTTTAACTCTTATATGTAAGTATCACTTTGTTAGATTAATTTCCATATCTATGATTTATGAAATCTGTAAAAATATATTTGTGTCATATTTTTTTGAGATATGTTTGAATATTACCATCTTAAGGAGATTGAGACTAATTCCATAAGCGTCTGTCAATGAGTTCTGCCCGTGGGCAACGGAAAAATCCCGGTGATTGTGTTTTGTTTGTAGTTGTATGAGGTGAGACCATAGACTCTCCGATTATACATGTTCCCTGGTCTTAGTATATTTGTCTATATGCTTTGACATTTGTTTGTTCGACTCCTTATATGGTGGTTGGATGCATGTCTATTTGATATGTTTGGATTTGATTTGTTTGACACATAAATATATATGAAACATAATTTGCTATTTAGATTCATTTGATTCAGTTTATAATCTGCTCAGTTTGTTCTTTTCACATTTACGCTTAGTGATTTTGATCTCAACCTATTTGATTAAGAATTCATGATCATTCTGATTAGCTATTCTGACAATATGAACTCTAATTTGATAAACTACCATGTTATGATAAATTTGTTATATGTTCAGTTCAATATGTTCAGTTTGATATGTGATATGTTCTGATCATGGCTAGTAAACTTATTCAGTTAAATAATACTTTGATCATGCCATATATGTTATATGTTAGTCGATCCATTCATGTTATTAGAAAACATATTTGATTTGATAGGCTTATATCTAACCACTGTAGACAAGCTAAATTTGACATCATATTGAGTAAATTTTATATCATATAATAATATCTCAAACTAGTCTGATTTTTAATCAATAATTAATTTTTATTAATTTTATGTATTAATTTTCTAAATGACGTTGCTATTGGTGGATGCCATTTAGGTTTCCTAATTCATTTCGATTTTTAATTAATTTTCTAATTAACTAAAACACGTCTTGATTACACGACGCCATTTACGTTTCCTATTTCTTTCGGTTTCTTCTTCTCCGGATTATCATTAGCTTTAATTTAACTAAAAGGTGTCTCTCTCGGACGACGCGATTTAGTTAATTATAGATAATGATGATTTGGCCGAGATTATCTTGTTTTCTTGGTTAGATTAGCTTCAAACTCTTTCAAGTTGATCCATAAGTGGCCGCGGAG
This sequence comes from Zantedeschia hybrid cultivar, assembly GCA_030544215.1. Classification (NCBI taxonomy): domain Eukaryota; kingdom Viridiplantae; phylum Streptophyta; class Magnoliopsida; order Alismatales; family Araceae; genus Zantedeschia; species Zantedeschia hybrid cultivar. Next base: position 5,089,782 of record JARZZO010000013.1, on the reverse strand, counting down.
GCAAGTGAGAGGCGTCTAACACTAGCTCTATATAAACCCAAGCCCTTGATCATTAGAAGAGGTTGGTCATTGAAAAGCGTTCGAAAAGGTTAAGAAAAGATTCAAAAAAGGTTCGAAGAGGCTTAAGCATTGAAGGATCAGAACGCTGCGTGACGGTTTCCAAAAATACTTAAACGTGGTCAACTCTTCATCCTTCAAGATCAAACAAGACCTAAAGCTTCAAAGGGCCATCTAATCTTCCTTCTTCTATAGTGTTCTTACATGCTTTCATCTTAGTTTCATCATCATATTCATACAATCATATTTACCACTTTATGTTCTTCACACACTCACTCACATAATCAATCTTTTCCAATCCCATACGTATTATAAGGATTTAAACAAACATCAAACAAGTGAGCTTCTTATTCTGATTACATGATTAATAATCTTGTTAGAATAGATACTACCCTTATTTAGTTCTAATTAGCTTTTCTTCTTCTTTTTCTTCATTTTCTTGTAAGGTACAAAGGAGCATCAAAGGATCAAAGTGGAGATTAGAAAAAAAAGAAATCTTGGAGCGAAGAGGACGATCCCCAAATCAAGTAAGAACAAGAGCAAAAAGGGCTCTCTTTCTTCAGCCGGCTGAAGAGAGGGAATCAAGAACATCCATATCTCCCACATCTCAAACAGGTAAGCGATCAATCTTTCTTTTGAAACTTTTTAGTCAAAAGTTTTTGGCGATCATATATTAGTTTTTAATTATTTTATTGTTATTAAATAACATTTGATTCATAATAAACACACACTCAAATTAAGCACTCACAACCACGTTTTGTATCATTTTCTTATTTGAGCTATATGCAGAATTGTGTAAGATAATGTTTAATATAATTGTATAATGTAATTTGTAAAATTTACTATATGTGAAGTTATGTAGATGATTTGAAACCTACTGAGTGATTGTACTCATAAACTCTATTAACATTTTCAGACTCTAAAGAAGAGAACATGGAATTTGAGGAGACTTCTGATTGAGACATTTGACATCTTTATGAGGTTATTTAGATTTACATTAACAACTTTGACGTAGTAGGGATAATGAGAAATTGATGTATTTTTCTTTATTTGGTGAGATTGAGAATTTATTTACAAATTGATGGATATTGTTATTTGTGAACTTTGGTATTAGCTATATTTGGATATTTTGAATTACTTGATGGTTATGACATTTATTTAAATTACCTTGTAATTGTTTACCTCTCATATCTATTTATTATGGTGGAACTTGTTCCGAGATTATGTAATCGGACTACGAGCTAAAAAAACAATGAACCAGATCCAGGACATAACAATATAGTATCAGAGCAATTATGAGAGTTTGAGCATTCATAGCTATCTGATCTTAAGCTACACCAATCAATGTTAAAGGATATGATAAAATTTAAGATTAGTATGATCTTAAGTTTAGATTAATAATTAAGGTAATGCCTAGTTTCAAGTTATACCTTTTAGATTTGGAGATAAGTGATTGTAACTGACATGCTTAGCTGGGTCCTACAATTAGACTTATATAAAGAGAATTCTTAGTATGACTAGGGATTAAGAGGATTAAGTTTTATCTTTTTAAGGGGGAGAGCCAGCTATAAGATATATAAGTGCCACCTACTTATACCTTTTTATTAGGTTTGTTAAACTATTGACAATTGACATATTCTTATTTTTGATTCTTTGATAATTAGTACTTATAAAAGTAACTCTTTACGGACCCACTGAATTAATTAATATCCTTATGTTAATTAATCAGCGGAATTTAATGTCCCATAGTAAATTCGGACGGGCTTCCGATCACGTTAGATGCCAAGCAACATCGCCTGATCCCAAATGGCATTGGGGTTATCACAACTGTCTATTGGAACCTTTTCGTCATCGGTTACCGTACGGATATAATCCTTCATCCTTGCAATGTTCCCGAATCGACCTAGGGTATAGTTTACTGTTAAACCCCAACCGGTCGATTTACCTGAATCGGATGTCGCTAATCTATATACGATAACTCCTTATCAGATACAGAGTCCACCCTGGCCAAGGCCTTAAGCGCATCATTCTCGGAACATTCTCTCTCCTATTACCGAGAGCGGATGATCCCGTATTGACCACACAATTACCTTCGAGGGCATTTCCCTGAACCCGATTACTTAGCTTATTGATAACTCATGGTTAGGGATTCGTTAGCCGAGGTCAAAGCTCAGAGGCATACCAACAAGGTATCCTTGGTGTCTCAGGTTCAAGGACCATCTATGCAACCGTGACAAAAGAATCAAGTTGGTTAACAATTAGGTATATATCATCCAACGATTCATGGTCGGATCAGTTCAATGAACTCATTCGCCAATGAGTACCTATAGGTTCAGCATAGTGTCTCCACATAAGTGACTTATAGGATCCAGTCACTCTCATCATATGAGCTGAAGAAACCCGTACTAGTCTATCTGGATGTTTGTTGTCCTTCTCAAAGATCCTCCGACTATGAACAATTAAGGGCATGTGTTAATAGGTCTTTAGTCCCGTGATTATGATCTCATCATAATCCGAAGACCACCGCACATGTCCATAGACTTCATCGTGATACGATAAATAAAGATCGATTTAAACACACAATGAATTTATGTCATTTTATTAATAATCTGAATAATACATAGTGTCGGATTGGCTTATGGGCCACCCAATACTAACAATTTCCCACTTAGACTAAAGCCAATCACTTTTATACAGAATTCCCATATTCTCTAAGTGACGCTCAAATACATTTTGAGACAAAGGCTTGGTCAGTAGATCTGCTATGTTGTCGGCTGAGAGAACTCTTTCCACCATGACACTCCTCTAAATATGATTTCTTTGATAAGGTGAAAGCGCCTCAGAATGTGCTTCGACTTCTGATGATACTGCGGCTCTTTCGCTTGTATAATCACCCCATTGTTGTCATACAGTAGTGAGACGGGACCAAAGATGCTTTCCACCACATCAAGATCACTGATGAACTTCTTCATCCATACTGTTTCCTTGGCAGCTTCAGCAACAACAATATATTCGGCTTCTATTGTCGAATCCGTAGTGGTTTTTTACTTTGAACTTTTTCAGCTCACTGCTCCCCCGTTGAGTATAAACACAAATCCTATTGTTGACTTGCTGTCATAGGATCAAACTGAAAACTTGAGTCAGTGTATCCTTACAGCTTTAAGTCTCCTCCTCCATAGACTAGAAATAGATCATTAGTTCTTCTCAAATACTTAAGGATACATTTCACAGTCTTCCAATGTTCATCACTTGGATCTGTCTGATGTTTGCTTGTAACGCTTAGAGCATATGCTATATTAGGTCCAGTACATAGCATGGCATACATGACGGATCCTATAGCCGAAGTATAGGAAACTTTGTCCATCATTGCCCTCTCTTCAGGGGTCTTAAGAGACTGACCCTTAGAGAGATAAATTCCATGTATCATCGGTATGAGACATCTTTTGGAATTTTTCATATCAAACCTTTTGACAATAATTTCTATGTACATTGATTGAGTTAAAGCAAGTATCTTGTTTGATCTATCTCTATAGATCCGTATTCCCAATACGTAAGATGCTTCTCCCAAATCCTTCATAGAGAAGTTCTTAAACAACCATACATTTAGTGAAGACATCATCCCTACATCATTCCCAATGAGTAGGATGTCGCTACATAAAGGACCAAAAATGTGATTGTGCTTCCACTATTTTTCTTGTACACACAAGACTCATCTTCATTCTTGATGAAGCCATAAGATTTGATCGCCTCATCAAACCTTATATTTCATCTTCAAGAAGCTTGCTTCAGTCCATAAATGGACCTCTGCAACTTGGATACCATATCTGAAGATTCCTTAGATGTGAAGGCTTCTGGTTGTATCATATACACCTCTTCCTCAAGGTTTCCATTGAGGAAGGCCATCTTCACATACATATGTCAGATTTCATAATCATGGTAGGGAGCAATGGCGAGAAGAATTCTGATAGACTTAATCTTGACAACGAGTGAGAAGGTTTCGTCATAGTCAACACCTTGTCTTTGATGATAGCCTTTCGCCACTAACCTTGCCTTATAAGTCTCAATTCGTCCATCTGCACCGATCTTTCTTTTAAAGATCCATTTGCAGCCGATGGGTACTATACCTTCGGGTAAATCTACCAAGTTCCAAACTTTGTTAATGTACATGGACTAAATTTCAGAATTCATGGCTTCCCGCCATTTCTCGGCCTCTAGACTCTTAATGGCCTCCTGGTACGTCTTAAGATCATCATCCTCATTATAGAGTATCTTAGAACCATCCAGATTGATATGTCCAACATATCTTTCGGGTAGTTTAGGTACTCTTTCAGACCTATGAGGTTCCTGTGTGTATTCTCGAACAGGTTTAGAGACTGACAATTCATCTAATTAACTATTGGCAGTATGTGGATTTGAAACTTCTTCCAGAGTTACTTTACTTCCACCGTCCTTCTGGAGAATGTAATATTCTTCTAGAAAAATAGCTCTCCTGGCTACAAACACCTTTTGTTCACTAGGATGATAAAAGTATATCCATAGGTTTCCTTCGGATGTCCCATAAATCTATATTTGTCAGTTCTAGACTCCAGCTTATCTGCATCATATCTTTTGATATGAGCAGGACATCTCCAAACTTTAACATGTTTAAGGTCTGGTTTCCTTCCATTCCATATCTCATATGGAGTGATTGCAACATATTTCCTGGGTACCTTGTTCATGATATACATAGCTGAGCTAAGTGCATATCCCCATAAGGACACTAGTCATTTGATACTCATCATCGATCACACTATTTCCATTAATGTGCAATTCCTTTTTTTTGATATACCACTCATTTGAGGTGTATAAGGAGATGTAAGCTGAGAAAGGATACTATTATCCTTTAAGTATTTTGCGAACTTTGTACTCAAATATTCTCTACCACGATTAGATCGGATGGTTTTGATACTCTTTCCAGTTTATTTCTATACTTCAGTCTTGAATTATCTGAATCTCTCAAAAGCTTCTGATTTATACTTCAATAAGTATATCAAGCAATACCTTGAAAAATCATCAGTGAACGTAATGAAGTATAAGAAACCACCAATGGCTTGGGTTGACATAGGACCACATACATCAGAATGTATTAGTTCTAGTATGTCTTTGGCTCGTTCTCCAGTTCCAGTAAATAGAGATTTAGCCATTTTACCCATCAAACATGACTCACAGGTCGCATATGATTCATAATCAAATGGATCTAAGTATCTATTTTTATGCAGCCTTTGAAGTCTGTTTTCACCAATGTGACCAAGCTTACAATGCCATAGATAGGCTTTGTTCTCTTCATACTTATTTCTTTTAGTTAAAGAACTGATATTTAAATTATCACGAGACACATTCAATAAGTACAATCCATTGGTTAATGAAGCGGAAGCAATTAATTTATTTCTGAAATAAATTGAACAACAATTGTTCACAACATATAAAGTGTATCCAATTCTATCTAAACATAAAATATAAATAATATTTCTTATTATGCTAGGCATATAATAACATTCATCTAATGAAAAAGCGTCTCCGGATGGTAGCTTGAGTTTCACTGTCCCCACAGCGATCGCCTCAACTCTTGCGCCGTTACCTAGCCTCAGCTCCATCTCGTTGGTTCTCAGCTTACGCCTTCTTGTGAGTGCATGCACATAATTGTAAATATGATAAACAAATCCAGTATTTAATACCCATGATGTATAATCTCTAATTGACAAATTTACATCTATCATATAGATACCTTAAGCGTCCTGTTGCTTCATAGTTTCTTAAGCCTTGTCCTTGAGGTATTCTTTGCAATTCCTCTTCCAGTGGCCCTTCTGATGACAATAGAAGCATTCACCCTTCTCAGCACTCTTGTCCTTGTCCTTCTTGACAACTTTTGACTTAGAAGATTCTTGCCTTTATCTTTCCTAAAGACTTGGACTGTCAATCTTTTCCTACTGGTCTTACCAACTATGAGGACTTGGGGTTTCTTCTTCAGAAGGTTCCCCTCTGCAATCTTCAGCATATTCAGTAATTCAGCCAAAGTTGTCTATATCTTGTTCATGTTAAAGTTAACAATGAACTAAGCATATGATTGTGGAAGTAAAGACAACACAAGGTCGGTATGCATTTCCTTAGGGAGTGAGACCCCAAAGGCATCCAATCTCTCCACCCATTCTATCATCTTCAGCACATGAGTTTGTACTGAAGATCCCTCTACCATCTTAGCCTTAAACAGATTCTTAGATATCTCATACCTTTTGATTTTGCTTTGCTCACTGAATAGCTCCTTCAAATAGAGCATGATAGATCTAACATCCATCTTCTCATGCTGCCTCTACAACTCATTGCTCATAGAGGCCAATATGTAGCATTGGGCCATGGTGAAATCTTCCTTTCATTTTTCATATGTCAACATATCCTCCTCTAGGGCATCTAATGCTGGTTCGGTAGGAGATTCCTCATCTAGGATATAAGCAATTTGCTCAAACCTGAGGACAATCTTTAGGTTCCTTAATCAGTCTGAGTAGTTAAGGCCTATCAAACGATTGGCATCCAGTATGCCACGCATGAGGTTATGGTGAGACATTTTAACCTACATGAGATAATCAAATTTTAATCAACAGAAATTCAGTTATTAATGGAAAAACAAGATATGATCTTTATCATCTAATTTTACTCCCACTAATTTTCGTTGGACTGTATAAATTTCAGATGTACAGAACGGAAGACTCCGACAGTCTCCTACTGGGGATTAGAATCTCTAAGAATCACAGTATGACCTCGAGTAAACACATAGTATCATACTGTTATCTTAGAGCAACCATTTCATGATAATTGCAACTCCTTACAATATCCGATCTTATTTTAGCTCCCAAGTAATGGTCCCGGATAAACATAGTAGACCATTATACCGGTATAAGCTTTACCATCAATACGTGATATAGTAGAGCAGGAATATAGCTCCCGGGTAAACACGTGGATAGCTATATCATTCATCTACTCCAATCTCAAGACATCTAATGCCGTAGTTAATAGTTATCTCATCAGATGATGGCAAATCTCGGGTAAACACGTAGAAAATGCCACCACTGAATTAAGTTCTAAAAACTATATTGATGCAGAGTCATGCGGTCATTCTCAATGACTCGCGCTCCAGCTTAGACTTTGAAACGAAGGTTTTATTTATTTATTTTGGTCTCATCCTAGATGATAGTATTAAATATATCGAATATATTACATATACTAATAACCTAGGTAATTTGATTCGTAATCAAAATAAATATACACGCATCACATATATGTCAAGGTGTGGTAATGGATAGCACTATGGTTTGACTCAAGCCAGACAGTCAAACAACACACACACATACACAATATAACAATTATATTATGAGTCTGCAAACTCATAGGCTGAATGAACTCCTTCATTTCCTTCTTGGTTGCAGTTGTGGATCATCCTCGCTCCACGCTCAGTCGCCTCGATCAAATTACAAGATAATTTAAAAGAAGCCTAATGACGAGTACATCAAGGAGAGAGGTAGAGATACAATAGAATATAAGAGAGGGAGAGGTACGCAGACCTTTATTTATTAACAATTTATAATCCAAACACATACCATCGATCCATATCCACACATCATCACATGAATAACATTGCGTGCTTATCCATGACCATCGTGTAATTTTATTAAAACAAACCACACATAATTGAGCGCATCACATGGCTAATTAAAATTTTTGAAAATAAATTAATTTTGATTTAGAAACCAAGGACCAAACAAAATTTTAGATTTGAATTTTCGAAAAGTTTAGTCATTTATTTTTAAGCATGCCTATTTCAAAATCAAATTTAAAATCAATCACATCACATGTGCAAAAACACCAAATAGGCAAATTTATAATATTCCATGCAAATTATAATTAATGACATTAAATAAATTAATTTAACATTTAAATTAAATATCTTTAACATCACTAAATCTAACAATTAGATTAACCATTGAACAACAACTTGTTAATTAACCCCAAAATATATGAATCTATTTGTTGGCCATTAATAATTAAAAACAGAACTTAATCTAATCATAAAATCCCATTTTATTCATAAGTTAAACTATGTAATTAAATAGGATAGCAAAATAGAGAAAAATAGGGGTTAATGGGCCTAATGAAGGGAAAAAAGAGGGGCTTGGTCTAATGGTCCAAACCAGACCCTGGTCCGAGCATAGCCGGCGCCTGGTCCAGGATGGGCGCCGGGTTGGCTCGGGCTGAAGGGCCCGGCCCATCCCCGTCGGGCCCGCCTCCTCCACCCGAGCGCAGCTAGGAAACCCTAGCCGCGCGCGGGGGGGAGGGGGCGGCGGCGCCCTATAGCCGACGCCTGCCCCGCAGGTGCCGGCCGGTAAGGCCTTATCCGCGGGAGGGAGCCCGACGGCCAAGGGCTCCGACGACGATGCTAGTGACCCATGGCTGCCGACGATCTCCTTAAAAAAAAAAAAAAAAAAAAAACTCTCCACCCCCCCGGAGTTTCTGTAACTAACCGAACCCCCCCCACCCCCTTCTTTGAAGGAGTTCATTGAATCCATGGGTTTGCAGACTCATGATATAAGTTGTTATATTGTATATGTGAGTGCGTTTGACTGTCTGGCTCAAGTCAAACCGCAGTGCCGTCCATGACCACACTAATGACATGTATGTGATGCGTGTGCTTTATATTTGCTAGGTTATTAGTATTTATAATATATTCGATATATTTAATACTATCACCCAGGATGAGACCAAACTAAATAAGTAAAACCTTCGTAACAAACTCTAAGTCGTAGCGCGAGTCATTGAGAATGCACCGCGTGGCTCTCCATCAATATGATTAATAGAACTTAACTCAGTAATGATAGATACTATGTGTTTACCCGAGGTCTGCCATTGTCTGTTGAGAGGATTGTTGATCATGGCATTAGATGCCTTTTGGATAAGAGTAGAGGAACGATATAGTTATCCACGTGTTTATCCGGGAACTATATTTCTACTTTACTCTATCACGTATTGATGATAAAGCTTAGACCGGGGATAATGGTCTACTGTGTTTATCCGGGACCATTAAACTTGGGAGCCGAAGTATGATCGGATATTGCAAGGAGTTGCAATTATCATGAGATGATTGCTCTGAGATAGCGGTATGATATTACGCGTTTACCCGAGGTCATACTGTGATGCTTGGAGATTCTGATCCACACTAAGAGACAGTCGGCGTCTCCCGTTCTGTATATCTGAAGGTTATACAGTCCGTCGAAAATTAGTGGGAGTAAAACTAGATAATAAAAGACCATATCTTGTTTTAGTTAATATGAATATCTGCTAATTATCAATTGATTATCTCCTGTAGGCGAGAATGTCGCACCATAACCCGTTGCGAGGTATACTTGATGCCAACCGTTTGACAGACACGAATTACTCAGACTGGCTCAGAAACCTGAAAATAGTCCTCAGGTCTGAGCAGATTGCCTACGTCTTGGATAATGAACCTCTTGTTGAACCAGCATTAGATGCTCCAGAGGAGGAAATGATAGGATATGAAAAATAGAAGGAAGATTCCACCATGGCCCAATGCTACATGTTGGCCTCTATGAGCAATGAGTTGCAGAGGCAACATGAAGAGATGGATGCTAGATCCATCATGCTCCATTTGAAGGAGCTATTTGGTGAGCAGAGCAGAATCGAACGATATGAGATATCGAAGAATCTGTTCAAGGCTCAGATGGCAGAGGGAACTTCAGTACAGAATCACGTGCTAAAGATGATTGAGTGGGTGGAGAGGCTGGATGCTCTTGGGATTACACTTCCCAAGGAGATGCACACAGACCTCGTGTTGTCTTCACTACCACCGTCATATGCTCAGTTCATCGTTAATTATAACATGAACAAGATCCAGGCCACCTTAGCTGAACTGCTGAACATGTTAAACACTGCTGAGGGGAACCTTGTGAAGGATAAACCCCAAGTCCTAATAGTTGGTAAGACCAAAAGAAAAAGACTTGCAGTCCAAACTTTTCGAAAGAATAAGAACAAGGTTCAGAGAAAGGCAAAGGTTACCAAGAAAGACAAAGGTAAAAGTACTGAGAAAGGTGATTGCTTCTACTGTCACCAGAAAGGGCATTGGAAAAGGAATTGCAAAGAATACCGCAAGGACAAGGCTCAAGGAACTGTGAAGTAGCAGGACGCTTCAGGTATCTATATGATAGATGTAAACTTGTCAATAAGAGATTGTACATCATAGGTATTGGATACTGGATGTGTATCTTATATCTGCAATTCTGTACATGTACTGACAAGAAGGCGTAAGCTGAGGACCGGCGAGGTGGAGCTAAGGCTAGGTAACGGCGCAAGAGTTGCGGCGATCGCTGTGGGGACAGTGAAGCTCAACCTACCATCCGGAGACACATTTTTATTAGATGAATGTTATTATGTACCTAGCATAATAAGGAACATCATTTATATTTCATGTTTAGATAGAATTTGATATAATTTATATTTTGGGAACAATAGTTGTTCAATTTATTTCGAAAATAAATTAATAGCTTCTGCTATTTTGTCTAATGGATTGTATCTATTGAATGTGTCTCATGATAATTTACATATCGGTTCTTCAATTAAAAGGAGTAAGTATGAAATGAACAAAGCCTACTTGTGGCATTGTAGGCTTGGACACATTGGTGAAAACATACTCCAAAGGATGCATAAAGATGGATATTTGGATCCATTTGATTATGAATCATATGCAACCTATGAGTCATGTTTAATGGGTAAAATGGCTAAGTCTCCATTTAGTGGAACTGGAGAACGAGTCACAGACACATTAGAACTCATACATTCAGATGTATGTAGTCCTATATCAACCCAAGCCATCGGTGGTTTCTCATACTTTATTACATTCACTGATGATTACTCAAGGTTTGGATATGTATACTTATTGAAGTATAAATCTGAAGCCTTTGAGAAATTTAGAGAATTTAAGAATGAAGTAGAAAAACAAAAAGGAAAAAGTATGAAAATCATCCGATCTGATCAAGGTGGTGAATACTTGAGTACTAAGTTCATTAAATACTTAAAGGATAATGATATCCTTTCCCAGCTTACACCTCCTTATACACCTCAGATGAATGGTATATCAGAAAGGAGAAATCGCACATTAATGAAAATTGTGCGATCCATGATGAGCATGTCCAAATTACCAGTGTCGTTATGGGGATATGCACTTAGCTCGGCTATGTATATCCTGAACAAGGTACCTAGCAAATCTGTTGAGATCACTCTATATGAGATAGGGAATGGAAGGAAACTAGACCCTAAACATGTTAAAGTCTGGGGATGTCCTACTCACGTTAAAAGACATGACGCAGAAAAACTGGAATCCATAACTGACAAATACAGATTTATAGGATATCCAAAGGAAACTTATGGATATTACTTTTATCTTCCTGGCGAACAAAAGGTGTTTGTGGCCAAGAGAGTTGTCTTTCTGGAAGAAGATTATATTCTCCAGAAGGACAGTGGGAGTAAAGTAACACTGGAAGAAATTCTATACCCACAAACTGGTAATGGTTCATCAGATGAACCGTCAGTTTCTGAACCTGTTCAAAATGATACACAGGAACCTCGTAAGTCTGAAAGAGCACCTAAACCATCCGAAAGATATGTGGGACATATTAATTTGGATGGTTCAAGGATACTCTATAATGAGGATGATGATCCTAAGACTTACCAGGAGGCCATTGAAAGTCCAGGGGCCGGAAAATGGCGGGAAGCCATGCAATACAGTCCATGTACATCAACCAAGTTTGGAACTTGGTGGATTTACCTGATGGTATAGTACCTATCGGCTGCAAATGGATCATTAAAAGAAAGATCGGAGCACATGGACGTATTGAGACTTATAAAGAAAGATTAGTGGCAAAAGGCTATCGTCAAAGACAAGGTGTTGACTATGACGAAACCTTTTCACCCGTTGCTATGATTAAGTCCATCAGAATTCTTCTCGCCATTGCTGCCTACCATGATTATGAAATCTGGCCGATGGATGTGAAGACTGCCTTCCTCAATGGAAACCTTGAGGAGGAGGTGTATATGATACAATCAGAAAGATTCACATCCAAAGAATCTCCAGACATGGTATGCAAGTTGCAAAGGTCCATTTATGGACTGAAGCAAGCTTCCCGAAACTGGAACATAAGATTTGATGAGGCGATCAAATCTTATGGCTTCATTAAAAATGAAGATGACCCCTGTGTATACAAGAAAAACAATGGGAGCGCAATCACATTTATGGTTCTTTACGTTGACGACATCCTACTCATTGGGAATGATGTAGGAATGATGTCATCAGTAAAGATATGGCTGTTAAAGAACTTCTGCATGAAGAATTTGGGAGAAGCATCTTACGTATTAGGAATACGGATCTATAGAGATAGATCAAAGAAGATGCTAGCTTTAACCCAATCCATATACAAAAAAACCATTGTCAAAAGGTTTGGCATGGAAAATTCCAAGAGAGGTCTCATATCGATGAGACATGCAATTTCACTCTCTAAAGGTCAGTCTCCAAAGACACCTGAAGAGAGGACAGTGATGGATAAAGTCCCCTATGCTTCTGTCATAGGGTCCATCATGTATGCCATGCTATGTACCAGACCTGATGTAGCATATGCTCTAAGTGTTACGAGCAGACATCAGGCAGATCCACGTGATGAACACTCGAAGGCAGTGAAATGCATCCTTAAGTACTTGAGAAGGACTAAGGATCTATTTCTAATCTATGGAGGAGGAGACTTAAAGCTGCAAGGATACACTGACTCGAGTTTTCAATTTGATCCTGACGACAGCAAGTCAACATCAGGTTTTGTTTTCACACTCAACAAGGGAGCAGTGAGCTGGAAAAGTTCCAAGCAGGAAACCACTGCTGATTCGACAACGGAAGCCGAGTATATTGTTGCTGCTGAAGCCGCCAAGGAAGCTGTATGGATGAAGAAATTCATCGGCGATCTTGGTGTGGTGGAAAGCATATCTGGTCCCGTCCCACTGTTGTGTGACAACAATGGGGCGATTGCTCAAGCGAAAGAGCCGAGGTCTCATCAGAAGTCGAAGCACATTCTGTGGCGCTTTCATTTGATCAGAGAGATTATAGCTCGAGGAGATGTCGTGGTGGAAAGAGTTCCCTCAGCCGACAACATAGCAGATCCACTTACAAAGCCTTTGTTCCAAAATGTTTTTGAGCATCACTTAGAGAATATGGGTATTCTGTATAAAAGTGATTGGCTTTAGTCCAAGTGGGAGATTGTTAGTATTAGATGGTCTCAAAGCCAATCCGATACTATGTACTTATTCAGATTATTAATAAATGGCAATAATTCATTGTGTGTAATTAATTCGATCTGTGTTTATCGTATCACGATAAAGTCCATGAACATGTGCAATAGTCTTCGGATTATGATGAGATCATAATTACGGGACCGAAGACTTATAAACACATGTTCTTAATTGTTCCTAGTCATAGGATGTTTGAGATAGGACATCGAACATCCGGATAGACTAGTATAGGTTACTTCAGCTCATATGATGAGGGTGACTAATCCCATAAGTCACTTGTGTGGAGACACTATGCTGACCCTATAGGTGCTCATTGGTGAATGAGTTTACTGAACTGATTCGACTATGAATCGTTGGATGGTAATCACCTCACTGTTAACCAGCTCGATTCATTTGTCACGGTTGGGTGGATGATCCTTGGACCTAAGACTCCAAAGATATCTTATTGGTAGGTTTCTAAGCTTTGACCTTAACGAACGAATCCCTAACCATGGGTTATCAATAAGTCAAGCGATTGGGTTCAGGGAAATGCCCTTGAAGGTAATTGTGTGTTCAATACGGGATCATCCGCTCTCGGTAGTTTGAGAGAGAATGTTCCGGGAATGATGCGCTTAAAGTCCCTGGCCAGGGCGGACTCTATAATCGATAAGGAGTTATCGGATTCAAATTAGCGGCATCTGATTCAAGTGAATCGACCAAATAGGGTTTAACAGTAAACCATGCCCTAGGTCGATTCGGGAACATTATACGGATGAAGGATTATATCCGCGCGCTAACCGATGACAGAAAGGTTCCAATAGAGGGTTGCGATAACCCCAGTGCCATCTAGGATCACGCGATGTTGCTTGGCATCCAACATGATCGGCAGTCCGTTCGAATTTATTGTGGGACATTAAATTCGGCTGATTAATTGAATATAAAGATATTAATTAATTCAGTAGGTCAGTAAAGGGTTACTAGACTTAATGGGCTATTAACTGAACTGGTATTTGGGCCTAGAAGGTCACACGCAAATGGTTTTCAAGTCGATAGATAATCCGACAGGATTTCGGATAAGTCTGGGTTTTTATGAAAAACCGCAAACTCACTTATTATAAAAGAACGGATTCTACGTCCGGGGCCAGCAACCCTGACCTAGCCGTCATTCGTTCTTTCTCTCTTTCTCTCTCTTCTGGGCGTGCAGTTCCCGACTGCTCCGGCTTCCGTCCGACGGGAGATTCAGAATCTGCATGTCGCGGCGGATTACGCGCAGCCAGGCTGGATCTACGAACGCCGTAGCGAGCGAGGAAGCGAGGACGATCCATAGCGAGGAGAACCGCGTGGATACCGCTAGAGGTCGGGCATCTGCGCGACTTGCGGCATCGCTCCGACGGAACCGGAAAATGAACGCGGATTCAAATCCGCGCAAGGTGAACTCGATTTTCCCCGGTTTTATGTTAATGATCGAAACGGGATGGATCCAATCCCGAACATATTATTCCGCTGCGTTTTTCAGTCGGATCCCGACACAGCGATCCCAACAGTGGTATCAGAGCCAGGTTCCACTGTGTTTTCGCCGTTTCGGTCTCTAAAATCACGGTTTACGAATTTATTCCATGCCTAAATTTATTTTCTTACAAGATTCATATTCATGAGATGTTTACTGCGATAAGATCGCAATTTAAATCTGAAGAAAATATTTTATTTTTGGGGTTTTTCGTCGTGTTCTTCGTTGGACGAAGAACGGAGAATTCTTGACAGAATCGGATCCATAAGATGGATCTTTGGGGGCTTTGATCATTGAGATCGATGCCGGCGACGTGAAGATCGGGGCACAGATGGCCGTGGACCTCTTTCTCTTTCCTCTTGCGTTTTTGAAATCGCCATGAAAGAAGATTTGGAGAAAAAGGGGAATTTTTCTTCAACTAAAGGAGGTCACCGGAGCCCTTCACAGGCCTGCTCCGGTCACCAGATGACGTCGGCGACGTCGCCGTTGCCAGCGGACGGTCGCCGGTGTCCGGCCAGAGTCGGTGCCGGCGCCGGAAGGGACCCCCTTCAAAGGGGGTGCGCCGTAGGGTTCCCTGCATTGCAGGGAACCGACGGGCTGGCCCTGTCGGCGGCTAGGGTTTCGTAGCCGCCCGACAGGGTCCAGCCTTGCTGAACCCTGGCTCGTGCCAGGCGGCCCGAGCCAGGACGCAGCTGTCCGAGCCCTGGCTGGGCCCTGGCTCGAGCCAGGGGCTCAGCAGGGCTAAGCCCTTTGGACCCTTCCCCATTTATTCTTTTTGATTTTTTTTTTTTGGGGGCCTGTTAAAATTAAATTAATTTCATTTTATTATTAAAATGTGATTTTAATAATAAATCTTAAATGATTAATTTTTTGGTCATAATAATTGGGTTATGAATTTTCATAATGAATTAACAAATGTTGTTAATTCAAATTATTAATCTAAGTTGCTAGCTTAATTGTTATATTTAATTGTTAAATATCCCCATAAATATTTAAATGGTTCAAATTAAGCATGGAATATTTCTAAACCATTGATTTTAGAATTTGTGCATATTTGATGTGTTATTAATTGCATGTTTAAATTCGATTTAAGTTAAGCATGCATAAATTAATTTTTCGAAAATTCTAAATCCAATTTTTAATTGGTCCCTGGTTTTATGAAACCTGAAATTATTAGTTATTTTCGAAAATTTTAATTAGCCATTTGATGTGCTATTTCATGTGTAGATTGTTTAAATAAAACACATGGTGGTCATGGACGAGCATTAATTGTAGATGTGGAATGTGATTGTGTGGTTTATTGTATATTAATAAATAGAGGTCTGCGAACCTCTCCCTCTCATATTCCATTGTACTTCTACCTTCCTTCTCGATGTAATCGCCATAAGGCTTCCTCTTTTGAATTATTATGTAATTGAGAATTATGATGTAATTTGATCGAGGCGGCGGCGCACGGAGCGAGGATGAACCACAACTGCTGACCAGATGAAAATGAAGGAGTTCATTGAATCCATAGGTTTGCAGACTCATGATATAAGTTGTTATATTGTGTATGTGAGTGCGTTTGACTGTCTGGCTCAAGTCAAACCGCAGTGCCGTCCATGACCACACTAATGACATGGATGTGATGCGTGTGCTTTATATTTGCTAGGTTATTAGTATTTATAATATATTCGATATATTTAATACTATCACCTAAGATGAGACCAAACTAAATAAGTAAAACCTTCGTAACAAACTCTAAGCCGTAGCGCGAGTCATTGAGAATGCACCGCGTGGCTCTCCATCAATATGATTAATAGAACTTAATTCAGTAATGGCAGATACTATGTGTTTACCCGAGGTCTGCCATTGTCTATTGAGAGGATTGTTGATCATGGCATTAGATGCCTTTTGGATAAGAGTAGAGGAACGATATAGTTATCCACGTGTTTACCCGGGAACTATATTTCTACTTTACTCTGTCACGTATTGATGGTAAAGCTTAGACCGGGGATAATGGTCTACTGTGTTTACCTGGGACCATTAAACTTGGGAGCCGAAGTATGATCGGATATTGCAAGGAGTTGCAATTATCATGAGATGATTGCTCTAAGATAGCGGTATGATACTACGTGTTTACCCGAGGTCATACTGTGATGCTTGGAGATTCTTATCCCCACTAGGAGACAGTCGGCGTCTTTCGTTCTGTATATCTGAAGGTTATACAGTCCGTCGAAAATTAGTGGGAGTAAAACTAGATAATAAAAGACCATATCTTGTTTTAGTTAATCTGAATATCTGCTAATTATCAATTGATTATCTCCTGTAGGCGAGAATGTCGCACCATAACCCGTTGCGAGGCATACTTGATGCCAACCGTTTGACATGCACCAATTACTCAGACTGGCTCAGAAACCTGAAAATAGTCCTCAGGTCTGAGCAGATTGCCTACGTCTTGGATAATGAACCTCTTGTTGAACCAGCATTAGATGCTCCAGAGGAGGAAATGATAGGATATGAAAAATGGAAGGAAGATTCCACCATGGCCCAATGCTACATGTTAGCCTCTATGAGCAATGAGTTGCAGAGGCAACATGAAGAGATGGATGCTAGATCCATCATGCTCCATTTGAAGGAGCAATTTGGTGAGCAGAGCAGAATCGAACGATATGAGATATCGAAGAATCTGTTCAAGGCTCAGATGGCAGAGGGAACTTCAGTACAGAATCACGTGCTAAAGATGATTGAGTGGGTGGAGAGGCTGGATGCTCTTGAGATTACACTTCCCAAGGAGATGCACACAGACCTCGTGTTGTCTTCACTACCACCGTCATATGCTCAGTTCATCGTTAATTATAACATGAACAAGATCCAGGTCACCTTAGCTGAACTGCTGAACATGTTAAAGACTGCTGAGGGGAACCTTGTGAAGGATAAACCCCAAGTCCTAATAGTTGGTAAGACCAACAGAAAAAGACTTGCAGTCCAAGCTTTTCGAAAGAATAAGAACAAGGTTAAGAGAAAGGCAAAGGTTACCAAGAAAGACAAAGGTAAAAGTGCTGAGAAAGGTGATTGCTTCTACTGTCACCAGAAAGGGCATTGGAAGAGGAATTGCAAAGAATACCTCAAGGACAAAGCTCAAGGAACTATGAAGTAGCAGGACGCTTCAGGTATCTACATGATAGATGTAAACTTATCAATAAGAGATTGTACATCATGGGTATTGGATACTGGATGTGTATCTCATATCTGCAATTCTGTGCAGGCACTGACAAGAAGGCGTAAGCTGAGGACCAGCGAGGTGGAGCTGAGGCTAGGTAACGGCGCAAGAGTTGCGGCGATCTCTATGGGGACAGTGAAGCTCAAGCTACCATCCGGAGACACATTTTTATTAGATGAATGTTATTATGTACCTAGCATAATAAGGAACATCATTTCTATTTCATGTTTAGATAGAATTTGATACAATTTATATTTTGGGAAGAATAGTTGTTCAATTTATTTCGGAAATAAATTAATAGCTTCTACTATTTTGTCCAATGGATTGTATCTATTGAATATGTCTCATGATAATTTACATATCGGTTCTTCAATTAAAAGGAGTAAGTATGAAATGAACAAAGCCTACGTATGATTGTAGGCTTGGACACATTGGTGAAAACAGACTCCAAAGGATGCATAATGATGGATATTTGGATCCATTTGATTATGAATCATATGCAACTTGTTAGTCATGTTTAATGGGTAAAATGGCTAAGTCTCCATTTAGTGGAACTGGAGAACGAGCCAAAGACATATTAGAACTCATACATTCAGATGTATGTGGTCGTATGTCAACCCAGGCCATCGCTGGTTTCTCATACTTCATTATATTCACTGATGATTACTCAAGGTTTGGATATGTATACTTATTGAAGTATAAATCTGAAGCCTTTGAGAAATTCAGAAAATTTAAGAATGAAGTAGAAAAACAAACAGGAAAAAGTATAAAAACCATCCGATCTGATCGAGGTGGTAAATACTTGGGTACTGAGTTCATTAAATACTTAAAGGATAATGGTATCCTTTCTCAGCTTACACTTCCTTATACACCTCAGATGAATGGTGTATTAGAAAGGAGAAATCGCACATTAATGGAAATTGTGCGATCCATGATGAGCATGTCCAAATTACCAGTGTCCTTATGGGGATATGCACTTAGCTTAGCTATGTATATCCTGAACAAGGTGTTGGGATCCGGGCGGGACGCGAAGAACACAGCTGAAATGAAGAACAAAAATTATCCCGCCCGATGCCCGCTGATCCGACTCGGAACGAAAAACGCAAACCGAAAACCGGGTTGGAATCTGATTACCGTGCGCGGATTCGAATCCGCTTCCGTTTCGGTTCCGTCGAGGCGATGTCGCAAGCCGCACAAGCGTCCGGCCTCCAGCGGTATCCACGCGATCCTCCGCAGTGGTTCGTCCTCGATCCCTCGTCCGTTTCAGCTCGCTCACTTAAGATCCTTCGCCGCAACGATTGCGGAAATCCCGCCGACGGGAATTCCCGACTTTCAGGAATCACACGCGGCGAAGACGGAAGCTGTTCTGGCGCGCCGAACGGGACGCACAGAGGAGGAGAGAGAAAGGGGGGATGACGGCCAGCAAGGGAAATCCTGGAGCTTGGCCCAGGGTTTCTCAACAGCGTGTATATATATTAAGTCGACGCGACTTTTCACAAAAGTTCCCGAATTAATATAAATCCCACTTATGTACCATCGACTGAGAATCTTATTGCGTGTGACCCTCTAGGCCCATTTACCAGTCCGGTTTTCAGCCCGTTAAGTCCAATAACTAGTTATTGACTTATTGTAATTAATTAATATCTATATATTAACTAATTACTCAACCGAATTGACATCGCATGTGAATTCGGTCGGACTTTTGATCAAGTTGGGTGCCAAGCAACACCGCATGATCCCGGAAGGTAATGGAGTTCTGCAACCCACTCATGGAACCTGTCCGTCCACAGTTACCACGTGGCTATAATCCTTCGTTCGCACAATGCTCTCAAGTTAACCTAGGGTATGGTCAACTGTCAAACCCTAGATTGTTAACTCACTTGAATCAGACTCCGCTATACAATATCCGAAAACCACTTTTCTGATATTGTTTCTGCTCTGGCCAGAGACTCCTGCGGATCTACTCTAGAGCATTCTCTCTCCAGTTACCTGAGAGCGAACGATCCTTTATTGAACACACAATCACCTTCGAAGGTCTTCTGCTAGACCCGATCCTTGACTATTTGAGATCCCATGGATAGGGATTCGTAGGTCAAGGTCAAAGTCCAGAAGTCCACCGACAAGGTGTCTTTGGTGTCTCAAGTCCAAGGATCAACCACGCTACTGTGACGATGAATCAAGCCGATTGATAGTCAGGTAAATTACCATTCGGCGATTCATGTCGGATCAGTTCAGTAAACTTATTCTCCAATGAGCACCTACAGGTTTACCATTGTGTCTCCACACTAGTAACTAACGAGATCAGTCACCCTCATCATATGAGCTGGAATAACTTGTACTAGTCTAACCGGATGTTTGATGTCCTTCTCAAACATCCTACGACTAAGAACAATTGAGAATATGTGTTTATAAGTCATCAGTCTCATTATTATGATCTCATCATAATCTGATGACTATTGCACATATTCATGGACTTCATTATGCGCAATTATAAATATGCCAATCTACATAATGAATTTAATGCCATTTATTAGTGAACCATATTGAAATAGGTGCCTTATGATTGGCTTAGAGGACACTTATATCCATCACAAGGTACCCAGCAAATCTGTTGAGACCACTCCATATGAGATATGGAATGGAAGGAAACCAGACCTTAAATATGTTAAAGTCTGGGGATATCCTGCTCATGTTAAAAGACATGACGCAGATAAGCTGGAATCCAGAACTGACAAATGCAGATTTGTAGGATATCTAAAGGAAACTTATGGATATTACTTTTATCTTCCTGGCGAACAAAAGGTGTTTGTGGCCAAGAGAGTTGTCTTTCTGGAAAAAGATTATATTCTCCAGAAGGACAGTGGGAGTAAAGTAACACTGGAAGAAATTCCAGACCCACAAACTGGCAATGGTTCATCAGATGAACCGTCAGTTTCTGAACCTGTTCAAAATGATACACAGGAACCTCGTAGGTCTGAAAGAGTACCTAAACCACCAGAAAGATATGTGGGACATATTAATTTAGATGGTTCAAGGATACTCTATAATGAGGATGATGATCCTAAGACTTACCAGGAGGCCATTGAAAGTCCAGAGGCCGGGAAATGGTGGGAAGCCATGAAATACAGTCCATGTACATCAACCAAGTTTGGAACTTGGTGGATTTACCCGATGGTATAGTACCTATCGGCTGCAAATGGATCTTTAAAAGAAAGATCGGTGCAGATAGACGTATTGAGACTTATAAAGAAAGATTAGTGGCAAAAGGCTATCGTCAAAGACAAAGTGTTGACTATGACGAAACCTTTTCACCCGTTGCTATGATTAAGTCCATCAGAATTCTTCTCGCCATTGCTGCCTACCATGATTATGAAATTTGGCAGATGGATGTGAAGACTGCCTTCCTCAATGGAAACCTTGAGGAGGAGGTGTATATGATACAACCAGAAGGATTCACATCCAAAGAATCTCCAAACATGGTATGCAAGTTGCAAAGGTCCATTTATGGACTGAAGCAAGCTTCCCGAAGCTGGAACATAAGATTTGATGAGGCGATCAAATCTTATGGCTTCATTAAGAATGAAGATGACCCCTGTGTATACAAGAAAAACAGTGGGAGCGCAATCACATTTCTGGTTCTTTACGTTGATGACATCCTACTCATTGGGAATGATGTAGGAATGATGTCATCAGTAAAGATATGGCTGTCAAAGAACTTCTCCATGAAGAATTTGGGAGAAGCATCTTACGTATTAGGAATACGGATCTATAGAGATAGATCAAAGAAGATGCTAGCTTTAACCCAATCCATGTACAAAGAAACCATTGTCAAAAGGTTTGGCATGAAAAATTCCAAGAGCGGTCTCTTACCGATGAGACATGGAATTTCACTCTCTAAAGGTCAGTCTCCAAAGACACCTGAAGAGAGGGCAGTGATGGATAAAGTCCCCTATGCTTCTGCCATAGGGTCCATCATGTATGCCATGCTATGTACCAGACCTGATGTAGCATATGCTCTAAGTGTTACGAGCAGACATCAGGCAGATCCAGGTGATGAACACTGGAAGGCTGTGAAATGCATCCTTAAGTACTTGAGAAGGACTAAGGATCTATTTCTAGTCTATGGAGGAGGAGACTTAAAGCTGCAAGGATACACTGACTCGACTTTTCAATCTGATCCTGACGACAGCAAGTCAACATCAGATTTTGTTTTCACACTCAACGGGGGAGCAGTGAGCTGGAAAGTTCCAAGTAGGAAACCAATGCTGATTCGACAACGGATGCAGAGTATATTGCTGCTGCTGAAGCCGCCAAGGAAGCTGTATGGATGAAGAAATTCATCGGCGATCTTGGTGTAGTGGAAGCATATCTGGTCCCGTCCCACTGCTGTGTGACAACAATGAGGCGATTGCTCAAGCGAAAGAGCCGAGGTCTCATCAGAAGTCGAAGCACATTCTGCGGCGCTTTCATTTGATCAGAGAGATTATAGCTCGAGAAGATGTTGTGGTGGAAAGAGTTCCCTCAGCCAACAACATAGCAGATCCACTTACAAAGTCTTTGTCTCAAAATGTTTTTGAGCATCACTTAGAGAATATGGGTATTCTGTATAAAAGTGATTGGCTTTAGTCCAAGTGAGAGATTGTTAGTATTAGATGATCTCAAAGCCAATCCGATACTATGTACTTATTCAGATTATTAATAAATGGCAATAATTCATTATGTGTAATTAATTCGATCTGTGTTTATCGTATCACGATGAAGTCCATGAACATGTGCAATAGTCTTCGGATTATGATGAGATCATAATTACGGGATCGAAGACTTATAAACACATGTTCTTAATTGTTCCTAGTCATAGGATGTTTGAGATAGGACATCGAACATCCGGATAGACTAGTATAGGTTACTTCAGCTCATATGATGTGGGTGACTGATCCCATAAGTTACTTGTGTGGAGACACTATGCTGAACCTATAGGTGCTCATTGGTGAATGAGTTTACTGAACTTATTCAACTATGAATCGCTGGATGGTAATCACCTCACTGTTAACCAGTTCGATTCATTTGTCACGGTTGGGTGGATGATCCTTGGACCTGAGACTCCAAAGATATCTTGTTGGTAGGTTTCTGAGCTTTGACCTTGACGAACGAATCCCTAACCATGGGTTATCAATAAGTCAAGCGATCGGGTTCAGGGAAATGCCCTCGAAAGTAATTGTGTGTTCAATACGGGATCATCCGCTCTCGGTAGTTTGAGAGAGAATGTTCCGAGAATGATACGCTTAAAGTCCCTGGCTAGGGCGGACTCTGTAATCGATAAGGAGTTATCGGATTCAGATTAGCGGCATCTGATTCAAGTGAATCGACCAAATAGGGTTTAACAGTAAACCATGCCCTAGGTCGATTTGGGAACATTGTACGGATGAAGGATTATATCTGCGCGCTAACCGATGACAGAAAGGTTCTAATAGAGGGTTGCGATAACCCCAGTGCCATCCAGGATCACGCGATGTTGCTTGGCATCCAACGTAATCGGCAGTCCGTCCGAATTTATTGTGGGACATTAAATTCGACTGATTAATTGAATATAAGGATATTAATTAATTCAGTGGGTCAGTAAAGGGTTACTGGACTTGATGGGCTATTAATTGGACTGGTATTTGGGCCTAGAGGGTCACACGCAAATGGTTTTCATGTCGATGGATAATCCGACAGGATTTCGAATAAGTCTGGATTTTTATGAAAAACCGCAAACTAACTTATTATAAAAGAACGGATTCTACGTCCGGGGCCAGCAACCCTGACCTAGCCGTCATTCGTTCTTTCTCTCTCTTCTGGGCGTGCGGTTCCCGACTGCTCCGGCTTCCGCCCGACGGGAGATTCAGAATCCGCATGTCGCGGCGGATTACGCGCAGCCAGACGGGATCTACGAACGCCGCAGCGAGCGAGGAAGCGAGGATGATCCATCGCGAGGAGAACCGCGTAGATACTGCTAGAGGTCGGACATCTGCGCAACTCGCGGCATCGCTCTAACGGAACCGGAAAACGAACGCGGATTCGAATCCACGCAAGGTGAACTCGATTTTCCCCGATTTTATGTTAACGATCGAAACGGGATGGATCCGATCCCGAACATATTATTCCAATGCATTTTTCGGTCGGATCCCGACACAGCGATCCCAACACTTTATTATTTATTCTATGATTATTATCTCAGGCTATGTAATATGTCCATTCAATCTGTTTTGTTTCCCATTATGATTACATGAGTTACAGATGTTTGTTCTCCTTGGTCTGATGTCCAATTGATCTAAATATTTTATAGACGCTTACTCTAGATGTTAGCTTCATGTCCAATAAATTTTATAATTTTCAGACTTCTTTTGATATTTATTTCGTAATATTCTTCTCAAACTATATAATCTATCCTAACAGTTTTGAAATCCTAACTTATAAATCTCACATCTCACTTGATTCATGTCCAAATCATGTCAAATTTTGTAGAGAGCTTTGTTATATTATCCTTGACCTCTATGAAGAGTTTGAGAAAAGTTTGATGATAAAAATCTAATTTCAGTTAAACTCTCTCTATAAGAGCCTCGGTAAACATTTAATTGGCACAATTTGAGTGAGAAACTATTTCTCAAGATAGGCGCTCGGCATCTAATGCACATATAATTTACAGAGAATCAAATTCTATGAAATAACATTAATAGTTTACATGTCAAAATTTATTTTAAATAAAATTTTCTCAAAATATTGGTAAAACTAAAAAAATCACAATTTTAGTTGATAGAAAATTTATTTCAAGAAAGAAACTCTAAGAAAGCTCCTGAAAAGTAACGGCTCAAACTGGTTGAAGGACTTAGGTAAAATGGGTCAAACCAGCCATAAGGGGGTCAAATCCCTTCAATCACCACCATTGATTGCCAATGATTGGGTGGCAGGAAGAGAAGTGGGAACTACACTATTCCTATATCATTTGGTAGGAATAGAAGGGCCGACATGCCCATCCACATGGCTGAGCCCTACGTACATGTTGGAGAAGAAGGGTTGTGGACTATGGAAGGGGGGCCTCACATTCTGTTTGTTCCTGCTGCAAAATAAACACTCAAAAATAAGGAGCTGAGGAAAGTATGAGCAAAGAGAGGCAGCACACTAAAGTAGAGAGAACTTGATAAATTTTCCTTGCAATTAAAACACAACTACGCATGCCTACAAATAGGCTTACAGATCTGAACGTACGCAGATAACTTCCCACTTTCAACACTATTAATAATATGGAAACATGGACACATGGCCTACACCATGAGACGGCACGATCCTAAACTTGGACCACTTCTTACGGAACATGGAAGACTCACAAGTAACTGTTTTGACTCAATAAAATAAAATAGAAAAATATCTAAAACAGGCCCCTAAATTTTCACATCACATTTCAACACTTCCCCTTAATACAAAGTTGGATACACCCATCAATTTTCTGAGGTACACATGTTTTGCAAGTTAAAGTCCTTTCGTGAGGATGCTTGCAACTTGATCATTTGTGGAGCAGAACTTCAGCTCAATCAATCCTTCGTTCACCATCTCACGAATGAAATGGTATTTAATTTCGATGTGCTTTTTCCCCCCGTAAAAGACTGGATTTTTTGCTATTAAAATTGTTGATTTGTTGTTACAAAATATCTTTGTTGCTCCTTGAGTCAAACTTAGATCTTGAAGAAGCCCCCTCAAACAAATTGCTTGACATGTTGCGATAGTTGCAGCAACATACTTTGCTTTGGATGATGACAATGCTGTGGTTGCTTGCTTCTTTGAAGTCCATGCTATAGCTCCCGAACCAATGCCGAAAACATGTCCTGATGTGCTCTACATGTCTTCCAAAGAACCTGCCCAATCACTGTCAATAAAACCAATTAACTTAGGATTAGGTACATATGCATACCATATCCCATAATCAGTTGTTCTAACAATATATTGTAGTATCCTTTTTGCTGCTCCAAGGCGATGCTTTGTTGGGTTGTGCATAAACATGGAAATCAGACCTACAACGAATACCATACCAGACCTGATGTGAGTCAAATAAATCATCCACCAACTAATGATCTGAAAATTGTGATGTCTACACTTCCACTTCCATCTTGAACCTGCAATTTCTCATTGACATTCAAAGGAGTACTAGCAACTTTACCATTCTGCACGTGAAACCTTTTGAGAAAGATTTCTATCATATTTCTCGTGACTTATAAAAATTTCATTAGCAACTTGTTTGATTTCAAGGCCAAGAAAATAGTGCAAAAGGCCTGAATCAGACATCTCAAAGTTCTACATCATGCTTCGTTTGAATTCTTCAACTAAAGAACAAGAGGATCCAGTATATATGATATCATCAACATATACACAAACAATGCCTGTCTCATTAGTACCTTGCCTCTTTAGATAGAGAGTAGGCTCATTTTGACTTCTTTCAAATTTATTTTGGCACAATTATGCATCTAATTTGTTGTACCAAGCTCTTGGGGCTTGTTTTAGCGCGTAAAGAGCCCTTCTCAACTTATACACCTTTTCATCTTGCCCACTAATCACAAAGCCTTCAGGCTGAGTAACATAAACATCCTCTTTCAAATCACCATTAAGAAAGGAAGATTTCACATCTTGAAAAATGGGCCATCTCATTTGAGCTACTATTGCAATTACAGCTCTTATAGTTTCAAAGTGGGCAACAAGAGAAAAAGTTTATAGATAATCAATGCCTTCCTTTTGTGCATAACCTTTTGCAATTAGGCGTGCCTTGTGTTTTTAGATGCTCCCATCAGCATGAAATTTGGTTTTGTAGATCCACTTTAGCCCAATGATGTTCTGTAGGTCTGTCCACAAGCATCCAAGCTTGATTTCTTTCTATTGCCTTTTATCTCTTCTTTCATTGTTACACACCATTCATCCCTTTCTTTTGCTGCATCAAAACATGTAGGATTTGAAACAAACAAGCCAAAATTACATGTATCATAAATTTCTTTGAGAGATCTTTCCTTCCTTGGTGGTTCACCATCATCATCAATATGAGCATCTTCATGAAATTCATCACCATTTGTGCTTGGCAGGATTATTTTTGGCTATTCCCTGTTCTCATTCCACTACCAACAAGAGTTTTCATCAAATATAACATTTCGACTAGCAATCAGCTTGCCATCCTTCGGATTATAAGTTCTGTAAGCTTTAGACTTGGGATAGTAGCCTATGAAAATGCATTTTTCAGACTTACTATCAAGTTTCTGCTGATTTTCAGAAGTGTTCAGAACATAAACTATTGATCCAAAAATTCTCAAATGACTTACACGAGGCTTTCTACCTTTCCATGCTTCATATGGTGTTTAGTTTTGGACAGCCTTTATGAGTGAAATGTTCAGCAAATACACTATTGTAGCCACTGCTTTAGTCCAAAAGGAATTTGGAAGTCCCTTTGCTTTCAGCATGCATGTAGTCATTTCCACAACTGTTCAATTCTTCCTCTCGGTAACCCCATTCTGTTCTGAAGTGTAAGGAGCTATAAGTTCCTTGCAAATTCCATTCTCATCACAATATGAGTCAAATTGATTTGAACCAATTCACCACCTCTGTCTGTTCGGAGTGTTTTTATAACACAGCTACTTTGCTTTTCAACAAAAGCCTTGAATGATTTGAAAGTCTCAAAGGTTTCTGATTTCTATTTCAAAAAATAAACTTAACTCATATGACTATAATCATCAGCAAATAATAGAAAATATTTGCTCTTATTCAATGATTCAGTCTTCATAAGATCACATAGGTCAGCACGTATCAATACAAGTGGAGCTTCAGCTCTCCAAGCCTGTCTAACTGGAAAAGGTTTTCTAGTTTGCTTCCCACAAGCACAACCTTCACAAATATCACCAGTCAATTTAATCTTAGGCAAGACAATCACCATATCTTTTCTCTTTAACAGTCGTAGGCCCTTAAAATGCAAATGCCAATAGCAATGATGCCACAATTTTAAACTCTCAGTCTCATTTACTGCTAAAGCATTACTTTCTATGCATGATATCTCAAGAGGAAACATTCTATTTCCAGCCATGTAATGTGATCAGATTTTTTGTCTCTAATGATATTACAATCATCATCAAATATGAGAGCATAATCTTTTTGCGTCAGTTGCCCTACACTTTAACAAGTTGTCCTACACTTTAACAAGTTGTGTGCTAATTTGGGAACATAGAAAACATCATCAAGGTACTTAGTCTTACCAGAGCTTGTAGGTACAACTATTGTACCTTTTTCCTCCACATCAACGAGCTTATCATCTCCAAGTCGAACCTGCATCTTAACTGATTCATCAAGAAACTAAAAGGAAGTCTTGCCACTAGTCATATGATTAGAACAACCGCTATCCAAAAACCAAACACCACTTATATTTCTATTAGAATGAAAACAGGCCATGCATAGCTTTTCCTCCTCATTTTCTGCATAGTTAGCTTATTGTTTTGCCTTTTCCCAACAATAAGCTTCTATGTGATCAAATTTTTTACAATGATGACATTGACTATTTTTCATATTTCTCGTACTTTTCACCATTATTTTTCTGCCCATTTGAGGAGTTCCAATGATCATTCTGCCAAGTGGATCGTCCACAGCCTCTTCCTCTTCCTCGATGTCCACCTCTGCCACTATCTCTTCCTACAGAATTTTCAGACTTGTCTTTCTGTGAATGAGTTTCAGATTTTACCTGAAATGCTGTTTCTTCATTCATTTCTGTTGATCGATATAGTCTTTCTTCATGAGCTTGCAAGGAACCAATTAATTCATCAAAGGAAAACTAAGACAAGTCTTTAGATTCCTCAATTGCAGCAACAACATGATCAAATTTAGTAGTTAAACTCCTTAGCACCTTTTCAACAACAGTCTGGTCAGAAATCTTTTCTCTAACAACCTTCATTTGACTAACTATCTTAGTGACTCTAGATAGAAACTTCTTGGACAGATTCATTATTTTTCATGAGTAGCGTTTCAAATTCTCGACGAAGAGTTTGAAATTTAAGTAATTACCTTCGTCGTTCCTTGAAACTCTTTGTTTAAAATCGTCCATGCTTCACGAGAGGTGGTCGCTGCAACGATCCTTGCAAAGATCAACTCATGCACTGCTTGGTGGATGAAGAATAATGCCTTTGCATCCTTCTTTTTGTTCTCTTTTAACTCAGCCTTCTGAGTTGCTGTCAATCTGACTTCTTCATCTGCTGCATATGGATCTGTATACCCATTTGCTACCAAATCCCATAAATCTTGAGATAAAAAGAGAATTTTCATCTTAATACTCCAATGCTCATATGCTTCTTCATCTGGTTGTTGCTTCACCTTGATGAACGTCTCCTTCTCTTAATGAGGACGAACCTGGCTCTGATATCACAATTGTTGTAGAAGGAGGGCAGTGGATTATGGAAGGAGGGCCTCACACTCTATTTTTTTCCTGCTGCAAAATAAACACTCAAGAACAGGGAGCTAAGCAAAGTACGAGCAAAGAGAGGCAGCATACTAAAGCAGAGAGAACTTGATAAATTTTCCTTGTTATCAAAACACAACTACACATGCCTATAAATAGGCTTACAGATCTGAACGTAAGCAGATAACTTCCTACTTTCAACACTACTAAGAACATGGAAACATGGTTTACACCATGAGACGGCACGATCCTAAACTTGGACCACTTCTTACGGAACATGGAAGACTCACAAGTGTCTGCTTTGACTCAATAAAATAAAATAAAAAAATATCTAAAACAGACCCTTAAAATTTTGGCATCACATTTCCATAGTAGACTGGTCGCCCAGCGCAGATGCCCCGTGCGAGACAGCCAACGCAGGTGCAGCACCCTATGTAGGCTTCCTGATTCCCCTGTCCTGTCCATCATAGGGCTTGAAGTTGATGGTTGTGAGCTTCGCCGAGATGGGGTTGTCCAGGATTTCGGGGGAGAAAGGGGGCGATGGGACTTCGTCTCCTTCTCCCTCCAGGGTCCCCTTCCTTGCCCGTTCTAGAGGAGTGCCTCTAGGTGCCCTTCCCAGCCCTCTAACTAGTGCTTGCACTCGTTGAGCCGCCATTCCAGAATTTGAATCCGACATCTATCAGTAGTTTGAGTCTGGAGGCACTAGAGTGTGTTGATTGTGTCAGGCCATGGCTGCCATTCCCTTCTCGTCCTCAATGTGGGGGAAAGAATAGTTGGACCCTAACCCCTCTGCACGAAGGTGAATTGCCTTCCAACACTCGGCACAGTTGGCTGGCTACCTTCGCACGGCTATCCCAGTGGCACCGATGGTGCCATAGTAGGAAGACCCTACTGCACCACCATTATAAAGGCACCAAGCTGCTGGGAGACAACATCCAGGGGATTGCCCCCATTGCGGGATGGCTCAAAGGATGGTGCTGGAGACGCATGGCTGTGAGCCCTCTCTTGTGACTAGGGCTGGCAATGAGCCGAGCCGCTCGCGAGCCGCTCGGGCTCGGCTCGATTTCAGTTCGGTTCGGCTCGACTCGAAATGTCAAACGAGCCGAGCTCAAGCTTAAGTAGAAGCTCGAATAGCTTAACGAGCCAAGCTCAAGCTTAGGGTAGCTCGGCTCGTGAGCTAGTGAGCCGGTTCGAAATATTTAACATGTTTTTTTTAATTTTTTCAAACTAGGTCAAAGTGGCATTCCATCCGTGTCCCGCGTTTAAATTTTCATATATGTAGTTAGTATTATCACAAAAGGTCTATATTCATGTTTAATTGAGTTCAAAATCTGCCCATTAAGATTCTTGTTCATTTTTTATTATGCATTTAATTGTCTTCCTTGGGATTTTAATTGAATTGATTAGTTTTTATTTTATATGTCTTGGTAGAGTATTATTACACAAGTTTGAATAAGAATACTAAAAAATTCTTATTCTGCATCAAATGACTAAAATTAAATCGCATATGTCCAAATTTTATTGGTTCGAGCTCGAGCCGAGCCGAGCTCGAGCCTGGCGAAAACGAGTCGAGCCGAGCTCGAGCCCAGATTTAGAGCTCGAACCGAACTCGAGCTCGAGCCAAGCTCCATTGACCCGAGCCGAGCCCGAGCCATGCAAAGCTCGGCTCGGCTCGGCTCATTGCCAGCCCTACTTGTGACCCACTGGGGTAATCGCTGCAACCAGCGGTACCGCAACAACGGTTAAGCTTTAACTTGGGGCATAGCTTCTTTGTCATTCTCACACACAGTGGCGGACGTAGAAATTTTGACAAGTTGGATCACTCAGATATTAAATCATAAGTACGGTGAGATCAGTGAGATTTTGGATTGAACTACATTGGGTTCTCGGTCAGACCAGTAGGATCTTAATTAATTTTGGTCAGTGAGGTCTCAAGGTAGATTGCATTGAACTAGGTTAATAGATTTGACAAAATTCACCAGATTAACATTAGCTCCGCCGCTACTCACAAACAGCACCAATCATGTGAGGTGGAAATCTGGTTGGTCTTCCCAACCATCCCATATCTCTCCGACAATGAGGTGATCATGGGGACAACGTTTTGATCGATGCCTAAGTCTCACTTTGTTTGTGGAATAAGTCATGAATAGGATGTTTTATTCTCCTAAAATCTTTTAACCCACTTTGGTGGAGGGAAGTGTTTAACCCAGAGTGCTATGGGTTATACCAGGGATTAAGCGGAATAACATGGATATTTTGAACTCTTTATTCCACTTTTTATTCTCTTCTTTATTCTACTTATTCCTACCAAATCACTTGGAATAGCACTGTACAATTTTACTTATTTTGGGTGGAATACCAACAATTTACCAAATCAAAATACTTCTTATTCTGGGTTAAGAAATCCCCAGAACCTTACTCTAGTTTAAGTTATTATGCAAACAAAATGAGCCTAAATGATCAGTTAATGCCGGAAAGGTCTAAGAAAGCGTTCTTGGGGGCTCAAAGTGCAGAGATTTCTTCCTCCCTTCAGCTAGCCCGTCTGCTCCCCCATTTAACGAGGGGATTTATCCTCAAACGTGGGGGGGTTTTCTTGCCTGTTATGGTATGCAGTTTTGCCGAAATCGAGGTTTAATTCCTATGTGAGGGAGGGCAATCCCATGATTCCCGCGTCATGGGGAAAGCTTCCTCCCATGATTTAGGGGTGGTGCCTATGAAGGAAAGGCCTTCATTGCTATTAACACCGATAGCCATAAAATGGAAGGGAGGTCTCAATATCGATCAAAGGAGAGATCTTATTGAAAAGTGATTCAATAAGCTCGGCCTCAAGGTGAGGTCAAGTCTTATGATCATGGATATTTGTTACTTTTACCCCTTCCGCAAAAAACGAAGAGGACAAGTGAGAACTCGACCTCACCGTGAGGTCGAGCTCACCGAATCATTCCTCTAAGAGTTTAGAATTTCAGAAGACACTCCTAAGATTTTAATCATTTTGGAACATGGATAAGAAACTTAGAATACTCTCATAAATGCCAAAGGAGCTATTATCGCCCATAATTACCCAGTTTAGGTTTTTTTATCATGTATACACATCCCTTCTAAAAGATACTATAGTTTAACATTCATAAAACTCTATTTTCTAAAATACCCACAGTATAGGAAATTTTTTCCGTGCTACATAGTCATAATATGAGTCGAGCATAACAAGAATATCTTTTACCATTTCACTTGATCGTATGAGTGTTATTTTTTTAGAGATTACCATTCTCAAAAATGTCAAATGACCTATTCAAGTCCGTCTCTGTGATGGCTTAGAACAAGTGCATACACGGGAGAGAATATTCAAGTAAATGCATTTAATTCATAGACAAAATGCCTTTAGGTATATTTGTCCTTTTCTTCTGCAGATGACAACTAATCACACTCCAAGCGGGTTAGGAGAGATCTAAAAGTTTGCATCGATTGTTGGTCAGTTGGCTTTATCATATGGTTTTCCTGGGCTCGAGTTTAAATCTGGTTGGAAGCTTAAAAATTTTCAAAGTCATTGGGTAGGTATTCGTTGGGGATCTAAAATTTCCTTGTCCATGCAGGATTGCTTCTCTAGAAATCGATTTGGCTCCGTTTTTTTGCATAATTAGGCAGACTATTCGGACCTGGACCTATGCAGAATATTCTCCTAATTAGGAAGAGAGCTCTGGTTATACTTGAAATCAAATGATAGTTTTTCGTAAATATGTGTACATACTTGGTCATTAAGCAATTCTATCAAAAAAAAAAATTAACATTAACAAACATTAAATTTTGAAATCATTGGATTCAAAATTAGTCAACATAAAATTAACCTCTAGTCATAGCGTTTGACCGTGTTTGGTCAAAGAAAGCTAGAAAATTCCTTACAAAATAGTTAAACCTAGTAATCAAATTTCATTTTTTTCCTCAGTCCAAATCATGGTAGTGAATCTAGAGATTTCAGTATTTCACATTAGTCCCAACAAAAGAAATCTCCGGATTTCAACATTCCATGCCAATCCGGCGGGCAAATTGCGCAAGAAAGTTTTACGTATTGACAGAATATGGATGAACAATTTTCAGGAATGTTACAATTTTTTCACGTAACAAACAATTGCCAGAAGAAAAAAAACTGATGAGGCACAAGGACACGGGCCCAATTAAGGCCCAATTGGTCAGACCAGCCCAAGTCACCACCGATTAATTGTGGGCCTACATCGACCCCCGAAGTCCGTCCGGGCGCAAGACCTGACCTGGCCCGATAACCTCCAGGATCCCACCCACGTGGCTCCATGGGGCATGTCTACATCGACAGGGCATGTACGGCTCGTCCGACCACCGATGAGTGAGCCTGTGTCTAGGAGTTAAGCTTACTAACCCCTGGGAGGCGGCCGCCTATATAAGTAACCCTCCTCCCAGTAATTCGAGGTACATTCTAAGAATTCTCTAACCTGACACTCAAGTTCCCGATTATAACCTCGGACATCACCTAGGAACTAACTTAACTGTCAAAGGGATTTTCCCAGACACACCGTTCGGACATTACTCTTTTGTGTAGGCCACCCTTCCCAGCTGACCCGCCGAAAACATTCAGAGCATCACACACCCTAAAGTCGACCTCAAGTGCAGACTCCAGATCCGAGGACCGTGAAGGTTGAGTCTTCATCAGAAACAAAGTCAAGTAAATGCGTTGCAGATTTCAACTCAAGGCCTAGATTGAGAATCTTTGAACATTTCGAGTAATCTATGCACTTTTGTGCTTCTATTTTTATTTTATTATTTGTTCAAAAGTAATATTTGTAGCATAACACATGGGATGCAGTCCCAAAAAAAATTGAAATTTTTTTAAGGTCAATCCAAACACATCCAACATGTTCATATTATTTGATCTCCGATCACACAATTTAAAAAATTCTAAAAAATTAAAAATCAAACTCTATTTTTTTGAGCTCCATCTGTTAAGAGCGTTTTGAAAAAACTTAACTGCACGATATTATAGTGCAGCAAATATTACTCTTTGGTCAATGACCTAATGATTTAGGCACTAAACTCCTCACCACTGAGGAAAAGATCAAATCCAATTAATCCCCAAGAAATTATATTTAACGAGAGTGTATTTTATGCACCTGTCCTCTTGATGCTGAACCTCGTTTTTAACTCCAACGTAAGCTGAGATTTCTACTCTAGGGTTCGTTTGATTTGACCTAAAGTATTAATAGAATTTTAGTCTCGAGCTCACCAATTTTAATATCAAACAAAATAAACTTTTTAATTTTAAAATCATCAATTTTAAAACCCAACATCTAGTTTTCGATTTTCCATAGTTTTAGATGGAAATGAAATCAATGGAAAGAAGTATCATGTTGATTGATCCATTCTACATTTCTAGACGATGGACTAAAATCTCGTCCACTATGATCAAGACCTTCAATCTTCAATCAGAGGAACATCACTATCTAGTCCTCTCAAAACAGAACACCGTTAGAGAAGCCATAGCGGCAGCCTAGGGGAGTCCCCTTTGATGCTTAAGTTAGAAGGATGGGGATACTAGAGAGAAGGCTGGAGAAGCTTGGGCGCTAGAGAGCATACCTGTGTGTATAGGGGTACGGGGCTTTATATAATAGTCGGATAAGGAACTCTTCCGAAAGGTGATTCCTAATCTGATCTGGGAAACAAGATTCCAGAAAACTCATTAAATCATGTCCTTATTAGGAAAGAGACTTGAGAAGAGTTTAGAAACAAGAGGGATTCTTCCCATATACAGCTTGGCTGGCCTAGGGTTCCATAGGGGAGACAGATCCTAATCGGATCAGTATAGGGCTACACCAGGCAACAGCTTCCGAGTTTTCCCCTTTGGGCGGAGGGGGTAGGGGAGAACAAATATGGGCCTTGGAGCTCCGCCAAGTGGGCCGGTCCATTGATATTTGGATCGTGCCGAACTACCATCTATCACTAGTAAAATAATTTTTGAAATATATCAATTTTTAATATTTTAGATGTATGAAAATATCTTAAAATAATTTATAGTATTCCAAACAAAAGAAAACAATGTAAAATTACGGTGTCTTACGACATTTTTGGCACATCAAATACCTCCTTTCATGGGCAACTGGAATGATCGGGTCCGAACTAGCTGAAGGTGACCAATCCCAATCTTGAAGCTGAGTGTTGACCCTTGCGAGATCTACCACCTGTGTCAAAATATGGGAAAAAAGTTGGGCCAGACTTAGCGGTCACGGAAAAATTATCTAATTAAGGGTGTGAATGGTTCGGACTCAGGTCGGATTTAGTAATACGCCCAAGTTCACTAAAAAAAAAGCGTGGTCTAAGTTTAACCTAAGTCCAAACTCAATTGAAATCCAAAATAACTCAAATTCTAGATTCAATCTTTGGACTTAAAATAAAAAGAATCGATTTCCTTATGTTAACAAGAATTAGGTTTATGTATAAACTTTATTATCCATTTAAAAAATGAGAACTTTGAGATCATCAAATTTAATCATACATTAAAAAATCATCAAAATAATCATTTACATTTTGAACTTTTAAATTTAGCTTAAAATAGAAACGGTAAAGATCACATCTTTTATAAAGTCAAAACTTAACATAGCACTTAGACCAAATATTAATTAACTCATATTAAAATATTATAATGACCAACGGTGCGTATGATGATGTTGAAGGTGTCTTGAAGACGTGAATTCTAAGAGATAATTTCACATGTCTAAGATTCTTTTGTAACTTAAGATAATTAGAATATTAAACTAGCGTTAGTATTTGACATAAATTAATGTGCATGATACATATGTACAAATAAATGAAATTGTCAGTATAAGATTATGTATAATATTAATGTAATTACTTTTCTTTGTATTTAATATCTATCGAGTTTTTGGACTTCCAAACTCGGCCATGACGAAGCCTAAATTCAGCCTATTACGGGGTTGAACTTAAAATTAAGGTCCAGAGGTCCAAACCAATCCAAAAATAAAATGGCCTCCATTTTAATATCTAAGTTCACTTACTTGGGGAGGACTGAACCAGACTTTTGAGCCAAGTTAGTGTCTATTTGATTCTATGTAAAATATATTATAATAGGAATTTTTTTAAAAGATAAATTTATAATGAAAACTAGAATCCGCTATTTGATAATTGATACTTGTAAAAATATTTTCTTAAAAGAACGCTTGAAGGGATTTCTGGGCTTATCTATTTTTGGTGCGTCAGTGGCGGAGCCAGGACTGTTCAGTCTGTTTGCAAGGGGGGCAAAGCATGTAAGCTAGTGTACGTAAGGGAATTATATATAAAAAAAAAATTATCTCTTGAAAAAAGAAAATTTTCTTCTCAAATTATATACAGTGAGAATAGAAGCTTATTATGTTTTTCTTTGAAAGAAGTCATTCTAAGAAAAAGTTAGTTTTTCATAGGTGCATGGGAGTCACTAGAAAATTTCAATCTCATGTGACTTAATGTCAAATCTCTACAATTGCCCAAAAAAAATGAGAGAGAGACATATGGAGAATGAGATAGACATTGGATTTTTGATTGGAAAGAGAAAAGAAATCTTTGATTTGGAGGGAGAAATTCTTTTGGGATAATTTTGCTACATACGAAATAGAAAACTTTTCATAACCATTTATTATCCTAAGTCTCTAATCTTAGAAAAAGTATATTTTCTTAGAAAATGGATTTTTCCCTCCTATTCTTTAGAACCCCTAACCCAGCCATAGTTTAAATTGTCAAAAAGTTATTAAAATTTTAGAATAAAAGTAATAATACAAAAGTACCTTTAACCTTTAATTTAATTATAAACTTTTTTCATTTTTTATTGAAACAATAATTAGGATTTCAAGATATTTAATTTTTCAAAGAATTTTATGCAGAAACACTTCAAATTTTGTCTCGTTTGGCTAGACGTAAAATATCATAAAATGTTACAAAGCATCATATTTTCATGAGACATAAAGCATGGTGCTTTATGTTTATACTATCTTATGTCAAACAAATGAGCCCTTTATAATTCAGATAATAAGATCTAGATAATCTCATTCCCGCTAGGTTGGATGCCGATAGTGAGGCCATACGTCCACTGTCGGCCCAAATTGCGGGGCTAACAGCACACTTTTAAATGGGCTCGGTCCAGTGGGCCGGCTAAGGCACAAGCACATGTGTCGGAGGTCGCCTACCGTCATTTTAGAGTAATGCTTGTCCCGTGCTGCAATGGGAAGCATTGCATCAAGTTAATTTTCTTTTATATTTTCTTAAATTGATCTCATCTTGTGTTCATATAGCGCAATGTCCGATTAAACGATCTAAAAAAATCGGAACAATAAAAAGTTATCATGGGCTCGGCCCGTTATAGACATTTTTTTAGTTTGCTTTTTATTTTTCAGATTTTTTTGGATCGTCTGATTTGACATTGTGCTGTACAGAGTCTACAGCAATGTAAAGAATGTCGGGCCCAACCTTAAAAATTCAAAAAACCAAAAAAAGCTTAACTTGGTGTAATACTGCAGCAAGTATTGCTCAACTTTTTAATAAGGAGTAACGCCTGCTGCAATGCCCCCGGCTGGTACAGTTGCAAGGCATCGCGGCAAATATTAAAAGATTATTTTTGAAAAAATTTAAGTTGGAGGGCACATGTCTCACATGTTTGTACAATTTGATCTCCGTTCTGACAATTCAAAAAATTTTAAAAATAAAAAATTGAGCTCTAGTGAATAATAAAAAGTATCTTTATAATTTTTAAATTTTAAGAATTTTGGGGGTCATTAGATCAGAGATCGGGGGACTACAACATGTAGGGCATGTGTTCCAGCCTAAAAAGATTTTCAAAAAAAAAAATCTTATATTTACTGCAATCCCGATCAAAATAAGTCAATTCGACGTGAATCCCTTACACGTTTAATATTACAGCAAGTATCTCTCAAAATAAAATAAAATTCGATCCCGTGATCCCGTGATGACCAATTCCACGGTCACCCAAGCATAAACTCTGGAACCTTCCGGTCCACAATGGCGCCCGTTGAAAAGTCGAGCTGCTGATGTGATCCAGCCGGCCGGACACGGCCTGTTTGGGCCCGGAATCAAGGAACCCGGAAGAGGCAAACCCCACCCACCACAACCCCAGTTGTGCTGATCGGGTCTACTTCCATAGATAAGAGCGGCCAACCGACCGACCGACCTGTGGAGGGGTGACGTGGGCAGATGAGGCAACAACGATTGGTTCGCTCGTTGGATGCCGCCCGTGGAATGGGGATATGAACCCGCAAATCCCCCAACCCCACCGGCCAAGAGCAATATCACAAGGCAACGCGGCGTGTTTAAAATAAGGAGTATACACGTAGGGTCATTGTAGTTGGTAAATTAATTGTTTTAAATTTTTTCTAGGTCCGACTATTCATTTGTACAGTTTAATACTCAATCTGATGATTCAAAAGAATTTAAAAAATAAAAAACAAGCTCTAATGAACAGTAAAAAATATACTGCTCATTGGATTTGATTTTTTATTTTTTACATTTTTTTAGATCGTCCATTTAGATATTATATTGTACGGACAGTTAAGATATTTCGGAGCCTACCTAAAAAAATAATAATAATAATAATTTATCTACTGTTATACCCCTAAGTGTAACAAGCAGAAGTATTGCCGCAAATATTACTCTAAAATAAGACAAATGCTTCGTTGGTGGTTGATCACGTAACATAAAGTAGAGAAAACTCTTTCCGTGAGTGAGCCCTAACTCGTGTGGCTTAATAATTTTTCGGAATTTTTATATCCATGTCCCTATTACGGAAGTAATTATGAAGCTATCAATTTTGCAGATATACTTAGTGGCAGTGGTAATGGTATACCACCAACGAATGAAGATAAGTAAGTTTATATTGGCCGTGTAAGTTCAGCACCGTTTGCCTCTTTGGGAATATTTTCTGCAATACTTTAGTTACACTAGTAGAAATCCGAGCCGTTGCAAATATTCAAAAACTCGTCGCTAAACATGATTAAGATGACAAAATATCCGTCGCTAATAATACTGATTATTAACAACGGCGACGATTAGAGTTATAGTCGTCGTTGATAATCACACTATTGGCTTATAAGAAACAAAAGTTGTTGCTAAAAATAGATTATTAGCACCGGATACCCGTGAAGTAGTCCTTAATAATTCTTTTTATTTTTTTAATATCATAATATTAGTTACGGCTTGGACTGTAACCATTGCTAATAATTTTTTTATTTTTTATATATTATCAAAAATGACACAATATATAAACATCTCTTATTGCATTATTATTTTTATTTTTTTGTTCTTTTATTATTTATTCTTTATTATTCTTATTATCTTATTATACTTATAATATTAATTTAGTATTTTTTAATTATTCTTTTTTTTTTTCAGAATAATCGACTTTAAAAATGAAACATCCTCATATTACTCACTTAACTACGACGTTCTTCGCAAAAATCAAACCGATATTCTTAACGCATCTTGTTGATTGAAGATACAAAATTACTTTATTTAGGCGCTTCTACCCCTCTTAAATAGGCGACATTATTGTCACCATGTTTTTAACAAAAGTGAGAGAGAGTGACTGAGAACCTAGGACTTTGGGATGTTTTGCACAAAAGTCTGTTTAAAATATATACTTGAATGAATAATTGTAATAATAACTTTAAAAAAAGAATAATTATAATAATTATATTAATAAATTTAGTTATAATATTTTAATATATAGTTGAATACATAATTTTATGTATATATAAGTACAACCTAAAAGATATTTGTATATTAATATACAAATATCTTTTAGGTTGTACTTGTATATGTATTATTATTGATATACACATTATGGTTAAAGAATACATAAAAAATGATAAACTATTAATTAATATGTA
Organism: Zantedeschia hybrid cultivar; assembly: GCA_030544215.1. Taxonomy (NCBI): domain Eukaryota; kingdom Viridiplantae; phylum Streptophyta; class Magnoliopsida; order Alismatales; family Araceae; genus Zantedeschia; species Zantedeschia hybrid cultivar. The sequence goes on along the minus strand of JARZZO010000013.1, from coordinate 5,049,313 downwards.
AAATTACTATTAAAGATAATATATATTTTTTTAACATGTTATTAAAATTTTAATTCTTTAAAAATATAATTTATTTGAAAATAAGTATACTAAGTTAACTATGTTATACTTACACTAATATAGTTAAGTTAACTATATTTAACTAATATAGCTAAATATAGTATAGTTAACTATAATAGTTAACTACCTATTTACCTATATTAAACTTAGTAACTCTATTTTTGTTAAATAATTATATATACTTTATAGTTGCATAATATATATTTAAGTGTATTACTTAAACTAATATGTTAATATATTTAGTTATGTATATTTAATAACATTTATGTTATATATTTACTTAGTATAACTATATTTATACAAATATATTTAACTTATATAATACATGCTTACATGCTTAAACAGTTAAGTATATTAGTTAACTATATATTTCACTATACTAGTTAAATATATTTAACTATATTATATTAAGTTAAATATAGTTAACTATATTATACTAAGTTAAATATTTACTTAGTAAATATATTTAACTATAGTAACTTATATAATGCATGCTTCCATGCTTAAACAGTTAAGTATATTAGTTAACTATATATTTTACTATACTAGTTAAATTTATTTAACTATATTATACTAAGTTAAATTTATTGAATTATATTATACTATACTAAATATTTACTTAGTATAAATATATTTAACTATACTAAATATTTACTTAGTATAACCATGTTAAATTTAGTACAACTATATTTAACTATACTAAATATTTCTTTAGTATAACTATATTTAACTATACTAAATATTTCTTTAGTATAACTATATTTAACTATACTAGATATTTACTTGGTATAACTATGTTTATGTTATATATTATTTAGTATAACTATATTTATATTTTATGGGTCGAGATCTCGTACACCATGATCAAGACCTTCTATCTTCACTCTGAGGGACGTCGTCGGATAGTTTCTGCAAAACAAAATATCATCAGAGGGCCCTCGGCGGCAGTCTGGGGGAGCTTCCTCCGATGCCTAAGTTAGAAGGTTGGAAATGTTGCAAGAAAGACTAGGTAGTTTGGGCTCTAGAAAGTATACATTTACCGGTATGACAAGGGTCCTTTATATAGTGGGGACAAGAGAGTCCCATTTGAGGTGGCGGGATCTCGAAAGAGCTACTAGTCAAGTCTCGAAAGGGAAAGACTTGTGCCGCAAGGGGAGTCCGTATCCGTGCGGGCTTCTGGTTATCTTTTTTTGTAAGTTATTGGTCATGATTAGATCTGTAACTGAGGAAATCGGGATCCTAGCAGGAGTCGTCATGTTCTAGGAGTCAAATTCGTAATGGATCTAGAAGGAGAGGAGACATCCGTTACGGCGATCCAAATTTCTCCCTGGAAGATCACGAGATTCTCTTGTGGATAGGTTCGTTCTCAGAGAGGGACGATTTCTCTGCATTTTCGGTCCTAAGCCATTCTGTTATGCCCTTGATCCAGTTCAGTCATCTCATATTCAAGTTACGCAACTGCGGATCCAAATAGCATACAAATTAGATATGAATGAAGCCAAATAACATACAAATCGGATATGAATGATGAGAGACAAGTAACCAGAATAATAACATGCCATTTACCATCAAAACAATCCAAAAAAAAATTAAATTGCCAATACCATAATTTCGCAAGTATATAACATCAATACCAAGATATCAAAATATACCAAATATCTATAGAAAATAAAAACACTCAACTCACTAAACAAAGAAAAAAGTACATATCCCTCTCTCTATCCCTACTACACTACTACATCAATCTACTAGCAAATAAGTAAATCTACCTAGATAATAGCGGAAGTCTTCTAATCCAAAGATTTTCACCAAATTAAGAATCCAACTCTTCCTCTTCAGTAGACTCTGAAAATGTTAACATAATTTATAAGTACAATCACTCAGTAGGAAATGAGACTCACAAAATGCTAAACAATATAATAGTTGAAAAGTGATGATGATTATCTAATTAGAATTCACAGTTCTATATATATCTCAAATAAGAACATGATACAAAACATGGTCACATATAAATTATCAAATCACATGTGTTTTCTAATAGCATGAATAGATCAACTAACATATAGTATATATAGTATATATGGCATGATCGAACTCATATCAGACATATCAAATTCTACTCGCCATGATAAAAAATATATCACACATCGAATAGAACATATCAAATCGTCAGATTGTTAGGGCCTTACGCATCGTCGTCTCCTGAACATATCTCATATCAAATAGCAAATATCATGACGTAATAGCTTATTAAATTAGATTCATATCATGGATCATATAAGACATATTCATATAATTGCAAATGAATAGCTCAACAGGATGCAAAAGATTCAAATGACTAAACTAAATTCAAATGAACATATGAAGTAAAGATTTTGGATTTATATATCAATAAAATAAATCAAATCATATCATAACGGACATACACCCAAACTACAATATAAAGAACCAAACAAAATAAATATCAAAGCATCTAGATAAATGATGCAAATGTCTTGGTTACTGCGCAGAATGGGGGAGTCTAAGTCACACTCAACTCCAAACTGGCAGAGCGTTACATATCGCTGTCCTCTAGTTTTAATCAACGAGAAATCAAGATTCCACCCGTCTGTTCTCATATTCCAAACAAAATATCATATCTAATATAGATGCTTATAATGGAATCGGACCAAATATCTCCTTAAGATGGCAATGTCCAAGCAAAGTCAAATAATTATGGCACAATTATATTAATAGAGATCAAATAATGCCAAAATATAAGCATATATCTGAAAATAGAATTATCAAATTGATACGTACACATAAGAGTTAAAATACATACTTTTATATACAAAATAGCCACTTAGAGAGTCATCATGGTCATATATATGGAAAATCAGAGTAAAGCTGATCAAAATAAGTTTCTGGATATAAATAATAATGAGAAAAATTTTCTCAAAATTTTCGGAATAGTAAACATATTTTTCGGCTATTAAGACTAATTTTCATAATTAAAAAATCAACAAATAAGTCGAATAATATCAAACAGATTCAGAAAATTATCAAACTTGATGAGCATATCCAATAGATCATATGTAAAGTGTGTACAAAGTTTGATCAATTTCTGGATGGGTTTGATATGATTTTAAATTCTTATTTTAATTCCGAGAATCCGACTTAAATAGAATTCTAGCAAATCAAAATAGAAGGCAAAATGAATAGCAAACAGAATCATAAAATTCTCAAACTTTTCAGAGAAGTCAAAGATAGTGTAGGTGCGTGAAAATTTGCGTGCCTTCCCGAGGTATTGTCCCCAAAGCGGAGGTGGAAATTTGTCATTTTCCTTAGAAAAGGGCCCTCGTTGGAAAGAGAGGTTGTGCTCTGCTTATAAGCACACGCCTATTTTTACAACATTCGATGTAAGACTAAAGCGATTTGTCATTTTTATGTCTCTACACAGTTCCCTAGTAAAAGTAGACATGTGCGGACCCTTTTGAGCCGCTAGACGGATCAGGCCGACTAGTGGTGCTCGGACAAATTTGTGGCTTTTGTTCAATTCTGACAGACGGCGCCAATGTACATACGTGAAAATTTGCGTGCCTTCCCGATGTATTGTCCCCAGAGCAGATGTAGATTTTATCCTTTTCCTTGGAAAAATGGCCCTCGTTGGGAAGAGAGGTTGTGCTATGCTTATAAACACACACCTATTTTTACAACATCTGATGTAGGACTAAAACGATTTGTCATTTTTATGCCTCTACAGATAGCATACCAAAAGTCTTCACAAAATTTGGCATGATTTGGACATGAATCAAGTAAGATATAAGATTCATAAGTTAGGATTTCAAAACTGTCAGGACAAATTATATAGTTTACGAAGAATATTACGGAATAAATATCAAGCAAACTCTAATAATTATAAAATTTATTAGGCATGAGAATAACATCTAAGTTAAGCTTCTAGAAAAATTTTAACTCAATTAGAAATCAGATTAGATATAACAAATATCTGTAACTCATATGATCATAATTGGAAATATAACAGATTGAATGGACAGATTACATAAGTTGAGATAATAATCATAGAATAAATAGTAAAGAAGATCACAAAAATCTGAAACTTGAATATCATGAAGTAAACATATAAATCAAAGTTCTTAACAACTGATTAACTTTTGAAAACTTTCAAAAATAACATAGTTTTTTAATACAAAATAGATCATGTGTACAGTTATCCACCTATCTCTTGAAGAAAGATCGACTCTTGATTTCCCTATAGCTTCATTGCTAATTATCAATCCCTTTTTCTTCCTCTAAACTCTTGTTCACATTATCTAAGCTCTTTTCCACATTTTCTAAGTCTCCAATAATCATAAACAATTCTATTCTCTCAAGAACACCAAATGAACATATATTTGGAAGAGAGTTGTATGTAATAGAGCTTTGAGCACGACCCCAATACTCTATTTATGCTTATTTACCCCCCTAATATAACCACCAATACTTCATTTCTTTTCTGGAGTCGAACTCCTACTTTCCATAACTTAATCTCCAAGTTAAAGTCACTTCCTAGTGCAAATCGGACTTTACTCACGCTGCTTGTAATTTTCTTTTTTGAAGATCTTTAAATCCAACCCCTTAAACGTCTGAATTAAGAAACACTCTTTTCTTAAAAAATTTGTAACTTTTTGTTACCTTTCCAATACCTCTAATCTCACTATTTTTTGATATCTATACAAAAAGATATACCTATTTTACTAACATATTGTCGTGAGTGCTCTAAACTCAGAAATCTGACATATTTCTTTTTCGTCCAAAGATCTCCTGATTCTAACTCGTAAATGACTTATTTTAAATATAGTCTTTATAAAACTTCTAGACTTTTGCATCATCGTTCTAATGGGAGTTTTCTTACTTAATTTAGAACTTTATACACAGAGTTATGCTTACCATGCTAGGGCTATGTCAAGTAAATCTTTGTACATAATCCTAATCCAAGTAAGATTTCAATTATAACTTTCTAGCAATTTCTTAGAATCTTAATTATATTCAAATTTATTATGTTTTAATTTTAATCTAAGTTAAATATGTTATACATAACTTTTTATAAGTCGTAGTTAATATTAATTATACCATCTGTTGTTTTCTAATTCAAATTCTAATCCGATTAGGACTTGTTCTTTATGGGTAGCCCTTTCTAAAGCTGATCTTTGATATTTTTGACCTATAAAACATCTGAATTAGTAAAAATAGTCTTCTACAAACTTATAGATTTTTCTATTCTCTTTCCAATGATATTAATTATGCTTTAATTAAAATTTTCTATAGAAAGTTATCATTATTTTACTATATTGCTGTCTAATACATCAATCTAGAATTTGAACTAAATTAGTGGACTATTCTTAGTAGTATAATTGGACTATTGGACTTTCATAATTGTGTTAATTGGACTAAATTAAGTTACTTAAACTCAGTCATGAATTCTTATAATTAGTTAATTGATCCAATTTAAATTAATTAAATTTATTAATAGTTGTAAAAGTACATAATATAATAAATTCAGATTCCTGCTTCTGAGAATTAGTCTTGTCATATTAGGCCGACCAAATTTAAATTAATTAAATTTATTAATAGTTGTAAAAGTGCAGAGTATAATAAATTCAGACTCCTGCTTCTGAGAATTGGCCTTGTCATATTAGGCCGACCCATCTGGAACTGGGCTTAACGAAATTGTCCTCCTTTACTAGCTCCCTACTCCTCGATGTTTTTTCGGTCTTAGGCCGGTTTAGACCTTTGCTTCTGAGAATTGGCCTTGTCATATTGGACTGACCCATCTGGAACTGGGCTTGCCGAAATCTTCCTCCTTCCCTTGCCCCCCCACTCCTCGATGCACATGTAGGCTGAGGAGTAGCTAAAGTTATTTGAGGGGAAGCCTTTTGATAGCCAGTCCAACTCTAAAGGGTTAATTAATTTAAGTCAACTGTCATGGCTTGTTCTGCTCGTAGAGGAGGTGGCATCGTCGCACCAGTCATTCCTATGGTTTCCGTGCTGCCCCCCAAACCCCAACAGGTGTTGGATGTTACTGTTGCAGCACCCAATCGTGAATTCGTTTGTCCAGGCGATCAGAAGAAGACATAAAAAAGGGAGCTCGAGAGTAGTTCTCCATCAGGATCATTACTGCCACTTCCTTGGTATGAAGTGGTCGAGAGAGTGGATCCTAAGTCAGGGCAAAGCTGGTGGTTCCAATGGGAATGACTCAAGGAGGTGGCAGTTACTGTACTGGCTATCTGCTTCGGGATCTTGATGGCCAACAATCTTCAGGATTTTGATGGTCAAGGAAGTCTTCTTGACGCCCCCAGTAGAGTTAAAGGTCACCAACGGGAGCTCAGGGTCCTCCTTGATCTGGTACTTATGCCGAAGGCAGGGACAACAGAGGTGATGCTATGGTGGTGACGATTGAGGCAGATCGACCCACTACTCCTGTAGTCTTCAAGGGAGGACCTCATGTGGCCCTTGTCGTGGTAGAGAGTGCTCACGCTATCAAGGTCAAAATCAGCAAGGCAGTACTTTGTGTCAAGGAAGGCGCTCGCATAGATGAGGCTGGGTTGTCGAGCCGACATCAGGCTAGGAGGCTGAGGTAGCACGTCCTTTGTCTATTTGGCCCTTTAGCTCTTCATGAGGCTGGGGAACTATAGAAGCGACTAGAAAGGCATCTGCACTTACAGCGAACTCGATTACCTTGGCATTAGAGGGAACCATCTGGAATGCTATGGTGGATCTTCTGGAGTTCCGCAAGTAGATGATGGCACGAGGAGGAAAGGTGGCAGTCAAAGTGTCGCCGGTACGTTTGTAGCCAAAGTCAACACCTAGGTAGGCCCTGGGGAAGCATACGAGGAGATCAATTATTGTACAGGGCGCGCGGTGATGGAAGTGTTGGGGTAGCCTGGTCATCCAGAGTGTAAAGTTTCGTGGTGGAATAAAAAATTAATTAAATCTTCCCACAATCCATGTGCATCGATTCTCGGATGTTTAGCTCGCAATAAAATAATAAACAAAATATGAAGATCGGATCTTCACCATCACGAAAATGAAAATTCTTCGTCAAATCAGAGACGAACAAGTGGTGGATCTCAAGATCGCGAGCCGTTCAAGCGTCCGGCCTTTAGACGTATCCATACGAGTCTCCGCGGCAGTTTGGATATCTTCCATACTCTGCAAACTCCACCTGGATCTTAACTCCACCATGAACAAAGAGGTGAGAGAGAGGGCGGCTCCAAAGAGAGAGAGAGGAGAAGGGAGGATGGCGGCTGGTCGTATTGGATAACCCTAAAGCCTGGCTAGGGTACTTCCATAACAACTATTTATAGACTCTCGATATTTTTTACAAAATTCAGAAGTTTATAAAAACTTAAATCCTCTCCAGATCCACGAAAACTCTTTTGTGTGTGACCCTCTAGGCCCAACTGTCCATTTGATTTTCAACATATTAAGTCAATAACAACTTATCTGACTTAATTAATTATTATTTATTATCTTATAATGAATTTCAATATGATTATCACATAATCGATAATCGATCATCGCATGATGAATTCTTTGAGCTTTCTGATCATGAATGGCACCAAACTACACCTCATGATGTCAAAAGACATCGGGGTATGCAATCCACTAATTGTACCCTTTCGCCCACAGATACCACATAGCTATAGATCCTCATCTATGCAATGTCTCAGTCAAACCAAGATATGGTTTAACTGTCAAACCCTAATATGTCTTAACCTAATGGACTTTGTACTCAATACTATATTAAATATAAAACTCCTTTTCCATTTAATTATCTAACCCTGGCTAGGAATTTCCGAGTACTATTCTAAAGGACATTCTCTCTTCGATGACATATTGAGAGTGAATGATTTTATGTTGTCAACTCAATTGCCTTTGCGAGAATCCTCGTGAGTCCGAATAATTGACTATACAGAATCACAAACTTGAGATTCTTAAGTCAGTAATCAAATATTCAGTGTCACTCAAGTAAGGCATCCTAAGTGACTCAGGTTTAGGATCCAACTATGTTACTGTGACTATAGAATACATCGATTAACAGTCAGTATGATGACCATTTGGGAATTCTAGATCAGATCAGTTCAGCAAACTCATTTCACTAATGAGCACCCGCATATATACCTTAGTGTCACCACACTAGTGATTATGAGATCAGTCACCCTCATAATATAAGTAAGTATCACGTGCACTGGTGTACCGGATCTTCAATGTCCCATCTTGGAGAACCTATGACCAGGAACAAATCAAACACATACATCTATATGATTGATTTCATTATCATAATCTCATTATGATTCAGTCATCATCGCATGTGTTGTAGGACTTCATATCATTAAACGATAAAAAAATAATAAGATGTAATGAAGAATTACCATTTATTATTAATAAATGAGATAATTACATGAAATGATACCATCACATCTCATGTGATTAGCTCACAAGACATATATTTCTATCACAGAGGACTATCTAGAGCTTCAGTCCCTAGCCCTTGGTCGCTTCCTCAGGTTAGCGACCATGTCTTCGCTAAAGGCGAGGCTCTATACAGTAGTGATTTCGAAGGAATGGGAGGTTGATACTCGGATAAGCTCGGGGAGGCTGAAGCTTGGGCCACGGTCGTTGAGGTAGGGAGGCTTTGTCAAGAGCTTGGTGCTTCTCGATTGCATGTTGAAGGAATGGAGTAGTTCTGCTAGCCTCATTGCCGAGAGTTAAAGGTCATCTGAGCGAAGCTTGCCTCTGAGCGTCATTGATTAGTCCCCCGAGGAGTGTCGCCAGGCTTGGATTGTAGTCGGACATTCCTCGAGATTGGCTTCTACTGGAGATGCATAGACACTAAAGGGCTTGAGTGATCATATTCTGCCAGATCGATCATTGGGAAGAGCTCGAATAGAGCAGTGGTTATATCTTTTTCTTGTTTTGTTCCTGTTTGCATGAATTGAACTTCTGGCATAATGAAATAAAGAGTATGTTTTTATGTATCCCTATATATTGTTTTTGGCCCCTGGATCGCATGTGTACTTGATCGGCTTGTGAGTCGTTGTGAGTACTTCCCTCTCCTTCCCCTTGTTGAATGAGTAGACTAAGTTGTAGAAAGACAATTTAGGTTGGTAGGTAGTAGTCTTTGACTGGGGTGTGCAATCGCATTTGAGTAGAGCCACTTTGCTAAGTTTTACGCTATATTCGGGTGAAGGGTCTGTCGAGCGAGTTTAGTCTCATCTGAAGGTAGGGAGCTCCTTTCCTGTAAGGTGAGGCTTGACAGATGGAAACAAGTTTTATCCCATCTTTGGGTGGGGAGCTCCTAAAATGAGTTTTATCCCATCTTTGGTGTGAGGAGCCAGTCGAGCGAGTTTAGTCTCATCTGAGGGTAGAGATTCCTTTCCCTGCAAGGCTAGTTTCAGTAGAGGGAAATGAGCTTTATCCCATTTTCAGGTGGATAGCCCCTTTGTCGATCACGATCCCATCTTCGGGTAGGGAGCCCCTTCCCTGTGTAACAAGGATAGTAGATTAGTAAGTCGGTGGCATAGAAACAGGCATTGTTGGCAATCAGAGATTAGTCAGAGGCGATCGGAGATGATTGGAGAGCAATTGGAGGCACTCGGCGGTAATCGGAGAGTGGTCAGTGTAATAGTCGGCAACGACCAGTGGTGATTGGAGATAATCGATAGCTATTAGAGGCATAATAGTCGGCGATGACCTGTGATGGTCGGAGACAATCGGCAGCGGATGGAGACGATCGGTGTGCCTAGTCGAGTGAGGCGATGCGCTCTATTACCGTAGTTCCTGATCAGGGGTCGGGCCAACCCGAACAGTGGCAAGGCCTTCTTTGGGCTCGGTCGTCTCTATCACCGCTCGGATGACCATTATTTAACTCTTCAGCTAGACACTGATTGCCATGAGATACGTCTGCCATGCGACGTTTTGATTTCCGTGGGCCTATCTGACCCCTGCCGCAGTGATGGGTGGCCTATTGAAACTGTAGATGGGAGTCTAAACCTTCCGTATCTTCAATAGGCAGGGGCTGATCTGTCAGGAGTTGTCTAGCGAGCTCCCATTGTTGACGAAGACTCGCTTGACACAATAATCTACAATGTTTGCCTCTATGATCAAGGTGTCATTATGGGGAAGGATAATACCTTGCAAGGCTCTACCGAAGAGCTCATTGACAACTTGGAGGGGGGATCGCTCCGCCGATGACAAGAACAGTGTGACTCCCATTTCTTGGAGTTCTTGCAGTTCTGCGACAGGTTGGGAGAATGATGGCTGGAAGGTCATCTATGTTCTGACTGCTCAGGCGATCGACTGCGACTCTCAATCGGCTAAGGATGACAACGAGAGGGACGTTTTGACACAGAATGCAAAGGTACGTTATGTTGTGGAGGTGATGGGGGCGACAGATCCCCTCGACCGAGAGGTCCTTAAAAGTGGTGATCACTGTGGTGGCTGCAGGATTTTGAAGCCATCGAGCTTAGCTTCGAGATGCCAGATCATGTCGATCAGGGTCTGCAAGTCTCCTCCCTGCGATGGCAAATGAGTGGCCTTAAGAGGAGCATTTTCACTATCATTGCCATTTGGTTCCATGATGATGGGCGGCGGCAATGGGGGCGTAGAACTTCCAGCTACGACTTCCCTCTATCTAGAAGTCCGGCTTTTATTGACCATTTCCATGGCTTCTTGTGTGTTTTTCCACAAAGGGTGCCAAAAGATGATGGGCTGAGATCTCATCTACCACGATCAGGACCTTCTGTCTTCAATTAAAGGGACGTCGCCAAACGGTCCCTGCAAAATAGAAAACCGTCAGAAGGCCCTCGACAGTGATTCGTGGGAGTCCCTTCCGATGCCTAAGTCAGAAGAATGGGGATGTTGTAGGAAAGAATAGGTAGTTTGGACTCTAGAAAGCATACTTTTACCGGTGGGATGAGGGTCCTTTATATAGTGGAGGCAAGAGAGTCCCATCAGAGGTGGCGAGATCTCAAAAGATCTGCTAGCCGAGTCTCGAAAGGGAAAGGCTTGTGCCGCAGGGAGAGTCCGTATCCGTGCGGGCTCCTAGTTATCTTTCTTGGTAAGCTCTTGGTCGTGATCAGATCTACAACCGAGGAAATCGGGATCCTAGGCGGAGTCATCATGTTATGGGAGTCAAATCTATACTGGATCTGGAAGGAGAGGAGACATTCATTAAGGCGATCCGAATTTCTCCCGGGAAGACTGCGGGATTCTCTTGTGGATAGGTCCGTTCCCAGAGGGGACAATTTCTCTGCTTTTTCGGTCCTGGGCCAGTTCGGACCCCTGCTTTTGAGAATTTGGCCTTGTCACATTGGGCTAACTCATTCGGAACTGGGCTTGTAGAAATCTTCCCCCTTCAATGTTAATATATTTAACTAATATAATGCATAGTTAATTATGGAACCTAACTACGCATTTAACTATATTATACTAAGTTAAATATATTTAACTATATTATACTATACTAAATATTTACTTAGTATAAATATATTTAACTATACAAAATATTTACTTAGTATAACTATATTTAACTTAGTATATGTAAGGACTGAGGTTTCGGGTTCTGTGTTCGGGTCGGGTTCGGGCCGGATCCCCTAGTTTGGACCCTAGAGGGGTCTTGAGATTCTTGGCTGAATGGCGTCAGCACTGCTCGACGCCTTTCAAAAGGCGTCAGGATGTGTGGACGCCATTTAGGTCTGTTGGTTGTTGTGCCACGTGTGCGCCACGTGGGCGGGTTTCAGGCCGCGAGAGTACGGCCCCTGTCATTTCGTCTGAACGGCGTCCAGCTTGGTCGACGCGATTCAGACTGCGACATCTGCGATGTCAGGGCACGGCGCCAGAGCATTGACAGTACGGCCTGTCCTGTCAGACTGATTGGCGTCTGCCTCGATCGACGCATTTTAGCGGGATTCTGGTTGACTCCGCGAGCCTCCCCTTCTTTCCCTCATTCTCACCTTCACTCTCTCTCTCCTCGCCCTCTTCGCCCTCTCCGACGCTCTTCTTTCCCTTCCCTTCCTCTTCTTCCTCTTCCACCACTCCAACACCACCTTACCTCTCACCTCTACCTCCACCACTTCCTTCGCGGTGTTCCACTCTCCGGACGGCGGCCGACGTCCCGGTGGAGTGGCGGCGTCCTCGAGGGTACCGGCGGCGGTGTGCGGTGCGGCGGGACGGCGGCACGGAGCTTGGTGGAGTTCAAGAACCGGTAGGGGGACGAAACCTTGCGTGTGTGCTCGTTTGCTTCTTGGCGTGATGTGACGTGTTTGGGGTTAGATTGAGCATGTTTAGGGGGATTCCTTGTGGAAATGGCGATGTTTGTGGATGTGGTTTCATAGCATGATCGTGGTGCTTGACGTTCTCATCTTCCCCTTTTGGTTTTGGGGCTTTTCGGGTGCTTGGGGTTCAAGGGAGAAACCCTCGGGTTGAACCAGGAAACCTGGTTTCTGGCGCTAAATGGCGTCGTGCCTGGTCGACGCCTTTCCGAAAGACGTCGGGTCAGTACGACGCATTTTAGGGCAGAAACCTCCCTGTTCGAGGTTTCCCGAGTAAGGGGTTCTGGCGCTAAATGACGTCATGGATGGACGACGCCTTTCAGAAGGACGTCGGGACATCATGACGCCATTTAGGCAGGAAATGCCCCCGTTTAAGAGTTCTGCAATCTGGATTTCTGAGTTGAATGGCGTCTGGCGACCCTGACGCGTTTTAAACGGCGGCTTCACAGGTGGACGCGTTTTAAGGGATAATCTGGCTTTTAACTGAACCCGTCTAAGGGACTTGAATGGCGTCGACCTCGGTCGACGCGATTCAAGACAGAACTGTCTTAACCCTGGTTTTTAAACATATGTTTCACTGTTGGCGGTTCTAAGGCATGTTTTACGTTGTACACTGAGACTGAGGACTTCTGTGTGTGTGGAATGGCATCATGTTATGTGTGTGTGTGTACTTACACGACTGTGGATCGATATGACTGTGGTTTATGTTTGTCACCATGGACCGATGGGGACAGGGTCATGGTGTCTGTGAGGCATTGTGCCGTACCGGTGGGAGAAGGGGTACATGTTGTGGTTTACCTTTAGCTGAGGGAAGCAGAACCACCTTGAGCCTGTCGGGCCGGAGTAGCTGGTGCGCTATCCGAGGGGTTGCTGCTTGGCCTCAGCGGGTCGGAGTTTCCCTGTTTGTCGTGACAGCTTCCAGCGCGTTTCTTGCTGTGGAGCTGGTACTGGTGGGAGTAGGTTTACCCTTTAGCCACTGGGCCTGATGTGACCTTTGATCAAGGTTACGAGTGGTACCCTTAGCCCTTTGGCCTGACGCAGCCCGGGAGAGTTGGGTTTGTGGGTAGTTCCTGTAGCTTCGGCTTGACGGGGGTTCGCCGGTCCCCAGGGCCCTCCTGGAAGCGCTGAGGCCTAGCGTGGAGGCAATCCGGTGGTAGGACAGTAGTCTAGACTGCTTGTGTGCACACGTAGCTGGCAGTGGCGGTACACTGAGTCCAGCTAGTCCTAGTTTGGCTCACTGCCTCACCCTACAGTGCCCCGGAACACTGTAGGGGTGGACAGGCGTGAGCAGTGGTGGTAGTGTTGGGAGGCGACGTTTGACTTCGGTCAACTGTGTGGTTTAGTCGCCTTGTGGACTTCGGTTGTGAGACGTGACTTTGTGTTGGGTTCTTCGGGTTACTTGGTACTGTTCTTGTTACACTGCTTATCGTACGATTCCTATCAGGTTGAGTACTATGTTTACTGCTTTTCTTAATTGCCATATATTCCTGTTGTTGCACTTGTGGGTGTGTGAGTGGGAGGCAGGGGATCGGATGATCCCTACTGAGCCCAGTTCTGGTGTGGCTCACTCCCTGCGGTTTCAGGTGTGGACTTCGAGGCGCAGCGGTAGCGTGGTGTCTTCTTGGTGTGCGGACCAGCAGCTGTCTCTGTTCCGGGGTATGCCCCGATGTTGTTGTACTTTCCTTCTGCCTGTACTTATTTAATTGTTGGACATGTAATTATTGTTGGACTGTATACGGACATTGATATTTCCCTTTCTGCGCACTCGTTTACCTTTGTAGTCCGTGTGATCGTTATATTTAGCCTTGTTTAGCACTTACTCCTCCAGATGTGTTGTGTGAGATCCGGGTGTGAACCCGTAGTTAATGGGCCGACATCCATTTAGTGACCGGGTCCCCGGTCATAGGATGGCGGGTCGTTACAGTATAACTATATTTCACTATACTAAATATTTACTTAGTATAACTATATTTCACTATACTGAATATTTACTTAGTATAACTATGTTTATGTTATATATTCATTTAGTGTAACTATATTATACTAATATGTTTAACTAATATAATGCATAGTCAATATACTATACTTAACTGTACTAAATATTTACTTAGTATAACTATGTTTATGTTATGTATTTATTAAGTGTAATCATATTTATAATAATATATTTAACTAATATAATGCATAGTTATTTATGTAACTTAACTATGTATCTAACTATATTATAATAAGTTCAATATATTTAACTATACTATACAATACTAAATATTTACTTAGTATAACTATATTTCACTATATTAAATATCTACTTAGTGCATTCACTATACTGAATATTTACTTAGTATAACTATGTTTATGTTATATATTCATTTAGTGTAACTATATTATACTAATATGTTTAACTAATATAATGCATAGTTAATATAACTATACTTAACTGTACTAAATATTTACTTAGTATAACTATGTTTATGTTATGTATTTATTAAGTGTAATTATATTCATACTAATATATTTAACTAATATAATGCATAGTTATTTATGTAACTTAACTATGTATCTAACTATATTATAATAAGTTCAATATATTTAACTATATTATACAATACTAAATATTTACTTAGTATAACTATATTTCACTATACTAAATATTTACTTAGTACAACTATATTTCACTATACTGAATATTTACTTAGTATAACTATGTTTATGTTATATATTCATTTAGTGTAACTATACTATACTAATATGTTTAACTAATATAATGCATAGTTAATATACCTATACTTAACTGTACTAAATATTTACTTAGTATAACTATGTTTATGTTATGTATTTATTAAGTGTAATTATATTTATACTAATATATTTAACTAATATAATGCATAGTTATTTATGTAACTTAGCTATGTATCTAACAATATTATAATAAGTTCAATATATTTTACTATATTATACAATACTAAATATTTACTTAGTATAACTATATTTAATTATACTAAATATTTACTTAGTATAACTATATTTAACTATACTAAATACTTAGTATAATGATGTTTATGTTATATATTTATTTAGTGTAACTATATTGATACTAATATGTTTAACTTAGTATAACTATACTTAACTATACTAAACATTTACTTAGTAAAACTATGTTTATGTTATATCTTTATTAGTGTAACTATATTTATATTAATATGTTTAACTAATATAATGCATATTTAATAGAATTATGTTTAACTTAATAAAACTATATTTAGCTATACTAAATATTTACTTAGTATAACTATATTTAATTATACTAAATATTTACTTGGTATAACTATGTTTATGTTATATCTTTATTTAGTATAACTATATCCATAGTAATATATTTAATTAATATAATGCAAAGTTAATTATGTAACTTAACTATATTATAGTAAGTCAAATATATTTAATTATCTTAGCTATACTGGTTAAGTAAATAGTTATATTTAAATTTACTTATATTAGTTTTAAACTAGTTATATTGCCTAATTAACTTTATTTAGCTTATATGATTCTAGTTATGATTTAACGTAACTTAACTATATATTGAACTATATTGTAGTAAGTTAAATATATTTAATTATATTAGTTACACTAGTTAAGTAAATATTTATATTTAACTTTACTTATATTAGTTTTAAAATAGTTATAATGCCTAATTAACTATATTTAACTATATATTATTCTAGTTATAATGATTTAACTATATGTCATTCTTAGTTAACTAGTAAATATTTTAGTTAAATTTATGCTTATTGGTTAGCTAATGATTTAACTATATGTCATTCTTAGTTAACTAGTAAATATTTTAGTTAAATTTATGCTTATTGGTTAGCTAATATAGTTATATTTAAAATTTTTTATGTTATATATTTACTAGTATAACTATATTTATACTAATATATTTAACTATATTTATATCATGATGGAGCCGACCTAAAAAAATTTCAAAAAATAAAAAATAAAAACAATTGAACCACATCTTATGCACACGCGGTGTAGAAAGTATTACTCGTAGTTTTATATTTATATTCCTAAATTCATGAAAATTTTGCCTGTATATGTTTGGATTCAAGAATCTATTTTGTGTATATCCTGTTCAAGTTTACTCTATTTTGATAGAAGAGTTTAAATGTAATTTTCAGGTTGAGGGAAGGAATATTTATAACAAACGGTGCTACGTGGGACACTGGAAATCAGGAGTATACAAGCAAACATGATAACTTTGTAGGGTATATATGAAAAATCCCTAAAATTACAAGATTTCCAGTCCCATCGGCGAGGTTGATGATGAAACGTGAACGCGTGAAACGCGTCGACGGCTACGTTTTGCGTCCACTGAACCACCCACGAACGCAGAGATCCACAGAAACAACACGCGCAAACGTGACGGGATGCTTTGCTAGACACCTGTATTTGTCTGCGCCGCCCACTTGGGTCGGCCGACATCAATACATGCCACCTGTCCTGGGGAACAAACATGCCACCTGTCCTGGGGAACAAGTAAATATTGATCAATCACAACGCTGAAACGAAGGTTTGACTAATTGACGGCAAGAAACGTGCCACGTGAAAGGTCGCAGGCACGATGGAGGGCGCAGCAGCAGGGCATCATCCTCACGTTTCGCCGTCCCAAGGAAATGGAGGGGCGGCAAAAGAGTGGTTTATTATATAACCTTACATAGTTATATTGTATAAATAACGTATATAGTCTTCTCTTCGAGAAAAGTACTTATTAACATCTTCAAATTCCCACCTTCATCCCTTCACATACCTACCATCTAGTGAAAGAGAATGTTTAAAAAAGAAAATAATACTTATCGCAATATCTACCAATCGAAATGAGGCATTATAGTGGATAAATAAATTTTTTTAAGTGAACCCTAAGTGTCCTAATTATTCGTGACGGACGACCCAAAAAAATTTAAAAAATAAAAATTATTTATTAAAATTTTATTTTTATTTTTTTAAAATCATCCGTTAAATATTGCATTTTACATACAATTTAAACACTTCGGACTCACCTGTAAAAAAATTAATTTTTTTTTTACCCACTGTATTGTCTCTACGTAGAGCACACTAAAACATTATAACAAGTATTACTTCTAAAAATTATTCTCAAACAGCAGTCATAGTAAAACTGACTATGGATTCTTACCCTTAAATTAAACATAGAAGTTATTCTCCCTTCTCTCTCCGCATCGCCTTCCCTGCTTGTCTCTAGCTCGTTACTAGAGAGGAGATCAGCCTTCATCCTTTGTTGCACACCCCACCTTATCTCCTCGTCTTTCTCTCTCTCACAAACACGTACACACAGAACATGGACAATTGCTATTATAATTTAGTGCCAACTGTTAGGCCTACTAGAGGAAGGTCATTGGATGACCAGTGAGTCAGTGACCAACCCCTCTCTCCATGTCTGGCTACAATTTTGCCATCCGCCGTTGGAGCAATTGTTACCATGGTAATAGTGGTTGTGTTGATCGCAGTACATGGTACTGCCTAGTGGAGAGGACTGGAGGGCGTCGGCCAAGTCTGGCGGGGTAGAGATCTGAATTGAATGTGCCTTGAGTAATACCTGCGACACCAAATAAAATATTTTTTTATTTTTATTTTTTTAAGCTTGGTTTTCCTCATGTCTAACATATTTTCCAATCTCATCTTGGATGATCTAAAAATTTTAAAAATTAAAAATTGAGTGTAATTAGATAGTAAAAAATCTCTTTAATAGGTCAAACCTGATAAAATAAGACTCAAATTTTATTTTATAAATTTTTTTAATCAATTTTTTATTTTATAAATTTTTTTGAATCTCTCAATTGGAGATCAATTTGAATACACATGGTGGACATGATCAGACCGACACTAAAAAACTTTCAAAAAATGAAAATTTTATTTCTTTTTGATTGCACCCTTCATGATATTACTTTTGGTGATTTGATAGCATGTGTTAATATTTACATCTTGTTTAGTTAAATAGAAGACACAATGAGACGGGTACAAAAGCAGGGTTATGAGACTTTAGAGCCATTAAAACACTTGTCTTAAGATAAAGGTACGCGAATTATTTGAAACTTCCCAACCAACAAACAAATAGGGAACGGGGGGTTGAACCAGCTGCTTAGTACAGTTGGTTCATTACCTCCCTTGCAAAAGAGAGGTCTTAGGTTCGTTTTTGATTGGGTCTAAAAACTTTAAGCTATGCAGTCTTTTAGTGTTGTTGGAATCTTTATCTCTTGATCTGTGGGATTACTTCTTCAGAAATCAGATATAATTAGAATCGTCGTCTATTTAGGTGGACCTACCGATCGATCTGAAATTATCTTTATTTTTGAAAGATTATCTCGGATTCTCAATTAGAATCTTAGTCGCTTGTAAATAACTGTATATATTCGGCCTCTTACCCCTTCAAAAAAAATAAGGAACGGGGAGAGAGAAAAAGGTAGGTGCGGGTTAGGATGCGGTGGCGGGAGGGTAAAAGAATAAAAGATCCGGATCGGTGGTGGTGGAGGGCCGGCCCGGACTGGGAGTGGGGAAGAGGAAGAGACGAGGACAAAGGAACCAAGTAAGAAAGCAGGAAAAAAAAAGAAAGAAAAAAGGAAGAAGCGGTGGCCAGAGAAGGAGAGAAGAAAACGCGGCGTGCGTGGGGGGTGGTGGTGGGGGGTTCTGGGGAGATCGACACCCTTAATTCCTCGCGTTGCAGAGGAAGCCCGACCTCTCCACAAGCCAACCCCCCAAACCACCACCACCATCGCCATATTCCGTCACCGCTAAGCTCCGATCTACCTGTGGGCGCTCGTATCCACCGGGGAGACGATGCCGATGGCGGCGGCCGCGGAGGTGGGATCGTTGAAGGAGACGAGGTTCCGGGGCGTGCGGAAGCGGCCGTGGGGCAGGTTCGCGGCGGAGATAAGGGACCCCTTGAAGAAAGCCCGCGTGTGGCTGGGCACCTACGACTCCGCCGAGGACGCCGCCCGCGCCTACGACGCCGCGGCGCGCGCCCTCCGTGGCCCCAAGGCCAAGACCAACTTCCCCTCCACGACTCCCGCGCCCCTCTCTCCCTTCGCCCTCTCGTCCAGGCGACGGCAGCAGAGCCGCGCGCCGCCGCAGGACCCGCAGCCGGCCCGCCCCACGACGAGCGGTCACAGCAGCACCGTGGAGTCCTCCAGCGGGCCGCGGCGCTCCGCCGCCACGCCCAGGAGGCCGGCGTCCCCGAAGCGTCCTGCTCCGTCGCCCGACGACTGCCACAGCGACTGCGGGTCCTCGTGCTCCGTTGTCGACGACGACGGGGACGCCGCCGTTTCCTTCTCCCGGCCGCCGCCGCAGGGCTTGGGGCTGCGCTTCGATCTCAACCTCCCGCCGGCCGACGACGACGTCTACCAGTACACGGTTCTCCGCCTGTGAGGTCGGATCCAATCGGATCGGATCGGTTGGAAACGAGAGGGGGAAAAAACCGATAAAAAAGCGCTTTCTCTCTTTTTTATTCTTTTATTCCCCCTCTTTTATTCTTGTGATGTTCCCTTTTTGTTTCTGATTGCTATTACTAATTAATATATACTTATAACGCCATGGGGATCCTATTTTTCCCTTTTTTTTCCAAGGCCCCTTATGTACAAAGATGAAATCTAATTCTACGAGAAAGAAAGAAAATCTCCTCTTTTTTTTTTTGGGTATCAATTAAAATCAAAACTTCTCTGGCAATTTGTTCGATGTTCTTGTGGTTTCAATAATGTATTCCGAGATCTTGGCACTGCCATCTTTCTGTATAGAGATCTGGCCCCGCGTGCGGATGCAGATCTGTGTTGAGCCGCTGTGATCCCATTTCATTGTCATGTGCTTTGGGGAGATCCTCGGGTCCTGAGCATGGAGAGCAGGAGTTGATGGAATCATGGAACTGCAGGTGAGATCTCTGTAATGCTAGCCACTGTCTGATCCTTAATCATGCACAATCCAGGAAGCTAGTGTGAGAGGAGACTTGCATCACTTAGGACATGTTTGAAAACAAGATTGGGTTACAAGTTATTCTTCTAATCTTATAATTTCAAAGATTTTAAAAGACTATAGCTTTCTAATTACAGCCACCTGCGTTCAAAATTTTATTTATGCGTTTTATTAGATTATTGATCATAGAGAAACTATTTGACTCTATTCTTCAATTTTGTTTTGTAAACAAGACAACCTTCAGTGCCCTTATCCATCATTTCGAGTTCTTGATCATCTCTTCTTTGAAAATTCATGTAAGGCCAAGAGAGTTTTAGGAGTGAGTCTACTATATTTTTGTGTTAAGTTTTAGGAGAGAACCTACTAGCTTTTGCGTTTATCTTTCTCCTCTCTATCAAAATCTCTTTATATAGAAGTCCATGCACTTGTGGTCCATTAGATAATATATATGGTATATCGGAGGCTCCAAGCCTCCAATGAGTGAAATATTCCTATAGAGGATGGAACCTTTGGATCAAACAGAGGAGATCCAAGATAGGACCACTAGACGTACCATCCTGACCTTTAAAGTAGGGAACCTAAGAACGCATAGAGGGAGGAAGAGTGTTAGGGATCTTAAGTTATGCTTAGGGATTATCTTCTAACGCTCAAGTTGTAACTCGCTTCGGGAAGGCTCCCCATCTCCAATTCGCCCTTGCTGCATCGCTCTCCTATGCCCTAATCCAAGGCTTCCTCCTAGCGAGCTCCGCCATCGCCGCACCCGATCGGGTGCCTAGACGATCACGGGTTGCATAGGGAGTCTACAGTCTTTGCAGTGTCTGGCCTAATTACCATCTCTGTCTTCTCCTGTGCTTCCTCTTTTATAAATATTGTGTTACCGTCCTCATCCACTTGAGCGATGCTAGAGGCAGACGGTGGAGCTCCGCCGATCCAGTGCGCATCCTTCTCCGGCCTGCTCTGCGTGCTGATCGTAGCTCCACGCCGGTGTCCTCTGTGTCCTCCAACGAAGGACCCATCCACGTAGAGGTGCCTAGGTTGGACCATCTTCAAGCTTTGTCAGTTACCCTTCTTCTGGCATAGATTGTTTCTGTGTGCTAAACCCTCAACTCAGTTGCCCACCAAGCTTTTGTGTCCTAATTCGATGATTTACCCTTCTTCTGACATATCCCATTTCTCTGTGCTAAACCCCCAACTCAGTCGCCCACCAAGTTTTCTGGCATTTCCTATTTCTGTGTTCTAAACTCCTAACTCAGTACCCAGGTTGGACCCTCTTCAAGCTCTGTGACTTACCCTTCTTCTGGCATATCCTATTTTGTGAGTACCCAGGTTTTTGTATATGCTTTTCATACTGGTAGGTATGATCCTTTAACAGTTGCTTTTACACATGATTCTTAGCTTACCTTGCATGCGATATCTGTTGTGTGTGGACATGATGCGCTGGGATGGATTGAATACTAATGACCAACAATAGATAGTTATATTATCTGAAAAATGTATGCTTATATTATAATGTATTGAACATATATTCGACTATATATATATATGAATTGTGTCTCCACTGAGCATCAGAAATTGATCAGTCTCCAATGCTTGACCTTATATATATGAACTGTGTCTCCAATGCTTGATCAGTCTCCACTGAGCATTAGCCACTGAGCATCAGATATGTATTTTAGTCATTCTTCTGACTTGATACATGGTTTTGCTCCTTGTGCATTATTATGTCTCCCACCCTATAATCAGTGCAGTTGTCAGCATTGGCACTGTTTTCATTTGATGAAAGAGTGTGACACATCCAAAGAACAATAGAAATGGGACATGATGTTTAGATTATTAAACCTTCATAAAGTGTTTTATACAGAAATAACCACCAATGTGAGTCTATTTCGACCTTTTTTTCCCTTCTGATGCTACCTTGCCTTCTAATTGTAGTGTATGATTAGTAGGAACTGCTAAAGTTTGCTCTGTAAATAGAGGCGATGTGCTACTTGAATCAACAGAAGGCCAGAGGTAGAATAAGACTTGATGTTTTTTTTGCACATATAACCCCACCAAATTTGATGGTTTTTTTGCAATGTCGTGGTGTGTTCTAAAGTTTCTGTTGTGACTAACAGTTACTTTTGTAGAGTTTTCAAGGTTTATAGATTCACGGTGGATATCCTAGTTAAATGGATACCGCTTCTTGTGAAACAATTATTCAACAGAGTGTTCATTGTCAACTCCATTGTCACACTATTGAAAATGGAGGTGGCTGTCAGTCCCTGTGGTCTCATTATCTTCCTCTACTCCGAGCTTCTGCGGATCTACAATATGGCAGTTTTTTGGCTGAGATTTTACATCTTCAAAGCTGAACTGGGAGGCCTTCCCTTTCATGGCAGACTCTGAGTTGGGTCACCTGCCGTGGAGTCTGGTTGAGGAATTGCTCCCCCATCCTCAGTAGCAGTTGTGTATTTTTATTTTATAGAAGTTCATAATTGGCTTATCCAGTTTTCCTTACATACATTTCACCACTCAGAATTCCTTAGTAGACTGGTTGTGATTCATCAATTATTGGACTGAGGCAGGATTCCAAAGAGGCTATTGGTCTTTTTTTTGACCAAGAGGCTGTCATGATTTGGGTGATGCCGACATTGCTGTAGTTAGGATGGCCCTTGGTGCTCGACTATTGCATGATATGGTCTCAGCGCTCAGCTATTGCATAAATATGGAAAGGAATTGTAGGATCAATAACAAGGACAACCTATACCCACTACGGAGTGGGTGCAACCAGGAGTAGGGCCTTTTTTTGCTATCGGTGTAGGAGGGCATAAAACTAAGGGTCAGAGGCATGAGCCTCGAATGGATCAGGGGACGATGAGAAGATTAATGGTGCATCTTCTGCTGTTCTGCATGCAGCAGGCCTTTCAACCTGCCCTTCTTGTGCATGTTTACTGTCCCTAACCTGCAGTTTGATCTGAGAGATGCTTGTTGGCTCACTCTACATCGCATTGGGGTATCGGAAGATGACACTTCTGTCACGTGCCCCCTGCACATCAAGGTACCCTTTCCCTCCCCACATGGTGCTTGTACTTAGTGGCAACAACTTTTCCCAGCCCTTCCCTCTGCCTCCTCATCAAGATTGAGAGGGTGGGGAGGGGTTTCTCTTGTTGTGTGCAGCAAATAGATGGTCAACGATGGTGAAGGATAGGCAGTGCTTGAATGACCAGTGTCAGTGCTGACCTTGGTGAGGAGGGGTCATCCCCTTATTTTAAAGATAAAATGAAGATATTTTTTTTAAAAAAATTGACAAAGGTTAGATAAGTAATTTTTATTTTCTTAACAATGTTACACTTTTTAATAATGCTTTGAGAATATTATCTGGCTTTTCTCCTCCAGATGCGTACTTTTTATTAACAAATTACTTTTTTGTTCCTACTCCTACAAATTACTTTTTTGCTCCTACTCCTCCAAATGTTATTGAAACTGATTTGATCTCAAGTATGAGATTTTTTTTTTTTTTTTTTTTAAAGTATGTTTACATTATTGTGTTCCTACACAAATGCCGCCCTTGTCTTGTGCATGAAATTTGAGAATGGTCTTCTAGGAGGGCGAGAAAGCGGGAAAGGACGATGTCTAACAATGGTGTGTTTTCTTGTGTCCTTCATTTCTTACTTCTTATTACACTATCAACTTTTTACTTATATTACTTTCTTACCACATGCATCATTGTCCTTCATTTAAAAGCACATACTATAATATGAACATTTGTTTGGTTTTGTTGGATTTTTCTTGGGCCTAATATTTAAGGTGGAGGAATGGAACGTGTATCTTCTGAGGAGGAGAAGACTTGGGGCAATCGAGCTGCAAACTGGATTGAGGCCCAAGATCGGGTCCTCGTATGTCTCATGATGGAGTAGTTTGATAAGCATAATTGCATCGAAGGAACCTTTAAGTCAGGGGTTTGGCATCAAATTGTTTCCGCCTTTAATACTGTGGCATACATGGAATTCAAATCTGAGAATTTGAAAAATCGATAAAAAACCCTTAAGTCAACTTTTTACGTATATTACTTTCTTACCACATGCATCATTGTCCTTCATTTTAAAGCACAGATTGTAATTTGAACATTTGTCTGGTTTCGTTGGATTTTTTCTTGGGCCTAATATTGAAGGTGGGGGAACGAAACGTGCATCTTCTGTGGAGGAGAAGACTTAGGACAATCGATCTCCAAACTGGACTGAGGCCCAAGATCGGATCCTCATATATCTCATGATGGAGTAGTATGATAAGTATTATTGCATCGAAAGAACCTTAAAGTCAGGAGTCTGGCGTCAAATTATTTTCGCCTTTAATACTACGACATACATGGACTTCAAATATGAGAATTTGAAAAATCAATACAAAATCCTTAAGTGACATTACAACTATCTACGTGTCTTATGTGACCAGAGGTCTGGTTGGGGATGGGATGATATAAACAAGATCCCTGTCCCTAGAGTTGAAGAGTCTTGGGAGGGCACCCTTTCAATAAGCATCTCCCTTGATGAAGTTTTTTTTTTTGCATATAAACACAACATGACCCATAGACTCATACACCATCTTTTTCGTATTTTTCAGTCACATCCACAGTACAACCACACCCGTCGATGACTTTCTTGCCACACTCCAAGGTTCGTAACAAAATGGTGACTTTCTCATTGGTGTCTCTGCCGGCCACATGATTTCTTCTCCTACACCCCGAACTTGAACCATGACCTCGAACAACAAAGTCAACTCTCCAAGCAAGAAACGTGGGTCCTCAAGCAAGAAGTCTAAGGGGAAGGCAATTGAGGACACCACTGTCATCGTCGATTTTGTTGATTGTGTTCGCGAGCGGACCGACCTTGTGAAGGAGTTGCACAGGGAACGTGCTTCTATGATGTCTGCCTCTGTTATGGTGAACTAGTCACAAACCACAGCCCACGAGTAGGAACATATCCCTTCCATGAAGGAATGTGTGGACGCTTTGCGAGAGGTTCTTGGCATACATCCAGACATGTTCGTGAAGTATTTGGATCTCTTCAAAGATCTGGGAATTCAAAGATTATTTATGGTCCTCAGTGATGATGAGAAGATAATGTGGATGTTGCACTACGTAGGCTAATATGCGGTATTCTTATTGATATCTCTGACTTGTTATCATTTCTTATCTGTTGACTTAGACCCTGTGCTCGGATAATCTTTATTTTCTTGAGCTTCTATTCGTACCTTAGTATGTTCTTATTCATACTTGTTGCGTGCTACATCTCTTTTATTCCCGTGGGTACTCATCAAAGTAAATGCAGGTATTTGACATCTTTGTAGGCATGGGATGATACAAATATTATGTTGTTTGGATTGGTCGTGAGCCAGGGATATATTTCAGTTAGCTTAAATACTTTGCCCAAGTTAATAGGTATCCGGGCCCGTTATAAGGGCTTCCACTCGATTGAGGAGGCCGATACTGCATTTTTTGGTATCGTCCAACAACGTCTAAAGAGGCGAAAAGAAGTTCCTCAGTATTATGCGTTGCCTTGCATATCTGAGCAAGTAGTTGCAAGCCCACCTACCTCATTTACACACAATATCCACGTTGACTGGCAATCGTTTGTTGTATTCATACTCCTATGTATCGTTGTAGTCATCCTTCTCATAATCTTAGTTGCTGTTGTAGTTATGTCCATCATAAGTTTCTAAGTTGTATTGTACTTTCTTCTATATGTATTGATTTAATGAGTATGCTTTATATAACATTATGTCCCACTTATTATAATGTCTTTCATGTAGAATTTCTTGATCTTATATTGGAGTTCTTGCAAGAGGACGAATAATTGTTCAATGTGATCGAGGATATAATTATTGAGCACATTGAGAATGAGTACGTTCAATGGGTACGTTGACCTATGCATAACTCTGCTCTGTTTGGCCAAACTTGGATCTATGAGATACTAGAGGGGCATGATGAAAGGTTTTACCAAATGTTTCGAGTGCATCCTTCGATATTTTTAGAACTCTGTGCCGTACTTTTGAGCCGTGGTTTTTTGAGGGACTCGCGCCATGTGACAGCAACGGAGCAGTTTGGTATGTTCTTATACTTTGCCGGCCATGGCGTTGCAATGAGAGCCATATGCGAGCGGTTTCAACACTCTTCTCAAACGATTAGTCATTACGTCAACCTCCTCACAAAACAGATAGCTGAGTTAAAGTATGACTTTATTCAGTTGCCTACACGCGCTTAGGTCCGCGAGTGTCATCCACATTTTTGGGGAAAGGAAAAGTTCTATCCCTACTTCAAGGCAACCACTTTGTTATTGTGCACTTAAGTTATTCGTGATGTAGGTGTTACATTGATTGATAAATGTTCTTGCACACACCTTTGTCACGCTCCTGTAGGATGCGATTGGAGCCATCAACGGCACACATGTGTTGGCAAATGTGTCACACGTACACCATGACCGATTCTGCAACTGCAAAGATTTTATTAGCTAGAATGTCATGGATGTTGTGTCATTTGACTTCACCTTCTAGTATATTGAGGTTGGTAGGAAAGGATCAATTGCTGACGTGCGGGTGCTTAGATGGATTTTGGATCAAGACGGATTTATTGTCCTTCGTAGAAAATATTATCTTGTAGATTCTAAGTATGCAATCTCAAGTGGTTTCTTGGCTCCATATTGTAACCAAAGATATCACTTGGCATCATTTTGGGGGTACAAAATCGCACATATGTCAACAAAGAAGAAAAGTAAAATCATCGTCACGTTCAGTTAAAGAATGTGGTCGAAAGAACATTCGGCGTCTTGAAGAATATATTTTAAACGCTAAAGGAGGAGAACATGTACCCTTGAGTGACGCGAGGAAGATGGTCATTGCATGTATTGCCATTCACAACTTCATACGTCGATCTCAGGACATGAGTATTATTTCAACTGCAAGAATAATGAAGAAGTAGTTGGCGAGGATGCTGGTGATGAGGATGTTCCCATTGACATCCCTTTCAGTAGGGCTGAGGTTATGCTAGGAGGGCATATCAGGGACTCGATTGCCGATGCACTCTGGACATGAGTTGCATTCGTCATGTCTCCTGTTATGTGGTCTGCTCCTCATGTCGCCTGACATTTGACTTTATTATCTTGTACTTTGTTGATGATTGAACTTGATTTTTCATCTGCTTTATACTTGATATTTCTTGTGTCTTATGTTGAACATGTCCTTTTAACAATCGAGTTTTGTTCTCTTCAACTCCCTTATTTTGTATTTATGAGTAATATCCAAATTAATTTTAAGCATCTTTATTGACTTAAATATTGT
Source organism: Zantedeschia hybrid cultivar (assembly GCA_030544215.1). NCBI lineage: Eukaryota > Viridiplantae > Streptophyta > Magnoliopsida > Alismatales > Araceae > Zantedeschia > Zantedeschia hybrid cultivar. Next base: position 5,021,657 of record JARZZO010000013.1, on the reverse strand, counting down.
AATGACTATGCGTTTGCTTTACAACAGGAAGAAATAATTTAAATGAGTCTATTGGTTGGATGGTTCCACTACTTGGAGCAATTCCACCGGACAATAATTTTATTGAACCATCTTTCTATTTCTAAGCCTGCGAACGGTGCGACGGTTAATAGTGTGAAATTTTATAGCCCTATCCATTGGTATGTTGGGATGGTCGGATGGCCTCGGTGCAACCACATCTCAGTATGCTGTCTTTTTTTTTATAACAGAAGGGCAAAATTGCACGCTCATAATTCGGTGATTATAGGCAATGATGAAAGAATTAAATTGAATATATTGGTAGACAATGATATTTTCTTTATTACATATATCTTTATGAGTCTTGAAACGATTAATACTTAGACAAAGTTATAGTGTACCGATGGATGGTGAGTTTATGATAATGGCAGGTATTGTAATTTTAATGTTGTATTTTTTTTAGTTTGTTCATGTATTTGTGCAATAGAATGTACTAACTTTTTTTGTGCATAGAATGTAAAATTATTGATAACAGCAGTAAAGTGTGTAAGTACTTCTAAGAAACGTGCTGCTTGCGGATTTGGCTAAAAAGGACACAGGAATGATGCGGTGTAATTTTTTTCAATGATAATGCACATTGTAAAATTCAAATTGTATTATTGAATTGGGTGGATTTGTGCAAGTGATTGATATGGTAGATACTTTTGTTAATATAATTTTCGGCGTAATTGAGTGTACGATTACAAATTGTTCTATAATTTGATGATTATATTTAGTTATAAAAAGATTGAAAATTGTACATTTTTTTTATGTAATTGAACTGGTTACTTAAAATCATTATATGCGTTGTAAGTAAGTTAGGATTAACGTTTAACTTTTTTCGGATGAAGAAAGTTAAATAGTGGAACCATGATTGTGTAATTAGAATAAAAAAATACTAACTCAGTGATATTAGTTAGTTTATGATGACAATGGTCTTGTAATAATATTTATTTAAGTAATTGTAATTGATGAGCTTATTTTTTCACGTCCATAAAAAACATAACTTTAGTCACAATCGAAGTCAAATTTATCCGTCTAAATTAAAGTTCTTTATTATAAATTCATTTTAAACCAAATGTTGTGTTAAATTATTGAACTTGATAAAAGAAAAGGAGAATATTTTAGCTTTAAAATTTATTTACATATTACTATGTTAACGTGTGTTAATTTGAAAATTAATAAAATTAGTTGACAAACCCAATAATACCTTAGACATTAATAAGTAATTTGAAAATGATGAAAATTTAGAATAACCTATGCCTAAAATTGTCAGGGCAACATGAGTATTTTCACGTTTTATTCTACTATTTATTCTGCTCCTTCCTATCAAATCACTTAGAATATCACAGTGTAATTCTCCTTATTCTCGGTGAAATACCAATAGCTTACCAAATGAAAATACTTTTTATTCTGATTTAAGAAATCTTCAAAACCTTATTCTGGTATAAGCAGTTCTACAGAGAAAGTGAACCCAAGATCAAATACACAAGGAGTAATACTTGCTACAGCAGGTGCTGCAATAACTCAGCTGTGGATTGTGCCCCCACACGATCTGAGCTATAAGGTAATGTAGGATGTCAGCTCATTCCTTTTTTCTTTTTTTTTTTTCTTTTGTTCCTCACTTACGGTTACGGCTGTTCAATTAAAGATTGGTCATCTAGTTCAGTTCGTCTCCACGCAGCAAATTTTACAGTCTTATGCTGCTGTTTAATCTTTGAGATGTTGCAGTGAGCACTAGTCATGCACTAGATATTTTATCTCTGTCTAGGAGAAATGTTTGGTGCACTATTCGTCTTGGTGCAGAACACATGTCCTGCACCGAGGCGAGCAAAGTCATCCAATTCTTAGGATCGGACGGCCCTGCTTACTTCATTGCAGAGGCGAGCAGTGCAACAACCATTTCTCCTCTTTTGAATCCCCTTTATTTTGATGTCGATTCGCATGCATTTTGGTAACCATATTGGTTAGCAGCTTTTGTATTAGATTATTAGGCCCACCTCCCCACTTCATTGTCATGAGCTGCAGTAAGTTTTGGGCTCCAGTGTATGTCTTCAAGTGAGAAATGAGTTTTACTATTTATGTAGGAAGATATAAAATTTAAAAATTTAAAATGTTGTAAACTCCAACCCCAATGACTTATGTGTCCCATGTAGCCCAATCTCTGATTCAAGGATCTAAAAAATTTACAAAAAATCAAAAAAAACCTTTAAGGATTCTTTTATTATTGTTCTTTGGAGTTTGACTATAATATTTTAGAATTTTTTGGATCGTCCGATCAGGTATCGAATTGTGCGAAAGCCTAGAACATGTGAAGCCCGACCATAATTTTTTTCTTTTTTTTTTGCTTACTTACTGTAATACCCTCCACTATAATAGCAACAGAGGTCAGTGCAACAAGTATTAGTTGAGAGAAATATTTTGTGTACTAGGTTCAGAGGTCATTGCAACAATTATTAGTTGAGAGAAGTATTTTGTGTACTAGGTTCAGAGGTCATTGCAACAAGTATTAGTTGAGAGAAATATTTTGTGTACTAGGTTCAGAGCAGCACCAATAGCACTAGATGAAACTGGACCGACGCTAACTTGGGGTGGGCTCCAGCTTTAATATTTCTTTGAAAAAACTTATACATTTCCTAACTACCATCTAATTAAAGTGTAATCAAATGATGGTTAAGGATGCATTGCATCTAGGTCTGTTTGGTAGGGTGTAAAACGCCCAGCCTATTTGGTAGGGTGTAAAAAAGGTTATTTGCCTTTGCCATTCAAATTTGAGAAAAGATTTTGAAGGACCTATTTATGTCTTACATATATGTACAATCTGATTTTATATTGAACGATTCAAAAAAGATGAAAAATAAAAATCGAGTCCCAATGAATAATGAAAAAACTTTTTATTATTTACAAGGATTTTATTTTTACTATTTATTAGGAATTTTTTTTATTTTTTATCTTTTTTTAGTTGTCTGATCTAAGAGCAATTGTACGGACATGAAGGTCGGGACGGGGCCCAAAAAATAAATTTTTATTTTAAGAACAAGGGTTGGTAGTGCAGCAGGTCGTTCTCTTCAAATTTTGGTTGTGTGAGGGCATAATCTTTATTATTTGAACCATACAATCATATGCTGAGTTGGGATGTTCTCACAGTTATAAGAAATGAAAGGAAAAAAATATCCTTTGATGTTATTATTTGAATTTTGACCATATGCGGACATGATCTTTTTTATTTAAACCATCCAGTTAGATGCCGAATAGAGGTGTTCTCCCAACACAAAAAACTTAAAAAGAAAGAAAGAAAGAAAGAAAAGTCAGTTAACTTTGTCATTCGAATTTTGATTATGTGGAGGTATCATCTTTTCTATTTGAATTATCCAATTAGGTGCCGAATTGGGTTCTTCTCTCAGCTTGAGAATTTTTTTTTTTTAAAAAAAAAAACAATCTTTGTCATTGTCATTTGAATTTTGATTGAGTGAAGACATGATCTTTTTTATTTGAATTGCTCGATCGAACGCCGAAATGACATATTCTGTCAACTTAGAAAATAAAAAAATAAAAAATAAAAGTTCTCTGACCTTGGCATTCAAATTTGAAGAACAAATAGTGATGTCAATCCTCGTCAGTAAATAAATCAAGATTATATTATATAAATAAAAATGTTCCTAATTAATTGAACATAATTAGTAATTACTTTTCCTGTGTGGCCTAAAACTCGCATATCCTTCACTACCCTGCAGCATCAACCTGTTCAAGCACATTTTAAAACCCTCCTCGTATGACATGTTTAGAAAATATTGTACCAAATAATATCAAATATAAATTAACGATAAACTATAACAAGTTTTATGCTCAAAATACAAATAAAATCCAACTCACTATTTTTAGGTTCCATTTAAACGTATAATATTGATTTCGAACTTTTCTTAAAATTTTGTTGTCGACTTCTTCACACTATAACCAAGTAAAATATCGACACATATACCAATAATAATATTAAAAAACACAATTATAAGTAATATCTAAGACTAAGAAAAAATTTCGAGATAGCTTGCCATCAAATCTCCGCTAATTGCACCAACCATTTGTAAAAGAAGCTTTTTAAAGTCCCTTTGGCATATTTTGCGATGCATTTTGCCAAAAATTCTTGGATAACTTGTGCCAACATGGCCATTAGGACCCAACCTCCCTCTCTTCAAGGCATCTACATCAAGTGTCTTTCTGTCAACCAAATTTATAAAGTTCTTTTTTTAAGTTATACCCCTCCCTCATATAGTACCTAGTTCAAATAGGAAAAAGAAAGCAACATAAAAATTATCCATACAATGTTAATAATTAAAATAATGCTAATATAATAATTATTATTTATAAATACTAGGGGCCACTTTGATTGGAGAATAGGAGAAGAATAAGGAAGAATAAAGAGAGAATAAGCTCTATTCTACAATCAAATTGAGGCTTAGAGTTTTACTTGTGCACTAGCTGATGGTACAAGAAGTTTAAGTGAGTCCACATATGTTCTATGTGCCTTACACACGATCAAACAATCAAAACAATCTAAATAAAATAATAAATTGTTATTGGACTCGACCCATTAAAAAGACTTTCTTAGCACTCATTGGGTTTTTTTTTTTTTTTAGAATCGTTTGTCGTCTCATCAATGAGCAAATTGTACAAATATGTAGGTCATATAGGAGTCTAAGTTAAAAAGATTTAATTCTTTTTCTTGTTACACCGCGGAATAACTGTTGAACTCTTGATCTTAAGTTTAATTGTGTCCAATTGGGCTTACGACTGCGCCATTATCGAACACAGCCCGGTGGGCCTTTTTCGTTTCCTAGAATGGGTCGGTCTTATAGAATTCTCCTCACCTTTGATTTTTTTTTTAAGACTATCTACTACAGTAATTATTTAATCAAAATTGATCGAACAGTTACATAGGAGCATTGCAGCAGCCCTGCAATGTTATCTGCCAAGAACAAATTAGGATTTATCAATGTTTCCATCAAAGTAAGTACCTGCTGCTAACAACCCTCTGCACAGCACCTGGGAGTGACTTAACATCATGGTTTTATCTTGGCTTCTAAACTAGATCCATCGAGATCTAGTTCCTTCTGTGTTGTATGTCGATTTTGCCTTCATTCTCTGGAATGATCTTAAAGAGAGGTTTTCACCATATGATGGACCTCCCATGTTTAGTTAAAATGTTCTATTGCTACACTGTGGTAGCACAATGATCTAGTAGTGAAATATTTTAATACACTCAAGGTTTTTGGGAGGAATTAGATCAATATGAGCCAATCTAGTCTTCTTTTGCTGTTAATTAGAGGTGCCAATTAATGTAATTCCTGTACGCGGCTTAGCGATACTTATTTTCATTTCAAAGTCAAATTTTGCCCATGGATCCACTGTCTTCAGTTCCAAAGGCATATTCACTCATATTACAAGAAGAATCCCCTCGGCTTCTGCAATCTCTTGCTCCTAGTGAGATATCTGCTATGGCTGTTCGAATTAGGGCTGCCAAGGGGCCGGGTTGGCCCACGGGCTCATGGGCTGGGCCACAGACGGGTTCAGAGTCAGACCCCAGTTTTGAACCCGCGGGCCAACTCGGGCCAAAGTTTTTCAACTCGCGGGCTGACTCGGGTTGACTCAGGCCTCGGGCTGAGCCAACTCAGGTTCCTTTCTTCTTTCTCCCGACCTCCCACTGATCTACCGCATGCGGCTCCTTGCTTGCCGTGAACCGCTGCCCCACTAGAAAGAAGACGAACGCCGCCGCGAAGGCCAGCTAGGTTGAGCTCAGCAGCACGGTGGTGGACATTGGCAGTGACGACAAGCCGTACGCGTACAGGTAGCAGCCGAGACCGGTCATGGCGCCGACGATGGCGACGCCGCCGGCCCTGGCGAAGGCGTGGCACGTCGTAGAACGCGTTGCGGGGCGAGAGCCAGAGCTCTGCGCCCCCGACGAATTTCAAGCTGATCTCTGGCACCAGCAGCGACGCGGCACTGCCCTTTGTAGCAGGTGTCGAGGATGGAGTAGGCGGGCGCTCAGGGGTGCCCGGACAGCGCCCCCACTACGGCATGGCTCAGTGCCGTGTACACCGTCGGTGTGAGGTGGGTGATCACTGTCCCGGAGTCGATGATGGTGGACATCCCCTGGTAGGCGGCTGCCGACACCGCTAGCGGCTTCTGGCCCACGCTGATGCAGACAAACTTGAGGAAGTAGAGTGTGGCGTCGACGGAGCTGGAGACCATGGGCATGAAGGAGAAGCTCCCCTTGTCGTAGGAGTCGATGGAGAGGTAGCCGGCGGAGGCGCCCTTTGTGGGGAGACAGTAGGAGAAGCGTTCCCGTGCTTGGGCGCCAGCTGCGACAGCATGGAGAGCTTGTTGCACGCGAGGCCGATGAGCCTCGCCGACCTGCCGAAGAGGCCCTCGTTGTCCTCGTCGCACTCGTAGATGAAGCCGGCGAGGGCAGGGGAGGGGCCGAAGGAGAAGGTGTCCTTGCTCAGGCAGCGGATGGAGAAGGAGCTGTCGCCAGAGCTGTCGCCGTAGCCGATCAGCTCCCCCGGCAGCTCTCGCTTTCTTCTCCGCACGCGCCATCCCGCGCCTGGCTAGCCGGCCCTCTGCGGCGGAGGTACCATACGGAGATGGGGAGGAAGAGGACGAGGAATGCCTAGATCTGCAGCAGGCTCGTCAGCCACAGCCGTGCGCCGCCGTGCAGGAAGTAGATGCGGGTGAAGAGGGGGCCGGCGGTGCCAACAAGGAGCATCCTGAGGAGGAGGAGGGTCCACCGGAGGGCTCCTGCTGCGGCTGGCGTCTGCTGCAGGCTGGGGGTTTGGGTGTACCTGGGAGTGGCTGCTCAACTGACGGCCATCGAGTGCGAGGGTGAGCGATTCCTCTTCATCCGAATCAGAGAAACGGGCCACCCACGGGCTAGGTTGGACCCCATGGGCTTTGGAAAGAGGCTGCGGGCCGGACTGGGCCGAGCCAGGCCAACGTGTGGGCCACACTGGGCTACAGTCGGGCCAGGCCGGGCTTGGCCCATTGACACCCCGAGATGCAAGTTACGGGTATACAGGTTCGAGGCACAAGGTTCAAAGGATGGGCTAATGATATGAGGAAAAAAAGTAAAGACGATGCTCTCATTGCCATATCCTTGGCCATACAAATGATTTTTGCAACAAACTCAATGCTGATCGATGTTCATATTGCCACATTGCTGGCCATGACAAAGAGCAGTGTTACTAATTGATTGGGTATCCCCCCCCATTATTAGAATGTTCAACACACTGAGGGCAATCTGCTTTGTCTACTAAACAGAGAACATCATCTACAGCCAAGACAGCTCCAGTTCCTACAGCCGATCAATATACTCAGATACTCAAATTGCTTACAATTGGATCTTCATCTATGGATAGTCCATAGGTTCACATGGCAGGTAAATATTCACATTACCCATCTATTAGTTGGATACTGGATTTAGGTGCCCCAGCCCATGTTATCACCTCAGCTAACTATCTGTAGAAAATATCAGAAGGCAGTAAAACCATTCAGGTTACTTTGCCCATAGGGGAGCATGAATCAGTCACTGAAGTTGGATCCATTTAGCTTACACCCAATGTTAAATTACCTTGGCCATCATGCCCCTTCCTTCAAATTTAATTTCTGTCTATTAGCCAATTCACTAAAGATGCTCATTGTTCTGTCACTTTCAACCCTTTACATTGTGTTCTACATGATCTTTCTGTTGGGTTTTCACCTAATAAGATGATCCACTTGTGGCCGTGGCCATTGGGCTGCACACAACACACAATTACGTCCAATTAATGGAAGATGGCCATTGGGCTGCACACAACACACCATTACGTCCAATTAATGGAATATGGCTATTGGACTTAACTCATAAGGAGTTTATTAGGATCCTGTAATGGGTGAGATTCATTTAAGATTAAACGGGATTGGCCCCTCCTCTTTATATAAGAAGTCTGTCTCTCCATCAAGTCATACGCATCAAGAGAGAGAGAGAGAGGAAACCATAAGAGATCATGCTCGGGTTACACGGATCTCTACGTCTGGCATTCGTGTGGTGCTCGCGAGGTTCGTGTGCGTACGTGGAACGGCTTCCTCGTCGTCTTCCTTCTTCGTTAGGGATGACTTCCACTACATGTATTCTTAAATCTCTAACAAGTGATATCAGAACCCCTGTCGGTGATTTTGGGACTTCGATTTGCTATGTTTTTCTTGTTTTCATCTATGTAAAAACAGTAAAAACACGACATAATTTCTGTTAAATTATATTAATTTTTTGGGTTATCTGACGGTGACCATCATCACCGTGAAAGAATCGGAATCGCGGTAGGCTACGGAGGCCCTATGTGCTGCGGCCATGGGCACGCTGTGCATGGCACCCAGGTGCTGCGGCGGCCTGGGCACCCTGCACGGTGCCCATGGGCGGGCCGCACAGCGCCCAAGAGCTGCGGCTGCCTGGGCGCCATGCGCGGCACCCGTGGGCACCCTGCATGGCACCAGGCTGCAGGCCTGGGTGGCCTGTGCGGGGCGCCTAAAGCAACACCCGTTGCTGCTCGCTCCTGCAGATCCTAACCACCCGCAGGTGATGGGCTTCTTGCCCTTGTGCCAAACTGTGGGGCTCTGCAGCAGCTGGCCAACTCTGGTGATGGAGGGCGGCAACAGTAACACTTCTTCTTCCAACGTTACACTCCATGGCTGTTTCATCCATTGGGGAGTGATTTGGGAAGGTTGAAGATGACGAGGTTAAAGACCATAAAGCCCTCTTTAAGCCACCATTAAGTTATATTTAAAATTTGGGATCCAATGAAGGTTAATGGATCTTATTTATTGGGTCTCTTTGAGTTTTATTTTGGGTTGGGTTTTAAATCCGTAACAGATCCTAGTTAACGGGTTTCATATCTAGATTTGGTAATAGATCCATTAGGATCTTATTAAGACCCGGATCCGGATTTGTTTAAGAATTCGGTAACGGATCCTAATTAACAGGTTGTGGATTCGTATTTGGGTACTAGATCCGTTTGGATCTTGCTTAAGACCCGAATCAGTGTCCGATTAAGTATCGACCCAATTCCGTTAATCCAACTCAACCCGAATCCGTTAATTCGTTAAGATCCGAATCTCTATCCGTTTATATCCGTTAGTATTATATGTATCTTTAAAGTTTTAAAAACTGTTTAATTTAAATTTCTTTAGGTATCTTTATCCTTTAATGTTAACTAATGATAGCTTAATGGGTCTATTAAGTTCTAGATCTAAGGACCATATTTTTGGGTCATTTTTTGGGCCCATTAGTGGTATTTAAAGTATAAAGAATCAATTTTAAACAGTTTGGATACATATACAATTTCTGAAGATCTGTTTGCGATTCTGTTTAATTCTGCAAATAGAAATGGATATATTTGCAATTATGATGATTTCTGTAAATATATTTGGATATGTTTGCAAATTTTGGTTACTTTTGTAAACTGAAAAAGATCTGTTTGTGATTTTGGTTATTTCTGCAAACAGAAACGGATATATTTGCAAATTCTGGTTTATTTTGCAAGCAGATTAATGATTAGTTTGCTATTCTAGTTATTTTTGCAAACTGATAAGGCTATGTTTACAATTAAAGTTAATTTCTGTAAACAGAAAGGGTATGTTTACAATTCAGGTTATTTCTATAAACAGAAATATATTTGTTTGCAACTCTGGTTTATTTTCTGCAAATAGAAAAAGACATTTATGTAACATCATGCTTTAAACTTATATTTTGCCCATTTTAATCTAGTTTTAAACATGATTAAGGTTGCTTATGGATTAATAATTATTGCTGTAAACTTAGAAGATATTTTTTGTAATAATTTGACCTCTTTTCAGTATTTATTTATGCATGAATATCTCCATTTCAGATTATAATAATTATTATGTTTATATCCTTTTTGCTCATATTAAGTGTTAATTGATGCTACTATATAGTTTTGTAGTAAATTTTAGATTTTTAAATGGTTAGTTTAACCACCAAAGTGGCATTAATCATGAGGAATGATAAAATTAATTATATTAAGGTTTAAAATAGTATTATTAATGAGCATTTGGTTATTTGTTATCATTTTAGTTGGGGGAGGATGTTTTAGAATTCAAAGTGTGTAAGTTGATCACCAAAGTGGCCTTATGCATGGAGAATAATAAAATATTCTCATTAAGAAATTAAAATAATATCAAATGTTTGTGTTCTTGGCTTGATTGTAGATTTAACTCTCAAATGAGTGTTTATTTTCATGTCATGAGCAAGATAGAATAAAATTTATTTGCATGGCAACTCTTGAGAGTTTTTATTCAAAGGTACTCTCTCTTGATATCGAAATATTTATAAATTTTAGCTTTATCACTTAAGTTAATTTGGAGAGTTTGTCCATAAAGTAATCGAACGACTTGATAAAGTAGTTCATTTCAGTTATTAAATTACTTTACAATTTAAATTATTGCCTCATAACTTGCAATATTTTGTTCCATTGTCTTATATGTGAGCATGTGTTTGTTTATTTCAGCTGCTTCTCCTTTGTTTGCACCTTTTACTAGGAATGTGCCTATCTGAATGGCACTAATTTTACTGAATGGAAACAAATGGTACTATTTGTTTTGGGTTGTATGAATTTAGATTTGGCTTTACGTGAGGATATGCCAGCTCCACTTACTCCAGAAAGCTCAATAGAACAACAAACTCATAATGAGAAATAAAAAAAGTCCAACCTTCTTTGTCTTATGTTCCTTCAGGGACATGTTGGACAGAATAGTAAGGGATCTATCCCAGATCAAACCACTGCTAGTGGATTTATGAAGGCAATTGAAGAACAGTTCATTAGTTCTGATAAAGCCAAAGTCAGTATTTTAATGGCTAAACTGTCCTCGATGAAATATACTAGTGGCAGTATTCGAGAGCATATAATGATTATGAGGGATATTTCTACTCAACTGAATGCCATGGAAGTTACCATTTCAGACACTTTCCTAATTCATTTCATTCTCAACTCTCTGTCTAGTGAATATGAGGCATTCAAGATCTCCTACAACACACATTAGGCTAAATAGCATGTCAATGAATTGATGACCATGTGTGTCCAAGAGGAAGAGAGATTAAGAGGAGAGAGAAACAATGCTATTTTGTTTACTTCTCATAAAGTGAAAAATAGATTAGGAAAGAAGAAGGGTATCCAGAAGAAAGGCAGGAAGAAAAACAAGTCAAAAGATAAAAATGATAAATGCTTCTTCTGCAAACTATCTGGACATGTTAAGAAAGATTGTCTGAAAAGAAAGGCATGGTTTGAAAAAAAAGATAATCTCTTATCTTATGTTTGCTATGAGTCTCATTTAGTTAATGTTCCTAAAGATACATGGTAGATTGACTTAAGTTCTACTGTGCATGTTGTCACTTCTATGTAGGGATCCCTTTTCCAAAGGCCTCCGAATGAGGGTGAGCAGAACATCTTTTAAGGAAATAAGAGTCGCTCACAAGTCAAGACCGTAGGAACTTATATAATCTTTATGGAATCATGATTTATTCTAGACTTAGAAGACACTCTTTATGTACCATCTTTTAGTAGAAATTTGATTTCAATATCAAAACTTGATTCAAAAGGTTTTCAAGTTAGTTTTGGAAACTCTTCAATTGAATTAATAAAAGATTATGTTGTTACTGGTATTGGTTCACTATCTGATGGTTTATATAAATTGTGTCTTAACAATATGAATGAACAATCTCATAATACCCTGCATACTTCAGGTTATATTGGCAACAAACGTGGTAGAGTTAATAAAAATTCATCTATGTTATGGTATAGGAGATTAGGACATATCTCTATTAAGAGGCTTAAGAGGTTACTGGGAGAGGGAGTGTTACACACTCTGGATTTTACTGACTTTGAGACATGTGATGATTGCATTAAAGGAAAGCACACACACATGCTTAATAAGGATGCCACCAGAAGTTCTGGAATTTTAGAAATAATTCACACTGATATTGATGATCCAGTGACATTTTCACAAGCCATAAAGAGTGAAAAATCCGCCTATTGGTTTGAAGCCATAAAGGAAGAGCTTGACTCAATGACTAAAAATCAAGTCTGGGAACTCGTCAACTTGCTAAAAGGGTCCAAACTTGTTGGATAAATAGATATTCAAAACTAAAGTGGACTCCAAAGGCAAAGTTGAGCGATATAAGGCCATATTAGTGGCTAAGGATTTTATTCTAAGGGAAGACATTGACTATGAAGAGACCTTTTCTCCAGTTTCCAAGAAGCTCTCATTTAGAATAGTCATGGCCTTGGTCGCTCATTTTGACTTAGTATTACACCAAATAGATGTGAAAACGGCTTTCCTCAATGGGGACCTAGATAAAGAAATATATATGGAGCAACCTCAAGGGTTTCGTGCTGAAGGGAAAGAATACTTAGTATGTAAATTAAAGAAATCTATTTATGGACTTAAGCAAGCCTCCCGACAATGGTTCATAAAGTTTAATGAAATCATATTGTCTTTTAGATTTAAGAAAAATATTATTGATGAATGTTTGTACTTAAAGATAAGTGGGAGTAAGTTCATTGTCTTGTTTTTGTATGTGGATGACATTTCGCTTGCTAGCAGTGATCTTAGTTTGTTGCACTAAACGAAGGCTTTCTTTTCTAAGAACTTTAAGATGAAAGATATATGTGATGCCTACTATATTTTGGGCATTGAAATCACTAGAGATAGACCCTCAGGCACTCTTAGTCTTTCTCAGAAAGCTTACATCTTAAAGGTCTTGGAAAGGTTCAACATGCAGTCCTACGCACCCGATAAAATACCCATTGTAAAAGGTGATAAATTCAGTGAATTGCAGTGTCTCATGAATGACTTGGAGAAGAAGCAAATAGAGCCTATTCCATATGTTTCAGCCGCTGGGAGCTTGATGTACTTTCAGACTTGTACATGTTCAGATATTGTTTTTGCCGTGGGTATGCTCAACAAGTACCAGAGCAACCCAGGCGTAGATCATTGGAAAGCTGCCAAGAAAGTCATGTGTTATCTTAAAGGCATGATGGATTTCATGCTCACATATAGCAGGTCAGATCAGGTGGAGGTCATTGCATATTCTGATGCTGATTTTGGCGGCTGTCTTAATTCGAGGAAGTCCACTACATGCTATATCTTCCTCTTAGCAGGGGGAGCTATCACATGGTGTAGTGAGAAGCAGAGTATTATTGTGGCTTCCATCATGGCAGCTCAGTTTATTGCTTGTTTTGAGACTAGTGCTCAGGCCATTCAGTTGTGGAATTTGCTTACAGGTCTATCATTTGTTGATTTCGTCTCCAAACCTATCAGGATTTATTATGACAATTCCGCTACGGTCTTCTTCTTTAAGAACAATAAGACATCCAAAGGTGGTAGAACCTTGGATATCAAGTATTTTGCTCTTAGAGACAGAGTGAAGAATCATGAGGTGTCTATAGAATGTTAGAATTGGGTGGACTCAAAGCCAATCATTGTACATTCTAGTTCAGATTATTAATAAAGGCAATTATTTCTTCATTTAATAGTTCTCGCAAACGACTATCGTAATGAAGGTCCATAGACAAATGTATGGGATATTGAATCATGATGAGATCATGATAGTGAGATCAATATCCTAAGGCAATTGTCTTAAATAGTTCTCGATCATAGGATATTTGAGATGGACATTAAATATCCGATAAGATCGACACAAGTTATGTCTGCTCATATGATGAGGGTGAATGATCTCACATTCACTCGTGTGGTGACACTAAGACAAACAAGTGGGTGCTCATTAGAGAATGAGTTCACTGAACAGACCCAAATAAGAATTCCTGGATGGTAATTATACCTATTAGTCAACCAGGGAATTCTATCGTTGCAGTAGCACAGTTGGTCCTTTGACCTGAGTCACCAATGATACCTTGTTTGTGGACCATTGTATCTTGATTCTCTGACTCGTGGACTTTAACCATTAAGTCCACCATAATCGGTCTTTCAGATACAGTGGAAAGCTTGCGAAGGTAATTGAGTGAACAACAAGGGATCACTCACTCTTGATATAAGACTGGAGAGAGAATGTCCTATGGATGTGTACACAGAAATCCCTGGCCAGGGTCAAATGAAAGAGATGTCTTTCTAGATATTAACTATGTACTGGAATCCATCTGGATAATGCGATACAGGGTTTGACTATAAAACCATACCCTTGCGTTATCGGGACATTGCATGAGTGAAGGATTATATCTGTGCGGTATCGGCAGACGGAAAGGTTCAATTGAAGGGAACAGTATCCCTTATATCTTCTGGGATCATGAGGTAGTGTTTGGTGCTGTTCATGATCAGAAGGCCAAGTGAATTAATCATCGGATGATAATTTACTTGTTTATTAAATTAATAATTTAACATGCGATGTTTAAATGTTAATTAATAAATATTAAACTCAAGAAACAGTTCTAAGTTTAATGGGCCTGCAACCAGACTGATATATGGGCCTAGAGGGTCACACACATAAGAGTTCTCGTCAGACGGTGAGAGATGTTAAATTTCATGCTTATCTGGGTTTTTGTGAAAAACTGTAGGATAAACATGAAGATTTAATGGAGAATTATCAAAGGCCAAACTCTTGGATAATCATGAGGATTAATTGTTGTGCTTATCCTTATTTCTATATAAGGAGGGCCAAGGGGGAGTGGTAAAAAGTTAGTTGGACGAATTTTTACTCCCAAGATTCTCTCTCCTCTCTTTCTCTCCTTCTCGGAGTGGATCTGTCTCTCTCCGCGCATGGTGGATCTGAGATCTGGTCGGAGCACTCAAGTCGAGGAGGAAATCGCGTCTGCTGCGGGAACTCGTGTGGATACCTCTAGAGATCGTGCGCGTGCGCGATTACCGAGTCGGCATCATCCACGGGAGATTCGAAACCCCGCAAAGGTGAATAACTGTTCTTCCCACTTAGATTTAATGTCTGTTTTACAACCCCAGCAACCGATACAATGGAATCTTTTTATTTCCGCTGCGTTCATGGCGATTCCTAACAGTGGTATCAGAGCCAGGTTCGCTGGTTCGGTTGTAAAACGGCACCGTTTTGTGTGTTTTCTCGTTATGCGTGAAGAACCCGTATTGTACGTGTTCTTGGGCTAAAAATTATTTTAAATAATCTGGGAATCGTTCCCACGTTTTTAGAAGGTCTAAAACTTGTTGGGATTTGATCCCGGATTTTATTTTGGGTTTTTCGGAGTTCGTCATGTGATGATGAACCGGGGTACTTCGGCGGCTTCGTATGTGCATCCCAAGTGTTGGGATGGCCGGGAGAATCCATAGATCTCTTGGTGATAGTCACCACTTCTCATTAGGCATGGAGATCGGCACCGAAGTGCCCTTGGAGGTCTTGAAAATCGAGCCCTAACTCGGGTTTTTAAACCCTGCCAAAAATCAGATTTTTAGGGGAATTTTGGGCTTGATCCTCACCTCATCGGAGGATGACGGCGGCCCTGCCGGCGCCGGGCACGTCGCCGGCGCCGGGGCAACGCCGTCAGGACCCTGGCGGCGCCGGTCGTCGGCCGGCGGCGGCGCTGCCGCCCCTTCTTCCTGCGGTTAGGGTTTTCTGGTTTTTGCAGGAAGGAGGAGAAGGCGCCGGTCGAATGGGGATTCAGGGCTGAACCGCCCGGTCCCGACCCGGTTGGACCGGGCGGGAGCCGGGCGGCGCCCTGGCTCGACCAGGGTTCGACCCTGGCCGAGCCAGGGTTCGACCCTGGCCGAGCCAGGGCTCGACCCTGGTCCAGCCAGGGTCCTGGGCCCGGACCGCTTGGGTCCTAATGGGCTGGGCTCAATTTTGGTTAATTAAAATTTTGATTTTAATGCCAGATTAAACCCCTTTAAACCCAATTTTAGCCCGTTTTAGCCTGTTTTAAAATTGTTTTAAAACATAAAAATTATAAGAATAATTAATAAATGTTATTAATTAATTTTTATGATTATTAACAGTTTATTAAAGTGTTTAATAACTGTTAGTCTATTAAAGGGCTTAATAACTAATGGGTGTTAGTTAATTGTTTAAAAATTGTTTTAGATAATTAATTCCCTGTTAATTTAATTAGTTTAAAATTGTTTTAAACTAATTTCATGCATAACTTGATTACACTTTGCTGGTCAAATTGTTTGAATTTGTATTTAGATTAACTGAATGGTTTAGTTAGTTTATTTGTCAATAATGTTTTGAATATTATTGATTATGCTGAAATAAATGTTATTTCGAAAACTAATTGGTATTATAATTTTATATTTATAAAATTTAATACCAAACAGCAATTATGTGATGATTGTGATGCATGTGATGTGTTTTATGGTGGGATGATCATGGACTTAGTATTTTCATGTGATGAATGATGTGAATGGATGCGATGCTCATTTCATTTGGTATTTTAAATAGGACCTGCGTGTCCTCCTCTCTTTTAATCCAAGTGTACTTTCTACCTTCCTATAAGATTGTACTCCACTTGATAAGATCAAGGTTTCTAATTGTTTAAATGTACATTTATGGACCTGCGAGTCCTGAATTTCATATTCAAATGTATTGGATTAAGCTAAGAGGACGGGATCTTCTGAAGACACCTCTGGAGGGAGGACTCGCGTCAAATGGAACCAGTGTTGCTGTTTTCACATTAGGATCCTATTATGGATCATCGTTTGGCTCCGATGATTCCATAGTAGTTTAAGCAGTCCATGATCATCCCCATTTAATTTTTCTGCACATATGTGATATTTGTGGACTATGCTATCATATATATATTTCTATTTAGTATATAGATACTTCAAATTGAAATACTATTGATAGCACGATTGTTTACAAATCAAAACCCTCTTTTAAAACTTAAGTTGTAAACGTGAGATATTAAGAATAATCCACGTAACCAACCATCATTATAGATCTTAAGATAATTCTTATCTCAAACGGATTTGTTGTGCTACCACAAGGTCTGTTTGATTTAGAAATTAAACTAGGTCTACGACATGTGACGTCATTAAGATGAATGGACAAATAGTGTAGTTTTGTTGTGCTACCACAAGGATTGCACTATGAATTTATGTCATCTAAGTAATGATGGATAAACTTAACTGAATCAAATTGATTTGTTGTGCTACCACAAGGTCATTCTGATTCAGGGGTTAAATCGATCGGATATTGCAATCGTTGCAACTGTCAAGAGTTGACTGCCTAAGGGACTTGATGTGATTTGTTGTGCTACCACAAGGTCACATGTATGTTGCCCGAAGGATTCTGATCCCCACTAGGAGATCACCGGAATCTCCCGTTCTGTATCTTAGAGGGTAATACAGATCGCCGAAAAATAGTGGGAGCATAAATCTAGATTAAAAGTCCTAAATCTGATTTTAAGAACTATCTGCTCATTTTATATATTTACATGTAGGTCGCTATGTCGTCACCTAACCCCCTCCGTTGTATACTTGATGCAAATAAACTCACGGGACCAAATTACATTGACTGGTTACGCAACCTGAAGATTGTCCTCAGGTGCGAAAAGCTAGCCTATGTCCTGGATCAACCAAATCCAGTGCAACCCGGTAATAATGCTAACGAAGATGAATTAATGATGTATGAAAATTGGAAGGAGGACTCTGTCAAGGTCCAGTGTTATATGCTCGGTTCAATGAACAATGAACTGCAGCGACAGCATGATAACATGGAACCTAAGACCATTCTGAATCACCTACAAGAGTTGTTTGGTGAACAATCCAGAACAGAAAGATATGAGATATCTAAGAAATTGTTCAGGACCAGAATGAGCGAGGGCACATCTGTGCAAACTCATGTGCTCAAGATGATAGAATGGATTGAGAGGCTTGGTGTGCTGGGCTTTGTTATGAACAATGACCTGAGCATTGACTTAATCCTACAGTCCCTTCCAGATTTATTTTCACAATTCATTATCAACTTCAATATGAACAAAATTGAGGTTTCACTAGCTGAGCTGCTCAACATGTTGAAGACAGCTGAAGGCACTATTCAGAAAGATAAGCCAAGTGTAATGCTTGTTGGTAAGACCAACAAGAAAAGGAAAGCTGGACAGACCTTTAAGAAAGGTAAGCCTAAGAAGCAAGTGAAAAGCAAACCGGCAGCACAAAAGGACAAAGCTAAAGTCAATGATAAAGGTCAGTGTTTCCACTGCCATAAAGAAGGTCATTGGAAGAGAAACTGCAAGATTTATCTTGCAGAAAAAGCAAAGGAGAAGCTTGGTGAAGCTTCAGGTATTCTCATGATCGATCTTAACTTGTCTTATAGAGAATCAACATCCTGGGTATTAGATACTGGATGTGTTTCTCATATCTGCAATAACTTGCAGGTGTTAACAAGTAAGAGAAGATTGAACCGCGGAGACGTGGATCTGAGGCTCGGGAATGGAGCAAAAGTTGCTGCGTTAGCTGTGGGGACAGCAAGACTTCAGATGCCGTCAGGAGACTTTTTGGAACTGATAGATTGTTATTATGTTCCAACCATTATTAGGAATATCATATCTATTTCATGTTTAGATAGACAAGGATATTCTATGAAGCTAGAGAATAAAGGTTGTTCAATTTATCAAGGAGACAAATTGTTTGCTTCCGAATATTTATTGAATGGCTTATATTTACTTGATATTTCATATGATGTTTGTCTGATAAATAATTCTCTTGAACGCTTAGATAAGGATGTGAATAAATCGTACCTATGACATTGTTGGCTAGGTCATATAAATGAGAATAGGATCATAAGTTTGCAAAAGAATGGATATCTTGATCCATTTGATTATGAATCATTTGCAACCTGTGAAGCTTGTCTCATGGGAAAGATGACCAAAACTCCATTCTCAGGACATGGAGAAAGAGTTAAGGACTTATTGGAACTAATACATAGTGATGTATGTGGTCCAATGTCCACTCATGCTATGGGTGGTTACTCATACTTTGTTTCATTTACAGATGATTTCTCAAGATATGGCTACATATATTTAATGAAATATAAGTAAGAAGTCTTTGAGAAATTTAAAGAGTTTAAAAACGAAGTTGAGAACCAGACTGGAAAGAGTATTAAAACTCTTCGATCAGATCGAGGGGGTGAATACTTAAGTACAGAATTCACAGAATATCTTAAGGATAATGGTATTTTGTCTCAATGGACTCCTCCCTATACACCTCAGTTAAATGGTGTATCGGAAAGGAGAAATCGTACTCTATTAGATATGGTACGATCCATGATGAGTTATGCCAAACTTCCAATCTCTTTATGGGGATATGCACTGTTGACTGCTGCATATCTGTTGAACAAAGTTCCGAGTAAATCAGTATCTTCCACTCCATATGAGATATGGAAAGGAAAGAAACCAGACTTTAAGCATGTTAGAGTCTGGGGTTGTCCTGCACATGTCAAAAGACATGATCCAGACAAACTGGATTCCAGGACAGGGAAATGTAGATTTGTGGGATATCCAAAAGAGAGTTTTGGATATTAGTTCTATCAGCCCAGCGATCAAAGGGTGTTTGTCGCAAAAAGAGCTGTCTTCTTAGAGAAAGAATATCTTTCAAAAGAAGACAGTGGGAGCAAGATAGAACTAGAAGAAATTCTAGACTCACAAATCAACACTGGTTCATCTACTGAACCATTGACTCAAGAACTTGTTCAAGATGATACACAAAAGGTTCGCAGATCAGGTAGAGTGCCTAAGCAGCCTGAAAGATATGTTGGACATATCGATGAAGGCAAACCTAAGGTGCACTTAAATGAGGATGATGATCCTCAAACCTACCTAGAAGCCATAAATAGTCATGAATCAGAAAAATGGCAAGAGGCAATGGATTCTGAAATTCATTCCATGTATGCCAACCAAGTTTGGAACTTGGTTGATCTGCCAGAAGGTATGGTACCTATTGGCAGTAAATGGATCTTTAAAAGAAAGATCGGGGCAGATGGACAGATTGACACATACAAGGCAAGGCTTGTAGCAAAAGGATATCGTCAAAGGCAAGGCATTGACTATGACGAAACCTTTTCTCCAGTTGCCATGATTAAGTCAATCAGAATACTTCTTGCTATCACTGCATTCTACGATTATGAAATATGGCAAATAGATGTGAAAACAGCATTCCTTAACGGGAACCTTCAAGAAGAGGTGTATATGATACAACCTGAAGGATTCACTTCCAAAGAGCATTCAAGCAAGGTATGCAAGCTGCAAAGATCCATCTATGGATTAAAGCAGGCATCCCGAACTTGGAACTTAAGATTTGATGAAGCAATCAAATCTTATGACTTCATTAAGAATGAAGATGAACCTTGTGTATACAAAAAGGTTAGTGGGAGCGCAGTTACCTTTCTGGTGCTTTACGTTGATGACATTCTACTCATTGAGAATGATGTAGGAATGTTATCATCGGTAAAGACTTGGTTATCCAAAAACTTCTCCATGAAAGATTTGGGAGAAGCATCCTATATTCTGGGAATAAGGATCTATAGAGATAGGTCCAAAAGGATGCTTGGCTTGTCCCAATCTATGTACATAGATACCATAGTCAAAAGGTTTGGCATGGAAAATTTCAAGAGAGGCCTTGTTCCTATGAGGCATGGAATTTATCTCTCTAAAGAAATGTCTCCCAAGACACCTGAAGAGAGAGAATACATGGATAGAGTTCCTTATGCCTCGGCAATAGGATCTATCATGTATGCAATGCTATGTACTAGGCTTGATGTGGCACATCCATTAAGTGTCACCAGTAGATATCAGGCTGATCCAGGTGAGGAACACTGGAAGGCGGTGAAATGTATCCTTAGATACTTGAGAAGGACTAAGGATCTATTTCTCGTTTATGGAGGAAACGACTTGGAACTTCGAGGATTTACTGACTCGAGTTTCCAGTCGGACATGGATGACAGCAAATCCATGTCTGGATTTGTGTTCATGTTAAATGGAGGTGCAGTAAGTTGGAAGAGTTCCAAACAGGAAACTACTGCAGATTCGACGACCGAAGCAGAATACATTGCTGCAGCTGAAGCGGCCAAGGAGGCGGTTTGGATGAAGAAGTTCATCTCGGCACTTGGAGTCGTTCCAAGCATTTCAGATCCTGTTCCATTATTGTGTGACAACAATGGAGCAATAGCTCAAGCAAGGGAGCCAAGATCACATCAGAAGTCAAAGCACATTCTGAGACGATTTCATCTGATTCGTGAGATCATCACCCGAGGAGATATAGTAGTTGAGAAAGTCTCATCTGAAGATAATGTAGCAGATCCCTTGACTAAGCCATTGTCTCAAAACAATTTAGAACGTCACCTTAAGTCTATGGGACTTAGACACATGGGTGATTGGCTATAGTCCAAGTGGGAGAATGTTAGAATTGGGTGGACTCAAAGCCAATCATTGTACATTCTAGTTCAGATTATTAATAAAGGCAATTATTTCTTCATTTAATAGTTCTCGCAAACGACTATCGTAATGAAGGTCCATAGACAAATGTATGGGATATTGAATCATGATGAGATCATGATAGTGAGATCAATATCCTAAGGCAATTGTCTTAAATAGTTCTCGATCATAGGATATTTGTAACGACCCGCCATCCTATGACCGGAGACCCGGTCACTAAATGGATGTCGGCCCATTAACTGTAGGTTCATACCAGGATCTTATTCGCACATCTGGAGGAGTAAGCGTTAAACAAGATTAAATATAACATTCACACGGACTACAAGGGGTACAGTGCGCAGGAAGTAAAGTAACAATGTCCGTACACAGTCCAACAATAATTACATGTCCAACAAATTAATTAAGTACAGGCAGAAATAAAGTACAACAACATCGGGGCATACCCCGGGAACTGAGATAGCTGCTGGTCCGTACACCAAGGAGAACACCACGCGCCGCCACACGCCACAAGGTCTACACCTGAAAACGCAGGGAGTGAGCCACACCAAAATTGGGCTCAGTAGGGATCATCCGATCCCCTGCCTCCCACACCCACACCCACAAGTGCAATAACACAAGTACAGGTAATTAAGGCAAGTAAAGCTGTAACACACTACTCCTAAATCTCGATAGGAACCACATGCATTCGAGTTGTAACATGCATATTACTAGAATCATTCTATCAAAGAGCCTACAACTCCCGTCTCGGCAAAACACGTCAACCACTCCTCCGAAAGTGGGAAACACCAACCACACAGCCGTAAGTGGGAAACACCGTCCACACAAGCACAAGTAGGAAACACCGACCCACTGAGACCAAACAGTAACCCCTCGGATAGCACGCTAGCTACTCCGGCCAAACAGGCTCAGGTGGTTACTCCTTCCCTCAGCACGAGTGACTCTCCGAATGTACCACTCCGACACCGGTACTAGCTGGCCCCGGGGTTCACCAGGTGACCCTCTCTCACTAGGCGTCACCCCGCCCACGCCCCCACCGGCGCTGTGCTCACGCCCCCACCAGCACAGGGTGATAAAGTGCTACAATGTCACTCCAGGTCCACAGTAACTCAAAACACCAGAATCCGGCACGGTACGATCCGGTCACGTGAAAAGCCCGCGATCGCACTACACACAACGCAGTGCCATCTGGTCACGAAGAATCCGAGTATACTACAGCATGCATTAACCAACTATCTAGCAGTATGAATACATTTTACTGGCAGGAATTAATATTGTTCTGTCCTGAATCGCGTCGCCCGAGACCGACGCCATTCAAGCTCCCTAAACTGGTTCATAAAACAGAGGCCACGGAAATCTGGCCTAAAACGCGTCGACCCCAGCGGTCGCCTTTTAAAACGCGTCGACATCCTTCGACGCCATTCAGCAGATAAATCCAGAATTTCGGGAAAACATTACCCAGGGGATTTCTGCCTTAAAAGGCGTCATGGTCGCCCGACGCCATTCAAACCGCGTCGCCTGGCCATGACGTCTTTTAGCCCCAGAATCCCGAGCTGACGGACCCTCAGTCGGGGTAATTTCCTGCCTAAATGGCGTCATGGTGGCTCGACGTCCTTCTAAAAGGCGTCGACCACCCATGACGTCATTTAGCGCCAGAACCCCTAGCCTGACAAACCTCGAACATAGGAGGTTTCTGCACTAAAACGCGTCGTACTGTCCCGACGTCCTTCTAAAAGGCGTCGACCAGGCACGACGCCGTTTAGCGCCAGAAACCTGGTTCTCTGGTTCGAACCGAGGGTTTCTCCCCTAACCCCACATGCCCCGAAAAAGCCCAAAACGGAAAGGGGGAGGAAGAGCAGTCCATCTATCACAGGCATACTACGAAACCACGATCACAAGCACGGCTATTCCCACAAGAAAACCCCCTAAACATGCTCATTCTAGCCCAAAACACCCCACATCATGCTTAGAAAATACGAGCAGCACATACAAGGTTCGTCCCCCTACCGGATACTTGAACTCCTCCTGGCTCCGTGTCGCCCAACCGCCGCGCCGCAGATCGCCGCCGGTACCTCCGAAAACGTCGCCACTCCGCCGGAACGTCGGCCGCCGTCTGGAGAATGGAACGCCGCGAAGGAAGTGGTGGTGGCAGAGGTGAGAGGTAGGGAGGCGTTGGAGTGGTGGAAGAGGAAGAAGAGGAAGGGAAAGGGGAAGAGAGGGGTCGGAGGAGGCGGAGAGGGAGGGGAGAGAGAGTGAGAGGTGAGAAATGAGGGAAAGAAAGGAGGGCTCGCGGGGGTCATCAGAAACTACCTAAAACGCGTCGAGCAAGACGGACGCCTATCAGATGACAGGACGTGCCGTACTGACAGCTGTCTGAAACGCGTCGACCACCATGGACGCCGTTCAGCTGACATGTCAGGCACCGTACTCTGACATCGCAGGGTGGCAGTCTGAATCGCGTCGTCCATCATGGACGCCGTTCAGACGACAAGACAGGGGCCGTACTCTCGCGGCCCGAAACCCGCCCACGTGGCGCCCACGTGGCACAACAATCTGCAAACTTAAATGGCGTCCACACAACCTGACGCCTTTTGAAAGGCGTCGACATGTGCTGACGCCATTCAGCCAGAAATCTCAAGACCCCACAGGGTCCAAACCAGGGGATCCGGCCCGATCCCGACCCGAAAATCGAACCCGAAACCTCAGTCCTTACAATATTTGAGATGGACATTAAATATCCGATAAGATCGACACAAGTTATGTCTGCTCATATGATGAGGGTGAATGATCTCACATTCACTCGTGTGGTGACACTAAGACAAACAAGTGGGTGCTCATTAGAGAATGAGTTCACTGAACAGACCCAAATAAGAATTCCTGGATGGTAATTATACCTATTAGTCAACCAGGGAATTCTATCGTTGCAGTAGCACAGTTGGTCCTTTGACCTGAGTCACCAATGATACCTTGTTTGTGGACCATTGTATCTTGATTCTCTGACTCGTGGACTTTAACCATTAAGTCCACCATAATCGGTCTTTCAGATACAGTGGAAAGCTTGCGAAGGTAATTGAGTGAACAACAAGGGATCACTCACTCTTGATATAAGACTGGAGAGAGAATGTCCTATGGATGTGTACACAGAAATCCCTGGCCAGGGTCAAATGAAAGAGATGTCTTTCTAGATATTAACTATGTACTGGAATCCATCTGGATAATGCGATACAGGGTTTGACTATAAAACCATACCCTTGCGTTATCGGGACATTGCATGAGTGAAGGATTATATCTGTGCGGTATCGGCAGACGGAAAGGTTCAATTGAAGGGAACAGTATCCCTTATATCTTCTGGGATCATGAGGTAGTGTTTGGTGCTGTTCATGATCAGAAGGCCAAGTGAATTAATCATCGGATGATAATTTACTTGTTTATTAAATTAATAATTTAACATGCGATGTTTAAATGTTAATTAATAAATATTAAACTCAAGAAACAGTTCTAAGTTTAATGGGCCTGCAACCAGACTGATATATGGGCCTAGAGGGTCACACACATAAGAGTTCTCGTCAGACGGTGAGAGATGTTAAATTTCATGCTTATCTGGGTTTTTGTGAAAAACTGTAGGATAAACATGAAGATTTAATGGAGAATTATCAAAGGCCAAACTCTTGGATAATCATGAGGATTAATTGTTGTGCTTATCCTTATTTCTATATAAGGAGGGCCAAGGGGGAGTGGTAAAAAGTTAGTTGGACGAATTTTTACTCCCAAGATTCTCTCTCCTCTCTTTCTCTCCTTCTCGGAGTGGATCTGTCTCTCTCCGCGCATGGTGGATCTGAGATCTGGTCGGAGCACTCAAGTCGAGGAGGAAATCGCGTCTGCTGCGGGAACTCGTGTGGATACCTCTAGAGATCATGCGCGTGCGCGATTACCGAGTCGGCATCATCCACGGGAGATTCGAAACCCCGCAAAGGTGAAGAACTGTTCTTCCCACTTAGATTTAATGTCTGTTTTACAACCCCAGCAAGAGATACAATGGAATCTTTTTATTTCCGCTGCGTTCATGGCGATTCCTAACATAGAACATATTGGGACAGATCTTATGGTTGCTGACCCACTCACGAAGGGACTACCTACTAGCACTTTTTGTAGTTATGTGATTCGGATGAGTCTTATCAGTTATCTCCATATGTTATGACATTTTCAGTTTGACACATATAGTTATTTGTGATCATATTTATATCATGATTATTCTATTGTTTTCTGCCTATTCCATTTGTTGTATATACATGTTGTTTGTGGATTATGGCTGGCAGATTGTATGTTTAAGTGATGACCAACAAATAAACATTAGGTTTGAGTTTATCTGCAGTTTTATATTTGTTGTTTAATTATAGTAAGTTAGTAGCATTGTGGTATATAGAAGGAGGTGTGTAATTGAATGCATTTGCCGCCATGACCCATGTCATTTGATTTACTATTCTTGAATTCTTATGATTCCATTAACTGGAACGGTTTGTAGTTTTGTTTTATCGTACGCGCGTATACTGTGTTTCTATGTTAAGGTGTATGCCCATGATGTCAAATCTTCAAAAATCCTTTTGAAATTATATATGCTTATACTATATGTATGTTTTCAAAGGAAGATTTGATGTGCTTATGACAAGTTGGATCAAGTGGGAGAATGTTGGGTTTTCACCTAATAAGATGATCTACTTGTGGTCATTGGGCTGCACATAACACACCATTAGCTCCAATTAAGCCATACGCATCAAGTGAGATAGAGAGAGGAAACTAGAGGAGATCGTGCTCGGGTTACACGGATCTCCACATCCGGCGTTCGTGCGGTACTCATGAGGCTCGTGTGCGTACGTGGAACGGTTTCCTTGTCATTTTCCTCCTTAGGTAGGGATGGCTTCCGCTGCAAGTATTCCTAAATTCCTAACACTTTCAACAAGGAAGATGATTACGTGGGGCAGTAAAGCTCATGCTCTTTACTACTTCGACTCTTCATCCAACATCGTCTGTCTTACCACCAATAAATCTAATTTTCAACTTTGACATCTCTGCTTAGGACATCCTTTAATGGAGAAGCAGTGGTAGCTCGCTCACCTACTGCCCAAGTTTATAGATGAATCTTCTTTAAATGCTTATAGTGTCCTCTTGGAAAACAATCTCATCTTCCCTTCGCTAAAAGTTCTTCTCGGTCTCTTGTACCTTTCACCCTTACACACTATGACATATAGGGACCTTATGCTAATGAATCTCGAATAAGGACTCAATACCTTTTTACTAGTGTTGACGACTGCACCAAATTTACTTGGGTGTATTTGATGTGCTTAAACTCTCAAACTTTTTCATGCTTGATGCCCTCTCTACATA
Organism: Zantedeschia hybrid cultivar; assembly: GCA_030544215.1. Lineage (NCBI taxonomy): Eukaryota > Viridiplantae > Streptophyta > Magnoliopsida > Alismatales > Araceae > Zantedeschia > Zantedeschia hybrid cultivar. The sequence continues at coordinate 4,994,799 of JARZZO010000013.1, read as the reverse complement.
TATGGAAAAATAATTAAATAACCAATCCAATGTATTCGAGTTGATAAAAATTCACAATTTAAAATCTTTCTCAAGGAGAAAGGGACAATTCATCAACATATATGTGTTTCTACCTCATAAAAGAATGACATTGTCAAACGAAAACACAAGCATTTGCTTGACGTTGCTCAACCCCTTCTTTTTCACTCTCATCTTCCCATTTCCTTTTAGGGAGACTATGTCTTCACTGCCACTTACCTCATCAATCTACATCCTACAAAGGTTCTAAATGGTTGAACACCTTATGAGCAACGCTTTTGCACTCCTCCTTTCCTAGATAACCTTCGCATCTTTTGTTGCCTTTGCTTTACTTCCATCAGCCACCTGGTTACTAACAAGTTTCATCCTAGAGCTTGCCGTTATATCTTCATTGGGTATCCTCCTACTTAGAAGGCCTATAAGGTGGTCAACCTAGACAACTATGAAGCCTTTACTAGCAGAGATGCCATCTTTCATGAAGACACCTTTCCCTTCTCCACAAATACAACTACCGAAGCACCTATCATTCCTCATTCAATTCTTGATATCCCATCTCCATCATCCTATCATTTTGAACATCCTTTAACACCACCACCTTATAAGGATTGCACAAGAAGATGCAGATTAAAACTATAAATAATATGAACCCACTTGAAATTAAAATCCCCGTGTGTTCCCGATCCATTTATGAGAATAAAAATAAGGAAGAATAATTGTTCACCTTGCATGGAATTGGATCCCCTCTCACCTAGTTCTGATGGAGTGATGATGCTAGCAGTGCAGGTGCTCGGCCTCGAGTAGTATCCATGCAGTTATTTGATTGACGGATCATCCTCACTTCCTTGACAAGATCCGTTTGATCTCTTTCCCTTCTTCTCGTCATAGGCCCCCATAGCATGTAGATGATGTCTTCCGTGAGGTGGAAATAGAGCAAGCGAGAGAGATAGAAGGGGGCGCCCTCTATAGGGAGGGCCGATTAGAGGAGAGAGAGGTGGGGGATGGCCAGGTCTAAAAAAACCCTGGAGCTGGGTCTAGGGTTTCTCTCTGACGTATATTCATATGAATTCAATGCGAATTTTCAAAACAGTTCTTGAACTAATATAAATTCTTTCTTAATATGCATTGACCGAGAACTTTGTGTGTGTGATCCTCTTGGCCCAAGTGTTAGTCCAGTTTTGAGCCTAATAACCCTTTATTGACTTAAAGTAATTTATTTAATATCCCATATTAAATAAATACTTGATTGATTTTTCATCTCATGATAATCGATTAGACTTCTAATCAAGTTGGGTACTAAGTAACATGGTATGATCCTAGAAGGCATTGTGATTCAGCAACCTGTTCAAAGAACCTTTATGTTGTCAGTTATCATGTGGCTATAATCCTTCGTTTGTCTAATGCTCTCAGGTGAACTTAGGGTATGGTTAACTATCAAACCCTAGTTTACTCACTTACTTGGATTTGATGCCTTAAAGTATCATCAGAAAATATATTTTCTGATATGCTGTCCTGTCCTGGTCAGGGACTCCTAGGTATCACATTATAGAGCATTACTCTCTCTAAGTACCGAAAGCAAATGATCCCCTATTGACCACACAATTACCTTCGAAGATATTATGTTAGATCTGATCACTTACCTATTTATGATCCTATAGTTAGAGATCTATAAGCTAAGGGCAAAACCCAGAAGTCCATTAATAAGATCACTTTAGTGTCTTAGGTCTAAGGACCAACCATCCTACTATGATGATGAATCAGCTAGTTAATAGTTAGGTAAATTACCATTCAATGTTTTACAAGTGGATCAGTTTAGTAAACTCATTCTCCAATAAGCACTTATAGATTTGTCTTAGTGTCTTTGCACAAGTGACTATGAGACCAGTTACCCTCATCGTAGCAGTAGGGGTAACAAATACTAGTGTCACCGAATGTTTGAGAAATTTGATATTCTTCTCAAATACCCTTCGACTAAGAACATTTAAGAATATGTGTTTATTCTCATTATTATGATCTCATCATAATTTAATTTTCATTGCACATATTTATGGACTACACTGTAAAATAGTACAATCGATTTACACATAATGAATATAATGCCTTTGTTATTATTTTTGTAATAAAAACAAGATTGTACATAATAGTTATAGGATTGACTTGACAAACATACATAACCAACAATCTTCCACTCATACTAAAGTCAATCACCCATATGTTTCATCCCCATCGAACCTAAGCAATGCTCTAATACTATCTGAGTCAATGGCTTCATTAGTGGATCTGCTATATTATCAGCTGAAAGAACTCGTTTCATCAGGACATCTCCTCTGGTAATGATCTCTGATCAAGTGAAAGTACCTAAGAACGTACTCCAACTTATGATGAGACCACTCTTTCGCTTGTGTAATGATCTCATTATTGTCACACAATAATGAGATCAAATCAGAGATACTCGGCACAGCACAAAGGTTGGCAGTGAACTTCTTCATCCAAGCTGCTTGTTTTGCAGCTTCTACAACAACAATGTATTTTGCCTCCATCATCAAATCATTAGTGGTTCCTACTTGGAACTTTTTCAGCTTACTGCCCCTCTATTTAGAGTGAACACAAGTTTATAAGTGGACTTGCCGTCATCTGGGTCAGATTGGACGCTCGAGTTAGTGTATCATCGTATCTTTAGTCATATTCTCCATAGATTAGAAACATATCCTTAGTCCTTCTTAAACACTTATAGATATACTTCACATCCTTTTAGTGTGCATCACTTGGATCAACCTGATATCTACTCGTAATCCTTAGAGTATATGCTGCATGAGGTCTTGTACATAGCATTATGTACATGATAGGCCCTATCGCAAATACATAGGAAACTCTATTCATGCACTCTCTCTCTCTTTAGGAGTTTTAGGAGATTACCCTTTAGAGAGGTTGATTCCATGTCTTATCAGAATGAGGTCCCTCTTGAAATTTTTCATATCCAACTTTTGAGAATGGTGTCTATGTACATGGATTAGGTGAAGCCAAGTATCCTTTTGGATTTATATCTTATAGATCCTAATTCCTAACATATAGGATGCTTCTCTCAAATCCATTATAGAGAAGTTCTTTGATAGCCATATTTTAATCGATGATAGTTGTAGACACGTTAATTTTGACATCATTTTGAGTAAATTTTATATCATATAGTAATGTCCCAAAATGGTCTGATATTTAATCATTAGTTAATTTTTATTTTTTTGAAATAATTGTTTCTCTAAATGACATCGGGTAAGAAAAACGCCATTTGAGTTTATCAATGAAATCGATTTTAACTCAGATTGTTAATCGAATATGAAAATTATTATAAAAGACGTCGGCATCTAAAGACGCCATTTAGGGTTTTATTCCTATTTCGATTTTTAATTAATTTATTAATTGACTAAAAGACGTCTGCATGGAACGACGCCATTTAGGTTTCCTAAAGTACTTCTGTTTCTTCTTCCTGAGTTTATCTTTATCTTAATTAAGTTAAAAGACGTCTCTCTTGGGCGACGCGTTTTAGTTAATTACAGATCATGATGAATTAGCATGTGTTTATCTGTTTCTTGGTTAGATTAGTTCCAAATTCTTTCATGTTAATCCATAAGTGACCGCGGATGCGCGTGAGAGTCTTGAACTTAAGTCTATAAATACACAAGCCATGAAAAGGAAAAAGTTAAGAATTTAAGAGAGAGACGACGTCCAAACGCTGAACGAGTTAAAGAAGGATCGAGGCGCTGCACGACTACTTTCAGGAGTCTTGAAAGAAGAGCAAGCTTCACCCTCTTCATCCTTTCTTCATCCTTTAAAGATCCATTCAAGACCAAGGCTTCCAGAGGCCATTCAATCTCATTCTTTTCTTTCTCTTGTTTTCATCATCATTAGAATCATAATTTTATAATCATCACTCCATGCTATTCATACACTCACAACATTCATAATTTTCAACCCACATACTAAAGGGGTTTTAAAAGACCACAAAACAAGTGAGTGATTCTGTTTAATTGCATAATTAAAATTTTGATTAGAATAGATTCTACACTCTATTAGTTCTTATTAGTTTCTTTTCTTTTTCTTTATTTCTTTGCAAGGTACAATCATCAAGAAGATCAAGTGGAGATCATCATCCAAAGAAGAACTGGAGCAGAAAGAAAGATCCTTAAATTCACCAAATCAAAGCTAGAACAGAAGCACTAGAAGGGCTCTTTTTCTTCAGCCGGCTGAAGAGAAGGAATCAAGAATTCAACAATCTCCCGCGTCTGAAACAGGTAAGCGATCATCTTTTTATCTTTTGAAGCTTTTTAGTCAAAAGCCTTCTAACGATCACACTTAGTTTTTAATAGGTTTCATTGTTATATAATTAACATGAAATTCATGATTTCACACATCACGATTTGAGCACTCACAGCTTTTTGGCGATCACGGTGAGACTTGATCTCGCCGTCTTTTAAACTCTTTTATTCTTGCTTTTATCAATCGGGCACCTACAGTGCACCACCTGTGTCCCTCGGGCACGCTTTCACCGATCGGTGAGTTTTTAGTTTAATTGTTATTCCCACGTGCACCACGTGCACACCCTTGCGGCAAGATCTTGCCCTCCCCGTGAATTGTTTGAAAGTATTGTGATTGTGATATGAATGTGTATGATTGATTGAGTTTTGTTTTGTTTAAATGGTAAATCATCCTGTTGAAGATTAAAATTCGCATGAGTTGATAATTTACTGCTTTATCCTAATAAGCTGAGAGGGAATTGATCCAAAAATTCCTTCTTATTTGCTGTTTAGCGCCTTAAAAAGCGTTTTGGAACAGCGACGCGCTTTATAATCGCGTCGCTCTATCACGACGCCTTTTAGGCTGATATACCTGCTGTCTGCTGCCTGAGGTACTGCGGATAAAATAAAGTTTTGTTTTGAATAATGTCGGGTTACAACGACGCGATTCAACCAGATTTTTGTTTGTTCCTCAGTCTTTAGATCTTTGATTTGATTGCTATCTACCCATTATGTATTAAGTATTAAAGGCCATCCCGGCCACAGGTCATACGCACTGGGGCTAATTTGGAACAAAAATTATAAACCAAAAAACAACGAAATGTGATCATCACCGTACGTGGATTCGAATCCACATCCGTGTCGGTTCTGTCGAGGCGATGCCGCTAGCCGTACAAGTGTCCGGCCTTCAGTGGTATCCACTCGATCCTTTGCAGTGGTTCATCCTCGCTTCCTCGTCCAGATCAGCGAACTCGCTGAAGATCCCTCGCCACAACAATGTCCGAAACCCGCGGACGATGAATTCCCGACGTTCGACAATTGCGCGCGGTAGAGATGGGAGGCACCCGGCGCCCTGAGAGGGGCGCCCAGAGGAGGAGTAGAGAGAGAGGGGGGTGGCCAGCAACGAGAGCTCCTGCAGGTTGGCCCAGGGTTTCTCCACAACCTGTATAGATATTAAGTCGGCGCGACTTTCATAAAAAACCCTGAATTAATATAAAACCCACTTAAACACCACCGACTGAAAATCTATTTGCGTGTGACCCTCTAGGCCCATTTACCAGTCCGATTTTCAGACCGTTAAGTCCAATAACAATTTATTGACTTGTAGTAATTAATTAATATTTTATATTTAATTAATTACTTAACCAAATTAACATCTCATATAAATTCGGCCAGACTTCCGATCAAGTTGGGTGCCAAGCAACACTACATGATCCCAAAAGGTAATGGGGTTCAGCAACCCACTCATGGAACCTGTCTGTCTACAGTTACCATGTGGCTACAATCCTTCATTCGCACAATGCTCTTGAGTCGACCTAGGGTATGGTTAACTATCAAACCCTAGATAGTCAACTTACTTGGATCAGACTCTGCTGTACAATATCAGAAAACACCTTTTTTGATATATTGTCTGCTCTGGCCAGAGACTCCTACAGATCTGGAACCACCCGCCACTCTATAATCGGAGATCTGATTACTAAATAGGTACCGGATCATTAAAATTTGAAGCCAAACTAGGATCTCGATAAGTCTGAGAAATAAATGAGAAACTAAGCTAAACATTCCACATCACATCAAATTATAAAGGAAGTATAGGAATTAAAAATTATTACAATTCGACTCGACTCAACAAATAATTACATATTCCAACTGAAAAGAAATAATTATGCATATAGGCCTGAAAATAAAATAATAACTACATTGGGGAATACCCCAGAACAGTAGCCGCTGGCACGCAACCCAAGACGGAACCCTCCACGCTACGCTTGTCAGGAACCCTCACCTGAAAACTTCAGGGGTGAGTCTCATCGAAATAGACTCAGTAGGGATCCTCCGATCCCCACCACCCACTCAGGCACCCACAAGTGCAACAACACAAATATAGGCAATTAAATAAGTAAAGTAGTAAGCACAACTCCTAAAGATTCACAAATTCTAATATAAAACACATGCATTTGTAAATGCAATAGGCACAACTCTGAAACCATTCCACCATGGAGTCCACAACCGGCGTTTCAGCTAAACACACAAACACGCAGCCTCGAACGCAGAAAACACCGACCCATTAGGACGAAACAGTAACCCCTCGGATAGCGCGCTGGCTACTCCGACCTGTCTAGCTCTAGGTGGTTCTGCCTCCTCCCAGCCACGAGTGACAATCTGAATATACCACTCCCACACTAGTACTAACTATACCCTGGAGTACACCAGGTGACCTTCTCTCTAGGCGTCACCCCACCACTCTCACACCGGCGATGTGTCACTCCCACACCGACACAGGGTGCGTAAGCGCTAACAACTGTCACTCTAGGTCCACGATGGCACAAAACACAACACAGTGCGATCCAGTCATGTGGAAACCCTCGTCCTCGAAGTACGGTATCGAACATGCACCTAACCGAGTTATATAGTGATGTAAACACATGTTAATTTCATGAATGTATGGGGTTTTGTCTTGAATCGCATCGACCGCGGCCGACGTTATTCAAGATCTCTAAACTGGTTCAATTTTCGCTAAGCTATTGGACTAGGGATACTGTCCTGAATGACGTCGCCCATGGCCGACGTCATTCAGTTCTTTATCCCATGCTGGCTTTGGGAACCGAGAAACTGGGCTATTGAATTCATCACCTGGTCTCGACACCATTTAATGCCCAAAACTGCGTTCCACCGAGCCAAACCGAGGTCCCCTTTTCTCCCCCAAAACGCAAAGGAGACAAGGGGAGAAGTTCGATAACCAATTATTACCCAAAACCCCATTTCATAAAAATATTCATTTTCATCAAAAATCCCTTAACACATGCTTTTCTACCCAAAACCTCTACGTACAACGCATGCTTCAAAGTGGGAAAAATATGGTTTTTAAACAAAACACAACAAGAATCGTCACCTTACCGGTTACTTGAACTCCTCCTTGCTCCTAGCCGCCGAACCACCACGCTACGAGCCGCCGTCGGTACCGCCGTGGAGGTCGTTACTCTACCGGGACGTCGGCTGCCGTCCGGAGAGCAAAGTACCACGGAGAAGATGGTGGTGGTAGTGGTGAGGGTTAGGAGGTTGATGGAGTGGAGGAAGAGGAGGAATGGGGAGAAGAAGAGTAGGAGAAGGGGGCGTCAAAGGGTTCGGAGAGAGGTAGGAGAGAGAGAGAGAATGAGAGAAAGGTGGGAAGGCTTGGGCATCAAACCGAACTAGTCTAAATCACGTCGTTCTAGGAAGACGCCATTTAGACGATAGGACGCGAATCGTACCCTGGTAGATGTCTAAATCGTATCGTCTATACAAGACGACATTCAGACGACACGACCGAGGCCGTACACACCCACCCCCAAGCCCGCCCACGCGGAACCCCTGTAAAGCTCCTAAATGGTGTCCCCCTAGGCCGACGTCGTTCAAAATCGCATCGCGCTTATGCTCCAGTCCCACAAGGGCCCAAACCAAGGAGTCCGACACCGAAACCGACCCGATAACTGGATCTGAAACCTCAGTCCTTACAGGATCTATCCTAGAGCATTCTCTCTCCAATTACCTATGAGCGAATGATCCTTTATTGAATACTCAATCATCTTCGAAGATCTTCTGCTGGACCCGATCCTTGACTATTAGTGATCTCATGGATAGGGATTCGTAAGCCAAGGTCAAAGCCCATAAGTTACCGACAAGATGTCTTTGGTCTCAAGTCCAAGGATCAACCACGCTACTGTGACGATGAATCAAGCCGGTTGACAATCAGATAAATTACCATTCGGCGATTCATATCAGATCAGTTTAGTGAACTCATTCCCCAGTGAGCACTTACAGGTTCAGCATAGTGTCTCCACACAAGTGACTTACGAGATTAGCATACTCATCAAATGAGTTGGAATAACTTGTACTAGTCTTATTGGATGTTTGATGTCCTTCTCAAGCATCCTACGACTAGGAACAATTAAGAATATGTATTTATAAGTTATCAATCTCATTATTATGATCTCATCATAATATGATGGCTGTTGCACACATTCATGGACTTCATTATGCACAATTATAAGTATGTCAATCTACATAATGAAATAAATGCCATTTATTAGTGAACCAGATTGTAATAGGTGCCTTATGATTGGCTTTGAAAACACATATATCCATCAACCCTAACGTAGCTGCCGCCCCCCTCTCTCTCCTCTCTCTCTCCTGGGAGCCCCCCCTTTATGGCCAGCTCCCTCGGAGGCTCCACTCCGACTCTCGCCTGCTCTGCTTCCCGTTCGACGGGAATTTTGAATCCGTACGTTACGGAGGATCATGCACAGGCAGATGGGATCTGCAGACGCTACATCGAGCGAGAAAGCGAGGACGATCCATTGAAGAGAAGACCATATGGATACCGATAGAGGTCGAGCACCTGCGTAGCTTGCGGCATCGCACAGACGGAACCCAACGAATGCGGATTCGAATCCGTGCAAGGTAAAAATCTAGTTTTACCTCTTTGATTTTAATACCCGATACGGCACGGATCTGACTTTTCTATCCGTTGCATTTTTCTCAGATTGGACTTAGCGAACCCAACAATAGGGCCATGCAAACATATCCTCGTCTACTATGCGAACGGGGAGGCTAGACACCATAAGTGTGGAAATCAAAGTCTCACCAGTTGCTAGTGATAGTTAGAGGCAGTACTTCTAAAAGTAGAATACTCTCTAACGAATCGACAAAACCAGTCGAAACAAAAGAATCTGTGGCACCTGAATCAAACATAACTCGAGCACGGGTGCCTGCAGCTAAGATAGTACTTGTTGCCATGTTGTTGTTGTCATTTGCCTCAACCTTAGCATTGGTCAGCGCATAGACTTGTGCCTTCCCTTTCGCAGATGCTCCAGGTGCAACGTTGCCCTTAGGCTTTGGACAATCGTGCATCATGTGTCCAGCTTCTCCGCAGTTAAAGCATTTGCCAGCTGTACGCCAGCATTCCTTGTCAGGATGCACTCGCCCACATTGAGCGCATGTAGTAAGCTCTACCTTCTTTGTAGCATTTGTAGGGTCGGGACGAACTTCTGCTTCTTTTCAAATCCTCTGTGTTGAGGTGGTGCATTTGTCCTTTTCCTGTGTTGTGACTTCCTTTCCTCTAGAAGGGAATTATGCTCTTGCTTAACAATATAAGCAGTCTTCAATGCTTCAGCCATAGTTCGGGGTAGAAATTGGATATGCTGGATAACAACTTAATAAAATGACAATAAATTTCTAGATTAAGGTTACGGTTGGTATCGTTCGAAGGAGGACAAAAAGATTCCAACTTTGTATAAGACCATTTTGTTTATTCTAATGTTTGATGGGCTTAAAAGTTTGAAATATAGTTATAACAATCGACTGTGTGAATAGAGTTTGTTTTCATGTAGGATTCTAGTTGTTCAAGGATGGAAGGAGCTATTTATGGTAACTCGGACGTAAAGAGGGATTTGACAAGCTATTTAGGGTTAGAACTCGGACATAAACTAGATAAATCTATCCCAATTCATGCAGCAACCCTAGTTGCCCTCAGAATTGTTCAAGGTGAATTTTGGGTGTTGTTATTGAGAGAAAAAAGAGATACAAAGGAGTTCTAGTTCATGGGAGTATGATGTTTAACCCTATGGTCTTCTTCTTGGTGACTGAGAAGACGTGGGGGAGAGTTATGAAGGCCTCAAAGCAAGAGGAGTCATGGAGGTGTGCTAAGAGAACCTTAGAGGCCATCTAGATTTGATATTTCATTAAAGAGGTAAGCATATAATTCCAGGCATGATTTGGTTGTATCTACATGTTATTTTAGCTTTAAAAATATTTTAGAACTTAATAATTTATGAGGAAACCATAGATTCCCTTCCTATACTTGAAATCCCTTAAAAATATATATTTTAGCCTTGTTTCGACTGGAAATGGTCGGTCATTAAGAAGGAATCGGTCAAATGATTCACTCCAGTGATTATAAACCTGTTTTGCTACCAAAAATATTGTCTAGCAGCAAAACAATTGACCGTTTCAACAAAATGATCGACCTTTTCAGAACCTACTTTTCCCGTTAGACTTCCTAACATCCATTCTCCCTCATCTTAAGTTGGATTTAACTAAAATTTTGATGGTAGCTTGATTTTGGCCTTGTAAATATGACTACAAAATTTTATAGTTTTTTGAATTTATTTTATATTTTATTCCATTATTATTTGTCAACTTATGCAGTCTGCCCGAATAGTGTTGTAACATCAACTTACAGACATTCTAACTCAAGCGATTCACGTCTAAATCACACCAAATTTTGTGAAAAACTCTATCATACTATATTTGATATCTTTATGAGGTTTTAGAATCTTTGATAGCATTTGATATTTAATTCTCCCTCATTAGTGAGTTGCTGGAATTACCTTAAGTTTGAATTCTTAGAATCGATGCGGGAGTTCAAAACGATATCAGATTGGTCCAGAAGTTGATGAAACTTTGCCAAAACATTTATTATGACTATTTAAACATGTTCATTAAGTTTAATTATTTTATGAATGAATTTTATATTTACTTTATTATTCTTGCAATTTCATGCCCTGAAAATTAGATTTACATGTTGAAAAAATCGGAAACGAATTTCGAGAATCCTAAAAAATTTCTCACACCTTCATAAACATATATGGACCCCTGTTAATGGATTTAACATGATTTGCACTTTTGGATCATAATACATTTCTATGTCACAATACACAATTCCATGTAATTTGAGAATTATAAATCTATTTGAATAAGTTTGTTGCATAAACTTCTGTGGGTCAACATCATTAATCACTATAAGATATGCTTAATGGAAATAAGACAATATGTGTAGATGGTCAGTGCTACTATAGGAGAGTTTTTGGGTAGACCTTATAAGCATTATTAGGATAGGTCAGAACCCATGGGCAATGGGTACACAGATGGAATATCCGTGGTTCTGCATAGTAGCCAATACCTTTGTATTCTTTGCCTAAGTGCATTAGTGTGTGTGTAGGTGCTTCTTATATTTTGGTTTAGATTTATGTCCAATATGTTTAAGTAAAAATATATAATTAATATGCCTTATGATGTGATTATTCAATCCGACTTATCATATGATCTTCTATGCAAATCTGCTTATTTGATTAGCCATGTTCTTACTTGTTGAATTATCTATGTCGTTGATTAGTTTATCGATCAACCTTTGTTCTCTTTAATTTTATGATTATGTTCTAATCTTGATTAGCCTTTCATTCGTAACATTTTGACCATACTATAATCATGACATATGAACTGTAGATTATAAAAATATAAATAAGTTAACATACTGCTAGTCATTTGAGATTTGATATGTGCTATGTGAACTACTTATAAATTACAGGTCATTTATTCCATAAGTCCACTAGTTAGAGAACTATGATGTGAAATATGAAATTTGCTATTTGAGTTCCTTAATTTCACTATATGATCATCTTATTTCAGATCTAATTATTTGTATTAGAGCATATTCGTATGATAGTATTTGACAAGTATGACATGCTTCATATTATTTTCTTGTTGTATTATATGTAGAATTTGATTCAATCATCATTCTTAATGTAATTGTATAATGTAATTTGTAAAGTTACTATATATTAAACTACGCGGATAGTTTGAAGCCTACTAAATTGTGTATTTATAAATCCGACTAACCGTTTTTTAGGAGAAATTGATTCAAGATCTGCATTGGTGGAGAGTCAAGCATATTGGACTTTCAGAAGAACTTTTGATTATCTTAGTTAATTAGAAATTTACTTTTCAAATTAGCAGTTGATGTAATAGGATTAGCTACGAGAGATTTGATGTAATTTTCTTTATTCAGTAAGATTGAGAGTTGAGATACTATTCGATGGATGTTATTAATTATCAACTTTGTTTTAGGCTACTTATTTGGATTACGCGATGACAATGGAATTTGTTTAAATTGTCTTGTGAAATATTTTATTTCTTTCATATATGTTTGTTAATATGATGTCACGCATTTGGACTCCAATGTGAGTTGGTGTACTAAACTAGATTTCGGGGGTGTGACAGAACCTCTATAAATGAGGTGACGACGAACTTTTGCTTGGTCATTGTTTAGTGTATAACCTGCAAGTAACCATTATTGAGACAATTATAACCTCCAGCTTTGGATATGATTATGTGACAAATGATCAAGTATATAAACCTTAAATTAAGAGATAAAACGTATGCATTTACAACCACATTTTCTTATACATCCTTTTATCTATTGATCGCTTCTACAACCTCAACCCTATCAAAAGATTGAGTGGATAGTGCGCCCTCCATCTTTACTTTTACAGTCTCTTTAATCTTTAATCAATCATCTACTCATCTTAATATCTATTTCTTTTACTATTGCAACCAACCCATTCTTTAGATGTATTACAAGAGTACTATAAAATTCTTTCATTAGATCAGGGTAGTACTCATCTTGCATTTTCCATAAATCAATCCAACCTATTCTCCATAGATCAATTCAACCTATTCTTTTAACAATTGAATGAATGTCTAGCCCAGTCTCCTTTAGTGATCCAAAACCTATAAATCTGTAGTTTGAAACTCTACAGTTCTTAAAAAAGTTAACATGTTAACATATCTTATTATTTATGATTAATTCGAGGATTTTTGGGTATGACTGTAGATAGGGTCTCATCAGATTTGCTTGGTATTCCTAAAACTCTCCCTTTATTTTCTCCTTTAAACGATTCAGCCTCTTCTTATTCTTTCTCAATGTTTGAGATGGCTTCCAAGTTGATGGCATTAGTGTCATCTGCCTCTTCTGGCTTCTACCTTTGAGGATCCAAAGGTCTCTTGTCCTAATCGTGGTGAATAAGGCTTACTAATCATTTAGCAATTGAAGGAGTGAGTGAGGATTGGGAAAAAGATAAAAATGAGTTTAAAACAAGAGGAACTTCCCTTTTTATAACCCCCTACAAGGTTTACTTGTGATTTTATAGGGTACATAAAAAGATACCTTGTACTGTGGATCTACTCCCTTCTTTTTTTAGTTGGATAAAGCTAAATTGGAATTGTTTGGTTCATTTGGATTAGGCTGGTTTTGTCAGTGAATCTACTTAGGTTAGCTGACAAACCACTGCTTTGGTTGGCCAAGGACAATAAATTTTCTTCTTAATCATTTTTTGAGAATTTTTGGATTTTTTCCACATCATTGGGGCTCAACTCATTGTGAGGTGATTTTTAAGACAGTTTGCATAAATTTTCTAACATGTCTTCCCTTCATTGTTTTTAAAATGAATGCAAGCAATAACAAGTAAGAGGAAACTACATTAACAACTAAACAAGTACTCATTCAGAAACAAAAAAGAGAAAATTAAAGATTTAAAGGATATTTCACAAACATATTTCACCTCAAATTTTGCACGTACTAAGCTCTCTTTGTATAGAAGTGAATCCATCTTTATTGAGGGTTTTGGAGAAAATATCTACCAACTGATTCAAGGTATCAACAAACTTAAGTTTGCATAACCTTTACAGACATGATCATAGAGAAAATGATATCTTATCTTAATATATTTGACCTTGCACTGGATTTTTAGTCAAATTAATGATACTTGTATTATCATAAAAAATGGGAATATGATCTATGTGCACACCATAATCTAATGAATGATGCTTAATACAAAGCACTTGACTAAAACAACTTTTGGTAACTACATATGTAGCTTCAACAGTTGAAAATGCCACAAAATTTTATTTCTTAGATGACCAAGAGATTAGACATCTTCTGAGAAATGAACAGGTTCTATTAGTACTTTTTCTATTAATTTTGTATCCGACATAATTTGCATCGATATAAGAAATCACATCAAATGAGTATCCTTTATAATACCATAAACACAAATCAATATATCTAGCTAGATATATTGATTTTCTATATGACAATTAAATGTGATTCTTTTAGCGTACTTTGTAATCTAGCAAATAGGGACACACATTAAATAATATATCCAGCCTAGTAACTATCAAGTAAAGTAAGGAACCAATCATACCTTGATATAAGTCTTGATCTACATCCGTACCACAATTATCTTCATCCAATTTGATTGAGGTTGACATTGGAGTTGGAAGACTTTTAATCCTCTCAAACCTATACTTTTTTAAAAGTTCACGAGTGTATTTGGCTTGATTTATAAAGATTCTTTCATTCATTTATTTTTTTTGAAGTCTGAGAAAAAAACTTAGTTCACCCATCATGCTCATTTTGAACTCGCCTTATATCATTTTAGAAAATTTCTTATAAAGATATTTACTAGGAGCACCAAATATGATATCATCTATACTATTTATACAATCAACAAATTATGTTTTTCATAGTTTATAAATAAAGTAGCGTCTATTTTTCTTCGTGAAAAACTTTTGTCAAGTAGAAATAAGCTTAATTGTTCATACCAACTCTTAGAGTTTGTTTCAATTCTTACACAACTTCTTGAAGTCTAAACATATGATTAGGAATTTAGGATTCTCAAATCCTAGAGGTTGTTTTACATAGAATTCCTCCTTAATGTGATGTTAAGAAACTATTTTGTACACTTATTTGAAATAATTGAAACTTTTTGGAACAAACAAATATAGTAATATTCTTATGACCTCCAAACTAGTTACGGTTGCATAGGTTTCATTGAAATCTATTCATTTCTCTTGACTATATCTTTGTGCTACCAATCTAGTTTTGTTTCTTGTGATTATCTTGGTTTCATCATATTTACTCTAAAATATCCATTTATAACTACTAGGTAGTCACTAGCCCTAGGAGTAAGTGTCTACACTTAATTCCTTTCGAATGAGTTTAGCTCTTTTTGCATATCCATTACCCATGTATCATCCTCTAATACATCATTTATATTCTTTTGCTTTAATTTTAAATACAAATGAAATATATTTGCAAATATTAAAATAAGATTTAGTACAAATTATTTAGTCAGGATCATCTATGATCTCGTCGATAGGATAGTCCTTGACTTATTTCTATTCCTTGGATAAGTCATCTTGAAGCTTGGGCATTTCTTGTGATTGTTCTCAAGGTTCATCCTCGCATTCATCATCTATTGATTGAGTAGGATTGAATCTTAGATTGTTTTGATCTACAATTATCTTTTCTACGATTTTTACATCATCATCAAGTACATCTTTTCTCTGCAATAGATTAGATTTATTGAAAGCAACATGAATAAATTTCTTTACAATTAAAATACACTTGTTAAACTCTCTATATGCAGTGAAAAAATTAGCGTATCTAAAAAATATAGCATCATCACTTTTAGGATCAAATTTGTCTAAATTATCTTTACTATTAATTAAAATAAAGTATTTACACCCAAATTGCTTGAGATGAGCAATATTTGGCTTCTTACTTTTATACAATTCATATGAAGTTGTAGTCAAGATAGGTGTAGTGTTTGCATGATTTATGATATAACATGTTTCATGGCTTCTGCTCAAAAGTACTCAGACAAATTATTCTCACATAGCATTGTTCTAGCCATTTCTATTATGGTTCTATTTTTCTTTCAATAACACTATTTTATTTGTAGAGTTCTTAGTGTTGAAAACTTATATTATGTGGTATTCTCATCACAAAATGTATCAAATTTAATGTTTTCAAACTCTTTATCATGATCACTACTAATAAATGGAATGGTATAACTTTTCTCATTTTAAAGCATTTTGTAAAACTTAATAAATGCATCAAAAAGTCACGTTTATGAGAAAGAAATAATATCCAAGTGTATCTAGAATAATCATCAACAATTACAATCTATATGACTTATCGGCAAGGCTATATATTCTTGTGGGACCAAACAAGTCAAGATGAAATAGTTGCAATAATCTAGTAGTTGAAACTACATTTTCTTTACTTGAAAGAGGATTTGATTTGATTTTTGCAAAACTAAATAAATGTATCAAGAGCGTCACATTTATGAGAAAGAAACAACACCTAAATGTATCTAGAATAATCATCAACAATTACAAATCTATATGACTTATTGGCAATACTAGATATTCTTGTGGGATCAAACAAGTCGAGATGCAATAGTTGCAATGGTCTAGTAGTTGAAACTATTTTTTTTTTTTTACTTAAAATAAGATTTTATATTCTTTTCTTTGATACATGCATCACAAAGTCTATCATTATTAAAGCTAATTTTAGACAATCTAAGTACTATATCATATTTGATTAATTTTGAGATGACTCCCATGCTAGCATGATTAAACCTCCTATGGTATAGCCAAGTATCATTATCATTGCAAGTAGTTAACCAAATATTTTCTTCTTTCAAATCATCAAAATGCAAGATATATACATTTCCTTTTTAGTAAGCAACAAATTTAACTTGATTTGTATTCACATAACAATCACACAAAATATAGACATTTCATTTCAACAAGCAACAAACTTAATTTGATTTGTATTCACATAATAATCACACAATTACCTTCAAAGATACAATTCTACATTCACAATCACAAAGTTGACTAATACTAATTAATTATATTTCAAACCTTGAATAAGAAGCGCATGTTTATCATCAAATTTGACAGATCACAAATGTTACCAATTTCTATGTTTTTTTCTTACCATTATCTCTAAATGTTATGTTTCCATCATCTTTTGCTTCGATAGATAAAAATTAATCTTTGTCTCCGAATATATGTCTTGAGCAATCACTATCTAAGTTCTATTTCCTTCTTTGAGTTTCATAGCATATTTATACCAAAGTAAGATTATTCATTGATTTTGGTATCCATATATTTTTTATCCAAAGAGATTAGTTCTTACATTCTCATAATCATTCCAAATCCACATGTTTCTAGTACTAGAAGTATTCTCATTTGAAGACCAACAAGATTTAGCAACATGACCTTTCCTACCACATCAAAAACAAGTTTTATAAGGTGTAGTAGATGTAGATGCCTTTAAGAATGATTTGGATGCATTCATGAGTGATTTAGAAGAGGAAGTATTAAAGTCAATGTATTTAGGTGTGAGAAATTACGTGATACCTTCTTTTCTAAAGATCCCTCTGTGAGAGCCAAGAATCATATCTAGTATTTTCTTTCCTTTCACAAATTTGGATAGGGATGCACGCAAATTATCATTCTCATTTAACAACTTTGCATACTTTTTTTAAACTCATCTCGGTCATCACCAAGCATCTTACAAGTATTAATTGTGAGATCTTTTGCTTCTAAAATGGCAGTCGCTTTAGAACTCTAAGATAGTGGAAGAGACTTTAGAACCTTTCACACAAGGTTAGTATTGATGCAGACATTTCTAAGAGCTTTGAGACTATTCACAATGTCGATAAAGCGGGTGAATATCTCTCCAATTGATTCACGAGACTCCATCTTGAAAAGTTTATACATATGGACAAGTATGTTTATTATGTTTTCTTTTACTTGTGGAGTTCCTTTATAAGTCATGTTAATCAATTTTAAAATTTTTTTGGCACTTTCACAAGTAGATGCACGGCTAAACTCATTCGATAAAAGAGCACAATATTATCATGCCATTCACTTTCCACCTTAGTAGGTATAGGTGCTCAAATTGTGTGTACTATCATCATGATATTATGTGTTGTATAATTAACAAATCTAATTAAGTCGTGATCACCAGAAACCAAAGGTTTCAAAAGAATAAATTGATCGCTTTACTCACCTTGCGAAAAATTGGGAGATTGATTCTTTGTTCCCCTTCTTCAGCCGGCCGAAAAAGAAGAGCCTTCTTTTGTTTACTCTTGTTGTGCTTTTGATTTGCTCCTTTTCAATCTTCCTTCCAAGCTTCCAAAAGCTTTCAAACCTTGAAGTTCTTCTTTTGTACCTTGCAAAGGGAAATAGAACAAACAAGAAAACTATGGTTAGAACTAAAATAGCATAGTATCTATTCTAATTAAGAATCTAAACATACAACTAAACTAAAAAGACTCACTTTTTATAATTTTCTTTTAAACTCCTATCATGGAAATGGGTTTGGAAAAGATGAAGTGTGTGTGTATGATGGAGTGATATGATGAAAATCTATATGAAAACAGCAATGAAGTTATATGAAATCAATGAAGAAACAATAAAAAACTAACAAAAAACATGGTTGGTTGGCCCCTCCATAGCTTTGGTCTTTTTAAGCTTCAATGGAGAAAAATGATGAAGGAGGAAGAAACTCTTCTTGCTATCCATGTTTTCTACAGTAGAGGGCTTCTTGTCACTTTGATTTCAACTCCAAAACACCAATCGCTAACCTTTTTCAAAGGTCCCAAAGGTATGATATATATATATAGAGGCTTCAATTAGGATTGTTTGGCCTTCAAAAGGGCTCTCTCATGGCTCGGATTTGCCTTAGATGAGCATGAAGAGTTAGAAATCCTTCCACTCTCCGGAAGGCCAAATCATGCTTATCAAGAAAGTGTTTAAAACGTGTCGTGATCAAGAGACACCATTTAGCTAATTAGGAGGGGCCAGCATGGAAAGAAATTCGCAAAGAAAACCGACAAACATTAGGAAAACTAAAAGGCGTCGACCATGAGAGTCGTGATTTAGATAATTAAGAAACTAATTTGAAATTAAAATTCAAAAACTCAGACGGATTAAGACCTAAAAGGCGTCGTCCATAGGCGATGTCATTAAGTTAATCCTATCTGAATTTAAGAATTTAATTCGTAACTGATTTCTACTAGAAATCTAAATAGTGTCGACCATGGTCGACGTTAATCAATGAATTTCGAAAAAAATCAATAAAAATTAATTAATGGTTAAAAACCAGACCATTCTGGGGCATTATAAGTGTGACATGAAATTTACTTAATATAAGGTCAAAATTAACGTGTCTACAGTACGTACATATGTACCTCTTTCAACAATTGTCTACACATCATAGTCCATAGACTTAATGAAGGTCCTCATTCGAGTCATCCAATAGGTATAGTTGGACCCATCGAATAGTGGAGGATAGTTGATGGAAAGTACTTTGCCCAGACAAGCCATAGATCTAGGATCTTTCTCTTAGACCATTGGATATTCCTTAAGAGACCTTGCTCTGATACTAATTGTTGGATTTAGAGTTATGGCTTTATCTTAGAGGGGGTTGAATAGGGCGATAAATGTTTTTGAAAACTTCTCGAAAGTTAGATAGAAATTTAAATTAAAATGCTTAATGGAAAGAAAGATAAAGAACACACAATGCATAATCATACAAGAGGCACAAGATTTATAATAGTTCGGTCTATCAAATGATGACCTATATCTACTTTCCAACCTTATTGCACTTTTTTCACTAGAAGTCCAGTTCTGGCACACTACTAGAAGATCCCATCCTAGACAACCAAACAACCATCATGCTAGATATCAGGCCTATAGTTGTGCTCCGTCTAGATATCAAGCCTTTACATTGGCTTCTCCTCCAACCCACCTAAGGTTGACCCTCTTCCAAATGGAAGGAAAATATAATCTCTAATCCTCCTAATGATTTGCCTTTTCCTTCTATCTTCTTCAAAGGAAGGCAACAATAATAAAGAAATTAGAATATACGAATCCTAAGCCTCTAACCAACTGCACCCACAAGACATTGTTGACCTTCTTAAACATCACGAGCAATATTACAAAAAGAAAAGAAAAGATTAAGACTTTAGAATCTTTCATGTAGTGTATTGCATTAGGACCTTGTTAATGTAGAAGATGATTTCTCCAAGCACTCCCAGCTGACCTTACTTGAGAGGCTCAAAGAGATCCCCTTCTTAGTGGAAGAAGGCATTTTTAGCACTCTTAGGATCATTGTGTACTAGCTCCTAGTCATCTTAGAAGTTCCCCAAATTTCAAATCCATAGAAACCTATCAGTTTCGAAAATTGGTCATGGATTGGTCTACCAATGGTCTTGATTGGTCTGTCAACACAATAGCATAGGGTCACTAATGGTTACATGATCCAATATAAAAAATTTTCCCTTCAAAAACTTATGGGAAGAGGTCAAAAGTTAAGGAGTGCTAGGTAGGATAGATAAGAGTACAACCAGAAAAGTAAAACTAGAAGAAGTAAGAGTAAAAACTAGAAGGATCATGACAAAAGTAGGTATAACTTGTATTATCAAAAGGTGGCTGACAAGGTACATCAATGGCTTATGTCAGGTAAGGACAAGTGTTGTCAAGAAATGATGGTTGTCAGCCGAAGTCACACGGGAAGCGTGAAAAGAGGGTAATCTATCAAATCTGGATGCTAGTAAGCATTAGTCGACCAATAGAACTAATTGGTCGACAATTCTCAATTGATTGCCCACAATGTTTTGGCATTGATTGACCAATGAACTGATTGGTTGACTAACATAGGCAGACTCACAAACTAAGTACTAGTATTGGTTGACCAATAAAACTAATTAGTCAACCAATGCCCTTCTTGCTAGGTATTGACCTTTTCTTATGTTTTTTTTTGTTTCAAGCTTCCATTTATGGTTGTTTTCAAATATTTAAAATATGTTTGCCATTCAAGTTTTATTACATTGATATTTATACATAAAAGTATTTGTGCATATGTCCTTTTTATTTAAAGACTTACCAAACACGACAAATGCAACCTTTACAATCAATAAATATGTCCAACTTTTCATACATGATTGATTTCAAATATTCAACACGTCGTTTGTCACACAAATTTTATTAGATTGATACCTATACATTGAAGTATTATGTATTTGTTTTTTTATTTAAAAGCTTATCAAGCATCACAAATATCAAGTGTTTTGTTAACATCATTATTAAGCTAGGGGCTCAACATTAGACAAAGAGCAATTACACAAAGGAGACAATGCACACAAGATTTATATTGGTTCGATCTGTAGACCTATGTCTAGTCGCCAAATGAACTCCTTGGGATTTTCCACTAACTCAAAGCTAATACAACTACGCGGTCTTAGTTGGTCTTCCTCTCAACAAAGAGCAAATCGGATACAAACCTCTAGTTAGTTCAACCTCCTATCTACGATAGGTCCTCTTCTATTAAGAAGGAGAGTTGGATACCAACCTCCTACAAGTTTACCTCCTATCCACAATAGGCCCTCTCCTTTTAGGAAGGAAAATTGGATATCAACCTCCAACATGTTTACCTCCTGTTCATGATAGGCCCTCTCCCCTCAGGAATGTAATAGAATAATAGAATGTTACATAGTTAATGCCTTTCAACATGTTGAATGTGTATAATGAATGCAACAATAAACAAAGAAGGAGATCAAGACAGCAAAGAATGAGATTGTAGTAGCAAAGTCATGATTGCACAGTAGACTATGAGCATGGATAAATGTTGTAGAGAGTGGAGTGTTTGAGTATGCTCTTGAATGTTTTCTTAGAGTTTATTGGATTTGAATTATGACGCTTGGAAGCTCTGTTTCTCAAGGTGTATTTCTCTTAATATATATATATCTCTCTTTTTCTATCTCTATGAAGTTGGAGTCTTGTATGTATAAGTCCTTCATGGACTTCTTTTTGTTAGACTCAAAGAGAGGACCGTTAGACTAGTTAGGGTAGACTGTATCTAACTTTTAAATCTTGGTATCATCTCCATGGCTTGTCCAATCAAATCTTCCATGAGCAAGTTGATCTTATCCTTCCTTTTTGTAGTTGCAGCATGAGACTTTCCATATTTGTGCTCGATTGTACCTTTTTTAGGTACGCCTGTAGGGGATCTAGAAAAACAATAGAAACTGGTCTTTGACCAGTTTGTTAGTTAGCATCTCATATAGCATAAGTCTATATAGAGAATGGAGAGAAAGCATGGGAACTTGAAAAAGATAGAGTAAAAAGCATAGAGACTTTTCATTAGAAAAGAGGCTCTAATAGATAGGGATAAAAGATAAAGTGCTTTTGAGATTGATCGATTAGTTATGCAACAACATAGAAGGTAATCATTTAAATCCATGCACATATAGAAAAACAAGATAAAGAAGAATCAGTCAAGTTCATGGAAAAGTAATAGTTAATTGTAAGGGGGATCGACTAAGTAAAGTAGAAAACAACTCAGAAACATACAGTTAATCGATAGGTGGAAAATATGAGTAAATTGCTAGAAGGTAGGTTAATCGATTAGATGAAGCTGGAAACACGAGTTAATCGATTAAGTCAATAAAAGCACATGATTGGTTGTTAATGGGTTAATTGATTAAGTGGTTTAGTTGATAAAGATGCTTAGTTAATCAATAGAAATGGCCAAGTTAATTGAATAAGTTAATTAATAGTTGGGAGAGTTAATTGATAGAAAGATCAACTAACTGGCCCTTTTGCTAGAGTTAATTGATAAAAGATCGATTAAGTGGGCTTGAAGAAGTGCTGGCCCATTCGCCAAGTTCATTGATTTAGTAGGCAACTTAACTGAAGTTCTAGCAAGCTAATCGATAGAAGTCAAAATATGAGCTTAGTTAACTCCCGAAAAATGATGAGTTGAGATCTAATTAACTTGCTGAATGTTAACTAGATAAGTGATTAATATATTTGATCAACTGTTCAGACAAGAAACTAATTATAGAAGGGACCCAAAGGCTAGATAATTCTACCCCTTGTAGGAGAGAACTATGGGCAAGGTTGAGTTAGGACTTTGCTGCCTTTGAGGAGAGGAGGCTACTGTTGATGGGTGATATCAAGCTATGCCATTGCTGCAACTAGTTCAAAATATCCAACTTGTGCGAGGGGGAGAACATTTCTCCATCTATGCCAAGTGAAACATTGCCAACAAAGATGGAGGTAGGATCTCTACATTGTTAGTGAAGAGAGAATTATCCTTCCCCTACCCCGAGAGGGATATAGTACGCCAATGATCCAAAGTGATAGATCAGAAGGACCACCATGATAGTGAGAGATCTAATATTTATGGTCGGCGTAGATCTTGGCATTGAAATAGGTGACTAGTGGCGATAAATGTGGGAGGTGGCCCTAGCACATCCTCTAGGACCCCAGTGGAGGTGGCGATGCATTGAACTGATGATGGTGGGAGATGGCCACAAGCACATACTTTAGGAGCCCCAATAGTAGTAGTGCGGCACCAACCAAGCCCTCCTACGTCTCCACTCTAGGTGACTGCTGGGAATACAGGTTGGAGATGGCCCTTATTATTTTCTTCAGAGCCCTAGAAATAGTAGCACCACACCAGCCAAGCCCTCCTCCTTAGCTAGCAATAAAGATGGGAGATGGCTCGGCACCTCATATGGGAGCCCTGGCGTAGCGATGCTGCAATTGCCAAGTGCTCCTCTCTAGCTGGCAATGGAGGTAGGAGATGGTTCCCAGCACATCCTCTGAGAGACCAAGTAGTAGCGAGCCTCTCTCTCTCTCTCTCTCTCTCTCTCTCTCTCTCTCTCTCTCTCTCTCTCTCTCTCTCTCTCTCTCTCTCAGAGTGGGGGCAATTTAGTCATGCTCCCCTCTACGCACCTATTTGTCTTTACCTTCTAATGGTAATAGGGAGTATTCTTGGCATGTTCCTATAATTGCAAACGGGCATTAACATTATAGAATTTTTGATGCAATACGTTTATAACAATGGTATATATGGCATTGTGTAAATAAGATTGCATATTTGATATTTTTCATAAAAGGAGGGTTAAGATGAAAGTAACCCTTATTTTAGACACTCTACGAGTTTTGAATCTTCTCTAAAATGTCTCTCCGATTAGCAACTGTAAAAAGAAGGGGAATATATTATGAATATTATGCAAATTCTCTCAGTATATTCTAGTAGAAATATGGTACATGGAAGGAATACTCTGTCATTATCTCTTTCCATTGATGTTTGCTACCTGTAGGGGCTTTTGAAGGATGGTTAAGAGATTTTAGAGGGTTTAAAACAAATATGAAGATTGTAGGGACTAATACAGAGTATTAAAAAAAATTTAGGACCGAAAAGTAAAAAGAACCCATGTTGTATTTTAGAGAAATGCGCAAGTATGGTCAATATGAAGTTCATATGATGTATCAGATTTGTCTAAAGGTCAAAGATCAGCTGTCATGAATTTTATACCATCATTCATGAATAAATGTCAATTAGTCAGAAGTAATTCCATTGAAAATTCTAGCATGATACACATATTTAAATTCATATTTAAGGTTATAAAATAATCAAATATGATAAATATAAGTAAATCAGAACAAGTTAGAATCAAATCGAACAATGTAAATAATTTCAAGTAGAATTAGACTGTTTCACCCAAAGATCTAGTCGGTCAACCATTTGCCAAATTTGTTTATAGAGCTTGGTTTAAATGGTTCTAAATTGCTTTTGAAATTAATGTTCATGGTCAAAACCTAAATATTTAAAGTTTCCAATTACTTAATGTAGTACAGAAGAATTATAAATCCATCAAGGTGCCCAAATTTACATACAAATCATGGCTAACTTTGTTTTATGTCTACTACTTGCTTGAATTGCCTTCGTAGATCTTGCTAGTTTTTGCTAATTGATTCTTCCTTTATCCTCACCTTCCAAAGCTCCCCTTAACTTTGCCTACTCTCTTAGGATGAAGATTTAGTTTAACAAAGTCCTCCCTATGTGCAGTAAGCTGTCCCTCGCGAATTTGAACTCAAATTTAGAAAATTTCGCTCTCTCACTCCAAAATTTCAAACTAGAAAGTCTATTAATGACCGCCGCCTTATTTATAATAATTCCTTCACATTCTAACTTCAAATGAAAATTAAATTCATAATACGACTTAACCAATTTCTGATGTGGATCTTTTTTCCTTGAATTAATTCAAAGATAGATTGTAATTTACCTAGATTTCTGCTTAAATAGACACCTGTCCAAAGTTGACCCTCTAAAATACATAGTTAATGAGAATGTTCTTCATGAAAGTTTTATCTTATTTAATTACATTTACACTGATCCTAAAATGCCTTCTTAATCCAAGATTCATGGTCAAAACAAGGTGATTATTCACAATGAACTAGTTTCTTAATGGGCCAACCCAATTGGGTTTAATGAAACTTGGTTTAATGGGTTGTAAATTGCTGGAAGCCTGATAGGTTGTAAACTGCTGGGCATTATAGGCGGCCTTCTAGGCAATAAAATTCCTCGTCATCTTAAGTTGGGTACATTAGTTTTAAACAACTGTGCAGCCGCCACATGTGCCGCACACCCAATGGGTATGTACCAATTCACGCGTGCATGAATTGACGCACACCCATTAGGTGTGCATGCTCACTGTGCACTCTTCGGCTGTGCAGCAAGTATTTCGCTCAGTTTTAGGTTGTACTTTCCCTATTTGTTCAATGGTCTCTAAGGATGGTAAGAGAAAGGCGTATGAGTAGATCCGTGTCCTCTGCTTCTGGCAGCAGCAGGCTTTGACGACCTTGCAGTGGATGGCTTCTTGTTGGATTCTTTCTTCCGTTTCTGCTTTGTGGTGGTCGACTGTGGGGCAACAAACAAAGGAATTGATACTGATGGAGGCAATGCTTATGGAGGCTGCAGCTTTGGGACAAATTAGAACATTTACGACAATACCCTAGACAGTATGATATTGTCTTTCATAATAGATAGAACAACAAATCTGATTGGGACTGTCAAGATTAAGGAAGCCTACGTGCAGAGCTAAAGTTATTTTCAGATTATTCAACGTCAAACCTTATGTTGGCCAATCGTACCGATGAGGGGCTCAGAGACGGGCCCCTCGAGCGGACCCAACAACTAACGATATCCCAGACCAGTATGCGGTCTACTTGGCCCAGTGCAGTTGGGCCCTCGGCCCATGACCTCGCTGATAGTAGCCGTCAGGCAAAGAAGGAAAGAAAAATACCCAAGGGAATACTCAGGCTGCCATAAAGAATGTCAATCAACTTTTTTTCCATATAAAAGGAGTGTTCACGTCATTAGAAGGTAATCCTCTTAATTCTTTACTTACTTGACATACACCTATTACCATATGCGAGCACTAACTTGAGCGTCGGAAGAACCTACTTTGGTACCACGTCCGGAGCCTCAACCGACCTCACGTCCTCTATGTGCAGGTGAACTGGAACCCTCTCGTTCGGCTCTATCTCCTTCCTACGCATGTAAGTTCCAGCTTGTATAGTTAACCTTCACGCCCATTGAATTGTCTGGTTGATCAACCTAAAAGAAGAGACTTAGAAGTAACAATGCGATTAGTTTAGACGAAAGCAGAAGGCAAAGGTTATAACCAAATTTTGAAGTTACAATTGATGTGATTGGGTGAAAACTGAAATCCAAGATCTTAACCAACGCTTAGAGTCCTATGAGTGCTAACACTAGGAATAGGCAAATTAAATATCGGGATTTAGCTGGATTCCCAGCCAAAAGTTAGTGTCGTTTTTCTGTAGCTTAGTGTTCTTTTTCTGTAGTATTACAGTCCTTATCGAGACTAATTGGCATATTGAACGTACTCTCGTGACTGCCCATGATGCTCCTGGGTCCATACACACCAGGTACACCGTCTGTAACAGATGCATCCAACAGAAGTAGCAGAGGACATAGGGTCTTCTTAGTGCATTGTTGGAAAGAACTCTATCAGTGCCGAAAGAAGTTTTTTTAAAAATCCCCTTTACTTGAGACTCTTTGATTCCGTGTGAAGGTAATTTTTGTAAATGTTATCCCCCCTCTCAACGTTGTTCGAGTCCCCTCCAACAATGTAACGAGGGGAATCAAACTCTTAGACTCACTTTGTTTGTGGAATAAGGTCGGAATAACCGATGTAAAGACCTTATTCTGATTTGATTGAGGGTATGTCTAATTCTCCCAATTCCCCCAACTCCCAAAACTCTACCTGGAATATCTAATCTCCCAATTCTCTCAATTTTACTTTTTATTTTACTCATTATTCCACTTATTCATACCAAATCACTTGGAATAACGCAGTGTAATTCTCCTTATTCTGGGTGGAATACCAACAATTTACCAAATCAAAATACCTCTTATTCTGATTTAAGAAATCTCTAAAATCTTATTCTGGTTTAAGTTATTCTGCAAACAAAGTGAGCCTTAGAGGAAAGCGAGTCCTGACAGCGCCCGTCTCTATTTAGGCGATTTGATCTATGAAGGAAAGATCCTCTTAGAGGGCCCACATTAGCAAACGGATCCAAAATGCTCCACTCTGCCACCATCTTTCATACTTCAAATTGACGTGCCAAGGTAGAGACGCAACTACCCCAAAAGAAGCCTCAGCGAATGGTGGGGCGGGCAGCTTTGATGGGGTTCAGATGGTCTCAGTACAATATTGGATTGGATTCTACCAGTGACCAGTCTCAGGATGCCACGTGTAAAGTAAGTTCGTCATTCAAGATGCGTTTGGTCGAAGTTGGCAACTTTTTCTTAATTTTCGATTCAACCGGTTTTCAATACAACGTAGAACACTTAAATACCACCAAGAACACAGGACTACAACCATAATTTAAACTACAACCCAACGTGATATTCGTGCAATGGTTTAGATTGCGTATAAGTGCACGTTGAGATGTATTTTAAATTATGGTTGTAATGTTGTCCACTTGGTCGTATTTAGGTGCTCTGCGTTGTATTGGAAACCCTGTTGAACAGGGAACAAAAAAAAAGTTGTCAACTTTGATGAGACACGTTTCGAATGGCGAACTTACTTTACACATGGCATCTTAAGACTGATTACTGTTACAGTTCTGTTCAATATTGTACTGAGACGATCCAGACTCGCTTGGATGGGATATATTTCTGCTCTAAGAACACCATTTAAGTTAATAAAACACATCGAATCTGCCCACTTCACCATTCGCATCCGCTTGGGATTCCTTTCTTCACCTTAGGTCTCATGTTCAACAAGGGAAAGTTACTTAAACAAACACTACATCTGTTGAGGTGACTAAGATGGGAAAACAATTTCTTCGTATCTCCTTTTATAGCTATAGTAGTATCATTCCTCGTGACCCAGAAAGGTTAGTGACCAAGATGGTCGTGTTTCGATTTTGGACAGCTGACCCGACTTTTACTTGCAAGAAATTTTCATGCACGGTCCCTACATCCATGTAGACAGTAAACGCTGCTTCTAATTTTAATATCTCTATCAGCTAGCTATTTCTATTTGTC
Organism: Zantedeschia hybrid cultivar; assembly: GCA_030544215.1. Lineage (NCBI taxonomy): Eukaryota > Viridiplantae > Streptophyta > Magnoliopsida > Alismatales > Araceae > Zantedeschia > Zantedeschia hybrid cultivar. Next base: position 4,966,227 of record JARZZO010000013.1, on the reverse strand, counting down.
AAGTGTGCTGAGTCTCGTTATGGAAGGGATCATGCAAGCAAACGACCGTCAACATGTGAGTAGCCTATGATCGTCTTTTTCATGCCCAACCATCATAGGTTGATGGGAGAAGAGTTTTCTATAAATTATTTGGAATCTTCTGTAAAGTAACAAACATGATGCTTCAAATAGACTGTTGGACCAAATTGAGTCCACCAGGAGATGAGATACCTTTTGTGTGTCCTCATTTAAGTAGGGATGAGATGGATTCGATACGTTTTCATCCATTCATAGTAGAAGATCTATTTGGTGAGGGCATACAAAAGTCTAAAAGAAAGAGATAGAATCTCATCTTGTCCAATAGACATCATGGATGCCTGGGAATAGTAAAATGACAATATATTTATTCACATTGTAGACAATATCCATTAGTCAACAAGTTTTTAGTTTTATAAACCATGATGTACCACAAGATATGATGAAGTTGATATATTTTTTTCCACGATACACAAGAAGAATGGAGTTTTCGCTGTTGAGTGGAATATCTAATTTAGCTTCCGTGTATTCTAGAGGAGTATGAATCAATAAGCCTATTTCTATCATTGTAATAAATAAGGCATTCTGTGACGAAAATATTCATTGCTATTAAACTAAAATTTCAGTGTTAAACTTTTAATATCAAAGCTTTTATTAGTACTGAGGAAGGGAGAATTGGGGCAGCCCTCTTCGACCCAATTCTGGCCCAAGTCACAAAGGGAGGGCCAGCAATTAGCTCCTTTGTGTCACCCAAATTGCTTACTTGATTGGAGGCATAACACTCGAGAGCATCCCGAGTGCCAAAATCTTGAGAGGTTGAGGAATGTTTGAGGCTATGACAGTCTTATAATAGGAAAGACTACAAAGGAAAGTCAAAGCAAGAGAACTACTCTTCTGTGCAAGGAGGGAAAGAACCTCACAACTCCAAGCAATGGTATGGATCGTGGGCAAGATCCACTTCCATTCCACAAGGCAAAACATGATCTTTATAGGATCATGGCCCCATGGAGTATAAAGCAAGCACCTATAAATTTTGGGGCGCTTAGACCTCTATATATCTAGGAGAACCACCGACCTGGAGGTATGCAATCTTTACTACCACAAACTCCCTAAGCATTCTCCTCTTCGGCGCCGACTGACTCTAAGCATCAGAGGGTCTACCTTCCCACACCAACTAAGGGGCCCTTGACACTTTTTCCCCATCTTGTAGGCCCTATCCACTAGAGTCGTCTCCTTGTTATAGTTCTCATTGTTGGGAGCAAGGATCTAACCATGCATCCTTGAAGAACTAGATCTTCAAAAAGCCATGGCTAAGGGTAAACACAATAGTCACTGTAATGGAGCTTTCTTCCACAACAAAACCCTCAGTAGCCCTGCAACATCAAACCCATGTCACATATGGCGGCATTTGCACCTTTACGCAATGGCGTCAACCCTATTGGGCGGTAGCAGAGTAGTTGGGAATTCTACTAACACTAAAATAGGAGCATCTCTCGGCAGCGTAGGCACCTCCTTTGCCTACGCAACTAGCAGTCCTTTAGAAGAGAGGCCAACATATGTTGTGGAGCATGGGTGGGTGCATCAGCTTTGTGGGAGACAAGATCTACCACAATCAGCCACGTCGTGAAGCCTTAGAGGCTGTAGGATCCAACCTTTCCACTCCCCACTAACAGGAGGAGGGGAAGTAGACCCACCATTTGGCCCAGTTCTTGTGCTCCCTAGCCTACAAGATGACCTTGGCAATAGATCACTAGCTCCAAAACTTGGAGAGAAGGCTTAATCATCATAAACAATGACCAAAGTGCTGTGAATGGTGTCTGAAACAGTCCTCTAAGACAACCAAGCACGAGGAGTGCCTGCCAAGGAGGACAAGAATCTCACATCATTTTCCCAGGAGATCTTGGACACACCCATCCATGATAAGTTTCCTATCAACAACTTCAACTTCTATAATGGGTAAGGCAATCCAAGAACCCACCTCAACAACTTCTAGTCGCACATGAGGCTACACTGGGTCCTAAACACCATCTACTATTCGTTTTTTTTCACCACCACTTTATGGAAACTACCCAGTCATGCTTCACGTCACTTTCCTTAGGCTCCATCCACAAACTTCTGACTATTTAGAAAATAGTCACGGAGCACTTGTTTGGTCTTGCTATAAGCGATCTTCAGCAAGCCTCATGGACATCAACTAGTAACAAAGAGAGTCCCTCTGAGACTACATCTCTAGGTTCCACACTGAGGATTTTTAGGTCCTTGACTTGGAGGTTTCTTCAGCCATCACCGCCTTCATATAGGACACTCAGACTACACCCAATGAAGAGCACTCATCAGGGTCCCCGACCACACTCAATGCACTAATCGCTTTGGCGCACTAGCATGCTGACTGCAAGGAGGTGGTGACTGCCTACTATTCTTGAGGAGAGGAAGGCGAGCAAAAACACTTGACAATTGATCTACCCCTCTTGAGAAGAAAAAGAATTAGCGGGAGAATGGGAAGTCTTCTAGGACTATGCCTAGCTATGACCATTCCACTCCTCTCACCACTTGTATCTTCGAGATCCTCTAAAATATCGAAGATAAAGAGTATGTCAGTTAGCAGTAGAAGATGAAGACCGACCTCAACTGTTGCTACAAGAGGAAATACTATCACTTCTATAGGGACCATGGGCACACCACGGAAGTGTTGGGTTCTCGGGTTTCTCTGGATCGCTCACGCAGCGAAAAATAAAATATAAAAAATAGCGATCCGTTTTTCTCGTTTTGAATAAATAAAATCCCGATAATCTGATTATCAGATCTTACCGTGTGCAGATTCAAATCCACAACCGTTTGGTTCCGTCGGTGTGACACCGCAAGCCGCGCAAGCGCCCGACCTTTAGAGGAGTCCGCGCGATCCTCCTCACGACGGATATCCTCACGTTCCTTGTTCTTCGCAGCCCACGAAGTTTCCGCCGTTCGCCGCAATGATTGCCGCAACGTGCGGACGATTTTCCATCGAACGGGAGTCAGAGAAGCAGCGGAGCAAATCCGGAGATTCGGATATGTTTGGGACGCTAGAGAGAGAGAGGAAGAGAGGAGGGGGCGGCTAGGGTTAGCAACAACTTGGCCTGCTCAGCCTGTTCGCTACATTTTATACTAACCGCGCGGTTTTTCATAAAAACCCCCAGTTAACATAAAATCCACTTATTTATCTATCGCCTTGAGAATCATTTGCGTATGACCCTCTAGGCCTAATAACCAGTCCAGTTAATGGCCCAATAAGCCCAGTGACTCCTCATTGGCCTCATTAATCAATTAATAACTCATATTAATTAATTAATCAATCGAATCGATGTTGCATATCAAATTCGATCGGGCCTCTGATCACGTTGGGTGCCAAGCAACACCGCGTGAACCCGGAAGGTATCAGGGTTAAGTAACCCACTCTTGGAACCTCTCCGCCGACAGTTACCGCGTGGATATAATCCTTCATTCGCTCAATGCTCTCAAGTCAACTCAGGGTATGGCGTCCTGTCAAATCCTAACCAGTCGACTCACTTGGATTGGATGCCGCTGATGAATATCGGAAAACTCCTTTCCGGATATTATCGTCCACCCTGGTCAGGGACTTTCGTGCATCTTTCCTAGAGCATTCTTTCTCATCGTACCAAGAGGGAATGATTCCTTATTGACACTCAATTCCCTTCGACGGTATTTCGCTGTACCCGATCCTTACCTGTTTAGAATCCCGTGGTTAGAGATTCATAAACTAAAGTCAAAGCACAGAAGTCCACCGACAAGGTGTCCTTGGTGTCTCAAGTCCGAGGACCATCAACGCAACTGCGACAATAGAATTAAGCTAGTTGATAGTAAGGTATAGTACCATCTAGCGATTCAGTCGGATCAGTTTAGTGAACTCATTCTCTAATGAGTACCTACAGATTCACCTTAGTGTCTCCACACAAGTGACTATAAGATCAGTCATTCTCATCATATGAGCGGAAGTAATATGTACTAGTCTAACCGGATATCCGATGTCCTTCTTGGATATCCTCTGACTATGAACTATTAAGAATATGTGTGTTTAAGTGATCAATCTCACTAGTATGATCTCATCATAATCTGATCACTATCGCACATATTCACGGACTTCATTATGAGACGATAATTAATACGATTTACACACAATGAATATTTTGCCATTATATTAATAAATGAATGAGATTACAAAGTCATATTGACTTGTAGGCCACCTAAGACTAACAGAAGGAGTGTTGACAACTTAAGCTAGATAGCGGATTGGGTATAATTTATCTTGTGGAAAAGGTTCAATGGATAAGGATGAGATGGAAGGTGGATAAGGGTGGATGGGATGGGGACGTCCACATTCTTCCCCCTTCCTCATCCCCTCCATTAAATGCAAGGAAGAAAAGAAGAAGAAGAAGAAGATGAAGAGAGAGAGTCATTCAGAGGGAGAAAGGGGGAGCTATTCAGAGAGAGAGGGAGCTGATAAAAAAGAGGGGAGCTATTCGGAGATAGAGGGAGCTATTTAGAGAGAAAATAGGAGGAGTTCACGACATCTTTTGCGTGCACGAAGAGGACAATGTGAGAGGAACGTCGTGGTGGAGAGAGGAGTTTCCAGCCGTGCCTAGGCGGGCTTCGTCACGTTCTTATTTGCGTAGTTAAGGAAAGGTAAGTGATGATTAACCGTGAACGATAGATATTTTTATGTACAAAAAACGCTATTTTCAACATTATTTTCTTATCGCTATGCGCATGAAAATCTTTGTCGTGTTTAAGATGATATTCATGACTATTTGCATAAGCATGTTTAGCTTAGTTCAAATATGTTTTAAGCCACGTTACTGCACGGTGATGTTCTGCATGTTTACGGCAAGATGTTGCATGTATAAGATTAAAGATACTTAAGATGCTTGTGTTACACTCTAGATCTAAGTCATTTTTCTTACTTAGACTCCGACTGTGTAATCTCAGAATAAGTCCTATCATAACGAACATATATGAGAGTTAAATAACCGTAAGGAGATTTAAATAAATGTCATAATCATCAATTAATCTAAAATATCCAATTATAGTCAATACCAAAGTTCATAAATTACGATATCTATCAAAAAATGGCATATGATTAGATGGACTATTATTAATAATATAATTGAGCTAATAGGCATTCATAATAAGGGTAATTGGACTAAATTAAATTACTTAAATTGACTAATGTACTCTCATAATTAGTTAATTGGTCTAACTTAAATTAATTGAATTCAATAATAGATTGTAAAAATGCAGGGTATAACAGCTTGTTGATGCACCAGCCGGTAGTATGGGCCTTAAGTGCCACACGGGTTAAAGTGGTACGTTATGGGAGTCACCTCTTGAATCCTTTATGGAAGAAAGTGCTACATGATGGAACCCACCTCTTGAAGCCTACGGGGCCCACCTTTAGATTCCCATATCTATTCAGTTACGGCTATGAGGTTATGTATGTGTTTAAACCCGAGGCAGTAGGTAAAATCCAAAAAGGTGTGCTTGCTTGCGGGCACATCGATTGGGTGGGATTTATAGTGTTATCCTCTGATTTGTGTAGCCACAGGCTAAGTGGGTATTGCCTAACCACTAAGTGAGTAAAGATGATAATAATGCTTCTATGTCGTGTTATGGTTGCTTGTCCTATGCTAAGAAACTGAAAGGTTAATGATGCTATGATGATATATGGGATCATATTAAGTTAAACATGTTAAGATGATAAGATGCATCATATGATAAGTGCATGCTATGTTAGGATGCATGTTAAGCAATGAAAGGTACACATTGTAGATGCATGGTAAGTTTATGATGTTTAATGTTCTTGTTTAAGTTTAAGTTCATGCATGTTTAGTTATATGGTCATGATGTCACATTTAAAAACATGTTTAGGAGTAAGATGTTATTAGTAAGATAGTATTAGTAAGATGTTATTTACACTATAGTTGATCACCATAATTAGATGTTTATCCTGCAAGTTTCTTTTATGTTATATGATACGAAAATTTGTGATTTTATGGATTATGAACTTGCTAAATCGGTTTGGACTTGCGCTTGCTCACTAACTATTTTTTAGAAAAAGGAGGTAAATGTTGAGCAGTGGGATGAGAGAGTTAGGGCTAGAAGATCCAGTTGCTATTTAGATGTACGCTTATTCTCAGATTTAGAATTGACGTAATTAAGTTGGTTAGAACTCTTGGCATGTAATTTGAAGATGTGTAGAGATCCTGGACAAGTATTATTATACAAAAATTATAGTGGATATTTCTAGTGGCTATAAAAGTTGTTTCATAAAGTTATAGATGTATGTATGCACTCACTCTAGAAATAAGTGGATGTTTGGGTTGTTTCCACTGTGGCGGTCTCGCACGATTTGTGGCAGGCCTGTACGGCCGAGATGAGTCATCTGTGTATGCGTTACAAGATTTAGTATCATAGTAGGTGATGAGGCAGAATCTGATTCGGCCCATTAAAACAAGCCCAACACTCATATCAGTCCAATAGCAGTAGTAAAAGGTCCACTGGCAGCCTTCGGCCCGTTAGCGGCTCAGCAGCCCTCGGCCCAGTAAGCATCCCTGTAACGACCCGCTACCCTATAATCGGGAATCCGATTGCTAAATGGGTACCGAATCATTAATTTGGAACCAAACCAGGATCTAAGTAAGTCTGGGAAATAAATAATAAACTAAGCTAAATATTCACATCGCATTGAATTGAAAGGAAAGTGTAGAAATTAAAAGTTATTATAATGCGACTCGATACAGCAAATAATTACATACTCCAACATAAGAGAAATAATTAAGCATACAGGGCAGAAATAAAAAGAACAACTACGTCGGGACATACCCCGGAACAACCGTTGACGGCGCGCAGCTCACAACAGCACACTCCACGCTAAGTCTGCCTGGAGTCCTCACCTGAAAACCGCAAGGGTGAGTCTCAACGAAAAGACTCAGTAGGGATCCTTCGATCCCCACAACCCACTCACACACCCACAAGTACAATTACCAAGATGCAAGTAAACAAGGTAAGTAAAGCTGTAACATATTACCCTTAATTCTCGATATAAACCACATGTGTTCGGAATATAACATGCATATCACAGGAATCATTCTACCAAGGAGCCTACAACTCGCGTCTCGGCAAAACGCGTCAACTATGTCTCCGAAAGTGGGAAAGAACGACCCGCTGAGACCAAACAGTAACCCTTCGGATAGCACGCTGGCTACCTTGGCGGTTACTCCTTCCCCCAGCAAACACCGACCCGCTGAGACCAAACAGCAACCCCTCGGATAGCACGCTGGCTACTCCGGCCCAACTGGCTCAGGTGGTTACTCCTTCCCCCAGCACGAGTGACACTCCAAAGGTATCACTCCGACACCGGTACAAGCTAGCTAACCCCGGAGTTCACCAGGTGACCCTCTCTCACTAGGCGTCACCCCGCCACTGCTCCCGTCAGCGTTGTGTCCCTCTGCATCGACACAGGGTGTCAAACGCTACAACTGTCACTCTAGGTCCACAGTAACACAAAACACGGCACGGTGCGATCCGGTCACGTGAGAAGTCCGCGGTCGCACGACACACAATGTAGTGCCATCCGGTCATGAAGAGTCCATCGACATCGAGTGTACTAAAAACATGCTTTTAACCATCTATCTAGCAGTGTAAACACATTTTACTGACATGGATTAGTGTGGTTCTGGCTTGAATCGCGTCGACCAAGGACGACGCCATTCAAGTCTCCTAAACTGGTTTATGAATTATCGGCCTCAGAATATGGCCAAAAAAGGCGTCGTCACAGTTAGCCGCCTTTTAAAAATGCGTCGGCATCCTCAGACGCCATTCACACCAAAATCCAGAATTTTGCAAAAAACCTTAATCGGGTGATTTCTGCCTAAAAGGCGTCATGGTGGCCCGACGCTATTCCAAATTGCGTCGTCCATGCACGACGTCTTTTAGCCCAGAAACCTGGTTATGTTTCCTAGCCCGAGGACTCCCTTTTTCACCCCCAAAAGCCCCAAAATCAAACCAAACGGAGGAGGAAGAGGAGCAAGCTAATCATTACTAAACCACATTCACAGAAACCCTCATCCTTATCAAGAAAAGTTCCTAAACATGATTATTCTACCCAAGAACCATAGACCCGTTGCATGCTTCAAAGTGGTAGAACATGGTTTTAAAATGAAACACTGAGGGAATCGTCACCCTACAGATTCTTGAACTCCTTCTGGCTCCGCCGCCAAACCGTCGCACCGCAAACCGCCGCCGGTACTCCGAGGACGCCGCCACTCCGCCGAGACGTCGGCCACCGTCCAGAGAATGGAACGCCGCGAAGAAAGTGGTGGTGGCAGTGGTGAGAGGTGGAGAGGTGGAAGAGGAAGAAGGGGAAAGGGAAGGGGAAGAGTGGGGAGAGTCGGAGGGTGGAGAGGGTGAGGGGAGAGAGAGTGTGAGGGTAAGAATGAGGGAAAGGAAAGAGGGCTCGCGGGGTAACCAGAAACTAGGTAAAATGCGTCGAAATGCACAGACGCCTATCCGATGACATGACAGACCGTTCTGACAGAAGTCTGAAACGCGTCGCCCATCATGGACGCCGTTCAGACGACACGACCGGCCCGTACACTCGCGACCCAAGGCCAGCCCATGTGGCATCCACATGGCACAACCTAAAATGCGTCTGCCACGCCGGACGCCGTTTAAACCGCGTCGAGCCTGAAACTGACCCGATAGGGCCCAGCCTGAAACACTCGCGAGCCTGAGCCTGAAACAGGGTCCCAGCCCCAATAGGGCCCAAACTACAGAGTCCGACCCTGAAACTGACCCGATAACCGGATCCGAAACCTCAGTCCTTACAAGCCCAGTGGTCCTCGGCCCACCAGCGGCCCGACAACCTTCGTCCCATCAGCGGTCCAATAGCCTTCGGCCCGTTAGCGGCCCAGCGGCCCTCGGCCCACTAGGCTCTAGCCCACTAAGCGGCATCTGGCCCATCAGCAGCCCCCAACCTTCGGCCTAGTAGCCGTATCCGGCCCATTCCGGTTGGAGGGTTAGGCGCTATGGCGGTTTATCAGTAAACCAAAACATAGTCCTATATCGGCTGCCACCATTAAGCAACCTCTATCCTCCGCTATAAATACACGGCTATTTATTACCAAAGGTAGGGCTTCTCGACCAAGGACAACAGTCCAAAAGCATTAAAGCTATTTCTTCTTCCTTGACTTCTGAATCGAATCTTCTTCAGAAGCTAACTTAGCCGTCGGAGGGGGTTCCTTAGGGCCGAAGCCCGGGACTCCTACTGACCGGTTCTTCTTCTCCTCCTTCTGCAGGGGCTTCGGTTTGAATCATCGCCGACTTCTCTGAGTCGGTCTCGGCCGCCGACCTCGGGTTTTCTCCCCCCGGTCTCGACGCCTTTCGCAGGCTGGTCCGCCTCGGCCAAAGGAGTCTCGTCTTCGCTCCGAGCGAGCCTTCGCCCGGGCACCTCTCGGCTTCGGGTCCTCGGCCCCATCTTTGCCCTCGTCTCGTCCCGGATCCCCGTCGGTCCCCTTCATCGATCCGATCCAACTGCGGGTTCCAGTCTCGGAATCCGACCGTGGTAAGCTTCGGCAACATCACGTGGCGCCGTCTGTGGGAAACTGGCAAGAAGTCATGTCTCATTGTCCAGTGACCAGACGATCCGGACAAGATGAGGTAGAGACGCAGGCAACTTCAGCACAGCTGCTCCACTCCGAAGGTGCCCCGTCTGTTCCTCCACAAGGTTTTGCCCTTCCGATCATACCGGTCCCTCGCTCTCGGAGACAGTTGGATGGAAGAGCTTCATCAACAGGTGGCAACATTGGCCGCTGTAGACACGCTAATTTTGCCATCATTTCGAATAATTTCATATCATATAATAATGCCTCAAATGGTCTGATATTTGATCATTGATTAATTTTTATTGATCTTTTTAAGTGTCGGGTTTAACAGACATGTTTAAGTTAATCAGTTAAATTGATTTTAACTCAAATTTCAGTTGAAATATGAAGAAGTCTAAAAAACGTCTACATATGTGGACGCCATTTAGAGTTTATTCTTATTTTAACGTTTAAATTTGAATTTTAATCAATTGATTAATTAGCTAAAAGGCGTCTGTAAGACACGACGCAATTTAGGTTTCCTAAGTTATTTCTACTTCTCTTCCGGATGTTTATCCTTATCTTAATTAGTGTCAAAGGCGTCTTTTCATGGCGACGCGTTTTAGCTAATACAGATAAAGATAAGTTTTCCCAGATGTTTATCTTTATCTTAATCAGTCTGAAAGACGTCTTTCATGGGCGACGCATTTTAGATAATTACAGATAAAGATGAATTAATATGTATTTATCTGTTGGTTAAGATGGATAAATCTCAAGATTTCTTCATGTAAATCCGCGGACGCGGAAGAAGTCTATAAATACCCTGCATCTTGAATGGGTGAAAAAAGTTAGAATCAAAGTTGAAAGTTAGAGTTGGTGATTAGTTAGTGATTGAGGCGATATCGAATTGAAGATCGAAGCAACGACGTCCAAATGCCGAAGTGCTGCTGTTTCCAGAAGTCTTCATCCAATCTTCATCCAATCAAGATCAAAGCTTTCCATTCTTCACTAACCGACATAAGTTTTTCAATTCATTTCTGCACTTTTTCATATTCACACTTCATTAATTCTACATTCTTCATCACATCACTCTATGCAATACACACCACACTAGCATCATTTTCAAAACTAATTTAAAGGGGTTTCAAAGACCATCCCAACAAGTGAGTTTTCTATGTTTAGTTGCATGTTTAAAACTCTGTTTAGAATGGATACTACTTTTGCTTAAGTTCTCATCATTGTTTCTTCATTTCTATTTCTCTTTTCTTGGAAAGAATCAAAGGGGAGGGAAATCAACAAGCAAATCACAAGAACTCTGGACGATCCTCAAACTCAACAGCAATCAAAGCAAGAACAAAGACAAGAAAGGGCTCTCTTTCTTCAGTCGGCTGAAGGAGGGGAACCAAGAGCTCAACATCTCCCACGTTTAAACAGGTAGGCGATTAAACTCTTTCTTTTGGAACTTTTAAGTCAAAAGTTTCTGGCGATCAGTTCACTTAGTTTCTTTTTAATAGGTTTATTTTGCACTTGAATAACATAGATTTTTCATGATAATCACACATTCATTTTAAGCACTCACAACTTTTTTGGCGATCACTGTGGGACTTGGTCTCGCCATCTTTTAGTTCTTTTGTTCTTGCTGTTAGCAATCGGGCACCCACGGTGCACCACTTGTGTCTGTCGACACGTCCTCACCAATTGGTGAGTGTTTTTAGTTTAGCTAATTTCCTACGTGCACCACGTGCACACCCCTGCGGCAAGATCTTGCCCTCCCCGTTGATTAGTTAAAAAGCTATCTTTTTGTGATGAAATGTTGTGTGATTAATTGATATCTTAGTGTTTAGTTGCTAAAATCATCCTGTTAAAATCTGAAACAAAAAAAATCTTGCATGAACTGATTATTTACTATTTTTATCCTGTTTGAGGAGGAATCAATCCAGAAATTCCTCCTGGAAAACTGCTTCTGCGACTTGAAAAGCGTCCAGGAACGGCGACGCATTTTAAACTGCGTCGGTTAGCCCAGACGCCTTTCAGTCTTATTTCTCTGTTGTCTGCAATCTGAGCTTCTGCGAAAAATTAAGGCTCTGTTTGAATAGCGTCGACTACCCTCGACGCGATTCAGGCAGTTTCTTATTTCTTCTTCAGTTCTCAGATTTTTGTGATCTGTGTGCTAATTACCCATTATGTATTAAAAATTAGAGGCCATCCAGGCTACAGGTCATACGCATTGAGGCTAATACCCTCCTTTTCTTAGGAACACTCTACTTGACGTCATCAACTCTCTCTGATTGGGTCGGTCCCTTGATCAGACTAGAGAAGTTGGCGTTAAGGCCTCTGTAAGTCCCCAAAATCAAGGTGCTCCTCCTTGATCATCGGGCTGGTTGTACCAGTTGAAGTCCCGGTTAGATTCCATAAACGTTGTGAGAGAAAGCCGTAGAAAATAACGGTGGATATTGAACTGAAACTAGGATCCCATCCCTTGAGCGAATTTGTGGTTAATTAAATTCAAATAACTCAACAAGGAATCTTAAAATCACGTTAAGCATCCACTTGTTTGTTTAAATCTCTGTACAACTTGTTTGCCAATCATTGAAAAAGAATCTAACATCATGCTGCTCCGATCGGGCAGGGACTTGAGTATGGCTCCAGATGCCATTGTCAACTACGAGAGAGATGCTAATGCCCCTCGCGATTCCGATTACAATTTTGAGAGCGGGAGAGATGCTGATGCCTCCCGTAATTCTGTCCCCGTTTTGGTTCGACATGATGGGAATGTCTGAACCCCTCTTTTTCATCCTCATAATCAATATTCTGATCCTCCCCCGCATGAGTATGCGATTCCCAATCCCATTCTCGAGGGAGACATGAATCAAAATGATCCCTCGTCCTCTGATCCTTCGGATCTTGTCAACGCTTTGGGAGTTCTTGCCTCCTGTCTGGACCCTCAGTAGTTCGAGGCGATCCAATCCATTCTGAAGGGGAAGGCACCCATGCAGCCTGCCGAGCCGAACCCTGCGGCTCCCCCTGTTATCCCTCAACAACCTCCTCTTCATCCTCCTTACATTCACCAGGCCATGGAGGGCCTCTATATCGCTTCTCGGCCAGCTGGGCCACAACTTTCATCTTCTAGGCAACCGGCTAGACCACTAACGCCTGCTTATCAAAATGCCCTCGGACATGGTGGAAGCTCTGCCGGACCTCCTCTTTATTGTCCTCCCTATCCGACGTACTCTAGGCAACAGGCCTATCAAGTACCTCCACCTCCTCCTCCTCCCCAGGCAGATCTGACAACGCAAGCGTTGCTGGCGAAGATGGAGCGCATGGATGAACAATTCAACAACCTCCAGAAGATGATGGGGGTCAAAGCTGCACCGGAAATCAACTTACCGAGCCTGCCAGTGTTCCACCTACCACCCTCCGAGATGCCAGTGTACCGGAAGTACAATGGTACTGGTAACCCCTTCACCCACTTGAAGGAGTTCATGTACGAATCATCCTTCTGGCAAAACGACAAGAGGTCGTTGGCCTTTTTGTTCAGGAGATCTTTAGAGGGACCAGCCCTCGAGTGGTTCTTTTCTTTGGAACCCTCCGAAGTAGAGGACTATGGTATCGTTTCTCGAAAATTTATTCAACGATATCAAGACAGAGTTGCCCCCTCCTTGTCCATCACTGACCTCATAGCAGAGAAGATGAAACCTGATGAGGAGTTCGTCAGTTTTGCCGACAGATGGAGGGGCTTGGCCAAGAAAGTGAAAGATCACTTGTCCGAGTCGGAGCAAGTGAAGATGCTGATTTCCAATGCCACGCCCCAGTTCAAACTAGTCCTCTCCCTGAACAATCTGACCAGCATGGCAGAGCTCTATGAAAGAGCACGGTACTGTCAGAACGCCTTCAAGGACGCTACGTTTTCTAGCGTCTTTGATCCTCACAGACCTAGCAGGCCTCCACCTCGGAAGCCTGCAGTGTCAAATGCTCCCAGCACAGGTCCAACTACTGAGGGCACGCTCTCTCATGATCAAGTCAGTAGCATGAACAACAATTCGCCCTAGTTCATGAGGAGTCAACAACAATACCAGAGGCCACCGCAGCCGAACCAGCAGGGGTATAGGCAGCAGCCGAACCCTCAGTATCAGCAGCCCCAATATCAGCGGCCCCAGCAGCCGAACCAGCAACAGCAACAGCAACAGCCACAGCAGCCGCCGCAACGGCAATTGCAGTACCAGCAGCCACAACAACAGCAGTACCAGCAGCAACAGCAGTATCAGCCGCGCGCACCGCCGGCATATCATAATGTCCCTCCTCCTGCTGACTATAGCTAGCAGAGAAGTCCTCCAGGCCCAAAGAGGGCAGAATACCCAGTCCTCCCAGAATCTTTGGTAGACATTTTCAGTGCCCTAATGGCAGCTAATGCCTTAGTCTTGCCAAGAGAAAAGGCAGTTTGGCCTCAGAATGCCGACACGTCTAGGTATTGCTACTTCCATAGGCAACCTGGGCATACTATTGACACCTGCTTCCAATTTAGAGATTATATTCATGATCTCAACGAGCAGGGCGGCATAGACTGGGAAGAAATGAAAAAATACATATCAGTCCTGAAGGCAAGAAGACCACAGCAGCAGCAGCAAGCAAGAGCACCAGCACAAGCAGCACCGCCACCAAACATGGGCATAGTGCAGAACCTGCTCCCGGAGCATCAAAACCAAAACCAAGTTGCCCCTATTCTGACAAACAGCCAGTCTGAGGCTGACCGTGGGCAACAGTGGGGAATAGAGGACTCTTCCTCTATTTATTCAACGGGTCATATTCCGAGTACCGCAGAGCAACAACCACGCCGTACCATCCACATACCCAGACCACAGCCCATTACCATCACCCCTCTACCGACACCCGCGTATCACTCACCCGCACCCAATAACCCATTACCACCACCCGCTTTCCTCAAGCCCATTACGCCCCACACTCCTACGCCTCCACCATATAACCTACCGCAAACTAATTATACACCCCTCCTACCATCCAGACCGCTACTACGCGTACCATTTCCTACTTCACCCGCTACTACTACCACCTACCCAGACACTATCCAACCTTCCAGACCGCTACTACGCGTAACATTCCCCACTTTGTCCACACCAATCACTTACCCATCCACCATCCAACCGTCTAGACCTTTAATCCGCACCACGCCACCACCACCTAACCCCACGCCATCACCTACATACCAACACCTCGCATCACCTACACCACCTAACCCTGCGGTACTCAAAGTGTCACCCGGACCTTCCACGGTTGAGGAACATGCGCTCCGGAGTGGAAGAATTTTCAACAAAGTCTTTCTTCAGTCAACAGTTAGAGACGGCCCATCACAGCCGCCAGAGGAAGCACACAATGAAGAGAGTGCACCAGGCACTCAATATGATTTGTTGAAACATCTGGACCGAACACCGGCGTGAATCTCCGTGCTTGAACTGATCAAAAGATCGAAAAGTCACCAAGAAGCTCTGATGGAATATTTGCAGAAGGTAATGGTCAACGAGGACGTGCCGGTGGAAAAGATTGCAGCACTATTAGTTCCTCAGGGGGATCAGCCCTCCATTACATTTCATACATCGGAACTAGTACCGCCAGCAGCCAGAAGTATGGCTCTGAGCATCATGGTCAACATCTGCAAGAAGGCCGTGGATGCATGCCTGGTTGACACCGGGGCTTCGATCAATGTTTTACCTCTGAAGACCCTAGAACTGTGCGGTGTGCCCAAGGAAAAGTGGCTGCCTAGCCCCATCTCTGTGACAACATATGATAACTCCATCCGTTCCCCTCTGGGAATGGTTTATTTGAAAGTGGAGCTAGGCCCTGTAAGTCATGCAGAGGTCGAATTTCACATTCTGGAAATCGACCCTTCTTTGAATGCCATTTTGGGTCGTCCTTACATAAAAACTCTCGAGGCGATTCCCTCCACGAATCATCAATGCCTCAAATTTCCCTTTAAAGGACGAATCATTAAGGTTACGAGCATGCCGATCCTTGCTGCTGCTCACACTTTAAATGTCAAACCTGCTTCTTTACCTGGCCGACAACCTTTTCTGTCGGTATTACAGGTTTACCATCCAGTGGCCGATCCTCTGAAAACTGCCACTATTTCTCCTTACCCGTTAAATGCCATAATAAGGGGGAAGTGCATGAGTACCCCAGGATGGAGAATTATGATGAAGAATGGCTATCAGCCTGGAAGAGGTCTGGGCACACGATTACAAGGCAGGACCACTCCTGTCAAAGACCACCGAGGAGCACCTGGAAGCGGCCTGGGCTATAGGCCAAGAAAACTGAAACAAGACATTGTTCAGCAAGCAGAGAATGAAGTCTGGGAGACAATGTCTACACCGCCCAAGGAAGGCCGGGATCCCCTAACATGGACCTTGTATACACATTTTGTAAAGGGGCCCATAATTAGCCATGATAACACGGTGGTCATTACTTCGTGTTTTGACTTCCATGATATATATGGGAGAGACTTGGCCAGGCATTGCTCGGAACTACTCACGTACCAGTCCTTGGAGGCTCTGCGACCTATGAAGAGGAGAAAATTCCAAGATCCTGAATGTGAATGGTACAGGTGGTTCGACCTAAAAGACCTCTACATTGCACTGAACAGACTGTTTCTCGATCCAACAGAACCCAAGTGGCCGCTACAGATTGATGAGCTGATCGAAAGTCCCGGTGCTATCTTTGACAAACGGATATTGCTGTCAGAAGAGACCGATGAAGGGGAGCCAGATGACCCCTATGAAGCTGGCTACACCACAGATCTGCTCTGGAGGGGGACATACCTGTCTCATGTTTTCATGTTCCATACTTTGTTTCGCACATTGCTCCTGACCCCGACTTGGTCGCGGGTCATTATTGAAGATATTCCATGGGCTCCGCCCGTTATGATTACTCTGTCCCCTCGGGACCTCATTCCATCACCTCCTCTCGATCTAAAGAGGATGTATGATTTAATCTGGGACATACTGTTGTATGATCCCCCTAACCCTTTGGCCTTGGTGCCACTTCCTCCATCTAATTCTCCTTCTATTTGTATTCATTCCTGTTTTATGCTTAACTCCTCTATTGTCAAAAAAAAAACGCCAATTCGGCAACAAATTCTTCCCAGATCCTCATTGAGGAAACCTCTTACTTGGCCGATCACACCCCATTGCACGGGTCTTTCGGTCAAGATTCTCTCTTAGATCTACTCTGCCCCTCCCCACGGGAGGATTCTCCTGTATTTCCATTTGTATTCCAGGATTTCTATCCTGCTTCATCTTCATTAGGTTATAATAGGGAGTCTAGTGAAATTAGGCAGTCTAGTTCTAGGCAAGTTAGTCAAGTTAGGAAGTCTAGGAAGTCTAAGGGTAGGCAAATTCCAGATAGATACCTCCAGGACTTAGCTGATAGATGCTTTTCTTGCTCTTTAATCCCTCAGTTTTTAGAAAATCCAATTCAGATGCCAGAAGATTGTATGGACGATGAGTCAGTCAATGATGGGTATGGGGTGTATGAGTTAGTACATGAAAAAGACCCCATTATTGAAGATGAGGAAGATGACGAGGACGCAGCTGAGGCATATGCCAGTGGAGTGAAGAGATTCGATGAACCCTCAGCTGCCGTAGAAGAGCCCACCGAAGAAATCAATTTAGGGACTGAAGACGAACCTAAGGTTGTCCTCGTCAGCAAAAATCTTTCTGCAGAGGATGAGAAGGCAATGGTACAAGTACTTAAGGACTATAAGGACACTTTCGCCTGGAGTTATGAAGATATGCCGGGGTTAGACTCGTCATTAGTTGAACACAGGTTGACGTTAAAGGAAGGAGCTAGTCCGGTCAAACAGAAATTAAGGCGATTCCACCCACAAATGGCTCTAAAGATGAAGGAAGAGGTCGACAAATTACATAAAGCCAAATTTATTAGAGTTGTCCTTTATCCACAATGGGTGGCCAACATAGTCCCGGTCATGAAGAAAGATGGGAAGGTCAGAATTTGCATTGACTTCCGCGATCTGAACCGGGCGTGTCCTAAAGATGATTTTCCATTGCCGCATATTGATGTACTCATTGATAACACCGCTGGCTATGAAACTTTATCATTTATGGACGGATTTTCAGGATACAACCAGATTAAGCTAGCAGAAGAAGATCAAGAAAAAACATCATTCACTACACCTTGGGAAACATACTGTTATGTTGTCATGTCATTTGGATTAAAGAATGCTGGAGCCACTTATTAGAGGGCTATGATGGCAATATTTCACGACATGATGCACATAGATCTAGAAGTGTATGTGGATGATTTATTGGTTAAATCTAAGACAAAGGCTGAGCATGCCAAAGTTTTGGCAAGGGTATTAGAGAGATCGAGAGAGTATCAGTTAAAGATGAACCCCAAGAAATGTGTATTCGGGGTATCTTCAGAAAAATTACTTGGATTCATCGTCAGCAAACGGGGAATTGAGATCGATCCCAACAAGGCGAAGGCTATCAGAGAAATGCTACCTCCCAAAAACTTGAAGCAGTTGAGAGGATTAATCGGGAGGTTGCAATTTATTCGCCGTTTTGTCTCCCAGCACTCACAAAGGTGTAAGCCGTTCTACGAGCTTACCAAGCCGGGAGTCAAATTCGATTGAGACGATAAGTGTCAAGAGGCATTCGATGGGTTAAAGAACTATTTAGCAAGTCCTCCAGTTTTGAGACCACCATCTCCAAACAAACCATTGATAATTTACATTTCTATCCTGGATGATGCAGTGGGGGCTGTCCTAGCACAAGAGGATGAAAAAGGAAAAGAGAGGGCAACCTACTATCTCTCTAAACTTCTCAACCCTGCTGAACAGAGATACACGGCGATGGAGAAAACATGTGCAGCATTGGTCTGGGTTGTTCAGAAATTGAAGCATTATTTTCTGGCCCATGAAGTCCATCTCATCACTAGGATGAATCCGATCAAATTCCTTCTGGAGAAATCCGTTCTTACTGATAGGTTAGCGCGATGGCAAAGCTTTCTATCTCGATTTGATATCATTTACATTCAGCAGAAAGCGATCAAGGGCTATGCCATAGCAGAACATCTCGCTCATCATCCCCTTCCTCGATTTGATCCAGTGCAATCAGAGTTTCCGGATGACGAACTGATGTCCGTAAATCAAATCAGAGATGATATGTGGACTTTGCATTTTGACGGAGATCTGAATTCTCATGGAAAGGGGATTGGTATCGTTCTGTTATCACCTGAAGGTGTCACCATTCCACAAGCCTTTCAGCTCGACTTTCCAGTCACCAACAATATAGCTGAATACGAGGCACTCCTTGCTGGCCTCGAGGCTGCTCATTTCCATGGTGCCACTAAACTCAGGATTGTGGGTGATAGCCAACTGATTCTTCGCCAAGTGCTGACCAAGTATCGAACTCTTGATCCCAAGCTCAAGCCTTATTAAGAACTTACTTCTGCTTATTCAAAGCTTTTCACGAAATTGATCTTTGTCCATGTCCCAAGGAATCAGAACATCTTAGCTGACGCTCTAGCTTCACTTGCATCCTCTCTTGATTTTCCAATCAGCAGGCAATCCGAATCAATCACAGTTCACAGGCGTCTTTCACCCGCCGTGAAAGACCCTTCATTTCTTAGAACTAAGGAGAAGTTGCTGAAGAAAGTTAGAGATGGAAGTATTGTGGAAAAAAGAGAAATCATGTTGATGGAGCTGTTAGAAGAGATGGATGATGAACAAAAGCCATGGTACTATGAAATTGCTAAATATTGTGAATATCAATCATATCCTGAGGAAGCTACAACAGAAGAGAAGAGAGCTATCAGGAGAGTTGCTCAGCGATACACCCTAGTTGGAGGAGCACTGTACAAGAGAGGTTTTGATGGAGTTCTTCTGAGATGTCTAGACGAAGATGAGCTTTGGAAGGTTATGGAAGGAGCTCATAGTGGAGTTTGTGGTGGCCATGTCAATGGACAGATGCTAGCAAAGAAGATCCTTAGACAAGGATTTTATTGGCCAACCATGGAAGAAGACTGTGTAAGATATGTCCGTAGGTGTGCTAAGTGTCAACTTCACGCCGACAAAATTCATTCTCCTGCATCTTCAGTCCATCCTATTTCTTCCCCATGGCCTTTCTCCATGTGGGCTTTCGACATCATTGGACCCCTTAGTAATCCAGATTCCGGCATCAAGCAAAAATCTTTCATTCTCACGGCAACGGAATACTTCACCAAGTGGGCAGAAGCCGAAGCGTACATGGAAATCAAAGCATCAACCGTCTGCAAGTTCATCATGAAGAACATCATCACCCGATTTGGAATTCCAAGCACCATCGTCACCGACAACGGACCGCAGTTCGTGTCACAAGAATTGAAGGACCTCTGCAACAGGTATAGAATTGCATTGCATCGTTCCTCTCCTTATTATCCGCAAGGCAATGGTCAAGCAGAGGCAACTAATAAGACTTTGATAAAAATCATCAAAAAGACGTGCAAATCTAACAAATTCACAGACTGGCCAGAAAAATTAGTTGAGGCTCTATGGGCCTACCGAACTTCAATCCGCACGCCCACTGGGCAAACTCCTTATTCCTTAACATTCGGAATGGAGGCGGTAGTTCCATACGAGATCCTCATACCGTCATTAAGAGTACAATTAAACAAGGAATTTTCCATTGATGAACATCGTTCAACACTCCTTGCTCAATTGGAACTCTTAGACGAGAAAAGATGGTCAGCCGCTTATCATGCAAAAGTTTATCAAAATAGACTAGCACGTTTTTATCAAAAGAAAGTCATTGAACGTAAGTTCAAAGTCGGTGAAATGGTCGTTAAAAGGATTTTTGTAAAACCTGGTGGTCCGCGTTCTAAGCTCCAACCCAACTGGGAAGGACCTTATGTTGTATTGTACGCTTTTCCTGGTAACGCTTATCGTCTTGTTAATGCAGACAGAGAAGAGCTAACTCATCTCTGGAATGGTTTACATCTTAAGAAATACTACCCTTAGGTTAAAGAGTCGATCAGCATGGTACAAAGACCAGTGGAATCAGAAAATTTATAAACTCAAATTCCCTTATTAATCTGGATAATTTAACTTCAAACACATTACTACACACACTGATACGTTTGATTCGTGAGTAACAAGAGATGCCAAGTCCTAAGGAATACCGAAAGCTTGACTAAAAGTGTAAAGTACAAATCATTCCTTTTTCAAAACAAAATTTTGTTTTACACTCGGCCCATGATGTCGAAACGAGACTTAGAATAGACTACCAAGAATACCCGCCATCTTAGTAGGAGGCCGTCATAAAAAAAAATGGGGGAGATCCGTCCCAAAGAAAAGAATAGAAAAAGCAAAAGCAAAAGGCAAAAGCCAAACGTCAAATCAAAAGGCCATTACACTACAAACGTTACATCAAGGCCATGAAATGAAACAAAAGGGAACGCAAGGTCGATAAATACCCTGGAAAGAAAATGACCGAACCCCAACAGATATTAGGGTATGAAAGGAACATCTTTTTAGGTCTCCGGAACCTTCTCATGGGCTTTCTAAACTTATTCTTCCTTTCCTTCTAAAGAGGCGTACTCCAAACTTAAGGAATGCCTTAGATTGACTAAGGGTCAAATCATCAAATGGGATCACGAATGGAAACACAAGTTCAAACACGATGGGTTTAAGTTAAATTGTTGAAGAACAATTTGGGAATTAAGTTTATAAATGAATATGATCTTTTGATCTGAGTACCATGCTGGTCTTTTAGTTCACATACATATGTCCAAAAATCAAAAAAATACATATGTCCAAAAATCAAAAAAATGCATATGTCAAAAATAAAAAAAAATACATATGTCCAAAAATAAAAACAAATACATATGTCCAAAAATAAAAAAAAATACATATGCCAAAATCCAAAAAAATACATATTTCAAAAACCCAAAAAAAGGCATGTATTTCAAAACCTAAAAAAAAATGAATATTTCAAAACAACAAAAATATTTCAATTAGCATTTGCTTCTTGAATTTGGTATGTCTCATTCCTTTTATTTTTAGTGAGCATCTGTCTGCTTGCATGTCGCATTTTGCTTAAGTTTGCTTATAGTTCAATTACCTTTGTTGATAAAGGCTATGCCCCTTGACCATTTATTGAAGGAAAAGATTAATCGACCATTCACTCGGTCAGGCAAGGGGCTAAGCCTAAATAGATACTTAACCTGTTTGTTAAGTGACATGCAGGGCACAAGGCAAACACATGGAACGCAAGTTTGCAAGCCAAAAGTTTCATGTATATCATCAAAATGTGTTTTATACATGATACACAAAATAAAAGAAAATACATGAGCCCTCAAGGCTGGCTCTCCCCTCCGCCCTCATCAAGCTGTCTCTGTGCCTTGTCGGGCGCATCCGGTGCAGGTCCTCGGCTAGGAAGTGGAGGTGGCCCCATCGCGCTTGGCCCTGCCTGGCCGGAAGACATGGCGACACTAGCGGTAAAAGCACTTGTCAAACCACGCTCCTGAGCACGCTGTCGAGCACGCCTGTACCTCTCCTCCACACTCCGGCGCTCGTGCTCAGCAATGCCCAACTAAACTCGGAGGGAGGCCATCTCCAAATCCATCTTCTGCCGCTCCAGCCGCTCTCTCTCCCTCTCCTCGGTAATGAACCCCAGTCGGGACTAGAGGTGCGAAAGCTCTCGAGGAAGATCCCCGGTGGAGAGGCGAGCCACCTGCTCCTCGAGATCGCGAACCCGGGCCGCATCTGCTTCAGCCCTCTGAAGGGCTTCATGAAGCTCAGCAACCTGAAGGGAAGTTATTGTTAGTCCAAGGCAATCAAGTAATCAAAATCAAATTCAGAAATCAAAAGGAAAGAACTTATCCGGGCAGTGCGATCCTCCTCTGCGAGGGAAGCTCGATGGATAGCAGAGGGGAGCTGGCTCTGGAGGTCAGCCAGAGCAGCCTCGTGAGCACCAGAAGAAGACGATGATGAAGCTCCATAGGAAGGGGGAGCCGCCTGGGTGTAGACGGCTCGTTGCACCAAAAGACAAACTGTCAGTTGTTGATCGCCAAAACAATTAACTAATTAAAGCATTCATAAACATGCATACATACCAGGTCGAAGAGCTCCTTCTGGACCTGCTCCAGCTGGGCCTTCGCGTCATGTAGGCGGGCCCGGAGGTCGATGATGACCGCATCGCGCGCATCCTGCATATCACACATATATACATTCATTCACAAATGTAAATCAAGATAATAATGAAATGGAAGACGCATAAAAGCATACTTACATCGAGCGGTCGGAGGAGTCGCAGCTGATCGGTGTAATGTGTCGGATAATGCTGGAGGTAGGCTGCGCTACTCTCCGCTCGTGACTCAACTCGGACACCCCGGCGATGCCAGTCTTCATATTGTTCCAGGAACTTTGCTCGCCAATCAGTGAGGGCTTGCTTGCCCCTCATGCTCCTCTCGACGCCCTCCGGGACCTCCTCATCAATCCACTCCTGGTGGAGGCCCAGGGTCCTTATTACAAGCCGAAGGCGGAGGGGCTCGATCTCGTTCAAGCAGTGCAGCCACATCTGCCTGCCGAACCTCCTCCTGCCAGCCGTCACCCATGGCTGACTCTCCTCGCCCATACCAAGGTACGGGCGCTAGATCACCTGCATATAGGTTAGACGCATTCATATAAATAACTTGCATTTAATGAATAACATATTGCATTTAATAAAATTGAATAAGTTAAAAAAAACTCACCAGAAGCTCTGGATAATCAAGGAACTGACGACGGAGGGCCGTCAGCTGATGGTGCTGGGGGGCGGTGTCCACAATTGGCTGCCAACGGTAGGCCAACGGGCAGCCCTAGGTCGTGCAATCCTCGCTCTGCCGAGAGGGAAGTAATGATAGCTCCACACCTGCATTCATGAACATATAGGTTAGTAAAGCATCATATCACATGGCATTACATAAACAAATAATAAAACACTTAATACCTGGAGAAACGGCGAGAAGCCGCTGATGGTAGTCTTACGGATAGGCGTGACCGCGGATAGGTCGGCGAACAGGTGGGCCAGAAGGGCCGCACCCCATGCATACTCTCCTAAACTATCTAGGTCATCTAACAGGTACAAGAACCTACAATGAATGTGGTCGCCCTTTGTACCGAAGAGCAACCGACCAAAGAAAAAGACTAAAAAGACCCTAAGCTGCCTATCTACCTCCTCCTCCTGACTCGGGTCGCTATAGTAAACAAAAGAGGAAGACTCAGCTAGTCTATCCCTGAACTCCTCCCGGGTCTCTTCTGATCGACGCCGGAGCTCCTCTAGTCCTAGGGCGGCCTCCACCTCTACCTGGGGGACCATCCTAGACTACCTACCTAGGCTAGACACCTCTATACCTAGTAGGGCCTCTGCCAATCCTCGGTAGTCGGGGTAAGTCACTCCGCTAACCGGTCGGCCCTCTACCCTCAGGCCAGTGATCCTGGCCACATCCTCTAGGGTGGGGACCATATGTCCCCACGGCATTAGGAAAGCCTGGCTTTCTGCATGCCACCTCTCCCGCAGCGCCTGCAGGAGGACTAGATCGAGCCAAAACGGCTCGATGTCCAAGACCTCGCAGAACCCCATCCGACGCAAGCGCGCCTTCTGGAAGTCCGGGAGTCCCCGGTATGCACCTATGACTAAGTCCCAGCTTATCCTTGCCCTCATGATCCCCTGCAAAAGAAAACATAAAGAATACATCAATTAATGATCAGTTAAAAAACAGGAAAAATCACTTCTAGTTTGAAAGGCGTCGAGACATATGGACGCCCATTGAAAAGCGTCCACGTGTCCTGACGCAAATAAAACCTATTTTTCTGCCTAATTAAAATTTGGAATTTAGCCTTGAAAGGCGTCGTCCAAAGGTGACGCCTTTTGAATGGCGTCACCTAGTCTGGACGCCTTTTAAGATCCGATTCTGAGTTCTTGAAAAACCCCTTCCTCCCTTCTTTTTCTCGCCCCAGTCATTCCATAGAGGATTCACCGTGTGGAGGTCGCCCTCCTCTTCTTCTTCCATGGCCACGGGCGCCGGTGGAGGGATTTCTTCCTCCAAAAACGCCGCCGCCTCAGCAAGCGCCGTCGGCACCTCTTCCGGGGCCTCTTCCATGGGAGCCACCCTCCGCCGCCTCTTGGCCAAGGCTTTGGTCTTTCTAGAACCCTCACCACGCTCCATGATCCGAGTAGGGGGGGTAGTTTTTGAGGGAGAGAGAAAGGAGTTCGCCGGAGCTCGGAGAGGAAGGGGAAGAAAGAGGAAGTTTTGAGAAAAGTGAGGAAGAAAGGGGGGCTTCGCGGGTCTGTAAACAGAAAGTTAAAAGGCATCGACACAGATAGACGTGTTTTAGGGCGCATAAGTTGAGGCGGCAAGGACAGCTGTTTGAAATTGAGTGAAAAGCGTCCACCTAGGCTGACGCGTTTCAGGTTACCGCCAATTCTGGTCAGAGCCGTACGCAGTATGATGATGAAAGGCGTCTGAGCTTCCAGACGCGTTTTAGGAGATTAATCACGGAATTAATGGCAGAATCCTGGAAAAGTAGGAGAGAGAATTGAAAGGCGTCAGGTATGAAAGACGCAGTTTCAGCTTAAATCAGGATTTTTGAGGATTAAATTGAATTTATGGAAAATGAATTATGGTTGAAAGGCGTCATTCTGAGTGGACGCGTTTTGCATTAACAGAACCCGAACTGTCATATTTTCAGGAAAAATCCAGTTTTGACTAAAGGAAAAATCATGAACACATCATAAGAAGTTAAGGGAAGATTTCAAGGCATGAAAAATAGTTCTTTATTCAATGAAATCTTTTATTACATTATAAAGAAAAAGAGAAAGAAAGAGGACATTTAAGGAAGAATTTCATGAAGACCTTTGAGGTACGGAAATTTCAATCCTCTATCTCTATCTTTAGAGGATTTTACACGATAACTGAAGTCAAGGTTCCACAAAGTAGTGATAAGCTCTGTGGCTTCATAATCTTCGTCGAATTCCAAGGTACGCTTCTTGATCGGGGATATGAAGGAGAACTCGGGGAATTCACGACGGTTCAAGCTAAGTTGAGTAAGGCACCGATGTGGATTGTATAATATGAACTCGGTGGTTCCAATCAACTTGAGATCCGCTCTCGCTGCACGGCGCACCCAAACATGCTTTCTAACAAGAGCGAGTGGAGACGAGTCAAATATGTCAGATGTCATGAGCTTCAGATACTCTCTCTAGTCGGCCCGGGTCTTGAGCTTTGGGACTTTATTGACCATATGCTCGTTGAACTTTATAATGTTGGCAATACAGTGGATCGGACTATTCATGTAAATTTGAGATGGTCTTGGAGGCATCTTCTTGCAGTACTCGAATTTAAAGTGAAGTTCAACCCACAGAGCAAAGAGTAACATGCACCCATAGGGAGGACGACCCACAGATGCCGCAGAAAGCTCAGTGTAAAGATAAGCCAAGAGTGCAGTGCTAATAGATTTACCTTCAAAGATCGCGTAGATAGCACTGACCTGATCATCTTCTAAGATGTTGTCTTGCGCGGGGAAGAATAGAGCACCGGCAAGACATGTGACGAAAGCTTTCGTCACATCCTCCGCTTCGTCCTCCCTTAGATCATCGATCTCGTATAGAGTCCACTCAGCAAGCTTTGCAAGATTAATCCCCTTTTTGGTAAGGCATCTTTTAGCTTCTGAAGGATCCTTCATGATTGATGTCAACAATTGTTGACCGGTGATTTTCTCTCTTGTTAAAGCCATCTTATCTTTAGTCTTTGGAAGGCCCAATAGAAGCTCCGCCTCCTCCAAAAGGATAGTGCACTCAAAGTCTTGGAAGAAGAACGTATGTGTTTGGGGATGCCACCATTAGATCAAGGCGCCCATAGCCGCCCAATCTACGTTCGAGCTCTTGTAGTGTTTGGCAAGCACCACTAAACCTTGAAGATTCCACTTGGAGATGAAAACTTGCATGGAAAGCTTAACACTTTTTGCAAGTTTACGAATCTAAGGGAGAGAGGTGAATTTTCTCGGGCCAGGAAACATGGGGTAATTCTGAAAACAAAAGGAAGGATTGAAGAGTTTGAAGAACAAGGTCAATTGAAGAACATGAAGAAGAATTGAAGGGAAGTTAATTTAACTTACTTGGAGATTGGGATCCCTTCCGATGAGGTGATTCTTCACGTTGGAGATCTTTTCCAGCGACAACTTCATCCTCTTTTTTGAAGAACCCATCCTCTTTTTCGGAGTTCTTCCTTCTTGAAGCTTGGAAACCTTAGAAACCTTTGGAAAACTTTGAAACCTTGGAGAAAAACTCAACCTAGAATCTTTGGATTATGGTAAGATTGCTTGGGAACAACTTAATGGTGTTTATATAGAAGGAATTGCGATCCTAGGAAGACTTTTCCGGATTGGAAAAGGGATGTGCATTGGTAGAGTTGAAATTCGAATAGAAGAACCTGTTTCTGTGAGTAAAAGGCGTCGAGGATAAGCGACGCGTTTTAATATTTAATGGCATCTGCGCGACACGACGCGTTTCAGCCTTTCTGTGATTTACCCGAACTTCTGTGGTTTTTGATGCTTAAATTGGATATTTGTTTGGAATTACTAATGATTTTGAATGCAGGAAATTCAAAAAAAGAAAACCCGAGTAAAGCTGAAAATGTCAAGAAGATCCCATTGTGGAGTCAAGAAGTCTTGACCGTGGCTAAAAAGACGGTTATTTCTACCCTTGTACTATTTTCATGTAATTATTGTGCATCATCATAATTACTATATGTTAAATATTTATTAGAGCATGTCAAGGACCTTGTGGTTTTGATGAAACTGAAATTTGAGTTCCCCTACAACAAAAACAGTGATAATTCCAGAGAATTCTTAATTGCACGGATAGGCCGTTGGATTGTTAATTAGTGAGGACGATGGTTCCACTTTTGTGAAACGGTGCGTGGATAAACGAGCTTCGGCTTAGCACTGAATTACAGAACTGGTATCTTAACTCATTAATGACAATTTAACAATATTATCCTTGATTAATTTATATTTTATTAGACTTTATATTTTCTTTTAGCCCAGCATGCATCATATAGGATTTTGAAATCATTGTGATAAGAATTAATTACTGATTAAGTTTCAGACCATTAATCAAATAACTTCAACATGATATGAAATATTCCATTCTGAATTGAGTATTTTGATTATCTTTGAGGTTCGCTTGAAGATATCCTTGGAGTTCTATCCTTTCTTGGACTATTTATCTAATATTTATTGTTTTCTTTTAAGATCCATCATGGCTGCAGCACGTCCACATTGGCTGGCAAACGCTCCCCATGATGAAACATACAGTGTTTACGACCTGGGGTACTTCCCACTCCGAGGAATTTGATCGACTTTATTTTATTTCCTTGTCTACCTCATCCAGATAGGATTGATTCCATTGATCTATTTGAATTATCTTCATTGATGATTTTGAGAAAAATTCCAATTATGTGATGTTAAGAGCGTGTCTCATCACACCTTGGCATCACTTTTTCAGTACATTCCATTTCATTTTACTCCCTTGCAAAGATGATGCCAAGGTGAGGCAGCTGTAGACACGCTAATTTTGACATCATTTCGAGTAAATTTCATATCATATAATAATGCCTCAGAATGGTCTGATATTTGATCATTGATTAATTTTTATTGATTTTTTTAAGTGTCGGGTTTAACAGACATGTTTAAGTTAATCAGTTAAATTGATTTTAACTCAAATTTCAGTTGAAATATGAAGAAGTCTAAAAAACGTCTACATATGTGGACGCCATTTAGAGTTTATTCTTATTTTAACGTTTAAATTTGAATTTTAATCAGTTGATTAATTAGCTAAAAGGCGTCTGTAAGACACGACGCAATTTAGGTTTCCTAAGTTATTTCTACTTCTCTTCCGGATGTTTATCCTTATCTTAATTAGTGTAAAAGGCGTCTTTTCATGGCGACGCGTTTTAGCTAATACAGATAAAGATAAGTTTTCCCGGATGTTTATCTTTATCTTAATAAGTCTGAAATGTGTCTTTCATGGGCGACGCGTTTTAGATAATTACAGATAAAGATGAATTAATCTGTATTTATCTGTTGGTTAAGATGGATAAATCTCAAGATTTCTTCATGTAAATCCGCGGACACGGAAGAAGTCTATAAATACCCTGCATCTTGAATGGGTGAAAAAAGTTAGAATCAAAGTTGAAAGTTAGAGTTGGTGATTAGTTAGTGATTGAGGCGATATCGAATTGAAGATCGAAGCAACGACGTCCAAACGCCGAAGTGCTGCTGTTTCCAGAAGTCTTCATCCAATCTTCATCCAATCAAGATCAAAGCTTTCCATTCTTCACTAACCGGCATAAGTTTTTCAATTCATTTTTGCACTTTTTCATATTCACACTTCATTAATTCTACATTCTTCATCACATCACTCCATGGAATACACACCACACTAGCATCATTTTCAAAACTAATTTAAAGGGGTTTCAAAGACCATCCCAACAAGTGAGTTTTCTATGTTTAGTTGCATGTTTAAAACTCTGTTTAGAATGGATACTACTTTTGCTTAAGTTCTCATCATTGCTTCTTCATTTCTATTTCTCTTTTCTTGGAAAGAATCAAAGGGGGGGAAATCAACAAGCAAATCACAAGAACTCTGGACGATCCTCAAACTCAACAGCAATCAAAGTCAGAACAAAGACAAGAAAGGGCTCTCTTTCTTCAGCCAGCTGAAGTAGGGGAACCAAGAGCTCAACATCTCCCACGTTCAAACAGGTAGGCGATCAAACTCTTTCTTTTGGAACTTTTAAGTCAAAAGTTTCTGGCGATCACTTCACTTAGTTTCTTTTTAATAGGTTTATTTTGCACTTGAACAAGATAGATTTTTCATGATAATCACACACTCATTTTAAGCACTCACAGCCGCCATTGTTACTTCTCTGGCGCCCCTGCGAGATATTGTATCCGCCATCGCCCAGCGTATGGGGTTACTGAGTCCGCTCCCCCAGCAAGTACCGCCTCCTCCATTCTGTCCTGCCCAAGCTGCGAGGCGACAGTCGACACCCTCGCAGGCCTTCCCCGACGAGGCCGCAACGGCACGCAGCGAGCCATTCATGCCGCCTGCCCGAGTCCCTCGCTCCAGTCACATCGTGACGGAGCAAGACTATGCTTCGTCCGAGTTTCATCCAACCAAGGCCGAAGCACGTTCGGTCACTACTTCAACCGCCCCTGACCTGGACCGGCGGTTGACGGCAATGAGGAAAGAAATGCAGCAGATGGTATCTCGGCCATACGGAGCGCCTCTCGCCAGCACCATTCTGGAGCAAACTCCGTTCTCGCCAGAGCTTCTAGCCACTGAGGTACCTCCCAACTTTAAACTGCCGAAATGCCCTCTCTATGATAGAATGACAGATCCGGTCTGCCACTTCCAGAGGTTCAATACCTATCTCTCTGTCCGAGGGGTTTCTGAGGCAGTCCGCTGCCGTCTCTTCCCCGTCACTCTCGAAAAAACAGCCTTGACTTGGTTCGAGACATTGGCCCCTAATTCCATCCACTCTCTAGTCTAGTTGGGCCAATTGTTCATCGACCAATTCTACGATGCCACCCGGCAGTGGAAAACCTCGGCCAGTCTGTTAGCCATTCGGCAAGGACCGACCGAGACCCTCCAGCAATATTTTACCAAGTTTCGGGCCGAAGCTGCCCAAATCCCGAACCTGGATAGCTCAATTGCAGTCTCGGCCGTAATCAGTGGATGTACGGACGAAGGGCTTCTCAGCTCTATCGAGAAACGCCATCCTCCCACCTTCCAGGACCTGGTGGCTCGGGCCCACAAGTACATCAACCGGGAAGCCCTGATGATGTCCAAGGGCAAGAGTACTGCCGAGGCAGTATTGGCGGCTACCCCTCCAGCGGTTCGTCCTCGCCCAGAAGATCAAGAACCCTCTCGCAAGCGATACCGGGGGGAAGAATGGGACCGAGACTAGCGTCGGGATCCGCAGCGGCGTTATCTGCCACTACTTGCTCCACCCTCCCGGATGCTCATGGAGGTGAAGGGTATGCTTCGGCAGCCTGAGCGCGTCAAGACTGATTCCTGCCGAAGGGACTCCCGCAAGTACTGTGAGTACCATCGGGAAATCGGCCATTCGACTGACGAATGCCGCCACCTTCGGGAGGAG
This sequence comes from Zantedeschia hybrid cultivar, assembly GCA_030544215.1. Lineage (NCBI taxonomy): Eukaryota > Viridiplantae > Streptophyta > Magnoliopsida > Alismatales > Araceae > Zantedeschia > Zantedeschia hybrid cultivar. The sequence goes on along the minus strand of JARZZO010000013.1, from coordinate 4,935,367 downwards.
ATTGATCGCCTCAGCTGAAAGCTTATCTCTCCGATGTTCCCATCTTATCTAAGCCGGTCCGAGGAGAACAATTGTTCATATACCTCGCCGTGTCAGAAGCAGCCATCAGCACCGTCCTCGTCCGAGAAGAAGGTGGTGTTCAAAGACCAGTTTGTTATATAAGCCGAGCCCTCCACAGAGCAGAGCTTCGGTATCCGCTTTTGAGAAGCTGGCCTTGGCCCTCGTCGCTTCCGCTAGGGAGCTCCGGCCCTACTTCCTCGCACACTCAATAAAGGTCTTCACAGATCAAAGGTCTTCACAGATCAAACCTTTAAGGCAAGTCCTCTCTCGGCCAGAAGTATCCGGGAGGCTAGCGAAGTGAGCGATCGAACTAGGGGAGTTTGACATCTCTTATGGGCCTCGAACCGCGATGAAAGCTCAAGCTTTGGCTGACTTTATTGCTAAGCTCACTCTCGAAGCATCCTCGCCCCCTCAGCTGGAAGTCAGAGCTACTAATGAAGCCGAATCCGCTTCGGCTCCTTCGTCGGCGCATAGCAGCTTTACGTCGACAGATCCGATTATTCTCTAAAAAAGTCCGTGCAAACCGTACCGGGAGTGGCCTCGGTCATGCAAACCGTATCGAGAGCGGCACTATTCTCTAAAAAAGTCCGTGCAAACCATACCGGGAGTGGCCTCGGCCATGCAAACCATATCGGGAGCGACACTATACTCTAAAGTCCGTGCAAACCGTACCGGGAGTGGCCTCGGCCATGCAAACCGTATCGGGAGCGGCATTATTCTCTAAAGTCCGTGCAAACCGTACCGGGAGTGGCCTCGGCCATGCAAACCGTATCGGGAGTGGCATTATTCTCTAAAGTCCGTGCAAACCGTACTGGGAGTAGCCTCGGCCATGCAAACCGTATCGGGAGCGGCACTATTTTCTAAAGTACGTGCAAACCGTATCGGGAGTGGCCTCGGCCATACAAACCGTATCGGGAGCAACATTATTCTCTAAGTCCGTGCAAACCTTATCGGGAGTGGCTTCAGCCATGCAAACCGTATCGGGAGCGGCATTATTCTCCAAATCCGTGCAAATCGTACCGGGAGTGGCTTCGGCCATGCAAACCGTATCGAGAGGGGCATAGCTTCGGCCACAAAAAAGAACCAGACTCGGTCACTCATTCAGACAGAGAGACAAATGTAAGTAAAGCAAAGTACTTTTCATATATGAACAAGTACAAAATAGGCCATACGCCTGGTCGTAGCATCTCAAAAAGCAAACAAAAATCGGGACAAGCCCCCGTACTAGCTCTCGGCATCATTACCGTTTACATCAACGGGAGTCTGGCCGGGAGATGCCGGAGGAAAAGCTTCAACTAGAACGGCCGCAACGCCTTCCGCTGGAGCCGGAGCTCTTTCGGCCTTAAGTCTTTCCCACCAGGCCAGAAGCTCGTCGCCCTCCTCGTCCGTCGTATAGCCAATGTCGGTCAGATCTGTGGCCGGACACACCTTCTGAGCGATGGCCAGCCCCAGAGCAAACACGGACGAGGCTGCCTGGACCCGGGCCTCCATTATCTCCTCAGCAAAATCCGGGCCGGCCTTATAGCTTGCCACAGCTGTGCAAGCAGCATCTTCGGCTTCCTTGGCCTTGGCTTCCAGATCGGCTTTCAGAGCCGAGACCTCCTCGGCATGGCGACGACGCTCCGTGTGCTGCTCCTCGGCCTTGTCCTGGATCTCGGCCTTCAGAAATGCGATCTCGGCCTGGGCCTTCTCCAGTTCCTTCTCGACCTTCTCCCTCTCCTGATCGGCCCTCGTCTTGGCCTCGGAGGTAATGCGGATCACCTCCTTCTGCTCCCCTAGCTCGGCCCGCATATGAGCATTAGCCCCGAGGAGGACATCGACGTTCGCCTCCAGATTGCGCTGCACCGCGGCCACTTTGCCCGAGGCCAGCTGATCCGAAGCCCGGTCGATATCCAGGAGCTTCTGCTAAATGGCGGCATGGCGGCGAGCGAGAGCTCTGCACATAATCGCAGCCTACAACAAGAAAGGAAAGATAAGCCCGAGACAGTAGAAGGAAGCAATGAACAAAGATAAAGACAAGGATTTTTTACCTGGACGGCGTGCCGAACGCACTGAAAGGATAAGCCTTCCGAAGAAAGCTCCTTGATCTCGTCCTCAGCCATCGGCAGGGTCCAGCAGTGGACGAGGCGTAGGTACGTCTGGGTATCCTCCAGACTCCCGTCTGCGAAGACCCCCACGTCCAGGCGCCAGGGCTCGTGCCCGTACTCTCGGGACATGTGAGTCCCGGCTGCCCCGAAGGGAAAAGAAAGATTCTTCGTCCCGACCCCAGTGGCGGAAGGAGAATCGCCCCTCTGCGGCTCCGGAGGCGTCGAGAGTGGAGCACCCCGCGCCGCAACCGTCCTCTTGGCCGCAGGGGTGGATTCCTTCTCGCCGAGATCGTCCGCCCGGCTCCTCTTCACTGGTCGGCCGCTCCCTCGGATGACTGACTTCCCCTTATGCCGCTCTCTTTCGAGCGCAGCAGCAGCAGCCCGGCCTTCGACCGAAGCCGCCGTCTGCCTTGTGGCCCAGGCGCTCGGGGCCGTAGCTCCTCCGGCCGCCCCTTCTTCTGCCGCTTGCGGCTGGGACGGTCGAGAATGACCGGACTGCTTGGAGAGTCGGCCGAGCAATCCCCGAAGTCCAGACATCTCTGCGGACAGAAAGAAAAAAGAAGGTTAGCAACGACTTAAAATATGCAACTTCCTTCGACTCAAGACCGACTTACCCTCAGCCGAGGCTTCGGCGCCCTCTTCGGTCGGAAGGGCTTCGGCCGGAGACTTGACCGCAGTAGCTCCCTCGGCCTCTCCCGGAATATCTTCAAGAGGAAGATAAGGGGAGGCTTGAGGAGGAGAGGTCGTCAGATCTGGCCAAGCTCCCATTTGTACGAGCCTCTCCTCGTCCTTGAAAAGCTCCGCGATGTCGTACGGAGCATCGGCTTTTAGGAGATGCACAACGTCCAGCTGCCTGGGGTTAAGGGAAGGCGAATCGGAGAGGCCCTCGGCCAGAGGTGCCCATTCAGTAGGAAAGGGCCAAACGCTCTTCTCTTTCTCCGGGAGAGTAACGAAGAAGAAGCCCTTCTTCCAATGATGAATGGACGAGGGCTTCCCAGAAAAGATACCCCGGCCGAAGCGGGGGACGAAGCTATACCAACAAGATTTCCCCTGCGGTTGAATCTAGAAAAGGTAGCGGAAGACATGTACCGAGGGGGTGGTATCAAGATAAGAGTGCGCGGCCAAGAAAGCATAGACTGTCCGCCAAGAGTTCGGAAAAAATTGGGACGGAGCCAGTCCATAGAAATTCAAAAGTTTGATGACAAAGGAGTGAAGGGGAAGACGAAAGCCCGCCCGGAAGCTCTGCTCATAGATAGAGAAACTACCCGGGCGGACAGAGTTGGCCCTGGTACTCTTCCTGGGCCGAACGGGAGTCATCCAGGACGGAATCTGGTAGTAGTGATAGATAACCTTGAGGGTGTCAACATCAAGGACACTAACTACATCCGAAACCGCCTCGGCCGGGCGACGGCCGGAGGTAGAAGGTTCGGCGACAGCCGGGACCACCTCGGCTTCTTCAGCCTGAAACGTCTCAGCATCCTCCGCCATAGCAGAAGCAAAGGAATTGAAAGAAAAAGGAGATGACAAGGAAGACTCAAGAGGTCTGGATGAGGAGCAAGAAGAACCGCCTTCGGCCGAAAAGTTACTTTTGTCCGAGGAGGAGCTACTGGACATGAATCACAGAGCAGAGAAGGAGAATTGAGGCTTACCCTCAAAGAAAGTCTCCTCGACTGCCAACGGCCTCTCCAACAACGGGAAGCTCCCCAGCGATGACTTCCGGCGACAAAGAACTCCCCGGCGACGGATAGGACATCCTCGAACAACCTCGATGGCTCTCTCTCCGTCGGTGAAAGTAAGAAAACTCGGGAGCTGATCGCAGGGAAGCACAGGCGCAAGGAGAAGAAGAAAGCGGAACAGTGCCTTGGGGAGAGGGGTTCCTATTTATAGGAAAGTTTGAAGGCATTCCGCGCCGGATCAACGGCCGAGATCTTCCCCCTCTTCAGCACCGCGCTGCTCGGATGTGCGACACGTGTCCCGTCCTTCGGCATGATGACGGACGGGTTGCCGGATCGAGAGAAGGCAATCAACGGCCGAGAGCGGCCTGACCCTTCGGCTATCCATCCGGATGCTTGCCACGTGTCCTGATCCTCGTGCTGAAAGCAGAAGAGGCGGCAATCCAAGTGAAATCTCGGACAGAGAGCCGAAGTGACCCGCGATCCGCGTGGTCACTGTTAACGGCCATGATCTTTTTGTGCTTTCGGTAAACTGGCCAGATCCGCAACGTGAAGGCGGGAAGCTCGACGTCTTTTCCGTCCTTTTTCAGATATCCTGACACACTCAAAAGACTCGCCCCTTCGTAACTGGGGACGAAGGCATCCGTCACCAAGTCTCAGCCTGAGATGAAGGTACCAGTAACGGGGTCCCGGCTTAAGACGAGGCTGTTTGTCACCAGCCCTCGGCCGACCTAAGGCAGTTTTTTTTTACAACGAAGCAAAGCAAAGGTTTCAGACGAAGCCCATGTCATATTGCTCTTCCAAAGAGGCTTCGGACTTTACTCTCGCCATCTCATGAAATTGAGGACGACAAGAGTGGGGGGCTATGTGATGAGGCAAAATCCGATTCGGCTCATTAAAACAAGCCCAACACTTAGATCAGTCCAACAGCAGCAGTAAAAGGTCCACTGGCAGCCTTCGGCCCATTAGCGGCCCAGCAGCCCTCGGCCCAATAAGCAGCCCAATGGTCCTCGGCCCACCAGCGGCCCGACAACCTTCGGCCCATCAGCGGCCCAATAGCCTTCGGCCCGTTAGCGGCCCAGCAGCCCTCGGCCCACTAGGATCCAGCCCACTAAGCGGCATCTGGCCCATCAGCGGCCCCCAACCTTCGGCCTAGTAGCCATATCCGGCCCATTCCGGTGGGAGGGTTAGGCACTATGGCGGTTTATCAGTAAACCAAAACATAGTCCTATATCGGCTGCCACCATTAAGCAACCTCTATCCTCCGCTATAAATACACGGCTATTTATTACCAAAGGTAGGGCTTCTCGACCAAGGACAACAGTCCAAAAGCATTAAAGTTAGTTCTTCTTCCTTGACTTCTGAATCGAATCTTCTTCAGAAGCTAACTTAGCCGTCGGAGGGGGTTCCCTAGGGCCGAGGCCCGGGACTCCTACTGACCGGTTCTTCTTCTCCTCCTTCTGCAGGGGCTTCGGTTTGAATCTTCGCCGACCTCTCCGAGTCGGTCTCGGCCGCTGACCTCGGGTTTTCTCCCCCCGGTCTCGACGCCTTTCGCAGGCTGGTCCGCCTCGGCCAAAGGAGTCTCGTCTTCGCTCCGAGCGAGCCTTCGCCCGGGCACCTCTCGGCTTCGGGTCCTCGGCCCCGTCTCCGCCCTCGTCTCGTCCCGGATCCCCGTCGGTCCCCTTCATCGATCCGATCCAACTGCGGGTTCCAGTCTCGGAATCCGACCGTGGTAAGCTTCGGCAACATCAGTAGGATTTCTAGATTTGGCATTAAGTATGATCAACTAGATCTATAGCATCAGGATCATAGGAGTAGAGATTATTAGCATTGGATTTAGACTTAAGAAGTGTAGGTTTTACTTGTGTTCTTTCTTATAGGAAATGACAGGCATACATAGATAACCTGCGAGAAATCGTACTCTCGAGGCGTGGGATATGGAAAAGGATGTTGCGGAACCTACACCACCATCGTTGGATGTGGGTACTCTTATGTAGTTGTTCCAGGGGTTGGTATAGGTAGCCCAACAACAGCAACAATCAAGGCTAGTAGGACCAGTAGAGTCTTAGTGTCGACAAGGTCTAACGTGATGAAGCATTTTAAGAGCATGGATCTACCCTCTTTTAAGGGGAAGAGTGACCCTATCGTAGCCGAGAATAGAATAAGGGGGATGGAGGAGATCTTCTTGGCAATGTTTAGAGGGAAGTTCTTGTTATATATAGGTGTCCTCAAAGCCAATCATAAGGCATCTATTTACAATCTGGTTCACTGATAAATGGCATTAATGTTATTATGAAGATTGGCGTATTTATTATTGCACATAATGAAGTCCTTGAATATGTGCAATAGTCATCGGATTATGATGAGATCATAATAATGAGGCTGATGACTTATAAACACATGTTCTTAATTGTTCCTAGTCTTAGGATGTTTGAGAAGGACGTCAAACATCCGGTAAGACTAGTACAGGTTATTCCAACTCATATGATGAGGGTAACTGATCTCGTTAGTCACTTGTGTAGAGACACTATGGTGGACCTGTAGGTGTTCATTGGGGAATGAGTTCACTAAACTAATTTGACATGAATGGCCGAATGATTTACTTGACTATCAACCGGCTTGATTCATCGTTATAGTGGCGTGGTTGATCCTTGGACTTGAGACACCAAAGACATCATGTCGGTGGACTTATGGACTTTGACCTTAGCTTATGAATCCCTATCTACGAGATCTCTAATAGTCAAAGTTCGAGTCCAACGGAAGACCTTCGAAGGTGATTGTGTGTTCAATAGAGGATCATTCACTCTCAGGTAACTGGAGAGAGAATTATCTAGAAAAGATTCGTAGGAGTCTCTAGTCAGAGCGGACACAATATCAGAAAATGTGTTTTCTGATATTGTACACTGGAGTCTGATCCAAGTGAGTTGACCATCTAGGGTTTGGTAGTTGACCATTCCCTATGTCAACTCGAGAGCATTGTGCGAACGAAAGATTATAGCTACGTGGTAACTGTGGACGGACATATTCCATTAGTGGGTTGTTGAACCCCATTACTTTCCGAGATCATACGGTGTTGCTTGACACCTAACTTGATTGGAAGTCTGATCGAATTTACATGAGATGTTGATTCGGTTAAGTAATTAATTAAATATGAGATATTAATTAATTACTATAAGTCAATAAATTGTTATTGGATTTAATGGGCTAAAAGTCGGACTGGTAAATGGGCCTAGAGGGTCACACGCAAATAGATTCCCAGTCAGTGTGTTTTAGTGAATTTATATTAACTCGAGGACTTTTATGAAAAGTCACGCCGATTTAATATATAGACAAGCTGTGGAGAAATCCTGGGCCAAGCTCTAGGTGCTCTCAATGCTGGCCACCCCCCTCTCTCTCCTCCTCCTCTGGGCGCCCCTCTCAAGGCGCCGGGTGCCTTCGGTCTTTGCCGTGCGCAATTCCCGAACGTCGGGAATTCCCGTCCACGTGTTCCAGACGCTGTTGCGGCAAAGATTCTTCAGCGAGCATGTTGATTTAGATAAGGAAGCGAGGACGAACCACCGCGGAGGATCGCGTAGATATCGTTGGAAGTCGGACGTTTGCGCGACTAGCGGCATCGTCTAGACGGAACCGACATGGATGCATATTCGAATTCGTGCACAGTGATACGATCACATCCTGATTTTTCGGTTTTATCGTTTTTGTTTCGAAACGGATCTGTGGGCGTCGGGCAAGATTATTTTTATTGTTTTATTCCACTGCGTTTTTCGCGTCTTGCCCAGGTCCCAACAGTTCTTTCCCCAGCACATACATGACATGAAAGTCCAAGAATACTTGATCTTGACTCAGGGGCAGTTGGGCATATTGGAGTATGAGGCGAAGTTCTCGAAGCTGGTGAAATTTGCAGCCATATGTACACAGACAAGAGATGGAAAATACATAAGTTTCTTATAGGATTGAAGTCAATCATTGGGATGAAGCTTGTGGCCCGTAAGTTTGTCACGATAGAGGAAGTAGTGGAAGTGTCTTGTAGGCAGGAAGTTTAATATGAGATTTTTCTTAAGGAGTGCAAGGTGGCACAGAAGTAGCAAGGATCGTCGAAGAGAAAGCAACTGGACTCTCATGGGATTTATAAAGAGGTTCCAGTACAGAAGACAACAATGTCGCATGTTGTGAGAAACGCACCAACCCACATCGTTTGACGTCAGTGCAGGATGATGCATGGAAGACCAGAGTGCCTGTGGGCACCATGCAAGTGTTTTAGATGCGGCGGAGCAGGCCACCAGATCAAGAATTGTCCAAAGATGAAGACTACTTCAGCACTTGCACCAACTAGACCATGCGCCCCAACTGTGCTTTCACCTTGACTAGAGAGGGTATGGAAGCAACTGAGAATGACGTAGAAGGCATGAGTCCGAAATGAAGAGGAAGAACTCCGACTTATTTGGTAGGTGAGCTATTTAAGATTTTGTGGTTTGGTTATCTTGAAATTCAAGGACGAATTTTTTTTTAAGAAGGAGAGGGTGTAAGGACCTACAAATAATTATGAGGATATTTATATAATTATATAAAGTAAAAGTGTGATATTTAAGATAATTCTTACATTTCTGACAACATATGAAAAGGGAAAGTTTACTTATGCTTTTAGTGAATTTTTGGAGCAATTAAGTTGTTAATGAGTTATACACAAATATATATAATTGTGAAAAAAGGTATATTTGCAAACCCTTAGAAAGTATAAATATAATTATCAAAAGTTTAAGAATAAAAGTGTGATTGGTGATTTTTAGAGGGTTTAAACTTAATTATTCTAATATATTAAAAGTACTTTCAAATAACTAAAAAGGGTTGATTTTGGCTTACTTGGTGAAGAAGTCACTAAATAAGGATATTTAGTTAGACTACTTGGTGAAGAAGTTATTGATTGAGGGTATAAATATAATTATAAGAAATACAAGATTAAAGTATAGTAAGTAAAAAGTTATTAGTAAAGGATATGGATATGGATAAATACTATTAGAAAAGGGTAAGAATATTAGTCGGAGTTCACGGTCAAGGATTAGACTACTTGTAAAGGCTATTGGTACACATTAGTTACATGACATGAGGAGTATAACTTATCATATAGATAGGATCAAGGGAAAACTTAAGCTAGGTAGAGGATTGGATATAATTTACCCTGTGGATAAGGTTGAGCGGGTAAGGTTGAATGGATAAGGATGAGATGGGTGGTAGATATGGGTAGATGGGATGGGGGGGGTACATTCTTCCCCCTTCCACATCCCCTCCAACGTAAGGAAGAGAGGAAAAGAAGAGAGAGAGAGAGAGAGAGAGAGAGAGAGAGCTATTCGTAGGGAGAGAGGGGGAACTGTTTAGAGAGAAAATAGGAATAGTTCGCGACATCTTTCGCATGCACGAAGGGGACAGCGTGAGAGGAACATCGTAGTGGAGAGAGAAGTTTCCTGCCGTGCCTAGGCGGACTTCAAGGCGTTCTTGTTTGCATAGTTAAGGAAATGGAAGTGATGATTAACCACGAACTATAGATATTTTTATATACAGAAAATATTATTTTCAACATTATTTTTCTATCGGCTATGCATATGAAAATCTATGCCGTGTTTAAGATGATATTCATGACTATTTGCATGAGCATGTTTAGCTTAGATCAGACATATTTTAAGTCATGTTATTGCACGATTAAATTATGCATGTTTATGGCAAGATGTTGCATGCATATGATTGAAGATGCTTAAGATGCTGGTAGATACACTAGCCGCTAGTATGGGTCCTAAGTGCCATATAGACTAAAATTTTACATTATGAGAGCTACCTCTTAAATCTTTTATGGAACAAAGTGCTACATGACGGGAGCTATCTCTTGAACCTGGCGGGAGCCACCTCTAGATTTCCATATCTATTCAGTTACGACCATGTGATTATGTGGGTGTTTAAACTCGAGGCAGTGGGTAAAATCTTAGAAGGTGTGTCTGCTTACAGACACATCAACTGGATGAAATTTGTGGTGCTATTCCCCAGTTTGCGTGGCCGTAAGCTTAGTGGGTACTGCCTAATCACTAAGTGAGTGAAGATGGTGATGATGCTTCTATGTCATATTATGGTTGCTTGTCTTATACTAAGAAAGTGAAAGGTTAATGACATGTATGGTTATGAGGAGTTTCATGATGTTTTGGTGATATATAGTATCATATTAAGTTAAGCATGTTAAGATGATAAGATGCATCATATGATAAATGCATGTTATATTAGGATGCGTGTTTAGCTATAAATGATGTTAGGTTTATGATGTTTAATGTTCAAGTTTAAATTTAAGTTTCATGCATATTTAGTTATATGGCCATGATGTCACATTTAAAAACATGTTTAAGAGTAAGATGTTATTTACACTATAGTTGATCATCATGATTAGATGCTTATCCTGCAAGTTTCTTTTATGTTATATGATATGAAAACCTGTGATTTTGTGGGTTATAAACTTGCTAAATCGGTTGGGACTTCCGCTTGCTCACTAACTATGTTTAGAAAAAAATAGGTAAAGATTGAGCAATGGGATGAGAGACTTAGAGGTAGAAGATCCAGTTGCTATTTAGACGTGTGTTTTACTTTCATATTTAGAATTGATATAATTAAGTTGGTTAGAACTCTTGAAATGTAATTTGGAGATGTATAGAGATCATGGACATGTATTATTTTAAGAAAATTGCAGTGGATATTTCTTGTGGTTTTGAAAGTTGTTTTATAAAGTTATGGATGTATGTATATGCTCACTTTGGAAATAAGTGGATGTTTGGCTTGTTCCTACTGTGACGGTCTCACCCAGTTCATAATAGGCCAGCACGGTTGAGATGGGCTGTCGGCGAGAACGTTACAATATCTTTGAAATTTTCAAACATTAGACACAAGTTGGAAGGTCTCTCCCTAATGTTCCCTCCATCAGTCTAACAGACAGATTTTGAAGATCTCCTATATATGAGGATTTTGGGAGAAGTAATAGATATATAAAACATCAAGAAAATCAAGCTTAAAAAAAAAATACTATGCTTCACTGCGCCTAAAAGAATCCTGTGCTCAAGAGAGAGAGAGAGAGAGAGGGAGAGAAAGAAGAATATGAGAGCTTGTCTTGCCATTCGCCTGCGCACTTAGGGGCCCTTGAGATTCTTCAGACTAATCAAGACTAGTATTTTATTGTTCCAACGTTGTTGTTTTGTCTTGATCTTGTTGTATGTTCGTGTGTGAACACCTACCTTATTGAAGGCATTCGCATTTCATCTACATTCAACATGTTTCTGTATACCTCTTCCTGGTTGTTGGAAGAGAGGGCCTGGAGTTGTGTAGGAGATTGTTTTCCTCTTCACTATGTTGAAAAGAGGACCAGCTAAGGATGGGAGTTGTGTTATATATTATTTAACCTATAAGGGGTTTGTATCTTGCGTTAGTGGACCTCCTAAGAGGTTACTTGGAGGCAAGACGTAAGTCTGGATAAACCGAACCAGTATAAATCATTGTGCATTTTGTATAATTGTTCCTTATCTCCTCGCTTTGCTATGTGATTGAGATTATTTTCTATTTAGCTCCCCCCCCGTTCTCCATAGTCTGGGCAACAGTGTTGGGGTACTTTACAAACATAGTGTAGAAAAGGACAACGGTCGGGTGTAGCTGGTGCCCTCGTAGATGAGAAGGAAGGAAAAGATAAAATATCACACATTTGGGACTCGTTGGTCAAGGGCAAGGTTGTATTGCTTGAGAAGACTAGTGATGAATCGTGGGACAGAAAGCTGGAAACTTACGGAAAGCATCTCCTTGTATGCCACAAAGGAGTTGAGGATGCGAGAGTAGAGGCGGTCATCTCACCTAACCTCAAATAGGTGATATCCATACGGGACCTTATACTCAACCATGAGCTCCTCGAGTTCCCTGGCTGTAACGTTGCCGTGGTTGGACTGATCAAGGTCAGATGGGTGCCACTCTGAGGACTGGAGGAGCTGGAGGCCTCTACAGAAGTCATCGTGGCCGGAGGAGGAGGAGGAGTGGAAGAAGGACTAAAAGGAGAAATGGGAAAGGAATAGTATAAAAGCATTCCTCAATTTAAAAGTGAAAGGGAAAGGGTGTAATAGACTTTGTTTTGGGATAAAATATTAGAATTTAGAAAGAGAAGCACCTAAAGATCATGTATAAAAAAAAATTAATACTGGTGCGTAGTCCAAGAGGTGGACAGAGGTGCCAGCGTAAACTCACTCGGCTAGGATGATGCAGGTAGGCTCTTCAAGTACTAGTGTAGGAGAACCAGGGTGCTGAGCACAATGGACACGCAGGGAAGACAAAGGTGGAGAACCCTAGTATACCCATAACCTCTTCTTATATTATAAACAGAATCGATGGAACATTAACCATCAATTTGTGTGAAGCCTGAGAGGCATTGAACCTGTTGCAGTCCCGCTGCAATCATAGTGATGTACCCTAGAAAAGGCAGCCGAACAAAAGCATCATGAAGGCCTGAGATGCCGCTTTAGTGAAATCCCTTACTATCAAGTGGTCGAGAGGCGATACGCAACTCTCAGGGATGTGGAGTGTTGGGAGTTCGTCAGACGCCGCATTAAGAGGAGTTGTTTAGAATACCCCTTACAGCTCCATAATGACATCATGGGCCCCATGAAGATTTCCGTTGGGCCACAAGCTACCTACTTCTCCACTTCCAAGCGTACAGGTCATATGCTTAGAAGTGCAGGGAGCTAGTAGGGATGGGAAAACTAGGCCAACTAAGCTGGGCACAGTTATAGGTGGCCCAAGTACTAGTGGCACAATTCGGTCACCTAACAAGGCCCCTCATGAAAGACCCAGCGGGTTGCCCCATGCCGCTATCTATTAGGGCTGCAACTCGGGCCGGATTAGTCCGGATTAATATCAACTCTAATCCAACTCATGTATAAAAGATCTCAACCCTAATCCGACCCAACCCAACCTCAACCTGACCTCTATCAACTCTAATCCAATCTATTGATAAATCCTTCAACTCAACCCGACCCATATAACCCGACCCTCATCGGGTTGGGTCGGATTGATCGTGTTGGGCCGGATACAACTCACATTCCTAAGCATATTTCCTTCGTAATATTATCCACCTTAACCACATAATGAAAAAACAATGCATAACAACTTATTTACATGATTTCTTATACGAACATCTCCACATTCACATTGTCATTTAAAGTACTAAGATTATAAGATAGTTTTTATAGTAACGGATTCGGATTGGTCCGAGTTGCCTAACCCCTTAATTCAACCCGACCGGTCTAGCCTCGAGTTGGTGACTATCATAACTCTAACCCAACCCAACCCATCATTTGTCAACTCAATCAAGTTCGTGGGTTGGATTTACCCGTACAAGTTCGGGTTAGCCTGCCCAATGTTGCATCCGTACTATCTACACCGGGACCAGAGAGAGGTAAATCCCCAATAAGGAGCACTAGGGATTGACCTCCCGAGATCCGGAGGAGCCTACTGGCGAGAAATCTAGTCAAAGCTGGGAAACCTACTTCTTAAGGATGTGACCTACTATCACTGGCAACATGCCAATCATGGGAGATTCTAATTTGCTCTTCAGGTTCCCACGATCTTTGCAGAATCGTGGTTCGTAGGATATGAATGTCACCCACTTACTAAGATGGGAACCCTCTATTCACTATATAATCAAGAGTATCTCTCCAGCAAAGGTACGCACTCTCTCCTACTAGAACCATCACTCTCACTACCTTGCTTAGGCAACTGACCTAGGTATCGAAAGGTCTTCTCTCACTTCGATTGGGGGGTCCTCTAACATCTCTCTGTGCTTTCAGTTCACTGTGCAGTGACCATTCTTTCCCTCCTATAAATCTCATTGTGGTTGCTCAGATCAGGATTAGATGGTCCTCATCCACCACCGGATTCCAACCACTACACCCTCCATTTTTCTTAGTGCAACCCTTGGATCATAGAATTATTTATAAATTAAGGAAATGTCAAAAAAGTATCATCCGGATTAGAAGCTATATCATTGCGTACTAAGTTTTTGGCTTTTGTTTTGCCCTTTATTGTATGGATGCCATGTTTTTCGGTTGTTTAAAAGATTAAATCACTTTTGGAATGTTGTCAAGGTATTTTTATTTGTCATAATTTCTTTCAAGAATGTTCTCACGCGGTAACTCGTTTGCTTACGTGGTGTATATATGTTTATGTATAGATGACTTTTATTTCACGAGGACACCAAGAAAAGATTAATGTTGCAAAAGAACAAAAAAAAAAAAATATCATCTCCACATGTCCCTCTGTCCTGTTGTCTTTTCTTGGGGCAACTGAAGTGGACTAGCCTGTCATGTTGTCTTAACACCAAGCAGAGACAAACCCATAACGCATGCATCGTCCCCTACGCATGTCTATTATGCACATATATATATAATAACAGCGTATCTATCAGACACATCATAGTTGCAACAATCAAAAGGAATCTTGTGGATCTCAAGTTTTGATAAGTTCCACAATACCTTTATAAATAATCTGAACATTCTACTGCATCAGTCTGTCCCATTTTAAATGAATGACTAAACTATTCTCAAACTATAGAGAGCGCATTTAACAGTCTATTAAAATTTAGCTCAGAAGATCTCATTCCTACATCTAATAGGTCAAGTGACTACATTCGATTCTAGGCTACATCTTTGGTTGAGTAACACTTACTGCCATCTCTCTACTGCTGTAGAATTGGGCATTACCTAAATATAAAGATATTTTTACTTTTTTAAAAATTAAACCCCCATGCATATACTCCACATGTTCATATATGCTACTCTCGATCAAATGATCTAAACAATTTTACAAAATAAGAAATCATTATATATTGAGTTCAACTCATTAAAGATGTTTTTTAGTATTTATTTGAGTTTAATTTTTATTTTTTAAAATTATTTACATTGTTCAATCGTAGCTCAACCTATACAAACACCTAAACCCGGTTTGTTTCGGAAATAAACCTCAAATTGGATGCGTTATTCTGCTTATTCGATTTTAGAGGACATGCGTATTTTATATTTGACACAGACGTGTTATTCTTACTACAAGTGGAATAAATCATTTCAACTGAAAATTAGAAACTATTTATTCCATTGAACTATTTATTTTATGTAAAGTAAATGCTTTTTATTTTATAAATAAAAGATCCAAAAATAAGAAATTCTAAATACCACATCCAACAAGTAAATCGGGCCCTAGAATATATAGCGTTCTACCTTAAAAAAATATTAAAAATAATTTTTTAATATTTTCTGTAATAGTCTGCTGTGCCAGAACATTACAGCAACAGCACGTATTGCTCTCTTTCGTTGCGTTAAGGAACATCCGTGCGAAGCACGTCATCTGTCAGAGGAGCCAGTCTGGCTGCCCTGAGAGCCTGCACGGAGGCGAATATCCTCTCATCCCACAGCTCAGTTGCCCCTTCGTCACGTGAACAGATTTACTTTGGAATGAGATCGCCTGGGTCTGTACCTTTGAATTGTCCAACATGGTTAGACACATAAAATTATGCACCGTATGCATACGATTCGATTTCATATATCTGAACAGCTTTAGACGATCCAGACGAACAAATCTAGATAATCTCATCTATCTACCTCTTATGCTAACTGATAAGTGAATGGTTTAGTGTACAACCCAATGAAGTGTCTAGCCAGAGGGTGTGCATCAAATGTTTGGCAACCGATAAAATTTTATTAGACTGAATGTTGTTAATAACATGTAAAATTTAATTGCTCAAATTTTTGTTTCTTTAAAATTGTGTATTTCTTTTAACGACAGAGATCTAAAGATCGATGAAACTTGTGCTATCATCGTTAATAGTTAAATGAATTTGCAGTTAATGGTAAATGTAAATTCTTAATAAATGATTTATATCTTTATTATCAATAGTTAATATTTTTATTAACTGAAAAAAAGTCTCATGCACATCCACATTGATAATAGATAAGTACGTTCTTGTGACTCTCCTCTAGTGAGAGAATGAGTGTTCTTGTGACTCTCCTCTAGTGAGAGAATGAGTCTAAGAGAGTGTAGAGCTTATAGAAGATCTACACACATAAAAAGAGTGTTTTGGAGATGAGAACACATATGTTTATAACTACTCCTTAAATTTCTCTCCATGAGGGACCTTTCTTCTCCTTTCTCTATCCTTGGTTCTATATATCCTACTATTCTGCCCGTGGGAATTCTCGCACGCAATAAGACATCGAATCTTTTATCTACTTGATTATTCGATACCAACAATTTTAAAGAAAAGACATATTTTGTCTTTATTCATTCAGCATTTCTTTAAGTAACGACGGATATGTAATTTCATTATTAAATCTTCATCATTAATATTTCACCAATTTCCCATAATGGCGTATAATTATTTTTCTCCGTTCTGATACTTTGTCATAATTAAAGTAAACGAGGAACAAAACTAGCATAATGCAATTTGCAAGGTAAGATCTTTGTAATATAACAAACTGATATTACATGGTGACTTTGAGACCACACTGTATTAATCCTAGGCCCTATAATGTAATCAGCACGCAGTAGCCTACGTTTGCTCACAGGCACTGCATATTAGCCCTGCAAACCTATGCCCGGCCTCCTGATCAAGCAGTGGTTTCCATGGTCTTCATGGCGTCGAACCTTGGCTCCTTGGCCTGGAACTTCTGGCCGACGTACAGCTTCATGTAGTCCTCGAACACGAACCTCGGGTAGATGTTGGACTTGTCGGCCGCCGCCTTCCCCGCCAGCGCCGGAGCCGGGCAGATGAATGCGTCGCTACCCGGGTTGTAGAACGAGGCGACGGACATCCGGTTGCCGTCGGTCGGGGCCACCACCCGGTGCATCACACTCTTATATTTGCCGTTTGTTATCACCTGCACTCGTACAAATCAGCCGGGCACATGTCAATTCTTTCAATAGTAGACGATCGTTAGACTACAAAAACGATGGATTCTACTTTCATGATCTCTCACATCCTAGAAATTAGATAAACTCATCATCTTTTATTATGACAGGATAACAGTATGAAGATATCCTCGAACCGTGGCTAGTTGGCCTGGAATCTGTCCTTATTGTGGCAAAAGATATCGTATGAAGGAAAGGTTAATTTTATTAGGAAATGATGGGATGGGTGGGCACCTCGAGCTGGTCTCCGAGGTTGACGACGATGGCGTGGCGCATGGGCGGGACATCGACCCACTCGCCGTCCTTGAGCAGCTGGAGGCCGGCGACCTTGTTGTCCTGGAAGAGCAGGATGATGCCGCCGGCGTCGGTGTGGGCGCGGAGGCCCTTGATCAGCTCCGGCTTCGGGCACGGCGGGTAGTTGCTGACCTTGGTGCCGAAGGTGGGGAGGCCATTGGTGCCGCAGAAGGCCTTCTTGAGGTAACCCTTCTCCAGCCCAAGGTTCTCGCAGAGGAGGTCCAGGAGCCGCTCCGACAGCTTCACAAGCTCTTGTTGGAACTCTTTCATCGTGGTACTATATTATATAGAAATTTATAAATAAAATGATTGATGATTATTAAAAGATCCAACTTAAAATCTAAGTATCTATATATCTATACAATGTGTATTCATATATATATATCAATTGCATGTCATTAATTTTACCTGTATTCATCGTCGAGGTCTGGGATTTCCGAGTAGTTGGAGACGGGGAGGTGGCGAAGGAAGAAGGTGCTCTCCCAGTCCATGCTTTTGACGTCAGACTCGGCACCCTCCAGGGCCTTGCCGGCGAACTCCCTAAAGCGCTGCTCCATGCACTTCTTGTAGTGGTCCTTGGTCATCCTCTCCACCTTGTCCATGAACTCCTCTGATATCCCATGGTTCAGAACCTGTCGAACATTAATTAGAGCTAGTCGGTAAGAATAATAGCAGTAAAAGAAGAACAATGGAGAAGGCAAGCGGTTATATATTCTGTCCAAAAGGAAATGGTGTGAAACAAGGAATGGAGCCAACATTGCTGGGGGAGGAAAGGATCACTACCTCGAAGAAGCCCCAGTTCTCACATGCATCTCTTATGATATCCATAGCAGCAGCCCTCTCCCCTCCTTCAAGCTTCTCCATGTTAACGATCGGGAAAGTGGCTGCCATCTCTCTATTGCTAACTTTCTTCACAAATGTTCTCTCTCGCTCTCGCTCTCGCTCTCTCTCTCTCTTAACTCTTCTGCTTTTCGTATATCTGTTGTATGAGGCTTTGGTGGGGAGTGCAATTTATAGGCCTCCAAGTCTGGGGCTGGTGGCACGGGGTAGGGCCCTCGGAACACCCGGGGGATGAGATCCCATACGCTTCCCACAAGCGCTGTCTTGCATAATGTAGAGACTTTTCCAACTTTGCTTCCCCCCCTCTCTTTCTCTCTCATGGATTGAGATCACCTAGATCCATTCAATAGACCCTTCCAAAGGCTCTTACTTAAATTTCATAAAAAAAAGAAAACATTTTAACAATAGAAGCAACTTTCCTCCAATAAGATTTTAAGGTCTCGAGAAGAGTCCATAAAATAGATCAAGATGATCTCAATCCCTGTCTCACAGGCACGTACGTAGTTGTGAAGGGGACATTCCTCCCGAATATAGCTGGTGCTTCAGTCCTGTAACAGATCCAAGTTCGCAACTTTTATTCCAGGAGAAGAACAAATTCTTAGAGTTTGAGCTCCCTTCCTCCTCCCTTCCATTGTCCCTTTCCTACCGCACTTCTGTGTTCACGTTCTTTACTGTTTCTTGTTCTTATTTTTTCTTCGTTACCTGGAGATTTTTCTAAAAAAGAGGAAAGAAACAAATGGCCTTGGGGACCGCCACAACGGCTGCTCTTCCCAACCGGCAACCGCCTCCCCCGGTCTGCGCTTACCTTGTTGGAACGGGAATATAATTTAGAACTATTTTGCAGGCGGCACATGCGAGCCATCCGCTCGGAAGAAGCGCAGAAAGGGACCAGTGGACTAGGTTTGAAACTACATATATATGTCTCTGGAGGGCAATTCTTATACACTGAAGACGTGAAATTAGGGTACCTGTGCAGTAGCACAGTGGTACGCCCTTCTCGGAGGATCGAACCTACTTACATTGTGTGCGGATGGGACTCTTCCCGTGGAATCATCGCTCTTAAGTGAAAAAATCGTCTGTTTTCAATGAATTTTGTGTGTTGGCCTATTCGAACTCAACTCCTCAAAATTGAATATCTTCAATTTGATTGGAGAATAGGTCAATCTGAAATTACTTATCCGGAATAGCGTATACTAGAATAAGGGGTGTTTAGCTTTGATAATTCAGTGGGACCTATTGGCGGAATAAGAAGGGTAAACAATTCTTGAGTCTAAGGTCGAATTGCTTATTCTCCTTATTCTTCAAATAGAATATTCTGCACCTATATAAGTCATTCCGCTTGTCGAAGCTAAATTAAACTTATTCTCTTTTTATTCTTCCTTATTCTTCTCCTATTATCCAATCAAAGTGGCGCTTAGTCTGTAACTATTGAACCACTTCGACCAAAAGAAAAAAAAGAGAAGAGGTGAAATTAGGCGATAGAGTTGGACCCAAGTTTGACACCATATGTTTTACGAGGACAGTTACGCAATAGTTGAGAGGGCAAACTAGGTAACCGCGAAGCCTTTAATTGACTGATCGATTTGGTAAATTAAAAATGATATCATATGTCGCTCCACGTCACCCAAGCAACACAAGAGTTTTAGTATAATTGAACTGCAGGTCATTTGGTCATGGCTCGCCTAACCTAACTTAATCCAAACACTTACAACTAACAATAGGTTTGATCTTGTTGGACACCACCAAAGTTTGAAAAATAACGTTGACTGTCAACCTAGGGGTGTAGCCAGGATTTTTAGGTGGGAAAATAATTTTAAATAATATATAATTAGAGCAAAAAATAAACTTTGTGACAGAGTTCAAGAAATCATGCAAAAATTTAACTGCATTTCATTCTGCACATAATACATATATATATGTAACAAAAATGATTTTAAAACATATTACCATTTGTGCCGCCTCTTTTGCATGTATTCATAAAATGTGATTCTAAACATGAACTTTTGTTGTACTTGTGGGTTTGGTTGTGTACAGTATCAGTAAAACCACGCATTCATAATCACAAAGTAATAATAATTTGTAATAATAAAACTATATTACAAGTAAAAACATAGAAGATGGATTGACAGAGAACTAATATGACACTGAGAAACACACCAATAGGAGAGTTGTGACTTGTACGTGTTATTTGATTTTGAACAGAAAAAACTTCCATCTACTCAGAGACGGGAGAGGGGAAGATTAGGTACATAAATGCACAATAGTGGATTCATTAGGTTAAACTTTGGAACCGTGTGGGAGCCATGGTTCCGAACTTCTAATGCGTAACACTTGCTGCACTGATCCCAGTATAGTCGTGCAGTAAGTTAAAAAAAGGTTTTTAAACTTTTGTAGAGATGGGTTCCGAGGTATCTTACATTTGATCCTTATTAGTAAAGAAACAGACATTTATATTAATTGCCCTGAAAATTACTCGCCAGAACCTGCTAGCTGTAAATGGGCCATCATTGAAAATAAAAGAGAGCCTCTGTCCTTTTTTTTCTTTTGCCTAATAGTAATAAAAAAAAAAGAGCCTCTGTCGACAGCTGAGGTGAGGTACCGCCAGTCAATTCCACCTAAATATATATATATATATGTTGACGGTCAAGGATGAGGCGTGCTGAAGTTTAGTCCTCAGGAAGACTAAGGGTTTCATTTTATCCACGACTATGGTGGAAATTTCAGATCACCTTCTCTAAGCTCTTGTTTGATCGAAAGATGGGGTTATCTGACTTTTATTAATTTTTAATGTATCATAGCTGACCTCATTTCTCTTTGATAGTCAATGAGTTAGACAACGTGATAAGCAAGGAAAACAACTTTCACATCCTAGGATAGAATAAAGCTTTCAAGTTTATCCCAACTTAATCCAATACATTCTATGACAGCTCCTTATTGAACTGAAAAGTGAGTTAAACCTCGCATAACCTGGGTTATCTACGAGTTAAACCCAAATCAAAGTAATGCCACGTTGCCTTGCATCCTCGTTTTCCTTTTAGCATAGAACTTTCATATATGATATATAACCTTCTTATTTTCTTTTCTTCATTTTCTATCTTTCTCTCGACACTGTCAAGGGCTATTGCATAGTCACTAGAGCAAAACTTGCTACACCGTCAGACGGTCCTGCACCACTTGATAGTGTGTTTTCAAAAAAAAAAAAAATAAATATTTTTAAGTGGATCTCAACTTGGCCTATATATCCATACGATCCAATATCTGATCGGATGATCCAAAACAACTTAAACTTTAAAAAATTGAGCACATTTTTACTGTTTGTTTCGATTCAATTTTTAAACTTTCTAATTTTTCGGATTGTCTGATTGAAGATCACGTTGCACAAACATATATGTAGGGCATAGTGCCACCCACCTAAAGAAATTTTAACTTTTTTATTTTGAAAACACCATCAAACAGTGGAGGACGCCTGATGGTGTAGCAAGTTTTACTCTAGTCACTAACATATCTTTGACATTGTTGATTTATTCTATACCTATAGACAAAGATACTTTTAGTTCTCAAAACTATAATTTGTGTAGACCAGCAGAATATAATTAGGTAGTTTTGCAAACAATGCCTAAAAGGTTTTGTATTTGTAGACAGCCCTCCCTGTATGATTCATGTTTGTGTATAAACCCCTTAACTATATTAGTACCTGCGCACAATCTACTTAACTATCACTGCAAGAAAGTGGGTCTATAGTTAAGGATCGTAGTTACGGTTTTGTAAAGTATGACTATGTGTATTAATTACGTACAATTTATTTCTTAATTAGTAAACTATACTTATGAGTTTTAGAACCATAAGTAAGAACAGGTACTAATGATCTAAGTTATTTAATCAAAATTAAAATCCCGGGAAGTAATGCCTGATGTGAAAAAGTTGGACAAAAGAACTGATGCCCAAATCCCTGAAGGTTGTAAGTCAAATAATGCAATCCCAAAAAGTGTATAAAATTCCCAGATCTTCCCACCGTTCCCAAAGGTCCCCACCTTTCCCAGAGCTCCCAGATCTCCCCTCACTACTCCCAAATCTCTCCTATTTGTACCCTAAGTTGTCGTCGTTCCTAAATCTACTAGTTCTAGGGTTCTTGCCATCGCCCTGTTCCTGTTGACGAAGGCCCATCGTCATGTGCATGGTTCCTAGCCCGCCTAGATCCCCATTGGCAGTAGCCTTAATGGATGGGCTGCCTTTCCTTTACCACATTATGCGCATGGCACCCCTGCCTGATGTGGGCCACCTCTCTGCACTACATCACGCTTGCCATCACGATCAGATGGAACCCCATAGGCTTACACTGCTTGCTTCTTGTTGTCTTGTTATAATGGATCTTGATTTACAAAGTCTAATTTAATTAATTATGTGAATTTTAGTTAATTAAGTCTAAATAAATTAATTATTGGACCAGTATTTTGTTAGTCTATTTAGTAGTTAATTAATCAATTAATAATAGATGTAGAATGGAGAAGTTACTAGTTAAGTCAAACTAAGCGCATTAGACCATTAATGTTTTGAGTAGGAAAACTAGTGTATTGTAGATTTAGTCAAATTCTGGATTCGGAGTTGTGTGACAGCAACTCAATAAATTGGCGACATCTTTTCACTCGATTGACCAAAAATTATGATCTTGATATTATTAGGAAGAGAAAATTAAGTTCTACATAGAAGAAAGTTTTTGCTAAATCAAATAGGAACTAAGTTGAATTTAAGGAGTTTCAAATTAGGAAACAAAGGACTACGAAAATTTAGCGCTAGTGGTACTGGAAGAGTTCTTTAACTTAGCCATTAAGTTTTCTCTTATTGGAATTCGATTCCAGAACAAAGAAGACCTAATTTTGGTAGTATTGGAAAGAAAAGGATTATAGACAAATTCTTAAGAGCGCGCATGAACTCTCTTACTCGCAACTCTTTTCTAAGAGTAAGTTCATGTGTTGTTTCTAAAGAATATAGGAGATATTCTTAATTACTTCTTTTAGAGATTAGTTCTAATCCATGATTTGTATTCTTAGAGTCATAGAGGATGTAGAATGGGTTCTAGAACAAGAGGAATTCGTGACTAGAGTTTAAGAATTTGCTTGAAGAGAGTTCCTCCAAAAGTAACTATGATAACTCATCTAATGTTTATTTCGCATTAATATAAAAACAAAATTTTGATTTTCAAAAATAGATAAATAATGTTACTAGAACCTTAATCTATAAATCTATGATGTTAAGTTTTACTTTGTTCTATCAATCTATGTGAATTCTTCAAAATATTATAGTTCTAAAGAATTTGTTCAAATCGCGTCCAAACAAGTGAACGCAAGTCTAGAGGTCTTTCAAACTTGGTGTTTAAAGCCATCTTTCAACTCATTACTTATATAAAAGGCATCCATTATAAGGGACACGATTTAAAAGGCATCTATGTACATGAACGCGATTTAAACTGCTCTATCTGCTGTGAATTTGGGAATATGATCTAACCTAGCTTAGCCATAACTCCATAAATACTCATCCAAATCATCTGAAATTTTGACCAAAGCTTGGTATAGATGTTTATTTTACTCTCACCACATTTTAGATTTTTTTTAAATTTTTTCTATTTGTTTGATGAATATTTTTTCAACCTAAGTAGTCTATCAAGAATAATGACAGTTCAAATTTTTGAATAAACTTTGATCGGCTATAACTCCATAAATACTTATCCAAATGACTTAAAATGTAACCACAACTTTGTCTTGATAAATTATACACTTATGAAAAATTTTATAGTTTTTAAAAATTTATTTCATCATTATTCTGCTATTTATTCATTTGACTAAAATACACTCAAGTTCTTGATATGTTATTTGATACTCTAAATCACTCATTTGATGTCTAAATTACATAAAACATTGTTCACATGTTTCACTTAGTCTATTTGACATGTTCCCCATGTTTGGTTATTTTTAAAATATGTTTACTATTTTTGAACCTAATTATTGATTTTTCAATAAAAAATAGATTTAGTGATAAAAAATATATTTAATGGTCTAAAAAATCTGAGAAAATTCTAGTAGCTTACGTTTCTGTCCAACAACCTATTGGAATCATGTTTTCTCTGATTATCACATATTTGACTTATTCGACTCTATAAGCAACTATTTTGAACGTGAAAACTTGTATTTTTACTTATAGCTAATTGTATCACTTTGATAAATCAAACTATAGATCTATCTTCATCCCTATCATCATTTGATTTCTGCTATTTCATTGTGCCATAATTATTTTACTTTGCTTGGACACTACCATCTTAAAGAGATATTTGACCCAATTTCATCATAAGCATCGATACTAGATAGGATATTTTCTTTGGAACCCAAGAACATAAATGTGGAATCTTGATTTTCGATCGGCTAAATCAGGGGATAGTGATACGTAATGTCTTAGTGGTTTAGAGTTGAGTGGGACTTAGACTCTCCGGTTCTGCACAGTAACCAAGACCTCTGTATCATTTGCTTAGATGTTTTGGTATTTGTTTAGTTCAGCTCCTTATGTTATGGTTTGAGTATATGCCGGTTATGATGTAATTTGATATACTTGATTGGCACATAAATATTAAAATCTTTGCTTAGTTATGTCTTTTGACTTTAATTTGTTTATTTAAAATCTACATCTATTCTATTTAGCTATTTCCTTTGCAATCATACGAATTTGACTCTACTGTTTGATTTATAACATGAATATGATTTTATAAACTACTATGTCATGATATTTGCTGTTTGATATTTGATATGCTCAGAAGATAGTGATGCGTAATGTCTTGACAATTTGATATGTTATGTTCCAATATGTGATACGTTCTGTAGAATTTGATATGTTTGATATGAATTTGATCATGTAATATATATTATACGTTAGTTGATCTATTCATGATTATTAAAAGATACATCTGATTTAGTAAACTTATATTTGATTATACTTTTGTATCATGCTCTTACATGAGATATATGTAGAACAGTGAATCATATTTAATTAGCTATTATCACTTTTCAACCATTATATTGGTTAGCATTTGATGGATTTGATTTGCCTACTTAGTAGTTGTACTCATAAATCTTATTAATATTTTTTAGAGTCCGAAGAAGGTGAGATGGAGCTTGAGGAGGATTTACCCTGAAGATATTAAATTTGGACTTATTTGTAGGTTATATAGGTTTAGATTTGATTTTTCTATTTTAGTAGACTAATGTAGTAGGATAGAGAGAAATGCGTATTTCTTATTTGTTTAGTGAGTTGAGTGATTTTATTACCTTTAGATATTGAATATACTCTAAAGATCCTGATATTGAAGATATATTTTGTAAAACTATGGTATTGACAAATAAAAATTTTATTTTAGTTTATTAATAGTAAATGGCATGTTTATTATTTTAGTTATTGTTTTTCATCATTTGTATTCGATTTGTATGTTACTTAGTTCTATAGTTACGTAGTTTGAATCCGAAGTGAGTCTGAATAACTGAACCGGATCAGTGACGTAACATTGTGATATCAGAATATATAAATCATGAGAGAACTTAACCATTATCATATGATCTTATGCCATACCAATTGATCTTAAGAGTGTAAGATAGGATAGTCTAGGTACGATTAAATTTTGGAATAATATAATGACTAATTAGGCTCTGTTAGGTTTTCAAGATAAGGCTAGGATGGTTTGAGTATACGATTGCATATTTTATATGCAACTAATTTTGATAAGTAAACCTAAAAATTAGAGACACAAATGGGATTGGCCTCGACCTTTTAAAGGGGAGAGCCAGCTAGAGAAGGATTACATGCTATCCATTTATGCCTTCTTACTAGGTTTGCTAAGCCATAGAGAATTTGACCTATTACTATTATAACCTTGACTAACCGTATGATGAGGATACATACATCCATAAAAGCCTACATCATCGACATGATAGATTTCAATGTCATACTAGGAATGGACTTGCTAGAGAAGTATGATGCCTTGTTGGACAGTTGTAGGAAAATGGTTATATTCTGAAGACCTTTGTAGGAGGAATTTTATTTTCAATGTTCGAAGGATAAGTTTGGAAGGATGTTTGTCTGTGTAGTTAAGGCAGAGAAGTTAGTCAGCTAAGGTTGTAAGGCATTCTTGGCTAGTGTGGTGATTGATAATGACACGATCAAAATAGTGTAAGATATTGAGACTATTTGGGACTTTCCTGATGTGTTTCTTGATGATCTGTCCGATTTGCCACCATCTCGGAAGATAGATTTTACTATTGATCTTATGTCAAGGACCACACCTATTTCTAAGGCATTATACAAAATGGCTCTTTCTGATTTGGCAAAATTAAAGAAGCAATTACAAGAACTTCTAAACAAAGGTTTCATACGTCCTAGTGTGTCATCATGGGGTGTAATAGTACTCTTTGTCCGAAAGAAGGATGGGTCAATTCAACTATGTATCGACTATCGTAAGATCAATCAAATCACTATCAAGAACAAATATTCCTTAGTAAAGATCGAAGACTTGTTTGATCAGCTGCAAGCAGTAAATATCTTCTCCAAGATTGATCTTCGATCCAGTTATCATCAGTTGCAGATTAAGGATGATGACATTTCGAAGACGGCCTTCTGCACAAGCTATGGTCACTATGATTTCTTGGTTATGTCTTTTGGACTAATCAATGCCCCTACTTTATTCATAGATTTAACGAATAGGATCTTTCAGTCTTACTTTAACCAATTTTTTGTAGTTTTCATTGATGGCATGCTGATTTACTCTTCGAGTGAGGAGGCATACAAGGAGCATCTGAAGATTGTGTTGGAGATTCTTAAAGCTCGTCAATTGTATGCAAAATTCAGTAAATGTGAGTTCTAGCTTGAGCAAGTCTAATTCGTGGGAAACATCATTTCCAAGGATTGAGTTTCTATAAATCCATCTAAGGTGGTGGCTATTGTAAAGTGGAAAGCTCCTAAGATTGCTGCTAAAGTTAGGAGCTTTCTTGGCTTCGTTAGCTACTGTAGGAGATTCATTGAAGAATTTCTACGTTGGCTGCTCCAATGACCAAGTTGACACATAAGGATGCTATTTATTTGGTCAGAGGAGTGTGAGCATAGCTTTCAAGAATTGACGACTAGGTCGACTGCTACTCTAGTGCTCACTTTATCGAGTTGGATTGATGGTTTTATGATGTATACTGATGCATCATGGAAGGGTCTCATATGCGTACTTATGCAGCATGTTAAAGTTGTGACCTGTGCATCGAGACAACTGAAAGACCATGAACAGAGTTACTCCACTCATAATTTGGAGATGACCACTATGGTAAATGTTTTAAGAATATGGTGGTGTTATCTATACGGAGCCCAGTGGGAAGTATTTACTGATCACAAGAGATATTAATTTAGTTAAGTAATTAATTAATTACTATAAGTTAATAAATAGTTATTGGGCTTAACGGGCTGAAAATCGAACTAGTTAATGGGCCTAGAGGGTCACATGAAAATAGATTTTCAGTCGGTGGTACTTAAGTATGATTTATATTAACTCGGAGACTTACATGAAAAGTCGTGCCGACTTAATATAAATACGAATTGTTGAGAAACTCTGAGTCAAGCTCTAGGAGCTCTTAAGACTGGCCGTCCCCCTCTCTCTCTCCTCCTCCTCTGGGCGCCCCTCTCGGTGTGCCGGGTGCTTTCTGTCTCTATCGCATGCAATTCCCGAAAGTCGGGAATTCTTCGTCTGCATGTTTCGGACGTCGTTGTGGCGAAGGGATCTTCAATGAGCGCGTTGATCTGGATGAGGGAGCGAGGACGAACTACCGCGGAAGATCACGTGGATATCGTTAGAGGCCAGACGCTTGTGTGGCTAGCGGCATCGCCTCGACGGAACCAACACAGTCGCAGATTCGAATCCGCGCACGGTAATTCGATCTCACCCGATAATTCAATTTTACCGTTTTTCATTCCGAGACGGATTATTGGGCATCGGGCGGGATTTTATTTTCTGTTCCGCTGCGTTTTTCGCATCTGGTCCGGATCCCAATAGAATGGTCCTTCAGGTCCTTTCCATGGTATAGTTTTTCATGAACTTCCAAAGCCATCATTAGGTTCTTCTAATGAAGGGTGCAAATTCATCTTGAATTATCTTATTGGGCACTTCAATGTCTAATAACATGGCCAAGAATAACGGGAAGATCATCAGAAAATCATGTAATTTGAAATATCCATTGTAAGGAACACTCCTTCAAAAAGGCTATATATAACTACAGTCAAAGTTCCCAAGATATCTTAGTCTCATCCCTGTAAAATTTGTGATGATTCTTAATCATCTCAAGTTGAAGAGGATATGAAGTTAAGTTCATGCTTGAGACTTTGAGTCTACACCCTTAAATCTATGGAGTTTCAAAAGAGAATTGGGTACAAACTACTTTTTCCAATCATTGTTTCCTTAATCTAACTTTACTAACTGTTACTAACTCAATTTGAAAGTTATTTACAGCTTAACAACGCAAGTTCATAAAAGAATTAGCATGACTGTTTGAGTCTGCACCCCCTAACACAGACTCAACTCCTGTTATGACAAACGGCCAATCACCTAAGGGCTATTTCAAGTGCTGAAAACAGCTTAATATTAGTGAAAAAATTCTTGTAAATTATTATTAAGACCAAAGGATTATTTTGACATCACATATAATCAAAATGGACAATGTTAGTTGAGTCTGCAATCCCCAAGCGCAGACTCAACCTTCCTAATGCAATAAATGGCTTACAACTAGAACGAAAAGCATGACTAAATCAGAATAATGAAAACTGAGTTTAAACTAACAAAACTTCTACAGTTGATTACTAAAATCAGAGGATTATCATGCCACATTCATAAAATTTAAAGTTTGGCAAATTGTAAGTTGAGTCTGCACCCTCTACTGCTGGCTCAAGTCTATGAACTACATGAATACCTAAAAGATAATCCCTTGATAATTTGAGGCTTTAAAAAATATTATGGATTTATTTTGCTTTAGAATAACTCAAAACTCAATACTTTTACAATATTGTATTTGAGTTTGCACCCTTTTCACAGACTAATTCTACTAAAAGGACACAAAAATATTAAATAAATGAAATAAGGGTTTTACTCAAACAACATGTCAAAGATTACCTAGGAATATTTAAAATAATCTCTTATGTGCAATAAAATGATGTTTCATGCGATCAAATCATTGATTAAAATAAAAAAATTAACTGACTTTGCGTCTACATAGTGTGGCGCAGACTCAACTCTTCAACAAGTTGTTTCTTATAAAAAGAAAAAAAATTGAATTTCTTGCCACCTTTTGCTATTTGTAAAGGCACACGTCTACCCTAAAACTTTAGAACATGTCTTCAAATCTCAAATTAAGTTTTGTCTTCAAAGAATTTGTTTGTAAAATACTTGAATATTTATTTACCCATTAACAAATATCAGTCTGCGCTCCCTAGCGGCATACTCATCCATAAGATTTGCATGTTTAACATTAAAAACCTAAAATGTTTGAACATTTTTCATCCAAGTCATTAAAAAACTACACAAATACTTTTCATATCCTACAATCAAAATTTAAAACATTTTCACTTTGATTTCAAATGGTAATTGGAAGAATGTGATAAAATGACAATTGAGTCTGTGCCCTCTGCCACAAACTTAACCATTAAATTTTCATTCAGACATATAAATTTTGAAATCTTTTCAGGTTCTCCAATCCATATCAATCAAAGAACTTTAAATGCCTTGTTTTCCCTGTAATTATTAATCAAATGAAGAACAACCCATTTTGGCATGATTTCAAAGGTTAATTGAAGAAAAATAATTTGAGTTTGCACTCCATGCGGTAGACCCAACCAGAACAGTACTGTGTTATAATTAAAGAAAAGCGCACGCAATTTTGAAGATAAGATCTCGTAATATAACAACCAGATATTACATCGTGACGTTGAGACCACACACTATGATTACAGAGCCCCCACCAAGGATAACAAGACAACAACTCTAGAGTCTCCACTGCAAGCTCAGAACAGTACTCACCTTCATGAGATGATCACGAGCAAACACAAACCCACTTTTCATAGACAACTTTGTACCACGTTAAGGAAAATATCAGTAATCCTAGGCTCTATAATGTAATCAGCACGCAGTAGTCGACGTTTGCAACACAGGCACCGCACATTCGCCCTGTAAACCTAATCTTTGCCTCCTCAAGCAGCGGCTTCCATGGTCTTCATGGCCTCGAACCTTGGCTCCTTGGCCTGGAACTTCTGGCCGACGTAGAGCATCATGTAGTCCTCGAACACGAACCTCGGGTATATCTCGGACTTGTCGGCCGCCGCGCTCTCCGTCAGCGCTGGAGCCGGGCAGATGAACGCGTCGCCACCGGGGTTGTAGAAGGAGGCGACCGACATCCGGTTGCCGTCGGTCTGGGCCACCACCCGGTGCATCACGCTCTTATATTTGCCGTTTGTTATCACCTGCACTCATATATATCAGTCACGCGCGTCAATTTTATAAAGAGATATGAAAGAATCGTTTATCTTTGAAATGATGTGTCAGTACATTAATTTTTACTAATTAGAGTAAGCAGCAGTGCTTTTCTTAATCCAGTAAAAAGTTTTTTTATTTTTTTTTAATTCCTTCCCTCGATCTGTGCACTGCTGAGCCCAAACTCTTAGACGATCTGGATTCCGACAATAGGACGTACAAGGTATCTTCGTTGCGTCTACCCACGGTGTCAACCCATTTGTTTTCTTATACATATGTACATATATTTTTTGTCTCAAGGACAACTCCAAGGGCCGGGTTGGTCTTGGCTTTTTCAGGCAGCATGTGGTTACTTAATTTGTCAGTTGCGGCAGAATATACGTACGAAGCAAAGGTTTTTATTCGAAAATTATGGGGTCGGTGGGCACCTCGAGCTGGTCTCCGAGGTTGACGACGATGGCGTGGCGCATGGGCGGGACATCGACCCACTCTCCGTCCTTGAGCAGCTGGAGGCCGGCGACCTTGTTGTCCTGGAAGAGCAGGATGATGCCTCCGGCGTCGGTGTGGGCGCGGAGGCCCTTGATCAGCTCCGGCTTCGGGCACGGCGGGTAGTTGCTGACCTTGGTGCCGAAGGTGGGGAGGCCATTGGTGCCGCAGAAGGCCTTCTTGAGGTAACCCTTCTCCAGCCCAAGGTTCTCGCAGAGGAGGTCCAGGAGCCGCTCCGACAGCTTCACAAGCTCTTGTTGGAACTCTTTCATCGTGGTACTATATTATATAGAAATTTATAAATAAAATGATAGATGATTATTAAAAGATCCAACTTAAAATCTAAGTATCTATATATCTATATAATGTGCATTCATATATATATCAATTGCATGTAATTAATTTTACCTGTAGTCATCGTCGAGGTCTGGGATTTCCGAGTAGTTGGAGACGGGGAGGTGGCGAAGGAAGAAGGTGCTCTCCCAGTCCATGCTTTTGACGTCAGACTCGGCCCCCTCCAGGGCCTTGCCGGTGAACTCCCTAAAGCGCTGCTCCATGCACTTCTTGTAGTGGTCCTTGGTCATCCTCTCCACCTTGTCCATGAACTCCTCTGAGATCCCATGGTTCAGAACCTGTCCACAATAATTGCAGGAAGGCAAAACGCGGAGAATTAGAATGCTACTATTATGACGGTCGTCAAGTGGTTAATGAAAGAATATATAACTAGACAACTATGGGATGGACCTATCTAATATAAAAAGTTCTAGTTTTGTTATCTAAAGGGAAATGAAGAGACAAAAGAGGAAGAAATGGACCCAACGTTGCTGGATAAAGAAAGGATCTCTACCTCGAAGAACCCCCAGTTCTCGCAAGCATCTCTAATGATATCCATAGCAGCAGCCCTCTCCCCTCCTTCAAGCTTCTCCATGTTGACGATCGGGAAAGCTGCCATCTCTCTCTCTCTCTCCTACTCTTCTGCTTATCTGTAAATCTGTTGTATGCGGGCTTCAGTGGGGAGTGCAATTTATAGGTCTCCAAGTCTGGGGCTGGTGGAAATGGGTAGGGCCCTCGGAACACCCCGGAGATGAGATCCCATACGCTTCCCACAAGGGCTGTCTTGCATAGTTTAGAGACTTTTCCAACTTTGCTTCCCCTCTCTCTCTCTCGGTCTCCATGCACGTAGCTGTGATGGGGACATTTCCTCGCCGAATATTTCTGGCGCTCCACTGTAACAGATCAAATTTCGCAGCTTTTATCGCAGGAGAAGAACAAATTCTTAGGGTTTGAGCTCCCTTCGTCCTCCCTTCCATCGTCGCTTTCCTTGCGCACTTCTGTGTTCACTAATTACTCCTTCCTGTTCACTTGTTCATTTTCTTCACTGCTTAAAACTTAAAACAAAAAGAAAAAGATGCCGTGGGGGACCGCCGCAGCGGCAACCGCGTCCTCCGGTCTGCCGTGAGGACGCTTACCTTGTTTGACCGGGACCATTTAGAATTATTTGCGCGCGGCACATCGTAGAAAGAGAGAGCACTATGTTTGACGCCACATATATGTCACAACTCACGAGGGCAATTTCTTTTACACCGTAGAGAGATGACATTAGGCGATCGAGTTGGTCAAAACTTTGACATCATATGTATCACGAGGGCAATTGTGGAATACTTGAGATGAGAGAAGACAGCGTAACAGAATTAATTATTGTTTTCGCAACTGGCAGAGCAAGAAAAGATAAAAAATAAAAAATAAAAATTTTAGAAAAAATAAGCCATCACTAATCGGACGGCTCGAGACTCACGTGGGTGGGAGCACGCAAAGGCAAAAACCGCCTCCACGCCCTCCCATCTCCAAGTTTTTCTTTTTTTTTAGTTGTTTCTTTTAAAGACATCCGTAGGACGAAGATCGGAAAAACATTAATGCACAGTCTACCTCCCGAAATTCCTGTTCACAACATGGCCTCAAAATTAAAGGTTATACCCACATGTAGGGGTGTCAATCTTACTCTTTTATCGGAGACCCGACCCAGACTCGGTTCTTAAGAAACAGGTATACTGTACCCATTATCCGCTACCCTCACTATAGGTCGGGTTTGATTAGGCCCCGAAACTGGTGGAAGTTTATCGGGTCTCTCTAAATTTTTCCCATGAGTATGTGTAAGACCCGTTAGGTTTGGAGAAGTCTTGGTAGCCTTGCGATCTTGATTCCTCCATCAAGTCTCGCGGCGCTGCCTTCCACACAACCCTCTGGACGAGCTGCTCCACCCCTGACGTCGGCTGCTCCTCTCGCCCTCTTGTGCCTCCGACGTGCTACATCTGCCCTCCGACGGGCCGGCCTCTACCATCAGCCACTCCAACGACGAGCTCCTGCCCTCCCGGAGGTTGGGTGGTTCGGCCTCTCCCTCCAGCCATTGCAAGGAAAAGTTTCCCTCCGACTACTGGTAAATAAACCTCCACTTTCTCTCTCTCTCTCTCTCTCTCTCTCTCTCTCTCTCACCTAACAGATTTGTGAATGCAATGACCCCTACAACCGAAGGCTACGCAACTCAACGGGGAAGGCGCCAGCGGCCATCTCCTACACCACCTTCAACATCCTCCCCCCTATCTACAAGCACCTCGACAAGGAGGTCCCTCCCCCAGTTTCTCACTTCTATTCTATTTCCTTCAAATTTCTTCTCTAGTGGTGGTGGTGGGGAGTTTTTTTTTTCTTTTTTTTGTTGTTGTTTAAGATTGGGTTGTGCACGAGAGTGAGCAGTTGTGGGTGATAGCTGACCAAAAGAAAATTTCTTCACCAAGCTCGTGAATCCTCTGCCTGAGCAATGACCAGCATGTGGAATGCGATTTCCATTGAGCTCTACCGTGGTTCTAACTCTGAGATCGACACCTCGTTTGAGGAGACAAGCAACAAGTTAGATTGTAGATCTTGCTTGTAGACGAGTCATGGTCCCTGTTGAGAACATCTAGATTAGGCGGTTGTTAAAATTGGCAATAACTCATGAGTAACACATGTTTATTGTCTTTTTGACCAGGTGATAGCTTATGTCCAAATAACCTTCACTTATGTTTGTTAAAATTAGCAAAATTTGATTTAAATTCGTCAAACAAAATGGAGAGTTTGGTAACTGTTGTGTGAATCTGAGTTGGCTCTGGGATGTGCTAGAATTATGATGGATATGTGATTGAGGAAATTGTCTGTCCGCAGATTTTTGATAGAGATAGAAAATTGAGTTTTTATTTTGAAATAAAAAGATTTTAATACATCAAACACATCTGATCTAGCTTTCAAAAGGAATAGTCAGGTCATCCGAAAAAAATCATCAATAAAAGTGACCAAATAACGAAATTCTAATCTTGAGGTAACCGAAGACAGTCCCCAAATATCGGAATGCACCAGATGAAATGGAGCAGTGCTCCTCTTTTTTTCACTGGAAGGAAAAAGAACCTTATGATGTTTCCCAAGCTCACAAGCCTCATTGAAAATTACTCACTGGGGAAGAAATAGGAACAAATTCCCGCAACCTAGAAAGAGATGGATGTCCTAATCGACAGTGCCACTGAAAGGAAGTGTCAAGAGCAGAGGACACCTGGTATTTTTGGAAAGGCCCATCAACTAGGTAGTACAATCCGCCTGACTCACGATTGCCACCAATCTACTTTTTCGTCTGTAGATCCTGAAACACACAATAGGAAGGATAGAACGTCATTGAACAATTCAAAGAGTGAGTCAGAGAACTAATGGATAACAAACCAATAGGAAATTTTGGGACATAAAGAACATCTTGTAGAGTCAAAGACTGGGTATGAACAATCCCTTTTCCTGCAACAGAAGTGTGAGAGTCATCTGTCACATCCATTGGAGAATGTGTATTAGACAAGTATAGAGAAGAGAAAATAGAACGGCTACCTGTCATGTGACAAGAAGCTCCAGAATCTACAATCCATGATGAATTATTGTAAACAATAGAAGCACTACCAGATGTGGTGGCATAAAAAGATGAAGTAGATGCCAAGGAGCCTTTCAGTAGACGCTGGAAGGCCTCATACTCCTAGACCGACAATGTAGCTCCTTTTTCAGACAATGTCCTGTAGGTTGCTGATGCACCGACTGTTGTATAGACTTTGTAATAGATGATCGAGACTCACTGGAGGCTCTAAGATTAGCAATAAGATGCAGGCGTGAACCACTTTTTCCATACTTCTTCCAACAGAAATCTGATTGATGTCCGGTCTTGTTACACTGAGCATATGGTGACCCACATCCGCGGCCACGACTACGACTACGACCCCTAGCGGCAAGAGCAGAAGTACTACCAGACTCTCCCGTCTCAGTAGAAGTGGTCCCATTCAGGTTTAATCTGGTACTTGCTCGAAGAACATGAGAATACGCACTAGCCAAACTAGGAACGTGAGTATCAGCAAGCAAATTATCTCGAATGTGTCCGAGACCATCATCCATTCCAGACAAAAAATTTGCAACAATAAACTCTTCCTTCTATTTTTCCAACTACACAACATCAACAACAACTGGTTAGTATACCTTCAATT
Source organism: Zantedeschia hybrid cultivar (assembly GCA_030544215.1). Classification (NCBI taxonomy): domain Eukaryota; kingdom Viridiplantae; phylum Streptophyta; class Magnoliopsida; order Alismatales; family Araceae; genus Zantedeschia; species Zantedeschia hybrid cultivar. The sequence continues at coordinate 4,899,900 of JARZZO010000013.1, read as the reverse complement.
CGTTCCACAAACCTTGAACTTCAACAAAATATTGAGATATAGGTCTTACTTCCTGCTTGAGATTAAACAACTTGTAATATATATTACAAATATGAGATATATTATGCTCAACATAATATATTTCTTAAGTGCATCCCACATCTCCTTAGCAATCTCCAAAATGACAACAATATTAAAAATATTATGTTTACAGCTATTGTTCAAAATTGAAATCACCATTCAATCATCAACTTCCCATACATCATATGCCTTATTGTCCTCCTTGGTAGGTAGATCTTGTTTAATATGCTGAAGCTTCCGTGGAGAGAGCAACAAGAGGCGAAACGACCTCGCCCACTGGAGGTAATTAGTCTCATTCAACTTTGTAGAGGTGGCCAACATATGATATAACTTCCCGTTGGAGGTAAGGACGGGAGTGGAGTTTGTCGAATCCACCATTGCAACAATAAAAAATATGGTCAAAGCCTTTACTGCAACCAGAACAAAAGAGCACAAACCGGCCAGAATGTCTCACAGCAACAAACGGGTCAGCATATAGAAAAAAAAAAAGGAGACAAACAAATTCTTATGCATTGACCATCTCATAAAAAAATATGTGCTGACGAATCCTCTTAGAAGAAAGAGTCCCTCCCCCTTACTCCAAACTTAGAGCTACACCGACAAGATAGGAATACCCGCGTCGATGGGGGCAGAGGATGATGGGATCGGAGCTGGCGCATTACACCGGGACTGCAGCTACCATGCCAGCCCCTGACAGGGCCTCCACGCCTCTTCACGAACAAGGCGGGGGGTGGACTCAACAAGGGCGAACCCCCTCTTCCATGCTACGGCACGAGCCAACCCCTGGCAGGGCCTCCATGCCTCGGCACGAACAAGGCAGGGGTGGACTCAATAGGGGCGAATCCCCTCTTCCACGCTACGGCACGAGCTCCCCTCCACGCTCACCAAGCGCCCACGTGCACGACCAGGCGCCCACGGCACGACCAGGGGAGTCGGCCCCCTCTACAGCACGACCAGGCGAACCAGCCCCCTCCACGGCAAGACAAGGCACCCACGTGCCCTAGCAACACCAGGGAAGAGAGAGGGGAAAAGGGCATCGGAGGGGAAAGAGAGAGAGAGAGGGGGAAGAACCATGGGCGGTGGACATGGACGATAGCAGCGGCGGCAAGCGGTGGGTGGCGGGGCATATTGACACCCTAACCCATCGGTTAGTCTTTGATACCATATGATTGGGGAAAAATATTATGATTAATATTAATGAACAAAATTAGGAGTATATATACCTAGGTACACATAAGTTATACCTAAGGTACACAATAAGACCACAGTAACAAACATACCCCAAAATAATACCTATTCTAATAGGATAAATTAGAATAAGGCTAGAAATTAAGTATAAAAATGAAAAACATTAGGCTGCTCTTGGGATTGTTTAAGAATCAGTGTTGTGGCTACAAGATCTTGATTTGTTTTCTGATTTTGAGTCATGTTTTTACCCCAGCTTAGTGTGGTTGTCAAATAATCAACATATGCTGAACCATTGAACTTCATAATATTTTGAAACTGGCTGATGCCATGTTTTATTAATACAAAGAAGTCAGGGAATATACATATCATAATTCCATGTATGTATTAGACCTTTATGTCTCTTTAAGTGATTGTTTTGTCATTTTCCTACAATGTAAAGATGAAATCATGCCTTTTCTATTATATTCTCTGAGCATGAAATATTAAACATGTTCTGAAAATGCAATTATAAAAGAGCTGTGGGTTGACAAATATAAACCTTCTTCCATGGCCAAACTCGTTGTTCACAAAAAGAAGGTTTCTCCCCTATTGAAATTACTCCCATTGTGCTAACATGCTAGCTTCCTTTTTTGCATTGTTATACTTGTATTTTTTTATGTACTCATGAGTATATTGTGAACTTCATTTGGTGGTTAGGGATTACTTTCTCTGTATGTTATACCAAGTGCACCGACATTTTTACTTTAGTGCTTTTTAAGTGTTGCGCTTATTTTAAGTGCAAGCAAGATCACTCTGTTCAGATCCCAATGGTTTAGTACAAACTTCTTGTTTGAGGTCGTTAGCTCTTGGAAGGGAGCTCCTTTGATGTGCTGGTGTGAAATGGATGGTGATAACCAGTTGGTAGAGATCTGATTGATTGAAAATTTGGACACAAAATATTGCACAAGTCAATTGTCTTATGGATTTCCATGTTCTGGTCCATTGAGTTGGATGGGTTAATTGTGTGCATTGTTGAAGAACACATGGTAGTTGCAGCAGTAGGAACCCAATACCTATAAATATTGAATAAGCATGACGAAATTATCAAAGGAAAAGAAAATCAATGAAGAACAAAAAAATTACTATAAGAGGAATCAAACAAGTGATGGCAATGTCGAGCAAAAACAAAGGGAATGAGAGGAGAGCCTCATTTTAATAACATATGGTGACAATCAACCCTTGAGCCCCATGCCAGCATATGTAACTTGATTTGTTAGCGGAAAAAAAAAACAATAAGCTTATATAATACGAGGGGAATAGAAAAAATATTGGTGCAAGAAAATAAAATTCAATTGGCAAGTTGCCATCCATTTAGATGAGATTCTTCACCAATGTTGTCTGGGACATTACAACGATGGCTGAACCAACAAGAAATGAATTCACCTGAACAACACAACTCGAATGTCAGCATGCCCTGCCATCTTGAAGGCACTACACGAGAATCATATATGCACTTCCAAGATCCCTAAGTTCAATAACAATGATGTGTTGGCTTAAACTCACTCCTAAGTTCATTATGTGCTAATTTAGTTTGTTATTTTGTGTATCAGGTTGAGGAAGTAAGACTATATCAAGGATTTATTTGGTAGCTTCCAGCATGTTGATGGTGAACTTTTTTCCTTGGACAGGGATCATCATAATCATCTCTTCCTATTTACTTGTGATGAGCTCTAGCCTCCAGCTGTAGAGGCTTTGTAATCAATGTAAAAAATAGTTTTAGTGCCATTTGGTCGTACAAAGTTGAAGCTTGAGGCATTTGTATAAGACTTCAATCGTACCTTCCAACTCTGACATTGTGAAATGCCCTTAGCTATAAGCTCATGGTTTCCTATCAGAAATTGTTGGCATCTAACTCTACAAGCTGGTTGCGTGCTTTCATTTATCTTGTTATTGTGCTAATTATTCCTTTTTTTGCAATGTTAATTTGTATAATTGGTCAGAGGAATGTGATGTTATGGCTAATTTTGTTAGGTTCTATGTTCTTAGGCTCCTTTGGGTGATTCCGTCCAACAAGCTTGTCTTACTTGTTTTAAACTTGAATCTTGTTGTGTTTCTTGATGGGAACAGGGCAACACTGTTGTTGGTTTTCTGGTTAATTCTGTCATGTTGATCCCCCAATATAGGCGTTTCTTTGGGACCCATTATGACAAAAGAGAAAAAGCATAGATGATAATTGGTGGTGTTAATGAAGTTTGCATAGTTTTCTATTGAATTATTGTTATTGACCTCTGGAGGGGTTTGCATTTTGGGTTGTTATTCAAATAAGTTAGTCTAAGATGTAAGATTTTATGGCAGCAGAAGTTTTGGTAATTGCATGCCTTCTTAGGGGTGTCAAATGGGTTGGGTATGGGTCTAAATGTCCATACCCAATTTAATACTTAATGTAAATCGATTACTATATCTGTGAACTTATATTTAAATGTGTGCTAAGTTTTAGAATATGAAATAGAGAAAGTTCTAAGTATGTCGAGATGTATCTTCACTAAACCATAAGAGCTAATATATTTGAAATTTGTCATCACCAAAGTTAGAAGGACTTAGGATTTTTAGGATAATCACAAGGAATAACTCAACATGTTTCACCTTGAAAGGAACAATATCTATTTAGTTAAAATATTTTGAACCAAATCCACAAGGAGCTATAATTTTTCAAAAAATAAAAATAGAAGAAAATGTTAATAAAGCTATAATTCAGCTTGGTCATACTATTTACAACACTTTTTTATCAATCTTCACTGATGATGATTGTCAAGAAGTTGAATTTTATACTTCGATACTTGATAGAATGATTATCAAGGACATTGCTTATATTCCCTAATACACAGTAAAATTTAGTGAATATTTTTTCAAATTACCTTTAGATTTGCAAAAAAAATATTTGCAAACATATTTCAATAAGATTCCTTCACCAATGAATAAATCCTCAATTGTAAATTATCTAAAATATTTAGAAAATTTACAAGTAAAATCTGCTGAAATATTTCATGATTTATCTCATCGAATTGCTTTTGCTTATAATTTGCTTCATCAATGTTGTGGTAATGCTAGCATTCAAGCACAATTTGAATTCTTCAATTACCAGTCACCAACGTCCATGAAATCTACATGTAAGAAGTTGACAAAAACTTTTGACTTCCCACCTCTGCACAACAAGCATAGTGAACCCTCTAAAAAGCTATAAACAAAAAGAAAACGAAAAGTCCTTGTTATAAAAAGTACAAACAACATTTATACGATATAAACAAAAACCTTATAAATATAAAATCAAACCAAGTTCATATCAGAAAAAGAAAAAATATATTCGAAAGAAAAAATGAAGTAAAGATAAAAAAAGACTGCACTTGTTTCAAGTGTGGTAATAAAGGTCATTATGCTAATGAATGTTTTGCAAAACAACAAATAGCAAACATTCAAATTGAAAATACATAAGAATACCAAGTAATTCTTGGATATCAAATTACACATCTATCAAAAATAGAATATGGTAATAAAGGTCATTATGCTAATGAATGTTTTGCAAAACAACAAATAGCAAACATTCAAATTGAAAATACATAAGAATACCAAGTAATTCTTGGATATCAAATTACACATCTATCAAAAATAGAATATGAATTATCTTCAGTAAATGAATCTGAAGATGAAATATAATCTTTATCTTATGAAGGATCAGAAGAAACAAGTAACATTGAGTCAAGTGAATTAGATGTCTAATACTTCATAAATAAAACAAGAAAATCAAGAAGAAATTGAATACCAAAGTTTGTTCAATGTTAAAAGAAAAATTGGAATGTCTTTAAATAACAAATAGAAACATTACAAAAAGAGTTTAAAAGTGTGGTCTAGATCAACTTTACAAAATTTTATTCTTCAAAAAGTTAAATCCTTTAAAACGGGAATATATTTTTGAATCAGCGGAAGGCTCAATGCAAACTTCTGGGAATATGTAAAAATAATTATTAATACCTTTATTATCACATAAAAGAATCAAAGTATTACAAATAAAAGCTTATCAAAAAGGTTTTAGACATTTATATTTAGGTGCAACATAATTTTTCATTAGAGCCAATTTTAAAAAAGAAATTGACTCTCCACTTTTAGTTGTTCTATCATATAACATAATAATTTCATCACCTTCACACTCTGCTATTTGCATAGTAAGAGGAAATCTTTATAATGGTTTTGTAATATTTAGAGTTCAACCAAATTATGAAGTGGAACTTTCAATTAAAAATATGAAATATACTTTAAGTCTGTTTTGTAAATTAAAGAATATAAGATTTCTCCAAGATTCTAAACCACTTAATATTCAATGGAGATCCATTATGATTTTAACAAAAACTATAGAAACACCAATAAGAAAAATATATACTCTTAATACAAAACATATCAAGAGATCTAAATATAAAAACAATAGATTATTCTCAAATAAATCCTCATATTCCATCTTTATCTTCAATTGAAAGATTACCAAAAAAATAGTTAGAATCTAAATATAAGAACTAATTTAGAAAAGTTTACTACTAAACCTCAAATACTACAAATACAATGTGATAATATCATCATAGATAACCAATCAACATTATCAGTTAGACATTCGGTTAGCTTACCAGTTGAATATAAATCTCCTCTTAGAATTAAAGAGAAAGATATAATTCAGAATAACTAAAATTACCACTACTAGTTAATTGGAGAAATGTATCTGAATCATTGTCACATACATAAGTAAAACAAAAAGTACAAGAATACTTAAATTCTTTACCACAACTTTAATTTTCACAAACATCATCAAAAAGTAAAAATGTAAAGATTAATTGAATATATAGAAGAATAATGTAAGATTCAGGTAGCGATAGAATTGCTCGAACGAAAACCATATAACATGTATGCAATTCTAGATGTAAGAGCACAAAAAATATAATAAATCAAAAATCCGTTCCTCCTGAAGTAATTCAAGAAGGAAATCAATAATCTTTAGCAGGAATATCAAGACCAACAACGACATCTAAATATATTCCTATACTAAATATATTATTTACCAATTTCAAAGAAAAACCAAAATCATTTGTAACTAAAAATATTTTAGTATAAAAATATGTAGATTTACTATCCCTTATGTTCAACTCATTCAAGATGTAAATTTCAAAATTTATTTGCACCAAGATGCAAAAGTGCTATTTCTACAAGAGATATTGATTGTCCTATATATTCAGCACAAATGAATATAGAACAATTTGAAGAAATCTACATACAAAGTTTGAATGATGTTTTATCTTCAAATCCATTAAAATACATCTAGATAACTTTTGATTTTTAACCCCTTAACCCACTTATAACAACTACGAACTCTTCTCAACTTGAGAGTTAACTCAGATAACCCAACTTACTCAAAAAGGACAAAAAATGTTAGCAAAAGAAGAACAATCAATTGATTATTGCCCAATAAATATGAAAATTTAACAAATTATTAATAAATACCAATCACTTAATAACTTCCTCCTCTCAAATAAGTATTAACCATTTCTAATACTATTAAAAAATATCATACTATTAATAATAGAATTATTAATAATTCATCTTAACTAATCATTTTTAATTTCCATTCACCTATGAGACTTGCAGGAGGAAAAAGATCATTTGTCTCCTATTAGAGTCATAATTATCTTCATTAACAATGACTGTTTACATCATTCTCATTAGAAATGACTGTTATGGTTATATATATTAGGTCATTTAATAAATTGAAACTTCATACAATATATGTAACTAACTATTCTTTATTCTTTATTTGATGTCCAAAACTTTTGACCAGTTTTGAAAAGATTAAAACAGACAATACCTCACAAGGGTTAGATCGGATTGTTATAAAAAAGGTCGCCATCTTTGAGGGAAGTGATCAAGTTCATCATCCTTTGGCCAGATGCTATGTGTTGGAAGTAGGCAGTGTTTCTGTCCCCTTCCTTCACCCATCTCTCTCTTAATTTTTGCTTCTAATATATTTCCTCTTTTAGGAGGATGTCCCAATACTTAGCCTTAAGCCTTATTCTCATCTATCTATCATCCTCATCCAACAAACCAACTTCCTCCAAGGATCCAACCCATCAATATGGTGAAGCAACTTATTCTTGGCTTCTATAACTAGCGACAATCGAGAACCCCCCCCCTCCAACAGGAAAAAAAAAAGCACACATACACACAAAAGGAAAGGGCATGAGTGAAAGACTTCTAACTTTCTACTTAATAAAGCCATGGCCAACCTCCCATTGTCATGCTCATTCCAAACTTGCCTTAATTCCTCTATAAACCCTTCTTCCCTCAACTAGTACTTCTCTAACCTGAATATAGGCTTGTAGAACATTCTGGCACCAGGCTCGAGGAGAATGGGGTTGTGGTCTGTGGCATTAGAGACATGGATGTCGATTAGTGTTGTATTAGTAATAAACTCCTCAAAATCTTCCATAGCTCCAATAAGGTGAGAGTATCATACTTCTCCTCTACAAACATAGTGGCATTGAAATAACCCGCCATACACCACGATTTGTCAGCTAGCTAGTGAAAAGCCAAAAGTTCATCCCGAACTGTCTTCTTATCCTCTCTACCTTGAAGGCCATAACCCTCGGAAAAAATCCCAAATAAAATCATAATCTACGCAACAGAAGTGATCAAGACCCAATGCCTCCCCACCTCCTTCTCAACATAATCATTCCACAAGATCACAATGCCTTCAAAACTCCTAGATGCTGGAGAGAAAGTGCTGTAGGGGGGGGGGGGGAGAGAGAGAGAGCAAAAGAGATAGAGAGAGATGTAAAGAGGTTCAAAATAAGAAGAGAATTGGTGAGGACACCCAAGCTATAGTTCGATTCCACCCGGACTTCGTCTACAGTCGTCGGAGGGCTCTTCCGGCATCCTTGTGGCTTGGAGAGTAGTCAGGGCCTATATGAGGCATGGAGACACATTTATTTGCATTTATTAGGTCCATTTATGGTCTATTATGCATTTTTTTACTTTCTAGGATTTTTAGGTGCGTGGATTGTAACGGTAGAGGATGGGAAGCTTTAGGGTCAGGAGTACAGATCTAGCCTATATATCTATGTATGCTATTTCAGAATGGGATGATGAAATTTGAAGAAAAAAAAAAATCCTATTGTGCGTTTTGGCTTCTGCAAGAGACACCCCCCCCCCCCCCCCCCCCCCCGCTTCGGTGCGACACCGGAGGCTACCTGTCGGTGCGATGCCGGCCAATCCCCATACTCCTCCCGCTTCCTGCCCTTAGCCGTATCGATCGTCCTCCGATCCCGCTCCCCTCCTCTCTCCCTCAACTCTACCGCAACAGCCGAAGAAGAAGAAGAAGACGGTTGAGGAGTCGGCGGTTCCGGCCCCGCTATCATCCCCGGCGACCACCGGCCTTGTTGCTGCCGTCACCTCCCTCCGCAGCCACCTTCACCACCGCCGACATTGCTGGTGCGCCCTAATAGAATTGGGTGGCCTCAAAGCCAATCATTGTACATTCTAGTTCAGATTATTAATAAAGACAATTATTTCTTCATTTATAGTTCTCGCAAATTAACTATCATAATGAAGGTCCATAGACAAATGTATGGGATATTGAATCATGATGAGATCATGATAGTGAGATCAATATTCGTAGTCACTTGTCTTAAATTGTTCTCGATCATAGGATATTTAAGATGGACATTAAATATCTGTTAAGATCGACACAAGTTATTTTTGCTCATACGATGAGGGTGAATGATCTTACATTCACTCGTGTGGTGACACTAAGACAAACTTGTGGGTGCTCATTAGAGAATGAGTTCACTGAATAGATCCGAATAAGAATTCTTGGATGGTAATTATACCTATTAGTCAACCAGGGAATTCAATCGTTGCAGTAGCACAATTGGTCCTTTGACCTGAGTCACCAATGATACCTTGTTTGTAGACCATTGTGTCTTGATTCTCTGACTTGTAGATTTTAACCATTAAGTCCACGATAGTCAGTCTCTCAGATACAGTGGAAAGCTTGCGAAGGTAATTGAGTGAACAACAGGGGATCACTCACTCTTGGTATAAGATTGGAGAGAGAATGTCCTATGGATGTGTACACAGAAATCCCTGGCCAGGGTCAAATGAAAGAGATGTCTTTCTAGAAATTAACTGAGTACTGGAATCCATCTAAATAATGCGATAGAGGGTTTGATTGTAAAACCATACCCTTGCATTATTGGGACATTGGATGAGTAAATGATTTTATCTGTGCGGTATCTACAAACGGAAAGGTTCAAATAAAGGAAACAGTATCCCTTATAGCTTTTGGGATCATGAGGTAGTGTTTGGTGCCATTCATGGTCAGAAGGTCAAGTGGATTAATCATCAGATGATGAACCACTTATTTATTGAATTAATTATTTAACATATGATGTTTAAATATTAATTAATAAATATTAAATTTAGAATTAGTTCTATGTTTAATGGGCCTGAAACCGAACTGATATATGGGCCTAGAGGGTCACACACATAAGAGTTCTCGTTAGACGGTGAGAGATGTTAAATATTATGGTTATCTGGGTTTTTGTGAAAAGCCGCAGGATAAACATAAATATTTAATGGAGAATTATCCAAGGCCAACCTCTTGGATAATCATGAGAATTAATCTTTGTGGTTATCCTTATTTCTTATATAAGGAGGCCAAGGGGAGGGGTGGATGGAGTTGGACGTACACAACCACTTCTTGGAGTTTCTCTCTCCTCTCTCTCTCTCCTTCTCTCTCTTGAGAAAGATCTCTCTCTCTCTCTCCGCGCATGGTGGATTTGAGATCGGGTCGAAGTACTCAAGCTGAGGAGGAAATCGCGTCTGCGTCGGGAGCTCGTGTGGATACCTCTGGAGATTGTGCGTGTGCACAATTACCGAATCGGTTGAATCCACGGGAGATTCGAAACCCTGCAAAGGTGAAGAACAGTCCTTCCCACGTAATTTAATTATTGTCCGTTTTACAATCCCAGCAACCGATACATTGGAATCGACTTTATATTTCCGCTACATTTTAGGCGATTCCTTACACGCCCACCCCCCCCCTCGGCATAGTCGCTGACGTCGCCAAGCCCCGTCGGAGCCCCGCCGCTGCCACTCGAGCCCTGCCGCTGGCCCCACCGTCGTTGCCTGCCGCTGGCCCTGCCGTTGCTGCCTTCTGCTAGCCCTGCCGTCGCCACCGACGTGAGCGCTAGCTGCCGCCCGTCCGCCTTCGCTACCGTTCCCATCCCACCACCATCGCACCCTCTCCTTATGCTCTTTCTATTATGGTTAGGGAGAGGAAGAAGGAGGGGCACGAGAAGGGCACGGGTCACAGAAAAAAAAAAAGGGGGTCAACACCCTTTAAAGGTGCTACCTAGTCAAACTAGGTTCAACCTGACCCTAGTTTGAATAAGGTCAAGTCCCATCCAGGTTCAGTCCAAACCATAGTTGATCCCAAGACTCCTAGTTCTAATTATAAGTGGTCTAAGCCACCTGGCTCAGCCTTGGTCCCAACCCAGGGTCAATTTGGGTCAAGCCAGGTCCAATGTAATGCACCCGACAATGCAATAGGTGTTTTTATCGCACCGCCAGCACCACGATCTTGTTCGTGCTCCGATTTGCGTGCCGTCTGCGTTATTGGATTCGTCTTGACGAGACCATCCCAAATCCAAAGTGCTGCATCTCTGACTTGTCTTATTTTGCGTGCCACTTCAGCACACATACCGATGACCTACATCGCGCATCCCGAGGCCCATGCCAGTCGCCTCGATTTGCGTGCCAACCTCCCTGTACTGATTTTGCAGCAACCAGCGTCCCGACTTGCCTCGTTTTGCATGCCACTTTTACACGCATACCGAGGATTCCGATTCGCGCATCCTGAGACCCATGTCAACCACCTCGATTTGCGTGCCAGCATCCTAGCGTGCCAATTTTGCAGAACGCTTATTGAGGCACCCGGAACGTCCCCCGCCGCGGCTGTGGGCTTCGGGCGAGGGTTCCTCTCCGTTCGTCTTAGCACTGTGGCGATTCAGAAAGGGGGGGTTAGAATTTAAAGTGTGATCGCCAGGAGCATTACCTCTCGGTCCCTGTGCTCCGCAGGATGGTGAGGATGTGATCGCGTTCTGTGGGAGCGGGAGATGCTGGTTCCTCCTTCTCTTCCTCCGGCCGGCCAGAGGAAGAGAACCCGGTACTCTATACGCGTGAATGTGGTAAGGATCCCCTGAAAATAATAAACAAAATACAGAATAACCCGATTAGGAATATTTGGTGCAGGATCTACTCATAAAGATGTAAAAAACTAACTAAAATCAGAGGGGAACGCACCGGATAGGTGGTAGGGAGGGAAGGTGACCATGTGTTATGGCCACCCACCTCCCGTTTTTTTTTTAAACCTCTGTGCGGGGGTAAGAATCACTAGGTCATCTTACGTGCATGCATGCAAATGAAGGGGAGTTGTGTGTGTGAAGAGTGAAGTGGTATTAATGATGCAATGGAATGAATAAGAAAGAGTAAAAAGGGAAAGGTTAGAAAGACAAGCCCGTTTCGGGATGCAGCATAAGCCTTCCCTCTTGGAGACTCCTTGCCAACTTCCTCAAGCCTTTCTCCAGGAAGTCCTCCTCCGGGAATCCTTCAGAATCCTTTAACTCCAAAATCTTTTTCTCCAAATCCTCCTTTTAACCCGAAGTCCTTAACCCCATGCTCGAGAGGATGTGGGGGGTTTAAATAGGCGGAGGAAAAAAAGGGGAGAAAACAGGGGTCTAAATGCCCGTAAATCACCCTTCAACCAATAGGGAGTGGTCAAGGGTTAGAGGTAGTGGACGCGACAGTCGCCGAAGTGGGGAGTGGTCGGAGTAGTGGGGGACGAGGGCGGCGAGTAGAGGAGATCATGGGGAAGACGGAGTCAAGGGGTTGGTTAAGGAGTGGACGGCCAGGTGACATGCCTTCCATTCTTGTGGTGGAAGGCGGCCGGGCTGGCCTTCGAAGGGGGTGGAAGGCGAGGGGTGGCCTTCGAAGGAGGCGGAAGGCAAGGGGTGGCCTTCGAAGGTGGTGGAAGGCAAGGGAGCTGGCCTTCCACGAAAAGATGGTGAAAAGTGAAAAAGGCGGCTAAAACGGTGGAAGGCGAGGTAGCTGGCCTTCGAAGGGGGTAGAAGGCGGGGGGTGGCCTTTGAAGGCGGTGGAAGGCAAGGGGGCTGGCCTTCCACAAAGAGATGAAAAAGGTGGCCAAAAGGGTGGAAGGCGAGGTAGCTGGCCTTCGAAGGGGGTGGAAGGCGGGGGGTGGCCTTCGAAGGGGTTGGAAGGCGGACCGCCTGGCCTTCCACGAAGAGGGTGGCTAGAGTCCGGTTTTGGTTAATGGGCCTAGCTGGTAGTGGGCTGTGATGGCTAAAATGAGGGGATTTTGATGATGAAGGGCCAATGATGGGTTGGGTTCATGACCAAAAGGGTGGTCCAAAATCGGTGTCTACACTTACCAGCGACATACGTGCTGCCGATGACCTATCAGCTACTGTGATTACCACCCCGGATCATTTTATTGTAGCCTTTTACCTCCCTGCGAGGAGTGGGCCATTATTTTATTATATTTGTAGGGTGGTACACAAGCCCCGGGTGATCTTCTCCCACGCACTAGCGTGGAGGTACGTGCTAGCCCTCTCACCATGATTTTCTTGTCACGTATTTGCTTTTATTTGCCGCCGAATCGTGAAATAGGACCTATCCCGTGATTCATCATCACTGTTGGCTGTGAGTGTGTTATACCGATCCCGGGTTCCGACAGAACTTTGGGTGAATTTAATTCCTAGACTTGTGGTAGTTCCTCAACTCTCAAACGGTCCCACATTTCCACATCGCGAGAGGGACGGTTAATGTAAGGATTGAGGTTTCGGATCCGGTTATCGGGTCAGTTTCGGGGTCGGACCTCTTGGTTTGGGCCCTTGTGGGGCTGGGGCATGGGTTCCAGTTTCGTATCGAGCTTGCTCGACGCGGTTCAAACGGCGTCTGTCGAAGTGAACGCGTTTTAGATTGTGCCATGTGGGCGCCACGTGGGTTGGTTTTGGGCCGCGAGAGTACGGCCCCGGTCATATCGTCTGTTTTGTACCACTGCCACCACCATCTCCTTTACAACGTATCTCTCTCCGGACGACGGCCGACGTCCCGATGGAGTGACGACGTCCATGGTGGTTACGACGGCGGCTTGTAGCGTGGCAGTTTGGTGGCTAGGAGTTTGGAGGAGTTCAAGTAACCGATAGGGTGACGATCCCCGTTGTATTTTGTTTAAAACCCTATTTTTTCCCGCTTTTGGAGCATGTTTAAGGGATCTTTGGGGCGAAAATGTTAACCTTGTAAATGAGGAATGAAGGGCTTTTAATGGGAATTTTGATTTTCCTCCTCCCTGTTTGTGTTATGTTTTTATGTGATTTGGGGAGAAATCCCTTTTTTTTTAACTCGGGGAAGGCCAGCAGGGGAACCTGTTGGCAAACGCTAAATGGCATCTTGGGAGAGCGACGCCTTTTTGAATGGCAGCTGCCCCCAACGACGCGATTTAGCCCGGTTCATCCCGAGCCATGATTCTGTTTCTATCGTTAATAGGCGACTAGGAACAGCGACGCCTTTTAAAAGGTGGCTATATTGCACGACGAGATTTAGGCCATATTCCGAGGTTCGTTTTCACATGAACCAGTTTAGGAGTCTTGAATGACGTCAGCCTTGGGCAACGCGATTCAAGACAGAATCTCATTAATTCCTGCAATTAACATGTGTTTACATTGATAGATAGTTTGGTTAATTGCATGTTTGAGATCATATTTGAGGACGATGATTTCTACGTGATCGGATCGCACCGTATTGCGTTTTGTGCGATCATGGACCTAAAGTGACAGTTGTTAGCGCTTAGGCACCCTGTGTCGGTGTGGGAGTGATCGGGTGGCGCCTAGAGAGAGGGTCACCTGGTGTACCCCGGGGTATAGGTAGTACCGGTGTGGGAGTGGTACATTCGGAGGGTTACTCGTGCTGGGAGAAGCAGAACCACCTTGAGCCAGGTCAGGCCAGAGTAGCCAGTGTGCTATTCGAGGGGTTGCTGTTTGGTCTCAGCGGGTCGGTGTTTTCTGCATTCGGCCGTGTGACTTATGTGTTTAGCCGAGACGCTAGTTGTGGACTCCGTAGTAGTGTGGTTTCATAATCGTGCATATTACTGATATAAATGCATGTGTTTTATATCGAAATCTAGAAATTGTGTTACTACTTTATTTAGTTAAATTGCCTATATTTGTGTATTGCACTTGTGGGTGTGTGAGTAGGTGGTGGAGATCGAAGGATCCCTACTGAGTCTTTTTGATGAGACTCACCCCTGCGGTTTTCAGGTGAGGGTTCCAGGCAGGCGTAGCGAGGAGAGTGTTGCCTTGGGTTGCGCGCCAGCAGCCGCTGTTCCGGGGTATGCCTCGATGTAGTTGTTATTTCCTTTTTTGGCCTATACGCTTAATTATTTCTTTTATGTTAGAGTATGTAATTAATTTCTAAGTCAAGTCGAATTGTAATAATTTTTAATTTCTGCTCTTCCCTTACAATTCGATGTGATGTGGATGTTTAGCTTAGTTTATCATTTACTTTTCAGACTTATCGAGATCCTGATTTGGCTCCAAATTTAATGATTCGGTACTCATTTAGTAATCGGATCCCCGATTATAGGGTGGCAGGTCGTTACAGTTGGTATCAGAGCCTTCGGTTTGGCAAATAGATGAGTAACTAGGTTAAATATTGTAGTTTTGGCAAATAATTACAATATCCCGTACAGGCACAGCGATAGTATAGGTTTTGGGATTCTAATTAGAATTTTTTGATTTTTGTGATTGAAGGCGATTAGATGGCTCCTAGGAAGAGGGTGCCAGTTATTAGGGAGCGGGGAGATGTCCCTAGTGGATCTGAGGCCGGTAGGCCGAATAGGGAGCGTTTCATGGAGGCCATGATGGACAAGATGGCTAGATACCAGACTCGAGACCTTAGTGAGAGTTCTAGTACTCGGGGAGGGCCTTCAGCTGCTCTGGAGAGGTTCCTGAAGCTGAAGCCGCCTCATTTTACCGATCGCTCTGACCCTGATGAGGCCGTTCATTGGTTGAGGGAGTTGGAGAAGACTTTTGATACCATGGATTCTGCAGCAGTTGAGAGGACTCCATTGGCTACCTTCATGTTGAAGGATAATGCCTATGACTGGTGGACCACTTTGAAGAGTTTGTCTTATGTGGATAGGAGTCTCAGGGAGATTCCATGGGAGACATTTGTGAAGGAATTCAATGCACAGTACTTCCCTAGGCATGTCCAGAAGGCCAAGGAAAGGGAATTTATGGAGTTGACCCAAGGAAGCATGACTGTGCTTGAGTACCAGATGAAGTTTGTTTTTCTTGGGAGGTTTGTGCCTTTTATTTCAAGAGATGAGGAGCGTCGGACTGAGAGGTTTGTGGATGGACTAAGGTCCAATTTGAGGAGTTTTGTGACATCCCACTATTGTACGGACTTGGCATCGGTGGTTAGGTATGCCGCGGCAGTAGAGGCACAACATGATCAGTCAGCTCGGGAGAGGGGACTGACTACTCAGGGGCCAGCATATGGCAAGGGAAAGATAGCAGCAGCAGTAGCTCCTTCGTCCGGATCAGGATTGTCTTTACTCGGCTCGAGATTCAGGAGGTTCTTTCGAGGTGGTGGCTACAGCAGTGGCAACAGTGGTAGTAGTAGACCCAGACAGAGCCAACAGAGTCAGTCGGTGTCCAGCGCTCAGCAGGAGGCAGCTCAGAGACTTCCGACAGTTTGTCGTCATTGCAGTAGTACTCACGGTGGGACTCATTGTCCTGCATTTTCTGGGAGGTGTTACACTTGTGGCCAGCAGGGCCATTTGGCGAGGTATTGTCCGCAGGGGCATGGTCAGGGGCAGGGACCAGGTGGTCAGAAGAAGCCGAGGACCCAGGGGAGTGTTCTAGCTATCATTAGGAAGGAGGCTCGTACGTCCAACTTGGTGGAAGGTACACTTTCTGTCCTTGGGAACTCTGCGCATGTGTTGATTGATTCGGGTACTTCGTATTCTTTTATTTCTGAGCAGTTCGTAGATATTCAATCTGCACTCGTTAATGAGATATCTGATGGACTGATAGTAGAGGTTCCTTTCGGGGATTTCATGTTGAGTTATAATTGTTGGAGTGAGCTTCCCTCGACCATTAAGGGTCATCAGTTGCCTGCCCAGTTAGTCGTGCTTGCCATTCGCGACTTTGATGTCATCTTGGGCATGGACTGGTTGGAGGCTTATTACGCCGAGGTGGACTGCCACAGGAAGAGGGTGCGTTTCTCTATTCCGGACATCCCGACCTTCTATTTCCAAGGTATTAGGCTCTCTTCTCGTGGTATTATGATGGATTGAACATGAAGTTATAACTCACTCTTATTGGCAGAGTGATTAAATCTCAAATGATTCATTCCAATCAATGGAATTGACGCGGAACGTCGGCGACGCGGTGGGTCGAAGGCAGGAGGGACGACACGAGCACGGGCCTCACGCGCACGGCCTCTCACCGGAACCTCTCTCAGGCGACCTCCGTAGAGGGACGGGCTCTCATCTCACACTATGAGGAGGGGAGTGAACACAATAACACAAATTTCTCATTCATTCTAGCATGCCTACAAGGGAAGAGATGACCCCTTTATATAGGGAAGGGCATATCTTGGTCAAGACAAGAATGACCTCATTAAAACGAAGAAATACCAAACATGTCCTAGGGGTAGGAAATGATAGCAATAACCTTTAAGGCTAGACTAAAATAAAATACATAACTAGACTCGATCCTAGATAAGGAGCTTGTCGCCAAGACACAAAGACGTCTGCGTAGCATGTGCTCGTTGTCTGCTCTTTTGCTGTTCGGTGTCCCCACCAACTCTCCTGAGGTGCTGGGAACTCGACCCCGTCGAGTAAGGGTCCACGCCGCTCTGGTAGAGCTCAAGAAGGTCTGGATGGAGGAGTTGTAAGTCCTCTCAGCTGATCCACGTGTCTTCGGATGGTGGCCGATCTCGCCAGCGGACAAGGAAGCGCTGATACTCCCTGCTCTTGGTGGTGATTACTTGTTCATCCAGTATTCGCTCAATTTGCTCGCGCCGTGCAGGGGGTGGAGCTGGTGGACACTCCGTAGGGGGGTCGCTCTCCCAAATGGATCACTAGGAATTGCTGTGGACTCCTTGTAAGCTACAAGGTCTGCCACGTTAAATGTGGGACTGATCCCATAGTCTGTCGGTAAGTCCACAACATAAGCATTCGACCCGATCCTTTTTAGGATCCGGAATGGGCCAGCACCACGGGCTTACAGCTTTTTAACGACCCCTGAGGGGAATCATTCAGGCCGCATCCTGACCATGACAAGGTCACCCTCCTGAAATTCCTGCACTCGTCTGTGAGCATCAACCAATCTTTTGTAGAACTTGTTGCTCTCATCAATTTGCTTGCTAATGTGCTTGTGTAGATCGTGAATATGTTGGGCAAATGACTCAGCCGACTCAAAGATGCGAGCATGCAAGGGAAGGGGAATGAGATCCACAGGCTGGTTGGGCTTGTATCCATGCACAACTTCAAAAGGGCTCATCCCGGTGGTCCTATTGACTGAACTATTATAGGCGAACTCATCTCGGGGCAAGATCGGATCCCATGTCCCTGTGTGCTCCCCTACTAAGCACATCAAAAGGTTCCCTAGGCTTCTGTTGACCACCTCGGTTTGGCCATCAGTTTGAGGGTGATAGGCAGTAGAAAACTTGAGTAGGGTGCGTACTCGGTGCCAAAGGGTCTTCCAAAAGTAGCTGGTAAATCTCACATCCCTATCTGAGACTATGGTCTTGGGAAGACCATGTAAACGGACAACCTCATCAAAGAAAAGACAAGCCACCCTAGATGCACCTGAAGTTTTGGAGCAAGGGATGAAGTGGGCCATTTTCGAGAACCGATCAACCACTACGAAGATGGAGTCATACTTACGAGGGCTCCGTGGTAGGCTAAGCACAAAATCCATACTCACGTCCTACCAAAGACGATCAAGGATGGGAAGGGGAGTGGAGAGGCCAGTGTTCTGGCGTTTTTGCTTGGCAGTAGCGCAAGTACGGCACTGGGCCACTAAACGAGCTACATTGCGCTTTAGGCTTGGCCAATAGAATCGGCTTTCAACAGCCTCAATGGTTTTGTTTCGACCAAAGTGCCCACCTAGACCGCCCGCATGTACCTCCCAAATTAAAAATTTGCGAATGGAGGTGCGTGGCACACAAAGCTGCTGACCTCTAAATAAGTATCCATTCTGCAGTAGATACTCACTCATACCCCTAGAGGATCCGGCTTTAAGCGTGGTATAGATCTCTCCAAAATTAGGACATCCCTCATACAAATCCTTGAGTTTATAAAACCCAGTCACCTCAACACTCATGATGGAAAGAAGGGATACTCGTCGACTGAGGGCATTTGCAACCCTATTCTCGACTCTCGCCTTGTGCTTCAGCACAAAAGTGTAGGCCTGCAAGAACTCTATCCATCGACCTGTAAGGAACCGCCATGAACGCAGCGGAAATAAAAATGATTCTATTGTATCGGTTGCTGGGGTCGTAAAACGGACATTAAAATCTAAGCGGGAAGAACAGTTCTTCACATTTGCGGGGTTTCGAATCTCCCGTGGATGATGCCGACTCGGTAATCGCGCACGCGCACGATCTCTAGAGGTATCCACACGAGTTCCCGCAGCAGACGCGATTTCTTCCTCCGCTTGAGTGCTCCGACCAGATCTCAAATCCACCATGCGCGGAGAGAGACAGATCCACTCCAAGAGAGAGAGAAGGAGAAAGAGAGAGGAGAGAGAGAATCTGGGGAGTAAAATTCGTGCAACCAACTTTTTACCCCTCCCCCTTGGCCCTCCTTATATAGAAATAAGGATAAGCACAAGAGTTAATCCTCATGATTATCCAAGAGTTTGGCCTTGGATAATTCTCCATTAAATCTTCATGTTTATCCTGCAGCTTTTCACAAAAACTCAGATAAGTATGAAATTTAACATCTCTCACCATCTGACGAGAACTCTTATGTGTGTGACCCTCTAGGCCTATATATCAGTCCGGTTGCAGACCCATTAAACTTAGAACTGTTTCTTGAGTTTAATATTTATTAATTAACATTTAAACATCATATGTTAAATGATTAATTTAATAAACAAGTAAATTATCATCCGATGATTAATTCACTTGGCCTTCTGATCATGAACAGCACCAAACACTACCTCATGATCCCAGAAGATATAAGGGATATTGTTCCCTTCAATTGAACCTTTCCGTCTGCAGATACCGCACAGATATAATCCTTCACTCATGCAATGTCCCAATAACGCAAGGGTATGGTTTTATAGTCAAACCCTCTATCGCATTATCCAGATGGATTCCAGTACACAGTTAATATCTAGAAAGACATCTCTTTCATTTGACCCTGGCCAGGGATTTCTGTGTACACATCCCTGGGACATTCTCTCTCCAGTCTTATACCAAGAGTGAGTGATCCCTTGTTGTTCACTCAATTACCTTCGCAAGCTTTTCACTGTATCTGAAAGACCGATTATGGTGGACTTAATGGTTAAAGTCCACGAGTCAGAGAATCAAGATACAATGGTCCACAAACAAGGTATCATTAGTGACTCAGGTCAAAGGACCAACTGTGCTACTGCAACGATTGAATTCCCTGGTTGACTAATAGGTATAATTACCATCCAGGAATTCTTATTTGGGTCTGTTCAGTGAACTCATTCTCTAATGAGCACCCACTTGTTTGTCTTAGTGTCACCACACGAGTGAATGTGAGATCATTCACCCTCATCATATGAGCAGACATAACTTGTGTCGATCTTATCGGATATTTAATGTCCATCTCAAATATCCTATGATCGAGAACTATTTAAGATAATTGCCTTAGGATATTGATCTCACTATCATGATCTCATCATGATTCAATATCCCATACATTTGTCTATGGACCTTCATTACGATAGTCGTTTGTGAGAATTATTAAATGAAGAAATGATTACCTTTATTAATAATCTGAACTAGAATGTACAATGATTGGCTTTAAGGCCACCCAATTCTAACATTCTCTCACTTGGACTATAGCCAATCACCCATGTGTCTAAGTCCCATAGACTTAAGGTGACATTCTAAATTGTTTTGAGACGATGGCTTAGTCAAGGGATCTGCTACATTATCTTCAGATGAGACTTTCTCAACTACTATATCTCCTCGGGCGATGATCTCACGAATCAGATGAAATCGCCTCAGAATGTGCTTTGACTTCTGATGTGATCTGGGCTCCTTCGCTTGAGCTATTGCCCCATTGTTGTCACACAATAATAGAACAGGATCTGAAATGCTTGGAACGACTCCAAGCGCCGAGATGAACTTCTTCATCCAAACCGCCTCCTTGGCCGCTTCAGCTGCAGCAATGTATTCTGCTTCGATCGTCGAATCTGCAGTTGTTTCTTGTTTGGAACTCTTCCAACTTACTGCACCTCCATTTAACATGAACACAAATCCAGACACGGATTTGCTGTCATCCATATCCGACTGGAAACTCGAGTCAGTAAATCCTCGAAGTTCCAAGTCGTTTCCTCCATAAACGAGAAATAGATCCTTAGTTCCTCTCAAGTATCTAAGGATGCATTTCACCGCCTTCCAGTGTTCCTCACCTGGATCAGCCTGATATCTACTAGTGACACTTAGTGGATGTGCCACATCAAGCCTAGTACATAGCATTGCATACATGATAGATCCTATTGCCGAGGCATAAGGAACTCTATCCATGTATGCTCTCTCTTCAGGTGTCTTGGGAGACATTTCTTTAGAGAGATAAATTCCATGCCTCATTGGAACGAGGCCTCTCTTGGAATTTTCCATGCCAAACCTTTTGACTATAGTATCTATGTACATAGATTGGGATAATCCAAGTATCCTCTTGGACCTATCTCTATAAATCCTTATTCCCAGAATATAGGATGCTTCTCCCAAATCTTTCATGGAGAAGTTTTTGGATAACCAAGCCTTTACTGATGACAACATTCCTACATCATTCCCAATGAGTAGAATGTCATCAACATAAAGTACCAAAAAGGTAACTGCGCTCCCACTAACCTTTTTGTATACACAAGGTTCATCTTCATTCCTAATGAAGTCATAAGATTTGATTGCTTCATCAAATCTTAAGTTCCAAGTTCGGGATGCCTGCTTTAATCCATAGATGGATCTTTGCAGCTTGCATACCTTGCTTGAATGCTCTTTGGAAGTGAATCCTTCAGGTTGTATCATATACACCTTTTTCTTGAAGGTTCCCGTTAAGGAATGCTGTTTTCACATCCATTTGCCATATTTCATAATATAGAATGCGGCGATAGCAAGAAGTATTCTGATTGACTTAATCATGGCAACTGGAGAAAAGGTTTCGTCATAGTCAATGCCTTGCCTTTGACGATATCCTTTCGCTACCAACCTTGCCTTGTATGTGTCAATATGTCCATCTGCCCCGATCTTTCTTTTAAAGATCCATTTACTGCCAATAGGTACCATACCTTCTGGCAGATCAACCAAGTTCCAAACTTGGTTGGCATACATGGACTGAATTTCAGAATCCATTGCCTCTTGCCATTTTTCTGATTCTTGACTATTTATGGCTTCTAGGTAGGTTTGAGGATCATCATCCTCATTTAAGTGCACTTTTGGCTTGCCATCATCGAAATGTCCAACATATCTTTCAGGCTGCTTAGGCACTCTACCTGATCTGCGAACCTTTTGTGTATCATCTTGAACAAGTTCTTGAGTCAATGGTTCAGTAGATGAACCAGTGTTGATTTGTGAGTCTAGAATTTCTTTCAGTTCTATCTTGCTCCCACTGTCTTCTTTTGAAAGATATTCTTTCTCTAAGAAGACAGCTCTTTTTGCGACAAACACCCTTTGATCGCTGGGCTGATAGAAGTAATATCCAAAACTCTCTTTTAGATATCCCACAAATTTACATTTCTCTGTCCTGGAATCCAGTTTGTCTGGATCATGTCTTTTGACATGTGCAGGACAACCCCAGACTCTAACATGCTTAAAGTCTAGTTTCTTTCCTTTCCATATCTCATATGGAGTGGAAGGTACTGACTTACTGGGAACTTTGTTCAACAGATATGCAGCAGTCAACAGTGCATATCCCCATAAAGAGATTGGAAGTTTGGCATAACTCATCATGGATCGTACCATATCTAATAGAGTACGATTTCTCCTTTCCGATACACCATTTAACTGAGGTGTATAGGGAGGAGTCCAATGAGACAAAATACTATTATCCTTAAGATATTCTGTGAATTCTGTACTTAAGTATTCACCCCCTCGATCTGATCGAAGAGTTTTAATACTCTTTCTAGTCTGGTTCTCAACTTCGTTTTTAAACCCTTTAAATTTCTCAAAGACTTCTGACTTATATTTCATTAAATATATGTAGCCATATCTTGAGAAATCATCTGTAAATGAAACAAAGTATGAGTAACCACCCATAGCATGAGTGGACATTGGACCACATACATCACTATGTATTAGTTCCAATAAGTCCTTAACTCTTTCTCCATGTCCTGAGAATGGAGCTTTGGTCATCTTTCCCATGAGACAAGCTTCACAGGTTGCAAATGATTCATAATCAAATAGATCCATTCTCTTGCAACCTTATGATCATGTTCTCATTTATATGACCTAGCCTACAATGCCATAGGTACGATTTATTCACATCCTTATCTAAGCGTTCAAGAGAATTATTTACCAGACAAACATCATATAAAATATCAAGTAAATATAATCCATTCAATAAATATCCAGAAGCAAACAATTTGTCTCCTTGATAAATTGAACAACCTTTATTCTCTAGCTTCATAGAATATCCTTGTCTATCTAAACATGAAATAGATATGATATTCCTAATAATGGTTGGAACATAATAACAATCTATCAGTTCCAAAGAGTCTCCTGACGGCATCTGAAGTCTTGCTGTCCCCACAGCTAACGCAGCAACTTTTGCTCCATTCCCGAGCCTCAGATCCACGTCTCCACGGTTCAATCTTCTTTTACTTGTTAACACCTGCAAGTTATTGCAGATATGAGAAACACATCCTGTATGTAATACCCAGGATGTTGATTCTCTATAAGACAAGTTAAGATCGATCATGAGAATACCTGAAGCTTCACCAAGCTTCTCCTTTACTTTTTCTGCAAGATAAATCTTGCAGTTTCTCTTCCAATGACCTTCTTTATGGCAGTGGAAACACTGACCTTTATCATTGACTTTAGCTTTGTCCTTTTGTGCCGCCGGTTTGCTTTTCACTAGCTTCTTAGGCTTACCTTTCTTAAAGGTCTGTCCAGCTTTTCTTTTCTTGTTGGTCTTACCAACAAGCATTACATTTGGCTTATCTTTCTGGATAGTGCCTTCTGCTGTCTTCAACATGTTGAGCAGCTCAGCCAGTGAAACTTCAATTTTGTTCATATTGAAGTTGATAATGAATTGTGAAAATGAATCTGGAAGGGACTGTAGGATTAAGTCGATGCTCAGGTCATTGTTCATAACAAAGCCGAGAACTACAAGTCTCTCAATCCATTCTATCATCTTGAGCACATGAGTTTGCACAGATGTGCCCTCGCTCATTCTGGTCCTGAACAATTTCTTAGATATCTCGTATCTTTCTGTTCTGATTGTTCACCAAACAACTCTTGTAGGTGATTCAGAATGGTCTTAGGTTCCATGTTATCATGCTGTCGCTGCAGTTCATTGTTCATTGAACCGAGCATATAACACTGGACCTTGACAGAGTCCTCCTTCCAATTTTCAAACATCATTAATTCATCTTCGTTAGCATTATTACCGGGTTGCACTGGATCTGGTTGATCCAGGACATATGCTAGTTTTTCACACCTGAGGACAATCTTCAGGTTGCGTAACCAGTCAATGTAATTTGGTCCCGTGAGTTTGTTTGCATCAAGTATGCAACGGAGGGGGTTAGGTGACGACATAGCGACCTACATAGAAATATATAAAATGAGCAGATAGTTCTTAAAATCAGATTTAGGACTTTTAATCTAGATTTATGCTCCCACTATTTTTCAGCGATCTGTATGACCCTCTAAGATACAGAACGGGAGATTCCGGTGATCTCCTAGTGGGGATCAGAATCCTTCGGGCAACATGCATGTGACCTTGTGGTAGCACAACAAATCACATCAAGTCCCTTAGGCAGTCAACTCTTGACAGTTGCAACGTTTGCAATATCTGATCGATTTAACCCCTGAATCAGAATGACCTTGTGGTAGCACAACAAATCATTTTTGATTCAGTTAAGTTTATCCATCATTACTTAGATGACATGAATTCATAGTGCAATCCTTGTGGTAGCACAACAAAACTACACTATTTGTCCATTCATCTTAATGACATCACATGTCGTAGACCTAGGTTAATTTCTAAATCAAACAGACCTTGTGGTAGCACAACAAATCTATTTGAGATAAGAATTATCCTAAGATCTATAATGATGGTGGGTTACGTGGATTATTCTGAATATCTCACGTTTACAACTTAAATTTTAAAAGAGGGTTTTGATTTTGATTTATAAAAATCGTGCTATCAATAGTATTTCAATTTGAAGTATCATTATACTAAATAGAAATATATATATAATAGCATAATCCACAAATATCACATATATGCAGAAACATTAAATGGGGATGATCATGGACTGCTAAAGCTACTATGGAATCATCGGAGCCAAACGATGATCCATAATAGGATCCTAATGTGAAAACAGCAACACTGGTTCTATTTGATGCGAGTCCTTCCTCCAGAGGTGTCTTCAGAAGATCCCGTCCTCTTAGCTTAATCCGATACATTTAAAAATAAAATTCAGGACTCGCAGGTCCACAAATGTACATTTAAACAATTAGAAACATTGATCTTATCAAGGGGAGTACAATCTTATAGGAAGATAGAAAGTACACTTGGATTAAGAGAGAGGGGGACATGCAGGTCCTATTTAAAATCCCAAATGAAATAAGCATCGCATCCATTCACATCATTCATCACATGAAAATACTAAGTCTATGATCATCCCACCATAAAACACATCACATGCATCACAATCATTACATAATTGCAGTTTGGTATTAAATTTTATAAATATAAAATTATAATACCAATTAGTTTTCGAAATAACATTTATTTCAGCATAATCAATAATATTCAAAACATTATTGACAAATTAACTAACTAAACCATTCAATTAATCTAAATAATAATTCAAACAATTTGAACGGCAAAATGTAATCAAGTTATGTATGAGATCAGTTTAAAATAATTTTAAACTAATTAATTTAACAGGGAAATTAATTATCTAAAATAATTTTAAATAATTAACTAACACCCTATTAATAACAAAGCCCTTTAATTGAATAACAGTTATTAAACACTTTAATAAACTGTTAATAATCTTAAAAATAATTAATAATATTTATTAATTATTCCTATAATTATTCTGCTTTAAAACAATTTTAAAACAGGCTTAAATGGGCTAATATAGGGTTTAAAGGGGGTTAAACAGGCATTAAAAACAAATTTTAAAAACCAGAAAATGGGCCCAGCCCATTAGGGCCCAAACGGCCCGGGCCCAGGGCCCTGGCTCGGCCAGGGTCGCACCCTAGCTCGGCCAGGGCGCCGCCCGGCCCCCGCCCGGTCCGACCGGGTCGGGACCGGGCGGTTCAGCCCCTTAACCTGCGTTTCGACCGGCCCCCTTCTTTCAAACCCTAAACCTGCAAACCCTAAACCTGCAAACCCTAACACCCGGCGGCAGTTGCAGGGCGGTGGCGCCGGCGGCCAGCGCCCCCCCGGCGACAGCAGCCCCGGCCAGCGGTGCCACCGGCGCCGGCGTCGTGCCCGGCGCCGGCAGGGCCGCCGGCGGCCTCCGGTGAGGAGAAAAATTAAGCCCAAAACCCCTCCAAAATCTGATTTTGCAGGGTTTTAAATCCGACTTTGGGCTCGATTTTGAGGACCTCCAAGGGCACTCCGGCCCCGATCTTCATGCCCAATCCGTAGAGGTGACTATCACCAAGAGATCTGGACATCCGGGCCGCCATCCAAACACTTGGGAATCGCGTACGAAGCCGCTAAAGTACCCCGTTCGTCGTCCCACGAAGAACTCCGAAAAACCCAAATAAAATCCGAAAAATTACAAAAAAATAATCAAATTATTTGTGTTCATCATATGAACACGATTCTGTCATTTTTAATCGGATTAAACACAAGAACACGTACAATACGGGTTCTTCACGCATAACGAGAAAACACGTAAAACGATGCCGTTTTACGGCCGAACCAGCGAACCTGGCTCTGATACCACTGTAAGGAATCGCCATGAACGTAGCAGAAATAAAAATGATTCTATTGTATCGGTTGCTGGGGTCGTAAAACGGACATTAAAATCTAAGCGGGAAGAACAGTTCTTCACCTTTGCGGGGCGAATCTCCCGTGGATGATGCCGACTCGGTAATCGCGCACGCGCACGATCTCTAGAGGTATCCACACGAGTTCCCGCAGCAGACGCGATTTCCTCCTCGGCTTGAGTGCTCCGACCAGATCTCAAATCCACCATGCGCGGAGAGAGACAGATCCACTCCAAGAGAGAGAGAAGGAGAGAGAGAGAGGAGAGAGAGAATCTGGGGAGTAAAATTCGTCCAACCAACTTTTTACCCCTCCCCCTTGGCCCTCCTTATATAGAAATAAGGATAAGCACAAGAGTTAATCCTCATGATTATCCAAGAGTTTGGCCTTGGATAATTCTCCATTAAATCTTCATGTTTATCCTGCAGCTTTTCACAAAAACTCAGATAAGTATGAAATTTAACATCTCTCACCGTCTGACGAGAACTCTTATGTGTGTGACCCTCTAGGCCCATATATCAGTCCGGTTGCAGGCCCATTAAACTTAGAACTGTTTCCTGAGTTTAATATTTATTAATTAACATTTAAACATCATATGTTAAATGATTAATTTAATAAACAAGTAAATTATCATCCGATGATTAATTCACTTGGCCTTCTGATCATGAACAGCACCAAACACTACCTCATGATCCCAGAAGATATAAGGGACACTGTTCCCTTCAATTGAATCTTTCCGTCTGCAGATACCGCACAGATATAATCCTTCACTCATGCAATGTCCCAATAACGCAAGGGTATGGTTTTATAGTCAAACCCTTTATCGCATTATCCAGATGGATTCCAGTACACAGTTAATATCTAGAAAGACATCTCTTTCATTTGACCCTGGCCAGGGATTTCTGTGTACACATCCATGGGACATTCTCTCTCCAGTCTTATACCAAGAGTGAGTGATCCCTTGTTGTTCACTCAATTACCTTCGCAAGCTTTTCACTGTATCTGAAAGACCGATTATGGTGGACTTAATGGTTAAAGTCCACGAGTCAGAGAATTAAGATACAATGGTCCACAAACAAGGTATCATTGGTGACTCAGGTCAAAGGACCAACTGTGCTACTGCAACGATTGAATTCCCTGGTTGACTAATAGGTATAATTACCATCCATAAATTCTTATTTGGGTCTGTTCAGTGAACTCATTCTCTAATGAGCACCCACTTGTTTGTCTTAGTGTCACTACACGAGTGAATGTGAGATCATTCACCCTCATCATATGAGCAGACATAACTTGTGTCGATCTTATCGGATATTTAATGTCCATCTCAAATATCCTATGATCGAGAACTATTTAAGACAATTGCCTTAGGATATTGATCTTACTATCATGATCTCATCATGATTCAATATCCCATACATTTGTCTATGGACCTTCATTACGATAGTCGTTTGCGAGAACTATTAAATGAAGAAATGATTGCCTTTATTAATAATCTGAACTAGAATGTACAATGATTGGCTTTGAGGCCACCCAATTCTAATACGACCATGCCTGGGATTCAGCTTTTTTTGGGAGCTGAGGAAGCGGAGTGCATCATGATCGGAGTACATGACAAATTCTTGCGGCAACAAATAATGCTGCCAATAACGAAGAGCCTAGACCACGGCATACAACTCTTTATCATAAGTTGAACATTTCAGCTTAGCATCAGCTAGCTTCTAGCTGAAATACGCCACAGGGTGCCCTTCTTGACTTAACACTCCTCCTATACCGACCCCAGAGGCGTCACAAGAGACCTCAAAGACTTTGGAGAAATTGGGGAGGTGAAGTATGGGGGCCTGAGTGATTCGATTCTTGACCTCTGTGAAGGCTTTGGAAGCGGCCTTCGTCCACCCAAAAGGTTCCTTATAGATGCAATCCGTAATTGGGGCCATCACAGTGCTGAATCCCCTAATGAATCGCCTATAGAAAGATGCTAGTCCGTGGAAACTGCGAACATCATGGGTGCTCATAGGCTGGGGCCATTCAACGATCGCCTTGACCTTTTCAGGGTCGGCGGAAACTCCCCTATGTGACACTATGAAGCCTAAGAAGGTTACTTGATCAGTACAAAATGCGCACTTAGGATTTGCATACAAGCTCTCTTTTCTCAGCACTTCGCAAACCTGACAGAGGTGGCCCAAGTGGTCCTCCTTGGTCCTACTGTAAATGAGAATGTCATCGAAGTAGACAACAACAAAGGAGCCCATGAAGGGTCGGAAGACCTGATTCATCAGCCTCAGGAAGGTGCTAGGGGCATTTGATAGCCCAAAAGGCATGACAAGCCACTCGTAAAGACCATCCTTGGTCTTAAAAGCAGTCTTCCACTCATTCCCTGACCGGATGCAGACTTGATGGTATCCACTCTTTAGGTCAATCTTGGATAAGATGGTGGCTCCTGCCATCATGTCAAGCATGTCGTCAAGTCAGGGAATGGGGAACCTATATTTCACAGTGATTCTATTAATGGCGCGGCTGTCAACACACATCCGCCAGGTGCCATCCTTTTTAGGGGTTAGGAGGGCTGGTGCTGATTCGCAAAAAACCCTTCCCAATGAGCTCCTCGACCTGCCTCTGTAGTTCCACGTGCTCGGTGGGATTTAAACGATAGTGAGGTAGGTTGGGTAAGGTGGACCCAGGGACGAAATCAATAGCATGTTGTATGTCACGCATGGGCGGCAGATGATTTGTAAGATCCTAAGGAAAGACATCGTGATACTTGTGCAAGACGGTTTCCACTTCCTCAACTCGTGGAGTGGAGTAACCTTCAAATGGATTACTCATCATGACAGCCCAAACCGGGGCTCCCTCGGCAACCTCGCCCTCAAATGCACTTGCTTTGATTATATGAAGGGATACCCTCGCTTTTGACTTTGTGGCCAGTTCTGGGTTGGGTGGGTTGGATGGGGAAGGAACGAGTGGGGATGGGCTAGGTGAAGGTGTGGAAGGTGAATTTTCCCAAGATGGGATCTCCCCCTTGGCAGGGATGTTAGGTGGGGAGGGATGCAAGAGAATCTTCCTGCCATTGTGTTTGAAGACACAAATGTTGGCCTTGCCAAGTAGGGTAGCATCCTCATCATAGATCCATGGCCTACCCAAGATGATGCTTCCTACTTCCATGGGAAGGATGTCACACCAAATCGACTTCTGATAGGATTGAAACTCAAGGGGTACCAGGTAGCGGGTCCTGATGGGTAATGATGAGGCATTGATCCATGAGACTTGATATGGCTTAGGGTGAGTCTCAGGATCCAGGCCTAAACGAGAGACACAATTAGTGGAAATTGCGTTGATACAACTTCCACTATCAATTATGATCTTGCATGGTTGGTCGGCTATCCTAGTGTAGGTGTGGAAGATGGAGGTTCGACGCTAGTCCTCCTCTTTGGTCTATGTGAGAATGCATCTCACCACACCAAGCCTAGTGTCCCCGTGTGAGTCCACAATGCCCTCAACTCTGGCGTACCCCCTATGCACACACCCTAGGGTGGTACCATTCTCCTCAAATTCCTCAGCTAAGGTTGGGTCAGGTATGTAGTTCCCTTCTTTTTCATGAGTGGAGGGCTCAATTAGCAGGGCCCTGGTGGGACACTGACTGGCATAGTGGCCAACCCCATGACACCGAAAGCAGTGATTACGAGAGCTCCTTGCCTGTTGGCTATCCCTACTAGCTAATCTTGTCCCTTTATCATCTTTCCTCTCAGCCCGTGGTATGGTGGAAGCCTGAGCCGGGGTGGTCGGAGGTACGGGTGAGGGAGGGCTTGGGGTGGTGGCAGTAGGGACCCTTGCAGAAGTGACGGGAGTAGTTCCGAACTGCTCGGGGAAATACATGGGGCAATTGGTAGCCCCTCGGGAGTCGGGTTGCCGGAAAATGGGGGGCCTAGTGGGCTTCTAAAACTGTTCCACATCTATGGCGATCTGATAGGCATGTTCAAGTGTGATCACCTCACGTAGGAATAGCTCACGTTGGATGCTCTCATGCAACCCTGCCCGAAACCTCGATAAGGTGACCCTACTATCTTCGCCAACGCCACACCTGAGACAATAGTCATCAAAGTCGACTATGTACTTAGACACCGTCTGGCCGTCTTGAGTCAACCTCTGCCACTGGTCTAGGAGGCGTTGCTCATAAGATGGAGCCACATATTTCTCCCGCAATTTCTCTCTCATGTCTTCCCATGTGGAGATAGGTCTCAGCCGCCTTGCAGCACGAAGATGCTCTACGTTGAGCCAGTAGATTTTGGCTCGACCCACAAGCCTTATAGAAGCAAGGCTCTCCTTCCTCTCTTCACTCATGGTATACCAGGTAAAGTATTGGCTCATCCCCGCCTCCCAGTCAAGATAGGCCTTGGAGTCTAGGGTACCGTCAAAAGTCGGAGCATCTACCCTCACACTTCGGAGGATGTGATCATCAATGTCGGGGTAATCCCTAGGCCATCTATCAAACGGTCCACGCTCTCGGCCACGCTCATAGGCATTCCTAACCCGTGGTGGGTTGGGGACATCATGTTCGCCTCTCTCACCAATGCCCCTATACCCATGCGGAACCCTCTCAAAGCGTCCGGGGTCTCATTCACGGTAAGGCTCATCCCCTCGAACCCTATAAGGGTCGAGAAGCCATTCATGTTCATCAAAATAATAACGGGGGCCTCTCGCAAAGGGTGCACGGTCCCTCCTATAGCCGTAGGCCTCTCCTTGTACCTGTGGTGGGTCGGGGAGTGGGTCGTATTCGTCATACTCACCATACCCTCGGGGAACTCTATCGCATGGTACATGATTTTGTCCACAGCCATGGACACCCATTCCATCCCGACGTAGGTCGGGATATCGTTCTTGGGCTAACCCGTCGTCAAACTCTACTCTCCTGCACGGCACTCGCTCCGGAGGCCAGCGATTGGGCTCGTGGTCAAGGACATCCTCTTGACCCTGGGGTGGGCTAGGGGCCCTAACTGGCTCTCCTTAGCGGTTATCTAGGTGATCACGCACTCCCGCACGTTCCTCCGCCTCTTGGGGTCGATTTAGGGGATTCTCTAGATTATCCACTCGTCCTACCACGACTCTCATGGACTCTCCCAAGGCAATGAGTTTCTCGTCCACATGTTGGGTTAATCGCCCAAATTGATCGGTGATGTCTTGCACAGATTTGCCCAAGAGGGTCTCTATGGTGTCTATAAGTGCAAGATCCATGACAGGGTTGTACCGAGATGCGAAACTGGACAAGTGCTCTCTATGGGCTGGCATGCGTGATAGATTAGCAAGGTGCGGAGATCCTAGACTTGTAGCAAGCAAATTAGATGCAAGATTGACGTCCTCACTCAGTGAACAACAAGCTCAAGACGTGAACTCGTAGTGGTGAACGGTGTTGAGCACCTGCGGCTTCAACCTAGAGCTACCGACAGGTGTAAGGCTTGTCCACACTTGGCGTGCCGACCTTGTGTTGATTGGAGCGCTGGGTTTCGCAAACACTCTCTCACTCCGGCTGTAACGACCCACCACCCTATAATCAGGGATCCGATTACTAAATGGGTACCGAATCATTAATTTGGAACCAAACCAGGATCTAAGTAAGTCTGAGAAATAAACAATAAACTAAGCTAAACATTCACATCGCATTGGGTTGAAAGTAAAATGCATGAATTAAAAGTTATTACAATGCGACTCTATACAGCAAATAATTACATACTCCAACAGAAAGGAAATAATTATACATACAGGCCAGAAATAAAGATAACAACTACGTCGGGGCATACCCCGGAACAACAGTTGACGGCGCACCACACACAGCCGCACACCCCTCGCTAAGTCTGCCTGGAGTCCTCACCTGAAAACCGCATGGGTGAGTCTCAACGAAAAGACTCAGTAGGGATCCTTCGATCCCCACAGCCCACTCACACACCCACAAGTACAAAGTACAGCTGAAGGTAAGGTAACAAGTACAGTAGTAATCACTACTCCTAAATCTCGATATGAATCACATGCATTTGAAATGTATTAAACATGGGTATTTCTGAACCAGTCTACCAAGGAACCTACAACCAACGTCTCGGTAGAACACGCCAACCACACAAACGAAGGTGGGGAAAACACCGACCCGCTGAGACCAAACAGTAACCCTTCGGATAGCACTCTAGCTACTCCGGCCCAACTAGCTCAGGTGGTTACTCCTTCCCTCAGCATGAGTGACACTCCGAAGGTACCACACCCACACCGGTACTAGCTGACCCCGGGGTTCACCAGGTGACCCTCTCTCACAAGGCATCACCCCGCCCACGCCCCCACCGGCGCTGTGCTCCACCCACACCAGCACAGGGTGATAAAGCGCTACAACTGTCACTCTAGGTCCACAGTAACACAAAACCCGGCACAGTGCGATCCGGTCACGTGAGAAGTCCGCGGTCGTACGACACTCAACACAGTGCTAACCGGTCACGAAGAATCCATCATCATTGAGTGTAATAAAAACATGCATTTAACCAACTATCTAACAGTGTGAACACATTTTACTATCATGAATTAGTGTGATTCTGTCTTGAATCGCGTCTCCCAAGGCCGACGCCATTCAAGTCCCCTAAACTGGTTCACAGAAGCTCGGCCACAGAACCTGGCGTAAAACGCGTCGCCGCAGGTAGCCGCCTTTAAAAATGCGTCGCTATACCTCGTCGCCTTTTAGCCACCGAAAATAGGTACAGAAAATGAGGTGATCTGACTGAAACGCGTCGTCGACGCCAGTCGCCTATTGAAAAGGCGTCACTGTCTCTGGATGCTTATCAGTCCGGAAACAGAGTCTGTTTAATGGGCTAAATCGCGTCGTGTGTGGGCGCCGCCTTTCTAAAAGGCGTCGCTTCACCTCGACGCCATTTATCACCGACAGACAGGTTCTCTCCTCGCTTTCCCCCAATCCTCGAGGTGGGATTTCTCCCCCAAAAATGCGTAGAAAAGGCACACAACATAGAGGGAAAGGAGGAGAGTCCATCTACCCATTAGAACACCCAATTTCTCATACATGCACTTAGCGTTTTCACCCCAAAAAGTACCCCAAAGCATGCTTCAAATGCTAGAAAACATGATTTTCAAACGAAAATGCACTGGGGATAGTCACCCTACCGGTTACTTGAGCTCCTCCAAGCTCCAAGCCGCCCACCCGTCTCGCCCCACGCCGCTGCCGGTACCGCCGAGGTCGTCGTTACTCCACCGGGACGTCGGCCGCCGTCCGGAGAGTAAACGCCGCGGAGGAGGTGGTGGTGGTAGTGGTGGGAGCTAAGTGGTCGATGGAGTGGAGGGAGAGACGAAGTGGTGGGAGGAAAAGAGGGAGGGGAAGGGGGCGTCGCCGGAGTCGCCGGAGTCGCCGGAGGAAGGGAGGAGAGAGAGAGGGAAGGAAGAAATGAGGGAAAGGAAGAAGGGTTCGCGGGGGTAACCAGAGATTGGGCAAAACGCGTCGAGTTGTACGGACGCCTATCAGTCGACAAGACGGGCCGTACTGACAGAACTCTGAAATGCGTCGTCTATCCAAGACGCCGTTCAGACGACAAGACTGGCACCGTACACTGACAACCCAGGGTCGCAGTCTGAATGGCGTCGTCCATCGCGGACGCCGTTCAGATGACACGACAAGGCCATACTCTCGCGGCCCAAGGTCCGCCCACGTGGCAACCACGTAGCACAATCTAAAACGCGTCTGCAACGATGGACGCCGTTTAAACCGCGTCTCGCAGGCTCGATGCGAAACAGAACAGAGTCTCAGCCCCGTCAGGGCCTGAACTACAGGGTTCGACCCCGAAAACCGGATCTGAAAACCTCAGTCCTTACACCGGCGCTATGCAATTGATGCAAAACTAAACGAACAGATAATATTGGAGCAGAGTTTAGCACTTACCTAGACGGCCTGCAAGACCGACTTTGACTGGAGACGAGGGCGATCGGGGATGCGCAGAACACCCACGCAGTGTCGGTTACGCTTCAGTACCTGTGTACAACTGTCTTACGCCTCGTGCATGAGGGAAATAAATAATTAATTACATGCCATAATCCTATTCCCCATGCAAGGGGACAAATCAGTCACAAATCTCCACGCAGGGAGAGTAATCTGTGAAAAATATCCTCTAAATCTTCTACAAGATCTGTCTAAATGATGACCCTTTCACACCTCCTCAAAAGCTCCTGTCTAGGCATCCTAGGCATACAGAATCCCGCCGAGATCTCCTCTTCCCGCAGAAAAGCTTGCCACGATCTCTGATGCATGTAGGTGCCTTATGCAGCAGATCTGGCGTGTGGGCATTCTTCTAAGCATCATGACCTGGAGTTGGCGTGACTGGTGGAGGCTTCATGACGTGCATGCAAGGGCCTAACGCTGGGCAGCAACAGAAGCGCTCGTCTCTATTGGGCACTCGAGAGGGGTTCAATGCGCCGGGGATTTGTAGCTTCTAGGTAGGCCCACGGAGAAGGGGGGTGGGGGTACGCGGCTAACGCGCCACGTTCGTGAGGGGCATGGGCGACGATGTCACCGTGCTCCTCTCGTCTTCCTTACGCGTGGGTGGCTACTGCAGGCTGGGAGGGGTCGGCGGCGACCATGGCGGCCGGAGTGGTCGCGAATGCCCAGCGTGGGCCGCCGCGCTTCTCTACGTGGGTCCACCGTGCTCTTCACCACTACAAATGAAGTAGAGATGGCGCTCGCCCTTCTCTTCCGGGCAAGGACAAGGTGGCCTGACACTAGGAGAGGTTCGGCCGGCCAATCCCGCGGAGGTCGGCGACGCTTCCAGACGGGGACAAACTGGCACTGGCGTGCGGGAGTCAGAGAGGTTCGATCGGCCGGTCCCGCGGAGGTCAGCGGCGATCCCAAGTGGGGACGAATTGGAGCGCGGACGCTGTCACCGGTGGCCCTTGCCCTTCGTCGTCAACGACCATGGTCGACCGCCTTCGCGTGTCGCACGGTTGGGCCGAGCAGGGTCCCTCCTAGGTATTCATTTTGGCTGTTGCTGCTGTGGGTGGTGTGGGCATGGCTTTCATCTTGGTGGAGAGAAGAAGATAGAGGAGAAAGGAATGGTAAGGAGAGAGAAAAGGTGGCGGGGTGGGCTGCATGTGAAGGCCTCATCGGGGGGGGGCAGCTATTACCGCAGCTGGGTTCTTCTTAGTGGCGGTGGGTGTAGACACGTTAATTTTAACATCATTTTGAGTAAATTTCATGTCATATAATAATGCCTCAAAAAAGTCTAATATTTAATCATTAGTTAATTTTTATTATTTTTCTGGATTAATTATCTAAATGACATTGGGTTCAGACAGACATAATTTAGGTTTATTAAAGAAATTCATTTTAACTCAGATTTTTAATCAAATATGAAAGATTCTAAAAGATGTCGACTTGTGAAGATGCCATTTAGAGTTATATTTTATTTTGATTTTTAATTAATTTATTAATAAACTAAAAGACGTCTTCCTTGCACGACGCCATTTAGGTTTCCTAAACTATTTCTGTTTCTTCTTCCCGATGTTTATCTTTATCTTAATTAATTTAAAAGACGTCTCCCATGGACGACGCGTTTTAGTTAATTACAGATAATGATGAATTAGGCTGTATTTATCTATTTCTTAGTTGGATTGGCTTCAAACTCCTTCATGTTAATCTTTAAGTAACCGCAGATGTGTGAACTTAAGCCTATAAATACACAAGCCCTTGAAGGGGTAAAAGTTAGTGCATAAATTATTAGCAAATTAGTTAAGGATTTTTGAAAGAGACATCGTCCAAATGCTGAAGGATCGAGGCGCTACTACTACTTCCAGGAGTCTTGAAGCAAGCTTCATCCTCTCTTCGTCCTTTCAAGATCCATTCAAGAACCAAGGCTTTCCAGGGGCCATCCAACTTAGTTCTTAATCAATTTCTGCATCTTTCTCATATTTTCAGCATATTAGCATCATAATTTCATCATATCACTCCATGCAACACACACTCACTAGCATATAATTTCCAATCCATGTTAAAGGGGTTTCAAAGACCACAAACAAGTGAGTTCATTTGTTTAGTTATATAATTAGAATTATTACTAGAATAGATACTATATCTATTTGAGTTCTTATTCTTCTTTCCCTCTTTCTTTCCACTTTTTTACAAGGTACAAAAGAAGATCAAGAGGAGAGAATCAACAACAAGGAAATCTGGATGATCCTCGAAGCCCCATAAATATTCAAAGCAAGAACAAAGTCAGAAGGGTTCTTTTCCTTCAGCCGGCTGAAAGAGAAGAATCAAGGACTCAACATCTCCCAATTCTAAAACAGGTAAACAATCAATCTCTGTCTTTTGAAACTTTTTAGTCAAATGTTTCTGGCAATCACATTCACATAGTTTTAATAGATTTATTTGTTACATAAACAACAAAATTTTCATGATAATCACATCCCTAATTTGAGCACTCACAGCTTTTTTGCGATCATGGTGGGACTTGGTCTCGCCATCTTTTAATCTTTGTTCTTGTTTTTTGTCAATCGGGCACTCACGGTGCACCACCTGTGTCTCTCGACACGCCCTTATCGATCGGTGAGTTTTTAGTTTAGTTGTTATTCCCACGTGCACCACGTGCACACCCTTGCAGCAAGATCTTGCCCTCCCCGTTTGATAGGTTGAAAGTTGTGATTGTGAAAAGAAGAATGTGTGATTGATTGATATGTTAGTTGTTTACATGATAAAATTATCCTGTTAAAAATTGAAATAAAAAAAGATTCGCATGAGCCAATTATTTACCGCTTTTATTCTGTTTGTTTGGAGAGGAATCAATCCAGAAATTCCTCATGAATTATTGGTTCTACGACCTGAAAAGCGTCCAGGAGCAGCGACACATTTCATACCGCGTCGCCCTACCCAAACTCCTTTTAGGCAAAATTCTCTGTTGTCTGCTGCCTGAGCTTCTGCGAGCAGAATAAGGTTCTGGTTTGAATAGCGTCAAGGAACAGCGACACGATTCAGGCAGTTTCTTGTTTTGTTCTTCAGTTCTCAGATTTCTGATTTGCTTGCTACTACACATTATATATTAAGCATTAGAGGCCATCCCGGCCACAGGTCATACGCACTGGGGCTAACACCCCCCTTTTCTCATAGGAACACCTTTCTTGACGTCTTCACTTCTCTCTGATTGGGTCGGTCCCTCGATCAGACTAGAGTGGTTAGCGTTAAAGACCTCCGTAAGTCCCCAAAATCAAGGTATTCCTCCTTGTTCATCGGGCTGGTTGTACCAATCAAAGTCTTTGTTAGATTTTCATGTCATTGTAAGAAAAAACCCTAGAGTATAACAGTGGAAACTGAACTGAAACTAGGATCCTACCCCTTGAGTGAATTTGTGATTAACTGAATCCAAATAACCCAAAAAGGAATCCCGAAACAACGTTAAACGTCCACTTGTTTGCTTAATCTATGTACAACTTGTCTGCAAATCTTTGTTGAAAAAAAAATATAATACCATGTTACTTCGATCAGGTAGGGATTTGAGCGTGGCTTCGGGAGCTATGGTCAACTATGAGAGAGATGCTAATGCCCCTCTTGAATCTAATTATTACTATGAAAATGGGGAAGATGCTAATGCCCCCCATGATTCTCATTCTTATCCATCTGAACATAAGGGAAATCTTCATATCCCTCCTCCTTTTGTTCATGATCAACACAATTCTGGTGCTAATCTTTCTCCGCACGTGCATGCGGTTTCTAATCCTATCTTTGAGGGCACCATGAACCCGAATGCCCTCATCATCCAATCCCTCCAATCTAGTCAATGCTCTGGGAGTTTTGGCCTCTCATCTGGATCCTTACTAGCTCGAGGCGATCCAGTTTATTTTGAAGGGGAAGACGCCCATGCAGTCTGCCGAGCCAAACCTTGCGGCTCCCCCTGTTATTCCTCAAACACCTCCCCATCATGCTTCCTTCATTCACTAGGCCATGGAAGGCCTTCAAGTTTCAACTTCTCGGCCAGCTGGGCCACAACTGTCCTCCTCGAGGTAACCAGCTAGACCACCAACTCCCACTTACCAAAATGCCCTCGGGCATGGCGGAAGCGCTGCCGGACCTCAGCCCTATTGTCCCCCTTGCCCCACATACTCTAGGCAACAGGCCTATCATGTACCCCCACCTCCCCCTCCTCCCGTCGATTGGACAACTCAAGCTCTACTCGCGAAGATGGAGCGTATGGATAAGCAGTTTAATAATTTTCAGAAAATGGTGGGAGTTAAAGCTGCACCTGAGATTAACCTGCCAAGTCTGCCCGTGTTCCATTTGCCGCCCTCTGAAATGCCAGTGTACAGAAAGTACAATGGTACTGGTAACCCCTTCACCCACTTGAAGGAGTTCATGTACGAGTCATCCTTTTGGCAGAATGACAAGAGGTCGTTGGCATTTTTGTTCAGGAAGTCGTTAGAAGGACTAGCCCTCGAGTGGTTCTTTTCCTTAGAGCCATCCGAAGTAGAGGACTATAGTATCGTATCACGAAAATTCATTCAACGATACCAGGATAGAGTTGCACCCTCTCTGTCCATTACTGATTTGATAGCAGAAAAAATGAAGCCCGATGAGGAATTCGTCAGTTTTACTGATAGATGGAGGGGCATGGCAGAAAAAGTTAAAGATCAACTGTTTAAGTTCGAGCAAGTAAGGATGTTGATTTCCAATGTTACACCTCAGTTTAAGCTAGTCCTCGCCCTGAACAACTTGACCAGCATGGCAGAGCTCTATGAAAAGGAGCATTACTATCAAAATACTTTCAAGGATGCTACATTCTCTAGTGTCTTTGATCCTCACCGACCTAGCACACCTCCACCTCGAAAGCTAGCCATGCCAAATTCTCCTACCACGGGTCCAACAACTGAGGGCACGCTCTCTCATGAGCAGATTAGCACCATGAACAACAATCAGCCCCAATTCGTGAGGAGCCAGCCACCATCACAATTTGCGGGCCAAAGACTACGGAACCAGTAGGGTTACAGACAATAGCAGCCATAGTATCAGCAACCCCAACAGTCAAATCCACAATATCAATAACCACAGTACCAGCGGCCACAGCAGTCGAACCAGCAGCCACAACAATAGCCACAGCAGTAGCCACAGCGGCAGTTACAGTACCAGCCCCCACAACAACAACAATACCAGCTGCGCGCACCACCGGCATACCATAATGTACCTCCTCCTGTTGATTATAACCAGCAGAGGAAGCCTCTAGGCCTGAAAAGCGCAGAATATCTAGTCCTTCCAGAATCCTTGTCAGATATCTCAATACTTTAATGGCAGCCAATGTCTTGGTTTTGCCAAGAGAAAAAACAGTTTGGCCCCAAAATGTCGACACTTCTAGATATTGTTACTTCCATAGACAACCTGGACACACAATAGATGCATGCTTCCAATTTCGAGATTATATCTATGATCTCAACGAGCAGGGAGGCATTGATTGGGAAGAAATGAGGAAGTATATATCTGCCTTGAAGGCGAGAAGGCCCCAGCAACAACAGCAGCAACCCCAACAACAGCAACAACCAAGAGCGCCGGCACAGGCGGCAGCACCCCCGAACATGGGCATAGTGCAGAACCCACTTCCGGAACACCAGCACCAGAATCAAGTTGCCCCTATTTTAACAAATAGCCAGTCTGAGGCTAATCGAGGGCAACAGTGGAAGATAGAGGACTCTTCCTCTATTTATTCAACGGGTCACACTCCGAGCACCACTGAGCAACCACCACGCCGCACCCTCCACGTACCTAAACCACAACCCGTTACCATCACACCAGTACCAACACCCGCATACCGTTTACCCACGCCCATTAACCCATCACCACCGCCCACTTTTCTTAAACCCATTACCCCCTACGCCACCACACCTCCATCAAACAATCTACCGCAAACTAATTACGCACCCCTCATTCCATCCAAAGCATTGCTCTGCATACCATTCCCCACATCGTCTACCACCATCAACGCTTACCCAAATACCATACAACCATCCAAACTATTACTCCGCGTACCATTCCCCACTTCAAATGCGCCAACCACTTACCATGCCACTATCCAACCCTCTAAACCCCTCATTTGCACCATGCCATCATCAACTAACCCTACGCCATCACCCGTATACCAACCATCCACACCATCTACGCTATCTACCAACCCCGCGGTGCTCAAGTTATCACCTCGCCCTTCTACTAGTGAAGAACATGCACTCCGGAGTGGGCGGATCTACAATAAGGTCTTTCCTCAGTCTACAGTCAGAGATGGCCCATCACAGCCGTCAGAGGAAGCACATACGATGAAAGTGCACCAGGCACTCAATATGACCTGCTGAAGCAACTGGATAGAACACCGGCACGAATCTCTGTGCTTGAATTGATCAAGAGATCGAAGACCCATCAGGAAGCTCTGATGGAATACCTACAAAAAGTGATGGTCAACGAAGACGTGCCCGTGGAGAAAATCACCGTACTACTAATTCCGCAGGGGGATCAGCCCTCTATCTTATTTCATGCTTCGAAACTAGCACCACTAGCAGCCAGGAGCATGGCTCTGAATATTATGGTCAATATCTGCAAAAAGGCCGTAGACACATACCTGGTTGACACGGGGGCTTCAATTAATGTCCTGCCTCCGAAGACCCTTGAACTATGTGATGTACCCAAGGAAAAATGGCTGCCTAGCCCCATTTCTGTTACAGCATATGATAACTCCATCCGTTCCCCTCTGGGAATGGTCTATTTAAAAGTAGAGTTAGGCCCTATATGTCATGTCAAGGTCGAATTGCACATCTTGAAAATCGATCCTTCCTTGAAGGCTATTTTGGGCCGTCCTTATATTAAAACCCTTGAGGCGATTCCCTCTACGAATCATCAGTGCCTCAAATTTCCCTACAAAGGACGAGTCATTAAAGTTACGAGCATGCCAATCTTTGCTGCTGCTCACTCCTTGAATATCAAGCCAATTCCTCCACCTGGCCGACAACCTTTTCTGTCGGTATTACAGGTCTACCGTCTCGTGGCTGATCCTTTAAAAGCCACCACTCTTACTCCTTACCCACTAGATGCCATAAAGCGGGGGAAGTGCATGAGTACCCTTGGTTGGAAAATAATGATGAAGGGTGGTTATCAGCCTGGAAAGGGCCTAGGCACGCAATTATAAGGTAGAACCACGCCCCTCAAAGATAACCGAACGACACTTGGAAATGGCCTGGGCTATAGGCCAAGAAAAGTGAGGCACGATATTATTCAACAGGAAGAAAATGAAGACGGCCAGAAGGTCTGAGAAACAATGTCCACACCGTGCATAGAAGGTCGAGTCCCTTTAACATGGACCTTATACACACATTTCGTCAAGGGGCCCATGATCAATCATGATAACACGGTGGTTATCACTTCCTGTTTTGATCTCCATGAC
This sequence comes from Zantedeschia hybrid cultivar, assembly GCA_030544215.1. Taxonomy (NCBI): domain Eukaryota; kingdom Viridiplantae; phylum Streptophyta; class Magnoliopsida; order Alismatales; family Araceae; genus Zantedeschia; species Zantedeschia hybrid cultivar. The sequence continues at coordinate 4,857,696 of JARZZO010000013.1, read as the reverse complement.
ATATATGGAAGAGACCTGGCCAGACATTGTTCAGAATTGTTGACGTACCAATCCTTAGAGGCTCTGCGGCCAATGAAAAGGAGAAAATTCCAAGACCCTGAGTGTGAATGGTACCGATGGTTTGACTTGAGGGATCTGTACATTGCACTAACCAGACTATTTCTTAATCCTTCAGAACCAAAGTGGCCACCACAAATAGATGAGCTGATTGAAGGGCCTGGTGCCATCTTTGACAAAAGAATTCTGTTGTCTGAAGAAACAGATGAAGGGGAGCCAGATGACCCCTATGAAACTGCTTATACAACTGATTTTCTCTGGAGAGGAACTTACCCATCTCGCATTTTCACACTTCACACTCTATTCCGTACTCTGCTTCTGACCCCGACTTGGTCGCGGGTCATCACTGAAGATATTCCACGAGCTCTGCCCATCATGATTACTCTGTCCCCACGGGACCTCATCCCTCAACATCCTCTCATTTTAAAGAGGATTTATGATTTAATCTGGGACATACTACTGTATGATCCCCCCAATCCTTTGGCCTTGGTGTCACTTCCTCCATCCTATTCTCCTCCTATTCACCTTCATTCTTGTTTTATGATTAATTCATCTTTTCTTCAAAAAAAAAATGCCAATTTGGCAACAAATTTCTCCCAGGTCCTCGTTGAGGAAACTTCCTACTTGTCGGATTGTACCCCATCACGCGGGTCATTCGGTCAAGAATCTTTTCTAGATCTGCTCTGCCCCTCCCCTCGAGAGGATTCTCCTGTATCTCCTCATGTATTCTATAATTTTCATCCTTCTTCGTCCTCATTAGGTAAGGATAGGGAGTCTAGTGAAGTTAGGGAGTCTAGTTCTAGGCAAGTTAGTCAAGTTAGGAAGTCTACGAAATCTAAGGGTAAACAAATTCCAAATAGATACCTCCAGGATTTAGCATTTAAATGCCTTTTTTGCTCTATGATCCCTCAGCTGTTAGAGAATCCTATTCAGATGCCAGAAGATTGTGTAGATGATGAGTCAATCAATGATGGATATGGGGTGTATGAATTGATACACGAAAAAGACCCCATTATTGAAGATGAGGAAGATGAAGAGGACGCGGCTGAGACATATGCAAGTGGAGTAAAGATTTGATGAACCCTCAGCTGCCGTAGAAGAGCCCACCAAAGAGATCAATCTAGGGACTGAAGACGAACCTAAGGTTGTCCTCGTTAACAAAAAACTTTCTGAAATGGATGAGAAGGCAATGGTACAAGTTCTTAAAGATTATAAGGACACTTTCACCTGGAGTTATAAAGATATGCCGGGGTTAGACTCATCACTAGTGGAACATAGGTTGACATTAAAGGATGGAGCTAGCCCGGTTAAACAAAAGTTAAGGCGATTCCACCAACAAATGGCTTTGAAGATGAAGGAAGAGGTCGATAAGTTACATAAAGCTAAATTTATTAGAGTTGTCCTATATCCACAATGGGTGGCCAACATAGTCCCAATTATGAAGAAAGATGGGAATGTCAGAATCTGTATTGACTTCCGAGATTTGAACCGAGCGTATCTTAAGGATGATTTTCCACTGCCTCATATTGATGTACTCATCGATAACACAGCTGGCTATAAAACTTTATCATTTATGGATGGATTCTCATGATATAATCAGATCAAATTGGCAGAAGAAGATCAAGAAAAGACATCATTCACTACACCTTGGGGGACATATTGTTATGTCGTCATGTCTTTTGGATTAAAGAACGTTAGAGCCACTTATCAGAGGACTATGATGGTAATATTTCATGACATGATGCATATCGATCTAGAAGTGTATGTGGATGACTTGTTAGTGAAATCTAAGACTAAGGCTGAGCATGACAAAGTTTTGACAAGAGTATTAGAAAAATCAAGAGAATATTAGTTGAAGATGAACCCTAAGAAATGTATATTCGGGATATCTTCAGGGAAATTACTTGGATTCATTGTCAGTAAACGGGGAATTGAGATCGATCCCAACAAGGTAAAGGATATTAGAGAAATGTCACCTCCCAAGAACTTGAAAGAATTAAGAGGATTAATCAAGAGGTTGCAGTTTATTTGCTGTTTTCTCTCCCAACACTCACAAAGGTGTAAGCCGTTCTACGAGCTTACCAAGCCGGGAGTCAAATTCGATTGGGACGATAAGTGTCAGGAGGCATTTGATGGATTGAAGAATTATTTGGCAAGTCCTCCTGTTTTGAGACCACCATCTCCGAACAAACCGTTGATACTATATATTTCTGTCATGGATGATGCGGTGGGGGCTGTCCTAGCACAAGAAGATGAAGAAGGAAAGGAGAAAACAACCTACTATCTCTCTAAACTTCTCAACCCCGCTAAACAGAGATACACAGCGATGGAGAAAACATGTACAACACTTGTATGGGTGGTTCATGAAGTTCATCTCATCGCTAGGATGAATCCGATCAAATTTCTCCTTGATAAATCTATCCTTACTGATAGGTTAGCACGATGGCAAAGCTTTCTATCTCAATTCGATATTACTTACATTCAGCAAAAAGCGATCAAAGGCTATGCCATAGCAGAGCATCTAGCTCATCATCCCCTTTTTCGTTTTGATCCAGTCCGATCAGAGTTTCTGGATGAGGAACTGATGTCCATAGACCGAATCAAAGATGATATGTGGACTCTGCATTTTGACGGAGCTCTGAATTCCCATAGAAAGGGTATCGGCATTGTTCTATTATCACTTGAAGGTGTCACCATTCCACAAGCCTTTCAGCTTGACTTTCCAGTCACTAACAATATAGCTGAATACGAGGCACTCCTTGCTGGCCTCGAGGCTGCTCATCTCCATGGTGCCACCAAACTCAGAATTGTGGGTGATAGCCAATTGATTCTCCGCCAGGTGCTAACCAAATATCGAACTCTTGATCCCAAGCTCAAGTCTTATCAAGAACTCACTTCTGCTTATGCTAAGCTTTTCACTAAATTGATCTTCATCTATATTCCTCGAAATCAGAACATCTTAGCTGACGCTCTAGCTTCCCTCGCATCGTCCCTCAATTTTCCAATCAGCAGACAATTTGAGTCGATCATTGTTCATAGGCGTCTTTCACCCGCTGTGAAAGACCCTTCATTTCTTAGAACTAAAGAGAAGCTGCTGAAGAAGGTCAAAGATGGAAATATTTTGGAAAAGAGAGAGATTATGTTAATGGAGCTGTTAGAAGAGATGGATGGTGAATAGAAACCATGGTACTATGAAATTGCCAAATATTGTGAAGATTAATCATATCTTAAGGAAGCCACAGCTGAGGAGAAAAAGGCTATCAGGAGAGTTGCTCAAAGATACATCCTAGTTGGGGAAGCACTATACAAAAGAGGTTTTGATGGAGTACTTTTAAGATATTTAGATGAAGATGAGCTTTGGAAGATCATGGAAGGAGCTCATATTGGAGTTTGTGGTGGCCATGTTAATGGACAAATGCTAGCGAAGAAAATCCTTAGATAAGGATTCTATTGGCCAACAATGGAAGAAGATTGTGTAGGATATGTCCGTAAGTGTGCCAAGTGTCAACTTTACGCCGACAAGATCCATTCTCCTGCATCTTCACTCCATCCTGTTTTCTCCCCATGGCCTTTCTCCATATGGGCTTTCGATGTCATTGGACCCCTTGGCAATCTCGATTCCGGCATTAAATAGAAATCCTTCATTCTCACGGCAACGGAATACTTCACAAAGTGGGCGGAAGCCGAAGCATACACGGAAGTCAAAGCATCAACCGTCTGCAAATTCATCATAAAGAACATCATCACAAGATTTAGAATCCCAACCACCATCGTCACCGACAATGGACCGCAGTTCGTGTCACAAGAGCTGAAGGACCTCTACAACAGGTACAAAATTACATTGCATCATTCGTCTCCATATTATCCGCAAGGCAATGGCCAAGCAGAGGCAACTAACAAATTGATTAAGGCTCTATGGGCATACTGAACTTCAATCCGCACGCCTACCGGAGCAGACTCTTTATTCCTTAACATTTGGAATGGAGGCGGTAGTTCTATATAAAATCCTCATACCGTCATTAAGAGTACAATTGAATAAGGAATTCTCCATTGATGAGCACCGCTCAGCACTCCTCACTCAATTGGAACTCTTAGACGAGAAAAGATGATCAGCTGCTAATCATGCAAGAGTATATCAAAATAGATTGGCACGTTTTTATCAAAAGAAAGTCATTGAACGTAAGTTCAAAGTTGGTGAAATGGTCGTCAAAAGAATCTTTGTAAAACCTGGTTGTCCACGTTCTAAGATCCAACCCAATTGGGAAGGACCATATGTTGTATCGCATGTTTTTTCTGGTAACGCTTACCGTCTAGTTAATGCAGAAGGGTAAGAGTTAACTCACCTTTGGAATGGTCTGTATCTTAAGAAATACTACCCATAGGTTAAAGAGTTGATCATCATGGTGCAAAGACCAGTGGAATCAGAAAATTTTGAAACTCAAATTTCCTTATAAGTCTAGATAATTTAATTCAAACACATTACTACACATACTGACACGTTTGATTCGTGAGTAACAAAAGATGTGAAGTCCGAAGGAATACCGAAAGCTTGACTGAGGGTGTAAAGTGCAAATCATTCATTTTAAACAAAAATTCTGTTCGGCCCACGATGTCGGAACGAGGCTTAGAATAGACTACTAAAAATACCCGCCATCTTAGTAAGAGGCCGTCATAAAAAAAAATGGGGGAGATCTGTCCCATGAAAAGAAAAAGAAAAAGCAAAAGGCAAAAGTCAAATATCAAATCAAAAGGTCATTACACTACAAAACGTTACACCAAGGCCATAAAGTGAAATAAAAGGGAACGCAAGGTCGATAAATATCCCGGAAAGAAAGTGACCGAACCCCAATAGATATTAGGGTAAGAAAGGGACATCTTTTTGGGCCTTCGGAACCTTCTAGTGGGCTTTCTAAACAAATTCTTCATTTCTTTCTGAAGAGGCGTACTCCAAGCTTAAGGAACGGCCTAGATTGACTAAGGATCAAATCATCAAATGAGATCACGAATGGAAACACAAGTTCAAGCACGATGGGTCTAAGGTAGATTATTGAAGAACAATTTGGGAATTAAGTTAATAAATGAATATGTTCTTTTGATCTGAGTACCATGCTGGTCTTTTAGTTTGCACAATATTCCAAATTTAATAAAAAATAGATATTTCAAAACCCAAAAAAATATATATTTTAAAATCCACAAAAAAAAACACACAATATTTCAAAACCCAAAAAAATAGATATTTCAAAATCCAAAAAAAGTACATATCTCAAAATCCAAAAAAAAAAACTTATTTTAAATCCAAAAAAAAGTATATATTTCAAAATCCAAAAAAAGTACATATCTTAAAAAAAAAAAAAAAACACTTATTTTAAATCCAAAAAAAAGTATATATTTCAAAATCCAAAAAAAAAGTACATATCTCAAAATCCAAAAATATATATTTCAAAAAAAAAAAAATACATATCTCAAAATCCAAAAAAATTATACATGTTTCAAAACCCAAACAAAATGAATATTTCAAAAATAAAAAATATTTTAAATTGCATCTGCTTGTAGTATTTGGTGTGCTTCATTCCCTTATTTTCAGCGAGCATCTGCATGCTTGTATATTGCATCTTACTCCGTTATTTCCTTTAGTTCAATTATTATTATTACCTTTGTTAATAAAGGCTATGCCCCTTGACCCTTTTACCAAGGATAGGATCAAGTAGCCGGTTACTTAATTGGGCAAGGGGCTAAACCTAAACAGATACTTAACCTGTTTGATAAGTCATGTACAGGGCACAAGGTTAAAGACACAAGGCACAAAAGGGGAAAGTTTCATATACCAAAAAGTGTTTTGTACAGGACTCACACAAGGAGAGGAAAAATACATAAACAGCCGTCAAGGCTGACTCTCTCCAGCCCCCTCATACTGGCTTTGCGCCTCTTCAGGTCCCTCCCGCCCACGAGTCGGAGGTGGAGGTGGTCCCAGCGCACTCGGCCCTACCTGGCCGGACAATATGGCGATACTGGCCGTGAAAGCGCTCGCCTGACCGCAATCGATAGGTCACTGACGGGCTCGCTGATATCTCTCCTCCACCATCCGGCGCTCATGCTTTGCCACGGAGAGGCGACCCTAAAGACTCTCCAGCCGAAGGCGGTCGCAATCCCTCTCCTCAGTCAAGATCTCTAGGCGAACCTGGAGTTGTACGAGATCACCGGTGGAGAGACAGGCCACCTGCTCCTCGAGCTCATGGACCCGAGCTGCGTCGATCTCAGCCCTTTGAAGGGCCTCCTGAAGCTCGACAACCTGTAAAAGAAGACACTGTCAGTTCAAGATAATCAAGTAAATCAAGTTCAACAATGGAAGAAGAAGGATGGAACCTACTCGAGCAGCCCGATCCTCCTCCGCGAGAGAGGCTCAGTGGATGGCAGACGCGAGCTGACTCTGGAGGTTAGCAAGAGTAGCCGCGTAAGCAGCCGCAGAAGATGATGAAGCCCTAGCTGAGGATGAAGGGGGAGTCGCCTAGGTATAGACAACTCGCTGCACCAAAAGACTAACTATCAGTAGCTAATCGTCAAAACAAATTAATTCATTAAAATGTTCATACATGCATGCATACATACCAAGTCAAAAAGTTCCTTCTGGACCTGTTCCAACTGGGCCTCGGCGTCCTGAAGGCGGGCCCGGAGGTCGATGATGACCGCGTCTCACGCATCCTGCATATCATACATACACACATTCATTCACAAATATAAACAAAAATAATAATAAAATGAAAGAAGCACGAATCATACTTACATCGAGTGGACGGAGAAGTCGTAGCTGATCGGCGTAATGTGTCCGGTACTGTTGGAGGTAGGCTGCGCTACTCTCTGCTTGAGACTCCACTCGGACACCCCGGCGATGCCAAACTTCGTATTGCTCTGGGAATTTTACCTACCAATCAGTGAGGGCTTGTTTGCCCCTCATGCTCCTTCCAACCCCCTCCGGGACCTCCTTGTCCACCCATTCCTGGTGGAGGCCCAGCGTCCTCATCACGAGCCGGAGGCGGAGCGACTCGATCTCGTTCAGGCAGTGGAGCCACATTTTCCTGCCGAACCGCCTCTGACCTGCTGTCACCCATGGCTGGCCCTCCTCGCCCATACCTAGATATGGGCACCAGATCACCTGCATACAGGTTAAATGCATTCATATAAGTAAATTACATTTAATAAATGAAAGATTGCATTTGATAAACAAAATTGAACAAATTAAAAGACTTACCAGGAGCTCCGGGTAATCGAGGAACTGACGGCGGATGAGTTGTGGGGCTGTGTCCACTATTGGCTGCCAACGGGACAACACCTGGCCTCACAATCCGCGCTCGGCCGAGCGAGAAGTAGTGATAACTCTAAACCTGCACACATGAACATATAAGTTAGAAGAGCATCATTTCATTGCATTTCATATCATAAACAAATAATTAAAATAACTTAATACCTAGAGGAACGACGAGAAGCCGCTGACAGTCATCTTGCGGTCCAACGTGACTGCGGAGAGATTGGCGAAGAGGTGGGCCAAGAGGGCCGCACCCCAAGCATACTCATGGAGACTCTCTAAGTGTAAGGATTGAGACTTTCGGATCCGGTTTTCGGAGTCGGACCTTATAGTTCTGGCCCTAGTGGGGTCTGGGACTCTGTGTTGTTTCGCGTCGAGCCTGGCTCGACGCGGTTTAAACGGCGTCCACCGTCGCAGACGCGTTTCAGGTTCTGCCACGTGGGTTGGCTTTGGGCCGCGAAGAGTACGGCCCTGTCGCATCATCTGAACGGCGTCCACATAGGACGACGCCTTTCAGACTGCGACTCTGGGTGTGTCAGAGTATGGCCCTGACATGTCGGCTGAACGGCGTCTGCCTCGATCGACGTGTTTCAGAAACTTGTCAGAGCGGCCGTCACATCAACTGAAAGGCGTCCGTAGATGTCGACGCGTTTTAGCCAGCCTCTGGTTAACCCCGCGAGCCCTCCTTCTTTCCCTCATTTTCTCCTTCTCCCTTTCTCTCTTTCCCCTCCGGCAAACTCGACGGCGATCCTCCTCCTCCCTCTTTTCCTTCCACCATTTCACCTTTCCCTCCACTCCATCCTCTACCTAGCTCCTACCACTACCACCTCCACCTCCACTGTGGCGTTCTACTCTCCGGACGGCGGCCGAGGTCACGGTGGAGCAAGGACGACCACGGCGGTACCGGCGGCGGCGTGGGGCGAGACAGGTGGACGGCTTGAAGCTCGGAGGCGTCCAAGTATCCGGTAGGGTGACGGTTCCCATAGCATCGTGTTTAAACCATGTTTTTCCCCGTTTAAGCATGTTATGGATCTTTGGTTTGGGGGGGGGGGGGTAGAATGAGCATGTTTAGGTATTCTTTTGATGATATGGGGGATTTACTATGAATGTGGTTTTCTATGGATTGTATTGCCCCTCTTTCTCCTCCGTTTTTGGGTGATTTTGGGGTTGTTTGGGTTGAAAAGGGAGCCCTCGGGCTCATGGCAGACTCTGGTTCCTGGGGTTGAAAGACGTCGTGCATGGACGACGCCTTTTTGAAGGGCGTCGGGCCACCACGACGCCTTTTAGACAGGAATCGCCTGACTGAGAGTCTGCCAGTTCGGGATTCTGGGACTAAAAGACGTCATGGGTGGTCGACGCGTTTTTGAATAGCGTCGGGCAACCATGACGCCTTTTAAGGCAGAAATCCCTGGGTAATTTCTTTGGAATTTCTGGATTTCTGTGCTAAATGGCGTCTGAGGATGTCGACGCCTTTTGAAAGGCGACCACTGGTGTCGACGCCTTTTAGGGCCTGATTCTGAAGACTGTTTTACATGAACCTGTACATGGAGCTTGAATGGCGTCGGCCTTGGGCGACGCGATTCAAGACAGAACCTCACTAATTCATGCCAGTAAAATGTGTTCATACTGTTAGTCGGATGGTTAGTGCATGTTTTAGTGTACCCGGTAGAGATAGATTCTTCATGACCGGACGATGCTACATGTGTGTTATGCGATTGCGGACTTTTCACGTAACCGGATCGTACTGTGTTGGGTTTTGTGTTACTGTGGACCTGGAGTGACATTGTAGCGCTTTATCACCCTGTGCTGGTGGGGGCGTGAGCACAGAGCCGGTGGGGGCGTGGGCGGGGTGACGCCTAGTGAGAGAGGGTCACCTGGTGAACCCCGGGGTCAGCTAGTACCGGTGTCGGAGTGGTACATTCGGAGAGTCACTCATGCTGAGGGAAGGAGTAGCCACCTGAGCCGGTTGGGCCGGAGTAGCTAGTGTGCTATCCGAGGGGTTACTGCTTGGCCTCAGCGGGTCGAGGTTTTCCCACTGTTGTTTGTGTGGTTGGCGAGCTCTACCGAGACGGCAGTTGTGGATTCCCTAGTCAGCTGGTTTAGAATATGCATGTTTATTATATTTTCGATTGCATGTGATTCCACGTTTAGAACTAGGAATTGTACTTACAACTGTGCTCGTTACTTTACCGTTAGCTGTACTTTGCACTTGTGGGTGTGTGCGTGGGCAGTGGGGATCGAAGGATCCCGACTGAGTCTTGTTTTGAGACTCACCCCTGCGGTTTTCAGGTGAGGACTCCCAGCAGACCTAGGGCGGCGTGTGCGGCCGCGTGTTGAGCGCCTTCAGCGGTTGTTCCGGGGTATGCCCCGATGTAGTTGTTATTTATTTCTGGCCTGTATGTTTAATTATTTCTTTTCAGTTGGAGTATGTAATTATTTGCTGTATCGAGTCGCATTGTAATAATTTTAATTCCCGCACTTTCATTTCAATTCAATGCGATGTGAATGTTTAGCTTAGTTTATTATTTATTTCTCAGACTTACTAGATCCTGGTTTGGTTCCAAATTAATGATTCGGTACCCATTTAGTAATCGGATCCCTGATTATAGGGTGGCGGGTCGTTACAGTTGGTATCAGAGCATACGGTCTGGCAAGTAAATAAATAACTAGGTTAAATGTCGTAAGTTCGGCAAATAAATACATTATCCCGTACAGGCACGGCGATAGCATAGGTTTTAGGACTCTAATTAGAACCTTTTGATCTTGTAATTGTAGGCGAGTAGATGGCTCCCAGGAAGAGGATGCCGGTTATTCGAGAGCGGGGAGATGCCCCTAGTGGGTCCGAGGCAGGGAGGCCGAGTGTAGAGCAGTTTATGGAGGCCATGATGGACACTATGGCTAGATATCAGACGCGAGATCCTAGTGAGAGTTCTAGTGCTCGGGGAGGGTCCACAGCTACACTTGAGAGGTTCCTGAAGCTGAGGCCACCTCACTTCACCGGTCGTCCCGACCCTAATGAGGCCATTCACTAGCTTAGAGAGATAGAGAAGACCTTCGATACCATGGATTGTGCAGCGGTAGAGAGGACCCCGTTGGCTACCTTCATGCTGAAGGATAGCGCCTATGACTGGTGGACCACATTGAAGAGTTTGTCTTATGAGGACAGGAGTCTTAAGGAAATTTCATGGGAGACCTTTGTTAAGGAGTTCAATGCACAATATTTCCCTAGACATGTTCAGAGAGCCAAGGAGAGGGAGTTTATGGATCTGGCGCAGGGGAGTATGACGGTACTTGAGTATCAGGCGAAGTTTGTTTTGCTGGGACGGTTCGTGCCTTTCATATCTGGGGACGAGGAGCGTCGTACGGAGAGGTTTGTGGACGGACTGAGGCTTAGTCTGAGGAACTTCGTGGCGTCCCACTGTTGTACAGACTTGGCGTCAGCAGTTAGGTGTGCAGCAGCAGTAGAGGCTCAGTAGAACCAGTCGGCCCGGGAGAGAGGATTGACTGCTCAGGGGCCAGTGCGTGGCAGGGGTAAGGTAGCGACACCGGCTCCTTCGGTCGGATCGGGATCGTCATCACTCGGATCCCAATTCAGGAGGTTCTTCCGAGGCGGTGGCAGCAGTAGTGGTAGCAGCGGCAGCAACAGGCCCAGGCAGGGTCAGCAGAGTCAGTCAGTGTCCAGTGCACCGCAGGAGCCAGCTCAGAGGCTTCCAGCAGTCTGCCAACACTGTGGTGGTGCCCATGGCGGGACTCAGTGTCCCACTCTTCCCAGGAGGTGTTTCACTTACGGCCAGCAGGGCCATTTGGCGAGGCAATGCCCGCAGGGGCATGGTCAGGGGCAGGGTTATGGCGATCAGAAGAAGCCGAGGACCCAGGGGAGAGTTCTAGCTATCACCAGGAGGGAGGCTCGCGCATCCAACTTGGTGGAAGGTACACTTTGTCCTTGGGAACTCTGCACATGTGTTGATCGATTCAGGTGCTTCGCATTCTTTCATTTCTGAGCAGTTCCTAGATATTCTTTCTGCACCCGTTGATGAGTTAGCTGATGGCTTGATGGTAGAGGTTCCTTCTGGAGACTTCATGATATCCTATAATTGTTTGAGGAACGTTCCTTTGACCATTGAGGGTCATGTGCTACCTGCCCAGTTGGTTGTACTTGCTATACGTGACTTTGATATCATCTTGGGCATGGATTGGTTGGAAGCCTTTTATGCTGAGGTGGACTGCCACAGGAAGAGGGTGCGCTTCTCTATTCCGGACATCCCGACCTTCTCTTTCCAAGGTATTAGGCTTTCTTCTCGAGGCATTCTCATTTCTGCCTTTAAGGCACGGAGGTTGCTTGCTGGTGGTTGTGAGGCTTTCCTTGCCTCTGTTGTTGTTTCTGATGTCCGTTCTAGTCCCAGCCCTTGGGAGGTGCCCGTGGTTTGTGATTTCGTAGATGTGTTTCCTGAGGAGCTGCCTGGCCTTCCTCCTCAGCGAGAGGTCGAGTTTACCATCGAGCTTGCACCAGGTACGGCGCCCTTGTCTAAGGCCCCGTATCGGATGACGCCAGCCGAACTCGCTGAGTTGAAGGTGCAGTTGCAGGAGTTGCTGGATAAGGGTTTCATTCGTCCCAGTACATCTCCATGGGGTGCTCCAGTTCTGTTTGTTAGAAAGAAGGATGGTTCTTTGAGATTGTGCATTGACTATAAGCAGCTGAACCAGGTGACAATAAAGAATAAGTACCCGCTTCCAAGGATCGATGATTTGTTGGATCAGCTGCAGTCCGCGAAGGTGTTTTCCAAGATCGACCTGAGATCTGGATATTATCAGATGAGGATCCGGGAAGTTGATGTTAGCAAGACGGCTTTCAGGACTCGGTATGGACATTATGAGTTTTTGGTTATGCCCTTCGGCTTAACCAATGCTCCGGCGGCCTTTATAGATCTGATGAACAGAGTCTTCAGGATCTACTTGGATCAGTTTGTAGTAGTATTTGTTAATGATATTTTGATATATTCTTCTTCTGAGGAAGAGCACGCCACTCATCTTCGGGTGGTGTTGCAGGTCCTAAGGGAGCACCAACTCTATGCCAAGTTCAGCAAATGCGAATTCTGGCTAGACAAGGTGCACTTCCTTGGGCATGTCATTTCTGGTAAGGGCATCGCGGTGGATCCAGCCAAAATCGAGGCGGTGATAGATTGGAGCAGGCCGACTTCAGTGACTGAGATCAGGAGCTTTCTGGGGCTTGCTGGTTATTACAGGCGATTTGTTTAGGGGTTTTCTTCTATAGCGGCCCCCTTGTCGAGGTTGACTCGAAAGGGAGTTCGTTTTGTGTGGACCGAGGAATGTGAGCAGAGTTTTATGGAGTTAAAGGCCCGCCTCACGTCAACCCCAGTGTTGGTGCTTCCATCTGGGACAGGTGGATTCGTGGTTTATTCAGATGCGCCCCGTCGAGGTTTGGGCGCAGTCCTAATGCAGCATGGCAGGGTAGTTGCTTATGCTTCTCGGCAGCTGAAGAAGCATGAGGAGAACTATCCTACCCATGATTTGGAACTTGCAGCCGTGATGTTTGCACTTAAGATCTGGAGGCATTACTTATATGGAGAGAAATTTCAGGTTTTCACCGATCACAAGAGCTTGAAATATGTGTTCACTCAGAGAGACCTGAATCTGAGGCAGCGGAGGTGGATGGAGTTTATCAAGGATTATGACTTTGACCTTTCTTATCATCCAGGCAAGGCTAATGTAGTGGCAGACGCCTTGAGTCGGAAGACGGTCATGTCATACCTTATGGTTCGAGAGTGGAAATTGTTCGAGCAGGTGGTGGAATCTTCCTTTAGGGTTCCACGTGAAGATGGCAGAGCCGTGCTGGTCAGTTTGACTGTGAGACCAGCTGTGTATCATGCTGTGATTGAGGCTCAGAGGGCAGATGCTGAGTTACCACAGATTCTCCAGAGGTCAGAGGTGGAATTATGGGATGACGGTACTGTCAGGTTCAGAGGCAGACTTTATGTCCCGACTGAGGAGGACGTGCGCAGATGTGTTCTTGATGAGGCGCACCGTTCGAGATATGCAGTGCATCCAGGGACAACGAAGATGTATCATTGTTTGAGGAGACACTTCTGGTGGCCCGGTATGAAGAAAGATGTGGCTGAATATGTGGCTAGATGTATGACTTGTCAGCAGGTTAAAGCCGAGCATCAGAGACCTGGAGGATTGCTGCAGCCCTTGCCGATTCCAGAATGGAAATGGGAGCACGTGACGATGGACTTTGTGATGGGATTGCCTGCATCCCCTAGCAGGAGAGACGCCATCTGGGTCATTGTTGATCGGCTGACCAGGTCGGCACACTTCCTAGCTATTAGGAAGGACTGGTCGGTCGGTAAGCTGGCAAAGTTGTTTGTAGACCAGATCATCTCTCTGCACGGGGTGCCTTTGTCCATTGTATCAGATCGAGATCCGAGGTTTACTTCCAGGTTCTGGAAGAGCTTTCAGCAAGCATTGGGCACTTAGCTGGTTTTCAGCTCGGCCTACCATCCCGAGACAGACGAGCAGTCAGAGAGAACCATTCAGACCTTGGAGGATATGCTCAGGGCATGTTGCCTTGATTGGGGAGGTTCTTGGGAGCAGCATTTGTCCACAGTGGAATTTGCCTACAACAACAGTTACCATTCCAGTATCGGCATGGCGCCTTATGAGGCTTTGTACGGGCGATCGTGTCGATCTCCGGTGTGTTGGTCCGAGATCGGTGAAAGACAGATAGCGGGACCAGAGTTAGTGCAGCAGTGTGCTGAGATTGCCAGGACAGTTCGGCAGAGATTGACCGCAGCTCAGAGTAGGCAGAAAAGTTATGCAGATGTCCGACGGAGACCACTTGAGTTTGAAGTTGGGGACCACGTGTTTCTCCGAGTCTCACCCTCCAAGGGTGTGATGAGATTCGGGAAGCGAGGCAAGCTGAGTCCACGATATATTGGGCCTTTTCCCATTCTTGCTCGAATCGGGGAAACCGCGCATCAGCTGGCCTTGCCGCCCAGTCTTGCAGGGATACACGATGTGTTCCATGTTTCCTTGCTGAGAAAGTATGTTCAGGATCCGTCCCATGTGTTGGATTTTTCAGAGTTGGAGGTCGCTGAGGACCTGTCCTTTCCAGAGTATCCTGTACGCATCGAGGATCGCAGAAAGCACGTCTTGCGGAACAAGATTGTACCGTTGGTCAAGGTGATTTGGCAATACCGCTCCGGAGGTGAGGCAACCTGGGAGCGAGAGGATGAGATGCGGGAGCAGTTCCCTTACCTTTTTTCGTAATTTTCCTTGTGAACTTGTATCCCTGTTTTGACCTTGTTTATTCTAGCGGTCAATTTCGGGGGCGAAATTCTTTTAAGGGGGGGAGAATGTAAGGATTGAGACTTTCGGATCCGGTTTTCGGAGTCGGACCCTATAGTTCTGGCCCTAGTGGGGTCTGGGACTCTGTGTTCTTTCGCGTCGAGCCTGGCTCGACGCGGTTTAAACGGCGTCCACCGTCGCAGACGCGTTTCAGGTTCTGCCACGTGGGTTGGCTTTGGGCCGCGAAGAGTACGGCCCTGTCGCATCATCTGAACGGCGTCCACATAGGACGACGCCTTTCAGACTGAGACTCTGGGTGTGTCAGAGTACGGCCCTGACATGTCGGCTGAACGGCGTCTGCCTCGATCGACGCATTTCAGAAACTTGTCAGAGCGGCCGTCATATCACCTGATAGGCGTCCGTAGATGTCGACGCGTTTTAGCCAGCCTCTGGTTAACCCCGCGAGCCCTCCTTCTTTCCCTCATTTTCTCCTTCTCCCTTTCTCTCTTTCCCCTCCGGCGAACTCGGCGGCGATCCTCCTCCTCCCTCTTTTCCTTCCACCATTTCACCTTTCCCTCCACTCCATCCTCTACCTAGCTCCTACCACTACCACCTCCACCTCCACTGCGGCGTTCTACTCTCCGGACGGCGGCCGACGTCACGGTGGAGCAAGGACGACCACGGCGGTACCGGCGGCGGCATGGGGCGAGACAGGTGGACGGCTTGAAGCTCGGAGGCGTCCAAGTATCCGGTAGGGTGACGGTTCCCATAGCATCGTGTTTAAACCATGTTTTTCCCCGTTTAAGCATGTTATGGATCTTTGGTTTTGGGGGGGGGGGGGGGGGTAGAATGAGCATGTTTAGGTGTTCTTTTGATGATATGGGGGATTTACTATGAATGTGGTTTCCTATGGATTGTATTGCCCCTCTTTCTCCTCCGTTTTTGGGTGATTTTGGGGTTGTTTGGGTTGAAAAGGGAGCCCTCGGGCTCATGGCAGACTCTGGTTCCTGGGGTTGAAAGACGTCGTGCATGGACGACGCCTTTTTGAAGGGCGTCGGGCCACCACGACGCCTTTTAGATAGGAATCGCCTGACTGAGAGTCTGCCAGTTCGGGATTCTGGGACTAAAAGACGTCATGGGTGGTCGACGCGTTTTTGAATAGCGTCGGGCAACCATGACGCCTTTTAAGGTAGAAATCCCCTGGGTAATTTCTTTGGAATTTCTGGATTTCTGTGCTAAATGGCGTCTGAGGATGTCGACGCCTTTTGAAAGGCGACCACTGGTGTCGACGCCTTTTAGGGCCTGATTCTGAAGACTGTTTTACATGAACCTGTACATGGAGCTTGAATGGCGTCGGCCTTGGGCGACGCGATTCAAGACAGAACCTCACTAATTCATGCCAGTAAAATGTGTTTATACTGTTAGTCGGATGGTTAGTGCATGTTTTAGTGTACCCGGTAGAGATAGATTCTTCATGACCGGACGATGCTACATGTGTGTTATGCGATTGCGGACTTTTCACGTAACCGGATCGTACTGTGTTGGGTTTTGTGTTATTGTGGACCTGGAGTGACATTGTAGCGCTTTATCACCCTGTGCTGGTGGGGGCGTGAGCACAGCGCCGGTGGGGGCGTGGGCGGGGTGACGCCTAGTGAGAGAGGGTCACTTGGTGAACCCCGGGGTCAGCTAGTACCGGTGTCGGAGTGGTACATTCGGAGAGTCACTCATGCTGAGGGAAGGAGTAGCCACCTGAGCCGGTTGGGCCGGAGTAGCTAGTGTGCTATCCGAGGGGTTACTGCTTGGCCTCAGCGGGTCGAGGTTTTCCCACAGTTGTTTGTGTGGTTGGCGAGCTCTACCGAGACGGCAGTTGTGGATTCCCTAGTCGGCTAGTTTAGAATATGCATGTTTATTATATTTTCGATTGCATGTGATTCCACGTTGAGAACTAGGAATTGTACTTACAACTGTGCTCGTTACTTTACCGTTAGCTGTACTTTGCACTTGTGGGTGTGTGCGTGGGCAGTGGGGATCGAAGGATCCCTACTGAGTCTTGTTTTGAGACTCACCCCTGCGGTTTTCAGGTGAGGACTCCCAGCAGACCTAGGGCGGCGTGTGCGGCCGCGTGTTGAGCGCCTTCAGCGGTTGTTCCGAGGTATGCCCCGATGTAGTTGTTATTTATTTCTGGCCTGTATGTTTAATTATTTCTTTTCAGTTGGAGTATGTAATTATTTGCTGTATCGAGTCGCATTGTAATAATTTTAATTCCCGCACTTTCATTTCAATTCAATGCGATGTGAATGTTTAGCTTAGTTTATTATTTATTTCCCAGACTTATTAGATCCTGGTTTGGTTCCAAATTAATGATTCGGTACCCATTTAGTAATCGGATCCCCGATTATAGGGTGGCGGGTCGTTACACTAAGTCATCTAATAAATAAAGAAATCTACAGTGGATATGGTCGCCCTTCGTACCAAAGAACAACCGACAAAAGGAGAAAACTAAAAAAACTCGAAGCTGCCTATCTACCTCCTCTACCTGATCAGGGTCACTACAGTAAATAGCAGAGGAAGACTCGGCTAATGTACTCCTAACCTCCTCTCAGGTCTCGTCTGACCGACGCCGGGGCTCTACTAAACCTAGAGCGACCTCTACCTCTACCCTAAAAACTATCCTAGACTCCCTATCTAGGGTAGATACCTCTATCCCTAGTAAAGCCTCCGCCATCCCACGGTAATCGGGGTAAGTCACCCCGCTCACGGCCCGGCCTTCCACTCTAAGGCCGGTGATCCTACAACATCCTCTAAACTGGGGATCATATGTTCCCAAGGAATTAGAAAAGTCCTGCTTTCTGCATGCCACCTCTCCTGCAGCGCCTGCAGGAGTACCAAGTCGAGCCAGAAGGGCTCGATCTCTAGGATCTCCGTGAACCCCATCCGGCACAGGCGCGCCTTCTGGAAGTCTGGGAATCCTCTATAGGCCCCTACCACCAAGTCCCATGATATGCGGGCCCTCATCGTCCCCTACAAATAAATTCAAGAAAATTTCATCAGTCAGTGAAAATTAAAAATCAATAAAATATTCTAACTAAAAGGCGTCAGTCATGGTGGACGCCCGTTGAAAGGCGTCCATATGTCTTGACGCCATTTAGTCTCATTTTCTACCCCAATAAAAAAATGAAAGTTTGCTTTGAATGGCATCGGACCATGGGGACGCCTTTTGAACGGCGTCACCTAGTCTGGACGTCGTTCAAAGCCGATTTCGGACTTTTTCCAAAAGTCCATTTCTCTCCCACTTTTCTCATTCCATTCAATCACATAGAGAACTTACCAAATGGTGGTCGCCCTCCACTTCTTCTTCTTCACCCACGGCCGCGGATGGAGCATCTTCCTCTTCCAAGAATGCCGCCACCGCTGCGAGCTCAACCGGCATCTCTTCGGTAACTTCTTACCCTCTAGCGACCGAGGTCCGTCGCCATTTCACGACCGCCTTGGCTTTGCTCGATCCTCCACGTTCCATGGCGAAGAAGAGAGAGCTCAAGAGAGAGGTCGAGTAGGGAGAGAGAGAGATCTTGGGTTTGGGAGAGAGAACTCAAGAGAGAGAGATGGCCGGAAAGGAGATCGTCGGTGAAGGAGAGGAAAGATGAAGAACTCGCTGGAGTAAAGCTTGATCGCCGGAGAAGAGGAGGAAATCGCCGGAGCTCGGGAAGAGAGAGAAAGAGTTTGAGAGAACAAGGATAAAGGAGCTCGGCCTTCGTGGGTTATGTTGGAGAAGTTAAAATGCGTCGGGGTACAACGACGCCATTCAAGGCACATAAACTGAGGCGGCAAGGCAAGGGTTTTAAATTGGATAAAAGGCGTCTTCACAAAGCGACGCGTTTCAGTTTAAACCGTCAATTCTGTACAGAGCCGTACCACGGTCAATGATTAAACGCGTCTGCAGATGGCGATGTTTTTCAGTGGATTAATCGTGCAATTTATGGCAGAAGTCTGTGGAAAAGTAAGAAAGAGAATTGAAAGGCATCTACATGTGTAGATACGGTTTCAGCATAAATGCGATTTTAAGGAATTAATCTCTTATTTTGGAAAATGATTTTTGATTGAACGGCGTCTACACATGTGGACACGTTTTCTGGATAAATTCGGGTTTTAAGGATTAATTTCTAATTTTTGGAAAATGATTTTTGGTTGAACGACGTCTACTCTAGTGGATGCATTTTAAGCATAAACTAGATTTTTAAGGAATTGATTTGAATTTCAGAAATGAATTATGGTTAAAAGGCGTCTTTCTGAGTGGACGCATTTTACATTAAGTAAACCCAAATTGTCATATTTTAAGAAAAAATCAAGTTTTTATTTAAAGAAAAATATTGGACAAGTCACAGAAGATTAAAGATGAATTTCAAGGCATAAAGGAACAATTCTTTATTGGAAATAAATTCTTAATTACATAAAAAGGAAAAATAAAAGAGAGCTTTCAAGGAAGGATTTTCCGAAGTCCCATTATATATGGATATGATAATCTTCTATTTGTTTCTTGAGAGGATTTTACACGATGATGGAAGCTAATATTCCATAGTGTAACTATAAGTTTAGTTGCTTCAAAATCTTCATCGGATTCTAAGGTACGCTTCTTGATTGGAGATGTATGGGAAAACTCAGGAAGTTCATAGCGAGGCAGGCTGAGTTGAGTATGACATTGATGAGAATTATACAAAACGAATTCAGTAGCTCCGATCAGTTTAAGCTCTGCACCCGTTGCACGGCGTACTCGAATTGATTTTCCTACAAGAGCATGTGGTGAAGAGTCGATCCCATTTGATGACATTATCCTCAGATAATCTCTCTAGTCAGCTCGAGTCTTGAGTTTGGGCACTCGATTGATCATCCTCTCATTGAATTTCACAATATTGGAAATATGGAAGATAGGACTATTCTGATATATTTGAGACGGTCTTGCGGAATTTCTAGTGTGATATTCAAACTTGAAGTGCAACTCAACCCAAAGAGCAAAGAGAAACATGCAACCATAGGGAGGCTGACCTGTAGATGCTGCAGAAAGCGCACTGTAGAGAAAGGCTAGAATCGCTGTGCCAATTTGTCTTCCTTCAAAGATTTTGCATATTGCACTGACTTGATCATCTTCTAGTATGTTGTCTTGAGCAGGAAAGAATAGAGCTCCAGCTAGGCACGTGGTGAACCCTTTCATCACGTTCTCAGTATCATCCTCTCTAAGATCTTCAATCTCGTACAAAGTCCACTCCGCTGGCTTAGCAAGGTTGATTCCTTTCTTAGTAAGGCATCCTTTAACTTCTTTTGGATCCTCCATGATCTTCATCAACAATTATTGATCTGTAATCTTTTCCTTCATCAGAGCCATCTTATTCAGGATCACTTCATTGTTGTTCAACTTGATTTTAAGAAGGCCCAATAGGAGTTCGGTCTCTTCTAGAAGAATAGTGCATTCAAATTCAGGAAAGAAAAAAGTATGGGTTTGAGGATGCCACAACTCAATCAAGGCACCCATAGTCGCCCAATCCACGTTTGAACTCTTGTAATACTTTGCATAGACTACTAGACCTTGGATGTTCCACTTGGAAACAAAGGATTGCATGGAAATAGTGATACTTTTAGCAAGCTTACGAATCCAAGGAAGAGATATGAATTTTCTTGGGCCAGAAAATAAAAGATATGCCTAGAAAAATAGAAGGGAGAGTTGCTATGAAGAACTTGAAGAACATAGAGGAAAAAGGAAATTGAAGAAGAAAGAAAGAAGAATAGAAGATGATTTAACTTACTTGTAGGTTAGGATCGCTCCCACTTAGATGATCTTTCACGTTGGAGAGCTTCTCGAGCGTCTTCTTCATCTTCTTGCTTGAAGAATCCATCTTGTTCTTGAGCTTCTTCTTCTTGAAACCTTGAAAACCTTGAAAATTCTTGAACTTTGGAGAAAATCCCTTGCTTCAATCTTTAGATTGTGTTAGGGTTGCCTTGATACAAGTTAATGAAGTTTATATAAAGAGAATTGCGATTCTAGGAAGTCTTTTCTAGATTGGAGAAGGGATGAGCATAGAAAGAGTTGGAATCTAGATTAAAGACAGCCAGAACCTATTTCTGCGACTGAAAGGTGTCATTGAACAGCGATGTGTTTTAGTTCATATTAATGGCATCGGCACCACACGACGCGTTTTATGGTTTTCTGTTATTTGCCCGAAAGACTATGTTTATCTAGATTTTAATGCATTTGATTGAAGTTACTAATGATTTCGAGTGCAGAAAATTCAGGATATTCAAAGAAATGATTGCATAGTTGAAAATTTAAAGAAGATCCCACTGTGGGAATTTATGAGTCCCGACCATGGCTAAAAAAAAAAAACGGTTATCTCTATCCCTTGTACTCTTTCATGTGATTAATTTGAATCATTATTACTATACGTTAAATATTTATTAGAGTATATCAAGGACCTTCTGATTTTGATGAAATTGGAATTTGAGTTCCCCTTTAACAAAAATAGTGATAATTCCAGAGAATTCTTAATCACACGGATAGACCGTTAGATTGTTAATTAGTGAGGACGACGGTTCTACTTTTGTGAAACAGTGCATGAATAAACGAGCTTTGACTTAGCACTGAATTATAAGAATTGGTATCTTGACTCATTAATGACAATTTAACAATATTATCCTTGATTATTTTATATTTTATTTGATTTTATATTTTTTTTAGCCCAGCATGCGTCTTGTAGACTTTGATATAACTGTAATAAGAATTAATTATTGATTAAGTTTCAGATCATTGATCAAATAATTTCCAACATGAGATGAAATATTCCATTCTGAATTGAGTATTTTGATTATCTTTGAGATTCGCTTGAAGATACCCTTAGAATTCTATCTTTTCTTAGACCCAACATTTCTTGTTTTCTTTTAAGATCCATCATGGTTGCAGCATGTCTACATTGGCTAGCAATCGCTCCCCATGATCAAACCTGCAAGGTTTGTGACCTAGGGTACTTCCCAATCGTGGAGGTTGATCGACCTTATTTTATTTCCTTGTCTATCTCATCTAGACATGATCGATTTCATTAATCTCTTCGAGTTATCTTCATTGATGATTTTGAGAAAAATTCTAATCATGTGATGTTGAGAGCGTGTCTTATCACACCTTGATATAACCTTTTCAGTACATTCCATTTTATTTCACTCCCTTGCAAAGACGATGTCAAGGTGAGGCAACTGTAGACATATTAATTTTGACATCATTTTGAGTAAATTTCATGTCATATAATAATACCTCAAAATGGTCTGATATTTAATCATTAATTAATTTTTATTATTTTTCTGGATTAATTATCTAAATGACATTGGGTTCAGACAGACATAATTTAGGTTTATTAAAGAAATTTATTTTAACTCAGATTTTTAATCAAATATGAAATATTCTAAAAGACGTCGACTTGTGAAGACGCCATTTAGGGTTATATTCTTATTTTGATTTTAATCTGATTTTTAATTAATTTATTAATAAACTAAAAGACGTATGTCTTGCACGACGCCATTTAGGTTTCCTAAACTATTTCTGTTTCTTCTTCCCGATGTTTATTCTTATCTTAATTAATCTAAAATACGTCTTCCATGGGCGATGAGTTTTAGTTAATTATAAATAATGATGAATTAGGCTGTATTTATCTATTTGTTAGTTGGATTGGCTTCAAACTCCTTCATATTAATCTTTAAGTAACCGCGGATGCGTGAACTTAAGCCTATAAATACACAAGCCTTTGAAGGGGTAAAAGTTAGTGCATAAATTATTAGCAAATTAGTTAAGGATTTTTGAAAGAGACATCGTCCAAACGCTGAAGGATCGAAGTGCTGCTACTACTTCTAAGAGTCTTGAAGCAAGCTTCATCCTATCTTTATTCTTTCTTTGTCCTTTCAAGATCCATTCAAGAACCAAAGTTTTTCAGGAGCCATCCTGTTGGATTTTCTCGGTTTCTCCGGATCGCTCACGCAGCGGAAAAATAAAATATTTACAGCGATCCGTTCTCGTTTCGGAGAACTAAAATACGAGATAATCGGATTATCTTTTCTCACCGTGTGCGGATTCAAATCCGCAGCCGTTTGGTTCCGTCGGTGTGACACCGCAAGCCGCGCAAGCGCCCGGCCTCTAGCGAAGTCCACGTGATCATCCCCGCGACGGATATCCTCGAGTTCCTCGTTCTTCGCAGCCCGCGAAGCCTCCGCTGGTCGCCGCAATGATCGCCACAGTGCGCGGACGATTTCCCGTCAAACGGGATTCGGGGAAGCGGTTGAGCAGATCTGGATCTGCCTGGACTCCAGAGGAAGACAGAAACTGAGGAGGGGCGGCTAGGGTTAGCAGCAGCTTGGCCTGCTCAGCCCATTCGCTATGTTTTATACTAACCGCGCGGTTTTTCACAAAAACCTCCGGTTTGTATAAAACCCACTTATTTATCCATCGCCTTGAGAATCATTTGCGTGTGACCCTCTAGGCCCAAGTACCAGTCCAGTTAATGGCCCAACAAGCCCAGTGACTCCTCACTAGCTTTATTAATTAATTAATAACCCTTTATTAATCAATTAATCAATCGAATTGATGTCGCACATCGAATTCGACCGGGCCTCCGATCACGTTGAGTGCCAAGCAACACCGCGTGAACCCGGAAGGTATTTGGGGTTAAGTAACCCACTCTTGGAACCTTTCCGTCGACAGTTACCGCGTGGATATAATCCTTCATTCGTACAATGCTCTCGAGTCAACTCAGGGTATAGCGAGCTGTCAAACCCTAACCGGTCGACTCACTTGGATTGGATGCCGCTGATGAATATTGGAAAACTCCTTTTCCGATATTATCGTCCGCCCTGGCCAGGGACTTCCGCGCATCCTTCCTAGAGCATTCTCTCTCTAAGTACCGAGAGCGAATGATTCCTTATTGACACACAATTCCCTTCGACGGTATTCCACTGCACCCAATCCTTGGCGTATTAGAATCCCGTGGCTAGAGATTCGTAGACCAAGGTCAAAGTACAGAAGTCCACCGCCAAGGTGTCCTTGGTGTCTCAGGTCCGAGGACCATCCACGCAACTGCGACAATAGAATCAAGCTGGTTGACAGTGAGGTACAATACCATCCAGCGATTCAGTCGGATCAGTTCAGTGAACTCATTCTCCAATGAGCACCTACAGATTCGCCTTAGTGTCTCCACACAAGTGACTTATGAGACCAGTCACCCTCATCATATGAGCAGGAGTAATCTGTACTAGTCTAACCGGATATCCGATGTCCTTCTCGGATATCCTCCGACTAGGAACGATTAAGAATATGTGTGTTTAAGTGATCAGTCTCATTAGTATGATCTCATCATAATCTGATCACCATAGCACATATTCACGGACTTCATTATGAAACGATAATTAACGCGATTTACACATAATGAATATAATGCCATTTTATTAATAATGAACGAGATTTACATTGTTAGATTGGCTTGTAGGCCACCTAAACTAACAATCTCCCACTTGGACTAAAGCCAATCACCTTTATACAATAAGCCCATAGACTCTAGGTGACGCTCAAACACAATTTGAGCCAATGGCTTTGTCAGTGGATCTGCTACATTGTCAACGGATGGAACTCTTTCCACTACTACATCCCCTCTAGATATGATCTCTCTGATAAGGTGAAAGCGCCTCAGAATATGCTTCGATTTCTGATGAGACCGTGGCTCTTTCGCTTGCGCAATCGCTCTATTGTTGTCGCACAACAGTGGAACAGGCTCAGAGATGCAGGGAACTACGCCAAGGTCGGTGATGAATTTCTTCAACCACACTACTTCCTTAGCGGCTTCAGCTGCAGCGATGTACTCAGCTTCAGTCGTCGAATCTGTAGTGGTTACTTGCTTGGAACTCTTCCAGCACACTGTCCCTCCGTTCAATGTAAACACGAATCCAGATGTTGACTTGCTATCATCTGGATCTGACTGGAAACTCGAGTCAGTAAAGCCTCGCAGTTTCAAGTCACCACCTCCATAGACAAGAAACATATCCTTAGTTCTTCTCAAGTACTTAAGGATGCATTTCACTGCCTTCCAGTGCTCTTCGCCTGGATCAGCCTGAAATCTACTCGTAACACTTAGAGCAAATGCAACATCAGGCCGTGTACATAGCATAGCATACATGATAGATCCTATGGCAGAGGCATAGGGTATTCTATCCATGAATGCCCTCTCATTAGGAGTCTTAGGAGACTGCTCCTTTGAGAGATGGATTCCATGTCTCATCGGTATGAAACCTCTCTTGAAATTTTCCATGCCAAACCTTTTGACTATGGTATCTATGTACAAGGATTGGGTCATTCCAAGCATCCTCTTTGATCTATCTCTATAGATCCTTATTCCCAATACGTAGGATGCTTCTCCCAAATCCTTCATGGAGAAGTTTTTCGACAGCCAGATCTTTACTGATGACATCATAGCTACATCATTCCCAATGAGTAGTATGTCATCTACGTAAAGAACTAGAAAAGTGACTGCACTCCCACTGGTCTTCTTGTACACATAAGGCTCATCTTCATTCTTAATGAAGTCATAAGACTTGACAGCCTTGTCAAATCTTATGTTCCAGCTCCGGGAAGCTTGCTTCAGTCCATAAATAGACCTCTGAAGCTTGCACACTTTATCTGGAGATTCTTTGGATGTGAAACCTTCTGGTTGTATCATATACACCTCCTCCTCAAGATTACCATTGAGGAAGGCAGTCTTCACATCCATCTGCCAGATTTTATAATCAAAATGTGCAGCAATGGCGAGCAGAACTCTGATCGACTTTATCATGGCAACTGGTGAGAAAGTCTCGTTATAGTCAATTCCTTGCCTTTGATGATATCCCTTTGCCACCAACCTTGCCTTATAAGTGTCGATCCGTCCATCAGCACCGATCTTTCTTTTAAAGATCCACTTGCATCCGATGGGTACAATACCCTCGGGCAAGTCCTCCAAGTTCCAAACTTGGTTGGTGTACATGGACTGGATTTCTGAGTTCATGGCTTCTCGCCATTTCCCGGCTTCTGGGCCTTCTATGGCCTCCTGGTAGGTTTTAGGATCATCATCCTTATTATATTGTACCATAGACTCACCTTCTGCGATATGTCCCACATATCGTTCGGGTAGTCTAGGTACTCTACCAGATCTACGAGGCTCATCTGTATGTACCTGAACAGATTTAGGAACTGATATCTCATCTGATGATAATGCAGCTGTTTGGGGATCTGGAACCTCTTCCAGTACTATTTTACTCCCACTGTTCTCCTGGATAAGGTATTCCTCTTCCAGGAATACAGCTTTCCTGGCGACAAACACCTTTTGTTCACCAGGATGGAAAAAATAGTATCCAAAGGTTTCCTTTGGATATCCCACAAACCTGCATTTATCAGTTCGTGATTCCAGCTTGTATGGATCATGCCTCTTTACATGAGCAGGACAACCCCAAACTTTAACATGTTTAAATTCTGGTTTTCTGTCTTTCCATATCTCATATGGAGTAGAGGCCACAGACTTGCTGGGTACTCTGTTCAGTAGGTATGCTGCTGACTCTAGAGCATACCCCCAGAGGGACACTGGTAATCCCGAAAAGCTCATCATGGATCGCACCATGTCCAACAAGGTGCGATTCCTCCTTTCTGATACACCATTCATCTGTGGTGTATATGGAGGGGTCAGCTGAGAAAGGATACCATTATCCTTTAAGAATTGTGTGAAGTTAGTACTCAAGTATTCTCCTCCTCGATCTGATCGAAGAGCTTTAATACTCTTTCCTAACTGCTTCTCTACCTCATTCTTGAACTCCTTGAACTTCTCAAATGCTTCCGACTTGTACTTCATTAAGTACATATAGCCAAATCTTGAGAAGTCATCGGTGAACGTAATGAAGTAAGAAAAGCCACCTTTGGCTTGGTTAGACATTAGACCACATACATCTGAATGTATTAGTTCCAAAATGTCTTTGGCACGTTCTCCATGTCCAACAAATGGAGATTTTGCCATCTTTCCCATGAGGCAGGATTCGCATGTTGCAAACGATTCATAATCGAATGCTGTTAAGTAACCATGCTTGTGCAACTTTTGCAACCTGCTTTTGCCAATGTGCCCAAGTCTACAATGCCACATGTAGGCTTGGTTCACACAATTCTTGCTCTTCTTAAGAGCATTATCAATTTGAAGATTGTAATAAGAAACATCTAATAGATATAGACCGTTGACTAAAGATGCTGAAGCTATTGATTTATTACCATAATAAATCGAACAACTTTTATTTTCAATAGTCAACCTATATCCTATCTTGTCCAAACAAGATATTGATATGATGTTCTTTATTATGCTAGGAACATAATAACAATCTTCTAATAGTAAGGTGTCTCCCGATGGAAACCTGAGGTTTGCTGTCCCAACAGCAATCGCCGCAACTTTTGCGCCGTTTCCTAGCCTCAATTCCACCTCACCTTGTCTCAGCTTGCGCTTACTTGTCAGCATCTGCACATCATGGCATATATGAGAAGCACATCCGGTATCTAATACCCAAGATGTGGAATCTCTAACCGACAAGTTGATATCTATCATATAGATATCTGAAGCGTCAGACAGCTTCACTCTTCCATGAGCTTTATCGTGAAGGAACTCCTTGCAGTTCCTCTTCCAGTGACCATACTGCTTATAGTAGAAGCAGTCACCCTTCACTACTCTTTCGCCTTTGTCCTTCGATCTTTTATCGTTAGCTATCATCTCTACTTCAGGGGCATCTAATGCCGATTCAGCAAGAGGATCAGCTCTAGGGACAAAGTTATTGCGTTCAGATCTGAAGACATTCTTCAGGCTTCTGAACCAATCTGAGTAGATTAGGTAAGTCAAAACGGCATCAAGTATGCCACGGAATGAGTTATTCGACGACATAATTCCCTACAGGAGATAAGTAAAATCTACTTAGCAGATGTTCAATTATTAAAATTTAAAACAAGACATGGTCTTTTGTTCAAGTTTAACTCCGACTAATTTTCGACGGACTGTATAACCCTCAGTTATACAGAACGGGAGACGCCGACAGTCTCCTAGTGGGGATCAGAATCTCAATGACTTGTACTACAGCCTTGTGGATAGCACAACAAACTGTAATACAATCAGAGAGCACCCAACTCATGGGACTTGCAACTCCTTGCAATATCTGATCATAGCTTCGGTCCCCAGAGATTTAATGACCTTGTGGATAGTACAACAAACCACTAATTCTGGTCTAAGCTAACCATCATTACGCGACGAGCATAGATTTGCATGCAGCCCTTGTGGATAGCACAACAAAGCTACATGGTTCCTCTACCCCGATCTATAGGCATCTAATGCCATAGCCACAGTTTCTCCACCCAATTAAGCAGGCCTTGTGGATAGCACAACAAACCTGCCTAAAGTGATTCGAATCCTATGACTATAATGATGGTGGACCACGCGGTAAGTTTTCAACTACTCGCGTTACGGCTTAGAGTTTATTTGAGGGTATTTAGAGAACTTTTTATCTTGGTCTCTCCTAGGTGATAGTATAAATATATCGTATATATTTACTAAATACTATAACCTGCTTTGATTCATAATCAAAAGATAAACAATGCATCACATACATGTCATTAGTGTGGTCATGGATAGCACAACGGGTTTGACTGGAGCCAACAGTCAAACGCACACACAATCTAAGACAACAATTATATTAGATAACCTGCAAACACAGGCAAGAGATCTCCATCTTTTTCGCCTTCCTGGTTGCAGTTGTGGATCGTCCTCGCTCCTTCCTCGGTTGCCTCGATCATATTACATTAATTCTAGAATTAACAAGTAAATTGAAGAAGGCCTTATGGCGAGTACAAGAGAGAGAGGGAGGTAGAAATACATCGGAGTATGAGAAAGAGAGGTGCGCAGACCTCTATTTATTAACAATTAATAAAAATCATACATCCACGATCCACACAAACCATTCATCTCATGAATAATAAATTAAGTGCATATCCATGACCACGGTGTGTTTTAAACATCCCACACATGATTCAGCACATCACATGGCTAAAACAAATGAGTTTTCAAAATAGATAAGTTTTGGCTTTCTAAAAGCTGGGATCCAATCAAAATTGGCATTTGAATTTCGAAAACTCATTTTATTAACTTAACATGCAATTAAATCAAATTTAAAGGCAATAAACACACATCACATGCGCACACACTCCGAATTAATAATTCCAGATTATTCCATGCAAATTAGAACATTTCTAATAATCTAACACTTAGATTAAACCCCATTAATAATCTAACAATTAGACTATTAAAGACTAATCTAACTCTTAGATTAATCCAACAAAGTTAATTAATAATTTAACACTTGAATTAATAATCAACCAAATTAATTATTAACTACTAATCTAACATTTAGATCAGTTAATTTATGTTAATTAGTAATTTAACACTTAAATTATTAATTAACACTAATTAATTAATAACTATAATCTAACAATTAGATTATAAGATTAAAGTTAATCATTAATTTAACCA
Source organism: Zantedeschia hybrid cultivar (assembly GCA_030544215.1). Classification (NCBI taxonomy): domain Eukaryota; kingdom Viridiplantae; phylum Streptophyta; class Magnoliopsida; order Alismatales; family Araceae; genus Zantedeschia; species Zantedeschia hybrid cultivar. The sequence goes on along the minus strand of JARZZO010000013.1, from coordinate 4,828,440 downwards.
TTAAATCAATAACTAACAATAATAATTAAAGACTACTAATTTAACACTTAAATTAGTCATTTAAGTTAATTATTAATTTAATAATTAAATTAATAACTAACTCTAATATTAATTAACAATTATATGATTTAATAATAAATAATCTAACTTTTAGATTAAATATTATTAAACACTAATTTAACAATTAAATTAGTCAACTTAAGTTAATTATTTGCTTAACTATTAAACTAATAATTAACTTTATATCACAATTAATTGTTAATCAATAAATCTTTAATTAAGTTAATGATTCAAAATCATAAATAAGCCCAGTTTAAAATTACAAAACATTTTTGAATTTTATTGAAATTAAAATCAAATTTTAATCCATTTCAAATTGGCAAAGGGGAATTAAAATGGGATTTTAAATTCTGAATGGGCTGAGCCAACTGGCTGGGCCAAAGGGCTCGGGCCCTGGCCGAGCCAGGGCTCGGACCAGGCGCCCACAGTGGGCGCCTGGTGCGGGCCTGGTTCGACCAGGCCCTGGACCCGGCCCGGGCCGGTCCGACCGGCTCGGGACCGGGCCCCTTAGCCCGGTTCGACCGCCCATCTTCTTCACCTGCAAACCCTAAACGCCCAGGTTGCAGGTGGTGCCCGACTGCGGCGACCCCTGGCAGCGCCCCCCCCCCCCCCCCCCCCGGCTGCGCCGGACCCGCCGGCATCGTCTCCGGCGCCGATGAGTCCCCCGGCGCCGGCGGTGAGATTAAAACTCACCTTTGTGCAGGCCCGAGCCCCATTGTTCCTCCTTTCATCCTGGTTTCAACACATGAATGGAGGAGAAAGAAGAGAGGATCCCCTTTATACCGGCCACTAGCGGTCTCTCAGGCGCCGGTCACAGGCCCAGCTGTGACCAGAGACATCCCCAGGAGAATCGGGGTGCCGATCCACCTCCCCAACGATTGGGGTACCCGAACGAAGCCGCATGAACATCGTTGTTCTTTGTCTCACGAAGAACAGTGAAAACCCCCAAGAAAATTTCGAAAAATTGCAGAAAAATAATCTAATTAACTGTGCTCATCGCATGAACACATATCTGACAATTAATCGAACATTTATGCATGGAATAAACTCAAGGAAAAATTAATTCGGAGACCGAAATGGGACGAGAAACAGTGGAACCTGGCTCTGATACCACTGTTGGGTTTTCTCGGTTTCTCCGGATCGCTCACGCAGCGGAAAAATAAAATATTTACAGCGATCCGTTCCCGTTTCGGAGAACTAAAATACGAGATAATCGGATTATCTTTTCTCACCGTGTGCGGATTCAAATCCGCAGCCGTTTGGTTCCGTCGGTGTGACACCGCAAGCCGCGCAAGCGCCCGGCCTCTAGCGAAGTCCACGCGATCCTCCCCGCGACGGATATCCTCGAGTTCCTCGTTCTTCGCAGCCCGCGAAGCCTCCGCTGGTCGCCGCAATGATCGCCGCAGTGCGCGGACGATTTCCCGTCAAACGGGATTCGGGGAAGCGGTTGAGCAGATCTGGATCTGCCTGGACTCCAGAGGAAGACAGAAACTGAGGAGGGGCGGCTAGGGTTAGCAGCAGCTTGGCCTGCTCAGCCCGTTCGCTATGTTTTATACTAACCGCGCGGTTTTTCACAAAAACCCCCGATTTGTATAAAACCCACTTATTTATCCATCGCCTTGAGAATCATTTGCGTGTGACCGTCTAGGCCCAAGTACCAGTCCAGTTAATGGCCCAACAAGCCCAGTGACTCCTCACTGGCTTTATTAATTAATTAATAACCCTTTATTAATCAATTAATCAATCGAATTGATGTCGCACATCGAATTCGACCGGGCCTTCGATCACGTTGGGTGCCAAGCAACACCGCGTGAACCCGGAAGGTATTTGGGGTTAAGTAACCCACTCTTGGAACCTTTCCGTCGACAGTTACCGCGTGGATATAATCCTTCATTCGTACAATGCTCTCGAGTCAACTCAGGGTATAGCGAGCTGTCAAACCCTAACCGGTCGACTCACTTGGATTGGATGCCGCTGATGAATATTGGAAAACTCCTTTTCCGATATTATCGTCCGCCCTGGCCAGGGACTTCCGCGCATCTTTCCTAGAGCATTCTCTCTCTAAGTACCGAGAGCGAATGATTCCTTATTGACACACAATTCCCTTCGACGGTATTCCGCTGCACCCAATCCTTGGCGTATTAGAATCCCGTGGCTAGAGATTCGTAGACCAAGGTCAAAGTACAGAAGTCCACCGCCAAGGTGTCCTTGGTGTCTCAGGTCCGAGGACCATCCACGCAACTGCGACAATAGAATCAAGCTGGTTGACAGTGAGGTACAATACCATCTAGCGATTCAGTCGGATCAGTTCAGTGAACTCATTCTCCAATGAGCACCTACAGATTCGCCTTAGTGTCTCCACACAAGTGACTTATGAGACCAGTCACCCTCATCATATGAGCAGGAGTAATATGTACTAGTCTAACCGGATATCCGATGTCCTTCTCGGATATCCTCCAACTAGGAACGATTAAGAATATGTGTGTTTAAGTGATCAGTCTCATTAGTATGATCTCATCATAATCTGATCACCATAGCACATATTCACGGACTTCATTATGAAACGATAATTAACGCGATTTACACATAATGAATATAATGCCATTTTATTAATAATGAACGAGATTTACATTGTTAGATTGGCTTGTAGGCCACCTAAACTAACACATCCAACTTAGTTCTTAATCAATTTCTGCATCTTTCTCATATTTTTAGCATATTAGCATCATAATTTCATCATATCACTCTATGCAACACACACTCACTAGCATATAATTTTCAATCCATGTTAAAGGGATTTCAAAGACCACAAACAAGTGAGTTCATTTGTTTAGTTATATGATTAGAATTATTACTAGAATATATACTATATCTATTTGAGTTCTTATTGTTCTTTCCCTCTTTTTTTCCACTTTTTTGCAAGGTACAAAAGAAGATCAAGAGGAGAGAATCAACAACAAGAAAATCTGGACGATCCTCGAAGCCCCATAAATATTCAAAGCAAGAACAAATTCAGAAGGGCTCTTTTCCTTCAGCTGGCTAAAAGAGGAGAATCAAAGACTCCAACATCTCCTAATTCTAAAACAGATAGCGGATCAATCTCTGTCTTTTGGAACTTTTTAGTCAAAAGTTTATGGCAATCACATTCACATAGTTTTGATAGGTTTATTTGTTACATAAACAACAAAATTTTCATGATAATTACATCCCTAATTTGAGCACTCACAGTGGGGAGACGCAGGAGAATGATGAAGAGGGGGTGGGATAGGAGAGAGAAAAGGTGGTGAGTGGGTGGGCTGTGGGAGATGCAGGAAACAACAGAGAGAGATAAAGGTGCAAGGGGAAGAGAGAGAAAAGGTGGCGGCTGGTTCGTGGGGGTGTGGCTGAGGTGCGGCCACTGTCAACGGAGATCTTGAGGTGGATGGGTGGCGGTGGGAGGCGCAGGAGAACAGTCGAGAGGGAGAGGGATAGAGGAGAGAGAAAAGGTGGTGGGAGGAGGACAGCAGGGCACGTCGCCGACGAGCTAAGGGACCCAGGCAGTAGCTCGTGGTTGCTGTTGTTGTGGTCGCCCAGTTGATGGCAGCCCTTCGGGTCCTCTTCGTTAGGGAGGACGATGAGAAGGGAGATGAGACGTAGCGGGAGTGGCTCGTGGGCTGCAGATGATGGCCACGTCGGGTGGGTAGTAGTTGCCGTTGCTGGTTGTGGGTGGCAGTGGGAGACGCAGGAAACAACAGAGAGGGAGAACGATAGCGGCGGGTGGGTTGTGGTGCTTACGGACGGTAGTGAGTTGGTGGTGGAGAGGCCGCCGGTGACGACGGAGCGGATGACCGGACTAAGAAATAAATGGACAAGAAACAATTGTGCATTGAAGTCTCCACCAATAGACCACATCCTGTATGAATGCTAGTAAAAGGATAGGAGCTCCTTCTACAACGCCTTCTTCTTGACTCTACTCTGCGATCCATAAACCCTCGTGAAGTCCCATTCAAAACCTTCACTAATGCACCAGAATCTGAGTGAGACAATTGATTGGCCCACCTTCCTCAATCCCTCTGTTTCTTCAACCACATGCACATTCTACAAAATCATGATCACCCCCTCTCCCGGGCACTACCAACAGTCGGGGATGCCACAACCTTCATGACCTTGTGACCCCTAATCCCCTTCATAATTCACTCACCATCTTGCTCATTGCACTTAGACTCATAAATACAGAAAACGTCCGACTTACATCTTCTCACAAACTCTCTCACCACTCTCCTCTTCTCCTTGGAGCCCGCCCCCCTAATATTCCTAAAGATGATTCTCATAAGGAACCAACTGTCATATCTTCCCTCACCTCTCCCTCATCCCCATCCTCATCTCCCTCTTGCTCCCTTCTAGTAGACTTCTACCCCTAGCCGTTCTGGCTAAATCCCAATTGCCACCTTTTTTGAATCATGGTAAAAACTTGCCCCACGTCTTTCTCCAACCCATTAAAGGAGACACCCACTATATATGCTACCTCCCTTTCTTGCTCCTCTGTGGTTCGACCTACCCTAGCTAATAGTTCTTTGATTTCTTCCTTGTTGAGGCCACTTGGACTTTCCCTTTCTGCCTCAGAAAAATCGTCGATAGAGAGAAGAGCTTCTAGGAGGAGATCTGTCCCCTCCATCTCACCTCCCCGAACTGGCATTAAGTCTCGGACAACTGAGAGGCAGCCATCACCGCCTGTGGCATTGTCTGACAACCCCTTGCCTCCCTTTGAGAGAAGAAGGTCCTTCAGAGATAGGCGAGCAAGATCCCTGCCGCTAGTAACCAACACCCCACCACTGTTGGCATTAGGGGCCTCCAATTGAAGAACCACATCTCTTCATAAGGCTTCAGTAGGCAGAGCTTCTAGGCCCTCAAGAGGCCCTATGGGCATGGGCACCCTCGTAGCAGTCAACGCAGGAAAGGTCGCCAACCTTAGAAACTTGTAAAGGGACTCCCTTTAGGGCCAAATGACCCGTAGGAAGTTGAGAGGAGGGGGAATCCCTGCGACGAGATTTATCCTCCCAGAAGAAGGGAGGATCTATCGGCCCATCTTTCCACTAGATGGCCCTCAGGGGTTTGTAACTCCTAAGGCACATGTAAAGAAGATCCATTGGGAAGGCAAACAAAGTCCCTATAGAGAGTCAAGGGAGAGGGGGAGAGGAGGTTGTCATCGGATGTTGGAGAATACTACGGGGTGGTAGGGGTTCTCTTGAAGCATCGAGAGACAGTGCTTGCGGGTGCATAGCCGAAATCAGGTGAAGGAGTCGAGGTCCAGTGAGTCCCATCGTAGGCCTGCTAGTGGGTAAGACATCGGTTGGCCCGATGACTCCATCCATTTCCCAAGCGTCCAGACTGGCAACTGAACCAAAGAACTTGACCCGATTCGGTCCGCTAAAGGGAGAAAAGAAGGCGGGCGGTTTGAATTTAAACTCGAGTCTAGTTACATGTGCAACACGTGATGACTGGTCGTCTCTTACCTCCCGATAGGGTTGCGCTTCGAACCTTAGCTCCCTGATTGTCCCAGGACATGGATGAAGAGCCGGTCGCCTTCCACATCAACTTCGATGACCTCTAGGACATTTGACTAAGTGGAAGCTCTCACCCAGACAGTGAATCCCAATAGCAGATCATATGGCGGTTCCCAAGAGAGCTCAAGATGAGCTCGTTAAGCAGCTCGGCATTCATGGAGAGAAGCGGAATGCTCACTAGCTTGATGTCAAGCTCCAGTAGCCTAGCTCTAGGGTACATAGTTGTATGGAGACCCCAATAGGAGACTCTGATCAACAAGTTGTTCTAGGCAAGCACACCGGTTGACACCATCTCCGCCACTCTCTAGAGAAAGGCAGATCAGGAGGAACAGGCTGTCGAATATCCTACATAACTCCCCTCTAGAGGAACAGGCTGTCGAATGAAAAATGATTCATTCCAACCATAGGATGTCCCCTCTGGAGCACTCCCCATCGACGACCATACATTGACAGCACCCGTTGAGCTCTGCTCGTCTAGAGGAGAGATGCTCGGATTTGGAGCACCTGTTGAGCTTTGCTCGTCTAGAGGAGAGATGCTCGGATTCAGAAAGAGACACTACAGTAGACCAGTCTGTGATAACTTGCGTTCTCCTTCCTTGAGGCGAGAGCTAGCAGGGGTTTGCCTGACCGTTTCGGTGTAGGTCTTCCTCCTGTTGAGTTCACTCTAGCATGCCTACAAGGGAAGAGATGACCCCTTTATATAGGGAATGGCATCTTTTGGTCAAGACAAGAATGACCTCATTAAAACAAAGAAATACCAAACATGTCCTAGGAGTAGGAAATGACAGCAATAGCCCTTAAGGCTAGACTAAAATAAAATACATAACTAGACTCGATCCTAGATAAGGAGCTCGTCGCCAAGCCACAAAGACGTCTGCGTAGCACGTGCTCGATGTCTGCTCTGCTGCTATTCGGTGTCCCCACCAGGAATGGTCAAAACTGATGCATTATAATAAAATGGATTCAAATAAACTTATGCATGTTCAATTCTGCCCACGCATGTTTATTTCATCAAAGTATTTCATTTCATTCTTGTTTTAGCAACGGGCCTTAACGGACGGTTAATCAAGGGTTGCCAGTTAATAACTGGCATAATTAACACTGACCAAGGTCAGTGGGGAGAGATCAATAACACGGATCCATGCTTGATCCAGAATCTTAGAGTTGGGGATCGAGTCCAGATTCTCAAAGTCTGAATCTAAAAAAAAAAAAGAACATGTTTCTTTTAAACTCCAAAATTCTCTAAACCTCCCTTTTTAAAAATTCAAAAATTGATGGAGACATCATTTATAACAATTTCTAATGTAGGGAGGCATGTGCATATCAAAGATTTTAATTCCTTTATAATCTTGGCTTAGCACCAGAAGAGGGAGGCAGGTACATATCAAAGATTTTAATTTCTTCTGGTGCTCCTTCAGAATCTCTCTATATCTCATCTCTCTCTCTCTCTCTCAAACTCACCTTCTCTCTCTATCTCTTTCTGTCAGGATAAGAAGGGGCAGAGGCAGTTCAGAGCCCACTGCCCTTCCTCTTATATAGAGGAGTTGGGCAGTGGAGCCCTGAAGGGAGAGAGGCAGTATCTTCTCTTCTTGGGCCTCAAATAGTCGCACTAAACAGTGCCCACTAAGGCCCAATAATCCAGCCATTAAGGGCGGAAAATCTAAGCCCAAAAACTGATTAACTAGGCTTAAAAATGAGCCCAATAAATCTTTTTAACCCCATTAGTCTTAAGACTCATTAGGCCCATTAGTGGTTTAAGGAATCTACTTATAATCTATTTTTTCTGACATCAAACTTATTTCAGTCTGTATCCCTATGTTTTATAGTTAGTCCTTTTAAGGTTGTTTTAAGATTATTTTTTTACAAATAAACCCTGATTTTATTAAATTTATATACATATGCCTGCATTAATTTTCACTTTCACTCCTTTTTCAAAAGCTCACCTTACCCAGCCTTTGTGAAAAAAAACCCCTCTCCTCTTCCCCCAATGTGTCTATCTCTCTCTTCATTTTAAATGTGTCTTAGTGTTTGGATAGTTACAAATCCAAAACAAATCTTGCTTATTTGGAAACACCAACGAGATTCCAAGCACATGCTTCTCAACGGGTCCTTAGCCTGTTTATGGTCATCACAAAGTTCTTCTTTTCAGAAAAAGATTGCAAAATTCCGTTACATGTAATTTCTACAAGTGGGGACAATGGCATACCATCATTGGCAATTCTGGAGTGTCTCCTGTACTTCAAGCACAATATAATAGCAAGTTTTGGCAAAAGAATTATCTAAAGTCAGTCATCTATTATTTGTTTCATTGACAATTGTATAAATTGATAAAAAAGTATGCTTTTGTACGACTGATCACGATCATGGTTTTGTTCGCGTGAAATTGTTATTTGGCAATGCCATTGTTGTCCATAGATTTTTCTTTCTTTGTCAATTGATTTTGTGGCATATTTTATGCTAGATTCTTCTTTGTCGATTGATGGCATATTTTATGGCCTGCTAGTCTTTCACGTATATTTTAGGACTTTCAAGTTCGAACTATAGATTAATTTTGTTGTGGAACTTTTATTACTTTTATGATTGGATGATGAAGCATAGGAATTTTACCAGATCTTGACTGCATCTACTGGAAAAATGTGATTCATTTCAGCTTTATTAGCAGATTTGTCTAATGTTAGCCTACATGTCAATGAGAATCTAGGTTTGCATCAGCTTTTCCAACAGATATGCCAGTGGACCATGTGAAAAATAAAAAAATCAGCTTATCTGCCTCTTATGTAAATTTTTGTCAACATTTCAGGGACATCTGTCTGCTCATATCAGCAGAACAGCGAACGTTATGTTTAATATGACCAATTATTAGACATTTCTTTCCCTAGTTGTCATTTTTGCCCTAATGTTTTGATTGTTTTATATATATATATATATACTTTGTTTCTTTAGTACATTTTTAAAGTAATTTTTTCAGATATATCTTTGTTCATTGCTGGCTGTTTTCTTTTTTGAATGAGAATGTGGATTATACCACTGATTTGACTGATGAAATAAACAGAGTTAATACTGTCTGGTGTGCGAAGGGGAGGTTCCTCTTGCATAAGAGAGGAGAACTACATGAGCTGGATAAGATTATTTTTCGCAGAAGTTTTAAGGAGGAAACATCTCCAAGTAAATAAAATATATATATATTGCCAAAAGACAAATATTCTCCAAGTATGGAGTACTGCCCTTTAAAATGACCTTGTTGCGCTCTCTCCAGGTGCGCCAGCTGATTGCATGTGGAAGTAATGGAAGAAGCTGAGTTCTGAAGCTCTTGCGAAGATGACTCCTCATTGATCTGAAGAAAATCCACGTCCCCCATAGAGGTGAAAGAGAAGGTCGAGCTGAAGATATCTCCAAAAATTCTCCAGACAAGTGGACTGGAGGAGCATCCAAGAAAAAGTTGTTCAATGTGTTCCTCATCCAGGCCACATGGAACACAGGTTGTATCACAATTAGAATTCCACTTTCTTCAGTAAATTTTAGTGACCATGTAGTGTTGAAAAACCAACCACATTAGGACACGAACTCTAAAAGGAGTCTTTACTTTCCAGACTGACTTAAGCTTACCATAAGAGGGCACCTTTCCTTCGATAAAGGTGTACAAGGATTTAACTAAGAAGTTTCCTCCAGGGCTGTCAATGGATACTTGAGTTCCGATTATCCGCTTCATTTCCGTTTTTATTAGTGGATACGGAACTCTGTTAAAGATCACCTGTTAAGTTATAAGAAACAGAAATAGATCTCCGATAGCTATACGAGTCGAAAACGGAAACACTCGTTTCCACAACCGCTAATCTGTTTCCGTTTTCGAATGATCATGTATCTTATACATCCATCTACACACACACATATATAATATCTAACAGTGAGAATATCTCTTAACAGTTTGATAAAAGAAAGACCATAGTAAAAAGTTGAAAACCTTTTAACATTTTAATATAACATGTAGGTTTAAATTTTACCTATATTAAAACTTTGTAAGTTTAAAATTTTTAATTATTATAAGAAAGTTTATCAAAAAGTGAATAGTAATAGTGATTTTAAATATCTTCTTAATATGGCGATATAGCGATGATGATAGCGGAAACTTCTGTTTACTTCCGTTTCCGATTTCCGATTTAAAAGCGGAAATTGATGCAAAAGAGGAAACACTCACTTCTGACTCCGTTTTCGTCTCCGATAAACCTTATAAGAAACGGAAGTGGAAGGTGCCATTTCCGTTTCCGTCTCCGACTCGTGGACAGCCCTAGTTTCCTCCGTTCAAGGACCATACCAGCCTGTCTTTCTAAGTAGGGTTTTGGCGACTGTACTAACTGTAAGAGGGAAACATATTGCTGCTCTTCGTCCTCCTTCACATTTCTTCTCAGGTTGATGAAGCAGGAAATGTTATTATTCTCTGTCTAAAAACACTCTATAACATTTTGTTGTTTAGAAGTGGCCAGGCCCAGGTAGAATACTATGGGAAGTAAATCGTTTAACATGTGGTTGCCTGTCCATTTGTTGAACCAGAAGTGGTTGCTCCATTTCCTATTTTAATAAAAGAACCTTGCTTCACAATGCTGTTGGCTGTCATAATATCCCTCTAGACGGGGCTGAGTTGTGATTGGTTTTTAATCTCCAAGGAGAATTTGCTGCCAGTTCCAATGTGTTTCTGGTGGATAACCCTTTTCGATTGCAGGTCCCCGTCAGCCACAAGATCCCATGGCCACTTTCCTAGCGATGCATGTTCACATGTCAATATTCTTTCCTCTTAGACCTCCTGATTTGAAAGATTTGCAAACTTTTTCCCCTTTAACAAGTGCAGTACCCCTCGTCTTCTTTTCCCCCACCCCATAAGAATGGTCTTCTCAGTCTCTATATTTTTCATCACCTTGACAGGCATTCTGAAGACTGACAAGAAGTGGATTAGTGTGCTGGAAAGAACAGTTTAATAATGTTATTCTACCACCTAAAGACAAAGTTCTGGCCTTCCATCTTGCTAGCTTCAGATGAATCTTATGTATCAATGCATGGTTCCCATTCAGAGGCTCTTAGGTGTGTATAATGGAGTGGCAATCCAGTTTTGCATTGCAACATCCCAGCAAATTCTCGAATTTGTTCCTCTTCCACATTAATGCCAATCACTGAACTCTTATCAAAATTAATAAACACACCTGACCAAGCTTCAAAGGTTTTCTGAACAAACACAAGCATGACCAGCTGTTCTTTTACAATCCACATTTTCCTTCAAAAAAAAAAAAAGAAAAAAAGATCAACTATTCTTTATCACCTTGAAGAAATATTAGGGTGTCATCTGCATATTGTAGATGTGAGAGTCTGAGACTAGTTCTAATAGTCTGAACTCCTCTGAACCATCCCTGTTGCAATGCTATTAGGCACATCCTGCTGAGTATGTTTTCGACAAGAACAAAGAATATTGGATATATTGAGCAGGGAAATTATGATTTTCCATAACAATCCATAGGCATCCCCAAGACACCCGATCATATGCCTTATTTAAAACTTGCAAGCAATACCCTTTTGACAATTCCTCTTAAAATTAGAACAAAACTTCATGAGCCAACAAAAGGGTGTCTCAATTTTCTGCCTTGAATAAATCCTTATTGATATTCTTCAGTAAGATTTGGCAACAGTTCGCTCATTCTGGTGGCTAAGATTTTGGCTATAATCTTGTCTGAGGTGTTAAGTAAACTGATGGGATGAAAATCTTTTAGTTCTGTAGCCTCTTCTTTCTTTGGAATGATTACCGAGGAGGTGTGATTGATAAATTCACATCCTTGAGCAGTTTTTGAAAAAATGTTGTGCCTATCACATCTTGTTTAATGACTTCCCAAAACTTTTGGTAAAAGAAAACAAGAAATCCATCTCAGCCTGGAGCTTTATCCTTGCTGAGATTAAAATTTGCTTATTCTCTTTCTGCTTCTGACTATGTAGTCAGAGGTGCGAGTCGACCGGGGAGTCTCCCCAGCCTCAAACACCTAAGCAATGGCCTGGGCGTTTGAGGCAACATTTTTTAAAAAACTATAAAAAAATCAGATATTTATATAAAAATGCCAAAAACAAATAAAATCATACAAAGTGACATATTCATTCACTCAAATTAGTCAAATATAACCAAATAATTTTAAGTCAAGCTAGTTGAAATAAAATTTAATCAATCAAAGATGTAATCAACAAATTCATGGAAAATTTTCTATTAATTAAACTCATCATAATGAAAATTTATCAATGGAGTGCTAAAGAAACACAATATACATGTGCAAATGCAAGTTAAATAAGTTTATTACAACATCCAAATGTTCCTTAAGCTAAGTAAGTATATTATACGTCCAAGTAAGCCTATGAATACATTCCTCTCTCAAGTCTCACCCATTCATTCATCACTATCAAAATCCTCATCTTGCTCAAGTGGAGTTCACCCTCAGACTCCTCTGTTGTATCATCAGACCCAACTTCAAGCTCATCAATAGACTACAATGTGGAACTTGTTGCAACTGCTTTCCTCTTCCCTAAGCAACATTTTTTGATGTTGACCTTGTATGCGAACCTTCTTCACCAATCCCTGCAGCAATCTCAACATCTAACCATGTGAGGTCCTCATTTTCATGTACAACATCTTCATTATCATGAGGATGTGCTATCCACTTATTGCAATCATCAATATCCTCCAAGCTTGTAGGATCAAGCTCAGTTTGTCGGAAGCGATCTTGAAGGCGTTGATTGTATTGCACAAAGATGAGATCATTCAACTTCTTTTACTCCAATCTATTCCTTTTCTTAGTATGCACCTAAAAAATATTATTCTTATATTAATATAGAATAAGAAATAAACATAAGATGTTACTCAAAGAAAGTTAAGAAATATCTAACCTGTTCAAACGTACTCCAATTACGTTCACAACTGGATAGACTACAGGTGAGGCTCAAGATGCAAATGGCCATCTTTTACAGGTTAGGAGTTTTATTCCCAAAATCAACCCACCAATTAGCTACATAAACCATCCAATTAGGATTTAAGTTTCATATCAAAAAGAAATTAATGAATAAATGTGGTAGGTCATATGGAAATATATTGGGATTAGATGAAGTACGTTGCCTTATGTCCATTTCTCTCCCAAAGAAGCCCACAACATCCCTATAACATGCCAATTCCTTTGTGATCTCATCTTGTACCTTGGGATCACGAACAAGCTTCTCAATGCAATCATACAATCCTTGCTTCACTTCACCATCAGAGCCCATTTGTGGATTTGAAAAATAAAATTGAGGGTTAAGGTAGTATCCAGCTGCATGTAAAAGATGATGAAGCTGAAAAGCCCACCTCCTATCAATGATATCCAAAATTGGACCATACTTGTCCACCTTTACATCCAAGAGCATTCTCGATACTTTCCTGGGCACGTTTCATGGCTTCATAAATATACCCATTGCCGGCTTTTTTCCACCAACCAATCGCAGAATTAGGACAAGGGGCTTGAAGGTGAAGCTGCCTCAGGAGTGTGGGCACATCTTTTTAGGTGAAATCTCAGGGAAGAAGAGCTTTGATCTCAGATACTTGGATTTGGATGTAGGAGGGTAAAGTGTGTTTTTTAGTCAGATTTGTCTATCGAGTCATTTCTGATGGGGGTTTCAGGTTCCCATTGGCTAAGCATATTTAGAGCCTCAAGTCTCGCTAAAGGTCAAGACAGTCATTTGGAGAATCTCACATGGAGGGTTGCCCACTGTAGATAACTTGATTCAGTTTGGCTGTGATGTGTCTTCACTTTGCCCTCTATGTAGGGTATAGGATGAGTCCTTGGATCATATCTTTGTACACTGCTCATTCTCTTCAGAAATTGGCTAGCCATTTTGTTCAAGGTGCATCAGTAAGCCTTCACTATGGATTCTGTTGACTCTCTCCTTTGAGAATGGCCTCTCATGCTTATCCCCGAGAGAGATGGTATCTTTTGGTGGCTGATCCTCCATGCTATGTAATGAGCCGTCTAGGGTGAGAGAAATAGGTGGATCTTCAAGAGAGAATCTTTGGCGCCAGGAAGAATTGTTGCATTTGTTTGTGATAGAGTCAGAAAGTGGGTTGGATACTTTGTACATCTTGTATTGCATCCTCAACCTTTTTTGTTTTGTTAGGGAAGCGTTGATTGAGACACCGGCTTGGTGTTTCTTTTTGGTCTTATACCATGGTCCCTTTTCGTATATGGGCACAAGGAATGCTTAGTTGTATTCTTTTGTACCTCCTTTTCATCTTTAAGACATATTAGTGGCGCTGTCCACTTTAAAAAAATGAAATATCCATGCATTCAAGGTGGTTTCTAGTGCCTACCTTGTCTGTTCCTTCATGAGGCCTCATTCAATAGTCTCATTTGTCTAATTTTATGCCCCTTCTTAACTGTTCTCTTTGCAAATGGACACCTAAATGGGATGGAAAAGACTGCCAAATTTGTATTATTTGACCACCATATTAGACGCTTACATGTGTACAATATGAGCCATATGAAAATTTAAGTGGTGCAAGTCTTTTATGGCTACATAATCATGTGAACTTTCACATGATTATTTGAACAATGCTCTGAGTTCTATCGTTGGACAAGAAAATCACGGTTTCTTGAACATGTTATAATTGTTAAGAGAATCTTGCAAATGAAACTAATGGCTTATAAGGTTGGGTTTTTACCTAAATTAGTGGTCCACTTGTGCTTACTGTGCTGCACACATACATACCATAAGGCATCCAATTAATAGAATAAAGTTATTGGGCTTAACCCATTAAGTGCCCATTAGGATCCTGTAATGGGTAGGATCTATTAATAGTTTGAACGGGACTGGTCCCTCCTCTCTATATAAGAAGCCTGTAACTCCCCATTAGGTCATACGCATCAAGAGAAATAGAGAGAGGAAACCAGTGGAGAGGGTGCTAGGGCTACACCATCTCCTTGTTCGGTGTTCGTGCGGTTCTTCCCGAGGCTTGCAGTGCGTAGGGATCGACTCCAGCGTTGTCTTCCTCCTCGTTAGGGATGGCTTCCGCTTCAGGTATTCCTAAATCCCTAACAAGTGGTATCAGAGCCCGTGTCGGCGATTTTGGGGCTCCGATTTATGATGTTTTTCTTGTTTTCATCTACGTAAAAATGGGAAGAACATAAAAATTTTCTTTTAATTTTCTATCGCCGGTCGGCCAGGAGCGCCGCATCGGACGGCGGGTGAACTGCGCATATCGCGACGCCCAGGCCCGCCGGCCTGGGCGTGTTGTGCAGGGCCGCGCGGCGCTGCCTCGCGCGGGCGTGAGCCCCGCAGGGGGGCTCGCCCAACGCGGGCGCCCCGGGTGGACGGGGGCGCCGCCCCGCGTAGGCGAGCTCCCCGCAGGGGCCCGCCCAGCGCGGGCGGGGGCGCCGCCCCGCGCGGACGAGGGCCCCGCAGGGGCTCGCCCAGCGTAGGCCTGCCGCCCATGGAGGGGTGCCGATGCACCGCCGTCAGGGGGCCCCTCTCCGACGTGCTCTCCGGCGAGTTCTCCGGCGAGGGGCGACGGCTCCAACTTCATCTTCTCCGTAGGATCTTTTCCAAAATCAAACCCTAACCGTTTTGGGGAGGTTGAAGATGATGTATTTATCGGATCTTTTTGGTTTTTATTTTGGGTTGGATTTTAAATCCGTATCGGATCCTATTTAATAGTTTTGGGTATGGATTTTGGGTAAAAAGATCCGTTTGGATCTTATTGGGACCCGAATCCATATCCGTTTAAGTAATCCGTAACGGATCCTCTTTAACGGGTTTTGGATTCGATTTTTCGGTATAATATCCGTTGGATATTATTAAGACCCGAATCCGAATCCAATTGAGTATACGACCTGATTCTGTTAATCCAACCCAAATCGAACCCATTAACCCGTTAAGATCCGGGCCCGCATCCGTTTATATCCATTTGTGTTATATGTATCCTTTAAGAAATTTAAATTAAACAATTTTAAATCTCTATCTTTTAAAGTTCATTAATGGTGGCTTAATGGGTCCATTAAGTTCTGGATCTTAGGCCCTAATTTCTGGGTCCGTTTTAGGCCTGTTAGTGATTTTTAAAGGATAAAAGATCTTTTTTTTAAAATTGTTTGGATACATACACAATTTTTGAAAATCTGTTTGTAACTTTAGTTATCTTTGCAAACAGAAACGGATATTTTTGCAATTCAGTTTATTTCTGCAACTTGAAAACGGACATGTTTGCAAATTCTGATTATTCTTGCAAACTGAAAAGGGCGTGTTTACAATTCAGGATATTTATGTAAACTGAACTGGCTATGTTTGCAATTCTAATTTCTTTCCTGCAAATAGAAAAAGACATATATGTAACAGCATGCTATAAACTTGAAAAATGTCCATTTTAATGTAGTTTTAAGTATGATTAAGGTTGTTTATGAATCAATAATTATTGCTGTAAACTTAGGAGATATTTCTTGTGATAATTTGTCCTCTTTACAATTTTTAATCATGCATGAATATCTCCATTTCAGATTACATTAATTATTGTGTTTATGTCTTTTTTGCTCATATTAAGTGTTAATTGATGCTATTATATAGTTTTGTGATAAATTTTGATTTCTAAATGATTAGTTTGACCACCAAAGTGGCACTAATCACGAGGATTGATAAAATTTAACCATATTAAGTTTTAAATAGTATCATTATTGAGCATTTGGTTATTTGTTATCAAAGTGTATAAGTAGATCACAAAAGTGGCCTTATGTATGGAGAATAATAAAATATACTCGTTAAAGAAATTAAAATGATATCAAATGTTTGTGTTCTTGGCTTGATTGTAAATTTAACTCCCAAATGAATGTTTATTTTCATGTCCTGAGTAGGATAAAATAAAATTTATCTGCATGGCGATTCTTGAGAGTTATGTACCCAAAGGTACTCTCTCTTGATATCAAAATGTTTATAAATTTTAGTTTTATCACTTAAGTTAATTTGGGGAGTTCGTCCATAAAGCTACTGGACGACTTGATAAAGTAGTTCATTTTAAGTTATTGAATTACTTTGCAATTTAAATCTTGCCTCATTACTTGCAATATATATTAGTTCCATTGTCTTATATGTGAGCATATGTTTGTTTATTTCAGCTGCTTCTCCTTTGTTTGCACTATTTACTGGCAGTGTGCCGTATCTGAATGGCACTAATTTCACTGAATGGAAACAAATGGTACAGTTTGCTTTGGGTTGCATGGACTTATATTTGGCTTTACGTGAGGTTATGCCGGCTCCACTTACTCCAGAAAGTTCAATGGAACAGTAGACTCATTAGGAAAAATGGGAAAAGTCCAATCGTCTCTGCCTTCTGTTCCTTCAGGGACATGTTGGACAGAACATCAAGAGATCTATCTCAGATCAGACCACTGCTAATGGATTTCTTAAAGCCATTAAAGAACAATTCATTAGTTCTGATAAGGCCAAAGCTAGTACTTTAATGGCTCAACTGAATGCCATGGAGGTTACTATTTCAGACACTTTCCTAGTCCATTTTATTCTCAACTCTTTGCCTAGTGAATATGAGGCATTTAAGATCTCATACAACACACATCAGGCTAAATGGTCAGTCAATGAATTGATGACCATGTATGTCCAGGAGGAAGAGAGATTGAGAGGAGAGAGGAACAATGTTGTTTTGTTTACCTCTCATAAAGTGAAAAGTTGATCAAGAAAGAAGAAGGGTGTCCAGAAGAAGGACAAGAAGAAGAACAAGTCAAAAGGCAAAAATGACAAGTACTTCTTTTACAAATTACCTGGACACGTTAAGAAAGATTGTCTGAAAAGAAAGACATGGTTTGAAAAGAAAGGTAATCTCTCATCTTATGTTTGCTATGAGTCTAATTTAGTCAATGTTCATAAAAGTACATGGTGGATTGACTCAGGTTCTACTGTGCATGTTGTCACTTCTATGCAGGGATTCCTTTTTCAAAGGCCTCCGAATGAGAGTGAGCGGAGCATCTTTTCAGGAAACAAGACGCACTCACAAGTCAAGGCCGTAGGAACTTATAGGATAGTTATGGAATCAGGATTTGTTCTAGATTTAGAAGACACTTTTTATGTACCATCTTTTAGTAGAAATTTGGTTTCAGTATCAAAATTTGATTCAAAAGGTTTTCAAGTTAATCTTTGAAATTCTTCAGTTAAATTAATAAAGGATTCTGTTGTTATTGGTACTGGTTTCATATCTGATAGTTTGTATAAATTATGTCTTAGCAATATGATTGAACAATCTCATAATAACCTACATACTTCGATACTTGCTGGCAACAAGCGTGGTAGAGTTAATAAAAATTCATCCATGTTGTGGTATAGGAGATTAGGATAGATCTCCATTAAGAGGCTTAAGAGGTTAGTGGGAGAAGGGGTGGTATACACTCTGGATTTCACTTACTTCAAGACATGTGTTGATTGCATTAAAGGAAAGCAAACACACACGCCTAATAAAGATGCCACAAGAAGTTCTAGAATTTTAGAAATAATACACACTGATATCTATGGTCTTTTTTCACCCTGTCTGACTGGTGAGAGGTACTTTGTCACCTTCATAAATGACTATTCTAGATTCATGTATCTCTATTTACTTCTCGAAAAGACAGATGTTTTCAATATCTTTAAGGATTTCAAGAAGGAAGTAGAGAAACAATCAAGAAAAGTAATCAAGATAGTAAGGTTTAATAGAGGTGGCGAGTACTATGGTAGATATACTGAGATGGGATAAAGACCTGGTCCATTAGCTAGATTCCTTAAAGAGGAGGGTATTGTACCTTAGTACACTACTCCTGGCAGCCCATATCAAAATGTGGTTGCAGAAAGAAGGAATCGAATGCTTAAAGAAATGGTTAGGACAATGTTGAGTCATTCTACCCTTCCTTTATCCTTGTGGGGTGAGGCCGTTAAGACAGATGCTCACATTGTAAATAAGGTTCCTACGAAGGCTGCGCCTAAGACTCCCTATAAGTTATAGTCTGGTAGGAAACCTTCTGTGAGCTATATGCGCACGTGGGGGTGTGCAACTGAAGCTAGACCATATAATCCATAGGAAAAGGCTTTTGATCTCAGAACAACTAGTGGATTTTTCATTGGTTATCCAGCGAGATCAAAAGGGTATAGATTCTATTGTCCATCCCATGTTCCTATCATTATAGAAATAGATAAGGCAAGGTTCCTTGAAGATGGCGGAGTTAGTAGGAGTAGACCTTCTCGAGAGATTTCTTTTGAGGAGTTATAGGATCAGATTGAAACATCTGTAACAACTGACAACGTTGTTCCCATATTCATTCCTTGGAATGAAATCCTAAGGGAGCAAGTAGTTGCAGTTGGTCCACCTCAAGTTGCTCCAGAGCCAGAAGATATCGCAGTTGTTGACCAACTACCTCCTTAGGTAGATCAAGGGCCAACATTGCATCGATCTGAAAGAGTCAGGAGACCTGCTATATCTGATGAGTTCATAGTGTACCTATAGGAGGACAATGCAGACAGGGGTGACATTGATGATCCAGTGACGTTTTCACAAGCCATGAAGAGTGAAAAATCTGCCTATTGGTTTGAAGCCATGAAAGATGAGCTTGACTCAATGGCTAAAACCCAAGTCTGGGATCTCGTTAACTTGCCTAAAAGGTCCAAAGTTGTTGGATGTAAATGGAGATTCAAACTAAGGTAGACTCTAAAGGTAAAGTTGAACACTATAAGGGCAGATTGGTGGCTAAGGGTTTCACTCAAAGGGAAGGCATTGACTATGATGAGATCTTCTCTCCAGTTTCTAAGAAGCTCTCATTTAGAATAGTCATGGCTTTTGTAGCTCATTTTGACCTAGAGTTACATCAGATGGATGTGAAAACGGCTTTTCTCAATGGGACCTAGATAAAGAAGTGTATATGAAGCAACCTCAAGGGTTTCGTGTTGAAGGGAAAGAACACTTGGTATACAAATTAAAGAAATCCATTTACGGACTTAAGCAAACCTCCCGCCAATAGTTCATAAAATTTAATGAAATCATACTGTCCTTTGGGTTTAAGAAAAACATTATTGACGAATGTTTGTACCTAAAGATCAGTGGGAGTAATTTCATTGTCTTGCTTTTGTATGTGGATGACATTTTGCTTGCTAGCAGTGATCTTGGTTTATTGCACGAAACTAAAGCTTTCCTTTCTAAGAACTTTGAGATGAAAGATATGGGTGATGCCTATTATGTTTTGGGCATTGAAATCACCAGAGATAGACCCTCAGGCACTCTTGGTCTCTCTCAAAAAGTTTACATCTCAAAGGTCTTGGAAAGGTAAAACATGCAGTCCTGCGCACCCGATAAAATACCCATTGTAAAAGGTGATAAATTCAGTGAATTACAGTGTCCCAGAAATGACTTGGAAAGGAAGCAAATGGATCCTATCCCATATGTTTCAGCCGTTGGGAGCTTGATGTACCTTCAGACTTGTACAAGTCCAGATATTGCTTTTGCCGTGGGTATGCTCAGTAGGTACCAGAGCAATCTAGGTATGGATCATTGGAAAGCTGCCAAGAAAGTCATGCGGTATCTTAAAGGCATAATAGATTTCATGCTCACATACAGAAGATCAGATCAGTTAGAGGTCATTGCGTATTCTGATGCTGATTTTGACAGTTGTCTTGATTCGAGGAAGTCCACTACTGGCTACATCTTCCTCTTAGCAGGAGGAGCCATCACATGGTGCAGTGAGAAGCAGAGTATTACAGTGGCTTCCATGATAGCAGCTGAGTTCATTGCTTGTTTTGAGGCTAGTGCACAGGCCATCCAGTTGCGGAATTCATTCACAGGTCTATCATTTGTTGATTTTGTCTCCAGACTTATCAGGATTTATTGTGACAATTCCGCTACGGTCTTTTTCTCTAAGAACAATAAGGCGTCCAAAGGTGGTAGAGCCTTAGATATTAAGTATTTTGCTCTTAGAGACAGAGTGAAGAATCATGAAGTGTCTATAGAACATATTGGGACATATCTTATGGTTGCTGACCCACTCACGAAGAGACTATCTGCTAGCACGTTTTGTATTCATGTGATTCGGATGGGTCTTGTCAGTTCTCTCAATATGTTGTGACTTTTTCAGTCTGACTCATTCAGTTATTTGTGATCATATTTATATCATGATTCTTCTATTGCTTTCTACCTTTTCCATTTATTTTGTATACATGTTGGTTGTGGATTATGGCTGTTAGATTGTATGTTTAAGTAGTGACCAATGGATAAATATTATGTTTGAGTTTATCTACAGTTCTATATTTGATGTTCAATTATAGTAAGCTGGTGGAATTATGCTACATGGAAGGAGGTGTGTAATTGAATGCATTTGCCGCCATGACCCATGTCATTTGATTTTCTATTTTTGAACCTTTAAGATTCTGTTAATTGGAATGGTGTGTAGTTTTAGTTTTATCGTGCGCGTGCATACCGTGGTTTTCTCTTTAAGTGTATGCCTATGATGTTAAATCTTCAAAAGTCTTTTGAAACTATATATATGTTTATACTATAAGTATGTTTTCAAAGGAAGATTTGATATGCTTAAGACAAGTTGGACCAATTGGGAGAATGTTGGGTTTTTACTTAAATTAGTGATTCACTTGTGCTTACTGAGTTGCACACATACACACCATAAGACATCCAATTAATAGAATAAAGTTATTGGGCCTAACCCATTAAGTGCCCAATAGGATCCTGTAATGGGTAGGATCCATTAATAGTTTGAAGGGGACTGGTCCCTCCTCTCTATATAAGAAGTCTGTGACTCCCCATTAGATCATACACATCAAGAGAAATAGAGAGAGGAAACCAGTAGAGAGGATGCTAGGGCTACACCGTCTTCTCGTCCGGTGTTCGTGCGGTTCTTCCCAAGGCTTGCAGTGTGTGGGGATCGACTCCGCCGTCGTCTTCCTCCTCGTTAGGGATGGTTTCCGCTTCAGGTATTCCTAAATCCCTAACAGGCACACTGTCAAATTCTTTCAGATGCCTTGTTTGTCTCATGTTCACATTCTTTTATTTTATTTATCTTCCCTGAATTATATTCTGTTGTTTGCTCAGAATATTATGCCCCTCACATGATAATATCTAATTTCTGTGCTTTTCAGGGGTGGCAAACCCAACTGGATAGGCTGCAAGTGCTTGTAGTTTTCCTTCAGCACAGACAAGCCCTTTTGGTTCGACTAGTACATTTGGACAAACACCTGCGTTCTCCAGTGCAGCAACCAATCCCTTCAGTCAAAAACAAACTTTTGGTTCGACCGGCTTTGGTGCCTCATCTGCTCCAGCATTCAGCTCACTATTTGGTATATCCTCATCAAACACGGTTGGTTCTACAACTGTCTCCACAGCTCCATCCCTTGTTGGAAGGTCTGCTCCGGCCTTTGGTGCCTCATCAGCTCAGGCATTTGGCGTTAGTTCCACTCCTGCATTTGGTGCTACCTCGACGCCAGCATTTGGTGCCAGTTCCATTCCAGCATTTGGTGCCACTTCTGTCCCCACATTTGGTGCCAGTTCAACTCCTGCATTTAGTGCCATTTCTGCTTCTGCATTTGGGGCTAGTTCTACTCTTCTATTTGGTGCATCAACGACATCTGTTTTTGGTTCTTCACCATTTGGTTCTTTCTCAGCAGCAGGAACCACCCCATCATTTGGTTCTAGTTTGACCTTTGGTGATACCCAATCATCTGGACTGTTTCAGTCCTCTCCATCTTTTGGACAGACACCATCCCTTTTTGGGCAGCCAAGTACTGGGTTTGGACAGACGACCTCTGGCTTTGGTTCAAGTCTTTATGGCACTCCATCAACTGGATTTGGAGGGGGCTCATCAACTGGATTTGGAGGGGGCTTGTTCAGCAGTTCAACTTCATCAATCGTTCCTTCCAGCAGTCCTCTGGGATTTGGTCAATCTGCTGTGAGTAATCCTGAAAACAATGATGATATGTTTGTATTTTTTAGCTTATTCAATTATATAAGCTGTTTCTTCCATTGTGTAGTTGATGAGATTCCATTTAGTTTTCAATGGAGTTTTGTCATGGGAGCTTGTCTTCCATTTATAACTATTTTCCAAAACATCAATCTTGCTTGTCCTCTGCAGCCTTCTCTCTCAAGCCCTTTCCAGCTAGCTGCACCTGCTCAGACATCTGGTGCCTTCTCATTTAGCAGTTTCGGTCAGACACAACCTGGTAGTTTGAGTTGTGCTCTACATTTTTTCTTCCTTTCTTTAATCAGAATTTCAATTGTTTTCATCTCTGCGCTGTTTTGTGCAGCAGGTACAAGTGGCTTTGGCAGCACGTCAAATATTTTTGGTCAGGGCATCTTAGGGCAATCATATGTTTAATTTTCTTTGCCTGTTTTTCACTTCTAAGGGTAGAAATGATGTTTTTTGTTATTCAGATTTAGACTAATATGTTTCTATTTCTTCATCACCATTGTAAAATTGATTTCACATGGAAATAATCTTGGGAATTTGTATTTGGCATTTTCATGGTCTCTATTTGCTTATTCCCAATAGGGAAGGCAACAAGCCATGCCTTCCATGAAACTGCAGAAGCTTGGCTTAGTTTGGCTCTACATTTTTAACCAAACCAGAGCTCGAGCGTTGGTCCATGCTTGTTTGGCTTGTGTGATTCTTGATCTGGCTTGCTAAACATACCTGTAGTAATTGCATGTAGTGTAGTGTAATATGATATGAGCTATATACTTGTATTTTTTTTTATCATATCTGATTGGGCACATTTAGGCTTGACTAATCTTGAACTCAAGCTCGACTGTACTCAAACTTGAGTTCAGTTGAGCTTTGGGCTAGAGCTTGAGCCCTGCTGAACTCAAAGAGTGTACTTAACATGAAAAAGGCTTTAGTTGAGCTCAAGCCTAAGGTCTGCTTCCTTCTGTTGTTATAATGGCTTATTTTTCATTCATTTTACAGTGCTGTCACTCAGGGTGGTATGGTGATGCAACCTGCACCTCTTACGAGTCCCTTCAGTACAGTTCCTGCAATGCCACAAATGTCGATTGGCCACGTCCGTTCTACTCATTCAGTTCAATATGGAATTTCTAGCATGCCTTAAGTGTCACTTTCCCCCATACTTTTTCTTCTATATATCTTTGCATTATATGTGCTTTTATTCTGTTATATTCACGATGTTGACTTGAATGTGCGGGCTGTCTACATGTTATTGTTATATTTGGCTTATAAGCTTAGCTCATGAGGAATTTGTCAATTATTACTAGCAGGTTGCTGAGAAGCCTGTACGTTCCAGTAATGATTTTTTCATTAGGGACTTCCACTTCCACGCATATGACACAGAGGAGAATTTATTTTGGCTCCTCGGAAATATCATCCTAAGACTGATGGCCCACTGGTGAGTTACACACTTGAGAGCTTATCATAGGAGAATTGTCTTATTGCTTACCAGGGAAATCTTTAAGTAAGTCCATCAATTTTTGACAATGAAATCAATTATTTTTATGCAGGTACCATTTTTCAATGAAGAAGAAGCAACATCTACTCCAAAGGCAGATGCACTTTTCATTCCTAGAGAGAATCCAAGGGCCTTAATTATTCATCCAATTGATAAGTGGCCTTTGCAGACTAGCACAATGAAACAATCTGTGTCAAAAGATGAATCTGCCTCAGCTCATGAGAATGGTACATTTTGATTATTTGCATTCTAGACATTGAATTTTATTTTTTTTATTTGGAGAGGGGAAAGTGGATACCACCATGTGGTCATTAAATGAAAAAAGAAGGAATTATAAAAAGGCAATATAACCCCCAAAGAAATCCCAAAAAATCCACTTCCAACTGCACAAGGCTTACCGCAAGAAATAGCCCTTCATATACAGTAGGCATGCCCCCCCAAAAGGAGGAAAAGCAGGCACATAGAAAATGTGGCTGAGATATGTAAAAAGATGACACGAGGTGGGATGATTGAGTCTGCTCTTCCAAGGTGGCCGCCTAGTGCAATTTCTAATCCCACAATGAGGCCTTTATACTCCACCTCATTATTGGTGAAAGATTCCACAAGGGCACTGGCACATGAATTGTGCAATATTCCTCCCTCTAGAGAGATGAAAACAATACCAGCACCAACTTTGGAGATTGAAGTATTGTTAGGCAGCATCATTGTCCTCGAAGCCCCATCAAAATACAGTCGCGAACACTTGCGTTTATTCTCCTGCACTTTATATACTTGTGCCAGGAAAGGTTCTTCATCATGCAACTCTATATTAGGAGGTGAATCCTGAAGCTAAAACATTCCTTCTTTCTGATTTTCTGTTCATGAACACATTCGTTAACTGCCATTAAATTTTCAAGAATAAACTTGCCTCTAATCAAAGCTGATTGGCTGAAATCCACCAACTTCTCTAAGTCTCAAAGCTACAGCTTTGGTGATGCTTTTGTAACTCGATTGAAGCAAGCTAATGATTAGCCTGTAATAAGGTACTTTCAGCACTCCTTTTTAGGGAGAAGTGCCACAAATGTAGATTGCAACACTTGATACCCCCAGGGTTGTTTTCAGATTCCTTCACTGCAGCCATTGTATCTACCTAGATAACCTCCAAAACTGCTGATAAAAACCATACAAAATCCATCTGGTCTTGGTGACTTGTTAACATTCATACTAAAAACCGAACTTCTGATTTCTTCCTCCGAGAAAGTCCTAATAAGAAACTGTGTTATCCGACTGACACAATTGCTTGAAAGAATTACTCTCGATTGAGGGTCTCCATACTCTTCCTGAAACAGTCCTTTGCCACAATCAATGACTATGTTAGCCATCTCATCCTCTTTGTCAAGAAAACTGTCTCCCACTTTCAAAGATTCGAATAGTTAATTTTGTCCTCCTGTAGCAACCGCGTGAATGAAAGAAGTATACTTGTCTGATGCGGGACAGGAGAGGGGGTAGACCGGAAGTAGGAGAAGAGAGGGGGTTGGAGGAGGAGAAGACTAGGGTTCCCGTCCCGTCTCGGGAGAAAACACGCAGCGGCGGCTCATCATTTCAAAAATCTTCTTCAATGTTTTCCCACGGGGGGGATACAGGACAATATATAGACTCTTCAAAGAAACCCTAATATGAAAATTACCAAACTATCCCTAGGATTCCGAAAATAACTAAAAAAAACATGGGAAAATTACATATAAATTAAAAGACTCCAAATGGGCCCCTAATGGGCCAAATGAACTGCACATTGGACCTTGGACTCCATTCCAGTTGCTCCTGGATCCCCATCATTCTCCCCTGGTTCGAAAAAATTCGTCCTCGAATTTTAAAATGAGTCAATATCCATGGGGGAACGATGGTAGCATGCTCGGAAAACAACACCGATGACCCATGAATCATCGCGCGCATGAATGCTCCAACCTGAGGAGAAAATTGTGCCTCTACGTCGCTCCATATGTGGTCAAAATCATGCAAACTGATGACATCTTTAACGACCTTCGGCTGATCGACTACATCTTCCAGTAGCGGTTCTGTCTTCGGCCCATTCCCTTTAGTGGGGAAGAGGTCATTATCTGCTATAGGCGTCACTGATTCAACCTCCCCCAAATATTCATCTTCTAGGGCTGGATCGGCCACATAGTGCACCTCCTTCATTTGATTTTCATACTCCTCGCTCATCGTTGGGTCGGCCTCATAGATAACATCTTTTGGCTTGGTCAGCTTGGCAAGCATGGCAGAAATCTTCTGAAGTTCACTCCTCATCTGGGACTTCTCACGCTCCCAATCATCTGCTTGTTGAAACCTCTCTCGATCCTGGTAACTGGCATTGAGAATAAGAAAGGGAGCCTGGTATTCCTCAGGTTGTATTAGACAATCTCGTCCAGTATGATCAATCACAACTTGCTGCTCGTCTATCCATTCTCTACCCAAACCGATATACGAGCCATTGGGTATAATCTTGCACCATGCATCATCATAATACCTGACGGCTCGGGAAGTACTGCTGCTGCTTAAGAGATGGAAAAATGGCACATAGACTCGATTTCCAGAGACCCTTACGTAGTCCGTGTGGGAGATAGAATCCACAATAGATTATGAAATAACATTGCCGAACGACGTTGCCTCAAGATACACCCGAGTTTTCACGGAATTGGGTAGCTCTACCTCAAAACTAAAATCCATGATGATAAAACGTACCACTGGCCAAAGAAATGATGGACGAGGTCCGCCTCACTGCAAGGATGCCAACGATACGATCGGCACAAGAATCGGAGCTCCAATCATCATCCTCGATATGCGTGCAAAAAGTGGCACGCAAAACGAGGTAGGCGGGCACTAGTTGCTGCGAAATCTGTGCGCTGGGATGCTGGCACGCAAATCGAGGCAACTTGGGTTGGCCTCGGGATGCACGATCAGGGTCCTCGGTATGCGTGCAGAAGTGGCACGCAAAACGAGGCAAATCTGGAAACAACACGCTGGATCCGAGTTGGCCTCGTCGAGACGGATCCGATGGCGCGAACGGTGCACAAATCGGAGTCCGGAAAGATCTGGAACGGCACGCCCGAGCGTCATCGTAAAGCGTATAAGTGCGGCACGCAAAACGAGACGCTGCTGTCAGGCGGAGCGTACAGCGAGGTTGGCCTTGCCGATACGAACCCAACGGCGCTGGCGGCTCGCAAATCGGAGCACAGACGAGTTCTCGACGATGGCGGTGCGATAAGAACCCCTAGTGCACCTCCTGTGCACTGTAGCGAACCCAAAGATTAGAACTTGGTTTGGACCTTGGAGCTGAGGGCTTGGACCAGGTCCTAACCCTGATTGGACCAGGGGCTACACCAGGTGGCTCAGACCACCATCACTTTGGCTCGAACCAGGTGCCATGGGCTCGGGTCAGTCGAACCAGGTAGACGGTTGGACCGGGTCAACCCGGTTCGACCGGTTCGACCTTAACAGGGCACGTGCCCTTCTTCTTCGCCTCTTACACGCGAACCAGGCGGCGCTGCAAGGGCCGGAGTTCCAGCGGGCGGGTGAGGCGGTGGCGATCGCGGGGCGGAGCGACTCCGGTGGCCGGAGGCGACGTCGACGACGGTGACGGGGCCCGACGACGGCGGCTTCGGCGGAGGTGGAATGCTCGGGTGGCTCCGGCGGTGGCTAGTGCGGCAGATCCGGAGGTCAAAACGATGACAGAGCTGCGATCCGTGATGTAGAGACCCACGCGCTGTGAAGAGGGAGCTCGCGGGGATGGGTTGTGCCCGGAGCCTGCGGGTGGCGTGAACAGGGGGGCGTGCGAGCCGGCGGGCTCGTCCTCGGCGCGGGAACTGCAGCGGCCCAGCACTCAAGCAAGCCTGCGACGTCGCGAGGTCACTGCGGGAAGGGTTCCAGCGGCAAGCGGGACGGCCCGACGCACTCAGTGGCGTGGGTTCCGGGGCCGGCCTCGTCGGGCTCGCAGGGGAGCGACAGGGGGCGGTGAAACCCGGGGGGGCACCTGCGGTTGGCTCGGCCCGAGCCCGCGAGCAGCTGGGAAGGAAGCTCGCCTGGTGGGGCCTCCGACAGAGCCGCGGGGAGGGCGTAGGGTTCGTGCGGTCGGCCTCCAGATGGCGGCTCCTTGCCGGGAAAGACGAACGCAGCGCAGAGAGAAGGAGAGAGGAGGAAGGTTCAAGAAGAAGAGAAGGCAGTGGAGGCACGATGGGGATCGGAGTTGGGCTCTGATACCAAGTTGATGTGGGACAGGAGAGGGGGTAGACCGGAAGTAGGAGAAGAGAGGGGGTTGGAGGAGGAGAAGACTAGGGTTCCCGTCCCGTCTCGGGAGAAAACACGCAGCGGCGGCTCATCATTTCAAAAATCTTCTTCAATGTTTTCCCACGGGGGGGATACAGGACAATATATAGACTCTTCAAAGAAACCCTAATATGAAAATTACCAAACTATCCCTAGGATTCCGAAAATAACTAAAAAAAACATAGGAAAATTACATATAAATTAAAAGACTCCAAATGGGCCCCAAATGGGCCAAATGAACTGCACATTGGACCTTGGACTCCATTCCAGCTGCTCCTGGATCCCCATCATTGTCCCCTTCCTTGGGCCAAGTTTCCTTGCCTTTTTGCTTCCACTTAATCTCCTGCCTTAGAGCCCGTCCATGATATTGCCTTTTGCTTTCATCCGACTCATCTTCGTTCAGCAGAAACCTAGATCATTTTTCAGTTCAAAACCGTCAATTTTCTGTGATAGCTCGTCTTATTCTAGCAGCATTGCTGATCGCTTCCTTATTCTAGGTCTTCATTTTTCTCTGTGACCCATTTGAGCTTCCTTGCAAGAGTTAACTGCTAAGCAGGTATGACTTACACAAGGGACTTCTTTCCACCAAGTCCTGACTAGATCTTTGAACTCATCATGAGAAAACCAGGTTAATTCATACCTGAATAATCTCTTTTTACTCTTAAGCATAGTCTCAGTATTCAAAAGAATAAGAATATGATCAGGCAACACCATTGGGATTCTGTTTGCTGTTAACTTTGACAAATTTTTTAAGCCAATTTGTTTTAACCAGAAACCTATCCACCTTATGGATTTAGAATTTCTGTCCTTTTTCACTAGTCCATGTAAACATCAGTGAGGAAAGTTCAATTTCAATCATCCCAGTATTGCGAATCCATTCTCTAAAGATATCCATTTCTAATTGTCCATACCTTCTGGTTAGATCTCTCTCTAGGGTATTTAGTGCACTGAAATCACCACCCACAACGCATGTCTCTTTAACATGAATGCTGTAAACGTTAAGCTCTAGGAAAAACAACTTCATCCTTGGACCATCAAGAGGTCCATGAACTCCTGTAATCTCCAACTGAACCCATCTTTAATCATGTTGAAAGTGGTTGATAGAATCTACCCACGACCTTGGTACACTGCACAGCTGACACCAGAGGATCTACCTCAGGATCCTTACCTTCCAAAGAACAATCAGGGGAATTTCCACATAACTCTTTCTTCACATTGAGACAGCTGTCATGTTTCATAGCTGCAGCTCCTTCTGCAACACCAGACCTAGCTAGCCGACGAATCATTAGCAGCACCTTCGTCCATAACCTTGTGCTCGCAGGACCACCTTTTGTGCCAAGTAGCCTTGCACTGCAAATGTCTGATGCCATTTCTATGATCCTCCGTCAATGACCTCTGCCGAAACATCTCATGAAAATATATCTTTCCGCTGGTAAACTCTCTAGAGCTTGTTTTCATCGGAGCTACTCTTCACCCTCTCTGCAGGGTCTCCTTACTCTTCCCTCTGACCTCCTACTACTCTCCCTTGGTCATCCTCTCGCCCTTCTGCATTCAAAATTAAGCGAAACCTCAATAAGTTGTATAGGCTACCGATATGATTGAGAAATGTTTGATTCTCCTGTAGCCATGGCTCAATGTAGAATTGAAGGTACTCCCACTGAGATTATATTCTGAGATTTATTATTCCATTATCATGGCTATCTTACAAAATGAAGGTCTATCTGATGGTGCATAAATCCAAAATGTATCTGACATGCGCTTCTGTTTTTCAGGTTAAGGCCACTGGGAAGCCCTCTGTTTCCAGAAATGGGTTTGCGGCAGAGGATCATGATGGTATGTTTATCCTCTATTTTTCTTTTTTTTAATGTCTCCATTTCTTTCTTAAAACAAGCTTTGATGGTTTTTTTTTTTTTGTCTTTCTTGAAAGTGTCAACTGGTCACAATTGATGGGGGAGTTTTTTGGCTTGCTAAGAAAGAAGAAGTGTCTACTTCCATGTATTGCAGAGAGGATTGAAGCAAAAGTTGGAAAATGCATTCTTGCCTTTGATGTGCCTTAGTGGCCCAGTGCATGACTTAAGTTTCCTCTTTCTGATCTGGTCCACATCTCTTGAAACAAAATAAATGGTAAAACCTCAAATATCATTTCCATGAGTTTAGTTCATTAATGGAATGCCTGATTGTCTTAGTTATTCAGCCTGGAGCATAAGTTCATTTGCCGTATATGTGGCACTTGCGGTATTTGATTTTGACTCTACCTGCAAGGGTATTTGTTTTCAGTAACAATCTTCTTACATAAGATTGATTTCCATTTTCTTCATGGTTGACAACTGTAAATTACAATCAGTTTATAGTTGTCATTCTCAAGAGGACGAAAACTTGGGTACCAAGCATAGAACTGGACTAGGTAACTTATTTTCAAAATCTCCTAGTTCATATACGATAAGCTCATAAAATGCAAACTTCATTTCAATTAGATGAGACTTTTCTCAATGCATGGTGTTTGAAATTTCTGTGCCCTCCCCCTTCCTGGTGTGATACTTGTTACAGTAGCTATTCTCAAAAGAACTGAGTCATTGTTTTCAAATTACCAAACGTGGCTAGTTTCCATTTTGTTTTCAAAGATTTCCTGATTCTTTTAGCATTCTTTATAAGCATGCAGTGCAGCTTTCTTTGAGCTAAATGGGCTGGTAGTATTCACTTGTTCAGCAACTTTCATGATCTGCTTTTCTTTTTCCTTTCTTCCTTCATTGATCTGCTGATATCAGACACGTGATTATGAAGTGACTCAGGTTGAGAATGGCTATGCTCTCCCGGAGGACTATACCCAGAATGGTAAGGAATCATCCTACAACACAATATCTGGTCACAGGGCTGGGGAGGCTGCGGTTGTGTATGAACCAGGTTTTGCCGTACCAGATCGACTCGTGCCGACACAAGCGATTCGTACCATATCAGGACGAACCCGAGTCGATGCGACTAGACCGAATCTGTACGATTTGACCATGCAACTTGTACGAGACGGCACGAATCGGCACGAGTCAACCTGACTCGTACTGAATGATGAAAAATCTGAGTCAGTCCGACTCGTCGAGTCGGTGAACCTTGCTATGAAAATGGCGCAGATATTGAGGCTATTATGCCAAAGCTACGCCATCCTGAGTATCACGCAGAACCACCGGTTCAGGAGCTGGCTGCCAAGGAGCGAGCTCATCCAGGATTCTGCTGTCATGTGAGGGATTTTGTGGTTGGCAGACATGGATATGGCAGCATAAAGTTTGATGGGGTGACTGATGTGAGGAGGCTTGATCTCGAGTCGATTATCCAGTTCAACCAGCGTGAGGTGGTGGTATACAAAGATGATAGCAGGAAGCCTCTTGTCGGACAGGGACTAAACAAGCCTGCCGATCGAAGTAACACTACTGAACATCCGAGCCCATCAAATTTCATCAAAATCTTTTGTTCAAAGAAATACATAAAATGATTCACTTATCATGATAAAACAACTAAAAATGAAAATGCCAACCTACCTGCTCGGACACTAGAAAACATCCCAACAAGCACATTATAATTAAATATTTTACTTAAAGATATTAACATAAATGAAGTACATTTTAGTAATCTAATTTATCTTTTTTATGGACTAATGCTGAACTCAAGTTGGGCACGCTTATCCCCACCTTAGAATCTAACCCTAACCCAACTAGAGAGAGAGAGAGAGAGAGAGAGAGAGGAACATCAGTAAGCTCGTGGAACTCTGCATCTCCGCGTGTCAACTAGCCATATGATAACAGTCTTTTCTACGACCATGTATAAACTTATCATGTGTGGCCCATATATATCGGCTATATGGTGCACGTGGTTCTCAATCTCAATTAGCTCCTGTTTGGGTCTCCAGTACTCCCATTCGGACATCTCGAGCAAAGTTCGTCGACTCAATGAGTCGGACCGACTCAAATCTCTTATGATTTGGTACGAGTCGGATTGACTCTTGCCGACTTGTGCTGTCTCGCATAGTTAAATCGTACAGACTCGACCGAATCGCACCGACTTGGATTCGTCTTGATACGGTACGAGTCGCTTGAGTCGACACGAGTCGATCTAGTATGGCAAATCTTGATCTCAAAGTCCAATTCTTGAGTGGTCGTGCGACGCCCCATCATGATTCTCTAGCCTCTCCAAAGGTCCTCAAATTATGGCGGGCTCCTCACGTGCCCACCAGAATGGCCTCAAGTTGAGAATCCCAATAGGGTATTTTACCCCAACAAGTCCCGCCAAGGCCAGGAAGCCTTAAAGAAATTTTGCCTTTTCAAGTTTACTGTGCCTGAGATGGTTAGTAGGTTTATAAATATAGGTATTCAGTAAGCATCTATACCCACCATATGCTAAACATATGATAAGAGTTTCAAATTCAAATGATATTAATCACATATCATGGAGCATTAGGCAATTCTAAATATAAATAAAGTAAAGGAATGATGAGCAAATATGATATATGCATATCTCATAGCATATAAGCATATTTTTAATCAAATTACCATTCAACTTAGTCAAATCCATTAGGCATGACACAAACATATCACATATCCTGCAACACATTAGGAGGCCCACATATCACATAACATATAAAAAATTGACGTGGTTAGCAGCATATAACAAAATTAATATATTCAAATTTTAGATTATTGTACGAGCAAAGTCATATCTTTTAAGCTTCAAGTCAAAATTTTCACAAACTAAGTGTCTTAAAGCACAATTCAAAGATTTAAATCTTATAAATTAACCAAGGGTCTACATATGAGTTTCTTAGCATGTTTCAAATAGATGTTATGAGATCTAAATAGATTCATAGCTTACTTATTATGCGCCAAACATACAACATTCCACATATAGCAAATAGACATGCATCCAACTATAACACAAGGGGCATCTACATAAATACTAGAGCACTTGGGCAAAGAGCGTAATGTCTTGATCACTATGCAAAATCACGGAGTCTAAGTCTCACCCAAAATTGTACACAAAATCTCAGTTTTAGGATTCCACCTTTGCCTACGGGACCTAACCTACCCTATGGATGCTCGTAGCATCTACTCAAACTCCCCTTAGGGTGCAATGTCTAAACATACATCTTACAGCTATGACACATATCTTAAGATGATTTCAATTTATCATATTCACCAATTTCAGTTATCAAATAGTCCTAAACATAAATAATAATGAAAACAAGTCAAACTATGTGAAATTAAGTCATTGAGAGGCAAAATAGGTTATTGCTATTAATGTCCAGGGAAAACATATGTCAATAGGCTAATCAAGTATTTTAAACAACATAGTTAATTTTACAGAATTTTCAGAATTGATTACATATTTTTCTAACATAGAAACCTAATTTGGAGGATAAAAGTTTAATAATAATTAAAATAATTAGCAAACATATTCAAGAATTAACCAAATTGGTGGCCATTCATAAAATTCACTTTTAAGGCTTCTACAGGGTTTCAATAAACTGTGAGTAGGTTTGATATCAAATCAAACTTTTACGAGAATTTCGAGAAAAGATCAAAATTAAATAAATCATAGGATTTGAATCATATTAGATCAAAAAATTACCAATATTTACAATGAAGTTTGAATCATCAGATATGAAGTCTGTACAAAATTTTGCAAGATTTTGGCTTGATATGATATGAAGATCGACTTCCAAGGGAATTCAAAAAGTCATTTAGGTATCGTAATCATGTGGAACATGATCTAGACGTAAATCGAGTTCAAACTATTCTAGCAGGTCAAAAATATATATCCGAGAGTATGTAAAATTCTACAAAGTTTTCAGAATAGTTTATCTATTTCCTAACATACTAAGCATCTATAAATGTAGAAAATCCACTAATTAGCAGAATAATTATCAAACTGACTTGGAAATTCACTAAAGTATGTGAGCATGGTTAATAGGTCATAACTAAGGTGTCTAGAAAGTTTCATCAAATTTTGTGTTGGTTTGATGCATTCGTCTACATCTCCCACTCAAATACATTGGTTATAAAAAAATCTTCTATAATTTCTCATGTAACTCTACCTTTAATATGAGAAAATGATGCGTGCATGTAGCACCCCTAGCTGACCTAGTTTGGTCATGCTGACCTACTATGATCTAGTGGGATGACGCCACAATGGGAACAACCCAAATATCTCATAATGACAATAGCGATACAAGCATGAGACAATATATGGGAATTTAAATAAACACAATCTTCATAGCCACAAAAGGAAATAACCAATAACAATAAACTCCACTGAAATAACCATCATATTACAATTTAGGATCTTTATGAGTTCGAATAAAATACATTACATCATTTGATCGAGTCTAGCTAACTTATTACATCGCTTTCTACTAAAATGAGCAAAACCAACTAAAAGCTACTATTAGGGTAACTCTTCAGTTAAAAGCTCCAAGTTTAGGCCAAGTCTCCTTCTTCTGAGCCTCTACTTCAACTTTGGCTCACCTGAAAATATTAGTTTTGAGCAAGGATGAATCCAAACTGACTCAATAAGGTCATAATCCAACAAACTATAGGTTTTCATAACAACATATAATAAACAAAAGGCATGATAAATAATATTAAATATGGCATGAATTTGTAACATATGCCTACTTCTTACTTCCTAAGCATGTTCTCATAAATCATAACTTTCAAGGAATTAAGCATGAAATCAACTAACATGAATCTAGCATGAACAAACTTCATCTTTTAACATCATACATGATCACACTTATCATATTTTTCACTTTAAACATAGGACAAGCAACCACACAATGACATAGAGGTATCTTCTTCCTTTTTATCTAGTAGTTATGGCAAACCCACCAAGCCTTCAACTGCACAGTTGGAGGACACTCTTAGATACCATCTAGATAGTATGTAAATATACTTCCAGGATTTAACCCGTTGCCTCAGGTATCTTTCCTAGCCCCTTAGTCATTAACCAAGTAAATGAGGGAATTTAGAGGTGACCTCTATGGAATCAAGAGATGGCTCCCACTGTATAGCACTTTGCTCCTAAGAGAATCAACAAGTGGCTCCCACAGTGTAGTACTTTGGTTCATGTGGCACTTAGGACCTACATCACTGGTTGGTGCATCCTCTTAACATCTTAATTACTGAATTACGTTACTTAATGCATAGGCATAAGTCTGTAAATGCACATGTGCATGACAAGCATATGACATGACTAAACGTGCATGATAATCATGAAAGGAAATAACATTAATAACTTTATTAACTTGAAATGCGTCATGTATGGGAGATGCGATTTGAATCGCGTCATCCATACTTGACGTGATTCAACACTTCACATAAATTTCCAAGATTAAATTACATGCTCTATATTATTCAAAACTAAGATTAAAAGCATGATATAAGTACTCTAAACATGCTGATAACATATTTACCATGGACATACTCATTCATGGATATTTATAGAAATTTAAACATGATTTTATTTACCTATTAATCATGCAAAACATAATTTAAAACTACACATGATCCATCTTTTCATGGAAGTATAATCTTTAGCGTGAAATCATTAATTTAAATAGGTTCCGCATGAGTTCATCATGCAATATTATATTGTGAAAACTACATATTCAATCATTATGCACTCTAACATGAACCATGCATGAATTAAGTAGAAATTAAGAAAGTACTAAATACAGCCCTAAGTCGTGTCATGCCTGGATGATGTGATTCATAAATCACGTCATCCAGAGTGGACGCATTTCACCTCTGTGAACTAGATTTTCATAAACGCATGCTTCCATAAGAACTTTAATCAATCCACAACCACTATGATGTCAACACAAATCCACATCTTTAAGCTTCTTACTTCATGTACTAATAGTAGATAGAAAAATAAGTTTGAAAATAAGATTTTCTTTACACAAATCTACTATGGTTTGCAGTTAATCATAGCTTGCCTCAAATTCCCGCAATCACAGTGCAAAGAAGCCCACCTACGGCAAGGCGGAATCCTCCTCCACATGCAAACATGCCACCACCATGTTCCTCTTGCGTGCTCGTCATGCACATGCAAAGGACATGCCACGCCATCCATGAACACCCTTAAAACCCTCTCTAAATCTCCCTCTAGGTTTCTTTAAAGCTTGGGGATGAAGAGAAAGGGTTGGGCCGTGCCTAGGAAGCTTAAAAAAGCCTCTAGAAAGAGTTTAAATCAGAGAAAGATCCCTCATGGAAGGAAAAACTTGCACTCAGATCCGACTTAAATTGTCAAGTTGAAATGCGTCAGCCTGACATGATGCCTATTAGATCCCTCTAAAACACGTCAACCATGCATGATGCGATTCAAAGGTCTGGGCCAGAACTTAATAAAAATTGCCCTCAACCCACTAATGGGCCACTCAAGGGTAGTAATGGGCCTACAGAGATGCCAGGTGTTACAGTGCAACTAGACGAAGAAGATCTAAAAGTAAGGAATGTTATATTAAGTCATCACTTGGCTAATGTAACACTAAAATTTCAAGTCTCATCTCATGGTTGTATTGGAGAAATCTAACATAATTTCCTGGGCAATGAGTCATGACAACATGTGTAATACAAGCTTGGTTTTCCTATGTTACATATGCCAATCTGTTTATAATTGACTACTTTCCTAGACATGCACTGCTAGACCACATGTCTCATGGTCCTTAGATAATATGCTAAGTAGCATTATTAAGTATCCACTTTATGACAAGGTGCATAGTCTCAAACGGTACAGGAAAATATAGAAGCTTAAATAGTGATGAAGCAGGGATCCATTCAATCATTCCTCTAATGGTTGATAAAGCAGCACATACACTATGATTTGTTTGCTATGGTAGCCAAAAATTGGATATGCCAGGCTCATATGCCATATGCATTTGTAACATTGTGCTCCTCTTAAGTGCATCTAGGTTGCCTATATGGCTCACATCAGATTTAGTTATCATAGGTTACATGGAAAAAGGCCAATTCTATGTTCGACTGATTGAGAAAATGAACTCATGTTAGCCATTTGCTAAGGCAATTACAACTCTGATCATGTTTGTAAGGATCGCACAGCAAGGTCAAACACAATAATATAAAATGATTACATAGTGGAATATAAAATCAACTGGTAATATCCCGATCCATTTCGCCTAAAATAAATCGATTCAAAGATCCGAATCTCACTTTATCCGAATTCAAATCCGCGTTCAATCGGTTCTAGAAGAGTGATGTTGTCAGTCGCGTAGGTGTCCGACCTCTAGAAATATCCATACAATTTACCGATTGATGGTTCCTTCTTGAGTTCTCTACAGGTTTGGTGTGACTGTCAATTCTTCTCCTTCTCAACGGTGCTCGCGGCATGTGGGTGGCAGCTCTAGTGGGCGAAAATCGAGGCAAGCAGAGGAGAGAAAGGGGCACCTACTACTATAGGGGCTGGCCAAAGAGAGAGGAGGGGGACAGCTTGGTGTTCTAGGAAATCTTGGAGCTCGGCCCAAGGTTCCTCTCTGATCTTTATTTATGTTAATTTGACAACTTTTCATTAAAGTCCCTAAATTAATATAAATTCCCACTTAATTATCATCAATTGAGAATCTTTATGCGTGTGATCCTCTAGGCCCAAGTGCTAGTCTAGTTGCGAGCCTAATAAACCCAATAATCCTTTACTGACTTAAAATAATTTATTTAATATTTTATATTAAATAATTACTTAATCAATTTATCATCTTATGATAACCGATTAGGCTTCTAATCAAGTTGGATATTAAGCAACACCGCATGATTCCGAAAGGCATTGTGATTCAACAACTGGCTTTTGGAACTTTTTCTTTATCAATTATCACATGACTATAATCTTTCACTCATACCAATACTCTCAAGTGAACTTAGGATATGTGTAAATGCCCTACTTATGACATTCTGCAGAGCAACCATCCTACTACCTTTAAATTACCCACTTTTGGCCCAAAATCATGAATTTCTACTTAATCATTTTAATTTGGACTTCTTGTCAACTAGACTTTTGGACCATTGGGAGGGCCCACTACAGGGGTGTGTACAACTCCATGAGAAGGTGTACATAGAAGCAATGTATGTACCTGTTCAACATGTTTTCAATATGTAGACCCCTAACTTTGAAAATTCTCCATAAATTGAATTGTCATCCAAATGGGTCAAATAATATACTATTGAAAAGGCCTCTACGTCTAGCTTACAACGCAAAAATATGAGTTGTCAATTAGAGTTAAATTAAGTGAGTTATGACTATTTTCACAGGGTGCTGTCTTGACTTCTGTACGGCTTCTATAACAGCTGTACAAGGGTCTGAATGGCTCCTATAGGAACCATACACCAATGTTGTATAGCTTCTATAAGAGCCGCATACCACCTGTTTCTTTTTCAATTTGTTTGAAATTCAAAAATTCACTATAAAATCATTTTAACTTCAAATTGGGCATATCATATATCATTTGAAAGCTCTCAAAGCTGACGTTTTGACGCATCAAACAAATTGAGAATCTAAGGTCAAATGAGTGTGGTATGAATTTTTGAAGTGTCCTCTGTCTAGAGATCCATACGGCTTAGATAGAAGCTGTACATACCTATTGTACAGTATCTATAGAAGTAGTACAATGCCGTTTTCACAGGGTTGTTCCTTCATTTCTCCGAACTGTACGAGGGATTCATGGAGGAAAAAAGGCTTAGATTTATCATTTAATTATTTCTTTCTAAATATTTTACCTCCCAAGAGTTATCCAATTTGCTCAACTGGCTCTGTTGGCCTTCGCCTATAAATATAAGCCTCCTCTACGTTTTCCTGCCAAGGTGGAAGGAGGAGAATGCATCGTCACGTTGTCGGAGGGACACCACCATGCTAAAGCTCTGCTGGAGCACTATTAGATTGGAGTGGAGGAGCCGACCTCTTCAAATCCCTAAGCATGTCTCTCTTTCTCCCTTCATTTTTCTTTTAACTTCTCACTATTTCATCATCATGTTAGGTTTATTTTTAAGCTTTCTTACACATTTTTTTAATGCCGGAATGAAGGAAGAATCTTTAAATCAACTCTTCCCTGCATGATCAACTCTTCATTTGGACACCGTGGAGGGGGTCAAACTTCCTAGTGATCACATGAAAGTATATCCATCTTTGGCTCATTTGATCATTATCATTTCCATTTGTAAATATGGGCCATTGCATAGTTATTTTGCTTCATTCTTGTTTATTCCAGGAAGTGGATATTCCCTCATGGAATACTTTGTTGTACTAGAATTGGGACATTCTCGGTGTGTACAATATTAGTTTTGTGTGTGTCCTACAACCCAATCATCTATATTGTACAACCTTGTTCAGTTATTAATAATAAATGACATTATATTCATTGTGTGCAATGCGTTTAATCATTTCATAATGAAGTCCAAGAATATGTGCAATATTTGTTAAATTATGATGAGATCATAATAATGAAATCGATATTTTTTAAAAACATATTCTTATGTGTTCCTAGTTGGAGGATATCTGAGAAGAACATCAGATATCCGGTGAGACTAGTATAGGTTATAACTGGTTATATGATGAAACTGACTGATCTCATAGTAACTTGTGTAGAGACACTAAGGCGAACCTATAGGTGCTCATTAGAGAATGAGTTTACTGAACCGATGTAACTTGAATCGTTGGATGGTAATTTACCTAACTGTTAGTTAACTTGATTTAATATCACAATTGCGTGGATGGTCCTTTGACCTATGACACCAAAGATACCTTATTAGTAGATTTCTGGACTTTGACATTGGCTAATGGATCTCTAACCATAGAGTCCTAATTAGTCAAGTGATCGGATTCAGTGGAAGAGCTTTGAAGGTGATTGAGTGTTCAATACGAGATCATTCGCTCTCAGTAACTAGAGAGAGAATGTTTTATGTAAGATGCACAGGAGTCCTTGGCCAGGGTGGATACTATATCAGAAACGGAGTTTTCTGATATTGTATAGCGACACCCAATCCAAGTGAGTTAACCAGTTAGGGTTTGACAGTTTACCATGTCCTAAGTTGACTTGAGAGCTTTACATGAATGAAGGATTATATCCACGTGGTAACTGTTGACGGAAAGGTTCCTTGAGTGAGTTGCATCCCATTACTTTCCGAGATCATATGGTGTTGCTTGGCACCCAACTTGATCGAAAACCCAATCGATTGTCATAAGATGATAATTCAGTTAAGTAATTATTTAATATGTGAAATTAAATTAATTACTTTAAACCAGTAAATGGATATTGGATTAATGGGTCAAAAACTAGAGTGGTACTTGGGCATGGAGGGTCATACATGGTGATGATTGATCACCACCTTTATTCTATTTAGCCGAAACAGATCGAGAAGGGCGAGATTCTTGTTTTGTTTTTAGTTTCTTCTACGTTCTTTCCTCTCTCGCGCAATACATACTGTGGTATCAGAGCCAAGTTACCACTGGATCTATTTCGGATTTCTGAAGTAATATTTTCTAGATAGCTTCCATGATAAAGATTGATCTTTTCTACTAGTTCATGGTGATGAATCTAGATTATTGGACCCTAATTTTTGTAGAAAAAATGTTCAAACTATTTTTTCAATTTTATTTTTTTATTTTTTTGCATTGTTCTTGTGGGAGGGGGACTACCGTGCATCCCAGCTTTATTGGGGATGCCAACGGTGACACAGGACATCTTAATGGCGTCGGAGATGTCAGTGGTACTTGTCTGCCACCTCCGACCCCCTATTAGGTGGCTGTGTGTCGGCAACACTGGCCTCTCTCCTCCCTTGTCGTCATCTTCACCCGATCCGGACCCCGACCCTGACCCCCACCAAGGGGCTTAGGGAGGGAGGGGTCATTGGCCTTCCCCGACCTAGGCAAGGGGCGTAAGGGGGCCGGCGGCACCGATCCCTTCCTCCCCGCTGCCATGGACCGTAGGGGGGAGGAAGGGGGCACTTGTGGTGGCTACTGGGCACCGGGCTGGCTCGGGCCAGTGGCCAAGGCCAAGCCTAACTGAATCAAGCCGATTTGATCAGGCTGGGGCCCCTCCACATTCACAGGGCTCATTAACAGTTTTTTTAATTTTTAAAGGGAGTTCCAAAATTTAAAATTAAAGGTTTTAAAATATGGGTCCATGTGTAACTTGGGGTTTATTAATAAGTGTTGCTAATATAATTTAATTAATCTAAATTTTAGATTAATTAAGTTTATCTTTATCATTTAAAATTTATTAATCTAAATGTTAGATTAATGATAGGTTAGGAGAGTTCTAAACGTGCATGGAATCGTTTTCTAGAATATTTATTTCAGAATTTGAGTGCACATGACGATGTGTTAATTGTTTTCAGATTTAGATTTAAAAGCATGCCTAGAAAATGAAGTTTTCAAAAATTTCATATTACCTAATTTTGATTAGCACCTAGGTTTTGAGAAAACTAAGTCATTTTCAAAAAATTTCAGTCCTTATATGATGTGCTCTATCATATGTAGATGTTTAAAAAATGTGGTAGTCATGGGCAAGCACTTAAATTTACATGTTATATGATGATGTCTGTATGGTTGTGGATCCATTTGTGGAATGATTTTGATTAGTTAAATGTTAATTAATGAGGCATGCATGCCTCCCTCTCTCTCGCATTCTAATGTGCTTTCACCTCCCTACTTCAATATACTCCGTCATAAGGCTTTCTCTTACACTTATGTACATTTGATAGATTGTATTAAATTAAGTATTTATAATTGATCATGATGGACGGATAAGGAGCGAGGATGATCCACAAGTGCAACCAGGAAGGCTAATGGAGATCTGATCCATGCCTATGTGATTGCATGTTATAATTTATATAATTTGTTATATTAATTAAGTGGTGATTAATGAAATGGCTCTAGTTCAATGTTCATGTTATCCATGGCCACATAATGAACATATATGTTTGATGCATGTGTTTTTTATTTGATTATGAATCAAATGATATTATCTTGGTATAGTAAAATCTAAATATATCTAATATATTTGTTTGCTATCACCTAGGATGAGACCAAGATAAAACTTTATAAAATCTCTCGTTATTAAAGTTTAAGCTGTAGTGCTTGTCATTTAGAATGTACGATGTGGCCTTCCATTATTATACTTTTAGGATTGGAATCAAGTCTGGTTGGTTTGTTATACTATCCATAAGACTTGTCAGATTCTAATGACGAATGAAAACTATGGTATAATGATACCTTTAAATGGGGTAGAGGCATGGTGTAACATTGTCGTGCTATCTACAATGGCTGCATCATAGTCTATGCTCGTTAAGTAATAATGATAAGGCTTAAACCAGAAATTAATGACTTCTTATGTTACTCATAATGGCATTATTGTTCTGAAGGCTGAAGCATGATCAAATATTATAAGGAGTTGCAAGTGCCAAGAATTGACTACTATCTGATCATAGTGTGATTTGTTGTTCTATCTACAATATTACATTATGAATAAGTAAGATTCTGATTCCTACTAGGAGACTGTCAGTATCTTGTATTCTATATATATGAGGGTTATATAGGTCGTTAAAAATTTGTGAGAGTTAAACTAGATAAAAGTCCATATCTTATTTTTAAATAGTAATTGAACATCTACTAATTTTATTTTAATATCTCTTGAAGGCAAGAATGTCATCAAACAACTCACTTCGTAGTATACTAGATGTCAACACATTGATAAGCCCCAACTACTTCGATTGGCTCAGGAACCTAAAAATTGTCTTCAAGTCTGAGCATATTGCATACGTCCTAGAGGGTCAGGCCTTGCTTGAACCGGCATTAGATGTCCCTGAGGAGGATATGATGCTTTTGAGAAGTATAGGGAGGATTCCACTCTACCCCAATACTACACGTTAGCCTCTATGAGTAATGAGTGGAAGAGGCAACGTGAGTAGATGGATGTCAGATCCATCTTGCTCCATCTGAAGGAGCTGTTTGAGGAGTAGAGAAGGACAGAAAGACATAAGATATCTAAGTACATGTTCAAGGCTCGCAGATCAGAGGGCGCTTCAGTGCAACTCATGTGCTCAAGATAATAGAGTGGATTGAAAGGTTGGCTGTACTCGGGGTTGAACTCCCCAAAGAGATGAGCACCGACCTTGTTCCCCATCACTTCCAGAATCATATTATCAGTTTATAGTTAATTTTAACATGAACAATATTCAGGTCACATTGGCATAACTGCTTAACATGCTGAAGACTGTTAAGGGCAACCTTCAAAAATAAAAGTCCATTATTCTCATGGTTGGTAAGAACAACAAAAAAAGAAGAGCAGTCCAAGCCTTTAAGAAAGGCAAAGGAAAGAAGTAGACCAAGTAGAAGCCATCCCCTAAGGCAAGGGAATAAAGAAGGGCGTTTTTCTATTGCCATCAGAATGGACACTAAAAGAAGAACTGTAAGGAGTACCTCAAGGAGAAAGCTCTAGAAAAGGCGAAGCTTGGAGAAGTTTCAAGTATCTATATGATAGATATATACCTGTCTCTTAGATATTTTTATCTTAGGTATTAGGTACTAGATGTGTTTCTTATATATACAATGATGTGCATATGCTAATAAGTAAGTGGAAGCTGAGCAAGGGTGAGGTGGACTTGAGGTTAGGAAATGGCGTAAAGGTTGCGGTGCTCGCTATAAGGATAGTGGACCTTAAGCTTTCATCTAGAGACATAATCATATTATATGATTGGTATTATATTCTTAGAATAATTAAGAACATTATTTCTGTTTCATGATTAGACAGAATTGGGTATAAGTTAACCATTGAGAACAATAGTTGTTTGATTTATTTTGAAAATAAGTTATTTACTTTTGCATATTTGGTTAATGGTGTGTACCTCTCAGATGTTTCTTATGATAGTCTCCACCTTGATAGAGCTCCTCAGAGAAGCAAGAATGATGTGAACTAAGCTTATCAATGGCATTATAGGCTTGGGCACATTGGCGAAAACAAGCTCCAAAAGTTACATGAAGATGGATATCTAGATCCATTCGATTATAAATCATATGCAACATGTGAGTCATGTTTAATTAGTAGATTGACTAAGTCTCCATTTACTGTACATAGAACAAGGGCCAAGGAAATATTGGAACTAATACGTTCTGATGTATATGGTCTAATGTCTACCCAAGATAAAGGTGACTTTTAATACTTCATCACATTCATTGATAACTTCTCTAAATTTGGCTATGTATACTTAATGAAGTATAAGTCATAAGCTTTTGAAAAGTTTAAGGAGTTTAAGAATAAAGTGGAGAAATAAATTGGAAAGAGCATTAAGGCGCTCCGATCGGATAAGGGAGGTGAATACTTATAGGGTGTTTGGGAGTAATTTTTATTTCAGAGTTATTTTATTTTTAAATTTTATTTCATTTAATATTTTGTTTCAATTTTAAAAAATAGTATAATGAGCTCTTTTAGTCATTTGGTAAGATTACTATGACTTTTAAAAGTTGTGGAGACATGTTTTTGAGAGAGAGAG
Source organism: Zantedeschia hybrid cultivar (assembly GCA_030544215.1). NCBI lineage: Eukaryota > Viridiplantae > Streptophyta > Magnoliopsida > Alismatales > Araceae > Zantedeschia > Zantedeschia hybrid cultivar. Next base: position 4,783,535 of record JARZZO010000013.1, on the reverse strand, counting down.
AGAGAGAGAATTATGGACGTGAGAGAGAGAGGAGTTGTAGACACAAGAAAGAGAGAGAGAGAGAGAGAGAGAGAGAATTATGGACGTGAGAGAGAGAGGAGTTGTGGACACGAGAGAGAGAGAGAGAAAGAGAGAGAGAGTTATAGATGTGTGTGTGTAAGAGAGAAAGTTACGGGCGTGTATGTGAGGAGAGAGAGAAGTGAGCAGTTACGGAAGAAGTAGAGGCCATCATGTATCTCTTTTGGAAAACAATAAGGGTTGAGTTGTTTTTATTTTGAAAGAATTTTATGAAGATTCCATCACTTCCAATCCTCTCCCTTCAAAATAGAGAGAGGAATCCAAACAAGGTGTAAGTCTTATTTTCTTTTCAAAATAAAAAATGATAGGGAAAGAGGAGAAAAAACTGCAACCAAACACTGGAGTTCACACAATTTTTAAAGGATAATGATATCTTTTCTCAACTGACCCCTCCTTATTCACTCAGATGAATGGTGTATCTGAAAAGAGTAACCGAACCTTGTTGGATATGGTGCGCTCTATGATGAGTTTCTCAAAGTTGCTAGTATCTCTCTGGAGATATGTACTGGAGGCAGTTTCATATCTATTGAATAGAGTTCCTAGTAAATCTGTGACCGCCACATCATTTGAGATATAAAATGACAAGAAGCCTGACCTTAAGCATGCTAAATTATGGGGCTGTCTTACCCATATGAAGAGACTGTTAGTCTTAGGTGGCCTACAAGCCAATATGACTTTGTAATCTCATTCATTTATTAATATAATGGCATTATTCATTATGTGTAAATTCGTATTATTATCGTCTCATAACGAAGTCCGTGAATATGTGCGATAGTGATCAGATTATGATGAGATCATACTAGTGAGACTGATCACTTAAACACACATATTCTTAATAGTTCATAGTCGAAAGATATCTGAGAAAGATATCGGATATCCGGATAGACTAGTACAGATTACTCCCGCTCATAAGATGAGGGTGACTGATCTCATAGTCACTTGTGTGGAGACACTAAGGCGAATTTGTAGGTGCTCATTAGAGAATGAGTACATTGAACTGATCCGACTGAATCACTGGATGATATAGTACCTCACTGTCAACCAGCTTGATTCTATTGTCGCAGTTGCATAGATGGTCCTCGGACTTGAGACACCAAGGACACCTTGTCGGTGGACTTCTGTGCTTTGACTTTGGTTTATGAATCTCTAACCACGGGATTCTAAACAGCCAAGGATCAGGTGCAGCGGAATACCGTCAAAGGGAATTGAGTATCAATAGGAATCATTCGCTTTCGGTACTTAGAGAGAGAATGCTCTAGTAAGGATGCGCGGAAGTCTCTGGCCAAGGCGGACGATAATATTGGGAAAAGAGTCTTTCGATATTATTCGGCAGCATCCGATCCAACTGAGTCGACCGGTTGGGGTTTGACAGTACACCATACCCTGAGTTGACTTGAGAGCATTGTACAAATGAAGGACTATATCCACGCAGTAATTGTCGGTGGAAAGGTTCCAACAGTGGGTTACTTAACTCCGATACCTTATGGGTTCACGCGGTGTTGCTTGGCACCCAACGTGATCGGAGGCCCAATCGAATTTGATGTGCGACATTGATTCGATTGATTAATTAATTAATATGAGTTATTAATTGACTAATCAGGCCAGTGAGGAGTCACTGGGCTTATTGGGCCATTAACCGAATTGGTTATTAGGCCTAGAGGGTCACACACAAATGATTCTCAAGGCAATGGATAATAAGTGGGTTTTATATTAACCGGGGTTTTTATGAAAAACTGTGCGGTTAGTATAAAATATAGGGAACGGGCTGAGCAGGCTAGGCTGCTGCTAACCCTAGCCGCCCCCTCCTCTCTTCCTCTCTCTCTTTGGCGGCCCCCGAGTCTACTCTGCTACTTCTCCGACTCCCGTTCGACGGGAAATCGTCTGCACGTTGCAACGATCCTTGCGGCGAACGGTGAATCGCTAACTTCGTGACTGCGAAGAACGAAGAACCATGAGGATATCCACCGCGAGGAGGATCGCATGGACTCCGCTAGAGGGCTAGGCGCTTGCGCGGGTTGCGGTGTCATACTGACGGAGCTGATCGGTCGCGGATTCGAATCCACACACGGTAAGAAATGATTATCCGATAATCCGGTTTTAGTATTTTCAAAATGGGAAACGGATCACAGATATTTTATTTTAATTTCCGCTGCGTTTGCGATCTAGAGAAACGCCGAGTTCCCAACAGTGGTATCAAAGTTAGGTTCCACTGTTTCTCGTCCCGTTTCGGGTTCCGAACTTAATGTTTCCATGCTTTATTCCATGCAATATATTCGATTAATTGTTGGATTTGTGTTCATATGATGAACACAATTAATTAGATTAATTTTATTTCAACAAAATCGAATATTTTGGGAGTTTAATTTTGTTCTTTGTTGGACGAATAACTGATCTGGGTTCCCCATATGATGGGGAGGTGTTCGGGGGGCTTGGTATGACCAGGGACCCCGCCAGTCACCTAAGGCACTGTGGCCAGCGCTAGAGAGGGAGATGGAGGGCCCTCTTTTGTTCTTCACACGGTTATGTTGAAAAACCAGAAAAAAAAAAATTGGAGTAAAAGAGGCTCGACCGGCAGCTTTATAAGCCACCTCCAGTGGCCCTGCCGGCGTCGGGTGCATCGCCGGCACCGGGGGCATCGCCGGCGCGCTGGGGCGGCGCCGGTTGCCCTGCCGCCGGGGCACCTAAACCCCCCCGCCGCCACGTTTCCTGTTGCAGGTTAGGGTTAAGTTTTTCTGATGTCTGGGGAAGAAAAGAAGGGGGACTGGCCGGTACCGAGTAGGTCTGACCGGCTAGGCCGGGCCGGGGTGCTAGTTAGGCTAGGCTGGGCCTAGCCATGAGCCAGGATTCAAACCTGGTTCGAACCAGGCCAACCCGTGGCTCAGGTTATTGGGCTGGGCCCATTTCCCATTTAAAAACCTAATCTTTTTAACCCCTTAAACCTCAATTAAACCCCATTAGTCTAATTGAAAAATAATTGGATCTTAATTCTAAAATTTAAAAATTGTTTTGAATATTGATTTATTATTCAATTTCATTTTTAATTGGGCATTAATGATTTTGAATCATTAGAATTGATAAATTGTCGTTAGATAATTAAAGTTACTTATTAATTTAAGTGTTGAATTAATAATTAATATTAATTAACTAATTGAAGCGTTAAATTAGTGGCTATTATTTAATTATAGTTAATTGTTAATTTAAGTGTTAAATTGATAATTAATTTTAATTAACTAATATAATAGTACTCTAATGGTTTAATAAATAGTTATTCATTAATTGATGTTAATTATTGGTCTAAGAGTTAAATTTATAATTAACATTAGTCAACTAATCTAAGAGTTAGATTGGTAGTTAACATTTAATTGATGTTAATTATTAATTTAAGAGTTAAATTAATGATAACATTAATTAACTAGTCTAAGAGTTAGATTAGTAATTAATAACTAATTAGAGTTAATTATTAATTTAGTGTTAAATTAATGATTACTTTTAATTACTGATCTAAGAGTTAGATTAGTAATTAATTATTAATAGTTTAATTGTTAGATTATTAATATGGCTTAATCTAATTGTTAGATTATTATGATTTATTAGAAATGTTCTAATTTGTATGGAATAATCTTGAATTATTAATTTAGAGTGTTTGCACATGTGATGTGTGAATTAATGCTTTTAAAGTTGATTTAATTACATGCTTAAGTTATTAAAAGAGTTTTCAAAATTCAAAATATCAATTTTTTTATTGGATCTTATCTTTTTGAAAGCCAAAATTATTTATTTTGAAACTCTTTTGTTTTAGCCATGTGATGAGCTTATCATGTGTGGATTGTTTAGAATACATCGTGGTCATGGATATGCACTTATTTAATTATTCATGTGATGAATGATTATATGGATCGTAGATGTCTGAATGAGAATATTTATTAATTGTTAATAAATAGAGGTCTGCGTACCTCTCCCTCTCACATACTCCGATGTAATTCTACCTCCCTCTCTCTTGTACTCGCCATAAGGTCTTCTTCTATTTTACATGTAATTGTAGAATTATTGTAATATGATCGAGGCAACCGAGGAAGGAGTGAGGACTATCCACAACTGCTACCAGGAAGGCAGAAAGATGAAGATCTCTTGCCTATGTGTTTGCATAATTATCTGATGTAAATGTTATGTTAGATTGTGTGTGCGTTTGATTGTTGGCTCCAATCAAACCCACTGTGCTATCCATGACCACACTGACGATATGTATGAGATGCATTATTTTCTTTTGATTATGAATCAAAGCAGGTATAGTATTAGTAAATATATACGATATATTTGTTTAATATTACCTATAAGAGAGCAAGATAAAAGTTATCTAAAAACCCTCGTCTAAATTCTAAGCCGTAACGTGAGTAGTTAAGAACTTACCGCGTGGTCCACCATCATTATAATCATAGGATTCGAATCACTTTAGTTAGGTTTGTTGTGTTACCACAAGGCCTGTTTAATTGTAAGGAGAGACTATGGCTATAGCATTAGATGCCTATATGATCGGGGTAGAGGAACCGTATAGCTTTATTGTGCTATCCACATGGGCTGCATGCAAATCTATACTCGTCGTGTAACGATGGTTAGCTTAGACCAGAATTAGTGGCTTGTTTTGCTATCCACAAGGCCATTAAATCTCTGCGGACCGAAGATATGATCGGATATTGCAAGGAGTTGCAAGTCCCATGAGATGGGTGCTCTTTGATTGTATTATAGTTTGTTGTGCTATCCACAAGGCTGTACTGCAAGTCATTGAGATTTTGATCCCCACTAGGAGACTGTTGGCGTCTCCCGTTCTGTATAGCTGAGGGTTATATAGTCCATCGAAAATTAGTGGGAGTTAAAACTTGAACAATCGTCCATATCATGTTTTAAATTTAATAATTGAACATCTGCTAAATAGATTTTATTCATCTCCTGTAGGGAATTATGTCATCGAATAACCCACTCCGTGGCATACTTGATGCCCTTTTGACTAGCCCGAACTACTCGATTTGGCTCAGAAACATGAAGAGTGTCTTCAGATATGAGCACATTACCTACATCTTTGGAGCTGATCCTCCTGTTGAACCGGCATTGGATGACCCTGAGGCAGTGATGATCACGTACAATAAAAGGTCGAAGGACAAAGGCTAAGGAGTAGTAAAGGGTAACTGCTTCTACTGTAAACAACAGGGTCACTGGAAGAGGAACTGCAAGGAGTTCCTCAACGATAAATCTTATGGAAAATTGAAGTTATCAGAAGCTTCAGATATCTATATGATAGATATCAACTTGTCAGTTAGAGATTCCACATCTTGGGTATTAGATACCGGATGTACTTCTCATATCTGCCATGATGTGCAGATGCTGACAAGTAAGCGCAAGTTGAGAAAAGGCGAGGTGGAACTGAGGCTAAGAAACAGCGCAAAAGTTGCGGCAGCTGCTGTTAGGATAGCAAACTTCAAACTTCCATCGGGATATGCCTTATCATTAGAAGATTGTTATTATGTTCCTAGCATAATAAAGAACATCATATTAGTATCTTGTTTGGACAAGATAGGATATATGTTCTCTATTGAGAATAGAAGTTGTTCGATTTGTTATGGTAATAAATCAATACATTCGGCATCTTTAGTCAACGGTCTATATTTTTTAGATGTTTCTTATTACAATATTAATATTGATAATGCTCTTAAGAAGAGCAAGAATTGTGTAAACCAAGCCTACATGTGGCATTGTAGACTTGGACATATTGGTGAAAGCAAGTTGCAAAGGTTACACAAGCATGGCTATTTAACTATATTCGATTATGAATAGTTTGTGACATGTGAATACTGCCTTATGGGAAAAATGACAAAATTTCCATTTACTGGACATGGAGAACGTGCCAAGGACATTCTGGGATTAATACATTCAGATGTATGTGGTCCCATGTCTACCCAAACCAAAGGTGGCTTCTCGTACTTCATCACGTTCACCGACGACTTCTCAAGATTCGGTTATGTGTACTTAATGAAGTATAAGTTCGAAGCATTTGAGGAGTTCAAGAATGAGGTAGAGAAGCAATTAGGAAAGAGTATTAAAGCTCTTCGATTAGATCGGGGAGGAGAATACTTGAGTACTAATTTCACACAATTCTTAAAGGATAATGGTATCATTTCTCAGCTGACCCTTCCATATACACTACAGATGAATGGTGTATCAGAAAGGAGGAATCGCACTTTGTTGGACATAGGTGCGATCTATGATGAGCTTTTCGAAATTACCAATGTCCCTCTAGAGGTATGCTCTAGAGTCAGCAGCATACCTACTAAACAGAGTACCCAGCGAGTCTGTGGCTTCTACTCCATATGAGATATGAAAAGGCAAGAAACCATAATTTAAACATGTTAAAGTTTGAGGTTGTCCTGCTCATGTAAAGAGACATGATCCAGGCAAGCTGGAATCACGAACTGATAAATACAGGTTTGTGGGATATCCAAAAGAAACCTTTAGAGACTACTTTTACCATCCTGGTGAACAAAAGGTGTTCGTCGCCAAGAAGGCTGTCTTCTTGGAAAAGGAATACCTTCTCCAAGAGGACAGTGGGAGTAAAATAGTACTGGAAGAGGTTCTAGATCCCCAAACAGCTGCAATATCTTCGGATGAGATATCAGTTCCTAAATTTGTTCAAGTACACACAGATGAGCCTCGTAGATCTGGCAGAGTACCTAGACTACCCGAACGATATGTGGGACATATCGCTGAAGGAGAGTCTAAGGTAGAATATAATGATGATGATGATCCTAAAACCTACTAGGAGGCCATAGAAGGACCAGAAGCCGGGAAATGACGAGAAGCCATGAACTTAGAAATCCAGTCCATAAACACAAACCAAGTTTGGAACTTGGAGGACTTGCCCAAGGGTATTGTACTCATCGGATGCAAGTAGATCTTTAAGAGAAAGATCGATGCTGATGGACGGATCGACACTTAGAAAGCAAGATTGGTGGCAAAAGGATATCGTCAAATGCAAAGAATTGACTATGACGAAACTTTCTCACCAGTTGCCATGATAAAGTCGATCAGAGTTCTACTCACCATAGCTGCACACTACGATTACGAGATCTAACCAATAGATGTGAAGACTGCCTTCCTTAATGGTAACCTTGAGGAAGAGGTGTATATGATACAACCAGAAGGTTTCATATCCAACGAATCTCCAAATAAAGTGTGCAAGCTTCAAAGGTCTATTTATGGACTGAAGCAAGCTTCCCGGAGCTGGAATATAAGATTTGACGAGGCTATCAAGTCCTATGAATTCATTAAGAATGAAGATGAACCTTATGTATATAAGAAGACCAGTGGGAGTGCAGTCACTTTCCTAATTATTTATGTAGACGACATACTACTTATTGGGAATGATGTAGCTATGATGTCATCGGTAAAGATCTGGCTGTCGAAAAACTTCTCCATAAAGGATATGAGAGAAGCATCATACGTATTAGGAATACGGATCTATAGAGATAGATCAAAGAGGATGCTTGGAATGACCCAATCCTTGTACATAGATACTATAGTCAAAATGTTTGGCATGGAAAATTGCAAGAGAGGTCTCATACTAATGAGACATGGACTTAATTTCTCAAAAAAGTAGTCTCCTAAGACTCCTGATGAGAGGGCATTCATGGATAGAGTACCTTATGCCTCTGCCATACAATCTATCATATATGCCATGCCATGTATAAGACTTGATGTTGCATATGCTCTAAGTCTTACGAGCAGATTTCAAGCTAATCCAGACGAAGAGCACTGCACTGGAAGGCAGTGAAATGTATCCTTAAGGACTTAAGAAGAACTAAGGATATGTTTCTGGTCTGCGGAGGAGATGACTTGAAACTGTGAGGCTTTATAGACTCGAGTTTCCAGTCATATCCAAATGATAGCAAGTCTACATATGGATTTGTGTTTACTTTTAACGGAGGCGCAGTGTGTTGAAAGAGTTCCAAGCAAGCAACCACTGTAGATTCGACAACTGAAACTGAGTACATCGTTGCAGCTGAAGCCGCCAAGGAAGCAGTGTGGTTGAAGAAATTCATCACCGACCTCAGCGTAGTTCCCAGCATCTCTGAATCTATTCCGTTGTTGTGCGACAACAAAGGAGCCATTACGCAAGCGAAAGAGCCGCGATCTCATCAGAAATTGAAGCATATTATGAGGCGCTTTCATCTTATCAGAGAGATCAAATCAAGAAGAGATGCAGTGGTGGAAAGAGTTCCATCTGTCAACAATGTAGCAGATCCACTAACAAAGTCATTGTCTCAAAATGTGTTTGAGTGTCACCTAGAATCTATAGGCTTACTGTATAACGGTGATTGTCTTTAGTCCAAGTGGGAGATTGTTAGTCATAGGTGGCCTACAAGCCAGTATGACTTTGTAATCTCATTCATTTATTAATATAATGGCATTATTCATTATATCTAAATTTGTATTATTATCGTCTCACAATGAAGTCCATGAATATGTGCGATAGTGATCAGATTATGATGAGATCATACTAGTGAGACTGATCACTTAAACACACATATTCTTAATAGTTCCTAGTCGGAGGATATCCAAGAAGGACATTGGATATCCGGATAGACTAGTACAGATTACTCCCGCTCATAAGATGAGGGTGACTGATCTTATAGTCACTTGTGTGGAGACACTAAGGTGAATCGCTGGATGGTATAGTACCTCACTGTCAACCAGCTTGATTATAGTGTCGTAGTTGCGTGGATGGACCTCAGACCTGAGACACCAAAGACACCTTGTCGATGGACTACTGTGCTTTGACTTTAGTTTATGAATCTCTAACCACGGGATTCTAAACAGCCAAGGATCGGGTACAACGGAATGCCGTCGAAGGGAATTGAGTGTCAATAGGAATCATTTACTCTCGGTACTTAGAGAGAGAATGCTCTAGGAAGGATGCGCAGATGTCCCTGGCCAGGGTGGACGATAATATCGAAAAAGAGTCTTCTGATATTATTTGGCAGCATCCGATCCAAGTGAGTCGACCGGTTAGGGTTTGACAATACACCATATCCTGAGTTGACTCGAGAGCATTGTACGAATGAAGGACTATATCTACATGGTAACTGTCGGTGGAAAGGTTTCAAGAGTGGGTTACTTAACCCCGATACCTTTCAGGTTCACGCAATGTTGCTTGGCACCCAGCGTGATCGGAGGCCCGATCGAATTTGATGTACGACATTGATTCGATTGATTAATTAATTAATATCAGTTATTAATTGATTAATCAGGCCAATGAGGAGTCACTGGGCTTATTGAGCCATTAACCAAGCTGGTTATTGGGCCTAGAGGGTCATACGCAAATGATTCTAAAGGCGGTGGATAATAAGTAGGTTGTATATTAAGCGGGGGTTTTTATGAAAAACTGCGCAGTTAGTATAAAATATAGCGAACGGACTAAGCAGGCCAGGCTGATATTAACCCTAACCACCCCCTCCTCTCTTCCTCTCTCTCTCTGGCGCCTTCGGGTCTGCTCTGCCACTTCTCCGATTCCCATTCGACGGAAAATCGTCCGCACGTTACGGCGATCCTTGCGACGAACGGCGAATCGCCGGCTTCGTGGCTGCGAAGAACGAGGGACCATGAGGATATCCCCCGCGATGAGGATCGCGTAGACTCCGCTAGAAGGCCGGGCGCTTGTGCAGCTTGCGGTGTCACACCGACGGAACCGATCGGTTATGGATTCGAATCCGCACACGATAAGAAATGATTATCCGATAATCGAGTTTTAGTATTTTCGAAACGGGAAATGGATCGCAGATATTTTATTTTAATTTCTGCTGCGTTTGCAATCTGGAGAAACACCGTGTTCCCAACAGGGACATGATCCAAACAAGCTTGAATCACAAACCGATAGGTACTAATTTGTTGGATACTGAAAGGAAACCTTCGAGTACTACTTTTACCACTGTAACGACCCGCCACCCTATAATCGTAGATCCGATTACTAAATGGGTACCGAATCATTAATTTGGAGCCAAACCAGGATCTAGATAAGTCTGGAAAATAAATAATAAACTAAGTTAAACATTCACATCGCATTGAATTGAAAAGGAAGTACAAGAATTAAAAATTATTACAATGCGACTCGACTCAGCAAATAATTACATACTCCAACTGAAAAGAAATAATTAAGCATACAGGCCAGAAAATAAAATGACAACTACATCGGGGCATACCCCGGAACAACGGCTGCTGGCGCGCAACCCAAAGCAACACTCTCCTCGCTACGCCTGCCTGGAACCCTCACCTGAAAACTGCAGGGGTGAGTCTCATCGAAAAGACTCAGTAGGGATCCTTCGATCCCCACCACCCACTCACGCACACACAAGTATAACAACACAAATATAGACAATTTAAGCAATTAAAGCAGTAAATACATTTTCCAATTTCGTTATGAAACGCATGCATTCAAACGATAACATGCACAATTCTAAAAACCACTCCGTCACAAGTCCACAACCTGCGTCTCGGCGAAACACACAAGTCGCATGGCCGAACACGGAAAATACCGACCCGCTGAGACCAAACAGCAACCCCTCGGATAGCGCGCTGGCTACTCTGGCCCGACAGGCTCCAGGTTGTTTCTGCTTCCCCCAGTACGAGTGACACTCCGAATATACCACTCCCACACCAGTCCTAGCTATACCCCGGGGTACACTAGGAGACCCTCTCTCTAGGCGTCACCCCGCCACTCCCACACCGGCGCCGTGTCACTCCCACACCGGCACCGTGTCACTCGCACACCGACACAGGATGCCTAAGCGCTAACAATTGTCACTCTAGGCCCACGATTGCACAAAACACAACACGATGCAATCCGATCACATAGAATTTAATGTCATCGAGTACATTTCTACACATGCAATTAACTAAACTATCTAACAGTGTAAACATGTGTTAATTGCATGGATTAATGGAATTCTAGCTTGAATCGCGTCGCCCAAGGCCGACGTCATTCAAGACCCCTAAACTAGTTCAATGGAAAAACTGGCCTAAAAGGTGTCGTTCATGGAGGACGCGATTAAAATGGCGTCGTTGTCCATGGATGCCATTCAGTTCCAGAGACAGAGTCTGTTATCTGGGTCAAATCGCGTCGTGGGTGGAAGCCGCCTTTCTAAAAGGTGTCGCTGTCCCCTGACGCCATTCAACCTTCACAAACAGGTTCTCCCTCCGCCTTCCCCCAATCCACGGAGTGGAATTTCCTCCCTCAAATCGTGTAAAAATACGAACAAAGTGGAGAAGGAGGAGAAGAACCTAGATACCCATTAAAACACCCAATTTCTCATTACATGAATTTAATATTTTCACCCCAAGAAAATCCCTAAACATGCTCCAAAGCGGGAAAAGCATGATTTTTAAACGAAATATAACAGGGATCGTCACCCTACCGGTTACTCGAACTCCTCCTAGCTCCAAGCCGCCAACCCGCTTCGCCACACGCCGCCGCCGGTACCGCCGTGGACGTCGTTACTCCACCGAGACGTCGGCTGCCGTCCAGAGAGAAAAACGCCGCGGAGGAGATGGTGGTGGGAGTTAGGAGGTTGATGGAGTGGAGGGAGAGATGGAATGGAGGGAGGAAAGCAAGGAGAAGGGAGGTGGTTCGCCGAAGCTCGGAGGGGGAGGAGGAGAGAGAGAGGAAAGGAGAGAATGAGGGAAAGGAAGGAGGGTTCGCGGGGTCAAACAGAAGCTGGATAAAACGCGTCGTGCAAGTCCGACGTCATTCAGATGACAAGACCAGGCCGTGCACTGACAACCCAGGGTCGTACTCTAAATGGCGTCGTCCATTCAAGACGCCATTCAGACGATATGACCGGGGCCGTACTCTCGCGCCCCAAGGCCAGCCCACGTAGCGCCCACGTGGCACAGCCTAAAACACGTCCAGATTGTTGGACGCCGTTTGAACCGCGTCGAGCAAGCTCGACGCTAAAAAGAAACTAAGTCTCAGCCCCATCAGGGCCCAAACTAAGGGATCCGACCTCGAAACTGACCCGATAACCGGATCCGAAACCTCAATCCTTACAATCCTGGTGAACAAAAGGTGTTTGTTACTAAGAGAGTTGTATTCTTGGAAGAGGGGAACCTCCTCCAGGAGGACAGTAGGAGTAAAATAGTTATGGAAGAGATTCCATATCCACAAATTGCTCCAAGTTCATCAAATGAACCATCAATTCCTGAACATATTTAAGAGTACACACAGAAACCTCATAGGTTTGCTAGGGTACCGAGACAACTCGAGAGATATGTGGGTCATATCAGTGAGGGTGATTCTAATATACCCTAGAATGAGGATGTTGATTCAAAAACCGACTAGGAGGCCATTGGGAGCCCAGAAGCCAGGAAATGGCAAGAAGCCATGAACTCTGAGATATAGTCCATGTACACCAATCAAGTTTGGAACTTAGAAGGCTTGCTTGAGGATATTGTATATATTAGTTGTAAATAGATCTTTAAGAAAGAGATCAGTGCAGATAGAATCGACACTTATAAGACAAGGTTGATGGCAAAGGGATATAGTTAAAGACAAGGACTTGACATTGATGAGACTTTCTTATCAGTTGTTATGATAAAGTCGATCTGAATTCTTCTCGCCATTGTTGCACACTATGACTACGAGATTTGGCAGATGGATGTGAAGACTGCCTTTCTCAATGGAAAACCTGAGGAAGAGGTGTATATAATACAAACCTGAGGACTTCACATCCCAAGAGTTTCCAGATAAAGTGTGTAAGTTTCAGAGCTAGAACATAATATTTGATGAGACCATCAAGTCTTATGACTTTATTAAGAATGAAGATGAACTTTGTGTGTATAAGAAGGCCAGTGGGAGTGCAGTCACTTTTTTCGTCCATTACGTTGATGACATTCTACTCATTGGGAATGATGTAGTAATGTTATCATCTGTAAATGTATGACTGTCAAAGAACATCTCTATGAAGGATTTGGAAGAAGCATCCTACATATTGGGAATATTGATCTATAGAGATACATCAAAGAGGATGCTTGGTATGGTCCAATCTACATATATAGACACTATTGTCTAAAGGTTTGGTATGAAAAATTTTAAGAGAGGTCTTATACTGATGAGACATGAAATTTATCTCGCTAAGGAGTAGTCTCTTAAGACACCTAAAGAGAGGGCAATCATAGATAGAGTCCCTTATGCATCTACCATATGATCTATTATGTATGTCATCCTATGTACAAGGCCTGATGTGGCATATACTCTAAATGTTACGAGTAAATATCAGACTGATCCATGTGATGCACACTGGAAGGTTGTGAAATGTATCTTTAAGTACTTGAGAAGAACTAAGGATATATTTTTAGTCTATGGAAGAGGTGACTCTAAGATGCGATGTTATACAGACTTGAGCTTCAAGTCTGATCTGGATGATAGCAAGCCTACTTTCGGATTTGTGTTCACACTGAATAGGGGTGCAGTGAGCTGAAAAAGTTCCAAGTACAAAACTACTGCAAATTTAACAACAGTGTTAGTATTAGGTGGCCTATAAGCCAATCAGATACTATGTAAGTCTTGTTCATCTATTAATTATAATTTGTGACTTAATATTCATTGTGTGTAATGTGTCCATTATCGTTTCATAATGAACTCATGAATGTGTGCAATAATCTTCGGATTATGATGAGATCATAATAATGAGACTGACGACTTATAAACACACATTGTTAATTGTTCCTAGTCGAGGGATATTTGAGAAGAAGAACAAATATATGGTGAGACTAGCACATGTCACTCCAGTGCATGTGATAAGGGTGACTGGTCTCATAGTCACTTTTGTGGAGACACTATGGTTGACCTGTATGTGCTCATTGATGGATAAGTTCATTAAACTGATCACACTTGAATCATTAGATGATAATTTACCTGACTGTCAACCAGCTTGATTCAGTGATACAATTATGTGGTTGGTCCTTGGACCTAAGACATCAAAGACACCATGTCAGTGGACTTCTGAACTTTGAACTTGTCTAAGTGGACCCCTAATCATGGGATCTCGATCAGTTAAGTGATAGGGTTCAGTAGAATACCTTCGTAGGTGATTGTGTGTTCAATATGGGATCATCCGCTCTCAATAATAAGAGAGAGAATATTTCGAGAATGATGTGCAAAGTTCTTAGCCAGGGCAGATGCTTTATCAGAAAAGAAATTTTCTGATACCGTATAGTGGCATTGAATCCGAGGGAGTTTACTGGTTAGGACTTGACAATTGACTATACCCTAAGTTGACTCAGAAACATTGTGCGGATGAAGGATTATATCCACGTAGTAACTAATAATGGAAAGATTTTTTAAACAGGTTGCTGAACCCAATTATCTTTTGGGATCACACAGTGTTACTTGGCACCCAACGTGATTGGAGGCCTGGCTAATTAATGTGTGCGACATTAATCCGATTGATTAATTAGTTAATATGAGATATTAACTTAATTAGCTAAGTCAGTAAAGTGCTACTGGGCCTAGTGGGCCATTAATTGGACTAGTACTTGGTCTTAGAGGATCACATACATAAAAATTCTCGATTCATGGATCTAAAGTAGGTTTTATATTAATTTTAAGTTTTTGTGAAAAGTTGTAAAATTTAATATAAATAATAGCGAAGAGGGAAGCCCTGGGCCAAGCTCCAACGCTCCTCTAGCCGTTTCCCCCCTCTCTCTCGACATGGATGCCCCCTTAAAGTCGAGCGCTCCCTTCATGTGCTTCCACTGCTTTTAGCTCCGATCATCGAAGGCTTCATCCACATGTCACGGGCACGGTCACAACGGAGAAATCTTGATAATCACACCGAACTGAGCAAGAAGACGAGGATGATCTATGAAGAGAAGAATCACGTGGATATCATTGGAGGCTGGGCATCTGCGCGGCTAGCGGCTTTGCTCTATTATAACCGAATGGTTGCGGATTCAAATCTGCACAAGGTGATATTCAATTACCGATTCTTTGTTTTTATTCTTTGAAATGGACCAATCAGGTGGGAATCGAATTTTAATTATCTATTTCTGCTACGTTCTTTGAAGTCCCGCTTGATCCTTACAGTGGTATCAGAACTAGGTTCCATTGGTCAATTTTCATTATCTAAAGTTGAATTTCTAGATGGATTCCTGCTAAAAGATTTGATCTTTTTCAATCGAATAGTTCATGTTGATGAATCTAGATTGTTTTTAACCCCAAATCTATGAAATTTTCTTTGAAAATTTGATTTTTTTAAATTTTTTTGGGGGTTCTGCATATAGCGCAGCGATTGGGGTTAACCGGCATACAAGGGGCGAACGATGGTGGCTGCCGACCATTGCCGGCCCCTCCCTTTTGTGGCCGGTGACCGACGATGTTGGAATTCCCCTTCCCCACCTCTCTTCATGCGATGGGGAAGTGTGAAGGGGAGGAGGGCCATGGCCCTTCCATAGACCGCTGGTGAGACCGACAGTGCCAGAAGGGGTCACTGGCCCTTCCTCAACGTCGGTGGGGCTGCTGGGGAAGGCCTGTGTTGCTGATGCCCTCCCCTGCACTGCTAGCCCTATGTGACAAGGTGCGGGGGGGAGGGGTTGCAACAACCTGCAAGTTGACCATGGGCTGGCCTAAGCTAGCCTGGCCCTTTGGGCCGAGGCTAGCTCGGGCCAGGGGCCCAGGTTTGGGCCTAACAGAATTGGGCCTGCCAGCCACGCAGGCCCATTGCCCCCTCCCACTTAAGGGCCTTCCAAGTTTAAAAACTTTAATTTTAAATATTTAACATCTATTTTAAAATTTTAAATTATATTTTTATACATGTGCCCTTATTTAATTATTTTTGGGGTAGTTAATTAACAAGTGTTGTTAATTTAGTTAGTCTAAATTGTTAGATTAATGATCATTAGTTTATGCTCTAATTGTTAGATTAATTATATATCTTTAGAATATGAAATTCTCAAAAACTCAAATATTATCCCAATTCTGATTGGAACCCAGGTTTTATGAAAACAAAAATCTATTATTTTCGAAAATTTTAGCCACTTATAATATGCCTTATCATTTGTAGATGGTTAAAAGTTAATCGTGGTCATGGATATGCACCTTAATTTATTATGTCATGTGATGATGTGATATTGTGGATGTGGAATGGTTATGAGATGTAATTAATTACTAATTATTGAGGCCTATGTGCCTCCCTCCCTTTCTCTCTCTCTCTCTTTCTCTCTCTCTCTCTCTCTCAAGAACATATATCCTTTGCCCAGGATTGATAATTTGTTAGATCAAGTATGGACATTATGAGTTTGTGGTTATGCCTTTTGGATTGACAAATGCCCCTGTTGCTTTTATGGATCTGATGAGTAGGGTGTTTCATCTGTATTTGGATCAGTTTGTGGTAGTATTCATTGATGATGTGCTAATTTACTCTTCGAGTATTGAGGCACACAGGGAGCATTTGCGGATTGTTTTGGAGCTATTGAGACAGAATTAGTTGTATGCTAAGTTTAGTAAGTGCGAGTTCTGGTTGGAGCAAATTTCTTTTCTTGGTCATGTGATTTCTAAGGATGGTGTATATGTGGATCCGTCTAAGGTTGAAGCCATGCTTTCTTGGGAGACACCTAAGCATGCTTCAGAGATTTAGAGTTTTTTAAGTTTGGTAGGCTACTATAGGCGTTTCATTAAGGGATTCTCATCTATTGCTTCTCCAATGACCAAGATTACCAAGAAGGCTGTCAAGTTCATACGATCTGAGGAATGTGAGTAGAATTTCTAAGAGTTGAAGACAAGACTTATTACTGCCCCAGTTTTGACTTCGCCTAATGGGTCAGATGATTTTGTTGTTTATGCGGATGCTTCTAGGAATGGTTTGGGTTGAGTGCTGATGTAGAACGAGAATGTTGCAGCTTACGCTTCATACTAGTTGATAGATCACGAGAAGAATTACCTGACACATAATTTGGAATTAGCTGTTGTTGTTAATGATCTAAGGATTTGGAGGCACTATTTTTATGGCGTGCAGTTTGAGATCTTTATTGATCAACAGAGCCTGAAGTACATTTTCTCTCTGAAAGAGCTTAATTTGAGGTGGGTTGAATTTCTGAAGGATTACGAGTTTGCACTAAATTATCATCTTGATAAGGCCAATGTAGTTACTGATGCTTTGAGCAGGAAACTTATGGCCTTGTATTTACATAGAGATTGGGAGATACTTGAAGATGTTGTTGATTGTAAACCAGAAGTTAAAGATGAACATTGTGTTCTAGCTCAATTGACTGCGAGACTTGCGATTGTGGAGAGAGTTATGAAAGCTTAGAAGTAAGACCCTAAGATGCAAGAATTGAGTAGTAAGACCGATATTTCTCAAAATGATGATTGGGTTATTAGATTTCAAGGCAGATTATGTGTTCCACAAGATAAGGAGCTGCGAAGGGAATTGTTAAATGAGGCTCACAAATCTCAGTTTTCTATTCACTCATGGAGTACTAAGATGTATGAGGACATGAAGATAAATTTTTGGTGGTCTAGCATGAAGAGGGATATTGCAGAATTTGTTTCCAAATGTCTTACTTGTCAGTAGGTGAAGATTGAACATCAAAGGCCAAGTGGACCGATGCAAGCCATGGATATTGGCAAGAGCATGATGGTGTGAGATGGGTGTGGCCATAGGGATTCAACTAGCCTTGACAGGAGCTTGTGTGCCTTCACCAATCGCCTCCTCCTCAGTGATCCCTCCTCCTGACCCTTTCCTCTCTCTTCTTTTCTCTTCTCTATGTCCAAAGTGAGGGAGGGAGAGTTGTCTACCCCAACCCTCTATTTGTTATCCATAGAGCTGTACATGCTGACAACGGATTTGAACCCTCTATCCCAAGGTATAATTCTTACAAATAGAAGAAAATGGGCTCATGTCTATAGAGGTAAAGCTTGCTAACAATTGGAATTGGGTTGGTCATTGGTGATGATCTTGTCCACCTCCATGAATGAGTTGTGTTCATACGTCGAGATGGTGGTCACTTGATGGAGAGAGAGAGAGAGAGAGAGAGAGAGAGAGAGAAGAATACCTTGGAATGCCATAGTTGAATGATGTTAAGAGGAGCTACCCCTGGATCAAGCCTTTAGGAGGGACACAAGATAAAATTTACTCTTCCAGCCTTTGTGCATGGAATCAAATTTGAAAAAAAAATAACGATTTATCAAGGTGGAACAAAAGATAGTAGAAGCCTAAATCGGAAGGAGCGTTGGGTTGGAGAGCAAAAAGGCCATGGAAAATGGGGACTGTAAGGTGATACCCCATATAGTGGCTAATGAAAATGTAATAAAAGCTTGCTCTCTAGTTGTTGGGAGTTAGCTTAGTAGGAGTGACCTTGTAGGAGTTGACGAGGTTGATGATGAAAGCATGGATTAGAATGTTGAATCCATCTGTAAACATTTCCCCATAAACCATGAAGTCCCTAAAAATGGAGGCATTGCAGCATTGCTCTGCCATGGGGGTGATAAAACGGTAGGATGAAGGGGGCACCTAGTATCTCTCCATGATGGAGGCAATCCAGGTGTTAGAAAGGGAGTAGGAAATGGTTTCCATAGTATCTGGAGGATGTCGAGAAAAAGTTTGGCATCAGAGGAGTGGTCAAAAGTGACTATGGCCTCTCCCACATGCTCCAGAAGAGGCCACATGGTCGTGGACTTAGTATTGGTGGCCATAAGAGCTATCCCAGCTAAATATGATGTGGCTGAAGGAGTGTGAGAACACAAGTGAAAAAGAGATGGAGAAGGGGGAAGCAAGAGCTCCCTTACAGAATAAGAAAGAGAAGAAGTACAAGAAATAGGAGAAGAAGTGGTAAGTACTAGCTTATGCAACAACAATGATGAGTGGCACATGAAGACAAACAACAAGAGGTAGTGGGCTTCACTCACCAGAGTGGAATCTACACTGTCCTCTACTCCTTGAAGGAACATAGCAAGGGACTACGATCCTTGGATTGTAGGAAGTGCAGAAGAAGGGAAAGCTACATTGGCAATAGTAAGGGGAGGAGCCCGATCCTCTCGCAACTCATTTTTCAAGGGAGAAGCTTGCAAAGAAAGGAACAACTGCAACCCCCCCCCCCCCCCCCACCCCACATGGGCATCAAAGACGAAGCGACGCAATGCAATGGGTGGAGAATAATATGTCTACCTCACCAAAGGCAAAGCGATGCAAGGGCTCTATACATTTATGGCAAGAATAGGCCCATACTAGCTCCCACTACGATCGAAAATGTGAATTATTGTTTTTTAGGGTGTTCTAACCACTCAGAAGGCTAATGAGTACACCAACCTGATGCATTCACTCTAATTTCATGCTGGTAGCCAGCAACGCCTGCAAAATCTAAGAAGAAAAAAAAAGGATGGCGGAGACGATCATGAATCGTCACTGAGCTACTTTCATCATGTGAGCCAAGGGCATTCAAAAGTGGGGGACCGGTGAAGAGGGAAACCTATTCAGCCTAATAATAGGACCACTATGGAGTGACCTACAGTGCCAACAAGAGCCAACTAAGCAATAAGATGATCTACATTGATTAAGGCCAAGGAGCCCTTTTATAAAAAGCTTATAAAAGCTCAACAAATCCGAGAGGGCCTAGAGGTTCATGAGAAGGCAAAGGTCCAAGTCGACCACAAGCCATCAAGAACCTATCGTTGGCTTGCCTCAGGAGCTTTTTACCCCTCATCAAGGTCGAGAACTTGCCTCCTTCAGCCCCCTGACTACCATTTGGCTCAAAGAAGGTGAAGGTCCAAATCGATAAAGTGTCCCTAGGGGACAACTACTGGCTCAAGAGGTTTTGCCTATCACCAAGGTCGAGGACCCCACTCCCCACAACCCTAAGCCATCACATGGCACAATCATGGCCAAGTGACATTATAAAGTCTCAATGATGCCTATTCATTGCCTTACTACTTAATACTGGGCACATCATCATGAACCCCACTATGCTACCTAATTTTTTGTCTTATCCCTTGGATGTGAAATTAGGCATTTGTAATGGCTTCTACATAAGACTTCTAAAAGTCCAACATGCCCAAGAGGGCCTAGAGCTTAATGAGAAGGCAAAGGTTCAAGTTGACCTGAAGCCCTCACTACTAGTACACCTCGAGAGCTCTTACCCTATGTCCAAGTCAGGAACCCACTTTGCTCGATCCACTAACTTTGACCTATCTTGGAGAAGGTGAAAGTCCCTGTCAATCAAGAGTCCTCGAGGTCAAATGTCGATGCTCGTTGGGAGCATTTGCCTTCCACCAAGGTCAAGGATCTGCTCCTCTCGATCTTAAGCCACCACATGACACAATCATGGCCAAATGACCCTATAAAGTCTCAAGGATGCCTATTCATTGCATCACCATCTAACTAGATATGGGCTCATCATCAGGAACTCCAGCACGCTAGCTATTTTTTTTTTTTTTGTCTTAGTCCATGCATGAGAAATTGGACAATTTTATTGGCGATTTGCACTATTGGTAAAGCTCAACTTATCTTGAGAGGTCATGAGTAATCCCCTATAGCTTCTTGTAGTAGCCACATAAACTACTTGCACTAGAATCAGGCCTACACATGTGTACAAAGGGGCACACATGAACTCTGTCTACGAAAGGAAGCAGTATATATACTTCCATACATTGTTAAGAAAAAGGTAAGTTCGATTTTATGCAAAAAAATGAGCTTCCCATCGAAACCCATCTCCTAACTTACGCCATGTTTGGTTAGGTATTAAATTTGATACAATATCAATTTTGATATTTTTATGATATTGAGTATCAATATCAAAATTGATGTGACACAATGTGTTAGGTGTTTGGTTGAAATTGTAACAATATCAAAAGTGATATAAGAGGCTATTTTAAATCATTAACAACTATGTGGTTATTTGGTGTACTATAAAATACTATAAAATAATATAAATTACTAAAAAATGATATTTTCTTCTATTTGGTACCATAAAATATCTTGCAATGTTTTCAAAATCATGGACATCCATTTATCCAATTTTAACTATTATAATATATTTTTTAAATATATTAAAAATAGAAGTTTGAAGTGCCACAAATTATTGGGTTCAAATTAACATCTTTCTATCCTGTTCTTGGTTCAAAATTACTTAAAATATATTCAAGGATTTTTGTAGTAGTAAATTTAAGATTAAATACTTTATTCAATAATTTTAAAATTAAATATTTTATATTGAATAAAATTAAATTAAGTTTAAATATTATAATTTTATTTTAAATAAAATTAATTAATTTTTTATTCAATTATGTTACATCTCCTTCTATAATATTCGTGGTCCATGTCACCATTCCCATCCATTATAAGAAAAAATTGGTAAGAGATACAGTGGCCACTAAAATCAATTATCTAAGCAAAAAAAGTGCTGAGAAATAAAAAAAGTCACATTATTTCCATCCTTAAATGAGAAAAGACTAATTAAGACAAATTAAAGATAGGAAGGAACATGCCACTTCTACATAAAGGTCTATTACGACTTGTATTTACTCCCAACAAAATGTATTTTGGACCGTAGAATTGCATCCACATTTTGATGGAAGCTCAACATCCAAATTGTATGGTGAAGATTAATAAAGTAGCAAACATAGGAGGAAAATGTGAGGGAATGAGAAATTGTTGCCCCAAGAAGTTGTTCACATCAACAAGAAGGGAAACAAGAGCACGGCACGGCGACCTCGTTGGTGCAGCGCGGCGAGGCGACCTCGCATTCCAGCCGCCCAAGTTTGGCGTTCTCCGGGGGGGGGGGAGGGGATTCTTCCCTCTTCCGCTAGGAAGATCGGACCCCTCCTCCCCCTCTCCCCTTTGGGACGGCTAATCTTTGGAGGCCTTCTTCTTCTTCCTCGTGGAGAGTTTTCCTCTGTGGAAGGTTTTGCTCAGGAGAGCTTCGCTCTTCTGGATCGATCTCCTTTGGGAGGTTCCTCTCCTTCATCGGCTGTGGGATTCCTTCTCTTCACCTTCTTACCCCTTTGCTTTCATCCTTATCGGCCGTACTGTACTTTTTTTAGGTTTGCCTTCCTTAATCTCCCTCATCTCCTTAGCAAATACTTGCATTCCTTTTATGCTGGATCACTCTGTTGTTACCGGTTGCTGTTTCTACTTCCACCGGTTGGAGTCTTGCTGTTGATGTTGCTGTGCAAGATTTGTTCTATCTGCATACCACTTGTTCGACGAAATGCCGAACTCAAAATGTAGGCTCGAGATTGTGTGCGTAACCCCCTACTCTGATGCCGAGTGTAGGCCCTCCGAGCTCTCCTGCTTCATAGACGAGTTGTTTCCATCCCTGCAACCTCCCCTTCACTCGTTGAAGGCTTTTGTGGTTGAATTTCTGTCGACTCCGACCGGCAAGTTTGGATGGCTCCTTCGACACCCAGTGGATGCCAAGTACCTCTTTGGTTTTTATTTGCTGAGTTCTATCTTTGTGTTTTGTGTTCTACCAGGATTTGGTCCTAACTACTCTGGTAGTATAGTTCGGCTCTATTGCATGGAAGGTGTTTGTTGGTATGCTCTCTTACTGTAATGTAACCGGTTTTATGAATGAAAGCTTCTCTTCTTATGTTCAAAAAAAAAACAAGAAGGGAAACAGGAATAAGAGGATACAAATGTGTAATTCCTGAATGGTTGACCTGCACGTAATTTAAAATGCTGGCTCACTTTTGTATTATCCCAATCTTCAGTACTGATGCCTGCTAATCAGATATCCCATTGTCCAAATCTTGGCAGCATAGCATTTACTTAAAGACTCTAATCAGATATCCCATTAGTACCCTATGAGATGTGGATGATTAGTTATAGTACTCCTACTTTATCCGCACATTTTGTTGCCAAATGGACAATAAAAGACCATGTTAGATGATAACCAGATAAATTAATTTGAATGAATTGTGCTTAATTAGAGTGTAACGAGTGATTCTTTTATTGTTGATTGTGATCCAAAGAGAATAAATAAGAAATGGAATAGACAAAAACTAACTTTTATTCTAAGGGGAATAACCAGTTCAACCATCTTATTTGAATTACTTAATTATCTTGGATTATTTCAAGATAACCCATTCTCAATTAAACGCGAATACATTCCACTTGTCAAGACGGTATAAATCAAGTTTGAGTAGCTTGAATAATTTAACCCATTCAAAATTTATGTACTAGTGAGTTCGAATTACTAAACCGGTTGTCTTACAAACATTATGGGGAAGGAAGACGTTCACCATATTGATTATAATCTAACTTATGCTAGATGAGATAAAAAAAGTAGCATGGTTAAAAGAGTATGTTGCTATATACAACAATATTAGGGAGGATTATAGGGACTTAAGAAACCAACCAGGATTTATGAGTTGCTTTGCCAGGATTATGATCCATCGGCAGGCAGATCAATAGCAAGTATTGTGGTGAGGAACTCTTTGGGGTTGCCAATTAGTTGTGCAGGCCAAATTTTGCTAGGAAACAAATCTATGGAGGAGGTAGAGTTGATAGTTATTTGGGAAAGACTGAAGGCAAGATGTAGAGAACAAACCAACAATCCATTGTAGCAACAGATTCTGCCACTTGTGTCACCTACATTTACAATGTATGATTGATGTGTCTTGTTTTGATTTGGTATCCCATTCTAGTTGTTATTGTATAAAGCTGTCCACTCATATATTTCTCTCATAAAGAAACCAACCAGACTAATGGGTCATGGCTCATTATTCATTAGGATTTGTGAACTGGGTGTTCTAAAGGATTACTAATTTGGTAGGACTTCAGTGGGGGAGGAAAGTAGACTATAGGTAAATGCACTGGACACAACTGGTGCTTTGTTTCTACTTGCTCCATTAAGGGAAAAGGTAAAAAAATAAAGATGGCAGAGATGGCAGAGAATGGGATACTGAAGTAAAATAAAGCTACACTATAATGAGGAAGAAGTAACTAAAATTAAAGTAGACTACATATGAAAGCAAAATTATACTTACATACTAAAGAGAAAATAAGGAACCAATGAGCGATAAGTATAATGGTGACATAGAAAATAAAGTATTGTTATGCAATAGTGACCTAATAGCTCTAGTACTTTTCATGGGAACACAGGGATATACTAACTTGTTTTAAGCAAATGTCATCACCATACTAACGTACTACAACTTCAAATACAACATAACACTGACTTGTTTTACACAGGATATGTAAGTAAGGGGCATTATATTAAGTCATCACCATACTAACATAACATTACAACTCTAAATCTCGTCCCATATTCCAAATCACAAGTGCACACCGAGTTAAGAAGATCTGATCCCTCTGAGATCTCTTCCTCAACCTCCCAAAACTATGTTTTTGCACTCATGATTATGTTGGACACATCCATCATAATCGTTAGCCAATAATGAGTCAGAACATCATAGGTGTGATATAAGTTGATTTTTCCTACGCCACCTATGTCAATCTACTTCGACTTGACTGCTTTTATAGATATGGTCCGTTGGACCACATGCATCATGATCTGTGAAAAACATATTAAAGTAGTATCATCAAGTATCCACATCATGACAAGGTACATAGTCCCAAAGAGTATATAAAAAGGACAGGATTTTCACAATGATGAAGTAAGGATCCATTCAGTCACGCTTCTGATGGTCGAAAGGGATAGCACATACAGTATGATTAGTATGTTTTTGTGGAGCTAAGAGGAGAAATTGCTACACTCAAACACTATATAAATCTGTAACCTTGTGCTCCACTAAGCGCATATAGGTTGCCCACATGGCTCTCATTAGATTTGGTTATCAACAGGCTACGTGGAAGGGTCTATGTCCAACTATTTTCAATTAGTCTCATCTTAGCCGTATGCTAAAGTGATTACAACTCTTATCACGTTCCCACTGAATGGAAAAAAATATACACTCCCACTGAGTGCGAAGTCTACGGAGTCTATCTCATCATGCTCACTCTTATAGCGACATGATGATCATCTGTGTGAGTAGATCGATCACAGCTTGATGCCAAACACATTCACATTCACAAATATAAGTGCACTAATAATGCAAAGAAAATACTCATATTTTATTGCATAAAATAGTGTCCATAACAAAAAAACAACTATACCTTTCTCCGTCCTATACCTCCAACATGTTTGAAAAACGAAATTCTCACAAGAAGTTTAGTGAAAGAATCTGCAAGCATCTCATTAGCAGAGATATATCAAAGGACCACCAACCCCTGCGCAACGATATCTCTAATAAAGTGGTAATGAGTGTCAATATGCTTTGACTTTCTGTGATACTTAGGGTCCCTCGTGTAGGCTATTGCGGCCATATTGTCACAATGGACCACAAAGCATCTCCTACATGTGATGTGACATCCAAGCTCACCAAGAATCGTCTCAACTAGACAGCTTCCTGGACTGCAGCGGTGCAAGCAACGTACTCATACTCCATCATAGACAAGCAAATACATAGTTGCTTCTTGCTATATAGGAAATAGCTCCTCTTCTAAATACGAATGCATATCCCGAAGTGGACTTGCACTCATCTCTGTTAGCTGATCCATCAGCATCTGAGTATCCAGTCAGTCTAAGATTACTATTTGCCAATGCGCAGTTCGAAGATTACTCTGATGTCTACTAACTATGCCAACTGCAAAGCAAATGTCGGGACGAATGCACATCTTGGCATACATGAAACAACCAATTGCATTGGCATAAGGGACATTTTTCATTCGTTCTTTTTCTTCCTCTGTATTGGGACATTGATCAATGCTAAAAACTAAGCTCCTCTCCATTGGAGTATCCATAGGCTTGGCTTTGTGCATCCAGAAGCACTCCAAGATTTTCTTAATTTAAGTTTCTTGAGTTAAACTTAGAAGTCTCATGGATCGATCCCTCTGGATCTTTACTCCCAGTATATAATCAGCTTCACCTAAATCCTTCATCTCGAATGCAGAGGATAACCACTCTTGAGTAGTTTTGATTAACTCCATGTCATTTCTGGCTAACAATATATCATCAACATATAAAGAGAGAATGAGAACACGTTTCTTAACTCTCTTGACATAGACATAGTGGTATTCCTCGGTCATTCTAAAGCCAATCGAAATGATTACTTGGTGGAACCGATAATGCCATTGTCGAGACGAATGCTTGAGACCATATATGGAACGTTTCAGGCGACACGCTTTGTGCTCTTGTCCTTTAGCTTCGAAGCCCACAGACTGAGCCATATAGATCTTTTCGTCTAATTCTCCATTGAGAAAAACTATCTTAATATCCATCTCGACTAAGTCCCAGTCTACATGAGCGACGATAGCCAGGATGAAACGAATAGAGGTGAATCTCACCATTGGGGAGAATGTCTCTTCCTAGTCTATTCCCTCTTTTGGTATAGCCTTTCTGTTGGGTTTTCTCGGTTTCTCCGGATCACTCACGCAGCGGAAAACAAAAATATTTACAGTGATCTGTTCCCGTTTCGAAATCTAAAATACAAGATAATCGGATTATCTTTTCTCACCGTGTGCGGATTTGAATCCGCAGCCGTTTGGTTCTGTCGGTGCGACACCGCAAGCAGCGCAAGCGGCCGGCCTCTAGCGAAGTCCACGCGATCCTCCTCGCGACAGATATCCTCGAGTTCCTCATTCTTCACAGCCCACGAAGCCTCCGCCGGTCGCCGCAATGATCGCCGCAACGCGTAGACGATTTCCTATTGAACGGGATTCGGAGAAGCGGCGGAGCAGATCTGGATCTGCCTGGGCGCCAGAGAAAGACAGAAACTGAGGAGGGGCGGCTAGGGTTAGCAGCAGCTTGGCCTGCTCTGCCCGTTCGCTATGTTATATACTAACCGCGCGGTTTTTCATAAAAACCCCCGGTTTGTATAAAACCCACTTATTTATCCATCGCCTTGAGAATCATTTGCGTGTGACCGTCTAGGCCCAAGTACCAGTCCAGTTAATGGCCCAACAAGCCCAGTGACTCCTCACTAGCTTTATTAATTAATTAATAACCCTTTATTAATCAATTAATCAATCGAATTGATGTCGCACATCGAATTCGACCGGGCCTCCGATCACGTTGGGTGCCAAGCAACACCGCGTGAACCCGGAAGGTATTTAGGGTTAAGTAACCCACTCTTGGAACCTTTCCGCCGACAGTTACCGCATGGATATAATCCTTCATTCGTACAATGCTCTCGAGTCAACTCAGGGTATGGCGAGCTGTCAAATCCTAACCGGTCGACTCACTTGGATTGGATGCCGCTGATAAATATTGGAAAACTCCTTTCCCGATATTATCGTCCGCCCTGGCCAGGGACTTTCGCGCATCCTTCCTAGAGCATTCTCTCTCTCTAAGTACCGAGAGCGAATGATTCCTTATTGACACACAATTCCCTTCGACGGTATTCCGCTGTACCCAATCCTTGGCGTATTAGAATCCCATGACTAGAGATTCGTAAACCAAGGTCAAAACACAGAAGTCCACCGACAAGGTGTCCTTGGTGTCTCAGGTCTGAGGACCATCCACGCAACTGCGACAATAGAATCAAGCTGGTTGACAGTGAGGTACAATACCATCCAGCGATTCAGTCGGATCAGTTTAGTGAACTCATTCTCCAATGAGCACCTACAGATTCACCTTAGTGTCTCCACACAAGTGACTTAGGAGATCAGTCACCCTCATCATATGAGCAGGAGTAATCTGTACTAGTCTAACCGGATATCCAATATCCTTCTCGGATATCCTCCGACTAGGAACGATTAAGAATATGTGTGGTTAAGTGATCAGTCTCATTAGTATGATCTCATCATAATCTGATCACTATAGCACATATTCATGGACTTCATTACGAAACGATAATTAACGCGATTTACACATAATGAATATTATGCCATTATATTAATAAATGAACGAGATTTACATAGTCAGATTGGCTTGTAGGCCACCTTAAACTAACAATCTCCCACTTGGACTAAAGTCAATCACCTTTATACAATAAGCCTATAGACTCTAGGTGACGCTCAAACACAATTTGAGCCAACGGCTTTGTCAATGGATCTGCTACATTGTCGACGGATGGAACTCTTTCCACTACTACATCTCCTCTGGATATGATCTCTCTGATAAGGTGAAAGTGCCTCAGAATATGCTTCGATTTCTGATGAGACCGCGGCTCTTTCGCTTGCGCAATGGCTCCATTGTTGTCGCACAACAGTGGAACAGGCTCAGAGATGCTGGGAACTACGCCGAGGTCGGTGATGAATTTCTTCAACCACACTGCTTCCTTGGCGGCTTCAGCTGCAGCGATGTACTCAGCTCAAGTCGTCGAATCCGCAGTGGTTAATTGCTTGGAACTCTTCCAGCACACTGCGCCTCCGTTCAAAGTAAACACGAATCCAGATGTAGACTTGCTATCATCTGGATCCGACTAGAAACTCGACTCAGTAAAGCCTAGCAGTTTCAAGTCACCTCCTCCATAGACAAGAAACATATCCTTAGTTCTTCTCAAGTACTTAAAGATACATTTCACTGCCTTCCAGTGCTCTTCGCTTGGATCAGCCTGAAATCTGCTCGTAACACTTAGAGCAAATGCAACATCAGGCCTTGTACATAGCATAGCATACATGATAGATCCTATGGCAGAGGCATAGGGTATTCTATCCATGAATGCCCTCTCATCAGGAGTCTTAGGAGACTGATCATTTGAGAGAATAATTCCATGTCTCATCGGTATGAGACCTCTCTTGAAATTTTCCATGCCAAACCTTTTGACTATGGTGTCTATGTACAAGGATTGGGTCATTCCAAGCATCCTCTTTGATCTATCTCTATAGATCCGTATTCTTAATACGTAGGATGCTTCTCCCAAATCCTTCATGGAGAAGTTTTTCGACAGCCAGACCTTTAATGACATCATAGCTACTTCATTCCCAATTAGTAGTATGTCATCTACGTAAAGAACTAGAAAAGTGACTGCACTCCCACTGGTCTTCTTGTACACACAAGGAAGTCATAAGACTTGACAGTCTCGTCAAATCTTATGTTCCAGCTCCGAGAAGCCTGCTTCAGTCCATAAATGGACCTCTGAAGCTTGCACACTTTTATCTGGAGATTCTTTAGATGTGAAACCTTCTGGTTGTATCATATACACCTCTTCCTCAAGGTTACTATTGAGGAAGGCAGTCTTCACATCCATCTGCCAGATTTTATAATCAAAATGTGCAGCAATGGCAAGTAGAACTCTGATCGACTTCATCATGGCAACTGGTGAGAAAGTCTCGTCATAGTCAATTCCTTGCCTTTGACGATATCCCTTTACCACCAACCTTGCCTTATAAGTGTCGATCCGTCCATCAGCACCGATCTTTCTTTTAAAGATCCACTTGCAACTGATGGGTACAATACCCTCGGGCAAGTCCTCCAAGTTCTAAACTTGGTTGGTGTACATGGACTGGATTTCTGAGTTCATGGCTTCTCGCCATTTCCCGGCTTCTGGGCCTTCTATAGCCTCCTGGTAGGTTTTAGGATCATCATCCTCATTATATTGTACCTTAGACTCACCTTCAGTGATATGTCCCACATATCGTTCGGGTAGTCTAGGTACTCTACCAGATCTACGAGGCTCATTCGTGTGTACCTGAACAGATTCAGGAACTGATATCTCATCTGATGATAATGTAGCTGTTTGGGGATCTGGAACCTCTTCCAGTACTATTTTACTCCCACTGTTCTCCTGGATAAGGTATTCCTCTTCCAGGAAGACAGCTTTCCTGGCGACAAACACCTTTTGTTCATCAGAATGGTAAAAATAGTATCTAAAGGTTTCCTTTGGATATCCCACAAACCTACATTTATCAGTTCGTGATTCCAGCTTGTCTGGATCATGCCTCTTTACATGAGCAGGACAACCCAAGACTTTAACATGTTTAAATTCTGGTTTCCTGCCTTTCCATATCTCATATGGAGTAGAGGCCACAGATTTGCTGGGTACTCTGTTCAGTAGGTATGCTGCTGACTCTAGAGCATACCCCTAGAGGGACACTGGTAATCCTGAAAAGCTCATCATGGATCGCACCATGTCCAACAAAGTGCGATTCCTCCTTTCTGATACACCATTCATCTGTGGTGTATATGGAGGGGTCAGCTGAGAAAGGTTACCATTATCCTTTAAGAATTGTGTGAAATTAGTACTCAAGTATTCTCCTCCTCGATCTGATCGAAGAGCTTTAATACTCTTTCCTAATTGCTTCTCCACCTCATTCTTGAACTCCTTGAACTTCTCAAATGCTTCTGACTTGTACTTCATTAAGTACACATAGCCGAATCTTGAGAAGTCATCGGTGAACGTGATGAAGTAAGAAAAGCCACTTTTGGCTTGGGTGGACATTGGACCACATACATCTGAATATATTAGTTCCAAAATGTCTTTGGCACGTTCTCCATGTCCACTAAATGGAGATTTTGCCATTTTTCCCATAAGGCAGGATTCGCATGTTGGAAACGATTCATAATCGAATGTTGTTAAGTAACCATGCTTGTGCAACTTTTGCAACCTGCTTTCGCCAATATGCCCAAGTCTACAATGCCACATGTAGGCTTGGTTCACACAATTCTTGCTCTTCTTAAGAGCATTATCAATCTAAATATTGTAATAAGAAACATCTAATAGATATAGACCGTTAACTAAAGATGCTGAAGCTATTGATTTATTACCATAATAAATCGAACAACTTCTATTCTCAATAGTCAACCTATATCCTATCTTGTCCAAACAAGATATTGATATGATGTTCTTTATTATGCTAGGAACATAATAACAATCTTCTAATAACAAGGTGTCTCCCGATGGAAGCCTGAGGTTTGCTGTCCCAACAGCAATCGTCGCAACTTTTGCGTCGTTTCCTAGCCTCAATTCCACCTCACCTTGTCTCAGCTTGCGCTTACTTGTCAGCATCTGCACATCATGGCAGATATGAGAAGCACATCCGGTATCTAATACCCACGATGTGGAATCTCTAACTGATAAGTTGATATCTATCATATAGATATCTGAAGCTTCAGACAACTTCACTCTTCCATGAGCTTTATCGTTAAGGAACTCTTTGCAGTTCCTCTTCCAGTGATAATACTGCTTATAATAGAAGCAATCACCCTTCACTACTCCTTTGCCTTTGTCCTTTGATTTTTTATCGTTAGTTGTCATCTCTGCTTCAGGGGCATCTAATGCCGATTCAGCAAGAGAATCAGCTCCAGGGACAAAGTTATTGTGCTCAGATCTGAAGACATTTTTCAGATTTCTGAACCAATCCGAGTAGATCAGGTAAGTCAAAAGGGCATCAAGTATGCCACAGAGTTGGTTATTCGACGACATAATCCCCTACAGGAGATAAGTAAAATCTACTTAGCAGATGTTCAATTATTAAAGTTTAAAACAAGACATGGTCTTTTGTTCAAGTTTAACTCCCACTAATTTTCGACGGACTGTATAACCCTCAGTTATATAGATCGGGAGACGCCGACAGTCTCCTAGTGGAGATCAGAATCTCAATGACTTGCACTACAGCCTTGTGGATATCACAACAAATTGTAATACAATCAGAGAGCATCCAACTCATGGGACTTGCAACTCCTTGCAATATCTGATCATGACTTCAGTCCCCAGAGATTTAATGGCCTTGTGGATAGCATAACAAACCATTAATCCTGGTCTAAGATAACCATCATTACGCGACGAGCATAGATTTGCATGCAGCCCTTATGGATAGCACAACAAAGCTACATGATTCCTCTACCCCGATCTATAGGCATCTAATGCCATAGCCACAGTTTCTCCTCCAAATTAAGCAGACCTTGTGGATAGCACAACAAACCTGCCTAAAGAGATTCGAATCCTATGACTATAATGATGGTGGACCACGCGGTAAGTCTTAACTACTCACGTTACGGCTTAGAGTTTATCTGAGGGTATTTAGATAATTTTTATCTTGGTCTCTCCTAGGTGATAATATATAAATACATCGTATATATTTACTAAATACTATAACCTGCTTTGATTCATAATCAAAAGAAAATAATGCATCTCATACATGTCATTAGTGTGGTCATGGATAGCACAGTGGGTTTGACTGGAGCCAACAGTCAAACGCACACACAATCTAATCATAACATTTATATTAGATATCCTGCAATCACATAGGCAAGAGATCTCCATCTTTTCACCTTCCTGGTTGCAGCTGTGAATCATCCTCGCTCCTTCCTCGGTTGCCTCGATCAGATTACATTTAAATTCTAGAATTTATAAGTAAATTGAAGAAGGCCTTATAGCGAGTACAAGAGAGAGAGGGAGGTAGAAATACATCGGAGTATGAGAGAGAGAGGTGCGCAGACCTCTATTTATTAACAATTAATAAAAATCATACATCCACGATCCTCACAATCCATCATTCATCACATGAACAATTAAATAAGTGCATATCCATGACCACGATGTGTTTTAAACATCTACACAGGATTCAGCGCATCACATGGCTAAAACAAATGAGTTTTCAAAATAAGTAATTTTGGCTTTCAAAAAGCTGGGATCCAATCAAAATTGGTATTTGAATTTCGAAAAATCATTTTATTAACTTAACATACAATTAAATCAAATTTAAAAGCAATAAACACACATCACATGCGTACACACTCCAAATTAATAATTCTAGATTATTCCATGCATATTAGAACATTTCTAATAATCTAACACTTAGATTAAACCCCATTAATAATCTAACAATTAGACTATTTTAAAGACTAATCTAACTCTTAGATTAATCCAATGAAGTCAATTAATAATTTAACAATTAAATTAATAATCAACCAAATCAATTATTAACTACTAATCTAACACTTAGATTAGCCAATTAATGTTAATTATTAATTTAACTCTTAAACCAATAATTAACACTAACTAATTAATAATTAATTAATCTAACTCTTAGATTATATAATTAATTAATGTTAATGATTAATTTAACTCTTAAACTAGTAATTAACACAGATTAAATATTTAATCCCTAATCTAACTCTTAGATTAGTTAATTTAAAATCAATTATTAACTTAACACTTAAATTAATAATTAACTTTAATTAATTAATAATTACTAATCTAACTATTAGATTAGAAGATTAATGTTAATCATTAATTTAACCCTTAAATTAATAACTAACAATAATAATTAAGGATTACTAATTTAACACTTAAATTAGTCATTTAAGTTAATTATTAATTTAACTCTTAAATTAATAACTAACTCTAATATTAATTAACAATTAGATGTTTTAATAGATAATAATCTAATATTTAGATTATTAAATATTAATCACCAATTTAACAATCAAAATAGATAATTAAAGATAATTATTAGCTTAACCTTTATGCTAATAATTAACTCTAATCATTTTACATCTAATTGCTAATTAACATGATTCAAATCATTATGCCCAAATAATTAAAATTGATTAATAAATTTAAATATCAAAACCATTTTGAATTTTAAATTAATATCAGATTTTAATTTCATAATTTAGGCATGGGGTTTACTTGGGGTTTATTTTAAAGGGAAATATAGCTAAATAGGCTCAGCCAAAAGAGGCACCTGGCTCGAGCCAGGTGTGAGCCCTGGCTCGGCCAGAGGCCCAGACCCGGGGTCCCCTGGGCCGAGCCAGGGTGGCCAGCCAGCCTTGCTGGCTCGGGCCAGTTGAACTGGCCCGGCCCGGTCCAACCGGGCTCGGGCGGACCGGTTCTCCCCCCCCCCCCCACCCGACAGCCTGCGTTTGAGTTGCAGGTAACCCTAGCCGGCGGTGGGGCTCCACGGCGCCGCCCGGCGGCCACCCCAGCGTCGCCCGGCCCCCGGCCAGTGATGGCCCAGCGCCGGTGATGCCGCCGGCGCCGGCAGGGCCGCCGAAGGGGCCTAATAGAGGGTCGGTCGGCCTCCTTGAACACCCCAAAAACTGATTTTCTGTGTTAACCGTGGACATGGAGAAGAAGGGGCTCCTTCTGGCCAACTCCTTGCTACCCGATGGTTCCCAGCAACCCCTTGGATCATCCAGGGTATTGGCCATGCCTCTCCAACATTTGGGGATGCATATCCGAAGCCTAAACGGCCGCCGTTCTTCGTCAAACGAAGAACACCATAAACCTCAATAAAATTTCGAAAAATTGCAGAATCCTAATCTAATAATTACTGTTCATCTCATGAATACAGATCCAGCAAAAAAAAAATCGACTTTTAAGCATGGAATTAAATCATGGAAAAAATAATTTGGAGACCGAAACGGGACGAGAAACAGTGGAACCTGGCTCTGATACCACTGTTGGGTTTTCTCGGTTTCTCCGGATCGCTCACGCAGCAGAAAACAAAAATATTTACAGCGATCCGTTCCCGTTTCAAAATCTAAAATACAAGATAATCGGATTATCTTTTCTCACCGTGTGCGGATTCGAATACGCAGCCGTTTGGTTCCGTCGGTGCGACACCGCAAGCCGCGCAAGCGCCCGGCCTCTAGCGAAGTCCACGCGATCCTCCTCGCGACAGATATCCTCGAGTTCCTCGTTCTTCACAGCCCACGAAGCCTCCGCCGGTCGCCGCAATGATCGCCGCAACGTGTAGACGATTTCCCATCGAACAGGATTCAGAGAAGCGGCGGAGCAGATCTGGATCTGCCTGGGCACCAGAGAAAGACAGAAACTGAGGAGGGGCGGCTAGGGTTAGCAGCAGCTTGGCCTGCTCAGCCCGTTCGCTATGTTTTATACTAACCGCGCGGTTTTTCATAAAAACCCCCGGTTTATATAAAACTCACTTATTTATCCATCGCCTTGAGAATCATTTGCGTGTGACCCTCTAGGCCCAAGTACCAGTCCAGTTAATGGCCCAACAAGCCCAGTGACTCCTCACTGGCTTTATTAATTAATTAATAACCCTTTATTAATCAATTAATCAATCGAATTGATGTCGCACATCGAATTCGACCGGGCCTCCGATCACGTTGGGTGCCAAGCAACACCGCGTGAACCCGGAAGGTATTTGGGATTAAGTAACCCACTCTTGGAACCTTTCCGCCGACAGTTACCGCATGGATATAATCCTTCATTCGTACAATGCTCTCGAGTCAACTCAGGGTATGGCGAACTGTCAAACCCTAACCGGTCGACTCACTTGGATTGGATGCCGCTGATAAATATCGAAAAACTCCTTTCCCAATATTATCGTCCGCCCTGGCCAGGGACTTTCACGCATCCTTCCTAGAGCATTCTCTCTCTCTAAGTACCGAGAGCGAATAATTCCTTATTGACACACAATTCCCTTCGACGGTATTCCGCTGTACCCAATCCTTGGCGTATTAGAATCCCATGACTAGAGATTCGTAAACCAAGGTCAAAGCACAGAAGTCCACCGACAAGGTGTCCTTGGTGTCTCAGGTCCGAGGACCATCCACACAACTGCGACAATAGAATCAGGCTGGTTGACAGTGAGGTACAATACCATCCAGCGATTCAGTCGGATCAGTTTAGTGAACTCATTCTCCAATGAGCACCTACAGATTCACCTTAGTGTCTCCACACAAGTGACTTAGGAGATCAGTCACCCTCATCATATGAGCAGGAGTAATCTGTACTAGTCTAACCAGATATCCGATGTCTTTCTCGGATATCCTCCGACTATGAACGATTAAGAATATGTGTGGTTAAGTGATCAGTCTCATTAGTATGATCTCATCATAATCTGATCACTATAGCACATATTCATGGACTTCATTACGAAACGATAATTAACACGATTTACACATAATGAATATTATGCCATTATATTAATAAATGAACGAGATTTACATAGTCAGATTGGCTTGTAGGCCACCTTAAACTAACACTTTCGTCATGAGTCGAGCTTTATACTAGTAGTCAATTGACCCATCAGTCTTATGCTTAACTTTGATAACCCACTTGTTCCCAATAGCTTTGCATCTAGGTGGTAGATCAACTAACTCCCATACTTAGTTCTTAGCCATTGAACTCATTTCTTATCTCATTGCAGCTATCCACTTTTCTGAGTCAGATGAGGTCATCGCTTCCTCGTAGGATACAACTTAATCAGCATCTACAGAAATACACATGAATGATTCATCTTCAATCGTAAAACGACATCGAGAGATATGTCTATGTTGACTTCTACGAGGTAAAGCATTAAGTGATTCACCCCCACTGTTTATTAGAATACTCCCACTATCTTCGACAACTTCTGGAATGAGACTAATTCTCCCCGTGCCGGAAAACATAATATTCTCAACAGGATCTTGCAACTCATATAACTGCATGTCTTGTTTGACCTCTCCTATAGATAGATAATCTCCCTCAAGGAAAACCACATCTCGGATCTTTTTTTCAGTCATTTTTTCATTTGGATGTTCACCATGCATCACATAGTCCTTAGATTACTCAGAGTACTTTATGAATACATGTTTGTTAGTTCTAAGGTCTAACTTTCCATACTTATAGGAGGTACTGTGAACATATCTAACTGATTCTCACGAGCGTAAGTCCTCCAAATAGGACTTTTCGCCTTTCTATAGTTCGTAGGAAGTTGAAGGTACTGACTTAGAAAGTATTCGGTTCGGGATATAGACAACAATCAGTAGTGCATTCTCTCATAAATTTATTAAAAGATTAGCTTGCGCCATTATCGACCGAACCATCTTCATAAGAGTACGATTCCTCCTTTCTACAACACCATTTATCATTCTCTATCTCAGCCAGAAAACATTTAAAATAAGTTAAAGTCTCTGAGCGATAGGAGAAAAGATACACTCAACCATAGTAGATCTAGGGGGCGGGGGGGACAGAGAGAACCAATAGAGCAAACGGTGATGGTAGCCATCGTAGAGGATATGGCAATGGCAGAGGAAGACCGAGCAAATGGAGATGGGGGCCACTGTGGAGGAGATGACGATGGCAGAGGAAGAGATCGAGATGGTGATCATAATGGAGGAGGAGGTTTCAAGGTAGCCCCGATGCTTTCTGTACTAGAATCAATACAAGGTACGACTTGTATTAAATTTGGCAGAATTGAAGGTTGAAATGTGAAGGAATTTTTAAAACCATATTACCTAACCGAACACTCAAAAAAGTTCCTACCACTATGAATATTAAAAGTGACATTAATACATGCTTTTGATACCAGAACCAAAAAGGCCGTTAGGCATCAGAGGATTTTCCTCCGACCGAAACTGCACGGCCCCTTAACATCTCTCTTCTTTACTTGTGGGCAGGTCCATCGCCAGAAGGAAGATCTGCACTACAACTCCAGGGGCGGCTTTAGGGTGTCGCAGCGATCGGATCTATCCATTTCCAGGCTTCTACAGTACTTAATAAACTACTGAAAGGAAAACTAATAATCAAAAGCAGACCTAGTCCAAGCACGATCAACTGGCCAAACCCAAACTTAGGAGGGTCCAAGTAGACTAGTTGGCTCATGTCCACAACCGGCCGGTTGGTAGAGTCAACAACAATTAGGTTGCAAGTCCTAAAGAGCAGAATCTTCTTCGCCCCCATTACGCGTTTCAGGTATTACAATAAGTTGCCATATATGCATCCTATCAATTAAACCATTGTGCATTGCAGTACCTGGTTAATAGTTGAATATTGTGAAAACTTGTGTCCCTAGTTCATAAAGTATTAGGCATCTGGAGTAGTAGCCTACAAATCCTAGACCGTGGTAGAGAGGTTGGCGAACTATGCAATTCTTCTTCGGCAGATCCTTTTGTCAAGAAATTACTAAATAGTGCTGACAGAGATTTCTGTCCATTGTCCCGGTGATGGTCCCACGCGAATCCTCGTTTGAGAAGAAACTAAAAAAAAAAAAAGCAAGGACAAGGTGCAAATTATTTTGATATGAAGGGAAGCTCGCGTCACTTATGGTGGACATGTTGCGGCAGATGCCCTCTTGACCCTTTCACATAGCTGCACCCTTTTAAAATGACAACTACTCCCCTCACATGAGGAAAGGAGAGATTGATCAATGGAATGTGTTCTTAGGCATCGTATGAGTTGATCTAAAATATTTTATTTTTGTGAGACATAAAATACGAGCTTATATAATCTTTTATGGTTTCTTACATCAAACCACATAGTCTTTTCGTGAAAAAATTGCCCCTATAGGTTTTTTTTTTTTCGACCTTTGACTAACTCTTTGCTGTTAATTTGTAAAGGAAGTGTTTGGTTGCAATATGAAATACATATATTGCAAGTAATTTTGATATGATTATCAATTGACAAGAATTAGTGATTATGTTCATATAATTTTTATATTTATGTATAAAAATATTATAGTTCTTGTTCTGAGAGTCAAAAAGATTTTCCCTTGTCCTTCCTCCCCTGCCGCCGTTAAACTCTTGCCTCTGTATAGATCGCCTCCCTTGATACTCCTCTTATTTTAATACAATATTATATACTTTAAATATTAATATTAAATTTAATAATAAATCAACACATATATATTGCATCAAAACAATATATATGTTTTTCAACTTTGATTAAAGTCTTCTCCTAATTTCATTTCAATTTTTTCTAAGTTTTTACTCTACTGGAATTTGTGAAGAGCAATGAGAAAGAAGGGTTTCTTCTTCTGTTTTCCTCCAAAATCCTATCTTCCTTCTTTTTTAAAAAAAAAAAAAAATCGATGGAAAGGAGTTAGTCCAGCAAGATGTGGAGATGGTGGGATGTTCCCCAATATCCCCTAAGCTTGCATTATTATTTTAATCTTTTTTAAACTAAGCTTTATAGACAGAATGCATGAAGTTGGAGCCCTTGACTAGGGCAGGAAAGTAGCAGCTATAAACTACCATCTAATGCTCAACTAGTCATCATATAGGTAACTGTACCAAAGAAAGGAAAAGAAGTTGAAGTAGGTTTCAGGGCATTCGTTTCCTTCCCCAGAAATGGTCCCACTCACCTCAAGTCCTCCAGAAGAAGCCAAGAGAAGTAATCAAGAAATTAAGTCGAACTCTTTGGGAAGTGACAGATCACATTGAAATGGTGGACAGAGTTATGGAAGCTAAGGCGAAGGTAGGTTTCTCCAACAATTAACATCTAAGTTAGTACAACTAGAACTTTGGTAGTCTTCAATTGGAGAGGTTGTGAATTTGATGATGGTTGAGAATATAAATGGTCTTCATGCTGGCCATGCCGTCTGTGAATTTTTTATTTATTTTTATGGCAACCGTCTAAGATCCGAAATACCCACATTTGGGGGCAAAACATTAGTACATATGTATCCTCTAGTCCCAAGAAAAAAGAAAACAAAGGTACATATAAATCCCCTACTTAAGTGTGTTTCTTCATAACATTCGGGATCTAACTTTTATCACCCAGAGAAAATATTTAGGGGTATTGCGTTCTCTAAATTTTTCTAAGAAATATTCTGTCAACTACCTTTTTTAACTTTTGCAAACACGAGTAAAAATTAGTTGGAAAATAATCCTCATATTCTTAATATATTCCTTTTTTCTTTAGGTGATTTATTTCCACAACTTCCCTCCTCTAGTGGAAATGTTTTCCATGATTCTGTTTACTTGACTTTATTTTTTAAAAATATTTTTCATAATTCTCTATTTTCCAGGAAAACGTTGAGAACGCAAATGCTACCTAAATATATAATTGGACTTGGCCAACTATGTTTGTCACGCCCTAACTCCAATTATTAATAGTTATTCAATGATTTACTGGATTTGAAACGTAACAGGAGGAAGAGCTCCTTAGGATAGGAGTTGAGTATTTGATGATCAAACTGTAACGCCTCCACCCCGTCAGTTTGGTTCAGTCATATCAACTTATGTGAACCGTCGGTTCGGAAGTGCTACAGTGGAAACAATCCACACATCTTATTTCGACCGTGAAGAATATAAGTATAAGACAAGATAATAAATACAATCAACATAGCCATGACAAATCAAATCACTAAATCAATATAAACTGAATAAGCAACTAGTACATCATCTATGATTTCTATAAGTTTGAGGACATCTCATGGCTAAAATGAAACTAACCTATACATCTCTTGCTAACCTATTAAGCTGAAAGTCACAAATAAGCACCTACTATAACTAGTTTCAAAATCCAAAGATCAAGTCTTATACTCCTTTAGCTCAATCTTAGTCTCACGATTTTCTGAAAAATATTAGTACGTAAGGTTGAGTCACATAGAATTCAGTAAGCTCAGAATCCACAAAGACATAAATTTTGCATATAATATATATAAAAAAATATTTCATACATCTATCTGATCATGAACATCAAGACTAATATATAATACTATGTCTTCAATCTTAACACGTTTTATTAACATTGCAATATAATAATATGAATAATATGCATTAACTACACATGGTTTACTAACGTAAACATGAACATGGTAACATGTTAACTTCTGAAATATGACTTAATAACAATAACTAAACATATACATTTAATCACGCATTATTATGGAATATTCACATAGAACAATTATTATGACTATTCTTTCACGTGGGCTTGCTATGTATGAATTTAAATATGAATTTTTAGCATGTATCGTGATATCAAAATATACATTAACTTCTGAAATTTATCATCATTTTTCATCATTAAATATCATAGGCGATCACATATATCACATCTTTTACTTTAACATAGGACAAGCAACCATACAATGACATCATGTACTTATTCTTTTTCTTTACTTAGTGGTTATGGCAAATCCACTGGATCTTCAGCTGCGTACTCGTAGGACGTTCTTAGATCCCACCGAAATAATATGTAAACACAATTCTCGAATTTAATCTGTTGTCTCGGATATCTTACTTATCTCCTTAGTCATTAACTGAGTCAATGAGGGAATTTAGAAGTAGTCTCTATGGAATCAAGAGATAGCTCTTGTTGTTTGGCACTTTGATACGAAGAGATCAAGAAATGGCTCCCACAGTGTAGCACTTTAATTAGTGTGACACTTAGAGCCTACGTTATCGGTTTGATGCATCCACTTAACATCTTAAATTAATTATATACATGCATGAACTATTCATTTTAATGCATAACATGACACAATGCATAACAGCTACGCAAGACATGCAATTAAACATGTAATTCACAAAAATTACTCATATTTTTTTTTTATTCATCTAAATCGCGTCATGTACAGTCGATACTATTCAAATTGCGTTGACCATATCTGACATGATTCAGGCAGCTATGTAAATTTCCGAAAATCAATTTTAAAGCATAGTTATTTTGAAAAACGAGTAACATGCATGAACAATCATAATTCGAATCATGCTGTAACAGATGCATCATGGTCCATAAATGTTCATGAATTCATTATAGAAATAATTAAGAACTAATTAGTATCATAATATGAATGTCTTACCATGATTTTTTTATAATAGAATCATTATCATAATATGAAATTAAACAGAAATAACTACTTTATGCTTGCAGGTTAATCCTCACAGAAATATCGATTCATTTTATATAAGTTTTAGCATGAATTAATATGGAATTAATCATCTAGTCCTTAATGTGAATCGCATCGTACATGGCCGACGTGATTCGTAAATCGTGTCAGCCTATATAGAGGTGATTCACTTTAGTAACTAGGGTTCCAGAAAATCGAAAGAAGAAGGAAAAAGAAAGAAAGAAGAGATCTATACATCATATATTCACTTTAGAAACTATATTCATGTAATCATACATCACGTACACACAATAGGTAACAAACTAGTTTGAAAATAGAATTGTCATACACAAACATACTATGTTTTGATCGTTCATCATCACTTGTATCTCTAACCACGAAGAAAACTTGAAGAAGACTGCCTCCGACAAGGCGACAAACTTCTACCATGCTCACCGGGTCGTCCTCGTGTCCTCTTCCTTGCACGCTACGAAAAAACACCACGCCGCATCTGTTCTCTCTCCAAATCTCTCTCTAAGGTGTACTCCTACTACACTCGGAAAAGAGAGAGCCGGCTACGGGTCGAACTCAAAAAACTTTAAATTGCGTCGACTCGACCTGACGCAATTCAACTCAGTTGAATCGCATCTGCCCAGGCCGACACGTTTCAGGCAAGTCAACAAAAGTCTAAAAAAATCAAAGAATAATCAATAAATTCAAAAACTAACCTCACTAATGGGTCTATCAGGGTACTAACGGATCTACTAAGATACTAGGTGTTGCACAAACCACATCTCTTAAGATATAAAAGATAGTACACTTCATAGATTCATTAATACATATTTCAAGTACAAGCTAGGGCTAAAAGCTCTATATGAATTGCTGCTTATTTACAATATTTTACATAGTACAAGCTAGGGCCAAAAGCCCTATATGAATTACTGCTTATTTACAATATTTTACATAAATATAACAAATTTATAAGTAACTTCTACACAACTACTACATATCGCCCGGCTTAACCTTCTATTCATGCTCCTCCTCTTTTCCTAGGCTGGATCACCTAAAAGGGTAGGTGTTAGTCCTACATCGCGGACCCAACAAGCAAGTCTAAACAAAATCTAATAAAAATTACTAAAATAACATTTCTTAAAATTAGTTTATTTACTGTATTATTATTTGACATATTTACAATATATGGAACATCAATAGTGATCAAAATCATCACTGGACGAAAACGTGGTAAGAAATTAATACACCATTAGGAGACAAAAAATAAAACAAAAAATGAAGTATATGCAGACCACAACCTAAATCACTAGGCACATAGATTTATTTCAAATATCCTATGTTTACGAATATGAGGATGAAAAAGAAAAAGGACATCTTAATTAGATCTCCTTGTTAGGAGTTTGACATTATTCTTCAACCCCAGTTAAATCTTCTGCTGATTGTCCAGCCCTACTTTTTCTCTGATATTACCACTAGGTGCCTCGCTTTTTACCCAACATTATTTTCCGCATTCTTCTGCTAACTATTCAAAATAAAAATGTTAACTAACATACAAACATAATAATGAAGTTAGCAAAATAACCTAATAAGGACATAATAACACTAACAAAATAATGTAGTAACATAATAGTAATAATATAGTAATAAAGCAATTAAGAACTAGCAGTAATGAAGTAACAAAATAATGTAATAATAACGTGGTATTAACATATTCTAGTCTTATTAAGGTATGATGCTAATGTACTTGTTAATGCATTATTGTGTTAATATTACTGCATAAGATGTTAACGTAATAAAATTGTGGGAGGAGTGACGAATAAAATGAAAGTTGCATGAAAAGTACATGGCTGAAAATTGGGTCAGACAGTGAAAAGGTGATAAGAGACGGAAAATAATGTAGAACTTCTGATGGGAATCTAATTAATTGTCCCAAATAAAAACCTCCCTCAAGAGTTAACTTGTGATGTTTGTGATATTACAATGCATTAATTAAGTCATAACATAAACTCATCTGCCTTCCATTGGACAGTTCTGATTAGTTGTTCAGTTTTTCTTGGTGTTCTTACAGGGGTATGCCCCAGTGATCTTGTAAATTTATTCTTTCAAATAATAAAATTAGCCTAGGTGCTGGTTGATGGAATGAGAACATTTCACTTCTTTGAAGTGATGTGCACTCTCGAAACAATGCTACTTAGGAGTTGTTTGCTTTAGTTTAAAATTTTGTAAATCACCGGTTTCAAAACAAGTGAAATTTTCTTGTTTTAGAATTAAAAAATATTTATTTGATTGTTTGTAAAATAAAACAAGAGAAATACTTCAATCTTCTTATTTTGGTTTACGATGAATCTTTGTTGTAAAGTAAAACAAGAGAATTGAGCTGTCAAGTAAACAGACAAGATTTAGACATGATTTTATTTTACATTATTTTACATCATTTCAAATAATTAAAAATATTGTAAAATGAAACAATTATTTTAAATTCTACTGTTTTACGTTAACACAAACGACCCCCTAGTTCTTTTTACTTGCAAAAAAAAAAAAAAGAAAAAAAAAACTCATCGGTCGAACATGAGCTCCTTCTAATTTTTAACAGGCGACGACAAGTCTTCTTCTAGGTCCCAAGAATATTAGAAGAATCCAACATTAAGTCCTGGATCCAATGCAGCCCAGCAACTCCCCACCCCTGGGCCATAGCATTACGTTGTGTTAGACTGCTTTATGCCTGTCGGTGGCACCATAAACTAGTTGGACCACGGCAGCGCACGAGGGAGACTCTACCACTTAAGATGTGCTGTATTGGGGTTAGAATTATAATATTAGTAATAGGGCTACGCTACATGGCGGGGGAGTTGGCCTCCTTTCTTCTACTCCACCGCAAGCGCGGTAGAGGCGACGCGGGTGGAAAGGTAAGGTTGATGTCCCCGGCGTCCGCGGGGAATTACCGGCGGGGACGGTGG
This sequence comes from Zantedeschia hybrid cultivar, assembly GCA_030544215.1. Classification (NCBI taxonomy): domain Eukaryota; kingdom Viridiplantae; phylum Streptophyta; class Magnoliopsida; order Alismatales; family Araceae; genus Zantedeschia; species Zantedeschia hybrid cultivar. The sequence continues at coordinate 4,738,999 of JARZZO010000013.1, read as the reverse complement.
CGAGGGGCCGCCGCGGTATGTGGTGGGCCGAGTCCTAGACCGCGATGGCCACGGAGTCATGCCTGCTATGCGACCCCCACCTCTACCAGGAAGGGGGAGAGGGAGATGGGTAGGGAGAATAAATGTCTAATGGTGGTGCCTCGGCACGTGCCGGACACCGACGACGATGTGCATGGATGAAACCGATGGTGCGCCGTGAGCCGCGAGTCCGCACCGGCATCTCTCCCTCTCTACTAATATTTGTTGCATTCGCTCTCAGTGTATTGAATCATCTTGTAATAATATGCACATAAGTTGAATAATGTTTTCAACAGGTGGATTACATAAATATTACATGTGAGTGCAGAATTTTAAACATGACAAATATATATTGACGTGATAAATATTGTATAGGCATGATAAATACTATTTATCATGTTCACAGAGTATTTGTCGTACTTAAAAAATAGTCATCATCTTTACAGATCCGTATACAAACTTTTTATCATGACAAATATTTTACTAGTATAACAAACAGTTCATAGGCATGCCAAATAGTATTTGTCATGCCTACGAAATTATTGTCAAGTCTGAAAAATATTTATTGTTCTTACGCATGTATATAGATTTATAAATATGATCAATATTTTTTACGCGTGATAAATATTCTGTAGACATGACAAATATTATTTGTTATGCTCATAGAATATTTGTCATGTGTATATACATTTGTCACGTCTAAAATTTTGCACTCGTATTTAATACTTTTATGATCCCACCGGTTGAAAAAATTGTCTAACCCATGAGTACATGTCCAAAATAATTCAGCTTACTGCAACAAAGATCAGTGCAGTAAATATTACTCATATGAATGTGTGCAGATTGGGCCTCTGTGTATTTAGTTGATTCAGCAGCAGAAAGACTTACTGCAATGTCCAATGCATTGTAACTTCATGTAGATCATAATTTCATGTCCAATGCAATGGATCACAGGAAGTATGATCTCTTTTCTCCTTTCTTTTTTAACCATCCAATCAAAAGTCAGGTGATACGGATATTCTATTAAGTGGTCCCCAAACTGGACAAATTAAAAAAAAAATATTACACCAATCATGCTTACGAGTTGAAATGATGCAGGATTTCAACTTGCAAAACATTGCAACAATTCTGTCTTTTTCATACAGGTTCTGTGTCTAATTCTTATCCCCACAGGCATACGCTTGGAGAAGAGGATGTATCCATGGGTTTGAGCTGAGCATAGTAGGACCATGTGCTTCTTGCAAGTGACACCACTCCTAGAGATGTTATTCCTCCCCACTTTGAGAGCAGAATGAATTATGACACAATTAATTATTCTGGATTATTTATTTCAAAATAAGGAGGGCTTCATGTTGATAATGGGATGGAATTCAAGGTGAAATACTGATTCTTAAGTGTAAGGTAAAATTATTTATTCGCCTAATTTTAAAAATAAACAATACTAGAGTGAAATAACCAATTCTTCCAGTCAAATCCAAATTATCTATATTCTGAGAGTAAGGTGCCTTATTCTTCACTTATTTTGTAAACAAACTAGTAACACAATGCCGCTTCTACTTTATTTGGAGCATTGCATTAGGTAAAAGAAAACAAAACTAAATTGAAATTTTTTTATGTCTACCCCCAACGCACTGTGTGTCATACAATCCAGTTTCCGATTGAATGACTCAAATTTGGGTCGTCAAATCGGAGATTAGATTTTACAATCATATATCCTACAACCATGTATCGCATATGAGGTTTGACCTAAAAAAAGTTCTTTTACCTACTGCAGTGTCCCCATTACAGAAGAAGGGGGCATTGCCGCCAACATTACTCATTCCTCTATGTAGCGGTAGAAGATAAAATAGTTATAGTTTTAGGCAGAATTATCCCACATTTATCCAAAAACATTTCTTATGGAGAAGACTAATATTTAGATCCCTCTCAAAGAGAGGGAAGTTGCACACATGGACTTGTGTTCCCGTCCATGAAAGGATCTGCAATGTTGTGATCCCATCTTTCTGTCTTTGATCAAAGTGAGAGAATGATTATGATATGTAGAATTTGGGAGTACCAAGTGGTGACGCATATGTTAGACACAGTAAAGCTTCAGAAATTGGACACTATAATAGAAAAAATCTATAAATATAAATGTATTTGTATATGATTTATGTATATATAGTAAAACACATTAGTAGAAACCAAGTTATTAGCGACAAAAATTAGCAACGGCTTAAAAAAGCCGGTTTAAATAATGCATATTGGTAACAGCTATATGTAGTCGCAAATAAAGATTATTAGCAATGACTAGTATGATAGCTGCCACTAATACTTATTATTTGCGACAACTTACATTTTAGCTGTCGCTACTATGTGTATTAGTGATGGCTGCACTAAACCGTGGCTAATATATTGAGTATTAGCGACAATGGAAGAAAACCGTCACTAATACATCATAGTAGCGACAACTAAAGACCTAGCCGTCGCTAATACTTAGTATATTAACCACTGTTAAAATGCAGCCGTCACTAATAGTAAGTTTTTAGCCAATTCTAGAATATAAGCCATTGCCAGTAATAATATTAGCGACGGCTAAGGTAAATCCGTCGCCAATAAAAAACACTTGTGATGTGTTTGTTAATCAATCGCTAATAGTTACTAATTTCGACAACTATTTTAGCCGTCGCTAATAATTTTTATATATTAAACTTATAAGTAATATACTTATAGTTCAATATTGTAAGTAATATTAGTTATACAATATAATTTCAATATTTAACTTAATATTTATCATATAATTATAATAATATAACTAAGATAACTAATATTTATTGTATTAGTTATAGTTAGATATAGTTAAATATAACCTCTACCTAATAAACCTTAAATATAATTAACTTAGTATGATATAGTTAAATATATAATTAAAGTACATAATTAAGTGAATGTGATCGCCAGAAATTTTTAACTAAAAAGTTCCAAAATAAAAGATTGATTGCTTACCTGTTTTGGAATTAGAAGATGTTAGAGTCATTGATTCTCCTCCTTCAGCCGGCTGAAAAAAGAAAGTCCTTCTGACTTTGTTCTTGTTTTGGATGCTTATGGGGCTTTGAGGATCATCCAGCTTGATTCCCTTGTTGATTCTCTCCTCTTAATCTTCTTTGTACCTTGTAACAAACAAAGATGAAAGAAAATAGTAAGAACTCAAGCAGAAGTAGTATCTATTCTAATGAAGATTCTAATCATGCAACTTGAACAAAGAACTCACTTGTTTGATGGTCTTTTAAACCCCTTAAAACAAATATATTTGAAATTATGCTAGTGAGTGTGTGTTGTATGGAGTGATGTGATAAATGAAATTTTTAACTAATATGGTGAAACAATCAGAAATTAATGAAAAGAACTAAATTGGATGGCCCCTGGGAAGCCTTGGTCTTAAATAGACGAAGAACGGATGAAGAAATGATGCAGACTCCGGGAAATAACAGTACTTCGGTCCTTCAGCACTCGGACATCATCTCTTTCTTGGATGACTCAGATTATCACTATCATCACTAACTTTTTAATGACCAAGGGGTTGGGTATTTATAGACTTTAAGTTTACGTATCCACAGTTATTTAAAGATTAACATGAAAGAGTTTAAAGTTAATCTAACTAATAAATAGATAAACACAGTCTGATTCATCATTATCTGTAATTAACTAAAACGCGTCATCCATGAGAGACGTCTTTCAGATTAATTAAGATAAGGATAAACATCGGGAAGAAGAGATAGAATCAACTTAGGAAACCTAAATGGCGTCGTGCATGGTAGACGTCTTTTAGTTTATTAATAAATTAATTAAAAATCAGATTTAATAATCAAAATAAGAATAAACTCTAAATGGCGTCTACACAGGTCGACGTCTTTTAGAATTATTTATATTTGATAAAAAATCTGAGTTAAAATGAATTTCATTAATAAACTTAAATTATGTATGTCTGACCGATGTCATTTAGACAATTAATTCAGAAAGATTAATAAAAATTAACTAATTATTAAATATCAGACCATTTTGAGGCATTATTATATGATATAAAATTTTACTCAAAATGATGTCAAAATTAGCGTGTCTACACTCCGGTCAAGTAGAAGCGGCGCATCTTCAACCAGGAAAGGAGAATGGCCATCTAAGCTGAAGTACAAAAGGGGCTGAATGCAGGACATCTCCGAGAGGTACATCATCCAGAGTAGATTGCCAATGTGGTGATGATGCCCAAAAAAGAGGGTAAGTGGCGAATGTGTATTGATTTCACTAACCTCAACAAGACTTGTCCGATGGACAGTTTCTCGCTGCCTCAGATAGACCAGATGGTGGACGCCACTTCCGGCCATGAACTACTCAGCTTTCTCGATGCCTATTCAGGCTATCACCAGATCCGAATGCATCCAATGGACAAGGACAAAACAAGTTTCACAACAGACATCGGCCTATATTGCTACACCCGAATGCTTTTCGGCTTGAAGAATGTTAGAGCAACTTATCAACGTCTCGTCAACAAAATGTTTGCCCCACAGTTCGGCCGAAACATGGAGGTCTACATCGACGATATGCTGGTAAAAAGCCGCGTCGCCACTGATCATTTGGCCGATTTGGCCGAAACATTCTTTACCTTGCGCAGGTACAAAATGAAGCTGAACCCTGCCAAATGTGCTTTCAGCGTAGCTTTAGGGAAGTTCCTCGGCTATATGGTCACCTGCTGAGGGATGGAGGCGAATCCTGCAAAGATTACAGCCATCCTTCAAATGTGTCCTCCGGCGAACATCCGAGAAGTTCAAAGGCTAAGCGAGCGAATTGCTGCGCTGAGCCGCTTCATGTCGAGGGCAGCAGACCATTGCTTCCCTTTCTTCAAGCTACTAAAGAAGACCAACAATTTCTCCTGGACAGACAAATGCCAATCAGCTGAAGACTTATCTTTCTAATGTTCCAGTCTTGTCTAAGCCAGTCCAAGGAGAACAACTGTTCATTTATCTCGCCGTCTCAGAAACAGCTATCAGTGTCGTCCTTATCAGAGAAGAAGATGGTATTCAAAGGCCGGTTTACTATATAAGCCGAGCGCTCCACGGAGCGGAGCTTCGGTATCCAACTCTTGAGAAACTGGCCTTGGCCCTCGTCGCCTCCGCAAGAAGGCTTTGGCCATATTTCCTTGTACACTCAATAAAGGTCCTCATGGATCAGCCTTTAAGGCAGGTTCTCTCTCGACCGGAAGTATCCGGGAGACTAGCTAAATGGGCGATCGAATTAGGAGAATTCGACATCTCCTATAGACCTCGAACTGCAATAAAAGCTCAAGCTCTAGCCAACTTCATTGCTGAGCTTACTCCTAAGTCATCTTCGGCCCCTCAACCAGAGATAGTCGGATCAAATCCTGAGGCCGAAAGAACTTCGGTTCTAGTATCTTCGGCTGCTGAATGGCAATTGTATGTTGACAGATCCGCATGCTCTTCGGATAGTGGCGCCGGGTGGATCTTGGCTTCTCCAGAAAGAGTCGTCACTAAGTATGCCCTGCGCCTTCCCAGCCACTAACAATGCTGCCGAGTACGAAGCCCTTATATCCGGCCTTCGGGCTGCTAAAAGGCTCGGTGTGCAAAAGATAAAGGCGTTCAGCGACTCTCAGCTTATCGTCAGCCAGATCATCGGGGAGTACAAAGCCCGAGACGTATTGATGGCATCCTATCTTCAGGTAACTCACAAAATCATTGATGAATTCATTTCTTTTGAGATCATGCGGATCCCGCGGGCCGAGAACACTCGAGCCGATGCCCTCTCTCGGCTAGCATCAACACATGATGGGGGAGGAAGCCGAATGGTCTTGGTAGACCATGCAAACCGTGTAAACCGTACCGGGAGTGGCTTCGGCCATGCAAACTGTATCGGGAGCGGCATTATTCTAAGTTCGTGTGAACCGTACCGGGAGTGGCTTCGACCACGAAAACCGTATCAGGAGCGGCACTATCTCAAACCTATAAGAGAACAGAAATAGTTTCGGCCACATATAGGACCGAACCCGATTACTCTCTTGGGACATTCTGCGATTGATCCAATCAAAGGATAACATATCTGAGGAACACAAAATGCATAGAAAGATTGTTTAAGATAGGTAAAAACAAGTCACTTTTATATATACAGGAGGTGCAAAAATGGGCCATGTACTCGGCCTTGGCAACTTGAAAATAGAAGCATCCGGGACAAGCCCCCAGATCAGCTATTGGCGTCCTCGCCATCTACATCGACAGGGGAGTATCCCGGAGACGTCGGAGGAGAAAAGGCGTAGTCTGAGCCTCCTACTGCATCTTTCGGAGAAGGCGGGATCCTCTCGGCCTTAGGTTGCTGCCACCAGGCTAAGAGCTGATCGCCTTCTTCTTCGGTAGGGAAGCCGAAACCAGTCAAATCTGTGTCCGGGCAAGCCTTTTGGACAATGGCCATCGCCAGATCGAACATGGTTGCAGCCGCTTTGGCCCCGGCCTCGAGCATCTCATCGGTGTATTCCGAACCTTCTTTATAACTCACCACAGCCACGCGAGCCACGTCTTCGGCCTCTTTGGTCTTTGCCTCCAGTTCTGCTTTAAGGGCCGAGACGGCTTCGTCATGCTTGCGGCGTTCTTCGTCCAATTCCTTCTCCAGCCGAGTTATCTTCCCGACGGCTTCTTCCTCCTTGTCCTGGATCTGGGCCTTGAGAGATTCGACCTCAGTACGGGCCTGACCCAGCTGGCTTTTGGCCTTCTTTTGCGCCTCGGAGGTTGTTCAAGTTGCCTCCTTCTGACTAGCTAGGTCAAACCACAACTTAACAGTTTCCCTGATGAGGGCGTCGACGTTGGCCTCGAGATCTCGCTGCACTGAGGCCACTTTTCCCGCGGCCAGTTGATCCACGGCCTCGTCCACATCCATCAGCTTTCGCTGGATGAGAGCCTGGCAGCGAGCGAGAGCCTCGCACATGATCGTGGCCTGAAAGAAGAAAGCGAGAAACATAAGACAAAGCAACAAGAAATAGTAAGTACTAAGATAATCAAAGCTCACTCACCTGGACGGTATAACGAACACACTGCCGGGAGAGACCCTCCGAAGACAGCTCCCGGATTTCATCCTCGGCCATGGGGATGGCCAGGCTCCGTGCAAGCCGCATGCACGTCTGGGAGTCATCCAGACTGTCGTCCGCGAAGACTCCCGTATACGGACGCCAAGGCTCATGTCCGTATTCCCTGGACATATGAGTCCCGGCCTTCCCAAACGGGAATGAAGCTCCCGTCTCCGTTGTCGTCGTCGTGGCCAGAGGTGAGTCGCCCTTTTGTGGCTGAGGTGGTGAGGCCGCTAGTGGCGCCTCCCGCTGCGAGCCCAACCTCTTAGCCGGCCGGGCGGACTCTTTCTCACCGTGGTTGCCCCGCCGCCGCCGCCGCCTCCTCTCGGAGCGCTCGCTCCCATGGGCAATCGCCTTGCCTTTCTCCCGTCTCTCTCATTCGAGAGCAGCCGCGGCCGCCCTTCCTTCGGCGGAGGCTACCGTCTGTCGGACCGGAGAAGCGTCCGACATCGATATGACATCGGCCGACAACCCTTCGGCTGGGCGCGGCCTTGACGGACGGGAGGGCGCCCTCCATATCAGAAGGGAAGGAGTTCAAGGAAAAAGGAGATGATAGAGAAGGCTGAGAAGCAGGTTTAGACGAAGAGCAGGATGAACTGCTCTCGGCTGAAAAGGAACTACTGGACATGTATCAAAAGAAGAAAAGGCTGGAGCTGAGGCTTACCCTCAGATTAGGAACTCCCTTGCGATCGACAAGACGTCCTCGGACGGCCTCGATGGAACACTCGCGGCCGGAGAAGAAAAGACGAGCGCGGCACTACTCGCAGGAACGCTCTAGCACGTAGAAGAAGAGAGAGAAAGTGAAGGAACAGTTCTGAGGCGAACGAAGCCAGTATTTATAGGGAACCTAAGGGGGTCAGATGGCAGACCAACGGCCGAGATCCTCCGACCTTTCGGCTTCTCCTCGCTCGGATGTTCGCCACATGTCCCGTCCTTTGTCATGATGACGAGCCTGTTGCACGATTGAAGAAAAACAATCAACAGCCGGGAGTGGCCCAACCCTTCAGATACTCCTCTGGATGCTCGCCACGTGTCCCGATCCTCGTATCGGGAGCCGGAGCGGCGGTGATCCGGGTGAATTCTCGGGCAGAGAGCCGAAGACAGCGGTAATCCGAGCGATGATCGTTGACGGTTAAGATCTCTTGTGCTTTCGACTTCCCGTCCGGATGCTCGACACGCGTCCCTTACTCATTGCGAAGCAAGCATGATGGCGGGAGATTCAAAGTCATTCCTGTCATCATCTAGCGCCCAGAATGTTCCGACAAACCAACCTGTACTTTCGGCTTGGGACGAAGGTATTCGTCATCAACTTTCGGCTTGGGACAAAGGTATTCGTCATCAACTTTCGGCTTGGGACGAAGGCATTCGTCACCATCTCTCGGCTTGAGACGAGACTGACCCACTTACGGTTTTTTGAGACAAGAATGTCGATAACAGTTTCAGACGAAGGTCATCTATCGGATTTGGTGTCTTTCCATAAGAGCTTCGGATTTTACTCTCGGCGTTTCACAAAGTTGAGAACGACGAGAGTAGGGGGCCCTGTGATGGGGGAGAATCCGACTAGGTCCAGCACTATGGGGGCGGCCCAAATAAGAGAAAGGGTCGAAGCACATTCGGCCCATAAAGTCAATCAAATAGAAACAGCCCAGGCGCCTTATTGAAATAGTGTAGATTCGGCCCAAGCGATGGGCTCAATTAACGACCTTATTTGGCCCAGCCGTAGCGAATAATAAACCGAAATGGGTCCGGCCCATTCTAGTTAACTGTTGTCCAGCCATTGGCCTATTAACGGGGTATTTCAGCAATTTCCTCTCAAACCCCTAAATATAGTCCTATATCGGCTACTATAAGAAGAGAACCTCCATCCTCTGCTATAAAAAGAAGGCTATTCATTGCGGAAAAGGTATACCTTAAGCACTCAAGCTTCTTCTTCCTTCTAAAATAGTCTTCTCCAGAGACTGACTTTACCATCGGAGGGGGTTCTCCTGGGCCGAAACCCAGGACCCTCACTGGTTGGTCTCTTCCTCTCGCAGGAGTCTCGGCTGCATTCTTCGCCAACCTCTTTGTCTGGGTCCGTCTCGGCAACTGGTCCTTCGGTTCACATTCAGATTCTACCCTCGGAATTCATTAGTGATAGCTTCGGCTACATCAATACCTACTGCCTGGCTGATATTTTACCCTTCACCCTCGTATTTCACATACAAAATGTCATATCCAATACGGATGGTTATATTGGAATCGGACCCTACATCTCCTTAAGATGGTAATGTCCAAACAAAGTTAAATAATTATGACATAATCTGATAACATAGATCAAATTATGACAAAGGATTAATATAGATCTAGAAATTAAATTATCAAAGTGTTACATATAAGTTAGAATATATGTTTTTTGATACAAAATAGTTACTTTAAGAGTTATCATGATTATATAGAAATAAAATCAGAGTTAGGCTGATGTCAACAGGTTACAAGACAGAAATATAAGCTCCAAGAATTTTCTTGGAATTTTTTAAATAAATAACAAATTTTTCATCCGTTAAGACTACTTTTTAGAATTAAAAAATTAACAAATAGGTTGAATACTACCAAACAGATTTAGAAAATTACTAAACTTTGAGAACATGTCAAATAGATCATATGTAAAGTGTGGACAAAGTTTCATTAATTTTTAGATTGGTTTGATATGATTTTGTACTCTTGTTTCGATTCTAGAAATTCAACTTAAATAGAATTTTAGCAAATTAAAACAGAGGATAAAATAAATATCAAACGGGAACAAAAAAATTTCGAACTTTACAGAGATGTCAAGGATAATATAAAGGTATCCACAAATTTTGACATGATTTGGATAGAAATAAAGTAAGATAAAAGATCCACAAGTTGGAATTTCAAAACAGTCAAGACAAATTATATAGTCTAAGAATAAAATTATCGAATAAATATAAAAAAAGCTCAAAAATTTATAAAATTTATTGGACATAAATACAACATGTAAAATGGATTTATATCAAAATTTAACTCAATTAGACATCAGACAAAAGAGAACAAACATCTGTAACGCAGATGATCACAGTTGAAAATGAAACAGATTGAACGGGCAGATTGCATATGCTGAGAAAATAATCATTTAATAAATAGTAAAGAAGATCATAATTACATGAAATTTTATTATCATTAAGTATACATACAGATCAAACTTCTTATTAATTGATCGGCTTATGAAAATCTTTGAAAAATATAATTTTTTATACAAAATAGATCATGCTTACAGTTATCTATGTACCTCTTGAAGAAAGATCGGCTCTTAGTTCCCTTATAGATTCCTTGCTATCTATCCATAATTTTTTTCTACACTATGGTGAACTTGTAGGTGCTCATTAGGGAATTAGTTCACTGAACAAATCCAACATGAATCATCGGATGATAATTTACCTAATTGTCAGCCGGCTTGATTCATCGTCATAGTGGCGTGGTTGATCCTTGGACTTGAGACACCAAAGACATCTTATCGGTAGACTTCTGGACTTTGACATTGGCTCACGAATTTCTATCCATGGGATCTCTAATAGTCAAAGATCGGGTCCAGTGGAAGGCCTTCGAAGATGATTGTGTGTTCAATACGAAATCATTCGCTCTCAGGTACCTGGAGAGAAAATGCTCTAGGACAGATCCGCAGGAGTCTCTAATCAGAGCGGACACAATTATACAGCGGAGTCTGATCAAAGTGAATTAACTATCTAGGGTTTGACAGTTGGCTATACCCTAGGTTGACTCGAGAGCATTGTGCGAATGAAGGATTATAGCCATACAGTAACTGTGGACGGATAGGTTCTATGAGTGGGTTGCTAAATCCTATTACCTTCTGAGATCATGCGGTGTTGCATAGCACCCAACTTGATCGGAAGTTCAGTCGAATTTACATGAGATGTTAATTCAATTGAGTAATTAATTAAATATGATATATTAATTAATTACTATAAGTCAATAAAGTGTTATTGGACTTAAAGAGCTGAAAATTGGATTAATAAATGGACTTAGAGGGTCACACATATAAAGATTCTCAGTCGATGGTATTTTAGTAGGTTTTATATTAATTCTTAGACTTTTGTGAAAAGTCACGTCAACTTAATATATATACAGGCCGTATAGAAATCCTGGGCCAAGCTCCAGGAGCCTTTCTCAGCTGGCCGCTCCCCTCTCTCTCTCCTCCTCCTCTAGGCGCCCCTTTCGAGGTGTCGGGCTCATCCCGTCTCCACTGCACGTGCTTCCCCAATTTGGGAATTCTTTGTCTACTTGTCCCAGACATCGTTACAGCGAAGAATTATTAGCGAGGTGTTGATCTGGACGAGGGAGCGAGGATGAACTGCGGGATCAATACGGACGCAAGGACGATATGGACGCGAATTCGAATCTGTGTACGGTGATTTGATCACACCTGGTTTTTCATTTTACCGCTGATTTATTCCGAAACGGATCAGGGGAAACGGGCGGGATCAATTTTTTAAATGCATTCTTCCCGTCCTGCCCGGAACCCAACATTTCCACCCTATCCTTTTAGCACTGTCACGATAGGTTCACTTATTAACTAATTAAGTTATTTAACTAGGTCGAAGCTAAAGTATGTACATTAACCTCGATAAAATACTCCTCGAATATGGACCTTATCCTACTGAACTGATCATGATTGAGTAATCCTTTACTCTTAGATTCTATAGCTTTAGAAATTAATGAGTAATCTATTAATACTGAGATAGATTGTTAGAATCTATCAAATTTCGAAGATGAAATTTCTTTAAGAAAGAGAAGATATTATGTCATGATCCTTTGATCATTAGTCCTTCGACAAGAAAGTACATAGACCATATGGGATATAAGTTCATTTGATAGTAGTATTGCACTATAGATATATTCTCTTGATTTCTTAGAATACTAAGAAGACAATTGTGGACTTGTACTCAAACCTTTTTATGCGATCCTTTAGGCCTTACACTTGATTTTTGATATGGACTACTTCTAGTTTCATGATATGTAGATTTGCTCAGTATAAATAATTTGTATCAAGTCAGGAGTGTAGACAATGTAAGGGTATTTAGGAATTCAACCCATTATTCGATTGGAGATTAGATCTATCTTCTTAAAGTTACTAAATTAGAAGCAAAATATTGATGATCATGTCTTTTGTTGGTCTCCAAAATGTTATAATTATCTGAAGTATGAATGATTCCTTAACTACAAACTATGATGCTAGGACTCATGTATCTCAAGTTCATATCATCCTATCACTATGATCACTAAATAATCTTATATGTTTCACTCTGAAAAATTCTAGTTATGTCATATCCATCGGAGTTAATTGACATACTCTTATAATATTCTAAGTATTTTTTAGAAGTAATTATAAGACTCGATAAGATTGTTATGCTTATGATTCGTCTCCTAATTGTTTTGGCACACACTCAATCTAGTGATTTTATTGGCAATAGTATAATAATTATGAACTATGAAACAACTATATGAGAGTTAGTCATCAATATCTTTCCACCTTATGCTTTTAACTATGTCAGGATAAGTTTATCTATTGACTAATAAGTATGAGTGCTCAAACTGTGTGTGTGATTATCATGAATCATGTATTGTTTAATAACAATAAAATAATTAAAAACTAACGTATGATCGCTAGAAACTTTTGACTAAAAAGTTTCAAAAGAAAGATTTGATCGCTTATCTGTTTGAAACGAGGGAGATATGCGTGTTCTTGATTCCCTCTCTTCAGCCGGCTGAAGAAAGAGAGCCATTTTTGTTCTTGTTCTTGCTTGATTTGAGGATCTTCCTTTTTGCTCTAGAATTCCTTCTTTTCTTGATCTCCACTTGATCATTTGATGCTCATTTTGATGTTCCTTGCAAAAAAATGAAGAAAGGGAGGAGAAAAACTAATTAGAACTAAATAAGAATAGCATCTATTTTAATAAGATCATCAATCATGCAACTAAAATAAGAAACTCACTTGCTTGATCTTTGTTTAAACCCCTATAGCATGTGTGGGATTAGAAAAATACTATGTGAGTGAGTGTGTGAACATGAAGTGGAATGAATATAATGATGAATAAGAAATTAATGAAAAAGCTTTAGATGACCCCTTGAAACCTTGAGTCTTGAATGAATCTTGAAGGATGAAGAATGAAGAGAATGAAGCTTCTTCAATGATTTTTCCACTCTTTCTAACTTGACTTCTTTTTCAACTTGATTTCCAAACTCAAGTCAAAACTATTTTCCCACTTGATTTCTAAACCACTCATTTTCTAACTTTTTCAATGATCAAGGGCTTGGGTTTATATATAAATAGTGTTATAACCCTCACGCGCCTCTGCGGTCTCTTATGGATTAACTTGAAGGAGTTTGAAACCAATCCAATCAACAGAAGAAGATAATCTCGGCCAAATCATCATTATTTATAATTAACTAAAATGTGTCACCCCAGGGAGACATTTTTTAGTTAAATTAAAGATAATGATAATCTACAGGAGGAAGCCAAAAAAAATAGGAAACCTAAAAGGCATCGAGCTAGCGCGACGTTTTTAAGTTAATTAGAAAATTAACTAAAAATCAAATTAGAAATCGAAATGGATTCAGAGACCTAAAAGGCGTCCAACATTAGCGACGTCTTTTAGCATAATTTCATATTTCGATTAAAAATATGAGTTAAAATCAATTTGTCTAATAAACTTAAAAGGCGTCGTAACTGAACGACGTCATTCAGACAATTAATCCAGAAAATTAACTAAAATCAATTAAGGATTAAAAATCAGACCATTTTGGGGTATTATTATATGATATGAAATTTACTCAATATGATGTCAAAATTAGCGTGTCTACAGTTGCCCCATTTTGGCATTGATTTTGCAAGGGAGTGAAATGAAATAGAATGTACTGAAAAGGGAATACTAAGGTGTGATGAGACACACTCTCAATATCATATGCTGAGAATTTTTCTCAAAATGAACAATGAAATAACTTAAAGAGATCAATGGAATCATTCATGTTTGGATGAAGTAGACAAAGGAAATGAAATAAGGTCGATCAACCTCTACGATTGGGAAGTACCCTAGGTCACAAACCCTGCAGGTTTCATCATAGAGAGCGGTTACTAGCCAATGTGGACATGTTACAACCATGATGGAACTTAAAAGGAAACAAGAAATATTTGGGATAAAAAATCTAAGGATAGAATTCCAAGGATATCTTCAAGCGAACCTTAAAGATAATCACGATACTCAATTCAAAATAGAATATTCCATATCATCTCGGGATTTATTTAGATCAATGGTCTGAAATTTAATCAATAATTAATTCTTATCACAATCATTTTAAAATCCTACATGATGCATGTTGAGCTAAAAAAAAATATAAATTAATCAAGGATAATATTGTTAAACTATTATTGATGAGTCAAGATACCAATTCTACAATTCAATGTTAAGTCGAAACTCGTTTGTCCACGCACCGTCTCATAAAAGTAGAACCATCGTCCTCACTAATTAACAATCCAATGGCTTATCCATGCGATTAAGAATCCTTTGGAAATATCATAGTTTTTGTTGAAGGAAAACTCAAATTCCATTTTTATCAAAACCACAAGGTCCTTGATATAGTCTAGTAAATATTTAACATATAGTAAATGCCAATGCAAATCAATTACATAATGGAATACAGGCATAGAGATAAGATAACCGTCTTTTTAGCCACGGTCGGGACTCATTAACTCCCACAGTAGGATCATTTTTTGAGATTTTCAGCTTCATTGTCATTTCTTTAAATTTTCTGCACTCAGAAATTATCAATAATTTCAAACAAACATTCAATTAAGCATCAAACATAGAATTTCGAGCAAATAACAGGAAAATCCTTAAACGCGTCGTGTCGCACTGACGCCATTAGAATATTTTCCTTAATTATATTGAGGCAATGCTTTTAATATCCAACTGTCTTTCTCTCATCATCATGATAGGCAGTATTAGGAAGTAGAATTCTAATAAACTTATTTATGGTAATCACTGAGAAAAAACTTGTCTAAGTCAACACTTTGACGTTGACCATTTCCTTCAATTTACCATATATGTTTTAAGTAGTTTATTTATACTAATCTTCATTCTGAAGATTAACTTGCTTTTGACAGGTACAATACCCTCAAACAATATGATCAAATTCCAAACTTGATAGATGTTACAGACTATAGCTTAGAATTCTTAACATACTTGCCAATCTCAGAGTCATATTTATAATAAAGAGTTTCCTCATAGATTTAGGATCATGATCCACAACTTTGAGCTCCTCTCATTCCGCTATCTCTGATATGTCAAACATATTAGATTAGTCATTGAGAGAATCCAAAAATCTATGATGCTTTCCTATGTGTGTTATGAATGGTTCCAAACATGAAAGATTATCTAATAATCTTATGTTAATTTGTGGATTTAGAATATCTTCTAGTTTTAATAGCTCCTACTGTATTCTCTGGGGATATTTTCCTCTTTATAGAAGACAACTTTCAAAACGATAATTATTCCACTATCGCCTGGCGAATAAATATAATGTCCAAACTCTTTGGACATCTCATAAATTTACACTACTCCATGTCCTTTTAGATCCAACCTCTTTATATCATGTCTTTTCTAAAAGAATAGGACATAACTTGACTTTAATCTACTTAAAGTTAAGTTTTTCTTATAATTCATATCTCATATGAATTATCTTATCTTCATATCTTATATAGACATACTGACTTATTTGGACTTGTGTGTGAAGTATGGACATCTAATGTTCATACTCATATATATACAATTGATATAAAAATTAGGCAAATCTTTTTATATATCGCACCATATCCAATAAGGTGTAATACCTCATTCTATCATATTGCTATGATATACAATGAAGATCAATTGAGAGAGGATACAATTATCTTTTTAATGATTTGTGTGAATACCATATTCAATTATTAATTTCTTTGATCAAATCAAAAAATTCTAATATTCTTTCCATTCAGTCACTTCATATTAACCTTTTATTCTTTAATCTTTCAAATGCATTCGACTGGTACTTCAGCAAGTATACACAGCCGAATCTTTCCAAGATGATTCTATTAACGTAAGTTATTAGAAGTGATTATCTTTGACCTAAAGAAGATATTGGGCTATTTACATCAATAAGTATAAGCACCAAGAATTTCTTATTACACAACTTAGTGTATAATGCCATAGATAATCAGAATTCACACTGTCCTTTGCTATAGGAGACTTGTGAATATTTATCACATGATATGTCACATCAAGAATTTAAAATGCATTGACTATTTATTTAAAATTCTTACATTTTATTTCTAAAATCATATGGAACAACGATTGTTCCTTCTCAGTCAATGTTATTCACTTTTATAATTCTTGATTATTAATAGAACTAAATAATAGTTATTCAGTTTCATTCTGTCTCCTAAAGATATACAAAGAATTACTGTCTCACAGTAACATATGCATCTTTGGAACTATTGTTGAGTCTAACTCAACACTTTTATTTTCTCGATTTCCTTTCGCTTGTCTAAACCTGCACACTATTGCAGATATGAGAATCATTTCCAATATCTCATATTGGATATGCTAATTCTCCAATAGACATACAAAAGTGGATAATAAGAATACTCGAAACTTCTTACAAGTTTCATATTCTTTTGCTTTTACTAATATCCTTATATTGGTTGCAGTGGGAGAACTGCTCCTTCTCACTTTCAGTTGACTTGCCTTTATCCTTCTCAGGTGTTGGTTTGATCGTTTAAGATCTTACCGCTAGCCTTTCTCAAAGGCATACCATGAATATCACTTCTTCTTGGTCTATCCAAATAAAAGATTTCATGATATCTGACTAGGATAGTAGCTATCACTTGGTTCTAAAGACATTTTTCAAAGTCCTCTAGCGAATCTAAATATGAGAAGTATTGGTATCTAGTATACCAAATTTCGGATTAATAGACGACATATCAATTAATAGAAGAAATAATGTGATTTAAGCAGATAGTTCTTATAATTCAATTATGGTCTTTTATCTTAAATTATTTCTCACTATTTTTTGAGGGACTTTATAACCCTGAGGTGTACAGAATGGGAGAGTTCGATAGTCTCCTAGTAGGGATCAGAATCACAATGACTTGTAGTACAGCCTTGTGGATAGCATGGCAAACTGTAATACAATCAAAGAGCACCCACCTCATGGGATTTGCAACTCTTTGCAACATCTGATCATGATTTTGGTCTCCAGAGATTTAATGGCCTTGTGGATAGCACAACAAACCATTAGTTCTGGTCTAAGTATTACCATCGTTACGAGACGGGAATAGATTTACATGCAATCCTTGTGGATAGCACAACAAGGCTACATAGTTCCTCTACCCCGATCAATAGGCATCTTATGCCATAGCCAGAGTCTCTCCTTACAGTTAGATAGGCCTTGTGGTAGCACAACAAACCTGCCTAAGGTAACTTGAGTCATGACTATAACGATGGAGGACCACGCAATAAGTGCTCAACTACTCAAATTACGGTTTAAATTTTAGGGAGGGTTTTAGATAACTTTTATCTTGGTCACCTCCTAGGTGATAGTTTATAAATATATCGTATATATATAACTATATCTAGATAATAGTAATTGATTCAAAATAAAAAACTAATAGCACGTATCAACCATACATATTCATTATGTGGTCATAGACAACACGGTGATTAACTACAGCCACACAATTAATCACCACAAAATATAACAATTATATTCATTAAACATGAACACACATAGGCTCTGGTAATCTCATCTCCTGACACCTTCCTGGTTGCACTTGTGGATCGTCCTCGCCTCTCCTCGGCTGACACGATTAATTACAACTAATATTAAATTTTTGAAATATTTTCAAACACATATTAATTGTCAGAGAAAGCCTTATGGCCAAGTACAATAATGGAGGGAAATAGAATTACATCAGAATGAAAAAGAGAGGGAGACTCATAGGCCTCATTAATTAACATTTAATTATCCACATCACATTCCATAACAATCTACATAATCACACACCATCACATGATATGAAATTAATTAAGTGCATGTCTATGACCACCACAAATTTTAACCATCCACACATGATCAAACACATCACATGAAGGTTAAAATTTTGAAAAATAATAATTTTAGTTTTCTTAAAACTTGGGTATCATTCAAAATTGGATAATTTGAATTTCGAAAATCTCATTTTCTAATCATGCATTTAAACCTAATTTAAAGCACTAAACACATCATCATGTGCACACAAGACTAAAATTAAAATTCTAAAATATTCCATGCATAATTTAGAACAATTCTAAAATTAATCAATCTAACACTTAGATTAATCTTAAATCACATTAACAACAATTATTAATGTGAAATAATCTAACATTTAGATTGAATTAAAAATTCCTTAATAACTCTTATTAAAGAATTTATAATTCCAATATTTATTACTTAACAACTCTTTGTTAAGAATCCATTTACTAAATAATATTTCTCAATAACAATTATTAAGAAAAATTAATTAAAACATTTCTAATCAAAATAAGTCTAACAATTAGACTCAATTAATCTCTTAATAACTTTTATTAAAAGATATGTTTAAGTAAATTAAATCTTTGAAAACATTAATTAAGAGATCCTTAAGAAAATTAAAAGCCCTCCCCACCGCCTGGGACGCGGCCAGAAAGGTCAGCTGGTGATGCCGGCGGCGGCGAAGGCTCCGGCGAGCCCTATCTTCACCGGTCCGATGCCCCTTTTCTCTTCCAACATTTGAAAAAATCAGAAAAATAGGGGGTTCACCACCAGCCACTGGGCACACCTGAGATCTAGGGAATTGGTGGGGATCGCTGGTCATACCAGCAGGCTTATTATCTGGTCTTCCATCACCATGCAAGCCCCTTCCAAGAACCCACGAATCGGTTCTTCATCCCCATAAAGAACATGACAAAGAACACCCAAAATTTGATTTTTCTCCACAGAATTAAATATCAGATATTAAAGTTCATCCTATAAACAAATTCGTGTGCGAGAAAAAAAAATTTACGCATGGAATTAATTCTAGAATATTAATTTCGTCGTCCCGAAATAGATCAAAGAGGAACCTAGCTCTAATACCACTGTTGGGATCTGGGCGGGGCACGACGAACGCAGCGGAAGCAATAAAATGAAATCATGCCCAATGCCCACATATCCATTTTGGAACGAAAATTGAAAATTGGTGGTGATCACATCACCTTGTGTGGATTCGAATCCACGATCGTTTCGGTTCCGTCGGAGCGATACCGCTAGCCGCACAAGCGTCCGGCCTCCAGCGGTATCCACGCGATCCTCCGCGGTAGTTCATCCTCGCTCCCTCGTCCAGATCATTGCGTTCGCTAAAGATTCGCCGCCGCAACGACGTCCAAAAACCCGCGGACGGGAATTCCCAACATTCGGGAATTATGCGCGGCAGAGACGGGACAGCACCCGAGGAATCGAGAGGGGCGCCCAGAAGAGGAGGAGAGAGAAAGGGGGACGGCCAGCCTTGAGAGCTCATAGAGCTTGGCCCAGGATTTCTCAACAATGCGTATATATATTAAGTCGACGTGACTTTCATAAAAGTCTCCGAATTAATATAAATCTCACTTAAGTACCACCGACTAAGAATTATTTTGTGTGTGACCCTCTAGGCCCATTAATCAGTCCGATTTTCAGCCCATTAAGTCCAATAACATTTTATTGACTTACTATAATTAATTAATATCTGATATTTAATTAATTATTTAATCAAATTAACATCTCATTTAAATTCGACCAGACTTCTGATCAAGTTGGGTACCAAGCAACACCGCATGATCCCAAAAGGTAATGGGGTTCAGCAACCGTTTCATGGAACCTGCCCGTCCACAGTTACCGCATGGCTATAATCCTTCATTCACACAATGCTCTCGAGTTAACTTAGGGTATGGTTAACTGTCAAACCCTAGATGGTCAACTCACTTGAATCAGAGTCCACTGTACAATATCCGAAAACACCTTTTCTGATATTGTGTCTGTCTGATCAGAGACTCCTGCAGATCTATTCTAGAGCATTCTCTTTCAGTTACTTGAGAGTGAACGATCCTTTATTGAATACACAATCACCTTCGAAGGTCTTCCACTGGACCTGATCCTTGACTGTTAGAAATCTCGTGGATAGGTATTCGTAAGCCAGGGTCAAAGCCTAGAAATCCACCGACAATATGTCTTTGGTATCTCAAGTCCAAGGACCAACCACGCCACTATGATGATGAATCAAGCCGGTTGATATTCAGGTAAATTACCATTTGGCAATTCATGTCGGATCAGTTCAGTGAACTTATTCCCAACGAGCACCTGCAGCTTCACCATTGTGTCTCCACACAAGTGACTAACGAGATCAGTCACCCTCATCATATGAGTTAGAATAACATGTACTAGTCTTCAAACATCCTACAACTAGGAACAATTAAGAATATATATTTATAAGTCATCGGTCTCATTATTATGATCTTATCATAATCCGATAACTATTGCACACATTCAAGGACTTCATTATGCGTACTTATAAATACACCAATCTACATAATGAAATATTTGTCATTTATTAATGAACTAGATTGTAATAGGTGCTTATGATTGGCTTAGAGGACACCTATATCCATCAACTGGCAACCGAACCCTCCTTCTCCTGTTCTCCTGCTCATTTGATATGCAGGAACATGGAGGAAAGGGGCAACGGATCAAAGGGAAGGGCCTACTGGAGAGAGCCTCCATTAGCGCCAGGCTTGTTGGCCGACCTCGCTAGCCCCATTAGGGGCGGCGGGAGGGCAAGCGATGACGTCTGGTCCCCCCCCCCCCCCCCGCCGGTGTCGAGCAGGGGGGGGGGGGGGGGGGGGGGGGGGGGGGGGGGGGGGGGGCGGGGACGGTGGCAGCGGCTAGGATGCGCCCTAGCCGCGCGACCCGGTGCGGGTCCTTGCTGGAGCCGGCCCGCCCGGGCGGTCTAGGCCGGACCCGAGCCAAGCCCAGGCCCACTTTAGGCAGCCCTGGCTCGGGCCCAACGCCTTGGCCGGCCCTAGCTGGTCTGGCCCGCCTGGCCACTTTTAAAGCCCTTAAAAACACCAGCCCATTAACCACTTTTTAGTGCACCCTTTTATTTCCCCAAGTTTAATAACAAGATGTTAAATGAAGATATGTTTTAAAAGTGTTTTAAAACTAAAATTTCAATTAACAAGATATTAATTGTAGTGATGTTTTAAAATTGTTTTAAAACAAGAACTCAATTAAATCTTGTTTCCATTGAGCTTTATATTAAAGATAATGATCTTTAATTATTTATTGATCTAATTGTTAGATTAATAAATGATGATATTTTTCATTATTTAATAGTAGCTTAAGCGTTAAATTAATATTAATTGAAAAGGAAATTTGTTATTTCTTTAACAAGGGTTGTTAAAGGAGTGATTATATCTCAAGGACTATTAACAAGAGTTGTAATGACGTTGATTGTTATTGAGAATCACTTAACAAGAGTTGTTAAGCGATTATTTATATCTTGGTGATTTTTCTTGACAATAGGTTGTTAAGAGAAAAATTTTAATTTGGGGATAACTTAACAAGAGTTGTTAAGGCAACATGAATTTAATCTAAGTGTTAAATTACTTGATTTAGAACTGTTATAAATTAATATTTCTTAACAATTGTTGTTGAGAAATTTTATTTAGCAAAGGGGATTCTTAACAAATAGTTGTTAAGGAATTAAAATTAGAGTTATAAATTCCTTTATAAGAGTTATCAAGGGATTTATAATTTGATCTAAATGTTAGATTATTTTACATTAATAATTGTTGTTAGTGTGATTTAAGATTAATCTTAGTGTTAGATTGATTTATTTAGAAGTGTTCTAAATTAAGTATGGAATATTTTTGAATTTTAATTTTAGTCTTGTATGCACATGTTGATGTGTTTGATACTTTAAATTAGATTTAAATGCATGTATGGAAATAAGATTTTTGAAAATTCAAATTGTCTAATTTTGATTGGTACCCAAGTTTTGAAAAAACCAAAATAATTAGTTTTCAAAATTTTTGCCTTTATGTGATGTGTTTGATCATATGTAGATGGTTAAAATTTATGTTGGTCATAAACATGCACTTAGTTGATTTCATATCATGTGATGATGTGTGTTTTATGTGGATCATTTTATGAATGTGATGTGGGTTAATTAATTATTAATTAATGAGGCCTACGTGCCTCCCTCTATCTCCCTCCATTGTTATACTCGGTCATAAGACCTTCTCTTACAATTAATTTGTATTTAAAAATGTTTCAAATTCTATATTATTATGTAATTGATCGTATTGGCTGAGGAGAGGCGAAGATGATCCACAAGTGCAACCAGAAAGGAGTTAAGAGATAAGGTCACAAAAGCCTGTGTATTTGCATGTCTTGAATAATTTAATTGTTATATTTTGTGGTGATTAATTGTATAGCACCAGTTAATTACTGTGTTGTCTATGACCACATAATAACATGTTTGTTTGATGCATGTTTTTAGGTTTTGATTGTGAATCAATTGCTATTATCTAGGTATAATTAAATATATACGATATATTTATAAACTATCACTTAAGATGAAACTAACTTAAAATTGATTAAAATCCCTCGATTCTAAAATATAAGCTGAAGCGCGAGTCATTAAGAATGCATTGCGTGGCTCTCCATTATTATAGCTTTTAGAATTCAATTTAGTTCTGACAATTTCTTATGTTTATCCTAGATCTGTCAGTATTTGATAAAGAAACTAAGAACTATGGTATATTGATACCTTTTGAATGGGATAGAGGAATGATGTAACTATTCTTGCGTTAATCCAGGAGTTGCATCCTAATTTATCTCTTCACGTAATGATGGTAGAGCGTAGACCAGGAATAATGGTTTATTGTGTTTACCTAAGACTATTACTGACCTAGGAGCCGAAATACGATTAGATGTTGCAAGGAGTTGCAAGTACCATGAGATAGTTGCTTTTAGATCATGGTGTGATACTTATGTTTATCCGAGATCATACTATAAGTATAAAATATTATGATCCCTACTAGGAGACCGTCGGAGTCTCTTGTTCTGTATACTTGAAGGTTATACAGTCCGTCAAAAAATAGTAAAAAATAATTCAAGATAAAAGACCATATTTGAATGATAAGAATTATCTACTCAAAGCTTTTTATTTCTTATATTAACTGAAATGTCGTCTATTAATCCAAGATTTGGCATACTAGACGCCAATACTACAATATACTTCTCATATTCAGATTGGTTAGAGGACTCTGAAGAATGTCTTCAGAGCCAAGTCATAGCCGCTATCCTAAATCAGATATCATGTAACCTCTTATCTGACTAGACCAAAGAAAAGATGTACTCATAGTATGTTTTTAAGAAAGGTAAGAGGTAAGATCTTAAACGGTTGAACCAACATCTGAGAATGATAAAGACAAGTCAGCTAAAAGTAAGAAGGAGAAGTTCTCCCACTACTGCAGATAAGGATATAGCAAATGGTAACCATAATATGAAACTTGTAAGAAGTTTCAGGTATTCTTATTATCATATTTTTCTTGTCTATTAGAGAATTGACGTCTCCAATATGAGATGTTAGATATGATTCTCAAGCTCTACAATGGTATGCAGACTTAGACAAGTAAAAAGTAATCGAGAGTATGTAAGGGTTGAGTTAGACTAAACAATAGTGTAACAGTTACATAGGTTACTGTGAGACAGTAAATCTTAGTATGTCTTCAGTAGACTATATGAAACTGAATAATTATTATTTAATTTCATTAATTATCAAGAATTGTAAAAGTGAAAACATTGATTGAAAAGGAACAAGCGTTGCTCCATATGGTTTAAAAACAACAATAGATTTCAAAACAATGAATGCACCATGAATTTTTTATATGACATATCATGTGATGAATGTTCACAAATCTCCTATAGAAAATGACAACGTGAATCCTGATTATCTATGGCACTGTATACTTAGGTTGTACAATAAGGAATTATTGGAGCTTATACATACTGATGTAAATAGCTCAATATCTTCTTAAGGCCAAAGATAATCACTTCTATTGACTTACCTTAATGGTTACCTTTCGGAAGGATTCGGCTGTGTGTACTTGATGAAATATAAGTTGAATGCATTTGAGAGGTTAAGGAATATAAGATCAAGTTGAAATGACTAATTGAAAAGAGTATTAGAAATTTTTGATTTGATCAAAGAAAGTAATACTTGAATACAGGATTCACATAAATCATTAAAAAGATAATGATATCCTCTCTCCATTGATCCCTCATTATACATCATAGTAATATGATAGAATGAGGAATTGCACTTTATTGGATATAATACGATACATAATAAGATTTGCTTAATTTATTGTATCATTGTAAATATGAGTATGGACATTAGATGTCCATATTTTGCATATAGTTCCAAATAAATCAGTATGTCCATATAAGATATGGAGATAATATAATTCATATGAGATGTGAATTATAAGGAAACTTCATTCTAAGAATATTAATATCAAGTAATGTTCTGATCTTGTAAAAAAAGACATGATCCAGAGAAGTTGGATCTAAGAAGGACATATGCAGTGTGTGATATCCAAAGTGTTTGGACATTATATTTATTGGTTAGGCAATAATAGAATGATTATCGTCTAGGAAGCTATCTTCTATGAAGAGGAATAGGTCCTTAGAGAAGACAGTGGGAGCTGATAAAATTGGAAGGTGATCCAGACCCACAAATTAACATTAAATTATCAGATAATCTTTATTTGTTTGGAACCATTCATGACACATATAGAAGAGCTTCATAGATTTTTGAGATTTTCAATGGCTAAAAAGATATGTTTGACACATAAGAGATAATAGAATAAGACAAGCTCAAAGATGTGGATTATGATCTAAAATCTATGAGGATATTTTTTATTATTACAACTTTGGGATTGGCAAGAGGTTAATAATTCTAAGCCATAGTCAACAACTATCAAGTTCGGAACTTGATAGTATTGTTTGAGGGTACTGTACCTGTCAGAAGCAAGTAACTCTTCAGAATGAAGATTACTACAAATAGACTACTTAAAACTTATATGGCAAGCTGAAGGAAATGGTCAAGGTCAAAGTGTCGACTTGGACAAGTTTCTCCTCAGTGGTTATCATGAATAAGTTTATTAGAATTCTACTTGCCAAAACTACCTATCATGATGATGAAATAAAGACAGTTGGATATTAAAATGTATTCTCTCAATATGATTGAGGAAAAGGTATATATGATACAACTTTAAAGCTTTTAGAATATTTAATAAGAAAGTTATAATTTCAAAGATCTGTTTTGAATCAAACTGAAGCCTCTCAAAGTTAGAATAAGAGTTTTGACCTCATAGTCAAATACTAGGTGATCATTAAGAATGACTACGGATTGTGCATGTACAAAGAGGATAGTAGAAGTATAGTCGCGTTGTTTTTGTTTTGTGATAATAACATCAAAGTCATTGGGATTGACATCAGGATGTTACCATCAGTAAAAGTATTATTATCTATGTATTTCTCCATAATAGGTTTAGATGCAACATCCTACGTATTGGGAATGCGAATCTATTAAGATAGATCAATGAGGATGTTACCATCAATTACATTAACCTGTATGTCGAAATATTTGACATGATAAATTCCATAATAAGTCTCAATTGTTGAGACATAGAATTTATTTCTTTAAGAAAAGGTTCCTTGAAGGATACAAGAGAACTTTGATAGTAGAAGTAAAACACATCACTATGCACTTGACAAGTACTAAGGGTACACTCCTAGATGATGGAGAGGATGATTTGAAACCATGATTTGAAACCTGTATGTCAAAATGTTTGACATGATAAATTTCATAATAAGTCTCATTGTTGAGATATGAAATTTATTTCTTTAAGGAAAGGTTTCTTGAAGGATGCAAGAGAACCTTGATAGTAAGAGTAAAACACATCACTATGCACTTGACAAGTGCTAAGGGTGCACTCCTAGATGATGGAGAGAATGATTTGAAACAATGAGGTCACACTAACTCAAATTTCAAATCAGAGTTGGATTTTGCCTTCTTATGAGTAAGCAGTAGATTAGAAGAGTTCCAAGTTAGAAACCACTGCTAACATGATTATAGCTGATACTTTTGATGGAACAGTATGGAGTGGATTAGAAAGATTTCAACCCAGAACTCACTGCTAAAATGACGACGTAAACACATGATACTATTATTAGAACAATATGGATGAAAGAGTTCATCCCTGAACTAGTTGTAGTTCTAAAAGGTTTATGATCTCGTTTCATTGTTGTAGGACAACAGTGGAAGCAGTCAATTTTATGGTAGGGCCATAGTCTCATCAGAAGCTGTAGAACATTATGCGGCTCTTTCATAAGTTCAAAGACAGATGATGCAAATGATATAAAGTAATAGAAAATATTCTATTTGTAGATAATTTAGCAGATCCCCGACCAAGCCTTAGTCGCAGACTTTATGTGAGCATTACCTAGATTTGATGGAGATCAAATGTAAATGTAATTTTTGAGTCCAAGTGGGAGATTGTTAGATATTGGTGTCCTCGAAGCCAATCATAAGGCACCTATTACAATCTGGTTCACTGATGAATGACATTAATTTCATTATGAAGATTGTCATATTTATAATAGTGCATAAGAAGTCTTTGAATGTATGCAATAGTCATCGAATTATGATGAGATCGTAATAATGAGACTGATGACTTATAAACACACGTTCTTAATTGTTCCTAGTCGTAAGATGTTTGAGAAGGACATCAAACATCCAGTAAGACTAGTACATGTTATTCCAGCTCATATGATGAGGGTGACTGATCTCGTTAGTCATTTGTGTGAAGACACTACGGTGAACCTATATGTGCTCATTGGCGAATGAGTTCACTGAACTGATCCGACATGAATGGCAAGATGGTAATTTACCTGACTGTCAATCGGCTTGATTTATCGCCACAGTGGCGTGGTTAATCCTTGAACTTGAGACACCGAAGACATCTTGTCGGTGAACTTCTGAGCTTTGACCTTGGCTTACGAATTCCTATCCACGGGATCTTAAATAGTCAAGGATCGGGTCCAGCGGAAGACCTTCGAAGGTGATTGTGTATTCAATATATGATGATTCGCTCTCAAGTAACTGAAGAAAGAATACTTTAGGATAGATCTGCAGGAGCCTCTGGCCAGAATGGACACAATATCAGAAAATGTGTTTTCTGATATTGTACAACGGAATTTGATCCAAGTGAGTTAACTATCTAGGGTTTAACAGTTCACCATACCCTAGGTTGACTCGAGAGCATTGTACGGATGAAGGATTATAGCCACGTGGTAACTGTAGACGGACATGTTCCATAAGTGGGTTGCTGAACCCCATTACCTTCTAAGATCATATGTTGTTGCTTGGCACTGAACTTGATCGGAAGTCCGGCCGAATTTACATGAAATGTTAATTCAGTTAAATAATTAATTAAATATAGGATATTAAATTGTTATTAGACTTAATGGACTGAAAATCGGACTAGTAAATGGGCCTAGAGGGTCACACGCAAATAGATACTCAATCGATGGTGTTTTAGTGGGTTTTATATTAATTCGGAGACTTTTGTGAAAAGTCACGCCGACTTAATATATAGATAGGCCGTGTAGAAACCCAGGACCAAACTCTAGGAGCTCTCCATGTTGGCCACCTCCCTCTCTCTCCTCCTCCTCTGGGTGCCCCCTTTATGGTGCCAGGTGTCTTCCCGTCTCCGCTGCGTACAATTCCTGAACATTGGGAATTTTCGCCTGCATGTTCTGGAGACTGTTGCGGTGAAGGATCATCAGCGAACGTGCTGATCTGGAGGAGGGAGCGAGGACGAACCGCCGCAAAGGATCGCATGGATACTATTGGAGGCCGGACGTTTGTGCAGCTAGCGACATCGCCTCGACAGAACAGACACGGACGCAGATTCGAATCCACGCACGGTGATTTGATCACACCCATTTTATTTTAGTTTTACCGTTTTTGTTCCAAAACAGATTTGTGGGCATCAGGCGGGATGATTTTATTATCCGATTTCGCTGCGTTCTTCGCTTCCCCCCAGGATCCCAACAAAGGTGACCCTCCACGTTAGAAAGAACCCCGGGAACTTGGTTCTTCATCTCTAGGGCACAAGAGGAGGAGGAACACATGGCTGTTGTGGTTTTTGTCACAAGGGCACACGTTTGGGCCGTCACAAGGTTCAAAAATCGAAAATATAACAGATGCCTAGAATCTAGGAGTTAGTTGAAGTGGACGGCGGTTAACTCTGCCATCCACGATAACAAATGGTAGTCAAGCTTGCCATCAAGTAAATATGGACGATGCTTGGCTTGGCCATCCACACTTGTAGGACATATCCCTGCCGCCCATAACTACTTGACGGCAGTGGACACTATCGTCTAAGGTCTTTTATGACAAACCTTCCCCAAATCTTGTTGATCTTAATGAATTCATTGACATTGACTAATGTGTCCTCATATAGTTGTAGGATGATAGGAAGATCGGTTGAAGTTCAATAAACACTAGAGGCTAATAACTTCAGACATATAGACTCTGAGTTTCTCTTTAAACAAAATAATGAGGAGTATATGCTCTCTAAGTTATTCGATTGGCAAATAATTCCTCTAGTTTTGCATTTTAAATAAAACTTTTATTTCTTCCGTTTAAATCAAACATGCATCATGTAGATAGGGTTTACAACACTTGAATATGAGAGAAGTTCAATTATGGGTTTCGCCTTGAGGCATTGAGTACAATCAATCACTATCACCTTTCCTAGTAATGAGTGCATACCAATGAACATTCGATCATTAGCATTCTGAGTTGCAGGACTAAACCTTTCTCATTTCACTTGTGCTTGAAGTTCTCTCAATGCGACCACTATGCATCCTTGTGTTGAGGTCTCACAGTGCAACACCCGAGGGTCCTACGGACTGTAATTTCATGTTACATTTCCTTTTTTGCTTGAGATCCCCTTCGATCAGATTGCCATACATCCCTTCTTATGTCAAAGCCTCGTTGTGTATCACCCAAGGGTCCTCTGGATTGTGATCTCTAATGGTGTTTCCTTTTCCCCTAACCAACCTTGCAGCCCAAATAGTTCATCACGCATTCATGGAATCCACTTGTTGCTCTAAAAAAAGCTCATCCTTGGAGGGATGTCCAAAATCGGGTTTGCTTTTTCAAAACGCCAATTTATCACTATGTCATCGTCCAGTGCAAAATGGGCGTTGTAGAGGGACATTTGTAGACACCCAATTTTAGACACTCCGATGGTCTTTAATGGCCATCCCTATGTGATTTAGGCCCACACCCCAAGTGTTGTCATTAAGCTCACATTACTGCCATATTATTCAATTCCTCACTTGGTCCAGGATTAGTCCCTGGACGGGCAACTCCAGCGGCCATCCATAAAGACTGGACGGCCATGGTTATTGCCGTCCATTCTAGGGACGACAGACTCTTCCGCCGTTCATTCATACAAACGGCACCCTTACCTGTCGCCCAGAGACCCTGATTTTAATTCAAATTCCCATGGTCCTTGAACGGCAGTCTACCCTGCTACTTGTCATTTGTAAATGGCAGAATTGATCACCGTTCGTTAATATGGATGACAACAGACACTGCCGTCCATTGTGTATTCCCCGGCCAGCCGCATTTGATAGAGATCATATGCGAAGGTGATTCTTGAGTCTAAGTGCGAGATTGTTAGATATAGGTGTCCTCAAAGCCAATCATAAGACACCTATTACAATCTGGTTCACTGATGAATGACATAAATTTCACTATGAAGATTGGCGTATTTATAATTGTGCATAATGAAGTTCTTGAATGTGTGCAATAGTCATCGAATTATGATGAGATCATAATAATGAGACTGATGACTTATAAACATACGTTCTTAATTGTTCCTAGTCGTAGGATGTTTGAGAAGAACATCAAACATCCGGTAAGACTAGTACATGTTCTCAAAGCCAATCCGCTACTGTGTACTTATTCAGATTATTAATAAATGGCAATAATTCATTGTGTGTAATTAATTCGATCTGTGTTTATCGTATCACGATGAAGTCCATGAACATGTGCAATAGTCTTCGGATTATGATGAGATCATAATTACGGGACCTAAGACTTATAAACACATGTTCTTAATTGTTCCTAGTCATAGGATGTTTGAGATAGGACATCGAACATCCGAATAGACTAGTATAGGTTACTTCAGCTCATATGATGAGGGTGAGTGATTCCATAAGTCACTCGTGTGGAGACACTATGCTGAACCTATAGGTGCTCATTGGTGAATGAGTTCACTGAACTGATCCAACTATGAATCGCTGGATGGTAATCACCTCACTGTTAACCAGCTCGATTCATTTGTCACGGTTGCGTGGATGATCCTTGGACCTGAGACTCCAAAGATATCTTGTTGGTAGGTTTCTGAGCTTTGACCTTGACGAACGAATCCCTAACCATGGGTTATCAATAAGTCAAGCGATCGGGTTCAGGGAAATGCCCTCGAAGGTAATTGTGTGTTCAATACGGGATCATCTGCTCTCAGTAGTTTGAGAGAGAATGTTCCGGGAATGATGCGCTTAAAGTCCCTGGCCAGGGCGGACTCTGTAATCGATAAGGAGTTATCGGATTCAGATTAGCGACATCTGATTCAAGTGAATCGACCAAATAGGGTGTAACAGTAAACCATGCCCTAGGTTGATTCGGAAACATTGTACGGATGAAGGATTATATCCGCGCGCTAACCGATGACAGAAAGGTTCCAATAGAGGGTTGTGATAACCCCAGTGCCATCCAGGATCACGCGATGTTGCTTGGCATCCAACGTGATCGGCAGTCCGTCCGAATTTATTGTAAGACATTAAATTCGACTGATTAATTAATATAAGGATATTAATTAATTCAGTGGGTCAGTAAAGGGTTACTGGACTTAATGGGCTATTAACTGGACTGGTATTTGGGCCTAGAGGGTCACACGCAAATGGTTTTCATGTCGATGGATAATCCGACTCGATTTCGGATAAGTCTGGGTTTTTATGAAAAACTGCAAACTGACTTATTATAAAAGAACGGATTCTACGTCCGGGACTAGCAACCCTGACCTAGCCGTCATTCGTTCTTTCTCCCTTTCTCTCTCTTCTGGGCGTACGGTTCCCAACTGCTCCACCTTCCGTTCGACGGGGATTCTGAATCCGCATGTCGCGGCGGATTACGCGCAGTCAGACGGGATCTACGAACGCCGCAGCGAGTGAGGAAGCGAGGACGATCCATCGCGAGGAGAACCGCGTAGATACCACTAGAGGTCGGGCATCTGCGCGACTTGCGGCATCGCTCCGATGGAACCGGAAAACGGACACGGATTCGAATCCGCGCAAGGTAAATTCGATTTACACCGGTTTTATTTTAATGATCGAAACAGGACAGATCCGATCCCGAATAATTTTTTCCGCTGCATTTTAGGATCGGATCCCGACACAACGATCCCAACAGTGGTATCAGAGCCAGGTTATCACTGTGTTTTTGCCGTTTCGGTCTCTAAAATTGTGGTTTTAGAATATAAATCCATGCTGGTAATTATGTTCTTGAAAGATTTATAATCATTAGATGATTACTGCGATGAGATCGCAATTTAAATCTGAAGAAAAATTATTTTTGGGGGTTTTTCGTCGTGTTCTTCGTTGGACGAAGAACGGGGTATTTTTGATAGAATCGGATCCATGAGATGGATCTTTGGGGGGTTTGATCGTTGTGAATGATGCCGGCAGCGTGGAGAGCCAGGAACTGCTGGCCATGGCCTTCCTTCTTCTTCCTCTTGAGTTTTTGAAACCGCTGTGAAAAAAAGGGGATCGAGAAAAAATATTTTTTTTTTTGGAAGGAAAGACACCACCAGAGCCCTTCACGGGCCTGCCCCGGCCGCCGGACAGCGCCGGCGACGTCGCCGGAACCGGCGGACGGTCGCCGGTGGCCGGACGGCGCCGATGCCGGCGCCGGAAGGGAACCCCGTCTGGGGTTGCCGTCGTCTAGTTCCTTGCACAGCAGGGAACCGTTGGGCGGCCCCCTGTCGGCGGCTAGGGGAAACCCTAGCCGCTCGACAAGGTCCAACCCGACTGGACCCTGGCCCGAGCCAGGCGGCTCGAGCCAGGGCCTGGGTCCGAGCCCTGGCTGGGCCCTGGCTCGGCCCTGGCCCGACCCAAGGGTTCAGCCGGGCTGAGCCCCTTTTCAAAAACCCATTTATTTTGTTTTTTATTATTAGTGGCCCTGTTAAATTTGATTTAATTTTATTTTATTATTAAAATTTGATTTTGATAATAAAATTTTAATTTTTTGGGTCCTAATAATAAAATATGAGTTTTTCATTGTCATATTAACAAATGTTGTTAATACTAACTATTAATCTAAGGTGTTAGATTAATTGTTGTATTTAATTGTTAAATAACCCTATAATTATTTGAATCATTCAAATTGAGCATGGAATATTTCTAAAGCCATTATTTTTAGATTTTGTGCATATTTGATGTGTTATTGATTTGCTTGTTTAAATTGGATTTAAATTAGCATGCTTGAATTCAATACTAAATTTTTCGAAAAATTCCAAATTGTCCAAAATTTTGTTTGGTCCCTGGTTTTATGAAACCTGAAATTATTATTATTTTCGAAAATTTTATTTAGCCATTTGATGTGCAATTCATGTGTGGTTTGTTTAACTAAAACACATGGTGGTCATGGACGAGCATCAATTGTGGATGTGGAATGTGATTGTGTGGTTTATTGTTTATTAATAAATAGAGGTCTGCGAACCTCTCCCTCTCATATTCCATTGTACTTCTACCTTCCTCCTTGATGTAATCGCCATAAGGCTTCTTCATTTAAATGATCATGTAATTGAGAATTACGATGTAATTTGATTGAGGCGGCTGCGCGCAGAGCGAGGATGATCCACAACTGCCGACCAGATGAATATGAAGGAGTTCATTTAATTCATGGGTTTGCAGACTCATGATATAAGTTGTTATATTGTGTATGTGTGTGCGTTTGACTGTCTGGCTCAAGTTGTAACGACCCGCCACCCTATAATCGGGGATCCGATTACTAAATGGGTACCAAATCATTAATTTGGAACCAAACCAGGATCTAGTAAGTCTGGGAAATAAATAATTAACAAAGCTAAACATTCACATCACATTGAACTGAAATGAAAGAGCAGGAATTAAAATTATTACAATGCGACTCGATACAGCAAATAATTACATATTCCAACTGAAAAGAAATAATTAAACATACACGCCAGAAATAAATAACAACTACATCGGGGCATACCCCGGAACAACCGCTGAAGACGCTCAACACACGGCCGCACACGCCGCTCTAGGTCTGCTGGGAGTCCTCACCTGAAAACCGCAGGGGTGAGTCTCAAGACAAGACTCAGTAGGGATCCTTCGATCCCCACTGCCCACGCACACACCCACAAGTGCAAAAATATAGCTAACGGTAAGGTAACAAGCACAGAAGTAGGTACAATTCCTAATTCTCAACGTGAAATCACATGCAGTCGAAGTGTATTAAGCATGCATATTTCTAAACTAACCGACAAGGGAACCCATGACTGCCGCCTCGATAGAACACGGTAACCACATAAACAAATGGTGGGAAAAACTTCGACCCGCTGAGACCAAACAGTAACCCCTCGGATAGCACGCTGGCTACCTCGGCGGCTACTCCTTCCCCCAGCAAACACTAACCCGCTGAGACCAAACAGTAACCCCTCGGATAGCACGCTGGCTACTCCGGCCCAACTGGCTCAGGTGGTTACTCCTTCCCCCAGCACGAGTGACACTCCAAAGGTACCACTTCGACACCGGTACAAGCTAGCTAACCTCGGGGTTCACCGGGTGACCCTCTCCACTAGGCGTCACCCCGCCACTGCTCTCGTCAGCGCTGTGTCCCTCCGCACCGACACAGGGTGTAGAACGCTACAACTGTCACTCTAGGTCCACCGAAACAGAAACACGGCACGGTGCGATCTGGTCACAGAAGAAGTCCACGGTCGCACGACACCCAACGTAGTGTCATCCGGTCACGAAGAGTCCATCGTATCGAGTACATTAACAGCATGCATTAACCAACTATCTAGCAGTGTAAACACATTTTACTGGCAAGAATTAGTGTTGTTCTGTCTTGAATCGCGTCTCCCAAGGCCGACGCCATTCAAGCACCCTAAACTGGTTCATGTAAAACAGTCTTCAGAATCAGGCCTTAAAAGGCGTCGACACCAGTGGTCGCCTTTTTAAAAGGCGTCGACATCCTCAGACGCCATTCAACACAGAAATCCAGAAATTTCAGAAAACATTAATCAGGGGTTTTCTGCCTTAAAAGGCGTCATGGTTACCCGACGCTATTCAAATCGCGTCGCCCACCCATGACGTCTTTTATCCCCAGAATCCCCGAACTGATAGGCCCTCAGTCGGGGTGATTTCCGGCCTAAATGGCGTCATGATGGCCCGACGTCCTTTTGAAAGGCGTCGTCCATCCATGACGTCATTTAGCGCCAGAACCCTTAACTCGTGAGACCTCGAACGGGGAGGTTTCTACCCTAAAAGGTGTCGTACTGCCCTGACGTCCTTTCTAAAAGGCGTCGACCAGGCACGACGCCATTTAGCGCCAGAAACCTGGTTCCCTGGTTCGAACCGAGGGCTCTCCCTTAACCCCAAATACCCAGAAAAAGCCCCCAAAACGGAAAAGGGGAGGAAGAGAAGTTGATCCACCATAAACATGCTACAAAACCACGTCCATGAAAACGCCCATATCCACAAGAACACCCCCTAAACATGCTTAATCTAGCCCCCAAAACCAAAGATCTACAACATGCATAGACGG
This sequence comes from Zantedeschia hybrid cultivar, assembly GCA_030544215.1. Classification (NCBI taxonomy): domain Eukaryota; kingdom Viridiplantae; phylum Streptophyta; class Magnoliopsida; order Alismatales; family Araceae; genus Zantedeschia; species Zantedeschia hybrid cultivar. The sequence goes on along the minus strand of JARZZO010000013.1, from coordinate 4,703,798 downwards.
GGGAAAACATGGCTTAAACACGATGTTGTGGGGACCGTCACCCTACCGGACACTCGAACTCCTCCAAGCTTCAAGACGTCCACCCTTCTCGCCCCACGCCGCCGCCGGTACCGCTGTGGTCATCCTTGCTCCACCGTGACGTCGGCCGCCGTCCGGAGAGTAGAACGCCGCAGTGGAGGTGGAGGTGGTAGTGGTAGGAGCTGGGTAGAGGATGGAGTGGAGGGAGAGATGAAATGGTGGGAGGAAAAGAGGGAGGAGGAGGGATCGCCGCTGAGCTCGCTGGAGGGGAAGGAGAGAAAGAGAGAAGGAGAAAATGAGGGAAGGAAGGAGGGCTCGCGGGGTTAACCAGAGACTGGCTAAAACGCGTCAACATCCACGGACGTCTATCAAGTGACGTGACGGCCGCTCTGACAAAAGTCTGAAACGCGTCGTCCTACGCAGACGCCGTTCAGACAACTTGTCAGGGCCGTACTCTGACACACCCAGAGTCGCAGTCCGAAAGGCGTCGTCCCACGCGGACGCCGTTCAGACAACGCGGCAGGGCCGTACTCTTGCGGCCCGAAGCCAGCCCATGTGACACCCACGTGGCAGAACCTAAAACGCGTCTGCAATGGTGGAGGCCGTTCAAACCGCGTCTCGCGGGCTCGACACGAATCATCACAGAGCCTCAGACCCCACTAGGGCTAGAATTGCAGGGTCCGACCCGAAAACCGGATCCGAAAGTCTCGATCCTTACACAAGTCAAACCACAATGCCGTCCATGACCACACTAATGACATGTATGTGATGCGTGTGCTTAAATATTTGCTAGGTTATTAGTATTTATATATATTCGATATATTTAATACTATCACCTAGGATGAGACCAAACTAAATAAGTAAAACCTTCATTACAAACTCTAAGCCGTAGCGCGAGTCATTGAGAATGTACCGCGTGGCTCTCCATCAATATGATTAATAGAACTTAATTCGGTGGTGGCAGATACTATGTGCTTACCCGAGGTTTGCCATTAACTGATGAGAGAACTATTGATCATGGCATTAGATGCCTTTGGATAAGAGTAGAGGAACGATATAGTTATCCACGTGTTTACCCGGGAACTATATTTCTACTTTACTCTGTCACGTATTGATGGTAAAGCTTAGACCGGGGATAATGGTCTACTGTGTTTATCCGGGACCATTAAACTTGGGAGGCGAAATATGATCGGATATTGTAAGGAGTTGCAATTATCATGAGATGATTGCTCTGAGATAGCGGTATGATACTACGTGTTTACCCGAGGTCATACTGTGATGCTTGGAGATTCTGATCCCCACTAGGAGACAGTCGGCATCTCCCGTTCTGTATATCTGAAGGTTATACAGTCCGTCGAAAATTAGTGGGAGTAAAACTAGATAATAAAAGACCATATCTTGTTTTAATTAATCTGAATATCTGCTAATTATCAATTGATTATCTCCTGTAGGCGAGAATGTCACACCATAACCCGTTGCAAGGCATACTTGATGCCAACCGTTTGGCAGGCACCAATTTAAAAAACAGACTGGCTCAGAAACCTAAAGATAGTCCTCAGGTCTGAGCAGATTGCCTACGCCTTGGATAATGAACCTCCTGCTGAACCAACATTGGATGCTATAGAGGAGGAAATGATAGCGTATGAAAAATGGAAGGAAGATTCCACCATGGCCCAATGCTACATGTTAGTCTCTATGAGCAATGAGTTGCAGAAGCAACATGAAGAGATAGATGCTAGATCCATCATGCTCCATTTGAAGGAGCTATTTAGTGAGCAGAGCAGAATCGAACGATATGAGATATCGAAGAATTTGTTCAAGGCTCAGATGGCAGAGGGAACTTCAGTACAGAATCACGTGCTGAAGATGATTGAGTGGGTGGAGAGGTTGGATGCTCTTGGGATTACACTTCCCAAGGAGATGCACACAGACCTCGTGTTGTCTTCACTTCCACCGTCATATGCTCAGTTCATCGTTAATTTTAACATGAACAAGATCCAGGCCACCTTAACTGAACTGCTGAACATGTTGAAAACTGCTGAGGAGAACATTGTGAAGGATAAACCCCAAGTCCTAATGGTTGGTAAGACCAATAGAAAAAGACTTGCAGTCCAAGCTTTTCGAAAGAATAAGAGCACGGTTCAGAGAAAGGCAAAGGTTACCAAGAAAGACAAAGGTAAAAGTGCTGAAAAAGGTGATTGCTTCTACTGTCACCAGAAAGGGCATTGGAAGAGGAATTGCAAAGAATACCTCAAGGACAAGGCTCAAGGAACTGTGAAGCAGCAGGACACTTCAGGTATCTATATGATAGATGTAAACTTGTCAATTAGAGATTGTACATCATGGGTATTAGATACTGGATGTGTATCTCATCTCTGCAATTCTGTGTAGGCACTGACAAGAAGGCGTAAGCTGAGGACCGGCGAGGTGGAGCTGAGACTAGGTAACGGCACAAGAGTTGCGGCGATCGCTGTGGGGACAGTGAAGCTCAAGCTACCATCCGGAGACACATTTTTATTAGATGAATGTTATTATGTACCTAGCATAATAAGGAACATCATTTCTATTTCATGTTTAGATAGAATTGGATACAATTTACATTTTGGGAACAATAGTTGTTCAATTTATTTTGGAAATAAATTAATAGCTTCTGCTATTTTGTCCAATGGATTGTATCTATTGAATGTGTCTCATGATAATTTACATATCGGTTTTTCAATTAAAAGGAGTAAGTATGAAATGAACAAAGCCTACTTGTGGCATTGTAGGCTTGGACACATTGGTGAAAACAGACTCCAAAGGATGCATAAAGATAGATATTTGGATCCTTTTTATTATGAATCATATGCAACCTCTGAGTCATGTTTAATGGGTAAAATGGCTAAGTCTTCATTTAGTGGAACTGGAGAACGAGCCAAAGGCATATTAGAACTCATACATTCAGATGTATGTGGTCCTATGTCAACCCAAGTCATTGGTGGTTTCTCATACTTCATTACATTCACTGATGATTACTCAAGGTTTGGATATATATACTTATTGAAGTATAAATCTGGAGCCTTTGAGAAATTCAGAGAATTTAAGAATGAAGTAGAAAAACAAACAGGAAAGAATATAAAAATCATCTGATCTGATCGAGGTAGTGAATACTTGAGTACTGAGTTCATTAAATACTTAAAGGATAATGGTATCCTTTCTCAGCTTACACCTCCTTATACACCTCAGATAAATGGTGTATCAGAAAGGAGAAATCGCACATTAATGGAAATTGTGCGATCCATGATGAGCATGTCCAAATTACCAGTGTCCTTATGGGGATATGCACTTAGCTCGGCTATGTATATCTTGAACAAGGTACCCAGCAAATCTGTTGAGACTACTCCATATGAGATATGGAATGGAAGGAAGCCAGACCTTAAACATGTTAAAGTCTGGGGGTGTCCTTCTCATGTTAAAAGACATGACGCAGATAAGCTGGAATCTAGAACTGACAAATACAGATTTGTGGGATATCTAAAGGAAACTTATGGATATTACTTTTATCATCCTGGTGAACAAAAGGTGATTGTAGCCAGGAGAGCTGTCTTTCTGGAAGAAGATTATATTCTCCAGAAGGACAGTGGGAGTAAAGTAATTCTGGAAGAAATTCCAGACCCACAAACTGGCAATGGCTCGTCAGATGAACCGTCAGTTTCTGAACCTGTTCAAAATGATACACAGGAACCTCGTAGGTCTGAAAGAGTACTGAAACCACCAGAAAGATATGTGGGACATATTAATTTGGATGGTTCAAGAATACTCTATAATGAGGATGATGATCCTAAGACTTACCAGGAGGCCATTGAAAGTCCAGAGGCCGGGAAATGGCGGGAAGTCATGAATTCTGAAATACAGTCCATGTACATCAACCAAGTTTGGAACTTGGTAGATTTATCCGATGGTATAGTACCTATCGGCTGCAAATAGATCTTTAAAAGAAAGATCGGTGCAGATGGATGTATTGAGACTTATAAAGCAAGATTAGTAGCGAAAGGCTATCGTCAAAGACAAGGTGTTAACTATGACGAAACCTTTTTACCTGTTGCTATGATTAAGTCTATCAGAATTCTTCTCGCCATTGCTGCCTACCATGATTATGAGATCTGGCAGATAGATGTGAAGACTGCATTCCTCAATGGAAACCTTGAGGAGGAGATGTATATGATACAACCAAAATGATTCACATCCAAAGAATCTCCAGACATAGTATGCAAGTTGCAGAGGTCTATTTATGGACTAAAGCAAGCATCCCGAAGCTGGAACATAAGATTTGATGAGGCAATCAAATCTTATGGCTTTATTAAGAATGAAGATGAACCCTGTGTATACAAGAAAAATAGTGGGAGCGCCATCACATTTCTGGTTCTTTACGTTGACGACATCCTACTCATTGGGAATGATGTAGGAATGATGTCATCAGTAAAGATATGGCTATCAAAGAACTTTTCCATGAAGGATTTGGGAGAAGCATCTTACGTATTAAGAATACGGATCTATAAAGATAGATCAAAGAAGATGTTAGCTTTAACCCAATCCATGTACATAGAAACCATTGTCAAAAGGTTTGGCATGGAAAATTCCAAGAGAGGTCTCATACCGATGAGACATGGAATTTCACTCTCTAAAGGTCAGTCTCCCAAGACACCTGAAGAGAGGGCTGTGATGGATAAAGTCCCCTATGCTTCTGCCATAGGGTCCATCATGTATGCCATGCTATGTACCAGACCTGGTGTAGCATATGCTCTAAGTGTTACGAACAGACATCAGGCAGATCCAGGTGATGAACACTGGAAGGCTATGAAATGCATCTTTAAGTACTTGAGAAGGACTAAGGATCTATTTCTAGTCTATAGAGGAGGAGACTTAAAGCTGCAAGGATACACTGACTCGAGTTTTCAGTTTGATCCTGACGACAGCAAGTCAACATCAGGTTTTATTTTCACACTCAACGGGGGAGCAGTGAGCTGGAAAAGTTCCAAGCAGGAAACCACTGCTGATTCGACAACAGAAGCCGAGTATATTGCTGCTGCTGAAGCCGGCAAGGAAGCTGTATGGATGAAGAAATTCATTGGCGATCTTGGTGTGGTGGAAAGCATATCTGGTCCCGTCCCACTGCTGTGTGACAACAATGGGGCGATTGCTCAAGCGAAAGAGCCGAGGTCTCATCAGAAGTCGAAGCACATTCTGCGGCGCTTTCATCTGATCAGAGAGATTATAGCTCGAGGAGATGTCGTGGTGGAAAGAGTTCCCTCAGCCGACAACATAGCAGATCTACTTACAAAGCCTTTGTCTCAAAATGTTTTTGAGCGTCACTTAGAGAATATGGGTATTCTGTATAAAAGTGATTGGCTTTAGTCCAAGTAGGAGATTGTTAGTATTAGATGGTCTCAAAGCCAATCCGATACTGTGTACTTATTCAGATTATTAATAAATGACAATAATTCATTGTGTGTAATTAATTCGATCTATGTTTATCGTATCACGATGAAGTCTATGAACATGTGCAATAGTCTTCGGATTATGCTGAGATCATAATTACGGAACCTAAGGCTTATAAACACATGTTCTTAATTGTTCCTAGTCATAGGATGTTTGAGATAGGACATCGAACATCCGAATATACTAGTATAGGTTACTTCAGCTCATATGATGAGGGTGACTGATTCCATAAGTCACTCGTGTGGAGACACTATGCTGAACCTATAGGTGCTCATTGGTGAATGAGTTCACTGAACTGATCCGACTATGAATCGCTGGATGGTAATCACCTCACTGTTAACCAGCTCGATTCATTTGTCACGGTTGCGTGGATGATCCTTGGACCTGAGACTCCAAAGATATCTTGTTGGTAGGTTTCTGAGCTTTGACCTTGACGAACGAATCCCTAACCATGGGTTATCAATAAGTCAAGCGATCGGGTTCAGAGAAATGCCCTCGAAGGTAATTGTGTGTTCAATATGGGATCATCCGCTCTCGGTAGTTTGAGAGAGAATGTTCCGGGAATGATGCGCTTAAAGTCCCTGGCCAGGGCAGACTCTGTAATCGATAAGGAGTTATCGGATTCAGATTAGCGGCATCTGATTCAAGTGAATCGACCAAATAGGGTTTAACAGTAAACCATGCCCTAGGTTGATTCGGGAACATTGTACGGATGAAGGATTATATCCGCGCTCTAACCGATGACAGAAAGGTTCCAATAGAGGGTTGCGATAACCCCAGTGCCATCCAAGATCACGCGATGTTGCTTGGCATCCAACGTGATCGGCAGTCCGTCCGAATTTATTGTAAGACATTAAATTCGACTGATTAATTAATATAAGGATATTAATTAATTCAGTGGGTCAGTAAAGGGTTATTGGACTTAATGGGCTATTAACTGGACTGGTATTTGGGCCTAGAGGGTCACACGCAAATGGTTTTCAAGTCGATGGATAATCCGACTCAATTTCCGATAAGTCTGGATTTTAATGAAAAACCGCAAACTGACTTATTATAAAAGAACGGATTCTACGTCCAGGGCCAGCAACCCTGACCTAGCCGTCATTCGTTCTTTCTCCTTTTCTCTCTCTTCTGGGCGTGCGGTTCCCAACTGCTCCACCTTCCGTTCGACGGGGATTCCGAATCCGCATGTCGCGGCGGATTACGCGCAGTCAGACGGGATCTACGAACGCTGCAGCGAGCGAGGAAGCGAGGATGATCCATCGCGAGGAGAACCACGTGGATACCGCTAGAGGTCGGGCATCTGCGCGACTTGCGGCATTGCTCCGACGGAACCGGAAAACGGGTGCGGATTCGAATCCGCGCAAGGTAAATTCGATTTACACCGGTTTTATTTTAATGATCGAAACGGGACAGATCCGATCCCGAATAATTTTGTTCCGCTGCGTTTTAGGATCGGATCCCGACACAGCGATCCCAACACTTCCAGCTCATATGATAAGGGCAACTGATCTCGCTAGTCACTTGTGTGGAGACACCATAGTGAACCTGTAGGTGCTCATTGGGGAATGAGTTCACTGAATTGATCCAACATGAATCGCCAGATAGTAATTTACCTGACTGTCAGCCGGCTTGGTTCATCGCCATAGTGGCATGGTTGATCCTTGGACTTGAGATACCAAAGACATCTTGTTGGTGAACTTCTGGGCTTTGACCTTGGCTCACGAATCCCTATCCATGAGATCTCTAATAGTTATGGATTGGGTCCAACGGAAGACCTTCGAAGGTGATTGTATGTTCAATATAAGATCATTCGCTCTCAGGTAACCGGAGAGAGAATGCTCTAGGATAGATCCACAGGAGTTTCTTGGCAGAGTGGACACAATATCAGAAAAGATGTTTTCTGATATTGTACAGTAGAGTCTGATCCAAGCGAGTTGACTATTTAGGATTTGACAGTTCATCATATCCTAGGTCGACTTGAGAGCATTGTGCGAATGAAGGGTTACTAACCCCATTACCTTCCAAGATCATATAGTATTGCTTGGCACCCAACTTGATCGGAAGTCCGGCCGAATTTACATAAGATGTTAATTCGGTTAAGTAATTAATTAAATATAATATATTAATTAATTACTATAAGTTAATAAATTTTTATTTAGACTTAACAGGCTGAAAATCGGACTAGTAAATAGGCCTAGAGGGTCACATGCAAATAAATTCTCAGTCAGTGATGTTTTAGTGGGTTTTATATTAATTCAGGAACTTTTGTGAAAAGTCTAGCCGACTTAATATATAGACAGGCCGTATAGAAACCCACGACCAACCTCCAGGAGCTCTCCATATTGGCCGCCCCGCTCTCTCTCCTCCTCCTCTAGGCACCCTCTTTATGGTGCCAGGTGTCTTACCGTCTCCGCCGCGCGCAATTCTTGAACGTTGGAAATTCTCGTCCGCATGTTCTGGACACTGTTGTAGCAAAGGATCATTAGCGAACGTGCTGATATAGACGAGGGAGCGGGGACGAACCGCCACAGAGGATCGTGTGGATACCGTTAGAGACCGGGCGTTTGTGTAGTTAGCGGCATCGCCTCAATGGAACCGACTCGGACGCGGATTCAAATCCACGCACAGTGATTTGATTACACCCATTTTTTTTCAGTTTTACCATTCTGGTTCCAAAACGGATCTGCGGGCATCAAGCGGGATGATTTTATTATCCGATTTCGCTGCGTCCTTCGCGTCCCGCCAGGATCCCAATGAAGGTGATTAAAGTGCCCCTCCATGTTAGAGAGAACCCCAAGAACTTGGTTCTTCATCTCTAGGGCACAAGAGGAGGAGGAAGCCATGGCTGCTGTGGTTTCTGTAACAAGGGTACACGTTTGGGCCGTCACAAGGTTCAAAAATCGAAAATATAACAGATGCCTAGAATCTAGGAGTTGGTTGAAGTGGACGGCAATTAAGTCCGCCATCCAGGATAACAAATGGTAGTCAAGCTTGCCGTCAAGTAGATATGGACGATGCTTGGCTTGGCCATCCACACTCACAGATGTCCATATCCCTACTGCCCATAACTACTTGACGGCAGTGGACACTACCGTCTAGGGTCTTTTATGACTGACCTTTCCCAAATCTTGCTTATCTTAATGAATTCATTGACATTGACTAATGTGTCCTCATGCAGCTGCAGGATGATAGGAAGATCGGTTGAAGTTCAATAAACACTGGAGGCTAATAACTTCGGGCATATAGACCCTGAGTCCTCATGCAGAGTATATGCTCTCTAAGTTATTTGATTGGCAAATAAATTCCTCTAGTTTTGCATTTTAAATAAGACTTTTATTTCTTCCTTTTAAATCCAACATACATCATGTAGATAGGGTTTACAACACTTGAATATGAGAGAAGTTCAATTGTGGGTTTCGCCTTGAGGCGTTGACTACAATCAATCACTATTGCCTTTCCTGGTAATGAGTGCATACCAATGAACATTCGATCATTAGCATTCTTAGTTGCAGGACTAAACCCTTCTCATTTCACTTATGCTTGAAGTTCTCTCAACCCGACCATTATGCGTCCTTGTGTTCAGGTCTCGCAGTGCAACACCCGAGGGTCCCACGAACTATAATTTCAAGTTACATTTCTTTTTCTGCTTGAGATCCCCTTCGATCGGATTGCCATACATCCCTTGGTGTGTCAAAGCCTCGTCGTGTATCACCCGAGCGTGATATCTCTAATGGTCTTTCCTTTTCCCCTAACCAACCTTGCAATCCAAATAGCTCATCAAGAATTCATGGAATCCACTTGTTGCTCTCGAAAAAGCTCATCCTTTGAGGGATGTCCAAAATCGGGTTTGCTTTTTCAAAACGCCAATTTATCACTATGTCATCATCCGTTGCAAAATGGCGTTCTAAAGGGGTATTTATAGACATCCAATTTTAGACACTCCGATGGTCTTTAATGGACATCCCTATGTGATTTAGGCCCACACACCCCAAGTGTTGTCATTAAGCTCACATTACTGCCATGTTATTCAATTCCTCACTTGGTCCAGGACTAGTCCTTGGACGGCAACTCCAGCTGCCGTCCATAAAGGCTGGACGGCCATGGTTATTGTCGTCCATTCTAGGGACGACAGACTCTTCCGCCGTTCATTCATACAAACAACACCCTTACCTGTCGCCCAGAGACCCTGATTTTAATTCAAATTCCCATGGTCCTCGAACGGCAGTCTACCCTGCTACTCGTCATTTGTAAATGGCAGAATTGATCACCGTTCGTTAATATGGATGACAACAAACGCTGCCGTCCACTGTGTCTTCCCCGGTCAACCGCAGTAACCCACGTTCTCTGCCAACTCCGGCTACCACCCTCCACTACTCCAACATCCCTCCACTCCATGCAACTATCCAGACTGTGAACCATCCCCCTTGACCTTCTCCCATTGGTCCATGATAAAAAGATGGGGATTTAGACCTCAAAAATTCCCTATGTTTCACCCCCATCTATAAATACTCATGGGTGTCGCCCATGAGAGAGGAGTTGGAGCTGGGAGGTCGGGACGCCGCATCTAACTCGAGGGAGTTCTCAATGGGACATCCACGCCACCAAGGAGGACACGGGCTTAATTTTTCCAACCTCTCTCCCTTCGTTTATTAGTCCATTTAGCATATTCTTCGTCACCCTCCCTCCCAAACATACAACTGGTGCATCTACTCGCCAACTTTTAATTTAAACTCAATTTAACATGAATAGTTACTATATTGCGTAGGGCTAATTGGGTCTCTCTTGTGTGTTTCTCTTGCAGCAACTATCTAGGAATTAGAGTTCGAATCCCTTCATCTCAGTCGGCTGGAAGAGGGGGGGGGGAGAAGAAGGACCCGCATCCTCACTTCTGCACAGCACAGGAATGGTAAGAATGCTCTTGGCAATCACTTGAATTTTTCAATTCACCCGTGTGTTAGTGTGTAGCGCTCGCGGGTTCCCTTGGACAGCTCAATGGCAGCAGTGTCACAAGGTGACACGTAGCTCGAGGCGCCGCACGGAAGGGAGGGCGTCTACAGCGTCTACTTATATGTCTTATTATTTTATTCTTTTACGTGATTTTAATTTTTAATTCTTATAATTTTTTAATATTCTTTATAAATTCATACAATCTTCATATTTTTTTATAACTTTGTACAGCCTTTGAATCATCCTTAAAAAATCTCTCTCTGAAAAGCTTGAGGAGGATATTTTAAATGATTTTAAAGACTAATCAGAAATATAAAAGTTGCAAGGACTTATAATTTCAATATAAACCTCGGAAAAGTAAAAATCTTTCTTTATACATAAAATCGGTTTGGAAGCGAAATCAAAATTTACAGGAATGTCGGCGGGGGGACAGGAAGGGACCCGGAGGGCAGCTACCAGGGTGTACTTTTCAACCGGCTGAGCCGGTGCGCGGGCCCACCCGAACCTGTGGCATAAATGATGGGAAAGCTGCGCCACGCGATCTGGTCTCGTGGGCACGTGCCGGTGCGCCGACAACGTCCTTTCTACAGCGGCTGGAAGCAAACGGAGCCCGCAGCCGACGAAGAAAAACCGGCGTGGGACGGAACGGAAAACCGGCTTCTTCAACGGTCGTTCCGCGATCTACGGTAGAATGCACAGCCCCGCGCGGGGGGCGCGCCATAACTGTCGACCAAGAGTTATATTTTAGTTTTTCAGGAAGTTTTTATAGAATTTATGTTTTTAATTCCTTTTGATCTCAAATTTTAAATATTTCTAATAAAATAAAGGAGAGATGGATCCTTGGGATGGCAGTGATATTTGATAATCTGATTGTTCGCTGTTTTGTTAGTCTAATAGATGATTTTTCAAATATTCAGATAGCATATTATTGCCACGAGAAAGACTTACTGTGGCAGTGTTTTCTTTTTAAAACAAAATAAAAAAAATTAAGTACCCTCGAATATGTCCTACCTGATGTTCAATCTGATCTCTGACCGGATGACCTTAAAAATTTTGACTAAAATTAAAAATTGACTCAAATAAACTATAAAAAGTATTTAGGGTTTTCCTAACAAAGATTAGATTAAATGATCATATAGGTCGTTTGGGCTATAAAACTTTTTCAAAAAAAAAAATTAATGAAAGCATTACCAGGTGCTGTAGAACTGTAAGTCTTTTTCTTATTGCTACCAATAGATTAGCAGATGAGGATACAAATAAATTTAATTTATTAATAACTATAAAATTGGATCGTAATATAATGGTTAATTATTCGGTAATCTAGTCATAGCCACTTGTTTGTGGATGGTGTTATAAAGTGATTTGTAGACACGACATAAGTAAATACTAGTCTGCTGCATAGATTAACATCACTGATAGATAGATAGTAGCTCCTACAAGTTTTCTTTCCCTTCTTTTTCTAATAATCTGAGGTGGATTCTTTTAAGGGACTCAAAAAGTTTGAACGACATCTCCACATTGTAGCTTTAATTTAATACTTTTCCTCTTCACCACTCCATCTATACATGCATCCCACGCTTTAGACCTAAAACGAGTAGCTAAAAATATGATGAAACTATGCAAAATCATTGTCTCTTAAACACATTCTCATTATATAAAAAATAAATAAATAAATAATAATTTTTGTATTTCTTCACGTTACTATAAAATTAATGAAAAAGGTCAGAAAAGGTCTTTTGGGTACCATACTTTTTATTTTTTGCCCTACCTAATTATAGAGAAAATAGGATTGCTATAATTTCTTTCAAATTTAAATGATCTTTTTTCTTTAAGGACGTATTTGGCAAAACTTCTACTTGAAAATTATTTTTGACTTCTACTTCTTACATAGAAATGAGTTGAGAGAGAGAGAGGTTATAATTAATTTTGATTTATTAACAAAGTCAACTCTCTCTTAACAATCTTACTTTTTCTCCGATCTTGAAAATTTCCCACTTATAATTTTTGGTTGGAAACTAAAACACAATAAAAATATCACATAAATGACTTTCAAGATCTAATAATTTTTATAAAAAATAATTAAATTGAAATACAAAAATACTTCCAAATAAAAGTTACGCCAAATACGGCCTAAGACCCACGTGATCAAAGTATCGGACAATTCACACGATCCAAGGCCAATGGAATGTCATAATATTTTTCCTCAAATAGACTATATATTTTTAATACTAGCACATAATTGATACTCAAATGGATACTATTTCCTATTTAAATGGCAACTTGCTGAATTGGAGGGATACCGTTACCACACAACGGTAATTTAATATCTATGTTTTAGTAGCGAAAAGGCCAAAAAAAGCAAGTAAAGTTTAAAACTTTACATGTTAAATCTTAATTGAAAGAGAGGAGGAGACAGAAGTGACAAGAAACGTTTCAAATGAAAAATTCCAAACGGTCCTTTCGTCTTCCATTTTCCCTTTGAACGTCCGAAGCGCCAAAAAGGAAACGGCACCTCGACCGCCCAATCACCGCCGTCTATTCAGGTGAACCCCAAAGATCAAAGGTGCATCCCCAGCGTGGTGCTTCCGTGGACGGTGGTGATGTTCTCCCCTTTTGTCTCGTTCGGTGTCACCTTTTGTCCTGGGGGAGGGAAACGAGGCAGCGCCCATCACACTCACCGCCCCGTAAACGTAGCAAGGTCCGACGGGGAATTTTATTTTTTTCCTTTTTTTTTATGATAAGGAATTTAGCACACACGTACTAAGGTCTAGAGGAAGTGTGAGCATTCCTAGATTCTAGTCAAGTAGATATCTCAATCTTAATATCTTTTTTTCAAAATTATCAAATTTCAGATTCACATCCCTCTCGAAGATTAAATGTGAGTCAAATAAGCTCTCATCTGGTGCGAACTTGGAAGGTGGGCAGGGATTTGGTGTCTAATACTCCGTTGCAAATTGAGGAATGTTAATAACTCTGATCAGAAATGTTAACCTATCACATTCTCTAAAATATGGTGCACCAAATTTTCGTGTTTGCACTCTTAAAAGTTTTCAAAAATATAACCTTTTCAATTAATTCTTTTCAAACTCAAGTAAAATTAGTTAGAAAATAATCTTTATATTTTCAAAATATTCACTTTTTTTTTTTTCAAAATATGTTTTTCTCACATCTTTGTATGAAGAATTTCTTGAGTTCTTTTTCTTTCGAAAGAAACACTTCCCATCTACTTCTTGGAAAAATGGTGAAAATGCAAACACCCAAATTGAGATGGTCTATTTCTTATTTTATACACCGTTCATATTTGACTTCATTTTACTGACTCAATCAAAATGAGTGGAATACAAATGGTATAGAAGAAATGGAGAATCTCAATCCCTTCTCATGATGGGAGACAAGAGGGCAAGTGAAGTTTTCGATTTTTTTCTTATTCTTAACTGGTTAGATGAGGTAAAAAATAAATGATGTAAAGAAAGTGGAGTAAACAATCTTAATCTGATCTAAAGGTCGAACAATGACGTTAAGATCTCTAATTCAGAGAGTATCAAATTTAAACTTTACTTTATATATGGCTCGACTACTTCTCAAATAAAAAGGATTTGTTTTCAAAGTTCTTAAGTAATTTTTTAATTTTAGTATATTTTTTATCTAATTTGAGAGAAAATTTGATATGTATAATATGAACCCCATTATCTCTCTTCGTTGAAATGGGGTCAATGCACGTTTACTCGTCCACAATTTCTTTGACAATATTTCAAATAAAAGTAGAATGACCTACTCTTCATCTAATGGATGCAAGTTATCTTTCAAATTAAATGTTGAGCCAAAAATGCCCAACCAAGCCAACGCAACTCCCTCTCTTGCTAAGCTGTTGTCATTTAATGCTATAAGAAACATCATCATTCCTTCTTCTTTATAATTTGGTAGACATTGCTAATCATATTGCACACTTAAACATAACACCATACTCAAATATTTATGTCCAACCTTTTATTTTAGTGATAGAGATTTCTTAGAACACTTGTCTATATGTTAAGATTCAATAAATTTTAGTTATATCTTTAATGTTTTACATAAATTTTAATACTTATATTTTATTATATATATATATGTATAATTATATACGAATGTCTATATATTAATGTACTGTTCGTGTCCTCATGTATTATGTTTAAGATATTACCGTGTCCGACATGTGTCCATATTAACATTCGACACTAGTGTCAATGTCCCACGAATCATAGCTTCCTCCTATAGTCAATACCTAAATTTTCAAAAATGACACTCTCTTAACCTTGTTGTCTTTTCATATCTTTGTGTTTTGTTATTTGTTTTAGATACCCATAAACGGATGTCTTATTATGTGTAAAGCAACATTGAGGAAACAAGTCTCTCCCCCAGTCTCTTGTTTAGCTGTTTTCATTCAATGTCATGCAAAACATCATATTTCAGTAGTTAATTCAATCCCAATAATAACTTCTTGCACAAATATTGCTTCGAAAACAAAAGGGACATTTTTTATAGTCCTTTCCCCCTTCCAAAGTAGCATTTAGTGCCAGAGCATTTAGTGACAAGGAAAGTCAAATAATTACTCACGGTGAAAGGGAACAAAAATGTTACACTAGGAACTGTTTCGTGAATCGATTCTAATGGTTAGATTATTTTACTTTTAAAATCATTTTTAAATGGCATTCCTTCATATTTATAGCACTTTCTTCTTTCGAAGACGGCCCTATTTTAACTTTTTGATAAGGTAAAGGTGATTCTACCAGTACAAGAGATTTCTACCATTTATAATAGACTAATGTTATTTTGAATACTATGTTTCTTCTCTAGATTAGACTCATGTTCAGTGCATGGAACGTAAACAAAAGATTTACTAAACCAAGGTAAATCCATTCTACATTTTTAGTTACCAAACAATATTTTAAAAATTTGGCATAGTTATTTAAAATCACCTTTTTAAATATATTTCTTAGATCAATCGTCAAACGCTGTTGTAGAGTCATCATCATAACTAGGAGTCATGATCATCTCAGTGTTTCTATTTTATAGGATGTTTGGAGAAGTTTTTCTACTTCTTTTATCTGTCAAATTTAAAATTTAGAGTAACAAGGAAATGTGTTTTGCAACATCTTTCTTAATTTTTAGGATGACATCCAACCTTTCATTAACATTTTTGAAAAAAATAATCTAAGAATTATTTTATTTTGAAAAAAATTTCTCTCTTTCTAAACGTTTAACTTTGTCTCTCCTCCACATTTTCCTCTCCCTTTGTTTGTTTTGGGCACATTTAAGCCGTGTTTGGTGCAGTTTCTATTTGGAAGTACTTTTGTATTTTCATTTAGTTATTTTTTATAGAAGCTATTAGATCTTAGAAGTCATTTATGTAGTATTTGACTTGTGTTTTGGCTTCCAACGGAAAATTATAAGAGGGAAGCTTCCAAGATCGAAGAAAAAGTAAGGTTGTTATGAAAGAGTTGACTTTTGTAACAAATTAAAATTAGTTATAACCTCTTTCTCTCAACTCATTTTAGCTAAGAAGTGGAAGCCAAAAATAACTCTCAAATAGAAGTTTTGCCAAACACATCTTTAAAATTCATATTTTGAGGAAAAAGTAACAAAACTCCACTACGTTTCCCTCTTTTTCCCTACACTTTTCTCTCTCTTTCCACCCGTCTCTTTATCCGTAGAACTCTCTAATAAGTCTCTCTTCAAGCTGTCTTAAAAACAAGAACAAAATTAGCCATAAATAAAAGTAAAATAATTAAAAAACAATTTTAAAAATTAAGACATTTTAATAACATAAATTTTTGATAAAAATAATTAAAAATACTCTCAAATACCCATTATAAGTTAGAAGGAGAGAAATATACCAACAGTACACTGTTTTACAGGAGAGCCATATACCTAGCCGTTTATAGAATTTTTTTTTTTCCCTAATGAAACCCTCATGTAATTTGGTCTCCAAATGTACCAAGGAGAAAGCAGTGTATAACTGTACATTTATGAGTAGAGACCACCGAGGTCCTGGCCCTTCCCTGCCTAGAACAAACAGGGGCCTCAGCTACTCCTCAATCAGTGTTTTATTTCATGTCAATCTT
The DNA here is from genome assembly GCA_030544215.1 of Zantedeschia hybrid cultivar. Lineage (NCBI taxonomy): Eukaryota > Viridiplantae > Streptophyta > Magnoliopsida > Alismatales > Araceae > Zantedeschia > Zantedeschia hybrid cultivar. The sequence goes on along the minus strand of JARZZO010000013.1, from coordinate 4,687,251 downwards.
GCATAAGAGAGGATGGTAACTGTGCAACAAGGGGAGGAAGAGGAGGCCTAGAAATTGAGGAGGAGGGGGGTCCCCTGGACCTGGAGGTTCTTCTTGTTACTCTTCTTCTCCAGGTTCTTCCACCGCTGAGGGGAGGGGCTTCTCTTTTGGCACATCCAGGCTCCACAGTTATACCAAGCAACACAGAGCTCGGCACCCTGTTGTCCCCCCAGCCAAAGAAGGCAGTGGGGTGGATGCGGCCAGCCTCGCACCCATCACCACCATTCTACTTCTACTGTAGTCTGTCTATTTAAATCTCTCTCTCTTTCTCTCTCTATCTTGCCTCGTGTGGTAGGGAGAGACAGAGTGAGGGAGAGAGAGGTTTGATGGGGGCAATGAGGGTGGAAAGAGGAGGCACCCACCTCCCTTCCGCCTCTTCTGGTTCCTCCCTCCGTTGCTCCATCACTGTCTGCTTCCTCTCTCTCCTCTTCCTCCAAGCGTCCTCGGCCGGGTCTCCGTCGGCGTCAGGGCCACAGTCTGATCATGTGGCATCCCCGTCTGCATTCGACTACGGGGACGCCCTGTCCAAGAGCCTGCTCTACTTCGAGACACAGCGGTCGGGGCGCCTCCCCTACAACCAGCGCGTCGCCTGGCGCGACCACTCCGGCCTCACCGACGGCCTCGAGCAGGGCGTGAGTACCACTGATGACCTTCTTCTTCCGCTGCAGCTATAATGCCTTATGCAGACTGATATATATGGGAATGTGGGATGCTGTGGGTGTCGCTGCAGGTGGATCTGGTGGGGGGCTACTACGACGCCGGCGACCACGTCAAGTTCGGGCTGCCCATGGCTTTCACGGTGACGATGCTGTCGTGGGGGGTGGTCGAGTACGGCGAGGAGATCGCCGCTGCTGGCGAGTACGAGCACGCCCTGGAGGCCATCAAGTGGGGCACCGACTACTTCCTCAAGGCGCACACCCACCCCAACGTTCTCTGGGCCGAGGTATATCTTCTTCCTGTTCTGCTCTTCTTCTTCTTCTTCTTCTTCTTCTTATCGACTGTTGCTGCGGCTGGTTACACAGGTGGGGGACGGGGACACGGACCACTACTGCTGGCAGAGGCCGGAGGACATGACGACGTCGCGGCAGGCCTACAAGATCGACCCGGAGCACCCTGGTTCCGACCTGGCAGGCGAGACAGCGGCCGCCATGGCCGCCGCCTCCATCGTCTTCCGCCGCTCCAACCCGCATTACTCCCATCTCCTCCTCCACCACTCCCAGCAGGTGAGATGAGACCCCTGTCGCTCCCCCAACACCATGGTTACTACTTGGAAGCACACCCTCCTCCTTGAATTGGTACTAATATAATATTGCGCAGCTGTTCGCGTTCGGGGACAAGCACCGGGGCAAGTATGACCGCAGCGTGGCGGCGGCCAGGAGCTACTACGCGTCGGTGAGCGGCTACAACGACGAGCTGCTGTGGGCGGCGCTGTGGCTCCACCGGGCCACCGGCGACGGGTACTACCTCGACTACGTGGTGAGGAACGGACAGCTGTTGGGAGGCACCGGATGGGCCATCAACGAGTTCAGCTGGGACATCAAGTATGCCGGCGTCCAGATCCTCGCCGCCAAGGTATGCCGTCAACCACACCGCACCCGGCCCGCAGTACTGTTTCGCTTTTGCAGTGGTTTGGTTTTGGTTCGCCCCCTTTCTTTATTTAACCTCCCATCAAACACCACCGTCACTAATTACCCCCTGCACTTAATCCATACTTAAACCGGGGCCTGGAGCCGATTCTTTAAAAAAGGAACTTAAAAATTTCACATTATGCAGGGCAGAAAGTATATATATATATATAGAGAGAGAGAGAGAGAGAAAGAGGCAAATTAATCTCGTGATTCTGTCCACCGTGTGATGTGATTACTAGCTTTGGTCTTGGGTTAGGAATATTTACCCATGACTTGGTAAAAAAGAAAAGGAATATTTGCCCATGAATGGTAACTTTCACACCCCATGTGGATCATCACCTCGTGTGATGATTTTGGTGGGGAGGGTTGAAGACTTGAAGATTGGAGCAATTCTGTCCACAATGTGATTGCTAGCTTCCGCTTGGGGTAAGGAATATATATATATATATACTCGTAAAGGGGTAGCTTTTGTGCCACATCTGATAATATTATAATCTGATGGGGTTTCCTTTTCGGACATCTCCATATATTGCTCGCGCTCGGCCCCTTGTGTTAGACGTGGTCGATCCCCAGACGAGCAGAGTAGTGCTAGTATGACTGGAGATTTTACTTAGCTTTTTTATCTCTTTAGAGGAAGGACACAAATTAAGGGATTTCTTTGTAAAATTACTAAAACATGATTAATGATGAGAACATTTCTGGTCTACCTAGCATTTTCTTTTGTAAAAATGGAGATTTTTGGGATTCTGTGAATCCAGATTTTTTTAGTTCTTGTGGACCTTCGATATTTTATGGTCAAAGGCTCAAGAAAAATTTCACATTCTCAGCATTTTTACACTCGAGCCACGCCTAATTGATCTATCAGTTAAGAATCTGAGTTAAAAAGATCTCTCCATTAAATGATCAGCATGGAGGAGATGAGTTTATTGGCAACAACGTGGCCTCCCCCACAATGCTAAATGCGCGCCGACATAAGTGTACCGGCAGAAGTTGGTCCGATCAAGACCTTGGTAGACCTCAACTCATCATTTTAACCTATTAAGTAAATAATTACGACTGTTGTCGAGATCGGTAACAGAATAGTTTCCATCCTAAACAATGATGCATGATGTCAGTCTCGAGGGTTGAAATGGTCCCCCTGGGTTGACTGGGCCAAAGCCATTATATAATATAATGAGCAGTGGACAGTGTTCCTTGCAGTGAAATTTTTAGAAACTGCCAACTCTTCTAGCCACTCGTTTCTTCCTCAAGCTTGTCCTCATGAATTTTCGAGACTTGGTAAGTAAGATTTGTTGATTTAAAGAGTCCGACCAACTTGAATATTGCATGATTAGGTCTGAGTCGGTTTGACTCGCACAGACTCAACTCGATCGAGTCGCACCGTCATGATACGATACGGGTCACCTGAATCAACACGAATCGATCCGGTACGTCAAACAATGTTGATCGTGCGTAGTACCATTTTATCTCCCCTTCTCCTCGGAACTTAAACTCCTAGTACCATTTTTTCCCCCTTCTCCTCTGAACTTAGCTCCTATAGTACATATTATGCCCAAGAACTTTGTTATGGGTATGATGCATGTGGAATCTAAAGTATTCTCTTCACTTCATTTCGCTTCTCTTCGATCAGCTACTGATGGAGAGGGAGCATGACAAGGATGCGCACAGCACACTAGAGCGGTACCGGGCCAAGGCCGAGCATTACCTCTGTTCATGCCTCGGCAAGAACAGTAACGGCACCAACGTCGACCGCACGCCGGGGGGACTCCTCTACGTCCGGCAGTGGAACAACATGCAGTACGTCGCCGGCGCCACCTTCCTCCTCACCGTCTATGCCGACTACATGGCGCGGGCGGGCGGCCGGGCGCTGCACTGCCCCGGCGGCGGCCCGTCCGGGCATGCCGAGCTCCTCTCCTTCGCCAAGTCTCAGGCGGACTACATCCTCGGTGCCAACCCCGTGGACCTCAGCTACCTGGTCGGCTTCGGTGCGAGGTACCCCCGGCGGGTGCACCACCGGGGGGCGTCCATGGTGTCCTACAAGGAGAGCAAGGGCTTCATCGGCTGCACGCAGGGCTACGACGACTGGTACGGCCGCCGGGACGACAACCCCAACGTCCTGGTGGGCGCCCTCGTCGGCGGCCCCGACCACCTGGACAGGTTCAGGGACGAGAGGGGCAACTACGTGCAGACAGAGGCCTGCACCTACAACACTGCCCCCCTAGTGGGGGTGTTTGCCAGGCTGCATCAAGTGGGGAGAAAACACAAACACTTTGAGGATTCCACACCTTCCCATTCTTCTTACTAGTTACTATATATACCTGTATTGCACCACACTTTTGGGTTGGAAAAGAGTGAGATAGAGTTTAAAGATTTCCTAGACCATTCTTTTTCTTTTTCTTTTATCTTCTCTGGCATTGTTTTTTTGGATATTGCAAAGGAAACTATTAAAAGGCTTGTCTTGTAATTACGCTTTTTATGTATACCATGGAAAAAGATATATATATACACCTGTGTTTGTTGGTGATATTTGCTAATATTGCCTTCTTAGGTTAGGTACGGCTGCTCAATTGAGCCACTACAACATTAAGGACTTGTTTGGCAAAACTTTTACTTAAAAGTTACTTTTGACTTTCACTTTCTACATAGAATGAGTTAAGGGAGAAGGGTTATAATTAATTTTAATTTGTTACAAAAGTCAACTCTCTTGTAACAACCTCACTTTTTAACCAGTCTTAGAAACTCTCCTTTTGTACCACGTGAATGACTTCTAAGATCTAATGGTTTCCATAAAAAATAACTAAATGAAAATGCAAAAATACTTCTAAATGGAAATTGCGCCAAACACGGCCTAAATTTCTTAATACTTCCTTTTGCTTTGCAAGGGTGTCAAGTCTGGACCACCGAATTATGTGAAGGAAAATAGTTTTAATTTTTGTTTTCAAGGTTAATATCATATGAATACAAAAATTCCCAAGTTTTATTACATGCCAGAAGATGTGTTCATTATAAGTATCGGATTTCGGTGGTTGGCATGCAAAGACCTGTGGCATTGAAGGATGTCCTACAAAACAAATCGTATAGAGCAAAGAACTTCAGAACATCTTCTCTCGCAGGACCTTCTACATTATGTTAATTAGAAGCCATCCAGGATCATTAGTGCATATATTAAAACAGAAAATCGAGACTATTTTCGTCAAAAAGCTTGAACAAAATTCCAAAAGATTGAAATTCCTGTATTAGGTTGGGTGAGATTTACAATGATCTACATTAAAGGAATTAAATCTTTATATTTATTCATTTATTTAGGTTTTTCTACCACCCCCAAAGAACTTTGACATCATTTAACAGTCCAATAGTAATTTCTACAATCAGAAGGACTTACCAGCTTAAGTGATGAATTTTCAAAGAGCATGTGGTACCATCTGCGGGCCTTTGATGTACAATTAAAATTGAAATCCCAATACTAATTTTGTTTCCTTCTTCAGTATAAGTGACATAATTGGCTAAGTATGCATAGTTTCTCCAAAATCAAGAGGGTTCAAGTCGCAACAATGATGTAACTTTTCTTAATTAGAAATAATTCTGCATGAATATGACTACTTCATACCTATACAGGTGCAACAGTTGTAGCATCTGGGGAATCCACTATAGGGAGTAATATTTCCTTTGGGAGGAGCACTTGGAGATGGCTTTTCTCGGACATGCCTCCTCAAGAAAGAGAGTCCTTTGATAACATTGAAAAAAATTAACAAAATGAGTTATATAACGTATATAAATCTTCCTTGAAATAAGAATGCAAACGTTACTATCGTCCTAGATCATATGGGTAACATACTACATCATAAGTCATGAAACGGTGCCCAAATATAGTCTTGGGCATAAATTATCATTCATTAGTCAGAGTTGAATGCCCTATGGGGTGTGTGGTTGCGATATATATATATACCTTCAAATATTAGTAAGAGTTTTAAGATTAATACTAATATTAAAAATAATATAATATCCAATTTGATACTCCATCCATAGATTCCAGACAGGGTATTTAACTACACATACGAGCTCAACCAAGCATACACGGTGCACAACTAGCCCGGTGAGCTGCTTCCTCTGCACCCGAACTTTTAAGTTTTCAAAGATGAAGGAATTGGTCTCCAACGGCTTGAGTTTAATTAGGTGTGTACTCAAGAGATTGAGATCGTCTACTCCATTTCTTCTACACTATTTGTACTTCACTCATTCTCATTAGTTCGGTTATTGTGGTGGAAGGAAAGTAGAACCTAAAAAAGAGAAAAATTTCAACATTTTAAAAATTCTAGACCAATCAGAATGAATAGAATACAAATGATGTAGAAAAATGAAGTAGACGATCTCAATCCGTACTCAAGGCGTTGTCTCGTGCTTGGTTCACAAATCCAAACTCAGGCTCATTAATAAACGTCAGATCACAATCTGGTCCAAGTGTAATATGGTGCTGCTGCAGTAAGTATATTTTTTTTTTTTTTTTTTTTAGAAATTCAGGGAAGGAGGTAATCTTTAAAGGGTGAACTGTAACATTCATTCTCTGATCGGATGGTTTAAAAATATTTTAAAAATATGAACACTTTTTTTTATTTTTCTGAACTTTTTTAACCGTCTTTGATCAGATGGCAGTGCGCGGATGTTACAGCAAGTATCACTCAACTTTAAACCAAAGCTGAAATTCTCCATGCACGACATTAGTTGGGCTTTCGGATTCACCGATGACATTTATATGAGTTTTTTGTGAAGACAAACGAATCAGAGAGATATAGGGTTTTGTAATGGTGAAAATGATAACGTATATGTTAATCTCTTATATTTAACTTAGAAATTTTTTTATAAAGATTACATATTTTATAAAAAAATAGCATAATTTCTAGTTGTGAAGTTAATTAACATCAATAAGAGACTATGATAGGTAATAACATATGTGATGATCTCGAAAGGGTTCTTTAGGAAATACGAATTCCATAAGGTAATTATTAGATATTAAGGAAACACATGCAAAGAATGTTTTCTTTTATCTAGAAACCATGACATCATCGATCCAATGATCCTATTGGCCATAGATGACGTAGATTATGTGCATATGCATGAACAAATAGTATTTTCTAATGAAATAGCTATATACATGCAAAGAATGTTTTCTTTTATCTAGAAACCATGACATCATCGATCCAATGATCCTATTGGCCATAGATGACGTAGATTATGTGCATATGCATGAACAAATAGTATTTTCTAATGAAATAGCTATATACATTATATAGGTATTGATGGTGATGTAGCCGAGTGCTCCACCGGGATGATTACTAACGAGTTGTTAGCAATCAGGATAGGAAGTGAAATTTGGACAAAGGGGGTTTCTCGACTTCCTGCACAGCAACAACAAACGTCAGATGGAACCTTGGATGCAGATTGGGGCTGGCCGTCTAAAAGAGGTAATTAATACAGGATAAGGATAGGGCAAAGACTTATAAGATTGCGTACCTTTACTTGACGTAAATTGTACCCTTAAATAGGGGGTAGTTGGGAATCTCTCTTTACTGTAGCCGATATAGGACTATTCTAGGGAATGCTTTGCCTTCATTTAAACATATTTTTGCTTCGTTTCTGCAATTTTGGACTGAGGGCCCATCAGTCATAACCCTTAGTTAACAGATTCGGTCTTGATTCAGCCTCATTTCTAGGTTCACTTTGGACCTAGCTCTCGATTTTCCTCATCATATAGCCCCCTACTCCTAGTGTGATTCAAACGATTAATGCGCCGAGAGTACATGGCGATCGGGCCTCAACTGAGACCACTACCGTTGGGCCTACTAATGTCCGAGACCTTCATCTGGAAGGAAGTGACCAAAACACTTACTAGTGGCATTCAAGTGTGAGTGGGAGCCAAAATCGAGGAGTGCTCGGAGAAGTTCTCTAACGTGGAGTTGGAGTCCGAGAGTAGAGGCCGAAGTAGGAGCTACTCAAATCGTCATGTTGAGAGTGCATGCACTGAAATCGGGCGGCAATAAATTCAAAATTCCCCCTCTCAGTGCGCAATTCGAAGGGGCATGATATCAGGCATTCATCAGAAGAGGGAAGTTGTATTGACATTTAACCCTTGCCGTAGATCTCCTTTTGGGCCTCCTATAGGTCCGCTTATAAACAGTCGCCAGCCTTCACTAATAGTGTAAGGATTGAGGTTTTGGATCTGGTTACCGGATCATTTTCGGACTCAGATCCCTTAGTTTGGACTCTTGTGGGGTTGGGGCCAAGCTCGACGCGGTTCAAATGGCGTCCGGCGATGTAGACGCGTTTTAGGCTGTGCCACGTGGGCGCCACGTGGACTGGCTTTGGGCCAGGAGAGTACGGCCCCGGTCTTATCGTCTAAATGGCATCTTGCATGGGTAACACCATTCAGAGTACGGTCCTAGCATGTCAGTATATGACCCGTCTTATCGTCTGAATGACGTCGGTCTTAGACGACGCATTTTAACCGGTTTCAGTTTAACCCTGCGAACCTTCCCTCCTTTTCCTCATTCTCTCCTTTCCTCTCTCTCTCTCCTCTCTTCTCTCCGGCCTCCGGCGCCTCCTTTTCCCCTCTCCTTCCTTTCCTCTTCCCATTCCTCCTCTCCCTCCACTCCATCAACCTCCTAACTTCCTCCACTACCACCACTACTTCCTCCGCGGCGCATTTCTCTCCGGACGGTGGCCGACTTCCAGGTGGAGTAACGGCGTCCACAGCGGTACCAGCGGCGGCGTGTGGCAAGGCGGTTCAGCGGCTTGGAGCTCGAAGGAGTTCGAGTAACCGGTAGGAGTTCGAGTAACCGCTTTGGAGCATGTTTAGAGGATTTTTTGGATGAAAATGCTAATCTTATAGAATGTGGAATTGTGGGCTTTTAATGGGGATTTAGGTTCTCCCCTTCCTCCTCGATTTTGTGTTGTTTTTGCGAATTTGGGAGAGCAATCCCACCTTGCGAATTAGGGGAAGGCGGTGGAAGAACCTGTCTGCGAAGGTTAAATGGCGTCGGGGGATAGCGATGCCTTTTAAAAAAGCGGCTTCCACCCACGACGCGATTTATCCCAGATAACAGACTCTGTCTTCTGAATTGAATGGCGTCCAGAGACAGCGACACCATTTAAATGGCGATCTCTGTGAACGACACGTTTTAGGCCACCTTCCGAGGCAAATTTTCACATGAACCAATTTAGGAGTTTTGAATGACGTCGGCCTTGGGCGACGCGATTCAAGACAGAATCTCATTAATTCCTGCAGTTAACATGTGTTTACATTGTTAGATAGTTTGGTTAATTGCATGTTGGAAATCATACTCGTAGACGATGAATTCTATATGATCGGATCGTACCGTGTTGCATTTTGTGCGATCGTGGGTCTAGAGTGACAGTTGTTAGCGCTTAGGCACCCTGTGTCGGTGTGGGAGTGACACGGCGCCGGTGTGGCAGTGGCGGGGTGACGCCTAGAGAGAGGGTCAACTAGTGTACCCCGGGGTATAGTTAGTATCGGTGTGGGAGTGGTACATTCGGAATGTCACTCGTGCTGGGGTAAGCAGAACCACCTGTAGCATGTCAGGTCAGAGTAGCCAGCGCGCTATCCAAGGGGTTGTTGTTTGGTCTCAGCGGGTCGGTGTTTTCTGCGTTCGGCCGTGTGGTTTACGTATTTAGCCGAGATGTTGGTTGTGGGCTCCTTGACGGAATGGTTTCAGAGTTGTGCATGTTACATTTTGAATGCATGCGTTTTATATCGAAATTTAGGAATTGTGCTTACTCTTTACTTATTTAAATTATATATATTTGTGTTGTTGCACTTGTGGGTGCGTGAGTGGGTGGTGGGGATCGAAGGATCCCTACTGAGTCTTTTCGATGAGACTCACCCCTGCGGTTTTCAGGTGAGGGTTCCAAGTAGGCGTAGCAAGGAGAGTGTTGCCTTGGGTTGTGCACCAGCAACCGTTGTTCCGGGGTATGTCTCGATATAGTAGTTATTTCATTTTCTGGCCTATACGCTTAATTATTTCTTTTCAGTCGGAGTATGTAATTATTTGCTAAATCGAGTCGAATTGTAATAATTTTTAATTTCTGCACTTCCTTTACAATTCAATGCGATGTGAATATTTAACTTAGTTTATCATTTATTTTGCAGACTTATCGAGATCCTGGTTTTGCTCCAAATTTAATGATTCAGTACCCATTTAGTAATCGGATCCCCGATTATAGGGTGACGGGTTGTTACAAATAGTCCTATTTGCACGTATTTACTTGGGGGGCTTCAGTTGAGGAGCAAGAGGGAGGTGGCCCGAGCATGTCCTTTCGAGTGACAACGGCTGAATAAGTCAGAGGGTAAGCCTCCGACTCTATCTCATCGTGTTACGGTTCATGTCTCTTCCTTCTTCTTTTCGTTCGAGCAATTTGTCATGCTCTTCCCATAAACAAGCTTCAGCCCAACCTTCTGTCTTTTCTATTTTTAGTTTAAATTCTTTCATTTCTATACTGGAAGATGAGGTCACCTCGCTCGTTAGAGCTTTTGAACATGCCGAGTCCCAGTAGGCTAAGCCTCCTAGGCAGAGTCAACGACCAGGAGAGTTAGTCTTGGAGGTTTCATCCATACTCAGCAAAGAAGCAGTCACCGAGATGTATGAATGCCATGACATTTCAAAATGGGTCTTACTGATTAAGCCCTGGTTGGATTCTAGGGCAGATTCTCCTCAGCTCGAATGTTTTTCTATTTACGACCAAAGCTTTTGTGCTGGCTTTCTACTTCCTCTTCGCCCTTTCATCATCAGCTTTATCTACTTCTACGGTCTCGCTCCGTCCCAATTCTATCCGAACTTTTGGCAGATCGTTCACGGCTTTATAGTTCTTTGCTCCCTTTTGGGCATAACTCCTACCATTTCTATCTTTCGTTACATCTTCAAAATAAAACTACAGGAGAATTCTTCTTAGCTTTGTTTCACCACTCATATGGATTCTGCCCTTTTCTCTAGTAAGCCTTTTTCCATTCAGCACTAGAAGGAAGGATTCTTTTTCACTTACCTTCTAGAGGGTAAGAAAGGTGTTTGGCCATTCTCGACCGAAAGGGGAAGCTTGGCCAAGGGCGTTTCAAAACGACCAATACTTTCAAACAAGAACTGACTATAGCCAGGAGGATCAAAGGCGAAGCACCAGTAGATGTCAATGCTCTCCTGCATGATACCCATAGGGTGATCGTAACAAGTGCATGGATAGATCCTGATAACATGCCCATTCGAACAGAGCCTTATTTTCCGTCCGGGCAAAGGTCAAGCAACGGGGAGGGCGGAGCTACCGAGATCACTCCGGCACCAACAGTGACACCTGTTGGGATTCGGGCAGGGCGCGACGAACGCAGTAGAAACGATGAACAAAATTTATCCCGCCCGATACCCGTTGATCCGATTCGGAACGAAAAACTAAAACCGAAAAATCGGGTTGTAATCTTATTACCGTGCGCGGATTCGAATCCGCTTCTATCTCGGTTCCGTCGAGGCGATGCCCCGAGCCGCACAAGCGTCCGGCCTCCAGCAGTATCCACGTGATCCTCCGCGGTGGTTCGTCCTCACTCCCTCATCCGTATCAGCTCACTCGCTGAAGATCAGTCGCCGCAACGATTGTCGAAAACCCGCGGACGGGAATTCCCGACTTTCGAGAATCATGCGCGGCGGAGACAGAGACAGTCTCGGCGCCTTGAACGGGGTGCCCAGAGGAGGAGAAGTGTAAGGACTGAGGCTTTCGGATCCGGTTTTCGGGGTCGGACCCTGTAGTTCAGGCTCCAGTGGGGCCGAGACTCTGTGTTGTTTCGCGTCGAGCGGGCTCGACACGGTTTAAACGGCGTCCAGCAATGCAGACGCGTTTTAGCCTGTGCCACGTGGGTGCCACGTGGGCTGGCTTTGGGCCGCGAGAGTACGGCCCTGACATGTCGTCTGAACGGCGTCCGTTAGGCACGACGCCTTTCAGATTGCGACTCTGGGTTGTCAGTGTACGGCGCCAGTCTTGTCGTCTGAACGGCGTCTTGGATGGACGACACGTTTCACAGTCCTGTCAGAGCGGGCGTCATGTCAACTTATAGGAGTCCGTACATCTCGACGCATTTTAGCTAGTCTCTGGTTAACCCCGCGAGCCCTCCTTCTTTCCCTCATTTTCTCTTCCCTCTCTCTTTCTCTCCTTCCTTCCGGCGACTCCGGCGACGACCCTTCCTCCTCCCTCTTTTCCTCCCACCACTTCGTCCTTCCCTCCACTTCATCCCCTACCTAGCTCCAACCACTACCACCTCCACTTCCACTGCGGCGTTTTACTCTCCGGACGGCGGCCGACGTCACGGTGGAGTAAGGACGACCACGGCGGTACCGGCGGCGGCGTGGGGCGAGTCGGGCGGACGGCTTGAAGCTCGGAGGAGTTCAAGTAATCGGTGGGGTGACGATTCCCATTGTATTCTATGTTCAAATCATGATTCTTCCTCCTAAGCATGTTTTAGATCTATGATTCCGGGGGGTAGAATAAGCATGTTTAGGAGCTCTTCTTGATAAAATGAGGGATTTCTATGAATGTGGTTTCCTGATGGTTGGATTCGCCCCTCTTTCTCCTCTATTTTGGGTGATTTTGGGGTTTTTAGGGTTGAAAGGGGGAGCCCTCGGGCTCATGACAGACCTGGTTCCTGGGGTTGAAAGACGTCGTGCATGGACGACGCCTTTTTGAAGGGCGTCGGGCCATCATGACGCCTTTTAGGCAGGAATCGTCCTACTAAGGCTCTGTCAGTTCGGGAATTCTGGGACTAAAAGACGTCATGGGTGGACGACGCGATTCTGAATAGCGTCGGGTAACCATGACGCCTTTTAAGGCAGAAATCCCCTGGTTAATGGTTTTCTGTAAATTCTGGATTCCTGTGCTAAACGGCGTCTGAGGATGTCGACGCCTTTCAAAAGGCGACCGCTGGTGTCGACGCCTTTTTAGGCCAGATTCTGAGGCCGGTGTTTCTTGAACCAGTCTAGGGTGCTTGAATAGCGTCGACCTTGGGCGACGCAATCCAAGATAGAACTACACTAAACCCATGCCAGTAAAATGTGTGTACACTGATAGATAGTTGGTTAAACGCATGATTTAGTATATTCGATGATGATGAACTCTTCGTGACCGGATGGCACTGCGTTGTGTGTCGTGCGACCGTGGAATTCTTCCGTGACCGGATCGCACCGTGCCGTGTATTCTGTTTCGGTAGACCTAGAGTGACAGTTGTAGCGTTCTTCACCCTGTGTCGGTGCGGAGGGACACAGCGCTGATGGGAGCAGTGGCGGGGTGACGCCTAGTGGAGAGGGTCACCTGGTGAACCCCGGGGTTAGCTAGCTTGTACCGGTGTCGGAGTGGTACCTTTGGAGTGTCACTCGTGCTGGGGGAAGGAGTAACCACCTGAGCCAGTTGGGCCGGAGTAGCCAGCGTGCTATCCGAGGTGTTACTGTTTGGTCTCAGCGGGTTGGTGTTTGCTGGGGGAAGGAATAACTGCCGAGGTAGCTAGCGTGCTATCCGAGGGGTTACTGTTTGGTCTCAGCGGGTCGGTGTTTCCCACTTTCGTTGTGTGATTGACGTGTTTTGAGGATACGCATGATTACGGGTTCCCTGATAAAATGGAATTATGCATGATAGTTATACTTCGAATGCATGTGATTCGTATTGAGATGTAGGCATGGAAATCACTGTCTTTCATGGTTTATATATATATCTCTGCTGTACTTTACACTTGTGGGTGTGTGTGTGGGCAGTGGGGATCGAAGGATCCCTACTGAGTCTTTTCGTTGAGACTCACCCCTGCGGTTTTCAGGTGAGGGCTCCAGGCAGACTTAGCGAGGGTGGAGAGCGGCTGGGTGTTGAGCGTCGTCGGCTGTTGTTCCGGGGTATGCCCCGACGTAGTTGTTATCTTTATTTCTGGCATGTATGTATAATCATTTCTTTTCTGTTGGAGTATGTAATTATTTGCTGTATCGAGTCGCATTGTAATAACTCTTAATTTCTGCATTTTTTCCCTTCAATGCAATGTGAATGTTTAGCTTAGTTGATTATTTATTTCCCAGACTTACTTAGATCCTGGTTTGGTTCCAAATTAATGATTCGGTACCCATTTAGTAATCGGATCCCCGATTATAGGGTGGCGGGTCGTTACAGTTGGTATCAGAGCATTCGGTCTGGCAAATAAATGAATAACTAGGTTAAATGTCATGAGTCCGGCAAATAATTACATTATCCCGTACAGGCACGACGGTAGTATAGGCTTTAGGATTTCTAACTAGAACTTTTCGATTCTGTATTTGTAGGCGATTAGATGGCTCCCAGGAAGAGGGTGCCAGTTATTCGAGAGCGGGGAGATGTCCCTAGTGGTTTTGAGGCCGGTAGGCCGAGTGTAGAGCAGTTCATGGAGGCTATGATGGATACAATGGCTAGATATCAGACCCGAGACCCTAGTGAGAGTTCCAGTGCTCGGGGAGGGTCTACGGCTACACTGGAGAGATTCCTGAAGTTGAGGCCACCTCACTTCACCGGTCATCCCGACCCTGATGAGGCCGTTTACTGGCTCAGGGAGATAGAGAAGACTTTCGATACCATGGATTGTACAGCAATTGAGAAGACTCCGTTAGCTACCTTCATGTTGAAGGATAGCGCCTTTGATTGGTGGACCTCCTTGAAGAGTTTGTCTTATGAGGATAGGAGTCTCAGGGAGATTCCTTGGGAGACTTTTGTGAAGGAATTCAATGCGCAGTATTTTCCTAGACATGTCTAGAGGGCCAAGGAGAGGGAATTTATGGAGCTGACTCAGGGGAGTATGACAGTACTCGAGTACCAGGCGAAGTTTGTTTCGCTTGGGAGGTTTGTGCCTTTCATCTCGGGGGATGAGGAGCGACGTACTGAGAGGTTTGTGGATGGGCTGAGGCTCAGTCTGAGGAACTTTGTAGCATCTCACTGTTGTACAGACTTGGCGTCAGCAGTTAGGAGTGCGGCAGCAGTGGAGGCACAGCTGAATCAGTCAGCCCGGGAGAGAGGACTGACTGCTCAAGGACCAGCTCGTGGCAGGGGTAGGGCAGCGGCAGCAGCCCCTTCGTCCGGATCGGGATCGTCGTCACTCGGCTCCCGATTCAGGAGAATCTTCAGAGGCGGTGGCGGCAGTAGTGGTAGCAGTGGTAGTAGCAGACCCAGGCAGGATCAGCAGAGCCAGTCGATGTCCAGCGCCCAGCAGGAGCCAGCTCAGAGGCTTCCAGCAGTTTGTCAGCACTGTGGTGGTACTCATGGTGGGACTCAGTGTCCTGCTTTCTCTGGGAGATGCTATACTTGTGGCCAGCAGGGCCACGTGGCGAGGTTTTGCCCGCAGGCGCATGGCCAGAGGCAAGGGCCAGCTGATCAGAAGAAGCCGAGGACTCAAGGGAGAGTGCTGGCTATCACCAGGAAGGAGGCTCGTGCGTCCAACTTGGTGAAAGGTACACTTTCTGTCCTTGGGAACTCTGCACATGTGTTGATTGATTCGGGTGCTTCGCATTCTTTCATTTCTGAGCAGTTTATAGATGTTCTTTTTGCACCCGTTGATGAGCTATCTAGTGGATTGATGGTAGAGGTTCCTTCTGGGGATTTCATGTTATCTTATAATTGTTTGAGGAATGTTCCCTTGACCATTGAGGGCCATGAGTTGCCTGCCCAGTTGGTTGTACTTGCCATCCGTGACTTCGATATCATCCTGGGCACGGATTGGTTGGAAGCTTTTTATGCTGAGGTGGACTGCCACATGAAGAGGGTGCGTTTCTCTATTCCGGACATCCCAACCTTCTACTTCCAAGGTATTAGGCTCTCTTCTCGAGGTATTCTTATTTATGCTTTTAAGACCCGGAGGTTGCTTGCTGGTGGTTGTGAGGCCATCCTTGCCTTTGTTGTTGTTTCCGATGTCCGTGACTGTCCCAGTCCTTGGGAGGTGCCTATAGTGTGTGACTTTGCAGATGTGTTTCCCGAGGAGTTGCCTGGCCTTCCTCCTCAGCGAGAGGTCGAGTTTACCATTGAGCTTGCACCGAGTACGACACCCTTGTCTAAGGCCCCGTACCGGATGGCGCCGGCCGAACTCGCTGAGTTGAAGGCGCAGTTGCAGGAGTTGCTAGATAAGGGTTTCATTCGTCCCAGTACTTCTCCGTGGGGTGCTCCAGTCCTATTTGTCAGGAAGAAGGACGGTTCCTTGAGGTTGTGCATTGATTATAGACAGCTGAACCAAGTGACGATAAAGAACAAATACCCGCTTCCTAGGATCGATGATTTGATGGATCAGCTGCAGTCTGCGAAGGTGTTTTCCAAGATTGACCTGAGATCTGGATATTATCAAATGAGGATCCGTGATGTTGATGTTAGTAAGACGGCTTTTAGGACTCGGTATGGACATTATGAGTTTTTGGTTATGCCCTTCGGCTTGACCAATGCTCTGGCAGCCTTTATGGATTTGATGAACCGAGTCTTTAGGGCCTATCTGGATCAGTTTGTGGTGGTATTCGTCGATGATATTTTGATATATTCTTCTTCTGAGGAAGAGCACGCCACTCATCTTCGGGTGGTGTTGCAGGTCCTAAGGGAACACCAACTCTATGCCAAGTTCAGCAAGTGCGAATTCTGGCTAGGCAAGGTGCACTTCCTTGGGCATGTCATTTCTGGCGAGGGTATCGCAGTGGATCCAGCCAAGATCGAGGCAGTGATGGATTGGAGCAGGCCAACTTCAGTGACTGAGATCAGGAGCTTCTTGGGGCTTGCCGGTTATTTCAGGCGGTTTGTTCAGGGGTTTTCTTCGATAGCGGCCCCCTTATCGAGGTTGACTCGGAAGGGAGTTCGTTTTGTGTGGACCGAGGAATGTGAGCGGAGTTTCACTGAGTTAAAGACTCGCCTCACTTCGGCCCCAGTGTTAGTGCTTCCATCTGGGTCAGGTGGATTTGTGGTTTACTCAGACGCGTCCCGTCGAGGTTTGGGCGCAGTTCTAATGCAGCATGGCAGGGTAGTGGCTTATGCTTCTCGGCAGCTGAAGAAGCATGAAGAGAACTATCCTACCCATGATTTGGAACTGGCAGCTGTAGTATTTGCACTTAAGATTTGGAGACATTACTTGTATGGTGAGAAATTTCAGGTCTTTACAGATCACAAGAGCCTGAAGTATGTGTTCACTCAGAGAGACCTGAATTTGAGGCAACGAAGGTGGATGGAGTTCATTAAGGATTATGACTTTGACCTTTCTTATCACCCGGGCAAGGCGAATGTAGTGGCAGACGCCTTGAGTCAGAAAACGGTCATGTCATACCTTATGATTCGAGAATGGAAATTATTTGAGCAGGTTGTGGAATCTTCCTTTCGGGTACCGCGTGAAGATGATAGGGCCGTGTTGGCCAGCTTGACCGTGAGACCAGCAGTGTATCATGCTGTGATTGAGGCTCAGAGGACAGATGTTGAGTTACCACAGATTATCCAGAGACCAGAGGTGGAATTATGGGATGACGACTCAGTCAGGTTCAGAGGTAGACTTTATGTTCCGGCCGAAGAGGACATACGTAAGAGTGTCCTTGATGAGGCGCACCGTTCTAGATATGCAGTGCATCCCGGGACAACCAAGATGTATCATTGTTTGAGAAGGCACTTCTGGTGGCCTGGTATGAAGAAAGATGTGGCTGAGTATGTGGCTAGATGCATGACTTGTCAGCAGGATAAAGCCAAGCATCAGAGACCTGGGGGATTGTTGCAGCCCTTGCCGATTCCGGAATGGAAATGGGATCACGTGACTATGGACTTTGTGATGGGATTACCTACATCCCCTAGCAGGAGAGACGCTATCTGGGTCGTTGTTGATCGGCTGACCAAGTCGGCACACTTCCTGGCTATTAGGAAGGACTGGTCAGTCGGTAAGTTGGCTAAGTTGTTTGTAGATCGGATCATTTCTCTGCACAGGGTACCTTTGTCCATCGTATCAGATCGGGATCCGAGGTTTACTTCCAGGTTCTGGAAGAGTTTGCAGAATGCCTTGGGTACTCAGTTGGCTTTCAGTTCGGCCTACCATCCCGAGACTGATGGGCAGTCGGAGAGGACCATTCAGACTCTGGAGGATATGCTCAGAGCATGTTGTTTAGACTGGGGAGGTTCTTGGGAGCAACATTTGTCTACAGTGGAGTTCGCCTACAACAACAGTTATCATTCCAGTATCGGCATGGCGCCTTACGAGGCTTTGTACGGGCGACCGTGTCGATCTCCTCTGTGTTGGTCCGAGATTGGTGAGAGGCAGGTTGCAGGGCCTGAGTTAGTTCAGCAGTGTACTGATGTTGCCAGGATAGTACGGCAGAGGTTGACCGCAGCTCAGAGCAGGCAGAAGAGTTATGCTGATATTCGGAGGAGACCGCTTGAGTTTGAGGTGAGAGACTACGTGTTTCTCCGAATCTCACCTTCCAAGGGTGTGATGAGATTCGGGAAGCGAGGCAAGCTGAGTCCGCGATATATTGGACCTTTTCCCATTCTTGCTCGGATTGGGGAAACCACGTATCAGCTGGCCTTGCCGCCCAGTCTTGCAGGGGTACACGATGTGTTCCATGTCTCTTTGCTGAGAAAATACGTTCAGGATCCATCCCATGTCTTGGATTTTTCAGAGTTGGAAATTACTGAGAACTTATCTTTTCCAGAGTTTCCTGTTCGTATTGAGGATTGCAGGGAGCAAGTCCTTCGGAACAAGATTGTACCTTTGGTCAAGGTGATTTGGCAGTACCGCTCTGGGGGCGAGGCAACCTGGGAGCGTGAGGACGAGATACGGGAGCAGTTTCCTTACCTTTTCTCGTAAGTTATCTTGTGAACTTGTATCTCTATGTTTTGACCTGGTTAATTCTAGCAGGCAATTTCGAGGGCGAAATTCAGGGGGGGAGAAGTGTCAGGACTGAGGCTTTCGGATTCGGTTTTCGGGGTCGGACCCTGTAGTTCAGGCTCCAGTGGGACTGAGACTCTGTGTTGTTTCGCGTCGAGCGGGCTCGACACTGTTTAAACGGCGTCCAGCAATGCAGACGCGTTTTAGCCTGTGCCACGTGGGTGCCACGTGGGCTGGCTTTGGGCCGCGAGAGTACGGCCCTGACATGTCGTCTGAACGGCGTCCGTGAGGCACGACGCCTTTCAGACTGCGACTCTGGGTTGTCAGTGTACGGCGCCAGTCTTGTCGTCTGAACGGCGTCTTAGATGGACGACACGTTTCAGAGTCCTGTCAGAGCGGCCGTCATGTCAACTGATAGGCGTCCGTACATCTCGACACATTTTAGCTAGTCTCTGGTTAACCCCGCGAGCCCTTCTTCTTTCCCTCATTTTCTCTTCCCTCTCTCTTTCCCTCCTTCCTTCCGGCGACTCCGGCGACGACCCTTCCTCCTCCCTCTTTTCCTCCCACCACTTCGTCCTTCCCTCCACTTCATCCGCTACCTAGCTCCAACCACTACCACCTCCACTTCCACTGCGGCGTTTTACTCTCCGGACGGCGGCCGACGTCACGGTGGATTAAGGACGACCACGGCGGTACCGGCGGCGGCGTGGGGCAAGTCGGGCGGACGGCTTGAAGCTCGGAGGAGTTCAAGTAACCGGTAGGGTGACGATTCCCATTATATTCTATGTTCAAATCATGATTCTTCCTCCTAAGCATGTTTTAGATCTATGATTCCGGGGGGTAGAATAAGCATGTTTAGGAGCTCTTCTTGATAAAATGAGGGATTTCTATGAATGTGGTTTCCTGATGGTTGGATTCGCCCCTCTTTCTCCTCTATTTTGGGTGATTTTGGGGTTTTTAGGGTTGAAAGGGGGAGCCCTCGGGCTCATGACAGACCTGGTTCCTGGGGTTGAAAGACGTCGTGCATGGACGACGCCTTTTTGAAGGGCGTCGGGCCATCATGACGCCTTTTAGGCAGGAATCGTCCTACTAAGGCTCTGTCAGTTCGGGAATTCTGGGACTAAAAGACGTCATGGGTGGACGACGCGATTCTGAATAGCGTCGGGTAACCATGACGTCTTTTAAGGCAGAAATCCCCTGGTTAATGGTTTTCTGTAAATTCTGGATTCCTGTGCTAAACGGCGTCTGAGGATGTCGACGCCTTTCAAAAGGCGACCGCTGGTGCCGACGCATTTTTAGGCCAGATTCTGAGGCCGGTGTTTCTTGAACCAGTCTAGGGTGCTTGAATAGCGTCGACCTTGGGCGACGCGATCCAAGACAGAACTACACTAAACCCATGCCAGTAAAATGTGTGTACATTGATAGATAGTTGGTTAAATGCATGATTTAGTATATCCGATGATGATGAACTCTTCGTGACCGGATGGCACTGCGTTGTGTGTCGTGCGACCGTGGACTTCTTCCGTGACCGGATCGCACCGTGCCGTGTATTCTGTTTCGGTGGACCTAGAGTGACAGTTGTAGCGTTCTTCACCCTGTGTCGGTGCGGAGGGACACAGCGCTGATGGGAGCAGTGGTGGGGTGACGCCTAGTGGAGAGGGTCACCTGGTGAACCCCGGGGTTAGCTAGCTTGTACCGGTGTCGGAGTGGTACCTTTGGAGTGTCACTCGTGCTGGGGGAAGGAGTAACCACCTGAGCTAGTTGGGCCGGAGTAGCCAGCGTGCTATCTGAGAGGTTACTGTTTGGTCTCAGCGGGTTGGTGTTTGCTGGGGGAAGGAGTAACCGCCGAGGTAGCCAGCGTGCTATCCGAGGGGTTACTGTTTGGTCTCAGCGGGTCGGTGTTTCCCACTTTCGTTGTGTGATTGACGTGTTTTGAGGATACGCATGATTACAGGTTCCCTGATAAAATGGAATTATGCATGATAGTTATACTTCGAATGCATGTGATTCGTATTGAGATGTAGGCGTGGAAATCACTGTCTTTCATGGCTTATATATATATCTCTGCTGTACTTTACACTTGTGGGTGTGTGTGTGGGCAGTGGGGATCGAAGGATCCCTACTGAGTCTTTTCGTTGAGACTCACCCCTGCGGTTTTCAGGTGAGGGCTCCAGGCAGACTTAGCGAGGGTGGAGCGGCTGGGTGTTGAATGTCGTCGGCTGTTGTTCCGGGGTATGTCCCGACGTAGTTGTTATCTTTATTTCTAGCCTGTATGTATAATCATTTCTTTTCTGTTGGAGTATGTAATTATTTGCTGTATCGAGTCGCATTGTAATAACTCTTAATTTCTGCATTTTTTCCCTTTAATGCGATGTGAATGTTTTGCTTAGTTGATTATTTATTTCCCAGACTTACTTAGATCCTGGTTTGGTTCCAAATTAATGATTCGGTACCCATTTAGTAATCGGATCCCCGATTATAGGGTGGCGGGTCGTTACAAGAAGAGAGAAAGGGGGGGGGGGGGGCGGCCAGCATGGGGAAATCTTGGAGCTTGGCCCAGGGTTTCTCAACAGCGCGTATATATATTAAGTCGGCGCAACTTTTCACAAAAGTCTCTGAGTTAATATAAATCCCACTTAAGCACCACCGACATAGAATCTTATTGCGTGTGACCCTCTAGGCCCATTAACTAGTCCGATTTTCAGCCCGTTAAGTCCAATAACTAGTTATTGACTTATTGTAATGAATTAATATCTAGATATTAACTAATTACTTGATCGAATTAATATCTCATGTAAATTCGGTCGGACTTCCGATCAAGTTGGGTGCCAAGCAACACCGCATGATCCCAGAAGGTAATGGGGTTTAGCAACCCACTCATAGAACCTGTCTGTCCACAGTTGCCGCGTAGCTATAATCCTTCGTTCGCACAATGCTCTCGAGTTAACCTAGGGTATGGTCAACTGTCAAACCCTAGATGGTCAACTCACTTGAATCAGACTCCGCTGTACAATACCCGAAAACATCTTTTCTGATATTGTTTTTGCTCTGACCAGAGACTCCTGCGCTCCTGCGGATCTATTCTAGAGCATTCTCTCTCCAGTTACCTAAGAGCGAACGATCCTATATTGAACACACTCACCTTCGAAGGTCTTCCGCTGGACCCGATCCTTGACTATTAGAGATCGTGTGGATAGGGATTCGTAGGTCAAGGTCAAAGTCCAAAAGTCCACCGACAAGGTGTCTTTGGTGTCTCAAGTCCCAGGATCAACCACGCCACTGCGATGATAAATCAAGCCGATTGACAGTCAGGTAAATTACCATTCGGCGATTCAAGTCGGATCAGTTCAGTGAACTCATTCCCCAATGAGCACCTACAGGTTCACCATTGTGTCTCCACACAAGTAACTAACGAGATCAGTCACCCTCATCATATGAGCTGGAATAACTTGTACTAGTTTTACCGGATGTTTGATGTCCTTCTCAAACATCCTACGATGAGGAACAATTAAGAATATGTGTTTATAAGTCATCAGTCTCATTATTATGATCTCATCATAATCCAATGACTATTGCACACACATTCATGGACTTCATTATGCGCAGTTACAAATATGCCAATTAACATAATGAATTTAATGCCATTTATTAGTGAACCAGATTGAAATAGGTGCCTTTGATTGGCTTAGAGGACACCTATATCCATCAATCTCCCACTTGTACTCAAGCCAATCACCTTCGCAATTGATCTCCATCAAATCTAGGTGATACTCATATAAAGTCTGTGACTAAGACTTGGTCAGGGATCTGCTAAATTATTTATAGATGGAGTATTTTTCATTACGTTATTTCCTCTTAATCCTTTGTCTTTGAACCTGTAAAAGAGCCTCAGAATGTTTTGCAACTTCTGAAGAGACCATGGCTCGATCACACAATTGATTGCTCCCACCGTTGTCCTACAACAATGGAATTTTATCAGAGACCTTTCAGAACTACATCTAGTTCAGGGATGAACTTTTTTCATCCATATTGTTCTAATAACAGTATCACTTGTTTATGTCGTCACCTTAATATCGAGTTCTGGATTTGAACCCTTCCAATTCATTCCTTTCTCTTAGAAGGTTAAATCCATTATTTGACTTGAAATTTGAGTCCGTGTAACCTCATAGTTTCAAATCATCTT
Organism: Zantedeschia hybrid cultivar; assembly: GCA_030544215.1. NCBI lineage: Eukaryota > Viridiplantae > Streptophyta > Magnoliopsida > Alismatales > Araceae > Zantedeschia > Zantedeschia hybrid cultivar. The sequence continues at coordinate 4,664,531 of JARZZO010000013.1, read as the reverse complement.
CTCCATATACATGAGTGCATCCTTAGCACTTCTCAGGTGATTAATGATGCATTTCACTCATGTATCCTTTAAGGAACCTTTTCCCTAAAGGAATAAATTCCATATCTCAATAATTGAGACTTATTAAATTTATGCCAAACATCTTGACATACAGGTCAATATAATATCCCCACTGATCTATCTTAATAGATTCATATTTCTAATACGTGGGTTATTATAACTAAAACCTATTATGGAGAAAAAATATGGTTAATAATGCTTTCACTGATAGTAACATCCTGATGTCATTTTCAATGACTTTGATGTTATTATCACAAAACATTACTTAAACGACCGTACTTCCACTGTCTCTTTTGAACACACACACAACTTATGATCTTTCTTAATGATCACGTAGTATTTGACCATTAAGTCAAAACTTGTATTACAACTTAGGAAGCTTCAGTTTGATAAAAAAAAAATTGATCTTTAAAATCAAAACTTGCTTCCTGGACATTCTAAAAGCTTTAAAGGTGTATCATATACATCTTTACCTCAATCACATTGAGAGAACACTTTTAATATCCAACTGTCATCATCTCATGATTATGATAGGGAGTATTGGTAAGTAGAATTTTAATAAACTTATTAATGGTAACTACTGAGAAAAACTTGTCTAAGTCAACATTTTGACGTTGACCATTTCCTTCAGTTTACCATATAAGTTTTAAGTAGTCCATTCATGCAAATCTTCATTCTGAAGATTTACTTGCTTTAGGTACAATACCCTTTATCAATATTATCAAGTTATGAACTCAATAGTAGTAATGGACTATTGCTTAAAATTCTTAACTTCTTGCCAATCTTAAAGTTGTAATTACAGAGAACATCATCATAGATTTTAGATCATAATCTATATCTTTGAGCTCCTTTCATGCGTGTTATGAGTGGTTCTAAACAACTAAAAATTATCTAATAATCTTATATTAACTTGTGGATCTAAAACATCTTCTAGTTTTATCAGTTCCCACTGTCTTCTTTGAGGACATATTCTTCTTCATAGAAGACAACTTTCAGGACGATAATTATTTCATTATCGCCTAGCCAATAAATGTAATGTCCAAACTCTTTAGACATTTTACAAATTCACATTATGGTATAACTTGACTTTAAAATCAGGTTTGTTCATAATTCACATCTCATATGAATTATTTGGTTTCCATATCTTATATGGACACACACTGACTTATTTGAAACCATCTGTAAAGTATGGACATCTAATGTTCATACTCATTTCAAAAAGATATAAGCATTAGGCAAATCTTATTATGTATTGCACCATATCTTAATAAAGTGCAATTCTTCATTATATCATACGTCCATGATGTACAATGAGGATCAATCGAGTGAGGACAATTATCCTTTTAATGATATGTGTGAATCATGTACTTAAGTATTAGTTTCTTTGATCAAATCAAAAAATTCTAATATTTCATATTGATCTTATACCTTAATCTCTCAGATGTATTCATCTTATAATTCAGTAAGTACATACAGTCGAATCATTCTAAGAGTAAACTATAAGGTAAGTCAACGGGAGTAATTATCTTTGGCCTTAAGAAGATATTGAGCTGTTTACATCAGTATGTATTAGCACCAATAATTTCTTATTGTACAACCCTGTGTACAATTACCACAGATAATCAGGATTCACACGGTTCATTTCTATAGGAGACTTATGAATATTTATCACATGAGATGTCACATCAATAATTTATAGTACATTGACTTATCGAACCACTATTGTTCCTTCTCAATCAATATTATTCTTGATATCTTATGCTATTAAATAACAATTATTCAGTTTCATATTTGACTCTTATAGATATAGAAAGATTTATTTTCTGACAGTAACCTATACATATCTTGAATAATTGTTGAGTCTAACTCAACACTCATACTTTTTCGATTTCCTTTTACTTGTCTAAGTCTGCATACTATCGCAGATCTGAGAATGATTTCCAATATCTCATATTGGAGATGCTAATTCTCTAATAGATATGTAAACGATGATAATAAGAATACTCGAAACCTTTTGCAAGTTTCATATTCTTTTTGCCTTTACCAATATCCTTATATTGGTTGCAGTAGGAGAATTGTTACCTCTCTCTTCCAGCTGACTTGCCTTCATCCTTTTCAGGTGTGGGTTCGACCATTTAAAATCTTACCACTTGCCTTTCTCAAAGGCACATCATAAATATCTCTTCATCTTGGTCTATCCAAATAAGAGATTTCATGACAATCATTGCCTTTTAAAAAGACATACCATGAGTATCTCTTCACCTTGGTCTATCTAAGTAAGAGGATTCATGATATTTGATTAGGATAGTGATTTTCACTTGGCCCTGAAGACATTCTTAAGAGTTTTCTAGTCAATCTGAATATGAGAAGTATTAACATCCATTGTGTCAAATTTCCGATTAATAGACGACACGTTAGTGATCAAACGAAATAACGTGATTTCAGCAGATAGTTCTTATAATTCAATTATGGTCTTTTATCTTGAATTATTTCTCACTATTTTTCGACAGACTGTATAACCTTCATGTATATAGAACGAGAGACTCCGACGGTCTCCTAGTGAGGATCAGAATCTCCAAGAATCATAGTATGACCACGGATAAACACACAGTATCATACCATTATCTTAGAGCAATCATCTCATGGTAATTGCAACTCCTTGTAATATCCGATCTTATTTCGGCTCCCAGGTCTTTAATGGTCCCGGATAAACACAGTAGACCATTATCCCTAGTCTAAGCTTTACCATCAATACGTGACAGAGTAGAGTAAGAATGTAGCTCCCGGGTAAACGCGAAGATAGCTTCACCATTCCTCTATTCCAATCTCAAGGCATCATAATGCCATAGTTAATAGTCCTTTCATTAGATGGTGGCAGATCTCGGGTAAACACATAGAAACTGCTATCATTGAATCAAGTTCTAAAAACTATATTGATGGAGAGCCACGCGGTGCATTCTCAATGACTCGCGCTCTGGCTTAGACTTTATGTTGAAGGTTCTGTTTATGTTAAGTTGGTCTCGTCTTAAGTGATAGTTTATAAATATATCGAATATATTTAACTATACCTAGATATTAGCAATCGATTCATAATAAAAAACTAAAAGGCATGCATCAACCATACATATTCATTATGTGGTCATGGATAGCACGGTGATTAACTGGAGCCAAACAATTAATCACCACAACAATATAACAATTATATTAACAAAAACATGCAAACATATAGGCACTGGTGATCTCATCTCCTGTCGCCTTCCTGGTTGCACTTCTGGATCATCCTCGTCTCTCCTCGGCCGGCGCGATCAATTACAAATAATATTTATTTTGAAACAATTTCAAATACAAATAAATTATAAGAGAAAGCCTTATAGCCGAGTACAATGTAGGGAGATAGAATTACAATGGAATGAGAGAGAAAGAGGGAGGCACATAAGTCTCATTAATTAACATTTAATTAACCAATTACTCATTCCACAACAATCCACAAAATCACACACCATCATATGATATGATATTAACTAAGTGCATGTCCATGACCACCACTAATTTTAACCATCCACTCATGATAAAAACACATCATATGAAGGCTAAAAATTTTGAAAATATAATAATTTTGGTTCTCTTAAAATCTGGGTACCAATCAAAATTGGATAATTTGAATTTTCAAAAATCTTATTTTCTAACATGTAATAAATCTAATTTAAAGTATCAAACACATCAGCATGTGCAAACAAAGTTAAAAATTAAAATTCTAAAATATTCTATGCAAAATTTAGAACAATTCTAAATTAATTAATCTAACACTTAGATTAATATTAAATCACATTAATAACAATTATTAATGCGAAAACAATCTAACATTTAGATAGAATTAAAACTTCCTAAATAACACTTATAAAAGAATTTCTAATTCCTATTATAATTACTTAACAACTCTTTGTTAAGAACCCCTTTATTAAATCATATTTCTTAATAACAATTATTAAGAAATATTAATTTAGAACATTTCTAAATTAGTCTAACAATTAGACTTTATAAATCTCTTAATAACTTTTATTAAAAGATCAATTATTAAGTAGATTAGATCTTCAAAATTTAATTAAGGGATCTTTGAGAATATTAATTAGCTTAATAACTATTAGTAAGCTTTGATTAATCCTCAATAACTTTTATTAAGGTTAATTCTCAAGAAACAATTAACCCTTTAATAACCATTATTAAGAGTTAATAAAACACTTAACAACTTTTATTAAATGTCCCTTAATCAAATAATTAATTTCATAACAACAATTGCTAAGAAATTAAAATAATCTAATCACCTAATTAAGATTAATTAACAACGTTTGATAATTAAAATTTAGGTCACTACTTAATAATCAATTAACAACTCTTGTTAATATAATTTTAAGATCAAATCTTGAACATAAACCCCACAAATCACTTATTTAAAAGCAATTTACAATTTTAGATCAAATCTTAATAATAACCCCTTTAATTAATTAACAACACTTGTTAATTAATAATAAGGATCACATCATAATTTAAAATCCCCTTTTATAAAGATCATATCTTAATTAACCCATTTAACTGTAAATAACATATTTAAATTTAAAACATATTTAAACATTAAATAATCATGTTTTACAATTTAAATGGGTGGGGATTTAAAATTATCAAAAAGGGTTATAGGGGTTTATGGGATTAAGGGTTAATGGGCTAGGGTTTAAAGGGCTGGCCCTATTGGGCCCATAAGGTTCGGTTTGGGGCAGCCAGGGCTAGCCTGTGGTCCGGCCTGGCTCGAGCCAGGCAAGGCCCAGGCTCGGGCAACTTGGCCATGCCAGGTCGGGTGCCTGGCGCGCCCGGGTCAGGCCCAGGCCCCCCGGTCGAACTAACGCGGGGTCGGCTGGTCCAGGCGCCCAGCGCCTGGTTCGCCCTGCAACCCTTAGGGTTCCCCCCCTTTTCCTATTATACCGGTTGCATGGTTTTTATTTTTAGGCCGCCACTAGCAGCAGGGGCGACCGGAGGTTGCCGGGGGGGGTCGCCCCCTTCGTCCCCAGTGCCGGCATTAGCCGGCCAGCGTGTTCTTGCCGCCGGTGAGCCCTACAAACTGCCAGTTTGGGCGGGTTTTAACCATGTCTTTCTTCCCCTATTGCTTTCCCAACTCTCGAAGAAGATGGGAAGAAAAACTCCGCCGACCTCCGGCCAGGGAGAGCTGGTCATAACAGCAAGTAAACAGTGGTGCCCGATCACCATTGAGCCCACTTCAAAAACTACAAATCGGTTCTTCATCTCCATGAAGAACATGACGAAAACCCCCCAAATAAAATCATTTTCTTTACAGAAAAATATTCTAAATAGTATTTGCTCATCCGATGAACAAATACTATTTAGAATATTTTTCTATAAAGATGAACAAATTCCGTGAGATAAAACGATGCAAGCATGGATATTAATTTTAGAAAAATAATTTTATCATTCCGAAGTGGATCAGAGCGGAACCTGGCTCTGACACCACTGTTGGGATCCAGGCGGGGGACGACGAACGCAGCAGAAACAATGAACAAAATTTACCCCGCCCGATGCCCGCTGATCTGATTCAGAATGAAAAACTAAAACCGAAAAACCGGGTCGTAATCTGATTACCGTGCGCGGATTCGAATCCGCTTCCGTCTCGGTTCCGTCGAGGCGATGCCGCGAGCCGCACAAGCGTCCGGCCTCCAGCAGTATCCACGCGATCCTCCGCGGTGGTTTGTTCTCGCTCCCTCGTCCATATCAGCTCACTCGCTGAAGATCCGTCGCCGCAATGATTGTCGAAAACCCGCGGACGGGAATTCTCGACTTTCGGGAATTGCGCGCGGCAGAGACGGAGACAGTCCTGACGCCTTGAATAGGGCGCCCAGACGAGGAGAAGAGAGAAAGGGGGGGGGGGGCAACATGGGGAAATCCTAGAGCTTGGCCCAGGGTTTCTCAACAGCACGTATATATATTAAGTCGGTGCGACCTTTCACAAAACTCCCCGAATTAATATAAATCCCATTTAAGTACCACCGACATAAAATCTTATTGAGTGTGACCCTCTAAGCCTATTAACCAGTCCGATTTTCAGCCCGTTAAGTCCAATAACTAGTTATTGACTTATTGTAATGAATTAATATCTAGATATTAACTAATTACTTAACCGAATTAATATCTCATGTAAATTCGGTCGGACTTCCGATCAAGTTGGGTGCCAAGCAACACCGCATGATCCCGAAAGGTAATGAGGTTTAGAAACCCACTCATAGAATCTATCCGTCCACAGTTGTCGCGTGGCTATAATCCTTCGTTCGCACAATGCTCTCGAGTTAACCTGGGAGTCAACTGTCAAACCCTAGATGTTCAACTTACTTGAATCAGACACCACTGTACAATATCCGAAAACATCTTTTCTGATATTGTTTTTACTCTGACTAGAGACTCTTGCGGATCTATTCTAGAGCATTCTCTCTCCAGTTACTTGAGAGCGAACGATCCTATATTGAACACACACTCACCTTCGAAGGTCTTCCGCTGGACCCGATCCTTGACTATTAGAGATCGTGTGGATAGGGATTCGTAGGTCAAGGTCAAAGTCCAAAAGTCCACCGACAAGGTGTCTTTAGTGTCTAAAGTCCAAGGATCAACCACGCCACTACGACGATAAATCAAGCCGATTGACAGTCAGGTAAATTACCATTCGGCGATTCAAGTCGGATCAGTTCAGTGAACTCATTCCACAATGAGCACCTACAGGTTCACCATTGTGTCTCCACATAAGTAACTAACGAGATCAGTCACCCTCATCATATGAGCTGGAATAACTTGTACTAGTCTTACCGAATGTTTGATGTCCTTCTCAAACATCCTACGACTAGGAATAATTAAGAATATGTGTTTATAAGTCATCAGTCTCATTATTATGATCTCATCATAATCCAATGACTATTGCATACATTCATTGACTTCATTATGCGCAGTTACAAATATGCCAATCTACATAATGAATTTAATGTCATTTATTAGTGAACCAGATTAAAATAGGTGCCTTATGATTGGCTTAGAGGACACCTATATCCATCAACGCCATCAACAAAAAGGCCAATGAAAATACAAGAAGTGTCCAGCAATTCGGATATTGCTACTATAGTTGAGAATAAGTAGGTCTCAGGTTGTCTCCTTCTCGTACTAATGTTGTTTTTTGCTTATTGTCCTCTTATGGCTGCAGACATGGCCATTGGGACTCAATTCTAAATAAGCTCAGGGGTACAGGCTCAGCCTTGCCTACCCCTATTTAGACGGCCGCATCTCTAGAGGGTCGTGCTGTTGCTACGGCCTCCGAAAGGGAAAGGGCTGCCTTTAAGGACAAAGTCGCCGCCCCTGATCAAGACTTAATAGACAAGCAAAAGCAGAAAGCATAGCAAGAAGTGGCAAGTGCCATAAAGTAGAAGAAGGATGCAGCACGAGATGCACCATTCTTGGCCCCCCCTCTAGGCCAAGGGGTTCCCGAAGAATCTTTTTTGGCCACGGGGACTTCACTCTCGTACCCCTTCAGTAGGGTGCGAACACACATGTCCCATGAATATGGGAATGAACCGTGGAGTCTGGACCTTGGAGTATTCACAGATGAGTCCTCGGAGGATTCTAGGACTTGTCTTCGACTAGCCCAGAGCCTTTCCCTCCCTAGAGCCAAGACGAACTCAAGCGGAAATATAAAAATTTAATTGTTGCGATCCCAGTCCGTTTTGATTAAACTAAAACTAGATAATCGGATTATCGTTTATTACCTCGTGCGGATTCGAATCCGCGTCCGAACAGTACATCGGTATGACATTGCCAGTCACGTAAATGCCTGGCCTCTAGCAAAGTCTACACGATCCTTCTCGCGATGGATTTCCTCTGATTCCTCGTTTCTCGCAGCCTACGACCGATTCACCGTTCGCCGCAATGCACAGTCGAATTCCTGTTGGACAGGAGTCGGAGAAGATGGCGATGTAGTCACCAGAGAGGAGAGAGAGCAGGGGCGCTAGAGTGAGAGAGGGAGAAAGGAGAGGGCGGCTAGGGTTAAGCAGCATCCTGGCCTGCTTAGTCCATCCACTACATTTTATATTAACCGCACGATTTTTCATAAAAAACCTCCAGTTAAATATAAAATCCACTTCTAATCCATCGCCTTGAGAATCATTTGCGTGTGACCCTCTAGGCCTAATTACTAACCCGGTTAATGACCCAATAAGCCCAATGACTCCTCACTGCCTTAATTAATTAATTAATAACTTATATTAATTAATTAATCAACCGAATCAATGTCGCACATTAAATTCGATTGGACCTCTTATCATGTTGGGTGCCAAGCAACACCGTGTGAACTCAGAAGGTATTGGGGTTAAGCAACCCACTTTTGGAATCTTCCCGTCAACAGTTACCGTGTGGATATAATCTTTCATTTGTACAATGCTCTTGAGTCAACTCAAGGTATAGTGTACCGTCAAACTCTAATCGGTCGACTCACTTGGATCGGATGCTGTCGTATAATATTGGAAAACTCCTTTCTCGATATTATCGTCCGCCTTGGCCAGGGACTCTTGTGCATCCTTCCTAAAACATTCTCTCGCTAAGTATCGAGAGTGAATTATTCCTTATCGACACTCAATTTCCTTCAATGGTATTTTGTTGTACCTGTTCCTTGGCTATTTAGAATCCCGTGAATTGAGATCCGTAAACCAAGCTCAAAGTGCAGAAGTCCACCGACAATGTGTCCTTGGTGTCTCAGGTCTGAGGACCATCTACGCAACTTTACACATAATGAACTAATGCCATTTTTATTAATAAACGAACGAGATTTACATAGTCAGATTGGCTTGTAGGCCACCTAAGACCTCATTGTCAACTAGCTTGATTCTATTGTCGCAGTTGCATGGATGGTCCTCGGACCTGAGACACCAAGGACACCTTGTCGGTGTACTTCTGTGCTTTGACCTTAGTTTACGGATCTCTATTTATGGGATTCTAAACAGCTAAGGATCGGGTACAGCAGAATACCGTCGAAGGAAATTGAATGTCAATAAGGAATCATTCACTCTCGGTAGTTAGAGAGAGAATGCTCTAGGAAGGATGCGCAGGAGTCCCTGGCCAGGGTGGACGATAATATCGAGAAAGGAGTTTTCCGATATTATACGGCAGCATCTGATCCAAGTAAGTCGACCGATTAGGGTTTGACAGTACACCATATCCTGAGTTGACTCGAGAGCATTGTACGAATGAAAGATTATATCCACGTGGTAACTGTCGACGGGAATATTCCAAAAGTAGGTTGCTTAACCCCAATACCTTCCGGATTCACGCGGTGTTGCTTGGCACCCAATGTGATCAGAGGCCCGACCGAATTTAATGTGTGACATTGATTCAGTTGATTAATTAATTAATTAATATAAGTTATTAATTAATTAATTAAGTCAATGAGGAGTGATTGGGCTTATTGGGCCATTAACCGAACTGATAATTGGGTCTAGAGGGTCATACGCAAATGATTCTCAAGGCGATGGATTAAAAGTGGGTTTTATATTTAACTAGAGGTTTTTATGAAAAAACGCATGGTTAATATAAGACGTAGCGAACAGGCTGAGCAGGCCAGGCTACTGCTCAACCTTAGCCGCCCCCTCCTCACTCCCTCTCTCACTCTGGCGCCCCTACTCTCTGCATCGTCGTCTTTTCCGACTCCCAACTGATGGGAATTCGACTACGCATTACGGCGGTCGTTGCGGCGAATGGTGAATTGCTCGTGGGCTGCGAGGAACGAGAAACGAGAGAAAATCCACCGCAAGGAGGATCGCGTGGACTTCGCTAGTGGCCGGGAGTTTGCATGGCTGGCGGTGTCACACCGACGGAATCGTTCGGACGCGGATTCGAATCCGCGCGAGGTAATAAACGATAATCCGATTATCCGATTTTAGTCTAATCGAAACGGACTGGGATCGCAACAATTAAATTTTTATTTTTCCGCTGCGTTTGCGATACCGAGAAACACGAGAACCTAACAGTGATATCAAAGTCAGATTCCACTATTTCTCACCCGTTTCAATCTTTAGATTAATTTTTCCATGATTTATTCCATGCTTAAAGTTCGATTATTTGCTAGATCTGTGTTCATATGATGAACACAAATTAATTAGGTTATTATATTTTGCAAAAATCGAATTTTTATTTAGGGGTTTTCGTGTTCTTCGTGGGATGAAGAACGGTGGGCGTTTCAGTTTTGTTCGAGCTTCCCCAAGTGTTGGGAAGGGTTGGCCGAGACCCCGGATCCTCAGGGATAGATCACCGGTCATCCCTGGGCTCATTGTCGGCGCTGGAGGGACAACTGGAGATGGCCGGTTGGAGGGGATCTCCCTTCTTCTTCCTCCATCTCCACGGTTTCTAGAAAAAACCAAAAATTGGAAGAGGGAAAAAGGGGGTCGGCCTGCACTTAAAACTGCACCGCCGACAACCCTACCGACGTCGGGGGCATCGCCAGAGCTCTCCTACAAGAATAGCTTAGGATTTAGGGGGGGTTATTTCGGGGAAGGGGGGCTGGTCTGGCAAACCAGACGGGACGGGTCGCAGTGCCCCAAACCCGATCGGACCGGATCCGCCGGCTGGATGAGCCGGACTGGGCTTGGTTGAGCCTTTTTACCCTATTTCCCTTAACCCATTAAAACCCCTTTATTTCCATTAAAACCCAATAACCCCATTAGCCCATATAACATAATTAAAATTGGATTTGATTTTAAAATTAAAAAGTATTTTGAATAAAAAATATTATTAAATTTTTATTTAATTGGGATTTTAATGATTTTGAATCATTTTAATTAATAATTCATTGTTAATGAACTAGAGATAATTATTAGTTTAAGTGTTAAATTAATAATTAACCTTAATTTAACTAATTTAAGAGTTGAATAATTATTAGTCTAAGTGTTAGATTATTAATTATTAGTTCATCTAATTGTTAATTAATTAGAGATAGTTATTAATTTAAATGTTGAATTAATAATTAATTTTAATTGATTAATTTAAGTGTTAAATTAATAGTTATTAGTTAATTGGAGTTAATTGTTAATTTAAGTGTTAAATTAATAATTAATTTTAATTAACTAATCTAAGGGTTAAATTAGAAGTTATTAATTAATTAGGGTTAGTTATTAGTTTAAGTGTTAAATTAGTAATTAACATCAATTAACTAATTTAATAGTTAGATTAGTAGTTAATAATTAACTAGAGTTGATTATTAATTTATGTGTTAAGTTAGTAATTAACTTTGATGTGCTAATACAAAGAGTTAAATTAGTAATTAATTATTAACAGTGTAACTGTTATATTATTAATATTGATTAATCTAAATGTTGGATTGTTTTAGTTTTAGAAATGATCTAATTTGCATGTAATAATCTAGAATTCATTAATTTGGAATATGTGCATATGTGATGTGTGTTTAAATGCTTTTAAATTTGATTTAATTGCATGTTAAGATGATAAAATGAGTTTTCAAAATTTAAATGTCAATTTCGATTGGAACCTAGACTTTTGAAAGCCAAAGTTATTAATTTTGATATTCTTTTATTTAGCCATGTAATGCGCTTATCTTGTGTAGATTGATATAAAACACACTATGGTCATGGATATGCACTTTTTAAATTATTCATGTGATGAATGATGCATATGGATCACGGATGTATGATTGGATATTTATTAATTGTTAATAAATAGAGGTATGTGTACCTCTCTCTGTCATACTCTGATGTAATTCTACCTCCCTCTCTTGTACTCTCCATAAGGCCTTCTTCTATTTACATGTAAATTTGAAATTAATTATAATCTGATCGAGGCAATCAAGGAAGGAGCGAGGATGATCCACAGCTGCAACCATGAAGGTGAAAAGATGCAGATCCTTTGCCTATGTGTTTGCCAGATGGTCTAATATAATAGTTATGTTAGATTTTGTGTGCGTTTGACTGTTGGCTCTAGTCAAACTCACTGTGCTATCTATGACTACACTACACATGTATGTGATCCCATATTTTTCTTTTGATTATGAATCAAAGTAGGTATAGCATTTAGTAAATATACACGATATATTTATATACTATCACCTAAGAGAGACCAAGATAAAAGTTATCTAAAACCCTCGCTAAATTTTAAGCCATAACATTAATAGTTAAGAATTTACCGCGTGGTCCTCCATCGTTATAGTCATAGGATTCGAATTACTTTAGGTAGGTCTATTGTGCTATCCACAAGGCTTGTTTAGTTGTAAGTAAAGACTATGACTATGGCATAAGATGCCTAAAGATCGGGATAAAGGAACCAAGGCTATATGCTATCTACAAGGACTACATGCAAATCTATGTCCGTCACATAACGATGGTAATGCTTAGATCATCATTAATAGTTTGTTGTACTATCCACAAGGCCATTAAATTTTTGGGGACCGAAGATATGATCGGATATTGTAAGGAGTTGCAAGTCCCATGAGATGGGTGCTCTTCAATTGCATTACAGCTTGTTGTGCTATCTACAAGGTCGTACTGCAAGTCATTGAGATTCTCATCCCCACTAAGAGACTGTCGGCGTCTCCCGTTCTGTATAAATGAGGGTTATACAATCCGTCGAAAATTAGTGAGAGTTAAAATTTGATCAAAAGACCACATCTTGTTTTAAATTTTCATAGTTGAACATCTGCTAAGTAGATTTTATTTATCTCCAGTAGGGAATTATGTTGTCGAATAACTCACTCCATGGCATACTTGATGCCAACCTTTTGACTAGCCTAAACTACTCAGTTTGATTCAGAAACCTAAAGAATGTCTTCAGATATGAGTACATTACCTACGTCCTCGGAGCTGATACTCCTGCTAAACCGGCATTAAATGCCCCTGAGGCAAAGATGATCACATATAATAAAAGGAAGAAGGACAATGGCAAAAGAGTAGCAAAGGGTGACTGCTTCTATTGTAAGCAGAATGGTCACTAGAAGAGAGAACTGCAAGGAGTTCCTCAACGATAAAGCTCATGGAAAGGTGAAGCTATCAAAAGCTTCAGATATCTATATGATGGATATCAACTTGTCAGTTAGAGATTCCACATCTTAGGTATTAGATATCGGATGTGGGTATCATATCTGCCATGATGTGTAGATGCTGACAAGTAAGCATAAGCTGAGAAAAGGCGAGTTGGAACTGAGGTAAGGAAAAGGCGCAAAAGTTGCAGTGGTTGCTGTAGAGATAGTAAACCTTAGGCTTCCATCGAGAGACGTCTTATCATTGCAAGATTGTTATTATGTACCTAGTATAATAAAGAACAACATATCAATATCTTGTTTGGACAAAATAAGATATAGGTTGACTATTGAGAATAGTTGTTCGATTTATTATGGTAATAAATTAATAGCTTCGACATCTTTAGTCAATGGTCTATATCTTTTAGATATTTCTTATTACAATCTTCACACTGATAATACTCTTAAGAAGAGTAAGAATTATATGAACCAAGCCTACATGTAGCATTGTAGACTTGGACATATTGGTGAAAGCAGGCTGCAAAAGTTGCACAAACATGGATATTTGAATGCATTCGATTATGAATCGTTTGCAGCATGTAAGTCTTGTCTTATGGAAAAAATGACAAAATCTCTATTTACTGGACATAAAGAACGTGCCAAAGATATTTTGGAACTAATACATTCAAATGTATATGGTCCTATGTCCACCCAAACTAAAGGTGGCTTCTCATACTTCATCAAATTCATCGATGACTTCTCGAGATTTGGCTGTATACTTAATGAAGTACAAGTCGGAAGCGTTTGAGATGTTCAAGGAGTTCAAGAATGAGGTAGAGAAGCAGACATGAAAGAGTATTAAAACTCTTCAATCAGATCGAGGAGGAGAATATTTGAGTACTAGTTTCACACAATTCTTAAAGGATAATGATATCCTTTCTCAGCTGACCCCTCCATATACACCACAGATGAATGGTATATCAGAAAGGAGGAATTGCACCTTATTACACATGGTGCGATCTATGATAAGTTTTCCGGGTTTACCAGTGTCCTTCTGGGGGTATGCTCTAGAGTCAGCAGCATACCTACTGAATAGAGTACCCAGCAAGTCTGTGACCTCTACTCCATATAAGATATGGAAAGGCAGAAAACTAGAATTTAAACATGTTAAAGTGTAGAGTTGTTCTACTCATGTAAAGAGGCATGATCTAGACAAACTGGAATCACGAACTGATAAATGCAGGTTTGTGGGATATCCAAATGAGATCTTTGGATAGTATTTTTACCATCCCAGTGAACAAAAGGTGTTTGGCGCCAAGAAAGTTGTCTTCCTGGAAGAGGAATATCTCCTCTAGGAGGACAGTGGGAGTAAAATAGTACTGGAAGAGGAATATCTCCTCTAGGAGGACAGTGGGAGTAAAATAGTACTGGAAGAGGTTCCAGATCCCCAAACAGTTGCAATATCATCAGATGAGATATCAGTTCATGAATCTGTACAGGTACACACAAATTAGCCTCGTAGATCTAGTAGAGTACCTAGACCACCAGAACGATATGTGGGACACATCGATGAAGGTGAATCTCAGGTTGAATATAATGAGGATCATGATCCTAAAACCTACCAAGAGGCCATAGCAGGCCCAGAAGCTAGGAAATTGTGAGAAGCCATGAACTCATAAATCTAGTCTATGTACACCAACCAACTTTGGAACTTGGATTTGGAACTTGGAGGACTTACCTCAGGGTATTATACCCATCGGGTGCCAGTGGATCTTTAAGAGAAAGATCGGTGCTGATAGACGAATCGATACTTACAAGGCAAGGTTGGTGGCAAAGGGATATCGTCAAAGGCAAGAAATTGACAATGACGACACTTTCTCACCAGTTGTCATAATAAAGTCGATAAAAGTTCTACTCGCCATAGCTACACACTTTGATTACGAGATCTGGCAGGTGGATGTGAAAACTGTCTTCCTCAATGGTAATCTTGAGAAAGAGGTGTATATGATACAACCTGAAGGTTTCACATCCAAAGAATTTTCAAATAGAGTGTGCAAGCTTCAAAGGTCCATTTATGGACTGAAGTAGACTTCTCAGAGGTAAAACATAAGATTTGATGAGACTATCAAGTCTTATGACTTCATTAAGAATGAAGATGAGCCTTGTGTGTATAAGAAGACCAGTGGGAGTGCAGTCACCTTATTAATTCTTTACGTAGATGACATATTACTCATTGGAAATGATGTAGCTATGATGTCATCAAGAAAGATCTGACTGTCGGAAAACTTCTCCATAAAGGATTTGGGAGAAGCATCCCACATATTGAGAATACGGATCTATAGAGATAGATCAAAGATGATGTTCAAAATGACCCAATCCATGTACATAGATACTATTGTCAAAAGGTTTGACATGAAAAATTCCAAGAGAGGTCTCATACCGATGAGACACAGAATTAATCTCTCAAAGAAGCAGTCTCTTAAGACTCCTAATGAGAGGGCATTCATGGATAGAGTGTTGGGATCGCTGTGTCGGGATCCGATCCTAAAACGCAGCGGAATAAAGGAGTTCGGGACCGGATCTGTCCCGTTTCGGTCGTTAAAATTAAACCGGTGTAAATCGAATTTACCTTGCGCGGAATCGAATCCGCGTCCGTTTTCCGGTTCCGTCGGAGCGATGCCGCAAGTCGCGCAGATGCCCGACCTCTAGCGGTATCCACGCGGTTCTCCTCGCGATGGATCGTCCTCGCTTCCTCGCTCGCTGCGGTGCTCGAAGATCCCGTCTGACTGCGCGTAATCCGCCGCGACATGCGGATTCGAAATCCCCGTCGAACGGGAAGTGGAGCAGTTGGGAACGGCACGCCCAGAGGAGAGAGAAAGTGGGGAAGAACGAATGACAGCTAGGTCAGGGTTGCTGGCCCCGGACGTAGAATCCGTTCTTTTATAAGAAGTCAGATTGCGGTTTTTCACAAAAACCCAGACTTATCCGAAATCCTGTCGGATTATCCATCGACTTGAAAACCATTTGCGTGTGACCCTCTAGGCCCAATTACCAGTCCAGTTAATAGCCCATTAAGTCCAGTAACCCTTTACTGACCCACTGAATTAATTAATATCCTTATATTCAATTAATCAGCCGAATTTAATGTCCCACAATAAATTCGGACGGACTGCCGATCACGTTGGATGCCAAGCAACATCGCGCGATCCTGGATGACACTGGGGTTATCGCAACCCTCTATTGGAACCTTTCTGTCATCGGTT
Organism: Zantedeschia hybrid cultivar; assembly: GCA_030544215.1. Lineage (NCBI taxonomy): Eukaryota > Viridiplantae > Streptophyta > Magnoliopsida > Alismatales > Araceae > Zantedeschia > Zantedeschia hybrid cultivar. The sequence goes on along the minus strand of JARZZO010000013.1, from coordinate 4,648,157 downwards.
AGCGCGCGGATATAATCTTTCATCCGTACAATGTTCCCGAATCGACCTAGGGCATGGTTTACTGTTAAACTCTATTTGGTCGATTCACTTGAATCAGATGCCGCTAATCTGAATCCGATAACTCCTTATCGATTACAGAGTCCGCCATGGCCAGGGACTTTAAGCGCATCATTCCCGGAACATTCTCTCTCAAACAACCGAGAGCGGATGATCCCGTATTGAACACACAATCACCTTCGAGGGCATTTCCCTGAACCCGATCGCTTGACTTATTGATATCCCATGGTTAGGGATTCGTTCGTCAAGGTCAAAGCTCAAAAACCTACCAACAAGGTATCCTTGGAGTCTCAGGTCCAAGGATCATCCACGCAACCGTGACAATTGAATCGAGCTGGTTAACAGTGAGGTGATTACCATCCAACGATTCATAGTCGGATCAGTTCAGTGAACTCATTCACCAATGAGCACCTATAGGTTCAGCATAGTGTCTCCACACAAGTGACTTATGGGATCAGTCACCCTCATCATATGAGCTGAAGTAACCTATACTAGTCTATCCGTATGTTTGATGTCCTATCTCAAACATCCTATGACTAGGAACAATTAAGAACATGTGTTTATAAGTCTTCGGTCCCGTAATTATGATCTCATCATAATCCAAAGACTATTGCACATGTTCATGGACTTCATCGTGATACGATAAACACAGATCGAATTAATTACACACAATGAATTATTGCCATTTATTAATAATCTGAATATGTACACAGTATCGGATTGGCTTTGAGAGCATCTAATACTAACAATCTCCCACTTGGACTAAAGCCAATCACTTTTATACAGAATATCCATATTCTCTAAGTGACGCTCAAAAACATTTTGAGACAAAGGCTTTGTAAGTGGATCTGCTATGTTGTCGGCTGAGGGAACTCTTTCCACCACGACATCTCCTCGAGCTATAATCTCTCTGATCAGATGAAAGCGCCGCAGAATGTGCTTCGACTTCTGATGAGACCTCGGCTCTTTCGCTTGAGCGATCGCCCCATTGTTGTCACACAGCAGTGGGACGGGACCAGATATGCTTTCCACCACACCAAGATCGCCGATGAATTTCTTCATCCACACAGCTTCCTTGGCGGCTTCAGCAGCAGCAATATACTCGGCTTCCGTTGTCGAATCAGCAGTGGTTTCCTGCTTGGAACTTTTCCAGCTCACTGCTCCCCTGTTGAGTGTGAAAATAAAACCTGATGTTGACTTGCTGTCGTCAGGATCAGACTGAAAACTCGAGTCAGTGTATCCTTGCAGCTTTAAGTCTCCTCCTCCATAGACTAGAAATAAATCCTTAGTCCTTCTCAAGTACTTAAGGATGCATTTCACAGCCTTCCAGTGTTCATCACCTGGATCTGCCTGATGTCTGCTCGTAACACTTAGAGCATATGCTACATCAGGTCTGGTACATAGCATGGCATACATGATGGACCCTATGGCAGAAGCATAGGGGACTTTATCCATCACTGCCCTCTCTTCAGGTGTCTTGGGAGACTGACCTTTAGAGAGTGAAATTCCATGTCTCATCGGTATGAGACCTCTCTTGGAATTTTCCATGCCAAACCTTTTGACAATGGTTTCTATGTACATGGATTGGGTTAAAGCCAGCATCTTCTTTGATCTATCTCTATAGATCCGTATTCCTAATACGTAAGATGCTTCTCCCAAATCCTTCATGGAGAAGTTCTTTGACAGCTATATCTTTACTGATGACATCATTCTTACATCATTCCCAATGAGTAGGATGTCATCAACGTAAAGAACCAGAAATGTGATTGCGCTCCCACTGTTTTTCTTGTATACACAGGGTTCATCTTCATTCTTAATGAAGCCATAAGATTTGATCGCCTCATCAAATCTTATGTTCCAGCTTCGGGATGCTTGCTTCAGTCCATAAATGGACCTCTGCAACTTGCATACCATGTCTGGAGATTCTTTGGATGTGAATCCTTCTGGTTGTATCATATACACCTCCTCCTCAAGGTTTCCATTGAGGAAGGCAGTCTTCACATCCATCTGCCAGATTTCATAATCATGGTAGGCAGCAATGGCAAGAAGAATTCTGATGGACTTAATCATAGCAACGGGTGAAAAAGTTTCGTCATAGTCAACACCTTGTCTTTGACGATAGCCTTTTGCCACTAATCTTGCCTTATAAGTCTCAATACGTCCATCTGCACCGATCTTTCTTTTGAAGATCCATTTGCAGCCGATAGGTACTATACCATCGGGTAAATCCACCAAGTTCCAAACTTGGTTGATGTACATGGACTGTATTTCAGAATTCATAGCTTCCCGCCATTTCCCGGCCTCTGGACTTTCAATGGCCTCCTGGTAAGTCTTAGGATCATCATCCTCATTATAGAGTATCCTTGAACCATACAAATTAATATGTCCCACATATCTTTCTGGTGGTTTAGGTACTCTTTCAGACTTACGAGGTTCCTGTGTATCACTTTGAACAGGTTCAGAAACTGACGGTTCATCTGATGTACCATTGCCAGTTTGTGGGTCTGGAACTTCTTCCAGAATTACTTTACTCCCACTGTCCTTCTGGAGAATATAATCTTCTTCCAGAAAGACAGCTCTCCTGGCCACAAACACCTTTTGTTCGCCAGGATGATAGAAGTAATATCCATAAGTTTCCTTTGGATATCCCACAAATCTGCATTTGTCAGTTCTGGATTCCAGCTTATCTGCGTCATGTCTTTTAACATGAGCAGGACATCCCAAGACTTTAACATGTTTAAGGTCTGGTTTCCTTCCATTCCATATCTCATATGGAGTGGTCTCAACAGATTTGCTGGGTACCTTATTCAGGATATACATAGCCGAGCTAAGTGCATATCCCCATAAGGACACTGGTAATTTGGACATGCTCATCATGGATCGCACCATTTCCATTAATGTGCGATTTCTCCTTTCTGATACACCATTCATCTGAGGTGTATAAGGAGGTGTAAGCTGAGAAAGGATACCATTATCCTTTAAGTATTTAATGAACTCAGTACTCAAGTATTCACCACCCCGATCAGATCGGATGGTTTTTATATTCTTTCCTGTTAGTTTTTCTACTTTATTCTTAAATTCTCTGAATTTCTCAAAGGCTTCAGATTTATACTTCAATAAGTATACATATCCAAACCTTGAGTAATCATCAGTGAATGTAATGAAGTATGAGAAACCACCAATGGCTTGGGTTGACATAGAACCACATACATCTGAATGTATGAGTTCTAATATGCCTTTGGCTCGTTCTCCAGTTCCACTAAATGGAGACTTAGCCATTTTGCCCATTAAACATGACTCACAGGTTGCATATGATTCATAATCAAATGGATCCAAATATCCATCTTTATGGAACCTTTGGAGTCTGTTTTCACCAATGTGTCCAAGCCTACAATGCCACAAGTAGGCTTTGTTCATTTCATACTTACTTCTTTTAATCGAAGAACCGATATGTAAATTATCATGAGACACATTCAATGGATACAAACCATTGGATAAAATAGCAGAAGCTATTAATTTATTTCTGAAATAAATTGAACAACTATTGTTCCCAAAATTTAAATTGTATCAAATTCTATCTAAACATGAAATAGAAATGATGTTCCTTATTATGCTAGGTACATAATAACAATCATCTAATAAAAATGTGTCTCCGGATGGTAGCTTGAGCTTCACTGTCCCCACAGCGATCGCCGCAACTCTTGCGCCGTTACCTAGCCTCAGCTCCACCTCGCCGGTCCTCAGCTTACGTCTTCTTGTCAGTGCATGCACAGAATTGTAGATATGAGATACACATCCAGTATCTAATACCCATGATGTACAATCTCTTATTGACAAGTTTACATCTATCATATAGATACCTGAAGCGTCCTGCTGCTTCACAGTTCCTTGAGCCTTGTCCATGAGATATTCCTTGCAATTCCTCTTCCAATGCCCTTTCTGGTGACAGTAGAAGCAATCACCTTTCTCAGCATTTTTACCCTTGTCTTTCTTGACAACCTTTGCCTTTCTCTGAATCTTGTTCTTATTCTTTCGAAAAGCTTGGACTGCAAGTCTTTTTCTGTTGGTCTTACCAACCATTAAGACTTGGGGTTTATCCTTCACAAGGTTCCCCTCAGCAGTCTTTAACATGTTCAGCAGTTCAGCTAAGGTGGCCTGGATCTTGTTCATGTTGAAATTGACGATGAACTGAGCATATGAAGGTGGAAGTGAAGACAACACAAGGTCTGTGTGCATCTCCTTGGGAAGTGTAACCCCAAGAGCATCCAGCCTCTCCACCCACTCAATCATCTTCAGCACATGATTCTGTACTGAAGTTCCCTCTGCAATCTGAGCTTTGAACAGATTCTTCGATATCTCATATCGTTCGATTCTGCTCTACTCACCAAAGAGCTCCTTCAAATGGAGCATGATGGATCTAGCATCCATCTCTTCATGTTGCCTCTGCAACTCATTGCTCATAGAGGCTAACATATAGCATTGGGCCATGGTGGAATCCTCCTTCCATTTTTCATACGCTATCATTTCATCCTCTGGGGCATCTAATGCTGGTTCAGCAGGAGGTTCAGTATCCAAGACGTAGGCAATCTGCTCAGACCTGAGGACTATCTTCAGGTTTCTGAGCCAGTCTGAGTAATCGGTGCCTGTCAAACGGTTGGCATCAAGTATGCCTCTCAACGGGTTATGGTGCGACATTCTCGCCTACAGGAGATAATCAATCGATAATTAGCAGATATTCAGATTAACTAAAACAAGATTTGGTCTTTTATTATCTAGTTTTACTCCCACTAATTTTCGACGAACTGTATAACCTTTAAATATACAGAACGGGAGACGCCGACTGTCTCCTAGTGGGGATCAGAATCTCCAAGCATCACAGTATGACCTCGGGTAAACACATAGTATCATACTGCTATCTCAGAGCAATCATCTCATGATAATTGCAACTCCTTGCAATATCCGATCGTACTTCGGCTCTCAAGTTTAATGGTCCCGGGTAAACACAGTAGACCATTATCCCCGGTCTAAGCTTTACCATCAATACGTGACAGAGTAAAGTAGAAACATAGTTCCCGGGTAAACACGTGGATGACTATATCGTTCCTCTACTCTTATCCAAAGGCATCTTATGCCATGATCAACAGTCCTCTCATCAGTTAATGGCAGACCTCGGGTAAACACATAGTATCTGCCACCACCGAATTAAGTTCTATCAATCATATTGATGGAGAGCCACACGGTACATTCTCAATGACTCGCGCTACGGCTTAGAGTTTGTAACGAAGGTTTTACTTATTTAATTTGGTCTCATCCTCGGTGATAGTATTAAATATATCGAATATATTTATTAATACTAATAACCTAGCAAATATAAAGCACACGCATCACATACATGTCATTAGTGTGGTCATGGACGGCACTGCGGTTTGACTTGAGCCAGATAGTCAAACGCACACATACACACAATATAATAACTTATATCATGAGTCTGCAAACCCATGAATGCAATGAACTCCTTCATTTTCATTTGGTCAGCAGTTGTGGATCATCCTTGCTCCGCATGCATCCGCCTCGATCAAATTACATCGTAATTCTCAATTACATGATAATTTAAATAAGGAAGCCTTATGGCGATTACATCAAAGAGGAAGGTAGAAGTACAATGAAATATGAGAGGGAGAGGTTCGCAGACCTTTATTTATTAATACACAATAAACCACACAATCACATTCCATATCCACAATTAATGTTCGTCCATGACCACCATGTGTTTTATTAAACAAACCACACATGTATTGCGCATCAAATGGCTAAATAAAATTTTCGAAAATAACTTTTAATTTTGGTTTCATAAAACCAGGGACCAATCAAAATTGGATTTAGGATTTTCGAAAACTTTAGTATTTATTTGAAGCATGCTAATTTAAATCCAATTTAAACAAGCAAATAAATGCATATTAATAAAATAAATGTACAATGACTACAAATTGAAAATTTTATAATATTCCATGCCCTCGAATTATTAATGACATTAAATTTGAGTTTAACAATTAAATCAACTTCATTTAATGTCATTTATTCTAACATTTAGAATAAAAAAGAAAATATTAACAACAATTGTTAATGTTATCCCATAATCATATTTATATGCCATAATCATTTAAAAAACAGAATATGATTAAATGAAAAATCTCATTTTAAATTTAACCAAATTCTGTAATTTAAAATGGCATTTAAATGGGATAATATGGGGTTTTTCCCCTTAAAAAAAAATAAATAAAAGGGGCCTGGCGAACCGGGCCTGTCCGGTCACTGGACTGGGCCCAACCGGCGCTCAGACCGAGCCCAGACCCGCCCCAAGGGGCGGGCTGGTCCGGTCAGGCGCCGGTTGGGCCCGGGCCCAGGGCTCGGCCCGGCCCGGCCCGCCCCCCTTTCCTTCCCTGCCCGACGCAGCTAGGGAAACCCTAGCTGCGCCGCAGGGAAGAAAGGGGGCAGCCCCCAGCCGCCACCGGCCTGCCCCACAGGCGGCGGCCGGCGAGGGCCGGCACCGGGGTGGCCCTCCCCGGCGGCCAGGGGTCCCGGCGACGGCGCCGGTGGCCCTGGCAGCCGGTGGTCACCCCAAAAACCCCCCCTTTTTCAAAAAAATTCCGAAACCTCCCCCCCTTTTCTCTGCATATTCTTGGAGAAATAGGAGAGGAGGAAGACCGGCCATGGTACTCCGGCGACTGAAGCCCCCATGGGTGGTGTTCCCATGCTCCGGTGAGGCATCCCCAACCTTTGGGGTGCCCCTAAACCTGCCGGTCCACGTCTGTTCTTCGTTGAACGAAGAACATGAAAAAGGGTACACAAAAAAAACGATTTTTGATGCATAAAATAATTTTAATTTACAGAGTTCATCACATGAACGCTTTGCATGTAATTAAAATTAAAATTGGGCATGGAATCAAATTATAAAATTATCAAATATGAAGATCGAAACGGCGAAAACACAGTGGAACCTGGCTCTGATACCACTGTTGGGATCGCTGTGTCGGGATCCGATCCTAAAACGCAGCGGAATAAAGGAGTTCGGGACCGGATCTGTCCCGTTTTGGTCGTTAAAATTAAACCGGTGTAAATCGAATTTACCTTGCACGGAATCGAATCCGCGTCCGTTTTTCGGTTCCGTCGGAGCGATGCCGTAAGTCGCGCAGATGCCTGACCTCTAGCGGTATCCACGCGGTTCTCCTCACGATGGATCGTCCTCGCTTCCTCGCTCGCTGCGGCGCTCGAAGATCCCGTCTGACTGCGCATGATCCGCCGCGACATGCGGATTCGAAATCCCCGTCGAACGGGAAGTGGAGCAGTTGGGAACGGCACGCCCAGAGGAGAGAGAAAGTGGGGAAGAACGAATGACGGCTAGGTCAGGGTTGCTGGCCCCGGACGTAGAATCCGTTCTTTTATAAGAAGTCAGTTTACGGTTTTTCACAAAAACCCAGACTTATCCGAAATCCTGTCGGATTATCCATCGACTTGAAAACCATTTGCGTGTGACCCTCTAGGCCCAATTACCAGTCCAGTAACCCTTTACTGACCCACTGAATTAATTAATATCCTTATATTCAATTAATCAGCCGAATTTAATGTCCTACAATAAATTCGGACGGACTGCCGATCACGTTGGATACCAAGCAACATCGCGCGATCCTGGATGGCACTGGGGTTATCGCAACCCTCTATTGGAACCTTTCTGTCATCGGTTAGCGCGCGAAAATAATCCTTCATCCGTACAATGTTCCCGAATCGACCTAGGGCATGGTTTACTGTTAAACTCTATTTGGTCGATTCACTTGAATCAGATGCCGCTAATCTGAATCCGATAACTCCTTATCGATTACAGAGTCCGCCCTGGCCAGGGACTTTAAGCGCATCATTCCCGGAACATTCTCTCTCAAACAACCGAGAGCGGATGATCCCGTATTGAACACACAATCACCTTCGAGGGCATTTCCCTGAACCCGATCTCTTGACTTATTGATATCCCATAGTTTAGGATTCGTTCGTCAAGGTCAAAGCTCAAAAACCTACCAATAAGGTATCCTTGGAGTCTCAGGTCCAAAGATCATCCACGCAACCGTGACAATTGAATCGAGCTGGTTAACAGTGAGGTGATTACCATCCAGCGATTCATAGTCGGATCAGTTCAGTGAACTCATTCACCAATGAGCACCTATAGGTTCAGCATAGTGTCTCCACACAAGTGACTTATGGGATCAGTCACCCTCATCATATGAGCTGAAGTAACCTATACTAGTCTATCCGGATGTTTGATGTCCTATCTCAAACATCTTATGACTAGGAACAATTAAGAACATGTGTTTATAAGTCTTCGGTCCCGTAATTATGATCTCATCATAATCCAAAGACTATTGCACATGTTCATGGACTTCATCGTGATACGATAAACACAGATCGAATTAATTACACACAATGAATTATTGCCATTTATTAATAATCTGAATATGTACACAGTATCGGATTGGCTTTGAAACCATCTAATACTAACATAGAGTACCCAATGCCTCTGCCATAGGATCTATCATGTATGCCATGCTATGTACACGGCCTGGTGTCACATATACTCTAAGTGTTACGAGCAAATTTCAGGCTGATCCAAGCGAAGAGCACTGAAAGGCAGTGAAATATATCCGTAAGTACTTGAGAAGAACTAAGGATATATTTCTTGTCTATGGAGGAAAAACTACGATGTTTTACTGACTCGAGTTTCCAGTCAAATCTAGATGATAGCAAGTCTACATCTGGATTTGTGTTCACTTTGAACAGAGGCGCAGTGTACTGGAAGAGTTCCAAGTAAGAAACTACTGTAGATTTGATGACTAAAGCTGAGTACATCGCTGCAGTTGAAGCCGCCAAAGAAGCAGTGTCGTTGAAGAAATTCATCACTGACCTCAGCGTAGTTCCCTGGATCTCTGATCTTGTTCCGCTGTTGTGCAACAATAACGGGGCTATTGCACAAGCAAAAGAGCCGTAGTCTCATCAGAAATCGAAGTATATTATGAGGCGCTTTCATCTTATGAGAGAGATCATTTCCTAAGGAGATGTAGTGGTGGAAAGAGTTCCATCAGCCAATAATGTAGCCGATGTTAGTATTAGGTGGCCCGAAAGCTAATCCGATACTATGTATTATTCAGTTCATTAATATAATGGTATAAATTAATTATGAGTAATTAATTCGATCTATGTTTATTATATCATGATGAAGTTCATGAATATGTGCAATAGTCTTCGGATTATGATGATATCATAATTACGGGACCGAAGACTTATAAACACATGTTTTTAATTGTTCCTAGCCGAAGGATGTTTGAGAAGGACATCAAATATCCGGATAGACTAGTATAAGTTTCTTTAGGTCATATGATGAGGGTGAGTGATCCTATAAGTCACTTGTGCAAAGACACTATGCTGGACCTGTAGGTGCTCATTGGCGAATGAGTTCACTGAACTGATCCGACCTTGAATCGTTGGATGGTATATACCTCACTGTTAACCAGCTCGATTCTTTTTTCACGGTTGCGTAGATGATCTTTGTACTTGAGACACTAAAGATATCTCGTTGGTAGGACTCTGAGCTTTGACCTTGACTAACGAATCCCTAACCATGGGTTATCAATAAGTCAAATGATCGGGTTCAAGGAAATGCCCTCAAAGATAATTGTGTGTTTAATACGGGATCATCTGCTCTCTGTTTGGAGAGAGAATGTTTCGAGAATGATGCACTTAAGTCTCTGTCCAGGGCGGACTCTGTATCAGATAAAGAGTTATCTAATATAGATTAGCGACATCCGATTCAAGTGAATCGACTGGCTAGGGTTTCACAGTAAACCATACCCTAGGTCGATTCAGGAACATTGCACAGATGAAGGATTATATCCGTGCAGTAACCATTGACGGAAAGGTTCCTACAGTGGGTTGCATAAACCCCAATACCTTCTAGAATCATGTAGTGTTGCTTGGCACCCAACGTGATCGGAAGCCCGTTTGAATTTATTGTGGGACATTAAATTCGGCTAATTAATTAATATAAGGATATTAATTAATTCAGTGGATCCGTAAAAAGTTACTAGACTTAATGGGCCATTAATTGGACAGGTATTTGGGCCTAGAGGGTCACACGCAAATGGTTTTCAAGTTGGTGAATTTTTCAACGAGATTTCGGATAAGGGTGGGTTTTTCTGAAAAATCGCAACACACTTATTATAAAAGACTGGGGCTAGGTCAGGGGCTAGCAACCCTGACCTAGCCACCCTCTCTCTCTCTCCTCCTCTGTCTCTGGCACTTCCCCCCTCTGGCCGGCCCCGAGAGACTCTGCTTCGACTCTCGCCTGCTCTGTCTTCCTGTCTGACGGGAATTTAAATCTGCATGTCGCAGAGAGTTACGCGCAGCCAGACGGGATCCGCAGATGCTGCTGCGAGTGAGAAAGCGAGGACGATCCACCAAGAGGAAGACTGCATGGATACCGCTAGAGGCTGAGCACCTGTGCGGCTTGAAGCATCGCATCGTCGGAACCGGACGAACGCGGATTCAAATCCGTGCAAGGTAAATAAGATTCACCGTTTAATTTTTGTTAATCGAAACGGGACGGATCCGATCCCGACTTTAATTTTATTCACTGTCTTCTGGTTGGATCTAGACACAGAGAACCCACCAGCAGATCCACTGACAAAGCCATTAGCTCAAAATGTGTTTGAGCGTTACCTAGAGTCTACATGTTTATTGTATAAAAATGATTGGCTTTAGTCCAAGTGGGATATTGTTAGTCGTTGGTGGCCTACAAGCCAATCTGACTATGTAAATATCGTTCGTTTATTAATAAAAATGGCATTATTTCATTATGTGTAAATTCGTATTGTTATTGTCTCATAATGAAGTCCGTAAATATGTGCTATAGTGATCAGATTATGATGAGATCATACTAATGAGACTGATCACTTAAATACACATATTCTTAATAGTTCCTAGTCGGAGGATATTTGAGAAGGACATCGGATATCCGGTTATACTAGTACAAATTACTCCTACTCATACGATGAGGGTGACTGATCTCATAGTCACTTGTGTGGAGACACTAAGGTGAATCTGTAGGTGCTCATTAGAGAATGAGTTCACTGAATTGATCCGACTGAATCACTGGATTACATAGTACATCATTGTCGACCAGCTTGATTCTATTGTCACAGTTGCATGGATGGTCCTCAGACCTGAGACACTAAGGACACCTTGTTGGTGGACTTCTATATTTTGACCATGGTTTATGGATCTCTATTCACATGATTCTAAACAGCCAACAATCGGGTACAACAAAGTACCGTCGAAGGGAATTGAGTGTCAATAAGCAATCATTCACTCTCGATACTTAGAGAGAGAATGCTCTAGGAAGGATACGCAAGAGTCCCTGTCCAAGATGGACGATAATATTGGGAAAGGAGTTTTCCGATATTATACGGCAACATCCGATCCAAGTGAGTCGACCAGTTAGAGTTTGATAATACACCACACCTTTAGTTGACTCGAGAATATTGTACGAATGAAGGATTATATCCACACGATAACTGTCAACGGGAAGGTTCTAAAAGTGGGTTGCTTAACCCCAATACTTTTCGGATTCACGCAGTGTTGCTTGGCACCCAACGTGATCGGAGGCCCGACCGAATTAATACGCAACATTAATTTGGTTGATTAATTAATTAATATAAGTTATTAATTCATTATTTAAGTCGTAGGAAGTCACTGGGCTTATTGAGCCATTAACCGGACTGGTAATTGGGCCTAGAGGGTCACACGCAAATGATTCTCAAGGCGATGGATTAGAAGTGGGTTTTATATTTAACTGAGGGTTTTTATAAAAAATCGCATGCTTAATATAAAATGTAGCGAATGGATTGAGTAGGCCAGGTTGCTGCTCAACCCTAGCTGCCCCCTCCTCTCTCCCTCTCTAACTCTTGCGCCCCTACTCTCTCCCCTCTCTAAAGACAGCATCACCGTCTTCTCCGACTCCCGTCCGACGAGAATTCGACCGCGCGTTACGGCGGTCGTTGCGGTGAATGGTGAATCACTCGTGGGCTGCGAGGAATGAGGAATGAGAGTAAATCCACCGCGAGAAGGATCGCGTGGACTTCGTTAGAGGCCTGACGTTTGCGCAACTGGCGGTGTCACACCGACGAAACCGTTCGGACGCAGATTCGAATCCGCGCAAGGTAATAAATGATAATTCGATTATCCATTTTAGTTTAATTGAAACGGACTGGGATCGTAGCAATTAAATTTTTATTTTTCTGCTGTGCTTGCGATTCTAAGAAACACGAGAACCTAATAGTACCTACCGAGGGCCTCACAATGCAAGCGTGGGACATGGAGTTCAGGTAAGATTTCTTTGGGCTTCAGACCAGCTATGTTTGAGTAGAACTTACTTGTTAATATCCTTCTCTAGTCAGGCCACCACCTACTGTGATGCCCTCGCCTATCACTTCTCCCACATCCAAGAGAAACTGAAGGATGTGGACAAAGTGGCAAATCACTTGGCCTCGGCGAAAGTCTCTTTCATCCACTAGGACCTGGAGGGCAATATTGATACCCTCCTCAAGTTGAACTCCCCGTCTAGGTGAGGAGTTGGTGAAACAGTTAGAGGAGAAGCATGCTGCCATTGAAGCTTAGGAGATGGCCAAGAAGGAAACTCTAACCGGCCCGGCTACAAAGGGATGCCGAGGATGATAAAGAGAAGCATACTGGAGAACTATGCGTTGCGGTTGCCCAGGCCAAGAAGGTCGAAGAGGATGCTTATAACACCATCGAGCGCTTCAAGTCTGGCTTGGAGTACATCGAAGCCTTGGTGGAGGCCGGGCCAACGCGTCTCAAATGGTCTTCGACTTGGGTCTGGCCTTGGCCCAAAAGCTTTTTTGGAAGTAGACGTTACAGACCTTGGTCTTCCTGACGACGCCACTGCTTCAGAGCTGCTTGATTGGTAGGGTCGCCTAAAGGTCGAAAGGGCCTCAACTGTCCCAAAAGGCTTCACACCAGGTGCCCTTGAAGCAGGTGGGGCTTCTCCCGGCATGCCCGCTTCACCCGACAATTCCCTTCTTAGCTCAGATAAAGGGAGTGGTGTTGGAAGAGTGACTAGGCCACTCCTCTCTCTTTTTTTTTTGAAGAATTTTGTATCAGCTTCTCTGTGAGCCGATTCAATGTTTGTAACTGGGAGGTTATTCCCATCTCTTGTGAATATAAGGATCTTTTTGTTATTTGCTTGCCTTGTCATGGGGATAATCTCAATTTAGGATTCATAAAAATACTGACTGCGAATGTCTTTAAAGACGAATGATAATGCCGCTCCCAGTATGGTTTACATGGCTAAGACCATTCTCGATACGATTTACGTGGGCTTAAGGACGAGTGCCGCTCCTGATATGGTTTATATGGCTAAGGTCGCTACCAGTACGGTTTACATAGGCTTAAGGAAGAATGCCACTTTTGGTACGGCTTACATTGCTAAGGCTGCTCCCGGTACGGTTTATGCAGGCTTAAGGTTAAATTCGCATAGAGAGGGAGAGGAAGTGCCTTTTCACTATTTTTTTAATAGGATTACAATCGGACTCGGCCAGTAGGAGCATCGGCTCTATACATAATAGCGGCGAAGCTGTTCAACATTCCCAGTCCTCAGGATGGGTTGCCTCCCTAATGTTCTGAGATGATAAGTGCCTCGTCGGATAACTTTCCTTACTCGGTAGGGTCCCTCCTAATTCAGGGCTAACTTGCTTGATGCTTCGGCAAGCCGAGAGGCACATACGTCTCGGAGCACTAGATTGCTCACTTCGAAACTCTTCGGTTTGACTTAGGTATTGTGGTACTTAGCCATCCGTTGTTGATATGTTGCAAGCCGAATGCGATCCATTTCCCTCACCTCATCAATGAGATCGAACTGATTCGTCATAGCTTCATTGTTGCTTAATTCTTCATAGGCTAGGACTCTGGATGATGGGATGTCAATTTCCACAGGAATCATGGCTTCAACTCCATAAGCAAGGCTGCAAGAAGGTTGACCGATGGCCACTTGGATCGTTATCCGATATGCCCATAGGACACTTGGTACTTCGTCTACCCACCTTCCTTTAGCTTCACCAAGGCATACCTTCAAACCCTGCAGAATGGTTTGATTAGTGACCTCGACTTTCCCAATCGTCTGCGGGTGGGCAACAGACGTGATGCCGTAGTTGATGTCGAAGGCCTCACAATTGTCCTTGAATTTGTTGCTGTCAAACTATTTCCCGTTATCAGTAATGATTACTTGGAGATGCCGAAATGACAAATAATGGATTCCAGACAAAACTCCAAGCATTGCTATCAATAATAGTGGCCAATGGTTTGGCCTCCACCCATTTGGTGAAATAGTTGACATCAACGATCAAGAATTTCCTCTAGCCCGCTGCCAATGGAAAAGGGTCAAGAATATCAATTCCCCACTAGGCAAAAGGCCATGGATCGGCCAGCGGTGTCAGGGGGACCACAGATTGGTGGAAAAGGGGTCCGAACCTTTGGCATTTATTACTATGATGGATGAGTCCGATGGCGTTGCACAATAGTGTCGGCCACCAATACCCTTGTCTTAGCAATTTATGAGCCAAAGCCCAGCCCCTGGCAAGCCCCCGATAGATTCCTTCATGTACTTCATGAAGAGCATAGTTGACTTCAGCTTCGTCTAAACATCTGAGTAGTAGACGACCGAAAGCTCTTCAATAAAGTACACCTTCGATGAAGAGGAATCAGGCATATTGAAGCCAAATCCACTACACCTCTTTCTTGCATGAAGGGAGTTCTCTCCAGAGGAGAAAGGCGCATATTTGAGTCATCCAAGTGCTGGCCTCTACTTCGTTGATCTGCGTAACTAAGTTGGGCCGAATAACACTTAGAGCTTTCAATTCCTCTATGAGGACCATTCATTGTTTCCTACTGTCGGAGGTGGACGCCAGCTACGAGAGGGCATCGGCCCGAGTATTCTTAGATCGGGGGATTAGGCTAATATTAAAATAGTTGAAGTCGGCCACTATGGTGTTCACTAATTGAAGATAAGCTGCCATATGGGCGTCTCGAGCTTCATATTCTCCAGTAACTTGGCCTACAATTAGCTGGGAGTCACTAAAGGCATTTAACCTTCGAGCACATAACTCCTTCACGGCCTGGAGGCCTAATATTAGGGCTTTGTACTCGGCCATGTTGGTGGCGGCAGGAAAGGCAAACCGAGTGCATACTCTGTGACGACTCCTTCCAGAGACAATAAGATCCATCCGGCTCTGCTCCCTATTGAGCAGGTGGATCCATCGACACGGAGCTCCTAGCTCGACTCCACAGAATCAGGTGCTCCAGTTGAGGCGTTAAGTGGATGAAGAATCCTAACCTGGGAGGGTGCTCCACAGCTAGTTGAAGTCGGCTCTGGGATGTCTTCGACTGTTAACTTGGTGATGAAATCGGCAAGAGCTTGAGCCTTAATTACCTTCCTCCGCTCATAACTAATGTCAAACTCTCCAAGCTCAACGGCCCATTTAGCCCAAGCGTCCCGATACCTCCAATCGTAAGAGAACCTGTCGTAAATGTTGGTTTGTAAGTACTTTTATAGAATGTGCCAAGAAATAAGGTTGAAGCCTTCTAGCCAAAGCAACTAGAGCCAATGCCAGCTTATCTAGAGTAGGGTAGCGAAGCTTTGCTCTATGAAGTGCTCAATTGGTGTAGTACACGGGCTTTTGTATGCCACCCTCTTCTTAGACAAGAACAGAACTGACTGCTGAATCTGAGGCAGATAGATATACAAATAATTTTTTCTCCTTCAACTAGTTTGGACAGGATGGAAACACTGGTGAGGTATTCTTTGAGTTGGTCGAAGGCCACCTAGCACTCCTCGTCCAATTGGAGCTTTTCAGCTCTCTTCAATAGCTTGAAGAATGGGAAACACCAATCCGTAGGTTTGGACATGAATCGGCTAAGAGTAGCCACTCGACTGTTAAGCCTTTACACTTCTCATATGTTCATGGGTGGATGCAGCCATAGGATCGCTGCCACCTTTCCTGGGTTTGCCGCAACGCCACGCCAGGTCACCAAGTAATCAAGGAACTTTCCGAATGCGACCTTGAAGGCGCACTTGGCAAGATTCAGTTTCATGCGGTACCTACGCAAGGCAGCGAAGGTCTCAGCTAAATCAAATAAGTGGTTAAAGGTTTGTTGTCTTTTTACCAGCATATCGTCCACATAAACATTCGTGTTTCGGCCAAGTTAGGGAGCGAAGATTTTGTTGACAAGGCATTGATAGGTGGCTCCAGCATTCTTCAACCCAAAGGGCATCTCGATGTAGCAGTAGAGGCCAAGGTTGGTGATGAAGCTTGTTTTGTCTTCATCATCTAGGTGCATTCGGATTTGGTGATAGCCAGAGTAAGCATCAAGGAAGTTGAGAAGTTCATGGCCAGAGGTTGCATCTACCAGTTGATTTATCTGAGGTAGAGGGAAGTTGTCTATAGGGCAGGCCTTATTAAGATCAGTGAAGTCGACACACATTTGTCACTTTCTGTCCTTCTTAGGTGCTATAACCACATTAACCACCCACTCGGGATGATGGGACTCATAGAGGTGGCCGGCATCCAACCCTTTTGGACTTCAGCACGAATCACCATTTGTCGCTTATAGTTGAAGCTTCGACGCTTTTGCTTTATTGGAAGCCTAGACGGGTCCACATGTAGTCGGTGGACTACTGCATCTGGATCTACACCTGGCATGTCTACAGGGGACCAAGCAAATACATCAAGGTTCTCTTTTTAAGAAATATGCCATCTTTTCCACTTCTTTAGCTGGCATTTGAGAAATTCAGTTAGTAGGGTTCGTCCCTCCCAACTGGGAACGAGAATGGTCACGAGCTCTTCTCTTGGAGAGGTAGTGCTAGATGAGGTTTCGATAGTTAAGGATTTGGCAGCGGCCTTTTCCTTAACCAAAATCATATAGTATTGTTTAGCCGATACTTGATTTCCTCGAGCCTCGTCGATGCTCTACTTGGTGCGAAATTTGAGCTTTTGGTGATAGGCCGAGGGGACGACGCCAATACGTCCGATCAATCGTCGGTCAAGATGGCTATCTCGGCTCAACTTTTACCAATGCAAAATTAATTTCCAAAGTTAATTGTGCCAACACCATGCCAAGGGTAATAGGCAACCTTGATGCCTTCCACTTGGGTTGGCACTCCATTGAACCCATACAAGGGGCCTCGGTAAGGCCAAAGGTCCAACTCGATCAGACCAAGCTTGGTAAAACAGTCGTAAAAAAGCACATTCGGTGCTCTCCTACTATCAACAAAGATGTAGTGCACATCGAAGTTTTTTATTACAACATTGACGACCAAGGCATCGTCATAAGGAATCTGAACACCTTTCAAGTCCTCCTCGGAGATGGTGATTTCTTCTTCTTGCCAAGGGCGCTTCAGAGCTGCTGCATCCATAGTTGATGTCTCGCTTTGGCCCTGTCGCTGGGACATCTCACCCGAGCCACCTGAAATCGCCATAATCGACCTTGCAGTAGGCTGTTGAAGAGATGCCTAGCCTGCAAGAGCAAGGGTTGGCTGGGATGTCTTTTGTTATTGTGGTTGCTGCGGCGCGCACAGCTAGGTATTTTGCTGAGGTTGTCTTGACTGGGATGGCAATTGTCGTTCCTCTCTTGGGGCATACTGGGGGAGGCACCCTTCTCGGATAGAGCGCTCTATCTCCTAGCAGAGATGACGACACTCATGCATCAAATGGCCTCGCTCTCGATGGTACTCGCAGTACTTGTGGGGGTCCCTACGCCGAGGATAAGTATTCATGTGCTCTTACTCGTAGAGGAGGTTCTTGTCTTTTACTTCCATCCGGATCCTAGATGGTAGTGCTGGCAAAGGTAGATGGTCTATGGTTGCTGCTGACACCGGTCTCGTCCCCGGTCTTCTTCTCCCTAGGACCTCTTCCCAAATGAGTTGCAGTCTTTTGCCCAACGCTTTTCTATAGGTGAAGATGTTACAAGAGCAACTTGGGTTGACGACTGCTTGGCTATCTTCTTGGCCTTTGCTAGGATTAAAGCCTCACGATTGATATACTTGTGTACTCGTGCGACCACGTCCTGGAATGTTGGTAGGTACCTTTTGTCAATGGAGCCGAGAAGCTCAACATCGGTGCAACCATTAATGATAGCGGAGATAGCAATGGAACTATCTAGATTAGTGATATGTGCGGCTTCGACGCAGAAGCGGTGAAGTAGTCTCAGAGCATTTCACCTGGTCCCTGGCTAATAGCTAGCAGACTGGCCGATGTCTTACACTGTTGAGTGACATCATAGAATTTATCAATAAACAACTAGCCAAGTTGACAAAGAGTAAACTTAGCCCACCGTCAGTGAGTCGAACCACATCAATGTCATCTTCTCTAGGGTGAGGGGAAATAGCCGGCAACAAATTGCCTTTGGCACATTCTGCACATAAAGATAAGAGTTGAACCTTTGGACTTGGACAACAAAATATGTCATCCCATCATAGAGAGGGCCTTTAGGCGGCTTCATACCCTATGAGATAGGTACAGCCAGTATCCCTGACGAGAAGGGAGACTTCTCCAATATGAGACTCGCCAGCGGCGAGTCACCATTTGCTATAGCTCTTTTCATATCTCCGATAGCCTCTTGTCCAAATCTAGAGCTGACACGACAGCGGTCGTAGACCGGTCGAGTTCCCAAGTAGGCATGGTATCAGACGAAGCATTGTTAGGTTCCATCTTATGTGTTCTCAGAGGGCCACTAGGTTGTCCTTCTTGCACCGCAACATATTGAAAGTGAACATGGGGCCCCCCTCAAGTACCCCTCCAAGGTCGAAGCCTCTTCGGGTGGGTACCCTCGCGGCTATACGTAAGGGCTAGCCGAGTGTAGCGCAAGCGATGGATGCTGGAGTTGTGGTTGTGGCTGCGATCATGGTGATGGTCCCAAAAGCCCTATATGCTGGGCAATGACCATTACCATGTCGTGCAGTGGGGCGAGAGAGGTAATTGTGGCCGACAAATGGGCCACCTTGTGAGAAAGCTCTTCCACCCGGTCCCCCCTTGCCTGAGCTAGTTCTAGAGCTGTGAGGAGGATGGGTCCTTGAGGTAAGACTGACCTTATGATTGTAGGTGATCCCTTGGCCAAGCCGAGAGATGTGGATGGAGTGCCACGAGCGAGATCTTGATCCAATAATCGCCCCCTTGTTATTGATCGGTGAGGCATGGCTGTGTCGCTTCCCACAGTCAGCGCCAAGTGATGGTGATGCAGCTCAGTGCTCTACCAGGATGATTACTAACGGGTAGTTAGCAATAGGGATAGAAAGGGAAATTTGGACAAAGGGGAGTCTCGGCTTCCTGCACAGTGATAAAAAACATCAGATGGAGCCCCCGATGCGGATCCGGGGTTGGCCCTCCGATGATCAAGTCAGTAAAAAGAGGTAATTAATACATAATAAGCGTAAGGCAAAGGCATATCGGATTGCGTACCTTTACTTGATGTAAAATGTACCCTTAAATAGGGGGTAGTTTGGAATCTCCCTTTGTTGCAGCTAATATAAGACTATTCTAGGGAATACTCTGCCTTCATTTAAACATGCTATTGCTTCCTTTCTGCAACTTAGGCCGAGGGCCCATTAGTCATTACCCTTAGTTAACAAATTTGGTCTTGCTTCGGCCTTATATCTAGGCTCACTTTGGGCCTAGCTCTCGGTTTCCCCCATCAGGTATAATTATCATTTTTATGTTTAATATCTATCAAACATTTAGGACTAAGACTTAGTTATTAGCTTGGTTCAAATCTAGTCCATTAAGAAGGAGCTTAAACTTTTGTCCCAAACTCTACCTTACTGAGCTTAGTTTCATTGTCCATAGTTGTTTGGTTCAGTTGGACTATTCAGCATTGGGGACGTAGTGTCAACTTTAAATTACAATTATCTAGTCTAGTTAAAAACTTAAGAAGCGTTCATTCTTTCCTTTTGTCTCTTACCTTATGTAGAAAACTTGTTTCCAATATTTAAGTTCATAACCTACAATTATAACAGAGCAAACTTACCAATGAACCAAGAGGCTCATGTTCTCTAACAAAAATCATATGGGACAGGAATATAATACATCACACAGGAATATTTTCTAAAAAGCCATCTGATTAAAAAGGTTGGATAGCAAAGCTCCAAGTGAGTGTAATATAAAGAATTACCTTTCTTAAGTGTATTATATTAGCATTTGTTGGAATTATCTCCCCATTGAGGCAAAACTAATTGACTTTGCACAAAATCATACCTTGCTCTTCTATATAAATTTGTAGGGAAAATAACATGTATACCCCTAAAATATTTAAATATTACCCCTATACTCTTGCCTTTATGAAAACTACCCCATACCCCCCTAATCTCTAATAGGCACGCTTCATATCCTCACTGTCAATAGCAATGGACGGTGGTTAACTCTCATTAAGTTAAAAGGTGAATGTACTAACCTACCCCTAAGGTATGATGAGTTTACCTCCTTCCTCCCTTCGTCTGCCCTCCCTCTCCCTCCTTGCTATGGCTCGAACGACCACTGCGCGTCGTGACCTGCTGGAGGGGTTGCTCGTTGCCGGCGCCACTAGAGAGAGAAAGGGAAGCTCGTGTGACCACAGTTGTTTCGTGGCCAGCGCAGCACTCGTGGCCATCCTCCTGCTCTCGTAGCCCGGGTTGCTCGTGGCCGACGTCATTGCCCCATTTGAGGAAGCTCGGGGTCGGCATTGACACTGCCCTATCTCGCCGTAGGTCTCTCTCTCTCTATGACAGACTGAGATAGGGCAGAGGTGTACAGGAGACCCGATTCAATATTGAGCAGGGGTGTGCAGGATCCCTTGTTGAATTTTCAGCGCACAAAACAGTCACCATAGGTCTCTCTCTCTCTCCATCTCCCTCTCTCTCTTTCTCTTTATGTGTGTGTGTGCAACCTCCTCAGTTGACTTCTTCCAATTCAAATCCTATCTGCAGACCTGCACATTGTGATCACTACAGGTCATGAATGGTCACAATGTGCAGGATCACATTTTTAGGTAACACTGATCCACTTCTTTTGTTGCATTAGACACCCAAATGATCAGTTGACTTGCACGCCACCAAGTTGACTTGCACGCCACCAATGTGCCGTCCTCACTACCGCCGTCGACTTGCACGCCACCAAGTTGCAGACCACTGCTGATGTCGTCCTTGCCACTGCCGTCGACCTGCACGCCACCAAGTTCCAGACCACCGCCGATTTTCTCGTTGCCGACGTCACCGAGCAGGGGCTTCCACGCCACCACCGTACTGTCCAAGCCCTAAACTTCGATAACTATAGCTCCCGGACTCGCACAAAAGGTAAACGAAAAGGAAAGGTAAAGTTACGGGAGTCATGTTCAGAAAGGACATTTTTGTAATCTCATTACGGCCGTTTCATCCGCTAGAGAATAAATTGAGGAATATTCTTCCTCTATAGACGTCTCTAAACCACAAGTGTGTGCAGACCAATAGTTAGAGATTAGGGGTAGTTTTCGTAAAGACAGGAGTATAGGGATAATATTTAAATATTTCAGGGGTATACAAGTAATTTTCCCAAATTTGTACATGTCTGGTCAACTGAGTCATCATATATATATATAAAACTGTTATTAGCTGCACGTATGATTTTGCTGTTAATAATAGCTAAACAATGGGTGTTTGTTTATGACTTATCGATTCTAATACTAATGTACTGAAAGAAGCCATTATTATATTACATTTAATACATATCCAATGATTATTTGTTTAGAGAATTAAGTTTGCTATAGTATTGATTTTAATGTTATTAATGTTATTGTGTACAACGACAATATCAAAATTGATTCAATATGAGTTTCACATGTTTGGATAAATTTATAACAATATCAAAGGTGATATAAGGACATGTTGGATGGTCCTTACAGTTAATTTTGACTCGATAATGATCGAATAATGACTTTATAAATCGATTGAATATAACTATTTCAATCTAGTAGGTCCCTTCTCCCATCTTATCAACAAAGAATCTTCCACCGTCCATATCCCCTCGTCATTTGACCACAACCACCGATGATTACATTTTACAAAATGTTGCTCAAATAACCTCCTCGCTACTATGACATCTCCACAGTCCAAGTAATCATTCCATTCATTTCTTGAAGCTCTTTTTGTGCATCCCTTCTGGAATAGAGCCATGGCAGTGAAGCTTGTCATGTCTAGAGGCCAATGCGTCCCATGAAAAACCATCCCTCACCGGCATTTCTTCAAACAACTTCCAAGCAACGTGTAACCATCAAGACTTGACCCAAGTGCAGGTGAAAATGTTCCAAACGATCTGGGGTGCATTTGATCGAGCAGCTTCCGAGCATCAATGGATCCGCATGTAAGTGTACGTCGACGAGGGTGGTAGATAGACGTGGTAGATAGTTTTGGAGGTGCGCCTAAAGGACAGTGCCTACGGGCATGGATGGGAGGCATATGGGCCTTGAAACTAGAGCTCATGATGAAGGCGTCCAGGTGAGTGTGGGAGAGGATGTGCCATGGAAGGGGAAGTAAACGGCAAAGGAGGAAAGCAGGTACTGGGAAGTGGCAAAGAAGAAGCTGTGGAGGAGATGGAGTACACTGGGAAGATGCAATAACCAAACACCCAACTCAAAGTGATATTGCTATCAATTATAAAGTTACTACGAATATCCTGAATTATACAGTAACCAAACACTAACAATGTTACAGTTTAGGCCACAAGAGTCTCGACTGTTAACGACTCCCTCTCCTGCCATCCTACATTGGCAGCTCTCTCCTTCTGATCCAACGGCCACCCTCCACACTTTTCTGCTATCAATTACAATATTGATACCTTGGCATTATAAAAACATTGGTACCAAAGTTAATACCTCAAAACTAATGCACCAATCAAACAGTTCATTAGCTACAAGCACACAAGGATCCCCAGCTGCTTGATTGTTGAGGCCCAATAACACATAGCCGTCAATGAGTGGAAATACATCGACTACTAAAAGGTTGAGAGGCACAATCCACCAGTTGAGTGTATATATTTAGAGGATAAAAAGCTAGGACACAACAAAATCACCCAAAATACTACGTGTTCCATGGGAATTTCTGCAATCAGCTGAAATACCTCTAGAAATCATTGTAAATAGAGAAAAGCCCAAAGTCATAAACCACATTTTGATGAGCATAGATAATTACATATAATTGCTATTTTATTACATGTGAAAAAAAGGAAGCACTGTTGTGTGTGGTATAATACAATTCATATAGATAACTATATGTTATGGCTATTGTACAAGCACAAAAAGGAAACTCTGTCACGTATAGTATCTCACTATGATGATAGTCAGAGGTTATAGTTTCTCTGCGAGAGGATAAACAGGAGAAGTTGCATGCACTATCAATCCAAAAGCGGGCTGCCTTCCTTGAAAAGGACAAAGACGCTGCTCCCATCTCCTCTCGAGATCCTCATTTCATTGTCAAGATAAGTAGTTAACAACCAGGACTGTGCATTGGTGTTTGTGAACGGAATCTTCAAAGGCGGTTGGCCAGAGATGGTCCTTGCAACTGATGATGCAGCATCCTGGAAGGGTGTGATGACACCTTTGAATGGAGAGAGATCAATGCTCTGTCCAAAGAACTCTACCTTCTCAGGTATGACAATTGAATCTGTCAACTGTGGTGTACCAATGATTCCCTCTTCAAACTTGATCTGAAATACCAAATGATGGTCAAGACTTTTAGGCAACCATGAAGACAAAAGAATAAACGAAAGGAAACAAAATTAAATGAACAAATCTTCCAGTTTAAATTGGAATATGATGTAATGCATCAATGTAGGCTATAAGTTGTTGTCTGTTTCTGCATTCGTATCAAATATTTGAGATGTGCATTACCAAGGTGCAAAGGAATAAAAAAAGGTTTTGCAACAAATGCACATACCAAGGTCAAGCAACTGTGGATCTTATGGTTTGTTGGTGGTCAACCGATTGTCCAACATTGGCTACAAAACTTACCACACAGACAAAAGCTATTATATTGGATTACATGAATGCAAATGATGCTTGAACATATGATGTTCATTTTACGCCTGAGTAGTTAAACAATCATTTACATTATTCTTATTTAAGGATCTTTCGCACTGTGGTTCGCCTACGCATGAAATGCAGCCAATTGTGCCATGACATACAAAAAGGAAAACAGTCATTTGATTGCTCTAAGAAGCATTGGATTTTCTAGAAGCAACATAGCATATTGGATTTTCTAGTAGCTTGGTTCACTATCCTATGTAAAGACAAAGGATGGGCATTCAGCAAGCAGATTAGGTCTATATGATAACAATGCATCATGGCTTTCACCATGGAATGAAGCATAAGTAACCACTGTCGCACAGGTGAGGACTTAAGGTCTTTTATCAAAAAAAGCCAATCTGGCTTTGACAGCATTAACAGGGTGAACAAATTGGTCAAAGCAAAACTGGACAATCTGCTGATCTGAAAGCATTGTGTAAAAAACGCATAATGTGAAGATAGCAAGGCAACTTTACTAGAGTTGAGAGATTAATAACCTGTTGATTTTGCGAAAATTATGTTTTAAAGCAAACATAAAGCAAAAACTTTATAGAGATCGTACTAGGCTCTTTCCAGAACAAAAGTTCTAAGAGAATAGAGTAAATTAGAAATAATATCCTAAATGTGGTTTTCAAATTTAGGGGCCATGGCATTTGGTCCGATGTAAAACAATGTAAAACATTGGTTTTGAAATCACCAGTTTTAAAACCAGCAAAAACAGTCTGGATTTCAAATCACTGGTTTTAAGATCCCAGGTCTTGGTTTCAGTAGTTTTTGACTGACAACTGAAACCAGACAAAAAGTACCATACAAGTCAACATGATTTGAGATCTAGCAATTTTCAGCACTCCGAATGCACAGAAAAAGAAACTATGAAATAATTCACACCATTCCAAATATAAGGAAAATACCACTTTACAGCACTTTATGACCGTTTATGGTATCTTATGGCACACCAAATGATTCCTAAATGAAGATGGAAATCTTAGTGTCACATAAGAGAAACTGGCATTCAAGATGCCGTATCTCCTTTACCTCTTCAAGGGGGAAAGGTAACTCCCTTGCCGTTTTCACATTCAAATTTGAAGAACAAAATGCAGGCATGACAGCATGACATGCCAGAAGTCAGATATGCAGATATCTTTTTAATATATTTATTTATTCTTATCTAATATTAAAAAAACTCATGTACACTTCCATGTTTACTATTTGTCAATATATGATTTGTCCACTAATGGTAGAGGAGGAACTTTGCTGCTTTAGCAAAGGGAAAGCTGAAAATAGTAAACTTCTAATAACAAACCTTAAACTGGTGTTGAAATTGTCAATTTCTTTTTTATTAAGAAAACAAAAAACAACATCTTAAATGCTGTATTCAAACTAAATGAAGACAAGTAATCAGAATGGTGATTTCATAGCTGAAATCAACACACAAAATGCCATGTTTTTCTGATCTCTTCTAATAGAAAAAGTCAATCCTTGCCATCTTTGCAATCAAATTTGAGAGCAAATACAGGCGTCTCACATGGCAGCATGGCATGCCTAGGTGCTAGTATTGCAAAATATCTTTTCAAAACATTAATTACTAATTACTATTCAATATTAAAAAATGGCATGCATCCATGCTAAATCTTTTACGCAAATAATAATTGATTTATCAATGATACATTGATCAGCTTATTGTAGAATAAAACCGGACGCAAACCGTGGCAAATACATTGTCAGTCAAAGTACTACCTAAGCAGCTGATAATGATGTAAACATCGTCTTCTTATCATCACCAACTCTCTGTAGTGCTTCTCTATAATCCACAATCATGTCTTCCTTGGAAATAGACAATGTTCCTTTATATTACTAGATGAGTCATATGTCGATGTATGGAGTCTTACCACTTACGGAATCATGTAACAAGAATCATAAAGGAAGGCCATATAGGTTTTTCATTACATGCCATCTGGTTTGAGGTTGAATAAATAAGTCTACAATTGACATCAATGAAAGTTTAACTACCAATAAGAAGGTTTACAACAATCTTCTTGGGTAATAGAATACAACGTTGCATGAGCGGTGCAAAACTTTCTTAACACATCAGTTTGACCATCTAATGTGGGTTCTTGCAAATGATAAAACAGTAGGTTAGGACTTCTACATGCATACAATTTTTGCTGAGCTTTTACATCCTTAAAACTCAAGTATCCTTTTACTGAGGTTGGCATCGATATTGCTGAGGACACTCAACATTGAAAAGCCAATTATATCATTGCCAATTTGGCACATAAATTTCGTTCCGAGCACTACAAAGAGACTATCTCAGGTTCAAACTAACATGAAGTGGTAAATGCAAAAAGGGGGAAAGACCCTATTCCTACAGATTGGCATAGATACATGTATGAATTGGCTTAGATACATCAATTTTCGTCAGAAATAGAGTAGTTGGTTGAATAGTCACATAATATGTAATAGGAATAATTTCTCTAATGAGTTCCCCAAGTTCCTGCCTGAAAGTGAAACCAAGGTTAACAGAACTGGGCCCAGAACTGGAATCAGTCAGTGCCAGTTCCAGTTCAGAACCGGCCAGAACCAGCCGGTTCAAACTGGATCAGGAACCACCGGTTTTGATCTGGTTCTGCCAGTTCCGGTTTGAACCAGCTGATTCTGCAAACCATGAGTGAAACCAAAGGAGGTAGGCATATATCTCACCAGAGAAAGTGCCTGCACAAAAATGATGGGTGAAATTTTTCACAATGTCCAACAGGGATTTGTCCCTTCATTTTTCTCTATGGATTGTAATAATTGTTATTACAAGGCTATGCTTTCACATTCACATGTTGGACAAGTGTCCTTTTCATAGGAAGTAATCAAAATTTATCAGCAATGCATGTTCCATTAAAATTGATGAGATAGTTAATTTCCATTTGTCATTATTATAGGGAGGGCTACCTTCTCAGATCTGAGAGCTTTCCCGAAGTACATTTATTTACGTGCTACATGAAAAACCAGTGAAGGGTGGGCCTGGAGCAACTGTTAAGTTGCCGCGTTTGTGACCTTGGAGGTCACAGGTTCAAACCAAGTAAACAGCCTCTCTGCTTAGCAACGGTAAGGCTGCGTACATCGTCCCTTCTCTAGACCCCACAAATGGTGGGAGCCTCGTGCACTGGGTACGCCCCCACATGAAAAACCAGTAATTTCAGCATTTTGGATGGCCGTATTATATTTTGTATCAAACAGTCAGTATCCTGATCCTTAGCATAGTAGAACTCCAACCATTTCCTATTGCCATTTCCCTGTTTAAAATGGATACTATAACTCCTTTAGTTTTTTTATGACCACAAGTTGGTTACCATGGAAAACAAGAGGTGGAGAATGATCATACAAACCCCATTGATTAGAATCATTCTTAGCTTACTAACTTTAACAGATTTTAAGGGTTCTATTAACTGAACCCTGCATGCTCTCTTCCAAGAAAAAGGGTCTTGCATTTAAGAAAATGAAGCATATGCATATCAACAAACAAATTTCATTAGCTTGTGTTTTCCCTTAATTCCTATATCTCATATCAACACAGTAAATAGTCTTCTTGGTTCCCAGTAAACACCAATCCGGTGACCGGAAATTGCACAAACTGATGGAAACATATCACCACTTCCACCAACCTAAATGACTATAAGAATTGAAAGCATATCACCTCTTTCACCACACTAAATAAGTAACTCCCAGATATAAGTATTTTTATCTTCCAAATGATTAATAGAGCACATTCATCACCAGTTTTATGCACAGTATGTTAAATTACCATCTTTAGGAACCAACTCTTTCATTACATGGGCCACTCCCCCACAGGTCTATTTCCAAATTCCAATTGTTCCTCTTCAAAAGATCACACAGCCCAGCAACAACCCAGGTAGCAGGCTGCCTCACAAAAACCAAGGCCCAAAACGAAAAGTCAATACACCGAAATTTCCCACGCATTCAGAACACAACATTGGTCACATAATTCTACTACTTGTTTTGTCTCTGACCTATATAGATAGATATCGTTAGGCAGTCCAGAATTGTACAATTTTGTTTCCAATTCCAGCGTAATGGGCAACCTAACCTTTGAACTCACCACATAAGTGGCACCCTCTTAAAAAACAAAAGCATATGATACATGCAAGAAGACCAAAAACAGAAAAGAATTAATTGGCAGGGCTACACACCTGGACGCGCCTGGGGCTGCGGACGTCGAACTTGGCGTTGGTGGTAAAGGAGGTGCTGGCCAGTGGTCCCACGAATCGCACCGAGTTCTGCACCGTGAATGCCTCCGAATCGATGGTCTGTGAGATCTCCTCCACCTTCACCAGCCTTGGCACCCTCTCTGCTGCCAGCAGAGGAAACAACCCCACGAACGACGTGTAGCTGCACATCCACCACCATCACAGATCCACACATCAATCAAGAAGAAGATTGAAATCTGAAGAGAAAAAATGTTTTCTTTTGCAAATGACTTCCTAAATATGACATTTAAAAAAAAAAAAAATCCTTCATACGATGGCTACGTGCAGATACTACAATGCATATAGACACAACATTCTGTGGGTTCATCTAGTCACCCAGTTTTGTGTGCGTATAGTAAACATATGATGTGTCATTTACGTTTATTTCATGCAAATAACTTTCTAAAGAATAACAAATTTGTAAAGACTTTCTGCACAAAGGGTATATGTAAATACTCTCCATTTGATTACTGCACATACACACAGAACTATGAGTTTGTCAACCAAGTATGGGGGCTCATAAGTGTGTCTAGAGTAAATGTATGAAGAATTATTTACATATATTTATTATACAAGACTTTTTTTACAAACATATAATCTGCTAAAGGGTTACATAAAACATATTTGTATGAGTACAGTTCCTGTAAGTGCATGTTTGGATGGGACTCATCGGATAAGAAGTTTTTCAAAAGAACCAATCCTTGGGAATGGATAAAGTATCGCGTGCGTACTTTTTTTTTTTTTTTTTTTTTTGAAAAACTCTCCTCTCTGCACTGACACGTCCGGTCCAAAGCTGCACTTAGAGGATCACTCTCATGCTATTGAGTAAATCTTGATGCTGGTGAACACTGGCCGGAGCATGATCTTATTTTCTTTCCATTTTTTTTAGATATCGAGTTGAAGTGACCATTTAATAATTTTTAAAAAACATTAACAAAAATCTTTTACTTTTTTTAGGCAAAGAAAACCTTTTACTGTGCTGCCGTATTTTAAAGATAGATATGACAATCCACTTGGACTTGTGACATCTGGGGCAACCATTACTATGTATTATGTACATATATTTTAGGGCTTTTTATATATACTCCTGTAAAGTATCATATTTGTAGCCATACCCCTAACTCCCACATATTGTAATAAATATTCCTTCAATTTTTATAAGGATTGCACTTATACCTCTATGTCAAAATGCAAATTAAAAGATTTTACATGGGTACCTTAAAATTTACTAGTAGTTTGTATATATCCTTAAATTTACGCAAATTTTAGATGTGTACGCCTGATTCTATCAAAATTTATGGAATCTTTTACATATTCGGTTGGAGTTTATGCTATTTAAATTTGATGGATGGGTATAACTAAGATCTTAGAGATGCTTGTAATAATATGTGGGACTCAGAAGTATACATATAAATATGGAAGTTTACAGGGTTATATATATATATATATATAACCCCATACTTTATTATAAGGAAAAGAGTGTCCTTCATAGATAATAATATACGCTTTTTATACATGTGATTCCCTTAATAAAATAGAAATCTTTTGTTGGGGGGCGTTTGTACTCTCAATACTTCCTTGTAAAGTAGAGAATCATGGGAAACGTTCCCCTGGGAGTAAAAAATCACGGGAAGTACCTTCCTTAAAACGAAAACACATGTTTGAGAATCTCATGGAGAGGTTGGAGTTCACATGTGATTGGAGGAAAATATGGAGAGAGTGCGACGTGAGGATTTGACTTGGAGAGAGAGAGGTAAATATTTCCCATGAAACTATTTCCCCATGGGGAAGTGAGGGGAAATAGATCCTCGGGAAAAAAGAAAAAGAATATTATGAGAATATGAGAAATATTTTTCCAACAAACTTCTACTCGCATTTGCAAAACATGTGAAAGTTAGTTGGGAAAATGTTTCCCGAGGAAATTTTAGTGAATGCAAACACCCCTTAATGCAATGGACTAAGGCCCTGTTTGATGACTCTTAATCGAGGTCTAACATCTTAAGCGGTCAGACAACAGCCAGGTAAGTGCATTTAATAAACTTACGTTTTAAGTACTTAGAATTCTAAAACTACCAAAACCACCTCTGAATGGCTAAGCTACTGGATAAAGCTTAACGCTTAATTAGAAGAGTCATTAGACCCCACGTCCTGTTGTGTAGCCACACCACTCCTCCATCCCTCCCTCATTATCCCGATTAACCGCATCCATTTACCATTTTTTTTTCTCCCCATCATTATCTACCCCATCTATTCTCTCCCTCCTCCCTCAGCATCAAAACATTGAAGCATTAAAATATTAAAAATTAACTAATACAATCAATATTGTATGTTTCTACATTATTTATGAATATTATAAATATATTTATTTTATGAAGTATATTTTAACTTAAAAAAAGAATTATAATTAATTTATGAATAACAAAGTATTTGACATCGAAATACTAAATTCTGATTTTTCATAACTTTACATTTTAATTTAAGTTTATTAAATATTGGATACATATTTAGTAGAACAAATTATCAATCAAAATAGATTATAGTTTTCAAAATTTTAATTTTATTCATTATATATTAAACTATGAGAGGACAAAAGATATGATCTTCGTTATCATCTATTATTATCAACTAAAAAGATTAAAAAAAAAATGTCATCCGCTCAGAGGTCATCTTTATCATTATCAAACAGTCTAATTTGTTCAGCAATCAGAACCCGTGCTAAAAGTGGGTTGAGGAGAATGAGATCTTACGCGAGGATCCACTTGCCGTTGAGGAGGGAGAGGGCCTCGGTGGGAGCGGGGGTGGGGTTGCGGGCCTCCAGCTGTGTGATTAGCTCCACGATCTCCGCCCGCGTCTCGCTGGACGCCTTCAGCCCCCGCTCCGTTCCGTACAGCAACTCCTTCAGCTTCTTCTTCAGCTCCCCCACCTCCCCCACTTCCTCCTCCTCTGCAACCGCCGCTGCCGCGGGGGACCCATCCGGCGCGTCCTTCCCCCACTCGTCGTCGTCCGTCACCGCGCGGACCCGGAAGGAGGCCGCCCGTCGTGCAGGGAGGAGGGCAAAGGCGCCGCCAGCGCGACGGCCGCGGTGGGCCGCCTTCCCGGCAGAGGAGAGCAGGGCAGCCGCTGCTGCGGGAAGAGAGGCGCGGGGGCGGGGATGCGGAGAGGTGGCGACGGGGATGGGGAAGGGCTTGAAGGAAGTGGCCGCCATGTGCACGGCTCCGCCCTCAAGGAAGAAGAAGCACCGGACGCTAGCTAGCTGTGTGTGAAAGGAGAGGGCACAAGGCAAGCGGAGGCGTGCGTGAGTAGTGTGGGAAGAAGAGGAAGGCGTGTTTTATAGGGAGATTCTCGAAATCGCATCAGTCAATAGGAGCGGGCCACGTAGCCCTTTCTACCGTGGAAAAAATAACGTTTAATGTAAAGATTTTTGTGACGCAAGTTGCTTTGGACACATTCTGCTTTCCCGGTGGATTTTTTTTTTTCCGCTTTCTCACGCTCTCCGTCGCAGGCAAAGGGGAAGGGGGGAGGTTAGCAGGTTTCTGCGATTGCTTCTCCTTGACAAGTGTGTACGTGTGATTCATTTGTTGGGGGAGCTGGAAGGGAGTCTTCGACCACTTTCCAGAAACTTCGAAACACGGTTTGTTCTCCTTTTTTTCCTTGGGGGGAAACTGGTCAGGCAACTTTTATTAAGAGAGTATTCCTTACTGCAATGTTCTAATGTGCTACATGTAAAGATATTGCAGTGGATTTTTTTTTTTTTTTTTTTTTAAGTTGGCTCTGAAGTGTTTTAATCGTCCGTATAGTGTAGACGATTCAAAAAAATCTGAAAAATTAAATATTGAACTCTTGTGAATAATAAAAATGTATATTTTTTTTTACTGTTCATTAGAGTTCAAATTTTTATTTATCAATTTTTTTTTAGATAGTCCAATCGGACATTGCACTGTACAAATGATTAGAGCACTTCAAAACTGATTTAGAAAAAAATAAAAAATAAAAAATTACCCACTGCAATGCCCTGCATGCAGCACGCAGCAGGGGCTTGCAGCAAGAATTACTCTTATTAAGATTTTGGGGGATTCTTTTTTGTTTAGTTTGTCCTTATTATTTAGGGTTGCAAATGAACTAATATGTTCTATGAACGATTCGTAAGTGATGGGGGAGAATCTGATTAAGTCCAACAATTGAGGGCCAGTCTAACAATTGGCCATTAAGACTAATTTTTAGAATTGAAAAATTAACAAATAGGTCGAATAAAATCAAGTAGATTCATAAAATTACCAAACCTAATGAACATGTCCAATAGATCATATGTAAAGTATGGACAAAATTTCATCAATTTCTAAATAGATTTGATATGATTTTGAATTCTCACTTTGATTTCGCAAATTCGACTTAAATAGAATTCCAACATATCAAAATAGAAGGCAAACTGAATAGCAAATAGAATTATAAAATTCTCAAATATTTCAGAGAA
The DNA here is from genome assembly GCA_030544215.1 of Zantedeschia hybrid cultivar. Lineage (NCBI taxonomy): Eukaryota > Viridiplantae > Streptophyta > Magnoliopsida > Alismatales > Araceae > Zantedeschia > Zantedeschia hybrid cultivar. The sequence continues at coordinate 4,615,202 of JARZZO010000013.1, read as the reverse complement.
GTCAAGAATAATATAACAAAAATTTTCACAAAATATGGAATGATTTAGACGTGAATGACATAAGATATAAGATTCATAAGTTAGGATTTTAAAATTGTGAGGACATATTATATAATCTACGAAGAATATTACGAAATAAATATCAAACGAACTTTAAAAATTATGAAATTTATTAAAAATGAGGATAACATCTAGAGTAACCGTCTATCAATATGTTAACTCAATTGGACATCAGATCAAAGAAAACAAACATCCGTAACTCGTGTGATCATAATTGAAAACATAACATATTGAATAGATAGATTACATAGACTGAAATAATAATCATGGAATAAATAGTAAAAAAGATTACAAAAATTCGAAACTTGAATATCATGAACTATACATATAAATCAAGGTTCTTATCAATTGATTAGTTTTTGAAAACTTTCGAAAATAATATAGTTTTTAATATAAAATATATTATGTATATAGTTATCCACCTACCTCTTGAAGAAAAATTAGCTCTTGGCTCTCCTATGGGTTCCTTACTATTTATCAATGTCTTCTTCTTCTTCTAAACTCTTTTTCACATTTTCTAAGTTCTTTCTCACGTTCTCTAAACCTCCAATAAAACACTGATTATAATAAAACATCTAAAAGAAATAACTATGAACAATTCTATTCTCTCAAGAACACCACATGAACTTACCATTAGAAAAGTATTGCATGCAATAGAGCTTTGAACACGATCCCAAGGCTCTATTTATGCTTATTTACCCGCCTAATATAACCACAAACACCTCTTTTCTTTGATATTCATAAAACTTCTATACTTTTAAGTCATCATTCTCATGTGAGTTCTCTTACTTAATTTAGAGTTTTATGCACAGAGTTATGCGTACAATACTAAGATTATGTCACGTAAATCTGTGTATAGAATCTTAGTCTAAGTAAGATTCTAATTATGACTTTTTACTTAATAATTAGAATCTTAATTATATTCAAATTTATTATATTTTACTTCTAATCTAAATCAAATATGTCATACATAACTTTTTAGGTCATGGTTAACATTAATTATATCATCTTTTGTTTTCTAATTAAAATCCTAATCCGATTAGGACTTGTTCTTTAGGAGTAACTCTTTCTAAAACCAATCTTTAATATTTTTGATCTCTAAAATATCTGAATTAGTAAAAATAGTCTTCTACAAAGTTATACATCTTTTATTCTCTTATCAATGACATCAATTATGCCTAATCATAATTTTATATAGAAAGTTGTCATTATTTTACTATGTTGTTATTTAATACATCAACCCATAATTTGAACTAAATTAGTGGGCTATTCTTAGTAGTATAATTGGGTTATTGGACTTTTATAATTAAGTTAATTGGACTAAATTAAATTACTTAAACTCAGTCATAGATTTTTATAATTCGTTAATTGGTCTAATTTAAATTAATTAAATTTATTAATAGTTATAAAAGTGCGGAGTATAACAGGCCTTCACCATAACTATTAATCATAGCCATTTTCTCTCAGATCGTTAGATCTATACAATGAGAGACAAAGCTCTGATACAACTTGTTGCCCAAACTATGGAGAACCGGGGGGCGATGAATGGGTTATTAAAAATTAAGACCTTAAAAAGTAATGTGAAAATTAAGTGCTAATCACACAGTAGGAGAAAGAAATAAGGAATAATGACAACAATCCACTTGGGAGTTCCACTAACACAAGGTACAAACTTTTTGCAGGTTAAACATCAAACAAGCAACCCCAAGCCTCAATTAGTCCTCTCTTCAACACAATGAAGAGGAAACAATACCAACTTGCACAACCAGATGCCCTCTCTTCTAAGAAATCGGAAAAGAAAAATAGAAACAGTATAAGAAACATTGAAAAGAAGAGTGCCTTATAAAAGGCAAGTGTTCTTGGAGGAACACAACAAAGTCAAGGTAGAAAGACAAACTTGAAACAAAGAAACACAAGTCTTGATCAGTCTGAAGAATCTCAAAGAACCACTAAGTCCACGAATAAGAGGGAAGCCAAGCTCTCAGATTCTTTTATCTATTTCTCTCTCTTTTTTTAGCTCAATAGTACATAGTTCTTGTGAACGTAGAGAAGCAAAGTTTTGGCAAATTTTCTTGATAATTCAATCAATGTCTCGTTCTTTTGATCAAGATCTTCATATATAGGGGTCTTCAAAATCTATCTGTTAGACTAGTGGAGGAAAACGTTAGAGAGGCAGCCTCCAACTATGTCTAACCTTTGAAACTTAAGAGAGAGGGAGAGAGAGTGTATCTTCTGTCATTTGGATAAGATCTTGTTCTTTTTGTATCCCTTAGAAGCTTCACAAGGCTATAGATACAAGCTGCCAAATGGTGATCAAGTGCAGCCTCGATTCGATAGGAGAGATCTTCTGGCAGCAACGTGTACCAATGGGAACATAAAAGGGGCAACTACACTTTCTGCCCTAAATAGAAAATAGAAGCATAGAAACTCATGAAAAAATACCATAAAAAAGCTAAAAATTGTCAAATAAAATAATACATAATTTCTCTAGCTTAGAAGATAACATAAATAAAGTTGTACTAGAGATGCGACTGCATAAAATAAAACAAGTTCGCGCATAGATCAATGGATATCTGTGGTAGAAATGATTCAAATTTATTTGAGAAGTTACACAAATTGAAAGTGAAATCACTAGTATAAAGCTGATAGAATCGATTACAAGAATAGATAATCGAATACATTCAATCGATTCAAGCTCAAGCCATTAATTGATGTTAAAATAAATCTAGTAATCAATTTGATAAGCATAAATAATCGAAGTCATAATAGACTCTCAAAATCAGTTAAGAGTAAGTAGATAATAGAAGTTACAATCGAGTTTTATAATCGATTAAACTTTAATAATTAATTGATTAGCTGTGTAACACTAATCACAGTTATAACCAGTCGGATTAATCGATTTGAAAGCCAACAGTAATCGATTCACAAATATAAGGCAAATCGAAGCACGATTGCATATATATAATCGATTAGCGAGAAAAGTAGATAATCGATTAAATGACATAAGTTTAATCGACTATATAGATAGAAGTAATTGAATGTAAGTATCAGCCACAAATCGATTAACAATAGCTTTATAGTCGATTTGAAACGTATAGGTAATCGAAGAGAGAATTATAATGTTAATCGAAGCGATGATAAGTCAGTGATCTATTCGACTTAAAGGCAAGTAAATCGATTAGCGATATAATGTTAATCAAAACAATAATAAGTCAGTAATCGATTCGACTAATCGATAATGATATCCATTAAAAAAGAGTAGTGAAATAATCGATATGAAAACAAATCGATTAGTGATATGATATTAACATATACACTGTTTATCGATTAAGGGTAGAAACCTAATCAATGTTTTAGTTAGCCTTTAATCAATATGACTAAAGATCTCCTGAAATCAACTAAGTCTCAGAACTGAAGTGCTCAAACAGTGATTCTGTCAACATCTGTATCAATTAAATTAATCTGACAACATAAAATAATATAGTGCTAGTTTTTGACATTTTTACAGTATGTTATCATTAACATATGAGGATTAAATAAATACACGAACTTCTTAACACCATAGGCCTCTTATAGAGCCTAAAACTTAAAAGAACCATTGGGGATCGAAAGAAAACCTTTTCTACCAAAAATAAAAGGTCTAACAATCATTTCTTTCGCTTATGGCAGCGTTGGTGTCGACACCCTTCTGTATGGTGTTAACACCTTGGGTTTTGTGGTCAACACTATTTTCTCTGCGCAGTTCGTACAAATTAATATTATTAAAAAAATCATAACTTCGTGTCAGAATATCAAATTGGATTTGTAACGACCCGCTATCCTATAATCGGGAATTCGATCACTAAATAGATTTTGGACCATTATAATTTAGAATCAAACTAGGATCTCAAGACAGTCTGGGGCATATATAATAAATTAACCTAAATAATCAATAAAGGTATCGAACTATAACATACAAAATGCAGGAAGTAAACGTTATTACAGTCTGACTTGATTCAACAAATAAATACATAGTCCACAATTGAAAAGGAATAATAATGCGTATAGGCCAGAAATAGAAGGTACAACTATGTCACCGGAACAACGACTGCTGATGCACAACCCGAGACGAATCCCACAACTCTTACCCCTGTCGAGAATCATCACCTGGATGCAGGGAGTGTGCTATACTAGAAAATGACTCAATAAAGATCCCGTGATCTCCACCTCCCACACACACAACTACAACACAACAAAGAGATGTAGACGATATATGCACAAAGTAAACAATAATTAGAACTACGTATCTGCAATAAAAAGCACACAAGAATCTGTAAAGTCAAACAAGAAAACACCGACCTTCTATAATAGAACACTTCTATAATAGCATACGGGCTACTCCAGCCTGTCTAGTTCTAGGTGGTTCTACCTTCGTCTAGCCACGAGTGACGAAGCTCTGAAATGTGCCACTCCCACACCGGCACTAACTACTACTCCGGGGTACATCCGGTGGACCTCGCCTCCTACGCACCATCATGTCTATTCCACACTGACATTGTGTCACTCCCACATTGACACATTGTGTAAAAACTAACCGAACAGTCACTTAAGGTCTACAGGAACAAAACATGCAACTCGAGTACATGAAAAATCCCCCCCCCCCCAAAGATATGATTTCAAGCATGCATTTAGTGAATTTTTTTAACACTGTACAAGAATCTAATTTACATAATTATAGAACAATTAACTTCATATATATATATATATATATATATATATATATATATATATATATATATATATATATATATATATATTACACACTATGGATGCAGGAAAGATAAACAAGGCGCCTCAGGCTTGAATAACGTTGAGCTGGGAAGACGCGTTTCGCAAAACGTGTTGTCCTTGTGGAAGCTATTCAACGCCTAAAATTGATTTTCATAGAGAAAAGGCCTCGGTTCCACAGAGAGATGAGCCTGAATCTCGTCAGCCTAGGCGGACACGATTCTTAAATCGTGTTGGCCTAGGCAGACGAAATTCAGTGCCCGAGATCAGTTCACAGTAAGCTTCTTCCTGGTCTCTCGAGCCACAAAACAACCCACAAAAATACCACAATAGAACACGATTCCTCAATTCATGAACACTTACTATCATTCTCATGGGAATTAATCCCTCAAATAAGATCTTCTAAATTCCATAAAAACACTAAAATCATTGCTACGAGGATCCATCCTAAAGATGCTCATAATTTACCCAAAAAAATCTCAACACAAGCATGGCAATTCTATTAACAAGAAATCACCTAATTTATGCTATAACCACATTGTCATGAGTGTGAGTGCTTAAAATGGGTGTGTGATTATCATGAAAATTATGTTGTTTAAGTGAAAAACAAAACCTATTAAGAGGAAACTAGCTGATGTGATCGCCAGAAACTTTTGACTAAAAAGTTCCAAAAGAAAGATTTGATCGCCTACCTGTTTGGATGTGGGAGATTCTTGAGTTCTTGGTTCTCCTCTTTCAACCAGCTGAAGAAAGAGAACCCTTTTTATCCTTGTTCTTGTTTTGGCTGCTATTGAGTTTTGAGGATCGTCCAGATTCTTTGTTGTTCGCTGTTGGTTCCCTCCCCTTGATTCTCCTTTGTACCTTGCAAGAAATAGAAAGAAATAAAGAATAACGATGAGAACTTAGGAAGAAGTAGTATGCATTCTAAATAAAATTTTAAACATGCAACTGAACAGGTGAACTCACTTGTATGATGGTCTTTTAAACCCCTTTAACAAACAGGTTTGGAAAACAATGCTAGTGCGCGTGTGTGTTGCATGGAGTGATGTGATGAAAAATGTGATGCTAATATGGTGAAAATGTGAGAAGAAAAATAAATGAGAAGTTAAGCTAGAGGGCCCCTAGAAGCCTTGATCTCGAGAGAATCTTGAATGGACGAAGAACGGATGCCGACTCCTGATGGTAGCAGCACTTCGCTCCTTCAGCGTTTGGATGTCGTCAAGCTTCTTTGCTCCAATCACTACCAAAATAATTGCTAATTATCACTCAACATCACTCACTATCGCCACTATCAAGAAGCTGGGTATTTATAGACTTCTTTGCATCCGCGAATTTACATGGAGAAAATTTGAAGTTTATCCAGCTTAACCAACAGATAAATACAGATTAATTCATCTTTATCTGTAATTATCTAAAACGCGTCGCCTATGGGAGACGCTTCTTAGCTAATTAAGATAAGGATAAACACCCGGGAATAATTCATCTTCATCTGTAATTATCTAAAACGCGTCGCCAAAGGAAGACGCCTTTTAGACTAATTAAGATAAAGATAAACATCCGGAAAGAGATAGAAACAACTTAGGAAACCTAAAATGCGTCATGCCCTACAGACGTCTTTTAGCTAATTAATTAATTAATTAAAATTCAAATTTAAACATCAAAATATGAATAAGCTTTAAATGGCGTCTACCAAGGAAGACGTCTTTTAGCCTTCTTCATATTTTAACTGAAATTTGACTTAAAAATCAATTTAATTAATTAACTTAAATTATGTCTGTTTGACCCGACACTATTTAGATAATTAACTCAGGAAAATCAATAAAAATTAACCGATGATTAAACATCAGACCATTCTGAGGCATTATTATATGATATGAAATTTACTAAAAATGATGTCAAAATTAGCGTGTCTACAGCTGCCTCACCTTGGCATCGTCTTTGCAAGGGAGTGAAATGAAATGGAGTGTACTGAAAAGGTGATGTCAAGGTGTGATGAGACACGCTCTTAACATCACATGATCGGAACTTTTCTCAAAATCATCAATGAGGATAGCTCAAGGAGATCAATGGAATCAATCCTGTCTAGATGAAGTAGACAAGGAAAATAAAATAAGGTCGATCAACCTCCTCGGAGTGGGAAGTACCCCAGGTCGTAGACACTGTAGGTTTCATCATGGGGAGTGATTATCAGCCAATGTGGACGTGCTGCAGCCATGATAGATCTTAAAAGAAAACAAGAAATATTGGATAAGAGTCCAAGAAAGGATAGAATTCCAAGGATATCTTCAAGCGAATCCTGAAAGATAATCAAGATACTTAATTCAGAATGGAATATTTCATATCATATTGGGAATTATTTGATCAATGGTCTGAAATTTAATCAATAATTAATTCTTATCACAGTGATATCAAAGTCCTATATGATGCATGCTGGGCTAAAAGAAAAATACAAAGTCAAATAAAATATAAATTAATCAAGGATAATATTGTTAAATTGTCATTAATGAGTTAAGAGACCAACTCTTGTAATTCAGTGCTAAGCCAAAGCTCGTTTATCCACGCACATTTTTACAAAAGTAGAACCATCGTCCTCACTAATCAGTAATCCAACGGCCTATCCGTGCGATTAAGAATTCTCTGGAATTATCACAGTTTTTGTTGCAGGGGAACTCAAATTCCAGTTTCATCAAAACCACAAGGTCCTTGATATACTCTAATAAATATTTAACATATAGTAATGATCATTGTGCAAATTAATTATAAGAAATAGTACAAGGGTAGAGATAACCGTCTTTTTAGCCACGGTTGGGACTTGTAAACTCCCAAAGTAGGATTTTCTTGAGATTTTCTAGCTTCATTTGGACTTTCCTGAATTTCCTGCACTCAACAATTCATCAGTATCTTCAAACAAGTATCAGAATATGGACAATCATTGGATTTTGGGTAAAAATAGCAGAACAAACTTAATCGCTTGAAATACCCTTAAAATCTTTTCTTCAAAATAAGAATAATCCTTAAAGCCTGAAATACCATTAAAAAGCGTCCTCCAGTGTAGACGCTTTTTAACTTAAAAAATCAAGGATTTAATCCTTAAAATCCGGAATGAATCCTAAAATGCGTCCACCAGTGTAGACGCCTTTCAATTCCCTCTCTTACTTGTTCCAGAACTCCGCCATTAATTCTGTGATTAATCTCTTGAAACGCGTCTTGATGTGTAGACGCCTTTAATAATCATGCCTTGTACGGTTCTGATAAGAATTGGCGGTAACCTAAAACGCGTCGCCCTGTGTGGACGCCTTTTACTCAATTTCAAACAGCTGGCTTTGCCGCCTCAATTTATGCACCCTAAAACGCGTCGCTGTACCACGACGCCTTTCAAGCTTCTTCTAATAGAACCGCGAAGACCCCCCTTTCTTCCTCACTTTTCTCAAAAGATTCTCTCTCTTCCTTCTTCTCCAGCGATCTTCTCTCTCTCTCCCTCAAAACTCTCTCTCTTAATATCATGGAGCGTGGGGAAGGCTCTCGTAGGGCCAAGGCCTTAGCAAAGAGGCGATGAACGGCGGCTCCCTTGGAAGAAGCTCACGAGGAAGTGCTGGCCGAACTTGCGGAGGTAGCGGCGTTCTTGGAGGAGGAGGAGGCTCCTCCGGCGCCCATACCCGCGAAAGAAGGAGGGGAGGGCGACCTCCACCTGGTAAGTCCTCTATGGTTGAATGGAGTGAGGAATAGGAGGGAGAAAGGGGTTCTTTGGAAGAACCCGGAATCGGCCTTGAATGGCGTCTAGACCAGGTGACGCCTTTCAAAAGGCGTCGCCCTGGTCCGACGCCTTTCAAGCGTAATTCCGAATTTTTAAATGGACAGAAAATGGTCCCCAAATTGCGTCAGGACTTGTGGACGCCTTTCAATAGGCGTCCATATGACTCGACGCCTTTCAATTCAGAAATATTTTGATCTGCTTTTATGTTCATCAACTGATGGAATTCTTTGTTTTCATTTGCAGGAGACGATGAGGGCGAAAATCAGCTGGGATTTAGTTATAGGTGCATATAGAGGACTCCCGGATTTCCAGAAGGCGCGCCTGCGCCGGATGGGATTCGGCGAGGTCTTAGATATCGAGCCATTTTGGCTCGATCTAGTCCTTCTGTAGGTGCTGCGGGAGAGGTGGCACACGGAAAGCAGGGCTTTCCTAATGCCGTGGGGGCATATGATCCCCACCTTATAGGATGTGGCCAGGATTACTGGCCTCAGGGTAGACGGCCGGCCAGTAAGTGGGGTGACTTACCCAAACTACCAGGGTTTGGCAGAGGCTCTGCTAGGCATAGAGGTGTCTAGCCTAGGTAGAGAGTCCAGGATAGTCCCTATAGTAGAAGTAGAGGCTGCCCTAGGATTAGATGAGCCCCGGCGTCGGTCAGATGAGACCCGGGAGGAGTTTAGGGATAGATTAGTAGAGTCATCCTCCCTTGTGTACTGCAGTGACCCTAGTCAGGGGGAGGAGGTAGATAGGCAGCTTAGGGTCTTTTTAGTCTTTTCCTTTGGTCGGTTGCTCTTCGGTACGAAAGGCGACCACATTCATTGTAGGTTCTTGTGTTTGTTAGATGATTTAGATAGCCTAGGGGAGTATGCATGGGGTGCGGCCCTTCTGGCCCACCTGTTCGCAGATCTGACCGCGGTCACGCCTGACCGTAAGACTACCATCAGCGGCTTCTCGCCGTTCCTCCAGGTATTAAATTGTCTTATTATTTGTTTATTATGTGCAATGTGATATGATGTGATGATTTCTAACTTATATGTTCATGAATGTAGGTTTGGAGCTACTACTACTTCCCGCTCGGCCGAGCGAGGATAGTACGACCCGGTGCTGTCCCATTGGCCTGCCGTTGGCAGCCAATCGTGGATACAACACCCCAGCACCACCAGCTGACGGCTCTCCGCCATCAATTTCTCGACTACCCCGAGATGCTGGTGAGTTTTTTTTAATTTATTCAATTTTGTTTATTTTATTTATTAAATGCAAGTTTTATATGAATGTATCTAACTTGTATGCAGGTGATCTGGCGCCCATACATGGGCATGGGCGAAGAAGGCCAGCCATGGGTGATGGCTGGCCGGAGACAGTTCGGGAGGCAAATGTGGTTGCATTGCCTCAACGAGATCGAGCCGCTCCGCCTGCGGCTCGTGATGAGGACGCTGGGCCTCCACCAAGAGTGGATCGATGAGGGGGAAGCAAGCCCCCACCGATTGGCGAGCGAAATTCTCGGAGCAGTATGAAGACTTGCATCGCCAGGGTGTCCGAGTTGAGTCACGGGCGGAGAGTAGCGCAGCCTATCTCCAACAATATCGGACACACTACGCTGATCAGCTGCGACTCCCTCGTCCTCTTGATGTAAGTATGCTTTCATGCTTCTTTCATTTTATCATTATCTTTAACTTATATTTGTGAATGAATGTATGTATGTGTGGTATGCAGGATGCACGAGATGCCGTGATCATCGACCTCTGGGCCCGCCTGCATGATGCGGAGGCCCAATTGGAGCAGGTCCAGAAGGAGCTCTTCGACCTGGTATGCATGCATGAATATGAATGGACATTTTACTTAATTAATTGTTTTGACGATTAACCGCTGATGATCGTCTTTTGGTGCAGCGAGCCATCTACACCCAGGCGGCTCTCCCTGCATATGGAGCATCATCATCCTTCTCTTCTGCCGCCCATGAGGCTGCTCTGGCCGACCTCCAGAGCCAGCTCCCCTCCACCATCCACCGAGCTTCCCTCGCAGAGGAGGATCGCGCCGCTCGAGTGAGTTCTAATCCTTTCCTTTCGATTTCTGAATTCAATTTTGATTTCTTGATTGCCTTGGACTAACAATAACTTGTCTTGCAGGTTGCTGAGCTTCAGGAAGCCCTTCAGAGGGCTGAAGCAGAGCTGGAGCATTCTTGCTCAGCAGCTGCTCGTGCCGAGGCTAACGCTGCACGTATCCGGTCTTTGGAGGAGCAGGTGACTCGTCTCTCCACCGGGGATCTTGCACGTCTCTAGGTTCGCCTGGAGATCTTGACTGAGGAGAGAGACCGCGACCGCCTTCGGCTGGAGAGTCTTCAGGGTCGCCTCTCGGTGGCTGAGCACGAGCGCAGGATGGTGGAGGAGAGGTACCAGCGATCCCGCCAGTGGGTTATAGATCGTGGTCAGGCGAGCGCTTTCACCGCTAGCGTCGCCATATCATCCGGCCAGGCAGGGCCGAGTACGATGGGACCACCTCCACCTCCTAGCTGCGGACCAGCACCAGATGCGCCTGACGAGGCTCAGAGTCAGCTTGACAAGGGGGCAAGAGAGAGCCAGCCTTGAGGGCTTATGTATTTTGTCTTTCTTTTGCATATCATGTAAGAAACACTTTTGATATATATCTACAAAACTTTTGCCTCCAGCTTTGTGTTCCATGTGTCTGCCTTGTGTCTTGCACATTACTTAACAAACAGGTTAAGTATCTGTTCCGGCTTAGCCCCTTGCCTGACCAAATGAATGGTCAATCGATCTTTTTCTTAGTGGAAGGGTCAAGGGGCATAGCCTTTATCAACAAAGGTAATATGGATGATCAAGCTATAAGCGAAATGCAACATGCAAGCAGATAGATGCTCACTGAAAATAAAGGAATGAAGCATACCAGATGCAATAAGCAGATGCTAATTGAATTATTTTTGTTCTTTTGAAATATCCATTTTTGTTTGGGTTTTAGAGACATATGTGTATTTTTTTTGAATTTTGGAATATGCACTTTTTTTGGATTTTGAAATATGTATTTTTTTTGGATTTTGAAATATGTATTTTTTTGGATTTTGAAATATGAATTTTTTGGATTTTGGAATATGGTGCAAACTAAAAGACCAGCATAATACTCAGGTCAAAAGATCATATTCATTTATTAACTTAATTCTCAAATTGTTCTTCAATAATCTAACTTAAACTCATCGTGTTTGAACTTGTGTTTCCATTCGTGATCCCATTTGATGATTTATTCCTTAGTCAATCTAGGCCGTTCTTTAAGTTTGGAGTACGCCTCTTTAGAAAGAAAGGAAGAATTGGTTTAGAAAGCCCACGAGAAGGTTCCGAAGACCTAAAAAGATGTTCCTTTCTTACCCTAATATATGTTAGGGTTCAGTCATTTTTTTTTTCGGAGTATTTATCGACCTTGCGTTCCCTTTTCATTTCATTTTATGGCCTTAATGTAACGTTTGTAATGTAATGGCATTTTGATTTGACATTTGACTTTTGCCTTTTGCTTTTGTTTTCTTTTCTTGGGACGGATCTCCCCCATTTTTTTAATGACGACTTCCTACTAAGATGGCGGGTATTCTTGGTAGTCTATTCTAAGCCTCGTTCCGACATCATGGGCTAAGTGTAAAATGGAATTTTGTTTCAAAAAGAATGATTTGCACTTTACACTTTCAGTCAAGCTTTCGGTATTCCTTAGGACTTGGCATCTCTTGTTACTCACGAATCAAACGTGTCAGTGTGTGTAGTAATGTGTTTGAATTATATTATTCATACTCATAAGAGAATTTGTGTTTATAAATTTTTTGATTCCACTGGTCTTTGCACCATGCCGATCGACTTTTAAACCTAAGGGTAATATTTCTTGAGATGTAAGCCATTCCAGGGGTGAGTTAGCTCTTCTCCTTCTGCGTTAACTAAATGGTAAGCGTTACCAGGGAAAGCATGTGACACAACGTAAGGTCCCTCCCAGTTGGGTTGGAGCTTAGAACGCGGACCACCAGGTTTTACAAAAAGTCTTTTGACGACCATTTCACCAACTTTGAACTTACGTTCAATGACTTTCTTTTGATAAAAACGTGCTAGTCTATTTTGATATACTCTTGCATGATTAGCAGCTGACCATCTTTTCTCATCTAAGTGTTCCAATTGAGCAAGGAGTGTTGAACGGTGTTTATCAATGAAAAATTCCTTATTTAATTGTACTCTTAATGACGGTATAAGGATCTCGTATGGAACTACCGCCTCCATTCCAAATGTTAAGGAATAAGGAGTCTGCCCAGTAGGCGTGCGGATTGAAGTTCGGTAGGCCCATAGAACCTCAATCAATTTTTCAGGCCAGTCTGTGAATTTATTAGACTTGCACGTCTTTTTGATGATTTTTATCAAAGTTTTGTTAGTCGCCTCTGCTTGGCCATTGCCTTGCGGATAATAAGGAGACGAATGATGCAATGCAATTTTGTACCTGTTGCAGAGGTCCTTCAGCTCTTGTGACACGAACTGCGGTCCATTGTCGGTGACGATGGTGCTTGGAATTCCAAATATGGTGATGATGTTCCTCATGATGAACTTGCAGACGGTTGATGCTTTGACTTCCGTGTATGCTTCAGTTTCTGCCCACTTGGTGAAATATTCCATTGCCGTGAGGATGAAAGACTTTTGCTTAATGCCGGAATCTAGATTACCAAGGGGTCCAATGATATCGAAAGCCCATATGGAGAAAGGCCATGGGGAGGAAACAAGATGGAGTGAAGATGCAGGAGAATGATTTTTATCGGCATGAAGTTGACACTTAGCACACCTACGGACATATCCTACACAGTCTTCTTCCATAGTTGACCAATAGAACCCTTGTCTAAGGATTTTCTTTGCTAACATCTGTCCATTGATATGGCTACCACAAACTCCAGTATGAGCTCCTTCCATAACCTTCCAAAGCTCTCCTTCGTCTAGACATCTCAGAAGAACTCCATCAAAACCTCTTTTATATAGTGCTCCTCCAACTAAGGTGTATCTTTGAGCAACTCTCTTGATAGCTCTTTTCTCCTCAGTTGTAGCTTCTTTAGGATATGATTGATCTTCACAATATTTAGCAATTTCATAGTACCATGGCTTTTGTTCATCATCCATCTCTTCTAACAGCTCCATTAACATGATTTCTCTCTTTTCCATAATATCTCCATCTCTGACCTTCTTTAGTAGCTTCTCCTTGGTCCTAAGGAATGAAGGGTCTTTCACGGCGGGTGAAAGACGCCTATGAACAATGATTGACTCGGATTGTTTGCTGATTGGAAAATCAAGAGAGGATGCAAGTGAAGTTAGAGCGTCAGCTAAGATGTTCTGATTCCTAGGAACATGGACAAAGATCAATTTCGTGAAAAGCTTTGAATAAGCAGAAGTAAGTTCTTGATAAGACTTGAGCTTGAGATCAAGAGTTCAATACTTGGTTAACACCTGGCGAAGAATCAATTGGCTATCACCCACAATTCTGAGTTTGGTAGCACCATAGAGATAAGCAGCCTCGAGGCCAGCAAGGAGTGCCTCATATTCAGCTATATTGTTAGTGACTGGGAAGTCAAGCTGAAAGGCTTGTAGAATGGTGACACCTTCAGGTGATAACAGAACAATACCAATCCCCTTTCCATGGGAATTCAGAGCTCCGTCAAAATGCAGAGTCCACATATCATCTCTGATTTAGTCTATGGACATCAGTTCCTCATCTGGAAACTCCGATCGGACTGGATCAAAACGAGGAAGGTGGTGATGAGCTAGATGTTCTACTATGGCATAGCCTTTGATCGTTTTCTGCTGAATGTAAGTGATGAGATAGAAAGCTTTGCCATCGCGCTAACCTATCAGTAAGGACAGATTTCTCCAGAAGAAATTTCATTGGATTCATCCTAGCGATGAGATGGACTTCATAGACTAGAAAATAATGCTTCAATTTCTAAACAACCCAGACCAACGCCGCACAAGTTTTCTCCATCGCCGTATATCTCTGTTCAACGGGGTTGAGAAGTTTAGAGAGATAGTAGGCTGCCCTCTCCTTTCCTTCTTCATCCTCTTGTGTTAGGACAGCCCCCACCTCATCATCTAGGACAGAAATGTATAGTATCAATGGTTTGCCTGGAGATGGTGGTCTCAAAACAGAAGGACTTGCCAAATAATTCTTTAATCCATCGAATGTCTCCTGACACTTATCGTCCCAATCGAATTTGACTTCCGGCTTGGTAAGCTCATAGAACGGCTTAGACCTTTGTGAGTGCTGGGAGACAAAACGGCGAATAAATTGCAACCTCCCGATTAATCCTCTTAACTCTTTCAAGTTCTTGGGAGGTGGCATTTCTCTAATAGCCTTCGCCTTGTTGGGATCAATCTCAATTCCCCGTTTACTGACAATGAACCCAAGTAATTTTCCTGAGGATACCCCGAATATACATTTCTTGGGGTTCATCTTTAACTGATATTCCCTTGATCTCTCTAATACCCTTGCTAAAACTTTGGCATGCTCAGCCTTCGTCTTAGATTTCACCAACAAGTCATCCACATACACTTCTAGATCGATATGCATCATGCCGTGAAATATTGCCATCATAGCCCTTTGGTAAATGGCTCCAGCATTCTTTAATCCAAATGGCATGACGACATAACAATATGTTCCCCAAGGTGTAGTGAATGATGTCTTTTCCTGATCTTCTTCTGCTAATTTGATCTGATTGTATCCTGAAAATCTATCCATAAATGATAAAGTCTCATAGCCAGCAGTATTATCGATGAGTACATCAATGTGAGGCAATGGAAAATCATCCTTAGGACATGCCCGGTTCAAATCTCGGAAGTCAATGCAAATCCTGACCTTCCCATCTTTCTTCATAACCGGGACTATATTGGCCACCCATTGCGGATAAAGGACAACTCTAATGAATTTGGCTTTATGTAACTTGTCGACCTCTTCCTTCATCTTCAAAGCCATTTGTGGGTGGAATCGCCTTAGCTTCTGCTTGACCGGGCTAGCCCTATCCTTTAATGTCAACCTGTGTTCCACTAATGATGAGTCTAACCCCGGCATATCTTCATAACTCCAGGCGAAAGTGTCCTTATAATTCTTAAGAACTTGTACCATTGCCTTCTCATCCTCTTCAGAAAGATTCTTGCTAACGACGACAACCTTAGGTTCGTCTTCAGTCCCTAGATTGATTTCTTTGGTGGGCTCTTCTACGGCAGCTGAGGGTTTATCGAATCTTTTCACTCCACTGGCATATGCCTCAGCTGCGTCCTCGTCATCTTCCTCCTTTTCAATAAAGGGGTCTTTTTCATGTATCAACTCATACACCCCATATTCATCATTGATTGTCTCATCATCTATACATTCTTCTGGCATCTGAATTGGATTTTCTAACAGCTGAGGGATCATAGAGCAAGAGAGGCATCTATCAGCTAAGTCCTGGAGGTATCTATCTGGAATTCGTTTACCCTTAGACTTTCTAGACGTCCTAACCTGACTAACCTGTCTAGAACTAGACTCCCTAACTTCACTAGACTCCCTACCTTGACCTAATGAGGACGAAGTAGAATGAAAATTATGAGATACAGACGGAAATACAAGAGAATCCTCCTGAGAGGAGGGACAGAGTAGATTTAGAAGAGAATCTTGACTGAAAGACCCACACGATGAGGTACAATCGGACAAGTAAGAAGTTTCCTCAATGAGGATCTGGGAAGAATTTGTTGCCAAATTGGCGTTTTTTTTTTTGAATAAAGGAAGAATTTAACATAAAACAAGAATGAAGACAAATAGGAGGAGAATGGGATGAAGGAAGTGGCACCAAGGCCATAGGATTAGGAGAATCATACAACAGTATGTCCCAGATTAAATCATACATCCTCTCTGGATTGAGAGGAGGTTGTGGAATGAAGTCCCGTGGGGACAGAGTAATCATGACGGGCGGAGCCCGTGGAATGTCTTCAATAATGACTCGCGACCAAGTCGGGGTCAGGAGCAAAGTGCGGAACAAGGTGTGCAGCATGAAAATATGAGAAGGATAAGTCCCCCTCTAGAGTAGATCCGTGGTATAGCCAGCTTCATAGGGGTCATCTGGCTCCCCTTCATCAGTATCTTCTGACAGCAGTATCCTCTTGTCGAAAATAGCACCAGGACCTTCGATCAGCTCATCGATCTGTGGCGGCCACTTGGGTTCTGCAGGATCGAGAAACAACATTTTCAATGCGATGTAGAGATCTCTAAAATCGAACCACCTGTACCATTCACATTCAGGGTCTTGAAATTTCCTCCTCTTCATAGGCCGCAGAGCCTCCAAGGACTGGTACGTGAGCAGTTCTGAGCAACGTCTAGCCAAATCTCTCCCATATATATCATGGAGGTCAAAACATGAAGTAATGACCACCGTGTTGTCATGGCTAATAACGGCCCTTTTACAAAATGTATGTATAGAGTCCATATTAGGGGGTCCCGGCCTTCTTTGTGTGGTGTAGACATTGTCTCCCAGACTTTCTGGCCGCCTTCATTCTCCTCCTCCTGAACAATGTCCTGCCTCATTTTTCTCGGCCTATAGCCCAAGCCGTTTCCAGGTATCCTTCGGTGGTCCTTGACGGGAGTGGTCCTGCCTTGTAACTGTGTGCCCAGACCTTTTCCAGGCTGATAGCCATTCTTCATCATTATCTTCCATCCAGGGGTACCCATGCACTTCCCCCTCTTTATGGCGTTCAATGGATAAGGAGTAATGGTGGCAGTTTTCAAAGGATCAGCTGCTGGATGGTAAACCTGTAATACTGACAGAAAAGGTTGTCGGCCAGGTGAAGAAGTGGGCTTGATATTTAAAAAATGAGCAGTAGCAAGGATAGGCATACTCGTAACCTTAATGATTCGTCCTTTGAAGGGGAATTTGAGGCATTAATGATTCGTAGAGGGAATCGCCTCGAGGGTTTTTATGTAAGGACGACCCAAAATGGCATTCAGAGAATGATCGATTTTTAGAATGTGAAATTCGACATCGGCATGACTTACAGGGCCTAGCTCCACCTTCAAATAGACCATTCCCAGAGGGGAACGGGTGGAGTTATCATATGCTGTAACAGAGATGGGGCTAGGCAACCATTTTCCCTTGGGCACACCACACAACTCCAGGGTCTTCAGAGGCAAGACATTGATTGAAGCCCCTGTGTCTACCAGGCATGCATCTACGGCCTTCTTACAGATGTTGACCATAATGCTCAGAGCCATGCTCCTGGCTACCGGCAGTGCTAGTTCCGAGACATGGAATGAAATAGAGAGCTGATCCCCCTGAGAAACTAATAGTACAGCAATCTTCTCTACTGGCACGTCCTCGTTAACCATCACTTTCTGTAAATATTCCATCAGAGCTTCTTGATGGGTCTTTGATCTTTTAATCAGTTCAAGCATGGAGATTCGTGCCGACGTTCTGTCAAGGTGTTTCAGCAGGTCGTATTGAGTGCCTGGTGCACTCTCTTCATTGTGTGCTTCCTCCGGCGGCTTTGATGGGCCGTCTCTAACCGTCGATTGAGGGAAGACCTTGTTGAAAATCCTCCCACTCCGGAGCACATGTTCCTCAGCTGTGGAAGGTCCAGGTGATAACTTGAGTACCGCAGGGTTGGTGGATGGTGCGGATGATGTGGAGTGTTGGTATGTGGGCGATGGCGTAGGGTTAGTCGATGGTGGCGTGGTGCGGATTAAAGGCCTAGACGGTTGGATGGTGGAAGGGTAAGTGGTTGGTGTGGATGAAGTGGGGAACGGCATGCGTAACAACGGTTTAGATGGTTGGATGGTATCTGGGTAAGCAGTAGTGGTAATGGGTGATGCAGGGAATGGTACGCGGAGTAGTGGTCTGGATGGTATGAGGGGTGCGTAGTTGGTTTGCGGGGGGTTATTTAATGGAGGCGTAGTGGCGTAGAGTGTAATGGGTTTGAGGAAAGCGGGTGGTGGTAATGGGTTAGTGGGTGCGGGTGAGTGGTAGGCGGGTGTTGGTATAGGGGTAATGGTAATAGGCTATGGTCTGGGTATGTGGATGGTGCGGCGCGGTGGTTGTTCTGCGGTACTCGAAGTGTGACCCGTTGAATAGATAGAGGAAGAGTCCTCTATCCTCCACTGTTGCCCGCGGTTAGCCTCAGACCGGCTGTTTGTCAAAATAGGGGCAACTTGGTTTTGGTTTTGGTACTCCGGAAGTGGGTTCTGCAGTATGCCCATGTTTGGTGGTGCCGCTGCTTGTGCTGGTGCTCTTGGTTGTTGCTGCTGCTGTTGCTGTTGCTGTGGTCTCCTTGCCTTCAGGGCGGATATGTACTTTTTCATCTCTTCCCAGTCAATGCCGCCCTGCTTGTTGAGATCATGAATGTAATCTCTGAACTGAAAGCAAGTGTCTATGGTGTGTCCAGATTGCCTATAGAAATAGCAATACCTAGATGTATCGGCATTCTGGAGCAAAATTGCCTTTTCTCTTGGCAGGACTAAGGCATTGGCTACCATTAAAGCACTGAAAATGTCTGCTAAAGACTCTGGGAGGACCAGGTATTCTGCCCTCTTCGGGCCTGGGGGTCTTCTCTGCTGGTTGTAGTCAGCAGGAGGAGGAACATTGTGATATGCCGGCGGTGCGCGCGGCTGGTACTGCTGTTGTTGTGGTGGCTAGTACGGCAATTGCCATTGCGGCTGTTGCTGTGGTTGCTGTTGCTGTTACTGGTTCGGCTGCTGGGGCCGCTGATACTGGGGGTTTGGCTGCTGCCTGTAACCCTGCTGGTTTGGCTGTTGTGGCCGCTGGTACTATGGTTGCTGACTCCTCAGAAATTAGGGCTGGTTATTATTCATACTGCTAACCTGCTCATGAGAGAGCGTACCCTCGGTAGTTGGACCTGTGCTAGAGGAATTTGGCACTGCAGGCTTCCAAGGTGGAGGTCTGCTAGGTCTGTGAGGATCAAAGACACTACAGAACGTAGCGTCCTTGAAGGCATTCTGACAGTACCGCGCTCTTTCATAGAGCTCTGTCATGCTGGTTAGGTTGTTCAGGGAGAGGACTAGTTTGAACTGAGGCGTAGCATTGGAAATGAGCATCTTTACTTGCTCCGACTCAGACAAGTGATCTTTTACTTTCTCGGCCAAGCCTCTCCATATGTCGGCAAAACTAACGAACTCCTCATCGGGCTTCATCTTTTTTGCTATAAGGTCAGTAATGGACAGGGAGGGGGCAACTCTGTCCTGGTATCGTTGAATAAATTTTCTTGAGACGATACCGTAGTCCTCTACTTCGGAGGGTTCTAAAGAAAAGAACCACTCGGGGGCTGGTCCCTCTAGAGATCTCCTGAACAAAAATGCCAACGACCTCTTGTCGTTTTGCCAGAAGGATGATTCGTACATGAACTCCTTTAAATGGGTGAAGGGGTTACCAGTACCGTTGTACTTCCGGTACACTGGCATCTCGGAGGGTGGCAGGTGGAACACTAGCATGCTTGGTAAATTGATCTCTGGTGCAGCTTTGACCCCCATCATCTTTTGGAAGTTGTTGAATTGTTCATCCATGCGCTCCATCTTTGCCAGCAACGCTTGCGTTGTCGGATCAGCCTGGGGAGGAGGGGGAGGTGGAGGTACCTGATAGGCCTGTTGCCTAGAGTACGTAGGGCAAGGAGGACAACAAAGTGGGGGTCCGGCAGAGCTTCCGCTATGCCCGAGGGCATTCTGATAAGCAGGCGTCAGCGGTATGACCGGTTGCCTAGGGGAGGAAAGTTGTAGCCCAACTGGCCGAGAAGTTGAGACATGGAGGCCTTCCATGGCCTGATGAATGAAGGGAGGATGGTGAGGAGGTTGCTGAGGGATGGCAGGGGTGTGAGTGCTTAAAATGAGTGTGTGATTATCATGAAAAGTCTATGTTGTTTAAGTGCAAAATAAAACCTATTAAAAAGAAACTAAGTGAAGTGATCGCCAGAAACTTTTGACTTAAAAGTTCCAAAAGAGAGAGTTTGATCGCCTACCTGTTTGAACGTGAGAGATGTTGAGCTCTTGGTTCCCCTCCTTCAGCCGGCTGAAGAAAGAGAGCCCTTTCTTGTCTTTATTCTTGCTTTGATTGCTGTTGAAGTTGAGGATCGTCCAGAGTCCTTTGTTGTTTGCTTGTTGATTTCCTCCCCTTGATTCTTCTTAGTTCCTTACAAGAAATAGAAAGAAAGAACAATTATAGGAACTTAGGCAAACGTAGTATACATTCTAAACAAAGTTTTAAACATGCAACTAAACATGAGAACTCACTTGTTGGGTGGTTTTTTAAACCCCTTTAACAAATAGGTTTTGAAAAATAATGTTGGTGTTGTGTGTGTTGCATGGAGCGATGTGATGAAGAATGTAAATCTAATGGATTGAAAATATGAAAAAGAATGCAGAAATGAATTGACAGTTTAGTGATGGATGGCCCCTGGAAGCCTTGGTCTTGAATTGGATGAAGAGGGATGAAGAACGGACTCCGTCTTCTGGATGCAGCAGCACTTCAGCGTTTGGACGTCGTCGCTTCGATCTTCAATCAATTATCACTTCGACATCGCTTCAATCACTAACTCTAATTCCAACTCTGTTACCCATTCAAGAGAAGGGTATTTATAGACTTCTTCTGCGTCCGCAGATTTACATGGAGAAATTTTGGATTTATCCATCTTAACCAACAGATAAATACAGATTAATTCATCTTTATCTGTAATTATCTAAAACGCGTCGCCCATAGAAGACGCCTTTCAGATTGATTAGGATAAGGATAAACATCCGGAAAAACTTATCTTTATCTGTAATTAGATAAAACGCGTCGCCCAATAGAGACGCCTTTTACATCAATTAAGATAACGATAAACATCCGGAAGAGAAGTAGAAACAACTTAGGAAACCTAAAAAGCGTCGTGCCTGGCAGACGTCTTTTAGCTAATTAATCAATTAATTAAAATTCAAATTTAAACGTCAAAATAAGAATAAACTCTAAATAGCGTCCACACATGTCGAGGTCTTTTAGACTTCTTCATATTTTAACTGAAATTTGAGTTAAAATCAATTCAATTAATTAACTTAAATATGTCTGTTTGATCCGACACTTTTAGGTAATTAAGAAGATCAATAAGAATTAACCAATGATTAAATATCAGACCATTCTGAGGCATTATTATATGATATGAAATTTACTCGAAATGATGTCAAAATTAGCGTGTCTACAAGGGGGATCCGCAGGGTTTGGCTCAGCATATTGCATGGGAGTCTTTCTCTTCAAAATGGACTGGATCGCCTCGAACTGTTGAGGGTCCAGATGGGAGGCGAGAACTCCCAAAGAATTTACAAAATCCGAGGGATCGAAGGATGAGGGATCATTCTGATTCATGTCTTCCTCGAAGATAGGGTTGGGAACCGCATGCACATGCGGGGGAAGATCAGAATATTGATCGTGATCACAAATAAGAGGGGTTGGGACATTTCCCTCATATCGAACCGGACAAGGATGAGAATTACGGGAGGCATCAGCATCTCTCCCACTCTCGAAACGGTAATCAGAATCACGAGGGGCATTAACATCTCCCTCGTAGTTGACTATGACATCTGGAGCCATACTCAAGTCCCTACCTGATCGAAGTAGCATGATGTTAGATTTTTTCAGAGATTGACAAACAAGTTGTACAGAGATTAGGAAAATAAGTGGATGTTTAACGTGATTTTAGGATTCCTTGTTGGGTTATTTGGATTAATTAATCACAAATTCTCTCAAGGGGTAGGATCCTAATTTCAGTTTAGTTTCCACCGTTATATTCTATGGCTTTCTCTCACAACGTTATGAAAATCTAACCGGGACTTCAATTGGTACAACCAGCCCGATGATCAAGGAGGAATACCTTGATTTTGGGGACCTACGGAGGTCTTTAACGCCAACTATTCTAGTATGATCGAGGGACCGACCCAATCAGAGAGAGTTGAAGACATCAAGAAGAGTGTTCCTAAGAAGAGGAGGGTGTTAGCCTCAGTGCGTATGACCTGCAACCTGGATGGCCTCTAATGCTTAATACATAATGGGTAATAATACACAGATCAAAAATCTGAGAATTGAAGAAGAAATAAGAAACTGCTTGAATCGCGTCGCTGTTGGTCGACGCTATTCAAACAGAACTTATTTTTTTCGCAGAAGCTCAGGCAATAGACAGTAGAGAAATGAGACTGAAAGGCGTCTGGGTGTGGCGACGCAGTTTGAAACACGTCGCTGCTCCTAGACGCTTTTCAAGTCACAGATTCAGTTTTTCAGGATGAATTTCTAGATCGATTCTCCCTCAAAACAGGATAAAAACGATAAATAATCAGCTCATGCAAATCTTTTTTTTGTTTCAAATTTTAACAGGATGATTTTGTCAAATAAACAACCAAACTATCAATCAATCACACAATTTTTATCACAAAAATAACTTTTCAACTAATCGACGGGGAGGGCAAGATCTTGCCGCAGGGGTGTGCACGTGGTGCACATAGGAATAACAATTAAACTAAAAACTCACCAATTGGTGAGGACGTGTCGAGAGACACAGGTGGTGCACCGTGGGTGCCCGATTGATAACAACAAGAACAAAGGATTAAAAAGATGGCGAGACCAAATCCCACCGTGATCGCCAAGAAAGCTGTGAGTGCTTAAAATGGGTGTGTGATTATCATGAAAATTATGTTGTTTAAGTGAAAAACAAAACCTATTAAGAGGAAACTAGCTGATGTGATCGCCAGAAACTTTTGACTAAAAAGTTCCAAAAGAAAGATTTGATCGCCTACCTCTTTGGATGTGGGAGATTCTTGAGTTCTTGGTTCCCCTCCTTCAGCCGGCTAAAGAAAGAGAGCCCTTTTTATCCTAGTTCTTGCTTTGGCTGCTATTGAGTTTTGAGGATCGTCCAGATTCTTTGTTGTTTGCTGTTGGTTCCCTCCCCTTGATTCTCCTTTGTACCTTGCAAGAAATAGAAAGAAATAAAGAACAACGATGAGAACTTAGGAAGAAGTAGTATCCATTCCAAAGAAAATTTTAAACATGCAACTGAACAGGTGAACTCACTTGTATGATGGTCTTTTAAACCCCTTTAACAAACAGGTTTGGAAAACAATGCTAGTGCGCATGTGTGTTGCATGGAGTGATGTGATGAAAAATGTGATGCTAATATGGTGAAAATGTGAGAAGAAAAATAAATGAGAAGTTAAGCTGGAGGGCCCCTGGAAGCCTTGATCTCGAGAGAATCTTGAATGGACGAAGAACGGATGCCGACTCCTGATGGTAGCAGCACTTCGCTCCTTCAGCGTTCAGCGTCGTCAAGCTTCTTTGCTCCAATCACCACCAAAATAATTTCTCATTATCACTCAACATCACTCACTGTCGCCACTATCAAGAAGCTGGTTATTTATAGACTTCTTTGCATCCGCGGATTTACATGGAGAAATTTTGAAGTTTATCCAGCTTAACCAACAGATAAATACAGATTAATTCATCTTTATCTGTAATTATCTAAAACGCGTCGCCCATGGGAGACGCCTTTTAGCTAATTAAGATAAGGATAAACATCCGGGAATAATTCATCTTTATCTGTAATTATCTAAAACGCATCGCCAAAGGAAGACGCCTTTTAGACTAATTAAGATAAGGATAAACATCCGGAAGGAGATAGAAACAACTTAGGAAACCTAAAATGTGTCGTGCCCTACAGACGTCTTTTAGCTAATTAATCAATTAATTAAAATTCAAATTTAAACATCAAAATAGGAATAAGCTTTAAATGGCGTCTACCAAGGAAGACGTCTTTTAGCTTTCTTCATATTTTAACTGAAATTTGAGTTAAAATCAATTTAATTAATTAACATAAATTATGTCTGTTTGACCCGACACTATTTAGATAATTAACTCAGGAAGATCAATAAAAATTAACCGATGATTAAACATCAGACCATTCTGAGGCATTATTATATAATATAAAATTTGCTCAAAATGATGTCAAAATTAGCGTGTCTACAATGAGATCATGGCTAACTAGCCACGAGTGACGAAGCTCTGAAATGTGTCACTCCCACACTGGCACTAACTACTACTCCGGGGTACATCTGGTGGACCTCGCCTCCTACGCACCATCATGTCTATTCCACACTGACATTGTGTTACTCCCACATTGACACATTGTGTAAAAACTAACCGAACAGTCACTTAAGGTCCACAGGCACAAAACATGCAACTCGAGTACATGAAAAGTCCACCCCCCCCCCCCCCCCCCCCCCAAAGATATGATTTCAAGCATGCATTTAGTGAATTTTTTTAACACTGTACATGAATCTAATTTACATAATTATAGAACAATTAACTTCATATATATATTATATATATGGATGCAGGAAAAATAAACAAGGGGCCTCAGGCTTGAATAACGTTGAGTTGGGAAGACGCGTTTCGTAAAACGTGTTGTCCTTGTGGAAGCTATTCAACGCCTAAAACTGATTTTCATAGAGAAAAGGCCTCGGTTCCACTAAGAGATGAGCCTGAATCTCGTCAGCCTAGGAGGACGCGATTCTTAAATCGTGTTGGCCTAGGCAGACGAAATTCAGTACCCGAAATCAGTTCACAGTAAGCTTCTTCCTGGTCTCTCGAGCCACAAAACAACCCATGAAAATACCACAATAGAACACGATTCCTCAATTCATGAATACTTACTATCATTCTCATGGGAATTAATCCCCCAAATAAGATCTTCTCAATTCCATAAAAACACTAAAATCATTGCTATGAGGATCCATCCTAAAGATGCTTATAATTTACCCAAAAAAATCTCAACACAAGCATGGCAATTCTATTAACAAGAAATCACCTAATTTATGCTATAACCACATTGTCATGAGATCATGGCTAACTAGCACGAAAGGGGATAAAAAAAGAGGCCCTAATCATGATTTTCTACATAGGTTTTCACAGTTCACAAGATAATTCAATCGAAATCTACATGAGGATCGTCACCCTACTTATTACTTGAACTCATTTTGACTCCTCGCGTAATCCTCTCGCCGGAAAAGTGCCGCCACGCCACCAACGAGCCTCCAAGCTCCGCCTCCTCACCGCCAAACCGTCACACCGCCGAGCCACCGCCAATACTGTTGCGGATGCTGCCATTCTGCTAAGACATCGGCCGCCGTTCTGAGAAGGTGGTACCGCGGTGGGAATGGTGGTGGTGGTGGTGAAGGGTGACTTTAGAGAGAAGGTGGTGGAGTGGTGGAGGAGGAGGAATAAGAGAAGAGAAGGAAAGAGAGAGAATGAGAGGGAGAGAAATGAGAGAAAGGGAAGGGGGTTCGAAGGAAGACTTTCCCAGACCCGCCCCTGGTCCCCCCAGCTCAGGTTGGGGGTGCCACGGGGTGGGTGAAAGCCATGCACAAGTTATCTACATTGCGTTGTTACAGGCAGACTCCATTTGTAAATCACGTTGACTACGCCCGACGCCATTCAGACGACAAGACTATAACTCACAACGTGGCCTCCCACACACATCTAGGGGGCATGCATGTATGACTTTGAATCGCATCGTTCATGAAAGAACCTTTCATAAATACGTCCGGCTTACTCAACGCGATTCAGAGTTTATACACTACTTCCATAAAGATCCAAACCAAGCGATCCGACCTGAAACCAACCTAATAATTACACCTGAAATCTCAATCCTTGTAGGGTTGATCTTATACATGTTAGAAAAAACTTTAAGTTTTATGCAACTTTGCTGTTAATTCTTTCAAATTCATCGACTAAGATATCTAAAAATGTTACGTAATCCAACCTGTCAAAATTGCCTGTATTTATCTAAAATAGAATATGCTTCTGTTTTCACATGATGCCGACACCACATAATAAGGTGTCAACACTTCTTTATCAAAAATGTATAAAACATAATATCTTTCATATATTTAAGTACCAGTATGCATCGAATCTTGTTTGAACCATTTCACATTTAAACAAATATGTTAGTACACATAATTAAAGGTTTTGTTATCATCAAAATCAATTTATGAGATTCAATGTATATTTGGTGTCATACAACAGTTGAGATAATTGCCTAACTTTTATATGTTCTTTGAAATACTCTAGTGGTGATTTCACGTTTGAGATTCATTGCTGCGATGTGCTCTTGTGTGCGTATGTTACACTCTTAGTAGTAGACAATGAGAGGTTTTTGTTGCATATGTAGATCATGAATTAATCTTACTGTGAATGTTTTTTTGATATTACAGGAAAAAAAAAAAAATCAAATCCAGAGGAACCCGTCTAGGAGTGATGGATAAGGACGATAACATTTTTTGTTTAGTTGAAATGTCATTATAGTAGATTTCTATTGTTCGTTCTTAGTTTTCAAGTATTTAGGGTTATTTTTGTAACATATAAAAAATAGGAACCGAATTGTAAATATTGCAGTTAGAGAGATATATGTGTAAATAGAACATTCCCGGTTAATTTCATTGTATAAAATGAAAAATGTGAGTACTTTCAAGTGTCTAGGATTATTCTTGCAATATATAAAGGTTAGGGACCTAATTATAAATATTATATTTAGAATATATGCATCTATAACATTCTCCATTAATTTCAACTGCAAGAGAATAAAAAGCAAAAAAAAATTATGAATACTTTCAAGTATTTAGGATTATTTCTACAATATAAATTAAAGTTAGGATCCTAACTGTAAACATTAGAGTTAGAAGCATACCTGTTAATTTCAAGTGGAATAAAAAAAAATTATGAGAACTTTCAAGTATTTAGGAGTATTTTTGTAACATAATGTATTAATTCAGGTTTAGATTAAGTTGGCCATCAAAGGAGCTCGCCGCATAACTCTTATTCGCTTTAAGTACTCTTTTAGTTACAAATTAGATAGGGAATTAAACTTCACATACTTAGAACCACCTAAATTTAGATAGACTAATATCAAAATATACAAGATACAAGAATTTATTTCGAGTTCACTATATTTATAGGGATCAATATCAAAAGTCCGTTTTACAATGATCCTATCATAGGCGTTTGAAAGTCTGGGCTTAGATCATTTCGAACTCAATCAAATATTAAAAAAAAATATAACATATAGATTGTACGATCTGAAATATTATTGGATGTCTTAGCAATGCCGACGTGCTGCCCTACCAGCAGGCAGCAGTATAGCAAATCACACTATTTAGAAACCTTTACATTTACTCCCATCCCTATGGCAAACTTATGTGACCAATCTGTGCCTAAAGTTGCCAAACGAGTCCTGAAAAAGTATGAAAATTGTTTGTAACATGGATGATTTACATTTTTCTTCTACGCCTTGGATGACTTACATTTGAGTAATGTCGACGTGCTGCCCTACCAGCAGTATAGCAAGTCACACTTAAAAATATTTACATTTATTCCAATCCCTATGACAAACTTGTGTTACAAATCTGATGGCTAGCATTGCTAAGTGAGTCCTGAGAAGTATAATTTTTTTTTCGTAGCATGGATCTTTCTTGTATGTACTTAGATAGAGACAGGATTAATTAAGCCTATCAGGAGGCTAAAATGATTCTAGGTAGCCTAATTAACAACCATTGGCCACTGCCATTACCAAAAATTCCCTCATATCGCTGGCCACTATCTTGCCTCCGGCCGGTCACCCACACCTCTCCGTAGCAAGTGGTGGCCAGCAGCAAGGTGAGAGATCGACAGCCATAATGATCAATAAGAGAAGAGATCCTCTAAGCATGTATTTGGATTGGAGTCCAGCAGTACTGAGAGGGAGAAGATCCAGATATTTGTTAACTTTTGAGATCATATGAGAAGTTTTTTACAATGTTTGACCCCTTTCTCCTTTTCAGTACTATTAGACTCCGATCCAAATGTATACTGAGAGAATCTCCTCTCGATCAATAATGGCAAGAGTACATGAGACCATTTTAGCCTCTGATAGACTGAGCACAGTCTGAGAAGAGGCGCAGAGAATCCATGTTCACATTCAAAAGTTTAGACGCTTGTTCTAAGTTTGAGAGTCACTATTAGGGTTGTCAAAATGGGCCCAGACCTGTTAACAGACCTGTTTGGATCCGTTAGTTATATGTCTAAGTATCCCTATTTACCCATTAAGCCTTCTATTATTGTACATTGCAAAAATTTGTGACTCGATTTCTTAGAATTTGGACCTAAAATCAAACCCAATTATCTGTCACAGAGATTTAAGATAAATAAATTCTATACTATATCCATTTATCTTTCAAAATCAAACAAATAAAGAGTAGGCCTAAAACCCGACCCATTTACCCATGACTCTTATTAGAACTGAACCGGATCTGGATTCATTCAGTTTGAACACGGGTCTATTCAGACCTGGACAGTTCACAGGCCTAGTCACTACTATCATACGTGAAAAGCTGTTCATCAAAATGGAAATCTGAAACAAGCAGATCTATATACTACATTCTACAGCTTTTACTCATCAACAGCCCTAGTGAAAAGAACTCGTTACTTCTCTTTTCTGTCATATATCCGTCTTCTTTTGATGTCTTTGAGCTCCATCTGGCCCTCAACTCCATGTTGATGCCCTGAACTCTTCTACATGAGTATCCTCACTGTCACTGACCTGTTCTTCTAGAAACGAACACCTAACACTAAAAAAACCAAAGGTCTGGGCACGTGGTCTTATCCTTCTATTCTCTAATCTTCGACCGGGAGTACAAAGACTGAAACAGCTGTAGAGAATCTCCTTTTCAGATCTCTTTAAGTCACAAGTGCTGAAATGAATAGACCTCACCATGATTTGGTCGGAAGCCCCCTCATTGTTTCCTGTCGAGGAACTCATATGTGGCTTCCTTAGTTTACCCGCAGGGACAGCGAGGCCCTCTTACGCGTCCCTCCACTGGTTGCCACTGATAAACTGACGACGTGTTCTTCCTTAGCATGTGCTGCATTTTAGGGGGCAACTTACGTATAGGCAGCAAGGAGCACGGCATAGCCTCTCCCCCACCTGTAGAGACAATTCTACTGTTCAGACAGCACAGCACAATTCATCAAAGAGGGGAGGGGAAGAGGGGTGAATGACTCATTTACACTTGAAATAGAGTCCCCCTCCCCCTCCATTACTGATGCTCTACTGTCCAGCGAGGACCGTAGAAGATCTCTTCTCTTTGAAATGATATGGCACAGCAAGTACACCCTATTTGATGTTTCTATAGACACAAATTAAGCCTTCCAAAAAAATTTAAAAAAGTAAAAATATTCAAACTTAAATCATAATTGACGACAGATCGCTAAAAACATTCAGTGCAGCCTCTATATACTGGCCACCCCACCGCCGTAACCATCCATCTTTAGTGATCGCCCTACTTAAACACTCAATAACTTACGAGTGGATTAGGCATCACTAAAGAATGTAGAGGATTCAAGCAACAAATCCTTTCTCTAAAGAAGCAAAACCCCACCGCCATAACTTCCATCTTTAGTCATCGCGCTACTTAATTAAGCAATAACTTACGAGTGGATTAGGCATCACTTAAGAATGTAGAGGATCCTAATCCTATCTCTAAAGAAGCAAAGCCCACGACATCATGATGGATGTCCAAAGGCGCTTCGCTCCCCCCACCCACCAGCCAACTTGAGCTCGTGGAACATGGGTGAGTTCATAACGGGAAGGACGGTGGCCACCTTTCCAATTGTGCACTCATCATCATTAGGGGACCAACGCAGGCTGCTCAAAAACCCCTTATGAGCCGGCATGCACAGCTGGTTAATCACCCACGAGGGGAAGAGAGATGTTCGAGGCTCCATGGGAACCAGGAAGCACTTGAGGCACAAGTATCTGGCTAAACCCTGCCACCGCTGCGACCACCCCAAGCCCCCGAGCAGGCCTGGCAAGTGCCGCGCCTTGTGCTGTGGCTCCACTCGGCTCAGCGTCTCCTCCTCGGCCGGTGACAACGCCGGGAGTTCGTCGTGCGTCGCCTTTGAAGCCAAGTTCGACCCTGCCGTGTCGAACCTGGCGCACGCCATGGTGCAGGCAAGGCTGGAGCAGATGATCAAGGGAAAGGAGAGGCAGATGACCACGGCAGGGAGCGGCGGCGGCGGGAGGTGCGTACTGCTGGTGGCCCTGAATAAGGAGTCTTACGACCCCAGGGAGGACTTCAGGGAGTCCATGCTGGAGGTGATAACGTCGAACGGGTTGGAGGAGCCCCGGGAGCTTCGCAACCTGTTGAACTGCTACATGTCCATGAACCCCGTGGAGCACCGAGTGGTCATCCTCGAGGCCTTTCACGAGGTCTGCACCTCGCTTTTCACTTGTAAATTCTAGTGATGAACTAGTTTTTGTCCTTCCTTCGCTTCCATGGCCTCCCTCCTCTTATGTCTACTCGGTTGCTCACGTTGATTAATGGAAAGATGAGAGACAAAGGTGTTCAAGTGCCACTAAAAGCCCGTTTAGGCAGGATATAGATTGTCTTCCTCATGTTTTCTACATTAGTTATTGATGACGACCTGAAAGATGGCTACGGAGATCTCGAATCCGGGGTCTGCTTTGGAGGTCGTCCCCGACGTGCGACATCCCAACTAGCTCCTCCGCTGGCAAGTCCTACACAGAAGAGTTAAGCTAGGACGTTGAGTCTGGGAAAATCTTCTGACGGTCAAGTCAATCCGAGGTTAAGTCTAAGTACTCAAGCGAGTTCAATGTTGTGAGAGTGTACCTTGGACTATCAAAGGGAGGCGTCTTATATAGAAGTTGCCTTCAGGGGCCGGTGAGCTTATCCCCAAGATACATGATTTTCTAACAATGATTGGACGGCACATACAAACTTTGCTGAGGTGGAACGTGCTAGGCAGCCACGTAAGCGGGGACCTATGAGTTTGTAGGCTAGGTCATTCCCGAGGTCGGCACTCCGTGGGCCATCGTGGGCCCACAGCTGGCCAGCTCTGTAGACTGGCCTACCTAGTGTACCCCGGTGAGGCCTAGGCTCTCTAGCCTTGTCACTACCCTCCGATTTCTATGGTCAACTTGGAAGAGGGGAATCGAAAAAGACACCCGGCACATCTGTCCTTTCCATTGGCCCCACCACGTGCATAGCTAGGGGGTGCTCGGCGCACGTGTAGGTCCAATATCAAGAAGTGGCCACCTGGCTACCATCCATTTCACCTTCCAACGAGTGTGCGAGAGCGCATAGAGCTCAGGCATCTCGTCGGGAATAAGGTCAGGAACAGGCCGGTAGATAGCAGAGCCGTGAACCTCATGATCTCCTTAGGTAATCACCTAGCCCGATGTCTTTTAGCACCACTCCCGGTTCTGACTCCAACTGGACCTCGACCGACTCCTCGTCACGGTATCTGACCTAGCAGGGAGGGAGAAGTAGATGAGGGAATAGGCGCTTGCTCTAGCGGTGAAGCCCGGGAAGCCTCTAGGGTCTCTTCCTCGATCTCGACGATGGTCTTCGAGACCTAACCATACGTCATCATGAGGCGTCAAAGGGCAAAGGCGGTGTTGGCTGCAACGCACCCGCCCGCCGAAAGGGTAGGTGAGGCTGCATCCACCATGAGTGTCGGGGAGGTTCAGTTTATTAGATTCGAGTGTGACCCCCCTTCCGAGGTGTCATTTATTGTCCGCACTTCGGCGTGTTAGGCCGACGATACCATGGCCAACACCTTTTATATATACGAGGACGGCATTAGAGTCAGCCCCCGATTCCTGATTCACCCTTTTATTACCACTGTCCTTAAGTATTATTTTATTGCCCCGACCCAGTTTATACCTAAGAGTTGGCGGGTGCTCATTTCTTTTTTAATAATCAATTTTCTTGGAGGTGTGGAGCTGAGCACCGTCCTCTTTTGATTTTTCTATACCTTAAAGCGTAGTCCTATACACTTGTTGGATATAGGTGTCATCAAAGCCAATCATAAGACACCTATTGCAATCTAGTTCACTGATAAATGGCACTAATTTCATTATGAAGATTGGCATGCTTATAATTACGCATAATAAAGTCCTTGAATGTGTGCAATAGTTATCGATTATGATGAGATCATAATAATAAGACTGATGACTTATCAACACACGTTCTTAATTGTTCATAGTCGTAGGATATTTGAGAAAGACATCAAACATCCGGTAAGACTAGTACAAGTTATTCCAGCTCATATGATGAGGGTGACTAATCTCATTAATCACTTGTGTGGAGACACTATAGTGAACTTGTAGATGATTATTGAGGAATGAGTTCACTGAACTGATCCGACATGAATCGTTGAATGGTAATTTACCTGACTGTCAGCTGACTTGATTCATTGTCACAGTGGCGTCGTTGATCCTTGAACTTGAGACACCGAAAACATCTTGTCGGTGGACTTCTGGACTTTGACCTTGGCTTACGATTCTCTATCCACAAGATCTCTAATAGTCAAGGATTGGTCCAGCGGAAGACCTTCGAAGGTGATTGTGTGTTCAATATAGGATCATTAGCTCTCAGGTAACTAGAGAGAGAATGCTCTAGGATAGATCCGCAGAAGTCTCTGGCCAGAGCAGATACAATATCAGAAAAGATGTTTTCTGATATTGTATAGTAGAGTCTGATCCAAGTAAGTTGACCATTTAGGGTTTGATAGTCGACCATGCTCTAGGTTGACTCGTGAGCATTGTGCGAATGAAGGATTATAGTCACGCGGTAACTATAGACGGACATGTTTCATAAGTGGGTTGTTGAAGCCCGTTACCTTTTAGAATCAAGCGATGTTACTTAGCACCCAATTTAATCAGAAGTCCGGCCGAATTTAGATGAGATGTTAATACGATTAAGTAATTAATTAAATATGAGATATCAATTAATTACTATAAGTCAATAAAGTATTATTAGACTTAACGAGCTGAAATCAAACTAATAAATAACCTAGAGGGCCGCATGCATATAGATTCTCAGTTGGTGGTGTTTCAGTGGGTTTTATATTAATTCTAGGACTTTTGTAAAAAGTCGCACCGACTTAATATATACACAACCCATGTAGAAACACTAGGCCAAACTTCATAGTCTATCCCAGCTAGCCGTCCCCCTCTCTCTCTCTCTCCTCCTCCTATGGGCGCCCCCTTCAGGGGGTGCCGGGTGCTTCCCGTCTCCGCCGCACGCACTTCTCGAGAGTCGGGAATTCTTCGTCTACATGTTCTGAACACTGTTGCAGCGAAGGATCATCAGCGAGCGTATTGATATGGACGAGGGAGCGAGGACGAACCACCGCAGAGGATCGTGTGGATATTGTTGGAGGCTAGAAACTTGTGCGACTAGCAGCATCACCTCGACAGAACCGATTCAGACGCGGATATGAATCCGTGCACGGTGATATGATCACACCTGCTTTTTGATTTTTCATTTTTGTTCCGAAATGGATTTGCAGGCATTGGGTGAGATGATTTTAGATTTCACTGCATTCTTCGCATCTTGCCAAGATCCCAACAGTAATATCAGAGCCAGATTCAGAACTGATCCATTTCGGAGTGCTGAAATTATTATTCTAAAATTGTTTTCATGCAAGGATTATTTTTCTCTCATGGAAATTGTTAATAGGATGAACTACAATATCAGAAAATTAATTTTCTATGAAGAAAAACAAATTTATATGGGGTTTTCATGGTGTTCTTCATGGGGATGAAGAACCGATCGTAGGGGTTTGTAAAGATGGTTCTCTGGGCTACTTCTGGCCATCAACGAGTCGCCAGTGAGACCGGCGATGAGCGGTGACCTCGCCGGCTCCCACAAGGGCGGCGGTGGCCGGCGGTGATGCCTCCCTCCTCTCAAGTTTTTCCAACGGTTGGAGGGGAAGGGGGAGAGAAGTTTTTGGGTCTTTGCACCGGACTGTTCGGCGGCAACGACCACACTGGCCAGCCTTGCCGGCGTCGGGGACGGAGGGGGGCATCGCCCTGCTTCTTCCGGCCACCCATGCTCCCTCCCGCCGGCACCAAGGAAGGAAGGGGTGCAGCCCAGGCGTGTAGGGCCACGGGCCTGGTCGCACCCGACCCAGCCCGACCTAGGCTGGGCCCTGGGCCCGGGTACGCCCATTCTGGCTTGGCCTAGGCGGGCCTAAGTTCAAGGGTGGCCTGAGCCAAGGTGCCCCATTCGGGCTTGCCTAGCTCGGACCAGTAGGCCTGGACCAGGTCTGCCTGGCCGAGCAAGCCAAGCCAGAGCCCAGGCAATAGGGTCCATTGGGCCAAATCCAATTTTTCCCAAAAAAACTTATTAGAAGAAACCCAACCCATTTAACTTAAAATTTAAATTGAATTTTATTTCAAATATGGTTTAAACTTTAAATTAATAATTTTGAGTTAAAAGGGGTTGTTTTTTTAAGATGTGATCTTAAATGGGGTTAATTTTTAAGATGTGATCTTATAAATTTGATTAACAAATGTTGTTAAGTTTTATTTTAATTAGGTGATTAGATATATTCAAATTTTTTAGCAATTATTGTTATGAAATTATTCATTTAATTGAGCGACACTTAATAAAATTTATTAAGTGATTAATTAACTCTTAATAAAGGTTATTAAGTGAGTTAATTGTTTCTTAAGAAAAACCCTTAATAAAAGTTATTAAGGATTTTAATTAACTCTTAATAATAGTTAGTGAGAGTGTTAATTAATTTTCTCAAGGATCTCTTAATGAATGATTTCGAAGATCTAATATCTTTAAAAGGACCTTTTAGCATGAGTTGTTAAGAGGTTGATTTTAATTAACTCTTAATAATAGTTAGTGAGAGTGTTAATTAATTTTCTCAAGGATCTCTTAATGAATGATTTCGAAGATCTAATATCTTTAAAAGGACCTTTTAGCATGAGTTGTTAAGAGGTTAGTTTAGCCTAAGTGTTAGACTATATTATTTAGAACTGTTCTAAATTAATATTTGTTAGCAATTGTTGTTGCAAAATATTATTTAATAAAGAAATTCTTAACAAAGAGTTGTTAAGGAATTAAAATTAGGGTTATAAATTCATTTATAAGAGTTATCAAGGGATTTATAATTCAATCTAAATGTTAGATTATTTCACATTAATAAACGTTGTTAGTGTGATTTAAGATTAATCTAAGTGTTAGATTAATTAATTTAGAAGTGTTCTAAATTCAGTATGGAATATTTAGAATTTTAATTTTAGTCTTGTATGCATATGTTGATGCGTTTGATGCTTTAAATTAAATTTAAATACATGTTAGAAAATAAGATTTTCGAAAAATTCAAATTGTCTAATTTTGATAGGTACCTAGATTTTAAGAAAATAAAAATAAATATTTTTCAAAATTTTAGCTTTCATGTGATGTGTTTGTGTGGATGGTTAAAATTTGTGGTGGTCATGGATATACATTTAGTTGATTTCATATCATGTCATGATGTGTGATTATTGTGGATCATGTATGGAATGTGATATAGGTTAATTAATTGTTAATTAATGAGACCTGCGAGCCTCCCTCCCTCTCTCATCCGATGTAATTCTATCTCCTTCCATTGTTGTACTCGGCCATAAGACTTTCTCTTACAAATAATTTGTATTTAAAATCTATTTCAAATTTAATTTTATATGTAAGTGATCGCGTTGGCTTAGGAGAGGCGAGGATGATCCACAAGTGCAACCAAGAAAGCGTCAGGAGATGAGATCACCAAAGCCTGTGTGTTTGCATATTTAGAATAATATAATTATTATATTTTGTGGTGATTAATTGTATGGCTCCAGTTAATCACTGTGTTATCCATAACTACATAATGAACATGTATAGTTGATACATACTTTGAATTTTTTATTACGAATCAATTGCTATTATCTAGATATAGTTAAGTATATGTGATATATTTATAAACTATCACTTAAAATGAGACGAACTTAACATTGAATAAAATCCCTCGATTTTAAAGTCTAAGCCAGAGCGTGAATCATTGAAAATACACCGCGTGGCTTTCCTTCATTATAGTTTTTAGAATTCGATTCAGTTCTGACAGTTTCTTATGTTTATCCGAGATCTATCAGTATCTGATGAAGAAACTAAGAACTATGGCATACTAATATTTTCTGAATGGGATAGAGGAACGGTGTAGCTATCCTTACGTTTCCCCGGGAGTTGCATCATAATTTATCTCTTCACGTAATGATGGTAAAATTTAGACCAGGAATAATAGTTTGTTGCGTTTACCCAAGACCATTATCGACCTAGGAGCTGAAGTACGATCAAATATTGCAAGGAGTTACAAGTACCATGACATGGTTGCTTTTAAATCGTAGTGTGATGCTTGTGTTTACCCGAGGTCATACTATAATCTAAGTGATTCTGATCTCTACTAGGAGACCGTCAAAGTCTCCCGTTCTGTATACTTGAGGGTTATACAATCGAAAAATAGTGAGAAATAATTCAAGATAAAAGACTATATTTTAATTATAAGAAATGTCTGCTTAAATATCTTTATTTCCTCTATTATATGAAATGTCATCTATTAATCTGAGATTTGGCATTCTAGAAGCCATTACTACGATATACTTCTCATATTCAGATTGGCTACAGGACTCTGAAGAATGTCTTTAGAACCTAGTGATAGCTATTATCCTACATTAGATATCATGTAACCTCTTATTTGGCTAGACCAAGAAGAAGAGGTACTCATGGTATGCCTTTGAGAAAGGCAACAGATAAGATCTTAAATGGTTGAACCGACATCTGAGAAGGATAAAGGCAAGTCAGCTAAAACAGAGAATGAATAGTTCTCCCACTACTGCAAATAAGGATATAGCAAATGGCAACAAGAGTATGAAACTTGTAAGAAGTTCCAGATATTCTTATTATCAACTTTTACTTGTCTATTAGAGAATCAACATCTCCAATATGAGATATTAGAAATGACTCTTAGATTTGCAATGGTATGTAGACTTAGACAAGAAAAGGTAATCGAGAGTTTAAAAGGATTAAGTTAGACTCAACAATACTGCAAAAGTTGCACAGGTTACTGTGAGATAGTAAATTTTAGCATGTCTTTAGGAGACTATATGAAACTTAATAATTGACCGAGTAGGAACAAGTGTTGTTCCACATGGTTTTAAAAATAATATGAAAAATTTTAAAACTAGTCAATGTACTATACATTCTTGATGTGACATATTATGTGATGAATATTCACAAGTCTCTTATGAAATACAAATCCTGGCAAATTTTATGTCCCACTTTGAATTAATTGTGTATTATGGATGCATTGGTTTTTAAAAGAATGTGTTCAACCCTTAATGTCCCCCTTTTTCAAAAGATTGTTCCACCAAAGTTTGATTAGGCATCTTAATTTAGAAACAATTCACTCAATGATGCCTATGGGTAGGTGATTTTTGAGAGGCAGATCCTTATTTTTTCGCAAAGTCCTAGAGGATCCTATTAGGTGGCTTAGGTACAACCTGCTCGGTGGCCAAGTGATAATCCTTGGTTCGTAGAGACTCACGGAGGTTCCCAACAGAGTAAGACTAGTCACACCCTAGTGGGAATCCTCTGGTAGAGAGTCAAACACTGTAGGAGGGGTAACTAGCAGTGTGATGCCGGCTCTTCCTTAAAACCCCCACGTCCTGAAATTAACCCAAGAATTAACACGCAATATAACAGAACAATAAACCCACGCAGAACATCCAGCAATTAATCACACATAATGGAGCAAAAGGTATGCGGGTCATTCAATCACAGCGAGGGCGGTGGGGCCAATGGCCGTCCTAGGGGGGCGGACGGCAGGACACACTGCCATCCTGGGAACTGGACGACAGTGAAGTTGGCCATCCAGGGGGCTGGACGGTTGTAAAGCTGGCTGTCCAGGGGACTGGACGGCCGGGATGCTGGCCATCCAGGGGTGTTGGTGGCTGGCTCAGATGCCGTCCAACAGGCTAGATGGCTGATAAGTTTGATAATTTTGATCGTTTAAGGGCAATCGCACGCATCATATTCACATTTTTATGTGTAAAATAGCATAAAATGATTGATAATTTTGTAACGAGCCCAACGGTACCAATTTCGTTAAATTATTAGTTAAAATCATCATCATTTCATGTATTTGTGCAAAATCGAGATAAATCATTTATTTAAACATAAATATTCATGATAATATCCTAATTTATGTTTATTCTATGTGAACAGGACACAAAGAGGATGTAGTACAGATGGTGAGATCTCTAAAAATTTTGCGGGAGGTCCAGTGATCGAATCTCAAGAAAAGAATAACTTTATTTTGGGGAAGAAGTTAAAAGAGGGGTAAAAATGCCATTTGACGCCCTAGGGTTGCCCTAATTCCATGGCCAAGAAGAACCCAAGAGGGGCCAGCCGCCTTCCTTTTTCCCACTTTCTTTATTTTAAATCCTCTCTTCCCCTTTTTAAAAAATGGACCCTCTGGCCTCTTCTTTCTCTCCCCCTTTTTATTCCCCCTCTCTCTGAAACGCAGGGCGGTTCTTCTCTAGCTTTTTCTCTTTCCCCTTCTCTGTGCCTTTCTCTCTGTTTCCCCCTCACGCGTACTCTCTTTTTCACCTTCTCTCCCTCTCCTGCACTGTC
The DNA here is from genome assembly GCA_030544215.1 of Zantedeschia hybrid cultivar. Classification (NCBI taxonomy): domain Eukaryota; kingdom Viridiplantae; phylum Streptophyta; class Magnoliopsida; order Alismatales; family Araceae; genus Zantedeschia; species Zantedeschia hybrid cultivar. Next base: position 4,576,075 of record JARZZO010000013.1, on the reverse strand, counting down.
TCTCTCTCTGTCAAGTTCTCTCTCTCTCTTTTTCCTTCTCTCTTTCACTCTCCCCTGTCAGAGACTCTCTTTCTCTCTTCCCGCATTCACCCTCTCTCTCTCTCTCGAGCGCTCCCTCTCTTTCTCCCTTTCTGTGTCTCCTTCCGCAGGCACCTCAGGCCCCAAGCGCCACGCGTTGCCCTGTGAGGCCCGCCGCCACCACGTGCCGCTGCCCGTTTCCTCCCGGCTTGCTGCCACCTCTTCGCCCATGCCCTGCGAGCGGGAAGCCGTCGCCTGCCTTGCCACACGGCAAGCCAGCGAAGCACGCGGGGCACGGCATCGTCGCCTGTGCCCCCACGAGCAGGCAACGGAGCCACGCGGCGCGCTCTGCAGCGCCGCCGCTTGCCACACGCCACGCGGCGCTCGCCCGCCTGCCGCGCCCTCATCAACCCCGGGCCCGCCTTGCCTGTTGCGTCTCCACATAGTAGCCTGGCACACTGCACCCACGTGCCAGTGCCCGGACCACTGCACCGCCGCTCCATAGAAGCTTCAAAGCATTCCTGTTGTTGCCCTCTCTTTTTTTGTATTCATTGCATATTTCAGAATATTTGTTTTTTTTTTGTTTATTACTGTTGGACTAAAGCGGTTGAGCTTGATGATTATTTAGTTTGTTTTACAAGCATTAGTTGTTTTTGTTATGTGGAGTGTGAGTTATTTAAAGTTGGGTTTTAAGTGGTAGATCTAGTTATTTAGTTTTATCGTTATTTCATACATAATTTCATTAGGTCATTGTCAAGTTATTCTTAATATTTTGGTTAAAAACTTTAGTTAGTTTAGTTAATTTATTTGTTGTTTAAATAGGTAGTTAATTAGCTCATTCAAATACTCATCTTTTTAGATAACTAGAAATCTAAAGTTTTCAAAAGTTATAAATTTAATTCCCTGTGGATTCGACTCGGACTCACCATCACTACTTGTTAAAATTCAATTAAATGAGCCGAATAAATTTAGATTGTTAGCTTGAGATTTCAACGGCACAATCTTAAGCTATCAACGGCCGTACAAGGAGCTGTATAAGGGGGAAAAAAAATGAAAAAAAAAGGAAACTTGCAGGGGCCCGTACCTTCTAACCTATCGTTGCTGCGCGCGCGGTGAGTGAACATATGTCCCACCGTGATCACCAGAGGGCTATGGATGCCCAGAGGGTGGCCTCTTCCGTGGTGGTGCCTCCGTTCGTCGTACAACTAGGGAGATAAGGTGTTAGGAATCAGTGTGTGATCGTCAGGAGCATTACCTTGAGGTCATGTGCTCCGCAAGATGGTGAAGTTGATCGAGTCTTGTTGGAGCGGGGGATGACAAGTTCCTCTTCTCTGCCTCCGATCGACCGAAGGGAGAGAACTCGATGGTCTACGCTCTAACTGTGGTAAGAGCTCTTGAGAAAAAGACAAAACAAAGTAAAGAGAACCCGATTAGAATTGTGATGTGTAGATTGTACTCATACATATTTATAACAAAATAACAATTGAAATGGGACGCACAGGATGGGTGTTTGGAGAGGGAAGGTGACCATGCACTATGGCCACCCACCTCCCGTTTTTTTGTTTGGAACCTCTATAGTGAAGGGTGCTAAATCATCCTAATATGCATGCATGTAAATAGAGTGCTCGTGTGTAACAATAGTGAAAAGTGGATGTGTTGTGGTAAAAAAAAGAAAAAGGAAAGATTACAAGGTGGGTGAAAGAAAAGTGATGTAAAAGAGTAAAGGAGGAGAAGGTTAAGAAGACAAGCCCGTTTGGAATGCGGAGGACTCCTCCTTGTTTTTTCTGACTTTCCAACCTCCCGCTTCTATCCAGCAAAATGTTTTCCCGAATTGGAACTCAAACCTAGAACCTCCCACCATAATTGTAACCTCCAACCAGAAAGCTTCCAGGCAAAGCCTCCCCCCCAACCAAAGCTCTCCAACCCCCTTCCCGATAGGACCTAGAGGGTTTATATACGAGAGCAGAAAATAAGGAAAATCAGGGGTCTAAATCTCCGTTAATCCCCAAGAGCCAATAGGAAATAGTCAAGAACTGGGGATCGTGCTCGCAAGTGGGGAGTGGTCGGAGTAGAGGGGTGCGAGGGTCGTGACTAGAGGAGAATGTGGGAGGATGAGGTCAAGGGGATTGTGGGAGGATGGACGGCAAATAATTATGCCTTCCACGAGAGGTGGAAGGCAACAAAGTCCGCCTTGCGCATGAGGTGGAAGGCAACAGAGTCCGCCTTCCGCAGGAGGTGGAAAGCAACAAAGTCCACCTTCTACGGGAGGTAGAAGGCAACAAAGTCCGCATTCTGCGGGAGGTGGAAGGCAACAAAGTCCGCCTTTCACGGGAGGTGGAAGGTAACAAGGTCCGCCTTCTGCAGGAAGTGGAAGGGGGATTTAGTCAATAGGCTTGGTTGTCTAATGGGCTGAATTAGGTGGGGAAATGTGACAAATTATAGTGATGATACAAGTTCTATGACCAAAAGGGTGTCCAAAATTGGGTGTCTACAATACAGTCTAACAAAAATTAGTGAGAGTAAAACTAGATGAAAGTTCATATCTTATTTTAAATTTAATAAATGAATATCTTCTAATTATGATTTTATCTCATGTAGGCTAAAATTTGCATTATAACCCATTGCGTGGCATACTGAATGCCAATCGACTGACAGGTCCTAATTATCTTGACTAGCTCAGGAATCTGAAGATTGTCTTTAGGTCTAAGCAGATTGCCTATGTCCTGAATAATTATTCTCCTACTACACCGACATTAGATGCCCCTGAAGAGGAGATCATAGCATATGATAAATAGAAAGAATATTCCACAATGGCCCAATGCTACATGCTAGCCTCTATGAGCAATGAGTTGCAGAGGTAGTATGAGGAGATAGATGCCAGATCCATTATGCTCTATCTAAAGGAGTTATTCGGTGAGCAGAGCAGAATAGAAAGATATGAGATATCAAAGAATCTGTTTAAGGCTTAAACGGTAGAGGGATCTTCATTACAGATCTATGTGCTGAAGATGATTGAGTAGATTGAAAGGCTAAATACTCTTAGGGTCCTACTTCTTAAGGAGATACATACTAATCTTGATCTTACTTCTCTTCTACCATCATATGCTCAATTCATTGTTAACTTTAATACGAATAAGATCTAAGCATCTTTGGCTGAACTACTTAATATGTTAAAAACTGTAGAGGGCAACTTTGTGAAGAAAAAGTCCAAAAGTCCTCATGGTTGGCAAGACCAATAGAAAGAGGAAGGCAGTCCAAGCCCTTAAGAAAGGCAAGGGCAAGAAGCAGGATAAGCCAAAGGTTGCAAAGAAGGACAAGAAAAAGGGAGTTGAAAAAGTTAATTGCTTCTACTATCATCAGAAGGGCCACTAGAAGAAGAATTGCAAAGAATATCTCAAAGGCACAGCTCAAGGAAAAGTGAAGCAATATGATGCTTCAAGTATCTATATGATGGATATAAACTTATTGGTTAGAGATTATACATCATGGGTATTAGATACTGGATGTATTTCTCATATCTATAATAACATGTAGGTGCTGACAAAAAGACTTAAGTTGAAGACTGGCGAGGTAGAGTTGAGGCTAGGTAACGGCACAAGAGTTGCAGCGGTCACTATAGGGACAGTGAATTTCAAGCTATCATCTAGAGACTCTTTATCATTAGATGATTGCTCTTATGTACCCAACATAATAAGAAACATCATATCTATTTCATGTTTAGATATTATTATGTATAGTTTATCCATTAAGAACAAATATTGTTCAATTTATTTCAGAAATGAATTTGTTGCTTTTGCTTCTTTAGTCAATTAATCATACTTGATGGGTGTGTCTTATGACCGAACTTTTAAGAAGAGCAAGTGTGAACTGAATAAAGCTTACTTATGGCATTAGCTTGGCCACATTGGGGAAAATAGACTCCAGAAGTTGCATAAAGATGGATTTTTAAATCTGTTTGATTTCAAATCATATGCAACTTGTGAATCATATTTAATGAGTAAAATAGTTAAATCTTCAATTTTAGATGTGGAGAAAGAGCTAAGGACATATTAGAACTAATACATTATAATATATGTGGTCTTATGTCTACTCATGCCAGTCGTGGTTTCTCTTACTTCATTACATTAACTGATGATTTATCAAAGTATGGATTTGTGTACTTAATGAAGTACCAATCAGAAGCTTTCGAGAAATTCAGAGAATTTAAGAATGAGGTGGAGAAACAAACTGGAAAGAGTATTAAAATCATCTGATCGGATCGAGGTGGGAAATACTTAAGTACAAAGTTCACACAATACCTAGACGATAATAGTATCCTTTCTCAGCTTACACCTCCTTATACACCTTAGATGAATGGTGTATCAAAAAGGAGGAATCACACATTGATGGAAGTAGTGCGTTCAATGATGAGCATGTCTAAATTATCAATATCCCTATAGGGCTTACCTCTACTATATATATCTTGAACATAGTACCTAGTAAATCTGTTGAATCCACTCCATATAAGATATGGAAAGGAAGAAAATAAGACCTTAAGCATGTTAAGATCTAGATATGTCCTGCTCATGTCAAAAGATATGATTAAAATAAATTAGAGTTTAGAACTGACAAATACATATTTCTGGGGTATCCGAAGGAAAACTACAGTTCCTATTTTTATCATCCTAGCGAACAAAAGGTGTTTGTCGCCCGAAGAGTTATCTTCTTAGAAGAAGAGTATATTCTCCAAAAAGACAGTAGTATTAAAGTAACTGAAAGAAATTTTAGACTCACAAACTGTTATAGGTTCATCAGATGAACCGTAGATTTCTAAACCAGTTCAAACGTACACATAGGAATCTCGTAGGTCTGTTAGAGTGCCTAAAGAACTCGAGAGATATGTAGGATATATCAATAGGAGTGATTCTAAGATACTCTACAATGAGGATGATGATCCTAAGACTTACCAGGAGGCTATTGAGAATTCAGAGGCGGGAAATGGTAAGAAACCATAAACTCCGAATTCCAGTCTATATACTAACCAAGTTTAAAACTTGGTAGACTTACCTAAGGGACTATCGGATGCAAGTGAATCTTTAAGAGAAAGATCGGTGCGGATGGACATATTGAGATTTATAAGGCAACGTTAGTGGCGAAGGGTTATCGTCAAAGACAAGGTGTTGACTGTGACAAGACCTTCTCGCCAATTGCTATAATTAAGTCCATCAAGATGCTTCTCACCATTGCAACATATCATGACTACGAGATCTAGCAGATGAATGTGAAGACAGTTTTTTTCAATGGAAACTTTGAGGAAGAAGTATATATAATACAATTAGAGGGCTTCAGTTCCAAAGAGTTTCTAGATATGGTATGCAAATTGTGAAGATCTATTTATAGACTGCAGTAAGCTTCCGGAAGCTGGAACATAAGGTTTAATGAGGTAATAAAATCTTATGGTTTCATTAAGAATAAAAATGAGCCTTGTATGTATAAAAAGACCAGTGGGAGCACAATCACCTTCTTAGTCCTTTATATTGATGACATCTTACTCATTGGAAATGGTGTACTGATGATGTCATCAGTAAAGGCATGGCTGTCTAAGAACTTCTCTATGAAGGATTTGGGAGAAACGTCTTACGTATTAGGAATACGGATCTATAGAGATAAATGAAAGAATATGCTTACATTAACCCAATCCATGTACATAAATTCTATTGTCAAAAGGTTTGACTTGAAAATTTTCAAGAGAGGTCTCATACTGATGGGACATAGAATTTATCTCTCTAAAGGGCAGTCACCTAAGACCCCTGAAGAGAGGGCATTAATGGACAAAATACCCTATGCCTCAGCCATAGGTTTCATTATGTATGTCATGCTATGTACTAGGCCTGATGTAGCATATGCTCTAAGTGTTACGAGCTGATATCAGGTAGATTCAAGTGATGAGCATTAGAAGGCTGTGAAATGTATCCTTAAGTATTTGAGAAGGACTAAGGATATGTTTCTGATATATAGAGGAAGAGACTTAAAGTTGCGAGGATACACTTACTCAAGTTTTCAATCTGATCTGGATGATAGCAAGTTCACATCCGGATTTGTATTCACGCTCAATGCGGGAGCAGTGAGCTAAAAAAGTTTAAACAAGAAATCACTGCAGACTCAACAACAAAAGTTGAGTACGTTGTTGCAGCTGAAGCCGTCAAAAAAGCAGTCTGGATGAATAAATTCATCAACGACCTTAGTGTTATAGAGAGTATCTCTGATCCTATCTCACTTGTAAGTTTCAAGTGGGAAGAACAGAAATACAACAGAGATTAAAATTTTCAATCCCTCGAAACATGATGTGATCGTTCTCGGATGTTTAAATCGATGCAAACATGAACAAATTAGTGATAAGATCACATCTTCATCATTTCAGGGTCGCATATCTCCCAATCTGGGGATGTAGGCAGTTTCTCATATTGAAGCCGCGTATGTACCTGGCCTCCAGACGTATCCACATGAACAAGGCGATGGCGAAGTCCTCTCTATATGCCGACACTCGAGATGATTTCGAGATCCCGAGATCCCTTTCTTCTTCTCCATACAGAGCAAGAGAGAGAGAGAGAGAGAGAGTGAAAGGGGGGCACTCCACTTGGGAGGAGGACTGCTAGGGTTTCTTATTGCTTGGAGCAAGAGGTGCCCTAGCTATCCTATTTATAAAAAAAATCATATTTTTCTAAATAGATCTACAAATCTCTATTTTGCATTCATACTCGCATCGACTTATTCTTTGTTTATGACCTTCGAGGCCTAATATCGAGCTAGCAGTGAGTCCAATAAGATGATTAAACTCCTTTAATCAATCTAATTATTTATCCATCATCTAATTAATCAACTCTTGATTAATTAAATGAAAATATAATTAATTATCTCATAATCAATTATTTCATGATTCTATTGAATCGAAGTGATTCACAATGGCTCACAGATCATGGTTAGCACCAAGCAATGTGCCATGACCCCTAGACAATATCAAGGATTCATGATCCATTGGAATCTGTCCGTCATCAGTTATCGTGCAGCTTTAATTCTCCACTCATACAATATTCCTGATCTACTAGGATTATCATGTGTCAAATTTCCGTTATCTGATCCGATAGAGTTTACACAAATGATCATCAGAGATAGAAACATCTTTCTTTCCAATTGATCCACCCTTGCCAGGGATTTAACCTATGTATAACCCAATGGAATATTCTCTTTCCTATGTATTATACTAAAGAGTGAGTGATCCCTTATTGGCCACACAATCATCTTCGTATGTTTCCCATCACACCCAATAACTAGACTGGACAAGACCTATGGTTAAGACCTATGAATCTAGTATCAAAGTATAGTGTTTCACACACAAAATGTCTCTGGTGTCTCAGGTCAATAAACCAATTGCACCACTGTGATGATGAGTTTCCTGATTGACAATTAGGTATAATTAACTATTTAGAAATCTCACAAGTGGATCATTCAGTGAACTCACTCTCCAATGAGCACCTACACACTCATCTTAATGTCTTCACACAAGTGCATATGGGACCATCCACCTTCATCACATGAGTAGATAAAGTGTGTCCCGGTCTATCCGGATAATCGATGCTCTTTTTCTCAATTATCCTACGACCGAGAATATTTAGGACTCATATTAATCACCATGATTTATGCACTGTTATGCACGGTATCTTTACAGCCAATTTGCATGCATGTAATGAAGTGATTAGTGATGGACAATGCCACCTTAGGAGTATAAGAACTGTCTAACCCACAAAAGCGTCCTTGCAAGGAAAGACCATGAATTAAGAATGATGTATGAAGTCCAAGGGCAATGGGCTAAATCTTGAAAATGTGACTTGCAGACACACTGACCCTAGGTAAGATAAGAGTGGATCTCCTGACTGCACAATTAAAGGCTTAATGGGAATTGCTTTACCACTAAGTGAAGAAGAAGAATAAGAATAAGAACTCCTAATGATGTGGTTTGGATGCATGTCCCATGAATAAAGTGATAAGATGATGATGAATGTGTATATTATGAATGTGATTATGAACCATGCTATCTATGTTTTTGAATCATGCCCTATGCTTATGAATCATAAAATATGTAAGATTAGTATGAAAATAGTGTGACTTAGACAACAAAAAACATGTTTAGGATTTTAAGCATTTATATATGATATTATTGCTCCAACATATATGAATATTTATAATGTCTTTTTAATTATATAAATGTACTCAAAACTGTGAATTTTGTGGTATTATGAGCTTGTTAAGTCGGTTTACGCTTACTATATAACCCTTTTTCGGGAGAGGTAGATCATGTGGTTGTGGGTGAGACTAAGCTCGAGGAGGATCGTAAGGCTTAGAGTTCGAGCTCTAGGAATTATTAGTTAGACATAGGTTTTTGTTTAATTTCAATTTAGCATGATGATGTAATAAGTTAGTTAGTTAACTCTTGAAATGTAATATTTTATTTTGGACATGTAGAGATCCAAAAAAATACTATGTTGTTCTTATTATTTTTATATTTAATTGATACTCAATAGATTATCTTGTAGCAATGATAGTTGATTTCATTTGATCATGGAATGTATGTATGCTCGCTATGGACCTTATGGATGTGTTTTGGTCATTCCCACTATGGCGCGTCCGTCGATTCGAAGTAATCTGGCACGACTGAATTGGGTCAGCAAAGGCGTTAGAAAGGAAGAAGTAAAAAGGTGTTCCTTATGTAAGGTACTGATACCCTTGCTCTATGCTATCATGAAGTATGCCTTATGACGGCTAGATATTAATTTATGCTATTCAACATAGATTGGTTATGATGAGATCTTTTTTAGTGAGATAACCATTATTAGTTCACTCATATGACAATGCCACTAGGCTATGATTGTCCGCTCACATAGACGATCATCATGTCACTATGAGAGCGAGCATGATGAGATAGACTTTATGGACTTCATGCTCAATTCACATTCAGTATGAACATGATAAAAGTCATAATCGCCTTAGTAGATGCTAAGATGAGACTGATAAAAAATCAGCAAACATGATTCATTTTTTTCTATGTAACCTATGATAGTCAAATCTAATAGCAGCCATGTAGGCAATCTGGATGCACTTAATGAAGCACAGAGTTATAGACTCGTATGGTGTATGAGCGTACAATATGTTGTTTTATTGCTCTACCATAGTATACAAATCACACTATATGTTTTATTTTGATGACAATTAGAAGAGTGATTGAATGGATCTTTTTTCATCACTATGTAAGCGTATATGTTTCTTTGTGCCTTTTGGGACTATGCATCTTGTCATGAAGTGGATACTTGATGATGCTACTTTAGCATGTTATCTAAGGACTATGAGTAATGCAAAACCAGTAGGCTACGAAAGCAATCAATTAAAAACAGATTGACACATTCATCACTATGTGAGCCTCTATATTTCTTTGTGCCCTTTGGGACTATGCATCTTATCGTGAAGTCGATACGTGATGATACTACTTTGGTATGTTATCCAAGGGCTATGAGTAATAAGGCCCAACAAGCTAAGAAAGCAGTCAAGTAAAAATAGATTGACATATGTGGCGTAGGAAAAGTCTACTTGTATCATATTGGTGTTCTCATAACTCATTGTCGAGACAATTATGTTGGATATGTCCAACACAATCATGAGTATAGACATATTGTTTGAGATGTTAAGATAGAAATCTCAGATGGATTAGATCAACTTGACTTCGCATGAGCTTATGGTTTGGGGTATGAGACGAGACTCAGAGATGCAATATTACATTAGTCAGATGGTCACTTAATGTAACACTCCTCACTTTAGATCTTCCTCATTTGATTGCACATGTCATTCTTTTAGATGAGATATTAAATAGGATTTTTTTTTTGTTTGACCAATGTATCTAAATAGGAGATGTAGATAGAGTTTGCGATGAGCTCAAACTCTAGTCATCCACATTGGTTGTGGTTTGGATTGTGTTGAAGGTGGATTGTATTAACACTCAGTGGAGCCCCTCTCCATATAAGAAGAGGATTCCAAAGACTTCTATATATAGGGGGGTACAAACGGATGAGAGAATGTTGCTATTGGTTTCTCTCTCTCCCTCTCTCTCTTTCTCCAATGCCTTCTTCTCTCTCTATCTCTCCTTGGGATTACCTACCACAGACCCAAAGATTGTTGTTCTAGTAACCTCTCCACCTTGACGAGGATGATCCTATGTGCTGCGATTCTGCTTCCGCTCTCCGATGCAATGTTCTTCTCTCCTCTAACCATGAATAAAGGTAAATTTATGTGTTGGTTTTTTAACCAACACCTAAGTAGACTTAGATGCAGAGAAACTAGTGAAAATTGCCCAAGTCCTTGATAGTGAATGTACGAGAATGATTCTCTTGCCTTAGGGTCACTACCAGTGGTGGTAATATCATCAATGTACACTAGCATATAGATATTTACTCCATCAGCACTAAGTAAAAGTAAAGATGGATCACACGTGGAGCCCATAAAGTGCATAAATAAGAGATGATAATATAGACAAAAGAAACATGTCTCCCAAACTTACTTAACAGCATGGATGGTGTAAGCCGGTGAAACCCATTGGGTTTGCACAAGGAGCATCATACCCCATCCACCCTACCAGCATGTCCAGGACAAGTGGCTACCACGTGACCTCCTATTGCCAGCCAATCAATCACCAAGTGGCGCATCTCAAAGATGGCAGGCAAGCAACTAGTGGCGGATCCAGCATTCATTCAGTGGGTGTGCTAAGACCCCACTAGATTTTGTCAAATCTATTGATCTAATCTAAAGCAGTCTAGTCCGAAAACCCACTGACTCAACCCAGGATCTCACTGACTCAATCTAGGACCCCATATGACCTAGTCCAAAGCTCCATTGACCCAACCATGCTTATGACTTAATATCCAAGTGACTCCACTGCACAAAATTTTTACATCCGCCACTACAGGCAACAATGATGCTATCCCCAATCTTGGACTCGAACATCATGGCATGAAATAGCACTGTTTAGGCAACCTAGAGAATTATAGTGCGAGGATTTGGAGGAGGTGGTAGAAGGAGTGCCACATGTATAAGGCCTCCATCCACTAATGATCGGCACCATCAAATGTTGCCAAGGTGAGGATGTAGAGAAATCAGTGGCTACCACCATTGTAGTCATGTTAATCACTACCTATGATGGCAACAAAACAGGCAAAGCTAGGTGGGAAACGGCCAAAAAAGGAAGGAGAGGAGCTGCGAGATGGTAGACTCAAGGGAGTGGTTCTAGTACGCAAGGAGGAGGTGGGCAATGGAGGTGAGGAGGGAGGAGGTGGGCAGGGAGGTTGCTCGTCTTGTCTTGCCCATGCTTAGCGTCTATACACGCAGGATATATCTTTGAAAAGCCACAAAACTATTATTCTGCGTACTTGAGTTAGTGGTCAACCCAACTTATGAAGGTTAACCCAAGTAAATGAAGGTTAGCCCAACTCAAGTAATGGTCCTTGATGATAGAGGCAATCGTGACAATATTTTGTTATAAGAGGGTATTGGTGCAAATACAAATTTAAGAACAATTTAATTGAGTTACTAATAAAAAATCACAAAATAAAATTTAGGATTTTTTTCTTAGGCTTCCTTTGGCTTTCGACTCCAATAGTCATTGAAATGGTAAGAAATCCATATTTACTAACTCGAGTATTTAGTTGTCACTCTATAGTTTGTCTTTTTTATGCATTGGTTAGTCGAAATATGCAAATGCTCACAGAATATGCTTCAAGGCTCCGAAGAAACCAGCTGCCCATCCCTCCAATAGTGGGGCCCAAGGGATTTCCTAGTGAGATTAGAGATCATATACGCATAGGGGGAGGGGGTTCAAGTATGATTCATATCTTCTTTTAATCGAATAATATATTTATTGTAATTGTGCTAGTATCATGTATTGGTCTAGTATCTCATTGGTCCACGCATGCATGACATGGCAACTAGGCCTTCATTCACATCAAATAAGATCTCTTACCAACGAGTATCATTCTTACAATTGAAAAACGTCAAAAGAGAAGGATGCATATTTTATTCATCATTCCTAGGGTTTATCATTCTTATAAGCAAGATTTCACTCCCGTAACTACAAATCTCTCACATAAAATATTTTATTCCTACAATATCCTTAAAACAATAAATTTGCAAGAATTCCTACACTTTATCCAATTTGGAACTTGTGTGCCTGCACAAGCGCCCAAGTGGGCAGCGCTTTGATTCTAACTCGGGCTTAACTGAAGTACCAACTTAGGTCGTCGCTACATTTTGAAAACATGCTTCAGTAGCACGTCTAATCAGAGGCACTGGTTGCTGGGCCATTCAGTCTAATATTAGGCTGTGCCCAGCACTAAATTTCACAAGGATCTGTTTGCAAACTTTTAAATTCATGGAGACGTCTAATCTTACTTCTTGGATGTACCTTGTACTGCAACTACATGCAACAAAAACTTAACAGGTACGCCGAAAAGTAAACTTCAACAAATTACATGCAAACAGTAAACTTGAACAGATTACATGGAAACAGACAGACAAAGAAATTGTTGCTGATAAATGGTGTGGCAAACTGCAAGTGTTTGTTAAATGTACAATTTGCTGAAATTTCGTAAGTAAGATCCTTGATGTCACCAGGGTGTGAAGAACTGCGAACTGCTTATGCATTAGTTTGTTCGTCTGCACAATCCTGGTCTCAAAGGTGCCTACCTTATAATGAAATACGTATAAAGGCATACAGATTTCATAATTATATCCTAGTACATGGGAAATTTGTGATCAACTTCTTTAGACCAGGATTCTAGTCCCCCAATAATATCCTTGGCCATGGAAAATCCATTTTCATGGAGGAACTTCACAGCTCTTTGAGAATCATTTCCACGTCTGCAAATGACATAAAGTGATGCATGCGAACCTGTACCTTCTTTGATTTCTTTCATAGCAGAATCAATTGTTGACAATTTCTCCTCCAAAGTGGATAATGGAATGTTGATAGAATTAGTAAGTGCTGAAATTATGAAGTGGTGTGCTGGTCTAACATCCACCAGGACATGTGGTACACGACTGTCGACCTGCTTTTTGTACTCCATACTGCTAATTCGAGCAGTCTTCGGAAGTAAATGCAGTGAGCTTTTTGACTACAATTCAACGTACAAAGATGTAAAAAGACTTTCAGTCTTCATAGTAAACAAAGAACAAAGTCTAACATCAATGATGATTAGTATCTTATGCTTACACCATTAACTTTTAGATCATACATTTAAATAGTGCATATACAACATCATAAAATGTCAAATGATTCTCCCACTAAGAGAGCAGCACAAACCGCAACTTGGATTTTGAAACAAAATAAAAGTGTGGATTGTATCACCTTCTTCATGGGCATAGGAAGTTCACTTTTAACTCAGATATGTAATGATGGTTTTTACTGCTGGATATAATCATTTCCTAGGTAAAAATCAAGCGGGATCCACTATCCAAACTCAAACATTACAGAGTGACTGTCATCATGTGCATCTCTAGAGTTGATTGGTATGCATGTAAACTCCAAAGTACACCCAAAGACTTCATATTTGCACTGCATTACACAACTGCCTATATCTGCTACTTAGAGAACTCAGAAGTGTCCTCAAAATTTTCTTCACATGCCATGACATTTGCATGTTTTAATGGCAATGTGAACAACACATTCATGAAACTTCGTGACAAACGATGATCTGATAAACTTCTTGCTTACTCAACCCAGAGAGAAGCTCTACTAGAGTTTCATTCCATGAAGTTTCTTCTTCCATCATTCTAGAACCTAACGTCATGCTTGGTAGCATTTTGTTAATATTTTCTTCCCCGAAATAAATGTTGAAAGAGAAAATGGATATTAAATCCTGTTTGGTTGGTCATAGGGAGCACCCCTCATTGGACTTTCACCCACTCTCCTCTCCAACCCCCAAAAAATTACTATTTTTTAGGAAAGTCCACCTGGACTCTAATTCCTGACCCCTCAAATTAATGCTCTTTTCTTCCTTTCCCACATTCTTCTTTCTCCAATGGTCCTCTCTCCTCAGCCGGGACAGCCACACTTGAGGCCAAGGAGCTCCATCAATGTTCTGCTGCCATCGGCTGGGCTGGGACACAGATTACCTGATGAAGACCCATCTGCAGTCCAACCTCCTCTACGCTAAGGTCCAGGAAGCTGAGAATCACGTAACAGATCAGCCTAGCACAACCCATGTTGGATATCACCTACCAGATGGCAGCTTCCAAGGCTGCAGTAGCCATCACTTCATCTCATCACCCCAGCTGATCCTGCCTGGGACACTTCTGCAGTGCTCCCATGGCTCCTATGGAGAGACAGTGCAGCCATGGCTGCTTACCTTCAGCCACAGCAGTCTCCATAGGGAAGCATTCTTCACAAATGAACTGCAAGGGAAGATATGGTAACTGGGGCTTTCTATGTCGTGCCGTTGCAGTGGTGAAGAGGCTCAAGGGTTGTGGAAATTGATCTTGGTCGCCATGGCATCATATCATTAGCTGAGTGGCCTCCTAAACATAATTAAATGTGTCAATCGAGATTCCATTCCTAACGTTGCCAAAGTCAGCATCTGGGAAAATGTCGAACTCAAGAATAGATCTCAAATCAGCAAAAAATATAAAAGCTTCACGAAAAAAAAGGATAATGACAGAAATGCTTAATACATAAAAGCTAACATTAAAATATAATATAGGTTTAAAACAATACATAATATAAAAATGAGCTCTTTTAGGGAAAATAAGATTTCCCAGAAAAGTGCATGATTAAATCTTGACTTTTTGAATTTGTGAAGGTTTCAAATAATTTCATTAAATTGTGATTTATTCTGAAAAATTACATTTAGATTGAAATGCGATTAAACCACAATTTCTTCAAAAATTTGCAGACTTGTGGTACACTGGTTTTTCCAACTAGAGCCATGAAGCAAGTATAAAAAGGCAGGAGACAAGTTAGAGAACACATATGGTTCTTTTAAAAATGACCATAGTATTGAAAGTTGAAATGACATGAACTCATACATTGAGAAAAAAATTAAATGAAATATTCTTTTAGTGAAAAAGAGCCTAAAAGGGAAAAGTAGACTACGCATTGTTTGACACGTTTTTAACAAGGGGCATGAAAGAAAAAGAAAGGAGGACAGAAAAAAAAGGAACACATAGGACCCTCCACCGGTTCCTAATGGTGGTCTTTAATGGAAACGTGCGACCGTTGGCAGTTGAGGAATTACCGCAAGTCTAGGGAATTAGAACCACATCAAAGTCCTGAGGGAACTCGAGATGGGTATAACATGCTCACAAGCCAACAGTGATGATGTATCACGGGCTAGATATCCTACCTCACAAGTCGGCGACAGATGAAAGCAAATACTAGATAAACAAAGCTGTAGTGGAAGGGATTAGCAAGTACCTCCACGCTGGTGCATGGAAGAAGACCACTCGGTGCACGTATATTATCCTCCAAGTACAATAAAATATAGGCCCACTCCTCGCAGGGAGGTAAAAGACTATAATTAAGCAATAAAATAGTCCGGAGTGGTAAATACGGCAGTTGACGGGTCACAAACGGTACGTACATCGTTGGGAAGATATCTAAGGAAGCGTGCTACGAAATCAAAGGCGACTAGATGTTGGTACGTAAATCGAGGCGGCTAATGTAAACCTTGAATGCACGAACGTGTGACCTCAATATACGTATAATGGTGGCACACAAAATGAGGCACTGTCAGAGCAGCACCACACTAGATCTGGGTTAGCCTCATTGAGACGAAACCAATGGTGCAGACGGCACGTGAATCGGAGTCCGGATGACTCCCCAGCGATGGCACTACACATAATTTCTATTGCACCTTCCGGAGTATTGTAGCGGACCCAAAATAGGCTCTGGCTTAAACCTGGCCAGATCATGGTTCGGATCAGGACTAAACCAGATGGCAAATTTGGTCGAACCAGAAGGCCCATGTAGCTTGGACCCACTAGATGAGTTTGGTTTAGACCGTTGTAGACCTAGGCTCGGACCAAGTTCTTAACAAGGGGCTTGGAGGACCGGGTCAAATTCGGTTTGACCGGGTAGAACTAATGGGGCATAGGCCCTTCGATGGTTCTCTCCCTCCCCCCTCCCTCTTACCCTATTCTCACAAGGGAATTACGAGAGAGAGAGAAGGGCAAGGAGGGGAGCTAAGGGCGGTGGCTCCGGGGGACGGTGGCGAGGGCGGCGGCTCCGGGGGACGGTGGCGAGGGCGGCGGCTCCGGGGGACAGCGGCAAGGGCGGCACGGTAGTGGGAGTTGGTAAGCAAGGTTTAAAAACTCGGCTCGGATTGGCACGGATCGGCCGAGTCGGACCGGTTTTGGGCCGACCGTGCCGATCCCGAGTAACCTGGCCGAGTCCAGGACTCGGATCGGCCGGTCCGAGCCGGATCGGGCCGGGTCGGCTCGGATTGGCCCGACCCGGCCCCCAACGGCTAGTTTGACTAGCTGTTGGGGGTCAAACTAGCCGTTGCTGGCCGTTCTCAAACGGCTAGCAACGGCTAGTTTGGGCCTTGGGGGCCTATTTAAACCCCCCCAAGGCCCTCCTAAGGCTCCACAATTGCCCTTTGAGCCTCCTAACATTCTTGCTCTCTCTCCCACTCTCTCGATCATAGAATTCTCTCTCCATCTCTCCCACGAGGTCACTTCTAGTCTACTACAAGCTCCGCGATCTCTCATCTTCTTGTACTGTGAAGGAATGGCATCTTAAGGTGCTGCTGAGCGGTCATCTGGGAATCCTCCTAGTGCTGATCCTGCTTTGGGTCATTGCACACCGGTGGACATGAGCCAAAGAAAAGTACAATGCAAATATTGCAACCGGGTTGTCTCTGGCGGGGTCTACCGATTCAAACAACATCTTGCTGGAATAAAAGGTGAAGTTGCAGCATGTGCTCGAGTTCCTTCAGAGGTTAGGATCCAATTTCGAACTTACATGAAGGAGAAGGAATCAAGCAAAGCAAGTACTGCCAGAAGAAGACAGGAAATTCGAGAGGAATTGTCTGAACCAGCGCGAAGGTCTGATGCTGGAGTCCGGCTTGGTGGAAGTAATCAACCTATAAATGTTGATGATTGGGATACAAGTAAGTTTCTTATTTAACTTATTTTCATGTTCTTCATTTAACGTTTTCAGACAAATAGTTATAGTAGATTAATTTTTTTTCTTTTACATTTAAAGCTGAATTGCGACGTGCAATGGAAGCAAGCCGGCGGTCCTTTGCAGATGAGGACTTATTTCGGCACACTGGAAGATATGGAGGACAAGGAAGTGGCTCCACACCTTCTGCACAAGGGAGCACTAGCGCCAGCATGAGCACTAATGTATGCGAGGAGCTGTCTCAGGAGTTTACTAGAGCTGGAGATCCTAGAGTAGGTCTAATAGATCCCTTTCTCACCAAGAAGAGGGATAAACAACCTTCTATTAGTGTTGCATTCAAGAACTTAAAACTTTGTAAGAAGAAGATAGGGAGAGCTACATCTAGGTGGTTTTTCTATAACAGTATCCCTGCTAATGCGGCCAAGGAGCCATATTATGAGTCCATGATCGAAACCATACAAGAAGTTGGCAAAGGGGTTGAGGGACCTTCTCCATATGAGATATACAACAAGTACTTGGATATGGAAGTTGATGACATCCGAACATACATTAAATCATTTGAAAGGATCTGGGATGAGTATGGATGCACTTTAATGTGCGATGGATGGACAGGTACATAAATCTTATCTTATCTTCATTTTTTCTTAATCAGAATGGGTCTCTTTCTGATTTCTTATCACGTTTGGAACTTTACAGGGATGACAAGAAGAAGTATGATCAACTTCTTAATTTACTGCAAAGCTGGAACCGTATTTTGGAAGTCTATTGATGCATCTGAAAAAATAAAGAATGCCCAGTACCTGTGTGAATTAATGGATCAAATGGTGGAAGAAGTGGGCGAAAAAAGGATTGTCCAAGTGGTTACGGACAATGCAGCGGCGTTCAAGTTAGCTGGACAAATGTTGATGCAGAAGAGAGAACATCTATATTGGGTTCCCTGTTCTGCTCATTGTATTGACTTGATGTTGGAAGACATTTGCTCTGATCCGATGGTAGATGGAGTGGTCAAGAGTGGTCGATTTATCACCACATTCATCTACAACCACAACAACATTCTGGATATCATGCGCACACATACTCATGGAAGAGAGTTGCTTCGTCCGAGAGCCACCAGGTTTGCATCTCAATATATCTCTCTAGATAGTTTAAGTCAACAAAAGAACAACTTGATTAGGATGGTGGCATCGGAAGATTGGGAGAATCACATATTGCGGCATGTTCCAACTAAGGTCAGAGAGAAAGATAAGAAAGTGGCAGATCTAATTCAGTCTAGACCCTTCTGGAGGGGGGTGCATGCGGTGTTAAATATTGTAGAACCGCTTGTCCGTGTCTTGCGATCTTGTGATGGAGAAAGAAGATCAGATATGGGATATTTATATGAAGCTATGGACAGAGCTAAGGAGCTCATTCAACTGAACAACCCAACAACCTTTGTAAAGTGGTGGGACATAATAAACAGACATTGGGAACACACTTTACATCACGATCTTCATGCAGCTGGTAAGCTACTAACTTTCTATATGTATTATTTGTATACACATTTTTCTTAAGTAATAACTAACTTCGACTTATTTATTTAGGATATTTTTTCAACCCTCAGTAAATGTTTAGAACTGATAGGAAGAAGGATAGCTATGATAGTTGCTCGGAAGTGTTGATGGGGGCTAAGTCTGTTATTAAGCACATGCTTGCAGATGAGGACAGAGCAATATTGACATGCAAGCAAATGCATGATTACAGAATGATGTTATACCACTTTGGGACAAGTACTGCTCAAAGAGCTGCCAAAATTTTGAGTCCAGGTTTGAAAATTATTAACTAGATGTTCTACTTAAATTTTAATTATAGCTTGCACATTGTTGATATGGCCAATTTTCTATTTACAGCTGACTGGTGGCTAGATCATGGAAAAACATATGGGTATGAAGATCTAGCCTATGTTGTAATTCGGGTCTTAAGTCAAACAACCTCTTCATCAGGCTGTGAGAGAAACTGGAGCACCTTTGGCTTGATTCACACCAAGCAAAGGAACAGATTGAAGTCGAGCCGTCTAGAGAAGCTAGTATTCTGTCATTATAACATGAGGTTGAAGCTAAAGAATCTGGAGCTCATAAGGAACCTTCAAAGGCAGGAGAAAGAGAGAATTTCCGGACAAGCCACAGAGACGACACATGCAGAAGAACCCATAGACTTGGATGAGCTGTTCGAGGAGCAACATCCACTAAATGCATGGGTTGATGCAAGCACCTCAAATGAGCCTGAATTCAACCCAAATGATCGGGAATGGGCGGAAAGTGAGTTAGATAATGTTCCATTACTTACTGATTTTCAACCTCCTTCTCCAAAACGTCAGAAGAAGAGCAAAAAACAAGTACCAAGCAAAAGGAAGAGTGGTACTGGAATTCAAATTGCTGATCTGGAGACTATCGAGGAAGATGATGAAACGCCAGAACCAAGTGATGAGGTCCAATATCAAACCTCAAATGACTCGACATCAAAGACGAGCTCCGACAGTTCTGAGGATGGCGGAGATGCTACCAGTGCCCCAACCCCAGCTCCACCAATTCAATTCACTGGAGAAGAAGAATTCACACATGCTACCCAAGATGAACATCATGGTAGCAGAGGAGGACGTGAAGAATCTTCCATTCAAACATTCAGCAGATCAAGGAGGAAGGACAAAGGTAAAGCTCCTCAGGAATATCAGGAGCAACTATCAGATGCATCATCATATTCTACATACGAAGGGTATAGTCAGCCTACTGGATATGTAGTTTACCCTCCTCAACATTCTGATACATCCGACTATTCAGGAGGTTGTCTAGAATATCCACAATTTTCAGTCATTTATACCAATACGGATGACTATAGCCGGTATGTGATGCAATATGAACAATACTACCAGAGCTATATGTCATGGGCTGAGTATGTTAGCCATATGTTCATTCAGTATAATGTACGTTTGGAATAAATGTAAGTTCATAATCATATATGTAAGTTTATTCAAGGTTTTTTTGTCCAACAACATCTTATGTACTTCAAATCAATGTATTTCAACACAATTATGCATTAGACTTGTGTTTTATATTTTTTTCACATTTTTTCATATTTTTTTTCTATTTTTTTCTGCTATCCGAACCAGCCAAACCTGACTCAGCCAGGATCGGCCGGGATCGGATCCGATCCGATCGGTATCAGCCGATCCGATCGGTTTTGGACCGGCCGATCCAGGACCCGATCCCGGGTTTCTTAACCTTGCTGGTAAGAGCTGGCGACGGCGGTGGCAGCAGCCGTTGAGACCGCCGGTGGCGACTGTGGAAGGCGCTGCAGGCGTCAGCAGCGCTGGTAGTGGCCGGCGACGAAGGCGGCTGGCGGTCGCCTCTTCTTCGACGTCCTTCGGTTCTATTATTCTTCTTCTTCCTCTATTCATTAAGACCGAGAGAGAGAGAGTGGATGAAGGAAAAGATTGGGCGGGAAAGAGATATATCTGCTAACGTCACACCGGCAGAATAAAGCCTCTTCGACGTCGCACTGGAGAGGGGCGAGAGCTCCTTGACGTTACACCAAAGAGGAGAACTCCGTCGCAGATATTTGAACGCACAAACAAAAGGTAATTCTAGACACGCTAATTTTGACTTCATATTGAGTAAATTTCATGTCACAATTATAATGCCCCAAAATAATCTGATGTTTAATCATCAATTAATTTTTATTGATTTTTCTCGAAATTTGTTGATTTGCGTCGACCTTGACAGAAATTAGTTCGGAATTAACTTTCTAAATTAAGATAGATTTAACTGAATAGCGTTGCCTAAGAGAGACGCCATTTAGGTCCTAATCTGTCTGTGTTTTCAATTTTTAATTCGAATTAATTTCCTAATTATCTAAAGCACGTCGCTCTAAGGAGACGCGATTTAGGTTTCCTAATATATTTCGGTTTCCTTTCCAGATTTTCTTTCTATTTTGACCGCTTTAATTAGCCAAATGGCGTCCCATCTGGACGACACGATTTGAGAATTCCCTGATAAATATGATTTAGCCGAAATAATCCAATTTTCGAGGTTGAGAAGGCTTCAAACTCCTCAATGCTCATCCAAGACAAGTCCGAAGTCACGGGAGAGTCCTTTTGAAGGCCAAACACCCTAAAACCTATTCTTATAAATACAATATCCTTTGACCTTTGAAGAAGGGTTGACAATTAGTTTTTTTGAAGTTCTTGCAAGGTGTTTTGAAAGCTCTCAAAAGGAAAAACGTGGATAGCAAGTCAAGAAGAGTTCTTCAACCTTCTTCTTCCTCTTTTGAAGCACAAAGAACACCAAGACTTCAAGGGGCCATTCAATCAATTTCCTTTAGACTTTTCATTAGTTTCTCTTCATAATTGATCATAAATTTGCATTTTTTTCTTACTGATCTTCATAGTTTTTCATTAGCTTCATATCACCATATCACTTTCATGATTCACACACACTCATAATCTTTTCTATCATATATTGTCATAGGTGTTTAAAAAACCCAAAACAAGTGAGTGGCTTAGTTTAATTGCATGTTTGAATTCATTAATAGAATAGATAATACCCTCTACTTTAGTTCTAATTAGATCTTTTCTTGTTTACTTTCATCTTTCTTGCAAGGTACAAAGGAGATTCAAAGAAGAAAGAAAAGAGATTCAAAGGAGAAGTTTTGGAACAACAAATCAAGAAACCAACATAAAAACAAGAGAACAAGGAAAAGACTCTTTCTCTTCAGCCGGCCAAAGAGAAGGAACGAAGAATCAATCTCCCAAATTAGAAGAGGTAAGCGATCTTTCTTTTGAAACCTTTAGGTTTTTAGCGATCACAATTTTAATTTTCAATATTTTGTTTGTCACATAATCAGTATGAAATCATGAACACCACACACCGATATTGAGCACTCACAGTAATTTCTCAAATTTTCATGTCTTCCTTTTTTGAAATAAAATAACAAGAGCATATATAGACTCCTTCTATGGAATCCTACCTAAACTCTAACAAGCAATCAGATCCTATCTCTAAATCCATCTCTATCTACTATCCCTAATAATTAGTGCGAAAATCGCACTTAAAAATCCTAAAAAATAGAAAATCACATTCTAGGTCACAAATAGGCCATATAAAATCAAATAAAATGTCTTTCCACGCATCAAATGGGCCATACGTTGTCTCCAAGCCAAAGGAACACTGGAGCAACTCTCCGACAACGGTAGACATGATCCGGGTGAAACCGGACAGTGGTTCGGGTGTCCTCACCATACCCCCTCCCCCCCCCCCAGTCGGTTAATGCAACCAGTTGGGGTGCCCACTGGCGGCATCCCCCCACCGGTCAAGGCAACCCGTAGGGAGTCTACTGGCCCCCACTCTCACTTGCACTCACCCCCTCTCTCTTTTTCTACTGGGCTAACCCCACAGGTGGGGGGTGCTATCGGTTCCCTTAACCCCTACTGGTAAGGTCCTCGGCCACACTATAAATACCCCTCCCCCTAAGGACTGCTGCAAAGAGAGGACGAAGGGAATACGAAAAAGCCACAAGAAGGCTAAGAGAAGACTTTGTTGCGATTCCCACTCAAGAATTGAAGACTTTGAAGGGTTCTTGTGCAGGTTTTTGTGGTTCACCCATACTGTTTGAGTGGCCAAGGTTATGCAATTTTGGTGCATCCATATTGGTTGGATGACCAAATATTGATATGCATGTAACTTTGATTATGTGACCCTTATGCCCCATTAATTAAAGACCCTCATCATGTTTGATGGACCATGGTTTATTTATGAAACTTGCTTATTGGTATAAAAATGCTTAATAGACCATAATCATGCTCCTCTTTACCTAGAGGTCATTTAATAATTCCGTCCTAAAGAATACTTAATGGATCCATAAGGGGTTTAGGACATCTTTGTATCCTCCACCAATGCCCATTAAGATTATCCTTCAGTGGGTTTGGTTAAATCTCAATAAATCCATCATGCTTGTGGCTGCAACGTTTTAATGCTTTATGAGCTGGAACATGGTTTTGGAGTTTGTCTTATTTGCTGTCCAAATGACCCAAGTGCCCTTGACTTCCCTATTTAAATATACATAAGTCTTAAAATATCCTTAACCTTGAACAAACAACTAACTAATAACACATAAAGCATATTTTCATTAACCATAACTTAAATAACACACTTATGATGTCTCAAAAGACACAAATCCCATCATAACCTTTAATAACACATTTAATCATGAGGTGAAGCCAAAATGACCAAAATACCCCTCCATCTATAAAAACCTGTAAAAAATCACAGAAAATCTTAAAAAATGTAAAAAACACCCAACATAATCAAATACCCACAGAACCTTAAAAATGACCATAAATACCCTCAAAACCTTAAAAATGACCAAATTACCAAAATACCCTTAATGCACCAAAAATCATCAAAAATCTCAGAAAAATCATGAAAAATGTTAAATCACCCAAAACACATCAAATACTCTTAGAACCCAAAACTTTTCTAAAATGACCAAAATACGCTTTCAGCCCAAAACAGCCCACAAACAAATCCTAGAGTTCTAAAACCTTCCCGATCCATTAAAACTCATCCCAAACACTAAAATGACCCTAATGCCACTAGACCCTTCACCTCTGCATAATAATGAAAATACGCTTTTAGGTTAAAAACACTTGGAATCAATCCAAAATCTTTAAACCATCTCAAAGTTATCCTGAGCCAAGGTGAACCTTTGGGCCTAATCTAAATTATGTTTCTTGTGCTTGAACTGTATGACTTAGTGCTTGATTTTTATTAAAGGGCATCACTGGACGGTTGACGCGGGACGACTACCGAAACGAGTCCGAACTAATGTCACGATCCGAAATCAGCAAGAGTAGTGTATGCGAATGGCAAATGTTCACCAATTTCCCGTATTTTCATGAATGTAATTACGCCACGCAAGTCATGCAAACTCAAAGAATCGTCCGCTCTCAGTGATAAAATAGACAGGATCGGTGGTAGTAAGAACTACCACAAAGCTAGGACAGCATCAACGCAGTCAATATGCTCAAGTTAATGGCAAGGGATGGATCTCACACTCACAATCCGGCAATCATGAATAATAACTAGCTAGGAACCTACTCTCGAGCACGGGAACATGATTTAATCATATAAAGTACGACCAAGTGAACGGGATGGAGTTAAATCAATGCTAACCGTCCCACTGTCGAGTGGGGTTCCGAGTTCAACGACGTGTATCCACATGCTACGCTGCGATCCCGTACACCCGCCCCGACTCTTGACACTCGAAGGTTCGTGAGCTAGGATAACCCTGCGGTCCTCGATCGCTTATGCCCCGACTGCAGTGACAGAGACGCCACGATGCTTGCGATGTAACAGCGTGGACCAGGCACCTTACTGCGGTGTCTTGACGGTCGGACGAAGGGGGGGGGGGGGGGGGGGGGGGTTCTGACTTGGAGCAAAGCCAAACACCTCGTGACCTGCGGGGCTGTCGCCGGAGTAGCGCGGGCTGGAGAATGGCTCGCAGGAGATCGCTCCAGATCCGGCGACGTCGTGAAGGAGAGGCTGTTCGGAGCCCGCGTGCGGCGGTCGGAGGGCTCTCAGGGAAACCCGGCTCAGGCTCACGAGCGGCCGAAGGGCATGTGGAGAAGCCGTTCAGGGCCGTGGGGGAAACGGAGCTGGCGGTGGGGCTCACGGGGATCCCGTCTCGGCCTCGCGTGCGATGGCCTTGCGTGCCACAGGGGGTGGGGCTCGCGGGAAGCCGTCGCCTGCGCGCTGCGGGTTCGTGCGGGATGGTGAGGGGTCTCGGGCAGGCCCCGTCGGGCTCGCAGGGTAGCGGCAGGAGACGGGGGGTTTCGCCCGGGCTGCGGGGTGGGGGAAGACCGTGTGGGGTCCGTGTCGCGCGGGGTTGCAGCGGACAGGGCACGCGGGGAGGCGTGGAGACCCCTGAACTCGAGAAGGGCAGTGGGGCTCGCCAGGGACCGACCAAACCGCGCGGAAAGGGCTCGCAACCGTCGGTCCTTTGCTGGGGATTAACGAACACCGTACAGGGGGAAGAGTGGAAGAAGGAGAGGAAGAAGAAGACGAGGAAGACAGGGAGTACGAGGCCTCAAGCCGCGTACGTACGCTCGTAGGCAGCTGCAAAACCTTTCTTTTCCATTCAATCCTCAATGCCCCTCCAAAAGAGGCTACAGTACCTTAAATAGAAAAAGGGAACCCTAATAACCACCTAATGAAGCAAATGACATAATTAACCCTAATTCTAGACAAACACAATGAAATTTGTGCAAAAAATACTAAAAAAATAGAAAAGTGATAATTGGGCCTCATAATGGGCCTTACATCAATCCCAACTGCTCCTCAATAAAATAAACACATGTCAACACTCAGGGGAACCATCGTCGAGCCACAAAGATGCTGGGTATGCTGCAGTCGTCCTCCTCCGACGGTAAACGCGAGTCGGGTCGAACCGGGTCCATGCACGGGTGTCCTCACCAACGGTTAATCAAAAGTGGCCGATCAGTTGATCGACGTAATTAACACTAACCGAGGTCAGTAGGGAAGAGGTCAAGTTCTCAGATCCTCGCCTGATCCGAAGGCCCAAACTTCCTAAGGGCTCATCCTAGATCCTCAGAGTCTACCAAAAAACAAATAACGAAGCCAGAGCGCGAGGTCCTTTCCTTCCTCCCGCGTCCAAACGTGCATCCAAACACTACACAAGAGACCACAACATAGGACATGGCCATAAAACTGATGGATAGGGTTATCCCAACCAGAGGGGAATTTCTCCCCCACATGTATGAAGGATTTTGTGCACCCTAGGCCAATAAGGAGAGCTAAACCTGGTTAGGGTGAGTAAAAGGGTTGGCTCTATGTAGCACCTAGACCAGCCTCTTATGCTAGTGGCTGATACTCTCCTAATCACAATCTCAGTCATCTTCCAACAATATGTAAGATATGGGTTATGAGGAAAGAGAAAACAGTAACGCATGGGTTCATCAAGAAAAGGATGACTAATCACCCCAGACATGTCTCCTATAAACCTAGTAACAAAGTGACTCGAGGGAAAGAAGACCACCACAGGACTGCAGATTTGCTGCAGAAAAACCTAGATGGTCTCCAATCTGAGATCTCCCAGCAACAAATGCCAATGAACTTGTGAATGACCTCATACTATAGCATATGCAATCCACGGGAACCAAAAACGGTGTCAGAGCACACTTACCAGTGTGGGCTCCAAAGCTCATTATCTAAAGGTCCTCATTCACGCACCACTCAGTTTGCTCTGATCATTTCCCCTTGTGAGATTGCCTCCATGCTGCAGGGAAGAGAACAGAAATTCAGGAACTTGCATCTGGAGGGGTATGCTGCCATCTGTCTCCCCAATGAACATCATAAAGCCGATTCAAAACTCTGCTCACATTGCCATGAAGGGATCTCCTTGATGGAAAATGCTGACTGCTCACTGGATCACACCAATAGTGTTAGAAATTCTAAATTCAGAAGTGTGTGAAAACCCTACAATCATTCCCACACATGAAAATCTAAAGCTGAAGAATCAAAATTTTCTATCCATTGGGAAGAGCTGCTATTGGCAATTTCACTCGGTTCTGTGGCAAAATGCAGTCTCCCCATGTCTAAAGGGGAGATGAGATGTCCATCACATGCAATCTGATCCCTTGCCTCCTCGCTTCTCAGAACTGGCCGTTCCTATGAAGCACTAGCTCCAACTGCACTCCATTCTCCTCTTCCTCCTCATTGCTGTCAATACCACAATTCTCCCACACTGACCTCACAGGCAACCCTAGACCATTCTCCATACCTTCAAGGCGGCAGTAAGTTCTCTTCTGTTAACACCAGTATGTTGTGCCTAGCCACCGTGCTCGTCCTAGTTTGTCACAGCCCATCCCGGCCTGTCCCACCTAGAATTTTATACTATACCCTAAGATTTTCCAAGCTCCTTAAGCTCTCCATAAACTCACTTTGGCAGGTTCATTTGATGAATACACTCCCTTATAAGCCATCTTAAACACTTTTATTGAATTATTTTTTTTTATTTTTTCCATGTGATATATTCATTTTAATATTATTTGTTGTATAAATATGTTCCATGCTTGTTAGCATATGCATGCAAAAAATTATGGGATGGGACACTAGAATTGTCTGGGATGCCGAGACAACCCGCCCCGGTAGAAAAACGGCATGGGGACTGAGACGGGATTAACAACTATGAATAAAACTAGCTGGAAAAGAACAATGTAACTTAAGGCATTTCCTATGCTAGAATGGGGATCAAGATGCTGAAGCTGCCAGACTGCAGCGATCAAACAATCGTGTCAACACAGTTCTTGCACAAATTCTTTATTATAGATTTTATTTTCCATTACATAATGTATTTGTGACAGCACAACAGCTAGAAATATGACCAAATAAACAAATAAAACATACATCAGATAGATAACTAGAATCACACACTATGCATGACCATGGAATTTATAAACAAAAGATATTCAAAAAGAAATATTCCATAGAATAGGAAGAGAAAATACCAAATCAGAGAATGGCGATTGAGTAAAGTTCTCATAGTCAAAGGACTGAAATATTTGTGGGGTAAACACTGGATTTTCTCCACACGCATCACAGTGCAACGACCTCCCTCTAAGCTTGACCTGGAATAAATGGGCAGCGTGAATATAACATGACAAAGAAGAAATAGTGTGCCAAACAATGCTTTTACAGTGTAATCTGTTAAAATAAACCTTAGGCATAATACTTACTACGTACAAATAGGATTGGGTTAAGAACAGACATCAGTAATTTGCAAGTAGCACGTGGGGTTGAATGCAACTCTGCTCTTCAAATTGATAAATATGAACATACAAAAGGGTACTAGTGATTGACAACAACACATACTTTCTCTATTTGATGAAAACTATAGGTTATGATAAAGCAGTGGATAATACATGGCAACAATGAAATATAACTAGATTACAGCACGTACTGTTTATTCTTTATCTTGGCATTGCCTCTACTGTTTCTACATCTCCTATTGACAACTGTGTCAACCAAAATGCTCTGCATATTGCGGACAATCTAGTATGTCACATGTAGACAAGGCACATTGTGATTCACTAGCATTGCATCCAAGAACACTACTTCTCTGGCACTCTTGCTCTTCCTCATGCCTCCTCTGCCAAGTAGGGTGTTGATCTGTTCATCAGGAGTCTGATGAGTCTATAGTTCAAAGATCTGGTTCGCAAATCCTCAGTTTATGATCCACCGTGAGTTTCAATGGGGGTGTTAAAGAGAAAGGTATATATGTCACTAGTTTTTTGTATATATGCATCCATGTTGAGGGATACACTGAAGGGGATGTACAAGTCTGTTTGGAACCTAACCTAGCTGTCTCTCCTGTCGGATTATTTAAAAATCCTGTCGTTTTTTAAGTCTTTTTGTTTTTATCTGGAGATATATAGGTCGGTTTTATTTATTTTATTTCTTGGACTATGAGAGCTTGGGATTAGCCCTCAGGGAATCCGGGACTTTGGATCAGGCAAAGATCCGAGTATATGACCTCTCTCCATTGACCTCAGTCAGTGTTAATTACGTCAAGCAACCGCTCGACAACCCTTGATTAACCGTCCGTTGATGCCCTTATAAGATGCAACACTACTACTACAAGCAGCACATGCATATGAAGATATGTTTTAAGTTAAGTTCTTGGCCTCACCCAAGTTTAGGATGGGTTTATAATTGATTGAGGGACTTCTTAAGAGATTTTGGATTGACTCCGAGTTATCTGGATTGATTCCAAGTATTTAGACCCATAAGGATATTTTTGTAATTATGCCAAGTTTGAGGGTATAGGAGTATTATGGTCACTTTAGTGTGTGAAATGAGTTTTAATGATTTAAGAAGGTTTCAAAACCTTAAGAGGTATTTTAGAGTTATTTCAAGTGTGTTTGAGTTGTAAGGGTATTTTGGTAATTTTACCCGAATTGGATTTCTAGAGTTAAAGTCCTTTTTTTTTTGGTATTTTTGTAATTAAGTTTTTTAGCATTTTAGGGAAACTTGAAAACCCTTAAGATGTATTTTAGGATCATTTTAGACATATTTAAGTTATAAAGGTATTTTGGTAATTTTACCTTAAATCGGGTTTATTAGACTTAGAGTTTATTTTTATATTTTTCTGATATTTTTATTTATTTTTATCATACTGAAGGTATTTTGGTAATTTTACCTATCTTATTAAGGTTTGGAGGGTATTTTGGGCATTGGAGAAGTTTTGATATTTTTTAAGAATTTTTTGTGATTTTTACAAATTTTTATCAAGGATGGGGGTATTTTTGTAATTTGTATTAAGTTCTAGGGGCATTTTGGTCATTTCGGAACTTTTATATGTTTCCATATTTGGTTCTCTATTTTTTACTGATTTTTACTGATTTTATTATTAATTTTACTGATTTTTATTAATTAATTGGATATATGAAAGATATTTAAGTCATGTTTTTGGGTTTATGTAATTTCCAGATTTTGTTTTCTGATTTTTACTGAGATTACTGATTTTTACAGAATTTTTATGATTTTTATATTTATTTTACTGATTTTAAATAATTTTTGCAGATTTTATTTATTAATTAAACATGGGGAGGTATTTAAGTCATTTTTTAACTTAAGTATATTGTTTTATGTCTCAATGTTTCATTATTGAGTTTTGATTATGAGTCTAGGTTTAATTACGTATGAAGTGAGGCTAAAGGTATTTTAGAACATTTAATTATGTACTTATACATTTTAATTAGTTATTAAACTAATTAATTATGTATATGAAAATATAATAACATAGTGTTACTTAAGTAATAGATTCATGAACACACATGCACACATATATGCTCAAAGAACAATATTAATATTTCATTCATCATTTCGGCATAATCCCGTTTTATAGAATGGTGATTTTACAATATAAATTCGGCAGAGCTTCCTCTTAGGAATAAACCTTAAGAAGATAGCCCTCCGGGACGAAAAATATCCTCCAAACGCAGCAAACCCCTGCAAGAGCACCGGGTTTGGTCTTCAAATGGACAGAGTTTTCCCTAGAAATTTTTGAGTCAAGATGGGCATGGAGTTCTTCTTATCCCTTGGAGGGTATTTATAGGATATGGGGGCCTCAACCGGTGGGGGTACCCACCGGAAATTTCTGAGGTGGGGGGTGCCACCGGAACTTTTTGAGGTGCGGGGTACCCACCGGTCCTCCAATGTAAGAGAGAGAGTGAGAGAGATTAGAGAGGGAATAAAGAGGAGGGGGCCCGGTGGGCACCCCCACCTGTTGGGCCCCACCGGTTCCCAACCGATGGGGGTGGCACCGGTTGTCCCCTCCACCAGTTTGGGAACTGGGGGGGGGTTCTCCTCCCCTCCCTTCTTTTAAAAAAAGAGCCCAACAAATGCCCCCACGGGACATGTGCCGGAAGTGAAGACGACGGTGCATGTCCCGTGCCTCATTTGACTACAAGAATCCTCATTTTGCGTGCTTGAGGAGCCCTATATGCGGCATGTTAGCACTGTCTTGATGAATTCTTGTGTCTTGCCTTATGTATTTACGACTATTAGGAGAAGTCAACCGTTGTCTCGTATATGTCAAGCGACACATCGCTTCGGCTTACTATACATATGCTCCATTTGAACTTATCTGGGTCCCGATGACCCTTAATATTGGTACATAGACACCTCAAGATATGCCCAGGAAGTCTTGTTTTCATAACTTTTCGACTTTCCATATATATTTGAAAGTGTCCAACCTCTCTGATTATGGGAATCCTCTTGGCCTTCATGATTTGGAGGTTCCCCAATAGTTGATGCCGGTCGAATCTTTCGACGTTTACTTGGATTCTAGGAGATCTCTTGGCCTTCATGACATAGAGACTCCTTAAGAATACACAGGCTAGTCGTTTAATTCTTCCGGCATTTGCTCTATCTTGGAGTATCAGTACCTTATATTGGCATTTCCAGGAGCTCCGCACAAAGCGTTCTGGACTGGCCTAATATCTAGTTCATAGCAATTTGACTTTGTCGTATGACTTCATTAAGACTTTGTCAATTTTTGTTTTTCGAGACTTTTATTGTAGCTCTCTGGCGCTGATTTTATTTCTCTATCTTCTTGTAACTTGCTGTCTTTGTCCTCATGGCCTACACGGGAGTTCCTCCTATGGCAAGGCACGAGGACGATATTCCAATCCCACCAATTGTCGAGAAGCCTTTCGCCAAAGTGGGCCGAGATTGAAACTATCAAGGCAGGCAATGCAGCTCGGGTTGCAGAAACTCCTATACTCCAATATCAGAAGGATATTGTCTTTGCTCGTATCGCGGACGCCTAGATTGCTGCTCTGCACCTACAGGCACACATTCTTGAAACTTTGTTTGGAGGAAGAACTCCTATTCTGTGGCAGCCATTGATCATTACTTCGACTAGCACTCCGAAGATGGAGCCGAATTTCTTCAAAGGCTTGAAGTTTTTCATTTGCTGGTAAATAGTCTATTGCAGTCTCTGACGGGACATGGCTCTTCCCTGGGCCAGAGTTGATCTGTTATTTCTCTATTGTAGTTCTTATTGCCTCCCTTTTTGTCGAAGAACTCGAACTACCCCGCATGCTCATCTCGAGCTACGACATTACTGCAGTGTATTACAAATGTTCTTCTGAAGATCAATACTAAGCTTGAGTGGTATGGACCATTTGTTGTATGTTGCATGTATTCTCTCTTTCTTTCTTTCTCTTTTTTTTTTTTTTATATAACTAATACTAGCGCCTTTTCAGATTTTCACCAGCATTAGCCCCCTCTTATTTTTACCTGTACGCCCTTGCGGGTTTTCACACAGCGGAGTTACCCGATTTTGCCTAAGGTGCCCTTTCCGGTTTTCACCTTAGCTGGGTATAAGATTTTTTTACCCTTAACCGATCCCTTTGAGGACGAGATCGATTAAGTCCGTCCGGGCACCTCATTTTTAAGTCCCATTTTATTTCTTTTTTTCTTTTCTTTTTTTTTGTTTGTTCGGTAAAGAATTACGGCTTCCCTGAGAACCGCTAAGAAATATATGTAGGGAACTAAGCCTTCCCTAAAAACCGATAAGAAATATATGTAGGGAACTGAGTCTTCCCTGAAAACCGATAAAAAAAACATATGTAGGGAACTAAGTCTTCCCTGAGAACCGCTAAGAAATATATGTAGAGAACTGAGTCTTCTCTGAGAACCGCTAAGAAATATATGTAGAGAACTGAGTCTTCCCTGAGAACCGCTAAGGAATATATGTAGGGAACTAAGCCTTCCCTGAAAACCGATAAGAAATATATGTAGGGAACTGAGTCTTCCCTGAAAACCGATAAAAAACACATATGTAGGGAACTAAGTCTTCCCTGAGAACCGCTAAGAAATATATGTAGAGAACTGAGTCTTCCCTGAGAACCGCTAAGAAATATATGTAGAGAACTGAGTCTTCCCTGAGAACCGCTAAGGAATATATGTAGGGAACTGAGGCCTCCCTGTGAGCCGCTAAGAAATATCTGTAGGGAACTGAGTCTTCCCTGAGAACCGATAAGGAATATATGTAGGGAACTGAGTCTTCCTTGAGAACCGATAAGAAATATATGTAGGGAACTGAGTCTTCCCTGAGAACCGCTAAGGAATATCTGTAGGGAACTGAGGCCTCCCTGTGAGCCGTTAAGAAATATCTGTAGGGAACTGAGGCCTCCCTGTGAGCCGTTAAGAAATATATGTAGGGAACTAAGTCTTCCTTAAGAACCGATAAGGAATATATGTAGGGAACTGAGTCTTCCCTGAGAACCGATAAGAAATATATGTAGGGAACTGAGTCTTCCCTGAGAACCGCTAAAGAATATATGTAAGGAACTGAGTCTTCCCTGAGACCCGCTAAAGAATATCTGTAGGGAACTGAGGCCTCCCTGTGAGCCGTTAAGAAATATATGTAGGGAACTGAGTCTTCCCTGAGAACCGCTAAAGAATATCTGTAGGAAACTGAGACCTCCCTGTGAGCCGCTAAGAAATATATGTAGGGAACTGAATCTTCCCTGAGAACCGATAAGGAATATATGTAGGGAACTGAGTCTTCCCTGAAAACCAATAAGAAATATATGTAGGGAACTGAGTCTTTCCTGAGAACCGCTAAGGAATACATGTAGGGAACTGAATCTTCCCTGAGAACCGCTAAGGAATATATGTAGGGAACTGAGGCCTCCCTGTGAGTTGCTAAGAAATATATGTAGGGAACTGAGTCTTTCGTGAGAACTGATAAGGAATTATATGTAGAGAATTGAGTCTTCCCCAAGAACCGATAAGGAATTATATGTAGAGAATTGAGTCTTCCCTGAAAAATGATAAGGAATTATATGTAGGGAACTGAGTCTTCTCCGAGAATCGATAAGAAAGATCTGTAAGTTTTCGAGAAAACGGGGTTCGAGGTAGGCGTGGATTTGTGATACAAACGGCTCCCGAAGACCGAAGATTTTGAGATATTGTGCCTCCCGTAGGCGAATTCCGAGGTTTAATGCCTCTCGTAGGCGAATTCCGGGGTTTAATGTCTCCCGTAGGCGAAATATGAATTCCAGGATTTAAAGCCCCGTAGGCGAATTCCAGAGTTTAACGCCTCCCGTAGGCGAACGTGAATTCCGGGATTTAAAGCCTTCCGTAGGCAAATATGAATTCCGAGATTTAATGCCTCCCGTAGGCGAATTCCAGAGTTTAACGCCTCCCGTAGGAGAAATATGAATTTCAACCCATCACGGCACACCAGTGAGACTGGTGTATACCAGGGGCAATTTTAAGATACAATGTCTCCTCGGGGCAAATTCGACTCGTTACAACACGCCGATGGGACTATGATATATGAGGAGAGTTTTGGGATATAACATTCCCAGGGATATAAGGAAGTTTTTCGTATCGCCTCCTAGGGGCGAATGAGAAAGTAAATAATACAATGCCTCCTCGGGGCAAAAAAGAAATTTTCAACCCTTCGCGACATGCCAGTAGGACTAGTGTATGCCAAGGGAAAATTCAGGATACAACGCCTCCTCGGGGCGGTAATTAGAGATTTCAGAATACAACGCCTCCTCGGG
The DNA here is from genome assembly GCA_030544215.1 of Zantedeschia hybrid cultivar. NCBI lineage: Eukaryota > Viridiplantae > Streptophyta > Magnoliopsida > Alismatales > Araceae > Zantedeschia > Zantedeschia hybrid cultivar. The sequence goes on along the minus strand of JARZZO010000013.1, from coordinate 4,541,732 downwards.
GCGAAAAGAGAAATTTTCGACCCATCGTGGCACGCCGATGAGACTATGATATATGAGGAGAATTTTGGGATATAACGTTCGCAAGGACGCAAGAAAGTCATTGGTATTGTCACGAAGGGACGAATAGGAAAATTTTAAGATACAATGCCTCTTCGGGGCAGCTATAAAGATTTTGGGGATACAACGCCTCCTTGGGGCGAGAATGGAAATTTTAGGATACAACGCCTCCTCGGGGCTGCCTCCTCAGAGCGGTAATGGAAATTTTAGGATACAACGCCTCCTCGGGGTGGTGGTGGAAAAATTTAGGATACAACGCCTCCCAAGGGCACAAAGACTTTGTTGTTTCGGTATGAATTATTGACAGATATTTTTCCGATGGGACGAATGATTTTAGCCAAGAGGATGAAATGCTCTTCTTAGTCTTATCAAGTGAGAAATCGAGTTTACCACTTCCTTGCCGAGTCGGGAGGACGTCATCATCGTCGCCTCGGTCGTAGCCCTTGATGGGATAATTTATGTGCCACTTATCCAATGTAAAGTGACACCAAGGATTTTCTCGCCATTGACGACTTTGCTATCCTCCCTAAGTAGGGATGTGGGAAAACTCGACCTACCTGAGACAGGCCAAGAGACCTCTCCCCCCATCGGAGTATGGCTGTATATATATTTTGAACACACTTGGTACGAACAGTTTCTGTGAGCCATACCCCAGTGAGTTGCTGGATGATGATGATGATTTTTTTTTCCTTTCTTTTTTCTTTTTTTTTTAAACTAACATCAGCGCCCTTACGAGTTTTCACAGAAGCTAACCCCTTTTATTTTTTTGCCTGTGCGCTATTGTGGGTTTTTACACAGCAGGGTTCACCCATTTTTGCCTGAAGCGCCCTTTCGGATTTTCACATCAGTCAGGTTTTGGACTTTTTTGCCCTTAATTAGCCCCTCACAGGAGTGGGACCAATCAAGTCTGTCGGGGCACCTCATTTTTAAATCCCACTCTCTTCTTCTTCTTCTTCTTCTTCTTTTTTTTTTTTTTTTTTGCTCATGGACTCTGCGAATTACACTCATTGCATAATTGCATGTGGTTGTGGGGGATTCACCAAGTACTTCCCCATATTTATCTTCTTGAATCAGCTTTTCCACTTCATCTTTGAACATGAAGCAACGTTCAATTCGGTGGGTGATGAAGCGGTGGTATGGGCAGTAGTTGGGTACATCTATCCGATATATTTCTTCTTCCCTTTTTGGCTTAGGCAGAACAATTGCTTTTCTGCTCATACATAACTCGAAGAATTCTTGGTCTTTTCCTTTGGGAAGGAGTATGATCTCTTGAACTTTTTTGCCAGGGATTCAGTATCTTTAAAACTTATCCATGTTTCTGCATCAACAACTTGTTTTCCCCGAAAACCTTGTCTAGCTGCAAAGGTGGCTTCGGGAGTATTGTCGTAACTTTCACAACATTTCCATTTGAGCACCATTCCCTCTCGGTACTAGACTTTTGGTGCTTCATTTAAGTCTATAATAAGTTTGCCCTTCTTCTTTAGGGGACGGCTGCATTCTGATCCTGGCTCCTCAAAAGAGAAGGGCCTATTGATTCTGGCCATTGACAGGACTTCTGTCCATTGTCCTACAAGACCTTCCATTACTTGAGTGAGTTTATACTGTTGATGAGAGATTTGTCCCAGACTCACTTGAATCCCCTCTAGTGCTGCCATGATGGGCCCCTCTAGAATGGAGGTTGCTAGAGTATATGATGGAGTTATCTTTTGCTCCAGTGAGATTTGCTGGTGGGAGAGCTGTATCAGACTCATTTGAATCTTCTCTAGCGTTGTCATGATAGACCCTTCTGGAGTGGGGGTCGCTGGAGCGTATGATGTATTGCCTCCTGCTCCGGCGAAACTTGCTGATGGGAAAGCTGCGACATACTCATCTGAATCTCCTCCAATGCTGCCACGATAGACCCTTCTAGAGTGAGGGTTGCTGGAGGATATGATGGTATCACTTCCTGCTCTGGAGGGACATCTATATCCTTATTTGCAAGCTCTTTTTCTGCGGAGTTTTCATCCATGTGGACGACATTTGCTGCAAATGTTTGTCTGGGCATTCGATGTGGCTGAGGCGGGTCTACCAGGTATTTTCCTATCTCCACAGCCCCTTCTCGGATGAACATTTCGATTTCCCCTTTGTAGATATAACAATCCTCTATTACATGTCCCAACATGCGGTGCTACATGCAATAGTTGGGTTCATCTATTCTACCAACTTCTGCTTGCCTTTTTGGTTCAGGTAGCATCAAGAGATTTGTCGGCATGCAGACATTAAACAACTCTCTTGTATGCTCTCTGATGAAAGAGTAAGGTATTTTCCTTCTCTCATTAAGGGTGGCATATGATCCCCTTTTATTGGATGTTGAGGCATTTGCATTGATCTTGCCCCCTGTATTCTCTACAGCCGAGGCAAAGTCTACGGCATTGACCTCTTTTGTATCCATATTCTGCTTCTTTGGGACTTTCCCCCCAATGGGGGCAATGGTTGGATGGTCTGCGAAGAATATTTCGACCTCCGTCACAATGTTATTTAGTTGATCAAAGTTCCTAACATTTGCGCCAATTAGTTTTTCACTTATTTCAAGCTTTAAACCCCTTTTGCACAATCGCACCGCATCTTCTTGGGTCGGCGGATTGTCGCATTTCATGTAGAGGTTCCGCCATTTTTTGATATAGTCGGTGGCGGATTCATTCCTGCCTTGCTTTAGTGTCACCAATTCAGTGATGGTGACCTTTCGTTCCGACACCTTGAAGCGGTCAAGAAACTTTTTCTGCATTTCTTCCCAACTGCTGATAGAGGTAGGCTTCAACTTTGCATAACATTAGAATGCAGTGCCCGTAAGAGAGGTAGAGAAGAACCTTAGAAGATAGACCTCATCAGTAGCCAGCTCTCCCAAGTCACTCATATAGTGGGCAATATACTCTTGGGCCGAGCCTTCCCCGTCATACTTGGTGAACTTGGGGCACTTGTTGTGATCTGGTGGGAGCTTCTTAAACATATGACGTACTGGGAATGGCACTTTGTATAAATCGAATGTGCCTATTCTGTCGTCTTGTTCTGCCATTTTGGCTTCAACAATTTGCTCAATAAGATGCTTCTGCAATGTCGTAGCATTATCTGCAGAAGCATGGGATTGCTAAGCATTATGATTGGACTCCACAACCTGATCTTCTTGTATCTCATCAGGGTTAAAGTTGACCTCTGCAGCTTGCAGTCTTATCACCGTTGGCATAGGCACTGCCCTTAAAGGTGGCGTATTTACTGGGGCGACTTGAGCTATCCTTTGCTGCTCCTCCATCTTTTGTATTAGGCCATAGAGAAAGGGCCTGAGTTGTTGATTTTCTTGCCTCATCTCCTCCATATTCCGAGCAATATTTGATCTTGAGGTTGTTCTGGAGTGGCTTCGGTATTTGAAGCATTTGCCCCGTCTTCATCAGCTCCTCCAACAGCATTACTACTGCCAATTTGAGGTGGCCCTGCCCCCTGGCTTCCTCGATTCGGCAAACGCATAGCTTACTCCATTTGACAGGTTATGGGCCCGACCCGTTGCATCAGATTGATAATATCATTTGGGTCTTCCGGCAGGAAAAGCTGCCGGTTGGTGATACTAGAGGTGTAGCATGTGTAGACCCGTATGCCATTCTTTGTCATTCTAGCAGTTCTCTTCTTTTTGTGAGTCGCTCGGACCAATGCGCCCAATCGCTCGAGAACAGATATCCGTTGTCGGACTTGCTCATGTGCCTTATAGGCACCTTTTCCCTTTTGACCTCGCAGGGAACAAAGTTGGGTAGTTGAGTTGGTTATCTACCCCTCAGGCTCTACGAGTTGTTAAGACTGTTGTTCTGCTAGGGTGACTCTAGCCTGGCGAATTTTGCGGGCAACCTCTTTGGTTACCCACATTTCCTTTATACGGAGGCTCCTATCCTCCGCTGGATTGCCCCCAACCTGAGCCATAGATTTGCCCCCATTCCGAGGCATGGAGTTGCCCCCTGCTCGGGGCGTAGCATTGCCCCCTGCTCGAGGCATGGCATGCTCTGGTATAATTATTGGCTCCCGACGAGCAGGGACCTTTGGAGTCCTTTTCTTCTTTTTGAACGTTGCCCCATCTTGGCAAACTTTCGGTAGAATCCCGAACCGATTCTAGACAGGAATTGTCGGGATATGATGGATCTTAGGAATGATGGGTTGCCCGCCATCCAGACAAATATGCAGGTTCCCCACTAATATAGTTTTCCCCGTCTTGGACGGACTTGCAGTTAGAACATTCCACTTTTGCCTCCTGTTGGACGAGGAGGCTGGAGAGATGCTGATGGTATTGACGGCGAGCACTCGCCTACGTCGGTCGCCGTTGTTGCTTCTTCTAGCGCGAGAAGTGCACCTCTTCTTCTTCTTTTCCGGAGCAGGCTCCGGTGCCGGAACGACCCCCAGAAAGTATGAAGATCCAATCACCGCGGGCAAGTCCCCGAAGCATGTTGGCGTGGTTAGATATCCACACCGTGCGTGGGTCGCCACCACAAGTGGGCCATACGTGACCCTTGCCGCCATTGTCGTCTTTTGAGCAGAAACTCGATCACTTGCATAAGACATAACAAAGTTAGTAGTAGAGTTCTGGTGAGGGCATCACCGGACGGAGATATGAAGGGAAGGAGAGGTCCCACCGGGCGTGCCATCTGTTTGGAACATAAGCTAGCTGTCTCTCCTGTTGGATTATTTAAAAGTCCTGTCAGTTTTTGGGTCTTTTTGTTTTTATCTGGAGAAATATAGGTCACTTTTATTTATTTTATTTCTTGGACTATGAGAGTTTGGGATTAGCCCTCAGGGAGTCCGAGACTTCGGATCAGGCGAAGATCCGAGTATATGACCTATCTCCATTGACCTCAGTCAGTGTTAATTACGTCAAGCAACCGCTCGACAACTCTTGATTAACCGTCCGTTGATGCCCTTATAAGATGCAACACTACTACTACAGGCAGCACATGCATATGAAGATATGTTTTAAGTTAAGTTCTTGGCATCACCCAAGTTTAGGATGGGTTTATAATCGATTTGGGGACTTCTTAAGAGATTTTAGATTGACTCCGAGTTATCTGGATTGATTCCAAGTATTTTAGACCCATAAGGATATTTTTGTAATTATGCCAAGTTGGAGGATATATGGGTATTATGGTCACTTTAGTGTGTGAAATGAGTTTTAATGATTTAGGAAGGTTTCAAAACCTAAGGAGGTATTTTAGAGTTATTTCAAATGTATTTGGGTTGTAAGGGTATTTTGATAATTTTACCCGAATTGGATTTCTAGACTTAAAGTCTTTTTTTTTGGTATTTTTGTAATTAAGTTTTTTAGCATTTTAGGAAAACTTGAAAACCCTTAGGATGTATTTTTGGATCATTTTAGACATATTTAAGTTATAGGGGAATTTTGGTAATTTTACCTTAAATCGGGTTTATTAGACTTAAGAGTCTATTTTTATATTTTTCTGATATTTTTATTTATTTTTATCATACTGAGGGTATTTTGGTAATTTTACCCATCTTATTAAGGTTTGGAGGGTATTTTGGGCATTGGAGAAGTTTTGATATTTTTTAAGAATTTTCTGTAATTTTTACAGATTTTTATCATGGATGGGGGTATTTTTGTAATTTGTATAAAGTTCTAGGGGCATTTTGGTCATTTCGGAAATTTTATATGTTTTCAGATTTGGTTCTCTATTTTTTTACTGATTTTTACTGATTTTCTTATTAATTTTACTGATTTTTATTCATTAATTGGATATATGAAGGATATTTAAGTCATGTTTTTGGGTTTATGTAATTTCCAGATTTGGTTTTCTGATTTTTACTGAGTATTATTGGTTTTTACAGAATTTTTCTGATTTTTATATTCATTTTACTGATTTTAAACAATTTTTGCAGATTTTATTAATTAATTAAGTATGGGGGGGTATTTGAGACATTTTTTAACTTAAGTATATTATTTTATGTCTCAATGTTTCATTATTGAGCTTTGATTATGAGTCTAGGTTTAATTATGTATGAAGTGAGGCCAAGGGTGTTTTAGAACATTTAATTATGTACTTATGCATTTTAATTAGTTATTAAACTAATTAATTATGTATATGAAAATATAATAACATAGTGTTACCTAAGTAATAGATTCATGAACACGCATGCACACATATATGCTCAAAGAACAATATTAGTATTTCATTCATCATTTCGATATAATCCCGTCTTATAGAACGGTGATTTTACAATATAAATTCGGCAGAACTTCCCCTTAAGAATAAACCTTAGGAAGAGAGCCCTCCGGGACGAAAAATATCCTCCAAATGCAGCAAACCCGTGCAAGAGCACCGGGTTTGGTCTTCAAATGGACAAAGTTTCCCCTAGGAATTTTTAGCCCAAGATGGGCATGGAGTTCTTCTTACCCCTTGGGGGGTATTTATAGGCCATGGGGGCCTCCACCGGTGGGGGTACCCACCGGAAATTTCTGAGGTGGGGGGTGCCACCGGAACTTTTTGAGGTGGGGGGTACCCACCGGTCCTCCAATGTAAGAGAGAGAGTGAGAGAGATTAGAGAGGGAATAGAGAGGAGGAGGGGGCCCGGTGGGCACCCCCACCGGTTTGGGAACCGGTGGGGGGGGGGCTTCTCCTCCCCTCCCTTCTTTTAGAAAAAGAGCCCAACAAAGTCACATTTGTATTAGATATAGGGAGCATTGTTTAAAAAGGCAGCACCTCAAGGCACCAAGGCTTATATCATAAGGTAAGGTGCTAGAAAGATGTCTTAAGGCATGTGCCTCAAGCTGCTTCCTTGAGGCGTGTGCCTTTTGTTATTTGAAGCATGTGCCTTGAGCCGTTTACATGAGGCTTATGCCTTGAGGCGGTGAGTCAATAACGTGTTCCAAGATGGACCTAAGGCTTACACCTCCTTTAAAGATGACTCAATGGTGACAATTCCATTGGATAAACAAAATGAAGGAAATGGAATTGAACCCAACTCTTCTACTTTCAACACCAAAGGAGAGAGCAAAAATGGTAGCATTTATTGTTCAATGCCAACTACTAGTTCATCACTTCCACCCCATAGTTTATGTCCATAGACTATCATGGAGTTGACATAGCACTAACACACGAAAATTCAATAATTCTTTTTTTTAATAGTTCAAGATTGGTTCTATAAATTAGTGAGGCCTATGCCTCATTATGCCTCAAGGCTTATGCCTAGTAAGGTTTTGCAAAGCACCTCACGACCGCCTCAAGACATTTTAAACTATGATAGGGTGACATCCTAGTCTCACTTGTGTTAGGAAATACCTTGTAAAACACAGTCAAATGACCAGGTATTACAAGCTAGATTAAATTTGACCGACTCGGCCATATCATGATTTGTATGCAAGTTTAACTGGATTTCGAGAGAAATGTTACTCTAGCTCCAAAAAGTTTGACCTAGACTTGTTTAATTTTCTCTTCAAGCACATAATCTAAGGTGAAAGGACATTTACAGAGATTTTGAGGTTCATCAGCTCTCAACTACAACTAGTAAGCTGGGTAGTCTATATGCCATGTAACCATCAAAGGAAGGATCAGCTGGCATCATATCAGATCGGTTTTTGGCCAAACCAGTCTGATCCTAGTCCAGCCCCTGCCAATCCCAAGCCAGATCGGCTAGCACCTCTATTCTTCTTGAAAGCCTACCTCTCCACCAGTAAACACGAAGAGGTGCACATGTGCCCCTTTTCCTTGAGCCCTTCCATATCCCTTCCTCGGTTTGAGAAGGGAGAGACTTGATAGCTTCCTTCCATGTCTGATCCACTGAGAGGAAAAGTATATCTGTATCGTTTCTGACGGCCTCATCCTTATCAAGAGAATATTCTGCAGATCAAGAGGAGATGTCAGCCCATCAATAGGAACCACTGCCATGTCATCTTTGAACTTGTTTATGCCCTTGACTGAGTTTGATGACTGCCCCATCTGGGTTGACTCCTTTCTCTCTTCCTCCTAGCACTGAAACATGGCTGCTCTTTTCTTGACTCGTAATCATCGTATGCTGGAATTACATCCTTATACGTCAATCCATCTTCATCAGGGACATGCCAACAGAATCGTCGACCTTAAATCCTGATTCTAAAAACAAAATTATTCTGTCTCATGTCTATGGTCTCTGGAATCAATGAATTCTGACCAATTTCTACCAATAAACAAGCAAACTTCAAATTATCCACATCTTAGTCTCCCCATCAACTTTCTTTTTTTTTTTTTTTTTTTTTGAGAAAATCATGGATTGTACCCACCAATTTTATTCAAGTACAATGCAAAAAAACCGGACAAGAAAGATTCCTATCTCATCAAGAAAAATTACAATGGCATTAACGACTTAAATGCCTTTTTCAATTATCAACAGAAAAACCTACAATATATCTTGACCAATTATACAAAAATGCCAAGCTTCTAATAGCAATATTTTCCATCAACTTTCTTTAAACTACCAAAGCGGCTACAATGGATTGAAAAACTTCTAAACTCCAAAGATGCAACAGGATGCCAATAATATAACACCAGGCTACAGAGCTCTGTGCTGTAGGTTCAGAGCCTAACATTTTATTTCATTCTGACTGATAGATGCAACTATAATTAAGGGGAATGAAAGACTTACTCAGAGCTTGAGATTTAATGTTCAGATTAGAGAAGAAAATGAGGACTCTCTGGTTGTCCAAAGTGAAAAGCTTCCAGTGTTACTCTCAGGCCAAGAAATCTTCAAAGCATGTAGAAGATCCGATTTATCCAGCAAACCTCGCTATTATGGATCCAACAAGACAACCTCACAAGGCCAAAAATCTCACTTCAGGTGGCTCAAGGAAGGGAACCAAAATACTTCATTCTTCCATTCCATTGTTTCTGAGAGACGCAGAAGGAATTTTATTCACTCTCTTTCTGATATTAATGGCAACCTGGTTACTGATCAGAACACTCTCCTCTCAATGGCTATTGATTATTATAAGGACTTGTTCACCTCCCAGCCCCCTTCCATGAATACTAGTGGTCTTCTCCAATACATTCCTAGTATTGTTAATGATCAAGATAATGCTGCTTTGCTGGCTATTCCTTCTCTGGAGGAAGTGAAAGATTCTGTCTTCTCTCTTTGTGCTGATAGTGCTCCAGGTCCTGATGGATTTTCAGGTGAATTCTTCACTCATTGCTGGGACATTATTGCTGATGATATATTTGCTGCTGTTATTGAATTCTTCAAGGGTGGCTCTTTGCCTAAGGCTTTTACTTCTACTCATTTGGTACTAATTCCTAAGTGTGACAATCCTACCACTCTTAAGGATTTCAAGCCCATTAGTCTGTGCAATTTTAATTACAAGATCATTTCTCTGATTGTTTGCAAAAGGCTATATGTTATTCTGCCTAGGCTTATTTCTCCCTTCCAAGGTGCTTTCGTTAAAGGAAGGGACATCAGTGATAATATTTGTTTGCCCAGGAAATGGTGCATAACATTTCTAAAAGAACTATTGGTCACAATGTTATCCTTAAACTGGACATGATGAAGGCCTATGATAGACTGGAATGGAGCTATTTGTTTGATGTTCTCTACAAGTTTGGCTTCTCTAATGATTGGATTAATTTGATTAAGAATCTGTTTACTCACTGCTGGTTCTCAGTTGTTTTTAATGGTCAGCTTGGTGGCTATTTTAATTCTTCCAGAGGACTTAGGCAAGGTGATCCTCTGACCCCCAATTTATTTATCTTGGCAGAAGAAACTTTCAGCAGGGGTCTTCATAACCTTTTCACCAGAGGCTTGATTACTCCTTTCTCCACATTCAGAGATGGGCCTATTATCTCTCATTTACTCTTTGCTGATGACACGGTTATTTTTACTAATGGATCTCAGGCTTCTCTTCACCGGCTCTTTGCTTTTATTAATATTTATGAGAGATGTTCTGGTCAGCAGGTTAATAAAGAAAAAAGTTCTTTTTATGTGGCCCCACGCACTATCACTCAAAGAATCAATCAAATTGTTGCTGCTACTCAGATGCCTAATAAGGCTTTTCCGATCATTTATTTGGGGGCTCCTCTCTACAAAGGTATTGCTAAAGCTATCTTTTTTCAGCCACTTCTTGACAAGGTGAGAAACAAACTTACAAATTGGAAAACTAAGCTCTTATCTCCTGGAGGTAGATTAATTCTGATAAAGCATGTTTTATCTTCTATTCCTATACACATCCTTGCTGTCCTCTCTCCCCCTAAGAGCATTTTGAATGCCATGGAAAAAGTATTTGCTGCCTTCTTTTGGGGTTCTTCCAGTGTTGGTCAGAGAAAACACTGGATTGCTTGGAAACACATGACTAGACCTATTGATGAAGGAGGGATTGGAATTAGATCTCTCTTTGATTTGAGTACTGCTTTGAAAGTGAAACTTTACTGGAAGATTTACTCCCATAAGGGAGTTTGGAGTGAGTATATCCATTGCACCTATCTGCAGGGTCAACATCTATCCTCTTGCCCCTTGACTGGTTCTCCCCACTGGAAAATGGTTCTTGGTCATAGACATTGGGTCTTGGACCATACTTGCTGGCAGGTTGGGATTGGTAGGCTTTCTTTTTGGAATGATAATTGGACTGGTAATAGACCTCTCAGGGAGTTTATATCTTCTAATCAATGGTTTTCTGTTGCTCATACTCATAATTGGTTTGTTCAGGATTTTTTGTCTCACAAACATTACTTTCTACAGATGCTCCCTATGGATATCCTCCATGTTATCACTGATCTTGCTATTTGTTTATCTCATACTAGTGGCCCTGATAAACCTATTTGGCAGCCTGATACTCATGGTTATTTTACTACTAAATCTGCCTAGAACACTGTCAGACATACTGGGCATCAACTTCCTATCACCAAATGGATTTGGCACACACTTTTGCCTAAAAAGATCTCCCTTTTTGTTTATAGAGCTCTTATTGACAGATTGCCCTTTGACTCAGTTATTCAGAGACATGGGATTTCTTTGGTTTCCAAGTGTTATTGTTGTAGATCTCCTTATAATGAAACCATGGACCATATTCTTGCTTTGGGTGATATTGCTAGACATTGTTGGGGGTTTTTCAAGAACATTTTCCAGATTCATGCTCAAGGGACTTCTTTTCATTATATGTTCTATGTATTCACTTCCAAGGCATCCAACACTTCTCTCTATGGTTTCTGCATGGGTATCACTCCCTCTATTGTTGCTTGGACGCTTTGGAAAGCTAGGTGCACTGCCAGGTTTGACAATTCTGTTTGTAGTAAAGAGCATATTTTGAGGCAAGCTATTATTCTTATCACTGAGATTACTTCTTTATTCCATCCTAAGAGGGCTTCTTCCTATACAGAGAGAGTATCTTTGCAGGCTTTGGATTTGACTGATATCTTTTCTCCTGCACCCCCTTCCCTTGTCTATTGGATTCCACCCCCTAGATTTCATGTTAAACTTAACACGGATGGCTGTTGTAAAGGTAATCCAGGTATATCTGCAGGTGCTGCTATTCTCAGAGATGACAGGGGATCCTTTATTTCTGCTTGTTGTGGCTTTTTTGGTATCACCTGCAGTCTTATTTCAGAGATCAGGGCTATGCTTATTGGCTTACAGATGTGTCTTCATATGGGAATTTCTTCTCTCATTATAGAGCCTGATTGTCAAGTCTTAATTATGCTCATTCACTCTGATGGCCAGAAGATTCCTTGGATCCTTCATCCTTGGTGGGATCAATTATGCTCTCTGAAGAACTCTATGCTTATTCAATTCCAACATATGGTCAGAGAATGTAACAAGGCTGCAGATGCATTGGCTAACTTTTCCTGCTCCTCTTATACTTCTCGTACTTTTTCTTCATCTGCTGCTTTACCTCCTCCTGTTAGAGGAGAATTGGCTATGGACAAATCAGGTATTCCTCATTTTCGCTTTTGATTGGTTATTGTACCTGGGGGGTTTTTCTTTGCTTTCTTTATTACTGTATCTCCCAGGGGTAAGGTGGCATGTCCCCCCCATGTATGTTTATTTGATTCATTTAATAAAAATCCAAGGGTCTGCCCAGGGTCCTAGATAAGTTTTGGGCTTAAAAAAAAAAAAAAAAAAAAAAACTCACAAGGCCTGGAGATTTTTCCCATTATTAGGAAACCATGGAGGTTTGTCCACCACGGACTCTTTTGTTATAGCCACGATTAATGAAGATTGTCTATGCTCTGCACCTCTGTCATCCTTTCCACTATTTCCGCCAAGGTTCGCCATATTGCTGATCCATATAAGATTGTATCTTCCTAGATACGATACGATACCAATTCGACTCAGGCCGACTCAGGCCGACTCACATGAGTCAAGCCGATCTATGCTTATTTTTATTATTTTTCAGATTCTTTAATTTTGTCAATAATTATAACATAAATAAACTTTTAACTCCAGTGGTTTATTAATGACAATGACTTCAAGTCAAATTTAGGATAAATCTACCCTATTAATCAATACAGATGTATAAATCACCTACTGACTTAGAGAAAAAAAGTCCAATTAGGAAAAAAGTGTAATTACGTATCTAATTAAAAAAAAAGTCTACTTAATTAGATACAAGTCACAATGAGAAGGCTTGAGTTGGATCACAGCAACCGCAACGTATCGCACGAGTCGTCACGAGTCACATCGAGTCGGCACGAGTCACGTACAAGTCGGCACGAGTAGGATCAAGTCGCATTGAGTCGGCTCGAGTCGGATGCGACTTGGCAATTCGAGCCGTCCTAGCAACTCAGACTCATCCCGATATGAGTCAACTCATAGAAGTCAGCCCGATCCAGTAGGATACGGCAAACCATGATTTCTGCTGATTCCTTGCAAAGAAAGCTTCTATGACCAATGGATTTACACCTCCAACATACAAGTACATTCCTAGTAGCAGATGCACGATGGCCCTTGCCTAAACAACAGAAAGGTTGACACTGAGCAAGATGTTCAGGATCTTCCAAAGCATCTCTATCACATTCCTCCCTTCCTCCCCCTCCTCTGCCTTCCACTTCTCCCAATTATCCCTCCGCCCCTCCGTTCACTCTCGAGTCTCAGTCTGTCATCACTCTCCAAATAGTAAGAATGATAAATACCAAAAACAATGCTGGTACTCAAGGAGATACAGAGTCCATGTTTTTTTGCTGCATTTGGATTCAAACTTTCAAGAGTCATCAGGAAAAGCATAAAAGAGTCGAGGACTAACACAAAAGTATATTTCAGATTAGAAGGAAAATTATCGATAAGCAACTCAATTTGCCCCCAAAAACAGAAATGAATAAAAGAAAGAAAGCAAAGAAAGAGAGATACTATTCGAATACGTCCCGACAAAGCATCAAAGAGAAGCATTCTCCCAGAGAGGGGTTCACCAACTGCACTTGAAATCTTTATAGCTTCTAGAGCCTGAAGGCAACCGATTACCCCAGGAACTACACAAAATATATGTGACAACAATAAGATTCCAACCACTAAGACCAACCTCCTGACTTATAGTATTAAATGTAAACAAAACTGAAAAAGGGTCTAAATAGCATACCATAAAACAGCATGCCAATATATGTTTAAGAATGATAAAAAGTACTTCCAAGAAGGCATAATATTTATTCGGAAAATCTACTGTAAAGAAATTTCATTCAGAGAACACTTCAGTAAAATGCCATGGGTAAGTTATCAAAGTTGCATAGAGACCACCGATGTGGTACTTTAGCCAAATATCAAGGATGAATAATAACAAGTGATTCCATTGCCTCCTATAAGTTAACTGATCTTCTGACATTACAACTCATAAATTGTACCTTACATCAGTTTATGTCTCTTCTGCAATTTTTCCATCTTTCAACACATTTTCTCCCCCAAACTTGACCCTGAACTCTTCATGTGTGGGGTGAATTTCAGAGGACAATTCACATGACTAAGATCCAACCTCCTTTTAACAAAACATTAGAAAATAGTCTCTTGTTTTTTCTTGAAAGACTGTGTCTCCACATGATTTACCTCAAAGTGGTACACCTCTGGACTCCAAATAGAATTTTGAATAGATCTAGAACCAGAGGATATGAGTTTCTATCACAGCTAAGTTGGCCCTGTGGATTATAGAGGGGGGAAGAGAGAAATAGAACCTGTAGGATAGATTCATTTGCCCTTAATTTTTACAAAAGGAAATTGCCTACTGTTTCCTAACTTTGGGTATGAGTTGAAGACTTCACGAGTTCCATCAGGTAAGAACAAAGACCTCCTAGTGGAAAGGAAATAACTTTCATTCCCTGTGAGGATCATAACAAATAATTCCATGTTCATTCAGGTTGTTGGACGTATGTCCATGCATCTATCAATTCTATCCATGCCAAGAGATTTCAAGGCATTCCAACTAACATAACTATGTCAGTGTAGGAAGTATATTGCTCCTTAATCCAAAAGAATAAAAAACAAAAAACAAAAAAAGAAGCTGTTCAATGCACCCCAGTTTTTATTAGTCCAGAATTAGAAGAAAAAAAATCCTCAAGATAAAGCCTTAGGAACTTGAACTTGGTTAAGCTATTAACTGTAGATAACCATATATAAATGCAGAGGGCGGTAAATCATTTCATGAGAAAGCATTTTTATCTAAGTCACTTTTATATAGACATGCGGCATGAATATGAACCCAAAAGCTCTGGAATCCATGTTGGAAAAGGGAACCCTAAATATAAAAGAGCTTGCTCATGTAACCCTGTCAATGGACTCAGTTCCACACTATATGATCCTCCTACGCATGCTCCATAATGGCATGGGCTTATCAGCTGTCCTGACATATCTTATGACATGACTCTGCACAGTGTTGCTTCAACCAATTAGTTAACATATCATAATGATCTCATGGATACAAGACAGAATTTGCTCGACCCTTAGGTCCTGGAACCCTTCAGGTCAACTACCTGTTGTGGTTAAGACTGTAAACAAGGCTAATCAAAAATTGAGACAAGATATTATTGTAGTGAAAAGGATCAAGACAATGTCCAAGATAAATGAATTACACTTAGAAGGAAAGATATATAATCTTGTCGCGGTATCTTCAAAACAGAAAGAAAGTCATGTCATTCATAATAGATCAGAGTCACTTATAAAGTTGGACCATTCTTTAGCACCCCTTCAGATTCTCAAATCCAAAGGTAGTGTATCAGCGCGCGCATTGGCTAATCTGGATCCATTTTCGGGAAGTCAACACACTCCCATTCCCTGCTCCCCAATCCTTTGGCATATGTAGCCACCCAAGTCGATAGCTCCCCCTCTCACTCCCTTTCACTCTTCTCACTCTCTTTCACATTCCACTCCTCTTTGGTAGAACGCCCAAGAGAAAGTGGGGGGATGAAACCTTAGCCAAACACTACTGAGCTACTTGCTGCATTGCGGACTATCAAAACTCCACAATGTATCAGGTTGCCTGCATAGGGTTTTACTACGGTTCCTCTACCACTCAGCACAATGGTTAAAAGTAGTGGTGCACTTTTTTCCTTTGAACTTTTTCCGTCCAAATAATGGAGCCGATATCTACTTACGTTAAAGTTGGACAGTCCAACTGTGGGATTAAATAAAATGGATTTTTTTCATTAAGTATTCCATTCGTTTACGTTGAAAATTGTGGTTATACATTCCTACATGCATTTCTAGCTTAACATACTCTTTCCCATTTTTAAATATTTATCATTTTATTTTTGTACTTTTCTAAGGTAAAAATAGGGATGATCCTTGCCAACTTGGGCTGGACAGTTAGGGATCACCTTTTTTGGGACCAATATACAACTGGCTGACCCTCTGCCCAATCCCAATCCTTTCTACCTTGGTATTAACCAACCTAACCCTCTAGGTAGAAATGGATGCCACAGAACATATGGCAATAGCTATTGCACAAAAAGTCGACCACCATTCTAACTCCTATTTGAGGAGAAGTTAGTAACTTATGCATACTGATGTTCACAGAAACCATAAGCATTTCCAAATAATGTTCACGTCATATTCAAAAGAATAGGTACTTATACGAATATTACTTGACATAGGATTGGCGATCTCGATTGACAAAAAGATTTGAGCATCAAAGTACAAAGCTACATTGATGATAATAATTATTATATATGTAAAAGGTAATACATCTTGGCAGGATCGAATGGGGATGGTCCTTCATTGCCAGTCATCTTCAGAAACCCACCAGCATGGTTCTCCTTCTGGCAGTACTCTTCTAAAAAGAAGGGGGATGGTAGGCGTAGGTAGGCAGAGCATTGTATTCTGTTGGCCAGAGAACTAGGCCAATTCTTGGGCTTCTCTTCAGCCAATGGTATCCACTACTTTGGTTCTCTAGAGATCACCACCAGGGAACCTGTAACGACCTGATCCAACCTTTGAGAGGTATTGTCCATTTTAGGCCAAGCCCGCACAATTTTATCCCTAAAAGGTACCTCCAAGTTATCTATCCAAATTCCACACACATGGCTCAACAATTCTTTTCATTTTCCAATATGGGGCTAATTTGGTTCATTCCCGCCCCAACCCCTAAACATAGTGGTGGCTCCACATTGTGGCGGCTCCACTCCAACTTACTCTGCGGGTATCCCTTTCTTACAGGTCATCCATTCCTCCTAACTGACTCGTGACTGGGCCATTATAGGCCCACCACTTTTCGTGTACTTCGTCCCCAAACTAGCCCATATCATACTACATGGGTTCCACTCTGATATCATGTTGTAATGACTCAATCCACCCTTTGTAAGTTATTGTCCGTTTTAGGCCAAATCTGTACAATTTTGTCAATAAAAGTCGCCTCATAAATTATGGATCTAAATCCCATATATATAACCCAACAACCTTTTTTATTTTTTGATATGGAACTAATCTAGTTAATTCCCACCTCAGCCCCAGACATAGTAGTGGCTCCGCATTGTGGCGACGCCACTCCGAGTTACTCTACAAGTAGCTCTTTCCTACGGGTAGCCCTTTCTCCTACTTGGCTTATGACTGAGTCACTATAGAACCTACTTTATGTCGGTGAACTGCATATCCTATGAAGTGCATAGTCATCAAACAGAAAGACTTCTAGAATCATACAGGCCTGGGTTTCTTCTAGGACATGTCCTGTGGAGAAAACCATCAGAGGCACAACTGGGGGTGCTTCTAATGCAACATGCAAAGGTTGTTAGGCATGAGGACTCCGCAATCGGGGTATTCTTCCATGAGTTTTTTGTTTCAATGATAAAGGCGATAAAGGAGATATAAGTCATTGATAGGTGCCTATGGGTCTCTTTGGTGGAAAATGGGGCTGAAGGAGCTTTTGAACAGAGCAAGTGGTCACCCAATGATAGAGAGGTGGCACAGGCGAACAGGAGGGATACTATGTTGCCAAAACATTTGAGGGTGCAGTGGAGAGATTGATTATAGCATAGGCAGTGGCGGGAGAGGAGCTTTTCAAGATCTTGTTATGGACCCTGCAGCAAGGGGTACAATCATGCCCCAAATCCATCACCGTGAAGGTGGTCCTAGCAGATCTTTCCCCCCTCCTCTGTCATGCAGATGGAGCGATGTCATTCGTGGAGGTGTTTGGAAACTTTGCCAGGAGTGTAGCAGGTGATTTACTCAGGGCCACGGCTGGCAGTTGAAATAAGGCTAAGGCCAGCATGTCCGAGTGTGTTCCCAGGGTGCTAAAGGCATAGTTGGCAGGGGAAGCTTTCTCAGTGGGGTTAAAAGGTTTCCCAAAAGCTATTATGCAGATGACACTATGATTAGGACAGCACAGCCACAAGGAGGAAAAGGATGGCACACTGAACTGCAAATTATGTGTCACTTCAGCGCCTGTAGTTTGAAGTTTCAAATCCGAGCAGACCAACTCGCAGCCAGTCAACTGGGCTTTCCTGTGGTCCACTCTGTTGGAGACTTTTTCTTTCGAGAAAAGGTGTGGATTGTACCACTTATTGAAGCATAAAAATAAGTAGTTCAGTTAAGAATTGATAGAGATGTTTCTACCAAATACACAAAAGTAAGAACAGAAACAACTCAGCAAGAGGTAACATCTTCAGCAGCAACACCTAAGATATAACAACTCCAAAAGTACAAGAAAGATAAGGATCTCTCACAGATGTTTTCAAAACAACGAATACCTCCCTCAAAAAATCACTTCGCTACTCTCCTTCCATATGCTCCAACACATCACATGGTAGAACATGCAACGCTTGATGACGAACAATTCTATGGCTTCCTGTTGTCCTGCACTCTACGCTTCACCACATGTCTTCCAAGGAGTTGAGATTAAGTTGGAATTGGAATACTTTACAGAAACTATCCCAAACAGCTCTACTGGACAAAGAATAAGCAAGTGTTCAACATCCTCCGGCCCTTCCTC
This sequence comes from Zantedeschia hybrid cultivar, assembly GCA_030544215.1. Lineage (NCBI taxonomy): Eukaryota > Viridiplantae > Streptophyta > Magnoliopsida > Alismatales > Araceae > Zantedeschia > Zantedeschia hybrid cultivar. Next base: position 4,523,299 of record JARZZO010000013.1, on the reverse strand, counting down.
ATAAAAAGAGCATAATACATCACAGTCCTGTCACCACTTTTTGCGATACATTTAAGTGATTATCCTCTTTTCGAAAACTGGCCACATAAAAGCTCTTAACTTTGATTGGACCTTTGACCTTCCACACTTCATTATGCATCTGATAAATACGAATGTCCCCTTCCAACTTATTATAAAGAGTTTTAACTGCAAATAGTACCATCTCTGAGGCCCAAATGAGTTTATTGGGTGAAGATAAGTTCAAGTGCACATTTTATAACAGTTGTAACAGTTGTTGATCTGGTCAGCTTCATGCTCCTTGAGATGTTTTCTCAGCTGTACATTTCAAATAACATGATCCCTCAGAATTTGATAACATCAATCACATAAGCCAGTGTATTCACTGCTAAAACATATATTGTTGGAATCTATTCTCGAAAGCTTCATTATCCAGCCCGATGTCATTCCAAAACATAGTCTTGTCACCCGTACCAACCTTATGTCTGATGAATCTAACTATTAGAGCACCAGCTTTCATGATTCCATGCCATATTGGAACATTAGAATAGCATTATCACATAAGCCAATTTATTCACTGCTAAGATGTATATTGTTGGAACCTATTCTCAAAAGCTTTCATTATCCAGCCCGATGTCATTCCAAAACATAGTCTTGTCACCCATACCAACCTTATGCCTGATGAATCTTACTAGTAGAGCACCAGCTTTCATGATTCCATGCCATATTGGCAACATTAGAGTAGCATTATCAGTCTGAACATAAAATTTTTGAGTGGTAGAATAGTGTTTATGTATTATTACTTTTTTTTAAGGTGGACTCTATAACAAGAGCCACAATTCATTGATAAAAGGAAGAAAAATTACAAAGTGACAGACATAAAAAAAGAAAAGAAAATGTGACTGTTCTATCAAGATGATAGAACAGACTCACAGGACAGTCAAAATAAAAGAACCCTTTTAGAACCTGTAAATAAGCCAAACCTCTGATACAATGGAGGATCCCTTTATAAGATAAATCTTTCCCATGTGGATAAGGACTGACAGAAATGACTCTGTCAAGTAACTACCAGTCCTCCTAAAGTGCCATTCTTTAATAAAGCTGATGAAGTCCTTGATAATAAGACACGGATCCCTGAAGGAGTATTTGAAATTCTATTGTTTCACTCCCTCCATATCGCCCATAGGATAGCTGGAAGACAGATATTCCAAAGTTCAGGCACCTGACAGGTCGGAAATAGAGAATTCCAGGCATGTAAGAGCGTTTGGATATTGCTGATATGATTTCCTTGTAAACCCAGGGTTCTGAAGAATATAACCCAAATAGAGTGAACAATGCCACAATTAAGGAAAACATGATCCATATCTTCACCAAAACCTCCACAGAATATACATCTGCTTCTCTTGTCCTTTGGAATCCACAACAGTCTATCTGCAGTCATGATTCTTCCCAAGGCTATCTTCCACATAAAGATCCTTATTTTAATTGGTCATGTCTTGTTCCAGATCGATCTATGCCATGTTACAGAAATTCTACCCTTCTAGTGCACCGAAATGGCAGATTTAACAGAAAATGAACCTCTATCTTCCATTTCCAAATTCTCTTATCCAGTATTCCAGGCCTCAAGCAAAACTGTTGAGTAATAGACAGCAGGTACATCAGTTCTTCCAACTCTGAATCCATCATTCCTATAGAAATGAAAATCCCAGCTCCCTTGATTACCAGGAGAAGACCATAGCTCACTGATACAAGCATCGGTATCAGCTGAAGTCATATACAAAGAAGGAAACCTGTTCATAAGCACCCTGCCATCTGTCCAAACATCTTCACAAAATCTAGTAGATACTCCATTCCCTACCTCAATAGTGGATGAACTTAAGAAAAAATCTAAGTTAGCCATTATGTCTCCACACAGATGACATTTGAGAGAAATTATGTCCTTCCAGTGACCACTTTGTTTGATTCTGAAAATACTTGGATCTGACCGCCCTCACCCATAAATTATGGTCTTCTCTTCCCAATCTCCACAGCCATTTAATGAGAAGAGCCCTATTGATGAGATCAATAGATATCAAACCAACCCCTCCTTCCTCCTTGGATCTGCACACATATTTCCATGCAATAGGATAAACCCCGTTAGATTTAGGACCCTTGCCTTTCCAAAAAAAGTCAGCTCGAATGGATTCTATCCTTTGGCACACTCCTTTTGGGATTTTGAAAATAGAGAGAGAGCAGATAGCCAGGTTAGAAAGTACTACTTTGGAAAGAATCCATTTTCCACCAGCTGAGAGAAGATTCCCCTTCCATCCCTCCACTTTATCTTCAAATTTCTTAATTAGGAAGTTCCAGTCTGAGATTTTAGGGCTGTTTCCTTATAGAGGAAGGCCTAAGTATTTAACGGGGACAGAACCCCAGCCAGTAGCCATCACCTCCTCAATGAAAACCTTCTTATCTTCCGGCACACGTAGGCCAACTAATTTACTTTTATGAAAATTAGCCTTCAAACATGTAGCTGCCTCAAGAAGCTTAATAAGAAACTTCAAATAGAAACACCTGGCACTGTTCTTTATTTCCTTATTCTCCATCGGTCTTAGCGCTCCAAGCCTTCATCTTTTGACTAAGAAATTTAATTTTGTTTGAGAAGTTGATACATGCATACTTGCTTCCCGGGGCTTCCTTCCACCATTCTTTAACTAATTCAGCAAAATGATCATGCCTGGTCCAAGCTCTCTCAATTTTGAATAATCTTGTCTTGTTCTTCTTACCAGATTCAGTGTCCACCATCAATGGGATGTGATTGACACCACACTTGGTAAAGCCTTTGCTGAAGAACAAGGAAATAAAGGCTGCCATTCCCCTGTGAAAAAGATCCTATCCAATTTGGATTTTGCAACTTTGTTAGACCAGGTGAACTGCAGGGAGGGAGGCTCCACCTCTATCAAAGCTGCATAAGAAATCCAAGATTGGAACAATTCCTTTTCCTTGGTCCAAGTGTTACGATTAGATCGTTCCCCAGGCTGCCTAACTGCGTTGAAATCTCCGGCTACACACCATACCTGATCTTCTGCCAAAAGGAGCTCATCAAAAAGGATTGTTTGCCTTCCTCCTCCACTGGGCCATAGATCCCTGTAAAGGTCCAAAGATAACCCTTCCCAACATGAAGGAAGTCCACAGAAATTGTATATTTTCCGATTCTGAACTGATAGGAGAGAACTGTAAGTCATCCCACATAAGAAGAATGCCACCCTTCCATCCCTCAGCCGGTTTGAATTGGAATCCTTGTAACCTTTTTCCTCCCAATTTGGATAAGAATTCCAAGGATATATCAGACATCTTGGTTCCATGTAAGCAAATAAAATCTAATATTTCTCTGTAGGAGATAGCATACACCTCTCTCACTTTTCTACTACCATCGAGCCCCCAAATGTTCCAGCTGAGCATCTTCATAAAGACTGAATCTTGATTCCCTTCCCATTGGCCCTCCTCAACCTGAGATTATCAACCTGAGCATTGTTTCTGAGGAAGGACAGTTCCCTCTTCCCAATCTTCAAACCTCCACCATTTCCTCTCTTAACATTGGTCAGAGAAAGATCAAGCTCCTTCCTCAGCTTCTTCATATGTAACGGTGTACAGAGCTGACCTTGCTCCTCTAGAAGACAGGACCACAGCTCATTGTTTGCCCCCAAGGAAACAACATAACTCCCAGAAACCTCCTCCGAAGGCTGTGTGGGTACGACAAGCAAGGAAGATTTCTCTGTGCACGGACTCACATTCAAACCTTCCCATTCGCCCTCGGCAAGGAGCCTCTTACAAACAGGGTCACTGTACTTGTCCTTTTGAGGGTATCCCATGCTACCAAAACCCTCAATACAACTAGCCGGAGAGGAAGGAGAAGCGAGGTCACCGCCAATGTCCTCAACAGTGTAGAGGACAGCCCGTGAAAGTAACACCTGGTCACTGTCGAGCAGAGCAGCAGCAGGAGCATTGCGAGGAGGAAGACGAACAGTGCCCCCTCCAGCCGGATCGTGATTCAGCCCAACTGGTTCGACCGAAGTCGAAAGAGGCTGCCGGCTCGGGACAGACTTAGCAATCCGGTCCGAAGCTTCAGGGCGGTTCATTTTTAAGTCACGATCCGACCCGTAGGGGGCCCTAATGGGTCATATCGTGTAAGACCCCATAAAAATTTAAGGACATATTTATAAATTCTTAAAAAGCATAAATGCAGTTATTACAAATTTAAGGTCTATAATGCCATGGACTATTTTTATAGGATCTTAAGTGATTTTTAAAGTTTCTAAAAGTATCCTTAAATAGCCAAAAAAGGACCTTTATCAATTACTTAGTGAAGAAGGATGGGTGCATATACAATTATTTAAAAAGAATAGGTAGAACAGAGATTATTTAGCCCTTAAATCACCCCCTGCCATCTCATCGCGCCACCTTGCCCCTTCCACTACCTTCCTCCCTTTTTCCACCAGCCACTTGTCCCCTCCCTCCACCACATCTTTTCCATGCCACCGCCTCCTCCTTCTATAAAAGGGCGGCAAGGGGAGCTGGCAAGGGGCAGCCAATAGGGGTAGGGGGAAAAGGGAGGGGGAAGAGAGAGAAGGAGAAAGAGGGAGAGTGAGTGAGAAAGAGAGTGAAAGGGGGAAGAAGGGAAGAGAGGAACAGCCAGCGGCAAGCCAGCAGTGGTCCGGTGGCAGCGTGGCGGCAGAGTTCGGCAAGGCGTCAGCATCAGCCCTCCTAGTAAAAGGTAAGGTGATACTACCTACTGTTATCTTTCATTTTGGGATTTTTGAACTTTAAAATTGGATTAAATCTAAGACAGATATAAGAGGAGAGCCTGCCGAATTAAACTCTTAATAGAGAATAGTCATGGCATGATTTAAAAGCATGATTTCGCATTTAGCTTTTATGATAATGAGTTGTTAAGTGCATGCATGTGAACCGTAAGGTATGACGAATTCAAGATGTTTATATAGTTGTAAAACATTGTGGGAATTTCCTATTGTGGAAATAATGGATAAGGAAGGATGGACCGAGTCCATCTAAAACTCTTGTAAACTACAAAGGGGAAAAGTCTTGAAAGCTATGATAAGCTATATGGTATAATGTATGCATATACATATATACATATATATATATATATATATATATCCTAAATTATAACGATCAAGAAAGACTTGATGGCTATGATGACACAAAAAATGAACAATAATGATTTTAAAATAATTTCACGACAATAATGACCCTATAAAAAAATAGAAATAATGTTAAGGAAAGAAATGAAACAAGGCATAGAAGCCTTATATGATAATGACAATGAGACAAAGGTATGGCAGTCTTATATATTAATAATGAATTTTTATAGATTTGATGATCGATGATTTCTACGATGATTTATCTTTTTATAAGAAAAGAAGTAACATCATTGTTATCGGGACGATGTTACGCCTCCCAGAGATAAGGTGGTATACGGAAAGATTCCTAATAGATATGTCCGAGGCATGGAGCATCCTAGGCTTGGGACCTCAGTGGACTAAACCTCTCTAATAGATACGTCCGAGGTACGGAGCATCCCAAGTTTGGGACTTTGGTGGATTAAAGATCCTTAATAGATATGTCCGAAGCATGGAGCATCCCACTTTGGTTAAGGTACCAGAGTCCAGGTCTGGAACCTTGGCGGGTAGAGGACGAATGATGCGGGACAGCAAGGGGGGTAGATCGGAAGTAGGAGGAAGAGAGGGGTTGGAGGAGAAGAAGACTAGGGTTCCCGTCCCGTCTCGGGAGAAAACACGCAGCGGCGGCTCTTCATTTCAAAAATCTTCTTCAATACTTTCCCCCGAGGGGATACAGGACAATATATAGACTCCTCAAAGAAACCCTAATAGGAAAATTACTAAACTACCCCTAGGACTCCGAAAATAGCTAAAAAACATGTGAAAATTACAGATAAAATAAAAGACTCCAAATGGGCCCTTAATGGGCCAAATAAACTGCACATTGGACCTTTGACTCCATTCCAGCCGTTCCTGGATCCCCATCATTCTCCCCTGGTTCGAAAAAATTCATCCTCAAATTTTAAAGTAGGCTAGAATAAATATGCGGACGACTGGGTTTTCTGGAGGAATCTCCAAGTAGAGAATCATATCAACACTCACAAACTGATCTGCTGCACGTGAATCATAAAAGGCCTGCCATATCATGTCCACTGGAGACGGTAGCAAATCATACGGGCCATCGCGTAGAGTAGCAATCATCACACTCTCAGTAAGTTTTGGTCGAAGCTGTGAGTCAGCAAAGATATCATCAGCAATAAAATCTAATTCTGCCTCAGCAAATAACTCCTGATCCCATGAGATAATATGAACTGGTGCATCATCAAGTAGGCCATAGCTAAATACATCTTCAGAGAGACGATTCAATCCTGACCGTCTAAACAATGCGTGATCCCAGCTGTCAACCATATATCTGACATCAACCTCGAACACTGTATCATCGATCATATGTAGTCCTGATACCATGAATAAGTCGTGATCCCAACCAGTAACAGGTGATGGTTTAACTTTAGCACAATAGGTTAAATACAGTTGTTGAAACCTCTCTCGATCCTGATAAGTGGCATTGAGAATAAGAAAGGGTGTCTGGTATCCCTCAGGTCATATAAGACAATCTCGTCCAGTATGATCAATCACAACTTGCCGCTCGTCTATCCATTCTTTACCCAAACTGATATATGAGTCATAGGGTATAATCTTGCACCATGCATCATCATAATACCTGATGGATATGGAAGTACTTTTGCTCTTTAAGAGATGGAAAAATGGCACACAGACTCGGTCTCCAGAGATAATTACGTAGTTCGTGTGGGAGATAGAATCCACAATAGATTGTGGAATAACATTACCGAACGAAGTTGCCTCAAGATACACCCTAGCTTTCACAAAATTGGATAGCTCTACCTCAAAACTAAAATCCAAGATGAGAAAACATACCACTGGCTAAAGAATTGATGGACAAAGTCCGCCTCACTGCAAGGATGTCAACGGTACGATCGGCACAAGAATCGGAGCTCAAATCATTATCCTCGAAATGCGTGCAAAAGTGGCACGCAAAACGAGGTAAGCGGGCACTAGCTACTGCAAAATCTGTGCGCTGGGATGCTGGCACGCAAATCAAGGCAGTTGAGGTTGGCCTCTGGATGCACGATCAAGGGTCCTCGATATGCGTGCAGAAGCAGCACACAAAACGAGATAAATATGGGGTACAGCACACTGGATCTGCTCTTGCCTCGTCGAGACGAATCCGACGGCGCGAACGATGCTCAAATCGGAGCCCGGAAAGACCTCGAACGGCGAGCCAGAGTGCTCTCGTAATGCGTGCAAGTACGGCACATGAAACAAGACACTGCTGTCAGGCGGAACGTACACCGAGGTCGGCCTTGCCGATACGAACCCAACGGCGCTAACGGCACGCAAATCAGAGCACAGACGAGTTCTCGGCGATGGCGGTGCAGCAGGACCCTTAATGCACCACCTGTGCACTGTAGCAAACCCAGGGGGACCCTGACTAGGACCAAGAGTGGACCTCTGGCTCGGTTTGAATCAATCTGGCTCGAACCCGGTTCAAACTGGGCTGCGGTCTGGGTGAGGATCAGTGAGATGGCTCGGGCCGCTCGATCGGACCGGGTTTAGGTTGACCCGGTTTGACCCGGCCCCGACTTAAAGGGCACGGGCCCGTCTCTCCCTCCTCTCCCCTTTCCTCCAACCCTAACAAGGGACACACAGATAGCACGAAGGAGATGGAGATGGCGGCGCGGGCTGTGCCGACGGATCGGGCGGCGCCGGCAGACGAAGACGGCGTCGGCGAGCGGAGACGGTGCCGGCGGCGGTGACTACCGTCAGCGACGGTGACGGCGTTGCCGTCTACAGGCGATGTGCACCGGGGAGAAGGGGAAGGGGCGCTCCGACAAGCCCCTCCACTACAAGGGATCGACCTTTAACCGTGTGATCCCGCAGTTCTTGTGCCAAGGCGGGGACTTCACCGCCGGAAACGGCACCGGGGAAGTCAATCTACAGATCCAAGCTCGAGGATGAGAACTTTGTGAAGAAGCACACCTGGTCGGGGATTCTGTCCATGGCGAACGCCGGTCCCGGGAACGGCAGTGGTCCAAACCCTGGCGGGGCTGGGCGATGACGACGACGACTTCGGTGGAGCCTAGCAACGGCGGCGGCAGCGCACAGGTGTTCCGGCTACTCTCTCTTCTCTCCTTCCTCTTTCTTGTTCTCTCCGAAGAACCCGACAGAGAGGGAATTGAGCGGGAGAGAGAGAGGCGACTGGGTGTGGGGATATGGCACTGTTTACGGAACAGTGTGTGAACAACAGGGTAGCATGGTGAGGGATCAAAATTGGGCTCTGATACCAAATTGATGCGGGACAGTAGGGGGGGTAGACCGGAAGTAGGAGGAAGAGAGGGGTTGGAGGAGAAGAAGACTAGGGTTCCCGTCCCGTCTCAGGAGAAAACACGCAGCGGCGGCTCTTCATTTTAAAAATCTTCTTCAATGCTTTCCCACGAGGGGATACATGACAATATATAGACTCCTCAAAGAAACCCTAATAAAAAAATTACTAAACTACCCCTAGGACTCCGAAAATAGCTAAAAAACATGTGAAAATTACAGATAAAATAAAAGACTCCAAATGGACCCCTAATGGGCCAAATAAACTACACATTGGACCTTTGACTCCATTCCAGCCGTTCATGGATCCCCATCAACGGATATCTTACTTAAGTACGCTCATAGGCTGGAGTATGGACGCTGCAGTAGGAGTGAGTGAGTACACTGCAGACCCAGCTTCGCCCTTTCTAGCCTCCCCAGTTGGTTTTCGAAGACCTACTGGGCTGGGTAGACTGTAACGATAGTAGGTGCAGATAGGGGATGGCCTACTTACCATTACGATATGTTAGTTAATGGTTATCCTATCACTTCTGGTCAAAAGATGAGTCGTCTTATGAATATACGACTGCTAAAAGATTATGTTTTAGAAGTAAAATCGATCTAGTTAAGATTATAAGATAAATGACCGACCAGGTGAAAGATTAATGAATGAATAAAACGACTCAAATCCTGAGACCTTGTGTCGATGACTTGCGATAAGTATATTTATACTTTCCATGTTAGTATAAATTACCACTGAGAAGAAAGAATATAAGAAAATGTATAATTGTTATCATCCCGTTAAATATTTTTCGCTTCAGTTTCACGCTATTTTTACGATGCATGCATTTCATACATGTGCAGGAAATATATATGAATATCCTATATGTCTTAAGATAACTGGTTGTGCATGAATTGCATATAGGTCATATTATAATAAGTATGAACATGCAAGTGCGTCATGAGTGAACAGGATGGTGCACGCGGAATATCAGTAGGGATGTAAATGATCCCTACTGAGAATTCAGTTTTCGGGTTCATATAAAAGATATAAATGATATTTTTCAAGACTTGATTTTAAAGATGGAAGCAACTTAGGACATGACTCGCGAAGTCCTAATAGGTATGGCCAGTTAAATTGTGGGATATGTGAGTTGTTTTCCTTATTTTCATTGTCGTACAATGGACATAGATTGTTCATTATTCTTTTACATCTACACTTCTTATTATTTTGTTTTACATTTGTACACCTATCAGATGTCTGTAAGAGGAACCGTTACAGATGGTATCAGAGCAGGTCTAGTAGTACATGCACAACAGTAAAACAAAGTGATAAAATGATTAATTCATGTCCTGAGTACGACCGCTGCATATTCCAACTGGTCATTACATGTAATCAAATACAATAACTCAATATGGTAGATGTTGATGATATTATAGTGTGTAATCTCAAATAGTAGAAAGATTTATGACAGTAGGTGTATATCCTTTGGGTAAGCAGCTTATGAAAGACAAAGAAAAGAGACAATGGTAATAAGTTAGGGTTTTAATAGGGCAAGGTGTTTAAGAGAAGAGGGATCTTTATTTGATTAGGGTGAGAAGACCTCATTGGCCGTCCTAATGAAGGGAAAATTAACAACAATGGCCTACCATGCTAATAGATAAGTGAAAGTAACCTATGAAAAAAAAATGGTGAGAGTCTATAGTTGGGCAATGTTTGGAAGTACGAATAAGAAAATGAGATGGGAATTATACATAGCAGGCTGGGCATATAGGATAAGAGTTGCATTAGACTACAGCCTGAAGAAATTCTGAATAAAGGATGAAAGTGTTTTGACCGAACATAGTGATTCTTGTCCTTACTGGGAAGCAGAGTGAATAGGAATTATGGTGATTAAGGCTAAGGATAGATTTTTTAACAAATCAAATCTGTTCAAAGGCAAAGCAATCTTAACAAATTTCTTATTATATGGGAAATGAATAATGATTATTCTTAATTCTAATGAATGATTGTTTACAAATAAAGTGACCTCTAAGAATGAGTGGGTTTTTCCCAGAAAACATGCATTACCTCAAATAGATTTCTCTCTCTAATCAATGGGGTGCTAGAGCCTACTTCCACAATAGTCATGGACCATGGTCTCCACCTGGGAGACCCCTTATCACCACTTCTTTTTGTCTTGGTGGCCCATGTTGACCAAGATATGGTATTTTGCTGAGACCTTGGGCACATTGTCAAATTCTCAAACTTATGCAAGGGCACCTCAGGTTATTCACTTGCAATACGCTCTAATGATTACCATCTTCTTTATCTATGATGACTTGAGACAGCCTTTTGCCATCAACTTATGTTTGAGCTTCTAAAGGAGGTATGTGGGCTGAGATTAACTGTGAGAAAAATAGAATGATGGTGCTGCATCTATTAGGAGGGTTGCTATGTTCATGCAATGTGACATTGGAGAGTTACCTTTTCCCTATTTGGGTATCCCTTTGACTACAAGGTCCTTACACTCACTCCGCTAATTGGGTGAGCATTGACAAATTTGAATCTAGGCCAGCAGGATGGAAAGATAGGGTCCTCTCATATGGATGGCAGATGGTGCTTTGTCAACCTGTTTTGGACAGCCTTCCTATTTGTTACTTGTCAATCTTCAGGATCCCAAAGTTCATAGCTAAGCTGTTGGAGACTTTAAAAGTTCAATGTAGATTCTTCTGGCATGGATATGAGCAGAAAAGTAGGGGGTAGTATGACAACAATTGGAGCAAGATATGCCGCAGCGAGAAGGATAGGTGGCTTGGCATCAAGAGTATTAGAGACTTCAATCCAAAGATGGCAGTACCGGTAGCGGTACAGGTATCGGTGGGTACCGGTACCGGTACGTACCGGTCCAGTACCGGCCGGTATCGGCACGGTACCGGTCGGTACCGGCCCAAAACCAGTCCGGTACCGGCCCGGTACCCACGGTACCGGTGCCGGCCGATACCGGTACGTGCCGGTATCGGCCGGTACTGCCATCCATGCTTCAATCTGGCTTTTCTTGCCAAATGGATTTGGAAAATTTGAACTGCGGAGGGGGTTTACAGCTGCACATGATTCAACATAAATACTATAGGGTTAATTTCACATTAACCATCCTTACATGCAAAATATCATAAATGCCACTCTTACTTACACAATATCATACAAACCCTTACTATATGCTTATATTATCATAAATACCATCGTCGTTACCTGCCTTCCACTTAACTAAACCATACATGGGTAACCAGAGGTGGAAAAATCTTATGTGCCCCTTGATTAACTCTCTCTCTCTCTCTCTCTCTCTCTCTCTCTCTATATATATATATATATATATATATATATAGCAAGTGCTCTGACAGCACAATAGGATCTCTGGTTCCCGGCCGTGATGGGTGCTCAAGCAGCACGATCAGATCTCGTGTTTCTGACAGGTGACAGGGGAGGTTGACGGCGAGGTCCTCTACTAGTCTGCTTGAGCCTAGAACTGGGTTGGCCTCCATTTCCCCCCTCCATAACCATAGGGAAGTGGCTCATAGGGCTCAGGGCGGCGGTGCCGGTGTTGCTCGCCTTCCACACAGCATCCGTGCTAGTGTTGGCGGACCACAGCATGAAGCTTCGGAGATATGTGCCAGCAGCGAACGTCTAGGAGGCAGAGCCCAACAAGCACATGCTCGTGCATTTCCTATGGCAGCCTAATGAGTCCTCCTACCAGCATGTTTGGCCAATAAGCTTTGCCCACCATAAGCTTCGATTTTTCAGTGTTTTTGGGGGTTTTGCTATGGCTAATGTGATGATGGTGGAGGTAGGACTGGGGAAAACATAGACTTTGGGTGGTGGATTGTGGTGGGCAGCATCATCGGTTTCAATGCCAAGTCCTCCATGGCCATCTCCAAATGTAGGCAAGGGGGATTTCTGCACTTCGTCTATCTCGGAGAGAGTCTAGATAGGTTGAGGAAGGATGGGGCATTTCTATCCTCTATCGTCATCATTTTGCCCCCACCCAATGCCGTTGGAGGCAGCGGAGACAACATTGCAGGGTGGCATACCGGAGAAGGATAGGTTCATGCTCTCTCTCTCTCTCTCTCTCTCTAGGATGAGGAAGGTCGGTATGTTCATGCCTCCGTCACACTCGCTCCACCCGACCGGAAGCAGTGAGGATGACATCGGAGGTGGCGTGCCGGAGAAGGATGGTTTCATGTTGCGTCGGAGGCGGCGGCCACCAAGGAGCGTGCTAGAGGACAGGTTTGTGCTCCCCTTTCTCTCTCTCTCTCTCTCTCTCTCTCTCTCTCTCTCTCTCTCTCTCTATGTGTGTGTGTAAAAGAGGTATTTTGGTAATGTTTCGCTTCCCCCACCTATTTGCTGTTATGTTTAACAGCTATGGGGAATTTTCTTGGCATATACGGACAATTGTGAATGGATATTAACTCTAATGGCATATTTGATACTATATTGATATAACAATAGTATATATGATATTGTGCAAGTAAGAGTGGCATATGATATTTTGCATGTAAGGATGGCTAATATGAAATCAACCCAAGACTATAAGAGGTTCATGCTATGTGAGATTACACCTAGATGTACGAACAACATCTCTCCTGTTTGGAGCACTATTCCACAAACCAAGGAGTTGATGTTGTTAGGCATTCAGGTACTGCTTGGAGATGGGTGGCATTCCTACTTCTCGGAGGATAGGTGGTGTACACACTTCTCTTTGTATTGTAGGAGAAATTCCAAACATCAACAAGATGTGCTTTATCCCCTTAACTATGATGGCCCAAAGTTTTTATGGCACGGCTGCTGGGGGAGATGGACAATACTTTGGATCTGCAAGAAGAGGAAATCCATGTATCGACGGAACTCTTGGAACTTATCCAAGAACAGTGTGTATTTTCCCAGAGACCAGATTATTAGATGTGGAGATAATGGCAAGTTCTCAGTCAGAACGGCCCACTCTTTCATTCATGATGGGTGAACTAGATTTCCATTCTTAAAACATTTTGGACTCCGTGCTACATTGTAGGTGATCTTGAATGAAAGAAATACAAGGATCTTTACATGGAAGACAAGGGCAGTTAAGAGGTAAGCCTCTTTCATTTGTGACAACGTTTGAGAATGAACCATGCTGCTTAGCAATGTAAATGAGACTCGATGATCTTTTTTTGGGTGTCTTTTGAGGAGATACAGAGGGATTTTGAAGGGCTTTCTCTTCCTATACTTGTAATTTCCCATTTCATTAATGAATTTTGTGGTACCATCCGCTTTAATGTAGTTCATCTATAGTATTATGTATTCACAGATAACTACCATGTATCAAGACTTGCACCATCCCAATGTTGCTCATCACTAAGTGTATGCATCTGGGCAATGCCTGCTTTAACGAATTCAACTCTTTTTTATTTTGGTTTACTTTTGGTGGTATCAGATTAAGGGTCTGTGATTATCCATCATTCAACTTCCCACTTCTGCTCGTCTCCCTTGTAAACATTGCAGCAGATGTTAAAGGTTGAGACTTGAGAACAGCCATAGTTTTTCCTTTTTTCCGAGTGAATGGTACCACATTTTCGAAGAACCATCAAGGTTACAATTTTATCCATATTTTGGCTGAACAGAGGTCTATATCATCAGCAAATTGCAAGTCTGTAATCTACATATTATCTCCTCACCACCCAATGCCTTAAATCAGCCTCTGATTCTTGACCCTGTCTCCCATCATATTCGATACCTGCAGCACCTATACAAAGAACAAGGGGGGATAATGGATCTCACTGCCTCAGTCCCTAAGAATCATCAAAAAGTCCGCTTGGGCTCCAATTCACCAAACCTAGCAGTCAAAGTGCAATGCCTAAGCCATGTAAATCATTTTTCTTCAAACCCCATAAGCCTCAAAATTCTGAATAAACAGTTCCACCACTTCACCATATCATAAGCATTTTAAATATCATGATTGAAAGATAACACATCCTCCACATATTCACCTTTGGATAGTGTATACCCTAACATGCAGACATATAGTTATCCAAGACGAATCTTCCCAGTGTGAATGCTGACTGGCTAATACCTTCAATACCCCATCTTACCCTCTTGGTCTAGTGATTTCTTATAGAAATCATTTAACATCCTCAGGGATCAATGTGATAAATGGTAAGTACACATACTGAAGTGTTGCTCTCAAATTCCTTCAATGCTCCAATCAAATTCCTTCAATACAGTGATTTTCCTGCTTTCATACTGTATTATCTGTAGAACCCGACCTTTGTCAATAGGCCAAAGCCACTGGACTTGATTTTCAGCTTCATCTCTCAAAATAATCATTGGTCACTTGAGGTCTCCAACAATAATCTTCTTTGAAAAGCTTCTGGTTAACTCCACAATTGCTGTTTCTATTTGGTCTTCAATTCTTAACATCCTTTTTCATTCCACCGGACACTGCATATGACATAAGCCCCCCACCCCCCGGGCCATTTATTAGCACTTTTCTGTGCACAAACATGCCTCGAGGAGGAAGTCAAGGAAACAGTTCCCTGTAATGGTCGATTGCATCCTGATTAAGGTGGTGACCTTCAACCCAACAAAGAGGAAAGTGGGTTCATGTAAGCCTACCCAGGTGTGGTGAAGCCCCAAAATCCCGTAATCACCAAGTATTGCTACAGGTCAACATTGTCAAGGATACCAACCATCCCTTCCCCCATCCAAAACCCTTTGTCCATCTTCCTGATTCAACAGTGGACTAGCAGCAACAGTTGCAAGGGGAGACAGCTAAACTCACCAATAAATCAGGCCAGAGAACTCTAATGCAGCAGAGTTAGTAAAGGAAAAGAAACGTTTTCTGACAAATTGGAGCAATGAAGAACTAGCTGAGAAAGCAGCAATGAAGTTTCATAGGGCAACAAGTCAGACAACAATGAAATTTCTCATAAATGCACGGAAGGGCAAAGAGACCTGCAAAGGTCATTGAAGGTTTCCTGCAGTAAACAGCCAGACAAGAAGGATGCAATATGTAGATCACAGAGGAGAGAATATTCATTCAACAATTTCTTCTTGGAACAGCAAACATAACAAGAAGTTTACTTAGTTGCCAGCAGAGATTTGAGATTCTATTTAACTTACGGAATGCGATCATTGTGGCTTGTCTTTGAATTTTCATCCTTATGTTTAAGGCATTTCAAACTCCCAGTGGAAATTGCTCTACACTGGGGAAGTAGAGATGCAATTTTGTACTTTTCTTCCTAAATAAAGTTGCCTTGTACTGTTTGCAATATCGTTGGGGAGTGAGTTTGCTGTTGCTTTTCCTTTTTTGTTTTGTCCTGTAGTTTTGAGGCATAGTCCAGGGTAAGTAATCTCTGCCCCCTCACTCAGTTGCACAAATGATATTTATTCTATATAAAATTGGTAGCACAATCCACATTACTTTCAGTAAAAAAATGTCTAGGCAGAAGCATGTTCTAGCCAGAAGAAAGAAGAGATTCCCTAGATGTAAACAAGAAAATAATTTAGAATTCCTGGGATGATATCTTGGCAAAGTTCAAATCTTTAATCATAAAGTAACCATTAGATAGATTAAATACAATCTACAAGTTTGTTGGAGTGTTAATTATGATGCCATGTCAGAACAATAATTGATAAGAAAAGGAGAAAAAATAGTGGCATAAATCACCATGAAGCCTATTATAACTAACCTACATGTCTTGGAGCAGTTGGTAAATACTGCTCACCTCAACCAACAGAGACGGCCAGATCAAACAGTGTCATGGAACTAAAAGGATAAGGGAGGGTCACAGGTGCCCTGCCACCAGGATATCTACTCTAGAGAAAAAATAGTGCAGATTGTAATTAAATGCACATTTGCCATGCTATTGTGTATTACATCATCTACAAGGACTGAATGTTCATTCTGATTCATAAGTTAACACATATAAATAAACCCCAGAATGGCACTTACCAACACCAAGAACTCCACTGTCAGAACACCTCTGGCATGCTGCTGTAGGTGGTGGTGTTGGAAAAAGGCACCGATAACATGGACCTCCATTATAATGGTAAACAGTGAGCTGCATGTAAGAAATAATGCCAGTGCCATTATTTAAAAGAAAATTTACAAAAAGAATAATAAACTCTTTTCTCAAACACTCAAAGGACTCAAAAAAATTATAATGCAAGAAAGAGTATCAATTCATCAAACTGGTAATTTGAAATTTTTAATTTGAGCCAGGAATCCACCTGCCCTTCCAAGCCTAGTGCTGCACCTGATACAAGAGGCTGCAAGTTAAAGAAGAAATTAGTTAGAAAATGGTGGAAACCATAAGGAACCAAAACAGACTAGACTCAGTTAAATTGCATGCATGCATTAACAGAAAAAGAATAAGAATTACTTAGTAGAGAGCATGCTTAAAAACTCAGATTTGTAATTGGAACAGGCAAGGATGATTTGAGGATGTAGTTCTGGCTCAGGATAAGAACTTACAAGTTCAGGCTAATTCAGACCAGCTCAGGATATAATCTTGAGCCTGCTGATGAATACATCCAATCTCACTGCTTTTCCCCCCAAGGGTTACATATCCTAATATTGTGTAATTTCATGTTAGAACACTTCACAGAACTTAGTCCCTCCCAAGATGAAGGAGAGGGGCAGTATGCTTCATGACAAATAGCAAGGAAGGGCAAACTCGGGGATCGGACAATCTCACTGCTTTTCCCCCCAAGGGTTACATATCCTAATATTGTGTAATTTCATGTTAGAACACTTCACAGAACTTAGTCCCTCCCAAGATGAAGGAGAGGGGCAGTATGCTTCATGACAAATAGCAAGGAAGGCAAACTCGGGGATCGGACTCGGATCGGTCCGGGTCTGGACCGATCGGATCGGCTAATCTGATCTGGTCCAGATCCCCACTTTCTTTTTAAAAAAAGGTTAAAATTTTTAAAAAGAATCATGAAAAAAATCATTAAAAAATAAAAAACTCACAAGTTTCTTAAAGTTAATAATATACATGACACATGTGGTATATGAGTGATGAAACTCAATCATTCTCATCAAAATCATCAGAAGAAAGAAAAGACTCATCATCATATCTATCAAATCTAACTCAATCTAGGTAGGAGGTAAGATATGCGGTTATCTCTGAGTACATCTAACCATCTGAACAAATGATAATATGTGCAGAGCAGTAGATGAAATATGAAACTCTAAAAAGAATACTCGCACAACATCCACAATCTCCATCCTAGATCCTCCCGCTGACGTAGATGAAGATGGATGCGCTGGTGATGTAGGTGATCTAGTTGTCGGTTGTCCACATATTGTACTAGATGATCTTTTGTCTTGACGTAGAAACCTCTGGAACTATACACATACATTATGTGGGACTGAAGGATATGAGATGCTATCTCTACGTATCCCCACAAGATGCTCTGCGAAACGATAGATCCTGCTAACAAGATGTCCGCAATAAAGACAATGGATATGTCGATCTCCTAGGACTGTATACCCATGGTCCCATGCTGGATAATGTCGCCTACGTGACATCGACAAAAGAAGAATTAATAGAATTATCCGATCCAATCCCTTCAAAAAAATTTAAAAAAAAATAAAGTAACTCTACCTTGATTTCTTCAATTGAGACTATTTTATTTTTTCTTTAGTAATTGGTCTCCCTATAAGACACACTCTCTCTCTCTATCTTTCATCCCTTATATTTTCTTTCTCTTATTTTTTTTTTACTCTTATATACATTATATTAACAATTCTCAGTAGTAAATAAAAAAAATAAGTTTACTATGTTGTCTCAGAGAATAATTAAGAAATGTACACCACTCCTTTTTTCTTTTGAGAATTATTTAATTTTGAATGCAAATGACAATAAAGATACTAAATATTTTTGTTGATAACAGGAATCAGTATCCTCATTATCATTTATATCCAAAACTGAGTCACCCTCAAAAAAAAAAGAATAGTGCACATTTCTTAATTTTCTTCCAAACCACAACTCGATAAACTTATAGATTTTAATTATTATTGAGGACTATTAATACTAATGTATCTAAGGGAAGAAAAAAAATAAGAGAGCAAACTTTAGAGAGATTGTTAGAGAGAGAGAGTGTGATAGAAAGACAACTTATTAAAAAACACTCCTTGAACCATCCACCCGATCATTATAGAATACTAGAATGTCATTTAGAAAGAGGGAGAGAAATACTAGATAGAAAAGATTAGAAAGAGGAAGGGAAAGAAATATTAAGTAGATAAAATGTAAAAACATTAGAGAGAGGGAGTGAAATATAATAATAGTATTATCGAATTATTATACATTAGATATAAAAAAAAACTTAGAGAGAGAGAGAGAGAGAGAGAATTGAGGAATTGAGTTGGTAGGGATGGGGGAGGACCTTGGGGGTTTTTATAAGGCCCCCAAGGCCCTTGCTAGCCATTGGGCTCGTTCCCAACAGCCAGCTGCGAACTAGCCACTTTACAACGGCTAGTTTGCAGCTAGCCGTTAGGCTACAGATCGGACAAACCGAACCGATCTCAAGCCCCCACCCCCCGTTCCCTAATCAGATCGGCCGATCCGATCCGATCCTCGCCGATTCTACCTTTCTTGCTAAATAGCATCTTACTCGATATGAAGGGTGGAAGTTTGGATTTATTGCTTTTCAACTGTGATTCCATGTATATTGATCAAATTTGTGCACAGACATATCCATACATTTATGTAATTAAGACATCATGAAATTGTGAAACTACAGAAAATATAAAAAAAAATAACTATAATTATACATAAAATCAAAAGAGTAAAATCAAAAGAGAAAAGGGTGTAATTATAGTGGGAGATCATGTAAGCGTATAAAGGAAGCTTAGCATAGCAAGAGGATGACTGATTAGTCAATCAGAGTGGCAGTTCCCTTTTCTTTTTGTCTGCACTATCCTCATCCCCTACAATATTTTTCCTTCACTGGTACTTTTTTTTGCCTTCAATCAATGACCTGTACTCCCAGGTTGTAAGGGACAGTGTGGTGGGCAACCCCAATATGGGTCCTTTTGAACTCACTGTTGCTCTTTGTTTTTGTCTGAGAAACAGGTTGGGGTCATCCACAAGCCTTTTTGGCATAGTTTTCCAACTCAATATGACCCATAATGACTCATACAAGTCCTACCAGTTTTTGGGGTTTACGAGGGTACCGAGTCATACCATCTTTACGATCCGAATCGATTCTCAGAGAAAATGAGGCATACCAATCAAACGATAATAACCATCCTTTCTGGTATTAACTTTCAATGTGGTGAAAGTCATACTTCTTCTATATTAAGAAGAGGACTTAAAAACAGAGAATTGGAAGATTATCTTGCACTTCTGTAGTTATTGGACAATTTTCAGCTGTCAGGTGATAGTAGGGACAGGTTTGTATGGACAGGAAACAACAGCAATTTTTCTGTTAAATCTCTGTATGCAAAGATTGAAGGAACACTGCCTGCTTATACTCGCTACTCAGAAGTTTGGAAGGTTCAATCTTCATTCAAAGTCCGGGCATCTATGTGGTTACTTTTCCAGAAGCGATTGGTTACTAAAGCATACAGAAGGAAAGGAAATGGTCTTTTGATACCGATCTTGTATGCTCCATGTGTGGCTTATACGAGGAGAATGTTGATCATCTTTTTGTACAATGCATGTTAGCAGGGAGGTGTGGAGAATCATTGCTTCTATATTGGGTATCCATCTTAACTTTCATAATATAGAAGACGTGGGCATCATTCAAGCGACATCGGTGGAGTGGAAGTACAAGGGTACAAATCCAACTTCTTATGGTACCCCATGCAGTATGCTGAAGCATATGGACGCATCAGAATGACTGCATTTTCAGAGGGAGCCGAGTTTATATTGAAAATATTTGCTTTCAAGCAGCCACTTTCATTTATCATTGGGGAAGATTTATTCTTGGTGTTTCGGTGGACAAGTGGATGAAGGCACTTTGAGACCTATAAGAGTTATTTTTGGTTTCGTTAGTTCTATTCTTGTATTTTTCTTTTCTTGAAGGTGAGGAATCTCTCCTCACCTCAACCTGGTTGTACTACCTCTATTTAGTTCAATAAAATTGGTGGTACATACCACAATTTTCTTTAAAAAAAAAATACTTCTTCCCAGAGATGAAAGTGTCATGAATTTGGGATATGCATAAATTTCTTCGGCTATGTACTTTAAATTATGTAAACGAGTTCTTTTTACTTGCTCCAAGTATACATTTTTACGTTATTCACCCAGTTATTTATGTACCATTATATCTTGGCTCAGTGAAATGCCATTATGTCCAAAGCTGAAGTTGCAGGACGTTAGAGTTCAGGCATCTCGAGCAGGTCTCTTCCCTTCTACTTCAGTGAACAAAGAACACCATCGAGCATCTATATGGCACCAAGTTCCCCTTGTGACATCCTTCTCTTCATCATGCTGGGAACTCCTTCCTTGCATTATCCTCTCCCCCATTTGTCATCTTTTTTGTAAGTTTCTACATTGTTTGCTGTCTTAAGGGAGTTCTTCTGAGCTACAGCATTTTAGATTCCAGCTTTCGCTGTCTATGCAATTCCAGCTGTTCTTGAATGATTTCCCACTTTCCTCATCATATCTTTTGCCAATTTCTGGCTTCCCTCTTCGCATCTGCGACCATTGGCATTTTCACAAGTTGTCATTGCCTCTAAAACCATCGCCATTTTCATGAGCCACTCCATCATGTCATCAGCCGTGACCCATCAGTCATCACCACCATCGCCCCCCTCCATCATCATCGCTGTCATTATCTTCCATTACTGTCAGGGAGGAGATGGCTGATACTTGACCATTTTGAGTTTGGACCCAATACGTGGGTCCATATGTCACCCAGTCCATTTGACTTGAGGTCAGTTCTATTCAAACTGTTTAGCACATGAAACAAAAGTAGTTCAATGCTTTTTCTCTAAATGATTCAGATTTTTAAACAACAATTGACTCAAGCCTTTTCACAACCATGTTCAAACCTCCTTTAAGTAGCCAGCTCAGGCCCATATCTCAAACAGTTTATGAGCTGTTTGCACTGCTAATATTAGCAACCATACAGGAGATGTCAGTGGGGTGCAAATACCCTTTCGGAGGTTTCTCAATTTTCTGATCACAGCTGAGTGGTCCTTTTCTTCGAATTTCCCCCTTTGCAAGTTTCAGGAAGCTCTTTGATGTCCAATATTTTTTTATGCATCAGCATACCATCTACCTATTCAGCATTCGATCCACTCATTTAGGCATATTTCAACATGCTGATTGCACAGGCTAAGCCCATTTGTCCGTTTGCCACATTGTTCACAAGGTACTGGAGCCTATTTTGCCGTCCACTAGCTTACTTCCAGACTTGATGCTTTATATGCATCCAAGGGTTTTCACCATACTGATCTCATTGGTGCAGTCTACTTGTTTGTTTGAAGCTTCCTTTGACAATTTTGCAGGCTTTTATTCCACTAGGCTTCTTGCTCAGCCAATTGTTCTATTGCATAGTGACATCTTCGCCAGTCCAATTACATGCCTGGACCAATTTAGCTCCTTTTGTTTCAGTCAACATATACTATTTCAGTATTTTCAACACGAGGAACACCTTATTAGGGACTGCTCCTGGCATTCTCGGAGCTCACATACTCCACATTTTGTAGCTGCTATTATCGATTTGGAACCTTTATCTTTGGTAATTTTTTCTACTTCTCTCATGGGTCTAGATTTCATTCAGTTGCTCTTCATGTACAGCTCACCTCTCAAGACTAGCAAACACTTCTGTCTGTCAGCTTATTAGGTAGTTACACTTCTACTTAGACTGTCTGATTAGCATATCATCTTCTTAATCTAGGCAGCATCTACCTCATTCCTATGCCTTTATATTGTGACAACCGGAGCACCCTGTAGACCCAGGTTTGCCATCTCAGATCTAGGCTTCATCTTGGTGGGTCACAAAGAAGAGATCTTTGAGAGATCTTGGGAGATTGGGACAAATTCTCAGGACAAATATGTATGATAACAACAGTGTACACTCATATATCATATATACATAAATAAATAAATATATATATATATATATATATATATATAATTTACTCAACAAAAGGCTGAGAATGCCCAAGAACATTCAAGAACATCCAAGATCTTGTAAGATTTTCCGTTATTGCCTAAGATTGCTGTTTATAGGCGGTTTCAAGGATTGAAGCCTGCCAAAACCAAGAATCTCACAAGATTGAATTCCATGCTGCAGACTACAAGCAATCAGGTCTTCTATGAGTGGACAAGTTATGTCCATCAATAATGGACAAGCTATGTGCATCAGTCTCTCTCTAACACTCACATATAACACTGCCATAATGTAGGTGCTGCATGCAGCAAAGTCCCAAAAAGTACCTATGAACTATGTTTTGAAGAACAGGTATGAAATCAAATCCACTATTGGATCAAGTACTGAAATCCTTCTAAGTTTTGGAGAAAATTGAACCAGAGCACAAGGAGCTTTATTTCCAATATGGAATTAGTTGCAGATCTAGGATGGATACTCACTGACCTTTGAAGGATCCAGGGAAAATAGCCTATGAAAACTTCCCATGAGGTCTCATCTAAGTGACAACATACCCAAGATACTGAGATGTGCCAAACTTCTGCAGGATGATGATTTCATGGTTTCCTTGGTCATCAACTCCTTAAACAGGGACTGAAGTTGTGGGGTGACAAAACTCCTTGCTAGGAGAGACGGGTCACTGCTGCTAAGGTGGGATTAGGGACAGGTACACACCTTGCCACAACAGGGGCTACAAGTTGCAAGTGGGATTAACAACGGAATGTTCTGTCCGTCGTTGAACCATTTGTTTCCTTTTGACTTAATCCTCAGCCTCTCTTTCAGGGTGTCTTCAATAAAATAGCTGACTAAACCATTTCACTAATTCCCTTCCTGTGAGGCTAATTTGGTGATTGTTGCTAGATTTGAAACTCGGGTTAACGCATAAAGACCTTCATCTTCTGATGATCTATTGAAGAGAATGTCCCATTTGATCTCAAGTCTTCGGATATTGTAGACTATACTCCTCGAAATATGATTTTCCTATCTTGCATGGTCCAATGCCCTCAGCGCTGGCTGCACCGTCCAGTATAATGGACCTTCTGATATGTGGATGCTGTCACTGTGGCACTGCCCCTTGTAAAGGGTAGCATTGTTTACTTCTTTATGCAATCAGTGAACCATTGTATCGCCAAAATAGCATAGCATGAAAACATGTTAACAGATACACACTGAAATCTCACAATGTCTTCCATTTCTCAAACACATTCAGATACCCTCACCTTCAGGTTTCAGAATTTCTAACTATTCCCAAGGCATATATTCCTTGACAGTGATAGGCGCACGAATCAAATTTCTATTATACCTCCAGCCTATTGATTAGGTCTTCGAGTCATTTTAATGAATATCACTCACTTAAAACTTCTTTACTGTCCTATATACCTCAATTTTCTTTTTCTTTATTTTCTTGGTTAAGATGTCATCCCCTGGTATGAGGATGATTGATTTGGATGATGGGGCATGCTGAGGAATGCACAAAATGTAGACACAAAATTATGGCTGAATATATGGCCCTATACCAAACAGCCTATGAACTGGCATTTTCTTGCATTGGGTTCAACACTTTCATCTAAAAGTAGTCTTGATGCTCCTTTTGACCATCTCTCAAGGCAATTC
Source organism: Zantedeschia hybrid cultivar (assembly GCA_030544215.1). Classification (NCBI taxonomy): domain Eukaryota; kingdom Viridiplantae; phylum Streptophyta; class Magnoliopsida; order Alismatales; family Araceae; genus Zantedeschia; species Zantedeschia hybrid cultivar. The sequence goes on along the minus strand of JARZZO010000013.1, from coordinate 4,499,125 downwards.
CTGCTATGTGAATCCACAACATTGGTGGAAAAACTGGGACCCTTCAACTTATGTTGTTGAGGAGAATTCACCAAGTACTTGTTCACCTTCAACTATTTCTTTTAGAACATCTCCTCTACAAGGTCATCGATGTGAAGCAATATTCAACAATGCAGTCAACTAGTAGATGACATAGATAATACAGAGGTTTTGTTGACTGCCTCCTCTATGTTTTGGTTTCAAGTATCTTGATCTTTCACTGTCCAAAACTCAGGACATCATTTTCTTAGTGCAATGAGAAACACAGGGTATGACAATCTCATCAATCAAGTATCTTGATCTTTCGGTGTCCAAAACTCATGACATCTTTTCCCTAGTGCAATGAGAAACACAAGATTGACCCATCGTCTCTTGATCAATGGGGCTGGAGGTGGGAGGCTAATGGGAGCTTCACGGCACGGTCGGCATACCGGATGTTGGCTGATAGCAGACTGAGGTACCCTCTTGCTGGTTTGATTTGGAAGCCCAAGTCACTGTTGAAGATCAAGGTCCTCATGTAGCATGCTTGGCATGGAAGATTTCCTACATGTCAAAAGCTGGCCTGGCTGATCGGGGGATTATCCCCACCTTGTCTGCTTTGTGGTCAAGTGGATGAATCTATGGATCACCCTTTTACTGGTTGCTCTTTTACAGTGGAGGTGTGGCAGTTTTTATTTTGCAAGATGCACATGCAGCTTCCCCATTTGGAGTCACACTTGGCCCCTTTTTTCTTCTGGGAGCGCTGCCCCCTAGGGAGGAGCATCACATTTGGTGGCTGGTGCTGCATGTCGTATGAACTATTTGGAGCAAGAGGAACAGGAGGATCTTCAGGAAGGACGCCTTAGTCACGGAAAGAGTGGAGCGGTTTGTTTGTGACAAAGTAAGGGAATGGGCTTAGCTTTTTGTAAAGGGTCTATTGTAAACTCTTCCCTTTTTGTTTGCTGGAGGATGAGTGATGGGCACACCAACAAAGTGTTCTTTTGTTATTGGGGATTGATGGTTGGTATTTCTTATACAGTTATGTACATCCCCCCTCTTTTGTGCAACTCCTTGTCCCTTTAATACAATTCCGGTACCATCCACTTTCAAAAAAAATCTCAACTGAACAAAAGGTACAAAGTATAGAACATGATGCAGTAGAATTCCAGTAAAGAAACACTAATGATTTTATCCCAAATGTCCATATCTTAGAAAACAATGCACAAAGAGAACATGCTAACATCTCATGAAGGATGTTAGCACATTCTACTCGTCTTTTCTTCAGAATGATGTATAACATACTCATGGTTACACATGCGAGAAAGATCTAAAGCCAACCCCAGACATATGTTAGCTTGAATGAGAAGTTCAAATCCAGTCCAAGTAGGAAGAGAGTTTGGCAGTTTGCACATCAGCATTGTAAACCATTTGGATTGGTTTAGCTATTGCATGTCAGATACTTCTCTAGCCCAACACCCCCCCCCCCCTCCAAAAAAAGGAAAACTAAAGGAAAAGTGCAACTAACATATCATCATTGAAAACATTGTCGCACTACCTTCGTGAAAGGAACATAGTAGTTATAAGTTTATACATTGCATTCAAAACATCCACAAAAATCAACAGAATAGATCTCTACAGCATTGACAAAGAAAATAAAGTTTGACCTTTTTTAGGGTCATTTAATCAATATGCCTGTTACTAAGGAATAAGGACTGAAAACAAAGGAGTAACCATTCCCAAGAAAATGGATCACAAATCATTATGCATTATATGAAAGAAATTTACCTTGTCCAACAAAACGCAGCAGTCACTAATCATGTACCTACTTGGAAGGTTATCTGTTGCATCTAGCACAACATCATATCTTTCACAAGATAAATGTTAAGGCATCTAACTTTTGAGAACCTTCACTAGAACAGAAAAATTGGCTGGTTCGAAGACTTATGAATGTTCACCAAGGATACTTGCTGATGATGTCAAGAGCATTGGTAGCTAGCAATGCTTCCCTGTGTTCAACTATCCTCATGGTGGAATTAATCCTAAGCAATGCAACTGTGTCAGACAAAGGCCACAAAGAACATCAAGCATTTTCTACAGAAACTATCATTTAAAATAAAGTGGCAGAATCTCACAGAGACATCTACCACTATCATCAACTTGAATCTGAAACATTCCATAGGAAATTACATACGCATGACAAGCAGCTGCTGCCGACTTCACTTTTGGTTCTCCGATATATGCCTCTGTGTGGACAATCTGACATAAAATATTTGGATAACATAATCAGTTTGGAAACTAAAACATGTCAAACAAAAAGAGACAATAAGGAAATGAGATACAAAAATAAATAGCAGTCATGTAGCTGCAGCTGCTTGTTAATCAAGAAAAGGACCCAGCTTGCAGTGTACGAGAAAAAAATCCTCATATAGAGAAGAGTACAGCCTATTGTCAGTGATTTCTCTCATAAATCAGAGAGATGTGAAGAAATATAAAAACAAATGTATATAGATATAGATAGAAAGATAGATAGAGGGGGAGACGAAAAATAAAGTACCTCATATTATATTATACAGTATACTAACAGAGAGGAGACTAGACATAGTTACCTGCCGATGCAGATTATTAAGCTCGACTTTATCATTGTCAACAATGCCCAGGCACCCTGCAACAAGAATAAATCAGCACAACACTAAAGATCCAATTAAAACTGGACATTTGTCTGAGCAATTAAGGAAAAGAATGAAGAATAAATGTGTAACGGATTGCAGGAGGCAAATACTAAAGATCGAATTAAGAGTGGATAGTTATCTGAGCAATTAAGGAAAGTCTGAAGAATGGATGCGAATGGAATCACAAGAGGCATAAAACTGAGGTACTGTTGATCAGTGAACTAGTATGTGACATCACATATACTGAAAGTTCAAATGCTATTTGGAAAATTATTAATGCTCCACTGTTAACCACCCTTATGACAATTCATGATTGAACTGGACATTGATGACATCTCCCACGTTTATCCTGCATCCCACCCTATGCCCCACAAGAGCTGGGAACCTCCTACATTCCACTGAAGTTGGCATCCATGTGGTTTTATTAGTGATGTGTTTGTCAAATAATGTACAGGCGTGATTTTTTTGGGAAGATTGATTTCCAATACAAACTGTGGAATTTCTTCTGCATATCATTGTATTTGTTCTTTGCTTTCTGTGACAGCAGGTTAAAAGCCACCAAATTTTATGTCAACTCCTTTAGGCACCTTCTATCCCAGACAACCCCATGATGATGAGATAGTGGTTATGATGACTGGTTGATACATAAGGAAAATATTCATCTTAAGACCCATCCCGATTGTCAAAGAGTCAATTCAAACCTTTCTTTTCTGTTTGCCTTTAAACAGGCTTTTGGGCTACAAAGTGTTTGTGGAAGAAACCCTCCTCCCATCTTGATTGTACTACCTCTATTGAATTCTATAACATTGGTTGTGCAATCCAAATTTTCTCAAAAAATAATATATATATATATGGATTACCAAAGCTCAAAGGTTGTGGATCTAACCTCCCAACATTGAACAATCCACCTATGTACAGAGGTGACCTCAAGTCTCCAACTCCATAAGGATCCCTCCATAGACCCATGTACACTTTTCTTACCCTCCCCTTCCCACTGCAAGCCACACCGAGTCATGGTCTATTACTGCCTCCAAGTGTGTCAATTTACCCAACAAGCAACTCATATTGTCAGGTCAGGGGCATCACCCAAGAAATTTAGAGAAGATGAGACCTTTGTTGTCCCCAACTAAGCTGCAGAATTCCAAATGGGCCCTAGTAGTATTCACACTTGCCATCCTTTATGTTAAATGTCAGGATATTTGCAAATCCTCCTTAGGAATTGATCTGTGGAATTATCTGATGCAGGACGACAACCGACAAAGATCCGCCAACATATCCACACTCGAAATCAGCAAATCCACATCACGGGGATCGTAACTGAGCGCAACAACTCACAATGTTCCAAGAGGACTAAGACGTGATGACACAAGAAATATCAAGCTAAATTAGCCGTCCCTCGCAGCGAATCACAAGTGAATCGTCGGTAGTGAGAACCACCGAATGTCTAGGGCATCAATATCACATTAACACGCCTCAAAATGGAACCAAAGGACAGGTTACTCACAATCAAGCAATCCGACAATGATAAAAATTTCCGACGAGCTAGGTAATCCTAAAATAAACTCTCACATGCACGGGAACACGATTGCGACCATATAATAAACGAGTAGAATTATAGGGATGTGGGCAAACCAGCTGCTAACCTACTCACTGAGAAGTGAAGCACACGAACCGAGGTTACCATGCCTTACTGGAGATGACTCCCTGCATCGCACCTCCTGCAGGATCAAACCGACGCCATGGTGGACTGTAGATACTATCCCCTGGTTCTTGTTCAAAGAAAGGACTGGGCTGGCGCAGAGGTAATATTTAGGCCCAATTACATAAGCTGCCGGCGATGCTGGTTTCATGTCCCACTGGGGGGGTGGTCCCTAATCCACGACCAGGAGATAGATGGTCTGGCGGGAGGTGCCTCACATGCTGCACAAGGAGGTCAGAAGAGGACGGTGGCGACACGGACCCAAATGCTGGGGGATGAAGGCGGGCTGGGCCCCTCGCTGGCCGCATGGCGATTCTGGTGAGAGTTGACGGTGGGAGTGAGGGCCGGCTTTCCACGTGGCTCAGCTGCTGGGATCTTGCCGGTGTGGGGAGGAGCCGAATAGCTGATCGACGAGGCTGTTGGGCAGGATGATGGCGATAGGCGCAAGGAGGAGAGTGGGCCCGGCCTGCTCGTACGCCGCGTGAGGATGGCGGCGAGGGTGCGGACAGACGCGGCGGGACCCGGTGGGGGAACGTGGCGAAGCGGCAAGATTTGTCCCGGGCTCGATCGACAATGCCACGCCCAAAGGTGGCGAGGGTGGGCACAGCCGACAATGGGGTGGCAGCCGAACTGCCTGGCTTCGCCACGCGTCCGACAACTTTGAGGACGAAGACGAAGGGCGTCCTAGATCTGCTTGACTCGGGGCGCGACCAACGACGGGGGAGCGGCCAAGGTTTTCGAGGCTTGCCGCGTATGAGGCGGCCGGGCGAGAAAGGAAGTGGCCAGCTCGAACGACGAAATGCACTTTCCACGAGCATATCCTGGTCACTATGAACAGGGGAGATGATGACGACAGGCGACTACCGGCAGGCCCCGTGGAGTTCGGTGATGGCCATTTCGAACACAACAACAGGGGAAGGAGAAGGGGAATAGGAAAAAACGAAGAAGGGTGCAGAGACTGAGGGGTGGGAAAAGATCGGAGAAGAAAACGGGCTAGGAACAGACGAACAGGGGAGGAGAAGGGGAGAAAGAAGAGGACGAAGACAGGGGAGGGGGGGGACTTCCCCTATTGCTCGTACGAACCCATCTCGGGTCCCCAAACACATAGTGTGGCGGCTCTTTAGGAAGCATTCCTTTTTCTTTTCAATGCATTCATCGTCCCCTTTTTTGGGAGGAGCTACAGTATATATAGGGTCCCCTCAGGGTAGTCCTAGGTACAACAAAGCCCAAAGTGCCCCTGAGCTCCAAAAGAGGGGAAAAAACTGCTACAAAATTACAGAAAAAATAGAAAAATGTACATGGGCCTACTAATGGGCCTAAAGCCTAAAACAAAAGGAAAAATTACATTTATGGGGCATAGCAAGACCCAACATCACAAATAAACATAACAAAATGCCTCAGGTGGCATCCCCAAGCTATAGTGCTGCTCGATTTGCTGCTTCCCTCCGGCGACAACGGTAAACACAGGTCAGGTTGAAGCGTGGAAGCACCCGGGTGTCCTCACCAATCCTCCCCAACTGGGAGGAATTCGACCCCGTCGAACAAGGGTCCCGGCCACTCTGATAGCGCTCCAAAAGATCCAGATCAATCCGCTGCAGCTCCTCGCGTGTGATCCACGTGTCTTCAATCGATGACCTCCCTCTCCAGTGGACAAGGTAGCGCTGATAGGCTCCATCCCTAGAAGTAACAACATGCATGTCCAGTATATGGTAAATCTGCTCACGCCGTGCTGGAACATAGGCTGGAAGTGGACTCCCGTGGGTGGGGTCACTCTCAAAGAAGGGAGAAGGCTCAAACGGGTCACTGGGAATCACTGCCGGGTCCCGATAGGCTACCAAGTCTAAGATGTTGAACATGGTACTGATGCCAAAGTCAACGGGTAAGTCCACCACGTATGCGTTCGGTCCAACTCGCTTCATCACTTTGTACGGACCGGCTCCTCGAGCTTGCAGTTTCTTGACGGTTCCCGAAGGAAACAGTTCAGGTCTGACCCTAATCATCACGTAGTCGCCCTCTTAGAACTCCTGCTGTCGCCGATGTGCATCTGCCATCCGCTTGTAATGTTCATTGTTGATCTCAATGTGACGACAGATACTACCATGAAGACTCCTAATATGCTCGGCTAGCAATTGTGTAGACTCAGAAATACGTGTATGACGGGGCAAGGGAACAAGATCTATGGGTCCTCTAAGTCTATAGCTTGTGACTATCTTATATGGACTCATGCGTGTAGACCTATTAACCGAACTGTTGTATGCAAACTCAGCATGCTTTAAGACATGGTCCCAACTACGTGTATACTCACCCACTAAACACCGCAGCAAATCACCCAGACTTATATTAACCACCTCGGTCTGTCCATCAGTCTGGAGGTGGTAAGCAGTAGAAAACTTGAACTTGGTGCCCAAGAGATGCCAGAGAGTCTTCCAAAAATAGCTAACGAAATGCACGTCCCTATCAGAAACAATGGGCTTCGGCAGCCCATGTAAATGAACAACTCCCTCATAGAATATATGGGCTACACAAGACACATCTGACGTCTTGGAACAGGGAATAAAATGAGCCATGTTAAAGAACCGATCAACTACAACTAGGATAGAATCATGCCAACGGAGGGTTCATGGCAGGCCCAAGACAAAATCCATGCTAATGTCCTACCACGGACGTTCGGGCACGAGAAGCGGAGAGTACAGGCCAGTATTCTACTTCTTTTGCTTCACCGTAGCACAGGTGTGGCACTGAACAACAATATGTGCCACATCACGCTTCAAGCTAGGCCAGACGAACTGATGCTCAACCAGCTCAATGGTCTTGTTCCGGTCGAAGTGAGCAGCTAAACCACCCGCGTGTACCTCCCAAACGAGAAAGTCGTGGACCGAAGTCCGCGGAATGCATAATCAATCTCCACGAAAGATGTAACCCTCATGCAAGATATAATCGCTAAACTCTCACGAGGGTCCGACAAGAAGAGCCGAGTGGATCAGACCAAAATCGGGGCAAGCTAAATACTCCTCTCGGAATCTATCAAATCCAGTAACCTCTACGCTGACAACTGATAATAGAGAATATCGGCGACTCAGCGCATCAGCTACGCGGTTCTCCACACCTGCCTTATGCCTCAGGACGAAGGTGTAGGCCTGAAGAAACTCCACCCAACGGCTATGCCTCGGCTTCATTTTCTTTTGGGCCTGGAGGAACCGAAGGGCCTCATGATTCGAGAATAAAACGAACTCCGGCGGTAGCAGATAATGTCTCCAATATCTCAACGCCTGAACTACCGCATAGAATTCCTTGTCATAGGTGGAGTACTTCAGCTTGGCATCGTTCAATTTCTCGCTGAAGTATGCAATGGGGTAGCCCTCCTGGCTCAAAACTCCACCTATGCCGACACCAAAAGCGTCACATGAGATCTCAAACACCTTCAAAAAATCTGGCAGATGAAAGACAGGTGCCTAGGTCATACACTCATTAATGTCACGAAAGGCCAAAGCAGCGGCTTTCGTCCATTGAAAGGCTCCCTTCCGAATACAATCAATGATCGGAGCCATAACAGAGCTGAACCCACAGATGAATCTACAGTAGAATGTCACTAAGCCATGAAAACTCCGCACATCATAGATAGACTGCGGCTCAGGCCACTATACCACCGCCCTGATTTTCTCCGGATCAGCCGAAACACCCTCAGACGAGACGATAAACCCTAAGAAGATCACTCGGTCGGTCAAGAAATCACACTTCTTAAGGTTACCGAATAGGCTCCCGCGGTGTAAGATAAGACACACCTGCGGAAGGTGTTCTACACGATCCGCCCTAGAACGGCTGTATATGAGAATATCGTCGAAGTATACGACCAGGAAGACGCCAATAAAAGGTCGCAGTACCTAAGTCATCAGCCGCATAAAGGTGCTAGGGGCATTGGACAACCCGAAGGGCATGACCAGCCACTCGAAGAGTCCATCCTTCGTCTTGAAGGCCGTCTTCCATTCATCCCCAGGTCGGATCCGGACCTGGTGATAGCCACTCTTCAAATCGACCTTAGAGAATATAGTGGCTCCCGCCATCATATCAAGCATGTCATCAAGACGGGGAATGGGAAATCTATACTTGACAGTGATGCGGTTAATCGCATGACTATCCACGCACATTCTCCAAGTGTCATCCTTCTTTGGAGCTAAGACTGCGGGAACAGCACAGGGGGTCATGCTCTCACGAATGGAGCCCCTCTTCAGAAGTTCCTCAACCTGCCGCTAAAGCTCAGAATACTCAGTGGGATTCATGCGATAGTGTGGCAGGTTGGGCAAGGTGAATCTCGGAACCAATTCGATGGCGTGCTGGATATAACACATAGGTGGCAAACCCTCCGGAAGATCCTCGGGAAAGATATCCTGGAACTCCTGAAGAAGAGAGGTGACCTCAGTAGGGTGCTCACTCGGGGTCTCAACAGTAACCTCTCGAACCGCAAGAAAATAAACAGGCTCGCTCTCGACGAGATCGTGCTCAAGCTCCCAGGCGCTAATCAACTGAAGGGTCGAGGAAGGGGGGGAGCCAAGGATGGAAGGGACACGAGCCTTAGCACTGCTCGAAAGAGTCGAGCGGGAAATGAGAGGAGTGCTCAACAGCGTCATGCTACAAGAAGCTGGAGTGCTAGAAGTAGTAACACTAGAGGAAGCAACGGCACCGGAGGTAGAGGGGGTAGAAGAAGAAATAGGGGCACTGGACTGGGGTGCCTCCTGTTGGCCGGGAGGGCTACAGAGTAATACGCTGATCGCCAAATGGAAATACGCACGTGTTGGACCAACCGTAAAGGACCGCGTCTACGTCATAAATCTATGGCCGACAAAGGATGAGGCTCCCGACCTTTATCAGTAAGACATTGCACCAAATATGATCCTCGTACGGGGAGAAAGTAATCGAAATGAGGCACCTCGTCCGAATGGGAATAGAAGTCGAGTCTACCCACAATACGCGGTAAGGGCGAGGATGGTCCATCGCAATCAACCCAAGGTGTTCAACAGCCTTAGTGGAAATTGCATTGATGCAACTCCCGCTGTCGATGATCACTTTATACACCTTATCGCCCACTCCATAATAGGTGTGAAAGATCGTGGTCCTGCGCCAATCGTCATCCTCCTTAGGCTGAGTCAAAATGCAACGAACAACTCCAAGCATGCCCCCATCTAGTAAGTCCATCGCATCCTCCACCCTATAATACTCAGGTCGAATACAGCTGACTAACTCTTCTTCATCAGACTGAAACTCAACGGCCATATCGACTCTGGCCTCGTAGTTCACATCATGTACAGTGGGTGGAGGCTTCTTAGGGTCAGTACTCTCAATGGCCAAAGATCTAGTGGGACACTGGGAAGCATAGTGGCCAAGCCCCTGACATCTGAAACAACGGCCGCGGGATCCACTCTCCTGGGAAGATTCTCCCACAACGAGGGCCTTCCCTTTATCCTCCCGCCGAAATGGTGGAGCTCCAACTAGGAGGTGGGTAGGTGGGACAGGCTGAGTCGGAACGGGGTCCCTCTGAGGAGGGAAACGAGGCCTAGAAAAGGGCTCCTGTCGAGTAAAAGGCTCCTGACGAGCAGGCTCGACAGATCTGAAAGGGGACCCCGTGGCTAAGCTCCCGTCGCGGCACGCTAATCAAAAGGTCGTTGATAAGGCGGCCTAGAGTGCGGGGGTGAAGCCGACTCCAACTCGAACTACTCCATCTCACGCACGACCTGATAGGCATGCTCAATGGTCATTACGTGCTAACGGAACAACTCCTGCTGATATATATGCCGCAGACCTTTCCGAAAGTGGGAAAGAGTCAGCACGCTCTCCTCTCTAGCTCCGCACCTCATCAAGTACTCATCAAACTCAAAAATATACTCAGATACAGAGCGAGTCCCCTGTATGAGGTTCTGCCACCGATCGATGAGGCGGTGGCGATAGGTCGGAGGAAAATACTTAACGCGAAGTAACACCTTTATATCCTCCCAAGAATCAACAGGCTCCTGATGCCTCTGTGCCCGAAGCGCCTCAACATTAGACCAGTAAGTATGAGCCTGGCCTATCAGCTTCATCAAAGCGAAGCGCACTCGGCAAGCATCGGTCATGCCCATCCAATCAAAGTACCTGTTCATGCTAGCCTCCCAATCTATATAAACCTTCGGGTCCAGCGATCCGTCAAATGTGGGAGTATCAACACGAACGGCCCTTCGATCATCCTGATCGCCGTAATCACGATAGGGCCTCTGATCATCCCCAAATCCGCCCCGGTCATCCCAATCTCTCGGGTATCGAGGATACCTCCGGTCGAGGCCATAGTCCGCTCGATCAAATCGACCAAACCGATCATTACGACCAAACCGCTCAAAGCGGTCACATCGACCATGTCGATCGAATCGATCATCCATATCACACTGATTACAGCAGTTAAACCTATCCACTCGCTCCCTACGATCAAGACGATCACCCTGGAACCAAGGATGCCTCCTATCTAACCCCCAACCCAGATCATGCGGCCTATCCTACCTCCTGAATCTACGTACATCGAATTGATCGGTGTAACCCATCTCATCCATAGGATCTTGGTCAACCATATCCTCCTCGAATCACCAATCAACGGCTCTATCAGCTCGACATGGATGTGCAAGTAGAGGCGGGTTCGTCGGAGGTGGCGGGTAAGTCGGGGGCTGCGCGGGTTGAAGAGCCGGGGCTAGGATCTCATCCTAGCGGTCAACCACACTAACGGGACCGTTGCCCGGCAGGTGTCCCGCGGGAGCAAGAGCGGGAACAAGACCCGTAATCCCCTGGACCGTATGCTCAGAAACGGACAACATGTCATGTACGGTCCGTAACAACTACCCAAAATGATCAAGGCGCTCATCTAGGCGGTGATCCAACTAATCCATCCGGCGCATAAGCTGGTCGAACAACTCCGCCATCTCAGAACCGCAAGCGTGCCAGTGTGTGCTCCCGCCATTTGTATACAACTATGAAAATCAAAACCACTACATGTGGGCATAAGCTGAGAAGCGACCAAGAGTGCACACTACAGTGACACTAGTGTGAAACGGTCCCCAAAATGATGCAATATGATGAAGTGGTGTCCAACAGATGATGAAAATGAGGCTACCAACATGAAAATGCAGCAATATAAATATGCAAGAAATGGTAAACCCTAGACACTCAACCTACGGCTCTGATACCAAATATGATGCGGGACGACAACCGACAAAGATCCGCCAACATATCCACACTCGAAATCAGCAAATCCACATCACGAGGATCGTAACTGAGCGCAACAACTCACAATGTTCCAAGAGGACTAAGACGTGATGACACAAGAAAAATCAAGCTAAATTAGTCGCCCCTCGCAGCAAATCACAAGTGAATCGTCGATAGTGAGAACCACCGAATGTCTAGGGCATCAATATCACATTAACACGCCTCAAAATGGAACCAAAGGACAGGTCACTCACAACCAAGCAATCCGACAATGATAAAAATTTCCGACAAGCTAGGTAATCCTAAAATAAACTCTCACATGCACGGGAACACGATTGCGACCATATAATAAACGAGTAGAATTATAGGGATGTGGGCAAACCAGCTGCTAACCTACTCACTGAGAAGTGAAGCACACGAACCGAGGTTACCATGCCTTACTGGAGATGACTCCCTGCATCGCACCTCCTGCAGGATCAAACCGACGCCATGGTGGACTGTAGATACTATCCCCTGGTTCTTGTTCAAAGAAAGGACTGGGCTGGCGCAGAGGTAATATTTAGGCCCAATTACATAAGCTGCCGGCGATGCTGGTTTCATGTCCCACTGGAGGGGTGGTCCCTGATCCACGACCAGGAGATAGATGGTCTGGCGGGAGGTGCCTTACATGCTGCACAAGGAGGTCAGAAGAGGACGGTGGCGACACGGACCCAAATGCTGGGGGATGAAGGCGGGTTGGGCCCCTCGCTGGCCGCGTGACGATTCTAGTGAGAGTTGACAGTGAGAGGGAGGATTTCACTATTCATCCCCCCCCCCTTTAAAAAAAAAAAAAAAAAAAAAAGGTGTGAATCAGTCCGAATCGGGCCAAATCGAACCAGACCGGCCACCCCTCCTTAAGGGGGCCGATCCAACCAGCAGCAGCAGAGTTTCTACTGCTGATGCTGGTCTTCCCCCCTCCCCCTCCCCCGGCCACCACCGCCGCCACTCGCCGCCGCCGACAACTTGAGCCCCAAAACAGGCTACAACTTGGAAAATCTCAAGTAGAATATGCTAGGGACAAACGAAGTGATTAAACCTTGTTGTCTTTTATCTAGAAAGATCCAAAATAAGCTCCATCCAAAAAAAAAGTTGCCACTGGCTTCAGACATTGGAAGGAAAATATACACAAATGATCATCCATATATAAGACAAAGAGAATAACCAACAACCACAATCGATACAGAACCATCAAAGCAGAAACAAGAAGCTGATGTACATTGACATGCTATGAATGGCTACCATCTGCCGTTCTCTGCACTCCCCCCATTAGATATCTCCTAGCCACTTCCCTTGCCAGAACTATGTGCTCCACCATGAGGCTTTTCTTGACTCCAAGCATCTCTCTACTGAAATGAACCACTGCGATTGCCCCAGCAACCAGGCTCATCATCTTTATCGAAATCAGTCTTTGGAGTCCAAACTTGATCCTCATTAGACATTGCTCCTTTGGTTAACACAGATGTAGAATTCCATGCTTTTGCAGAGTCGCTGTCAAACCCCTTCGATTTGTTCCAATTGTCCGGCCCTTGGGACACTTATCCACTTGCTTTTTCAGAGGAAACAGCATCACTCTTCCGGACATCAAACCCTTAGTTGTCTTTAATGTAATATTTTTATGGATGTACATGAATTGCATTCATTTTTATTGTACATTCATTTAATCATATTTTTTTTTTCTGATTTTTTTTATTTTTTTAATCCGACCGAGTCGAATCGGCCAGACTTCATCTGGATCGGCCGACTCGGCCGATCCGATCCGGGTCGGATCGGGATTGCCGGGTCCCGATTCGGGGACCCGATCTTACCCGGAATTCCTTGGGAGGGAGGGTCGGCTTCCACGTGGCTCAGCTGTTGGGATCTTGCCAGTGTGGGGAGGAGCTTAATAGCCCGATCGACGAGGCTGTCGGGCAGGACGATAGCGAGAGCCCGAGCCGTAAGGAGGAGTGGGCCCGGCCTGCTCGTACGCCGCGTGGGGATGGCGACGAGGGTGCGGACAGACGCGGCGGGACCTAGTAGGGGAACGTGGCGAACCGGCAGGATTCGTCCCGGGCTCGATCGACGATGCCACGCCGAAAAGTGGCGAGGGCGGGCACAGCCGACAATGGGGTGGCGGCCGAACCGCCTGGCTTCGCCACGCGTCCGACAACTTTGAGGGTGACGACGAAGGGCGTCCTAGATCTGCTTGACTCGAGGCCCGACCAACAACAGGGAAGCGGCCGAGGTTTTCAAGGCTTACCGTGTGTGAGGCAGTCGGGCGGGAAACAGAGTGCCTGGCTCGAACGACGAAACACACTTTCCACGAGCAGACCCTGGTCACTATGAACAGGGGAGATAATGACCGCAGGCGTCTACCGGCAGGCCCCGTGGAGTTCGGTGATGGCCATTTCAAACACAACAACAGAGGAAGGAGAAGGGGAATGGGAAAAAAATGAAGAAGGGTGTGGAGACCGAGGGGTGGGAAAAGATCAGAGAACAAAACGGGCTAGGAACAGACGAACAGGGGAGGAGAAGGGGGAGAAGAAGAGGACGAAGACAGGGGAGGGGGGGACTTCCCCTATTGCTCGTACGAACCCATCTCGGGTCCCCAAACACACAGTGCGGCAACGCCTTAGGAAGCATTCCTTTTTCTTTTCAATGCATTCATCGTCCCCTTTTTTGGGAGGAACTACAGTATATATAGGGTCCCCTTAGGGTAGCCCTAGGTACAACAAAGCCCAAAGTGCCCCTAAGCTCCAAAAGAAAGCATCCCCAAGCCATAGTGCTGCACGATCTGCTGATTGCCTCCAGCGGCGACGGTAAACACGGGTCGGGTCGAAGCGTGGAAGCGCCCGAGTGTCCTCACCACTATCGATCTTATTTTCATATTGCATTTAATAGCCACCCCTACATAGCAATACTTGCAAAATGTCCCCGCCATCGTATCCATCAGCATACCATTGAAATATCTTATCTAACCCTGGATAACTTTTAATGAGAACTAAAAAAAGTTCTTTTTCTCTCTTTTTGGCACAACGTACCAGTCAAAAGGACTCATTTCTGTGGGGGTATTTACATCAAAATAGTAAATTTAACAATTGAGGAATCAATATTCACCACATATTGAACCAAGTTAACCACAGGGGCACTTTTGACTTACAAAGGTAATTAAAAACAAGGGGAAAATGAGTCTCAGTCCAAATTTGGACCCTTCCTTTAATTTCTGGTCTACCTCTTAACTTTTCCACATAACAGGTCCAAAATAGTTAAGGATAGTAACTTCCGGTCCAAAAGTTAATGGTTGCAATACCTTTGTTAACGTTACAAGCCACTAGCGACAAAAATGCCCTCTCAAGAACAAAACATAACTTCCGATCCATACCAATTTAACTTCTGGTCCTTTTTTCTCTGATATTTTATAGTATTTTATGCTCTTTTAAGTTAAACCAAATTGCACCTTGGAAATGCTACTTGCACCTTAATAATTTCTCGAGATCGATGTTCTCCGTATTGAACGATATGTTCTCTTTCTTCTCTCTGCAGCCGATCACAAACGATAGGTTCAAGGCCATGGTGCACTGCTTTGCATGTTTTTTCTATCATATATTAATGAATCTTGTTTTATTTTCAATAGAAATAAATCTGTTAGAAACAAAAATAGTCGCATAAAGCCACAAAAGATGCATTTAGAAGGCAAGTCCTTTTTCCAACTCTTTAACCTGGATAGAAGTTGGGAGTCTTTTGCGTGCAAATTTCCATACATGCAACTTATTTCAAAGGGGAGACATTTGGCCCAAACCTGCTTCCACCACACCACTATGATACCTCCTTGAACGAAGGAGACAGTGGATCTACTTGAAAATGATCCCCCATTTCCCAAAACCATAACCTTTGATCTTCTTGATTGTTTAATGCCCCATATTGATCCAGATGCTTCATAAGGTTGAGAAAGTCATAGAAATCTTAATCTATGACGTTGCACCTGAAAGAAAGATGCCATGTATTCTGAACTCTTGATGTATACCAGCAGTGAATAACATCATTTCCCTTGTATAAGCATAAGCTACATAAACTAGGAACTTGTATGTGAAGGGGGATACCCACACCAGGAATCCTCTCAAAATCTCACACCATCGCCCTTACAAATCACAAGATCTGAAACAGTAGATCTGAAATAATGACAGACCGTGGAGATCTCCCCCTTTTCTCATATCTGAGACAGTAGATCTCCCCTTTTCTCCACTGGCACCAGCCACCGTGGTGCTTCTCCCCCCTTTACCCGCTGCACCGTCGCCGTCGCTGTGGAGGCGAATGATGCCATCAAGGTGTTGACCCGAAAATTTTTTCATATGCAATAATATTATTCAAGCATACATATGCACATGATTGTGCAAAAAAATACCTACATGGCATATGCCCACATTAATGTGAGCTAATGATGTGGAAAATATGCATAACATATGTTCATGTTCGCATAAGACTATGTTGTGCAAAACCAAAAAAATGAATGAACATGCATCTATGATATGAAGGTCGATGTTAAATGAAAGCTCTCTTATATGCATGCGAATACATAAACCTATATGCACATGTTAGGAAGGCAATGGGGCAAGAAATATACCTAGGCCAAGAGGCCTTAATCGAGGCTCTTGCAAAGGCCTAAAAACAGCCCGAATCGCCCCTGTATGCTGTCCAAGTGTAACCCTTAAATTTCCTTGATGGCTCCGATGAATAGGCCCAATATGAGCCCCAAAAACGCAGCAACAAAATACCCCTAATGCTGCGAAATAAGGGCTCAAAGCAGTCCCGAAATGGGCCTAAAACAGTCCTAAAATGAGTCCAAAATAGCCCCAAATGGAGGCCCCAATAGCAAGGGTAATGAGCCCAATCAGTGGCCCAATACAGAACCCAATACAAAGCCCAATAAGGAGACCAAATTGACCCAAAAACCAATCCCACAGGGCTCCAAAACCAGCAGCCCAAAAGGGAAAGTCTTCAAACTCCCAAAATGGAAAAACTGCCCAAAATGGAAAAATAAGTCAAGTGGACCCCCTCTCTCTATTCCCCTTTATTTAAATAGAGAAGGAGGAGCGAGGAGAAACTGGTGGGGGGGACCCCCACCGGTTCCAAGAGAAGAACCGGTGGGGGGGAGTTCCCTCCCTCTTCTCTCTTTTGAAATTCAAAAATAATTGGGGGGGGGGGGGGGGGGAAAGGTGAGAGTCAACGGGTTCTTAAACCTCATTCACACTTGGTTAAGGATCCCACTAAAAGAACCCCATTCAATTCTAACCCCATTCACACTAAGAAAACTAAAAAGTGGGGCAATTAATGGGCTAAACCCCATTAAAATAGTCAAACAAAAAAAGAGGGGAGAGAGGGGGAACCCCCACCGGTTTGCTCTCCAAACCGGTGGGGGGTCCAAACCGGTGGCACCCCCCACCGGTTGGAACCGGTGGGGGTGTCCACCGGATCCCCCCCACTCACTTATTCTCTCTTTTCTCTCACCCCTCTTGAATTAAAAAAAAAAAAGAAAAGGGGAGGGGAGAGAAGGAAACCGGTGGCACCCTCCCACCTCGGGCTTCTCCGGTGGCACCCCCCCACCGGGCCCAATTTGGGGCCTATAAATAGGACTCCATGGTCCTCAATTCATACACACAAGGGGCATACACCACTCCATACATTCAAAGAGTGGGAAATTTCTAGAGAGAGGTTCTGATGCATTCAAGACCAAACTCGGTGTTTCTCACCCGAGTTTGCTGCGTTTTGGAGGATCCTCTCGTCCTAGAGAACTCTCTTCCTAAGATTTAGTCCTAAGGGGAAGCTCTGCCGATTTGTCTCTTGTAAAAGCCTTCTTCATAAGGCGAAGTTCTGCTGAAATAAAAATGACTATTCTATGTCAAACTGTGTACCTGTGTGTCATCAAATTAAATAATTGATATCATGTTTTAATACTTTTAATATATATATTTAATTTCCTAATTACTCTAAAAATTGAATTAAAAATATGTGCATTCTCTTAACCTAATCTTGGCCTCACCCCATACATAACTAAGCATAGAGTCATAAAAAGTATACTTAAGTTAAAAATGACTTAAATGCCCCTCATGATTAATTAATTAATAAAACTTGTAAAAATTATTTAAAAATTGGTAAAATGAATATGAATATCAGAAAATTTCTGTAAAAATTAGTAATATTCAGTAAAAATCAGAAACCTAAATCTGAAAATCATATGAAACCAAAAATATGACTTAAGTGCCCTTCATATATTTAATTAATTAATAAAAATCAGTAAATTAATAAAAAAATCAGTAAAAATCAGTAATATTCAGTAAAAATCAGTAAAAAAATAGAGAACCAAATCTAAAAACATATAAAATTTCCGAAATGACCAAAATGCCCCTATAACTTAATGAAATTACAAAAATACTCTCATCCACAATAAAAAATCTGTAAAAATTACAGAAAATTCTTAAAAAATATCAAAACCTCCCCTATATCCAAAATATCCTCTAAACCTTAATAAGATGGATAAAATTACCAAAATACCCTCAGTATGATAAAAATAAATGAAACAAATCTCAAAAGATATAAAAATAGACTCTAAGTCTAATAAATCCAATTTAAGGTAAATTACCAAAATACCCCTATGACTCAAATATATCTAAAATGATCCTAAAATGCATTCTAAGGGTTTTCAAGTTTTCCTAAAATGCTAAAAAACTTAAAGTGACCATAATACCCCTATACCTTCCAACTTGGCATAATTACAAAAATACCCTTATGGGTCTAAAACAAGGTTCAAAAACTCGGCTCGGATCGGCACGGATCGGCCGAGTCGGACAGGTTTTGGGCCGACCGTGCCGATCCCGAGTAACCTGGCCGAGTCCAGGACTCGGATCGGCCGGTCCGAGCCGGATCGGGCGATCCGGGACCGGATCGGGCCGGGTCGGCTCGGATCGGCCCGACCCGGCCCCCAACGGCTAGTTTGACTAGCCGTTGGGGGTCAAACTAGCCGTTGCTGGCCGTTCCCAAACGGCCAGCAACGGCTAGTTTGGGCCTTGGGGGTCTATTTAAACCCCCCCAAGGCCCTCCTAAGGCTCCACAATTGCCCTTTGAGCCTCCTAACATTCTTGCTCTCTCTCTCTCATAGAATTCTCTCTCCATCTCTCCCACGAGGTCACTTCTAGTCTACTACAAGCTCTGCGATCTCTCATCTTCTTGTACTGTGAAGGAATGGCATCTTAAGGTGCTGCTGAGCGGTCATCTGGGAATCCTCCTAGTGCTGATCCTGCTTTGGGTCATTGCACACCGGTGGACATGAGCCAAAGAAAGGTACAATGCAAATATTGCAACCGGGTTGTCTCTGGCGGGGTCTACCGATTCAAACAACATCTTGCTGGAATAAAAGGTGAAGTTGCAGCATGTGCTCGAGTTCCTTCAGAGGTTAGGATCCAATTTCGAACTTACATGAAGGAGAAGGAATCAAGTAAAGCAAGTACTGCCAGAAGAAGACAGGAAATTCGAGAGGAATTGTCTGAACCAGCGCGAAGGTCTGATGCTGGAGTCCGGCTTGGTGGAAGTAATCAACCTATAAATGTTGATGATTGGGATACAAGTAAGTTTCTTATTTAACTTATTTTCATGTTCTTCATTTAACGTTTTCAGACAAATAGTTATAGTAGATTAATTTTTTTTCTTTTACATTTAAAGCTGAATTGCGACGTGCAATGGAAGCAAGCCGGCGGTCCTTTGCAGATGAGGACTTATTTCGGCACACTGGAAGATATGGAGGACAAGGAAGTGGCTCCACACCTTCTGCACAAGGGAGCACTAGCGCCAGCATGAGCACTAATGTATGCGAGGAGCTGCCTCAGGAGTTTACTAGAGCTGGAGATCCTAGAGTAGGTCTAATAGATCTCTTTCTCACCAAGAAGAGGGATAAACAACCTTCTATTAGTGTTGCATTCAAGAACTTAAAACTTTGTAAGAAGAAGATAGGGAGAGCTACATCTAGGTGGTTTTTCTATAACAGTATCCCTGCTAATGCGGCCAAGGAGCCATATTATGAGTCCATGATCGAAACCATACAAGAAGTTGGCAAAGGGGTTGAGGGACCTTCTCCATATGAGATATACAACAAGTACTTGGATATGGAAGTTGATGACATCCGAACATACATTAAATCATTTGAAAGGATCTGGGATGAGTATGGATGCACTTTAATGTGCGATGGATGGACAGGTACATAAATCTTATCTTATCTTCATTTTTTCTTAATCAGAATGGGTCTCTTTCTGATTTCTTATCACGTTTGGAATTTTACAGGGATAACAAGAAGAAGTATGATCAACTTCTTAATTTACTGTAAAGCTGGAACCGTATTTTGGAAGTCCATTGATGCATCTGGAAAAATAAAGAATGCCCAGTACCTGTGTGAATTAATGGATCAAATGGTGGAAGAAGTGGGCGAAAAAAGGATTGTCCAAGTCGTTACGGACAATGCAGCGGCGTTCAAATTAGCTGGACAAATGTTGATGCAGAAGAGAGAACATTTATACTGGGTTCCCTGTTCTGCTCATTGTATTGACTTGATGTTGGAAGACATTTGCTCTGATCCGATGGTAGATGGAGTGGTCAAGAGTGGTCGATTTATCACCACATTCATCTACAATCACAACAACATTCTGGATATCATGCGCACACATACTCATGGAAGAGAGTTGCTTCGTCCGGGAGCCACCAGGTTTGCATCTCAATATATCTCTCTAGATAGTTTAAGTCAACAAAAGAACAACTTGATTAGGATGGTGGCATCGGAAGATTGGGAGAATCACATATTGCGGCATGTACCAACTAAGGTCAGAGAGAAAGGTAAGAAAGTGGCTGATCTAATTCAGTCTAGACCCTTCTGGAGGGGGGTGCAAGCGGTGTTAAATGTTGTAGAACCGCTTGTCCGTGTCTTGCGATCTTGTGATGGAGAAAGAAGATCGGATATGGGTTTTTTATATGAAGCTATGGATAGAGCTAAGGAGCTCATTCAACTGAACAACCCAACAACCTTTGTGAAGTGGTGGGACATAATAGACAGACGTTGGGAACACACTTTACATCACGATCTTCATGCAGCTGGTAAGCTACTAACTTTCTATATGTATTATTTGTTTGCACAGGGTTTTTCTTAAGTAATAACTAACTTCGACTTATTTATTTAGGTTATTTTTTCAACCCTCAGTACATGTTTAGAACTGATGGGAAGAAGGATAGCTATGATAGTTGTTCGGAAGTGTTGATGGGGGCTAAGTCTGTTATTAAGCGTATGCTTGCAGATGAGGACAGAGCAATATTGGCATGCAAGCAAATGCATGATTACAGAATGATGTTATACCACTTTGGGACAAGTACTGCTCAAAGAGCTGCCAAAATTTTGAGTCCAGGTTTGAAAATTATTAACTAGATGTTCTACTTAAATTTTAATTATAGCTTGCACATTGTTGACATGGCCAATTTTCTATTTACAGCTGACTGGTGGCTAGATCATGGAAAAACATATGGGTATGAAGATCTAGCCTATGTTGTAATTCGGGTCTTAAGTCAAACAACCTCTTCATCAGGCTGTGAGAGAAACTGGAGCACCTTTGGCTTGATTCACACCAAGCAAAGGAACAGATTGAAGTCGAGCCGTCTAGAGAAGCTAGTATTCTGTCATTATAACATGAGGTTGAAGCTAAAGAATCTGGAGCTCATAAGGAACCTTCAAAGGCAGGAGAAAGAGAGAATTTCCGGACAAGCCACAGAGACGACACATGCAGAAGAACCCATAGACTTGGATGAGCTGTTCGAGGAGCAACATCCACTAAATGCATGGGTTGATGCAAGCACCTCAAATGAGCCTGAATTCAACCCAAATGATCGGGAATGGGCGGAAAGTGAGTTAGATAATGTTCCATTACTTACTGATTTTCAACCTCCTTCTCCAAAACGTCAGAAGAAGAGCAAAAAACAAGTACCAAGCAAAAGGAAGAGTGGTACTGGAATTCAAATTGCTGATCTGGAGACTATCGAGGAAGATGATGAAACGCCAGAACCAAGTGATGAGGTCCAATATCAAACCTCAAATGACTCGACATCAAAGACGAGCTCCGACAGTTCTGAGGATGGCGGAGATGCTACCAGTGCCCCAACCCCAGCTCCACCAATTCAATTCACTGGAGAAGAAGAATTCACACATGCTACCCAAGATGAACATCATGGTAGCAGAGGAGGACGTGAAGAATCTTCCATTCAAACATTCAGCAGATCAAGGAGGAAGGACAAAGGTAAAGCTCCTCAGGAATATCAGGAGCAACTATCAGATGCATCATCATATAGTCAGCCTACTGGATATATAGTTTACCCTCCTCAACATTCTGATACATCCGACTATTCAGGGGGTTGTCTAGAATATGCACAATTTTCAGTCATTTATACCAATACGGATGACTATAGCCAGTATGTGATGCAGTATGAACAATACTACCAGAGCTATATGTCATGGGCTGAGTATGTTAGCCATATGTTCATTCAGTATAATGTACGTTTGGAATAAATGTAAGTTCATAATCATATATGTAAGTTTATTCAAGGTTTTTTTGTCCAACAACATCTTATGTACTTCAAATCAATATATTTCAACACAATTATGCATTAGACTTGTGTTTTATATTTTTTCCACATTTTTTCATATTTTTTTCTATTTTTTTCTGCTATCCGAACCAGCCGAGCCTGACTCAGCCAGGATCGGCCGGGATCGGACTGACTCGAATCGGAATCGGCCGATCCGATCGGTTTTGGACCGGCCGATCCGGGACCCGATCCCGGGTTTCTTAACCTTGGTCTAAAATACTTAGAATCAATCCCGATAACTCGGAGTCAATTCAAAACCTTTTTAAAAAGTCCCCCAATCAATTATAAACTCATCCTAAACTTGGGTGAGGCCAAAAGCTTAACCTAAAACATATCTTCATATGCATGTGCTGCATGTAGTAGTAGTGTTGCATGTTATAAGGGCATCAACGGACGGTTAATCAAGGGTTGTCGAGCGATTGCTTGACGTAATTAACATTGATCGAGGTCAATGGAGAGAGGTCATATACTCGGATCTTCGCCTAATCCGAAGTCCCGGACTCCCTGAAGGCTAATCTCAAGCTCTCATAGTCCAATAAATAAAACCGACCTATATTTCTCCAGATAAAACAAAAGACCTAAAATATGACCGGATTCTTCAAATCCGATAGGAGAGAGAGCTAGGACAGGTCCCGAACCAACAGATGGCACGTCTGGTAGGACCTCTCTTTCCCTTCATCTCTCCGTCCGGTGATGCTCTCACCATAACTCTGCTACTAACTTTGCCATGTCTTATGCAGGTGATCGAGTTTTCTGCTCAATAGACAGCAATGGCGGCAAGGGTCACGTATGGCCCACTTGTGGTGGCAACCCACGCTCAATGTGGGTATCTCACTACTCCAACTTGTTTTGGAGATTTCCCCGCAATTGTGGGGTCACCATATTTCTTAGGGGTGATCCCAGCACCGGAACCTGCTCCGGTACAAAAGAAGAAGCGCACCTCCCGCCCAAAGAAAGTCAACAAAGGTGGGCAACGACAGATAGTCTACACCACCAATACTATCAGCACATCTCCCGCTTCCTCATCCAGCAGGAGGCAGAAGCGGAGGGGTACTCCACCGAGTCCATCCCGGACCGGGAAGACAATATTGATTGGGGATATGCGTATCCGCCTAAATGGCGGAGAGCCGATTATTCCCAAAGCCCGGCATGTCCCGACGATTCCAGTCCGCAATCAGTTTAAGATTTTGCCTAAGGTTTGCCAAGATGTGACAACCTTTAAGAAGAAGAGAAGAACGCAAAAGGCCGTTGTTCGCCAGCATGCGCCCGCTGCACCCCAATATTTTGAGGGCAACGCCGCATCCCAAGCACAGGACGATACTATTCCCCAAGGTGGGGGCAATTACAAGGAGGAGCGTGGTCTCCGACTTAAGAAAATGTAAGTGACCGAAAAGGAAGCCCGCGAAATACGCAAGGCTAGGGCCACCTCAGCAGAACAATAACCTCCCCAGCCTATAGAGCCGGTGAGGGAAATAATCCATCCGACAACTGGGCCTCATCCCAAGCGAAGCCAAGGAAGGGAGAATGTCTACAAGGCACAAGAACTTGCCCAAAAGCGGGTTTCCGTCTTTGAAAGACTCGGCGCCCTGGTACGACCAGCGCAGAGAAAGAAAAGAACCACACGGATGACAGATGATGACATCCGGATATATACTTGCTATACTTCTAGCACAACAAATCGGCAACCTTCTCAGTCTGAAGAGCCGAGCAATGTCGCTGGAATGACGCAAAGGGGTGAGCCAATTACCCGCCAAATGGAGCAAGCTATACGCCTGTTGGGTCAAGTGAGCCAGGGGGCAGAGCCGTCTCAAGCCAATCTCGGTGACACTATTAGAGGAACCGATGAAGGTGCGACTAATGCTCGAGAGCCTGGAGTTGCACAGCTGCCACAAGAACAAGCACAACCTCAGACTATCGAGGAAATCAAACAGGAAAATCAACAATTAAAGGCCTTGCTATATGGCCTGATACAGAAAATGAAGGAGCAGCAAAGGGTGGCCCCCGCTCTTCCAGTAAATCTACCTCCGCCTAGGACTATTCCTGCACCAATAGGACCTCCGGTTGTTGAGGTCAATTTCAGCCCTAAAGAGATTCAGGAAGACAGGGCCGAAGAACCCAATTATAATGCTCAACAATCACGTACGTCAGCAGATGATGCAACAGCATCGCAAAAGCACTTGATTGAGCAAATTGTCGAGGCCAAGATGGCCGAACAGGACGAAGGAATAAGTACATTTGACTTATATAAGGTGCCATTTCCGATCCGTCATATGTTCAAGAAACTTCCGACAGACCACAATAAGCGCCCTAAAGTCACAAGATATGATAGCGAAGGCTCAGCCCAGGAACATATTGCTCATTACATGAGCGACCTAGGAGAGCTGGCAACGGAAGAGGCATACCTTTTAAGGTTCTTCTCAACTTCCCTCACCAGTACGGCATTCCAGTGGTATGCCAAGCTGAAGTCCAACTCTATAGGTAGTTGGGAAGAAATGCAGAATAAATTCCTTGATCGCTTCAAAGTATCAGAGCGAAAGGTCACTATTACTGAATTAGTGACACTTAAACAAGAGAAGAATAAGTCCGCCGTAGATTATATTAAGAAATGGCGGAACCTCAGTATGAGATGCGACAATCCTCCGGTCCATGAGGACGTAGTGAGATTGTGCAAAAGGGGTTGATGACATAAAAGAAAGGAAGGTCCAGGCCCTTCTCAAAATTAACAAAGAAAGGAACCCTATTTATTTGGGACGAAGAGTGTCAAAAGGCTCTTGATGACATAAAAGAATATCTCCTCAGGCCGCCAGTACTGGGGGCACCCATAAAGGGTAAACCACTCATCCTCTATATTGCAGCCTTAGATGCTTCTTTGGGAGCTTTACTGGTACAAGAAAATGAGGACGGAAAAGAGCAACCGCTCTATTACCTCAGCAGGATGTTGGTAGGTCCTGAACACCGATATACTCCAACAAAGAAGATGTGCTTAGCACTTGTATTCACCATAAAGAAGCTGAGGCATTATTTGCTAGCACACGAAATCAAACTAATATCGCAGTTTGATCCGCTGAAACTCCTGCTTCGCCAACCTGTGTTGTCTGGGAGGTTAGGAAAGTGGCATTACTACTCATGGAGTTTGATATTACTTTTGTCCGTCAAAAGGCAATAAAAGGACAGGGTATGGCCGAATTTCTGACAGCACACCCGATTTCTGAAACTTCCCCTCTGAATAATGAATTGCCTAATGAAGAGGTCTTGCTTGCACAGAAAGTATTGGATGTGCAGCAGGCAGAAGTAAAAACATGGCAGCTATATTTTCATAGGGCCTCGAGAACCATTATAAAGCCGAATGGCACATCAACCACAAAAGCAGGAGCCGGCTTGGTCCTAGTCACTCCAGAAGGCGGAGTATTGCATCACTCATATGCCCTAATGGAATCCCTAACGAATAATGAGGCGGAATACGAAGCTCTGATTGTGGGGCTAGAAGTTGCCTTGGAAATAGGTGTCAGATGCATCCAGGTATATGAGGATTCCCTGTTGGTCATCCGACAAATTCTCGACATATTCAAAGTCAGAAAGACAGAATTGATAGCTTATCATGCGGCGACTGTCCAGCTAAGTAAAAGGTTCTATACTTTCACAATAGAACATATCAGAAGAGGCCAGAATGCTCAAGCTGACGCATTAGCTAAATTGGCCGCAGCTCTAAAATTACGTTCTGCAGGAGAAGCAGAAATAATTGTGAGGGATAGGAGACTTTTCCCCACCTCGGTAAATGAAGAAGATGGTCTGACAGTGTTTGAGATTAATATGCCAAAAGACTATAATATCCGAGGAAGATGATTGACGTGCTCCTCTCATCAAAATAAAGAATGATTGGCTCCCTGATAACAAGGCCGAAAGAATCCAACTGCTGCGAAGGGCAACTTCATACCAGCTGATAGATGGCGTACTGTATCGCCTTGTCCCTCAAGACAAAAATGCGATTTTGCTCCGGTGTCTTTCCCCGAGAGAGTCCCGCAAAATAATGAAAGAAGTTCATGCCGAGATGTGCGGAGCCCATCAATCCGGCACAAAAATGAAAATCAACATCAAAACTAAAGGCTTTTATTGGCCAACTATGTTCGCAGATTGCGAGAAAATGACAAAAAGTTGTCCCCAATGTCAAGCCTATGGGCCCATTCCTAGGCGACCTCCCAATCATTTGCACCCAACGACCCCGACATGGCCTTTCGCCTATTGGGGAATGGACATTGTGGGTCCATTGACGCCATCATCTCGAGGGTATAAATATATTCTTGCCGCAACAGAATACTTTACTCGTTACGCAAAAGCCATTCCTTTAAGAGAAGTGACCGGCGAGACAGTGTCACGCTTCGTCAGGCACAATATCATATATCGGTTCGGGACTCCTAACCGGATCACATCAGATAATGGCACGCCATTCAAAAAACCCTGTGCAAACTCCTGGTGAAGATCAGCAGAGGGCGAAAGCGGGATTGGGATGAAAAGATGCATGAAGCATTATGGGCCTATCGCACCGTCTATAAAACACTGACGGGATGCTCCCCATACTCTTTAGTTTATAGAGCGGAAGCCGTAATCCTAATAGAAGCAGAACTCGCATCTTATAGGGTCGCTCTGCATTATGGAGTGCATGAAGGCGACATGAGCGAGATTCAAAGGTGCTATGAGGAATTATCAGACTTCGAAGGCGAAAGACTGCAAGCATATCAACGCCTGCAAATATACCAAGCTCGAATGTCTCGTGCATTCGACAAATTTGTGAAAGAAAGAACCTTCAAGAAGGGGGATCTAGTAATGGTCAAGCATAAAGATGTCATGGCCTCTCGGCCTAAAAATAAATTCAAGCCAAACTGGGTTGGACCATTGATAGTAAGCAAAGTCTACGAGGGCGGTGCCTACATGCTGGTGGATGAAAAAGGGAATTTAACCTTCCCACCGCTGAATGGCCGACATATGAAATTGTATTACGCTCCGGTATATGATCAGCCTGAGCGGCAGCAGCAACACAAACTAGTGCTGTGAAATCCAATATATATCTTGAAGACAAAGATGATGATCCGACAACCCGTCGGGGGATAACGCGCAAAAGCCATTTGCGCCGAGAAAAGTCAATAATGCTCGTGTGTGAGCGCATAGGCTCATAAAGCCACATATTTGTTCCCGGCGGGGGGAAGACTCTCTCGGCCTGCTGAAGGCAGAGATCGAGTTTTTCCACATCCTTACCTAGGGAGGATATCAGAGTCGCCAATGACGAATAAATCCTTGGTATCACATTAGTGGTACAATAATGTCCCCATCAAGGGCTACGACCGAGGCGATGATGACGATGTCCTCCCGACTCGGTAAGGAAGTGGAAAAACTTGCTCTTCTGCTCGACGCAGTATATGAGAATAATCCCTATTCCTACTATACCAAATGTAAATACACAGACATTCTTGAAAGATGTACAATTGGAAGAGATTCACCCCCAAAAAAATTCTACTGAAAATTTCCAAAAAATCCCATTTTTCCTCCCCAGAGAGGCGTTATATCTTAAAAATCCCATTTTCCGCCCCAATGAGGCGTTGTATCCTAAAAATCTCATTTTCCGCCCCAGAGAGGCGTTGTATCCTAAAATTCCCATTTTTCCGCCCTAGGGAGGCGTTGTATCCTAAAAATCCCATCTTCCGCCCCAGGGAGGCGTTGTATCTTAAACTTCCTATTTTTCCGCCCCAGGGAGGCGTTATATCCTAAAAATCCCATTTTCCGCCCCAAGGAGGCGTTGTATCCTAAAATTCCCATTTTTCCGCCCCAGGGAGACGTTACATCTTAAAAATCTCATTTTCCGCCCCAAAGAGGGGTTGTATCCTAAAAATCTCATTTTCCGCCCCAGGGAGGCGTTGTATCCTAAAATTCCCATTTTTCCGCCCCAGGGAGGTGTTGTATCCTAAAAATCCCATCTTCCGCCCCCAGGGAGACGTTGTATCCTAAAATCTCATTTTCCGCCCCGAGGAGGCGTTGTATCCTGAATTTTCCCTTGGCATATACTAATCCCACTGACATGCTGTAAAGGGTTGAAATTTTCTTTTGTCCCGAAGAGACATCATATCCTAAAACTTTTTCATTTGCCCCTGCGAGGTGATACGAGAAACTTACACCCTTGGGAACGGTATATCCCGAAATTCTCCCCATATATCATCTAGTCCCATCGGCGTGCCCATATATTATCCCATCGGCGTACCGTAGCAGATCGAATCCGCCCCGAAGAGGTGTTAAATCCCAAAATTTATATTTCGCCTACGGAAGGCATTAAATTCTGGAATTTGCCCACGGGAGGCATTAAATCCTGAAATTCATATTTCGCCCACAGGAGGCATTAAATCCTAAAATTCATATTTCGCCCACGAGAGGCATTAAATCCTGAAATTCATATTTCGCCCATGGGAGACTTTAAATCCTAAAATTCATATTTCGCTCACGGAAGGCTTTAAATCTTGAAATTTATATTTCGCCTACGGAAGGCTTTAAATCCTGAAATTCATATTTCGCCTACGGAAGGCGTTCAACTCCATAATTTGCCCACGGGAGGCATTAAATCCTGAAATTCATATTTCGCCCACGGGAGGCGTTAAATCCTGAAAGTCATATTTCGCATACGGGAAGCTTTAAATTCTGAAATTCATATTTCACCTACAGGAGGCCTTAAATCCTGAAATTTATATTTCGCCTACGGAAAGCGTTAAACTCCGGAATTCGCCAACAAGGGGCATTAAATCCTGAAATTCATATTTTGCCTACGAGAGGCTTTAAATCCTAAAATTCATATTTTGCCCACGGGAGGCATTAAATCCTGAAATTCATATTTCGCTCACGGAAGGCAGTAAATCCTGGAATCCATATTTCGCCTACGGAAGACTTTAAATCCTGAAATTCATATTCGCTTACGGGGGAGGTTAAATCCCGAAAAATCCTTTTATACACCCATATCAAATCGAATTTTCATGTTCTCCCAATGTTTGTTAGCCCGGTCATACCGTATACTTAACGGCAGTCAGAGTTATCTTCTTGTAAAAAAAAGAAAGAGAAGAAACATAAGAAAAATAGGACTTAAAAAAACGAGGTGCTCCGACGGATTTAATCGGTCTCATCCTCAAAAAGATCGGTTAAGGGTAAAAAAGTCTTATACTCAGCTAAGGTGAAAATCCGAAAGGGCACCTTAGGCAAAATCGGGTAACCCCGCTGCATGAAAATCCGCAAAGGCATGCAGGCAAAAGTAAGAGGGGACTAATGTTGGTGAAAACCCGAGAGGGCGCTAATATTAGTTTTTTTTTTTTTTTTTAAAAAAAGAGAGAAAGAAGAAGAGGAGGGAGGGAAGATGGTGAAGAATAGACACTATTTGACCAAAGCTCTCTCTGTATAAATAAGTCGCGAAGGAGGAGCCCGAGACAAGTCCTCGTGGTGAGTCAAAAATAGGCTTCAAAGTGAAGCAATATTACAAGATCAAAAAGAATGGAGGAATTCCCGAAGGCTAATCCCGAGTCGGACTCGGCTCCCGAACTACCAAAGCCTGTGAGGCATCCAACAGCAGGCGAAGGGCCTCAACTCTGTCGACCGACTCGTCCCGCTCTCGGGTAAGTTCGTCTAGACGACGGTCAAAGGTCGCCACTTGCTCAACGCCTTCCTCGAAGTCCTTTTCCAATTCTTCTAACTGTAAACGGAGGGCAACTACTTGCGACTCCACTTCGGCAATGCTTGAGCTCATTATTTTCCTATGTGCCCGAAGTACAGAAACCTCTGTGGTCCGTGCCGCGACATCTCTAAGGGCAGACTCCAACTCGGTCCGTAACAAGACTTGTTGGGCAGCATAAGCATCGAAGTCATCCCGATCGTCACCCTTTGCCAAGTAAAAAGAGAGGAGAATTATATAAGGCCAAAATGGAAAAGTGATGCTAGCAAAAAAGTAGAATAGGGCACAAAATTATTACTTGACTTTTCGGACTTCCCCGAATGGAAAGTGCCTACTTCTTCATCCTCTCTAGGAGAAGGAGGAAGAGGTTCAGTATCTCCTGAGTGACATGAAAAGGGGGAAGACTGTAGCTTGATAGTAGAGCCGCTCTAGGTTGGCGAATCTACTCTGCGATCAGAAGCGAGTGGGCAAGCAACTTCAGGCTCACCCTCATCCTCTGAGAAGACTAATAGCTCAGTGGGGGTATGAGCCGGCTCCTCAGTTCTGGATGCTCTGGGAGTCTCTCCCGAGTAAGAAAGACGGACTGTATCCCCCGAATGAGTTGGAGAGTCAGGACACAAGTTCCTCCGAGCTATAGAATACAAAAAAAATGGAGTCAACATCCAGTAATAGTTAACCAAAAAAACACGAGGAGGAAGCCTCGTACCTTCCAATATATCAATGCCGTCGAGAGCAGAAATTCGGCTAGAGCAAATGGGAGTCGACATTGCCCTAACACATATCGCTGAAGCGACTAATCTTTCAATCCTCTCCAGGAGGAGCCCAGAAGCTGATTTGACCCCCTCCCGGTGTTCCCACCTTTGAGTGGACACGGAGACGACATCTAGTCGAGAAATAGAGGAGGGCAGCAAAACACAAGACATAGTCAGAAGGCATGAGAATGTAATATGTACAGCCCTGAGCATAAGAAAAGAAGTTAGTCTACCCGGTGTCAAAGCAACATGTTTTTCTTGGACGATCTCAATTTCTCTAGGCTCATCCTCTACTAAGATAGCTGCAGGAGGCATAGCCAAGTTGTCTTCCGAAAGAGGGACAACGGAAGGGGAGGCAGCCGCCGCCGTTGCCACTTCGACAATCCCTGTAGAAAGCTCGATATTGGCTACCAAAAGAAGATATAGTAGTTGAAAAGAAAAATCACAAGAATTAAAAGATACGCGACTTACCCTCAGCTGGAGGACTATCCACTACATGGGAAGCTGTCGAATCCCCTACAAGGCCCTTCATGAATGAGGAGCCTGAATGACTGGATGCCGACCGCATCAGTTCTTCAAAAGTAAAATCTATACAAGAAAAGGGACAAAGGGTCAGATCCTATGTAAGAAAAGAGAAAAAGGAGCTGCAATATGCCAGTAAAAATTATCAAAACGGCCATGGTCGTCCAAAAGTTCATGATATAACTGATCGACCAAAGGGACGTCTGAACAGTAAGGTTCATAATCGGCCCAGTTAAGATCTCCAAGCTCCTCTTTGTTGCCTAAGGCAACATTAGTAGTCGCGTCAACATTCTCCTGCGTGGAGCAAAGAAAAAATGATTGAAATCACGATCACTCTCAGCAAGGGATGAAAGAGAATTTGCCAAAGGAATATATATACCTCGGCGACGGCCAGCAATGCTACTTGAATGGGGTCTTGAGCAGGTGGCTCAAGAACTTAAGCCCCTCAAAAGTAAAAATAATGAAAAGTGAGAACCTCATGAGTAAAACAAATAAAAAAAGGAAAAAAGAGGGGTTCAGTTAGTCAATCCCACCTGTCATGAGGGGGAGTTCGCTAACAGCAAGCTGGAGGGCGGCCTGAGGAATGTCCTCGCCAATAAGCTCGCCTTCCTCTATTAGAGAGAAGCGAGAATAATGAAGAGCCATATTGCAAAGAGGAATTAATCCTCAAACAAAGAAAACTGACAAGGTTGTTACCCATAGGCGAAGGTGACCTCTGAACGATCGCCGGATCCGGTGAAAGAGGAAGAGCCAGTCAAGGTTAAACTGATCGACATCCCGCCTCCCCTTCAGCTGACCGCTTCTTTCGAGCCGCTTGCTTTACTGCAGCCACTAAGAGTTGCATCTCTGAAGGTGGGCCAACGCTTGCAGAAGGCACTACGGCCGCGGTGGCTGAAATATGAGGCTCCCCCTCGGAAATATGGCTCGTAGAAGGTCCCCCAGGGGCCACAGGCGACGGGGAAACGACATCTCTTATAAATTAAGAGGGAGCCGAGTTAAGGCAAATGATGATGCATGAATGTAACGAGAGATATGAAAATATAGATACCTTCTGCGGCAAAAGACCTCGGTGGTTCAGGGATAAGAGAGTCAAAAGACATCCCTAATTGGGTCGCCGCTTGTCCCATCACCCGCCATACGTCGCCGACGGTCTAGACCTTCAATATTAAAAAGACTTCTCGACAAGGGCCGAAACAGAAAAGCATATGGCTAAGATATCGTAGCCAATCTATGGCAGGATCCCCGTTGAAACTACCAACGGGCAGCCGGGCATTATGCTCAAACTTTTTCAAAAGCTTGCAATCTGCCAAGAAATGATGCGTCCATATATATCCAGGGGCGGCAAACCCGTAGAAGCCATCATCTTCACTGCCCCTCTTCTTTTTTGCCTTTGGCACGGGCGGGCCAACTCGACCCTTATATGTATATCGGCCAAGTCCTTTAGCAGACTTAGCCTGGGAGGAACCTCGTGCCTGCACAGAGTCTGGTCTTAGCCGCAACTCTCCTTGGTTCTTATGCCATCAAGCAGCAAAGGAAACGGTCATGCCCCCTTCATAAGTAAGGAGAGACACTGCCACTTGGCCAGATGTATTCCGATGCTGAAAATAATTCCACCATAATCGAACGACTAGGTGGCTCTTCCGCTTCTGATATACCCGAGGCAGCTCAGTAAAAGTGAGGCTAGAAGGGATCATCTGATCATATCCAAAATTTCGTGCGAAGCGGTTTGGATAATAGGACTCCAGGATTACATCCCTGCCCTTTTTCAATATAAGTAAGCATGGGCGAGTACTCAAAATCCACCCGTCTAGTACAGCACCATTATAACCCATACAACTTGTCTATGGGTCAAACCAAGCACGATCGGCAGCCCCTCTTCTGTCAAAATACGGTCGGAAATTTCGCGAGGAGTGGTCGAAGTCCAACTTTCGGCAAGAGCCGAAAAGAATGAAGCTCAGAGCGGAACGGGCGTAAGAGAGTTGACCCGTCCCCTGGCTGGCTGGCTGACTAGCCAGTCGAAGAATAGTGGACAATGATGAAGCCATTTCTCTGCCGATAGGAGAATAACCTGGAAGCAGGAGCCCCGCCCAGGCACTGACATAGTGGGTGGCCATAACCACTGAACAAATATTTAGGGTGCCTGAGCTGCAGAGGGCCCCAAAAGAATGATATATGCTAGCAAGCGCCACTGGTGCAATGGCAAGGCGCGTCCCCACTGCAAGTCTCGAGGCCGCCAGCAAAACCTCAGGACGCAAGGCCCCCTCGTCCCCATATGGGACAGCAAAAGTCACTAGCCAATAGGCTAGATAAGCAGCTACATATGTCGTGTCATCAAGGCCCCAAAGGTTTTCAGACTAATGCTCAGGCGCGATAATGATACCTCGGCGAGAAATATCCTTATATGACAATATCGACGGAACCCGTTCATCGAACATGCTGGCAAAGCCTCGGTGATAACGGAAAGGTCCCCCAAAGAAGAATCTAACCTAAGCTGCTAAGGATACTTTGCCCGAGCCAGAAGAACTCCCCCCGCTGAAGGAGGAGGCAGCACGCTTCGCCTTGGATAAATCACGCCATATATTCAATAAATATCTATAGCAATAAGGGGTGGTGTAGCTCCCTACGCCGTCGATAGTGCTGCGATGAAATTCATCTAACACTCCTTCATAAGGTTCTCCCACAATTGGTAGACCTGAAATCCGATGTAGAGACCAAAGGTCAATAGCAGTCTCACCCTCTAAAGTCGCGATAGTATTGGTGTCGCGAAAATAGCGTTCAACAATCGCCTGAATGAAGCCATGATGGCAAGGATAGTCATATTGAGCTGCTGCAACGGCCTCATAAATGTCGGCCCTATCAAGAATCGGCCGACAGTTCTTCAGAATATACAAAAGCCATTTTGTAGTCCCGAGGCAGAAAGCGTGCGAGCTTCTAACTTGCAGACGAGTATCCCAGACAGGGCGAATGCCCCGACATATGTCTGATAACAGTATACTGAAGTCAGAGGAATCATGAATTGAGCCTTCTTCTGCCTCAGTCAGAAATAGCCCCTGCGGGCGCCACATGGCTGGCTGATAGGTCCTACTTATGTCATGGACCCGAAGTATAGCCTGAATAGGTCCCACCTGCTCAAGGGTAGGAAATTCTCACAACCGATCAACGGAAAAAGAGAAGGCCGGATATGAAAAAGGGAGAAGTCCCTCCATATTATCGCGATCCAACAAAATGGCGCACTCCAAATCACGACACTCCAAAGGGAATAATGGTCTTTCGACCCCATCTTCAATGTGAACATATGATTGAAGCAGCTCATATATGGAGGCGTCTGAGGGAAGATGCCGAGCTGTCTCGCCTCGCAAGAAATAGAAGAATTCTCCGTCTCTATAAATGCTCTCCCGGTAGATGGGGACAACATCCTCAATAGTAATCCGCAGGTGTGGCTGAGCCACCCAACGAAACCCCGCATCCGAGTACACAACAATCTCCTCCTGAAATCCCTCGGCGGGAATGTCCCCAATAGCGGCCATAATGATGCAAATCAAGAAATATCAACCTGCAAAAGAAACATCAGCGAAAACACATATTAGAATCATGCACAAAGCAGCAAGATAGCCAAGTCCCGATAGAAAGTCGGGACAACGCAGAGATACTTGAATATTGCCTATATATGATGAAAGCATGGCCAACCCAGAATGTCTCATATTGAGCTCCTAGAAATGCCTAAGTAAGAATGAGGTGCTAATGCTTGCACAGCGCCTATATCATGCCTATAAACCCCTTATGTATATATTGTCGAAGTGGCGAACACTTGGCCAATCCAAAATGTCTCATATTAAGCTCCTGGAAATGCCAAAATAAGGTACTAATATCCCTTGGATAGGAATGACGCCACCAGAATTGAGTGACCCGCTCTATGTTCCCAACTGATCTCCAAGTCGCGAAGGCCAAGAGATATCCGGGACCGAGCAATGTGTCGAACAATTCAGATGGCACCAATCCTATAGGACCCTCCAAGTCACGAAGGCCAAGGGGATCCACGATATAGAGGGAATCGAATAATTCCAAACGCCCCCAAGAAACTGCAAAGTCACGAAGACGAGGTTTGTGGGAGCGTTTCTGGAATATTCAAGTACCAAAAAAAAATGAAGGGTGTCCGAACCCACAAACTCCGTAGAAGCAGATATATATGGCAAATCGTGCAATTGATTGCACAAAGAATATGGGACAGCATTGCTATTTTCCTAAAGAACTCATATATGCTCAAACCACATTGGGCAAGATGGGGAAATTAGCAAGATTGCATCAATATATGGCAAGAAAATAATCCTTCGGGATATACGAAAAGGGAAATATATATATGGCCAGAAATATATACATATATGAAATGATGCACGGGACACCCGCATCCGACTTCGTCTTCGACGCGTATCCCGTGGGGGGCATTTGTTGACCCGAAAAAATTTTCATATGCAATAATATTATTCAAGCATACATATGCACATGATTATGCGAAAAAATACCTACATGGCATATGCCCACATTAATTTGAGCTAATGTTGTGGAAAATATGCATAACATATGTTCATGTTCGCATAAGACTATGTTGTGCAAAACCAAAAAAATGAATGAACATGCACCTATGATATGAAGGTCGATGTTAAATGAAAGCTCTCTTATATGTATGCGAATACATAAACCTATATGCACATGTTAGGAAGGCAATGGGACAAGAAATATACCTAGGCCAAGAGGCCTTAATCGAGGCTCTTGCAAAGGCCTAAAAACAGCCCGAATCGCCCATGTATGCTGTCCAAGTGCAGCCCTTAAATCTCCTCGATGGCTCCGATGAATAGGCCCAATATGGAGCCCCAAAAACGCAGCAACAAAATACCCCTAATGCTGCGAAATAAGAGCTCAGAGCAGTCCCGAAATGGGCCTAAAACAGTCTTAAAATGAGTCCAAAATAACCCCAAATAGAAGCCCAAGAGCAAGGGTAATGGGCCCAATCAGTGGCCCAATACGGGACCCAATATAAAGCCCAATAAGGAGACCAAATGGACCCAAAAACCAGTCCCACAGGGCTCCAAAACCTGCAGCCCAAAAGAGAAAGTCTTCAAACTCCCAAAATGGAAAAACTGCTCAAAATGGAAAAATAAACCAAGTGGACCCCCTCTCTCTATTCCCCTTTATTTAAATAGAGAAGGAGGAGGGAGGAGAGAGAGGAGAAACCGGTAGGGGGGGGACCCCCACCGGTTCCAAGAGAAGAACCCGGGGGGGAGATTAATTAAAGGTGAGAGTCAATGGGTTCTTAAACCCCATTCACACTTGGTTAAGGATCCCACTAAAAGAACCCAATTCACACTAAGAAAACCAAAAAGTGGGACAATTAATGGGCTAAACCCCATTAAAATAGTCAAACAAAAAAAGAGGGGAGAGAGGGGGAACCCCCACCGGTTTGCTCTCCAAACCGGTGGCACCCCCCACCGGTTGGAACCGGTGGAGGTGTCCACCGGATCCCCCCCACTCTCTTATTCTCTCTCTTCTCTCTCCACTCTTGAATTAAAAAAAAAAAGAAAAGGGGAGGGGAGAGAAGGAAACAGGTGGCACCCCCCCACCTCGGGCTTCCCCGGTGGCACCCCCCCACCGGGCCCAATTTGGGGCTTATAATAGGACCCCATGGTCCTCAATTCATACACACAAGGGGCATACACCACTCCATACATTCAAAGGGTGGGAAATTTCCAGGAAGAGGTTCTGATGCGTTCAAGACCAAACTCGGTGTTTCTCACCCGAGTTTGCTGCGTTTTGGAGGATCCTCTCGTCCTAGAGAACTCTCTTCCTAAGGTTTAGTCCTAAGGGAAAACTCTGCCGATTTGTCTCTTGTAAAAGCCTTCTTCATAAGGCGAAATTCTGCTGAAATAAAAATGACTATTCTATGTCAAACTGTGTACCTGTGTGTCATCAAATTAAATAATTGACATCATGTTTTAATACTTTTAATATATATATTTAATTTCCTAATTACTCTAAAAATTGAATTAAAAATCTGTGCATTCTCTTAACCTAATCTTGGCCTCACTCCATACATAACTAAGCATAGATTCATAAAAAGTATACTTAAGTTAAAAATGACTTAAATGCCCCTCATGATTAATTAATTAATAAAACTTGTAAAAATTATTTAAAAATTGGTAAAATGAATATGAATATCAGAAAATTTCTGTAAAAATTAGTAATATTCAGTAAAAATCAAAAATCTAAATCTGAAAATCATATGAAACCAAAAATATGATTAAGTGCCCTTCATATATTTAATTAATTAATAAAAATCAGTAAATTAATAAAAAATCAGTAATATTCAGTAAAAATCAGTAAAAAACAGAAAACCAAATCTGAAAACATATAAAATTTTTGAAATGACCAAAATGCCCCTATAACTTAATGAAATTACAAAAACACTCTCATCCACAATAAAAAATCTGTAAAAATCACAGAAAATTCTTAAAAATATCAAAACCTCCCTTATACCCAAAATATCCTCCAAACCTTAATAAGATGGGTAAAATTATCAAAATACCCTCAGTATGATAAAAATAAATGAAAAAAATCTCAAAAGATATAAAAATAGACTCTAAGTCTAATAAATCCAATTTAAGGTAAAATTACCAAAATACCCCTATGACTCAAATATGTCTAAAATGATCCTAAAATGCATTCTAAGGGTTTTCAAGTTTTCCTAAAATGCTAAAAAACTTAAAGTGACCATAATACCCCTATACCTTCCAACTTGGCATAATTACAAAAATACCCTTATGGGTCTAAAATACATAGAATCAATCCAGATAACTCGGAGTCAATTCAAAACTTTTTTAAAAAGTCCCCCAATCAATTATAAACCCATCCTAAACTTGGGTGAGGCCAAAAGCTTAACCTAAAACATATCTTCATATGCATGTGCTGCATGTAGTAGTAGTGTTGCATGTTATAAGGACATCAACGGACGGTTAATCAAGGGTTGTCGAGCGATTGCTTGATGTAATTAACACTGATCGAAGTCAGTGGAGAGAGGTCATATACTCGGATCTTCGCCTGATCCGAAGTCCTAGACTCCCTGAGGGCTAATCCCAAGCTCTCATAGTCCAATAAATAAAACCGACCTATATTTCTCCAGATAAAACAAAAAGACCTAAAATATGACCGGATTCTTCAAATCCGATAGGAGAGAGAGCTAGGTCAGGTCCCGAACCAACACAAGGACAAGAGTCAATGCCTAGATTTGCCATCACCGGAGAGCACCTTCACCACTGCACCTGGATCCGAGACTGCCCTCAGCTGCCATGGGGTGATTCTTGCCCTTTTCTCAGCTGCTACGCCTGAACACCTTGGAGGGGAAGGATGCCATCGCCATCACCGGACAGCACCCTTGTCACGTGCTTACTCTCCGGGCAGCTTCACCATCACGCCTGGATCGGAGCAGCTTCCTCTTTGCCTCACCCAGCTTTCTGGGGAGAAGGCAATCATGGAGGGCAGGAACAGGGGTTCACGGGGGGCAGCTACATGGGATAACAGGGGCCTTTTCCCACGGGGTACTTTCGGGCTTCCAAACTTTCAGATGGCAAGAACAGAAGAAAAGGATTGAAAATTAGAATCCTTAAAGTCAATGGACTTAAAATTAAATTTCCCAGTCAACGGACTGGAAAATAATGACAACCCACTACTTTGGACCAGAAGTTAAAACAATACAAAAATAAAACCAACAATTCTGCAAATCAACTCCTAGGGAGGGTATACCAGGGATGTCAACGGGTTACATACAATGCGGATAGTGAACTTTACATTATCATATCCATTAACCAAACTATGTATCCATTTACTGTTCATTAACTATCAAAAAGTGTTATAACTACTTTGTACTATCCACAAAGAAGTAGCTCGTACAACAGATCTGCACCCATTCCCTCACCCTATCACAAACAAAAAAGACTACACTTTCTAGATCGAAAGCCTCCTTCTTAACGATCCTCCTGTTCCTTTCTCCCAATCGGAGATAGCCGCTTGTAGAATCAGCTACTAGATCACACAGTCCTCTTTTGCAGCAAGTTATTAGCCCACTGCTGTATGAAGAGATCCACCTTTTTTGAAAAAGTTGTGGTATGTACCATCAATTTTATTGAAAATGAGGAGACCCACCTTGCACTGTAGCCGCACTTGTTAACGAACCTTAGCCACAAGAGTCCTCCACACCTCATTTGCAAAGACATAAGTAATGAACAAGTGATGTAAAGATCCGTCCTCTTCATACACAGCATATAATGAAGGCAATCACGCCCAAAGTCAATCAGCCTGTCCGACATAGGAAGCCTGCCAATAGAAATCCTACATGCACAGAGTCTTCACCTTCAAAGGGGATTTCGGATCCCATATATGATGAAGAAAGGGCACCTCATTCCACCATATGCAATGACTTGGCACACCGATCTGACAAAGAAGACCTCCTGAGTAGACCACATCTAGTGCCAAGAATCTTCATGGGGTCATTAACCATCCAATTTTGAAGCAACACTAGAAGACGAGCCAATTCTTGAATCTCCTCTTCCCTAAGGTTCCTGTGGAAGGAAGAGATCCAAGCTCGTCTCTCTAAGTCCACCATCTGTGAAACACAAGTAAGTGGCTCGGAGGAGATCTCATAAAGCAATGGGAACAGCTGCGAAAGAGGTATAGGACCGCACCGCTTGTCGGTCTAGAAGCAGCCCCTCCTGCCACCCTAAGCAAAACTTGAATTACCTAGAACAATATTTGTTGTTTGAAGAATACCCCTCTAGACACTAGAGACGCTGTAGTCACTTAAAAGGGCAACATCCCAGACCCTCTTATTGGCATAGTACTTATCCTTGATAACATCCAACCAAAGACCAAATTAAGTTATTCCAAGCTTCTATACTGTGAGACTTCAATATTTTTTCTTTTTTTATTTTAATTATTCTTTCATTTGTTTAATTATTATTTTTGTTTCATCTAGATCTTAAGGACTTCGGATTAGTCCTCAGACAGTCTAAGAGATTGTGTGGATCAAGCCTAGATCCGTGCATTTGACCTCTCCCCATTGACAGTTAGTCAATGTTAATTACGCCGAAAAATAATCGGCAACCCTTGATTAACCAATCGATAAAGCCCTTGAACACAAACACACAACTTAAAAAAGGAACGAACACAAATGTTTGATACAATCCATGAGTTTTCATTTTTTATTCAAAAGAGTACAAATTCAAGACTTTGATTAGTGAGCACAAGATTCACTCACTTAATCCAGAATGAAGTTGAAATTTAGGGTTATTCATATGGCATGAACAATCTAACTTTGGCCATTTGTATAGCATAAATGGACCAAGAATCTGGTCATTCAAACCATGTGAATGAACGAAGCCAATTTAGTCACCCAAACGATATGAGTGAACCAAATAAACAAAATTAGTCATTCAACCCATATGAATGAACCGATCATTTAAATGGATTTGGCCATTCAAACTATATGAATGAGCCACTAAAAATTACACAATATTTGGTCATTCAACTTATATGAATGAACCGATTAAAATTCTTCTCTTTTTTTAATTCATTTGGAATGACAAGTTACAAAATTTCTCCGACAACATGCCAGGTCCTTATCGAGCTTCGAATTGGTCCGGGCGAAGTTTCCTTCAGCCTTCTTCCTTCTCTAAAAAAAGTCCCGCCTGCAGCCCCCCTCCCTAGTGTCACCGGTGGGGGGAGCCTACTGGTGGCTCCCCACCCCCTTCCTTCTCTCTCTCGCTTTCTATTTCTCTCTCTCTCTCTCTTTTGCTATTTCTTTTTTCTTTTTTCCTTTTTGGCTCCCTTGAGGCCTCCACCCACCGGTGGGGGTATATGGGCAACCGGTGGAGAGGGGAAGCCCCACCGGTGCCCTCCGCTCTCCTTTTTTTCTCTCTCTTTCTCTGTCCCGCATCCTTCTCTCTCTCTCTTTCTCCCTCTTTCTCTCTCTCTTTCTCCTTCTTTCTCCAACCGCAGCCCCCCTCTCTCTCTCTTTCTCCTTCTTTCTCTCTGTCTGTCCCTTTTCTCTCTCTCTTTGCTGCGTCTGCCACTGTTGCAGGCTGCAGCTGCTACTGTTGCTTCTTGCCGCTGCTGCTGCTCCTACTGCGGCTGCGGCTGCTCCTTCTGCGGCTGCGGCTGCTCCTTCTGCGGCTACTGCTCCTGCTGCAGTTGTTGCTTGTTTTTCATGTTGTTGTGTTGCCACTGTTGCATCCTGTTGCGGCTGTTGCTTGCTTTTGTCGTTGTTGAGGCTTCCGACATTAAGGTAAACCTTAACGCCTCTTCTTCTTTTTTTTAATTTCATGCGCGCCCATGCATGCAGGCCATACACTTCATGTTTTCTTTATTGTTTGGGGTGAAACCCTAATTTTATATGCATGCATGTCATGTCTAGGGTTAGCACATGCATAGCTTAAAATCAGTCCAACAATTAGCCCCCACAGGGCGTGTGCCGGAAACAGAGATGACGGCACGTACCCCGTGCTTTCTTGGACACGTTGCATGCATGTTAGACTTCTTTTTGCCAGTTCCCTGTGCACATACTTGTGCTGTCCTTTTCCTTTCCTGAAGCTTCTTGGTTTGAATACTTGGAATATATGGGTCACTAGTTTCCTCCAAACCATTGGTCTGACCCCAAAACTCAATTGGCACTGCAGCTCATGCACTACGCATGTGTGGAACTCTTTGGTAGCCATGTACAAACTTCAATCTGAGAATGAACAAACATGTCCGGGACTTTTCTGAATCAGTCGGAACGATTAATCCTTGTGACTGCTCATCGTCATTGGTCCTATTGGACTTTTAACCCTTTTGGGAATTTGGGATGACTTTGTCTCTTGTTCATGGTGAGCCAACAAGTGTCCAACCAGCCCCTATAGTTCTATCCTTGGATGACTTTTAGAGTGTCCCACACTCCTTTTTGGCTCTCTAGTGGCACTTAGCGGCATTCAGAGAGAACTTGTCTTTGGCCTTTTTTCAAACACCACAAACGGTGTTCTAAATTGACCTAGGTTTTCATCCATATCAGGTCATCTTGTGTCTTCATTAAAACTCATGCATATTTATTTATTTATTTCACTTTTTTGTCATTTGGTCTTGTATCTGACTTTTCCCATTTTTCCTTTTTATCTGCAGCTTTCTTCCCCTAGTGCCATGGCTGAAACAGGAGATTCCCCATTAGTGTGCTTGCTCAGAACGAGGCTAGTCACCCTGAGCAGCCCGCTGTCCAGTTGCCATTTTATGACGCTGGTTTTACTTGGGTGGCTTGGCCTCACCTGAGGATCACAGTGGAGGATACTTCTCCGGTGGACCGGGACAGTATTACTTTTCGCGAGGGTTTCTTCTACTTCTCGCAGAGTGGAGGCTTTGAGTAGCACCTTCCCTCGGACTCTTCCATCCATGAGCTACTGAGCTCGTGGTTTGCCTTTATAGATTTATTGGAGTCATTTATTTGCATGGTAAGATTTGACTCATTTATATCTTTTCCTTCTCTTTATTAGGAACCAGCGTCCCTAAGCTACCTTTTCTGAAGGTCTATTTGCGGAGACGTCCCATTACTCCGTTCGTCTGTAAATCTACAATACTTTTCTACTTAGTGCCCCCTCCCCTTTTAAGCTTCTAATCTAGTTTTCCTTTCCAGGTGGAAGGGGTATCTCAGCCCACCGATGCCATGCTTATGGGGGATAATGAGGACTTCAGAGACTTGGATTGGTCGGACTTTGAACCAGACCTTTCGGATGTTCCCTTGTTTAATCAAGTGTATCAAGAGATTATAGGGGATGACATCGTATTTGACGATGACCTCCGCCTTCGTATGACTCTTTATCCCCTCTCTTTCCTTTTTAATCATATATAATCTTGTAACTATTGATGTGGCTGATCCCTTTTCTTTCTCCTGTGTAGATTTGACTGTAGAGGACCTTGCTCAGTTCATCCTTACACCTTTGGTTATTCCCCCTACTGATCAGGCTCCCAGTGGTGGGGTTCCAGATGCCACTTTAGCAGAGGGGGTTTCTATTCCAACTATCACTGCTCTGGTAGCTGCTAGTATGACACCTTGCTTGCTCCCCTTTTTTCTTTTTTGTTTCCTTTTTTGTTGTTTGTTGCTGATTTTCACTACCCTATTTGTTTCGCAGTCATGGACTTGCCCGATGTGGGACAAAGGATGGTGTACGGTGTTTCGATGCTCCCCACGGAGAAGCCATTGTCTCCTTA
Organism: Zantedeschia hybrid cultivar; assembly: GCA_030544215.1. Classification (NCBI taxonomy): domain Eukaryota; kingdom Viridiplantae; phylum Streptophyta; class Magnoliopsida; order Alismatales; family Araceae; genus Zantedeschia; species Zantedeschia hybrid cultivar. Next base: position 4,455,619 of record JARZZO010000013.1, on the reverse strand, counting down.
GTCATAGGTGAGGCTTTGGCGACCATATTGGAGACTCTTGGTCAGCCAATGGTTTCCATTGTCCAGGCCGAGGTGATTGCAGATTTGATCACCTCCCGACCAAATGGTCTTTTAGTCACTTCTCACGTGCTCGGTAAACACCCTATTTCCACCCTCTGTTTTCTTTCTTATTGCTTTCTTAACGTCTGGTCTCTTCCTACAGGATAACCAATTTTACAAGAACCGCAGATGATCCGACCGGCCTTCACATCCACTCGGGATCTCCTGCGTTGTATGGGAACTTTGTGCATATTGTGTTGCTATCACCTTCCGTGGCTGGGGAGGACCCTGGCAGTCCTACTTCCACCTTGCGAGCACTTTGCCAAGGTCCTACGACACCAGTCTTCCCAATGTTAGAGGCTGCTGATGACGAAGTGACTTCTGAGGATTCTGTGCGCACCGTATTGTTATCGCCTTCCACAGCGAGGAGGGACCCTGGCAACCCTACTTCTGCCTTACAAGAGCTCTGTCGAGGTCTTGCGACATCTGTTGTCCCATTATCAGAGGCTATTGACGATGGGGCGGCTTCCGAGGATTCTACGCACACTGTGTTATCGTCTCCCTCATCCCCCAGCTCGATGATGTCTACGGGGATGTTGCCACTGCTTTCTCCCTCTAGGGTTGGGGAGGGGACTGAGACTCCCACTTCGGCTATTTATTGTCAGTTCATCTGGTTCTTCCTCCCCCCTTTTTACTATGTTGCACATGACAATCTTTCATTTTTCTTCTTTTGACAGTTGAGGTGGTTAAGGATACTTCCACAGAGTATGCCCTCGAGATGACATGCATTCGGGATGAGATTGCTACTCTCACAGGGATGGCGGCTTCCCTTGCAGCAAGCAATCCTATTGTTCAGAGCCAGATAGATGCTACTTCCTTTGCTTTGGGGGAGAATAAGTCATGTCTGGCTGCCTTACGTCCCCAAATGCAACTCTTAGAAGAATCAGTGGAGGAAGACACTCGCTTTTTTTTGGCCACTCTCACTCATCATCTGGACGAGCTCCGCGCCCAGCGCCTCGAGTCCATGCATAAGATCGCGGTCCTTCGTCTTCTGGTGGATGACCCCTAGTCACCTATAGGAGATTTTGTGTCGCCGCGGCGACAAGATTGACTTGTGTATACTCGGATATCTTTGAGCTACCCCGAGGGCTTGTCTCAGCCATCATGTTATTTTAGTTTATTACAAATGTTCTTCTGAAAACATACTCCTGCCATTCTTCTTGTTGTAAAAATGATGAGAGGATAACTTTTCCCTTTTTCTCTTTCTTCTTCTTTTTTAAGTGGGAAGTCGTTTCCCACAAGTTAAATCTGGAGAGTTTTGAATAGTCTTCGAAGAGGCGCGAGTCTCCCCGTAGTCATTATTTTGGATGGTGTCCCGTGATCTAAATTTTCAGAGTACCCATAAATATTTGAGGGGACAATGACTCCGACGAGATTAGGGTTTTCTTCAACTTTTTAAGGATATAACGGATCCTTGCGGCCATAAACTTTGGGTCGTCAAGGGAATAAGGGCTTCAAGTAGCCATGCACTTTTGGGGTTTTCAAGGGAATAAGGGATCCAACTCCAAGTAGTCATGCACTTTTGGGATTTTCAATGGGGTAAAAGCTTCAAGTGGCCATGAGCTTTGAGTTTTCAAGGAGGTAAAGGCTCCAAGTAGCCACAAATTCCTTTGAATTTTCAAGAAGGTAAAGGCTCCAAATAGTATGAAATTTTTTAGATTTTCAATGGGGTAAAGGCTCCAAGTAACTATAAATTTGTTAATGAGAATTTTCTTAGTAGGGCAAGGGATTTGATCCGGTGGAACATCCCTTTTTTTTTTTAACTAACTTCAATGCCCTTTCAGGTTTTCACTAAAACTAGTCCCTTCTTACTTTTGCCTGTACGCCCTTGCGGATTTTTCCACAACAGGATTTTCCTATTTTTGCCTGAGGGCCCCTCGCGGGATTTCACCTCAACCGGAGTCAAGACCTTTTTGCCCTTAACTGACTCCTTTTTTGACGAGAAAACCAATCAAGTCTGTCAAGGCACCTTATTTTTAAGCCCCCCCCCCACCCTTTTTTTTGGTTGACTTCTTCGATTGTAGATTTTCAGGAAGTTCGTGTTCTGGAACATAATACAACTTCATGTAGCGCCCGTTCAACGGAGGAAATGTCACATTTCTTTTTTCATCAACTAATTTGTAGGAGCGCACCCTTCGTACACCTTACTGATAATAAAAGACCCTATCCAGTTAGGCTTGAACTTGTTCTTGGGACGGGATGCCATCACATCATTTTATTTGACCATGACCAGATCACCTTTCTTGAATACTCTTTCATTTACCGACTTGTCAAAAGCTCTAGATATCCGAGCCTAATAGACTTGCAGGCATTGATAAACCGCCAATCTTTTGCCTTCGAGGTCTATCAACTCCTCATAACGCCTTTATGCTTCATTTAGGTCGCCTTCTTGCCATTCATAATGTAGAGCCACCATGTAGGAAGCCAATTTAATTTCAATTGGAACTAATGTCTTTGTCCCATAAATCAGGGAATATGGTGAGCAACCCGTAGGAGTTTTGTAGATCGTGCGATAGATCCACAGTACTTCATGCATCTTTTCATCTCAATTGCGCTTTTGCCCCTCGCTGATCTTCACGAGCAGCTTACAAAGTGTCTTATTGAAGGCTTCAGCCATGTCATTAGCCTGAGGGTAGTAGATTGAAGATGCATTCCACTCAATGTGGAATTTAGCTGCCAATCTGTAGATTGCCTAATTTTTGAATGGGGTACTATTGTCTTAAGTGATTCGGCTAGACCTCCCAAACCTGTATACGATATCGTGTCGAACGAAATGCGACACTATTTCACCTGTGACTTCCTTCAGCAGGACGGCCTCTATCCACCGCGTAAAATATTCTGTAGCGGCCAAAATATATTTACACCCTCTTGACGAATGTGAGAGTGGGCCTACCACATCCATACCCCAATGGGCGAAAGGCCATATAGGGGCTGTAGGGTGTAATTGATTTGGAGGCCTTCTAGGAATTGGTCCAAAAGCTTGACATTGCGGGTAGCTCTTGGCTATCTTCTCACAATCTGCATATATTATTGGCCAGAAGAAACTCTTGTTTCTTATGTTGATCTTCATTTTCAGGCCTGATTAATGAGCTCCGCATATCCTAAAGTGAACTTCTCTCATTATATTTCAAGCCTCTTTTAGTGAAAGGCACCTTAAGAGGACCGCATTTTTGTCTTCAACCAATCAACATGTAGGAGATTGCTCTACGTAATAGTTGGACCCTTTCAGCTTTATCATCTGGGAGCCAACCTTCCTTGATTTTAATTATGGGAGTCCGCCAATCATCTTCTTCCAGTTCTCCTTCTTCTATGGAGTTGACTTCGAACACTGTTAAGCCGTCTTCTTCATTTAGAGAGCTTGGGAAGAGTCTCATATCTTTCACAAAGATTAGAGGATTGCCTCCTGGTGGCAACTTTAGAGCGACGGCTTGTTTGGCGAGGGCATCGGCCTGACCATTATGTGCTCTTTTAACATGTTTTATTTGAAAAGTATAAAACATTTCGCTTAGTCTTATGGCAGCAGCATGATAGACTATCAATTATGTCTTCCTGACTTCGAAGATCTAGAGACCTACCTGATGACAAGGAGGGAGTCTTTATATACTTGGATACACTGGACACTAATTTTCAAGGCGATTTCTAACCCCAGTATTAGAGCTTTATATTATGCTTCATTATTTGTCAAGGGTTCCGTGAGTGCACAAGAATGGTGTAGTATGCCACCCTCAGAGTGATTAAGATGAGACCCGCTCCAGCTCGAGTTATTAGTGTGCCTTCTGGCATGGTGACAATCCTTGATGCCCCATCGAAGTATAATTGCCACATTTTAATTTTGCTTGCTACACTTCCGTTGTTTCTTGTGCCGACAACACCGTTTCGTCTCGCAATTCACTGCTCACAAGAGAATCTTCAAGAATGGGATGAGCTGCTAAGAATTCGGCCATGCCTTGCCCCTTAATTGCTTTTAAGGCACAAATGTGATATTAAACTCCATGAGGAGTAAGGTCCACTTCCCCAATCTCCCTGACAGTCACAGTACGGGCTGCTTGAAGAGGAACTTCAACAGATCATACCGTGATATCAACTGAACTTTGTATGCCAAGAGATAGTGCCTCAGCTTTTTTATAGCAAACACTAAGGCCAAACACATTTTCTCCATCGAAGAGTACCGGTGCTCAGGACCCACCAACATTCTGCTTAAGTAGTATAAAGGTTGTTCCTTCCCGTCTTCATTCTCTTAGGCGAGCAATGCCCCCAGTGAAGCATCCATGATAGTAATGTACAGGATCAAAGGCTTGCCTTTTATCGATGCCCCCAACATCGGTGGCTTGAGGAGGTACTCCTTGATCTTGTCCAGAGCATGTTTGCACTCCGCGTCCCATGCAAAAGGTGCCCCCTTCTTTGTCAGCTTCAAGAAAGGTTGACATCTTCCAGACAGGTTAGAAATAAACCTTCTGATGTAGGCTAACCTGCCTTGCAAAGATCTTAGCTCAGTCAGGTTCCTAGGAGGAAGTAACTCCCAAATGACTTTAATCTTGTCGGGGTCGATTTCTACGCCTCGATATCTGACCACAAAATCGAGAAATTTTCCGCCGGACATGCCAAAGGCACATTTCATGAGATTCATCTTCAATTGATACTGTCGAAGCCTCTCAAATACCCTTCGGAGATCCGCCAGATGATCTTCTTTTCTTTCAGATTTTACAATCAGGTCGTCAACATAGCACTCGACTAGGTCACGGAGCATCTCGTCAAATATCTTCGTCATGGCCCTCTAATAGGTGGCGCCAACATTCTTAAGCCCAGAGGGCATCCGCTTGTAATTGAATAGGCTCTAAAGGCTGTAAAATTCTTATCTTTAATGGCCATCCTGATTTGATTATAAACCTAACAACCCATCCATGAAAGATAATGCTTCGAAACCTGTAGTGACATCTACCATTGTTTATGTGATTGACAGTGGGAAGTCATATTTAGGACATGCCTTATTTTAAGTCTCAGAAGTCGATACAAACTCAGACTTGACCATTCTTCTTCTTTACCGATACAATATTGGCCAGCCACACAAGATATATACATTCATTGATGAAGTCGACTTCCCACATCTTGTCGACTTCTACATTCACCTCACTGCCAATTCTAGGTGCATTCGTCTTTAGGGCTACTTTATAGGCTTCGCGTCAGGCAAAATGGACAGCTCGTACTGGGTACCACAATTCTTGGAAGAATTTACTTTTGGCTGCACTTTGCTTTTCTGGAATCTTCTGATGTCGGCACATCTCCTTGATGTATTGGGGCATATCATCTAGTTCCGAGATTTCCTCTTCGACTTCTTATCGAGGGACTTTCAATTAAATCGTCCGCCAGGCACTAAATCTCCCTTGTAAAAGACAATTCGACGGTCGTCTTTGTGGGGCACAATGAAGGTTTTCAGCTCTTGCACTGTGTAAACTTCTCTTTGAGAGGCCAACTTCATTAAATTAGGAGTCATGCATACACTCGCCTCCACCCCTTTGTTGATGTCTCCAAATTAATGACGGGCCTCCTGTATTTAACAAGGCCCTTCGGCTTCCATCTGAACCTCTCAGCTTTGGCTTTATTTATGGTTATACCTCTTTCTTCATCAGAGAGCTCTTCTATCACCTGTTTTCCCTTGCGATGGCTTTCACCAGTTGCCAGGTCCATTGCTTTGTCAAAATATAATTGTGCATCCGCACGATGGGAATAATAGGCTTTGAATGGCTCCCGATCGGCAAACATTCGATGTTGCTCGCCGTCCTTAGTGTATTTGATACACTGATGTAGAGTGGAGAGGACAACCCAATTCTTTTATAGCCAAAGTCTCCCCAAGAGTGCTTTGAAAGATGTATTAGAGTCTACGAAGATGAATGACACATAGGTCACCTAATCCTCTAAAGTCAACTCCACATCCACTCGCCCCAGAACCTCCTCTGCATCCTAATTGAAGCCTGGTATCATAGTTGTCAAGGCGCCCAGGCGGTTTTCCAACAGCAAGACGCTGGGCCGCCTTTCCAACAGCTCAAAAGGCGCCCAAGGTGCCTACATTACTGAAACCCAAGATCCCTTGCCCCTCTCTCTTTGTATATATATACATATATACATATTTTATATATATATATATATATATATATATATATATATATATATATATATATATATATATATATATATACATACATATTAACTTTCATTCTTCACTTTTTGCCGAGAGCAATTTATGGGACTTAGTAAAATTTTCCTCCTTATGATGTTGTATGGGCTTTAGAATGTGCCGCTCCCGGTACGGTTTGTATGGTCTGAGTTGTGCCGCTCCCGGTACAGTTTGCATGGCCAAAGCCACTCCCGATACGATTTACACGGACTGAGTTGTGCCGCTCCCGATACAGTTTGCATAGCCGAAGTCACTCCCGATACGGTTTACACGGTCTGAGTTGTGCCGTTCCTGGTACGGTTTGCATGGCCGAAGCCACTCCCGATACGGTTTATACGGTAGTTTTTCATTACAGCATTAACGACGAGTGCATCGTCGTGTGGGACTTGGATGTCCTCGAGATCATCTCGGGCGAAGGTAATATCCTCTTGACGGGAGCGTTTCGGCTCCATGCCGATTGCCGCAACGTCCGAAGACATCTCGTCGTGATGACGTCGTCGAGAAGCTTCTCCTGGCCCCCCAAATATCACTATGACGGATCTGGCGATGGGTCGTTGATGCGATGCCTCTGTCACAGAGGCAGCTTTCGGCGTTTGTGCATCCTTGGCCGGAGGTTGAGGCTGCCTGGGCGTTGCTGGAGGGTCCCGGCCTAGAGGCTGCTGCTGAGGCCGCATCCGGTTATACTGTGGTAGGCGCCCTTCCCGGATGAGACGGTCAATTTCCTCCCGAAGGTGACGGCACTCATCCATTGAATGTCCCGTTTCTCGGTGATACTCGCAGCATTTCCGGGAGTCTCTTCGGCGAGGATCGGTCTTGATACGCTCCGACTAGTAGAGCATGCCTTTTACCTCCATGAGCATCCGAGAGGGAGGAGCTGGTAGTGGCAAATGCTGACGCTGAGGAGTCCGGCGCTTATCTCGGCCCCAATCTTCTTCCTTTCTGTACCTTTTGCGGGAAGATTCATGATCTTCGGCGTGTGAGCGCGCTGCTGGTTGAGAGGCAGCCGACACTGATTCAGCAGCGCCCTTGCCCTTGGACATCATCAGGGCCTCCCGGTTGATATACTTGTGAGCCCGGGCCATTAGGTCTTGGAAAGTTGGAGGATGTCGTTTCCTAATAGAGTTGAGTAACCCTTCGTCCGCGCAGCCACTGACGGTCAAGACCGCAATGGAGCTATCCAGATTTGGAATCTGGGCTGCTTCGGTCCGGAACCTGGTGAAATAGTCTTGGAAGGTTTCGAATGGTCCTTGTCGGATGGCAAGCAGACTAGCCGAGGTTTTGCATTGCCGAGTGGCGTCATAGAACTGATCAATGAATAATTGACCCAGTTGTACCAAAGAATGAATGGAGTTCGGGACCAAGGTTTCAAACCAGGTGGAGGCTATTTTCTCAAGGGTGAGGGGGAAGAGACGGCAACGAATTGCCTCAGGATCCCCCCGGACAGAAAGATAAGAATTGAATCTTTGAAAGTGGTTGACTGGGTCTGTCATGTCATTGTACAGGAGGCCCTTTGGCAGTTTGAAATTGGAAGGTACCTCCGTAGCCAGAATTTCAGGAGAGAAGGGGGTTTGCTCTAAAATCGTGCTGGCCAAAGGTGCTGGGGGAAACCAAATGACAAACTAGTGCTAATACATTGTTAGCTGTTACTAGAATTGATTCATCGATCAATAACTTTAGTGGATGCAGAGGCCTAGAACTAGTATAGGCATAGAGTGGCTTGTGAATACCTAGCAAGGAATGAAACTGCCACTGCCAAAATCCACAAAGAAAACTGATCAAGGACCCACTACTATATGCCTAAGTTGAAGTAGATGTGCATTGCACATATGAGTATCAGGTGACCTAGAGCTTGACAGTGTGCTGAAGACCAGCAAAAAAAAGACAGAGCTTGTATGAACCTCCATGTGTTGTGGAAGCACCTTGAATGATCGTAGTTCATGTTTTTCTTGGTTTGACAGGGCTAGTCATGAACATTATTCTAATTTTTGGTGGCAAATAAAGACACTAAAAAGTGCATAATCTAAAACAAAAGCTAAGCACAATATCTCTGTTTTTCTGACAGAGAGAAAGTCAGGACTTTTGCAAATAAAAGAGTTAACTTCAGGAAGGCTGAAGTTGGAACATTATCAAATAAGACAAAATAAATTGACTATGTGAAAATCAGTTAAAGAACCTTTACTAATACATGTGAGACATTCCTGATAAGCAGAACAAATTGTTTGAAACACCAACTGAGACCAAATTAAAATAAAACTCTTCAGAAGTGAAATAACACTTACCAACACCACAGGCTGCAAGATACATCACTGCTGGTGAACCCAAGCCCCCTGCCCCAACAACCAAGATTGAGGCTTTCGAAAGTTTGAACTGACCTAAATGCAACATGGAAATGGTGAACAAGCTGTAACATATGAGAAGGGAGAAAGGAGGCCGAAACTGTTCTTTTAGCACAATTTTTCTTTCAATGATACTAGTTAAGGTTTAATGAATCCATGAATCAAGTTAGTACAAAAGTGACCATTTCACTTTAGATGAGAAGAAAGAACCCAGGGGCCTATGTTCACACTCGTATTCTGGTTAGGTCAAAAGGAAAGTTTTATAGAACAGTTAGGCAAGCTAGTTGTACGGAATATAATGATGGGTGGCAAAAACCTGGGTGAAGATAAAAGTCAGCACAGAGCATGAAATTATGTTGTTTTTTTTTTTTTTTTTTTTTTTTTTTTTTTTTTGGGGGGGGGGGGGGGGGGGGGGTGAGAACAAAGGTGAACTGTACCACCAATTTTATTGATAATAAAAAGAGGAGGTACAATCAAAAGGGAGGAGGAAACCCAAAGAAATTAATCAAGTAAAAAATCAGAGGTTTGACAAGCTTTCTCCAATCAGCCACTGAAATTTTAAGAACGACTGCAAAAAAATAACAAATATATAACATGCATGCAAACATTCTGAATGTGTGATTTACTCCCTCTGATATCATTCCTCTCATTCCAAATACTCCAGCACACAGCATGTGGAATCATCATAAAGAGCTTCCTCTTGTTGCCTTTCCCAATCTGCATTCTGATTCTTTGACAGACAGACAACATTTCCTCAATGGAATTAAAAGCAAACATAAATCTAGTGAGATCACCATTTATCTTCCAAACTTCCTTGCTGAAATCACACAGAGTGAATAAATGATCTACACTATCATCAGCTTCACCACACAGATCACAAGTTGTAGAGTCTCCAAAATTTCACTTTCTGCAATATACCTTTGTAATAATTTGTAATAATCCTTTTCTAAAAGAGAAGCCTGATAAATGCTTGGACTTTAAGAGGGGTCTTGACCAAGGATGGCAGTACCGGTACCAGTACCGGTATCGGTGGGTACCGGTACGTACCGGTACGGTACCGGCCGGTATCGGCCCGGTACCGGTCGGTACCGGCCCAATCCCAGTCCAGTACCGGCCGGTACGTACCGGTATCGGCCGGTACTGCCAACCATGGTCTTGACCTTCTAGACCTCATGTATTCGTGGATAAAGATGTCGCTGCCCTTCCATGATCTGACAAAGATTTCACTGTAAAAGAGCCATTATTTCTAGACCACAGAACCGGATATCTTCAAACCGGATAGAGATATCATCCACCGTAAAGATCTGTGGTCTAGAAATAATGGCTAATCAACCAGATACAGTTCTGTGGTCTAGAAATAATCAACCGGATACAGTTCTGTGATAGTTGGGATAGAGATATCATCCACTGTAAAGATCTGTTTCTTCTTCTTCCTTCAAACCTCTTCTGGTAAGAATGCACCACTGGATGATATCTCTATCCCAACTATCACATTGTTTTACTGTGCAGCATTTGTCAGATGAAAGAGCATAAACGGCAGAAAATTTATCCTTCAAACGAAAATTGCCTGCCCATTTATCAAAGCAGAAGATAGTATTCTCCCCACTGCCAATTTTCACAAGCATGTTATCATCAATCAATTTTACTAAGAAGATAGTATTCTCCCCACTGCCAATTTTCACAAGCATGTTATCATCAATCAATTTTACTACAGACTCAATGGGAAGAATAAGCAGTCAATGGTTAGGGATTTTATCAGGAGATGGAATGTGGAGATCATATGTATTATCGAAACTAAGATGGCTAAGGTTGATCTGAACAAAGTAAAAGGGATAATGGTTTTCAGTACACCTGATTTTGTGTTTCAAAGAGCGGAAGGGCAGTCAGGAGGTATTCTTATTGTCTGGGAAATGAAGAATTGGCCTGGAGCTCTTGCTGCGGTGGGTGAGCATTCTGTTTCAGTGGTGTTACAGTCAACCATTAACGGTCCTAAGTGGTTTTTCTCAGGGGTTTACAGTCCTAACAGATACAAAGAGAGGAGGTTAGTTTATGAAGAATTAACAAATTGCTTTGCGATGTTTGACCTCCCTTGGTGCGTAGCAGGGGATTTCAATGAGGTGAGAGATCCTTCAGAAAAAACGTCCGGGGGAAGTTTTACAAAGGGAATGCAGGAATTTAATAACTGGATTAATTCAAAGGAATTAATAGAATTGTCTCTAAATTGCAGAAGGTTTACTTGGAGTAATTCGAGTAACCCCTCTATGTCTAGAATTGATAGAGTTTTTGTCAATGATCGATGGGAGTTTCTATTTCCTCATGCAGTGCTGACAGCGAAACCTGGAATTGTATCTGATCATTGCATTATATTGGTGGAAAATAGGCAATATCTTCATACACAGCGGCGGTTTAGATTGGAGAAATGCTGGTTGAAAGAAGAAGATTTCAAGAAATTAGTGGAACAAAATTGGAAAATGTACATAATGTATTTCAAGGGGTTAAAGGGTTGGCTTTTAAATTGAAGACTTTGAAGATGGCAATTAAGGTATGGGCTCAGCAATGGAGAAAACAGAAAAATGAGAAGTTTTCAACATTCATTAGAGATATTAATGAACTGGAAATTTTAGAAGAAGTCCGGACACCGACTGACCAGGAAAAAAAAAAAAAGCTGACTGTTCTCAGAACCCAGATGAAAGAATGGAAGATTGAGGAAGAAATAATATGGAGACAAGGGTCCAAAATCAAGTGGTCAAGGGAGGGAGGTAATAATACAAAAATTTTCCATATTATTGCTAACGGTAGAAGAAGAAGAAACACATTGTCTTCTTTGGTGGTCAATGGGTTATGGACGGATGATGAACAGGTAATGATTGGGGAAATTCTCAACTTCTATAAAAAATTGTTTCTCGGCGGAACAAATATGGTATCCAACATGGCAGGACAATGATGTGGTCAAACTTGATGCATATGATAAGGATATTCTACTGTCCCATATTACGGAAGAGGAAGTCAAGCAGGCTGTTTTCGACTTGGGGAGTGATAAATCACCGGGTCCGGATGGCTTTCAAATGTTCTTTTATCAATTCTTTTGGGACCTAGTAGGGGAGGATGTGATTCAAGCAGTTAAAATGTGGTTTCTTCATCAACAGGGAGGGGAATATGTGAATCAGACTTTATCATATTGTTGCCCAAAAAAGACATAGCAACGGAGCCGAAAGACTTTCGCCCCATAAGTCTTTTAAACGGGTCTTACAAGATCTTTACTAAAGTTTTGGCTTCTAGATTGGGAAGGATCATTGGAAAACTCATTAAAGAGCAACAGAATGCTTTTGTTCCGGGCAGAAACATGATAGATCCTTTTATTACTGCACATGAATTACTGTTTGTCATGAAGAAGGAAAGGAGGAAAGGAATTTTGATAAAATTAGACTTTCACAAAGTCTATGATAAAGTCTCTTGGGAGTGTTTGTGGAATGTTTTAAACATACATGACTTTCCAAACCAATGGGTGCAAATTCTGAAAAATTGTGTAACTACTGCAATGTTCTCTATGCTTATCAATGGCAAAGTGGAAGGTTTCTTCAAGAGCTCTAGAGGTTTAAGACAAGGAGACCCTTTATCTCCATATCTTTTCATTCTAGTGGCCCACATTCTTAGTTACATGTGTCAAAGGGCAGAAGAGAAAAACTGGTTTCAAGGGGTTAAAGTACTATATCCTGGTTTTAGTATCTCTCATCTGCAATATGCAGACGATACTCTATTCTTTTTAGAAGGAGGGACTGATCAGCTACAGAGGCTTCTATTTTTACTCAAGTCATTTGAGTTTACATCAGGGCTTCAAATCAATTTTGACAAAACATCCATCATAGGAGTTAATATGGAGGAAGAGGAATTGCAAGAGTGTGCTCAGGTACTTCAATGCAGGATCAAAAAGCTTCCGATTGTTTACTTGGGATTACCATTACATTACAAAGCTACAAGGAGTGCTGAATGGGAGCCATTAATTAACAAACTACATAGAAAAATTATCACAGTGGAAGGCCAAGAATATAAGTCTTGGAGGTCGGATCACTCTCCTCAATTCAGTCCTGTCCTCGATGCCAGTTTACTACATGTCAGTATTTACTATACCCAAGGAGGTCATTAAGAAGATTGATAAAATCCGAAGGGGTTTCTTATGGGGAGGAAATAATGCTTATAAGAAAGGCATTCCTTTGGTGCAGTGGAAGCAAGTATGCCAGCCATGGAAGAATGGAGGACAGGGGGTTAAAAATCTGCATATTATGAATCTATCTCTATTGGGAAAATGGCAGAATGATGAATGATGAACCACATTTATGGAAAGAGTTAATGAAACACAGATATTATGCAAAAAGTGGCAGATTCAGTTTCTTCAACATAAATTGCAGAAGCTTTTCACCTATATGGAAAGGAATCATGAAATCAGCGGAATGGGTACTCAATTTCAGTAAGATCTCAGTAGGAGATGGTAAAAATACTCTTTTCTGGCATGATAGATGGGCAGGTGAGTCTTTTCTTAAAGATAGATTTCCTCTTATCTATAATCTGACAATGGATAAATGGAAGAATATTGATGAGTTATACACTTATGAGGAGGGGATTTTTTGCTGGAATATTATCCTCAGACAAAATCTATTGGATGCAGAAATGGAACAATTTTCAGATCTGATGACTCTTCTGTATGAGGTTAAATTGGAGCAACAGAAACAAGACACAGTTTTATGGAATGCAAACAATGGGATATTCTCTGTTAAATCGCTTTATGCTTTGATTGAAAGAAATCTACCTAACACTCCAGTGTGTAAGGATATTTGGAAGGTTAAGTCACCGCTGAAGATTAGAGCATTTATGTGGTTAGTATTCCATAACAGAATTGTGACAAAAATTTATAGAAGACACTGGGATTCCAATGGATCAACTATATGCTCGCTATGTAACATGGAAGATGAGGATGTGAACCATTTATTAATCCATTGTGCAGTCAGTAAAGAAGTATGGACCATTTTTTCTGCCAGTCTGAATTTAAATCTGAATTTTCAACACATAGAAGAGATGTTCTCATTTTTTCGAAATACTTCAGCAGGGATACCTATGAAAAAACAAAAGATGTTGAAAATTCTGCTGCATGCGATCTGTTGGAGCATTTAGAGGAATAGGAATGATAACATTTTCAAGGGGAGCAGAATCTACATTGAAAACATATGTTTACAAGCGGTATCATTTTGGTATCAGTGGTCAAGACATATCTTGGACATTTCAAGTGACAATTGGAATAGATTAATGAGTCGATTGTAATTTTCCTTTTTCTATTTCCTTCCCAGAGGAATCTCTCCTCTAGGGTTTTGGATGTACTCCCTCTTTTTATCGCAATAAAATTGGTGGTACACCGGACTTTTTTTCAAAAAATATTGCTTTCCATAAAGGACTGGCATAAGAGTGATTTCTCATGGGAGGATAAAGCTTGATAGAAGAAATATAATGCTTCTACTAGATGATTTGTTTTCACAATGAAGAATTATTGCAAATAAAATTCCATAACCATTTACCCATCAAGGCCTTATTCATCAATCTCATATCACGAACCCCCAAACCTCCATATCTGCAAGACAAGCAAGCTTTCTCCCACTTAATTAAAGGAATTCCTTTCTTGTCTTCTTTGCAGCCTCCCCATAAGAAGTTCCTCCAAATCCTATCAATCTTCCTTCTAACAGTTCTGGCAACTTAAATATAGAGAGGAAATGAAGAGGTATAGCAGACAGATCAATTTAACAAGTTATTCTACCTCCCATGGACAAATTTCTGGATTTCCATATTGCCAATTTATTTTGAATTTTTTTGTACCAGTGGTTCCCATTTTGACGCTATAAGCTGTCTACAATGGAGTGGTAGCGTAAGTATGACATATGACAAAGCAGAACTGGAGAATAAAATCTCTCCCCGACCCCAGTTAGTTGAGATTTGGCAGTTGATGAAGGTGATGATGATCCAATTATATTTGCTGTTTGGATCAGTGATCAATTTCTAGGTTTTGTCGTAATCCTAATTGGTTACTTCCAATTACGTATTGATAGAAAATTAGTGACCAGATTAGATAGCTCCAGAAAAGAAAGGGAATGCGGGTCTCACTCACCATCAAGTGTCACACCACATGACTTGCCAAACTCACTACAAACCACTCTCCCACAACAAAGAATGTAGCAAAATGGTAACTTTTGCTTGATGATGGAATGCATAGGGCAAGCACTATTACTATCACTACTATTACTACTACTAGTGAGGTCGTTTGGTTTGACGTAAACTGCCGTATTTTATGGCTCACAGAAATGCGGTGTTTTACGTCAAACCAAACAGCACCAGAGAATCCAGGGAAGAGCTGACAGAAGGGCACGCACCTTCGACCCCAAAGGAAGGAAGCAGGAGGTGCCGGCTGTACCGGTAGATCATGTCCGGGCTCAGCCCGCAGATGGGTGCCGCCGGGGTCGCGGTGCCGTTCTCGGCCGTCGCCCCTTCCTCCCCCTGCTGCGGCTGCGCCCGCCGCTCGCCCACCGCCGCCTCATCGCTGCACTGGTCGCCAACCCCGCCGTCGCCGGAAACAGAAGCGGTGACCCCGCCGCGGTCCAGCTCGGAGCGGAGCAGGGCGATGCGGGCGTCAAGGAGGCCTCTCTCCGCCTCGAGCCTCCGAAGCTCCTGCTGCAGGGAGCAGCCGCCGGAGGGCACGGCCCCCGCTACAGGGCAGCTCCAGCTGTTGGCGTCGGAGGCGGCGAGCTCGCTCTCCATCTCCTCCGACGTTGGGCGCTGCTCTTCTCTTCGGAGTACTCTGCGGACCGCAGGCGTGGGTGCTGGGCGGGAGGAGCGCAAAGCCGGGGAGGGAACAACAGCAGAGCAGTAGAACAAGAAAAGGGGGAAATTTTTTCAATATAAATACATTTGCTCGTAGAAGTCCTACACTCCTACACGCTAACCTACATAGGCTCCTCTCAGTTTGAAATGATGTTACCTTTGATTTGATTTATTTACATTCTTTGTAAAATAAATTAAATTAAATATTATACAACCTGAATTCGTTATAAATATTTTTATTAATATTAATAAATAAATATTAATTAGATTTCATATATTGTCTCGTTTAGTTTGATTTTAAACAAACTTCTCCCAAAATCAACCCAAGCTATAACAGTGCACGGCCCTCAACCTAGAAGAAGCTTACTGCATAGAGTTTAAAAAAATTATTTAATTTAGGAGTCGATATCATAAAAGTATTAATATTTCTGGATTATTTCTGTTCAGAACATCATTATAGAATGCAGACTCTTTAAGTTTTTATTGCTTCAATTAATATAAAATACTGAAAATCTAAAATCAAGATCCACCTTGCATGAAGCAACTCACAATTTTGCTTTTCATAAGAAGATATTTATGTCCACTAGTTTTAGAAATGATCGATTTCAAAATGAATAGACTTCACTACTTTCCATTTATCCAACAATATAGCGCCATTTTAATTGGAGAATAGGAGAAGAATAAAGCCTCTTATTCTTAGAATAAGACTAATTCTAATTTGACAGACGAAATGGCTTATACCGCGTCAGAATTACTTATACCAGAATAAGGAGAATAAGTCATTCCACCTTAGACTTAAGAATTGTTTATTCTTCTTGTTCCATCAGTGGGCCCCACAAAACTATCAAACCGAAACACCCCTTATTCTAGTATACGCTATTCCGGATAAGTAATTCCGAATAACTTATTCTGCAATTAAAGTGGGGTAGGTTTTGAAATCCGTTGTGAAGATCTAGAGGAAAATATTTTAATTTTATGTTAATTTGAATGATTGATCATGAATTTATAAGGAATAAACTATCTTTTATTATCAAGGATTCGTCTATTTTGATCTCTGACAAGCACAAAACTCCTAGTTTTGTCTCATTAGGAGGAAGGTAATTGAAGATCATCTTTGTAAATACGGGGTCTTGTTCTCCGTAACAAAGGACTACTTTGAGTCCCATGCCTTGGGATAGTCTCCAGAGAAGTCGAATACGTGCATATTAGATAATAGGATTCTTACAAATGGCACCAAACATATTACGGGAAGGTTTCATGGTCATTGAGATGTATTGGTCATCCACCTTAGGAAGGAAAGGCACATGACTTTGTTTGTTTTTGTTCTTTTTTTTTTTTATAGAACATATAAGTTATGGTAAAATGAGATTTTGTGTTACAAGTGCACGATCACCTTACCATACAATTGCTAGTCTATTTGGAGCCTCTTTGCCACACCCTATGTTATGTCCTATACTCTTTTAGCCCATTATTTAGTTCATTAAGTCCACTTGATTCATCCCAATAAGCAACCTTACCCATTGCCCTTGAGTCCACTATACACAGTCTTAGTATTTTGACCGTAACTTTTGATAAGAATGTTAGATTTGGAAAAAATTAATAGATTTAGATAACATTAGTCACATTGGAAAACTAATTCAAGCATCTACAATTTGATGAAGATACTTTTGTTATTCAACCATTTATATGTCATCTTTTATTTCCACTGCACTCTCCATCCATCCCTCAATTCTTCATTTATCATGTCATAATCACCTCTTCTCACACACATACACTTTTCCCTTCGTGCATGCATTCATCCTAGGATATCCTAGCACCTATCCTAACATAGGTTCTTTTTAAAAAATGAGAGGTGAGTGGTCATAATATATATTCTCCTTCCCTCTCCAAACACCCATCCGTTGCATTCCTTTTCAATTATTATTTTGTTAAAAATATGTATGATTAGATTATACACATCATAGTTCTAATCAGATTCTCTTTACTTCGTTTTGTCTTTTCTCTTAGGGGCTCTTACCATAGTTAGCGCGTGGACCACCGAGTTCTTTCCTTTCGGCCGGCCGAAAGTAGAGAAGATGAACCCACTATCCACCGCTCTAACAAGACACGATCAACTTCATCATCCTGCGGAGCACAAAACCTCAACGTAATGATCATGACGATCACACACTGATTCCTAACTATTTGTCGCCCCAGTTGTACGACGCACGGAATGGAAGGGAACGCTCCTGGCATCCACAACCCCTTCTCCTGTCTTGATCTATTCACCCAATCTCAAATAAACAAATTCATTATCCCATCTTCTCCGACTTTGAGAACTCCAAATGTTGACAGGACCAAATTATCCTCTCTCTCCTCTATACCTGCTCTTGTTTTCCCCTCATTTTTTTTTGATTTTCCCTTTTTTTCTTCAATAACAACAATGACAAAGGTTTCTAATGCTGACGTCTTCTGGGCACAATGACTAGGAATATTTTGTTTTCATTTTTTTCCCGGTGAAGGGCCTCTAGCTGTGGTTGTTGGGCCTGGCCTACTCAAATCAGTTTGATTATTATGGTAACATATATTAATATACTTTTGTTTGTTTAAGAGAGAAATATATTATTATATTTTTTATTTTATAATTTAAATTATAAAATTTTTATCACATATTAAAGTGTTGGGGGAGGTAATGTATAAGACAATTAAGATGAGGATACTATAGTCAAAACTTATCAAGAAGTCCATCCAGCCATCATATTTATTCTGAGTTCTCAAATTCCTTTTCACTTCCATCATAAGCAGTACTTCTATTTAAACTCACTTCTACTTAGAAGCTATTAATGTATGAAGTGCTTCACAAAAATCCCAAAGACATCCTTCTCTCTCTCTCTCTCATCTTGTGTGACATCTTTGATAGAGCCACTACAGTGGATGGCACTGTTTTATATATGCTTGTTATGTTACTTTTTCAAATCTATATTTGTATAGAGAAAACATACATACACTTGTTACGTTACCTTTTTAAATCACATAGGAAAAAAGTTGCTACACTGCCAAGTAGTCTTATACTGCTTCGCGGTTTTTTCATTTTAAAAAAATAATTTTTTAGGTGGGCCTAAACCCGACCTACATGATCATACAATCCGAACTTCGATCAGACAATCTTAAAAAAATCTGAAAATTAAAAAAAAAAGGTTGTCTAGCAAGTCTTTTTCATTCATGTATTGACACAAAAGATTCAAACCAAAATGCTTAATTATTGCGACTACCTTTTGATATTTGGATACTGACCTTCAACATGCGTAATTTTAAGTGATATGGTGGTAAGTGTTAATTATGTAACAAGTAAGTCACATATTTAGTAATTATAATTTGTGTACTATGTTGAGGTAACTCTTATCTTTTGTATGACTTATATTTTGTATAAAAATAAGTCTTGTTATTGCCTTTTATTTTTTTGCAACATGCGTGAAGCACTCATTTTATTTGATAGGTTAGTAAATGTTGAATAAGTTGCTCTATCTTAATATGTTCATCTATTTTGCAACAAACTATTCAGTGAACCCTATGCCCCTGCCCTTTTCCCTCGACACATGCGTGGACATTTATGTTCATGTAACCTAATGGAATCATATAAATATTGGACAGGAACAAATGTACAACTTTATACTTTGCAAATTATGTACACGTTTGTGGCAACTTGAAGTGTTTGGGTTCTTGGTTTTCATGCTTCATTCTAGAGTGTGGTACATCCCCCGACATGCACCTACACAGTGTAGGGTTTTGGGACCTTTTTTTTTCCTTTGCTTTTAGCTTTATAAAAAAAGTACGAGTCCATGATGAACGTGGGTATAAATTCAATTATCATAGATACAAGTTTCTTGACTTATTGAAGAAATTAAAGCATTGATGGACCACTGAATCATGACTAAGATAACCCACTATTGTTTGCAAAGCAAAGAGAAACTTGAGGTACTAATTTTATTACTCAGTTTCAACTATTCTTAATTGTTTTTATCTTTGATATTTATATTTACATCTACCATCCATTTTCAAAAGATATTTGATCTTCATATCTAGTTTGCATAAGTATCTGGTTTCTTAGTTATTTAGTTTGGTCTTTGCCATAGGAAGAGGCTCTTAACTCAATTGGTCATGTATTGGTCTGGCTTTTGCAACAATATTAACTTCTTATTGGAAATGGTGGTATGGCATTAAACTCAGTTAACAATGGAAGTCGTATGTGGCAGACTCGGAGAAGCCATGTAAGCAAAGTTGGTACAGGTCCCAAGCTCATTTCCATCTCACTCAATTCTAGAAGTATGCTAATATTTGCAACAATGCTTCAGCTTGTTTATGATGTAATCATCCATTTTTGCTTTTCTTTTATTTAAATACTTACTGTAGATGCCAACTGTAGTTACATAGGTACATTTATCCAATGCAGTTGATAGAAGCCAAAAACAGATGGCATTTTTTTTACTGCCCTTTATAAAAAGGAAGCAAAAGTTTAGACTGCAGTCTGCAGTTACATGCAACTGGTAATTACAATGTCTTTCTAGAGCTATGGTCATGATAAGGCTGATTACAAAAACAAGCTTAATGAGCATGTTTACAGAAACAAGAAACAAGCATATTATATTAAAGGGTTGTTTGTTTAGCGTAAAACAACATAATTTGAAATAATTGTTTCATTTTACAGTATTTTTAGTTGTTTGGAATGATGTAAAACAATGTAAAGTAAAATCATGTTAGGGCCTTGTTTGCCCACTTGACAGCCAATTTTTTTTTGTTTTGGTTTACAGCAAAGCCAACTGTAAATCAAAACAAGAAGATTGAAACATTCCTCTTATTTTATTTTACAAACAACCAAACAAACATTTTTTGATTATAAAACAAGAAAATTTTACTTGTTTTGAAATCAGTGATTTGAAACCGATGATTTACAAAGCTTTACACTAAAACAAACAGCCCCTAAGTGTGGAACCAAACTTCTATTTTGTGATTAATTTTTGTGTGAAAGCCCATTCTCCTCAGTGTGCAATGACGAGCATGAGTAGACTGTAAAACCCGATAGTGTGAACACATTCATCTTATCAGTAACATATAATGCATAATCAACATATCACTTACAAGTTTATAGGCGCAATTTAACACATACATTTGTGTAATTGTAAGTTAACCATCATATTCATAAAAAAGAAAATGATTATAAACTACATAAAAAATGCAAAAATAAGATAGTGAAAGAGAGAGAACAATAGGGTTTCCTACTCTTCCCTATCCAACATCATTGGCGGTGCAGGGGGCGAAAGTGGAGGTTGTAAGGATTGGGCAGGGCCTTGAAGAATGCAACAGAAATAGGCTATCAAAATTTGATTCCCGCCTGATCAATCTGTTTGGAAGAACAAAATAAAGAACCGGTGATCGAACATCATCTTGCGTGGATTCAAATATGCAATTATTCGGTTTTGATGGAGCGATCCCGTCAGCCGCACAAGTGGCCAGTCTCCAACGGTATCCACGCAATTCTCCTCTTTGTGATTCGTCTTCGTCTCCTAGCTCAGTTTGACATGACTGTCGAGATTTCTCCTCTGCGACGGTGCCCGCGGCATGTGGACGAAGGCCTCCGACGATTGGAGATGGAAGCGGAAGAGCTAGACGAAGGAGGGCGCATGGCTCGGTGGGGGGGGGGGGACAAAATTAACATAAAACCCACCTACGATCTATGAAAAGAGAATTTATGCGTGTGACCCTCTAGGTCCAAGTACTAGTCTAGTTAATGGCCTATTAAGTCCAATAATATTTTACTAAATTAATTAAGTTAATATCCTATGTTATCTAATTAATTAGAAGAGCGGGCGTGGAGCAATAGTTAAGTTGCCCCATTTGTGACCTGGAGGTTACGGGTTTGAACTAAGAAAACAACTTCTCTGCTTAGCAGGGGTAAGACTGCGTACATCATCCCTTCTCCAGACCCCACAAATGGTGGGAGCCTCGTGCACTGGGTACGTCTTTTTTTATCTAATTAATTAACCAAATTAATGTCGCACATATTAATCGACTAGGCCTCCAATCACGTTGGGTGCCAAGGAATAGCGCATGATTCCAGAAGGTAATGAAGTTCAGCAACTTGCTCAAGGAACCTTACCGTCATTGGTTATCGCTTGAGTCAACCTAGGGCATGGCTAACTGTCAAATCCTATATGGTAGACTCATTCGGATTCGATGCTGCTGTACAATATCAGAAAATTTATTTTTTGATGAAAAGTGTCTATCCCGGCTAGGGACTTCCATGCATCACTCCCAGAACATTCTCTCTCCTTACTAAGAGCGGGTGATCCCGTATTGAACACGCAATCACTTTCAAAGGTATTTCGCTGAACCCGATTGCTTGACTGATCGAGACCCTATGGTTAGGGATCCACTAGCCAAGGTCAAAATCTAAAAGTCCACCGACAATGTATCTTTGATGTCTCAAGTCTAAGGACCAACCACATCATGTAACTTACATCTAGTTATTCAAGTCGTAGCAGTTCAGTGAACTCATTCGCTATTTAGCACCTACATGTCTATCATTGTGTCTCTACACAAGTGACTATGAGATCAGTCACTCGAGTGACCTGTATTAGTCTCACCGAATATTTGATATCCTTCTTAAATATTTTCTGATTAGGAACAATTAAGAATATATGTTTACAAGTCGTCAGTCTCATTATTATGATCTTATCATAATCTAAAGACTAATGAACACATTCATGGATCTCATTATGAGACAATGCACGTATTACACATAACGAATATAAAGTCACAAATTATTATTAATAAATGAACAATATTGTACATAGTATCCGGTTGGCTTACATGCTACCTAATACTAATAGAGGTGATATCAAGAACGTCCGTGTTGTCCATGTGAAGGAAGTGGATATCCAACCGAGTCCGCGAATGTGACAACCCCTTAAGGTTGTAGAGCCTTGCTAAGTAGTTGAAGGCTCGGTACCATCCCAAGAGCATGGCACCTTCGTGGTTGTCACGAGGAGTTGGCATGCAATTTGGGGGTGGAGTCCGACAATGATGGGTGCTTAGTGAACGTTGCCACTTATGCTCCTTGTAGAGGAGTCCCTTCTTGAAGGAGCCTGCTTCATCCTTATCTTTGCGCTTCATGGAAAACAAGGTTGAGAGAGGAGGGATGGTCCAAACAAAGGACCGATGATAGCGAAAGATGGCAGAAACACGATTGATCACGGCTAGCATTCCCAACTTATCGACTAGATCCTCTCAGTCTTCGCCCCTTCTTCTATGCTGCAATAAAAGCGGGAATTATGCGGGTACGTACTACATTGAGAATATACTTACTTGATGTAGAGGATCTTATAAGTGGTATTGGCGAACGGAGGCTATGTTCCATGTCCTCTATACAGGTGAAGAGTCACATTTGCGGCCAATGGTGCAAACGAAACAAGCTCGATAAGCCCATCGTTTAAAAAAAATTAAATTTAATACGCGACCTCTTGAGATTATCATAAAAATCATTTTTGGAGTGAAGTTTTTACTTCGGAGTGAAAGCTGAGGCTACTTGGAGAAAAAACTTAAAAAACATTGACTCATGCTATTCTTAGTTGGTCCACTTATATTATTAGACGGCTGCCATTACCTTGATCATTCCGCACAGAGGGATTTTTTATGCGAAAACTTGGGGATTCCTCATATTATCTAAGCACATTAGACAGAGAACTCTTTCTTATAACTTGGAATTATTCTGTTCTAAAGATTTACTTTTAATAATATCTGCGAATGTAATATAACAGCATAAAATACGCAAGGTTGTTGTTCCAAAGAGTTACAAAATCAGGCAAAAAGAAGAGTGCCTATGGAATGTTGGTGCGAGATTGAAGGAATAGATAAAAAAGACATAGTTAAAGAAACAAAACAAATAAGGAAAAAGAAGTTGCTCTTCGGAAAAAAAAAAAAGAAAAAGGAGAGAGAAGCAAGAATGGGGGAAGAACAAGGGAGAAAGAACGAAGAAAAAAAAGGGGGTGGGGGGGGGGGGAGGAGAGAGGGGGAAGTAATCACATGAAAATAACAAGGAAGAAAATAACAAGAAACTTGGAAATAAGAAAACCCCTTAGTACCACTTTGTTTGCAGAATAGCTTAAACCAGAATAAAGAGGAAGGGATTTCTTAAACCAGAATAAGGAGGAAGGGATATATTAAACCAGAATAAGAGGTATTTTAGTTTGGTAAGTAGTTGGTATTTCACCCAGAATAAATAGAATTGCACTGCGCTATTCCAAGTGATTTGGTAGGAATGAGTAGAATAAAGAAGAGAATAAAGAGTGGAATAAAGAGTTCAAAATATCCATGTTGTCCTTGCATAGATTATTTTAAATTTCTATATTTTTCAAATTACTTATTAATATGTATAATATTATTGGATTTGTCAACTATTTTTATTTTAATTTCCAAAAGTAACACACGTTACAATAGTAATCTATAAATTAATTTGAAAGCTAAATTATTATATTTTTTTCAAACTCAAATTCGATGATTTAACACATTATCTTGTTAAAAATAAATTTATAATAAAATATGTTAATTCGTAACATCTTGTGATTAAAATTATGTTTTTCTCAATTTGTATAACACTTTGTGATCGTACACTCAATTACGCTAAAAATTTTATAGACAAAAACAGTCACCATAACAGTCACTTCCAAAAATCTTCAAATTCAATAATTTTTTTTTCAAATTTACAATATCCATTATAACTGAAAAAAAGTACAATGCATCATTCATGAGCCTCCCTTTTAACTAAATCCACACGCAAAATGCCTCCTGGAAGTACATACGCATTCTACTCCTGTTAAAAAAAATTAGTAGATTCTATGCAACAAATATGAAATTAAAGTAAAAAATGAGAACATTAAAATTACAATACCTACCATTGCCATAACCTCACCATCCATCAGTACACTGTCAAATATTAATCATTTCAAGGCTCAGAAATATGTATGTAATATACAAAATATCATTGTCTACTGAGGTTGCTCCAAACAGTGGAGCCATCCTACCAATAGACTCAATTAAATTCTTTCATCATCGCCCATAATGACCTAATTAGGAACGTGCAATTCTGCCCTCCTGGTATCCAAAAAGCACACTACTGAGATGTCGTTGCGTTGAAACCGCCCCACAATCCTAGCATATGAATGGATACGGTTGCAAATTTGCACACTATTAACTATCCTCAATGGACATGGGTCGTTTGCAGGCTCAGAAATAGGAACTTAATGTTGACTGAAATCATTATCCAGTGGGGTTGCTCCAACCAGTGGAACCATCCGACCACTAGACTTATTTCTATTATTTCATCATTGCCCATAATAAGCGAATGAGGTGCGTGTAATTTTGCCCTCCTGCTATCCAAATAACCCACTGAGATATGGTTGCACTGATGCCATCCGATCATCCTAGTGTGACAATGGATAGGGTTGCAAAATTTCATGCACCGTTTGCAGGTTCGAAAATAAGAGGATGGTTCGATAAAATCATTATCTAGTGGGGTTGCTCCAACCAGTGGAACCTTCCGACCACTAGACTCATTTATATTAATTCCTCCTGCGAAAAAAATTAAAAAAGGTACTCAGTACAATGTTTAAGTCAGCGAAAAAGTAGAGAAATTAATCTAGAAATTGTTTATAAAAATAAAATACTGCAGTTGAATAAGGTTAAGTGCTAAAAAGGAAATGTTCAACATAAGCAATAACTAATATCCGTGCATAAAGTATATGAAAAATCAAACATCACATACGCAAACAGATAATAAAGTAAAATGCGAAGGGATATGCGGAACAAAGCACCGAAGAGGAGGCATGGCGAACACAACTCATGGCCAAAGTGCGTTAGCAATCGAGTCCCTAATCTGCCATCCTAGTGTAACCTCAGCCCGACTAAGAGGGATGTCAATGGGAACATCCTCGTCACCACCATCCTCACCAACTGCTTCTTCATTGTTCTCGCAGTTGAAGTAATAGTCATGTCCCTGAGATCGACGAATGAAGTTGTGAATAACAACGCATGCAATGACCATCTTCCTCTGTGTCGCCCAGGGGTACATGTTCCCCTCCTTTAGCATCTGAAACCGATTTTTCAAGACGCCGAATGCTCTCTCAACAACATTCCTTAACTGAGCATGACGGTGGTTGTACTTCTCTTCTTTATTCGCATATGCCCCATTATGTTCCCCGCGAAATGATGCCAAGTGATATCTTTGGCCACGATATGGAGCCAAGAAACCACTTGAGTTTGCATACCCAGAATCAACCAGATAATACTTTCCATGAGGGACAGTGAATGCGCCTTCGTCCAAAGCCCATCTAAGCACCCGCATGTCGGCCGCCGATCCTTCCCAACCAACTGCAACGTATTGGAAGGTGAGGTCGAACGACACGACACCCATGACATTCTGGCTGATGAAACCTTTGCGGTTTCGGAATCGTCTGTGCAGTATCCTTGACACATTTGCCAACACATGCGTATCGTCGATGGCTCCAATCGCATCCTACATGGTTGTATAAAGAAGATGTGTGGAAGAACATTTATCAGTCAATGTGTACATATACATCACGACTAACGTAAAAAATGCTCGGTAACAATGTGCTCACCTTGAAGTACGGGTAGAACGTTTGCTTTCCTCGAATGTGCGGATGACACTCACGAACCTGAGCGTGTGTAGGCAGCTGAATAAAGTCGTACTTTAACTCAGCTATCTGGTTTGTGACCAAGTTGACATACCGACTAATACTATGAGAAGAGTGTTGGAACCGCTCGCACATGGCTCCCGTTGCAACGCCATAGCCGGCAGCATATAGGAACATACCAAGTTGCTCTGTCGCTGTCACATGCCGCGAGTCCCTCAAAAGGCCACGACTCACAAGTACGTCACGGAGTCGTAAAAATATAGAAGGATGCACTCGAAACATGTGGTAAGACCTTTCGTCATGGCCGTCTAATATCTTATGGATCCATGTGTGGCCGGATAGAGCAGAGTTATGCATACGTCGGCGTACCCGCGGAACGTATTCATTCTCAATGTGCTCAATAATTGTCTCATCGATCACATTCAACAGTTCTTCATCCTCTTCCAGGAACTCAAATATAGCATCAATAAATTCTACATGGAAGACATTGTAATAAGTGGGACAGAATGTTACATAAACCTTACTCAGATCAAGATACATACATAAGAAAGTACAATACAAATTAGAAAGTTCAGATAGACATAAGTAGAATGGTAAGTAACATGATGAGAAGGATGACTACAATGACACACAACAGTATGATTACAACAAACGGTTGCCAGTCAAATTGAGCAACGCGAGTAAACGAGGCAGGTGCCCTTGCAAGTAGTTGCTCAGACGTGCTGGGCACATCGTAATACCGAGGAACTTTTGTTCGCCTCTCTGGGCGTTGTTGGACAATACCAGAGAACGCACACCCGGCCTCCTCAATTGAATGGAAGCCCTTATAACGAGTCCCTGGGTACCCATTAACTTGGGCAAAACATTCAGGCCAACTGAAATAAAGTCCTGGCTCACGCCCAACTCAAACGACATAACATTTGTACCGTCCCATACCTACAAAGTTATCAAATATCTGCATTTCCTTGGATGAGTACCAATGGAACTAAAACATAATGAGCACGCAACAACTATGAATAAGAACATAAGAAATCCGAATACATGTTACAAGTCAACACATAATCCAAGTGAACATAAGAAATCACTAACAATAAGTCTGAAGAAGAACGTACAAATTAAACAACTCAAAATAGATATTATCCGAATACATCATCCAAGTCAACATCCCAGAAATTACAAATCAACTACCCCACGTGGTGTAACATCCATCGGATCTTCTCCTCATTACTCAGGATCATAAATATTCCGCGATTCCCCGCATCCTTGAAGAGATCCAAGGAACTCACAAACAAGTCTGGATGTAGGCCAGGAACCTCTCGCAATGCGTCTATGCAATCCTTCATAGAAGGAATACGATCTGACTCCTGGGTTGTGGGCTGTGTCTGGATCGAAGGTGCAGGGACGGATAGCATAGAAGCCCTTTCCGCACGTAAATCTATGACAAGGTCAGTCCGCTTTCGAACAACATCAATAAAATCCGTGATCACTCTAGGGTCCTGAATTGCCTTTCCCTTCATGTTTGAGGAGGCACGTTTCTTGTGCGGAGAGTTGACCTCACTGTTCGAGGCCATGGTTCTAGTTTGCGGTGTAGGAGGGGAAGCCATTTGGGCGGCGGAGACACCTATGACAAAGTCGTCATCTTCTTGCTCTCCATGAAGTGCGGCAAGAAAGTCATTGACGGGTGTGCGCTGCGACTGACTACGCATATTGTACTCAGTGTTAGCTTGATCGGGACTGTAATCAGGCACACTGCATCTACGGCGGGTTCCCTAAGCATCTGGACCGAACGATGTGCTGTTGTTGGCTAGGTATTCCATCTCGGCCTTAAATGGGAAGGGCTTGCCTCTGAGGGAGTTAAACTGTTGACGTGACTGAAAAGGAAGAAAAAGATGGTGTATGAAAAGAAATGTTCAAGTATAACGTTGTGTGCAGGAAGTTGATCATGGGAGATGCTTACCGACATGACGTCATCCCAAGAGTCCTGATGTCCAGGGAAGGGCATCTTGTTTTTATCATCCCATCCCCACCCAGTCCTTTGCTCAAGAAGTACACGCAAAAAGTTGTAATTGCGCTTAAGGGTTTTGTATCGATTTTTCAACGTGGACTCTTTGTAGTCTAGGTGCGTCGCACTATTAAACGCTCCAACGATTTCACGCTAGACCCCAGGCTTGAAGGTTCTTTCAATGCAATTATGCTTATCAAACTGCTCCATAAGGAGACCTATGAGGACCCGATCTTGGGCCTCACTGAAGTTGGCAGCTCGAGTGCCCCGAGTCGTCCTCTCCTCCCCCGAGGACAGATGTTTCGTTCCGCCACCTTTAATATTAGGGCGAAGAACATTCCAAAAAAACCAGAGAGTTGATGTAATCAAAGTATGTCATTTTAAATGAAGGACAATGATGCATTTAAAAGGAAAGTAATACAAGTAATAAGTTCACTGTGTGAAAAGAAGTAGGAAATGAGGGGCACAAGAGAACACACCACTGTTAGACATCGTCCTTGCCCACTGTCTTGCCCTCCTAAATGACCATCCTCAAAATATTCATGCATGAGGCAAGGGCGGCATTAGTGTAAGACTTAGATAAGAATGTAATGAGAAGGAGATAAAAATGTTGGAACATGGAAGGAGGAGATAAAAAGCTAGTCTAATGGACAATAAAAAGACTTACATAAAGCACATATCACAATAACAAGAATCACAAATCAGCAAGATAAAAGAAAATCTGAAGGGCCACATGAAGAGATAGATAGAGAAAGTATGATAACTCTTCTCACTTTCTGGATTGTTTGTTAGTAGTTTCTAAGTCCTTTGTGGGGAATCTATATGAAAGAAGAGTGTATTTATCAAGCAGATGACTGAATACTTTCCTTCTTACATATCATATTGCAATATGTTCCCATCAACCTCGTTGTGATACTCCCACAAAGTGTGTGATCTTTGGTGGGACAATAGCTCTGATCTGTGCATCCCATAAACATTTCCAGACAGGGTTTGTCGGAGGATGAGGATGCTTGTGAGTCCATATCAGAAATGAGCCTATAAGCACACTTGATCGTGAATGTACCATCTCCGTAGAGGGTAGTGTATAGATCTCCCACCCCAATAGAAATATCTTGTAGCACATAGAGAAAATGGCCTTGGCCATTGTATCAGTGAAGATGTTACAGATAAGGGCGGTCCCCCATTTTTTGTTCTTGATAAGTTGGAACACCCACAAAGGAAGGGGCTCCATAAAATCAGCTTTCACTTGAGGTGCACCAATATGTGAAGGAATCCATCAGACAAGATGTTAGTGGATAGCCCATCATGGATTGATTTAAAGCAGGAACAAGAGATTATGTTCCTGACTTGTAACATGGTAGACCAAGAAGCCAAGCAACCGGTGGTGTGAGGGACATCCATATAGAGCTGTATTTCAGATATTTGGCTTGAATGAGAGGAGCCCAAAGCTGCCCTTGACAAGGAAATCTTCCAGCTTTTACATAGGTTCTAAGTTTGAGAGTGAAGGCAGTAGTAAAAAGCTGTGATGAGAATATATTATGCATAAAAGTGTGAGGATTGGAATGACCAACAATTTCATGGAAAAGCAGATGATTATGGTAATTACAATCAATCAAAATCAGAATTTTATCAAGACTTACCTCCTAGAAAAGATTAGAATGTTCAAGAACAAAAAACAAGTATATGAATGTTACTAATGGTATTGATACAAACAAAGTGCAGTCAGTGAATGTTGAATCAATAATATTCAATTGTTCTTTATCTACAAGTACAATCCAGATAAAAAGGCAAAAGAACAAATGGAGTGTCTAATGATGAGGAAATGAGATGAGAATGAATGGTTGAAACATCTAGAGTTCCTCTCCTTCCAAATGACCCAAAGAAAAGCTCCTAGAAGCATGGTCCAAATTTCTTTCTATGTTCTGGAATTGTATAGGTCATCTCAAGTTGAAATGAGAGAAATCAGAGATTGTGGCTGTGTCCAATTCAAACCTAGGCAGGCAAACAAGGTTTTCCCAGACAGCGGAGATTTTGTCACAGCAGCCAAAAGCTCCCCAAAATCTCAAATACACAGCTTCGGATGACAAGGTATGCACATCAGCTATCTGGTTTACAGATGATTACAACTTCTGAATAAGCATGAATGTAAAGGCAAGAAGAGATACATAGCAGACCATGGGAAGAAGGAAAAAGAAAAAAAATAGGCCAGACCATAATTTGACAGGTAAACTAAGGGCCAAGCATACAACATTACATTAACCAGCCCTGACAACTATCACAGAAATCAGAAAAAAATTAATAAACAGAAGCAGATTGTCTATATGATAAATAACCAAAAACAGAAAAGAAAAAAACATAGCAGCGCATAAAGGGCAGACGTGATTGGCTGGGGTTAGACTAGCTCAATTTTTAAAAATATACAAGTTACTAATCGTCGGACATGCCAAATTGATAGGTTTTATGGACAATTTAGGTGATAATGTGTTAGAAACAATTTTTTTTTATAGTGTTATACTTGCTGTAATGCTCTGGACACTGACATAGATTACAAGCTTGATTTTGAAAATGGTGAGTTGAGGAATTATCCTAGCTCTAGATTTCTACCATCTAATCAAGGTTGATTAGTGAGTTGGAAAAAAAATTAGAAAAAGGGATCATGTCTCCCCATGATTTGAGGCGCAATCAGACGTGTGCACAGGCGCATTGCTGCACATATGCAGCAAGTATAACTCTCTTTAGTGCAAAAATCATGTCTTAGATGCAATATGGGTCAACTTGGGCCGCCCCAAGTTCATCCCAGCCAAACCTATGTTTGATTTACAAGTATAACCGGGGTAAGGAGGAAATGTTAGGAATGGGTTGTCACAAATGTTAGGAATGCATCATCTAATTCAGGAGAAAAATTACATTCAAAATGGGTAAAATGCTCTTCTTGTAGCCGGCAAAAGTTGGGGAAAATGGGTAAAATGCTCTAACCGTAGGTTCTGGGCACGGCTGGGCTCCGCGTTGGAGGATGACGAAGACACGGTCACCGCAGGGGAAGGAAGATCGGCAGGAACAGGCCCGCTGGAGAAGGATCCACAGCGGGAAGCACCACCGCCTGATGTTGGAAGAGCTTGTGTATGTTGCATCATTGTAGGCTTGGAAGGGGAGGGGAAACCCTCTCTTTAACAAGGCGAGACGACAGAGGAAAATGATGCGATGTTGATGCGCCCATATACTGCAAAATCTGGAGCTTCCGCCGTTGGGAAGAGCTCACAGAGAGGGGCCTTGATGCCCTAGCCGTGCCTTCTTTGACCGGGTGAAAAGAAAGCTCAGGGACGGGCTTCGTGATGTGCTTCCGCTGCAGCAGGCAAGGATCGGACGGAGGGGAGGAGAACGAACAAGGAAGATTGGGAGTTGGGCGACGATGGCGGACACCCTGGAAGCGCCCGTGACTTGGTGGGAGCGTGGGGAGGAGAACGAAGAAGGAAGATTGGGAGTTGGGCGACGAGTACGGACAGTTTGGAAGCGCCCGTGACTCGGTGGGAGCGTGGGGAGGATGAGGGCTTATTCCGGGCCTATTCCGCTTAAACTCAAGTATAATAGTGTAGTACCTAGATTAAGCAACACCCTGCAACAAAGTAGGTTAAATGATTTTAGGAGAATAAACGAGCCTATTCCGGACCTATTCCGTAAACAAAGCGAGCCTTAGGGTCTAAAATGTGGCAGAGCCTGATATGTTAATTGATAGTTCGAGATGGCCTCTTGCCCTCCGCAGCAAAAAGTCCACAATAGTGATGCCTCTGATACCCTCTTTTGGTGCCATACCTTTGCTTTTATAAGTCATTTAATGAATAGTCTTTTTTAAATTGATACATAAACTAGGGGCGTAAAGGAGCCAAGTCAATTAGAGTTTCATCATGTTCAAGTTTTGTTCAATTAAACATCGATGCGATTACTTATAACTTTAAAATTTTCAAGAACATATAGTATAAATCATGCCTATAAAGAAAGTAAACTAATAAATTTACTAACCACACGTAAAAGAAAATCTATAAGGTAAGTACTATGTCATATATAAGTACATATTAAGGTGCCATACCTTAACTTCTACATATGTCAATTTTTTTTAAAGATTTTATATTTACATAAATATGTTATATTCTAATAATATAATATGAAATATAAATATGCTTTTATAAATATATTATATTATAATAATATAATATAAAATATAAATAGATGATGATTGGATTATAGGATTCAAAAATAGTTATTTCCTTTTTTTAATCCTAAATAAAAAGAATAAAGATAATATCCTTTGCTCTTCAGCTACTCTCACGTAACTTCTTGTTATCCACTATAGTGGAAAAAAAGTACAAACAAAAGAATAAAAGATAAGAGGTTTGAAAGGGACCAAACGTGTATCAATGATGGGAATCCATTTGGGACTCTCTAAATCAAATTAATCTTATCAATTTTTTTTCATTGAATAAAGATTTTAATGATTTGCCATGCAACTTTTGTGTGCTTATTATAGATGCCTACAAAGTGTCTCGAAAATCGTCCACCAAAGCCTCGTTTTGGAAAATGGAGTTTTGCAATCAATAGTTGTCGTATTAGATTACTCAGGAAGCAATATCATCTGGAACGATGTAACCAAGGGACATTTACGACAGAGGCATAGAAAAGAATTTTCAAATTCTCAGTGGGTTGGGTTGGATTGAGTTGGTCATGTTTATAAATGGTTTGTTAGAATTATTTTACTTTTATATGAATTATTGTAAAAGTCAATAGATTAAACTGGACCAACTCGTTTTCAGTCCAACTCAATCTAAATTTAACTAATGTCTAACTCGAATTTAACCTAACCCAATTTATATAATTTGGGTCAACCTAATTCCTTTTAATATAGGCTGAGTTAGGATATATCATGAGCTGGCCCGTCCAATTGACACCCTCACGACAATGTAGAGATGCATGTGATCTTGATGTGGACTGTAGTGAATTAGTAGCTGAAGAAGACCTTAACTTTAGTAATGAGGTTCGTGGAAGCATTGCAAACCAATTAGGCGCAAACAATCAAGTTACTCTTTATATTATGTTTGATATTTTTTTAAAAATTTTAACATACAATTTATGTGTTTCTTTTCTCTTGCAGGAGGCATAGGTGGTGTTTCGAAGCAACTTTTGAATTTCGAGTGTTGTTAATCGAATTGTATGAAGTTAATTTGGAGTTGAAATAAATTTTGTTAATAAATAATCTAACTTTTAGTTGATATTTTATTGGTGAAATAATTACAAAATTAAATTGTTTCATTTAAATTTATATTATACATGAAATATATCTAGATAGTTAAGGTATAGTATTGTCATCTATTAAGAATGTGAGCAGAATAATATCTCATATTCTTGTGATTGCAGTCAAACGATGTTCTAATAAAATATTCCATGTTCGACTCTTGATTTGCCAATCAGAAAATCACCCAAATATGAAATAACGTATAATAGGCAGAAAATATTTCTCCCAAGTGTTATCACTTAACATGGAGAGAATTTTGTACGAAGTGCCCATAGTATTTGAGCTCCTCCCTGATAACATCCTCCATAATCTCTTACTCTCGTCGGTAGGCTACGACTACGAGCATTCGCCCTCTCCTTCTCCGTTCCTTCCTCTAGCGACGACGTCTCCAACATGTGGACCAGCACCTTCCTCGCCATCTCCGACCAGCGGCAGCCGTCTTCGAAATGCAGACAGCTACTTCCTCTCTGTCTCTGGCCTTCTCTAACACAGACGGGTTTCTCTCTTTCTCTCTCTCCCTCTCTCGTTGTCACGACAACAGCAGCAGCAAGCCCTTGCGTCAACTGCTGCTGCTGCTGCTGCTGCTCTCTCTCTCTCTTTGCATGACATGGTAACAGCTGCAGGAGGAACCCAATGGAAGCTAAATCTGTGACAGGTGAGAACAACGTGTCCAAGACGATTGTAGAGTTGGTAGACATCTTGAGATGGAGGCATCCCCCTCGGCCATGGCCACCTGAACCACGTCCACGACCACCCCGACGGATGCTACGGCCACCACCATAGCTGTCAAACTGAGAGTGTTGATGGGAGGAACCTTGGTTGGCCATTTACCAATTGTTGTGCTACATTTGCAGCAGGGGAGACCGTCTCCACAAAACCGGTCTGGTGATGGTTAGATAACCAAATTTCTTGACTCAATAACATGCCATGGACATCTTCAAGCGTTAGCTGATCTGAGTCCGCTCGTATGGTGAGGGCTGTCACGAACGTCTCACACTCAGGCCCCAGGCCACCGATGACATAGAGAAGCATGTCGTTGGCCGACATTGGATCTACTACCATGGCAGGGATTTGGCTTTCTGTATATACTCATGGATAGAAAGATCCCCCTTATTCAGAGTCTAAAGTTGGAGACGGAGTTGAAGAATGCGTGCCCATGACGGAGACCTATAGGTGCGGGCTAGTGCCTTCCATACTGCCACTGAAGTTGGAAGGATAACAATGTGTGGAAAGACACCCTCTGACAGTGATGAGATGAGCCAATTAAATACGAGTTGATCATACTGCCTCCATGTTTTTGCGGCCGGATTGTTAAGCTCCTTATTGGAACAGAGAGGGTCGGGAACTGAGGAGGGAGAGCATTGCCATGAGCCATCTACTAAAGCCATGAGTTTGTAGGTGTTCAAGATGGGAAGAAATTCGGCTAGCCATGTAGTATATACTTTTAAGTTTCATGGAAAAAGTCTTTTATCGGATTCGAACCGATTGTTTACGCCTTACCATGGCGTTACTCTACCACTAAGTTAGAAGAATACATAAAGTTGAACATAGTAAAATAGAAAATTGAAAGATTTCGTTAAAATTATTCGTTTGTAAATTTTTTAAAAAGTTAATTATATGTTCTTCTCTCCATCGGAACAATTTCATGTTAGTATGTAAGCACACTTTTGGGATTTCAGTCCGTTGCCCTTGGACTCATACAAACATCCGCATAGTCGTTAATCAAGTAGATATAGGGACCTAGAGATGGCCCGTCCAAATTCAAAAGGTGACTCTCACCATGTAGCACCTTGACTATAAGAGATCAAGAGGTAGCTCCTATGACGCAATACTTTGTCCTATGCCGCACTTAAGTCGACACTACTCACTAGTGCTTCTATCATCGTAACATCTTATTACATGCATGCATCATCATACTGAGCAGTGTTGTACATGACAATACATAAATAGAGCACACATCATACAAATTGTCGGGTTCCTATTTAATAGTCTGAAACGCGGTAGACGTCTCTTATGAAACACGTCCTATGATCAAGGCGTCTTTCAAACTCTTAGACCAAGTTTCAACAAAACTACCAAATTAAGTGAAAAATCTTGATTAGTTTTCGAAAACAGTGAATATTAATCATGATGTTAACAGATGAAAATGATTAACATGCTAATAGGGATATGCCTTCAGGATTAATGGAATAGTCTATAGAATTTACATGAATTAATAAAAAATTAACTAAACTACATAGAACAGGTCGAAATGCATCTGTCAAGTTTGACGTTCCTTGTGAGCACGTCAACTAAGGTTGATGCCTTGCAACATAGTATCAAAGGTTTACAAACTTTCGCATACTTTCAAACAAAAACGATATCTAAGTATGTTCTTAAGCATCCAACATCGTTTTCAACATATAAAAGATCTTTATACTCATAGTAGATAAGAAAATAACTTTGAACATAGCTTTTCTATAGAAAATATTTATGGAAAGACAGATTAGTCATCAGTTGCCTCAACATCAAAGACTAAGAAATCAATGAAGCTTGCCTAGCCAAGGCAGTCTCCATAGTCCAAGCATGTCCTCAATCCCCTGGAGAGCTTCTCATGAAGTCTTCCACAAGCCATGCACAAGAACCCTCTATCTCACACCAAAACACTCAAAATCCTCTCTCAATCTCCCTCTAGGGTGAAGAGATGTATTAAAGGAGATCTTGGGGTTGAACGACTCTATATAAACATTGCTAGAGTAGAGTTCCATGCGAAAGAAAACTCCCCACAGAAGAAAACAACTGAAGTGTACCAGAATAGGGTTACTAGTTAAAAACGCATTTCCCCGACAAGACCTCTTCTAAACTCCCTAGTTAGGTTACGAACAACGATTGATCTTCTAAAATATGTCGACCATGGGTGACGCCCATTAGGGGTGACCGTAGGGTTTATTTATAACCTTCCCTAGGTTCATTAATAGTCCATTCTAAAGTTCCTAATGGGTTGCTAATGGGCTAGACACTACACCCTCTCCCCCTTAAAGAAAATTTGTCCTTGAATTTCAGAAATAACTCACTTACTAAATGAGTTGGGGTACTTCTTTTTCATCTCATACTCCAATTCCTATGGAGTCTCTTCTAATGAATGATTCATCCACAACACCATGACCAATGGCATCCTCTTGTTTTTGAGTTCCTTCTCCTTAAAATTCAATATCTGAATAGGCTACTCCTCGTAGCTTAAATTTGGCTGAAATAACAAAGAAACATGACCTATCACGTACGGTAGATCCAGCATATACTTTCTCAGCATAGAGACAATGAACACATCATGCACTTCACTCAAAGAAAGTGGCAAGGCTAACTAATATGCCGCTTCTCTAATTCTTTGTAGAATCTCAAAGGGTCCAATAAATCTAAGATTCAGCTTGCCATGTTGTCCAAATCTTACAACTCCTTTAGAAGGAAAAGCTTTCAAGAACATATGATCACCAAAATCAAAAGTCAAATATCTTCTTCTTTTATCTGCATAACTCTTCTACCTGTTTTGAGCTATCAAAAGCCTTTGCTTGATCAACCAGATCTTCTCTGAACTTATTTGTACTAAGTTTGGTCCAATTAGCTATCTCTTACTAGATTCTTTCCAACACAACGGTGATCTGCAAGGTTTACCATACAAAGTCTCAAAGAAAGTCATACCAATACTCGCATGAAAATTGTTCTTGTAAACAAACTCAACTAATGGCAAATTCCTATCCCAATCTTCTTCCAGTTCACACTACAAGTTCTCAACATGTCATCTAATGTTTCGATAGTCCTCTCTGACTAGCCATTTATTTGGGAATGAAAAGTTGTACTAGACTTCAACTATGTCCTCGAAACTTTCTGAAGACCTTTCCAAACTTGAGATGTAAATCTAGACTTTCGATCGTATATGATAGACTTAGACACATTATGCAACCTTACAATGCTATCCACACCATACAACCTGGTCAAGTTCTCTATTGACTGCTTCACCTTCATGAAAAAAAAAAAAGAGCTAACTTCGTAAAACTTTTCACGACTACCTAAATATCACCATTGTCTCACACAGACTGAGGCAAACCCACAACAAAATCTATAGTAATGTGCTCCTACTTCTACTCAGGGATCTCAATCTTATCTATCAAACTTGAGGGTCTTTGATGCTCTATTTTAACTTGATGACAAATTAGACATCTAGAGACAAATTCAGCAGTGTCCCTCTTCATGCCATTCCATTAGAAAGTCCTTTTCACATCTTGGAATATCTTAGTGCTGTCTAGGTGAACTGTGAACTTAGAACGATATGCTCGAGTCATAAGCGCCTTCCTCAACTCTGGATCATCAGGTATGCATCCTTCAAGAACTCAACCCATCTCCTCTGTCTTAAGTTTAGCTCCTTTCGAGAGAAGACGTATTTTAGACTATGATGGGTGAATGCCTAAAATTCTACTCCATACAAATAGTGTCTCCAAATCTTCAAGATATACACAACTACTGCGAGATTTAAGTCATGAGTTAGATAATTCACTTTGTGATTCTTTAGCTGTTGAGAAGCATAGGCAATCACCTTTTTCATACTACATCAGAACACAGCACATACCCTACCTAGAAACATCAGTATACATAGTATACCCTTCGGATCCACTCGGCAAAGCAAGGATTGGTGTGGTCGTCAAACATGCCTTCAACTCTTGAAAGTTCTCCTCACACTCATCAAACACACAATTTTCACTACCTTTCGGATCAATCTTGTCAGAAGGGCTGTCAGAGTAGCAAATTCCTCAATAAACATCCTACAATAGCCAGTAAGATTTAAAAAACTCTAAATCTTTTTAGCATATTCGGTTGGAATTCACGTTATTTTGATGGAAATGCATAATCATAATAGTTTTGAGATTTCAAAAGTATTGATAATAATATGTGAGAGTTCAGAGTAATAGACACAAATACGGCGTACTTTATAAGTGTACATGCAAAAATCCCAAAAGAAGTTTTATACTCACAGAAAACAGGTGCACAATATCATTTGAATAAAACTCAATCTCCAATGTGGGATCTCCAATGTGGGATCCACACTTCCTGCCGCTTCCCATTCAAAAGGCCAGCCAAGGAGGGGAAGACAAAGGAAAGGAGGTTCCACCCCTTTAATTTGACAACGAATTGAAGGGGGAAAAGGAGGCGTGTCAGATCAGAGAGCCGTGCCCCATGGGCCCTTGGCCCCACCGGAAAAGATTCCCTTCTACCTCCAGGGATAGATTTTTTTTTAAAGAATGATTCATTGATCAGATATATAAATATTTATGTATAAAATATCAAGATTTAATTTTATATGAAGTCTGATATTTTCTCTTTTATTTCTGGGAGAGAACTTCACAGTCTGACAGTTCCCTTTAACAAGACCATTATTTTAAACTCAAATTAAATCTTTGAAAAAATGATTTTACGGACAAAGAGAATTGATTCGGCGGCATGTTAAAATTAAATAATAAATTAATTTAAATACGAGACCTCTCAAAAGAAGAGTAAAGAATAAACCCCACCGCTTTAGACGACCGGTTGGAATGGCAGAGCGTTGGTTGGCTCTGCTCAAATGCGACGATAAGATTCACAGGATTCTTTGTCGCACCGACAGACAAACTAATATCTTATCAAGCAAGGTCCTCAGATGGAGATCTACACCATGCCTCCAACTAGTTATTGTCGCCACCTCTTTTCCAAAAAATATATATATATATATATATATATATATATATATATATATATATATATATATATATATATATATTCTTTTACTTATCTTATCGTCATCACCATTATTAATTATTAAGGCTTTATCTCATTATCTCAGAGTGGGTCTAAATGAACCTTGTGTCTTCGAGTCGATAATGTTACAATATTAGTAAGAAGATCAAATCCTTTTCCTATTACATCTATCCATCTCATTTACAAATTTTCAAATTCTTATCCATCTTGTCACATAGTAAATTAATTATTTTGCGCTAGACATACTGATGTGTTGTCTAGCCTAAGAATCTCTCACTGGATTGGCCCTCTATATTAATGTGTGCCCTTCAGAGTTACGTGCACGTTTAGGTCTCTTTTTTCTGAGGCTGAAGCATTAGGCTGGTCATGAGACCAAAACTCGAAAAGAAAGGGGTAAAAGACTTTCGAATAAACTTAATGTTTCTTCTACCTTTTATTCTTTAGAACTGCTGTGGGCTGAGACAAGGGCAAGTGTAACATTCAGCTGTTGCGAAATCTTTCATAAATTGGTGTAAAGCTTCAAAATATTACAAAAAACCCCTGCAAATGTTACAAAAAAGTCCTTAGAAAGAAGTTATTTGTAAGCAATTTGTAATTGTAAGAACTTATTTGTAAATAGTTATATTAGGAGGGTTACTTTGTAATATCAAAAGTTTATGAGAATCAAAGATCAAAAAATCTTATATTTTTTTAAAAAAAATATTACGTTTCAATACCTATAGTTTTTCAATATTCTTTATAAGCCCCTATCATCTTCGTATTTCTTTCAAACCCACACAGTCTTCAAATTGTCCTCCAGAGGGGCTCTTTATGGGAGATGAGGAGCCTTTTAAGAACATTTGAAATAACTGGAAAGACAAATAAGAAACATAAAAATTGTAAGGATTTATAAAAATATTAAAAAATTATAAGAGCCGAAAGTAAAAACGACATCTAAATCTAGAAGTGGGGCTGCCACCTAATTCCTCTGTACCTTCTGATGTTGATAACCTGTCACATGGCATGGGCCTACCTTTCTTCCCAAAGAAACAATTTCTCCCAGGCCTCTTGCACACTAACAAATTGATTAATTTAAAACGTGTAGAGTGAGTTAGGACTTTGGGGGAATAGGAGGAAAAGAGTTCACTTCTTACACATAATTATTTTTGTATGATTAAAGATTTAAGCAAAACAAATGATTGCAGAAAACTTTTTTATTTCTTAAATAAAAAATTTATCTAAAATTTTTCCTATCTCTAGATCGAAGAAATATTTCTCTCTATGAAGAAAATCAATCTTCTCTCTTGCTCTCCGTGGATGCTCTCTCTCTCTCTCTTTCACTTCTTAGTAATAGCCAAGATTTGACACTACCAAATATAAGATTTAATTTTTGCAATAAATCTCAGTTATGAAATTATTGGTTTTCCTTAGAATAATCTATACTCTATTGAACTTATGGGTCTTGTTCAAGTGGGTCCTTACAGGTTGGCTTCTAGCAAGCATTGGTTGCCAGAGCTTCCTATGGATGGCCTTCCTTTTTGGAGATCCAATCTCATTTGGCATCTAGAGTAGATGGCTTGCAATCGGAGTTTGTCGTCAGTGCTTTGGGCACGAAGCATCTTTGAAGCTAGAGGATTTTTTGAAGACAATGGCAGATGAAAACATTAATTTAGTGGGGTTCTGAGATCTCACTGGATTTTGCCAAGTTCATTGGCTCATTTCACTGCGATCTAATTTGGATCTCACTGACTTAGCTCAAGATCCTGCTGATCTAATTCAAGACCTTATATGACTCAGTCCAAGACTTACTAATCTAATCATGCTTATGACTTGATGTCTAAGTGACTTCACTAAACAAAATTTTTACATCTGCCACTGCTTGAAGATTCTTCCTTAGGACACGCTATATGCATGCCAAGACTCAACTGTTTAATTAGTTCTTCGGATGAACGGTCTCCTTCAAGCCTGGGAATTGAGAGCCATCAATGGCCTTGGCTTGGATCAAGTTCCTTGGCCTCCCTGCAAATTTGTTTCAAGATGGATTTCTCTTCAATATTCCATTGCTTGGAACATTGATCATTTTCCTCAGATCTCACATGCAACCTCCAACCTCATAATTAGGTACGTCCTCAAAACTTTATGTACAGATGGATGTTCTCAAGCCTCGTTTGCCTCGAGTTTGGTAAGGTGGCAATGTAGGTATGAATGCTCCCAGATTCCGCTCCACAATCAATGTTATGTTCCCCATGTGGCTCCAGCTCCTCCTCGTGTGGCTACGGCACCTCCATGTGCTGCGTTTCCACCCCCGCGGTTCTCTCCAACTGTAGTTGTAATGGCCTTTGATGAGTTCAAGTGTCGCCTCTCACACAGACCTCATGAGAAATTCATATCTTTTTTTTTTGTTTTTTGGACAATGTGGCTCAGTAGTTATAGGCCAAAGTATCTAGTTCGAGGAGTTGAGATCGAATCCGCCAAAGACAACGAATAAACCGCTCAGGTGGACGAAATTTTCGCTCAAAGAGTGAATAGTTCTACAGGAAATCCCCCAACCCGCACACAACACGGACGGGGTCGATCCTGCACCCTCCCGCCTTCAGTGCGGAGGGGTGCACCACTGCGCTACGCGCACGTGCGGGCATGAGAAATTCATATCAACCCACCAACCCTCTGTCTTGTGTAATGGATTCGGTTTGGAAAGAATAGAGATTCTCTACGAGCAAGTTTAGATTGGACTCAGTCAGTAAAGCGAGGAGAAGTTTTTAAAAAACTCTCTCATATGGTGCTTTTCCTATTCTCGAGGAGGAGTTTTTATAAAAGACTCTCTCCGTCCCTCTCTATATTGACTGAGTTCAGTTCAAATTCGTACTAAGAGAAATCGCACTCATTTGAAAACCCAAAATGTCACATCATCATTTTCTATGTTCTCGGGGGACCTTCGTGTGTCTTTGGCTATTCTTGGATGTTTTCAATTGATATGCCTTCCTTTTTGTCTTCATAACCCTTAATTTTTGAGATAGGTCATCCTTTCATTCTTAGGAATTGATGGCGAGGCCCTCCACTTGCGTCTCAAAGATTCGTATATCATCCTCATCACAGGACACCCTCCTCTACGTAGAGCTATTTTTCACATATATTAGAAATTGAATAACCTAGATCATTTTTTACTGTTTTATAAAACTCAGCGAGGGCATATAAACATTATTCTTGGAGTAATACTTGTTGCAATGACGGTGGGTGCTGCATACATCTCATTGTAGTGGGTTATTTTATTTTATTTTTTCTAGGTTGACCTCGAGGTGCTCTAATTGTCCGTACTTTTTTTGTCCGATCGGACGACTTAAAAAAGTTTGAAAAATAAAAAATCGAGCTCAATGAACAGTAAAAAATAGTTTTTATTTTACAAATATTAATATTTTTTATTATTTATGGACTCGATTTTTTATTTTTTAAATTTTTTTAAGTCGTCTCATCGAGTATTACACTGTACAAATGATTATGACACCTCAGAGGCGACCTAGAACAAAAAAAATATTTTTTAATCCACTCCAATGATGATCATTACAGCAAGTATTACTCTTATTCTTATGTATCAGAAATAGTAACTATGTCGAGGAATTGTTATGTTTCGGCATTCGAAATTTCGACCGCCTTAAGTTTTCTATAAGGGGTGCAAGTTAACTCGATAACCCCGGCGCCAACCCCTTTCCAACCGAGCTCCATTGCTAAAATCCAGTCTTGAAATAATAGCCCAAGCAAATAGAAAGGGATAAAATCTTAGTCTTCATAGACGATATAGGTTAGCAATAGGTCAAGTAAGGATGCATTTGGTTTCATGTAAAATAGGCTGCATGAAAGATTTTTCTCGAGAAAAATATCATAATGGTTTACTTGGTAATCCAAATAATTTTAGTCAATAAAAAACATTATTCATGGACTCTCCCTTTTCTTGATTTTTGACATCCATGGAATGAGACTGAATGTCTTTTTTACAAAGCAACTATAAATATTTTTATAAGTATCAAATGACAAATCCTTTTTATTTTTTATAAATTTATTTCCGTAAAAAAATTCATTCGAATATATTTTACAGAGAATGAAATACACCCTAAACTTAAATCTAACCCTATCCCCATTCGAATATATTTTACAGAGAATGAAATGCACCCTAAACTTAAATCTGTACATGTCTGTACAGATTGATTTCCGATCGGACAACACAAAAAAAATTAAAAAGTAAAAAATCGAGCCCCAACGAATACTAAAATATGCCTTTAATGTGTCGAACCCAATAACAATTTTAGATTTTTCAGTTGTTTTGGGTTGTCCGCTCGGATATCAACCGATATAGATGTGCAGTATACCTCAAGATCTACCTAAAAAATTTAAAAAAATAATTTTTTTAATCTATTGCACTGACCCTCCGTACAACACTGGGTTAATACAACAAGTGTTACTCATCTAAAAATCTATTTATTGGGCTCAATATTTTAAATCCATCCTAACCCAGTCCGAATCCGAAGAACCCAGTCTCGATTTAAGAATTATGTATTAACTTTTTTACCCAATTTATGTAATTAAATTTGCTTTTTTCTGTGTACAACATAGTGAATAATGCCACCTTTTACTGCTTTTTGGGAAGTGAGTATTACATTTTTCCGAAAAAAGAATGAATGGCATTTTGAGAAGTGGACTTCTTCCCCAAGCTCACCAACCGTGGCACATGCATGTGCAACAGTACTCCAACCCAACCCCCACTGCAGATGGGTTTCCTTTTATATATAATTATGTTTTAATGTATGAAATATAGTATATTTACAACAAAATCTTTCTAATCCAACTATTTATTTATAAGTCTTCACAATCCCCCTGAATAAGTGCAAGGCCCAGAATGTTACATAAAAGCCTCTAAGAATGTTAAAAAAAAGGCCCCTCAAAAGGGTTTTTATAAGAAAGTTGAGAATATGGGGATTTATTTGTAAATAATATGATTAGGAAGAATTATTTGTAAGGTTAATTAAAAAAAACCGTTTTTATTTTTAGAAGACCTGACCTGGGTTAGGCTCCTTGCATTGTGTTTGATTTATTTTTAAGGTTTCTATGATTATCCTGCATGAGGATTAGCTACTAATTACATCTTTAGAACTGGTAAACCATCTTCTTTTTGAAGTTGCAGCAATCATCATCATCATAGGCGAAGGTAAATTTAACTACCTTATAACATGGGTTTTGTTCCCAACTTGACCCATTTTGCACCCATAATCGTCATCAAAGGTCATCGTTTCTCCATCTTAAGGAATGCTTTTTGTTATGTCTTTGGGTATTGCAATTACGATCGCTATCTAATCAAAGGATCGGACGGCGTATGTTTTTTAGGATATCTAGCGATTGTACGTTATCATCAGGTGACGATTGCACCTAAGGCTACAATTTTAGGTGGATCAACCCAAATCCGAGAGGGTCACTCCAACGGTTCGGTCAGGTTGAATCTTACCAAGATAGGATTGGGTTAGATTAAGGTTATGAAGTCTTTCAACCT
This sequence comes from Zantedeschia hybrid cultivar, assembly GCA_030544215.1. Lineage (NCBI taxonomy): Eukaryota > Viridiplantae > Streptophyta > Magnoliopsida > Alismatales > Araceae > Zantedeschia > Zantedeschia hybrid cultivar. Next base: position 4,410,905 of record JARZZO010000013.1, on the reverse strand, counting down.
GACATTCGATGCATAAGGTTGATTGAGGATTGGTGAATCCGAACTAACCCGAGTCTGATACTAATACATACAAATGATAATTTATATCTCTAGAATATATTTTATTTAATTTTATATCTTTTGAACAAAAATTTATATTGTAATAATGAACAAAGATGTTCTCAAGTAGTAAGCATGTAATTATCTTTGAACTTTCTTTTTTTTTGGTTGTTTTATAAAAAAAGATAGATAAATTTGTTCATATCTTTATACATAGAATTTCAATGGTAAATTAAAAATATGGACTACTAAGGATATAACTCGACTCAACTTAACCCAACCCAATGAAAGTTGGATTACACGGGTCGAAGTGGGTTGGGACATTATTAGATGGACTAGGTTCTCGATGAAGTGATTGGATTAATGGTTGAATTAGATTAGATTGAGTTAGGGTTGACAAAGACCGACCCAACCTGATCTAATTTGCATTCCTAGTTACTGTCTAAAGGTATTGAAGCAAGTATTTCTCCTAATTCAAATGATTGTAACTGGGCTTATGATCATTGTTAACCAAAGCATGGTTCTTACCATGCATATGCCCACGTAGGGGCCAAGAGTTGGTTATAGGAGATGAGTGGGAGTGGTTGAGGGAGTGGTTGTGGGGAGTTACCCACACTTGTGAAGCACCCCTTGGACATAACCATTCCCCCATTTATTTGAAAGGTTAGAGGAGAGAGATATAAAAGAGGAAGGAGGGCATTACGTGAGAAGAGGTTCTTGGAAATTCTGCAGAACACTCACTTTTGGGCAGCCCTCTTTCTCACTCTAGACTCCCCTCCTTTCTACATATTCTCCCTCTCTCTCTAAGTGTTGCTCTCCAAGAGGCTATCACCAAGAGCCTAGGATTTGCAGTGTGGATTTTGGGGAGAAGCCCGTCACGTGGTTCTCATCCTCGTCCTCACGAAGCCGTCGCCGTCCATCTACGAACGTCGCCGTTAAGGTACGTTTTCCGTTACGATCCATCTCCGTGCATGCTTCCGCTTGTTCATTTGATGCATAGAGATATTATGTGTTTTATCTACAATCATGAATATCAACTGTCAAGTTGCTACTTGAAACTTCTAGTAGGTCATTGAAAGGCATCTTGTCTTTGAAAGAGTGTGGGAGCGGGGGGAGGGTTGGTTCTATGGTTGTACTATATCACTCATAACTTGGCTTATAATGTTTAAGATCCTAAAAATTTTAGCGACGACCTTGAAGGCTGTTTTAATTTGATGTTAGTGATTAGGGCTTTCGTAAATAACCCCTGAAGTGTAGCGTATTAAAATCTAATAGAAAAAATTCAAAAAAGTTTGTGTTTATATGTGTATGCATATGTATAGACGTGTACACAGATCAAATGAGCCTGGTAGCTCATTTAACTTATATGAGCGTTCACTTTAATTATCAATTTCCTCTAATTGGTAAAAGACAACCTTGTATATCTTCCTGAACCAACTAAATTTAAAGTTAGTAATGAAAAAAAGACAGAAAATGACAAATAATCTCTAAAAGAGGGACAGCCCCCTTTTCCCTACCTACCTAATTGTGTGCATTGTTGAGGATGGGCACCTACCCCTTCTCTTCTACCCCGCAGTTCCCTCCCTCATTTTTCTTTTGTCCTTCTTTCATTATAGTGATCTGCCAAACATAGAGATTAGATCAGTTTGACATCAATCCTCTGGACTTCACCGCAAATTCAACCTTATACCTTGTGAGTAGAGGAGAATGAGAGTTTAGAATTTCTATGTTTTAGGGTAAGGAATGGAAGAGGGAATGAAGAGGGTAATGAGGAGATTTCAAAAAAAAAAAATGTTTTATTTAATAAAATATTGAATATCCAACAAAGACCCATCTAACATCTAAAGACAATTTCGCAAAACAAGATCTATTTTGCATCGAAGCACCGATTTTGTGAGGTCCTATTGTAGGTATGAGGTGTTGGTGCGCTATCCCCCGCCGGTGCCATGGTCCTTGAAGTAGTCAGGGATTAGGTCGTGCAACGCCTCTCTCTCTCTCTGGTTCCCGTGATGATGCCAAAGCCGCCACCTTCGACCCAAGGCAAACACCTACGTAACGTACCTAATCACTACGAGGGTGGAGGACCCCGATCTCAGCGAGCTAGGGAGTTCAACGGGCGGTGGCGCTTCTAGGACGTGGTCAAGCTCTCAGATTGGCTCACGGAGGCTTATTGCGAGACGTGGTGACACTCTCGAACCGGCTCGTTGGTCGCTGCCACTGCTTGCGGCGACGGATCTTCAACGAGCGAGCCGATACGGACGAGGGATCGAGGACAAACCACCGCGAAGGATCGCGTGGATACCGCTGGAAGCCGGACGCTTGTGCGGCTCGCGGCATCGCCTCGACGGAACCGAGACGGAAGCGGATTCGAATCCGCGCACGGTAATCGGATTACTTCTCGTAGTTTTTCGGTTTCCGTTGTTCGTTCCGAATCGGATCAACGGGTATCGGGCGGGATTAATTTTTGTTCTTCGTTTCCGCTGCGTTCTTCGCGTCCCGCCCGGATCCTAACAGTGGTATCAGAGCCAGGTTCCGCTCTGATCCGCTCCGGAACGATAAAATTATTATTTTAAATTATTTCATGCATAAATTCGTTTTTCCTCATAGATATTGTTCATGGGATGAACTTAGAATATTGAATTTAATTTTTTTTGTGCGAAAAACGAAAATTTTTGAGGGTTTCATCGCGTTCTTCATGGTGATGAAGAACCGGATTTGTGGACTTCAAAAGGGGATTAATGATGGTTGGACTATCTCTGTGAGTTTGCTGGTATGACCAGCTACCCCTCACCATCCCCGGAAAAATTCTATGGCGGCCGGTGGAGCTTTTCTTCCCATAATTTTCAAGAGTTGAAAAGGGATTGAGGAAAACTTGAAATATGCGAAACTGCACAAATCTCCAACTTTGGAGGTTCACCGGCGGCGAAGGAGTCGCCGGCCGGCCACCACCGGCGGGGGAAATGGAAGGGTAACTCCCCTCAGCAATTTCCGGCCACCGTCGCTGCCGGCGGCGCCCAAAACTGGCTGTAAACAGGGCTGAAAAACCCTAAACAGGGCTGCCTGGGCTGGCCGAATGTTGGGCGCGCAGGTGGACCGGCCGGTCCCGAGCGGTCCGACCGAGCCCTGGCCGGGCTCGGCCTAGGGGCGCCCTGGTCCAGGGCTGGCCGAGCCCAAGCCCGAGCCAGTGGCCCGCCTGGCTCGAGCCAGCGGCTTGGACCTGGCTTGGCCAGGCCCGAGCCCAGGTTGGTGACCAAATGGGCTTAACCCCCTTTATACCCAGCCCATTTAAACCCCATTAACCCAGCCCATTTAAACCCCATTAACCCAGCCCTTTAACCCCACCCTATTAACTAAAAGATTATAATTAAGTATAGTTTAAAATTTGTTTTAAATAGTTTAAAACTTGTTTTAAACTTTAATTTATAATATTTTAGTTAATAAAAGGTTATTATAAGATATGATCTTATATGAGATTAAAATCATTTTAAGAAATGTTCTTAAAATAGTTTAATAATTGTTGTTGAATAATATGGTTTAAGATGTGAACTTAAACTAATTAACAAGGGTTGTTAATTTGTTTTAAGTTATTAACATAAATATTATTAACAAATGTTGTTAATATATTTTATATAAGTGTTTAGAGGGCTTTAATATTTAAGATATGATCTTAAATTAAATGTTAACAAGTGTTATTAATTATTTCAAGTTATGACTTTAAAATATAAATAACAAATGTTGTTAATATAATTTTAAGTCATGATCTTGAATAGAATTAACAAGAGTTGTTAATTTTGTTATAATTATGAGATTAGGTAAACGTATTAATTTCTTAGCAATCGTTGTTAGGAAATTAATTTTATAATTGAGAGACACTTAGTAATAGTTATTAAGTGTTTAATTGACTAATTTTGATGTGTTAATTAATTCTTGAGAATTAACCCTTAATAACAGTTATTAAGGATTCATTTATTTATTTCAAAACTCTGAATAATGGTTATTGAGATATTTAATTATTTTACTCAAGAATCTCTCAATTATAACTAATATTGATCTAATCTACTTAAAATTAATCTTTTAATAAATATTATTAAGAGTTTAATTAAGTCTAAGGTGTTAGACTATTTTAATTAGAAATGTTCTAGTTATTATTTCTTAATAATTGTTATTAAGAAATATGATTTAATAAAGGGGTTTTAACAAAGAGTTGTTAAGGGGTTAATAATTAAATTAGAAATTCTTTTATAAGTGTTATTTAGGAATTTTTAATTCTATCTAAATGTTAGATTGTTTCGCATTAATAATTGTTATTAATGTGATTTAATATTAATCTAAGTGTTAGATTAATTAATTTAGAAATGTTTTAAATTATGCATGGAATATTTTAGAATTTTAATTTTAGCTTTGTGTGCGCATGTTGATGTATTTAATGCTTTAAATTAAATTTATTATATGTTAGAAAATAAGATTTTCAAAAATTCAAATTATCCAATTTTGATTGGTACCCAGGTTTTAAGAAAGCCAAAATTATTATAATTTCAAAATTTTAACCTTCATGTGATGTGTTTTATCATATGTGGATGGTTAAAATTTGTGGTGGTCATGGACATGCACTTAGTTAAATTTCATATCATGTGATGGTGTGTGATTTTGTGGATTGTTATGGAATGTGAATGTTCATTAATTAAGTGTTAATTAATGAGACTTGTGTGCCTCCCTCTCTCTATTCCATTGTAATTCTATCCCCCTCCATTATTGTACTCGGTCATAAGGCTTTCTCTTACAATTTATTTATATTTGAAATTGTTTCAAAATATATAATATTTGTATTTGATCGCGCTGGCCGAGGAGAGGCGAGGATGATCCACAAATACAACCAGGAAGGCGACAGGAGATGAGATCACCAGTGGCTATGTGTTTGCATGTTTAAATTATATAAATGTTATATAGTTTTGGTGATTAATTGTTTGGTTCCAGTTAATCACCGTACTGTCCATGATCACATAATGAACATGTATGGATGATGCATGCTTTTAGTTATTGATTATGAATCGATTGCTAATATCTAGGTATAGTTAAACATATATTCGATATATTTATAAACTATCACCTAGGATGAGACTAAGTTAACATAAACAAAACCTTCAACATAAAGTCTAAGCCGGAGCGCGAGTCATTGAAAATGTACCGCGTGGCTCTCCATCAATATAGTTCTTAAAACTTGATTAAGTGATGACAGTTTCTACGTGTTTACCTGAGATCTGCCACCATCTGATGAAAGGACTACTAACTATGGCATTATGATGCCTTGAGATTAGAATAGAGGAACGGTGTAGCTATCCTCGCGTTTACCCGGGAGCTGCATTCTTACTCTATTCTGTCGCGTATTGATGGTAAAGCTTAGACCATGTATAATGGTCTACTGTGTTTATCTGGGACCATTAAAGATCTGGGAGCCGAAATAAGATCGCATATTGCAAAGAGTTGCAATTACTATGAGATGGTTGCTCTAAGATAATGGTATGATACTATGTGTAGACACGCTAATTTTGACGTCATTTCGAGTAAATTTCATGTCATATAATAATGCCTCAGAATGGTTTGATATTTAATCATTGATTAATTTTTATTGATCTTTTTAAGTGTCGGGTTTAACAGACATGCTTAAGTTAATCAATTAAATTGATTTTAACTCAAATTTCAGTTGAAATATAAAGAGGTCTAAAAGACGTCGACCTGTGTGGACGCCATTTAGAGTTTATTCTTATTTTAACGTTTAAATTTGAATTTTAATCAATTGATTAATTAGCTAAAAGGCGTCTGTAAGAGTTGACGCGTTTTAGGTTTCCTAAGCTATTTCTACTTCTCTTCCAGATGTTTATCCTTATCTTAATTAGTGTAAAAGACGTCTATACATGTAGACGCGTTTTAGCTAATACAGATAAAGATAAGTTTTCCTGGATGTTTATCCTTATTTTAATTAATCTGAAAGGCGTCAACCATTCTGGACGCGTTTTAGATAATTACAGATAAAGATGAATTAATCTGTATTTATCTGTTGGTTAAGATAGATAAATCCCAAGTTTTTCCATGTAAATCCGCGGACGCAGAAGAAGCCTATAAATACCTTACATCTTGAAGAGTTAAAAAAAGTTAAGCATAATCTTGAGTTGATTATCATTGAGCAATAGCAAGTTGAAGATCGAAGCAACAACGTCGGAACGCCGAAGCGCTGCCATTTCCAGAAGTCGGCGTCCTTTCAAGATTCTTTATCCATTCAAGAATTCAACCATTGGGCATAAGTCTTTATTTTCTGCATTCATTTCATTTAGTTCTACATTCTTCATCATTCACTTCATGCAACACACATAACATCATTCTTTTCAAAACCTATTTGATTAAGGGGTTTCAAAAGCCACTCAACAAGTAAGTTTGCTGTTTAATTGTATGTTTAACATCATGATTAGAATAGATACTATTTTTGCTTAAAGTTCTCATCATTGTTTCTTCGTTTCTTTTCTTTCTATTTCTGCTGCACTCAACAAAAGGAGAATCAAAAGGAGTAAATCAAGGAAGAAAGTCACAAGAATCTCTGGACGATCATCAACTTCAAATTCAACAGCAAGAACAAAGAAAGGGCTCTCTTTCTTCAGCCGGCTGAAGAGGGGGAATCAAGGACTCAATATCTTCCGCGTTTAAACAGGTAGGCGATCATACTCTCTTTAGGAACTTTTTAGTTAAAAGTTTCTGGCGATCACTTCACGTAGTTTCTGTTTTTAATAGGTTTATTTTGCACTAAACAACATAGATTTTTCATGTTAATCACACAATCATTCTAAGCACTCACACTATGTGTTTATCCGAGATCATACTGTGATTCTTGGAGATTCTGATCCTCACTAGAAGACCGTCGGAGTCTTCCGTTCTGTATACCTGAAGGTTATACAGTCCGTCAAAAAATAGTGAGAAATAATTCAAGATAAAAGACCATAATTGAATTATCAGAACTATCTGCTTAAATCACGTTACTTCCTTCGATTCACTTAAATGTTGTCTATTCAAGAAGTTGGCATATTGGATGCCAATACTTCTCATACTCGGCCTGACTAGAAAAAACTCTAAAGAATGTCTTTAGGGGTGAATGAAAGTCACTGTCCTAATCAGGTATCATGAATCCTCTTACTTGGATAGACCAAGGTGAAGAGGTACTCATGGTATGCCTTATTGAAAGGCAATGATTGTTATGAAATCTCTTATTTGGATAGACCAAGATAAAGAGATATTCATGATATGTCTTTGAGAAAGACAAGTGGTAAGATTTTAAACGATCGAATCCACACCTCAAAAAGGATAAAGGAAAGTCAGCTGAGATAGAGAAGTAGCAGTTCTCCTACTGCAACCAACATAAGGATACTGGTAAAGGCAAATCGAATATGGAACTTGAAAGAAGTTTCATATATTCTTATTATCGACTTTTGCATGTCTATTGGAGAATTAGCGTATCCAACATGAGATATTGGAAATGATTCTCAGAACTGCGATAGTGTGTAGACTTAGACAAGTAAAAGGAAATCGAGAAAACGTAAGTGTTGAGTTAGACTCAACTATTGTTCATGATATTCATAGATTATTGTTAGACAGTAAATCTTTGTATATCTATGGGAGTCAAATATGAAACTAAATAATTGTTATTTAGTTGCATAAGATATCAAGAGTTATAAAAGTGAATAACGTTGATTGAGAATGAACAATAGTTGTTCAAATCAGTCAATGTACTATAGATTCTTGAAGTGACATTTCATGTGATGAATGTTCACAAGTCTCCTGTAGAAATGAACTGTGTGAATCCTGATTATCTATGGTATTGTACATAGGGTTGTACAATAAGAAATTATTGATGCTGATGCATATTGATGTAAACAGCTCAATGTCATCTTAAGGCCAAAAGATAATCACTACTGTTGACTTACCTTTTGGTTTACTCTTGGAATGATTCGACTGTATGTACTTACTGAAGTACAAGTCGAATGCATCTGAGAGATTAAGATATAAGATCAATATGAAGTATTAGAATTTTTGATTTGATCAAGAAAACTGATACTTTAGTATATGATTCACATAAATCATTAAGAGGATAATTGTATCCTCGCTCGATTGGTCCTCATTGTGCATCATAGTAATATGATAGAATGAGGAATTGCACCTTATTAAGATATGGTGAAATACATAATAAGATTTGTCTGATTCCTGTCTTTTTGAACATGAGTATGAACATTAGATGACCATACTTCAAAGATGGTTCCAAATTAGTCAGTGTGTGTCCATATAAGATATGAAAACCACATAATTCATATGAGATGTGAATTATGAACAAACCTGATTTAAAAGTCAAGTATTATCGCGATGTGAATTTGTAAATGTTTAAAGAGTTTGGACATTACAGTTATTGGCCAAACGATAATGAAATAATTGTCGTCCTGAAAGCTGTTTTCTGTGAAGAGGAATATGTCCTCAAAGAAGACAGCGGGAGCTGATAAAACTAGAAGATGTTCTAGATTCACAAGCTAACATAAGATTATTAGATAATCTTTAGTTGTTTGGAACCGGTCATGACACATCAGAGAGCTTCATAGATTTTTGAGATTCTCTCAGTGACTAAAAAGATATGTTTGACATATCTGATTTAGCAAGATGAGAGGAGCTCAAAATAGATTATGATCCAAAATCTATGATAATGATGCTCTATGTCATTACAACTTTGAGATTAATAAGTTTTGATTTAAATGGTCAAATATTATGTGATCGTTAAGAATGATCACGGATTGTGTGTGTTCAGAAAGGACAGTGGGAGCACGGTCGCTTTAGTAATGCTTTATGATAATAACATCAAAGTTATTAAGAATGACTTCATGATGATACTATTAGTGAAAGCATTGTTAACCATGTTTTTCCTTCATAATAAGTTTAGTTATAATATCCCACGTATTGGAAATACGAATCTATTAAGATAGATTGGTGGGGATATTGTATTGACCTGTATGTCAAGATGTTTGGCATAAATTTCATAACAAATCTCAATTGTTGAGATATGAAATTTATTCATTTAAAGAAAATGTTCCTTAAAGGATACATGAGTGAAATGCATCATTAAACGCTTGAGAAGTGCTAAGGATGCATTCACGTATATGGAGAGAATGATTTGAAACTATGAGGTCACACTGACTCAAATTTCAAGTCAAATAATGGATTCAACCTTCTAGTAGAAATGAATGGATTGGAATGGTTCCAATCCAAAACTCGAAATTAAGATGACGACATAGACAAGTGATACTGTTATTGGAACAGTATGGATGAAAAGGTTCATCCCTGAACTAGATGTAGTTCTAAAAGGGTCTCTGATACTATCCTATTGATGTAGGACAACAGTGAGAGCAATGAATTGTGTGATCGAGCCATGGTCTCTTCAGAAGTTGCAGAACATTCTGAGGTTCTTTCACAGGTTCAGAAACAAAGGATAAATAGGAAATAACGTAATGGAAAATATTCCATTTAGCAGATCCCTGACCAAGTCGTAGTCACAGACTTTCTGTGAGCATCACCTAGATTTGATGGAGATCAAATTCAAAAGTGATTGGCTTGAGTCCAAGTGGGAGATTGATGGATATAGGTGTCCTCTAAGCCAATCATAAGGCACCTATTTCAATATGGTTCACTAATAAATTGCATTAAATTCATTATGTGGATTGGCATATTTATAATTGCGCATAATGAAGTCCATGAATATGTGCAATAGTCATCAGATTATGATGAGATCATAATAATGAGACTGATGACTTATAAACACATATTCTTAATTGTTCCTAGTCGTAGGATGTTTGAGAAGGACATCAAACATCCGGTTAGACTAGTACAGGTTATTCCAGCTCATATGATGAGGGTGACTGATCTCGTTAGTTACTAGTGTGGAGACACAATGGTAAACCTATAGGTGCTCATTGGAGAATGAGTTCACTGAACTTATCCGACATGAATCGCCGAATGGTAATTTACCTGACTGTCAATCGGCTTGATTCATCGTCACAGTAGCGTGGTTGATCCTTGGACTTGAGACACCAAAGACACCTTGTCGGTGGACTTCTGGACTTTGACCTTGACCTACGAATCCCTATCCACAGGATCTCTAATAGTCAAGGATCGGGTCCAGCAGAAGACCTTCGAAGGTGATTGTGTGTTCAATAAAGGATCGTTCGCTCTCAGGTAACTGGAGAGAGAATGCTCTAGAGTAGATCCGCAGGAGTCTCTAGCGAGAGCAGAAACAATATCAGAAAAGTGATTTTCGGATATTGTTAAGCGGAGTCTGATTCAAGTGAGTTGACTATCTAATGTTTGACAGTTGACCATGCCATAGGTTAACTCGAGAGCATTGTGCGAACGAAGGATTATAGCCACGCGGTAACTGTGGACGGACATGTTCTATGAGTGGTTTGTTGAACCCCATTACCTTTCGGGATCATGCGGTGTTGCTTGGCACCTAACTTGATCAGAAGTCTGACCGAATTTACATGCGATATCAATTCGGTTAAGTAATTAGTTAATATATAGATATTAATTAATTACAATAAGTCAATAACTAGTTATTGGACTTAACGGGCTAAAAACCGGACTAGTAAATGGGCCTAGAGGGTCACACGCAATAAGATTCTCAGTCGGTGGTACATAAGTGGGATTTATATTAACTCGAGGACTTTTGTGAAAAGTCGCGCCGACTTAATATATATACGCGCTGTTGAGAAACCCTGGGCCAAGCTCCAAGATTTTCCTTGCTGGCCGTCATCCCTCCTTTCTCTCTCTTCCTCTGGGCGTCCCGTTCGAGGCGCCGAGACAGTTTCCGTCTCCGCCGCGTGTGATTCCCGAAAGTCGGGAAATCCCGTCGGCGCGATTTCCGCAATCGTTGTGGCGACGGATCTTCAGCGAGCGAGCCAATACGGACGAGGGATCGAAGACGAACCACCGCGGAGGATCGCGTGGATACCGCTGGAGGCCGGACGCTTGTGCGGCTCGCAGCATCGCCTCGACAGAACCGAGACGGAAGCAGATTCGAATCCGCGCACGGTAATCGGATTACTTCTCGTAGTTTTTCGGTTTGCGTTTTTCGTTCCGAATCGGATCAGCGGGTATCGGACGGGATTAATTTTTGTTCTTCGTTTCCGCTGCGTTCTTCGCGTCCCGCCCGGATCCCAACATCTAGGACGTGGTCAAGCTCTCGGATTGGCTCACAGAGGCTTACTGCGAGACATGGTGACACTCTCGAACCAGCTCGTCGGTCGCTGCCACCGCCCCTTTCCGTTCCAAGCGGGAGAAGGTCCCCCACCTCCCCCACAGCCCCTCCCATCCTTGCCTCACCTTCCATCGCGAACCAGGAAGACAAGTAGGATAATGGAGACTGGAGGAGGAGGCGGCGTCGGTGACCACACCGACCCCCATTAGGAGGTGCTTCCATAGCCTCGCCAACGATAGGGTCTACTGGGGCGAGGTCTCCGACAATGAGGACATGTTCAGACACTCGAGATCCAATGCTCGTTGCCCCCTTGCATGGTGGAGATGAGGACTAGAAGTGAGAGAAGCACCACTGACAAGGCTAGTCTCTGTGTGCGTGTGTGGAAGGGGTCATTGTATATATTTTAATCACTTACACCTTCTAACGATTATAAAGAATATACTTGACATATTCTAACAGTTCTGAATGGACTTTTAACTTTAATGGCAGTTTTGATACTACAATATTATAAGGAGGATATATATGATATTGTGTGAGTAAGAGTGATATTTTCGATATTTTACATGTAAAGATGATTTATATGAAATTAACTACAGAAAAGGTTTTTCTACCAACAGAAAACAGATGCACAACATTACTGGAGTAAAATCCAATCTGAAATGTGGATCTACCAAGCTCTGTAAGCCATTATTTCCCAGACTACTTCACCTACCACCCCACCCAAGCAGGCCAGCCAACAAGGAGGTTCCACTTCCACCGCTTGGATTTGACGACGACCGAAAGGGTGCGGGCCCCGCGCCACACCGCTAGGGGACGAGAAAAGGAGGCGTGTGAGCTCGGAGAGCCGTGCCCGGTGGGGCTAACGGCGCCGCCGCCCCTGACCCCACCTGACAAAGATTCCGCTCCACGTCCGTGGCAGAGCCTGTGGCCTCTCTTCAAATGCCAATAAGATAGGATTCCCAAGATCCACAAACAGGATCTTTGACACACGGACTGACTAATTAATATCTTTTCAAGTAAGATCCAGAGATGGGATCTCCCCCCATGCCTCTCTCTGGTAATTTTCACCACTTCTGTTTCAGAAAAAAAAGAGTTATTATATTTTCACTTACTTATTAAAACTTTATCTCATTATCTAGAGTCAGGCTAAATAAATCTTGTCCCTTCCGTCAAATCATCAAATCCTTTTTCTTTTTTACTCCTTCCCTCCATCTCATTTAATTTTTTTGTTTCAAATTCTTATCTATCTGGTCGCATGGTAAATTATTTTGTCCAAGACTATAATGTCATAGTGTCTAATCTAATAATGTCCTATCTATTCGAGTGGCTCTGCTAATAATGACAGACTTTGTAGGAACGAGATCGACTGGATTGTTTTGTGTGGACTTCGGTACAAATACAACTAAAGGAAGACAAATAGATCATTTACATTTGAAATGATAAGACCGACCAAATGCAGTACCTTTTGTTGAGTTTAGAGACATATCGACGTCTAGACAAAACGGTCAAAACGATCTCATTCTGGCTTTACATGTAAGGTTCATTTCTCTAGGTAGAAGACTCTTCTAAGTTTCAAAATGCTAGACTTTCTATGTGCCTCGAGATATATGGAAGAAGGTGAATAAGTCATCTGACATTGACATTTCGGAACAGTATTAATCTTATCATTTTTTTCTCTCAGTATCTTGAGGCACTCAAAGGCTCAAGGAGAGGCCTAAGGAATCCGGTTTACTATGCTTCCACTCCAACCAATCTAATACTGATGTGTAGTACTCTTCGTAGTTACGTGGACGTCCAGGGCTTTTTATGGAGAATAAGATTGATCCACCAAAATTTTATGAAAAAAGTGGAAAAGACTTCAATAGATTTAATGTCTCTTCCATCTTTTATTCTTAGAACTGCCGTGGACTGAGACAATGGTAAGTTTAACATTCAACTGTTGCAAGAACCATTCTTTTAATAAATGGCATCTAAATCAAGAAGGGAAGAGGTGCGGCCACCTAATTCCTCTATACCTTATGATCCTTTCTTGCGAACAAGAAACAAATTTTCCATAGTTCCCCCAAAAAAGAAGCAAATTTACCGAGGCCTCTTAGGCTCTTACACAGTAACAAATTAATTAATTTAAAATGTGTAGAGTGCGTTAGGAGTTCCGAAGAATAGCAAGAGAGAAAAGTTCTCTCTCTCTCTCTCTCTCTCTCGGTAATAGCAGACAATTGACACTGCCATATAAGTTTTGATGTTTTAACAAGTCTTATTTATAAATTTTCTTTTTCTCAGAATAATTTTTAATCTAGAAAGAAAAAAATCCTCCTCAAGGAAGAAAAGAATTTATGTTGTACTTTTTTCAAATCTTTGGAAGACATTTTCTACAGGTGATTGGAAAAAATAATTATTAGCTATGAAAGCTATTCCATTTAATCAGTAAAAGTCGATCATCGTAGGTGATAATTTTTATTCATTGATGGCAAAGAAAAGGACAGGAAAATTTCTAGACTACCCTCCTTGAGAGTTGAAAAAAACTTTAGAGCATGCTTTTCAAAGTGCCTCTTGAATTTAAAGTGTCACCGTATCTATATTATACTAATAAAGCATAGTTTTTAACCCAACTAATGTGGTGTTCTAATATTCTTTTCCACCAAAAAAAATATTAAAATGAATAAAAAGAGTTAGTTAATACCTCAATTAAACTAATCTAACTCATCCTACCAACTAAGCATTTAATAATTAAAATCCCCAAGGAAATAATTAATATTGCATTGGACTTAACTAGGTCATTAATACCCATAATATAGTTTAAAAGATTTGAATATGCGGTGTGAAAGAGAGGTATGGGTTTGACCATGACATTAATGCCCATAACATGTCATTGACGTGCATTAATTCCCTTCTCACCCAGCACAAATTCTTTTCTCCTATTTTTCTGTCCTCTATTATGATTATTATTGTCGTCGTCATTGTTGTTGTTATTGTGCAATCTCCTAAGATAGTAATAACTAATTTTTATATTATTATTATTATTATTACTGCTACTATTATTAAAGTAGTCTTATGAGATATTATTATTTAAGTTATTATTATTATCATCATCTAAGATGGTGAAAAGTATTATTATATTATTTTTTGAATGTATTATTTCATTATTATTATTATTATTATTATTATTATTATTAGGGTAGTCTCATGGGATAATAATAAATAATTTTGATATAGTTATTATTGTTAAGGTAGTCTCATAGGATAATAATAATAATCTAGATATCATTATTATTATTTTAAAAATAATATTATTATTATTACTACTATTAATTTAATCTAAGATGGTGGAAAGTATTATATTATTATTATTGAAAGTATTATTATTTTATTATTATTGTTATACTATTATTGTTGTAGTCATATGCTATAATAATACTAATTTTGATATTTATTATTATTATTATTATTAAAATTAATATCTAAATGATAGTCTCATGGGACAATAATAACTAATTTTGATATTAGTATTATTATTATTAATGCTCTTTCTCCTCTTTCACATTTTTCTTTCTCCCTATTAATACTTCTATCTCCTACTTTATTATTATTATTATTTGTTGTTGTTGTTGCTGCTGCTACCGCAATCTCTTAGTATAATAATAACTAATTTTGATATTGTTGTTGTTATTATTATTATTATTAGGACAACCACATGAGATAATAAGAATTAATTTTGACATTATTATCTTTTTTTTAAAATACTTTATTATTAATATCTCTCTTTTTTCTCTTTCACATTTTTTCTCTCTCTATTAATATTTTTAAACTCCTATTCTTTCTTCTATTATATTATTATTATTGTTGTTGCAATCTTTTGGGGTAATAATAATTAATTTGATCTTATATTATTATTATTATTATTATTGAGATAGTGTCAAGAGATAATAATAACTAATTTTGATATATTTTTTTAAAGTATTACTAATTTTGTTGTTCTTGTTGTTGTTGTTATTATTATTATTATTAACGAGGCCAGTCTCTGTCTCACTTTTCTCACTCATATTATTATTGTTGTTGTTGTTAACTCACTTTTCTCACTTATATTATTATTGTCATTGTTGTTGTTGTTAATATTGGGATAGTCTATTGAAATAATAATAATAAATTTTAATATTTATTATCATAAGATAATAATAACTAATTTCGTTATTAACATATCAATCTCTCTCTCATTTTTTTCTCAATCCATGTTTCAACACAACATTTATTGAGATACTCTCATGGATAATAATAATAACCTTCGGTACACTTTTTAGTTTCCTCTCTCAATCCATATTTCTATTAGATACAATGGTTCTGAACTTTTAATATTTATCAAGCAACTAACTTAATATTCATAGAAAAAAAATGTTAGTATTCCTGAAAATATATTCTTCTGTAATTATTTTATTCATTCCTTCACAAAAGAGTAAAAAATTAACTTCACTTATATTAATTATATTTATTTATTCAAATATGTTAATTCATCGTGCATCGCACGGGATTACAGCTAGTTCTACTTAATTAGGGGGCGTAAACAAAATACGAGTTTCTAATATCCAATAGGTATCTTCGAAAAGGCTAAAAAAGACATTAGATGGTAGCTACATTTTGTACATGTGAGAGAGTTTTACAAATTGGTCTCTCTCCTTACTGATATTTTCTCAAAAATTTCAACCTCCATATGCGAGTAAGAGTAGTAGCTTAGTGTTATGTAGGCACCGGCCAACTTTAGTCCAGCTAAAATTAGGGTGTCAACCGGTCGGGTCGGGTTCGGGTCGGGCATAGCAAAGTCTAAATCCAAGTCTGTCAAGAAAAATGAGGCCCAAATCCAGCTCAAGCTTACTTTCCTACGCTTAAGCCCAAGTCCAAAATAATTCGGGTTTCGGACTTAGACTTCCGACTTTAGACTTAAATATAAGAAGATTTAATTCCTTTATTTAAAAATATGTAAACTATCATATTAATAAGAATTAGTGTAACCCTCTCATCCATTAAAAAATGAGATCTTCAAGGTCATCATATTTAATAACACACATTAGAAAAATTCAAATAAGTTATTCATATTTTGGTCTTTCATGTTTAGCATAAAAACACATTTTTTATAAAATCAAAACTTACTATAATACTTTGATCAAATATTGATTAACTCACACTAAAATATTTTATAATGATTTATGATGTATATGATTATTTTGTAGGTGTAATAGAGATGTGATCTTTTATAAAAACAAAACTTACCATAGTAATTTGATCAAATATTGATTAACTCACACTAAAACATTATAATGATTCATGATGTATCAGATGATTTTGAAGGTGTCATAAAGATATGAACTCTATACGGTAACTGTCACATGTCTAGTTCTTTAGTAAGTACACATATAGAGAACTCTCTTGAATTTAAGATAGTTGAAATATTAGTTCAAAATATCCGTACATAAATTAATTTGTATGATGTATATGTGCAAATGAATGTTCTTGTTAATGTAAGCATGTATTATTATACAAATTATGTTACCATTCTTTAAATTCAATATTTATCAGGCTTTTCTGGCTTTCCAGCTTAGGCTTGACAAAGCCCAAGCCCGGCCTATTTTAAGGATCGAGCTTAAAATCCTAATCCAAGATCAATCCAAAAAAAAAAATTGATTCAATTTTAATACCCATCCACTTAATCGAGGTTGGGTCAGGCTGGACTTTCAGAGTTTCCGGACACATTGACAGCCCTAGCTAAGATCATGGAATATTTATGTCAAGCACAAGGGATTCAATCTCCGTGATTAAAATTATAAAGAAGAGTAATACTTGCTGCAATCTTGTGTGTTGTACACATGGGCATTGCAGTGGGTAAACAAAAAAAAAAAAAAAAAAAAATCTAGGTCGGTTCTGAGGTGCCCTAACTGTCCGTATAGTGCAATACTCGATCGGACGATCTAAAAAAATCTGAACAATAAAAAATTGAGCTCTAATGAATAACAAAAAAGTATATTTTCGCTATTAATTGGAGCTCGATTTTTTATTTTTTAGATTTTTTGGGATAGTCTATAACGACTCGCCACCCTATAATCGGAGACCCGATTATTAAATGGATATCGGATCATTATCTACGGGTTCACATCCGGATCTCAAACGACATGTCTGGAGAAGTAAGCGTTAAATAAGGTTAAATATAACAATCTCACGGACCTCAAGAAAGTACAAGTGCGCAGGAAGTAAAATAATAATGTCCGTACACAGTCTAACAATAATTACAAGGTCCAAGGAATTAAATAGGTACAGGCAGAAGAAGAGTACAACAATATCGGGGCATACCCCGGAATCGAGATAGTTGCTGGCCCGCACACCAAGGAGAACACCACACGCCAACACTCGCCGAGAAGTCCACACTTGAAACCGCAGGGAGTGAGCCACACCAAAATTAGGCTCAATAGAGATCATCCAATCCCCGCCTCCCACACACGCACCCACAAGTGCAGCAATACAAAATGAAAGCAATTTAAGTAAAGTAGTAAACACAGCTCCTAAATTTTGATATGAGACATATGCATTTGTAATGTAATAGGCACAGTTCTAAGCAATTCAAGTAACCCAACTCAATACTACAGTTCGTAATCAAAGATCCGGCTAAACACATAAACCACACTGTCGAACGCGTACAAACAGCGCCTCACAACACCACCAACACCTACGCCTGTCCACCCCTACGATGTTCCGGACATCATAGGGTGAGGCAGTGAGTCAAACTAGGACTAACTGGGACTAGTGAACCACCACCACCCATTCATGTGTGCACACAAGCAGTCTAGACCATTGTCCTATCGACCGGACTTCCTTCAACGCCAGGCCTAGGCGCTTCAAGAGGGCCCTAGGGACCGGCGAAACCCCCCTCAAACCGAAGCTATATGGACTACCTGTAACCCTAACCTCCCGGGTCACATCAGGCCAAAGGGAGAAGGGTACCACTCGTAACCTCGATATCTCAGGTTACATCAGGCCTATTGGCGAAAGGGTAAACTCCAGCAGCACCAAACTCGGCTCCACAGTAAGAAACATGCCGGAAACAGCCACGACAAACTAGGAAAACACCGACCCGCTGGGACCAAATAACAACCTCTCAGATAGCACGCTAGCTACTCCAGCCTGACCGGCTCTAGGTGGTTCTACTTCCCCCAGCCACAAGTGAAACACTAACATGTACCCCTCCCACACCGGTACGGCAACAATACCACATAGACACCGCGTCCCTCCCACACCGACACAAGGTGTCAAATGCAAACCACAATCATTCTAGTTCTATAATCGCATAAACACACACACACACACACACAATGTGATCCGGATCATACAGAAATCATCGGCCTCGATATACGATTTCAAGCATGCATTTAATCGAACTATCTAACAACGTAAACACATGTTACTCGCATGGATTAATGAGGTTCTGTCTTGAATCGCGTCACCCCTGGCCGACGTCATTCAAGACCCTAAAACTGGTTCTTAAGAAAATTGGCCTCGAAATATGGCATAAATCGCGTCGCCCTTGGCAACCGCCTTTTAAATGGCGTCGCTGTCCCTGAACGCTATTCAAAACAGAACTCATACCTACATAAACTACTCTCGGGACAAATCTGGCCTAAATGGCGTCGCCTTAGCTCGACGCCATTCATACCCAGAATCTGGTTTCCTTTAAACGAGGTTTCTTCTCCCCCAAAATTACCTCAAAAATACTCAAAAATAGGAAATGAAGGGGGGAATCCAATTTACTATTTGAAATTCACTAATTCCTATTTCATAAAAATAACCATTTTTATTAAAAAGCCCCTTAAACATGCTTATTCTACCCGAATCTCCACCCACATCGCATGCTTCAAGCGGGCAAACATGGATAAAACAATCGAATCACGTATAAGGATTGTCTCCCTACCGGTTACCCGAACTCTTCCTAGCTTTGTGCCGCCGAACTGCCGCATCGCAAACCGTCGCCGGTATCGCCGTGGACGCCGTCACTCCACCGGGACGTCGGCTGCCGCCCGGAGAATGAAGTGCCATGGAGGAGGTGGTGGTGGTAGTGGTGAGAGGTAGAAAGGTGTTGGAGTGGTGGAGGAGGAAGAGGGGGAAGGAGAAAGGAAAGGGGGAAACAGAGGGAATCGGAGAGAGTGAAGAGAGAGAGTGAGAAGGAGAGAATGAGAGAAAGGAGGGAAGGTTCGGGGAGTCAAACGAAAACAGGTGAAATCGCGTCGTCCACGACTGACGCCATTCAGCCGACACGATGGGGGCGTACTCTGACAGAATGTCTGAAACGCGTCGTCCATACAAGATGTTGTTCAGACAACATGACCGGGGCCATGCACACGTGCCCCAACGCCCGTCCACGCGGCACAACAACAAGCTACCTAAATGGCGTCCGTATAGCCCGACGTCATTGTTGGGATCCGGGCGGGACGCGAAGAACGCAGCGGAAACGACGAATAAAATATCCTGCCCGATGCCCGCTGATCCGATTCGGAACGAAAAACTAAAACCGAAAATCGGGTTGTAATCTGATTACCGTGCGCGGATTCGAATCCACTTCCGTCTCGGTTCCGTCGAGGCGATGCCGCGAGTCGCACAAGCGTCCGGCCTCCAGCAGTATCTACGCGATCCTCTGCGGTGGTTCGTCCTCGCTCTCTCGTTCGTATAAGCTCGCTCGCTGAAGATCCGTCGCCGCAACGAAGTCCAAAAACCCACGGAAGGGAATTCCCGACTTTCGGGAATCGAGCGCGGCGGAGACGAAGACTGTTCTGGTGCCTCGAACGGGGCGCCCAGAGGAGGAGAGAGAAAGGGGGGATGACGGCCAGCAAGGGGAAATCCTGGAGTTTGGCCCAGGGTTTCTCAACAACGCGTATATATATTAAGTCGGCGCGACTTTTCACAAAAGTCCCCGAGTTAATATAAATCCCACTTATGTACCACCGACTGAGAATCTCATTGCGTGTGACCCTCTAGGCCCATTTACCAATCCACTTTTCAGCCCGTTAAGTCCAATAACTAGTTATTGACTTATTGTAATTAATTAATATCTAGATATTAACTAATTACTTAACCGAATTAACATCGCATGTAAATTCGGTCGGACTTCCGATCAAGTTAGGTGCCAAGCAACACCGCATGATCCCGGAAGGTAATGGGGTTCAACAAACCACTCATAGAACATGTCCGTCCACAGTTACCGCGTGGCTATAATCCTTCGTTCGCACAATGCTCTCGAGTTAACCTAGGGTATGGTCAACTGTCAAACCTTAGATAGTCAACTCACTTGAATCAGACTCCGCTTAACAATATCCGAAAATCACTTTTCTGATATTGTTTCTGCTCTCGCCAGAGACTCCTGCGGATCTACTCTAGAGCATTCTCTCTCCAGTTACCTGAGAGCGAACGATCCTTTATTGAACACACAATCACCTTCGAAGGTCTTCTGCTGGACCCGATCCTTGACTATTAGAGATCCCGTGGATAGGGATTCGTAGGTCAAGGTCAAAGTCCAGAAGTCCACCGACAAGGTGTCTTTGGTGTCTCAAGTCCAAGGATCAACCACGCTACTGTGACGATGAATCAAGCCGATTGACAGTCAGGTAAATTACCATTCGGCGATTCATGTCGGATAAGTTTAGTGAACTCATTCTCCAATGAGCACCTATAGGTTTACCATTGTGTCTCCACACTAGTAACTAACGAGATCAGTCACCCTCATCATATGAGCTGGAATAACCTGTACTAGTCTAACCGGGTGTTTGATGTCCTTCTCAAACATCCTACGACTAGGAACAATTGAGAATATGTGTTTATAAGTTATCAGTCTCATTATTATGATCTCATCATAATCTGATTACTATTGCACATATTCATGGATTTCATTATGCGCAATTATAAATATTGCAATCTATATAATGAATTTAATGCCATTGATTAGTGAACTAGATTGAAATAGGTGCCTTATGATTGGCTTAGAGGACACCTATATCCATCAGTCATTCTAACGGCGTCGTGCACCCCATACGTCGTTTAGAAGGCACGCCCCTTACCCACTGGAGTCCAAACCAAAGGGTCTGGCTCCGAAACCGACCCGATAACTGTACATGAAACCTCATTCCTTACAGTCCGATCCGGCATTACACTGTATGGACGGTTAGGGCACCTTGGGGCCCATTTGAAAAAAATAAAAAAAAATATTTACCCACTGCAATGCCCCTACGCGCAGCACACAGGGGCATTGCAGTAAGTATAATCCTATAAAGAATAGTTATCATCTAATCATCAAATGGAACTTAAATTGAATGCACAATAAATCTATAGTTGATTCTATTTTAGCTATTATTCAAAGGAAAAATAAAAAACATAAATTCTTATACATGTTTTAGCTTAAAGTTATAATAGGATATGGTTGTCCTTCTAAGATAATAGTATGGTTAGGATTATAGTCCATTTTATAGACCTACCTCCATTAGAATTTTAAATAGATTCATTTCACTTGTACGTGCGAGAACATAAAAATTATTTGATTGAAATGATGTTTATAATAATTATTGTCTACTGTAGATAAATATTGATTCCTAGGAAAATTTTCACCGCATAGACAGATAATGAGTCTTAACCTAATATGGTTGGGACAAGATGTCAAAAGGGCCTGTTTGGGAACATGTGCGAGAAAGGGGGATTAAGCTGTGTTGGAGATTTTGTGGACTATGGATTTCAGATGTTGAGTTATTGGGTCCGTTCTAAGTTAAAAACCCATGTTTTAGTGGCAAAAGTATAAATGAAGCGATCAATTTATTTATCCATAGCAGCTAGCATTAAGTAAAGTAATCGAATACATTGATAGTCATTACGTTAATTGACTTACAATTACACAAAGTTATAAGACTTAGTTGATTTTAGTGTGTTAGTCACTCAAGTATAATTGTGTTTAGACTTGTGTTATTTGATTAACTTCACAAGCTAACCAACTAACACAGCCCAAATAATAGACTGCATTACACTATATTTATAGATTAACTCATTGAAGGCTCAATTAAGTCGTGTCTAACTTAATCGATTAACATAGCAAATACAGTGGTGCCTTGCAGCCATGTTATTTGATCAACTTACTTCTACTTTCGTCTATCAGTCATGTCAACCGATTATCTTATCTATTTTAGTTGTACTCTTCAGTAATGACTTAATTGATTAACTTGTATTATATCGATTAACTCAGAACATATCTATACTTATTCAATTGTTCTAAACTTTTTCGATTAATTTATTGCAATGCAATTGACTTATTCTTTGCTTATTCGATTAACTTAGCTTTTCTGTGATAGTTTTGCTCACCAATACTTAATCGATTATTGTGCTTCCCTTTGATTACCTTCAGTTTTATTTATCGACTATTATATAATGTGTTTTGTTATATGTGTAAGCTAATTGATCAACTTGTAATACCGGATAGAGTTAGCTTATAATATATTTGTTACGCCTCGGAAATTTGGTTCAGTACACCGATTCATATCAAGTTCCGAGTATGTAATATCGGCTTAACAAACGGATAT
Source organism: Zantedeschia hybrid cultivar (assembly GCA_030544215.1). Taxonomy (NCBI): domain Eukaryota; kingdom Viridiplantae; phylum Streptophyta; class Magnoliopsida; order Alismatales; family Araceae; genus Zantedeschia; species Zantedeschia hybrid cultivar. The sequence continues at coordinate 4,388,006 of JARZZO010000013.1, read as the reverse complement.
GAGAGATAAACAGACTACAAGATAATTTAAATAAATGTCATTACCATCACATAGTCTAAATAAATAGTCAAATACTAAAGTCCATAAATTACAATATCCATCAAATAATATATTAACTCTCAATCACATCAAATAAAGAAAATTAAATCAAATTTCTCATAACTAATCTTACTACATCAAACTACTCAATTGAAAAATAAATTCCTAAAACTCTTTCAAAAGTCTAACATGCTTGAATCCCTACATAGATAGATCCCAACTTGAAAAATGTTTAGTCAGATTTATGAGTCCACTATTCAGTAGGCTTCAAACTATCCATATGACTTAATATATAGTAACTTTTACAAATTACATTATACAATCATACTAAGTATGATGATCATATTAAATTATACGTATAGTACAACAAGGAATTGATATGAAACATGTCATATGTCAATTATTATCATACAAATATTTTCTAATATAAATAATCAGATATGAAATAATATAATCATATGGTCTAATTAAGATATTTAAATAGTAAATTTCATATTTCATATCATAGTTCTCTAACCAGTGCACTTATCGAACAAATAACCTATAATCCAGAAGAGGTTCATATAGCACATATCAAATCTCACATGACTAGTAGCATGTTGACTTAATTATACTTTATAATTTATAGTTCACATATCATAAATAATAGCATGGTCATAAGATCATGAATGAAAGATTAATTAGAACAGAGTATGATTATCGAATTAAGAGAACGAAGAGTGATCAATAAACTAATCAAAAGATGGCATAGACAATTAATTAAATAAGAACACGATTAATCAAATAAGTGATTTAAATAGCATATAAGCATAGGAGATCAAATCAAATTTTATATCATAAGTTAAATCGGATGATCATTTCAAAAGACATATTAATTATCATTTTTTACTTAAATATATCAGACATGTATCCAACTATAACATAAGGAGCAACCTACACAAATACTAATATACTTAGGCAAGCAGCACAAATGTCTTGGATACTACGCAGAACTACATATACCCTATCTATATACTCATTACCCATAGGTTCTGACCTACCATGCAAATGCTTATAGGATCTATCCCAAACTCTCCTATGATAGTATTATCCATACATATATAGTTTATATACTTAGATCACATATATCTTAAAGAGATCAGGAATGTAAATCCACAGGAATTTAATGGTCGAACTTAGTCAAATAGATTTAGCATTCTTTATTCACATAAAGTCTTATATAGTGCCATAATAAAGCATATTATGATCCATAAGTGAAAATCAAAATAAATTTAGTTAATTATGTTAAAATATATTTATGAAGATATGAGTAATTCATAATTTTCAAATTATTATCATAATTTTTCGACATGAATATCAAATTTCAGGACATAAAATAGCAATAATTAAGATAAATAATCAAATAGATTCAAAAAATAATAAAATCTGATGAATAAGCTCATAAGATCACACTAAGTTTTAACAAATTTTTATGATTTTATAGGTCAATTTGATATGATTTTGGATTCCCACATTGATTCTGAAAAGTCAACTTTAGTAGAATTTTAACAACTTAAAACAGAGGACAAAATAAATAGCAAATGGGATCTGAAAATTCTAAAACTTTACAAAGCTATTAAAGACAATATACAAAGTCTGCAAAAAATTTGACATGAATTTGGACATAAATCGAGTCAGATATAAGATCCACAAATTCAGATTTCAAAACTGTCAGGACAGATTATATAGTCAGATAAGATTATTATAAAATAAATATCAAATAAATTTAATTTTTTTAAAAATTTATCGCACCTGAGGATAACATGTATAACAGACTTTTTTTGGAAATTTTAGATCAATGTGATATTAGACAAAGGAGAATAAATATCTGTAATTCAAGTGATTATAGTTGGAACCAAAACAGACTGAATAGACATATTGCATATGCTGAGATAATAATAATAGAATAAATAATAAAATAAGATCATGAAAATATAAAATTTGATAATCATAAAGTAGACATATAGATCAAGCTTATTATTAATTGATTAACTTTTGAAGATTTTTAAAAGTAATATAATTTTTAATACAAAATAGATTATGCTTAGAGTTATCTGCCTACTTCTTGAAGAAAGATCGGTTCTTAGTGTATTCTAGAATTCTTTCAGGTAAGTTTCACAACCTACAACCCTTACAGTCTATTCTCCATGCTTTCTAAGGCCCTAAAAGAGTCTTCTCACGTTGAAGAAGCATCCCTTTGCAGCCTAATAGCCTTCCCTATCTTTTTCTCTCAAGAACAACATGTAAACTAATTTCTCCAAGCAAAGTTGTGACTAGGGAATAGTGTATACGAATTTAAGTGGTTATAAATAATATTTTTCTCTCTCATAATCATTCTCAAACTCTCCTTATCCTTCTTTGGTCAGAGTTGCCTTAAGAGAGACATTTCCTTTATAGATAAGCTTCCAACTAGAAATAGAACTCATCCAGATTTGCAGATTCTGTTTCTGGTTAAAGACCTCCAAATCCGAATTAGTAAACGATATATTTTAGAAATATGGTCTTTATAAAAGTTATAAAAATTTGAGCTAAATTTTTAATGGGAGTTGATTCATCAAATTTGAAATTTTTTACGTTAAGTTATACTTAAAACACCAAGACTGTATCAAATAAATATGTATGCAAAATCTTACTTCAAGTAGGATTTCAATTATAACTTTCTACCTACGAATTAGAATCCTAAACATGCTCAAATTTTTTGTGTTATACTTCTAATCCAACTTAAAAATCTATTTCAAAGCTTTCCATATCATGGTTAACTTTAATTATACTTTTCATTGTTTTCTAATTCAAATCATAATCATGTTAAGACTTATTTCCAATTAATAATCATTTTTAAAATTGATCATCGATATTTTTTACTCCTAAAATTCTGAATGAATAAAAATGATCTTCTATAAAATTTTAGATCTTTTCATCATCTTTTCAACGATATTAACTATGCCTCAATCTAAGTTTTCCATAGAAAGGTATCATCATTTTATTATACTACTGTCTAGCACATCCGAACCTAGATTTTTAACTAAGTTAGTAGACTATTTTAATTTACTTAAATGGGATAATGGATATTCATAATTAAATTAATTATAGTCAATTAAATTAGTTAAAGTCACTAATAGGCTCTAATAGTTAGTTAATTTATCCAACTTAAATTCATTAATGTATTGTAAAGGTACAGTGCATAACAATATTTGATTATCTTTATGGATCTTGCATTTTGCTTGAAGATTCTTCTATGATAGTATTCAATTTCCCAACAGTTATTGTTCAAATTCCTGTCGAATTAAATGTCTAGGTTCCCTTGCTATCTGTTGTCATTTTCTATGTATCCCTGTTACTCATCTAACCTTTGGTCAAAGGAGGGATGCAAATGGATCAGATTTCAGAGTGGATCCAAGGTAGATCCATGATCTTATCTATTATGTTATCAGTTTAGAAAGACATCCGTTAACTGTCCTATAAAGTAATAATCAGTTGGATAATCGGATCTTCAGTGTATATATGTATTCGATCATTAAAAAAATTGCATCCGATACCTTATACGTTATATATATCGGTTTAAAAAGACTATTCGTTAATTGACCTATAAGCTAACAGTCAATCGAATAAACGGGTTATCAGTTGCCATTTGGATCCCTAGGTCAAAGATCAAAAGAGTTTCCTTTTTGAGCTATACAGGAGGTCAAGTAGTAAGATAATAGAACCAATTTAGGTGTACTTGTCAGCTAGGAATGGAAGCTTTTATGTACAAGCAGATAAATGTTTCCGATAATTTGGTGCTCTCGTCTCTAAAGATAGACTTCAGAACTTTAACACCATATTCATGAAGCTTAATAGTAGATTCAAGATGAACACCTCGGGATTAAGGACATAACTGAATTGAGTTTAATTCTCCTATCTCAAATCGTTACTAGTTTACAATTAATTTAAAAACTAATATATGAGGATAATTAGTATAAATTAAGGATATTATGAAAATAAAATATAATTTTAACAAGAAATAACTAGATTATTCATACACAATCTCAAGAAGGCAATTTTCAATATAACCACGCTATTCAATTACAAGGAAATGAAATGGATTATGCTAGTCACGAGTCTACACAAGACACATGTCTAAATTAGGATACTCAAATGTAAATAATATTATATGTTCATAATGCTAACCACCATGCATCCACTATGCTACTCTAATTCGTGGAAAAGTATCACGTGCACCCAAGAAGAGATTGAGTAGAAGAGAATGCAGTAGGAATCTCATGCCCATAAAAGACCACAAAAACTACGACTGACGAAATCATAATATATAAAAATGAAGCACTTTTAAACAATTACAATAGTCTAATGTCTACTATTCAAGGATTAAAACTCATTATTTAATGACTATCTTAGGAATCATTAATCAAAGCCGCCATGAATCGCAAGAAGTCATTTCATAAGAGGTGACATAAGATTTGTATTCATATCATTATATTCTATCATGTGTCATACATCTCAATATGAGAAATCATCTATATTCTATGTCACCATGTATATATCATAAATCATATATCAATCTATCAAGCAACCAATCAAGAAAAATTCTATGTTTAAATCATCTATAGACGTGGATCTTGGTCAAAGGGACTAACTAACTCATTAGATTCATTGGTGAGAATCATCGATTAGTCATCTCACATCAAATTTAGTCATCTATTCATATGACCTATGCTAACGTTAATCCATATTTATCATATATCTAACACATCAATTCTTTATCTAGCTATCTTTCGTTTTGCCATTCCATGACCAATCACAATTCATTATTGTCGTATCATATCAATCTTAGTCCTTCGATGTACTAAAAGTTACTTGATATGACAGGAAATTAATAACAGTACCAATCTATCAACCACCATATCTTGGGTTCGAAAGTCGCATCGACCTCCTTACCCATTCAATGCCGTTACGTTCTTCTTGGATCTTTGAAAATCCACAAAGGTGTATAAAAAAGTAAGGCCGGCTGAGGTACGAGAAACACTGTCCAGCAGTCCATCCCTCAACTAAGATGTGCATGCAAGTGGACTCTCCTAATTGTCCTTCATCAGTCAAATCACAAATAAGCCGAGTCTAGACATCTAAACTGAATCATATGACTAAGTCGAGCTATGACTTGACCTAACCTAATCATATGGATAAACCCTACTCCCTTCCCTAAGGAGTGAATCAGTGTGGGTATCAAGTACTAATGAGGTTGGTCATCTAAAATATGTAAGAATATAACTCAATATATCAATATAACTCAAAGAATCAATACCATTATAAAACTAAGTTATCATGTACGAAAACAGTGCAAGTTTCATACATTCAAGCAAGTAGATAAATAATATTTCTCGCTAATACTTTAGAACTCTAGAAGTCTTTGCACACAAGAACTATCACTACAAAAGAGAAAATAAGATAAAAAAGCCTTAGAGCAAGTTCCACCATTTGAGGAAGCAACAACAAGCATTCTCGACTCTCTACCACACTTGCAACCAGAGCTCAACTACAACATTCAAGACACTGCATCTTCATGCTTACTTTCTATCTTGAATTTTGTTTGCTTTTATTATACACATTGTAACCTTCCAATAAGCATTCATGTATAAACTCTTGATAAATTTCTATTGTTCCTCCTTGTGGTGTGAAGGAAAAGAAGTACTTGGTATCTAATTACTTCTTGAGAGAAGTGAGCTTATTATATACAGGAGCTGGACCTACAGAAGGTTGGTATCCCGTGTGTTTGTTCTCTGTATTGAGAGGAAGACTAGTTAAGATTAGGTGTGCTACTTTTCTTTTTCTTTTTGAAAAAAAGGCTCATTTTAGATGTTTTAAAGGATAGATACAACTTGTTTTTCTCTCTCAATAGCAAAAAAAAGAAAAAAAGAAAGCTAAGATAGATTTAAAAAAAAAAAACTTATTTTGATAATGGGGGCTCACTATCAGCCTCTTACTAAAATATATTTTCATCTCTTCCAACCAACTGAGACTACAAGCACCCATACGCTCACTTTTCACTCTATCATTATTTTACTCTTCAATTAACAAACAAGAGAGCAGTCCCATTCATCCTCCTTGACTTGGTTGGCCGCTCACCCATCAATGCCGCTGCTGCCGTGCACAAGACGTGCATCGCGCGGAGATTCCTTCACCTCCTCACTCGCCCTCGTGGCCCTCCAACAGCCGGTCACATCTTGTGAGGCTGACGTCATCGTCCACGTCACAGCCATTCCCCTCCAGGCAACTCAAATTTCTTCGCCCTTTCTTGTGAATTAGAAATTAGGTAAGGTGAGTCTACAATCTACAACCTTGGAATCTCGGTCCATTTTCAATCTATTAAGCAACGTTCGCTGTATCGAATCGATCTTCTCAGGTATGATATGGTACGGATCCGATTCGGGTCTACTCGAAATCAATGAATTGTTTGTTAAAATTAATAAATTAAATCATATTTTAGAGAAATGCATCATATTAATTGATATAAAAAATATATTTTTTCTTATCAAATAAGAAAAACTCAACCTAAAATATTACTTTAAGTATATTTGAGTTGGCACGATCCGATCTCACTCAGTGCGCATCAGCAGATTGAGTAGACCCAAATACGAGTCGAGTCATACGAGTCGACCTGATCCAGTACGATATGACAAATCATGTTATAAAGGACATAGATTACAAATCATTTTAGTCATTAGAATCAATTCAATTAAGATATACTTAACTATATTTTTTGAATAATTTTGCATTAATCACTCTTTCTTGTAAGATTTTAAAATACTTTGCTCACTTACACATCATCCTACGTACCCTTACAAAAATAGCATATCCATGTCCATTAGATATATCATTTCAATGGTACATATAAAATATTTATACATATGAGATGGGCTACTGAAGCGGTAATTTTGAAAAATTATACATGTTAAGATGGTACATAGGATAATATTAAAAAAAGTGTGACACTTTTAAATTTGACAGATGAGAGTAGTAAATATAAAAGATTTTAACGTACATAGAAAGTGGTTTTCATCAACTTCTTTTCCTTTTATCAGGAGTTTTCATCATAAGCATCCAGTCAAGCTCATGTCGTAGAGGATGCCTGTTGGCAGATTTGTTTCCGCCGATTAACAAATTTTTACCTGATGAAGTCCGCAACTCAGTGCCCCCATGCATGTTTTATGTGAACGTAAATTTTATGATCTTTAAGTGAGTCGAATTCAGTTAATATGTAAATTAGCCTGCGGCCTTGGGGATAACTATTAACATTGAGATCAATCACCACACCACCTCTATCGTAACATTATTTGATAAAATAATTTAAAATTTATATTTGTAATAGGATAGATTAGACTGGAACTCAGCCAATCGTTCTCAACCTTTCTACCAACTTACAAGCCCGTTTCCCACAGTTCAAGATCCCACATGAGAATTGGTGCCAAACCGAGCCAGCAAGGGAAATTAGGGTTCGAGCATCTGGCGGGCGTCATTTTGATTGGAGAATAGGAAAAGAATAAGACCTCTTATTCTTAAAATAAGATTAATTTTAATTTGACGGACATATATAACTTATACACGTCAGAATTATTTATAACAGAATAAGAAGAATAAGTCATTCCATCTTAGACTTAAGAATTGCTTATTCTTCTTATTCTGTCAGTGGACCCCACAAAACTATCAAATCGAAACACTCTTTATTCTAGTATATGTTATTCCGGATCAAATAACTTATTCTGCAATCAAAGTGGAGAAGACAACCGGATCCAAGAGGGGGGTTTGGTTTGGTATTAGTTGAATGGAAGGCCTGAGAAGGAAGGGGAAGGAGTGGAGGGTCTGCCTCCACCACGCCACCAGAAATGTATGGTTGAGTTAGATGCCAGTCAATCAAACCTCTTTGTTCTCTCTTCCATATTTTCTCACCCTGGATTTAAGGAACGCTATTTTCTTTTGTAAAGAAAGATATGGTCATAAAAAAAATGCAAATATATCACTCTTGAATTCATATTTACGTATAGTTAGCTCCTACAAGGGCCATAGACCACTACCACACTTATCTCTTTCTTTCCCCCCTCTCCTTGTTGCTCATACTCCCTTGCTTCCTCTCTCTTGTGTGTATTGTATGTGTGATCTCTTACAGGGGGCATAAACCCTTGTATTAAAAAAAATTAACATCATTAGCTCATTAAGTCATTTTCTTTCTTTTTTATTAATTATCCTTTGAACAGCATACGTAAGTAGGATTTCTACAAATTAACCTTATCATCTCTATGGCTTAATTTACTCGAGCGATCACCCTCGTTGACTGTGGCTCATTTTTGCTCCCTAAAACTAATAGATTAACTAGGACAATCTGACTACTAGTACAAGCAGTGGTGGGCGTAAAAATTTTGTCCAGTAGAGTCACTCGAGTATTAAGTTATAAGTATGATTTGATCAGTGGGGTTGTGGGCTGAGTCATATGAGGTCCCGACTTGAGTCAGTGAGGTCCCGAACTAGGTCAGTGGGGTTAGGATTATATTACATTGGACTAGACCAGTACATTTGACAAAGTCCAGTGGAGTCCCAAAACCCCACTAGATTAATGTTGGATCCGTCACCGAGTACCTCTCAACCTCACGAACACATAGCTACCAAGGCTGGGTACATTGCTTGGTGTACTCACATATCCTAAGCCCTCATTGATTAACTCTTAATAGGCTTTGAAATTAGATAAGATGCGATAAATAGACTCTTCCATTCTATTAGTTGGTCAATTTTCTCCCAACTTAGACTCAAGTGAGACAAGTGGGAAGTTCTACAATCTAGCCCAGACTCAATCATACTCAATGAATAGGGGGATAACTCTTTACCCTGTGTTCCCAAATGTCAAATCATGCTAGAGTTGTATGGGAGTATGACTGATAGGTTTCATTCTCAAGTTACATAATCTGAAGTATCAGTGACCATCCAAACATCATGATCAAAAGTTAATCATTCAACAGAAGTATTGCTAATATGATAACAATATTAATGAGATTATTGGTATCCAAATAAGTATCGAATGCAATTTTTTCATGACCCTAAATTCTCATTTACCTATGTCAACATCTTCACATAGTTGTGGATTTAAAAGCTTGAGGTGTCACATAGTTGTGGATCACTTGAAGGGGGCCACACACCCTTAGAGGTGGTGGTTTAGGGAGTCAGAAGAACGCAGGGGGAGAGAAAGAGAGAGGTGGAAATGAAAGTGATGATTTTGGCAATGTTTGGGTGTGCCTTTGTATGGAGAAATAAGGAGAAGGGTGGAGGGCAGCCTCAGTGTGCATCCACCCAGTACTCACTAGCATCATGTTCCCACTACCTGTTGAAAGAGGAGATGAGGAGAAAACCCCATCAACTGGTCATTAGTATTAGAGATGACCATCTTGAATGTTTCTTAACTTTGATTAGATTTAAGTTGTGTTTTGATAACTCTTAATTGTCTTCTTACATCTCAAGAGGTAAGAAGTTGTTAATTTAAGAGTGTTTGATACAATATTCATATCCGGTTTTGAATTTCAATTATTCCATCAGCTGTTACCCTCTTAATCACAATGCAATAAAATATAGCTTTCTTTATGCAACAATCTGTTGAAACAGACATGGGTCTTGTGAAAGCTAAAAATTTCTGCCGATATATAAGGCATGCATCCATGAACACTCCCAGCTGGATTGAGAATTAATTTAAAATAGTTTAATTACACATATAAATATATGGTTTGCGAGAATATCTATATATATACAAAAAAATCTCAATATTAAATTTGACATCCATTCAAACATTATCTTTTTTATTATCAAATCTATATTTCATTCATTATTCAGAACTTTTGTGCTACCTATTTAGATTTAAGGCGTGGATCTCATGTTTCGAACTTAAGTCCTCAACACCATCAAGCGCAACCTTAGTCTTAATTAAGTTGGCATGTGGTTATTAGAAACTATCTAGCAGTTAATTAATTGTGGTGATAGATACACAGTAACTATTTAACAATCGAAACATATTCATAATGGCATATGTGCAAATGTGAATACAGGAATGGTATACTCGCAAGTTACTTTCCAATATATATATAAAAAAAAAATTACCACCTTCAAAACTAACAGAGGGAGAAAAATATCCTGGACGAAGAATCACCGTACGTGTTCCCATCCAAAACCGTACCCTGTGGCCAACGCTTTTGTCTCGCCCCTAGTCCCGGTCCCACCACCATGTAGCATAATTATAATAATACCCCCAAATATCTTATCTGTCCAACATATTTATGCATATAATTAATAATCGCACCCAACCAAAATTTAAAGTTCCCACCCTTCCACCATCTCTTCAACGCCCCAAAAAAAGGCTATTTCTATAATCCAATAATCCCCATCCTATCTAATACACGGCTGGCTGGCTATATATATACGATCCCCGGCCCCGCCCCTCTCTGCGCTTCCTCACCCAACAAAATCCTCCTCCTCCTCCTCTTCTTCTTCTGTCCGCTCGGCGAGAGGAAGGAAGCCAGAGATGGGCCTGTCGGCGAGGGCGCGGTTGCCCTTGCTCCTGGCCGCGGCCGCTCTGCTGCTGCTGCTGATGGGCGTGGCGGCCGCGGCGGAGCGGTCGGAGGAGGAGGTGAGGCTGCTGTACGAGGGGTGGCTGGTGAGGCACGGCAAGTTGTACAACGCGCTCGGGGAGAAGGACCGCCGGTTCGAAGTGTTCCGGGACAACCTGCGCTACATCGACGAGCACAACCGCCCCGAGAACAACCACTCCTACACGCTCGGCCTCACCCGCTTCGCCGACCTCACCAACGAGGAGTACCGCGCCATGTACCTCGGCGCCAGGGGGCGGAGGCCGCCCACTCGCCGGGCGCTCAGCGACCGCTACCGGGTGGCGCTCGGCGACGACCTCCCGGAGAAGGTGGACTGGCGGGACAAGGGCGCCGTCGCCCCCATCAAGGACCAGGGCAGCTGCGGTGAGCTCACCCCCCCCTCCCTCCCTCTGTGTGTGTGTGTGTCTCTCTCTCTATTCTTTTTTTTTATTTTTTTATTGCTGTTGGTGAGCCGACGTTGACTTTTGGATGACCGTGCTTTACGCCTCGGGGATTTTGCAGTCGATTTGTGATTTAATTGCTCTACTTAGTTTCCTAATTTAGATGATTCCGCCTGATGTGTCCCGGTGGTTTCTAAAACAAGGCTTTTGGTTTTGTTCACATGTCCGGAATCTAGATTCCCCCTCTCCACAAGAAAGGAATCTCTGAATCTGTAGATTCCTTCCTAATCTTGACTGTTTCCGCGGCCGACTCTGATGTGGATATGGTCTGGAATCTAAGAAGCAATCGCACAACACCGGAGTCTTTGGAGTTTCCATACACAAAAAGATCTGGGATGGATTCCTTTGTTACGTGAAGATAGTTGATTTTATATTTCATTTTGATCCGATTTCTGTTGATGTTGATTTTTAAGAAAAGGATCCAAAGGTTTCAGTGCTTTACGTCAATCCAAACAGGAAAAATAATACGAGATCTTAGTGTTTCACGGTGATTCAAGTAAGTACTGCTAGATTTGGAGGTCTAAAGTCCGAGTTGTAAGGATCGTGGGTGCAGATGAGAATTTTGGGTCTGGATTTGAATTTTGACAGCACAGATGAGAATTCTAAATCTGGATTTGGATTCTGAAAGCACCCGGATTTGTGTCGTTAACCTGAATGCTGGTTTTGGATAAAAAATCGTGAATATTAGAATGAAAGTTGTCTGACTGCAGATCCGGATGATTACTTCACCATCTGCTAATTTGAATTGTTCACGTGAATTGTTGGAATCAAAATCACAATTCTTTGGAGTTTTTGGTGCTATTCATCTGTAGAAGACATCCTGACAAGTTTGCCCTCTGTTTGGGAGGGAAGGGAGCTGCTGGGCCTTCTCCACCATAGCCGCCGTGGAGGGTGTAAACCAGATCGTCACAGGTGACCTGATCGTCCTATCTGAGCAGGAGCTGGTTGACTGTGACACCGGCTACAACGAGGGCTGCAATGGAGGGCTCATGGACTATGCCTTTGAGTTCATCATCAACAATGGCGGCATTGACACCGAGGAGGATTACCCCTACAAGGCACGTGATGGGCAGTGCGACCCCTACAGGGTAATTTCTCTCTTCACCTCCTTCGAGTACTGATGATTGATTGTGTGCCTCGCAACTGTCAATCCCATCCCATCACTACCATCTCATCATGGCGGTCCCAGTATACCCTCGCAATTGTTCTATTCTATCTTGGCTTGTCCCAGTTAAGATTTTATGTTCCAGCTTGAGATCTTCCAATCTCGTTAAACTCTTCGTAAGCTTGTTTTAGGGTAGGTTCATTTGATAAACATACTCATTTATAAACTTATAAATTCATTTCAAACTCCTTTAACGAATTAATCTTACGTTATTTTTGTGTGAGATGTTGATTTGATGTTTATTTTATTGTATATACGTTCTACATTTATCACAATTTGTTTGCAAGAAGTTTTGAGATGGGACATTGAAATTGTCCCTTTTGCCAGTGTGTCCCATTCTAGTAGAAAATAGGATGGAAAATTGGGACAGAATTGGCAACTCTGCATCTCATGTGTTTCTTTATCTCCTCATTCAATGATGTTTTCTATGCACAGAAAAATGCGAAAGTTGTCTCAATCGATTCATATGAGGATGTCCCAACCTATGATGAGAAATCTCTCAAGAAGGCAGTTGCAGGACAGCCTGTGAGTGTTGCCATCGAGGCTGGCGGGCGGACTTTCCAGCTTTACAAATCGGTGAGACAATATAATCTTGCAAATTGTCTTTGGTTGTTTTTTGATGGGGTCTTGTTAATCTATGATCTGAGCTGTTGCTAGTCAATCCATCAATTGAAAGAACTCAATGGTATATGTATGCGGAGTATAATAATATTTACGATGAATTTGCTACAGTTGGTTGTTGGTCCATCTTTCAAAATTGTACAAAGGTTTGTTTTCAGTATGCTAAATAAGAAAGTTTTGTCACTAATGAGGGGGGATGTTTCTTCCCACATAATAGATCTCACTACTTACTATTCCCATTGACTGTTTTTACATTAGCGAATCCAAGGAATGTAGACTTGCTACATCTCTTTGAGTGTATTTTGGACTTTCCTTTGTGTTAGCATTGATCGGGGGGTGTCAAACTCATCTGCTTCATTGTTTCTCTGGGATCATATCACGTGTCCTCTGTATCGTCCAATGTTATGTTGTTCTGAAATAAGGCAGTTCGTATGTTCGTTCTGAAATGAGGCACTTCTTATGTTAAAAGTTGGCATTATTTCTTACGTTAAAAGTTAGCATTATTTCTTATGTTAAAAGTTAGCATTCTTCTTATGTAAGGCAGTGGCATCTCCAAAATCTGACAGCTGTCATGTAGTCTTCAGAAATTGATTTGTTGTTAGGCCTTTGCATCTGTTCATGGTCTTACATATTTATAAAAATCTCTCTTTTATCCAGTACTCTTGGGTGGGTTCGGTGGGATGAGGGGGGCAACCATTGAGTCTATCTACTATGTGGTTTTTTTTCCTTGTTACTGGTGCTTATTTTCCTAATGGTTGGAAAAGATTGAACACCATTTCATGGTCTTAGCTATCAGATTTTAAGTGGCATATCATTTGCTCTTGTGATACTCCTTTTATCCAAGAGAAGTTTACTTCATTATTGGTACCAGAAACGCAGTATGCCTTCTTGAATAATATTGCACAAAAATACTAATGTTAATTTCCTAAAACATGCCACTGTTGTGTGTAAATATGACAAGATAATTATGGTGTGCAATAGCTCTAGCATTCTTCTAGCGTTAAGTTATAGAGAGTTTAGCTGTTATAATTGGTAACGTTTGAAATTATTTTACTAAGATACGTCTCGTTAACCCCAGAGCAGCTAGTATCCATGGGCAAACAGAAAACACGTAAGGCATAGTTTTGTTTCATACTGGGGATACTAGCACTGTGGTTTCTGGATGTGGCTAAATTGGTAAGCATCAGTGGCACTCCGTTTCAGCGTGAACAGTTGAAACATTTTTCACATGAATAACCTTCCTAATTTGAGCGGGGACCTCCCTTCAATTGATTTTTTTTTCCTTTTCTTGAAGAAGGAGATGGCTGACATGGAATATTTCTTATTCCAGATAAAAATCACTATATGGGCATTCTGAGCAGTCCAATAGCTTTATTTGAAACAAAGGTGGTCAATTTTTCATTACAAACTTCACCTGCCAGGATGGTCATGGTTGATATGCATGATGGAGTTGTTTAATTAGCTTTAATTTCTCTTGATTATAGAGTTGTTGGGCAACAAATTCTGCAGTAGCACTGATGTTTTCCCTGGTGCTTTATTTCAGGGCGTATTTGACGGAAGATGTGGCACAGAGCTTGACCATGGTGTTGCTGCGGTGGGATATGGGACTGAGAATGGGAAGGACTACTGGATCGTGAGGAACTCTTGGGGTACAAACTGGGGAGAGGCTGGATATGTTAGAATGGAGAGGAACCTTGCTAACTCCACTGCTGGCAAGTGTGGGATAGCAATTGAACCCTCCTATCCGATAAAGAAGGGACCCAACCCACCCAAGCCTGCGCCATCCCCTCCATCACCTGTGAAGCCTCCTTCTGTTTGCGACAAATACTACACTTGCCCAGCGAGCACAACTTGCTGCTGTGTCTATGAGTATGGAAAGTACTGCTTTGCATGGGGATGCTGTCCTCTGGAGAATGCCATCTGTTGCGATGATCATTACAGCTGTTGCCCACATGATTACCCAGTTTGCAATGTTAAAGAAGGAATGTGTCTAGCTGTAAGTAGAAGAGTTCCTGGTCTTGTGTTCACATGATCAATGCTCTAATTGTTATCAATATTTTGGAATCGCATTCTGCTGACCTAATATTTTTATATGGCAGAGCAAAAATAACCCGCTTGGAGTGAAGATGCTGAAGCGTACTCCTGCAAAGCTCAACCAGGATTTCTCTGAGGCTGAAGAAGGGAGGAGCAGTATATGATAAGGAACCTGAGGCAGTGCTTTCAGGTCCATGCTCTGATATATTGCCTGTGGGGTAGTGACTAAGCGGAAATAGCACCTTCACCCATCCATGGCTGTCAAAGCTATCGATGATTGCTTGTTTTATTATTAGATTTGTATATATCTTTATTCCATCACTACAAGGATATTATCTCGATTTATATTTCTCATGTACATTAGCCATAATTCGTAGATAAGGGCAGGTGTTAAATGCAAATTGTATCCCCTTGGTTCTATTGAATACATACTGGGATATTGATAGCTCTCTAGTATGCAAGTCAAAAGTGTTGCTCGAGCTCGTAGTGTTGATATGTTGCTCCACCTAATATTGTTGTTATTCTCAGGACTTTTTTTAGGGGGTTCTTCTTTCTCGTTCTCACTCTCTTTCGTCGATCTTTACAAGCTGTCTTCCTTTGTCTTGTAACTCCATTTTGTTGCATAGTAGACCTGTTTCGTCCTGGGCCACAAAAGCACGTGGGTCTTCTCTTTTGTCAGGTGAGATCTTCTGGACGTCTTTCTTTGGACTTTTGTATAGTCTCCACATATGTGACTATGAGGTTTACTTTATATCCTCTCATCTTTTTATGGCAAAATAACTTGATTACCCTCATCCCATGTGCACGAGGACATACGAACGTATCTCACTCAAACTATGTAGAAGACCGTGCCTCTTTCTGTCTTTTTTCCGCACCATGTGAAGTGGGCTCTATTCAGTTCCTATATTCACTCCCTTCTCACTTCATATGTATGTTATTCACCTTTTATTTTTATTTACATATTTCGCTAGCTCTTCCCTTCATATTCAGTTCCTGTATGCTCATCTACATTTATGCAATTTCAGGCTACGTAAATTCATTTTTATTTATGTAGTTTTATTTACACAACTTTCCCATGGTTTACAAAATTTCATTCTTATTTACATAGTTCTATTTCAAGGTACATGTCGTCACTTCTTTACAAATTTTCACTCACTGGGTAGTTTTTTGCAAAGTTATCCTTTTGGATCTTTTTTTTATTTATTGTGCGCATTACGCACAAACTGACCACTTTAGCATCATTGGCCTCAGCCAAGGGCCTTTCTTTATTTCTTGAAGCGGCAACCATCTGCTTAGTTTTGAATTTCTTCTTTTTTTCCATTGATTTCTTCAAATTTGGATACTCTAACTTGAAATAGCTCAAATTCTTGCATTCGTAACAAATTATTTCTATTTTAAAATATTAATTTGCATCACAACAAGTTTTATTCTATTCAAACTTATCTTATTATCAAGTCAAACTCTTATCAAGTTCAATGACTAGAACTCTCCCCTATTCATGCCAATAGATTTCTGACTGTTAACTAAATTGAACCAAACTTGAACTCTTTAAATAATTTTAGTAGGTAAACTATTTAGAACTTGTTTAAATAAGAATTTAATTCGTTCACTATTTGAAAAATTATTTAAATCATTAAATGAATCATATATATATATATATATATATATATATATATATATATATAGAGAGAGAGAGAGAGAGAGAGAGAGAGAGAGAGAGAGAGAGAGAGATGAAGGTGGAGAAAAATATAAGGAAGAGGTGGAGAAAATTTTGGGTTTATTCAATCAATATATGTAGAATAAGCAAGATTATCAATCAATAGAAGTACAATAAGCAAGATCAACTCGTTTTAGTTGGTAAATCCCAAAAAAATGTAACTATGATTTTGTCTTTTTAAGGAGGATGTTCATGACATTATAGTTTTAAGATATATTTTGTATAACTCAACTATATGGATTCTCTATTTCCACTCTAGACGATTTTGGGCTATCTCTTCTGAAAGATTTAAAGTTTCCAAATCATATTGTACTACCATCTTCCAAGTTAATCTAGGTCTACCTCTTCTTTTTTTTCTCCTCTATCTTAATATGCTCTACTTTTCTAACTGGAGCCTTTCTAGGCCTACGCCTAACATGCCCAAACCATCTCAGTCTCCCTTCTCTCAATTTATCCTCAATTAGTACCACTTCTACCTTTTCTCTAATATACTCATTACGAATTTTATCTAGCCTAGTATGTCTGCACATCCACCTTAATATTCTTATCTCGGCAATACTCATCTTGGAGACATGTTGTCCTTTTATCGTCCAACACTCGCTACCATGTAACATTGTAGGTCTTATCGCCGTACGGTAGAATTTTTCTTTCAGTTTCGTTGAGAATCTTGTGTGACCGCAAGATCCCAACGAAACTGAAAGAAAAATTCTACCGTACGACGATAAGACCTGCAATGTTATATTTCGTATAACTAATTATTTTAAAATTATTAACAATTTATTTGATGTATTAATACAATGTAAATAAATTTCATGTGAATTATCGAATAAACATAAAAAATTATTAAATTAATACAATTGAGTAAGGAATACTTTGTTCATGAATATTAACAAGCCAACCTTATCTACTTTCGTTATTACTAATGTCTAAAATTTTATTACTCACTTGGTTAGATCAACAAATTGAATTAGACATATATTCACATTGGTTAGTCTGTGCATTTTTAACCATATTAGTTATGTTAAGCAAAGGATGGTTATGATAGTATTGTACATGCACAATAATTAGGTGAAATGTGGTATATGGGGTTATTAGGTATAATATGATATTTTAAAAGAGTATACATATAATTTTAAAAAAGTATAGCAATATGTTACATATGCAAATGTGACTGATTTAAAGTAGATACGCGTCCTTATCAATTACTATCCATTGACTGACTTACAGAAAACATTGGGCACTCACCTAAAGTTTAGTACAACATTTCACCATCAGACTGATGGACAATCAGAGAGAACTATTCAAACCTTTGAGGATATGTTGAGGGCATGCAATCTAGATTGGCAAGGAAATTGCGATGAGGAATCATCACTCATAGAATTTGCGCACAACAACAATTATGATTCTAGTAAAAAGTATAAACATCGCAACATATGAGGCACTTTATGGAAGACCATGTAGGTCACCTCTTTGCTAGGAAGAGGTGGGTGAGAGAAGGTTGATTGGGCCACAGGTGGTGCAACAATGTAATGAGAAGATCAGTTTGATCATGCAATGCCTTCTTGCAGCTCAAAGTAAGTAGAAGGGCTATGTGGATAATCGCCGACGAGAGCTAATTTTTGAAGTTGGTGATCACTTATTCTTGAAAGTATCACCTACTAAAAGAGTCACAACTCATGAGGTTTAAGAAGTGTCGAAAGCTCAGACCATGCTATATTGGCCTCCATTTGAGATTCTGGGTCAGGACAGTGAGGTAGCCTATCGCCTCTCTTTACCTCCATCTTCAGTAGGAATGTGTGATGTCTTTCATGTCTCATCAGAAAATATGCGCTACATCCTACACATGTCATTGATTATGCACCTTTGGAGGTTCAACCAGATTTAAGCTATAAAGAGCAGCCAATTCATATCCTCGACAGCAAAGAGCATATGCTAAGGACCAAGACTATTCCCTTAGTTAAGGTTTTTTGACACCATTATTCTATTGAAGAAGTAACCTAGGAAGTTGAACCTCTTATGAAAGCAAAGTATCCACATCTACTTGGTATCTTCTAACCCTTAAATTTCAAGGATGAAATTTCCTAAAGCTTAAAGAGGAGAGGATGTAATATATTTTTGTGTTCTAAGGATATATTTGTGATGTTCCCAAACCCCAAATTCGACATTTATCTAACTTTCAATAGAATTCAGAAACAGTACAGACAAACATAGGATACACATATCGGATATGAGAGCATAAGAAATCCACAAGGCAACTAACTTTATGAATGCCAAACCATCGTATAATAGTCTGAATAACATAGCCATAATAAATGTCTAATGATAATAAATGGCAACTAACTCTCAAGCTCACCTAAAATCTCTCAATTGCATAATTAACTCAAGTTTGACTCCTAATATATCAAATTTACTAAATAAAAGACTCAAATTATCAAAATTAATCTTTCAACTAGCAACAATCCTTAAAAGATCTACTCCTCGTGGTCTGAATCATATTCCTCTAGCTACCTCTCTTAAAAATTTAGTTAACAACTTAGAATGTACTTAGCATTAGGGGTGTTCACTATTCGGTTCAACGCGACAAACCGAACTGAACCAAACCAAAATTATGGTTTGGTTCGGTTTGAGAGTTGCATCGGTTTGGTTTGGGTTGGAACCCCCTCAACCCGCACAATCCAAACCGAACCAAAAAAATCAAATTGCCCATATTTTACATGAAGCATACACAACCTGAAAACCCATCCTGTACCTTACGAACGTGGTGGTCACGTGCAGAGAACGTTCCGCCACATTTAACCCAACGAGCATTATAAGGAGTCAGGTAGAGTATGAAGTTCCGATACAGGACCAAAACCCCAGGAACTTAGTACTTTACCCATACAGCACGTGTCCAGCACGACTTTTCTTGTGCTGTTTAGTCTGATATCGGGCGTTTTTCGAATCGTATTGGCAGGAGAGGCTATAAAATGGACTAGGAAGATGCTTTTGCACCATAAGGGCCTGGTTGAGTGCTTGATGCGTGCTCCCACTTGGCCCAATAGGAACTTTAAATTTAAGAAGATGATAGGTAGGCAACTATGGCTGGCCCAAAGAAATGTTGGGTGCATCATTTTTGCTCTCAACTGAACGTAAAGCCCAAAACAGTTTGAACCGAACCAAACCGAATTAAACCGATTTTTTTTTCGGTTTGGTTTCTAAGAATAGATTGGGTTGGTTCGGTTTAAAATTTTTTCCTTATAAACCGGACCGAACCTGTAATGACCCGTCACCCTATAATCGGGGATCCGATTACTGAATGGGTACCGAATCATTAAAATTTAGAGCCAAACCGGGATCTTGATAAGTCTGGGAAATAAATATTAAACTAAGCTAAACATCCACATTACACTGAATTGTAAAAGAAGTGCAGGAATTAAAAATTATTACAATTCAACTTGACTTAGCAAATAATTACATACTCCAACTAAAAAGAAATAATTAAGCATACAAGCCAAAAAATAAAATAACAACTACGTCGGGGCATATTCCGGAACAACGGCTGTTGGCGCGCAATCCAAGACGACACTCTCCTTGCTACGCCTGCCTGGAACCCTCACCTGAAAATCGCAGGGGGTAAGTCTAATCGAAAAAGACTCAGTAGGGATTCTTCGATCCTCATCATCCACTCACACACCCACAAGTACAACAACATGAATATAGATAGTTTAAATGAATAAAGCAGTAAACACAACTCTGAAACCACTCTACCACAGAGTCCACAACCAGCGTCTCGGCCAAACACACGAGTCACACGGCCGAACGCGGAAAAACACTGACCCGCTGAGACCAAACAGCAACCCCTTCAGATAGTGCACTGGCTACTCCGGCCTGACCTGGCTCAAGGTGGTTCTACTTCCCCCAACACGAGTGACACTCCGAATGTACCACTCCCACACTGGTACTAGCTATACTCCAGGGTACACCAGGTGATCCTCTCTCTAGGCGTCACCCCACCACTCCCATACCGGCGTTGTGTCACTCTCACACCGACACGGGGTGCCTAAGCGTTAACAACTGTCATTCTAGGCCCACGATCGCACAAAACGCAACACGGTGTGATCCGATTACGTAGACATGTTCTCCCTCCGCTTTCCCCCAATCCACGAAGTGGGATTTCTCCCCCAAATCGCACGAAAAACACCAAAAATAAAATGGAGGAGGAGGAGGAGGACCTAGATATCCATTAAACCCGCCATTTCTCAATATAGGTAATTAATATTTTCATCCCAAAAGTCCTCTAAACATGCTTAACCTAAACATGCTCAAAAGCGGGAAAACATGCTTTTAAACAAAACATTGTGAGGATCGTCACCCTACTGGTTAGTTGAACTTCTCCGAGTTTCAAGCCGCCAGATTGCCACGCCACAAACCGCCACCGGTACCGCCGTGGACACCGTTACTCCACTAAAACGTTGGCCGCCGTCCGGAGAGCAATACGCCGCGGAGGAAATGGTAGTGGTAGTGGTGGAAATTAGGGAGGGGGTTTGATGGAGTGGAGGGAGAGGAAAGGAAGGAGAAGGGGTAGGGAGAGCGAAGAGTTCGGAGAGAGGGGGAGGAGAGAGAAGAAAATGAGAGAAATGAGGAAAAGGAGGGAGGGTTCGTAGGTTTAAACCGAACTTAGCTAAAATGCGTCGTCCAAGACCGACGCCAATCAAGTGACAAGACCAGGGCCGTACTCTCGCGTTCCGAAACTGGCCCACATGGCGCCTACGTGGCATCGACGTAGCACACTCTAAAACGCGTCTTCCTAACAACACGCCGTTTGAACCGCGTCGAGCAAGCTCGATGCGATAAAGAACTTATGCTCCCAGCCCCACAAAGACTCAAATCAAGGGGTCCGATATCGAAACCGACCCAATAACTGGATCTGAAGCCTCAATCCTTACAGAACCCCCCCTTAAAAGAATTTTGTCCCCGAAATTACCGCAACAAAAACTAGTACCAATAATAAATTACATAGGTAAAAAGGAGAACTTACGAGAAAAGGACAAGTCCTCAGCGACCTCCAACTTCAAAAAGTCCAAGACATGAGATGGGTTCTGAATATACTTCCTCAGCAAAGAAACATGAAACACATCGTGCACTCCTGCAAGATTGGGTGGCAAGGCTAGCTGATACTCCGTTTCCCCAATTCGAGTAAGAATGGGAAAATGCCCAATATATCGTGGACTCAGCTTACCTCGCTTCTCGAATCTCATCACACCCTTGGAGGGTGAGACTCGGAGAAACACGTAGTCCCCAACCTCGAATTCAAGCGGTCGCCTACAGATATCTGCATAGCTCTTCTGCTTGTTCTGAGCTGTAGCCAACCTTTGCTGCACTACCCTGGCAACCTCAGCACACTGCTGTACCAACTCTGGCCTTGCTATCTGCCTCTCGCCAATCTCAGACCAATTCACAGGAGATCGGCACGGCCGCCCGTACAATGCCTCATATGGTGCCATGCCGATACTAGAATGATAACTGTTGTTGTAAGCAAACTCCACTGTAGACAAGTGCTGCTCTTAAGAACCTTCCCAATCTAGGTAACATGCCCTGAGCATATCCTCCAGTGTCTAAATGGTCCTTTCCGACTGCCCATCAGTCTCGGGATGATAAGTCGAACTGAAGGCTAACTGCGTACCCAAGGCCTTCTGAAAACTCTTCCAGAATCTAGAAGTAAATCTCGGATCCCGGTCTGACACGATGGATGCGGACACTCCGTGCAGGGAGATGATCCGGTCCACAAACAACTTAGCCAACTTACCGACTGACCAGTCCTTCCTAATAGCCAGAAAGTGTGCCGACTTGGTCAATCGATCAACAATGACCCAGATCGCATCTCTTCTGCCGGGTAACACCGGTAATCCCATCACAAAGTCCATAGTCACATGCTCCCATTTCCATTCCGAGATCGGTAACGGCTGCAACAACCCTCCTGGTCTCTGGTGCTCTGCCTTAACTTGCTGACAAGTCAGGCACCTTGCCACATATTCAGCTACATCCTTTTTCATACTAGGCCACCAAAAGTTCTTCCTCAAACAATGATACATCTTAGTTGTTCTGGGATGCACTGCATATCTAGAACGGTGTGCCTCATGCAGGACACTCATGCGCACCTCTTCCTCAACAGGAACATAGAGTCTGCTTCTAAATCTGACCGTGCCATCACTCCACAACTCAACCTCTGGTATCTGAAGAATCTGTGGTAACTCTGCATCCGCCCTCTGAGCCTCAATCACTGCATGATACACTGCTGGCCTCACAGTTAAGCTGGCCAACACGGCTCTGTCGGCCTCTCGAAGAATCCTAAAGGAAGATTTCACAACCTGCTCATATAACCTCCATTCTTGAACCATAAGATATGATACGAATGTCTTCCGACTCAAGGCGTATGCCACCACGTTCGCCTTGCCCGAATGATAAGAAAGGTCGAGATCATAATCCTTGATAAACTCCATCCATCTGCGTTGCCTCAAATTTAGATCCCTCTGAGTGAAAACATACTTCAGGCTCTTATGGTCAATGAAGACCTGAAACTTCTCCCCATATAAGTAGTGCCGCCAGATCTTCAGAGCAAATACCGTAGCCGCCAACTCTAAGTCATGAGTGGGGTAGTTTTCCTCATGCTTCTTCAGCTGCCTAGAAGCATAGGCCACAACCATACCATGCTGTATCAGAACCGCACCCAAACCTTGACGAGATGCATCGGAGTAAACCACAAATTCACCGGAACCTGATGGAAGCACTAGAACTGGAGCCGAAGTGAGACGAGCCTTCAACTCAGTAAAGCTCTGCTCACACTCCTCGGTCCACACAAAACGAACTCCCTTACGAGTCAACCTCGATAAGGGGGTTGCTATCGAAGAAAAATCCTAGACAAACCGTCTGTAATATCTTGCTAACCCCAGGAAACTTCTGATCTCAGTCACTGTTTTCGGTTTGCCCCAATCCAACACTGCCTCAATCTTGGCTGGATCTACAGCAATGCCATCTCTAGAAATGACATGCCCCAGGAAGTACACCTTATCTAGCCAGAATTCACACTTGCTAAACTTGGCATAAAGTTGGTACTCTCTCAAAACCTGCAATACCACCTGAAGATGTGTGGCATGCTTTTCCTTAGAAGAAGAATATATCAAAATATCATCTACAAATACCACCACAAACTGATCCAGGTAGGCCTTGAAGACCCGGTTCATTAAATCCATAAAAGCTGCCGGAGCATTGGTCAAGTCAAAAGGCATAACCAAAAAATCATAATGTCCGTATCGAGTCTTAAAAGCCGTCTTACTCACATATGCCTTGCGGATCATCATCTGGTAGTACCCTGATCTCAAGTCAATCTTCGAAAACACCTTCGCAGACTGCAACTGATCCATCATATCATCGATCCTCGGAAGTGGGTACTTGTTATTAATTGTTACTTGGTTCAACTGTCTATAATCAATACACAACCTCAGAGAACCATCCTTCTTCCTGACAAATAGAACTGCAGCACCCCACGGAGAAGTACTGGGACGGATAAAACCCTTATCTAGCAATTCCTGCAACTGCGCCTTCAACTCATCGAGTTCGGCCGGAGCCATCCGATACGGGGCCTTAGGCAAGGGTGCCGTACCTGGTGCAAGCTCAATAGTGAACTCAACCTCCTGTTGAGGAGGAAGGCCAGACAACTCCTCAGTAAACGCATCAACAAAGTCACATACTACAGGCACCTCCCAAGGACTGGAGCCACTACTAACATCAGCTACAACTATTGAGGCAAGGAAAGCCTCACAACCACCAACAAGTAACCTTTGGGCTTTAAAAGCATAAATAAGAATACCACGAGAAGAGAGCCTAACACCTTGAAAGTAGAAGGCCGGAATACCCGGAATGGAGAAACGCACCCTCTTTCTGTGGCAGTCCACCTCGGCATAATAAGCCTCCAACCAGTCCATACCCAAGATGACATCAAAGTCACGAATGGCAAGTACAACTAGCTGGGTAGGTAACTCATGACCCTCAATGGTCAAGGGAACCTCACTCAAACAGTTATAAGACAACATGAAATCCCCAGAAGGAACCTCATCCATCAGTTCATCAGATAACTCATCAATGGGTACAGAAAGAATATCTACGAACTGCTCAAAAATAAAAGAATGCGAAGCACCTGAATCAATCAACACATGTGCGGAGTTCCCAAGAACAGAAAGTGTACCTTCCACCAAGTTGGACGCACGAGCCTCCTTTCTGGTGATAGCAAGAACTCTCCCTTGGGTCCTCGGCTTCTTATGATCACTTGGTCCCTGCCCCTAACTATGCCCCTGTAGGCAAAACCTTGCCAAATAGCCCTGCTGGCCATAAGTATAACACCTCCCAGAAAAAACAGGACACTGAGTCCCATCATGAGTACCACCACAATGTCGACAAGCTGCCGGAAGCCTTTGAGTTGCCTCCTACTGAGCACTCGACACCAACTGACTCGGCTGGCTCTGCCTGGGTTTACTACCACCACTGCTGCCACCGCCTCAAAAGAACCTCCTAAATCTAAAGCCGAGTGAAGAGGATCCCGATCCATACGAAGGAGCTGCTATTGCTGTCTTCCCCTTGCCGTAAGTCGACCCTTGAGTAACCAATCCCCTCTCCTGAGTCGACTGATCGTGTGTGCCTTGACTGCCGCGGCACACATAACTGCTGACGCCAAATCTGTACAACAGTGGGATGCCACAAAACTTCTCAAGTTGTACCTCAGTCCATCCACGAACCTCTCAGTCCGACGCCCTTCATCTTCTGAAATAAAGGGCACGAATCTCCCAAGTGAAACAAATTTCATCTGGTACTCGAGCACTGTCATGCTCCCTTGGGTCAACTCTATAAATTCCCTCTCCTTAGCCTTCTGGACATGCCTAGGGAAGTACTGTGCATAGAACTCCTTCACAAATGTATCCCATGGAATCTCCCTGAGATTCCCATCTGCATAAGATAAGTTCTTCAAAGTAGTCCACCAGTCATAGGCATCATCCTTCAACATGAAGGTAGCCAACGGAGTCCTCTCAACTGCCGCACAATCCATGGTATCAAAAGTCTTCTCCAACTCCTTCAGCCAATGAACTGCCTAATCAGGGTTGGGACGACTAGTAAAATGAGACGGCTTCAGCTTCAGGAATTTCTCCAAAGTAGCTGAAGGCCCTCCCCGAGCACTAGAACTCTCGCTAGGGTCTCGAGTTTGATATCTGGTCATCGTGTCCATCATAGCCTCCATAAAACGCTCCATATTCGGCCTACCGGCCTCAGACCCACTAGGAACATCTCCCTGCTCCCTAATAACTGACACTTTCTTCCTATGAGCCATCTAATCGCCTACCATCACAAGAATTAAAATTTTCTAATTAGAATCCAAAACCCACACTACCGTCGTGCATGTACGGGATAATACATTTATTTGCTGAAATTTCGGTATTTAACCTAGTTATTCATTTATTTGCCAGATCGAATGCTTTGATACCAATTGTAACGACCCGCCACCTTATAATCGGGGATCCGATTACTGAATGGGTACCGAATCATTAAAATTTGGAGTCAAACCAGGATCTTGATAAGTTTGGGAAATAAATAATAAACTAAGCTAAACATCCACATTACATTGAATTGTAAAGGAAGTGCAGAAATTAAAAATTATTACAATTCAACTTGACTCATCAAATAATTACATATTCCAACTAAAAAGAAATAATTAAGCATACAGGCTAAAAAATAAAATAACAACTATGTCGGGGCATACCCCGGAACAATGGCTGCTGACGCGCAATCCAAGACGACACTCTCCTTGCTACGCCTGCCTGGAACCCTCACCTGAAAATCGCAGGGGGTAAGTCTAATCGAAAAAGACTCAGTAGGGATTCTTCGATCCTCATCATCCACTCACACACCCACAAGTACAACAACATGAATATAGATAGTTTAAATGAATAAAGCAGTAAACACAACTCTGAAACCACTCTACCACGGAGTCCACAACCAGCGTCTCGGCCAAACACACGAGTCACACGGCCGAACGCGGAAAAACACTGACCCGCTGAGACCAAACAGCAACCCCTTCAGATAGTGCACTGGCTACTCCGGCCTGACCTGGCTCAAGGTGGTTCTACTTCCCCCAACACGAGTGACACTCCGAATGTACCACTCCCACACCGGTACTAGCTATACTCCAGGGTACACCAGGTGATCCTCTCTCTAGGCGTCACCCCACCACTCCCATACCGGCGTTGTGTCACTCTCACACCGACACGGGGTGCCTAAGCGTTAACAACTGTCATTCTAGGTCCACGATCGCACAAAACGCAACACGGTGCAATCCGATTACGTAGACAGGTTCCCCCTCCGCTTTCCCCCAATCAACGAAGTGGGATTTCTCTACTATAGTGTCTGCTTTAGACGGAGACTCCCACGCATCATTCTCGGAGCATTCTCTCTCTAATTCAAGAGCGAATGATCCTGTATCAAACACTCAATCACCTTTGAAGGTATTTAGCTGAACTCGATCGCTTGACTAATTAGAACCCTGTGGTTAAAGATCTGTGAGCCAAGGTCAAAGTCCAGAAGTCCACCAGCAAGGTGTCTTTGGTGTCTCAGGTCTAAGGACCAACCATGCAACTATGACATTGAATCAAGGTGATTGATAGTCAGGTAAATTACCATCCAACGATTCAAGTTGGATCAGTTCGGTGAACTCATTCCCCAATGAGCATCTATCTGTTTCTCTAGTGTCCCCACCATGTGACTATGAGATCAATTACCCTCATTATATGAGCAGACACAACACACACCAGTCTATCTGGATACAAGATGTCATGTTTCTAATATCCTTTGACTGGAAATAATTTAGGGATTATGGTCAGAAGTATTGGCCTCATTATCACAATCTCATTGTGATCCAATATTTCCACATAATCCTACTAACTTCATTATAGACTGAATGCCAATTTTCATAATGAATTAATTGCCATTTATTGTGAATTAGAATGTACATAGGTGCTTGATTATTGGTTTTAAGGACATTTATTTTCAACATTTTCCACTTAGACTAAAACCAATCACCTTCGTATTTGATCTCCATCAAATTCGGGTGATGCTCATAGAATGACTGTGACAAAGGCTTAATTGGGGATCAACTATGTTATCTTTAAATGGAGCTATTTCCATTACTATATATCCTCTATAAATGATCTTTTTTATTAGGTAAAAGTATCTTAGAATGTTCTCTAACTTCTGACGAGCCCGCGACTCTTTCACTTAATCAATTGCTCCCATTATTATCACACAACAAAGGGACAAGATCAAAAATGTATAGAACTACTCCTAATTAGGAATGAACTCCTTCATCCACACTGTTCTAGTAGCATTGTACATATGTCTGTCGTCAAGTCAAGATACGATGTTAATTTTTTGTTATCCATTACTCATTGGAAGCTTGAGTCGACGCAAGCCCACAACTTTAAGCCAATTCCTCTAGATGCCAGGAGCACATCTTTTCTTCTTCTCAACTACATAAGGATGTATTATACCACCTTCTCACAAGGTTCTCTAAGATCCGCATGATACTTATTGACATATCATGTCTGGCTTAGTACATGCAATCTCTGTTCAAGAGTCTTAAGGAACATTTTTCTTAAATAGATTAATTCAACGTCTTATCAATATGAGATCTCCTTTGAAATTTGTCATGTCAAATATTTTGACATTTTAGTTAATGTACCTATATTAGGCTAAATCAAACATCCTTAGCCATCTATCTCCATAGATTCCCAATACACAAGATGTTCCACCCAAATCCTTTGTAGAGAAATTATAGATAATTACGCTTTCACTTATGGTAACATCCCCTTGTCATTCCCAATGACCAGGATGTTATAAATGCAAAGCATTAATAATGTGACATACGCTCCTATTAGCTTTCTTGTACACATATAGTTCATGTTCATTCTTAATGAACTCATAAGACTTGATCACATGGTCAAATATTTGATTTTCAACTTCGGGAGGCTTATTATGATCTATTAATGGATCTTTTAAGTTGGCATATCTTCTCAGGGTATACTAGATGTAAAAATATTCATGTTGTATTACATATACATCTTCCTCAAGAATCTCATTGAAGAAGCATGTTTTACCATCCAACTGCACATCAATATAATAGGCAGAATTATGGTTGTCTTAATTATGGCAACTGCCAAGAAGATCACGTCATTGTCAATATTTTGACTTCGGTGATAATTCTTAACTACTAACCTTGCCATATGAGTAGTCCATCAGCACTGATCTTCTCCTTTTCATTGGTCTTTGGGTCATCATCCTTAGAGTTCCTCTCCGTAGCCACCTTTGATATATCACGCATATCTATCTAGCTATTTGGAGAATTCTAAGAGACCTACGTCACCTTTTAAAATGTGTCATGGAAAAGAGATCATCCTATGATCTACTGTCAACTTGTGTATGTGAAACTTCTTCCAATTCTATCAAACTCCTACTGTCTTCTCGAAGGACAGCTTCCTCTTCATAGAAGACAACTCTCTCAGTAATAAAATACTCTTTTATTGCTAGACTGATAGAAATAATATCCAAATACTATTTTAGATGTTTAACAAATTCTACACTTCTTTGTCCTTGATTCTTTTTTGGATCATGCATCATCATATGGGTTGGACATCACCTGACTTTAACTTAAAGTCTAATTTTTCTTTCCTCTCCATATCTCATATGGAGTAATATGCATTGCACTAATTGGAACCTTGTCTAAAGGATAGGCATCTAATGCCAATATCTTAGCTTACGAGAAAACATGAAATTTAGGCACACTTGTTATAGATCGCACTATATCAAATAAGATGCGGATTCTTCTTTTAAATACACCATACAACTGTGGCATATTTTGAAAGGTAAATAGAGAGAGGATAAGATTATCTTAGAGGAATTATGTGAATCATGTACTCAAGTATTTATCTCCTTGATCATATCGAAGACTTTTAATATTCTTTCTAGTGTGTCACTCTATTTAATTTAAAAATCCCTTACTCTTCTCAAATGCTTTTGGCTTGTACTTCAACAGGTATACATAGCTGAATCTCTAGAGAAGTTATTATTAAGGAAGAAAAAATAGGAGTAACAATCTGTGTCTTGAGAGGATATTAGATTATATACATCAACATTTATAAATTCTAATAAGTCCTGGGCTTTATGACCCAACCTATAGTGCCATAGATAATCTGGATTCATATATTGCCTTTTGCTTCAGGAGACTTGTAATCATTCATTACATGACATATCACATCAGGAATCTATGAACTATTGACTAGTTTTAAACATCCAATCATTTTGTTTTAAACAAATGGAACAATGCTTGCTCATCCTCAGTCAATAGACAACCAACTCTATCTTAGTAAGTTTTTGAGTTTGAGATCTTGACAATATACAAAAAAAAATAACGATTATTCAGTTCCATTAAGACTCTTGAAGGCATCCCGAAGTCTGCTGTCCTACAACAACAGATGCGACTTTTGTACCATTCCCTAACCTTAGGTTAGCTCTTTAGCTCTCAATTTTCCTTTTACTTATCTAAATTTGTGCACCTTTCTATATGTAAAGGAGCACACATCCAATATCTCATATCGTGGATGTGAATTCGCTAATGGACAAGCAAAAGTTAAGAATACTCGAAACTTCATCAAGTTTCATATTCTTATTGTTTGCCTTATCCGGTGCCTTTGCACATAGTAGTGAAAGCACTCCTCCCTTTCAGCTAGTTAGCCTTTATCCCTCTTCGTAACTAGTTCAGCCCATTAGGGCTTCTACCCCTACCTTTCTCAAAAACACCTCCGGACTCTCTCTTCATCTTGGTCTCACTAAGAAAGAGTTCACGTGAATTCTCCTCACTGACATTATCAGCAAGTTCATGTGGGGATTACTTACGAAGGACAAGGCAATTGCCTAGATCTAAAGACATTCTTCATATTCCTAAAGCCAGTCTGAATATGAGGAATGAATCAATATCATGGCATCAAGTATGCCACACATCAGATTATTTGACGACATAAACTATTTTTAGAGGAATTAAAGAAATTAAACAAATGGTTCTATTAATTTAGGCATGGTCTTTTATCTTGAATTAACTCCTACTATTTTTCGGTAGACTATATAACCTTCAGATATACAGAATGGAAGACATTAATAGTATCATAGTGGGGATCAGAATCTCACTAACTCATAATATGGTCTTGGGAATGGACATCACAAACCATACTATGATCAGAGAGTAGTCAACTCTTGGTACTTGTAACTCCTTGTAATATATAATCATACTTTGGCCCCCAACTCAATAATGGTCTTATGGATAGCACATCAACCCATTAAGTCTAGTCTAAGCGGTACCATCATTATGTAACAGGCACAGATTAGGATGCAGCCCTTGCCGAATTAGACACATAACCAGCTAAATTGGCCGATCTGACCAGGAATCAGCATCAATCGATCCCAAGAAGCCATTAGGCCCAACGGCTAGTTTGAAGTAGCCATTGGAAACCCACTTAACCAAGTAGGAGGGGGTTTCCAATGGCTAGTGGAGGCTTAGGAATGGCTTCGGGGATATAAATAGCGCATATGGCATTCCCACCACCATCTAACCCATTCTCACTCTTCTCTCTCTCTCTCTAATCATTCACGCTCTAACTCTCTCTTTCTCTCTCCTTTTTTTCTTCATTTGTTATTGTGGTTGGCTTTAGGGATGGCTATCTATGGTGATCGGATCGGCTCCTAAGAAGGCATCAGATGTGATCATTGTCATGACTTTGTGCCATGGGTGGCATTAGGGTGTCTTTGATAGTACCCCATGGCGTTTTGATCGGCTCCAATGGGAACATTCTAATTATTTGTTATATGCTTGTATATTGTATCATTATAACATATTGTCGTAGCCTTGTAAGTTTTACATTTGTTTGTCACACTTCCATATTTTCCCTTGGATGTATCACAAAAGAATATGAATTAGTGCATTAATAACACAAAAGTGATGGATTATTTGTGTCAAATGATGATCATGTTGGATGCAAATAATTCATCAATTTTAAGTGTTAGACATGCACAAATTCATATTGTTTTGTGACACTTACCATTATTTAAGAAAGGATAAATACGGAAGTGAGGTGAAGCGATATAGATTTTGAGTGTTGGGATCCAATATGTTTTTTTTTCTTTCAAATTGTCCCATAATTATAAGTTCATTTTCAAATATATTAACATCAAAGAACCTAAATCATGCATATTTAACCTAAATCATGTGGAAAAAGAAACAAGGAAAGAAGGATAATGCGAACCTAATATCTTGCTTTGCGGATGCTCTTTGAGATACCATGTTGTAAAATGGGGACGATTGGAGTACCCTATTGTGAGTTGTATTCAAAAGCGTATTTATTCCACTCTTAGTGTAACGACCCGCCACCCTATAATCGGAGATCCGATTACTAAATGGGTACCGAATCATTAATTTGGAACCAAACCAGGATCTAGATGAGTATGAGAAATAAATAATAAACTAAGCTAAACATTCACATCGCATTGAATTGAAAGGAAAGTGCAGGAATTAAAAGTTATTATAATGCGACTCGTCACAGCAAATAATTACATATTCCAACTGAAAAGAAATAAATAAGCGTACATGGCAGAAATAAAGATAACAACTACGTTGGGGCATACCCCGGAACAACAGCTGACGGCGCGAACTCACGGCAGCACACCCCTCGCTAAGTCTGCCTGGAACCCTTACCTGAAAACCGCAGGGGTGAGTCTCAACGAAAAGACTTAGTAGGGATCCTTCGATCCCCACCGCCCACTCGCACACCTACAAGTGTAAAACACAGTTGAAGGTACAGTGAACAAGTAAAGCAGTAATTACTACTCCTAAATCTCGATATGAATCACATGCATTCGAAATATATTTAACATGCATATTTCTAATAACCAATCTACCAGGGAACCTACAACCAGTGTCTCGTCGAAACACGCCAACCACACAAACGAAGGTGGGAAACACTGACCCGTTGAGACCAAACAGTAACCCCTCAGATAGCACGCTAGCTACTCCGCCCCAATTGGCTCAGGTGGTTACTCCTTCCCCCAGTACGAGTGACACTCCACATGTACCACACCCACACCGGTACTAGCTAACCCTAGGGTCCACCAGGTGACCCTCTCTCACTAGGCGTCACCCCGCCACACCCACACCGGCGTTGTGCTCCACCCACACCAGCACAGGGTGATAAAGCGCTACAACTGTCACTCTAGGTCCACAGTCGCACGAAACAGCACACGGTGCGATCCAGTCACATAGAATCATCATCCTCGAGTATAATTAAAGCATGCATTTAACTAAACTATTTAATAGTGTAAACATATTTTAATAGTATGAATTAGTGTGATTCTGTCTTGAATCGCGTCGCCCAAGGCCGACGCCATTCAAGTCTCATGAACTGGTTCACAGAAACTCGGCCACAGAACCTGGCGTAAAACGCGTCGCCATTAAATAGCCGCCTTTTGAAAGGCGTCGCTGTCCCTCGTCGCCTGTTAGCGACCGAAAACAGGGACAGGCCATGGGGTGATTTCCACTAAAACGCGTCGTTGATGCAAGTTGCCTATTGAAAAGGCGTCGCTGTCTCTGGACGCCTATCAGTCCGGGGACAGGGTCTGTTATTGGGTTAAATCGCGTCGTGGGTGGGCGCCGCCTTTCTAAAAGGCGTCACTTCACCTCGACGCCATTTAGCCCCGACAGACAGGTTCTCCCCTACGTTTCCTCCAATCCTCGAGGTGGGATTTCTCCCCTAAAATGCATAGAAAAGGGGCACAAAACAAAAAGGGGAAGGAGGAGAACCTAACTACCCATTAGAACACCCAATTTCTCATACATGCACTTAGCGTTTTCACCCCAAAAAGCACCCCAAAACATGCTTCAAACGCGAGAAAACATGGTTTCAAACAATAATGCACTGAGAATCATCACCCTACCGGTTACTTGAACTCCTCCAAGCTCCAAGCCGCCCACCCGTCTCGCCCCACGCCGCCACCGGTACCGCTGAGGTCGTCGTTACTCCACCGGGACGTCGGCCACCATCCGGAGAGAAAACGCCGCGGAGGAGGTGGTGGTGGTAGTGGTGGGAGTTAGGAGGTCGATGGAGTGGAGGGAGAGATGAAATGGTGGGAGGAAAAGAGGGAGGGGAAGGAGGCGTCGCCGGAATCGCCGGAGGAAGGGAGGAGAGAGAGAGGGAAGGAAGAAATGAGGGAAAGGAAGGAGGGTTCGCGGGGTAACAAGAAACTGGATAAAACGCGTCGTGCTGTGCGGACGCCTATCAGTTGACATGACGGGCCGTATTGACAGAACTCTGAAACGCGTCACCTACCCAGGACGCCGTTCAGACGACAAGACCGGCACCGTACACTGACAACCCAGAGTCGCAGTCTGAATGGCGTCGTCCATAGCGGACGCCGTTCAGATGACACGACAGGGCCGTACTCTCGCGACCCAAGGCCAGCCCACGTGGCACTCACGTGGCACAATCTAAAACGCGTCTGCAATGTTGGACGCCGTTTAAACTGCGTCAAGCAAGCTCGATGCGAAACAGAACAGAGTCTCAGCCCCATCAGGGCCTGAACTATAGGGTCCGACCCCGAAAACTGACCCGATAATCGGATCCGAAAACCTCAGTCCTTACACTTAGATACAAGCAACTATAAGGGTACTCTTATCATCCACATTTTTCAACAGATTATATCTCAGATATCGTCTACAAAGAAGGATATCAAATTTTGGGTATGATTCTTTTTCTTATTTCTTTTTCCACATGCTTTAGGTTAAATATCCATGGTTTATGTTTTTTGATGCTAATATATTTGAAAATGATTGAGAGCTATTATGTTGTCTGCTAAAACTACCATAATTTGGTGAATATTTTTTTATCTTTTAGAACTTTGTCATACTTTTAAAATTTTTTATAGATATTTTATAAAAATCAAATAAAGGGGGATCGGACGAGATCAGTTCGAATTAGTCTGGGATCAGATCGGATCAATATGATCGGGCTGATCTGTACCCAAACCCCGTTCCTTCTCACGTTGCTTGCAAAGCATGCCACAAGTGAACAATGAATCTTCTAGAATTCTAAGGATTGGCCATCCACAAGGATTAACAAAGCTAGAAATCCCTAGTTTGGTCAAAACATGTTAATACAGCCAATTGGATTGTGAGGATTGGATTCCTACCACAATGGATAAAAGGTGAAACTAAAGTCAAACCTTCTGGTAGGCACCTATATGCAAATCGATACCTTGGCAGAGTTTGACTTCTATGAATGTGTCTCCAATGCAGGCAAAGTTCACCACACTTACAGATGATGGAGTTGCAAATGACAAGCAATATCTTAGTTGATCATATAAAAGCATGGAATTTCGGGTCGGGTCGGGTCCAGGACCCGTTGATCCCGATTCGATATGATATAGATCGGCCAATCCTTATAAAGTAGGGCCGATCCTGATCGGCCCTAATAAAAAAATAAAAAATAAATAGATGTACACATATTATTCAATGAATGTACAATAGAAATGAATGCAAATCATACACATTCATAAAAAATGAACATTAAAGACGAATAACTCGCTAATAATTATTATTGTGCACTAATCAAAGAAGACATATTATAAAGTTTTTAACATGAAATTAATGAAACATACCTTACAAAGATCATATTTGTGATCCTTCATCATCTGGCTCATAAGTTTGAACTAGCGGCCCATAATATGTCAGCATATATGTTAGATACCCATAGCCAAACATGGAGCTAGCGAGGTCTTCAAATATCCTTTGAATACGTCAAGGTGTCTTTGCTTGTTAGTTTGAACTTTCTCCTGATTGTACTAGAGGGACATAAATGCATATTGAATAGGTGGATGTCCATAGTATCCCTCAGTAGTGCTACAGATGTCTGAATGCGGTAATGTAGAGGGATAAAAAATGGGCGGATAAGAAGATCTATATTCTCAACTGGGCTAATTATATCCTGCATGTCTTTGTTGCCTTCATATCCTCCTTTTGTCCTTATCTTTGGCCTTGGCTTTCTTCAGAATGACTTAGACGTGCGGAGTAACCTTCGTATCCTGAATAACTGCTCCCAAGTCCATAACCTCCTGATAGTACAACAGCAGTAGTAGCAACAATACTATATGTTGGGTTTGTTGTGTCGGATCCAAGGGAAACGCAGCGGAAAATAAAAATTGGATCCGTTCCGTTTGGTTTACAAAAAACTAAACAATAAATCGTATTTACCTTGCGTAGATTCGAATCCACGTTCGTCTGGTTCCGTCGGTGTGATGCCGCAAGCTGCGCAGGTACCCGACCTCTAGCGATATCCACATGGTCTTCCTCTCGATGGATCGTCCTCACTTCCTCACTCGGTGCAGCGTCCGTGGATCCCGTCTGGCTGTGCGTAATCCTCCACGACATGTGATATCAGAATTCCCATCGGACGGGATGCGGAGCAGGTAGGAGTCGAAGTGGAGCCTCCGGGGGGCTCGGCCTTTGAAGGGGGCACCCAGGAGAGAGAGAGGAGAGAGGGGGGCGGCTAGGTCTGCTCTAGGTTGTTGGCCCCAGTGTGCGAAGCGATTCTTTTATAATATGTGGCTTTGCAATTTTTCGGAAAAATCCACACTTATCCGAAATCCAGTCAAAATATTCATCGACTTGAAAACCTTTTATGTGTGACCCTCTAGGCCCAAATATCAGTCCAGTTAATGACCAATTAAGTCCAGTAACCTTTTACGGACCCACTGAATTAATTAATATTCTTATATTAATTAATTAGCCAAATTTAATGTCCCACAATAATTCGGATGGGCTTTCGATCACGTTGGGTGCCAAGAAACACCGTGTAATCCTAGAAGGCATTGGGATTTATGCAACCCACTATGGGAACCTTTCCATCATCGGTTACCGAGCGAATATAATCCTTCATTCGTGTAATATTCTCGAATCGACCTAGGGTATGGTTTACCGTCAAACCCTAGCCAGTTGATTCACTGGAATCAGATGCCACTAATCTATATCAGATAACTCTTTATCTGATACAGAGTCCGCCCTGGCCAGAGACTTAAGCGCATCATTTATGGAACATTCTCTCTCCTATTGCCGAGAGCGAATGATTATGTATTGAACACACAATCACCTTCAAGGGCATCTCCCTAAACCCGATCACTTGACTTATAGATAACCCATGGTTAGGGATTCGTTAATTAAGGTCAAAGTTCTGAGACCTACCAACAAAGTATCCTTGGTGTCTCAGGTCAAAAGACCATTCACGCAACCGTGACAAAAGAGTCGAGCTGGTTAACAGTTAGGTAGATACCATCTAGGGATTCTAGGTCGAATAAGTTCAGTGAACTCATTCATCAATGGGCACCTACAAGTCCATCATAGTGTTTCCACACAAGTGACTTATAGGATCAGTCACCCTCATCATATGAGATGAAGAAACTTGTACTAGTCTATCCGGATGTTTGATGTCCTTCTCAAACATCTTCCGATTAGGAACAATTAAGAGCATGAGTTTATAAGTCTTCGGTCCCGTAATTATGATATCATCGTAATCCGAAGGCTATTGTCCATGTACATGGACTTCATGGTGATATTATAAATATAGATCGAGTTAATTACACAATGAATTATTGCCATTAAAGTAATAAACTGAACAATACATAGTATCGGATTGGCTTTCGAGCCACCTAATACTAACACCATCACCATCCCCATCCCTATCATCATCATAATCATCTGATGTTCCTGAGTGGAGTCATCACTCCCCACTTGGCCTATTTTCTTCAGCCGCCTTCTATTATGCATGTAGATTTTTTTTCTCTGCCTCGTACATACTAGCCAAATGAGGTGGTAAGATTGGGGTGTCCTTAAGTATCTCTCTAGTCTGGTAAACTCTAGTTGTGTCTCCTCCTTATTCTTCTTCCGACGACCCCACTCACTATTTAGACCTTCCTTTTGATGTATTTTTACTTTTCCTGCTAGATGGCTGCAATGAAGTTCTCGCTGGGTCTTTGTCCTTTCTTCTATGTGGATCTATGAATAGCTGATCTCCTGAGTGCTAGCTGAGAAGCAGAAAGTCTAGCAATGTCTAGTAGTGTGGCCGACTTTCGACGTTTTTGATGAACATATGCACCTTCTTCGTCTACTACTTGAAATTCAAGATCTCGAATAACTACTCCATCCAATTCACTTCCTGTCCAACTCCGATGCTGATGATTAAACTCAGGCTAAGTATCTCTAGCTGGTCTAGTCTCCACCCAAGCATGTAATAGGTGTTCTTCATCCAATAGTTCATCAACATCAATCTGATGTAGAGGCTCATCAACTGGTCTACCAGCAAACTCCATGAATCTTTGTCGTTCAAGTCTCTGCCTTTCTTAAATTTGTCTTATCCGTAGTTGCATATTGTAGTGACAATACACTAGCTTATCCAACCAAGAAATAGCCAATCTATTATAAATCTTCATATAAATGAGACTTAATGGACTTCAGTTTCTATCATATTGGTTAGAAGAAGTGGTTTGACTGAACACTGTCACTACAGTATACGCCAAAGGGTTTGTTTCAGCTTCCTATAATTAATCTGGACTTCACCTCCTATTCATGATGTCTTTACTCTGCCATATTCCTATAAGATAAAAAGATACAAATAAGTTCAATTAGGACTAATCACATGCAATTAATGCATAAATCTGTGCAGTCATATTCGAATAAGTTCAAATAAGTGTTCGACATACTCAATTGAACTCTAGGAACACTAATTATATAAAAATCCTAATTTTAAACCTCTAAGTAGGATTAATTTTGAGTAATTAGCGCTAATGATGTACAATTAATGCACAAATTTGTGCAATTATGTTCTAATAAGTTCAATAGAGTATTTAGCACACTCAATTAAATCCAAATTACACTAATCATACAAAAGTCCTAACTTTTAACCCCTAATTAGGTTTAATTAGAGCTAATGGCGTGTAATTAATGTGCAAAACTGTACAATTAGGTTCTAATAAGTTCAATTGAGTGTTTCACACACTCAATTGAATCTTAATTACACGAATTATGTAAAACTCTAATTTTTAACCCTTAATGACGATTAATTTTAACTAATTAACGTTAATCACGTGCAATTAATGCACGAATCTGTGCAATCAAGTTCTAATAAGTTTAATTGAGTGTTTAATGTTAGTATTAGATGGTCTCAAAGTCAATCCGATATTATGTATTTATTCAGATTATTAATAAGTGGCAATAATTCATTGTGTATAATTAATTCGATCTGTGTTTATTGTATCACGATGAAGTCCATGAACATGTGCAACAGTCTTCGGATTATGATGAGATCATAATTACGGGACCGAAGACTTATAAACACATGTTCTTAATTGTTCCTAGTCATAAGATGTTTGAGATAGGACATCGAATATCCGGATAGACTAGTATAGGTTACTTCAGCTCATATGATGAGGGTGACTGATCCCATAAGTCACTTGTGTGGAGACACTATGCTGGACCTATAGGTGCTCATTGGTGAATGAGTTCACTGAACTGATCCGACTATGAATCGCTGGATGGTAATCACCTTACTGTTAACCAGCTCGATTCATTTGTCACGGTTGTGTGGATGATCTTTGGACCTGAGACTCCAAAGATATCTTGTTGGTAGGTTTCTGAGCTTTGACCTTGATGAACGAATCCCTAACCATGGGTTATCAATAAGTCAAGCGATCGGATTCAGGGAAATGCCCTCGAAGGTAATTGTGTGTTCAATACGGGATCATCCGCTCTCGGTAGTTTGAGAGAGAATGTTCCGGGAATGATGCGCTTAAAGTCCCTGGCTAGGGCGGACTCTGTAATCGATAAGGAGTTATCGGATTCAGATTAGCGGCATCTGATTCAAGTGAATCGACCAAATAGGGTTTAACAGTAAATCATGCCCTAGGTCGATTTGGGAACATTGTACGGATGAAGGATTATATCCGCGCGCTAACCGATGACAGAAAGGTTCCAATAGAGGGTTGCGATAACCCCAGTGCCATCCAGGATCACGCGATGTTGCTTGGCATCCAACGTGATCGGCAGTCCGTCCGAATTTATTGTGGGACATTAAATTCGACTGATTAATTGAATATAAGGATATTAATTAATTCAGTGGGTCAGTAAATGGTTACTGGACTTAATGGGCTATTAACTGGACTGGTATTTGGGCCTAGAGGGTCACACGCAAATGGTTTTCAAGTCGATGGATAATCCGACAAGATTTCAGATAAGTCTGGGTTTTTATGAAAAACCGCAAACTGACTTATTATAAAAGAATGGATTCTACGTCCGGGGCCAGCAACCCTGACCTAGCCGTCATTCGTTCTTTCTCTCTTTCTCTCTCTTCTGGGCGTGCGATTCTCGACTGCTCCGCCTTCCGTCCGACGGGAGAATCAGAATCCGCATGTCGCGGCGGATTACGCGCAGCCAGACGGGATCTACGAATGCCGCAGCGAGCGAGGAAACGAGGACGATCCATCGCGAGGAGAACCGCGTGGATACCGCTAGAGGTCGGGCATCTGCGCGACTTGCGGCATCGCTCCGACGGAACCGGAAAACGAACGTGGATTCGAATCCGCGCAAGGTGAACTCGATTTTCTCCGGTTTTATTTTAACGATCGAAACGGGATGGATCTAATCCCGAACATATTATTCCGCTGCGTTTTTCGGTCGGATCCCGACACAACGATCCCAACAGTGGTATCAGAGCCATATTTCACTGTGTTTTCGCCGTTTCGATCTCTAAAATTGTGGTTTTAGAATTTAAATACATGTTGGTAATTATGTTCTTGAAAGATTTATAATCATTAGATGATTACTGCGATGAGATCGCGATTTAAATCTGAAGAAAATATT
The DNA here is from genome assembly GCA_030544215.1 of Zantedeschia hybrid cultivar. Taxonomy (NCBI): domain Eukaryota; kingdom Viridiplantae; phylum Streptophyta; class Magnoliopsida; order Alismatales; family Araceae; genus Zantedeschia; species Zantedeschia hybrid cultivar. The sequence goes on along the minus strand of JARZZO010000013.1, from coordinate 4,347,301 downwards.
ATTTTTGGGGTTTTTCGTCGTGTTCTTCGTTGGACGAAGAACATAGTATTTTTGATAAGATCGGATCCATAAAGATGGATCTTAAGGGGTTTTAATCACTGTAAATCATGCCCGCTGACCCTGGACGAATTGTTGGTGGCATGGGAAGCCGTGGAAGAACGGCCATGGACCTTCTTCTTCCTCTCCACGCGTTTGAGAAACCTGCAAAACAGAGTTTTTTGGAGGAAAAGGGAAGGCGAATAAACCCCTTTATGGAGCACCTCCAGGGCCACCGCCGGTCGCCGGACCTCGCCGGCGGTAAGGGCTTCGCCGGCGGCAAGGCGCGGTCCCCGGCCGCCACCGGGATCGGCGCCGGAGAAGACCCCAAAAGGGGGACGGCGCCGTCGGGTTCCCTGTTGTGCAGGGAACCCTCGGGCTGCCCGGCCGAGCGGCTAGGGTTTCCCTAGCCACCGACCGGCCCGGCCCGGCTGGACCCTGGCCCGGGCCAGAGGACCGAGCCAGGGCCAGCCAGGGGCCGGACCAGGCCTGCGGGCCTGGGTCCGGGCCCCTGGCTGAGCCCTGGCCCGGCCCTGGCTCGAGCCAAGGGCTCAACAGGGCTGAGCCCTTTAAGGGCCCCAGTTGATTTATTATTATTTTTTTATTTTATTGAATTAATCAATAAATTGATTTAATAATTAACTGTAAAATATAATTTTACTGTTTGTTATTTAATTCAATTTTCTGATTGGGTCTTAATTAAGGTTTATTTTTTTAATTAATTAACAAAAGTTGTTAATTTAATTAATTCTAAATGTTAGACTAAACCTTATGTAATCTAATTGTTAGATTAACCCCAAATTATTTGAATTGTTCAAATTGAGCATAGAATATTTCTAAACCCATTATTTTTGGGTTTTATGCACATTTGATGTGTAGTAATTGGTTATTTAAAATTTGATTGGTTTGCTTGTTTAAATAATGATTTAGATAGAGTTAATTATTAGTTAAGTGTTAAATTAATAATTAACTTTAATTTAACTAATTTAAGAGTTAGATTAGTGGTTAATAATTATTAGTCTAAGTGTTAGATTATTAATTATTAAATTCATATAATTGTTAATTAATTAGAGTTAGTTATTAATTTAAGTATTAAAATAATAATTAATTTTAATTGACTAATTTAAGTGTTAAATTAGTAGTTATTTGTTAATTGGTGTTAATTGTAATTTAATTATTAAATTAATAATTCATTTTAATTAACTAATCTAACGGTTAAATTAGAAGTTATTAATTAATTAGTGTTAATTATTGGTTTAATAATTAAATTAGTAATTAACATTAATTGACTAATCTAAATGTTAGATTAATAGTTAATAATTAATTAGTATTGATTATTAATTTAAGTGTTAAATTATTAATTAACTTTAATGGACTAATCTAAAGAGTTAGATTACTTATTAGTTATTAATAGTCTAATTGTTAAATTATTAATATTATTTAATTTAAGTCTTAGATTGTTTTATTTTTCGAAATGTTCTAATTTGCATGGAATAAATCTAGAAATTATTAATTGTAGAGTGTGTGCACATGTAATGTGTATTTTTATATGCTTTTAAATTTATTTTAATTATATGTTAAGATAATAAAATAAGTTTTTGAAATTCAAATGCCAATTTGATTGGAACCTAGCTTTGTGAAAGCTAAAATTATTTATTTTGAAAACTCTTTTATTTTAGCCATGTGATGCACTTATCATGTGTGGAATGGTTAAAACGTACCGTGATCATGGATATGTATTTTTAATATTATTCATGTGATGAATGATGTATGTGGATCGTAGATGTTTGAATGGGTATTTATTAATTATTAATAAATAGAGGTCTGCGTACCTCTCTCTCTCTCATACTTCTACCTCCCTCTCTCTTGTACTCGTCATAAGGCCTTCTTCAATTTACATGTAATTTTAGAATTAATTGTAATATGATCGAGGCAACCGAGGAAGGAGCGAGGATGATCCACAGTTGCAACTAGGAAGGCGAAAAGATGGAGATCTTTTACCTTTGTATTTGGAAGATTGTCTAATGTAATAGTTATGTTAGATTTTGTGTGTGTTTTTGACTGTTGGCTTTATGTCAGATTTTGTGTGTATGTTTGACTGTTGGCTCCAGTCAAACCCACTGTACTATCCATGACCACTTATGACATGTATGAGATGCATTATTTTAATTTTAATTATGAATCATAGTAGGTATAATATTTAGTAAATATATATGATATATTTATATGCTATTACCTTAGAGAGACTAAGATAAAAGTTATCTAAAAATTCTCGCTAAATTCTAAGCCGTAACGTGAGTAGTTAAGAATTTATCGCGTGGTCCTCCATCATCATAGTCATAGGATTCAAATTACCTTAGGTAGGTTTGTTGTGCTATCCACAAGACCTGTCTAAATATAAGGAGAGGCTATGGCTATAGCATTAGATGATCGGAATAGAGGAACCATGTAGCCTTGTTGTACTATCTACAAGGGTTGCATGCAAATCTATGATCGTCATGTAATAATGGTAATGCTTAGACCAGAATTAACGGTTTGTTGTGCTATCCACAAGGCCGTTAAATCTTTGGAGATTGAAGATAAGATCAGATATTGCAAGGAGTTGCAAGTTCCATGAGTTGGGTACTCTTTGATTGCATTACAGCTTGTTGTGCTATCCACAAGACTGTAGTGTAAGTTATTGAGATTCTGATCCCCACTAGGAGACTGTCGGCGTCTCCCGTTCTATATATCTAATGATTATATAGTCCGTCGAAAATTACTGGGAGTTAAACCTTGATTAAAAGTCCATATCATATTTTATATTTAATAATTGAACATCTGCTAAAACAAATTTTATTCATCTCCTGTAGGGAATTATGTTGTCGAATAACCTACTCCGTGGTATACTTGATACCAATCTTTTGACTGACCTGAACTACTCAAATTGGCTCAGAAACCTGAAGACTGTCTTTAGAACTGAGCACATTGCCTATATCCTTGGAGTTGATCCTCCTGCTGAACCGGCATTATATATCCTTGAGGCAGAGATGATCACATATGATAAATGGAAGAAGGACAATGGCAAAAGAGTAGTAAATGATGACTACTTCTACTGTAAGCAAAATGGTCACTAGAAGAAGAATTGCAAGGAGTTCCTTAACAATAAAGCTCATGGAAATGTGAAGCTGTCAAAAGTTTCAGATATCTATATAATAGATATCAACTTGTCAGTTAGAGATTCCACATCTTGGGTATTAGATACCATATGTACTTCTCATATCTGCCATGATGTGCAGATGCTGACAAGTAAGCGCAAGCTGAGAAAAGGCGAGGTGGAACTGAGGCTAGGAAACGGCGCAAAAGTTGCGGCGGTTGCTGTAGGGACAACAAACCTCAGTATTCCGTCAGGAGACGTCTTATCATTGAAAGATTATTATTATATTCCTAACATAATAAAGAACATCATATCAGTATCTTATTTGGATAAGATAGGATATAGGTTGATTATTGACAACAAAAGTTGGTCGATTTATTATGGTAATAAATCAATAGCTTCGGCACCTTTAGTTAACGGTCTATATATATTAGATATTTCTTATTACAATCTGCACATTGATAATGCTCTTAAGAAGAGCAAGAATTGTGTGAACCAAACCTACATGTGGCATTATAGACTTGGACACATTGGTGAAAGCAGGTTGCAAAAGTTGCATAAACATGGTTGTTTAACTGCATTCGATTATGAATCGTTTGCACAATGTGAGTCATGTCTTATGGGAAAAATGGCAAAATCTTGATCTACTGCATATGAAGAACGTGCCAAAGATGTTTTGGAACTAATACATTTAGATGTATGTGGTCCAATGTCCACCCAAGCCAAATATGACTTTTTGTACTTCATCATGTTCATCGACGACTTCTCAAGATTCGGCTATGTGTACTTAACGAAGTACAAGTCGAAAGCGTTTGAGAAGTTCAGGAGATTCAAGAATGAGGTAGAGAAGCAGTCATGAAAGAGTATTAAGGCTCTTCGATCAGATCGATGAGGAGAATACTTGAGTACTAATTTCACACAATTCTTAAAGGATAATGGTATGCTTTTTTAGCTGACCCCTCCATATACACTACAAATGAATGGTGTATCTGAAAGGAGGAATCGCACCTTGTTAGACATGGTGCGATCCATGATGAGATTTTCGAGATTACAAGTGTCCCTCAGGGGTATGCTCTAGAGTCAGCAACATACCTACTAAACAGAGTACCTAACAAGTATGTGACCTCTACTCCATATGAGATATGGAAAGGCAAAAAATCAGAATTTAAATATGTTAAAGTCTGAGGTTGTCCTGCGCATATAAAGAGGCATGATTCAAACAAGTTTTAATCACGAACTAATAAATGAAGGTTTGTGGGATATCTAAATGAGACCTTTGGATACTATTTTTACCATCGTGGCGAACAAAAGGTGTTTGTCGTCAGAAAAGCTATCGTCTTGGAAGACGAATACCTTCTCCAGGAGGACAATGAGAGTAAAATAGTTTTGGAATAGGTTCCAGATCTCCGAACAACTGCAATATCATTAGATAAGCTATTAGTTCATGAATCTGTTCAGGTACACACAGATGAGCCTCGTAGATCTGGTAGAGTACTTAGACTACCTGAACGATATGTGGGACATATTGCTGAAGGAGAGTCTAAGGTTGAATATAATGAGGAGGATGATCCTAAAACCTACTAAGAGGCCATAGAAGGCCCAGATGCCGGAAAATGACGAGAAGCCATGAACTCTAAATTCCAGTCCATGTACACCAACCAAGTTTGGGACTTGAAAGAATTACCAGAAGGTATTGTACCCAACAGGTGCAAGTGGATCTTTAAGAGAAAGATCGGTGATGATGGACGGATCGACAGTTATAAGGTAAGGTTGGTGACAAAGAGATATCGTCAAAGATAAGGAATTGACTATGATGAAACTTTCTCACTAGTTGTCATGATAAAGTCGATCAGAGTTCTACTCGCCATAGCTGCATACTTCGATTACAAGATCTGACGATTTTTTATTTTTCAATTGGACGATTGGATGATCTAAAAAAATCTAAAAAATAAAAAATCGAACTCCAATGAATAGTACAAAACGTACCTTTTTACTGTTCATTAGAGCTCAATTTTTTATTTTTCAGATTTTTTTTAGTCATCCGATCGGATATTGTACTGTACGGACGGTTAGGAATTTTTTAAAAAATGGTTTACTTGCTACAAGATTCATGTGTGCAACAAGTATTACTCAATATTTTTACTGACAACATATCCATCGCAAGTCAATGGCTGATCACCTGGCCTTCTTCAAGCTCTTCAAATCCCTTCTACCATTTGAGTAGAAAGATGGACTGAGATTGTGCCACTCTCCTCACATTTTCTCATCTATTGTTGAATTTGAATTTTTCTCTCTTATTGTATCTAAGTTCATCATGCTCCCTTAAGAGTATGAGAGTAAGAACATGTTTGGAAATAATATTTATTACTTTTATAATCTTATATTTTTTGGATTTTGGAAAAAACTATAATTTTTAGTGATGACAGTGTCTCTAAAAACTTTATTGGGTGTCCCATTGGATTATGATTATGAGATATATTTTACTCTATTGCCCATGCTCTATAAAACAACCAGAAATTTTAAAAATTTAATATTATCATATGCCATTTAATTTCTTAACTATTTCACTTCCCTTAAACTCCACGTAGAAATAACCTGAAGATTCTTCGCAGAGAAAATCCACTCGTTTTCCTTCTCTTCCCTAAGATCTTAACGCATAAGCAAACGCGTGATTGATCATTGGGAATAGATTAGAGCATGTCAAATATTCTAACTATTGAAATTATGGAATTATTCTTTTTTAAATGCATCCTTAAATTTGCACCTCCAATAATCTAATTTTAATTTTTTATATATATCCTTATAAACTATCATATTTATATATACTTCTTGACTTCCATATATTGTCATAAATATCCCTTCCATCTTCAGATGTATTGCAATTATACTTTGCATCAAAGTGTCATGAACTCTTAATTGAATATGTCAAAACATACCATTAATTCTGATAAAGTTAGGATGCGTATGTATATATATACGCACACAAATATGAATCCTATCTATTTGAGAAACCTTGTACATACTGATCAGCTAGCCTATACTTTAAAAAATACAAATCAAATGTATACTTTTTCTTGTGAATTATTTGAAGCGCTCGTCTATGAAGTAGAGGCAGAATTGTGGTGCATTAGAAAAGTTTTTTTAATGTAAGACATGGAATTGGAGCAAATTAGGGATCGGATCGTCTATAAAATAGGGGCAGAATTAGGTGCACTAAAAATCCTTTTTTAATGTAAAATTTATACTATACTAATAAAGCATAATTTTTAATTCTGTTGATATGACAATTTTTATCTTTTCAAAAAAAATATTAAACAACTATTAGGAAAGTCATTAATGCTCATAACCATTATGATTATTCCTTTCCTTTCTCACTCCCACTTATTTCGAAACAACTCATTAATAGTAATAACTCTCATCCCACTTCTTTCGAAACAACTCATTAATAGTAATAACTTTCGTCCCACTTATTTCAAAATAACTCATTAATAGTCATAACTTTCTCTCTCTCTCAGGGACGGACGTAGGGGAACGGGGCAATGCCTCCACAAAATTGAGGAACTTCTTTTGTAATAAAAATATTATTTTTAAATTATTTATATTAGTATAAAATACTAAAAATAAATTAAAAAAATTAAAAATCATATTAATATTAAATATAAAATAATATTATTCCAATATATTTGTCTTACTCTATTTTATTAAACTTATCTTATAAAATTTGTATTTATTTTTTATCATCTTAATTTATATATATTAATAATTGTCATATTATATAGTATTTATCATGTTAATTTATATATGTTAATAATTACAATATTATATAGTATTTAATATTTATAGTCATATATAATATGTTTTAGTTATAATATATAACATCTACACTATACTAATAAAGCAGAGTTTCTAAATTTACTGATGTGGTAGTCTGAGATGTTTTTCCTAAAAAAAAAAAAATTAAGCAATTCTTAGGAAAGTCATTAATACTCACAATTAATCATTATGATTATTCTTTTTCCTTTTCACCCCTACTCATTTCAAAACAACTCACTAATAGTTAGAACTCCCACTTATTTCAAAACAACTCATCAATGGCCATAACTCTCTCTCTCTCTCTCAGGGACGAACGCAGGAGAACGGGGGTCATCTCCCCCTCCCCCTAAAAAAACAAGAACTTTTTTTATAATAAAAATATATTTTTTAAATTATTTTATATTATAAATTATTTATTTATAATAAAATACTAAAACTAAATTTAAAAAATATAATCATATTAGTATTAAATAGAAAATAATATTATTCCTATATATTTGTCTTACTCTATTTTATTAAAATTATTTAACTCATATGTTATATACTTTTTGTCGTATATTATTTATATTTATTATTTATCATGTTAATTTTTATATGTTAATAATTGCCATATTATATAATATTTAATATTTATAGTCATATATAATATTTTTTTAATTATAATATATACCATATTAATATTTGTAAGCATCTATACTATACTAATAAAATAGAGTTTTTAACCTAGTTAATATATAATATGTAATATTTATAGTCACAATATAATATTTTTTAGTTATAATATATAACATATTAATATTTTAAGTATCTATACTATACTAATAAAATAAAGTTTTTAACCTAACTAATGTAGCACTCTCATATTGTTTTCCGCAAAAAAAATATTAAATAATTCATAGGAGAAGTCATTAATGTCCATAACCATTATGATTATTTTTTATCTCTCACTACCGCTCATTTCAAAACAACTCATTATGGCCATAACTCTCACCCTCACCTATTTCAAAACAACTCATTAATAGTCATAGCTCTTTCTTCCCACCCATTTTAAGATAACTCATTAATGGTCATAACACTCTTTCTATCTCTCATGGATAGACTCAATGCAGCGGGGGCTATAGTCCCTTAAAATTGAGGAACTTCTTTGATAATAAAAATATTATTTTTAAATTATTATATTATATAAAAATACTATGAAATAAATCAAAGTTTTTAAATTATATTAATATTAAATATAAAATAATATTATTCCTAAATATTTGTCTTACTCTATTTTATTTAACTTATTTTACAAACTTATTAACTCATATGTTGTATACTTTTTTATCGTATATTATTTATATTTATATTTATTATATTATTCTATATATTAATAATTGTCATATATATAATATTTAATTTTATAGTCACATAAAATATTTTTAATTATAATATATAACATATTAATATTTTAAAATATATTAATATATACGGTAAGCCACCTAGCAAAGAAGATAACTCAAAACGCTAAAATTAAAAACATATCTTCTGTGTCTTTACTTGAAATCAATCTTTATTGACAGTACCCTCCATGAATGATCTATTTTTGAATAACAGTATTGTTAATTTCTTTTTTGCGTGGAAGTACTATGGTCGTCTAATGTATCCGAATAATATTTTACCCAATTTGCACGCTGCTATGATTTCGTCGTAGTCTTCGTACAAAATTATATTTATACTTGATTATTTACTACGTATTACTACTTTTCCTTTTATTTTTCTTTTTCAATATTACTTTGGATCTCTTGAGATCTCAATATTAAACTCGCATAGGTAGCATTGGTACAGTTTAGCATGCGAGTAAAATGCTTTCAGATTAAAACCTTATTAAGCAAAATTTAAAAATAATATTTCTCATACACAATTATCTTTATACTTAATTATTTGTTTAAAACTAAAATTTTATTAAGATAATTTAAATCAATGTAATATTTTTAATTTAAAATTAAATTTATTATATATTTTAAATAATTTCACGCCAACGCCGTTCATGGCACGAGTTTAAAACTAGTTTAAGATAAGATCAACATACACCCATGCGGCCAGGGGACACGTCAGCAATTATGGCAGTATCTCTTTTGCAATCTGTGCACTAGTTTTCCTTCTAAAGTACCGAAGCGCTTCTCTTTCGAGGTGGACCCACTTCTCCCTACGTGCGTACCAGTAGCATTGCCGGTCGCCGGTCGGGCAGGTCTCTCTTGCGGCTGTGGGCCTGCAAGACGTTCTCCCACGCTCTCGCACAGTCATGGCTTCCGACTTCAAGACGATCCCCATAATTGGTGAGTCGTCGTCCTGCTCCGTGCTCTCTTCTGCTAGCTAGAAATCGAAATAAACGACGCTGCTGCTGCTGCTGCTGCAACTGCTCATCCCTTCGTGGAGGGTGGGTGGGGGGGCCCTCTTGCTCCGTTTAAGGCGCCTTCCCTTCTTGGAATTCCTCTTTTCACCTTCCTTTTGAAGGTGATTAATTCTTGGATTGCTTAAATGGAAAAATGCATTGTAATTAGCCAGCCTGATCTTTTCTGACAGGGAGCTTGATGGGATCTCATCAGGTCTCAGGGTTGAGTTTCAAGGGGACCAAGGTTTGTGGGGTTACTTAGCAGTTGGCACAGAACACCTTCTCTTTTTCTCTTTTGAGACATTCCTTTTTATTATTATTATTGATTCTCTTTATGTCTCTTGAGGCATTGCTTTCTTGGCAAAGATTTGCATCAACAGTATGCTTCTCTCACCTCTTCCTTTGTCTTCCACACCATTCTGCATGAAAGCTTCACACCTGATTTTACCCTGGAGAATCTCTTCTTGGCTGCATGCTTCCTCCTGTAGAGGAGCAGTCCAGATTCTCATTGCCCCTGAGATTCCCAGGGAGGGAGGGACTTGTCCTTCTTTCTTAGCTCCTTGAGCTCCTCCCTCAGGTACACTTCTCTGATTGAGCTTTTAAGGTATAGTGTCATCTTGGGATTCCTTTGCATGACAAGGAACCAAGTCATTAATACATCCTCAAGCGAGTGAGAGCTTCCATTCGCTATAGGTGATTCTACGGGTAGCCGCCATATGGGAGTAGGGTCTAGTTCGTGGAATTAAACTTGTGAAATTTTTGGTCTCCGTTAGTACATGAGATGGTGATCTGCTGCAACAGGTGCTTCCTTGTCTCAATGAGGATTTTAAAAAGAGTGTCAGAAATTCAGAGGACTCATGACAAAATGAGATATTTCATTTGAAATTAATAGCTACCGTGTAAGTTGATAAATTTCCAGCATACTTTGGGGATCCACTGTCGTCAGAACATTTGCTATTGCGTATTATCACTGTACTAAAGGGTGTTGATATGTGTATGCCATGGAGCAGATCATATACATGCTTTCACCACTTTTGATCACATTCAAGACCTAGAAGCTACATTCTCTTCCAACTAAAAAAGAAATGTTTCCACCACAACCTGTATTAATGTATAATTTTATGAGCACTCTGTAGTATTCTCCATTGTTCCACAATCGTACGAAGAAGAGACAAGGAAGAGCCATGCTCATCCATCTCAAAAGGAAAAGCTTTTGTGGATTTCCACTCATAAATCTCATGTGTATTGATCCACATCTTCTACTAATACATTTAAAATCATTGCAATGCTACTGCAAGAATGAGCAACGACAAGAACCATAGTTTCTTTTAATCAAGTGAATCAGTTATCATAACTTTCATCATTGCCAGGTTAAGTACCTCTTCCTTGTACTTCTTTAGGATTTTAAAGCATACTTTATTTTTGTTGGAAAAAATAGAATAATATATCTATTCTTGGGGAGAAATGCTTAGTTTACACATGATAATATGTCTTGCAGGTTTAACTTAAGCACACCCACATACTAATATAGTTTAGCATCTAACCCTCCCCCTCAAGGTGGACCATGTATATCAAATATGCCTAGCTTGTTGCATAGAGTAGAAAAACAAGGAGAAGCAAGAGGTTTGGTAAATAAGTCAGCAAGTTCCTTTTCCAATGAAGTGAATGGAGTAGCAATCTTCTTTGATATCTTAGCCTTACGAACAAAATGATAGTGTACTTTAATATGCTTGGTCCTTTCATAGAAGACTGGATTACTGGCAATATAGATTGTAGCTTGATAGTCGCAATGCATCAACATAGGCTCAGAGTATTCAAAACCAAGATCTCGCATTAAAGATTGAAGCTACATCATCTCACAATCAGTGTGTGCCATGACTCAGTATCCGGCCTCAGTATTAGATCTTGCCACTATGTTCTGCTTCTTGCTTGGCCAGGAAACCAAGTTACCACCAATATAAGAGCAATAATATGTTGTAAATTTCTTGTCCGAAGTAGACCCAACGTAGTCTGCATTGGAGAATGCCTCTACCTAAAGATGATTGAGTTTCTTATATGACAGGTCTTTTTTGGAGATCCTTTTACATATCTTAGAATCCTCAAAATAGCCTCCCAGTGATATTGTTTGGGATTTTGCATAAACTAGCTGACCAATCCAATTGCAAAAGTAATGTCTTGTCTAGTATTTGTCGAATTAATGAGCTTACCCACCGGACGTCGATAACAGCCAACATCAGAAAAATCGTCTCCAAACTGATCCTAGAACTTAGGCCGTGGAATAATAGGAGTGTCCACAGGTTTACAGCTAAGAAGCCTGATTTCTTGTTGCAAATCCAACACATATTTTTGTTTGGAGAGAGAAATCCCATTTTTACCATGGGGTACCTCTATGCCAAGAAAATAATGTGGCCGACCAAGATCTTTTGTTACAGCCTATTTCTGTAGGTATGGTTTTACAACGACAATACCTTCTTCATCATTGCCAGTTAGGATCATGTCCTCAACATAAATAACCAGGACCAGAATACTCGTAGTGCTCCTTTTAATGAATACATAATGATTAACTTAACTGCAATGGAGTCCAATAGCCGACACAATTTGGCTAAACTTGTCAAACCAAGCTCTCGGGCTTTGTTTTAGACAATAGATTGCCTTCCGAAGTTTGCACAGTTTCGACTCCCCATGAGCAACATACCTAGGAGGTTGCTCCATGTAGATTTCCCCCTGCAAATTAATATAGAGGAAGGTATTTTTGACATCCATATGAATCATGCGCCAGTCTAGATTAGCAGCTAGGGAGAAAAGAACGTGCACAGAGCTGATACGTGCAACGGGAGAGAAGGTCTCTATTAGAATAGTCCTACATCAGAAAAGAGACAAAAGAAAACAATACTTAAATATATGGTGTCTACTTCACTCAATGCCTTAGGCTTTTGAGTTGGACGGACTAATAAGTTCAATATGGTATCAGAGCCCATGGTTGCAAAGTGGGTCATGCACCCCGTCTTTGTAGTCCACGTGACAGAGCCTAAAACTGTCTTGCATGTGAGGGGGCATGTTAGAATAGTCTCACATTAGAAAAGGGACAAAAGAAAACAACACTTAAATAGATGATGCCTACTCCACTCAAAGCCTGAAGGTTTTGAGTTGGACGGCCCAATAACTTTAGTAGTCTCAAAGTAGTTAAGACCATAAGTTTGAGTAAAATCTTTTGCAACCAGATGGGCCTTATGTCAGTCAATAGAGCCATCCAAAAGATACTTGAGAGTGAACACCCATTTGCAGGTCACGTGCACAACATCTGGAGGAGGAGTGACGAAATTCCATGTGCCACGAGAGAGAAGAGCATACATCTCCTCGTCCATGACAGCCTTCCACCAAGGATCAAATAGTGCATCATGATAAGACCTAGGAATAGAGATGGAAGAGAGAGACAATGCACAATCTCGAAAGATGGGCTGAGACAATTATAAGAGACAAAACGGGCAAGAGAATGATGAGTGGCGCCTCGAGAACCTTTGCGAAGAGGCAGCCAGGTAAAATCAGTGTCAGAAATAAAAGGTGAGATGGCCATGCGTTTACTTTTTTGGAGAGCAGGAAGGTCCAACGCAGAAGGAGGATTAGGGGGCGGATCCCCATCCGAAGGAGGAGGTGACGACAGTGAAGTTGGGGTTAACCTGCTCTGGTACCATGTTGGGAAAAATAGAATAACATATCTATTCTTGGGGAGTGATGCTCCTTATATAGAGTTTGCACATGATAACCTGTCTTCCAGGTTTAACTTAAGCACACCCACATATTAATATAGTCTAGCATCTAACACTTAATCCAGAAAATTGATTGTTAAAATAGTCTTCAGTGCCAGACAAATTAGCTCTTTCTTGTATTTATGAATATCATCGTCTTAACCATAGTCTCACTTTTGGTCGTTTTCTCATGTCCATCTGCTTGGCACATATCCAAGACTGATGATGCTCTCCAGTTTTTTCACCTACAATGTTATAGTGCTGTTTCATGAATTCTTGAGGCAATTGTATTCCCTAAGTTCAAAGTCAATCTAATGGGACATAATACCAGCTTTTGCATAAGTGAATACCTAAATTTTATCTGGTTCAAGGCGTTCTACAGCTAAGGAATTGTCAATTTTCTCGTATGTATGAATGAGGTTCAGTAAGAGTAAAAATATTTCATAATCAGAAGAAATACAAATATTTGACACCTAGTGGAAAACTTGTGTGAGCAACAAAGGACATTGAATTTGGACATGTTTCTTTACAGACTAATATTATTTTCATTGAAAGAGCTTCATTAGATGGCATATCAGGCTATCTTACCCTTATTTTTTTTGGTTGTCAACAGCAAATATAAGGAGTAAAAATTCTTCTATTAAAGTATGAGTTCTTTCTTAAAAAAATCAGTTTCAAATTATTTCAATGGCTCATAAAGTAATGTAGCCACCATGATGAAGGATAACTTAAAATTCTCAATATTTAAACACAAAGGGTTTGATTTTGAGAGCATTTCTAGCACAAATTGTTACTTTACATTGAATCTTTACATCTTGGGACCCCCCCCCCCCCCCCCCCCCAGTCATTGTCTGGTGTGTCCTGTCATACTTGAGTGCTTCCTGCATACTCGTCCCCTCTTTTCACTCTTCCATGGGCGTTGAACTAGGAAGCGCACTGTGGTGGAGTCTCAGCCTCAGGCATCTTGGGACATGTATGAAAAATTATAAATATTTGAAGAGATTTTTATCACCAGTTAAAAGAATGCTGTGAACTGTCCATATTTGTGCCAAAATCTGGTGGGTGACTGTTGACAGATTGGGGAGCTATCCTTATTACGATGCCAAATTCCTAGCTGAGGTAGTTAACTTGTAATATTCAGTAAGATGTTGTTTGGTGCACTGTAATTCAATAACCCTCCAGTTTTAAATCACCAATTTTAAAACTGGTAAAATCCAAAGGATTTTAAAACTGGCACAACTGTTTGGTTTGCCATAAAGTGCATGAAACCAGAAATCGACAGTTCGTTTGGTGTGCTGAATTCTTGGATCTCTTTACTCTAGTTTTGGAGGTAAAGTTTCCTCTCATACTTCTGAAATGTGACATGTTAATATTAATAGCACAACCACCATAAGCTTCCCCTAAAACTTTTGAAAGACATGAATTCTAACTTTTAAGGGCATTTTTTGTTGTCTACAGTTCTTATGACATGGTTGAGCAGCACAAAACCAGAGGGGGTTCCGGCGGAGAGTGAAACCCCAATTTGGGGGGGTGGGAGAGGGGGAGCAGCAGAGCATATCCCAGATGACAAGAGTCATCCAGACTGGAAACTCAAACCAACAGGTTTTGGATTCTGGTGGTCATTGGAAACCAAAACTGAGGAAAATGGACGCCACATTGGTAGGGCTGAAGGGCTGTTCATGGTTTGGTTTAGAGACAACTTTCAAGAAACCAAACCAAAGAAACTGAATTTCTTCAAATCAAACTGAATCAAATCAAAATATTTTGGTTTAGTTTGATTCATTACTGAGTTTAGGCTTTTAATGGGCGTATAGAATATAAACCTTTCTTACAAATAAAATAAATAAATTAATCAGTTAAGTTTTAACTTTAACTTTGATTGTAGGTCCTAAATGTTTATCAAAAAGATACAAATAGTGCTAAATCTTATAAAATTCGAATAAAAATGCTTAATATTAGAGATCATATGTATGATTTTATAATTCTTTTAAAGCTTTCATAAAACTTGTTTTACTTGGTTTGGTTTGGTTTCTAACTTTTGAACTGAGAAACCAAGTTATATAGTTCAGTTTGGTTTCAAACTGGACATTTTGTTTTTCACTTCAAATCGAGCCAAACAAGACCAAATTGACATATTCAGTTTGATTTTTCAGTTTTGTAGTGAAAAATAGTCTTTAGTTAGGGCAATTTAGTCTTTTTATGTGTTTCTGGTTTTTCTCTGTTTTTTTGTTTTTTTCCTGGTTTTATCCCTGTCCTTTATGTTACCAGGGGTAAACCGGTCATTGGTCATTGTAGCATATGCTACCCTATGTATAAAAGCCCCTAGTGTGCTGGTCGGCCTCGCTGTGAGACAGAGAGAGCAGCTGCACCTCTGTTTCTGCCCACCTAACTTCTATTCTTCTTCTATCTTCATGGTATCAGAGCTTGTGTGAGAAAGAAGAAGAAAAATCCTTGGGCTGTTGGCCTCTTTTCTCTTCCCAGAGATGGTTTCCTGCACCTAGAAGGGAGAAACCCTAGGAGGGGTTGTCCGGCTGTGGGAGATCAAGTAAAAAAAGGACCGGTCCCTGTTCTGTGTTCCCAGGTGTCCTGTTCTCTTCCCTCCCCTCACCGTACCCTGTCTAGGGTTGTTTTGTGGTAGACAGGAACTTCTCTGCAAGCTTCGAACCCTGCCTTGGGATTGTGGAGGGTGGAATCTTAGTCCTTCTCCACCGAAACCTGTCCAGGGCTCTTCTTGGTGACCGGTGCCGTGTTTAAGGTTTTCCTTGGTGACCGGTACCCTGTCTAGGGGCCACCAAAGTCACTGCCCTATTGTTTGTGGTGGCCGGCTACCTGTTCCTGCTGTTTGAACCCTATTTAGGGTTCTTGGAGGCCTGCCTCACTCCTTCCTTACATCGATCCCCTATTTTGGGGGTTGTTGAGAGGCCGACTTCACTTCTTCCTTGTTGCTGCATCATCCTACTTCTGTGTGTGCTTCTGAGAGGGCCCCCGAGTAGAGAGAACATGTCTGAGGTAATAGCAACTGAAGTCTCTTTCAAAGGGGACAACACGGGGGAAAATTTTCATCTTCAACTTTCCCCCGTGAAGTTGAATGATTCAAATTACTTGGACTGGGCAGCAATTATCAAGATCTTCGTCAGTGCTCGGGTAAAGGTGGGCTACATAAATGGCAAAATAACTCCACCTTCAGTGAACGATCCGAAGTGTGATGATTGGAAACACAAGGACAATATTGTGAGGACTTGATTTCTCAGTTCAGTGACATATGGGTAGTTGAAGTATATTATGAGAAAGTCTATTGCAAGACAGATTTGGCTTATACTAGAGGAGATGTATTGTGAGACGGCCAATCTAGTGGATATGTATGACATTTTGGTCACTATTCATGACACTAAACAGGGCAGTAAGACTGTGTGTGAATATAACAGGACCTTGAGAGCTTTGTGGGAGGAGCATGACACTTATACTATCTCTTATTGGTACTCTGTTGCATCACAGGAAATATTTGAAGCATATACTAGATCAGAGGGTCTTAAAAAAATTTACATGGCTTGAACACTGAATATGAAGGGTTGAGGTCTCAGATCCTCAACTTTGAAGTGATACTCTCACTTGAACAGTATTACAAGAAGATAATCACAGAGGAAAGAAGGAGAAAGACCATGCAAGCTGATGCAAGTGGGATTAGTACTGGAGAGCACTCTGCACTTGTCAGCACAAACAACAGTGGAAAAGGTGGAGATGGCACCGAGAAAGACTCAAAGAAAGGAGGGAGAAAGTGTACTCATTGTGGGCGAGAAAATCACTCTGTAGATTTTTGCTGGGAATTGCATCTAGACAAAAAACCTCTGAAGTTCAAGCAAAACCAGAAAGCCAAAGAAAATGTAGTGTCAGCCAAGCCTACAGGGTCATCCACATCTTTAGCCTTTGATGGGGGCACATCATCAGCCACTCCACGAAGTTTTGCAGGGCTGTCCACTTCTGACATAGCTAACCTTCAGTTGCTTCTATCTCAATTGTTTACCTCTACTTCCACTAGCCAGTCAGGTACTCTTGGGACAACACTTATCTTCCACACTAGTGGGAACTCGTGGATCATGAACTCAGGAGCTACTGATCGTATGATGAATACTTCCACATTGTTCACTTCCTATAGTTTGTGCTCTGGACAAGATAAAGTCACTATCGGGGATGACACCCTTGCTGCCATTGCAGGGAAAGGCAATATTCTTCTAGATGATCATCTTGTCTTGCCCTCAACCCTTCATGTCCGAAAACTACTTATTAATTTACTCTCTGTTAGCAGCTTGACAAAATCCTTAAATTGCTCAATGAGATTTTTTTCCATCTCATTATGTGTTTCATGACTTGAAGACGGGACAACCTTTTGGGAGTGGGCGTGAAATGGGAAGTCTATATCAGCTTCAGTCCAAGTATGGGGTTGCCCTTTAGTCTAGTAGTGTCAGTGTTATGTCAAACAAAATAAGAGAGATTCAGTTGTGACATCTCTGTCTAGGACATCTTTCCTTCAAATCATTAAAAATGTTGTTCCCCTCTTTATTCAATAAGGTTGACATGCAGTCTCTTGTTTGTCAAGTGTGTCACCTTGCTAAACGTTATAGAACTCAATTTCTACAGTCATTGAATAAAAGTTCTACATCTTTGAACTTGTTCATTCTGATGTATGGGGTCCCTCCTCTATTCTCTCTCTTGATGGCAATCGATATTTTGTAACGTTCATTGATGATTTTACATATTACACGTGGGTATATCCAATGAAGTCCAAGAAGGAAGTGTCACGAATGGTTCAAGTGTTTGAAAAAATAGTAGAAAATCAGTTTGAGAAAAAAAAATAAAAATGCTTTGATCAGACAATGCAAAAGATTACTTCAAAAAAATCTTAATATTTTCTTTGAGGATGAGGATATTCTTCATGAATCCTCATGCCTTTATATTTCCCAACAAAATGGGGTAGCTGAGATAAACAATAGACACCTACTTGAGACTGCTCGGGCACTACTCCTCCAGTATGGTCTTCACAAGAAATACTGGGCTAAGGTTGTCCTTACTGCTGTGTATCTCATCAACCGAATGCCTTCCCGAGTTCTTCAATTCAAGACCCTTTATTCTCTCCTCAGACTTCAACACTCACCATTTCCATTGCCATTGCGAGTGTTTGGGTGTCTATGTTTTGTTCATATTTTGGCTTCAGGTCACTAAAAATTGGATGCCAAAGCCACTAAGGTCATTTTCCTTGGTTACTCTTTTACTCAGAAGGGGTACAAATGCTATGATCCTTAGGCCAATAAGAAGTACATTATCAAAGATGTTACCTTCTCCGAACATCTCCCGTATTCTCCTTGCCTGGATGTATCTGAGGGAGAGCAATGTAGTTCCCTTCTCATTGTTGATGTGCCACATGTTGTTCCTTCCTTATCCACTACTGCTATTCCTCTTGGCAGAAGTGCCACCTTTGAGGTTCCAATCACATCAACATGATAGTGATACTACTATGACTAGAGGAAACAAAGTTTTAAAGCACTATTTCGCAAGAACAAGACCCAACAAGCCCTTGGAAAGATTTATGAGGATGCTGGGACGGAGGTTATAGAGGCTTCTCCCGCGGATCCACCAACCCAGGAAGGTAATATTGTCTTTGAGCCTGAACAACCTCTTGATTTTTTTGTTCCCTTTGACAGTTTGCAGGATAGCCTCGAGAAATCCATTGCTGTCCGAAAAGGTGTACATGAGTGCACCAAACACCCTATTTTTCGATACCTTTGCTACTCAAAATTATCTCCTTTTTATATGAGTTTTATTACTGCCTTGTCTGCTTGTTCTACTCCTCTTACCTTTGCAGAAGCTAGTAAGGATCACCGCTAGGTGCAAGCTATGGAAGAGGAAATGGATGCTCTTAGGTAGAATAATACTTGGGAGTTGGTTGACCTCCCTCAGGAGAAGAAGCTAGAGGGATCCAAATGGATGTACACTACCAAATTATGGGCAGATGGTAGTGTTGGAAGGTTCAAAGTTTGACTAGTAGCAAAAGAGTTCACTCAAACTTATGGCCTTGACTATCAAAAGACTTTTACACCAGTGACCAAACAAATTCGGTTAGAGTATTTCTATCCCTGGCAGCCCACTTCTCCTCAGAATTGTACCAACTTGACGTGAAAAATATCTTCTTGAATAGTGACCTTGCAGAGGAGGTATATATGCCATGGATTGCGGAATCGGCCGATTCTGATTCGAATCGGAATCGGCGGGTCCAGAGTCGATTTGGGGGGGAATTTACTGTTCCCCCCACCGATTTTGAAAAAAAAAAAAAAATCGACAGAAATCGGCCCGAACTGGACCAAATCGGGGCCGGACCGGCCAGATCGGCCGGTCCGGACCCGATCTGGTCCGGTACCAATCTCCCCCTTAAGGGGGGATCGGGAACCAGGCGCCAGCAGCAGAAACGCTGCTGGCGCCCCCCTTTGCCAGCCCTTCCCCACTCCCTAGCCCCTCCCCGACTCGCCGCCGCTCGCTGCCGGCCCCCCCGCCGCCGCCGACCCTCTCTCTCTCTCTCTCTCTTTTATTTTTTTTTGAGATATCGAGCAAAAGGAGGGGATTTTCATCCCGTCATCGTCGGCTGGCCGTCCGGGAGCCGCCGCCGCCGCCGCCGCTGTGGTCGCCGTCACCGCCGCCCTCGACGTCGGATTTTTCTTTCGCATTCCGATCCGAGTTTAGGTATATTTCGAATTAATTTTTTAAAATTCTAAAAAAATTAGAAATGATGTATGCTTGTGTATATTGTGTAGATCTCTTAATATTTAGGTTGAAAAAAAATTTAGCATGTTGATTAGACAAAATTCTCAAAATTAGCCCTAATTGGAGCTTTTGTATGATTAGTGTAATTAAGATTCAATTGAGTGTGCCAACCACTCAATTGAACTTGTTAGGACATAAATGTGTATTTTTTTGCATTAATTGCATGTTATTAGCGTTAATTAGTTAAAATTAATCCTAATTAGGGGTTAAAAATTAGGACTTTTGTATGATTAGTGTAATTAAGGTTCAATTGAGTGTGCCAACCACTCAATTGAACTTGTTAGGACATAAATGTGCATTTTTTTGCATTAATTGCATGTTATTAGCGTTAATTAGTTAAAATTAACCCTAATTATGGGTTAAAAATTAGGGTTTTTGTATGATTAGTGTAATTAAGGTTCAATTGAGTGTGCCAACCATTCAATTGAACTTGTTAGGACATAAATGTGCATTTTTTTACATTAATTGCCTGTTATTAGCGTTAATTAGTTAAAATTAACCCTAATTAGGGGTTAAAAATTGGGACTTTTGTATGATTAGCGTGATTAAGGTTCAATTGAGTGTGCCAACTACTCAATTGAACTTGTTAGGACATAAATGTGTATTTTTTTGCATTAATTGCATGTTATTAGTGTTAATTAGTTAAAATTAATCCTAATTAAGTGTTAAAAATTGGGGCTTTTGTATGATTAGTGTGATTAAGGTTCAATTGAGTCTGCCAACCACTCAATTGAACTTGTTACAACCTGATTGCATTTTTGTGTTTTTATGTTATGAAGGAATATGGCAGAACAGGATGTGGAACAACATGGTGCTGATCCTAGTTGGCAGCATTGCACACTAGTGGACAATGTTAGGAGGAAGGTCAAATGCAACTGGTGTGGAAAGGAGATGGGTGGTGGCATCTATCGCCTAAAAAATCATCTTGCTGGCATATCAGGAGATGTCAGTAGATGTGAGTCAGTCCCGCTGGACTTGAAGAAGATCCATGATTAATTTCCTTGCGTATTGCAGCGAGGGCACTATTTTTTTGAAGTCTGTGGATGCCTCAAACAGAATAAAGAATGCTGATTATTTGTACAGGCTAATGGATGACGTGGTAGATGAAATTGGTGAAGAAAATGTTGTGCTGATAGTCATTGACAACGAAGCAAGTTATAAAGCAGCCGGTAATTTGTTGATGCAGAAGAGACACCATTTGTACTGGGTGCCTTGTGCAGCACATTCTATTGACTTGATGATGGAGGACATAGGTAAATATCCTTTTGTTGCTGAGGTGGTACAACATGCTTCGATGATCACGGGATTTATTTATAGTCACAACAGGATTTTACATATGATGAGAGAACATACAGGTGGACGGGATCTTCTTCGTGCTGGCCCTACTAGATTTGTATCTAACTTCATTTCTTTAGAGAGCCTGAGTAAATACAAGTATCAGTTGGCCCAGTTAGTTTACTCTGACGAGTTTCTGGCACATATAGGGACATTGAGAGCCGATGCTAGAGAAGTTGCATTGGCAGTGCAATCGCTAGTTGGGGAGAGAAGTTTTTGGGATAAGGTTTCTCACTATCTGAAAGTGGTTGGGACTCTAGTACGTGTTCTGAGGTTAGTTGATGGAGATGACAAAAATGACATTGGATATTTGTATAAGGCCATAGATAGAGCAAAGGAGCAATTGAGCGAAAGCCTTCCTACTTCTCATGACAAATGGTGGAGGATCATCGATAATAGATGGGAGTCGACTCTTCATCATGATCTTCATGCTGCTGGTTAATTCTTCATCTATTTAAGTTGATTTTATGTTATTAATTTTTTTCACATTTAATTTTATAACTAATTAATATTCAATTTATATGCAGGATATTTTTTCAACCCAAGGTATCAGTATAGTGAGAGCGTGCATAATGACGGAGAGGTCCTTCGAGGCACAACTAACGTGATTACTAGAATATCAAGGAATACGAATGAAAGGATAGATACTTTAGCAGAGGTAACGTACAAAGTAGGAGTTTATGAAAATGCATGCGTCTATCATTGTAACGACCCGCCATCCTATGACCGGAGACCCGGTCACTAAATGGATGTCGGCCCATTAACTGCGGGTTCACACCCGGATCTCACACAACACATCTGGAGGAGTAAGTGCTAAACATGGCTAAATATAACAAACACACGGACTACGAGGTGAACGAGTGCGCAAAAAGAAAGATAACAATGTCCGTATACAGTCCAACAATAATTACATGTCCAACAATTAAATAAGTACAGGCAGAAGGAAAGTACAACAACATCGGGGCATATCCCGGCACTAAGACAACTGCTGGTCCGCACACCCAGAAGACACCACGCTTCCGCTGCGCCTCGAAGTCCACACCTGAAACCGCAGGGAGTGAGCCACACCAGAACTGGGCTCAGTAGGGATCATCCGATCCCCCTAAACATGCTCAATCTAACCCCAAACACGCCACATCACGCCAAGAAGCAAACGAGCACACATGCAAGGTTTCGTCCCCCTACCGGTTCTTGAACTCCGCCAAGCTCCGTGCCACCGTCCCGCCGCACCGCACACCGCCGCCGGTACCCTCGAGGACGCCGCCACTCCGCCGGGACGTCGACCGCCGTCCGGAGAAGGGAACGCCGCGAAGGAGGTGGTGGAGGTAGAGGTGAGAGGTAAGGAGGCTATGGAGTGGTTGGAAGAGGAAGAAGAGGAAGGGAAGGGGAAGAAGAGCGTCGGATAGGGCGGAGAGGGCGAAGAGAGAGAGAGTGAAGGTGAGAATGAGGGAAAGAAGGGGAGGCTCGCGGGGTCAATCCGAATCCAGCTAAAACGCGTCGATCGAGGCAGACGCTATTCAGTCTGACAGGACAGCCGTACTGACAGCGGTCTGAAACGCGTCACCCTCCACGGACGCCGTTCAGACGACAGGACAGGCCGTACTGTCAACGCTCTGGCGCCGCATCCTGACATCGCAGAGGTCACAGTCTGAATCGCGTCGACCAACATGGACGCCGTTCAGACGATGTGACCGGGGCTGTACTCTCGCGGCCCGAAACCCGCCCACGTGGCGCACACGTGGCACAACACCCAGCAGACCTAAATGGCGTCCACACAACCTGACGCCTTTTGAAAGGCGTCGAGCAGTGCTGACGCCATTCAGCCAGAAATCTCAAGGCCCTCCTCAGGGTCCAAACCAGGGGATCCAGCCCGAACCCGACCCGAATACAGAACCCGAAACTTCAGTCCTTACAATCATTAACTTATGTTATTTATATTTATTTTGTAGATGGAGAGATTTAAATTGAAGATTGACATTTATGGAGATGATGACGTCAGGGCTGCAGTAACGAGGACAACTCCATGTGAATTACATAATAAATAGTCAAATATTAAATTTAATGATGCTACCAATCTACAATGTAGACTCTACATATGATTATTGATATCGTCGTCTTTTTTTTTTTTTTTGAACAGCTGAATGGTGGATCCATATTAATTACAGACAAATTGCCACAAATCCTTTGGCGTATGTTGCTGTGCGAGTACTCTGTCAAACCACTTCTTCCAGTCAATGTGAAAGAAACTGGAGTACATTCAGTCTCATTCATACGAAGGTTTGTAACAGATTGGGGGTTTCTAGGCTGGAGAAGTTGGTGTATTGTCACTACAACATGCGTCTAAAAATCAGGCAGATTCAGGAAAGACAGAGGCTTGAAAGATAGAGATTCATGGAGTTTGCTTGCAGACCAGTTGATGAGCCTGTACATCAGATTGATATTGATGAACTGTTAGATGAAGAACACCCACTGCATTCTTGGGTGGAGAGCAGAGCAGCCAGAGATGCACAGCCTGAGTTTGATCCTCAGGATCGGAGTTGGGCAGAAGGTGAATTAGATGCAGTAGTTGCTCGAGATCCTGAATTTCAGACAACACAAGAAGGAGGTGCACTAGTTCTTCAGAGACGCCGAAAGTCAGCCACACTAGAAGACATTGCTAGAACTTCTGCCTCTCAGCTAGCACTCAGGAGATCAGCTACTCAGGTAGATCCACAAAGAAGAAAGGAGAAAGAGCCAGCGAGACCTTCATTGCAGTCATCGAGCAACAAAAAAAGAAAACAATCAAAAGGAAAGTCTAAATAACGAGTGGACCCATCAAAAGGAGAAGAAGGGACAGTTCAGCAGACTGGAGAGACACCTGAGGACACCCCAGCTTTACCACCTCACTTGGCCAGCATGTACGAGGCAAAAAGACAAACCTACAGGCGTAGAAGAAGGCGATTGAGGAAAACAAGCCAAGTGCGGAGTGATGACTCCATTGATGATGATGATGATGATGATGATGATGATGATGGAGATGGTGATGGTGATGGTGATGGCGCTACTGTTGCTGGACTATCAGGAGGTTCTGCACTTGGGAGCAGTTACACATGATACGATGATTACTCCGCACCACTGAGTCATTTTGAAGGAACTCAAGGTCAGAGACAAGGACAACAAAGGAGATTTGAAGGCCAACAGAGATAGGCATGATGTGATTGGCCACCATGGGAAGATGCACCTTCTTATCCGCCCATTTTTCATCCCCCTACACTACCATATTCAGACATCAGTAGCACTACTGAAGGATACTCTGGACCTCCACCTATACAGTACGGCATTTTTGTCCCTCCAATACAATCAGGAGAAAGTTCAAGCCAACAAGCTTACACACCTAGAGGTATTCAAAGAGGATTCGAAGACCTCGCTAGTTCCTTGTTTGGCTATGGATATGCACCATACATGTCGGCAGATTATGGCCTGCCTGCTCAAACTTATGAACCGGATGATGAAGGATCACAAATGTGATCTTTCTAAGGTATTTTTTAACAACAATGTCTTTTTTAATTAATGCACAACAAAAATTATTAATGTGACTCTTTAATGTTTATTTTTTATTGATGTACATGAATTGCATTCATTCTTATTGTACATCAATTGAATAATATCTATGTAATTTTTTCTGATTTTTTTTATTTTTTTCTGATTTTTTCCTTATTTTTTCTGATTTTTTTTTTAAAAAAAGTCCGACCGAGTCGGACCGTCCGGACTAAGTCTGGATCGGCCGACTCGGCCGATCCAGATCGGGTCGGGTCAGGATCGCCGGGTCCCGATTCCCGGTCCCGACCTGACCCGGAATTCCTTGATATATGCAGCCACCTCTTGGTATTGTTATTGGAGGAAAAGAGTGCAGATTAAAGAAGGTACTGTATAGTTTGAAGCAGTCACTTCGGGCATAGTTTGAGAGGTTCAGAATAGCTATGATCAAATATGGCTTTACACAAGGCAATGATGACCACACCTTGCTCATCAGGAGAATAGGTGGTAAGGTTATTATTTTGATTGTGTATGTAAATGCCATGATCATTACAGGTGATAAGGAAAAGGAGATTGTTGTTCTAAAGAAGAAATTAGCGAAAGAATTTGAGATTAAGGATCTGGGAAAGTTGAGATACTTTCTTGGCATTGAAGTTGCTAGATCCTCTAAAGGCATCTATGTGTTTCAATGCAAGTATGCACTGGACTTGTAGAAAGAAACAGGAAAGTTGGATTGCAGAGCAGCAGATACCCCTATTGAGGGCAATCACAAGCTAAGCCTTGCAGATGGTGAACCATTGTCTGAGTTTGAGCAAGGATCTTATCAGAGACTTGTTGGCAAGCTACTATATCTGGCTCTGACAAGACCAAATATTATTTATGTTGTCAGTGTAGTAAGTCAATTTATGCATGTTCTCAAGACCTCTCACCTTGGAGTAGTGGATAGAATCCTAAGGTACATAAAGTCGAGTCCAGGGAAGAGATTGTTGTTCTCTAGTGGCAAGCCTCTTGTGCTTGAAGGATATACATATGCTAATTGGGCTGGTTCCCAGGATGACAGGAGATCCACTACAGGATATTGCTTGTCCCTAGGAGGAAATCTTGTCACTTGGAAGAGCAAAAAACAGTCTGTATGTGCTAGGTCCAATGTAAAGGCGGAATATAGAGCTATGGTCTAATCAGTTGCTGAACTTTTATGGATACGATTGTTACTTCAGGACATTGGTATCTCTGTCAAGATGCCTATGAAACTCTACTGTGACAATAAAGCTCCCATTTAATATTGCCAACAATTCGGTTCAGTATGATAGGACAAAGCATATCGAGATTGATAAACACTTCATTCGAGAAAAGCTTGACAGTGGAGACTTGTGTCTACCATACATGAACACCGGCCAACTGCTAGCTGATGTTCTCACCAAAAGGTTGTATCGAGATCAATTTTTGAATGTAATTAGCAAGTTGGGCATGCTTAATGTCCATACTCAGCTTGAGGGAGAGTGTAGTGAAAATAGTCTTTAGTTAGGGCGGTTTAGTCTTTTTATGTGTTTGCTGATTTTTCTTTGTTTTTCTATTTTTATGGTTTTATCCTTGTCCTTTATGTTAATAGGGGTAAACTGGTCATTGTAACATATGCTGCCCTATGTATAAAAGCCCCTAGTGTGCTGGTCGGCCTCTCGGTGAGACAGAGAGAGCAGCCACACTTTTGTTTCTGCCCTCCTAACTTCTATTCTTCTTCTATCTTCAAGTTTGAACCAAATAGTGATGCCTCTATACTTGGGATAAGACAATTTTAAAGCCCAACAATTTAAAGCATACCAAACACAAGGGAAATGCTGAATACTGTTGTTTATGGCATTTTTATGGCACATCAAATCAAATGCCACCTAAGGCGTAAATTAGGCAACTAGTATTTGAATTTGAAGTAAAAAAAAAGATCAGATGAATTAATTATCTCTATGATGGAGAAATAAGTAAAACGAAGCATGCAAAAACTACATTATTAACCACATTAACTAGATGACTCTAAAGATTACCTCCGAATAACTCAGAAAACACATCAGTTCTATGATTAATCTTCTTGATAGATAACTTGTAACCTAAGTCCCAGATTTCTATCAATAGTTGGTAAAAGGCCAAATAAAAAGGAAATCAGGATCCAATGGAAGTCAACTCAAGCTAATAAAAAAAATGAAATAAGAAACTAATGGCAGTTCATCCTCCTCAATGGCACCTCTGTTTTTATTCAATCCCTAGGCCTCACTTAAGTCAGGAATCCCTCAACTCCAGATTATTTCTTAGTCCAATTCAACACATTCATAATGTTTGGGACAGAATGATGTGGTCTCATTCTCTCTGCAATCCCTTCTTTTTCCTTCTTTTTTATTTGTGAAGGTGGATGTTGGATGTTTGTTAATTTCAAGGATACATTCACTTTACATGGTCATTCACCATTTATTTTTAGGAATACTTTTTATTTGTTCTGTTCATATAATATTTGTATAACCATGTTAAATTTTGGTGAATTTTAAAGTTCTTTTAACATTTATTTATGGTGGGTTTCTGATCTTTCTTTTCTGTGTAGATATCAGTCCTCTCTTAGACAAATGTGATGACCCGAACATGGAAGAAGACCCCGGTGTGCAAGAAGTTGTGCAGCTGTTGGATCAGGCTTGCAAAGAGGCGGGGTTCTTTTATGTGGTTCGTGATAGTGGCTACTGATGCTACCATAGTGCTGAAATAACACACAACCTGTATTTCTAATTATGCTCTGTGCTATAGTTGCTTCCATGGAATTTTGAGTTAACTGGAAACGCAGGAGAAATTTGGAGCCAAAGAAAGGAAGAACCTGCTAATTACCATCTGGCAGTTTCTTCATTTATCTTGAACAAAATTGCATCAACCTGGTTTCTCATGTACCTAGTTCCCTGTATCAAAGTACATGCAATCCTAGTTACTAAAATGAAATATTGAAATTGTTCCGTCTTTCATAGAAGTTGTGGAAACTTGACTACTTCGTAGCATTACCAAGGGGATATAAGTTTAACTTATGAAGAGAGAAATTTTCCTCCTTTTTCCTCACTGGGTTGCTGCTCATTTATCCAAGCTTTCGACTTCCATCCTCATGGAGGAGAAACTTTGACAGGAATAATAGGGGCTAGAAAAAGGGGGGCAACGCCCAAAACTTCGGTATCATTTGATCCCAAAATGCTGTCAAATAATATCAAAAAGAGACTAAGTTAAAAACAGAAAAACACATGGACAGCAGAAGTTCTTATCTAGCATTGATCATATTTTAACCATCATTTGGAGTGTATGCTCTGTTCTTTCACATGACAAAGTAGTTAAAGATAGGCTAGTGTAATAGGCATTTAAAAATCCCAATGAACTTTGCATCATTCCCATTTATTTTTCTTCTTTTGGATCAAACCGGAAAATCTTAAGCTAAAGTTTTTGAAAATTAGATCGATTCTTTGTGCATTTGTTCTGAATGAACCTTATTTTTCTGAAAGAAATTAACTTAGCCAATCAATTATGGATTAGCAATCAACATTGTCCAGGGAAATTGAATGCATGTTGTTTTATTGAAGAAAGTATCTGTACTATGTAATTTATTTTGGATTGATTGTAGATTCTTTACCTTAACAGAGGGGTCATGGAATTTCTGATTCCCTTGTGAAACAAGTTAAGGATGTGACATGCAGATTTTTTGAACTGCCCTATGATGAGAAGGTGAAAGTTAAGATGTCTCCAGCAACTGGTTTCAGGTTTGCATATGCAAATTCATTTGCTATTATGGTGCATTTCCTTTCTTGGTTAGCAGCAATCTTAAATTTATAATGAACTGCCTCTTCATAAAACTGTTTTCTGACCAGGGGATACCAGAGAATTGGAGAGAACATAACAAAGGACAAACCTGACATGCATGAAGCTATAGATGTATGTCCAAAATTTTCCTGTTTTATTGCTGCCAACAGTAAATATGTTGTGTAGATTTATTAATCTCTTTGCTGCCCTTTGCTTGCCCCTATTTTATTGTCTTAGTGCTATAGAGAGGTGAGACCCGGGATGTATGGAGTTCTTGGGAAAACCATGGAGGGCACGAATTTATGGTATGCTGACTTTGTTTTCTTGATCA
Source organism: Zantedeschia hybrid cultivar (assembly GCA_030544215.1). Lineage (NCBI taxonomy): Eukaryota > Viridiplantae > Streptophyta > Magnoliopsida > Alismatales > Araceae > Zantedeschia > Zantedeschia hybrid cultivar. The sequence continues at coordinate 4,318,397 of JARZZO010000013.1, read as the reverse complement.
TATATACATATGGATATAAAAAACAGTTGCTTTTGTTGAGCCATTATTTCATAATTACGTTAGGATGATAGTCGATTCTTGTTTTTGGTACTACATTCTGCAATCCAAGTATGGGGTGGGTAACCTTCTGTTCCCTAATTCTTGGAATAATAGGAGGCTTGCAGTGTAGTGGTTCCACTAGTGCACTGATGGATCTTTGGTTGATGGTCAGATGTGGGCACGGAATTCCAGGTCAGGTCGGGACCGGGAATCGGGACCCGGCGATCCCGACCCGATCCGATCTGGATCGGCCGAGTCGGCCGGTCCAGACTAAGTCCAGCCGGTCCGACTCGGCCGGATTTTTTTTATAAAAAAAATCAGAAAAAATAGAAAAAATAAGGAAAAAATCAGAAAAAATTAAAAAAAATCAGAAAAAATTACATACATATTATTCAATTGATGTACAATAAGAATGAATGCAATTCATGTACATCCATAAAAAATAAACATTAAAGAGTCACATTAATAATTTTTGTTGTGCATTAATTAAAAAAGATATTGTTGTTAAAAAATACCTTAGAAAGATCACATTTGTGATCCTTCATCATCCGGTTCATAAGTTTGAGCAGGCATGCCATAATTTGCCGACATGTATGGTGCATATCCATAGCCAAACAAGGAACTAGCGAGGTCTTCGAATCATCTTTGAATAACTCTAGGTGTGTAAGTTTGTTGGCTTGAACTTTCTCCTGATTGTATTGGAGGGACAAAAATGCCGTACTGTATAGGTGGAGGTCCAGAGTATCCTTTAGTAGTGCTGCTGATGTCTGAATATGGTAGTGTAGGGGGATGAAAAATGGGCGGATAAGAAGGTGCATCTTCCCATGGTGGCCAATCACATCATGCCTGTCTCTGTTGGCCTTCAAATCCCCTTTGTTGTCCTTGTCTCTAACCTTGAGTTCCTTCAGAATGACTCGGAGGTGCGGAGTAATCATCGTATCCTGTGTAACTGCTCCCAAATGCAGAACCTCCTGATAGTCCAACAACAGTAGCGCCATCACCATCACCATCTCCATCATCATCATCATCATCATCATCATCATCATCAGTGGAGTCATCACTCCGCACTTGGCTTGTTTTCCTCAACCGCCTTCTTCTACGCCTGTAGGTTTGTCTTTCTGCCTCGTACATGCTGGCCAAGTGAGGTGGTAAAGCTGGGGTGTCCTCAGGTGTCTCTCTAGTCTGCTGAACTGTCCCTTCTTCTCCTTTTGATGGGTCCACTCGTTATTTAGACTTTCCTTTTGATTATTTTCTCTTTTTGCTGCTCGATGACTGCAATGAAGGTATCGCTGGCTCTTTCTCCTTTCTTCTTTGTGGATCCACCTGAGTAGCTGATCTCCTGAGTGCTGGCTGAGAGGCAGAAGTTCTAGCAGTGTCTTCTAGTGTGGCTGACTTTCGGCGCCTCTAAAGAACTAGTGCACCTCCTTCTTGTGTTGTCTGAAATTCAGGATCTCGAGCAACTACTGCATCTAATTCACCTTCTGCCCAACTCCGATCCTGAGGATCAAACTCAGGCTGTGCATCTCTGGCTGCTCTGCTCTCCACCCAAGAATGCAGTGGGTGTTCTTCATCTAACAGTTCATCAATATCAATCTGATGTACATGATCATCAACTAGTCTGCCAGCAAACTCCATGAATCTCTGTCTTTCAAGCCTCTGTCTTTCCTGAATCTGCCTGATTTTTAGACGCATGTTGTAGTGACAGTACACCAACTTCTCCAGCCTAGAAACCCCCAATCTGTTACGAATCTTCGTGTGAATGAGACTGAATGTACTCCAATTTCTTTCACATTGACTGGAAGAAGTGGTTTGACTGAGTACTCGCACTGCAACATACGTCAAAGGATTTGTGGCAGCTTGTCTGTAATTAATCTGGATCCACCATTCAGTTGTTCAAAAAAAAAAAGAAGACGACGATATCAATAATCATATGTAGAGTCTACATTGTAGACTGGTAGCATCATTAAATTTAATATTTGACTATTTATTATGTAATTCACCTGGAGTTGTCCTCGTTACTGCAGCCCTGACGTCATCATCTCCATAAATGCCAATCTTCAATTTAAATCTCTCCATCTACAAAATAAATATAAATAACATAAGTTAATGATAGACGCATGCATTTTCATAAACTCTTACTTTGTACGTTACCTCTGCTAAGGCATCTATCCTTTCATTCGTATTCCTTGATATTCTAGTAATCACGTTAGTTGTGCCTCGAAGGACCTCTCCGTCATTATGCACGCTCTCACTATACTGATACCTTGGGTTGAAAAAATATCCTGCATGTAAATTGAATATTAATTAGTTATAAAATTAAATGTGAAAAAAATTAATAACATAAAATCAACTTAAATAGATGAAGAATTAACCAGCAGCATGAAGATCATGATGAAGAGTCGACTCCCATCTATTATCGATGATCCTCCACCATTTGTCATGAGAAGTAGGAAGGCTTTCACTCAATTACTCCTTTGCTCTATCCATGGCCTCATATAAATATCCCATGTCATTTTTGTCATCTCCATCAACTAACCTCAGAATACGTACCAGAGGCTCAACCACTTTCAGATAGCGAGAAACCTTATCCCAAAAACTTCTCTCCCGAACTAGCGATTGCACTGCCAATGCAACTTCTCTAGCATCGGCTCTCAGTGTCCCTATATGTGCCAGAAACTCGTCAGAGTGGACTAACTGGGCCAACTGATACTTGTATTTACTCAGGCTCTCTTAAGAAATGAAGTTGGATGCAAATCTAGTAGGGCCAGCACGAAGAAGATCCCGTCCACCTGTATGTTCTCTCATCATATGTAAGATCATGTTGTGACTATAAATAAATCCCGTGATCATCTGAGCATGTTGTACCACCTCAGCAACAAAATGATCTTTACCTATATCCTCCATCATGAAATCAATAGAATGTGCTGCACAAGGCACCCAGTACAAATGGTGTCTCTTCTGCATCAACAAATTACCGGTTGCTTTATAGCTTGTTTCGTTGTCAGTGACTATCTGCACAACATTTTCTTCACCAATTTCCTCTACCACGTCATCCATTAGCCTGTACAAATAATCAACATTCTTTATTATGTTTGAGGCATCCACAGACTTCAAAAAAATAGTGCCATCGCTGCAATACGCAAGGAAATTAATCATGGATCTTCTTCAAGTCCAGCGGGACTGACTCACATCTACTGACATCTCCTGATATGCCAGCAAGATGATTTTTTAGGCGATAGATGCCACCACCCATCTCCTTTCCACACCAGTTGCATTTGACCTTCCTCCTAACATTGTCCACTAGTGTGCAATGCTGCCAACTAGGATAAGCACCATGCTGCTCCACATCCTGTTCTGCCATATTCCTGCATAACATAAAAACACAAAAATGCAATCAGGTTCTAACAAGTTCAATTGAGTGGTTGGCAGACTCAATTGAACCTTAATCACACTAATCATACAAAAGCCCCAATTTTTAACACTTAATTAGGGTTAATTTTAACTAATTAACACTAATAACATGCAATTAATGCAAAAAAATACACATTTATGTCCTAACAAGTTCAATTGAGTGGTTGGCACACTCAATTGAACCTTAATCACGCTAATCATACAAAAGTCCCAATTTTTAACCTCTAATTAGGGTTAATTTTAACTAATTAACGCTAATAACAGGCAGTTAATATAAAAAAATGCACATTTATGTCCTAACAAGTTCAATTGAGTGGTTGACACACTCAATTGAACCTTAATTACACTAATCATATAAAAACCCTAATTTTTAACCCATAATTAGGGCTAATTTTAACTAATTAACGCTAATAACATGCAATTAATGCAAAAAAATGCACATTTATGTCCTAACAAGTTCAATTGAGTGGTTGGCACACTCAATTGAACCTTAATTACACTAATCATACAAAAGCCCTAATTTTTAACTCTTAATTAGGGTTAATTTTAACTAATTAACGCTAATAACATGCAATTAATGTAAAAAAATACACATTTATGTCCTAACAAGTTCAATTGAGTGGTTGGCACACTCAATTGAACCTTAATTACACTAATCATACAAAAGCCCCAATTAGGGCTAATTTTGAGAATTTTGTCTAATCAACATGCTAATTTTTTTTTCAACCTAAATATTAAGAGATCTACACAATATACACAATCATACATAATTTCTAATTTTTTTAGAATTTTAAAAAATTAATTCGAAATATACCTAAACTCGGATCGGAATGCGAAAGAAAAATCCGACGTCGAGGGCGGCGGTGACGGCGACCACAACGGCGGCGGCGGCTCCCGGCCGGCCGGCCGACGATGACAGGATGAAAACCCCCTCCTTTTGGTCGATATCTAAAAAAAAAATAGAAAAGAGAGAGAGAGAGAGAGAGAGAGAGAGAGGAAAGAGCGGCGGCGAGCCGGGGAGGGGCTGGGGAAGGGGGGCGCCAGGCTGCCAGCAGCGTTTCTTCTGCTGGCGCTTGGTTCCCTATCCCCCCTTAAGGGGGGGGGATCGGGACCGCCCCGAACCGGACCAGATCGGGTCCGGACCGGCCAATCTGGCCGGTCCGGCCCCGATTCGAATCGGAATCGGCCGATTCCGCAAATTTATGGATGTGGGTGGCAGATCAAACATTCATTCAGATTTTGTAAAGTCATTTCCATAAACAGCTATGATAATGAAATAAGGGAAACATGCATATAATCCTTGTTCATGTATGTACGTATATACAATCTCCTTTTGACAGTTAATAGGAAACTTTCTTGTGACCAACCTTTCAGTCATCTGATCATGTGAGTCTGTGATGTGCTCACATGTTGTCGGTACATTATATACGGATTTCCTATTACCAGGTAATAGGAAAATTTCTTGTGACCAACCTTTTAGCTGTCCAATCATGTCAACACATGATCCATGATTTCTAAAGCACCAGTATCTGACTGAGGTTTGCAGATTTTGTGGCACATTCAGTGCCTTACATTCATGCTGGTCCTGGGGTTTTGACTTTTGATGAAGAAAGGAAACATCTCTTGATTCAAATTTAAACTGGGTGCATATTTTAAAAAAAGAAACAAAGTGCAGGACTGTCGGATTGAGATGGCCTATTGCCTACACTGGGTGTAATCCCACCCCAGCATGGATGGGTCCTGCCTGTGCACAGTGAGATTGGTGGGGGGAATTCCATGTGCTGCATCAATCCTGCATTCAATTGATCCTAAATTCCATGTGCTGCACCAATCCTTCATTCACTTGATCTCTTTATTTGTCTTGATTTGGTTCCTGTTACGTACCTCTATGTTCAATGGTGGTACTTGGCATGCATCTATGTTTAGACTGGTGGTGCCTGAGAGTATCAACTCTGTTAGGGGGTGATCCATGCCTATCAAGGAGAGAGTGCAGTACATTTACATGGGTTCTACACATTTTTGCATTGTATTATGGGATGTCATATAGTGTTCTTGCAGCATGAGTATTACCGTCCTTGCTTGTTTGTGATGCACCTAGATGCTGAGTTTGAACTCCTTAGAGCACAACTACTACACTGTGATCCTCTGGCCTCTTTAGGTGCAGTTCTTGCAGAATTTATTGTAGAGGAGACCCAGTTACAACTTCTTGTGTTTTCTCGCACATCTTCGATTGACCTCTGAGAGTGTCCTTGTAGGTTTTACTTGTCTATGGTCAGTGCCTCACAGCTTTACTCGTCGCCTCATCAGCACAACCCAGTTCAGAGCATTACCGGATTTGGTTCCCTTGGTTCTACTGGGCCTACTTCTTACGCATCACGCCACTATTGTCGTCCACATGGACATGATGTCAGAATATCTTAAGTCATACGGACAGAATGCTCGGCATCCTCACCGTACAACTGCTATCATGGATCTAGCACCTTCCCCACTTACAATTTTAGTTACTCTATATCCTACTAGATTTGACTCAGCAGATCAACGGATGCTTCACTCTTTTTTGGGGAAAGTGGATGGTACCACAATTTTATAAAAAGGAGAAATACAGAAAGGTACAAGTATTCGATGCTCGATCTGGACGAGTAATGAGTCGGACCACTCCTGGTGCCGGAGTCCTTCCCAACCACGGGAGCCAACCGGACTCCTCCAGGGAGGAGATCGGCAGGGTTCTCTGGCCTTTGGACCTGCTGGGCGTGTGGTCGAAGGGGGCATGGATGGTGCTCCTGCCCATCTACGGGCCATAGATCCTATGCGGCTGTTATTGGGAAGGGGAGAGCTTCTGGGGTGGTCTTGTGCATGGACATGGTGCTGCGAGGGTTCAGGTCGAAGTGGAGGGGTTCTGTGGAAGGTGTTGTATCAGAATCTAAAGCTCTTAGCGCTGGGAGGTCGGTGATTCAAGAGGAGCATCAAGATCTAGGTGATTGATGGCAATGGATCGCCGGACGTAATTAGGGGGCTCCTAGAGGATAGGTAGCGGGGGAGCAATGGACATTTTTCCAAATCTCGGAGGTCCTTGTTGCTTGTTGTCTGTCTGTCGAGGAAGCTGTCTGAGGTACTAGAAGTAGGGATTTGGATGGGCAGAGGAGTGGTCTACAAGGCTTTGGAGTGGAAGAACCTCGCCTATACCTACCCTTTCCTTAGGGCCAGTTTCGCTTGGATCAAGCTGGTTGGAGTGCCTCACTCATGATGGAGGAAAGCTTGATTTAGGCGCTGGTGATCTCCTTTGCAGACATCATTTCCCTTATCTCCTAGGCTTCGTCGAAGGACCCTTTCTTGGCTGCCTCATTCCAGACTAGGGTGGCTACTTGGGAGAGTAGATCGGAGGTCTTAGAGACATTGGTGGATGGCTCTTGGATAGCCATTCTCGTAATGGCTTCGGAAGGGGTCGAAGTCGTCGCTGGTGTAAAGCCCCTGCTAGGGTTTTGAGGGGAGCACAGGATGGAGGTGGAAGATGACCCCGATGCACGTGCCTAATTAGGGCATTTGAATTTTTTTGAATCGGCCACCTTTTCTTGCCCCGCTTAGTGCCCGGTCTAGGTTGGGGGAGATCGGTAGTGCCAATCATGTGATCCTTTCGAGCATGCCTGAGAACTTACTCTACACCGCTCAACAACCTCTAGCCGCGATATGACCTGGGGGCTGCTGTCTTCCATGTCTGATAGAGCTAGTTATCACTACTCTTCCTTTACGGGCCGCCCCGGTCCTTTTGAAGGCGAGCTCTAGACCTTGGAGGTATAATAGGTTCGTGTACATCGCCAAGCGAAGGGGTAGAGGATGAGCCTATGTTTTTAGGGGTTGAGCTCCCGCCCCTTATTGGCCATCACCAAGCCTTACAGGTGGTTCTTCATAGGGAAAGCTTGCTGATGGAGAAGTCCTCTGTAGCACTAGAAGGGAGCTGTTATAGGGAAGATCCAGGGGTTTGTGCATTGTCTGCCATTTATAAGAATTGTCATGGCCTAGGTGAGGAGGTGCCCTCCCCTCAGGGGCTTTGGTGCTTGTCAAAGAGATGCCTCTGGGACTTCATGCTCCCATTGAGGAGGCCTTCGTGGGGGTGTCCATTGGTGGGGTCGTATAAGAGCTTGTGGGTGTTGGCACTCCTGTGGAAGGAGCACTCAAGGTGGGGAGCTTGAAAAGGCAGAGGTTAAGGATATCATTGCAAGAGTGGAAAGGTTGGTGGAAGCCCAAGCTAAAGATATGGTTAATACCATTGGGGTACCCTTTGAAGGGGTTGAAAGGATATTCACTCGTATTTTTTAGACTCCAAAAAGTGGCAGTTGGGAGTGGCTAGGGCTATTTGAGGTGGGAAGTCGTGTAAGAGGGAAGGTAAGGGTGAAGCCATTGAGGAGAGGAGGGAGGGAGAAGAGGGGCTTGTTGTAGGTTGATCATGAAGATAGTCTCGTGGAATATCAAGGGACTAGGGGGGAGGGAGAAGAGGGCTATTTTGAGGGACATAATTAGGAGACTCAAAATTGACATCCTGTGTATTCAGGATATAAAATCTGAGGAAGAGGGGGAGGAGGTCTGGAGGGATATTGGGGGAACTAGGCTTATTAGAGGGGTGGTCTCTCCGGGGGTATTTTGATTCTTTGTCATGAGCATGTGGTGGAAGAGGTGGGTAGACAAATGGGCAGATTTGCCATCTTTGTTACTTTAGAAGTCTGGATGATAACTTAGTTTCAGGTTTCACCGGTGTCTATGTCCTTAAGGGAGCAAGGAGAAAAAGATATTGTGGTTGGATCTTTGTTCTTGGCATGCTCAGTCTTGCAGACCATGGTGTTTGGCTGGTGATTTCAACGTTGTAGCCTCTCAAATGGAGGACTTCATCCAGTTTATTCATCAGGCCGCTTTAATTGATGTGGCCATTGATCATGCTTTCTTTACCTGGTCTAACCTTATGAGTCATCCAAGCTGCTCCAAATTGGATAGATTTTTGGTCTCGATGGATTAGGAAGGTCATTTCCCTAATTTATGGGCTTCTTGTTTACAATGACCAGTCTCTTTGATTACAAGCCCATCCTTTTGAATTCTAATCATCATTTCATTCGCAGGCCTTTATTCAGAATGGAAAAACATTGGTTGCTAGAAGAGGATTTTATGGATACTATTTCTCAATTCTAGAGGTTGAACTGTGCACAGGGTTTAACTATGGCCACTTAGGTCAGCTAGGGTTTTGGCCCAAGTCCTCTCCTTGTGGGGGGCTAAGAGGAAGGGATCAAGTTTGGTGGAGAAGGAGAATATACTAGAGCAAGTGCATGGTCTTGATGCCCTTGAAGAGGCTAGTTTGTTTGATGAGGAAGATAGGGTCTTAAGAGACAGGCTTAATAAACAATATCTAAACATACTTTCTAAGGAGGATATCTGCTAGAAGCAGAGGTCTAGAGATAGGTGGATTAAAGAAGGGGATCTGAATACAACTTGCTTTCACAGGATAGCTTCAGGGAGAAGAAGAAAGAACCATATATCTAGTCTGAGGTCTGAAGAGTAGGTTTTTACTCACAAGGATGAGTTGATCAGTCACATCTCTTGTTTTTATTTTCTTTTGTTCTCTGAGGAGGTTTAGCTTAGACCTTCCTTTTTTTAGGGTCTTCTCCCTACTATTTTAGATGATGAGAGGGCATCCCTATCAATTTCCTTTTCCATTGATGAGTTGAAGACTATAGTTTTTTCTTTGGCGGGGGATAAGGCATTTGGGCCTAATGGCTTTCCTTTACCGTTCTTCCAACATTTTTGGGATATAATCTACCCTTTACTTTTTCAAGCTGTGTTGGAATTCCAGGAGGGGAAGGCTTTATCTTTGGGGGATCAATAAGACCTTCATTGTTCACATTCCTAAAAGGGAGGGTGCTGATTCCTTGACTGACTTCAGGCCTATCAATTTATTAAATGGTGTTTTCAAGATTATCTCAAAGATGCTGACTATTTGACTGGAGAGGGTTATTGATAGGCTGGTGAATGCCAATCAAAGTGCCTTCATCAGAGGAAGACGATTCATGAGTGTTTTCTGGTGGCTCATGAGTGCTTGCATGGTATGAAGCAGTAGTGGAAGAGTGGTATTATCCTTAAACTAGACTTTGATAAAGCTTATGATAAGATTAATTGGTTTTGCCTGTTTGATGTTCCCACTAGCCTGAGTTTTGGTAAGAAATGGTTTCTTAGATCAGAGCTTGTGTCTCTTTGGCCTCCTGTGTTGTGTTCTTCAATGGGGTGCTTACTCCATATTTCCTTACTAGGAGAGGCCTTAGATAGGAAGATCCCTTATCCCCTCTTTTGTTTGTGCTGGTTGATCATGTTCTCAGTTGCATGTGGGAGAGAGCAAGAGCTGCAAGGCTCATCTGAGGCTTCTAGCAGGCCACGTAGCACACCCATTATTCACCTTCAATATGTTGATGATACTCTCATCTTCTTGTCTGGAGGGAAGAAGCAGATTTTCATTACTTGGTTGATCTTGGAGTTCCTTGATGAAGTCGCGAGTTTAAGAGTGAATTTCCGCAAGGTGCTGTCTTTGGTATCAACATGTCCGAAGGCGTACTGAGGAGGGCAGTTAATACATTGACCTGTCAGATTGGGTCTTTCCCTGTTACATATTTGGTCCTTCCATTATGCCCATCTTCGATCAGTAGTAGTGATTGGCAGCTGATTGTTCACAAATTTCACTCTCAATTGGCCAGTTGCAAGGGTCGGCTGCTATCCTAAGATGGCCGTTTCACACTGTGCAAATCGGTTCCTGATACCCTGCCAATCTATTTCCTTTCCATTTTCAGAATTCCCTGGACTATGGCTAGGTAACCGGAGCGTAGCTGCAGTAGGTTCTTCTGAGGAGGGAGGATGTACAAACTCTTCTAGAAGGGGAGTCCATGATATTAATTGGGGCCGAGTCTGCAAGAGCAAGCAAAATGGTGCCTTGGAGTTAAAGTCATCAGAAACTTCAGTTTGGCACTATTGACCAAATGGTTATGGAAACTTCGCACTAATCATGTTGGGCTTTGGCTAGAGGTCATTAAGGGTAAATATTACTCTAGAGGGAGAGCGTGGGTTTTTTTACTTGGAGGTGGAGTATAGAGTCTCTCATGTTTGGAAAGGTATCCTAGAGGTTGTAGATGTTATTATGGCTGCTACTCATGTCTCTTTAGGAGATGGCAGGACTTGTTCCTTTTGGACTGATAAGTGGCGTGGACATGCACCATTATCTCATATGTTCCCCAGGCTTTTCCTTATCTCAACCCATCCTAGGGCATCGGTGGAGCAGCTGGTGGAGTTGTCTGATCAAGGAAGGATTTAGGCTCCCATTTTCAGAATGAATCTTTGGGAAGAGGAGATCTCGGGATTGGCAGAATTGTTGGAGAATCTTCAGGGGTTCTTGCTTGATGTGTCCCAGCCTGCCTCTTTGAAGTGGACTTGGGATGCTTTAGGGATATTTCTGTCAAATCAGCTTACAGTTTCATTGTTGATGGAGGTGTTCAGACTCAGTTCTTTCACCACATATGGACTTCGAAATCTCCCTTGAAGGTCAAGATTTTGATTTGGAGGACTTCAAAGGGGAAACTTCTCACTGCAGATTGGCTGATTCATTTTGGTTTTGGATGTCCCTCTTACTTCCTGCCTTTGTGGGGAGGTACAGAGTGGAGGGCACCAAAACATTCTTCTGTCTACTAGTGTTTTGGAAGATGCAGTGGTTTCTTTCATTCTAGATGGTCCCAACAGTGCCCTGTAGGATCATTCACCAAACTTTGTTGTCGACTTTGAGTGGCTGAGTCTGATGCCAACCACATAAAAGTCCTTCACATCAAAAAATGGCCTCAAGTGAAGACCCACAGTAGCTGAGAAGTGACTCCACAGAGAGCTCGAAAATGGGCAGGAAACAAAGAGAGAGCTAACTTCTCCTCTTGAGAGCCACACAGAGCAGAAATGGTGCAAATGTCTGGGAGGAAAGCAGCTAATCGATCTACTGTAGGAAGCCTGGCATGCGTCAATCTCCACATCAAGAATTTCACCTTAAGGGGGGTGCATGGCTGCCAGATGGGGCTGGGGGGATGCCTAAAACCCCCATCTGCAATCATCTTATAGGTGGACTTCACTGAAAAAAGACCACTGCTCCCCCATCTCCATTTCCGGCCATCATCCACCTCAGGATGAAGAGATATCCCCTGAAGGAGGAGGAGATCAGTGAGCTGATTAATCTCTTCATCAGGTAAAGCCCTCCTTAAGGTGGGGAGCCAAGCAGACACACCTCGATCTTGGGAAAAAATCATCAGCCAGAACATGCCAATACTAAAGAGGGAAGGGAAAAGCTTCGCGAATGTCCTGTGTCCAATCCACATGTCTGACCACAACTTAATCTTCAGACCATTCTGAATAGAAAAATTGATTCCAGCCCTGATGATGTCCAAGGTAGACAGGGTACCTCATCGAGGAACTGATGGGTATAGGGTCCCTGAATCTGCGGTTTCTGTAATATTTCTGGGACAATCTCTTGCCAAAGGCATGATTCTACTGAACTAAGTATCCACAACCTTTTGGATATGAGAGCAAGATTAAAAACTTGCGAATTTCTGATCCCAAGTCCACATTTTCTCTTGCTTTTAAAAACTCTGCCCTAATGGATATCATGTCATCATCTAGCCTTGCCACCATTGCCATGCTATAAAAGTCTACCCTGAGTAGAGTTCATCCTCTTGGCTACCATCCTATGAATATGGAAGTTAGAGAGATAATATATGGGAATACTAGAAAGTACAACTTTACACATCACCAGTCTATCGCTGTACAGTAAGAGTTCGCCTTTCCATCCATCTGGGCTCCTTTTGATTCTCTAGACCAACAGATCCCAATTTCTACCGTTGATAGCACCTCTTAAGAAAGGGTGGTAGAGGTATGAGAAAGGGAAAGCACCTACCTTACAATGCTCTAGCATCCCTGTCAGAAGAAGAGTTGACACCAACCATCTTATACCCTGTCGCATTTGATTATTTCACATAAATCCATTAAGCCCATCCGGCCCATTGAGTCATTAGAAGCTAACCCACTAAGTTTAAATACTATTTTAGGTCCACCATGAAGAATCAATTTATTTCTGTCATAGATATCTCTATTTAATATTAGTATTTATTATTTAACGAAATAAAATATATTTACTAATTGAACCATAAAATAAATCGTTAATTGAAATCTACACTAAGCAGGTTACCATTCACAGGCTTACAAGATAGTGTCTTAGTTTTTTATGTATAACTCTCTGTTGAAGAGTCAGAATAATGCATGGCTAGGTGCCTTGGGAAGAAGTCTTAAAACTCTACAACTTTGTAGAAGAACACATTTTCTAATTCAGAAGTTTATATGTATTAAAAAAAAAAACAGGTAAGTAGTTTAGAAAAGCAGCAATGTAATCTGAATGAGACAGATTTCAATTAGCAATGTAATCTGAATGAGACAGATTTCAATTAGCTAATAGAGGGAAGACTTCTATTTTGGCAAGTCCGGCTTAGAAAGCTTATGGAGGAGTTTTAGAGTTAAATTAAGATCAATAGGGTCTTTGGGAGCATTTTTATTTTGGGACTATTTTGTACTTAAAAAATTGTGTCATTAAAATTTGTCTTAATTTTAAAATTAGTTCATTTTGATTCTTTTACTATTTGGTAAATTTGTTATTATTTTAAGAGAGTTTGAATATATAATTATTAGAAAGTTCTCCAAGCAAAGAGAAGAAAGAAATGGTTAGAGAGAAGGAGAAATGGGGGGAGAGAGAGAGAGAGAGAGAGAGAGAGAAACTTGGAGATGAGAGAGTGAAACATGGAGAGAAAGAAAGAGTTTCCACAAGGGAAAAAAACTCTTGGGTTGTTTTTTTTTTTCCAGGAAAGGTTAATAAATGGGTAGATGCCTTCCTAAAAATTAAGAAGGAGGTTGGCAAACACGTTCCCTTCTACATTTTACCCAAAATTTTAAATTTAAAACCAAAAAGAGGTAAAAGAAATGTATCCAAACACCTTAGAAAACTAATAAAATTGAATTTAGATTAATACTCAATAAAATTAAGTATAATTAGACTTTTAATTCGTTCATGGAATGCCATAATTAGATTCCTACTCTAACTAGATTTCTTCTCACAGATTGGTATGACATAGTCTTAGTGATTTGAGCATAACTTCATGTAGCAAATCTGGAATGAAGTAAGACAGGTCCCATTGTAAAACTAACTGAAATATTTATGACTTTAATGAAGAGCATATTTGCTACTTACATTGTTTCCTAGGTTGAATTTATAAATCTTTGAACGGGAACGAAATCCGGCAGAAATTTGGGCAAGTTCTATTTAGTTGGAAGCCATTCAAGGTAGGAAAGTTCAAGTTCGTGGTTAGTCATTACTTGTCATGATTTAAGAAGTCCCATAAGGATTTTTAATAGGGCTTTTTTACATATAAGCCCCTATAATCTTGTGATATTACAAATAAGCTCCCATAATCTTACTGTTTACGAATAATCCCCCACAATCGCAACTTTCTTACAAATAAAAGGACTTATTTGCAACACTCTCAGGGGCATATTTGTAAGCTTCATGGACCATTTCACTAATTTACAGTTGATTGTGAGGGCTTATCTGTAAACGGTCAGATTATGGGGACTTATTTGTAATATCAATAGATTATAGGGGCTTATATGTAAAAAACCCTTTTTAATAAGATACTAATGAAATCTCGGCCCAATTGCCTAGCCCTGGTGCATATTCTAGCCCAGCCCTGGTAACGAGCCAAGCTTGAGCTTCACGAATATTTTTTCAAGACGAACCTGAACCTATAAAACAAGCTCAAAATAAGTTTGAGCTCTAGCTCAAGCTAGAGTATATATGATCGAGTGAGCTTAAACAAGTGAATGCTCGTCTTGGATTGATTTATTTGCACCCCTTCTCACCACCTTCCCTTCTGCCTCTTCCTTTTGCCTCGAACTCCATGTCACGTCCCCAGCTGCAACTATACCCTGCCTCCTCCTCTCTTCCCTTCTCCTTATCTGTCATTCTTCTTCCTCGTCCTTTTTCTTATTTCATCTCTTCCTCCTTGGCTTTTCCTTCTTACACCACTGCAGCTCCCTTCTCTTCTCTTTTTTCCCCCTCCTTTCTTTTATCCTCTTCTTTTCCACCCATGCAACCATCCTTCACCCAGGTGCATTTGCACTCCCTCGGCAGCCACGCTAACTCCCTTCTTTTGTTCTTCTTTATTAATTTCTTCCTATCTTCTCCTATCTTCTTTCTTTTCTTCTGTTCGGTCATGCACCATATAACCCTTTGTTGAGGCCATCGGGTCAACACAGTGATGGCCATCCAGTATGAAGCAACATCCTTGCTTGTGCCTCCTAGTATCAGAGACCTTGGTGCCAGAATCTGCACACACTTCTCCTTTTAGAAATCTGTCAATGCTGTATAGTTGCCCATGCAATGTCAGCATGAGTGCAGTAATTATGTGTGTCTCCTCATCGATCGTGGCGCTAAACATGGGACCATGTCATTTTGTGCACGCATTTGAAGACAATTGGTGTTACCTAATTTTCCAGCAGCATGCATTTGTCTGAATTTGTCCGAGTAAGGTTCACATTCCAGTATTCCATACTCCGTTTTTTCCATATCCTGATCAAGTACATGTGCACCATGAGTGACCATGATTTTTACTTCCACCATAATTTATTCCCTATTAGCCGAGAGAGTGTGTGAGTTCCTGTCCTTATTTGCTAATTCAAATTGTGATATTAATGGCATAACTTCACTCTATCTATCGGTGGTTTTCCAACTACTATCAATCTTCACTCTATCTATCGGTGGTTTTCCAACTACCATCAATCTGACTGTTTTGGATTTTCGGGTGGATTTACACCATGGGACGACAACACCCATTTGATCTTTTTATAATTATCTGTCTGTAATTTTCTAAAACATTTATAATATTTGTCGAATATTCATTACGCCATTGTGAATCTTCTAGCACAACACCACAACTTTGAGCACTCTAAACCTCCCCTTCTCTTCTACCCTTACATCGCAACTCTAGGACGATGCTCACCCCCGCTCCCTCCCCCCCCCCCCCACCCCCTCTACAGGTTACAGGTCCAGCTCTGATGCCCCACCTCCTCACAGATAAAGCACCTAACGGTGTCTCCGCACTTCTTTGCCAAGTGACCCCTCCCCAAGCATCTGACGCAAGATTCTGGACCTCTAGCCCCCTTCCCTTCCTCTACTCCTATGGACCACCTACCTCCATCCCCCCACCTCCACCTTAGTCTCCGCTCTCACTGTTAGTCTCGTGCTATGTATTTTATTATCATGTGAACAATTTTGATATTACATTCCCTGTGTCATTTCTTTCATGTACTACATTAACTTCAAAATTCTGCTGCAGGCCAGAATATCCTTCAAATTTTAAAGGTATAATGGAGGAATATGTAAGTCTACTTCAAGGTGTGTTCCTTGTCAGTTGCCATATTCTTGTACGATTGTGGAGAAAACCATCAAATTTGGATTTGTTTCTTTTACTTAATTCTATTAATACTTGCAGATCTTTCAAGAAAAATTATGAGAGGAATTGCTTTGGCACTGGGTGGGCCAGCAGATACTTTTGAAGGTGAAAGAGCTGGAGATCCCTTTTGGGTAATGCGCTTAATTGGCTATCCAGGTTCTTCTGATGCCAAAAATGACCAGATGCAAGATAATGAAATAGGATGGTATTCTTATTGCTTTTGATGCTGGAATTTGAACTGTCCTCCTTTGACTTTATAGACGCAACTCATTTGTTTGTTTACCTTTTCTCTGCATGTATCCTTGATAAATTGATACAGTGGAGCTCATACAGATTATGGTAAGATAACTTTACTTTTAATGTGAGATGAATAGACCTACACATTGGTGTTAACTTTACTTTTAACGTGAGATGAATAGACCTACATATTGGTGAAAATTTTGTCTTATCACTGGTTCATCTATTCACATTCTTCACATATGAGATGGAAAATATCTTCTAGTCACTCGCTAAAAACTTCCTATGGCTCTTCCCTTCCGCTTTCCACAGCTCTCTCACCGAGAAATTGCTAGATTACATAATTTCAGAGCCTTTCTGACAGTTCTCCCTTGTTTGTTTCAGTGGTAGCCCTAAACTATAGATTTATACCCACATATTTACTTTCATATTTACTTTCTGTATCTATCTCAACATTCTTAGTTGTTGTATTCTTCTCTGATACCGTGCCTTCAAAGTTTCATGTTCTTTCTGTCTTGTTTAAGGCTGATATCATTTTTTTTTGTACACCACCGGAGATACCGTTTCAATCTCCAGTATGCATCTTTTGCATAGATAGGTGAATTAGATGCTGTCAATCTCATTTCTAATTATTATCTTTTCTACTCAGGTATTTTAACACTGGTTAACCAGGATGATGATATTACCGCCCTTCAGGTAGAGCTTCTAGTTCATATATGAATTTAAAGTTTTCTATCTGGAAATATACTTGGATTCATAACTGCAGACCCTTTGTTCTGTCTCTGTCTTTACCTGACTGAGAAGATCCAGTAAAGTTGATGGATTTTGGTGGATCTTTACAATGTGCCACACACCTATGATTGTTAGGTGATGCCAAATTCAAGGCAAACTTCTTCATATGGAGTGGCACATATCTCTTATGGGTCAGTTAATGTGAGGCAATATGTAATTTGTAGTAATTTCTGACAGATAGACTTGAAAAGAATCTATGGAAACGGGGAAATG
Source organism: Zantedeschia hybrid cultivar (assembly GCA_030544215.1). Classification (NCBI taxonomy): domain Eukaryota; kingdom Viridiplantae; phylum Streptophyta; class Magnoliopsida; order Alismatales; family Araceae; genus Zantedeschia; species Zantedeschia hybrid cultivar. Next base: position 4,301,154 of record JARZZO010000013.1, on the reverse strand, counting down.
TCAGGGTTCAGTATTAAGGAATGAACCACTTTTCAAATCTGCAAGAAAGGGAATGAGACAAAGGATGTTGCAAATCTCAAGTGGCTATATATTGTGTATTTTGTGAGATCAAATATTTTTGTGGAATAGATCATCATAAAAACATTTTTTTTCTTTACATTGTATGGTAGATTGATCCTGATATTTCTTTTTTATGACAACATCTCCTTTGCTGGGGAACATTTTGTGCGTTTACATGTGTTCCATTATAACCATGTTGATATTGATATGTTCAACATTTTTTAATTAAACTGCTATTTTTCTTCTTCTTTTTTGATACAATTTTCCTTCTCACAGTTTTCACCTTTTGAGATGGTTTTGCAGGTGAGGAATAAATCTGGTGAGTGGATAAATGCAGTTCCTGTTCCTGGCACCTTTGTCTGCAACATCGGCGACATGTTGAAGGTTGTTACACTGACCCTGATCTGTTTTTTAGTTTTCTTCCAAATATCATGCCTTTTTATACTTAGAGAAATTGCAGGTCTTAACTAATGGTATCTATGAGCCCACTCTGCATAGAGTGATCAACAAGTCTTCAAAGTATCGAACGTCTGTTGCATTTTTCTATGAGGTAGACTCTTGAATTCTTCTGTGGGGTAGACTCTTATCTTAATCTTAATTGTTGTTACTTTGTTTTGATAATCGTATTGTTGAGTTGAATGAACAGCCAAACTTTGATGTTCCGATCGGGCCGTTAGACTTCTGCAGGCAAAGAACAGGTGGGATTGCGAGGTTTGACAAGGTTATTTATGGGGAGCATCTAGTCAATAAAGTTCTTACAAACTTTGTAATTTAAATATTTGTAGTTTTTTCATGCGTTTTTCAGACCTTTCAATCTTCTTTACCGTTGTCATGAACTGGAACATATGTTCCTGCAATAAAAGCCCCTTTGCTTGTTTGACATTTACAGCATTCTGATGTAGTCAGTCGCGCGTTTATACTAAATACTTGCGGCCTATTCTGGTAACATATGATTGCTAGGTCTGAGGTTTGAAAACTAAGTGGTTCAGCTAAAAGGTCATATATGAAGGTTAAGGCCTGAGGTTGCTTGTTAACAAATTCTGAGCTTGTGTGATGTCCATCTGTTATGTTGTGTTAATCTGAATATGCATAAACCTCCATATACTGCAGTGCAGCCAGCTAAACTAGTCCAACTTGATAAAATCCGCTCGTATCAGCCATGAATTTGTGAACTTTTAACCTAACTCGAAAACCTTCATATCTGATTTCCTTGGTAGCAACAACCTGCTTTCCTCTGTTCCGAAAAACCCTGTCTAATCATGATGAAGTAAAGTAGTGGTAGGCATCTGCAATCTTGTTTTGTTTCAAAGCTTTGAAAATCAAGTATGATACAATTCTAGGCTGGCTTTCGTTCCTTAAAGCTTATTGGCTTCAACTCCTTCCAAACATGGTAGAGCACCAACTAAGCCAACAATGTCTTTGCGGTGGTGGAGGTGACCAACATGAACTTTGTGGCGATTGCAAGAAGGGTTACAGTTGGTAGGGGCGTTCTTGGGCCAGGCTGGCCTAGAGGCCTGCTAGGCCCAGCCCATCTTAAGCAAGGCTTAGGCGTATCATTGAAGAGTTATATTTGCTGCACTACGTGTAGTTCTGACGTACGACGTAACTTTCTTATTGGTGCATGTGTTGGTACTTGGGCTTATTTTTTCTTCAAACAAAATGTCCTTTATTGATGGGGAATTATTGTGTTTGGTGACATTAAATGCACATCATGTCACATGAAAAGAAGAGATGTGTTGTACGAATGAAAAATGCATCGAAGAAATGAACTATAGCGTGTGGGAATGATAAATACATCATAGGGAATGACCTACTATGTGAGAATGATATATAGTTGTGAAATCATATATACATGGTATGAATGAAATATACTATCTAGGAAATGATATATAGTCATTGAAATGGAAACACATACTGTAGGAATGAAATATATACCATTCTTGCTCCTTTTTTTAAACTTTCCTACTATTTGAAAATTCAAAAAGATGCATTTAATATTGGTCAGACACAATAATGTCCAATATTGATGAAAAAGCGAACCCGATTAGATTCGGACATGATACACTTTTGATTTATTGGGAGAAGCCAAGTACTCGTGCGGATCTATGAAACAACTGAGCGGTCATTTAGGAGCCTTAGTTGGTGATCCGGGCTGTTTCTTAGATTGTGAAAATTTAATCATAGTGCTAAATTTTGATGTTAATTATTAGGCTTGACGTATGACAAACTTTATAGTGGGAGGGGGTTAATAGGATTTTAAGAAAAATCAAAGGAAAATGTCAGATGAGGGTGCAAAAATGTAAAGGGATCCATCATAGAGGTAGAACATAAACGAACTATGAGAACTTGGGATAATCATTCAGTCACTGCTAGTACTAAGCTTGTTCTATAAGTCTTCCTTAGAAATTTCCCCCTGACTTACACATACTAGTTGATACAGCGCTTAGCTCACCAACTTAGGTACTTGAGCTACCAAGGACTCTACAAAATATAACGAGAAAAATACAACAATCAATCAGAAAAGAAAGAAAAAGACAAAATGTAACCTGATTCCCGATGAAGATGGTAGTCTATTAAGATCACAAGGAAACCCTTGAACGATTAGCAAGTTACATTTAGGGAGCTTTGAGACAGCTTGAGAGAATTAGAGTCTCCTTAAACTCCTTGATACTCCAAGTGAATACCTCCAAGGCAAGAGAAGGACCATATATATGCAGTCAAGTCCTATTCTTATGTGGACATGAGAGAAAATGATAGGTGACCTTGCAGATATTCAATTTGTAAATTTTGTCAAAGCTAAAAAATAAAGGCACTGATGACACATCTTTACTGCTATTAATGATTGTACTATAGGTTGTAGTGTAGGTACCAGTAATTCTCAAGCCATCTTTTGTTTGGGCATAAATACGCCTAAAATTGTCAACTTCTGTAGCTGTTGATGCTGTTGATAGTTCTATTGTCGTATGACATTTCAATGTGATCTTTTTGTTGGAGCTTCGGCCTATTCAATTGTCAACTTTTGCTTAAGGTGCAGTCAACATTGCCATGTTATCTTCAAACATTGATGGCCTTCTTGGACCTTTGACTCCCTACTTTTACTTGAACCTTTTACACTCTAGTCAAGGCATTATGTTTCGACAAATCGAATTTTTCTACTACCAAAGCCAATTTTGGAGCTTACTTACCTTCTTGGACCACTAGTTCATCCATGAAGGAAACCATAGTTTGATACCTACACTAATTAGTTTACTATTTATGGGTTCACAAGACATTGTCAAGTGTTTCACGTATAACTCTTTACAAAAAACTTGGATTAAAATGAAAATAATTTTATTAGAAAGAGAACTCTAAAGTATATGATTATGTGGAAGATTATTTTTACTAATTCTGACACTTAGAGGACTAATCTATGAATCTGTGGACATATAGGTCTGTAGGATGGAAAGGAGTCTTAGTAACATTAGAATTTGAACATTGAACATAAAGAAAAAGTCCAATTCATAGATTGATGCTTTTAAGAGGAGAAAGTGCTTAAATAGGATTAGAATGCAGGGAATTCACTCTAAGGGTTTAGATATGTCCATGATACTTGTAGTTCCATATTTGGCTTTGTAGGAGTTTGTGAAAAATAAAGATAAGAGAGATTTCGACTCTTCAAAAAAGAGTTTGTAAGGAAGGGATTTCTACATGCAGGGGGAAAATCCTCAAAGTTCCAACATTACCCCACGAAGTTAGTAGCAAGGAAAAGGGGGAGGGATGGGCATGGGATTTCTACAAGAGAGAGAGAGAGAGAGAGAGAGAGAGAGTCCTCGTGCGCAAGTATCCTCTTAGATAGAATCCTCGCAATGCAAGTAACCTCTTCGAAAATAAAAACTATGCTAAGGGTGTTTTCTTTAGGGAAACTTTTACAAAGGATGGGACTGTTTCCTAAGAACTAGGAGAAGTCTTACCAAACATGTATAAGCATTTTTTTCTTTTTAATTTTTACTTTGAGAGAGAAAACAATAAAAAAAGTGCATCCAAACAACCTATTACCCATTTAGCCAATAGTTGCTATAGAGGTTGTTATTGGTCTGAATCCATTTGTTTCAAGCCTAGGTCAGCCTAGACCCATACCATTTGCAACCCAAACCCCTTAGCATTTTGTTTGCCCTATAAGTTCAACATTTCTTTCTACGTTATGCATTCTGACCCTTCCCCCTCACCTACCCACTTAACTAGTCTCATAATCAAATAACTTCTTAACATATTAAATCTTACATTTTAACACCTTAACATAATAATAGCTTAGCATGTAACACATTTTCACACATTAACGCCTTACAGAACATCTCAACAGCTTAACATCCTTTAACACCTTAACACCATTTAACATTATTGGTCCCATGCAATGGCACACCCTTTTTTTGTTAGCGCGGGGGGGGGAGAATATAGTTGTAGAAAGTTAAGATACAAATGAAATCTAATCGTGAGAACAAACATTAGCACTAAGGAAATATGCAGGAGAAGGCAACAAACAATCACATAAAAAATCAAATCACAAGTGCATAGAGATTTAGAGTGGTTCGGGCAACTCTTTGGCCAACATCCACTACCCAACACCTTATTCGGATCTCCACTACTCAAGCAACAAGTACAACTATTAGACACCATGTTACAAGGTCATATTAACATCCCATTAGACGTAAAGTCGCTAGTTCAGCCTCCATATGCTGGACACAGGAGGACAAGCTTGCCTCTCTTACACTGGACACAAAGCCACCCACTTAGCTTTGAATAGAAGTAAGCCTTGAGCATTAGAATCAATGCAACATAGGTTCTCTTCTCAATTAGGACGCGTGTAATAGCACAAAGAAGAGATTCACATATCACTAGATCTACATAAAGAGGTGTTGGATATCCCTTATAGATCTCTCTCTTTTTCTTGATAAAGAAGTTGTCCTATCATACTCCTTTTATAGTCAAAGCCTAAGAGCTAATAGAAACATCCCTTGATAAGGCTACTATTCATTAGAGCATCCATAGAGATATCTTGAAGATCTTTGTAATATTTAAACAACTTGACCAAAGATATCTTGAAGATCTTTGTAATATTTAAACAATCTAGTCAATTTTGTAGATTTGGGTAAATTGGCTCACCAATTTGGTGAATTGCTCAACCAACTTTACATGACATCTAATCTTCCTCATATTTCAACACTTACTTGTAAGCCCATTATATTTTCCAAAATACAAACCATTTCTAAGCATATCTTTACTTATTGATTACTGTGATAGAGTTGAAATTGGTCAATAAATTTTATCAAGTTTATAGAGAAAATTATTAGTATATAAGAGTAAATATTTTATTACGTTATATCATCCTTTCTGTAACTATTATTAGAGCATTAAAGATTGCAAATATGATTAGAGCATAATACGACCAGAACATGATATGATTAGAGAATGCCACTAGAACATATCCAAGTGGGATCAATATGAGTATTATATCATGTTTCATATTTCATCCTCTTTTTGACATCATAAAAAAAATGATTAATAACATTCCACAAGAAAATGTTGACATAAGTGCAATAACATAATGAATCCTATCAAACCAAGGTTATATTAGCATAACCATTGTAAGTCAAAATGTTTAGCTTTTAGAGTTTTACCATAACAAGTCCACAGATAGAAAAGTTTCAAAAAAGATAACTAGATTGAAAAGACTAAAACATTTCTTGAAAGTTGAAAGGGTGGTCTTCTTGGCAATGTGAGATTTGGAAGAGTGGGCTAAAGATCTATAAGGGGAATCATACAGAATTTCAATAACATTAGGCTTTACTTCTTGGGAGGTGGAGGTGACATCACATGATTTAGAAAGGTCATAGACATTTTGACAATACTCCACAGCTTGGTATCCATCTCCTTGAAGCTTTTCTTCTATCCTTTGATCAGTCCATGAGTCTCCTTTATGTGATTTCTGACTTCAACTAAGGTGTCCCCACATTCTCTCCTCAAGTTATCAATATTGTTAGCTTGATATTTGATCAGGTTGGAGATGTTGTTCTAGTCATCCTTCAATTCATAAAGAGTGGAAGATTGATCATGATCTCTAAATTTGTTCTCAAGTGCTGTCAATCTATTGGTGACTACCCTATTTTGTCATGTCTACTTGAAACTTTGTTGACTACATCCTTACTATCAAATTGAACATCCTGGTTTGGTGGACTAATTGGCATCCCCTTTCTTCTCTAAACTCTCAAACTAAGTGAAAATTTACTCAAGTATGTGAAATTTTACTCAAGTACTCCTATAATACCTCAGTCCTTTGGTTCACGATTTTTGGTTCCACTCCAATTTGACTCGAAGTTAGACAGACCTAATTTTATTGAATTTGATTGATGATGGTTAATGACTTTTTGTAATGATTAATGTGTGAACTGCATGTTAATGGGTTGGGCTATGTAAGACTTACTAGACTTTTGAGCTATATTTCATCTTTTTACGAGTTTGGCCCAATTGGAGGGGTATGGTTTGTTGTGCTATGTCCCGATCCAGTTCAGTCCGTAGACTCACATTGAACTCGAGCTATGTAACAACAAAATCAACCCAACAAACAAATTGAATACCCAAATGATGACAAAAAAATGTAACAAAAGATCTGACTGCCCTCTTCCACCAAAATATTTTAGGAGCTATGTTGAATTCTAAAAAGCAAATCCTTCTATCCTTATTAGAAAAAAAAAAGGTCCTATATGATGTATGCTGAGCTAAAATAAAAGAAATCATTAAAATAGAATATACAGATGTTATGCCCCCGATACAGTTCTTTTTTTTTTTACTCGGAGTCCAATTGCATAATCTCAAGATAAATTCCATCATAACAAATAGATATGAGAGTTAAACAATCACAAGACAATTTAAATAAATGTCATAACTATAAATTAATCTAAATATCTAAAACATGGCCAATACTAACGTCCACAAATTACAATATTCATCAATTTGTATCTAAATTCTCAATCTTTCTAAATTAAAAAAAAAAGTACATCAATCTCTTATCATTCTCTACTAAGTCAAACTGCTAATTTGATAATCAAAAGATCTTCTGAAAATTTAACATGCTTGATTTCCCACTTAGACAAATCCTGAATTGACTTCTCTTGAAAAACAGTTGATCGGATTTATGAGTCCACCACTCTATAGGCTTTAAACTATCTATATGACTTAACATATAGTAACTTTGCAAATCACATTATACAATTAAATTAAGCATGATTTTACACAGTTTCACATATAACTCAAATAAGAACATGATACAAAATCATGGTCAAATATAGATTTACTAAATCAGATGTGTTTTCTAATAGTATGAACAGATCGACTAATATATAACATATATGGTATGATCGGATTCTTATCTTAACAAATTTACTAATCGCAAACTGAACAAATCATATATCGAACTAAATATATAGCAAATTATCATGGCATAGTAGCTTATCAAATCAGATTCATGTCAAAGATCATATGGTTAGAACATATTCATAAGTTTCTAAAGAATATTTAATCAAAATGAATATGGATTTCTAAACGAATAAGTTGAGATCAAAGAATAACTGAGAAATGATATCAAATGAACGAACTGAATAGATTATAAACTGAATTCATATGATTTAAATAGAAAATTATGTTTAATATTTATATGCTAAATATATCACAAACTAACATATCAAACATGCATGCATCTAACCACCATATAAAGAGCTTAACAAAATATATACCAAAGCATATAGACAAATATGCTAAATTAATGGCACATGCATAGTTAGAGAGTCTATTGTCCCACTTTGGATAACTGATCATAAACTCACAATCACCGGATTTTATCCTGTTGCCCACGGGTAGAACCCATCTATGGACCATTATAGAATGAGCTCCAATCTCCTTAAGATGATAATGTCTCAAACATATATCAAATAAATATGACACAAACATTTTATAGAGATTTCATAATTATCATAGATCTGAAAATTAATTTGACAAAGTAATATTTATATATAAGAGTTAAAATATATATTTTTATATACCAAATAGTCACTTAAAGAGCCAACATAGTCATATATATAAAAAATCTGAGCAAAGCTAATGCCAACATATTTTTGAACTAAAAATTAAGCTTCAAGAATTTTCACTGAATTTTTGGAAAATAAACATATTTGTTGACTATTAAAACTAATTTTCATAAATGAGAAATCAATAAATAGGCCGAATATTATCAAATAGATTAAAAAAATTGTCAAACTTGGCGAACATGTCAAATAGGTTATATGTAAAGTTTCTACAAAGTTTCATAAATTTATAAATTGATTTGATATGACATCAAACTCCCGCTTTGATCTCCAGAATTTGAACTTAACGAATTTTTAGCAACTCATAAATCAGGACCAATAATTATTAAATGATTCCAAAAAATTCTTAAATTACTTGGAGAAGTTAAAAATATTATGACAAAGATGTTACAAAATTTGATAAGGTTTGGACATAGATTGGGTGACATAGAAGATCCATAACTTGGGATTTCAAAACTACCAGGAAAGATTATATAGTCTAACAAGATAATTATGGAATAAATACAAAAAAATTCAAAAATTATAAAATATATTAAGTAAGAGGAAAACATGTAAAAAACACTTTTGCCAAAATTTTAAGTCAATAGAACATCTAACAAAGGAGAACAAATATCTATAACTCAGGTGATCATAGTGGAAAATAAAACAGATTGAATGGACAGATTGCATATGTTGTGATAATAATCATGGAATAAATATTAAATAAGATTATAGAAATATGAATTTTATAATCATGGAGTAGACATAAAGATCAATTTTCTTACTAATTTATTAGCTTTTGAAAACTTTTAAAATAATATGATTTTTAGTACAAAATAGATCATACTTAGAGTTATCCGCATACCTCTTAAAAAAGATCAGTTCTTAGTTCTCCTATGGCTTTCTTACTATCTACCCAAAATTTATTTCTATTTTAAACTTTTTTTCACGTTCTATGTGACTCTTAGAACCACCATCAAACAATAGAATCAACTCCCATAGACTTTAACATTCTCTTCTCTCTTTTCTTTCAAGAATTGCATCATAAATTTACCTTCTAAGAAGGGTTGCGTCTCCTAATAGCTCTAGCACGAATTTAAGGGCTTACTTATAGCTTATTCCTCTTTTTATATCCATACTAACTCTTCCTTCCTTCTTGGGGTCAGAGCTTCACCCTACAAGACTTTCTCTTCAAGCTGAAGTAGCAATTCTAGTCATATTTGTAATGAGAATTTTTTTTATCTAATTTAAAATTTTATACATGAAGTTATGCTTAAAATATTAGGACCATGTCAAGTAACCTTGTCCACATAATCCTAGTTTGAGTAGAATTCAAACTACAACTTTATATTCACAAATTAGATTTCTAATCGCACTCAAATTTATTATGTTGTAATTCTAATACAACTCAGAGATCTCTTTCATCACTTTTTAAGTCATGGTTAACTTTAGTTATACTGTCTCTTATTTCTTAATTAAAATCTTAGTCCAATTAGGACTTGTTTCCTATTAGTAGTCCTTTTAAAAATTGATCATTGATATTTTCGGCCCTTAAAATATTTGAATTGGCAAAATTTGTCTTCTACAAAGTTATAGATATTTTCATGTTCTTTCTAACAATATCAACTATACCTCAATCCGAGTTCTCTATGGAAAGTAATCACTATTTTATTATACTGCTATTAAGTGCACCTAAATTTAGAATTTTAACTAAGTTAGTGGGCTATTCTTACTAATATCATTAAGCTAATGAGTTTTTATAATTGAGTTAATTGGACTAAATCAAATTACTTAAATTCACTAATGGGCTTTCATAATGAGTTAATTGGTCTAACTTAAATTAATTAAATTCATTAATAAGTGGTATAGGTGCAAGGCATATCATCCTCTTCCCCTTAAAGAAATTTCTTCTTCGAAATTTGATAGATCTTAACAAGTTATCTTAGTATTAATAGATTATCCATACTAATCTCTAAGGTCATAGAATACAAGAGTAAAAGATTACTCAATCAAGATCAAATCACTAGGATAAATAGATCTATTTTTTAGGATCATTTGTTAGAAGATTAATATAATGACTTTGATTTAATGTGTCTATAGATTTTAAGATTCGATATAGTTAACCAACTTAATTCGTCAATCGGTAAACTTATCATGACATAGCTAAAGGTATAGGATAGAAAGAAATCAATGACTAACTAACTCTCATATTGTTGTTTGATAGTTCACAATTGTTATACTATGGTCAGTAACATAACTAGATTGAGTATGTGTTAAAATAATTAGGATACATATCATGATCATAACAACTTCATCATAACTTATAATTACTTCTTAAAAATTCTTAGAATATCATAGGAACATGTCAATTAACTCCTATAGGTATTTTCAACTTAAAATACATGAGCCCTAACATCAAATATATTGTTACAGAATCATTTATATCTCAGACAATTATAATATTTTGGAGATCCAATAGAAAATATGAGTCATCGATGTTATACCTCTAATTTAGTCGCTTTAAGAAGATAGATCTAAGCTCCCATCAAGATAATGTATCTAACTCCCAAATATCCTTCACAGGTCCACTTTCCTAACTGAATATAAATTATCTATATTTAGCAATTTACTCATCATAGAACTAAAAGTAATCTATATTTGAATTCAAAGATAAGGCCTAAAAGATCGCATAGAGGAACTTAAGTATATGTCTAAGGTGGCTTAATGGATCACATGGAAATGATTATGTACAAGTCCATAAGTATCTTGTTCTAAAAAACTAAGAGAACATATTTATAGTGTAACACCACTATCAAATGAATTCATATCTCATGTGGTCTTTGTACCTTCTTATAGAAGTACTAACGTTCAAAGGATCAGTAGTCATTGTACGATTCTAGTTACTCAGATCAAAAGTAGATTTAAGATCATGAACATCCTACCAAATACATGTCATAGACTTAAATATGAGTCACTTGTAAAATTGAAGGATATCACAAGGGGGTATTAACTTATCCTAGAATTTAAAGTCTTAACAGACTCTTTCTAGTTTATGAATAATACAAGTGAATGTAGATGAATGGACAATGTTAATTAAACTTATGAATATATATTGTAGTCAAGTTATCCCTTAGTATTAATTATTAAAGAAGTAGGGGTAAAATAAGTCAATTTTCAATGAACTAACATAGTTAGTGGAAACGTATAAGTGAGTGACACATATGTATCCTATAGCTAGATCTCCCCCTTAAAAGGATGTAACTTAATCTTCTTAATCCCCATCTATGTTAAGAATTTCCTTTGTATAAGTCTAATTGTAGGAACCAACTAAACACGTCATTTATGATCACCTATCCCCAAATCTTCTAGCCTCTATAACTTAAAACTAGATATTGCCCTAATTGTTAATCTAAACCCAAGGTTATACCAATCATAAGCTTTATCATATACTTTAATATCCATTAGTATGGCTTAAGATCAGATGGTTGTGAATGCTTAAACTCTCATAAATAATCTGATACCTTATTGTTGTTGGGTTCTCGAGTTTCTCCGGATCTCCCACTCAGCGGAAATAAAATAAAAATGGAGATCCGATTCCCGTTTCGAAAAATCTAAAAACCCGATAATCGGATTCTCGAATCTTACCGTGTGCAGATTCGAATCTGCAACCGTTTGGTTCTGTCGGTGCGACACCGCAAGCCACGCAAGTGTCCGGTCTCTAATGGAGTTCACACGATCTTCCTCGCGGTGGATATTCTCATGTTCCTCGTTCTTCGCAACCACGAAACCTCCGCCGATCGTCGCAACAATCGCCGCAACGCGCAAATGATTTCCCGTCGAACGGGAGTCGGAGAAGCAGCGGAGCTGGCCTAGAGCGCCAAAGAGAGAGAGAAACAGAGGAGGGGGTGGCTAGAGTTAGCAGCAGCTTGGCCTGCTCAGCCCATTCGCTACATTTTATACTAACCGTGCGGTTTTTCATAAAAACTCCTAGTTTGTATAAAACTCACTTATTTATCCATCGCCTTGAGAATTATTTGCGTGTGACCTTTTAAGCCCAATTACCAGTCCGATTAATAGCCCAATAAGCCCAGTAACTCCTTATTGGCTTTATTAATCAATTAATAACTATTTATTAATTAATTAATCAATCGAATTAATGTCGCACATCGAATTCGACCGGGCCTCCGATCACGTTGGGTGCCAAGCAACACCGCGTGAACCCGAAAGGTATCGGGATTAAGTAACCCACTCTTGGAACCTTTCTGCCGACAGTTACCGTGTGGATATAATCCTTTATTCGTATAATGCTCTCAAGTCAACTCAGGGTATGGCGTGCTATCAAACCCTAACCGGTCGACTCACTTGGATTGGATGCCGCTGATGAATATCGAAAAACTCCTTTCCCGATATTATCGTCCGCCCTGGCCAGGGACTTTTGTGCATCCTTCCTAGAGCATTCTCTCTTTAAGTACCGAGAGCGAATGATTCCTTATTGACACACAATTCTCTTCGACGGTATTCCGCTGTACCCGATCCTTGGCTGTTTAGAATCCCGTGGTTAGAGATTCATAAACCATGATCAAGGCACAAAAGTCTACCGACAAGGTGTCCTTGGTGTCTCAGGTCTGAGGACCATCTACACAACTGCGACATTAGAATCAAGATGGTTGACAGTGAGGTACAATACCATCCAGCGATTCAGTCGGATCAGTTCAATCAACTCATTCTCTAATGAGCACCTACATATTCGCCTTAGTGTCTCCACACAAGTGACTATGAGATCAGTCACCCTCATCGAATGAGCTGGAGTAATATGTACTAGTCTAACCGGATATCCGATGTCTTTCTCGGATATCCTCCGACTAGGAACGATTAAGAATATGTGTGTTTAAGTGATAAGTCTCATTAGTACGATATCATCATAATCTGATCACTATCGCACATATTCACGGACTTCATTATGAGATAATAATTAATACGATTTACACACAAGGAATATTATGCCATTATATTAATAAATATGAACGAGATTTACATAGTCAGATTGGCTTGTAGGCCACCTAAGACTAACAATCTCCCACTTGGACTAAAGCCAATCACCTTTATACAGTAAGCCTATAGACTCTAGGTGACGCTCAAATACAATTTGAGCCAACGGCTTTGTCAGTGGATCTGCTATATTGTCGACGGATGGAACTCTTTCCACTACTACATCTCCTCTGAATATGATCTCTCTGATAAGATGAAAGCGCCTCATAATATGCTTCGATTTCTGATGAGACCGTGGATCTTTCGCTTGCCTAATCGCTCCGTTGTTGTCGCACAACAGCGGAATAGGTTCAGAGATACTGGAAACTATGCCGAGGTCGGTGATGAATTTTTTCAACCACACTACTTCCTTGGCGGCTTCAGCTGCAGTAATGTACTCAGCTTCTGTCGTCGAATCTACAATGGTTGCTTGCTTGGAACTCTTTCAACACACTGCGCCTCCGTTCAAAGTAAATACGAATCCCGATGTAAACTTGTTGTCATCTGGATCTGACTGAAAACTCGAGTCAGTAAAGGCTCGCAATTTCAAGTCACCTCCTCCATAGACAAGAAACATATTCTTAGTTCTTCTCAAGTACATAAGGATACATTTCACTACCTTCCAGTACTCTTCGCCTGAATCAGCCTAAAATATGCTCGTAACATTGAGAGCAAATGCAAAATCAGGCCTTGTACATAGTATGGCATACATGATAGATCCTATGGCAGAGGCATAGGGTACTTTATCCATGAGTGCCCTCTCATCAGGAGTCTTAGGAGATTGCTCCTTTGAGAGACTAATTCCATGTCTCATTGGTATGAGACCTCTCTTGGAATTTTTCATGACAAACTTTTTGACAATGGTATCTATGTACAAGGATTGGGTCATTCCAAGCAACCTCTTTGATCTATCTCTATATATCCGTATTTTCAATACGTAGGATGCTTCTCCCAAGTCCTTCATGGAGAAATTTTTCGACAGCCAGATCTTTACCGACGACATCATAGCTACATCATTCCCCATGAGTAGGATGTCGTCGACATAAAAAACTAAGAAGGTGACTGCGCTCCCACTGGTCTTCTTGTACACACAAGGCTCATCTTCATTCTTAATGAAGTTATAAGACTTGACAGCCTCGTCAAATCTTATGTTCTAGCTCTGGAATGCTTGCTTCAGTCCATAAATAGACCTCTGAAGTTTGCACACTTTATCTGGAGATTCTTTGGATGTGAAACCTTCTGGTTGTATCATATACACCTCTTCCTCAAGGTTACCATTGAGGAAGGCAGTCTTCACATCCATCTACCAGATCTCGTAATCGTAGTGTGCAGCTATGGCGAGTAGAACTCTGATCGACTTTATCATGGCAACTAATGAGAAAGTCTCGTCATTCCTTGTCTTTGACGATATCCCTTTGCCACCAACCTTGCCTTATAAGTGTCGATCCGTCCATCAGCACCGATCTTTCTCTTAAAAATCCACTTGCATCTGATGGGTACAATACCCTTCGGCATGTCCTCCAAGTTCCAAAGTTGGTTGGTGTACATGGACTGGATTTCTGAGTTCATGGCTTCTTGCCATTTCCCAGCTTCTGGGCCTTCTATGGCCTCTTGGTAGGATTTAGGATCATCATCTTCATTATATTCAACTTTAGACTCACCTTCAGTGATATGCCCCACATATCATTCGGATAGTCTAGGTAATCTACTAGATCTACGAGGCTCATCTGCGTGTACCTAAATAGATTTAGAAGCTAATATATCATCTGATGATAATACAACTGTTTGGGGATCTGGAACCTCTTCCAGTACTATTTTACTCCCGCTGTCATCCTGGAGAAGGTATTCCTCTTCTATAAGACAACTTTCCTTACGATAAACACATTTTGTTCACCAGGATGGTAAAAATAGTATCCAAAGGTTTCCTTTGGATATCCCATAAACGTGCATTTATCAATTCATGATTCAAGCTTGTCTGGATCATGCCTCTCTACATGAGCAGGAGTAGGACAACCCCATACTTTAACATGTTTAAATTATGGTTTCCTGTCTTTCCATATCTCATATAGAGTGGAGGCCACAAACTTGTTGGGTACTCTGTTCAGTAGGTATGCTGCTGACTCTAGAGCATACCCCTCAGAGGGACACTGATAATCCCAAAAAACTCATCATAGATCGCACCATGTCCAACAAGGTGCGATTCTTCCTTTCTGATGCACTATTCATCTGTGGTGTATATGGAGGGGTTAGCTGAGAGAGGATACCATTATCCTTTAAGAATTGTGTAAAATTAGTACTCAAGTATTTTCCTTCTCGATCTGATCGAAGAACTTTAATACTCTTTCCTAACTACTTCTCTACTTCATTCTTGAACTCCTTGAACTTCTCAAATGCTTCCGACTTGTACTTCATTAAGTACACATAGCTGAATCTTGAGAAGTCATCGGTGAATGTGATGAAGTATGAGAAGCCACCTTTGGCTTGGGTGGACATAAGATCACATATACATCCGAATGTATTAGTTCTAGAATATCCTTGGCACATTCTCCATGTCCAGTAAATGGAGATTTTGCCATCTTTCCCATAAGGCAGGACTTATATGTTGCAAACAATTCATAATCGAATGCATTCAAATATCCATGCTTATGCAACCTTTGCAGCCTACTTTCACCAATGTGTCTAAGTCTACAATGCCACATGTAGGCTTGGTTCACACAATTCTTGCTCTTCTTAAGAGCATTATCAATTTGAAGATTATAATAAGAAACATCTAACAGATATAGACCGTTGACAAAGGATGCCGAAACTATTGATTTATTACCATAATAAATCGAACAACTTCTATTCTCAATAGTCAACCTATATCCTATCTTGTCCAAACAAGATATTGATATGATGTTCTTTATTATGGTAGGAACATAATAACAAACTTCTAACAGTAAGACGTCTCCTGATGGAAGCATGAGGTTTGCTATCCCAACAGTAATCGCCGCAAGTTTTGTGTCGTTTCCTAGCCTCAATTCCACCTCGCCTTTTCTTAACTTGCGTTTACTTGTCAGCATTTGCGCATCATGACAGATATGAGAAGCACATCCGGTATCCAATACTCAAAATGTAGAATCTCTAACTGACAAGTTGATATCTATCATATAGATATCTGAAGGTTCAGACAGCTTCACCTTTCTATGAGCTTTATCGTTAAGGAACTCCTTGCTGTTCCTCTTCCAGTGACCATTCTGCTTACAGTAGAAGCAGTATCCCTTTACTACTCTTTTGCCTTTGTCCTTCGATCTTTTATCGTTAGCTATCATCTCTACTTTAGGGACATCTAATGCCGATTTAACAGGAGGATCAATATTAAGGGCGTAGGCAATTTGCTCAGATCTGAAGACATTCTTCAAGTGTCTGAGCCAATCCGAGTAGATCAGATAAGTCAAAAGGGCATCAAGTATGCCACGGAGTGGGTTATTCGACGACATAATTTCTTACAAGAGATGAATAAAATTCTTTTAACATATGTTCAATTATTAAGTATTAAAACAAGACATGGTCTTTTGTTCAAGTTTTAACTCCCACTAATTTTCGACGGACTGTATAACCCTCAGTTATACAGAACGGGAGACGCCGATAATCTCTTAATGAAGATTAGAATCTCAATGACTTGCAGTACAACCTTGTGGATAGCATAACAAACTGTAATACAATCAAAGAGCACCCAACTCATAGGACTTGTAACTCCTTGCAATATCTGATCATAGCTTCGGTCCCCAGAGATTTAATGGCCTTGTGGATAGCACAACAAATCACTAATTCTAGTCTAAGCTAACCATCGTTACGCAACGAGTATAGATTTGCATGTGGCTCTTGTGGATAACACGACAAAGCTACATGGTTCCTCTACCCCGATCATATAGGCATCTAATGTCATAGCCACAGTTTCTCCTCCCAATTAAATAGGCCTTGTGGATAGCACAACAAACCTGCCTAAAATGAATCGAATCTTATGACTATAACGATGGTAGACCACGCGGTAAGTTCTTAACTACTCGCGTTACGGCTTAGAGTTTAAATGAGGGTATTTAGATAACTTTTATCTTTGTCTCTCCTAGGTGATAGTATAAATATATCATATATATTTAATAAATACTATATCTGCTTTGATTCATAATCAAACATAAAAACAATGCATCTCATACATGTCAAGTGTGGTCATGGATAGCACAGTGGGTTTGACTGGAGCCAGCAGTCAAACACACACACAATCTAATCATAACATTTATATTATAAAATCCTGCAAACATAAAGGCAAAAGATCTCCATTGTATCGCCTTCTTGATTGCAGCAGTGGATCGTCCTCGTTCCTTCCTATATTGCCTCGATCATATTACATTTAAATCTAAATTTACGTGTAAATAGAAGAAAGCCTTATGGCAAGTACAAGAGAGACGGAGGTAGAAGTACATCGAAGAATGAGAGAGAGAGAGGTACGCAGACCTCTATTTATTAACAATTAATAAATAAAATCCATTATTCATCCACGATCCACACAAACGCATCATTCATCCCATGAATAATATTAAATATACATATCCATGACCACGGTATGTTTTAAACAATCCATACAAGATTCAGCGCATCACATGGCTAAAATAAAAGAGTTTCAAAATTAAATAATTCTGACTTTCAGAAAGCTGGGTTCCAATCAAAATTGGCATTTGAATTTCGAAAACTCATTTATTAACTTAACATGCAATTAAATCAAAAATTAAAAGCAATAAACACACATCACATGTGTACACATTCCAAATTAATAATTTTCAGATTATTCCATGCAAATTATAACATTTCTAATAATTAAACAATCTAACGCTTAGATTAAGCCACATTAATAATCTAACAATTAGACTATTAATAACTAATCTAACTTTTAGACTAGTCCAACAAAGTTAATTAATAATTTAACACTTAAATTATTAATCAACTGTAATTAATTATTAACTACTAACCTAACACTTAGATTAGTCAATTGTGTTAATTATTAATTTAACTCTTAAATCAATAATTAACACTAATTAATTAATAATTAATTAATCTAACTCTTAGATTAGATAATTAAAGTTATCATTAATTTAACTATTAAATTAATAACTAACAATAATTAATCAAAGACTACTAATTTAACATTTAAATTAATTATTTAAATTAATTATTAATTTAACAATTAAATTAATAACTAACTCAAATATTAATTAACAATTAGATGAAATAATAGTTAATAATCTAACATTTAGATTAATAAATATTAATCACTAATTTAACAGTTAAATTAGTTAAATCAAAGTTAATTATTAGTTTAACATTTAACCTAATAATTAACTCTAATCGATTAAATCTAATGGTTAATTAATCATGATTCAAAATCATTGTAAGCCCAGTTTTAAAAAAAACGAATAAGAATTTTAAATTTCAAAACAATTTTTGTATTTTAAAAACTTAATTCCTATATTAATTTTATTTTAAATGGGCATAGGGGTTTAAATGGGCAGAAAACAAATGGGCCCAGCCCAATAGCGTGAGCTACTGGCCGGCTGGTTCGAACCAGGGCCGAACCCTAGCTCATGGCTAGGCCCATCCTGGCCTAGCCCAGCCAAACCAGCACCTCGGCCCGGCCCAGCCCTGGACCGGCTCCCCTTCCCCCCACCCGACGCCCAGCAGCATGCAGAAACCTCAAAGTTGCAGGTTCTTGGAGACCCGGTGGTGGGGCTAGCAGGAGGGCGCCGGCGGTGGCCAGCCCGACGCCACCCGGCCTCGCCGGCGACCCCCCCGGCGCTGATGGGCTTGCCGGCGCCAGCGAGGGCCCTCAAATGCAGTGGATGGAGCCCCTATTTCTGGTTTTTGAACCTGTGTATAAGGAAGAAAAGGAAGGGAAATCCGGCTATCTCTAGCCACCTCTCCGGCGTCGGCAACTGTTCCCCAATAATCCGGGATGCCGGCCATCCTCCCAACACTTGGGAGGCCGATGAAAATCGTCCGAACAACGTAGTTCTTCGTCTCACGAAGAACACCATAAACCCAAAATTTAATTTCGAATTTTACAGAATAAAGATTAATCTAATTACCTTTTGTTCATCATATGAACTCTAATCCATTAAAAATTCGAATTAGAGCATGGAATAATACACAGAAAAATTAATTTCGGAACCCAAAATGGGACGAGAAACAGTAGAACCTGGCTCTGATACCACTGTTGGGTTCTCGGATTTTTCCGGATCTCCCGCGTAGCAGAAATAAAATAAAAACGGAGATCCGATTCCCGTTTCGAAAAATCTAAAAACCCGACAATCGGATTATCGAATCTTACCGTATACGGATTCGAATCCGCAACCGTTTGGTTCCGTCAGTGCGACACCGCAAGCCGCACAAGCTCCCGGCCTCTAGCAGAGTCCACGCGATCCTCCTCGCGATGGATATCCTCACGTTCCTCGTTCTTCGCAGCCATGAAACTTCCGCCGGTCGCCGCAACAATCGCCGCAACGCGCAAACAATTTCCCGTCGAATGGGAGTCGGAGAAGCGGCGGAGCTAGCTTGGGGCGCCAAAGAGAGAGAGAAACAGAGGAGGGGGCGGCTAGGGTTAGCAGCAGCTTGGCCTGCTCAGCCCGTTCGCTACATTTTATACTAACCGGACAGTTTTTCATAAAAACCCTCGGTTTACATAAAACCCACTTATTTATCCATCGCCTTGAGAATCATTTGCGTGTGACCCTCTAGGCCCAATTACCAGTCCGGTTAATAGCCCAATAAGCCCAGTCTCATCAGAAATCGAAGCATATAAATATATCGTATATATTTACTAAATACTATACCTGCTTTGATTCATAATCAAAAGAAAAACAATGCATCACATACATGTCTAGTGTGGTCATGGATAGAACAGTGGGTTTGACTGGAGCCAACAGTCAAACGCACATACAATCTAACATAACATTTACATTAGATAAACTTGTAAACACATAGGCAAAAGATCTTCATCTTTTCGCCTTCCTGGTTGCAGTTGTGGATTGTCCTCGCTCCTTCTTCGGTTGCCTCGATCATATTACAATAAATTCTAGAATTTACAGGTAAATTGAAGAAGGCCTTATGGCGAGTACAAGAGTGAGGGAGGTAGAAATACATCAGAGAATGAGAGAGGGAGAGATACGCAGATCTCTATTTATTAACAATTAATAAACATCCATCATTCATCTACGATTCACACAAACATATCATTCATCACATGAACAATTAAATAAGTGCATATCTATGACCACGGTGTGTTTTAAACATCCACACATGATTCAGCGCATCATATGGCTAAAATAAAAGAGTTTTCAAAATATATAATTTTGGCTTTCAAAAAGCATGGGATCCAATTAAAATTGGTGTTTGAATTTTAAAAATACTTTTAATTAACTTAACATGCAATTAAATCAAATTTAAAAGCATTAAAACATACATCATATGTGAACACACTCCAAATTAATAATTTCATATTATTCCATGCAAATTAGAACAATTCTAATAACCTATCTCTTAGATTAAACCCCATTAATAATCTAACAATTAGACTATTTAAAGACTAATCTAACTCTTAGATTAATCCAACAAAGTTAATTAATAATTTAACACTTAAATTAATAATCAACCAAATTAATTATTAACTACTAACCTAACATTTAGATTAATAAAAAAAAAATAATCATTAATTTATCACAAAAATTAATAATTAACTCTAATTCTTTATTAATTATCAATCTAACAATTAGACTAGATAATTAATAAGTGTTAATCACTAATTTAACTATTAAACTAATAATTAACACAGATGAACAGTTAACCACTAATCTAACTCTTAGATTAGTAGAAAAATATTAATTATTAATTTAACTTTTAAATCAATAATTAATAACATCTAATTAAACTATTATATTAGTTAATTAAAATTAATCATTAATTTAACAATTAAACTAACAATTAATTCTAATTAACTAAAAAATACTAATTTAACAATCAAATTAGTCAATTAAAATTAATTGTTAATTTAACATTTAAATTAATAACTAATCTTAATTAATTAACAACACCATGTTAATACAAATGATTCCATAATCATTAAGCCCAAATAAAATAAAATTTGATAATAATTTAAATTTCAAAACAATTTTTGAAATCAAATTAAAACCTAATTTAATTATTAAATGGGTAGGTTTAATAAATTTTATGGGGTTTAAAATGGGGTTTTAGTGAAATAAGAGAAGGCCCATACGGGCTCAGTCCACTCGACCTGGTCGAACCAGGTCTAGCGGCTAGGACCTAGGACCCTGGCCCAGCCAGGGCCCGGTCCAACCAGGATTGGCCCGGTTCAACCGTGTGAACCGGCCCTCCCTAACCCGTCGCCCCCCTGAACCAGAACCCTAACATCCTGCAAGAGCTTCATGGCGGCGGGAGGGAAGATGCTGCGGCCCGACGGCGGCGGCCCTGCCCCCTCTGGTGACTCCCTCTGGTGCCGGCGACACCCTCCTCGTCGGCTGGACTGCCGGTGGTGTGGCATTAAGTGCAGGCCGAGCCCTTATTAACCCAAAATTTCTGGTTTTCAGGGTTTCAAAAACCCGAATTTGGGGCTTGATATTACAGCCCTCCAAAGGCACTCCGGCGCCGACAAAGGTACTGGATGTGCTGTGGTGACTATCACCTAGAGATCCGGGCATTCGGGCCGCCATCCCAACGCTTGGGAATCGCTTACGAAGCCGCCGAAAAGGCCCGGTTCATCATCTCATGAAGAACTCCGAAAACCTCAAAATTAATTTCGAAAATTGCAGAATATTAATCCGATTATTTGTGTTCATCTCATGAACACAGATTCAGCAAAATTCGAGTTTTAAAGTATGGAATAAAGCATGAAATATTAATTTCGGAGACCGAAATGGGACGAGAAATAGTGGAACCTGGCTCTGATACCACTGTTGGGTTTCTCCGGATCGCTCACGCAGCGGAAAATAAAATATTAAAACAGCGATCCGTTCCCGTTTCGAAAAACTAAAAACTTCGAGTATCGGATAATTGATTCTCACCGTGTGCGGATTCGAATCCGCAACTGTTCAGTTCCGTCGGTGCGACACCGCAAGCCGCGCAAGTGCCCGGCCTCTAGCGAAGTCCACGCGATCCTTCTCGCGATGGATATCCTCACGTTCCTCGTTCTTCGCAGCCTACGAAACCTCCGCCGGTCGCCGCAACGATCGCTGTAGTGCGCGGACGATTTCCCGTCGAACGGGATTCGGAGAAGTAGCGGAGCAGATCTGGATCTGTATGGATGTCAGAGAGAGAGAGAAACTGAGGAGGGGCGACTAGGGTTAGCAGCAGCTTGGCCTGCTCAGCCCGTTCGCTATGTTTTATACTAACCACGCGATTTTTCATAAAAACTCCTAGTTTGTATAAAACCCATTTATTTATCCATCGCCTTGAGAATCATTTGCGTGTGACCCTCTAGGCCCAAGTGCCAGTCTAGTTAATGGCCCAACAAGCCTAGTGACTCCTCACTGACTTTATTAATCAATTAATAACCTTTTATTAATTAATTAATCAATTGAATTGAGGTCGCACATCGAATTCGACTGGGCCTCCGATCACGTTGGGTCCCAAGCAACACCGCGTGAACCCGGAAGGTATTGGGGTTAAGTAACCCACTCTTGGAACCTTTCTGCCGACAGTTACCACGTGGATATAATCCTTCATTCGTACAATGCTCTCGAGTCAACTCAGGGTATGGCGAGCTGTCAAACCCTAACCGGTCGACTCACTTGGATTGGATGCCACTGATGAATATCGGAAAACTCCTTTCCCGATATTATCGTCCGCCCTGGTTAGGGACTTCTGCGCATCCTTCCTAGAACATTCTCTCTCTAAGTACCGAGAGCGAATGATTCCTTATTGACACACAATTCCCTTCGACGGTATTCCGATGTACCTAATCCTTGGCGTTTTAGAATCCCGTGGCTAGAGATTCGTAAACCAAAGTCAAAGCACAAAAGTCCACCGCTAAGGTGTCCTTGGTGTCTTAGGTCCAATGACCATCCACGCAACTGCGACAATAGAATCAAGCTGGTTGACAGTGAGGTACAATACCATCCAGCGATTCAGTCGGATCAGTTCAGTGAACTCATTCTCTAATGAGCACCTACAGATTCGCCTTAGTGTCTCCACACAAGTGACTTATGAGATCAGTCACCCTCATCATATGAGCAGGAGTAATCTGTACTAGTCTAACCGGATATTCGATGTCCTTCTCGGATATCCTCTGACTAGGAACGATTAAGAATATGTGTGTTTAAGTGACCAGTCTCATTAGTATGATCTCATCATAATCTGATCACTATAGCACATATTCACGAACTTCATTATGAAACGATAATTAATGCGATTTACACATAATGAATATTATGCCATTATATTAATAAATGAACGAGATTTACATAGTCAGATTGGCTTGTAGGCCACCTAAAACTAACAATACCATCCAGCGATTCAGTCGGATCAGTTCAGTCAACTCATTCTCTAATGAGCACTTACAGATTCGCCTTAGTGTCTTCACACAAAGGACTTATGTGATCAGTCACCCTCATCATATGAGTAGGAGTAATTTGTACTAGTTTAACTGGATATCCGATGTCTTTCTCAGATATCCTCCGACTATGAATGATTAAGAATATATGTGTTTAAGTGATTAGTCTCATTAGTATGATCTCATCATAATCCGATCACTATCGCACATATTCACAGACTTCATTATGAGACGATAATTAATACGATTTACACATAATGAATATTATGTCATTATATTAATGATCATAATGAATATAATTTTTCAAATGAATAAGTTGAGATCAAAAAATAATTGAGCAAATATATCAAATGAATGTGAACAAATTATAAGCTAAATTCATGTAATTTAAATAGTAAATTATGTTTCATATTTATGTGCCAAACATATCACAAATTAACATATCAAATCGACATGCATCTAACCATCATATAAAGAGCCGAACAAAACATATACTAAAATATATAGGTAAGTATGCTAAGGTCATGACACATTTATAGTTGAAAAATATATTGTCCCACCTCAGATGACTAATCACAAACTCATAATCACTAGAATTTTATCCCGTTGTCTATGGGTAGAACTCATTTATGGACTCTTATAGAATGAGCTCCAATTTCCTTAAGATGGCAATGTCTCAATCATATATTAAACAGATATGGCACAAATATGTTACAGATATTTCATAATGATCAGAAATCTGAAAATTAATTTGACAAAGTGATACTTTCATATATGAGTCAAAATACATATTTTTATATGCAAAATAGTCATTTAAAGAGCCAACATGATCACGTATATAAAAAATCAGAGTAAAACTAATGCCAACAGAATAGATTTAGAAAATTATCAAACATGACGAACATATCAAATAAGTCATATGTAAAGTGTCTACAAAGTTTCATCAATATATGAATTGATTTGATATATTCTCAAACTCCCACTTTGATCCCGAGAATTTAAATTGAACGAATTTTCAGCAACTTATAAATTAGGATACAATATTATCAAATGATCCCATAAAATTCTTAAATTAAAGGAGAAGTCAAAAATAACATGACAAAGATCTCTACAAAATTTGGTAAGGTTTGAATATAGATTAAGTAATAGAAGATCTATAAGTTGAGATTTTAAAACTACCAAGATAGATTGTATAGTCTGGAACGAATATCAAAGGAATTCATAAAATTATGAAATCTATTGAGCGTGAAGATATACTTCTATAAACCACTGTATTTGTATATATACCCTTGACTCTCAAACAATATATGAGACCTCCCACCAACCTTTAAGTCATTCGATTATATCCCTATGGATACAGAACCATTAACTCTTCAGGAATGTTCATGGAATATTCCAAATTATATCCATTCGCGGCTGACGGTGATGGAGGTGGGTGACGATGGGATTGGGCGGCAACGTCGGTGCCATTTCCAATGATGGCGGTAGCAGTGGTCCCAAAGGTGAGGGCAAGGAGGTGGGTGTAGGGGTGGCGCGGATGTGGACACATGCAGAGAGAGAGAGAGAGAGAGAGAGAGAGAGAGAGAGAGAGAGAGAGAGAGAGAGAGAGAGAGAGAGAGACGAGGGGGGTAGGGGAGTACCCAACTGACCTGGCAATGTCGTCGCCAATGGCGACAAGGACCATCGGGTCGATGACCTAGTGGCAGGAATCTTGATCTGCCTCTCCCATACCGAGATGCCCTCCAAGCTGAGCCCGTCGACACTGCCTATGATGGAGGGTGCTGTGAGGCCCCTGTTGGGGACACGGTGAACCACCTTACCTTCTCATATTCCTCTACCCTTCCCTACTGTAGTGGTAGCCAAAACAAGAACACTCGCCTCGACTCCGCCTTTGCATTCTCCATGGGCTCCTGCACCGTATCCATGTTCTTCAACATCGAGAAGCTCTCTCTGACGTGGGTACTTCTCGCCCCACCTTCCCCACCTTTCTTGGCCACGCTCCCCAACGGCTTGAATCCGTTGAAATGCCTTCTACGGATCCCCCAAGAGCGGCAAAAATGCACCCCAAATGTTCGTCGAAATGCCTACCTCAAGAGCCTCTACCCCAGCATGTTGCGACCCCAATGTTGTCTTTGCCGCCACCGAGTGGTTTTAAGGAGAGGATGGTTGGGCAAGGTTGCTGATCCTCGAGGTTGCTACCTCCCTGCGGGGTTTCGAAGAGGGGGTTGCAATCTTATGCGGGGAGGCGTCTGGGAGAAGGATGTTGCGACAAAGCAGGCGGTGGAGTCGGACATCAGCTAGGTAGAGTTGGACAGCAGCCAGGTGGAGTCGATGCACTCGAGGTGGAACGGATGGCTACAACCACAGTGCGAGAGCAGGGGAAGCCAGTCGTTGCCGAACTCGCAGAGGTAGACAGTGTAGTCTGCCGATATGATGGCCTTGAACATCAGGAGCGCGTCGATGAAGGACTGGTAGGGGTGTTCACTATTCGGTTCAAATCGAAAAATCAAACCAAACCAAACCAAACCAAACAAAAATTTTGGTTCGGTTCGGTTTGATTCAGTTTCAAAAAGTCTCAACCCCCAAAAACAAAATCGAACTGTTCAAACCGAATTATATGTCATTTTTGAAGATAGGAAGTGATTTATTTGGGCTAAGACCCGCTCTCTCGCCTACTGGGCTCCGTTGCTTTGGGCTAGAGATGACAGCACGCGGTTGACAGCATGCATCTCGGTAGTAGCAATATTGAGAAGAAAAGGCAAGTAGCTGACACCCTAATAGCATGCAGGATAAGTCAACAGTGCCCGACGCTGCAGTTGACAGCACAGCAAGCATGTAGAGTAGCTGGATGCCTTGGACATCGTGCAACACTATGCACATGCTGTTAGAATTGGGTGTCCTCAAAGCAAATCATTGTACATTCTAGTTCAAATTATTAATAAAGGCAATCATTTCTTCATTCATAATTCTCGCAAATTAACTATCGTAATGAAGGTCCATAGACAAATGTATGGGATATTGAATCATGATGAGATCATGATAGTGAGATTAATATCCTCAGTCACTTATCTTAAACAGTTCTTGATCATAAGATATATGAGATGGACATTAAATATCCAATAAGATCGACACAAGTTATGTCTGCTCATATGATGAGGGTGAATGATCTCACATTCACTCGTGTGGTGACACTAAGACAAACATGTGGGTGCTCATTAGAGAATGAGTTCACTGAACATAACCAAATAAGAATTCCTGGATGGTAATTATACCTATTAGTCAACCAGGGAATTCAATCGTTGTAGTAGCACAGTTGGTCCTTTGACTTGAGTCACCAATGATACCTTGTTTGTGGACCATTGTATCTTGATTCTCTAACTTGTGGACTTTAACCATTAAGTCCACCATAATCGGTCTTTCAGATACAGTGGAAAGCTTGCAAAGGTAATTGAGTGAACAACAAGAGATCACTCACTCTTGGTATAAGACTGGAGAGAGAATGTCCTATGGATGTGTACACAGAAATCCCTGGCCAGGGTCAAATGAAAGAGATGTCTTTCTAGATATTAACTGAGTACTGGAATCCATCTGGATAATGCGAAAGAGGGTTTGACTATAAAACCATACTCTTGCGTTATTGGGACATTGCATGAGTGAAGGATTATATTTGTGCGGTATCGGCAGATGGAAAGGTTCAATTAAAGGGAACAATATCCCTTATATCTTCTGAGATCATGAGGTAGTGTCTGGTGCTGTTCATGATCAGAAGGCCGAGTGAATTAATCATCAGATGATAATCCACTTGTTTATTAAATTAATCATTTAACATATGATGTTTAAATGTTAATTAATAAATATTAAACTCAAGAAACAGTTCTAAGTTTAATGGGCCTGCAACCGGACTGATATATGGGCCTAGAGGGTCACACACATAAGAGTTCTCGTCAGACGGTGAGAGACGTTAAATTTCATGCTTATCTGGGTTTTTATGAAAAGCCGCAGGATAAACATGAAGATTTAATGGAGAATTATCCAAGGTCAAACTCTTGGATAATCATGAAGATTAATTCTTGTGCTTATCCTTATTTCTATATAAGGAGGGCCAAGGAGAAGGGGTAAAAAGTTGGTTGGACGAATTACTCACCCCAGATTCTCTCTCTCCTCTCTCTCTCTCCTTCTATCTCTCTTGGAGTAGATCTGTCTCTCTCCGCGCATGGTGGATTTGAGATCTGGTCGGAGTACTCAAGTCGAGGAGGAAATCGCATCTGCTGCGGGAACTCGTGTGGATACCTCTAGAGATCGTGCGCGTGCGCGATTACCAAGCCGGCATCATCCACGGGAGATTCGAAACTCTGCAAAGGTGAAGAACCGTTCTTCCTGCGTTTATTTTAATGTCCATTTTACGATCCCAGCGACCGATACATAGGAATCGATTTTATTCTCCGCTGCATTCTAGGCGATTCCTAATAGTGGTATTAGAGCCAGGTTGCTGGTTCGGTCGTAAAACAACATCGTTTTGCATGTTTTTCTCGTCATGCGTGTAGAACCCGTATTGTACGTGTTCTTATGTTTAATCTGATTAAAATGACAGAATCGTGTTCATATGATGAACACAAATAATTTGATTATTTTTCTGTAATTTTTCGGAGTTCTTCGTGGGACGACGAACGGGGTACTTTAGCGGCGTCGTACGCGATTCCCAAGTGTTGGGATGGCGGCCTGGATGTCTGGATCTATTGGTGATAGTCACCACTACACATTCGACACATTTACCGGCGCCGGAGTGGCCTTGAAGAGCTACAAAATCGAGCCCAAAGATTGTTTTAAACCCTGCGAAAATTCAGATTTTGGGGAGAAAACCGTGGCTCGGGCAGCCGGTTTTGGCCACCGCCGGCGGCCCTGCCGGCGCCGGGCACGTCGCCGGCGCCAGGAGCACCGCCGGCCGGGGCCTGCGCCGCCAGGGGCGGCCGCCGGCGGCGCCTGCAATTCCTCCGCCGCCGGCCTGCTTCACAGATTAAGGTTTGCTGTTTTGCAGGTTCAGGGCTCGGTCGAGAGGAGGAAGAAAGGGCCGGACCGCCTGGTCCCGGCCCGGTCGAACCGGGCCGGGAGCTGGGCGGTGCCTGGCTCGACCCTGGCCGAGCCAGAGCCCCTGGCCGAGCCAGGGCTCGACCCTGGCCGAGCTAGGGTTCGATCCTGGCCGAGCCAGGGCTCGACCCTGGCCGAGCCAGGGCCCTAGGTCCGAGCCGTTTGGGCCCTATTGGGTTGGGCCCATTTTGTGATTTATTAAAAATTGTTTTTAATAACTGTTAAAACCCCATTAAACCCATAATTAGACCATTTAAGCCCATTTAAACCCGTTTAAAATTATTTTAAAACAGAATAATTATAGGAATAGTTAATAAATGTTATTAATTATTTTTTATGATTATTAACAGCTTATTAAAGTGTTTAATAACTGTTATTCAATTAAAGGGCTTTATTAATAATAGGGTGTTAGTTAATTATTTAAAATTGTTTTAGATAATTAATTTCCCTGTTAAATTAATTAGTTTAAAATTATTTTAAACTGATTTCATACATAACTTGATTACATTTTACTATTCAAATTGTTTGAATTAAGATTTAGATTAACTGAATAATTTAGTTAGTTAATTTGTCAATAATGTTTTGAATATTATTGATTATGTTGAAATAAATGTTATTTTGAAAACTAATTGGTATTATAATTTTATATTTATAAAATTTAATAGCAAACTGCAATTATGTGATGATTGTGATGCATGTGAATGCATGTGATGTGTTTTATGGTGGGATGATCATGGACTTAGTATTTTCATGTGATGAATGATGTGGATGAATGCGATGCTTATTCATTTGGTATTTTAAATAGGACCTGCGTGTCCTCCTCTTTCTTAATCCAGATGTACTTTCTACCTTCCTATAAGATTGTATTCCCCTTGATAAGATCAAGGTTTCTTAGTGTTTAAATGTACATTTGTGGATCTGCGAGTCCTGAATTTAATATTTAAATGTTATGGATTAAGTTTAGAGGACAGGATCTTCTGAAGACATCTCTAGAAGAAGGACTCGCATCAAATGGAACCAGTGTTGTTGTTTTCACATTAGGATCCTATTATGGATCATCATTTGGCTCCGATGATTCCATAGTAGCTTTAGCAGTCTATGATCATCCCAATTTAATTTTTCTGCACATATGTGATATTTGTGGACTATGCTATCATATATATATATTTCTATTAAGTATAATGATACTTCAAATTGAAATACTATTGATAGCACGATTTTTACAAATCAAATCAAAAACCCTCTTTTAAAATTTAAGTTGTAAACGTGAGATATTCAGAATAATTCACGTAACACACCATCATTATAGATCTTAGGATAATTCTTATCTCAAATGGATTTGTTGTGCTACCACAAGGTCTATTTGATTTAGAAATTAACCTAAGTCTACGACATGTGATGTCATTAAGATGAATGGACAAATAGTGTAGTTTTGTTGTGCTACCACAAGGATTGCACTATGACTTCATGTCATCTAAATAATGATGGATAAACTTAACTGAATCATTTGATTAGTTGTGCTACCACAAGGTCATTCTGATTCAGGGGTTAAATCGATCGGATATTGCAAATGTTGCAACTGTCAAGAGTTGACTGCCTAAGGGACTTGATGTGATTTGTTGTGCTACCACAAGGTCACATGCATATTGCCCGAAGGATTCTGATCCCCACTAGGAGATCACTAGAATCTCCCGTTCTGTATATTAGGGGGTCATACAGATCGCCGAAAAATAGTGGGAGCCTAAATCTATATTAAAACTCCTAAATTAGATTTTAAGAACTATCTGCTCATTTTATATATTTCCATGTAGGTCGCTATGTCGTCACCTAACCCCCTCCGTTGCATACTTGATGCAAACAAACTCACGGGACCAAATTACATTGACTGGTTACGCAACCTGAAGATTGTCCTCATGTGTGAAAAGCTAGCGTATGTCCTAGATCAACCAGATCCAGTGCAACCCGGTGATAATGCTAACGAAGATGAATTAATGATGTATGAAAATTGGAAGGAGGACTCTGTCAAGGTCCAGTGTTATATGCTCGGTTCAATGAACAATGAACTGCAACGACAGCATGATAACATGGAACCTAAGTCCATTCTGAATCACCTACAAGAGTTGTTTGGTGAACAATCAAGAACAGAAAGATATGAGATATCTAAGAAATTGTTCAGGATCAGAATGAGCGAGGGGACATCTGTGAAAACTCATGTGCTTAAGATGATAGAATGGATTGAGAGGCTTGCAGTGCTCGGCTTTGTTATGAACAATGACCTGAGCATTGACTTAATCCTATAGTCCCTTCCAGATTCATTTTCACAATTCATTATCAACTTCAATATGAATAAAATTGAAGTTTCACTGGCTGAGCTGCTCAACATGTTGAAGACAGCCGAAGGCACTATCTAGAAAGACAAGCCAAATGTAATGCTTGTTGGTAAGACCAACAAGAAAAGAAAAGCTGGACAGACCTTTAAGAAAGGTAAGCCTAAGAAGCTAGTGAAAAGCAAACCGGCGGTTCAAAAGGACAAAGCTAAAGTCAATGATAAAGGTCAGTGTTTCCACTGCCATAAAGAAGGTCATTGGAAGAGAAACTGCAAGATTTATCTAGCAGAAAAAGCAAAGGAGAAGCTTGGTGAAGCTTCAGGTATTCTCATGATCGGTCTTAACTTGTCTTATAGAGAAACAACATCTTGGGTATTAGATACTGGATGTGTTTCTCATATCTGCAATAACTTGCAGGTGTTAACAAGTAAAAAAAGATTGAACCGCGGAGACGTGGATCTGAGGCTCGGGAATGGAGAAAAAGTTGCTGCGTTAGCTGTGGGGACAGCAAGACTTCAGATGCCGTCAGGAGACTCAATGGAACTAATAGATTGTTATTATGTTCCGACCATTATTAGGAATATCATATCTATTTCATGTTTAGATAGACAAGGATATTCTATGAAACTAGAGAATAAAGGTTGTTCCATTTATCAAAGAGACAAATTGTTTTCTTCCGGATATTTATTGGATGGATTATATTTACTTGATATTTCATCTGATGTTTGTCTGGTAAATAAATCTCTTGAACGCTTAGATGAGGATGTGAATAAATCGTACCTATGGCATTGTAGGCTAGGTTATATAAATGAGAACAAGATCATAAGGTTGCAAAAGAATGGATATCTTGATCCATTTGATTATGAATCATTTGCAACCTGTGAAGCTTGTCTCATGGGAAAAATGACCAAAGCTCCATTCTCAGGACATAGAGAAAGAGCTAAGGACTTATTGGAACTAATACATAGTGATGTATGTGGTCCAATGTCCACTCATGCTATGGGTGGTTACTCATACTTTGTTTCATTTACAGATGATATATTTAATGAAATATAAGTCAGAAGTCTTTGAGAAATTTAAAGAGTTTAAAATGAAGTTGAGAACTAGACTGGAAGGAGTGTCAAAACTCTTCGATCAGATCGAGGGGGTGAATACTTAAGTACAGAATTCACAGAATATCTTAAGAATAATAGTATTTTGTCTCAGTGGACTCCTCCCTATACATCACAATTAAATGGTGTATCAGAAAGGAGAAATCGTACTCTATTAGATATGGTACGATCAATGATGAGTTATGCCAAACTTTCAATCTCTTTATGGGGATATGCACTGTTGACTGCTGCATATCTGTTGAACAAATTTCCTAGTAAGTCAGTATCTTCCACTCCATATGAGATATGGAAAGGGAAGAAACCAGACTTTAAGCATGTTAGAGTTTAGGGATGTCCTGCACATGTCAAAAGACATGATCCAGACAAACTAGATTCCAGGACAGAGAAATGTAGATTTGTGGGATATCCAAAAGAGACTTTTGGATATTATTTATATTAGCCCAGCGATCAAAGGGTGTTTGTCGCAAAAAAAGCTGTCTTCTTAGAGAAAGAATATCTTTCAAAAGAAGACAGTGGGAGCAAGATAGAACTGGAAGAAATTCTAGACTCACAAATCAACACTAGTTCATCTACTGAACCATTGACTCAAGAACTTGTTCAAGATAATATACAAATGGTTCGCAGATCAGGTAGAGTGCCTAAGCAGCCTAAAAGATATGTTGGACATATCGATGATGGCAAACCAAAAGTGCACTTAAATGAGGATGATGATCCTCAAACCTACCAAGAAGCCATAAATAGTCAAGAATCAGAAAAATGGCAAGAGGCAATGAATTCTGAAATTCAGTCCATGTATGCCAACCAAGTTTGGAACTTGGTTGATCTGTCAGAAGGTATAGTACCTATTGGCAATAAATGTATCTTTAAAAGAAAGATCGGGGCAGATGGACAGATTGACACATACAAGGCAAGGCTGGTAGCGAAAAGATATCGTCAAAGGCAAGGCATTGACTATGACAAAACCTTTTCTCCAGTTGCCATGATTAAGTCAATCAGAATACTTCTTGCTATCGCCGCATTCTATAATTATGAAATATGGCAAATGGATGTGAAAACAGCGTTCCTTAACGGGAACCTTCAAGAAGAGATGTATATGATACAACCTAAATGATTCACTTCCAAAGAACATTCAAGCAAGGTATGCAAGCTGCAAAGATCCATCTATGGATTAAAGCAGGCATCCCGAACTTGGAACTTAAGATTTGATGAAGCAATCAAATCTTATGACTTCATTAAGAATGAAGATGAACCTTGTGTATACAAAAAGACTAGTGGGAGCGCAGTAACCTTTTTGGTACTTTACGTTGATGACATTCTACTCATTGGGAATGATGTAGGAATGTTGTCATTAGTAAAGACTTGGTTATCCAAAAACTTCTCCATGAAAGATCTGAGAGAAGCATCTTATATTCTGGGAATAAGGATCTATAGAGATAGGTCCAAAAGAATGTTTGGCTTATCCCAATCTATGTACATAGATACCATAGTCAAAAGGTTTGGCATGAAAAATTCTAAGAGATGCCTCGTTCCAATGAGGCATGTAATTTATCTCTCTAAAGGAATGTCTCCCAAGACACCAGAAGAGAGAGCATACATGGATAGAGTTCCTTATGCCTCGGCGATAGGATCTATCATGTATGCAATGCTATGTACTAGGCTTGATGTGGCACACCCACTAAGTGTCACTAGTAGATATCAAGCTGATCCAGGTGAGGAACACTGGAAGGCGGTGAAATGTATCCTTAGATACTTGAGAAGGACTAAGGATCTATTTCTCGTTTATGGAGGAAACGACTTGGAACTTCGAGGGTTTACTGACTCGAGTTTCCAGTCGGATATGGATGATAGCAAATCCATGTCTGGATTTGTGTTCATGTTAAATGGAGGTGCAATAAGTTGAAAAAGTTCCAAATAAGAAACAACTGCAGATTCGACGACCGAAGCAGAATATATTGCTGCAGCTGAAGCGGCCAAAGAGGCGGTTTGGATGAAGAAGTTCATCTCGGCACTTGGAGTAGTTCCAAGCATTTCAGATCATGTTCCATTATTGTGTGACAACAATGGGGCAATAGCTCAAGCGAAGGAGCCACGATCACATTAGAAGTCAAAGCACATTCTGAGACGATTTCATCTGATTCGTGAGATTATCGCCCGAGGAGATATAGTAGTTGAGAAAGTCTCATCTGAAGATAATGTAGCAGATCCCTTGACTAAGCCATTGTCTCAAAACAATTTAGAACGTCACCTTAAGTCTATGGGACTCAGACACATGGGTGATTGGCTATAGTCAAAGTGGGAGAATGTTAGAATTGGGTGGCCTTAAAGCCAATCATTGTACATTCTAGTTCAAATTATTAATAAAAGCAATCATTTCTTCATTCATAGTTCTCACAAATTAACTACCATAATGAAGGTCCATAGACAAATGTATGGGATATTGAATCATGATGAGATCATGATAGTGAGATCAATATCCTCAGTCACTTGTCTTAAACAGTTCTCGATCATAGGATATTTGAGATGAACATTAAATATCCGATAAGATCGACACAAATTATGTTTGCTTATATGATGAGGGTGAATGATCTCACATTCACTCGTGTGGTGATACTAAGACAAACATGTGGGTGCTCATTAGAGCATGAATTCATTGAACAGACTCAAATAAGAATTCATGGATGGTAATTATACCTATTAGTCAACCAGGGAATTCAATCGTTGCAGTAGCATAGTTGGTCCTTTGACCTGAGTCACCAATGATACCTTGTTTGTGGACCATTCTATCTTGATTCTCTGACTTGTGGACTTTAACCATTAAGTCCACCATAATCGGTCTTTTAGATACAGTGGAAAACTTGCGAAGGTAATTGAGTGAACAACAAGGGATCACTCACTCTTGGTATAAGACTGGAGAGAGAATGTCCTATGGATGTGTACACAGAAATCCCTGGCCAGGGTCAAATGAAAGAGATGTCTTTCTAGATATTAACTGAGTACTGGAATCCATCTGGATAATGCGAAAGAGGGTTTGACTATAAAACCATACCCTTGCGTTATTGGGACATTGCATGAGTGAAAGATTATATTTGTGCGGTATCTGCAGACGGAAATGTTCAATTGAAGGGAACAATATCCCTTATATCTTCTGAGATCATGAGGTAGTGTTTGGTGCTGTTCATGATCAGAAGACCGAGTGAATTAATCATCAGATGATAATCCACTTGTTTATTAAATTAATCATTTAACATATGATGTTTAAATGTTAATTAATAAATATTAAACTCAAGAAACAGTTCTAAGTTTAATGGGCCTGCAACCGGACTGATATATGGGCCTAGAGGGTCACACACATAAGAGTTCTCGTCAGACGGTGAGAGATGTTAAATTTCATGCTTATCTGGATTTTTATGAAAAGCCGCAGGATAAACATGAAGATTTAATGGAGAATTATCCAAGGTCAAACTCTTGGATAATCATGAAGATTAATTCTTGTGCTTATCCTTATTTCTATATAAGGAGGGCCAAGGAGAAGGGGTAAAAAGTTGGTTGGACGAATTACTCACCCCAGATTCTCTCTCTCCTCTCTCTCTCTCCTTCTATCTCTCTTGGAGTAGATCTGTCTCTCTCCGCGCATGGTGGATTTGAGATCTGGTCGGAGCACTCAAGTCGAGGATGAAATCACGTCTGCTGCGGGAACTCGTGTGGATACCTCTAGAGATCGTGCACGTGCACGATTATCGAGTCGGCATCATCTACGGGAGATTCGAAACCCCGCAAAGGTGAAGAACCGTTCTTCCCGCGTTTATTTTAATGTCTGTTTTATGATCCCAGCGACCGATACATAGGAATCGATTTTATTCTCCGCTGCGTTCTAAGCGATTCCTAACACTTGCTGGGCATTGTGCACCCTCTGTGAGGTATCTTTCCCTCCATGCTTTGTACAGATGGGTGAGGTGGTCATGTTTAGTCCGATATCGGGGAAACAAAAAAAGTGAAACCTCAAAAGCTCTATAAAATAACACCTAGCCCGCATCCTTCCCCTTGTGCCCATCCAAGTGCGCTCAGGCCCCAGGCTTTAGCGTTGAGTGCTGCTCATGGTTGTTGGCAGTCTAATCGGTTTAAACTGAACCAAACCGAATTTGTTCGGTTTGGTCTGGTTCGGTTTTTGTTAACGATTCGGGTTGGTTTGGGTTGAATTTGTTTTCTAAAAACCGAACCAAATCGACCCGTGAATACCCCTAGGACTGGTCCAGCCCGGCGTTGTGCAAGTGGAAGGGCTACTGGAGCTGACCCTGGAAGGTAGTCGCGTTGTCGAGGTGGTCGGGGTCCTTTCTGATGGGCCGCATGAGGCAGACGAGGAGATGGAGCATGCCGGAGATGAAGAAGATGACCGAGAGGATCACTTTGATGAGGAGGATGTTGAGCTCTATTTTGGGGGCAAGTAGAACCAAGCGTTGCAGGCCAAAAAGCTAATGATGGAGTTGCACGGTGATAGGGAATCCTTGGCCAAAGTGCCGCCGCCGCTGCCGATGGAGACCGTGGACCATCTAATAGTTAACCCAAGGATAAGTTAGGTATTTCTCACTTTAAACCTAATTCTACCAAACGGTCGTAACAGTAAGGACATAACCGCGTGAATGACTTAGAAGTTGTAAGAGGTATCTCATCCATTATTTGAGAGTCGGGACTATAGATACAAAATACAATAACTTCGGAGAGTGTATATTCATAAAGATAAAGATAATTATTTTTTCTTAACAGATAAGGATGGTAATAGAAGAGTTCCTACTCGGATGTACACCTGTCCTTTGGCATCCGTCAGTTTTGTGCCGTTCACGTGAAGCAATTCCAGAAGAGAAAGGCCGTTCTGAGGACCAATAGAATTCCGAGAGGGGGGGCGAAGGTCACCCGTCGCCTGCGTCGCCGCCAAACTTCACCGCGGACTGCAGGGGATAAAGTAAAAGGCCTGTGAATGGACAGTGCACGGTGCACCGACAAGAAGGACACCCCCCAAGTTTCCGGTCATCTCAACTGACATGAGGCGAGGAAGAAAGGGTCATCCTGGTTGTCGGATTCTTCAAGTTTCCCGCTGATTGCTTCACCGTGTTTGTTAACTCTGTTACCTCACGGCGAAGTCTAAACAGCCGCATCAGCTGGAACTGTGCATGGGTCACATGGGACTTCACCGGAGGACCAAAATACTTGCCGGCAATGTAAGGGTTGAGTTCTTTTACAATGTAAGATATTATTGGCAGGCAGACAGTTACATTAGTTGGAAAATTTTATAACGTTCAAAAAAAAAAAAAAAAGTTGGACAAGTTTTATGAGAAATAATTATATAAGTATTATATATAGATACAAGATATTAGACATGACAATATTTGCAAATAAATATTTTACAGATGTGACAGACAACATTTGTCACATTCACGAAATATGTATAACACTCGTAAAATGTTTATCACACTCGTAAATCTTATACAGTCATAATATATACATATTTTACAAACGTGACAGATACTTGGTGAGCGTAACATATAATATTTATCATCTTATGAAATATTTGTTATGTCCACATGTATTATCTGTGGAAAAAGTTATTTAATCCATGTGATATTTGACTGTATGAACTAATGACATCTTATATTATAAGATGACATAAGTTATTATAATGTCTTGTATTATAGCAAGTATCGCTTTCTAAAAACATTACTTATAAGATGAGATGCTCAGCGTTCACTCTTCTTTTGTATGGTCCTCACTATATTCTTAGTCACATGGAGTTGGGTAACAGTGAATGCATCATTTATTAAAATAACGTAGAGAAAACACCAAAGTTACTCCTCCCCAGTCCCATACGAGTACAACATATCAGGATACAAGTAAAAGGATTTCACCTCAACTTAATTGGATCTCAGCAAATTAGATTAGCACATAGCTAACTCAACCTTAGGTAGATTTAGGACATGCTTGGTTAAATTTTAATGAGAAGTTATATTTTTATTTTTATCACTGTAAAAATATTAAATAAAAGTGTATATAATTATCCAAGTCAAATCTTCACGAACAATTCTACTAACCTTAATTTAAATAACTATAATATAGAGTTCTAGTTAGACGTTAAAAGATAATAAGAAGTACATAAATAACTTTCAAGACTACACCTACTTCAAAATATCTAGGGTAAAATATGTACAAGTTTAAAAATACTTTTAACTAAAAGCCACATCAAACACAAAATCGTGAAAGATTAGGTAATGTCCGTCTGTTACAAGATTGTGGCTTCTTTACGGAGTTGTAGTCTCCCTCATGGAAGTTCTGGCTCCATGATTTCTTTTTTTTTAGTCTATTTTCAACATTGGGCCTTACATGCCCCATCTGTACGTACAACTTGATCTCCAATTAAATGATTCAAAAAATTCTGAATTCCAATGAACCGTAAAAAATGTTGTTAATGGATAAATCTAATAATATTTTAAAAATTTTAAAATTTTTTAGATCGTCCAATCGGAGATTAAATTACATATGAGATATGTGAGGTCTGATCCAAAAAATAATTTTAGCAAAAATTCTACACTTGCTGCAATTCGCAGTACTGAAGTAGAG
Organism: Zantedeschia hybrid cultivar; assembly: GCA_030544215.1. NCBI lineage: Eukaryota > Viridiplantae > Streptophyta > Magnoliopsida > Alismatales > Araceae > Zantedeschia > Zantedeschia hybrid cultivar. Next base: position 4,262,249 of record JARZZO010000013.1, on the reverse strand, counting down.
GGGAATTGCAGCAAGTATTCCTCTATCCCAAATACTTAATTCTCGAGTGTCTCTTGGAGTTGATGTCTTCGGAAGTGGTAGCTTTTTCCAGGCATCTAACCTTCAGCCTCTCTTTCTCTTTTTTGGTTTTCTTTCGAGCTGTAGCTAGAGCCCTGCTTACCGTATCTACTATGCATAGTAATTTGGAAGGCCCATCCATTAAGTAACCTATATACTAAAAATCAATCGAATAGGTGGATTATCGGTCACTGTTTGCATCCTTTGTGATAGTTTATCATGTAAGGATCGCACAAGGAGATACAAATTAAAACAATAAACAACTTGAATGCAGCAAAAAATAAAATCTCCATGTGTTTTGGATCTATTTTTAAAAATAAAATAAATAAGAACGATTCTTCACCTTGTGTGGAGTCAAATCCACAATTAAAACTTGATTCTGTCTGAATAATGTCTTTACTCGCGTAGGTGTCCGATCTCTAGCGACGTCCACACAGTTGCTTCTTCTACATATATGGCATAATTCCTGGTCTTTCTTCTTCCTGACGATGCCCGCGACATGCAAGCGGAGGCTCTGGTGGATGGAAACTAAGGTGGACGAGAAGACTGAAAGTGCGCCCCCTACCAAAGGGGCCAGCCAGAGTGGGAGAGAGAGAGAGAGAAGGAAAATAGCTAGGTGATGGAAAAATCCTGGAGCTTGGCCCAGGATTCCCCCTCTGACGTATATTTATATAGTCCAGCATGACTTCTCAAAAAAGATCCTAAATTAATATAATTTTTCACTTAATATCTATGGACTGAGAATCTTGTGCGTTTAATCCTTTAGGTCTAAGTGTATAACTACTCGCCACCTAAAGATCGGAGATCCAATATCTAATAGGTCTCAGATTGATACTGTTGGGCTTAAGCTAGGGTCATACACTCCATCGGGGGAAATATGCGAGAAACTAAAATAAACAAACAAATGAATAGCGAATTGAAAAAGTCAAAAGTACAAGAAAAATTAAATTATTACAGTCCATTAAATATACGAATTAAATATAGATGCGTACAGGCCAGAAAGTAAAATACAACTACGTCGAAACATTATCCTGAAACAAGTACAATTGCTTGGCAACATCCTCCAAGCACACCTCCGACTCTTAAGCTTGATCGGAGTCCTTACTTGAAATGTAATGAGTAAGCTACATCAATATTGGGCTCATTAGGGATCCTACTATCCCTACCTCCTACTGACACACTTACAAACTAGCAAGAAAGATAAAGTAGATCAGTAAGAAAAAGTAGTAAACTACTGTAGCTAAAAGTAAAACACACTAGGAGTGCTAGAAGCATAGACCCACAAGACAGGTTGGGAACCTCTTAGGCAGCATACATTGCCTCAGCCACACCCAACTATAGGTTGTCCCATCCTGCCAAGTTACAAGATGACAAAGGCACACACACCCACAAGCGTAATGTCTCTCTAGTCAAACTCCATACAACTCTAAATTCCGCAGCTCGACTGCATCTACTGATGTCTTACCCCCCGACCAACACGTCACGTATGTCCACCTTCAGGAGCTCTCGACACTTGCAAAGTGAGGCAATGAAAAAACGAGACTAACTGAGGTCCGTGAGTCCATGCAATATCTGTGCCCCTAGCCACATGTGCATACAAGTAGTAAAAGGTACTATCCCATGGCCGATTTCTCTCACACCTAGACTCAAGCTACAAATGAAGGGCTAACCCATAACCGGGCTAACTTGTGACCAGTGCCTCATGGATTACAATGTGCACGTAGGTACTGGGTGTATTACTAGTGAGTGTCATCACTCGGATCCAAATGTTGTGAAACAGCACATAAAGTCTACCCCATGAATGTGCGAAGCATGCAAGTGTATAGGAATATAGCTAATGATTATATTAGATGGTAGAGTATATAATCTATATAGAAATAACTTTAGTATATATCAATACATACATATGATGATATTTCAGGGGGTTGTTAAGTCTCTATTTTGAATATTGTCACCTATATCTCATGTTTCTCAAATCGCGTCACTAGAACTTGACGTCATTTAACTGGGTATACTAATTTATAATAAATGTTGGTTAATCTGAATCGCGTCCACATTAGCCTATGCCATTCAGCCTAATCCGATATTTTACTAAAAAATCGATTAATTTAGAGTCAACACTTGGGCATCTGAATTGCGTCGCCCAGGGTGACACGAATCGAATCGCATCATCTGATTCGGATGCGTTTCAAAGTTTTGAACCGAAGCCATAACAGCCTTGTTGGCTACCTCCGAAAATGCCATGAAAGCAAGAAATACAGCTATCCCGTGCCCCTTTCACATGCATAGGGACCATCGACAGCACAAGATATTCCCAGCCCATAAGATCAACCATAAAACATACTCCACCATATGGAAAATTTGCTAGACCGAGATGACCATCAACTCCATGAAAATAGGAGTTTATTCTTATCTCTGTTGTAGAGATAACTATTGGAGACTTGGTCTCCCACGTTCCCCAAAACAAGGAGGCGGTTACTATGGGGAGCGGAGATGGCTAACGGAGGATTATACCTCTATTAATAGGAGGGTTCCCTACCCTCCAATAACACAACACAACAAGTGAGAAACATAGATCACCTTTGAAGAACTCTCTGGTTAGCCATAGAAGCTTTCTCCCCAACCTTCCCAATTATTTTTTTCATTGGTATCAGAGTGGGATTCGTCCGCCGTTGCTCGCCGCTGCTCATCACTATCGCGCACCGCGATTGTCCTCCCCGCACACGGCCGCCCTCCTCTCGCGCCGCTGCCATGCATCGCGCCCGCCCTCCCCTTACGTCGCTGCTGCGCACCGCATCCGCCCTCCCCGCATCCGCCCCCCCCGCCGCTGCACACGCACCGCTGCCGTGCACGGCCGTCGCCCTCCCCTCGCGTCGCTACCGCACCGCGCTGCTGTGCACCCCGCCGCTAAGCATCCAGCCGCTGCCGCACCGCGCTGCTGAGCACCCCACCACTGCCGCGCATGGCCGCTACCCTTCCCTCGTGCCGCTGCCACTGCCCCGGCGCTGCTGCACACAGCCTCATCCCACCGCTGCCGTTCGCCGCTGCTGCACGCGCCGCTGCCGCACCGCGTCGCTGAGCACCCCGCCACTGCCGTGCACGGCCACTACCCTTCCCTCGCGCCGCTGCCACTGCCTCAGCGCTGCCGCACACAGCCGCATCCCACCGCTGCTACTGCCCGCTGCTGCCGCAAACCAACACTGTCCTCCACCGCGCCACACTACGCAGCAAACCGGGCACCGCCGAGCACCAACATAAACCTCCCCAAGCCGTCATCATCCACCTCTCGAGACAGGTTCTAGCACATTCTTCCTCTTTATGTTGAGAGAATAAGGACTTATTTAATTGGGTGAGTAATAAATAGTATTGAAAACGTAACATTCAATCTTTCTCACCTGCAAAACGTTTGATACGATCTACCCGTTAGAATTTTTAACAGAAAAGGAGAGAGGTAGTTAATGCACTTGCCAGATCTGCAATATTTTTTTAATATTTTAATTATTCACATCTTGCATTCTTTTGCATATGTTAACACGTTTTACAACAACTTGTAAAGAAAACTAACTACATCCTAGGACTTGCATTCTTATATTTCTGTCATCATTGTAATAAATATATTTATATGTTTATCAACTTTTGCCTCACGCATGCCAGACCCTGTCATCACCATGTGCACCTTATTTAATTAATACCAAACATCTTTATTCACGCCCAGTCACATCTGTTATTTTTTTTTTCGGTTTGCAAAGTTAACATTTATATCTTGTTTAAAAGGTTGTTTCGTCTGTGAAAGTTTTGACAGATCACCTTGTAGACACGCTAATTTTGACGTCATTTCGAGTAAATTTCATATCATATAATAATGCCTCAGAATAGTCTGATAATTAATCATTGATTAATTTTTATTGATCTTTTTAAGTATCGGGTTTAATAGACATATTTAACTTAATCAATTAAATTGATTTTAGTTCAAATTTTAGTTAAAATATGGAAGAGCTTAAAAGACGTCTATCTGTGTGGACGCTATTTAGAGTTTATTCCTATTTTGACGTTTAAATTTGAATTTTAATCAGTTGATTAATTAGCTAAAAGGCGTCTGTGAAAGTTGACGCGTTTTAGGTTTCCTAAGCTATTTCTACTTCTCTTCCGGATGTTTATCCTTATCTTAATTAGTGTAAAAGACGTCTACACATGTAGACGCGTTTTAGCTAATAAAGATAAAGATAAGTTTTTCCGGATATTTATCCTTATCTTAATTAATCTGAAAGGCGTCAGCCAATGTAGACGCGTTTTAGATAATTACAGATAAAGATGAATTAATCAGTATTTATCTGTCGGTTAAGGTAGATAAATCTGAAGTTTTTCTATGTTAATCCGCGAACGCAGAAGAAGTCTATAAATACCTTACATCTTGAAGAGTAAAAAAAGTGAAGCGTAATCTTGAGTTGATTGAGCAATAGCGAGTTGAAGATCGAAGCAACGTCGGAACGCCGAAGCGCTGCCATTTCCAGAAGTCGGCGTCCTTTCAAGATTCTTCATCCATTCAAGAATTCAACCATTGGGCATAAGTTTTTTTCATTTCTGCATTCATTTCATTTAGTTTTACATTCTTCATCATTCATTCCACGCAACACACACCACATTCATTCTTTTCAAAACCTATTTGATTAAGAGATTTCAAAAGTCACTCAACAAGTAAGTTTGTTGTTTAATTGCATGTTTAACATCATGATTAGAATAGATACTGCTTCTGCCTAAAAGTTCTCATCATTGTTTTCTTCATCTCTTTTCTTTCTATTTCTGCTGCACTCAACAACAAGAGAATCAAAAGGAGGAAATCAAACAAAATCACAAGAATCTCTGGACGATCCTCAACCTCAACCTCAACTTCAAATTCAACAGTAAGAACAAAGAACGAGAAGGGCTCTCTTTCTTCAGCCGGCTGAAGAAGGGGAATCAAGAGCTCAATATCTTCCGCGTTTAAACAGGTAGGCGATCATACTTCTTTTGGAACTTTTAAGTCAAAAGTTTCTGGCGATCACTGCACATAGTTTCTGTTTTTAATAGGTTCATTTTGCACCTATTTGTTTTTAATAGGTTCATTTTGTACCTAAACAACATAGAATTTTTCATGTTAATCACACTGTCATTCTAAACACCTACACACCTGTCTCTATGTGGTGAAAATTTTAATTTATTATCTTTACACCTTCTCATAAAATTTAATTACGCTTTAATCTCTGTAATCCATATAATACTAAGTCATATTTAATAGTCTGTGCGAATGCCCTTGTTATTTTTTTTATAATATTGTGTGTAGCTTCTTGAATATTTCCTTGCAATATTATGACTTGCATTTATTCAAGCCTGTTTAACAAATTTGTAGCATAAGTTTACATGTTTCACAATTTACTTGTATTGTCATAAATAATCTGTCATCAAATTTAATAAGGTATTTATGTTTATACCATTGTTTAATCATTAGACACATACCTTTAAAATTCCTAGTTATATCATACTTGTCAAATAATTTTAAATATCATTCATGTTTAGGAAATTTAAATCATATTTTGATTATTGTTAAATAAATTTCATATTAAGTAATTCTTGATTGAATATTATTTGTATAAAATAGTTACTTAGAAATTTATCTTGTTAAGTTGTTTATCAAATCATACAAAATGATGCACTTTTTAGTTTTATTTATGTTACAAATTATAATTGTAAAATTATATATATTGAGCTTTAGCCTTATCCTACTTCAAATGACTAGTAAACTCATTGCTTCTGAACTGGCTAAATTAGACAAGTTGAATGGTACTAATTATGACATGTGGCATAGAAAAATCAGATATTGACTTATTCATGACAATATTGAACATGTCCTTAATAGTATTGTTCCAGAATTAACTGATAACTCCGGAGAAGGAGATATTAGGAAAAGAGAGTAGTGGTTGTCAGAGGACAAAAAGGCTAGAAGCCTAATGCTCATGTTCATGGAGGACAATCTCATAATTTTTTTTGAAACTTATGAGACTACCCGAAAATTATGGGACGTTATCAAGGAGAAGTATGACATCACTTCTGAGGTGAATACTCAACTCCTATTATATTGGTATAATTCTTGCCGTATACAAGAGGGTGATAGTGTTATAGAACATGTAAATAAAATGATTGTTATGGCTAAAGAACTTTCTACTGTTGGAACAGAGGTTCCATAAAGAATACAGGTGGCAACTATTTTGAATAGTCTGCCATCTTCATTAGATATGGCTGCTACAACTCTAAGGATAAGTCGTACCGTTCTTCGTGTCACTAATTTGTCAGCTAGACTAGCAGTTGAGCAGGATGTCATGGCCAGTAGGAAAGGTCAAGAGCTGAATTTGCAAGAAGTGAATGTTATTCACCAGAAGTCCTTATTAGGATATCATAAAAGTCAGAATCACTTTGTTAAACCGAATATGCCACAGTTCAAGGAAAAATCATACTATAAAGGTAAAAAGATTATCCGTGGTGCTTGTTATACATGTGACAAATTTGGTCACTACAAGACCAACTGTCCTGAAAAGTACGGAAACAAGAATAAACACTCGGAAAAAAGGAAAATCAGCAAAAGAGAATTCGTCGATTTGACGGAATGCAATGCTGTGATTATCGACACCAATTGCTGGTGGGTGGATTCTGGCGCAACTTGTTACGTGGAAAAGACGAAGAAAGGGCTGGTAGAATTCAAGCAGCTGTAACCTGGAGAACATAGGATGTACATGAGAAACAATACCTACCTGAACGTAGAAAGTGTTGGATCATATCGTTTAGATCTTGGAGACATCATCATGGTCCTCACAGATGTCTATTATGCACCAAGTATTAGGCACAATTTATTGTTTGTAACTGCTCTAATGAAGAATGGTCTGGAAGTTCGATTCTACAATAAAAGGGTGTCCATAGGAAAGAACAAAAAGGTCTTTGCCATGGGAAAACTTGTTCCCGAACATGGTTTATTTTGTATTCCTGTTGTGGACACAGAAGTGAATAATATTAATGATGTTATTTTGAATTATTCCTTATGTTTTCTGTCTGAATGTGATCTATGACATTTTAGATTAGGACATCTTGGTAAATCTAAAATGGAACAAATGATAAGATTAAACCTACTGCCATTAACTAAGATAGAATTGTCACATTGTGAACATTGTTTAGTCAGTAAAATGACTAAGAAACCTTTCGCAGTAGGACATAGATCACAAGAATTACTAGAGTTGGTCCACTCTGATATAGTGGTCCATTAAGTATAAAAACAAATGATAGAAATGAATATTTCATAACGTTCATAGATGACTATTCTATATATGCCTATGTATATCTTATTTCTGTTAAATCAGAAGTTCTTAATTGTTTTAAGAGATATAGAACAAAAGTAGAAGGCAACTGGATAAAAATATTAAGGTGTTAAGAACAGATAGAGGTAGGGAATACAACTCAAAAGAATTTGAGTCATATTGTCAAGAGCATGGAATAAAGAGGCATGTAACTATGTCTTATACGCCACAACAGAATGGTGTGGCAGAAAGAAAGAATAGAACACTTATGAATGTTGTTAGATGCATGTTATCACATTTAGGACTCCCTAAGAATTTTTGGAGAGAGGCATTGCTCACGGTAAATTATATATTGAATAGAACTCCCACTAAATCTATCGAAAGTACATCTTATGAACTGTGGAATAGTAGGAAACCAGAATTAAGTCATCTTAAGAAATGGGGGTTAGTAGCCCATGTTCTCATTCCAAATCAATTGAGAGACAAGTTAGACTTCAGAACATTGAAGTGTCGATTCATAGACTATTGTGACAAATCATCAAGATATAGATTTTTCGATAAGGAAAAATGAATCATTAAATATAGGGATGCTACATTTCTAAAAAATCTAGAGGAAGAGGAATCTACCATGAGAAAGAACTTCTAACTGTAATAGATGATGACTATTACAATGATATCCTTATAAATGATCCAGAAATCGAATAAGAACTTCCACCAAGTGTGGAAGATGAACAAATGTCTTTAAATGAAACGCAAGAAAATCAACCTGCAATTGGCAATAAAAGACTTAGAACTCCACCGGCATGAATGGATGATTATCACTTGTACTTATGTGAGCCTTCATGTCTAACAGTAGACATAAATTAAGATAATAATATAGATCCCATGAATCTGAATGATGTAATGAAATCTCAAAAATCTGATCTATGGCAAAAAACTATGGAAGAAGAAATTGATTCCATAAAAAAGAACAATGTATGTGAACTATGTGAATTACCCAAAAATAGGAAGCCTATAGGTTGCAAGTGGGTATTTAAGAAGAAGATCTGTGTAGATGGATCTATTGATAAGTATAAAGTCTGATTAGTTGCCAAAGAATTTACTCAGATGCCAGGTATAGATTTTTAAGAAACTTATTCTCCTGTGGCTAAATTTGTATGTATAAGGATGATCTTAGCAATTGTTGCGCATCTTGACTTAGAACTTTTTCAAATGGATGTCAAGACTGCATTCCTTAACAGAGAGTTAGAGGAAGATATATACATAAAACAACCTGAAAATTTTCAGGTAGAAGGTCAGAAGAATAAAATATGCAAACTTAAAAAAACTTTGTACGGCTTGAAGCAGTCTTCTAGACAGTGATATCTTAAATTTTATAATGTTGTTATTCAACTTGAATTTGTTTCAAATCAATTGGACAACTGTATATATATCATGAAGAGTGAGAGCATGTTTATTATATTATCTTTATATATAGATGATATTTTACTCGCCAGAAATGACATAGGAATATTGAATAAAGTTAAGTCTGAGATCAATGAGAAATTTGAGATGAATGACATGGATGAAGCATCCTATGTTCTCGGAATCTAAATCCTGAGAGATAGAAAGTCTAGAATGTTGAGTATAAACTAAGATAAGTATTTACATTCAGTACTTAGAAGGTTTGGAATGCAAAACTACAATCCAGCATCAACATCGTTGGTTCATGGAAAACGATTAAATAAAGAGCAATGTTCTGGAGAAGGAAATGATGTACTGCAAGTGCCGTATGCACAAGCAGTCAGAAGCTTAATGTATGCTATGATATGTACTAGACCTGACATAGTATACGTAGTAAACTTAGTAAGCAGATATCAAAGTAATTCTGGTCCAGCACATTAGGAAACTGTTAAAAGGATTATGAAGTACTTGAAAGGTACTTTACACTACAAATTAATATATCAAGCAGATACATTTGAGGTGCTTGGTTATTCCGATGCAGATTTCAGAAGAGATAAATATGACGGAAAGTCTATTTCGGAACACTTATTCATCTTTGGTGGTGCTGCTGTTTCTTGGAGTAGTAAGAAACAAGAGTGTGTTCCAAGATACACACAGGAAGCTGAGTATGTTGCATGTAGCATGACTACTGCTCATGTAGTTTGGGTAAGACGATTTTTGACATATTTAAACTTAGTAGAAGAACTAATTGAGATTTACTATGATAATCAGACGGCAATTAACTTGATTAACAGTAGAGCGAATAGCTCTAGAGGAAAACACATAGAAATTCAATATCATTATATGCGTGATATTATTCAAAAAGGAGAAATAAAGATGACTTATATTTTCACCAGTGATATGATTGCAAATCCGTTGACAAAAAGTATACCGATAAAAAGTTTTGTTAAACATATAAGTCTAATGAGATTTGAAAATATATAAGTCGAAGTGATAGTACATTTTACAGATAGTGAGAATGTATCACAACATTAATACATCTTACGAATAGTGGGAGTGTATTAAGAATTATTTGGTCTTGATGGTCAAGTAGGAGATACTAGACCGAGATGACCATCAACTCTATGAAAATAGGAGTTTATTCTTATCTCTATTGTAGAGATAATTATTAGAGACTTGGTCTCTCACGTTCCCTAAAATAAGGAGACGGTTACCATAGGGAGCGGAGATGGCTAACGGAAGATTATACTTCTATTAATAGGAGAGCTCCCTGCCCTCCAAGAACACAACATAACAAGTGAGAAACAGAGATCATCTTTGAAGAACTCTCTAATTAGCCATCGGAGCTTTCTCTCCAACCTTTCCATTTTTTTCTTTCAAAATTCACATAGATCCTAGCATAGATTCTAGTAGGATTCTTCTAAGAAAACTATTATAAGAGAGGGAGTATCACGTAAACAACTGAAAATATTTCATTTTATAGATTCTAGTAAGGTTCTTCTTATTTTATTTGACAAACAACCAAACAAATATTTTTAATTTTAAAATAAAAAATTTATTTATTTTAAAATCCGCGATTTTCAAATTTTTTCATTAAAAATAAACAACTCCTAAATGAAGATCAAAAACAACTGACGCTGATCTATAAACATATTCAATTGTTCTAGGCAGGACCCCACCCGAACAGATTTAAGATGCACATTTCCATTTCCCGGAGCGGGACGTTGGTGGCCCTCCTCTTTAGAAGGGCTTCGACACGTGGACGGTGCATCCATCCGAAGCCTTTTCTAAGCATATATAAGACGCGAGCCCCGGGGCCGGGGAAATCTGAGAGGAGACGAGGGCGACGTGTGGAGATGCTCACATGACGACGACTGCCAAGTGCTTATAAAAGAGAGAGGAGGCTGTGGTGTTGCAGACTTGCAGTGGTGGCAGACCAGATTTCTTATCCCATGGCACAGTACATTTTTGACTCATCTATTAGCTCAATCAAATCTATAACTAGGCCATAAGATAACCGGAGAGTTGGAGTTGAGATCGAATAGTCTCTGCAGACGTCGAAAACTAGTTGGACAATGGTGATCGTCCCATCGAAACTCCTGGTTATTCGATAGTACTTTTACTTAAATAAAAATATTTAGAGTAGAACCTGCAAGAAACGTCAGAGAGCCCTCTAGTTTGTTGGAGAACAAAATCTTTCGATGCTTAAGTTAGATGTTAGAAGATGAATTCTTTCTAAAAATTATTAAGTTTTATCTTGCGTACCTGTGATTGGAAAATATATCTAGAGATTATATAATCTCTCGTTCCAGAGGCGTCTTAGAGACAGTTACTTCTGACGAGTTAATTAGCTCATATCCACTCTCTTTGATTGAAGGGATCGTGGAATACCGGATAAAGAAAGATTTTCTGATGATTAAGGGAGCAGATCAAGCGAACTTATCTTAATTAAGTAGTTATGTCGTTAACGCGCAAGACCCGTCTAATGGCGGGAAGACATTACGGGTCACCCCTGGGGTGGGAGAGGTTTCGTCGTCTCGAAAGACCGGGAGGAAGTGACCTTTTGAGTCCAGGCTCTCAGTCTTCCCTTACTACTAAGTCCAGCAGCACGCCTCCTATGCAATCTCGTCACCAAGAAGGCAACTAATGATTGGCACCTGCCACTTGGTAGGATCATATTAAATTGGAAATTTCCCTTCCAATTCTCACTTAAGCATCGGACAGTGTCTTTTTTTGGAGGGCATTTTGACTTGCTGTTCTTTCTTTTTTTGAACATAGCCCAGTATTTTTTTGGGACTTAGTCCCTAATTTAAGGAGTTAGAATTGAGCTGATCAAAGGTTTTAAGATTTTCTGATTTATTATACTCGATATAATAGTCCATAAGCCGACTACATCCGCACGTATGATGGACGAGTCAAAATCACGACCTCTTCAGATTGGAAGGATACACCGTACTTATAAAATACTTACGTGAGACCCAGAGCATGATATTCTCTAATAATCAAGTCTTCTAGCACCATGGCACGGGAGATTTCATGGCTCTTAATTACAGTGACATGATGATGGTTGTAGTGGGGGCAAAGATCTGATTCCAAATCCAATCGACACCGTTGATTCGAAGATTCTTGTCGTCCACCGACGACGATGGCCACAATTTAGGTCCGCAAACGAGGCATCCCCAACGAGTCCTGTCCCCCTTTTACCCCTTTTGCCCACGTGGTCCATTTAAAGGACGAACCAACCCATCCCACCATTTGTGTGTAAGGTGTGTTCCCATCACCGACACTCTTGGTCTTTCGGATCCCCTCCTTCTGGAGATCCGTGTCGGCACTATTCTTATGGTCATGTTTTACTTTTTGTTTCAAATCCCACTTTGTTTGGAGAACAGGAGAAGAATAAGAGAGAATAAGAGGATAATAAGTTTAATTTAGCTTTGACAAACGGAATGATTTATATCCGTGAGAATAGTCTATTAGGAGAATAAGAGGAATAAGCAATTCGACCTTAGACTCAAGAATTACTTATCCTTCTTATTCCGCCAGTGGGTCCCACAGAACTATTAAAACTAAGTACTCCTTATTCTAGTATACGCTATTCCGGATAAGTAATTCTGGATAACCTATTCTGCAAATAAATTGAGGCAAAAGTATATATAAATCTTTGCTTTATTATTAGGAGTGTCAATCAGATAGATCAATATGTGGTTCAGCCTAATCCAGTCCACATTGAAAGAAATTAGGTTGGGTTACATTTGGACTCACATTAGTTAAATCTAGACTGAGTTAGCTAGAAAATAGGTTGGCCTAGTTTAAGTTGTTGACTTTTGCAATAATTCATACAAAAAGTAAAATACTTCTAACAAATCATTTATAAACAAGGATAAGTACAACTTAACTCAACTCAACTCACTCACTATTGAGTTGAGACTGAATTTGGGCTGACTTTGAGTTAAATTTGGATTGCATTTAGACTGAGTTAAAATTGGACCGAATTATTTTAAATTTAAATTAGAACTAAATTATCAAATAACCCAACCCAGCCAACCTAATTTACATCCCTTCTTGTTAACTTAATCCTCTATCCATAGCCTTTTCTTGGGTGTAAAAGTAATCCTTGTTAGTTTTCACCGTGGCTCTCTCACGGTCAATGACCCAATCTAGTGTAATAAATTAAGGATACGCATTTCATGTTAACCCTAATTGCCTTGTGGGACATGATCTGGTTGTTCCAGATTGGTTTATCTTAACTCAATCATGAAAAAGCAAAAGCTTAACTCAGAACTAAATGGGGGACTAGAATGCGAATATTCTTCAAATGGTGTTACGTTTTTTTATTTATTGATTGAGTTTTTTACTGTTCGATCCCTGCAATCATTTAATATAATATTCAGTGCATTCTTTATATTTCTTATTAATCCTTATAATTATTTAAAGTATCCCTTAAAGATCCCCCAATCGTCCCCAAAAACTTTCTCTGAAAGGACTTATTGAGGGGGGGTTCAAAGATTGCAAGACAAACAAAAAGGGTGTGGAGTAAAATTGAAATTTATGTGAAAAAATAAATGGCCATTTAAGAGGAAGTAGAAAATAAACCTTTTCATAAAAATGAAGGGTGCAGGTCGGTGAAGAACCGGGAGAGGATGAAAAATTGAAAATAATGTCTAACTTGATGGCGGATTAACCAAATAGGCTACCTTGTAGCCAAGTAAATATACTTTAGAGTAAACATAAATTTAATAGGTAGCAGTATATAAATTGCAATAAATGGTCCATAAATGTGCTTTAAGAAGTGAGGCATCTTTGGTGGGGATGAGGGCAAAAAGTAGAAATAGCCCTCAGTTAACTATACCCGGAGTTAACTCGAGTGACTATTATTTTAATTTATGATATTCAAGATTAATTAATCCATCCAATTAAATTATTTTTATGATTAATTTCAGATATATATACACCATTAGAAAATGGTCCAAGGAAGAGCCCTTTACAAAGGAGAGGGAAGGGGCTCGAGAGAGAGGCATGGCAGATAGAAGATGTCCCAACATGCTATGTACTCGCAAGAATTTGGGAGGATAAAGGACCAAGGCAGATTTCTGTAATTTCTTTTTTTGTTGCGTTCACCCCAATGTTCTACTCAAAATCTAGGTGTTGAGTTGAAAAAGCCATATCATTATACAGATAGGTGATTTCCTTGAATATTCGAAGTGAGACTATCCCCAACAATTTCACAGTAGCAGTGAAGTCACAATTAAAGGGAAAAGAAGTTATTCACAAAAGAAATTGATAGAAGGGTAAAATCAGAAAGTATGTCTAAAAATATAGAGTAAGTAAGGGGCACAATCTAAAAAAATAATTTTTTTAATTTTTTCAATGTCGCCCTCATTATGTCCAACATGTTTGTATTACTTGAACTCCGATCAAATAACCTAAAAGTTCTAAAAAAATCAAAAGTCTGAGTTCAATTTTTGATTTTTTAGAATTTTTTAAATCAAATAATGAGCATATTAGACATGATGAAACCAACCTTAAAAGGACTTAACGAATTTTATTTTTAGAGCTGCTGCAAGTGTTACTAAAAATATATGGGTAATACTATCTGATGAAGTTATTGAACCATCCAACTCAAAATTTTAAGGCTATGAGTGGAGTAGGCATCATCTTCTAAATACTTTTTAATTTTGTCATTTTTCCAATACATGATTATTCTAACACTATCTAGACGGAAAAGGTTCCCTAATTTGTTTATCCACCTGACGTGAGTGTATTTGATTGGTTGGAACATAAAAGGTAAGAGTAACTGTAGCAATTAAATTTGTAAATAAGCCTTCAACTTGAGCTTCTCCCTTTAACAGGATAAGAAAATTGGAGAAGCTTTCCTGTCATACTAACATTGCTCAAAATATATATGATCATGAACAAAAGGTAAAATAAAATAAGTTTTTCTAGATGATGGGAGTATAACTTTAGTAAACTATGGGATAGTCCCCGCACATTATAATATGGTCCAAGGAGGGAGAACTAATTAAAATGGGGGGGGCGGGGGTGGTTGAAGAGACCGAGAGAGGGAGAAAAGAGGGAGGGAGGGCCCAACATCCTATGTACTGACAATAATTTGTGGGGACGAGGGATTTAACGGATGAAGCAGTAAAAAGTTATTTAAGAAAAAAATAAAATAAAAAAACTTTTACACTCATCTTATGACTTCTTCGTTACCATAATTAGGGCGATCTTTCTTCTCAAAGCATGCACATACTTGATAGCACGGAAAATTATAGTCTACATACTCTGATCAATTTCTTTAATATATAGTTGAAGGTTGATATAACAAAATATGTGGTTGTTAACTTTTAGGGATTTTTACATATAAATTATCCCTAAAAGTGAATTGACAAAAACAATATTCTAAAAAATATATTTACACACATATCATTAAAATTTTAACAAAAAATGTTACGAAATACCAAAATAATGGCATTTATGCCATGTTACTTTTATCGAGAATGTTGCAAAAATACCATTACTTGAGTATTTTTCCAATATTTCATTAAAAGTAATGATAGTTTCTAAGAATGATTTTGTTTATCAATTCACTTTGAAAGATGGTTTATATGCAAAAATCCCCAACTTTTAAGCTATCACATAAAGATATACTTATTCATGTTACAAGTAGATATCCAAATATTTGGGATCAAAGTAAGTGCATATGTATCTTTCCTATCTCAACCTTCCAAAAAGATGGAAGATTCAAACATTACGGTTACCGTTTGCATCCTTCAGATCAAATCCCAAAATTTGAAATCCCAACCTTTCCATTCCTTTCACTGCTCTCATTTGAAATGCTACAATTTGACCGGTTTGATTGCTTTCCAAAAGTAGAACAGAGAAGAAGAGCCCAAACGGAAACACCATCAATCCAAGAGCAGGCCACTCCAATCATGTACGAGAGCTCATGACCGATTTGTCTTATTAGTGCCTTCACATTCGTGCAGTCTCGTACGAGTCGTATGGTCAAATCATATAGATTCAGTCGAGTCGCATCGATTCGAATTCGTCTTGATATGATACGAGTTGTCCGAATCGATCCGGTAAGGCAAATCCTGCTTCACACCTATCTCATTCGCTTTCTACACTTGATCACGGCGGATTTTGGTTTCTTCCCCAAATAAACGAGTTGAGTACAAAAGGGTAAAAAAAAACATGTTCCCAAAAGAAGAAAACAAAAGGAGGACTTAGAAACAAACAAAAGGAGAAAAGGAAAAGGACCAAAAGAAGAGAAAATTACAGGTCTCCCTCCCCGTGAGGGAACAAGCCCTACTGCTTGTACTAACTATGATATTTGGTATTGGTTTTTTCCAACTATACACATCACGTTTATTACATTTACCTTTGTACTACCGATTAATAT
Organism: Zantedeschia hybrid cultivar; assembly: GCA_030544215.1. NCBI lineage: Eukaryota > Viridiplantae > Streptophyta > Magnoliopsida > Alismatales > Araceae > Zantedeschia > Zantedeschia hybrid cultivar. Next base: position 4,246,028 of record JARZZO010000013.1, on the reverse strand, counting down.
TTGTTGGGGACATGCCCTCCTCCTAATTGCTTGCCAAATTAATGGCGTAGGCACCCTCTCTAATCTAACTACCTCGTCCTCTTCTTCTCCTTCTCCTTCGTCGCCGGCTACCTTTGCTGCCGCCGCAGCCGCCATTTCCTAGGCCGCCGCTGCGGCGGAGGAGGAGGAGGAGGGAAGGGAGCTGTTCCGGTTGAGGCAGAAGTCCCCATGGCCGCGGGCGCCCGGTGTCCTCCTCTGGATGGCGAAGTGCGCCAGCTGCCGGGTGGCGGCGACGAGGTTCTCGGCGCACAGGAACTCGTCGCTGCACACCTTCTCAACCTCCCGCTCGTAGTCGTGGACGAACACCTCGGTGGTGGCGGTGGTGGCGTTGCCCCCGCGCGCGCTCCTGGCCATGACGGCGGCCGTGAAGATGGCGGACATCCGGCCGGGGGAGGAAGGGCTGTAGCCCCTGGGGCCGTCCACCAGGATGACGTCCCAGGCGACGTCGTAGAGCTGGTTGGGCAGGTCGTTGATGCCCAGCCTGCAGTCGGAGAAGAGCAGGTTCTGCACGGGGCGGCAGTCGCCGGCGCGCTCGGCGCGCGCGGCCGCCAGCAGCTCGGGCAGCTCGCTGACCTTGGTGGTGTAGCCGACGTCGTAGGCCTCGAGCGCGCCGGGGTGGCGCTCCTCGAAGCGGGAGACGTAGTACTCGCTCTCGTCGAGGAAGACGGTGCGGCCGCCCCGGTTGAGGGAGCGCCACAGGAGGGTCTCGTGCCCCATGCCGAAGACCAGGAGGTTGCAGGGGGCGCGCCGGCGGAGGGCGGCGGCCACGGCGCGCACGTCGGCGTCGGGCATGCGGGAGCCCGGGGCGGGGTCGACGGTGGCGTAGTGGAGGAGGGCGTCGAAGAGGTCGGCGGGGAGGGGGGCGGAGGAGGAGAAGGCTGACTGGGAGGGGTGGCCGAGGTCGGAGGACGGCAGGGCGGGCTGCTTGGGGAAGAGGGTGAGGAGGGAGACGAAGGTGAAGAAGGAGACGAAGGCCAGCAGCCAGAGGCGGTGGGGGCCTGCTAGCGAGGCGCCGCCGCCGTGGAGCCCTCCGCTGCCCTGCTTGTGCAGGGACGGCTGCAGCAGGATCAGCTTGGCGTTGCCCAGCCCCTTCATCCCCACAATTCCTAAACAGCAGGGTTTAGAGAGAGCGGGCGAAAGAGTTCAGAGGACAAGTGTTCAGGGGAAGAGAGAGAGAGTGGTGGTGCTGTTCCTCCCCTGGTGGGAGAATAAGAAGGCAGAGACTACAAACGGGAGAGAGAGAGAGAGAGAGAGAGAGAGAGAGTAATCTTTGGTGATCTGGACGTGAGACCTTTGTTTCCTATTACGTTTTGTAATTTGCTGGATCTGAGACATTAAATTGTTCGATCTAATATGAAAGTTACTAAAGTTGGTTGTCCTATTATTATTATTTTAAATCCTTCCCTACTTTAATTAACATCTACCGGTAAGTTTAGGGGCCTCGAAGTAGGGCCGGTTTGTTTGCGGGATAAGATAAAGGTTGAAGAGGACGCATTATTCTATTTATTCAGTTTGAGAGTTGGAACGTGTTATTTTTTATTATTTTAAGTGAGAATACTTTATTCTTTAAATAAATAGAATAAATTATTTTATGTAAAAAATAAAAATTATTTAGTCTGGTAAATTACTTATTTCATCGAAAGAGAACTCTTTCTATTCTAGTAATAAAAAATTTAAAAATAAAAAATCCGGAATATCATATCCTCAAAACAAACCAAACCACAGTAGAATGGATTATCTGAATTACTTATATCGAATTGTTTATACTAAAATAAGAGGCATTTTACTTTGACAACGGTGTGGGATCCACCGGCAAAATAAGTAAGATAAACAATTCTTGAATTTTGTGTGGAATTGTTTATTCTATTTATTGAAAGAATAAGTAATGTTGACGAGAATAATTAATTTCACGGATCAAAGTAGAATTAACTTTATTTGTGGAATAAGCAGTCTTATTCTTTCCTTATTAGTCCATATTAAAATAACGTGAAATGAAATGGCACCGCCGACACACCCGACCCGGCTTCCCGGAGGGATCATCCCGGGCTGGCGACCGGCTGTTCACCTTTCCCTTTTTCTTATCTTTTAATAATTAACTCCCCTGAAGAATGACCTCCTGTTTCCCTTTCTCGTCACCTAATTTTCATAATTATTTATTGTTCTTCCGCGGATCGTTTTCACAGTTGGTGCAGGGGACTGGGAGAGGGGAATGGAGGGTTCCATATATGGTGCCTGGCTAGCCGGTCTTGGGAGGCAAGTGTGGGGATTGGAAGGAGGGGAGGACTCCTAGTTGGTGCAGCTGCCAACAACACCATCGCAGAATAGACATAACAAGGCGGACAAATCGCCACCAGCGACCGCAGTTGCAGCGAGAACCACCGTGATTTGAATAAGAACGAAAGATGAGGGTGGTTCTCGAGTCACATTCTCAAAGGCCACCACTTTATATTTTTAAGTTGCTTTATCTGCTTTTGAAGGATACATCTGCATGGGTTGGGTTGTCAAAAAGCAACAATTAGGCACACATCATGCACAGAATCACGGGAATCACAACTGTTTGTTGCTCATTTATGTGCCCTGTCTTCATCACAAGCTAAATCTGGCATAATTAGGGTTGACAATGGAAATCCTGATTATTCGATTTTTCGACCTGTTATCGGAAAAAATATTCATTTTTGATAAAAAAAATATCTGTCTTATAATTATCGGAATCGGAAACAGAAACACCTGTTTTCGTATCCGTTTTTTATTTCTAATTTCGATTATTATTAATAATAAATATTAACTTTTAGATCATTTTTAATTTAACGGTTGAGAAGAGAGACTTTTGTAAGAAAAGAGGACCCTAATAAATTTTAAATAAATAAATTAAGAAATTAATAATTTTTGATAATTATCAAAAATAATATCCGATAACGAAAAATGCACTTTCCGATCTTATCGGAAACATAAATGAAAAATATATTTTTCGATTTTATCAGATGTTATTATTATCGAAATCAAAAAATAAAAACACTTATTTCAGTTTCTATATCCTACCCGCATAATATACTTAAAGCCCTAGGATATAATTGTGCTTTTGATAGAGGTGCACCCTTGTTATCCGGGGAATAAGCTATTGCACTAAAAGGAGGGAACTGTGTACCTGTGGAACATTGTTCCCCGACGACAGAATATCAAAAAATTAGCTCTCATGCCATCACAAGAAATTTGGAATAAGTCATCCTATGATAATAAGGCATCCCATGATCATTTGATATATCACAAAATATTATAAAATGTTACAAGGTACTATAAAACAAAGCTTTCGTTGAGTCCACATTTGACAACGAAAGAAATGTGGGAAAGAATATAATATCCCTTCATCCGCTGATTATTCTGTCATTCACACCATTTTTAATTTGCTCGATAACAAAGGCAGTAAGAATAATTTTTTCTTGTAATCCGAGATGAGATACCCTACCCCTTTTCTTTTATTCGCAGGAGACCCAAAATACTAATCACCAAATTATTTAAACCTGGATATTACGTACATTTGATTCTCGACATTTCAGTTGCTAGATACCATTCTAGCACTGATGGCTAGCTAATTTTCTATTTCATCTATTTATTCTCTTGTCAAAAGAGGACTAGTGAAATTTAATTTGCACTGTTTTAATTAGGTCAAACTAGATGGCTTCCTACTGAATTAGGGTGCTACTTCTTAACTCGCCCCAAATTGACAATAAAACTGGATTTCTCATCACTAAAAAGGAAGGCAAAAAATTATTGTTGACCAGAGAAGCTCCTATTCTAGTCATTGATAACTTTCTATCTCATCCATTTATTCCATTGCCGGAAGATGACTAACAAGATTTTTTACTCCCACTTTGTTTGCAGATTTAGAGAAGAATAAGATCTGTTATTTTTAAAATAAGACTAATTCTAGTTTGATGGACAGAATGACTAATATCACGTTAGAATTATTTATACTAGAATAAGGAGAATTAGCAATTCGACTTTAGACTCAAGAATTATTTATCCTTCCTATTCTACCGGTGAGTCTCACATAACTGTCAAAACTAAACGCCTCTTACTCTAGTATACTCTATTCTAAATAAATAATTCTGAATAACTTATTCTACAAATAAGTTGGGGTTAATGTTTTAGGTCGAAGTAAATGACTTACTAGTGGATTGGGCACTTCCTACTTACCACGAATTTGGCAACAAAACTACCCAAAAAAGAACGAAAATATTCCAATAACCATATGATTTCCTAGGATATGAGACAACAATTAATCTTACAAGTACGGCCCACAAATTCTTGCGCGTTACCGTGGCCGAACATGTTAGAAGCCCGGCCCGCATTCCACGGCGCCTTCGAATCACGCCGCCGATGGCTCCAACAACTCCGGCAACCAGGTGTGTTCTTCCCATTGGCTAGTGTTGCCGTCTTATTCGTGGCTAGTTAGTGCAGACCCACGTAGTGGCCATCAGGGTTCCCACTGTGTATTGCTTGCCATTGTTTGGAAAGTTTGGAAATCCATGTTGGTTAGTCCACCCCACTGCACACAAGTTTTTTTTATTTTTTATTTATAAAGCCACTTCCAAACTAGTGTACTGATTAGGAATATTATCTAAAGAAAGAAAGCCACTGAACTCATGAATCCTCTCTATCATTGACGCTTTCAAACATCCTGTTAGCTACAAAGTATTCATTATAACGAGAATAATTCTTTATCCTTTTTTCATTTAAACTTCAGCTGTCCAGTGTTGGTTAGGCAGCCCTATTACAATATGTTACCTGCCTAAGTGCTCTATATGTGGCTGTGCACAAAGCTCTGTGTGTGTGTGTTCATGATAATACAAACACACTTTCACAATACTTTAACTTAGGTGCACTCTTTCATCTTCAACATTTTATCTTTATTAAGGACCAAAAAAGGGTACCACGCAAAAAAAAGTGTCGTACTATTAGTATTTGTGACAGTTTTTTTTTTTTTGGTAGGGGCCAGAGGCCGAGTCTGTACAGCTATTTATAAGCGACCGGGGTTTAATCGGAACCCGAGATTTTCCTCGAGAGTTGGAGATAATTCCGGTCGGATCGAGGGGTCCGCCTAATTAGGCGATAATTCTAAGTCCGTCTGATTTCTGAGGAAGTAATCTTACAAACCAGAGGATAAATATCTCAGCAACACCGGAGCTGCATGGCTGGAGGGTTTTTAGGCCTCAACCAGGTTCGAACCTGAGACCTCCCTTTTCCAAAGTACATGGTGAACTAACTGCCCCAGGCAGCTAGTAAAAATGAAAATGTGTATGATAAAAATGTGTATTTGTGACAGTTCATTCGTTAGCCAAGGTATGGTAAAAATGAAAATGTGTCCAAGGCACCTGGTTGAACGGTGAGATTTGACCATCCTATCCAACCACGATTGAAGTGCCTATTCATAAGACTTTTTTTCTTTTCTTTTCTTCAAAAAAGAAAAAAAAAGCTTGGCTTTTCAATCAAGATTGGACAGCTGTGATTACAATCTGCTAGAGACAGACGAGAAAAATATTTATGTACATGTGCGATTTTTGCACCTGCGTGGAAAAATCACACACTAAGTTTTGGTCTATTTTCATGTTAAAAAAGTATAAATTATCATAAAAATATTAAATTACTTCCTAGGGTTATTTACGTCCTTTGGAGTCTAATTTTAACCTCCCCACGATATCCAAAATGATTATAGTTGTCCAATCAAGTGCAAGCAAGTTAGTGAAAAAGGTTAGAACAGTAATTTGACTAATTTTTTTATTTTTTTACTATTTCTTATGATTTTTTGAAACTTGGATTTACAAGTACCAATGGACTGCCACAATTGAATTTCACATTCGAATACAATATGACGGTGAAAATAAACTCCCAAAGGATGGAAACAACTAACCTTAAGAAGGGAAGGGTAAGTGAATATATATATATATATATATATATATTAGGATTTGAGGATTTGTTAAGTTATTTTCTTAGGGTCAGGCTGAGAGTTGGTTCCGCTATAACTGGGCTAAGCATATGGCTATGGACAATAGGGTATGTAGTGCATTTTAGGATCATTTAAGGGGTATAGGGGGCCAGTATGATTATTTCAATGTTACAGTGTCAAACATGGTTGATTTCAGGAGCCCGTAACCCAAATTTTTATGTGCATTTAAAATGTATCATCTTAGATGATCCGTGCAAAAGGCCTTGATATATAATAACACTTAGGGTTGGCATGCTTACTGGATCCATCAGAAAAGTTAGTTGAACCAGATGCATCTCCAACAAGTTAGTTGAACCACAATATTCTAGAAACTGCCGCTACTTGTGGCATGCGCCTACGTGTTCTCCACCTTCTCTTTTGTGTCCAAGAAAATGTTGAACTGGGGTCCAACCTCCCATGTCCTTGTGTTAAGCGAGAGAAAAGAAAAAAAAAAAAATCCATGTACTTCTGCGGTTCTCACATATATATACAAGTATCCACCTAACAACTCATTGATGACTTATTTTAATAAGAGACTCTAATTTTGAAGAGTATCATATAGGTTTTAGTGGTACCATCTTATGAACCTCATTCTTCAGACTAATATATATATTTTTTTCACTCACATGAGATAAAAATAAATCACTCATTTAATCAGAAAAAAGTAAGTGTTAGACTCGCATTTATCATTGTCTCATGTGGGTGGAAGCACTAAGCCACGTAATGAGATCCAGTAGATGTTAGTGGTTGGTCTCAGGATGTGCAACATGTTAGTATAATTAGATCTCCGATCGGACAACACAAAAGATTTTGAAAAATAAAAAAATGAGCCCTATTTAATTGGATTCAGTCTTATTAAGGATTTTCTTGTTCACCATTCATTGGGTTTTGATTTTTGATTCTTTTAAATTTATTTGGTTCCTCAATTAGAGATCGAATTGTATCGCCATGTCAGGTAAGATGTAGTCAACTATAAAGAATTCTAGAAAAATCTTATTACTGTTTGGGCTGCACTCCGTGCGGTTCAATAACTTGCTGCTCTACATGCAGTGCAACAAGCATTAGTCTTACTCCTGGGGCAAAAGGCCAAAGACCCATTATGACTGTACTTTTTGGAGAAGAGGGGGCATTGCGATCCACATGGATGGCAATGGATTGCAATGCCCCTTTTAGTCATTGTCCGATCACACTTTGATTAGACGATAGTTAGGAGATGTGTAATTTTCTTTTCAAAAAAGATGACGATATTGAGGCACACCACAGTTCACACTTCGATCTTTTATCTAATGGTCTGAATAAAAAAAGTGATTCTTGATCTGAGTGCATTATGTGCCCAAGCACGTACAAACATGTACGACACGGATTGAGTGCTGCCATCTAATCAAAATGATCAGATGGCATTGTCAGTGGGCAGTACAACAAGTATTTCTGTACTTTTTGATCTAGCACCATCTTGAATATAAGGGGAAAGATAATTAGTTGTCCTTGGTCTATATGCGGGCTTAGGTAAGGTGAATTGCACTTTATAGTCCTAGTTTTTGTAAGGAGAATAATTTTTTGCTATCTCCCATTGAACAACTGTCAATTATCCTATTTTCCCATTTTTGGGAGGAATATAGAGGAGTTGATTGGTTTGAGGCAGAATGTCCAAGAGATGATCTGTCTGAGGAAGCAGGAGATGAGAAGTCTATAGAAGATGTTCTCATGGGAGGAAGTGGAAGAGGACGTAGAAGATGGGGAAGACCCTATATGTAGGATGGAGAAGGAGAATATCATAGTGGAACAGAGAAAATGCAAATTTGATTTATTCCTACAATAAAAATGTCAAGAATGCATTCATGTTAATTGGTTACAATAGAATCGTCAAGAATGAATTCAGATCAATGGGAAAGTCATATCTTCATAGATCAAGGATACCAGGAAGTCATGTCTTAATACATCAAGGATACAATCTATGTTTCCCTACTAGTAATTTGTTCCTTTTAAATTGGGATAATTTCATATTAATCGCTCTTAATTGTTAAATTTTAAAATGACATACTTAATTGCATATTATATTGCATATCCTAATATGTATAATGGTTCAAAATTGTTATTTTGATGGCATATTTGACATGTGTAAGTGTTACATATATGCTACTGAAATGACATATTTGATAGATGATATAATTAAGTTTTAACCTTTAAAAATATAATGTATTTACAAAAAAGCTTCTGTAAACTAACTATTTATTTATAAGCCCTCACAATCCCCTTTGAATTAGTACAAGGCCCTAAAAGGTTGATAATCGAAAAGCCAGGGATGATAGATACGTACAATGATATGCAAATAAGCTTGGGATTTTTGAAATTTAACATACAAGAGTAGTTACTATAAAATTATTCCTTTAAAATTCATTTTACACAGTTGTGTATTTGCATTTAGCCTCTATCATTTCATGTGGTCACTATTATATGTTGATATATTAAAGATATAATCATAAGTTTCTTTACTAGGAATTTGTTCTTATTTATAATTAAATGAGAATACATTTTTTATTATTTTAGTCACATTATTATAGTCATGTGTCCTTGGTCAACTTCTGATTGTCCGAGTCTACAGCCATACAACTCCTTTGGTGTCTTACAATTCCTATAAATGCTACATGACCCTTTTGGTTAGCTTGCACGTTAAGATGAGAAAAATTGAAAAGTTCCTTAATATCACCACAAATAAGTGACATGGCTTTTGATACTAATGCGGAATCATAACATCATCTTCACATTTATAGCATAGTATAAAAGTTGTATAACTATCATTAATACATGATATGCACAGGTCTAACATCTCAAACTCAAGCTTGCTTGACAACTACAAATTGTTCAAAGGAGAAAAATGGACCACTACAAAGAAAATCCTTCTAAAATATCTTACATTTCTTTTGAAGATGAAAAATACAATACTTGGTGTCTATTACAACTCTATTCAAAATTGACAAGAACTATTTTGAATGTGTTTAATGCGGGTGGAACCACCAAGAGCCCATGGAAGCCCTTCAAAACTTTAGTATATAGCCTATGATCTTCTAAGGTTAAGTGTGTTACTGTTTTGAAGATTTCCATTGTAATACATGTGAATGATAGCTTAAAAATGAAGATATGGAGTATTAAATGTCCTTACTATGCAAAAAAGTCCCCTTTGATGATTTTTTTATGAGCTAGTACTCCTTTTTGATCACTCAAGTTCCTATTCCATTTTACGACATGTCACAATTATACATTTTTTTTAGATATTAATGCATGACACAATAAAACTTTGAGAGAGAGCATTAGAGAAGTGTCCTAGGCATATTACTAATGTCTCAGAAAATCAATTTGGATTTAATCTCAGTAGATCTATTATAGGAGATATTTTTTTATTGACATAATTGATGGAGAAATATAGAGAGATGAGAAAAAAATTATAAATACTTGTTGTTTATTTAGAAAAAAATCATGATCGTGTGCCTAGAGGGTTAATTTGGTAGACTTCCAAGAAGAAGAGAGTATCCAAAAGATATATCTATGTGATTAGAGATATGTATTAGATGACTCATACTAGCATGAGGACTAATGTTGGAGAGACGTTTGAATTCCCTCTATTAACTTATGGGCCCTAACCCATAACCAAGTGCCCATGTAGGGCATGCATGATGTAGATGTAGAGGCAATTGCAGATGTAACGACCCGCCATCCTATGACCGGAGACCCGATCACTAAATGGATGTCGGCCCATTAACTGCGGGTTCACACCCGGATCTCACACAACACATCTGGAGGAGTAAGCGCTAAACAAGGCTAAATATAACAATCACACGGACTACAAAGATGTAACAAGTGCGCAGGAAGGAAGATAACAATGTCCGTATACAGTCCAACAATAATTACATGGTCCAACAAATTAAATAAGTACAGGCAGAAGTAAAGTACAACAACATCGGGGCATACTCCGGAACTGAGACAGCTGCTGGTCCACACACCAAGAAGACACCACACGCCGCCACACGCTACCAGGTCCACACCTGAAACCGCAGGGAGTGAGCCACACCAGAATTGGGCTCAGTAGGGATCATCCGATCCCCTACCTCCCACTCACACACCCACAAATGCAATAATACGGATATATGGCAATTAAGTAAAGCAGTAAACATAGTACCCAAATCTGATATGAAACAAGCGTGTAAGTAGTGTAGCAGGAACAGTTCTAAGCAACCTGAAGAACCCAACACAGAGTCACGTCTCATAGCCAAAGTCCACAAAGTGACTGAACCACACTGTCGACCGAAGTCAAACGTCGCCTCACAACACTACCACCACTACTCACGCCTGTCCGCCCCTACAGTGTTCCGGGGCATTGTAGGGTAAAGCAGTGAGTCAAACTAGGACTAGCTGGGACCAGTGTACCACCACTGTCTAGGTACGTGTGCACACAAGCAGTCTAGACTACTGTCCTACCGACCGGATTGCCTCCACGCTAGGCCTCAGTGCTTCAGGAGGGCCCTGGGGACCGGCGAACCCCCGTCAAGCCGAAGCTACAGGAACTACCCACAACCCTAACCTCCCGGGCTGCGTCAGGCCAAAGGGCTAAGGGTACCACTCGTAACCTTGATCAAAGGTCACATCAGGCCTAGTGGCTACCGAGGTAAAACAACTCCAACAGTACCACAACCAGCTCTACAGCAAGAAACGCGCCGGAAGCTGCCACGACAAACAGGGAAACCCCGACCCGCTGAGACCAAACAGCAACCTCTCGGATAGCACACCGGCTACTCCGGCCCGACGGGCTCAAGGTGGTTCTGCTTCCCTCAGCCAAAGGTAAAACACAACATGTACCCCTCCTCCCACCGGTACGGCACAATGCCTCACAGACACCATGACCCTATCCCCATCGGTCCATGGTGACAAACGTAAACCACAGTTATTCCGATTCCATATTCGCATAAGCACATACACACATATATAACATGATCCCATTCGCACAGTAAACCTCCGTCTCAGCGTACAGCTTAAGGCATGCATTTGAACCATCCAACAGTGAAACATATGTTAAAAACCAGGGTTTATGCAGTTCTGTCTTGAATGGCGTCGACCTCGGTCGATGCCATTCAAGCTCCTCAAACAGGTTCATTTAAAGCCAGATTATTCCTTAAAACGCGTCCACCTGGGAAGCCGCCGTTTGAAACGCGTCAGAACTCTCAGACGCCATTCACACCGAAATTCCAGATTTGCAGACCCTCAGTCGGGGTGATTTCCTGCCTAAATGGCGTCATGATGGCCCGACGTCCTTCTGAAAGGCGTCATCCATACATGACGTCATTTAGCGCCAGAACCCTTAACTCGTGAAACCTCGAACAGGGAAGTTTCTGCCCTAAAAGGCGTTGTACTGCCCTGACGTCCTTCTAAAAGGCGTCGACCAGGCACGACGCTGTTTAGCGCCAGAAACCTGGTTCCCTGGTTCAACCCGAGGGTTTCTCCTTTAACCCCAAACACCCCGAAAATGCCCCAAAACAGAAGGGGGAAGATAGGGAAATCAACTACATCCAGCATGCTACAAATCCACGTTCACGAGCACGGCCCTTCCCACAAGAAAACCCCCCTAAACATGCTCATTCTAACCCAAAACACAACATGCCACGCCAAGGAAATCACGAGCAACACATTCACAGTTCATGCAAGGTTGGTCCCCCTACCGGTTCTTGAACTCCACCAAGCTCCGTGCCGCCGACCCGCCGCACCGCAGACCGCCGCCGGTACCCCCGAGGACGCCGCCACTCCGCCGGAACGTCAACCGCCGTCCGAAGGATGGAACGCCGCGAAGGAAGTGGTGGTGGTAGAGGTGAGAGGTAGGGAGGTGTTAGAGTGGTGGGAGAGGAAGAAGAGGAAGGGAAGGGGAAAAGAGGGTCGGAGAGGGCGGAGAGAGCGAAGAGAGAGAGGGTGGAGGCGAAAATGAGGGAAAGAAGGAGAGGCTCGCGGGGTCAATCTGAATATGGCTAAAATGCGTCGATCGAGACAGACGCCAATCAGTTTGACAGGACGGCCGTACTGACACTGCTCTGAAACGCGTCGCTCACCACGGACGCCGTTCAGACGAGGTGACAGGCCGTACTGACAACGCTCTGGCGCCGTACACTGGCATCACAGAGGTCGCAGTCTGAATCGCGTCGACTAACATGGACGCCGTTCAGACGACGAGACAGGGGCTGTACTCTCGCGGCCCGAAACCCGCCCACGTGGCGCACACGTGGCACAACAACAAGCAGACCTAAATAGCGTCCACACAACCTGACGCCTTTTGAAAGGCGTCGAGCAGTGCTGATGTCATTCAGTCAGAAATCTCAAGACCCCGCAGGGTCCAAACCAGGGAATCCGGCCCGAACCCGACCCGAATACTGAACTCAAAATCTCAGTCCTTACGGCAGAGGACTCCACCTTCTCCATGTATCTCTCCCTCTCCTTCTCATGCATGCATTGTGGAAGTGGAGAGAGGGAGAGATAGACGTACAGTTGGAACCGCACATGCCTCCCCAAGTCTGCCCATCTCTCTCTCACCTATTGCCGCCTCTCTATTTTAAAGAGAGAGAGATAGAGGAACAAATAGAGATAGAGAGAGAAATGGGAGGTTACACAAAGAACGAACTTCTCTTCTCCTCTGCATTGCACTCTCTCCCTCTTGTTGTGTGAAAGTTCTCTCTTAGGTTGCTCGCCAAGGAGGCTCATCACCATGACGACGTTGGTCTTGGAGCGTGGAAGATAGGAAGGCACCTTCCCTGTGATATTTTACTCATCCTCTTGAGATTCGTCTGTCTCCCCTTCACATCGACAAACAAGGTATAAACCTCTCATCCCTCGCCGTGATCTGCCTCCATGCATACTTCCGTCATGTTTATTTCATTATTTTATATATGGAGTTTTGTTTACATTAGTATCAGAGGTAGGTTTTGTACCATGGCGGGATGGTCCTCGATTAAGAAAAACTACCTCGGTACAACATCCTCGTCAAGCCAAATGGCTCCCTTAGTTGTGCTTAGCAACGAGGAATGAGAACAAGTGCTCGAAGGATTAACATATTACATTGAAGAGTCATCCAGCGACATCCCCATCCAGTGTTCCCCTCCCCAAAGGCTCACGGCGCGGGAATATCGTGCTTACCTCAAATTGCTTTGTGGTGTGCATATGGAGCGCGACCAACCATCCGAGATAGAGCACGATGGCAACCACGACAAGCCTGACATCCATGAGAACATGAACAACGTGGAAGATGGCGGCCTGCTGCGTGGGGTGATGTCGGAGAGAGCCCCGCGAGAGGGGGCATCAGGAATTGAACTTGTGGGTGGGCCGGCATTTGTGCCCGAACCCCATGTGGAGGCGTGCGTGGTGCCCACTTCTTTGTGAGGAGGGGCATCCATGCTCGCGCCCCGAGCAGGGGGAGCGCCCACACCTACGCAGGGGGAGCGCCAACGCCCGCACCCCTGTGTGGGGCGGGCGAGGTGCTCATGCCCCTATGTTGGGCAGGCGTGGCACTCATGGCCTTGTGCGGGGGGGTATTGGCCGCTCCCCTACATGGGGGGGGAGCTGGGGCCCGCCCCCCATGCAGGGGGAGGCCCAGCTCCATGGGCCCTTCCAAGGTTCAACCAAGCATACGGCGTGACGCTAGGGGACAATTTTCAGCCCATGTGTGACACAGTGGCAGTCCATTTGATGCCGCTCAACGTCGCCGCGATTGAGCCCATGCACGGCTAGATACGAGGACATTCGCGATGATCCTAGGGGATCATTTGGTCGCCATGGACGTCGTTGAATTCTTCATATGTAGATTCTCCGTATGATAATGAACGGAGAAATTGAAATAGAAATGATGGGTTTTTAGAGATTATTATTAGTTAATTTCTATTTTAATGACCCATTTGTCAATTTGTTAGTATTTTAATTTGAATTGTTAGTTTATTAGTTTCATTCAATGTAATTTGATTAGCATGGACAAAATTTAATTAGTGAATGAATTATCTGTATTAGTATTATTTATTCACTTGAAATGATTGTTATAAAACTATTCTGCATAAAATAAAATAATCAGTCACGCATATAATTCATTTTAGTTGATTAATTTGACTTCAATATTGATGCGTGTAAATGAAATAAAAATTCATGTTTGTGCAAATGAAAATACAAATTTTCGTAAAAATGATCGTTCATGACTATCCTTTATGTAATCAAATTATTTAATTTAGTTTGTGCATATTTATAAAGTCATTCAATTATTGCGCATATCGGATTAGCGACGATTAATTTTAATGATTGCTTATAATATGCATAATTCTAACTTAGTCTATTTATATGTTAATTTTGAACATGCTCAATGATCAGTTTATAACGATAAATATTATGGTCAATTGATTGATTGAGTCCACGCATACTTATAGAATCATTTAAACTATTATGCATGTTAGTAAAGCGGCAATTAATTTTATTTGAATGATAATTTATAAGACTTAATCAATTTACATGCGCATCTTCGCTATCATGTTATTTAAACGATCATGCTGTAAGTTAAAAATGAAATGTATTCACATGATCATTTATGTGCAAATATGCTGTTAATGATAGTTTGAATTGATTTACTTAAATGTCATGAAATTATCTAATTGAATTTTCATTAAATTAATTCAATTTTATAAAGTATACTATTTCTATGAAATTTATATGGGTATGTGAATGTTTATAAATTGGCTATAATGAGAGACGTAAATTGTTCCTCTCATTATACGATTTGCTTAAAATTGTTTTATTAAAATTAAGTTATCTTGAAATTATCGAGACATGATTATAATATCTTAGATCTATATTTCAATCCTGATTGTTAAGTTAACTTAATGTTTATTAGTCTGGATTTTTTGAAGCAAATTGTGATGTGTAAACTATGTCAACTTAGCTCTCTAAATTTTCTTTATGTAGTGATTTGCAATGGCCACAAAAAATGTAATTGCCGACCAAGGGTGACAAATTGACCGGCATGAATTATGATATATGACACTGTAAGATTCAATATCTGCTGAACGCGCAGGAGTTACTTGAACATCTTACCACTGTCATGTCACCGCCTGAGGATGGCAATATTACACAGCATGGTCGGGACCAAGAGGTGTACTTACAATAGTTTAATAAGGATCATAGCGCGCGCTTTACTATGCTAAGCAACATGCAAGATGACATTATTGGTGAATTTGAAAAAATTTAGACTACCAAAGACATGTGAGATCAGCTGAAGTTCCAATTTAGTGGAACTTCGACTATGCTGTTGCAAGCTCTAGTTCTCAAGTTCTAGACCTACCACAAATACTAGCGTCAAATCATGACTGAACACCTTTGGCTGATGTCGGCCATGATCAAGGATTTGAAGGTGGCAGGTCATGATCTTACAAACGAACAGCAGGTCCTTGCAGTGATCCGATCTTTACCAGACTCTTGGATCCATATAAAGTAGATTTTCACCCACAATGAGAATATCAAGAATTTTTTTGATATTTCTCATCATGTGGAGTTAGAGGCCGAGCGTGAAGAAGTCGTGCGCACCACTATCCTAGTCACCAAGGGAGGCAGACACCAAGATAGGAGGGGCACAAAGAAATTCTTCAAGTGCAGAGATTGTGACATTGCATCCAGCTATAAGTCCAAGGCAGAGCAGACAGGGACGCGCCACCATAGGGGCAAACGCCTATAAGTCCAAAGCATAGCAGATACCGACACGCCACCATAGGGGCGAATACAGTGGAAGAAGGGACAAGTCCAAGGTCATTGTAACAAGTTGGGACATTTCGCTCGCGAATGTGTTGAGCCGAAAAAGGTATCCCTTAACCCAAGTTCTCTCTCTGTACATGTTTGTTCTCATGTCTTAGTCACTCGGACTTATCTTGAATGGATTGTGAATTCAGGAGTGACTAAACACGCGATGAGAGATTGAGACGAGTACTAGGATTATCGCCAAATTCCAAGAGAGATGCGGAGGGTGTACATGGGCAATGAGACCAGTGAGAAAGTCTTAGGAGTTAGTGTGTACCAGCTCAAATTAAGAACTGGTCATGTGTTGACATTTCATGATGTTCTTTATGCACCGAGAGTTCAACATAATCTTTTGTCAGCTTCATCTTTGTTATCCCTAGGATTTGCTCTTGTTCTCATAAGAAGTGGCATTGACATTTATTTAAATGATGTGTTGTATAGACATACTTTATTAAATGGTGGTTTATTTAAATTGAATGTTGATATAAATGATTCTACTTCTTCTGTAATGTATGTGGATAATGATAAAGACCATAATTCTAAGACATGGAATGCTCGCTTAGGTCATATACATAGAATGACCAAGTTAGCTCCAGAAGGCCTTTTAGGTTCATTCACTAAGGTTACTCTACCTGTATGTAAATCATGTCTGGTTAAAAAAAGTGTGCCGAAAGTCTTTTGGGAAGGCCAAGAGGGCCATTGAGTTATTGTACTTTATCCATTCTGATATTTGTTGACCTATGAGTGTGAAGGACTATCATGGGGCATCATATTTCCTTACTTTCATAAATGATTACTCACAGTATCGTTATGTTTATCTGATCGCTCACTACTATGAAGTATTGGATTGTTTCAAGTGCTTCTTAGTTGAGGTTGAGAATTAGACTGGCAAGAGTGTAAAAGTTCTTCTCACAGATCGAGGATGATAATACTTAGCTGATCAGTTCAAAACTCTATGTCAGGAAAAGACTAGGGTGACTCTTTGTTGACTGTCGCTTACATACTTAACTGCATGCCTTCACAGTCAATTCCTTCTAACCCTTATGAGTTGTGATGTGGCGAGAAGCCCAATTAAAATCTATGCCCATGGGGATCAGCTGGATATGTCCAAGACACTTCCTATAAGTATAGGAAATTAGGCCATAAAGGTAGAAAGTTTATCTTCATAAGATATCCTGATAGCTCATAGGGATATGTCATGTACAGACAATATCAAGATGGAATGATAGAGAAAGAGGTCTAGGATGTTGTATTCTTAGGGAAAGAATACCCTACCCTTAGTGATCCGGGAAAAGCTTTGATCTTGATGAGGTGGATGAGACAAATGCTCTCTTACCATCATCCAGCGAAGGAAGGGAATTAGTTCCTGACCATGTGATCACTAAAGATAGTAGAGATATCAAGTTAGTGGGAGTATACCCTTTGCTTTATCCAGTGGGCGTGCTCTACCAGAGTCGATAGATGCCAACACCTAGGTGCATCGAAGCAGGCGCGGATAGACTCCTCGTCGTCATTTTGAGATTGAAGATGAGATTTTAATGTGTCAGCCCGTGGATGATGAAGAACCTAAAATGTCAAAGAGGCATATTCATCATTGTCTAGGAAAGAATGGGAAGCTACCATGTAAGATGAAATGGACTCTATGGAAAAGAATAAGGTCTGGGAATTAGTTCTTCCATTTGGGCGTAAGGTTATTGGAAATAAATAGGTTTTCAAAATTAAGCGCAAGGCAGACGAATCAATTAACAAATACAAAGCATGATTAGTGGCGAATGGATATACCCAGAAGGATGGTATAGATTTTGATGAAACATTCTCTCCAGTAATGAGATTCATATCTGTTCGCCTAATCCTAACTATTATCGTTTATTTAGATATAGAACTTTTCCAAATAGATGTTAAGACGGCATTTCTCAATGGTGAACTAAACGATGAAATTTTCATATTTCAACCAGAGGATTTTGAGGTAAAGGAACAAGAGCGCAAAGTTTGCCGCCTAAAATATTTCATCTATGGCCTCAAAAATTCGTCTAAACAATGATATCTGAGATTTAATAAGAAAATCACATCATTCGATTTTTAGATGATTAAGGAAGGCTACTGTGTGTATGTCAAACGAAGGGAAGAGAAGATTCTAATTCTATCCTTGTATGTTGATGAAATCTTTTTAGCTGAGAATGAACTAGAGTCTATCAATACCACTAGGCAATGACTATCTTCCGTCTTTGAGATTAAAGACATAGGGGAAGCGAGTTACGTGCTTGGAGTAAAAATAGTGAGAGATTGCTTTAGAAGGTTTCTGAGTCTGTCTCATTAAACCTATATTAATAAGATCTTAGAGCGGTACTGTATGGATCACTCCTTCCCCATCGTATAAGAGAAGGAAAGAGGGACGACCACACCTCCAGTCACCAGCACCTTGTAGGAGCTGGCTATGGCCGGCCATGACCGTCGGTCCCATCGACGTCCCCCGTGGTGGCCGGTGGTGGACCAAAAACCCTGCACATGCCCGATAACAGCCGTTCTTCATCACCATGAGGAACGGGAAGAACACCCCAGGATTTTGACTTTTTTTATGAAATAAAAATTATGATCAAATCACTGAACTCATCACATGAGTGGATATTTTAAAAAAAATCAAAATCACAGCATGGAATTAATCTAGATATTAAATTTCAGAACATCAAAATGGATCGGAGTGGTAACCTAGCTTTGATACTATTGTTAGGATCGAGGCGGGACGACGAAGAACGCAATGGAAACAGAGAATAAAAATCAACCCCCCCCCCCCCCCCCCCCCTCCGCAAATCCATTTCAGACAAAAACTGAAAAATCGGATCATCAAACATCACTGTACGTAGATTTGGATGCATGTCCGTGTCAGTTCTATCGAGGCGATGCCGTTAGCGGCACAATCATCTGTCCTCCAGTAGTATCCACGCGATCCTCATCGGTAGTTCATCCTTACTCCCTTGTTTGAATAGGCACGCTCACCAAAGATTCTTCGCTATAATGGTGCTTACAGCAATCAGGCGAAGGTTTCTCGACCATTGGGGTTCGCGCGCGGCAGACATGGAGAAGAACCCGGCGCCCCGAATGGGGTGTCTTGAGGAGGAGGAGAGAGAGAGGGGGGGGGGGGCAGCCAACATGGAGCAGCCTTGGAGTTTGGCTTAGGATTTCTACAAGGGGCATATATATTAAGTTGGCGCGAGCTTTCACCAAAGTCCCCAAATTAACATAAATCCTACTAAAACACCATTGACTAAGAATCTTTGTGTGTGTGACCCTCTAAGCCTATTTACCAGTCCAGTTTTTAACCCATTAAATCCAATAACACTTTATCGACTTACAATAATTAATTAATATCTCATATTTAATTAATTACTTAACTGAATTAACATCCCATATAAATATAGCTGGGTATCTGATCAAGTTGGGTGTCAAGCAACACCACTTGATCCCATAAGGTAATAAGGTTCAGCAACCCACTCATAGAACCTGTCTGTTCACAGTTACCACGTGGCTATAATCTTTTATTCATACAATGTTCTCGAGTCAACTTAGGGTATGGTCAACTTACTTGGATCAGATACCGCTATACAAATATCAGAAAACACTTTTTCCTAATATTGTCTCTGCTCTGACCAGAGACTCCCGCACAGCTTTCTTAAAGCATTCTCTCTCTCTAATAACCTATGACCGAATGATCCCCCTATTGAACACACAGTCACTTTGAAGGTCTTCCCTTGGACCCCATCTTTAACTATTAGGAACCCCATAGATAGGGATTTGTGAGCCAAGGTCAAAGCCCAAACATCGATCAACAAGGTGTCTTTGACATCTCATGTCCAAGGACCAACTACGCTACTGTGACGATGAATCAAGCCGACTGACAGTCAGGTAAATTACCATCCGGTGATTCATGTCGGATCCGTTCAGTGAACTCATTCCTCAATGAGCACATGTGTGTTTGCCCTAGTGTCCCCACACACGTGAGCATGAGATCAGTCAAGCTCATCATATGAGTAGGTACAACACACACTAGACTATCCAGATATTAGATGTCTAGTCGCTAATATCCTATGACTGAGAACATATAGGAATTATGATTAGAAGTATTAGTCTCATTATCACAATCTCTTTGTGATCTAATATTCCCCTCTTAATTCTATAGGTTTTATTATACTCAGTTAACTAGTCGCTAATCGTTATAATGAATTAATTTCCATATATTTGTAAACCAAAATGTCCATGGATGTTATTCTGATTGGCTTTGGTGACACCTTTATCCAACAGTCGCTACTTTAGCATGATCCTTAGGACTAAGGTTGATATAGTCACAGGACATGTCTAGAAAAGCGACCAAGATCAATCGAATTGGCATGAGAGCTTGGAGAAGGCATCTGTATATTGCACCATGCTATGTGGATCACACTTTGGAGAACTCAGTTAGCTGTGTGCAGATAGAATTATAATCACATAACAATTAGGATTTAACACTGCCAGTTATTTATTTGAGAGATCCGGAGTGTTAAATCAAATGAATACAAGGTTGTCTGGGGTACAAAGAAACTTTTAAGAGTATTGTGTTCCGTTAGTTTTGGTGATGACTTAATGAATCACTACTCACCTGATCGAAGGTGCACTCGTAAGGTCGCACACTCCATTTTCTATATGATAGTTGAATTTCACCCGCTAATAGAGAGATAGATTAATGATCATTGCCTTTCGTGGGCAAGTGGGAGATGTTAACTCATGGGCCCTAGATCATAACAAAGTGCCCACGTAGGACATGCAGGATGTAGATGTGGAGGCAATTGGAGAGGACTCCACCTTTTCTACATATCTCTCCCTCTCCTTCTTATGCATGCGTTATGGAAGTGGAGAGAGGGAGAGATAGACGTAAGGTTGGAACCACAAATGCCTCCCCAACATCCGCCCATCTCTCGCTCGATTATTCCCACCTCTCTATTTTGAATGAGAGAGAGAGAGAGGAATAAATAGAGATAGATAGATAGAGAGAGAGAGAGAGAGAGAGAAACGGGAGGTTACACAGAGAATGGACTTCTCTTCTTCTCCTCCGCACTACACTCTCTCCCTTTTGCTGTGTGAAAGTTCTCTCCTAGGTTACTCTCCAAGAAGGCCCATCACCACGACGGCCTTGGTCTTCACACGTGGAAGATACGAAGGCGCCCTCTCCGTAGTCTCTTCTTCGTCCTCTATAGGTTCATTGTTCTCTCCTTCACGTCGACAAGCAAGGTATAAACTTCTTGTTGGGATCCGGGCGGGACGCGAAAAACACAGTGGAAACGAAGAACAAAATTAATCCCGCCCGATACCCGCCGATCAGATTCGGAATGAAAAACGCTAACCGAAAAACCAGGTTGGAATCTGATTACCGTGCGCGGATTCGAATCCGCTTCCGTTTCGGTTCCGTCGAGTCGATGCCGCGAGCCGCACAAGCGTCCGGCCTCCAGCGGTATCTACGTGATCCTCCGCGGTGGTTCGTCCTCGATCCCTCGTCCGTATCAGCTCGCTCGCTGAAGATCCGTCGCCGCAACGATTGCTGAAATCCCGCCGACGGGAATTCCCGACTTTCGGGAATCATACGCGGCGAAGACAGAAACTGTCTCGGCGCCTCGAACAGGACGCCCAGAGGAGGAGAGAGAAAGGGAGGGATGACGGCCAGCAAGGGAAATCCTAGAGCTTTGCCCAGGGTTTCTCAACAGCGCATATATATATTAAGTTGGCGCGACTTTTCACAAAAGTCTCCGAGTTAATATAAATCTCACTTATGTACCACCGACTGAGAATCTTATTGCGTGTGACCCTCTAGGCCCATTTACCAGTCCGGTTTTCAGCCCGTTAAGTCCAATAACTAGTTATTGACTTATTGTAATTAATTAATATCTAGATATCAACTAATTACTCAACCGAATTATCATCGCGTGTAAATCCGGTCGGACTTCTGATCAAGTTGGATGCCAAGCAACACCGCATGATTCCGGAAGGTAATGGGGTTCAGCAACCCACTCATGGAACCTGTCCGTCCACAGTTACCACGTGACTATAATCCTTCATTCGCACAATGCTCTCGAGTTAACCTAGGATATGGTCAACTGTCAAACCCTAGATTGTCAACTCACTTGAATCAGACTCCGCTTTACAATATCCGAAAACTACTTTTCTGATATTGTTTCTACTCTGGCCAGAGACTCCTGCGGATCTACTCTAGAGCATTCTCTCTCCAGTTACCTGAGAGCGAACGATCCTTTATTGAACACACAATCACCTTCGAAGGTCTTCCGCTGGACTCGATCCTTGACTATTTGAGATCCCGTGGATATGGATTCGTAGGTCAAGGTCAAAGTCCAGAAGTCCACCGACAAGGTGTCTTTGATGTCTCAAGTCCAAGGATCAACCACGCCACTGTGACGATGAATCAAGCCGATTGACAGTCAGGTAAATTACCATTCGGCGATTCATGTCGGATCAGTTCAGTGAACTCATTCCCCAATGAGCACCTACAGGTTTACCATTGTGTCTCCACACTAGTAACTAACGAGATCAGTCACCCTTATCATATGAGCTGGAATAACCTGTACTAGTCTAACCGGATGTTTGATGTCCTTCTCAAACATCCTACGACTAGGAACAATTAAGAATATGTGTTTATAAGTCATCAGTCTCATTATTATGATCTCATCATGATCTGATGACTATTGCACATATTCATGGACTTCATTATGCGCAAATATAAATATGCCAATCTACATAATGAATTTAATGCCATTTATTAGTGAACCAGATTGAAATAGGTGCCTTATGATTGGCTTAGAGGACATCTATATCCATCAATCTCCCACTTGGACTCAAGACAATCACTTTCGCATTTGATCTCCATCAAATCTAGGTGATGCTCATATAAGTCTGTGACTAAGACTTGGTCAGAGATCTGCTAAATTATCTACAGATGGAATATTTTCCATTACGTTATTTCCTCTTTATCCTTGGTCAGGGATCTGTGAAAGAGCCTCAGAATGTTCTGTAACTTCTGAAGAGACCATGGCTCGATCATACAATTCATTGCTTCCACTGTTGTCCTACAACAATAGGATGGTATCAGAGACCCTTTTAGAACTACATTTAATTCAGGGATGAACCTTTTTCATCCATACTGTTCCAATAACAGTATCACTTGTCTATGTCGTTATCTTAATATCGAGTTTTGGATTAGCACCATTCCAATCCATTCCTTTCTACTAGAAGGTTAAATCAATTATTTGACTTGAAATTTGAGTCAGTGTGACCTCATAGTTTCAAATCATCCTCTCCATATACGTGAATGCACCCTTAGCACTTCTCAAGTGCTTAATGATGCATTTCACTCATGTATCCTTTAAGGAACCTTTTCTTTAAAGGAATAAATTCTATATCTCAACAATTGAGATTTGTTATGAAATTTATGCCAAAAATTTTGACATACAGGTCAATATAACATCCCCACCAATCTATTTTAATAAATTCGTATTTCCAATACGTGGGATATTATAATTAAACTTATTATGGAGGAAAACATGGTTAACAATACTTTCACTAATAGTAACATCCTGAAGTCATTCTTAATGACTTTGATGTTATTATCATAAAGTATTACTAAAGCAACCGTGCTCCCACTGTCCTTTTTGAACACACACAATCCGTGATCTTTCTTAACGATCACATAATATTTGACCATTAAGTCAAAACTTTTATTACAACTTAGGAAGTTTCAGTTTGATTCAAAATAAGTTTGAAATCATAACTCGCTTTCTGGACATTCTAAAAGCTTTAAAGGTGTATCATATACATCTTTACCTCAATCACATTGAGTGGACGCTTTTAATATCCAACTGTCATCATCTCATGATAGGCAATATTGACAAGTAGAATTCTAATAAACTTATCAATCTCAAAGTTGTAATGACAGAGAGCATCATTATCATAGATTTTAGATCATAATCTATTTTGAGCTCCACTCACCTTGCTAAAACAGATATGTCAAACATATCCTTCTAGTCACTGAGAGAATCTCAAAAATCTATGAAGCTCTTTAATGTGTGTTGACTGGTTCCAAACAACTAAAGATTATCTAATAATTTTATGTTAACTTGTGAATCTAGAACATCTTCTAGTTTTATCAGCTCCCACTGTTTTCTTTGAGAACATATTCTTCTTCACAGAAGTCAGCTTTCAGGACGAAAATTATTTCATTATAGCCTGGCCAATAAATGTAATGTCCAAACTCTTTAGACATTCACAAATTCACATCACGGTGATACCTGACTTTTAAATCAGGTTTGTTCATAATTCACATCTCATATGAATTATTTGGTTTCCATATCTTATATGGACACACACTGACTAATTTGGAACCATCTTTAAAGTATGGACATCTAATGTTCATACTCATGTTCAAAAGGACAAGAATCAGACAAATCTTATTATGTATTGTACCATATCTTAATAAGGTGCAATTTCTCATTCTATCATATTGCTATGATGCACAATGAAGATCAATCGAGCGAGGATACAATTATTCTCTTAATGATTTATGTAAATCATATACCTAAGTATTACTTTCTTTGATCAAATCAAAAATTCTAATACTTCATATTGATCTTATACCTTAATCTCTCAGATATATTCGTCTTGTACTTCAGTAAGTACATACAGTCGAATCATTCCAAGAGTGAATTATAAAGTAAGTCAATAGTAGTGATTATCTTTTGTCTTTGAGCTGTTTACATCAACATGCATCAGCATCAAAAAATTTTTATTGTACAATCCTGTGTACAATACTATAGATAATCAGGACTCACACAGTTCATTTCTATAGGAGACTTGTGAACATTCATCATATGAAATGTCACTTCAAGAATCTATAGTGCATTGACTAATTCGAACAACTATTATTCTTTTCAATCAATGTTATTCTTGATTTCTTATACAACTAAATAACAATTATTCAGTTTCATTTTAGACTCCTATAGATATACAAATATTTACTGTCAGACAGCAACCTATGAATATCATGAACAATAGTTGAGTCTAACTCAACACTTACATTTTCTCGATTTCCTTTTACTTGTCTAAGTCTGTACACTATCGCAGCTCTGAGAATCATTTCCAATATCTCATATTGGATACACTAATTCTCCAATAGACATGCAAAAGACAATAATAAGAATATATGAAACTTCTTTCAAGTTCCATATTCATTTTGCCTTTACCAGTATCCTTATATTGGTTGCAGTAGGAGAACTACTACTTCTTTATCTCAGCTGACTTTTCTTTATCCTTTTTCAGGTGTGGATTTGATCGTTTAAAATCTTACCACTTGTCTTTCTCAAAGACATATCATGAACATCTCTTCGTCTTGGTCTATCCAAATAAGAGATTTCATAACAATCATTGCCTTTCAATAAGGCATACCATGAGTACCTCTTCACCTTGGTCTATCCAAGTAAGAGGATTCATGATACCTGATTAGGACAGTGACTTTCACTCACCCTTAAAGACATTATTTAGAGTTTTCTAGTCAGGCCGAGTATGAGAAGTATTGGCATCCAAGATGCCAAAATCTCGAATAGACGACATATTAGTGATCGAAGGAAATAACGTGACTTAAGCAGATAGTTCTGATAATTCAATTATGGTCTTTTATGTTCAATTATTTCTCACTATTTTTCGACGGACTGTATAACCTCCAGGTATACAGAACGGAAGACTCCGACGGTCTTCTAGTGAGGATCAGAATCTCCAAGAATCACAGTATGACCTCGGGTAAACACATAGTATCATACCATTATCTTAGAGCAACCATCTCATGGTAATTGCAACTCCTTGCAATATCCGATCTTATTTTGGCTCCCAGGTCTTTAATGGTCCCGGATAAACACAGTAGACAATTATCTCTGGTCTAAGCTTTACCATCAATACGTGACAGAGTAGAGTAAGAATGCAGCTCCCGAGTAAACGCGAGGATAGCTACACCGTTCCTCTATTACAATCTCAAGGCATCATAATGCCATAGTTAATAGTCCTTTCATCAGATGGTGGCAGATCTCGGGTAAACACGTAGAAACTGCCATCACTAAATCAAGTTCTAAGAACTATATTGATGGAGAGCCACGCGGTACATTCTCAATGACTCGCGCCCCGGCTTAGACTTTATGTTGAAGGTTTTGTTTATTTTTAGTTGGTCTCATCCTAGGTGATAGTTTATAAATATATCGTATATATTTAACTATACCTAGATATTAGGAATCGATTCATAATCAATAACTAAAAGCATGCATCATCCATACATGTTCATTATGTGGTCATGGACAGCACGGTGATTAACTGGAGCCAAACAATTAATCACCAAAACTATATAACACTTATATAATCTAAACATGCAAACACATAGCCACTGGTGATCTCATCTCCTGTCGCCTTCCTGATTGTATTTATAGATCATCCTCGCCTCTCCTCGGTCGGCGCGATCAAATACAAATATTATATATTTAGAAATAATTTCAAATACAAATAAATTGTAGGAGAAAGCCTTATGGCCGAGTACAATAGTGGAGGGAGATAGAATTACAATAGAATGAGAAAGAGGGAAGCACACAAGCCTCATTAATTAACATTTAATTAATGAACATCACATTCCAAAATAATCCACAAAATCACACACCATCACATGATATGATATTTAACTAAGTACATGTCCATGACCACCACAAATTTTAACCATCCACACATGATAAAACACATCACATGAAGGCTAAAATTTTGAAAATATAATAATTTTGGCTTTCTTAAAACCTGGGTTCCAATCAAAATTGGATAATTTGAATTTTCGAAAATCTTATTTTCTAACATGCAATAAATCTAATTTAAAACATTAAACACATCAACATGTGCATACAAAGCTAAAATTAAAATTCTAAAATATTCCATGCAGTATTTAGAAGAATTCTAAATTAATAAATCTAACACTTAGATTAATATTAATTCACATTAATAACAATTATTAATGTGAAACAATCTAACATTTAGAAAGAATTAAAAATTCCTAAATAACACTTATAAAAGAATTTCTAATTCAATTATTAAACCCTTAACAACTCCTTGTTAATAAACCCCTTCACTTAAAGTATATTTCTCAATAACAATTATTAAGAAATAATAATTAGAACATTTCTAATTAAAATGGTCTAACATCTTAGACTTAATTTAATCCTTTAACAACATTTATAAAAGATTAAATTCCAAGCAGATTAGATCATTAAAACCAATAATTAAGAGATACTTGAGTAAACTAATTAATAATCTTAATAACTATTATTAAGACTTAATTAATCCTTAATAACTTTTATTAAGGTTTATTACTCAAGAAATAATCAACTTAATTATAACTATTATAATTAGTTAATTAATCACTTAACAACTATTATTAAGTGCCTCTTAATTTTTAAAATAATTTCCTAACAACAATTGCTAAGAAATTAAAACAATCTAATCACTTAAATAATTAACAACATATGTTAATTGATTTTAAGATCCCATCTTAAACATAAATTAACAACATTTGTTAATTTTATCTTAATCATTAATAACAACAATTGTTAATAATTAATTAAGATCCCAATTTATCTAAATAACAACATTTGTTAATTTTTAAATTAAGATCTCATCTTAATTAATCCCCTTAATGACTTATATTAAAATTATTAACAACAGTTGTTAATAAAATTAAGATCACATCTTAATTATAAAAATTATTAAAGATCATATCTTTAAAAACATCCTTTTAAATTACTTAATTAAAAGTAATTTAACAATAGTTGTTAATTACATTTAAGATCACATCTTAAACGAAATTATTTAACAACACTTGTTAATGTTATTTAAGATCACATCTTAAATAAACACTCCAATTTTAAGATCTTATCTTATTGACAATCTTTTGTTAACTGAAATTTTTTTACAACTTAAAGTTTAAAACAAATTTTAAACCTTTTGAAAATAAATTTTAAACCATTTAAAATAAATTTTCAGTTAATCTGGGCAAGGTATGTATTCAAATAAAGGGTTTGGGGGGGGGGTTAATGGGCTAGGTGGCTGGCCCATATAGGGCCTGAATTAGGGCCCGGGCATGCATGACCTGGTCCAGGTCGCTGGCTCGAGTCAGGCGGGCCATAGGCTCAGGCCTGGGCTCGGCCAGCCCTGGACTAGGGCGCGCCTAGGCCGAGCCCGGCCAGGGCCCGGTCGGGCCGCTCGGACCGGCCGGTCCACCGGCACACTCAATGGTCAGCCGGTTAGGGTTTTTCCAGGCTGCACGTTTGCAGCGAACAGAGGCGGTTTTGGGGCGGCGCCGCCGCCGTTCCCGGCTACCAGGTGTAGGTGCTTAGAATGACCGTATGATTAACATGAAATATCTATGTTGTTTAGTGTAAACTAACCTATTAAAAATAGCAACTAAGTGCAGTGATCGCCAGAAACTTTTAACTTAAAAGTTTCAAAAGAGATATGATCGCCTACCTTTCAAACGCGGAAGATTGAATTCTTGGTTCCCCTTCCTCAGCCGGCTGAAGAAAGAGAGCCCTTTCTTTGCTTTTTGTTCTTGCTGTTGAATTTGAGGTTGAGGATCGTCCAGAAGTTGTGCTTGATTTCCCCTTTTGATCTCTTGTTGTTGTTGAGTGCAGCAGAGACAGAAACAGAAAACGAAGAATTATGATGAGAATTTAAGTAGAAGCAGTATCTGAACTAATCATGATGTTAAGCATATTTAAAACAGCAAACTCACTTGTTTAATAGCTTTGAAACCCCTTTAGTCAAGTAGGTTTTTGAAAGATTATACTGTGGTGTGTGTTTGCATGAAGTGAATATGAAGAATGAAACTAATGAAGATGAAAAATGCAGATGCAGTAATGAAAAACTTATGCCCAATCGATTGAAGCTCTGAAAGGATGAAGATCTTGAAAGGGACGCCGACTTCTGGAAATGGCAGCGCTCCGGCGTTCCGACGTTGTTGCTTCGATCTTCAAATCGCTATAACGCTATGGCTCGACTCAACTCAATTCTCTTCTTCTTTTTTTTTTTTTTTTTACTCTTCAACATGCAGGGTATTTATAGGCATTTCTTGCGTTCGAGATTAACATTGAAAAATCCCGAATTTATCCATCTTAACCGACAGATAAATACTAGTTAATTCATCTTTATCTGTAATTATCTA
This sequence comes from Zantedeschia hybrid cultivar, assembly GCA_030544215.1. Taxonomy (NCBI): domain Eukaryota; kingdom Viridiplantae; phylum Streptophyta; class Magnoliopsida; order Alismatales; family Araceae; genus Zantedeschia; species Zantedeschia hybrid cultivar. The sequence continues at coordinate 4,216,944 of JARZZO010000013.1, read as the reverse complement.
AAACGCGTTCACCTTGGCTGACGCCTTTCAGATTAATTAAGATAAGGATAAATATCCGGGAAAACTTATCTTTATCTTTATTAGGTAAAACGCGTCCACATGTGTAGACGTCTTTTAGACTAATTAAGATAAGGATAAACATCCGGAAGAGAAGTAGAAACAGCCTAGGAAACCTAAAACGCGTCGACATGTCCAGACGCCTTTTAGTTAATTAATTAATTAATTAAAATTCAAATTTAAACGTTAAAATAAGAATAAAGTCTAAATGGCGTCCACTTGGGTAGACGTCTTTTAGATTTCTTCATATTTTAACTCAAATTTGAGCTAAAATCAATTCAATTGATTAACTTAAACACATCTGTTAAACCCGACACTTAAAAAGATTAATAAAAATTAATTAATGATTAATTATCAGACTATTTCGAGGCATTATTGTATGATATGAAATTTACTCGAAATGACGTCAAAATTAGCGTGTCTACACCAGGGCGACCGGAAATCGCGGGGGGGTGACCCCCTTTCCTCCCCGGCGTCGACAATCGCCGGCCGGTGACTCCATAGCCGCCGGTAGCCCCCAAAACCGGCGGTTAAAACCATTTTATAAGCCATGGATCCCCCTTTTTCTTGCCCCCAACAATTGAAAATAAGAAAGGTAGGATGCTCCGCCGCCGGCCGTTGGCCACAACAAAATTGTGTCGGGGTCAAAGTGAGATTACTGGTCATACCATCGAGTTAATGGTGGTGTTTAAGCACCAAGAGAACCACTTCGAAGCCCACAAAATCTAGTTCTTCATCTCCATGAAGAACACCATGAAACCCCATTAAAAAGGAAATATTTCTCCACAGAAAAATAAATTGAACATCATACGTTCGTTACGTGAAGGATTTCTGGCGCGGGAAAAATAAATACAGCATGGAATTGATTTTAGAATATTAATTTAATCGTTCCGGAGCGGATCAGAGCGGAACCTGGCTCTGATACCACTGTTGGGATCCAGGCAGGACGCGAAGAACGCAGTGGAAACGAAGAACAAAATTAATCCCGCCCGATACCCGCTGATCTGATTCGGAACGAAAAACGCTAACCGAAAAACCGGGTTAGAATCTGATTACCGTGCGCGGATTCGAATTCGCTTCCGTTTCGGTTCCGTCGAGTCGATGCCGCGAGCCGCACAAGCGTCCGGCCTCTAGCAGTATCCACGCGATCCTCCGCAGTGGTTCATCCTCGATCCCTCGTCCGTATCAGCTCGCTCGCTGAAGATCCGTCGCCGCAACGATTGCTGAAATCCCGCCGACAGGAATTCCCGACTTTCGGGAATCACACGCGGCGGAGACGGAAACTGTCTCGGCACCTCGAACAGGACGCCCAGAGGAGGAGAGAGAAAGGGAGGGATGACGGCCAGCAAGGGAAATCCTGGAGCTTGGCCCAGGGTTTCTTAACAGCGCATATATATATTAAGTCGGTGCGACTTTTCACAAAAGTCCCCGAGTTAATATAAATCCCACTTATGTACCACCGACTGAGAATCTTATTACGTGTGACCCTCTAGGCCCATTTACCTGTCCGATTTTTAGCCCGTTAAGTCCAATAACTAGTTATTGACTTATTGTAATTAATTAATATCTAGATATCAACTAATTACTCAACCGAATTATCATCGCATGTAAATCCGGTCGGACTTCTGATCAAGTTGGGTGCCAAGCAACACCGCATGATCCCGAAAGGTAATGGGGTTTAGCAACCCACTCATGGAACCTGTCCGTCCACAGTTACCACGTGACTATAATCCTTCGTTCGCACAATGCTCTCGAGTTAACCTAGGGCAGACTCCGCTTTACAATATCCGAAAACCACTTTTCTGATATTGTTTTTGCTCTGGCCAGAGACTCCTGCGGATCTACTCTAGAGCATTCTCTCTCCAGTTACCTGAGAGCGAACGATCCTTTATTGAACACACAATCACCGTCGAAGGTCTTCCGCTGGACTCGATCCTTGACTATTTGAGATCCCGTGGATATGGATTCGTAGGTCAAGGTCAAAGTCCAGAAGTCCACCGACAAGGTGTCTTTGATGTCTCAAGTCCAAGGATCAACCACGCCACTGTGACGATGAATCAAGCCGATTGACAGTCAGGTAAATTACCATTCGGCGATTCATGTCGGATCAGTTCAGTGAACTCATTCCCCAATGAGCACCTACAGGTTTACCATTGTGTCTCCACACTAGTAACTAACAAGATCAGTCACCCTCATCATATGAGCTGGAATAGCCTGTACTAGTCTAACCGGATGTTTGATGTCCTTCTCAAACATCCTACGACTTGGAACAATTAAGAATATGTGTTTATAAGTCATCAGTCTCATTATTATGATCTCATCATAATCTGATGACTATTGCACATATTCATGGACTTCATTATGCGCAAATATTAATATGCCAATCTACATAATGAATTTAATGTCATTTATTAGTAAACCAGATTGAAATAGGTGCCTTATGATTGGCTTAGAGGACACCTATATACATCACTTCTCACCCCTCGCCGTGGTTCACCTCCATGCATGCTTCCACCATTATTAATTTACGCTTGGGGTTTTGTCTACACCTTATTATTATTGGATTACATCAAAGGTCAATATTAAGTCCTTATCTCTTTATTTTAGTTATGTATGAGGATACTAAACACTTGGATGCTGGTATCCTTTAGTGTATATTATTGTGAGCGCTCAAATTGGGTGTGTGATTATCGGGAAAAATTATGTTGTTTAAGTAAAAAATAAACCTATTAAAGAAACTAGGTGAATGTGATCGCCAGAAACTTTTAACTAAAAAGTTCCAAAAGAAGAAAGTTTGATCGCCTACCTGTTTGGATGTGGGGAGATGTCGAGTTCTTAGTTCCCCTCCTTCAGCCGGCTGAAGAAAGAGAGCCCTTTCTATCTTTGTTTTTGCTTTGGCTGCTTATTGGACTTTGAAGATCATCCAGATTCCTTGTTGTTCATTGTTGATTCCCTCCTCTTGATTCTCCTTTTGTACCTTGTAAGAAAATGGAAAGAAATGAAGAATGATGAGAACTCAAGCAGAAGTAGTATCTATTCTAGTAGAAATTCTGAACATGCAACTAAACAAATGGACTCACTTGTTGAGTAGTCTTTTAAACCCCTCAAAATATGGATTGGAAAATAATGCCAGTGAGTGTGTATTGCATGGAGTGATGTGATGAAAATGTGAGACTAATGTGATGAAAAATGTGAGAAGGATGCAGGAATTAATTAAAAGCTAAACTGGATGGCCCCTAGAAAGTCTTGGTCTTGAATGGATCTTGAAAGAACGAAGAACGGATGAAGACTCTGAGAAGTAGCAGCACTTCAATCCTTCAGCGTTTGGACGTCGTCTCCTTCTTGGATTGAATTTCACTCAATTATCACTATCATCAACATCACTATCACTCATATCACTCTTATCACGATCACTAACTTTTCACTGACCAAGGAGCTGGGTATTTATAGACTTTTACATCTGCGTTATTAATGGATTTACATGAAGAAATTTTGAAGTTTATCTAGCTTAACAAACAGATAAACACAGATTAATTCATAATTATCTGTAATTATCTAAAACGCGTCGCCCATGGGAGACGCCTTTTAGCTAATTAAGATAAGGATAAACATCCAGAAAAGAGATCATGATTATCTATAATTATCTAAAACCCTCGCCCATGGGAGATGCCTTTTAGACTAATCAAGATAAGGATAAACATCCGGAAAAGAGATAGAAACAACTTAGGAAACCTAAATTGCGTCGTGCCCTGAAGACGTCTTTTAGCTAATTAATCAATTAATTAAAATTCAAATTTAAACATCAAAATAGGAATAAACTCTAAATGGTGTCTGCACATGTCGACGTCTTTTAGACTTCTTCATATTTTAATTAAAATTTGAGTTAAAATCAACTTAATTAATTATCTTAAATTATGTCTGTTTGACCCGATACTATTTACATAATTAACCTAAAAGGATCAATAAAAATTAACTAACGATTAAATACCAGACCATTCTGAGGCATAGTTATATGATATGAAATTTACTCAAAATGATGTCAAAATTAGCGTGTCTACAGCTGCCTCACCTTGGCATCGTCTTTGCAAGGGAGTGAAATGAAATGGAATGTACTGAAAAGGTGATGCCAAGGTGTGATGAGACACGCTCTTAACATCACATGATTGGAATTTTTCTCAAAATCATCAATGAAGATAGCTCAAGGAAATCAATGGAATCAATCATGTCTGGATGAAATAGACAAGAAAATAAAATAAGGTCGATCAACCTTCACGGAGTGGGAAGTACCCTAGGTCGTAGACACTGTAGGTTTCATCATGGGGAGCGATTTCCAGCCAATGTGGACGTGCTGCAGCCATGATGAATCTTAAAAGAAAACAAGAAATATTGGATAGAATTCCAAGGATATCTTCAAGCGAACCTCAAAGATAATCAAGATACTCAATTCAGAATGGAATATTTCATATCATGTTGGGATTATTTGATTAATGGTCTGAAACTTAATCAGTAATTAATTCTTATCACAATGATTTCAAAGTCCTATATGATGTATGCTGGGCTAAAAGAAAAATATAAAGTCAAATAAAATATAAATTAATCAAGGATAATATTGTTAAATTGTCATTAATGAGTCAAGATACTAATTATTGTAATTCAGTACTAAGCCGAAGCTCGTTTATCCACGCACCGTTTTACAAAAGTGGAACCATCGTCCTCACTAATTAACAATCCAACGGCCTATCCGTGCGATTAAGAATTCTCTAGAATTATCACTGTTTTTGTTATAGGGGAACTCAAATTCCAGTTTCATCAAAACCACAAGGTCCTTGATATACTCTAATAAATATTTAACATATAGTAACGATGATGCAAAGTAATTACATGAAAGAATACAAGGGATAGAGATAACCGTCTTTTTAGCCACGGTCGGGACTTATAGACTCCCACAGTGGGATCTTCTTGATATTTTCCAGCTTCAATTGAGTCTTTCTGAATTACCTGCACTCAAAAATCATTAGTAACTTCAAACAAGTATCAGAATATGGATAAACATTGAATTTCGGGTAAAATAGTAGAAAAGCCTGAAACGCGTCGTGTCGCGTCGACGCCTATAAGTCACCTAAAACGCGTCGCTGTTCAACGACGCCTTTTTAGTCGCAGAAACAGGTTCTGGCTGATTCCCATCCGGATTCCAACTCTTCCCATGCTCATCCCTTTTCCAATCCAGAAAAGTCTTCCTAAGATCGCAATTCCTTCTATATAAACTCCATTAACTTGTTTCAACACCATCCTACCACAATCTAGAGATCAAAGTTAGAGTTTTTTTTCAAAGTTTCAAGAGATTTCCAAGGTTTTCAAGGCTACAAGGCTTCAAGAAGGAAGAGCTCGCAAACAAAATGGGTTCCTCAAGCAAAAGGATGAGAAGGACGTTGGAGAAGCTCTCCGATGTGGAGAATCATCTAAGCGGGAGAGATCCTAACCTCCAAGTAAGTCGAATCATCTTTCCTTCAATCCTTCTTCTTCTTCAATTCCATGTTTTTCTTCATGTTTTCTTCACGTTCTTCAAGTTTCTCAAATAATTCTTCTCTTTATTTTTTTAGGCATATCCTATATTTCCCGGTCCGAGGAAATTCACCTCTCTTCCTTGGATTCGAAAGCTTGTTAAGAGTACCAAACTCTCCATGCAAACCTTTATCTCCAAATGGAATCTGCAAGACTTAGTAGTCCATGTAAGCACTACAAGAGTCCAAACGTGGACTGGGCGGCCATGGGTACTTTGATTGAGCAATGGCATCCTCAAACCCATACCTTTCTTTTACCTCAGTTCGAGTGCACTATCCTTCTAGAGGAGGTTGAGCTTTTGTTGGGCCTTCCGAAAATCAAGAATAAGATGGCCTTGATGAAGTAAAAGATCATCGGCCAACAACTGTTGATGACGATCATGAAGGACCCCACAGAGGTAAAAGGGTGCCTTACCAGGAAAGGGATCAACTTAGCAAAGCTCGCAGAATGGACCTTATACGAGAACGATGATCTGAGGGAGGATGAAGCTGAAGACGTGACGAAAGCTTTCGTCACGTGCCTTGCCAAGGCTCTATTCTTTCCCGCGCAAGACAACATCCTTGAAGATGATCAAGTCAGTGCGATCTGCGCGATCTTTGAGGGAAAACACATTGGCACTACGATCCTGGCTTATCTCTACAGTGGGCTCTATGCGGCGTCCACAGGTCAACCTCCTTATAAGTGCATGCTGCTCTTTGCCTTATGGGTCGAGTTGCACTTTAAATTTGAATATCACACGAGGATGTCAGCAAGACCGTCTCAGATCTATTAGAATAGCCGGATCTTCCACATTTCCAACATCATGAAATTCAACGAGATGATGATCAATCGAGTGCCAAAGCTCAAGACTCGAGCTGACTAGAGAGAATACCTGAGATGCATGTCATCCAACGGGTTTGACCCTTCCCCACTTGCTCTGGTAGGAAAGCCCATTAGAGTACGCCGTGCAGCGAGAGCAGAACTTAAGTTGATCGGGGCTACTGAGTTCGTGTTGTACAACCCTCATTGATGTCTTACTCAACTCAGCCTGCCTCGCTATGAATTCCCTGAATTCTCCCATACATCTCCAATTAAGAGGCGTGCTCTGGAATCTGACGAAGACTACGAAGCTACAGAACTCATTGCCACTTTATGGAATATTAGCTTCAGTCATCATGTAAAATCCTTTAAAAATAGAGATAGAGGATTAAAAGTTCCGTACATACTAGCACTTTGGGAATTTATTCCTTAAGTGTTTCCTTTACCTTTTCTTTTCCTGATGTAATAAATAATTTTATTGAATAAAGAATTGGTCCTTTATATCTTGAAATCCTTCCTTAATCCCCTGTGACTTGTCCACGATTTTTCCTTGAATAAAAACTGAATTTTTTCTCAAAATATGACAGTTCGGGTTTACTTAATGCAAAACGTGTCTACTCAGAAAGACGACTTTTAACCATAATTCGGTTTCCAAAAATCAGCCATTAATCCTCAAAATCCCGAATTAACCTTAAAACGCGTCCAGGATGGTAGACGCCCTTCAATGAAAATCTTTTCTTCAAAATAAGAATAATCCTTAAAATCTTGAAATACCTTTAAAATGCGTCCACACATCTAGACGCCTTTCAATTCTCTCTCTTACTTTTTCCAGAACTCCGCCATTAATTCTGAGATTAATCCACTGAAACACGTCGTGATCTGTAAACGCATTTCATCATCATGCCTTGTACTGTTCTGGCCAGAATTGGCGGTTTAAACTGAAACGTGTCGTCCTGTGTAGACGCCTTTTACTCAATTTCAAACAGTTGGCCCATGAATCGCATCGCTGTACCCAGACGCGTTTTAAACTTCTCTAACAGAACCTGCGAAGGACCCCTTTCTTCCTCACTTTCCCAAACTTTTTCTTCTCTCTCCTCGAGCTCCGGCGACTCTCCTCCGTTTTCCGGCGATCTTGCTCCTCCACCATCTTCCTCTTCTCCGGCCATCTCCACCACCGGCAGCCATCTTCTCTCCCTACCTCCCTCTCCTTCGGGCTCTCTCAAGCACTCTTCCTCTAGCTCTCTCTCAAGTTCTCTCTCTTGGCCATGGAACCCGGCGAAGGATCAAGGGGGAAACGCCGCCGCGCCGTGCGGGTGGTGAGGAGGGAGGAGCGCGAGGCGGCTCTCCCCAAAGAAGCCATGGCTTTGGAGGCGGCGGCGGCCATCCTTGAAGAAGAAATTCCCCCATCGGCGGCAGTCGAGGGAGGAGAAGAAGAGGAGGAGGCCTTCCACCTGGTAAGTTTCTCATGGGATTGATTTTTGATGAATGGGGATGAAGAAGAGGACTTTTCCAAAAAAGATTGAAAATCGGGTTTGAATGGCGTCCAGACCAGGTGACGCCTTTCAAATGGCGTCGCCCTAGTCCGACGCCATTTAGGCGAAATTCCACATTTTTAATTAGACAAAAAATTAACTCAAATGGCGTCAAGACTAGTGGACGCCTTTCAATAGACGTCTACATGCCTTGACGCCTTTCAATAGGCGTCTACATGCCTTGACGCCTTTCAATTCATAAATATTTGATCTGTTTTTATGTTCATTAATTGATGAAATTCCTTGTTTTCATTTGCAGGGAACAATGAGAGCCAGGATTTCATGGGACTTAGTTATCGGTGCATATCGGGGACTCCCAGACTTCCAGAAGACGCGCCTGCGCCGGATAGGGTTCAGCGAAATCCTCGAGTTCGAGCTGTTTTGTCTCGATTTGGTCTTTCTGCAGGCGCTGCGGGAGAGGTGGCATGCGGAAAGCAGGACTTTCCTAATGCCTTGAGGACACATGATACCCACCTTAGAGGATGTGGCCAGGATTACTGGTCTTAGGGTAGAGGGTCGACCGGTAAGTGGGGTGACTTACCCCAACTACCAGGGATTGGCAGAGGCCCTACTAGGCATAGAGGTGTCTAGCCTAGGTAGGGAGTCTAGGATGGTCCCCAGAGTAAAGGTGGAGGCCGCCCTAGGATTAGATGAGCTCCGACGTCGGTCAGACGAGACCCGGGAGGAGTTTAGGAGTAGGTTAACAGAATCCTCCTCCGCCGTATACTACAGTGACCCTAGTCAGGAGGAGGAGGTAGATAGGCAGTTGAGGGTCTTTCTAGTCTTTTTCTTTGGTCGGTTGCTCTTCGGTACGAAGGGCGACCACATTCATTGTAGGTTCCTTTATTTGTTAGATGATCTAGATAGTCTGCACGAGTATGCATGGGGTGCGGCCCTCCTGGCCCACTTGTTTGCCGACTTGTCCACGGTCACGCCTGACCGTGAGACCACCATCAGCGGCTTCTCGCCGTTCCTCCAGGTATTAAATTGTTTTATCATTTATTCATGATATGCAATGTAATGATGTGATGATTTTTTCTAACCTATATGTTCATGTATGCAGGTTTGGAGTTACCACTATTTCCCGCTCGGCAGAGTGCGGCTAGTGAGACTCGGTGCCGTCCCATTGGCCTGCCGCTGGCAGCTAATAGTGGATACGGCACCACAACACCACCAACTGACAGCCCTCCGCCGTCAGTTCTTCGATTATCCCGAGCTTCTGGTGAGTTTTTTTAACTTGTTCAATTTTGTTCATTAAATGCAATCTTTTATTTCTTAAATGCAAGTTATTTACATGAAATGCATCTAACCTGTATGCAGGTGATCTGGCGCCCGTACCTGGGTATGGGCGAGGAGGGTCAGCCGTAGGTGACGGCTGGCTAGAGGAGGTTCGGCAGGCAGATGTGGCTGCACTGCCTGAATGAGATCGAGCCCTTCCACCTCCTGCTCGTGATGAGGACGCTGGGTCTCCACCAGGAGTGGATAGACGAGGAGATCCCGGAGGGCGTCGGGAGGAGTATGAGGGGCAAGCAAGCCCTCACCGATTGGCGTGCCAAGTTCCCGGAGCAATACGAGGACTGGCACCGCCGCGACGTCAGGGTGGAGTCCCGTGCGGAGAGCAACGAGGCTTATCTCCAGCAGTACCGGGCCCACTACGCCGATCAGCTACGGCTCCTCCGACCACTCGATGTAAGTATGCATTTATGCGTCTTTTCATTTTATTATTATCTTAATTTATATCTGTGAATGAATGTGTATATGTGATATGCAGGATGCGCGAGATGCGGTCATCATCGACCTCCGGGCCCGCCTACATGATGCGGAGGCCCAGCTAGAGCAGGTCCAGAAGGAGCTGTTCGACCTGGTATGTATGAAAGAATATTTTAATTAATTTAGTTTGTTTTGACGATTAGCCACTGATGATTGTCTTTTGGTGCAGCGAGCCGTCTACACCCAGGCGGCTCCCCCTTCTTATGGAGCATCATCATCCTCGTATCCGGCCGCCCACGAGGCTACTCTGGCTGACCTCTAGGGCCAGCTCGCCTCCGCCATCCATCGGGCTTCCCTTGCAGAGGAGGACCGCGCCGCTCGAGTGAGTTCTGATCTTTTCCTTTGATTTTTGAATTTGATTTTGATTGCTTGATTGCCTTGGACTAATAATGACTTCTCTTGCAAGTTGCTGAGCTTCATGAAGCCCTTCAGAGGGCTGAGGCGGATGCAGCATGGATCCGCGACCTTGAGGAGCAGGTGGCTCTTCTCTCCACCGGGGATCTTCCTCGAGAGCTTTCACGCCTCCAGTCTCGACTGGAGTTCGTCATCGAGGAGAGAGAGAGGGAGCGGCTAGAGCGGCAGAGACTGGACGCGGAGATGACCTCCCTCCTAGTCTAGTTAGGCATCGCTGAGCACGAGCGTCGGAGTGTTGAGGAGAGATACAGGCGTGCTCGGCAGCGTGCTCAGGAGCGCGGGCAGGCGAGCGCTTTCACAGCCAGTGTGGCCATCTCCTCTGGTCAGGCTGGTCCGAGTGCCATGGGTCCGCCGCCTCTTAGAGCTCCACCGCTAGATGCCCAGGATGAGGCTCAGAGCCAAATGGATGATGGGGCTGGGGAGAGTCAGCCTTAAGGGCTGCATATGTACTTTTCTTTTTCTTTTGTGTATCATGTACAAACACCTCTTTGATATATATATATGAAATTTTTACCTTCAGCTTTGTGGCTCGGCATTTGTGTAAACTCTTTAGCTCTCGTTCCTGTACCCTGTACATTACTTAACAAACAGGGTAAGTATCTATTTAGGCTTAGCCCCTTGCTCAGTCAAGTAACCGATCAATCAATCTTTTCCTTGGCAGAAGGGTCAAGGGGCATAGTCTTTATTAACAAAGGTAATCAAACTGTAAGCAAAATGCAACATGCAAGCAGACAGATGCTCACTGAAAATAAAAGGAATGAAGCACACTAAATGTGATAAGCAGATGCTAATTGAAATATTTTTGTTGTTTTGAAATATTCATTTTTTTTTTGGTTTTGAGATATGTGCTTTTTTTGGAATTTTAAGATATGTACTTTTTTTGGACTTTGAAATATGTACTTTTTGGATTTTGAAACTATGTACTCTTTTTTTTTTTGGATTTTTGAAATATGGTGTAAACTAAAAAGATTAGGATGGTACTTAGATCTAAAGATCATATTTATTTATTAACTTAATTCCCAAATTGTTCTTCAATAATCTAACTTATACCCATCGTGTTTGAACTTATGTTTCCATTTGTGATCCCATTTGATGATGTGATCCTTAGTCAAATCTAGGCTGTTCCTCAAGTTGGAGTACGTCTCTTCAGAAAGAAAGGAAGAATTAGTTTAGAAAGCCCACAAGAAGGTTCCGGAGACCCTAAAAAATGTTCCTTTCCTACCCTAATATCTGTTGGGGTTCGGTCATTTTCTTTCCGGGGTATTTATCGACCTTGCGTTTTCTTTCATTTCATTTTATAGCCTTGATGTAACGTTTGTAGTGTAATGACCTTTTGATTTGACTTTTGGCTTTTGCCTCTTGCTTTTACTTCTCTTTTTCTTGGAACGGATCTCCCTCATTTTTTTATGACGGCCTCCTACTAAGATGGCGGGTATTCTTGGTAGTCTATTCTAAACCTCATTCCGACATCATGGGCCGAGTGTAGAAAACATAATTTTGTTTGAAAAATGAATGATTTGCACTTTACACTTTCAGTCAAGCTTTCGGTATTTCTTAGGACTTGGCATCTCTTGTTACTCACGAATTAAACGTGTCAGTGTGTGTAGTAATGTGTTTAGAATTAAATTATCCAGACTAATAAAGGAATTTGAGTTTTTAAATTTTCTGATTCCACTGTTCTGTATACCATGCTGATCGACTCTTTAACCTAAGGGTAGTATTTCTTGAGATACAAACCATTTCAGGGGTGAGTTAACTCTTCCCCTTCTACATTAACTAGACGGTAAGCGTTACCAAGAAAAGCATGTGATACAACATAAGGTCCACTAGGTTTTACAAAAATTGTGATACAACAATTAGGTTGGAGTTTAGAATGCGGACCACCAGGTTTTACAAAAATTCTTTTGACAACCATTTCACCAACTTTGAACTTACGTTCGATGACTTTCTTTTGATAAAAACGTGCTAGTCTATTTTGATAAACTCTTGCATGATTAGCAGCTGACCATCTTTTCTCGTCTAAGAGTTCCAATTGAGCAAGGAGTGCTGAACGGTGTTCATCAATGAAGAATTCCTTATACAATTGTACTCTTAATGACGGTATAAGGATCTCGTATGGAACTACCACATCCATTCCAAATATTAAGGAATAAGGAGTCTGCCCAGTGGGCTTGTAGATTGAAGTTCGGTAGGCCCATAAAGCCTCAATCAATTTTTCTGGCCAGTCTGTGAATTTGTTAGACTTGCACGTCTTTTTGATGATTTTTATCAAAGTCTTTTTAGTTGCCTCTGTTTGGCCATTGCCTTGAGGATAATAAGGAGACGAATGATGCAATGCAATTTTATACCTGTTGCAGAGGTCTTTCAATTCTTGTGACACGAACTGAGGTCTATTGTCGGTGACGATGGTGCTTGGAATTTCAAATCTGGTGATGATGTTCTTCATGACAAACTTGCAGACGGTTGATGCTTTGACTTCCGTGTATGTTTCAGCTTTTGCCCACTTGGTGAAGTATTCCGTTGCCGTGAAGATGAAAGACTTTTGCTTAATGCCGGAATCAGGATTACCAAGGGGTCTAATGACATCGAAAGCCTACATGGAGAAAGGCCATGGGGAGGAAATAGGATGGAGTGAAGATGCAAGAGAATGAATCTTATCGGCGTGAAGTTGACACTTAGCACACCTACGGACATATCCTACACAATCTTCTTCCATGGTTGATCAATAGAATCCTTGCCTAAGGATTTTCTTTGCTAACATCTGTCCATTAACATGGCCACCACAAACTCCAGCATGAACTCCTTCCATAACCTTCCAAAGCTCATCTTCGTCTAGACATCTTAGAAGAACTCCATCAAAACCTCTTTTGTATAGTGCTCCCCCAACTAGGGTGTATCTTTGAGCAACTCTCCTGATAGCTCTTTTCTCCTCAGCTGTGGTTTCTTCAGGATATGATTGATCTTCACAATATTTAGCAATTTCGTAGTACCATGGCTTCTGTTCATCATCCATCTCTTCTAACAGCTCCATCAACATAATTTCTTTCTTTTCTACAATATCTCCATCTCTGACTTTCTTCAGCAGCTTCTCCTTAGTTCTAAGGAATGAAGGGTCTTTCACGGCGGGTGAAAGACGCCTATGAACGATGATTGATTCGGATTATCTGCTGATTGGAAAATCAAGAGAGGATGCAAGTAAGGCTAGAGCGTCAGCTAAGATGTTCTGATTCCTAGGAACATGGACAAAGATCAATTTGGTGAAAAGCTTAGCATAAGCAGAAGTAAGTTCTTGATAAGACTTGAGTTTGGGATCAAGAGTTCGATACTTGGTTAACACTTGGCGAAGAATCAATTGGCTATCACCCACAATCCTAAGTTTGGTAGCACCATGGGAATGAGCAGCCTCGAGGCCAATAAAGAGTGCCTCGTATTCAGCTATATTGTTAGTGACTGGAAAGTCAAGCTGAAAGGCTTGTGGAATGGTGACACCTTCAGGTGATAACAGAACAATGCCGATCCCCTTTCCATGGGAATTCAGAGCTCCGTCAAAATGCAGAGTCCACATATCATCTCTGATTTGGTCTATGGACATCAGTTCCTCATCCGGAAACTCCTATTGGACTGGATCGAAGCGAGGAAGGGGGTGATGAACGAGATGTTCTGCTATGGCATAGTCTTTGATCGCTTTCTGCTGAATGTAAGTGATATCAAATTGAGATAGAAAGCTTTGCCATCGTGCTAACCTATCAGTAAGGACAGATTTCTAAAGAAGAAACTTGATTGGATTCATCCTAACGATGAGATGGACTTCATGGGCTAGAAAGTAATGCTTCAATATTTGAACAACCCATACAAGTGCTGCACATGTTTTCTCCATCGCTGTATATCTCTGCTCAGCAGGGTTGAGAAGTTTAGAGAGATAGTAGGCTACCCTCTCCTTTTCTTCTTCATCCTCTTGCGCTAGGACAACCCCCACTGCATCATCCAAGACAGAAATGTAAAGTATCAATGGTTTGCCTGGAGATGGTGGTCTCAAAACAGGAGGACTTGCCAAATAATTCTTTAATCCATCGAATGCCTCCTGACACTTATCATCCCAATCGAATTTGACTTCCGGCTTGGTAAGCTCGTAAAACGGCTTATACTTTTGTGAGTGCTGGGAGACAAAACGACGAATAAATTGCAACCTCCCGATCAATCCTCTTAACTCCTTCAAGTTCTTGGGAGGTGGCATCTCTCTGATAACCTTTGCCTTGTTAGGATCGATCTCAATTCCCCGTTTACTAACAATGAATCCAAGTAATTTTCCTGAGGATACTCCGAATACATATTTTTTGGGGTTCATCTTTAACTGATATTCCCTTGATCTTTCTAACACTCTTGCCAAAACTCTGGCATGCTCAGCCTTAGTCTTAGATTTTACCAACAAGTCATCCACATACACTTCTAGATCGATATGCATCATGTCGTGAAATATTGCCATCATAGCCCTTTGATAAGTGGCTCCAGCATTCTTTAACCCAAATGACATGACGACATAGCAGTATGTTCCTCAAGGTGTAGTGAATGATGTCTTTTCCTGATCTTCTTCTGCCAATTTAATCTGATTATATCCTGAAAATCAATCCATAAATGATAAAGTCTCATAACCAGCAGTATTATCGATGAGTACATCAATGTGAGGCAATGGAAAATCATCCTTAGGACACGCTCGGTTCAAATCTCGGAAGTCAATACAAATCCTGACTTTTCCATTTTTCTTCATAACCGGGACTATGTTGGCCACCCATTGTGGATAGAGGACAACTCTAATGAATTTGGCTTTATGTAATTTGTCGACCTCTTCCTTCATTTTCAAAACCATTTGTGGGTGGAATCGCCTTAACTTTTGTTTGACCGGGCTAGCTCCATCCTTTAATGTTAACTTGTGTTCCACTAGTGATGAGTCTAACCCCGGCATATTCTCATAACTCTAGGCAAAAGTGTACTTATAATCCTTAAGAACTTGTACGATTGCCTTCTCATCCTCTTCAGAAAGATTCTTGCTAATGAGGACAACCTTAGGTTCGTCTTCAGTCCCTAGATTGATCTCTTTGGTGGGCTCTTCTACGGCAGCCGAGGGTTCATCGAATCTTTTACTCCACTGGCATATGCCTCAGTCGCGTCCTCGTCATCTTCCTCATCTTCAACAATAGGGTCTTTTTCATGTATCAACTCATACACTCCATATCCATCATTAGCTGACTCATCATCTACACAAACTTCTGGCATCTGAATAGGATTATCTAATAGCTGAGGGATCATTAGCTAAATCCTAGAGGCATCTATCTAGAATTCTTTTACCCTTAGATTTTCTAGACTTCCTAACTTCGCTAACCTGCCTAGAGCTAGACTGCCTAACTTCACTAGACTCCCTATCCTGACCTAATGAGGATGAAGTAGAATGAAAATTATAGGATACATGAGGAAATACAGGAGAATCCTCCCGAATGGAGGGGCAGAGTAGATCTAGAAGAGAATCTTGACCGAAAGACCCGCGTGATGGGGTACAATCGGACAAGTAAGAAGTTTCCTCAATGAGGATCTGGGAGAAATTTGTTGTCAAATTGGCATTTTTTTTTGGATAAAATAAGAATTAAATATAAAACAAGAATGAAGATGAATAGAAGGAGAATGCGATGGAGGAAGTGGCACCAAGGCCAAAGGATTAGGGGGATCATACAACAGTATGTCCCAGATTAAATCATACATCCTCTTTGGATCGAGAGGAGATTGTGGAATGAGATCCCGTGGGGACAGAGTAATCATGACGGGCGGAGCCCGTAGAATATCTTCAATAATGACCTGTGACCAAGTCGGGGTCAGGAGCAGAGTGCGGAACAAGGTATGGAGCGTGAAAATATGAGAAGGATAAGTCCCCCTCCAGAGCACATCCGTGGTATGTCCAGCTTCATAGGGGTCATCTGGCTCCCCTTCATCAGTTTCCTCTGACAGCAGTATTCTCTTGTCAAAAATGGCACCAGGCCCTTCAATCAGTTCATCTATCTGTGGCGGCCACTTAAGTTCTGAAGGATCAAGAAACAGGTTGTTCAACGCGATATATAGATCCCTTAAATCGAACCATCTGTACCATTCACATTCAGGGTCTTGGAATTTCCTCCTCTTCATTGGCCGCAGAGCCTCCAAGAACTGGTATGTAAGCAGTTCTGAACAATGTCTAGTCAAGTCTCTTCCATATATATCATGGAGGTCAAAACAGGAAGTAATGACCACCGTGTTGTCGTGATTGATTACGGGCCCCTTTACAAAATGAGTGTATAGAGACTATGTTAAGGGGTCCCGACCTTCTTTGCACGGTGTAGACATTGTTTCCCAGACTTTCTGGCCGTCTTCATTCTCCTCTTGCTGAACAATGTCCTGCTTCATTTTTCTCGGCCTATAGCCCAGGCCATTTCTAGGTATCCTTCGGTTGTCTTTGACGGGAGTGGTCCTGCCTTGTAACTGTACGCCCAGGCCTTTTCCAGGCTGATAGCCACTCTTCATCATTATTTTCCATCCAGAGGTACTCATGCACTTCCCCCTCTTTATAGCATTTAGTGGATAAGGTGTAAAAGTGGCGGCCTTTAAAGGATCAGCCACCGGATGGTAGACCTGTAATACCGACAGAAAAGGTTGTCGGCCAGGTGAAGAAGTGGGCTTGGTATTTAGAGAGTGAGCAGCAGCAAGGATCGGCATGCTCGTAACTTTGATGATTCGTCCTTTGTAGGGAAATTTGAGGCATTGATGATTTGTAGAGGGAATCGCCTCGAGGGTTTTTATATAAGGACGACCCAAAATGGCATTCAAAGAAGGATCGATTTCCAGAATGTAAAATTCGACCTCGGCATGACACACAGGGCCTAGCTTCACTTTCAAATAGACCATTCCCAGAGGGGAACGGGTGGAATTATCATATGCCGTCACAGAGATAGGGCTAGGCAGCCATTTTTCTTTGAGCACACCGCACAATTCAAGGGTCTTCGGAGGCAAGACATTGATTGAAGCTCCTGTGTCAACCAGACATGCATCCACGGCCTTCTTGCAGATGTTGACCGTAATGCTTAGAGCCATGCGTCTGGCTGCTGGCGGTGCTAGTTCCGAGACATGGAATGAGATAGAGGGTTGATCCTCCTGAGGAACTAGTAGTGCGGCGATCTTCTCTACCGGCACGTCTTCATTGACCATCACTTTCTGTAGATATTCTGTCAGAGCCTCTTGATGGGTCTTCGATCTTTTTATCAGTTCAAGCACAGAGATCCGTGCCAGTGTTTTGTCAAGGTGCTTCAGCAGGTCGTATTGAGTGCCTGATGCACTCTCATCATTATGTGCTTCCTCCGACGACAATGATGGGCCGTCTCTGACTGTTGACTGAGAAAAGACCTTATTGAAGATCCTCCCACTCCGGAGTGCATGTTCTTTAGTTGTGGAAGAGCCGGGTGATAGCTTAAACACTGCAGGGTTAATGGATGGTGCGGATGGTGTGGAGTGTTGGTATACAGGTGATGGCGTGGGGTTAGTTGGTGGTGGCATGGTACGGATGAGAGGCCTAGATGGTTGGATGGTGGAAGGGTAAGTGGTTGGTGCAGATGAGGTGGGGAATGGCATGCGGAGTAGAGGTTTAGATGGTTGGCTGGTATCTGGGTAAGTGGTAGTGGTAGTGGGTGATGTAAGGAATGGTACGCAGAGTAATGGTCTGGATGGCATGAGGGATGCGTGATTGGCTTGCGGGGGGTTGTTTAATGGAGGCGTAGTGGCGTGGGGTGTAATGGGTTTGAGGAAGGTGGGCGGTGGTAATGGGTTAGTGGGTGCGGGTGAATGATATGCGGGTGTTGGTACAGGGGTGATGGTAATGGGCTGTGGTCTAGGTATATGGATGGTGCGGTGTGACGGTTGTTCTGCGGTGCTCGAAGTGTGGCATGTTGAATAAATAGAGGAAGAGTCCTCTATCTTCCACTGTTGCCCTTGATTAGTCTCAGACTGGCTATTTGTCAAAATATGAGCTACTTGGTTCTGGTTATGATGCTCCGGAAGTGGGTTTTGCACTATACCCATGTTTGGCGGCACTGCTGCCTGCACTGGTGCTCTTGGTTGTTGTTGCTGCTGCTGCTGTGGTCTTCTCGCCTTCAAGGCGATATGTACTTCTTCATCTCTTCTCAGTTGATGCCTCCCTGCTCGTTGAGATCATGAATATAATCTTGGAATTGGAAGCAGGTGTCTATGGTGTGTCCAGGTTGTCTGTGGAAGTAAAAATACCTGGAAGTATCGGCATTTTGGGGCCAGATTGCCTTTTCTCTTGGCAGGACCAAGGCATTGGCTGCCATTAAAGCACTGAAAATGTCTACTAAGGACTCTGGAAGGATTGGATACTCTGTCCTCTTCGGGCTTGGGGGTCTTCTCTGCTGGTTGTAATCAGCAGGAGGAGGGACATTGTGATATGCCGACAGTACGCGTGGCTGGTACTGCTGTTGTTGCTGATACTGCTGTGGTGGGGGCTGATAGTGTAACTGCCGTTGCGGCTACTACTGTGGCTGCTGTTGTTGTTACTGGTTCGGCTGCTGGGGCCGCTGATACTGGGGTTGCTGATACTGCGGATTCTACTACTGCTGTCTGTAACCCTGCTGGTTTGACTGCTGTGGCCGCTGGTACTATGATTGCTGATTCCTCACAAATTGGGGCGGGTTATTGTTCATACTGCTAACCTGCTCATGAGAGAGCGTGCCCTCAGTAGTTGAACCTGTGCTAGGGGAATTTGGCACTGCAGGCTTCCGAGGTGGAGGCCTGCTAGGTCGGTGAGGATCGAGGACGCTAGAAAACGTAGCATCTTTGAAAGCATTTTGACAGTACCGCGCTCTTTCATAGAGCTCTGCCATGCTAGTCAGGTTGTTCAGGGAGATGACGAGTTTGAATTGAAGCGTAGCATTGGAAATTAGCATCTTTACTTGCTCCGAGTCAGACAAGTGATCTTTTACTTTTTCTGTCATACCCCTCCATCTGTCAGCAAAACTGACGAACTCCTCGTCGGGCTTCATCTTCTCTGCTATCAGGTCAGTAATGGATAGGGAGGGAGCAACTCTATCCTGGTATCGTTGAATGAATTTTCTTGAGACGATACCGTAGTCCTCTACTTCAGCAGGTTCTAAAAAAAAGAACCATTCGAGGGTTGGTCCCTCTAAAGATCTCCTGAACAAAAACGCCAACGACTTCTTGTCGTTTTGCCAGAAGGATGACTCGTACATAAACTCCTTCAAGCGAGTGAAGGGGTTATCAATACTGTTGTACTTTCGGTACACTGGCATCTCAGAGGGTGGCAGATGGAACACAGGTAGGCTTGGCAAGTTAATCTTTGGTGCAGCTTTGACCCCCATCATCTTCTGGAGGTTGTTGAACTGTTCGTCCATACGCTCCATCTTTGCCAGCAGCGCTTGCGTTGTTGGATCAACCTGGGGAGGAGGGGAGGTGGAGGTACCTGATAGGCCTGTTGCCTAGAGTACGTAGGGCAAGGAGGACAATAGAGTGGAGGCCCGGCAGAGCTTCCGCCATGCCCGAGGGCATATTGGTAAATAGGCGTCAGTGGCCTGGCCGGTTGCCTAGAAGAGGAAAATTGTGGCCCAGTTGGCCGAGAAGCTGAAAGGTGAAGGCCTTCCATGGCCTGGTGAATGAAGGAAGGAGGATGAGGAGGTTGTTGAGGGATGACAGGGGGAGCCGCAGGGTTCGGCTCAGCAGACTGCATGGGAGTCTTCCCCTTCAAAATTGACTGGATCGCCTCGAACTGCTGAGGATCTAGACGGGAGGCAAGAACTCCCAAAGCATTCACAAGATCAGAGGGATCGGAAGACGAGGGATCATTCGGATTCATGTCTCCCTCGAAAATAGGATTAGGAACCGCATGCACATGCGGAGGAAGATCAGGATATTGATCGTAAGCACAATGAAGAGGGGTTGGGACATTCCCCTCATATCGAACTGGACAAGGGTGAGAATTACGGGAGGCATCAACATCTCCCCCGCTTTCAAAACGGTAATCAGAGTCACGAGGGGCATTAGCATCTCCCTCGTAGTTGACTATGGCATCTGGAACCATGCTCAAATCCCTACCTGATCGAAGTAGCATGATGTTAGATTTTTTTCAGAGATTAATAGACAAGTTGCACAGAGATTACGCAAACAAGTGGATGTTTAACGTTATTTCAGGATTCCTTGTTGGGTTATTTAGATTCAATTAATCACAAATTCACTCAAGAGGTAGGATCCTAGTTTCAGTTCAATGTCCACCATTATATTCTATGGCTTTCTCTCACAACGTTATGAAAATCTAACCAGGACTTCAATTGGTACAACCAGCCTGATTAACAAGGAGGAATACCTTGATTTTGGGGACTTACGGAGGTCTTTAACGCCAACCACTCTAGTCTGATCGAGGGACCGACCCAATCAGAGAGAGGTGAAGACATCAAGAAGGGTGTTCCTAAGAAGAGGAGGATGTTAGCCTCACTGCGTATGACCTGTAGACTGGATGACTTCTAATGCTTAATACATAATGGGTAGTAGCACACAGATCAAAAATCTGAGAACTGAAGAAGAAACAAGAAACTGCCTGAATCGCATCGCTGTTGCTCGACGCTATTTAAACAGAAACTTATTTTTTCGCAGAAGCTCAGGCAGCAGACAGCAGAGAAAGTTGACTGAAAGGCGTCTGGGCTGGACAACGCTGTATGAAACGCGTCGCTGCTCCTGGACGCTTTTCAAGTCACATATTCAATATTTCAGGAAGAATTTCTAGATTGATTCCCCCTCAAGCAAACAGGATGAAAGTGATAAATAATCAACTTATGTGAATCTTTTTTTTATTATTTCAATTTCTTAACAGGATGATCTATCAAATAAACAACTAAAATATCAATCAATCACACAATCTTTTATCACAGAAACAGCTTTGCAACTAATCAAACGGGGAGGGAAAGATCTTGCCGCAGGGGTTTGCACGTGGTGCACGTAGGGATAACAACTAAACTAAAAACTCACCGATCGGTGAGGGCGTGTCGAGAGACACAGGTGGTGCACCGTGAGTACCCGATTGATAACAGCAAGAACAAAGATTAAAAAGATGGCGAGACCAAGTCCCACCGTGATCGCCAAAAAGCTGAGTGCTCAAATTGGGTGTGTGATTATCATGAAAAATTATGTTGTTTAAGTAAAAAATAAACCTATTAAAGAAACTAAGTGAATGTGATCGCTAGAACCTTTTAACTAAAAAGTTCTAAAAGAAGAAAGTTTGATCGCCTACCTGTTTGGATGTGGGAGATGTCGAGTTCTTAGTTCCCCTCCTTCATCCGGCTGAAGAAAGAGAGCCCTTTTTATCTTTGTTCTTGCTTTGGCTGCTTATTGGACTTTGAGGATCATCCAGATTCCTTGTTGTTCGTTGTTGATTCCCTCCTCTTGATTCTCCTTTTGTACCTTGTAAAAAAATGGAAAGAAATGAAGAATGATGAGAACTCAAGCAGAAGTAGTATCTATTCTAGTAGAAATTCTAAACATGCAACTAAACAAATGGACTCACTTGTTGAGTAGTCTTTTAAACCCCTCAAAATATGGATTGGAAAATAATGCCAGTGAGTGTGTGTTGCATGGAGTGATGTGATGAAAATGTGAGACTAATGTGATGAAAAATGTGAGAAGGATGCAGGAATTAATTAAAAGCTAAACTGGATGGCCTTTGGAAAGCCTTGGTCTTGAATGGATCTTGAAAGGACAAAGAACAAATGAAGACTCTGAGAAGTAGCAGCACTTCAATCCTTCAGTGTTTGGACGTCGTCTCCTTCTTGGATTGAATTTCACTCAATTATCACTATCATCAACATCACTATCACTCAGATCACGATCACTAACTTTTCACTAACCAAGGAGCTGGGTATTTATAGACTTTTACATCCGCGGTTATTAATGGATTTACATGAAGAAATTTTGAAGTTTATCCAGCTTAACAAACAGATAAATACAGATTTATTTATCATTATCTGTAATTATCTAAAACGCGTTGCCCATGGGAGACGTCTTTGAGCTAATTAAGATAAGGATAAACATTCCGAAAAGAGATCATTATTATCTGTAATTATCTAAAACGCGTCGCCCATGGGAGACGTCTTTTAGATTAATCAAGATAAGGATAAGCATCCATAAAAGAGATAGAAACAACTTAAGAAACTTAAATTGCGTCGTACCCTGAAGACGTCTTTTAGCTAATTAATCAATTAATTAAAATTCAAATTTAAACATCAAAATAAGAATAAACTCTAAATGGCGTCTACACATATCGACGTCTTTTAGACTTCTTCATATTTTAATTAAAATTTGAGTTAAAATCAATTTGATTAATTATCTTAAATTATGTATGTTTGACCCGATACTATTTATATAATTAACCCAAAATGATCAATAAAAATTAACCAACGATTAAATACCAGACCATTCTGAGGCATTATTATATGATATGAAATTTACTCACAATGATGTCAAAATTAGCGTGTCTACAATTATTAGTCGAATTAAGTCAAAATACATGAAATGTAATTTTAGTAACAGAAAGGTTAATCATGTAGATTTAGTTACTATTGAAGATCGAGTTATTCCTAACAGTGGCAACTTTTGATATTTATGATCTATTATTCAAGATAATGGAGATTGTGAGTGCTCAAATAGTGTGTGTGATTATTATGACTCAAGTGTTGTTTAATGACAATAAAACAATTAGAAACTAACATATGATCGTTTACCTGTTTGAAACGAGGAACATATGGATGTTCTTGATTTTCTCTTTTCAATCGGCCGAAGAAAGAGAGCCATTTTTGCTCTTGTTCTTACTTGATTTGAGAATCGTCCTTTTCGCTCCAGAATTCCTTCTTTGCTTGATCCTTTGATGCTCCTTTGTACTTGCAAAGAATGAGATAAAAGAAAGGAGAAAAGCTAATTAGAACTAAACAAGGGTAGCATCTATTCTAACAAGATTATTAATCATGCAATCAACACAAAGGAACTCACTTGTTTGATGTTTGTTTAAACCCCTATAGCATGTATGGGATTGAAAAAGATTATTATGTGAGTGTATGAAGTGTATAAAGTGGTAAGTATGATTATATGAATATGATGATGAAATTAAGATGAAAGAATGCAAGAATACTAAAGAAGAAGGAAGATTAGATGGCCCCTTTGAAGTCTTGGGTCTTGTTTGATCTTGAAGGATAAAGGGGATGAAGAATTGACCACGTTTTTCTCTTTCAAGTGCTCTTAGAAATCGTCACGCAGCGTTTTGATCCTTCAATGCTTAAGTCTCTTCGAACCTTTTTCCAAATCCTTTTTCAACCTTTTCGAATCCTTTTCGATGACCAAGGGTTTGGGTTTATATAGAACTAGTGTTAGACGCCTCTCACTTGTCTCCGCGGCCACTTATGGATCAACTTGAAAGAACTCGAAGCCAATCCAACTAGGGAAATAAGATAATCTCGGCCAAATCATCATTATTTGTAATTAACTAAATCGTGTCGCCTGAGGAAGACGTCTTTTAGCTAAATTAAAATTAATGATAATACGGAGAAGGAAACCGAAAGAAGTAGGAAACCTAAATGGCGTCGAAAATAGACGACATGCTTCAGTTAATTAGGAAATTAATTAAAAATAATTGAAAATAAAATTAAAAATCAAAATAAATTAGGAAACCTAAATGACGTCCACCAAGAACGACGTCATTTAAGAAAATTTCATATTTCGATTAAAAATCTGAGTTAAAATCAATTTGTCTAATAAACTAAATAGCGTCATGACATGACGACGTCATTCAGACAATTAATCCAAAAAATTAATAAAAATTAATTATTGATTAAACATCAGACTATTTTGGGACATTATTATATTATATGAAATTTACTCAATATGATGTCAAAATTAGCGTGTCTACAGAGATGTCTAAGAAGATGTCACTTACAAAGTCAAGACAGGTTGGCCGAAGTAGAGAAATGAATTTGAAGTCCTTTATGATCGAGGAGTCTCCTTAAAACTCAGAGTAAGTTTTATAGGGTAACCGTGAGATCTATTAAGTCATCTGGTTCTAAGTATTGGACTATGAGAAAGGATTATGTACAAAAGTTGTGTTACTGAGATAAAGATATTAAGGTGGATGTGTGGTAAGACTAGAAAGATAAAATTAGTAATAATTAAACACGTAAGGATTCAAATTTATTTTCTATTGACATAAAGCTTAGGGATAATAGACTGTGATAGTTTGGTCATGTACATCGTTGCCTAAGTTCAACACTAGTTAAGACATGTAATAAAATTAGAGGGTAGAAGACATCGAAGAAGAGTTAAGATGAGATGGTTAGATGTAGTTAGAAAGGACTTAACGTTGCTATGTATTACCTTAAGTTTGGCATTGAATAATTTAAGATGGCAAGACATGATTTATGTAGTCGACTCTAAGTAGATGGAATAAGACTTTAATGATAAATGTTGATGAATGCACGACACTACAAAAATGCATTTCTTTGAAGTTTTAGACTTCTAACAACGTATTTTATCACTAGTAAGTGCAAGGATATATTTTATGACTAGAGATCCGGAATGTTTAGATGTGATGCCTTATTAGATCAGAGAGTATCCTAAGTTAGATGCTTTAGAAGCAAAGCTTGCCAAGTGCATAGTGAGATTTTAGACAATTGGGCTTAACCAAACAAATTCACCTTTGGAACCTTAGGATGGAGATTATAGTAGTAACAAAGGTATGAAAGTGGATAAATGTGTAAGTTGTACATAGAAAATGTCATTTAGAATAGAGAACATTACTGAACAGGGCACAAAAGTATCAAAATATCTAATAGGGGCGTTATAAGTTCAAAGTATATAGGCACCCTTCTAATGTTCTTATCCAAATAAGACAAAAGTCATATTTTACTAACGTACTACCCAAACTATCCTCAATTATCTCACAAATAGATTGTTAGAATCTAAATCAATATAATGTCTTTTGTGCTCCTAATCACAAAATATCTAATTGAGCCCCCTATTATTCTTTAGTCATAAAAAACTACATTAATACCAAAAAATATCAAGAAAAGTGCATTCCTTTAAAATTTAAAATGTAGAAGAGACCCTAAGTTTATTAGTAAAAGAACGAAACTTTACAAATAATAAGCAAATTTATTCATAGGAATGCATAAAAATTAGTATAATCATAATAGTATAATTGTTCATAAATTATTTTTTGATCATTAGTTTGAGATAGTACTTTTTTGTTTAATTAGTAATATTTAGGACAATTTATTTGTAAAATGATTGAGAGTATTTTGGATAGTACATTAAAAGAAATATGACTTTAGTACCATACGGATGCATACACTTTGAGGGGTGCCTTTGTTTTAAACTTATAATGTTCCAAGTAGTTATTCAAAAGATTTTGTGCCCTTTTCAATAATTTTCCCTTAGAAGAAATATAATTTTAGTCCCATATGTTGGGATGAAAAAAGTTATTTAACGGTGAGGATAATAGTTGTACTTTTATCCTTATCCTTAAAATAAAAGGTACATTCTTATCTTATCCGCATCCTCACATACTATATCCTTATCCTAATCCTTAAAAAGTCAAGGGAAACAGATACACAGGTTAAAGTATAAGGCAATATATAATTTTACACGTTTCTTACACAACAAAATTAAATTATAAAATTTTTATTATACGCATCAAATTCAATTATTATAAAATAGACAAATATAGTCAAACGTATCAAGAAAGTAAATTAACAAGTCTACTAACTACATGAAAAGAACATATAGAAGGTAAGTACTATGCCATATATAAGTATATATAACAATGCCTGTATAACTTTCATTTGTCAAAATTTTTTAAAGATTTTCTGTTTACATAAATATGTTATATTGTAATACTGTAATATGATGTAAAATATGTTTTCATAAATATTTTATATTATAATATTATAATATAAAATATAAAAGGACGAATAATCAGATTACAAGATACGTAAATAGTTGTTTCTTTTTTCTTATTTTAAATAAAAAGGAGAAAGACAATATCTTTATCCTTATTCTTAAATTTGTATCCTCATGTCATGTGTCCTATAAGTTAGGTATAAGAATGGATATTTCAGATTATCTTTTTCTAGTTACGTCCCTACCCATAGGGATGTAAACTTTAAGTGCGGCTCCCTTTCTAGATATTTTAAACTTGTGTTCCCTATTAGTTATTTTAAAAGTTCTGTTCTTTTTTCAGTAATTCTTCTTTTAGATTATTGCTACAGAATGTTGTTTATGTTAAAATATCATATTTTCAGTACTTTTAATATGATGAATCAATTAGTTTAGTATTTATCAATTCTCTCCAATGGAAAGAATATAAATTTAGACATTCGGAACAATTTTTTCCAAACTCTCTGAATTCGCTTACCGTGACCACTGTTGAGCCCAACTAATGGGATAGCAAGGTCGGCCCACAATGAACAGTGAGAACACGTATGTTGCCAACCACAGCCAATCCCGCTACATGCAGTAGAATAATGCTTGCTGCAATGTTTCTTGGTGCTTTAATGGAAAAAATTACAGCAAGCGATTATTTATTTATTTTAGTCAGGTCTATATATCTTACCCGTCCGTACAACGTAATATTTGATTGGATGATCTAAAAAAATTTGAAAAATAAAAATCGTTATTGAGCTAGACCCATTAAGGTCTTGTTTCATGCTCGATTTTTACTTTTCAGATTTTTTAAAATTGGTCGATCGGACATTGCACTGTATAGATGTATAGGATATATTGAGTCCGACCTAAATTTTTTTGTAAATTTTTCTTTCAACTTGTCGCAATGCCCTCCATTAGACACGGGGCCATTGCAGCAAACATATATGACTCGATGGAGAACGGCCAATTAGGCCTTCACCAATAAAAGGCCGATTTAGCAGTTACAGTGATTTCGGCCTAGAGATCTCGACCCAAATCGTCCTAGGGCTATCACATGACATGTCTCAACACTAAAACTCCAGTTCGTTGCACGCACGCCACGGCTTAAATTAGGCTTAACAAATATGGTTCTAGGTATCATAATATATCCTAGTAATATCTAAAATAGTTGTTCAAATTTGACTTATTTATTTGAGACAAGTAAAATTTTAAACTCAAGCAAACCATGTTGATATGACTTGTCTCTAAAAATTTGAGCCACTAGTTGCATGGGCTCAAATCTACAAAATGATAACTACATAGGCCAAGATTATGAGAGGGTGAGATTAAATCAAGTAGTGTCATCGTTGCGACTTTGTGAAAGTCTCAATGTGAGCCTGAATGGAAAGCACATAGGCCAATACCTCCATTAGTCTCTATTGAAATTTAATGAAGGATCTAAAAGTTTAAAAATATTAAAAGAATAATTTTAATATCAGATAGTCTCTATTGAAAATTAACTCACAGTTTCGTGGAGCCTATGTCGTGTCCACTCCTGCAGAGGATGGAGCTCCGTGAAGAGTCTATCGTCTCATGCGGTGGGTGTCCCGAGATAGGAATAGTCGAGTTGCGCAAAAAGGAAAAAAGAGATTATTTAAGAGAATAATTTAATTACTTGTCATTACTGACATTTGAATTCTCTCACTTGAAGAAATATGTATATACTTGACTACTATGTTACCACTTCAATTCTGTATACATACCATCTAATCTAGTCTTTGAAAGTGAATTTTGATTGTCACATTTGCGGTACTTGACAATTCATGTTTACAAATGTCTGATAAATACTTGCTCTCAAATTACAGGCCTCGCAGCAGCCGAAACAAGCAAGCCTTGGGAATCTGATAATATTAGCTTCGTGTCACTTGCTATTGATGGAGCAGTTGATGTATAAGAAGGCATCTTTATCCTTATTTTCTCAGCCGTTGCTTTGGATTACTGCTTTAAGATGGGGCTTCTAATTAACAACTTTCCCAATCAAAAAATAGATGGCGCAGCAATCTAACGCATGATTCTTTTCTCTCATAATGCCCGGATCCTTACATAAGCATTATAAGAAATATTTACTGCACTAGCCGTCAGTGTCATAGTGTTACACCAGCTGCGGGTGTTTTTTATTTGAGGAAATGTGATAAATTTCTTGAGTGTGAGAACTTGTGCACAATATGTTCATGTGGATGTAAATGTGATTGTATGTAATGTTAAACCTGTGTCAATCAAGTGTCTCTCAAGTATTATACACTATAATTCTTATAGTATATACTATAACTACTGTGAAGTGTTTCTCAGAGTATTATGTACAATAAGTATGTATAAGACTTATATAAGTACATGCCTTAGTATATAAGACTTATATAAGTTACATACATTTATAAATAAACTATAGTACACACTATCTATACATACGTGTAGATTGATGGATTGATTAAACGAATGTGAAGTTAGCAAAAAAAATAGTAGTATGTTGGAGAAGTGTAGGAAGATGCTGTTAAAATTTTAAGAAAATTATAAGATATATGTAATTAAGAATTGTACATGGGCAAAAAAGACGATCAATGTATGTATGTACTCTCTATATTACTGGACTCTTATCCAAACGTATACTGAGAGGATCTCTTATCCACACGTTTCAGCACACCCATGGCAGCGGCTGCTGCACCTGAGGCAGGTAGATGTTGAAGGGCCACAACAACGGTGAAAGCCGGAAGAGCAGATGGGGGTGGCAGATGGTGGACGCCGGGGAGAGGATGCTGGCCATCTGGGTAAAAGATTGGTGGGGCTGCATGTGAGGGCTTAGCCGGTGAAGGTGGTACTTGGGTTTTAACCGTGGAGTACAATAGGCAGTGGGTAAGGCATTTTACTAGTTAATAGAGGACACTTAGTTTCTGGACATCAAAAAAGATACTAGATCTGTTTCTGGACATCAAAAAAGATACTAGATCTGTCTGACTTGTTCCCAGAAGAGTGTGTGTGTGTGTGTGTGAGAGAGAGAGAGAGAGAGGATAAGTACATTTATTTTCATTAGTTTTGTGTTAACTTAAATCAATCACGCGAGAGATTTTATCTTTTACCGGTTGTCTAGGACAGTTAGTTCGCCACTTGCCTCTTAAATGAGAGGTCTCATATTCGATCTTAGTTGGAGCTTAAAAACTTCCCAACCATACAACTTAAAATTGGGTTGATGGGATCTTTATCCTCTGGTCAGTGAGATTACTTTCTCGGAAAATCAGGTGGACCTAGAACGCTCACCTAATTAGGCGGAATTCTCGACCAGCACGGAATTATCTCTAATTTTGAAAGACATCTCTAATTCGATCTCTGATCGCTTATAAATATTTGTATATACCTGACCACCACCGTGCCACTGACCAAAGAAATTAAGAGAGAAAGTGAGGGTACAACTCCGTGCATGTGCATGTAGCTCGTGGTGATTGTGACAACCATGTGGGATGCTTGCGGGTCCATAGCACTTGATCGAATCAATACATCCGCCCAACTAAGAAAATGACATCATTCTAAATATAACAAGTTTAATTATTTAGATTTTTTAATATGTTAAAATTTTCATGTTGGATCCCAATATATTCGACATGAGCATACAACTTGGTCTTTAATCGGATGATTTAAAAAATTAAAAGATTAAGAACCGAATTCTATGAATAGTAGAAAATTATTATTTATTGGATTGAATTTTTGATTTTTTTCTTTAAATTTTTTTAGATCGTGTGGTTAGGAATTAGATTACATAGATATGTCAGGCGCCAACATGATAAGACCCACCCTAAAAAAATCAATTGTACCCTATAGAAACTTGCCGCACCACGTGGGATATTGCTTTCAAACTTAACGCCACTGCTTAAGGGGATCATACATATGTATAAACTTAATTACCCCGCAAATGGGGAGTTGTTAAGACGATCAACGATACAAGTGGAATAGCTCCCCTAAAACCAGGGGTGGAAAATGAGAGAAGAGTCTATCCATTTTATTTTGGGGATTATATATATATAAACTATCATCTATATATATATATTTCTAACTCCCATATATTATTATAAATACTCCTTAAATCTTAATCAAGTTGCAATTATACTCTTGACGTGAATTCTAACGGAATATATCAAAAATTTTCGTGAATTTTTGTATGAGTATATATGCAAAACTGTAACAAAATTAGTAGTACACATGCAAAAATACTTACATCTTTCTAGCATATTTAGTTAGAATTTATGACACTATGACGGAAAGCAAAAGGATATAACAATCACCTTTCTAAGGATGTTGGGAATATTTATAATACTATATGAGAGTTAGGAGTATATACAAATACTTCAGTTTACGAGGCCAGTTACAACTCCAGGGCGCTTCGAATTTAGATGTGTCCCGCCCTGAAACTCTCATCCTGATTTAAAAAGGTAAAATTATCAAAAAATTAAAATATTCAAATACCACTATTTAGGTTGATTTTCATCTTTTGAAATTTAATTTTTACTGTTAAATTGAAAATTTTAATCATAGTCATCTAATCAAATATATTATTGTTTGATGCTCAAAACTAAAATCTCAAGGAATGAGTTCAATCCTGAAAACTAATTTGACGAACTTTTTATTTTTTTAATTATTTTTTTAATATTTTTACATGTTGATTTTTGATACGTATCTAATTAGACAACTCTTATTAATTTTCAAGATCGGACAGTAAAAATTAAAATCTTGAGCATGAGACCAAACCTACATTGTGCGGTTCTTATACGTAGGCAAGTGTAGCTGGTTAACCTCTAAGCTTACTTAAAAATACTCTAAAAGCTTTTATCTATTTTGCTTGGAGGGATATTGTTAAAGGGCTATTTACAAATAACTCTCTAAAGCTTCTCATATATGCAAAAATCTCCCATAAAATAGAAGATACCTTCGATAGTTCATAGTCGATAAGGGAAGTGCAAACAACCCGGGTCGGGCCTCACCAGAGGGTATGATACCCCCCTACATCTAACCAAACCCAATGCAGTTGAGATACGTTGGAGGGGAAAGCCATAAGAAATGCAAGACTTAGGACCGATGTAACCAAAACATATTAGGTTTTCATAAAATGAGCCTAATAACTCAGCATATTTAGTCCATTA
This sequence comes from Zantedeschia hybrid cultivar, assembly GCA_030544215.1. Taxonomy (NCBI): domain Eukaryota; kingdom Viridiplantae; phylum Streptophyta; class Magnoliopsida; order Alismatales; family Araceae; genus Zantedeschia; species Zantedeschia hybrid cultivar. Next base: position 4,185,653 of record JARZZO010000013.1, on the reverse strand, counting down.
AATTTTAACTAGTTTAATTAATGGTCAAATGATTTGTAAATTACATTACTTTGCGTAGGAAGACTCAAATGAGACGAAATTAGATTGATTTGAAAGATAATTAAAATGGCTAGCTACAAGTTTTATGTTTGACACTTTTTCTAATTTAATCATTTATTGGGTCAAATATTGTAAACCTTAAAATTAAGAAGAAAAAATAAGTTATAGAATTACAAAAATGCCAATACACATGTTCGTATCCCGAACCCAATACACAAGCAGAGAGAGAGAGAGAGAGAGAGAGAGAGAGAGAGAGAGAGAGAGAGAGAGAAGCAGGAGAAGGAGGATACGTACGTGCGTTCGGACTTGCACTTGTGCGTCTTTTAACAATTGGGGAACGTAAGAAGAATACATGGAAGATTAGAAGGGTTTCAGTTTTTTTTTTGAGACTTCACCCTAAAGGCAGATGTAAGATAAACCGAGACCATATTATTTGTTAATTATATTATTTTAATTTAATTTTATTATTTAGAATTTACGTTTATCATCTCAACGCTCTGTAAATTATTTGACAATATTTTTGACAAGTTTAAATTAAAACGACTATGTTTTAAGGTAAATTTTCAGTTAGGCCATTAAATAATTATAGATAATTAAATTTTGAAATATTTGTATCAACTAATAGATTTTATTTGACTATTTATAGTTGACTCTCCAATCGTCAGCAGTTGTATTTGATAGATTATCAATTTGTTCTTTTTATTAAATTGGAGCTAGTCGGATCGAATTTGTCAACTGAAGTTGATTTAGAACTTTATAAAAATACTTATTTAAATTGTGAATTATGAGAAAATAAATATTTATTTATCTATTAATTTTGAATTTCAAGTTGTACATTCATATAAATTAAGTTTGGGGACAATGTCATCTAATGGAGGGGTAGGCACGAAACCGCAGTATCTATTGCGGTCTAGTTAATTTGTGACCTGATAGACGACAAGTTATAAGAAAATTCTGAAACTAAGCTTCAGTTTAGTAAAAGGTGGGATATTAGCCTCTAGTTCCACATGGTTTACAAAGACCAGAACACTGAATTCGTCTAGATGCTAGGTTTTGTATGCTTTCTTTCTATCATGATTAGATACATGTCCGAAAGCATAAGACTAAAACTTGATAATTATATGTGTATGTATTTCCCGTTAGACATAATTTGATATGTTGGGAATGTATATATGTTGCTTGAGAAGCATGACTTGGATTAAGGAAGTATTCCTTGTGATTTGTTGGAATTAGATATGGGGAAAAAGCTATGTTAAATTTAGGCTTTTGAAGCTATCTATCTATCTTTGAAAATATGATTTTAACATGAATATTACCTATGGGATATTTTAATATGTTAGCATGTGAATTTTTGTAGCTTAAATATTAGTAAGCATACTATTGATTTTGATGCTGACTGACTCTTAAAACTCACACACACAATTAATCTTTTTTTTAAAGGTTCCTAGTAAATAATGGGTTTTGGCTCCGATAGAGAAGAGATTGGAGAACGATCAAAGAGAGTTTTTAGAATTCGCTGCGTAAAGAACAAAGGAGGTTTAATTCTAGATTTTTCTGTATTTTGTGAGACTTTGTAAATTTTAATATTTTGGTTCAGCTGTACTTATAATGTATTTAATCAGGTTTTAAGTTCAATGGATTTTGGTATGATTCCATTGTGCTTTGTGTGGAATGCATGGATGGTATAGCATTGTATTACTTGCAGGTTTGCCTAAGAACACAACTTATGTTTATGTTATCTGTGGGTGGTGTCCTACATCACCACAACTGAGGAGTCTACCGAGTAGATGAGCCGTTCTAATGGTTACTCTAAGAATTACTCCCAAGCAACTAACATTCCAAATAGAATTCATCGTGGTATGGGGACAACTACCTATAATGCCATCATTGGAAGGAATGTTATAAACCAAATAGGAGTCATTTCCTCCTCGTACCACGAGACGATTACATTTCATACTCCATTCAATGTAAGAGAGGTTTGAGGCGACCAAGGTGAGTCCTGCTGTTTCTATTTGGTCCCATCCCGAGTAAAGAGTACTGAAGAAGATCCTCAACCTAACCTCTGAGAGGAAGGGTGTAGGAAAGTGTCTTCAATGAAAGAATTGGTCGACCATTTAAGTAGGGGTACTTATCCGAACATTTCTTTCAGATTGGCTCCTCTCTCCCTCTCACTGAATAGGAAGAATTCTTCCGTTTCTTGAAGAGGAAAGTAAACATCTTCACCTGGTCTCAAAAGACTTGTCAGATATTCCTTTTCAAGTCATTATTGAACATATGAATTTGAATTTGCTAAGTAAGCCTATTTAGCAACGCAAAAGAAGGTTTGCTCCTAATAGGTCATTAGTCATTCGAGATAAAGTTGCAAAAGGGGTAAACCTCATGGCTATTGGGCACAATGCAATACCCTGAGTGGCTTGCCAATGTCGTAATGGTCCCAAAGTCTTTTGAAAAGTGGTGCATATGTGGACCTTATTAACCTCAATGAACTCACACTAGAAGACCGCTTCCATTGCCTTTCATTGACCATCTAGTCAATGTCACATATGGGTATCAGGTGCTTAGCTTTTTGGATGATGTTTCAGGATATCACCAGACCATAATGTACCCTTTAGACAAGAAAAAGATTGCCTTCAACACTAGCTTGGGGCTTTGCTATTACACCAGCATGCGTTTCGGGTTGAAAAATGTTGGAGCCACCTATCAACAGTTGGTGAACTGCATGTTTGAATCCTAGATTAGACACAATAAAACTCAATTGTCCAAGGATCACTTGGCTGACCTTTAGGAAACGTTCAATGCACACCACAAACACCAGATGCAACTCAACCTAAGGAAGTGCAGCTTTGGAGTCTAAGTCAAAAAATTCCTTAGGTTCATGATTTCTCATTGGGGGATCCTCTAGCTCACACCAAGATTTGGGATGTCCAATGCTTGACAGAAGGATCACTACCCTTAGTCGTCTCCTTTCCCGAGTAGCCGAATGAAGCCTTCCCTTCTTCAAACTACTCATGGAGGTGAGCAAAGGCAATGCAATGACTATCATTGGGCCGAGAAATGTTGTAACGACCCTGTGAGTGCTCAAATCGGGTGTGTGGTTATCATGAAAAAATTATGTTGTTTAAGTGACAAATAAAACCTATTAAAATTAAGTGAATGTGATCGCCAGACACTTTTAACTAAAAAGTTTCAAAAGAAGAAAGTTTGATCGCCCACCTATTTTGGATGTAGGAGATGTTGAAGTTCTTGATTCCCCTCTTTCAGCCGGCTGAAGAAAGAGAGCCCTTTTTGTCTTTGTTCTTACTTTGATTATTAGACTTTGAGGATCATCCAGATTCCTTTTAGTTCGTGATTCTCTTCTCTTGATCTCCTTTTGTACCTTGCAAGAAAATGAAAAGAAATAAAGAACAATAAGAACTCAAGCAGAAGTAGTATCTATTCTACTCACTTATTGAATGGTCTTTTAAACCCCTCAAAATATGAATTGAGAAAAAATGCTGGTGAGTATGTGTTGCATGGAGTGATGTGATTAATGAAGTTTTAACTCAATATGATGATGAAATCAATATGATGAAAATAGGAGAACTAAGTTGAATGGCCCCCGGAAAGTCTTGGTCTTGAATAGATCTTGAAAGGACGAGGAATGGATGAAGACTCCTGAAAGTAGCAGCACTTCGATTCTTCAGCGTCTGGACGTCGTCGCCAAAATTCTTTGCTCCAATTTCAATAAAAATCACCACTAACTTTTCACAAAAAATCACTACCATCTTTTCAATGACCAATGGTTGGGTATTTATAGACTTTACATCCACGGTTATTAATGGATAAACATGAAAGATTTTGAAGTTTATCCAGCAAACAAACAGATGAACACAGATTAATTCATCATTATCTGTAATTATTTAAAACGCGTCGCCCAAAGTAGACGCCTTTTAGACTGATTAAGATAAGGATAAACATCCGAGAAAAGTTCATTATTATCTGTAATTATATAAAACGCGTCGCCCAAGTAAGACGTCTTTTATACTGATTAAGATAAAGATAAACATCCAGAAAAAGAGACAAAAACAGCTTCGGAGACCTAAATTGCGTCGTGACAGGCAGACGTCTTTTAGCTAATTAATCAATTAATTAAAATTCAAATTTAAATATCAAAATAAGAATAAACTCTAAATTGCGTCTATACATGTCGACGTCTTTTAGAATTATTCATATTTTAATTAAAATTTGAGTTAAAATCAATTTAATTAATTAACTTAAATTATGTCTGTCTGATCCGATACTATTTAGATAATTAATTCAGAAAGATTAATAAAAATTAACTAATTATTAAATATCAGACCATTCTGAGACATTATTATATGATATGAAATTTACTCAAAATGATGTCAAAATTAGCGTGTCTACTGCTGCCTCACCTTGGCATCGTCTTTGCAAGGGAGTGAAATGAAATGGAATATACTGAAAAAGTGATGCCAAGGTGTGATGAGACACGCTCTTAACATCACATGATTGAAATTTTTCTCAAAATCATCAATGAAGATAACTCAAGGAGATCAATGGAATCAATCATGTTCGGATGAGGTAGACAAAGAAATAAAATAAAGTTGATCAACCTCCACGGATTGGGAAGTACCCCAGGTCGTAGATACTACAGGTTTCATCATGGGGAGCGATTGCCAGCTAATGTGAACGTGCTGCAGCCATGATGGATCTTAAAAGAAAACAAGAAATATTGGATAAAGAGTCTAAGAAAGGATAGAATTTCAAGGATATCTTCAAGCGAGCCTCAAAGATAATCAAGATACTTAATTCAGAATGAAATATTTCATATCATGTTGGAAATTATTTGATCAATGGTCTGAAACTTAATCAATAATTAATTCTTATCACAGTGATTTCAAAGTCCTACATGATGCATGCTAGACTAAAAGAAAAATATAAAGTCAAATAAAATATAAATTAATTAAGGATAATATTGTTAAATTGTCATTAATGAATCAAGACACCAATTCTTGCAATCCAGTGCTAAGCCGAAGCTCGTTTATCTAAGCACTGTTTCATAAAAAGTGGAACCATCGTCCTTACTAATTAACAATCCAACGGCCTATCCGTGCGATTAAGAATTCTCTGAAATTATCACCATTTTTGTTAAAGGGAAACTCAAATTCCAGTTTCATCAAAATCACAAGGTCCTTGATATACTCTAATAAATATTTAACATATTGTAATGATGATAATGCAAATCGATTACATGAAAGAATACAAAGGATAGAGATAACTGTCTTTGTAGCCACGGTCAGGACTCATAAACTCCCACAGTGGGATCTTCTTGATATTTTCTAGCTTCATTTGAATTTTTCTGAATTTCCTGCACTCAAAATTCATTAGTAACTTCAAGCAAGTGTTTAATCAAAACATTGAATTTCGGGTAAATAACAGAAAAGCTTGAAATGCGTCGTGTCGCGCCGACGCCCATCAGTCACCTAAAACGCGTCGCTGTGCCACGACGCCTTTTCAATCGCAGAAACAGGTTCTGGCTGTTCTCTACTCGGATTCCAACTCTTCCCATGCTTATTCCTTTTCCAATCCGGAAAAGCCTTCTCAAGATCGCAATTCCTTCTATATAAACTTCATTAACTTGTTTCAAAGCAATCATACCACAATCTAGAGATCAAAGTTAGAGTTTTTCTTCAAAGTTTCAAGAGATTTTCAAGGTTTTCAAGGCTACAAGGCTTCAATAAGGAAAAGCTCGAAAACAAGATGGGTTCTTCAAGCAAGAGGATGAAAAGGTGACTGGAGAAGCTCTCCGATGTGGATAATCATCTAAGTGGAAGAGATACTAACCTCCAAGTAAGTTGAATCATCTTTCCCTTTAATTCTTTTTCTTCTTCAATTCCATGTTTTCATGTTCTTTTCAAGTTCTTCAATTGATCCTTTCTTCTATTTTTCAGGCGTACCCTATGTTTCCTGGTCCAAGAAAATTCACCTATCTTCCTTGGATCCGAAAGTTCGCTAAGAGTACCAAACTTTCCATGCAAACTTTTATTTCCAAGTGGAATCTCCAAGGCTTAGTAGTCCATGCTAAGCATTACAAGAGCCCAAACGTGGATTGGGCAGCCATGGGTGCTCTTATTGAATTATGGCATCCTCAAACCCACACCTTTCTTTTTCCTGATTTCGAATGCACTATCCTTCTAGAGGAGGTTGAGCTTTTATTGGGCCTTCCCAAAATCCAGAATAAGATGGCCTTGATGAGAGAAAAGATCACCGGCCAACAACTGTTGATGACGATCATGAAGGACCCCACAGAGGTTAAAGGGTGCCTTACCAATAGAGGGATCCACCTTGCAAAGCTCGCAGAGTGGACCTTGTACGAGATTGAAGACTTGAGGGAGGATGATGCTGAGGACGTGACAAAAGCTTTCATCACGTGCCTTGCCGGGGCTCTGTTCTTTCCTGCGCAAGACAACATCCTCGAAGATGATCAAGTCAGTGCGATATGCGCGATCTTTGAGGGAAAACACATTAGCACTGCGATTCTAGCTTATCTCTACAGTGGGCTCTCTGCAACGTCCACAGGTCAACCTCCTTATGGGTGCATGCTACTCTTTGCTCTATGGGTCGAGTTGCACTTCAAATTTGAATATCTTACGAGGAACTCAGCAAGACCGTCTCAAATCTACCTGAATAACCCAATCTTCCATGTTTCCAACATTGTGAAATTCAATGAGAAGATGATCAATCGAGTACCAAAGCTCAAGACTCGAGCCGATTGAAGAGATTATCTGAGAAAGATGTCATCAAACGGGTTCGACCCTATCCGAGTACGCCGTGCAGCAGGAGCAGAACTTAAGTTGATCGGGGCTACTGAGTTCGTGCTGTACAACCCTCATCGATGCCTTACTCAACTTACCTTGCCTCATTATGAATTCCCCGAATTCTCTCATACATCTCCAATCAAGAGGCGTGCTTTGGAATCCGATGAAGACTATGAGGCTACAAAACTTATTGTCACTTTATGGAACATTAGTTTCAATCATCGTGTAAAATCCTCTACAAATAGAGATAGAGGATTAAATGTTCCATATATACTGGGACTCCGGGAATTTCTTCCTTGAATGTTCTCTTTTTTCTTTTCTTTTCTTGATGTAATAAAGAATTCGTTTCAATAAAGAATCGTTGCTTTATGTCTTGAAATCTTTCCTTAATCTCCTGCGACTTATCCATGATTTTTCCTTGAATAAAAACTGGATTTTTCCTTAAAATATGACAGTTCAGGTTTACTTAATGTAAAACGCGTCCACTCAGAAAGACGCTTTTCAACCATAATTCATTTTCCAAAAATTAGAGATTAATCCTGAATTACACCTACGCGCCTACATGTGTAGACGTCTTTCATTCAAAATGCGTCCATATATGTAGACGTCTTTCATTCAAAAATAATTTTTTCCAAAAATCAGAGATTTAATCCTTAAAATCCTAAATTAACCTTAAAAAGCGTCTACATGTGTAGACGTTGTTTAGTCCTCTCTCTTGTTTTTCTCGCATTGTACTGTTCTGACCAGAATTCGCAGTTTAAACTGAAACGCGTCGTTCTGTGTAGACGTCTTTTATTCAATTTCAAACAACTGGCCTTGCCGCCTCAATTTATGCGCTCTGAATGGCGTCGCTGTACCCAGACGCATTTTAAACTTCTCTAACAGAACCCGCTAAGGCCCCCTTTCTTCCTCATTCTTCCAAACTTTCCTTCTCTCTCCTCGAGCTCCGGCGACTCTCTTCCGTTTTCTCCCTCTCTTTCTCAAGCCCATGGAGCATGGCGAAGGGTCCCGCAAGGCCAAGGCCATCGTGAAGCGCCGAAGGACCTCGGAGAGGAAGGAAGAAGAGGTGCCGGCCGAGCTTGCCGCGGTGGCGGCATTCTTGGAGGAGGAGGAGGCTCCTCCGGCGCCTATGGCCAAGAAGAAGGAGGGAAAGGCGACCTCCACCTGGTAAGTTCCCTGTGGTTTGAATGGAATGGAGGAAAGAGGGAAGGAAATGGGTTCTTGGTAAGTATCCGAAATCGGTCTTGAATGGCGTCCAGACCAGGTGACGCCTTTCAAATAGCGTCGCCCTGGTCCGACGCCATTCAGGCGAAATTCGAAATTCTTAATTGGACAGAAAATGGTCTCAAATTGCGTCAGGACATGTGGACGCCTTTCAATAGACGTCCACATGTCTCGACACCTTTTAAACAGAATATTTTATTGATTAATTATGTAACGACCCGCCACCCTATGATCGGAGACCCGATCACTAAATGGGCGTCGAATCATTATCCAACGGTCTCACACCCGGATCTTATACACACATCTGGAGGAGTAAGCATTAAACAAGATTAAATATAACATTCACACGGACTACAAGGAAGTACAGTATGCAGGAAGTAAAGTAATAATGCCCGTCCACAGTCCAACAATAATTACATGGTCCCACAAATTAATTAAGTACAGGCAGAAGTAAAGTACAACAACATCGGGGCATACCCCGGAACTGAGATAGCTGCTAGTCCGTACACCGAGAAGAACACCACGCGCCGCCACTTGCCACGAGGTCCACACCTAAAAACCGCAGGGAGTGAGCCACACCAGAACTGGGCTCAGTAGGGATCATCCGATCCCTTGCCTCCCACTCACACACCCACAAGTGCAATTACAAAGATACATAGGAACAAGATAAGTAAGGCTATAACACATTCCTCCTAAATTCTCGATATAAACCGCATGCATTTGGAATATAACATGCATATCTCAGAAATCATTATAGTAAGGAACCTACAACTCGCGTCTCGGCAAAACGCGTCAACCACGTCTCCGAAAGTGGGAAACACCGACCCGCTGAGACCAAACAGTAACCCCTCGGATAACACGCTGGCTACCTCGGCGGCTACTCCTTCCCCCAGCAAACACTGACCCGCTGAGACCAAACAGTAATCCCTCGGATAGCACGCTGGCTACTCCGGCCCAACTGGCTCAGGTGGTTACTCCTTCCCCCAGCACGAGTGACACTCCAAAGGTACCACTCCGACACCGGTACAAGCTAGCTAACCCCGGGGTTCACCGGGTGACCCTCTCCACCAGGCGTCACCCCGCCACTGCTCCCGTCAGCGTTGTGTCCCTCCGCACCGACACAGGGTGTAGAACGCTACAACTGTCACTCTAAGTCCACCGAAACAGAAAACACGGCACGGTGCGATCCGGTCACGGAAGAAGTCCACGGTCGCACGACACCCAACGCAGTGCCATCCGGTCACGAAGAGTTCATCACATCGAGTACATTAACAGCATGCATTAACCAACTATCTAGCAGTGTAAACACATTTTACTAGCATGAATTAGTGTGGTTCTGTCTTGAATCGCGTCGCCCAAGGCCGACGCCTTTCAAGCTCCATGTACAGGTTCCTGTAAAACAGTCTTCAGAATCAGGTCCTAAAAGGCGTCGACACCAGTGGTCGCCTTTTGAAAGGCGTCGACATCCTCAGACGCCATTTAACACCGAAATCCAGGAATTCCAGAAAACGTTACTCAGGGGATTTCTGCCTTAAAAGGCGTCATGGTTACCCGACGCTTTTACGAATCGCGTTGCCCACCCACGACGTCTTTTAGTCCCAGAATCTCCGAACTGAGACCCTCAGTCGGGGTGATTTCCTGCCTAAATGGCGTCATGATGGCCCGTCGTCTTTCTGAAAGGCGTCGTCCATTCATGACGTCATTTAGCGCAAGAATCCCTGACTCTTGAAACCTCGAATAGGGGGATTTCTGCCCTAAAAGGCGTCGTACTGTCTTGACGCCCTTCTGAAAGGCGTCGATCAGGCACGACGCCGTTTAGCGCCAGAAACCTGGTTCCCTGGTTCGATCCGAGGGTTTCTCCCTTAACCCCAAATACCCCGAAAAGCCTCAAAACGGAAGGGGAGGAAAAGAAGTTCATCCACCACAAGTATGCTACAAATCCTCATTCACGAGCACGGTCATACCCACAAGAACACCCCCTAAACATGCTCAATCTAGCCCAAAACACGTCCTATCATGCCTAGGAAAACACGAGCAACATATGCAAAGTTCGTCCCCCTACCGGTTACTTGAACTCCTCCTGACTCCGTGTCGCCGAACCGCCGCACCGCAGACCGCCGCCGGTACCTCCGAGAACGTCGTCACTCCGCCGGGACGTCGGCCGCCGTCCGGAGAATGGAACGCTGCGAAGGAAGTGGTGGTGGCAGAGGTGAGAGGTAGGGAGGCGTTGGACTGGTGGAAGAGGAAGAAGAGGAAGGAAAAGGGGAAGAGTGGGATCGGAGGGGGCGGAGAGGGAGAGGAGAGAGAGTGAAAGGGTGAGAATGAGAGAAAGAAAGAAGGGCTCGCGGGGTCAATCAGAAATTGCCTAAAACGCGTCGAGTGAGAGAGACGCCTATCAGATGATAGGACGGGCCGTACTGACAGCTCTCTGAAACGCGTCGACCACCACGGACACCGTTCAGCTGACATGTCAAGCACCGTATACTGACACCGCAGGGTCGCAATCTGAATCGCGTCGTCCATCATGGATGCCGTTCAGACGACGAGACAGGGGCCGTACTCTCGCGGCCCGAGACCCGCCCACGTGGCGCCCACGTGGCACAACAGAAATTCATCTAAATGGCGTCCACCTATCAAGACGCCGTTTGAAAGGCGTCGTGAAGTGTAGACGTCATTCAGAAGACACTCTCAAGGCCCCTCAAGGTCCAACCCAGGGGATCCGGCCCGAAACCGACCCGAAAACTGAACCCGAAACCTCAGTCCTTACATTCTCCCCCCCTTAAAAGAATTTCGTCCCCGAAATTGCCTGCTAGAAGCAACGAGGGCGAAATGCCTCCACTGCTAACTCGCATGGGAACTGTTTCCCAGCATCTCAATCTCGTGCCCCCAGGTCACCTCGCTCTCGGAGCGATACTGCCAAAATACTCAGTCCACAAGTACAACTTTAATTCAGAGGACCTGTCACTAGTGATTCTCAAAACGCACTAGACATTCTGGAAAGGACAAATCCTCAGCGACCTCAAGTTCTGAAAATTCTAACACCTGGGGTGGATCCAAAACATTCCTCTGCAACAAAACACGAAACGCATCGTGCACTCCCGCAAGGTTGAACGGCAAGGCTGGCTGGTAATCTTCCCCAATTCAAGCAAGAACGGGAGGAGGCCCAGCATGGCGCGGACCCAGCTTACTTTGCTTCTCAAATCTCCTCACACTCATGGAGGGCGCGACTTTGAGAAACACGAGGTCCCCAACTACAAACTCGATCGGTCTCTTACCGATGATAGCACAACTCTGGCAACCTAAGCACCCTGCTATACCAACCCTGATCTTGCTAACTGTCTCTTGCCAATCTCAGACTAGATCACAAGGGATCGACATAGCCATCTAAACAAAGCCTCATAAGGCGCCATGCCAACGCCAGAATAGTAACTATTATAGTACGCAAAACTCCACTGCAAACAAACGCTGCTCCCGAGAACTTCCTCAGTCTAGGCACATGCCCCGAGCAAAACCTCCAAAGTCTAAATGGCCCTCTTCGACCGCCCATCAACCTTGGGATAATAAGTCGGGCTGAAGGTTAACTGCGTACCCAAGGCCTTCCAAAAAAAAAAATTCTTTCGAGAGTCAAAAGTAAACCTCAAAGCCCGGTCCGACGTGATGGATAAAGGCACTCCGAATAGTAAAAGATGATCCGACACACCAACAACTCTGCCAACCTACCGACTGACCAGTCCTTCCTGATAGCCAGGATGTGTGCTGACCTGGTCAATTGCTCAATGATAACCCAGATCATGCCCCCACCACCCGGGGAGTAAAACAGTTCCAGCATAAGCCCAAAGTCACGAGCTCCCGTTCCCATACCGGGATTGGCAAGGACTGCAACCACGCTTCCGCTGCGCCACTCTGATGTTCAACCTAACCTGACGACAATTTAAGCACCAAACCACAAAATCCACCCCATCCTTCTTCCTACTGAACCATTTCAAGCAATGATACGACTTACTTATTCAGGAAGCACTATTTATCTAGAACAGTGCACCTCCATAAAAACACATCTGTGCACGTCCTCCATGGCCGGAACACAGGGTCAGCCTCTGAACCCCACTGTACCATCAACTCACAATTGAACTGGCCAACACGGTTCTATCAGCCTCACGTGGAACCCAGAAAGAAGATTCCACAATCAACTTGAATCCTCTTCATAAACATGACGCCTCTGGATCTATAGCGTAAACACCACAGCTGCCTACTCGAAGTCATGAATGGATAGTTCCCCTCATAGCTTATTCAACTGCCTATAGGCATAGGCCACCATCTTACCAAGTTGCATCAGAACCGTCCCCAGACTTCGATGTGATGTATTTGAACAAACCACACTTACACTAGAACCTAACAGAAGTACCAACATTGGAGTCAAAGTGAGGCGAGCTTTTCAATTAGATGAAACTCCGCTCACACTCCTCGGTCCACATGAAACGAACTCCTCTACAAGACAACCCTGGCAAAATAAGGGTCGCTATCGAAGAAAACCTCTAGACCAACCGTCGATAAAATCCTACAATGCCAAGAAGCTCTCGGTCTCTGCTACTGTCGTCGGCCTGATCCAATCCATAACTACCTCAGTTCTGACTGTATTCACTACAACACCCTCGTCAGTCACATACTTACATGGGACTCCATACACATAATCGGTCAATCAAGTCAATACCAAGTTAATTATGTTCCATGATTCCGCCCAAAATTGATAAACCAACATCATTATATATAACAACCTCACAAAGTACTTTTTACAATACAGATTCCCCACCATGCATAATACATAAAAAGTGTCATAACGCTCACAATCACTACCTACTAAGACAAGGTAGGAGTGCTCATGTAACCTAGCATCTCGGACCTCTACTGAAAGAACACACAACACTATACTAGGTACCGGACTCCTACTGACCACTCAGCTCCTCACCTGTCTTATCTCTCTGGGGACAATTCCTCAAAAAATGCCCCCTCTTGCCGCAGCCAAAACAACCACTAGTTACCAATGGACACGTCCGATTGCCATGATGACCACCATAATGGGAACAATGATCTGCCGCAACCTGCCTCGCTCCCTGCCGCCTGCTAGCCACAGTCTGCATCTGCTGAACCGAACCATCTTTGTTCTTGCCACAGGGCATCTCTTGGGACCCGAATTCAAAGGAACTCGAACCGCCTGATGAAAAGACCGTTGATTTGCCCTTACCTTGCTGCTTCCCTCGTGCCGATCGCTCCAATTCTCTCGCCATTTGCTGGAATTGAGTCTCCACCGCTACTGCGTATTGAGCTGCTGACGCCAGATCTCTCCAACACTGGGATGCCACCATTGTCCTCAGATCATACCGGAGTCCACCCACAAATCTCTCTACTCTAAACTCCTCGTGCTCAGATATACGTGGAACGAATCCTTCAAGAGCCGCAAACTTTGCTTGGTATTCTGAAACTGACATCTTATTCTGCACCAATTCCATAAACTCCCTTTCCTTAGACTTCCGGACGGGTCCTGAAAAGTACTGTCCACTAAACTCTCTCACAAACACCTCGCAAGGGATTTCTCTCAAGGGCCTATCTGCGAACATCACCTTTTTGGTAGTAGCCCACCGCTCATATGCATTATCCTTCAATAAGTAGGTTGCCAACAAGGTTTTCTCATTCTCGGCACATTCAAGGACGTCAAATGCCTTCTCCATTTCCTTAATCCAAAAAGCTGCCTCGTCTGGGATTGGTCGACCCGTGAAAGAAGGGGTCTCCAACCTCAAGAACCGCTCCAAAATCGTAGGCTGGTCGTCCCGAAAATTGGATCCCTCACCACCAACTCCCTGCTAGTATCTAGACATAGCTCCAATCATAGCTTCCATGAAACGATTCGCATTACGCCCTTCTGCACCTGAGCTAACATTGTCTGCTCTCGAACCACGAGCCAACGCTACTCTCTTCCTCGGTGCCATCACTACCCCACGAACGCAAAAATCAACACAAATACGTCAAAACCTATCAATCTATACCAGCAGCCATCGCCTGTACAGACTCGTACTTATTGTTGGACTACGATATCTAATCCAGTTTAGCACATACTCGACCAGACTGAGCTCTGATACCAATTGTAACGACCCGCCACCCTATGATCGGAGACCCGATCACTAAATGGGCGTCGAATCATTATCCAACGGTCTCACACCCGGATCTTATACACACATCTGGAGGAGTAAGCATTAAACAAGATTAAATATAACATTCACACGAACTACAAGGAAGTACAGTATGCAGGAAGTAAAGTAATAATGTCCGTCCACAGTCCAACAATAATTACATGGTCCCACAAATTAATTAAGTACAGGCAGAAGTAAAGTACAACAACATCGGGGCATACCCCGGAACTGAGATAGCTGCTAGTCCGTACACCGAGAAGAACACCACGCGCCGCCACTTGCCATGAGGTCCACACCTAAAAACCGCAGGGAGTGAGCCACACCAGAACTGGGCTCAGTAGGGATCATCCGATCCCTTGCCTCCCACTCACACACCCACAAGTGCAATTACAAAGATACATAGGAACAAGATAAGTAAGGCTATAACACATTCCTCCTAAATTCTCGATATAAACCGCATGCATTTGAAATATAACATGCATATCTCAGAAATCATTCTAGTAAGGAACCTACAACTCGCGTCTCGGCAAAACGCGTCAACCACGTCTCCGAAAGTGGGAAACACCGACCCGCTGAGACCAAACAGTAACCCCTCGGATAGCACGCTGGCTACCTCGGCGGCTACTCCTTCCCCCAGCAAACACTGACCCGCTGAGACCAAACAATAATCCCTCGAATAGCACGCTGGCTACTCCGGCCCAACTGACTCAGGTGGTTACTCCTTCTCCCAGCACGAGTGACACTCCAAAGGTACCACTCCGACACCGGTACAAGCTAGCTAACCCCGGGGTTCACCGGGTGACCCTCTCCACCAGGCGTCACCCCGCCACTGCTCCCGTCAGCGCTGTGTCCCTCCGCACCGACACAGGGTGTAGAACGCTACAACTGTCACTCTAAGTCCACCGAAACAGAAAACACGGCACGGTGCGATCCGGTCACGGAAGAAGTCCACGGTCACACGACACCCAACGCAGTGCCATCCGGTCACGAAGAGTTCATCACATCGAGTACATTAACAGCATGCATTAACCAACTATCTAGCAGTGTAAACACATTTTACTGGCATGAATTAGTGTGGTTCTGTCTTGAATCGCGTCGCCCAAGACCGACGCCTTTCAAGCTCCATGTACAGGTTCATGTAAAACAGTCTTCAGAATCAGGCCCTAAAAGGCGTCGACACCAGTGGTCGCCTTTTGAAAGGCGTCGACATCCTCCGACGCCATTTAACACCGAAATCCAGGAATTCCAGAAAACGTTACTCAGGAGATTTCTGCCTTAAAAGGCGTCATGGTTACCCGACGCTTTTACGAATCGCGTCGCCCACCCACGACGTCTTTTAGTCCCAGAATCCCCGAACTGAGACCCTCAGTCGGGGTGATTTCCTGCCTAAATTACGTCATGATGGCCCATCGTCCTTCTGAAAGGCGTCGTCCATTCATGACGTCATTTAGCGCCAGAATCCCTGACTCTTGAAACCTCGAACAGGGGGATTTCTGTCCTAAAAGGCGTCGTACTGCCCTGACGCCCTTCTGAAAGGCGTCGATCAGGCACGACGCCGTTTAGCGCCAGAAACTTGGTTCCCTGGTTCGATCCGAGGGTTTCTCCCTTAACCCCAAATATCCCGAAAAGCCTCAAAACGGAAGGGGAGGAAAAGAAGTTCATCCACCACAAGTATGCTACAAATCCTCATTCACGAGCACGGTCATACCCACAAGAACACCCCCTAAACATGCTCAATCTAGCCCAAAACACGTCCTATCATGCCTAGGAAAATACGAGCAACATATGCAAAGTTCGTCCCCCTATCGGTTACTTGAACTCCTCCTGACTCCGTGTCGCCGAACCGCCGCACTGCAGACCGCCGCCGGTACCTCCGAGAACGTCGTCACTCCGCCGGGACGTCGGCCGCCGTCCGGAGAATGGAACGCCGCGAAGGAAGTGGTGGTGGCAGAGGTGAGAGGTAGGGAGGCGTTGGAGTGGTGGAAGAGGAAGAAGAGGAAGGAAAAGGGGAAGAGTGGGATCGGAGGGGGCGGAGAGGGAGAGGAGAGAGAGTGAAAGGGTGAGAATGAGAGAAAGAAAGAAGGGCTCGCGGGGTCAATCAGAAATTGCCTAAAACGCGTCGAGTGAGAGAGACGCCTATCAGATGACAGGACGGGCCGTACTGACAGCTCTCTGAAATGCGTCGACCACCACGGACGCCGTTCAGCTGACATGTCAGGCACCGTACACTGACACCGTAGGGTCGCAGTCTGAATCGCGTCGTCCATCATGGACGCCGTTCAGACGACGAGACAGGGGCCGTACTCTCGCGGCCCGAGACCCGCCCACGTGGCGCCCACGTGGCACAACAGAAATTCATCTAAATGGCGTCCACCTATCAAGACGCCGTTTGAAAGGCGTCGTGAAGTGTAGACGTCATTCAGAAGACACTTTCAAGGCCCCTCAAGGTCCAACCCAGGGGATCCGGCCCGAAACCGACCCGAAAACTGAACCCGAAACCTGAGTCCTTACAAATTAAGTCCATTAACTGATGAAATCTTCTTGTTTTCGTTTGCAGGGGACGATGAGGGCCCGCATCTCATGGGACTTAGTGATATGAGCATATAGAGGACTCCCAGACTTCCAGAAGGCGCGCCTGCGCCAGATGGGGTTCGGCGAGGTTTTGGATATCGAGCCGTTTTGGCTCGATCTGGTCCTTCTGCAGACGCTGCGGGAGGGGTGGCATGCGGAAAGCAGGGCTTTCCTAATGCCTTGGGGACATATGATCCCTACTCTAGAGGATGTGGCCAGGATCACTGGCCTCAGGGTAGAGGGCCGACCGGTAAGCGGGGTGACTTACCTCAACTACCGGGAATTGGCAGAGGCTCTACTAGGCATAAAGGTGTCTAGCCTAGGTAGGGAGTCTAGGATGGTCCCCAGAGTAGAGGTGGAGGCTGCCTTAGGACTAGAGGAGCCCCGACGTCGATCAGACGAGACCCGGGAGGAGTTTAGGAGTAGGTTAGCAGAGTCCTCCTCGTCTGTATTTTGTAGTGACCCGAGTCAGGAGGAAGAGGTAGACAGACAGCTTAGGGTCTTCCTTGTCTTTTTCTTTGGTCGGTTGCTCTTCGGTACGAAGGGCGACTACATTCATTGTAGATTTCTTTACTTACTAGATGACTTAGATAGATTGCATGAGTATGCATGGGGTGCGGCCCACCTAGCCCACCTGTTCGTCGATCTGTCTGCGGTCACGCCTGACCGTGAGACCACCATCAGCGGCTTATCGCCGTTCCTCCAGGTATTAAATTTATTATTTGTTCATAATATGTAATGTAATGAAATGATTTTTCTAACCTATATGTTCATGTATGCAGGTTTGGAGTTATCACTACTTCCCGCTCGGCCGAGCGCGGATAGTGAGACCTGGTGCCATCCCATTGGCCTGCCGTTGGCAGCCGATTGTGGACACGGCACCACAGCACCACCAGCTGACGGCCTTCCGCCGTCAGTTCCTCGATTACCCTGAGCTTTTGGTGAGTTTTTAACTTGTTCAATTTTGTTTATGCAATCTTTCACTTATTAAATGCAAGTTATTTATATGAATGCATCTAACCTGTATGCAGGTGATCTAGCGCCCGTACCTGGGTATGGGCGAGGAGGGTCAGCCGTAGGTGACGGCTGGCCAGAGGAGGTTTGGCAGGCAGATGTGGCTACACTGCCTGAACGAGATCGAGCCCCTCCGCCTCCGGCTCGTGATGAGGACGCTGGGCCTCCACCAGGAATGGATAGATGAGGAGGTCCTGGAGGGTGTGGGACGGAGCATGAGGGGGAAGCAAGCCCTCACTGATTGGCGAGCGAAATTCCCGGAGCAGTATGAAGACTGGCATCGCCGGGGTGTCCGAGTTGAGTCACAGGCGGAGAGTAGCGCAGCCTACCTCCAACAATATCGAACACATTATGCCGATCAGTTGCGACTCCTCCGTCCTCTCGATGTAAGTATGCATTTATGCTTATTTCATTTTATCATTATCTTTAACTTATATTTGTGAATGAATGTGTGTATGTGTGGTATGCAGGATGCACGAGATGCGGTCATCATCAACCTCCGGGCCCACCTACATGATGCGGAGGCCCAGCTAGAGCAGGTCCAGAAAGAACTCTTCGACCTGGTATGTATGAATATGAATGAATATTTTAATTAATTTAATTTGTTTTGAAGATTAGCCGCTGACGGTTATCTTTTGGCGCAGCGAGCCGTCTACACCCAGACGGCTCCCCCTTCTTATGGAGCTTCATCCTCCCTAGCATCGTCTGCTGCTCACGAGGCTGCCCTTGCTGACCTCCAGGGCCAGCTCGCCTCTGCCATCTACCGGGCTTCCCTTGCGGAAGAAGACCGTGCCGCTCGAGTGAGTTCTGATCCTTTCCCTTCGATTTCTGAATTTGATTTTGATCGCTTAATTGCCTTGGACTAACAATATCTTCTTCTGCAGGTTGCTGAGCTTCAGGAGGCCCTTCAGAGGGTTGAAGCGGAGCTGGAGCATTCTCTTGTAGCGGCCGCTTGTGCCGAGGCCAATGCTGCGCGTATCCGAGCCTTGGAGGAGCAGGTGGCCCGTCTCTCTACCGAAGATCTCGCACGTCTCTAGGGTCGCCTGGAGATCCTGACGGAGGAGAGAGATCGCGACCGCCTTCGACTGGAGAGTCTTCAGAGTCGCCTCTCCGTGGCAGAGCACAAGTGCCGAATGGTGGAGGAGAGATACCAGTGAGCCCGCCAGCGGGCTATTGATCGTGGCCAGGCGAGTGCTTTTACCGCTAGCGTCGCCATATCGTCAGGCCAGGCAGGGCCGAGTGCGATGGGACCACCTCCACCTCCTAGTCGAGGACTGGCACCAGGTGCGCCTGACGAGGCTCAGAGTCAGCTCGATGAGGGGGCAGGGGAGAGTCAGCCGTGAGGGCTACTTCTGTATTTTCTTCTTTTTTGTGTATCATGTATAAACACTTTTTTTGATATATACATGAAATTTTTGCCTTCAGCTTTGTGTCCCATATGTTTGTCCTGTGTCCTGCACATTACTTAACAAACAGGTTAAGTATCTATTTAGGCTTAGCCCCTTGCCTGGCCAAGTGAATGGTCGATCAATCTTTTCCTCGGTAAAAGGGTCAAGGGGCTTAGCCTTTATTAACAAAAGTAATATGAACAATCAAACTGTAAGCAAAATGCAACATGCAAGCAGACATATGCTCACTGAAAATAAGGGGAACGAAGCACACCAGATGCAATAAGCATATGCTAATTGAAATATTTTTATTATTTTGAAATATTCATTTTTGTTTGGGTTTTAGAAAATATATGTTTTTTTTTTTTGGAGTATATGCCTTTTTTTGGATTTTGGGATACGTATTTTTTTTGGATTTTGAAATATGTATTTTTTTTTAATTTTGAAATATGTATTTTTTTTTAATTTTGAAATATGTACTTCTGTTTTTGAATTTTGAAATATGGTGCAAACTAAAAGACCAGCATGGTACTCAGGTCAAAAGATCATATTCATTTATTAACTTAATTCCCAAATTGTTCTTCAATAATCTAACTTAAGCCCATCGTATTTGAACTTGTGTTTCCATTCGTGATCCCATTTGATGATTTGTTCCTTAGTCAATCTAGGTTGTTCCTTAAGTTTAGAGTACACCTCTTTAGAAAGAAAGGAAAAATTGGTTTAGAAAGCCCATGAGAAGGTTCCGGAGACCTAAAAAGGTGTTCATCAATAGAGAATTCCTTATTCAATTGTATTCTGAATGACGGTATAAGGATCTCGTATGGAACTACCGCCTCCATTCCAAATGTTAAGGAATAAGGAGTCTGCCCAGTGGGCATGCAGATTGAAGTTCGGTAGGCCCATAGAGCCTCAATCAATTTTTCTGGCCAGTCTGTGAATTTATTAGACTTGTACGTCTTTTTGATGATTTTTATCAAAGTCTTGTTAGTTGCCTCTGTTTAGCCATTGCCTTGCGGATAATAAGGAGACGAATGATGCAATGCAATTTTGTACCTGTTGTAGAGGTCTTTCAGTTCTTGTGACACGAACTGAGGTCCGTTGTCGGTGACGATGGTGCTTGAAATTCCAAATCTTGTGATGATGTTCTTCATGATGAATTTGCAGACGGTTGATGCTTTGACTTCCGTGTATGCTTTAGCTTCTGCCCACTTGGTGAAGTATTCCGTTGCAGTGAGGATGAAAGACTTCTGCTTAATACCAGAATCAGGATTACCAAGGGGTCCAATGATATCGAAAGCCCACATGGAGAAAGGCCATGGGGAGGAAACAGGATGGAGTGAAGATGCAGGAGAATGAATCTTATCGGCGTGAAGTTGACACTTGGCACACCTACGGACATATCCTACACAATCTTCTTCCATGGTTGGCCAATAGAATCTTTGCCATTAACATGGCCTCCACAAACTCCAGCATGAGCTCCTTCCATAACCTTCCAAAGCTCATCTTCGTCTAAACATCTCAGAAGAACTCCATCAAAACCTCTTTTGTATAATGCTCCCCCAACTAGAGTGTATCTTTGAGCAACTTTCCTGATAGCCCTTTTCTCCTCAGTTGTGGCTTCTTCAGGATATGATTGATCTTCACAATATTTAGCAATTTCGTAGTACCACGGTTTCTGTTCATCGTCCATCTCTTCTAATAGCTCTATTAACATAATTTCTCTCTTTTCCACAATATCTCCATCTCTAACCTTCTTCAGCAGTTTCTCCTTAGTTCTAAGGAATGAAGGATCTTTTACGGCAGGTGAAAGACGCCTATGAACAATGATCGACTCGGATTGTCTGCTGATTGGAAAATTAAGAGAGGATGCAAGTGAAGCTAGAGCGTCAGCTAAGATGTTCTGATTCCTAGGAACATGGACAAAGATCAATTTCGTAAAAAGCTTTGAATAAGCAGAAGTAAGTTCTTGATAAGACTTGATCTTGGGATCAAGAATCCCATATTTGGTTAACACCTGGCGAAGAATCAATTGGCTATCACTCACAATCCTGAGTTTGGTAGCACCATGAAAATGAGCAGCCTCGAGACCAGCAAGGAGTGCCTCGTATTCAGCTATATTGTTGGTGACTGAAAAGTCAAGCTGAAAGGCTTATGGAATGGTGACACCTTCAGGTGATAACAGAACAATGCCGATCCCCTCTCCATGGGAATTCAGAGCTCCGTCAAAATGCATAGTCCACATATCATCTATGATTTGGTCTATGGACATCAGTTCCTCATCCGGAAACTCCGATCGGACCAGATCAAAACGAGGAAGGGGGTGATGAGCGAGATGTTTTGCTATGGCATAGCCTTTGATCGCTTTCTGCTGAATGTAAGTGATATCGAATTGAGATAGAAAGCTTTGCCATCGTGCTAACCTATCAGTAAGGATAGATTTCTCAAGCAGAAACTTGATTGGATTCATCCTAGCGATGAGATGGACTTCATAGGCTAGAAAGTAATGCTTCAATTTCTGAACCACCCAGACAAGTGTTGCACATGTTTTCTCCATCGTTGTGTATCTCTGTTCAGTGGGGTTGAGAAGTTTAGAAAGATAGTAGGTTGCCCTCTCTTTTCCTTCTTCATCCTCTTGTGCTAGGACAGCCCCTACCGTATCATCCAGGACAGAAATGTAAAGTATCAACGATTTGCCTGGAGATGGTGGTCTCAAAACAGGAGGACTTGCTAAATAATTCTTTAATCCTTCAAATGCCTCCTGACACTTATCGTCCCAATCGAATTAGACTCCCGGCTTGGTAAGCTCGTAGAACGGCTTACACCTTTGTGAGTGCTGGGAGACAAAACGGCGAATAAATTGCAACCTTCCGATTAATCCTCTTAACTCATTCCAGTTCTTGGGAAGTGGCATTTCTCTAATAGCTTTCGCTTTGTTGGGATCGATCTCAATTTCCCGCTTACTGACAATGAATCCAAGTAATTTCCCTGAGGATACTCCGAATACACATTTCTTGGGGTTCATCTTTAACTGATATTCTCTTGATCTTTCTAATACTCTCGCCAAAACTTTGGCATACTCGGCCTTCGTCTTAGATTTCATCGTCAAGTCATCTACATACACTTCTAGATCGATATGCATCATGTCGTGAAATATTGTCATCATAGCCCTCTGATAAGTGGCTCCAACATTCTTTAATCCTAAGGAAAATCATCCTTAGGACACGCCCGGTTCAAATCTCGAAAGTCAATACAAATCCTGACCTTCCCATCTTTCTTCATAGCCGGGACTATGTTGGACACCCATTGTGGATAAAGGACAACTCTAATGAATTTGTCTTTATGTAATTTATCGACATTTTCCTTCATCTTTAAAGCCATTTGTGGGTGGAATCGCCTTAACTTCTGTTTGACCGGACTAGCTCCATCTTTTAATGTCAACCTATGTTCCAGTAGCGATGAGTCTAACCCCGGCATATCCTCATAACTCCAGGCGAAAGTGTCCTTATAGTTCTTAAGAACTTGTACCATTGCCTTCTCATCCTCTTCAGAAAGATTCTTGCTAACGAGGACAACCTTAAGTTCGTTTTCAGTCCCTAGATTGATCTCTTTGGTGGGCTCTTCTATGGCAGTTGAGGATTCATCGAATCTTTTCACTCCACTGGCATATGCCTCAGCTGCGTCCTCGTCATCTTCCTCATCTTCATCAATGGGGTCTTTTTCATGTATCAACTCATACACCCCATATCCATCATTGACTGTCTCATCATCTACACAATCTTCTAGCATCTGAATAGGATTTTCTAATAACTGAGAGATCATAAAGCAAAAAAGGCATTTATCACCTAAATCCTGGAGATATCTATCTGGACTTTGTCTACCCTTAGATTTTCTAGACTTCCTAATATGGCTAACCTGCCTAGAGCTAGACTCCCTAACTTCACTAGAATCCCTATCCTGACCTAATGAGGACGAAGTAGAATGAAAATCATAGGATACATGAGGAAATACAGGAGAATCCTCCCGAGAGGAGGGGCATAGTAGATCTAGAAGAGAATCTTGACCGATACACCCGCGCGATGGGGTACAATCGGATAAGTAGGGAGTTTCCTCAATGAGGATCTGGGAGAAATTTGTTGCCAAATTGGCTTTTTTTTTTTGATAAAATATGAATTAAACATAAAACAAGAATGAAGGTGAATAAGAGGAGAAAGGGATGGAGGAAGTGGCACCAAGGCCAAAGGATTAGGGGGATCATACAGTAGTATGTCCCAGATTAAATCATAAATCCTCTCTGGATCGAGAGGAGGTTAGGGAATGAAGTCCCGTGGGGACAGAGTGATCATGACAGGCGGAGCCCGTGGAATATCCTCAGTAATGACCCGCAACCAAGTCGGGGTCAAGAACAGAGTGCGGAACAAGGTGTGAAGCGTGAAAATATGAGAAGGATAAGTCCCCCTCCAGAGAAGATCCGTGGTATAGTCAGCTTCATAGGGGTCATCTGGCTCCCCTTCATCAGTTTCCTCTGACAGCAGTATTCTCTTGTCAAAAATGGCACCAGGCCCTTCAATCGGCTGATCTATCTGTGGCGGCCACTTAGGTTCGGAGGGATCAAGAAATAGTCTATTCAAAGCAATATAAAGATCCCTTAAATCAAACTATCTGTACCATTCACACTCAAGATCTTGAAATTTCTTCCTTTTCATTGGCCGCAGAGCCTTCAAGGACTGGTACGTGAGCAACTCTGAACAATGTCTGGTCAGGTCTCTCCCATATATATCATGGAGGTCAAAGCATGAAGTAATGACTACCGTGTTGTCGTGACTGATTACGGGCCCCTTGACAAAATACGTGTATAGAGTCCATGTTAGGGGATCCCGACCTTCTTTGCATGGTATAGACATTGTCTTCCAGACCTTTTGGCCGTCTTCATTCTCCTCCTACTGAGTAATGTCCTGCTT
Source organism: Zantedeschia hybrid cultivar (assembly GCA_030544215.1). NCBI lineage: Eukaryota > Viridiplantae > Streptophyta > Magnoliopsida > Alismatales > Araceae > Zantedeschia > Zantedeschia hybrid cultivar. Next base: position 4,161,459 of record JARZZO010000013.1, on the reverse strand, counting down.
CACTTTTCTTGGCCTATAGCCCAGGCCATTTCCAGGTGTCCTTCGGTTGTCCTTGACGGGAGTGATTCTGCCTTGTAATTGTGTGCCTATGCCTTTTCCAGGCTGATAACCACTCTTCATCATTATTTTCCATCAAGGGGTACTCATGCACTTCCCCCTCTTTATGGCATTCAGTGGATAAGGAGTAAGAGTGGCGTTCTTTAAAGGATCAGCCACCGGATGGTAAACCTGTAATACCGACAGAAAAGGTTGTCGGCCAGGTAAAGAAGTTGGCTTGATATTCAAAGAATGAGCAGCAGCAAGGATAGACATGCTCGTAACTTTAATGATTCGTCCTTTGTAAGGAAATTTGAGGCACTGATGATTAGTAGAGGGAATCGCCTCAAGGATTTTCATATAAGGACGACCCAAAATGGCATTTAAAGAAGGGTCGATTTCCAAAATGTGAAATTCGACCTTGGCATGACACACAGGGCCTAGCTCCACTTTCAAATAGACCATTCCCAGAGGGGAACGGGTGGAATTATCATATGTTGTTACGGAAATAGGGCTAGGCAGCCATTTTTCATTGGATACACAGCACAACTCAAGGGTCTTCGGAGGTAGGACATTGATTGAAGCCCCTATGTTGACCAGGTATACATCTACGGCCTTCTTGCAAATGTTGAGCGTAATGCTCAGAGCCATACTCCTAGTTGCTGGCGGTGCTAGTTCCGAGACATGAAATGAGATAGAGGGATGATCCCCCTGAGGAACCAGTAGTGCGGCAATCTTCTCTACCGGCACGTCTTCGTTGACCATCACTTTCTGTAAATATTCCATCAGAGCCTCTTGATGGATCTTCGATCTCTTTATCAGTTCAAGCACTGAGATTCGTACCGGTGTTCGGTCAAGATGTTTCAACAGATCATATTGAGTGCCTGGTGCACTCTCGTCATTATGTGCTTCCTCCAGCGGCTGTGATGGGCCGTCTCTGACTGTTGACTGAGGAAAGACTTTGTTGAAAATCCTCCCACTCCGGAGTGCATGTTCTTCAGTTGTGGAAGGGCCGGGTGATAACTTGAGCACCGCAGGGTTAATGGATGGTGCGGACGGTGTGGAGGGTTGGTATGTGGGCGATGACGTGGGGTTAGTTGGTGGTGGCATGGTACGGATGAGAGGGTTAGATGGTTGGATGGTGGAAGGGTAAGTGGTTGATGTGGATGAAGTGGGGAATGGCATGCGAAGTAGAGGTTTAGATGGTTGTATGGTATATGGGTAAGTGGTAGTGGTAGTGGATGGTGTGGGGAATGGTACGCGGAGTAGTGGTCTGGATGGCATGAGGGATGCAAAATTGGCTTGCGGGAGGTTATTTAATGGAGGCGTAGTGGCGTAGGGAATAATGGGTTTAAGGAAAGTGGGCGGTGGTAATGGGTTAGTGGGTGCGGGTGAGTGATATGCGGGTGTTGGTATAGGTGTGATGGTGATGAGTTGTGGTCTAGGTATGTGGATGGTGCGGCATGGTGGTTGTTCTGCGGTACTCGAAGTGTGACCCGTTGAATAAATAGAGGAGGAATCCTCTATCTTCCACTATTGCCCTCGATTAGCCTCAGACCGGCTATTTGTCAAAATAGGGGCAACTTGGTTCTGGTTCTGGTGCTCCGGGAGTGGGTTTTGCACTATACTCATGTTTGGCGGCGCTGCTGCTTGCGTCGGTGCTCTTGGCTGTTGTTGCTGCTGTTGTTGTTGTTGCGGTCTTCTCGCCTTCAAGGCGGATATGTACTTCTTCATCTCTTCCCAATCGATGCCTCCCTGCTCATTGAGATCATAAATATAATCTCGAAATTGGAAGCAAGCGTCTATGGTGTGTCCAGGTTGTCTGTGGAAATAACAATACTTGGAAGTATCGGCATTTTGGGGACAGATTGTCTTTTCTCTTGGCAGAACCAAGGCATTGGCTGCCATTAAAGTACTGAAAATATCCAATAAGGACTTTGGAAGGACTGGGTATTCTGCCCTCTTCGGGCCTAGAGGTTTTCTCTGCTAGTTGTAATCAGCAAGAGGAGGTACATTGTGATATGCTGGCGGTGCGCGCGGCTGGTACTGCTGCTGTTGCTGATACTACTGTTGTGGGGGCTGATACTGTAATTACCGTTGCGGTTGCTGCTGTGGTTGCTGTTGTGGCTGCAAATTAATATCCTTGAACCATCCAAATTAATATGTCCCACATATCTTTCTGGTGGTTTAGGTACTCTTTCAGACCTACGAGGTTCCTGTGTATCATTTTGAACAGGTTCAGAAACTGACGGTTCATCTGATGAACCATTGCCAGTTTGTGGGTCTGGAACTTCTTCCAGAATTACTTTACTCCCACTGTCCTTCTGGAGAATATAATCTTCTTCCAGAAAGACAGCTCTCCTGGCCACAAACACCTTTTGTTCGCCAGGATGATAAAAGTAATATCCATAAGTTTCCTTTGGATATCCCACAAATATGCATCATGTCTTTTAACATGAGCAGGACATCCCCAGACTTTAACATGTTTAAGGTCTGGTTTCCTTCCATTCCATATCTCATATGGAGTGGTCTCAACAGATTTGCTGGGTACCTTATTCAGGATATACATAGCCGAGCTAAGTGCATATCCCCATAAGGACACTGGTAATTTGGACATGCTCATCATGGATCGCACCATTTCCATTAGTGTGCGATTTCTCCTTTCTGATACACCATTCATCTGAGGTGTATAAGGAGGTGTAAGCTGAGAAAGGATACCATTATCCTTTAAGTATTTAATGAACTCAGTACTCAAGTATTCACCACCCCGATCAGATCGGATGGTTTTTATACTTTTTCCTATTTTTTTTTTTCTACTTCATTCTTAAATTCTCTGAATTTCTCAAAGGCTTCAAATTTATACTTCAATAAGTATATATATCCAAACCTTGAGTAATCATCAGTGAATGTAATGAAGTATGACAAACCACCAATGGCTTGGGTTGACATAGGACCACATACATCTGAATGTATGAGTTATAATATGCCTTTGGCTCGTTCTCCAATTCCACTAAATTGAGACTTAGCCATTTTACCCATTAAACATGACTCACAGGTTGCATATGATTCATAATCAAATGGATCCTTATATCCATCTTTATGCAACCTTTGGAGTCTTTTTTCACCAATGTGTCCAAGCCTACAATGCCACAAGTAGGCTTTGTTCATTTCATACTTACTTCTTTTAATCGAAGATCCGATATGTAAATTATCATGAGACACATTCAATAGATACAATCCATTGGACAAAATAGCTGAAGCTATTAATTTATTTCTGAAATAAATTGAACAACTATTGTTCCCAAAATTTAAATTGTATCCAATTCTATCTAAACATGAAATAGAAATGATGTTCCTTATTATGCTAGGTACATAATAACAATCATCTAATAAAAATGTGTCTCCGGATGGTAGCTTGAGCTTCACTGTCCCCACAGCGATCGCCGCAACTCTTGCGCCGTTACCTAGCCTCAACTCCACCTCGCCGGTCCTCAGCTTACGTCTTCTTGTCAGTGTCTGCACATAATTGCAGATATGAGATACACATCCAGTATCTAATACCCATGATGTACAATCTCTTATTGACAAGTTTATATCTATCATATAGATACCTGAAGTATCATGCTGCTTCACAGTTCCTTGAGCCTTGTCTTTAAGGTATTCCTTGCAATTCCTCTTCCAATGCCCCTTTTGGTGACAGTAGAAGCAATCACCTTTCTCAGCATTTTTACCCTTGTCTTTCTTGACAACCTTTGCCTTTCTCTGAACCTTGTTATTATTCTTTCGAAAAGCTTGGACTGCAAGTCTTTTCCTGTTGGTCTTACCAACCATTAGGACTTGGGGTTTATCCTTCACAAGGTTCCCCTCAGCAGTCTTTAACATGTTCAGCAGTTCAGCTAAGGTGGCCTGGATCTTGTTCATGTTGAAATTGACGATGAACTGAGCATATGAAGGTGGAAGTGAAGACAACACAAGGTCTGTATGCATCTCCTTGGGAAGTGTAACCCCAAGAGCATCCAGCCTCTCCACCTACTCAATCATCTTCAGCACATGATTCTGTACTGAAGTTCCCTCTGCCATCTGAGCTTTGAACAAATTCTTCGATATCTCATATCGTTCGATTCTGCTCTGCTCACCAAAGAGCTCCTTCAAATGGAGCATGATGGATCTAGCATCCATCTCTTCATGTTGCCTCTGCAACTCATTGCTCATAGAGGTTAACATATAGCATTGGGCCATGGTGGAATCCTCCTTCCACTTTTCATACGCTATCATTTCCTCCTCTGGAGCATCTAATGTTGGTTCAGCAGGAGGTTCAGTATCCAAGACGTAGGCAATCTGCTCAGACCTGAGGACTATCTTTAGGTTTCTGAGCCAGTCTGAGTAATTGGTGCCTGTCAAACGGTTGGCATCAAGTATGCCTCGCAACGGGTTATGGTGCGACATTCTCGCCTACAGGAGATAATCAATCGATAATTAGCAGACATTCAGATTAACTAAAACAAGATATGGTCTTTTATTATCTAGTTTTACTCCCACTAATTTTCGACGGACTGTATAACCTTCAGATATACAGAACGGGAGACGCCGACTGTCTCCTAGTGGGGATCAGAATCTCCAAGCATCACAGTATGACCTCGGGTAAACACATAGTATCATACTGCTATCTCAGAGCAATCATCTCATGATAATCGGAACTCCTTGCAATATCTGATCGTACTTCGGCTCCCAAGTTTAATGGTCCCGGGTAAACACAGTAAACCATTATCCCCGGTCTAAGCTTCACCATCAATATGTGACAGAGTAAAGTAGAAACATAGTTCCCGGGTAAACACGTGGATGACTATATCGTTCCTCTACTCTTATCCAAAGGCATCTTATGCCATGATCAACAGTCCTCTCATCAGTTAATGGCAGACCTCGGGTAAACACGTAGTATCTGCCACCACCGAATTAAGTTCTACAATCATATTGATGGAGAGCCACGCGGTACATTCTCAATGACTCGCGCTACGGCTTAGAGTTTGTAACGAAGGTTTTACTTATTTAATTTGGTCTCATCCTAGGTGATAGTATTAAATATATCGAATATATTTATTAATACTAATAACCTAGCAAATATAAAGCACACGCATCACATACATGTCATTAGTGTGGTCATGGACGGCACTGCGGTTTGACTTGAGCCAGACAGTCAAACGCACACATACACACAATATAACAACTTATATCATGAGTCTGCAAACCCATGAATGCAATGAACTCCTTCATTTTCATCTGGTCAGCAGTTGTGGATCATCCTCGCTCCGCGCGCATCCGCCTCGATCAAATTACATCGTAATTCCCAATTACATGATAATTCAAAAGAGGAAGCCTTATGGCGATTACATCAAGGAGGAAGGTAGAAGTACAATGGAATGTAAGAGGGAGAGGTTCGCAGACCTCTATTTATTAATACACAATAAACCACACAATCACATTCCATATCCACAAGTAATGTCCGTCCATGACCACCACGTGTTTTATTAAACAAACCACACATGAATTGCGCATCAAATGGCTAAATAAAATTTTTCGAAAATAATATCAATTTTGATTTCATAAAACCAGGGACCAAACAAAATTTGGATTATTTGGAATTTTCGAAAACTTTAGTATTTATTGCAAGCATGCTAATTTAAATCCAATTTAAACAAGCAAATCAATAACACATCAAAAATGCATTAAAATCTAAAATTAACGGCTTCAGAAATATTCCATGCTCAATTTGAACAATTCAAATATTTATGGGGTTAATCTAACAATTAGATTGCATAAGGTTTAATCTAACATTTAGAATTAATTCAATTAACAACCTTTTGTTAATTAATTAACATAATAAACCTTAATAAGGGCCCAATCAAAATTGAATTTAATAAAAACAGTAAAATCATATTTTACAGATAATTATTAAACCAATTTTTATAATTAATTAAAAAAAAATGAATAAACTGGGCCCCTAAAAGGGCTCAGCCCTGCTAAGCCCCTGGCTCGGGCCAGGGCCGAGCCAGGGTGCAGCCAGGGCTCGGACCCAGGTCCGAGCCTTGCTGTGCCCTGGCTCGGGCCGCCTGGCACGAGCCAGGGCCTAGCCGGGCCGGGTCCGGTCGGCGGCTAGGGAAACCCTAGCCACCCGGCCGAACCGCCCGAGGTTCCCTGCAACGCAGGGAACCCGACGGCGCCGCCCCCTCTTTGGGGTCTTCTCTGGCGCCGATCCCGACGCCGGCCAGGCACCGCTCCACGCCGCCGGCGAAGCTTGTACCTCCGGCGAGCTCCGGCGACCGGTGATGGCCACGGAGGTGCCCCGGAAAGGGGTTTATTCACCCCCCTTTTTCTCCCAAAAAAATCTGTTTTTGCAGGTTTCTCAAACCCGTGGGGAGGAAGAAGAAGGTCCATGGCCGCTCTTCCACGGCTTCCCATGCCACCAACAACTCGACCAGGGTCATTGGGCATGATCTACAGCGATTAGAACCCCTTAAAATCCATCTCTATGGATCCGACCACATCAAAAATGCCCCGTTCTTCGTCCAACGAAGAACACGACGAAAAACCCCCAAAATTAAATTTTTCTTCAGATTTAAATCACGATCTCATCACAGTAATCATCTAATGATTATAAATCTTTCAAGAACATAAATCTAAGCATGGAATAAATTCAAAAACCATAAATTTTAGATATCGAAACGGCAAAAACACAGTGGAACCTGGCTCTGATACCACTGTTGGGATCGCTGTGTCGGGATCCGATCCTAAAACGCAGCGGAATAAAGAAGTTCAGGATCGGATCTGTCCCGTTTCGGTCGTTAAAACTAAAACCGATGTAGATCGATTTACCTTGCGCGGATTCGAATCCGCGTCCGTTTTCCGGTTCCGTCGGAGCAATGCCGCAAGTCGCGCAGATGCCCGACCTCTAGCGGTATCCACGCGGTTCTCCTCGCGATGGATCGTCCTCGCTTCCTCGCTCGCTGCGGCGCTCGAAGATCCCGTCTGACTGTGCGTAATCCGTCGCGACATGCGGATTCAAAATCCCCGTCGAACGGGAGGTGGAGCAGTTGGGAACCGCACGCCCAGAGGGGAGAGAAAGTGGGGAAGAACGAATGACGGCTAGGTCAGGGTTGCTGGCCCCGGACGTAGAATCCGTTCTTTTATAAGAAGTCAGTTTGCGGTTTTTCATAAAAACCCAGACTTATCCAAAATCCTGTCGGAGTATCCATCGACTTGAAAACCATTTGCATGTGACCCTCTAGGCCCAAATACCAGTCCAGTTAATAGCCCATTAAGTCCAGTAACCCTTTACTGACCTACTGAATTAATTAATATCCTTATATTCAATTAATCAGCCGAATTTAATGTCCCACAATAAATTCGGACGGACTGCCGATCACGTTGGATGCCAAGCAACATCGCGTGATCCTGGATGGCACTGGGGTTATCGCAACCCTCTATTCGAACCTTTCTGTCATCGGTTAGCGCGCGGATATAATCCTTCATCCGTACAATGTTCCCGAATCGACCTAGGGCATGGTTTACTGTTAAACCCTATTTGGTCGATTCACTTGAATCAGATGCCGCTAATCTGAATCCGATAACTCCTTATCGATTACAGAGTCCGCCCTGGACAGGGACTTTAAGCGCATCATTCCCGGAACATTCTCTCTCAAACAACCGAGAGCGGATGATCCCGTATTGAACACACAATTACCTTCGAGGGCATTTCCCTGAACCCGATCGCTTGACTTATTGATATCCCATGGTTAGGGATTCGTTCGTCAAGGTCAAAGCTCAGAAACCTACCAACAAGGTATCCTTGGAGTCTCAGGTCCAAGGATCATCCACGCAACCGTGACAATTGAATCGAGCTGGTTAACAGTGAGGTGATTACCATCCAGCGATTCATAGTCGGATCAGTTCAGTGAACTCATTCACCAATGAGCACCTATAGGTTCAGCATAGTGTCTCCACACAAGTGACTTATGAGATCAGTCACCCTCATCATAGGAGCTGAAGTAACTTATACTAGTCTATCCGGATGTTCGATGTCCTATCTCAAACATCCTATGACTAGGAACAATTAAGAACATGTGTTTATAAGTCTTCGGTCCCGTAATTATGATCTCATCATAATCCAAAGACTATTGCACATGTTCATAGACTTCATCGTGATACGATAAACACAGATCGAAATAATTACACACAATGAATTATTGCCATTTATTAATAATCTGAATATGTACACAGTATCGGATTGGCTTTGAGACCATCTAATACTAACATGCAGACTGCATGGGCGTCTTCTCCGTCAGAATAGACTGGATTGCCTCGAACTGTCAAGAATCCAGGCAGGAGGCAAGAACTCCCAAAGCATTCACTAGATCCGAGGGATCGGAGGATGAGGGATCATTCGGGTGCATGTCTCCGTCGAAAATAGGAGTACGAACCGCATGCACATGCGGAGGAAGATCAGAATATTGATCATGAGCACAATGAAGAGGGGTTGGGACATTCCCATCATATTGAACTGGACAAGGGTAAGGATTACGGGGGGCATCAGCATCTCCCCCGCTTTCAAAATGGTAATCAGAGTCACGAGGGGTATTAGCATCTCCCTCATAGTTGACTATGGCATCTGGAGCCATGCTCAAATCCCTACCTAATCGAAGTAGTATGATGTTAGATTTTTTTCAATAATTTGCAGACAAGTTGCACAGAGATTAAGCAAACAAGTAGATGTTTAACGTTATTTCAGGATTCCTTGTTGGGTTATTTGGATTCAATTAATCACAAATTCACTCAAGGGGTAAGATCCTAGTTTCAGTTCAATTTCCACCGTTATATTCTATGGCTTTCTCTCACAACGTTATGAAAATCTAACCAGGACTTCGATTGGTACAACCAGCCCGATTAACAAGGAGGAATATCTTGATTTTGGGGACTTACGGAGGTCTTTAATGCCAACCACTCTAGTCTGATCGAGGGACCGACCCAATCAGAGAGAGTTGAAGACGTCAAGAAGAGTGTTCCTAAGAGAAGAGGATGGTGTTAGCCTCAGTACGTATGACCTATGCCCTGGATGGCCTCTAATGCTTAATACATAATGTGTAGTAGCAAACATATCAAAAATCTAAGAACTGAAGAAGAAACAAGAAACTGCATGAATCGCGTCGCTGTTGGTCGACGCTATTCAAACAGAAACTTATTTTTTTCGCAGAAGCTCAGGCAGCAGACAGTAGAGAAAATTACCTGAAAGGCGTCTGGGTTGGGCGACGCAGTATGAAACGCGTCGCTGCTCCTGGACGTTTTTCAAGTCACATATTTAGTATTTCAGGAAGAATTTCTGGATCGATTCCCCTCACACAAACAGGATGAAAGCGATAAATAATCAGTTCATGCGAATCTTTTTTTTATTTCAAATTTTAACAAGATGATTTTATCAGATAAACAACTAAAACATCAATCAATCACACAATCTTTTATCACAGAAACAACTTTTCAACTAATCAAACGGGGAGGGCAAGATCTTGCCGCAGGGGTGTGCATGTGGTGCACGTAGGAACAATAATTAAACTAAAAACTCACCAATTGGTGAGGGCGTGTCGAGAGACACAGGTGGTGCACCGTGGGTGCCCGATTAATAAAAGCAAGAACAAATATTAAAAAAGATGGCGAGACCAAGGCCCACCGTGATCGCCAAGAAGCTGTGAGTGCTCAAATCAGATGTGTGATTATCATGAAAAAATTATGTTGTTTAAGTGACAAATAAAACCTATTAAAACTAAGTGAATGTGATCGCCAGAAACTTTTAACTAAAAAGTTTCAAAAGAAGAAAATTTGATCGCCTACCTGTTTTGGATGTGGGAGATGTTGAAGTTCTTGATTCCCCTCCTTTAGCCGGCTGAAGAAAGAGAGCCCTTTTTGTCTTTGTTCTTGCTTTGATTATTAGACTTTGAGGATCATCCAGATTCCTTTTGGTTCATGATTCTCTCCTCTTGATCTCCTTTTGTACCTTGCAAGAAAATGAAAAGAAATGAAAAACAATGAGAACTCAAACAGAAGTAGTATCTATTCTAGTAGAAATTCTGAACATACAACTAAACAAATAGACTCACTTGTTGAGTGGTCTTTTAAACCCCTCAAAATATAGATTGGGAAAGAATGCTGGTGAGTATGTGTTGCATGGAGTGATGTGATGAATGAAGTTTTAACTCAATATGATGATGAAATCAATATGATGAAAATAAGAGAACTAAGTTGAATGGCCCTTGGAAAGCCTTGGTCTTGAATGGATCTTGAAAGGACGAGGAACGGATGAAGACTCCTGAAAGTAGCAGCACTTCGATTCTTCAGCATCCGGACGTCGTCGCCAAGATTCTTTGCTCCAATTTCAATAAAAATCACCACTAACTTTTCACAAAAAATCACTACCATCTTTTCAATGACCAAGGGTTGGGTATTTATAGACTTTACATCCACGGTTATTAATGGATTAACATGAAGCATTTTGAAGTTTATCCAGCAAAGAAACAGATGAACACATATTAATTCATCATTATCTGTAATTATCTAAAATGCGTCGCCCAAAGTAGACGCCTTTTAGATTGATTAAGATAAGAATAAACATCTGGAAAAAGTTCATTATTATCTGTAATAATATAAAATGCGTCGCCCAAGTAAGACGTCTTTTATACTGATTAAGATAAAGATAAACATCCGGGAAAAGAGACAGAAACAGCTTAGGAGACCTAAATTGCGTCGTGACAGGCAGACGTCTTTTAGCTAATTAATCAATCAATTAGAATTCAAATTTAAATATCAAAATAGGAATAAACTCTAAATGGCGTCTATACATATCGACGTCTTTTAGACTTATTCATATTTTAATTAAAATTTAAGTTAAAATCAATTTAATTAATTAACTTAAATTATGTCTGTCTGACCCGATACTATTTAGATAATTAATTCAGAATGATTAATAAAAATTAACTAATTATTAAATATCAGACCATTCTAAGATATTATTATATGATATGAAATTTACTCAAAATGATGTCAAAATTAGCGTGTCTACAGACCCGCCACCTTATAATCGGAAATCCGATTACTAAATGGGTACAAAATCATTAAGATTTGGAGCCAAACTAGGATCTCTATAAGTCTGGGAAATAAATGATAAACTAAACTAAACATTCCACACACATCGAATTGTAAAGGAAGTGCAGGAATTAAAAATTATTACAATTCGATTCGACTCAGCAATGAATTACATATTCCAACTGAAAAGAAATAATTAAGCGTACATGCCTGAAAAGGAACTTACAACTATATCGAGGCATACCCCAGAACAGTGGCTGCTGGCGTGCAACCCGAGACGAAACCCTCCACGCTATGCTTATCTGAAACCCTCACTTGAAAACTGCAGAGGTGAGTCTCATCGAAATGGACTCAGTAGGGATCCTCTGATCCCTACCACCCACTCACGCACCCACAAGTGCAACAATACGAATATAGGCAATTAAATAAGTAAAACAATAAACACAGTTCCCAAATTCCAATATGAAACACATGCATTCGAAGATACAATAGGCATAACTCTAAAACCACTCGACTCAACACCGGAGTGCACAACTAGCGTTCTTACAAAACACACAAACCAACCAACCGAACGCGGAAAAACACCGATCCGTTGGGACGGAGCAGCAACCCCGTGGATAGCACACTAGCTACTCCAGCCTGTCTAGCTCTAGGTGGTTCTGCCTCCTCCTAGCCACGAGTGCGGCTCCGCAATGTACCACTCCCAACTGGTACTAGCTATACCACGGGGTACACTAGGGGACCCTCTCTCACTAGGCGTCACCCCACCACTCTCACACCAGCGCTGTGTCGCTCCCACACCGACACAGGGTGTCAAGCGCTAACAATTGTCACTCTAGGCCCATGATCGCACAAAACACAACACAGTGAGATCCGGTCATGTGAAAACCCTTGTCCTCAAAGTATGGTTTCGAACATGCATTTAATCGAATTATCTAATAATGTATACACATGTTAATTGCATAAATTAATGGGGTTCTGTCTTGAATCGCGTCGCCCGTGGTCGACGTCATTCAAGACCCCTAAACTTGTTCAGTTTTCTCACAGGCGTTGGAACCCGGGGATATTGGCTTGAATGGTGTCTCCCATGGCCGACGTCGTTCAGCTCTTTATCCCACATTGGCCTCGGAAACCGAGAAAATGGGTCGTTAAATCGCATTGGCTATAGTCGACACCATTCTAAATGGCATCACCTGGTCTCGACGCCATTCAACGCTCGAAACCGAGCTTCTCCGGTCTCCACCGAACCAAAATTGAGGGTCCCTCTTCTCCCCCAAAACACACAAAAATGTAAAAGAGACAAGAGGAGAAATCCAATAACCAATTTAACACCCAAAACCCCATTTCATAAAAATGCCTATTTTCATTAAAAAGACCCTTAAAACATGTTGTCTACCTAAAATTCTCCATACACATCGCATGCTTCAAAGCGGGAAAATCATGATTTTAAATGAAACACAATGAGGATCGTCACCCTATCGGTTACCTGAACTCCTCCTTGTTGGGTTCTCGGGTTTCTCCAGATCTCCCGCGCAGTGAAAATAAAAATAAAACGGAGATCCGTTCCCGTTTCAAAAAATGGAAAAACCGGATTATCGGATAATCGAAGTCTTACCGTATGCGGATTCGAATCTGCAACCGTTCGGTTCCGTCGGTGCGACACAGCAAGCCGCGCAAGCGCCCGGCCTCTAGCGGAGTCCACGCGATCCTCCTCGCGACGAATATCCTCATGTTCATCGTTCTTCGCAGCCCATGAAGTCTCTGTCATTCGCCGCAACGATCGCCGCAACGCGCGGATGATTTCCCGTCGAACGGGACTCGAAGATGTGGCAGAGCAGATTCGGGGATCCGGATTCTTCTGGGGCACTAGAGAGAGAGAGAAAGAGAGGCGGGGCGGCTAGGGTTAGCATTAGCTTGACCTACTCAGCCTGTTCGCTACATTTTATACTAACCGTGCGGTTTTTCATAAAAACCTCCGGTTTATATAAAACCACTTATTTATCTATCGCCTTGAGAATCATTTGCGTGTGACCCTCTAGGCCCAATTACCAGTCCGGTTAATGCCCCAATAAGCCCAGTGACTCCTCACTGGCTTTATTAATCAATTAATAACTCTTTATTAATTAATTAATCAATCGAATCGATGTCGCACATCAAATTCGATCGGGCCTCCGATCACGTTAGGTACCAAGTAACACCGCGTGAACCCGGAAGGTATCGGGGTTAAGTAACCCACTCTTAGAACCTTTCCGCCGACAGTTACCGTGTGAATATAATCCTTCATTCGTACAATGCTCTCGAGGCAACTCAGGGTATGGCGTGCTGTCAAATCCTAACCGGTCGATTCACTTGGATTGGATGCCGCTAATGAATATCGGAAAACTCATTTCCCAATATTATCGTCCGCCCTGGCCAGGGACTTTCACGCATCCTTCCTAGAGCATTCTCTCTCATCGTACCGAGAGCGAATGATTCCTTATTGACACTCAATTCCCTTCGACGGTATTCCGCTGTACCTAATCATTGGTTGTTTAGAATCCCGTGGTTAGAGATTCATAAACCAAGGTCAAAGCACAGAAGTCCACCGACAAGGTGTCCTTGGTGTCTCAGGTCCGAGGATCATTCACGCAACTGCGACAATAGAATCAAGCTGGTTGAAAGTGAGGTACAATACCATCCAGCGATTCAATCGGATCAGTTCAGTGAACTCATTCTCCAATGAGCACCTACAGATTCGCCTTAATGTCTCCACACAAGTGGCTATGAGATCAGTCACCCTCATCGCATGAGCAGGAGCAATCTGTACTAGTCTAATCGGATATCCGATATCCTTCTCGGATATCCTCCGACTATGAACGATTAAGAATATGTGTGTTTAAGTGATCAGTCTCATTAGTATGATCTCATCATAATCTGATCACTATCGCACATATTCACGGACTTCATTATGAGACGATAATTAATACGATTTACACACGATGAATATTATGTCATTATATTAATAAATATGAACGAGATTTACATAGTCAGATTGGCTTGCAGGCCACCTAAGACTACCACTCCTAACTCCAAGCCGTCGCCGCTACACCGCAAGCCGCCGCCGGTACCACCGTAGACGTCGTCACTCCACCGGGACGTCGGTCGCCGTCTGGAAAGTGAAGTGCCGCGGAGGAGATAGTGGCAGTAGTGGTGAGCGGTGGGAGGGGTTTAGAGTGGTGGAAGAGGAAGAAGAGGGGAAGGGGACGGATGGATCGGAGAGAGGGAAGAGAGAGAGTGAGAATGAGATAAATGAGTGAAAGGAGGGAAGGCTCGGACGTCAAACCGAAACAGGCTAAATCGCATCGTTCTCAGACGACGCCATTCAGATGACAGGACGGGGTCGTACACTGACAGATCTTTGAATGGCGTCGGCCATGCAAGACACCTTTCAGACGATCAGACCAAGGCCGTACACTCACGCCCTAACGCTCGCCTACGTGGCATTCCCGCATGGCTCCTAAATGGCGTCCCCAGGCCCACAAGGGGTCAAACCAAGGGGTCCGACACCGAAATCGATCCAATAACTAGATCCGAAACATCAATCCTTACAAATGTGATAAGGCATTTGAAGAGCCTAAGAAGTATCTATTGTCACGGCCAATACTATCTAAACCCATGAAAGGATAGACTATTTACGTATATTATATGTAACCTAAGACATAATTAGTGTGGTTCTGGTTCAGAAAGAGAATAAAATTCAGCATCTTGTTTACTATGTGAGCAAGACTCTTCAAGGACCCGGATTCTAGTATACTCTCATAAGAAATTTTGCCTTGGCACTCATATCCACTACTAGAAAGCTTTGACACTATTTCCATGCTCACTTAATCATTGTCCTGGCTGATCAACCACTTTGAGGGGTCTTGCAAAGGCCTGAGGCATTCAGTTGGTTGGTAAAATGGGAAATTGAGCAAGGAAAATTTTGAGGTACATGTTTCTCCTCGTAGGGTTATAAAGGCCTAGGCCAAGCTGATTTCATTGCTAGATGTTCAGCACCATCTAAGGGCTATGTGGCAAGATTTGATTCTTAACAAATATACATGGATGGATCTTCTTGTGCTTCAGAAAATGCAGCTAGGATAGTCCTCAACTCCTTATCTCTCCTAAAGCCTTGATCTTTGGGATCTTAATGGCCATGAGCTTCGCTTGATCTTAATGAGCTTCACTATGCTTTGAGATTCCCAATTGGTAGCACAGAATGGAATGTGATATATGAGGTCCGAGACCTCGAAATGGCCAAGGACCTCCAAAAAGCTAAGGATCTCATGTTTGAGCTTTAATGAGTCAAGGTCGTTCACATCCTCTTGGATCATAACACCAAAGCTAACACTCTATGACAGTTGGCCTCCATGTTTAAAGCAGCAATCAATGCTAATAGAAGAGTTGGCTCAACCAAGTAGTAAGGAGACACTCTCGAGGTAAATGCTATTGTGAGTGCTCAATTAGTGTATTATCATATCATGAATTAAATATCAACATGAAAACATGAAAAATATGGATTTGCAATCGCTAGAGATCGAGAGCCTTAGTGAAATAAAAAGTGATCGCTACTTACCTGTTCCAATATGGGGAGATTTTGTGGATTCTTCTATTTCCTCCTCTTTAGCCAGCCGAAGAAGAAGAGCCTTCTTTTATATTCACTCTCTTGGATTAGCTTCTCATTTGCTTCTTTTCAATATCTTGCAAAAAAGACAAAAAATAAAAGAAAGAAGAAGGATTAGAGCTATGAAAAGGGTGTAATATCTATTCTAATGAGGATAGAATCATGCAACTCAATAATAGAAAACTCACTAGTTTTTATGCTTTTCTAAAACCCCTATGCAATAGGTGGATGGTAATGAAGTGTGTGTGAAAAATAATAGTGATGATGATGAATGATCTAGTGCAAATAGTGAAAAAAACAATGAACTAATGATGAAATAAGAAGAAGGAAGGAAGAAGGTTGGGAAAAAGGTTTGGCCCCTCTAAAGCCACCAATATTCTACACTCCAAAGAAGGGCTTGGAAGGAAGAAGATGATGCTTCAATGCTTGTCCATGTTCTACATTGTAGGCTCCTCTTTTCACCTTGAGAAGGGTTTCCAATCATGCTATAGCCAACCTTTTTGAAGGCTCAAAGGGGTATCATATGTATAGAGTGCTCTTTGAAGAGGTTTAAGCTTCAAAAGTCTCTACTTTGGCCCTCTTATTGCCGCAGATAATTACCATCAAAATAGAAACTTTTCCTCTATGGAAACTAGATAATCTTAGCCAAATCGTGCATATCAATATTTCACTGAAACACATCGCTCTCAGGCGACGCCAATTAGAAAAGTGTCAGCCTACCCAGACGTCTTTGCATATGAAGATTTTATTAGAGTTTGGACGAGAGAGAGCTAGACTCTTTTGGGGAAAACAGTCAAGATATTTTGCTGGACTTCTTGGTTCCAGCCGGCTCTCGAGTCTCCACTAGTTCCTGTGTGGTTTAATCTGCCTTTCATGCCACCTTGTTTCTTCAATCATAGAGCCCTTGCATCAATTGCTTCGTTTGTGGGTCATCTGCTGCACGTTGGTCCTCCTACAAAGTCTATCAGTAGACTCGATGGTACGCGCACTTGTATCGAAATGGACGTATCAAAGCCTATTCCTTCTAAAGTATGGACTGGTGTTGATGATGTTGGGATTCAGCAGCCGTTAGTGCCTATCTTCGTGCCATATTTCTGTTCTTCATGCCGTATGTTAGGGCATGAGGCCAAGTCGTGCTTGATTAACAAGGATGTTGATGGTCGCCCTCATGTGAACCCTAATCCATCCAAGAGCCCGATGCATTCCAGTAATGCTGTTATCGTTAATCAGACTTCAAGTATCTATGAAACTAAATTAATAGGTTTATTCAAATAATTATATTGTACTCTATTTGTCTCTTTAATTATCATTACTATTATTATTTATTATTTTTATTTAAAAAATACCGAATATTACAAATCTTTCTTTAGAAAATTGAGGACAATAATGTCAAAAAAGCATCCTAAATTTTATTGATAAACTCTTTTATCCATGGACCATTTTTAATAGAGTCTCTCGATCTTCTATAAAAAGTATCAAACCTACACAGATCTAAGGTGTTATTTGGCAATAAGTTTGGGAGACAACTTCTTATGATCAGTGGGGGGACAAGGGAAGGGGAAGGGAAGACCATGTGCATTAAATGTACACTTTTCACAATTTCAAGACAATTTTTCAGAATCTCACTCTAGAGAGAGATAAGAAGAAGGAGGGAAAAAAGAAGGATCGAGAGAAAACCTAATCCCATGAGTTTTTTGAATTTTAAAAAATTAAAAGTGGACTCTTAAGACTTCAAAAGTTAATATAAATTACTATTTTTTACCCTTAATCCCAAACTTCAGCTACACTTTTTTTTTTACCCTTAAATGACTAGCTTTATCGAGTTTTACTAGATATGTCATCGATTCATCTTTACTTGGTTGGAAGGTACGCACTCTGTACCTTATCATTATCCATGTTGAGCGGTAACTCTTGGATTCACCTCATTCTGCGGAAAAAACGGGTGAGGAAGTTACAGGACTGTTCATGAATCTTGGTGATATGTTGTAAGAGGAGACTTCTTTTTCGCAATGGGATGCTTTGGATTTTTCTTTTCTTCACCTTCTTGGCCCAAAAAAATATGAGAAAAAAAAGTAAAGGGATTTTTGCATACATACATATATATCAAATATATTGCGTTTACATATACATCACTAACTCCCACATATTACTTTTAATACTTCTAAAATTTTAGATATGTTACGATTATACTTTCCATCAAAATAACGTGAATTTTAATTAAATATGTCAAAAAGATTTCATAAATCTTGATAACATCAAAAATACGAATGAAAAATTTTAATGAATTTAAAAGTATATATGCGCAAAGTAAGTGAATTTAAGAATTTACATGTAAAACTTTTAAGTCTGAGTTAACGGCACTTTGACGAAGGTATAATCATAGCATATCAAAGATTTTAAAGAAATTAAAAGTAATATATAGAAGTAATAAATAATGACTTATTTGACTCTAAAAAGAAATATATAGAAGTAATATATACAAATACAATGTATTTGAAGAATGTATATACACAAAAACTAAAACATAAATGACTTATTTGACTCTAAAAATGATGAACTTCCATCGTATATCTCAAAGATACATACAAACACAGAGAAAGAGGGCAAGAGGATCCCATTCCTCTTTATCCTGAATTTGGCCTCGTGATTGCAATAAATAATTAAAAAAAAGTCCCTGGCAAGCGGGGAAGCAGACGCTTTTAGATCCCGCTGGCTGGCTTTGTGTCACAAGAAGCAGCCCGCTTTGCTTCCGCCACCCCTCCCCACCCGTATCGGCCATCGGCACCCCCCTTCCTTATCTCACCAGCCTGTTGTCTTTTTTTCTGGGTTTTTTTACATATATATGCTCCTCAAAAATAACATATTTAAACGTACCCTCAATTCTCACATATTATCAGCAATACTCCTGTAATCTTCAAAATGTTACATTCTATATCCCTCAATCTAATGATTTGACATAAATATTCTTAAATTTATTAATATTTTACATATATACCTCTTAATATATTAAGAGGTATATATGTAAAATATTAATAAATTTATTAATATTTATGTCATGATTTATGTAATGTTTCTAACATATTTCGTTAAAATTAACCTAAGTTTGCGGGAGAAGCATAAATAAAATATTTTGAAAATTACCAAGTATTCATAATAATATGTGAGAATCGAGACTATACATGCAATTAAAATATTTTTGAGGAGTATATATATATATGTAAAAAAGTCTCTTTTTTTACACGACCCCCACCACCGTCCTGGCCTCTACCCCCTTTCACGTGATCTGACACGACAGGCGTCGGTCCTCCCCTCGCCCTCTTCTCTACCTTTTTGTCCCTGCCACAGCTGCTACTGCTCGGCATCTCCCCCCTTTCCCTTGTCCACTGCTGTACTCCGATTGGCGACCGGAGTGCTACTGTGGCAGTGCCCTCGCTCGCCCCTCCTGAAATGTTACTTAAGTTAGGTGTTGGATCTCAGTTCGACTATTTCGTTATAGTTTATTATAAATAAGTTTTGATGGGGATATAAAAAAATTTATATTATTTTAAATAAATTTTTAAAATTTAAAATATTTATGTGAAGGATATAAATTAATCTTTATCTTATCATACTAAATCGGGCCTACTCGTACGAGTTGACTCGCATCTGGGCCGATCCGATCTGTTGGCACAGATCAAATTAGATCAGATCGTACCGTCGCATTATACTCAATGACTTATTTTAATTGTGTGATAAATAAAATCACATTTTTGTATGAATTAATAGAATATCTTTTTTAAGATAGAATTTAAATATATTTTTAAGATATCTTTTTCCATAATCTAATTTCAGCCGGATATAATATATTCCACAGTGCTCGGCCCCCTTGGGTGTGAGCTGCACCCAGCTACATGCCCCCACACCTGTGCACTCGTCCCATCCCATGCCTCCTTGCGCTCGCTCCTTCTACTCCCCCTGTGTAAGTAAGGTGTTGGCCCTCTCCTCCTCACTCATGATCACCAGCGCCGCCGCAGCCGCCAAGTAGCCCTCCTGCCTCGGCCACCGACACGCAATGCCGTTGCCACCCCCTTCCCTCCTCTTCCTCCTCCTCTTCCTCTCCTTCTGTTCACCCACACTGGCTGCGACTGCGAGCAACGCCTCCTCCACCGCCCCCCGCGCGGGCTTCTCCTCCGACGCCCTCGCCCTTCTCGCCTTCGGGTCCGCTGCCGACCCCGACGGTCGCCTCCGCTTCAAGGCCACATTCCCCTCCCCCTCCGCCCACTGCGCCTGGCCGGGGGTCCAGTGCGCCTCCGCCGGCGGCCGGGTCACCCGCCTCGTCCTCGAGGGCCTCGGCCTCCGGGGGCGCCTCCCCGCTGCCGCCCTCGGCCGCCTCGACCAGCTCCGCCTCCTCAGCCTCAAGAACAACTCCCTGGCCGGCCCCGTCCCCGGCGGCGACCTCGCCAACCTCACCAACCTCAAGGCCCTCTTCCTCGACCACAACCGCCTCTCCGGCGGCTTCCCCCACGGCCTCCTCCGCCTCCGCCGCCTGCGCACCCTGGACCTCTCGCACAACGCCCTCTCGGGGCCCCTCCCCGCCGCCCTTGCCGACGACCTCGCCCGCCTCTACTGCCTCCGGCTCGAGGCCAACCGCTTCGCCGGCGCCGTGCCCGCCTTCAACCAGACCTCCCTCGCCGTCTTCAACGTCTCCGGCAACGACCTCTCCGGCCCCGTCCCCGCCACGCCCGTGCTCCTCCGCTTCGACCCCTCGGCGTTCGCCGGCAACCCGGGCCTCTGCGGGAAGGCCGTCAGGAGGGAGTGCCAGTACCGCTTCTTCTTCTCCGGCGCCCCTGCCCCGGCGCCGTCCTCGGCGGCGGGGAGGGCTGGCTCTGGCAAGCTGAAGGGGCTCTTCCTGCCGGCCGGGGATCCTTCTTCTTCGGGTTCTTCTTCTTCGGGTTCTTCTTCGGCTTCTGATGTTCAGAGGAGGAGGCGGAGGGTGGCGGCGGGGGTGGGGTTTCTCGGCGGAGCTGTGTTGTTGATTGCTTTGGTTGGTTACCTCGCCGCCGTGAGGAGGAGGCAGAGGGGGGTCTTCGTCCCCCAGAAGATGTCCTCCACCGCCATGGCGGCCAATGCCATGGAGATGTACGCCACCGAGAGCAACACCTGCGGCGGCGGCGAGACCTACAACAACAGCGGCGGGACCTATAACAGCAGCATGAATGGGCATGGCAACGGGGATGCCAACGGGGGAAATGAGCTGGCGGCGGCGGCGGCGGCGATGGCGTCGGAGGAGAAGGTGAGGAAAATGGGGAGAAGCGGCAGCCTGGTGTTCTGCGCGGGGGAGGCGCAGATGTACACGCTGGAGCAGCTGATGCGGGCGTCGGCGGAGATGCTCGGGAGGGGCGGCGCGGCGACGACCTACAAGGCGGTGCTCGCCGGCCGGTTCGTGGTCACCGTGAAGCGGCTGGACGCCGCGCGGCTGGCGGCGACGGGGAAGGAGGCGTTCGAGCGGCACATGGAGGCGGTGGGGCGGCTGCGGCACCCCAACCTGGTGCCCCTCCGGGCCTACTTCCAGGCCAAGGAGGAGCGCCTGCTCGTCTACGACTACCAGCCCAATGGCAGCCTCTTCTCCCTCATCCATGGTGACCACTCTGCTCTCTTCTCCTCTCCCTCTGAGCTTATTAATTCTGATACAAACTGTCCAGTCTAGTTGCCTCCTCCTGGAATTCTTCTGTGGAAGGGAACCAACAAGTTGCATGGAATTCTTCCATGCAACTTTCACTTTTTAGCATGCATTAGCTGACAGCCTTACTTTTGACACTTTTGAAGAATTTTCTTTCTAAAAAAACAACTCTCCTCATCTTCAGATCCTAGTTCAAATTTGCCTGTTCCATTTGATAGGGTCTTGGCCAATTCTTTTTTTTACAGGCTTATGCTTAAAATAATGTTGCACAGGAAACATGATATTCTGTTTATGTACCTTACTCTGTAGCTGTCCTTGCATGTATACAGTCCAGCTGACCACCTATAGTAAAGAATGGAACATGGCCCAAGTTTCAAATTCAAACCAGAACAGAGCAGTAATGGCAGCCTGGTTATCTCATGGGCTTCTGCAGCATAGTCGTAGTCATGCTGGTGTCTCAATTTAACTGGATTGGCTTTAACGTAAATTTACATTTTAAAATCTTACTACTGGGTAGTATCGGCAGAGTGCAGGCAGTATGGTTTGAATTTTTTATATCCTTGTGTTCTGTCCTGCCGATAAGATTGTACCGTCTTGGTGCTGCAATGTGATATTTCTAATAATGTAGCTTTATCTTTTCCCCTGATGAAACAAGTTTGTGAGTGCAGGCTCCAGATCAACAAGGTCCAAATCCCTGCACTGGACTTCATGCCTGAAGATAGCAGAGGACGTTGCGCAGGGCCTTGCCTACATCCACCAAGCTTCACGGCTAGTTCATGGGAACATCAAGTCCTCCAACGTCCTCCTCGGTGGCGACTTTGAAGCTTGCCTCGCGGACAACTGCCTCGCCGTCCTCGTCGAACCGGTCGATGGCGAGGGCGGCTCCGGATACAGGGCACCAGAAACCCGCAGCTCGAACCGGTGGTTGACACCCAAGTCCGACATCTACGCCTTCGGCGTGCTGCTGTTAGAGCTCCTCACTGGGAAGCCGCCACTGCAGCACCCCTTCCTGGTGGCCACCGATTTGCCCGTATGGGTCCGGTCGGCACGGGAAGACGAAGGCGGCGAAGACGAGAGGGTGATGATGCTGCTCGACATTGCGGCCGCTTGCATCCGATCATCACCAGAGAGCAGGCCCACGGCTTGGCAGGTCCTGAAGATGATTCAGGAAGTGAAGGAAGCAGATGCAGGGGACGATGACATGGACGCTACCGCAGGCAACTCGATAGGGCCCAACCCGACGTCGTTGGCCTGAACGTGGCATGGCATCATCACCTTCTTCCCCCCCCGCCTGTTCATAAGTATTAGGGTTTCACTTTGCTCTCCAAACTTTCCCTTTGGCTGCTGCTTGCTCTCACTGCGCGAAGCAGACAGGGCCAGCAGCTGCTGTCATTAGCTGGCTATGGCCGTGTGTGTGTCCAACGTTCATGTAGAAAGGCCCTCGAGATCTGAGGGACGTACAGAGCAAGGACAGATGACAGTCTGTAATGTAACTAAGATCTGATGAGAACAACAACCGCAAACCATGTTGTGCTGTCGCCATCAATCCCAGTGGAAGGATGAAACCTCCAAGTTTGTATCTCTTTGAACTGTTCTTTTCCACTAGCTGAAATTGCTACACTGACGTTTGATTATTACTGGGGTCTTCCGACCATGGTTTACCGTATCGGATCGATTCCGATGGCTCGTACCGGATCAGGACGAGTTTGAGTCGGTACGACTTGACCAAATCTGTACGATTTGGCCATACGAGTCGACACGAGTTGATCCGACTCGTGCTGGATCATGAAAAATTCGAATCGGTCCGACTCTTCAAGTAGACGAACCCGGCTTCCAACTGGTGTGAAGCAGCTTGGTTGGCGCCTTGGACTGTGCTGAGGGAAATTTTCTCACTGTTAAGGAAAGAGGAATGATCAGTGGGTAAATTCATTTTGAGAAAGACAAAAAAGTGTTATAAATGGTGAAGGGATAAAATCCTGGTAAAAGACGAATTATTGGGCAATGGAGGTATATTATTTGTCTCTTTGTAAGATGCTGAACGCCAGGACCACTGTGTGTCATTTCATTTGCTATTGTTGTGATTTTTATATTGATCTTCAGACGGATGGCTAAAAGGTATGAGAAAAACTTTATGAGTAATATTTGCTGTGTCGAGGGTCTTAATTGTACTGATCCTCCGTGTAGTAGGTAAATAAAAAAATTATTTTTTGAATAATTTTTTAAATGGATCCCGAGATGTCTTACATGTTTGTACAAGTTAATCATCGATCGGACGATAAAAAAAATAAATCTGAAAAATAAAAAATCGAATCCCAATTAACAATAAGAAAATTCTCTTAATAGGTCGAGCTTAATAACAATTTTTTATTTTTCAGATTTTTTTTAGATCATCCGATTGAAGATTGACTTGTACATATATATAAGATACTTCGAGATTATTTATCCACTGCACTGAGAGCCAATGTAACTGAGACGCTCGATGCAGTAAGTATTTGTAACTAAATTAGTAAAAGGGCATTTCGAGTGATTGGGCACATCGGCCCACCAGACTTTGTCCTAAACGTAGGTCCCCGAAGTTAAAGATGTAGAGACCATGAACATCACTTATGGTACTGGTTTGGAAAATTCATGCAAATTCCAGATGTATTGTGGGCCACAGTTCTCTCATGGGGAAGATAGTTGAGTTTTTTCTGTGTTTTATAGAGATACATCTTTCAAATACTGTTACTCTACAAAGTATTTGTCATGTCTAAAAATTTACACGTACATTAAATACTTGTCAGATGTAATTATGATCAAAGCTGACTTAGTTACCTCCCTCATGCCGACCAATGACTTGCATTGCAAAATAACTCACTGAGCATTATTAGCAAGTATCGCTCTTTGCGACAAGCTTCTTTTCCAGATGCTCAACCCTCACCTAAGGATGTAAATTGGACAGGCTGGGCTATGTGATAATTAGAGTCTAGTCCAAGTTCAAAATAATCTAACTCAATTTTAATCCAGCTCAAATTCAGTTCAAATTCAGCCCCAATTCAATAATGAGTGGGTTGGGTTAGGCTGGCCCTGTTTATAAATGATTTGTTACAAGTATTCCATTTTTTGTATGAACTATCGTAAAAGTCAACAGTTTAAATTGGCCCAGCCCATTTTCAGCCCAGCTCAGTCCATGTTTAATTAATGTCAACTCAAATTTAACCCAACCCACTTTATATAACTTGGGTCAGCCAAATTTTCTTAAATACGGGCTGAGTTGAGCTGGGCCACGAGCTAGCCCGCCCGGTTGACACCCCTATTCTAGATGCTCAAGTCTCACCCTACGATCAATTCAAATTTGGAAGAGGCTTGCTAATAGCTAGAGATCATCCTTTAGGTCCTCTTTGATTGGAGGATATATAACCTCAAGTTATCTCGTTTTATTTCAAAGTTAACCAAATAGTAGCTTAAGTACATAGGTTAGCTAACCTAGACTATAGGTAGTTAAGCAAGAGTTCACCCGAATAATCTAGAATTTTTTATCCCCAAAAGTATAGTTAATTAAGAGTTGTTTTCATTTTTTGCCTTTGTCCCAATAAAAGTGCCTCACTTCTCAAAGCATATCTTTAGGTCGCTAATGGTAATATAGCTCTATCTATATTTATACTAAAGTATATTTACTTGACTTCAAGTTAACCTATTAGATTAATTCAATAATTATCAAAAAAATTATTATGTATCCCGTGTTATTTAAGATCAAGTTAACCCTAACTTCCATTCAGGTTGCTACTAGAGAGGCATAGTTGATGTCCTATTTGGTTCAACTACTAGTTTTGATATAGCATAGATTCGGATATTTGATATTTTTTTAGGTCTGAAATATTAATACTAAAATTGATACTAGAAGAACACCGAAGAGTGTGGTTGAAGGAGAAAGGAAGAGTTAGGGGCATGAAAGGGAGAGGAGTAGAACTCTTTAGACTCACAAAGATTAAGCTCTAACATTTTTAAATAAATATAGAGACCTGCATAAAATTTATTATAAGAAAAATAATATACTTTATTCATATACAAATATCAAATTTAATAGAATGTAGTCCCACTATTAACAATAATGACAGAATTGATGCAATGTGGTGCCCTACTCGGACATTAAAGCGACTCTTTATTCAACTTTATCTATTTCTTAGCAAAAAAGAAGAAAAGAGGAATAATCCCTTTTTTTTTTTTTTTTGCTTTTGAAAAGGTGGCACAATGGCCAGCTTTACTCAGGAACTTTAATGGAGGAGCTACCACTTCAGCTCTCGTCCAATGGGATAAAGAGAGGCGACTTGAAATTATGTCGGGACCTCTGTTTGACATGTTTGGAAAAGAAAATATTATTTTAAGAAAAATTAGCAAAAAATACAAAAAATTAAATATCTAGTAGGGACAAATATAAATTTAGAATTTCAAAAAAGGACACTCCTCTTAAATCTATGTATGTATAGGGCAATAATATATATATTTTTCTATCTACTACCTAAAATACCCTCAAGTATGTTCCAAATAAATTATCATAAATTTTATAATTATAAAAAATTTATAATCTCAAATTAATGAACAAAATCAAATTATGAATAATTATGGATATGATTATACTTATTTTGTGTATTCTTATGAATAAAATTCAAAAGTAATGTCATTGATTATTATTTTAACATATTTGTCCTTCTGTTAATTACAGAAATTAAACTTTCACTTCTAAACTAATTAAGTAAATGTGCTATCGTGCTTGTTGGTTCTTGAGAAATCATGTCATCTCATTAACGCATAATATTATATATAGTATTTATTTATGTAAATAAGCATCTTTCTTTTAATTAGCAAGTCTAAGAATTAGAGGCCAATTAGTTGAGTGATGATAACCACCTACACATAATGATGGAAACACAAGTGTACCTATAGTCATCACAACAGGGTACTACAAAGTATTCTCATATTAATAACCACATTGAAGTACAAAGACATGATCGGACAAGTCTTGTCCAAATGGGTAAATTTCTTTCCCTTGATCTCATCCATTAATTAACAAACAAGTTCCTAATATTTCTCTAATTCAAGGATGTCTAGACTTTTAGGCTCAATTTATGTCACCCCTCATGAAACTTCTCATCGTCCTCACTAGCTACCATTTTTCCAAATTTCTATGAACTTCAATTTTGTAAATTCTGAAGAGCACCAATGTGGTTGGGATTTTCAGTCATTATCTCCTTAAACTCAAAAAAAATTACGACTAGATTTAAAGTATGAGACCTGCGTATGATATGTATTTCATCTCCTTAAGATTCTCAAGATTTAAATTTTACTGGTCATCATTAGTGTGACCTTAGTTATTCCTACAATACGAGAAGCTACAAAATCATGGCTGCCTCACGGAGGAAGAGAATTTAGAAAAGAAGAAAGACTTTCATGGGTTAAAGTCCCATAAAGTAAATTTTACATAAGACTAAAAAGTATAAAACATTCCCTGGTTGGGTAGAAAAAATTAAATTTGCATGATCATGAATGATGCTAGATTCATTTATCTAAGGTATCTAAAGGAGATCGTGTACTTTGAACAAACAAGTAAATTAGCAAAGAATTTGACTGTCACAAGTATATTGGCACATATTTTCAAAAGAAGCATTAGTAAAACTTATAAACACACCTTTCACCATCACGTTTAAATTCTCTATACTGTGTGGAAGGAGATGGCCAGCAAATAGAATGGTAAAACTTAAGACATGGATGGAGAGATGGTCAGCGGCGGATGCAGAAAGTTTGTCCAGTGAGTTCACTCCGACGTTAGGTCATAAACATGGCTTGGTCAATGAGGTCTTGGGATAAGTCATACGGAGTCCCTAGTTGGGTCAGTGGGATCCTAAGGTGGGTTAGTGGAGTTCCGAATTAGACTGCTTTATATTAGGCCAATGGATTTAACAAAATCTAACTACTGAATGAATACTAGATCCACCACTGGAGATGGTCATCATCATTCATGCCCATGAAGGATAAATAGACGCTTCACTAGGCAAATGACTACACGCTTGAAGCATGCAGGACCTATGAGACATGTGCATGTTCAACAATATCCCCTCAAATGTCCCAATACAATCCTCTTTCTCTTCCACACTTCTTTCTAATGGATATTGTTATGTTTTCTACCTAATCACAGCATGTTTTGTGACTCCTATTTTGAAACAAACATGGAGTGAATGAAAGGAAAAGCCGTTCAGCATAACAAAGGGGCAATGTTAAGCATATTTCATGGCCTCGTAAACTGGAGATATTACTTAACTATTATGTAAACATTCATATACAATCCTTGTATAGCAAATGATAGTGTCATAATTCCTTAGTATGGTTACTACTACATCTAATTTCAAGAAAACTCAACAAGCCTACAGTATATGCCTAAATCCATTGTTCATGGACTCTTCAAAACAAGAGTAGGAATCAAAATAAATTGGGGGCAATGTGAGACATTGTTATGAAGTGGATAGGGAAAACAGAATTAAATGTGTGGTGGATGAAAAGGAAAAAGACCAATGAAAAAGGAAAAAAATTGTCCCTTCTTATATCTAGACTAGTTAAATGAACACACTACATTCTTGAGAAAAGTGTTCTTTAATAATGTTGAATATAGTAAATGTTTAGTAGATCTTATGTAATATATATGTAGTGATTAATTTTCATGAATTATTATCTATAAAATTATCTCATCCCAAGTTCTAATTTGGGTTTCACCTCCTACATTGTAATTTGCAGAGTTAGAGATAATGCAGCTAAAATTTGGGACACTCAAGGTTTAACTCCAAATAATTACATTTTAGTTGCCTCTCCCTTCCCCATTATAGGCTTTTTTCATTGATACAGATTGCGACGTAACTTTAAAAATTGTTCCTGTTAAGAAAGTTTTCTAGCCTCCAATAAAAAATAGGTGAAGGTGAACAAATATTTAACTAAAACAAAGAAAAGTAAAATTAAAATTAAAGCATTGATCACGATAGAGTGACAGCTCCTAAAAGTTCAACTATACAAAAGTACAAGACTAACACCAAGATCAAGATGGTGTGCCTACTACTCCCTCAACAACAATAAAAGGGAGATCACATTCTTTGTTATCCAAATGACAAAATTGTTTACGCTCATCCATAAAATCTAGCACAAATAAATGAAGCTACTTTGTATGGAATTCTAGACTTCATCTGAAGATCTTGCATTTCTCTCTATCTATATATCCCACAGAGTGATTTTAAAATATACATCAAGTATGTGAAACAATAGTCTAAGAAGCACCTAGACAAAGTTATGTACAGGATTGATGTTTGTTAATGATAATAATGAATGATGCATTTTTGTATCCTTCAAGGATTTGTCTAATAAATCACAATGGATGTATATATTACTTATAAACTTCATTTTTTCTAACCAAGATTCACAACTTACCTCCTTTAATTTTTCACCTTTTTTCGTATGCTAAACTTGTTTTTAAATGAACACGTCCATTTTAATAATTTTTTTTAAAGAGATGTGATATTTCTTCTATATAACAATTTAACAAATAATTAGGAAAAATAGAAGTTAAACTACTTGCCGATTCTTCAGAACAAAGCAAAAACAGACTGAAATTCATAAGAAGAAAGATTCAACAAGCAAGAAAAAGGAAAGAGAGGAATTCGAACCCTCGATAGTTCTTTGTTCTCATTATTTTGCTATCCATGTTCGGGTGACAACATTAAAAGGTCTTGGATTTAGCTAATCTACCTGTAGTGTGATATCAACATCTTATCTCTTGTGAGTTTTGAAAATGAAAGAAATAAGAGGGAGACCTCATGAAGTTTTTAGGTTCACAATATACAATAGTTGAAGGGATTGAGCCAGTCATTTATTCTTGATATTCATATAAATCCAAAATTTGGACAATATATTAGTGGGAAGGCCTTCATCATCAAAAGTATAGATACAAAACTAGACAAGACTCACAACTCCTCAAGCACAACCTGAATTCAAGTATGAAGAAAAGGGATGTACCCATGCAAAGAATTCCCTCGTAGATCCCTGCACAAAAGCACACAGATCCCTACACATAAGCATAACAATATCACATCTCAAAAAGAAAAAAAAAAGGCTATAGGAAGGCAGAAAAGTTAAAACAACACTAGTGGGATATTAATTTAAAGCAGTAATAATGAGAAACACGAAGGAAGAGTACATGTACTTAATTAAGGAGGCACAATCCTCAATCTGGCATGAAATTTTCCTTGTAAAATGGTTTCTTTAGCTTCAAATCTCTGTTTAGGCGACAAAGAATAGAACAACATGCAAATATAAGTGGAGAAGTGCCTACTTTGAACAACTTATAGATAAATGCATTAAAAACGTGTAGAGAATGGAGTATATATACTGCAAGGTCATGAGATTCCCAAACACTAGAGATCTCCCAAGATCTCCCAGTCCATGATCAAATTGGAAAGGTTTATGCAGCACCCACAAAATTTTCTCATGTACATGTAGATGGAGTAAAGCGTGTGTGCAGGGATGTTCACGGTTTGGTTTGATTTAATTTGTTGATAAAATTTTAGAAATCAAATTAAATCGAAATGGAGAGTAAAACTAAACCAAACCGAACTACAAAACTTAATGGCAACCCAAAAGATATTATCTATAGATAATTTGGGACTTTGTACCTTGTAATTTACATACGCACTTAGTCTAAGAATTTAACACTTATATTATGCTTTTTTAACTTAGCTTGATTTATTCGGGTTGATTTGATTTATGAAGAAGGAAAACCAAAACAAACCAAACTTCTTAATTCGGTTTCATTTCAACCTAAATAGAAAATTTTATAAGTTCGAATTGAACCAAACCAAATCAAATTAGCTGGCTTGGTTTTGTTTTTTGGTTTAAAAGCTGTTACGAATAGTGAATTGAAGGAAGCATATACTGCTCTATTGTATTGAACCTTGATATATACAAGTACAAGATCCCATAATAGGGCAAGAGGCCCATAATAGGGCAAGAAGCCAGCATGCTTACCAATATGTACATACTAAATCTAGAGCATACTAAATCTAAAGCTAGACCTACTGTATATACATCAACACCCCCCCTCAAACTCACGGTGGATCATGAACCGAGAGTTTGCTAACCAATGCACGAAAACGTGGACTAGGCTGTGATTTCGTGAAAAGATCAGCAAGTTGTGCGGTTGTCGAAATATAAGGGAGAGACAGATCGCCTGAAAGATAGTGCTGACGAACAAAGTGACAATCAATTTCAATATGCTTCGTCCGCTCATGGAAGACAGGATTGCTGGCAATCTGAAGAGCACTCTGATTATCACAGTAGAGAGGAGTCGGAGTGGTAAGAGCAATCCCAAAATCGCGAAGAAGACGTCGAAGCCAAATAACCTCAGCAGATGTGTCAGCCATAGCACGATACTCTGCTTCAGTACTAGAGCGAGAGACAACTGCTTGTTTCTTGCTCCGCCAGGAGATGAGAGAAGAACCCAAGAAAATGCAGAACCCAGTGGTAGAGCGGCGATCAGTAGGATCCCCAGCCCAATCAGCATCAGTGTAGGCACGGAGCTCTAAGGAGGAAGTAGAAGACAACAGAAGCGAGCGACGAATAGTGCTACGCAGGTATCTGAGTACTCGAAGAAGAGCCGCATAGTGAACAGAAGTAGGCGCACTGACAAACTGACTCAAGACATGCACAGCATGGGCGATGTCAGGACGTGAAATAGTAAGATAAACCATGGCACCAACTAGCTGACGATAGCGCGTGGGATCGTCCAGAGGAACACCATCAGTCGGGCGAAGCTTAACATGTAGTTCCATGGGAGTGTCTATCGAGCGAGTGTCAGAGAGAGAGGCTCGCTGAAGAATATCTGCAATATACTTCTGCTGGGAGAGTAAGTAACCCCGAGAGGAATATGCAACCTCAAGACCAAGAAAGTAACGAAGGAACCCCAAATCCTTCATATCAAACTGCTGCTGAAGATGAGACTTGAGGGAAGCAATGGCAGTCGAGTCATCGCCAGTGATGATCATGTCATCTACATAGAGAAGTAGGATGGCGCGACCATTAGGAGAATCACGAACGAAGAGGGCATAATCTTCAGCGCTCTCCTGAAAACCAATCTCAAGAACTGCTCGCCGAAAACGCTCAAACCAAGCACGAGGTGCCTGCTTGAGCCCATAGATGGCCTTGCGGAGACGGCAAACATAACCAGGCGGAGCGGAAAGACCAGGAGGGGACTGCATATAGACCTCTTCTGTGAGATCGCCATGGAGAAAGGCATTCTTCACATCAAGCTGATAGAGAGGCCAACGACGAACTGCGGCAACAGCAAGTAAGGTGCGAACAGTAGTCATCTTTGCCACAGGTGCAAAAGTCTCCTCATAATCAATGCCATACTCTTGAGTGAAACCACGTGCCACAAGCCGTGCCTTATGGCGCTCGATAGAACCATCAGCCTTAGTCTTGATCTTGTATATCCACTTACAACTGACAGGAGAGACACCAGAAGGAAGTGGTACAAGATCCCATGTATGGGTCTGCTGAAGTGCCTGAATCTCCTCCTGCATAGCCTGACGCCATTCTGGTAACTGAATAGCCTGTCTGAAACTCTGAGGCTCTTGATGAGTGTGAATAGCTGTAAGAAAGGCGGAAAACTGAGGATAATAAAAGTCAGTAGGATCATAGCCAAGTCTGTCAGGAGGGCGGTGAGGGCGCTGCGGGTAGCGTCGAGGAGGATCCACAGCCGGCAGAGGAGGAGTAGGAGCAGGAGCGGCATCAACTGAAGAACCTGAAGAATCTTCCAAGGCGGGAGCACGGTGACTAGAGACTGGAGAAATAGGAGACACAGGAGAGGAGGTGGGCAGCGGAGCCATAGAGGAGGATGATGGCTCGAGCTCCAATAAAGATGTGGAAGTGGGAGGGTCAGCGGAGGGTAGAAGACCCGGAAGACCAGGAACAATAGAGGAAGTGGAAGAGGGATCATGATCATGCATGAAGGAGAGATCCTGGGAGTTAGTGGAGAAGAAAGGAATATGCTCAAGAAAAGTGACATGACGAGAGATACGAAGACGACGAGCAGTAGGATCATAGCAGCGATACCCAAGGTGCTCTGTGCTGTAGCCAAGGAGGACACACTTAACAGCTCGAGGTGAGAGTTTAGTGCGTTCGTGAGAAGGCAACAGAACAAAACATGTACAACCAAAAGTACGAAGTCGGCCGTAGTCGGGAGGGGCAGAGTAAAGACGCTCATAAGGTGTGCCACCCGACAGGACAGAAGATGGTGTGATATTAATGAGAAACACAGATGTGAGAACAGCTTCGGCCCAAAAGGTACGGGGCATAGAGGCACAAAGGAGAAGAGTGCGAGAAGTGTCAAGGATGTGACGATGTTTGCGTTCAGCAAGACCATTCTGTTGAGGTGTATAAGGGCAAGAGAGCTGAGGAAGTGTGCCATGGGATGCCAGAAGCGAACGAAAATCTGAAGAAAGGTACTCACGAGCACCATCAGTTCTGAGAACTTTAATACGACAATGAAAATGTGTGGACACCATCTCAGTGAACTGGCGATAAATGGAGAGAAGATCCGACCGCTTGTGAAGTAGGTAAACCCAAGTAAAACGCGTACAATCATCCACAAAACTGACGTAATACAAGAAGCCAGTCATAGACGGGATAGGAGAAGGACCCCAAATATCAGAATGAACTAAATCAAAAGGATGAGTGGAGACAGACTCATGGGAATAAAAAGGAAGAGCTGTATGTTTAGCAAGTTTACAACCTTCACAATGAGATAAAGAAAAAGACGGGCTAGGACCTAAGACACCAGACTGAAAAAGAGATCGAAGACGAGCTGCAGATGGATGACCCAAGCGACGATGCCACAGATCGACAGAAGTAGAAGGACAGCCTGGAGAAGATGACGCAGTAAGTGCAGACCGAGGAAGATGCAACGAGTCCAAGCAGTAGAGGCCACCCTTTCTATGACCTGTTCCAATCCTCTGGCCGGTACGTAGATCCTGCACATCACAAGAAGAGGAAGTGAATGAAATACGATATCCTGAATCAGCTAGGCTACTAACAGAAACAAGATTCATATATAGATGAGGAACATGAAGAACAGAGGAGAGGGTGAGATGACCAGAGGGGTCAGAGGCAGTAGTAATGGAGCCACACTTGGAGACAGAGAGAGGGGTACCATCTGCAGTATGGATCCGGAGGTGTGGTGGAACAGGAGAACAATTAACAAGAATAGAATCATTAGAGGTCATGTGATGGGAAGCCCCAGAGTCTAAGATCCAGTTTGAAACAGTACCAGTGGCGGCAGACAGAGCGGAAGGTTCAGAAAAGAAACCAGCGGTCTGGAGAAGCTGCTGAATCTGTTGTATCTGTCCAGCAAGTTGCGTCACGTCAAGAGAACTTCCTTGAGAAGGTAATCCAGACGGAGTTGTAGGCGACGGGACAGAAGGAGGCGACTCCGCCACAGCAGCAGTGGGGCGAGACGGACGTTGACGACGCTGAAGCTTCCGACATTGATCAATAGTGTGGCCACGGTTGCGACAGTATTTGCAGAAAAGATTCGCTGGTGTGCTAACTGAGTCACCAAGGTGTGATGAAGAATCCATGCTACGTGAGTGCGTCGGAGTGGCAAGTAGCGGAGAAAATTTGGAAGACTCCGATGAGCGAGACCGCAATGCAGCAGCGAGAACAGTTTCAGATGGAATGCCAGACGTCCCCAGGGCTCGCAGTCGTGTTTCTTCTGCAATAAGCTCAGTAAGAGCATCATCCAGACTCGGCAGAGGGGATCGATGTAGAAGCTGAGCACGAAGTGCCTCGTACTCAGGACGAAGACGCATCAGAAAGTGATAGAGATGCTGTCGATCCCGTTGAAGACTGCAAGAACACGTGGAAATACGACCAGAAATATGCATAGCATCCAATTCTGACCAAATACGTCGAAGACGAGTGAAGAACTCCTGAATTGACTGTTCACCCTGACGAATACTGTCAAGCTCACTACGAAGCTGATACTCTCGAGCACCACTAGACTGAATATAACGTCTGGCAAGATAAGTCCATTGTGCTCGAGAAGTAGTAAAATCCAAAAGATCCAGACGAATGGAAAGATCAACCGAACGAAAGATATAACCCATGACAACCTCATCATTATCTTTCCAAATCTGAATAAAAGAAACAGTAGTACCTTTTTCTGCCGATGACTCAATTTCAACTGTCGGATACAGAATAGTCCCATCAACATATCCCCATAACTTAGCAGTACGAAGATTAGATCGGACAGTAGCAGCCCATACAGCATAATTATTGGCATCCTTTAACTGAAGATCCATTTTTGGAATATCCGACGCAGAAATAGAACTTAACAAAGCCATGGCAAACAAAGAAGGTGAACGCTACCTTAAACACCGATTGGTGACCGGATCCACCGGGGGGGCTTCGCAAGGGAGTGACCGGATCCTCCTCCAACAACCTTGCTGCGTTGGGAGCTGCCTGGCCCCGAGGGGCGCTGCTGTGGTAGTCGGTGGGAGACCTTCTCCGGGCGGGTGCAGGCGGCAGTAGACCTGGCGCGAGGAGGAGACTGCCGGATCTGAGCAACGAGCTGGGCGGGGAGGAGCACACTGCCGGACCCGCGGGCAACGCGAACCAGACTAGGCGGGGAGGAGCAGACGGCCGGATCCGCGAGCAAAGCGAACCGGACTCCTGCTGCAGGTCGGAGCAGGTTGCAGGAAGGCTGCGAACTGGGCAGGAGCGGACTGCCGCGAATCCGGGCGGAAAACGACGCCGGCCGAAACTGGGCTGCGGGGAGGAGGAGACTGCCGCGAACTGGGCAGGAAACGCCGCCTGCCAAAAAACCGCGACTGGAGCAGCGCTGACGAACGGCGGCGGACGGTAGCAGCACGAGCAGGCTCAAGAAAACCGAAGGCAAACGTTCGGCTCTGATACCATGTTACGAATAGTGAATTGAAGGAAGCATATACTGCTCTATTGTATTGAACCTTAATATATACAAGTACAAGATCCCATAATAGGGCAAGAGGCCCATAATAGGGCAAGAAACCAGCATGCTTACCAATATGTACATACTAAATCTAGAGCATACTAAATCTAAAGCTAGACCTACTGTATATACATCAACAAAAGCGAATAGTGAACACAGAGAGAGAGAGAGAGAGAGAGAGAGAGAGAGAGAGAGAGGCCGACCTTCCTGTGTAAATTTATATGCCAGAGAGGAAAGGTGTGTAATATTGGACAATGGTGTTGTCGTTTTTGAGCCGTTAATCTATGTGCAGTTCTTAGATAAAAGAAAAAAGAAGGATGTAAACTAGTAACCATCCACAATCAGATACATAAATGTTAGAAAGTGAGAAATACATATTCTCATTTTGAAGTAAAACTATAAAGAACATATAACAAAAGAAAAAAAAAAACTCTGATTCTCTCTGAGAAAGACAACTGCACTAGGAAACACACATATCTGAACTTTTATGTATCAACATGAGAAATCTAGACACTAAAACCGCATTAAAAACACTCCCTACAAATAGATGTGCCTCTCACAGGCAAATCAAGTAAGCCACATGGTTTCAGCAAAAACCATCTGATCAAAACAACACTACGATAAACCTTGAAAACCATCACAGATTCTGACCATATAATTGGAAAGACTGGAGGAGTAGGAAGAAGAAAGAAGTCACCTTGGGCAGGATTTGGGACCTGATGGATGGGGCCGTATGGGTTTCTTGCATATATGCCCCTCAAATATATTTTATTTGCATGTATACTCCTAACTCACATATATTGTCATCAATAGTCCTGAAATCTTCAAAATGTTGCATTTATACTTCTTCTGTTAAACTTAGATGAATTTCAACGAAATATGTCAAAAGTATTGTATAAATCATGATATCATCGGAGGTGTCGGAGATACATAATGCAAGATTTTAGTGAATTGAGGGGTATATATGTAAGATATTAGTAAATTTAAGATTATTCATGCAAAATCATTAGATTCAGGGGTATAAGTGCAATTTTCTAAAAATTTCAAGAATATTAATGACAAATATGGTGTATTTGAGGGGTATATATGCAAAAACCCCTTTGTTTTTTTCATCCTAAAATTCTCCTTTCCTACTACCTAAAATACTCCTTTCCTACTAGATGAAAGATGATTAGGTGGACAAATCAGGTTTTCCGTGTAGATCATGTTGGAGAGAAGGGTCTATAGAAGAAGAATGTAGAGACAAACAGAAGGTGAAAAAAAAATCAAACAGAAGGTTAAAGAATCAAAGTCATGCTTCTAATAGGTTATAGATTTTACCAAATGAGATCTTTTATGGGCTGTTTGGTTGTACCATAATTAAGTTCTTATACAATATCACAATAAAAAATAATGATAAAGTAAATTTCATGACAATTCTTTAAATTGGAAGATGTTCAATTATCGTGTTTGACAAGGATGCAATAATTTTTAAAAATTACAATCACCTGTGTAATATTGTCTTTAAATTGATAGTAAATATTTCAAGAATAATGGTGAAGGGAAGATCTTTGCATCAACTCCTGAACGAAACAGTAGAGAATGTCATGCCCACTAAAATAAGATACTATCAAAACACAGAATAAAAGAAACAAAAAGGAACCCAAGAATACACTCTAACCATAGAACATGAAACAACAACATAAAAATCTTGTTAGATCTAAATGCATCAGAAGTAAATTTTAAGAAGATTTATTCATGGCAAAAAAAAATCATCAGAGGTAGATTTTAAGAAGATTTATTCGTGGCAAAAGAAATCATTTTCGTAATTTGTCATTCTAAATCATTTTTATTTGTTTTCTACCCATTGCATAGCTAGGCGGTCCAGTGACTAGGCTAATGACAAAGGAAGACTTCGTGCACCTAATGATTTGCTACTCACTAGGTTTTATTACTTGTGTTGAATCAAGATTTCACGAGAGAAACTTTAGACTTTGAGTGCCACTTTGATCGGAGAATAGGAGAAGAATAAGGACGAATAAGGAGAGAATAAACTTAGTTTAACTTTAACAAGCGGAATGGCTTATACTGGTGCAGAATAGTTTATTCGGAGAATAGCTTCAATTTGATTGCAGAATAGGTTAATCCGGAATTACTTATTTGGAATAGCGTATACTAGAATAAGAGATGTTTAGCTTTGATAATTCTGTGGGACCCATTGGCGGAATAAGAAGGATAAGTAATTCTTAAGTCTAGGGTCGAATTGCTTATTCTCCTTATTCTCCGAATAGGCTATTCTGCACCGGTATAAGTCATTTTGCTTGTCAAAACTAAATTAAGTTTATTCCCTTTTATTCTTCTTTATTCTTCTCCTATTCTCCAATCAAAGTGGCGCAAAAGAATAAGCCATCCCACCTTAGACTCAAGAATTGCTTATTCTTTTTATTCGGTCAGCGGGTCCCACGAAACTATCAAACCGAAATACTTCTTATTCTAGTATACGTTATTCCGTCTGTGCATCCCACGTAATAACTTATCCTCCAAAGAGTTGTTTGCATTCCCTTTATAATGTGCACAGAACTTTAATTTGGACTTTACGAGATAGAGTGGTGTCAGTGACAATGGTACGAGATCTTTTGAAATATGACATTTTCGATGCATGAATCTTCCTTTATAAATGAACATATGTATGTGACATTTTTTTACCTGCAAGGAATATATGAATTACTAAGTTATTTCTTATTAGAAAGCGTGAGGGTGCTAATGTTCCGAGGAATGGAGGTGTTACCACAGCTTACAAGATATTTACCTAGGATTATTAAAAGTGAAGCAAAAACTATTTACCTAGGAATAATAGGAAATGAGATTAAAAGAATTACTACACTTGTTAATCATGGGTAAAAGTCTAAAATATGTGGCCACAAAATGGCATTAGCTACAGTTCTCGTACTTTTCCCACGATTCATTAACCACAGCTATGTCCTTGTCTAAAGCACACAGATGCCCACCGTAGGTGTAGAGACCTACGGTTGAGAACCGTAATGCCCCCCTTTTCTAGATATGGTCAGCATGACAAAATTGTACCTAATGAACCTGTGAATAATGAGTAACATGTGTTGCATTGAACCCTAGTGCTGCACTGAGGTTCAGTGCAGTGGGTTAAAATAAAAAGAAATTAATTTTTCAATTTTTCTTTAGATAGGTTCTAAGGTGTCTTATACGTCCGTATAAGTCAATCTTCGGTCATATAACTTTAAAAAAAATTAAAAAAATCAAAAATTATTATTAGAATCAATTCATAAAGGCAACTTTACTGTTCATGGAAGTTCGCTTTTTGATTTTTTTGATTTTTTTTTAAAACATCTTGAGACTCATCTGATGAAAAAATTTAAAATATATATATATATATATATATATATATATATTTTTTTTTTTTATTATTTTAACCCACTGCATTGAACCTCAACCTCGGTAAAACACTGTGGCCAATGCAGGAAGTAGTACGCAAGAATAATACATAAGCTGACGTAATGATTCAACCCTAATGTGCCTAATGGCCTCCACCTGATGTGAAATGCATTTAAAAATGTTTGTCATAATGATAGCATGCATTTATCGTCTCCTATTATTGTTTATTTTTTATCTTTCTACTTCGACTTCCTTTTTTCTTATCTCTTGAAAAAAAGATTTTCCTCTTTATCCTCATTCTTCAAAGAATGGATCTTTATCAGCACCATTTTTATGACTTGTGAATTAGCTCTGTGACACTTCAATAATGGACTGCTTCTCCTAATCGACAATGGCAGCAACATAAGCACCATGCTGCGGCTATACACTATTGATCAAAAGCCTCCTAATTGAGGTTGACATTAGGGATCTTGTTCTCTAGATCTAGGACGGACGAAGCACTTCAAAATAAAAGAGTTCATAATACTCCAATTCTTTATTTTTATCCCCTCAACGATTTCATTTTTTTCTTTAGGATAAATTTTGAAGCATCTTCTATTCCTCTCTTGAAGCCTTCGTATCATCAATCCACATAAGCATGTCATCATCTACTGAACATTCTTTAAGCACAAATAGTGCTCTTCTGACCTTGGTCTTCTGTAGTGGTGGATCTAGCATTCATCCAGGATTTTGAAAAATTTATTGGTCTAATCTAAAGTAGCCTAGTTTAAGACTTCACTGACCTAGCTTAGGACTTCACTGGTCTAACCCAAGACCACATATGACTTAGCTCAAGGTCCCACTGATCCAGTCATACTTATGACTTAATGTCCGAGTAATCTTACTGAACAAAATTTATGCGTCCGCCACTGGTCTTTTACACTGCATAATTATATATAAACACAAAATGAGAATCCCAATCAAATTATAGCTGTATTAATCAAACTCTAATAATTTGACTCTATGCTAAACCCGTATCAGAGTCAAGTTCGTGGGTGTTGTTGGGCCAATATCAAGTCTTGCTAAACTGACCGGCCGGTATTCACATTCTCCACTGGCCAAAAAAATGGTGTTCACATTCTCCAGTATCCCATGTCATCTTCAGCTGCCCATGGCCCAGTCGAGCTTTCACTTCAACTCTTCTTAATTTGAATCCTTTCAGGATGTGACTATCGCTCTCATGTAACTATATCTTACCAACAAGGCAGCTGCAAGACTTGAATGCCTGTCTAGATCCCTTTTCTAGTCTAAGCTGGTTGATACTGTTTTCTTCTTATATAGCTAGGTGAAGCTAATTAATTTCAGTAGGTTAATTAACCGAAAAGCATGCGACAATCAATTTGCATGTTCTTTCGTCATATAAATTCGACGGTGCCACTTTGATTGGAGAATATGAGAAGAACAAAATATTTTATTCTTAAAATAAAGTTAATTCT
Organism: Zantedeschia hybrid cultivar; assembly: GCA_030544215.1. Taxonomy (NCBI): domain Eukaryota; kingdom Viridiplantae; phylum Streptophyta; class Magnoliopsida; order Alismatales; family Araceae; genus Zantedeschia; species Zantedeschia hybrid cultivar. The sequence continues at coordinate 4,121,098 of JARZZO010000013.1, read as the reverse complement.
AATTTGACGGAGAGAATGACTTATATCGCGTCAGAATTTCTTATACCAGAATAAGGACAATAAGATATTCCACTTTAGATCTAAGAATTGCTTATTCTTCTTATTATGTGAATGGGCCCCACAAAATTATCAAATCGAAACACTCCTTATTCTAATATACGTTGTTCCGAACAAATAATTCTGAATAACTTATTTTGCAATCAAAGTGGGGCAAAGAAATTCCGACAGGATCTTGTAGCAAATATTTTCAAAAGGGTGCAGGATAAAAGAGCTATAGTTTGAGGCTTTTTTTTCCAAATGACTCCCTAAACCCTAAACGCCAATCTCATATATGAAAAAAATCGCCCTGCGGTATGCACATATATATATATATGCAGAAAATCTGCTAAACTTTTTTTTTAATTGTGAAATAAACTCTAATTGCTAAGTAATTTGAGTGACAGTAAATGAGACGATAGAGAATTCCCTATGTAATGATTATTATAAAGTTTGGACATATACATATTTTACAAGAAGTTTTTTGTTTGATCGTAGTCGATTCTTTATGTATATAATGATTATATGTGTGGTGTTTTTTGCATATACATATTTTACAGTAGGTTTCTGTGTATGTGAGATGCTTTAGGGAGTTAGTTGCAAAAATTCTTTTAGTTTAATATCCCTCCGATCGAAGAAAATAGATAAAAAAAATTTAGAGTATTTTAAGCAAGCTTTAGAGGTTCGTCAGCTACAAGAACCGTACAGTGTAAGATTTTATGTGGTGTAGGAATACCGATTGGTGAAGATAGCGTAGGTCAGTTCTGTCCTTACTCTCCCATATTTTTTGAAGATAGCCAGGGACAAGTAAGTGGTTTAGGGCTCATTTGGTGTGCAGTAAAATATTATAAAAACAGTATTTTCCTTACATTTGGGCGTTCTAACTTATGTTACAATATTTTTTACATATTTTAAGTATCATAAATTGCTGTATAAAATCAAAATTTATATTTTACAGTATTTTATGATACTTAACACTCGACTGATGTCAAAAGAATTTATGATAGTAGGCCGATGTCCATAAATTAAGTGTCCTCGGTAAATTAGAAACTTTTATATATCAATAAATTAGGTGTCCTCTGTTAACAATAAATTTTATATGTTCTTTTATTGATTTCAGAAAATTATTATTTTACAATATTTTATGTCAAGCTCAATGATCCCATACATAAATTCATTATTTGATAAGAATATAAGCAAGATGAATGACTAGACAAATATAAATGAAAGAGATGAGCAAACTTTATCTCATCTCAACCAGGCACCAAGCAGCACCTAACAGTCTTAGGGAAAAGAGCAATACATGCTGCAATGCCCCCTGCTGCAGTGTGGGACGTTGCAGCAAATATATGAAAAAAATTAACTTTTTAAATTATTTTAGGTCAGATCTCACATGCTTTACATGTGCATACTGCCCGATCTTCGATCCAAGATTCCAACAATACAAAAAAAATTTAAAAAATAAAAAATCAAACCCCAATGAACAGTAAAAGACATCTTTGATGGGCTCAACTTGATAACATTTTTTATTTTGAAGAATTGTTTTGGTCATTGAATCAGGGATCTGATTGTACAGATCTGTGGAATATATAGAACCCAACCTAAAAAAATTAAAAAAGAAACATAATTTATATTTGTTGCAATGCCCCCACACTATCATTGCTAGGGCCATCCCAAAAAGTATTTGTTACAATAATTGAGGAAGCCCGGTCCAACGTACCTTTCTATGGCATGCCCGTTAATGATCATGAGAATAACTTGCTGCACCATTAGGAGCAATTACGCCATCCGGCGGTGCAGCCAGGTTAATTATTTTTTTTGTGAATTTTTTTTTTGAAACCTCTTTTAACCTGGCTGCACTTGTTATTATAATTATCTTTCACATCCTCAGTTATTTAAAATCCTTGACATGTATACCCCTAACTGTTACATGTTATTAGGCATGTATGCACACCCTTGTATACTCAGTTAGTAGGCATGTATACTCCTAACTGTTGCATGTTATTATAAATATCCTTCGCATCCTCAGTTATATCATTTCAATCAAAATATCATAACTTTTAGATATTTTTGCATAGGCAATATTAAATTTATTATAATTTTGCATATACATACCTACATCGGAATTCATGAATTTTTTTTGACATTTTCTATTATTAGAGTTCACATCATTTCGATGAAAAAATATATTTTCGGTCTTGCTAAAGATTGTAGGAGTATATATAACTATACGTGGGAGTTAAAAAATATATATATATAAACATGAGGATTTATATGGATATATATATATATAACCCAAAAATAAAATGGATGGACTCCTCCCTCATTTTCCACTGCTCGTTCTAGGGGAGCTACTTCACTGGTACATATTATTCATCGTCCAAACAACGGCCCATTTATGGGTCGCGTCGTCACGTGTAAACGGCGATACGGCGTTAAAGTTGAGGACAAGATCTCATAGACCTCGTTACTTGCGCAGACGACCCAGAAACTTTCATCTTTAAGTTTAAGGTTAATTGGGTTTCGATCCCTGTAAAAAGTTCGCATTTGATACTAGTCCATGTATCTTGTGTATTTAAATTTTGGTCTCCGTAAAATTTATGAACAAAATTTATTAATCTTTCCGGTAAATGATCGTTACGTACAAAAGAAGATGCTGAGTATATGTCTATAAGATTCTGTCTAAGTGGATCATTACAGAATAAGTTAAAAAGACTATTCTATCTTCTTTTTTCGATTTGAAACATAATTGTAAAAATATGTTCTAACGACTCCTAAAAAACTTAATAATTATGACAAAGTTCCAATAATGGTAATAAAAAAAATCGTTTGAAAGCATTGAAGATTATAAATTGACCTCTACCCTTCCAAATCAACCTCCAACCCTCTCTCTTCTCTTTTATATTATTATTCACTCTTCCACATCGATCATCTTACTCATCCGATCGGGTGCTGGCCGAATTCGTATGTTTGTTTTTTATGATTACGGGGTGAGAGGAGATCTTTTAATATGATCAAGAAGTATGGACCCACATCATCCACAGGATTCTCACGATCACGACAAGTTACATGTACGGACTCGTAAAATCTCTCTCTCTCTATATATATATATATATCTCTGTTAAAATTTTCTCTCTCTGGATAAAAGGTAACATCCCCCATGCCACTAATTAACAACTCGTAGTAATTCTTTATTTATCTTTACCTTTTATAGACATTTAAGTTAGTTAACACACGACCGTTGAGAATGACAATCCGGTGTTTTTATTTAAAAAAATAGTTTTGAATTTTCTTTTGATCGGCCTCATGGTGTCCTATATGATCGTACATCCGATCTCGGATGGGACGACCAAAAAAAAATGAAAAGTCAAAAATCGTCCCTAAATGATGTTCATTTTGGATTGATTTTTTATTTTTCATCTTTTCTTAAGTCATCCGATTTGAGATAGGACTGTACGACCATGTAAGGAGACTGGATCCGATCCAAAAAATTCAAAAATATATATTTTTTTAAATATAAAAAATACTGACAGCCAGAATAGAACTGCAGCCGGTGCAGTAAGTCATTCTTAATTAGTGACTTTGTTTGCAGAATTACTTATATCAAAATAAGGTTTTTGAGATTTCTAAATCAGAATAAGAGGTATTTTGTTTTGGCAAGTTATTGGTATTCCACCCAGCATAATTCTAAGTGATTTGGTAGAAAGGAGTTGAATAAAGAGTGAAATAAAAAATAGAATTGGAAGAATTAAGGGAACTGAAGGGAATTAGACATTCCAGATAAAATTTAGAGAATTGAGGAAACGAGAAGAATTAGGTATCTCGGTTATTAAACTGGGTTTAAACCCTTATACTCGTTATTCTCGGTCCTATTATGCTAACAAAGTGAGCAATTGAGAATAGACCTACCCTCTTTATTTCTTGGGGGGAACAAGTCAGACAGAACCATATCTTTTTTTATGTCCGTACCATAAATATGTGTACTCCTCAGATAATTAGAAAAATCACCTAAATATCCACGTCCTATAATACTACTACATGGTTAAAGTAAAACCCAAATAGAACCTTCACCGGCTAAGCCCTTTGCATGTAGCCCCCACCAATCACCCAAGCGACCCGCATCCTCTCCCCAGCGTCCAGCATCTGCCCCTCCCCCACCCCCAGCTATGCCCCCCTTCCTCTGCCCTTCTCACTTCTTGTGCTAATCCTCATCTCTGTGTCTCCACCATTCTCCCCCAGCACTCCCACTCCTCCCAGAGCTACAAGAGCAGCAGCTTCTCATCACTAGCAGGAATATATCAGTGCAGGCACTAAGGAACAGTGCAAGCACCACCCCAGCTGCGCACTGGTTAATTTGATCTCTCCATCAGCAGCAGCAGCAGCAGAAGAAGAAGAAGAGGAGGTTAGGAGGAGGAGGAGATGGCCATCCATGCCCTGGCGGCAGTCCTGGTGAAGAGGCCAATCCTCCACCTGCTCTTCCGGCTGTCGCCGCTGCTGTGGCCTTTCAACCTCTACCTGCCCCAGGCGCGTCAGCTGCCGGGGGTGTGCCACACTGTGTGCACCGCCTCCGCGCTGCTCGCCTTCCGCCTCCGCCAGATCGTCGCCGCCCGGGTCCCCCGGTATCGCCGGGCCATCCACCTCCTATGGGACGAGCTGCGCATCGATCAACCTCGCCGCCACCGCCGCCGCCCCAACGAGCTGGACGACAGCAGCATCAGCAGCCTCCTCTCGGTGGCCATCTGAGAGAGGCGCCTCCATTTCACTTAATCCCACTTTCGCTTCACTCCTTGCAGGCTAGCTCTCCCCAATTGTGTAAAGATCTCACCTTGTGGCGGTGCTAGTGCCCTTTTATTATAAGGTATGTTTCTAACAGCATCATCACTGGCAGTAGCTAGCTTGTTGTGGCTCCATCTGTTATCCAAAAGGGAAAGATAAGCCTGCTCGTAATATATATTAGCTACGCTCTACCGTTGAGCTGACAACAACAACAACAACCCAAAAAAGAAGAGAACATGAAAGAAAATTGAAGAAGAGGACCTCCCGAGAAAGATGACTCCGGGAAGTCCATCTAAACTTCAAACACCATATTCCCACAGTCGAGCGTTTCATTCGGACTCATGGCACAAGTTGCAGCATCTTATTCATCTTAACTTTATTCTGTACACAGATTTAAATTTAGGGGTGGTTTGTGTTAGTGTAGAACTTTGTAAATCACCGATTTCAAAATCACCGGTTTCAAAACAAGTGAAATTTGCTTGTTTTAAAATCAAGAAATATTTGTTTGGTTGTTTGTAAAATAGAACAAGAGGAATACTTCAATCTTCTTATTTTAATTTATCTGTAAATCAAAACAAGAGTATTGTACTGTGAAGGAGACATATATGGTCCAAACAAGATTTTATTTTATATTATTCTAAACAACAGCTGAAAACACTGTAAAATAAAATAATTATTTTAAATTACATTATTTTGCGCTAAAATAAACAACTCTTTAATGTGAAGTATGGCATCTATACATGGGTTGTTGGAGCTTAGTTATTTGAAGGGTCATTCTGTTATATATGTATCAAACCAACTTAGACAATATTCTAGCTAGTAGATCCCAATACTGAGATCATCTTGGACACTGTCGGCGATAGTCTCCACAAAGGCACGCAATGGTCCAGAAAAATTTTAATTATAAACCTCTAGTACTGTTCAGATGAGTAGGTGTCTGGTGCTCGATAAATTGGGCATTCTCAGGTACTTGTAAACTGTGTATTATTATACAACTACTGAGTTCTTGCATACAAACAATAACCTAACGCCATCCCTGACGAAATCAGCGGCTACGTGTTGAACTGTACTGATCATTAATAAAGCGGCGTTGCAAGGACGGCGGAAATTTCCCGGAGGCATCCTTTCTGCCGGTGTCCTTCCCACAGGGAGGTACAGCAATGATGGACCAGCGATGCTGCCATAGTAGGGCTGCAAATGAATCAATACGTATGTTATGATCGATGAGAGTTTGACTCGGCTTCTTCGTTAAATTAAGTAAATAAATTTGATCAAAATTTTTAAATTTAATTTATTAAACGACTCAAGTTCGAACACAAGCAAATTTGACTTGATTCTACTAGTAAATAAGTTAAGTTCGTTTAAATCCTCATTAAGAGTTCGTTTTGATACAACTCGTTTATGTACTCATTAATGTTGTTTTAAATACTCATTTAGTTACTCTAATCATGAATAATCTTAATTAATAAGATATTCTAGTATCTTGTAAAGTTTTATATCAGATAGTTAAGGGCGCAAACAACTTACTACTCGTCATAATTTAGTCTGAGTTTATATATTTTAAGTAAAAAAATAAAATAAAATATATCACAGATTCATTGAACTCGCAAGTTACTTGATACTCGGCTCGAGTTCATTTAATATTTAAATGAACAAAACTTGAATAATCATTATAAAAATTCGGGTCAAACTCGAATTAGATTAAAATTAATTGAATGAAACTTGAACACTGTAACCCTATGTGCGTGGTTGTCATTTGTGCTTAATTATCCCCCACCCCAGAAAATGGAGACTAACCATACCCAGTTACGCCTCGCACCTGTGACTGGGATTCTCATTTGGCAATGCCAAAAATTCGATAATGGGTGTGTAAAAGCATTTTGTCACGCAATACTATGCGCGATTTTGTGATAATTTTGGATTCAAAGTATTAATTTCTCTAAATAAATAAAAGCGTCGTTCATGCGAATTTATCCTCAAATTAATAGAATAATATTACTGACTGGTAAAATTTGAACTTTTATCTGACCAACTGCACTACCGTATCTAAGCAAACGAACCACAACTAGTTACCACCTTCGCATATTATACCCCATTGTATCCTATTCTTTGGTCATCAAGAAACTATAATGTCATTTGTAATAGAAAAAAATATTACCTAGACAGGTTGATAAGGTAAGTACGTACGTACTCTGTAAATTCCATATCCTATTATGTATTTTTACAAAGCTTTACATTTTATATTTCATTTGTGTCTCAATTACATTTTGAACGAAATATCCGTCCGGTTATGACAATATCTAAATAAAGCAGACAATTACATAAATCAGCAATACATTTGGAGCTACCTGAGAGAGCTAGCCCTTTATTTCCTCCTCTCTGTCGAAAAAGCTTGTACCATCAGCTCCCTACTTTATGGGGAGTTTCACTTTCCCCTCCTTCATATCATCAAAACTTTCATAATACTAAATTTATCCTCTTGTCTAATTCATATCATCATAGTAAAAGTTGTCAATTTTTGTAAAGAAAATATAATTTTATTACTCCACCTTCTATCTTGCAAGTATGACTATATTGCTTTAAAAGTTAAATTCTTGGAGACCTTATTATTTGGACAAAAGTACTTGTTGCACCGCAGGCAGTGCAACACGCAAAATAAAAAAATCAAAACTTTAAAGTGGGTCTCATAACACTTCACATGTTCATACAATTTGATCTCTGATTGGACAACCTGAAAAAATTCTAAAAAAATCAAAAACTAAGCTCCATTTTATTGGGTTGAGCTCATGGCGGGCCCATTAAGAGTCCTTTTTACTATTCATTGTCAATTTTTTTATTTTTTAAAATTTTTTGAGCCGTCCGGTCATAGATCAAGTTGTACAGATATGTGGATCATGTGGAGCCCACGTTAAAAAATAATTTTTAGTTTTTCGTACTGCACTTGTAATATCCAGACCTTTTGAATCAGGTTGTCGGGTCCTCGATGCGGTGCTTAGTCGGCCAATGGTCTAGTTTACTGAATCTAGGTTCCGTTTTAGGATTGTGTAGGCGGATATTAGTGTCTAATGGGTCCAAGTGATTGGACGCCTTAGGTATTAGGCATCTAATGGGATGGACATTTTGTGAGACCTAGGCATCTGGTCGAGTAAACGCATAAGTTATTGGGCATCCATGGGTTTGACGTCTTTCTCTGTCCGCATATATGGTGTTCTTTCCTTCCTAAGGCAATTTGACATGCCCTTGCACATAGGGAATCGTGCCCCTCGATGTCTCTGCGAGGGCACAAGGGTTTTAAACCCCATTTCCTTCCCTTCTTTTTCCACCTCTTCCCCTCTGAAAGCTTCCTATCCCTCTCACCACCCTCCACTGCCACTACTTCATCACCCCTTCTCCCCCGGCGGCTAACACTAAGGCGAGAAGGCGGCGATGGCAGCAGTGGCCTTGGTGGCTAGGTAGTTTTATTGATAAAATGTCCAAGACGTTGGAGGCATATGGAGTTACGCATCAAGTCGGCTAAGCATCTTGTTAGAAAAATATTCAAAGTCCCAACCTGTGTTTTCATCTGTAAAGATGTCCAAGTGGTTGGACATTTTATCCGAAATGCATCCAGAGGCATGGGCGCCTTGTTTGATAAACATGTACCACTTTAGACATTTTTGCAATAAAGTGCATAAAATCCCTAACAAGGCATGTGTATATGTACATCTAATGTTTATCCACGTTTATAGTTAAACGCTTAAACTCATGCATAGTTGTTAAATACGTTCCTATACACCATTACATGCTTGCCTCATTCTGGGGAGGGAGAGAATGATTTCTTACATTCCACCATGTTGTTTCCCATTTGACTTAGATCCGGAGTGACGACATCGACTAGTAATACACTATGTGCCATTGGGCATGTTGTAATCCTTAAGGACATGGGTCATGGGTTAGCCCCTGCACTTCGGTGCATTTGGGTTCAAGCCAGTTCCCAAGGCCCCCATTTTTTTAGCCTAAGCTCAGATGTAACGACCCGTCACCCTATAATCGGAGATCCAATTACTAAATGGGCATCGAATCATTAAAAATGGGAGCCAAACCAGGATCTCGATAAGTCTGAAAAATAAATGATAAACTAAGATAAATATCCACATCACATCGAATTGTAAAGGAAGTACATAAATTAAAAATTATTACAATTCGACTTGACTCAGCAAATAATTACATACTCCAACTGAAAAGAAATAATTAAGCATACATACCAGAAAATAACAACTACATCGGGACATACCCCGGAACAGTGGCTGCTGGCGTGCAACCCGAGACAACGCTCTTCTAACTACGCCTGCCTGGACCCTCACCTGAAAATCGCAGGGGATGAGTCTCATCGAAAAAGACTTAGTAGGGATCCTTCGATCCCCACCACCCACTCACACACCTACAAATACAATACACAAATACAAGCACTTTAACTAAATAAAGCAGTAAACACAATTCTCAAATTTCAATATAAAACACATGCATTCATAACAGTAATATGCACGACTCTAAAATCACCCTACCACGGAATCCACAACTAGCGTCTCGGCTAAACACACAAGTCATACGGCCGAACGCGAAAAACACCGACCCGCTGAGACCAAACAGCAATCTCTCGGATAGCGTACTGACTACTCCGACCTGACCTGGCTCAAGGTGGTTCTGCTTCCCCCAACACGAGTGACATTCCGAATGTACCACTCCCACACTGGTACTAGTTATACCCCGGGGTACACCAGGTGACCCTCTCTCTAGGAGTCACCCCACCACTCCCACACCGGCGTCGTGTCACTCCCACACCGACACAGGGTGCCTAAGCGCTAACAACTGTCACTCTAGGCCCACGATCGCACAAAATGTAATACGATGCGATCCGATCATGTAGAAGTCATCGTTCTCGAGTATATTTTCAAACATGAATTTATCCAAACTATCTAACAATGTAAACACATTTTAATTATATGCTTTAATGAGATTCTGTCTTGAATCGCGTCGCCCAAAGCCGACGTCATTCAAGACCCCTAAACCGGTTCATGCGAAAACTGGCCTCGGAAGATAGCCTAAAACGCGTCGTGCAAGATAGTCATCTTTTAAAAGGCGTCGCTGTCCCTGGTTGCCTAATCACGACAGAAACATAATCAGGCCTCGGGATGATCCGAATTAAAACGCATCGTGCACAGGGGTTGCCGTTTGAATGGCGTCGCTGTCTCTGGACGCTATTCAATCCAGAGACAGAGTCTGTTATCTGAGATAAATTGCGTCGTGAGTGGAAGCCGCCTTTTAAATAGCATCGTTGTCCCCAGACGCCGTTTAACCCTCACAAACAGGTTCTCCCTCTGCCTCCCCCCAATTCACAAGGTGGGATTTTCTCCCCTAAATAGCACAAAAACGCCATAAAATAAAGGAGTAGGAAAAGAACTCAAATACCCAATAAAAACCCACCATTCTTAATTATGTGATATAAGCATTTTCATCCTGAAAATCCCTTAAATATGTTTGAAAGTGGGAAAACATGGTTTTAAACAAAATAATGCGAGGATCGTCACCCTACCAGTTACTCGAACTCCTCCGAACTCTAAGCCGTCGAACCGCCACGCCACGAGCCGCCGCTAGTACCGCCGTAGACGCCGTTACTCTACCGAGACGTCGGCCGCCGTCCGGAGAGAAATGCGCCGCGGAGGAAATGGTGGTGGTAGTAGTGGAAGTTAGGAGGTTGATGGAGTGGAGGGAGAGGAAGAATGGAGAGAGGAAAGGAAGCAAAAGGGGAGGGGGCACCGGATGGATCAGAGGGAAGAGGGAGGAGAGAGAGAGAAATGGAGAGAATGAGGGAAAGGAGGGAGGGTTCGCGGAGTCAAACCGAAACTAACTAAAACGCATCGTCCAAGGTCGACGCCAATCAGACAACAAGACGGGTCGTACGCTGACATACCAGGGCCGTACTCTGCATGGCGTCGTCCATTCAAGACGCCATTCAGACGATAAGACCGGAACCGTACTCTCGCGGCCCAAAACCAGCCCACGTGGCACAACTTAAAACACGTCCACCTCACCGGAAGCCGTTTGAACCGCGTCGAGCAAGCTCGACGCGAAAAAGAACACAAGCCCCAGCCCCACAAGCGGCCAAACCGAGGGATCCGACCCCGAAACTGACCCGATAACCGGATCCAAAACCTCAATCCTAACACCGGACATCGTGCAAGATAGTGATCTTTTAAAAGGCGTCGCTGTCCCTGGTTGCCTAATCACAACAGAAACAGAATCAGGCCTCGGGATGATCCGAATTAAAACGCATCGTGCACGGGGGTCGCCGTTTGAATGGCATCGCTGTCTCTGGACGCTATTCAATCCAGAGACAGAGTCTGTTATCTGAGATAAATCGTGTCGTGGGTAGAAGCCGCCTTTTAAATAGCATCGTTGTCCCCAGACGCCGTTTAACCCTCACAAACAGGTTCTCCCTCTGCCTCCCCCCAATTCACAAGGTGGGATTTTCTCCTTCAAATAGCACAAAAACGCCATAAAATAAAGGAGTAGGAGAAGAACTCAAATACCCAATAAAAACCCACCATTCCTAATTCTGTGATATAAGCAATTTCATCCCGAAAATCCCTTAAACATGTTTGAAAGTGGGAAAACATGGTTTTAAACAAAATAATGCGAGGATCGTCACCCTACCAGTTACTCGAACTCCTCCGAACTCTAAGCCGTCGAACCGCCACGCCACGAGCCGCCGCTAGTACCGCCGTAGACGCCGTTACTCTACCGAGACGTCGGCCGCCGTCCGGAGAGAAATGCGCCGCGGAGGAAATGGTGGTGGTAGTAGTGGAAGTTAGGAGGTTGATGGAGTGGAGGGAGAGGAAGAATGGAGAGAGGAAAGGAAGCAAAAGGGGAGGGGGCACCGGATGGATCAGAGGGAAGAGGGAGGAGAGAGAGAGAAATGGAGAGAATGAGGGAAAGGAGGGAGGGTTCGCGGAGTCAAACCGAAACTAACTAAAACGCGTCGTCCAAGGTCGACGCCAATCAGACGACAAGACGGGTCGTACGCTGACATACCAGGGCCATACTCTGAATGGCATCGTCCATTCAAGACGTCGTTCAGATGATAAGACCGGAGCCGTACTCCCGCGGCCCAAAACCAGCCCACGTGGCACAACCTAAAACGCGTCCACCTCACCGGACGTCGTTTGAATCGCGTCGAGCTTGCGAGCCCCAGCCCCACAAGAGCCCAAACCGAGAGATCCGATCCCGAAACTGACCTGATAACTGAATCCGAAACCTCAATCCTAACACCGGACATGGAGGAAACTCGACCGTTGGGATCGTAGTTGCTACTGTTTGTGTGCACACATAACTAGGGGCACAGACACCTGTAGATACGCTAATTTTGACGTCATTTCGAGTAAATTTCATATCATATAATAATGCCTCAAAATGGTCTGATATTTAATCATTGATTAATTTTTATTGATCTTTTGAGTGTCAGGTCGAACAGACATGTTTAAGTTAATCAATTAAATTGATTCTAACTCAAATTTCAGTTAAAATATAAAGAAGTCTAAAAGACGTCTACCTATGTGGACGCCATTTAGACTTTGTTCTTATTTTAACGTTTAATTTGAATTTTAATCAGTTGATTAATTAGCTAAATGGCGTCTGTCAGGTACGACGTTTTTTAGGTTTCCTAGGCTATTTCTACTTCTCTTCCGGATGTTTATCCTTATCTTAATTAGTGTAAAAGACGTCTATACATGTGGACGCGTTTTATCTAATACAGATAAAGATAAGTTTTCCCGGATGTTTATCCTTATCTTAATTAATCTGAAAGGCGTCAGCCAATGTGGATGCGTTTTAGATAATTACAGATAAAGATGAATTAGTATGTATTTATCTGTTGGTTAAGATAGATAAATCCTAAATTTTTCCATGTAAATCTGCGGACGTAGGCGAAGTCTATAAATACCTTGCATCTCAAAAGTTAGAAAAAAAAAAAGGAGAGAGAAGTTAGAATCAAAGTTAGTGATTGAAGATTGAAGCGACGACGTCCAAACGCCGAAGCGCTGTTGTTTCCAGAAGTCGGCGTCCATTCTTCATCCAATTCAAAGCTTCATTCAATTCGGCATAAGTGTTTCATTTCTACATCTTCATTTTCACTTCATTAATCTCTCATTCTTCATCATCACTTCATGCAACACACACCACAACATCATTCTTTTCAAAAACCTATTTGATCAAGGGTTTCAAAAGCCATCCAACAAGTAAGTTTGCTGTTTAGTTGCATGCTTATAACCATGATTAGAACAGATACTATTTCTACTTAAATTCTCATCATTGTTTCTTCATTTTTCTTTCTATATTTCTTACAAACTGCAAAAGAAGAATCAAAGAAAGTAAATCAAGCACAAAGTCACAAGAATCTCTGAACGATCCTCAACTTCAAACTCAACAGCAAGAACAAAGAACGAGAAGGGTTCTCTTTCTTCAGCCGGCTGAAGGAGGGGAATCAAGGACTCAATATCTTCCGCGTTTAATCAGGTAGGCGATCAAACTTCTTTTAGAACTTTTAAGTCAAAAGTTTCTGGCGATCACTTCACATAGTTTCTGTTTTTGATAGGCTTTATTTTGCACTTAAACAACATAAATTTTTCATGTTAATTACACAGTCATTCTAAGCACTCACAACTTTTTTGGCGATCACGGTGGGACTTGGTCTCGCCATCTTTTAGTTTTTTGTTCTTGCTATCATCAATCGGGCAACCACGGTGCACCACTTGTGTCTCTCGACACGTCCTCACCAATTGGTGAATGTTTTAGTTTAGTTAATTTCCCTCGTGCACCACGTGCACACCCCTGTGGCAAGATCTTGCCATCCCCGTTGATTAATTGAAAAAGCTATTTTTGTGATGAAAATGATGTGTGATTGATTGGCATCTTGGTTGTTTAGTTAGTAAAATCATCCTGTTAAAATCTGGAACTAAAAAATTTTTGCATGAACTGATTATTTACTGTTTTTATCCTGTTTGAGGAGGAATCAACCCAGAAATTCCTCCTGCAAAACTGTTTCTGCGACTTGAAAAGCGTCTAGGAACACTGACACATTTCAAACTGTGTCAATAAACCCAGACGCCTTTCAGTCTTCATTCGCTACTGTCTGCAATCTGAGTTTCTGCGAAAAATTAAGATTTTGTTTGAATAGCGTCGACTACACTCGACGCAATTCAGACAGTTTTTTAATTTTTCCCCAGTTCTTAGATTTTTGTGACTTGAGTGCTACTACCCATTATTATTAAGCATTAGAGGCCATCCAGGCCATAGGTCATACGCATTGAGGCGAATACCCTCCTTTTCTTAGGAACACACTACTTGACGTTAGCAACTCTCTCTGATTGGGTTGGTCCCTTGATCAGACTAGAGAAGTTGACGTTGAGGCCTCTATAAGTCCCCAAAATCAAGGTACTCCTCCTTGATCATCGGGCTGGTTGTACCAGTTGAAGTCCCGGTTAAATTCCATAAACGTTGTGAGAGAAAGCCATAGAGAATAACGGTGGATATTGAACTGAAACTAGGATCCTTTCCCTGAGCGAATTTGTGGTTTAATTGAATCCAAATAACTCAACAAGGAATCTTAAAATCACGTTAAGCATCCACTCGCTTGATTAATCTCTGTGCAACTTGTTTGTCAAATCTTTGAAAAAAGAATCTAACATCATGCTGTTGCGATCAAGCAAGGACTTAAGTATGGCTCAAGACGCCATCATCAACTACGAGGGAGATGCTAATGCCCCTCGCGATTCGGACTACAACTATGAGAACGGGAGAGATGCTGATGCCTCCCGTAATTCTGTCCCCATTCCATATCGACAAGATGGGAATGTCCGGACACCTCTCTTTCATCCCCATGATCGATATCCTGATCTTCCCCCGCATGAATATGCGATTCCTAATCCCAATCTTGAGGGGGACATGAATCAGAATGATCTCTCATCCTCTGATCCTTCGGATCTCGTCAACGCTTTGGGAGTTCTTGCCTCCCGTCTGGACCCTCAGCAGTTCGAGGCAATCCAGTCTATTCTGAAGGGGAAGGCACCCATGCAGCCTGCTGAGCCGAACCCTGTGGCTCCTCCTGTTGTCCCTCAACAACCTCCTCTTCATCCTCCTTACATTCATCAGGCCATGGAGGGCCTCCATATTACTTCTCGGCCAGCTGGGCCACAACTTTCATCTTCTAGGCAACCGGCTAGACCGCTAACGCCTGCTTATCAAAATGCCCTCGGGCATGGCGGAAGCTCAGCCGGACCTCCTCTTTACTGTCCTCCCTGTCCGACGTACTCTAGGCAGCAGGCCTATCAAGTACCTCCACCTCCTCCTCCTCCCTAGGCAGATCTGACCACGCAAGCGTTGCTGGCCAAGATGTAGCGCATGGATGAACAATTCAACAACCTCCAAAAGATGATGGGGGTCAAAGCTGCACCAGAGATCAATTTACCGAGCCTGCCAGTGTTCCACCTGCCACCCTCTGAGATGCCAGTGTACCGAAAGTACAACAGTACTGGTAACCCCTTCACACACTTGAAGGAGTTTATGTACGAATCGTCTTTCTGGCAGAACGACAAGAGGTCGTTGGCCTTTTTGTTCAGGAAATCTCTAGAGGGACCAGCCCTTGAATGGTTCTTTTCCTTGGAACCCTCCGAAGTAGAGGACTATGGTATCGTTTCTCGCAAATTCATTCAACGATACCAAAATAGAGTTGCACCCTCCTTGTCCATCACTGACTTAATAGCAGAAAAGATGAAACCTGATGAAGAATTTGTCAGTTTCGCCGACAGGTGGCGGGGCTTGGCCGAAAAAGTGAAAGATCACTTGTCTGAGTCTGAGCAAGTGAAGATGTTAATTTCCAACGCCACGCCCCAATTCAAGCTAGTCCTCTCCTTAAACAACCTGACCAACATGGCAGAGCTCTATGAAAGAGCACGGTACTGCCAGAATGCCTTTAAGGACGCTACGTTCTCTAGCGTCTTTGACCCTCACAGACCTAGCAGGCCTCCACCTCGGAAGCCTGCAGTGCCAAATTCTACAGCAACAGTATCAGCGGCCCCAGCAGTCGAACCAGAACCAGCAACAGCAACAGCTACAGCAGCCGCCGCAACGGCAACAGTAGTACCAGCAGCCCCAACAACAGCAATATCAGCAACAGCAGCAGTATCAGCCGCGCGCACCGCCGGCATACCATAATGTCCCTCCTCCTGCTGACTATAATCAGCAGAGAAGACCTCCAGGCCCGAAAAGGGCAGAATACCCAGCCCTCCCAGAATCCTTGGCAGATATTTTCAGTGCTCTAATGGCAGCTAATGCCTTAGTCTTACCAAGAGAAAAGGCCGTCTGGCCTCAGAATGCCGACACGTCCAGGTATTGCTATTTCCATAGGCAACCTGGGCATACCATTGACACCTGCTTCCAATTTATAGATTATATTCATGATCTCAACGAGCAGGGCGGCATAGACTGGGAGGAGATGAAAAAGTATATATCAGCCCTGATGGCGAGAAGACCACAGCAGCAGCAGCAGCAGCAAGCAAGACCACCAGCACAAGCAGCACCACCACCCAACATGGGCATAGTGCAGAACCCACTCTCGGAGCACCAGAACCAAAACCAAGTTGCCCCTATCCTGACAAATAGCCAGTCTGAGGCTAACCGTGGGCAACAGTGGAGAATAGAGGACTCTTCCTCTCTTTATTCAACGGGTCATATTCAGAGTACCACAGAACGACCACCACGCCGTACCATCCACATACCCAGGCCACAACCCATTACCATCACCCCTCTACCGACACCCACATATCACTCACCTGCACCCAATAACCCATTACCACCACCCGCTTTCCTCAAGCCCATTACGCTCCACACCACTACACCGCTACCATATAACCCTCCGCAAACCAATTACGCACCTCTCTTACCATCCAGACCACTACTACGCATACCATTCCCTACTTCACCCGCTACCACTACCACCTACCCAGACACCATCCAACCTTCCAGACCGCTATTACGCGTACCATTCCCCACTTCACCAACCACTTACCCATCCACCATCCAACCGTCTAAACCTCTAATCTGCACCGCGCCATCACCACCTAACCCCACGCCATCACCAACATACCAACACCACGCATCACCTACACCACCCAACTCTGCGGTACTCAAGGTGTCACCCGGATCTTCCACGGTTGAGGAACACGCGCTCCGGAGTGGAAGGATTTTCAACAAAGTCTTTCCTCAGTCCACAGTTAAAGACGGCCCATCACAGCCGACTGAGGAAGCCCATAATGAAGAGAGTGCACCAGGCACTCAATATGATTTGTTGAAACATTTGGATCGAACACCGGCACGGATCTCCATACTTGAACTGATCAAGAGATCGAAGAGTCACCAAGAAGCTTTAATGAAATATCTACAGAAGGTGATGGTCAACGAGGACGTGCCGGTAGAGAAGATTACATCACTATTAGTTCCTCAGGGGGACCAGCCCTCCATTACATTTCATGCATCGGAACTAGCACCGCCAGCAGCCGGAAGCATGGCTCTGAGCATCATGGTCAACATCTGTAAGAAGGCCGTGGATGCATGCCTGGTTGACACAGGGGCTTCGATCAATGTTTTACCACCGAAGACCCTAGAGCTGTGCGGTGTGCCCAAAGAAAAATGGCTGCCTAGCCCCATCTCTGTGACAGCATATGATAATTCTACCCGTTCCCCTCTGGGAATGGTTTATTTGAAAGTAGAGCTAGGCCCTATAAGTCATGCAAAGGTCGAATTTCACATTTTGAAAATCGACCCTTCTATAAATGCCATTTTGGGTCGCCCTTATATTAAAACTCTTGAGGCGATTCCCTCCACGAATCACCAATACTTCAAATTTCCCTTCAAAGGACGAATTATTAAAGTGACGAGCATGCCGATCCTTGCTGCTGCTCATACCTTGAATATTAAATCTGCTGCTTTACCTGGCCGACAACCTTTTCTGTCGGTATTACAGGTTTACCATCCAGTGGCTGATCATCTAAAAGCCGCCACTATTTCTCCTTACCCGTTAAATGCCATAAAAAGGGGGAAGTGCATGAGTACCCCAGGATGGAGAATTATGATGAAGAGTGGCTATAAGCCTGGGAAAGGTCTGGGCACACAGTTGCAAGGCAGCACCACTCCTATTAAAGATCACCGAGCAACACCTGGAAGTGGTCTGGGCTACAGGCCAAGAAAATTGAAGCAAGACACGGTTCAGCAAGAAGATGGTCAGAAAATCTGGGAGACAATGTCTACACCGCCCAAGGAAGGCCGAGATCCCCTAACATGGACCTTGTATACACATTTTGTGAAGGGGCCCATACTTAGCCATGACAACACAATGGTCATTACTTCGTGTTTTGACCTCCATGACATATATGGGAGGGACTTGGCCAGGCATTGCTCAGAACTACTTACGTACCAATCCTTGGAGGCTCTGCGGCCTATGAAAAGGAGAAAATTCTATGATCCTGAATGCGAATGGTACAGGTGGTTCGATCTGAGGGACCTTTACATTGCACTGAACAGACTGTTCCTAGATCCTGTAGAACCCAAGTGGCCACCGCAGATTGATGAGCTGATTGAAAGTCCTGGTGCTATCTTTGACAAGCGGATATTGCTGTCTGAAGAGACCGATGAAGGGGAGCCAGATGACCCCTATGAAGCTGGCTACACTACAGATCTGCTATGGAGGGGGACATACCCTTCCCATGTTTTCATGCTCCATACTTTATTCCGTACGTTGCTCTTGACCCCAACTTGGTCGCGGGTCATTATTGAAGATATTCCACGGGCTCCGCCCGTTATGATTACTCTGTCCCCTCAGGACCTCATTCCACAACCTCCTCTCGATCTAGAGAGGATGTATGATTTAATCTGGGACATACTGTTGTATGATCCCCCTAACCCTCTGGCCTTGGTGCCACTTCCTCCATCTAATTCTCCTTCTATTTGTATCCATTCCTGTTTTATGTTTAATTCCTCTGACATCCAAAAAAAAATGCCAATTTGGCAACAAATTCTTCCCAAATCCTCATTGAGGAAACCTCCTACTTGTCCGATCACACCCCATTGCGCGGGTCTTTCGGTCAAGATTCTCTCTTAGATCTACTCTGCCCCTCCCCTCGGGAGGATTCTCTTGTATTTCCACTTGTATCCCAGGATTTCTATCCTGCTTCATCTTCATTAGGTTATAATAGGGAGTTTAGTGAAGTTAGGCAGTCTAGTTCTAGGCTAGTTAATCAAGTTAGGAAGTCTAGGAAGCCTAAGGGTAGGCAAATTCCGGATAGATACTTAGCTGATAAATGCTTTTCTTACTCTTTAATCCCTCAGTTTTTAGAAAATCCAATTCATATGCCAGAAGACTGTATGAACGATGAGTCAGTCAATGATGGGTATGGGGTGTATGAGTTAGTACATGAAAAGGACCCCATTGTTGAAGATGAGGAAGATGACGAGGACGCAGCTGAGGCATATGCCAGTGGAGTGAAGAGATTCGATGAACCCTCAGCTGTCGTAGAAGAGCCCACCAAAGAAATCAATTTAGGGACTGAAGATGAACCTAAGGTTGTCCTCGTCA
Organism: Zantedeschia hybrid cultivar; assembly: GCA_030544215.1. Lineage (NCBI taxonomy): Eukaryota > Viridiplantae > Streptophyta > Magnoliopsida > Alismatales > Araceae > Zantedeschia > Zantedeschia hybrid cultivar. Next base: position 4,101,624 of record JARZZO010000013.1, on the reverse strand, counting down.
GCAAAAATCTTTCTACAGAGGATGAGAAGGCAATGGTACAAGTACTTAAGGACTATAAGGACACTTTCGCCTGGAGTTATGAAGATATGCCAGGATTAAACTCTTCTTTAGTTGAACACAGATTGACGTTAAAAGAAGGAGCTAGCCCGGTCAAGCAGAAATTAAGGCGATTCCACCCTCAAATGGCCCTAAAGATGAAGGAAGAGGTCGACAAATTACATAAAGCTAAATTTATTAGAGTTGTCATTTATCCACAATGGGTGGCTAACATAGTCCCAGTTATGAAGAAGGACGGGAAGTTCAGAATTTGCATTGACTTCCGCGATCTGAACCGGGCGTGTCCTAAAGATGATTTTCCATTGCCTCGTATTGATGTACTCATTGATAATACTGCTAGCTATGAAACTTTATCGTTTATGGACGGATTTTTAGGATACAATCAGATTAAGCTAGCAGAAGAAGATCAAGAGAAAACGTCATTCACTACACCTTGGGAAACATACTGCTATGTTGTCATGTCATTTGGATTGAAGAATGCTGGAGCCACTTATCAGAGGGCTATGATGGCAATATTTCATGACATGATGTACATAGATCTGGAAGTGTATGTGGATGATTTATTGGTTAAATCTAAGACAAAGGCTGAGCATGCCAAAGTTTTGGCAAGGGTATTAGAGAGATCGAGAGAGTATCAGTTAAAGATGAACCCCAAGAAATGTGTATTCGGGGTATCTTCAAGAAAATTGCTTGGATTCATCGTCAGCAAACAGGGAATCGAGATCGATCCCAACAAGGCGAAGGCTATCAGAGAAATACCACCTCCCAAAAACTTGAAGGAGTTAAGAGGATTAATCGGGAGGTTACAATTTATTCGCCGCTTTGTCTCCCAGCACTCACAAAGGTGTAAGCCGTTTTACAAGCTTACCAAGCCGGGAGTCAAATTCGATTGGGACGATAAGTGTCAGGAGGCATTTGATGGATTAAAGAACTATTTAGCAAGTCCTCCTGTTTTGAGGCCACCATCTCCAGGCAAACCATTGATACTTTACATTTCAGTCCTGGATGATGCAGTGGGGGCTGTCCTAGCACAAGAGGATGAAGAAGGAAAAGAGAGGGCAGCCTACTATCTCTCTAAACTTCTCAACTCCGCTGAACAGAAATACACGGCGATGGAGAAAACATGTGCAGCATTAGTTTGGGTTGTGTAGAAATTAAAGCATTATTTTCTGGCCCATGAAGTTCATCTCATCGCTAGGATGAATCCGATCAAATTCCTTCTTGAGAAATCTGTTCTTACTGATAGGTTAGCGCGATGGCAAAGCTTTCTATCTCAATTCGATATCATTTATATTCAGCAGAAAGCGATCAAGGGCTATGCCATAGCAGAACATCTCGCTCATCATCCCCTTCCTCGATTTGATCCAGTACGATCAGAGTTTCCGGATGAGGAACTCATGTCCGTAAATCAAAACAGAGATGATATGTGGACTCTGCATTTTGACGGAGCTCTGAATTCTCATCGAAAGGGGATCGGTATCGTTCTGCTATCACCTGAAGGTGTCACCATTCCACAAGCCTTTCAGCTTGACTTTCCAGTCACCAACAATATAGCTGAATACGAGGCACTCCTTGCTGGCCTCGAGGCTGCTCATTTCCATGGTGCCACTAAACTCAGGATTGTGGGTGATAGCCAACTGATTCTTCGCCAAGTGCTGACCAAGTATCGAACTCTTGATCCCAAACTCAAGCCTTATCAAGAACTTACTTCTGCTTACTCAAAGCTTTTCACGAAATTGATCTTTGTCCATGTCCCCAGGAATCAGAATATCTTAGCTGACGCTCTAGCTTCACTTGCCTCATCTCTTGATTTTCCAATCAGCAAGCAATCCGAATCAATCATAGTTCATAGGCGTCTTTCACCCGCCGTGAAAGACTCTTCATTTCTTAGAACTAAGGAGAAGTTGCTGAAGAAAGTCAGGGACGGAGATATTGTGGAGAAAAGAGAAATTATGTTGATAGAGCTGTTAGAAGAGATGGATGATGAACAGAAGCCATGGTGTTATGAAATTGCCAAATATTGTGAAGATCAATCGTATCCTAAGGAAGCTACAACTGAGGAGAAGAGAGCTATCAGGAGAGTTGCTCAACGATACACCATAGTTGGAAGAGCATTGTACAAGAGAGGTTTTGATGGAGTTCTTCTGAGATGTCTAGACGAAGATGAGCTTTTGAAGGTTATGGAAGGAGCTCATAGTGGAGTTTGTGGTGGCCATGTCAATGGACAGATGCTAGCAAAAAAGATCCTTAGACAAGGATTTTATTGGCCAACCATGGAAGAAGACTGTGTAGGATATGTCCGTAGGTGTGCTAAATGTCAACTTCACGCCGACAAAATTCATTCTCCTGCATCTTCACTCCATCATGTTTCTTCCCCATGGCCTTTCTCCATGAGGGCTTTCGACATCATTGGACCCCTTGGTAATCCAGATTCTAGCATCAAGCAAAAATCTTTCATTCTCACGGCAACGGAATACTTCACTAAGTGGGCAGAAGTTGAAGCATACATGGAAATCAAAGCATCAACCGTCTGCAAGTTCATCATGAAGAACATTATCACCCGATTTGGAATTCCAAGCACCATCGTCACTGACAACGGACCGCAGTTCGTGTCACAAGAATTGAAGGACCTCTGCAACAGGTATAGAATTGCATTGCATCATTCATCTCCTTATTATCCGCAAGGCAATGGCCAAGCAAAGGCAACTAATAAGACTTTGATAAAAATCATCAAAAAGACGTGCAAATCTAATAAATTTGCAGACTGGCCAGAAAAATTGGTTGAGGCTCTATGGGCCTACCGAACTTCAATCCGCACGCCTACCGGGCAAACTCCTTATTCCTTAACATTTGGAATGGAGGCGGTAGTTCCATATGAGATCCTTATACCGTCATTAAGAGTACAATTGAATAAGGAATTCTCCATTGATGAACATCGTTCAGCACTCCTTGCTCAATTGGAACTTTTAAACGAGAAAAGATGGTCAGCCGCTAATCATGCAAAAGTTTATCAAAATAGACTAGCACGTTTTTATCAAAAGAAAGTCATTGAACGTAAGTTCAAAGTCGGTGAAATGGTCGTCAAAAGGATTTTTATAAAACCTGGTGGTCCGTGTTCTAAGCTCCAACCCAACTGGGAAGGACCTTATGTTGTATCGCACGCTTTTCCTGGTAACGCTTACCGTCTGGTTAATGCAGAAGGAGAAGAGCTAAATCATCCCTGGAATGGTTTACATCTTAAGAAATACTACCCTTAGGTTAAAGAGTCGATCAGTATGGTACAAAGACCAGTGGAATCAGAAAATTTATAAACTCAAATTTCCTTATCAGTCTGGATAATTTAACTTCAAATACATCACTACACACACTGACACGTTTGATTCGTGAGTAACAAGAGATGCCAAGTCCTAAGAATATCAAAAGTTTGACTGAAAGTGTAAAGTACAAGTCATTAGTTTTAAAGCAAAAATTATGTTTTACACTCGGCCCATGATGTCGGAACGAGGCTTAGAATAGACTACTAAGAATACCTGCCATCTTAGTAGGAGGCCGTCATAAAAAAATAGGGGAGATCCGTCCCAGGAAAAAAAAAGAGAATAGAAAAGCAAAAGCAATCAAAAATCCAAATGTCAAATCAAAAAGGTCTTTACATTACAAACGTTATATCAAGGCCATGAAATGAAATGAAAGAGAACGCAAGGTCAATAAATACCCCGGAAAGAAAATGACCGAACCCCAACGGATATTAGGGTAGGAAATGAACATCTTTTTAAGTCCCCGGAACCTTCTCATGGGCTTTCTAAACTTATTCTTATTTTCCTTCTAAAGAGGCGTACTCCAAACTTAAGGAATGGCTTAGATTGACTAAGGGTCAAATCATCAAATGGGATCACGAATGGAAACACAAATTCAAACACGATGGGTTTTAAGTTAAGTTGTTAAAGAACAATTTGGGAATTAAGTTAATAAATGAATATGATCTTTTGATCTAAGTACCATGCTGATCTTTTATGTCAAAAATCAAAAAATACATATGTCAAAAACCTAAAAAAATACATACTTCAAAATCCAAAAATAATACATACTTCAAAAATCCAAAAAAAATACATATGTCAAAAATCCAAAAAAAAAATATACATATTTAAAAAATAAAAAAAAATACATATGTCAAAATCAAAAAAAGGCATATATTTCAAAACCCAAACAAAAATGAATATTTTAAAACAATAAAATTATTTCATTTAGCATTTGCTTATTGCACTTGGTATGTCTCATTCCTTTTATTTTCAGTGAGCATTTGTCTGCTTGCATGTTGCATTTTGCTTAAGTTTGATTATTCTTATTACCTTTGTTAATAAAGGCTATGCCCCTTGACCCTTCTACCAAGGATAGGATCAAGTAGTCGGTTACTTAACCAGGCAAGGGGCTAAGCCTGAATGGATGCTTAACCTGTTTGTTCAAGTCGTATACAGGACACAAGGCATGAAGAGAGTTGGAATCCGGTTTGGAATCAGCTAGAAACTATTTCTGCGACTGAAAAGGCGTCGTGGACAATCGACGCATTTTAGACGATTAAAGAGCGTCGGCTCGACACGACGCGTTTCAAGCTTTCTGTTATTTGCATGAAATTCCATATTTTAATGCTTAATTAAGCACTTGTTTGAAGTTACTGATGAATTTTGAGTGTAGGAAATTAAGGAAAATCTAAATGAAGCTGGAAATATCAAGAAGATCCCATTATGGGAGTTTATGAAGTCTCGACCGTGACTAAAAGGACGATTCTTTCTATCCTTGTACTCTTCCATGTAAATCATTTGCATTACTATATGATAAGTATTTATTAGATCATATCAAGGACCTTGTGGTTTTTGATGAAATTGGAATTTGAGTTCCCCTACAACAAAAACAGTGATAATTCCAAAGGATTCTTAATCGCACGGATAGGCCGTTGGATTGTTAATTAATGAGAACGATGGTTCCACTTTTGTGAAACGATGCGTGGATAAACGAGCTTCGGCTTAGCACTGAATTACAAGAATTGGTATCTTGACTCATTAATGACAATTTAACAATATTATCCTTGATTAATTTATATTTTATTTGACTTTATATTTTTCTTTTAGCCCAGCATGCATCATATAGGACTTTGAAATCATTGTGATAAGGATTAATTATTGATTAAGTTTCAGACCATTAAATCAAATAACTTCAAACATGATATGAAATATTCCATTATGAATTGAGTATCTTGATTATCTTTGAGATTCGCTTGAAGATATCATTGGAATTCTATCCTTTCTTGGACTCCTTATCCAATATTCTTGTTTTCTTTTAAGATCCATCATAGCTGCAGTACGTCCACATTGGCTGGCAAACGCTCCCCATGATGAAACCTACAGTGTCTACGACCTGGGGTACTTCCCACTCAGAGGAGGTTGATCGACTTTATTTTATTTCTTTGTCTATCTCATCCAGACAGAATTGATTCCATTGATCTCCTTGAACTATCTTCATTGATGATTTCGAGAAAAATTCCAATCATGTGATGTTAAGAGCGTGTCTCATCACACCTTGGCATCACCTTTTCAGTACATTCCATTTCATTTCACTCCCTTGCAAAGACGATGCCAATGTGAGGCAGCTGTAGACACGCTAATTTTGACGTCATTTCGAGTAAATTTCATATCATATAATAATGCCTCAAAATGGTCTGATATTTAATCATTGATTAATTTTTATTGATCTTTTGAGTGTCAGGTCGAACAGACATGTTTAAGTTAATCAATTAAATTGATTCTAACTTAAATTTCAGTTAAAATATAAAGAAGTCTAAAAGACGTCTACCTATGTGGACGCCATTTAAACTTTGTTCTTATTTTAACGTTTAAATTTGAATTTTAATCAGTTGATTAATTAGCTAAACGGCGTCTGTCAGGTACGACGTTTTTTAGGTTTCCTAGGCTATTTCTACTTCTCTTCCGGATGTTTATCCTTATCTTAATTAGTGTAAAAGACGTCTATACATGTGGACGCGTTTTATCTAATACAGATAAAGATAAGTTTTCCCGGATGTTTATCCTTATCTTAATTAATCTGAAAGGCGTCAGCCAATGTGGACGCGTTTTAGATAATTACAGATAAAGATGAATTAGTATGTATTTATCTGTTGGTTAAGATAGATAAATCCTAGATTTTTCCATGTAAATCTGCGGACGTAGGAGAAGTCTATAAATACCTTGCATCTCGAAAGTTAGAAAAAAAAAAAGGAGAGAGAAGTTAGAATCAAAGTTAGTGATTGAAGATTGAAGCGACGACGTCCAAATGCCGAAGCGCTGCTGTTTCCAGAAGTCGGCGTCCATTCTTCATCCAATTCAAGGCTTCATTCAATTCGGCATAAGTGTTTCATTTCTGCATCTTTATTTTCACTTCATTAATCTCTCATTCTTCATCATCACTTCATGTAACACACACCACAACATCATTCTTTTCAAAAACCTATTTGATCAAAGGGTTTCAAAAACCATCCAACAAGTAAGTTTGCTGTTTAGTTGCATGCTTATAACCATGATTAGAACAGATACTATTTCTACTTAAATTCTCATCATTGTTTCTTCATTTTTCTTTCTATATTTCTTACAAACTGCAAAAGAAGAATCAAAGGAAGTAAATCAAGCACAAAGTCACAAGAATCTCTGGACGATCCTCAACTTCAAACTCAACAGCAAGAACAAAGAACGAGAAGGGTTCTCTTTCTTCAGCCGGCTGAAGGAGGGGAATCAAGGACTCAATATCTTCCGCGTTTAATCAGGTAGGCGATCAAACTTCTTTTGGAACTTTTAAGTCAAAAGTTTCTGGCGATCACTTCACATAGTTTCTATTTTTTATAGGCTTTATTTTGCACTTAAACAACATAGATTTTTCATGTTAATCACACAGTCATTCTAAGCACTCACAACACCATCTAGACTCACGAACCTAGTTAGTCATGTTTCTCACTTGCTTCACCTCACAAGGATCTAGAACATGTGAGGATAGTCAGGTGTGAGGTTTGGCTGAATAGTGAGTCACCAGTGTGCGCACTCGGCTGTAGAGTTTGGAGCTATTGGGATTTTCATTTCGAGAGCCTTGCACTAGTGGGTGTGTGCCTTTGTCACTCTTATGACTGGGAGCGGGTAGGACCATCTATGGTTGTGTGGCAATTAGAGCAGCTTAGGCTACCTAAGGGGTTTCCGACCTGTCTCAACAGGTCTATAGTTCTCTTTGGGCTTCGACGTCATACTCAACGCCACTATTTTTCTTACTGTTACTGTTATTCCCTAGACATCGAACCCATTTTAGGTTATTAATAGGTTTTGATTTAGTAGGCTTATTTATTAATTTTGTAGGATTTAGTTAATTTAAGTCTAATTAGATTTAAATAAGCCTAGTTAAGTTAATTAAAGGACTACAATGATTTAAAAATGTTTAATATTTATTTAATAGTATAATAATATTTTTAGAAAAAATAAGCAACTAGTCAAACCCAATTAGACCCAATAACCCTACTAGTGATCCAATTAAAAAATTAGTTGGTTTCCAACACTTTTAGTCAAATTCTAGGTCCTGTAAACTATGTGACAACACCATATTAGAGATGCGATAACTTCACGCATAAAATTCTAAAATGTTCATAGTGGATATGGCTGGAAAAAGGATACAAAGGACTATAACTTTGGCTAAAGGACTTTTAGATAATTTAACCGTTAAAGATGTTGAATTCGGAGACGTTTGTAGGCGCCCGGAACGTCCCCCTCCCGTCGCCGCGGCTGCGAGGCTTTTGGGATTGGGGGTCCCTCCGTTCGTCTTAGCTCTGTGGCGATTCAAAAGGGGGTTAGAAGTTGAAGTGTGATCGCCATGAGCATTACCTTTCGGTCCCTGTGCTCCGCAGGACTATAGAAGGTGATCGCGCGTTCTGTGGAAGCGGGAGATGCTGGTTCCTCCTTCCCTTCCTCCGGCCGGCCAGAGGAGGAGAGCTCGGTACTCTGCACGCGTGAATGTGGTAAGGATCCCTGGGAATAAAAGACAAAAAACAGAAAATAACCCGATTAGAACTATAATATGTAGAATCTATCCGTAAAAATATAAAAACTAACTAGAATTGGAGGGAGACGCACCGGATGGGTGTTTGGGAGGGAAGGTGACCATATGTTATGGCCACCCACCTCCCGTTTTTTGTTTGAAACCTCTGGGGGTAAATAGGGATTGCTAAGTCATTCTAGAATGCATGCATGCAGATAAGTGCTCGTGTGTGAAAAGTGAAATGATGTGTTGAAAGTGAAAGAGGAGAAAATAGAAGAGGGTTAAGAAAACAAGCCCATTTGGAGTGCGAAGGATTCTTCTGAGACTCCTCCCGACCGCTTGCCAACCTCCTCTGAAACTTCCCTCCAATAAGCCACCTCTTAACCCCAGGAAATCCTCCCTTCTCAAAAAGTCCTTCCTCCGGGAATCCTTAACCCCTTCTCGAGAGGATGTGGAGGGTTTAAATAGGTGAGGAAAAAAGGGAGAAAACAGGGGTCTAAATCCCCGGGGTGGTTAAGGAGTGGACGGCCAGGTAACATGCCTTCCATATGAAGTGGTGGAAGGCGGCCCGGTTGGCCTTCGAAGGGAGTGGAAGGCAAGGGGTGGCCTTCGAAGGAGGTGGAAGGCAAAGGGTGGCCTTCGAAGGAGGTGGAAGGCAAGGGAGCTGGCCTTCCAAGAAAAAGGTGGTAAAAAGTGAAAAAGGTGGCTAAAATGGTGGAAGGCAAGGTGGCTGGCCTTCGAAGGGGGTAGAAGGCGAGGGGTGGCCTTCGAAGGAGGTGGAAGGCAAGGGGGCTGGCCTTCCACGAAAAGGTGGTAAAAAGTAAAAAAGGTGGCCAAAGGGTGGAAGGCAAGGTGGCTGGCCTTCCAAGGGTGTAGAAGGCAAGGGGTGGCCTTCAAAGGGGGGTGGAAGGCGAACTGGCTGGCCTTCCACGAAAATGTGGTGAAAGACGGGGTCTAGTTAATGGGCTTAGTTGTTAGTGGGCTGAAATGGCTAAATGAGGGGATTTTGGTGATAAAGGGCTAATGATGGAGAGGATTTATGACCAAAAGGGGTGGTCCAAAATCGGTGTCTACAACGTTTATTTAAGAAAATCCACTATATGCAAAAATCTGGATTCCTAGTTGCAAATGGATTCACTTTACTTATTGATTAAGATACCATCTGTTGGAGTCCGACTCTACAACGAAGAGGACTTAATTTGGTTAGTATTAGGAAGGAGAAGATCTATAAATATAGCCTTGGAGTTATATATGAGTCTCCTTACACGTAGCTCCATGTTTAAAATAAGAACATATTGTTCTTTGGAGAGAAAGATGATGTTTTTTTATTGATTCTTTTGATAATTTAATTCTAATAAATGTTTTGTATTATTGTTGGTATAGAGGACGTGAGAGGGGCTCTAAAACTAGAGAAATTTGATGCTATAGTTTAAGGGTTTGATTAGAGGGGATTGATTGTTCTTTCTTCAAGAGGTAAGTGATGATAACCTATTAAGTGTTTATTTTGTATTATATAAAAATTTTCGTTTTGATTTTTAAAAGTGGTCAAATATGATTTCTGAAATAATATTCCATCTGTCAATGATCTCAATCCCCACTTTGTTCCATCAAATTTTGATCAAATCCACAAAATATGACAGTTTTGGATTTTCTGTTTAAAAGGCGTCTAGTGTGAGTGCTCAAATTAGGTGTGTGACTATCATGAAAATTTATATTATTTATGTGACAAATAAACCTATTAAAAACTAAGTGAATATGATCGCTAGAAACTTTTAACTAAAAAGTTCCAAAAGAAAAGATTGATCGCCTACCTGTTTTGGAATTCGGAGATGTTGAAGTCCTTGAATTCCCGACTCTCGAAAAACACGTACGGCGAAGACGAGAAATCTCCCGGCGCCTCAAACGGGGTGCCCAGAGGAGGAGGAGAGAGAGAGGAGGACAGCCAGCCTTGAGAGCTCCTGGAGCTTGGCCCAGAGTTTCTCAACAGTGCATATATATTAAGTCGGCGCGACTTTTCACAAAAGTCTCCGAGTTAAAATAAATCCTACTTAAGTACCACCAATTGAGAATCTATTTGCATATAACCCTCTAGGCCCATTATCTAGTCTGGTTTTCAGCCCGTTAAGTCCAATAACTAGTTATTGACTTATTATGATTAATTAATATCAAGAGATAAATTAATTACTTAATCAAATTAACATTTCATGTAAAATTCGGTCGGACTTCTGATCAAGTTTGGTGCCAAGCAACACCGCATGATCCCGGAAGACAATGAGGTTCAGCAACCCACTCATAGAACCTGTCCGTTCATAGTTACCGCGTGGCTATAATCCTTCGTTCGCACAATACTCTAGAGTTAACCTAAGGTATGGTCAACTCACTTAAATCACCTTTTATGATATTATGTCTGCTCTGGCCAGAGACTCATACGGATCTATTCTAGAGCATTCTCTCTCCAGTTCCCTGAGAGCGAACGATCCTCTATTGAACACACAATCACCTTCGAAGGTCTTCCGCTGGACCCGATCCTTGACTATTAGAAATCCCGTAGATAAGGATTCGTAAGCCAAGGTCAAAGCCCAGAAGTCCACCAACAAGGTGTCTTTAGTGTCTCAAGTCCAATGACCAACCACGCCACTGTGACGATGAATCAAGCCGGTTAGCAGTCAGGTAAATTACCATTCGGCGATTCATATCAGATCAGTTTAGTAAACTCATTTCCCAATGAGCACCTATAGGTTCACTATTGTGTCTCCACACATGTGACTAACGAGATCAGTCACCCTCATTATATAAGCTGGAATAACATATACTAGTCTTACCGGATGTTTGATATCCTCTTCAAACATCCTACGACTAGGAACAATTCAAAATGTGTTTATAGGTCATCGGTCTCATTATTATAATCTCATCATAATACGATGACCATTGCACATATTTATGGACTTCATTATGCGCAATAATAATTAATACGCCAATCTACATAATGAATTATATATGTCATTTATTATTGAACCAGATTGAAATAGGTGCCTCGTGATTAACTTGGAGGCCACTTATATCTATCAAGAAGCTAGTTAGCCAGGACTATGAGTCATTCTTGGCTAGTGTGATGATTTATAATAACACAGCCAAGACAGTGCAGGATATTGAAGTGATTCGGGACTTTTTCGATGTCTTTCCTGGCGATCTACCCGGTTTGCCACCATTACAGGAGATCGATTTTATCATTGATCTTATGCTAGGGACAACACCTGTTACGAAAGCACCATACAAAAATAGCTCATGCTGAGTTGGTAGAATTGATGAAGCAATTGCAGGAACTTTTGGACAAAGGATTTATACTCCCACGTGTGTCACCATAGGGTGCACCAGTTCTCTTTGTTCGGAAGAATGATGGGTCGATGTGGCGATGTATTGATTATCACAAGATTAATCAGGTCACCATCAAGAACAAATATCTCTAGCCAAGGATCGAAGACTTGTTTGATCAATTACAATTTGCAAAGGTCTTCTCCAAGATTGATCTTTGATCTGATTACCATCAGTTGCGGATCAAGAATGAAGACATTCCGAAAACGACTTCCGAACTAGGTACGGTCATTACGAGTTCTTGGTTATGCCTTTTGGGCTAACTAATGTACCTACTGCATTTATGGATTTGATGAATAGGATCTTTAAGCCGTATCTCAACTAATTCGTGGTTGTTTTAATGGATGATTTGTTGATTTACTCCCTAAGTGAGGAAACACATATGGAGCATTTGAAGATCGTCCTCGAGACTCTCAGAGCTCACTATGTCAAACTCAAAAAATGTAAGTTATGGCTCGAGCAGGTCTAATTTTTTATGAATATTATTTCCAAAGATGGAGTTTCTATGGATCTGGCTAAAGTGGAGGCCGTGATAAAGTAGGAGGCTCTGAAGACTACTGCTGAAATCAAGAGTTACTTTGGTTTGGTTGAATGCCGTAGAAGGTTCATAGAGGGGTTTTCTATCCTAGCTGCTCCAATGACTAAGCTGATATGAAAAGGTGCTAAATTTGTCTAGTCAACAGAGTGTGAGTGAAGTTTCTAGGGACTAAATGTTAGTCTTAAGGGCCTACAAGCCAATCAGACATTGTATAATATCGTTTATTTATTAATAAAATAAATTTATATTTATTATGTGTAACTTGTATTCTTATCGCCTCATAATGAAGTCCGTGAAGATGTGCAACAGTGATCAGATTATTATAAGATCCTACTAATGAGACTAATTACTTATAAACACATATTCTTAATTATTCCTAATCGAAGGGTGTCTGAGAAAGATATCAGACATTAAATTGGACTAGTACAGGAGGGTGATTGATCCCATAGTCACTTGTGTGGAGATACTAAGGTAAATCTATAGGTGCTAATTGGAAAATGAGTTCAGTGAACTAATCTAACTTGAATCGCTGGATGGTAATGTACCTAGCTGTCAACCAGCTTGATTCAATTATCATAGTTGTGTGGATGGTCTTCGGACTTGATAACCAAAGACACCTTGTCGATATACTTCTATACTTTAACCTTGGTTTATGGATCTCTATACATGGGAAACTAAATTGCCTAAGTTTGGTACAGCGGAAAAGACCTTCGAAGGGAATTGAGTGTTCAATATAGGATCATTCACTCTCGGTATTCAAATAGAGAATGATCTAAAAAGGATGCACGATAGTCCTTGGCCAGGGCAGACAATAATATCAAGAAAAAGGATCTTCTCGTGCGAATGGGCCATGGGCCATTAACTGGACTGGTACTTAGGCCTAGAGGGTTACACGTAAAAGATTCTCGTGTGACGGGTCGATAATCAGATTAATATTAAGTCAATTTTTTGTAAAAACCTCCAGGGCGACTTAATATAAATATCTATTGAGAGGGCAGCCCTGGCCAAGCATCAAAGCTACCCTAGCCATCCCCTCTTTCTCTCTCTCTAGTGCCATAAGGGGCGCCCCCTACTGTGCTTTGTCCTGCCTCCATCTTCGACTCCCGATCGTTGGGACTTCACCTGCATGTTGCGGAGATCTTTGCCAAGATAGGCAGTCTCTGTGAGCACTGCTACGAGCGAGGAACCAAGAGAGATCTGTCACGAGGAGGATTACGTGGATACCACTAGAGGCCGGGCGATTGCGCAGCTTGGGGCGTCACACTGTCAAAACCAAACGAATGCATATCCAATTCTGCACAAGGTGATAGTCGATCACCATTCTTGTGATTTTTTGTTCTTTGAAACGGACCGGGATCACTGTTACATTATTTATTTTTTGTTTCCACTGCGTCCGCGATCTCATCGTGGAGATCCTTACACTAAAGAAGAAGCTGACCACGGCTCTAATGCTCACTTTATCAAGTGGGATTGATGGTTTTGTTGTGTACAATAATACTTCACGTAGAGGTCTCGGATGTGTGCTCATGCAACATGGCAAAGTTATAGCATATACATCAAGACAACTAAAGGACTATGAGCAGAATTATCCCGCTCATGATTTAGTGATGGTTACAGTGGTACATGCTTTGAATATTTGACAGCATTATCTCTATGGAGTGCAATTTGAGATATTCACTAATCATAAGAGTCTAAAATGTATCTTTTTTCATAAGGATCTTAATCTGAGACAGAGGTGTTGAGTAGAATTTTGAAAGAATATGATTTTCACTCTGAACTATCACCCAAGCAAGGCAAATGTGGTGGCAGATGGTAGCGGATGCCTTGAGTAGGAAATTAATGGCATTTCAATTGCATTTTAATTAGAAAACTTCATTAAAGGTACACCTCAAGTACACAGTAAGAGGTCATATGTGATGCAGTTGACTATTCAGACGCATTTTCATAGGCGCCCTCTGAGCTAGATGCCTTTTAAACAGAAAATTCAGAACTATCATATTTTATAGATTTGATCAAAATTTGATGAAACAAAGTGGGGATTGAGATCACAGATTAGATATAATATTATTCTAAAATTCATGTTTGATCACTTTTAAAAATCAAAATGAAAATTTTCATATAATATAAAATAAATACTTAATAGGTTATCATCATCTACCTCTTGAAGAAAGAACAACAAATCCCCTCTAATCAAACCCTTAAACTGTAGTCTTGGATTCTTCTAGTTCTAGAGCACGTCCTCTACACCTCCAATAAAAACATTGATTAAAATTAATTTTTGAAATGAATCAATTAAGAAACACATTCTTTCTTTCCAAAGAATATATTTTTACCTTAAACTTGGAGTTGCGTGCAAGGAGACTCATGCACGACCTTAAGACTCTATTTATAGATCTTTTTCTTCCTAATACTACTCAAAGTAAATCCTCTTTGTTATAGAGTCAGACTACAATAGATTGTATTTTAATCAATAAGTAGAGTAAATATGTTTACAACTAGGAATCTAAATTTTTGCATACAATAAATTTCTTTAAATAAAACTCTCTGAATTCAACTCCTTTAACGGCTAAATTAGCTAGAAGTTCTTTACATAAAATTATAATCTTTTGTATCCTCTTTTCAGCCGTTTCTACTATTACAGTATAGTTCTTTAAGTAAAAAAAAAAAGTTCTATTACAAATGACATTATAGTTTCTAAAAACGTTAGAGTTCCTTATAGGAGAACACGTGATAATATATAATAGGATACAATGAGGTATAATATGCGAAGGTGGTAACTAGTTGTGGTTCTTTTGCTTAGATACGGTAGTGCAGTTGGTCAGATGAAAGTTCAATTTACCAGTCAGTATTATTCTACTAATTTGAGGATAAATTCGTACCAACGACGCTTTTATTTATTCAGATAAATTAATACTTTGAATCCAAAATTATCACAGAATCGTGCATAGTATTGCGTGAAAGAATGCTTTTACACACTCATTCTCGAATTTGTGGCATTGCCAAATGAGAAGTTATTCTCTATCATCCCAGTCACAGGTGCGAGGTGTAACTGGCTATGGTTTAGTCTCCATTTTCTGGGGTGGGGGGTAATTCAGCAGCAATGACAGCTTCGCACATAGGGTTACAGTGTTCAAGTTCCGTTCAATTAATTTAAATCGAGTTCGAATTCGAGTTCGAGTCAAGTTTTTATATTAGTTGTTCAAACTTGGTTCATTTAGATATTAAACGAACTCGAGCCGAGAATGAATCTATGATATGTTTAATTCTATTTTTTTATTTTTTATATATATAAACTCATGTTAAACTATGGTGAATAGCAAGTTGTTTATGCCCTTAACTATTTGATAGAAAACTCTACAAAATATTAGAATATCTTATTAATTAAGATTCTTCATGATTAGAACAACTAAATAAGTAGTTTAAAAAGATCTTAATGAGTACTTAAAACGAGCTCTTAGCAAGTATTAAAACGAGCTCTTAACAAGTACTTAAACGAGCTTGTTCACCAGCATATTCAAGCCGAATTCGCTTGTGTTAAAGTTTGACTCATTTAATGAATCGAACTCAAAATTTTGTTCAAATTTATTTATATAATTTAATAAACAAGTCGAACCGAGATCTTATGGAGCAGTCATACGAGTTATTCATCGAACGTATTGATTCATTTGCGGCCCTCCCTTATGCGGTGTGTTGGGAGGCACACGTCAATATGTCGTGTGTAATCCCAGGCAGTATGGAAGTATGGTGTGGCATTGGAATAAGATACGGGACCGGCCCTCTCTGTGACCATTACATAGTCATGCTGACCCACTTTGGGGCCCAATCAACATACAGACACCTACTGCCAACCCATATCCATCGTGCCTTCCTCTGTGGAAGCACCGGATAAATACCTCAATTGGACCTTGAGGAAAAATAAGTGAGCACCATGCACACTTTCCCCCCGTTCTAGAAGTCCAAAGGAACCCCTTGCCTCTCACTTCTGATGTTCCCCTACAAACCAACCCAAGGCTCACTACTGACTTAAGCATCGGAGGGCTCTCCCCTGCTAAGATCTGGGGGAACCCTACCCTAATGCAGTTCTCTCTCTTGGAGGCCTGGACGATCATCACTATCGGCTGGAACTCAACAAGAGGTGAGGTAGCCGTTAGATCCTGTCACAATCCTGACCGCTACCACAACAACATGATTCCACAATATCCGCCAGTGCCCCCTCAACTCGAGGTCTAAAATCTTTAGGACTACCTCAACCACTGGTCATCGTCTCACCTCACATCGTGCACCATAACCTCAACATCTATTACCCGCCACTACTTAAGGGAATCAATGAGCCCTCTATGAATGCAACCTCAATGGTTCACCTGGACCTCTCCAGGTCACCACATTCCTCCCAACAAGTAACATCTAACTCTTAGCCATTACTGAGCTTCATCATATGCGATCACATGTGATCCTTTTGACCACAAGTTCAACCTCCCATATATGCAGCACCAACTTGCTGCCAATAAGGCAAACACTAACACTACACCATTCTAGTTCCTAGGGCCAGCTAACATGTCAGCATGTACAACACATATACTTAGGACTCGGAACTGTCGGTAACCACATATATTTGATCAAACTAGCTTTGATACCACCTGTGACGACCCAAGATCCATGGTTCTGAAGGAACCATCACAACATGGATCCTGACCTACAGACCCACAGGTTGAAACCAGAAAGGATAGCTGATCTGTCTAGGCCAATGTACATTGATTTGTAATGGTTAGCACAATAATAATAATAATAATATGTGATAAATTAAAGATGTCCCGATTCATACACACATTGTACTAAATAAATATAGAGGAGAAAGCGAAGGAAGTGCTCAGCTGAAAAGCGTGAAGATCCCCCACAAACTATCAAACTGCTAGCCAAACTCAAATTTTGAAAGATACCCAGTTTTTTATTCCCCTTTTTAGTTCATTTTATCCTTTTTGTTTTGGAGTTCAACTTGTATTGGTTTTCAATTTTCCCATTTTGGGGAGTTTTGGTATTCAAATTATTATGTGGTTCTCCCGCTTTCTCATTTTTTTGATATTCAATTTTCCTGGGAGTGTCTCTATCTTCTATTTTGACTTTCTTATTTTGCATTTTTTTTTAACAAATTTAGCTTGTGCAAAGGAGATGCAACTCAAGGAATCCATAGGAGCTATCCACAAGACTGCCCAACAAAGATTTTAGATGGAACTATCACCAAAGGTGTACTCACTAATCTTTTCTTCAAAATCCAAACTAGCGTTCATTACAATCTGATCCAACTGAATCCAACTCCAATTGAACTTAAGTTCAAGGCTAACCAAGTCCAAATGAGTCTGGAAAAGATCTATTTTGCTGATTTTACACATGTTCGATGAAATTTCTACTCTAAAATCTTTTTCAACCACCACTCATTTGTTTTATTTTTTCCGACAATCATTTCATTTAAAATTTTCTCACCCAAAGCATATCTAACTAATTTATATTATTACCATCCAATCTCTGCATTGAAACCTCATTTTCTTTCCAATGCAAAAAACTTTAAATTAAAGAGAAAGACCTTCTGCAACACTCCTACATATTGCAATCCAAGTAGATTGCGATGTGTGGGAGTTGCTGTCTGAATTGTTTTAATCGAACAGCAGCAAGAGGGGGGTAAAAAAAAGAAATTAAAAAAAATGTCAAGCTTGGCGCCCACCTAGCTCGGCATCGAACCGTAAAGATCAGAGGGTCCAAAATATCAAAAAAGAGATCACACCTCCTGCAATCCGATGGTTCGGTTCGCATGGGTGTGATCTACAAGCACACCTGTATGCACACTCAGGTGCATATGGAAGTGTGCTTGTGCTACTGTCTGATACAACAGATCGGGCAGCACCCGCTCATTGTAATCGGTATTGCAGCAAGTCTTTCTCTAACTCCGTCTAATTAGTCCTTCCGATTGGTCAACAGATCCAGATTGGATGGCAGGGCTGGTGTGTTGTGATTGGCGTTGGAGTAAGTCTTTTTTTAAACTGGTATGTTTTGAGGATGTGGTATTCTGAATTTTTTGTTCTTAGATCTCTTATTACTAGAACAAGAAGAACTCATTTTAGATGGAATAAGTAGTTCATCGGAATAAATAATTTTTACTTTTTATATGAAATGATTATTTATTCAAAAAATAATACGTATGCATCTAAAATAACAAAAACTAATGCGTTCGAACTCTCAAACTGAATAAATGAAATAACACGTCCTATTCGGCCCTTATGGCGCAAACTTAATTACTCCTATCCGGGTAACGTGACGAATAAGTGGGCTTCCTTATCCTATGTGTGGTATTTATTTGGTCCGGAAGTCGGCAGTTAGGACAGTGGAAGTTCAAAATCTTTACGCAAGGAAGAGGGGCCGGCCAATCACTTCTATAGCAGCTACAACAAGATGAGCAGTCTTTTTCGCCTCTTCTGGCAGCAGTGCCTTGGAGTGGCCTTGTGAACAGGGCACACTCTTCATCTCTGGATCGTGATGGAGAGCAAACGTACAAGGCATCATAAAAGCCGAAAAGACAAGCAAGTGGGCCCCCCTTCAGATAATTAACAGCATTTTTCTTTTGTATCCCTATGAACCAACATATTTGTATATGTACCCTTAATTAACATCGACATAGTGTTATAAATATGCTTGGCATCCTCAAAAAGGTTGTGGTCATATCCTCTCGAATTAGATATCTCTAACTTCACCTAAATTTATAGAATCTTTCTAGTGTATTTGCTTATCATTCGTGGCATTTTGACCAAAAGATACAATTGTAACTTTTCTGAAGATATCAGAAATATTTATAAACACATGTAAGAGTCAAGGATTTGGGAAAATGTATCAATCCACTGTCAGGTTCCGTTTGCTGGCAGTGACTGTCTCTAGGGTCTGGCAGTGGACCATATCTATGAGTGTGCATTGTTAATTCAAGTCGAACCTAGCTGAATGGGGTTCGGTTCGGTTTAAGTTTTCAAATTTTGGGTTTCTGACCCGAACCGGACCGGAATAAGTGTTTAGTTGGTTTTCGTCTCTTGGAAACTGAACTGATTTGGAAAAATCAAATTAATATAAAAATTAGTGAATCCCACTGGTATAAAACGCGTGTCACCTAGAATAATGCCAAACGTCCAACCAACTGCGTTATTCGCCATTTGTTATTTAATTTACTATATCTATAAATAAATATATATATATATATATATATATTGTATTTTAACAAAGTCAAACTCTAACGCCCAGAAGACTGGCCCATTTCGTGTTTGTTGTTTGAAGCACTTAGAAGGCAACCCTTGGCTGACGGCTATCCCCCTTCCATCTCCTCTTCTCTCTTCTTCTCTCGAGAGGCATCCGACGGCGGCACTACCTCTCATGAGCGGATGGCAGCACTTGATGCTCCTTTTCGTGAGTATAGTTAGTTAAATACGGGACAGATATAATACGGTAAAAATATGTTTGAGTATAATTTATTTTAAATTTTAAATGAGAGGGTCAAATATTCGTATGTTTTAAAATTTTGACAAAACATACATATGATGTATTATACGTTTGCCTTTTGAAGATTCGGTCTCAAAAATATGGATAATACTAATAAATTTAACTATTATTATTATGAAACAACGTAACAAAGATAAAATATTTTATCAGATACAAGGATTATACTGTTCATTAACAAGTATCACACACGTATTCATAAATGTATGCCCGAAACTCACTAAAACATCCTAGTGTGTATATTCTAATGAGATTGGAAAAAACTAATATTTAAATCTCACAGGGAACTTTTGCTCTCCTTCGTTACTTGTGGGCCATAGTTTGAGCAAGATTACGTAACGTGAACTATTAGAAGTGACGTAGAGAAGGTTTTTGGGATCGGGAATTCAGACTACGTGACATCCTACGCAACTGGCCCGCATTAATCTGCCGTTTCAAACAGATACGTGTATCTAATGCGTTTTAAACTCGCGTACAAAATTGTACGATTGCCACGGGAGATGGTGATTTTTATTTTCAAATGTACGTACGCATATTGTACGCGTATAATTCGCGAATTAACTAAATCCCTCCCACAGTAGTGCTCGTCTAGTCGATGCTTCCTTCTCCGAGTCCCTCCGACAAGAGTAATCCCTTCACAAGTTGCAATCAAAGATATCTCTCTCTCTCTCTCTTTGTCCTATGTAAGCCACACATGTATACATCGTTCAGGTTTGAGCAAAGATGAAAACCATGCATCAAAACTGCCGAAAGGCCTTCGAAAAGTCAGAAAATAAAAGGGAGCTTCTCTTTTTATTGGTTAGGAAGAAAAGTGGAACGTCGATTCGAAAGGCAGGCATCCGCACTAAAAGCCAGTTACATACAACCTCTTTATCAGTTAGGAAGAATAGGAGAACATCCGAAAAGCCCAACCCTAATGTTAAAACAGAACCAAACCAAAATAGCTTGATTCGGTTCGATTTGAGTTGATACTAAGGTCGGATCGGTTCGAGGCAGATGAAAACTCGGTTCAGTTTGGTTTTTCATTAAATTTTTAAAATCCGGACCAAACCAAACCGTGCACACTCTTTCCTAATTACATATGGACCATTGATTTTAAATCCTACAGTCCAATTTTCAAAATAAAAATTAAAAAAAAAAATGAGAAGAGGAAACGGACGTGGGTGCACGAAGGAGGAGAAACCGCCGCCGCACGCTTCTCACCCCCGACTCTCAATCGGATGTAGAGACGTGAAACTGGAAACAACCCAACATACACACACAATTGAGAGGTAAAAATAAATCTTGGAAAAGGAGGTTGATCATATTACATTTTCCAAAAGTACCTATTCATAAATAAAATGTTATCACAGTCGGTCATCCACAAGTCCCCAATCCTCTTAATATTTGGCAATAAAATCCCTGTCAAGACAGATGTAAGATCAGCAGCCAACAGCCATATTGTACCCTTCGACGCCTTTGCCAAAACCGGAGACACGTCCTAAAAGACCGGTTTCATAAGTTTCGACTCCTCGATAGCAACCCAGTGTCTTCAGAAGTGACGACTTTATCATCATAAAATGTTACAATTAGAGGTCTCGCTAGCAGAAACAGCGACAATATCCAAAAACATTCATCCACTACCTTCGCTAAACTGAGACCATTCACACAAGTAAATTTCATACAATGTGTTGCTACCCCCACCTCCACACCTCATCCTTGCAGTAGCTAATAATGTAAGGCCTCACATATTCTCGTATGGGCGTAGCCACTACCAACTGGAAGTCATATTTGCCCACAACACCAATAGGCCACATGTTCCTCCTTGCGAAGATTACTGACGAGGCCCCCGCATTGTAAACAAACAAAGCTACTTCCATCTGAGAATGCATCGAGCACAATCTGCTCCCGTCCACTCTCAGCAAGTATCGAGGTCTCATCAATGTTGGGTATCATGGGTGCACCACCAGAGTTGAATTCCAGAGATTCAGCTCCTGATGGCTGAGCTTCAGCTATCGCACACTTTGCAAACAAGGAAGCCAGTTCATCTGCTGTGGTGTTTGCCTGTAACTTGTTCCTGTAGAGCTCACGAGCACGAAGCAGTGTCTGGAAAACAGCACTCTCTCCACCTTCAGTCTTCACAGCCATCACCACCTGTCATCCCATTGTTGACCATAAGCACTTGGAAACGAATGGAATGCAATCAAGAATTTTAAATATTGACAATTCTCGCAGAGAACAAAAGCAAATGGTATCCATGTCATATGCCCAAATTCTCGCATGCAACCCTAGCTAATGCTACAGAAGCAGCAAAATCTTACCTTTCTCAAAATGATTAGGGGAACTGTCAATTCTACACAATTACAAACAGGCCAAAACATTTGGAAGTAGTCATTACTGCTCACATTTATACCTCTTAAGATCATTTGATCTTATGAACAAGCCCAGCAACAAGGTTTGAAAACTCAACCAGGATCAGCACGGATCGGCTGATCCGGATCGGATTTCGGCTCCCCGTGCTGATCCCGGGTAACCCAGCCGAGTCTAAGTGCCAGATCAGCTGATCCGTGCTGGATCAGCCGATCCGAACCTACTAGCCATTGGGTTGGGTTTCAACTAGCCGTTGCTGGCCGTTTCAACGGCTAGTGTTTGGGCCTTGAGGGTTTATTTAACCCCCCTCCCCTCCCTCCCTCCCAAAAAAAGGCCCTCCTAAGACTCCACAAGTACCTCTCTCACTCTTTAACTCTTGCACACTCCCGTTGTTTCTCACACTTTCTCGATCGTGAAATTCTTTCTCGTTCTCTCCCACAACAACGATCTCTACAAGACTTCCTATTATAGGCTCTCTCTTTCTTTCTCTTCTCTTCTTCTAAACTCGTACTTTTGTTTATCAATTTTTTTATATATATTATTATTCTCAACATCTCTATTTGCCTTTTGGCAATCGACGTGCTATAAACTACTCAACTGCCTAAAGAATGGCATCTCAAGGTACTGTTGAACGGTCCTCTAGGAACCCTCCTAGTATCGATCTTATTTGGGCTCATTGCACGTTAGTGAACATGGGCCCAAGAAAGATATAATGCAAATATTGCAATCGGATCGTCTCTAACGAGATATGGTGATTCAAACAACATCTTACCAGAATAAAAGGTGAAGTTGCATCATGTGCTCAAGTTCCTTCAGAGGTTCGGATCCAGTTTCAAAATTACATGAAGGAGAAAGAATCAAGTAAAACAAATACTGCCAGAAGAAGATAGAAACTTCGAAATGAGTTGTCTAAACCAGCGCAAAACTCTGATGCTGGTGTTCGGCTTGGTGGAAATAGTCAACTTATAAATGTGGATGATTGGGATCCAACTATGTTTGTTATTTAACTTATTTTTATGTTCTTCAATTAACGCTCACAAACAAAACGTTACAATAGATTATTTTTTTCTTTTTACATTTAAAGATGAAATGCGACGTATAATGGAGGCGAGACGACGGTCCTTTATAGATGAAGACTTATTTTCGGCAAACTGGAAGACATGCAGGACAAAAAAGTAACTATGCACCTTCTGGACAATGGAGTACAAGTGCCGATATGAGCATGGAATGCAACATCGGCCGATCCCGATCCGGATCGATCGATTCAAATCAGGATCGGCCATAACTAATCTGATTATGGGTGGGAACTGGCCAGAATCGGCTGAGATCGTCGGGATCAGCCGAGATCGGTTGGATCGACCAGGATCGGCCGATCCCCTCCGATCGCATTTCCCCCTTTTTTTTGTGGCCGATTCCGGCCGATCCCCGACCTATCCCAACCAATGCGATTTGACCAATCTGATCTGGATCGAATCGGGATCAACCTTCGACCCGATTCAGAATTCCATGGATATGAGCACTAATGTATACGATACTCTATATAAAGAGTTCACTAGAGACGAAAATCCTAGAGTAGGTCGAATAGATCTCTTCCTTATCAAAAAGAATGATAAACAGCCTTCCATTATTGCTACATTCAAGAACTTGAAGCTTTACAAAGAGAAGATGAAGAGAACTACATCTACGTAATTTTTCTATAATAGTATCTATGCTAATGCTGCCAAGGGACCATATTATGATTCAATAATCTAAATTATCCAAGAAGTTGACAAAAGGATTGAGAGGCATACCCCCATATGAAACCTACAAGAAGTACTTGGACCTAGAAGTTGACCATATATTACATCTTATGAAAGGATATAGGACAAGTAAGGTAGCACTTTAATATGCGATGATGGACAAATACGTAATCCTGATCTTCTTACTTTTAATTCTTAAGCATGAATGCGTCTCTTTCTAGTTTCTTATCACCTATAGAATTTCACAGGAATAAAAGAAGTATGATCATTTTTTTAATTTACTGCAAAGTTGGAACTGTGTTTTAAAAATATGTTGATACATCTCGAAAGGTGAAGAATGCCTAGTACCTATTCCAATTAATGGATCAAATGGTGGAAGAGGTAGGAAAAAAAAAAAAGAATGTCTAAGTGGTTATTGACAATGTAATGGCATTCAAGTTAGTTAGACAAATGTTGATAAAGAAGAGACAACATATCTACTTGATTTTATGTTCTGCTCATTATATTCACTTGATGTTAGAAGATATTTGTTCTGACCCAATGGTGGATGGAATGGTCAAGAGCGCTCAATTTATCACCACATTTATCTACAACCATAACATTTGGATATCATGTGCAAACATACTCATGGAAGAGAGTTGCTTCGTCCGGGACCACTAGATTTGTATCTCAATATATTTCTCTAGATAGTTTAAGTCAACAAAATAGCAACTTGATTAGGATGATGACATAAGAAGATTGGGAGAATTACATGTTGTGGCATATACTAACCAAGGTCAGAGAGAAGAGTAAGAAAATGATTGATCTAATTCAATATAGACCTGAAGCTCCTCTCTACACATTCATTGTCACTTCATATGCCCACGATGTCTAGGTGAATTTGTGTTGTGCGGGCCAACAAAATGCGGCAGCTATGATTCCATCAGATCTTTTGACTTGACATTTCCCAGAAGCTTTCACGTTCCCACATAACCTTTGACACTCTCTATGGATTTCTCCCTTTTATTAACCTCAAAAGAGCAACTACCTATGGATTTCTCCCATTTAGCATGGATCCTAATAAGGCTCCGGGGCCCAATGGGATGTCCATAGGTTTTGATCAATTCTTTTGGGATACCATTAAAGAGGATTTGTTCAATTTTGTCCAAGATTTCTATGTTAACCCGGACAAGATTAAAGTGTTCAATTCAACTCTTATTGTACTCATCCCCAAGATAGAAGGTACTGAAAGTATGACTGATTTCCATCCAATTAGTCTGCTTAATAAGTGTTACAAAATTATTACTAAGATTCTGGCTACCCGGGTCAAGAAAGTTATCTCTAAGATTGTGGGATTCAACCAATCAGCTTTTTTACAAAGGAGAGTCATTCTAGATAATTATATGGCAGCATATGAAGCTATTCACCACTACAAGAACAGAAAAAAGAAAGGTGTCATCTTAAAACTTGATTTTGAGAAAGCCTATGGCAGAATCAACTGGAACTATCTTCACAAAACCATAGAGCTAATGGGTTTTAATGATAGATGGATAAGGTGGGTGATGTGTTGCATTTCATCATCTACTTTTTCTGTTTTGGTTAATGGAGAACCATGTGGATACTTTAAGAGTTCCAGAAGTTTAAAGCAGAGTGATCCTATGTCGCCACTTCTTTTCTTGTTAATTGGATAGATTTTGAGTACACTTTGGGATAGGGCAGTCCAACAGGGGTTGATTGAAGGATTTACCATTTGTAGAAGCAATATCCAATTATCTCACCTTCAGTTTGCAGATGATACCCTATTGTTTACACCATGAAGCAGTATGGATATTCAGAACATTAAGAGGTTGTTGGTCCTAGTGGAGGTTATAACTGGGTTGAGAATCAACTATGAGAAATCTAAAATTGTTGGGGTAAATGTGACACATGACACCTTACAGGATATGGCTAATGCACTGCAGTGTAGAGTTAATTCTTTCCCTATTAAATATCTTGGATTACCCTTATCGGATGGGGTCATTAGGGTCAGGGATCGGGATGATTTGATTAAGAGGTTTGAAGATAGGTTGGAAGGGTGGCAAAGCATATTTCTTTCAGATGGAGGGAGATTGATTTTATCAAAATCAATCCTCTCTTCATTGGCCATTTACTACATCTCTATCTTTAAGATTCCAAGAATTGTAGAGAAGATTATTGAATCTACAAGTTCTTTTTTCTGGTCAGGAGGTAAAAGGGGAACGAGAGGACTTCATCTAATCAACTGGAATAATGTGTGTAAGAGTAAGGAACAATGAGGTATTGGTTTTTGTGGAGTTGCCACTTTCAATAAAGCCTTGTTAATGAAATGGTTGTGGAGAAGGGGTGAGTGTTCGGAAGCACTTTGAGCTGTAATTATTAGGGATTTATATTACTGTGCTGATAACAAATGGAGTCTTTTTCCGTATACTACTTATAATATGTCCCCTATTTGGAAGAACATTGTGATGAATGCTGAATTTATGGCTTTATCCTATGATATCCAGATTAGTAATGAATGTGACACACTACTCTAGAAGGACAAATGGTGTTCCGGCCTGGTTTTCTCCTTTCATTTCAGCAATCTTTTTAATATCACTCAGTATAAAGAGGCTTCAGTGGCACAGGTATTGGCTGATTATGGTTCAGGAACTATAAATCTGCAACTGAGAAGGGATCTCACTGAAGTAGAAGTGGAGGAATTTTTTAGTATGCTCAACCTTATTAACAATATCAGAATTTGATATGAGATTCCATATAACAGAGTTTGGAAATAGAGCATTAATGGGAAGTTTTCAGTCAAATCGATTGTTCAGATCATGAATGATGGTGGCTGTAGGGTTTAGTGGAAGAATCTAGTTTGGTCCAACTACCTACCTAACAAGATTAAGGTTTTTCTTTGGAAGATTGCCTGGTCTAGAATTCTTACAGGCAAGAGGGCCAAACTTCTTCATATCCCAGGGAATTATTCATGTGTCTTTTGTGCAATGTTTGAAGAAGATCAAGAACATCTGTTTTAAGGTTGTGGCATTATTATCATTCTATGGAAGATCTTGTCCAGATTATTTGGAATTAAATGGGTGGATCATTCTTCTGTTCTAGAGCTACTTAACTGGTGGTCCAGAATTTGCCCTTTTCCAGATCAGAAATATTTGTGGTTCATCATCTGTCCAGCCTTGATGTGGACTATTTGGTGCGAGAGAAATAAGAGAAAGTTCAGTGAACAATTTTGCAGTGTTACTGATTTATTGAAGAACACTTTTAAATGGGTGGAAGAGTGGAGATATGCTGCAGACATCTTGAAAGATGGGAATTCTGTTCTTTTGCAGAAGGCTGGGCTGTGGAGGGTTCATTTTAATTAATGGTTCTCCCTTTATATTTCTGTTTTATTCCCTTGATAAAACAGATCCTTTGTATTTTTTTGTCAGTTTAGAGTTTGACTTGGTTGGGGGTATGTCCCACCAGGTTGTTTGGTGTCTTTGGGTCCTCTTTGTATTTCACATTCTCTTTATCAATAGAATTGTGACTTTCAGTCACCTTCTAAAAAAACTACCTAAACTAAGACCATGTGAGGAGATCACTTTGCAAGTATCAAGAAGCATCAAGGTGACCCATTCCCCTTATGATTTGACCTAACTACATGTCTGCATTTCCTTTCTTGAGCATGTTATTTCGTATTTCCACAAAAATCATATGCTCTGTTCAGGCATTTTCCAAATATTCCCTTAAAAGTGAACTATTATTTTTCATGCATGCTGAATTCATCCCCTTTGTCCCAATGGTTTACTTGTACAGGCCACCAGGGTTTTCTTCAGATGTATTTAAAAGATAGTTTACTCATATTGTCTACTGGCCACCAGGGTTTTCTCAAATAAATCTAAAAGATAGTTTACTCAATTTGTTTGATCATCCAAAGCAACTGAATTGTTCGCATTCGTCACAATGGTTCCCTTGCACTGGCCACATGGGTTTTCTTTTTCTGATGCATCCTAAAGATAATTTATTCAAATTGTCTGAGCCTTCAAAACAGTATATGCATATATGTAACTTGGTGTGTATATATATATATATATATATACACACGTAACTTGGTATCTTTAAGGGTGGAGCAGAGATACCATCATCTGTTCAAAATTCATCAGTGATGTGAACAATTTCTTTTAGCATCCAAAAAAGGAATTTGTTGAATCCATGATTCCAAGGACAATATGAGTAAATCATAGCCTGTAAGTCTTTGTTTTGGTTGGCTATAACATGTCCAACAACTATCACATTGTCTAATATAAACTACAGTCTTTCCCTATACTTGGCCAGGAGTGGCCAGATCAGCCAGGATTAGGCAATCCAACCAAGGACGGGGCATTCTCAACCAATGTGGGCCAAGGAAGGCAGGATGGGCACGGATCAGATCGGATCGGCTGATCCAATCCCATATCCCGATCCACTAGTCTAGGCCGGGATCGGTCAGTATCGGATGGGATCGGTCCAATATCGGACTGGATTGTACTGGGATCATACTAATCTTTTTTTCTAAATAATTTAAAAAAATGGGGGACCAGTCCGGATTGGCCCAGCATTAGTCCGGATCGGCTAACTCAATTGGGTCGGACCATGCCATGGATGGCAGTACCAGTACTGGTATCGGTGGGTACTGGTACCGGCACCGATACGTATCGGTACCGGTACGTACCGGTATCGGTATCGGTGGGTACCGGCATGTATCGGTACCGGTATGTACCGGTATCGGTATCGGTGGGGTACCGGTACGTATCGGTACCGGTACCGGTATCGGTATCGGTGGGTACCGGTACCGATACGTATCGGTACCAGTATCGGCCGTACCGGCCGGTACGGGTATAAAATGGCTAGAAAAATTCAGGAACAATCAGAGAAAAATCTGAAAAAAAATAGAAAAAAATCAAGAAAAAATGTAAAGAATTAATTAGATATGTCTTGAGTGTAACAAAGGTGGGTTAAGACAAAGAAGTACACAAAACACATACTAAATGACTATTTTGATACAGATTAAACATGAAAAATATTATGCTAATATACTAAATATTAACAAATAATAAATGTTAATGAAATCAAACGATCCTTATTTTAAAATATGCAATGAAACTTAATTAGGCTTCAATTGATATTTAGTTAAGGTAATTAGACAAAAGGCCCAATAATTAACTACTAATTAAAGTCAAAATTGGACCTTTTCTTTAATTAATATTCAATCAACGCAATTGACAGCACGCTCCTACTTTAAAATATGCAATGAAACTTAATTAGACTTCAATTGATGTTTAATTAACATAATTAGACAAAAGCCTTAATTTTTAACCCTAATTAGGGTCAAATTTAGGATTTTTCTCTAATTACGGTTCAATGAACGCAATTGACAGTATGTTCCTACTCTAAATTATGCAATGAATATTAATTAGACTTCAATTAATATTTAATTGAAGTAATTGGACAAAAACCCTAATTTTTAACCGCTAATTAGGATGGAAATTGGGAGTTGTCTATTTTGCTAAGAAAATGAACATAAATAACCTAATAACAGTTAACAACTCAAAAATAATATAAATATTTAAAATATATATCATACCTTCTTCTATTTCTTTTTTTCTTCCACCCAAAAGAGCCAAAACCTCTCCGGCAGCAGGCTGCAGCGGCAAGTGGCGGCACCTTCTCCTCCTTCCCCTCCTTCCCCTCCAGCCTTCAAAAATGCAGGAGCCCCTCTCACAGATCTGTTTCTGTGAGAGGGGAAAGTGAAACACCCCTTTTAAGGGGGCGTTTCACATGTACTGGTTCGATACCGGTCTGGTTTCGGCCGGTACCGGCCAGTACGGCCGAAACCGGACCAGTACCAAACCGCTACGATATTTTTTATTATTATTTTTTTTTAATACAGTATCGGGCATTTGACCCCGTACCGATACCAGTGCCGGCCAATACCGGTATCGACTGGTACTGCCAACCATGGACCATGCAGATTCGTGCCCAATCCCCGATTCTTCCTACCTTGATTTCGGCCAGTCCTGACCCTCAGAGCTAGTTTGACTAGATGTTGGAGATTCCCACTAGCATCATTGGCCATTGGGAAATGGCCATCAATGGCTAGTAGGAGAGTTGGGGGCTAGTAAGGCCCCAAGGTCCCCTTCTCTCCCTCACTCCTATCCTGCAGAGATCAGAAATCTGTTTGTGGCCCTCAACAGTGATGCGCAACTGCCCTAAAGCAGGATGTCTATGTCAGGATAATCGAATCCCTTCCAGCCAACTAACCATTCCTGCTTGTAGGTAGTTAATTTCCAAAATCCAAAGCAATAAGATGTAGAAGAGAAGATTAACTTGATACATATATCTTGTTCTAGATTTCACATGCTTGTTTTCTACATTTACTTTCTTTTAACATGTTCTCTGTTTATTCATTTATTTTATTTTATTTTTTATTTATTTTTATTTGGCAGACTGGCCAGGATGGGCCTGAATTGATCTAACTTTGGCCAGGATCAGCCTCCCAGTTTGGTATCCAGCCAACCAATATGGGTTCAATCCCAATTCCTCCTTCTTTGGCATCAGCCTTGTTTTCTTCTGAAAACAAGATGAAGTATATCCAAGACAATATGTTCAAAGGATCTTTCCATTTAATTTAAACTCCAACATTGACAGATGCATCAAGCGAAAATCCTGCGAGGTCACAAGCTCCACATGTAAAATACACTAAACAGAGATAAGATGGGAATGTTTAAATCTAAAGGCACTAGAATGAAGTACAACACCCAGAAAAATGTTATGAATTCCATATTTGATTTCAACAAACATTTCAGCCAAATGATGCTCCTACACATGTTGAATACTAACAGATGATTTAAGGGTCTCGTAAATTTAACAATGTAGAAAAGAATCTTGTGGTGCAGAAACTGAAATAAGGACTAATACTGTAGAAGCAACTAACTGAAGATTAATTCAAAGCATCCAGCTCTGATTAGTAAAAGTTTGCCCAAATTTGTCCCATGAAATCTTTAGACCGTTTAATCACCGGTGATATCAATCCACCAAACACTACTTATTTGGTCATGATCCACAAATCAACAGATTAGAGATCTTGCAGGATTTGACACATCATTCAATTACATACTTTTCATGATTTACACGTATGAAACTTGTACTCAATGCAAGTATTTATTGCATTTAAAGATGGAAAAAGTTCTACAACCGAGTCCAGCCATATTTCATTAGTTCGGGTGAGTGCAAGCCCTAATTTTACATAGACATTAACCAGAGTAGACTAGAATTCAGCTCACTGAATTTATTTAGAGTTATACCTGCTGCACTGCATGGGAGCAGCCCAATTTTTTATTGTTTTTATTTTGTTGAAAAAAATTTACCCCGACATGCTCCTACAATCAGATCTCCGTACGATCCAAAAACTCTAAAAAATCAAAATTCGACGGTTTTTTATTTTTTAGATTTCTTTCGATCACCTGACTGGAGATCGAGTTATTCGGGCATGCCGAACATGATGGGATTCACAAAAACTAAAAAAATAAAAAATAAAACTTGCTGCTACAGCTGTCCGATCTAACCAGATGGGATGGCTGCCCACTTGCAGCAAGTCATACTCATTTATTTAAGACGACGGAACGAACTGCATTAAAATTAATAGAACCTCCCCAGAGCTTGCCAGCTGACATGAACGGTGACAATGTATTATTGTCAGTAAAAGGAAAACATAGCACAAGTCTTATCGTCTCTATATCAACTATAAGGAGATGCAGTATAAGCTATAACAGCATGGTTTTTTTTATTTTTCCCAGCTATATCACATCAGATTTATCCCCATGCAGATTATCACCCTGTACCATATCAGATTCCCCCCGGGCTAATAGCTTATAACTAGTAATAGCTTGTTTCAACTCAACTCAACCAAGTCCTAATCCCAAATAATTGGGGTCGGCTATATGAATTCTATGTCTCCACTCTAAATGATTTTGGGCTACCTCTTATGAAAGATTTAAAGCCTCCAAATCATATTGTACTACCTTCTTCCAAGTTAATCTAGGTCTACCCCTTCCTTTCTTCCCCTCCTCTATCCTAATATGCTCCACTTTTCTAACTGGAGCCTCCCTGGGTCTATGCCTAACATGCCCAAACCATCTCAATCTCCCTTCTCTCAATTTATCCTTAATTGGTACCACTCCCACCTTATCTCTAATATATTCATTATAAATTTTATCTAGCCTAGTAATAGCTTGTTTCATAAGAAGTAAATAAATAAACTGGCCCTTTCAAGGGATTCTTCTGCAGGAGAAGGGAAAGACAAACAAAATGGACAAAAAAAAAAAAATCTGCCCTGTGTGTCTATTTTCAAGCATATGAGAAAGGGAAATTGAAACTCGATAACATGTGCTTCACCAGAGCTTAAAGGGGATGGATATAACCATGGTTGGTAGTATTGGTGTGTACCGATACCGATTGGGGGGGCTACACCTACACCAGACCACAAAAACAAAAACGAGAAAAAAAAAAAAAAAACAGTACCCGGTTGGTATCAGACCGGTTTTGGCCTGCACCAACCAGTACACCCAAAACCTGGTGGTACCAGCCGGTACCACATGAAAGATCCTTTTTAAAGGGGGGTCTTTCGCTCACCTCTAATAGATTCATATTTGTGAGAGGTTAAGAGCAAGAAGGGGGCAAGGGGAGTTTAAGGGGAAGCCTGCCATCACCGCCGCCGTCACTTGCCGCCGTTGCAGCATGCCGTTGTCGCCTCCGAAGAAGTTTCAAATGGAAGAAAAAGAAGAAATAAATTCTTCTAAGATATAACTTTTTTTTCTTTTCTTCGTTATTTTTAGGTTGTTAAGAACTTGTCTGATTGAACATTCTTCTCTTCTTCTAAAAACAGACAAAATTCACACATTTGACCCTAATTAGCTGTTAAAATTTGAGATTTCTGTCTAATTACCTTAATTAAACATCAATTGAAATTTAATTAAACTTCATTGCATACATTAGAGTAGGAGCATGTTGTCAATTGTATTAATTGTGGGTTAATTAGATAATATCCCCAAATTTGATCCTAATTAACGGTTAAAAATTGAGAGATTTTTTTAATTATCTTAATTAAATATCCTTGGAGCTTAATTAAGCTTCATTTACATACATTTGATTATAAACATATTGTCAATTGTATCAATTATGGGTTAATAGATAAAATATCCAAATTTGAGAGCATATTGTCAATTGTATCAATTGTGGGTTAATTAGATAAATCTCCAAACTTGATCCTAATTAGCGGTTAAAAATTAGAACATTTGTCTAATTAATTTAATTAAACATCAATTGAAACACACTTAAATTTCATTATATGCATCAGAGTAGGAGCACGTTGTTGTAGCAACTGTGGGTTAGTTAAATAAAACCCCAATTTTGACCATAATTAAAACTTTCAGGACCTTTACGAGAGGTTCCCCTAATTTCAGATAACTGTGTACATGCTCCCAGAAATCTTTCTCCTCTATGATTTTAACCACGTCCAAATAATCAAGTTGACCGTCAGCATTGCAATTGTCAACATAACTCAAGAACTCCTTGTTGTACAGACGAAAGCTCCTTCATGAACCGTACAAAGACTCTAAAGAAATGAGTTGCATGCAAATCTTGTAGGTCCTATGTGGATAAGATCTTGGCCCCTAGTTACTATTTCTCTCAACATACTCAAGATCCTAGGATGGTCATAAATGTACTAGGTAATCTTATGTGCTTTCTATCCTATGTCCTTCACATTCTTGTCATTCCCAATATCCTCAAGCATCAAGTCCAAAGGGTGTGCTACATATGGAAGCTAATAAAGATATTTGCGTTTCACCATTAACTTCCCCCCTACAGCCTTATTCCTTGCTTCATTGTTAGTGACAATTCGGATAATATTTTTCTATCTAACTTTTGCACCATGTTACCCATAAAACTGAACAAATAATTTACATTCTTGCATAATTTGATGTATCAATAGATTTCATAAAAATTATGCCTTCAGTGCAATAAACCAAAAAGTTAATCATAGACTTTTTCGTGATATCAATCCAACCATCACACATGCATGTGCATCCTCTCTCCATCTAGACAATTTTAAAATTTTCAACCAACTGTTGAAACTCAACATACTCTCCATTAAGACTACGTCCATATATGTCTCGATGTGAGGGGGCCTTTAAGCCAAGGCCAGACTCTGCTATGGCATCAATCATATGCTAAAAATATGGAGATTCAGCTGCATGTGAGGAAACATCTAAATGGAGAATTCATTTAAAAATACTTTTAAATGTATGTCCCGCTGCTTCAGCTACCCTTTTCACTCTCAATGCTTACTTGATTTTTGGCTGTGTAGAGCTGCACTTTTTGAACACATAACTGTCCATGGGACCTACTTTCTGGGGATCATACCCTGCATCTATGCATCGAGCTGTACTAGAGTAAATCCTTGCTCCTAATGGTCTAACACATGTTCCTGATGTCTCAGCACCTCTTCATCGAGCCTGATCTTGTACTTGGACCAACAAATTCTCTCTTAGCTGCAATCAGCTCTGCGTTTAAATCTTGTCCTTATTAGTAGACTCATCAACAATCTGCTCACTCTTCTCACGTACAAGAACACCATAGTCTAAGGTGTACATCCCTTTGCCCTTTTCACTTCCTCAGTCTGAAATCTCCTCATAAAGTTCAACCTCTTGCCAAATCCTCTATTTTTTCTAAATTTTCCGTCCAAACAATAATTTTCACATTTCATTAGCCACCAGTGGGGACAGGGTACATTTCATGACCTATCCCGTGATCCTTTCCAAATGCTCCTTTCCTATGGTCACTCTACCTTCCATCTTTGTGCCACAATATTAGCATTGTACATTTCATAACCTATCCCGTGATCCTTTCCAAATGCTCCTTTCCTCTGGTCACTCTACCTTCCATCTCTGTGCCACAATATTAGCATTTTACTTTTCTTCTTGTAGCATCAATTAAGATGATGTAGGCCACCCCGGATCCTGTGCATCCTACCCCTCAATAGACTAACATTTAACCATGATCCTATAACAACAAAGTCAAAGAGACAAAAAGATCTAACTACATCAATAAGTCATAATGAAGCTTAATTAAGCTTCAATTAATGTACAATTAAGGTGATTAGACAAAAGTCCTAATTTTTAACCATTAATTAGAGTCAAAATTAGAGATTTTATCTAATTAACCCATAATTGATACAATTGACAACAAGCTACTACTCTAATATGCAATGAAGCTTCTTTAAACTTGAATTGATTTTTAATTAAGGTGATTAGATAATTTTTAACCGCTAATTATGGTCAAATTTGAAGATTTTATCTAATTAACCTACAATTGATACAATTGACAACAAGCTCCTGTTCTAATGTACATAGGGAAACTTAATTAAGCTTCAATTGATATTTAATTAAGATAATTAAATAAAAATCTCAATTTTTAACAGCTTATTAGGGTCAAATTTGAAGATTTTTTCTCTAATTAACCTACAATTGATATAATTAACAGTATACTCCTAGTCCTACTCTAATCTATGTAATGAAGCATAATAATGCTTCAATTGATGATTTAATTAAGATAATTAGACAAAAACTCCAATTTTTAATTGCCAATTATGGTCAAATTTGGAAAAAAATTCTGATTAACCTACAATTAGTACAATTGACAATATGTTCCTACTCTAATGTACGTAATAAAGCTCAATTAAGTTTTAACTGATATTTAATTAAAATAATTAGATAAAAACTCTATTTTTTAACCGCTAATTAGGATCAAGTTTGAAGATTTTATCTAATTAACCCGCAATTCATATAATTCACAGCATATTCCTACTCTAATATATGAAATAAAACTTAGTTAAACTTTTGATGTTTAATTAAGATAACTAGACAAAAAACCCCAACTTTTAACCACTAATTGGGGTCAAACTTAGCAAGGATGGCAGTACCAGTATCAGAGGATACCGATACCCATACGTATATGTATCGGTATCGGCCGTATCGGCTGGTACCGGCCAATAAAAAAATATTAAAATTTATTTTCTTACCTAACCGGTACTGATACCCCCCAATATCGATATGGGGCAGAGCCGATACTGTCAACCATGAAACTCAGGGATTTTGTCCGTTTTTAGAAGAAGAGAAGAATGCTTAATCAAACAACGGAAGGCTCTCTCCTCAAGCTTCACTCACCCCCTTCCTACACTCAACCTCTCTCAGATCTGAAGCTGTGAGAGGTGAGTGAAAGACATCCTTTAAAAAGGGTCCTTCACGTGGCACCAGCCGGTACCGCCCGATTTCAGACATATCGGACTGGTATGGGCCGAC
The DNA here is from genome assembly GCA_030544215.1 of Zantedeschia hybrid cultivar. Lineage (NCBI taxonomy): Eukaryota > Viridiplantae > Streptophyta > Magnoliopsida > Alismatales > Araceae > Zantedeschia > Zantedeschia hybrid cultivar. The sequence goes on along the minus strand of JARZZO010000013.1, from coordinate 4,065,613 downwards.
ATGGCCGAAACAGGCCCAAGACCAATCAGTACTGAAGGTTTTTTTTTTTTTTTTTTTTGGGGGGGGGGGGGGGGGGGGGAGGGTCCAATACCGATACCGATATGTATCGGCTTGTGCCTCCTGTCACCTTCAAAAAAAATTGCTTATACATACATTAATATGATTACCTTTTAGTGTATAATACAAATCTGGAAAATGGTTTAAGAAACCTGTACCTAAAGCCAAAGCAGCTCGGTGTCTCTTCCTACTCCCATTGCAGACAGACTTCTATCTCCCATCATGAATCCATCCCTTCTCTCCATATGTCTGCAGAATTATAGTTTGGACTCTCTTTGTGCACATTGATTATTCTTAAGCATGTCATAACTATGAAATGTAGAAATTGTTTGTGCATTGGTTTAACCCAGAAGCTTATACACACCATGTTACTCATGTTACATGCTGTGAAAGTAAAAAAACAATTTTATTAAGGTAAAAATTTATCGCCTTGGGATGTGATGTGGTGTTGTTCAATAGCTTATTCTTTGAATTTGCAACTTGGGTAACTCCTAAGGATAAGGGCATAGAAAGAGTACATAAGATAAGCAAAAGCTGTATCACTAAAGGAAAAGGTTAGCAAGATATGATTTGAAAGGTAATCTTTACAACTCTAATTGCAATCTCAAAGCACTAGTACCAAAAAGTATCGAGTCAAGATTAGCTCTTCATGAAAGTTCAGCAAAGATTTCTTTTTCCTTCTAAGGAACTCCATTTAAACTAACGAGGTTACTAAAAATCTATGTTACAAAGTTTTGGATCGCACCACTAATTTTATTTAGAAAATAAACTCAGTCAATATACATTAATAACATGCAAGGAGAAGATATGAGATTATGATGAATCCAAAAAAACAACATTTGAATTTTGTACTCTGAAACTGTCGTTTCCTAAAAGGAAAAAACAATTGATAATTTCTCATAGTTAAAAAGATCTATAAAAAGGGGATAAACAAGCCTGAAGAAGAGCTTGTCCATGAAAATTAAACTAGGAATGTTGTGTGCTCCTAGCAATCCTTGGTGCAAACAAACTAAACTCTGCCATGAGGATGATCTGCTTCAGATAAACAGAAATCCAAAAGTAAAATCAAAGACAGTGGTGCACAAAGTTTTGGTTAGCAACAGAAATTCGTTTTCACACAATTAGTGTCATTAACAAAAGATGCTAAAGATGGAAGCAAAGAAGGAAGGATTGAAGATAGGGCATAGATCGGCCTGATCCCGACCGATTGGATTGGCCGATCTGATCCAATCCTGGACTGATCTCCCCCCCCCCCCAAACACATACACACATTTCTTTATAAAATGCCTATAAATTCAAAAAAAATGTGAAAACTTTTCAAAAAAATGAAAAAAGGTTCCCTTTGACAAGCATTTAATTGTGGAACCCATTGATCTTCTTCCTTGGTTCCATTTTGTTGCAAAGTTAGAAAGCAAATCCAAAAATGTTCAGAATTACATAGGTTAAGGTAAAACTTTTGACAAAAATCCATGAATAACTCATTAACCACTACCAAATGATTCTCAAAGTTACCTAGCACAGCTCTCTGTTTGCATTTATTAACCTGAATAACAGGACTGTCACATTCCCCATTTTCAGCACTTCCTCTCATAATTTCATCCGGAAACACCATAAAATGACTTTGAAAATGTATGACTATTTTCAACTTAAATGATTGGCAAGTGAAATTCATAATTCAGAAATGTATAGCTATCTTTGAATAGCATAAATATCAACCATTGAATATAAGCAAATCACATGAATGAAGTTGAACACCCAAACACAGCCATTGCAGCCGGCCAGTTTTCAAACTAGCCGCTGCAGCCGGGATCGGTCTGATCCAAACGACCCACTGATCTATGCCAAGGATCAGCCGATCCTCGGCCCATATCAGTGGATCGAGGCTCAAGATTGGATCGAACTGAGCCAAATCCGATCAGATCAGCCGATCCGTGCCGATCCTTCTTTCCTTGGATGGAAGGGAACTGCCCACTGATGTCCCATGCTGAGAGCCCTAGACAAAATATTTCTTATAATGACCAATGTATAAGAACATCAAAAGCAACTACTTACATGGATGTTATTTTTCACTATATTAGCTAGGAGCGATTACAAGTATTTCTTGTATCAACTTGTGTAAGGCAATCACGACTTGAAACAACAATGAACTGATCCTTCCAACTACTATCTTAAAAGACAGGTGAAATTGAACCTTTTCCATTTTATAATAATTTTTTTCATTTTTTTCTGTAAATGTAAATATATTTAGGCATGCACGTACATGCACACATGTGTGTGCATGTGGACACATATGCTCATAGGCACACAGCAACAACAGCCACACCAACACCAACCATAGTAATAGTAATAATAATAATTTCATCATGGGGGATGTAATTCTAAGGTTTTTATGTCAACATTAGTAGTCTACATTATTGAAAGTGCAAATAGTGATGACCTTAAGTATAATTCTTAATCTCGGTGCATACTATTTTGTAATAAAATATTTAATATTCTTTTAAATTGAGCTTGAAAAGTGAAAATGTGTTTCAATAGTCTGTCCTTATGATGCATGTGCAAACAAATCCTTAGAATGACCACAGCAATGAAGCTACACTTATTTGGTCAATCATTACATAGCATTGATTGGAATGCTTACAAATTGGCACAAAATTGTTGCCTTGTCGGAGAGGCACCCACCTCACCACCTAAGCTGGTCTGCTTAGACATTAAAGGAGTCTGCTACCCTGCACTGCCTAGGCATTTTTAAAAGACAGCTTCCTGCTAAACATCATGCCATATCCCCAAAAAAAATAATAACAACAATGGAGACATAAGCCAAGATATAGACATTGCAATACATTTCATATGATGCCAACTGGACTCCATAAACGTGCAACCCAGTGGCTCCCACCACTGCGGGGCTCTAGGAAGAGTCAATTGTATGCACCCTTACTCCTGCTTTATCCAAAGAAGCCGTTTCTGGTTTTGAACTCATGACCTCCGGAATATAATCTAGCAACCTTACGGCTGCACCAATAAGATTCCACACTTCCTCTTAATCCTTGTCGACACAACAGCACAGCATAAACTGGAAGGCCAAATTGAATCATCATCACAGTGCAACAAGCACAACATTGACAACACACGTAAAACCGTAGGCCATTTCCTGACCACAAGGGTGGAGAATCACCCAGAATCCATAGCAGGCAAACAACAGCATCAACAACAGCCTCACCATAGTTATTTTTACAACTATTTCCCCAGACCCCAACATCAACCACATCATAAATAACAACACAAGATTCGAACTTTCAGCAGGAGAGGCCAACCCTCTTGGAATTACTCTCATTTGTTAAGATTTAGGTAATAACCAGACCAAATTCATCTTCCAGTGTCAAGCAGAGCAGAAAGCATCAGAAAACTAGCTATAACCGGAGTTTCAGGAAAAATCCTCCGTTGCCCGTTCGAGCACAGGGAGAATCAGACGCATTGGGAGTATGTTTTTATAGGAGGATATGATAATCCGACAAAAAAAGAAAGAAAACTTAAGGCCTGTCGTACCGCCTGGAGGGCGAGGGACGGCTTCCCCTCGTGCAGGAGCTGCCGGGCCAGCGCGAGCAGGCCCCACACGCTCATGCCGTGGCCGGCCTCCGCCGGGCCCGGCTGCTGCTGCTGGCGATGGTGGTGATGGTGGAGCGGCGCGGGGCCTCCGGCGGTGGAGGCCTCGCCGCTGCCGCTACTCTCCGCCTTCACTTCCATTTCCACGTCCATTGCTCGCCCTCGCTCCGCAGTTCCGCCTTCCCCGATTTTACCCAAAGTGGCAAATTTTATGACCAAGGTTTTTGGCCTCGGGCTGTTGGTCAGACGCGAGAGCCTGGGTGGGAGGGGGTCCGCTTCTTCTAGGGCCTTCCGGAAAGAATGCTCCTCCAAAGAAGTTGCTTGCTCTACCGTTCAAATCAAAAAGAGCAAGCGGCTACAATTAATAATAAGTCGCATCATATAATTATTGGGATTATCTGTGGTGTCTTACATGTCTGTAGAGATTGATCTCCAATCGTATTATTTAAAAAAAAAATAAAAATCGAATCTTAATAAATAATAAAAATTATTCTTAATGGGCCGAACTCAATAATGATTTTTTTTATTTTTCTAAATCGTTCGATTGATAGATCGGCATGTACGAACATGTAAGTTTTTTATTTTTCAGATTTTTCTAGATCGTTCGATTGATAGATCGGCATGTACGAACATGTAAGGCAACTCGAGACCCACTTTAAAAACTTTTTAAATATATTTTTTTATTTACTCACTACACTAAGGGATGATGCAAATGGCACTGTCAGTACAGCAAGTATTATTACTCTTTGATTAACAATAATCTTCTTAGGCCAATGAGAAGTGCCTCTTGGGACACAACGAAGGTCGATTTCTTTGGTATAAAGATTTTTATAAGGTAGTTATTTTTAATAAAATATTTAAATATTTAATGTAAATGAAAAGATAATTACAATAGCAGCCATCTGATAAGTCACAGCAGCTTATCAAGGGGCATGTGGCATACGTGTTGGATTATCTCTTAAAAATAAATAGAAGAAAATGGTATATTGACACCGTTTTTTAGTACAATTTTTGACACAGTCTAGATGACACACATACATTGAAAGATACAATTGTCGAAGGTGTGGAACACTTATACTTCCCTCCAATATGTGTGTACCACCTAGGTTATGTCAAAAGTTGTGTTAAGAAACAATGTCACTATACCATTTTCCGAATGCTAATGTCGAGTGTCAACTTAAAATTGACAATGTTAATGCCGACTGTAAACATTAACTTTGAGTTTGAACCTGATGAACATGCTGAAAATTAAACATAGCGGAAGCATGGAATCGATTTGGGATTACCTTTGACGCCTGATCCAATTCGATTGGGATGCCTATCTCAGAGGTCGAAGAAAGATTATGAGAGACTCCTTATATTGGTTCTATACTCCAAATCTCAGACATGTGGTGATGACCTTGGAGAGCAGCCAGAGACGAGAAATATTTGGAGGAGGAGGAAAGAAGCAATGGCAGTGGCAGACCCCCAATCATTTTCTTTCTCCTCGCTTTCTCCTTCTCTCCCTCTCCCTCTACTATTATTGTGAAGGTTGCTTGGGGAGTAAGCAACTAGAGGGGAGGTGTTGCAAGAGGGTGGTATCCTCCCCCCCCCCCCGGTCCTACTTGACCTCCTACTGTTCTTCCTTATCTTTAAGTGGACATAGGTAATGGGCCAAGCCCATTAGTAACATCTCTCACTTGCCCACGAAGGACTGTCGAAATTCATCTCTTTCAACTGCTATAATCTTTCTGTCATAAAGGAAATAGAGTGTGCGACTTCACGAGAATATTCTTAATCAGGAGAGTAGTGATCCATTAAGTGATCATTAGAACTAACAAAACACATTACTCTCAAAATCTCGTAATACTCCAGATAACTTTATATTCACCTAATTTAAAACTCTAGATCTCTAAGATAAATAACAAGCAATGTTAAATCACAATGTCATGTGATCATAATTCTATATGCACAAAGTTGACTGAGTTCTCCGAGATATGATCAACAAAACATAGTGCAATATTCAGATGCTTTCCGTAAGCTCTCATGTCAATTCGATTAATCTCAGCCGTTTTCCTAGACATGTCCCGCTGGACTGTATCAACCATAGTCTTAAAGAGTATGTTAAAGTAGCGACGTCGAGCTTCCTCTTCATGACATAGTTATCAAGTCACTAGCATACAAGTGGGGTTAAGCAATATGATTCGAGAGCTCACACAATGATGAAGTAGAGATCCATTCATCATTCTCACTAACAGTCGAATATAACACATAGGGTATGAGACGCATGCTATGGTGTTCTTCTACGAATCTGGGCGTGTCACTTCTAAACGTTATCAACACCATACGGATCTTAGTCTAGTCACTCCCACTGCGACTAACCTGAATCTCATGACACAGTCGCTCCCACTGAGCTCCTTGTCTAGAAACTCACATCCAACTCATGCAGGCTATATAGGATATGTAAGGAATCGCCTAAAACGCAGCGGACATTAATGATTCCTATGTGTATCAGTTGCTGCGATGGTAAAACGGACAATTCTAATTACGTGGGAAGAATTATTCTTCACCTTGGCAGGGTTTCGAATCTCCCGTGGATTCGACCTATTCGGTAATCGCACACGTGCACGATCTCCAGAGGTATCCACACGAGCTCCCGATGCAGACGCGATTTCCTTCTCGGCTTGAGTACTTCGACCCGATCTCAAATCCACCATGCGCGGAGAGAGAGAGATCTACTTCAAGAGAGAGAAGGAGAGAGAGAGAGGAGAGAGAAACTTCAAGAAGTGGTTGTGTACGTCCACCACTTTCCACCCCTCCCCTTGGCCTCCTTATATAAGAAATAAGGATAAGCACAAATATTAATTCTCATGATTATCCAAAAGCTTGACCTTAAATAATTCTCCATTAAATATTCATGTTTATCCTACGGATTTTCACAAAAACCCAGATAACCATAATATTTAACATCTCTCACCGTCTAACGAGAACTCTTATATGTGTGACTCTTCAGGCCCATATATCAGTCCGGTTTCAGGCCCATTAAATTTAGAACTAATTCTAAAGTTTAATGTTTATTAATTATTATTTAAACATCATATGTTAAATAATTAATTTAATAAATAAGTAGTTTATCATCCGATGATTAATCCACTTGACCTTCTAACCATGAACGGCACCAAACACTACCTCATGATTCCAGAAGATATAAGGGATATTGTTCCCTTTATTTGAACATTTCCGTCTGCAGATACCGCACAGATAAAATCTTTCACTCATCTAATGTCCCAATAATACAAGGGTATGATTTTACAGTCAAACCCTCTATCACATTATTTAGATGGATTCCAGTACTCAGTTAATTTCTAAAAAGACATCTCTTTCGTTTGACCCTGGCCAGAGATTTCTGTGTACATATCCATAGGACATTCTCTCTCTACTCTTATACCAAGAGTGAGTGATTCCTTATTGTTCACTCAATTACCTTCGCAAGCTTTCCACTGTATCTGAGAGACTGACTATCGTAGACTTAATGGTTAAAGTCTACAAGTCAGATAACCAAGACACAATGGTCTACAAGCAGGGTATCATTGGTGACTCAGGTCAAAGGACCAACTGTGCTACTGCAACGATTGAATTCCCTGGTTGACTAATAGGTATAATTACCATCAAGGAATTCTTATTCGGATCTGTTCAGTGAACTCATTCTCTAATGAGCACCCACAAGTTTGTCTTAGTGTCACCACACGAGTGAATGTGAGATCATTCACCCTCATCGCATGAGCAGAGATAACTTGTGTCGATCTTATCAGATATTTAATGTCCATCTCAAATATCCTATGATCGAGAACTGTTTAAGACAAGTAACTAAGAATATTGATTTCACTATCATGATCTCATTATGATTCAATATCCCCTACATTTGTCTATGGACCTTCATTACGATAGTTAATTTACGAGAACTATAAATGAAGAAATGATTGCCTTTATTAATAATCTGAACTAGAATGTACAATGATTGGCTTTGAGGTCACCGAATTCTATCAGGATATATAGACGAATGCAATATTGTGTTCGATCTTAAGAGATCTCATCTTCGCTCTCACCCGAGGCGACATTATTAGTAATATTTCATGTGTATCTTGCTCGCTCTCCAAACGCCTTAGATTAAAATGTCTCATCTTACTTGCTTTCTCAACACCAAGGCGAACTACTCATGTAAGAGAGTCAATTCAAGTATAGTAACACTCATATGATGTGTAAACAAGTATTCCATCCAAAAACACATCAAAGAAAAGAATGTATATCGATATTAATGTCAACAAAAAACTGTTCTCATTATAGTTTACATAAACATAGCTATAATATGGATCAAGAAAGGCTCTAAAATAATCTGCTTGGTTAATGGATCCACGGGGTTATAGTAAATAGCATATTCTTATTGGTTGGCTTTGTTTGCAAAGACAACCTCTTACTCAGCCTGCCATGAGGAACGAAGTGACGAATGGAGTAAGGGCTGCTCGCTGAGTTAGCCTAGCCTCGCCTACTTTTCTTTTTTTAGTAGGTGAGCAAGTTAGTGAAGACATTTAGGCGCCTGCGATAAGAGAGCGGTAAGAATGTGTCGGAGAACCACTAATCCTCTCGCAAGCAGATTTCGGATGAAGTGATATCTGTTGTCAATATGTTTGGTCCTCCCGTAATACTTCCAGTCCTTAGCGTAGGCCAAAGTTGGCGTGCTATCGACATACAACAACACAGTTTCCTCTAGATGAGGTGTAATGTCCAGTTGCTACGAGAAATTCTGTAACCAAATAGCTTCTTGACATACTATTGCACATGCCACATATTCTGACTCCATCGTGGATGATGCGATGCACGCATGTTTCTTACTACACTAAGAAATAGTCGCGCTACTTAGCATAAACACGTAGGCCAAGGTTGACTTCCTCTCATCTTTATCGCTGGCCCAATCAGCATCGCTATTACCTCTCAATCTTAAATTACCTCTATTGTAACATAAGGCGAGGTCTGCCGTTCCACGTAAATATCGGAATATTCTCTTCACTGTTTTACAGTAAGTGAGACTAAGATTATTCTAATAACAACTAACTAATCCTACGGCATAACATATGTCGGGTCGAATACACAATATAGCGTACATCAGACTCCCTACAACGGCCGCATATGGCACTTTGGACATGTGATTCTTCTCCTCATCAGTCTATAGGCATTGACTCACACTCAAAAGCACAACTCTTATCCACAGGAATATCGATGGGTTTGGAGTGATCCATCCGGTATCGCTCAAGAATCTTATTAACGTAAGTTTCTTGAGATAGACTCACAAATCTTTTGGAACGATCCCTCACTATTTTCACTCCAAGCACATAATTTACTTCACTCTTATCTTTTATCTCAAAGACTAAATATGTCGTCAACAATATGTCGTCAACATACAACAAAATAAGGAACTTCTCTTTCATTTGTTTAACGTTCACATAGTGATCTTCCTCAATTATCTCAAAATCGAATGAGCTAATTTTTCTATAAAATCTCAAATACTACTATCTAGACGATTGTTTAAGGCCATAAATGGAATGTTTGGGACAACAAACTTTATGCTTTTGTCCCTTACTCTCAAACCCTTCTACTTGGAACATATAAATTTCCTCATCTAGTTCTCCATTGAGAAATGTAGTTTTAACGTCCATCTGGAAGAGTTCCACATCTAACTGTGCGAAAATGACTAGGATCAGACGAATTGATGTGAATCTCACTACTGGAGAGAACGTCTCATCAAAATCTATGCACTCTTTCTGGATATATCCCTTCACCACAAGTCGTGCTTTATATCTGTCAATTGTCCCACCTGTCTTGCGCTTGATTTTGAAAATTTATTTGTTTCCAATAGCCTTGTACCCAGATGGAAGATCAACTAACTCCCATACTTTATTCTTAGTCATAGAGTCCATCTCATATTGCATGGCAGCCTCCCATTCATTCCTAGACGATGATGACAAAGCCTCTTTTAGGCTTTTAGGTTCTGCATCATCTGTGGGCTGACATAAAAAAGTCTCATTTTCAATCTCAAAATAGCGACGAGAAGTATGCCCACGCTTGCTGCGACGTAGTTGGATGTCTTCTAGTTGTGCACTTCCATTGGACAAAGGAAGGGGTACACTCCCACTGGCTCGATCATCTTTACTATCTTCAATGACCACACATTACTAGATTTCCATAAGAAGAGAGTGATATTCCAAGGTCCTAGACTAGAAGATACTTTCTAATAATGGAGTTTTTGTGGATCCATCCAAGGTGGAGGCTGTTATGAACCAGAAAGCTCCTAAGACTACTGCTAAAATTAAGAATTTTCTTAGTCTAGCTAGCTACTATAGGAGATTCATTGAAAGATTTTCTACATTAGCTGCTCCAATGACCAAGTTGACACGTAAGGGTACTAAATTTATTTGGCCAGAGGAGTGTGGGCACAGTTTCCAGGAATTGAAGACTAGGTTGATCGTTGTTGGATTTTCAATCCTAAAAATTAGTTTTAATACCTAGAAAATATGTTCATTGATCCAAAAATGCTAAGAATATTCTTGAAGCATATTCTTCCATCCAGTAACCTATTGGCATCATTTTTGTTCAAATTTTTCATCTATATGACTATGTTAGCTCTTTAAGTAGTTATTTTGTATAGAAAAATGTGTATTTTGACTTTATGTAGCACTTTGATAATTCAAATTTTAGATCTATGTTCATCCTTTGTCATCATTTGATCTCTATTATCTGATTATGCTATAATTATTTGACTTTACTTGGATATTGCCATCTTAAGGAGATTTTTTAGCCTGGTTCCATTATAAGCATCAGTATTTGATAGGGTATTTTGTTTGGAATCTGAGGACAAACGAGTAGAATTCTGATTTTTAGTCAGTCAAATTATGGAACAACGATACGTAACACTCTGGCAGTTTGGAGTTAGATGGAATTTAGACTCTCCGTAGAATTTACATCATTTGCCTAGATACTATGGTATTTATTTTGTTTAGCTTCTTATGTTATAGTTTGAGTGCATGTTCGTTATGATTTAATTTGATATGCCTAACTGACGCATAATATGAAATTTTCTATTTAGTTATGTCCTTTGACTTCAGTTTGTTCATTTGAAATCTATACTTATTTTGCTTAGCTATTTCTTTTGTAATCATACGAATCTAATTCTATTATTTGATCTATGATATGAATATGATTCGATAAACTACTATGCCATAATATTTGCTATTTGATATAATATGCTCAGAGAACGACGTAACGTCCTGACAATTTGATAATTTAATCTATTTTGTTCGATATATGATATGTTTTTTATCATGGCTAGTTGAATTTGATATGTTTAATATGAATTTTATCATACCATATATGTTATATGTTAGTCGATCTATTCATGATTGTTAGAAAATATCTGATTTGGTAAACTTATATTTGGTCATACTTTTGTATCATGTTCTTATCTGAGATATATATAAAATTGTGAATCATACATAGGTATTATCATTTTTTAACTGTTATATTGGTTAGCATTTAGTGGAGTTGATTTGCCTACTTAATATTATACTCATAAATCTTAGTAACATTTTTAGAGACTGAAGAATAGGAGTTAGGACTGGACGAGAATTTACCTTGAGATTTCTAATTCAGATCACTAGATAAAGTTATCTAGTTTATATTTGATTTTTCTATTGACTGGATTGCTATAGTAGAGTTTTGAGTGAGATATGTATTTCTATTTCTATAGTGAGTTGAATGATTTTATTTCTATCAGATATTTGAGGTCGAGGATCCTAGTATTGATGACGAAATTTATGGAATTATGATATTGACAATGAAAATTAATTTGGATACTTGATGGTAATCGACATTTTATATTGCTTGGTTATTTGTCTATCATCATTCATGTACGATTTGTATGTTATTTAGTTTTGTAATTATATAACTTGAATCCGAAGTGAATCTAATTGACTAAACCGGATCAAGGACGTAACAATTTAAGTTTGAACTGTGCATATATAACATGTCAAACTTCATATAGAAGCTTCCAATTTCTATTCTCTTAGCAAATAAAGAGTCTAAACATTAAGAACAACATATGAGACACCAATTTAAGTTTATGCATGAACTAAAAAACATTTTAAACCTACATGCACATAGAAAAACTAAAGTCATTGCACAGACATCACCCTATCTTCCTTCTTGAACTCCACCAATTCCACATGACCTTCACTATATCAAGTCCACATCTAAGGGAGGAGAAAGGAGAGATGCTTGAAGGTGGTGCACAGGTTCCAAACTCTGGAGGTCCTCCTCCTCCAATGACTTCATTAGATCTCCACCAAGTTTCTAAACCTTCAAGTCCTTCCATGTCCACATGCACAAGAGGAAACTCCTCGAAAAGCCCAAGAGAGTGAGAGGGAGAGTTGGAGGAGGAGAGAAATGGAAGGAGTTGGATGCCACCCTTCACCCATATATATAACTTGGAGAAAATTGCAATTCTACTGTTGAAACTCATTTAATTAGTTTCCCAACCTATATTCTACCAATGGGCCATCTAAAATTCACTAAATCAAGTCCAATAATTCTTATAGTAGTCGAGTTCTAATTTTATTAACTAAACACACTTGAAAACTATTCATTTTAATAAATCTTATTACCTTTAATTGGGCTAACTCCATTAAAAGACGAAACCAGTTCCAAAACTTTTTAAGCCGCATCTAACCCATCTAATTAGGCATAAATTATATATAATCGATTACCACAAGTCATTTAACTCAACTCAAATCAAACTAATGAAATTTTAACCCGATTCATTCATGGTCAAATTATATTGAAGCTGGTAAGTCGGTTTGAAATCTGTAAACTGAAAGGTTAAGGTATTACATGAAGAGTACATGTTCCTTGCATGTAGAGATGGCTTCGCCTAACGGTTGGACACTCTTGGCTAATAGTTCCTTGAGGTGAGTTTGATGTTGAGAAGGTGGTGTCTAGGTGTAGTAGTAGGAACAAGGGAAGAGAGGGAGGGGCTGATGGAGGCAGGCGTGGATGGTGGAATGTTGCCCATGGAGATGAAGAGGAGCCGGTGAAGACCATAGTTGAAGGCAAGGGGGAAAGGTGGGCGGATTGTTGTTAAGAGGTTATGATACCATATGAACAAAGTCAGACAGAGAAGGATGGAAACAATGTGGAGTATAAGAGGGGTCAGCCTCCGTTGTCTTGTATTATGTATAAAATATATAGACTATATATGCTATTTATAGTTGTGGCTAAATAAAGTAATTACAATATATAGTTAAGAATAATTTGCTGCATCGCCACTAGTTGAGTTGGAACGGGTTACCCCGTCCTACTCCGCCGCATAACGTCTCGCACATGGCCTCATGTCTGTATTAAATGCATCTTGATGTTAGCAAAAAAAAAAATTCAAAAAAAATTGAAATCTTTTTATGCTCTCGAGAGCACGCGCTCTCGAGAGCATCATGATGTTCTCGCACAAAAAAAAAAAACTAATTTTCTAGAAGCATGCATGCTGCCCCATTTTGGGCATGAAGTTCAGCATGTGAGGTCCACCTATTGCATATGAAGTTCACCGTGTGGGGTGCACTTCAACTAAACTAGTCGGGAGCAGTACTATCATGTGCTTGCTCAGGTCAATTGGTCCCTCCTCCTACGGTGAAATGAGATTTTTTGAATTGCCTCTTTTTTAGATTTTTGTATATCCTTACTTACATGAGGATAATACCAATTTGATGGCACCTTGACGACACCTATCTTTCCATGATATATAACTTATTTACTCTCATCTTTACGTTAGTAAGAACATACAAAAATCTAATTAAAGGATCTCATCTCCTCCATGATTATCTATCCCCTTTGGAAGCGAGAGGTTGAATGTTATCTAGACCAATGATGATCACAACCTACCATGCTCGGGCATAATTTAATAGTATTTCTGATGTTGGGAGGACAATAAATTTGACGAATAATCCTTGCTGCACTTAAGGTCAGTACAACAAGTTGAGTCATTTTACAATGCAAGATGACATTGGTCTACATAGACTAGTGGCACATAAGTTAGATAATTTTTTATTTTGATGGGTCAGACAAGCATTAAATGCGAGTACAATATTTCATGTATGACAAATAGTATTTGTCATGTCCCTAAATTATTAGTCATATTCAAAAAATATTTATCACGACCATAAATATGTCCACATATATGTAGGGATGACAAATACTTTAAGGCATGATAAATACTTTGTAGGCATGACACATACCTACAAAATATTTGTCACACTCGAAAATCTATACACAAATACGTAGAGATGATAAATATTTTTTAGACATTTGTCATGCCTACGAAGTATTTGTCATGTCCACGTATATTTAGCATACCCAAAACATGTCCCCGCATTTAATACTTGTCTGGTCCACCCGAATAAAAAATTATTCAACCTATGTGCCACCAGTTCATGTAGACTAATATCATCTTGTTGTACTGACCCTCAATGCAGTAAGCATTACTAAAATCTAACATTATATGACATGGCGGGACCCACATGAAATTAGGTGTCCCAAATACAGTCATCTAGCTAGTTCCTCTTTCCGACGCAGGATATAATATATAATAATAGATGAACGATGGAAGATGGAGTCTAACTTTGAGGATGATTGCTTAAATGACCACTCAACACCACAACACCCCCCCCCCTAAAAAAAGAAGGAATTATTTTATTATGTATATAATACAAAATTATGTACAAAAAAACCACCTCCTAAATGATCACCATATGTTATCATTTCTTTATTGTCGGTCAATAGCATATCTAGTAGATGCCATCTCAGGTGCAAATCCTTAATTGGAGGGGTTTGCACAAAGCAAAATAACAGGGAATGTTAGTATATGAATGATCTCTCCAGCTTGTCTAAAAGCTCGAAAGTAAACACAATGATGCACCAATTAACACATGGATGTGGGATTTTTGGGAGGATTGAGTAAGGTGATTAATGATAGGTGGGCGTGGAGGCCACACGTTGCCCTCTCTCTCTCTCTCTATATATATATATATATATATATATATAATTTTTTATTTATTTTTTTGATGATCAAATCAGGGGTAGGTATGCTAATTAGTGGTCTTGGTTGGGCAGTAGAATAGTGGAAAGCATGTGGGGGAGAGTGAAAGGGAGGGGACGGAGGTAGTGGGGGAGTACATGTTACGCAGAAGATGGATAGAATGATAGCATTGAAGCCCTATAAAAGAAGATGGTGCATATTTGCAAAGAAACCCTAAAGTTTCACTTGTATATAGAAGAAGACACACACACACACACACATATATATATAGAGAATTTATCACGTAAAAAGTCCTTCTGAGTAAGATATCAGTAATGTTGGAAGATTCAAATTAGGTAGTCTAGATGGATATTGAAATTATTAGATCATTAAACGTAAAACCAAAAGAATTAATAGGGAGAATTAGGTAGTCTAGATGGATATTGAAATTATTAGATCATTAAACTTAAAATCAAAAGAATTAATAGGGAGAATTCTACTTTTTGAATATAATTTATCCTTAATTAATGTGACACTATTCTAACACTTTCCATCCTCTGCAAAGTTGCATCACCTGGATAACAACAAATATGAATGTTCAATATGAGAATATAATCATGAGTTTTGATATCATATTAAAGTTATTGAGATGTCTAACTCAAAATTTTCAAATGTGAAAAGAAGATTTTCTACTCTTTTAAATATATGTTACTTTGTCTCTTATTTAATGTAGAGCTATATTGCAACAACGGATGACCATATTAGTCAATAGATCTTATGCAATGTTGACATGGCACTTCCTCGATAAGAATTAAAAAGAAAGCATGATGACCGAAATTATCGTCTAATGTGAGCTCCGACATAGGTGATGAAACTTGAGAGGTTTGATTAAGTGGATTGATTTTGGACCTACAAGATTCGGATTTGCCCCGACAGTAGGATCTAATACCTTTTTATAACCTCAAAGATAATCCCAGTTAGCTGATCTAGACCCGAGGCAACAAACCCCATGTTTGTGGTCTGTTTAATATTAAAATTTTGGTTATAGTATAAGTCCCAATTTGTTTGCAGAATAGATTATTTAGAATTACTTATCCATAATAATGTATACTAGAATAAGGGGTGTTTAGTTTTGATAGTTCTGTAGGATCCGCTGACGGAATAGAAAGAATAAGTAATTCTTGGATCTAGGGTCGAATTGCTTATTCTAGTATAAGTAATTCTAACGCGGTATAAGTCATTCCGCCCATCAAACTAGAATTAACCTTATTCTAAAAATAAGAGGTCTTATTCTTCTCTTATTCTCCAATCAAAGTGGCGTTCTTCTCTTATTCTCCAATCAAAGTGACACTATCTAGTAAAAGTAAGGCTTCTTTAGTCCTATATATAATGTTGCATTTGGTGAGAAGCTTAGAAAACACATTTGAAAACGAAAGGCTAAATTAAGATTACATTACGTTAGCATCCCTTTAAAGGTGGAATTCGGTGAGACCAAACCTTGAGAAAGCACACGCTAAAGGGGAGTGCATAAAGATCTATTAATGTGATCTTGGTACCAGTCCCAAAGAGGAGACTAACAAACCACACTGATGTGTGATGATCTACTAAAGAAAAGAAAATTATGAGCAGAGGAGTACATGTTCATGTCAAGGAGGTTAATGTGTCTCCAAAGCTTGTGTCGTAAGCCTTCCTTTCTTTCCCTACTGAGCACAGTCACTAAAGATGCTGACTCAAGGAAGAATCTCAACCATCCAATCGATGCCAAGAGTTGATGAAGGAGATGGATGCTGATAAAGGGCCAGTGAGTAGCACATAGTTACAATTATATATATATATATATATATATATATATATATATATATATATATATATATTGAGTAATACTTGCTGCACAACCAACGACCAGGTTGTGCAGCAAGTTCAGTCAGATTGCACAACTCTTTGTAGTTGAATCATGTAGCCAACTTAGTCAACTAGACAAGCTGACATGGTCACTTCCGTAATATTTGGATTGACAAATACAGTTTTCGATTGACAAATACATATTACGATTGACAAATACAATTTTGGATTGACAAATACAGTTCAATGGACAAATGCAGTTTTCGATTGACAAATACAAATTTTGATTGACAAATATAATTTTGATTGACAAATACATATTTTGATTGACAAATACAATTTTTAATTGACAAATACAGTTTTCCATTGACAAATATCAATCAAAAATTATATTTGTCAGTCGAAATCTATATTTGTCAATCACAAACTACATTTGTCAATTGAAAATAGTATTTCTCAATCAAACTGTATTTGTCAATCCAACATTGTAATTATCAATTGTAATGTATATTTGTCAATCAAAAATTGTATTTGTCAATCGAAATCTGTATTTGTCAATCAACAAATTACATTTGTCAATCAAAAATCGTATTTGTCAATCGAACTTTATCTGTCAATCCAAAATTGTATTTGTCAATCGTAATATATATTTGTCAATCGAACACGGTATTTGTCAATCCAAATATTATGCGGGTGGCCATGTTAGCTTATCATGTTGATTAAGTTGGCCATGTGGTCCAATTACAAGGAGTTGTACAATCTGGCTAGACTTGCTGCACAATCTCGTTGTGCAGCAAGTATTACTCATATATATTAGCTTTTTTCCTCCCTCATATTTTTGAACTTTGAAGTGGAGGTATATTGTGCTTGCTTTGCCATAATGTTTTGTTTTTTTAATTTAAAGTTCATTTGGTGGTGGCCATCCATATCCTTGCTATTTTACTTAAAGAAAAAGTGCACACATTCCTAAACATAATTATTTGATTATGCGTAATGAATTATGTGAGTCATATTATTTTTCATCTTAATGCATTTTTTATGAATAAATCTTGAGTTATTTAAAAAAAAAATTAGAACATTCATAAATGCAGAAAGTAGTGAGTTAATCACGATTCAATCACGTATTTTTTTTAAAGTATGCCTTTCTAGGTGGAACTCATTTGTTTTTTATTAGATATTCATAATTTTTATACTTTATCTTCAAATTATATTTTATATAATAAAAAATCAATGTATCTTTTATGACCTTTTCTATGAACTTTTCAGATTTTTTTTACTAACCTGAGATCTTTTTATCGGATTGATTTTTTCCCGAATTCCGACTTTTTTATATACTTGAGAACCTAGTGACTTTTGATAAACTTTACGTCGTTCAAAGGTACTCAAGCTGATACACTTGATATACTGCTTGGTGGGAACTTGACATTATGAAACGATCACTTTATTCTGCGCACCAGCGTTGGGGATTTTAGGACTTCAGCTAAATTCCATTCTTGCTCTCCAAGATGGAGAGCATTTAAGTGTCCGATCAATAGTAGAATGGGTTATGCTGATATGAGTTATTTTGAATTACTTATTCTAGAATAAGGAATATTTTATTTTGATAGTAAGATAAAATTTAAAAGAGAATATCGAATTCTTAGATAACAGTAAAATTACTTATTCATCTTATTCCGATAATAACCCATTTTTGGTCATAAGGATAACGGATCTCTCTTATCAAAATAGAATTTGACTTATTGTGAGAACAATGTAGACTTAATTCTACTGGCTTCTACTATCAAAGTGAGGCTAGTTATAGTTGATTACAGATTTGAAGATTTTATCAGTATGTAGACCATTTCAATTCGAAGTTTAAAATTTAATCCAAATGTTATTGCTGATCGAATCGCACCATATTTGACCTAAAATTTGTTTAACCCATAGCTGAAATGGATTGGATCGGGTCAGTGCATAATCTTCTACCCATTCTTTGCATGATCAGGGTAGGGTGTAGATTAAATCAGATTATGCCGCAGGTGAAAGTCATAGGATAAATAAAATGAAGATAAAAAGAAAAAATTGTATGCATAAACATTGTAGAATCATTAATATTGATAATAATTTAAAGTTTGATAAGAATTATTTTTTAAAAAATATTGATCAAATACTAATTGATATAAGGTAGAATTTCACATCAATATATACATATCAATTCAAACTTAACTCGTTAAGATAACCTCACAGCAAAACAAAGTTCCAAACTTACTAAAAATAAAAGCACGGTTATGTTTAGTCAAATAAAATAACATATAAACATTAATAAATTTTACAGAGTGAATCTGATAATTGGGGATCACACCTAAGTTTACAAACTTGAAATCCAAGTTGGTCGGCATCAAGGTATAAGTCAGATTAAAATAGATTGGATTTTCATTTAGGCTCGTCATGCGATCTATATTAAGTGTGAGGGAGAAATATCGAATGCAAATTGAACTAGATTGAATTGTGGATCTACCTAATCCATTTTACACCCTACACATGGTTGTTGCTAATATATGTTTCTACAAGAAATACTAACCACCTGCTGAGCTGGACATGCCGTCCAGCCGCGTCGCGTCACTTAGAAGTCTATACATGACCATTGACCCCTCATAAATGCATCTTGATGTCAATTGAAAAAAAATAAAAGAAAATTGTGCTGAAAAGCGTCTTGATGTGTTCGAGAGTTTCAGAATGCTCTCAAGATCACAGTCGGAAGGTAAATTTTTCTATTTTTTTCGGTTGACATCAAGACGTATTTATGAGAGAATATAGGCTATGTGTAGACTTTCAAGTAACGGGACGTGGCTGAGTGGCGTGTTCCAACTCAGTAGGTGAGGTGCAACAAGATTACTCTTTTTCTATACACTAGCTGATCTTCTATGGCTTTCGACAGACCAACCCTATGCCATGCAAAAGATACTCAAGGTCATGTACTTGATACTATTTTGTAAGAATTTGGCCTCATGCAACTGATCATTAGCAGCCAACAAGTCAATCAGTAGATACATCAATGGCTAGGCGAGGACTCTCCCAAATATATCAAATATAAATTGAACCAGATGGAATTGTGGATCTACCTAATCCGTTTTAACAGCCTACATATGGTTGTTGCTAATATATTTTTCTACGAGAAATGCTAGTTGTATTGCCACCTGCTGAGTTGGAATGCGTCGCCCAATCGTGTCGCGTCACCTAGAAGTCTGCACATGGTTCATGTCCCTTTATAAATGCATCTTGACATCACTGGGAAAAAAATAATAAAAAATTATTCTCAACTATGATCTCAAGAACATCTTGAGGTGCTCAAGAGTATACTGAAATTTTCAAGCGCATCAAAATGCTCTACAATGCATGATGTGTTGGAGAGCATCTTGATGCGTTCGAGAGCTTCATAATGTTCTCAAGTCCTTCCAGATGCTATCGAGATCATAGTCGTAGAGTAAATTTTTTTATGTTTATCGATCGACGTCAAAATACATTTATAAGAGGACATGGGCCATGTTTCAGATGACGAAATGTGACTAAATAGTGCGTTCTAACTCAACAGATGATGATACAACAAGTCTTACTCTTTTTCTATACACTAGCTGATCTTCTATTGCTTTCGACAAACCAACCCTATGCCATGCAAAAGATACTCAAGATCATGTACTCGATACTATTTTGTAAGAACTAGGCTTCATGCAACGGGTCGTTAGTAGCCGACAAGTCAATCACTAGATACATCAATGGCTAGGCAAGCACTCTCCCACTAACTATTTTTTTTTCTTGGAGTTTAGTGGGTTTCCATCCATGCTGTCCGCAATGGAGACGTAAAGTGGCCAATCATTAGATTATTGGGGAAGACAGTCCATCAAACCTCGTTAAACTTGTGAATTTTTGTGCCACTTTGATAGGAGAATAAGAGAAAAATAAGGTCTTATCCTTATAACAAAGTTAATTCTAATTTGATAGGTGGAATAAGTTATACCACGTCATAATTACTTATTTTCTAGATAAGGAGAATAAATAATTCCACCTTAAACTCGAGAATTATTTATTCTACTTATTCCGCCAATGAGTCTCACGCCACTATCAAAGTAAAATATTCTTTATTATGATATAAACAATTCCATGATTACGATGACCATCATAGAGTTCATAAGGATGCCAATACAGTTAGGGATGCCTCCCTTAGGAAAAAGATAAAGAAAAAGGGCGATATCATTTATACATGCAACAATTTACATCATTATCTTTGAACATTTTTACTTTTATTTACTTTGTTTTTGAACTGTTGGTTGGAAGTACTCGTGTGTCTAAATATAAGGAAATTTCCTCTTTTTCTTCGCCTTCTGAATTGCAATGCTAAAGTTTTAAGAACACCGTATAGATCTCCCTCTCTCTCCATATACATACAAAGGCAAGGTGTAAGGTTGTTCTAACCATAACTTTAATCAACAAGAGGTACGTAAAACTTACCATTTGTTTTCCTTCTTTTCTTTTGTTAAATAGTACAATTATCAAGTATTTATATCTATTCTTAATGGGAAGAACTCATATGTGATCTTTCTTTCTTCAGTAACAAAAAGATTTCAGCATAATTGTAACCTTTTTGTACCAATATGCACAATATTTTAATTTTAGGAACTTTCACCAGAAAGGAAATCTTTTAGTAGCATAAGATTCTTAAACTCATGTCCTTTCCATTATTTCTACTTACTCAAAAATTACTTCATTCATGCTAGTAAGAGAGCCCCTAATTAAGAGAGCAGAACCAGGCTTTTTTCTCTTTTACAATGTAAATAAGGAGACACGGATTGAAGTTTAACTAAACTAAATGCATGTAATTCTTCTACCTATAGAAAAGATCATAAAAAAAGAGATCACAATATCCAGACAATCCACTCTTTTGCTTAGGTTGAAGCAGCCACTTGTCCCCAAGATGATTAAAAGAAGAGTGAGATAGATTAAAAGAAATAGTGGGAACCTCTCACTAATTTTTTGAAATTCAACATTACGAAGCATATCACACCATGAATCGACGTTGAGTCATCCCAACCTTTAAGAAAGCCAAGTTCTTGCATATATACATCTTCTATGAGCTACTCTTTAATTTAGGATGAACGTGCTTCATAAGGAGATAAACATTTAGGTTGACAAGCCAAAAAGTTGTAAAACCATAACTCTAATGATTTTTTCTTTCTTTTCCATTTAATTATGTTCTACTATCTAGTTAAGCATAATATTTATTAACAAACTTCGTAGGAGCCATAAGATTAGGATCTAGGCCTAGGTCTACCTTTTACATAGAGAAAACACTGAAATCACCATTCCAACAGCCACATCGTACAACAGTCCGAAATTGGCTAACGGTCCTTCCCGCTCTTAGAAAACTTAGAGTGGCACACAAAGTAACACT
This sequence comes from Zantedeschia hybrid cultivar, assembly GCA_030544215.1. Classification (NCBI taxonomy): domain Eukaryota; kingdom Viridiplantae; phylum Streptophyta; class Magnoliopsida; order Alismatales; family Araceae; genus Zantedeschia; species Zantedeschia hybrid cultivar. The sequence continues at coordinate 4,043,600 of JARZZO010000013.1, read as the reverse complement.
ATTGGTAAGCTCTCCAATATTCAAACTCCGACTCCTTAACTCTAGATTCACCTAGACTAAGTACACCCAATAGTATATCACTACTCAATTCAAATCCCATGCTCGGCCACCTTCGCAAGGATCAGGCATCTTACAGAGTGATGCAAGTGAGGACGTCACGTAGTTTGAGTTTGCCCATTGGCGTCACACTAACTGGATCTAAATCCCCTATCTAACCACCGTTATATGGCTTCAAAACCCCACAAAATGAGGCAACTAATTAAAAGCAGAACTAACTAGGGTCTTGAGGAGGTCTCCTTAAGCCTACACCCTTCACCATGTGAGAACACAAGTGGAGTCCACCATTGCCCTAAATGATTAGTTTCTCTCCTATGCCAAGACGCTAGCCAACAACTATGTTGAGTCTTAAGAACTTGCTCGAACCCTAATCACACTAAAGTGTAAATGCTAACCTATGACTTGTGTCCCCTATGGTAAAATCATACAAAGGCATAAGAATGTACATTAAGCAGAAATTGTCACTCTAAATGCTCAACGACAATGACATAAGGCACCACGCACAAATAGCACAAGAACCATGACAATGAGTCACACAAAACCCATCCATCGCATAGCATACGCTCAAAATCACTATCTTACTATCCCACCATGCCTATCAAGGCGCCAGTATACATTTAATAGGTTATATCCCAAATATATCTTATGTTTTAAAGGATGGGGTATGTGCCAACATCAAGAAGTGATAAGATGAAGTGGGGTTTGAGTTAAAGAACTATATTCGTGTCACATCAATAAGATATAGATATACATAATAGCATCACCCCAAGGTGACGCCCAAAGGAGAGAGTTTTGTTGCCCTATCATGACATGAATATCAAATTTGCATTACCTAGTTGTGATGTCTTCAAATTCGACTCGTTGAGAAATGGATAGAAATCTTTCCCGAAAACCTACCCAACTTCCTTTAGACCTCAACCATTGGCCCCCACGTGAGGGAGAAGAAGACTCTTAGACGACCCCCACTTGGTGCCCCAAAGGTGCCTCAAGGAAAGGAAAAGGAGGAAGCACAACTGTGCACGGTAAGGATCAAAACACATCTACATGATCGATGTGAATTAGAATTCATGTCAACCTGACCTGACGCCTAGCTCCAATGTGGGTCACTGCCATGTGACATCGAAGCCCAATACATGTCCACCTTAAGTGATGCCTATCTCTATACGCATCACTCTCCAACGACATGATTTTCTTTTGGTGCATTCCATAGTAAATCGACCATAACTCTACACTTAGTTATTGAAATTGCTATTATGACGACACTCCAAAGTTGGCACTCTGAGCCCCACAATTTAACTTACTCTCATGCCTCACAATTTAAATTAGTGTCATAGGCCATAAACCATATTTTCAACCTCAAAATCCTTTATTTTCTTCTCCATTGAAACCCTAAAAGACAAGTCGCTGATTGGACGGGCCTTCAAAGATGCTCCCTAGATCCAAAAGGTCGGGTCACTATAGTTCTTCGACATTCTATTGATGTCAGCCCTTGCCAATGGTCAACCACACATAACCCAATAGACAAATGAATACTTAGTTCATTGTTGTTGGTTTATTGTTGGGGAACTTGAATCCAAGAAGGAGGGCAAACTGACTTGAGTGCCATTTTGATCTCCTATTTTATTATCTTTTCTATAGGTAAAATAATTAATTTGGGGAGTTTAAATTTTAACCTTTTTTCTTTCTTCACATTGTAAAAGAAAGATAGACTGAGTTTTTGCTTCCTTTATTGATAAGTTAGAGCCTCTCCTATCTGACAGAATGAAATAATCTTTGAGGAAGAAGCCATACAAGAGAAGATTTAAATTTAAAACTTTTTGGGCATTAAAAGATTTCATTTTCATTGACGGCTCACAGAAGCTGAAGAAGAAATTTTGAAAAAGTTCATATTTGGACTTTCAAAAGAAGATATAGATACTAGACAATTGTACTACTTGATAAAAATAAAAGGGGAAACATGATAGATTCTGCCCATCTATTGTTGATGAAACTGTTGCCCTTTAGAATGTAGTATCTTCCTATTTTGGAAACTTAGCAAACCACTCTTTTATAGTGACATCTTAGGAAAGATAAGAGATCCTCTAAGTGAAAATTTGAACCGTACTCGGCGCATGCAGAGAGGAGAGGTTTTCAAAAAACTCCTTCACACTTATCTTTTATCACTCCCACTGAAAAATTTTCTTGAAAAGCTCTTTTTCCTCCTCTCTTATTTACCGAGTCCCATCCAATTTTACACTTACAAGAACCGCACTCCTTAGGAAACAATATTCTAAAAAGTTTGTGTTGGGATGTCGAAAGACAATAGATATTTGGAACCCCTAAAAAAAAAGAGACAATGGATACTACAGATTTTCCATCCATGATAAGGTATCAAGTGAATCATAAATGTGTGTTCACCATGCAACTTACTTTTGATTGGTTTGACACACAATGACATAAAAATGGTACCAAAAAAAATCTGAGTAAGTTAGTAATTTTATGCTTTTAACTCTACTGTACCAAACGGACGTAACGACAAGGGCATAGCCGCAAAATGACAGAGGTTTCTAGAGATATCTCACACATTATATGAAAGTCAGGGATATAGATATAAATATAATAATTTAAAAGGATATATATATATACAAAAATCCCAAAATCTTATCCTGAATGTGGGTACGGTGTGGCCACCATTCTTCTTCTTTCCTTTTTTGCTCTTCTCACGTTCACTGTGTAGACACAACGTAAGTTTCTGCTCCCCAACCAAACTGATTAGCCGCCGGAAGGTAGCCCCGTTTCAACGGTAGTAATGGCCGTTGCTTTGGTCTCTCTCTCTCTCTCTCTCTCTCTCCCCGCCGGCCCATGTGTTGTGTATATATGGGCATGAAAGTTGAGGTATCTTAGTTGTTTGAAAGAGAAGAACAAACAGAGTGGTGGTGGTGGTGGTGGTTTTGCTTAGCTTGCATTCAACCGAAAGACACCCCATTGTTCTCCTGCCAACACACGAGCCAGGTATTGATATTGCTGAGAGTGCCATGTCCTCATCCGAAGAATTTCATGTAGGGGTGTCAATCGGACGAGTCAGTGTGTGGCCCAGTTTAATCCAATTCATATTAAAGAAAATTGGACTGGCCTAAGTTATATAAATTAGATTGGACTAAATTTGAGTTGACATTAATTAAATCTGAGTTGAGTTAGACTGAAAACGAGCTGATCTAGTTTAAATTATCGACTTTTATAATAATTTATACAAAAACATAAAATACTTTTAACAAATTATTTATAAATAGGGTCAGACCAATTCAATCCAACTCAACCCACTCACTATTTTAAATTAAATTTAAGTTGAATTTGAGCTGAACTAAAATTAGGTTTGACTATTTTGAATTTGAGATCTAAATTATCACGTAATCCAGTCCAGCCCGCCCAATTTACATCCCTAATCCCATATCAAAAAGATTGTGTTCAACCATTGAAAGTAATTGTAAATGAAGAGGAGGGGAAAAAAAACATGCAATCTAGTCATTTTACTAGACATAGAGGTACACTGTCGTCGTGTGGTAAAATATCGTAAATTCTTATAATAAAATAGTGCTTTTCTTATGTGTGAAGTGCCATAAATAATTTAAGGAAATTTTCTTGTCTTTAGAAGCTCATGAGCTGTTGAGTTCGTAAATCAGTTGACTCTAATTAATTATCATGTTTAAGTACATGTATCCTCTTGGCTCTACAAATCGTTTTAAATATCCTCAAAATCTATACACTGTTCCGGTTAAAATGTCATTAACTCCAACGTAATTGAATGATACTGTATTGGAGTTGAGAACATTGTGATCAAAAGGGTATAATGTAATTTTTCTGAAAATGTTAGAGATATTTGTAACCATATATAGGAGTGGCAGATTTACGTACCAATATGGTAGTTTATGTTGATATATATACCAAAATCCTTCTTTTATATTCAGTTCCCACTTTCATTTAAAAGTACTCAAAATCAAAATAAAGAATTTAAAAATTGGTGATTTAAAAACTCAAGACTTTGCTGTTGTTGGTCTTAAAATCACTGACTTTGAACTTGATATTTTAAGATATTTTGTGTGAAAGCAAGTCATCCCTTAGATCTTCTTTACGAAATCTATTTTCTAGTTATTTTCTCTATTTTATTGGTTACTGTATTTATGAACTTCTTCTATTAGATACAAATCTTTTACAGCTCTTGGTAGGTCGAATTTTGTACGCATTGATGAAACATCATCTCTAAAATTAAATATAGCTTAAAATAAAAAAAATTGGTTAATTATAATTTATTGATCATCCTTGATGCGGCAGAATCCGATTCGGTCCATTAAAACAGGTCCAACACTGAGATCAGTCCAACAGCAGCAGTAAGAAGCCCACTGGCAGCCTTCGGCCCGTTAACAGCCCTCGGCCCAATAAGCAGTCCAGTAGTCATCGGCCCATCAGCAGCCCAACAACCTTCGGCCCATCAGCGGCCCAATAGCCTTCGGCCCATTAGCGGCTCAGCAGCCCTCGACCCAGTAGGCTCCAGCCCACTAAGCGGCATCTGGCCCATTAGCGGCTCAGCAGCCCTCGACCCAGTAGGCTCCAGCCCACTAAGCGGCATCTGGCCCATCAGCGGCCCAACCCCCTTCGGCCCAGTAACCGTATCCGGCCCACTCCGGTAAGAGGGTTAGGCACTATGGCGGTTTACCAGTAAACCCAGAACATAGTCCTAGATCGGCTGCCACCGTTAAGCAACCTCTATCCTCCGCTATAAATACACGGCTATTTATTACCAAATGTATGTCTTCGTGACCCCAAGGACTACAGTCCAAAAAGCATTAAAGCTACTTCTTCCACCTCTTCGCCTTCTAAATCGAACTATCTTCAGAAGCTAATTTAACCGTCGGAGGGGGTTCCATAGGGCCGAAGCCCGGGACTCCTACTGACTGGTTTTTCTTCTTCTTTCCCTCCTACAGGGGCTTCGGTTTGAATCTTCGCCGACCTCTCCGAGTCGGTCTCGGCCACTGACCTCGGGACTTCTCCCTCCGGTCTCGACGCCATTCGCCGACTGGTCTTCCTCGTTCAGAGGAGCCTCGGCCACGCCTTCCGCAAGCTAGCCCACATCCGACCGGGCGTCCCTCGGCTTCGGATCTTCGGCCTCGTCTCCGCCCTCTCCGCGTCTCGGATCCCCGTCGGGCCTCTTCTCCGATCCGATCCAGCTTCAGATCCCAATTTCAGATTCCAGCCTCAGAATCCGGTCGTGATAGCTTCGGCTACATCACGTGGCACCGTCTGTGGGAAACTAGCAAAGAGTCATGTCTCATCGTCCTGTAACCCGACGATCCGGACAAGACGAGGCGGAGACGCGGGTAAATTCAGCACAGCCACTTCATTCCGAAGGCACCCCGTCTGCTCCACCGCAAAGCGCAGCTCTGCCTGTCATACCAGAGTCCCTCGCTCCTGGAGACAACCGGATGGAGGAACTTCAGCAGCAAGTGGCGACACTAGCCGCCGCCGTTACCTCTCTTGCGCCCTTGCAAGATGTGGTATCCGCCATCGCCCAGCACCTGGGGTTACTGGGCCAGCTCCCCCAACAAGTACCGCCTCCTCCACTCTATCCCGTCCAAGATACAAGGTTCCGGTCGGCACCCTCACAGGTCTTCCCTGACGAGACCACCACGGCACGTAGCGAACCCTCGGCACCACCTGCCCGAGTCCCTCGCACCGACCGCGTTATGACGGAGCAAGGTTATGCTTCGTCCGAATTTCGCCCAGCCGGAACCGGAGAACGATCGGTCACCACTTCGACTGCCCCGGACCTGGACCGACGGTTGACGACAATGAGGAAAGAGATGCAGCAGATGGTGTCTCGGCCGTACGGAGCGCCTCTTGCCAGCACCATCCTGGAGCAAACTCCATTTTCGCCAGAGCTCCTAGCTACCGAGGTACCTCCTAACTTCAAACTACCGAAAGGCCCCCTCTACGACGGAATGACAGATCCGGTCTGCTACTTCCAAAGGTTCAACACCTACCTCTCTGTCCGAGGGGTCACTGTGGCAGTCCGCTGCCATCTCTTCCCCCTTACTCTTGAAAAGACTGCCCTAACCTGATTCGAGACATTGGCCCCCAACTCCATTCACTCTTTAGTCCACTTGGGCCAATTATTCATCGACCAGTTCTATGATGTCACCCGGCAGTGCAAAACTTCGGCTAGCCTATTAGCCATTCGGCAAGGCCCCACCGAAACCCTCCAGGAGTATTTCACTAAATTCCGGGCGGAAGCCGCCCAAATCCCAAATCTGGACAGTTCTATTATGGTCTCGGCCGTAATCAGCTAGTGCCGGGACGAGGGGCTTCTCGGCTCTATCGGGAAACGCCATCCCTCTACCTTCCAGGACCTCGTAGCCCGGGCCCATAAATACATTAACCGGGAGGCCCTGATGATGTCCAAAGGCAAGAGTACCGCCGAAGCAATACCGGCGCCTCTGGCGGTTCGTCCTCGAACCGAAGATCAAGAACCCTCTCGTAAGCGATATCGGAGGGAGGAGTGGGACCGAGACAAGCGACGGGATCTGCAGCCACGGTACCTGCCGCTACCTGCTCCCCCTTCCCGAATGCTTATGGAGGTGAAGGGCATGTTCCGGCGGCCGGAGCGCATCAAAATTGATCCTCGCCGAAAGGACCCCGGCAAATATTGTGAATACCATCGGGAGATCGGCCACTCAACTGACGAATGCCGGCACCTTCGGGAGGAAATCAATCGCCTCATCAGAGAGGGCAGACTGCCACAATACCGGCGAGAGCAGCCTCAGCAGCAGCGGAACCGAGACGTCCCTGAAACGACCAGGCCGCATCAACCCCCGGAGAATGAAGCCGCTCCTCCGCCAAAGGTCACCTCGGCCCCGGTAGAAACATCTCACCAACGACCCAATGCTGGGTCAATCATGATGATATCCGGTGGACCAGGAGAAGGATCGAGGCGTCGTCAGCTCGACTCTACAACTGTAGCAGCGGTTGATGTCGAGCCGAAGCGGTCTCGTCAAGAAGACATTACCTTCGGCCAAGAGGATCTGACTGATATTCAGGTTCCTCATGACGACGCCGTCGTTGTAAACGCTGTAATAAATAGCTACGATGTTCATCGTATCTTTGTCGATAATGGAAGTGCCCCAAATGTATTATTTTACGATTGTTTTGTAAAAATGGGATTGAATGAGGCTAATATGAAGCCTCACCGGGGGCCACTATTCGGTTTTAACGGCTCGCCCTGTCGAGTAGAGGGCATTGTCCGGCTCCCTGTCACTATAGGTTCGGCTCCCCGGCAATTAACCGTAGAAACGGATTTTGCCGTTGTTAAAGTTGATTCAGCTTATAACGCCATCTTTGGCCGAAGGCTAATTGGCGGGATCGGAGCTGTACCCTCGTCCTTTCACCAGAAGTTGAAATTCCATACCAGCCATGGAATAGGCGAAGCCAAGGGGAGTCAAGAAGCAGCTCGGCAATGTTATATGATTTCGGTCAAGGGAAAGGCTGCGGCCGAATCCCTATCAATCGAATCTTCAGAAGCGTCTCCGGGAGAAGAACTCATCGCCATCCCGGTTCCTGGAGGCGAGGGACGGACCCTCATGATAGGCTCTGGCCTAAAAAAAACTGAAGTCAAGAGACTCGCCGAGTTCCTGAAAGAGAACCTTGACATCTTCGCCTGGTCTCCTGCAGACATGCCCAGGGTCGACCCGGAGATAGTGGAGCATCGGCTGTATGTCGATCCCAACCAGCCCCCGGTCAAGCAGAAGCGGCGTACCTTCAATCAAGAAAGGAGGTCCGCCATCCAAGCCGAAGTTCAAAAAGGGCTGGACGCCGGGCATCTCCGAGAGGTACACCACCCGGACTGGATCGCCAATGTGGTGATGGTGCCTAAGAAAGATGGCAAGTGGCGGATGTGCGTGGACTTCACCAACCTCAACAAAGCATGTCCGATGGATAGCTTCCCGCTACCTCGGATAGATCAGGTGGTGGACGCAAGCTCCGGCCACGAGCTACTGAGCTTTCTCGACGCCTATTCAGGCTACCATCAGATCCGAATGCATCCGGAGGACGAGAGCAAGACCAGCTTCACGACTGATATTTGCTCTGCAGCTCGGCCGCAACATGGAAGTCTACATCGACGACATGCTGGTGAAAAGCTGCATCGCTGCAGACCACCTGGCTGACTTAGCCGAAACATTCTCCGCCCTGTGTCAATACAAAATGAAGCTAAATCCAGCTAAGTGCGCCTTCGGAGTGGCCTCCGGGAAGTTTCTCGGCTATATGGTCACTCACCGAGGGGTGGAAGCTAACCCCGCAAAGGTTTTGGCCATCATTCAAATGCGCCCTCCGGCTAACATCCGAGAAGTCCAGAAGCTAAACGAAATGATTGCCGCCTTAAGCCGCTTCATGTCCAGAGCGGCGGATTATTGCTTTCCCTTCTTCAAGCTGCTGAAGAAGGCCAATAGCTTCTCCTGGACCGACGAGTGCCAATCGGCCTTCGAACAGCTGAAGGTCTATCTCTCCAAGGTTCCCATCCTGTCCAAGCCGATCCATGGAGAGCCGTTGTTTCTCTACCTCGCGGTATCTGAGACAGCTATCAGCGCCGTCCTCGTCCGGGAGCAAGACGGCACTCAGAAGCCTGTCTACTATATAAGCCGGGCCCTCCAAGGAGCAGAGCTTCGGTATCTTGCTCTTGAGAAGCTAGATTTAGCCCTAATCTCGTCCGCGAGGAGGCTCCGCCCTTATTTCCTCGCCCACTCAATAAAGGTCTTCACCGATCAGCCACTGAAGCAAGTCCTCTCCCGGCCAGAAGTATCCGGCAGACTAGCGAAATGGGCAATCGAATTAGAAGAGTTCGACGTTTCCTACGCACCTCGGGTAGCAATAAAAGCTCAAGCCCTAGTCGATTTCATTGCCGAGCTAACTCCCGAAGCCTCCTCGGCCCCTCAACCGGAAGTCAATATATCCAAGGCCGAGGGTACTTCGGCTATTACACCTCCGGCGGATGAATGGCGGCTCTATGTAGATGGCTTCGCGTGCTCCATGGGTAGCGGCGCCGGATGGATCTAGGCGTCTCCCGAAGGGGTCGTCACGGAGTATGCACTACGCTTCTCCTTCCCAGCTACCAACAACGCCGCCGAGTACGAAGCCCTCATCTCCGGCCTTCGGGCCGCTAGAAAGCTTAGCGTGCATAACATAAAGGCATTTAGCGACTCTCAGCTGATCGCCAGCCACATTTCCGGGGAATACGAGGCCCGGGACACATCAATGATATCTTATCTCCAGGTAACTCGCAAGATCCTCGCTCAATTCAATTCATATGAAATTGTGCGGATCCCAAGAGCCGAGAATGCTCGAGCCGATGCTCTTTCCCGGCTGGCATCAACTCAGGACGGGGGAGGAAGCCGAATGATTCTCGTGGAAGAACTCGCCAAGCCGAGCCTCGAGGAGTCCAAAGTCATGCAAGTGACCGAATATGAAACCGAGACCTGGATGACTCCCCTAGTCACTTTCCTCCTCCGAGGGGAAACCCCGTCCGATCCAAAAGGAGCAAGACACATTTAGCAACGCTCTTCTCACCTCCTCCTCCTGGACGGACTTCTATATAAAAAGTCTTTCGGTCGACCACTCTTGCGATGCCTCGGGCCGGCCGAAGCAGACTACACACTACGAGAGGTACATGAAGGGGTATGCGGAGCACATGCAGGAGGAAGAGCCCTGGCTCACAAGCTTCTAAGAAAAGGGTACTGGTGGCCGACGCTCCGAGAGGACGCAACTGCCCTCGTCCGTCGCTGCGATCAATGCCAGAGATTCAGCTCCCTCATCCACCAGTCAGCAACCCTTCTAAATCCTTTAACAGACCCCTGGCCTTTCACCCAATGGGGAATCGACCTCCTAGGACCCTTTCCCGTCGCCACCGGCCAGAGGAAGTTCCTTATTGTGGCGGTGGATTACTTTACTAAATGGGTGGAAGCCGAACCCCTCGCGTCCATAACCGATAGCAACGCGTGGAACTTCGTGTGGAAGTCCATCATCTGCCGGTACGGCATCCCTCGGGCCATCATCTCAGACAACGGCAAACAATTTGACAGCCATCGGTTCAAGGACAACTGCGCCAGCTTCGGCATTCTCCACAAATTTACATCAGTAGCACACCCCCGGACAAATGGCCAAGTCGATGTTACTAACCGAAGTCTATTACAAGGACTGAAGACTCGCCTCGGAGAAGCCAAAGGCCGATGGGTGGAAGAGCTACCAAGCGTTCTGTGGGCTTATCGGACTACAAGCCGAACCCCAACCGGCGAAACCCCATTCCACATGGCTTATGGGGTAGAAGTCGTTATTCCTGTCGAAATTGGCCTTCCCTCACCGAGAGTCCTTACTCATAATCCGGAAGCCAACGAGGAGGCCTTAAAAGATCACATTGATCTTATAGAAGAAACCAGAGATAAAGCTCGCATTCGGCTAGCAGCTTATCAGCAGCGTATGGCCAGATACCATAACACCCGAGTGAAGCCCCGAAGCTTTGAAACCGGGAGCCTCGTGTTGAGGAATGCTCATGCGTCTAAGCCAGCTGAAGCCGCAGGGAAGCTTTCTCCCAACTGGGAAGGACCATATCGCGTAAGGGAGGTAATTCGACGAGGGGCTTATCGGTTGGAAACCCTTTCGGGCCAACCTCTCCCTCGTACCTGGAATGTGGAACGCCTTCGGCGTTATTTCATGTAAGTTACTTCCCCCGGAATTTAGCCGGAAGGCATGAATAAATTTCTTCTTTTGAGATCATATCTGGCATGGTTTTCTCTAAGTCCGTGTAAACCGTACCGGGAGTGGCTTCAGCCATGCAAACCGTATCGGGAGTGGCATGGTTTTCTCTAAGTCCGTGTAAACCGTACCGGGAGTGGCTTCAGCCATGCAAACCGTATCGGGAGCGGCATGGTTTTCTCTAAGTCCATGTAAACCGTACCGGGAGTGGCTTCGGCCATGCAAACCGTATCGGGAGCGGCATGGTTTTTTCTAAGTCCGTGTAAACCGTATCGGGAGTGGCTTCGGCCATGCAAACCGTATCGGGAGCGGCATGGTTTTCTCTAAGTCCGTGTAAACCGTACCGGGAGTGGCTTCGGCCATGCAAACCGTATCGGGAGCGGCATGGTTTTCTCTAAGTCCGTGTAAACCGTACCGGGAGTGGCTTCGGCCATGCAAACCGTATCGGGAGTGGCATGGTTTTCTCTAAGTCCGTGTAAACCGTACCGGGAGTGGCTTCGACCATGCAAACCGTATCGGAAGCGACATGGTTTTCTCCAAGTCCGTGTATACCGTACCGGGAGTGGCTTCGGCCATGCAAACCGTATCGGGAGCGGCATTATTTCCTAAGTCCATATCCGAATCTGGATTGGCTTCGGCCGTGCGAGCCACATCTAAACAGAAATAATGGTCTCGGCCACAAGGAGAGCCAGACTCAGTCGTTCATTCAGAACACACAAGTGGAAGCAAAATACTTTTCATATATATATGAGCAGAGTACAGTATTGGCCATACATCTGACCACAGCCCTTTCAAAAAAGCAAACAAAAATCGGGACAAGCCCTCGTATTAGCTTTCGGTATTATCGCCGTCTACACCGACAGGGGTCTGACCGGGAGATGGAGAAGGAGAATCTTCGACCTGAACAGCCTCGGCAAGAGCGACCTCATCAGGAACGGCCACGTTGCCTTCCGCTGGGGCCGAAGCTCTTTCGGCCTTAAGCTCCTTCCACCAAGCCAAAAGTTCTTCTCTTTCCTCATCCGTCGGAAGGGCGATGCCGGTCAGGTCTACGGTCGGGCACGCCTTTTGGGCGATAGCCAGCCCTATGCTGAACACGGACGACGCCGCCTCGAGTTGAGCCTGCATTATCTCCTCGGCATAATCTGGGTCGGCCTTATAGCTGGCTACGGCTGTACGAGCAGCCTCTTCGGCCTTAGCCTCCATATCTGCCTTCAGAGTCGAGACCTCCTCGGCGTGGCGGCGGCGATCCGTGACCCGCTGGTCGACCTTGTCCTGGATCTCGGCCTTAAGAATTTCATTTTCGGCCCAGACCGCCTCCAGTTCCTTCTCGGCTCTCTCTCTCTCCTGCTCGGCCTTCGTCTTGGCCTCGGAGGAGGCGCGGATCACCTCCTTTTGCTCCCCCAGCTCAGCCCGCATCCGGGCATTTGCTTTTAGGAGCAAGTCAACGTTGGCCTCGAGGCTACGTCGCACTGAGTCGACTTTGCCCGAAGCTGGCTGATCCGAAGCCTGGTCGATGTCCCGGAGCCTGTACTGAATGGCCACCTGACGACGGACGAGGCCCCCGCACATGACCGCGGTCTACAGCCAAAGGCAAACAAAAAATCAACGACCGCAAACAAGCCAAAGGAAATATTAGACCAAGGCCGATAAAGAAGCTTTTTTACCTGGACCGACAATCAGGCGCACTGCATCGTCAAGCCCTCCGAGGACAACGCTTTAATCTCGTCCTCGGCCATCGGGAGGATTAAGCCGCGAAGTAGGCGCAGGCATGTCCGAGAGTCCTCTAGACTCTCGTCCGCGTAGACCCCCAGCTTCGGGACCTAGAGCTCATGCCCGTATTCACGGGACATGTGCGTCCCGGAACCCCCGAAGTCCTCTATGCCGGCCGCCTCGGCCGGAGAGGAGTCGCCTCTTGGTGGTTTGACAGGCGACGAAAGAGGGGCCCTTCGGGCGGCCACCGGCCTCTTGGCCGCCTGGGCAGATTCTGCCTCACCAGGCTCATCCGCCCGGCTCCGCTTCGCTGGTCGGCCGCCCCCTCGCGCGACCGACTTTCCCTTTCTCTCCCTTTCGAGAGCAGCAGCAGCGGCGCGGCCCTCGACCGAAGCCGCCGTCTGCCCTACGGCCCGAGCACTCAGGGCCGCGTCTCGTCCAGCCTCTCCTCCCGCCGCCTGCGGCTGGGACGGTTGAGATTGGCCGAACTGCTGGGCAAGCCGGCCGAGGAGTCCTCGAATCCCAGTCATCTCTGCGGACAGAAAAAAAGGGTTAGCGACTTACAGCGCACGACTCTCCTCAACTCAAGACCAACTTACCCTCGGCCGAAGCCTCAGCACCCTCTTCGGTCGGAGGAGCTTCGGCCGGAGATTCAACCTCGGCAGCTCCTTCGGTCTCCCCCGGGGCATCCTCGAGAGGAAGATAAGGAGAAACCCGAGGAGGATCCTTCGTCGGATCCGGCCAAGCCCCCATCTGCACGAGCCGCTCCTCTTCGTCGAAAAGCTCCGCTATATCATACGAAATCTCAGCTTCTATGAGGCGCACGATATGAAGCTGATCGGGGTTAAGGGAAGGCGGATCGGAGAGGCCTTCGGCCAGTGGTGCCCACTAAGTGGGGAAGGGCCACACACTCCTCTCCTTCTCCGGAAGAGAGATGAAGATGAAGCTCTTCTTCCAATGGTGAATGGACGAAGGCTTCCCGGAAAAGATACCCCAGCCGAAGCGGGGGACAAAGCAGTACCAATCGGATTTTTCCTGCCGCTGTATCTTGAAAAGAAAGCGGAAGATGTTTACCGAAGGGGTGACGTCAATATAGGCGTGCACAGCCAAGAAGGCATAGACTGTCCGCCAAGAATTAGGGAAAAATTGAGACGGGGCCAACCCGTAGAAGCTCAAAAGGTTAATTACAAAGGAAGGAAGAGGAAGACGAAAGCCCGCCCGGAAGCTCTCCTCGTAAATAGAAAAGCTGCCCGGTCGGACGGAGTTGGCCCTAGTGTTTTTTTCGGGCCGATAGGGGATCGTCCAAGAGGGGAGTTGGTAGTAGGAAGCGATGGTCTTGACCCCATCATCAGAAAGAGTGCAGGCCACATCAAAGACGGTCTCGGCCCGACGCCGGCCGGAGGTAGAAGCATGGGCTGCAATCGGAACCTCCTCGGTTTCTTCAGCACCAGACACTTCGGCCTCATCCGCCATGAGAGAAGCAAGGGAGTTCGAAGAAAAGGGAGATGACAAGGAAGATTTAGGAGGCTGGGATGAAGAATAAGACGAATAACCTTCGGCCGAAGAGCTGGTCTCGGCCGAAGGGGGGCTACTAAACATGAATCATGGAGCAGAGAAAGAAAATTGAGGCTTACCCTCAAACAAGATCTCATCGATTGCCCACCGCCTCTCAGACAACAGAAGGCTCCCCGGCGACAACTCCAAGCAACAGAGAGCTTCCCGGCGACAGACAGAACGCTCTCAATCACCTTCGATGGCCCGTTCTTCGCCGGAGGAGCAGGGAAGCTCGGATGATCGCAAGAAAACACAGGCGCGGGAAGAAGAAAGTGGAACAGTGCCCTGGGGAGGGGCTCCTATTTATAAGAAAAGATTGAAGGCATTCCCCGCCAAAATCAACGGCTGAGATCTCCCCCCTCTTCAGCACCGCTTCTCTCAGATGCACGCCACGTGCGCCGTCCTTTGCCAATGATAACGGTCTGGCTGCGAAATCGAGAGAAGATAATCAACGGCCGGAAGCGGTCTGACCCTTCGGCTGATAACTCGGATGCTCGCCACGTGTTCTGATCCGCGTGCCGGGGGCGGAAGAGGCGACGATCCAAGTGAAGTCTTGGGCAGAGAGCCGAAGTGACCCGCGATCCGCGTGATCACCAGGCACGGCCAGGATCTTTTTGTGCTTTTAACGGGACGACCAGATACGCGACACGTATCCCATGTTTTCTCACGACGCGACCATTCTGACGGAAAACTGGACATCTTTCCCGTCCATTTTTCAGGAGTCCTGACATGGCCAGACAGCGCATGTCACGTTACTCCTCCGAGGAGGCTTCGGACTATACTCTCGCCATCTCATGAAACTAAGGAAGACAAGAGTGGGGGGCTATGTGATGAGGCAGAATCCGATTCGGCCCATTAAAACAGGCCCAACACTGAGATCAGTCCAACAGCAGCAGTAAGAAGCCCACTGGCAGCCTTCGGCCCGTTAGCAGCCCAGCAACCCTCGGCCTAGTAAGCAGTCCAGTGGTCCTCGGCCCATCAGCGGCCCAGCAACCTTCGGCCCATCAGCGGCCCAATAGCCTTCGGCCCATTAGCGGCTCAGCAGCCCTCGGCCCAGTAGGCTCCAGCCCACTAAGCGGCATCTGGCCCATCAGCGGCCCAACCCCCTTCGGCCCAGTAGCCGTATCCGGCCCACTCCGGTGGGAGGGTTAGGCACTATGACGGTTTACCAGTAAACCCAGAACATAGTCCTAGATCGGCTACCACCGTTAAGCAACCTCTATCCTCCGTTATAAATACACGGCTATTTATTACCAAAGGTATGTCTTCGTGACCCCAAGGACTACAGTCCAAAAAGCATTAAAGCTACTTCTTCCACCTCTTCGCCTTCTAAATCGAACTATCTTCAGAAGCTAACTTAACCGTCGGAGGGAGTTTCATAGGGCCGAAGTCCGGGACTCCTACTGACTGGTTTTTCTTCTTCTTTCCCTCCTACAGGGGCTTCGGTTTGAATCTTCGCCGACCTCTCCGAGTCGGTCTCGGCCACCGACCTCGGGACTTCTCCCTCCGGTCTCGACGCCATTCGTCGGCTGGTCTTCCTCGTTCGGAGGAGCCTCGGCCACGCCTTCCGCAGGCTAGCCCACATCCGACCGGGCGTCCCTCGGCTTCAGATCTTCGGCCTCGTCTCCGCCCTCGCCGCGTCTTGGATCCCCGTCGGGCCTCTTCTCCGATCCGATCCAGCTTCGGATCCCAATTTCGGATTCCAGCCTCGGAATCCGGTCGTGATAGCTTCAGCTACATCAACCCTCATGACGGCTAGCTTCTTTTATTTTTATTCTTGTTTTTTAAATCTGAGATGAGCCGATCAGAAATTAGGGGCAGAAGATCTCCATCCCAATGCTAGGGGATCACATCATAATTGGTAAACTTAGCAAGGGAAACTTTGCAAGAGGATGCCTCAGTATTTTCTCCCACAGGTGCAGTAGTTAAAGATGGGGTGTACAGAGCCCCGAGATTTGAGAGGTACTTGTATTTTTAAATTTTATTTTCTATAAAAAATATTTTTGAACTAACTTTCATAAATTTTATAGGGCAAATAAAAATTAGTAAGAGAACTAACCTCCTTATTCTCAAAATATATATGCTTTTTCACGGGCTTTAATTTCCACCCCTCCACATGAGATAATGTGTCTGGCGATCCTATTTTCCTCCCTTGTTTCCCATTTAGGGTGCATTTGATAACGCGTCTAAGTAGGCTGTCAACGGTTCGGATCTAGGTAGACCCATGCCCAAAGTGAATAAACTTGGATCCAGTTCAGACCCAATAAGGATAATGGGTAAATGCGTAAATGGGTCAGGTCTTAGACCTGCTTCTTCTTTATTTGATGTTGAAAGATAAATGGGTCTGGTATAGAATTTATTTATCTTAAATCTCTATGTGCCAGATAATTTGGTTTGATTTTAGGTCTAAATTCCAAGAAATTAGCTCACAAATTTTTGCAATGTATGACAATAGAAAGTTTAATGGGTAAACGGGTATATCCAGACCCATAACTAACAGGTCCAAACGGGTCTATTAACGGGCCTGGGCCCATTTTGACAGCCCTTAGTCTAAGGTTTTGCAGTCAAGGGACAAACCCCCGACAGTTTAGTCGCATTTTAAAATATACCACCCTGCTGCTTCACATGTTGAAAGTGAAGAAGCACAGCAGTAGAGAAGGAAAGACTAAAAAGAGGAGAAATATGTCTTCAAGAAGCTCATCAAACCCGTTCTCAAATGCAATCTGAGCATTGAACTCTTTTGAGAGTTCCTATGATATAGCTGACCCTTCTGTAACATGAGATTTTGCTATATATACATATAAGCATCTAACATAGAATTTTTAACAAATAATGATAACATGTTTTTTTAACTTATTTCACATAAAGTTGTTTATTTTATTTTAAATCTTCCTCTAGAAGATTTCTGACTCGTCCATCAATAGCATGTGCAAGCAAAGACCTTCCTTTAGCAGCGAGTAAACAAAGCAACAATGTGGGCTCCCCTGTCGGCCGCCCTTCTTCCACACTCTATCTTCTCACCATCATAAGAGCGTTACAGTGCAAATTAAGGGCAACCTTAGTTCAACTTTTCATTAGTAAATTAGATCTCTGATGTCTACTTCTCAACCGTTGGACTAGTCGATGAAGTATGTGACATCCTAGTTCAACATGAACTGTTCTCATTAGGGTATCCGAAGAGAGTTTTAAGAGTTAGGAAAGAACAGGCTTAAAATTGAGATGAGGCTGTGCAGAAAACAAGCCGAGTGCCATTCAAATTTCCCCTTTAATTACCTGCTTTGTCCTCCTTGCTAGTTAATTAACCAACTATTTTTGGGATTCATTCCATGTTTGTTTTTTGTGTCCATGGCCCCCGAAAGCAAATCACTCATAGTAACATGTGTTGCAACGTCCAAGGCATTATCGTTGTAATTATGGTTTGTCATATCGGATTGATTCTTATCGATTCGGACGACTCGTATCGTATCAAGGCAAATCTGAGTCGATACGACTCACCGAGTCTATACAATTTAAAAGAACTTTTTCATGCGACTCGTGCGAGTTAGCACGAGTCGAGTCGACTCGTATCAGATCATAGGAGATCTGAGTTGGTGAACCTTGACTGCAACTATTGCTCGATCATAAGACTGGACGACATATGGTTGCTGCATTGACTCGCAAAAGATGCAGTAAAATTTAAAGCCCACATGCCATCTAATCATCTAATAGTTGCAGCTGCAATGCCTCCGGGAGTATTACTCAATTTATTTTCTACTGATATGTCTCTCACCTAAAGGGAAGTTGTGAGAGAATTTTTCAAAAAAAAAAGAAAAAGGAAACATGTTACAAAGTTGAATGCAACTGAATTTATTAACATTTTTTTTAAAAATCGATGTATCATGTATGAGATACATGCAAGTGACGCCTCTAAGTTTTTTTTTTTTTTTTTAATTAGTGGTAAAGAAGAGGAAGATTCTTAATCAAGATTCCAAATTCGAAACTTGCTATTTTGTCAAAAAAGACACTCGCAGGAGGCACCCCGCAAAGTTCGAATCCAACCTTCCCATTGATGGCGCGGGGAGCAGGCGTCTCTAAGTTGACTCACTTCTTTACCCATGTTTACATTCTCCTGTCCGGAACCGTGCTAACTTCACACTAATTTCATTTTATGTTAGAGAGAAGGCAACCACGTGCAAGCCGCCATCAGGGCAGTTCATCTTAATTGTCTTGAGGCAATTTAAAACGGTGTCATTAGAAGTGTCCCTTTTGAAGGCTAATTAAATAATTTAAAGGGAGGCAGGCAGAGGCCAGACAGCTATATCAGCTTAGTTCTACTGTTCCTGCCGGGAGGCATAAGTAAAAGATGTGGTAAGTCTATTACAAATGTTGTGGGGGATCATTTTTAGTTCACCTCACCAATTAACCCAATTTTGAGATATTTTCCTGAGAGTGAGACATATCTCGACAAAAAAAAAAAAAAGGATTTAATACTTTTATTTGTAAATATATAGATGACGTAATCTTACGTCAGCTCATGGAGATCATAGATAGGGAACCAGTGGCGAAGACAAGGGTGGCTAGCAAGGGCCATGGCCCCCTCCAAAATTTGGAAAACCTCTTAGTTAATACAACACTATACAATAGATAAAATAATAACTAATAACAGTGCTGGTTTGTTCTACAGGTCACTACAGTAGCAACGGCTTGCACTTGCAGACCGTACTCTTCCCTTCCTCCTTTTTTTCTTTGCGTGCCCGAAGATTCCAAGTCACGTGCTGTTCCCCCCACTTTCTCTTTCTTTTCCGGCCAGCGAAGGGGACCACCCAACCAACACACTGCTGCGATCATCTGTTCTCTTGTGACAATCATATGACAAATATCAATAGCATTTTATTATGGGTTTTTTTGCATATACTCTTCAAACATACTATATTTACATGTATATCCTCAACTCTCACATATTATCATCAATTCTGAAATCTTCAAAATGTTGCATTTATATCTCTCCCGTCAAATTTAGGTGAATTTCAACGAAATGTGTCAAAAACATTACATAAATCATGATATCATGGGAAATGTAAGGAGTACATAATGCAAGATTTTAGTGAATTGAAAGGTGTATATGCAAAATATTAGTGAATTTAAGAATATTTATGTAAAATCATTAGATTGAAGAGTATAAGCGTAATTTTTTAAAGATTTCAAGAGTACAAAATTACAACCATAATTCAAAATACACCCTAATGTAATATTCGTACAATAATTTAGGTTGTATCCAGGTGCACATTAGGATATAGTTTAAATTATGATTGTAATTTTGTATTCTTGGTGATATTTAAGTGTTCTGATCGTAGTATTAAAAATTTACTGAATCGAGAACAAAGAAAAAATTATCAATTTTGATGGGACATGTCTCGAACGGCAAATTTACTTTACACATGATGTCGGCCAGAAGATTACTGTTAGAATACAGTCTAATGTTTACTGAGACAGATAAAAAAAACTAATTTAAAATCTCCCGTACGCCGCCCTTTTTACTTTTTTCCTGTGCGTGCCCGAAGATTCCAAGTCACGTGCTGCTCCCCACTTTCTCTTTATTTTCTGGCCAGCGAAGGGGACCCCCAACACACTGGCCATCAAAGGGTGCTACCCCGGGAATGCTGCGATTATCCGTTCTCTTGTGACAATTATATGACAAATATCATTAGCATTCTACTATAGCCGTGGAAACACCTTATTTCCTTTCATTTTATATTTCATCTCTCAAGTCCAATATCTAGTGTACCTAAGCAGTTGTATAATGTAATATTAACCTGCTGCACTGTACTGCATGACCCAATGGTACAGGGATGCAGTATCATTTCTTTTTTTATTTTATTTTTTAACTATCCAATGATCAGATGGTACCAATCATTCTCTTAAGTCGTCCGATCAACTTGATTGGACAATGTCGCCTAAGTCAGTTTAACACTGGCCCTCAGTGTAGCAAGTGTGATTCAATGTGTATATGCTTATGTTATAACCATCATCATTGCCGTGGTCATCGTCATCAGAATTTTATCTTGTCATTTGAGAGCAATTTTATTATATGAATGGTTTCTCATCGTTTTCAATCCATATCTAACATCATATTAACACATGTTAACCAAAAAAATATAATACGTGTGTGAGTCTATCAATTCATCCTGTCTAGCTATGTGACTTGTAAAGGTAGATGTAGAAACAATTACTTGTTTCAGATTAGTCCCTTATGGGAAATGATGATCTTTTAGCCATAACTGTTCGTTAGGTGTAACTGGGTAAATCTTGAAGAGAAAAGCCAGAATGTTGTTTTTTAAGCACACTTTTTGCTAAGTTTTGATGGGGCATCTTTTATCGTTTGATCGAAAAGTGCTTACAAAATAAATTATTTGCAGTTTTTTTAAAAAAAGAAAAGCTCTTTGCGAAAACGTGTGCTAATTAGATAATTGTATAAAAGGTGATAAAAATATGATTTTACAAATTCACAAAATTATTCCTTTTAATTAAGTTGTATTTGAGAACATAACCTGAAGACATAAAGCGAGAATTCATCATAAATCAAAAAGAAGTCATGAGATAATTTCAAAAGAAATGATTTTGAAATTTTGCAAGTTTGACTACAATCATTGTGGTTATCGACTTTTTTATATAGTAATCGTTCTATTTCCTCAGTGTAGACTTCTAGGCCTTATGATGGATCATATTCAAATCCACCGAGGGGTTAAAAAATAAAAAAACCACGCTTAGCTTCCTTTTGCTATTGGCCGTTTACTGTTTTCCGGTGAATTTGTACGGTTAGGGATGGTTACGTGGCAGAGCTGTAACTCTCAATAAACTGATCCGATGTATTAGGTGTATAGATGATCCACATTTATTATCCAATAAACGTTGTGGCAACGTTAAAGTACCATATGCTCTTCGGAGCTCCTCAGAGCATTCTCTGACTAGCTTTCGAAACTCTCGGAGAGCCCTGTGGGTCTTCCGGAACTGTGTGTCTCTCCCTCCCTGCACTCCCTAGCTTCTCCTTTTGTTATCTTAATTCATCCCGACCCTCTCCTTTCCAGTTGGCCTTCCTGTGTTGTTTCTCCTCACATTTCTTCCCTACTATGTTTTGCCTTCCTCCTCACCATTGTTCCTTTCTCTGGCTTCTACTACATGTACCCTTCTTCGCCCTGATTCCTTTGCATCGTTCTCTCTTAATCTTCTCTGGCTTTCCCTCCCAGCCCTCCTCTGTCTACTATGAATCTCGGTGAAGAAGAAGAAACTCCACTGTCCATTCAAGAAGAAGCAGTGTTACAAAGCTTCAAAGGTATGTTGTCTACTGAACAATCTCCAACCATTAGTCAGCTAAGGATCGAGGACTCCTCTGAGATACGTAGATGCAATTTTGCCGTGAGCTGCCAAAGTCCACTCAGATATCACTATCCGCCCGGTGGGTCTAAAGGAATGGATGCATAAAATGTGGAACCCCCATGGCCAATGGGAGATGTTAGATTATCCAAATAACACCTTCATAGTCCGATTTTCATATTTGGCAGATGAAAATAAGGTATGTAGACGAGTCCCTTGGTTGTTCAACAATGATCTGGTACTGGTCCAGAAGGCTAAGCCAGGTATATCACCCTCTGAGTATGTGCTTAAGTTTTCCGATTTGTGGACTCGTATCTACGATGTTCCTGAAGAATTTCTCACTCTGAGAGTTGCACTGCAACTCGTCAGTCACATTGAGGCACCTCATCAACCCATGGAAGAAAACATCAAGAGTTGGAGTACATTCATTAGCATCAAAGTGACAATCAATGTTCTCGCCCCGCTAACTCAGTCCATTCATGTCACTCTACCTGGAGGTATTCTCAAAAAATTTCCAATTGTCTATGAAAGACTCCCCATATTTTGTAAATTTTGCAGACTTGTGGGTCATGAAGTGTTATACTTCGTACTTTTACAACTACTAATAAATTTAATTAATTTAAATTAGACCAATTAACTAATTATAAGAGTATATGACTGAGCTTAAGTAACTTAATTTAGTCCAATTAACTCAATTATGAAAGCTCAATAATCCAGATTATACTACTAAGAATAGTCTACTAATTTAGTTCAAATTCTATATTGATGTATTAGACATCAACATAATAAAATAATTATAAATTTTTATAAAAAATTTGGATTAAGGTATAATTGATATCATTGGAAAGATAATAAAAAGATCCATAACTTTGTAGAAGACTATTTTTACTAATTCAGATATTTTAGAAGTCAAAAATATCAAAGATCAATTTTAGAAAGGGCTACCCACAGAGAACAAGTCCTAATCGGATTAGGATTTGAATTAGGAAACAAAATATGGTACAATTAATGTTAACCACGACCTAAAAAATTATGTATAACATACTTGACTTAAATTAGAAGTAAAACATAATAAATTTGAATATAATTAAGATTCTAATTAATGGGTAGAAAGTCATAATAGGAATCCCACTTGGACTAGGATTCTATACACAGATTTACTTGACATAGCTCTAGTATTTTAAGTATAACTCCGTGCATAAAATTCATAATTAAGTAAGACAACTCCCATTAGAACTATAACTCAAATATATAAAAGTTTCATTGGAGTACTTAGGATAGCAGGTTAGTAAAATAAGTATATCTTCTTGTATAGAAGTCTAAAAATAGTAAAATTAGTTGCATTGGAAAGGTAATAAAAAGTTTTAAAACTTTGTAGAAGAAAGTATTTCTTAATTCGGATGTTTAAATGGCTGAATTTAAAGGTCTTTAGAAAATAAAACTGCATGTAGCGTGAGCAGAGTCCGATTTAGACTAGGAAGTGACTTTGACTTGGAGATTAAGTTATGGGGAGTGGGAGTTCGACTCCAGCAAAAAAAAAAAGTGTTGGGAGTTATATTAGGAGGGTAAATAAACATAAATAGAGCTTTGGGTTGTGCTCAACCTTGTGAGTACTCAAATTAGGGATGTGATTATCATGAAAATTTATGTTAATTATGTGACAAATGAATCCTATTAAAAAGAAACTAAGTGAATGTGATCGCCAGAAACTTTTAACTAAAAAGTTCCAAAAGAAAATGATTGATCGCCTACCTGTTTTAGAATTGGGAGATGTTGAAATTCTTGATTCCCCTTTTTCAGCCGGCTGAAGAAAGAGAGCCCTTTTGACTTTATTCTTGCTTTGAATGCTTATCGGACTTTTAGGATCATCCAGATTTCTTTTCTTGTTGATTCTCTCCTCTTGATCTCTTTTTGTACCTTGCAAGAAAGTGGAAAGAAAGAGAGATGGAACAATAATAACTCAAATAGATGTAGTATCTATCTCAGTAATAATTCTAATCATGCAACTAAACAAATGAACTCACTTATTTGTGGTCTTTGAAACCCCTTAAAACATGGATTGAAAAATAATGCTAGTGAGTGTGTGTTGCATTGAGTGATGTAATGAAATTGTGATGCCAATGTGATAAAAATATGAGAAGGATGCAGAAATTAATTAAGAACTATGTTGGATGGCCCATGGAAAACCTTGATCTTGAATGGATCTTGAAAGGATGAAGAATGGATGAAGAACTTCTTGGAAGTAGCAGCACTTCGATCCTTCAGTGTTTGGACGTCGTCTCCTTCACTTTCGCCAAGATTCTTTACTCAATTTTCACTCAATTATCGCTATCATCACTAACTTTTTAATGACCAAAGAGTTAGGTATTTATAGGCTTAAGTTCACGTATCCGCGGTTACTTAAAGATTAACATGAAAGAGTTTGAAGTTTATCCAACTAATAAACAGATAAACACAGATTTAATTCATCATTATTTGTAATTATATAAAATGTGTCGTCCATGTGAGACGTCTTTTATCTTAATTAAGATAAGGATAAACATCCGAAAAAAGAGACAGAAACAGCTTAGGAAACCTAAATGGCGTCGTGACTGGTATACATCTTTTAGTTTATTAATAAATTAATTAAAAATTAGATTAATAATAAAAAATAAGAATCAAACTCTAAATGGCGTCTCCACAGGTCGACGTCTTTTAGACTTTTTTCATATTTGATTAAAATCAGAGTTAAAATGAATTTCATTAATAAACTTAAATTATGTCTGTCTGACCGATGTCATTTAGATAATTAATCCAGAAATATTAATAAAAATTAACTAAGGATTAAATATCAGACCATTTTGGGACGTTATTATATAATATGAAATTTACTCAAAATGATGTCAAAATTAGGGTGTCTACAGCTGCCTCACCTTGGCATCGTCTTTGCAAGGGAGTGAAATGAAATGGAATGTACTGAAAATGTGATGCCAAGGTGTGATGAGACACGCTCTCAACATCACATGATTGGAATTTTTCTCAAAATCATCAATGAAGATAACTCAAGGAGATCAATGGAATCAATCATGTCTGGATGAAATAGACAAGAAAATAAAATAAGGTCGATCAACCTCCATGGATTGGGAAGTACCCCAGGTCATAGACACTGCAGGTTTCATCATGGGGAGCGATTGCCAGCCAATATGGACGTGCTGCAGCCATAATGGATCTTTAAAAGAAAACAAGAAATATTTGAGATAAAGAATACAAGAAATAATAGAATTCCAAGGATATCTTCAAGCGAATCTCAAAGATAATCAAGATATTCAATTCAGAATGGAATATTTCATATCATGTTGGAATTATTTGATCAATAGTCTGAAATTTAATCAATAATTAATTCTTATCACAGTTATATCAAAGTTCTACATGATCCATGCTGGGCTAAAAAAAATATATAAAATCAAATGGAATATAAATTAATTAAAGATAATATTGTTAAATTGTCATTAATGAGTCAAGATACCAATTCTTATAGTTTAGTGCTAAGCCGAAGCTCGTTTATCTACGCACTGTTTCACAAAAGCGGAACCATCGTCCTCATTAATTAACAATCAAACGGCCTATCCGTGCGATTAAGAATTCTCTGAAATTATCACCGTTTTTGTTGAAGGGGAACTCAAACTCCAGTTTCATCAAAATCACAAGGTCTTTGACATACTCTAATATATGTTTAACATATAGTAATGATGATGCAAATTAATCACATGAAATAATACATGGGATAGAGATAACCGTCTTTTTAGCCACGGTCGGGACTCATAAACTCCCACAGTAGGATCTTATTGAGATTCTCAGCTTCATTTGGATTCTTCTTATTGAGATTCTCAGCTTCAGTTTAACATAGTGGACTTTGTACGAGATTGAAGATCTTGGAGAGGATGATACTGAGAACGTGATGAAAGCATTCACCACGTGCCTAGCTGGAGCTTTGTTCTTTCTTACTCAAGACAACATACTTGAAGATATTCAAGTTAGTGCAATCTACGAGATCTTTGAGGGAAGACAGATCGGCACAACAATTCTAGCCTATCTCTATAGTGGGCTTTTTGCAGCGTCTATAGGTCAGCCTCTTATGGTTGCATGCTACTCTTCGCTCTGTGGGTTGAGTTGCACTTTAAGTTTGAATATCACAATAGGAATTCTGCAAGACCATCTCAAATCTATCAGAATAACCCTATCTTCCATATTTCCAACATCGTGAAATTCAATGAGAAGATGATCAATCGAGTGCCAAAACTTAAGACTTGAGCTGACTGGAGAGATTATCTGAAAAGAATGCCAACATATGGATTTGATTCCTCGCCACTTGCACTCGTAGGAAAGCCAATTTGAGTACGTCGTGCAGCGGGTGTAGAGTTTAAACTGATCGGGGCTACTGAGTTCGTGCTGTACAATCCTCATCGCAGCTATACTCAACTCAGCCTGCCTCGCCATGAATTCCCTGAATTTTCCCATACATCTCCAATCAAGAAGCGTGCCTTGGAATCCAATAAAGACTATAAAGCTACTGAACTTATAGTCACATTGTGGAATATTAGCTTCAATCATCATGTGAAATCCTCTCAGAATGCTCATAAAGGCTTAACCTATCCATATGTAATGGGACTTCAGGAAATTCATCCTTGAATGTTCCCTTCTTTTTTTTTTTTCCTTTTATGATGTAATTAAGAATTTATTTCAATAAAAAAAAAATTCTTTATGTCTTGAAATTCATCCTTAATCTTCTGTGACTTGTCCAAGATTTTTTCTTAAATAAAAATTTGATTTTTTCTTAAAATATTACAATTCGGGTTTACTTAATGCAAAACGCGTCCACTCAGAAAGACGTCTTTCAACCATAATTCATTTTCCAAAAGTCAGAGATTAATCCTTAAAATCCCAAATAATGCTTGAAACGCGTCCACACAAATAGACGCAATTCAATCAAAAATCTTTTTTCAAAAAATCAGAGATTAATCCGTAAAATCCTGAATTATCCTTGAAACGCGTCCACACAAGGGGACGCCTTTCAATTCTCTCTCTTACTTTTCCACAGAACTCTACCATTAATTCTGTGATTAATCCACTGAAACGCGTCGTGAAATGTGAACGCGTTTAATCATCATGTCTTGTATTGTTCTGACGAGAATTGGCGGTTTAAACTGAAACGTGTCGTGATGTGTAGACGCCTTTTACCCAATTCAAACATGTCCTTTGCCGCCTCAGTTTATGCGCCCTGAATAGCATCGCTGTTCTCAGGTGTGTTTCAACTTCTCCAAACAGAAACCGCGAAGGTCCCCCTTTCTTCCCTATTTTCCCAAAACTCTTTCTTCACTTTCTTCTTCTTCTCCGGCGATTTTTGGCGACTTCCTCCTACGGCGATCACCTCCCTTTTCCAGCGATCACCGGCCATCAAACTCTCTTCGGCGATCTTCTTCATCGCCAGCCACCTCGCCTTCCTCATTCTCTCTCTCTAACTCCCTCTCAAGCTCTCTTCTTTGGCCATGGAACAAGGAGAGGGATCACGCAAAGCCAAAGTCGTGGCGAAGAGGCGGCGGACGGCCTCCCTTACGGTGGTTCCAACGGCGGAAGAGGTTCCCGAAGAAGCGCCGGCCGACCTCGCGGCGGTAGCGGCATTTTTGGAAGAAGAGGAGGCTCCTCCGGCGCCCATGGCCGAAGAAGAAAGAGAAGAAGAGGCCCTCCACCTGATAAGCTTTCTATGGGTGTGTTTGGATGAAGAAAAGAAGGAGGAAATGGGTCTTTTAGAAAGATCCGATTTCGATCTTGAATGGCGTCCAGACCAGGTGACGCCTTTCAAAGGGAGTCGCCATGGTCCGACGCCATTCAGGACAAAATTTGATTTTTAAATAAATTAAAAAATGGAGTCAAATGGCGTCAAGGGTGATGGACGCCTTTCAATAGGCGTCCATGTGACTCGACGCCTTTCGATTTTTATTGATTTTCTATATATATTAACTGATGGACCTCTTATTTTATTTGCAAGGGACAATGAGGGCCAGAATATCATGGGACTTAGTGATAGGAGCATACAGAGGACTCCCGGATTTCCAGAAGGTGTGCCTGCGCCGAATGGGGTTCGACGAGATCTTGGACATCGAGCCATTTTGGCTCGATCTGGTACTGCTGCAAGCGCTCAGGGAGTGTTGGCATACAAAAAGTCGGGCATTCTTAATGCCTTGGGGCCACATGGTCTCAACCTTGGAGGATGTAGCCAGGATTACTGGCCTGAGGGTAGAGGGTAGGCCGGTGAGCGGGGTGACCTATCCCGATTACCGAGGGTTAGCAGAGGCCCTATTAGGTATAGAAGTGTCCACCCTAGATAGAGAGTCTAGGACCGTCCCCAAGGTAGAGGTAGAGGCTGCCTTAGGACTGATAGAGCCCCGGTGTCGGTCGGATGAGACCCGGACAGAGTTTAGAGATAGATTAGCTGAGTCTTCCTCTGCCGTCTACTGTAGTGACCCTAGTCAGGTAGAGGAGATAGATAGACAGCTTAGAGTCTTTCTAGTTTTCTTCTTCGGTCGGTTGCTCTTCGGTACGAAGGGCGACCATATCTATTATAAGTTCCTTTATTTGTTAGACGACCTAGAGAACCTACACGAGTATGCCTGGGGTGCAGCCCTCCTGGCCCACATGTTTGCAAATCTGTCCGTGGTCACGCCGGATCGCGAGACCACCATCAGCGGCTTCTTGCCGTTTCTTCATGTATAAGTTATTTTAATTGTTTGTTTATGCAATGAAATGCAGTGATATGATGCCTTTCTAATTTATATGTTTATGCATGCAGGTGTGGAGTTACTATTACTTTCCGCTCGGCAGAACGAGGATTGTGAGGCCGGACGTTGTCCCTTTGGCTCGCCGCTGGCAGCCCATCATGGACACGGCCCCACAACACCATCAGCTGACGGCCCTCCGCCGTCAGTTTCTTGACTACCCGGAGCTTTTGCTGAGTCTTTTAATTTGTTCAATTTTGTTAAATACAGTCTTTCATTTATTAAATGCAATTTATTTATGTGAATGCATCTAACCTGTATGCAGGTGATCTGGAGCCCATACTTGAGCATGGGGGAGGAGGGCTAGCCGTGGGTGACGGCTGGCTAGAGGAGGTTCGGCAGGCAAATGTGGTTGCATTGCTTGAACAAAATCGAGCCCCTCCGTCTCCGGCTCGTCATGAGGACCCTGGGCCTCCACCAGGAGTGGGTGGACGAAGAGGTCCCGGAGGAAGTAGGGAGGAGCATGAGGGGGAAATAAGCCCTCACGGACTGGCGTGCCAAGTTCCCGGAGCAATACGAGGACTGGTACCGCCGCGGCATCCGAGTGGAGTCCCGGAGGATAGTACAACCTACCTCCAGCAATACCGGGCCCACTACGCCGATCAGTTACGGCTGCTCCGACCTCTCAATATAAGTATGACTTATGCTTCTTTCATTTTATTATTATCTTAATTTATATCTGTGAATGAATGTGTGTATGTATGATATGCATGATGCACGGGATGCTGTGATCATCGACCTCCGGGCTCGTCTCCAGGATGCTGAAGCCCAGTTGGAACATGTCCAGAGGGAGCTCTTTGATTTTGTATGTATGCATGTTATGTATGAATATTTTAATTGATTAATTTATTTTGACAATTAGCTACTAACAGTTGTCTTTTGATGCAGCGAGCCGTCTACACCCAAGCGGCTCCCCCTACACATGGAG
Organism: Zantedeschia hybrid cultivar; assembly: GCA_030544215.1. Lineage (NCBI taxonomy): Eukaryota > Viridiplantae > Streptophyta > Magnoliopsida > Alismatales > Araceae > Zantedeschia > Zantedeschia hybrid cultivar. The sequence goes on along the minus strand of JARZZO010000013.1, from coordinate 4,014,419 downwards.
CCTCATCCTCTGCCCTGCATGCTGCTTATGAGACTGCTCTTACTGACCTCCAGAGTCAGCTCGCCTCTGCCATCCACCGAGCCTCTCTTGCGGAGGAGGATCGGGCTGCTTGAGTAAGTTCCATTTTTCTTCTTCCATTATTGGACTTGATTTGCTTGATTATCTTAAGCTGACAGTGTCTCCTCTTATAGGTCGCTGAGCTTCAGGAGGCCCTTCAACAAAAGGATGCAGAGCTGGCAGAAGCTCGGACTTCAGCTGCTCGCATTGCCGAGTTGGAGGCTCAGGTGGCGCGCCTCTCCACCGAGGACGTTGCACAACTCCAAGTTTGCCTGGAGATTCTAACCGAGGAGAGGGACCGAGATCGGGCTCGGATGGAGAGTCTCCAGGGCTGACTTTCGATAGCAGAGCACGAGCGCCAGAGTATCGAGGCGCGGTACCAATGTGTGCGGCAGCGAGCGCTGGATCGAGGTCAAGCGAGCACCTTCACGGCCAGCATTGCTATATCTTCCGGCCAAGCAAGGCCGAGCGCTATAGGACCGCCACCGCCTCCGACTCGTGGACCGGCACCGGATGCTCCTGATGAGGCTAAGAGCCAATTTGATGAAGGGGCAGGGGAGAGTCAGCCATGAGGGCTGCATATGTACTTTTCCTTTCTTTTGTGTATCATGTACAAACACCTTTTGATATATATATGAAATTTTGCCTTCAGCTTTGTGTCTCAGCATTTGTGTGATTTCCTTGGCTTTCATTCCTGTACCCTGTACATTACTTAACAAACAGGGTAAGTATCTATTTAGGCTTAGCCCCTTGCTCAGTCAAGTAACTGATCAATCAATCCTTTTCTTGATAGAAGGGTTAAGGGGCATAGCCTTTATTAACAAAGGTAACATGAATAATCAAACTATAAGAAAAAATGCAACATGTAAGCAGACAGATGCTCACTGAAAATAAAAGGAATGAAACACACTAGATGCGATAAGCAGATGCTAATTGAAACATTTTTGTTATTTTGAAATATTCATTTTGTTTGGGTTTTGCAACAAATATATATATATATATATATATATATATATATATATATATATATATATATATATATATTGATTTTTGAAATATCTAATTTTTTTTTATTTTGAGATATATGTTTTTTTTTTTGGATTTTGAAATATGTACTTTTTTTTGGATTTTGAAATATTGTGCAAACTAAAAGACCAGCATGGTACTCAGATCAAAAGATCATATTCATTTATTAACTTAATTCCCAGATTGTTCTTCAATAATCTAACTTAGATCCATCGTGCTTGAACTTGTGTTTCCATTCGTGATATCATTTGATGATTTGATCCTTAGTCAATCTAGGCCGTTCCTTAAGCTTGGAGTACGCCTCTTCAGAAAGAAAGGAAGAATCGGTTTAGAAAGCCTACGAGAAGGTTCCGGAGACCTAAAAAGATGTTCCTTTCTTATCCTAATATATGTTGGAGTTCGGTCATTTTCTTTCCGGGGTATTTATCGACCTTGCGTTCCCTTTTCATTTCATTTCATGGCCTTGATGACCTTTTGATTTGACATTTGGCTTTTTCCTTTTGTTTTTATTTCTCTTTTCTTTCTTTTCTTAGAACGGATCTCCCCCCCTTTTTTTTTATAACGGCCTCCTACTAAGATGGCGGGTATTCTTGGTAGTGTATTCTAAGTCTCCTTCCGACATCGTGGGCCGAGTGTAAAAATATAATTTTGTTTGAAAAGAATGATTTGCACTTTACACTTTTAGTCAAGCTTTCAGTATTCCTTAGGACTTGGCATCTCTTGTTACTCACGAACCAAACGTGTCAGTGTGTGTAGTAATGTGTTTGAATTAAATTATCCAGACTGATAAGGGAATTTGAGTTTCTGCATTTTCTGATTCCACTGGTCTTCGTACCATGCTGATCGACTCTTTAACCTAAGAGTAGTATTTCTTAAGATACAGACCGTTCCAGGGGTGAGTTAATTCTTGTCCTTCTGCATTAACTAGAGGGTAAACGTTATCAGGAAAAGCATGTGATACAACATATGGTCCTTCCCAATTGGGTTGGATCTTAAAACGCGGACCACCAAGTTTTACAAAGATTCTTTTAACGACCATTTCACCAACTTTAAACTTACGTTCAATGACTTTCTTTTGATAAAAACATGCTAATCTATTTTGATATACTCTTACATGATTAACAGCTGACCATCTTTTCTCGTCTAAGAGTTCTAATTAAGCAAGGAGTGCTGAGCGATGTTCATCAATGGCGAATTCCATATTCAATTGTACTCTTAATGACGGTATAAGGATCTCGTATGGAACTACCGCCTCCATTCCAAATGTTAAGGAATAAGGAGTCTGCCCAGTGGGCGTGCGGATTGAAGTTCGGTATGCCTATAGAGCCTCAATCAATTTTTCTGGCCAGTCTGTGAATTTATTAGACTTGCACGTCTTTTTGATGATTTTTATCAAAGTCTTGTTAGTTGCCTCTGCTTGGCCATTGCCTTGTGGATAATATGGAGATGAATGATGCAATGCAATTTTACACATGTTGCAGAGGTCTTTCAGCTCTTGTGACACAAACTGCGGTCCATTGTCGGTGACGATGGTGCTTGGAATTCCAAATCTTGTGATGATGTTCTTCATAATGAACTTGCAGACGGTTGATGCTTTGACCTCCGTGTACGCTTCAGCTTCCACCCACTTGGTGAAGTATTCCGTGGCCGTGAGGATGAAGGACTTCTGCTTGACGCCGAAATCAGGATTGCTAAGGGGTCCAATGACATCGAAAGCCCACATGGAGAAAGGTCATGGGGAGGAAACAAGATGGAGTGAAGATGCAGGAGAATGAATCTTATCGGCGTGAAGTTGACACTTGGCACACCTACGGACATATCCTACACAATCTTCTTCTATGGTTGGCCAATAGAATCATTGTCTAAGAATTTTCTTTGCTAGCATCTGTCCATTAACATGGCTATCATATACTCCAGCGTGAGCTCCTTCCATAACTTTCCAAAGCTCATCTTTGTCTAAACATCTTAGAAGAACTCCATCAAAATCTCTTTTGTATAATACTCCTCCAACTATGGTGTATCTTTAAGCAACTCTCCTGATAGCCCTTTTCTCCTCAGTTGTGACTTCTTTAGGATACGATTGATCTTCACAATATTTAGCAATTTCGTAGTACTATGGTTTTTGTTCATCATCCATTTCTTCTAACAGTTCCATTAACATAATCTCTCTCTTTTCCACAATATTTTCATCTTTGACCTTCTTCAGCAGCTTCTCCTTAGTCCTAAGAAATGAAGGGTCTTTCATGGCGGGTGAAAGACGCCTATGAACGATGATTGATTCGGATTGTCTACTGATTGGAAAATTAAGAGATGATGCAAGTGAAGCTAGAGCGTCAGCTAAGATGTTCTGATTCCTAAGAACATGGACGAAGATCAATTTTGTGAAAAGCTTTGCATAAGCAGAAGTGAGTTCTTGATAAGGCTTGAGCTTTGGATCAAGAGTCTGATATTTGGTTAACACCTGGCGAAGAATTAATTGGCTATCACCCACAATTATGAGTTTGGCGGCACCATGGAGATGAGCAGCCTCGAGGCCAGCAAGGAGTACCTCATATTCAGCTATATTGTTAGTGACTGGAAAGTCAAGCTGAAAGATTTGCGGAATGGTGACACCTTCAAGTGATAACAGAACAATGCCAATATCCTTTCCACGGGAATTCAGAGTTCCGTCGAAATGCAGAGTCTACATATCATCTTTGATTAGGTCTATAGACATCAGTTCCTCATCCGGAAACTTCGATCGGACTGGATCAAAACGAGGAAGGGGGTGATGAGCGAGATGTTCTGCTATGGCATAGCCTTTAATCGCTTTCTGCTGAATGTAAGTGATATCGAATTGAGATAGAAAGCTTTGCCATCGGGCTAACCTATCAGTAAGGACAGATTTCTCAAGGAGAAACTTGATTGGATTCATCCTACCGATAAGGTGAACTTCATGGGCTAGAAAGTAATGCTTCAATTTCTGAACCACCCAGACAAGTGCTGCACATCTTTTCTCCATCATTGTGTATCTCTGTTCAGCGGGGTTGAGAAGTTTAGAGAGATAGTAGGCTGCCCTCTCCTTTCCTTCTTCATCATCTTGTGCTAGGACAGTCCCTACCGCATCATCCAGGACAGAAATGTATAGTATCAATTGTTTGCCCGGAGATGGTGGTCCCAAAACAGGAAGACTTGACAAATAATTCTTCAATCCATCGAACGCCTGCTGACACTTATCGTCCCAATCGAATTTGACTCCCGGCTTGGTAAGCTCGTAGAACGGCTTATACCTTTGTGAGTGTTGGGAGACAAATCGACGAATAAATTGCAACCTCCCGATCAATCATCTTAACTCTTTCAAGTTCTTCGGAGGTGGCATTTCTCTAATAGCCTTTGCCTTGTTGGAATCGATCTCAATTCCCTGTTTACTGACAATGAATCCAAGTAATTTCCCTGAAGATACCCCGAATACACATTTCTTAGGGTTCATTTTTAAATGATATTCTCTTGATCTTTCTAATACTCTTACCAAAACTTTGGCATGCTCAGCCTTAGTCTTAGATTTCACCAACAAGTCATCCACATACACTTCTAGATCTATATGCATGATGTCATGAAATATTGCCATTATAGCCCTCTGATAAGTGGCTCCAGCGTTCTTTAATCCAAAAGACAAGATGACATAGCAGTATGTCCCCCAAGGTGTAGTGAATGATATCTTTTCTTAATCTTCTTCTACTAATTTGATCTAATTATATCTTGAAAATCCATCCATAAATGACAAAGTTTCATAGCCAGCAGTATTATCGATGAGTACATCAATGTGAGGCAATGGAAAATCATCCTTAGGACACGCCCGGTTCAAATCTCGGAAGTGAATACAGATCCTGACATTTCCATCTTTCTTCATAACCGGGACTATATTGGCCACCCACTGTAGATAGAGGACAACTCTAATGAATTTGGCTTTATGTAACTTATCGACCTCTTCCTTCATTTTCAAAACCATTTGTAGGTGAAATAGCCTTAACTTTTGTTTAACCGGGCTAGCTCCATCCTCTAATGTCAACATGTGTTCCACTAGTGACGAATCTAACCCCGGCACATCTTCATAACTCCAAGCGAAAGTATCCTTATAATCCTTAAGAACTTGTACCATTGCCTTTTCTCATCCATTTCAGAAAGATTCTTACTAACGAGGACAACCTTAGGTTCGTCTTCAGTCCCTAGATTGATCTCTTTGGTGAGCTCTTCTATAGCAGCTGAGGGTTCATCGAATCTTTTCTCCACTGGCATATGCCTCAGCCGCGTCCTCGTCATCTTCCTCATCTTCAACAATGGGGTCTTTTTCATGTATCAATTCATACACCCCATATCCATCATTAACTGACTCATCATCTACACAATGTTCTGGCATCTGAATAGGGTTCTCTAATAGCTGAGGGATCATAGAGCAAGAAAGGCATTGAAATACTAAATCCTGGAGGTATCTATCTGGAATTTGTTTTCTCTTAAATTTTCTAGACTTCCTAACCTAACTAACCTGCCTAGAACTAGATTCCCTAACTTCACTAGACTCCCTATCCTGACCTAATGAGGACGAAGTAGAATGAAAATTATAGGATACAGGTGGAAATACAGGAGAATCCTCCCGAGGGAAGGGGCAGAGTAGATTTAGAAGAGAATCTTGACCGAACGACCCATGCGATGGGGTACAATCGGACAAGTAGAAAGTTTCCTCAATGAGGATCTGAGAGAAATTTGTTGCCAAATTGGCGTTTTTTTTTTTAAGAAAAGATGAATTAATCATAAAATAAGAATGAAGGTGAATAGAAGGAGAATGGGATGGAGGAAGCGGCACCAAGGCCAAAAGATTGGGGGGATCATACAGTAGTATGTCCCAGATTAAATGATAAATCATCTCTAGATCGAGAGGAGGTTGAGGGAAAAAGTCCCGTGGGGACAGAGTGATCATGATAGGCGGAGCCCGTGAAATATCTTCAGTAATGACCTGCGACCAAGTCGGGGTCAGAAGCAGAGTGCGGAATAAGGTATGGTGTGTGAAAATGTGAGAGGGATAAGTCCCCCTCCAAAGAAGATCCGTGGTATAACCAGCTTCATAGGGGTCATCTGGCTCCCCTTCATCTGTTTCCTCAGACAGCAATATTCTTTTATCAAAAATGGCACCAAACCCTTCAATCAGTTCATCTATTTGTGGCGGCCACTTTGGTTATGAAGGATCAAGAAACAGTCTGTTTAATGGAATGTACAAATCCCTTAAGTCAAACCATTTGTACCATTCACACTCAGGATCTTGGAACTTCCTCATTTTTATTGGCCGCAAAGCCTCCAAGGACTGGTACGTGAGCAATTTTGAACAATGTCTGGCCAGGTCTCTTCCATATATGTCATAGAGGTCAAAACAGGAAGTGATGACCACTGTGTTGTCATGATTGATCACGGGCCCTTTGACGAAATGTGTGTATAAGGTCTACGTTAAAGGGTCCCGACCTTCTTTGTATGGTGTAGACATTGTCTCTTATATCTTCTGGCCGTCTTCATTTTCTTCCTGCTGAGTAATGTCATGCTTCACTTTTCTTGGCCTATAGTCCAGGCCATTTCAAGGTATCCTTCGGTTATCCTTGAAGGGTGTGGTTTTGCCTTGTAATTGTGTGCCCAGGCCCTTTCCAGGCTGATAACTACCCTTCATCATTATTTTTCATCTAGGGGTACTCTTGCACTTCTCCCGCTTTATGGCATCCAGTAGATAAGGAGTAAGAGTGGCGGCCTTTAAAAGATCAGCCACCGGACGGTAGACCTGTAATACCGACAGAAAAGGTTGTCGGCCAGGTGAAGAAGTTGGCTTGATATTCAAGGAGTGAGCAGCAGTAAGGATTGGCATGCTCGTAACTTTAATGATTTGTCCTTTGTAGGGAAATTTGAGGCACTGATGATTCGTAGAGGGAATCGCCTCGAGGGTTTTAATATAAGGATAACCCAAAATAACATTCAAGGATGGATCGATTTCCAAAATGTGAAATTCGACCTCGACATGACGTATAGGGACTAACTCTACTTTTAAATAGTCCATTCCCAGAGGGGAACGGGTAGAGTTATCATAAGTTGTTACAGAGATAGGGCTAGGCAGCCATTTTTCTTTGGGTACACCACACAATTCAAGGGTCTTTGGAGGCAGGACATTAATTGAAGCTCCCGTGTCGACCAGACATGCATCTACGGCCTTCTTGCAGATATTGACCATAATACTTAGAGCCATGCTCCTGGCTGCTGGTGGTGCTAGTTCTGATGCATGAAATAAGATAGAGGGCTGATCCCCCTGAGGAACTAGTAGTGCGGCGATCTTCTCTACCGGCACGTCTTCGTTGACCATCACTTTTTGTAGATACTCAATCAGAGCTTCCTGATGGGTCTTTGATCTCTTTATCAATTCAAGCACAGAGATTCGTGCCGGTGTTCTGTCAAGGTGTTTCAACAGGTCATATTGAGTGCTTGGTGCACTCTCATCGTTATGTGCTTCCTCCGGCAGCTGTGATGGGCCGTCTCTGACTGTTGATTGAGGAAAGACCTTATTGAAGATGCTCCCACTCTGGAGTGCATGTTCTTCAGTGGTGGAAGGGTCGTGTGATAACTTGAGCACCGCAGGGTTAGTGGATGGTGTAGATGGTGCGAAGGGTTGGTATGCGGGTGATGGCATGGGGTTAGTTGGTAGTGGCATGGTACGGGTGAGGGGCTTAGATGGTTGGATGGTGGAAGGGTAAGTGGTCGATGCGGATGAAGTGGGGAACGGTACGCGGAGTAATGGTTTAGATGATTGTATGGTATTTGGGTAAGCGGTGGTGGTAGCAGGTGATGTGGGAAACGGTATGCGGAGTAATGGTCTGGATGGCATGAGGGGTGCGTAATTAGTTTGCGGTAGGTTATTTGATGGAGGTGTGGTGGCGTGGGGTGTAATGGGTTTGAGGAAAGCGGTCGGTGGTGATGGGTTAACGGGTATGGGTAAACGGTATGCGGGTGTTGATACTGGTGTGATGGTAACCGGTTGTGGTTTAGGTATGTGGAGGGTGCGGCGTGGTGGTTGCTCAGTAGTGCTTGGAGTGTGACCCGTTGAATAAATGGAGGAAGAGTCCTCTATCTTCCACTGTTGCCTTCGGTTAGCCTCAGACCGGCTATTTTTCAAAATGGAGGCAACTTGATTCTGGTTCTGGTGCTCCGGGAGTAGGTTTTGCACTATACCCATATTTAGAGGCGCCGCTGCCTGCGCCGGCGCTCTTGGTTGTTGTTGATGCTGTTGTTGTTGTTGTGGTCTTCTCGCCTTCAAGGCGGATATATACTTCTTTATTTCTTCCCAATCAATGCCTCCCTGCTCGTTGAGATCATGAATATAATCTCGGAATTGGAAGCAGATATCTATTGTGTGTCCAGGTTGTCGATGGAAATAACAATATCTGGAAGTGTCGGCATTTTAGGGCCAAACTGTTTTTTCTCTTGGCAAAACCAAGGCATTGGCTGCTATTAAAGCACTGAAGATATCTGATAAGGACTCTATAAGGACAGGATATTCTGCCCTCTTCGGGCCTGGGGGCTTCCTCTGCTGGTTATAATCAGCCAGAGGAGGTACATTATAGTACGCCGGCGGTGCGCGCGGCTAGTACTGTTGTTGTTGTGGGGGCTGGTACTGTAATTGCCGTTGTGGCTGCTGTTGTGATTGCTGGTTCGTCTGCTGAGGCTGCTGGTACTGAGGCTATTGATACTATGGGTTCAGTTGCTGCTGTCTGTAACTCTGCTGGTTTGGCTGCTACGACCCTTGGTACTGTGGTTGCTGATTCCTCACGAATTGGGGCGGATTATTGTTCATGGTACTAATCTACTCATGGGAGAGAGTGCCCTCAGTGGTTAGACCCGTGTTAGGAGAATTTGGCACGGCAGGCTTCCGAGGTGGAGGCCTGCTAGGTCGGTGAGGATCAAAGACACTAGAGAATGTAGCATCTTTGAAAGCATTCTGACAATAACGTGCTCTTTCATAGAGCTCTGCCATACTGGTCAAGTTGTTCAGGGCGATGACTAACTTAAATTGAGGTGTAGCATTGGAGATTAACATTTTTACTTGCTCGGACTCAGATAGATGATCTTTCACTTTTTCTGCCATGCCCCTCCATCTATCAGCAAAACTGACGAATTCCTCGTCGGGCTTCATTTTTTCTGCTATCAGGTCAGTAATGGACAGGAAGGGTGCAACTCTATCCTGGTATCATTGAATGAATATTCGTGATACGATACTGTAGTCCTCTACTTCAGATGGCTCTAAGGAAAAGAACCATTCGAGGGCTGGTCCCTCCAAGGATTTCCTGAACAAAAATGCTACCGACCTCTTGTCGTTCTGCCAGAAAGATGACTCATACATAAACTCCTTCAAATGAGTGAAGGGGTTACAGTACCATTGTATTTTCGGTACACTGGCATTTCGGAGAGCGGCAAATGAAATACAGGCAGACTTGGCAGGTTAATCTCAAGTGCACCTTTAACTCCCATCATCTTCTGAAGGTTGTTGAACTGTTCATCCATACGCTCCATCTTTGCAACCAGAGCTTGTGTCGTTGGATCAACCTGGGGAGGAGGGGGAGGTGGAGGTACATGATAGGCCTGTTGCCTAGAGTATGTAGGGCATGGGGAACAATAGGGCTAAGGTCCGGTAGGGCTTCCGTCATGCCCGAGGGCATTTTGGTAAGTATGTGTCAGCGGCCTGACCAGTTGCCTCGAGGAAGAAAGTTGTGGCCCAACTGGCCGAGAGGTTGAGACTTGATGGCCTTCCATGGCCTGGTGAATGAATGAAGCATGATGGGGAGGTGGTTGAGGAATGATAGGGGGAGCCGTAGGATTCGGCTCGGCAGACTGTATGGACGTCTTCCTCTTTAAGATGGACTGAATGGCCTCGAACTGTCGAGGATCCAGACGGGAGGCAAGAACTCCCAAAGCGTTCACTAGATCCGAGGGATCGGAGGATGAGAGATCATTCGGGTTCATGCCACCCTCGAAAATAGGATTAGAAACCGCATGCACATGCGGAGGAAGATCAGAATATTGATCATGAGCACAAGGAAGAGGGGTTTGGTGGTTTCCCTCATATCGAACTGGACAAGAATGGAGATTACGGGGGGCATCAACATCTCCCCCGCTTTCAAAATGGTAATCAGACTCGAGAGGGGCATTAACATCTCCCTCGTAGTTGATTAAGGCATCTGGAGCCATGCTTAAATCCCTACCTGATCGAAGTAGCATGATATTAGATTTTTTTCAAAGATTTGCAGACGAGTTGCACAGAGATTAAGCAAACAAGTGGATGTTTAACGTTATTTTAGGATTCCTTATTAGGTTATTTAGATTCAATTAATTACAAATTCACTCAAGAGGTAGGATCCTAGTTTCAGTTCAATTTCCACCGTTATACTTTATGGCTTTCTCTCACAACGTTATGAAAATCTAACCAGGACTTCGATTGGTACAACCAGCCCGATGAACAAGGAGGAATATCTTGATTTTGGGGACTTATGAAGGTTTTTAACGTCAACCACTCTAGTCTAATCGAGGGACCGACCCAATCAGAGAGAGGTGAAGACATCAAGAAAGGTGTTCCTAAGAGAAAATGGGGGTGTTAGCTCCAGTGTGTATGACCTGTAACCTGGATGGCCTCTAATGCTTATTACGTAATGTGTAGTAGCAAGCAGATCAGAAATCTGAGAACTGAAGAAAAATAAGAAACTGCCTGAATCGCGTCGCTGTTGGTCGACGCTATTCAAACAGAACCTTATTTTTTCGCAGAATCTCAGGCATCAAATAGCAGAGAAAATTGCCTGAAAGGCGTCTGGGTTGGGCGACGCAGTATGAAACGCGTCGCTGTTCCTGGACGCTTTTTAAGTCGCAGAATGAACAATTCAGGAGGAATTTCTAGATCGATTCTTCCTCAAACAAATATGATGAAAGCAGTAAATAATCGGTTCATGCGATTCTTTTTTTTTTTTTCAATTTTTAATAGGATAATTTCATCAGATGAACAACTAAAATATCAATCAATCATACAATCTTCTTATCACAACCATAACTTTCCAATCAATCAAACGAGGGAGGGCAAGATCTTGCCACAAGGGTGTGCACGTGGTGCACGTAGGAATAACAATTAAATTAAAAACTCACCGATCGGTGAGGGCGTGTCGAGAGACACAGGTGGTGCACAGAGAGTGCCCGATTAATGAAAGCAAGAACAAAGATTAAAATATGGTGAGACCAAGTCCCACCGTGATCGTCAAAAAACTGTGAGTGCTCAAGTTAGGGGTGTGATTATCATAAAAATTTATGTTGATTATGTGACAAATGAATCATATTAAAAAGAAACTAAGTGAATGTGATCGCCAGAAACTTTTAACTAAAAAGTTCCAAAAGAAAATGATTGATCGCCTACCTGTTTTGGAATTGGGAGATGTTGAAATTCTTGATTCTCCATTTTCAGCCGGCTGAAGAAAGAGAGCCCTTTTGACTTTGTTTTTGCTTTGAATGTTTATCGGACTTTTAGGATCATCCAGATTTCTTTTCTTGTTGATTCTCTCCTCTTGATCTCCTTTTGTACCTTGTAAGAAAGTGGAAAGAAAGAGAGAGGGAACAATAAGAACTCAAAGAGATGTAGTGTCTATCCCAGTAATAATTCTAATCATGTAACTAAACAAATGAACTCACTTGTTTGTGATCTTTGAAACCCCTTAAAACATGGATTGGAAAATAATACTAGTGAGTGTGTGTTGCATTGAGTGATGTAATGAAATTGTGATGCCAATGTGATAAAAATATGAGAAGGATGCAGAAATTAATTAAGAACTAAGTTGGATGGCCCCTGAAAAACCTTGATCTTGAATAGATCTTGAAAGGACGAAGAATGGATGAAGAATTTCTTAGAAGTAGCAACACTTCGATCCTTCAGCGTTTGGACGTCGTCTCCTTCACTTTCGCCAAGATTTTTTACTCAATTTTCACTCAATTATCGCTATCATCACTAACTTTTTAATGACCAAGGGGTTAGGTATTTATAGACTTAAGTTCATGCATCCGCGGTTACTTAAAGATTAACATGAAAGAGTTTGAAGTTTATCCAACTAACAAACAGATAAACATAGATTTAATTCATCATTATCTGTAATTATCTAAAACGCGTCGCCCATGGGAGACATCTTTTATCTTAATTAAGATAAGGATAAACATCCGGAAAAAGAGACAAAAATAGCTTAGGAAACCTAAATGGCGTCGTGACTGGCAGACGTCTTTTAATTTATTAATAAATTAATTAAAAATCAGATTAATAATAAAAAATAAGAATTAAACTCTAAATGGCATCTCCACAGGTCGACGTCTTTTAGACTTTTTTCATATTTGATTAAAATCTGAGTTAAAATAAATTTTATTAATAAACTTAAATTATGTCTGTCTGACCGATGTCATTTAGATAATTAATCCAGAAAGATTAATAAAAATTAACTAATGATTAAATATCAGACCATTTTGGGACGTTATTATATGATATTAAATTTACTCAAAATGATATCAAAATTAGCGTGTCTACAAACCTCTATAGCATGCAGCTCTCTTCTAAAGGGTAAGTTCATGTAATGTTCTTGAGAGAATAGAGTTGTTCATGGTTATTTCTTTTGGAGGTTTGATTCTAATCAATGTTTTGTATTATTGGAGGTTTAGAGAACGTGGGGAAGAGCTTAGAGAATGTGAAAAAGAATTTAGATGAAGAAGAAATCATGGATAGATAGCAAGGAAGCCATAGGAGAACCAAGAGCCGGTCTTTCTTCAATAAGTAGGTAGATAACTGTACACATGATCTATTTTGTATTACAAAACTATGTTATTTTAGAAAGCTTTCAAAAGTAAATCAATTGGTAAGAACTTTGATCTATATGTCTACTTCATGATATTCAAGTTTCAGATTTTTGTGATATTATTTTCTATTTATTTCATGATTATTATCTCAGCCTATGTAATATGTTCATTCAATCTGTTTTGTTTCTAATTATGATCATACGAATTACATATATTTGTTCTCCTTGGTCCGATGCTCAATTGAACTTAAATTTTTAAAGAAGTCTATTTTTTATATTATCTTAATGTCTAATAAATTTCATAATTTTCGGAGTTTTTTTATATTTATTCCATAATACTATTTTAGACTATACAATCTGCCCAGACAGTTTTGAAATCTCAACTTGTGCATCCTATATCTCATTTGATTCAAATCCAAATAATACCAAATTTTGTATAGACTTTTTTTATATTATCTTTGACTTCTCTGTAAAGTTTTAGAATTTTATGACTTCGTTTGATATTCAGTTTACCTTCTGTTTTGATTTGCTGGAATTCTATTTAAGTTGGATTCTCCGAATCAAAGTGAGAATCCAAAATCATAGCAAAACAATCCATAAATTGATAAAACTTTGTCCACAATTTAAATATGACCTTTTGGACATGTTCTCCAAGTTTGATAATTTTCTGAATCTGTTTTATATTATTCGGCTTATTTGTTGATTTGTTAACTCTGAAAATCAGTTTTGATGGCCGAAAAATATTTTTGTTATTCCGAAAATTTTAAGAAAATTCCTTTGACTATATTTTCTATCTAGAAACCTATTTTGATCAGATTACTCTTATTTTTCATATATATGACGATGATGACTCTCTAAGTGGCTATTTTGTATATAAAAGTATGTATTTTAACTCTTATATATACTTATCGATTTGATAATTCAATTTTTAGATCTATGCCCATCTTTTGTCATCATTTTATCTCTGTTAATCTGATTGTGCCATAATTATTTGACTTTACTTGAACATTGCCATCTTAATGAGATATTTGGCCCGATTCCATTATAAGTATCCATATTGGATAGGGTATTTTGTTTGGAATCCGAGGATAAACGGGTAGAATCCTGATTTCCGGCCGACTAAAACCAAGGGCCGGTGATACGTAACGTCCTGGCGATTTGGAGTTGGGTGGGACTTAGACTCCCCGGTTCTGCGCAGTGACTAAGACCTTTGCATCATTTGCCTAGATGCTTTGGTATTTGTTTTGTTTGGCTCCTTATGTTGTGTTTTGGGTGAATGTCCGTTATGATATGATTTGATTTGTTTGATTGGCACATAAATCTGAAATTCTTACTCCATATATTCATTTGAATTCAGCTTAGTTATTTGGATCTTTTGATTATCCTGTTCGGCTATCCCTTTGTAATTATATGAATCTGTCTTAACTATATGATCCATGATATGAATCGGATTTGATAAGCTACTACGCTATGATAATTGCTATTTGATATAACATGTGATAATTTGATATGTTATGTGATACGTTCGGATCATGGCTAGTAGAATTTGATATATCTGATATGAGTTCGATCATGCTCAGGGGACGGCGATACGTAACGCCCTGATAATTTGATCATGTTTTGTATCATATTTTTATTTGAGGTATATGTAGAACTGTATAAGATCATGTTTAGTATAATTGTATAACGGGATTTGTAAGGTTTACTATATGTTAAATCATGTGGATTGTTTGAAGTCTACTCAGTGATTGTACTCATAAACCCTATTAACATTTTCAGATATGAGAAAGAGAATCCGAAATTTGAGAAGACTTCTGATTGAGGCATATGACATCTTCAGGAGATTATTTAGATTGAATTTACAGCTTTCTTAGACTTGATGTAATAGGAAGAGATTGATGTATTTTTATTTATTTGGTGAGATTGAGAATTTTTACACAATTGATGGAAATTGTTATTTTTGAACTTTGGTGTTGGCTATATTTGGATATTTTTAGTTACATGATGGTTATGACATTTATTTAAAATCACCTTGTGGTTGTTTAGCTCTCATATATGTTCGTTATGGTGGAATTTGTTCTGAGATTACGTGGTTGGATTTCGAGTTAAAAAAAAGAAGAAGAACTGGATCCAGAGTGGAACTCTGTAATAGATTGGCAGAAATCAGAAGTAGCATTGATGTTCAATCTTTCCCTCAACTCAGAATGGAAATGGAGAAGGCCATCAAGTTTTCATTCTCAGATTCTCTCAGAGTTTCTAACAGATTTCTTGCTTTGGAAAACATTATGGATGAACAGAAGAATCACAATAGCCCGGATGAATCTGTTATTGTTCCCCAAGATTCAGTTCCATTGTTGGGAGCCCCTACGTCAATTTCTACAGTCCTTGTTCTCTACCTACCGCTCAACTCAGGTATGGCCTGCACTACTCCTGTCAAACCCATTCCCAGTCGTCCTGTCCACCATCCTTCCCCAATGTGGACTAAACATCTAGATCTAGCCTTGTCCTCCCTCTACCTACCCTTGAACATATCCCCTCCTCCTACCACTCTAAATATATCCCAAGATATTAAGGACGATTTACCCTGTCATGTCTTACCCACCCCTAATCTAGAACCACCCTCCACTGAAAATTTAACCATACTAGCCAATGCCTTAATACCCTTCAACCCCCCTCCCCTTGACCTCCCATCCTCTAATCACCCTAACCCCTCAACCCATGCATCCTTAATCCCAATAGAAAGATAGATTGGCTTCCCCAGTAAATTCCCAAAAAGTCTAAATCAGCAAGCCCTGATCCTTTTAATGCCGATCCCTTCACTTATAATCTAGGCATTGTTGAGAGTCCCAATATTCAACAAGTTAAACAGTCCAAAGCCAAAGTGGAACATTCGCAAAGAACTACCCAACTAAAGAGAAGTTTAAGAAGTGTTGGATCTTCATCCAAACATAACAAGGATATGGCGATGGACCCTAAACCATCGCCCCCACAACAATGAAACTTTTAGTATGGAACTGTCGAGGTATGGGTGGGACTAAGACAATTTCATTCATTAATCAATTATCCTGCTCCTTCAATCAGGACATCTCCTTCCTCTCTGAAACTAAATGTAACTCGAGGAAGATCTCTAATTTCTTTCAGAGCAAAAATATCACCAATTTCCATATTATGGAAGCACAAGGTTGCTCTGGTGGCTTATGCCTTTGGTGAAAATCAGATTGTGATCTGAACATAATTGACAATAACCGGAACTGGATAGCAGCTGAAGTGGAGGCTTCTCATCACAATCATCTTTGGATCCTAATTTGCATCTATGCTCCCCCCCTTGTTTCAGCTAGAGAACAATTTTGGCAGGATCTTCTCCAATTTGCTCTCAATATCACCAACCCCATTTTGATTGTCGGTGACATGAATTGTATCATGCGACCGTCTGATAAACAAGGTGGAAACAGACCAAATCACAGACAGATGCAATCACTTAACTCTTTTGTGCAGAAGGCAAAATTGATTGATCTTGGTTTTGAGGGCCCTACCTTCACCTGGTCTAATCAGCGAAGATCTCATTCACATATCAGGGAGCATTTTGATAGAGCTTTTGTAAGGACTCAGGTTTCGGGTTCAGTATTCGGGTCGGGTTCGGGCCGGATCCCCTGGTTTGGACCCTGAGGGGGGTCTTGAGAGTTTTGACTGAATGACGTCTGCACTTCTCGACGCCTTTCAAAAGGCGTCAGGTTGTGTGGACGCCATTTAGGTCTGCTTGATGTTGTGCCACGTGGGCGCCACGTGGGCGGGTTTCGGGCCGCGAGAGTACGGCCCCTGTCTCGTCGTCTGAACGGCGTCCATGATGGACGACGCGATTTAGAGTGCGACCCTGCGGTGTCGGTGTACGGTGCCTGACATGTCAGCTGAACGGCGTCCGTAGTGGTCGACGCGTTTCAGAGCGCTGTCAGTACGGCCCGTCCTGTCACATGATTGGCGTCTGTCTCTGTCGGCGCGTTTTAGCCAGTTTCTGATTGACCCCGCGAGCCTCCCCTTCTTTCCCTCATTTTCGCCTCCACCCTCTCTCTCTTCGTCCTCTCCGCCCTCTCCGACCCTCTTTTCCCCTTTCCCTTTCCCTTCCTCTTCTTCCTCTCCCATCACTCCAACACCTCCCTACCTCCCACCTCTACCTCCACCACTTCCTTCGCGGCGTTCCATTCTCCGAACGGCGGCCGACGTCTCGGCGGAGTGGCGACGTCCTCGGGGGTACCGGCGGCGGTGTGCGGTGCGGAGGGACGGCGGCACGGAGCTTGGAGGAGTTCAAGAACTGGTAGGGGGACGAACCTTGCATGGACGGTGGTTATCTTGCTTGTGATTTCCTTGGCGTGGCATGTTGTGTTTTGGGTTAGAATGAGCATATTTAGGGAGTTTTCTTGTGGGAATGGCTGTGTTCGGGATTGTGGAATTGTAGCATGCTTGTGGTAGTTTGATTTCCCTTTTCTCCCCCTTCTGTTTTGGGCGTTTTGGGGCGTTTGGGGTTAAGGGGAGAAACCCTCGGGTTGAACCAGGGAACCAGGTTTCTGGCGCTAAACGGCGTCGTGCCTGGTCGACGCCTTTTATAAGGACGTCGGGACAGTATGACGCCTTTTTGGGCAGAAATCTCCCTGTTCGAGGTTTCGTGAGTACGGGGTTCTGGCGCTAAAAGACGTCATGTATGGACGACGCCTTTTAGAAGGACGTCGGGACATCATGACGCCTTTTAGACAAGAAATCCCCCGACTGAGGCTTCTGCAACTCTGGAATTCTGGTGTGAATGGCGTCTGTGGACTCTGACGCGTTTTAGGGCATGATCTGATTTTAATGAACCTGTTTAAGGGGCTTGAATGGCGTCGACCTCGGTCGACGCGATTCAAGACAGAACTGCTTTAACTCTGGTTATTAACACATGTTTCACGGTTGGATGGTTCAAATGCATGCTTTAAGTTGTACACTGAGACTGAGGATTTATGCGTGAATGGAATTACATCAGCTGTGTGTGCGTGTGTGTGTGCTTCTGCGAGTATGGAATCGGAATAACTGTGGTTTACGTTTGTCACCTTGGGCCGATGGGGAAGGGCCATGGTGTCTGTGAGGCATTGTTGCCGTACCGGTGGGGGAGTCGTACATGTTGTGTTTTACCTTTGGCTGAGGGAAGCAGAACCACCTTGAGCCCGTCGGGCCGGAGTAGCCGGTGCGCTATCCGAGGGGTTGCTGTTTGGTCTCAGCGGGTCGGGGTTTTCCTGTTTGTCGTGGCAGCTTCCGGCGCGTTTCTTGCTGTGGAGCTGGTTGTGGTACTGTTGGAGTTGTTTTACCCCTTTAGCCACTGGACCTGATGTGACCTTTGATCAAGGTTATGAGTGGTACCCTTCGCCCTTTGGCCTGACGCAGCCCGGGAGGTTAGGGTTGTGGGTAGTTCCTGTAGCTTCGGCTTGACGGGGGTTCGCCGGTCCCCAGGGCCCTCCTAAAGCGCCGAGGCCTGGCGTAGAGGAAATCCGGTCGGTAGGACAGTAGTCTAGACTGCTTGTGTGCACACGTAGCTGGGCAGTGGTGGTTCACTGGTCCCAGCTAGTCCTAGTTTGACTCACTGCCTCACCCTACGGTGCCCCGGAACACTGTAGGGGCGGACAGGCGTGAGTGTTAGTGGTGTTGTGAGGCGACGTTTGACTTCGGTCGACAGTGTGGTTCAATCGCTTTGTGGACTTTGGCTGTGAGACGTGACTTTGTGTTGGGTTCTTCGGGTTACTTAGAACTATTCCTGCTTCACTGCTTATGCGTACGTTTCATATCAGGTTTGGGTGCTATGTTTACTGCTTTATTTAATTGCCTTATATCTGTACTGTTGCACTTGTGGGTGTGTGAGTGGGAGGCAGGGGATCGGATGATCCCTACTGAGCCCAATTCTGGTGTGGCTCACTCCCTGCGGTTTCAGGTGTGGACCTCGTGGCGTGTGGCGGCGCGTGGTGTCTTCTTGGTGCGCGGACCAGCAGCTGTCTCAGTTCCGAGGTATGCCCCGATGTTGTTGTACTTTACTTCTGCCTGTACTTATGTAATTTGTTGGACCATGTAATTATTGTTGGACTGTATACGGACATTGTTATCTTCCTTCCTGCGCACTTGTATTATCTTTGTAGTCCGTGTGATTGTTATATTTAGCCTTGTTTAACGCTTACTCCTCCAGATGTGTTGTGTGTGATCTGGGTGTGAACCCGCAGTTAATGGGCCAACATCCATTTAGTGATCGGGTCTCCGGTCATAGGATGGCGGGTCGTTACAGCTTTT
Organism: Zantedeschia hybrid cultivar; assembly: GCA_030544215.1. Lineage (NCBI taxonomy): Eukaryota > Viridiplantae > Streptophyta > Magnoliopsida > Alismatales > Araceae > Zantedeschia > Zantedeschia hybrid cultivar. The sequence continues at coordinate 3,995,172 of JARZZO010000013.1, read as the reverse complement.
GCCAACTGTGATTGGCATATCAAATTCTTCAATGTAGTTGTTCACCATCTCCCCCGTTACTGCAGTGATCATTGCCCAATCTATCTCAATCTGGCTAGGTTGAAGTTCAGAAGGCACAACTCTGTCAAATTTGAAGCTATGTGGTTAAAGCACCCCCAATTTGGAGAGGCAGTTAAGTACTTTTGGAACACTCAACCTTCACTAATTCATTTCCATAGCAAAATCAGTCAATTCCAGAAAAGCCTGACCATGTGGAAGAGAAAAAATTTCCAGAATCCCAATAAGAGAATTGATCAAATTAATTCTGAGCTGACAGAACTCAGTAAAATGCCAATCTCAGACCCCAATCTTATTAGAGAAGCAACTCTAGAAACGGAATTGGAATAAGAAATTAATAAGCAAGAATTGTATTGGAAACAGAGGGCTAAAATCCATTGGCTCAAGGAGGTAGACAGATGCTCTAAATTTTTCCATGCCCAGGCCAGTAATAGAAGGAGAACCAACAACATCACCTGGATTCAAGACACCCAAGGCAATTGGACTGGAAATCGGGATATTATTAAGTCCATCTTTCTTCATTTTTCTCTCTTCCTTATTAACATCTTCCTCACCTTCTCCTCCATCAATTCTTTCCACCAGTTATCCTCCAATCTCCCCAATGGCAGATTCTCAAATTACCCTTCCTCCTTTGGAGGGGGAGATTACATAGGTGCTCCATCAGTTTGCACCACTGAAAGCTCCGAGTCCCGATGGTCTTCCACCATTATTCTATCAAAAATTCTGGTCCACTATAAGTAAAGTGATGACTGACTGTGTTGTAATCCTGAAGGAATTATTACACTCTCTTCGTCACAAGAAAGGTAAGACAGGCGTCTTTGCATTGAAGTTGGATATCTCAAGGGCGTATGACAGACTTGAATGGCCCTTCATCTGGTATGCTCTTAGAAGTCATGGTTTTTCTAATAAGACTCTGAATTTGATCAAGCAATACATCTCATCTACCTCATTCTCTATTGTCATCAATGGTGAACCTGTTGGCCAGTTTGCAGCTGAAAGGGGAATTAGACAAGGTTATCCCTTGTCTCCTTATATTTTTATCCTTTGCTCGGAAATTCTCTCAGCCATGATCCATCATTGTCAGTTGGAGGGTAAAATCAAAGGTTTTAAAATTAATGACTAGACTCAATCCTTCACCCATCTCATGTATGCAGATGATTTATTTTTGTTTGGGAGGAATCCTGATGAGATGATTGAATTTATGTCTTGCCTCCATCAGTATGCTACTTGGTCTGGTCAAGAAGTGAATATTGTTGAATCATGCATCATGTTTAGCCCAAACACTCCAACTTAGATCTGTAAACAGCTGGTTGATATTTGCCAAGTTCCCCCTTTGAAGAAAGACTCTTTATATCTAGGGGTGCCTATCTATCTCAGCAGAGGCAGGATCAACCAATTTCATTTCATTGAAGATCGTTTACGACAAAGACTAAATAGGTGGAAGGCCAATACTGTCTCCACTGCTGGAAGAACTGATCTGATAAAATCCACTCTCAGTGCAGTCCCTGCTCACCTCATGGAAACTACATTACTCCCCACAACTTTGCTCAAGAATCTGAATAGAATCCAAGAAGATTTTGGGCGGGGATCTTCAGAGAAGCACAAACTCAATCTCACTAGCTGGGATAAGATCACATCTCATAAACAACATGGTGGTTTGGGTATCCATGACTTTAGAATTTACAATAAGGCTGCCCTTATGAAAATTACTTGGAAATTCTTGCACGATTTTGATAGTCCTTGGGCTTGTCTCCTTCGAGCAAAGTATCTAGGTTATGTCTCCTTTTGGGTATTTAAGAAGAAATTCAACATCTCTTCCACCTGGGCGAGTATGCTATCTGTTAGAGAAGAAATTTTTAGTCGCTGCATTTGGACTGTGAATTCTGGTGCACATATTAATATTTGGAAGGATTTTTGGGTTCCATATCTTCATTCCTTACTGAAAGTTGATAAGGATTGTGTTGGCCCTACCCCCCAACGTGTGATTGACCTCATCTCTAATGGAGCTTGGGATATTGATGAAATTTTCAAATTATTTACACCTCAAGTTCAGAAAGCCATCCTCAAGATCCATTTATTTCAGTACTCCATCTGGGATTCTGACAAATTAGTTTGGAGACCTACTAGTGATGGTACCTTCAACATTAAATCAGCATATCGTTGCCCAGCTGATGCTAAGAGACCATCTACTTCAAATCGAGCTATCATCTGGAAATATCTTTGGCATCCCAAGATGACTTGAAATATTCCTCCTCGAATCATCTTGTTTTTGTGGAAAGCATTGAATGGCGCCACCCTAACTAACGCTAAGCTTGCAAAATGCACCAGAAAGATATCCACGCAATGCAGCCAATGTGACGAGCATGAAGAATCCATTGAGCATATTCTGTTTCACTGCCAAATTGCCAGAGCTTCTTGGTTTGTCCCTTTTCTTATCGTACTGATGTTGAAAAAGGTAATCTAGAAGAGCGTTTCATCCGTTGGTTCAATTCCCCATTCCCCAATGAACTTGATAAATTCAAAAATCTGGCATTCAAATGTTCCCTCATGTGGCAACTTTGGAAGCACGGGTGCAAATTTGTCATGGAGGGCAAATTGTCGAACCCACACATCATCTTAAATAGAACTTTAGCTGATTTCTCCCTTTGGACAATCTCTGTTGAATCTCATGAACTGAAAAAGGTGCCTAATCATCATTGGACTGCCCCTCATCCCAATTGCTTCAAAATCAATGTTGACGGTGCACTGAGGAATGGATATAGTAGTTCTGGTCTTGTTCTTCGAGATGCTGTGGGCCATCTGTGAGTGCTTTAAAATACTCGTGTGATTAACATGAAAAATCTATGTTGTTTAGTGTAAAATAAACCTATTAAAAACAGAAACTACGTGAAGTGATCGCCAAAAACTTTTGACTAAAAAGTTTCAAAAGAGGGTATGATCGCCTACCTGTTTGAACGCGGAAGATATTGAGTCCTTGATTCCCCTCCTTCAGCCGGCTGAAGAAAGAGAGCCCTTCTCGTTCTTTGTTCTTGCTGTTGAATTTGAAGTTTTGAGAAGTTGAGGATCGTCCAGAAATCTTTGTGACTTTGTGCTTGTTTTCCTTCCTTTAATTCTCCTTTTTGCAGCTCGCAGAAATATAGAAAGAAATGAAGAAACAATGATGATGAGAATTTAAGTAGAAGCAGTATCCATACTAATCATGGTTTTAAGCATGCAACTAAACAGCAAACTTACTTGTTGGGAAGGTTTTTAAAACCCCTTAATCAAATAGGTTTTGAAAAGATGATGTTGTGTTGTGTATATTGCATAAAGTAATGATGAAGAATGAGAGATTAATGAAGATGTAAAATGAAAATGCAGAAATGAAACACTTATGCCGATTGATGAAGCCTTGAATTGGATGAAGAACGGACGCCGACTTCTGGAAACAGCAGCGCTTCGGCGTTTGGACGTCGTTGCTCCGATCTTCAACTCGCTATCGCTCAATTAACTCAAGATTACGCTTAACTTTTTAATGGCGCTCAAGCTTTTTCAACTCTTCAAGATGCAAGGTATTTATAGGCCTCTTCTGCGTCCGCGGATTTACATGGAAAAATTTAGGATTTATCCATCTTAACCGACAGATAAATACTGATTAATTCATCTTTATCTGTAATTATCTAAAACGCGTCTACTATGGCTGACGCCTTTCAGATTAATTAAGATAAGGATAAATATCCGGCAAAACTTATCTTTATCTTTATTAGCTAAAACGCGTCTACATGTGTAGACGTCTTTTACACTAATTAAGATAAAGATAAACATCCGGAAGAGAAGTTAAAATAGCTTAGGAAACCTAAAACGCGTCAGCACTCACAGACGCCTTTTAGATAATTAATCAATGGATTAAAATTCAAATTTAAACGTTAAAATAGGAATAAACTCTAAATAGCGTCCACACAAGTCGACGTCTTTTAGAATTCTTCATATCTTAACTGAAATTTGAGCTAAAATCAATTCAATTGATTAACTTAAACATGTCTGTTAAACCCGACACTTAAAAAGATTAATAAAAATTAATCAATGATTAAATATCAGACCATTCTGAGGCATTATTATATGATATGAAATTTACTCAAAAGGACGTCAAAATTAGCGTGTCTACAGCTGCCTCACCTTGACATCGTCTTTGCAAGGGAGTAAAATGAAATGGAATGTACTGAAAAGGTGATGCCAAGGTGTGATGAGACACGCTCTTAACATCACATGATTGGAATTTTTCTCGAAATCATCAATGAAGATAGTTCAAAGAGATCAATGGAATCAATCCTGTCTGGATGAAATAGACAAGGAAATAAAATAAGGTCGATCAACTTCGTCGGAGTGGGAAGTACCCCAGGTCATAGACACTGTAGGTTTCATCATGGGGAGCGTTTGCCAGCCAATGTGGACGTGCTACAACCATGATGGATCTTAAAAAGAAAACAAGAAATATTGGATAAAGAATCCAAGAAAGGATAGAATTCCAAGGATATCTTCAAGCGAACCTCAAAGATAATCAAGATACTCAATTCAGAATGGAATATTTCATATCATGTTTGAGTTATTTTGATTTAATGGTCTGAAACTTAATCAGTAATTAATCCTTATCACAATGATTTCAAAGTCCTACATGATGCATGCTGGACTAAAAGAAAAATATAAAGTCAAATAAAATATAAATTAATCAAGGATAATATTGTTAAATTGTCATTAATGAGTCAAGATACCAGTTCTTGTAATCTAGTGCTAAGCCGAAGCTCGTTTATCCACGCACCGTTTCACAAAAGCGGAACCATCGTCCTTACTAATTAACAATCCAACGGCCTATCCGTGCGATTAAGATTCCTCTGCAATTATCACTGTTTTTTGTTATAGGGGAACTCAAATTCCAGTTTCATCAAAACCACAAGGTCCTTGATATGCTCTAATAAATATTTATCATATAGTAATGCAAATTAACTACATGAAATAATACAAGGGTAGAAATAACAGTCTTTTTAGCCACGGTCAGGACTTCATAAACTCCCACAGTGGGATCTTCTTGATATTTCCCAGCTTTACTCAGGTTTTCTTGAATTTTCTGCAATCAAAATTAATAGTAATTCCAAATAAAAAACCACAGAATTTCGGGAAAATAACAGAAAGGCTGAAACGCGTCGTGTCGCGAAGACGCCATTTAATGTTAAAACGCGGCAGTGCTTCTCGACGCCTTTTACTCACATAAACAGGTTTCTGGCTGTTCTCTACTCGGATTCCAACTCTACCAATGCACATCCCTTTTCCAATCCGAAAAAGTCTTCCTAGGATCGCAATTCCTTCTATATAAACACTCTTAGGTTGTTCCCAAGCAATCCAAGGATCCTAGGTTGAGTTTTCTTCCAAAGTTTCAAGGTTTTCCAAAGTTTCCAAGATTTTCAAGCTTCAAGAAGGAGGAACTCCGAAAAAGGAGATGGATTCTTCAAACAAGAAGATGAAGATGTCTCTAGAGAAGTTCTCTGATGTGGAAAATCACCTCAATGGAAGAGATCCTAATCTTCAAGTAAGTTCAATCAATCTTCCCTTTAATCCTTGTTCATGTTCTTTGTCTTGTTCTTCATGTTCTTCATGTTTTTCCTTTTGTTTTCAGAATTATCTCATGTTTCCTGGCCCAAGGAAGTTTACCTCTCTTCCTTGGATTCGTAAACTTGCAAAAAGTGTTAAGCTTTCCATGCAAGTGTTCATATCTAGGTGGAATCTTCAAGGTCTTGTGGTGCTTGCCAAGAATTACAAAAGCTCGAACGTAGATTGGGCGGCTATGGGCGCCATGATCGAGTGGTGGCATCCCCAAACTCATACGTTCTTCTTCCAGGATTTCGAGTGCACAATCCTTTTAGAAGAGGCGGAGCTTCTATTAGGTCTCCCAAAGACCAAAGAGAACAAAGATAAGATAGCTTTGACAAGAGAAAGAATCACCGGTCAACAATTGTTGACATCAATCATGAAGGATCCTTCAGAAGCTAAAGGATGCCTTACCAAAAAGGGGATCAATCTTGCAAAGCTCGCTGAGTGGACTCTATATGAAATTGATGATCTAAGGGAGGATGAAGCGGAGGATGTGACGAAAGCTTTAGTTACATGCCTTGCTGGTACTTTATTTTTCCCTGCGCAGGATAACATCTTGGAAGATGATCAAGTTAGTGTCATCTGCGCAATCTTTGAAGGTAAATCCATTAGCACTGCACTTTTGGCATATCTTTATAGCGGGCTTTCTGCGGCATCTGTGGGCCGTCCTCCTTATGGGTGCATGTTACTCTTTGCCTTATGGGTTGAACTTCACTTTAAATTTGAGTATAGTAAGAAAAGGCCTTGGAATCCATCTCAGATCTTCTTGAATAGTCCAATTCATTGCATTGCTAACATTGTAAAGTTCAATGAGCACATGGTCAACAAGGTTCCAAAGCTCAAGACCCGGGCCGATTGGAGAGAGTATTTAAAGCTCATGACATCCGACATATTCGACTCGTCTCCGCTCGCTCTTGTTGGAAAGCCTGTTTGGGTGCGCCGTGCAGCAGGAACAGATCTTAAGTTGATTGGAGCCACCGAGTTCGTGTTATACAATCCACATCGGTGCCTTACTCAACTTAGCTTGGGCCGTCGTGAATTCCCTGAGTTCTCTCCTACACTCTCAATCAAGAAGCGTGACTTGGAATCCGATGAAGATTATGAAGCCATACAAATCATCACTACTTTGTGGAACCTTGGCTTTAGTTACCGTGTAAAATCCTCTAAAGATAGAGATAGAGGATTAAAATTTCCATATCTTAAAGGTCTTCATGAAATTCTTCCTTAAATGTCATCTCTCTCTTTCTTTTGGATGTAATAAAGGATTTCATTGAATAAAGAACGATTTTTTTCGTGCCTTGAAACCTTTCTTAACTTTCTGTGATGTGCACACGATTTTTCCTTTAGTAAAATTGGATTTTTTTTCTGAAAATTCAACAGTTCGGGTTCTGTAAAATGTAAAAAGCGTCCACTCAGAAAGACGTCTTTCAACCATAATTCCTTTTCCAGAAATTCAATTTAATCCTCAAAAACCTGATTAAACCTTAAATAGCGTCTTCTACTGTTGACGCCGTTCAACTCTCTTTCCTACTTTTTCCAGGATTCTGCCATTAATTCCATGATTAATTCTCTGAAACGCGTCAACACACTAAGACGCCTTTCATTATTTTCCTCTGTACGGCTCTGAAACACGTCTGCATGTGTGGACGTCTTTCATTCAATTTCAAACAGCTGTCCTTGCCGCCTCAACTTATGCGCCCTAAAACGCGTCTGTCTGAGTCGACGCTTTTCAACCTTTTCGTTAACAGACCCGCGAAGGTCCCCTTTCTTCCTCACTTTTCCAAAACTTTATCTTTCTCCTCTCTCCAGTGACCGAGCTCCGGCGATCTCTCCGACCATTTCTCTCTCTAAAACTCCCTTCATTTGACCATGGAGGGCGGTGAGGGCTCTAGGAAGATGAAGACCTTAGCTAAAAGGCGGCGGAGGCAAGAAGAAGAAGCCCCCGAGGAGGTCCCGGCGATGCTAGCCATGGCGGCGGCCTTTTTGGAGGAGGAACTCCCTCCACCGGCACCCATGGCTGTGGAAGAAGAAGAGGAGGGTGACCTCCACACGGTAAGATCCCTATGGTTTGAGTGGATGAAGAAAAAGAGGAGAAAGGGGTTCTTCAAGGAACTCGGAATCTGGGCTTGAAAGGCGTCCAGACCAGGTGATGCCATTCAAAAGGCGTCACCATGGGCTGACGTCTTTCAAGCTAAATTCCAAAATTTTAATTTGGTAGAAAATAAAGCTGAATTGCGTCAGGACATATGGACGTATTTTGAAAAACGTCTGTGTGGGATGACGCCTTTCAAAACAGAAGTATTTTTTCCTATTTTTATTCATTATTTACCCTTTTTTTATGTTTTTTTTTTATTTGCAGGGAGTGATGAGGGCCAGAATCTCATGGGACTTAGTAGTAGGGGCTTATAGGGGTCTCCCGGATTTCCAGAAGGCGCGCCTGCGCCGGATGGGATTCGGCGAGGTGCTAGACATCGAGCCATTTTGGCTTGGTGTTGCGGGAGAGGTGGCATGCGGAATGCCGTGCTTTCCTAATGCCATGTGGGCATATGGTCCCCACCCTAGAGGATGTAGCCAGGATCACTGGCCTCAGGGTAGAGGGCCGACCGGTGAGCGGGGTGACTTACCCCGATTATCGAGGATTGGCGGAAGCTCTTTTAGGGATAGAAGTGTCCAGCCTGGGCAGAGAGTCTAGGATGGTCCCTAGGGTAGAGGTAGAGGCTGCCCTAGGTCTAGATGAGCCCCGGCGTCGATCAGACGAGACCCGGGAAGAGTTTAGGGATAGGCTAGCCGAGTCATCTTCCTCCGTGTACTGTAGCGACCCGAGTCAAGGGGAGGAGGTAGATAGGCAGCTTAGGGTATTTTTAGTTTTCTTCTTTGGTCGGTTGCTCTTCGGTACGAAGGGCGACCACATCCACTGTAGGTTTCTTTATTTATTAGATGACTTAGATAGCTTAGGGGAGTACGCCTGGGGTGCGGCCCTTCTGGCCCATCTCTTCGCCGATCTGTTCGCGGTCACGCCGGACCGTGAGACCACTGTCAGCGGCTTCTCGCCGTTTCTTCAGGTATTAAATTGTTTTGTTATTTATTCATGATATGCAATATGATATGATGCTTTTTCTAACCTATATGTTCATGAATGCAGGTGTGGAGTTATTATTACTTCCCGCTCGGCAGAGCGCGGATTGCGAAGTCCAGCGCCGTCCCATTGGCCTGCCGTTGGCAGCCGATCGTGGACACGGCTCCACAGCACCACCAGTTGATGGCCCTCCGCCGTCAATTCTTGGACTACCCCGAGCTACTGGTAAGTTTTTTTTTTTTTAACTTGTTGAATTTTATTAAATGCAATTTTTATTAATTAAATGTAAGTTATTTATGAATGCATCTAACCTATATGCAGGTGATCTGGCGCCCGTACTTGGGCATGGACGAGGAGGGTCAGCCGTGGGTGACGGCTGGCAGGAGGAGGTTCGGGAGGCAAATGTGGGTGCATTGCCTCAACGAGATCGAGCCCCTCCGCCTCCGACTTGTGATGAGGACCCTGGGCCTCCACCAGGAGTGGATCGACGAGGAGGTCCCGGAGGACGTCGGGAGGAACATGAGGGGCAAGCAAGCCCTCACGGATTGGCGTGCCAAATTCCTGGAGCAGTACGAGGATTGGCACCGCCGAGGCGTACGGGTGGAGTCCCATGCGGAGAGTAGCGAGGGCTACCTCCAGCAATACCGGGCCCACTACGCCGATCAGCTTCGGCTCCTCCGACCACTCGATGTAAGTATGCATTCATGTGTCTTTAATTTTATTATTATCTTGATTTATGTTTGGTGAATGTATGTATGTGTGACTTGCAGGATGCACGTGATGCGGTCATCATCGACCTCCGGGCCCGCCTACATGATGCGGAGGCCCAGTTAGAACAAGTCCAGAAGGAATTGTTCGATCTGGTATGTATGCATGAATATGAGTGCATGTTTTAATTAATTGTTTTTGGCGATTAATCACTGACAGTTGTCTTCCGGTGCAGCGAGCCGTCTACACCCAGGCGGCCCCCCCTACCCGCGGAGCCTCGTCATCCTCATCATCTGCCTATGACACTGCTCTGGCTGACCTCCAGAGTCAGCTCGCCTCCGCCATCCACTGGGCTTCTCTCGCGGAGGAGGACCGTGCTGCTCGGGTAAGTTCTTCAACTTTTGACTTCTGAATTTGATTTTAATTACTTAATTGCCTTGAACTAACAATGACTTTTATTCAGGTTGCTGAGCTTCAGGAAGCCCTTCAAAGGGCTGAAGCGGAGCTGGAGCATGCCCGTGCCACAGCGGCTCGCACCGAGGCTGACGCTGCGCGGATCCGGGCTCTGGAGGAGCAGGTGGCACGTCTCTCCACTGGAGACTTTGTACGCCTCTAGATTCGTCTGGAGGTTGTGACTGAGGAGAGAGATCGCGACCGCCTTCGACTAGAGAGTCTTCAGGGTCGGCTGTCAGTCGCGGAGCATGAGCGCAAAATGGTGGAGGAGCGCTATCAGCGAGCTCGGCAGCGTGCCCACGAGCGTGGTCTAACCAGTGCCTTCACGACCAGTGTCGCCATGTCTTCTGGCCAGGCGGGTCCGAGCGCGATGGGGCCGCCTCCACCTCCTAGTCGAGGGCCAACACCGGATGCGCCTGACGAGGCTCAGAGCCAGCTCGACGAGGGCGGAGGGGAGAGCCAGCCTTGAGGGCTCATGTATCTTCTTTTTTTCTTCATGTATCATGTACAAAACACTTTCTAATGATATACATGAAAGTTTTTGAGCTCCAATCTTGTGTTCCTGTGCTTGTCTTGTATTCTGTACATCACTTAACAAACAAGTTAAGTATCTATTTAGGCTTAGCCCCTTGCCTGACCAAATAAATGGTCAATTAATTTTTCCTTCAATAAATGGTCAATGGGCATAGCCTTTATTAACAAAGGTAATGAGAATAATCAAACTTAATGCAACATACAAGCAAACAGATGCTTACTGAAAATAAAAGGAATGAAACATACTGAGTGCAACAAGCAAATGCTAATTGAGATATTTTTGTTGTTTTGAAATATTCATTTTTGTTTGGGTTTTGAAATATATGCTTTTTTTTGAATTTTGAAATATGTATTTTTTTTGAATTTTTGACATATGCATTTTTTTTGGAATTTTTGACATATGTATTTTTTCTGATTTTTGACATATGCATTTTTTTTGGATTTTTGACATATGTATTTTTTTTGGATTTTTGACATATGTATTTTTTTTTGAGTTTTTGGCATATGCATTTTTTTTGGATTTTTGACTAAAAGATCAGCATGGTACTTAGATCAAAAGATCATATTCATTTATTAACTTAATTCCCAAATTGTTCTCTAACAACTTAACTTAAACCCATCGTGTTTGAACTTGTGTTTCCATTCGTGATCCCATTTGATGATTTGACCCTTAGTCAATCTAAGCCATTCCTTAAGTTTGGAGTATGCCCCTTTAGAAAGAAAGGAAGACTAAGTTTTAGAAAGCCCATGAGAAGGTTTCGGAGACCTAAAAAGATGTTCCTTTCCTACCCTAATATCCGTTGGGGTTCAGTCATTTCATTCCGGGGTATTTATCGACCTTGCGTTCCCTTTCGTTTCATTTCATGGCCTTGATGTAACGTTTGTAATGTAATGGCCTTTTGATTTGACATTTGGATTTTGCCTTTTGCTTTTGCTTTTCTATTTTTTTTTTTTTTTCGGGACGGATCTCCCCCTTTTTTTTATGACGGCCTCCTACTAAGATGGTGGGTATTCTTGGTAGTCTATTCTAAGCCTCGTTCCGACATCATGGGCCGAGTGTAAAACAGAATTTTGCTTTAAAAAGGAATGATTTGTAATTTACCCTCTTAGTCAAACTTTCGATATTCTTTAGGACTTGGCATCTCTTGTTACTCACGAATCAAACGTCTCAGTGTGTGTAGTAATGGGTTTGAAGTTAAGTTATCCAGACTGATAAGGAAATTTTAGTTTATAAACTTTCTGATTCTACTGGTCTTTGTACCATACTGATCGACTCTTTAACCTAAGGATAGTATTTCTTAAGATGTAAACCATTCCATGGATGTTTTAGCTTTTCTCCTTCTGCATTAACAAGACGATATGCATTATCAGGAAAAGCGTGCGATACAACATAAGGTCCCTCCCAGTTGGGTTGGAGCTTAGAACGCGGACCACCAGGTTTTACAAAAATTCTTTTAACAACCATTTCACCGACTTTGAACTTACGTTCAATGACTTTCTTTTCATAAAAACGTGCTAGTCTATTTTGATAAACTTTTGCATGATTAGCAGCTGACCATCTTTTCTCGTCTAAAAGTTCCAATTGAGCAAGGAGTGCTGAACGATGTTCATCAATGGAAAATTCCTTATTCAATTGTACTCTTAATGACGGTATAAGGATCTCATATGGAACTACCGCCTCCATTCCAAATGTTAAGGAATAAGGAGTTTGCCCAGTGGGCGTGCGGATTGAAGTTCGGTAGGCCCATAGAGCCTCAACCAATTTTTCTGGCCAGTCTGCAAATTTGTTAGATTTGCACGTCTTTTTAATGATTTTTATCAAAGTCTTATTTGTTGCCTCTGCTTGGCTATTGCCTTGCGGATAATAAGGAGACGAATGATGCAATGCAATTCTATACCTGTTGCAGAGATCCTTCAATTCTCGTGACACGAACTGCGGTCCGTTGTCGGTGACGATGGTGTTTGGAATTCTAAATTGGGTGATGATGTTCTTCATGATGAACTTGCAGACGTTTGATGCTTTGATCTCCACGTACGCTTCAGCTTCTGCCCACTTGGTGAAGTATTCCGTTGCCGTGAGAATGAAAGATTTTTGCTTGATGCCGGAATCTGGATTACTAAGGGGTCCAATAATGTCGAAAGCCCACATGGAGAAAGGTCATGGGGAAGAAACAGGATGGAGTGAAAATGCAGGAGAATGAATTTTGTCGGCGTGAAGTTGACACTTAGCACACCTGCGGACCTATCCTACATAGTCTTCTTCCATGATTGGCCAATAAAATCCTTGTCTAAGGATCTTCTTTGCTAGCATCTGTCCATGGACATGGCCACCACAAACTCCACTATGAGCTCCTTCCATAACCTTCCAAAGCTCATCTTCGTCTAGACATCTCAGAAGAACTCCATCAAAACCTCTCTTATACAATGCTCCCCTAACTAGGGTGTATCGTTGAGCAACTCTTCTGATAGCTCTCTTCTGCTCAGTCGTAGCTTCCTCAGGATACGATTGATCTTCACAATATTTGGCGATTTCATAATACCATGGCTTCTGTTCATCATCCATCTCTTCTAACAGCTCCATTAACATGATTTCTCTCTTTTCTACAATGTCTCCGTCTCTGACTTTCTTCAGCAACTTCTCCTTAGTTCTAAGGAATGAAGGATCTTTCACGGCGGGTGAAAGACGCCTATGAACTATGATTGATTCAGATTGCGTGCTGATTGGAAAATCAAGAGAAGATGCAAGTGAAGCTAGAGCGTCAGCTAAGATGTTCTGATTCCTAGGGACATGGACAAAGATCAATTTCGTGAAAAGTTTTGAATAAGCAGAAGTAAGTTCCTGATAAGGCTTGAGCTTGGGATCAAGAGTTCGATACTTGGTCAGCACTTGGCGAAGAATCAGTTGGCTATCACCCACAATCCTGAGTTTAGTGGCACCATGGAAATGAGCAGTCTCGAGGCCAGCAAGGAGTGCCTCGTATTCAGCTATATTGTTTGCGACTGGAAAATCAAGCTGAAAGGCTTGTGGAATGGTGATACCTTCAGGTGATAATAGAACAATACCGATCTCTTTCCCATGAGAATTCAGAGCTCCGTCAAAATGCAGAGTCCACATATCATCTCTGATTTGATTTACGGACATCAGTTCCTCATCCGGAAACTCTGATCGTACTGGATCAAATCGAGGAAGGGGATGATGAGCGAGATGTTCTGCTATAGCATAGCCCTTGATCGTTTCTGCTGAATATAAGTGATATCGAATTGAGATAGAAAGCTTTGCCATCGCGCTAACCTATCAGTAAGAACAGATTTCTCCAGAAGAAATTTGATCGGATTCATCCTAGCGATGAGATGGACTTCATGGGCCAGAAAATAATGCTTCAATTTCTGCACAACCCAGACCAATGCTGCACATGTTTTCTCCATCGCCGTATATCTCTGTTCAGCGGGGTTGAGAAGTTTAGAGAGATAGTAGGCTGCCCACTCTTTTCCTTTTTCATCCTCTTGTGCTAGGACAGCCCCCACTGCATCATCCAGGACTGAAATGTAAAGTATCAATGGTTTGCCTGGAGATGGTGGTCTCAAAACAGGAGGACTTGCTAGATAGTTTTTTAATCCATCGAATGCCTCCTGACACTTATCGTCCCAATCAAATTTGACTCCCGGCTTGGTAAGCTCGTAAAACGGTTTACACCTTTGTGAGTGCTGGGAGACAAAATGGCGAATAAATTGTAACCTCCCGATTAATTCTCTCAACTCTTTCAAGTTTTTGGGAGGTGGCATTTCTCTAATAGCCTTCGCCTTATTGGGATCGATCTCAATTCCCCGTTTGTTGACGATAAATCCAAGCAATTTTCCTGAAGACACCCCGAATACACATTTCTTGGGGTTCATCTTTAACTGATATTCTCTCGATCTCTCTAATACCCTTGCCAAAACTTTGGCGTGCTCAGCCTTTGTCTTTGATTTAACCAATAAATCATCCACATACACTTCCAGATCTATGTGCATCATGTCATGAAATATTGCCATCATAGCCCTCTGATAAGTGGCTCTAGCATTCTTTAATCCAAATGGCATGATGACATAACAGTATGTTCCCCAAGGTGTAGTGAATGACGTTTTCTCTTGATCCTCTTCTGCCAGCTTAATCTGATTGTATCCTGAAAATCCGTCCATAAACGATAAAGTTTCATAGCCAGCGGTATTATCAATGAGTACATCAATATGAGGCAATGGAAAATCATCTTTAGGACACGCCCGGTTCAAATCGCGGAAGTCAATGCAAATTCTGACCTTCCCGTCCTTCTTCATAACCGGGACTATGTTGGCCTCCCATTGTGGATAAAGGATAACTCTAATCAATTTGGCTTTATGTAATTTGTCGACCTCTTCCTTCATCTTTAGAGCCATTTGTGGGTGGAATCGCCTTAATTTCTGCTTGACCGGGCTAGCTCCTTCCTTCAACGTCAATCTGTGTTCAACTAAAGATGAGTCTAACCCCGGCATATCTTCATAACTCCAGGCGAAAGTGTCCTTATAGTCCTTAAGTACTCGTACCATTGCCTTCTCATCCTCTGTAGAAAGATTTTTGCTGACGAGGACAACCTTAGGTTCGTCTTCAGTCCCTAAATTGATTTCTTTGGTGGGCTCTTCTACGGCAGCTGAGGGTTCATCGAATCTCTTCACTCCACTGGCATATGCCTTAGCTGCATCCTCGTCATCTTCCTCATTTTCAGTAATGGGGTCCTTTTCATGCACTAACTCATATACCACATACCCATCATTGACTGACTCATCATTCATACAGTCTTCTGGCATCTGAATTGGATTTTCTAAAAACTGAGGGATTAAAGAATAAGAAAAGCATCTATCGGCTAAATCCTGGAGGTATCTATCTGGAATTCGCCTACCCTTAGGCTTCCTAGACTTCCTAACCTGACTAACCTGCCTAAAACTAGACTGCCTAACTTCACTAAACTCCCTATTATAACCTAATGAAGATGAAGCAGGATAGAAATCATGGGATACAAGTGGAAATACAAGAGAATCCTCCCGAGGGGAGGGGCAGAGTAGATTTAAGAGAGAATCTTGACCGAAGGACCCGCGCGACGGGGTGCGATCGGACAAGTAAGAAGTTTCCTCGATAAGGATCTGAGAAGAATTTGTTGTAAAATCGGCGTTTTTTTTTGGATATCAGAGGAATTAAACATGAAACAGAAATGAATACAAATAGAAGGAGAATCAGATGGAGGAAGTGGCACCAAGGCCAGAGGATTAGGGGGGTCATATAGTAATATGTCCCAGATCAAATCATACATCCTCTCTAGATTGAGAGGAGGTTGTGGAATAAGGTCCTGAGGGGACAAAGTAATCATAACGGGCGGAGCCCGTGGAATATCTTCAATAATGACCCGCGACCAAGTCGGGGTCAAGACCAGTATGCGAAACAGAGTAAGGAGTATGAAGACATGGGAAGGATATGTCCCCCTCCATAGTAGATCTGTAGTGTAACCTGCTTCATAGGGGTCATCTGGCTCCCCTTCGTCGGTCTCTTCAGACAGCAATATCCGCTTATCAAAGATGGCACCAGGGCTTTCAATCAACTCATCAATCTGCGGCGGCCACTTGGGTTCTGCAGGATCTAAGAACAATCTGTTCAGTGCAATGTAAAGGTCTCTCAGATCGAACCACATGTACCATTCGCATTCAGGATCATGGAATGTTCTCCTTTTCATAGGCCGCAGAGCCTCCAAGGATTGGTACGTAAGTAGTTCTGAGCAATGTCTGGCCAAGTCCCTCCCATATATGTCATGGAAGTCAAAACACGAAGTAATGACCACCGTGTTGTCGTGACTAAGTATGGGCCCCTTCACAAAGTGTGTATACAGGGTCCATGTTAGGGGATCTCGGCCTTCCTTGGTTGGTGTAGACATTGTCTCCCAGATTTTCCGACTTTCTTCAATCTCTGCTTGCTGAACCAGATCTTGCTTCAGTCTTCTTGGCCTATAGCCCAGACCACTTCCAGGTGCTGCTCGATGATCTTTAACAGGAGTGGTCCTGCCTTGCAACTGTGTGCCCAGACCTCTCCCAGGCTGATAGCCGTTCTTCATCATAATTCTCCATCCTGGGGTACTTATGCACTTCCCCCTTTTGATGGCATCTAACGGGTAAGGAGAAATAGTGGCGGCCTTTAGAGGATCAGCCACTGGATGGTAGACCTGTAATACCGACAAAAAATGTTGTCGGCCAGGTAAAGCAGCAGCAAAGATCGGCATGCTCGTCACTTTAATAATTCGTCCTTTGAAAGGGAATTTGAGGCATTGGTGATTCGTAGAGGGAATCGCCTCAAGAGTTTTAATATAAGGACGACCCAAAATGGCATTTATAGAAGGGTCGATTTCTAGGATGTGAAATTCGACCTCTGCATGACTTACAGGGCCTAGCTCCACCTTCAAATAAACCATTCCCAGAGGGGAACGGGTAGAATTGTCGTATGTTGTCACAGAGATGGGGCTAGGCAGCCATTTTTCTTTGGGCACACCGCACAACTCTAGGGTCTTCGGAGGTAAAACATTGATCGAAGCCCCTGTATCAACCAGGCATGCATCCACGGCCTTCTTGCAGATATTGACCGTAATGCTCAGAGCCATGCTTCTGGCTGCTGGCGGTGCTAGTTCCGATGTGTGAAATGTGATGGAGGGTTGATCCCCCTGAGGAGCTAGTAGTGCTGCAATTTTTTCTACCGGCACGTCCTCATTGACCATCACCTTCTGTAGATATTCCATTAAGGCTTCTTGGTGAATCTTGGACCTTTTGATCAATTCAAGTACAGTGATCCGTGCCGGTGTCCTGTCCAGATGTTTCAACAAGTCATATTGAGTGTCTGGTGCACTCTCTTCATTATGGGTTTCCTCAGTCGGCTGTAATGAGCCGTCTCTAACTGTGGACTGAGGAAAGACTTTGTTGAAAATCCTTCCACTTCGGAGCGCATGTTCCTCGACCGTGGAGGATCCGGGTGACACCTTAAGTACCGCAGGGTTGGATGGCGCGGATGATGTAGAGGGCTGGTATGTAGGTGATGGCGTAGGGCTAGGTGGTGATAGCGCGGTGCGGATTAGAGGCCTAGATGGTTGGATGGTGGATGGGTAAGTGGTTGGTGAAGTGGGGAATGGCATGCGTAATAGCGGTCTGGATGGTAAGGGCGTATCTGGGTAGGTGGTAGTGGGTGCGGGTGAAGTAGGAAATGGTACGCGTAATAGCGGCATGGATGGTAAGGGCGTATCTGGGTAGGTGGTAGTGGGTGCGGGTGAAGTAGGAAATGGTACGCGTAATAGCGGCCTGAGGTAAGGGCGTATCTGGGTAGGTGGTAGTGGGTGCGGGTGAAGTAGGAAATGGTACGCGTAATAGCGGCCTGAGGTAAGGGCGTATCTGGGTAGGTGGTAGTGGGTGCGGGTGAAGTAGGAAATGGTACGCGTAATAGCGGCCTGGATGGTAGAAGGGGCGCGTGATTGGTTTGCGGGGGATTATATGGTAGCGGTGTAGTGGCGTGGGGCGTAATGGGCTTGAGGAAGGCGGGTAGTGGTAATGGGTTATTGGGTGCGGGTGAGTGATATGTGGGTGTCGGTAGGGGGGTGATGGTAATGGGTTGCGGCCTAGGTATGTGGATGGTACGGCGTGGTGGTCGTTCTGCGGTACTTTGAACGTGACCCGTTGAACAAAGAGAGGAAGAGTCCTCTATTCTCCACTGTTGCCCACGACCAGCCTCAGACTGGCTGTTCGTCAGAATGGGAGCAACTTGGTTTTGGTTCTGGTGCTCCGGGAGCGGGTTTTGCACTATGCCCATATTGGATGGTGGTGCTACTTGTGCTGGTGGTCTTGCTTGTTGCTGCTGCTGCTGCTGCTGCTGTGGTCTTCTCGCTTTCAGGGCTGATATGTACTTTTTCATCTCCTCCCAGTCTATGCCGCCCTGCTCATTGAGATCACGAATGTAATCTCTGAACTGGAAGCAGGTGTCGATGGTATGCCCAGGTTGCCTATGGAAGTAGCAATACCTGGACGTGTCGGCATTTTGAGGCCAGATGACCTTTTCCCTTGGCAAAACTAAGGCATTAGCTGCCATTAGAGCGCTGAAGATATCTGCCAAGGATTCTGGGAGGGCCGGGTATTCTGTCCTTTTAGGGCCTGGATGTCTTCTCTGCTGATTATAGTCAGCAGGGGGAGGGACATTATGGTACGCCGGCGGTGCGCGCGGCTGATATTGTAGCTGTTGCTGTTGCTGATATTGCTGCTGTTGGGGCTGCTGGTACTGCTGTTGCCGTTGTGGCGGCTGCTGTTGCTGGTTCTGGTTCTGCTGCTGGGGCCGTTGATACTGTTGCTGATAATGGGGGTTCTGCTGCTGCCTATACCCCTGCTGGTTCGACTGCGGTGGCCTCTGGTACTGCTGCTGGTTCCTCACGAACTGGGGCGAGTTATTATTCATGCTACTGACTTGCTCGTGAGAGAGCGTGCCCTCAGTAGTCGGACCTGTGCTGGGAGAGTTTGGCACTGCAGGCTTCCGAGGTGGAGGCCTGCTAGGTCTGTGAGGATCAAAGACGCTAGAGAACGTAGCGTCTTTGAAGGCATTCTGGCAGTACCGTGCTCTTTTATAGAGCTCTGCCATGTTGGTCAGATTGTTCAGGGAGAGGACTAACTTGAATTGGGGCGTGGCGTTGGAAATTAACATCTTCACTTGCTCGGACTCGAACAAGTGATCTTTCACCTTTTCAGCCAGGCCCGCCACCTGTCGGCAAAACTGACAAACTCTTCATCAGGTTTCATCTTTTCTGCAATGAGGTCAGTGATGGACAAGGAGGGTGCAACTCTGTCCTGGTATCGTTGGATAAATTTGCGTGAAACGATACCGTAATCCTCTACTTCGGAGGGTTCCAGAGAAAAGAACCACTCGAGGGCTGGTCCCTCTAGAGAGCTCCTGAACAAAAAGGCCAACGACCTCTTATCGTTCTGCCAGAAAGACGATTCATACATAAACTCCTTCAAATGTGTGAAGGGGTTACCAGTACCGTTGTACTTCCGATACACTGGCATCTCAGAGGGCGGTAGGTGGAATACCGGCAGGCTCGGCAAATTGATCTCTGGCGCACCTTTAACCCCCATCATCTTCTGGAGGTTGTTAAATTGCTCATCCATGCGCTCCATTTTGGCCAGCAACGCTTGCGTGGTCATATCTGCCTGGGGAGGAGGAGGAGGAGGAGGTGGAGGTACTTGATAGGCCTGCTGCCTAGAGTACGTTGGACAGGGAGGACAGTAAAGAGGAGGTCCGGTAGAGCTTCCGCTATGCCCGAGGGCATTTTGATAAGCATACGTTTGCGGTCTAGCCGGTTGCCTAGAAGATGAAAGTTGCGGCCCAGCTGGCCGAGAAGTGATATGAAGGCCTTCCATGGCCTGATGGATGTAAGGAGGGTGAAGAGGAGGTTGTTGAGCAACCACAGGGGGAGCCACAGGGTTCGGCTCAGCAGGCTGCACGGGTGCCTTCCTCTTCAGAATAGACTGGATCGCCTCGAACTGCTGAGGGTCCAGACGGGAGGCAAGAACTCCCAAAGCATTGACGAGATCCACAGGATCAGAGGATGAGGGATCATTCTGATTCATGTCCCCTTCAAGATCGGGATTTGGAATCGCATATTCATGCGGGGGAAGATCAGGATATCGATCATGGGGATGAAAGAGAGGGGTCCGGACGTTCCCATCATGTCGAAGCGGAACGGGGACGGAATTACGGGAGGCATCAGCATCTCTCCCGCTCTCATAGTTGTAATCAGAATCCCGAGGGACATTAGCATCTCCGTCGTAATTGACCATGGCGTCTGGAGCCGCACTCAAGTCCATGCCTGATCGCAGCAGCATGATGTTAGATTCTTTTTTCAAAGATTTGACAAACAAGTTGCACAGAGATTAATCAATCAAGTGGATGCTTAACGTGATTTTAAGGTTCCTTGTTGAGTTATTTGAATTGGATTAAACTACAAATTCGCTCAGGGAAATGATCCTAGTTTCAGTTTAATTTCCACCGTTATTCTCTAGGGCTTTCTCTCACAACGCTTTTGGAATCTAGCCGGGACTTCAATTGGTACAACCAGCCCGATGATCAAGGAGGAATACCTTGATTTTGGGGACTTTATGGAGGCCTTAACGTCAACTTCTCTAGTCTGATCAAGGGACCAACCCAATCAGAGAGAGTTGCTGAAGTCAAGTAGTGTGTTCCTAAGAAAAGGAAGGTATTCGCCTCAATGCGTATGTCCTACGGCCTGGATGACCTCTAATGCTTAATAATAATGGGTAGCTAGCACTCAAGCCACATAAATCTGAAAACTGAGAAATAACTAAGAAACTGTCTGAATCGCGTCGATTGTAGTCGACGCTATTCAAAACAGAACCTTAATTTTTCTTCGCAGAAACAGATGCAGACAACAGAGAAAATATGAAGACTGAAACGCGTCTGGGTGTGTTGACGCGGTTTGAAACGCGTCAGTGCTCCTAGACGCTTTTCAGTTCGCAGAAACAGTTTTGTAGGAGGATTTTCTGGGTTGAATCCTCCTCAAACAAGATAAAAAGCAGTAAATAATCAATTCATGCAGATTTTTTTTAATTCTAGATTTTAACAGGATGATTTACTAACTAAACAACTAGAAAATCAATCAATCACACATCATTTTCATCACAAAAACAGCTTTTTAAACTAATCAAGGGGAGGGCAAGATCTTGCCACTGGGGTGTGCACGTGGTGCACGAGGGAAATTAACTAAACTAAAACACTCACCAATTGGTGAGGACGTGTCGAGAGACACAAATGGTGCACCGTGGGTGCCCGATTGATGATAGCAAGAACAAAAAAACTAAAAGATGGCGAGACCAAGTCCCACCGTGATCGCCCAAAAAGCTGTGAGTGCTTTAAAATGCTCGTGTGATTAACATGAAAAATCTATGTTGTTTAGTGTAAAATAAACCTATTAAAAACAAAAACTACGTGAAGTGATCACCAGAAATTTTTGACTAAAAAGTTTCAAAAGAGGGTATGATCGCCTACCTGTTTGAACGCGGAAGATATTGAGTCCTTGATTCCCCTCCTTCAGCCGGCTGAAGAAAGAGAGCCCTTCTCGTTCTTTGTTCTTGCTGTTGAATTTGAAGTTTTGAGAAGTTGAGGATCGTCCAGAAATCTTTGTGACTTTGTGCTTGTTTTCCTTCCTTTAATTCTCCTTTTTGCAGCTCGCAGAAATATAGAAAGAAATGAAAAAATAATGATGATGAGAATTTAAGTAGAAGCAGTATCCATACTAATCATGGTTTTAAGCATGCAACTAAACAGCAAACTTACTTGTTGGGATGACTTTTAAAACTCCTTAATCAAATAGGTTTTGAAAAGATGATGTTGTGTTGTGTGTATTGCATAAAGTAATGATGAAGAATGAGAGATTAATGAAGATGTAAAATGAAAATGTAGAAATGAAACACTTATGCCGATTGATGAAGCCTTGAATTGGATGAAGAACGGACGCCGACTTCTGGAAACAGCAGCGCTTCGGTGTTTGGACGTCGTTGCTCCGATCTTCAACTCGCTATCGCTCAATTAACTCAAGATTACGCTTAACTTTTTAATGGCGCTCAAGCTTTTTCAACTCTTCAAGATGCAAGGTATTTATAGGCCTCTTCTGCGTCCGCGGATTTACATGGAAAAATTTAGAATTTATCCATCTTAACCGACAGATAAATACTGATTAATTCATCCTTATCTGTAATTATCTAAAACGCGTCCACTATAGCTGACGCCTTTCAGATTAATTAAGATAAGGATAAATATCCGGCAAAACTTATCTTTATCTTTATTAGCTAAAACGCGTCTACATGTGTAGACGTCTTTTACACTAATTAAGATAAGGATAAACATCCGGAAGAGAAGTTAAAATAGCTTAGGAAACTTAAAACGCGTCAACACTCACAGACGCCTTTTAGATAATTAATCAATTGATTAAAATTCAAATTTAAACGTTAAAATAGGAATAAACTCTAAATAGCGTCCACACAGGTCGACGTCTTTTAGAATTCTTCATATTTTAACTGAAATTTGAGGTAAAATCAATTCAATTGATTAACTTAAACATGTCTGTTAAACCCGACACTCAAAAAGATCAATAAAAGTTAATCAATGATTAAATATCAGACCATTCTGAGGCATTATTATATGATATGAAATTTACTCAAAAGGACGTCAAAATTAGCGTGTCTACACCATCCACTTCTTTGTAAGACCTTCATTGGAGATGATCTCTACCTAAAAATCTGTGAACGCAGAACTATTTTTCATGGTATCCAGCTGGCCAGTTCATTACAAGTACCTGTTCCTATCGAAGGAGATGCTCTTTCCATTATCCAAACTATTCGCGGGCAGAGACCTCCTTTGTGGAAAGCTACGGCCTTGATTGAAGAATGCCGACATAGGCTGCTTTTGGAGCCCTCCATCTCCATTTCCTTTGTCCCGCGAACTGGATATCGGTTGCTCATGAGTTGGCTCAATTTGCGATCTCATCTAAATCGCAACTTACTTGGGAATTCCCTGTTTTTCCCCAATGTATCCTCTCAGCCTTAGTGGCTGACTCTGTTTCCTCCTTAGACTTCTTATAAATAGTAAAATCTCTTTTTCAAAAAAAAAAAATACTATATGCTCTCACTTTAAATTATCTTATAATTTATAAATAAAAAATCACCTATTCTTTCGATGTCATTATGGCAATATTTGATTTTAACTTCACTTTTCTGATGGACTCTCTGGCTTCTTCTTTTTTTTTCCACATATGCTATGGTGATGAAACTTAGGGTCTATTTGATTATACTTAAAACATAATCAGATAGAAAAGATTAAAAAAACACATTTACATAGAAAACAAAAATAAAATTTTTGATCTAATATTTATAAAAATATTTTCAATTTCTTTACAAAATGACATTCGGTCCTCTCTTATAAATGCTAAAAACTTCTTACGTCATCCCATCCTATTTGTCAGAAAAAAACTTCTTACGTACGGCTTGCTAGTTTTGGGCAGGCAGCACGGACCACGGAGCCGGTCAGGGTAGCGTCGGCATGGCTGCCATGCCATGCCATGCCATCCATGTAGAAGTAGAAGTAGCGCAGGAGCAGCACCTATAAAATCCCGAAACCCTTCCCCTTTCTTACACGTTACGGTACGTACAAGCCAAACTGTGCTACTCTCTCTCTCTCTCTCTCGGTGTGCATGGGGCATCGTGGTCTCCTCTTCGCCAGCTCAGCTTGATGAGGCCAGCGGGTGCACCCCCCTAGTCGAGTCCACATGTAACCGCCTACATGGCAACGTCGGCTATAGCTGTCCTCTCCGTTCCTTCGAAGACGCGTCATGTGCGTGCACAAAGGGAGAGATGGATAGAGGAGAGAGAAAGAGGAAAAGGGGAGAGGGAAGACCCTTCTCTCTCTGTGTCGAAAGCTGCTCCACTGGAGGGGAACGCCAGAGGAGAAAAAGTGGCGATTTGTTCTGCAAGCTTCCCCCCCAAATCCCAACCCCCACCGGTCCGGTCCCCCGCCCCCGTTATTATCCTCTGCGCAGCACAGTGTGATCCGGAAGAACAATCAATTAAATTGGTTTGAAGAGGAAGGGGAAATAAGTAATGAAACTTAATAAGTATATATTATTATTATAATGTGAATTTAAAAAGTAAAGAGTTTTTGCATACATACATTTCTGAAAAATATGATAGTTGAATATATATCTCCAACTCTCACATATTATCATTAATATCTCTGAAACTTTCAAAAGAATTACACTTATACCCCTCCATCTAAAGATCTTACGTAAATATTATCAAATTCACTAACATTTTGCATATATAACCTTCAATTCACTAAAATTTTACATATGTACCCCTACGCCCCCAATGTTATCATGATCTAAGGAATGTTTGTTGAAGTTTGAGGATTATACAAGTAACATTTTGAAATTTTCAGGAGTATTAATGACAATATGTGAGAGTTGAGAGTATAGATATAAATATAATATTTTTCAAAAGTATACATACAAAAAAAACCCTTTTAAAGTAGAAGGCGTGTACTGGTATGGTCATGTGCAGCTTTTGCTCTTACAAGCACAGGAGCATGTGAGGGAAGAGGAAATTAGACAAGACCCCGTTGTGGGCATTATTTGTGCGCCTGTGACGTGCATGTCATCGTCATAATAATTGAAGGGATTCAGAAAAACGAGAGACCACCAAATAATTATGTTAGGAAGACATTGGCATGTGGAAAAAGAAGAAAAGGACTTTAAAAGAAAAAATCAGCCTCCCCTTCCAGTTCTAGTGTAAACGTCCGATTAATTACTTTAAAAATAGAAAATCTGATTATTTAATTTCTTAAAAGAAAGATATGCCATATAGATTAGATGGAAGAGTACTGGTAAGTGGTAAACTGGCAACTCTAATTGTTCCTTATCTGAAAGGTTACTCCATGAGGAAAAGACTGAAATGCCGTCCATTGATGTCTTAATTCGAACCCCCCACATCGTTCTTGCGGTGCCGGTCCAAATTCCCAACCACTAGATTAAACAATCCTTAATTAATAGAAAAATATAACATATACATATGAAAAGTAAGAAAAAGGTTAAATAAAATTAAAAAAATGTAACTGGTGACAAAGAGTAATACTTGTTGTAATTATTATACATTGTAATCCACATGAATTGCAATGTATGAAGGCAACAACCGTCCTTCAATTCAATTGGATTAGACGGTTACTGTGTAGTCCATTTGGATTCGGGAGGACCCATTTTTATTCTTTATTTTCTGTTCGGATTTTTTAGTTTTTTTTAAAACATCCGATCAAAAATTTGACGGTACAGTCCGGTGGTTCGGGTCAGCCTCTACTCGGCTGTATATTTTTTCGAAAACAATTGACACAAATCTCGATTTACATGTAAAAAGTAAATTTTTTTTTAAAAAAAATTATACAATTAAGTCGGAGTCGACACGAACAACTTGATTGTACTGTCCAATTTTTGACTAGATGTTTCAAAAAAATTAAAAAAATTAAACATAAAATAAAAAAAAACTCGGTTCCTCCCAAATTTAGATGGGCCGTACAATAGTAGTCCCATCCAAACTCATACATTGCATAGCATTACAGTAAGTATTACTCAGTAGTCCCTCTTGGTGTATACGTGTAAAAGATAAACAAAACTGAAAGACAAAACTGTTATAACTAGTTAAATTAAATTAAAGACTACTGGCTTGTGAGGAGTGAGCCCCCGCCCCCATCAACCCTCTTCCTCCTCCTCACAGCCGGCCATTTACTTGCGCCATTCCTTCACCACCAACTCGTCAACTACTGCTGGCCCGTGGCCGCCAACTTGCCCTCTCCATGGGGGCTCCTCCCCTCTGTTCCTTTCTCCCCCTTCTCATCTCTCTCTCTCTCTCTCACACACACACACACACAAACACTACTTTCTAATCTCTCTCTCTTTCTCTCTCTAAGTCTGTGGCTCTGTGGATGATGAGTAATAAAGAAGAAGGAAGGGAGGCCCCATTAGAATAAAGATTATTACAGGGGGAAGGGAGGGAGCGGGGGGGGGGGGTCCGCACACACATGGGCGGGGGAGGGGGAGGAAAGCAGTGGGAAGAGGGGGGTGAAGGGGGCATTCCAGCTCCATGGCATTGTGGCCCTGACGCTTCTCCCTCTCTCTCTCACTACCACCGCCTCTCCCACTTCTTCCGCCGACCTCCATCGCCAAATCTGGAGCCAGCAGTGCACCCGGAGCTGACGAAGGTGCTTCTGGTAGTGGGGCTTGGGGTTGCCGTTGGAGCTGCCGCGCTGCAGTGTAGTGCAGTCCAAGGGAAATGATGGCGGTTGTTGCTGTTCCTCCCACCACCACCACTGCTGTTGCTGTTGCTGCTGCTCCAGTCGCCGCCTCCTCCTCTTAGTCCTCCTCTGCTCCTACACATACACAGCTGCTAGTCCCCTTTGCTGCCTCTCTCTCTAACCTGCATTTGCTCACAATGGGGGAGGGAGCTCCACCCAGCTAGGAATTCCTCTCCGCCATCTCTCTTCTTTGCTGCCCTCCACCGGTCTTGGAATTCTCCGGATTGGCCGATCTCCCTCCGTCTCCTCTGCAGTGTGGATTCTGGGCTCTGTGGCGAGGACTGCCGTGTCTTCATCGCGACATGGAGAACGGGTCGGCGGAGGACTGCTGTGTGAAGGTGGCGGTCCACATCCGGCCGCTTATCGGGGACGAGCGCCTGCAGGGTTGCAAGGACTGCGTGACCATCGTGCCCGGCAAGCCCCAGGTACCCTGCATCCTCTCGATTTCGCATTGTTGCCTTGCCTCTCAAATTTGGAGTTTCCTCTGTCTCGATTTCGCACGACTCCTGCTTTGATCTGGGGAGAAGGAGGCTTTACGTGAGTCTTGAGGGTGGGAATTACAGTTGGACGGTGAGAAAAAGGAGAAGGGGTGAAGGAAATTGGAGGCATTCTTGGTTGCCTAGTTGAAGATCTCATCGTCCAGCAGAAGATCGATGCGCGCGTTGATTCTTTGATAATTCACATTGATGGTTTAGCATGTGCAATGGCTGATCCAGAGGGACTGCATAGAGAATTATAGACAATTTGGCTGAGGACCAGGGTACAAAGCATTGCTATCTCTTTTTTTCATGCTGTTTTGATGATGGATAACATGGACTCCAGTTCTAGTGTTGTGGCTGGGCTGTTTTGGACTATAATGGTGAATGTAGTGCAGCCTTCCTGATGTGAGGTTTATTTAGACTCAGGATTTAAACCGCTCTCTCAATTATCTATGACAAGAGTTGCTCCAACTTCATGGAGTGGGGTTGGATCGGCATGGTTAGTGTTGTAGCAAGTTTAACATCCCCGGAGAGACAGAGAGAGGAAAGGATCCTATGTGAAATTTGTCATCTTTCCTCATCCGTTGCATATAACTCTATCTCCATACAGTTAGATCTAGGCTCATTCATCGGATAAAGAACCTGAACTTCAGGAAAGTCTTTTTTTTTCCCCCCCAAATAAGTTTATCATTTCCTAATTTGGAGGTGGATGTTACCATCGCCTACCTCCATTCTCTTATTTTGGGAATTGCATTTAATATTTCTGGTCAACCTTGTTGTCTTCCATTCTTCACTGTGGTGTCATGGCTTTATGCAACTTTGCAAACTTTTTGTCTGCTGTCTCTTTGATAAGTTGCCTCCACACATATCACTTGCTTTGAATCTGTTTGATATTTCGGCAGATGAATGTGGTTCCTAAGGATACTACGGAAATTCTTAAACATACCATCATTTTGAGGATACTGCAATATCGAAGGGAAGCCTAGATTATGCATTTTTATATGTTAACATAATTCCAGAGCTTTGCAATATCATTCGTTGACCAAACATTATCTAATAATTCATCACAATCCTAAGTAACTTGTACACTCCAAATTGACAAGACCTTTCCAAATTGCTTTGTTTATCCCATGCTCAGTTTCTTCAAAATCACAAGTCCAGATGACGGTTCTATGTGCGATTCTCAATCCCCTGTATTCTTTCTCTAGAGGACTTTCTTTCTTGGATCCTTTAATCTCTTAGCTTATTTCCATCCACTGTTCATGTTCCCTTGTGGCTGTCTTCTTTTATACAGAATTTTTCTTGAGTGCATTTGGTTTTGTGAATAGTACATGAATTTTGCAGAAGGGCAGACAAATAAGAAGCAGCATGTCTAAAAGATGTGAAGTCTCTTCCACTAATACTAGACAAAAGAAATGTGGACATAAAAAGGATATGCACTGCCAGAGAATGAGTAAAGAAGTTTGTGACGGAACACCTGTTTGAGTTATTGGTTTTCTGCTCTTCCTCAATGCCAGTGGAAAAAATACCCAGTGCTGGAAAAAGTTACCTTTGTTCTGAGTCATGATACATCCCACTTCGTGTGATCCAAATCAATCAATCTTTAAACTCTTTTATTTGCCTTTTTTTGTGGAGCATATGATTGTCCACTATAAAGATGCAAGCACTAAAGGCCAGGAAAACTCATTTGGACGATCTAAAAGTAGGAATTGACCAACATACTCTGATTGTCTACAATCAATTCATAAAAGCGCACAATTCACATCTATTTGAGGAACCCACATTTCCAGTTTCCCATTATGCCACATTTTCTATAAGATCAAATACCATGTAGGAAAATTCTGTTAATGCTTTTTCCATTTTCAGCTAACTTACCTATCTTTTAATCACACATAGAAATACCCATGGAAGGTAGAATCGACGTGGATCGGATTGGCCGATCCGCTCAATTTTCGGCCGGCCCGATCCAAATGAGCCCCGACCCTCCATTTCCTTAATGTGATTGGGCGGATCGGCTGATCCTCTGATCGGATCGGCCAATCCGTAGCCCAACAGCTAGTTTCATGGAATTAACTCCATGTTCATGCAGGTAGTTCAGGGGTGCAAATTGGATGGGTTGGATGGGGCGAAGGCAACCTGAAACAATCCAATTATTTAACCCATCCCGATCTTTCTTTCATGGAATTGAATCTATGTTCAAACCAGATTCATTTTTACCAATTAATTGAACCGGATCAAAGTTTGTTTGACTAAGCTTTTATCGCCTAATGAGACCAACATGGCCAAATTAATTCTGCAGAAAAAACAGGTGTTAGAAATAATTTTAGGAGGGTTGAAGGTGGAGACTGGGGAATAAAAACTTCTATTGACTAGTAAATTTTATCCTTAGTCAATGGAAGGTGAGGATAAAAATAAAAGAAGATTTAACATTTAAAAGAACACTAGTTTGATCTCATCTCTTTGTTATTTAGGTTAACTTAGGTTGGCTCGATGGTCAAACTGAATCCAAGGTCGTTACAATTAAAACTCTATTTTTTATTATTTTTTTGTAATTTTTTAAACCTTTCTTTATAATAAAATGGGGGAACCGGACCGGATCGGTCGGGATCGGATTGGATCAGCCGATCTGATTGGTCCAGACCCGGACAGATCCAAGTCCGATCCCCGAGTTTGCCTTCCTTGGAAATACCATATGACCTCCCATACAAGTCGTAACTTCAAACTTAATTGTATTGAATTATAATTCAGTCAATAATGTCTATTTCACAGACTGGACCCAGAGAGGTTGGTGTTCTTTAGTCCACACCAAAATTCAGTATGCAGAGTAGTACCATTGATGTTCTGTAGGAGATTCCATATTTTGCTGCAAAGAAACAAGCTTATTCCTTAGATAGCACCAACCAAAAACCTCAGAAATTGAGTTGTATCGTGTTGAGGCTACAATCTGGTATGATTCTGTTTGACTAATATGACTAATAAACCTGAAAGTGGGTTTTTTCAATGCAAGTCCATGGTAGCTCTATCATGGTAGAATCTGCAAGTGGTGTTTTTTCCCCTAACAAGAGGAGTCCGAAAAGCAATTAAAATTTTCTCATCAAGGATATTGAATGGCTTAGATAACTTGGCCAAACAAGTGTATTACATGTATATTCATCCTTTTTTTCCACCTGAATGGTATTATGCACTTGTTATAGGGTCTTCAGATATTTGCATACTTGAGGATTATCAATGTCTTCGTGCATGATATTTATGATAATCTTTTTATTTCTTTTATTGAAGATATAGTACAAAGCCTGAAATAATCAAGTAACATGACTAACAAAGAAACAATAGTTTAAAACTACCATTCCCCCATGATCTCAACCTTTCTATGATAGAAGGTAAGAAGCTCAATGGAAAAGGAATGTTTGAACTTAAAAGACTGCGCATAGATACAAGCTTTTTTATTTCATGATTTCTATATTGAAATTCTGTAAGGCTATTACATTTCATAATTGTTCATGGTGATTGGTTTCTTTCTCATCAGCACTTTTGTCCATAAATGTACATTCTTTGGCATTTATTAAAGAGAGTCCAATTGGTTGCTGCTCTGATACAGGTGCAAATTGGCACCCATTCCTTTACATTTGATAATGTCTACGGAAGTGGTGGTTCCCCATCATCTGCCATGTTTGAAGATTGTGTGGCTCCTCTTGTTGATGGTTTATTCCAAGGATATAATGCCACGGTTCTTGCATATGGTCAGGTATGGAATTGAGTGCCTCTTAGCTTGTATTTGCCTGAAAATACATTAGAGAAGCAGAAGGCATAGCTTTTCTTTGGGTATAACAAAATAAGTTAAACTTCTAATTGTTATTCCTTTACGATCTGTTGCAGACAGGTTCAGGGAAAACATACACCATGGGTACTGGATTTAGGGATGGGTGTCAAAATGGACTTATCCCTCAAGTTATGAATGCATTATTTGAAAAAATTGAAAATCTGAAACAGCAGGCAGAATTCCAGATACGTGTTTCCTTCATAGAGGTATGCATGGGTTGGTCATTTGTACCCCCTTCTATTCTATTCCAGAAGCATGCTTCCTTAATGACACATCTTTCTACCTTTCTAGGTTTTCGTAGAAATATATTCTTTTGTTGTCTTTCTTTTATGTAGGTCATGAAACATAACCTACATGGCTTTTTTTTTTTTTTTCCCATTCCATCATCTTGAACATGATTGATAGCATTGAGTTTCAGTTAGAAATAATCGTGGTCTGACATCAAATGTAGGTCATGAAACATAACCTACATGGCTTTTGTTTTTGTCCATTCCATCATCTTGGACATGATTGATAGCATTGAGTTTCAGTTAGCAATGATCGTGATCTGACATCAAATGCTTTAATCTTCTCATTTACTTCAGAAGTTCATGATTTAATGTCATTGTGATGCTCAAATCCGTCTACCATTTGAACATCTCTGATGCCTTATTCAGCATGGGGATTCTCCTATTTATCCTTTGAATCTTGAAAAATCTTGCATTGACTTTGATAACTTTGTATCTGTTGTCCTTCCAAATGTGCATATGTCTGGTGGTTTACTGGATGCATGCCCTTTTTGAACTATGCCCAAAAGGCTGGTCTCAATATGTTTCATGCTTTCCTTAAAGAAAGTGTTCAATAAAGGGTTTCTGTCAACTTTCACGATATAATTTAAGTTATTGATTAAGTAATACAAATATGGATTTATGTCTTAACTTGTAAAATCCAGGATAGTGTTTCTATTATATATTCCTATTGTCAGACCCTTTACAACTGGAATTTGAGACTTTTTGCATGTATTAAAGGAACACCATATATATATATATATATATACATACATACATACATATATACATACATATATATATATATATATATATATATATATATATATATATATGTATGTGTATATATATATACACATACATATATATATGTATGTATATATATATACATAAAAGTTCGCCGTATCGCTGATCTGTATCGTATCGTATCTTCCCATATACGGTACGATACTGATCTGACTTGGGCCGCTCGGTCCGACTCGCATGAGTCCGACCAATGAGTTTGTTAAAATCAATGAGTTGTTCATTAAAATTAATGAGTTTAAGTCACATTTTAGAGAAATATATCATATTAATTGATATAAAAAGTATAATTTTAATAGGAAAAACTCAACTTAAAACATTCCATTAAGCATGTATGAGTCGGCACGATCTGGTCCGACTTGGTGCGTATCAACGGATCATGTTAGCCTAGATACGAGTTGACTCGTACGAGTCGGCCCGATCCAATACGATACGGCAAACCATGATATATAGAAAACTGTTACAGTTTGGTGCCAGCACCCTGTGCACTGGTAGCAGACTATAACGCCAACCGCCTGATCAAGATCAGGCAGCTGGGCGCATGCACAGTATGGCCACGCGCGTGGCCTGTTTGTTTTAAATTTTGTCATTAATGATTGGATGGCCTAGAAAAATAAAAAAAGGGGTAGGCTTATCCCCTAGGATTGTGCCCTTCCATAGAGCTTTATTATTTCACATTTTTATTTTTAATTCTTTTAGCCTATCATAAAAAAACAGATGGTACACACGGGTAGACCCCATTGGAGGCTACTTCCACCCAAAATATTTTTTCAAAATAATAAGTTTTCATATGAAAAAAAAAAATTGAAACAATTTTTTTCTTTTCAAAGAATGCCGCCCAATTCAAATCAGACGACTATGTTACAGTGTGCTGCCAGCGCACGCACGCGTGGCAATGCACTGTAAGTTTGTAACCAGTCCCCATATATATATATGGGGACGACTATAATAAGCCCTGGGACTCATCTAACTTAGATGAGCCCCCCTTGAAATTCCCACTTCCCCATCTTAAAAAAATAAAGAAAAATCATCAAAAATTCTAAAATATTCAAACACCCCCGCTATGTTGGTTTCGACATCTTGCGATTTGATTTTTACTGTTAGATCGAACTTAAGCGTAGCCATCAAATCAAGTGCATCGTTGTTTGGAGATCGAAACTAAAATCCCGGGAGATGTGATTAACACTAAGGGCTAATTTGAAGAATTTCCTATTTTTGGACTATTTTTCAGCATTTGTAGACGTTGATTTTTTATACCTATCTGATCGGATGGCTAGGATTGATCGTCAAGATCGGACGGTGAAAATTAAAGCTCCGAGGATGAGAACAACCCTAAGGGGCCCATTTGAATATTTAGAAATTATTGATATTATTATTTTTTTAAATATGAAGAGAAGAGGTTTTCGAAGGGGGCTCATTTGATTCGTTCCCTGTGGTGCAACCAGGGTCTTCTGTGCAACCTAGTTGCATAGTACATTTTGGCCTCACTCCCATGTTGAAAAAAAATATAAATCATCATAAAATTTTAAATATGCAATTACCCCCAGAAGGTAAATTTTACCCCTTGAAGCTTAAATTTCACCGTTGGATCGCATTCGAATTGATTATAGCCGTCCAATTTTGTGTGAGTTAGTTGGTGATGGATACTATAACCCCAGGGGGCGGGAACAATCCTAAAGACAATCTGACTATTTTTTTATTTTTTGACTATTTTTTAATGATTTTTAGAAATTAGAATTTGTATGCACCCGATGGACGGTTAAGATTGAGTTTTAATATCGAATCACGATTGGACGGTGAAAATAAATCCCCAGGAGATGGAGACAACCCTAAGGGGAGTTATTGAATATTTAAAAATTTATGATGAATTTTATTTATTTTTTAAATATTGGGAAGGGGCCGAAAACAATGCGTGCAACCCGGTTGCACACTGCTACAGTGCGTTCCACTGTTTTTTGATTTTTTTTTAAGGTCGGCTCCGCCATGCCGGACATGTCCGTACTGATGTTTTGGATTTTTAGGGCATCTGATCGGAGATCGGATTGTACGGACGTGTCAGGCATGGTGGGACCAACCTAAAATTCAATTTTTTTATCACTTTTTTTTTGCCGCACCCCATGTGGTGCATCAAGTATTACTCATATATATATATATATATATATTTTTTTTTTTCCCTCACATCCTAGGTTTAAATTTTTTATTTATTCTTTTATTGGGCTATGCTGTTATTTACTTTTAACAAACTGAACATGGTTTGTGGTGCCATAGATTTTGGTCTGTTGAAATGAACAGGGGAAATCCCCAAGAAAGGCAATACAAGTGAATCCTTTATGTCTCCGCTTCCTCGTGATAAGCCACAAGAGGAGCAATTTTTCATGTACACGGACCATTGCTTGAACTGTCTTTTATACAGCAGAATACCTGTACCCTCCTCCACAACCAAAAAAAAAAAAAAGGGAGTACCAAAAAGCAGGAGTTCATGCAGCCTGGGAACATCTTGTCCATAGGAAACTACTAGTTTTATGGGCCTAGTTTTGTTAAATTTTCTCAATCAGCAATCATGCAATATCTCTGTCGAATTGTCGAGTTTCTGCACTCTGTCTAACTTGAAAACTTAAAGAGTAATAGTCTTTCAACTGTTTTTGCCGTTAGTTTACACTTTAAAACCTGTGGCAGTTCCAGTACAAGGCAATTTTATGATATATTGGTCTTAAAGTTTAAAGAAAAAGAAGAGTAAATACTTGGGCATCTTTGATCTAATTATATCTTGCATGTCACATCCATCCTCCAACTCAGTTCATACTGTTGTTCTGCAGAGTGACTTCTGAAGGTCCATTGAAGTGCTAGCCATGCATCATTATAGAAACTATAGGATCTGTCATATGTTCAATGACCATCGTGGTAAGCCTGTCCCATCATTGCGGGGTAATCTAGATGTTGTTAAGGATATATCATTAGTGTCTAAAATATCTCTCTTTTTTATTACCATAGATCAGCTAAGAGTTGAGGGGAAGCCTTGGTGCAATTGTAAAGTTGCTCCATTGTGACGTGGAGGTCATGGCTTTAAATCTGTAAACAGCCTCTGTGCAAAAAGCAGGGGCAAGGCTGTCTACACTTGACCCTCCCCAGAAAGTGCAGTGGGGTAATCTAGATATAGTTAAGGACATATCATTAGTGTCTAAAATGTCTCTCTTTTTTTATTACGCTCTCTATCATAGATCGGCTAAGAGTTGAAGGGGAAGCGTTGGCGGAATGGTAAGGTTACTCCATTGTGATGTGGAGGTCATGGCTTTTGATCTAGAAACAGCCTCTATGCAAAAAGCACGGGCAAGGCTGTCTACAATTGACCCTCCCCAGAACGTGCGGTGGTGGGAGGCTCTTGACACTGGGCTGCCCCCTTTTTAGGGCAGCTAAAAGTTATCAGTGATGGTTTCCATTCAGAACTTACCAAGTATCTCCCTCTGACCTTTCAACAGAGGCAACTTGCCTATAGGCCCCTATGCTAACAGCTACAAGGTAAATATGAGGTTCCTTGGGTGACGTGTGCAACATTGCCCCTTGTTGAGGCAATGCAATCCTCACTTTTGTTCCGTTTCGGCCTGTAGATTAAAAACGCAAATCCTCCGTGCCATAGCAGAATCCAATTTTACCTTCTTGTTGCCACTCTAGGACTGGATTCCATAATATTCTACTGTTAATCCAACTACCTATAACATGCTTCTTGTGCATTTGGCAGGACCCTCATGGCACTGGACTGCCCTTTTATGCTGCTTGTGCATTTCTTTGTGTTAACATCGAAAATCCTGTACTTTTTTTCCCTTGCACACAACAATGTCTCCTTGTATTCAGAAAATAACTGCAAGTTTCTGGCTGTGAAGATCTTAAAAGAAGAAGTGAGGGACTTGCTGGATCCATCATCTGTTGGAAAGACAGATGCCTTGAATGGGCATGCTGGGAGGACAACGGTCCCAGGAAAACCACCAGTGCAAATCCGAGAGACATCAAATGGGGTTATTACACTTGCTGGGTCTACTGAAGTTGATGTACAAACACAAAAGGAAATGGCTTCGTGTCTAGAACAAGGATCATTTAGTCGTGCAACTGGAAGCACAAATATGAACAATCAGTCAAGGTTAGCATTGATTGTTAGTTCTTGTAATAACCATGTAAAGTGTTTATCTTCCATAGCCATGACAATAAGCTCACATGATATGAATATTACTCGAGGCATGAGCATGAGGTTAATGTTCCAAGATTTACACAAATCTGAAGCCAGAGATTGGTGGTGTAAACTAACAAATTTCGCGGAAAAAATTGCTGATACTATATGAACAACTCGTTTTGAGTAAATTTCCCTGTTTGTATGTGGTTCTTTCCTAGACACACACACACACACACACACACACACACACACATATATATATATATATATATATATACATATATACATATATAAGAACACATTAAGCTTCAATAGTATAATATTCATAGTTGTATTTTTGCCATCTTGGTACTGGTAAAAGATTATCAAATATGGTTGATTCCACACCAAAGTCTTGATTCCATATCATTTTTCCACCAAAGTCTTAGAAGTCATCTGACCTGTACTTGTATTGCTTGTGTCTCTTCATGTTTAGTTGTACTTAACATGCTGTTTGCATACTCCAGCTGCATTTGGGAATTCCAAAAAAGTCCTTCTAAACGACTTCTCCTCCTCAAAGAATTACTTAGTGAAAAGTGGATACGTTTGGTGGTA
Organism: Zantedeschia hybrid cultivar; assembly: GCA_030544215.1. NCBI lineage: Eukaryota > Viridiplantae > Streptophyta > Magnoliopsida > Alismatales > Araceae > Zantedeschia > Zantedeschia hybrid cultivar. The sequence continues at coordinate 3,958,666 of JARZZO010000013.1, read as the reverse complement.
AGTTTGTTATTTTTACTTTTTCGCGAGGAAGGAGTAAACCCACTCCATGCAGAAGGAGAAAATTTCTCCTTCCATGCGGAGTGGTTTCCTCTCCATGAGGGAGGGAGAAAAAATAGGAAATGAGAAAATTATGAGGTAGAAAAAATAGGAAATGAGATAATTCTCTCTCTCCAGTGATTCTTCTCTATGGCACCAATGACCGCCAAGAACATTTCATTCCTTTTATTTTTTAAATGAAGGGCCAACATTCTTACTTTTTTATCTTCTTGTTCATGTAGTATGATTATGAATCTTTATTTATATAATATTGTCATATATTATTATGTATAAGTTATGTTAATTATTTAGTTTGATGATTATGTTAATATGTCATATTGTTTATTAATATATTTTTATTTGTGTAAAAGAGAAATATATTATTATTTTATAATTTGATTTATAATGTATTTATCAGAGATTGAATTTTTGGAGGCAAAAATATAATCAAAATTTATTAAGAAGTCCTTCCAATGCTGGGTTCATTTTGTGTTCCCAAACTCCTCACTCCTAAGATAAGTAGTACTTCTATTTGAAATCACTTATATTTGAAGTCACTTTAGCGTGAAGTACTTCAAAAAGGTTACCAAATGCAGCCTCTGTTGTTACAAGATAGTGTAAGGGTACCTGGATTTCAATGTCAAGTGCAACCCGTTGTATCAGATAGAGTCCTAAGATGGAAATATGGCTCCTCTAGAGGTTCTTCTTTTCCCCGATTTATTTGGCATTTGATGACAGAAATAATGACTATACCGAAAATATTAAGCTTTTCACTTCTTTGTGAGTGTATTTAGTAGCTCTAATAATATGCTATCGTACAATGGAGATTGGAGTAGGCCTTACTTTTCTATATTCCAGAATTAGGTCCGGTTTGTGTAGGTCTGTAAGCAGCTTCACTGCCATTAAATACCAGGCAATCCCTCAGGGTGACTTCCTCTAATTAACAATCATTTAACTTTCTATTAAGCCCATTGACATCCTCTGATTGATAGAAGGCCTCCCTATATTTTGTTGTGGTTTATTTTTGACATATATGTAGACTGCTGATTCTAACACATTCTTGATTTCATTTGCATAATTATTCCTTTCATGTGCTCTAGACCTCATCATAAATTCATTCTGATCTAACTTGTAGACTGAAGTTTATCACTCTTTCAAGAATAAAAGGGGAAATTTTAATTTGAATGTATATATTTCTGTCCTGTCTATGCACTAACACAAGCAGGTTCACCTTCATAAAAAAGAACAAACAAAAGCAGACAATCTGTAAACTATCCTTGTGAAAGATCTTTTGATAACATAGTTGTCTAATTGTTTCCAAACATGCTCTGATGATCACTGCCATTAAAATTTTACCATCAAGGAATCTAAATGTTTCCAAGGATATGAAAGTACACAGCTAATTTTGTACATTTTTCGTATTCTTCGATTTACCTTTGGTACAGTCGTTCCCATGCCATCTTCACAATCACACTGGAGCAGATTCGCAAACTTGATCCAGTTTTTAATGCTGATGGAACATCAATTGATGATATGAATGAAGATTATTTGTGTGCAAAGCTCCATCTGGTAGATCTTGCTGGATCAGAAAGAGCAAAACGTACAGGTTCAGATGGCCTTCGTTTCAAGGAAGGTAGGACAGTTTTATTACTTATTTTATGTGAGAACTCAGCTTCAAATAACAGGAACCTCATCTGTCATCTCCTCTTATTCAGGGGTTCACATTAATAAGGGCCTTCTTGCACTTGGCAATGTTATAAGTGCACTTGGGGATGAGAAGAAGAGGAAAGAAGGAGTCCACGTTCCATACCGTGACAGCAAGCTTACTAGGCTGCTGCAGGTTTGGATTTTTTTTTTTTTTTTCATTTCTTTCATATTTTGCTTGATTATATCAGATGTCTTCTCCTTCACATTTTGTCAATTAAAGGACTAAATTTGAAAGGAAAATGGAATTATGCCAAGGCAACTAAGCTACATGTCCCACCTTCTAAAAAATAAAAACTAAGCTACATGCCCACCCAGGAATACTTTAGATTATTCCCAATATAACCTTCTTAGACATGCTTTCAAAGATGGCTTCACATAGTGAAAGAGTTCTAGATCTACTACACTAGATTTCCCTGTCACCCAACTTGCTATGGCTAGCATGTGGAATAGTAAACATGTTTCCCATCAACTAGCGGGTGACTGATTTTATGGCATGCTTCGGCGTAATACTTGGGCTAAGCTTAAGATGACACCCTGATCATTCTTTCTTAAGATGCTTGAGACTGTATGAGACTGTCCAAACTGTCTAGTTATGATACTATTTAGATGATGGTGGTTGCAATGTCTTATTCCTTTGATCTAGATTGCACAGTTACTTACAAGTGTCATCTTGTTTTCTATTTTCAATCATCATCATTGTCACAGCCTTATCCTGTTTATTTGGAGTCTACATGAACCCTGCCCATCAGTTTAATCTCTCTAAAGCATTTTTATAAGGTCATGTCTTTTCCTACTATGTCAAACTATCTTATTTTAGGCCTTCATCGAGTCCTTTTGCCATCCTTGCATTTGATCACATCTATCTGGTGCTGAACATGGTTGACGGTGCACATTTCCGAACCATCTAGGCATATTTTCCCTTAGCTTAACTTCAGTGGAGCTACACCCAAGTCTCCATGTATATGTTTCTTCTGGGTCATATATTTTCTAATTTTGCTGCACATCCATCCCAACATCTGCATCTCTTCCACTCACATTTATGAATTCTTTTCTCACCAACGAACACGTAGTCCCATATAACATAGTAGCTCTCACAGCAGCTCTATGAAACTCTCCATTGCAGCTTAATGGGGGCTTGTCTATCACATACATAATGTATTCAATTGTTACATCACGATAAGCCAAATGTATTCACCTATGATTAAAAAAATGGTAAGGTGGTGAACTCTTGATGAGTTTTTTTTTTAACAAAAATCTGATTACGGTTCCTATTGTATTTCAGTTGAAGATCCAGGCCAAAATTTTAATATATTCTTGATTTCTAAGATGCATGTTGTCTGTTGTCTAAAGGTAAAAGGCCTAACATCATTAGTTTATCTGTTTGATCATCTGTGGCAGGATTCGCTTGGTGGAAACAGTAGAACGGTTATGATAGGTAACATATCCTCTTCCGCTCTAAAATATTTTCTAATCAGTGTAGATTCTATTTCTTCTGCCTCACGTAAGATTCATTTATCTTATGCCAAAAGAAACATCACTTGCTTGTTTTTCCTAAACCACTGGTGTGAGGTTATCTTGATATCCTTCGGGTGTTGTGGAACAAGTTGTAATGTACTTGGTGGAAAATATGTGCTGTTGTTTTTGTGCCTGGATTGGAGAGTCAGAGACTACATGTTTCTTAGATGCCTTGTTATTTGTATCACATTTGTCGCAACTCAGAAAATGAAGAATATCTCCTGGTGCCTTATTTTCTGTTTATATTTTCTTTCAGCCTGTATAAGTCCAGCAGATATTAATGCAGAGGAGACTCTTAATACATTGAAGTATGCTAATCGTGCCCGCAACATTCAGAATAAACCAATTGTGAGTGCCCCAGTTGACTAAGTGTTAATAATGATCCTCATTTCCATATATTGATTTATTTTTCTTAATGCAAAGTTTCAAAATCTGTTCTATTTCTTTTTCCCATAAAGTCATGGATTGTCCTCATCATCATCAAACCTAATCCAAACTTTTAAGGATTTGAGAAACTTGTCTTGCTAATCAACCATGTATGGCCCCCGATGATTGGATTGCCTTAGAGCTGACATGGGATTGGAGGATCTTCCCTGCCAACCCTTCTTGTATCTATTTTTCTAGTTGGCAGCCGGTGAGTAATTAACATGCATTGGAAAGAGAACATGTATAAAAGCAGATAAAAAAGAAAGAATGTAGGAACAGATATAAGAAATAAAACACAGGTGAAATGGAGAAAAAGAGAGGAAAAACAATGTAAAAGGGTCAACAGTTTGGCTACAAGTTAATACGAATCAAATATAATATTAAAGCAGGTAATTACAATTAGTGTCGCCAGGCATAAGACATGGATGTTATGTAGAAAGTAATATTAAAGCAGGCAATTACTATCACTAGGCTTTAGATATGGATGCCATGTATAAAGTGCAATGGTGCTATTTCTGTAGCCTTCTTTCATGAAATCTTTAACCAAAATAACATGCTACATATATTATCTTTAAGAAGACATATTAATAGATAGAGATAAGAGATAAAATTGCATGCTTTATTAAAATTGTCCATTATAAAACAAATATTTGGCAATGCATGATATATTTATTTCTTTGTTTTCTTGTAATTTTTTGCATTTTGTGAAATTTCATCCAAATTTCACCCAATTAATGGGCCACAAAATGTTTTGGATTTATATTTCTGTTTACAGGTTAACAGAGATCCATTATCTGGTGAGATGCAAAGGATGCGGCAACAACTGGAATATTTGCAGGCAGAGCTACTGTGTGCTCGTGGGGGAGGATCATCGGATGAGATCCAGGTAATCGTGATATGGACTTTTGTTTTACATTTATTTAGTTCCTTGTGGAGTGTATTAGATTTACATGAAGTACAATTCTTCATTATATTTGTGTTCATTCTTTAGGCTCTCAAGGAGCGGATTTCCTGGCTTGAAGCTACAAATGAAGATCTTTCTCGGGAACTACATGTGTGCCAGAGGAGATGTGCTCTTGTTGGGCATTCAGAAAGAGATTCTCATGTACATTGATTAGTTTCCTTTTTCCCTCTTTCAACCTCTGTGTTCTCTATCCTTTTCTCTCAATCATTTTTTTATCATACTTACTTTCATACTTAATAAACTTTCTGAAAATAATACTTCATAAACTTTCTGGAAATAATTCTTAAAGATGCTTCATCATTGAACCAAAAAAGCATTTAGTCTGGACCACTGGACCAAAGTAGTTCAAACTGATAATTCTGTCCTGATGAAGTGTATACACAGTATTGATGTTGTATATCATGTATCGAGTATAATTTTATGTAGTTTAATCCAAGAAATGCCACAGTGGTTCTTGCGTCATCTCAGGACTCAGAGAGCTCAAAGAAATATCAATATGTTCTTGCCTTTCATCTCAGGGGGGCCAGAGCTCTCAAAGAAATCTCAAAGAACATGTTGATAAATGCCTGGTTGTATCCATTTATTAAAAACTAAAAATTCCGTCAAGAAAAAACAAAACATATCATTGGTAAAAAGTTGAACGAAGTGGCTTAAATTGTCTTCCCTGATATTGTCCAGGATAGAAACGTTGAACATAGCCACAACATCACTTGCATGCAAGGGATGTTATATTGGGTCTCAACATCATCTCATAAGCCTAAAGAGAAGAGACCTAAAGAGATCAGGAACAGATCATGACGATCTTGCACTTCTTAAGAAAAAAACGTTGAATTTTATGTATTTGACTATTCAATGTGATTAAATTAACATAAAAAGAATAAAGACAAAAACTTATTTACTCAAAGATGAGGATCACTTTCTCGGATCTCATTACCACTTTAGTATGTTGGAGAGCATCTTATCTATCATCATCCTCATCTCCTCCTCCTCTATTGGCATTCTCATCTCCTTCTCTATTCTCCTTCTCCTCTCCCCCCCCCCCCCCCCCCCCCCCCCCCCTCCTCTGTCTCCATCTTATTCTTGATCTCGGTAGGGATTTTGTTTTGTCTGAGGGCCTTGAAGAGAGAGATTCTCGAGAGGTCTTGGAAATATGACAAGTTATGACAAACCATGGTTGAATCTAAAAATCATGTAACTTTTATTGACAGGTAGAGAGTTTTAGTCAATGCCACATGATGGGCATTCTTTCTTGTTTTTGAGAAAAAAATCTGATTCATTTGGTTTTCATTTGCCTTTCGGGCGAAAAGGGAAATGGAGGGAATCGCCCACCCCCTCCCTACATGGCCCTGGTTCTTTTGATTGAACCCTGTTCCATGCAGTTCTGCCCTGCACTTAATAGCTCTAGTTCTTTTTTATTGAACCCCGTTGTATGTAGTCCTGACAAACTTGGTAAGGCTCTTATGTGTGTTATAATAGTGGTGCATCGTTAGCTGTTATTGAATAACTTTTGATATTTCAGGAAGATGAAGCCTGTTTTATGAAGGTCGAAGGGCAAAATAAAAACTTACAGAATGGAAACTCATTTGATTATCATATGGGTGAATTCACTAAAGGTGCCTCCCTTTTCTTACCACTCCTGGACATTGTCCTTGTTATTATTATCGTTATTATTGTTTTTCTGGAAGTTGGTTACCCCAGACAAATGTCATTATGTGGCAAGGATTCCCTGATTCTCTATGTTTAGGAATGGCAAAACCATATCTCCCACAGTTTTTTCCCCTTTACCCAATAGTAATAACTTCTGTTAAAATAATATGAGAATGTTGCTTTATGTGTCTGATCTTTTAAGTTATGGCTTGCGTGTGTATTATTGTTGCTATTTCTGCTTCAGTTGGTGATAATGCCAAGGAAATTGCGGAAGAAGTGGCCAAGGAGTGGGAGCATACACTTTTGCAAGATACAATGGGAAAAGAACTGAATGAATTAAACAGACGCTTGGAGCAAAAGGAGGTAGGCTGCACGCAAGCATTTATCAATATATTCTTTTGGAACTGGACTACCTAGCAAACAATAGCACATATTTCTTGCTTTTATCATCATTATCACTCAACACAAATGTTTTTGTTATGGCTTGTGGAATAGTCATTGATATAGAATTAACAGCACTAGATGCTATGATGGTCTTGAGTGGTGCTTTTGAATTGTGTTGAACTTCTATGATATGGATTAGTGCTTTCCTTAGCACTTCCGACATATTTACATCATAGAACAAACGGGTCCAATGTGTTTCATCATGCTTTTTGTAAAAGTCCACAAAAATAGTGTCCAGGCAGGTGGCCACCGGTTTGCTCAAATGCACCAACAGAGATATTCTTGAAAGGAAAAAAAAACTGGAAAGACGTTCTAGTTTTTTGTGGAAGGTGGCAAAGCCACAATTGATATTAGTAATAGATAAGAACGCTGGATACAATCAAAAGAGGTAGGTTACCAGGAAGGTAATGGAAAAACACGGAAGAAAGTTACAAGAGAGCAAACCCTTAACCCACATAAAAGAACCCTCCCAACTTACAGTACAAAATCTTTCCAAGAAAGTAAACCAGAGATTAACATAGGCTCCACAGGGTGGAGATTGTGCGAACCAATTCTCCAATTGTTAATGGGACAAATGGAGTGTGAAATCATAAGAAAAGGTGAGGAATATGCGTGGTTGAAATATCTTGAATTCCTTTCCTTCCAAACAGCCCATAGAAAAGCTCCAAGAGGCATTGTCCAGATATCTTGCTCTGTTGTTGAGGTATTGAGATCATCCCAGGCTGAAATAAGAGAGGACAGAGATGTAGGCGGTGACCAAGTCAGATGCAAGCAAGCAAACATAGTTTTCCAAATGGCTGATATGATACCACAGTGCAGAAATAGATGGTCAACTGTTTCTACGAGAAGTCCACAATATAAACAGTTTATCCTTGTGTTGAGGTTGAAGTTTTTGAGGCGGCTGAGGCTAGGCAGTCTGTCTTGAATGAATTTCCGTGTGAAGATTCTAATCTTGTTAGGCCACTCTTTCCTCCATATCCATTTGGACCAGGGAACCTGATAGCCTCCATAATTAGTAATTCTAGAAACAGACTGAGTTCCCATTGGGTTCCCAATTCCACAGTCTCCTATCAGCCTGAAATTGGTTGAGTTGGTTTGGGTAAAGTATGTTACAAAGCTCCACAGAATCTGATGACTCGGCATTGGTAAAATTTCTTCTGAATTGAAGATCCCAACCTTGAGCAGATGAACCAAAGAAAACATCATAAACTGACAAATTCTTATCTGAAGACAGAGAGAAGAGCCTGGGGAAACTTGATGCAAGAGGATTGCAGTTAAGCCAATTGTCTGACCAGAAGTTGAAGTGAACACCATTCCCAATTTCAAATCTACTGCCCACAATCATAAGGACGACGACTTGACAATTAAAGATGGCCTTCCAGATGGGAGAAATCCTATCCCTTCCTTCTGTAGATTTGAATCTCCGAGATATTTGTTGATAACAATAAATTTCCACTAGGTACCGCTATCATCTCCTAGTACACATAACCATTTAGAAAGAAGAGAAGTATTTACACAATGGATAGGGAGCAGTCTTATTCCACCTTCTTCTTTGGGCCTGCAAACCTCCAACCAGCTGATGGGAATGAAGCACTTGAGAGGCATGTTTTTACCTTTTCAAAAGAAGGTACGTCTGATTGCTTCTATCTTCTTTGTGATGAACTTTGGCATCTTGAAGATTGAGAGATAATAGATGGGCAAGGAGGATAAGACTGTTTTCGATAAAATCCATCTAACACCATGAGATAGAAGATTAGATTTCCAGCCAGCAAGCTTAGTGTCAAATTTTTTGATAATAATGTTCCAGTCAGATGATCTAATAGAACCATCTGCTAGTGGGAGGCCAATATATTTTATTGGAAAGGAACTCCATTGCACTGAAGAATGGTCTGAATCTCAGAGATGATAGAAGGTATGTTACAAAACTCAGAAAGCTCACATTTGGAGAAATTAATCTCGAGACATGTAGCATCTTCAAGGATCTTGAGAAGGATCTTCATATTTTGGATTTGAGGAATATCCACAAGTGAGAATATAAGAGTTTCATCTGCAAACTGAAGATGGGACAAGAGAACGTTGTTTCTTCCAGCCATGAACCTCTTGATAAGACCATGATGGATAGCTTATCTCTGTTCTAAATCATACTAAAAACCTGGCCAACAATGAGAAAAAGGAGAGGTGATATTGGATCACCTTGCCTAAGACCTCTGGAGCTTTGGAAGTAGCCGCAAGGTTCTCCATTAATAAGTATAGAAAACTTGGCTGTGGATATAGAATACTTGATCCAATTGATCTAAGTATTGTTAAAGCCCATTAGGCTCATAGCAGAAAGAAGACAAAACCAATTGAATCTATCAAAGGCCTTCTCAAAATCAAGTTTGAATACAAGGCATTCTTTCTTTTGACTTTTCAGCTCATGGATGGATTCAGTAGCTTCCATAAAATTGTCTAAAATAAATCTGCCAGGAATAAAAGCTGATTGGTTTGCATCAATGAGCTTACCAATAACCTTCTTAATCCTTTACCTAAGACCTTGGTGATGATTTTATAGGGACAGTTGACAAGGCTGATGGGCCTGAAATCCGTGATGCAGTCAGCATTGTCCTTACTGGGAATGAGAGCAGTATGAGTGGTTGAAAGTGGAAATAACCGAGGGGTTAGATTCAAAGTTTTTGATGGTCTTCATAAAATCATCTTTAATAGCTTCCCAAAAGTATCGATAGAAACCCATAGGTAACCCACCTGGACCAGAGAATTTTCAGAATTCATTGAGAAAATGGCCAATTTAACTTCCTCTTCCAGGATAGCTGCTGTGAGATTGTTGGCCTCCTCATTGGGAAGAGTAGAAAAGTGGTTGGCCACGAAGGAGGGTCTAACCAGGTTGTCTTCGGAAAAAAGATGTTGATAGAAATTCACAATAGCCTCTTTGATGCTCTCATCATTCCTATGAACGGCATTCCCCACTTTAATATTGCCAATCTGGATGGTTTGTTTCTTGATACTTGGAGCAGTGTGAAAGAATTTGGTGTTTTGTCCCCCTGCTGTAGCTAAGTTTCCTTGGCTCTCTGCTTCCATTTGATTTCTTCCCTAAGCAGCAGTTCACTGTATTCCTTTTTTAATGAGCTCCAAACAATTCTCTACTCATGGTCCAAAGGTTTCATTATCATTCTTCAAATCAAGATGCTCAATTTTTTTATAAGAGATCATGTTTAATGGAGGCTGCCTGATGAAAAGTATCCTTGCTCCAGGATTTCATTTGAAACCTGACATATTTAAACTTCTGGCAGAATTGCTGGCCCTGAGCTGATGATTTGCTATCTTCCCACCACTTAGCAACTAGATTACTGAAACCTTCAAACCTTATCCAAGAAAGTTCAAATCTGAGTGCTCAGACAACGGAGTTGTGGACAATAAGATAGGAATATGATCAGAAGTTACTCTGGGGAGACCCTTTGGAACAGCGAGGGGAAATTTAGAATGCCAGTTAGTGTTAACAAAGACTGTCTAACTTGGAAAGGGTTGGAGAATCCTGAAAATTAGTCCAAGATTGATACCCTAGAGTGTTGATTTCAATCAATCCATTTGAATGAATCAATTCCCCAGAAAAGGTCCATCTCTGATTCCCAGGATGTGTGATGCAGTCTTTCATGAGGAATGTAACGGCATTGAAGTCTCCCAATATAAACCATGGAGATTGCATGTTGCCATGGATGGTATCCAGTTAATGAAAGGAGGGCTTGAGAGTGGCAGCAGTAGGACCATAAACACCAGTGAATGTCCAGGAGATACCATCTTTTTTTGTGAGAAAATTAGCAGATATAGAGAATTAAAGGATCTTATATTCAGAACATTGAAAGATATGCTCAGAAGCATTCCTCCTTTTGGACCTGCAGAGGGTTTAAAGAGCCACTTCTTCAATCTGTTTCTGCTCAGGTTTAGAACAAAAGAGTCTTCAGGAGAATCCATCTTGGTCTCTTGCAGGCAAATGATGTCCACTCTTGAACTGCTCCAATATTACAGTGGCCCTTGAGGCCTCTACAATTCCAGGATATAAAAATCATGGGTAATAAGAAAGACATCTTCTAGTTATTTTTCATAGAATACCTTTTGCATTAAACTTCCAATATCCTGTTACAGACTGCTTTGGTGTTTGGTTCTAACATGGAGGGATGGTCACAAAATAATGTCAAAATTTATTACCTTAAAGTTTTCTAATAATGAGGGTTGTGGCTACCAGGCTACCAGCAGATACAGGAGACTAGCATAAAGCTCCTTGTGCTACTGTAAAGAAACCAACCGTATTTATGTTATAAATAATGATTATTGATAGCTATTAATCTCCCAAAGTTAGCAATTAGTTTCCACTACATCCAGAAACTACTAGATTTGGCCTCTTAACCTCTCTTTTAAGAATCCATGCATAAATCCCAACATGCAAGCTCATATACATATGACACATAATTTTCCGAGGGACATGGAACCAAAAGTATCATCATAACAAACACTGAAAGAATATTAATGTTATAAGAAGATGCTCTAATTATGTGACTCTGAATACTCCCATTAATGTGTTGATAACTTGACCTTTTAAAAAAGTGTTGCTAGCCTTCATGATCTTAGTTGGTCATCACATTTCTTTCTTTCTTTGTTTGCTGTGGTTTATTATCTTTAATAAGTGTCATGGTTTATTGACCTTCCTTGCAGATTGATTGATAACTGGCTGTAAATTATCTAGAGAATACATTAGTTCTCATGGTTGCCTTTTCTCATGCAGTTAGAAATGAAATCATTTGAAGGGGTCAACACGTTTGCACTTAAGCAGCATTTTGGAAGGAAGCTCATGGAACTCGAAGAAGAGAAAAAGATTCTGCAGGTTGGTGTGGATAAAACTACTTTCCGGTTTTGTCCTCCCTTTCATTATTATAAATGTATTCTGTGTGTGATTAAAAACAATTCAGCGAGAAAGGGACCAGTTATTGGCCGAAGTTGAGAGCCTTGCTGCTACATCTGATGGGCAAATGCATAAAGTGCCAGATATCCACTCACAGAAATTAAAGTCTCTAGAAGCTCAGGTTAAAATGTTCAGTCAAAGATAGTTTGAATGTGATCCTTGCATTTATCAAACTGGTCATTTATTTAATTTTTTTTGTTCACCAGATCTTGGATCTTAAGAAGAAACAAGAAAACCAGGTTCAACTTTTAAAGCAAAAGCAAAGAAGTGATGACTCTACAAGAAAGCTTCAGGAAGAAATTCAGTCTATCAAGGCACAGAAGGTTAATTCACTCACTTCACTCATTCTGTCTTTGTTGGTTTCTCCAATATTATCATTACTCATTGCAATATAGATTCTATGCTGCTAATTCAACAGGTTCAGTTACAACACAAGATAAAACAAGAAGCAGAACAATTTAGGCTATGGAAGGCTTCTCGTGAAAAGGAACTTCTGCAGGTAGGTCTGTTTTGATCATCTGGCATTAAGAAATAACCATGGTTCAATTTGAATAGCCAATGATCACAAAAGGCAAAAATCGTAATTATGAGCATGAAAACTGTCCTGATATTTGTTTACATCATGAAGTTCTTCATAAAAGTAAGATTTCGCATTATCCATTCACTTGATTGGTTGTACACTTCTATCTGAAATAGACTGAAGAGTTCCCGCCTGTTGCATTACCTCTCAGCTAGGCCTAAATAACACTGAAGATTTCTCAAACTAAAATCAAGCAAGTTTTTTTGGAAGCCCTCGATTTGCTCTTATGATTCTTTGCTTCTCAATGCTCAATATCTTAATATATCTTTCATTCCATTTCATGCTTTGAATGAGGCAAGTTATAGCACCAATTTCATCATGAAATAAATAGAGGTAATAAAGCTTGTGATGCAAAATATGAGCTACATCTTGAGCCCAAATGGAGCACTTATGTTATACTTTTGAAGCTCATAAGTCTCGCAGGAGTACAAAAGGCATTAGAAAGGCAAATGTCCAAGAATGCCACTGCCAAGGCCCAACACAAGGAAAAACAGCAGATTCAGACAGAACAATTGTCCCTAAACACCCCCAAGCTCACAGACGGCACCCTTGCTCACTTTGTGCCATGGTATGCAGAATTGGCCAATTCTGATCTGGATCGGCCGATCCGGATCGGAATTGATGCCTAGCGATCCGATCTCAAGGGGGAAATACGATCCTCCCATGAAAACAGTAGAAAATAAAAATAATAATTAAAATAAGTCTGAATTAGCCCTGAATCAGCCTGAATTGTCCTAAAATTGGTTATATCGGCCTGGATCGGGCCGATACAAGCCGATCCAAGCAGATCTAGGCCAATGTGGCCTGTGTCAGCCCGATCCAGGCCAATGTGGCCTATGAGCTAGGGTTTAAGTCAATGTTATATCATTGAATTTTTCTATCTTGTTTCTATTTTTTTATTTTTAAAATAAAATTCAAGCTGATCCAAGGATTGGCCTTTTCCCCATGGATCGGCCGATTCTGCTGATTCGATCTGGATTGGGCGATTCCTAGTCCCGATCCAATTCTACATACCCTGCTTTATGCAGATTTTCCAATTCTTCACACCTTGACTACAACGTCTGTAGTGATCTAGTCACAACCTGGGCAGCAGGAGGCCCTGCTATAGGGGCAAAAGCTTGCTAATGTGATCTTACAAACTTGCTCATGGTCTGCAAGATTGGTCTGATCCAGATCAGAATTGAGCCTTGCCGAAATGACTTTAGGAGGAACCTGATCCCCTCTTGAAAATGTAAAAAAAAAAAAGAGAGAAAATTTCAGACCAAATCGGCCTGGAACTGGGCTGAATCGACTAGGATCAGCTGAACCCAGGGTTATCCCACCTGATCCAACCTTGGATAGTTGGATGTTTCCTAATTTTTCTGTTGTTTTTAAGAATTTTTATTATTTCATTTATTTTTAAAAATTAAAATCAAGTTGACCTGATGAATGGATTTCTTCCTTTGAATCGGCCGATTCGGCCAATCCCCTCCCAATCTGGATTGGGTTGGAACCTGCCGATCCAAGGTCCTGATCAGTGATCTGATTCTGCCTTCCTTGGACTTGCCATGGTGTGGAGCCACCATTGGGTCTGGGGACTAGCACACAGATGAATTGGATTAATTCCAAATAAAAATATGAATGATTGGCCATATACAACGATTTGCTTATCGAAATTGCTATAATTCTGATTTTAGTCGGAGCCACTTGTTGAGCCTCAAGTTGACGAGTCTAATCTAAACTGGGACCAAGCTTAGAAGGTGCTTAACAAGTGGGAAACCTGAAGCTGCTGGATTGGGTCATGACAACAACTAATGTGTTTGCTGGTTATCAGCCTTGAGATCATCCACAAGCCCACATGCCCAAATACATCGACCCACTTTGCCATAAGTTACAACAAATATCTTCACTTCTTGATCAACTCCAAACCTAATCAATTGTCAATAAGATGCTTATGTCATTGGACCCCTGTGGTGTAGTTTTTTTTTTTTCTGGTTCATACACCATGTCAAGGTCAATGCTTTTGTGTCCACCATAGGAACAACTGTGTCTTGCATGACCACCATAAGGTGACACTTCCAGTGACTCTTGAAAGCAATTAAGCCCATGATCCACCATGGAATGCTTGTAAAGTCTCGTGAGATTCTTGGTTTCAGCCGGCTTCGGAGGAACAAAGTCCCCCGAAACTGACTATAAACGGCAATATTGGTAAATCTCTCAAGATCTCAGACATTCTTGGGAATTCTCAGCCTGTTCTCAGGTAAGTTTTACATGTATATATGTAAATCCTATATATGACATATATGATATTCGTGTATATATGATATATATGTACACATGTATATAAGATATAAATGGGGTGTTTGTGTGTATGTGTGTGCATATATATATATATATATATATATATATATATATATAGAGAGAGAGAGAGAGAGAGAGAGAGAGAGAGAGGGAGGGAGGAAGGTTAAAGTACAGCTGTGTGATCAGCCTAACGGTCTTATTCTACCCCATCCCCATGTTTAAAAAAATAAAAATCATCATAAATTTTTAAATATTCAATGACCCCCTCCTTAGGCTTGTTTCTGTTCATTGGGGCTTAATTTTCACCATCTGATTGTGAAACTCAACCATAACTGTCCGATTGGGTGCATGTAAAAAAATAAAGGTCTTAAAAAATTATCAAAAAATAGAATAAGGGTTGTTCCCATCCCTTAGGGTTTCAGTTTTGATCACCGTTTAAGGGGTTTATACCCTCAAAAGTGACGTGCGGCCGGACCACACGGCCGTATAGTAGCATTCCTATATATATGTATATACCCTCAAAAGTGACGTGCAGCCGGACCATACGGCCGTATAGTAGCATTCCTATATATATATATATAGAGAGAGAGAGAGATGCTAGAATGTGAACTGCTACAGTGTGTGCGATTTTTGAGCCCCGTCTCCATCTTAAAAAAAATAAATATTTTTGTAAAATTTTAAATATTCAATAACCCTTTTAAGGTTATTTCCATCCCTTGGGGCCTTCTTTTGACCATTCGATCTTGAAACTCCATGTTAACTGTCCATCGGGCACCTGTAAAATTTTGATTTCTAAAAATCATAAAAAAATATTCAAAGAATAAGAATTTTGTTAAATTAGCCCTTAAGGTTGTTTCCATCCCTTGGGACTTTAGTATTCATCGCCAATTTAAGAATGTAAAATTGGACAGCCTATGTTGAAAGCCTCATGATCCAACGGTGAAACTTAAGTCAAAAGGGATTAAATTTATTTTGGGGGGATAGTTGAATATTTAAAAATTTATCATGATTTTTATTTCTTTTAAATATGGGAAAGGGTTCAAAATAGTACATGCGGTTTATCCACATGCACTGTAGCATTCGCACTATAGCACTCATATAGAGGAGTGCTATTACACGAACCAGACCTCCCGTAGAGTCCGTACGGTCCACCCCATCCCCATGTCGAAAAAAATAAAAATCACCAGAAATTTTTAAATATTCAATTACCTCTTAGGATAATCTTCATCCCTTAAAGCTTAATTTTCACTATTGGATTGTATCCGAATTGATAGTAGCCGTCCAATCTTGTGCAAGCAAATTGGTGATGAAAATTAAAACCCCAGGGGGTGGGAACAATCCTAAGGATAATCTGACTAATTTTCTATTTTTTGACTATTTTTTATGATTTTTTTAAATCGAGATTTGCAAGTACCCAATAGACGGCTACGATTGAGTTTCAAGATCAGATACGATCAGACAGTAAAAATAAAGTCCCAAGGGATGGAAACAACTCTAACTGGATAATTGAATATTTAAAAATTTATGGCGAATTTTGTTATTTTTTTTCAGTATAGGGAAGATATATATATATATATATATATATATATATATATATATATATAAAGCGGATGAAATGATCCCCATGGCTCATCTAACTTAGATGTACCCTCCTTTCGGATCAATAATTTTTAAATAATCAAATAGGTCCCTTAGGGTTGTTCCCATCCCTAGGACTTTAATTTTCACCGTCCGATCTTGAAAATCAATTGGAGCCGTCCGATCAGGTACATATAAAAAAAGAATATCTAAAAAAATTAAAAATGGTTAATAAATAGGAAAATTCATCAAATAAGCCCTTGGGGTTGATCCCATACCTTGGGATTTTAGTTTTGATTCCCAACAAAGGATGCACTTGATTGGATGGCTTGAGTTGAGTGTTTCATTCCGACGGTGAAAATTAAATCCCAAGGGATGGAAACTAACTTAGAGGGGGCTATTTGAATATTTAAATTTTTTGGTGATTTTTATTTATTTTTTTAATAGTGAACATGAAATTTCATGGGGGGCTCATCTAACTTAGATGAGCCTACCTTGCCTTTACAGATCATTGGACGTGGAAGTGGGATCTGAAGGGGCTCTTTTCAGTTAATTATGTCTACTCTATTTTGGCTGATGGGGGAATTAGATTCCCCTTCTTTTACTTAATTTGGAAGGCCAATAGCCCGCTTAAAGTGCAGATTCTATTGTGGAGGGTTGTGCTGGACAGACTACCAACTTGTGACAGAATTGGACGATTTGTACCTGGCATGGATAACCTATGTTGCTTATGTGATTCAGAGGTGGAGACTAGAGACCATTTATTTTTGACTTGCTCTTATGTTGACATGCTGTTAGAGTGTGGCAATTGCTCCTTCATGAGTTGCAGTGTGTCTTCACTCTTGGTGAAACTTTGAACCATCTGTTCAAGGAATGGGAGAGACCCTAGCCTTGGAAAGAAGATGGCATTTGTGAGTACTCAAATTAGGGTGTGTGATTATCATGAAAAATTTATGTTGATTATGTGACAAATAAATCTATTAAAAAAACTAAGTGAATGTGATCGCCAGAAACTTTTAACTAAAAAGTTCCAAAAGAAAAGATTGATCGCCTACCTGTTTTGGAATTGGGATATGTTGGAGTCATTGATTCCCCTCCTTCAGCCGGCTGAAGAAAGAGAGTCCTTCTAACTTTGTTCTTACTTTGAATGCTTATCGGACTTTGAGGATCGTCCAGATTTTCTTTCCTTGTTGATTCTCTCCTCTTGATCTTCTTTCATACCTTTAAACTTTGCAAAAAAGTGGAAAGAAAGAAAGAACAATAAGAACTCAAATAGGTGTAGTATCTATCCCAAGAGAAATTTTGATCATGCAACTTAAACAAATGAACTCACTTGTTTGTGGTCTTTGAAACCCCTTAAAGCATGAATTGGAAATTAATGTTAGTGAGTGTGTGTTGCATGGAGTGATGTAATGAAATTGTGATGCTAATGTGATGAAAGATGTAGAAATTAATTAAGAATTAAGTTGGATGACCCCTGGAAAGTCTTGGTCTTGAAAGCTCTTGAAAGGACGAAGAGAAGACGAAGAAAGGATGAAGCTTGCTTTAAGACTCCTGGAAGTAGTAGCAGCGCTTCGATCATTCAGCGTCTGGACGTCATCTCAAAGAATCGCTCAAAATTATCACTAATAATCACTATCATCACTAACTTTTTAATGACCAAGGGGTTGGGTATTTATAGGCTTAAGTTCACACATCCGCAGTTATTTAAAGATTAACATGAAGAATTTTGAAGTTAATCCAACTAAAAAATAGATAAACACAGATTAATTCATCATTATCTGTAATTATCTAAAACGCGTCGCCCATGGGAGACGTCTTTTAGCTTAATTAAGGTAAAGATAAACATTAGGATGAAGAGACATAATTAACTTATGAAACCTAAATGGCGTCGTGCATGGCAGACGTCTTTTAGTTTATTAACAAATTAATTAAAAATCAGATTAATAATCAAAATATGAATTAAACTCTAACTGGCGTCTACACAGGTCGACGTCTTTTAGAATTCTTCATATTTGATTAAAAATCTAAGTTAAAATGAATTTCTTTAATAAATTTAAATTATGTCTGTCTGACCGATATCATTTAGATAATTAATTTAGAAAGATTAATAAAAATTAACTAAAGATTAAATATCAGACTATTTTGAGACATTATTATATGACATGAAATTTACTCAAAATTATGTCAAAATTAGCGTGTCTACAGCTGCCTCACCTTGGCATTGTCTTTGCAAGGGAGTGAAATGAAATGAAATGTACTGAAAAAGTGATGCCAACGTGTGATGAGACACACTCTTAACATCACATGATTGAAATTTTTCTTAAAGCTTTTAATGAAGATAACTCAAAGAGATCGATGGAATCAATCATGTCTAAATGAAATAGACAAGAAAATAAAATAAGGTCGATCAACTTCAACAGATTGGGAAGTATCTTAGATCATAGACACTGCAGGTTTTATCATGGGGAGCGATTGCCAGCCAATGTGGACGTGCTGCAGCCATAATGGATCTTTAAAAAAAAAAAAGAATATTTAGATAAAGAATCTAAGAAAGGATATAATTCTAAGGATATCTTTAAGCGAACCTCAAAAATAATCAAGATACTCAATTCAGAATGGAATATTTCATATCATGTTACAATTATTTGATCAATAGTCTAAAACTTAATCAATAATTAATTCTTATCACAATGATTTCAAAGTCCTATATGATGCATGCTGGACTAAAAGAAAAATATACAGTCAAATAAAATATAAATTAATCAAGGATAATATTGTTAAATTGTCATTAATGAGTCAAGATACCAATTCTTGTAATTCAGTGCTAAGCCGAAGTTCGTTTATCCACATACCGTTTCACAAAAGCGGAACTATCGTCCTCACTAATTAACAATCAAACGGCCTATTTGTGCGATTAAGAATTCTCTGGAATTATCACTGTTTTTGTTGTAAGGAAACTCAAATTCTAGTTTTATCAAAACCACACGGTCCTTGATATAATCTAATAAATATTTAACATATAGTAATGATGATGCAAATTAATTACATGATAAAATATAAAGGATAGAGATAACCATCTTTTTAGTCACGGTCGGGACTCATAAACTCACACAATGGGATGTTCTTTGAATTTTCAGCTTCACAATTATTTTTTTGAATTTTTTGCACTAAAAAATCATCAGTAACTTCAATCAAATGCATTAAAATCTAGATAAACATGTTTTTTTTTCGAGAAAATAATAGAAAACCCTGAAACGCGTCGTGTCGAACTGACGCCATTAACATGAACCAAAACACGTCGCTGTTCACCGACGCCTTTCAGTCGCAGAAACATGTTTTGGCTGGGTTTAATCCGGATTCCAACTCTCTCTATGCACATATATATAAAACTTTTGAGTTTATAGATGAAACTTTTCGCACTTCTTTTGCCCTTGTCTTTGATTTACATATCTGTGTCATGTACATTACTTAACAAACATGTTAAGTATCTATTTAGGTTTAGCCTCTTGCCCAGTTAAGTAACCGCTACTTGATCATATTCTTGGTAAAAGGGTCAAGGGGCATAATCTTTATTAACAAAGGTAATAATAATTGAACTGAAGGAAATAACGGAGTAAGATGCAACATACAAGCATGCAAATACTTGTTGAAAATAAAGGAATGAAGCACACCAAATGCTACAAGCAGATACTAATTGAAATATTTTTTAGTTTTTTTTTTTTGAAATATTCATTTTGTTTGGGTTTTGGAACATATATATTTTTTGATTTTGACATATCTATCTTTTTTTTTGGATTTCAAAATATGTATTTTTTTGGATTTTGAGATATATATATTTTTTGGATTCTGAAATATATATATATATATATATATATATATATTTTGATTTGAGATATGTATTTTTGTTGGATTTGAGATATGTATTTTTGGGTTTTGAAATATATATATATATTTTTTGGATTTTGGAATATGTCCTTTTTTTGGATTTGAGATATGTATTTTTTTGAATTTTGAGATATGTATTTTTTTTAGATTTTTGAAATATGTATTTTTTTTGAAATATAGTGTAAACTAAAAGACCAGTATGGTACCCAGATCAAAAGAACATATTCATTTATTAACTTAATTCCCAAATTGTTCTTTAATAATCTAACTTAGACCCATCATACTTGAACTTGTGTTTCCATTCGTGATCTCATTTGATGATTTGATTCTTAGTCAATCTAAACCGTTCCTTAAGCTTGGAGTACGCCTCTTCAGAAAGAAATGAAAAATTGGTTTAGAAAGCCCACGAGAAGGTTCCGGAGACCCAAAAAGATGTTCATTTCTTACCCTAATATCTGTTGGGGTTCGATCATTTTCTTTCCGAGGTATTTATCAACCATGCGTTCCCTTTATTTCACTTCATGGCTTTGATGTAATATTTGTAGTGTAATGACCTTTTGATTTGACATTTGACTTTTGCCTTTTACTTTTTCTTTTCTTTTTATGGGACGGATCTTCCCCTTTTTTTTTATGACGGCTTCCTACTAAGATGACGGGTATTCTTAATAGTCTATTCTAAGCCTCGTTCCGACATCATGGGCCGAGTGTAGAAACAGAATTTTTGTTTTAAAAAGAATGATTTGCACTTTACACTTTTAGTCAAGCTTTCGGTATTCCTTAGGACTTCACATCTTTTGTTACTCACGAAGCAAACGTGTCAGTATGTATAGTAATGTGTTTGAATTAAATTATCCAGACTGATAAGGGAATTTGAGTTTCTAAATTTTCTGATTCTACTGGTCTTTGCACCATGTTGATCGACTCTTTAACCTAGGGGTAGTATTTCTTAATATACAGACAATTCCAGAGGTGAGTTAATTCTTGCCCTTCTGCATTAACTAGACGGTAAGCGTTACCAGGAAAAGCATGTGATACAACATAAGGTCCTTCTCAATTGGGTTGGAGTTTAGAATGCGGACCACCAAGTTTTACAAAAATTCTTTTGACGACCATTTCACCAACTTTGAACTTACGTTTAATGACTTTCTTTTGATAAAAATGTACTAATCTATTCTGATAAACTCTTACATGATTAGCAGCTGACCATCTTTTCTCGTTTAAGAATTCGAATTGAGCAAGGAGTGCTGAACGGTGTTCATCAATGGAAAATTCTTTATTCAATTGTACTCTTAATGACGGTATAATTATCTCGTATAGAACTACCGCCTCCATTCCAAATGTTAAGGAATAAGGAGTCTGCCCAGTGGGCGTGCGGATTGAAGTTCGGTAGGCCCATAGAGTCTCAATCAATTTTTCTGGCTAGTATGTGAATTTATTAGACTTGCACCTCTTTTTGATGATTTTTATCAAAGTCTTGTTAGTTGCCTCTGTTTGGCCATTGCCTTGCAGATAATAAGGAGATGAATGATGCAATGCAATTTTGTACATGTTGCAGAGGTCTTTCAGTTCTTGTGACATAAATTGCGGTCCATTGTCGGTGACGATGGTGCTTGGAATTCTAAATCTTGTGATAATGTTCTTTATAATGAACTTGCAAACTGTTGATGCTTTGACTTTCGTGTACGCTTCAGCTTCTGCCCACTTGGTGAAGTATTCCGTGGCCGTGAGGATGAATGACTTCTGCTTAATGTCAGAATCAGGATTGCCAAGGGGTCCAATGATATTGAAAGTCCACATAGAGAAAGGCCATGGGTAGGAAACATGATGGAGTGAAGATGTAAGAGAATGAATTTTATCGGCGTGAAGTTGACACTTGACACACCTACGGACATATCCTACTTAATCTTCTTCTATGGTTGGCCAATAGAATCATTGTCTAAGGATTTTCTTTGGTAGCATCTGTCTATTAGCATGGTCACCACAAACTCCAGCATGCGCTCCTTCCATAATCTTTCAAAGTTCATCTTCGTCTAAACATCTTAGAAGAACTCCATCAAAACCTCTTTTATATAACACTCTCCCAACTATGGTGTATCTTTGAGCAACTCTCCTGATAACCCTTTTCTCTTCAGCTGTGGCTTCCTCAGGATATGATTGATCTTCACAATGTTTAGCAATTTCGTAGTACTATGGTTTATGTTCATCATCCATCTCTTCTAACAGCTCCATTAACATAATTTCTCTCTTTTCCACAATATTTCCATCTCTGACCTTCTTCAACAGTTTCTCTTTAGTCCTAAGGAATGAAGGGTCTTTTATGGCGGGTGAAAGACGCCTATGAACGATGATTGATTCGGATTGTCTGCTGATTGGAAAAATTGAGGGATGATGCAAGTGAAACTAGCGCGTCAGTTAAGATGTTCTGATTCCTAGGAACATGGATGAAGATCAATTTTATGAAAAGCTTAGTATAAGTAGAAGTAAGTTCTTGATAAGGCTTGAGCTTTGGATCAAGAGTCTGATGTTTGGTTAACACCTGGCGAAGAATTAATTGGCTATTACCCACAATTCTGAGTTTGGTGGTACCTTGGAGATGAGCAGCCTCGAAGCCAGCAAGGAGTGCCTCGTATTCAGCTATATTGTTAGTGACTGGAAAGTCAAGCTGAAAGGCTTGTGGAATGGTGAAACCTTCAGGTGATAACAAAACAATACCAATACCCTTTCCATGGGAATTCAGAGCTCCGTCAAAATGCAGAGTCTACATATCATCTTTGATTTGGTTTATGGACATCAGTTCCTTATCCGAAAACTCCGATCGGACTGGATCAAAACGAGGAAGGGGGTGATGAGCGAGATGTTCTGCTATGGCATAACTTTTGATTGCTTTCTGTTGAATGTAAGTGATATCGAATTGAGATAGAAAGTTTTGCCATCGTGCTAACCTATCAATAAGGACATATTTCTCAAGAAAAAACTTAATCGGATTCATTCTAGCGATAAGATGGACTTCATAGGCTAAAAAGTAATGTTTCAATTTCTGAACCACCTATAGAAGTGTTGCACATGTTTTTTCCATCGCTGTGTATCTCTGTTCAGCGGGGCTGAGAAGTTTATAGAGATAGTAGATTGCCATCTCCTTTCTTTCTTCATCCTCTTGTGCTAGGACAGTTTCTACCGCATCATCCAGGACAGAAATGTATAGTATCAACAGTTTGCTCGGAGATGGTGGTCTCAAAATAGGAGGACTTGCCAAATAATTCTTCAATCCATCAAATGCCTCCTGACACTTATCGTCCCAATTGAATTTGACTCCCAGCTTGGTAAGCTCGTAGAACGGCTTACACCTTTGTGAGTGTTGGGAGACAAAACGACGAATAAATTGCAACCTCCCGATTAATCATCTTAATTCTTTCAAGTTTTTGGGAGGTGACATCTCTCTGATAGCCTTCGCCTTGTTGGGATCGATCTCAATTCCCCGTTTACTGACAATGAATCAAAGTAATTTCCCTGAAGATACCCCGAATATACATTTCTTAGGGTTTATCTTTAATTGATATTCTCTTGATCTTTCTAACACTCTTGCCAGAACTTTGGCATGCTCAGCCTTAGTCTTATATTTCACCAACAAGTCATCCACATACACTTCTAGATCGATATGCATCATGTCATGAAATATTGCCATCATAGCCCTCTAATAAGTGGCTCCAGCGTTCTTTAATCCAAAAGGCATGACGACATAACAGTATGTCCCCTAAGGTGTAGTGAATGATGTCTTTTCTTGATCTTCTTCTGCCAATTTGATCTGATTATATCCTGAAAATCCATCTATAAATGATAGAGTTTCATAGCCAGTAGTATTATCGATGAGTACATCAATGTGCGGCAATGGAAAATCATCCTTTGGACACGTCCGGTTCAAATCTCGAAAGTCATACAGATTCTGACCTTCCCATCTTTCTTCATAACCGGGACTATGTTGGCCACCCATTGTGGATAGAGGACAACTCTAATAAATTTGGCTTTATGTAACTTATTGACCTCTTCCTTCATTTTCAAAGCTATTTGTGGGTAGAATCGCTTTAACTTATGTTTAACCGGGTTAGCTCCATCCTTTAATGTCAACCTGTGTTCCACTAGTGATGAGTCTAACCGTGGCATATCCTCATAACTCTAGGCGAAAGTGTCCTTATAATCTTTAAGAACTTGTACCATTGCCTTCTCATCCATTTCAGAAAAATTCTTGCTAACGAGGACAATCTTAGGTTCATCTTCAGTCCCTAGATTGATCTCTTTGGTGGGCTTTTCTACGGCAGCTGAAGGTTCATCGAATCTTTTTACTCCACTGGCATATGCCTTAGCTGCGTCCTCGTCATCTTCCTCATTTTCAACAATGGGGTCTTTTTCGTATATCAATTCATACACTCCATATCCTTCATTAACCGACTCATCATCTATACAATTTTCTGGCATCTGAATAGGATTCTCTAATAGCTGAGGGATCATAGAACAAGAAAGGCATTTAAATGCTAAATCCTGGAGGTATCTATCTGGAATTTGTTTACTGTTAGATTTTTTAGAGTTCATAATCTGACTAAGCTACCTAGAACTAGACTCCATAACTTCGCTAGACTCCCTATCCTGACCTAATGAGGACGAAACAGAATGAAAATTATAGGATATAAGCAGAAATACAGGAGAATCCTTCCGAGGGGAGGGGCATAGTAGATTTAGAAGAGAATCTTGACCGAATGACCTGTGCGATGGAGTACAATCGGACAAGTATGAAGTTTTCTCAATGAGGATCTGAGAGAAATTTGTTGTCAAATTGACGTTTTTTTTTTAGAAAAGATGAATTAATCATAAAACAAGAATGAAAGTGAATAGAAGGAGAATGGGATGGAGGAAGCGGCACCAAGCCCAAAAGATTGGGGGGATCATACAGTAGTATGTCCCAGATTAAATGATAAATCATCTCTAGATCGAGAGGAGGTTGAGGGATAAAGTTCCATGGAGACAGAGTGATCATGATAGGCGGAGTCCGTGAAATATCTTCAGTAATGACCTGCGACCAAGTCGGGGTCAGAAGCAGAGTGCGGAATAAGGTATGGAGTGTGAAAATGTGAGAGGGATAAGTCCCCCTCCAAAGAAGATCCGTGGTATAACCAGTTTCATAGGGGTCATCTGGCTCCCCTTCATCTGTTTCCTCAGACAGCAATATTCTTTTATCAAAAATGGCACCAAACCCTTCAATCAGTTCATCTATTTGTGGCGGCCACTTTGGTTATGAAGGATCAAGAAACAGTTTGTTTAATGGAATGTACAGATCCCTTAAGTCAAACCATTTGTACCATTCACACTCAGGATCTTGGAACTTCCTCATTTTTATTGGCCGCAAAGCCTCCAAGGACTGGTACGTGAGCAATTTTGAACAATGTCTGGCCAGATCTCTTCCATATATGTCATAGAGGTCAAAACAGGAAGTGATGACCACTGTGTTGTCATGATTGATCACGGGCCCTTTGACGAAATGTGTGTATAAGGTCTACGTTAAAGGGTCCCGACCTTCTTTGTATGGTGTAGACATTGTCTCTTATATCTTCTGGCCGTCTTCATTTTCTTCCTGCTGAGTAATGTCATGCTTCACTTTTCTTGGCCTATAGTCCAGGCCATTTCAAGGTATCCTTCGGTTATCCTTGAAGGGTGTGGTTTTGCCTTGTAATTGTGTGCCCAGGCCTTTTCCAGGCTGATAACTACCCTTCATCATTATTTTTCATCCAGGGGTACTCTTGCACTTCTCCCGCTTTATGGCATCCAGTAGATAAGGAGTAAGAGTGGCGGCCTTTAAAAGATCAGCCACCGGACGGTAGACCTGTAATACCGACAGAAAAGGTTGTCGGCCAGGTGAAGAAGTTGGCTTGATATTCAAGGAGTGAGCAGCAGTAAGGATTGGCATGCTCGTAACTTTAATGATTTGTCCTTTGTAGGGAAATTTGAAGCACTGATGATTCGTAGAGAGAATCGCCTCGAGGGTTTTAATATAAGGACAACCCAAAATAACATTCAAGGATGGATCGATTTCCAAAATGTGAAATTCGACCTCGACATGACGTACATGGACTAACTCTACTTTTAAATAGTCCATTCCCAGAGGGGAACGGGTGGAGTTATCATAAGCTGTTACAGAGATAGGGCTAGGCAGCCATTTTTCTTTGGATACACCACACAATTCAAGGGTCTTTGGAGGCAGGACATTAATTGAAGCTCCCGTGTTGACCAGACATGCATCTACGGCCTTCTTGCAGATATTGACAATAATACTTAGAGCTATGCTCCTGGCTGCTGCTGGTGTTAGTTCCGATGCATGAAATAAGATAGAGGGCTGATCCTCTTGAGGAACTAGTAGTGCGGCGATCTTCTCCACCGACACGTCTTCGTTGACCGTCACTTTTTGTAGATACTCTATCAGAGCTTCCTGATGGGTCTTCGATCTTTTGATCAACTCAAGCACAGAGATTCGTGTCGGTGTTCTGTCCAGTTGTTTCAGCAGCTCATATTGAGTGCCTGGTGCACTGTCATCGTTATGAACTTCCTCTGGCGACTGTGATGGGCCGTCTCTGACTGTTGATTGAAGAAAGACCTTATTGAAGATCCTCCCACTCCGGAGTGCATGTTCTTTAGTTGTGGAAGGGCCGGGTGATAACTTGAGCACTGCAGGGTTAGTGGATGATGTAGATGGTGCGGAGGTTTGGTATGCGAGTGATGGCGTGGGGTTAGTGGGCGATGGCATGGTACGGATGAGAGGCTTAGATGGTTGGATGGTGGAAGGGTAAGTGGTCGGTGTGGATGAAGTGGGGAATGGTACGCAGAGTAATGGTTTAGATGGTTGTATGATATTTGGGTAAGCGGTGGTGGTAGCAGGTGATGTAGGGAATGGTATGCGGAGTAGTGGTCTAGATGACATGAGGGGTGCGTAATTAGCTTGCGGTAGGTTGTTTGATGGAGGCATGGTGGTGTGGGGGGTAATGAGTTTAAGGAAAGCGGGTGGTGGTGATGGGTTAATGGGTGCGGATGAGTGATATGCGGGTGTTGGTATAGGCGTGATGGTAACGGGTTGTGGTTTAGGTATGTGGAGGATGCGGCGTGGTGGTTGTTCTGCGGTGCTCGGAGTGTGACCCGTTGAATAAATGGAGGAAGAGTCATCTATCTTCCACTGTTGCCCTTGATTAGCCTCAGACCGGCTATTTGTCAAAATAGGGGCAACTTGATTCTGGTTCTGGTGCTCCGGGAGTGGGTTTTGCACTATACCCATGTTTGGAGGCGCCGCTGCCTGCGCCGACGCTCTTGGTTGTTGTTGTTGTGGTCTTCTCGCTTTCAAGGCGGATATATATTTCTTCATTTCTTCCCAATCAATGCCTCAATACTCGTTGAGATCATGAATATAATCTCGAAATTTGAAGCAGGTATCTATGGTGTGTCTAGGTTGTCTGTGGAAATAACAATACCTAGAAGTGTCGACATTTTGGGGCCAAACTGTTTTTTCTCTTGGCAAAACCAAGGCATTGGCTGCCATTAAAGCACTGAAGATATCCGACAAGGATTCTAGAAGGACTGGATATTCTGCCATTTTCGGGCTTATAGGCTTTCTCTGCTGGTTATAATCAGTAGGAGGAGGTATATTATGGTACGCCGGTGGTGCGCGCGGCTTGTACTGTTGTTGTTGTGGGAGCTGGTATTGTAACTGCCGCTGTGGTTGCTGTTGTGGCTGCTATTGTGGCTGCTGGTTTGGCTGCTGAGACCGCTAGTACTGAGGCTGCTGATACTGTGGGTTCGGCTGCTGCTGTCTGTAACCCTGCTGGTTCAAAGGTCTATAGCCTTGTTGATTCGGAGGTCTGTAACCTTGCTGGCTTAGAGGTTGTTGGGATTGATTGTTATTCATGCTACTAACCTGCTCATAGGAGAGCGTGCCTTCAGTGGTTGGACCTGTGCTAGGAGAATTTGACACGGCAGGCTTCCGAGGTGGAGGCCTGCTAGGTCGGTGAGGATCAAAGATACTAGAGAATGTAGCATCCTTGAAAGCGTTCTGACAATAACGCGCTCTTTCATGAAGCTCTGTCATACTGGTCAAGTTGTTCAGGGCGAGGACTAACTTAAACTGAGGTGTAGCATTGAAAATCAACATCTTTACTTGCTCTAACTCAGATAGATGATCTTTTATTTTTTCTGCCATGCCCCTCTATCTATCAGCAAAACTGACGAATTCTTCGTCGGGTTTCATTTTCTCTGCTATCAGGTTAGTAATAGACAGGGAGGGTGTGATTCTATCCTGGTATCGTTGAATGAATTTTCGTGATACGATACCGTAGTCCTCTACTTCGGATGGTTCTAAGGAAAAGAACCATTCGAGGGCTGGTCCCTCCAAGAATTTCCTGAACAAAAATGCCAACGACATCTTGTCGTTTTGTCAGAAAGATGACTCATACATGAATTCTTTCAAATGAGTGAAAGGGTTACTAGTATCATTGTATTTTCGGTACACTGGCATTTCGGAGGGCGGCAAATGGAACACGGGCAGACTTAGCAGGTTAATCTCTGGTGTAGCTTTAACTCCCATCATTTTCTGAAAATTATTGAACTGCTCATCCATACGCTCCATCTTCGCGAGTAGAGCTTGAGTCGTCGGATCGATTGGAGGAAGGGGAGGTGGAGGTACATGATAGGCCTGTTGCCTAGAGTATATAGGACAAGGGGGACAATAGGGTTGAGGTCCGGCATAGCTTCCGCCATGCCCGAGGGCATTTTGGTAAGTAGGCGTCAGCGGCCTAACCGGTTGCCTCGAGGAGGACAATTATGGCCCAGCTGGCCGAGAAGTTGAAACCTGAAGGCCTTCCATGGCCTGGTGGATGAATGAAGCATAATGGGGAGGTGGTTGAGGAATAACAGGGGGAGTCGCAAGATTTGGCTTGGTAGACTGCATGGGCGTCTTCCCCTTCAAGATGGACTGGATTGCCTCGAACTGTCGAGGATCCAGACGGGAGGCAAAAACTCCCAAAACGTTCACTAGATCCGAGGGATCGGAGGATGAGGGATCATTTGGGTTCATACCCCCCTCGAAAATCGGATTAGAAACCGCATGCACATGCGGAGGAAGATCAGAATATTGATCATGAGCACAAGGAAGAGGGGTTTGGTGGTTTCCCTCATATCGAATTGGACAAGAATGGAGATTACGGTGGGCATCAGCATCTCCCCCGCTTTCAAAGTGGTAGTCAGACTCAAGAGGGGCATTAGCATCTCCCTCGTAGTTGACTAGGACATCTGGAGCCATGCTTAAATCTCTACCTGATCTAAGTAGCATGATATTAGATTTTTTCAAAGATTTGCAGACAAGTTGTACAGAGATTAAGCAAACAAGTGGATGTTTAATGTTATTGTAGGATTCCTTGTTGGGTTATTTGGATTCAATTAATCACAAATTCACTCAAGGGATAGGATCCTAGTTTCAGTTCAATTTCCACCGTTATACTCTTGTCTTTCTCTCACAACATTATGAAAATCTAACTAGGACTTCGATTGGTACAACCAGTCCGATGAACAAGGAGGAATACCTTGATTTTGGGGACTTACGGAGGTCTTTAACGCCAACCACTCTAGTCTGATCGAGGGACCGATCTAATCAGAGAGAGGTGAAGACGTCAAGAAGGGTGTTCCTAAGAGAAAAGGGGGGTGTTAGCCCCAATGCGTATGGCCTGTGGCCGGGATGACCTCTAATGCTTATTACGTAATGTGTAGCAGCAAGCATATTAGAAATCTGAGAACTGAAGAAAAAAAAAAACAAGAAACTGCCTGAATCGCATCGCTGTTGATCGACGCTATTCAAACATAACCTTATTTTTCCCGCAGAAGTTCAGACAACAGACAGTAGAGAATTTGGCTTGAAAGGCGTCGAGTACGGACGACGCGTTATGAAACGCGTCGTTGTTCCTAGACGCTTTTTAGGTCGCATAATCAACAATTAAGGAGGAATTTCTGGGTCGATTTCTACTCAGACAAACAAGATGAAAGCAGTAAATAATCGGCTCATGCGATTCTTTTTTATTTCAATTTTTTTTAACAGGATGATTTATCATGTAAACAACAAAACATTCAATCAATCACACATGCTTCTTATCATAATCACAACTCATCAATCAATTAAACGGGGAGGGTAAGATCTTGCCGCAAGGGTGTGCACGTGGTGCACGTGGGAATAACAACTAAACTAAAAACTCATCGATCGGTGAGGGCGTGTCGAGAGATACAGGTGGTGCACCGTGGGTGCCCGATTGATGAAAAGCAAAAACAAAGATTAAAAGATGGCGAGACCAAGTCCCACCGTGATCGCCAAAAAATTATGAGTGGTCAAATTAGGGTGTGTGATTATCATGAAAAATTTATGTTGATTATGTGACAAATAAACCTATTAAAAAAACTAAGTGAATGTGATCGCCAGAAACTTTTAACTAAAAAGTTCCAAAAGAAAAGATTGATCGCCTACCTGTTTTGGAATTAGGAGATGTTGGAGTCCTTGATCCCCCTTCTTCACTGGCTGAAGAAAGATAGTCTTTCTAACTTTGTTCTTGCTTTGAATGCTTATCGGACTTTGAGGATCGTCCATATTTCTTTTCCTTGTTGATTCTCTCCTCTTGATCTTCTTTCGTACTTGTAAACTTTGAAAAAAGTGGAAAGAAAGAGAGAACAATAAAAACTCAAATAGGTGTAGTATCTATCCCAAGAGAAATTTTGATCATGCAACTTAAACAAATGAACTCACTTGTTTGTGGTCTTTGAAACCCCTTAAAGCATGAATTGGAAAATAATACTAGTGAGTGTGTGTTGCATGGAGTGATGTAATGAAATTGTGATGCTAATGTGATGAAAGTATGAGAAAGATGTAGAAATTAATTAAGAACTAAGTTGGATGGTCTCTGGAAAGTCTTGGTCTTGAAAGCTCTTGAAAAGACGAAGAGAAGACGAAGAAAGGATGACGCTTGCTTCAAGACTCCTGGAAGTAGTAGCAACGCTTCGATCATTCAGCGTCTAGACGTCGTCTCAAAGAATCGCTCAAAATTATCACTAATAGTCACTATCATCACTAACTTTTTAATGACCAAGGGATTGGATATTTATAGGCTTAAGTTCGTACATCCGCGGTTATTTAAAGATTAACATGAAGAATTTTGAAGTTAATCTAACTAAGAAATAGATAAATACAGATTAATTCATCATTATCTGTAATTATTTAAAACGCGTCGTCCATGAGAGACGTCTTTTAGCTTAATTAAGATAAAGATAAACATCGGGAAGAAGAGACAAAATCAGCTTATGAAACCTAAATGGCATCGTGTATGGCAGACGTCTTTTAGTTTATTAACAAATTAATTAAAAATCAGATTAATAATCAAAATAAGAATTAAACTCTAAATGGCGTTACACAGGTCGACGTCTTTTAGAATTCTTCATATTTGATTAAAAATCTAAGTTAAAATGAATTTCTTTAATAAACTTAAATTATGTCTGTTTGACCGATATCATTTAGATAATTAATCTAGAAAGATTAATAAAAATTAACTAAGGATTAAATATCAGACTAGTTTGAGACATTATTATATGACATGAAATTTACTCAAAATGATGTCAAAATTAGCGTGTTTACAGCATTCTTTGGTGGCTAATTCTCCATGCTATGATTTGGGCATTGTGGTTGGAGTGCAACAAAAGGATCTTTAGGAGGGAGGCCAAGTCCCCTGAACATGTTTTCTCTTTTGTTTGTTGCCATGTTAAGGAATCGGGGACGCTTTTGTGTAGAGTGGATTCTTCTAATTCCACTATTTCCTTGGTGAGGGTTGAGAGTTGCACCATCTAAGTGCTTTTGTATATGGAGATGTTGATTCTGATCTCCTCCTTTGTATATGCTCTCTTTTCTTTTATAATATACGTGCTACTACCCACTTAAAAAAAAAAAAAAAACTTAGATGAGCTTCCCTTCGAAATTCTCTTATCTTCATGTTTAAAAAAATAATAAAATTCATCAATAATTTTTACATGTTCAAATGGACCACTAAGGATTGTTCCCATCCTCGGAACTTTACTGTTTGATCTTGACGATCAACCTTAATTGTTCAATCGGATTGGTATAAAAAATCAACGTCCAAAGATACTAGAAAATAGTTAAGAAATAGGAAATTCGTTAGATTAGTCCTTAGCGCTAATCTCATCTCCTGGGATTTTAGTTGATCTCCAAACAACGACGCATTTGATTGGACAGTTACAGTTAAGTTTTTCGATCCAATAGATGTTGAAAATTAAATCCATGTCAATGGGTCAGATTCGGATACGGATCATTTCAAATCAAATTCGGATCCACTCTGTCTAGATTTGACCCGGATACGAGTCCAAAAATATAGTAAATATAGTTCGAATCGGATCGGATTTGAACCAAATCGTCAAAAACCTAGATTTTAACCTTCTAATCACTTTCTCTGCCTCGCCTCTGACCCTGCCCAGGCATCGGTGGCCATCACCACAGCTCTAATGGCATGGTCCTCCTCACCGTGCTCCAATTCACTTGCCCCAGGTAATCAGCAATGATGGAGGCAACGGCAATGGTGGCGGAGGTGGAGGTGAGGAGGAGGGTGCTGCCGAAGAAGGGGCGTCGTCGGGGCGAGGAAAAAAAGGAGAGGAGGGTGAAGGCGAGGGAGGGGGTGGATCCCGGCCACCATGACTAGGATTTCGCAGGCAATCAGGATGTTGTGGCAGAGGTGAGCGCTCCATAGCCGACGCCAAATTGGAGCCTAGCCACCAACACTAGGATCTTACGGGCGTACTCGTGTAGGGAACTGGCCCCCAGCGAGGGCTCAGCGGGCCGCGTGGTGGGGAGGAGCGCAGGGCAGTGGATCCCGACGAGGAGGCGGAGGGTGGTGGCCAGGCCCGACTCATTGGCGGTGGATGAGGGGGAGGAGGGGTCCGGGTAAAGGTGGATGACATGTTCGAAGGCAAGGAAGCAGAATGGGGCGCCGGTGAAGTCGACCCACTCTTGTGGTCAGCTCTCTGTCGGTCGCTACCTCTGCTGCGGCCGCGGGTATGGCGGCAAGAATGAACTTCTCCTCGAGAGCAGGGGGGGGATAGGAGGGGCATTGGGGCAGTGGGAAGGGATGCTTCTGGAAGAAGAAGCCTATCTGATCCGAAATATGACTTTTGGGCGCTCTGAGACCTGCCCTGTATGCTTCTCATGCAACCCGAATGCAAAAGGGAACGTGAAAAAGGTGATCCGAGTCCGCTTTTTATTATGGATTTGGGGGGGTCGGATCCCGCTGATCTGTTTAGAGCCCTATATATCTATATATATATATGTATATGATATAGATGTATGCATATAGTGTTATCATACATATGCTCCCATACTTCGTCCTGATCTCTCGATATTTTATTAAGATCTCGCCCAAATCTCTTCTCTCCAACCCCCCTGAGACGAAGCTGAGAACGAAGGTGGCAAAAACCTTGGCTGCCAGGAGACATTACCTCCCAAGGCCTCATCAGCAACCTCATCTGTAAAACCCTTGATGTAAGCTCCCCATAAATTGTATCTTCCTCAAGAACTTGTTCAATGGCAGCATTAACTAAACTGACTGTAAATTATTAAAAATTGCAATCAGTTTTAAACCTGCCATCAAGCTCTCCCACCCCTGTGACTGGTCCATAGACTCTTAGTTTGGTTCAATCTGCATGGTCTTCCATCAAGCTGGTCATCATTTCTATCTCCTTTCCTAAAAATGAGCACCATAGGTTTTTAGCCATCGTCTCACAACACTCATGCCACCACCATCTGTAGTGCTCAAAAGTGTGTCATGCTTTCATTAGAATTTAATGTTAACATAATAGACAAGAGTGTGTGATCGCCAGAAACCAAGGGTTTCGAAAGAAAAGTGATCGCTACTTACCTTGTGGATTTAGGAGAATTGGCGGTCCTTTTGTTTCCTCCTCCTCGGCCGGCCGAAGAAGAAGAGCCTCCTTTTTCTTCTTTACTCTTTTTTTTGTTGTTTTTCTTCTTTCTTCAAGTCTTTTAAACCTTGCAAAATAGTCAAACAAAGAAAAGGAAAAGATGGTTAGAGCTAATGGTAAAGTGTAATATCTATTCTAACAAACAATCTAAACATGAAATTTAACTAGAAAACTCACTTGTTTTGTGATCTTTTTTAAACCCCTAATCATAGGAATATGGGAAAAGATGTGGTGAGTGTGTGAAGCATGGATGTGATGATATAAAAATCTAATAAAACGATGATGAGAACAGTGATGAAACTTTATTAAACTATGAGAGTTAGAAGGGAGGAAAAGGATGAGGATGGTTGGCCCCTTCATAGCCTTGGTTCTTCAATGCTTCAATAGAAGAAGGAAGAAGAGGAAGAAGAAGCTTCAATGGCTGTCCACGTTCTTCACTAAGAGAGCCTTCCTCCACCTTGATAGAAGCTTCAAAATCTCTAATTGCCAACCTTCTTTGAAGGCCAAGGGGTATAAGTATATATAAGGGTTGATTTGAAGACAATGTGGCCTTCAATGGCCTCTACCATGGATCCGGATTGCCATGGATAGACTTTAAGAGTTAGAAGTCTTTCTAACCATGGGAACCATATAATCTCGGTCAAAGCACGCTTATCAAGAAATCCTCTAAATCGTGTTGTCCATTAGCGACGCCATTTAGATAATTAGAGGGGCCAAAATAGAAAGAAAATCCGGAAGGAAAGTGTAAAAAATTAGAAAACTTAAAAGGCGTCGTCCATCAATGACGCCATTTAGATAATTAGGCAATTAACTCAAATTTAAATGGGAAATCGAGACGGATTAAGAAACCTAAATGACGTCGTCCATGGGCGACGTCATTTAGTTAAATCTATATGGATTTAAGAATTTAATTCCGAATTGACTTCGGCTAGAAATCTAAATAACGTTGGTCACGGTCGACGTCAATCAACGAATTTTGACAAAAATCAATAAAAAATATTTAATGATTAAAAATCAGACCATTTCGGAGCATTATAGTTGTGACATGAAATTTACTCAGTGTGAGGTCAAAATTAGCGTGTCTACACCATCTCTCATGCTACATCGACTCACAACTTTACCCTATCAGGGACCTCCATCTTTGACATATACCCTGCCAGCATTGCGCAAAGCCCCAATGATGAGCAAAAGGGGAAACATAAAGCATGTCACATTCTCCATAGAAACAAGGGCAAGTTGTTGGTGGCCCTTAGCGAAGTCTTAGGGGGGTTGAAGGGAAGAAATCTCAGTAAAATCTTGGGAGATCGGGACATATATGTATGATATAAATCATATATACATAAATATGACAGAATGATACACATATACATATATATCATATCTACATGAAATATCATATATATATATATATATATATATATATGCATAAGTTTAATCAAGAAAAATCCAAGAATGCCCAAGAATGTTTGAGATCTCGTGAGATTTTCCCAGATTGCACTAGATTGTTGTTATAGGCAGTTTTGGGGCATCATTTCTTGGAAGCTCGCTGAAATTGAGAATCTCGCATGATTGCATTCCGTGCCCCTAGTGTCATTTAGAGCTCTTTCATTCACTTACATCACCTGTCCTATCTTCTCTGCCAACCTAATGATGGTGGGCTTTCTCCATAGATAGAAATGGGATCCCTAAATTTCTCCCTGTCATGGAAAAGCTCTCCGTGGAATCCTCCACCAGAATACTTGCTTAACGTCCCCCCCCCCCCCCCCCCCCCCCCCCCCCCCCCAATCTCATGATGTGAATGTCTTCTTCCTTAATTTTAGGAATTTTTTTCACATGGGCTCTTCCAATTTCCATTAATTAGATGGTTACACACATTGGATATTTCGTTTTTATGGCTCCTTCCTGCTTTAAATTTATCCCTTCGCTGCCTAGAGAATTTTTTTCACCATTCCCTCCATCCTTCTCTCCATTCCCACTTTAAATTGATAACTAAATAGTCTCTTAAATTCATTAAGAGAGCATTAAGAGACTTGTTATATCATTCCCTCCCTCTCTCTTCCCGGCATTCCCTTTTTATATGCTAGGTTGTTCCATCCCTATCTCCACCCTCTCTTCACAATTTATAGCCATTTCTCCTCCTTCCTCCCTCTTCCTCCACTTATGTGTAACCTATTCCAAGGAGCAGCACCATGGTGACAGCGCTCTAGTCCTCCTTCTCTCAAGCCCTCTTTTTGTTCTCGCTCATTTAATTTTGTTAAAGTATTATTTCTTCTTCTATCATGTTAATCAATATGAAATTTGTGTAGACTCTACATAACTTATCACCCTTTTCCCTCTTTATTTTCTATTCATATTTTGTTTAGTTTTCTATGATTCTTTATTAGAAATTAGAATATATGGAATAAATTATTTTACATATTTCTTATAAAATAATCTAAAGATTCTAATATTGCGTTAAAGAAATCAATGATAGATGATTTTGCCCTTATGAAACAACATCCAACATTGTTAAAATAATATTTTATTTTATAATATATTTTGTAGTATTTTTTAAATAAATTTAAAATATATTATAAACTTGTATTGCCCACCCCACTCCCACCACCCCCCCAAAAATAAAAATCCTGGGTCTGCCCCTGGCTCCATGCACATCATACAAGGTGCCTTTGCCATAGTAGCCCCCATCTCTAGGTGCCAAGGCTCCATAGACATCACCAGGCCTCCCAACTCCCAAGCCTGAGGACCTCTTCCTCCACCCTTACCTGGGCTTCAAACAAGAGAACATGTCAATCCTGCCCTCCAAACCGTCCACCCTCTTTCCCATAAAGCCTTCCATTTCTTGTAGTCCCCTTTCACCTCTGAAAGAGTGACAA
Source organism: Zantedeschia hybrid cultivar (assembly GCA_030544215.1). Classification (NCBI taxonomy): domain Eukaryota; kingdom Viridiplantae; phylum Streptophyta; class Magnoliopsida; order Alismatales; family Araceae; genus Zantedeschia; species Zantedeschia hybrid cultivar. Next base: position 3,921,740 of record JARZZO010000013.1, on the reverse strand, counting down.
ACAAAGAGACCATGTGCTTTCACCTTCTTGACCAATGTCATCTGTCTTCCCCATACTGATGGACACCCTAGTCATAGGGTGTACTCAGTGCACGAGGCTCCCACCATTTATGGAGTCTGGGGAAGGGACGATGTACGCATCCTTACCCCTGCTAAGCGGAGAGGCTGTTTCCTTAGTTCGAACCCGTGACCTCCAGGTCACAAACGGGGCAACTTAACCGTTGCTCCAGGCCCGCCTTCACACCCTAGTCATAACAAGGAATTAAAAATTGAAATTTGGAACCAGACTGGTCCCGGCAAGCTCCAATTCCCATTTTGTTTCTAGTCCTAGTTTTTGGCAGGAACTGGCCAGTTCTTGGTGATTCCTCAACTGGACCAGTTTTGATCCTTTTCAATTGATGCAGACGGTTTTTAGCTCCGTGCTGCAGGCCTGTCAGTATATTCCCAGGAGAGATGCCCCTCCACCTTGCATAGCCTGCAGGCTATAAGACTTGCGCATTGCTCTATCCAGTGCATGAAGTTAAAAACCAGCTGAACTGGTTGAGTAGTTCAGAATTGGATCAGAACTGGTGTGGTTCCAATGGTGAGGAATCACCAAGAACTGGCCAGTACCTTCTTAAACTGGGACTGAAACTGGAATCGGAACCAGAACCAGCCAGGACCAGTCCAGTTCCACATTCTGATGTTATGTCCTTGACACAAAGGCCTTTTCCATAGCACCGCATTGAAACCTCTGAGCCAATTCTGTTAATGGCTTTCTTCATGGCATGAGATTTCGTCCTGTCACCTTCTTTTCCCCATCCTGCTTGTTCCAGCTTTTCTATTCCTCTGCTCCAGCCCCCCTTGTTTCCCTCTCAGAAAGTTACTTGCGCTGTGAAGTTAAACGTCTAGAAACTCTTGTTGATACCTGAAGGTTTACTGATCAGGTTAGTTGTTAGGTTTGACTCCCTAAAATTGGGTTAGAATGGTCAAATCTCCATGGAGAGTTTTGAATAAAAATAAGCAGTAAGGGGGTATATCCATTTCAGCTATGGGGACAATCAAGTGAGCTTTTTTCTTTGCAGGTTTACTATTACTATGATTAAGATGTTCAAAATCTGAATTCTTTTTTATTTCTAGGAGAGTTATGTATGGACATATACAGATGCCTGTCTATCGTGGAGTAGCAAGAAGCCAGTGACTCTGTATTTCTTGTTGTTTCCTTCTTTTCTGTGTCTTCAGAAAGAAATTTTTACACACAAAAAGAAATTATTTGGTCTGTATTTGAAATTGGATATTGTGTTGTTATCTGCATTTGTTTATAGCTCAGTTCTTGACTCCTTTTGTCAAACAGTTGAGAAAAGAGGGAAGGAGAAATGAGTATGAGCGACACAAGCTGCAAGCATTGAATCAGCGCCAGAAACTGGTATCCTTCTCATGACCCTCTCAATTGGCACTTTGTCTTTACATCCATGAGGGTTCTAAGTAGGTACCCTGCGTATCTTCTTCCAATTTGACTTTTTTGACACAAAGCTTCATTTATATCTATAGCTCTGATTTCTACGGAAGGAATGTTGCTTGATATTTCTTTGTCTTCTGATGAATATTCCTAAAGAAAAGTGGAAGCTTATATTTATTATTCGAGGAAACAGACTTTGCGTCCGAACTGCCTGCTTATAGCGTATTACTACATACCAAAGAAAATTATAGTAATAGATAGCCTGACATGCAATCTGCTTACAAGTGTATCATATATGCAAGGACAGTCGCTAGATACAGAATCACAAATTGGGAGTTAAAGAACAGCTGTTCACATGTTTGAGGAGTCTATGATTAAATCTAGTCTTAGACAAATATTTGATCGGAAGAGTATTCATAACAGAGTGCAACAATTAGCATCTAATATGCACCTCTTGTTAATTGTTGTAGAATAAAAACTCAACATTGGATATGTTTTATGGATATGAATAATCTGCCGGTGCATGCCATCTGTTTCGTTTTCAAATTATACGACAGCTGTTGTAGCCTAAAGTTTTGGAGGCACTCTTGTATAGGTTCTTCAAAGGAAAACAGAGGAGGCTGCAATGGCTACCAAGAGGTTGAAGGAGCTATTAGAGAGTCGTAAGACCTCCTTGCGTGAGAGTCCAGGTAAATGTTTATTACTGCATCCTCCTTATTCAGCGATAAAGCTTCTCTAAGATTTAACCTCCTCTCTCCAGGGATTGCAAATGGAAATTCTCAGGGTAGTCAGGTATTGAGATCATGTCTAATCATAGTTTTGAATGAAACTTCCCACTTGTGTTTACTAGAGGAGCTCAATAAATGATATGTTTCTAACTTTAAATGAAATAACAGAACAATGAGAAATCCTTACAGCAGTGGTTAGATCATGAACTTGAGGTCATGGTGAATGTCCATGAAGTTCGTTCTGAATATGAGAAACAGAAACAAGTGTATGTATAACAAATTAAAAGTGAGTTCCTTGGATCAGTAACATTCAAATGCCTGATATGCCTATTTTTTTCCCCTTTAGACGAGCTGCTTTAGCTGAAGAGCTAGCCACGTTGAAGCAAGGGGAGGACATGATTTCAAAGGGTCTTAGTCCTCCAAGAGGCAAAAATGGATGTTCAAGGTAAATACTCCAGATGGTCTTTCTCTAAAATTTTCAGCAGAATTTGCATATTGTTGTAATTGAAAATTTTAATGTGCAAACTAGTTAAAGCTGGTTATCCCTCTTCGTTACTTCTTAGGGTATCCTCCATGTCACCAAATGCAAGGCTAGCAAGAATAGGATCACTTGAGAACATGGTGAACGTTTCTTCCAATGCTCTTTTAGCAATGGCATCACAGCTTTCAGAGGCTGAGGAGCGTGAACGTGCATTCACTGGTCGTGGGCGATGGAATCAACTGCGATCAATGGCAGATGCCAAGAATTTGCTTCAGTACTTGTTTAGCATTGCTGCAGATGCAAGGTACAACTTTTGATGCAAATTTCTTAACAATTTTTGGTAGTATTTTTCATTATCTTTGGCTTGCTGTTATTTTTTATTCTTCTGAAAGATTTAACTTTGATTTTTTCCCCTTCTGTACCAGAAATTGTATCCAACAATACATATTCACAATTCAAATGGCGTTGTGTTAGAGTAGGCATTTTTTTCCACCCCTACTGAAAACAGACATAAATGTGTCACAAACCATGGACAGGAAGCAGTTTGAAAACTGACTAGTCCAGGGATAGGAGAAAAACTTTATCCTCCACTTTGAATGGATTACAGATATGGAATGGTCTCGAAGCCTTTACGCAATGAGTTTCATGGGTGGAATGTGTAAACTTTAGTCTGTATGTATATATCGTGATCAACGAGTCCAAGAAAATTTCTCAGACTTTATTTTATTTCTATAAATTGTCAGTGAAACTTTTATTTGTTGCAGAAATTTAGAGTAACCTACTAATACAGCCACTCAAATTCTGGATCTTGGTTACATTTGTGCTCTTCGTAACCGTGTTGAAAACATGACTAGGTTTCATAATTTTTATCCATGACTATATGCATAGTTACATTTGTGGAAGCAGGTGAAGATAATGCTACCCTGAGTTTTGGTTTGGTGGTTTGGTTTAGTAACATACTATCAAAGCCAATTCACTTGTTTGGGTTTCCCCTCATTTGGCCTCACAGTTTCAGTACATTCGTCATAAGGGGGGATGTTGGCGGTAGCTGTTCAGTCCCACACCATGTATTTACAGAATCACAAGCATCTCCATGCCTATATTAGTTCGGTAACATGGTCAGCAGTTTAGTTCAGTAACATGGTCCCCCTTCCCTCCTTTGCCATTTGCTGTATGACTTCAGCTGGGTTTGTCGGGGTGAGGGGGGAAGCTGTTTTTTCTCACCCTGGGTATTCACAATCACTCAATGCCTATATTAGTTGTGGGTCTTTCTACCCAGTAACTTGAGTTTTGAGTTGATGGTTCAGTTTAGTAACAGCTAGTGTAAATTATGATGCTAATCATTAGGAGATTGATTGACATTTAGAGCAGCTTGGGGTGGAGAAGCAATAAGCAAGCTTACACTTTACTATATGGACAATTCCTTTTTTAATTCACACCAAGTTTTCAGGTTGTTTTTTAGGTTATAAGAAACAAAACCCATTCTCTATTAATTATTTTCATATTTTCAGTCTATATTTTAATCATGCTGATTTGATCATATTCAAATCAGTTTTGGCTTTTGCAATGACATATTGTGAAATCTGGTTTGTGCTCGCACAGGTGTCAGCTAAGGGAGAAGGAAATCGAGATCAAGGAGTATAAAGAGCAACTGAATGAGCTTGTTGGTCTACTCCGACATAGTGAAGCACGGAGAATAGAAATTGAGAAACAGCAAAAACTAAGAGAACAAGCTGTTGCCATTGCTATGGCCACGCCAGCCATGGTGAGTAATCCAATAGACAAGTGAGAAATGCAATCTATAGGAGTCTTTTATGATATTATAGTCGCCATCTTCTTCTCCCTGCAGTGTCAACATTGTGGCTATGCAGCCCACTTTGTGACCAAGTTCTATCAGCCAAGTTTAGATTGCAGCCTAGGACATAAATAGATAATCTTCTTATCTTGCACCTGAATAACTTTGATTCTCCGAGCATATATGTTATGAGGCGAATCATTTCATGAATATGCTATGGATGTACACAGAATTTCATGAGAATTGCATTATATGAATTATCTGAATCTGAGTTCCATTATTCTAGAAGTATATAATTCCATTTGCCAGAAGCAAGAACAGTATGGGCTTCCCAGTGCTGCTTGTATTTTTATATTTGGTTATTTATTTCAGAACGGATGATTATTTAAAACTGCAAGAAGGGTGGAAATCAGGCTCAGATTCAATTATTTCAGGTTCTATTTGCCTATGGTCCTGTATTAGGAAATTTAAAATAAAAATGTTAAAATGGCAGTTTCAAGTGAGAACTTCCAAACATGTTAACTCAGCTATTTTTGTTCACAAAATGTCAACTTTCTTTGGTTAATTAGCAAGGATTTCACATGTTTCATTTAATGCATGTATTTGTATTGTACTTCCTATGCCAAATCATTTCTAGCTATGAAACAACATAGAAGGGGATCCTTCCTACTGATAATGCAAAGATCAATGGATATCATATAGAAAAAGAAAAGATAGGTCCCACCTTTGTCACTTAATGATCTTCTTGATCTTGTGGGAATAGCAGTGAAATAATTTGGTGCTGGTGGCAGGGAATGGTAGGTGTTGGAGGTTTACTACTTACCAAACAAAACATTACATTCTCATGGGTGTCAGTTGTCAGAGTTGATTAGATACATGATTGTAGGCATTGGTGGTTTCTGATGCTCTGAAAGTTGTCAATGTACAGGTTGACTTTTTCTAAGCTGTTACAATTCCTTTTTACTTGCACCATCTACTTCAAGCACAAGAGCAGCCTTAAACTAAAAGCTTATCAATCTTTAAAAACACTGGCCTGGTGGCAAATGTTAAAATTGTCGGTAATGGTTTTTGATATCTACAGGGAAACTCACATAATTCATCTAAACATGGTGTGGATGACACTGGTGCACCGTTGTCTCCAGTACCGTTACCAGCCCAGAAACAACTAAAATACACACCTGGCATTGCAAATGGTCCAAGCAGGGAGAGTGCCGCATTCATGAACCAGCCACGAAAGGTTTGTTTCTTCATTCAACATTATGCACCTGTTTACTTTATACACTGACACCAGATGTTTCATGACTGTAGAAGATGCCAGTTGGGCAATTGTCCATGGGAAAGAAGTTGGCAATAGTGGGGCAAGCAGGGAAGCTGTGGAGGTGGAAGAGGAGTCACCATCAATGGCTATTAGAGTTCAAGTGGAAGTGGCAAAAGCCATGGAGATTGTCTGAACTGATCAGACATAGTGATGAAACAATCATTAGGGCCAGACCTCGGCCACATCGCCTTCCTGAAATTATGTAATACTGCCATATTCTGTTTTCACAGAATCAGTTCCCTCCCCACATAGGCAACTCTTTAGTGGAGGCTAACATGGAGAGAAGATGCAAGTAAGCTGGTTCATACTTGTGCTGAGTTTCCATGTTGCGTGTTTATGTGATTTTCCACTTTAGTACATTGTGCATCTTGGATACATCAATGCTCATATGTAGAAAACTGTTACAAGTTTACATTCCCTTGTCCATGGTTGCAGGTTTGCAAAGAGGCTGTTATGTGAATATCAACATTTTTGATGTATAGACAGAATGTTGGGCCAGATAGGTCTGTTGGGGGGCCTCCAATTCACATCCATTAGGCACAAGCATCAGTTATTAGGATGCAGATGCTTCATACGCAGACCGCGGTAAAGGAGTTGTGCATTAAGTAACCTATGGTGCTGGTGCTTTGAGAGGGTAATCACGTGTGAATGTGATAAGAGTATACAATTTTCCTTTTGTTTTTTATTATTTTGTGATCACAAAAAAAAAAAACACACACACCAAGGTTTCCTATAGTTGATGGTTTTGATAATGTCCCCTGTAATATTTCTTGTAATTGTTTATTTTTCTCTTTTTGGTGTAAAGCTTGATTGTTCTTCCTTGTATTGAGTTGGGTTGTTGTAATCAGCCAACAAGAAGGTGCAAGACTTCCCTTTCCCTTTCTTTTATAAATGACGTTGGTGAGGATACAATTTTCCTTTGTTTCACCATTATGTGAATAAAGAAAAGGAGGATGTTCATGAATAAGCATGTAAAAAAACCTTAAAAAATGCAGTTTCCTGCATTCAGTTGCTCTCGAGGAGTGCCATATAGAGATTTTCTTTAGCCTCACTTTGTTTGTGGAATAAGTCCTGAATAGGATGTTTTATTCTCCTAAAATCTTTTAACCCACTTTGGTGGAGGGGAGTGCTTAACCTAGGATGCTATGAGTTATACCAGGGGTTAAGCGGAATAATATGGGTATTTTGAACTCTTTATTCTCTTCTTTATTCTACTTATTCCTACCAAATCACTTGGAATAGCACAGTGCAATCTTACCTATTCTGGGTGGAATACCAACAATTTATCAAATCAAAATACCTCTTATTCTGAGTTAAGAAATCCCAGAACTTTATTCTGATTTAAGTTATTCTGCAAACAAAGTGAGCCTAAGGGGTTTTTTATATATCCCCCAGAAGATTGCCGTATTTGTGTGTATACTCCTGACACCTACATATTATCATAAATATCTCTGAAATCTTCAGAAAGATTGCATATATAATCCTCCGCATAAGATATCATGAACTCCAATGGAGTTTGCCAAATAAAATAGATATTCTTTCATATATACCCATAAATTCATCAGAACTTTGCATATACACTCCTGACTTCATCAGAATTTACAAAATCTTGCCTGGTATATTCTGTTGAAGTTCACAATATTTTTGACGGAGGGGTATAACTTCAATCTTTTTGAAGATCGTTGGGGTATTTTTAACAATATGCATGACAATAATTTGGTGAAGATTATCGGCTGAAGAATCCCATGGCAATCAAAGGGAGTTCGACTGCGACGATTTGCAATTTTTTATGGATTTTTTACCTTTTAGTTCCTCTAATCTACTTAACTTTAGAAAAATCCTCTGTAATCTCTATATTTAGTAAGACTCTATAATGTTCTTTTCTTCAGAAAAGATTTTTCTAAAGTATTCGGGGCCTTTTTCAAATTTTCTGAGGTGTTTATCAAATAACTCAAGATTTTGAGAAATTAACAGTAAGAATGAGAGGACTTACTACGAAATGAAATTGTTTGTAGAAGTTGAAAACTAAAAGATGCATATTTATTTTCAGGGGATTGGCACTTATGTTATCTATATATTTATGAACGCTCTCTGACCGATTTTCTTTTTCCATTCTGCCCCGTCTGTGCACTCAGAATGGGCTATGAAGAGAGTTTGATCCCTCCCAATTCATGATGGGTAGCTCTTCCAAGATTCTCTCCTAAAACTTCTTGACAAGAAATTATGTTGAAACTGCTATTCATTGTTATTCAGAAAAAGGAAAGCTATTATATGAAACTATTATATATGGGCCATCAGAAGAGTGATGCACGTTTCTAGACAACAACAAATCCTGTCCCTCAATCTTGGATCAAGCGTAGTGACATGCAAGTTCCATATAACTGTCTCAGAATGGCCAAAATTGTTTGTGGAAGGCTTGTCCCAAATGAATATGTAATTGGTGCATTTGTAACCTAGTTGTGTTACATATATAAGATGGAAGCTAGGGCATGTTTGGTCTCCCTTTCAGATGGAAGCACCTTTGGACCCGTGCAATCCTTAATAATGGAAACCAATGTTCTCTAGAGTTGAGGGGATTATGAGTCTCAGAAGAGCACCATTTTGTGTCAGAAGTGGGAACCTACTCCAAGGTCCTCTTCTACTTCTTCCTTGCCATTTCTTCTACCCTTCCTCTCATACCTCTATATGCGAGTGAGCAGTGGGGGTACTGGGATGGGTATGCATGTGCACATGCACGTGCACCTCACCATGACCACCCTTCATCATCCCTTAGCTTGTAGCATGTTGTCGATACAATGATTGTGAAAATCTCTATTATGGCCTGAAGAAGAGCAACATCTTGGGTATGGACAGGCCATATGCCTATGTTCTCTTATCCTTCTTTAACAACTGCAAGCTTTGGGAATGATGCAGTGCACTTTAGCGCCACCCCCCAAGTTGAAGAAGTTACATGTCAACTCAAATCAACACATAAGAATTATGTCAAAGAGAGTAGAAGAAGAAAGAAATGTGGGTTCAAGTGGGTTGTAACTTGTAGCTATGATGCTTTGGGAAGGGGCATTGGGCCAGATTATGCACGGGTTCACTGGTTTGTAGTGCACAATGTAAGTGCACAGGAACAATGTTCGGTTAAGTAGCTAATGACTTGGCTAGCTTCACCTTCTACACTTTTTACCACTTTTATCACATGTTTTATGAATGCTTCGTGATCACCACCCTTCTTGATTGGAAAGGGGAAAGGAAACATGAAATGGTGAAAACAAAACCAGAAATGCCTTAAAGATGTGGGTTCTGCAAGCATAGTGCTGGTGTTAATTTCACAGCTAGTTGATCTTCCTTTTGGTTCCTCAATGGTATATCTCATAGGTCAAATAGAGAGAAATGATTAGAATGATATCGTGCATAAAATTCATTCTTCAAGATAGTGGGCATGAAATTTTATGGTCAATGCACTCCTTGTTGAAATTTTGTGGTTAGAAGAGTGGCTCTTCTTTCAACTTGAAATTTTGTGGTTAGAAGAGTGACTCTTGTTTCAACAAACAACAATAGATCTTTCGCTCCTACATATGGGATCATGCACAGTGAAATATAAGTTCCATGTACCATTAACTAACTTAGAATGGACGAGACATTATAATTATTTTCTAAAATTGTCTATGGGATCATGCACAGTGAAATATAAGTTCCATGTACCATTAACTATCTTAGAATGGACGAGACATTATAATTATTTTCTAAAATTGTCTATGGAAGATTTATTTCAAGTAAATATCTCTTACGGTTGGTGTAACGGCTCATCTTTTACAAATCTTCGGCAGGTGCACAAGAGCAAAAATAAAATAATAAGGAACATAATGTAAAAGAACAACTTGCAGATCATGTCTATCATACAACAGAAATATAAGTATTTTTACATATCCCAAATAATTAAATAAAGTGGCCATACTTGATAGTTTTCTTTTTCTGAATTGGAACCATCTTTTCTTTTCTGCATCTTCTATTGCAAATCTCTTTAAAATATATTAAATAGTTTTTATGAGAATCCATAAATTGAATTCTCAATAAAGATCATTTACATCCTTACTGATATCCCACAAATATGCACACACCTTCTAGTTCCTTAATTAAACCCAGACTAGAATTATAAGTTTTATTCTTCAATTGTTAACCTTTTTAACTTATCCAATACTCTATTCATAGATGCAAGTGACTTTCATTGAACTAATATGAAATCTATGAATCATAAAAATAAGGTGAACCCGAAACATAATATGCAACATAGTAATAATAGTCATACATTTTCATACGTTCATTTCTTTCAATAGTACGTTATATTAGTATAGAAAATATAAAGGCACTCATTGTAATCATTAATGTAAGGTCTTATGATTGAGTCGTTCATTTATTAATCATTCACTTGATTGGTCGTTTTCTCATAATCATCATACGATCAATCGTAAAATTTATTAATCTTTTAGAAGTTGTGAGTTCATATGGTGACTCATCGTTTTGACTAGAAGTGACAGAGATAACCATGAACTAATAGTTGTAACGATGAATAGGTCGTTCTTCCTACGCACTTACTACCCTTCAAACTACCCATCACAGTAAGTCTCCGACAACTTACTGAGGAGGCTGTAAAAGGACTAAGCCAGGTCTGCAGTGTACGCACTCTCTCTCACTACAACGTCCATATCCCAGCCTATGAGTGTACTCAAGTAGGAATTCCGTCATCTGACTAGCCAAGGTCCCAAACCTAGATTTTAAAGTCGTAACCAAAGAAGGAATACTCTGTTCCTTGGCACACATCGTTGCGGAGCTTTCTGTACGTCCCCTTATCTCCGAGAGACTCACCCTCTCTCTCTCTCTCTTTCCCTTCCCCTATCCCCTATTGTTACCACCTTCCCAGCCCCCCTGCCCCCCCTTTTATAAAGGTGGGCAACGGGGTGTGAGACGGTGGGGGAGGTCTCCCCCCCCCCCCCAACCCTCCCTTATAGGGGGGTGGTGCCCCATTGGGCCTGGTTAAGAGGTCCCTATTTGGGCCTATACTTTAGGCCCATTTAGGCCTTTAATTTGGCCCATTAGGGCCTTTAAATAGAGCCCATTATACCCTATAATTAGGGTCCATTAGGCCCATTAAATGGAGCCCATTAACTGTTGGGATCCGAGCGGGACGCGAAGAACGCAGCGGATCGAAATCTGATTACCGTGTGCGGATTCGAATCCGCTTCCGTCTCGGTTCCGTCGAGGCGATGCTGCGAGCCGCACAAGCGTCCGGCCTCCAACGGTATCTACGCGATCTTCTGCGGTGGTTCGTCCTCGATCCCTCGTCCGTATCAGCTCGCTCGCTGAAGATCCGTCGCCGCAACGATTGCTGAAATCCCGCCGACCGGAATTCCCGACTTTCAGGAATCACACGCGGCGGGGACGGTGACGATCCCGGCGCCTCGAACGGGGCGCCCAGAGGAGGAGAGAAAAAGGGGGGATGACGGCCAGCAAGGGGAAATCCTGGAGCTTGGCCCAGGGTTTGTCAACAGCGCGTATATATATTAAGTCGGCGCGACTTTTCACAAAAGTCCCCGAGTTAATATAAATCCCACTTATGTACCACCGACTGAGAATCTTATTGCGTATGACCCTCTAGGCCCATTTACCAATCCGGTTTTCAGCCCGTTAAGTCCAATAACTAGTTATTGACTTATTGTAATTAATTAATATCTAGATATTAACTAATTACTTAACCGAATTAACATCGCATGTAAATTCGGTCGAACTTCTGATCAAGTTGGGTGCCAAGCAACACCGCATGATCCCAGAAGGCAATGGGGTTCAGCAACCCACTCATGGAACCTGTCCGTCCACAGTTACCACATGGCTATAATCCTTCGTTTGCACAATGCTCTCGAGTTAACCTAGGGTATGGTCAACTGTCAAACCCTAGATAGTCAACTCACTTGAATCAGACTCCGCTGTACAATATCCGAAAACCACTTTTCTGATATTGTTTCTGCTCTGGCCAGAGACTCATGCGGATCTATTCTAGAGCATTCTCTCTCCAGTTACCTGAGAGCGAACGATCTTATATTGAACACACAATCACCTTCGAAGGTCTTCCGCTGGACCCGATCCTTGACTATTAGAGATCCCGTGGATAGGGATTCGTAGGTCAAGGCCAAAGTCTAGAAGTCCACCGACAAGGTGTCTTTGGTGTCTCAAGTCCAAGGATCAACCACGCCACTGTGACGATGAATCAAGCCGATTGACAGTCAGGTAAATTGCCATTCGGCGATTCATGTCGGATCAGTTCAGTGAACTCATTCCCCAATGAGCACCTACAGATTTACTATTGTGTCTCCACACTAGTAACTAACGAGATCAGTCACCCTCATCATATGAGCTGGAATAACATGTACTAGTCTAACCGGATGTTTGATGTCCTTCTCAAACATCCTACGACTATGAACAATTGAGAATATGTGTTTATAAGTCATTAGTCTCATTATTATGATCTCATCATAATCTGATGACCATTGCACATATTCATGGACTTCATTATGCGCAAATATAAATATGCCAATCTACATAATGAATTTAATGCCATTTATTAGTGAACCAGATTGAAATAGGTGCCTTATGATTGGCTTAGAGGACACCTATATCCATCAATATCCCACTTGGACTCAAGTCAATCACCTTCGCATTTGATCTCCATCAAATCTAGGTAATGCTCACAAAAAGTCTGTGACTAAGATTTGGTCAGGGATCTGCTAAATTATCTATAAATAGAATATTTTCCATTACGTTATTTCCTCTTTATCCTTTGTCTCTGAACCTGTGAAAAAACCTCAGAATGTTCTGCAACTTCTGAAGAGACCATGGCTCGATCACATAATTTATTGCTCCCACTGTTGTCCTACAACGATAGGATAGTATTAGAGACCTTTTAAAACTACATCTAGTTCAGAGATGAACTTTTTCATCCATATTGTTCTAATAACAGTATCATTTATTTATGTCGTCACCTTAATATCGAAGTCTGGATTGGAACCATTCCAATCCATTGCTTTCTACTAGAAGGTTGAATCCATTATTTGTCTTGAAATTTAAGTCAGTATGAACTCATAATTTCAAATCATCATCTCCATATATGTGAATGCATCCTTAGCACTTCTTATACGCTTAATGATGCATTTCACGCCTGTATCCTTTAAGAAATCTTTTCTTTAAAGGAATAAATTCTATATCTCAACAAATGAGATTTGTTATGAAATTTATGCCAAACATTTTGACATACAGGTCAATATAATATCCCTACTGATCTATCTTAATAGATTCGTATTTCCAATACGTGGAATATTATAACTAAATCTATTATGGAGGAAACCATGGTTAACAATACTTTCATTAATAGTAACATCCCGAAGTCATTCTCAATGACTTTGATGTTATTATCATAAAACATTACTAAAGCAACCGTACTCCCACTGTTCTCTTTGAACACACACAATCCGTGATCATTCTTAATGATCACGTAATATTTGACAATTAAGTTAAAAACTTTTATTACAACTTTGGGAAGTTTTAGTTTGATTCAAAATAATCTTTTGAAATCATAACTTGTTTCATGGACATTTTAAAAGCTTTAAAGGTGTATCATATACATTTTTACCTCAATCACATTGAGTGGACGCTTTTAATATCCAACTGTCATCATCTCATGGTTGGCAGTATAGATAAGTAGAATTATAATAAACTTATCAATCTCAAAGTTGTAATGACAGAAAGCATCATTATCATAGATTTTAGTTCATAATCTATTTTGAGCTCCTCTCATCTCGCTAAATTAGATATGTCAAACATATCCTTCTAGTCACTGAGAGAATCTCAAAAATCTACGAAGTTCTCTAATGTGTGTCATGAGTGGTTCCAAACAACTAAAGATTATCTAATAATCTTATGTTAACTTGTGAATTTAGAACATCTTCTAGTTTTATCAGCTCCCACTGTCTTCTTTGAGGACATATTCCTCTTCACATAAGACAACTTTCAGGACGACAATTATTTTATTATCGTATGGCAAATAACTGTAATGTCCAAACTCTTTAGACATTCACAAATTCACATCACGATAATACCTGACTTTTAAATCAGGTTTGTTCATAATTCACATCTCATATGAATTATTTGGTTTCCATATCTTATATAGACACACACTGACTGATTTGGAACCATCTTTAAAGTATAGACATCTAATGTTCATACTCTTGTTCAAAAGGATAATAATTAGGCAAATCTTATTATGTATTGCACCATATCTTAATAAGGTGCAATTCATCATTCTATCATATTACTGTGATGCACAATGAGGATTAATCGAGCGATGATACAATTATCCTCTTTATGTGAATCATATACTAAAGTATTAGTTTCTTTGATCAAATCAAAAATTATAATACTTCATATTAATTTTATACCTTAATCTCTCAGATGCATTCGACTTGTACTACATTAAGTACATACAGCCGAATCATTCCAAGAGTTAACTATAAGGTAAGGATATTAAGCTGTTTACATCAATATGTATTAGCATCAATTATTTCTTATTGTACAACTCTGTGCACAATATTATAGTTAATCTGGATTCACACAGTTCATTTATGTAGGAGACTTGTGAACATTCATCACATGAAATGTCACTTCAAGAATTTATAGTGCATTAACTGATTTGAACAACTATTGTTCCTTCTCAGTCAACGTTATTCACTTTTATAATTCTTGATATCTTATGCAACTAAATAACAATTATTCAGTTTCATTTTAGACTCCTATAGATATACACAGATTTACTGTCAGACAGCAACCTATGAATATCATGAACAATTGTTGAGTCTAACTCAACATTTGCATTTTTCTCGATTTCCTTTACTTGTCTAAGTCTGCATAGTATTGCAGCTCTGAGAATCATTTCCAATATCTCATATTGGATACGCTAATTCTTCAATAGACATGCAAAAGTCGATAATAAGAATATATGAAACTTCTTTCAAATTCCATATTCGTTTTGCATTTACCAGTATCCTTATATTGGTTATAGTGGGAGAACTGCTACTTTTCTATCTCAGCTGACTTTCCTTTATCCTTTTTCAGATGTGGATTTGATCGTTTAAAATCTTACCACTTGCCTTTCTCAAAATCACATCATAAATATCTCTTCATCTTGGTCTATCCAAATAAGAGATTTCATGATAACTATTGCCTTTCAATAAGGCATACCATGAGTACCTCTTCACCTTGGTCTATCCAAGTAAGAGGATTCATGATATCTGATTAGGATAGTGACTTTCACTTGGCCCTGAAGACATTCTTCAGAGTTTTCTAGTCAGTCTGAGTATGAGAAGCATTGGCATCCAATATGCCAACTTCTCGAATAGACGACATATTAGTGATCGAAGGAAATAACGTGATTTAAGCAGATAGTTCTTATAATTCAATTATGGTCTTTTATCTTGAATTATTTCCCACTATTTTTCGACGGACTGTATAACTTTCAGGTATACAGAACGGAAGACTCCGACGATCTCCTAGTGAGGATCAGAATCTTCAAGAATCATAGTATGACCTCGGGTAAACACATAGTATCATACCATTATCTTAGAGCAACCATCTCATGGTAATTGCAACTCCTTGCAATATCCGATCTTATTTCGGCTCCCAGGTCTTTAATGGTTCCGGGTAAACACAGTAGACCATTATACCTGGTCTAAGCTTTACCATCAATACGTAACAGAGTAGAATAAGAATGCAGCTCCTGGATAAACACGAGGATAGCTACACCGTTCCTCTATTCCAATCTCAAGGCATCATAATGCCATAGTTAACAGTCCTTTCATCAGATGGTGGCAGATCTCGGGTAAACACGTAGAAACTGTCATCACTTAATCAAGTTCTAAGAACTATATTGATGGAGAGCCACGCGGTACATTCTCAATGACTCGCGCTCCGGCTTAGACTTTATGTTGAAGGTTTTGTTTATGTTAAGTTGGTCTCATCCTAGGTGATAGTTTATAAACATATCGAATATATTTAACTATACCTAGATATTAGCAATCGATTCATAATCAATAACTAAAAGTATGCATCATCCATACATATTCATTATGTGGTCATGGACAGCACGGTGATTAACTAGAGCCAAACAATTAATTACCAAAACTATATAACATTTATATAATCTAAACATGCAAACACATAGCCACTGGTGATCTCATCTCCTATCGCCTTCCTGGTTGCACTTGTGGATCATCCTCGCCTCTCCTCGGTACGCGATCAATTACAAATATAAAATAGAATTTGAAGCATTTTCAAATACAAATTAATTGTAAAAGAAAGCCTTATGTCCGAGTACAATAACAGAGGGAGATAGAATTACAATGGAATGAGAGAGAGAGGGAGGCACGCAGGCCTCATTAATTAACACTTAATTAATGTACATCACATTCCATAACAATCCACATAATCACACATCATCACATGATATGAAATTTAACTAAGTGCATGTCCATGACCACCACAAATTTTAACCATCCACACATGATAAAACACATCACATGAAGGCTAAAATTTTGAAAATATAATAATTTTGGCTTTCTTAAAACCTGGGTACCAATCAAAATTGGATAATTTGAATTTTTGAAAATCTTATTTTCTAATATGCAATAAATCTAATTTAAAGCATTAAACACATCAACATGTGCACACAAAGTTAAAATTAAAATTCTAAAATATTCCATGCAAAATGTAGAACAATTCTAAATTAATTAATCTAACACTTAGATTAATATTAAATCACATTAATAACAATTATTAATGCGAAACAATCTAACATTTAGATAGAATTAAAAATTCCTAAATAACATTTATAAAGGAATTTCCAACTCAAATTATTAACCTCTTAACAACTCCTTGTTAAAACCCCTTAATTAAATCATATTTCTCAATAATAATTATTAAGAAATAATAGTTAGAACATTTCTAATTAAAATAGTCTAACATCTTAGACTTAATTTAATCCTTTTAATAACTTTTATTAAAAGATTAATTATTAAGCAGATTAGATCTTCAAAATTTAATTAAGGGATCCTTAAGAATATTAATTAGCTTAATAACTATTAGTAAGCTTTAATTAATCCTCAATAACTTTTATTAAGGTTAATTCTCAAGAAACAATTAACTCTTTAATAACTATTATTAAAAGTTAATAAAACAATTAATAACTTTTATTAAGTGTCCCTTAATCAAATACTTAATTTCATAACAACAATTGCTAAGAAATAAAAAGATCTAATCAGTTGACAAAGATTAATTAATAACATTTGATAATTAAAGTTTAAGTCACTACTTAATAATTAAATAACAATTGTTGTTAATATAAGTTTAAGATCAAATCTTAAATATGAATTAACAACACTTGTTAATTAAGATTAATAATATTATCTTAATAATTAATAACAACAATTGTTAATAATTAATTAAGATCCCATTTTAAATAAATAACAACATTTGCTAATTATATTTAAGATCACAACTTAAAATTTAATTAACAACACTTGTTATAAGATTTTAAATCACATCTAAATTAACCCCTCTGAACACCTTTTTAAAATAAAATTAACAATGTTTGTTAATTAGTTTTAAGATCACATCTTAATTAAAATCCTATTAAGATCATATCTTAAAACAACCCCTTAATAACAGAAAAAAAATAAAATTAGATTTAAAACACATTTTAAATTATTTTAATTTCATCTTCCAATTAAAGGGTTGTGGATATGAACATTAATAACTACTTTAGAGGGGAATAAAGGGATTGATAGGGGTTAAATGGGCCAGTTTTAAACCTTAATGGGCCTGATTAAAAAGGGGCCTGGTCCTAGCCTGGTTCGGTCAGGCATAACCTGGCCCAGGCCGCCTGGTCCGAGCCAGGTAGGCCCCAATGGGGCGCCTGGGCTTGGCCCAGCGCTTGGGGCCAGGCTGCCTGGCTTAGGCCCAGGCACCCGGCTGAGCTGAGCCGGGGTCGTGCAGGCCACACGGGACCGCTCGGTCCAGCCCCCCCATGCAAGGTTCGCCCGGCTTCCTGCTGCTTTCCAGTAGCTTTGTGGCGGCGCCGCCGCCGCCGCCGGCAGCGAGGCCGGCCGGAACCTGACGGGGGGTGGTACCCCCTTCGTCCCCAGCGCCGGCAGTGGCCAGCCGACGATCCTTCTACCGCCGGAAGCTCCAAACATCGGCGGTTACAAGAGTTTTTAAACATTTGAAGCTCCCCGTTCCATCTTTCAACATTTGTAAAAATGGAAAAAGAAAACTCCACCGTTGGCCGCCGGTATCCAATAAAAAATTTCCGGGGATGGGGAGGAGCAGCTGGTCACACCAGCATGCCTCCCGGTGACCTTCCATCACCAATAAACCCCTAACCAAACCATTAAACATAGTTCTCATCTCCATGAAGAACCAAACGAAAAACCCCTTAAATTCGAATTTTCTCCATAGGAAAAATAATCTAATTATTACAAGTTCATCCCATGAACTATTTCCATGATAGAAAAACAAATTAAGCATGGAATTAAATTTTAGAACATTAATTTTATCGTTCCGGAGCGGAACCTGGCTCTGATACCACTGTTGGGATCCGGGCGGGACGGGAAGAACGCAGCGGAAACGAAGAACAGAAATTAATCCCACCCGATGCCCGCTGATCCGATTCGGAATGAAAAACGCAAACCGAAAAAAACGGATCGAAATCTGATTACCGTGTGCGGATTCGAATCCGCTTCCGTCTCGGTTCCGTCGAGGTGATGTTGCGAGCTGTACAAGTGTCCGGCCTCCAACGGTATCTACGCGATCTTCCGCGGTGGTTTGTCCTCGATCCCTCGTCCGTATCAACTCGCTCGTTGAAGATCCGTCGCCGCAACGATTGCTGAAATCCCGCCGACCGGAATTCCCGACTTTCAGGAATCACACGCGGCGGGGACGGTGACGATCCCGGCGCCTCGAACGGGGCGCCCAGAGGAGGAGAGAAAAAGGGGGGATGACGGCCAGCAAGGGGAAATCCTGGAGCTTGGCCCAGGGTTTCTCAACAGCGCGTATATATATTAAGTCGGCGCGACTTTTCACAAAAGTCCCCGAGTTAATATAAATCCCACTTATGTACCACCGACTGAGAATCTTATTGCGTATGACCCTCTAGGCCCATTTACCAGTCCGGTTTTCAGCCCGTTAAGTCCAATAACTAGTTATTGACTTATTGTAATTAATTAATATCTAAATATTAACTAATTACTTAACCGAATTAACATCGCATGTAAATTCGGTCGGACTTCTGATCAAGTTGGGTGCCAAGCAACACCGCATGATCCCAGAAGGCAATGGGGTTCAGCAACCCACTCATGGAACCTGTCCGTCCACAGTTACCACGTGGCTATAATCCTTCGTTTGCACAATGCTCTCGAGTTAACCTAGGGTATGGTCAACTGTCAAACCCTAGATAGTCAACTCACTTGAATCAGACTCCGCTGTACAATATCCGAAAACCACTTTTCTAATATTGTTTCTGCTCTGGCCAGAGACTCCTGCGGATCTATTCTAGAGCATTCTCTCTCCAGTTACCTGAAAGCGAACGATCTTATATTGAACACACAATCACCTTCGAAGGTCTTCCGCTGGATCCGATCCTTGACTATTAGAGATCCCGTGGATAGGGATTCGTAGGTCAAGGCCAAAGTCCAAAAGTCCACCGACAAGGTGTCTTTGGTGTCTCAAGTCCAAGGATCAACCATGCCACTGTGACGATGAATCAAGCCGATTGACAGTCAGGTAAATTACCATTCGGCGATTCATGTCGGATCAGTTCAGTGAACTCATTCCCCAATGAGCACCTACATGTTTACCATTGTGTCTCCACACTAGTAACTAACGAGATCAGTCACCCTCATCATATGAGCTAGAATAACCTGTACTAGTCTAACCGGATGTTTGATGTCCTTCTCAAACATCCTACGACTAGGAACAATTGAGAATATGTGTTTATAAGTCATCAGTCTCATTATTATGATCTCATCATAATCTGATGACTATTGCACATATTCATGGACTTCATTATGCGCAAATATAAATATGCCAATCTACATAATGAATTTAATGCCATTTATTAGTGAACCAGATTGAAATAGGTGCCTTATGATTGGCTTAGAGGACACCTATGTCCATCATTAACAACCCATTAAGCCCATATTTTTAGGCCCATTAACTTATTCACTTAAGTGAAAATTTTTAAGTTTAATCTTATTTTCTTTCATTAATTTCACATGTGCCCCTACTTCTTTACTAAGTCATCGATTATGGTCCTTTTCCAACTTTTTAAGACTCCTTTTTGAATCTTACATAATTTCACTTAAAATCTTATAAAAATAGTTCATGGAATTATAAATCCTAAACTTTTAACAATCATATTTATATTTTTTCATAATTTTAAATATGCCCTTGAATTTTTGTGGGGTCTTACATCCTCCTCTCCTTATGGAAATTTCGTCCTCGAAATTCAACGTTAATCACTTCAAAATTTCAATCTTAAAGCCTCCAAAGAATCACTCCTTCGTTTCGTCTTCTCAATCTCATATGGTTCCATTGATAGTATAATGTTGCCATTTCACGTTCTTATTGAGGATCTTATCGTTTCTCATAACTTATTCTTCATGACCCACTATGTTGCTACTGTGCTACTATGATAAATATGTTCTTATCTTAAGATTTATCTATTCATATATCAGTTTTGGAAAACCTTGGTTCCTTATACTTTGAATTTCATGCAATAATGATGTTATAAATCAATCCACAAATGCGAATATCAGCAAATTCACTAGAAACCTATTTCATAAATCCATCGGTAGGCATGACTTAAAATGCTATCTTAGTTCATAACCCTGGTCGGTCAACCACTTACCATGCACAGCAAGTCTTATCATTGTCAAAAATGCCGGCACGTCACCCTTGTGGCTACTATAGAGGATTTGACTACATAGTGTGGCCAGCATTGTGCACCAAACCTTCCAATAGTATCATTTGGGTTTCCTCTAAAACATGCAATTGAAATACATGCACATGAATGATATGACTAAAGATTATCTATCTTTATAATTTTTCTGTAAAACTAGGTTATCGAACATTTACCAACCAACTTCATCCTTTGATCATAAGTTCTTCTGGTGAATTCTAGTCGTTTAGGTTGTCATGATCTTTAATCTTTAGTAATTTATCATATGAATGTTGTATAACACTCATCCTAGCATTACAACCCCATCTGTCCAATCCTCATTATCGTTATCTTCGAACCTACCTTGATTAGCTAGGTATGTAGAGTTGTCTAATCTTATACACCCTTATTTTCACCTTGAAGAAAAATCCTTCTTATGCCATTTTGCCCAAGATTCTAAGCATAATTTTATGATACTAGCAAAAGTTATTTTGCGCTAATCTCCATTTTTCTCCCACTATCTTTTTGATGATCATAATCTTCACACTGGCTTCCCCTACATGGGTTTTTTTATTGATTTTAATATAACCCTTTTATTTCCCTGTGCAAACTTTTTTAGTAGATATTCCTTCTTATTTCAGCAATTATCCCCCTGTCATTCCAAGGTTTCCCTAAGTTGCATTTTTTTTCTTTTTTTTTTTTCATGGTTATGACTAAACAAGAATTTTGGCTTGATTTACAACAATAATTATCACAAATCCCATTACACTCAATAACCATGATAGTCATACCTTCCCATTACACCTTATACTCAGGACACTCTTTTTGAACCCCTATTGTGATTTGTCCTCTAATATACAAAACCTAATATAACCTACTTACTTCTCATCTTCTTGTCATCTTGCTGTCATATGCCTAACCTCCTCCATGAACCGTCATCTCTTTATTTTATAAATAAGTTTGACTATAATTCTATTAGTACTTAATCTCTATTGATTTCTCATAATTAAAAGTTTTAGTGACTCATTTACTAGCTAATAAGTGGTTGAATAGGGAACTTGGTCTTATACTTAATTATCACTATCTACCTCTTTTCCTCTAACTCTTTCTATATAACAACCTCCTATATGATTGATATTAAATAGGGGTCCCAACTTAGGTTACATAAATAATTAACATAAGTCCTATTATACCCAATGATTATCATAACTATGGCTTCTTGGTTTCTATGTTAGCACCTAGTCCTTTAAACAATTCTTTTCTAGTCCATCTTGGATCTTTACGCCTTCCCTTTTGATTTATGCTTTATGATATTTGGTGCCTAATTCCACCTTCACTTTACTTTCCCCACACTTCTTGCTCTTAGTTTACATACGAACCTTAATTTCTCTTCTTACCTGCTCATCCAACTATGAGTCTCATTTTATGCATAGATTATTTAGACATATCTATTACTATGGTAGACCATTATTGTCAATGATCCCTTCATCAAGACAACCAATAAGGTCTTCTCACCTCAGCTAATTAGAAGTTTCTCCTTTCCTAAACTTTTACCTTACCAGGATTCCAATTTAATATTATCACCCCACTTCCTTATATTTCCTCTTTCAAAACTATTACTATCACCTTACTATTTTTCTGGATCTCGTTACCACTTGAGTTTAGTAATATTTCTCATTCTAAATTACTATATTTGTTTACAAGCAATGACTAGTTGGGATATGTAGCTGTCGTACTCAAGACATCATTTAATCATCTTATCATTTTGCTTTAGTCTTGTGCATGTACTATTAGACTTGCTCTAATACCATCTGTAATGGCCCAACTTTTATAGATCTCTAGTAAGTGCACAAGAGCAAAAACAATATAAAAAAAATAAGGAATATAAATGTAAATGAACAACAGAGAGATCATATCCATCATACAACATAAATATAAGTAATATATCTCAAATAATTAAATAAACTGGCCATACCTGATAGTTTTCTTTTTCTGAACTAGAATCGTGTTTATTTTTTTACATCTTATGTAGTAAATTTCTGAAAAATATATTAAATAGCTTTTATAAAGATCCATAAATTGAGTTCTCAGTAGGGATCATTTACATCCGTACTGATATCCCACAAATATACACACACACCCTAATTCCTTAATTAAACCCAGACTAGAATTATAAGTTTAATTCTTCATATGTTAACCTTTTTAACTTATCAAATACTCTATTCATAGATGCATGTGACTTTCATTGAACTAATATGGAATGCATGAATCATAAAAACAACGTGAACTCGAGACAAAAATATTCAACAGAGTAATAACAGTCATACATTTTCAAATGTTCATTCTTTTTAGTGGTACTTTACATTATCATAAAAAAAATATAAAGATACTCACTGTCAATCATTAATGTAAAGTATCAGGATTGAGTCGTCCATTTGTTAATCATTCACCTGATCAGTCATTTTCTTATAATCATCATTCGGTCAGTCGTAAAATTCATTAATATTTCAAAAGTCATAAGTTCGTAGGGCAACTCACCTTTTTGACTAGAAGTGACATGGATAACTATGAATTAACAGTCGTAACGATAAGTAGGTCGTTCCTCCAACACACCTACTACCAGAAACCTATTGAGGAGGCTGGAGAACTAACAGTCGTAACGGTAAGTAGGTCGTTCCTTCAACACACCTACTATCAGAAACCTATTGAGGTGGCTCGAAAAGGACTAAGCCGGGTCTGTAGTTCACCCAGTCTCCCTCACTATAGCGTCCATGTCTCGGTCTATGAGTGTACTCAAGTAGGAACTCTGTCTCCTATCCAGCAAAGGTCCAGAACTTGGACTCTCTAACCATAACCAAAGAAGGGATGTTCCTTGCCACGGTACACATCGTTGCGGAGCTTTCCGTACATATCCTTATCTCAGGAAGACATGCCATCATCCCGCTAGCCATGATGTCATTTCTTTTCTTTATAAAAAAGAAAGACAAATCATTGTGGAAATCACCGATTATACATTTCATAAAAATTCATTATTATTATAAAAGGCTTCCATGCCCTGTTTCCATATTCATCATCATCATCGTGTTTCATTTTTATCGTCGTAGAAGCTTCCATACCTCATTTCATTTCATCATCTTTTATTCTCCTTAATGGGGTCATTATAACTATAAGATTGTTCTATAAGTCTTTATATTCTATAATATATACAGATGCATTTGTATCCATGGTACAATATAGCTTAAAATAGATGTCAAGTTTTTTCTTCATAATCATCGTATAACCATTGTTGTTATTATCATAAAGGTTCATCATCATACAAGGCTTCCTAGTCTACATCTAATTTTATTTCCATTATTTTCTAAATTCCTTAATCTTTCTTCCCAACCGTGATGTCATTATAGCCATGAAGGCTCCTTTATCTTTTATATTATAAACATACGTAATGCAAGTGTAGCTTTAAAAATCCTTTTGAGTTTAAAGCTCCAAGTCTTTATTTCTTTCATAACTCATCTAAATTTGAATGAACTATATCTATCATTTCTTTTTCATAATGGAGAATTTCCATAGAGATCTCATAATTCAAGTTTTAAATGTCTTTTTGTGTTGGGAAAACTCCAGTTGAAATTTCTTCTAGCTAGGTTCTTATGGTTTAATCATAACATCATGGTTCTAATACTTAATCAAATCATAGCATGCTTTTGATATTAAAATGGTACTAAAATAGAACCAAATTAGAACCAAATTAGAACCAAAAAACATGTTAGAAACATGTCTCTATTTATGCCTTAAAATATTTAAACATGTAACTTCCTTAATTCATAAAGTTATCCTATAATTGCCCTCACATCTGTAGACACGCTAATTTTGACGTCATTTCGAGTAAATTTCATATCATATAATAATATCTCAGAATGGTCTAATATTTAATAATTAATTAATTTTTATTGATATTTTTGAGTGTCGGGTCAAACAGACATGTTTAAGTTAATCAATTAAATTGATTTTAGCTCAAATTTCAGTTAAAATATGAAGAACTCTAAAAGAAGTCGACCTATGTAGACGCCATTTAGACTTATTCTTATTTTAACATTTAAATTTGAATTTTAATCAATTGATTAATTAGCTAAAAGGCGTCTGTTAGAGTTGACGCGTTTTAGGTTTCCTAAGCTATTTTAACTTCTCTTCTGGATGTTTATCCTTATTTTAATTAGTGTAAAAGACGTCTACACATGTGGACGCGTTTTAGCTGATAAAGATAAAGATAAGTTTTCCTGGATATTTATCCTTATCTTAATTATTCTGAAAGGCGTCAGCCATACTGGACGCGTTTTAGATAATTACAGATAAAGATGAATTAATCAGTATTTATCTATTGGTTAATGATGTAGACTGGATCTATCACGACCGGATTCCGAGGCTGGAACCCGGAGAAATGGATCCGAAGCCGGTTCGGATCGGTGTTATGGAGGCCCGACGGGGATCCGGAAGGCCGAGGAGGCGGAGGCGAAGACGAGGGTCGGAAGGCCGAAGGGCGCTTCGGTCGGTGCAGGCTCGTCTCCGGGAAGTCGGGGCCGAGTCTCCCGTTGCGGGGCAGCCGTCGCACGGCGTCGAGACCAGGGAGAGGAGTCCGAGGTCGGCGGCCGAGACCGACTCGGGAAGGTCGGCGATGATTCGAACCGAGCTCCTGCAGGAGGGAAAGAAGAAGAAACCGGTCAGCAGGAGTCCCGGGCTCTGGCCCTTAGGAACCCCCTCCGACGGTCAAGTTAGCTCCTGAAGATGATTCGATTCAGAAGGCAAGAAGTAGCTTTAATGCTATTCGGACCGTAGTCCTTAAGGGTCTCGGAGGCAAAGAGTTGCATACCTTTGGCAATAAATAGCGGTGTATTTATAGCAGAGGATAGATGTTGGTTAATGGTGGTAGCCGATATAGGACTATGTTTGGGCTTACTGGTAAACCGCCATAGCGCCGGATCCGCCACTAGAGTGGGCCGGACTCGGCTATCGGGCCGAAGGGGGTTGGGCCGCTGAGGGGCCGAAGCCTGCTGGGCCTTGGGCTGCCGTGCTGTTCCCGGGCCGAAGGCTGGTGGGCCGCTGACGGGCTGAAGCCTGTTGGGCCGGGAGCGACGGTGCCGCTTACTGGGCCGAGGGCTGCCGGGCCGCCGATGGGCCGGAGGCTCCCGGGGGGCCTGATACTGCTGCTGTTGGGCTGAACGGGGTTTGGGCCTGCTCTAATGGGCCGAATCGGATTCTGCCTCATCAATTAAGATGGATAAATCCGGAGATTTTTCTATGTTAATCACGAACGCAGAAGAAGCCTATAAATACCTTACATGTTGAAGAGTAAAAAAAGTTAAGCGTAATTTGAAGTTAAACGTAATCTTGAGCGATAGCGAGTTGAAGATCGAAGCAACGACGTCGGAACGCTGAAGTGCTGCTGCTTCTAGAAGTCGGCGTCCATTCTTCATCCAATTCAAAGCTTCATCCAGTCGGCATAAGTTTTTCATTTCTGCATCTTTATTTTCATTTCATTAATCTCATTCTTCATAATCACTCTATGCAACACACACCACAACCTCATTCCTTTTCTTTTCAAAAACCTACTTGATTAAGGGATTTCAAAAGCCATCCCAAAAAGTAAGTTTGCTGTTTAGTTGCATGCTTAGCACCATGATTAGAATAGATTCTGCTTCTGCTTAAGTTCTCATAGCTGTTTTCCTTTATCTCCTTTTCTTTCTATACTTTCTGCTGCACTCAACTCAACAACAACAAGAAAATCAAAAGGAGCAAATCAAGCACTCAGCAAAAGGAATTTCTGGACGATCCTCAACCTCAACCTCAAATTTTGAATTCAACAGCAAGAACAAAAAGCAAAGAAGGGCTCTCTTTCTTCAGCCGGCTGAGGAAGGGGAACCAAGGACTCCATATCTTCCGCGTTTAAAAAAGTAGGCGATCAAACTTCTTTTGGAACTTTTTAGTTAAAAGTTTCTGGCGATCACTGCACTTAGTTGCTGTTTTTAATAGGTTTATTTTACACTAAATAACCTAGATTTTTCATGATAATCACACGGTCATTCTAAGCACTCACAACATCATTAATTAACCTAGCATGAATCCTCTTATAATCAAAATTTTTACTATGTTTTATAATCTCCAAAACCCAAAAATAAAAGGATTATCAAAGGGAGTAACAACCTCTTACCAGGAAGGCCGCCGCTGACCATCGTCGGACTGCAGCCTCGTCATCATCAGACCGCCGCTAACGGCACTGCCGGACACTTTCCCTTCTCCTTCTTCTCTTTTCCACTCTCTCTCTCTCTCTCTCTCTCTCTCTCTCTCTCTCTCCCCCTACCCCCCTACTGCTGCCCCCTTCCCAGGCCCCCTGCCCCCCTTTTTATAGAGGTGGGCAAGGGGGTGTGTGGCGGTGGTGGAGGTCCCCCCTATTAAGGGCGATGCCCCATTAGGCCTGCAACAGGGCAATTAAACCAGGGCCCATTGGGCTTGATTAACAAGTGCTTGTTTGGGCCTTTACTTCAAACCCATTTAGACTTTTAAATTTGGCCTATTAGGGCCTCTAATTAGAGCCCATTAAGCCCTATAATTAGTGTCCATTAGGCTCATTAAACGGGGCCCGTTAACAACCCATTAAGCCTATATTTTTAGGTCCATTAACTTATTCATTTAAGTGAAAATGTTTAAGTTTAACCCTCTTGTCTTTCATTAATTGCACATGTGTCCCTACTTCTTTGTTAAGTAAACGATTATAACCTTTTTCCAACTTTTTAAGATTACTTTTTGAACTTTACATAATTTCACTTAAAATCCCATAAAAATAGTCTATGATATTATAAATTTTAAATTTTTTGTAATTATGTTTATATTTTTTTAGGAATTTATAAATATGTCCTTGAATTTTTGTGGGGTCGTATAGTTGGCATACTTATGACCAACTTATGTTACATATAATGGGAACTAGGGTGTGTTTAGTCTCCCTTTCAGATGGAAGCACCTTTGGACCTTTGTAATCCCTAGGGTACTCTTATTTTGGAGGCTTGGTGGAGAGCCAAACAAAGGAAGCCGATGTTTTCTAGAGTTGAGGGGATTATGGTTCTTAGAGAGTACCATATTGTGTGAGAAGTGGGAGCCAACTCCCCAAGCTCCTCTAAGAGTATGATAAGGATGGTCCACCTTTCATAGCTTAGCTATAGTGATATCTATTTCTAGAATAACATTGGTAGAGGACGACAAGGAGTGCTTAGGAAAGTTATATAGACTCTTAATTAGTTTAGGCTTATACCTAGGCTTTGACACGACTACAAATTTTTCTAACCAATTTTTGTGCTCTATAGCTTAATGACCATCTTTTGATGCGTTTTTTATAGGCCCTAAAGATATTTTTTGATTCCACCAACATGGGATCTATAGTGTATATCCATTTATTCCTTAAGCTAATCAACATCTCATTATAAGATTTGATAAGATTTGTCTTTTTAAGAGTCTTGCAACTTTTTACAAAGCGTCGAAGTCACCTTTTTTTCATGATTGCTATTGTTAGTAGCTATTAGTAGCTATGAAGCTTCCAAAAGGAGATGAATGGGAGTGCCAAATAAAATTTTATCTTTTACTAGACTACTTATTGTGATTTTAATTCTAGAAATACAAGTCTATAAACTAAAGTAGTCATGCAATGAAAAGAAAGGAACAATCAATCATATAGAGAGACATATTTATATACTAGTTTTCTCTTTCTAGACCTACATCCAACACTTAGTTTACACCTAGGCTTTCCACTAGTTCCCACAAGAAGTACACTCACTAGTTTTTGCTCAGGTGCCCACTTCACCACATTGCTAATTTTTATCAGGTGATAACGCACTAAGATCTTCCCTCAAGAATGTACTAGTTATAGCTCAGCTGCCCACTTCACCACATTGCTAATTTTTGATCAGGTGAAAGCGCACTAAGATCTACCCTCAAGCAACCCTACTTACTAGCTTTTGATAAGGTCCCTAGCCAACATCACTAGTTTTGATCAGGTGATAGCACTCCAAGTATTCTACTTGCAAGTAGACACACTTCCAACCCTCATGAATTCCACTTAATAGGTACCTCTGATTAGATTGTCAGTGGAGAAAAATTAATCACATGATTGAGACTAAGAAATTCAAATAGATATGAATTGAAGCACATGGGTTTTTCAGCTTGACTATGATGGTTTGGATGTGAATTTCTCGAAGTAGTCAGATGATGTAGAAACTCTTTGGTTTTGAAGCCTTGAATATGGTTGCTCAAGCTTTCCTTGTCACACTCAACTTTCATAGAGATGGCTCGCACACTCTTGAATGCAATGGCTTGATGATACATTTCTACTTCTTGCTTGTGAGAATATTTTGACGGTTTCTCTCTTTTCAATTGTTTCGATTCTTTAGTCTTCATCCACTATCAATAGTGGTTCTTGGCTAGGTATCCATTAGACATTTCTCTTGTGTTTGTTGTATCATTCTTTATCTTAGAAATCTTTATGTTAGTCATAATCTTATTGTTCTATGAGCTTTATTTCTAACATTCAAGTTCTAAGAGAGGTTTTCCACAATTGAGCTTATAGCTTATCTCTCTTTTAAGGATTTGATCCTTAGTTTCATTTCATGGGTTCTAGCAATCTAGTGCTTGACACATGTACTTTTTCCATTCTAATTTGTAGACATTTTAACGCTTAACAAAGTTTCAAAGCGAAGAGGATCTACCTTTTGCACATTCACTGAATCAAGTATACTTCTAGGCACGTAGTCGTTCCTATTAGCAGATGCTCTTAGGAACTTATAAATATGCCTTGAGAACAGAAAAACCTTCATAAAGCTGGCAGAATATGGCAATTACAACACACAAAGTATCTCTTGGTTTGGATTGAGTATCAACTGGTAAAACAATAATCACTTGAACTAGAAGACTAAACATTAGCTAATATAGAGATAAAAGTATAGCAAAGTAGTGTTCAACTGAACTTGATTTGCAACAATAGGTATAGTTAGCTGATGAAGTTAGTTTTAATATGTTTGACCAATGAATGAGAAGTTTCTATTGATATTGATTTTTACAAACTAAGCCACTTGCTTAAGATAGTCCAAGACAGTTAGTTAAAGCTTATTCAAATTTTTGATTGATTAAGTTAAATGATCTGACTGAGAATATGCAGTCGAGGAATCGACTGATTCACTTAATTATCTAGATTCAACTGAGTATTTATGAGTTGTTCAAGAAACCTAGTGACATATTTTGACTGGAAGCCATAGTTGAATGATCAGTTGATGACATATTCAGAGAATATGGCTTGTTCCCATGTTTCAACTGAAAAGGCAGAGTTGAATAATTGGCTAAGTGATCGTCTGATGAGAAATTTTTGTTCCTTTTCACTTGTCGTAGTAATACTATTATTATCTTGAGATTTCAATTAAGGCTATAGGATGTTTTGACACTTAATTTATTAGGTGTCTTTAGATGTTCTTGATTGATGATCAGTGTGCCTAAGATAATTTAAGATGTACTAAACTTTCTGATGATCAACATCTAGGTGTTTGAGAGGATTTTCATGTAACACCTATATCCATGATGAGATCATCATATATCATGTAGCATACTGCAATCCATACTAGGTATATTTTGTCATTAAAACACAACCCCGTTGATTAGAGTTTTAGCAATCTAAGTCATATTTTTTATCATTATACCAAAACATATGCTTGCATGATCAGGGGTCTAACAATCTTCCCCTTTTTGGTGATTGCAAAATTTTTTCATGTTTTTCTTTTCCTCTCCCCCTTTTGTCAATCAGCAAAAAGGATTCAAATACCCCTCTCCCCCCCGGGGTGTGACATGCTACAGTGCCACTCCGCTGCATGAAGACAATGAATCGTTAGATTTAGATCTTAACTAACAACCATACTTTTGAAAAGAAATAAAAGATTTTAAAAGCTTGTTGCAGCACCTTTGGCACCTATAATTCACAGAGGAATAGAGGTGTGAGGAGGGAAATAAGAGAGATAAAAGTAAAAAATAAAAAAACACAGCCATCCGATCTTATGATCAGACGGTTGGCTCCACCCGCGCAAAACTGTTCCATATGCACAGAGGTGATCTACTGCATGTAGAAGACATGTTACTTGGTTTTTCTTTTTTTGTTTGTTTGTTTGTTTTAATAAGCATTCTTGGATCAAGATCCATGGGCGCTCTACTACAGTGCGATGGGGTTGCACCAACTACCTCCTGTTGCACACAACATTTGTCTATAAGGCACGCTACAATGAGACAAAGGTAGTTGGTTTGACTCCCTCGCACAAAGACAATGAACTATTACATCTTAGTCTAATGGCAATAATCTTTTCAAAAAAGAAAAAAAAAAAAAGACTATTACATCTTAGTCTAATGGCAATAATATTTTAAAAAAAAATAAAAAAAATCTTGTTGCAACACCTTTGGCACCCATACTTCACATAGGGGTAGAGGTGTGAGGGGGAAGTAACAAAGAGAAAAAGATAAAAAATAAAAAAACATAGCCTTGTTCCGCCCATGCGAAACCATTCCATACACGTGAAGGTGTTCTGCCACGTTTGGGAGACAAGTCAGTTAGGTTTTCTTTTTCCTTTTTCTTTTTTTTTAAAGTCATCGTCGTTGAATGTTGTTTTAATAAGCATCCTTGGATCGAGATCTAAGGGTGCTCTGCTACAGTGTGAGCGGGTCGCACCAACTGTCCCTGTCATAGTGTAACATTAGTCTATGAGGTATGTTACAATGCGATGGAGGTAGTTGTTGTGATTCCGTCTCACGAAGATAATGAATTGTTAGATCTTAATCAAAGGTAATAATTTGTTTAAAAAATAAATTAAAATCTTGTTGCAGCACCGTCAGTGCACATAATTCACTAAGGGATACAGGTGTGAGGAGGGAAGTAAGACTGAGAAAAAATAAAACATAAAAACACAGCCATATGATCTTACGATCAGATGGTAGGCTCCACCTACATGGAACTGTTTTGTTCAGGAGTGCGTGGAGGTGTGGACTCTTCCACGTATGGTGGAACAACCGATAGGTTAGTGTTTTTTTTTCTCTTCTTCTTGATAAGCATCCATGGATCAAGATCCAAGGCACTCTTCTATAATGCGATGGGGTCGCACCACCAATTACCCCATATATATATATATAGAGAGAGAGAGAGTAGAGAGAGAGAGAGAAACGCCAGCAATGCAGTTTGTTACAGTACCGTCACGCACTGTGTTGAACCTCATCCTTATATATTAAAAAATTAAAAAAAATTAAAAAAATTTAAATATTCAATAATCCCCTTTAAAATTGTTTCCATTCCTTTGAGACTTTATTTTGACCATTTAGTCGTGGTCATCTTAGTCGTCCATGAGGCATATGTAAATTTTGATTTTTAAAAGTCATCAAAAAATAGTCAAAAAATAAAAAAATTGTCAAATAGCTCCTAGGGTCGTTCCCATCCCTTGGAGTTTTAGTTTTTATTACCAATTTATGAATGTAAAATTAGATGATTTAAGTTGAAAGCCTCACGATGTGAAACTTAGCCAAAAAGGATAAAATTTATTTAGAGAGAGAGTTGAATATTTAAAAATTTATTTATGATTTTTATTTTTTAAAACTTGAAGAAGTCAAAACAGTCCATGCGCACATGCACTGTAGCAAAGGCACCACACACACCTATATATACAGGGTGTAGACATAACGTGCCCCTTGGGACAAATCTAACTTAGATGCACACCCCTATCTCGATTTCAAAATAATAATAAAAAATAACAAAAATAAAAATATTCAAATATCCCCCTCTATGGTGTTGAGATTTGATTTTCACCGTTGGATCAAAAAGTTTAACCGTAATTATCTAATCAAATGTGTTATCGTTTGAAGATCAAAACTAAAATATTTTTTCAACATTTTTAGACGTTGATTGGTGATACATATATGATCGGATGGCTCTGATTGATCGTCAAGATTGGATGGTGAAAAATAAAGTCCAAGAGATAGGATCAACCCTAAACGACATATTTAAATATGTAAAAAATTATGATTTTTTTAACATGAGTGGCGGTTTTCCAAGAGGGACGCATTGAATCCTTTATATATATATATATATATATATATATATATATATATATATATATATGGAATAGATCAAATGAGCCCCCTTGAAAACCTCTTCTCTTCATGCTTAAAAAATAATAAAATTTATCAATAACTTTTAAATATTTACATACTCTTTAAGATTGTTCCCATCCCCAAGTTATAATTTTCATCATCCGATCTCGATGATCAATCTTAACTATCCGATCAAGCAGGTATAAAAAATCAGTGTCTAAAAATATTAAAAAAATAATAAAAAATTAAAAAAAATCGACAGATTAGCCCTTAGTGTTAGTTCCATCCTCTGGAATTTTAGATTGGACCTTTAAACAATGATGTGTTAAAATGGACAACTATGATTAAATTTTTCGATCCAACAGTGAAAATTAAATCTTAAAGTGTCGCAACTAACATAGATGGAGGTATTTAAAATATTTTAAATTTTTTGATAATTTTCTTTTTAAGATGAAAAAATAAGAATTTCAAGGGAGAACTCATCTAAGTTAGATGAGTCCCGAGGCTCATTATAGCCGACCCTATATATATGTGGGATGCTATTATGTGATTCGGGCCCCTTTGTGTGGCCTGATCGCACCGGACTACCCAGTTAAAAAAAAAAAAAAGCAAGGCGGGAGAGAGGCATAGACAAGCGAATCTGCTCGTCCGTCTGATCAATGCATCTCTAGCGCTGTTACGAGCAAATCCGCTTGTCCTCTCCCTGCCCCGCTTTTTTTTTTTTTTTCTTAAACTGGTTGTCCAATCAAGATCAGACGGCCGGTACTATGTGAGATCCAGCCGCACAAAGGGTCCGGATCGCATAATAGCATAATAACATCCCTATACGTACTTGATAACTCCTTTTAATGGCCCGGACGGGTATAAGGTTTTGGAACAGGTTCTAAGTCACCGCTCTTCACGTCAACTGTGAGGATCCATTTGACCTGTTTGCCCAATATTACTGTTTCTTTTGACAGAAATGCTAGCCGAGGTAGCAAGTAAAGTTAACCCATCCGTCAGATGATAGCATTATTGTTTAGAGGGACCTCACCTCATTGCTCTATTACAGTATTACTGGTAGCTGGAGGGGTGGGCCTGAAGTGTGACCCAACTACCTCTTCTCCCCCATCAAATAATGCACAAACACCGTGATTAGATGCAGTTATGCCCCCTTAATGCTATTTCTAAAGACTTTATTTTGACCATCTGACCATAAAACTCGATCTTTATTGTACATCAAGTACATACTAATTTTGTTTCCAAAAAATGGTCAAAAAATAAAAATAAAAACTGTTAGATTTTAGATTAATCCCTAAGATTATTCTCATCCCTTGAGATTTTAATATTCATCACAAATTTACGTATGTAAATTTAGACGACTAAGATTGAATGTTTCATAACCTGAAGGTAAAAAATAAGCCAAAAGAGATGAAAATAACCTCAGAAAAAATAATTAAATATGTAAAAATTTATTACAATTTTTATTTTTTAAAACATGAGAATAGAGTTGAAACGAAACATTGTGTATGGTTTAACTGCACACACTGTAGCAACGACACCATAACACCTCTCTCTCTATATATATATATTATGAAGTGTTGCATTACACTTCGCACATCCCTGAATTCAATTTTATTCACTACCAAAGAGATCGTTCCAAACAAACGGATAAAAGAGGCCTTCAATGGTGTGTACATTATCTAGTAAAAGACAAAAATGCAAAATACAACCAGACGAAACAGCTTCACATTGTGTCGCTAAGGTCTATTATTTCCTTTCACGTTTGCGCAGTCCCATGCGTGTTTTAGCATACCTATTCATCTGGTTAAGAATACCCCCTTTGCGTTTGAGAGAGTTCAGGTATCATTGAAATGTCAGAAATTAATATATATCATTGCACTAAGTTATAAAGAGATTAATTCAAAGGATACTCTAAACGCATGCCTTCCCCATCTGATGAATAAAGGAGGACGCCTTGCAGATGATTTAGAGCTTCAGTAGAACATGCAACATCCTGCAGTCGGCAACAAAGGATGATTAGCTCAGATGGTTGACATAAGTAGACAGTCTTAGTTTCAGATAACGTTCCCCATCTGATATGGCATGATCTCAGGAAGGCTATATAAAGCTAATCTAAATAAATGATTGCCCTTTTCAAGATGAATGTGATGATTACAGCCATCTCCTGTCCAGAATGGGTGTGCATCAGAATTTAGTAGCAAAAGATAAATTACCGTATCAAAAAATCCACCATGGTAACGCATAGAGAAAAAAAGTAATGTACCTAAAAACCAGTGATAAGAAAACGATGAGGCTAAGAATAACAGTAACTCAGCATCTTTGAACTAATTCATATGTCCATTTGCTTTTCATTAAAGGGGTCATTCGGTGTGCAAAATGCTGAAAAACGTCAATAAATGCCATAAAACAGCATTTTCTTTATGTTTGGAGAGTAGTGTTTCATACATATATTTGGGGTCTCATAAATTGTTGTATTTCAGAATTGGTTGACACATGATATTTTTTAGATGATTTCCGTTTTCAACCCAAAATTACTGAAAATCAAAACTGGGGGTTTTACCCCTTAATATCCCCCGTATTTTAGTAGCCAATTGCAGAAGAACTAGATTTCAAAACACAGCACTTCATAAGAAGTTCACTGTAACATAAGTTTTTATTCTAACCACCAACTAATATGAGAAAAGGACCGCGGATGTTGCAGGATCATAGCAAGCACCAGCCACCTTTCAAGGGCTCTAGTTGACAGTTGTAACAACTGTATAGTGCCATGATCAAAAGAAAACAACCTTCTGTGCCCCACAAAAAGGAAACACTGCAACAAACCCCCAACATATCCCTCAAGCTGTACCCTTAGTCGTTCACTCTTCAGAAATTCACTTGCAAAGCTGGTTTCAATTTTCTGAAGGAAATGTAATTTTGAGGCTTCCTGTAAAGGACATGAACAACAACCCTGGAAGATATGTTCCCTGAAAGCTGGAAGAAAAAAAAATATGATGCAAATTCAAAAGAAATAAAATACTAATTGATGTGAATAATGAAAGTGTTGTTCTCCAAATTTTGAACAGGAGTTTCTTTAGAAAGTGGATGGTACCTACAGGAAGGTACTACACTTTCAGTAATGAAGGAGGCAAAAGGTACAAAAGGATAGAGAAGGGCAGGCCAAGAGAGGAAAGAGAAGGAAAATAGAGCGGCAGCAGTTGTAACAGAAGAAGAAAATGGATTAGGAGTTGAAAGAAGAAAGAATGGAATAGAAAATAGAGAGGAGAGAAGTTGAGGAAAAGAGCAAGAACTTATGAAAGGACTCCTATATTTAATTCTATTTTCACATACGACCAAAAAGAACACATACAGCATGCCACATGATAATTATCATAAAATTCATCATGTTGACTACAAATAGTCCTGGATCTCCAGATCAAAGTTGACTTAAATTCAATCAATCATAATCAACTCATGGAATCCTAATCCAAATCAACCTGTATTCACAGTTAACCACATTTTAGACAATATACTAGTTTCCTATTGAAACTAAGACCCCCGAAGAACATTAGAACATCATCATCACAGCTTTATCCATTTATTTAGATTGGCAAGATATCATATTTGTAGTTAGGGCTAGAAACCCAAGTCCTTTCTTACTACATCCAACCACCTGATTTTGGGTCTTCCCCAAGTCTTCTACCCTCTTCCACTCAAACTTGATCACACCTAACCACCACCGAACTTGGCACGTGACAAATGTCCTATTTTCCTTCAGATTAATAACAATAAGAGCTACACATAAGTTATCATGCATATGTTCACTCTGAATCCCATCCTTTATAGTCTTCCTATACATCATCGCAACATCCTCATCTCTGCCACACAGCTCTTGTATGTGATCTTTCCTAGCAACCCAACATAGTTAGCAGGTCTAGCAGGTACTTTATAGAACTTACCTTTGAGCTTTAAGGGGGCCTTATGATCACAAAGTGACTCCAAACATCAATCAACCTGCCCTGATTCTATGCACAGCATCCTCTTAGATCTCTACATTCTCTTAAATACTAGATCCTAAGGATCGAAAGTTGCTATTTTAAGGCATAACTGGTGACATAACTGGCCATCAATGATAACCAACTCCACATGGTCAACCCTCGTATTACTTAAATTACATTTCATATATCTGTGAGAAAAAAATCCAAATAACTATGTTGAAAACAAAAAAAAAAACCTGAACTATCCCCAAGACTATAAAAAGTACTCATTTTTCCTTGATTTCTGCTTTGTTTTTGGTATTTACATGTCAACTTTGATTGAGAAACTTTATCTTAAGGTAAGACAGAATATTTGCATGTATGCATTAAATGTTGTGTCGTAATCCCTCCCCTCCCCAATTCTATCCTCATCCCCCTAATTCTCATCCCTTTTCCATTTTTGCACCACTGCTGCTGCTGTCTTATCTTTGCTTTGCATCCCTTCTTGTTCTCTCATTCCTTATCATATATTGCTGTTCCTTCCCATCTAGGATTTCTGGCTTTCATTATTTTTACTAATAAGGAAGGGGTATCTGCCTATAGAGGAAAATATACAGAAAACAGCACTAGGAGAACAATTGAAAATGAACAGGGAAAGTGACCAAAACCCAATTCCCTGCATTCAATAAGATAACGTAACAATGCAAAGGAAGCTGAAAACTGACCCAGCTTCCCAAAACCTCAGTTCAGCTTCCACAGCAAGCTGTTAATATAATCTCTGTACATCAGAAAAGCATTCAACTAGCCCAGCTTCCCAAATCCTCAGTTCAGCTTCCACAGCAGGTTTTTTTTTTTCTTAGAAAGGTTGTGGTATGTACCGCCAATTTTATTGAGCTAAATAGAGGAAGTACAACCAGGTTGAGATGAGGAGAGGTTCCTCACCTTCAAAAAAGAAAATTACAAGCATAAGAACTACTGAAACCAAAGAACAGCTCTTAAATGTTTCAAATTGCCTTGATCGATTTGTCCACCAAAACACCAAGAATGAATCTTCCCCACTGATGAATGAAAGAGGCTGCTTGAAAGCATATATTTTCAACATAGACTTACTCCATCTGAAAATGCTGTCATTTTTATGCCTCCAAACGCTCCGGCATACTGCACGGGTACCATAAGAAGAAGTTTGATTTGTACCCTTGTACTTCCATTCCACCGATGTTGCCTGAATGATGCCCACATGTCTTCTATCTTATGGAAATGAAGATGAATACCCAGAATAGAAGCAATGATTCTCCACACCTCCCTGCTAATATGACAGTGTATAAAAAGGTGATCAACATTCCACACCTCCCTGCTAATATGACAGTGTATAAAAGGGTGATCAACATTCTCCTCATATAAACTGCACATGGAACATACAACATCTGTATCCACAGCCCATTTCCTTCTATAAACTTTTGTAACCAATCTCGCTTCCACAGCAGGCTTTTAATCTGATCTCTGTACATCAGAAAAGCATTCACCATACAGTCCACAGGATTGAAGTTGCATTCTCTTATATGTGAAGAACCAGAGATAAACATGTATCAACATTTCTGGTGCATGTCCCAAATACCAACCTCAATTGTCAGTCCAAGGTTAGCAAATATAATGAAGGATCCAAGGATTTATTGGAGTTTTCCAATGCCATAGTTAGCACTATGGTAGCTAGGTCTGGCTTCATGCCCGGACTGGGCCAATGCACTATATCAATACTGGGCTCAGGCTTACGCCTGATGATAGAATTGAAAAATAAAAATAGCTACCACATTCCAGCCCCTTATTTGCAAAAAGAACAGCATATGTGTTGGTTCTAAATTTTCAGAACATTTACTCATAAAAAATTGCAAAACAAAAGATAAACAAAAAATGTGAAATTCATATGGAACAAAAACATGATCTCCACATATACAAGTTGAATACCTGAAAATCAACAAATGCAACAGGAACACCATTTTTATTTTGCATCTTCAGCTTCAAGAAACCACGACATCTGTAACAACATGGGCTTAATCATCAAATACTTCTTCTGGAAAGGAAAGCCTGATTTCCGCAGCTATAACAATACCATTAATTTCCCCAAACCTTGAAAATACTTGGGTCAACTCTGGTTCAGAACAAGTTGGGCCCAAGTTAGCCACAAAAAGTGTTGGACATGGGGCAGCATTAGAGGAAGAAATCTGCAAACAAAATATACAGAAGTGAAAAAAATGAGGTCAGACCTTTAGAGAAACAATTTCACAAGATATATAATTTTATCCGTTGGTTTTTTGACATCTAAAAGGCAAAAAACTGACACCGCCATTTAATGATCGGATGTCTAGCCTGCAGCAATAGAGGGGGAGGGTTTTCTTTATCTTTCTAGGGTGTGTTAGGGAAGCGTTTTGGGAAGGCATGTTACTTTATCATTTTCCTAATTTAATAGCGAGTAACTGTTAACAACCTCCTGTGAAGTAACTGTTAACAATTTAAATATGAATCAACATATTACCGGGGAAAAAATCGACAGGAAAATAAAAGTGCAGCTAATTGGGCTTGCTTTTGTAATTCATTTGAAAAAACAACCAAGTGGACAATCATGAAGGTGGTCAACCACCAACTCAGTTGTACAGGATTGAGACGTCATCCATCTTGAGGTTGGAGGCCTGCTTCCTACCTGCAAAGCTGCAGCTGGAAGCCTGGAATCACTACAGAGCAGAAGAAAAAGGGTGAAATTGGCAGCACCAGGGAGAATAGCACGACAGCACTTAGCCTCGTAAGGAAGACAATATGTCGATCAGATAAAAGTGGGATGAATAGAGAATCTCCATAAAGAGCACTCATCCCAAAAGCCATATGTTTTCTTGACTGAGATCACTGATGTACAATGGGCAACAGGAGTGAAATCTAGGAGCCAAGCATCGATTTAATAATTATGGTGGGATTATCTCCAGTTCTACAGTCCCTGAAACCTTAGCTCTACTTTGCCTAGGAGCTTGAGTATATGTTCGGCCCTTTATTGTGTAGTTTGCATGCAGGTCAGTATAAGCAAGTGATTAGATGATAAGTGTACGTTCGTAACATATTATATGATTTGATCGTCAAACTTATAATCTGATTTGATATACCATGATAAGCTAAGATCTAAGGTTAAACTATTCAAATATCACTTTATGCTTTATGTCATAAGATATGGACCTCTTTATGTGCAAGAGGACAACCATGTTATATATATATATATATATATATATATATATATATATATATATATATATATATATATATGTGCAGTGGCTTAATATGTGAGACCTTAGAACAATGAATTTTGACCACTATCGTGCTGATTTGAGTATAATACATATGATATTCAGATCTGAAGCATGTTTAAGATATATATTTCGATATGCCATGATATGACAGATATAACATGCTTTGTATACACTCTTGCTTATGCTATATGTTAGAAATGATTTGGCCATCATATTATATATTTGTATAATTTAATTTGCAAAGCTTAATATATGATAGTCATGCATAGGGTTTTGATGCTTACTAAGTTTCGGTGGACTCACTTTACCTACTAATAGTTCCAAGAGTCCTACATGAGGAGTCGGAATGGAAAGGAGCACTTTGGTTTCGAAAAAGGGCCGAGAGAAAGTGTTGCGTTATCTTAGATGGATCAGCAATCCAATTTTCTTTCTACTAGATTGAAGTAGTGGGTTTTATGGGGACTATTGCATAATTTGAGATTCTAGAAAATGAGTTGTTTATTATTATTTGGTCAGCTTATTATCTGGGAGACAATAATATTGGCTATGTTATTAAGTTATTTTTGGATTATGTGATGATATAGACATTTGTTTTTATTGGTTTTGTGAATTATATATATATGTACATATATACATATATCTAAATATGACAGGATCTTCTGGCTATTTCGTAGCCAGGTCCGGTGTAAGTTGGATCATATTCAACTAGATTTGAGGGCATTACATAAACAAGAGGCTGAGAACCTACCAGTGCCTACTAATGTTAGTTATTTTATTAATTGAGAAATAAGTATCAGCGCATACATGTTGGTGGCGGGTGC
The DNA here is from genome assembly GCA_030544215.1 of Zantedeschia hybrid cultivar. Classification (NCBI taxonomy): domain Eukaryota; kingdom Viridiplantae; phylum Streptophyta; class Magnoliopsida; order Alismatales; family Araceae; genus Zantedeschia; species Zantedeschia hybrid cultivar. The sequence goes on along the minus strand of JARZZO010000013.1, from coordinate 3,880,748 downwards.
ATTTGGTAAATTGAGCAAAAAGGTAGATAGACAGCCCGTTACTACTCTTTACAATCTTCTTCATGATTCTTATACCTCATTTAACCCAAATTGATGGGACAAGGTTTGTAAAATTTCTTTTTTTTTTAAAATGTGATCTAATGGTCACAATTTATTAACCCAAAAAGTGACGTGATAACCACAGTTCATTAATGCAAATAGAGTTCCAATATGAAAGCAATCCCTCACGGACGAAAAAAATCTACAAAGACGGTAAAGACTTTGATATTGTGGAATACAAACATACGTGTCGAGTGTCAACACAGACACGTGTTAGATGGTGAAATTTTAAAAGGGCTTTTCGATCTTCACCCCTCCGAACTTTTGATATTACAAAAAACTACTACTAATCCAACTATTTACAAATAAGCCCCCACAATCTCAACTTTCTTACAAAAAATCCCTTTTGAGGGGCTTTTTTGTAACATTTTGGGGCCTTGCACCAATTCAGGGGGATTGTGAGGGCTTATAAATAAATAGTTTGATTAGAGGGGCTTTTTGGTAAATACACTATATTCTCAAGGGCTAAAAACATAATTATACAAATAAAATGATTATTGAAACTTGTTTAAAACATAAATGATATAACTGAAGTATATTAAATGTTAGTATACAACCAAGTACTCTAAAAAAATATCCAGTGTTCACTTCAAAATCTTAAAATAGGATTTCAGACATAGGTTTCCAAGTGTCCTATCGTGTCTATATGTTTGACTCGGCTCTTTAAGACAAATATAAGTGTCCACCAAATCATAGGTGGCAGAATTAAGCAGTCAACAAAAACCTTTTATACCTTTTTCTACTGTCTCTGTTTGAACAACATAATGAAATTGTTAGATGTTATTAGGTCATCTAACTCAAAACCTCAAGGCATTAAGTCAAGCGAACACCACATTGTATTCTTTTTTTCTTTTTTTTGAAAAGAATGTGAGATTATACCACCAATTTTATTAAGATAAATAGAGGTAGTCCAATCAGATGGTAAGGTGAGATGCCGCAACCAATAACAAACTACTACAATACCACCACAAAATGAACAAAAAAATGACTAAGAAAATAGAAACTCCACTACTTTTAGAGAAATCTTCTTCAATACTTTTAGATAAAATAGAAATTCCATTATATTCGTAATTTTATTTCATCTCTTAATTGTTAGAAACTATTAGGTCATCTAACTTAAAACCTTAAGGTATTAAGTGAAGTGGACACCACGTTATATTCGTATTCTATTTTATGTCTTAACCAATTTTGCACTATTCCTATCTTATCAAAGGTAACTGAGGCAATTGCCTAGGCAACGAGATGAGGCAAGGCACTGATAGGTCACCTCATTATGGCCTTTGTCGGCCAAGTGACTGTTGTAATTGCCTCGATCGATTAGGCAATCACCTAGGCGCACTTTGGCCATCTCAACCCACCTCAGGCGCCTTATATTTCCTTAAATCGGCCCCTAAAGCCCAACCTTAGCTGGCCACCAATGAGCATATATATATCCCATCATATATGAAGCCCTCCTCAACAACTGTTCCTGGCCTGCCATAATCCTCTCCCTCTACTACGGTACTGCTTGGAACCGTAATCCTCCTCTCCAGTGAAGGCGACAACGCCGACGAGCATGCATGACTGCTCCAACGAGGATGATACTGACTGCCAGAGTTGGTGCTTCTTCTCCAACTCTATTTACAATCGCTCCAAGATGACACCAACCGACGATCCGACACTTCTTCTCTGGCTCTAGCACAGCTCCCTCAACAAGGTTCTCTCTCTCTCTCTCTCTCTCTCTCTCTCTCTCTCTCTGCTACGAGGGCTTTAAGCCCTCTCTCATTATCACACAAGAGAGCCAAAGTACTCTCTCTCTGTGATTGTGTCACAAAAGTCTCCCCCCCCCCTTATGTATGTATGTTTCTCTCCCTATCTCTATCTCTATGTACGTGTCACAAGAGGGCCTGAAACCCTCTCCACACCTCTCTCTCTCTCTCTCTCTCTCTCTCTCACACACACACACACATACACACACAACATAAAAGATAGAAAGGGGCTCAAAGCCCTCTCTCCCCCCCTCTATCTCTCTCTCTATCTTTGTGTGTGTGTGTCACAAGAGGACCCGCACCCTCTCCCCCCTCTCTCTGTCTTTCTGTGTCACAAGAGGGCACAAAGCCCTCTTCCTTGTTCATAGTAAGAGAGGCAATACAGAGGAGCTTTGTCTTTGAGACCCCCCCCCCCCCCCCCCCCCCCGTCTCTCTACTCTCTTTGTCTCTATCTCTCTATCCACAGCACAGGTAGATAATGAACTTGGAGCCTTGGATAGAGAAGGGCATTAGGCTGCTAAGATTCTTCCCCAATCTTTTTTTATCTTATTTGATAAATATTCATTTATGGTGTATTTATTTAGCATCAAAATTTGTATAAGTTTGTTGATTAGATCTTGATTTGATAAATTTTCTTTCAATTTTGATCCCAAGTCAGACCGGTTTAAGATCATGTGATATGCATCTTCTCAGCCTAGCCCCCCCCCTCTCTCCCTCTCTCTCTCTCTCTCTCTCTCTCTCTCTCTCTCTCTCTCTCTCTCACTACTCTGACTACATTGGACTATTCTAATGTGCCTCTCCACAAGCAGGCTGATTTAGGCTCTGTACATGCACAATGACAAAGATGGAGTTAATGTGGCTCAAGAATATAACGATGGACTTTGATATCATTTAAAGTTATTAGGCCATTAAACTCAATGCCTTAAGGCAGAGAGTGAAGCAAGCACACCTCTTTTAAACATTATTTTTCTCTCCAATCAATGTGAGACTATTCTAGCATGCACCTTCACATGCAGGCCAACTTAGGATCTGTTACATGGACGGTGAAAAACGTGAGGTATGTGGCCTGAATGACAACTATGAGTTCCCATACCATGTTAAAGTTATTGGACTATCCAACTAAGAACCTTAAGAGATTAAGTAGAGTAGACACATTATTATATTTATATTTTATTTTATCCCTTATCCACTGTAGGGCTATTCTAATACACTCTCTCTCATGCACATGGTGACTTAGGCTTTGCCATATGGACAATAATAGAAACAAGTATGTGGCCTAGGAATGTAACTATTCTTTATACCATGTTAAAGTTATTGGACCATTTGACTTGCAACCTTAAGGTAAGAGTGGAGAGAGCACCACTCTTTCAGACATTTTATTTTTGTAAAAACAATAAAAAAGAATCCATTTGTACATTTGGATACATGGACTGCTTGTTACCAGAATTGTAGAAATTCCACTCACGAAGACAACAAACACATCTCTTGATCTTTCATTGTAAATGCCTCTCTATATTGCCTATAACACCGCTTGAATAATATTCTGTATCTCCTGCTTCAACTAATTACATTCCTCCCATTCAACCATGAAGTTGAAAGCATCTCATTTCCTGAGCTATGCACCATCTACTACCTGCAGAAACTGTTCCTATAACTGTCTATCACACTTGAAAAGAAGATGATCATCTTAAAGAAGTTACAGATAAGTTGAACAAAATCTCATACTAATGTATCGCAATCCCTACTATCCCATATTAAATGCAGAATTCCTCTAACACTTGCATAAATGCTCCACTTTATCCTAGTAAAGCTTAGCACTCTTTTCTGAAACCTTTATAATTACGGCACTATAATTTTCCACTAACATCGTTGTATATCATCATCATTAAAGCCTTACCCCATCCATTTGGAATTTGGTTATATAAATCTTGTCCCACTATCTTAATCTATCTAATGTCATACTTATAGCTAAACCCATAGTTTGTTGTATCCTACCGGATCAGGTCAACTCATACGAGTCGACTCGTATCTCGACGATACCGAGTCGCTTGGCTCGGTTAAGTCACTTTGGCACGTTAGGGATCGATCTGACTCGCAGCATATCGGTTCGACTCATGCTAGATCGCATGATATGGACTCGAGTGGAGAGAGAGAGAGAGAGAGAGAGAGAGAGAGAGAGAGAGAAGTAGGGAAAGAGAGAGAGACGCAAGGGAAGATATAGAAAACAAAGAGAGAGGGATTTATTAGAAAGAGAAAAATAGAGGAAGAGAGACAGAAAGAGAAATGCAGGGAGAAAGAGGAAGAAGGAAGGAGAGAGAGAGAGAGAGAGAGAGAAAGAGAGACTTTTAAAAATTAAGAGAGTAAAAAAATAGAATCCCCTTGAAAGATAACAGCCCTTAGGATTTATAAGCCTAGAGGGAGTTTTAAATTTCAAAATTTGGCACCAAAAATAAAAAAATTTGAATTTTGAAATAAAACATATCTCCCCTTAACTAGAGGAACCTCCTCCAAGATAAGGGGGTTTTTGAAATTTGAATTTTGGAGAGGAGAAACCTCTCTCCCGTTGAATTTCAAAATTCTCTCCTTTCTCTCTCTCTTAGTTGGCATGTGGGCCCCACTTGAAAAGACAGTCCAAAAATAAATCATTGTTTTTAGCAAGATTCGAACCCTAGTCACTTCAATAGAGTTCAAGTGGTCTAATCACTATGCCATCTGCTCGTTTATGTCCTACGTCCACATAAAATAAAAATTAAATCCCTGCAACAAATAATTGCATTCCTGCACTGACAAATTATTTAGATGTACATTAAGCCTTCAATAATTACTGAAAAGCCCATGTTGATAATAGAATTCACACAAATCTATTGACACTCAATTAATCACATGAAATGACGATATTTTCAACTTCGAATTTTACAAAATTGATATCTTTGGAAGAATCACTGATTTATCTATCATTCCATATGGTTTTTTACATAGAATCACAAGTGTAATGTGAAAATTTCATTTATTTATTACCTAAAAATATGTAATTATCAATATGCTGGCCAAAAACGAGGGTTTCAGTCTGCTGCATTTGTTGTACACACAAAACGCAGCAGCCAGAGCCTAACAAGCCTTCCCTACCTCTCCCTTCTCCCTTTTTTCCTATGTTTTTTTGGGTGAAAGTGTTGGATCAAAGGTTGTGGAGGCAGTTTTCTTCAAGGGGAAGGTGTTTCCACCCATTTGCAGCCAATTCCATTTGGTTTCAAACTGGTATTTATGAATTATGTTTGTAAATTGAGATTATGAATGATGAGTATTTATGAATGAGAACGTTTTTAATTAAAAAAACATTTTTTTATAATTTTTTGGGTCGGCCCCATGGTCCCTACATAGTCTTACAGTCCGATCTCAGATCGGACAACTCAAAAAAAGATGAAAAATAAAAATTCGACCCCAAATGAACAGTAAAAAAACATGTTGGGGCCGACCCAAAAAAATTTCAATTTTTTTTTTCTTAAATTAAAACCACCGACAGCCGGCGTAATACCGGCTGCCGGTGCAGCTAGTTATTCTCTTTATGAATTATGAGTACACTCCTCTCAATTGGTATCCTACTTTAAAAAATTTTACAATCCATTAACTTGGAGTATTTCTCTTAAATGTGACTTATAATCATTCATGGTAATGAAAAACGAAAAGTAGGATATTTATTATTGGATCATCATCCAAAAACTGAAACATCTGAAGAAAAAAAAAAGCCCTAAATTGGCTTGAATCGGCCCTACTTGTGTGAGTTAGACCGAGTTAGATTGGATCTTACTCATTAGGGATGCAAACAAGTCAGATTCGGTGCGGGATCCAAGGTAGATCTATGATCGTATCCGTTATGTCATCAGTTTAGGAAGGATGTGTTAAATTTCATAGAATTCTAGGTCGGGTCAGGTCCTAGGATCAGGAAGCGCCAATCCCGATCCGATCTGATATGGATCGGCCAATCTTGATGAAGACGGACCGGTCCAGATTGGCCCCACTAAAAAAAAAAAAAAACATTAGGAAAATTAGAAAAAAAATAAAAAAGTATACACATATTATTCAAGGAATATAAAATAAAAATAAATGCAAATCATGTACATCTATAAAAAATGAACATTAAAGACAAATAACTCGCTAATAATTATTATTGTGTACTAATTAAAAAAAGACATTATGAAGTATTTTACATGAAATTAATGAAAATACCTTAGAAATATGATATTTATGATCCTTCATCATCTGGCTCATAAGTTTGAGCTGACAGCTCATAATCTGCCGACATATATGCTAGATACCGATAGTCAAACAAGGAGCTAGCGAGATCTTTGAATCCCCTTTGAATACCTCGAGGTGTGCTTGCTTGTTGGCTTGAACTTTCTCCTGATTGTGTTGGAGGGACATAAATATCATACTGAATAGGTGGAGGTCTAGAGTACCCCTCAGTAGTGCTGATGATGTCTGAATACGGCAGTACACGGGAGTAAAAAATGGGCGGATAAGAAGATCCATATTCCCAACTGGCCAATCATATTATGCCTGTCTCTATTGGCCTTCAAATCCCCCTTGTTGTCCTTATCTTTGACATTGGATTCCTTCATAATGACTCAGAGGTGCAGAGTAACCTTCGTATCTTGAATAACTACTCTCAAGTCTAAAACCTCCTGATAATCCAACAGCAGCACCAACACCATCTTCATCATCATCTAATTGTTCCTGAGTGGAGTCATTACTCTCCACTTGGTCTGTTTTCGTCAGCTGCCTTCTTCTACGCCTATAGGTTTGTCTCTCTGCCTCGTACATACTGGCCAAGTGAGGTGGTAAAATCGGAGTGTCCTCAAGTATCTCTCCAGTCTGCTGAATTCTAGCTGTGTCTCCCCCTTGTTCTTCTTCTGACGAGTCCACTCGTTTAGACTTTCCTTTTGATTGCTTTCTTTTTTTCCTATCAGATGACTGCAATGAAGTTCTCGCTGGCTCTTTGTCCTTTTTTTTATGTAGATCCACCTGAGTAGCCGATCTCCTGAGTACTGGCTGAGAGGCAGAAACTCTAACAATGTCTGATAGTGTGGCTGACTTTCAACGCTTCTGAAGAACAGATGGACCTCTTTTGTCTGCTACCTGAAATTCAGGATCTCGAGCAACTACTCTATCCAATTCACTTCCTGTTCAACTCCGATCATGAGGATCAAATTTAGGCTGAGCATCTCTGTCTGCTCTAATCTCCATCCAAGAATACAATGTGTTCTTTATCCAGCAATTCATCAATATCAATCTGATGTAGAAGCTCATCAACTGGCTGACCAACAAACTCTATGAATCTCTATCGTTCAAACTTCTATCTTTCCTGAATCTGTCTGATCTTTAGGCGTATGTTGTAATAACAATACACCAACTTCTCCAACCTAAAAACATCCAATCTATTACGAATCTTCGTGTGAATGTGACGTAAATGTACTCAGTTTCTTTCACACTGACTAGAAGTGGTTTGACTGAGTACCCTCACTGCAATATATACTAAAGGGTTTGTGGCAACTTGTCTATAATTAATTTGGATCCACCATTTAGTTGTTGCAAAAAAAAATATATTAATATTTAATAATAGTATTTCATTAAATTGAGTGTTTGACTATTTATTATGTAATTCACCTAGAATTATTCTCATTACTATAGCCATGACGTCCTCATCTCCACAAATGTCAATCTTCAATTTAAATTTCTCCATCTATAAAATAAATGTAAATGATATAAGTTAATGATAGAAGACTGAATTTCCATAAACTCCTACTTGTATGTTACCTCTGCTAAAGCATCTATCCTTTCGTTCGTATTCCTTGGTATTCTAGCAATGAGATTAGTTGTATCTCGAAGGACCTCTCCATCATTGTGCACACTCTCATCATACTGATATCTTAGGTTGAAAAAATATCATGCATTTAAATTAAGGTTCATTAGTTATCAAAATAAATGTCATTAAGATTAATCATATAAAATCAAGTAGAAAAGAAATAGAATTAACCAGCAATATGGACATCATAATGGAGAGTCGACTCCTATCTATCATTGATGATCCTCCACCATTTCTCAAAAGTTGTAGGATTGTTTGCCGTCAAGTGCTCCTTTGCTCTATCCATTGCCTCGTACAGATATCCCATATCATTTTTGTCATCTCCATTAACCAATCTCAGAACATGTACCAAAGGGTCAATTACTTTCAAGTAGCAAGAGATTTTATCCCTTTTTTTTTCCCCAACTAGTGTCTTTATATGTGCTAGAAAATCGTCAGAGTGGACTAACTGGGCCAACTAATGTTTGTACTTTATCAACCTCTCTAAAAAGATGAAGTTTGATGCAAATCTAGTAGGGCTAGCACAAAAGAAATTATATCCACTTGTATACCCTCTTATCATCATGGTCGGACCGGGTCGGATCGGATCGCCCGGTCCGCTCGGAATCGGAGCGGTCCGACCCGACCCCGAGCCCCGACCCAACGATCCCAGCCGGGATCGCTGGGATCGGGTTGGGGTCGGCCGGCCGGGTCGGTCCGGGTCGGACCGGTCCGGCCGACCCGGCCACCCAACGGCTAGTTCTGAACTAGCCGTTGAGTAGCCGTTGGGAACCCATTCAAATGGGTTCCCAACGGTTAGGAGGGGCTTCTAAGCCCCTCCAAGTCCCCCCCAAGTCCCTATAAAACCCCCTCCTACCCTTCTCTCCCTCATTCACACAAATTCTCATTTCTCTCTATTTCTAAAACTTCTCTCTCTCTCTCTCTAAGCTCTCATACTCTCTCAAAGACTCAAAGCTCTCTTAACTTCTTTCTCTCCAAACTTCCAAAGCTCTCTAGAGTTCTAAACTCTAAAGGACGGACCGACGGACTACATCAAATTTTTTTCATCATATTATTTTTATTGCATTTTAATTTTTCTCTCTAACCTCTTTTTGTCTTTGTAGCTTTATTTCTCATTGTCTCTCACTCTCCCTCGAGGTATGATATGAAATCTCACTCTCTTTCTCTATGTTTTTTCTTATTTCTCACCATTTCTCTTTATGTAATTAGTTAATTACTAATTATCTCTTTCCCTATTAATATATTTTTTATTTTTAAAGATGTCGACTTTTGAGCATAATGAGGCCACATCTGTCACCTCTCGTGGTGACCCGGGATGGAACCACTGCACCGTCGTAGACATGGCTTCACGCAAAGTCAAATGCAACTACTGCAGTCGGATTATTTCGGGTGGAGTTTTTCGTCTAAAACAACATATTAGGGGTGTCAAAGGAGAAGTGAAGGCTTGTACTGCTGCACCACTAGAGGTAAAAAATCAATTCAAAAATTACCTATGACAAAGAGAGTTGGAAAAAGGAGCAGCATCAACGATGAGAGGCCAAATTAGGGAGGAAATGACACGGCCCTCAGATCAAGGTATTCATATTCACCCTCCGGGAGATAGATCTCGGGAGGGAGACATAGACCCTACCAGAAGGAGATCCACTGCATTTGAAGACTTTTCTCGAGGTATTCTTTGATTTAAAATTTTCAATTAATTATTTACTTCTTTATACTTCATCTCGATTAAATTAGTCTAATCATCTATTTTAATTTAAAGATGATATACGTCGAGCCATGGACGAAAGTAGACGATCTTTTGCTGATGAGGATGTGTATAGACGCACCGGTCGACACGTTGGGCAAGGGAGTGGATCCGGACATGGATCCAACGAGGAGGAAATTCATGACTTGACTAGAGACAATGATCCTAGAGTGGGTCCTATAGATCATTTCCTAACAAGACGGAGAGGTAGACAACCATCAATCACAGCTGCTATGAAGAACCTGAAGGTATGCAAGGAGAAGATTGGCCGTGCTGTTTCGAGATGGTTTGTTTATAACAGTGTACCTGCCAATGCTGCAAAGGGTCCTTATTATGAGGACATGATTGAGACTATTGGAGATGTGGGTAAGGATATTCCTGGACCAACCCCCAAGGAGATATACAACACTTATCTTCCTCAAGAGGTAAGTGATCTCCAGGAGTATATCAAGTCGTTTGAGCGAATTTGGGATGAAAGAGGATGCACAATAATGACAGATGGCTGGACAGGTGAGTACATTGAATTAGTTTAACATATTTAGAAATTAGAATCTTAGATTAACAGATTATATTTTTAGTTAATTTAAACATTCGCTAACATCTATAACATTATTTGAATAGGAATTACGAAAAGAAGTATGATTAACTTCCTTATATACAGTCAAACTGGGACTGTATTTTGGAAGTCCGTAGATGCTAGTGGAAAGGTAAAGAATGCTGAATATCTTTTCAAGTTAATTGATGACATTGTGGAGCAGGTGGGAGAAGATCGGGTTGTCCAAGTTGTAACAGATAATGCAGCTTCATATAAAGCTGCTGGCCATATGTTAATGGAGAAGAGGCCACATCTATATTGGCTTCCTTGCTCTGCTCATTCCCTAGATTTGATGCTAGAAGATATTGGGAAAGATGTAAAAATTACTGAAACAGTGAAGTCAGCCCAATTCATCACATCCTATATCTACAACCATAACTATGTGCTCACGTTGATGCGTGAACACACTGGACAGAGGGAGTTACTACGTCCTGGGGTAACTCGTTTCGCCTCCACATACATTTCCTTGGAGAATATACAATCACAAAAACGCCCATTGAAGCAGATGATTTCAAGTAAAGGATGGGAGGATTGGATGACAAGGCACGCAAAGCATGATGCTAGAGACAAGGGGAAGCAGGTTGAGGACTTGATTGAGAGCTGAGAGTATTGGAAGGATATAAAGATGATCTTGAGCGTAGTTGAACCTCTTATGCGGGTTCTGAGGATAGTGGATGGAGATAAGAAGGCCACAATGGGATATTTATATGAAACTATGGACCGTGCAAAGGAAGACATTGCTAGGGCCAACAAAAATACATACAGAAAGTGGTGGGATATTATAGATGCAAGATGGGATAGGACACTCCACCATGACTTGCATGCGGCAGGTAACAAAATAAGTCAATCCATATTGGTCGCCATTTTATTTCCTATAAGTTTTATTTCATTTTTAATTTATTTTTCAATTCTTTAGGTCATTTCTTCAACCCAAGATACCAATATAGCTCTGCTACTCAACATGCGCCCAATGATGAAGAAGTACTCCGTGGGACTCAAAATGTAATTCGGCGTTTGTTACATGATGAAGATCGAGCTATCATAGCATGCAACAAAATGCATCACTATAGGCTCCGGACATTACATTTTGGTACTCATCGTGCTCAACGGGCAGTCATGTTGCTTTCACCAGGTATTTAGAATTTTACACATAACTAATACTTTCAAAAAATTGTTATCAACTTATCATGCATAGGCTTTACAAATTACAATACTAATTGTTAGTTGGATCATTATGGAATTACAGCTGATTGGTGGATGGATCATGGGAAGGCTCCAGGTTATGAAGATCTTGCTTATGTTGCTATCCGTGTATTGAGCCAAACCACCTCCTCTTCTGGCTGTGAGAGGAACTGGTCTACATTTAGCTTGATACACACCAAGCAAAGGAACCGATTAAGCTCAGCGAGATTAGAACAATTGGTCTTTTGCCACTACAACATGCGCTTGAAATTAAAGAATCTTCAAAAAATTCAAGAGAACCAAAGAGAAGAAGAACGATGGAGAGATGAAGTTGCTGGAAGACCGGTGCAAGCAGAACAACAAGTTGAGGAACCAATCGATCTGGACGAGATATTTGAGGAGCAGAACCCACTGAATGCATGGGTGGATGCAAGGAATGTTTTGAGTCCATCAGAATTCGATCCAAACGATCGGTCATGGGCAGAAGGACAATTAGATGGTGTCCCCTTGTCCGTTGAGTTTCAACTTCCACCTCCTTCAAAACGGCAAAAGAAATCCACCCCACAAAGTTCAGGTAAGGGTAAAGGCAAACTAATGGATGTTGATATTGCAGATTTAGAAACTGTACAAGAAGATGAGTCAGACGAGACACCAGAGCCGAGCGACAAGGTCGTTTACCAAACTTCAGACGACTGTACTTCGGCAACGACTACCCCTGACGATGACGATGATGATCCACATGGAAGTCAAGGTGGATCCTTGCAACAACGGTCATCTCGAGGACGTGGAGGATCAAGTCAACATGGTGAAGCTCCTCCAATGATTTTCACAGGAGAGCAAGAATTTACGCATGCTACGCAGGATGATGACCACTCCAGTAGGTTGGCTAAGGGCACATCAGCAACAAATAAAGGCAAAGGGAAACAACAACAAGAGCTCCTAAAGAGAACATCCTCTCAAGAGCATTCGTCTGATGCATCCTCTCAAGTTCCATTAGAGGGTTATAGTCCTTATGGATATCCAGGTACATATTATCAACATCCACCACCCTATGATGCATCGAGTTACTTAGGAGGATATCCCACTTATCCTCCAACTTCAGATATTTCCTCTTATCAATCCTCAACCTCAGAAGGATCTTATCATGAGCCAAAGACACAAGGATGGATACCGGTGACAATAATCTACCCATTCACAGATGAGTATAACCGATTTGTACAGGAATATGAACAATGTTACCAAGCTTATATGTCTTGGGCCGATTATGTGCAACATTTGTATAGCACCTACAATGTAAGGCTAGAATAAATGTATGTCTAGTTGTCTACTTGTTCTGTCACTTTGTGTGAGTGTTTTTTTTTTATTATCATGTAATACTTAGGGGTAAGGTTTTATGTCCCCCCCATGTATTGTATTCAAGTTTTTTTCAAAGTTAATAAAAATTCAAGGGCTTACCCAAGGTCCTAGATAAGTTTTGGGTAAATATAATTTTTCCTGATTTTTTGAATTTTTTTCTTATTTTTTGGACTTGTTTTTCTATTTTTTCCCTATTTTCTTCTATTTTTTCCCCTTTTTATAAATTGGATCGGCCAAACCGGTCCGGCTCGGTCCGGACCGGTTCGGGATCGGATCGGATCGGCCGATCCACTCGGTCAGGACCGGACCGATCCGAGTCCGACCCCCGAGTTGGCCTACCTTGCTTATCATATGTAGGATCATGTTGTAACTATAAATAAATCTGGTGATCATTTGAGCCTACTCTACCACCTCAGCAACAAAAGGGTCTTTACATATGTCCTACATTATCAAGTCAATGGAATGTGCTGCACAAGGCACCTAGTACAAATGCTGCTTCTTCTGCATCAGCAATATGTCAGCTTTTGTAACTTGCTTCATTGTCATTGACCACCTGCACAACATTATCTTCACAAATTTCCTCTACCACCTCACCCATTAGCTTATACAAATAATCAACATTCTTTATTTTGTTGGAGACATCCACAGACTTCAAAAAAATAATGTCCTTACTACAATAGATAAGGAAATTAATCATGGATCTCTTTGTCGTCCATATCTAATCATCACACATGATGGTACAACCACGTTCCTTCCACATATTTATGAAGTTGTCCACCCATGCCTTCAACTCATTGTACTCCTCCTCGAACCCAACATCATAAATGTAGCAAGGTGTAGGAGCCCTTACACCAAGCCTAATATCTGCAATTGCATCCACCATTGTCTGAAAATATGAGTTGGATGTTACATATGTTGGCACACATGCATGCAAAAATCACTTCACAATTCCTTTCAAGACATTTTTTACTAAGACCTTGACTCCTTTCAATGCTTGCTTGATTCTACACTGTCTAGAAGACCTTGATCTATATAAAAATTGATCTATAGGACTCCGTGTCACATCTACCGTCCGTCCACAACCCAACACAACACTAACAACCTTACCAACAGAAGAGCCCTTAAGAAGGGATCTCCAAGATTAAGAACTAGTAGGCACAGATCCAGCTGATAATCCTATTCCTCTTCGTCGGTCCTCATCTTCTCTATTTGTCTGCAAACTGGCACGAACAGATCTGGTGTACTGTGGATTAGGATCATCTGGATCCTCATCATCATCATCATCTAAAATGATCGGCCGCTGAACAGGCAGACTATAATCTCTTTGTTTCTGACGCCTTGATATCTCATCTTGTAGATCCATCTATTGTTGACCTGATAAATCTTTTTGGACTTTTTTACCCAACATATAAGCCTTCATCTTCCTCTTGAAGTTCAGTAGAACTGACTTATATCTGCTAACATCTCCTACTATACCAACAATATGATCTTTTAGGCGATACACGCCTCCACCCACCTCCTTTCCACACCATTTTTGACCCTCCTCTGTCTGTTGTCTACTAGTATGCAATGCTACCAACTAGGATCAGCATCCTACTTCTCCACATCCTGTTCAAGATTTTCTTACTTTGTCATATTCCTACATAACATAAAAAGTAACAAATAAGTTTAAGTAGCACTAATCACATGTAGTTAATGCACAAATCTATGCAATCAAATTCTAATAAGTTTAATTGAGTATTTAGCGCATTCAATTGAACTCTAATTACAATAATCATACAAAAACTCATTTTTTAACTCCTAATTAGGGTCAATTTTAATCAAACAACGTCAATAATATATAATTAATGCACAAATCTATGCAATCAGATTCTAATAAGTACAATTGAATGTTTGGCACACTCAATTGAACCATAATTACACTAATCATACAAAAGTCTCAAATTTTAATTCCTAATTAGGATTAATTTTGAAAAATTAGTGCTAATAACGTACAATTAATGCACAAATATGTGCAATCAAATTCTAATAAGTTCAATTGAGTGTGTCAAACACTCAATTGAACCATAATTACACTAATCATACAAAAATCCTAATTTTTATATAATTAAAGTTAATTTTGAGAAATTAATGCTAATGACGTGTAATTAGTCCACAAATATGTACAATTAGATTCTAATAAGTTCAATTAAGTATTTGGCATACTCAATTGAACCATAATTATACTAATCATACAAAAACCCTAATTTTTAACCCCTAATTAGAATTAATTTTGGAGATTTTGTCTAATCAACATGCTAAATTTTTTTCTAAGCTAAATATTAATAGATCTACATTACCATTTACCATTTATCAAAATATACCTTAACCCAGATCAGGATCCGACAAAGAAATCTGACGTTGATAGTGGCGGTGGCTACCGGATGGTCGGCTAGTGGTGATGGGGTGAACCCCCCCCCCCCCCCCGCCTCTCTTTTGGTCAAGATCTTAAGGAGAGAGAGAGAGAGAGAGAGAGAGAGAGGAAAGAAGAGGATGGCAGCGGATGGCCGGCAACGGCGGATCACCACGACAGTAGGGGGGACTAGGTGGGGGAGGGGGAGCTGTAGCAGCAACAACAACAACGAAATGTTGATGCTACTGTCTCCCGATCCCCCTTTAAGGGGGATCCGGGATCGGCTCGTATCAAGTTGTATCGGACCACATCGACCGGATAGGCCGATCCGGGCCGATCCCAATCTTTTTTTTTATATATAATCTTGGGGGGAGGGAACAGTGATTCGCTCCCCCCCCCCCCCACCCCAAATCGGATCGGGACCTGCCGATCCCGAGGAATCGGCCGATCCTGCAATCCATGTAAATGTCCTATAAGCTAATATGTAGTCGAATAATCGGATCCTTAGTGTACCGTATATATTTGGTAATAAAAAAGTTACATATGCTATCTTGTCCGCTATACGTATCAGTTTAGAAAGACTACCCATTAACTGACCCATAAGCTAATGATCGTTCAAAGAATTAGGTTATCGATTACCATTTGTATCCCTATGACCCATATCTGCCAGACACAATCCCGATACAATTCGGATCATTGAGTCGACAAACCTTGATTAAAACTAACAATGTCGAGCCCTTTCTAACTACATCTAACCACTTTCATTTTAGGTTTTACTCATTGTCATATAGCCGCCTCTACTGTAATTTTATCACACCTCCTACTGATGTTGAACATGGGTGGCGATGTACGTGACCAAATTATCACAACCTATCCTCACTAAGCTTAATGTCAATAGGAGCTACACTTAAATCCTTATACATATACTCATTCCTAATTTTATCTTTTCCAATCTTACCAAACATCCACCGCAACATTCCTTTTATAATTAGGACTCCATATGCACTTTTTTACTTTAACTAACCAACTCTCGACTCTGTATGTAATATCTTCTTAGATCTCTCTATTCTCTTAAATAATAGATCATAAATATCGGAAGTTGCTACTTTTAGGAATAATTCAACCCTCGATAATAACTAAATCCACCTGATCAACCTTTACATTACTATTTTACACTCCATATATTGACTTAGTTCGACTAATCCTAGTCTTTAAATTCTAAAAGGGACCTTCGTTGCTCTAATTTATCATTCAAACTCATAATATTTTCATCAGCTCACCTCACTAAACCTAAATGAAAAAGTGACAGGAGTTTACGATGCCCCCCCCCCCCCTAAGCCTCTACGACAGAGTTCCCCTCGGTCTAGCAGGTGGCAGCCTCTCCATGGCTGGGAAGGTGAAAGATCACGCCTTTTCCCAAGGTCCTTTCAGAGAGAGCGGAGCTGTTTCCGCTGCCTCCAACGTGGTCATTTCGCCAAGGAATGTTCTGCTCCAGTGAGGTGCCTGGCTTACAGAGGAAGTGGCCATGGTCGGCTGCTCTACGGTAGGAGAGGCGTCTCCTACACTGAGGATGTCGCAGGGAAGGAGCTTAGAAGACCAGTTGGTAAGAAGGTGCCTAGAGTCACATCCTTATCTCTGTTGAGGGCGGATCTTCTTGCTCCATGTCTGGCCAGATTGAGGTGTGTTCAGATCAGGACACAAGTTGGCCAGCCAACCATTCTCCAAGTGAAGGCGCTGCTTACAGGAGGACGTAAGGGTGCAGAAGAGTGGGGGATCTTGCACTTTGGTGCCTGTTTCTTAGGAATCGGCCCCGCTGAAAAGGGTGCTCTGGAGGCAGTGAGAGATGGGGTTTTGGCAGGGAAGGCTGTGTCATCCAGATCCTCCAATGCGACCAAGGTTTCGGCTCCTACCCAGTTCTTAGATTATGTAGGGTGAGAGTCCGGCTCCAACATATCCCTATCATCCTCTAAAATGATGAGGGGATTCGCTCTACCCTGCGGGAGATTGGCTTCTGGGGGGGATAGGTGCTCCTCCGTGACCTATACATGGGAGATCTTATAGGTTGAGGGGGTTGTTTCAGCTTGCAGCCGGGAGAATATAGCTGATAGGATCCTTCTCCCCATCGAGGGCAAGGTATATCCAATCTCTGTGGAGGTCCTGGGAGTGTGCGGAGATTTCGGCCGGTCCGCCGCTAATACGGGCGGCCCAGCCATCCCGAAACCGGTTGACAGGATCCGCTTGACTTGTGTCCCGTTAGGCCAAATCTGCAACTTACCCGAAACTTCTTTCTGTTCGATCCTTGATAGGAGAACCGACCTTCGTCACCTCCGCCCAATATCGCCCTCCTCCTCATAGGAACTCTTCAACGGGCCATTGCCGGCCCTTCCTGAGAAGACCCCCCTCCTCCCCGGGTCCCTCCCCACTCAAGGCTTGGACATGGGGATCTCAGGGTCCTTGGGAGTGGCCTCTGACTCAGGTATAGGTAGCTCTCTTGTATCTATGATAGGGGACGGGGAGGCATGCTGGGGGCTGCAACCCGGTGGGA
The DNA here is from genome assembly GCA_030544215.1 of Zantedeschia hybrid cultivar. Taxonomy (NCBI): domain Eukaryota; kingdom Viridiplantae; phylum Streptophyta; class Magnoliopsida; order Alismatales; family Araceae; genus Zantedeschia; species Zantedeschia hybrid cultivar. The sequence continues at coordinate 3,863,227 of JARZZO010000013.1, read as the reverse complement.
GATCTCCTCCACCTTCTTAAAGGGATACTAGGGACGATGCCCTCACTCTTACCCTGCCTGCTCCGCAGCCTCCCACCAACCCTAGTGCCGGGAGATGTCCTGTGGGCCCGTTCCCAATCGTTCCGAAAGTCTACAACTCTGCCAGCTGGTGCCGGGACTGTGGCTTCCTTGGTACTACATGACGGCAACCGCAGGGAGGGGAAGGAGGCTGTCCAGGCTTTGGGCTACACTGAGAGAGGAGATGATACTTCATACAGTCGGGGGCCTTCATTGTCTAGCCTAATGATGGAGCCTCATCAGGAAAGCTGCAGTGCAAAGGAAGGAATGGAGGATTGGATGTCTGGTAATGGGCATCAGGTTGAAGATATAGAGTTGGATGCCCAGCCAACTCTTGTCAAAGAGACTTCTCTAATGCCTCTTGTAGCTTCCGTATCTGGTGAAGGGTCCCCAGAGATAGAGGTGGTAGGTGGGGAGGGCAGGAGCAAGTAGGAGATTAAAGAAATACTGGTGAGAGTGGAAAGGCTGGTGCAGGAGCAGGCAAAAGGGGTTGCAGAGAAGGGTGGACTATCCTTTGAAGGGATAGAGAAGGACGTCAACCAGGTCTTCCATAGAATCTAGATGAGATGGCAGATTGGGGTGGCTCTGGTAGCTAAAGGGGGGAAATTTTTAAAGAATAGGAGGTGTGAGGAGGAAGGGTCGAAGAACGGTGAGGAGGAGAGGAGGGGTACTGGAGGAATAGTGTTGTTCCAATGAGGATTATCTGTTGGAACGCGAGGGGGATATGTGAGAAGGATAAAAGGAGAGCTGTAAGGGAGTTTGTTAGGAGGGGCAGACCTGATATCCTCTGTATAGAGGAGATGAAGTGAGAGGATATGGGGAGGCTACTATGAAGGATATTGGGGGCTATAGATTGCCTAAGGGTGTGGCTACTCCAGCTCGTGGCAATGTTGGAGGGATCATGATCATGTGGGATGACAGGGTGGTGTAGGAGATGATGGGCCTTAGACATATGGAAGATGGTGTCATTACTCTCGCCTTCAGATGTCCGGAGGACAACTTTCAGTGGGACTTCACTGGGGTATATGGGCCCCAAATGAGAGTTGATAAGAAGATTTTGTGGGCCCAGCTGCTTTATCATCATCGGCAGGCAGGCAGGCCTTGGTGAGTGGATGGTGATTTCAACGCCATCACTTTCCCAGAAGAGAGAAGTGGCCTTATGGTCCCTTTCGGAGACATGAAGGTCTTCAAGGAATTTATTCATGAAGCCGCTTTGGTGGATGTGCCTACTCTGAATGTCGCCTTCACCTGGTCTAATCTGAGAGAGGACCCAGCCCTCTTGAGATTAGATCACTTCTTGGTCATGGTGGATTGGGAGGATCATTTCCCTTTGATGTAGGAAGAATGTATGACAAGGACAATCTCATATCACTAGCCTATCTTGCTTCAGTATCACTGCTCCCTTGAAAGGCAACCACCTTTTAGAATGGAGAAGTGAGGAAGATTTTCTGGAGTTGGTGTCGCAAGTCTGGTCGGAATTGTATCCTGGCTTTAATGCCATTGCGTGCTTCTCAACCAAGCTGAAGTCTTTGGCTGAGGAACTGACCAAATGGGGCGCTTCCAAGACACTTCCTGGTAAAGTAGCTAAGGACAGGACTGTTGAGCAGCTGGGCAGCTGGGAACGCTTGATGCATTAGAGGAAGTTGGACTCTTGGATGTTGAGGACAAGGTTCAAAGGGAGTGGCTCAGATAGGACTTTGATGAGATCCTACTGAAGGAGGAGATTTTCTAGAAGCAGAGGGCCAGAGAGAAATGGATTAAAGAGGGGGTCAAGAACATTGTTTATTTTCAAAGACTAACTTCAGGCAGGAGGAGAGTGAATCATATCACCTGCCCTAAGGAAAGCATCCATACTTTCTCCTCTGATACTCATATAAGATCTTATGCTAGGGAATTTTTCTCCAAGTTGTTCTATGAAGAATGCTTTATTAGACTATCTGTGGCTGATGGTCTCCTCCCCTCCTTACAAAACCGAAAGAGAGGGTCTGTGTTTCCTTTTCTCTGAGGAGGAAGTTAAGGGAGTTGTGTTTACTCTTGGCAGGGATAAGGCACCTGGATCGGATGGGTTTCCTCTTCTTTTTTATCAACACTGCTAGGGCATTATCAAATCTAATGTCATGCAAGTTTTGGTGGACTTCCAAGAAGGCAGAGTTCACCTTCGGGATATCAACAAGACCTTCTTGGTTTTGATCCCTAAAAAGGAAGGGGCAGATTGTTTGAGAGACTTCCGACCCATCAGCCTTTTGAATGGTCTGTACAAGAACATCACCCAAGATTTTGGCATCAAGATTGGAAAAGGTCATAGCTAGGGTGGTCAGCTACAACCAGGGAGCATTTATTAGGGTCGGCATATCCAGGAGAATTTCTTTGTAGCCCATGAGTGCACATCCACTCTGAAGACCAACCGAAGGCAAGGACTGGTCTTGAAGCTAGATTTTGAGAAGGCATATGACCATGGATGGCAATACCGGTACTGGTACCGGTATCGGGGGTACCAGTACCAATACGTACCGGTACCGGTATTGGTATTGGCCGTACCGGCTAGTACGGGTAAAAATGACTAGGAAAATTCAGGAAAAATCAGAGAAAAAACAGAAAAAAATCAGAAAAAATCAAGAAAAAATGAAAAAAAAAAAGATATGTGTTGAGTGTGACAAAGGTGGGTTAAGACAAAGAAGGCTGCTTGTTTAAAGTCATGATGAAAATGGGTTTTTTGTGACAAATTGGCGTCGTGGGTCAGAGCCTGCATTTCCTTGGCTTCCTTTGTTGTCCTTGTCAATGGGACTCCTACTACTTATTTCTTTAGTGATAGGGGTCTTCGGCAAGGCGACCCATTGTCACCCCTCCTCTTTATCTTGGTGGCACATATTGTCAGTTGTGTCTGGACAATGGCAGAGGCTAACGGTCTGATTGATGGCCGTCAGGTGACTCAGCAGGAGATTACTCCCTCTCATCTTCAATATGCATATGATACCATCCTTTTTATCAACAGTGTGGAGGACCAATGCTACATAACCAGGCTTCTGCTTGAGCTCATTGAAGATGTTACAGGGCTGAACGTGAATTTTTTTAAGAGCCAGCTACTAGGAGTAACATGAAAGATCATAATTTAGACAAGGCCTCCCTTATTTTGGGTTGCCCTCGGGGAGAGTTTCCCATCACTTATTTAGGTATGCCTTTGTCCCAGGGGTCCCTTAAGTGTAAGGACTAGGACCCTATAGTACAGAAATTTGAGAGAAGACTAGCAGGATGGAAATGGAGACTCCTCTCCTATCGTGGTAGATTGACACTTTGTTACTCGGTTCTGGATAGTCTTCCTGTATACCTCCTTTCCACTTTCAAGATCCCCAAGTCAGTGACCAGCAAGTTGAACTCCCTTCAGGCCAGATTCTTCTGGCATGGCAGCGGAGAAGCCAAGAGAGGGGGGTATAGTATCTCTTGGTCAAAGATTTGCAGGAGCAAGGAAAATGGGGGTCCTGAGCTGAAAAATATTAATACCTTTAACTTGGCTCTCCTCTCCAGATGATCGTGGAAGTTGGTTACGTCTGGGTATGTTGTGGTGGGAGATTATTTCACAAAAATATTATAGTCTTTCCAGGATCTGGGGTGTGATACCGGCAATAACTTACTCCCTTTCCTCGATTTGGAAAGGAATTCTCCACATTGCTGATCTTTTATTGGCTGGCTCCCATATCTCCATTGGTGATGGTTCATCTTCATTTTTTTGGTTGGACAGATGGTGTACTCACATACCCTTTCAGCAGTACTTCCCGAGGCTCTTTGCCATATCCCAAAACTCCTTGGCTTGTGTTAGTGATTGTTGTGAGGCAATTGGGGATCATCTCTTTTGGAAGCCCTCTTTTAGGAGAAATCTTACTTAGGAGGAGATTTTGGAGCTGAGCCAGATGTTGGATATGCTCCAACCCATCAAGTTGAATCCTAATGCCCCAGACATGTGGTCCTGGCGATGGGACATGAGAGGACAATTTTTTATTAGTTTCGTGTATTCCAGGACTGCAGATGGGGTTTGAGATTTCAATTTCTCTCCGAGATTTGGAAGACAAAGAGTCCTCTTAAGATGGAGATCCTCTTATGGCATGCTTCATTGGACAGACTTCCCAACGTGTGATAGACTAGTCCGCTTCATGCCTGAGGTGGTCAATACTGCAGTTTATGTGGTGTTGTTAAGGAGTACAGGGATCATGTCTTTTGCACCTGTTCTTTCTCGGTTGAAGTTTGGACTCTTTTGCGGAGCAAACTGCAACTGATTCCCAGGCAGTCGGACTCGATGGAGTGTTTACTTAGTGTGTGGGGAAGGCCTTGGCCCACGAAGGAGGATAACACCCTATGGTGGCTGATCCTTCATGCTATCTTTTGCGCACTATAGTGGGAAAGAAACAACATGATCTTTAGAAAGGAAGGTAATTCCCCGGAGCATGTGTCTTTTGTTTGTCGTCATGTAAAGGAGTGAGCTAAAAATTTTTGCAGAGTGGATTCTTGTAACTCCTCCCTCTTTTGTTGTTGGGAGAGATAGTTGACATGCACCTCCTTGGTGCTTTTTGTATACCCTATTTTGTTTAAAATACATGTGGTACAATCCACTTTCCAAAAAAAAAAAAAATTTCTCATCAGCTCGAACAATATCATCTGTAAATAACATTAAATAACATACATCAAAAAATGTTGTCATGCAAGCATTTAGCAACATCATTTATAACTATAATAAAGAGATAATGACTTAATGTTGACCCTTGATGTAATTCTATAGTAAAAGAGAACTAACATCTCTCTAGCAATAATCCTCACACTAGTAAAAGCCCTCTCATATATATCTCTAATCACATACATATATCTTTTAGATACTCCCTTCTTCTCCAAAGTCCACTAAATTAGCTCTCTAGATACACGATCGTAGAAGTTCTTTAAATCAATGAAAGCCATATATAAATCTTTCTTCGTCTCTCTATACTTCTCCATCAATTGTCTTAATAGGCAAATAACTTCTGTAATAGATCTACTGGGAAACTGATTTTCAGAGGCATTAGTTACAAGCCTTAGATGCTTCTTTGCTATTCTCTCCCAAAGTTTTATCATGTGGCTCATAAGTTTAATTCCATAATAGTTATTGCAATTTTGTATATACCTTTATTTTTTAAAGAAGGTAACCACAATACTTCTTCTCCAATCATCCGACATTCTCCTCCTTTAAAAGTTTATAAAAAGTCTAGTCAACCATTTAATACTTATGTTACCTACACTTTTCTAAGCTTGGATAAGTATCTCATTTAGTCCAAGGGCTTTACCCACTCTCATCCTTCTTAGAGCATCTTCAACTTATAAAGCTCTAATCCGTCAAATATAATCATAATTAATTTGTCCACTAGATTCATCAGTTCCCTTAAAAGAGTAGCCTCTGAAGTGATCTCCATTTAATAACTTCTCAAAATATGTACTCCACCTCTCCTTGATCTTAACCTTCCGCTAGAATCCTTCCATCCTCGCTTTTAATATATCTAACATCATCTAAAACCCTTACTCTTTTTGTCCCTTAATAAATGTCTTTTTTACCTTCTTAAATTCCCAATTTATGATACAATTCCTAGAAAATCCTTAACTTAGCTTCCTAACTATTATCTTAGTATTTATTTTGCAATTTTGTATTTTTTAAATGTTTGATCATTTCTACTCCTTTGCCACGCTCTAAAGAATTCTCGCTCATTGTTAATAAACTTCTGAATTTCATTAGCCCACCACCATGTCTTTTTTCCTAGAATCCTTTTACTTTTAAATTCAGCTAAGGTCTCTTTTGCCATTTTTTATACAATTAGCCATTCTATTCCACATCATGCTAATTTCTCCTTTAGAATCCTATTTATCTTATTTTAACATATAGTTTTTAAAGGCATCTAAGTTTTTCCTCAAGTTTCACCATTTAAGTTTAAGGCAGCTATTCACTACACCCTTTCTCTTCCACTTTTGAACGTAAACATCCATTACTAAATCCTATATTGATGAGCTAGACACTCTTCAAATATGACTTTATAATCTTTACAATGTTACAATGATCAATCAACTTTTTTAATAAGAAAATAGTCTATTTAACTTTTATGTATTCCACTTTTATAGGTTATTAAGTGTTCATCTTTATTTTTAAAATAAGTATTTGCAAGTATTAGATCATATACAATAGTGAAGCCAAGAATGACATCACCCATGTCATTTCTATCATCAAAGCCAAATCCTCCAAGGACACTCTCATAGCCTCTACTTTCCTTTCCTACACGGCCACTTAAATCTCCCCCGAAGTCCTTTCTATATTAAGGATATCTTGGATTATCTTATCAAAATCCTCCCAAGATTCTTTCTTAACACTCTCTTTATATCCTATTTGGGGTGCATAAGCACTAATTGTATTTAAAATTATGTTACCATGAAACACCATTGCATACAATTCCCAAAAAAAAAAATCATCTTTCCTACGAAGCTTGAGTTTATAGACCTCTCATGTTAATATTTTAGCAAGCCAACTGTAATGACCTGATCCAATTCTTGTGAGGTATTGTCCACTTTGGACTAAGTCCACACCGTTTTATCCCTAAAAGATGCCTCACAAGTTATGGATCCAAATCCCACAAATATTTGTAATGACCTAATCTAACCCTTATGAGGTATTGTCCAATTTGGGCCAAGCCCACACGGTTTTGTCCCCAAAAGATGCCTCACATGTTATAGAACCAAATCACACATATATGGCCAGCAACTCTTTCTATTTACTAATGTTAGACTAACCCGGTTCATCCATGCCCTAATCCTTAAACATAGTAGTGGCTCTACATCGCTTCACCTCGCAAGTAGCCTTTTCTTATGGGTAACCCTAATCCTCCTCCCTGGCTCTTGACTGGGTCACTATAGGCTCACCAACTTCTGCAAGTCCGTCCTTGAACCAACCTACATCATACTGTATGGGGCCTACTCTGCCATTATTTTGTAACAATCCGATCTAACCCTTATTAAGTATTGTCCACTTTGGACTAAGCTCGTATGATTTTGTCCCTAAAAGGCGCCTCACATGTTATGAATACAAATCTCACACATGGCCCAACAACTTTTTCCGTTTTCCGATGTTGGACTAATTTGGTTCATCCTTATCCCAGCCAGACATAGTGGTGACAACGACACCGTGGCATTACGAGCCATCGTCTCACATATAACTATCTCTTACAGGTAGGCCTTTCCTCCTACCCAACTAGTAACTAGGTTACTATAAGCTCATCAACTTTTGTATGATTCATCCCCAAACTAGCCAACATTGTACTACACGAGATCTGCTCTGATACCATTCTGTAACGACCTGATCTAAGCCTTGTTAAGTATTTGTCTGCTTTGAGTCGAACCCCCACAATATTGTCCTCAAAAGGCGTCTGACAAGTTATGCATCCAAATCCCACATACATGGCCTAATAACCTTTTTTGGTTGTTTTGATGTTGGACTAATCTAATTCATCCCTGCCTCAGCCCACAAACATAGTGGTGGCTCCACACTGTGATAACTCCATACCGCGACGTTACATACCGCCGTCACTACGGGTAGCCCTTTCCTCGTACCCAACTTATGATTGGATCACTACAAGAAAGTACATGTTGACCCCACACCGCTTCACCTCGCGAGTAGCCCTTTCCTCCTGCTCAGCTCGTGACTTCACAAGGGTCCACCGGCTTCTGCATAGTTCATCCTCAAACAGCAAATATTGTACTACACGGGACCCACTCTGATACCATTTTGTGATAACCTGATCTAACCCTTGTAGGGTATTGTCCACTTTGAGTCAAGCCCATATGATTGTCCTAAAAGGCACCTCACAAGTTATAATCCTACATATATGGTTCAATAACTTTTTTCTTTTTCCGATGTTGGACTAATCTAGTTCATTCATGCCCCAACCACTAGACAGTGGTAGCTCCATAGAGTGGTGGCTCCACACCGCATCACCTCGCAGATGGCTCTCTCCTCCTGTCTAGCTCGTGACTAGGTCACTACACCAGTTGTTGTAACATCCGTCCACAAGATATGGATTAGATATATAGCTAGCATATAAGAATGTTACTTGAATTCATTACTCATCCAACCACAACCCAAGTAGATGACAGGCAAGAATGCTGGGGGCTTTGTATCATTCAAAATTATCTTCAAAAAAATGTTTTAAAAACACGTGACATAGATTATCTAAAAAAAAATTTAACTTGGAATAATAGTAGAGAAGATTACTCTTGAAATAGATCTTGGCACCGCAACTCCTTCCTTTCTGAGCTAAACTTAAAAAAAATATTTTGAATCATTGAAAAAACGTCTGACATTTCCTAACTGAACGACAATTACTCATGGATTACCAAGACTGTTCAGTTGATGGACAATCAGGCCAGTTCTCATAAATGACATAGTTTATGCACTGTTCAGACAGCAAAGGCAATTGGCTTCAGTTTATTCTGATCTGATTTGCCATTCAGTTCAAGGCACTAACCACTAGCGGTATTTTTACCAGCTATGCACTCCTGTCTTTTATTTAGCTATGCATCAGGAAATATTGCAAACATGCTTGCCGATTTCTATAATTTCAAATAATTATGAGTCAATGAGAATGAGACACATCATGTATGCACTAGTATCTTTCTTTCACCTGTGTCTTCACCATCATATGTACATGAAGAGTTCTATAATTTCAAATGATTACGATACTTTAGTGAGATACATTATTACAAAACCACTTTTTTTTTTTTTAGATGACGAGGGAAACCCGGTTGCCCGGTAAACCCCGGGAAGCTAATACCGTGCGGGGGGTTAAGGCACAGCTTCCCTGTTCAACCCAAACCACTTTGAACAGGCAGATCATGCATTTAAATCTGGATTATTTCAAAAATATTAAAATAAGACTCGATAAAAGTAAGAATACCCAGAAATATAGCTAGAACCTTAACAAGGAAATTTAATAGCGTTATTGACAGAACATCACTTCTCAAAATAACTGTGGAGATGAGAATTGGGATGTAAGAGGAGATAAACCTCACCTGTGATTTATTAGAATCCGCAGCACCTTTAGCTTCAAAGTCAAGGTTTACATGGCTGTAAACATGAAACAAGTTAAGTAGCTAATCTGCTAACATACCCCTCCTAGTAACAAACCAACTTTAAGAATGGCAGGCAATATGCATTACTAAGCTCTAAATTTTTTTTGATAGCAAAAGAGTAAGTGTAGAATTACAATACTTGGTGTAAATTAATCAAAGTAATTTGTGCTCAAGTAGTGTGTGTTGACCTTTGTGTTGAAGGGTAACCATTGTAAGCAGGATTGCCCATTCCAGGCATGTGAATATTGCTTCCAACACCTGTTAGTGTGCAAAAGTGTGACAAACATGTGCAACATAAGCATTTAGTAGATGGTGTTTCTAATGTGAGTAACCTAGCACAATACCATTAGAAGTAAACATAAGCAGGCAACAATAATTGACTGTTGAAGCAGGGGGTAAAATGAAATATTTCACCAAGGTTGACAACCAATGTAAAAAGTTCTATACGGCTGAAACAAGTACCAGCTAACACCATATGCCAATTGATAATGATCTCTATGAAGAATAATCACACCAGAAACTAAAGCAGGCAAATTAAAAACATTGCCATGTTGCCTTACAAGAAAAAGAAGTTACTTTACCAGATTCTGGAAATCCTCTAGAATATCCACCAGATCCTCTAGTTTTCTTATCGGAAGTGTGCGGCATTCCATCATCTAATTACCATTCCACCATCAATGAAATCAATAAGAATTTAGTCCTAAAGCGTAAAAAGTAATAGATAGGTCCTGAAGAATTTAATAAGCTTTCCTCAATATTTTGCTGCAGACCTGTTCTCAGACGCTTGGACCTTGAATTGGATTTCGCGAGATCTATAAATAAAGTCGCTTCTTTTTCAAGGTCAAACACCATTCCCTGTAATCAAGATTACACATATATACAGTGACAAAGAAAAAAAAACTGCAAGTTATATAACACTAATCAGTACTAAATCAGAGATTACGATAAATGGGAGTGGATACACAAATTGACACAAGTTCTTTGGCATGGACATCCAAGTGTAAATAAGTTGGAAAAGATCACTAAAACAGAAACTACAGAAACATGTCAAATCCTTGGACACACCTCATGGAAATACAATAAGTACCAATCATAATGAAGATATAATTTATTTCCGAGCATAAACATTGAGGAATCAATAGCCCAGTGAAACCAAGGGGGATGACCACCAACCGGATTCCTATGGAATTTGGATCATTGTTGGACAGAAAACAAAAGGTTTGGAGCCCCAGAAGAGGGGATCCAAACTAGAACACTGGGGGTAGTAAAGTTATGTCAAAACCTGAATGTTTACATCGTACTCTAGATATGCCGGGTTATGTGTCATGCCTGGGAAATTCAGACAGAAAATTGATACTATCAGAAGTTATTGGGATGTATGAATTCTCAATCATAAAGAATTCCACTAGTGAAATGGGAGAAAGTATGCAAGCCTGTAAAGAAAGCCGGTTCAGGGGTCAAAAATATACAAACTGGGAGCTACGTAATGAGGATGAAGCTTTATGGAAGAAAATTATTTTCTCAAAGCATCACAGTCAGCACATTCTTTCCACTTGGGCCCAGAACATCAAAACTATCTCCCCTTTATGGAAAGGTATATTGGAATTTACTAGATGGATTGAGGAAGGACTTTACATAACAATTGGCAATGGTGAAGATACTTTATTTTGGTGGGAAAGATGGGCAGGTGATTTCAATCTAAAGGACTGGTTTGCAAGAATATTTAGACTTGCAGTTAACAATTTGCAGGAAGTCCTAGAATGTTACAATTGGGGCCATGGAGCTGTTCAGTGGAACACTGTACTTCAAATGGCCTTTGAAGAGGAAGAAGCTGAAGAGTATATTTCATTAGTCACCTTAATACTGTGAATGTCCCTGCTGATGAAAAAGATCAGGTGAAATGGAAATTCAATGGAGGAATGTTCTCAGTCAAGTCTTTATACCAGCTCATTGATGGTGACAGGCTGGATTTTCCCCACCATGGTGTGATTTGGAAAGTTACAATCCCTTAAAATAAAGGCTTTTATGTGATTATTGACGCAGAAGATATTAGTAACTAAACTACACCGAGCATAATGGCTCCATGGCAGCGATACGACATGCACATTCTGTGGTTTGGACAAAGAGGATGCAGACCATCTCTTTTTTCAATGCTCATTCAGTCGGAAGGTTTGGGTAGTGTATGGGACCCTGATTAAGTCAAAATCTCCATTTTGACTCAGCCATGGACATGTTCATGTTGCATACTTTCAGTCGTCTCAAAGTACTGCCAAGTAACAGAGATAGTGCGAAGATTACAGGTCTCCTACCTCATGCAATCCATTGGAGTCTCAGGAAAGAGAAAGTAATGAGGTGATCTTCAAGGGAAATAGGATTTATGTAGGGAATATTTGCTTTTGGGCCATACATTTTCTTTACAACTGGAGTAGATAGATTCTAGATACATCAGCTTCATCTTGGGAAGGGTTTTTTTTGTAGCAATGTAATAAAACCTCTATAGCATTTATTTTTTTATTTTTTTTCATTTTCATTTCAGTGATGGAGGAATGTCTCCTACACTCTTGGGTTGTATTTCCTCTTCCTTAAATAAAATTGGTACTACAGCCACAATATTTCTTTAAAAAAAAAAATGTATCCAGTCCTGAGATTGTTTAGTTGATTATTGTTATGACTTACTGTCATGTTTTCAATGTTAGTCTGGATCATTTGGAATGATAATCCATCGGATTGTTGCAGTTTGGAAAAGCCAAGGCAAAATTCTCTTTGCACATCACCAGAAGACCCAAACTACTTTCTGAAAGGGCCATGCCAATTGGCACAGCTGCACAAGGGCAAAGTCTTAGAACTCCAATTGCATGATGAGTTACAAAAGGGTGAAAAGGAAACATTACACCTTAGACAGTTGCTGATGGGTACAACAGGTATTTGTGGGCTGTCCTGCTGGACCTGCAGTATGAGGGCAGAGTTGAACTGCAGCCTTGTTATAAGGGAGGAAAGGGAACCAAGAGGTTCAGCCCTTAGATATTCAAACAACTTACAAGAAAGACCATCACGGACTTTTGTTCCTATCAACCTATATCAAATTATTCTTTTGTTGCCCCTTAAATTGTCATTTACTGAAGACCCTGAAAAGCATCCTCCAATACCAGTCCCATTAAACTAAGGAATCTACAACCTTCCCTATGAGAAGAGACTGATGTGGGAAGGATGGACATAGAGATCTTGTTGCACATGTTTTCTCTGTTCAAGGAATATGAATGGCATCTGGAAGGGTATTCTATCCTGCTCTGATGTTTTGATGGCTGGCTCTCATATCTTGGTTGGTAATGGTGCATCCACTCTCTTTTGGTTGTCATGGTGTGCTCCTCAACCTCCACATCGCCTCTTCCCGAGATTGTTTGCTATTGCTAGCAATCCTTCTGTGGTGCTGTCCCAAACTTTTGACAGTGAGCATCCGCAAGCATGTTGGAGCCCATCATTCAGGAGAAGTCTGAGACATGAAGAATTGCCGTATCTGTTGCAACTGTTACAATTACTACAGCATTTCAATTTGGTGCCCTCCTCTGCGGATGTTTGGGCATGGCATTGGGATCCAAAGGCTACACTTTCAGTCAAATCGGCCTACTCTATTATAGCAGATGGGGGGAATAGATAACCTTTCTTTTCTAGTGTGTGGAAAGTCAAAAGCATGCCCAAGGTGCATCTCCTTCTTTGGAGGGTCTCTCTCAATAGACTCCCCACCTGTGATAGGATTGGGTATTACATCCAACCCTGAATACTTGCGCTCTTTGTGTGATATAGAAGAGACTGTGGATCACCCCTTCGCAAGGTGCTCCTTTTTCAGGTCCGGCAGCTGCTGTATTGAAAACTTCAAGTAGCCATTGTGGGTTTGTTTCTTTTTTATTTTGATTTGACTTGGAGTAGACTTTGAGAACTTAGGATTAGTCCTCATGGAGTAATATTTTGGATCAGGTAAATGGATCCATCAATTCGACCTCCCCCCACTAACCTCGATCAGCATTAATTACGTGGCAACCCTTGATTAACCACTTGGTGATGCCCTTTGAAAATCACGCGCTAACATGTCGTATGTGTAATAACTTTTGAAACAAGCCATTTTCATCCCTAGAGGATGCACATTAGCATTAAACTCCTTTTGATGTCCTTAAAGGTTACATGGTTGGGTAACATGCCAATGTCATTCCCTTTAAAACATGGATTGGCAGTACCAATACCGGTACCGGTACCGGTACGGTATCGGTGGGTACCGGTATTGGTACGTAGCGGCCGGTACCGGCCCATTATCTGCCGATATCGGCCGATGCCCTCTACAGGAGTGGTACCGGTGCCGGCGATACTGCCAACCATGCTTTAAAATCCATAGAGAATACCTAAAGGATTGGCATTTGGATGATAAGCGTGCAGCATTCCTTTACAATCCTTAAAGGATACCTAAAAGGATGCGCATCGGTGTGATGTGCCTATAACATTCCCTTTTAGAAAGGATGCATAAAAGACTTAAAAGATATTAGTAGGCCCACTTAAGAACTATTAGGGACCCTTAAATCCAGTAAGTATCCTTTAGTGGATGACCTTTAAGCATCCTCTGGTCTTAAAGGATATCAAGAGATACATTAAGGGTCCATGATAATGGTGGAGGCCCTTAGATCCAATAATTATTCTTTAAGATATGCCATGCCATTCATCTTTTAAGATGCACTTAGGGTTTATTATGGAACCAAAGACCCAATAAGGATCCATTAAAGGATTGATTTGATTGGACAAGTATGGGCATAAATCCACATGATGGTGCATAGTCAATTCATTAAATTCATGGATTGCAAAGTACATCGTGACTTGACTTGATTAGTGGCACATAGTCACCACTTAATCAAGATATTAATCATGCATGACCCAAAGCATATGAACGAATACATAAAGGATCACTCAAACCATATGAGTGAATCCAAACATAAGGATCATTCCACCAATAGGAATGAATCCCCTCCTAAAGTCTAAAAAAAACTCCCTTTGTCTTCTTGCCTTGAAGGATGAAAGGGCAGCACTTTGATCTTCTCTGGAGCCTCTTTTTGTGCTCGTTCCTCATGTTGCAGCAGCCCCCTTTTAGGGTATTTATAGTGGATGGGAAGAGCCAACCGGTGGGGGGGGTGAGGCACCAGTGGCACCCCCCACCGGTGGCCTTCCCACCATTTTTTTTTTAAAATTTAATTGGAGAGAGAGAGAAAGAGATATACATGAGAGAGAGAGAGGGGGGGGGGGGGCACCCCCTCCTTTCCTTCTCTTCCTTCTTTCTTTACCTATCCTAAACTGCCTCCCACCCACCACACCCACCAGTGGGGGTCTTTGAAGGAAACCTGGGGGGATACAGATGATTGGTGGGTCCCCCCACCGATTTTCTCTCTCTCCTCCTTTTTCTTCTTTTCTTCTATTTTTTCTCTCGCTCTCTCTCTTTCTCCTCTTTTCTTCTGCTGCTGCCGCTGAATACCTGCCCCTGTTCTGTGAAGAACAGGGAACCGTGCGCTTCTCTTCCCCCCCCCCCCCTGCACTGCTGTTGCCTCTCCTCCTGGCAACTGTTGTCCTTGTTGTTGCTGGCTGCTGTAGGTTGCTGCTTCTTGTTGTTTTTTGAAGCTCCTCGATGCTGCAGTTCTATTGTTGCTCTCTCTTTGACTGTTTGGTCTTAGAGCATAGGTACCTAAGGTAAACCTAGGTCTACCTCCTCATTTAATTACATGTTCCCAATGTATCCATGGCTTACTTGTCCATTCTTTTACTTGGAGTAAAACCTTAGTTTTGTATGCATGCTTCATTGTTTTCATGCTAGGCCAAAACATGTTAACCAAATGCCCCTTATGGGACGTGTTGGGGGCGGGGCCGAAGGCATATGTCCTGTGTTCTTTGACCCATAGTTGTCAAGACGCCACCTAGGCGTGCGCCTAGGCGGCGCCTAAGTGCCCAGGAGCTGTTCTGGAGCAAGGCGTTGCTCACGCCTTATTTGGGGTGAGAAAAGTGGGCATGGATGCCGCTTAAGCGGCCCAAGTGCACCGCTTAGCGCCTAAGCGCACCTTATCGGACGCCGGACCCGTTTAGAACTAGGTGGATGTGCGACTTATCGCCCCGCCCTAACACACACACCCCCCTGATACCCCAAACCCCCCATTTCGGCCCTCCCTTCCGTAGAGCTATGGTTTGGGGGCTGTAGGGACAAGCCAGTGTCGTTGTGCCCGCCAATTGCTACCGCCTTCGTCGTCGTCGTTGACGTCCGGTGAGGGCTATGAGGCCAGTCAATGCTTCTTCCCTTTCTAATTTCTCTCATCCCCTGTGCAAGGCTCCAGAGTCCCTCGCCGGCATCGCCGCTGAAGCTGGTCGTCGCCGCCATTGCTACCTTCTTCCCTCGCCGTCCGGTGAGTAACGAAATGCCATCTTCCCTCGCCGTCGCCATCCGGAGTCCCTTCTTCTTCTTCTTCTTCTTCTTCTTCTCCTCTCTCTCTCTCTCTCTCTCTCTCTCTCTCTCTCTCTCTCTCTTCTTTGTAGCTCTCTGTACGCCCCCCTCTGTTCTCTAATCTTTCTCTCTCTCACACCGTCTCACTCTCTATATCTCTCTAGTCTCTCCCTGTTTCTCTCACTCTATCTCTCTGTCAGGGCCGATGCCCTCTTCGCACACACACACACTCGCTCTCTCTCTCTCTCTCTCAGGGTTGATGCCCTCTCTGCACACCCACACATAGTTACGCACACAGTCACTCTCTCTCTCTCTCTCTCTCTCTCTCTCTCTCTCTGATCTCTCTCTCTCTCTCTATGCGTATGTATGTCAGTGCCAAAGCCCTCTCTGCACAGTGCACACACACAGTCACACACAATTATTGCTATGTTTATATTAAAATTAGTTTTATTACTATTTTGTATTTATGTCGATGAACCTATAATTAATACTGATATATTTTAAGGAGGCGCCTAAGTCGCCGCTTAAGTGGCCGCCTTAACGCCTAAGCGCTTAGGCTCCCTAGCAACGCCTTGGGTCGCCTTGGCGCCTTGACAACTATGCTTTGACCCCATTGCATGTTTTTTTTGTTTGACCTTCTTTTGTCATATGCAAAGAACAACTCTTTTCTTGTTTTTATAAATATTACATGTTGTCCTTAACCTTTCATTTGTACCCGTGCTTGCTTATTGTTTGACCTTTCATTTGTACCCGTACTTGCTTATTGCTTTCTCGAAGCCTCTTGAGTCACTTATTTAGAGCCTTTGAGTCGCTTACTCCGCTCCAAGGTCCTCGGCCAATTCTAACACTTGTCTGGAGCTGCTGCCTATTCCTTGCATACATGTGATGGCCTTAATGGTTTTCTTTGACTTAGGACTCACAAGCTCTAACTTGAGAATCGATGCGCCTTAACAACGCCATATATCTGTCCGGACTCCCTTGAATCTTTGAGAGTGAATTGAGCTTTGTGGGTGTTCAATGCCCTCAACCTATTGGGGTTTTAACTTCTTTAGGGCCTTGAATGACCCTGTTTCAAGTGTCCTCGTGGACTAAAAGTGTCCAACCAAACCTTGTCTTTACGTCCTTTGAGGAATTTTGGATTACTCAGTACACTCTTTGGCTCTCTGGTGGCATCTAATGGAGATGACTTGAAGACACTTTTGAGTGTATTTAGGCAACCTCTCATATATTTTTTGACAAATGCCCGGCTTTAGGGTGTGAATAACCCCACTTTGACTTTTTTTAGGCACATAGCAAAGAGTGCTCTGAACCAAGGTTCAAAAACTCGGCTCGGATCGGCACGGATCGGCCGAGTCGGAGCGGTTTTGGGCCGACCGTGCCGATCCCGAGTAACCTGGCCGAGTCCAGGACTCGGATCGGCCGGTCCGAGCCGGATCGGGCGATCCGGGACCGGATCGGGCCGGGTCGGCTCGGATCGGCCCGACCCGGCCCCCAACGGCTAGTTTGACTAGCCGTTGGGGGTCAAACTAGCCGTTGCTGGCCGTTCCCAAACGGCCAGCAACGGCTAGTTTGGGCCTTGGGGGTCTATTTAAACCCCCCCAAGGCCCTCCTAAGGCTCCACAATTGCCCTTTGAACCTCCTAACATTCTTGCTCTCTCTCTCTCATAGAATTCTCTCTCCATCTCTCCCACGAGGTCACTTCTAGTCTCCTACAAGCTCCGCGATCTCTCATCTTCTTGTGCTGTGAAGGAATGGCATCTCAAGGTGCTGCTGAGCGGTCATCTGGAAATCCTCCTAGTGCTGATCCTGCTTGGGGTCATTGCACACCGGTGGACATGGGCCAAAGAAAGGTACAATGCAAATATTGCAACCGGGTTGTCTCTGGCGGGGTCTACCGATTCAAACAACATCTTGCTGGAATAAAAGGTGAAGTTGCAGCATGTGCTCGAGTTCCTTCAGAGGTTATGATCCAATTTCGAACTTACATGAAGGAGAAGGAATCAAGCAAAGCAAGTACTGCCAGAAGAAGACAGGAAATTCGAGAGGAATTGACTGAACCAGCGCGAAGGTTTGATGCTGGAGTCCGGCTTGGTGGAAGTAATCAACCTATAAATGTTGATGATTGGGATACAAGTAAGTTTCTTATTTAACCTATTTTCATGTTCTTCATTTAACGTTTTCAGACAAATAGTTATAGTAGATTAATTTTTTTTCTTTTACATTTAAAGCTGAATTGCGACGTGCAATGGAAGCAAGCCGGCGGTCCTTTGCAGATGAGGACTTATTTCGGCACACTGGAAGATATGGAGGACAAGGAAGTGGCTCCACACCTTCTGCACAAGGGAGCACTAGTGCCGGCATGAGCACTAATGTATGCGAGGAGCTGCCTCAGGAGTTCACTAGAGCTGGAGATCCTAGAGTAGGTCCAATAGATCCCTTGCTCACCAAGAAGAGGGATAAACAACCTTCTATTAGTGCTGCATTCAAGAACTTAAAACTTTGTAAGGAGAAGATAGGGAGAGCTACATCTAGGTGGTTTTTCTATAACAGTATCCCTGCTAATGCGGCCAAGGGGCCATATTATGAGTCCATGATCGAGACCATACAAGAAGTTGGCAAAGGGGTTGAGGGACCTTCTCCATATGAGATATACAACAAGTACTTGGATATGGAAGTTGATGACATCCGAACATACATTAAATCATTTGAAAGGATCTGGGATGAGTATGGATGCACTTTAATGTGCGATGGATGGACAGGTACATAAATCTTATATTCAGTTTCTTATCTTATCTTCATTTTTTCTTAATCAGAATGGGTCTCTTTCTAATTTCTTATCACGTTTGGAATTTTACAGGGATAACAAGAAGAAGTATGATCAACTTCTTAATTTACTGTAAAGCTGGAACCGTATTTTGGAAGTCCATTGATGCATCTGGAAAAATAAAGAATGCCCAGTACCTGTGTGAATTAATAGATCAAATGGTGGAAGAAGTGGGCGAAAAAAGGATTGTCCAAGTCGTTACGGACAATGCAGCGGCGTTCAAATTAGCTGGACAAATGTTGATGCAGAAGAGAGAACATTTATACTGGGTTCCCTGTTCTGCTCATTGTATTGACTTGATGTTGGAAGACATTTACTCTGATCCGATGGTAGATGGAGTGGTCAAGAGTGGTCGATTTATCACCACATTCATCTACAATCACAACAACATTCTGGATATCATGCGCACACATACTCATGGAAGAGAGTTGCTTCGTCCGGAAGCCACCAGGTTTGCATCTCAATATATCTCTCTAAATAGTTTAAGTCAACAAAAGAACAACTTGATTAGGATGGTGGCATCGGAAGATTGGGAGAATCACATATTGCGGCATGTACCAACTAAGGTCAGAGAGAAAGGTAAGAAAGTGGCTGATCTAATTCAGTCTAGACCCTTCTGGAGGGGGGTGCAAGCGGTGTTAAATGTTGTAGAACCGCTTGTCCGTGTCTTGCGATCTTGTGATGGAGAAAGAAGATCGGATATGGATTTTTTATATGAAGCTATGGACAGAGCTAAGGAGCTCATTCAACTGAACAACCCAACAACCTTTGTGAAGTGGTGGGACATAATAGACAGACGTTGGGAACACACTTTACATCACGATCTTCATGCAGCTGGTAAGCTACTAACTTTCTATATGTATTATTTGTATACACATTTTTCTTAAGTAATAACTAACTTCGACTTATTTATTTAGGTTATTTTTTCAACCCTCAGTACATGTTTAGAACTGATGGGAAGAAGGATAGCTATGATAGTTGTTCGGAAGTGTTGATGGGGGCTAAGTCTGTTATTAAGCGTATGCTTGCAGATGAGGACAGAGCAATATTGGCATGCAAGCAAATGCATGATTACAGAATGATGTTATACCACTTTGGGACAAGTACTGCTCAAAGAGCTGCCAAAATTTTGAGTCCAGGTTTGAAAATTATTAACTAGATGTTCTACTTAAATTTTAATTATAGCTTGCACATTGTTGACATGGCCAATTTTCTATTTACAGCTGACTGGTGGCTAGATCATGGAAAAACATATGGGTATGAAGATCTAGCCTATGTTGCAATTCGGGTCTTAAGTCAAACAACCTCTTCATCAGGCTGTGAGAGAAACTGGAGCACATTTGGCTTGATTCACACCAAGCAAAGGAACAGATTGAAGTCGAGCCGTCTAGAGAAGCTAGTATTCTGTCATTATAACATGAGGTTGAAGCTAAAGAATCTGGAGCTCATAAGGAACCTTCAAAGGCAGGAGAAAGAGAGAATTTTCGGACAAACCACAGAGACGACACATGCAGAAGAACCCATAGACTTGGATGAGCTGTTCGAGGAGCAACATCCACTAAATGCATGGGTTGATGCAAGCACCTCAAATGAGCCTGAATTCAACCCAAATGATCGGGAATGGGCGGAAGGTGAGTTAGATAATGTTCCATTACTTACTGATTTTCAACCTCCTTCTCCAAAACGTCAGAAGAAGAGCAAAAAACAAGTACCAAGCAAAAGGAAGAGTGGTACTGGAATTCAAATTGCTGATCTGGAGACTTCGAGGAAGATGATGAAACGCCAGAACCAAGTGATGAGGTCCAATATCAAACCTCAAATGACTCGACATCAAAGACGAGCTCCGACAGTTCTGAGGATGGCGGAGATGCTACCAGTGCCCCAACCCCAGCTCCACCAATTCAATTCACTGGAGAAGAAGAATTCACACATGCTACCCAAGATGAACATCATGGTAGCAGAGGAGGACGTGAAGAATCTTCCATTCAAACATTCAGCAGATCAAGGAGGAAGGACAAAGGTAAAGCTCCTCAGGAATATCAGGAGCAACTATCAGATGCATCATCATATAGTCAGCCTATTGGATATGTAGTTTACCCTCCTCAACATTCTGATACATCCGACTATTCAGGGGGTTGTCTAGAATATCCACAATTTTCAGTCATTTATACCAATACGGATGACTATAGCCGGTATGTGATGCAGTATGAACAATACTACCAGAGCTATATGTCATGGGCTGAGTATGTTAGCCATATGTTCATTCAGTATAATGTACGTTTGGAATAAATGTAAGTTCATAATCATATATGTAAGTTTATTCAAGGTTTTTTTGTCCAACAACATCTTATGTACTTCAAATCAATGTATTTCAACACAATTATGCATTAGACTTGTGTTTTATATTTTTTCCACATTGTTTCATATTTTTTTCTATTTTTTTCTGCTATCCGAACCAGCCGAGCCTGACTCAGCCAGGATCGGCCGGGATCGGACTGACTCGGATCGGAATCGGCCGATCCGATCGGTTTTGGACCGGCCGATCCGGGACCCGATCCCGGGTTTCTTAACCTTGCTCTGAACTAACCCAAATTTTGATTTAGGTCGAGTCACTTTGTTTCATGGTTTCCCCAGAGCTTGTATATCTCTACTTTGCTTATTTGGGATATTTTAGCTCCTCAAATTCTTTTATCTTGAACTATATTTGACATATTCTTATCTTCTACTTGCAGCCTTCTTCTTCTGGTGTCAAGCCTGAGGCAGGATACTTCCCTGTTGGGGCGCAAGGTGGAGACCATGGCGAGGATGGCACCCCGAGCAGCTTGATATTCAGTTGCCGATTATGATGAAAGATATTCCTGGGTGGCACAGCCTCATCTGCGCGTCATTGTTGAGGACGCGAGTTCCATCGCTCAGGGTCATATTGTACCACAATGGGTTTCTTTTATTTCATACGAGGTGACAGTTTTAGGCAACATCTTCCCTCGGATCTCTCTATTTAGGAGTTGCTGGGCAACTTTCTCCAAAGGCCTATTGTGATTTGGAGCAGGCAATTTTGCTTGACCGGGACAGCATGGAGCGACTAGTCTCCTACTCGTACCCTTATTTCCCATTACTTGCCCTACGTATCCCAAAGTTCCCATCCTTGCAGCAGATCGGTCCACTGCATACCTTGATGCAGGTTCACAGTGTCTCCCGCACTTTTCAGCCTACTGTGTGGATCTCCATCGGCAGCTACCCTTCCATGAAGAGTCTGGGCGCACCTTAGGTCTCTTTCTTACTTCAACGAATGAGGCTTCAGTAGATCAGCCTTTCGACCCTCTTCTATTGCTCTCTGATATTATGATGGGGACTCGCCCGAGTAGGCATATACTCATTTAAAACTGAGGGACTCCCACATTTTCCACCTGAGGGCTACAGAGTGGCTGCAGTTCATCCTGGCAAATCACAGCCAGTTGTTAGGAAGAGTCGACATCTACCAAGCAATGGCGGTAGCACAGTATGACTACCCTTTCTACTCTGACTTCATCCACCATCTTTCGTTTTGTTGGGCAGCCTAGTGGAGATGGGGCACAGCAACTTGCTTATGCACAAGATGCTCTAGGGTTTGTTCCTTTCAATGCATCGAAGAGGATAGAGTTCGATCATTCTTCACAAAACTTCAAGCCGTTATTCGACCGAGGGGGAGCTGCGGACCATACATGGTTTGACCCCTAGTCAGGGCAATGAGGCATAATGTTGTTGTCTTGGATGGGTGGACTCAGAGCACTAGGCCAGGCATGCTTATATTGAAGAAGGGCTCAATGTCATCTTTGAGTGATACTACCCACACCGCTTTGCGCGGAACTTTGCTACAACCAGATGGTACCTTCCGGCCTCAAGTTCATCCACTTGCCTCGAGTTTATGAGACCTGAAATGGACATTTGGTGGCCCGGATTTGGTGAAATAGGTTCCAGAATGAGAATCCTTCTGACAGAGCTCAGGTGCCTCTCCCCACTTATGAGGGTGGGATGACTATTACGTTCGCCAACTGGTGGCACAACTATGGAGGCAATATCCAATAGCATTCCAAATTCATTCTAGAGGCTAAGTCTTCCCATGCGGGCCAGGGTACCCCGGCTGCTCAGGACGAGAACGTGCAAGGTGCTGAGTCGGCATGTGCGGAGTCGAGAAAGGCTTCAACCCAGCACACTTATAACGGACAAGGCACCACGAAGTCGAAGGGGGAATAGAAGTCCTCCACGAAGGAGGGCTTTTACATGACCACAGCTTCTGGTTACTTTTTGACATCTCACTTTCTCAAGGATTGTGGCCTTTCTCGAAAGCCCTCGATGGACGCCCAATTGCCATTGGAGCTTTAATAGTGACCCTACTTGATATTGGCTAAGGAACATTAGCCGATCGATGTATCTTCTTGGGCCTCACCATAAGGCTTTCCTTGTTTTGAGAACGAGCACAGTCAAGGATGTTTGGAAGGTGGTGGGTCAGACTGTGACCTTATTGGGCATGCCACTCTAGACACTAATTCTTGAGCCTCCTACTCCCTTTGTTCACTAGGGTAATTCATCTCCTCCTTTCCCTTTGCTTGTTATTATTATTATTTTTACATGTTTTTTTCTTATATTCTATTCTTCCCTGATCAGAAGATGCACCGCCTCCCATCCTTGTACCAGAGGCCTTGGTTCCTGCTCCAACTATTGTCCTAACTCCTATCCATTTCTTGCCCCAAGGACTGGTGTGATGATTGCTTCGCTAGGGTGGCCCTAGCTTCGTATATTTTGTGGGCTTCCTCCTTAGTCACCCATATCTTTTTTAGGTGGAGGCTCTTGTCCTCCACTGCATGCCCCCAACACGAGGCACGACGGTCTTCTTCTCATATCTTTGATCCTGTGGGACAGAGGCCTTCCAAGTCTTCCTTTTGAAGGTTGCCCTCTTTTGGTAGACCTTCGGTAGTATCCCAAAACGGTTATGAGTGGGAACCGTTGGGACGGCAGATCTTTAAGATGGTAGGCTCCCTGCCATCCAGATGATTGCGGAGGTTCCCTACCAATATAGTCTTTCCCGTCTTGGACGGACTTGCTGTTAGAACTTTCCTCTTTTGCCTCCTATTGGACAAGAAGGCCGGCAAGATGTCGATGGTGTAAACACTGAAGACCTGCTTGGGCCTCCCACCAGGATTGCTCTTTTCGGCGCGGGATGCATATTGCTTCTTCTTTAGTTCCAAAGTGGGCTCCGGGGTTGGGATGACTACCAAGAAGTGTGGAGACACAATCACGGTAGGAAAGTCGCCGAAGCAAGTTGGCATTGTCAAGTACCCGCACCGAGCGTAACAACCACAATCGGGCCGTGTGTCACCTTGGCACTGTTGACGTCTTGTGGAAACGTGTAGGCCTGCACAAAATAAGGCAGGGTTAGTAGTGCAGTGCTGAGGGCATTACCAAACAGAGAGATGAAGGGAAGGAGACCCACCGGGCGTACCATATGTGGGTTTGTTTCTTTTTACTTTGGTTTGACTTTGGAGTAGACTTTGAGAACTTAGGATTAGTCCTCAGGGAGTCTAATATTTTAGATCAGGTAATAGATCCATCAATTCAACCTCTCCCCACTGACCTCGATTAATGTTAATTACACCACTGGCAATCCTTGATTAACCACTTGGTGATGCCCTTTGAAAATCACGCACTAACATGTTGTATGCGAAATAACTTTTGAAACAAGCCATTTTCATCCCTAGAGGATGCGCATTAGCATTAAACTCCTTTTAGTGTCCTTAAAGGTTACATGCTTTGGTAACATGCCAACGTCATTCCCTTTAAAATCCTTAAAGAATACCTAAAAGGATGTGCATTTGGATGATAAGCATGCATCATTCCTTTGCAATTCTTAAAGGATACTTAAAAGGATGCACATTGGGGTAATGTGCCTATAACATTCCCTTTTAGAAAGGATGCTTAAAAAACTTAAAAAGATATTACTAGGCCCACTTAAGCATTATTGAGGACCCTAGAATCCAATAAGTAGCATTATTGAGGACCCTTAAATCCAATAAGTATCCTTTAATGGATGACCTTTAAGCATCCTCTGGTCTTAAAGGATATTAAGGGATCCATTAAGGGTTCGTAATAATAGTGGAGGCCCTTAGATCTAATAATTATCCTTTAAGACATGCCATGCCATTTTATCTTTTAAGATGCACTTAGGGTTTATTATGGAACCAAAGACCCACTAAGGATCCATTAAAGGATTGATTTGATTCGATAAGTATGAGCATAAATCCACATAATGGTGAATATCAATTCATTACTATGTTTTCAAAGGCGACGAGGCGCTCGCCTAAGCGACGAGGCAAGGCGGCGAGGTAGTGGTAACCCGCCTTGCTTTGGCCTTCGTTGCCTAGGCGAGCGACATAATTACCTCAAACGTCGAGGCGCTCGCCTCAGCATGCCTCGCGCACCTTATTCGCCCTGGCCCGCCTTGCACAACCTGTGGCCCGATCCATCGGCCCATTTGACCAACCCAAAGGGCCCAATATCAGACATATATATCAGGCGACCCATTAACCCTTCCCACCCCTCCCGATCACAACAACGGCAATGACGCTCCAATCCAACGACAGCGACGACTAACGACACATCCAATGATGGCGACGGCAG
The DNA here is from genome assembly GCA_030544215.1 of Zantedeschia hybrid cultivar. Lineage (NCBI taxonomy): Eukaryota > Viridiplantae > Streptophyta > Magnoliopsida > Alismatales > Araceae > Zantedeschia > Zantedeschia hybrid cultivar. Next base: position 3,838,109 of record JARZZO010000013.1, on the reverse strand, counting down.
CCTCCGACAAGGGCTCCATTAGGTAACCTCCTACCTTCCTCTCTCGCTTTCTTTCCCCAATTACTCTCTCTGCCTCTCTCTCCCCCCACCCCCTCCCTCTCGACTACACCCTCTCTCTCTCCCTCTCTCTTTCTCCCCCCACCCTCTCACTCTCTCTTTATGTCTCTCACTCTCTCAGAGGGTCGAAGCCCTCGCCCTTCCCTATCTCTATCACCCCCTCTCTCTCACTTTCTCTCTCTTTTACCCTCTCTATCACTCTCTGACTCTCTCTCCCCCTACCCCCTCTCTCTCGCCTACACCCTCTCTTTCTCTCTCCCTATCTCTCTCTTTCCCCCACCCTCTCACTCTCTCATTCTGTCTCTCACTCTCTTAGAGGGCCGAAGCCCTCGCCCTTCTCTATCTCTCTCACTCTCTCTGTCTCTCTCTCTATCTCTCATTATGGTGGGTTTAATTAGTAGCAAAATTTCTATGAATTTATTGATTACATCTTTGATTGCTTAAATTTTATTTCAATTAGTTTGATTTAAAATTATTTGATTATATTTGAGTGAATGAATGTCATTTTGTATGACTTTATTTGCGTTTTTGGTATTTTATATAAATATATGAATTATTTATGTGCTTCTAAAAATAAAAAAACCGGTCGCCTCATGCCTCTGACTACATAGATTCATTAAATTCATAGATTGCAAAATACATTGTGACTTGACTTGATTAGTGGCACATAGTCACCACTTAACCAAGATATCAATCATGCATGACTCAAAGAATATGAGCCAAGACATAGACGATCACTCATACCATATGAGTGAATCCAAACATAAGGATCATTCCACCAATAGGGGAATGAATCCCTTCCTAAAAGTCTTGAAAGAAAAAAAAAAACTATCTTTATCTTCTTGCCTTGAAGGATGAAAGCACAACACTTTGATCTTCCCTAAAGCCTATGTGGGTCCCCCCACCGGTTTTCTCTCTCTCTCTCCTTCTTTTTCTTACTTTCTTCTATTTTTTCTTTCTATCTCTCTCTCTTTTTTCTCTCTTTTTCTCCTCTTTTCTTCTGCTCCTGCCACTGCATATGTGCTCCTGTTCTGTGCAGTAACAGGAGACCGTGGGCTTCTCTTGCTCCCCCCCCCCACCTTGCGCTGCTGATGCCTCTCCTCCCGGCAGCTGCTGCCCTTGTTGTTGCTGGCTGCTGTAGGTTGCTGCTTCTTGTTGTTTTCTGAAGCTCCTTGGTGCTGCAGTGCTACTGTTGCTCTCTCTTTGATCTTTTGGTCTTGGAGAAAAGGTACCTAAGGTAAACCAAGGTCTACCCCTTCATTTAATTACATGTCCCCGATGTATGCATGGCTTACTTGTCCATTCTTTTACTTAGGGTAAAACCCTAGTTTTGCATGCATGCATGCATGCTTCATTGTTTTCATGCTAGGGCAAAACATGTTAAACACCATCACTTGTTGGGATTCAGTGGAGAAGCTGCTACTGTTATGGGGCAGACAATGGCACTGAAAAGAAGACCGTGATGTGGTGGCTGATCTTGCATGCCACTGTTTGGACACTTTGGACAAAACGAAACAAGAGGATCTTTAGGAGAGAGGCTGGGACTCCTAACAGGGTTTTCTCTTCTGTTTGTGAAAGGGTCAAACAATGGGCACGTCTAAATGTAACACAGACGAGCATAACTCTGCTCTTTTTTGTTTACTTGGGAAGGGAGTTTAGAGCTTCACACCTACTCAGTGTTTTTGTATAGAGGGACTTTGTTGATGTCCCCTATTGACCAGTAGTGTATTTTTATTGGGATATGGACATGTAGTCTGCATGTGTTCAGTTGTGTATTTTTATTGGGATATGGACATGTAGTCTCTGTGTGTACGTGTCCAGTTGTGTATTTTAATTGGGACATGGATATGTGTGTCCAGTTGTGCATTTTTATTCGGATAAAGACATGTGCATACGTGTGTTCTTTTCAAACTATTGCATGATAGACATGCACATCTCTTTCTTCAATTCTTCACTGTTAGCATATTATCATGTTGTTTCAATATTCTGCAACTACCAGAGATCAAGTAAAAGACAGATTTAAATCCAGGTAGCAGATCAGCCTTTGCAGAATCCCGAGCTTTAAATCCTCCATGGAAGCGGAGCTATTACATGTTCCAAGGCTGGTTCTAGCCATTTACTCCCCATTGTTCCAATCCAGTTCAGCTGGTTTTAGTATCATTTATAAAATCCTCCTTTAAGTTTCAAGGGATCTATCAATTACATAGAACTCCAAAAGCACTACTCTGTTTCAACCAACCTGCCTTAATCCAATGCATCCCCGTGGCTTCCCTCATTCTTTTGAATAATATCGTAAATATATTTTAAGTTATTAACTTTAGCCTGTAAATCTCATGAGATCTCCATGCAATCCATGTTCAATAAACAGTCAAAAGCGCACAGCACAATCTTCAAGTCCATCCTTTCCGTCGAGCATTCTGGTTCCCACATCAATGAAGACGTCCATGCAAGTATTAACATGTCCAGAAAAAAATTGGAAGTTAATGAATGGACTTGGTGGAAAAGACATTGATTTGTTTTCAAATATTTTGGAAACTATGGTAAACGGTGCATTAGACTAAATCATTCCTCTGGTTGTATCCTCCATGAAGATAGCAAAAATGGCAGATTGCATCAAACAACTATTCGCCATATTGGACATTATCTAAATATCAGATTTAGGGAGGACAAATGGTATCCTTACTTCAAGCTTGTGTGGAAGACTAGCAGCCCTCTAAAAAGAGTTCTTATATGGAGTATCACTCAAGGGAGACCCCCCGCCTGTGATTTTCTGGCAGCCTTTATGGATGGGCTGCAGGTCAATAGCCCACTTTGTGGCCTAGCAGAGAAGAATTTGGGCCACCTCTTCCTACTCTGTCCTTTATCCAAGGTGGTGCGGAAGCTTGTCCTACAGAAGATTCAATGTGCTCAGATCCTGCTGACGTTGATTGAAGATTTGCTTAGGGGATGGGAGAGGAAATGGACGTCCAACGAGGATGACAACATCTAGTGGTTGACCCTTCATGCTACTCTCTGGTCTATTTGGGGAGAACACAATGCTAGGATTTTTGAGGAGGTCTCTAACTTAGAGGCTTAGTAGAAGGATTCACACATTTTTCCATCGCACTCGCCCCCAAAAGCGTTCCCATTCCCCATTCCCACTCCTACTCCCAAGGGAAACTTGAATGGTACACTGGATAGAGGCGGTCGCCTAGACGACAAGGCGAGGCAAGGCAATGACAAGCCGCCTCACTTGGGCCTCTGTCGCCTAAGCGATTGCTGTAATCACCTCAAACGATTAGGCGATCGCCTAGGCGTGCCTTGGCCGCCTCGGCCCACCTTAGCGTTGTGTCGGACCGGCCCAACTGGCCCACTTAACCTAAAAGGTCAGCCCAAAAAAACCCAATACTTCATAAACCCTGGACCTTTCGCTCCCCCCCCCAACCCCCCAAAAAACAAAAACCCCATGCACTAATTACGTTGCATGCTTCCGCCCCTTCTGCTCCCATCCCTGACAAAGGCGACAATGCTGATGAGCACGAGGCGTCTTAGGACAAGCTTAAGTGAGAAAGAAAATGAAGACTATCTGAACCTTATGGAAGTTTTGGAACAGGTCCATTTGGTGAATGATAAGTCTGATATGAGAACTTGGAGATCAGTGTCCAAGGGGCAATTAGATCCTTCATAAAGGTCTTCGATGATGAGGGCTGCAGAATGTGGTGGAAATCTTGTGTGGCGCAAAGTCTTCCCACCTAAGATAAAAAATTTCCTATGGAAGATGGTTATGAAGAGGCATCCCACTGTGAACAGAATCGGGAAAATCAAGAAAGACATCAATGCCAACTGTATTTTATGTGGTGTTCAGGGGTCCATTGACCACATGTTTGCTATGTGCAGTACAATTAAAGCCATACGGAAGCCTTTAGCAAGAAGCATCAGTATCCCATGGACTCCCAAACATGATATTGGTGAACCTTTAAAGTGGTGGGTTAAAGATTGCCCATGGAATGCTGAAAACAATTGGTGGTTTAGTCTTATGATGCCATGTGCTGGGATATTGGATGGAAGCGAAATAGGAGAAGATTCCAGTTCTTGGGGTTAACTATATTTTCAATAGAATTAAAAAATAAGTGGATGATTGGACTTTAGCCAATGGAAGGACTTTATTAGTTGAATAACTTGTATCTTTTTGCAGTTAGGTTATGTTTTTTTCATAATTATGCTTTACCAAATTGTTAGTGCAGAAATTTGTGAGTTATTTTTCTTAGGGCACTCTCTGATCTATTTTCGTTTCTGGGCGTGCAATGCATGTTGAGTAACTTGAATTAGGGAGGATGTCTCCCAGTTTATTATGCACATTTTGTTTACTCTTAATAAACAATGGCCTTTTAACACATCTAAACAACATATTTTGCGGGACTTCAAAGTTTTACTGTCAATAACTTCACTAAATCAACTAGAGGAACATTTGAATGCTTTTTTGAATCTTCACTGGTTTTTGAGGCTTCAAAATTCATCTCCAATTATGACCCTGGAATCTGGATTGCTTTCTACCGTTGGTAAGGTGCATTGAAATCATGATTAGAGATAGATTAGTGGAAGTGTTGTCCAAATCAGTAGCAAACTTGTTGGTGCACCCTTGAGCAGACATCTAGGGTAGAAATAAAGGGATGAAAAATGGTACCAATAACTCTATAAGTTATCGAGCAATTCTAAATCCATCTTTCAATGTAAAACTCAGTTTTGTAAACAAAAAGAAATGGTCATCACTAACTGATAAATTGGATAAAGTTTCCTCTTGGATACTGTAACATTGTAATCAACAAAAGAAAATATTTAGGACTACTTTGTTAAACAACAAAGAGAACACATACTGAATCAACTTTTTTGAAAGTAGAAGAAAAAATTGAAAGTCATACGAAATTGAAAGGGAGAAAAAGGTGAATGTAAAATAAGATGTTCTAATTTTTATTGAATTATAAATGGGCAGTTCATCTAGTTGACAAGATATAAATGATTTGTCATAAAAAACAAGAGATTTTACAACTGAGATGAGCATTTATAATACCAGGCATCATAGAAATGTTACATGATACTGAAGTTAGTTTCCTTACATAACTATTATAATATTATAGTCAATCCAACAAAAAGATGCCTACATCCTAAATATAAAGCATGAATCAAATTTGTATTTATCACATTTAAGTGCGAAATGTGCTGCCTTGCATCTCCAAATACATGTTGTGTCAGAGGGAACCACCATGTGTCTGTTGCTACAGAGAGGAAAAAGGAGAAGGGTATAAAAGAAGCAGCAGCTGTAGACCCTGAGTGGCAGACGGAGGTACCTCTTCATGAATCATGCAATGCACTATGCTGCCATAGCTCAAGTTCACGCAGCCATGCCAATGGGAGAGGATAAAAGCAAGGGGATAGTGAAGATAGAAAAGAGGAAAGTGACCAATTGCATAATAGGGCTTTAACTAACCTCTAATATGTGAAATCAAAGCCATTGTGCAAAATGATCCACAAGTCAAGGGAAAGATCATCAAGATTTGCAGGTGGGTTCAGAAAGGTGGATTTTTTTTTCATTGTACCTCTTCATGAATCATGCAATGCACTATGCTGCCATAGCTCAAGTTCACGCAGCCATGCCAATGGGAGAGAATAGAAGCAAGGGGATAGTGAAGATAGAAAAGAGGAAAGTGATCAATTGTATAATAGGGCTTTAACTAACCTCTAATATGTGAAATCAAAGCCATTGCGCAAAATGATCCACAAGTCAAGGGAAAGATGGTCAAGATTTTGCAGGTGGTTTCAGAATGGTGGATTTTGTTTTCATTGTACACTTCAGTGAGTGTGTATGGATGCTATCTTTATGCAAATCTGAAATGACCAAAAAAACCTGTATCATTTTCCATCCTATACCCATTTACATCCTCCCAGTGAGTATTGTAAGCATTACTAACAGACAAATGCACTTACAAGCACTATAATTTAGATTAAGAACATAGTGCATAAAACTAGCATAAGGTATGCACATACCATTCTAGAATTTCAGTATCATAAAATTCAAAATAGAAAACAAACTAACAAAAGGTTTCATCACATTCTAAGGCTCCAAAGTGCACGTGGATGCAGAGGAATCATGGATATAAGTTTTTCAAAATAAATAAAGCATGATTTCTTTTGTACATTGAGAGAGTGCATTGCAGCAAGTGCAGATTGTTGGTCGTTGAATACAGCAAATGCAAATGCCTGTTTCAAAATAGAGGAAAGTGAGTCAAATGATTTAGTGGCTCAAATTTACTTACAAAAAATCTTGAGCATTAATTCTCATAAAAGGAATACAATATCAGGATTTATATCATTCATAAAAAACTGATCAATGAAAAACATCAAATATGATCTTAAAGCATCAAGAATCTTTAAAAGGACATGACAAGAATCTTTTTAATGCCAAGAACAAAGTTCCCTACAGCAAACTTTTCAATTGTGGCCAACTGAAAGACATAAAAGCAAAGGGAAAAAGATGCCATATTGGATTCAAGGTGGAGTTAGGCCACAAGCCTCGGTTAGTCATTCTATTGGTAATTAATGGGATCATGTGTACAAGCCAGCTTATATATGAACTGAACCAGAATGAGTCCCGAGTGTAAGTCAAAACTACACAATACCTGACAAGGGAAAACAATGCAAAGCATCCATAGTAACACCAAGCCTCGCCAAAAAACCAAGAGGCTTATTCCTTATCATCATAGAAACTGAACAGAAGTGACTTATCCCCTTGAATGCTGAGAGGAACATGGTCGATGTTTTTGAACGGAGATAATATGTAACATGATCAATGTTGATGGAAATAGGTAAACCCCCAGAAGTAAAGAATAACCGCCAACCCCATGCCTTAGTCTGCTTAGAAGAAGCAAGATCACCTACCTTTTTGTAAGGACATTAGAATTGTAACCCCTTATTGGCCAGAAAGCTCAAATCTTCATCCCCTTTCTTCCAACAAAAAATAGTATACTATGCTTCTTGTCAAGTACAACTATATGATTCTTGTTCGTACACCATTTATCTCATTAGAGTACATGGTACTATCCACGAACTCCTCACCCCAACACATACACTCAAGGATCATAAAATTAATCTTGCAGTGGAAGATGGGAACAAGAATGATTGATACCTATTGATATAGTCATCACACCATCAAATAGTGAAAAGTTAGTTTGTTGCACTGTTGATCAATAGTTTGATGAGAACAGGAATGGTTGACACCTGCTAGACATAGTTGTCAAATCTTCAGATATTGGCAAGCTTCCTTTCTTATAATACTGATCAACATTTGAGAAAATCAGCACATGTAGGCATGGATAGGGCAATCTCAAGTCAGAGTTGCTTTTTGGCAGGCCAGTCTGATTCCAGGCAGCCTTTCCAATCTTTAGAATCAGATCAGCTGGATCGGCCAGCTCTGATTCTGGCCTACTTCTGATCCTTGGAACTGGATCAGCCAGATCACCACAGATTGGCTGATCTGCCAAGTATCCGCATGGATTGGCTTATGCAGGGCCGATCCAGGCTCCTTTGACTAGTCAAACAAGCTGTTGAAAAGCAACTAGCTATGGCACCAGCTAATTAGGGCCTTTGGGTAAGGCTTATTTAAGCCGTCAAGGCCACCCCAAAGCAAAAAAGTGCCCTACAAGTCTAACCTTCTCTCCCTCACTCTTCCCTCTAACCTTCTCTCCCTCACTGTTCTCTCCATGAAGACCTTTCTAGCTACTGCATCTACTTGCTTGTCCCCTCTTTGGTCATCATCTTCTGCTTGCTTATTCCAACTAGTCCAATGCCGTTTACATCATTCCCTATATTGTGAGTACAACAAGCACATCCAGAGAATGTAGATGAAATCAGTCAACTTTGCATTGAATTCAAGGTGATTACACACCTTTTATTTTGTATTTCTTAGATGGCATCCAACAGAATATCTTATATGGGATCACGGATACACAGTCTCTGAAGATCAAAGAATTTGTTGTATACAATGAGAGTATTTGATTAGCGATGTCCACTTCATGGAGCATTTGGTCAGAGCACATAGGGTAACATTCATGCACCGAGTATGCCACAGTGTTCACATGCAATTCTTGTTTATCGTATAGCAGAGATTTAATACGTGTTAGTCAAGCAATCTCATTTTCTATTGGACGTTGAGTACCATCAGATCCAGCTCAACCTTCAACTCTAACACCAGCTTCAACTCTAGCACCGGAAGAGATTAACTAGCCACCATAGCAACAGGGAGAAATTCCAAGGGGAAAATTCTGTATTCTTTTTCTCATGTCCTGTTGCAGGATGGAAGTGTATTTGAGTTTCAGGGATGGGCTGATCATTTTTGGTGGGTGATGTGTCACTCTTTGTGCGTGTGCTCAGTGTGAACGTGTTCAAGTCTGTTATTTAGCAAGCTTATCATGCAGGAGTACTAACAATTTTCAATGTCAGGATGCTGGATTGGTGGTTGTTGTGTCTTATATGCGGGTTATGTCATAGACTCTTATCTATGTCCTTACATTTGTATTGGGGATTGGGTTGCACATGTGTGGCTACTGTGATATCACACCTCTCTTTTGGATGTATCACCTTATTTTACATAAAGCTGGTAGCATGTCTTTCCTTTGGCTTCCCCAAAATAAGAAGGGCCATGCTTGTCCATATGGTGAGGCTTTTTGAGGCATTGGCTGGCTGAATCATGCATTGGATTGTGACACACTTTTTGGATGGGGCAAAGTCTAAATAACAGGCTCTAATGCATTTGAATCCAAATTCATGAGTGTTAGGGCATGCCAACCAGATTTTTATAGAGAGCATGGAATATTCATACTCGATATGTACCTGATCCCATATTGGAAACAATGCAATGGCGATACCTAGTTCATATTTTCCAAAAAGTTGAAAGGATCAATGTACTTGATCTGAAATTGGATGTGATCATGTATCCATACTTGAGTAACATTGGTCTCAACTATCTAACATCCAAAAATATCATTTTTGATATGACCATGAACCGAAAAATGTGACATTCAAAATTATGTGGATTGCACCATCAATTTTATTGGAAACAAACACAGGCAGTACAACCAGATGGGAGAGGAGAGGTTCCTCTCCCAGCCAACTACATCACACTCTCTAAAAAATAACCAAAACTTAAAGAAGCCTACTTAGACAAAATTACCATTCTCTACACAAAGAAAAGGAAAAAAACAAACCTGCCCTCTCTAAAACAAAAGAAACCACTCTATGACGATAAAAAGGAGAAAACAAACCTTTCCTCTCTAAAACAAAAGAAACCACTCTATGAAAATAAACATTTTCCTTCCACCAGTCACAAGACCTCCAAGCAAAAATTCTGATTCTCAACTGAGGGTGTACAATGCCTGGCCATGTTATGCCAGTTGTCTTCTTCCAACCAAACACCATAGAAATTTGTAACCTAGACAGACAATTGTTTAAAACAGACCTGAGTGTCCGTGTCTTTCTATTAATATCGGAAACATCAACCTCTTGAAATACCTGTTAATCTTCTTTTTAAACAAATGGCCATACTTATAATTGAGTACTCCTCAATGCCCAATAGCTGGCTTTCCCAAAGATCGTTATGCAGGCTTGTAAAACAACATCAAACAGTTAAGTCTCTACTGAATTTAAACCTATTGCAGGATCTGGCCTTTCCATCTTCGTTCTTTATTTTATTTTATTTTATTTTTTATTTAATTTTTATTTATTTATTTTTTTGGGGGGGTGTTTGGGGGGTTGGAATGCCGCCAATTTTATTACAGCATAAATAGAGGGGTGCAAGCGTAAAAGGAAGAGGTGAGATACCTCTCCTGAAAACTACGAACAAATATAAAAGAGATTTAAAGAGCAAATGCTTTATCTCCCTCTTCAAAGCATCTAAAGAAATTTTACAGATAAATATACACCAATGAAATAACGAAGAGACTGCTCCAAGACATGTATACTCAATATAAGGTCTACTTCCCAAGAAGATGGTCATTCCTTTCCTTCCATATATGCCAGCACACAGCATGCGGGATAATGGAGATAATTTTGTTCCCAGTTGGATTTCTTGATTGTGCACTTAGCTTTTTGAAATGAACCCACATCTCTTGTACTATGACTTTCTTCCATCTTCAGTTCTTGCATAGTTGTCAGGCATCTGCCTAGGTGCCGCTTGGGTGTAAAGAGGCTTTTTCTAAAGACCCGGGCAGCAGCTAAATGCCTTTCTGAGTCTTGAAAAAAGCAGGCCCAGGCATTGCTAAACTCAAGCAGCATGACCTGCAAGCCGGACTTTTCTACAGTATCAATAATACAAGTCCTCCGAGGCAAACCAGTAATAGAAATAAGGCTAATATCTATAGATCTGATCCTCGAGTTTTCCTTAGGGGTTTTAGTTTGAGTTTCAGTTCCTATGAGAGTTGCTTTGCGCTCTTTTTTGCTAAGCCCTGCAAGTTATGTTACATCCTGCCCAACTGTGGTTAAGATGTCTAGTGCCAGTGGCTTAATATCTCTTTTTTCCTCCTGGCTGTAAGTGAAAAAGCCAGTTAAAGATTTGAAAGAGAGTTAGATCAATAGAGAGAATGTGAAAGCAGAATAGTCAATAGCCCATCACATCTCCCTAGCACCAGTTGGAGAAAGCTTAATGGAGTTGGAGTGCCAAATATATATTTTGAACAGTCCTAATAGTTTCCCTCAACCTTTTGTACAAGTTAGAACATCCCTTAAGGAATCCCATCTACGACCACCCTCGGTCGGCGAGAAATAGCGTATAAAAATATAGTTGTTCTCTTTCTTTCCCTAGACTTTTCTTTTAAGGCATTCTTTCTCCTTGCAGCATGAAGAGCGAGTCAATCAGTTCAGGTGAACTAGTTCCCAACCCACCAACCTTCTTTTTTGGTTCTACTCGAATATGTGACCAGAGAAATGGAGATAGGAGAGTCTCGATCATGTGAGATAATTGGGTATGGAAAACGGACTCAGATACGAAAGATTAATGCCGGTGCTCGGTCAGTCAAGAAGAAAGAAAATGGTACCATCGATCATCCCATTTCATTCTTTGGTTCTTCCATTAGCGTGTGCCAACAAATCAAATAAGAAAGAAGCTCGTGTGGTGCATTCCCCAGAGGGAGCCCGGGGAAGGTTCACTCATCGTCGATTGACCAGTTCATCTACTATGCTATTTCTAGTTGATCACAGCTCACCCTTCTTTCGTGCAGTGAACTTTGTTGATAATTGCAGGCATACTTGTTGAACATTCCCTTCGTGGACCACAAACAAGATCTATGAGCAAATAGATTAATTAAAGAGATAGCAATGAGGCATTCAAGCTATTCTTTGCCATCCCTGGACTACTTTATATCCAGAGAGAGAACCAATGCAAAATTCCATCCATCGTATGCTCGGCCATCTTTTCGGCATCCCTCAAACCCGTGGCGAAAGGGTGGGTTAAACCAAATGCTTATAGATTAGATAGAGGAGGACTTCTTAATTCTCGGCTGGATGGACTACATCATAGGGAGGGTGCTAACATCATATCGATAAGGATAACCTATATTGAAGAGTCAGTCATCTTAGTATATGAAATAATTTATGGTTTAAGGTCAAGTGAATGATCTTACAAAAAAGTAACGTAGAACAGGGAAGTTGTGTGACACGGCTGCTACTTTCCATCGAGGAAAGAGTCAGCAGTACGACTGATTCAATTTATGTAGTAGGAAATGCACATGCTAATAAAAGTGCTAAGAAAAGCGTACCTACTATTAAACTAAGCGGTGACTTTCACAGTTGGACTCTGGCGGCAGCGAAGGAGCTTCCACTATTGAACTCACATCATTGACTTCCAAGGAACGAGTAACGGGAACAGCATCAAGCGAACTACTTAAGCTGCCAAAATCCATAATAGAGATTTGACTAAAGATAGACTTAAACATATCGCAAAAGGAAATTTGGTTGGCAAACCTCAGGGTGCGACGCCAAATAAACACTACATCTAACATACAAAGATGGTAGAACCAATTCAAGCATATCACTAGAAAAAGTACCAGGACAAGAAAAAGAATGGGCATAAAATTAGCTTTCCTCCTCAGCTGCAGAAGAGACTGGTGGACGAACTAAATAGCCAAAGCCTCTATCTGGGAAGCTCACAAAATGAGGACGAGGAGTGGAAACAAGACCAAAAGGATCACCAAGGGGTTTAAAACCCTAGTACTCCTTAGAGGAAATTCCTTTAAGGTTGAGTTGGACTCGAGATAAAGATAAGAAGAATTTTACATTTAATGAGGGGTTTCGGACTAAAAAAGAAAGAAAAAAGCATTAAACAAGTTGAATCCGTGAATAGCTAGATCCTTCACTCTCATAGGATTCCTTTCTTCTGCTACTGCTAACCTTGACCATCTTCCGAAGTTATAAATAATATATTGATCAAAGGCTTCCTTCGCGGATTACGCTACATTCAGGCATGCCACAGTGACCTCTGAAGCACTATGGACGAGACGAAATCCAACAACCAATTGCTGACTCTGAATAAGTAGCCCAGCAATAAGCTCAGTTCTTCCATAATATAATAGGGCGGGGTTGCGAGCGAGCCGAGTGACGTTGGTGCATAAGAGTACTTCGCGCCATAACCATCTCTTTTTTATAGGTTCTACGGACCGATGCATGCTGCTTCATTTGGGAGAAAAGAATCATAGATATGCTGGTAATTAGAAGAAAGAACCGCATAAAAATCTTCCTTGTGTATAATCTATAGCAGAACTATGAACATGAGCTAGCAATCAGAACCGTATTGAAAAGGTTCCTAAGACATAGCATAGAAGAGTTAAAATATCAAGAAGTGAGGTCCAACAATGAAGAAGGGGTAGAATTACTTAATGAATACGAGTTGTAGCTAATACCCGAGCATAAAATAAGCATTTTCTACGGGATCCCGAAACCACCTGCCACCCCGACCTAATTCATGATGAGCCCACCAACTTCCTAGAGAGATGCCTTCAGTTAAAAACAGCCAACATGTCAAGATCCAAATTTGAATTGGTTCCTGGTCTTGGTCAGAGACCACTGTGTTCGCGCCGCAGGTCCAATAAAGAGGCAAAGTAGTGGTATCTTTCTTTCCATTACAAACGACACGCTTCGCCTGCTCCCTCCCTGTGTCCATTAGCGCTCCTGCCCAAAGCGAAGAGAAGGCAAAAAAGTGTTGTCGAAGCAGCATGAGCAGGCTTCTATTGCCACGCAACAATAGAAAGTTCACCATCAACACAATGCTAGTCCAGTTCACGAGCTAATCAAATTGGGTCCATTTCCAATCCTAATATACAAAGGGTTGTTGGGAAGATTGGGCTCTAGTTCTTGATATCCCTTCATCCCATCTCCCTCATCATTTCATCTTGCTCACCATCTCTGGCATCATCACTCCTTAGTGAACTAATCTTGGTATTTGCAATGAGATACTCTTACATGGACAACATGATTCTCCTCTTGCTAGGGCCACGAGGAGGCTCGGCACACCTAGGCAATGCCTATTCCAATTCATGGGCTGATCAAACTAAGTCCATTAGCACCCAACCTTAATATAAAAGGGGTTGTGGATGCTTAGGTCCTAATTCTTGATACTCTTTCATCTCATCTTCCTCATCATTTCATCTTCCTTGTTGTCTCCGTCCTCGTCACTCCTCAGTGAACCAATCTTAGCATTAGCAATGAGGCACTCTTAGATGGACAATAAGATTCTCCTCTCGCTATAATGGTCAGGATGAGGCCTCGACATGCCTCCTTAATGCCTAGTCCAATTTATAGTCTGATCAAATAGAACACATTAGGACCTAACCCTAACATAAAAGATGTTGTAAGGATGATTGGGGCCTAATTCTCCATCCCCTTCACCTCATCTTCCTTATTATTTCGTCTTCCTCATCATCCCCAACCTCTAACTCCTTGATGAACCAATCTTAACATTGCAAATGAGACACTCTTCCATGAACAACAAGACTCTCCTTTCACTATCGTGACAATGATGAGGCAACAAGTCCCATTTGCCAACATTGATGAACTAGGAGCCTCGCAGTCATTGGCATCCTCTAAAATGACCTCCTTCAATGAGCCAGATGACTAAGCACAGTCCTTCTAGCAGGTACCACAAATAAGAGAAGTTGAATCCCTCTCTTCATCTTCTCACCCTTCCTAGGTTTCTTGCGTCTCTATTCTCTCTCCTCCCTTCTTGATAAGTGTTTGCCTCCTCGTGCTATAAGCGTCTCTCCTCCTGTCACCCAACAATGAACGTGCTGCCAATGCATTGCTTGGCAACCACCTAAGCACTTAGGCGCTCCAAGACCCCAAGTACGCCTTGGTTTGCCTTACCACCTTGACAACTATGGGTTCTTGGATGCATATAAAACCAACTTTCTTCCTTCTAACCACCTTTCTGCCTACTAATGGTTTAACCAGGTCATACTGATTACTACAATCCACATGAGGTTGACCTTTTCATTGAATGGACTCCCCTCTGAATCCTGGAATTGGTGTGTCTCTACTTCCCGTGTATGACTGAAGGTTGTCGACAGACCTTGCAACTTCCTTTTTCCCCTATTTTTCTTGGTTTGAAGTTTGAACCTCCCTGAACTCTGAAGTATCTTTCTTTATCTTGCAGAATTGGCAACTCTTATCTCAATTTGATTTCCCAAAGCTGCTGCTTTATCTGCTATCTCATTGTTACTCCAGTCTCAGGAAGTTGGTGAGACCATTTGCCTTACCCCACGCTTTTGAATGTGAATCTTCTCCTAGCCTTTCCTCAATAGCAATCTTTGTCTCTCCATGGGCAATATCAGCTAGATCAGTGTGGGAGCTGTTATTTCTTCCCTGAAGGAAAATGGGAGCATTACAATTTTCTAATTTAAGTATATACATCCTCATCTCACATGATAAAAGTCCCTCATATCCGAACCTAATGTATAAGATGCTACCGACACATCCACATGGAAAAGTCTTGCACAAGCGAAACCTATGATCAATAGAACAAATGTTCTCTTCATGTCAAGTGGAGGCACATCAGTCACAATACCAGCGTGAACACGAGCACAGGAGCAAGGACAACATTTAGACTAGTTCAGTTTCAAATGCTCCAACTGAGAATAACTCTGTGAGCCAGCCTAGCAACACCTTTTTTTGACTGGTTCAAAGATGATGTTGATTGGATCAAAGCTCACAACTTCCATTTTGTACCCAAAAGTGATCATTGCAGCCACAGATTGTATCTCTTCATAACCTAGTGTAAACTCAAAACTCCTTTGTATCAACTTTTTTCTGGGTACAGGCATTTCATAGTGAAATACAAAAACAGCTAGAGCCCAGAAAAGGCAAACAAAACTGCAATTTCAGCAATTCAAACCTTAACCAAGTTCAACAAATTAAAATCATAGTCTTAAACAAATCACATAGTAGCCACTCTTTCAGGCTGGAAATTCACCAATTAAGCACCAGCAACCCGCACATAACCATAGGAAAGCAATCAAAATCAAACAAAAGCGAAGAAAAGTGCGAGGCAAACACCACCGACTCCCACCATCGCCCAAACCAGATGCTTGGGGTGGGGGGGGGGGAGGAATCCACTTAGCATTTAGAAAGTTTGAAAAGGGGGCGGATGAGACCTGGGCGGACTGGCCAGTGGACCGGACATGGCACGACTGGTAGCCGGGGAACTCGCGGAAGAGGTTGTAGATCTCCCGAGGCTTGACGTCGTCGGGGAGACCCGCGACGAAGAGGGTGCGGACCTCGTCGCGGTCCGAGGGCTGGAGAGGCGGATGGGGGTATGCGGCGGCGGCGCCGTACGAGGGAGGGAGAGGCGGGGGCGGGTAGTACTGAGAATGCAGGCCCGGCGGGGGTGGCTGCTGCGATGGGCCCGGCGGCGGCGCGGGGGGGTCGTACAAGGAGGGGTAATGGGGCAGCTGAGAGGGGAGGTGGTGGTGGTGGAGGTGGTAGTAGGCCGCGGCCGGGTCTGCCATGGCAGAGAGAGGGCCGGGCAGCTCTCCAAGCGGGAAGGTGGGGAGCACGGAGCTGCCGCGGGTTAGGACTTTGGATTTGGGACGGAGCCGTGGAGGGGGCTAACCAGTGAACGACGACAACGAAGGGAAAGGAGTATTTTATTATTTTCCATTTTCTTGGGAGAAAATACGTGTATATGCTTAAAATCTTTAAGGTTTTTTTGTAAACATACCCCTAAAATATACCGTATTTGCAGTATATCCCCAGCTCTCACATATTATCATCACTACTCCTAAAATCTTCTAAGTATTACATTTATACCCCTCAATCAAACTTAGTTGAATTGCAACAAAGTATGTCAAAAATATACATAAATCATGATATCATCAGAGGTACATAATACAAGATTTTAGTGAATTAAGAGGTATATATGTAAAATATTAGTAAACTTCAAAATATTTATACAAAATCATTAGATTGATAAGTATAAGTGTAACTTTCTAAAGATTTTAAAAATATTAATACTAATACATAAGAGTTGGAATATACATACAAATACGTTGTATTTAAGAGATATATATATAAAAAACCCAATCTTTAAATATAACCTCTATAACACCGCATACCTCTGAAATCCTTGACCGCAACTCATCGTACCACAACAGACGCCCACCAAAGTTAACCCAAGTAAGGTTATGAGGCAAAATATGAACGCAAATCATCTACGTCCCCTTTTGAAAGGGACTCAGTCGGTACAAACGGGGGGAGGAGGCAGAACAATACCAAAATCTACTCCACCCACACGTCCCGTAATTGCAAAATTCGTCCTCCTCCTCCCCTTTTTACTAACCGAGTCCCCTCCAAAGGAAAACATAGACGATCTACACTCGCAAAATATACTGACTTGCTCCCTCCCTCCCTTCATCCTCTAATGATCCTCTTGCTCTCTCTCTTTCCTTTCTCTAACCTGAACTTAACCACAACCCATGAGAATCTCCCATTCCAACAAAGCAAGAGATTGGCATTGACTAAATCTCAAACAATCGAATAGATAAGCTAAAGGAAAATTTAATTAACCGACAAAAATCATATGTAATTGAAGTTAAAATAAATTATATATTTAAAATTAATATAAACTTTCATAATCAAATTGAAGTTAAGAAATAATCAATTAATATAAATTGTATAATCAAAATCAAAATTAAGTTTGTAATCAAAATTAAGAGAAGTCTTATAGTCGAAATAAACTAAGAAATTGGGTTAAGTTAAACTGATAATCGAAGATAAATAAGTCTTATAATAAAAGTTAAGGTAAGGAACAAATAAACTAATAGATAAATAGATAATTGATTAAACTAAGTCTTGTAATCGAAGTCAGAATAAGACATAAAATCGACTGAGGCTAAAAGCACAAGTAATTAATTAAATAAAGACAAAAAATCAATTATAAGAAAAATATGTAATCGATTAAAATAAAAAAAGGTAATCAATTAACTGGAGAAAAGTAATTGATTAGAAAAACACAAATAATCGATTATCGGAATAACATGTAATCGATAGGAAATCAATTATAAAAATGAAGAGAATCAATTATAAGAACAAAGATAATCGATTAAAAGACTTGCATGTAATCAATTAGATGAAGTAATTTGTAATCGATTAACTAAAGACTTTGTAATCGATTAACTGAGTAATATAAAATCGATTAATAGATTCAAAGGTAATATACATATATAATCGATTAATTGTTATATATCTGATCGATTAGCATAAAAATTTGTAATCGATTGATTGTTATATTAATTGTTATATATGTAATTGATTGACTATTATATAAGTACTCAATTAATTGATATGTGTGTAATCGATGACTTAAACATATAATTGACTAACAAAAGCCTATATGTAATCGATTAGTTGATTCTTTTTATTACTGACAAAACCAAAGTTATTTAATTATGTTACTTTTTAGGTAGTTTGAGAAGGACACGTGGACTTCTATGGAGTGCCCTATGGCAGTTTTAAGGGTCCAAATGAATCTAGGTTGGTTTGACTGGGGTTGAGTAGAAAAAAACTATTTTATTTCTTCATAGAAAGTTTTTAAAAATTAAAGATACAAATAAAGCATAGAGAAAGAAGGTACAAGAAGATGATTCATAGGCTCGGGTACTTCCAAACAGCATGAAATGCTTGAAATTAGCTGTGTATGCTTCTATCCAAGATAGGTATATGATGAACAATCTCATGTTGATTATTATTTAAATTATCTTAAGTACTATTTTGGTAATAGAAATACAAGCTTTGTCATGCATGAGCATTAAATTTGTCAAGCTGTTAAAAGATGTTTCAGTTGTATATATGTTTATACTGAAATTGTCATGATTATGACTCTAATTATGATGCAAATTTTATGCTAATAATTTAATTATTGCCTTTGATTGTTTTAGTTAAGATATTATAAGGGTCTATTTTTGAATTGAATTGTACATAACAGAACTATTATGTAAGAAGATGACTAAAATATTAAACTAAGAAGGTGTTTATGATTTTAAGCATGTATAAATAGTGCCACCTTAAGGGAGACCGAACAAATCTACAGTAAGTATTCAGTGTGGTAAACATGACTCGAAGGTGATGGAGAAAGAACAAAAATTTGAAGCCAAATGATGATTTAGTGGACGGTGGGGTATTAACTTCAGATTTTGTGCAGTGTCTCGACGGGTTCACTCACTCGTCTAGGTACTCAATTCCCAACTTTTTAGGTTATGGTTTGATGTCCAAAGACATGTAGAGCTATGAAACTATTATAGTTGAACATAAGCAACTAATTAAGTTGTAATGATCCGCCACCCTCAGTCCGAAATCGGCGTAGCTCAGGCATTGGATCATTACCTTCACCTCCAGGTCCAAAAACTACACGTCTGGAGAAATAAGTGCTAAACAAGGCTGAATATAACATTTAACGGACTAAAAGCAGTGCATAAATTAACAAAACATAAAATATGATAGTCCGTACACAGTCCAGCAATAAATAAATAGTCCACAAAAATAAAATAAAATATAGACAAAAATAGAAAGTACAACTACGGCAGGGCATACCTCAGAACCGTGAAGAAGCTATTGCTAGCACACACCACTCGAGAAGGTCATTGCTCTCCAACCTTCGTCGAACTCCACACCTGAAAAACAAGAGAGTGAGCCACACCAATATTGGGCTCAATAGGGATTCCGCGATCCCTACTTCTCTTTCATGCTTCCAGAACGGGATTCGGAGAAGCGGCGGAGCAGATCTGGATATGTCTGGACGTCAGAGGGAGAGAGAAACAGAGGAGGGGTGGCTAGGGTTAGCAGCAGCTTGGCCTGCTTAGCCCGTTCGCTATGTTTTATACTAACCGCGCGGTTTTTCATAAAAACCCCCGGTTTATATAAAACCCACTTATTTATCCATCGCCTTCAGAATCATGTGCATGTGACCCTCTAGGCCCAAGTACTAGTCCAGTTAATGGCCCAACAAGTCCAGTGACTCCTCACTAGCTTTATTAATCAATTAATAACCCTTTATTAATTAATTAATCAATCGAATTGATGTCGCACATCGAATTCGACCGGGCCTCCGATCACGTTGGGTGCCAAGCAACACCGCGTGAACCCGGAAGGTATTGGGGTTAAGTAACCCACTCTTGGAACCTTTCCGCCGACAGTTACCGCGTGGATATAATCCTTCATTCGTACAATGCTCTCGAGTCAACTCAGGGTATGGCGAGCTGTCAAACCCTAATCGGTCGACTCACTTGGATTGGATGCCGCTGATGAATATCGGAAAACTCCTTTCCCGATATTATCGTCCGCCCTGGCCAGGGACTTCCGCGCATCTTTCCTAGAGCATTCTCTCTCTAAGTACCGAGAGCGAATGATTCTTTATTGACACACAATTTCCTTCGATGGTATTCCGCTGTACCTAATCCTTGGCGTATTAGAATCCCGTGGCTAGAGATTCGTAAACCAAGGTCAAAGCACAGAAGTCCACCGACAAGGTGCCCTTGGTGTCTCAGGTCCGAGGACCATCCACGCAACTGCGACAATAGAATCAAGCTGGTTGACAGTGAGGTACAATACCATCCAGCGATTCAGTCGGATCAGTTCAGTGAACTCATTCTCCAATGAGCACCTATAGATTCGCCTTAGTGTCTCCACACAAGTGACTTATGAGATCAGTCACCCTCATCATCTGAGCATGAGTAATCTGTACTAGTCTAACCGGATATCCGATGTCCTACTCGGATATCCTCCGACTATGAACGATTAAGAATATGTTTGTTTAAGTGATCGGTATCATTAGTATGATCTTATCATAATCTGATCACTATAGCACATATTCATGGACTTCATTATAAAACGATAATTAATGCGATTTACACATAATGAATATTATGCCATTATATTAATAAATGAACGAGATTTACATAATCAGATTGGCTTGTAGGCCACCTAAAACTAACAATCTCCCACTTGGACTAAAGCCAATCACCTTTATACAATAAGTCTATAGACTCTAGGTGACGCTCAAACACAATTTTATCCAACGGCTTTGTCAGTGGATCTGCTACATTGTCGACGGATGGAACTCTTTCCACTACTACATCTCCTCTGGATATGATCTCTCTGATTAGATGAAAGCGCCTCAGAATATGCTTCGATTTCTGATGAGACCGCGGCTCTTTCGCTTACGCAATCGCTCCATTGTTGTCGCACAACAGCGGAACAGGCTCAGAGATGCTGGGAACTACGCCGAGGTCGGTAATGAATTTCTTCAACCACACTGCTTCCTTGGCGGCTTCAGCTGCAGCGATGTACTCAGCTTCAGTCGTCGAATCTGCAGTGGTTATTTGCTTGGAACTCTTCCAGCACACTGCGCCTCCGTTCAAAGTAAACACGAATTCAGATGTAGATTTGCTATCATCTGGATCTAACTGAAAACTCGAGTCAGTAAAGCCTCGTAGTTTCAAGTCATCTCCTCCATAGACAAGAAACATATCATTAGTTCTTCTCAAATACTTAAGGATGTATTTCACTGCCTTCCAGTGCTCTTCGCCTGGATCAGCCTGAAATCTGCTCGTAACACTTAGAGCAAATGCAACATCAGGCCGTGTACAAAGCATGGCATACATGATAGATCCTATGGCAGAGACATAGGGTATTCTATCCATGAATGCCCTCTCATTAGGAGTCTTAGGAGACTGCTCCTTTGAGAGACTAATTCCATGTCTCATCAGTATGAGACCTCTCTTGGAATTTTCCATGCAAAACCTTTTGACTATGGTATCTATGTACAAGGATTGGGTCATTCCAAGCATCCTCTTTGATCTATCTCTATAGATCCGTATTCTCAGTACGTAAAATGCTTCTCCCAAATCCTTCATGGAGAAGTTTTTCGACAGCCATATCTTTACTGATGACATCATAGCTACATCATTCCCAATATGTAATATGTCATCTATGTAAAGAACTAAGAAGGTGACTGCATTCCCACTGGTCATCTTGTACATACAAGGCTCATCTTCATTCTTAATGAAATCATAAGACTTGACAGCCTCGTCAAATCTTATGTTCCAGCTCCAGGAAGCTTGCTTCAGTGCATAAATGGACTTCTGAAGCTTGCACACTTTATCTGGAGATTCTTTGGATGTGAAACCTTCTGGTTGTATCATATACACCTCTTCCTCAAGGTTACCATTGAGGAAGGCAGTTTTCACATCCATGTGCTAGATATCATAATCAAAATGTGCAGCAATGGCGAGTAGAACTCTGATCGACTTTATCATGGCAATTGGTGAGAAAGTCTCGTCATAGTCAATTCCTTGCCTTTGACGATATCCCTTTGCCACCAACCTTGCCTTATAAGTGTCGATCCATCCATCAGCACCGATCTTTCTCTTAAAGATCCACTTGCAACCGATGGGTACAATACCCTCGGACAAGTCCTCCAAGTTCCAAACTTGGTTGGTGTACATGGACTGGATTTCTAAGTTCATGGCTTCTCGCCATTTCCCGGCTTCTGGGCCTTCTATGGCCTCCTGGTAAGTTTTAGGATCATCATCCTCTTTATATTCTACCTTAGACTCACTTTCAGCGATATGTCCCACATATCGTTCGGGTAGTCTAGGTAATCTACCAGATCTACGAGGCTCATTTGTGTGTACCTGAACAGATTTAGGAACTGATATCTCATCTGATGATAATGCAACTATTTGGGGATCTGGAATCTCTTCCAGTACTATTTTACTCCCACTGTCCTCCTGGAGAAGGTATTCCTCTAGAGTATACCCCCAGAGGGACACTGGTAACCCCGAAAAGCTCATCATGGATTGCACCATGTCCAACAAGGTGCGATTCCTCCTTTCTGATACATCATTCATCTGTGGAGTATATGGAGGGGTCAGCTGAGAAAGGATACTATTATCCTTTAAGAATTGTGTGAAATTAGTACTTAAGTATTCTCCTCCTCGATCTGATCGAAGGGCTTTAATACTCTTTCCTAACTGCTTCTCTACCTCATTCTTGAACTTTTCAAATACTTCCGACTTGTACTTCATTAAGTACACATAGCAGAATCTTGAGAAGTCATCGGTGAACGTGATGAAGTAAGAAAAGCCACCTTTGGCTTGGGTGGACATGGGACCACATACATCCGAATGTATTAGTTCCAGAATGTCCTTGGCACGTTCTCCATATCCAGTTAATGGAGATTTTGCCATCTTTCCCATAAGGCAGGATTCACATGTTGCAAACGATTCGTAATCGAATGCAGTTAAGTAACCATGCTTGTGCAACTTTTGCAACCTGCTTTCACCAATGTGCCCAAGTCTACAATGCCACATGTAGGCCTGGTTCACACAATTCTTGCTCTTCTTAAGAGCATTATCAATTTGAAGATTGTAATAAGAAATATCTAAGAGATATAGACCGTTGACTAAAGATGCCGAAGCTATTGATTTATTACCATAATAAATCGAACAACTTCTATTTTCAATAGTCAACCAATATCCTATCTTGTCCATACAAGACACCGATATGATATTCTTTATTATGCTAGGAACATAATAACAATCTTCTAATAGTAAGGCGTCTCCCGATGGAAGCCTGAGGTTTGTTGTCCCAACAGCAACCGCCGCAACTTTTGCGTCGTTTCCTAGCCTCAATTCCACCTCGCCTTGTCTCAGCTTGCGCTTACTTGTCAGCATCTGTGCATCATGATAGATATGAGAAGCACATCCGGTATCCAATACCCAAGATGTGAAATCTCTAACTGACAAGTTGATATCTATCATATAGATATCTGAAGCTTCAGACAGCTTCACTCTTCCATGAGCTTTATCGTTAAAGAACTTCTTGCAGTTCCTCTTCCAGTGACCATACTGCTTATAGTAGAAGCAGTCACCCTTCACTACTCTTTTGCCTTTGTCCTTCAATCCTTTATCGTTAGTTGTCATCTTTGCTTCAGGGGCATCCAATGCCGATTCAGCAGGAGGATTAGCTCTAGGGACAAAGTCAATGTGCTCAAATCTGAAGACATTCTTCAGGTTTCTGAACCAATCCGAATAGATCAGGTAAGTCAAAAGGACATCAAGTATGCCACGGAGTGGGTTATTCGACGACATAATTCCCTACATGAGATAAGTAAAATGTATTTAGCAGATGTTCAATTATTAAAATTTAAAACAAGACATGGTCTTTTGTTCAAGTTTAACTCTCACTAATTTTCGACGGACTGTATAACCCTCAGTTATACAGAACGGGAGACACCGACAGTCTCTTAGTGGGGATTTGAATCTCAATGACTTGCACTACAGCCTTGTGGATAGCACAACAAACTGTAATACAATCAAAGAGCACCCAACTCATGGGACTTGCAACTCCTTGCAATATCTGATCATGGCTTCGGTCCCCAGAGATTTAATGGCCTTGTGGATAGCACAACAAACCACTAATTCTGGTCTAAGCTAGCCATCGTTACGCGACGAGCATTGATTTGCATGCAGCCCTTATGGATAGCACAACAAAGCTATATGGTTACTCTACCCCGATCATATAGACATCTAATGTCATAGCCACAGTTTCTCCTCCCAATTAAACAGGCCTTGTGGATAGCACAACAAACCTGCCTAAAGTGATTCGAATCTTATGACTATAACGATGGTGGACCACGCGGTAAGTTCTTAACTACTCGCGTTACGGCTTAGAGTTTATCTGAGGGTATTTAGATAACTTTTATCTTGGTCTCTCCTAGGTGATAGTATATAAATATATCGTATATATTTACTTAATACTATACCTGCTTTGATTCATAATCAAAAGAAAATAATACATCACATACATGTCTTTAGTGTGGTCATGGATAGCACAGTGGGTTTGACTGGAGTCAACAGTCAAACGCACACACAATCTAATACAACAATTATATTAGATAACCTGCAAACACATAGGCAAGAAATCTCTATCTTTTCGCCTTCCTGGTTGCAGCTGTGGATCGTCATCGCTCCTTCCTCGGTTGCCTCGATCATATTACATTAATTCTAGAATTACATGTAATTAGAAGCGAGCCCTATGGCGAGTACAAGAGAGAGGGAGGTAGAAATACATCAGAGAATGAGAGAGGGAGAGATACGCAGATCTCTATTTATTAACAATTTAATAAACATCCATCATTCATCCACGATCCACACAAACACATCATTCATCACATGAACAATTAAATAAGTGCATATCCATGACCACGGTGTGTTTTAAACATCCACACATGATTCAGTGCATCACATGGCTAAAATAAAAGAGTTTTCAAAATATATAATTTTGGCTTTCAAAAAACTGGGATCCAATCAAAATTGGTGTTTGAATTTCGGAAACACTTTTAATTAACTTAACATGGAATTAAATCAGATTTGAAAGCAATAAACACACATCACATACGTACACACTCTGAATTAATAATTCCAGATTATTCCATGCCAATCAGAACAATTCTAATAATCAAACACTTAGATTAAATCAAATTAATATTCTAACAATTAGAATATTAAAATTATTTACTAATCTAACTCCTAGATCAGCAGAGTAAAATTAATCATTAATTTAACACTTAAATTAATAATCAATTTTAATTAGTCATTAACTATTAATCTAACTCTTAGACTAATTAATTAATTAATGTTAATAACTAATTTAACTCTTAAACTAGTAATTAACAAAAATTAATTATTTAACCACTAATCTAACTCTTAGATTATTGGATTAATATTAATGATTAGTTTAACACTTAAACTAATAACTAATAACTCCTAATTAAACCTTTATATTAGTTAATTAAAACTAATTATCAATTTAACATTTAAACTGACAATTGATTCCAGTTAACTAATAAATTACTAATAAACACTAACTTAACACTTAAGTTAGACAATCCAAATTAATTATTAATTTAACATTTAAATTAATAATTAATTCTAATTATTAACAACCCTTTGTTAATATAAATGATTCAAAATCATTAATGCCAAATAAAATTAAAATTGAATAATAATTTAAATATTTCAAAACTATTTTGAATTTTATATTACAATTCAATTCATTTATTAAATGGACATTCGGGCTTAATTGTATATATTTGGGGTTTCAATAGGGCAAATAGGGGGGTTTAACTAGAAAGCTATAAGGTTCAGCCCATAGGGCCGAGTGGGCTCGGGCCCTGCAGGTCCTGGGCTCGAGCCAGGCGTGCCCTGGGCCCGAGCCAGGCGTGCCTGGGCTCGGGCCCGGTTCGGCCAGGGGCCCAGCCGGGCTAGACCGGCCCGCCAGGGCGCGTGAACCGGTCGCCCCTAACTCCTGCAACCCGATGTACACCCAGCTGAAACCCTAACCCGCAGGAAGCAGCAGCGGCTGGACTGGCAGGCGGCGCGGCAGTCCACCTCCGGCGGTGCCCGGCCTTCGCCGGCGATCATCTCCGGCGCCGGCAACCCCCCCTCGGCATCGGTGGCTCACCAGAGATATTAGAAAACATGGCCCGAGCCCTTAAAATTTCTGTTTTTTCAGGGTTTCAAAACCCGAATTTTGGGGCTTGATTTTGCAGTCCTCCAAGGGCACTCCGGCGCTGAGAAAAATACTGGATGTGTTGTGGTGACTATCACCTATAGATCCATGCATTCGGGCCGCCATCCCAACTCTTGGGAATCGCTTACGAAGCCGCCGAAAAGCTCCGGTTCATCATCTCATGAAGAACTCCGAAAAACCCCAAAATAAAATTCGAAAAATTGTAGAAAAATAATCTAATTAACTGTGCCCATCATATGAACACATATCTGACAATTAATCGAATATTCAACATGGAATAACTCATAAAATATTAATTTCGGAGATCGAAACGGGACGAGAAACAGTGGAACCTGGCTCTGATACCACTGTTGGGTTCTCGGGTTTCTCCGGATCGCTCACGCAGCGGAAAATAAAATATTAAAACAACGATCCGTTCCCGTTTCGAAAAACAAAAATCGATTATCGGATATTCGAAGTTCTCACCGTGTGCGGATTCGAATCCGCAACCGTTCGGTTCCGTCGGTGCGACACCGCAAGCCGCGCAAGTGTCCGGCCTCTAGCGAAGTCCACGCAATCCTCCTCGCGACGGATATCCTCACGTTCCTCGTTCTTCGCAGCCCACGAAACTTCTGCCGGTCGCCGCAACGATCACCGCAACGCGCGGACGATTTCCCGTCGAACGGGATTCGGAGAAGCGGCGGAGCAGATCTGGATATGTCTGGACGTCAGAGAGAGAGAGAAACAGAGGAGGGGCGGCTAGGGTTAGCAGCGGCTTGGCCTGCTTAGCCCGTTCGCTATGTTTTATACTAACCGCGCGGTTTTTCATAAAAACCCCCGGTTTATATAAAACCCACTTATTTATCCATCGCCTTGAGAATCATGTGCGTGTGACCCTCTAGGCCCAAGTACCAGTCCAGTTAATGGCCCAACAAGTCCAGTGACTCCTCACTAGCTTTATTAATCAATTAATAACCCTTTATTAATTAATTAATCAATCGAATTGATGTCGCACATCGAATTCGACTGGGCCTCCGATCACGTTGGGTGCCAAGCAACACCGCGTGAACCCGGAAGGTATTGGGGTTAAGTAACCCACTCTTGGAACCTTTCCGCCGACAGTTACCGCGTGGATATAATCCTTCATTCGTACAATGCTCTCGAGTCAACTCAGGGTATGGCGAGCTGTCAAACCCTAATCGGTCGACTCACTTGGATTGGATGCCGCTGATGAATATCGGAAAACTCCTTTCCCGATATTATTGTCCGCCCTGGCCAGGGACTTCCGCGCATCCTTCCTAAAGCATTTTCTCTCTAAGTACCGAGAGCAAATAATTCTTTATTGACACACAATTTCCTTCGACGGTATTCCGCTGTACCCAATCCTTGGCGTATTAGAATCCCGTGGCTAGAGATTCGTAAACCAAGGTCAAAGCACAGAAGTCCACCGACAAGGTGTCCTTGGTGTCTCAGGTCCGAGGACCATCCACGCAACTGCGACAATAGAATCAAGCTGGTTGACAGTGAGGTACAATACCATCCAGCGATTCAGTCGGATCAGTTCAGTGAACTCATTCTCCAATGAGCACCTACATATTCGCCTTAGTGTCTCCACACAAGTGACTTATGAGATCAGTCACCCTCATCATATAAGCATGAGTAATCTGTACTAGTCTAACCGGATATCCGATGTCCTACTCGGATATCCTCCGACTAGGAACGATTAAGAATATGTGTGTTTAAGTGATCAGTCTCATTAGTATGATCTCATCATAATCTGATCACTATAGCACATATTCATGGATTTCATTATGAAACGATAATTAATGCGATTTACACATAATGAATACTATGCCATTATATTAATAAATGAACGAAATTTACATAGTTAGATTGGCTTGTAGGTCACCTAAAACTAACAAGTCGAACTCCTCCCATGCATGGATCAAGCACGTAAATATATATAAGAATGTAAATAACATTTCATATAGGAATGTAGGCACATATTTTATAAAGAATAATTACAATAGATATAGATACACTCATGAAATGCAATTTAATGGGATTTTAGTCTCATTGTTTTGAATCTTGTCACCTAGTCCTGACACCTTTCAAAACGCGTCACCAGGCCAATTAACTAAGTTAATTGATTTTGATAAATGGATCGTTATTCTAAATCGCGTCACCCCTTTCAGCCTAATCTATTATTTTCAAAAAATCGATTACCTGTGCAGCCAGGGCTAAGGCATCTGAATTGTGTCACCCCTAAGTGACGTGAATCAAATCGCATCACCTGATTAGGATACATTTCAGAGTCCACATTCGAGGCTGAAACAGCCTTCATGGTTGCCCCCAATACCCCAAGAAAATGCACTAAACTGAGTACCTCCGAGTTCCCCAAGTGTGTGAGACAAATTCTCATAAAATCCATTTCAAAGAAGATGAAACTCACTATACAGGCATGCTCCAAGCTCATAGAAATCATGACCAAACCACTATGCATGCTTTTTGAAAATCATGTAAGCCATGTAGAGAACACTTCCCCTTCAACCCCACATGTGAAAGTCAGCACTCAAAGAGAAAACCCCCACTCATACTCATGGAGAGGAAGAGGAAAACTCCTTTAAAATCCACATGGAGATGCATGCACCACAACCTTAACATTGATTCCAGGAAGAAAAACATAAAGGAGGGACCATCACCCTATCTTAGGGTCTTGATCTCCTCCAAGTCCTCTATGGGACCCTTCATGTGGATAACCTCGTCCCACGCCTCACCACCACTGCCATGCCACTGTGGCCGACCACCACCGATACTCCTCTCTTGCCGGTGCTTCCACGCTAGCTGCCTCTGCCGCTATGAGCCCTCTGTTGCCAACACGCCGCCTTAGCCGGAGGAGGAAAAGGATGGGGCTGGTGGAGAGGGAAGAAGAAGGGGATGGTGGAAGAGGTAGGGGAAGGGTGCAGAGGAAGAGGAATGGTGGAAGGAGAGGTGGATAATGAGATGAGAGAGAGAGAGAGAGAGAGAGAGCAAACGAGGGAGAAGAGCCTTGCGGCCTGCTCCTAGTGCCACGCACGCTGCCACGCGTGTGTGAGGGTGGCATATTTATCTTAGATTAGAAGTAAAACATAATAAATTTAATATAATTAATATTTTAATTAATGGGTAGAAAGTCATTATTGGAATCTTACTTGAACTAAGATTCTATACACAGATTTACTTGACATAGTTCTAGTATTTTAAGCATTACTCCGTGCATAAAATTCTAAATTAAGTAAGAAACTTCTATTAGAACGATGACACAAACATTTTGAAGTTTTATAAAGACCATATATTTAAAAGAAGTCGTTTACTAGTAGGAATCGGGATATCTTTGGACGAAAAGGAAATCTGCCAGATTTCTGAGTTCGGAGCACTCATGACAACATATTAGTAAAATAGTCATATCGTTTTGTATAGATATCTAAAAATAGTGAAATTAGAGGAATTGTAAAGATAATAAAAAGTTAGAAAGCTTTGTAGAATAGAGTTTTTATTAATTTAGACGTTTAAGGGGTTGAATT
Organism: Zantedeschia hybrid cultivar; assembly: GCA_030544215.1. Lineage (NCBI taxonomy): Eukaryota > Viridiplantae > Streptophyta > Magnoliopsida > Alismatales > Araceae > Zantedeschia > Zantedeschia hybrid cultivar. The sequence continues at coordinate 3,808,410 of JARZZO010000013.1, read as the reverse complement.
TAAAGGTCTTCATAAAAAGAAACTGCAGGTAGTGTGAGCAGAGTCCGATTTGTATTAGGAAGTGATTTTGACTTGGAGATTAAGTTATGAAAAGTAGGAGTTCGACTCTAGAAAAGAAAGGAGGTTGTTGTGGTTATATTAGGATGGTAAATAGGTATAAATAGAGTCTTAGGGTCATGCTCAAAACTCTATTGTATGCAGCTCTCTTCCAAAGGTAAGTTCATGTAGTGTTCTTGAGAGAATAGAGTTGTTCATAGTTATTTCTTTTGGAGATTTGATTCTAATCAATGTTTTGTGTTATTGGAAGTTTACGGAATATAGGAAAGAGTTTAGAGAATGTGAAAAATAGTTTATAGGAAGAAGAAGGCATTGATAAATATCAAGGAAGCCATAAGGGAGCCAAGAGGTGATCTTTCTTCAAGAGGTAAGTGGATAACTCTAAACATGATCTATTTTGTATCAAAAACCATATTATTTTTAAAGGCTTTCAAATACTAATAAATTAGTAAGAAGTTTTATCAAGATGTCTACTTCATGATCATCAAGTTTCAGATTTTTTTGATCTTCTTTACTATTTATTCCATGATTATTATCTCAGCCTATACAATCTATCAATTCAATCGGTTTTGTTTACAAATATGATCATATGTGTTACAAATGTTTGTTCTCCTTGGTCAGATGTCTAATTAAGCTAAAATTTTAATAAAAGCTTACTTTATATGTTAGATTCATGCCCACTAAATTTTATAATTTTCTAAACCCATTTGCTATTTATTTCATAATTGAATTGTCGGACTATACAATATGTTCAGACAATTTTGAAATCTTGACTTGTGGATCCTATAGCTCATTTGATTCATATCCAAATTATACCAAATTATGTAGAGACCTTTTTTATACTATCCTTGACTTCTCGGAAAAGTTTGAAAATTTTATGATTCCGTTTTCTATTCATTTTGCCTACTATTTTGATTTGATGAAATTCTATTTAAGTCGGATTTCCGGAATCGAAGTAAGAATCCAAAATCATATCAAACTCATCCAAATTGATGAAAATTTGTCCACCCTTTACATATGATCAATATGCTCATCAAGTTTGGTAATTTTCTGAATCTATTTGATATTATTCGGCCTATTTGTTGATTTTTCAATTATGAAAATTAGTCTTAATGGCCAAAAAATATTTTTATTTTTCCAAAACTTCTTAGAAAATTTCCTTAGTTATCGTTTCTATCCAAAAACTTATTTTGATTAACTTTACTTTGATTTTATATATATATGACTATGATGATTCTCTAAGTGACTATTTTGTATATAAAAGTATATATTTTAACTCTTATATGTATATATCAATTTGATAATTCAATTTTCAGATCTATGCTCATATTTTGTCATCATTTGATCTCTGTTAATATGATTGTGCTATAATTATTTGACTTTGCTTGGACATTGCCATCGTAAGGAGATATTTGGTCCGATTCAATTATAAATATCTATATTGGATAGGATATTTTGTTTGGAATCCGAGGGCAAACGTGTGGAATCCTGATTTTCGGCCAGCTAAAACTAGGGGACGGCGATACATAACACCGTAGTGGTTTGGAGTTGGGTGGGACTTAGACTCCTCGGTTCTGCGCAGTGACCAAGACCTTTACATCATTTGTCTAGATACTTTGGTATTTGTTTTGTTTGGCTCCTTATGTTGTAGTTTGGGTGCATGTCCATTATGATATGATTTAATTTATTAGATTGGCACATAAATCTGAAATCTTTGCTCCATATGTTTATTTGAATTCAATTTAGTCATTTGAATCTTTTGATCGTCTTGTTTAGCTATCCCTTTGCAATCATATGAATTTGTCTTAACTATATGATCTATGATATGAATATGATTTGATAAGTTACTACACCATGATATTTGCTATTTGATATGAGATGTGCTCAGGGGACGACGATACGTAGCGTCCTGACAATTTGACAATTTGATATGTTCTATTCGATTTGTGATACGTTCTGATCATGGCTAGTAGAATTTAATATGTCTGATATGAGTTTGATCATACCATATATGTTATAAGTTAGTTGATCTATTTATATTATTAGAAAACACATTTGATTTAATAAGTTTATATTTGATCATGTTTTATATCATATTCTTATTTGAGATATATGTAGAACTATATAAGATCATGTTTAGTATAATTGTATAATGTGATTTGTAAAATTTACTGTATGTTAAGTCATGTGGATGGTTTGAAACCTACTGAGTATTTGTACTCATAAATCCTATTAATATTTTCAGAGTATGAGAAAGAGAACATGGAATTTGAGGAGACATCTGATTGAGGCACTTGATATCTTCAAGAGGTTATTTAGATTCAAATTTTACAACTTTTTTAGATTTGATGTAGTAGAGATAATGAGAGATTGATGTATTTTTCTTTATTGGTAAGATTGAAAATTTATTTACAAATTGATAGATATTGTAATTTGTGAACTTTGGTATTAGTTATATTTTGATACTTTGGGTTAATTGACAGTTATAGCATTTATTTAAATAGCCTTGTAGTTGTTTAGCTGTCATATCTGTTTGTCATTGGGTAATTTGTTATGAGATTACGTGGTCGGATTCCGAACTGGAAAAAAAAAAAATGAACCGGATTTGGGACGTAATAATAGCTCAACTGTGAACTCCACCAAACCCAGTCAGAAAAGAAGTAACTTAAGGCGATATTCTTAGTTACTCTCAATTCGCCAACCATCCTTCCGATCTTACATTCACCCAACTTTCGCATCCTCATGCCCAAGGCAGACCCTTACCACAAAACTCATCAAAATGATCAGGGCCTACCCCTCAAAATCTCCACTACCACCAGGGGAGGCACTCCTAGTTGGTACACGTCCTTCTTAGTGCAAAAGTCCTAGGTAGCCTTTCGGAATTTACTATCCACTAGGATGACTAACTGAATCAAGGGAACTATGAACATCATCTACCTGATTCTAATCTCATGGTAAGAATCATTGCGATGACTGGCCTTCTGTCAGGAACTAGTCATAAGATCACTAGATGGGACTTCTATCAAGAGTGCATAAGATAGCTCCAGAACTAGTATCATCATTACTATGCCTACGATTCACGAGAGCCTGGTACTAATATCCACGACTTCTAGTTTCATACAATGACATAAAGGTGCCACAACCCCAACACCATATAGGTCAACTAACCGGAAATGAATAGTGAGCCTCCTTCCAATTTCACCCTGAGCCTCCTCCAAGGAAGATGTACAAACTTGACTATCAAATCCTAGTTTTCTCCTGACGACCTAGTCCTTTCTATACTCACTACTCCCAACCTCACTTTAGGTCTTTAGTCCATCCTAGCAAGTGTTCTAGAGTATTTAATGCTCATTATAAGTCTATCTCGAAAACTAAACCCTAACTCATGCGCATCTAGTCTGTCTAAAGGTTCTTACCAATTAGGATTTCAGATCAATCAAGACTTTCATGCTCATGGATCCATCCACCATAATCACTAAGGAACTCTTGTCTGAAGGTCCTCACTCCAAATCCTTACCTGAGGTTCATAGAAGACCCATAGAAAACAAGGAAAGTCTACATAGGTGATGACTACCAAGGACAATCGAGAAGAACTCTAACTCAAATTAAACATGTATAAGTCATACAAATTATGGGTGTGACAAGGTATCAATCATGGCTTTGGTCTATAGTCCCAGCCAATAACCACATCTGAAAGAGCCTATCACTGACAAAGTCATTCCCAAGAATTCAATGTCTCCCAGACCTTCAGAGTATCACATGGATTCAGTTAGGCAGTCATGCCAGGGATGCAAACTAAATACGAGTTGACATCCTCAAACTCAGGGAGTTAAAACTATGATAGCAATAAAATGCACATAACAGTAATTATACTTGAGAAATCAAAACACACGGTACACCCCATCTAGTGAGCAACTTGTAATCATCACAAAGCATCGAGTGGAGATCACTTTATCCGAACTAACTAAATCTTCGATCCCCTTTGTTGGGCTTCTCCAAGGTCACCACCAATCATTATATTCAGGGATAACAACTCTCTACCTCAATGGGCTAGGATACATGGACTCACAATAGAATGTCGCTCCAGTCCTTGCAATGGCAGAGTACGTCTACCCTCATCAATCATCTCTTGAGCCCTAGATCATGGCACGAGTTCTAAAAATCTAATCACCAGTAGTTAAGACTTAAGGTTCATATCCTCTTGACGTTTAGGTGTCAACCCAAGACTCTTGCCTAATCCACCTCATAAGAATTACTTAATTATTCGCATTCTTAGAAGTTCTTAAGCCAGATGATCCTTGAAATTGAAATGTTCGGTTGACATTCTGCCGACTTGCCAATCTGCCATAGTTCCCTCAGAACGACCTACTAATCACTGACACCCGACTATCTTAGCCTCCAGTATGAGGGACAACCCTTCCATGGCCGTCCTTAAAGAAGTGGTACAAATGACAATCATCAAATGTCTGGTTCTACAATATCTACAAGCTTTCCCCAACTTTAAATCTTCAATTCCTCCGAAGGTAACCCTCAATATAACATAGTCATCTTTTACTCTCTGAAAATCAGCATGCCTTTGTATGTGCATCGTGAGTGGTTCTTCTTGATTCTTTAGGCTCACCATGTCAGTTGCCCCAATCATTTATTTCTCCTATGTCTATGAGTCTACTTTGAGAATTTGTTCTTGCTCCACTAGTTTCTATCATTACCCTAACTAACTCAACCTTACCGATAATATCCAACATCTACCCATCTATCATCTTAAGGCACAATTGGTCAGCCACAGTCTCTCTAATTAGAACCACGACTCCCAAAATGACACCCACCAACTACTACTAATTAGGCAAGTGCCACATGACACAGGATTCGACCAAGGGCTCCCATAGCCAACAACTATGCCAACCCAAACCTCTTGTGTAAGGACTGAGGTTTCGGGTTCAGTTATCGGGTCAGTTTCGGTGTCGGACCCCCTTGCTTGAACCCTTGTGGGCCTGGGGCTTAGCTTCTTTATAGCGTCGGACGTGCGTGACGCCATTTAGAATGACGTCGGCCTGGGGGGACGCCATTTAGAAGACCTGTTGTTGTGATGCATGGCCAGCGTTGGGGTGTGTGTGTACGGCCCCGGTCGTATGGTCTGGTTGGCGTCGTGTGTGGCAGACGGGATTTAGAGTTCAGCCAGCATACGACCCAGTCCTGTCGTCTAAATGGCGTCGTCCTAGAACGACGCGATTTAACCTGTTTCGGTTTGACGTTTCGAGCCTTCCCTCCTTTCTCTCATTCTCTCATTTTTCTCTCTCTCTCCTCCCTCTCACTGAACCCTTTGTTTCCCCTTCCTCCTTCCCTCCCCTTCCTCTTTCCATTCTTCCTCTTCCGCCACTCCAAACCCCTCCCACCTCTCACCACTACCATCACCATCTCCTTTGCGACACCTTGCTCTCCGGACGGCGGCCGACGTCCCGGTGGAGTGACGATGTCCACGGTGGTACCGGCGGCGGCTTGCGGTGTAGCAGACTGGCGGCGAGGAGCTAGGAGGAGTTCAAGTAACCGGTAGGGTGACAGTCCTCACTTGATGTCGATTGTTTTAAAATCATGGCTTCCTGCTTTGGAGCATGCTATGGTTATGTGGGGGGATTTTAGGGCTTGAAATGAGCATGTTATAGGGGTTTTTAAATTGAAAGAGGGTGTTTTCGAAAATAGATTTAGCATGTTATTGTGTTCATGATTTCCCCCTTCTTCTATTTTTGGGTTTTTAGTGCAATTAGGGGAAAGAAACCCCTGTGTGGCTCAGTGGAGGCCAGAGGAAGGTCTGTTTTCGGGCGTCAAATGGTGTCGAGACCAAGTGATGCCATTTGAAATGGTGTCGACCTGGGTCGATGCGATTTACGGCCCATTTTTTCGGATCCCGAGGCCAGTGCGAGATAAAGGGCTGAATGGCGTCGCCCATGGGTGATGCCATTCAGGCCAGTATCCCTGGGTCCCAGTGCGGCAGAATATAGATAACCTGTTTAGAAGTCGTGAATGACGTCGGCCATGGGCGACGCGATTCAAGACAGAAGCACATTAATCCCTACATTTAACATGTACTTCTATTGTTAATCAACCCTGTTAAATGTGTACTTGGAATCATACATTCGGGGCGGGGATTTTCATGTGATCGGAATCATATTGTATTTTGTTTATGCGATCGTGGACCTAGAGTGACAGTTATTAGCACTTGACACCCTGTGTCGGTGTGGTAGTGATGCAGTGTTGGTTGTAGACACGCTAATTTTGACGTCATTTCGAGTAAATTTCATATCATATAATAATGCCTCAGAATGGTCTGATATTTAACCATTGGTTAATTTTTATTGATCTTTTTTGAGTGTCGGATTTAACAGACATGTTTAAGTTACTCAATTGAATTGATTTTAGCTCAAATTTCAGTTAAAATATGCAGAATTCTAAAAGACGTCAACCTGTGTGGACGCGATTTAGAGTTTATTCATGTTTTAACGTTTAAATTTGAATTTTAATCAGTTGATTAATTAGCTAAAAGGCGTCTGTTAGTGCTGACGCGTTTTAGGTTTCCTAAGCTATTTCTACTTCTCTTCCGGATGTTTATCCTTATCTTAATTAGTTTAAAAGACGTCTGCACATGTAGACGCATTTTAGCTAATAAAGATAAAGATAAGTTTTACCGGATATTTATCCTTATCTTAATTAATCTGAAACGCGTCAACCATGGTAGACGCGTTTTAGATAATTACAGATAAAGATGAATTAATCAATATTTATCTGTCGGTTAAGATAGATAAATCCTAGATTTTTCTATGTTAATCCGCGAACGCAGAAGAAGCCTATAAATACCTTACATCTTGAAGAGTTAAAATGTTAAGCGTAATCTCGAGTTGATTATTATTGAGCAATAGCGAGTTGAAGATCGAAGCAACAACGTCGGAACGCCGAAGCGCTGCCATTTCCAGAAGTCGGCGTCCTTTCAAGATTCTTCATCCATTCAAGAATTCAACCATTGGGCATAAGTCTTTATTTTCTGCATTCATTTCATTTAGTTCTACATTCTTCATCATTCACTCCATGCAACACACACAACACATTCATTCTTTTCAAAATCTATTTGATTAAGGGGTTTTAAAAGCCACTCAACAAGTAAGTTTGCTGTTTAATTGCATGTTTAACATCATGATTAGAACAGATACTATTGTTGCTTAAAGTTCTCATCATTGTTTTCTTCATTTCTTTTCCCTCTATTTCTGCTGCACTCAAAAGGAGAATCAAAAGGGGAAAACAAGCAAGTCACAAGGATTTCTGGACGATCCTCAAATCCTCAACCTCAAATTCAACAGCAAGAACAAAGAACGAGAAGGGCTCTCTTTCTTCAGCCGGCTGAAGGAGGAGAATCAAGAGCTCAATATCTTCCGCATTCAAACAGGTAGGCGATCAAAACTTCTTTTGGAACTTTTAAGTCAAAAGTTTCTGGCGATCACTGCACTTAGTTTCTGTTTTTAATAAGTTTATTTTGCACTTAAACAACATAGATTTTTCATGATAATCACACTAGCATTTTAAGCACTCACAATTTTTTTGGCGATCACGGTGGGACTTGGTCTCGCCATCTTTTAATTCTTTTGTTCTTACTATCATCAATCGGGCACCCACGGTGCACCATTTGTGTCTCTCGACACGTCCTCACCAATTGGTAAGTGTTTTAGTTTAGTTAATTTCCCTCGTGCACCACGTGCACACCCCAGTGGCAAGATCTTGCCCTCCCCTTCATTAGTTTAAAAAAAGCTGTTTTTGTGATGAAAATGATGTGTGATTGATTGATTTTCTAGTTGTTTAGTTAGTAAATCATCCTGTTAAAATCTGGAACTAAAAAAAATCTGCATGAATTGATTATTTACTGCTTTTATCCTGTTTGAGGAGGATTCAACCCAGAAAATCCTCCTGCAAAACTGTTTCTGCGACTTGAAAAGCGTCTAGGAGCACTGACGCGTTTCAAACCGCGTCAATACACCCAAACGCCTTTCAGTCTTCATATTTTCTCTGCTGTCTGCATCTGTTTCTGCGAAAAAATTAAGGTTCTGTTTTGAATAGCGTCGACTACCATCGACGCGATTCAGACAGTTTCTTAGTTATTTTTCAGTTCTCAGATTTTTGTGGCTTGAGTGCTAGCTACCCATTATTATTAAGCATTAGAGGCCATCCAGGCCGTAGGACATACGCATTGAGGCGAATACCCTCCTTTTCTTAGGAACACACTACTTGACGTCAGCAACTCTCTCTGATTGGGTTGGTCCCTTGATCAGACTAGAGAAGTTGACGTTAAGGCCTCCATAAGTCCCCAAAATCAAGGTATTCCTCCTTGATCATCGGGCTGGTTGTACCAATTGAAGTCCCGGCTAGATTCCAAAAGCGTTGTGAGAGAAAGCCCTAGAGAATAACGGTGGAAATTGAACTGAAACTAGGATCCTTTCCCTGAGCGAATTTGTGGTTTAATCCAATTCAAATAACTCAACAAGGAATCTCAAAATCACGTTAAGCATCCACTTGATTGATTAATCTCTGTGCAACTTGTTTGTCAAATCTTTGAAAAAAGAATCTAACATCATGCTGCTGCGATCAGGCAGGGACTTGAGTATGGCTCAAGACGCCATCATCAACTACGAGGGAGATGCTAATGCCCCTTGCGATTCGGACTACAACTATGAGAACGGGAGAGATGCTGATGCCTCCCATAATTCTGTCCCCATTTCATATCGACAAGATGGGAATGTTCGGACACCTCTCTTTCATCCCCATGATCGATATCCTGATCTTCCCCCGCATGAATATGCGATTCCTAATCCCAATCTTGAGGGGGACATGAATCAGAATGATCCCTCATCCTCTGATCCTGTGGATCTCGTCAACGCTTTGGGAGTTCTTGCCTCCCGACTGGACCCTCAGCAGTTCGAGGCGATCCAATCTATTCTAAAGGGGAAGGCACCCGTGCAGCCTGCTGAGCCGCACCCTGTGGCTCTCCCTGTTGTTACTCAACAACCTCCTCTTCACTCTCCTTACATCCATCAGGCCATGGAAGGCCTTCATGTCACTTCTCGGCCAGCTGGGCTGCAGCTTTCATCCTCTAGGCAACCGGCTAGACCGCAAACGCCTGCTTATCAAAATGCCCTCGGGCATGGCGGAAGCTCTGCCGGACCTCCCCTTTATTGCCCCCCCTGTCCAACGTACTCTAGGCAGCAGGCCTATCAAGTACCTCCTCCTCCCCAGGCAGATCTGACCACGCAAGCGTTGCTGGCCAAAATGGAGCGCATGGATGAGCAATTCAACAACCTCCAGAAGATGATGGGGGTTAAAGCTGCGCCAGAGATCAATTTGCCAAGCCTGCCGGTATTCCACCTACCACCCTCTGAGATGCCAGCGTACTGGAAGTACAATGGTACTGGTAACCCCTTCACACATTTGATGGAGTTTATGTATGAATCGTCTTTCTGGCAGAACGATAAGAGGTCGTTGGCCTTTTTGTTCAGGAGATCTCTAGAGGGACCAACCCTCGAGTGGTTCTTTTCTTTGGAACCCTCCGAGGTAGAGGACTACGGTATCGTCTCTCGTAAATTCATTCAACGATACCAAGACAGAGTTGCACCCTCCTTGTCCATCACTGACCTTACAGCAGAAAAGATGAAACCTGATGAGGAGTTTGTCAGTTTTGCTGACAGGTGGCGGGGCCTGGCCGAAAAGGTGAAGGATCACTGGTCCGAATCTGAGCAAGTGAAGATGTTAATTTCCAATGCCACGCCCCAGTTCAAGTTAGTCCTATCCTTGAACAATCTGACCAACATGGCAGAGCTCTATGAAAGAGCACGGTACTGCCAAAATGCCTTCAAGGACGCTACGTTCTCTAGCGTCTTTGATCCTCACAGACCTAGCAGGCCTCCACCTCGGAAGCCTGCAGTGCCAAAGTCTCCCAGCACAGGTCCGACTACTGAGGGCACGCTCTCTCACGAGCAAGTTAGTAGCATGAACAATAACTCGCCCCAGTTCGTGAGGAACCAGCAGCAGTACCAGAGGCCACCGCAGCCAAACCAACAGGGGTACAGGCAGCAACAGAACCCCCATTATCAGCAACAGTATCAGCGGCCCCAGCAGCCGAACCAAAACCAGCAACAGCAACAGCTATAGCAGCCGCCGCAACGGCAACAACAGTACCAGCAACCCCAACAACAGCAATATCAGCAACAACAACAATATCAGCCGCGCACACCGCCGGCATACCATAATGTCCCTCCTCCTGCTGACTACAACCAGCAGAGAAGACCTCCAGGCCCTAAGAGGGCAGAATACCCGGCCCTCCCAGAATCATTGGCAGATATTTTCAGTGCTCTAATGACAGCTAATGCCTTAGTTTTGCCAAGGGAAAAGGCCGTCTGGCCTCAAAATGCCGACACGTCCAGGTATTGCTATTTCCATAGGCAACCTGGGCATACCATCGACACCTGCTTCCAGTTCATAGATTATATTCATGATCTCAATGAGCAGGGCGGCATAGACTGGGAGGAGATGAAAAAGTATATATCAGTCATGAAGGCGAGAAGACCACAGCAGCAGTAGCAGCAGCAACAAGCAAGACCACCAGTACAAGCAGCACCACCACCCAATATGGGCATAGTGCAGAACCCGCTCCCGGAGCACCAGAACCAAAACCAAGTTGCTCCCATTCTGACGAATAGCCAGTCTGAGGCTGGTCGTGGGCAACAGTGGAGAATAGAAGAGTCTTCCTCTCATTATTCGACGGGCCATATTCTAAGTATCGCAGAACGACCACCACGCCGCACCATCCACATACCTAGGCCACAACCCATTACCATCACCCCTCTACCGGCACCCACATATCACTCGCCCGCACCCAATAACCCATTACCACTACCCGCCTTCCTCAAGCCCATTACGCCCCACGCCACTACACCACTACCATATAATCCCCCGCAAACCAATCACGCGCCCCTTCTACCATCTAGGCCATTACTCCGCGTACCATTCCCTACTTCGCCTGCTACCACTACCACCTACCCAGATACCCCCTTACCATCCAGACCGCTATTACGCGTGCCATTCCCCACTTCACCAACCACTTACCCATCCACCATCCAACCCTCTAGGCCTTTAATCCGCACCTCGCCATCACCACCTAACCCTACGCCATCACCTACATACCAACCCTCTACATCATCCGCATCATCAAACCCTGCAGTACTTAAGGTGTCACCCGGATCCTCCACGGTCGAGGAACATGCGCTCCGAAGTGGAAGGATTTTCAACAAAGTCTTTCCTCAGTCCACAGTTAGAGACGGCCCATCGCAGCTGACTGAGGAAGCCCATAATGAAGAGAGTGCACCAGGCACTCAATATGATTTGTTGAAACATCTGGACAGAACACCGGCACGGATCACCATACTTGAATTGATCAAAAGGTTGAAGAGTCATCAATAAGCCTTAATGGAATATCTACAGAAGGTGATGGTCAATGAGGACGTGCCGGTAGAAAAAATTGCAGCACTACTAGTTCCTCAGGGGGATCAACCCTCCATCACATTTCACACATCAGAACTAGCACCGCCAGCAGCCAGAAGCATGGCTCTGAGCATCACGGTCAACATCTGCAAGAAGGCCGTGGATGCATGCCTGGTAGATACAGGGGCTTCGATCAATGTTTTACCTCCGAAGACCCTGGAGCTGTGCGGTGTGCCCAAAGAAAAATGGCTGCCCAGCTCCATCTCAGTGACGGCATATGACAACTCTACCCGTTCCCCTCTGGGAATGGTTTATTTGAAGGTGGAGCTAGGCCCTGTGAGTCATGCAGAGGTCGAATTTCATATCCTAGAAATCGACCCTTCTATAAATGTCATTTTGGGTCGTCCTTACATTAAAACTCTTGAGGCGATTCCCTCTACGAATCACCAATGCCTCAAATTCCCTTTCAAAGGACGAATTATTAAAGTGACGAGCATGCCGATCCTTGCTGCTGCTCATACCTTGAATGTTAAATCTGCTGCTTTACCTGGCCGACAACCTTTTCTGTCGGTATTACAGGTCTACCATCCAGTGGCTGATCTTCTAAAAGCCGCCACTATTTCTCCATACCCGTTAGATGCCATAAAAAGGGGGAAGTGCATGAGTACCCCAGGATGGAGAATTATGATGAAGAACGGCTACGAGCCTGGGAGAGGTCTGGGCACACAGTTGCAAGGCAGGACCACTCCTGTTAAAGATCATCGAGCAGCACCTGGAAGTGGTCTGGGCTATAGGCCAAGAAAACTTAAACAAGATCTGGCTTAGCAAGCAGAGATTGAAGAAGGTCAGAAAATATGGGAGACAATGTCTACACCACCCAAGGAAGGCCGAGATCCCTTAATATGGACCCTGTATACACACTTTGTGAAGGGGCCCATACTTAGCCACGACAACACGGTGGTCATTACTTCGTGTTTTGACTTCCATGATATATATGGGAGGGACTTGGCCAGGCATTGCTCAGAACTACTTACGTACCAATCCTTGGAGGCTCTGCGGCCTATGAAAATGAGAAAATTCCATGATCCTGAATGCGAATGGTACAGGTGGTTCGACCTGAGAGACCTTTACATTGCACTGAACAGATTGTTCCTAGATCCTGCAGAACCCAAGTGGCCGCCGCAGATTGATGAGCTGATTGAAAGCCCTGGTGCCATCTTTGATAAGCGGATATTGCTGTCTGAAGAGACCGACGAAGGAGAGCCAGATGACCCTTATGAAGCTGGTTACACTACAGATCTGCTTTGGAGGGGGACATATCCTTCCCATGTCTTCATGCTCCATACTCTGTTTCGCACATTGCTCTTGACCCCGACTTGGTCGCGGGTCATTATTGAAGATATTCCACGGGCTCCGCCCGTTATGATTACTCTGTCCCCTCTGGACCTTATTCCACAACCTCCTCTCGATCTAGAGAGGATGTATGATTTGATCTGGGACATATTACTATATGATCCCCCTAATCCTCTGGCCTTGGTGCCACTTCCTCCATCTGATTCTCCTTCTATTTGTATTCATTCCTATTTCATGTTTAATTCCTCTGATATCAAAAAAAAAACGCCAATTTCACAACAAATTCTTCTCAGATCCTCATCGAGGAAACATCTTACTTGTCCGATCGCATCCCGTCGCGCGGGTCCTTCGGTCAAGATTCTCTCTTAGATCTACTCTGTCCCTCCCCTCGGGAGGATCCTCCTGTATTTCCACTTGTATCCCAGGATTTCTATCATGCTTCATCTTCATTAGGTTATAATAGGGAGTTTAGTGAAGTTAGGCAGTCTAGTTTTAGGCAGGTTAGTCAGGTTAGGAAGTCTAGGAAGCCTAAGGGTAGGCGAATTCCAGATAGATACCTCAAGGACTTAGCTGATAAATGCTTTTCTTGCTCTTTAATCCCTCAGTTTTTAGAAAATCCAATTCAAATGCCAGAAGATTGCATGAATGATGAGTCAGTCAACGATGGGTACGGGGTATATGAGTTAGTGCATGAAAAGGACCCCATTGTTGAAGATGAGGAAGATGACGAGGACGCAGCTGAGGCATATGCCAGTGGAGTAAAAAGATACGATGAACCCTCAGCTGCCGTAGAAGAGCCCACCAAAGAGATTAATGTAGGGACTGAAGACGAACCTATGGTTGTCCTCTTTAGCAAGAATCTTTCTGAAAAGGATGAGAAGGCAATGGTACAAGTACTTAAGGACTACAAGGACACTTTCGCTTGGAGTTATGAAGATATGCCAGGGTTAGACTCATCTTTAGTTGAACACATATTAACGTTAAAGGAAGGAGCTAGCCCTGTCAAGCAGAAATTAAGGCGATTCCACCCACAAATGGCTCTAAAGATGAAGGAAGAGGTTGACAAACTGCATAAAGCCAAATTTATTAGAGTTGTCCTTTATCCACAATGGGTGGCCAACATAGTCTCGGTTATGAAGAAGGACGGGAAGGTCAGAATTTGCATTGACTTCCGCGATTTGAACCGGGCGTGTCCTAAAGATGATTTTCCATTGCCTCATATTGATGTACTCATTGATAATACCGCTGGCTATGAAACTTTATCGTTTATGGACAGATTTTCAGGATATAATCAGATTAAGCTGGCAGAAGAGGATCAAGAGAAAACGTCATTCACTACACCTTGGGGAACATACTGTTATGTCGTCATGCCATTTGGATTAAAGAATGCTTGAGCCACTTATTAGAGGGCTATGATGGCAATATTTCATGACATGATGCACATAGATCTGGAAGTGTATGTGGATGATCTATTGGTTAAATCTAAGACGAGGGCTGAGCACGCCAAAGTTTTGGCAAGGGTATTAGAGAGATCGAGAGAATATCAGTTAAAGATGAACCCCAAGAAATGTGTATTCGGGGTATCTTCAGGAAAATTGCTTGGATTTATCGTCAGCAAACGGGGAATTGAGATCGATCCCAATAAGGCGAAGGCTATTAGAGAAATGCCACCTCCCAAAAACTTGAAAGAGTTGAGAGGATTAATCGGGATGTTACAATTTATTCGCCGTTTTGTCTCCCAGCACTCACAAAGGTGTAAGCCGTTTTACGAGCTTACCAAGCCGGGAGTCAAATTCGATTGGGACGATAAGTGTCAGGAGGCATTCGACGGATTAAAGAAATATTTAGCAAGTCCTCCTGTTTTGAGACCACCATCTCCAGGCAAACCATTGATACTTTACATTTCAGTCCTGGATGATGCAGTGGGGGCTGTCCTAGCACAAGAGGATGAAGAAGGAAAAGAGAGGGCAGCCTACTATCTCTCTAAACTTCTCAACCCCACTGAACAGAGATATACGGCGATGGAGAAAACATGTGCATCATTGGTCTGGGTTGTGCAGAAATTGAAGCATTATTTTCTTGCCCATGAAGTCCATCTCATCGCTAGGATGAATCCGATCAAATTCCTTCTAGAGAAATCTGTTCTTACTGATAGGTTAGCGCGATGGCAAAGCTTTCTATCTCAATTCGATATCACTTATATTTAGCAAAAAGCGATCAAGGGCTATGCCATAGCAGAACATCTCGTTCATCATCCCCTTCCTCGATTTGATCCAGTGCGATCAGAGTTTCCGGATGAGGAACTGATGTCCGTAAATCAAATCAGAGATGATATGTGGACTCTGCATTTTGACGGAGCTCTGAATTCTCATGGAAAAGGGATCGGTATTGTTCTGTTATCACCTGAAGGTATCACCATTCCACAAGCCTTTCAGCTTGATTTTCCGGTCACAAACAATATAGCTGAATACGAGGCACTCCTTGCTGGCCTCGAGGCCGCTCATTTCCATGGTGCCACTAAACTCAGGATTGTAGGTGATAGCCAACTGATTCTTAGCCAAGTGCTGACCAAGTATCGAACTCTTGATCCCAAGCTCAAGCCTTATCAGGAACTTACTTCTACTTACTCAAAGCTTTTCACGAAATTGATCTTTGTCCATGTCCCTAGGAATCAGAACATCTTAGCTGACGCTCTAGCTTCACTTGCATCTTCTCTTGATTTTCCAATCAGCAAGCAATCCGAATCAATCATAGTTCATAGGCGTCTTTCACCCGCCGTGAAAGATCCTTCATTCCTTAGAACTAAGGAGAAGTTGCTGAAGAAAGTCAGGGACAGGGATATCATTGAAAAAAGAGAAATCATGTTAATAGAGCTGTTAGAAGAGATGGATGATGAACAGAAGCCATGGTATTATGAAATTGTCAAATATTGTGAAGATCAATCGTATCCTGAGGAAGCTACAACTGAGTAGAAGAGAGCTATCATGAGAGTTGCTCAACGATACACCCTAGTTGGGGGAGCATTGTATAAAAGAGGTTTTGATGGAGTTCTTCTAAGATGTCTAGACGAAGATGAGCTTTGGAAGGTTATGGAAGGAGCTCATAGTGGAGTTTGTGGTGGCCATGTCAATGGACAGATGCTAGCAAAGAAGATCCTTAGACAAGGATTTTATTGGCCAACCATGGAAGAAGACTGTGTAGGATATGTCCGTAGGTGTGCTAAGTGTCAACTTCACGCCGACAAAATTCATTCTCCTGCATCTTCACTCCATCTTGTTTCCTCCCCATGGCCTTTCTCCATGTGGGCTTTCGACATTATTGGACCCCTTGGTAATCCAGATTCCGGCATCAAGCAAAAAATCTTTCATTCTCACGGCAACGGAATACTTCACCAAGTGGGCAGAAGTTGAAGCGTACGTGGAGATCAAAGCATCAACCGTCTGCAAGTTCATCATGAAGAACATCATCACCCGATTTGGAATTCCAAGCACCATCGTCACCGACAACGGACCGCAGTTCGTGTCACAAGAATTGAAGGACCTCTGCAACAGGTACAGAATTGCATTGCATCATTCGTCTCCTTATTATCCGCAAGGCAATGGCCAAGCAGAGGCAACAAATAAGACTTTGATAAAAATCATCAAAAAGACGTGCAAATCTAACAAATTTGCAGACTGGCCAGAAAAATTGGTTGAGGCTCTATGGGCCTACCGAACTTCAATCCGCACGCCCACTGGGCAAACTCCTTATTCCTTAACATTTGGAATGGAGACGGTAGTTCCATATGAGATCCTCATACTGTCATTAAGAGTACAATTGAATAAGGAATTTTCCATTGATGAACATCGTTCAGCACTCCTTGCTCAATTGGAACTTTTAGACGAGAAAAGATGGTCAGCTACTAATCATGCAAAAGTTTATCAAAATAGACTAGCACGTTTTTATCAAAAGAAAGTCATTGAACGTAAGTGAAATGGTTGTTAAAAGAAGTTTTGTAAAACCTGGTGGTCCGCGTTCTAAGCTCCAACCTAACTGGGAAGGACCTTATGTTGTATCGCACGCTTTTCCTGGTTATGCTTATCGTCTTGTTAATGCAGAAGGAGAAGAGCTAAATCATCCTTGGAATGGTTTACATCTTAAGAAATACTATCCTTAGGTTAAAGAATCGATCAGTATGGTACAAAGACCAGTGGAATTAGAAAATTTATAAACTCAAATTTCCTTGTTAGTCTGAATAATTTAACTTTAAACCCATTACCACACACCGACACGTTTGATTCGTGAGTAACAAGAGATGTCAAGTCCTAAAGAATATCCGAAACTTGACTGGAAGTGTAAAGTACAAATCATTCATTTTAAAGCAAAATTCCGTTTTAAACTCGGCCCATGATGTCGGAACGAGGCTTAGAATAGACTACCAAGAATACCCGCCATCTTAGTAGGAGGCCGTTATAAAAAAATGGGGGAGATCCGACCCGAAGCAAAGAATAGAAAAACAAAAGCAAAAGGGCAAAAAGCCAAATGTAAAATCAAAAGGCCATTACATTACAAACATTACATCAAGGGCATGAGATGAAAGAAAAGGGAACGCAAGGTCGATAAATACCCCGGAAAGAAAATGACCGAACCCCAACGGATATTAGGGTAGGAAATGAACATCTTTTTAGGTCTCTGGAACCTTCTCATGGGCTTTCTAAAACTTATTCTTCCTTTGTTTCTAAAGAGGCGTACTCCAAACTTAAGGAATGGCTTAGGTTGACTAAGGGTCAAATCATCAAATGGGATCACGAATGGAAACACAAGTTCAAACACGATGGGTTTAAGTTAAGTTGTTAAAGAACAATTTGGAAATTAAGTTAATAAATGAATATGATTTTTTGATCTAAGTACCATGCTGATCTTTTAGTCAAAATTCAAAAAAAATATATATGTCAAAATTCAAAAAAATATATATGTCAAAAAAAAAAAAAAATACATATGTCAAAAATCCAAAAAAATACATATGTCAAAAATCCAAAAAAATATATATGTCAAAATTAAAAAAAATATATATGTCAAAATTTTAAAAAAAAAGCATATATTTCAAAACCCAAACAAAAATGAATATTTCAAAACAACAAAAATATCTCAATTAGTATTTGCTTGTTGCACTCAGTATGTTTCATTCTTTTGTTTTCAGTGAGCATCTGCCTGCTTGCATGTTGCATTTTGCTTAGGTTTGATTATTCTCATTACCTTTGTTAATAAAGGCTATGCCCCTTGACCCTTCTATCAAGGATAGGATCAAGTAGTCAGTTACTTAACCAGGCAAGGGGCTAAGCCTAAACAGATACTTAACATGTTTGTTCAAGTTGTATACATGACACAAGGCATTGGTAAAGTTGGAATCCGAGTAGAGATCAGCAAGAAACCTGTTTCTGTGAGTAAAAGGCGTCGAGGAGAACCACCGCATTTTAACATTGAATGGCGTCCGCACGACACGACGCATTTCAGCTTTTCTGTGATTTATCCGAAATTCTGTGGTTTTTGATTGAATATTTGTTTGGAATTACTAATAATTTTGATTGCAGGAAATTCAAGAAAACCCGAGTGAAGCTGGAAAATATTAAGAAGATCCCACTGTGGGAATTTATGAAGTCTCGACCGTGGCTAAAAAGACGATTATTTCTATCCTTGTATTATTCCATGTAATTATTTTTCATTTGCATTACTATATGATAAATATTTACTAGAGCATATCAAGGACCTTGTGGTTTTGATGAAACTGGAATTTGAGTTCCTCTTCAACAAAAACAGTGATAATTCCAGAGAATTCTTAATCGCACGGATAGGCCGTTGGATTGTTAATTAGTGAGGACGATGGTTCCACTTTTTTGAAACAGTGCGTGGATAAACGAGCTTCGGCTTAGCACTGGATTACAAGAATTGGTATCTTGACTCATTAATGACAATTTGACAATATTATCCTTGATTAATTTATATTTTATTTGACTTTATATTTTTCTTTTAGCCCAGCATGCATCATATAGGACTTTGAAATCATTGTGATAAGGATTAATTACTGATTAAGTTTCAGACCATTAATCAAACAATTCAACATGATATGAAATATTCCATTCTGAATTGAGTATCTTGATTATCTTTGAGGTTCGCTTGAAGATATCATTGGAATTCTATCCTTTCTTGGATTCTTTATCAAATATTTCTTGTTTTCTTTTAAGATCCATCATGGCTGCAGCACGTCCACATTGGCTGGCAAACGCTCCCCATGATGAAACCTACAGTGTCTATGACCTGGGGTACTTCCCACTCCGAAGAGGTTGATCGACCTTATTTTATTTCCTTGTCTACCTCATCCAGACAGGATTAATTTCATTAATCTCATTGAGCTATCTTCATTGATGATTTCGAGAAAAATTCCAATCATGTGATGTTAAGAGCGTGTCTCATCACACCTTGGCATCACATTTTCAGTACATTCCATTTCATTTCACTCCCTTGCAAAGACGATGCCAAGGTGAGGTAGCTGTAGACACGCTAATTTTGACGTCATTTCGAGTAAATTTCATATCATATAATAATGCCTCAGAATAGTCTGATATTTAACCATTGGTTAATTTTTATTGATCTTTTTTGAGTGTCAGATTTAACAGACATGTTTAAGTTACTCAATTGAATTGATTTTAGCTCAAATTTCAGTTAAAATATGCAGAATTCTAAAAAATGTCAACCTGTGTGGACGCGATTTAGAGTTTATTCATGTTTTAACGTTTAAATTTGAATTTTAATCAGTTGATTAATTAGCTAAAAGGCGTATGTTAGTGCTGACGCGTTTTAGGTTTCCTAAGCTATTTCTACTTCTCTTCCGGATGTTTATTCTTATCTTAATTAGTTTAAAAGACGTCTGCACATGTAAACGTATTTTAGCTAATAAAGATAAAGATAAGTTTTACCGGATATTTATCCTTATCTTAATTAATCTGAAAGGCGTCAGCCATGGTAGACGCGTTTTAGATAATTACAGATAAAGATGAATTAATCAATATTTATCTGTCGGTTAAGATAGATAAATCCTAGATTTTTCTATGTTAATCCGTGAACGCAGAAGAAGCCTATAAATACCTTACATCTTGAAGAGTTAAAAAGTTAAGCGTAATCTCGAGTTGATTATCATTGAGCAATAGCGAGTTGAAGATCGAAACAACAACGTCGGAACGCCGAAGCGCTGCCATTTCCAGAAGTCGGCGTCCTTTCAAGATTCTTCATCCATTCAAGACTTCAACCATTGGGCATAAGTCTTTATTTTCTGCATTCATTTCATTTAGTTCTACATTCTTCATCATTCACTCCATGCAACACACACAACACATTCATTCTTTTCAAAACCTATTTGATTAAGAGGTTTTAAAAGCCACTCAACAAGTAAGTTTGCTGTTTAATTGCATGTTTAACATCATGATTAGAACATATACTATTGTTGCTTAAAGTTCTCATCATTGTTTTCTTCATTTCTTTTCCCTTTATTTCTGCTGCACTCAAAAGGAGAATCAAAAGGGGAAAACAAGCAAGTCACAAGGATTTCTGGACGATCCTCAAATCCTCAAGCTCAAATTCAACAGCAAGAACAAAGAACGAGAAGGGCTCTCTTTCTTCAGCCGGCTGAAGGAGGGGAATCAAGAGCTCAATATCTTCCGCATTCAAACAGGTAGGCGATCAAAACTTCTTTTGGAACTTTTAAGTCAAAAGTTTCTGGCGATCACTGCACTTAGTTTCTGTTTTTAATAGGTTTATTTTGCACTTAAACAACATAGATTTTTCATGATAATCACACTAGCATTTTATGTTCTCACATTGGTGTGGGAGTGACAAGGTAACGCCTAGTAGGCGAGGGTCACCTGGTGTACCCCGAGATAATATCTAGTACCGGTGTGGGAGTGGTATACTTTGGAGTGTCACTCGTGGCTGGGAGGAGTCAGAACCACCTAGAGCTAGACATACTAGAGTAGCCAACGGGCTATCCAAGGGATTGTTGTTCTGCCCCCACGGGTCGGTGTTTTTTCTCGTTCGACTGTGTGGTTTGTGTAGTTAGCCGGAACGTTGGTTGCAGACTGCACCTGTTGTATTTACAAATACATGTGTTTAACATCTTGCCATTGTGGCTATAGTTCCTCTGCTTTACTTATGTTTACCTATCTATTTTCCTGTTGTGTTACGACTATGGTTGTGTGTGGGGGGGGAGGTGGGGATCGAAGGATCCCTACTGAGTCCATTCTTGTGTGACTCACCCTTGTGACTTTCAGGTGAGGGTTCTCGGTAGGCGTAGCGTTGTGGGGTCTCGTCTCGGGTTGCGCGCCAACAGCCACTATTCCGGAGTATGTCCTGATGTAGTTATTCTTTTACTTTTAAGCATGTACACTTAATTATTTCATTTCAGTTGGATTATATAATTATTTGATGAGTCGAGTTGGATTGAAATAATTTTTAATTCCTGCACCTTATTTACATATCGATGCTGTGTGAATTGTTTAACTTAGTTTATCATTTATTTCCCAGACTTATTTGAGATCCTGGTTCGGTTCCTAATTTTAATGATTCAATACCCATTTAGTAATTAGATCTCCGATTATAGGGTGACGGGTCGTTACATCTCGTGTACTCATGACCTAGAATAATTGTCTAACCATCCATACTCATACACATCTGACCCGATTATCTTCGATAGCCATATCAACTCATGGTCCATTCGCTAAAATCTTTATAATTAAATGGCACGACATTCAAAACACACTTTTGTAACATGACAAGGTTCAAATTAATTCTTCGAAATCCTATTAATTATAGTCGTGATTGGTCGAGCCAAGAGCATCATTTAGTCCAACGGAGATTACATGGGCTAGAGACCTACCACACTAGCTAAATATTCTCTTCTGGATAATGGGAAAGTAACACAGACGCTAAACAGGGTTGTCTAAATGGTGAGACTTAGCCTTGGGCCCTCTTTCCTCTTTTTTTGGGGCAAGTCTTCACTAAGTGACCCTATCGACCACAAGCAAAGCACCTTCCCT
Organism: Zantedeschia hybrid cultivar; assembly: GCA_030544215.1. Classification (NCBI taxonomy): domain Eukaryota; kingdom Viridiplantae; phylum Streptophyta; class Magnoliopsida; order Alismatales; family Araceae; genus Zantedeschia; species Zantedeschia hybrid cultivar. The sequence continues at coordinate 3,786,424 of JARZZO010000013.1, read as the reverse complement.
TGGCAATTGGGCATATTCTTCCACTATACCTCCCACCACAATGTTGGTAAGGATTTGCTGCATCTTGCTCCTCCTTCCCTGCGCATGCTCAGGGAATCATATCAAGTACTATTTGAGCTGCACTATGCCTTCCATCATCCCAGGTTTGCATTACGATTCTCTGACAGGATGAACGTGCATGGAATTGCACATTGAGGAGTTACCTTGTTGGGATTCACCGGCGACCCAAGAGAGCTAGTGCAGGCACCCTGCCAGCCAATCATCCCCAAATCTACTAATGGTCCATGCTGAACTAGTCTGTCTTCATTCCCACTAAAATTTTTGACACCTCAACCCATCAGGCTTGGTACCAATAGAAGAAAAGTCCATTTTTGCAGAAGAAACTACTGCCTTGCCTCTGTCCAATGGTTGTCTCCATTCTACTTGCTCCATTTCCATCATCATCTCCACATAATGATCTACAGCCTACCAAACACCTCCAAATCTACTAAAATCCCTTTCGGCCTTGCAAGTCGAAGGGGTCCTACCCTTAGGGGCCATCACTATCCTTCACACACGAAACCCTTAAAGCCAATAGTAATGCCTGTATCAGTCTATGCCAACAGTAATGCCTGTATGACCTTATACATATTGCTGAACTGATATATTCAACCTAGTTTGTCACATACTTGACTAGACCGTGCTATGATATCATATGTAGCGACAACTCGAGTATCAGATCATTACCTTCGTGTTCCCCCCCGGGTCCAGAAGCTACACGTTTAGAGAAGTAAGTGCTAAACAAGGCTAAATATAACATTTAACGGACTAAAAATAGTACACAAATGAATAGAAAATGAAATATGACAGCCCATATGCAATCCAACAATACATAAATGCTACCCAGCTATGTATAACCCAGGGGGGTGAATGGGTTTCTAAAACATTAAATAAAGATTAACTTGAGTAAAGTGTGGAATTAAATCTAATTGGACAGAAGGTGGGAGAAACAAAGAATAAACTCACAATGAACATAGATACTTATACTGGTTCGGTCTTTCCAGGCCTACATTTAGTATCCAAGCAATCTCTTGGGATTTCCACTAAGCAAGCTACAAACCCCTTGTCGGTTATCAACAACACCCTGGACCCGAGTAGATCTTCCCTTTCAACAAAGAGGAACAACATCCTACATGCCAGGCAATTCTTTCCTTTCGACAAAGGGGAATAACACACCCTACACGCCAGGCAAGTCTTTCCTTTCAACAAAGGAGACAACACACCCTGCACACTAGGCAGGTCTTCTCTTCCATAGTCAGGAAGAGGAAATACAACACTTATAATGTTAAAGTGAGTATAGAAATGCCTCTTGATAGGCTGATGTACAATATAACACAAAAGCATAGATTAAGACTAAAAAAATATAAATAAAAGATGCAGTGTTTGATCTTGCTCGCGGCCTAAGAACTGGTGATGCGCAATGGACTTGAAACTTTCTCTCTCAGACATTCTCTTGAATGTGAAAAAGGCATTTTCAGATGTAGCAATGGGAGCCTTCTCCCTTTTTAGTAGAGCTCTCTTTTCTTTTGAATCTCTCTGTGTTCTACACTTGTGTTCTTCACTTGTTATGGCTCTCTATCTTCCTCTCTTGAAGCTTCAAAGTGCAGGACATATACATTGCCTTCAGAATTTGCCCATTAGACAACAGGACAAGACCCATTAGACAACAAGTTCGAATTTATTTAATGAAGGTTTTCTGCTGAGTCTAACGTTTGAATTTCTTCAGATAAACAAGAGCATTCCTAGTGTCTAGAAGCTTCTCATTAACTAGGTTCTTGCAGTCTATAGTACTCAGATACAACCTTAGACCGGTTAGTAAACTTCTTGTCAAGAACATGAAATAGAAAGTTACACCAAAAATGAAACTAGGCTTTTTCTGCCTAGTCTATTGGTGTAACACGAAATCTATTTAAAAAAATTCTAGGATGCAGAACAACTTAGAAAAGGTGTCAAGAATTAAATGTAGATATCCTCTCATATGAACAGTTTATAACAAAAAGAATCGTTTGCACACTACTTAACAAAAAGTACTATCACAGATATGTTCTGACAAATCATGAGTTTGCTGAAGAAAAAGTGCGTAGAGAGCCTTTTTCAATTTGAATAGTCGTTTTTAAGTAAATCGATTAGATGCATAGTTAAGTCATACTTAATTGATTTGGAATCATAAAGTAAATTTAAATTCAGTTCAAATCTCATAATCGATTAAACTAAACACATCAATTGATTAATCCAAAATGATAAGCGATGTTCTAAATATGAGGATAATTGATTAATCATATTATAATAATCATAGTAAAGAGTTGAAACATTAATCAATTAAATCAATAATCACAATGTTGCTTAAAATAGACTAATCAATTTATTGATAACAAAAATCGAAGTGTAAACATGATAATCAATTGTGCAGTTATTAGTGTTAATCGATTAATTATTTGACAATAATCAAAGTGAAGACTCATTTAATCGATTAGAGCTTTGATTGCAGTCGAAGTTGAAACTTAATCATATGATCAATTATACGCATATCAATGATCGAAGTATAAAAATCTGCAATCGATTATAGTCAAGTAATCGATTAGAAGTATGTCGATAATTGAAGTGAAATTTACAGCATTACGTGAAGTCCGAAAGCGAAACTTTGATTAGCGTTATATTAGTAATCGAAAGATATTCTAGAACGCTAATCGAAATGAAACTTAAAGTGATATTCGATTAAAGTACAAAACACAACTCTAAGTTGAGTGTTGATTAACGTTATAAAAGTATTTGAAGTTGATATTGTTTTAGTAATCACACTAGATTCATCCATCTTATTTTTAGACACCTAGTTAGTGCTAATGACTGGATGATTTGATGGTCTAAGTATAAGAAACCAAACATAGTTTCTCTAGAACTGGTTAAGTTAGTCTTATGTCCCACATCTACTAATGCCTTATTGACTGATTTTGGCTCAATCTAAGAAACAAATGCAATGTCATCAGGATGAATGGTCATACTCCTGGCTTTTAACTCCCTGTTGTGGCTATCCAATGATGTTCTCCTTGGGATGATCCTTGAGGAATCTCCATTCCTTGGATAGATCCTCATGTCGTTCTTGCAGTTCCTTAAGGTAGTTCTTTATCCTTGACCTTGTCATCTTCTCTGTTGATGGTTTCTAACCCCTATATAAGTTCACCTATGTACGGATTGAGGTTTCAGATCCGGTTACCGGGTCAATTTCGGTGTCGGACCCCTTGGTTTGAGTCCGTGTGGGGCTGGAGTATGGGTTCTTTATCGCGTTGAGCTTACAAGATGCGGTTCAAATGGCGTCCGGTTGGGGAGACGTGTTTTAGAGGATGCCACGTGGGCCGATTTTGGGCCGCATGTAACGACCCGCCATCCTATAATCGGGGATCCGATTACTAAATGGGTACCGAATCATTAAAATTTGGAGCCAAACCAGGATCTCGATAAGTCTGGGAAATAAATGATAAACTAAGCTAAACATCTACATCACATTGAATTGTAAAGGAAGTACATGAATTAAAAATTATTACAATTCAACTTGACTCAGCAAATAATTACATATTCCAACTGAAAAGAAGTAATTAAGCGTACATGCCTGAAAAGAAATAACAACTACATCGGGGCGTATCCCGGAACGATAGATGCTGGCGCGCCACCCGAGATAAAACCCTCCATGCGACACCTGCTTTGAACCCTCACCTGAAAACCGCAGGGGGTGAGTCTCATTGAAATAGATTCAGTAGGGATCCTTTGATCCCCACCACCCACTCACGCACCCACAAGTGCAACAACACGAATACAGGCAATTTAAATAAAACAATAAACACAATTATGAAACCACTCCACCACGGAGTCCACAACCAGCGTTTCGGCTAAACACACAAGTCACACGGTCGAACGCGGAAAGCACTGACCCGCTGAGACCAAACATCAACCCCTCGAATAACACGCTGGCTACTCCGGCCTGATCGGCTCCAGGTGGTTCTGCTTCCCCCAGCACGAGTGACACTCCGAATGTACCACTCCCACACCGGTACTAGCTATATCCCGGGGTACACCAAGTGACCCTCTCTCTAGGCGTCACCCCACCACTCCCACACCGGCGCCGTGTCACTCCCACACCGACACAGGGTGCCTAAGCGCTAACAACTGTCACTCTAGGTCTACGATCGCACAAAACACGTCACAGTGCAATCCAATCACGTAGAAATCCTTGACTTCGAAGTATGATTTTAAGCATGCATTTTAACCAAATTATCTAACAATGAAAACATGTGTTAATTACATGGATTAATGAAGTTCTGTCTTGAATCATGTCGCCCGTGGCCGACGTCATTCAAGACTCCTAAACTGGTTCATACGAAAACCGGCTTCAAAATGGCTTAAAACGCGTCGTGTAAGGTAGTCACCTTTTGAAAGGCGTCGCTGTCCCTAATCGTCTAATTATGACAGAAACAGAATCAGGCCTCGGGATGATCCAAACTAAATCGCGTCGTGGGAGATAGCCACCATTCAAAATGGCGTCGCTGTCCCAAGACGCCATTTAGCGTTCGCTAACAGGTCTCCCCCAGCCTTCCGAGTACAAAAAGTGGAATTTCTTCCTGAAAATCCCCTAAACATGCTCCAAAGTAGGAAAAACGTTGTTTTAATTAAAACATAACGGAGAACGTCACCCTACCGGTTATTTGAACTCCTCCGAGCTTCAAGCTGCCGAACTGCCACGCCACAAGCCGCCGCCGGTATTGCCGTGGACGTCGGCCGCCGTCCGGAGAGCAATACGCCGCGGAGGAAATGGTGGTGGTAGTGGTGGAAATTAGGGGGGAGGATTTGATGGAGTGGAGTAAGAGGAAAGGAAGGAGAAAGGGTAGGGAGAGCGAAGAGATCGGAGAGAGGGAGGAGAGAGAAGAAAGTGAGAGAAATGAGGGAAAGGAGGGAGGGTTCGCGGGTTTAAACCGAATCCAACTAAAACGTGTCGCCCTATACCGACGACATTCAAGTGACAAGACCATGGCCGTACTCTCGCGGCCCGAAACTGGCCCACGTGACGTCCACGTGGCACCAACGTGACACACTCTAAAATGCGTCCCCCTAACAGGACGCCATTTGAACCGTGTCTCGAAAGCTCGATGCGATAAAGAATCTATGCCCCCAGCCCCACAAGGGCCCAAATCAAGGGGTCCGACACAGAAATTGACCCAATAACTGGATCCGAAAGCTCAATCCTTATATTCTCCCCCCCTTAAAAGAATTTCGTCCCTAAAATTATTGCAACAAAACTAGTACCAATAATAAAATTGCATAGGTAAAAAAGAGAACTTACGAGAAAAGGTAAGGAAACTGATCTCGCATCTCATCCTCTCGCTCTCAGGTTGCCTCGCCTCCGGAGCAATGCTGCCAAATTACCTTAACCAGAGGAACAACCTTGTTCCGAAGGACATGTTTCCTGCGATCCTCAATACTCACTGGAAATTCCGAAAAGGACAAGTCCTCAGCGACCTCCAACTCCGAAAAGTCCAAGACATGAGATGGGTCCTGAACATACTTCCTCAGTAAAGAAACATGGAGCACATCGTGCACTCCTGCAAGACTGGGCAGCAAGGCTAGCTGATACCCCGTTTCCCCAATTCGAGCAAAAATGGGAAAATGCCCAATATATCACGGACTCAGCTTACCTCGCTTCCCGAATCTCATCACACCCTTATAGGGTGAGACTCGGAGAAACACGTGGTCCCCAACCTCGAATTCAAGCGGTCTCCTACGGATATATGCATAGCTCTTCTGCCTATTCTCAGCTGTAGTCAACCTCTGCTGCACTATCCTGGCAACCTCAGCACACTGCTGTACTAACTCCGGCCCTGCTATCTGCCTCTCGCCAATCTCAAACCAATTTACAGGAGATATGGTGCCATGCCGATACTAGAATGATAACTATTGTTGCAAGCAAACGCCACTGTAGACAAGTGCTGCTCCCAAGAACCTCCTTAATCTAGGCAATAAGCCATGAGCATATCCTCTAATGTCTGAATGGTCCTTTCTGACTGTCCATCGGTCTCAGGATAGTAAGCCGAGCTAAAGGCTAACTGCGTACCCAAGGCCTTCTGAAAACTCTTCCATAACTTAGAAGTGAATCTCGGATCCCGATCTGACACGATGGACAAAGGCACCCCATGCAGAGAGATGATCTGGTCCACAAACAACTTAGCCAACTTACCAACTGACCAGTTCTTTCTAATAGCTAAAAAGTGCGTAGACTTAGTCAATCGATCAACAATGACCGAGATTGCATCCCTCTTGCCGGGTGACACGGGCAATCCCATCACAAAGTCCATAGTCACGTGCTCCCATTTCCACTCCGGGATCGGTAACGGCTGCAACAACCCTCCTGGTCTCTGGTGCTCTGCCTTAAGTTGCTGACAAGTCAGGCACCTTGTCACATATTCAACTACGTCCTTCTTCATACCAGGCCACCAAAAGTGTCTCCTCAAACAATGATACATTTTAGTCGTTCCGGGATGAACTGCATATCTAGAACGGTGTGCCTCATGTAGGACACTCCTGCGCACCTCTTCCTCAGCTGGAACATAGAGTCTGCCTCTATATCTGACCATGCCATCACTCCACAACTCAACCTCTGGTATCTGGAGAATCTGTGGTAACTCTGCATCCGCCCTCTGAGCCTCAATCACTGCATGGTACACCGCTGGCCTTACAGTCAAGCTGGCCAACACGGCTCTATCAGCCTCTCGAGGAATCCTAAAGGAGGATTCCACAACCTGCTCATATAATTTCCATTCCTGAATCATAAGATGTGATACGACCATCTTCCGACTCATGGCGTTTGCCACCACGTTCGCCTTGCCCGGATGATAAGTAAGGTCGAGATCATAATCCTTGATAAACTCCATCCACTTGCGTTGCCTCAAATTCAGATCCCTCTGAGTGAAAACATACTTCAGGCTCTTGTGATTAGTGAAGACCTGAAACTTCTCCCCATATAAGTAGTGCCACCAGATCTTCAGAGTAAATACCACAGCCGCCAACTCTAAGTCATGAGTGGGATAGTTTTCCTCATGCTTCTTTAGCTGCCTAGAAGCATAGGCGACAACCTTACCATGCTGCATCAGAACCGCACCCAAACCTCGACAAGATGCATCGGAGTAAACCACGAATCCACCTGAACCTGATGGAAGCATCAGAACTGGAGCCGAAGTGAGACGAGCCTTCAATTTAGCGAAACTATGCTCGCACTCTTCGCTCCATACAAAACGAACACCCTTACGAGTCAACCTCGATAAGGGGGTTGCTATTGAAGAAATATCTTGGACAAACCGTCTGTAATACCCTACTAATCCCAGGAAACTCCTGATCTCAGTCACTGTTGTCGGTCTGCCCCAGTCCAACACTACCTCAATCTTGGCTGGATCTACAGCAATGCCATCTCTAGAAATGACATGCCCCAAGAAGTGCATCTTATCTAGCCAGAATTCACACTTGCTAAACTTGGCATAGAGTTGGTGCTCTCTCAGAACCTGCAATACCACCTGAAGATGTGTGGCATGCTCTTCCCTAGAAGAAGAATATATTAAAATATCATCTACAAACACCACCACAAACTGATCCAGGTAGGCCTTGAAGACCCGATTCATTAAATCCATAAAAGCTGCCAGAGCATTGGTCAAGCCGAAAGGTATAACCAAAAACTCATAATGCTTGTATCGAGTCCTAAAAGCCGTCTTACTCACATCAACCTCACGGATCCTCATCTGGTAGTACCCTGATCTCAAGTCAATCTTTGAGAATACCTTGGCATACTGCAACTGATCCATCAAATCATTGATTCTCAGAAGTGGGTACTTGTTCTTTATAGTTACCAGGTTCAGCTGTCTATAATCAATGCACAGCTTTAGAGAACCATCCTTCTTTCTAACAAACAGAACTGGAGCACCCCACGGAGAAGTACTGGGATCGATAAAGCCATTATCCAGCAATTCCTGCAACTGTGCTTTCAACTCAGCGAGTTCGGCTGATGCCATCCGATACGGGGCCTTAGACAAGGGTGCCGTACCTGGTGCAAGCTCAATAGTGAACTCAGCCTCCCACTGAGGAGGAAGGCCAGGCAACTCTTCAGGAAACACATCAACAAAGTCACAGACTACATGTATCTCGCAAGGACTGGAACCACTACTAACACCAGCTACAACTATTGAGGCAAGGAAAGCCTCACAACCACCAACAAGCAATCTCTGGGCCTTAAAAGCATAAATAAGAATACCACGAGAAGAGAGCCTAATACCTTGGAAGTAGAAGGCCGGAATACCCGTGTTAGTTTTAGGTGGCTTACAAGCCAATCTGACTATGTAAATCTCGTTCATTTATTAATATAATGACATAATATTCATTATGTGTAAATCGCATTAATTATCGTTTTATAATGAAGTCCGTGAATATGTGCTATAGTGATCAGATTATGATGAGATCATACTAATGAGACTGATCACTTAAACACACATATTCTTAATCGTTCCTAGTCGGACGATATCCGAGAAGGACATCGGATATCCGGTTAGACTAGTACATATTACTCCTGCTGATATGATGAGGGTGACTGATCTCATAAGTCACTTGTGTGGAGACACTAAGTCGAATCTGTAGGTGCTCATTGGAGAATGAGTTCACTGAACTGATCCGACTGAATCGCTGGATGGTATTGTACCTCACTGTCAACCAGTTTGATTCTATTGTCGCAGTTGCGTGGATGGTCCTGGGACCTGAGACACCAAAGACACCTTGTCGGTGGACTTCTGTGCTTTGACCTTGGTTTACAAATCTCTAGCCACGGGATTCTAATACGCCAAGGATTGGGTACAGCGGAATACTGTCGAAGGGAATTGTGTGTCAATAAGGAATCATTTGCTCTCGGTACTTAGAGAGAGAATGCTCTAGGAAGGATGCGCGGAAGTCCCTGGCCAGGGCGGATGATAATATCGGGAAAGGAGTTTTCTGATATTCATCAACGGCATCCAATCCAAGTGGGTCGACCGGTTAGGGTTTGACAGCTCGCCATACCCTGAGCTGACTCGAGAGCATTGTACGAATGAAGGATTATATCCATGCGGTAACTGTCGGCAGAAAGGTTCCAAGAGTGGGTTACTTAACCCCAATACCTTCTGAGTTCACGCGGAGTTGCTTGGCACCCAACGTGTTCGGAGGCCCGGTCGAATTCGATGTGCGACATCAATTTGATTGATTAATTAATAAATAAAGGGTTATTAATTGATTAATAAAGCCAATGAGGAGTCACTGGGATTGTTGGGCCATTAACTGGATTGGTACTTGGGCTTAGAGGGTTACACGCAAATGATTCTTAAGGCGATGGATAAATAAGTGGGTTTTATACAAACCGGGGGTTTTTATGAAAAACAACTCGGTTAGTATAAAACATAGCGAACGGGCTGAGCAGGCCAAGCTGCTGCTAACCCTAGCCACCCCTCTTCTGTTTCTCTCTCTCTCTGGCGTCCAGACAGATCCAGATCTGCTCCGCCGCTTCTCCGAATCCCGTTCGATGGGAAATCGTCCGCGTGTTGCGGCGATCGTTGCGGCGACCGGTAGAGGTTTCGTGGGCTGCGAAGAACGAGGAACGTGAGGATATCCATTGCGAGGAGGATCGCGTGGACTTTGCTAGAGGCCGGGCACTTGCGCGGCTTGCGGTGTCGCACCGACGGAACCGAACAGTTGCGGATTCGAATCCGCACACTGTGAAAACTTCGATTATCCAATAATCGATTTTTGATATTCGAAACGGGAACGGATCGCTGTTTTAATATTTTATTTTCCGCTGCGTGAGCGATCCGGAGAAACTCGAGAAACCCAACAACCCGGAATGGAGAAACGCACCCTCTTCCTGTGGCAGTCCACTTCGACATAATAAGCCTCCAACCAGTCCATACCCAAGATGACATCAAAGTCAGGAATGGAAAGCACAACTAGCTAGCAGGTAACTCATGACCCTCAATGGTCAAGGGAACCTCATTCAAACAGTTATAAGACAACATGAAATCCCCAGAAGGAACCTCAACCATCAGTCCATTGTAGACACGCTAATTTTGACATCATTTTGAGTAAATTTCATATCATATAGTAATGCCTCAGAATGGTCTGATATTTAATCATCAGTTAATTTTTATTAATCTATTATCTAAATAGTATCGGGTCAGACATACACAATTTAAGTTAATTAATTAAATTGATTTTAACTCAAATTTTAATCAAATATGAAAAAGTTTAAAAGATGTTGACATGTGTAGACACCATTTAGACTTTATTCTTATTTTGATTTTTAAGTTTAAATTTTAATTAATTGATTAATTAGTTAAAAGATGTCTGTCAGAAATGACGCCATTTAGGTTTCCTAAGCTGATTCTGTCTCTTTTTCCGGATGTTTATCCTTATCTTAATTAGTCTAAAAGACGTCTCCCATGGGCGACGCGTTTTAGATAATTACATATAAAGATGAATTAATATGTGTTTATCTGTTTGTTAGTTGGATAAACTTCAAATTCTTTCATGTTAATCTATTAATAACTGCAGATGTAAAGCCTATAAATACATAACCCCTGGGTCAGTGAAGGTTAGTAATAATTCTTGAAAGATTAGTGATAATTCTGAGTGATCCAAGAAGGCGACGACATCTGAGCGTTGAAGGATCGAGGTGCTGCTGCCACTTCCAGGAGTCTTGAAGCAAGCTACATCCTTTCTTCATCGTTTCTTCGTCCTTTCAAAATACTTTAAAAAACCAAGGCTTTCCAGGGGCCATTCAACTTAGTTCTTAATTAATTTCTACATCTTTCTCATATTTTCATCATGTTGGCATCATATTTTCATCACATCACTCCATGCAACACACACTCACTAGCACTATTTTCCAATCCATGTTTTAAGGGGTTTAAAAGACCATCAAACAAGTGACTTCTTTGTTTAAGTTGCATGATCAGAATCTTTATTAGAATGGATACTACTTCTGCTTGAGTTCTTATTATTTTCTTTAATCTTTGTTTCTTGCAAGGTACAAAAGGAGATTAAGAGGAGGGAATCAACAAAGAAAAGGAATCTGGATGATCCTCAAAGTCTGATAAGCAGCCAAAGCAAGAACAAAGTTGAAAGAGCTCTCTTTCTTCAGTCGGCTGAAGGAGGGGAATCAAGGACTAAAAAATCTCCCAATTCCAAAACAGGTAGGCGATCAATCTTTTCTTTTGGAACTTTTTAGTTAAAAGTTTCTGGCGACCATATTCACTTAGTTTTTAATAGGTTTATTTGTCACATAAATAACATAATTTTCATGATAATCACACACCCCAATTTGAGCACTCACAGCTTTTTGGCGATCACGGTGGGACTTGGTCTCGCCATCTTTTAATCTTTGTTCTTGCTTTCATCAATCGGGCACTTTCTGTGCACCACTTGTGTCTCTCGACACGCCCTCACCGATCGGTGAGTTTTTAATTTAATTGTTATTCCTACGTGCACACCCCTGTGGCAAGATCTTGCCCTCCCCGTTTAATTGATTGAAGAGCTGTTTTTGGGATAAGAGGCATGTGTGATTGATTGAATGTTTTGTTGTTTACATGATAAATCATCTTGTTAAAAAAAATTGAAATAAAAAGGATCGCATGAGCCGATTGTTTACTGCTTTCATCCTGTTTGTTTGAGGATGAATCGATCCAGAAATTCCTCCTTAATTGTTGATTCTGTGACTTGAAAAGCGTCCAGGAGCAGCGACGCGTTTCATACCGCATCGTCTAACCCAGACGCCTTTCAGGCCAAATTCTCTGCTCTCTGCTGCCTGAGTTTCTGCGAAAAAATAAGGTTATGTTTGAATAGCATCGAACAAAAGCGACGCGATTCAGGCAGTTTCTTGTTTTTTTCTTCAGTTCTCAGATTTCTAATATGCTTGCTACTACACATTACGTAATAAGCATTAGAGGCCATCCAGGCCACAGGTCATACGCACTGGGGCTAACACCCCCCTTTTCTCTTAGGAACACCTTTCTTGACGTCTTCAACTCTCTCTGATTGGGTCGGTCCCTCGATCAGACTAGAGTGGTTGGCGTTAAAGACCTCCGTAAGTCCCCAAAATCAAGGTATTCCTCCTTGTTCATTGGGCTGGTTGTACCAATCGAAGTCTTGGTTAGATTTTCATAACGTTGTGAGAGAAAGCCATAGAGTATAACGGTGGAAATTGAACTGAAACTAAGATCCTACCCCTTGAGTGAATTTGTGATTAATTGAATCCAAATAACCCAACAACGAATCCTGAAGTAACGTTAAACATCCACTTGTTTGCTTAACCTCTGTGCAACTCGTCTGCAAATCTTTAAAAAATCTAATATCATGCTACTTCGATCAGGTAGGGATTTGAGCATGGCTCCAAATGCCCTAGTCAACTACGAGGGAGATGCTAATGCCCCTCTTGAGTCTGATTACCACTTTGAAAGCGAGGGAGATGCTGATGCCCCCCGTAATCCCCATTCTTGTCCAGTTCGATACGAGGAAAACCAACAAACCCTTCTTCCTTGTGCTTATGATCAATATTCTGATCTTCCTTCGCATGTGCATGCGATTCCTAATCCTATTTTCGAGGGGGGCATGAACCCGAATGATCCCTCATCCTCCGATCCCTCGGACCTAGTGAACGCTTTGGGAGTTCTTGCCTCCCATCTGGATCCTCGACAGTTCGAGGCAATCCAGTCTTTTTTGAAGAGGAAGACGCCCATGCAGTCTGCTGAGCCGAATCCTGCGGCTCCCCCTGTCATTCCTCAACCTCCTCCTCATCATACTTCCTTCATTCCCCAGGCCATGGAAGGCCATCAAGTCTTAATCTCTCGGCCAGTTGGGCCACAACTTTCTTCTTCGAGGCAATTGGTCAGGCCGCTGACGCCTACTTACCAAAATGCCCTCGGGCATGGTGGAAGCTTTGTCAGAGCTCAGCTCTATTGTCCCCCATACCCTACATACTCTAGGCAACAGGCCTATCATGTACCTCCACCTCCCCCTCCTCACCAGGTTGATCCAACAACACAAGCTCTGCTTGCAAAAATGGAACGTATGGACGAACAGTTCAACAACCTTCAGAAGATGATGGGAGCTAAAGCTGCACTTGAGATTAACCTGCCAAGTCTGCCTGTGTTCCATTTGTCGCCTTCTGAGATGCCAGTGTACCGAAAATACAATGGTACTGGTAACCCCTTCACTCATTTGAAGGAGTTTATGTATGAGTCATCTTTTTGGCAAAATGACAAGAGGTCGTTGGCATTTTTGTTCAGGAAATCCTTGGAGGGACCAGCCCTCGAGTAGTTCTTTTCTTTAGAACCTGCTGAAGTAGAGGACTATGGTATCGTATCACGAAAGTTCATTCAACGATACCAGGATAGAGTTGCCCCTTCCCTGTCCATTACTGATTTGATAGCAGAAAAAATGAAGCCCGATGAGAAGTTTGTCAGTTTTGCTGATAGATGGAGGGGCATGGCACAAAAAGTGAAAGATCATCTGTCTGAGTCAGAGCAAGTAAAAATGTTAATCTCCAATGCTACACCTCAGTTTAAGTTAGTCCTCGCCTTGAACAACTTGACCAGTATGGCAAAGCTCTATGAAAGAGCACGTTATTGTCAGAATGCTTTCAAGGATGCTACGTTCTCTAGTGTCTTTGATCATCACCGACCTAGCAGGCCTCCACCTCGGAAGCCTGCCGTGCCAAATTCTCCTAGCATAGGTCCAACCACTGAGGGCACGCTCTTCCATGAGCAGGTTAGTAGCATGAACAACAACTAGCCCCAATTTGTGAGGAATCAGCAACCACAGTACCAGAAGCCGCAGCAGCCAAACCAGCAGGATTACAGACAGCAGCAGCCGAACCCACAATATCAGCAGCCTCAGTACCAATGGCCTCAGCAGCTGAACCAGTAGTCACAACAGCAGCCACAGCAGCAGCCACAACGACAATTACAGTATCAACACCCACAACAGCAGTATTAGCCCCCACAACAGCAGCAGTACCAGCCGCGCGCACCGCCGGCATATCACAATGTACCTCCTCCTGCTGATTATAACCAGCAGAGGAAGCCTCCAGGCCCGAAAAGGGCAGAATATCCAGTTCTTCCAGAGTCCTTATCAGATATCTTCAGTGCTTTAATGGCAGCCAATGCTTTGGTTCTTCCAAGAGAAAAAACTGTTTGGCTCCAAAATGCCGACACTTCCAGGTATTGTTATTTCCACAGACAACCTGGACACATCATAGATACCTGCTTCCAATTCCGAGATTATATTCATGATCTCAACGAGCAGGGAGGCATCGACTGAGAAGAAATGAAGAAGTACATATCTGCTTTGAAGGCGAGAAGACCACAACAACAACAGCAGCAGCAACAACAACCAAGAGCACCGGCGCAGGCAGCGGCGCCGCCAAACATGGGTATAGTGCAAAACCTACTCCCGGAGCACCAGAACCAGAATCAAGTTGCCCCCATTTTAACAAATAGCCGGTCTGAGGCTAATCGAGGGCAACAGTGGAAGATAGAGGACTCTTCCTCTATTTATTCAATAGGCCACACTCCGAGCACCGTAGAACAACCACCACGCCGCACCCTCCATATACCTAGACCACAACCCGTTACCATCACGCCAGTACCAACACCCGCATACCATTTACCCACGCCCATTAATCCATCATCACCGCCCACTTTCCTTAAATCCACTAACACATCACCACCGCCCACTTTCCTCGAACCCATTATCCCCCACGCCACTACGCCTCCATTAAACAACCCCCCGCAAGCTAATAACGCACCCCTCATGCCATTCAAACCACTGCTCCGCATACCACTCCCTATATCACCCATTACCACTACCGCTTACCCAAACACCATACAACCATCTAAACCCCTACTCTACATGCCATTCCCCACTTCATCCGCACCGACCAATTACTCTTCCACCATCCAACCATGTAAGCCCCTCATCCGTACCATTCCACCACCAACTAACCCCACGCCATCACCCGTATACCAACCCTCCACACCGTCTACACCATCCACTAGCCCTGGGGTGCTCAAGTTATCGCCCGGCCCTTCCACAACTGAAGAACATGCACTCCGGAGTGGGAGGATCTTCAATAAGGTCTTTCCTCAATCAACAGTCAGAGACGGCCCATCACAAACGCCGGAGGAAGCGCATAATGATGAGAGTGCACCAGGCACTCAATATGACCTGTTGAAACATCTTGACAGAACATCGGTACGAATCTCTGTGCTTGAATTGATAAAGAGATCGAAGACCCATCAAGAGGCTCTGATGGAGTATCTACAAAAAGTGATAGTCAACGAAGACGTGCCGGTAGAGAAGATCGCCGCACTACTAGTTTCTCAGGGGGATCAACCCTCTATCTCATTTCATGCCTCGGAACTAGCACCGCCAGCAGCCAGGAGCATGGCTCTAAGTATTACGATCAATATCTGCAAGAAGGCCGTAGATGCATGTCTGATCGATATAGGGGCTTCAATTAATGTCCTGCCTCCGAAGACCCTTGAATTGTATGGTGTACCCAAAGAAAAATAGCTGCCTAGCCCTATCTCTGTTATAGCTTCTGATAACTCCACCAGTTCCCCTTTGGAAATGGTCTATTTAAAAGTAGAGTTAGGCCTAGTATGTCATGTCGAGGTCGAATTTCACATTTTGGAAATTGATCCTTCCTTGAATGCCATTTTAGGTCTTCTTTATATGAAAACTCTCGAGGCGATTCCCTCTACGAATCATCAGTGCCTCAAATTTCCCTACAAAGGATGAATCATTAAAGTTACGAGCATGCCGATCCTTGCTGCTGCTCACTCCTTGAATATCAAGCCAACTTTTTCACCTGGCCGACAACCTTTTCTGTCGGTATTACAAGTCTACCGTCCGGTGGTTGATCCTTTAAAGGCCGCCACTCTTACTCCTTATCCATTGAATGCCATAAAGCGGGGGAAGTGCATGAGTACCCCTGGATGGAAAATAATGATGAAGGGTTGTTATCAGCCTGGAAAGGGCCTGGACACGCAATTACAATGCAGAACTACGCCCATCTGTATATTGCATTGAATAGACTGTTTCTTGATCCTTCAGAACCAAAGTGGCTGCCACAAATAGATGAACTGATTGAAGGGCCTGGTGCCATTTTTGATAAAAGAATACTGCTGTATGAGGAAACAGATAAAGGGGAGCCAGATGACCCCTTTGAAATTGGTTATACCACAGATCTTCTCTGGAGGGGGACTTATCGTTCTCACATTTACACACTTCATACCTTGTTCCGCACTCTGCTTCTGACCCCGACTTGGTCGCAGGTCATTACTGAAGATATTCCACGGGCTCCGCCCATCATGATCACCCTGTCCCCATGGGACTTCATTCCCCAACCTCCTCTCGATCCAGAGAGGATTTATGATTTAATCTGGGTCATAGTACTGTATGATCCCCCAAATCCTTTGGCCTTGGTGTCGCTTCCTCCATCCCATTCTCCTCCTATTCACCTACATTCTTGTTTTATGATTAATTCACCTTTTCTAAAAAAAAAAAAAAAAAAAACACCAATTTGGCAACAAATTTCTCTCAGATCCTCATTGAGGAAACTTCCTACTTGTCCGATTGTACCCCATTGCGTGGGTTTTTCGGTTAAGATTCTCTTCTAGATCTACTCTGCCCCTCCCCTCGGGAGGATTCTCCTGTATTTCCGCCTGTATCCTATAATTTTCATTCTACTTCGTCCTCATTAGGTTAGGATAGGGAGTCTAGTGAAGTTAGGGAGTCTAGTTCTAGGCAGGTTAGTCAGGTTAGAAAGTCTAGAAAATCTAAGGGTAAACAAATTCCAGATAGATACCTCTAGGATTTAGCTGATAAATGCCTTTCTTGTTCTATGATCCCTCAGTTGTTAGAGAACCCTATTCAGATGTCAGAAGATTATATAGATGATGAGTCAGTTAATGATGGATATGCAGTGTATGAATTGATACACAAAAAAGACCCCATTGTTGAAGGTGAGGAAGATGACGAGGACGCGGCTGAGGCATATGCCAGTGGAGTAAAAAGATACGATGAACCCTCAGCTGCCGTAGAAGAGCCCACCAAAGAGATTAATGTAGGGACTGAAGACGAACCTATGGTTGTCCTCGTTAGCAAGAATCTTTCTGAAAAGGATGAGAAGGCAATGGTACAAGTTCTTAAGGATTATAAGGACACTTTCGCCTGGAGTTATGAGGATATGCCGGGGTTAGACTCATCCTTAGTGGAATACAGGTTGACATTAAAGGATGGAGCTAGCCCGGTTAAACAGAAGTTAAGGCGATTCCACCCAAAAATGGCTTTAAAGATGAAGGAAGATGTCGATAAATTACATAAAGCCAAATTCATTAGAGTTGTCCTTTATCCACAATGGGTGGCTAACATAGTCCCGGTTATGAAGAAAGATGGGAAGGTCAGAATCTGCATTGACTTCCGAGATTTGAACCGGGCGTGTCCTAAAGATGATTTTCCATTGCCTGACATTGATGTACTCATCGATAATACTGCTGGCTATGAAACTTTATCATTTATGGATGGATTTTCAGGATATAATCAGATCAAATTGGCAGAAGAAGATCAGGAAAAGACATCATTCACTACACCTTGGGGAACATATTGTTATGTCGTCATGCCATTTGGATTAAAGAATGCTGGAGCCACTTATCAAAGGGTTATGATGGCAATATTTCACGACATGATGCATATCGATTTAGAAGTGTATGTGGATGACTCGTTGGTGAAATCTAAGACTAAGGCTGAGCATGCCAAAGTTCTGGCAAGAGTGTTAGAAAGATCAAGAGAATATCAGTTAAAGATGAACCCTAAAAAATGTGTATTTGGGGTATCCTCAGGGAAATTACTTGGATTCATTGTCAGTAAACGGGGAATTGAGATCGATCCCAACAAGGCAAAGGCTATTAGAGAAATGCCACCTCCTAAAAATTTGAAAGAGTTGAGAGGATTGATCGGGAGGTTGCAATTTATTCGCCGTTTTGTCTCCCAGCACTCACAAAGGTGTAAGCCGTTTTACGAGCTTACCAAGCCGGGAGTCAAATTTGATTGGGACGATAAGTGTCAAGAGGCGTTCGATGGATTGAAGAATTATTTGGTAAGTCCTCCTGTTTTGAGACCACCATCTCCAGGCAAACCATTGATATTATATATTTCTGTCCTGGATGATGTGGTCGGAGTTGTCCTAGCACAAGAGGATGAAGAAGGAAAGGAGAGGGCAGCCTACTATCTCTCTAAACTTCTCAACCCCGCTGAATAGAGATACACGACGATGGAGAAAACATGTGCAACACTTGTATGGGTTGTTCAGAAATTGAAGCATTACTTTTTAGCCCATGAAGTCCATCTCATCGCTAGGATGAATCCGATTAAGTTTCTTCTTGAGAAATATGTCCTTACTAATAGGTTAGCACGATGGCAAAGCTTTCTATCTCAATTCGATATCACTTACATTCAGCAGAAAAGGATCAAAGGCTATGCCATAGCAGAACATCTCGCTCACCATCCCCTTTCTCGTTTTGATCCAGTCCGATCGGAGTTTCCGGATGCGGAACTGATGTCCATAGACCAAATCAAAGATGATATGTGGACTCTACATTTTGACGGAGCTCTGAATTCCCATGGAAAGGGGATTGGCATTGTTCTGTTATCACCTAAAGGTTCGCCATTCCACAAGCCTTTCAGCTTTGACTTCCCAGTCACTAACAATGTAGCTGAATACGAGGCACTCCTTGCTGGCCTCGAGGCTGCTCATCTCCATGGTGCCACCAAACTCAGAATTGTAGGTGATAGCCAATTGATTCTCCGCCAGGTGTTAACTAAGTATCGAACTCTTGATCCCAAGCTCAAGCTTTATCAAGAACTCACTTCTGCTTATGCTAAGCTTTTCACAAAATTGATCTTCATCCATATTCCTAGGAATCAAAACATCTTGACTGACGCTCTAGCTTCACTTGCATCTTCTCTCAATTTTCCAATCAGCAAACAATCCGAGTCGATCATCGTTCATAGGCGTCTTTCACCCGCCGTGAGAGACCCTTCATTCCTTAGAACTAAGGAAAAGCTGCTGAAAAAGGTCAGAGATGGAGATATTATGGAGAAGAGAGAGATTATGTTAATGGAGCTGTTAGAAGAGATGGATGATGAACAGAAGCCATGGTACTACGAAATTGCTAAATATTGTGAAGATCAATCATATCCTGAAGAAGCCACAACTGAGGAGAAAAGGGCTATCAAGAGAGTTGCTCAAAGATACACCATAGTTGGAGGAGCATTATACAAAAGAGGTTTTGATGAAGTTCTTCTAAGATGTTTAGACGAAGATGCGCTTTGGAAGGTTATAGAAGGAGCTCATACTGGAGTTTGTGGTGGCCATGTTAATTGACAGATGTTAGCAAAGAAAATCCTTAGGCAATGATTCTATTGGCCAACCATGGAAGAAGATTGTGTAGGATATGTCCGTAGGTGTGCTAAGTGTCAACTTCACGCCGATAAAATTCATTTTCCTGCATCTTCACTCCATCATGTTTCCTCCTCATGGCCTTTCTTCATGTGGGCTTTCGATATCATTGGACCCCTTGGCAATCCTGATTCTGGCATTAAGCAGAAGTCCTTCATCCTCACGGCAACGGAATACTTCAGCTGAAGCATACACGGAAGTCAAAGCATCAACCGTCTGCAAGTTCATCATGAAAAACATCATCACCAGATTTGGAATTCTAAGCACCATCGTCACCGACAATGGATCGCAGTTCGTGTCACAAGAGCTGAAAGACCTCTGCAACAGGTACAAAATTGCATTGCATCATTCGTCTCCTTATTATCCACAAGGCAATGGCCAAGCAGAGGCAATTAACAAGACTTTGATAAAAATCATCAAAAAGAGGTGAAAGTCTAATAAATTTACAGACTGGCCAGAAAAATTGATTGAGGCTTTATGGGCCTACCAAACTTCAATCTGCACGCCCACTGGGCAGACTCCTTATTCCTTAACATTTGAAATGGAGGCGGTAGTTCCATATGAGATCCTTATACCATCATTAAGAGTGCAATTGAATAATGAATTTTCCATTGATGAACACCGTTCAGCACTCCTTGCTCAATTAGAACTCTTAGACGAGAAAAGATGGTCAGCTGCTAATTATGCAAGAGTTTATCAAAATAGACTAGCACATTTTTACCAAAAGAAAGTCATCGAACGTAAGTTCAAAGTTGGTGAAATGGTTGTCAAAATAATTTTTGTAAAACCTGGTGGTCCGCGTTCTAAGCTCCAACCCAATTGGGAAGGACCATATGTTGTCTCACATGTTTTTCCTGGTAACGCTTACCGTCTAGTTAATGCAGAAGGGGAAGAGTTGACTCACTCCTGTAATGGTCTGTATCTTAAGAAATACTACCCTTAGGTTAAAGAGTCGATCAGCATGGTGCAAAGACTAGTGGAATCAGAAAATTTAGAAACTCAAATTCCCTTATCAGTCTGGATAATTTAATTTAAACACATTACTACACACTGACACGTTTGATTCGTGAATAACAAGAGATGCCAAGTCCTAAGGAATACCGAAAGCTTGACCAAGGGTGTAAAGTGCAAATCATTCTTTTCAAATATAATTTTGTTTTTACACTCAGCCCATGATGTCGGAACGAGGGTTAGAATAGACTACCAAGAATACCCGCCATCTTAGTAAGAGGCCGTCAAAAAAAATGGGCGAGATTCGTCCCAAGAAAAGAAAGAGAAACAAAAGCAAAAGGCAAAAGCCAAATATCAAATCAAAAGGCCATTACACTACAAACATCACATCAAGGCCATAAAGTGAAATAAAAGGGAACGTAAGGTCGATAAATACCCCAGAAAGAAAATGACCGAACCCCAACAGATATTAGGGTAAGAAAGGAACATCTTTTTAGGTCTCTAGAACCTTCTCGTAGGCTTTCTAAATCAATTCTTCCATTCTTTCTAAAGAGGTGTACTCAAAGCTTAAGGAATGGCCAAATCATCAAATGGGATCACGAATGGAAACACAAGTTCAAATACGATGGGTCTAAATTAGATTATTGAAGAACAATCTAGGAATTAAGTTAATAAATGAATATGATCTTTTGATCTGAGTACCATGCTGGTCTTTTAGTTTGCACAATATTCTAAAACCCAAAAAAAATACATATTTCAAAATAAATAAAAAAATACATATTAAAAAAAAAGCCAAAAAAATACATATTTGAAAAAAAAAAAACAAATATCTCAAAAAAAAAAAAATAGATATTTCAAAAATTCAAAAAAAAAAAATATGTTCCAAAACCTAAACAAGAATGAATATTTCAAAACAATAAAAAATATTTCAATTAGCATATGCTTATTGTATCTAGTGTGTTTCATTCCTTTTATTTTAAGTGAGTATCTGTCTGCTTGCATGTTACATTTTTGCTTACAGTTTGATAATTCATGTTACCTTTGTTAATAAAGGCTATGCCCCTTGACCTTTCTACCAAGGATATGATCAAATAGCCGGTTACTTAACCGGGCAAGGGGCTAAGCCTAAACAGATACTTAACATGTTTGCTAAGACATGTACATGGCACAAGGTTAAAGACACAAGGCACAAAGCTGAAGTGCAGAAATCTATAAACTCAAAAGTTTCATATACATGTGTGAAGAGAGTTGAAATCCGGATTAAATACAGCCAGAACCTGTTTCTGCGAATGAAAGGCGTCGTTGAACAACGACGCGTTTTAGTTGGATTAATGGCGTCAGTGCGACACGACGCATTTCAGGGTTTTCTGTTATTAAATACTTACTTGAAGTTACTGATGAATTTTTGAGTGCAGGAAATTCAGGAAAATCCAAATAAAGCTGAGAATATCAAGAACATCCCATTGTGGGAGTTTATGAGTCTTGACCGTGGCTAAAAAGACGGTTATCTCTATCCCTTGTACTATTTTATGTGATTAATTTGCATTATCATCATTACTATATGTTAAATATTCATTAGATTATATCAAGGATCTTGTGGTTTTGATGAAACTGGAATTTGAGTTCCCCTTTAACAAAAACGGTGATAATTCCTGAGAATTCTTAATCGCATGGATAGGCCGTTTGATTGTTAATTAGTGAGGACGATGGTTCCATTTTTGGTAAAACAGTGCGTGGATAAACGAGCTTTGGCTTAGCATTGAATTACAAGAATTGGTATCTTGACTCATTAATGATAATTTAACAATATTATCCTTGATTAATATATATTTTATTTGACTTTATATTTTTCTTTTAGCCCAGCATGCATCATGTAGGACTTTGATATCATTGTGATAAGAATTAATTATTGATTAAATTTCAGACCATTGATCAAATAATTCAAACATGATATGAAATATTCCATTCCGAATTGAATATTTTGATTATCTTTGAGGTTCGCTTGAAGATATCCTTGGAATTCTATCCTTTCTTGGACTCTTTATCCAATATTTCTTGTTTTCTTTTAAGATCTATCATGGCTGCAATACGTCTACATTTGCTGGCAAACGCTCCCCATGATGAAACTTGCAGTGTCTATGACCTGGGGTACTTCCCAATCCGTAGAGGTTGATCAACCTTATTTTATTTTCTTGTCTACCTCATCTAGACATGATTGATTTCATTGATCTCCTTGAGCTATCTTCATTGATAATTTTGAGAAAAATTTCAATCATGTGGTGTTGAGAGAGTGTCCCATCACACCTTGGCATCACCTTTTCAGTATATTCCATTTCATTTCACTCCTTTGCAAAGACGATGCCAAAGTGAGGCAGCTATAGACACGCTAATTTTGACATCATTTTGAGTAAATTTCATATTATATAGTAATGTCTTAGAATGGTCTGATATTTAATCATTAGTTAATTTTTATTAATCTATTATCTAAATAGTATCGGGTCAGACAGACACAATTTAAGTTAATTAATTAAATTGATTTTAACTCAAATTTTAATCAAATATAAAAAAGTTTAAAAGACGTCGACATGTGTAGACGTCATTTAGACTTTATTCTTATTTTGATTTTTAAGTTTGAATTTTAATTAATTAATTAATTAGTTAAAAGACGTCTGTCAGAAACGACGCCATTTAGGTTTCCTAAGTTGATTCTGTCTCTTTTTCCGGATGTTTATCCTTATCTTAATTAGTCTAAAAGACGTCTCCCATGGGCGACGCGTTTTAGATAATTACAGATAAAGATGAATTACTATGTGTTTATCTGTTTGTTAGTTGGATAAACTTCAAATTCTTTCATGTTAATCCATTAATAACCGCAGATGTAAAGCCTATAAATACATAACCCCTGGGTCAGTGAAGGTTAGTGATAATTCTTGAAAGATTAGTGATAATTCTGAGTGATCCAAGAAGGCGACGACATCTGAGCGTTGAAGGATCGAGGTGATGCTGCTACTTCCAGGAGTCTTGAAGCAAGTTACATCCTTTCTTCATCGTTTCTTCGTCCTTTCAAGATCCTTTAAAAAACCAAGGCTTTCCAGGGGCCATTCAACTTAGTTCTTAATTAATTTCTACATCTTTCTCATATTTTCATCACATCACTCCATGCAACACACACTCACTAGCATTATTTTCCAATCCATATTTTAAGTAGTTTAAAAGACCATCAAACAAGTGACTTCTTTGTTTAAGTTGCATGATCAGAATCTTCATTAGAATGGATACTACTTCTGTTTGAATTCTTATTATTTTCTTTCATCTTTGTTTCTTACAAGGTACAAAAGGAGATCAAGAGGAGGGAATCAACAAAGAAAAGGAATCTGGATGATCCTCAAAGTCTGATAAGCAGCCAAAGCAAGAACAAAGTTGAAAGGGCTCTCTTTCTTCAGCCGGCTGAAGGAGGGGAATCAAGGACTCAAAAATCTCCCAATTCCAAAACAGGTAGGCGATAAATCTTTTCTTTTAGAACTTTTTAGTTAAAAGTTTCTAGCGATCACATTCACTTAGTTTTTAATAGGTTTATTTGTCACATAAACAACATAATTTTCATGATAATCACACACCCCAATTTGAGCACTCACATCCATCAGATAACTTATCAACGGGTGCAGAAAGAATATCTACGAACTGCTCAGAAATAAAAGAATGCAAAGCACCCGAATCAATCAACACATGTGCGGAGTTCCCAAGGACAGAAAGTGTACCTTCCACTAAGTTGGACGTACGAGCCTCATTCCTGGTGATAACAAGAACTCTCCCCTGGATCCTCGGCTTCTTCTGATCACCTGGTCCCTGCCCCTAACCATGCCCCTGCTGGCAAAACCTCGCCAAATGGCCCTGCTGGTCACAAGTATAACACCTCCTAGAAAAAGCAGGACACTGAGTCCCACCGTAAGTACCACCACAATGACGACAAGCTGCCGGAAGCCTTTGAGCTGCCTCCTGCTGAGCACTAGACACGGACTGACTCTGCTGGCTTGGCCTGGGTCTGCTACTATTGCTGTTGCCACTGCTGCCGCCACCGCCTCGGAAGAACCTTCTCAATCTGGACCCGAGTGAAGAAGATCCCAATCCAGACGAAGGAGCTGCTGCTACTGTCTTCCCCTTGCCGTAAGTCAGCCCTTAAGTAACCAGTCCCCTCTCCCGAGCCGACTGATCGTGCTGTGCCTCGACTGCCGCGGCACACTTAACTGCTGATGCCAAGTCTGTACAACAGTGGGACACCACAAAACTCCTCAAGTTGTACCTCAGTCCATCCACGAACCTCTCAGTTCGACGCCCTTCGTCTTCTGAAATAAAGGGCACGAACCTCCCAAGCGAAACAAATTTCATCTGGTACTCGAGCACTGTCATGCTCCCTTGGGTCAACTCCATAAATTCCCTTTCCTTGGCCTTCTGGACATGCCTAGAGAAGTACTGTGCATAGAACTCCTTCACAAATGTCTCCCATGGAATCTCCCTGAGATTCCTATCTGCATAAGGCAAGCTCTTCAAAGTAGTCCATCAATCCTAGGCATCATCCTTCAACATGAAGGTAGCCAATGGAGTCCTCTAAAATGCCGTACAATCCATGGTATCGAAAGTCTTCTCTAACTCCTTCAGCTAATGAACGGCCTCATCAGGGTTGGGACGACCAGTAAAATGAGGCGGCTTCAGCTTCAGGAATTTCTCCAAAGCAGCTGAAGGCCCTCCCTGAGTACTATAACTCTCACTAGGGCCTCGAGTCTGATATCTGGTCATCGTGTCCATCATAGCCTCCATAAAACGCTCCATATTCGGCCTACCGGCCTTAGACCCACTAGGAACATCTCCCTGCTCCCTAATAACTGACACTCTCTTCCTAGGAGCCATCTAATCGCCTACAGTCACAAGAATAAAAAATTTCTAATTAGAACTCAAAACCTACACTACCGCCATGCCTGTACAAGATAATGCATTTATTTGCTGAAATTTCGGTATTTAACCTAGTTATTCATTTATTTGTCAGACCGAATGCTCTGATACCAATTGTAATGACCTGCTACCCTATAATCGGAGATCCGATTACTAAATGGGTACCGAATCATTAAAATTTGGAGCAAAACCAGGATCTCGATAAGTCTGAGAAATAAATGATAAACTAAGCTAAACATCCACATCACATTGAATTGTAAAGGAAGTGCAATAATTAAAAATTATTACAATTCAACTTGACTCAGCAAATAATTACATATTTCAACTGAAAAGAAGTAATTAAGCGTACAGGCCTGAAAAGAAATAACAACTACATCCGGGCATATCCTAGAACAATGGTTGCTGGCGCGCCACCCGAGACAAAACCCTCCACGCTATGCCTGCCTGGAACCCTCACCTGAAAACCGTAGGGGGTGAGTCTCATCGAAATAGATTTAGTAGGGATCCTTCGATCTCCACCACCTACTCACGCACCCACAAATGCAACAACACGAATAAATGCAATTTAAATAAAGCAGTAAACACAACTTTGAAACCACTCCACCACGGAGTCCACAACCAGCGTCTCAGCTAAACACACAAGTCACACGGCCAAACGCGGAAAACACTGACCTGTTGAGACCAAACAGCAACCCCTCGGATAACGCGCTGGCTACTCCAGCCTAACCGGCTCCAGGTGATTCTGCTTCCCCCATCACGAGTGACACTCCAAATGTACCACTCCCACACCGGTACTAGCTATACCCCGGGGTACACCAGGTGACCCTCTCTCTAGACGTCACCCCACCACTCCCACACCAGCGCCGTGTCACTCCCACACCAACACAAGGTGCCTAAGCGCTAACAACTGTCACTCTAGGTCCACGATCGCACAAAACACATCACAGTGTGATCCGATCACATAGAAATCCTTGACTTCGAAGTATGGTTTTAAGTATGCATTTTAACCAAACTATCTAACAATGTAAACATGTGTTAAGTACATAGATTAATGAAGTTCTGTCTTGAATCGTGTCGCCGTGGCCGACGTCATTTAAGACTCTTAAACTGGTTCATGCGAAAACTGGCCTTAGAATGGCTTAAAACACGTCGTGCAAGATAGTCACCTTTTAAAAGGCGTCGTTGTCCCTAGTTGCCTAATCATGACAGAAACAGAATCAGGCCTCGGGGTGATCCGAACTAAATCACGTCGTGGGAGGCAGCCGCCATTCAAAATGGCGTCGCTGTCCCAAGACGCCATTTAGCGTTCGCTAATAGGTCTCCCCCAGCCTTCCGAGTACAAAAAGTGGAATTTCTTCCCGAAAATCCCCTAAACATGCTCCAAAGCAAGAAAAACGTGGTTTTAATAAAAACACAATAGAGATTGTCACCCTACCGGTTACTTGAACTCCTCCGAGCTCCAAGCCACCGAACTGCCACGCCACAAGCCGCCGCCGGTACCGCCGTGGACGTCGTTACTCCACCGGGACGTCGGCCGCCGTTCAGAGAGCAATACGCTGCGGAGGAAATGGTGGTGGTAGTGGTGGAAGTTAGGGGGGGTTTGATGGAGTGGAGGGAGAGGAAAGGAAGGAGAAAGGGTAGGGAGAGCGAAGAGATCGGAGAGAGGGAGGAGAGAGAATAAAGTGAGAGAAATGAGGGAAAGGAGGGAGGGTTCACGGGTTTAAATCGAACCTAGCTAAAACGCGTCGTCCTATACCGACGCCATTCAAATGACAAGACCTGGGCTGTACTCTCGCGGCCCAAAACTGGCCACCAATGTGGCACACTCTAAAACGCGTCCCCCTAACAGGACGCCGTTTGAACCGCATCTCGAAAGCTCGACGCGATAAAAAACCTATACCCCTAGCCCCACAAGGGCCTAAATCAAGGGGTCCGACATAGAAACTGACCTAAAAGCTAGATCCGAAACCTCAATCCTTACACCGTGAGAGTACGACCCCGGTCTTATCGTCTGAATGACATCTTGCATGGTTGACGCCATTCAGAGTACGGTCCTGATATGGCGGTGTACGACCCGTCTTGTCATTTGATTGGCGTCGGTCTTGGACGACGCGTTTTAACGAGTTTCGGTTGATGCTCCGAAGTTCTCCTTCCTTTCCTTCATTCTCTCCTTTCCCTTCTCTCTCCTCTCTTCTCTCCAGCCTCCGGGCGCCCCCTTCCCCTTCCCCTTCTCCTTCCTTTCCTCTCCCCATTCCTCCTCTCTCTCCACTCCATCAATCTCCTAACTTCCACCACTACCACCACCATCTCCTCCACGGCACTTTACTCTTCGGACGGCGGCCGACGTCTCGGTGGAGTAACGGCGTCTACGGCAGTATCGGCGGCGGTTTGTGGCGTGGTGGTTCGGTGGCTAGGAGCACGGAGGAGTTCAAGTAACCAGTAGGGTGACAATCTCCATTGTGTTTTGAGCAAAACCATGTTTTCCCACTTTGAAGCATGTTTAGGGAATTTTTGGGGTGAAAATGCTAACTTTATAAATGAGGAATGGTGGGCTTTTAACGGGTATTTAGATTCTCCTCCTTCTTCCATATTTTGGTACGTTTTTGGGCGATTTGGGGGAGAAATCCCACTTTGTAACTCGGGGGAGGCCGGAGGGGGAACCTGTCTGCGGGTGGTAAATGGTGTATGGGGACAGCGATGCCATTTTAAATGGCGGCTTCCACCCAAGATGCGATTTAATCCAGATAAGGGACTCTGTCTTTGTTTTAAATAGCGTCTAGGGACAGCGACGCCATTTAAAAGGCGGCTTTAAGGGACGACACATTTTTAGGCCATTTTCTGAGGCCAGTTTTTCACATGAACCAGTTTAGGGGTTTTGAATGACATCGGCCATGGGCGACGCGATTCAAGACAAAGCTTCATTAAATGCATGCTTGAAAACATACTTCGAGGACGAGGATTCTACGTGATCGGATCGCATTGTGTTATGTTTTGTGCGACCGTGGACCTAGAATGATAGTTGTTAGCGCTTAGGCATCTTGTGTCGGTGTGAGAGTGATACGGCGCCGGTGTAGGAGTGGTGGGGTGACACCTAGAGAGAGGGTCACTTGGTGTACCCCAGGGTATAGCTAATACCGGTGTGGGAGTGGTACATTTGGAGTGTCACTCGTACTGGAGGAAGCAGAACCACCTAGAGCCAGTTAGGTCGGAGTAGCCAACGTGCTATCTGAGGGGTTGCTGTTTGGTCTCAGCGAGTCGGTGTTTTCCGCGTTCAGCCGTGTAGTTTGTGTGTTTAGCCGAGACGCTGGTTGTGAACTCCGTGGTGGAGTGGTTTCAGAGTCGTGCATGCTACATTTATGAATGCATGCGTTTTATATCAAAATTTGAGAATATTTGGGAGTTGTGTTTACTGCTTTATTTATTTAAATTGTCTATATTCGTGTTCTTGCACTTGTGGGTGCGTGAGTGGGTGGTGGGGATCGAATGATCCCTACTGAGTCCATTTCGATGAGACTCACCTTTGCGGTTTTCAGGTGAGGGTTCCAGGCAGGCATAGCGTGGAGGGTGTTGTCTTGGGTTGCGCGCTAGCAGCCACAGTTCCGGGGTATGCCCCGATGTAGTTGTCTTTTTCCTTTCAGGCCTGTACGCTTAATTACTTCTTTTCAGTTGGAATATGTAATTATTTGTTGAGTCAAGTTGAATTGTAGTAATTTTTAATTCCTGAACTTCCTTTACAATTCGATGTGATGTGGATGTTTAGCTTAGTTTATTATTTATTTCTCATACTTATTGAGATCCTGGTTTGGCTCCAAATTTCAATGATTCGGTACCCATTTAGTAATCGGATCCCCGATTATAGGATGGCGGGTTGTTACAACCTATATCATCATCACATACCCTTCTTTCTTCCGGAGGATGGATTAGTCTCATCATGTAACACTCTGAATCTTAATAGGGCATATTAGTTTAATTTAGTTGAATAAATTAGGTCTTAGTAAGTTTAGATGGACAGATAATTTTTTACAAGCATAACAAGTTCAGGAAGAAGAAAATTTAGAAATTGGCTAAGTCTCGAATAATTGATTAAACATGCTAAAATATGACTCATATAACTGATAATCATAAATTGAAATTAAAGAATAATTTGTAATTGGTTATTGTAGCGATAGTTGATAATTGCAAACTGAAATTAGAGAATAATTTGTAATCGATTACTGTAGCGATAACTGATAATCGCAATATGAAATTAGAGAATAATTTGTAATCGGTTACTGTAGGATAATCGCAAACTAAAATTAGAGAATAATTTATAATTTGTTATTGTAGCGATAATTGATAATCACAAACAGAAATTAGAGAATAATTTGTAATTGGTTACTGTAGCAATAACTGATAATCACAAACTAAAATTAGAGAATAATTTGTAATTTGTTAATGTAGAAATAACTAATACTTGCAAAGTAAAATTAGAGAATAATTTGTAATCAGTTACTATAACAATAACTGATGATTGCAAACTAAAATTAAAGAATAATTTATAATCAGCTACTGTAGCGATAACCGATAATTGCAGACATAATCGACTATGTTACTGTAGCAGTAAGTTATCAATTATATATTAACCAGGACAACCCTTGCAATGGCGATTATTGTAGCAATAGGTTATCCACTACGTGAACACTTGTTGATTATGTATTTTTGTCACTTCAATGATGACTCAGAAGGGACACCTAGACTTCTAGTGAGAGGGGTATGATGGTGTTAGGGTTTGAATAGTTCTATAGTCGATTTAAGAGGGGAAATATTTACTTCTACAAAAAATCTAGAAAAATAAGAAGCAGAGAGAGAAATAAAAGAAGAAGGGTGTAACCAGTGCTGGAATAATTGTAGAAAAATCAGAAATTGCTAGAGCTAACTGAGATTCTTCATTTCAGGTAGGTGTATGATGAACTAATCTCATGTTAGTTGTTATTTAAATTATTTAAAACTCTATTTTGGCTTTAGAAAAATAAGTTTGGTCATTCATGAGTATGAAACATACCGTTAAAAGATATTTTCGCCGTATGTAACGTTTATCACTGAAACCCTCATGATTATAACTGTAATTATGATGCTATTTTTCTGTTAATTATTTATTTATGATTTTAGAATTGGTTATAGTTATAAATCTGTTATAAAAATCTATTTATGAATATGTTTTGAATTAAATTATACATAACAGAGCTATTATGTAAGAAAGTCCTTACAATTTTAAGCATGTATAGATAACGCCACCTTAAGGGGGACGAACAAATCCACAGTAAGTATTTAATGTGGTAAACGTGACCTGAGGATGACAGAGAAAGAATAAAAATCCGAAGCCAAACTATAGATTATGAAGGGTCTAAAGTTCTGAAGTAACTAAACCTTGATTTGGTGGAAGGCGGGGTATTGACCTCAGATTCTGTGCAGTTTCTTGACGGATGCACTCAATCTCTAATTGCTCAAGTCACGACTTATTATGTTGTGGTTGGATATATGTCGAAAAGAACTAAACAATTATTCTAGTTGAACATCAATTGTATGCTTGGATATGTGTGAATTTGACCTGCTATTATGAAATAATTATGCATGAAATGAACCTAATCTACTTATTGAATGCAAATAGGTATGTATGAATATGAGCATGTCATTAGTAAGATTGAAATATAAGATAGAATCCGAATTGCATAATCTATAAAATGTACATGCAATTATAAGTTGTGACATATAAATATCATGATCTTTGTTTACTTTTTAATCAATGTTATATGTATGATATTGATTGCACATCATGTCATATTTAAATTACCCTATGCTTTCATAATTTTCACTGCAGATCATGTAATATTCAGAATTATGATATGCTCTGTAAATTTTATTATAAGTGTAGGCATATTTTTTAGTTTTGATGCCTACTGAGTTATAAACTCACACACCCAATTATAAACTTTTTCAAGAGAGTATCCAACAGAGAACTTAGAATGGAATTAAGACTAGAACTTTTGAGGATTCGGACTATAAAGTACTGTTGTGCCAAATTGTGGGTTCCATTATGTGAAATCTCAATTTATGATATAATTTGTAAAAATTTTAGTTGTAAATCCTCAGACTGAAGCTTGGGTAATTGTTCATATAATTAAATAGGTTTTCATTAATAGGTTTGGTATGATTATATTAGTACTTGTGTATGTGAGTGGATGGTTTAGCAAGTATATTTTGCAAACTTCCCAAGATCACAACTGTATGATTTGAGTTGACATTGTCTGGAAAGGAGATGTCACAGTGTTTGGTATCAAAGCATGGTTGTGCTACTTAGGGGTTTTGTAGCTATCTGAATTATATAAACCATACCATAAGGAAATAGAATTTTAATTAGGTAGTTTGAGAGTTAGTTTTAGAAGTTATACTAATTTTGGCTAGCTCCCATTTACAAGTTACGGCTGAAAGAGGCAAGAGAGATGTTGTGAGCCTTGTCGAAAGGAAGAATACACCTTTGAATTGTACTTCTGTTGGGGTAGCTATCAGATCAAACCCAGAGGTGGTGGTTTTTCAAAGTGTAACACTAGTTGATCCTGGAGGGTTTAGGCAGTCCTTTCAAGAATTGAGGCAGATGATACAAGTACAAGTAGGGTTACAGACTCAATTATAAGTTTTGATGCAGATGTAGCAGGAGAGGATAACTGGGGCTCCATGGATGGAGGAGTTTAAGTAGAGGAGTAAAAGAAAAAGGAGACATTCATCTGCTATGAACCAAAAAGGCAAGAAGAAGAGAGTGACACCTCCAGAAGTTGTCCAATCAGCAAGAAGAAGTTTAGTTCCTTAATGCCAGTAGTGTGGAAGGCAACATGGAAGTAGTGAATGGTAGACGGCCACTGGAAGATGTTTTGTTTGTGGGCAAAAGGGGCAGAAGGCCAGAGTGTGTGTTAAGAAGTAGCAGCTACAACAATAGGGGCAACAACAACAACAACCACCATAGCGTAGGGTGTACGTAGGAGTCTATGCCTTAAGGGGAGATGTGTAGAAAAATATGGATGTTGTTGAAGGAACACTACAACATGGATCATAGTTCAGATAGATTGTAATATACCTAGTATAAATGTGGAAGTTAATGGTAGGAGGATATCAATATGTATATACCTACTAGTCATAAGTGACTTTGATGTAATCCTAGGAGTGAACTGGTTAGCTAAGAAATTTTTCACTCTTTGAACTATATATATAAATATGTTGTATGAATGTTTTATCTTCATAAATTGTGATACGGTTTGTGAATTATATAAAATATGTTTCTTTATATATTATCAAGGATATGTTTTCGATTATGTGACTCTCAACTCTTCATGGTGCCAAGTGATATTCATCCCATGATGTTGGCCGCATCATGTGATTGGGTACTCTGGATTTCCTGAAGATAAGGGGGATGCGTGATCTTATTTTAAGGTATGGAGGTATTGGTTCTTAGTGACATGGCCATTGGCCATGACCACTAACTAAGTGCCATTTATATGCCCGATATGATTTCCAAGATATTATCTTATGTTCCATGTTTTCTTTTGATATAAATGATATGTATTTATGATATTGTTATTATGTAACTTGAAAAATATGTAAAGAAACACAATTTGGATAAGAATTGATGATAAGTGAGTTCAATTCAAGTAACTTGAATTTTCGACGTAGCAAGTATTTTCCTAAGATTGACCTTTAGTAGAGTTTCCACTAGGTGAGGATTAAAAAGTAGAATATGACTAGGACATCATTTACAGCAAGATATGAACACTCTGAATTCTTTGTAATGTCATTTGTATTGATCAGGTACCAATAGTATGAACAACATACTTTAGCCATACTTGGATCAGGTTATAGTGGTGATTATGGATCACATACTAATATACTTTCCATCTTTTGGAATTCATAGAGAATTTGAAAATAGGTTTAGAACTTCTGAGAAAAGTAGTAGCTATATGTTAAGTTCGGTGAGTGAAAAGTTTGGGTTGAACAAGGTGTAGACCTTGAGGCATGTGATGTCTACAGATGGGGTGATAGATAACCCAGCTAAGATGAAGGTAATGTTGCATTGAAAGAGAAATATGAAAATGTTAGTGAAATCAAGAATTTCTTGGGATTGGCAAGCTATTATTGTAGGTTAATTAAGGGGTTCTCTTCCATTGCAACCCTATGATCAAACTAAAAAGGAAGTATATATGGTCAAGAGAACGTGAGATGAACCTTCCAAGAGCTGAAAACCAGACTGACCATAGCTTCAATTCTCATTAACCTGGTGATATAAGAGGACATATTATGTATGCTGTTGTATATAGAAAATGATTTAGGTTGTGTGTGTTGATGCAAAAGGAAAGATGGTTAATTGCACTTCTGAATGATTAAAAGATTATGAGTTGACGTATCTCACTTTTAACTTGGAGTTAGCATCAGTGGTTCATTACCTTGAGGATTTTAAGATACTACCTATATGGATAAGAATATGAGGTGTTTATTAATTAAAATAATTTAAAGTATACATTCTTTAAGAAAGAGCTGAAAGATGGATGGAAGTTTTGAAAGATCGAGACCTTTTTCAGTGAACCACTATTTGGAGAAGAATAATCTAGTTGCAAATGCATTGAATAGAAAGAGATGGAAGGCTCTGTCACTACATCAAGAATAAGACTAGGTATGACTAAGTACTCTTTAATAACTAGAAGTGAATAGTTATTTTTAGTTTAATTGATCTTTAAGACTACTTTAGCTGATTAACTTATGAAAGCCAAGCAATGGACCGACAATTATAAAAGATGATGAAAAATTGAACATTATTTAGAGCCTAGATAAAATGACCAGTTACAAGGAAGATTGTGTGTACCTCAAGATGAAAGAACGAAGAAAAGCTCACTCACATACACAAGTCTTGATATTTTACCTAGCTATAGATAGTACCAAAATGTACAAGGATTAAAATAGTACAACTGATAAAAAATTTATATTGAAAATGAGAACATGTTATACTATAAGAATATTGTAATGGACTATCAAGTACTAATAATAGACATGATTCCATAAGAGTAATTATGGATAGATCCATCTAGTTAGCCCATTTTTAGGCCATGGTAAGGATTCAGACATTAGAGGATTTGGGCCCAATTGAATGATTAGAGAGACTATAAGACTGCTAGATGAATCAACACCCATCATTTTAAACAAAGATTCAATTTTTTTGGCCAATTGAAAGTAATAATAGTAAGTACTTGGTACCCAGCTGATGTTCGACTTAGTTTTCATCTCCCAACTGATGAGCAAGTAAAGAAAACAATCTATACTTTTAAAGACATGTTAAGAGCTTGTAGATTGGACTGGTAAGATAATAAATGGATAGATGTTATTATGAAGAGTGTGCTTATAATAACAATCATTATTCAAGAATTGAAAAGACACTTTATAAAATTTTGTATGGAACTGTTAGAATAACATTGAAGGAAAGAATTTATTGTGCACAGTTGTTATATGATGGTGTAGAGGAAATGGGAATGATTAAAAGAGGTTATTCACAACATTAAAATGTAAAAAAAAAAACATCTAAAAGAATTGGAATGCAAGTACAATTAGAACTGAGGTTTTGTCTATAATCAAGATGCTATGAAGAACAATTTAATAAAAGGAAAGTTGAAGAGGAAATACTCTCAATTATTTAGTAGGTTAAATTTAAATTTCAAGGATAAAATTTATTTAAAGGAGAGAGAATTATGACACCCGAATCTTAATAGGGCATATTAGTTTAATTTAGTTGAATAAATTAGGTCTTAGTCAGTTTAGAAAGATAGATAATTTATTAGAAGCATAAAAGATTTTTAACAAGAAGAGAATTAAGAAATTGGCCAAGTCCAAGATAATTTATTAGATAGGTTAAAATAGGACTCAGATAATTGATAATTACAAACTAAAATTAAAGAATAATATGTAATCAGTTACTGAAACGATAACTGATAATCGCAGATATAATCGATTACGCTAATGTAGCAATAAGTTATCAATTATAGGAACAATCATTGTAATGGCAGTTGTTGTAGCAGTAAGTTATCTATTACGTGGGCACCTGTAAATTATGTATTTTTGTCACTTCAAGGATGAGGGACACTAGACTTCTAGTGAATGGATTATGACAGTGTTAGAATCTAAGACAGTTCTGTGGTAGATTTAAGAGAGGAAATATCTCATTTCTTCTATAGAAAATCTAGAAAAATAGAAAGCAGAGAGATAAATAAAAGAAGAATGGTGCAAGTAGTGCTGAAATAATTTTAGAAAAATCAGAAATTGATAGAGTTGGCTGAGATTCTTCATTTCAGACAAGTATATGAGGAACCAATCTCTTGTTAGTTGTTATTTAAATTATTTTAAGTTCTATCTGACTTTAGAAAAGTAAGTTTGATCACTAATAAGAATGAAACATGTTGTTAAAGGATGTTTCACCTGTTAAAGGATGCTATTTTTATGTTAATTATTTATTTACGATTTTAAAACTGGTTACATTTATAAACCTATTATAAAAATCTGTTTTCAACTATGAATATGTTTTGAATTAAATTATGCATAACAGAGAGCTATTATGTAAGAAAGTGCTAACAATTTTAAGCATGTATAGACAACGCCACCTTAAGGGGAATGAACAAATCCACAGTAAGTATCCAGTGTGATAAACATGACCCGAGGACGACGAGGAAAGAACAAAAATTCGAAGTCAAACTATAGATTGTGAAAGGACTAAAGTCCTAAAGTAACTAAACCTTGATTTAGTGGAAGATAGGGTATTGACCTCAGATTCTGTACAGTATCCTGATAGATGCACTCAATCGTCTAGGTGCTTAAGTCACGACTTCTTATGTTGTGTTGGATATATGTCCAAAGACATGCAAAATTAAAAAAATTGTCTAGTTGAATATCAATTACATACTTGCATATGTATGAATTTGACATGTTGTTATGAAACAATTATGGATGAATATGAACCTAATCTACTTATTGAATGCAAATAAGTATTATGGTTATGAGCATGCCATTTCTAAGATTGAAATGTAAGATAAAACCCGAACTGCATAATCTATGAAATGCCACAGCATATGAATATCGTGATCCTTGTTTACTCTTTAATCAAGTTTATATATATAATATTGATTACACATCATGTCATATTTAAATTATCCTATGCTTTCATAATTTTGACTGCAGATCATGCAATATTCAGAATTATCATATGTTTTATAAATTTTATTATAATTGTAGGTATGTTTTTGATTTTGATGCGTGCGGAATTATAAACTCATTAAGATTAGAACTTATGAAGATTCAGGTTGTAATGTTCTGTTCTGTCAAATTGTGGGTTCCATTGCGTGAAATCTGAATTTACTATGTAATTTGTAAATGTTTTAGTTGTAAATCCCAAGATGAAGCTTTGGTAACTGTTCACGTAATTAAATAAGTTTTCATTAAGAAATTTCATATGGTTATATTGGTGCTCGTGTATGTGAATAGAGGATTTAGCATGTATGCTTGGCAGACTTTTCAAGACCACAATGATATAATTTGAGTTGACATTGCACGGAAATTGGATGTCACACATTAAACAAAACATGGATAGTCTGTTCAACAATTAAAGTTCGAGGTAATCTTACTGCATATTGTGAACAAACCTAAACTAGGAAGAAAGGAAAGGAGTCGCTCGGCTAGGGGCCGGGTGTCGGCGGTGCATAGGCCATGGCTTTGGCTGCCGGCCCCCCTTCACAACAGGGTATGCCTAGTCTGGCTACAAGTGCGGCGTCGGGTTCTCTGGTCGCGTTGGGTGATGCTACTACAGCGGTGCCAGGAGGTGTTGTGGAACCTGCAGCGAAGGGTTCCTTTGGTGGTCGGAAAAGTTTCTCACAGGCAATAATGGTGTCCTCGTCGCCGGTGCAGAAGGTATCTGTTGGGGTTCACGGATCAAGGCGAGCCTGCAGCGTATTTTACGTTGGAAAAGATCGAGTTATCCTCAAAGCCATGCAACTTTGCATCATCGCCCGATGCTCTTACGGACGTCCTTCTTTTGTTGATATCAAGTCCTGCATGCATCTCTCAACGTTTCATCCTCACAAGAGATGTTATTCTAAGCAGACTCAATCCAAGGCATATCTTAATCAGGTTTTTGGAGGAGGAGGATTTCCTCAAAGTTCTTGTCCGAAAAATCTTTATATCAAAGGACACTTTTCTGATTTTTCGTTGGACTGAAGATTTTGGTTATGATGTAGATACTACATGGATTCCAATATGGGTTGGCTTTCCAGCATTACCAGTGAACTTTTATCAGGAAGATTTTATCCGTTCCATTGCAGGGAACATAGGTAGTGTTGCCTCCCCCCTCCAGAACGTATGTGGATCAGTTCTGAATCTAAAGGCTTCTGGCAAGATATTAAATAGGTAGCGAGGTCGTGCAGCATACAAATTTCCCCTCGACAGAGAGAGGCATTGTGAAAATCTCATTGACCTTTTTTTGATACGTAGCCCAGTGGTCTGAGGAGCCGGGATTGAATCGGTCCAGATATTCTTTAAAGAAGAGATTTTCTCTGCCCGATACGATTTTCCGCTGAAATAATTAAGAACCTTAGTCTGTCGAGTCTACGAGATATATACCTGTCAAGAAGGCGAAATTTTCATACATGGTGCCCGACCAAACTTTGCGAGCACTCCCGAACCAAAAGTTTCCCGCTTGCGCTGCTGCATTATGGGCGTAGGACCTGAAAATCTGGTTGACGATGGGGCCTCTGTGTGCGCCCGCGCATGAGTTTGTAAAAAAATTATCGGAGAATAAATTTTCAACTATTTTTCACATGTTTTGTAAATACGAGTAAAATTTAGTTGAAAAAAATATTTCTCATATTTTTAAAATATTCTTTTTTTTTTCCCCTTCGGATCTATCTTCTCATCCCTCCCTATGGGAAATATTAACTACTCTCTCTCGCTCTCTGATGAGGCAGAATCCGATTCGGCCCATTTAGAACAAGCCCAACGCAGATCAGCCCAAAAGCAATAATAAAAGGCCCACTGGCAGCCTTCGGCCTATTAACGGCCCAGCAGCCCTCGGCCTAGTAAGCAGTCCAGTGGTCCTCGGCCCATCAGCGGCCCAACAATCCTCGGCCCGTCAGCGGCCCGATAGCCTTCGGCCTATTAGCGGCACAGCAGCCCTCGGCCCAACAGGCTCCAGCTCACTATGCAGCATCTGGCCCATCGGCGGCCCAACCCCCTTCGGCCCAGTAGCCGTATCCGGCCCACTCCGGTGGGAGGATTAGGCACTATGGCGGTTTACCAGTAAACCCAGAACATAGTCCTATATCGGCTGCCATCGTTAAGCAGCCTCTATCCTTCGCTATAAATACACGGCTATTTATTGCCAAAGGTATGTCTTCGTGACCCCAAGGACTACAGTCCAAAAAGCATTAAAGCTATTTCTTCTTCTTTGACTTCTGAATCGAATCATCTTCAGAAGCTAACTTAACCGTCGGAGGAGGTTCCTTAGGGCCGAAGTCCGGGACTCCTACTGACTGGTTTTTCTTCTTCTTATCCTCCTTCCACAGGGGCTTCGGTTTGAATCTTCGCCGACCTCTCCGAGTCGGTCTCGGCCGCCGACCTCGGGTCTTCTCCCTCCGGTCTCGACGCCTTTCGACGGCTAGTTCGCCACCGCATCCTCCGGAGGAGCCTCGGCCACGCCTTCCGCAGGCTGGCCCACATCCGTCAGAGGGAGTCTCGGCTTCTCTCCCGGCGGGCCCCCGTCCGGGTACCCCTCGGTATCGGATCTTCGGCCTCGTCTCCGCCGTCGCCGCGTTTCGGATCCCCGTCGGGCCTCCTCTCCGATCGGATTCCAGCCTCGGAATCCGGTCGTGATAGCTTCGGCTACATCACGTGGCGCCGTCTGTGGGAAACTAGCAAGAAGTCATGTCTCATCGTCCTGTGACCCGACGATCTGGACAAGACGAGGCAGAGACGCGGACAACTTCAGCACAACCGCTTCACTCTGAAGGCGCCCCATCTGCTCCACCACAAGGCGCGGCTCTGCCTGTCATACCACAGTCCCTCGCTCCCGGAGACAACCGGATGGAGGAACTTCAGTAGCAAGTGGCGACATTAGCCGCCGCCGTTACCTCTCTTGCGCCCCTACAAGATATGGTATCCGCCATCGCCCAACGCATGGGTTTATTGGGCCAGCTCCCCCAACAAGTGCCGCCTCCTCCACTCTATCCCGTCCAAGATACAAAGTTCCGGTCGGCACCCTCGCAGGTCTTCCCTGACGAGACCGCCACGGCGCGCAGCGAGCCCTCAGCACCGCCTGCCCGAGTCCCTCGCACCGACCGCATTATGACGGAGCAAGGCTATGCTTCGTCCGAATTTCGCCCAGCCGGAACCGGAGGACGTTCGGTCGCTACTTCAACTGCCCCGGACCTGGACCGGCGGTTAACGGCAATGAGGAAAGAGATGCAATAGATGGTGTCTCAGCCATACGGAGCGCCTCTTGACAGCACCATCCTGGAGCAAACCCCGTTCTCGCCAGAGCTCCTGGCTACCGAGGTACCTCCTAACTTCAAACTGCCGAAAGGCCCCCTCTACGATGGGATGACAGATCCTGTCTGCCACTTCCAGAGGTTCAACACCTACCTCTCTGTCTGAGGGGTCACTGAGACAGTCCGCTGCCGTCTCTTCCCCCTCACTCTTGAAAAAACAGCTTTAACCTGGTTCGAGACATTGGCCCCCAACTCTATCCACTCTTTAGTCCAGTTGGGCCAATTGTTCATCGACCAGTTTTATGATGTCACCCGGCAGTGTAAAACCTCGGCCAGTCTGTTAGCCATCCGGCAAGGACCGACCAAGACCCTCCAGGAATATTTCACTAAATTCTGGGCCAAAGCCGCCCAAATCCCGAACCTGGACAATTCGATTGCGGTCTCGGCCGTAATCAGTGGGTGCCGAGACGAAGGGCTTCTCGGCTCTATCGGGAAACGCCATCCCTCCACCTTCCAGGACCTCGTAGCTCGGGCCCATAAATACATAAACCGGGAGGCCCTGATGATGTCCAAGGGCAAGAGTACCGCAGAAGCAACACCAGCGCCTGCCCCTCCTGCGGTTCGTCCTCGACCCGAAGATCAAGAACCCTCTCGTAAGCGATATCGGAGGGAGGAGTGGGACCGAGACAAGCGACGGAATCCGCAGCCACGGTACCTGCCGCTACCTGCTCCCCTTTCCCGAATGCTTATGGAGGTGAAGGGCATGCTCCGGCGACCGGAGCGCATCAAAACTGATCCTCGCTGAAGGGACCCCAACAAATATTGTGAATACCATCGGGAGATCGGCCATTCGACTGACGAATGCCGGCACCTTCGGGAGGAAATTGATCGCCTCATCAGAGAGGGACGACTGCCACAGTGCCGGCGGGAGAACCTCAATAGCAACGGAACCGGGACGTCCCTGAGGCGGCCAGGCCACCTCAACCCCCGGACAAAGAAGCCGCTCCTCTGCCGAAGGTCACCTCGGCCCCGGTAGAAACATCTCACCAACGACCCAGTGCTGGGTCAATCATGATGATATCCGGTGGACCGGGAGAAGGATCGAGACGTTGTCAGCTCAGCTCTACAACAGTAGCAGCGGTTGATGTCGAGCCGAAGCGGTCTCATCAAGAAGACATTACCTTCGGCCAAGAGGACCTGACTGATATTCAGGTTCCTCACGACGACGCCCTCGTTGTAAATGCTGTAATAAACAGCTACGATGTTCATCGTATTTTTGTCGATAATGGAAGTTCCCCAAATGTATTATTTTACGATTGTTTTGTAAAAATGGGATTGAATGAGGCTAATATGAAACCTCACCGGGGGCCTCTATTCTGTTTTAACGGCTCGCCCTGCCGAGTAGAAGGCATTGTCCGGCTCCCTGTAACCATAGGTTCGGCTCCCCGGCAATTAACCGTAGAAACGGATTTTGCCGTTGTCAAAATTGATTCAGCTTACAACGCCATCTTTGGCCGAAGGCTGATTGGCGGGATCGGAGCAGTACCCTCGTCCTTCCACCAGAAGCTAAAATTCCATACCAGTCATGAAATCGGCGAAGCCAAGGGGAATCAAGAAGTAGCTCGGTAATGTTATATGATTTCGGTTAAGGGAAAGGCTGCGGCCGAATCCCTGTCTATCGAATCTTCAGCCGAAGCATCCCCGGGAGAAGAACTTATCGCCCTCCCGGTTCCGGGAGGCGAGGGACGGACCATTATGATAGGCCCCGGCCTAGAGAAGATTGAGGCCGAAAGACTTGCCGAGTTCCTGAAAAAGAACCTCGACGTCTTCGCCTGGTCTCCTGCAGATAAGCCCGGGGTCGACCCAGAGATAGCGGAGCATCGGCTGCATGTCGATCCCAACCAGCCCCCGGTCAAGCAGAAGCGGTGTACCTTCAATCAAGAAAGAAGGACCGCCATCCAAGCCGAAGTACAAAAAGGGATGGACGCCAGGCATCTCCGAGAGGTACACCACCCGGACTGGATCGCCAATGTGGTGATGGTGCCTAAGAAAGATGGCCAGTGGCGGATGTGCGTGGACTTCACCAACCTCAACAAAGCATGTCCGATGGATAGCTTCCCGCTGCCTCGGATAGA
Source organism: Zantedeschia hybrid cultivar (assembly GCA_030544215.1). Classification (NCBI taxonomy): domain Eukaryota; kingdom Viridiplantae; phylum Streptophyta; class Magnoliopsida; order Alismatales; family Araceae; genus Zantedeschia; species Zantedeschia hybrid cultivar. The sequence continues at coordinate 3,744,251 of JARZZO010000013.1, read as the reverse complement.
TCAAGTGGTATACGCAACCTCCGGCCACGAGCTACTAAGCTTCCTTGATGCCTACTCAGGCTACCATCAGATCCAGATGCATCCGGAGGACGAAAGCAAGACCAGTTTTACGACTGATCTCGGTCTGTACTGTTATACCCGGATGCCCTTTGGCCTGAAGAATGCCGGAGCAACATATCAACGCCTCGTCAACAAAATATTTGCTCCACAGCTCGGCCGCAACATGGAAGTCTACATCGACGACATGCTGGTGAAAAGCCGCGTCGCTGCAGACCACCTGGCTGACTTGGCCGAAACATTCTCTGCCTTGCGCCGATACAAAATGAAGCTAAATCCAGCTAAGTGCGCCTTCGGAGTGGCCTCCGGAAAGTTTCTCGGCTATATGGTCACTCACCGAGGGGTGGAAGCTAACCCCGCGAAGGTTTCGGCTATCATTCAAATGTGCCCTCCGATTAACATCCGAGAAGTCCAGAAGCTAAATAGAATGATTGCCGCCTTAAGCTGCTTTATGTCTAGAGCAGCAGATTATTGCTTTCCCTTCTTCAAGATGCTGAAGAAGGCTAATAGCTTCTCCTGGACCGATGAGTGCCAATCGGCCTTCGAGCAGCTGAAGGTCTATCTCTCCAAGGTTCCCATCCTGTCCAAGCCGGTCCATGGAGAGCCGTTGTTTCTCTACCTCGCGGTATCTGAGACAGCTATCAGCGCCGTCCTCGTCCGGGAGCAAAACGGCATTCAAAAACCTGTTTATTATATAAGCCGAGCCCTCCAAGGAGCAGAGCTTCGGTATCCTGCTCTTGAGAAGCTAGCCCAAGCACTCGTCTCCTCCGCAAGAAGGCTCCGGCCTTACTTTCTCGCCCACTCAATAAAGGTCTTCACCGATCAGCCTCTAAGGCAAGTCCTCTCCCGGCCGGAGGTATCCGGGAGGCTAGCGAAATGGGCAATCGAACTGGGAGAGTTCGATATTTCTTACGGGCCGCAGACGGCAATAAAAGCTCAAGCCCTAGCCGACTTCATCGCCGAGCTCACTACCGAAGCCTCCTCGGCCCCTCAACCGGAAGTCAATATATCCGAGGCCGAGGGTACTTCGGCTACTACGACACCGGCGGATGAATGGCAGCTCTACGTAGATGGCTCCGCCTGCTCCATGGGTAGCGGCGCCGGATGGATCTTGGCGTCTCCCGAAGGGGTCGTCACGGAGTATGCCATGTGCTTCTCCTTCCAGGCTACCAATAATGCCGCCGAGTATGAAGCCCTCATCTCCGGCCTTCGGGCCGCCAGAAAGCTCGGCGCGCAGAACATAAAGGCATTCAGCGACTCTCAACTGATAGCCAGCCACATTTCCGGGGAATACGAGGCCCGGGAAGCATCAATGATATCCTATCTCCAGATAACTCGCAAGATCCTCGCCCAATTCAATTCCTATGAAATTGTGCGGATCCCGAGAGCCGAGAATGCTCGAGCCGATGCTCTCTCCCAGCTAGCATCGACTCAAGACGGGGGAGGAGGCTGAATGATTATCGTGGAAGAACTCGCCAAGCCAAGCCTCGAGGGGTCTAAAGTCATGCAAGTGACCGAATCTGAAACCGAGACCTGGATGACCCCCCTAGTCACTTTCCTCCTCCGAGGGGGAATCCCGTCCGATCCGAAGGAAGCAAGACACATTCGGCAACGCTCTTCTCACTTCCTCCTCTTGGATGGACTACTGTATAAAAAATCCTTCGGCCGACCACTCCTGCGATGCCTCGGCCCGGCTGAAGCAGATTACGCACTACGAGAGGTACATGAAGGTGTGTGCGGAGCACATGCAGGAGGAAGGGCCCTAGCTCACAAGCTTCTAAGGCAAGGATACTAGTGGCCGACGCTTCGAGAGGACGCAACTGCCCTCGTCCGTCGCTGCGATCAATGCCAGAGGTTCAGCTCCCTCATCCACCAGTCAGCAACCCTTCTAACTCCCTTATCAGACCCCTGGCCTTTCGCCCAATGGGGAATTGACCTCCTGGGGCCCTTTCCCGTCGCCACCGGCCAAAGGAAGTTCCTTATTGTGGCGGTAGATTACTTTACTAAATGGGTAGCCGAACCCCTTGCGTCCATAACCGATAGCAATGCATGGAACTTCTTATGGAAGTCCATCATTTGCCGGTACGGCATCCCTCGGGCCATCATCTCAGACAATGGCAAACAATTTGACAGCCATCGGTTCAAGGACAACTGCGCCAGCTTCGGCATTCTCCACAAATTTACATCAGTAGCACACCCCCGGACAAATGGCCAGGTCGAGGTTAATAACCGAAGTCTATTACAAGGACTGAAGACTCGCCTCGGCGAAGCCAAAGGCCGATGGGTGGAAGAGCTACCAAGCGTTCTGTGGGCTTATCGGACTACAAGCCGAACCCTAACCGCCGAAACCCTGTTCCGCATGGCTTATGGGGTAGAAGCCGTTATTCCTGTCGAAATTGGCCTTCCCTCACCGAGAGTCCTTATTCATAATCCGGAAGCCAATGAGGAGGCCTTAAAGGATCACCTTGATCTTATAGAAGAAACCAGAGATAAAGCTCGCATTCGGCTAGCAGCTTATCAGCAGCGCATGGCCAGATACCACAACACTCGAGTAAAGCCCCGAAGCTTCGAAGCCGGGAGCCTCGTGTTCAGGAACGCTCATGCATCTAAGCCAACCGAAGCCGCAGGAAAGCTTTCTCCCAACTGGGAAGGACCGTATTGTATAAAGGAAGTAATCCGACGAGGGGCTTATCGGTTGGAATAATCCGACGAGGGGCTTATCGGTTGGAAACCCTTTCGGGACAACCTCTCCCTCGTACCTGGAATGTGGAACGCCTTCGACGCTACTTCATGTAAGTTATTTCCCCCAGAATTTAGCCAGAAGGCATGAATAAAATTCTTCTTTTATATCATATCCGGCATGGTATTCTCTAAGTCCGTGTAAACCGTACCGGGAGTGGCTTCGGCCATGCAAACCGTATCGGGAGCGGCGTGGTATTCTTTAAGTCCGCGTAAACCGTACCGGGAGTGGCTTTAGCCATGCAAACCGTATCGAGAGCGGCATGGTATTATCTAAATCCACGTAAACCGTACCAGGAGTGGCTTCGGCCATGCAAACCGTATCGGGAGAAGCATGGTATTCTCTAAGTCAGCGTAAATCGTACCGGGAGTGGCTTTGGCCATGCAAACCGTATCGGGAGTGGCGTGGTATTCTCTAAGTCCGCGTAAACCGTACCGGGAGTGGCTTCGGCCATGCAAACCGTATCGGGAGCGGCATGGTATTCTCTAAGTCCGCGTAAACCGTACCGAGAGTGGCTTCGGCCATGCAAACCGTATCGAGAGCGGCATGGTATTCTCTAAGTCTGCGTAAACCGAACCGGGAGTGGCTTCGGCCATGCAAACCGTATCGGAAGCGGCATTATTTTCTAAGTCAATGTCCGAATCCGGATTGGCTTCGGCCATGCAAGCCGCATCTAAACTGCAATATGGTCTCGACCGCAAGGAGAGCCAGACTTACTCATTCATTCAGAACACATACAAGTGGAAGCAAAGTACTTTTCATATATATATGAGAACAGAGTACAAAATTGGCCATACCCCTGGCCGCTGCCTTTCCAAAAAGTAAAAACCAAGACAAGTCCCCGTATTAGTTTTTGGCATTATCGCCGTCTACACCGACAGGGGTCTGACCGGGAGATGGAGAAGGAGAATCCTCAACCTGAACAGTCTCGACAGGAGCGACCTCATCAGGAATGGCCGCGTTGCCTTCCACCGGGGCCGAAGCTCTTTCGGCCTTAAGCTTCTTCCACCAGGCCAGAAGCTCATCGCCTTCCTCGTCCGTCGGAAGGGCGATGCCGGTCAGGTCTACGGCCGGGCACGCCTTTTGGGCGATAGCCAGCCCTATGCTGAACACGGACGACGCCGCCTCGAGTTGAGCCTGCATTATCTCCTCAGCATAATCCGGGCCGGCCTTGTAGCTGGCTACGGCTGTACGAGCAGCCTCTTCGGCCTTGGCCTCCAGATATGCCTTCAGAGACGAGACCTCCTCGGCGTGGCGGCGGCGCTCCGTGACCTGCTGATCGACCTTGACCTGGATCTCGGCCTTAAGGATTTCATTTTCGGCCCGGACCGCCTCCAGTTCCTTCTCGGCCTTCTCCCTCTCCTGCTCGGCCTTCGTCTTGGTCTCAGAAGTGGCACGGATCGCCTCCTTTTGCTCCCCCAGCTCAGCCCGCATCCGGGCATTTGCTTTCAGGAGCAAATCAACGTTGGCCTCGAGGCTACGTCGCACCGAGTCGACCTTACCCGAAGCTAGCTGATCCGAAGCCTGGTCGATGTCCCGAAGCTTGTGCTGAATAGCCACCTGACGACGGACGAGTCCCCCGCACATGACCGCGGTCTACAGCCAAAGGCAAACAAAAAAAATTAGCAACCGCAAACAAGCCAAGGGAAATATCAAACCGAGGCCAATAAAGAAGCTTTTTTACCTGGACCGCCAATCGGGCGCATTGCATCGCCAAGCCCTCCGAGGACAACGCTTTTATCTCGTCCTCGGCCATCGGGAGGGTTAATCCGCGGAGCAGGCGGAGGCATGTCCGAGAGTCCTCCAGACTCTCGTCCGCGTAGACCCCCAGATTCGGGACGCAAAGCTCATGCCCGTACTCACGGGACATGTGCATCCCGGAATCCCCGAAGGGAAAGGAGAGGTCCTCTGTGCCGGCCGCCGCAGCCGGAGGGGAGTCGCCCCTCGAGGGTTCGGGAGGCGACGAAAGAGGGGCCCCTCGGGCGGCCACTGGCCTCTTGGCTGCCGAGGCGGATTTTATTTCGCCAGGCTCGTCCACCCGGCTCCGCTTCGCTAGTCGGCCGCCCACTCGCGTGACCGACTTTCCCTTTCTCTCTCTTTCGAGAGCAGCAGCAGCGGCGCGGCCTTCGACCGAAGCCGCCGTCTGCCCTATGGCCAGAGCGCTCGGGGCCGCGTCTCCTTCAGCTCCTCCTCTCGCCGCCTGCGGCTGGGATGGTTGAGATTGGTCGGGCTGCTTGGCGAGCCGGCCGAGCAGTCCCCGAATCCCAGTCATCTCTGTGAATAGAAAAAGAGGTTAGTTACATACAACACGCGACTCTCCTCAACTCAAGACCGACTTACCCTCGGCCGAAGCTTCCGCACCCTCTTCGGTCGGAGGAGCTTCGGCCTGAGATGCGACTTCGGTAGTTCCCTCGGCCTCCCCCGGGACGTCCTCGTGAGGGAGGTAAGGAAAGACCCGAGGAGGATCCTTCGTCGGATCCGGCCAATTCCCCGTCTGTACAAGCCGCTCCTCGTCATCGAAAAGCTCCGCTATGTCATACGGTGTAAGGACTGAGGTTTCGGGTTCGGTTTTCGGTTCGGTTTCGGGCCGGATCCCTTGGGTCGGACCTTGTGGGGTCTGGAGAATTTCCTCTGAATAGCGTCGGAGGATCACGACGCCTTTCAAACGGCGTCTGGATAGGTGGACGCCATTTAGGCGAATTTCTGTTGTGCCACGTGGGTGCCACGTGGGGGGGGGTTTCGGGCCGCGAGAGTACGGCCCCTGTCTTGTCATCTGAACGGCGTCCATGATGGACGACGCGATTCAGACTGCCACCCTGCGATGTCAGTGTACGGTGCCTGACATGTCAGCTGAACGGCGTCCATGGTGGTCGACGCGTTTCAGACAGCTGTCAGTACGGCACGTCCTGTCATCTGATAGGCGTCCGTCTTGCTCGACGCGTTTTAGGTAGTTTCTGATGACCCCCGCGAGCCCTCCTTTCTTTCCCTCATTTCTCACCTCTCACTCTCTCTCCCCTCCCTCTCCGCCTCCTCCGACCCCCTCTCTTCCCCTTTCCCTTCCTCTTCTTCCTCTTCCACCACTCCAACGCCTCCCTACCTCTCACCTCTGCCACCACCACTTCCTTCGCGGCGTTCCATTCTCCGGACGGCGGCCGACGTTCCGGCGGAGTGGCGACGTTCTCGGGGGTACCGGCGGCGGTCTGCGGCGCGGCGGTTGGGCGACACGGAGCCAGGAGGAGTTCAAGTATCCGGTAGGGGGACGAACCTTGTATATGTTGCTCGTGCTTTCCTAGGCGTGGTTTGATGTGTTTTGGGCTAGATTGAGCATGTTTAGGGGGTATTCTTGTGGGCTTGGTCGCGTTTGTGAATGTGGTTTTGTAGCATGTTGTGGTGGATCTACTTTTCTTCCTCCCCCTTTCCGTTTTGGGGCTTTTTCGGGGTATTTTGGGTTAAGGGAGAAACCCTCGGTTCGAACCAGAGAACCAGGTTTCTGGCGCTAAACGGCGTCGTGCCTGGTCGACGCCTTTTAGAAGGACGTCGGGACAGTACGACGCGTTTTAGCGCAGAAACCTCCCCTGTTCGAGGTTTGTCAGGCTAGGAGTTCTGGCGCTAAATGACGTCATGGGTGGTCGACGCCTTTTAGAAGGACGTCGAGCCACCATGACGCCATTTAGGCAGGAAATTACCCCGACTGAGGGTCCGTCAGCTCGGGATTCTGGGACTAAAAGACGTCATGGTCGGACGACGCGATTCGAATGGCGTCGGGCGACCATGACGCCTTTTAAGGCAGAAATCCCCTGGGTACTGTTTTCCCGAAATTCTGGATTTATCTGATGAGTGGCGTCGAAGGATGTCGACGCGTTTTTAAAAGGCGACCGCTGGTGTCGACGCCTTTTAGGCCAGATTTCCGTGGCCTCTGTTTTATGAACCAGTTTAGGGAGCTTGAATGGCGTCGGCCTTGGGCGACGCGATTCAAGATAGAACAATACTAATTCATGCCAGTAAAATGTATTCATACTGCTAGATAGTTGGTTAGTGCATGCTTTAGTATACATGGATTCTTCGTGACCAGATGGCACTGCATTGTGTGTAGTGCGATCGCGGGCTTTTCACGTGACCGGATCGTACCGTGCTGGGTTTTGGTGTTTTGAGTTACTGTGGACCTGGAGTGACATTGTAGCACTTTATCACCCTGTGCTGGTGGGGGCGTGAGCACAGCGCCGGTGGGGGCGTGGGCGGGGTGACGCCTAGTGAGAGAGGGTCACCTGGTGAACCCCGGGGTCAGCTAGTACCGGTGTCGGAGTGGTACATTCGGAGAGTCACTCGTGCTGAGAGAAGGAGTAACCACCTGAGCCTGTTTGGCCGGAGTAGCTAGCGTGCTATCCGAGGGGTTACTGTTTGGTCTCAGCGGGTCGGTGTTTCCTACTTGTGCTTGTGTGGACGGTGTTTTCCCACTTACGGCTGTGTGGTTGGTGTTTCCCACTTGTGGAGGAGTGGTTGACGTGTTTTGCCGAGACGGGAGTTGTAGGCTCCCTGATAGTATGACTTTAGAATTATGCATGTTACATTCCGAAGGCACTTGGTTCATATCGAGGTTTTAGGAGTAGTGTGTGACAGCTTTACTTGCCCTATTACCTGTATCTTTGTTACTGCACTTGTGGGTGTGTGTGTGGGAGGCAGGGGATCGGATGATCCCTACTGAGCCCAATTTTGGTGTGGCTCACTCCCTGCGTTTTCAGGTGTAGACCTTGTGGCGTGTGGCGGCGCGTGGCGTTCTCCTTGGTGTGCGGACCAGCAGCTATCTCAGTTCCCGGGGTATGCCCCGATGTTGTTGTACTTTATTTCTGCCTGTACTTAATTAAATTGTTGGACATGTAATTATTGTTGGACTGTGTACGGACATTGTTACTTTACTTCCTGCGCACTGTACCCCTTGTAGTCCGTATGAATGTTATATTTAATCTTGTTTAACGCTTACTCCTCCAGATGTGCGAATAAGATCCTGGTATGAACCTACAGTTAATGGGCCGACATCCATTTAGTGACCGGGTCTCCGGTCATAGGATGGCGGGTCGTTACATACGGAGCCTCAGCTTCTATAAGGCTCACGATGTGGAGCTGATCGGAATTAAGTGAAGGAGGATCTGAGAGGCCTTCGGCCAGTGGTGCCCACTCAGTGGGGAAGGGCCACACACTCTTCTCCTTCTCCAGAAGAGAGATAAAAATGAAGCTCCTCTTCCAATGATGAATGGACGAGGGCTTCCCAGAAAAGATACCCCGGCCGAAGCGGGGGACGAAGCGAAACCAATCAGATTTCCCCTGCGGCTGGATCTTGAAAAGAGAGCGGAAGATGTTTACCGAAGGGGTGACATCAATGAAGGCGTGCACAGCCAAGAAAGCATAAACTGTCCGCCAAGAGTTCGGGAAGAATTGAGACGGGGCCAACCCGTAGAACTTCAGAAGGTTGATTACAAAGGAAGGAAGGGGAAGACGAAAGCCCGCCCGGAAGCTCTCCTCGTAGATAGAAAAGCTGCCCGGTCGGACAGAGTTGGCCCTGGTGTTCATTCCGGGCCGATAGGGAATCGTCTAAGATGGGAGCTGATAGTAGGAAGCAATGTACTTGACCCCATCGTCAGAAAGAATACACATGACGTTGGAGACTGTCTCGGCCCGGCGTCGGCCAGAAGTGGAAGCTTGGCCTATGGCAAGAACTTCCTCGGCTTCTTCAGCCTGAGACATTTCGGCCTCTTCCGCCATGGAGGAAGCAAGGGAACTGGAAAAAAAGGAAGATAAGGAAGATTCGGGAGGCCGGGACGATGAGCAAGAAGAATAACCTTCGGCCGAGGAGCTACTCTCGACCGAAGAAGGGCTACTGAGCATGAATCACGGAGCAGAGAAGGAGAATTGAGGCTTACCCAAAAAAAAGATCTCCTCGACTCCCCACCACCTCTCAAACAACCGAAAGCTCCCCGGCGACAGCTCAGAGCAACAAAGAGCTTCCCGGCGACGGACAGGGCGCTCCCAATCACCTTCGATGGCTCGCTCTTCGCCGGAGAAGCAGGAAAGCTCGGAGAAGATGCTCGCAGGAAGGCATAAGCGCAGAAGAAGGAGAAAGCAAAACAGTGCCCTGAGGAGGGGGGCTCCTATTTATAGGATAAAGTTGAAAGCGTTCCCCGCCAAAATCGACGGCCAAGATCTTCTCCCTCATCGGCACCACTTCCCTCAGATGCGCGCCACGTAATCTGTCCTTTAGCAATGATGATAGGCAGGTTACCAGATCGAGAAAAAGAAATCTGCGGCCGGACGCGGTCTGACCCTTCGGCTGATCATCCGGATGCTCGCCACGTGTTATGATCCGCGTGCCGGAAGCAGAAGAGGCGGCAATCCAAGTGAAATCTTGGGCAGAGAGCCGAAGTGACCCGCGATCCGCGTGATCATCAATCACGGCCGGGATCTTTTTGTGCTTTTTGCAAGCCGGTTAGATGTGCGACGCGTGTCCTGTATTTTCTCGTGACACGACCGTTCTGACGGAAAGCTCGACGTCTTATCCGTTCTTTTGTCAGGAGTTCTGACGCGTTCAGAAGTCTCGTCCCTTTGCAGCCGAGGATGAAGGCATCCGTTTCTAAGTCTCGGCCTAAGACGAGGCTGATTGTTGCTAACCCTCGGCCTACCGAAGGCAGTTCCTTCTTCACGACAAAACCAAGAAAGTTAGACATCACGTATCATATTACTCCTCCGAGGAGGCTTCGGACTTTACTCTCGCCATCTCGTGAAACCGAGGAAGGCAAGAGTGGGGGGCTATGTGATGAGGCAGAATCCGATTCAGCCCATTTAGAGCAAGCCCAACGCAGATCAGCCCAAAAGCAATAATAAAAGGCCCACTGGCAGCCTTTGGCCTATTAGCGGCCCAGCAACCATCGGCCCAATAAGCAGTCCAGTGGTCCTCGGCCCATCAGCGGCCCAACAAGCCTCGGCCCGTCAGCGGCCCGATAGCCTTCGGCCCATTAGCGGCACAGCAGCCTTCGGCCCAACAGGCTCCAGCCCACTATGCGGCATTTGGCCTATCGGCGGCCCAACCCCCTTCGGCCCAGTAGCCGTATCCGGCCCACTCCGGTGGGAGGGTTAGGCACTATGGCGGTTTACCAGTAAACCTAGAACATAGTCTTATATCGGCTGCCACCGTTAAGCAACCTCTATCCTCCGCTATAAATACACGGCTATTTTTTACCAAAGGTATGTCTTCGTGACTCCAAGGACTACAATCCAAAAAGCATTAAAGCTATTTCTTCTTCTTTGACTTCTGAATCGAATCATCTTCAGAAGCTAACTTAACCGTCGGAGGGGGTTCCTTAGGGCCGAAGCCCGGGACTCCTACTGACTGATTTTTCTTCTTCTTATCCTCCTTCCACAGGGGCTTCGGTTTGAATCTTCGCCGACCTCTCCGAGTCGGTCTCGGCCGCCAACCTCGGGTCTTCTTCCTCCGGTCTCGACGCCTTTCGACGGCTGGTTCGCCAACGCATCCTCCGGAGGAGCCTCGGCCACGCCTTCCACAGGCTGGCCCACATCCGTCCGAGGGAGTCTCGGCTTCGCTCCCGGCGGGCCCCCGTCCGGGTACCCCTCGGTATCGGATCTTCGGCCTCGTCTCCGCCCTCGCCGCGTTTCGGATCCCCGTCGGGCCTCCTCTCCGATCTGATCCAGCTTCGGATCCTAACTTCGGATTCCAGCCTCGGAATCCGGTCGTGATAGCTTCGACTACATCACTCTCCAACCTCTCTATGAGATTAGAGGACATACGTTTTTATTTTGCAGAAAAATATTTTTCATGATTTTTTTACTCCAAAAAATATTTTATGTGATTCTCTACTTTCCAAAAAAATATTGAGAATGCAAACGCCCTCTAAGTAATGAGATCTTGCTTCGCGTTGAAAAATAATCTCTTTTTTATTCATGGCAAATCTTTTGAGAAGAGAAGAGGAGGAGAATTTGAAGATTCTAAATGATAACATCTTTCTTTCTTTCTCTTTTTATCCTCCTAAAGTTCTTAAAAGCGAGAAACATATAGAGATAAAAGTGTTTTTTGATGTGTCTTCAAATTTGAATTATCATAATCTTTTCAAATAAAAATTTAAAAAGTAAACAACTTATTCTAAAATTTGAATTCAAGAGATGATGACTTAGTTCATCTCAAAATCTAAATTTCGAAATTTAGAGTCTTAAAATCGTTACCATTCGAAGAAACCACTGAGCGAACCACCAAAAAGTCGAGACCACCAAAAAAAACTTACGACCAAAAAACTGATAATTGGTGTTATGTATATATATATATATATAACAAAAAATCCTATTCAATATATCTTCATAATAAATAATGCCATATATTGTTATATCCGTTTGGTTTCATTACCTTTAGAATTGGATTAACGTACGTTCCATTGAAAATTGCCTGCAGCAGATATGTAATTGTGACTAAAATATATGATCTTTTATAGAATGTCAAAAACCCCAAGAACAGATACATAATTATTGCTTAATGTAAGGAGTTAAATGAGGGCGGTTAAACTTTTTTCTCTCTCAATTCGTCCAAAGATGAGATACACAAATAGATAACAAGAAGGCTAGCTACTACAAATGGAGAAATATTATGACCTTTTATATATGAGGGGTAGAAATTAAAGATAACATGATAGCCCTAAAGGTATGTACAAACTAATTAATTGTCTCGAGATCAATGAAATTGCCTCAACATTAAAACCGCACGGCAGGTTAAAAATATGATCTGTAATGATGAAGTCATGCATTTATGAGAATTTGAAATATATGCCTTGACCAAACTTGTATACATTAATTTGAGAGATTAGGTTTAGCACGACAAATTAATGAACTCAACACCAATTAATGAAATTCTCTATGACACTAATCCACACAATCCAAAAGCCTTGTAAACTAGTAAAAGCTAGGATGTCACTAGGTGAATTGGACATATCATAGTTAACTAGCATGTCCTCGTACTTGTACGTCCCTCTTACTTCATGCTGGGATTTGGGAAGAGGTCGAGCGCGCTGCTGCTCAGAGGGGCGGCAGCAGAGGAACCCATGCAGGCGTTCGGCGGCACCGGGGACCCCGCGACCGGATCCTTCGTCCCCACCTTGTTCGCACTCTCCGCCACGGCCTTCCTCAGCTCGACCACCAACGCGTGCCGCCTCTCCAGCTCCTCCACGCCGAGCGCCTCCAGACGTGCCTGCTCCCACCAGGGCCGCCGTGCCTTCTCCGCGTCCATCACCGCTTGCACCTCCTTGCACATCTCCCGCAGTCTCGCCTCCTGCAGTGCCCTCTCAGGATCCACCTGAGGCGCCGCCGCCCCGTCCGCGGCCCTCGGCCCCCCGTGCATGAAGCGGGCGAAGACGGAGTCCTCGTCGGGGCTGGCGAAGATGTGGAGCTTCCCGCCGGGAGAGTAGACGAGAGCCGCCACCTCGGCGCCGCAGTGGATGGAGAGCTCCCCCAACTTCTTGAAGAGCCCCGACCGCCGCTTGGAGAAGGTGACGTGCCTCGTCTCGCTGTTCTCTATCCGCTTGATCTCGATCTTGCGGCGCCCCATCCCCTTGTTTGTTCCCCTGTTCATCACCACCACACCTCCTCCTTGGGCTCGTCCTCATCCTCGAGGCTTAATTTATTTCATTTTGTAGCAAAAGCTGCGTGGGTTTGTGTTGGGGCGGTGCGGGGGTTCAGGCGAAGAAGAAGCAAGTGGACTTGATAAGTAGACGTTGAAAGGTGAGGAAGGTTAGCTGTTTCCATGCTTGCGAAGCTTCCCCATAATTAAACAGGAAGGTGGGATCGCCACCCATGGATCCGGTACTCTGTTTCCAAAGTTTGCTCCCTAAACCGGAACCCCCGGCCCCCTCCTGTATGCTCATGTTCTATGCTCTCTCTGTGCCGTGAAGGTTTCCATTTCTTATTTTTGCGTATCCCGTCTTCTCCGAGTAAGTAATATCCTGTAGCAAGAAGATCAAAGCAAGCAATCGTGGCCCCCTCAATCATGCAATTGCCAAAGGCAATGCAACACTCAAAGGTCCATAAACAGGAGTATCGTGTGTGATGTAACCGAAGCTATCACAATCGGATTCCGAGGTTGGAATTCGAAGTTGGGACCCGAAGCTGGATCGGATCGGTGAAGAAGACCGACGGGGATCCGGAATGCAGCGAGGACGGAGACGGGGCCGGAGATCCGAAGCCGAAGGATGCCTGGACGGGGGCTCGCCGGGAGCGAAGCCGAGACTCCCTCGGATGGATGTGTGCCGTCCAGCTGGTGCAAGGCGTGGCTGAAGCTCCTTCGGCCGGGGCGAACAAGCCTGCAAAAGGGGTCGAGACCGGAGGGAGAAGATCCGAAGTCGGCGGCCGAGACCGACTCGAAGAGGTCGGCGAAGATTCAAACCGAAGCCCCTGCAGAAAGAGGAAAAAAAGAAGAAGAACCAGTCAGTAGGAGTCCCGGGCATCGGCCCTAAGGAACCCTCTCCGACGGCTAAGTTAGCTTCTGAAGATGATTCGATTCATAAGATAAGGAAAAAGAAGAAGCAGCTTTAATGCTTTCTGGACTATAGTCCTTGGGTCTCGAAGACCTACCTTTGGTAATAAATAGCCGTGTATTTATAGCGGATGATAGAGGTTGCTTAGTGGTGGCAACCGATATAGGACTATGTTTTGGTTTACTGATAAACCGTCATAGCGCCCAACCCTCCCACCGGAGTGAGCTGGATACGGCTATTGGGCCGAAGGGGGTTGGACTGCTGATGGGCCTGATGCCGCTTAGTGGGCTGAAGCCTACTGGGCCGAGGGCCGCCGGGCCGCTAACGGGCCGAAGGCTGTTGGGCCGCTGATGGGCCGAAGGTTGTTGGGCTGCTGACGGGCCGAGGGCCACTGGGCTGCTTATTGGGCCGAAGGCTGCTGGGCCGCTAATGGGCCGAAGGTTGTTGGGCCGCTGACGGGCCGAGGGCCACTGGGCTGCTTACTGGGCCGAGGGCTATTGGACCGCTAATGGGCCGAAGGCTGCCAGTGGGCCTTTACTGCTGCTGTTTGATTGATCTCAGTGTTGGGCCTATTTTAATGGGCCGAATCGGATTCTGCCTCATTATATAGCCCCACACTCTTATCGTCCTCATTTTTGAGACGGCGAGAGTAAAGTCCGAAGTTTCTTCGAGAGAGTAATATGGTATGGGCTTCGTCTGAAACCTTTGCTTTGTAGAAAAGTTGCCTTAGGTCGGCCGAGGGCTGGTGACAAACAGTCTCGTCTGAGGCAAGGACCTTGTCGGAGACACCTTCGTCTGAGGCCGAGACTTGGTGTACATATAGAAATGATCTGCGTTTGCTTGCTTCATGGCATGTCTTTGAGTAGATAGACGAATTCGATCATGTATGTGGTCGAAGCCATGCTACTCCCGATACGGTCTGCATGGCCGAGGCCACTCTCGATACGGTTTGCATGGCCGAAGCCACTCCCGGTATGGTTTACACAGACTTAGAGAATAATGCCGCTCCCGATACGGTTTGCATGGCCGAAGCCACTCCCGATACGGTTTACACGGACTTAGAGAATAATGCCGCTCCCAATACGGTTTGCATGGCCGAAACCACTCCTGGTACGGTTTGCACGGGCTTAGAGAATAATGTCGCTCTCGATACGGTTTGCATGGCCGAAGCCACTCCCGGTACGGTTTATACGGACTTAGAGAATAATGCCGCTCCCAATACGGTTTGCATGGCCGAAGCCACTCCCGGTACGGTTTGCACGGATTTAGAGAATAATGCCGCTCCCGATACGGTTTGCATAGCCGAAGCGACTCCTAGTACGGTTTGAACGGGCTTAGAAAATAATGCCGCTCCCGATACGGTTTGCATGGCCGAAGCGACTCCCGGTACGGTTTACACGGACTTAGAGAATAATACCGCTCCCGATACGGTTTGCATGGCCGAAGCGACTCCCGATACGGTTTGCACGGGCTTAAAAATAATGCCGCTCCCGATACGGTTTGCATGGCCGAAGCCACTCCCGGTACGGTTTACACGGACTTAGAAAATAATGCCGCTCCCGATACGGTTTGCATAGCCGAAGCCACTCCCGGTACGGTTTGCACGGATTTAGAGAATAATGCCGCTCCCAATACGGTTTGCATGGCCGAGGCCACTCCCAGTACAGTTTGCACGGGCTTAGAAAATAATGCCGCTCCCGATACGGTTTGCATGGCCGAAGCCACTCCCGGTACGGTTTGCACGGATTTAGAGAATAATGCCGCTCCCAATACGGTTTGCATGGCCGAAGCGACTCCCAGTACGGTTTGAACGGGCTTAGAAAATAATGCCGCTCCCGATACGGTTTGCATGGCCGAAGCGACTACCGGTACGGTTTACACGGACTTAGAGAATAATGCCGCTCCCGATACGGTTTGCATGGCCGAAGCGACTCCCGGTACGGTTTACACGGACTTAGAGAATAATGCCGCTCCCGATACGGTTTGCATGGCCGAAGCCACTCCTGGTACGGTTTGCACAGGCTTAGAGAATAATGTCGCTCTCGATACAGTTTGCATGGTCGAAGCCACTCCCGGTACAGTTTGCACGGGCTTAGAAAACCATGCCGCTCCCGATACGGTTTGCATGGCCGACGCCACTCTCGGTCGGTTTACACGGACTTAGAGAATAATGCCGCTCCCGATACAGTTTGCATGACCGAAGCCACTCCCCGTACGGTTTGCACGGGCTTAGAAAACCATGCCGCTCCCGATACGGTTTGCATGGCCGAAGCCACTCCCGGTACGGTTTACACGGACTTAGAGAATAATGCCGCTCCCGATACGGTTTGCATGGCCGAAGCCACTCCCGGTACGGTTTGCACGGGCTTAAAAAACCATGCCGCTTCCGATACGGTTTACATGGCCGAAGCCACTCCCGGTACGGTTTGCACGGGCTTAAAAAACCATGCCGCTCCCGATACGGTTTGCATGGCCGCAGCCACTCCCGGTACGGTTTACACGGACTTAGAGAATAATGCTGCTCCCGATACGGTTTGCATGGCCGAAGCCACTCCCGGTACGGTTTACACGGACTTAGAGAATAATGCTGCTCCCGATACGGTTTGCATGGCCGAAGCCACTCCTGGTACGGTTTGCACGGGCTTAGAAAACCATGCCGCTCCCGATACGGTTTGCATGGCCGAAGCGACTCCCGGTACGGTTTGCATGGACTTAGAAAACCATGCCGCTCCCGATACGGTTTGCATGGCCGAAGCCACTCCCGGTACGGTTTACCCGGACTTAGAGAATAATGCCGCTCCCGATACAGTTTGCATGGCCGAAGCGACTCCCGGTACGGTTTACACGGACTTAGAAAATAATGCCACTCCTGATACGGTTTGCATGGCCGAAGCCACTCCCGGTACGCACGGACTTAGAGAATAATGCTGCTCCCGATATTGTTTGCATGGCCGACGCCACTCCCGGTACGGTTTACAGGGACTTAGAGAATAATCGGACCTATCGATGTAAAGTTTGTTATGCGCCGACGAAGGAGCCGAAGCGGATTCGGCGTCAATAGTAGCTCTGACTTCTGGCTGAGGGGCCGAGGATGCTTCGAGAGTGAGCTCAGCAATAAAGTCGGCCAAAGCTTGAGCTTTCATCGCGGTTCGAGGCCCATAAGAGATGTCGAACTCTCCTTTGAGTGCGCGAGGAAGTAGGGTCGGAGCCTCCTAGTGGAAGTGACGAGGGCCAATGCCAACTTCTCAAGAGCCGGATACTGAAGCTCTGCTCCATGGAGGGCTCGGTTTATATAACAAACTGGTCTTCGAACACCACCTTCTTCTCGAACGAGGAGGGTGCTAATAGCTGCTTCTGACGCGGCGAGGTATACGAACAACTGTTCTCATCGGACCGGCTTAGATAGTATGGTAACATTGGAGAGATAGGCTTTCAGCCGAGGCGATCTCGGATGAGGCGATCAATCTCCTCCCGAAGGTGCCGGCGTTCGTCAGCCGAATGGCCGGTTTCCCGATGGTACTCGTAGTACTCGCGGGAGTCCCTTCGGCGAGAATCAGTCTTGATGCGCTCAGGCTGCCGAGGCATACCCTTCACCTCCATGAGCATCGGAGAGGGTGGAGCAGGTAACGGCAGATAATACCGCTGCGAATCCCGGCGCTAGTCTCGGTCCCATTCTTCCCTCCGGTATCGCTTGCGAGAGGGTTCCTGATCTTCCGGGCGAGGGCGAACTGCTGGAGGGGTAGCCGCCGATACTGCCTCGACAGTACTCTTTCCCTTGAACATCATTAGGGCTTCCCGGTTGATGTACTTGTGGGCCCGAGCCACGAGGTCCTGGAAGGTGGAGGGATGGCGCTTCCCGATAGAGCTGAGAAGCCCTTCGTCTATGCAACCGCTGATTACGGCCGAGACCGCAATCGAGCTGTCCAGATTCGGGATTTGGGCAGCTTCAGCCCGAAACTTGGTAAAATAATCTTGGAGGGTCTCGGTCGGTCCTTGCCGAATGGCTAACAGATTGGCAGAGATTTTGCACTGCCGGGTGGCGTCATAGAACTAGTCGATGAAGAGTTGGCCCAACTGGACTAAATAGTGGATAGAATTGGGGGCCAATGTCTCGAACCAGGTTAAGGCCATTTTTTCAAGAGTGAGGGGGAAGAGTCGGCAGCGGACTGCCTCAGAGACCCCTCGGACAGAGAGATAGGTACTGAACCTCTGGAAGTGGCAGACCGGATCTGTCATTCCATCATAGAGAGGGCCTTTCGGCAGTTTAAAGTTGGGAGGTACCTTGGTGGCCAGAAGCTTCGGCGAGAACGGAGTTTGCTCCAGAATGGTGCTGGCGAGAGGCGCTCCGTATGGCCGAGATACCATCTGCTGCATCTCTTTCCTCATTGCCGTCAGCCGCCGGTCCAGGTCCGGGGCGGTTGAAGTAGTGACCGAACGTCCTTCGGTCTTGGTTGGATAAAATTCGGACGAAACATAGTCTTGCTCCGTTATGATGTGGCCGGCGCGAGGGACTCGGGCAGGCGGTGCAAAGGGCTCGCTGCGTGCCGTCGCGGCCTCGTCGGGGAAGACCTGTGAGGGCGTTGGCCGAAGCCTTGCATCTTGGGCAGGGCAGAATGGAGGAGGCGGTACTTGTTGGGGGAGCTGGCCCAGCAACCCCATGCGCTGGGCGATGGCGGATACCATGTCTCGCAGGGGCACCAAAGAAGTAACGGTGGCGGCTAGTGTTGCCACCTGTTGTTGAAGTTCCTCCATCCGATTGTCTCCGGGAGTGAGGGACTCCAGTATGACGGGAAGGGCCGAACCTTGTGGGGGAACAGACGGGGCACCTTCGGAGTGAAGCGGCTGTGCTGAAGTTGCCCGCGTCTCTGCCTCGTCTTGTCTGGATCGTCTGGTCACTGGACGGTGAGACATGACTTCTTGTTAGATTCCTACAGACGGCGCCACGTGATGTAGCCGAAGCTATCACGACCGGATTCCGAGGCTGGAATCCGAAGTTGGGGCCCGAAGCTAGATCGGATCGGTGAAGAGGACCGACGGGGATCCGGAATGCGGCGAGGACGGAGACGGGGCCGGAGATCCGAAGCCGAAGGGTGCCCGGACGGGGGCTCGCCGGGAGCGAAGCCGAGACTCCCTCGGATGGATGTGTGCCGTCTAGCCGGCGCAAGGCGTGGTCGAAGCTCCTTCGGCCGGGGCGAACCAGCTTGCGAAAGGCGTCGAGACCAGAGGGAGAAGACCCGAGGTCGGCGGCCGAGACCGACTCGGAGAGGTTGGCGAAGATTCAAACCGAAGCCCCTGCAGAAGGAGGAAAAGAAGAAGAAGAACCAGTCAGTAGGAGTCCTGAGCTTCGGCCCTAAGGAACCCCCTTCGACGGCTAAGTTAGCTTCTGAAGATGATTCGATTCAGAAGAGAAGGAAAAAGAAGAAGCAACTTTAATGCTTTCTGGACTATAGTCCTTGGGTCTCGAACGCCTACCTTTGGTAATAAATAGCTGTGTATTTATAGCGGAGAATAGAGGTTGCTTAGTGGTGGCAACCGATATAGGACTATGTTTTGGTTTACTGATAAACCGCCATAGCGCCTAACCCTCCCACCGGAGTGAGCTGGATACGGCTGTTAGGCCGAAGGGGGTTGGGCCGCTGATGAGCCTGATGCCGCTTAGTGGGCTGAAGCCTACTGGGCCGAGGGCCGCCGGGCCGCTAACGGGCCGAGGGCCGCTGGGCCGCTAACGGGCTGAAGGCTGTTGGGCCGCTGATGGGCCGAAGGTTGTTGGGCCGCTGACGGGCCGAGGGCCACTGGACTGCTTACTGGGCCGAAGGCTGTTGAGCCGCTAATGGGCCGAAGGTTGTTGGGCCGCTGACGGGCCGAGGGCCACTGGGCTGTTTACTGGGCCGAGGGCTGCTGAGCCGCTAATGGGCCGAAGATTGTTGGGCTGCTGACAGGCCGAGGGCCACTGGGCTGCTTACTGGGCCGAGGGCTGCTGGGCCACTAATGGGCCGAAGGCTGCCAGTGGGCCTTTACTGCTGCTGTTGGACTGATCTCAGTGTTGAGCCTGTTTTAATGGGCCGAATCGGATTCTGCCTCATCAGTGTGAAACCGGTAACAGATTGCACAGGCCCATGCAGATGCTGTTTATAAGATTAATGATATCCCTATTCAAAACTCTTTTGGGACACTCTCAGATCCTATTGAAGCACAAGTTGAAGCCCGATGTGATAAACATGTGGCTAATAGGTCTGTTGGTTCGTCTGCTAAACCTGCGCACGTTCTCAATACCATGTTGGAGAGTTTGAACTTGGAGGCTGATTTATGATCTGTGCAAGTTTCAAAGCAGATCCATGTCTGACAATTCTATGCAATTGGATGATCTTGGTCGCATATATACCTAGGTCGCTTACGAGACCACTCACTGCATGAACTTGGTATCAGGCTTGGATTACTGATCAGCTATTCCGTCTGGCCAAGAACATGTGCCTGATTTAGTTCCTTACACCTCGATCGCCCACTGTTATGGAACCCAATGTTAATGCTAATTCCATGAGTGTTGATAATGATACTTCATCAGATATATATTCCTCAAACTAAAAAGGAATATTTACATGATTTTAATGGTGGTTTAATTTGGTGCCGTCTGATAACGTTGCTTTGGAATCTGCAGCAGAGAATATCCTAATGTATTCCCACTTTATTTGCAGAATTGGAGAAGAATAAGGCCTCTTGTTCTTAAAATAAGGCAAATTTTAATTTGATGGACGGAATGACTTATACCATGTTAGAATTGTTTATATTAGAATAAGGAGAATAAGCAACTCAATTCTATATCCAAAAATTGCTTATCCTTCATATTCCGATAGTAGATCCCACATAACTATCAAAACTAAACGCCCTTTATCTTACGCTATTCTGCGGACAAACTGGAGTCCTTCTATAGACCCATCCACTACTGCAGATCGTTCCGTTAGTATTGCTCTTGCTAACTATATATATTGTTCAGAACCTATCGACAGGTAACATGCAGAATGTTCGCCCATCCAGAGTGCTCATGTCCAGAGCAAAGCAACCCTCCCATTCAGGTTGTCAATGCCTTCCCCAGTTTTATTTTGGAATATTGTTCGTGGAATTGGAAATAAAGTCACCTGGAGATATATACGTCTTTACCGGCCGAAAAGACATAAATTTCGGTAATTGGCGGCAATTTCAGAGCCAAAGATTCCTCTTAGAAGGGATAAAAAGATTGCTCAGCGTCTTGGTTTTCAAATTTGGTAGGAAATGATGGTGAAAATTCTAAATTATGGCTGTTATGGGATTTGGAGTTACATGTGAATATAGTGCAATGCGATTCTCAATATATTACTGCCTCTGTTCATAACGATGATGGATCCAAAGTCTTTATAACAGCTGTCTATGCTTCGTCTGATGTCTTATTACGTCGGGATTTATTTGCCTGATCACTTTCAAATTGGGTTTTTTACATATATACCCTACAAAAATAACGTATTTGCATGTATACCCCGAATTCTCATATATTATCATCAATATCTCTGTAATCTTCAAAATATTGCATTTTATATCCCTCAATCTAACGATTTGACATAAATACCCTAAATTTACTAATATTTTACATATATACTCCTCAATTGCATTTTGTACCCCCGATACCTCCAACGATGTCATGATTAATAGAATGTTTGACATATTTCGTTGAAATTAACCTAAGTTTGACGGGAGAGGCATAAATGGAATATTTTGAAGATTGCAGAGATATTGATGATAATATGTGAGAATTGTGGGCATACCTATAATTACGGTATTTTTGATAGGTATATATGCAAAAAACCCTTGGATAATTGGTGGGGATTTTAATGGTGTTGATTCCCCAATGGATAAATTGAGTGGCAATTTGAACTTCATGCCATCCATGTTGGATTTTCAGGCTTTTATTTCTTCTCTTGGTCTCACAGATGCTGGCTTTTCAGGTGGTCGTCATACATGGTCCAATAATCAGGTGGGCAATAGATGTATACGTGCTTGGTTGGATAGAGTGTTGTATAATCATTTTTGGGTGCAGGTTTATCCTAACACACATGTAAGACACCTACTTCAAGAAGGATCGGATCATTAATGTTCACTTCTCTATTTCAATTATGAGCCTAGAGTTACTCCCTCTCGGTTCTATCCTCCAACTTATGTAGACCACGCATGAAGCAACTGTTAGGGCTACTTGGGGAGAAGTGGATTCCACGGATGTCATTACACCCTTTTCTTGAAGCTCAAGAATACCAAACCAGTTCTTCGGGTCTGGAATAAGGAAGTTTTTGGGGATTTATCTCATCAAATTGCTAATGCAGAGGATATTTTGCTTCGTGCCCAGGTTGAACATGATTTGGTCCCATCAGAGAAAAACTAAGTGGCTCTTCATGCTGCCCAAGCCGGTGTGAGGATGGCGTTGCACACAAAGTAATTTTTTTGGTATCAAAAGGCCAGAGTTGATTGGGTCCAAAATGGTGATAGGAAAGCTACAAGGAAGAGAGGATTTGTCAGCGAATATATGTCGACGGCTAGAGGCACTTATTGACAAAGAGAATATTAGTCGACGGTCACAAAAATACCGTCTACAATAGAGTTATATGTCAACGGCTTTCGTAACCGTTTACATATTAAGCCGTTGACATGTGAAGTATATGTTAACGGCTAATCGTAACCTGTCGGCATATGTAATAAAAAGAAAAGAAAAAAATGATAAATATTGTATATGTCCACGGCTCTAAGTTTAGCCGTTGACATATCTTTTATATACTTGAAGAAAGGTCCCACACATAGTACAAGCTTTGGCCCAATATAAAATATAAAATAGAATCATATGACTATTAAAATTGTCAAATAATTCAATTTGTTTCTAAGTTTAGGACACTTGAAAACCTAACCAAATCGAAGTACTCTCAAGTTGAACTAAATCAAAATTTTAGTTTGGTTTAGCTTGGTTTTTTAGGTTGAACAAAGTAGTGAACACCCTGTAGCAAATGAAATGTCTAAAACACCCATAGAATTCTAAATGTCAATCATGCCCTCAAAACACCCATAGAATCGTAAATGTCAATCATGCCATCACTTCTCCCTCTCTCTCCTTCATATCTCTCAAAACTCACCCTCCCCCCACCCCCTATGTGTGCGTGAGCAAGCTCATAAATCTCCTCATCCTCCTCCCCAAAACACCATACCACTATTGGTGTCCCGTCTCTTTGATTGGTATCTATGATGCTCACTGTAGCGGAAGTCAGCATCTTACCCAACAAGGATTTCTTCACCCTCATCTCCAATAACACACTCTCTTTTGTCATCTAGGAGTGGAGAGTCACCTACCACTACCTCATCATCAAGCGCAGCCGTAACTCTTGAGGTAGCCTACCATCAACTCCCTCAATCATAGCCTCACGGTAGGTTGAGTTTGATGTCTCGATCGAGCACCTGCATTTCTAATCTTAGTGGCCTTTAAGCCTTGATGAGGGTCTCTAACAAGAAGCATCACATCATTTCCATTCAAGAGAACCTTCTTGCCCTCCTCTTACTTGCCTTTAATGATCAAAAGGAGTGGAAAGGGAACCAATAAAAGCTATATTGATTTCCATACTTGAGTTGTTGGTGTCACTCTCCTTGATACATAACGGGATCCCTAGCGCCTCCCCTTTTGCTCCCTTGTGCCTCAAGACACATGGAGGAGGGTGAGTCAGCCATGTGACCCCGAAGTGATGGGAATGTACCGCATCACATCCTTCTCCCATGTGTCTTGGAGGCGCAGGAGATCCCATTCCCCTTGATACCAATGTTACTAGTGTCAAAGTAGTAGAGCATATCTTTCACCTCTCAATCTAATCAGAGTTGTCACATCCGCAAATACTGGGATAACACAACCATGATTAAGAGACAATCTTTGTAGGACGAGGTCATCACATTGATGGAGACCCACAATTAGAATGGTCAAGGCACCTTTGTAGGACAAGGTTGTCAAATCTCATCAATCTATGTCAAACAACGTCAAGAGGACAATGAGTGTCAAATGGGGAGACTACAGCCTGAAGGCGAAATGGAATTCTCTGAACGTCCCTCTCTATGCCTCTTTTCCGCCCTAAATGCATAAGAGGAGGATGAATGGATTATTTGACCTTGACATGTTACATCACCTCTTTCCATATGTGTCTTGGGGCGCAGAGAGGCATAAGGGGAGGAGCATCATGAGGTAGCATATCCACCCATTCCGAAAATGTTTTGGCATGTGAAGTGCTAGTCAGTTATTAAGGATTTTAAGATTGTAATATAACCAAATACCATTGATGGTGCACCACAATGGCACAACCGACAAGTAGCATATTTGGGGCTAGGGATTAGAGTCAAATCAGATGGATCCAAAATCTGATTGGAATTCTTCGCAACTCAATCGGATCAGAGACCCATTGCATCTGCTCGGATGGCTCTTTCGCCTAGATGCAGCACAAGATCTCTCCAAGTGAAACCTCCCAACTACTCCAATTGGAGAAATACTGGATTCAACAGCACCACAGCACAGCACCACAGCACCACCGGCAGCCCCCAGCGGCAATCAACATTTGCTTAAGAGTTGTTCAGCCTCGCATCTAGGTTATCCAGGTCGCTGACGGCCAGGTTGCCTGCTTCTACGACGATCTCCTCCACCCCAAGGACGTTTGGAAGCTCGTCTCCTCCACTCCCACGACGTTTGCCTGCTTCTACTATGCTGTCCCTCTGCAAGATGCATGATGCCCTCGGTGATGCCCTCTGTGCTGCTGCCGTCATCGGATAAGAGGTGTTCAGCGTCGGCCCTCCAACGTCTCATGCACTTGCTCCCCAAGATCGTTGTCACCTCCATACACTAGGAATGGACTGGGAGTATGCCCTGGCTGGCCTACAGGGCTGGGCATTCACCAAGAAGAAGAGGGCAAGGAAGATAGAACGGTTGGCGGCCACCATTTTGTAGTTGTACCAAGATTCGATTTTTTGTTCAGGGTATTCACCGAGATGGGGCAGAGGAAGGGGCCAACAGGCCAACCCCACAAGGGCCTCCGGCTCCTTCCACATGGTACACCACCATACCACAGATTCTAGCCAATGTCGCCCTAGACCACCTCACTTGCCCTTGTGAGGGCCACCGCTCTCTTCTGCCGGTGGCAAGGGTCACCTACTTCAGGAAGGCTAGGGCCAGTGGCGGAGGGAGGGGGCATCACCACCTTGGCCAGCGTGCAATTCTTCTTCTTCTCCCCCGCAGCCAGCTCCATGTCTACATTCCAAAAAGATCCAGAAGATCCGAAAAAAATTATCCGGATACGAAAGCATATTCTCCGGATTCGATCGGATCTGGATTCTGAAAGTCTTCATTCGGTTACAAAACTTTTGGATCCGATTCCAGATCAAATCTAGATCTAAAATTCTTGCATCCCTAATTGGTGCAATTTATAATTTGAAATTTTTACATGTTAATTTTGAGAAAAAAATATAAGCATTGAAAGCCACAAACATAATATGTTAGTAAATGTTGGAAGCAAGCAAGTTACATAACATTTATGTGATTTTTTTACTTCCAACTAAAAGCTTCAGTTGGAGCTTTTTAAACTGGAGAAAAATTGGATTATTCAAAGAGACCATCTTTTATAACATCCTAAAACTAATTATAATATCTATAATTTTTATACTATAAGAGAAAACCAAAACCGGCCAATTAAAAGTTACAGCAAACACATCCTTAATGTTGTAAGAAGCTAAAAACAACTTCCAACCGAAGGCCACGCTAACCACGTCCAAAGAGGATCTAACTGCTCTGCACCGACTCCATACCTGAGAAACTTCGTCCGGTCCACGGACACACTGACGCAGAACTAGCAACCCCACGGCTGCCCTAGACGTGATGAGGGGAGGGAAGAAATGCAGAGACGTTCCAAAGAAATGTGACAAAGACGACTGGGGAAGAAAGAAATGCAGACTGTTCCAAAGACGATGACCATTTAAATCAGCAAGGAATATAGAGGATTAAGCTACGCCTGGCAACTCAAATTTCAGACACACCAAAGATAAGTATGAAATTAAGTCTGCAAATTAAGCTTATGATCACTCTAAATCCAGCATGCAAAAAATATGATAAGTAACAAATAACCAGTGATAAGAACCTGGATGCAAAAGAGAAGAAGAATTATGATATGAAGAGTTAGCTCGTTAAAACACCACACAGCAAGATAGTTCAGTATAAATCAAAACTTCAACTAACAGAAGACGCATGAAGAGGAAACCAACCGCCTGCGCTCATATAGAAGAGCCTGCCACTAGAACCTACATAGCTTGGAAATCTTTCAACAAAAAAGAACCAAAATAAGGTTGCAACACACTGTCAGACAAAAAACGCACAGCAGGTCCGGCGGAAAACAACTCCATAAAAAACTAAATTGCCCAAAGACGATGTTGGTGGCCAAGGTACTCGAATGCAATCTCTCCGGGGTGGGTAAAACGATGGGGATCACGAGACAAGACCATCGTTCAATGACAGGCCAGCCAGTTGGTCAGTTGGCGCACTGGGCTGCTGCTGGGCAACACTCCTGAGGACCTCCATAGCTTCAGCAACCTTGGCTTTCAATGCTTCTGGAGATTCCAACAAGTGCAGGACCTCAGTCTGGTCCATCTCGAGAAGCATCCCAGTAACTTTAGCCGCAGCTTCATGTTCCAGCTGCTCTACAAGAGGGTAAAGAGACTCACCCAGCATCTGCATCAAAGGTTGATAGGAAAAACAAGAAGAAATTAATCTCTTCCAAAAAGAAAAGCTACAAACTTTGCAACAAAATATATATGATACAATCCCTTGCAAGATGAAATGCGTCCAGGGGGTTCCTATGGCCACGCACTGAGACCCACATAATGGAGAATCATCTTTGTCCTATGAATGAGCCTAACTATGTAAATGTTGACTCGTGTTTATGAGACCTCGTCCCACTGTAAATATATCATGATACAAACAGTCTGGAAAAAAAAAGACACGTGCGGGATTTCTACAGTGTGTAATCATAACATGCAGAATGAAAGCATCTTTGTTCCACAGAGTCGACCTATGAGCAACTAATACATCTATATAATGTGCATATTTGATTCAAGTGAGTCCATGAAATCTATAATGAATTGGGTTGGGTATGATGGAAAGAAAAACATAAAGCAACTGGCAACTTAAAGGTAGCATACCGTCCTCTGCTGTTCAGGAGTTGCATTTGCAAGTGCTGAGGCAAGGGCCCCAATTGGAATAGGATGCGACATTCCAGCATCTCTTACCGGGAAGCCGCCCATATCATATGGAACAGAAAGCATGCCTCCACCAACAGCTGGCATGGGAACTTCAGGCATGTTACGGCCTGGTGAGTAGCGGTAGACTCGTCCCCTTGGAACCATCTGTCACATATTGGCAAGTAAAATTTAAAGCCAAAGAATATAATAAGTGGAAATGACAGAAGGACAAAAGATTAACCTGGTCAAAGCCAGAGAAGGACACCTGCTGTTGAAGCATAGGCACAGGTTGCTGTGCTTGTTGCCCAGGGCCTCCCCCAGCACGTCTGCCCCCAGGACGTTGCGCCTGCTGGCCTTGTTGGACTAACGGAACAAAGAAGTTTGGCATTGGAGGCCCTCCAGGCCGCATCCCAGGAACAAGCTGTTGCTGGTAGCCAAAACCCTTCATGGAGGAGCATTATTAGTTATGATATCTTTACAGAAGAATAGATGAACCAATTTATGGATAGTGAACCATTGACAAAAGACAATGGATACAAAGCTTCTTGGTTGATAGTTTGATACATTATGGAAAATTTGTACAGCATTGTCTTCTCATCTTACACTGTAAAAGTTTGGGAGACAAGGGTTCTTGTATGATACGTTATGGAAAATTGCAAAAAGCAGCCTGAAATACATTATGTTAGACGAGAGACAGAAAGGTAAGCACAATGCAGGAGTTCAATCCCTTGTGAGCAAAATGAGAACCCTGGATCTGATGCTGTATGCCAAGCGTTCTATTCAGCATCAAAGAAATACAGACTCACTGACATACACAGAAGAATACAAACTCACTGACATACACAGAAGATATCCAGACTTCTCTAAGACAAGTAGTTGCTGCATAAAAACACGTAAAGTGTGATGAGAGATACCTGTGGAGGAATAAGGGCAGGAGGACCTTGACCATAAAAGATTTGCTGTCCAAGGCCAGGCCCACCAGGGGGGTACATTGGTACACGGGGAGCAACAGACGGTGGCATCGTGACAGGCCGCATATGGGAAAATTGAGCCTAGACAAATCAGGAATATTGTTCAGCTCAGCATACCAACATGTAAATAAGATCAAGTTCTATCCAAGGAAAACATGTCAAAAAAAGTTTCCAAAGATGTAGATGATTAATATGACAAATAATAAGCAGATGAAAACAAATTATAACTATGAAAGCAACATCAAATAGGAAATACAAAACTAAGACATTTCTGCCATCTGACAGGCAGTCAAAACCCAAAGAAGGAATACAAGTACGATTCAAAGGCTGAGTTTCATTTTAACAAAAAACGTACGTTTAGATAGCAACCACCTACATTCACACAACATCAAATAGGAAATACAGAACTAAGACATTTCTGCCATCTGACAGGCAGTCAAAACCCAAAGAAGGAATACAGGTATGATTCAAAGGCTGAGTTTCATTTTAACAAAAAACGTACGTTTAGATAGCAACCATGTATATTCACAAAAGTAGCCCATAAACTACATCAAAAGCCCATAAAGACAATGCCCAATACGGGGAGGGGCAAACTAAAACAACACAGCTCCTCAAAGTAACTTCCTCATTTGCAGACACATTCTAGACAGCCTCAATGAAACTAAGTCTGGAATATACCTTTAATCCTATTGCGCAGTGAATTAAAAGCATTGGGTGTGGCAGCCATTTTCCAGCGATCTGGAGCATTATCCCATTCATTTCAGGTTGGCTAAATGAATCCTGTCCACCCCTGCAACCTATCTAATGCTACCCTTGCAGTTAAACCTAGAAACGTCCCATCCTTTATTACTATCTCAAAACATTTTATTTTAGGCCTTCCTCACATTCCTTCGCCAACCTCCACTTGAATTTGATCACATCTTCTCACTGGTGCTGAACATAGGGGATGCTGCACATAACCAAACCATCTAGCCTATTTTTCTGAAGCTTAGGGCCAACTGGAGCTATACCTAAGTCCACATACAAGCTCATTCAAGTCTTATCCCTTCTAGTCTTATCCACTCCTGTGACCCAGAGATGGAATACCCATAATTAAGATAGAATTGAAATATTGTACCAGTTTTAACAATGTTTATTCATTTATGTTGAAATTCAACATTACAGACTGAAATTAACATTCATTCCTACTACAAAATGCAATTAAATCAATGCTTTTTGATGAGCAACAGGGGGCTAAGTTCTAGTTTTTTTGTGGCAGATAGAATGTTCAAATGTTCCTAGCCAGTTTACGTGTATTACATCCTGGTTCCTTTTTCAAGAAGGTGAGATGTACGTCCAATTTTATAATAATTGAAGGATATAGGACCCTCCTTAGTCTTCCTTTGACTGACAGTGGTGGTACGTGGGAAGCTCCCACAGAGAGATACAATCAGGACCACTTTCTAGTGTCACTTATGTGCATTTCTTCACAAACAAAATACACAAAATTTCAACCAGAAAAAAACTACCTGAAGCCTCGCCCTTCTGTCTTCTTTACGCTGCGCCAGGGCCACATAAAGGGGCTTGTTTGCAATCATTTTCCCATTCATTTCTGCCATCTGCAGGAAGAAACTAAAGTTGTCAGTCAGATTTGTCATATCACAAACAACTAGTGCAAAGCTAATACTTACAGCTCGGTTAGCTTCTTCGGGTGTAGAGAAAGCAACAAAACCAGATCCTCTACTTATTCCACTGGGATCCCGCATGACCTGTATGTAACAATTCAAGCAAATTAGCTATCTTTTAGACTTAGCACTGGATATACTGAAGTATTCTATTTTCAAACAACAAAATAAGAACCTTGGAGGATGTAATTGTGCCATATGCAGAGAACAGCTCCTTCAGTTTTTCATCATCAACACTATCATCCAAGTTTTTCAAGTACAAGTTAACCCCTTGATACTTGTCAACTGCTTCCTTTATGTTCTGCTCAAATCTTGTTTTCAGCTCTAACTCCCTCTCAGATTTCTTTTGTGCCTTTCCGACATACCACTCCTTTTCATCAAATTTCTTCCCATTAAGCCCTTCAACCGCTCGAGCAGCATCATCTGCATTCTCAAAATTAACAAAGCCAAAGCACTTTGATTTTCCATCCCCTTCCCTCATAACTATGACACTCGTAATATTTCCATATTCGCCAAATTTTTTCTTAAGATCCTCTTCCGTGGTGGACTCTGAGAGATTTTTTACATAAACATTGTTGAACTTTGTTTTGTTCACAGCATTCTCTCTTTCCTGCTTACGAAGAAAAGGACCTACATAAACTTGTTTATCATTTAGAAGCATGCCATTAAGCTTGTTAATAGCATTTTGTGCTGCCTCTTCCTGGTCAAACTGCACAAATCCATAGCCTTTTGACTGGCCAGATGGATCTGTTGCAATCTTGCAAGAAAGAATATTTCCAAATACAGAAAAAGTATCATACAGTGCTTTGTTGTCTATTGCTTTGTCCAGATTCTGCCAAAAAAGAGAGAGTAATTGAAGCAACAGTCAATGACAACAGGCAAAACTAGAGCAAAAACAAATCCAAAAGCCATATGAAAGATAGAAACTGTACCTTAATAAATATGTTCGCAGCACCACTTTTGCGGGCAGTAGGGTCACGGTTGGAGTACATTACCCGAATGGCCTTGCCATTAAGGGGAGTAAAATTCAGCATATCCAATGCCCGTGCAGCTGCCAGTAAGAAATAACAGCTCAGTAGCACGCAAAGCACTTTATTAATGGAACTATGAATATGCCTATTGAGCCATTGCAGGATAACAGGCCAAATGGAGTTGATGGGAAAAAAACCATGAGTGAATGGCCTTAAATACTTTGATCTTCCAAAATCCAAAGCCAGCAGATACAAGTAGATTAGAAAAGAGCATAGTCCATATCAAAAAGAGAAAAAAAAAATGTAATAGAAAGAGTCTCTATCTCTGAATTCATGTATTAGTTCATCAATATAGAAAACTGGATAAAACCAATGATCAAAACTTGATACGAGATCTGATCCCCATGATTCTTGGATCAATTTTCTCAACATCCTTATTCTACAGTGCAATGAAAATAAACTGACGAAGAACTGAAGTACATATGAGAAGGATGACATATAGCAAATAAAATAATAGCAAATAATCAACAGCAATGAAAACAAACTGTATACTTTTTTGCATATGTCATTCACAACACTATGCATTATGCTCAGTAAATGAAATGGTCATCAGTTAATGAGAAAATCAAAGATAAAGGGATGTCACTTTTAGGGAAGTCAATGTAAAATAGATATCACTTTAGGGAAGTCAATGTAACATGAAATAGATAGTGTGATGCTGAAGCATTCAATATTCTTTACTGTAGAGCATAAATATGCACATTTTAAAACATAAATAAGGTACATTTGCAACTGCACTTGTCGCATATTACAATATCTCTCCTAGGAAGGGTACATATGCAAAAAACCCAAAGCAACATCTACAAGTTCTGAGGCCTTGAGCTTGAAGATTCTTGAAACTAAAATAGCTTCCTCAAGGAGAAAGGGATGGTTATGTCAACATTGCATGGTTTTCTTTATAAACTAAAAGCAAGGAAGGATGAGCGGGGCTCTGGCATGGGACTGACTGGCCCTGGGCCAACCCAAGTCGGGTGACCAGTCTGATCTGGACCAACCAAGTCATATTTATAGTTCAAATTATTAAAGTTTATTTATGTATATGCATAATTGCACAAGGCCTTTTATATAACTTTAAACCCACCTGCAACACACTTGCCCCCTTCTCAATCCCAATTCCATCAAGCAGTGCTGCCGTGACAGAAGAAGAATAAGAGGCAGTGGCCTCAACACTGGCATGTGGCAGCTACAGCAGCAATGTTGCATGGCAGTGATGGCAGCAGCATCGACGCCCATGCATGGTTCGCAAGAG
This sequence comes from Zantedeschia hybrid cultivar, assembly GCA_030544215.1. NCBI lineage: Eukaryota > Viridiplantae > Streptophyta > Magnoliopsida > Alismatales > Araceae > Zantedeschia > Zantedeschia hybrid cultivar. The sequence continues at coordinate 3,712,756 of JARZZO010000013.1, read as the reverse complement.
TTCTCATTTGGATTGGAATCTAGCCCAGGGAAAATTCAACCAAATCGACCTGGAACTGGGCTGAACTGACAAGGATCAGCCAGTCCCGCCCCATCAAACTTTGGTTAGTTGAATTTTTCCTATTTTTGTCTTTTCTGAATTTTTATGATTTTATTGAACTTTCTTAATTTTTAAAAATTAATATTAAGTCAATCTGATGGTTGACTTGCTCCCTTTTGGATCAGCCAATCCCAATCGGGGCCTGCCGAGCCAAGGTCCAGATCTGAATCATCTGATTCTGCATTGCACCCATAGTTGAGGAGCCCATGGGTAGAGAGGCAAGAGGGTTACGATGAGGTGGGACTTTAAAGGTGGGAAGGAGGTGAGGACCAAAAGCCTCAGTTGTGTGTGTGTGTATGTTTGGGAGGGGGGGTTGTTAGGGTGGGTCAGCCGGGATTGACTGATCCAAGGCCGATCCTTAATGGATCCTAACCAATCCTAACTTAATGGGCTTCAGTTGCAGAGAGCATGGGTTGGGTTGGTACCAATTCATCCTTCAATAAATAAAAAATCCTAGGTTCCGCTACTTAGGTTCAAGATTGCAATGTCATACCACTGCAGCATAATATTGCATACAAATTCCAAGAAGCCATGCAAGCAAGACATGTTTCACAGACAAGTGAGACAAAAGCACCATATATTCAGTATGAAAGAAACTCCAAAGAAATCACAAAACATCACCAACTTTAAGGGAGTTAAAACCTAAACATGGCAAACTGCAATGCGAGCATAAATAATCAATCATTTCTTGTTTCAAACTGAGTAGAATGTGAATAAAGGCTGAACTGGAGGGTAGATTGGTGGATCGGAAAGACAAAAGTCTCACATCTAGTCTGCTGCAGATGACACATTTATTATCTTGGAAGGAGGTGCTACTCAAGCAGATGAGTTGTTCTTTATTGTGAAGAGCTATGATCATCTGCCTGAGAATCTTTGTGAAAAGAGCTGTGATATTGGGGCAAATGTGGAGGTGGAAGAAGTAATTTTTGTGTATCTTTAATGAACATAACACTGATAAGTCCCCAATTAAATTCTTGGTAGGCCTTAAACTACAGGCAATTGAAATTGGTTGATTGGAACTATCTGTTACAGATGTTGCAGAACAGACTGAAGATGAAACTGATTTTGGACGACATAATCAAAATTGACAATTCAGTGCCACCAAGTTTTCCTCCATTATCTCCTTTCCAGAGAGATTATAAAATGGGCATGCCCTAGGAGGATATAATGGGAATACAAAGCAGTTGTTCCTTGTTAAGAGGAAAGATGCATCAAGGCCCAGTTAAGGCAAGGAAGTAGGTAATTTGGATCTTCATAAAAGGAATATTGCAATCCTCAGAACATGGATTCAGACACTGTCAGCTGACTGAACCATCTCAGAAGACACGAATTGAGGTGGGACTGTAGATGACTACTTCACAAGGATCATTGATTACTTGAAGTATGCTTTGAGACTTTCCTCACTAGATACTTCTCTGTTGCCGTCAACAAACGGGTTCTAACTGCAAATTCCTACAATATGATAGGGACATTATATGTATGCCTATATTGAGGAGAAACCTAAAAGATAGATGACAGAACTCAAAAACTTCAACCATTGGGAAGGACATTCATCAGACCTAAAGGCAGAGACTCAATTAGGGATAATGGAGGTCAATTTTCTGTCAAGACTCTTTTTGATGAAATTTGTGTCAGGAACTGAATGTTCAATAAGTTCATGGAAATTTGGAAGGTCAAATTGCCTCAAAGTTCCAGCATCCATGTGCTTAGTGTATGCTAAGAGAATTGTCACAAGGGTAGCTGGAAGTAAACAATGTCAATAGAAGGAATTGTGAATTCTGTGAGCCATCAGATGAAGCAACTGATCATCTAATTCTTTGCTTCCCTTCGAGCAGGAATGTACAAAAAAAATTGAGGGAAATTGCCCCATTGTTTCCGACATTCAATTCCATTGAGGAAATGTAGCTCTTTATTCATGATGGCCATGCTGGATCCAGAAAAAACACTGAACAAAGTTTGATGCGATTAGACATGCTGTCTCCTGGAATATCTTGTTTGGGATAAATGAAAAGATATTTAAGAAAAGTGAGTATGCGAAGATTTGCATCAGAGCCATCGCACATTATTGCCACAAATTTCATGAAAGGTTAGACACCAAATGATCCAATTACCCTTGAGGTTCCACCTTCACTCCATAAACAGCATATCCACACAATGTCAGGAACGCATTCACAATGAATTTTGTTAATAGCCTCCTGCAAAACTTCCTAAGCAAAAGAACTGCCTATTAACAAGTGATGCAGGTGTTGTCCTCTCCATATAAACAGCAATCATGTTATTTATCCTTTAAGAAACAAACAAGACTTTCACATGAAGAGTCTTCGATGGGAGATTCTCCAAATGAGGATCTTCACTTTCAATGAGCTTTAAGGGAGCCAGACACGGGTAGCTAAATAGTGGCAGGTCACACAATCTGCAAAAAAGTCTTATATATAACCTCCCATCATTCTCCCACCTCCATCTTCGCCCCCATCCTTGTCATTATTTCTAATAAGAAGAATTTCAAAAAAATGAAGGCCACAAAGAATGACGTAGAGCCATCACCTATAGTGGTCATTGTCCCATTAATTATAAAACTTCGAAGGTGAAACAAGAGATAACAAATTGTTTATGACTAAAGCTAATTGTAGATCCGTTTTCAGCACAACAATAGAAAAAAATAAAACCTAAAAGGAGTTCACAAGTTCAATTGACAGTAGATTTGTGCATTTGGTCACTACAAAATAGGAATATTACTCATCAAGACACCTCCCATAACCAAACACTGATTAATGATAATTCCTGGGCAATCTGAAAAGGGCTTTACATGTTGAAATTTTCATCATGCAAAAAAGGGGCTTTTTTAACAACAAACAACTTAAATTTGATTTGAAGCCTTCTCCTCACATTTGGAAGGCCTTCGCTCAAACGAACATTATTTCCTTCAGAGCTAACATTGCCCTAAAAAGGACATTTGTGCATAACTGAAAACTGATAGCCAACTAATTTTCTCATTCTAAGGAGGAGGAATGGAGAATATCCTTTTACTTTCAACAATGAGGAATGAGAAGGAATTTCTAGGAATGGATGCCAAAGATAGCCATAATACTTTTCACACAAAAACAATTGAGAGAACGTCATTTCATTCCCGTTCTAGAAGCAAAACAAAAGGTGGCATTCCTTGCAGTGACCAATAAATAAAATAAGTCACACTTTGGTGGAGATGGCATAAGCAAAATGCCATTTTCTCCAACTAAATGGGCAACAGCACTGCAATCGCCCAATTCGCTTTCAAAAATTCAAAAGATAAAATCTGATGGCATATTGGTTTCACTTAAGTGAAGATGGCATAAGCAAAACTGGCATCATCACAGAAGACATTCCAAATTGACCATTTCACTTTAAGAACCTCAAATGACAAAATCAAATAATGCTAATGGACAATCGCACAGACGCTTTCTTCAAATTGTAACTAGCTACCACGGTACCACCATGGATCATCAAAAACATCCCTTAACTGTAACTTCGTCCTTCTGCTGGGTCAGAAAAATGAAAACATTCTCCTGTCACACTAGAAATGCTCATTTGTAAAATATTTCCACATCTAATAGTCCCTCTAAATTATTTAAACATTGGAAAAAAAGAAGCAATCCAGAAACCAAAAGGCGTGCAACTCCGTAAAGAATTAAGATTTACATAAGAACCTCAAATTGAAAAAAAGAGAATGGAACTAAAAACATGAAAAAAATACTTCTTCCCGCGCAGCTGACTGGATCCGATAATGATGCAGCATGATTAAAAAATAAACAATAATAGAGCAGAATGACATGGGCAGCCAATCACATTACCTAAAAAAGAGAAAATAAAACATCAAAAAGGAGCATCATTTCGGGAGGGGCAATCAGCAAAGAAAACACCACTCACCATCCATGGGGTTGCTGTAGTTGACGTAGGCGTAGCCGAGGGATCGCCGTGAGGTGACGTCCCTGCACACCCGCACGGAGACCACCTGCCCCAGCTGGTTGAACAGGTCGTACAGCTGCGAGTCGGTGACGTTCATCTCAAGGTCCCCCACGTACAGCGACGTGGATTGGAACTGGCTCGCGGGCGCTCCGCCCCCGGCCGCTCCCGTCACAACCGCTCCCCCTGCAACCCCGTTAGCCCCCGTCATCGCCGCACCCTGTGGCTGCACCTGCACCTGCGACATCCCCACCCCTGCCTCACCAACAACTACAGATCAGCAAATCAAGCAAAAACAACACCAAAAACCCCGCCGGATCCGAAAGAGGCGCTCCTACTTCCTTCTTCCGGGATCTTCTTCTTTTTTTTCCTTTTTGGGGGTATTTCCCCGCTCCTTCCTCTGTTATTGGGATCAAAATCCGAAAAACCCTAGAACAGATCGAACAAGAACAACAGACACAATTCGGGACGATGATATCAACAAAACCCTTCTCTCTCTCCGGAAACAATCGATCGATCGGTACGATAAACGAGAACGAGGAATCTAATTAGGGTTTGTTCCTCTTCTGCTACGGATCTGGGGAAAATTTTTGGGATTTTTGCAGTAAAATCTAGGGGAAATTTTTCTTCTTTTTTTGGTTCTGAGGATAGGAGGAGGACGCTAGGGTTTCGGAGGGCAGCCTGCGAACTGACCACACCGGGCATCTGCTCCGGCCCTTCCGCTTAAATACTAGGAGTCCCCTCCGGCGGAAACCCTAGCTGGCGGGGTGGCTACGGCGGCCCACTCGATCTCTTCCGTCCGATGGTTGGTACTCAGATGACGTGCACCGCGTGATCTGTACGTCTCAGGGACGCGCGTGGATAAGGTTTGCAGCGTTTGGCGGGCAGATCCGAATTTTGTTGGGCCAACCAGGGAATCCCGTCGGGTTGGATCCCTCTTGGTCTTCTGACCGGTTGGGTTCATTATGACCATCCTGGCCACTCGTTCCACAGGCCCGTCGTCAGGTTCGGATGATGCCCACTCGACCACCACCACCAGCGTGCGGCCTGCAATTTACAAGTAGGGCTGGAAATGGAGTTGCTCGAGTTCGGCTCCAAAGTTTGACTTGGTTGAGTAAACGAGTCGAACTCAAGTCTGAGTTAGAGCTCGATTGATTAAACGAGCCGAGCCGAACTTAAGAGAGTTCAACTCGGTCGACTCACGAGCCGACTCGACAAAAAAAAAAATATATTTCATGTGCCACACAACCCAACAACATTAACGCTTCGTCTCACTCCAAAGCCCAACAACTGGCCAGAGGCCCAAGCCCACCAACATTACTCCCTCATCTTACCCGCTTGCATACATTATATAAAGTCCGTCCTAGTTTTCAAACTTCTGACACAGAACTAAACGTCCCTAACCAGCGCCATCCACTGCACGCTGCACTGCACGTAGGGCACTTGAGAGTTGAGGGGGACTTTTAGTCTTGTACCGGATAAAATCTTTACTCCTCTCCCTCTAGGCGCTTATAAATCAAACATGAGGCCCCATTTCAGTTGTTCCTCTAATCCCGTTTAATTGACGTACCCCTAAATAAAATTGGCGAGCTGACTTGGCTTGGCTCGAGTTTGATTTAATTTCATTTGAGTCCGAATTTGAGTTGAGTTTAGAACTCAAATCAAAGCTTAAAGTCAGTTTGGACTCGAAATATTTTTTGTCGAGTTAAATTTGAGTTGACCAAAGCTCGGAATCGGCTCGGTTCGATGCCACCCCTACTTAGTTACCGGTACCCCTTAGGCGTCCGTGCTATTGGGCCCCGCTTTCGTTGGGGGATGGTCCAAGTACGATTCCGGTAAACCCTCATCTTGACCTTGTTATAAGACATATGAGTTACTTCGGAACGAAAAGGACCGAGGATGTGGTTAAAAATGAGTTTAGTCTAGGTTAATCTTGTTGGGTTTTAATCCAATTAGTGGTCCACTTGTGTTTACTGGGCTGCACACTTGCACACTATTAGGCATCCAATTAATGGAATATGATTGGGCTTAACCCATTAGGCGTCCAATAAGGATCCTGTAATGGGTAGGATCCTGTTAGAAGTAAGAACGGGACTGGTCCCTCCTCTCTATAAAAGAAGCATGTGACTCCCCATTAGGTCATACGCATTAAGACGAATAGAGAGAGGAAACCAGTGGAGACAGTGCGTGGGTTTACACCGTCTTCCTGTCCGGAGTTCGTGCGTTCTTGTTCGAGGTCCGCTGCGCGTAGGGATCGACTCCGGCATCGTCTTCCTCTGCGTTAGGGATGGCTTCCGCTCCAGGTATTTCGAAAATCCCTAACAAATCCTCCTATTCTTCATCACAGAGTATGTGACTCTCAGTAAGTGTAGTTTTTTCCCTTTCAAAGGAGAGGTTTTGATTTTAAGTCCTACCTCAAGAACTGTGAGCCCATGTCAGTGTGCTCTTACAGGTGGCCAAGTCTGTGGAGAAAATCTTGCTCCTTATAGTAGAATCCTCGAATTTGGAATAATCGTCCCAAGAAGGTAGATACCACGGCTGTGCAAAAGAACTCCCTATTTAGAGAGAATTGTTGGATGCCTTTTGGACTATCTTCACTAAGAAGACGTTGTAAATATATGATAAAAAAAGATTTTTGCATATACATTTTTTGGAAATATGTTGTATTTTTATGTATACCCCAAACTCTCGCATATTCTTATCAACTGTTCTTGGAATCTCATTAAAATATTGTTAAATCAAACCTAAAGATTTTACATGTATATTCTTACATTTGTTAATAGTTTATATATACACTTCTAAATTCATTAAAAACTTTACATATATACCTTTGATCTTATCAGGATTTACGGAATCCTTTTAACATATTCGATTAGAATTCACATTATTTTGACAGAAGGACATAATTGAAACATTTTTGAGATTTTAAAGGTATTGATAATAATATGTGAGAGTTAGAGATACATATATAAATGTGATACATTTTAAGAATATATATATATTATATGTGCATCTAAAAAAAGTGCCAGTATTTTTTAATCTTCTCCTCCTCCTCCCCCAATGCACTGGTCCCAGGAAGCCTATTAACCTTTTTTGTGCACCCAAGTTCAGCTCACCACATGGGTGCTTTCCCGAGGTTTTTTATTTTTTTTTCTTGGTTTCCTCCCAGTTACGAGAAGAGTGGGGGTGGGTCAAGACCAACCAGGATAATGCTGCCAGGGGTATTTGTGTCCTCTGGCGGTTGGAGGTGGGACTTACCTCTGTTAATGTAGTCTCTGATCCAGTGGTCCATCTAACGATCACTACTGTTGAGGATAGTACTTGGTTCTTAGCTGCTGTCCATGCTAGCACTAACTATGTGAAGCGAAGAGAGGTGTGGGAGGAGTTATGGCAGACTGTTGATCTGTTGGGGAATGTACTCATCTTAGAAGACTTAACTGTATCCTAGCTCAGGAAGACAAAAGAGGAGGGAAGCCATTCAGAACTTATCCAGGAGTGAAGGAGTTGTAGGATTTTGTGCTCTCGACGGGGCTGCAAGACTCGGGGTTCCAAGGGCCAATCCTTCACTTGGTGCAACAATAGGGCCGGTGCTGCCAGAATCCTTGAAAGGATAGACAGAGGACTCTGCACTAACACTTGGAGAGCTCGATTTTCGGAAGCTTGGATTCAACACCTACCTAGGATTGCTTTCGACCACTCCCCCCTGCTGCTATCCCTTCACAAGGCTGTGATCAGGCCAGGCCCGACCCCCTTTAGATTTGAAAGGCAGTGGACTCTGAACTCTGAAGCTGAAAGAATCATCAGGGAAAATTGGAATATAGACTTTTCAGGAGGCATTGCACACAGAATCTCATTGAAGTTCTCTTGAACCAAAGCTGATCTCAGAGATTGGAACAAATATAATCTAGGTAACTTATCCTTCAAAATCAAGCAGCTGAAAGAGGATATTGATGACCTGCAAAGAACCGAAAGTCTACTGGGACTTTGTTGTAAACGGCACAAACATGTGCAGAATGGAGGAGATTCGTTAGAAACAAAAAGCACAAGTTACTTGGCTTTATGAGGGTAATAACAACACAATTTTTTTTTTTAAAACATCTGTCCTTCCACTGATTAGAAGAAACAGGAACAGGATTCTACAAGTCCGAGATGCCCAAGGAGTTGATCACAATAATCACAAGGATATTGCAAAAGCTTTTGAATCTGAATTCCTTGCCAGATGGTCTTCCGACCCTCTCACCTCCAAGTTAGTTCATCAAGGCCTTCCTTTGAAAAGATTATCAAATGAGCAAGTAGCCATGTTGTTGCAAAAAGATGTCACTGTTGAGGAGATTGAAGATGTAATCCGTAAACTTCCAATGGATAAATCGCCAGGTCCGGATGGATTCACGGGGGCTTTCTACAAGCACTATTGGCATATTATCAAGGGAGACATCATCGAAATAATCTCTAATTTCTTCACCTTTGGTGCTCTACCTGATTCCTTCGAGCGTACTTTTGTTGCGTTGATGCCCAAAGTAAAAAAATCCTAAAGTAGTCAGAGACAACAAGCCAATCAGCATTTGTAATGAGCTAGCTATACAAGATTACTGCAAGGATTCTTGTTGCTAGACTAAGACCATTGTTACTTGGGATAATCTCACTTGAGCAATCTGCTTTTGTCTGTGGGAGATCCATTACCGACAACATTCTTCTAGTCCAGGAGTCTCTAACTGAAGCGTAGGAAAAGAGGGCTCATGGCAATCAAATTAGATATGGAGCAAGCATTTGATAGGCTTGAATAAGATGAATTTTGGGTTCAAATGGATTCATTGGATCAGGATGTGCATTCAATCTCCAAAGTTCGCTGTCCTTACAAATGGAGTACCAGGAGATTGGTTCAAATCTTCAAGAGGCATCAGGTAGGGTGATGCATTATCGTCGTACCTGTTTATTTTCTCAACTCAAGTTATGTCTGCTACCTTACAAGTAGCCTCCTTGCAGAGCCTCATCCAGGGGTATAAGGAAAACTTAGCAGCACCGTTTGTGAGCCACCTTCTCTTTGTAGATGATGTCCTAATCCTCTCTAGAGAAAAGTGTCAAAGATGCAAAATATTTGAAAATTGCACTTGATAGTTACTGCTTTAGTAGTGGGCAGAAAATTAATCAGAGGAAATCCTCTGTTATATTGAGCCCAGGTGTGCAGCCTAACCTAGCAAATAAAATCACTTCGAAGCTTGGCTTCCGAAGGAAATCAAATCTGGGCACTTACCTAGGAGTTCCAATCAATGGCCATTGTACAGCAGCCAACTCAGATTAAATCTTGAGCAGAAAATGCACAAGCTTTCAAGTTGGAAAGGAACTCCTTATCTCTTGTTGGAAGGCTTATATTACTTAACCACAGTCTGAATGCTATTCCAAACTATTGGGCTGTAGTCTCATGGTTTCCCAGTGCCACCACCCAGTGAATGCAGAAGATTGGTAGAGATTTTTTGTGGGAAAGAGGCAAAGACAAAAAAGGGATTCATCTAAAGGAATGGGAGACCATTCGAGTAACAAGAGCTCTAGAGGATTGAGGGTCAAAAAAAATTCGGGAAATGAACTAGGCTGCTTTACTGAAGGCTATCGGTGACTTACTGTAAAATAGGAATTCCTTGTTGATGCTTTCAAAGCGAAATATTTTCATGCAAGTGTTCTTGCTGCCTCCATACATTCGAAGAAGAAGTCTGTCCTGTGCAAACATAATTTGAAACTTTTGTTTCATTTTACAGTGTTTTCAGTTGTTTAGAATGATGTATAACAACGTAAATCAAAATCTTGTCTGGGTTTTATTTGCCCACTTGACAGCCCAATTCTCTTGTTTTGGTTTACAGTAAAGATCTACTATAAACCAAAACAAGAAGATTGAAATATTTATCTTGTTTTGTTTTACAAACAACCAAATAAATATTCTCTGATTCTAAAACGAGAAAATTTCACTTGTTTTAAAACCGACGATTTTGAAACTGATGATTTACAAAATTTTACATTAAAACAAACAACCTTTTAGAGGATCTCATTGCAATGCCTAATCGTCCCATTCCAAGTTTTGGATTGTTCTCATGCTCTTCTCACTCAGCACCACCAAAGCCTTCTCTCCTGTCTCGCTGGCTGAGTGGAAAACGAGTATTGCCAAATGTTGTCTGCATTTTTTTTTGACATCTTTATTAATTAACAAGTTTGTTCGTATCAAATCTTATGAGAAGTCGAGAACATATGAAGTTGGGTTATACAAAAGTTGATTTATTGAAGTTTAACTCTATGTATTTGAGGGTATGGTAGCTGTTATGGCATTTTAAATGCATTGTAACCCGATTTGAATTATCGGGTTCATTTCCGAAAGCACTTTGATTACTTTCTGAGGGTTTCTTGAGCACATATAACCAAACTCAACCTTTTAGTGTGGGTTACTTAGTAACCAAACTCAATCTTTTAGTGTGGATTACTTAGTTTCGGTGTTGCATGCTACCAATTATTGCTATTTCATTTTGAATTGTTGGTGATCTATTCAATTTTCTATTTATAACCTGCAGAATTAGTAGTCATAATTCTCATTTTTTATTCAGTTCAATTTAAGAGCTCAACCTCACGCTCAACTTACATCCTTGATTCATAAGGGAACTTCCCTCCCCACCTCAGGATTGTGTTTTTTAATAACTTTGGGCAATATTACCATAGTTACATTGAATTTTAAGACTAATAAAAATTTGAATGGATGTTTTATTCTCTCTCTCTCAGCAATTCTCTTGATTTTTCACATAACTAGACAGAAGTGTATAAATAATTGAAAATATATTTTTTGTCAAAGAATTCAAATGTTATGGAGAAATATCTCTGTTTTCTATGGTGGTTGAATTATTCATGAATTATATATACACATTCTACATATTTTTATATTTTCATAAAAATAGAAAAATACTAATGAATAAAAGTAATATTTTAAATATAAAAAAATAATTTTAAATGTCTAACAATTATTTTATGTACACACTCCAATTTTTCAATCGTATCTAATTACTGCAGAACAAAATCTAATAAGAATGTTTTTCAAAGTGAATACTTGCATTTGCCGAATTGCTGAGTATAATCCCTCTCTACTATCATGACTAAGAGATTACATAATCATTATTAATTAATTTTAAATTCTTATGCTAATAAAAAAAGTTGAAAGCCTTTTATTGGGTCTCTGCCTCTATCATTTGTTTGTCCGCCTGTTGGGGTATTGAAACCACTCACATTCCTTGTGTTAAACATTATTTCACAAGTTAGAAAAGAGTATATATAAAATAGCTTGCCTTAAAACATGTAATCCAAGTTATTTTTGCTTTAAATTTGTTCACTTACTGAGTTGGATTTTTTAAATCCATTTAACATAGGTATGCTACCCATTATTGTTAGTTGTTATTTATTAATTTTTATGCTTCTTTCTTCTCCAAATTTTTATTGTTAAATGTGAGTAGATTAGCCTACTATAATCTTGTTTAGATGTGAGTTAACAAAGAGAGACAGAAACACATAATTTATTACAGCCCTGTTTATGGTAATCGTATTTTTTATAAATTAATATTTAGTTGTTCTGTACAAATATAATTGAGTTCAGTTTATGATAAACTTGAGAGGAATCTCAAGCATAATTAATTATAATGAGGTTTATGCAAAGAAATGTGTTTATGGGAAGGTTTTTGGTTTTTGATAAAACTCAAATGAATTTATATTAAACTTATTTTTAACTATTCGAAGTAATATTATTATAAAAATAAGTTTATAATAATGTACATATCTATGACTTGCATCCAAATAGACCTTATATGATTGGCTTAGTTAGTCATAAAAAGAATTGGTTACATTAATATTTCACTTTAATTTTCAACTTTTAATTCAAAACCTAATTTAGAAATAAATAAATTTGAAAACCATGTAATATTGTAAATTTTGTTTTTCAGACTTTACTTAAAAGCATCTCTAACTTACTTTTTAATTTGTATAAAATTTCTTATAATACTTTTTAACTTTTGAATTTTTTTATGCCACCTCTATACTTTGTGTGTGGTCTCCGGAGAAACACCCTCCGACAGTCAAGTTAGTAGCTAGGTGACATGGCAGAATGTAAGCAGATAGATTATGGAGAGTAGACTTACTTTTATTTAACATGCTCGGATCCCTCTTTTGAAGCTTCTGATATGGAATTGTTCCTAGGTCCCATGGCTGTCCTGCATCTCCTTACCATATTGCATGGGTAAGAAAGCTTAATGGGTAGAACAGGCCTACTGCCTCCAGGCCTTGGCTAATGAAGAGATCTTCTTTAGGCTGTGTTTGTCCCTGATCGGTCTAGCCCAAGAAGGGGAGTTAGGGGTCTTCTAGTTTTAAATTGTAATTTTCCATTAATTTATTATTTTAAGCATTTGTTTGAGGCATACATTACAATTGAACTTTTCATATATATATATTTATATATATATTTTTTAAATAATAGAGAACAAGCGGATATTTCCATTTTATTTCTCGAAAGCACTTTATAATGAATAAACTGAAGAACCATGTAACATACTTAAATAAGAACTAATGATTTTAATATAATAGAATTATACTTTCAGATAGGCTTAGTTCTTCCCACAGTCAATTCTTTTTTCATATTCATTTGCAGTAAAAATTAACAATTTTATTTAGCATGTGAACTATATTTTCACATCTACTCTTCTAATTCCATCCATGTAAATAGTGAAATTTTCTTGAATTGATTTTATTATTTAAATCAAATAAATTCTCTTTTCATTAACTAGTCTATAGAAAGGTCCTAATAATCATGCCTATTTTCATTCATCCTTGTCCACTAAAGAGTCTATCGAATGATTGCTAATTAGCATATCTTTTGAGCATTATTCGCTAATTAGCATATTGATAATAGCATTTGAGCAGCTGATGAGAAATTATTTTAATTATTTGAGATGGAAGAAAAGGGAGGTAATAGCATGGACGTTTTCCAGATTTTTGAGCAAATGCAATGAAGTAAATGAGAGCGAGTACAATGATGTGTAATCTATCTTTAAATTTTAATCTACTTTAACCTGATACCATGTCTGGCTGTCCAAGTTTTATTTAGTTTCCATGTATACTTAGCTTTGAACTAACTTGGAGCTACAATAACTTGATGAGCTTGTTGTCTTCTGCTACTCGGTTCCACACACTTTGTTGTTCGTGCATTTTCAAGTTCTTCCCACACCTCTTAAGGATAGAGTAGTTGTTTAACTATTCATGCATTGATCAGTATGAAATCTCATGACATTAAAAGTTTTTAATTTTTGCTATAATTGTTATAATATCTTATACCGTTAAAGTCCATTAGTAATTTTAGTTAACTTAATTGATCTCGATTAGGTAAACTGTGAAAGCCCATTATCATAAGTTAAACACTATCCATGGATACATAGGACGTTGTCCTAGTATTATGTAGATATTTCTCCATATAAAACTCCAATCAAACAAAACTTACATGCATTGGAAAGAGAACTTAAAGATTTAAATCATCGTAGACTATCACTTTTTCTAATTCATATATTTCGGAGGTCAAATTTGTAAAACTTCAGATGAGTAGTAGGAAAACACGAATTGGTCCTAATCTTAATAGGATTTGAGCTAGAAAACAAGGAAAAGTGCAATTACAGGACACAACTGTTGAGCTAAGATTTTTCTATACTTGTCAATCTCCACGTTTTAGTGATAATACACTCTAAAAATTTCATATATCATAACTTTCAAGAAAATTCTTTCTAAAATTATACTTAAAAGTTTTTCAGTGATAGTTTCTTTCCTTTAGATAAGCTATAAATTTAATCGATTATCTGCTAAGTGGTTAGTCTGGGACTTGGTCATTTTTCAATGAATTACTTGATCATTTTGATTAATAGAGTACTAAGAAATCGATTAACTTTCTATCGCTAATCGATTACGGTGTTTCATTTTTAGGTCTGTTGAGACTCGAAATCAATTAGTAGAACGCTTTCTTTCATAGTGTTAATCACTAGCTAACCGATTTAGAATCACTCTACGAATCACTAGTAGATAATCAATTATCTTTATTGATTATCTATTCTATCGGATTTATGTTTATTAATCGATTATTCCCTTCATCGATTATATCTAAAGTTGAAAGCTTTAATTGATTTATTTTCCGATGAAGAGTTTTGATTATCAGTTATTTAACCGTCCCTTATTAATCGATTATCCTACTCATTATCTTTACGATTACCATTTAAGCTGAGTAATCGATTAACAATATCATAATCGATCTTCGGCCTCGAAATCGATCAACATCGTCGTAATCGATCTTTGGATTCATAATCGATTGACAACGTCGTAATCAATCTTCCGCCGTGCATTATGTGACTTCCAATTAAGTGATATAGTTAATCGATTAACTATCTTCTGATTACTTATAGATTGTGGTTAGCTTTTTACCAAGCTTATTATAATACCTTTATTAAATACAATCTTATATGCATGCTAAGCTTTTTCTCTGCACTATCGCATGACATACCTACCATATGATAGACCTACTACTGCACTCTGTCTGAGGTGCTTTTTGCAGATCTCACCTATCCTCTGGTTGGTCAACCAAATGGAAACTTTCCATTGTTGATTTTACACAACATTGTGGAACACCAGATTTAGAAATAGATAGTGACCACTCTTACATGTTTTCAAGAATAAAAAGACATGCTATACTCTCAATTAGACTGAAGTGTTTAATGTTAAGACTTGCGAAAATTAACGTTAGACTCATGAAGGCAGCCGCTATTTTGAAAGATGTCAACTGGATTTCAAGAAGTGACTAAATTCAAATCTACTATTTAAATAAGAGTGCTTAACATCCATGATATATAGACAAGAGAATAGAGCAAGAGGAACATAGAGATCTCTAGTCGGGATAGATAGTGGAGCAACTAGAAAACTGAGAGTCATCCAAAGATATATTGAGAGATAGAGCAAAGGCTCATTATGAAAAGTGTTTCTGTTCTTGTGAGCAGGTTCATGATAGTATGAGAGCTAAATTCTAGTATTCAAGGCTCTCCGACTTAACTGCAATATGATCAAGACTTGTAAACTCATTCTCTACTTCCTACTCATGATTGTACTTGAGTGTTTTACACAATTTCATCTGCCTGCTTCACAGGCACTTTGTTCTCTGTATTAAATTTTTTTGGTTGCTTTCCTCTTCCTGCTGTGAAGAGAAGACCTGAAGATTTCAGGTAGTTTGTTTCCCTTCTAAGTTGAAGGGTAGACCAGTTGTTTTTGGTGATTATATTTTAACCTGTAAGGGATTGATACCTTGTGTTAATAGAACTCCCAAGAGTCTACTTGGGGATTGGATGTAGCTTTGGATAGACCGAACCAATATAAATCAGTGTATTCTTGTGTGATTGTCTTCTTTGCATTGCTTTCCTCTTTGCATTTACCTTAGCTTCCGTGATTAGATCTAAATTTTGTAATTCGAAATCGTTCACCTCCCTTTAGGTTCTTTATAGCCCCATCAACAAGTGGTATCAGAGCAGGTTCTCTTGTTGTAAAGATATAAAGATCTAAGAGAAATAGTTATGACTAGTAGTTACAGTGAAGGTCAATCTATCCACAACCCTCCACTCTTCGATGGAGAAGACTACTCTTATTAAAAGTGTCATATGGAGTACTTTATTAAGGGTCTCGACATGAACTTGTGGAGTGTGTTTGAGGATGCTGACTATATTTTAATCACACCAAAAAAAAGAGAGGATAGATAATGATAAACATCTTGCTTCCTTGAATAACATGGTAAAAAGTATGTTGTGTTTTGTCGTTAGGGAGAAGGAATTCAATAGAGTTTCAACTTGCAAGACAAGAGATGTAGCAGAAGCTAGAGCTTACTTATGAAGGAACCGACAAGGCGAAGGAGGCTAGAATAAACATTCTAGTCTTACAATAAGAATGGACACATTTGAGAATATAATTCAGATGTACAACGTGTTCACAGACATCACAAATGGGTTGATTGCACTCGAAAAGATATACAGAGAAGGAGATCTGGTCAGAAAAATTCTCAGATCCCTCCTGAGTCAGTGGACACTCAAAGTAACAGCTATTGAGGAAGCTAATGACCTCAGTAATATGAGTCTTGAGAAGCTTATTAGGTCACTTGTGGCCCATAAAATAAACATAAAAAGACTTGGTGAAAGTACTTCTAAGAAAAAGACCTCAAGTGCATTGAGGGTTGTAGCATCAAGTTTAGATAAAGCTTCTTTAGGAGAAGAAAGTGAAGTGGATAGTGAGAAATAAGCTTTCTTATTAAGAAGACTGCAAAGAATTCTCAAAAAGAAAAAGATGCATAGTACTTTTGGTGAGAAGTATTACAAGAAGAGAAGCAACTTCAAGAAGCAGGAACCAACTTGTTATGAGTGCAGGTAGTTCAGACATATAAAGGCTAACTACCCTCAGCTTAAGAAGAAAGACTAACAAAAGAAAGAATTTCCCTAGAGACTCAAGAAGAATTTAAAAAAGAAGGTCTTGACAACAACTTGTGAAAATGATGAAGATTATTCTAGCTCCTCTAGTTTTGAAGAAGTAGCTGCCAACCTAGCTCTCATGGCAACCAACTCTCATCATGTAGATGACCAGGTAAACTCCAGCTCTATACATGAATCATGTATAGAGCTGAAGGAATTATCTTTGCAAGAAGCCTTTGATGAACTACATAAAAAATTTAAAATACTCCTAAAAGAGCTAAAAACACTTAAACTGGTCATGAAAAATTGAGTTAGAATATGAAAAACTTAGATCTAGTACAAGTTAATACTAAGCTAAAATATGAAAATTAGTCACTCTGTAAGGTAAATAAAACGCATAACACTAAACTTGAAGAACTAAATATTGAAAATTTAAAGATAACTAAGGAAAAGATGATTCTTAATGAAGATAAAATGCATGAAAATGAACTTATGCAAAAGAATCAATACTTAAAAGCTTTCCTTGAAAAGCTAACTAGGGGCAAAACTTATCTACACACGTGTTTGATAGGATCTAGAGTTGATAATAGAAAATATTAATTTAGTTATGTGCCACCTAAAGCCTCTCTACAGATAAAGCCCTCAAAAAAATATCCTTACGGGCCTCGACTTCGACTTATGGAGTGTGTTTGAAAATAGTGACTAGGCTATAATCACACTCACAGATAAATGGACCAATAATGATAAGCGTTTGGCTTTCTTGAATAACAGGGATAAGAGTGTACTATGGTGTGCACTCGGAAAGAGAGTTCAATAGGATCTTGGCCTCCAAGATTGATCAAGAAATGTGGAATAAGCTCGATCTCACTTATGAAGGCACTGATAAAGTCGAAGAGACTAGGATTGATATCCTGGTCACTCATATGAGAAGTTTATGATAGAGCCCTTAGAAACCATCACCTAGATGTACAATAGATTGATATCACCAATGAGTTGGTGGTTCTCAGGAAGGAGTAAAGCATAGGAGAACTAGTTAGAAAAATTCTAAGGTCTCTCCTCAACTAGTGGATTTCGAAGGTAACTGTTATTGAGGAAACTAATGACCTCAATAGCATGAGCCTTGAGAAGCTCATTGGGTCGCTTATGGGGCATGAGATTAACATAGAGAGGCTTGGTGAGAGCACCTCCAAGAAGAAGGTCTCGAATGCTTTGAAGGTTAGCTTACCCCACTGTGATGAAGCCTCTTCGAGAGAAGAGAGTGTAAGTCAACAGTGAAGAAGAAGCACTCTTCTCCAGAAGGTTGCAAAGAATTTTTAAAGAAATAGAAGATGCAAGGTACCTCAGGCCAAAAGTACTATAAGAAAAAAAGCAGTGGTAGCAGGAAGCATAAGTCAACCTATTACGAAGGCAAGTAGTCAGGACACATGAGAGCTGAGTGCCCTCAACTAAAGGAGTACAAGAAGTACTCGAACAAATACAAGAACTTCAATAAGTCAATGGCAACAACCTGGGACAATAATGATGATTCCTCTTATTCCTCAAGCTCAGAAGAAGAAATAAATCTGGTGCTCATGGCAAACAACAACCATCAAGAGGATTTGCAAGTAAAATCTGATACTTATTTTGATTCTTGTTTAGATTCTGATGAGGAGTTATCCTTAGAAGAAATCTTTGACGAGGTACATAAAAAATTCAAAACTATTTCTAAGGAGCTTAAATTGCTTAAAGTAGACCATGGCAAAGTGAGTGTTTTGAGTAATACTCTAAATTCTGAGAACACAAAGCTAGTGCAGGTTAACTGAAGATGAAAATTGGAGAACCAACAGCTTGATGAGGGTAATAAAACTAAAGATTTAAAGTTTCAAGAACTTCATATGGAACTTTCAAAGATAAACAAGGGAAATATAGTCGTTAGTGAAGATAAAACAAAGGAAAATGAGCTAATAAAAGAAAACAAATATATAAAATCATCTTGAAAAATTAACTAAGGACATAATATCTTTACACCTTTGCTTGAAAGGAATAGCAAAGATGGACTCGATTATGTGCCACCCAAGGCCTCTAAAAATATAAAGTATCTCAGATGAATATCCTCTCCCTAGATTCATAAAAGTTTCAACTATGAGAGGCTCTAGTTCAAAGGCTCCTTATCTGGATTGTTGTTCTCATTGTGGTAGACTAGGCCACACTTCCAAGACCTACAAGTCAAATAAGTTGGTCTGGATACCTAAAGGATCTTCTCTTGCCGCTAACATGAAAGGACCCAAAGAGTTTTGCGTACCTAAAACTACCAAGTGATTTATGGAGGAAGACCTCGGAGCATCCAAGTGGTACATTGGTAGAAGATGCTCTAGGCATATGATAGGTGACTAGACCTTGTTTAAATCAATGCAAGCTGAAGGAGGGACAGTTAGTTATAGGGATAATGGCAAAGGAAGAGTCATGGATAGTGACATAGTAGGCTGCAAGTTAGCAATTCTCATTGAAGATGTGCTCTGCATACATGGTTTAAGGTACAACCTAGTCAACATCAACTAACTTTGTGACAAGTGCCACAAGGTGATCTTTGAAGTAATGGAATACACAATCACTCAGGATGATGAAGTTATCTTCAAAGTTTATAGAGATAAGAACTTGTATGTTCTGCATCTTAATGAGCTTAAGGAGCAAGATGTATGCCTTGTAGTAAAAAATTCAGAGGAGCTAGATCTGTGGCATAGGAGGCTGGGTCATGCTAGTCATGGAGTCATTCAGAAGCTGATCAAGCATGACTTGGTTGAGGGATTGGCAAAGATGAAATTGAAGAGTTCCATCATCTATGTAGCATGTGCTTAAGGAAAGTAGACCAAGACCTCATTTCAGTCCAATACAGTAGTTGCAACTTCCAGAACATTAGGATTGATTCACATGGATATGTTTGGACCAATGAGGACTACCAGCCTAGTAGAAAAAATTATGGATTTATCATTGTTGAAAGAGAAGACAGTGCACCACCAGGACCTACAACCACCAAAGAAGGATCAGGGGCCCCCCCGGTCTTAGTGGGGGAGAGACCCTCTAATGCCTAAGTTAGTTCCTAATGAAAGAGAAGGCTAGGATTTCCAGTAGGGAGTTATGCATACCTTTTTTGTGGGAGTACCTCTTCCTTATATGTCGTTCCCTCTGGGAGAGGGGAGAGCTTCCTCCTTAGGGATTCCATGGTTCGGACCCACTACTTTGAGGAAGTCATAGGTGCCAAAGTAGAAAGTGGGATCGCCCTTTCCTGCCGTGTGGTAGCAAATCATAGGCTTTTTTTTTCTCACTGTTGCCAACTAATGACAGGGATTCCTGCTAGAAAGGGGGAGGATTTGAACTATCCCGATTCTCTCGGGGTCTCGATAAGTCGGTTTTCTAGTTCTGTCATAATGAAATGTGTCCAGGCTTTATCTTGGGCCATCGCCTTGGGTTGGTCTATTAGGCCTACATAGGCCTTTATTGCCTTCTTTGCTGAACTGGGCTACGAACCATTAGGTTGTCAAGGACTGGCCTTTCTGGGCCAGCGCAGATAAATCCCATATACAAGTATGCAATGTGCTTAAATGCCACCTAATAAATATCTTCTCTCCATCCGTAGGTTTTTTCTGTTCAACCTTTTTCTATGTTCGGGTCCTTCATAGCTAAATGTTATATGTATTCTTCTTTATCTTTAGCCTACAAGACAACTCAGTTTGTTTGCAGAATAAACCTAGAATAGGGACAATTATTCCCCTTATGCTTGCTGTTCCAATTTGATTATAAGAATCCTTTATTTTCCATGGTAATGAATTGTTCCTAGAATAAGTAGAATAAGTCATTCTAACTATAATGACAGAACTACTTATTCTGTCTTCTTCTAAACTGAAAACCAAAATCTCTCCTGTTCCAAAATTAACCAATCTGGAATAATTCATCTCGGAAAAACCAATTTCCCAATCACAATAAGCAATTAAGCATAGAGACATTCTCCAATTGCCAATGTAAATGAGTTGGTGGCCTGGTGATTGGTTGAATTCTCAACTCCCGTGATATATAGAAATGAGAGATTTAACGTACATTTTTTGTCCCAGCAAACATCCAAAATGTACGGGGGAAAATTTCTTCCAACAGTAAAATCCTTAGAGGCTAAGATAGTCATGTGTATAGTCAGAACAGTCACAGTAAGTACAAAGTACTCCTTAAAAAAATATTGACAATTTCAAATTCTTCTTATTGAAAGAACTCATCTCAAGTGACTCCCATCTCATCGGCATCATCCGATACATAAAGAAGGGCCTCCTTGCCATGGAGAAGGGCATCTTCCTTGTCAGCACCATTGAGAATGGCAGCCCCTACCTTTGGACCACAAACTGTAGCATTCCTTGGCGCCAATGATTGGGACGAGCATGACCGATCCGCTACGATGACAATGGCAAGTACTGTAGACAACAGTATTATGTACGGATGGAATATTTTCCTGTATATTCCTTGTTTCAGACGCCCATCAATCTCGTGGATATTTTTGTAAATATTCAAAAATTATGAGGACTTTTGAGAAAATAATTCCATTCGGAAGACTTTTTTATAATATTGAAAGTTTATGAAAATTAAAAAGTAAAAATTCTTATATATAATTATAAAACTTAAATAATATGGTTAGTAATCGACATTTCAGGAGAGACATCATCTCAATATTTTACATCTTTTTCTTGTTTTTTAACTCCATCGGTGGTGCTCATGTCTTTGCCCTGATCTGCCAGGGGAGATGTTTCTGGAGATGGCATTGATTGTGCAAGTTTTGACATGGGATGGGAAAGGGAGGCCAACCGGGCCATCTCCCGTACTCTTGGATTCGATTCTTTGCAAAGTTAGATTCCTCTCTGTCACTGTTACAGTACGGCCACTTCGAGTGGGGAAATGGTGGGGAAGCAGCAGGAAGAGAGGCAAGTACAGTGTCGTATTTACGGGTACGTGTACCCCTCACTTCCACGTACATCCTAAAAAGCATTTTAGTTATATTCCTCTCGTGAACCTCAATAGAATGAGTAATACTTGCTGCAATGACCCTGTCTAGGGTCACTGCAGTGGGCAAAATAATTTTATTTTTTATTTTTTTAGGTCCGCTCTGAAGTGCTATAATCGTCCGTACAATGTAATGCTCGATCGAACGCCTTAAAAATTTTAAAAAATAAAAAATCAAACTTCAATGAACAGTAAAAAGTGTACATTTTTTTTTATTGTTCTTGGAGTTCGAATTTTAATTTTTTAAATTTTTTTGAGTTCGCCGATCGGACATTACACTGTACGGATGGTTAGGACACTTCGGAGCGAACCTAGAAAAAAAAAAATTACCTAGGGATCATTGCAGCAAGTATTACTCCAATAGAACATGTCAAGGGATTCAAATATTTTTATATATGCATGTTATTAAATTCAACAATATTTGCATGTATATCTCAGATTTTATCAGAATTATTAGAATCTTTTCAATATATTCGACTGAAGCTTATGAAATCTTAATAGAAGTGTATAACTGCTAACATTTCTAAAGATAATTAACAAGGATATTTATAATAATGTATGGAAGTCACGAGTACATATACAAATATATAATTTATAAGATATATTTAAAAAACTCAATAAACTGCGTTAGAGATATTTTTTTAATTACTCAGCTATCAATACAAAAACACGTCAATCTATATGCCACGAAATCAAAAAATTATAAGCAATTTCTTTACACAGCAAATGTTGGAAACAGTAGGAAATTTCCTATCAGTGACAACAACAACGGCGCTATCTGTTTGTTCATATATCATGTTATATATATAACTGGTCCGCAATACCTTATAGCAATAGCTCATGTGCTATAACATATATCATCTCTATATAATATTTGTCATTTTTATGTAATATCTGTTATGTCTTGAAATTTGAATATGTATTAAATGCCCGTCAGACACAAAAATATGTAGAGCCCCAATTTGTAAGGAAGGAACAACGTCAGGGTTCCCCCAATTCTTGAGGCTAGGGGTGTCAGTTGTACCTTTTTACCTGAGACCCGACCAGACCCAGTTCTAAAAACGGGTATGTTGTACCCATTACCCGTTACCCTCAATATAGGTCGGGTTTGATTAGTCCCCGAAACTGATGGAAGTTTACCGGGTCTCTCCAAAATTTTCCCATGGGTATGTGTAAGACCCGTTAGGTTTGGGGAAGTCTTGGTAGCCTTCCAATCTTGGTTCCTACTCCATCCAGTCTCGCTGCGCCGCCTTCCACGCAGCCCTCTAGATGAGCTGCTCCATCCCCGCCGTTGGCCGCCTCTCTCACCCTCCTGTGCCTCCGACGTGTTGCATCTGGCCTCCAGCGGGCCGGCCTCTACCTTCAGCCACTCCAACGACGAGTTCCCCCCCCTCCCCACCAACAGTGGTTGGGTGGTTCAACCTCTCCCTCCAGCCATTGCAAGGAAAAGTTCCCCTTCGGCAACTAGTAAATCTCCTCTCTCTCTCTCTCTCTCTCTCTCTCTAGCGCCATGCTCCAGTGCTAGTAACTACCTCCAATGACGACGATAGATGCTTTGAGTATCCAGTAGCTAATTCTGACAAAGAAATGATAGCAGAACTATCTCCGATCTGTGAAAAATAGGTGCTAGCACTCGACAATTTCCATGATCGGTGGAAGGACAACGAGTCAGAGTCGCTCTGCAACCCGCTACTGTTGACGGCACCGACGCGGCAACAGTCTCGTCCGAGCATGATGCCTGTAGAGATGACCATCAGTCAAAGGTCTCTGCTGGTGGCGTTGGGGTTGCTTCCTCCTCCGATCTTATGAAGGCGTCGAAGAAGACCCGAGTTCTGGGATGTATTCAGCTTCCATCACCATCGCTGCAACTAGATAAGGACTAAGGAGATAAGCATGGGGTAAGCTTGGAAGGCGAAGTGGAATTTGGTGGCCTAGATACTAGTGTTCTGGCCTTGGCTAGGATAGGAATGCTCGAGATCAAGCAGGGGAGGTGGGTAAGCAAGGGTGACGGCGTCCTATCCTTTGGAGCTTATTTTGGTGTTTTGGATTTTTTTCCAAAAAAGGTGTTGTGTAAGAGATTTATTTTTGGGAATGAAGCTTGGTGAGCACCTAGTTGTTTACAGGTATTGATGTCTAGACAATGTATATTTTGTATTCACATTCATATTCAAATGCAACATACAGTCATATGTAGATGTATCATTTTATTGATCTAGTTTAATATAAAAGGGCCAGTTTTGAAGACCTTTATTTTGTCGCTGAGAATATGAAAACAGGTGGGAAGAGGTGCTTGACTAGCCCATATACGTTTTAAATTAAAAAAGAGACCAGGTCTGCTAGCGAGTATATGGAGCCGACCCAAAAAATGAGACTTAAAGTGGGTACGGTATGCAACAGACCCACAACTAAATGGTTCGGGTATAGATTATTGGGTCTGTTATCGGTTCTGTCCAAACCCGACCCATACCCATCCAATTGACAGCCCTACTTGACGCCCTTGGGCCAACAAAATAGTAGGACCGGAGTTTCTGAGAGACGCCGGGATTTTTGGGGCATATGGAGCATGCCTTCCCCAGAGTCTGAAATTGGGTATTTATTTTGCTCCTCGAGTAGAAAGGAGTGGAGATGTGTGTTCAATGGTGGGTGCTCGTATGTCGATCAAGTCTCAAGATAGTTGGCCAGTGTGGCTTTCATAATGGCGACAAAAGGGGGATCCCATATCCCATTCATCTACTTGGGCCATACCACCGCACTACCGTGGGATTAGATGTTCTTTTAGCCCCCCTTTGATAGATGGATAGGATAAAAAAAGGTTGATATCAGGGATAGGTTATTTCGGATTTACTCCTATTTTATTTTGATATGCACTTACTTAATTCTGTTGAAAAAAAAAAATTGTTCTGGGTTAACTCTCAAATTGAAACAAGTGGACATTAGTTAGAAATGAGTTAACTCTTTTTAAATTGCACAAACATCTTTGTTTGTGCCGCCACGGAGGAGAGACGACAACGATCGCGCCGTACCAGACAAGAGAACAAGTATGAATCATCGAGTGAGGATAGCGTGGATACTATTGGAGGTCAGACGTTTGTGCGGTTAACAACATCGCCTCAACGGAACCGACACGGACGCACATCCGAATTTGCGTACGGTGATGTTCGATCATCCAGATTTTCGGTTTAGTTTTGCTTTGTTCGAAACGGATCGGGGAAGTGGCGGGATTGATTATTGTTCACTGTTTTGCCACGTTCTTCGCCGCCCCGAACCTTACACCCTGACTAGAGGATACTTCCTACTTTCAGTGTATAAAGGATAAGCTTGAGAGAGTATTTGTCTCTGCTATGAAAGTGTAAAAGTTAGTCAGTCAAGACTGTGACGCATTCTTGGCTAGTGTGGTGATTGATAATGACACAGTCAAGATAGTACAAGACATCGAGGTGATTTGGGACATTCTAAATGTGTTCCCTAGGGATATACAAGATTTGCCACCATCAAGGGAGATCGATTTTTACATTGATCTTATGCCAAAGGCAACACCTATTTCTAAGGCACTTTATAGAATAGCTCCGGTAGAGTTGACATAGTTGAAGAAGCAACTGCAAGAACTTCTAGATAAGGGCTTCATACGTCCTAGTGTGTCACCATGCGATACACCAGTATTATTTGTCTAGAAGAAGGATTGGTCGATGAGCTATGCATTGACTATCACAAGATTAATCAAGTCAGCATCAAGAACAAATATCTTTTGTCAAGGATCGAAGACTTGTTTGATCAATTGCAATATGTAAAGTTCTTCTCCAAGATTTCTTCGATCTAGTTACCATTGGTTGCGGATCAAGGATGACAACATTTTGAAAACGGCTTTCCGCACCAGGTATGGTCATTATGAGTCATTGGTTATGCCTTTTGGGCTAATCAATGCACCTGCTGCATTTATGGATTTGCTGAATCGAATCTTTAAGCAATATCTTGATTAGTTCGTTGTTGTTTTTATTGATGATGTGCTAATTTACTCTCCGAGTGAGGAAGCACATAAGAGACATTTGAAGATTGTGTTGGAGATTCTCAGAGCTCACCAATTATATGCCAAATTTAGCAAATGTGAGCTTTGGCTTGAACATGTCTAGTTTCTGGGCATATTATTTCCAAGAATGAAGTTTATGTGGATCCGACTAAAGTGGAAGCTATTACAAAGTAAGAGGCTCTGAAGACTGATGCTAAAATCAGGAGTTTCCTTGGTTTGGCTGGATACTATAGGTAGTTCATAGAGGGGTTTTCTACTCTAGCTACTCCGATGACTAAGCTCACACACAAAGGCGCAAAATTTGTATGGTCAACTAAATGTGAATAAAATTTTCAGGAACTGAAGAAGAGGTTGACTACGGCTCCAGTGCTCACCTTACCAAGAGGGATTGATGGTTTTATTGTATACATTGATGTTTCACACAAATATCTCAGATGTGCACTCATGCAATATGGTAAGGTTATAGTATATCCATCAAGACAACTGAAAGACTATGAGCAGAGTTATCCTACTCATGATTTAAAGATGGCCGCCATGGTGCATGCTTGGAGGATTTGGCGCATCTCTATGGAGCACCATTTGAGGTATCCACTGATCATAAGAGCTTGAAGCATATCTTTTCTCAGAAGAATCTTAACTTGAGATAGAGGCACTGGGTGGAATTTTTGAAAGACTTGATGGATATAGGTGTCCTCTAAGCCAATCATAAGGCACCTATTTCAATCTGGTTCACTAATTAATGGCATTAAATTCATTATGTAGATTGGCATATTTATAATTGCACATAATGAAGTCCATGAATATGTGCAATAGTCATCTGATTATGATGAGATCATAATAATGAGACTGATGACTTATAAACACATATTCTTAATTGTTCCTAGTCGTAGGATGTTTGAGAAGGACATCAAACATTCGGTTAGACTAGTACATATTATTCCAGCTCATATGATGAGGGTGACTGATCTCGTTAGTTACTAGTGTGGAGACACAATGGTAAACCTGTAGGTGCTCATTGGGGAATGAGTTCACTGAACTGATCCGACATGAATCGCCGAATGGTAATTTACCTTACTGTCAATTGCCTTGATTCATCGTCACATTGATCCTTGGACTTGAGACACCAAAGACACCTTGTCGGTGGACTTCTGGACTTTTACCTTGACCTACGAATCCCTATCCACGGGATCTCTAATAGTCAAGGATCGGGTCCAGCAGAAGACCTTCGAAGGTGATTGTGTGTTCAATAAAGGATCGTTCGCTCTCAGGTAACTGGAGAGAGAATGCTCTAGAATAGATCCGCATGAGTCTTTGGCCAGAGCAGAAACAATATCAGAAAAGTGGTTTTCGGATATTGTACACAGCGAAGTCTGATTCAAGTGAGTTGACCATCTAGGGTTTGACAGTTGACCATACCCTAGGTTAACTCGAGAGCATTGTGCGAACGAAGGATTATAGCCACGCGGTAACTGTGGACGGACAGGTTCCATGAGTGGGTTGCTGAACCCCATTACCTTCTGGGATTATGCGGTGTTGCTTGGCACCCAACTTGATCAGAAGTCCGACCGAATTTATATGCGATGTCAATTCAGTTAAATAGTTAGTTAATATCTAGATATTAATTAATTACAATAAGTCAATAACTAGTTATTGGACTTAACGGGCTGAAAACCGGACTGGTAAATGGGCTTAGAGGGTCACACGTAATAAGATTCTCAGTCGGTGGTACATAAGTGGGATTTATATTAACTCGGGGACTTTTGTGAAAAGTCGCGCCGACTTAATATATATACGCGCTGTTGAGAAACCCTGGGTCAAGCTCCAAGATTTCCCCTTGCTGGCCGTCATCCCCCCCTTTCTCTCTCCTCTGGGAGCCCCGTTCGAGGCGCCGAGACAGTTTCCGTCTCCGCCGCGTGTGATTCTCGAAAGTAGGGAATTCCCGTCGGCGGGATTTCAACAATCGTTGCGGTGACGGATCTTCAACGAGCGAGCTGATACAGACGAGGGATCGAGGACGAACCACCGCGGAGGATCGCGTGGATACCGCTGGAGGCCGGACGCTTGTGCAGCTCGCGGCATCACCTCGACGGAATCGAGACGGAAGTGGATTCGATTCCGCACACGGTAATCGAATTACTTCTCGTTGTTTTCGGTTTTAGTTTTTCGTTCCGAATCGG
Organism: Zantedeschia hybrid cultivar; assembly: GCA_030544215.1. NCBI lineage: Eukaryota > Viridiplantae > Streptophyta > Magnoliopsida > Alismatales > Araceae > Zantedeschia > Zantedeschia hybrid cultivar. The sequence goes on along the minus strand of JARZZO010000013.1, from coordinate 3,685,010 downwards.
ATCAGCGGGTATCGGGTGAGATTTTGTTCATCGTTTTTCGCTGCGTTCTTCGCGTCCCGCCCGGATCCCAACAAGACTATGATTTTACTTTGAACTATCACCCAGGTAAGACAAATGTGATAACGGATGCATTAAGCAGAAAGCTTATGGCATTGCAATTGCATTCTGATTGGAAGACCATGGAAAATGTCATTAAGAGTACATCTCAGGTATATAGTGAGAGGTCGTATATGATGAAGTTAGTTATTCGATATGCTCTTATTGATCAAGTTATCCAAGCTCAGAAGAAGGATCATGTTATTCTTGCTATAGAAGGCAAGCCTGATTTGGTGAAAGGTATAGATGGAGGCATTAGGCTTGGTAACATGTTATATATGTCAAGTGATGACGAGATGAGGACATAATCAATGGCGGAAGCTCATAAGTGCAGATTCTCTACACCCAGGGAGCACAAATGTAACGACCCGCCACCCTATAATCGGAGATCCGATTACTAAATGAGTACCGAATCATTAATTTGGAACCAAACCAGGATCTAAGTAAGTCTGGGAAATAAACAATAAACTAAACTAAACATTCACATCGCATTGAATTGAAAGGAAAAAGCAGGAATTAAAAGTTATTACAATGCGACTCGATACAACAAATAATTACATACTCCAACAGAAAAGAAGTAATTAAGCATACAGGCAAGAAATAAAGATAACAACTACGTCGGGGTATACCCCGGAACAACAACTGACGGCGCGTGACACACAACAGCACACCCCTCGCCAAGTTTGCCTGGAGTCCTCACCTGAAAACCGCAGGGGTGAGTCTCAACGAAAAGACTCAGTAGGGATCCTTCGATCCCCACTGCCCACTCACACACCCACAAGTGCAAAGTATAGCTGAAGGTAAAGTAACAAGTACAGTAGTAATTACTAGTTCTAAATCTCGATATGAATCACATGCATTCGAAGTACATAACATGCATAACTCTAAAACCAGTCTACCAGGCCCACAACCAACGTCTCGGCCAAACACGCCAACCACACGAGCAAAGGTGAGAAACACCGACCCACTGAGACCAAACAGTAACCCCTCGGATAGCACTCTAGCTGCTCCGGCCCAACTGGCTCAGGTGGCTACTCCTTCCCTCAACACGAGTGACACTCCAAAGGTACCACACCCACACCGGTACTAGCTAACCCCGAGATCCACCAGGTGACCCTCTCTTACTAGGCGTCACCCCAGCACACCCACACCGGCGTTGTGCTCCACCCACACCAGCACAGGGTGATAAAGCGCTACAACTGTCACTCTAGGTCCACAGTAACTCAAAACACAGCACAATAAGAAGTACACGGTCACATGCAACACCACGCATACGATCCGGTTACAATGAATCTATCACCATAGAGTATAATTTAAAGCATGCATTTAACTAACTAAACAACTGTCTAACAGTGTAACATGTTTTAATGGCATGAATTAGTGTGATTCTGTCTTGAATCGCGTCGCCCAAGGCCGACGCCATTCAAGTCTCATAAACTGGTATACAGAAACTCGACCACATAACCTGGCGTAAAACGCGTCGCCACAAGTAGACGCCTTTTGAAAGGCGTCGCTGTCCCTCGTCGCCTTTTAACGACCGAAAATAGGGACAGGAAGTGAGATAATTTCACTAAAACGCGTCGTCGACGCCAGTCGCCTATTGAAAAGGCGTCACTGTCCCTGGACGCTTATCAGTCCGGGAACAGGGTCTGTTAATGGGTTAAATCGCGTCGTGTGTGGGCGCCGCCTTTCTAAAAGGCGTCGCTTCACCTCGACGCCATTTAGCCCCGACAGACATGTTCTCTCCTTGCTTCCCCCAATCCTCGAGGTGGGATTTCTCCCCCAAAACGCGTAGAAAAGGCACAAAACATAGAGGGGAAGGAGGAGAATCCATCTACCCATTAGAACACCCAATTTCTCATACATGCATTTAGCGTTTTCACCCCAAAAAGCACCCCAAAGCATGCTTCAAATGCTGGAAAACATGGTTTTTCAAACGAAATGCACTGGGGATAGTCACCCTACCGGTTACTTGAACTCATCCAAGCTCCAAGCCGCCCACCCGTCTCGCCCCATACCGCCGCCGGTATCGCCGAAGTCGTCGTTACTCCACCGGGACGTCGGCCGCCGTCCGGAGAGAAAACGCCGCGGAGGAGGTGGTGGTGGTAGTGGTGGGAGTTAGGAGGTCGATGGAGTGGAGGGAAAGATGAAATGGTGGGAGGAAAAGAGGGAGGGGAAGGAGGCGTCGCCGGAATCGCCGGAGGAAGGGAGGAGAGAGAGAGAGAAGGAAGAAATGAGGGAAAGGAAGGAGGGTTCGCGGGGGTAACCAGAAACTGGCTAAAACGCGTTGAGCTGTACGGACGCCTATCAGTCGACATGACGGGCCGCTCTGACAGAACTCTGAAACGCGTCGTCCATCCAAGATGTCGTTCAGACGACAAGACTGGCGCCGTACACTGACAACCCAGGGTCGCAGTCTGAAAGGCGTCGTCCCTCGCGGACGCCGTTCAGACGACACGACAGGGCCGTACTCTCGCGGCCCAAAGCCAGCCCACGTGGCACCCACGTGGCACAATCTAAAACGCGTCAGCAATGCTGGACGCCGTTTAAACCGCGTCGAGCGGGCTCAACGCGAAACAGAACAGAGTCTTAGCCCCATCAAGGCCTGAACTACAGGGTCCGTCCCCGAAAGCCGGATCCGAAAACCTCAGTCCTTACATTCTCCCCCCCTTAAAAGAATTTCGCCCCCGAAATTGCCTGCTAGAATTAACGAGGTTAAAACATAGAGATACAAGCTCACAAGGGGACTTACGAGAAAAGGTAAGGAAACTGCTCCCGCATCTCGTCCTCACGCTCCCAGGTTGCCTTGCCCCCGGGCGGTACTGCCAAATCACCTTAACCAAAGGCACAACCTTGTTCCGAAGGACCTGTTCTCTGCGATCCTCAATACGAACTGGAAACTCTGGAAAGGACAAGTCCTCAGCGATCTCCAACTCTGAAAAGTCTAAAACATGGGATGGATCCTGAACATATCTTCTCAGCAAAGAAACATGGAACACATCGTGCACCCCTGCAAGACTGGGCGGCAAGGCCAGCTGATACGCGGTTTCCCCAATTCGAGCAAGAATGGGAAAATGCCCAATATATCGTGGACTCAGCTTGCCTCGCTTCCCGAATCTCATCACACCCTTGGAGGGTGAGACTCGGAGAAACACGTGGTCTCCAACCTCAAACTCAAGCGGTCTCCTCCGGATATCAGCATAACTTTTCTGCCTGCTCTGAGCTGCGATCAGTCTCTGCCGTACTATCCTGGCAACCTCAGCACACTGCTGAACTAACTCTGGCCCTGCTATCTGCCTCTCACCAATCTCGGACCAACACACCGGAGATCGACACGGTCGCCTGTACAAAGCCTCGTAAGGCGCCATGCCGATACTAGAATGATAACTGTTGTTGTAGGCAAACTCCACAGTAGGCAAATGTTGCTCCCAAGAACCTCCCCAGTCTAAGCAACATGCCTTGAGCATATCCTCCACAGTCTGAATGGTCCTCTCCGACTGTCCATCAGTCTCGGGATGATAGGCCGAACTGAAGGCCAACTGCGTGCCCAAGGCCTTCTGAAAACTCTTCCAGAACCTGGAAGTAAACCTCGGATCCCGGTCTGATACGATGTATAAAGGCACCCCGTGCAGAGAGATGATCCGATCTACAAGCAACTTAGCCAACTTACCGACTGACCAGTCCTTCCTAATAGCCAGGAAGTGTGCCGACTTGGTCAGCCGATCAACAATAACCCAGATTGCGTCTCTCCTGCCAGGGATACAGGTAATCCCATCACAAAGTCCATAGTCACGTGCTCCCATTTCCATTCCGGGATCGGCAAGGGCTGCAACAACCCTCTTGGTCTCTGATGTTCGGCTTTAACCTGCTGACAAGTCAAGCACGTAGCCACATGCTCAGCCACATCCTTCTTCATACCATGCCACCAAAAGTGCCTCCTCAAACAATGATACATCTTAGTTGTCCCGGGATGCACTGCATACCTAGAACGGTGCGCCTCATCAAGGACACTCCCGCGCACGTCCTCTTCGGCCGGAACATAGAGTCTACCTCTAAACCTGACTGTACCGTCATCCCACAACTCCACCTCTGGTCTTTGGAGAATCTGCGGTAACTCTACATCTTCCCTCTGAGCCTCAATCACAGCATGGTACACTGCTGGTCTCACAGTCAAGCTGGCCAACACGGCTCTATCATCCTCACGTGGAACCCGAAAGGAAGATTCCACAACCTGCTCAAATAATCTCCATTCTCGAATCATAAGGTATGACATGACCGTCTTCCGACTCAAGGCGTCTGCCACCACATTCGCCTTGCCCGGATGATAGGAAAGGTCGAGGTCATAATCCTTGATGAATTCCATCCACCTACGCTGTCTCAAATTCAGATCCCTCTGCGTGAAAACATACTTCAGACTCTTGTGATCAGTAAAAACTTGAAATTTCTCTCCATACAAATAATGTCTCCAGATCTTCAGTGCAAATACCACAGCTGCCAATTCCAAATCATGGGTGGGATAGTTCTCCCCATGCTTCTTCAGCTGTCTAGAAGCATAGGCCACGACCCTGCCATGCTGCATTAGAACTGCACCCAAACCTCGACGAGACGCATCTGAATAAACCACAAACCCACCAGAACCTGATGGAAGCACCAACACTGGGGCCGAAGTGAGGCGAGTCTTTAACTCAATGAAACTCCGCTCATACTCCTCGGTCTACACAAAACAAACTCCCTTTTGAGTCAACCTCGACAAGGGGGCCGTTATCGAGGAAAACCCCTGAACAAACCGCCTGTAATAACCTGCTAGCCCCAAGAAGCTCCTGATCTCAGTCACTGAAGTTGGCCTGCTCCAATCCATCACTGCCTCGATCTTGGTTGGATCCACTGCGATGCCCTAGCCAGAAATGACATGCCCAAGGAAGTGTACCTTGTCTAGCCAGAATTCACACTTGCTAAACTTGGCATAGAGTTGGTGCTCTCTCAGGACCTACAACACCACCCGAAGATGAGTGGCGTGCTCTTCCTCAGAAGAAGAATATATTAAAATATCATCTACAAATACTACCACAAACTGATCTAGATAGGCCCTGAAGACTCGATTCATCAGATCCATAAAAGCTACCGGAGCATTGGTCAAGCCAAAAGGCATGACCAAAAACTCATAATGTCCATACCGAGTTCTAAAAGCTGTCTTACTAATATCGACCTCACGGATCCTCATCTGATAATATCCAGATCTCAAGTCAATCTTAGAAAACACCTTTGCAGACTGCAACTGATCCATCAAATCATCGATCCTTGGAAGTGGGTACTTATTCTTTATTGTCACCTAGTTCAGCTGTCTATAATCAATGCACAACCTCAGAGAACCATCCTTCTTCCTGACAAATAGAACTGGAGCACCCCACGGAGAAGTACTGGGACGAATGAAACCCTTATCCAGCAATTCTTGCAACTGCGCCTTCAACTCAGCGAGTTCGGCTGGTGCCATCCGATACGGGGCCTTAGACAAGGGTGCCGTACCCGGTGCAAGCTCAATGGTAAACTCGACCTCTCGCTGAGGAGGAAGGCCAGGCAACTCCTCAGGAAACACATCTGCAAAGTCACACACTACAGGCACTTCCCAAGGACTGGGACTATCACTGACATCGGAAACAACAACAGAGGCAAGGAAGGCCTCACAACCACCAACAAGCAACCTCCGAGCCTTAAAGGCAGAAATAAGAATACCTCGAGAAGAGAGCCTAATACCTTGAAAGTAGAAGGTCGGGATGTCCGGAGTAGAGAAACGCACCCTCTTCCTGTGGCAGTCCACCTCAGCATAATAAGCTTCCAACCAATCCATGCCCAGGATAATATCAAAGTCACGAATGGCAAGCACAACCAACTGGACAGATAACTCATGGCCCTCAATGGTCAAGGGAACATCCCTCAAACAATTATAAGATAACATGAAATCCCCAAAAAGAACCTCTACCATCAATCCATTAGATAGCTCATCAACGGGTGCAGAAAGAATATCTATGAACTGCTCAGAAATGAAAGAATGCGAAGCACCCAAATCAATCAACACATGTGCAGAGTTCCCAAGGACAGAAAGTGTACCTTCCACCAAGTTGGACGTACGAGCCTCCTTCCTGGTGATAGCTAGAACTCTCCCCTGGGTCCTCGGCTTCTTCTGATCACCTGAACCCTGCCCCTGACCATGCCCCTGCGGGCAATGCCTCGCCAAATGACCCTGCTGGCCACAAGTGAAACACCTCCTAGGAAAAGCAGGATACTGAGTCCCACCATGAGTACCACCGCAATGCTGACAAACTGCTGGAAGTCTCTGAGCTATTTCCTGCTGGGCACTGGACACCGACTGGCTCTGCTGACCCTGCCTGGGTCTGCTGCTACCGCTGCTGCCACTACTGCTGCCACCGCCTCGAAAGAATCTCCTGAATCTGGAGCCGAGTGAAGACGATCCTGATCCGGACGAAGGAGTTGTTGATGCTGCCTTTCCCCTGCCACGAGCTGGTCCTTGAGTGGTCAGTCCTCTTTCTCTAGCCGACTGATTCTGTTGTGCCTCCACTGCTGCTGCACACCTAACTGCCGATGCCAAATCTGAGCAACAGTGAGATGCCACAAAATTCCTCAGACTGGACCTCAGTCCATCTACAAACCTCTCAGTCCGACGCTCCTCGTCCCCTGAAATGAAAGGCACAAACCTCCCAAGCGAAACAAACTTCGCCTGGTACTCGAGTACTGTCATACTCCCTAAGTCAGCTCTATAAATTCCCTCTCCTTGGCCCTCTGAACATGCCTAGGGAAGTATTGTGCATTAAATTCCTTCACAAAAGTCTCCCATGGAATCTCCCTGAGACTCCTATCCGCATAAGACAAACTCTTCAGAGTGGTCCACCAATCGTAGGCATCATCCTTCAGCATGAAGGTAGCTAAAGGAGTCCTCTCAATTGCCGCACAGTCCATAGTATCAAAGGTCTTCTCCATCTCCCTCAACCAGAGAACAACCTCATCAGGGTCGGGACGACCGGTGAAATGAGGCGGCCTCAGCTTCAGAAATCTCTCTAGTGCAGCTGAAGACCCTCCCCGAGCACTGGAACTCTCGCTAGGGTCTCGGGTTTGATATCTAGCCATCGTGTCCATCATAGCCTCCATGAACTGCTCTACACTTGGCCTACCAGCCTCAGATCCACTAGGGACATCTCCTCGCTCTCTAATAACCGGCATCCTCTTCCTAGGAGCCATTTAATTGCCTACAATCACAAAATCGAAAAGTTCTAATTAGAATCCTAAAACCTACACTACTGCCGTGCCTGTACAGGATAATGTAATTATTTGCCAGACTTACGACATTTAACCTAGTTATTCATTTATTTGCCAGACCGAATGCTCTGATACCAACTGTAACGACCCGCCACCCTATAATCGGGGATCCGATTACTAAATGGGTACCGAATCATTAATTTGGAACCAAACTAGGATCTAAGTAAGTCTGGGAAATAAACAATAAACTAAGCTAAACATTCACATCGCATTGAATTGAAAGGAAACAGCAGGAATTAAAAGTTATTACAATGCGACTCGATACAGCAAATAATTACATACTCTAACAGAAAAGAAGTAATTAAGTATACATGCCAGAAATAAAGATAACAACTACGTCGGGGCATACCCCGGAACAACAACTGACGGCGCGTGAGACACAGCAGCACACCCCTCGCTAAGTCTGCCTGGAGTTCTCACCTGAAAACCGCAGGGGTGAGTCTCAACGAAAAGACTCAGTAGGGATCCTTCGATCCCCACTGCCCACTCACACACCCACAAGTGCAAAGTATAGCTGAAGGTAAAGGAACAAGTACAGTAGTAATTACTAGTTCTAAATCTCGATATGAATCACATGCATTCGAAGTACATAACATGCATAACTCTAAAACCAGTCTACCAGGCCCACAACCAATGTCTCTGCCAAACGCGCCAACCACACGAGCAAAGGTGAGAAACACCGACCCGCTGAGACCAAACAGTAACCCCTCGGATAGCACTCTAGCTGCTCCGGCCCAACTGGCTCAGGTGGTTACTCCTTCCCTCAGCACGAGTGACACTCCAAAGGTACCACACCCACACTGGTACTAGCTAACCCCGGGGTCCACCAGGTGACCCTCTCTTACTAGGCGTCACCCCGCCACACCCACACCGGCGCTATGCTCCACCCACACCAGCACAGGGTGAAAAAGCGCTACAACTGTCACTCTAGGTCCACAGTAACTCAAAACACAGCACAGTAAGAAGTCCACGGTCGCATGCAACACCACGCGTACGATCCGGTTACAATGAATCTATCACCATAGAGTATAATTTAAAGCATGCATTTAACTAACTAAACAACTGTCTAACAGTGTAACATGTTTTAATGGCATGAATTAGTGTGATTCTGTCTTGAATCGCGTCGCCCAAGGCTGACGCCATTCAAGTCTCCTAAACTGGTTCATAGAAACTCGGCCACAGAACCTGGCGTAAAACGCGTCGCCACAAGTAGACGCCTTTTGAAAGGCGTTGCTGTCCCTCGTCGCCTTTTAACGACCGAAAATAGGGACAGGAAGTGAGATAATTTCACTAAAACGCGTTGTTGACGCCAGTCGCCTATTGAAAAGGCGTCACTGTCCCTGGACGCTTATTAGTCCGGGAACAGGGTCTGTTAATGGGTTAAATCGTGTCGTGTGTGGGCGCCGCCTTTCTAAAAGGCGTCGCTTCACCTCGACGCCATTTAGCCCCGACAGACATGTTCTCTCCTTGCTTCCCCCAATCCTCGAGGTGGGATTTCTCCCCCAAAACGCGTAGAAAAGGCACAAAACATAGAGGGGAAGGAGGAGAATCCATCTACCCATTAGAACACCCAATTTCTCATACATGCAGTTAGCGTTTTCACCCCAAAAAGCACCCCAAAGCATGCTTCAAATGCTGGAAAACATGGTTTTTCAAACGAAATGCACTGGGGATAGTCACCCTACCGGTTACTTGAACTCCTCCAAGCTCCAAGCCGCCCACCTGTCTCGCCCCACGCCGCTGCCGGTACCGCCGAGGTCGTCGTTACTCCATCGGGACGTCGGCTGCCGTGTGGAGAGAAAACGCCGCGGAGGAGGTGGTGGTGGTAGTGGTGGGAGTTAGGAGGTCGATGGAGTGGAGGGAGAGATGAAATGGTGGGAGGAAAAGAGGGAGGGGAAGGAGGTATCGCCGGAATCGCCGGAGGAAGGGAGGAGAGAGAGAGAGAAGGAAGAAATGAGGGAAAGAAAGGAGGGTTCGCGGGGGTAACCAAAAACTGGCTAAAACGCGTAGAGCTGTACGGACGCCTATCAGTCGACATGACGGGCCGCTCTGACAGAACTCTGAAACGCGTCGTCCATCCAAGATGCCGTTCAGACGACAAGACTGGCGCCGTACACTGACAACCTAGGGTCGCAGTCTGAAAGGCGTCGTCCCTCGCAGACGCCGTTCAGACGACACAACAGGGCCGTACTCTCGCGGCCCAAAGCCAGCCCACGTGGCACCCACGTGGCACAATCTAAAACGCGTCAGCAATGCTGGACGCCGTTTAAACTGCGTCGAGCCCGCTCGACGCGAAACAGAACAGAGTCTCAGCCTCATCAGGGCCTGAACTACAGGGTCCGACCCCGAAAACCGGATCCGAAAACCTCAGTCCTTACAACAAAGATGCATCGAGATTTGAAGAGAAATTTCTAGTGGTCGGACATGAAGAAAGATATTACAGATTTTGTTTCTAGATGTTTGAAATGTCAGTAAGTGAAGGCTGAACATCAGAGACTTGCTAGTCCATTGCACTCAATGGAAATATATCAGTGGAAGCGGGAGCATATCATGATGGATTTCATTACAGGTCTGCCTAAGACAGGGAAGAAGCATGACCTGACATGGATAATTAATAATTGGTTAACCAAGTATGTTCATTTTTTGGCCATCCATAAGACCCAGTCTTTAGAAGAGTTGACTAGGTTGCACATTGATGAGATCATTTCACTTCATAGTGTGCCAGTTTCTATCATATAAGACAGGGATTTCAAATTCACTGCTCGATTCTGGAAGAGTCTATAGGAAGCATTAGGCACACAACTGAAGTATAGTTCTGCTTTTCATCTTCAGATTGATGGCCAGTCTGAGAGGACTATACAGATACTTGAGGACATGTTGAGAGAGTGCAATCTTCAGTGGTAGGATAGTTGGGATGATCAGTTGCCTCTAATTGAGTTTGTATATAATAACAATTATCATTCTTACATTAGAATGGCTCCTTATGAGGTACTTTGTGATAGACCATATAGATCACCTATTTGTTGGTTTGAGGTTGGTGAAAGAAGTTTGTTGGGATCATAAATTGTGCAAGACTGCTCTAAGAAGATTGATATCATTAGAAAGAGATTACTTACTACTCAGAGTCACCAAAAGAGTTTTGCTGACAAAAGAAAGTGAGAGTTGGCATGTGAAGTGGGAGATCATGTGTTCTTGAAGGTGTCTCCTACTAAGGGTGCAATGCTGTTCAGCAAGAAGGGCAAGCTTAGTCGAAGGTTTATTGGGCCATTGGAGATCCTATAGCAAGTTGGTGAAGTAGCTTACAAATTGGCTTTACCACCTGTATTGGCCAATGGATATCTAGTATTTCATGTGTCTATGCTCAAGAAGTACATATCAGACCCGTCTCATGTGGTTGAATAACATAATGTACCCTATGTAGAGAAGTCGATTCGCATATTGGATCGTAAAGCGCAAGTACTTTAAGGTAAGATGATTATTCTTGTGAAGGTTATATGGCAAAATTATTCTACAGAGGAAGCCACTTGGGAAACCAAGGAAGACATGAAGAAGAAATATCTCTTCTTATTTGGTAACTTCTAATTATTTAAATTTTGAAGACGAAATTTTTTTAAAGGGGAGAAGATGTTATACCCTAGATCTTAAACATATTAATTTCTTAATTGACCAAGGTTAATTAAGCTCAATTAGATTTAAATAAGTTTAGTTAAGTCAATTAATGGGCTAAAATGATTTAAATATATTTAATATTTACTTAATAATATAATAATGGAATTAGAATGGATAAGTCATTAGTTAAGTCCAATGAGATCCAATAAGCCTATGACCCAATTAAGAAACCAGTTGGTTTCCAACATAATCAAATTTTGGGCTATGAAAATTGTGTGATAGCAGCATATTGGAAATATGATAACTTCGTGTACAAAACTTCATAATTCACATAGTGAGTATAGTTGGAAAGACGATACAAATGGCTATAACTTTGTCTAGAGCAATTTTAGCTAATTCAACCTTTAAAGGGGTTGTATTCGAGAGGTTTTAGTTAAGGAAATACGTCATGTGCGAAAATGTGGGTTCCTAGTTGCAAACAGATTAATTTTACTTGTTGATTTAGACTCTATCTGTTAGAGTCCAACTCTACAACGAAAGGGACTTGATTTGGATAGTATTAGGAAGGGAAAGGTGTATAAATATAGTGTTGGGGTCATACATAACCTCTTTTGCATCCTACTCCAACTCTAAGGTAACTAATGTTCTTCTTTTGAGAAGAAAGAGAGTTATTTCGTGAATAATTCTCTTGAAACTTTGTTCTAATAGATCAATTGTTTTCCTAAAAACTTTGAGGACGTGAGAAGGAGCTTAGACATAGGAGAAATTGTGGGTATCTGCAAGAGAAGGTAGGATTTGAGATCGATTCTTCGCGTTCTAAAGGTAGACTATAATAACCAATAGCATGCTTATTTTGTATTATATAAAAATCGACATTTTGATTTTCAAAAGTGGTCAATTTGAACTTCTTGAAGCATGATTAATAAGTCCAAGATCTTTGATTTCTGTTAGATTCATAAAACTTACATAAAATCCTTGATTTTCTTAAGTTTGAGTAGATAGGTTAACTTTGTGTAAGCATCAGGTGACGCGACTTTAATCGTGTCAGCCCGATATGATGCCTTTAAAAAGTAAAATTCGCATAATTGGTCCCTGATGCGACTTTAAATTCATATCCAATGTTCCTAACATGACTTTTACTTAAAGAATAAAAGGTCATAAGCCTTTAGTTATGATTATGAGCACCTTTAACCATAGTTATGAGGGTCTTTAGTTACAGACAATGTGAAGATTGGTCAGCATGGTCAACAAACCCATTTTGCACAAAGAAGAAATTGCGGAGGATCTCCGCAAGAAGGTATAAAATCCCTTATTTCACCGAATTTGCGAAAGAATATTTATCGTCTAATTCTGTACAGAAAGAAGGAGTGAAAGATTCGCCGACGCGCGGAAAGTCAGCCGCTTCTTTCCCGAAATTCTAATGTAGAGGCGGATAGAAAACAATGCTTATGATAACCGAAGAACTCATCCCATGTTTTCACTCCATTTTCATTAGTGAGAAGGTTGCACTTCTAATCTCCTCTGAGCTTGGGGTTGTTAGTAACAAATTGTTGTCCTCCTCCGAGACAAGAGATGGAATAACAGCCAGAAGCTCATCAGAAATAAGACTGCCCTCTGATTTGAAGAGCTTTTGATAGAAATCCAGTGCTAAGCGCTCTATATCGGCAGGGTTAGAAATAGAGTTCCCGTTGGGTTTTAGTCGGTATTGCCTCTTCTCCCGTTGGCAGGGGTTCCTCCAGTCTCCAGTCCCTGCCTGCTGGTTGAGGGAGGAGAGAGACGGAATCCATACGGGCTACGCGTTCCGTAGTGCTCCAGATGTAGGGATTTGATGCCCGCTGACGGACACCGATAGGAGTCTCGAAAAGAGTCAGATGGTGTGACCAATTGTCAAAGTTGAAAATAGATTTGCCATAATGCCTTCGTTCCTTAGCCAATTAACCTGAAATTTAGACAACACCTTGATTTCAACATATTACTGTCTGTTGATAAAATTTAATGATTTTTAGATTCAATTTGTCTATTATTCTGTTATTTATTCGTTGGCCTCAATTTGACTTAAGTTCTTTAAATGTCATTTTGATATTATAAATCACTCATTTGATATCTGAATTACATGAAACCTTTTACACATGTTTCTCTTGACCTTTTGAACATGTTCACCAAGTTGGATCAATTTTTAAGTCTGTTTGCTATTTTCGGCCATATTTGTTGATTTTTAAGCTCTAAAAACTAATTTTAATGGTAGAAAATATATTTTTTATTGTAAAAAATTCTGAATTTTTTTTGTTAGTCATCTTATTTGCCCAGTAATTTGTTGGCATCATTTTTACTTTGATTTTCATGATATATGACCATGTTGGCTCTTTAAGAGACTATTTTGTATATAAAAACTTGTATTTTGACTTATATATATATATATATATATATATATATATATATATATATATATATAATTTTGCTAATCTAATTTTCAGATTTATGATCATTATGAAATATGTGAAAATATGATTGTGTCATATTTATTTGATATATTTGAGACATTATCATCTTATGGAGATTGTGACTCATTCCATAACTATCCGTAAATGAGTTCTACCCGTAGGCAACGAGATGAAATTCCGGTGATTGTGATTTATTTTCAGTCATCTGAGGTGGAATAATAGCATCTTTGGCTATGCATATGTCATTACCTTAGCATACTTGCATATATACCTTGGTATATATTTTGTTCGGCTCCTTATATAATAGTTATATACATGTCTATTTGATATGCTCGTCTATGATATGTTTGACACATAATCTATTGTTTAAATCTATTTGATTTAACTTATAATATGTTCAGTTTATTTATTTGACATTTATGTTTTATTATTTTGATCTCAACCTATTTGATTAAGAATCCATATTTTTTTTGATTAACTATTCTGATAATATGAACTATGATTTGGTAAACTACCATGTCATGATAATTTGTCATATGCTCAGTTCGATATGTTCAATTTGATATATGATATGTTCTGATCATGGCTAGTAGACTTATTCAGTTAGATATGATTTCTATCATACCATATGTGCTATATGTTAGTTTGATTTGTTCATACTATTAGAAAACATATGTGATTAAGTAAATCTATATTTAATCATGTTATGTATCATGATCTTATTTGTGATATATATATAAATGTGAATCATGATTAATTAGTAATCACTTGATTTCAAATATTACATTGTTTAGCATTTGGTGGGTTTGATTGCGTACTGAGTAGTTGTACTCACAAAATTTATTAAACATTTTTTAGAGTCTGAGAGGAGTTGGCCATTGAGGAATTTTGATTTGAGATCTATATAAGTCATTTAGGTTTAGATTTACTGCTTTCTTAGATTGATGTAGTAGGGATGTAAGAACTGAGGTTTCGGATTCGGTTATCGGGTTGGTTTTGGTGTCAGACTCCTTGGTTTGGGCCCTTGTGGGCCTGATGCATGTTGACGCACTTTTTGAAAGGTGTCGGCCTTAGGGGATGCAATTTAGGAGCCATGCTGGTGGGACGCGTGGTCGGGCGTCGGGGTGCGTGTGTACGGCCCTGGTCTTGTCGTCTGAATGGCGTCGCACATGGTCGACGCAATTCAGAGATTTGCTAGTGTACGACCCCGTCTTGTCGTCTGATTGGCGTCGTCTGGGAACGACGCGTTTTAGCGCGATTCAGTTTGACGCTCTGACCCATCCCTCCTTTCTCTCATTCTCTCATTCACTCTCTCTTTCTTCCCTCTCTCTATCCCCTTCGTCCCCTTCCGTTCCCCTTCCCCTTCTTCCTCTTCCACCACTCCAACACCCCTTTACTTCTCACCACTTTCATCACCATCTCCACCGTGGCACTTCACTCTCTAGACAGCAGCCGACGTCTCGACGGAGTTGTGGCGTCTACGCGGTACCGACGGCGGCTTGCGGTGTGGCTGTTCGGCGGTAAGGAATTAGGAGAAGTTCAAGTAACCGGTAGGGTGACGATCCTTGCACGTGATTCGTTTGATTTAAACCATGATTTCCCGCTTTGGAGCATGCTATGAAGGTGTGAGGATTTTGGGTAGAATGAGCATGTTAGGAGAGTTTTTGATGGAAATGGTGATTTTTATGAAATGAGGATTGGTGTGTTTTCAATTCTGTTATTTGAATTCTCCCCATCTTTTCTATTTGTGGTGTTTCGGGCGATTTGGGGAAGGAAATCTCACGTTGTGGCTCAATGAGGCTTGGGGGAGTTGTGTCTCGAGCGCTAAATGGCGTTCACTCAGGGCGACGCGGTTTGCAAAAGGCGTCGACCTGAGTTGATGCAATTCTTGTCGATACCCCCGAAGTCCCGAGGCCAGTTTCTGGGGAACCAATTTAGGGCGTTGAATGACGTCGACTCAGGACGACGTGATTGGTGAATCGTATCGGCCATGAGTGACGCGATTCAAGCCAGAGCTCTATAATTCCTGCAATTAACATATGTATATATTGTTAGGCAAGCCTGTTAAATGCATACTTGAAATCATACATTAAGGGCGGGGATTTCTATGTGGTCGGAATCGCATTGTGTGTGTTTATGCGATCGCAGACCTAGAACAACTGTGGTTTGTGTTTGACACCTTGTGTTAGTGTGGGAGTGACGCAGTGTCGGTGTGGAAGTGTCATTGTACCGGTATGGGAGTGGTACATTTCAGTGTGTTACTCGTGGCTGGGAGGAGGCAAAACCACTTGAGCCAGACATGCCGGAGTAGCCAGCGTACTATCCGAGGGGTTGCTGTTCCATCTCAGCGGGTCGGTAGTAGTTTTTGTTGTTCTTACTGTGGAGCCGAGTGTGATGCTGCTAGAAGTGTAGCCATTAGCCACTGGACCTGATGTAACTTAAGACGTCAAGGTTACGGGTATATACTCTTTCGCCCTTTGGCTTGATGTAACCCTGGAGGTTAAGGTTACGGGTTGTCCCTATAGCTTCAGCTAGAGGGGGATTTCGCCGGTCCTCAGGGCCCTCGTGTAGCACCTAGGCCAGGCATGGAGGAAAGTCCAGCCAATGGGACAGTTGTTTCAACTGCTTGTGTGCATATGTAACTGGGTGGTGGTGATTCACTAGTCCCATTTAGTCCTAGTTAGGCTCACTGTCTCACCCTATGACGTCTGGAGCTTGTAGGGGCGGACATGTGTGAGTGTTGGTTGTGTTGAAAGGCGTTGTTTGTATGTGTTCGGCCTTGTGGTTTGTATGTTTAGGTGAATTGTTGGTTGTGCACTTCGGTGTTGAGTTGGGTTGCTTGAGTTACTTTAGAGATATGCCTGTTGCATTTACATATGCATTTATTTCATATCTCGCAATGGAATATGGGAATCTTTAGAGCTGTGATATCTTCTCTTCGACTCTCGCCATTGTGGCTGTAGCTTTACTGCTTTCGTTTACAGTTTTCCTTTACTTCTGCGGTTGCCTGGTAGTGTTTTCAGGAGGTGGAGATCTGGTGATCCTTACTGAGCCCAATTCTGGTGTGGCTCATTCTCTAGTTTTCAGGTGTGGACCTCTCGGTGAGCGTTGGCGTGTGGATTTTCTTCCTGGTGTGCGTGCCAGCAGCTATCTCAGTTTCGGGGTATGCCCCGATGTTGTTGTACATTTTCTTTTGCCTGTACATATTTAATTTCTATGGACCATGTAATTGTTGTTGGACTGTATACGGACATTGATATTGTGCTCCATACGCATTTGTGCATTTTTTGTGGTCCGTGCAATTGTTATATTTAGATGTGTTTAACGCTTACTTCTCCAGACGTGTTGTTTGAGATCCGGGTGTAAACCTGAAGATAATGGTCCTATACCCATTTAGTAATCAGGTCCCCGATTGCAGGGTGACGGGTCGCTACAAGGGACATGAGAGATAACATATACCTTTCATTTTCCTTAGTTAGTTGAGAGATTATACTTCCGTTGGATATACGATGAAATTTGATATTTTGATATTGATGATGTAATTATGGAACAATAGTATTTGTAATGAAATTTTATATTTAGATATTTGATGGTAATTGACATATTTATTACTTTGGTTATTTGTCTTTCACCTTTGATTTGTATCTATTTTGATTTCGTAGTTACGTGGCTTGAATCCGAAATGAGTTCAAATGACTGAACAAAATTCGAGGTGTGACATAATGTGTTCCCCAATGTTATAGCATCTTTACTTAAAGGGCATGGGGTTCATTTTCAGCCGATGCTTTTATCGTTATAAGTTAAAGCAAGGGAATAATACCTAAAGCTCCTGTTTGATAATATCAAAGAAATCTTTTAAATCTTTTAAGCATGTGTTTAGAAATGCGATAAAATTGGAGAAGAATATTTGAGCATATTAAGACATTCAACTTTCTATGATTTTTTAGTTTTATGAAAGATACATGATATTTTGTATTTCGTTAAACTTATGTTTGCAAATTTTTTTGGAAATAATGCATTTTTGCTAAAGAAAAGCAATTGGAACTTTTCTTTTGAAGAGCGATATCATCATCATAGAGCCTTATCTTCTTTATCTAAGGTTAGCTACATGAATCTTGTATATTTGTAGTTAAAGCCTATGAAGGTTAAGTCACTTCTTACAATGTTTAATGTTTAAGTATGTCATTTTAGGTTTTTCTCTTGTTATTTTACCTTTTAGTACTTGGAATAGGTCACATCTTAAAAATTGAGTTCAAACTTGGCCGCCAGTGAACGTAAGCATCCATGTGAGCTTACTTTTCTTGAACTTGATGTCCATAGGATTACATCTAACTATATAAATGTTCACTTCAAATCATATCCTTTTTAGTCTTTCTATACATCCATCTCTAGCATAAAATCATTCATATTCTCTTCCTTCACAACCTAACACTCTGTCATATACCACAGTAGTTTCAATTACTATAAAACTTTATTGAAGCTCTACAGAGACAGGTCGATTATAGTGGATTTCAAAAGCACTTGTTCATTTCAACCAACCTTTCTTAGCCATGTGCATGACATCCTCTCGGAATAACCAAATCCTTAATCATCACTCATAACAAAGTCCTCTCAGCTTACATTCGGTCATATATTCTAGTTTATATCAACTAATTCAAAAAATGTTAGATTCTAAATCATCCCCTCTACTATTTTAATTTACCATTTAAATCCTCTTTAGCCATGATAACATGTACTAAGAGATATTGTTATATAAATATTTTTGTCACTTCATCTATAAAAAAAGTAAAGAGTTAAAGACTTCATATTTAAGAGGGATTTTGAATGAATGAACTAGTATATATTATCTCTATAAATCCAAATATGGATAATCTTCAAGCAATAAAACTAATATCCATATTTGGAGCAAACAAAGATAGGTGAAAATTAGATATAACAAATAATGACATGGTAGAAAATAAGTTTCTTATAGGTGTTCCCTTCTCAAGAACAAAAGTCCATATTAAATATATGAACTCTCTCTCTTTCTATAGGGATTCTATAAATAAGAATTAATACATTTCTAAGAATTATGTACAACTCTTTTAAAAAGTATTCTATGTATACATATATACCTTGTAAATTATCATATTTGTACATATATATCCTTGATTCTCATATATGATTACAAATACTCTTGACATCTTCATAAGTGTTCCAATTGTACCTTCCTATCAAAATATTGTGAACTTCAGCTGAATATGTCAGAAAGATTCCGTAAATCTGTGAAGTCAAGAATGTATGCATAAAATTCTGAAGAATGTACATACAAAATTGTCCGCATATTTTTGACATATTCCATTAGAATTCACAGCATTTTCACGGCAAGAGATATCTGCAATTTTTTTGAAGATGTCAAGGATATCTATAACAATGTGTAGAAGTTAGGAGTATAACACAAGTATGGTAGTTAACACCAATTCTTTTAAAAATCATATGATACCTATACCTAAAATAGATATAAGGTCTCTCTCTCCCCCCCCCCCCCCATATATTATACATTATATATAATATAATATAATAATATATATACATTATATATATGTAGGGGAGAGAGTGGGGGAGAGACCAAAATCAGACCGTTCCAAATTAAACTTCTAAAGGGATTTTGTTAAGAACCCCCTCAACATGTTTCTATCCGTAGATAACCTCCTTACCAGCCATATACTGTATACAACCCCCTTAACTTAAGATGTTTCGATAAATAATCTCCTAGAAGATTTATATTTACAGATAACCTCCTATACAATACATATTTTTGTATTAACCCCCTAAGTAAGCTGCTCGTTTTCAATTTCACTGGAGTAGAAACACTGTTACCCATAGCATATTCTATTATTAATAGGACTATTGGCTGAGAATATTAATAGCAACCTCAGTTAAAGTAGTGCATATTGTCTTCTATAGTCGAAAAGATTCTAGACACCTATAGATACGATAAAATAATAAAAGTACCCCTACACCCTCATCTAGTAACGTCGCCTAATGATTATGATTATTATGCATCTATATATTTAGAGATTTCTTCAGTTATGAAATAGAATGCATTGTTCTAAAGATATTTTTACTTTAATTGACAATTAGTAACCCTCACATACTCTACAGGTAATGGTGTTTAAATTCAAAATAAATACCATAGTTACTAGGGTTATATGCAAATATGATACGACTATCGGTTAAGAGGATATGCAAATATGTATCACACAGGGACTATCTGCAAGTGTGAAATCATTTACAGTCATATGCCAATATGTAAACTATAGGGAGTTATCCACAAAGATAAAACATTTTAAGAGCTTTTTTACGAAAGTCCCATAATAATATTCTCGTCCGCTCATGGACAAAATTCTGCAACAGCGACAAGATGAGTTTTGAGAGATTTAGGGGGGGTTGTGGTTGTGTTGCTCCATTTCTCTCTCTACTGTCAACTCTCTCTCTCTCTCTCTCAACTGTACTAGGTTTTCCTGAGGAGGTGGGCGGAGAAGAAAAGGAGCCCAGGCCCTTTTTTGATATATTTTTCCGAGTCAGTGGATTCCGCTTCCGCCACTCCCACGAGGACGCCATCCTCCGTGGCCGCGGGCGTCGCTGGGACGCCTTCCGCGCGCTGCTGAGGCGGCGGCTGCAACCACGCGAACACTGAGCTCGCGGCGGCGGCGTGGAACATGGTGGGGGAGCTGTGGGATCTGAACGACTCGCCGGGTCCGGTGAGCGACGACGCGGCGGCGGCGGCGGCTCGCGAGGAGGCGGATGTGGAGGAAGGGGCAGCGTCGGAGGAGGAGACCCACTCCGCGGACAGCGAGGGCGCCGCGGTGGTGACCCGCCAGTTCTTCCCGGTAGCTGACACCGGTTGCGGAGGCAGTGGCGCTGTCCCCGTGCCGCAGCCTCGAGCGCACTGGTCCGGAGTCAAAGTTCGACAGGAGGCGGCGGCAGGCCCGCCGCTGTTGGGGAGGGCGCCGGCGGCAGAGGCGGCGGCGCCGATAAGGAAGAACCGGCGGGGGCCGCGGTCCAGGAGCTCCCAGTACCGCGGCGTCACCTTCTACCGGAGGACCGGCCGGTGGGAATCCCATATCTGGTTAGCTCCCCACCAATCCAACTCCCATTTCCCACCATCTTTCTTTTGAAGTTAGCAAGGAAAACAAGCAAGTTGTCTCCTTTGAGCCCATCTCTGCTCTGCTCCCCTGTTTTCTACTTTCCACTGGCAATAGCCAATAGGTTTTTGATGATTCCTCCCCATCTTTCTGTGTAGGGACTGTGGGAAGCAGGTCTACCTGGGTATGTATTACATCGTAGCATGAGTTCTTTCTTTCCAAGTTCTGTTCTTTAGGAATTGGAATCCTTGCTTTTACTTGATTGTGGATTTTTTTTTTTTTTTTTTTTGGATGTGGGGATGGGGTCTCACTGGTGCTTTGGATTGGGGTTGCCTTGTTTTGTGGCTGTTCGTCGCCCTTGCAGGCGGGTTCGACACCGCGCACGCTGCGGCCCGGTAATTACATTCCTCTGATCCCCACTAGTCTAGTCCCCATCACTTGCAAACCACAGCCACCATCGTCTTTGCCACAGCACAGTTTGGTTGGATCCTCCCAAGTTTGTTCCATGTGACTGGCCACATTTGCATACGCTTCAGTTTATTAGGGTGGGGTTGGAGCCGGTAGTCTGACCCGTCGAAACTGTGCTGCAGCGCCTACGACAGGGCGGCCATCAAGTTCCGGGGCGTCGAAGCCGACATCAACTTCAGCCTTGGGGACTACAACGAGGATCTGAAACAGGTGAGACAGTGAATGGAAGATGCTAGGATGGAAACCCACAATCCTGCTGTTGTTGCTTTTTCTTTCTTGTGGTCATATGAATGCTGCATGGAAAGCTAATTAAAAAGATACTGAGGAAAGCCATGGATGGGTGGTGGGTGGCAGATGAGCAACCTCGCCAAGGAGGAATTTGTTCACATGCTCCGGCGGCAGAGCGCGGGGTTCCCTCGGGGGAGCTCCAAATACCGGGGTGTTACCTTGCACAAGTGTGGAAAATGGGAAGCTAGATTGGGACAGCTCTTTGGAAAGAAGTAAACCTATAGTCCAGTTTCACTCTTCTGCTCATTCCCAGACTTCTTAACATCCATCTTCTTCTGGCAGCTAATTATGTCTACTTGGATGGTCATCTGACAGGTACGTCTACCTGGGTCTATTTGATACGGAAATAGAAGCGGCAAGGTACGTATTCTCCTGGCTAGCTATTCGTTTTAATTAGTCGGGTTGGCTGAGGTTTTCTATCCACAATCTGGTCATGACTCGTGACAGTGTTTTGGATCTTGGGTCGACAAAATTCTGTGTGTAGGGCTTATGACAAAGCTGCAATCAAGTGCAATGGGAGGGACGCCGTCACCAACTTTGATCCGAGTATCTTTGAGACTGAACCTAGTTCCACAGGTGTCGTCGTCCATATGTGCTTCTCTCTTAGTTAGGGATTGCTCGCATGCATTTCTGAATTTTTTGTCTATTTATGTTGGCAGCTCCTACTGTCGACCACAATCTGGATCTCAGTTTGGGAAGTGCGGGATCGAAGAGGAGCTCTTCCGATCCTATGGAGGAAGAGAACTCGGCCAGAACGGATCAGCTGCGAGAGCCGGTGGCGCCCCTGGAAGAAGACTGGGGCAGTTGGGGTGGTAGTTGCGGAAGGGTGAGAGTACCATCTCATCGCTGCTCCTGTCCAAACCAAGACATGCTTGTTAGCCATGTTGTTACAGATCTATTTCCTTATTTCCCAGTATGGTGACAACAAGCTGGAGCTGCCTGAGCAGGACAGCAGAAGCCACACTCTTCCCGGGCAAGGCTTTGGGGGCCGGGACGATGGTGAGACACTCCAGCTGCTACATGACTCCTATGTTCGACTCCAACAAGTCGCACACATGAACAGCGAGGTGCACAAGAACCCGCATCTGTGTAGCAGTGGAGAAGGTCCCATCATGTTTCGTCAGCCAATTCCTGATCAGTTCTCTCCTGTTGCTTACCATCAAGTGAGTTACTCTTTTAGATGCTGTTTGATTTGACTTAACATAGGGATTCTTTGATACAACTTACTATATTTCACAGTATCTTTACGTGTCAAATCAAACGACTCTGTCTCTATTCTCAGTTGCAATCGGATTGATGTTAAGATTTCCGTGTAGTTGGCCGGCAGCCCACATGGAGTAGTGGGAACCGGCCGGGGGCTGTCACTGGCGCCGGGCAGCGGACAGCAGCAGCAGCACTTGCAACACCAGCAACAACAGAGGCAGCCGCCGTGGGGTGCTATAGCCGCTGCCGGCACGGCTCAATCGTTCGCCGCCGCCGCAGCATCATCAGGATTCCCACTGCAGATGCCAAGATCATCCCACAGTTGGCTGCAGGAGAACGGATACCACCACTTCCTCATGAGACCCACCTGAGTTACCATTGCCACCACCACTTCCACCAGTCTTGTCCAAGCCACCCGCTTCTGATGGGCCCTTCTTTGCTATGGCCATAAGCACCGGCACAATCATTTTTTGCTTCCCATTCAACCAGCCCAACCCCGTCTCCCATCTCCATGAGGGCCTACATGGCCACCTTTTCTATGTAATGATCACATCAGACGTTTTCATGCCTGCTCCTTTCTCTTTTCTCCTTCACCTCCACAATCCCATTCAATAACCCCTCCAGGGAGAAAGCCACCAACACTCAGTAGAACAGCTTGAAGAGTCCAGTGAGAGGGAGAAATTAATGGGTCGGGGTGATAGGCATAGCTAAAAGCCTACCTGAGCGTTGAATGGAGGGTGGTTCTTGGAGGAACTGTACTTTATTATTATTATTATTATTGCTTCCCTCTGACATCCCTCCAATGTTTGAGCCATTGAAGGCCAAAAGCTATTAATTCCTAGAATTGCGCCACTTTCAGAACGTATGTCTGGTCTTTGTTCGGCTTAAGTTGTGGCCAGTGAAGTGCTAATGTAGGCATTAGAGTCATGTGAACAAATAGAAACATGTCCTTTTTTAGATATATTTAGAAAGTTTTTACAGTGAAGACGGTACAAATTAACATTTACTAATTTTTCTTAATCAAGAAATTCTTCCATACAATCGTGACAATTTTATCTTCTTCAAATGATTATTTTGAATTTGGGGGTCTCACTTACTGCATGTGGGGAGTACTTGGGCATACGCTCCACAAATTCATGGGCTATTTCTTGCTCCTGTGCATAATTACTGGAGGTGAAATTTGAACCTAGTAAGATTTCTTTCGTGAAAGAAAGGAAAGAATACACACTGAGGACGCATTTGGAAACACGACCAAAAATAAAGTTCATTTCATAATTGACCCGTACGGTTAGAAATGGCAAGGAGTCTATTTTTGACATATTTTTCTCTCTTTTCTTTTTATTTTTTTATTATTATAATTTTTTATTTTTTAAATTTCAAATAACTTACTACGTTTGAAAACACGATTGAACGGTAGGAGATTAAATATCTTAGACATAAAAAACTCTTGTCGGTTGTCTCCAACCAGAGAAACTCCATGGAGGTGACTGGTGGAAGCTTGGCGTAGGCCTGTAAGGTGGTCGCAGTTAGTGGTTGGGGACGTGGCGTGCTCGGAGGCATCAACGAGAGCATCTGTATGCAAGTGTGAACGTGAGCATGCACGGACTGAGGAAGGCCGGAGGTCACCTCGATACCAAACCAAGGGGCTCTCCAACGAAATACGAACGTACGTTCCCACCACTTGCACCAAAAAAAGGGGGTACCTGAGCTTGAAGAGGAAAGCGGCAATGAGGGGACCGCTGGAGTTCGGCAATAAAGGGACGAGATCGTCTGGAGGTTTGTCCAGATCTCGGTGCGTCTTTAGACTCAATAAAAAGTAACGTATTTGATTCGATCCTATCATTTTAAATGTAAATAACTTATTTATTCTTTTTTTGTTGAATCTAAAGACATATTGAGATCTAGACAAAATGATTCAGACTATTTCATTTCAGCGGATGAGAATGCACTGACCTCCTCAGTAATATATTGAGACTCTTAGTACAGTAAAGTAAAAAAAAAGTATTTTTAATTTTTTTAAAACGGACCTTGACGTGGCCTACACATATGTACAAGATGATCTTCGGTCATATAACTTAAAAGAATCTGAAACATAAAAAAATTGAGTCCGTGGTCAAGTCAAATGAGAACTTTTATATTTTTAATATTTTTTTGAATTGTCCAATATAAATCAACTTATACAAACACGTAGGAGCCTCGGAAAAATTCAAAAAAATAATTTCTTTTTACTCCACTGACCCTCAAGGCAGCCTCGGGGTACGTTTGACAATGCTGTAAAGAAAAGACGTTTTTACCAAAAGTACGTTTGAAATAATCGGTAAACACTAGAGATTTTACGTGACTGAAATTAGAATCAGCAATTAATGCAGATTAACATCCTCTAAACTTCTTTACAATGTGTATGTTCTATTTCACCTCATTGATCCACCTATAAATCTTCTAATTGTTTTACGCCTTTGATTTTTGTAATTTAAGTGAAATTTAAATATCATAATTACTAAATTAATAGAATAAAATTTAATACAAATAATATAGAAAAAGTAGAATAGACAATTCCAATTTAGCGAACCTAGGTGCACGGTACTAGATGGCATGGGGCGTGCCTTACCGTTGTTGAGATAGTGTTGTAGCCTAGATGGGCACGTAGCAATAGCATTAAGGCATCATTGCAATTCCTAGTGGATGCTAAAAGTATATTTTTAATAAGTATATTAAAGAAGTTTATGTTGAGCAGTAATTAAAATTTCATGTAAATTGAAGCAAGCACTTAGAGCATGGTATGAGAGGTTGAGCTTGTTCTTGTCATGTGAATAATTGTTCACAAGAGGTAAAGTTGACAATATCGTCCTCATTAAGAAACATCGAGCATGGTAATGATATGCTAGTTGTTCAATTCTATGTTGGTGTATTTGACGCTTGAAAGGGCCCAGTTTTGCTAGCCCATTTGCCAAATGGGCCGGCCTGTTAAGAGGCGCCCATGCCTCATATCGAGGCCCGATGGGTCCTTCGGTCAGTAGGCCCGTGTGAACAGGTTCTCGCAGGACACCTTCGCATCCAAGACGGACCCCGACATTCTGCAGACGTGGGGTGACTTCCCGTCGAGGAAGTTCTTTCCGAATCCATCTCTGATCTACTGATAAGGGCAACCAACATCAGATAAGGAAACTAGAATCCCGCCCCTTTTGGGGATTAGATCGGACTTGCCCTATACGTCTCCTAATCGGACTCTCCGATGGCCTTGAATATGTCCTTGTAAAAGGAACCCCCCGGTAATCTCAGAAGGTACGTTCTATGCTCTATATTCTACCACATGTGCGCTTATTCTCTGCTCTACAGACTCTGACTTAGGCATTGGAGGGGGTTCCCCCAGATCGCAACCGAGATCTCCTCTGACCTAGTGTCCGTCTTGCAGGAGAGGCAAGAAGCTTTTTAATTTGGAGGAGTCTCGGCCGCCCGATCCAAATCGGACAAATCTCCGACCCAATAGTCTTTGGCGTCGTTTGTGGGAAAATAACAAAAAGCCATGGCAAGAAGGAATAGCAACCGCTCTCAATGCGGCCTCCCTGCCGATCGATGTCCAGCCAGTTCCTCCACCGACAGCCCTTCCCGCTATCCCTCCACCTGTCCAAGGCCCGGCCACTCAGGTCAACATGACTTTAGCACTTGATGTCTCTCCTGACGGGGTCGGACACCTAGCTCCACCAGGGGATCTCCAGCAAGGAGATCTCTCGGTTGTGATGGCATTGCTGCGGCGCCTGGAAGAGCGAGTCGATTATGTGGAAGGTCTCCGAGCAGGTGACCTTGAGCCGACCAACCCGCAACAAGAACTCCAACCAACATCCCCTCCAGGTTCCCAATCTTCATGAGGACCCCAAGGTCCTCATCAAGGAGAACAGCAGCACGAGAATCGCCAGCAAACCCACCAAGTGAGCCGAGGGTGATCTCTGCGGCGGTCGGACAAAGGACGGCGCCAACTTCGGCGATCCTCGGCTTCCTCCAACAGCTCAACCTCAGCATCCTTTGAGCCCCGCACCCACCAGGACGAGGGAGAGATGCTTCCAGGGGGAGGTCTTCCGACCGCTTAGCGGGGTCCTCTGCTTCCCAGGGCCGGCGGACTTCTTGGGAGGGTCACTGTCGCTCCAGATGCCCTTCCAGCAAAGATCACATTCGAAAATTGGAGGAGCGCGTACAAACGTTACTCTGGCACGATCATGATGCTGGCCTACATGATGGAGATGGTGTCCGGTCGTGCTTCACTTGGCGCGTGCTAAAGGCGCCTCTGCCCCACCGCTTCAGGATGCTGTCACTGAAGAGATACGACAGTACCCATGATCCCGATGACCATCTGCAGTCCTTCGAGAGCACTTTCGACCTGTTGGATGCACCCGATGCTATTCGGATGCCGTGCCTTCCTTACGACCTTAGAGGGACTGGCTCGGCGGTGGTTCATGCAACTAAAGCTTGGATCCATTGACAGCTTCTTCGAGTTGAGGAGAGTCTTCAGAAGCAATTTGCGATTAGTCGGCGTACGCCGGCCACGACCGCAACATTGTCCTCTATGAGGCAGGGGAAGGACGAGACCCTGCAAAAGTTTTGGACCAGCTTCTATGAGGAGGCCCTCAAGATCCCTAACCTGGACGTATCAAATGCTGCGCAATATTTTATTATCGGAATCCATAATCAACAGGTTTGCTTTGAACTAAGCAAACAGCTACCAGTAGACCTTCCTGACCTGGTTTGGAGGGTAAACTAATACATTAATAGTAAAGAGCTCCTGCGGGCCTACCCCTCTCAACAACCAGCCAAGTACGAGGAAGGTCGGAGAACCAAGAACCAAGAGCCGACCAAGGGTCGAGTGATTCGACTATGTGCCGAAGGACGACCCCTAAAGGGGCCACGGCGGGAGAATCGAGATGACCGGCCGGAGTACCCCGATTTCATCAGAGAAGAGAATTAGAGCCCTCTCAACATGCCAGTCAATCGTATTCTCCAAGAGATCAAAGATGAGGGCTACCTCAGGTGGCCAAAAAAGATTAAGCCCGCCCCAAGGGCAGAGAAAACTGGGAAGTTCTGTGCCTACCACTATGAGTATGGGCACTACACTTCAAAATGTTATGATCTTAAGAGGGAGATTGAGAACCTCTTAAAAAGGGGACACTTGAAGAGGTAAGCCGTCAATCCTGAGCCCGATCAACGGCATCACGACCGATCTCCCCCTGCGCCGAACGTGCTCCGCCGTCCCAGGCCGAGCGCGTCATCATGTCATCTCCGAAGGATCAACCAACGGTGGAGACAACAACAAGAGAAGGTGAAGCTACGCTTTCAAGACCCAAAGGGCTGCTCGGGAAGTCACCTCGACCTCCCATCGGCCCTTGACCAAGAAGCCGATCACCTTCACTGAAGCAAACTTGGAAGGGCTCGTGCTTCCTGACAACGATGCCTTAGTGACAGAGCCCAAGATTGCGGACTTCAAGGTAAAAACAATATTTGTTGACAACGGCAGCTCCCTTGACATCATTTTCCTTGACTATTTTAAATAGATCGACCCAGAGATGAAAAGGTTGAGAAGGGTTCGAACGACAATATACGGCTTCAGCAGTCAACCTGTCATGGCCGAAGGTGTCATCACCCTGCCCTTGACTTTGGGGACATCACCAAAGTCCATCACTCGGGAGGTCGAGTTCATGGTGGTCGATGTGCCCTCTACTTATAATGGCATCCTAGGGAGGGAGTCCCTGGGGAAGTTCCTTGCCGTCCCCTAATCCTTACATCAGAAGCTCAAATTCTCGACTCCTGATGGGGTCGGAGAAGAGCTGGGAAACCAAAACGTCACCAGGCAGACGTACCTGGCCTCTACTAAGATCCTTGCCAGGAATTGTTGAGGGTTGGGAGGCCCCTCGACAATTCCTTACCTCCGCAACCTCCTGACCTCTACCACCCCAAATATTCTCTTTCTTTTTAAAATTAAAACTCCTAATCACAAAGCTCTTTCTCTCCTCTCCAACCTCAGTGTCTCTAACTTCACCTACGTGCAATCGAGTGGGCAGTCTAGAGGTCTTTGGCTCGCCTGGGATGATTCGTTGGTAGTTAATGTCTTAGCAAGCTCAACATCCTTAATCATGGCCGAAGTTGCTGGAAGTCCACTTGTTCTGGCTATGTATGCTCCTTGCAACAAAGGAGAAATGGGATCATATTGGCAACCTTTGCCGCAACTTGTTCAATGCCGGTGCTGGTAGCAGGTGACATGAATTCAATCTCAAGAAGGGAAGATAGGATAGGTGGCTATAGTAGAACACATTATTAACTGAAAGACTTAAAGAATTTTCAACAACAAAACGACCTCTTGGAGATAGATTATATAGGACATGCCTTTACCTGGTTCAACAAAAGAAATAGAGGACACCTAGTGCTAGAGACAATTGATAAAGCATTGGCTTCACCAGATTGGCTTGAACTATTTCCCATGTCAGTTACACATCATCTACCTATGATAGGTTGCGATCATAGGTCAATCTTGATAATGTAACAATAGAGAGAGAGAGAGAGAGGGAGACCATTGTTTAGATGTGAAACAATGTGCACTACTCATTTAGAGTTCGAGGAGACAGTGGACAAAAGCTTGAAGAAGCAGCACTTGGGCAACAATGTTAAGTTCCCTCTCATCACTAAGTTGAAGGAGATGAAGTACACCATTAACAAGTAGAGCAAGACAAACTTTGGTAATCAAAGACAAAGGATCAAAAACCTAAAGAAACTCATCAATAGCATCAGCATGTAGGACATCACTAAGAGTAACATGCAGAGGTTGGAAGAACCACTAAGGAACTAGAAGAGCTACTCATTAGGGAAGAGATACACTAGCATCAATGGGCAAAAATCCTATGGATGGAGGCGGGGGATCGCAATATGCAATTCTTCTACCTGACAACCTCTAAGAGGAAAACCAACAATAGGATCAGTTGGGTCACTCTCCTAGATGGTAACACCACCAGCAATACACAGCTCATTAGGAACACATTTATCACTTACTTCCAAACCTTGCTCACCTCAAACAATCCTAGGGCAATTTTTGAGATTACGCTCACCCATACTCACTACATACTGTCCAAGATAACACATTTATTTGCAGCACCCTCTCAAAAGAAGAGATTGAAAGTGTGATCAAAGCCTTCCATCCTACTAAATCGCTAGGTCCAAATGGCCTACCAGCAATCTTTTACATTAACCATTGGCCTATTATCAAGAACGATGTAATCCACTATATCTTTGAAGCTACAATCCGAGCATGTTACATACCTGCCTCTTCCTTTTACCCAAGAGAAAACCAGCTACCACACCAGAGGACTATAGACCTATAGTTTATGCAACATCGCATCATTGTCAACCGCATTAGACCTCATCTGGAAAACCTCATATCCGATAACCAAGGCACTTTTGTCCCTAACTGCCAACCTATTGACAATATTGTTGTTGTGCAAGAACTTCTTCATAGTATGAACACCCATAGGGGAAATAAGGGCTGGTTCTACTTGAATTTGGACCTTAGCAAGGCCTATGATAGGCTCGAGTGGTCCTTTATTAAGAAGTTCCTCCCTTCCTTTGGTTTCAGCAATGACACCCTTGATGTCATCATGCCTTGCATCAGTAGGGCATCCTTACCCATCCTCATCAATAGAAATCCTGAAGGGCACATACCCCCTACCAAGGATATCCACCAAGGCTGTCCTCTATCCCCATATATCTTGATCTTGTGTGCATAGGCCCTCCACAGGACGATCAAGTTAGAGATGGATGTAGGAAGGATCAAAGGAATCAGAATAAATAGACAAGCTCCAGCCATCACCCACCTGGCATTTGCAGACGACATGTTCCTATTCTGAGAAACTTCAGAGTCAAAAATCTCATCATTTCAAGACTGCCTTCCCATATTCTGTGAGTGCACTAGACAGAGAAATAACCTCTCCAAATAGACCATTCATTTTAGCAGGAATGTAGACAGCCTAACACAAGACAGACTCAGAAATATGCTTGGGGTCAAAAGAATGAATAAGAATGGCACTTACCTTAGAGTCCCCCTTTTTGACACTTACCTTAGAGTCCCCTTTTTCTATGGAAGATCCCTTAAGAGCTCCCTTCAATTCATTACAGGGAGGTACATTAACAGGCTTCAGGGTTGGAAATCCAAATTTCTATCAGTAGCTGGCCGCACATTGCTCATAAGATCAGTTCTCAACTCAATTCCCACTTACATCATGAATCCAATTAGTTTCACCAAAGATCTCTACAAAGAGCCAAATGGCCTGCAACGGGACTTTGCTTGTGAGGGTACTCTCAAGGAGGCAAGCATTTCTATGGGGCAGCTTGGTGTAGAATCCAACAACCTAAGATGAAAGGGGGTCTAGGCATCAAAAATCTGGAGATGGTTAATAAGTCACTACTAATGAAGTTAGGGTGAAGCTTAGTCAAAGACCGAGGCACCCTGTGGGCAAGGATCATCCGGAACAAATACTACAGCAAAGAAGCCTTTCGGACCTACCAACTCAAGCAGTCCCACTCCAGAGTGTGGGCAAGCATCATGAGTATTAGGAACTACATTAAGAGAGGGTCACAGTGGATAGTAGGCAATGGCCAGAGCATCAATACGACGTAGAATGACAATTGGATACAGGGGGTGAAAGAACTAAACCAACTCGAGAGCAATCCTGAAGTCACAACCATGGTAAGAGACCTGATTTCATACGATGGCAATGCATGGACCAGCCAGATTCTTCAGAGATTCTTCAATGGTGAACTGAGCAATAAGATACTAGCCATTCCTCTCGCGAACAATGCCAACACTCGGACAGATACACTGGTATGGGGCTACACCAGAGATGGAGCAATCACAACAAAGTCAGCCTACAGGATACGTGCCCTGCAGGAGGATCAACCGACATCATCTAACCCCAGCCCTATTTGGTCATTCACCTTCTTTGGTGCATTGTAGCAAATACTCTACCCTACCATAGCAGATCCACTTTGCCCCATATGCTCACAGGAGGATGAGACGGCCGAACACCTGTTTTTCCATTGTCATTATGTAAGAGTGGTCTAATTCACCTCCAACCTAGCCCTCCTCACCACTGAACGTAATCTAAGCATAACAGATTGGGTGCAATTATGGGTAGACATGGACAACAATAACCAAGGACCGAGAATTAGCATGCTCAACAGGAGCATTGCCATCCTATGGGGAATCTAAGAAAGCCAGGTGTGACAAGGTGTTCAGA
This sequence comes from Zantedeschia hybrid cultivar, assembly GCA_030544215.1. Classification (NCBI taxonomy): domain Eukaryota; kingdom Viridiplantae; phylum Streptophyta; class Magnoliopsida; order Alismatales; family Araceae; genus Zantedeschia; species Zantedeschia hybrid cultivar. Next base: position 3,653,180 of record JARZZO010000013.1, on the reverse strand, counting down.
GAGTCCCTTCCCCACCCTAGGATCACAGTGCACAGAGCTGAGGGCATCATGATTAGGTCACAGGGCTGAGAAGATGATCAAAGGCCAATTACAACAACCAGTCAGGAAACAAACCACCAGACTTGGAGGAAATCAAATTCAACGTCGATTCGGGACAAGTACCAGCGGAGGTGCAGTTGGCACCGTGGGCAGAGACGACAGGGGAAACACAATCAGATACATGGCGTGTAAAACCTTGTCCACCGATCCCCTGTTGATGGGAGCTCTACCCTTGCAATCAGGGATCAAGCTTGCCACTGGGTGTCAATCCAAGGTAACTGTGGAAGGGGACGTCCAACTAATAGTCAAGCTATTGGAAGACCAGACTAAGCCCCCACCTTGGATCATTAAGAACATCATACTAAACTGGAGAGCAATCATGAACTAGAACCAAAAGATTGCAATTAGCTATGTCCACAAAAGCGCCAATATAGTGGCACACCTCCTGGCCTCCCACACTAAAAGCTCAATGTACAACCCTCAATGGGAACTGGGAGGCCCCACCATGTATTCTAAATGTTGTAATCTCTGATTCTACTAGTATTCAATGATATATATATATATATATATATATATATAAGGTGTTACTATGAGCTGCCTTATTTGAGTCTGCTGCCAACGGATCATACTTTTTAGGGTGTCGCAGCACCTAAAATTCACTGAAGGGTTGGGATGATGAGAAAAAAAGACATTAAGAAAAAATACAAAATAATAAAAATGGGACCATCCGCTCCCATGATCGGACGGCCAATGCATGCGCGTAGAGCACTCCGCGCTCCCACGCGCATTCCGCCCTGCACGGGGCATGTTTAGTTTTTTTTTTTTTTTTTTTCGAGTTGAATGATGGCCACCAGATTCCTATGGCCCTTTGATACAATCCGTGGCCAACGGACAAAAACCTAGTAGCAAACTGTATCCCCCCCCCCCCACCCCCACACACACACATATATATATATATACATATGTTATGCAGGTACACGTCCACCCAATCACCTATAGACAATTCAAAAAAAAATCTAAAAAAATAAAAAACCAAATCCCAATGAACGGTAAAAAAAAAAAAAACCAATGAACAGTACAATGCATTTTTTGCTTGTTCATTAGGCTCATTTTTTAAAAAAAAAATTGATAATTCCATCAGAAATCAGATTATATAGACATGTAAGATACAGTAGGGCCAACCTTAAAAGAAATTTCAGAAAAATAAATAAAAAACATTGGCCGTGCCATGCAGCAAGTATTACTCATAGATATCTTCGTTTATTACCATGTAAGCCTGTTACCACTTCTTTAGCCACTGGATCATGAAAGGATCTTTACTTTTGTTGCACTTCTTCTGCAGCTTAAATTTGAGTCTTTCATTTAAATAAAATTGTGGTATTATCCACCTTCAAAAAAATTCTTAAATTTCTGGAGCTATTCAGGTGCTCACATGTTTGAAAGTGATGCAGGTGAAAAGCCTAAATCTTTTGATTGTAGTGTGAATTCTGCCAAAAGCTGAATAATAACGGTACCAATTGGGACTTTTTTTTCCGATTTGGAGGCCAACAACGAATTTGGAGCAAATATCAGCCATGCTTCATCTTCTAACATTTAATCCTTCAGACTCATAGGAAGGCCATGGTTTCAAACAGTGGTCATTGATACTGGTATTAAACGTTATAGACACAGATGCATACAAAGAGTTTGTATAAAGAAAACATAAAACTTAATTACAATGTCATTAAAATAATTAACCGAATACATAACGTAAAGGCCCTGAAAATATGGTGACTCGTGAGAGAACAGAAAAATATACAAAACTGCTCAGGTTTAACAACCTCAAAGTTCTACAAGGAAAATTACAAGCTTCATTGTGAATAAAGATACGCATCATTTCAGACTTTCCATTCGCATCTCTGTTAGGATCAGCTAGAACCATACAAAGAGACATTTATCGTGGGATTAGAAGAAAAACAAAACGAACGCCGCACATATCAATGAGATGTTGAAGAAATATTTTGCAACGCCAGATTCATGGTAAAAGCAGGATTCCTGATATAGATAAGGAACAATATCAGGATAAGCAATTACCAAATTATTATAAAACTGCTCACTTGGGCACCATCATGTCCGAGGATCAATATGCCTTCTGTGTCTCCCGTTTTATGTGAAGTGCTGCCCTGATAACGTTTCCCCTCGTAATAATTCCAACCTTTGGCATGGATAAACAATCAGAATATTCAAAAAAGACGACGACGACAACAACAACAACAACAATAATAATAATAAAAGCATCAAGAAGCACGAGGCCTTAGGTCTTACCAAGTTACCAGCACTGTCTACAACAGGAAGCCGACGGTACTTTGTCTTAAGTAATATCCTGGGAATGAATAAATTCAAGTAAGCATTTTCCTTTGGAGGAAGTCTACTTCACAATGCGATAGGCAATATAGATTGAAAAACCTTGCAGCATCTTCAAGATTAGTGGCTTCATGAACAACCAAAGGGGCAGGTGTCATTAAATCTCCGACGACTTTGCCATTTGTTTTGCTTAACAACTTCTGGATCTCACTGAATGTCTGCAAGAATTAAGCATGTCTGTCACATAACCAGAAACACTTTTATGGACATTTCAGCCCATAGACCAGCTGGCAATGCCAAAAATAGCTCATTCATCTATTGAATTCAAATGAGTTGCTTGTGTGCTGCCATGGACCCCTCCCCTATCCCTAATTGCATCCAACCTCCACTCCTCTCTACTGTAACATTAATCCTTCCTCCACCTGCCGGCGCGTGGGTAATTTGACTTGAATGGCAAAGATGTTGCCACCTCCTTGAGCTCGATGATTGTTGGGATGATGGAGACACCACTCACCCCAACTATGGCCTCCACTGAGAAGTTATGGTTCTGCTAAAGCTGTCAACCAAGCAGGAAATCCCCAATCTATCACAGAAGATAACCGGGACACCCAGGAGGAGAATAGACACCTGAAGGATCAGGTTTCAAGTATGTAGCCCTCTTCAGGATCCATATGCACACCCACAGAAGCCATCCCTATGCCATGATGAAGCATGCCATAGGCAACCCTTCTGTCAGCTGCGCATCGTGCCCTACACCAAAAAAACCTTCATCACTGAGGGCTTACACAGACCAATCCTCTGCTCCCCCCAACCCAACCACCTGCCTCATTCAAATGTATATTTGACATGGAAGGCCTCAGGTCTACCCTCCATTGGAAATATCCAGATTCAACAACTCGTGCAGTGAATCCTCTCCTACACCCATTCTGCAGGAGCTACTGCCACTGCAAGGGAGAATTATCCTCCTCCACTGCGAGCACCAACAAGAACCCAAACTCCACAGGACCCTACTTCTGCAAAATTTGTTGCCCCCTGGTTCCTGTCCCTCCCCTGTTCCTCCCTAGATGTCCTCCATAGGCGCCCCTGGGCCACATTGCAGGCATCTACCCTCCACGCCTTCTAAAGATGTCTCTTCTGGAAACAGCAGTAGCATGCTTGGCCTGGGCTCCTGAAACAGAGAAGCTCCACTTTTGCTGATCAGGAAGCCCAACTTTTGCTGGTCTTTCTGTGAAATTGGTTGGTCCTGAGGGGGACAGAGTTTGCCCTGGAGGTGATTGGCCAAGCCTTCCTAAACCTATCAAGAGCCATTAAGAACGAATGGGTATTATGACTTGTGATATGGGCCTTAACGGTATTTGGGCTGAGATTAACTATAGGAAGCTAACAGTTTTGTGTGTTAAGGTCCAGTGTCCAGGTATGAGGATCTTGCTTGCTTGTTTAGATGAGTTATTAAGTGGGTTCTGTGTTGACAAGGAACCAGGTCCCAAAAAACAAGGTAAAGGGCTCAATAAGTTAGGGTTCAATAGTTCCTCTCTTTTATTCTTCATGTCAAAGGACAGAAATAGAAGTTGCCATTTCCTGTGGTTTACAGCAGCAACAATAGCAGCATATGTGGAAACCACTGGATGGCAGTATGTGGTTGATACTCCTCTACAAAAACCGGCAGTATTCTTTGACCTAGTGAGTATTTGGTACCCAAGCCAGTGACAGTTGCAAAATAAAAGGGAAGTCATTTAGCTCATAGTAGGTAGCCAAGCACACAAAAGCCATTGGTGATGGATATGCAGATCTCTTACCTATGAGAGCTTGGCTAATCATTATGGATTCAAGGGATTTATGACAGGAAACAGCTGCTGAAAGCTGAGATTATGGATTTAAGTATTCTCCATCTTGGATAGGGAAGATGATGTTGGCAGCATCAGTTGGCCAAGAAGATTCAGCCAGTTGGAAATATGAACAGCCATATACAATGGTCGAAGAGGCCCTCTCTTAGCGTTCAGGTCCAAGAAGGCTCTCTGTTATGGAACCATCAGAGGGTTTCAAGAAGCATGACAGTTCTCTAACTAGTGATATATGGTGGCTGCTCTCTCTCATGGATCAGCATTTGCATCACAATATTCTACCGTGATCTAGGGTCTGAACTCAATGTAGAATAAGTGGAGAAGAGGAGGCAAAATACCGATAGTAGTGAGTATTTGGTGATACCCAAGCCAGTGACAGTTGCAAAATAAAAGGGAAGCCAGTTAGCTCATAGTAGGTAGCCGAGCACACAAAAGCCATTGGTGATGGATATGCAGATTTCTTCCCTGTGACAGCTTTGCTAATCATCATGGATTTAAGGGTTTTGTGACAGGAACCAGCTGCTGAAAGCTGAGATTATGGATTTAAGTCTTCTCCATCTTGGATAGGGAAGATGATGTTGGCAGCACAAGTTGGCCAAGAAGATTCAGCCAGTTGGAAATATGAACAGCCATATTCAATGGTCAAAGAGGCCCTCTCTGAGCCTTCAGGTCCAAGAAGGCTGAGAGGATTTGCAGAAGCATGACAGTTCTCTAACTCGTGATATATGGTGTCTGCTCTCTTTTATGGATCAGCATTTGCAGCACAGTATTCTACCGTGATATAGGGTCTGAACTCAATGTAGAATAAGTGGAGAAGAGGAGGCAAAAATACAGATAGTAGTACATTGCTTCACTCTCAAAGGAGAACAAAGAAAGATGACTTCATGCCGGAGTTATACATTCACAACCACAATTTGAAGGGGAAACATGCTTCACACACACGAATACAATTTTGTTCATGTAATCCATTAACTCATATCATGCCCCTCCCTTCTACAAATTAATAAGAGAAGCACATAACTGTTCTTAAATTTGGACTCCAGTAGTTCCAATATTTTTTATCAAACTCCAAGTGAACCCTAACAAGGCACTTGATGACAATGGATCTAGCAATGACTAAACAACTTTAATATCACTATATTAATGATGTTACTACTCTCGTGATGCATTCCATGCAAATATTGTGCTCGATAATGGCATCAAAGACATCCCTCATGTATGCAATTTTTGCTCGTGCATCACAAGGCCAATCAAATTCAGGAACAATATGGCTCTGACTGTTATCAAAGTTTTTTCAAGACACTGGAAATTTTGTTTAGGAACTCGAGCAACAAAAAGGATTGAAAATAAACTGCTGGCCCAAAGCATTATCAGCTGATGTATTCGCTAATCTGTATCTAATGACATAGCCACCAAAAAATGACTTTTATGTGAATGTATGATACATGAATAACACAGAATTTACATGGATCTACAATTCTACACAGAAAAGGGTTTCCTAGATAGACATCAAAATATCACATGGAATGGACACAATAGAACAAGAACAAGCAAAAAAGGATATGTATTTAGTAACAGGAATAACTGTACATACTTTCCAAGTGCTATCAACCTCGGGGAACAAATCTCTATCCTTTCCTCGACTACCTAGGACAAAAAAATTTGTTTAAAAATGATCAAAATAATGAAAGACATCATGATTGAGTACCTATTCCTACCACTCAGAACTTAGAAAAATCATTTTTGATGTGGTCATCAAACTTTCAGGATCTTCTATGTGCAAGATGGGTTACCAGTTACCACCACAGACTTATTGGCTAAAAATATTTGAAACAAATTCAATGATTCATAATTAAGCTGAATCTTGAAAAGTAAAAGCCTGGAAGACAGTAGGAAAATGAAAAACAAGAACTGTTATTTTATATTATACAAAGAAGAAAATTGTGGAGGATAGTTAACATAAAAAATACTAATATAAATATGTCACTGAACAGGGAAATTGGGGAAGAAATGGCATACATGTATGGTTCATGTGTTTGCATGAATCTACCCAAAGCATAGATAGTCCAGGAATTCATGGTGCAAGCCCTTGGTCGCTATGTAATTTTGCCTGAACCCCAGATGTTTTAGCTACCGACAAAATTAATCAAGGACACACTAATATAGTTACACTTTTGTTCTTGAAAGGCAGTCACGTTATACAGGAGAACTGCAAGGTATCCACATTCATGGATTTGATCATGAAGAATATAAGCTACTTCTATAGAGTTTGGTAACAAGTCATGATGGAATGTTTATCGATGATAAAAAGGAGAAAAGTTAGGCTGGAATCTTATATGAAGAAGGAAACCAGGAAGGAAATTTTGGTACAGTATGGTGGGAAAGTGAGGACTTCAAATTACAACACCATTATCAGAGATCCACGGACATTATTGAATGCATTGAGATACAAATGCTATGATAGAGATCTACTCAAGATCCCTAGGATACAAAAAAGACAATGCTAAAGCAGTGATCCTGAAATTAGTTGTACAACAGCATTTTTTGCAGCATTAAAAATGAAAAGAAGCAAAGTTACCTAGCGAAACCATTATGTATATCTCCACAAAATTAAAAATACAAAAGATAGCTTGGTTTATGATTTCGATGAGCTACCTGATATGGAGTCCAGAGCTAGCAAATCATAGTCTGAAACTACACCAACCTGTACACAAAAACAAAGGTATATCAATGTCATGATTATCTCGTTCTGAACCAGAAGAAAAACTCCAACCAAACATAAAAGTTCACTAATTTGAGCATCGTTGGACAATCAAAAGAATCATTAACAAATAATACAATAAATTATTTTGTATGCATTGAAATGCAAATTAAGGCTTATTGGTATAAAGTGCAAGTATGAAGATACCTTGCATTTGTAATTTAAAGCTGTTTTAAGGAATCCAAAACATTAGATAAATAGAACCTAAGAATTAGCAAACGAAAGTTGATCTATTTTTTTCTGAACCCAAGTTCCTGGACATACTTCTACCCTTGATGGGTCTGTAATACCTCCATCCCTTATCACTGATCTGCATGAGGTCCAACCTCCATCTGTCATCATCATTCCCCACCAGCATGCATGTCCCCTCCTTGACTACACATCCCTCACCAGAGGGCAGGTAAACTGTCCCCTTAGCTGCCGGAAATGAGAAATGCCGAGTCTGCACCTACCGTATGCAGGATCTATTCACATGTGATGATGGATCAAGCTAGAAAATCATTGGTCAACACTAACAAATGGCATAGATGACGGGTGAGAGCAAGAGGTAAGGCAAATTTCACTGCTTTTGAGTCAAACTATAAGTAAATTCCCTAATTGTGTGTTCCAACATACACAAATGCCATAACAGTCCAGCCATGGTCTCAAAGCTGTCTGTGTTCCTTCCACCTGAAGATAATGTGGCAAAGCAAAAGTATACTACACAAAGACAAAGATAGGAATACAGCTTTTTGAAAACTTATTCAAGAATCAACTCAGAGAGACAGATGTCATTGTATAAGATGCTTCACCTACATTTAAAATGTGAAAAAAAACATAATACCATTTTGAATGCTGTTGTTTAAGCCACAATTTTTTCTTGCTTAAGTTTGTCATCAGCTTACAATAAATAGATGATCCATACATATTTTATAAGCAAAAAAATGACCCAGCCTTTAGGAGAAAAGGAAAGAGATTAGAAATTTTCTAGCAAATAAAGGAAGAGGGGCATTGACAAAGAGGCATAACAGTCTTAACTTCAAACACTATAATGAGAGGCAATCACTTTTCTAAATTAATTTGCATTTTGGATTTATCTTAGTGGGGATAAATAGAAACAATAGCCCAAGACAAAGATAAATCCAACAAATTTAATGAGTCAACTTTAGTTCTGATAATGACTCATCTCAAAATCAGAAACATTAAGCCACAGAATTAATTGCTCCAAAAAGCTCATTAATGGAGAATTAAATATCTTCCAGAAGAAATAGTCTAAAACTTTTCTTTTCTGTATGCGAAGGTGTGCAAAAACAGTTGTATATCACCTAAAAACTTGAATAGATTTAGGTACCGATGGTTGAAATGCAATTCAAAATAAAAATGGAAGGAAAGAATCAATTGAATAAAAAAGTATAGAAATCAGGAGTACACACCAATTTCCACTCATCATCAATCACAGGGAATCCAGTTATTCTGTTGGTGACAAGCATATCCAAAGCTGTAGATTCAGTCATAGATATTCATCAGCTGAAGTGGTTAGCAAGATTAAATTTTCAAACACAGCAGACTAAAGCCACCTTCATCTACAGTTGTGGTAGGCTTTACGACTTGCAGGGCTTCCTTTTTAGTCATAAAATCACCCACCATGTAGACACCATCCTTTGACTGCAGATAGACAAGGTGAGAGGATGAAATCAACATTCTGTAAAGTGTAGTAAATTTCAAACATAGAGACCATAAGTGCGCATTCAGCAGTTCAGATATATATATATATATAGTGAACACATGAAAAAAGATGCTGAGACTTTCTAAAAAGTAGAGGTGATACATTCTCAAAATACAGAAAACAATATCAAAGCAGTCATGGCACGAACAACACTGGGCATAAGTGATACAAAAGATAGAATTCTCCAGCTTTTAGACAGCTTGCTAATAAGGTTGCAAGGACTGGGAAAAGATGTAGAGAGGTGAAAATGTTAAGAAAGCCGGATCAGCACATATTTCCTGTGCCATAAAATAAAACTAGAGTACCCGATGAATTTCAAAGGGCATGGGGAGCCACCTAGGAGCAATCCTGGGTGGTGGCGTTAGGAATAGAGCCCTCTGCTGCTAGGTCAGAGGACCTAATTAGCTAGTGGCAGAGGGGCTAATTAATTTCCCAAATCTTCCAGCCTTCCCCTCCCACTGCCCTAGCTTTCCATGACACTATCAGACCTGAATCTACCCAGTTACAGACCCTTAATCAGATGATCCCACAGGCCTTCCAAGTGCTCAAAGGACTCCATCTTCCTGTTCAACCAATCTTCAGCAACAGATCCCACCATTTCTTTCTCCATTGATCGTTGATGAAGTCTAGCATGCACTGAATGTCCTTGTCAAAATCCTGTAGACAGATTCAACTATTCTTGCCAGTGCCTTCATTTCACTCACAGAAGCATTTCTAATGCCCCAGTCCTCTGTGACATGCTCCACCCAGATTGCAGACTCTTCACCTATAACCAAGCATTTTGTCTTCGTTGTTTGCTTGATCTTCGCTAGCATCATCATTAAGCCCTTCTGCTGAGTACCCTCATCCCTGAAAGTCCCATCCTCTCCCAGCTACTCTAAATGAGGAGAAGGCAGGGAGATGTATCCTTGGCTGAAGTCCTCTGGACTATCACAAGATGACACACAATCTCTTGACAGTGTGAGAAAACTCCCCAGCCCACGTCACTCGATGGAGCCCCTTTTGTGAACCCTTGCCCTCCCTGTGAACTGATGCCCGTCCAGAAACCCATGCCCCTTCTTCATCATCTCTCCTTTGCTTGGCCACACCCAAAGCCACCACTGTCAAAGTTCCATTCGTGCAGCTAGAGAACCCTGCATCCGATGGAGAAGAGTCAAAGGGATGTGACAAGCAGCAAAGATCTAGCCCACAATCAATGAGGATGCTCCCCCAGGAATGGCATTTCCCTCTCCAACAAACAGTCTCTCCACCATCTCCATGCTGCCTTTCTTGTTGGCACCATTGCAAGCACTCCCTGCCCAAGATGGATAGAAGGTTTCCTGTTGAGAGGACTCTCATATGAGTGAGACAATATCTTTCAAGGGGATAAAAGGAAACCAAATGTGCAACAGGCCTTCTGCTATCAAATCCCGCAATGTGCAATGGGCCTTCTGCTATCAAATCCCACCATTACAGGAAGACCTGATCCAATTAATCTATACATTTGATCCACTACCAATTGACAGGTACAAATCCAAGGATTTTGATTTGACATTAGAAATGGAAGTCAGATCAGGATTTAACTGCACCTCAAGCTTCAATGGATGACCCAGTTGGTTTACTCACTTGTGGACATGTCATCTTCCAAAGCCTCCACACCTATGGTTTCTCTGTGCAACACATGCCAACCCCGACACCTTCTGCTAGCCATTGCAGCCCATGATCGCAGTGCCAAAGGCAAAATGCTGATCCCCAGATCTCTCCACAAATGTTTCACCACCCCAAATGTGCAACAAAGATCCCCACTAACATCTGTACTTTCTTTGAATGCAATAAGAGCTCTTGCTTGGAGAGCTCTAGTATCACACAGACTCTTTTCCTTGATTTGTAGAATTAGATCTAGCTTTTCTGTGTGGCAAGATGCCGAGGAACCCTGATTCTAAGTTCAGATCCCATTCCTTCTTTAGAGCAAGTGTACTAAAAAAGTCATCAGCACTAGTACTAGTATTCTTGTTGAATGGAGGAGGAAAGGATGACCTAGTCAAGGTAAAGATAGAAGCAAGGGTGAAAACATGTGTACTCATTGTGGGAGAGATTATCACCGGGCAGACGGTTGTTGAGACGTCCATTCAAGAAAGAAACTCGAAAGTTCAGAACAGGGAGGTAAAAGTCAGCAAGCTAAGGGGATGTTTAACAAGTATTTTACTTGTTTAAATCATGTGGCATGAAAGATATGTGTGTGTGTGTTAAGGATATATATGAAAAGGATGAGAGGGACTTAACTTTTGTGTGGTCCTCCCAAGACCAAAAGCACCAATAGCTGCTAACCAAGACAGCAACAGCAACAAGAAACAGCAGCAACAGCAACAGCTAGCTCCAACGGCAGCAACAAGCCCCACAGCCCCCTGTTCCGTGCACACAGAACAGGGGTGCAGAAAGAGACAACAGGGAGGACCCCCCCCCCCAACCTGCATTGGCATGAACATAAAAAAGAAAAAAAAGAGGGGTGAAGGAAAAAGAGAAGGGAACCCCCCACTGGTTAGGGCATAAATAAAAAAAGAAGTCCAAACCGGTTCTCTTCATACCCCCAGCCAGTTGGCGGGGAGGTATTTTGTAAACAAAAAGACATAAAAAAGAAGAGAGAGAAGGAGAATAAAGAAGAAAGAGAGAGAGAGAGAGGAGTTTCGATGGGGGTCCCACCGGTCACCCCCCCCCCCCCCAACCGGTTCCATTCAACCTCCCACCAGTGGGGGTTTCCCAATTAAGGAAAAAAAAAAAAAGAAAGAAGAGAAGGAATAAAGAAGAAAAAGAAGAGACAGAAAAAAGAGAGAAAAAGAGATAGTCACCCCCCCCCAACCGGTTCCATTCAAGCCCCCCACTGGTGGAGGTGTTCTTTTGAAAAGAAAAAGAAAAAATAGCTCTCTCTCTCTCTCTCTCATTAATCCCTCTCTAGTTAGAAAAAATTCAAAAAAAAAATGGAGGGAAGGCCACCAGTGGGGGGTGCCACCGGTCACGTACCCCCCCCCCCAACCCACCGATTGGCTCTTCCATGACCCTATAAGTACCCCACTAGGGGCCTGCTGCAAGTGGACTTTGGGAGATCGCAAGGTGCTGCCCAGTGAGAAAGAGTTCAAGAACCCCATCAAGGCAAAACCAAGGTCATGTTTTCTAGAACTTGATGAGTTTTTTTAGATTTTGAAAGATGCACCCATGCTTTCTTAGGTGATCTTTTATGCAAGCTCACGCTTCCTTGAACTATGCACTCTTGTATAACGGCTCATGCTTTCTTGAGTCGATATTTTGGTTAATTTGTTCCACTAATCAAAGTGAATGATGGACTTTTCTTGGACATTGTTAAATCATGTTGATCGTGTCTAATCAAAGTGAACCTAATTTGAATGATACTGGGCCTTAATGGGTCTCAAATGGACTTGTTAAAACACATTAATATTTGATTAGTCCTTAATGATAAGACTATCAAAATTTGTTGGGTCATTGTCATGTCTTGGTCAACTTAATGCCAATGGCCGCATCGTCCTTGGTTCTTAATGGACCCTAAGTGGACCTATCAATGTCCTGTAAGTTAGAGGATACCTAAAGGGTCATTGATAAGGTTAATTAAAGACTATTAAGAGACAAACACTTAAAAGGATAATTATTGGACCTATGGCCCCAAACTATCCATGTTACATTGAATGGACATTAAATGGTTCTACTAATATCCCTTAAAGATAAACGATACTTAAAGCGTCATTAGTATGGTTCATTAGGGTCTATTAAAAGGCAATGTCTTAAACGACATAAGGACATTTATTGGATAGTGGGCCATGCTATCAAATGATCACATCAATTATCCTTTAGGGATTTCAAAAAGAACTTGATAGAATCATTTGATGATCAAGGTTTGGAAAATGGTGGAGAGGAGCAGAGTGGCACGGAGAAGATTGGCGGCAGAGGACAGAGGCAACGGGGGATTGAAGCACAGGAATATCATAGGTAGGTGTTTCAGATGCCTAGAGAAGGATCATCAGATAACAGAGTGCCGCAATGCCCTTGTTTGTTGGAGGTGTGGAGGATTGGGGCATAAAAGTCTTCACTGCACAGAGAGGTGGGCTTCTTCGGAGAGGAGGAAGAGGCCAGTTTCAGTAAATGAAGTTGTGCCTGATATTGTGTCGAAAACAGAGGACAAGCAAGACAATGAAAGGCCTTGTGTGGAAACTCTCTGGTTCTCTAATTACAGTAAAAGTTGGAGATTCTACAAGAGTTGTATTCTGGGTCAAGTTCAAGGACACATGCAGTTAGAAGATCTTCACAAAGTATTGTGCAGAAGATGGCCGGAAATTAAAGATGGATGGCTACACCACACCGAGGGAATCAGATTCTTCTACAGTGCCCTTCAGGAAACATGTATAAGGAGATTCTGGCAGAAGGCAAACTAGAAGGCTCAGAAGGAGCGGTCCAGTGGATGGCCTGGTATCCAGCAGCAGGAGCAAAGAAGCGCTACAAACAGGTCGCTCGCTGGTGTCGTCTCATCGGTATCCCATGGATTTTGTAGGATGTGGAGGTTTTCAACGTGATAGTGACGTCGTTTGGTAGGATTATTCAAGTAGATAAAAAAACCCTGGAGAGGGATAGCTTGAAGTTTGCCCGCGTTCATGTCGCCTTGGAACAGGGGAAGGATCTCATACAGTCAATTAAACTCCAATGGCTAATGAGATATTCGAAGTTAAGGTGGAGATGGAAGATGCTAGTGTTGTTTCTAAGGGGGAAACACATGGACGTACAACGAGGTTGCTTTGGCATACAAGAACTACAAGCTGGCTAGGGTTCAAAATGAAGACAATGGCGGGAGGAAGAAGATGGAGTTAACTCAGCAAGACTCAGAGTCGACTCAACTCAGCAAGACTCAGAGTCGACTCATGTAGAAGATGGGGAACTTGGTGCAATAAGCTGGGCCGTGTTGAGCCAGTGACTATGAGCACTAAGTCGAAACACAGGATAAGTGAACCGGAGGTGGCATTGGGGGTGAACCGTGGCTTGAGCAAAAATCACATTAATGCCACCGGTAGATAGAAATCGAACAAAGAGGAGGATGGTTCCAGGAGGGGTAGAAAGGTCTCTCGTTCTGAGGAGAAATGGGGGGAAACCCTAGCTACTATGGCTTCTGTTTTGGTTCGTGAGGTGCAGCAAGAGTTGAGGAAGGGGAGGAGGAGGAAGGTGCGAGCGGTCTGCAGAGGTCTTCAAAGGCGTGGAGATGGTTACGGAAAGCCTATGCCGTCGTCTTCGGAGGAAATGTTCGTGGAAGAGGAGCGTGAAGATTCCCTTTTATGGTTTGAGTATCCTCCAGGTACGCTTCTCCAACTCGAGCCTCCCCCTACCAATTTCCCTCTCCATCTGTCCCATTCTGCCACCGATAAAACCGACATCGACAACAAACAGCAAGCCAGCCTGGAGTTGGTGCCGATTGAAGACGGATTTCAAAAATACAAAAGAAAGAAAGCTAAAATGGTAGAGGGAGGAGGAATTTTTTTGGATGATTGGGAAAATGTTGAGTTGGAAAAAAAAGCAGCGGGGATAGGCATTCAAATTCAAGGCAGGGTGGGTCAGTTCAGGAAGGTTTGCGAGGGAAACAAAGGTGATAGGTGCGAGGCAGGAAATAAACATAGAGGGAAGAAAGAGCTAAAAAGTATATTGAAGAGTGGTCACTGTTCCGAAGTAGAGGTGGTCTCAAAGGTGCCTGGTGCAATAACTGGTTCCTGATGATACTTTTGTCATGGAATATAAGGGGGATGAATGATGAAGGGAAGCAGAGAGCAGTAAAAGAGATGTTAAGAAGAAATAGCTTAGATATTTTCTGCCTGCAAGAAACGAAGATGGAGACAGTGGATATTCTGTTTATCAAGAAAATTGCAGTTTTCAATGAGCCTGATTTTGTGTTCAGAAGGGCCTCAGGTAATGCAGGAGGTATTGTTATCATTTGGAATAAGTTGAAGTGGGAAAGTCAGCTTCTAAATGTGGGGGAGTACTCAGTAACAGTTCTTCTAACCGATAGTCATTGAAGAAGTACTTGGATGTTGTCTGGGTCTATGGCCTTTACTTGGTGCAGGAGCAATAAGTTTTGTGGGATGAGTTGGCTACTTGCAATGAGCAGAATGACAAGCCTTTGTGTATCTTGGGGGATTTCAATCAGGCGTGGCAACCTAATGAAAGGAACTGAGGGGGTAAATTCTTTAGAGAAATGCATCAGTTTAATGAATGGATAAACAGATGTACTTGCAAGAGCTTCCAATTCCTAATATTCAGTTCACTTGGTCTAATGGGAGGCAGTCACCATCAATGTCCAAGCTGGATAAGATATTTGTAACTAACAGTTGGGAAGGCTTACTTCCTACAGCAAGGGTGTCAGCTCAACCATGGCTAGTGTCAGATCATAACGCTCTTATATTGAACTGTCAGAATTTTAAGAGCAAAAAGAAACCCTTCAGAATGGAGAAGATACGGCTTCATAATGAAGAGTTCAGGAACTTAGTTAATGAGGTGTGGCAGACTGAGGTTGACAATCATTCAGGAGTTAGAGTGCTGTCTTTGCAGCTAAAATTGCTTAAAAGAAGGATGAAGGTCTGGGCAGATAAGTGGAGGCAGGACAGATGAGTATGTGAATGGGATTCAGTCTAGTATGCAGAACCTGGAAACAATGGCAGAGCACAGGCAGTTGACTGAACAGGAATTGAGTTTGATTTCCAAGTTAAAGAATCAATATACTGACCAGTTGCTTGAAGAAGAGGTTAGATGGAAAAAAAAATCCAGAGCTGATTGGCTGAAGGAGACCTGAATACGAGATTTTTTTCATCAAATTGCTAATGGAAGAAGGAGAAGGAAATGTATTGCTAGCGTTCAAAAGCAGGATGAGTTGAGTGAGGATGAGGATAAAATTGCTGATGAAATAATTTCTTTTTATTCTGATCTCTTTTCTGCAGAACATAGATGGTTTCCTACATGGAATGATCCGGATTGCACAACTTTGTCAGATGAGGATCAGAATATGTTAATTAAACAAATTTCAGAAGAAGTGAAAGAAGCAGTATTTAATTTGGGAGCAGACAAGGCACCGGGTCCAGATGGTATACCAATCGTTTTTTATCAAACATTCTGGGATGCAACAAAAAAGGAGGTGGTCCAGGCAGCTGTGGATTGTATTTATGGTCATGAGGGGTGTGAAGCAATCAAACAAACCTATTTGGTACTCCTCCAAAAAAAGGATAATGCACTGCATCTGAAGGATTTCAGACCCATAAGTTTGCTTAATGGGTAGTACAGAAGTATTGCCCGTATTTTGGCATCAAGGCTGAGCAGTATTATTTGTAAAATTGTACAGCCAAATCAATCTGCATTTGTCAAAGGTAGAAGATTGAAGGACAATTTATTGTTAGCCCATGAAATCCTGCCCGCTTGGAGAATCAAAGGTGTGTGTGGAGTAGCTTGTAAATTAGAGTTCAACAAAGCATATGACAGACTCCATTGGAAATGTATTTGGAATATTCTGGAGAGCCATCTTTTCCCAACACAGTGGATTAGTGTTACCAAAAATTGTATTACATCAGCAAGATATTCCATCATCTTGAATTGCACTGTCTATAGTTTCTTTTGAAGCTCGAGAGGCCTTAGACAAGGAGATCCACTTTCACCTTTACTGTTTGTCATTGTGGCCAATATTCTGAGTCATGTGTGTAATAAAGCAGGGGTCCAAGGCTGGCTGGAAAATGTCAGATTAGCAGAGGTTTAACAGGAGTTTCCCATTTACAATTTGATGACACAATATTGTTTTTCAAAGGCAATGTTCATAGTGCAAAGATTATCCACTTCATTCTCAAGAGTTTTGAGGCTTGGACTGGACTTTTGATAAATTACGAGAAGAGTTCTGTCATTGCAATGAATATGGAAGAAGACATGATCGTGCAGACTGCACAGTTATTTGGGTGCGGTATAAGGAAGCTTCCAATACCTTACTTGGGTCTGCCTCTTAATGACAGGAGATTAAGAGCTTCAGATTGAGAACCTGTGATACAAAAGATGCAGAGAAGGTTATCAGCATGGAAAACCAGATTTTTTATCACTCGGGGGCAGATTAACTCTTCTAAATTCAGTATTGTCAACGATTCCAATTCACTTTTTGTCAGTATTTCTAATGCCTGTAAAAGTAAGTACAAGAATGGACAATATTCATAGAAGATTCCTTTGGGGAGGTAACAATGATAATTGCAGGGGTATCTCTCTTGTTAAATGGGAAAAGGTGTGTACTCCCAAGATCAAAGGAGGGCTGGGGGTGAAAAATATGCGAATGTGGATCTTAGCACTGCTGGGAAAGTGGCTTAGGGAGATGCTAGAGGAGGAAGTGAGCCTTTGGAAGACTGTGATACAGCAGAAACATTATTCAGCTGTTTGCGCGAAGATTTTTCTAACCTTCGTCGGGACCTGACCTAGACACATCTCTCCTATGTCGGATTATTCGGAAATCCATTTTTTTTGTTTATCTAGAGAATTATAGGTCGGTTTTATATTTTATCGGACTATGAGAGCTTGGGATTAGCCCTCAGGGAATCCGGGACTTCGAATCAAGCGAAGATTCGAGTATATGACCTCTCTCCACTGACCTCGGTCAGTGTTAATTACGCTGAGCGACTGCTCGGCAACCCTTGATTAACCGTCCGTATGATGCCCTTATAACATGTAACACTACTACTACAGGCCGCACATGCATATGAAGATATATTTTAGGTTAAACTCTTGGCCTCACCCAAGTTTAGGATATGTTTATATGATTTTGGATTGATTCCAAGCTATCTGGATTAATTCCAAGTATATTGGATTGACTCTAAGTATTATGGATTGATTCCAAGTATTTTAAACCCATAGGGGTATTTTTGTAATTATGCAAAGCTGGAGGGTATAGGGAGATTATGGTTATTTAAGTGTATGAAATGAGTTTTAATGATTTAGGAAGGTTTCAAAACCTTAGGAGGTATTTTAGAGTTATTTCGAGTGTGTTTCGATTGTAATGGTATTTTGGTAATTTCGCTCAAATTGAATTTTTAGACTTAAAGTCTATTTTTATATTTTTTCTGAGATTTTTATTTATTTTTATCATATTGAGGGTATTTTGGTAATTTTACCCATCTTATTAAGGTTTGGAGGGTATTTGGGACATATGAGAGATTTTGATATTTTTAAGAATTTTCTATGATTTTTACAGATTTTTAACATGTATGAGGGTATTTTTGTAATTTGTATTAAGCTCTAGGGGCGTTTTAGTCATTTCAGAATTTTATATATTTTCAGATTTGGTTCTCTGTTTTTTACTGGTTTTTACTGAATTTTACTTATTTTTTTTATTAATTTTACTGATTTTTATTAATTAATTAGGTATATGAAGGATATTTAAGTTATATTTTGGATTTATGTAATTTCCAGATTTTGTTTTCTGATTTTTACTGAGTATTACTGATTTTTACAGAATTTTTCTGATTCTTATATTTACTTTATTAATTTTAGATAATTTTCGCAGATTTTATTAATTAATTAAGTATGTGGAGTATTTAAGTCATTTTTAACTTAAGTATATTATTTTATGTCTCAATGTTTCATTATTAAGTTTTAATTATGAGTCTAAGATTAGTTATGTATGGGATGAGGCCAATGATATTTTAGAATATTTAATTATATGTTTTATGTATTTTAATTAGTTATAAAACTAATTATTTTGCATATGAAAATATAGTAACATAGTGTTACTTAAATAGTAGATTCATGAACACCCATGCACACACATATGCTCAAAGAACGAATAGTAGCATTCATTCATTATTTCGGCATAATCCCGTCTTATAGGACGGTGATTTTACAACATAAATTTGGCAGAGCTTCCCCTTAGGAATAAACCTTAGGAAGAGAGTCCTCCAAGAAAATATATCCTCCAAATCGCAGCAAACCCGGGCAAGAGCACCGGATTTGGTCTTCAAATTGACAGAGTTTCCCCTAGGAAATTTTGGGCCAAATGGGCATGGGGCTTCTTCTTACCCCTTGGGGGGTATTTATAGGCTTCAAAGCCTTAACTGGTGGGAGTACCCACCGGAATGCTTGAGGTGGGGGGTACCCACCGGTTGCCTCCTCCTCCTCTCCCTCTCTTTTTTTAATTTTTTAATCCCATGGGTGAGAGAGATGGGAGAGAGCATTAAAAAAAGGAGAGAGAGAGAGAGAGGGAGGGGGGGACCGGTTGGCACCCCCACCGGTTCCAACCGGTGGAGGGGGGTACCACCGGATGGACCCCCCCCACCGGTTGGGAACCGGTGGGGGGGTCTCCCCACCGGTTTTGAGAAACCGGTGGGGGGGTCTCCCCACCGGTTTTGAGAAACCGGTGGGGGGGTTTTCCCCTCCCCACTTCCTCCTCCTTTTGCTCTTTTTGAGGCCCATAAATGAGTGGGTTTTCAGATTTTGGGATTTTGGGGATTTTGGGCCAATGTGAAAGGGGTTTAACCCCATTAATTCCATGGATTGGCCCCATGTGAAAGGGGTTTGGGTTTGGATTTAAAGAGAGTTCCACATGGGTTTCTTAACCCATGTGTGAATGGGGTTAAGATCCCCCATTAACCCTCTCATTAAACACCCCCCATTTTTAAACTTCAAAAATCTGAAAAGTGGAGGGAGAGGGCTCCTCCTCCCCCCCCACCGGTTTCCCTCTTGGAACCGGTGGGGGGGGGTTCCCCAACCGGTGGGGGGGACTTCTCCCCCTCCCTTTTGCCCCTTTTTTTTTCAAAAAAATGGTTTCAACATCAGCACAGAACAAGTTTTACTTAAAGACGGGTAATGTATCTATTATGTCCCCAGTGTGGAAAGACATTATCAGGGATAGCAGGTACTTTTGTAAACATATTTTGTATGCTGTAGGAAATGGTCAGCACATTATGTTCTGGAAAGATAGATGGTTGGGGAAAAAATGTTTCCAGGAGACTTAACCTCGGCTGTATGCTATAGCTTCCAATCAATGGTGTTTAGTTATTGATTGCTATGAGTTGACTGGGAATTATGTGCAGTGGTGTGTTCAGATGCGTAGAGGTTTGAAAGATGATGAACTTGAAGACTATACAGCCCTCTTGAAAATGCTCAGTTCTGTTACTATTAAGACTCAAGTTTCTGACAGGTTGTTATGACGTCCCACTCAAGGAAAGCTCACCGTCGAGTCCTTTTATTCAGTGCTGGAAGGTGACCTACCAAATTATGTCAAATATGAGGAAGTATGGAAGGTGAAGACACCTCTGAAGGTGAAAGGCTTTTTGTGGCTGAGCAAAGAATTTTGGAATATCTTTGGGTCCATGTTACAGTTCAGGAGTAATTTCCACACTGTGCAAGAGATGTGGTTGTTCTTCAAGAAGATGAAGAGAACAACAATCAATAAGGAGAAAAGATACATGTTGAAAATTCTTCCTCATGCCATCTGTTGGAGTATATGGAGAGAAAGGAATGACAACATTTTCCGGGGAAGTAGAATTTATGTTGAAAATATCTCTTTTTGTTCTTTGTCCTTTTTATATTCTTGGTCAAGGCATATCTTAGGGATGTCAGTAGATGATTGGAGAAAAGTCTTTGTGTAGTTTTCTTTTTCTTAAGATTGGAACCTCTCCAATCTTTTGGATTGTACCACCTCTGTTTATTCTTTAATAAAATTGGTGGTATAATCCACGTTTCTCTCAAAAAAGAATCATTTGATGAACAAATTTAAGATGCATTCTTTAAGGATACAAAGGTGTCTAGATGGACATAAATAAATTGTGTCATGGTCCGATCAATTGATTTAAAGTTGTACTTCGCATTGTGTTAGTGTGTAACTTCATTAGTGTGAGGGTCAGATCTCCCTCGTCTCCCACAAGGGAATATTGCAGTCACCTAACCTTCTGGTGTCTCTCTACATTCCTCTTATTAAAGTAGACCTGCAGGTTCAATGGCACCAAGACTTATGAGACTTTCTTCCACTAAACTGCTCACTTGCAGATGATCCTCACATAGCTGAGCTCTATTTCCTTGACCCCATCTTCATCCACTCAGTTTAGTACTCCACATGCTGATTGTTGGGGTACATGGAATAGAAAGTAAGCAATCCGAACTAAAATTGAATGATTTAGAATGATATTTCCAAGGGGCAATCCAATTTTGACCCTAAAATGACCAAAAAAGTAAACAAAATTAGGCCATATTGGTCCAAATTGAACCAGAATTAGCTGGTCCAACCCGATTTTGTTACAAAGTAGCAGCCAGTGGAACACAGCGCACAGCCCCCAGCCCCCCCCCCCCCCCCCCAAGAAGCCGCCATTCCCAACTGCCAGAATGCACCAAAGAAGAAGAGGAGGAGGAAATCCAGGGGGGAAAAGAAGATGACTTATCTTGCCACTGAACCATCATCATCCACACACCCTACCACCGTCATCCACAAGCACCACCATAGTCGTCTAGCTTCCCACGTCTCAAACCATATGTCACAGCTACGACTAGCACAAGCGCACATGATAAGGGGGAGCAAATGGCATTAAAAAGGGTTAGTTCTTACCCCCAAAAAAAAGAAAAAAAGAGAAAAAAAATCCCTTGTAAAAAGTATATTTAGAAAACTATATAATTATATAATTCATTTGTATGTTATAAATATACTTTTAATTTTATAAGTATATTTTCCATTTTGTTTCTTTTTAAATATATTTTATTTTTTAATAGGCCCTAATCCGACTCGAACAAGAGTGAAAAGGAACCTACCTAATTTAGGTGTCCGGTCTGATACTATTTTTGATGCCTCCTAAGTCAGGGACTAAGGAGCTACATACCATATGACTGATATTTCTACCCTCTTTCAAGAAAAAGTGAACATCATTAATGGACCCAAGTCACTTTTGTTGGGAATGGTGCCATCAAGTTAATGATCACTTAATCCTGTCCTTAGCTCTTCAGGTTCCATCACTTTCTATAAGCCTATTCTATTAGAGCAGCATCACGAAAAATTAAATGGCTCTGACTTTTCTCAGATAAGATGTCTTTCAAGACTTGAAGATAGGGTAAATAATTGAAACTGTCATGTTTCAATCTTGCGCCAGTGGTGGCACAGACCAACCAGTATGGGAGATTCTTCTATGGCATGCTCGTTTAGGAGGTATCCATCTTTTAGATCTTTGAAACTTCTATTTCTGTCGTGGTCTCATCTAGCTGATGTTGAGCCTCCTTAGGGTCAGAATTGTCATCCAGCAAAGGTTGTAGAATTTATTTTCCAGTTTCAATGAATAAAAATTCTATCCCTTTGGGCTTGTGCATTCTAACCTATGGAGGCATTCTCCTATCCCTACTCTATGCAGCATTAGTCTCGTCATTTTGCCAAAATCTATCTTATAAAGTCCAGAGAAGAAGTTCCAAAATCATCTAAGTGTTTTGTAATTGTTTTTTTTTTTTCAAAGTGATAGTATCACAAATTCATTAAATGTGAAAAATAGTGTACAATTGTGGAAGAAAGTAATTACTCCAAAAACATCCTCCTATGCAAAAGACCAACAAGGTGTAAGCCTCACAACCGCCTCGAAAGAACAAAAAAGGAGGACTTACAAGTATGCTTTCTGCACAAAATGGAGGCCCACTCTCTCACTCTCTCCCCTACAAAAGAAGCAAGCCTTTCTGCAATCAAGGCTTCTTTCTGAAATACCCTTCTGTTTCTCACCCCAAATCACCCATACAGTGGCTTGAAGAATAAGCCACCACACCTGAGTGTTGTCCATGTGGACCTTGCACCTAGGCCAAGTGTACTGAAGGTCCACCAAGCACGCCATGATTGGCTGCTGCCCAATGAAGCAAAAGTCAACTGCCACACCTCCATTTGAAGGAGCATTGTACAAACAGGTGGTCAGCCATCTCATCTGCATTTCCACATAGACTGCACACAGTGGGAATATTATTCATGAACCTTGCCAACTGATCCACCACGAATGCACCTGAACATTCAGTGGGCTCTTAGTAGACCAAATGATCCTGGCAAAAGGGAACCTAAATCCCCCATCTGCTATGATGGAGTAGTCCGAACTAACAAAAAATAACCGGAGACATTCCAATTCCAGACCCAACATCCTCCTTAACAAGGTCTTCATGAACATCTCACAGAAGTCCCCAACCTCCTCTTCCCGAAGAGGTCTCTTAAACCATGCCACCATCCAGCCCCATCACGAGCCATGTCATGTACTTGTGCTACCACCATTGTCAGGTCTGAAGCAGCTGCAAAGAGTCTAGGGAAAATGGTAGAAAGGGGATCACTACCCCACCATCTATCAGTCAACGAGAGACACCTACGTCTATCACCAATAGAAAGTCTGATCCCTGCCTAAATCACATCTATAGCCTGGAGAATACCCCTCAATAGATGAGAGACTCTATGAGTAGGCCTTGTATCTAACTTCCACGCCCTAGAATTCACGTAGTGCCTCTGTCGGATGACATCTTTTCATAAACCTGCCTCTGAGAACCTAAGGTTCCATAGCCATTGAGAGAGGAGAGCAATATTGAAAGCATCAGTGTCCTTAAGGCTGAGACCTCCATTCACCTTATTCCTACAAATCCTTCCCCAACTAATAGCGAAGCCTCCTTTCGTATTATCCCCATAGCCATGCCAGAAAAACAGGCAGCTAATGGAGTCTAGTGTCCTGGTTACCTTCTTAGGTATCCTGAAGATAGACAAGAAGTATACAGGAAGGCTATCAAAAATGACCAACATATCACCAGCCTCCCCCCATAAGAGAGCAGTCTGCCCTTCCAACCTGCCAGTCTAGATTGGAATTTGTCAACTACCCTCTACCAATCCTTGCACCACAGGGCCCCTAGAGATAGCGGGGGGGCGAGATAGGTGATGAGGAAGCTAGCAATTTGGCAACCTAATATTAGTGTTACCCTCCTCAAAGACACTGCATCTACATGGAACCCTATAAGGTTGCTCTTGTGAAAATTAACTCTAAGACCACTAACATTATTCAATAGCTCCAAAATCGGTCTAGCCATAAATAGTTGCTCCTCATTATCCCCACCTAGTTAACAAGATAATGTCATCAACATACTGAAAGTGGGTGATAAAGCTCCCATGCCTATGAATCCTGAAACTAGACACTAAGCCAAACACAGCTGCCCTGTTGTACAACCTACTAAGTATATGAGCTACTAGCACAAACAAAAGGGGTGACAAAGAGTCCCTACCGAAGGCCTCTCCCACTATGGAAATAAGGTGATGGTTCCCCGTTGATGAGAACAGCAAAAGTAGCAGAAGTCAAATAGGCTCTAATCCAGCTCACCTAAGTGTTACCAAATCCCATCTTCTGAAGAACACAAAGTAGGCATTCCAAATTGATTCTGTCATAAGCCTTCTCAAAATCTAACTTCAGCACTAGACCCTTCTTCTTATGCTCTTCACGTCATATATGCATTCATGAGCCACTAAGAAGTTCTCTTGTATCTATCTGCCTCTGATGAAAGCTCCCTGATTCCAACTGGCTAATGGACCTATAATCAAATAGGCAATCTGCCCCTTCCTTTTTAGGAACAAGCACTAAGCAACGTGGGCTCTCCCCTCCTGAAATTCCAAAGCTACTGAGATGAGGTTCTTCTTGACCACCTCCCAAACGTGTTGGAAAAATAGCAGTAGGAAACCATCGGGTCCAGGGGTTTTCTCCCATGCTAATGAAAAAGAAGCCCTCCTCACTTCTTCATCAGAAAAGGGAGAGGACATATCACGCCTCTTTGTCAAAAGTGTTAAAAGGTCATCTGCAATAGTAGGTCGCCAACAATCCTCCTCTGTGTAGAGCTTGGCTTAGAAGTCCTCTGGCTGAGAAAAGACCTGATCACCATCCCTCAATGACTTAATGAAATTCAATCTCCTTCTACTTGAAGTAATCCTCTGAAAGTAGGTAGAGTTTCTATCACCTTCGTTAATCCATCTCTCCGTTGACCTCTGTTTCCAGTGCATCCCCTCTTTGAGAAGTATGTCTTCATACTCAGTCTTAAGCTTTGTCCTAAGGCTCCTGTCCTCTTCATCAATAAGGCCCACGTCCTCAAGTGCATCTAGGGCCTCAATATTCTCCAAGATCTTGCCTTTAGCCACCTTGCGTGGGAGAGTCTTGGAAGCTTCCAATTATGCAAGACCCATCCTTACTTCCTTCAGGTTACAAACCAAATTGGCCATAAGAGAACAACCCTACTCGGTGTCCCTCCATGTCCTACTGACAACATCTATGAAGTCATCCTCCTTCAACCAATACCTCTCTAACCTGAATTGTGCATGTTGGATCTCCTACTATTGGTCTTGAGAAGGATCGATTTGTGATTAGAAATACGCTTAACAAGACACTCTGCTTGGAGGATGGGGAAGTCATCCTCCCAATCCACTGAAATAAGAAATTGATCAAGTCTAGAGCAAGAAGCAGAGTACCCCATACAAGACCAAGTGAAGAGGGAGTTGGGCGTCGAGACGTCAATAAGTGCAGCCTCCACTATGAAGTATGAAGTCTCGAAAGTTTTCCATAGCTCCCATGGAGTGAGAAGGGGCTGACCTCTCATGCAATGCAGATGTTGCAGTAAAGTCTCCCATCACACACCAAGGCTTCCTAGAACAACGACGATGATCAAGGAGTTCCTCCCACACTGCCTTTTTCTCCTCTCTCCCCTGAGCGGCGTAAACCCTTGAGAGGTCCCATATAAAGCTATCATCCATATTTGGGAAGGTAAGCGAGATAACATGCTTACTAAGCCTCCCGACCACCCGAGTCTTCCCCAGCAATTCCATTCCAAAGCACCATAATTCCCCCAAAAACTCCCAACAGCAGGTGAGAGAGCCCCCTTGGTAAGCCTAGACCCTCCAATCTCTTTTATGTACTCTTCCACACCCTCCTCATATTTGGTCTCCTGAAGGCAAAGGATGTCAATTTTACACCTCCTCATAAACTCCTTGGTCCCGTTTGGTATCGGGATAGAACGGGGATAGGGATGGGTTATACCCGTTCTTTGTTTGGTATGCCAAAAATAAATGAGAATAAGAGGGGTTAAGAAGAATAGGGTTATCCTCAATAATGGGGTTAAGATTGGGGATAACTCATTCCACGTTTTAGGTGGAATGAGTTAATCCCATTTTCCCATCCCCATTTTCCTCTCCTCTGCCCATACTCCCGACGCCC
This sequence comes from Zantedeschia hybrid cultivar, assembly GCA_030544215.1. NCBI lineage: Eukaryota > Viridiplantae > Streptophyta > Magnoliopsida > Alismatales > Araceae > Zantedeschia > Zantedeschia hybrid cultivar. The sequence goes on along the minus strand of JARZZO010000013.1, from coordinate 3,627,284 downwards.
CTCTGCCCTTCACTTCTCAGAAACCGTAGCACAACTCCGACGAACAACACGGCGGCGACCCCGGCATCCTGCCTCCTTCCCGGCGGCGACCCCGGCATCCCGTCTCCTTCCCGGTGGCATCCCCATTTCTCTCGACCCCGACGCTCCTTTTCCTCTCCTCTACCCGTACCCCCGACGCCCCTCTGCCCTTCCCTTCTCAAAAACCCTAGTACAACTCCGACGAACAGTAAGTCGACAGCAGCGACCCCGGCATCCTGCCTCCTTCCCGACGGCATCTCCTTCCCGGCGGCGACCCCGGCATTCCGTCTCCTTCCTGGCAGCATCCCGCCTCCTTCCCGGCGGCGACCCCGGCATCCCGTCTCCTTCCCCGCGACATCTCGCCTCCTTTCCGGCGGTATCTCCTTCCCAACGGCATCCCGCCTCTTTCCCCGCGGTATCTCGCCTCCTTTCCGACGGCATCTCCTTCCCGGCGGCGTCCCACCTCCTTCCCGGCGGCAAAGTCTTCTCTTCCCCTCTGTTCGTTGGTTCTCTGCGTCTCGTGGCAAGATGTTTCCTTCCCTTTCCTCTGCTAGCTGCTCCTTTGCTCCTGTGCATCATGTGTTCTTCGATTTTTTCCTTCCATGTTCCTACAAACAGTATATATGGCTATCATTTTTTCCTTCCCTCGTTTTGAACATGATACCCCTTTTTTTTTCCCATGCTATAGGCAATCGGTTGTGGTTGGGCAGCAATTATATGGTGCTTCCCTCGTTTTTTCCTTCCCTCCTCTTGAACATGATGTCCCTAATTTATTTTTTCCACGATATAGACAATTGTATATGGTTGGGCAGCAATTATATGGTGCTTCCCTCGTTTTTTCCTTGCCTCTTCCTGAACATGATGTCCCTAATTTATTTTTCCCGTTATAGGCAATCGTATATGGTTGGGCAGAAATTATATGGTGCTTCCCTCGTTTTTTCCTTCCCATGCTATAGGCAATCGGTTGTGGAGCTTTCCTCTTCCTGAACATGATGTCCGTATTATTTTTTTTATGTTGGGAATGTGTTGCTCCTTCTCTGTTGAAATTTGCTGCCTTATCTGTTAGTAATGTGCTGGTTCTTCTATGTTGTGAATGCACTAGTCCTTCTCTGTTAGGAAGGTGCTGCTCGTTTCTGTTGGCACTGTGCTGCTGAAAGCATGTGATTATTCCTTCCCTCATGTTTCCACATGGCATATGGCGCTATTTTCTATTGCTTGTGGTTCCTCCTCACTTGTATGTTTTTTATGTTTCCTCATTGCACGCGTTTGATTGCTCCTTATTGGATTTTTATGGCCACTTATTTCCTACCATTGATATACACACATATACGTTTTCCTATGATTTTACATCGATCTCATTATTTTATCTTTCTTTGTATTCAATAATCATCTCTGGTAAAGAATGAGTCAGTCCAAAGATGGTAAAAGTAGAGTGACTAATTAGAGTATCGAAGCTGATCGTACCTTGGTAGATCTTCTTGTAGAGCACAGGGTTAACAACGATGGATTTGCCAATGGCAATTTTACGAAAGAGACTTGGAAATCCACTGTTAGATTCAATTCCATTTCTAAGCTGGACTATTCACTCTATCATTTGAAGAATCGCTTCAAAAACCTGAAGAAATTGTATTCCCTATATCTTAATATTAAGAATAAGACGTCAGGTTGGGGTTGGGATGATGAAAAACATGTGCATGTCCCAAGCGACCGAGAGACTTGAGAGGATCTGATAGCGGTATGTGAGTGGGTGTTGTACGACGAGTTTCTCGTTTCATTACTTTCAGTCATTCATCACTAATAACATGAGCAAATGTTACATTTTTTTTCAGTGCAATAAAAAATATAAACAAATACAAGGAAAGTCTTTCTTCTTCATGGAACAAATGCACCTGATTTGTTCCACTTCTTTGGCTAGGGGAGATAATGTTGCACCTAATTCGGGTACCTCATACCTAGATATACGAAGTGAAAATGGAGATGATGATGAAGAGACGGATGCGGACCTAGGCTTAAACTTCAATATAAATGGCTTCAATTTAGAGGGTGAGACATCCGAATACAATGTCCGGCATGAAGAAATGCCAACTCCCACACCTAACATGAATGAGGAGGCTACTCCTCTACAGAGAAACACTTCCACTTGCACTAATGGTAATAGAAAGAGGAAGCGGGCTACTGATCTTGGTAATGAGCAGATGGATAGGCTAGTCAAGTTGGGTGAGGAAAGACTTACATTGACAAGGGAGATTGTGGAACATCAAAAAATGTCAGCTCCGCCCGTTGCAACAGCTCTTCAAGAGTTGATGAAAGTCACTGGAATTCCGCAAGAGTGTTTTTACAAAGTTGTTGATTTGCTGAAGCCCGTCAATGATCGTTCTATCTTTTTATCTCTACCGGATGAATTGAAACTTGGGTGGACAATGACCCGCCTAGGCTACTATTGACATTGATATCCTTTAATTTGTTTTTTTAAATCTGATTTGTGTTGTTATTTTTATGTGCAAAACATGATCATTTCATATTTGTATAACATAGGATCTCATCTTTTGACAACATGGAATTCGCTGCTATGAACCCTCCTGCCCTTGACATTCTTACATTTATGATGGAAGAGGAAGAGTATTGGGAACAAGTTGAACACATGGTCATGCTTCATCTGTTATCATCGTCATTTCACACTCCTGGTCATAGTAGGCCAATGCACACTGATATAGGTCGAGGGAATAGGTGGCTAAATGAGTTGATGGCAGGCCATGTGGGAAGGTCTTATTTCAAATTTCAGGTGCACCCATGGTTGTTTTTAAGACTGAGAGATAACCGCATGGAGCGGGGTGCCCTACAAGACACGAAGAACATGTCTGCTACTGAACAATTAGCCATATTTTTGCTTGAGGTTGGCCATGGTATTGGGAATAGGTTGCTTCGTGAATGGTTTCAAAACTTAGGGGAGACCATAAGTCGTCATTTTAACAATGTGCTCATAGCAATATTGTCAATACATCGTGACTACATTAAGGGCCCTACTTCTGATGAACCGGTGCACCCAAAGATTCGTCATGATCCAAAGTATTATCCTTTTTTCAAGGTAATATTATTTACTGTACACACCTAACATTCTTATCTATGTATTTTTACGTCTTCTTGTATTTGATTAACTTTATTCCCTATGCCAATAGAATGTTGTAGGTGCAATTGATGACACACATGTTTCTGCAAAGGTCCCACATATTGACCAGCCTCGATTTCGAAATAGAAAGGGTGAAACCTCCCAGAATGTCATGGGTTATGTGAATTTTGATCTAATGTTCACATATATTGTCGTTGGCTGGGAGGGTTCTGTTGCAGATATGAAAGTCTTGAGGTGGACAATGGAGAGTGGAGGTTTTACTGTACCTAAAGGTAAATACCATTCAATACAATAATTAAAGTACTCAATTTTGATGCTAAACAATAGCTACAACTTGTATCATAAGGAAATATTACTTGGTCGATGCTGGGTATGCAAACACCCCTCAATTCTTGGCGCCGTACCGCGGCACTCGATACCATTTGTCTAAGTATAATTCTTCAAGAAGGAATCGGCTAACATATAGAAGTAAGAAGGATTTGTTCAATCATAGGCATGCTCAGGTACGCAATGTTGTTGAGCGTGCCTTTGGGGTATTGAAAGCCCGATTCACAATTTTAGTAAAACGACGAAATTATCTCATTAAGACTCAGGCAAAGATTGCAATGACTTCTTGTGTCTTGCACAACTTCATTAGGAAGGAACAAGGCCTTGATTTAATTTTCCAACAAGGAGAATGTGATGTGATGATGGAGGGAGACAATGAAGTAAACGAAGAGGATAATGTTAATGGCACAAAGGCTGCTAGAGGGGAGAGATTCAAAAATCAAATGGCCACTCGTCTTTGGGCACAACACACTAGGCGAGGGTACAAATTGCTATACATACCTTGTTTTACATGAGTTATTATTGTATTCATTTTCAAATGTGGTATATGACTTCATACCCATTGTCAATTGCAGGCACGGGGAAGAGGAAGGAGGGAATGATCAATGACATTTCATATGTTGTATTTTCGATATGTTTACATTTTATTTTCGCTGCGCTGATTTTTTTTTTTTGCGATGCATGGACATTTCATATGTTGTAATGTTACATTTATGTCATCTTCGTTCTACCTCCTGCGAGTGCCATAAGTTGAATCTTAACATTTCCTTGACAGTGACATAGATATATGGTGTGCAGATATTTTTTGGATAATGTTTTTTACCTCAAGCGGTCGATTGGTCTAATGCGCGGAGGTTCTAACTGCAATTTTTTGTTCATTTTGGGTTGAAGTTATGGCTGCCTTATACACGTGTGGAAGCAAATGGTTTCATTTTGGGTTGAACTTATGGTTTGAACTTATGGCTACCTTATACACGGATAGAAGCAAACAGTTTCATTTTGGGTAGACAATCATGACTGTTATGTCATGCATATTTGGTTTGATAATGATGACTATTATTGGTTTTAGTTTGGTTCTTGCAGATTTCTTTTATGTCTCACTTGGTCTTTCTTGTTCTTTCTTTTAATTTCTTATAATGGGCTGTAAATATAAACCTATGCACAGGTTTATATGCCTCACTTGTTCTTTCTTCTGATTAACGTGTTTTTTCAATGGGCTGTAAATATAAACATGTGCATGTGTTTATATGCCCCAGCTTTTTCCTTTTTTCTGTGAATTGGGCTGTAAATATAAACCGATGCACAAGTTTATATGCCTCACTTGTTCTTTCTTTTGGTTAACTTGTTTTTTTCAATGGGTTGTAAATATAAACATGTGCATGTGTTTATATGCCCCAGTTTTTTTTTTCCTCTATGGATTGGGTTGTAAATATAAACCGATGCACAGGTCTATATGCTCGAGTTGATATTTTTGTGTATTTGTATATTATTTGTTGTAAGTAAATATAAACATGTGCATAGATTCATATTTACAGCCCATTATTTTTGTGTCCATGGGTTGTAAAAAATCTGCAAGAGCATAGGTTTACATGCCCATTATGACAGCAGGTTGCAGGCTTTGGTTCAAATGGTCATCGATGTAAGGGGCATGCTTATGAGGAAGGGGCAGTGATGATGTGAAGGACAGTTCAATTAATGTAAAATGCATATGAAGGTCTTACGGCAATCCTTGAGTTAGCGGGCTGGTTTGTGATGGCAACGTATGCATTACATGTCATTTGTTTTAAAAAAAAGAAGAATGACCATCTGAAATGGGCAATAATGATGGAAAAGACAGTTCAATTGAGGCAAAATGCATATGAAGGTCTCACGGCAACCCTTTCAGTTGGATGGCTCGTTTGTGATGGCAACATATGCATGGCATGTGATTTTTTTTAAAAAAAAATAGAGAACTGACCATCTGAGCCTCCATTAGGAGTCTCCTACATATTGTGTTGGCTTCTACTTCCCATACGTATGCATTATGATGGCAGCCTATGCATTGCATATGTCTATATGTCAGATTCTGTGTTTTTTTTTTTTTTTTGAATTCTAATGTGATAATAGGCAGTGATGATGGGAATGACAGTTCAATTGAGGCAAAATGCATATGAATGTCTCACGGCAACCCTTTTAGTTGGATGGCTAGTTTGTGATGGGAACATATGCATGGCATGTGATTTAAAAAAAAAGAGAATTGACCATCTGAGCCTCCATTGGGAGTCTCCCACATATTGTGTTGGCTTCTACCTCCCATACGTATGCATTGTGATGGCAGCCTATGCATTGCATAGGTCTATATGTCAGATTGTGTATTTATTTATTTTTTTTGAATTCTAATGTGATAATGGACAGTGATGATGGGAAGGACAATTCAATTGAGGCAAAATGCATATGAACGTCTCACGGCAACTCTTTCAATCGGATGGCTGGTTTGTGATGGCAACATATGCATGGCATGTGATTTAAAAAAAGAAGAAGAGAGAACTGACCATCTGAGCCTCCATTGGGAGTCTCCCACATATTATGTTGGCTTCTACCTCCCATAAGTATGCATTGTGATGGCAACCTATGCATTGCATACAGATATATATCAGATTGTGTGTTTTTGTTTTTTTTTTTAATTCTAATGTGATAATGGGCAGTGATGATGGAAAGGACAGTTCAATTGAGGCAAAATGCATATGAAGGTCTCACGGCAACCCTTTCAGTCAGATGGCTGGTTTGTGATGGCAACATATGCATGGCATGTAATTTTTTTTTAAAAAAAAGAGAATTGACCATCTGAGCCTCCATTGGGAGTCTCCCACATATTGCGTTGGCTTCTACCTCCCATAGGTATGCATTGTGATGGCAGCCTATGCATTGCATAGGTCTATATGTCAGATTGTGTGTTTTTATTTTTGTTTTTAATTCTAATGTGATAATGGACAGTGATGATGGGAAGGACAGTTCAATTGAGGCAAAATGCATATGAAGGTCTCACGGCAACCCTTTCAGTCGGATGGCTAGTTTGTGATGGCAACATATGCATGGCATGTGATTTTAGAAAAAAAAAAAAAAAAAAAAAAAGAGAACTGACCATATGAGCCTCCATTGGCAGTCTCCCACATATTGTGTTGGCTTCTACCTCCCATAGGCATGCATTGTGATGGCAACCTATACATTGCATAGGTCTATATGTCAGATTGTGTGTTTTTGTTTTTTGTTTTTGAATTCTAATGTGATAATGGGCAGTGATGATGGGAAGAACAGTTCAATTGAGGTAAAATGCATATGAAGGTCTCACGGCAACCCTTTCAGTCGGATGGCTGGTTTGTGATGGCAACATATGCATGACATGTGATTTAAAAAAAAAAAAAAAAAAAACTGACCATCTGAGCCTCCATTGGGAGTCTCCCACATATTGTATTGGCTTCTACCTCCCATAGGTATGCATTGTGATGGCAGCCTATGCATTGCATAGGTCTATATGTCAGATTATGTGTTTTTGTTTTTTTTGTTTTTAATTCTAATGTGATAATGGGTAGTGATGATGGGAAGGACAGTTCAATTGAGGCAAAATGCATATGAAGGTCTCATGACAACCCTTTCAGTCGGATGGCTGGTTTGTGATGGCAACATATGCATGGCATGTGATTTAAAAAAAAAAAAAAAGAGAACTGACCATCTGAGCCTCCATTAGGAGTCTCCCACATATTGTGTTGGCTTCTACCTCCCATAGGTATGCATTGTGATGGCAGCCTATGCATTGCATAGGTCTATATGTCAGATTGTGTTTTTTTTTTTTTTTTTTTTTTAAATTCTAATGTGATAATGGGCAGTGATGATGGGAAGGACAGTTCAATTGAGGCAAAATGCATATGAAGGTCTCACGACAACACTTTCAGTCGGATGGCTAGTTTGTGATGGCAACATATGCATGGCATGTGATTTAAAAAAAAAAAAAAAGAGAATTGACCATCTGAGCCTCCATTGGGAGTCTCCCACATATTGTGTTGGCTTCTACCTCCCATACGTATGCATTGTGATGGCAGCCTATGCATTGCATAGGTCTATATGTCAGATTGTGTGTTTTTTTTTTTTTTTGAATTCTAATGTGATAATGGGTAGTGATGATGGGAAGGACAATTCAATTGAGGCAAAATGCATATGAAGGTCTCACGGCAACTCTTTCAATCGGATGGCTGGTTTGTGATGGCAACATATGCATGGCATGTGATTTAAAAAGAAGAAGAAGAGAGAACTGACCATCTGAGCCTCCATTAGGAGTCTCCCACATATTTTGTTGGCTTCTACCTCCCATAGGTATGCATTGTGATGGCAACCTATGTATTGCATAGGTCTATATGTCAGATTGTGTGTTTTTGTTTTTTGTTTTTAATTCTAATGTGATAATGGGCAATGATGATGGAAATGATAGTTCAATTGAGGCAAAATGCATATGAAGGTCTCATGGCAACCCTTTCAATCGGATTGCTGGTTTGTGATGGCAACATATGCATGGCATGTGATTTTAAAAAAAAAAAGAGAACTGACCATCTGAGCCTCCATTGGGAGTCTCCCACATATTGTGTTGGCTTCTACCTCCCATAAGTATGCATTGTGATGGCAGCCTATGTATTGCATAGGTCTATATGTCAGATTGTGTGTTTTTTTTTTTTTTTTAATTCTAATGTGATAATGGGCAGTGATGATGGGAAGGACAGTTCAATTGAGGCAAAATGCATATGAAGGTCTCATGACAACCCTTTCAATCGGATAGCTGGTTTGTGATGGCAACATATGCGTGGCATGTGATTTAAAAAAAAAAAAAAAAAGAACTGACCATCTGAACCTCCATTAGGAGTCTCCCACATATTGTGTTGGCTTCTACCTCCCATAGGTATGCATTGTGATGGCAGCCTATGCATTGCATAGGTCTATATGTCAGATTGTGTGTTTTTGTTTTTTGTTTTTAATTCTAATGTGATAATGGGCAGTGATGATGGGAAGGACAGTTCAATTGAGACAAAATGCATATGAAGGTCTCACGGCAACCCTTTCAGTCGGATGGCTAGTTTGTGATGGCAACATATGAATGACATGTGATTTAAAAAAAAAAAAAAGAGAATTGAACATCTGAGCCTCCATTCAGAGTCTCCCACATATTGTGTTGGCTTCTACCTCCCATAGGTATGCATTGTGATGGCAGCCTATGCATTGCATAGGTCTATATGTCAGATTGTGTGTTTTGTTTTTTTTTTAATTCTAATGTGATAATGAGTAGTGATGATGGGAATGACAGTTCAATTGAGGCAAAATGTATATGAAGGTCTCATGGCAACCCTTTCAGTCGGATGGCTGGTTTGTGATGGCAACATATGCATGGCATATGATTTAAAAAAAAAAGAAAAGAACTGACCATCTGAGCCTCCATTGGGAGTCTCCTACATATTGTGTGTGTTTTTTTGCATACGTTTATATGTCTGACTAGTTTGTTTTGTTTTTTTTTGTATATTAATGTTTCTAATAAGAATAGGCAGTGATGATGGAAAGGATAAGTCAATTGATGCAGAATGGGAAGGTCTTACAAAGGTCTCACAAGGTAAGTATTATTCTAAATAATATCATATATCTTTCGCTTGTTAATGAACATTTTTTCTCCTTTTGAGCATGGTGATAATTGTCCATTCACTTGGTGGTGTCTATGTGAGAGGAAATGATGGGTGGTCGTACGAACTTTGCAGCTGAACAAGTGAAGACATTTTGAAAACGTTTTCACATATTGTTATTTGATGAATGTAAATTTGAAACATGTTTATTTCTTATGAATGTCATGTACTAAAAAAAGACCTGTGTACCTTATATTTTTAAATATTAATGTAAATGAAATTTTCGCATCTTATTAGAGGTAGATGTGCTCTATTTATTGTTTAACGTATTTGTCTTTAAAATCAATGTGAAGGGACCACGGCGAAAATGGTAAATTTATAGATTAATATGCGTGAAAAAAGGAGTCACGCCAAATGTGTTTTGTTTATGTGTCAATTAATACAAATATACAAATAAGGGGTCAAGCCAAATAAAGTTTAAAGTTGTATAATAAATTTTATAATATGTAATAGACATAGACAAAATGTAATGCTATTAGTTGAAGTATCTCAAATTATTTTAATAAATTTGTGTAATGAGAAATAGACAAATTTGAGGTGTTTCAATTATCGACATTAAACAATATCTCATCAAATGTATGAAGTGTTCGATTTTCTATTGAATATATGTGCGTTTAAAATTAGTATGAAGAAAGCAAGTTAAATATGATACATTTGATAATTTTACAAATATGCTCTATTTGTAGAAGATGTTTTATGAAAAATTAATATAAATATACAAATAACGGTCTATGTCAAATATAAATATATTTGTGTAACAAATTTTTTAAACTAATAAAATTACATAAACAATGTAGTATTCTAAAAATTTTAAACTAATAAAATTACATAACCTAATATGCAGTTGAAGTACCTCAAATTTTTCTAAGTCCTATTATGACATACCAAACGGAGAATAAGTTTGCCCTTGTAATCTTGGAATAAGGAGGGCACTACTGTCTTTTTTAGTCACTTATTCCCGCTACTATCCTCATGCGTACCAAACAAAGAATAAACTTACTTTTTGCTCTTAACCCAGTTTATACCAAACGCACGTAAGATTAAGAATAAGAATAATTTGTTCTAGGATGACTTGAGCCTATTATGTTGGAATGTTATCCCGATACCAAACAGGACCTTAAGAATTGCCCTATTCTCCCTCCCTCAAATGCCCCTCACATTCCAAGAGATAATCGTCATAAGGAAATGGGTTCTTCCCCAGCACCCCCTTCTCTTTGCTCTTCCCCTTCCTCTTCTCTCACTCTCCTTTAGCTCTGCCACCCTCATCCTTCAAGCACTCCTATTGATCCCCTCGCTCGTATGTCTTTATCCATCCCAACAAATGAGATCTACACCTTTTCTGCCAGTTCCTGCACCTGACCCTCCGCCAACCTCTCCACCATAACTAGGAACTCCTTCACATCATCCCTCTCCCCTGCCTTAACCTCCTTTAAAGAGTCCTTGCCCCCACTCTCTGTCCCCTCATCTCCTCCTCCCTCCTTTGAGGAGAAATCTTCCTCCGACTGTATTGGCTTGAGACCAAGACGTCCAATGCCACCAACACACTATTCATCACCACACAAGAATCCTAGACTACTGATGGTGTACCAAAGATGTCATCCTTCCCTCCCAAAGCCTAGGCCGATTCCAAGATCCCCTCCTTAGCCATGTGTTTCTGCAAATTACTAGAGACAGGGCCACTCTTCAAGGCCTAAAGATCTATTGCAATAGCATCTGATTGATGGCTAGGGATGCAGACAGATAGTAGAGTTGTGAGGAGAACATTTGCACCAAAAAACATGCCCCCTGAGACTTGATAGTGCCGCTACAGAAGAGCCAGCATCCCCCCCCCCCCCCGTAGCTAGCTTCCCAGGGATCACTGCCTGAGGGTTAGTCCTGAAGGAACTCTGTGAACCAATGAGGAAGACCAAAGAGCAAGGGAGACCGTAATAGCTGGACAGGCGGCTATTCTATCACAAAAGGGGACATGCCGTGGGTGGACATGCCGGGAGACGAACACCTTAAGGGGTCACATGTCATGCACCTCTCGAAGTAGCTGGGCGCCTCCACCAATGGTAGCAAATAGCCTGTCTTTTTGGTTCTCTCCAATGCTTGAAACAAGCAGACAGCCTGCCACTGCAGCCAGCTGCCCATCAGTGCCTGTCAGTGCTCCTCAGAGGAGTCGAGGTTTGTCACCGACCAGACAACAGAGCCAAGAAACATGTGGGGGTTGACGTTCCTCGCCGCCTGTTCCACCTACCCTATTGAGTGAAGGTAACAAAGTCATCGGGTCTCTTTGAAGGGAGGAGGCTAACGCATAAGTCCTTGAGTCTACCTACAAGCTCCATCCGACCAATACTAGGAGGATCTAGTGCATGGCAAACCAAATCGGGTTGAACAAGGTCAAGACGAGAAGAGACAGGCAATTCAAACCCGTTGGCTTGACCACGTGTTGTACACGTGGACCTAAGCCATCATCTACCTCCCGACTGGGAGGGCAGGGAAATCCTAGCAGCCCCATGCCGGCACCGTCGTCAACCCATGGAGTTGCTTGTACACAGATGACCACCCGAGTCCCGCAAAGGGAAGTCTCGATCACTTCCAAGAGATCCCACAATTAGGTGACCGAGCCTTGAAAGACACTGTCAATAGGGGTATAGCCATTGAAGCCCAGGTTGCCGACGAGGATATGTCTATAAAGCTTTCCATCAAGACCCTCATGAGACTTTCATCTAACAGGAGCCAGGGAACTCCCACCAACCAATCCAGACCACTAGAGATCCGAAGGGAGGATGGGTGCAAGACAAAGCCTTCCAAGGGGAGACCTTGAAGACCAATCCCCTCCCTATACAAATCCCGACAACTATTAGTTCCTCCGCTTCGTTGGCCGAAATTTAGTGGGTCTCCCACGCCTCCCTAATCCATCTAGCTGACAAAAACTCTCCAATGGCTCCTAAGGAAACAACGCCAACCACCACAATAGCTTTGATACTTCTCTAGACCAGTTCGCATTGGAGAGAGCATCTGATTCCAGAATAACAACTTCCATCAAGTCACGACGCTTCAAGGAGGACTCCAAGATCTCATGAGATACCCCAGATGTTTAAGGCCAGCGGCGCCCTCTCCAACCACCACTACAGCATAGGAATGGATCCGCTTAAATGGGCAAATCCGCCATCCATGGCCTCTCTCTCTACACGCCCAACAGATCCATGTAGAAGGTTCCCCTCCAATCTCCTCCTAGAGGAGTTCGGTTTGCTCCCGTAGCGGGTCTCCCTCTCATGTTAACCCTTGGAGAATGGAGAGGTGCGTGAATGTGAGAGGCCTGACACCAGTGTTTTGTAATCGTAAACTAGAAGATTAAAGGTTGAAAAGGTTCCTTGTGCAGACTAAAGGTTGAAAAGTCCCCGTGCAGATTAAGACACTCCTAAGACCCTAGTTTGACAGATCCAAACTTGCTATGATCCAATTTCCCTACTTATAAGCTAATGTACATCAAACATTGTTTACAAAAGGGAAGGATGGACAAGTTGTCATTCTACCTATGTATGCAGATGATATGATCATTATAGTAGACAACAAACAAGAAGTTCTAGCGTTGAAGGATGATCTACGAGGGAGTTTCAGATAAAATGTCTTGGCCACTTCACATGCCTCTTTAGCATAGGAGTAGTAAGATCTCAGAAGGCATTCATATATGTCAAAAAAAGTATGCCTTAGATCTATATTCAAAAGGACTAGGAAGTCGGGATGTAAACCAGCAAAGAGACTGATAACAGCTAGCCATCGCTTAAGTGAGACAGATGGTGAGTTTTCTCTCAAAAGGGTCAAGGCACATATCAAAGATTGGTGGGCAAACTTCTTTGTCTATCTTCTACATGCCCAAGTATTGAATACATAACGAGCATGGTGAATCAATTTATGTATGCTCCTAGGACACCACATGTGGGAGCTGTGGATCAGATACTAGATACATCAGGTCTTATCATGGAAAAGGGTTGTTGTCTCCAAGTCTTATCACTTGACTGTTGAAGGATACACTAACGTAGCGTAAGTATGGTCTCGCAACGACAGGATTTGTGGACTGTTTGTGGCCGAAAATTCTGCTCTAGGAGATGAACTTGAAGGTATAGCGTCCAATGAAGGTGCACTATCACAACAAAATTGCAACCAATATTGCAGACAAATCTATTCAGTATGATAGAACCAAACACATTGAGATTGACTGGCACTTTCTACAAGACAAACTAGACACAGGAGAGCTTTGTCTACCTTATGGCTGGTCTGGGGAGTGGGGACAATGTCTTCACAAAAGGAATGACAAATGATAAATTCACTTTCGCTTTGAGCAAGCTGGGCATGATTAATATCTATGCTCAGCTTGCGGGAGAGTGTAGAAAGCGATCGACTTGAAACAGTTTTTTGTCTGTTCTTTCCTCATTTTCTTTTCTGGGTCTCTCCCAGTTGGCGTCCCGACCAGGGCATATTTACTCTTTCGTAACAACTATGTTTAACCTAATATACAAAAAGCGACAGGGGAAGGGGCTGACGCCACATCTCCTTCCTCACCCCCTCTGTATCGTCTCCTACTGTCTCTCAATTTCTGCAAGTAACGCCAAAGTTGATTCATCGCATCACGTGGAAACCTATGATCCGCGCATTCGAACAGAAGAATCAACACACCAACAGAGACAAACAGCTCAAAGATTAAACGATCACAACATAAAATGATCCGAGAAGCAGCGGAAACTAAACAGCGCAGATTCTAAACGATGATGACAACAAGACCACCACCAACCAACAAGGAGTACCCAAAGAAAACACAAAACTAGGGAGCAACCGCTGCTGTTACATTACCGGTACGGAGTCGTTAGTCAGGAGAGTCCTGCCACCGTCCAACGCCGCCGCCAAGCGCCTGGACCTGATCCAGTGGTTTCTGACGCAGAGCCGGGTCCCGCGCGAGGAGGATGTGGGAGACGTCGCCCCGCCGGCCCAGCGGGGGGCGAGGCAGTGAGCCGCCGCGGCTCGAGGGCTCGCAGAGGCAGCAGCCGCCAAAGAAGAAGCGGTAGAGGAACACGGCAGGAGGAGAGAACCCATCGCTGTGTTCCGCTTCCGCCGCCCGCTGCTGCCGCCCCCGCCCCTCCTCCTCCTCCTCCGATCACCACAAATCCACACAAAACAGCTGCTCTCCCTGGCTCTCGCTTTCTCTGGCTAATGTGGCCGGTGGTAATAGGCGAAAAGGGTGAGCGGAGAGGGATGGGAACTGGACGACGACGACGACGGGCGGTTTGCCGAAAACAACAGGGCGCAGAAAAAAAGAGAAAAAGTGCGCCCGTGGCGCGAGATGGGATGGAACCGACGCGTGACAGGTTTGTTATTTTAATAAATATTTTAAAAATAATCATTACTTTAAATTCAAAGAATAATTAATTCGGATCCTGTGAATAGGCCTGAAAAAGGGGTGAATCCGGTACTAGTAGACCGGGATTCATAGTGACCGGTTTGATTGCGAGATAGGGATATGGCCTGAGACAAGGATAGATTAGGTGAGTCCATATTTAGCCCCTTTCTAGTTTGGAAATATTGGGAAGGATAAATTGAGTTATTCTAATGATAAGTAACTTTAATTTGATAACAAAGTGGAGGAGAACTTAAGATAAGTACATAGAGTACCTATTTTATCCTTCGTAATCCACTTTTAAGCAAATTTAATCCCATCTTATCCCTCAACCAAATCAACATTAATTCATAGACTTGGCCCCATCTTTGTCTCTTGTGAAATTAATTTAGGCACTGTTTGGCAACTCCCGTTGATTGGTTCCGATCATTGAATTGGCTGATAGACTTGGAACGTTTCCGAACGAGGTGTGCATGCGTCGGGCTTCCAACCGTCGGCGAGAAATCGGATGAGAGAGATAGACACATCGGAAAAGCCTACCCATCTCTGCCCGAAATAGGCTGGAGCGAGTTCTTCGCGCTAGATAAGGGATTTTGAAGTTTCTTTGCACTTTTACTCTTGAAAAAATGGGTACGAAGAGAATAAACTAGTAAAATAATCTCACAGCCTCTGCACAAATTCTATAATCAAAAAGTTGACTTCACGTATAATTCACCTACTTTTCAATTTCCGAATAATACTCCCGTAAACAGCACCAAACTAAAAGATAAAGATAAGTACTCATTTTTTACACCAACAACTTTATTCACGTATGATACAAAAAGATTTAATACTTTCCGTTTAATATATTAGAATATTAAACTAAAATCAGACTTTTACTATTTAAATATCATAAAATATAAAATTATATGATACAAAATTCACTTTTTTATTAGTAAAAACTCACAATTGATTAATAAGTATGTATGTATTATTTTAGCTTTTTAAAATAATTGATAAAAAATTATACATATCTTTTTGAATTTCTTTGTATTCTTTTAAATATTTGACCAAATGTTTAACAGTCATATTTAAATTCTAAGCCGAATCCTATCTAAATGTATTTTTCCTGTACAATATATATACCGTATTTAACTAATAATACCCGTACCGTATTCACTAAAACCGGATGCAAATACAAACATGAAACGGATATACTTGTATGTGTTTGCATCCCTAATAATAGGTCACAACCTCTATTAAAGAAAATAGAGCGGGCAAAGAGCCTATGACCATGAACATCAACAGGGGCTAAAAACATGTAGCATACGTTAAGTCAAAGATCACCAATGACCTTGGTATCCATTATTTATCATATGAAAATAATGTACCTATTAAACCTTCTCTACAACACCTGAAATAAGTATGGCTCTTCACAGCTGAAAGGATCTGGACAAATACAAGATAAAATAAAATAAAAGAATAGGGATGACCTTTTTAATTGATATTATCAAAAATACACAAATGAGTCTATAGTATAATATAACATGTTTACATGACAATCCTCTTTCAAGACCTTAGACACTCCAGTAAATAAAACCTACACAAAATCTTTGACATACGTATACATACATTATAAAAATGTTTTGACCCTCCTAATGAATGGAGGATACTATGTGTGGCACTCTCTTTCAGAGAGATTAATATCTCTTTCTAGAAGTGTCATCATAATCAAACCGTTATGATCTTAGAAAATTTTGCAAAACACTTAGGTTAAACCATCCATAAATTCTAACACATGACCATGTCAAAAATTATAGCATAAGATAGTTACATTATTGCCAAACTACAAAACTTAATTTACAAAGTTTACAACAAATTAAAGTTCCATGAGTTTAAGAGCCACTTGTTGGTCCACAAACTGCAAAATTTTTTTAAGATCAAATATGAAAATCCTCCTTCTCATCTACTACACACCAGACCTTCTTGAAAAATGTAATAACTAAGTATGTGAGTTATACTCAGCAAGCATTAGAACCGTTACATACATATATTTATAATAAATTTTTGTAAACATATGTAATCTCTAAACAATGTATGATTTGTAAACAGTTTTATAAATATAAAATTAAACAAGGAATTAACAGAAGATCATTTCATATATATTTCACAATTATTCCATGTCCATTATGCAGATTACTTTCTTATCACATATATTTCATACAAATAACCTGTACATATTCATATCTACTTGTAGTTTTAAAATAGATCAAGTTCATACATGATCAATTCATGTTTCAGCAAGTTAGTTTCTTACTTATCTTGTTGTTTATGTGCAGAATAGCACACTTATTGCCTCGATTTTATCTGAAATAAGTTCTTAGTCTTCACGCTTTCGGATAAATACCAAATCACAACATAAGAGGTTGTAAACACCTTAGTACCCTGGACAAATAAGTGCATTGGTCTTGATACAACAAGTTAGGATGGGAGGTCTTTACCCCATTATCTACTAAACTAAAGTTCTGTTTTAAAATTTTAGTCTATGTTATCTTCGGATCGTAAATTGAGTGCTACAACATCGAATACTTACTGTGGATTCTTCCATACATATCTTTTTTAAGATAGTACTGTCCACGTATACTTAAAATTTAATATGATTCAGTTATACATAGTTATATATAATTTAAAACAGAACTCTATGGCAGATTTTTAACTATATACAATTAAAACTCAATAAATAAATACTTGACAGAAATTTTGTACTGTCGTGCCTAAAAAAGTCATTGTCCATTCACATTAGGTGACAGAAAAAATCAATCATGTCCATCACATTAAAGAAAATGATCATGTTCATTTACAAGAAAGAGCAAGAACTTGTCGTGCCTAATAAGTCATTGTCCATCCACTTGGACAACGAAAAAGAGCATGTCCATTCACATTAACAAAAATGAATTGATTGTGCCCATTCACATTAAAGAAAAATGATCATGTCTATTCACATTAAACCAAAAAAGGTTCTCCATTCACAGTAAAAAAAAAAGAAAAAAGACATACTATCCATCCACATTACATAAAAAGGATCTTGTTCATTCACAAGAAAAAAAAAAAAAAAAAAGATCATGTCCATCACATTAAAGAGAATGATCATATTCGTTTATACAAAAAAATAAGAATATGTTGTGCCTAATAAGTCATTGTCCATTCATATTAGACGGAAAAATAGATCAATCATATCTATCCACATAAAAAAAAGAAAAGAAATTGTCACGCCTAATAAGTCATTGTCCATTCCATTCACATTAGGCGTAAA
This sequence comes from Zantedeschia hybrid cultivar, assembly GCA_030544215.1. Lineage (NCBI taxonomy): Eukaryota > Viridiplantae > Streptophyta > Magnoliopsida > Alismatales > Araceae > Zantedeschia > Zantedeschia hybrid cultivar. The sequence goes on along the minus strand of JARZZO010000013.1, from coordinate 3,609,450 downwards.
AAAAGATCAATCATGTCCATTCACATTAACAGAAAAAAGAAAAAAAAAGAAGAAAAGATATTGTCCATCCACATGGAAAAAAAAGTTGTCATGCCTAATAAGTCATTGCCATTTGTGAGAAAAAAAGAATCATGTCCATCATATTAAAGAAAATGATCCTGTTCGTTTACAAGAAAACATAAGAACATGTCGTTCCTAATAAGTCATTGTCCATTCACATTAGACAAAAAAATAAATCAATCATGTCCATCCACATAAAAAAGAGAAATTGTCATGCCTAACAAGTCATTGTCCATTCACATTAGACAGGGAAAAAAGATCAATCATGTCCATTCACGTTAACAAAAAAAAAGAATATTGTCCACGCACATAAAAAAGAAGAAGAAATTGTCCATCCACATAAAAGATACTATCAATCATTGTCCCTTCACATTAGGGGGGAATTCTTATTTTTCATTTGATCTTACATTGCCTCCTCCCATCTAAGGAACAAGGGCAGTTGGGATAATAACAGTTGTACCTAGCATAAACAAGTAGTGTTGGAAGCCGAGAAAAATAGCTTTAGCTGCACTATAAATTGCAATAGAAAGATTTAAAAAGAAATGCTTTAACAGCTTGACTTATATAAAGCTAAACTAAAGTGAAGATTTCAGAAAAGTTGAGGGAAAAATTGATTCCAAATGTCCAATAGGAACAATGTGTAATATGCAAATAAAAAAAACCAAACTGAGTGCATGTATACACAAGCATGAAAAGAACTATAATGACGAAAGATGTGTTCAAGACGAGCCTGATTATGTAGTTCTGTGGATTAAAGATGTGTTTAAGATATTGGAGTTAACAACTTAAGTGGTTGGATAATCACACCCAAAGTTTGTGCTGACGAGTCGCATTAAGAATAGGACTTTTACTGTGCATTGGACTACATATTTTAACAGAAAACACATGAAGGTAATCAGATCTCTTTACTGTTCACAAAAGTATTATCACCCATGAGGTATTATCTGTGTATTGCATCTATAATGAGTGCCATGCTTCTATAGGATGGAGAAGAGGACAACTTTGCCATTATTTTTACTGCCATGGGAGTGAACATGGAGAGAGCACAGTTTTTCAAACGTGATTTTGAAGAAAATGGTTCAATGGATTGAGTGATCCTATTTCTCAATCTGGTCTTGACTCTCTCTTAGTGCAGCCCATGGAAAATTTTCCTTGGCATCCATCTATGCTCATGCAAGTTGTGACTTTTTAGATTTCATGGCACGTTAACTTAAGGCTTTTGCATGCACATCTATCTCAAATGGACGGTGGTTGATTTTGCTTGCAGGCAAATGATCCCACAATTGAATGCATCATCACGCCTTGAATTGCACCCACTACAGCAGAGTATCTAGCATATGAATGTGGAAAACATGTTCTTGTAACATACATGAGTTCACACGCAGATGCACTTAATGAGGTGTGGACTCTCTTCTTCACATGGTTGCTTTTAAACCATCCTCCTCTAGTAATACATGAGTTGTGCCGTTACCAGAATTAAGTTTTGGAGTTAAAACTGGTGGTGATGATGCTTGATTCTGCCTATCATTTTGTGTGTAGATAACACTATCTTGAGGGGAATAAGTAAAATTGCTGATGATAGCTTCCTACTTTGTCGAGACTTCCCTATGCTCTCCCGGAGTGGTTAACCCAGCAGGTTCTCCTGAACCCCGGAGCTGCCATTAGTCACTGCAGCAAGGCATACTTAGGTATCTGGCCTGGAAGCTGCCCCCAGCCTCTGTCAGGGTTTCCCACAAGTATTTTCTCGTCCCCCAAAAAAAACTTTATCGGGACTTTTTACGCTTTTTTTTTTTCCTGTCTACACTTTTATATGCACAAGGAAGCAAAATCATAAATGGTCCTTGGATTGGTTGGCGGATCAGCCAATCCTGATCTGATCTGTACCAACCTGGCCTATCTTGGCTAGTCTGGCTTTGGCCAGGATGGGCCTTCTTTTAGCACACAAAAAAATCCAAAAAAATGTGTATGAATTATTCGAAGTATAGAAACACATAAAATGAATAATTTCATTGAGCATGCAAAGGATGGATTTGGCTAAACATAGAGGAAGAGAAATTTAGAGGTACTTGTGGTGCCTTAGGAGGGGTCTTGTGGGATTTTATAGACCTTCAAAGTCGCAAGTGATTGTTGCTCGCTATTTGTAAACGGCCAGCAATGGTTAGCTTGAAGCATCAGACTCGCTCGATATGGCCGAGATCCAAGGACAGGTTGGTTGATCTATCCAAATAGGGTCGGAAAGGTTGAGCAAAAACCGATTTGGGTAGGTTGATTTGTGCCAATGCTAACCAAATGTGAGAACCTTGTGTATGCTTTCCTTGCATAGATATTTGTGCATATTGTTTCCTCCTTGTCTCAACTCCTTCTAAGGTATCAGGAGAACTTGAAGTTTGCTTCCTAATTATGAGGCCAAAATATTCAGCCGATTTAAGTTAGTTTCTAGGTATAGATTGATCTTATGAGGCATTTAGAACAATTTTGTCGTCCAAAACTAGGAGCTTGATTTGCATGTGCCATGTAGGGCATCTTTCATATTGCTAAGTTTTGATCTGATAAATAATTACGTAGGTAGATATCTATCATGGTTTTCCCATGTCTTCGTATTCTTCATGGGATTTGAATATATATTGATGGGATCAGACTTTGACAGTTACTTCATGGATGTATAAGAATTTTACATGAAAAGGGAAAAGGAAAGGATGGGTCACCTATTACCAAGAAAAGATGATGATACACTTTGCTGTTGCTCTGTTCCATCATCTTCATAGTCCATATCACCGTCACAGTTTTTTCTCTCTGGAGACGTACAACTTGCTTATTAGTACAATGTATGCAAGCAGGTAGCTTAAACCAAATCCATTGCTTGGTATTTGCAAACTCTCGCTCATGTACTCGTGTATTTTATCATTGTTTATCTATGCATGAAAACTATTACTATACATGATTTGGATTCTCACCACTGTATGACAAACTTTGAGCCGTTTGCTATTTCTTATCGCATACGTAGTCAATTGCTTTCACTGAATCAGAAAAGTGAAATGCTACACTGATTATAAATGTGCAGCCAAGATATGTTGATTTTTTATTTTTTGTTCAAATTTTTTAATTTTTTTGGAGCGTCCGATAAAAAATCGAACGGTACATTTAGGTCGCTCAGGTCAGCCCCGACTTAGTTGTATAAAATTTAAATATATATATATATATTTTTACACATAAAGTGAGATAAAAGATCAACAAGTTTGGATTTTAAAACTATCAGGACATATTATATAGTCTGAGAAGATAATTTCATAATAAATACCAACATAACTCATAAAATTATTAAATTTATTTTAAATAAAGATAACATGCAAAATAGACTTCTGTCAAAATCTCAACTCAATTGGACATCAGACAAGGAAGAACAAATATCCGTAACTCAAGTGATCACAGTTGAAAATAAAACAGATTCAATGGACATATTATATATGCTGAGATAGTAATCATAGAATAAATAATAAATGAGCTCACAAAAATATGAAACTTGATTATCATGAAGTAGACATATGTAGCAAACTTTTAACTACTTGATTAGTTTTTGAAAATCTTTAAAAATAATATAATTCTTAATAAAAAATAAATCATTCTTAGAGTTATCTACCTACCTCTTGAAAAAAGATCGGTTCTTGATTCTCTTATGGCTTTTTTGCTATCTATCCATAGTTTCTTCCCCCTTTAAAATAATTTTCATATTCTCTAAGCTCTTTTCTATGTTATGTAAGTCTCCAATAATACAAAATATTGATTAGAATTAAATTCTCAAAATAAATAGTTATGAATCAACTCTATTCTCTCAATAATACCAGATGAACTTACCCTTGGAAGAGAGTTGCATGCAATAGAGGTTGAGCAAGATCCCAATGCTTCATTTATACTTATTTTCTTTCCTAATAAAATTATTAACACTCACTTTCTTTGTTGCAGTAGAACTCCAACTCTTCATAATTTAATCTTTAAGTCAAAGTCACTTCCTAGTGCAAATCGGACTCTTTTCATGTCATATGTAGTTTCTTTTTCAGAAGATCTATAAATTCAATGCTATAAACGTCCGAATTAGAAAAAAATGTACTGATTTAAAGTTTTATAACTTTTTATTATATTTTCGATGCCACTAAGTTGACTATTTTTTGACATATGTACAAAAAATTATGCTGATTTTACTGACCTACTGTTTTGAGTACTCCGAACTTAGAAATCTGGTAGATTTTCTTTCTGTTCAAAGATATCTTAATTTAGACTAGTTAAAGACTTATTTTAAACATATAGTCTTCATAAAACTTTTAGAACTTTGAGTCATCGTTTTCATGGGAGTTGTTTTACTTAATTTAAAATTTTATACATGAAGTTATGCTTAAAACACTAGGACTATGTCAAGTAAATATGTGTACATAATCTTAGTTCAAATAGGATTCAAATTATGACTTTCTACCCATTAATTAAAATCTTATTTATATTCAAATTTATTGTGTTCTACTTCTAATTCAAGTCAAATATGTTATACATAATTTTTCAAGTCGTGGTTAACTTTAATTATATCATCTTTTGTTTCATAATTCAAATCCTAATCCGATTATGACTTGTTTTCTATGGGCAACCTTATCTGAAATTGATCATCGATTTTTTGACCTTCAAAATATCTGAATTAATAAAAATGGTCTTTTACGAAATTATAGATCTTTTTATTCTCTTTTCAATGATAGTAATCATGCCTTAATTTGAATTTTCTATAAAACTTTATCACTATTTTACTATGCTGCCGTCTAATGTATCAAACTCGGAATTTTAACTAAATTAGTAGGCTATTCTTAATAATATAATTAGGCTAATGAGCTTTCATGATTAAATTAATTGGACTAAATCAAGTTAATTAAATTCATTAATAGACTCTCATAATTAATTAATTAATCTAACTTAAATTAATTGAATTCGTTAATAGATTGTAAAAATGTAAGGTATAACGCTTCCTCTTTCATTCTTCTTCGGTGCTGCTAATAGAGACACTGCTACGTCTTCGCCGATCGAAAAAGGAAAGCCTAAAAAGAGAGACAGGGCCACCTTTGGGAGGACACGAACATAGGGGAGGAGAAAGAGAGGCATCAACCATCGGAAGCATACGATGAGCGTCGAAGGAATAGGGGTGTGGGATGAGTGGCAGAGAAAAAAGGGGAAGAGGACTTACCTACTTGGCCGACGAGAATGGAGGCGTGCGACGAGCGGCAGAGGAAGAGGGGAGTCCACTGTGTCCCCGATCGCTTGGATGATGAGTCGCTCACGTTGCCAGTAAGAACAGAGGCATGCGACGAGCGACAGAAGAGGGGAGTTCACTGCGTTCCTGATCGCGTGGAGGAGGAGTTGCCCATGTCGTCGGCGATAACGAAGGCGTGCGACGAGCGGCGAAGGAAGAGGGGGGTCCATTATCTTCCTGACTGCTTGGAAGAGGAGTTACCCTCGAATGGAGGCCTGCAACGTCACTGGCGCAAGAAACTTCGACGGGAAACCAGATGTGCCAAAGGGGGACCAAGTAGAGGAGGAAGAAGATGGAAGGGCAATTTAAGTATTCGTCTCCACCATTGAAATGCGACGGGACGCGATGACAGGGCAGTAACGATGCCATTCTGCCAACTAATGGAAGCTGGGGCCCTAATGCCAGATAGGTCTCGCGTGGCCCAATCAGGGAGCAGAGCAAGCGTTACTTATTTGATTTTTTTTTCTTCAATATTTGTTTTAAGTTAAATTATATGGACGTGTCCCACATGATAAGTTGGATCTTATTTTTTTTAAAAAAGCTGCACCGCATGGTACAACAAGTATTATTTTTGTCGTTTATCATGTATAATATATATGACATACTTCTATGCTTTAACATGCACTTTGCACGGGAAAGAATATTTCTTCCGCTGCTCATCCTCTGCCAGTGCCCGATCCCCGCTGCTTCAGCCGTAGCCGCGCGGCCACCTCTCCCTTTCCCTTCTGATTGTCCACCCCCCACCCCGTCGGAATGGCGGATCCGACGTCGCAAAGGAGGGTCTCCGTCTATCTATACATCCCTAACATCATTGGTATGTTTCTGGTTTTATTTCAAGAAATGTTGCCTCTCTTATATCAAGAAATGTGGACATGTATGTAAGGATATAGAAATGTGTACGTAGGTTTGAAGTAGCCTTTAGTTGGTCCTATTGCGCTGTATAGTTGTGTACAGTAGAAGGCAATGCGATTTTTGGATTACCTTTTCGATATCATTGTGCTTTTTTGCAGAGTTTAATGGTTTTGTTTAGTTTATGGTGGTTTTGCCCCTTTGCTTGTTCTGCTTTTTCGAATCTATAGTTTTACTCAAGTTCACCATATTGCTGATCCGCACTGGATCTTTTCTTTCCAGATACAGTATGATACCGATCTGATTCGGTCCGGCTTGAACGGGTCACGCGAGTTGGGCCAAGTGAACACGTTACTAGTAATGAGTTTAAGCCATATTTTAGAGAAATACATTCTATTAATTGATAAAAAAGTGTAAATTTACTTATCAAATGAGAAAAAATCAATCCAAAATAACTCTATGCATGTATGAGTTGGCACGATCTGATCTGACTTGATGCATGCCAATAGATTGGACTTGCCTATGTATGAGTCAACTTGTATGAGTTAGTATGATCTGGTATGATACGACAAACAATGGTTTTTACTATACTATTGCACTAGTGTTATTTTACTAGTGAGGGAAGGCTGCAACTCAGGTTATGTTAGATTGGGTTGGGGTCAACTCTAACCCAACCCATATTAAGAGCCCCTCAACCCTAACCCAACCCAATCCAACTCTCAACCCTAGCCCCATCTTTACAACAATATCCCAACCTAGTCCAACCCAACCCAACCCATGTAACCCAATCTTTATTAGGTTGGGTCGGGTTTCATTCAAAAGATGCATAGAATTTATCTATCTATCTTTACATTACAAAGATGCAGGAATTTATCTACCCATGTAATATAAGTTTTTTTTACAAATATTTAAAATTAAATGAAACATATCTAATATATTATTTCTACATTAATGTTGATCGGATTAGGTCAGGTAGGCCTACCCTTAACCCGATTCAACCCTTCTAAGGTTGGGTTGATGGACCCCCCAGGCCCTAGTCCAACTCAACCCTAACTTGGTCGGGTTCAACTGGACCCAACCATGGGGTTGGTCCAATAGGACTTGGGTTGACCCCACCCAAAGTTGCTGCCCGGTGAGAGATATTTGAAATTTTAGTTCATTGAACTAGTGTTATTTTACTGGTGATTGCTTCACCTCCTTCTTCTTTGTTAAGCATGGTCTATAGAATTGACTAACCTTGATATAGATCGAGGCTAGATGGGGCATTTCCAATTCTGGTCCCCAAAATCTGATCAACATTATCATTATTATCAGTAGCAGCAGCACTAAAGCCTCATCCCATTTATTTGGGTTCAACTACATCAATCTTGCCTTGCCATTTTAATGTACCTAATGTCATATTTATGGCTAAACCAAGGAAGGTCATATCCTTTCTTACTATGCCCAACTATTCCATTGTGGATAGTGCTTGAGTTCTTCTACTCCCCTCTACTTGAATTTGATCACACCTTCTAATGGGCACCGTACTCGGATGACAGTGGACAACACCAAACCATTTGAACATGTTGTCTCCAAATTTAATGTCGGTAGTATATGCATCTAAGTCTTCACGAATACATTCATTATGAATCTTATCCTATCTTAAAGAAAGGAACTACAATATTTTTCCTCTAATCATTAATGTTCTTCTTTCCTTTAAAATCTTATTAGAAAATCAACCACCGTCATCCTTGTAAATGCCACTTAATACCTACATCACATATACTTTTCCAAACTTTAGTTGGTATGGTGCTCGGTTCAAGATCCGTAACAAATTTAATCCTTCTTATAGTATCTTCAACTTTTAAAGCTTTAATCCACCAAATGTAAAGGTAACCATTTGACCTAATTTACTCATTGGTTACCTCAAAATATGTGCCTCCATAATAATGCTTGTTTAACAATTTCAAAAATATGTATACAACCTCTCCTTAATCTCAGAACACTCTAAGCCTCACTCTTACTATATCTAACATGATCTAAATCCTCCTTTTTTGTCCTTTACTTTAGTAACATTACGTATATTTTTCCACCCTCTCAAATTCCCAATTTATGATATAATTTATCAAAAGCCTTCAGCTTAGCTTTACTAACTATTTTCTTAATATTCATTTTTGCAATTTTATATTCTTTTACTTTTGCTATGCTATGAAGTATTCTTTGTTTTTCTTGAATAGCCTTTTAAACTTCATTACTTCACCAACAAGTCTCCTTTCCTGAAATCTTTTCACTTTTTAATTCACCTAAGATTTTCTTTAGCTAATTAACCATTCTACTCTACCTTATGCTTATTTCTCCTTTAGATTTTCCTATTTCCTATTTTGATGTATAAACATTAAATGCATCTGATTTTTGCCTTTTCAAATTCCACGATTTAGTTTTAAGGCAACTATTCACTGCACCTCTTCTTTTCTACTTTGGATGTAAACATCTATCACTAAAATTGTATATTAAGGGGCCAAGATTCTTCCTATGCATGATGATCGGTTGACCTTTCTAACAAGAAAATAGTTTATTTGGCTTTTATGTGTTCTACTTTTATAAGTTAAGCACTCATCTCTCTTTTTAAAATAAGTATATACAATTAGTAGATCATAGGCAATCGCGAAGTCGAGAATGCCATCGTCCATCCCACATTTGTTGCCAAAGCCAAAGCCAAAGCCAAAGCCTCTACGAACTGTCTTGTGGTTTCTATTATGCTTTCCTACATAATTGTTTAGGTCTCCGACAGCCATGGATTGCGGAATCGGCCGATTCCGATCCGATTCGGGGGGGATTTCACTGTTCCCCCCCACCGACTTGAAAAAAAAAAAAAAAAAACGGCCGAAATCGGCCCGAACCGGACCAGATCGGGGCCGGACCGGCCAGATCGGCCGGTCCGGACCCGATCTGGTCCGGTTCGGGCCGGTCCCGATCTCCCCCTTAAGGTTTAAGGGTTTAGGGGTTTGGGGTTTAGGGTTTAGGGTTTTAGGGGTTTAGGGTTTAGGGTTTAGGTTTTAGGGTTTTAGGGTTTTAGGGTTAAGGGTTAAGGGTTAAGGGTTTAGGGTTTAGGGTTTAGGGTTTAGGGTTTTAGGGTTTTAGGGTTTAAGGGTTTAAAGGTTAAGGGTTAAGGGTTAAGGGTTTAGGGTTTAGGGTTTAGGGTTTAGGGTTTGGGGTTTGGGGTTTGGGGTTTAGGGTTTAGGGTTTTAGGGTTTTAGGGTTTAGGGTTTAGGGTTTTAGGGTTTTAGGGTTTAGGGTTTTTTATGGATGTATATGAATTGCATTCATTCTTATTGTACATCAATTGAATAATATGTATGTAATTTTTTCTGATTTTTTTTTTCCTGATTTTTTCTGATTTTTTCTGATTTTTTATTATTTTTTAATCTGGCCGAGTCGGACTGGCCAGACTTCATCTGGATTGGCCGACTCGGCTGATCCGATCCGAGTCGGATCGGGATTGGCGGGTCCCGATTCGGGGACCCGATCCGATCCGGAATTCCTCGCCGACAGCCTCTCTTCCTTAGAAAAATCTTTGGTTATCCTGTCAAAATTCTCTCAAAATTCCTTTTTCATGTTCTTTTCTAGTCCTACTTGAGCAGTAATTATATTTCAAATTTCTTCACCTAGTACAAAGCTAACTAGTACAATTGTATCCCCCTTCCTCTTAACTTCTATAACATAGTCTTTTAAATCTTTATTTATAGTCTTAGCTACAGCATTTTTGTTATTACTTTGCCTATGTACCATAATTTATACCCATCAAATTCTTTTTATTTAGATTCCTTTAACCTAATTTCTTGTAAACAAGCTATGTTGACCCTCTCTCATTAGTCTTTCTAACTCTAGACTCTTACTAGTTATAGTTCTTATATTCCACATAACTAAATGAACTTCATTCTTTTGGACTACCTTCTTTACTCATGTTTTTTAACACAAGGGAACTGTTGCTTTTTTGCCACCACAATCAGGTGCCATTGTGGTGCATCACTTCTGGGGGACGCCCTAGCAAATCCTTGCTCACTTGTTATAATACCGGTTACACGATGTAACATGTTGCTTCCAGTGAGGGCCCTTGGATCAGCAAGAAAATTTGGTTCAAAATTCATGATTGAACTGTGAGAAATTTTATCAAGTTCTGGTTGTCAATCTAACACACAACCTCCTCCTTTCTCATCCGGGCTTGGGAATGGTCATGGCACAGTTCCCAAAATCTGATCCTGTAATTTTAATCAAGGAAGAAGAAAATGGCCAGACTGGCCCGAAAAGAGCTTGGCTTGGGCTAAATTTTGCCCAAACAAGAAAAAGGGGGCCTGATCGGTCATTTTATCCTATTTAGCATCCACATAGGTCAGTCCAGATCAAATAAGACAGTTTAAGCCCTAACTTACTCTATCTGATCCTTGGGAATATGATTCACTGGTTTTACTTTTAGCCCCCATTTGACAACGGAATAAGTGGGTGGAATAAGAGGTTATTCCGCCATTCCTGTTAAAATAGCGTTTGGCAATTAGAATATTCAGGGGATCAAATATTCCGTCAGAGGGCAGAATAACCCAGTGATTTCTATTCAGTGTCTCCCCTAGGATAAAAGAAAAGGGGTGGAATATCCCACCCTCCTGTTAAAAAAACTATTTATTCTCTCCATCCTTTGCCAAACAGAAAATTGAGAAATAAAAGAATAACCAATGCGTGAAAAGATATTCTTCCCCAAATTTATTCGGATGCCAAATGGGGGCTTAATCTCACTCCTGAAAGCACTCCTGCTCCCCATTCCCACTTTTACTCCCAAAGAAAAAATGACTCGTGAACTAGAAGATGTTCCTTGCTTCCCCTTACAACTCTCCTTCGTGCCTTTCGCTTCTAAGATACAATCCTTGTCCCTAATGGGGCCCTGGGATGATGGAAGGAAGACACTACAAGAGTTCACCACGATCACTCACCACCAAAAGACCAATGCTTACTGCAGCTGCCATCTGCTGCTGGGGTCATCAGGGGATGACCAGCCCACCCACCTTGCCAACTTGTCCCCCTTCTACTCCATTTTTTTGCTCCCGTAAAACATGATCAAGGTTGGAGTTGAGGGGTTGGATCGTGGTTAAAATCATGCACAATTATAAATAAAGCCTTCTTCATTCTATACATATAATCTTTATTATTTATAAAATTGTTTCCATATCTATAAAATATTTTTGTTTCCTATATGTTTTTAGTTATAGAAGTATTTTTGTTATTAAATAAATTTTTATCATTTTTATTCAGATTGGCTATGCTTCCTTAAATCAGCCAATCTGCATAACTGATCTGATCTGGACCGGCCATTATCGAATCTAGAGAACTTTGTTAAGAATGCTGTAACCGAGTTCCAATGAGGATTTGATTGTTAGTGTATGAAAAGTTAAAGGTTTCGTTGGTTCCAGATTGAAATCCTATCAATAAATTCGAAATAGAAGAAATAAGGGTGACAAGGCCAAAAGTCACATGTGGTTGCTTTTTCATCCTGGAGAGAGGCATCTCTTGTAGCTGCTTTAGAAAAAGATTCAAGATATTTGAATTGATGATGTGGACAAGCTTGAACATATTGCATGCACAAAGACAAGAATTTATATAGTCTCCATTCAACTCACTGGGGGACCTGTGCTATTCCTTGACTAGTCCACACCAAAGCTTACCAAAATGAAAGTGAATTCTAAACCTCAGTTTACCCAGAAAAAGTAAGATCGTTGCATCTCAAACCTTAGAAAAATGAGAACAACAAGTGTTCATGACTTCTACCATGCACTATGCAGGGGCACAGCCTAACATCTGACCTTGTACTCTTGCCTGAGATCCTTATTTAACCAAGCCACCCCAACCCAAGTATTGAATACTTTAACTTTTATGTTATGTTTCCTGGCTGTGTAATGGGTCTATAATTGGATTTTTCTTGGGCGACTAAGAAATGTAGATAGACCCATTTTCTTGAGAGTAATGCCATCAGTTTCCCAATGTGCATGCTGTTCATTTATTTAAGGGATTGTTCCAAAATTGATAAAAATCTGGGAGGAGAGTTCTTGTGGTTGGTCATTTTAAGGAGGGTTCTGCGGGAATGCATTCAGCTACACGATGTCTGCTGCTCAGAGAGATACAGGATTTTTGCACTGTGGTACTTTTGATTCCAGGGCAATGAACTTATTACTGTTTGGAAAATATAATTGGCATCACAATAATGTTCTTTGACAAACATTTTCGAATGCCTACCAAAATTGCACAGTTCAGTGTTGTCCATGTCACAGTACAAGTTGGTATTTATTTTGGGGAGGAAATGAATGATGGTTATGAGCAGTATTTGCGAGGGTTGGAGAGTGGGTAGTCTATGGGAATGCTGCACTCTGCTGTACTGAATGGAGACGTAAGAGTTATTTTGCTTGGGGTGGGTGAGTGACTGGGTAGGCACACATCTTGTCCCTTGTTCATTACTTTCTTCTTTTCTTGTACTGCACACATTCTCTTTTGTTTGTTGATCTGTGATGTTAACCTCCTCAGATAAATAAAGACCTTTACTGAATGTGGGCATTGCTCACCTTTACATTAATAGAAATTATTCAGATTCTTCATTGTCTTCTATATTTTTTTGCATGTGTGGATGCAGGCTATATAAGAGTCCTGATGAACTGTGTGGCATTTGCTCTTTGCTTTTCAAACAAGGGGCTCTTTGCTGTCCTTTATTTCATCAGGTAACATGTAATTTTAGGAGTTCTTAGTGCAGCCTCTGCTTGGATAATTATAGTCACAACAAGTTCTTGATTGCAGTTTTGTTTCTGATGGCTTGGATGGTTGGTTTGCTCGTAAATTCAACCAAGGTAAGCATTACCTGGTGCAGACACTAGCAGATGCTCTTTCCTCATTTTTATTCTTGTGTGTATTTTATGGTTCTGTTTTACTTCTATAGGGTTCAAAGCTTGATACACCAAAGGGTAACATGGTTGCAAAATATAATTGTTGAAATATGATGATCTTTTCATTATTTTGTAGGATTTCAAAGGTATAGAGATGCTTCCTTCAGAACTTCTTAACCCAATGCAGCTGATATTGTTTCATGCTCATGAAACTATCAAATCTTGTGAACTTCTAATTTCTACATGTTCATTAGACAAGCTATCATACGCTTCGAGACCTAGTGAGCAATGTTCCAGAACAATAAGTAAATAGCGGATCCTGATGACGGTGCACTTCAATCCCTCTCCATGCTTTGTCTTTAATGACGGTGCCCTTCTTTGTTTTTAGTGTTAAATTATGGATATAACAATTAGCTTCAACTGTGACCAATGCCATGACATGACACCAGCCCATGAAAGGGCCAAATTATGAATCCATTTTGGATTCAAAAACCTGATTTCAGGTTGAACTGAATTTGCATGATGAATAAGCGGATCTTCTGACAATTAGCTTCAACGGTTCAGCTCTTTACAGTTGCTTTTGAATGGTAGATAGTGGACAGACACTAAGGACTGTTGTAAAGCTATCAGGGGAAAGGCAACCAGGCTTCCTCAGATGGGAAGAGATTTTATAGATGAGGAAATTAAGGATTTTGTTAAGCCCTTGTAGGACATCCCTTCAGTCACCTTGTATTTGGACAGCAAGGATAGAGTTGTTTGAGCTATAGTGAAGGAGCAGTTAGGGTTACCACTCTTTATATCTCGATGATTGTTCCATGTACCATGTTTTAAAGAAGGTTGGAACGTTAAATCTCCACCCAAAATCAACGTTTTCAGGTGGTTGATGTTTGCAAGAAGAGTCAACCAAGAAAATTAGGAGTCAGTTGAGGAATTTGAATGATGTTGACTGTCCTCTGTGTGAAAAAAATGAGGATGTGGATCACTTGATTGTGGAATGCTGCCAGCCAAGAATTCCGCTATGCTATTTGTTCACTATTGAAATCTAAAAAAATTCTGATGTGCCATGGTTCACTATTGAAATCTAAGTCTAAGTTTCAATTAGTGTAGGATTTGGGGTCTTTCACAAGCTTGGCTAAGGAAATGGAAGAAGACTAAGGATGGAGATCCTACAATGGAAGAAGACAAAGGATGGGGCCCTACAATGGTTCCTCATGCTGTATGTTGGCGCATCTGAATGGAGAGAAATGATCGTAGTTCTGGAGGTTGTAAAGTTTGTGTAAAGAATATCTGTGGACAGGTTCATATATTTATTGTATACTTTATCTAGATAATGGGCAAGTATCTCTAATAAAGAGTGGGGGTGAGTAGCAGTGGACCATTCTTTATGGGTATTGACTGTTTTATCCTAGTGCTGTATATGGAGGGAGAATTTCATTTTTACCCTCTTTTGTTCTCCCTGAGATAGCTCACCTCTCTGGATTTTATTCTAGAAATAGTGTCTATTTATGTTAAATAAAATTGGCGGTACATTCCACACTTTTCTCTGAATGAACAATAATAGATAGATGCAGTTTAGTTCAACTGTTGAGCTGTTTGCATAAACCACTAGAAAAATCAGTCTAATCGGCTTGCATAGGAAAACTCACTATTTTGGTAGCCTTTATAGGTAGAATGACCTGAGCCATTTGAAGCAACAAATATTGTTCGAGGGAATGTCTGTAAAAAAGTGGATAGTGGAAATATGAAATATAGACTTTTGAGCAAATATAAAATTCATATAATGTTTTTGAGAATTGATTTGATGATTAACTGGATCCAACATGCTGCTTTTTGCTTTTAGTTATTCTTAGTAGAGGAGATGAACAATTTCTGAATAAATTAAGAAATATTCAGCAGTAACAGTGACATTTTTATAACTGACTGAGTTAATCTTGATATATAAGGATGAGAACATTGAGATGGTTAAATCCAACACACATGGGGCAACAATTATAGCTTTTCCTACCCTGTTGGGAAATTAGACCTGATCCTATAACTAAACAATAGGTCAGCTTTTCTTTTTCTGTTTTGTGGGGGTTTCAAACCTAATTAAACTTACCTATGCTTAATGTTACAGATTTGAGAAAATATAGAGAAACTATGATTTGGAAGAGAAAACCTTATTTTATAGTGCTTCTGGTCCATGCATAGCCAGAAAAGAGATCTGGGAAGGAGTTAAGAAAAAATGGGGAACTATAATTGAGATTCTGAAACCTTACTTTAGATTTCTTCAGGCCCATATAAGGTTAGAAGAGGTATCTATGCCTTTATGGCTCTTGATTCCTTGAAGACCATCCACAGACCTACCATGTTAATCCATGTTCCTTCATTTATACTGTCAAGTCTACAAAAACCACCTCTACAGGCTTATGATTGAATGACTGCTTCGTCCATATGTTGAGTTTACTTCATCTTTGAAACTAGTGCTAACATTACACTCAAGCTGGGCACGTGCTTGCTTGTGTCCAATAATGACAACCTGAGCATGGTCTGTTATCATCCTTAATCTTGAGGGTGGATGTTAGAACATCCTTTTATCACTTTTAAGAGTTGTTGGGATGCCCTCTTGCATTGCAAATGGTTTTTGAACTCGTTGAATTCATAGTCAACATTGTGGGGGGCGGGGGGGTGTGGAACATTTTCTGCTGAAAAATTTCCTGACTAGACATTTGCCTTTTCTGTTGTGGAAAGCTTTAGAAGTAGCAGTTATTGCCATAGAACCAGAGGATTCTTGAAACTGAAAAAAAGGAAATTTCATCTAGGCACCAATCATGTTGGATAATTGAGCATGTGAAACACAACCTTATCCTAGAATGTCACTAGAACGAATTTTTTCTACTCAAGTAGGCCATCGTACTTCAAGTTTTCCTATGTATAGTCCTCTGCTTGGAACCATTCTGTAGGTCCATCTGCCACTGGGATGTCTCCTTGAAGCAGCTGGATGTTCATGACCTCGGTCTTGAAGGGCTTTCCTTTTGTCTCATTTGAAAACCTTTTCTTCTTCTCTTTCTTCTCCTCTTTGTGAGGAGACTTTAGCGAGGGGAGGTTCATCCTTTATATATTCTAGTCAGATTCCTAATCACAATGACAAGCAAGTTGTTTATGTGAATGCTCTCGGGAGCCTTTCTATTTGTGATGGGCATCTAGGTTTCAAATCAGCACCAACATCTTCCAATTTCAATATGCTTCTATTTTGATTTAGACTATCAGAGGAGGACAAAACATAGTGGCATGGAACCACGTATGATCTCTCTTTTTCAATTAGGATACTCCTATTCAAATTTGCAGACTAGTGGTTTACATTTATGCCATTCCAAGTCGTGATAAAACTTCATTGTTGGCTTCTGATTCTACTGTTCTTATATGGTAAAGATGTTGCTGTAAAAAACCATAGGGTTTATGAGCGGTATAGGAAGAATGTGAAGATTCTGCCCAGGATTCTTTTTGTTTGGAGGTTAGGTATGGATATAAAAAAGAAATAAACTCCTCAACCAAAAAAGACAACTCTTCAACCATAGAACATTCTGTTTGTGGTGGTTGGGTGGAAATATCATAAGTGAATATTTGCCAAATTATGTTACTCCAGAAAATTTAAAATGCTTTTCCATGGTTGAACACCCAAAGTTTTATAGAAGAAATCAAATCCCTGTGGGACTTCTATATTAACCATATTCAGCAATAGTTCCCAGGATGTTTGCTGGGAAATGTTATCCATGGCGTGAAAAATGTGTCTTAGGTGATGCATCTATGAAATGAAAATGTCAAGAAAATGATAGGCGGAAATGCCAACATGTCAGCAGAATGCAGATGCGAGGGGAAAGGAGGGAGGACACAGAAGATGGAAGAAACCAGAAAAAAAGGGAAAAAGGAAAATAAACCTCAATGATGACAGATGGTGGATGCTGGCATGTGCATAGCAGCAGTGGGCATGGGCATCGTTGGTGGCATCTGGCAGAAGGGGATAGTAGTGGCATGCAACAGGGGGTAACAATGGTGGGTGCTGATGGGGCAGCCTTCCCTTCTCACATTTGAGGAGATTTAAAGTTGGGGTAGCATCTTGTAAAATGGACCTTGTGAACAAGATCCATTACAAAATAATATTGTTTGGTTTTAATTATTTACTCCATTCTTTATTAAACTTTTAGTGAATACTTTAATAGAAAGGCAAATACAAATTTTGTTTTGGAAGAAAAATGGCCATTGGGATCCCTCATGTCAGAGGGGGACTAGAGAGGCTAACTGCATGGTGGAACCAAGCCCTTCCCATCTGCTTAGGCATGCTGCTCAGGGTTGTCTGCTCATGTCCTGTTTTAAGTTTTTATGGTTGATACCTTGCGGATGAGCCCTAGTAGAGCTGTGTAAAATCAAGTTTGCTGTGGGAGCACCTCAGCCTTGAACTGCTGATGGCAGAGGGGATTGGATAAGGTGACTAAGATGCATCACCATCTTGGTCACCAAGAATCTGATTTGTTACAGCTCGGAGGAGCCTGCAAGAAAAGCACCCTTTCTGAAGTTTGTTGATATCAGCTTTGGTGGGTCCCACTGAGCTGGAGCCAACCTTGGTTACTGAGATGGTTATCCATCCTTGGTCAACTAATCTGTTCCAGTGGCATGCCAACTATTGACTGCCACTACTCACTATTTTATGGCTACTTCTTGGGACAAAATACCATGATAGATTTCCAGAGAAGATCAGGAATTTCTACTATATTATACCCTTGTAGTTAAAATAGCTGGCTAACCATCATTTTTTATCCCAAAATCCCATGACTGGCCCTGTAATGTAAACTCAATAATTTCACTGTCTCATTAGTCTTTCGTTAGGAATCCAGTAAACCCTGAATACGACCACATCATGGTTGGTAGTACCGGCCGATACCGGTACGTAGCGGCCGGAACGTACCGGTATCGGCCAGCACCAGTCCGATACCTATAAAGGGTATCGGCCGATACCGCCCGGTACGTACCAATACCGGTACCCACCGATACCGGTACTGCCATCTATGGACCACATATGTCTAGCAGCTTTTATATTTGTTCTAGCATGAGAAAAAGGTTTGTGAAACTTGAGTCATATACTGATGGGAATCCGAGTGTTGCAGGAAAGAAGCCAAGAGCCCATTTTATATTTTATTTGGCTCATTAGAGGCCCACTTAATATATTTTTAATTTTTTTAGATTTTAGGTCAGATTTTAGTCCTTTATTTTGAATAAGGGGCATTTAGGTCATTTGGTGATTAGGGTTGCATTTGGGTTTCATTTGCGTCTCTATAAATATGCTTGTACCCCTCTTTGGACAAGTAATGAAGAAATTTGAAAGATTTTGAAGCTATGCAGCCTTCATGATGAAGTTCTTCCTTGGGTGAGATAACCTTAATCCTCCTTTCCCAGTGTGATGCCGGGAAAATCCTCCCCACTGTCAGTGCGATGCTGGTAGCCCCTCCAATCCCCCCTTATTCCCTTATTGTCCCGTACCATATACTTTACATAACTAAGAGCTACCGTTAGATCTTAAATAGGCTATAGTTTCAGCTGTGATGCCCATAACTATTTAAGTGTACAGATAGTCCGAACATGAAAGATCAGCCACCAAATTTTGCGGACTCCCTTAAGGGCCATCCTTAGCCTCAAAATTCCCCAAACTTTAGCTTTCTTGTCACAGAATATACTAGAATGCATGGTTCGCCATATTGGACCGGATCGGGCCAACTCATATGAGTCGACTCATATCTGGGCTGACCTGATCCACTGGCACGCTTGGATCGGGTGATACACTGTGAACGTCACCAGATCGCAGCATATTGGGCTGAATCGTGTTGGATCGCAATACGGGCTCGAGCTGGTTACGGTTCGCCTGAGTTAGTGCGATCCCGCCCGATACGAACCGATGCGATGCGATCCGATACGCTAAGGATCAAAATAAGCTCCCCCCTTCTTTGTTGCATTACTGTTCGGACAGAAACACAGCAGACGAAGCGTCTGCAGCCCTTTCCCCCCTCTTCTTGCTTTCATTTTCTTTCATTTTTCTTAAGTGTTTTTGTTAGATCTAAGAGTTTGGAGGAGATCTTGTTGAAGAAGAAGGTGTTCTTACGGGTTTTCTAAACCTTTTCATCCGCCTTGAACGTTTAGAAATAAGGTATTTATCCGAACCCTAAAATTTAAGATTTTCTTCTTCTTTGGTTGTTTTTTGATATTGTGTTTGCTAGATCCAAGGGTTTGGAGGGGATCTTCTTGAAAGAGAAGGTATTTTCAAGGGTTTTCTAAGCATTTCCATCCGAACCCAAAAAATTTAGATTTTCTTCTTCTTTAGTTGTTTCTTGATGTTGTTTTTGAGGTTAGAACATGAACAATAAGTTCATCTATCATTTATGTTTGATTTTAGTATGAAAAAACTTAAATTTCATCAAATTTGAAGGTGATTAATGTGTTTTAATAAAATTTAGAAAAAATACAGAAAATTTTAAAATAATTAAAAAATTTCCTACATAAACTACTTGGGTAACGGTAGACATAGATATGCAATTTTCATATGTTTTGGTGAAATTTTGATGAAAAATGATGCATATTGTATAATTTATTATTAATTATATTAATTATTAATTAAAATTTAGTAATATTAAAATAATTTATAAATTATCTAAAATCACCAATATAAGCATGTTACTTTAGATCTATATCATTATCATGTAAGCATACTACTTTAAAATTTTAAATTGAGTTTATGTAATGTTTATAAAATAAAACTTTATAACTTTATAGTTTATAATTAATTTAGTATACTATATAGGTGATTTAAGTGTCTACAATTAAGATTATAGGTTACTAATTTATTTATTTTTTAAATTTATGTTGATATTTTTTAAAAATTAAAAATACAATAAAAATTTAAAGAATCGCTACAAAATATTTCATCACTTCAAATGATACTTTTTTAACTTTCTGTTTAATGTAAATTGTTGGTGTTGTTTTTTTTCCTTTTCACAACCCCCCCTCTCGAGAGTCGGAAGATATTGGATGGCTTCATAGAACCATGGTTGATGGAAGCATACATAAGTTCAAGTGCAACTACTATTAGTTTATAGGACAGGGAGGCAGTGTGTCTCGGTTGAAGAAGCATCTTGTTGGAGGAAAAACAGTAGAGTATAATGAAGTCATTGGCTGTAAAAATGTTCTTGGGAAGGTTAGGATCCAAATGGCTCAACACTTTAAAAGCCTTAAAGAAGCCCGCTTAAAGAAGGCTACAGACAAGGAGAGGGAAGAACGGATGATCTACGGAGTTGATCGCCGAGGAGATGATGAAGAAGAAGTAGGCTGGATTGATGATGATGATGATAGGTCAAGGAATATATCCTCCTATTTCACTAGTAGACTAGCACCTGTGAATCGGCCTCAGAAGCACAAGTCAGGCACTCCTGTTAAGCATGTTGACCCTTATATGTTTCCTAGGGAACGTGGGAAACAAACAAGGGTTGATGATGCATATAAGAAGAAGGGTCCGATGCATATATTGGGAAGGGCTGTTGCAAAATTTTGGCATCACACAGGCATCTTCTTCAATGCAGCAAAATTACTATTCCAGTATGATCCAAGAAGCACAAGCTCAGGGGTTGCATGTTAAGCCCCCCACTCCAAAAGAACTATCAGAGAAGTATCTTGATGCTGAGGTCGAGGAAATCAAGCAATACATTGGTTCATTTAAGAAGTGGGAGAAGTATGGGTTTACCCTGATGTATGATGGATGGTCAGCGACCACCAAAAGTAGCCTCATAAATTTTCTTGTGTACTGCGACAGACAAGAATTCTATCATAAATCCATGGATGCATCAAATAGGATACAAAACCATGAGTACATTCTAGAACTCATAGATAGTGTTGTGCAAGAAATTGGCAAGAAGTATATTGTTCAAGTGGTGACAAATAATGGCTCCGTATACAGAGGGCAGGAGAGGAGCTAATGCTCTGTAGATCTCATCTGTTCTGGAACCTATGTACAATCTATTGTGTAGATTTGGTGCTGAAAGAAATTGGACAGCTGGAATGTGTCAAAAAGTGGGTTACCAAAGTACAAAAGATTACACAATATATTTACAACCATCCTTATGTTTTGAGACTGATGATGGATCATACACATGGTGAGTTGTTGAGGCCTGCCATTATAAGATTTGCCACCAATTTCATTATCTTGCAGAGTATCTTGAAACATGAAGTAGGTTTGAAACATATGTTTAGAAGTGATGAATGGCTGCACTCCAAATTTACTGCGACAAACGAGGGAAAGAAAATTGAGAACTTGATGAACAAGCAAGATTTTTGGCCGAAGATAAAGCTTATAGTAAGCTTATTGAGCCATTATATGAGGTCATGTGCTACGTTGATGGAGACTGAACACCAACCTTAGGGTTGGTGTATGCCAAACTGGAGGTTACAAAGAGAAGAATACCTGCAATCTCAAGAAAGTATGCCCAAGATTTCCTGCATATTATAGAAAATAGGTGGGCCTACCAGATGGGTCGAGAGTTGCATATGACAAGTGAAAAATTTACATTTCATGACAATTATTTCATTCTTTTTAAGTGATGCTTGTGGGCTGATGTATGATGCAACAACTGCACTTTTCTTGCAGCATATTATCTCCATTCGACATTCCAATATGCTCATAAGTTGGAGTATAATGATGACTTGATTGCAGTCATGACAATGATGGTCAACTGACTTGTGAATGATCCGGATGTGGCAGTGGAGGCGATTAATGAAGTAGGGTGCTTAATCTATTCTTTGTTAATTGCATCTACTACATAACGTTCCTAATCATATTGTTAACTACGCATATGAAATTCTTTCAGGAGGCAATAGGGACCTTTGCTGAGCCTTCAGTTATAGCTACATGAGAAGTTTGATGTTGGTATACAAAATTTGTTTAAACAAGATTTGTATATACTCGTCTTTCATTTATGCCTATTTTGATAGACACTTATATTATTTATTTTGCAGCTGAGTAGTGGTTGAATTTTAGCAAGTCTGCACCAAGGTTGAGAGAGATAGCCATCAAGGTCTTATCGCAGACATCTTCCTCCAGTGGATATGAGCGGAATTGGTCTACCTTTGCACTCATATATACAAAGATCATGAATCGCTTGTCACACATCCGGTTAGACAAGCTTGTGTTTGTCTACTACAATATGGGGCTCATAATTAAACATTTGTAGCATCATGCAAGGAAGGGAGAGGGTGGTTATGATCCCACTGATTTTAGTTACTTGCAAGATGATGAAGATCTTATGGTTGTTTGGGTTGCCATAGCAACAAATCGTGAGGAGTCAGAACTTGATGAGGAGGTGGATCCTAATGAGCGCCCTCATCCTAACACCTCAGCAGCGGTATCAGCAACAGTAGGCCACGAGGGAGATCATGATGATGAATATATTGATGGACAATTTCAAGTTCCTGAGCAGGGACATTGTCATGATTAGCAGATTGACTTAGAGGAAGATGATGATTAGTTGGTCTCAAGGGGCAGGAGTATAGTGGTTTAGGCGTCCTTAGTTGCACCTATACCTCAGCATTCTTCATCTGCATCTCAGCATGGATCTCATCCATTCAGATCTCAACCTACACAGAGTACATGTGCATAACTTTATAGTTAGAGTTTACGTCATTCTCGTGGAGGTGTACGCCCTCCAGCACGCCTCCTAGCTACTGTAGCCTGGAGGCAAGTTGGTGCGAAAGAAGCAGGTTTAAAGGAGAAGAAGGGATGGAGTAGTATAAAGTTCTAGATGTCAAATGTAACACTCCAGTCCAAAAGACACCAAACCGCTCCGGATTAGCTCCCTTGGCCCGACGTATTACCGATTAGATATCTAATTTATAAAAATTGTCTGAAAGTAATTAGTGCATACAAAAGAAAACTAGCAAGTGGAGATATACAAAGGAATAAATATTGAGTTATTTATACACAATTTTGAAGATATGCAAATAACATGTCCAAAATACAAATTCTGAATGAAATCTATGCCATTTTTTTTTCAAATTGGTCACACTGAACCGTCCCACTTTTGATTCTAGAGTCAACCTACACCCATAAGAGGCACTGAGTCTCATAAACGAGAGCTCAGTAAGGATCCCGCGCCTATGATGGCATACGAAATCTCTACTGAACGCAAAACAAATATAAACCATTCATTTATCAAAATCAGCCATTATCTAGGAAGTGCATCAATTACGTCTATGCTCAATTTCAACTACTATATCAATGCTACTCAATCATCTCATTCTTTCTTTTTGAAATTAACGACGATATTAAAGAGTCAACATATACAAGTTCAATTGAAGGACTAGCCATAGATCCTGAAAGGTCATTTCCCATGGTTCACTACTTTGTTCCTTCATCGATACAATATCATATAATTAAACATGGTTAGACATAGAGTCATCCTTCCTTTCTCAAATGACAATCATTTGCAAATCATCTCACCTTTATAATCTTATCACATAAATTCTATATTGATACCGATTCAAGTTCATAAGTGAGAATCATCCTTAGTCATCTCACTACACATTCAATATCATTGAATCTATATCCGAATCCATTCTTATCTATCGAGTGTATCAATCATGCTCATTTATCATATATCTATTATACTCATTCAACACATTCTATTCGTCATCTCTCTAACCTATTCCAGGGCTAGTTCATATCTTTCATAAGTTATTGACCCACTCTAGGGTCGGTTCTCAATCCATTTCTTAGTTATTCAATCAATCAATAAACATCTCATCTAGGAATGGTAGGGAACACAACACTAACGTCATCATAGCAATATCATCATCAATGTCTATCATAGGGTTTGGAATATCCCGTAGGATCCCTTACCTGATCAATGCCGCTCCGCTCTTTTTGGATCTCCGAAAATCCGTGAAGATGTGACGAAGAGCAAGGCTGACTAAGGTACATGGCACACCGCTCACGTAGTCCATGCCCTCGGTCAAAGTACGCATACAAGTGGACTCCATCACTGCCCTTGGTCAGTCAAATATCTAAAGCCGGGTTTGGACATCTAACCTTATCATATGGCTAAGCCGAATCTTGACCTGACCCCATCACATGGCTAACCTTCCCCTAGGATACATCATATCGGGTCTTTATGCTAGTCAAGTGGTCATCCTAGTCTAATCATAAGAACATAAGCCAATCATATATAAAATAATCACAAAACCAAAGCATGTTATGAGAATATGGATTCATAAGTGTTAAATAGCTCAAATAACTACAATTAGATCAATTATAAATATTATGTATGAATCCCAAGTCAAAATGCATCTATCGATAGTCAAAATAGCTCAAAACAGCGAGTTTTCATCATTCTGGGTCCAAACGGTTCGACCGGGCTGCTAAAACTGTCGACCGTTTGGCCAAATGAAGGCCAAACAGAAGCTTTGGCAAAAATGGTCGACCGTTTCTGTCGGCAGGAAAATTGGCAGAAGCAGTCAACGGACTGCACTGTGCACCTCTACTTCAGAGGGTCATAACTCACAAAATATACATCCAAATTGAGATCCATTTTTTTGTATGAAAGTTGACTTAATATATCCAAATTTTAGCAAAAAATACTAAGAATTGAGTGCACATTAAATCAAACATTAATCACCTATCAGAAAACCTGTGCACAGTTTATCACCTATGAAGATGAGATTATATCTCCATGGTTACAGAACCAAACACTATGAAATTTTGTCGAGGCATGTATTGATATGTCAGAAATCACAGATAAAAAAATGTCAAGTTAAATGGTACACCCTACACATCAAACAAAATTGAGACATCTTAAGACGTAAACTTCAGAGATATCTCCACATCCAAACGAATGCATGCTAAACTCTCTCAAATCTCAACCAAAAATCACGAAATTTAATTTGGAGCTTCTTGATGTGAATCTAAAACAATTCTTAAACATGCATCACAATCCATACACTATATTCACCGCGATAATTTAGTAAACATGCATCCTTCTCTATCCTCAAAATAAGGATGAGGTGCATAAAAAATATAGCACCTAATGCATAATTCACACCTCTGTAGTTGTATAAAAGACCTTGAATCTCTTCTTCAACTTCATGCCGAGGGGTCTTCCACCCGAACTCATCCTCGGGAGGGCTTTATGGCACCAAATCTCCCTTATAGAAGATAATCTGTCGCCCATCTTTGTGAGGTACCACAAGTTTTCAATTCTTCAATAGTATGGACCTCTCTTCGAGACACTAGCTTCATGAGATTGGAAGCAGGTGCACATTGGCCTCTACATCTCTACTAATGGTGTTCACCTCCAGCTTGATAAGTAGTCTCCCGTATTTAGCAGGCTTCTAAATGGTAGCGGCGGACTTTGCCTTCTGCCTGAATTTTGCGACCTTGTCCTCGTTGATAGTTATGCCTCCCTCTTCATCGGAAGGCTCCTCTACCAGTTGATTTCCTTTGCGAAGGCTCTCACCAGTGGCTAAGTCCACTGCCTTGTCAAAATATAACTGTGCATCGACATGATGACAGTCATAAGCTTTGAACGGCTTCAGATCAGCAAAGATCTGGTGTTGCTCGCTATCCTTAGTGTATTTAATGCATTAATGCAGGGTGGAGAGGAACAACCCAATTCTTATGAAGCCAAGGTCTCCCTAGAAATGCCTTAAAGGATGTGTTGGAGTCCACAATAAGGAATGATACTTGGGTCACCTAATCATCTAGGGTCAACTCTACATCCACTCGCCTTAGGGCTTCTTCCGCACCTTGGTTGAAGTCCGATATTTTTTCATGTAGGGAGTAAAGTATAGGACTTGAAAAGTTTGAAGGACAAAATGTTTATTGTTGACCCCAAATCTATCAAGATCTGGTTCACTTCTTGGCCATTGATTTTACCTCGCATATACAACAGCCTGTTATGGCAAGGCGATGGCAATAACATGTCTTCATTGGTGAATGTCACCGTGGCTTCATACACTTGAGCTCTAATTTTCGCCATATGGACCTCATATGCTTCGAGATCTTGAAGGACATCAATCAATACCTCTCTTAATTCTTTACTCAAGCTATGGCCTCCCAGATGCTAAGGTCTGTCGGCATTCTTTTCATGGTTTGTAACACCTACGTATTTGCTCTGGCATGGGCCTTTTCTATGGCTGGCATCACTTCAGCTATGCTTTTAAGAGTCTATTTGAGTGGCCTCTGTTGCTTAGACTCTTCTGGAGCTTCTTCTGCTACAGCTTCTTTCTCTTCGGAGTTGACTTTCAAATCTTCTCCGAATAGGTCGACTAGATTATCTACGTCTTCTATGGAATCAGGTTGAGCTAAAGTGCCTGCTTCCTTTGGATATGTCGGGGGATCTGTCTCCTCCGGCAATTAGGGATGATTTTCTTCATTAGATGAGGGTAGAAATAAACATTTCTGCTAACTTCTGGCTCTGGAACTGACTTTAGTGCTTTTCTCTTGAAGTAGATCACCTTTTGATTTGACGTGCTTCTACCTCTGTCACAGTCGCCATTATGGCCTCGGCCTCAACCTCTTCCTCGACTTTGATGATTATTTCTTATGTGATAAGTCACCAAGGGCCTTCAGGACTTGGGCGAGATGCATATGATCTCGTCATCCAAAGCATTCTCTCTAGCTTGGGATCGTACTGAGGCCATGTTTCAAGAGAGTGACTGGAATCGTTCAGGCTTTTCCACTGTTGGGTCCTCCACCCATAATACGCTGGCATCATCTGTTATAAAGAATCCATCTTCTTCAGCCTTTTGCATGCGCCCCTAGAGCTTCAGCAACCAAGCCTTCAAATGAGCCTTCCTCTCAAACTCCTCCCATGACATATATTTGTTCAGGGGAAGATCTTTTGTGGGCTTCTGTGGCTGATAATCTTCAAACTCATTAATGATCTTTTGCAACCTCTGTAGATGTGTCATTTCTTTCTTTTGGCATAATTGAGGCATTAGCCAAGGCTTCTTTTTTCTTCAGTTTTCTCTTTTCATTCTTCTTTTTGTTCTTCGCTTACTTTTTCTTCTTGGCTGCATCTCTAATGTGACAAGATTGAAGCTGCATTTTGAAAGGCGGGGCACTTCTGATTACCGCCTTCTTCTTCTTATCTTTTGCCTTTGGCACTGCCACTGGAACTAGTTTCTTTTTCAGGACCTTGGTCCATTGTTGTTCTGCTCGGTTGTGGTCAAAGGTGGCCTTGATGGCTTGCTCTACTACCGCATCGGGCAAGATTTGGTATTCACCAAATATTTTCTTCTGACCATTCTTAGATGAACTTGCTTTTACTTCCTCCTTTGAGGCTTCTTCTTGTCGCTTAAGGCTCTTATCACCGCTGCCACGGTGTCAATGGTGACTTTAGTATGGGAAGTGAGAGGTTTTTCTATAGCTACTCCCCCATATTGGTGTAGAGGCACCTTTTTGGGCTTAGGTCTGACCATTTAATGAACCGGTACTTCCACAAGTCTTTTTACATCTATAGAATTCGTGTGCAACACATTCACTGTGTAAGTGATTGCATCCCTGTCCTATGCTTGCGGGAGATCCACCAGGTACTTGCCCATATTTATTTTGCCCTCTTGGATCATCCTTTCTACCTCGTCCTTGAATGTGACACATCGTTCTATAGGATGGCTGATGAAGTAGTGATACGGATAGTAATGAGGCACATTTGTCCTATACATATATTTCCTTCTTCTTGATTTTGACAAGATGATTGTCCTCTTGCTCATGCACAGCCTGAAGAGCTCCCGAGTCTTCTCTTCTGGAAAGGAATAGGGTTTGTTGAGCTTTTCTGTCAGGGAGTCGAAGCCTTCAAAGCTTATTCCAGCCTCCTCGTCATTAATAACTTGCTTCTCTCGGGCATTTTCATCCACCCGTATAATGCCTTTAGGTTATTATCACAGCCAACGTAACTCCTCCTCTTTAGGACTATCCATTCCCTACATTGTGCCTTGGGTTTCTTATTCAGGTCAATGACTTGTTTATCATTTCTTGCCAAGGGGTGCCTGTATTTTGATCCTGACTCTTCAAAAGAGATAGATCGGCGAACTCTTTTCTCTGCTAGGGCTTTTGCCAACTGCTCTGAGGGGTTTTCTACTGTGCGTGTTAGTAGTGCCTACTACTGGAATAACTGCCCCAAGCTGGCTTGGATCTCCTCTAGCATGCATGTAATGGATCTTTCTGGTGGGGGTGTTGCCAGAGTATATGTTGGTGTCGCCTCCTGCTTTAGAGAGTTCATGTCTTCTTCTGGATCGGGCCATAATGAGTTCTCACTCATATGGATGATGTTTGCTGTAAATGTCTATTTTGACTTTTGGTGTGGTTGAGGTGGACCCACAAGGTACTTGCCCATTTCTATTGTTTCTTCCTAGATGAGTTTCTCAATCTCATCTTTGTAGAAGTAACAATCCTCTACCACATGGCCCAACATGCGATGGTACATGCAGTAATTTGGTTCATTTGCTTTACCAACTTCCACCGGCCTCTTCGGTTCTGGGAGCAGTAGCATGTTTGTACGGACACAAGTGTCAAACAACTTTCGTGTATGCTCCCTAGTGAAGGAATAATGCTTTTTCATCTTTTCGTTGAAGGATAAAGAGGACCCTCTCTTATTCCTTCTTGTATTGGATGTGGAGGCATTTATATTGGCCTTGCCTCCTGTCTTCTCTATCGTTGAGGCGAAGTCAACAACATTAACTTCCTTCACATTAGAGGCCCGCTCCTTAGGAGCCTTCTCCTTGTTGAATGCTATTGTCAGATTATTAGCAAAGAACATCTCAATTTTTGACACGATGTTATTTAGCTAATCAAAGTTCCTGACATTTGTCCCGATCAGTTTTTCATTAGTTTCAGGTTTTAAGTCTCTCTTGCAGAGCTCCACCGCGTCCTTATGAACCGATGGGTTGTCACATTTCATACTAAGATTATGTCGTTTCTTGATATAGTCTATAGAGGATTCATTCTTGCCTTATGATGGTGACCTTCCGCTCCGACACCTTGAAGCGATCGAGAAACTTCGTTTGCCTCTCCTCCCAATTACTGACATAATTGGGTTTCAGCTTTGCATACAACTAAAAGGCTATGCCTGTGAGCGAGGTCGAGAAGAACCTCATAAGGTATGCTTCATCAGTAGCTAATTTCCTCAGGTCACTCATGTGATGTGCAATATGCTCTTGGGCCGAGTTTATTCCATCGTATCTTATGAACTTGGGGCGCTTGCTGTGACTTGAAGGTAGCTTTTTGAATAAGTGATGGACAGGGAATGGCACCTTGTATAGGTCTAAAGTGCTTATCCCATCACCCTGTCCAACAATCTTGGCTTCCACAATTTGTTCGATCAAGTGCATCTAGGAAAGTGCAACATCTTCAGCAGAGACATGAGATTTGTCGGGCATTGTGGTTTTGTTCCTCGCCCCAATTCTCTTGCATTTTATCAGGGGTGAAATTAACTCGACACCGTGAGCTCTTATCATTGCTGGTCCGGGGATCGCCCGCGAGGGAGGTGCATTCACTTGTGGGGCCTGAGTGGTCCTTTGTTGCTCTTCCTACTTCTACATGAAGCCGAGAAGTAAGGCTTTAAGCTGCTGATTTTCTTGTCCCATCTCCTCCAGGGTTTGAGGCTGGCCTTGGTTTTGTTGTTCGGAGTCGCGACTGTTACCTTGGGCATTCACCCTGTCTTCGCCAATTCCTTCCATGGTATTAGCATCGTCATTCTAGGGCTTATTTGTTCCCAGCTTCCTTTGGTTCAGCCAATGCCTGGCTTGTTGCACCTGGCAGATCATGGGCCCATCTCGCTGCGCTAGGTTGGCAATTTCATTGGGTCTTTTGGTGAGGAGGGCTACGGGTTGGTGATGCTGGAGGCATAACAAGTGTAGACCTGCATACCCCTTCTGCCACTCTCGTGACTCTTCTTTTCTTTTGGGTCAAGAGCGCCCAACTGTTAGAAGATGGATATCCTTTGTGGTGCTTGCTTCTTCGGCTTGTAGGAGCCTTTCCTCTTTTGGCCTCGTGGAGAACGAGGTCGGATGGCTGGCTCTACAGCTTGTTCTTCTTGCCTTGAGGGCTGATATGGTACTTGCTTTGCTAGGGTGGCTCTAACCTGGTGTATCTTGTGGGATTCTTGATGTAGGAGACAATGCAGGGAGTTGGACTCCTTTATTGGCTTTTATTAGGATCATTTATGGCCCATTATCTCTTTTTATTTTCTAGGAGTTATAAGGGAAGTCCTAGAGTCAGATGGAATCTCTAGGGTCAGGAGTTACCATCTACTTTATATATGAATGTTGTTCCATAAATAAGAGAAGATGAAATTTGAAGAAAAAAATATCTGAGTGTTTTCCTGATTTGGTTCTTTGCGAGAGAGAGCCCTCTACCCAGCTTCGGTGCGACGCCGGAGATTATCTGCCGGTGCGACGCCGGCCCGTTTCCCAACTCCGGTGTGATGCCGGAGGAACATCCTACCTACTGGTGCGATGCTAGCAGGTTATCTTCCCTCTAAATCCTTTTTTTCTCCTTGTCCCGCATCAAGTTTGGTATCAGAGCACAGGTTCTACTTGTCTAGGGAGTCAATTGAGAGTCCTGATTGTGTCAGAGTGGATTGCATGCCCCCGCGTAGTGGTACAGATTACCATCCATTTGCAGCCATGTCTAGGTCACACATTGAATCTCCTAAGGAAACTCAAACTGAATTTAGAGTCCAGTTTACTTTTGATTTATCAGATATGGTCTGTGAGCTCCACAATACTTTAGGTCAGCATTTTGATCAAATGGAGGGATCGCTCAAAATAATTCATGATAGGATGGCTCAAACTGATCATTCCCTTCAAGGTTTAGCTGACCGAGTCACCACATTAGAAGGAGTTCCCTGAGGACCACAGGATCATGTGAGAATCCCGAATCAAGGACCCGTGAGGGTTGAGCATCAGCCACTCCCACCTCCCTCGGCTGTTCGTCCCGCTCGATATGATGTCCATGTTATGAGGATGATCCGTTTGAGGCAGTTGATGACGGAGAGGTCCTCGCCCTGATTTTAGGCGAGCCTAAGACTTTGAGTACGAGCGTAGGCCCTATCATGATCATGGGGATTTAGATTATCAGGCCATCAAAAATGTTAGAGTGGATGCGCCTATTTTTGACGGATCCCTGGATCCCTAGATTTACATGGATTGGGAGGCTAGTATGGATCATTACTTTGATTGGTACGAGATGTCTGATAGTCGACGGGTCCGATTTGCCAAAATGAAACTTATGGGCCAAGCTAAGACCTTCTGGTCTAATGTGGAAGCCCTTCTTAGGCAGCGATATCAGGAGCCCATAGAGACATGGGATTAGATGAAGGTGAAACTTTGTGAGAAGTACCTTCCTGCCACATACCGTCATCGTCTTATTGATAAGTGGCAAAACCTCATCCAAGGGAACCATACCGTGGCTGAGTACATCTCTGAGTTTGATACTTATCTTTTGAGATGTAGTGTTCGAGAGGAGAGTGCGATGACCCTTTCACGCTTTCGGAAGGGTTTACGTCCAGCTTTTCAGCACGAGTTGTTTAGGAGGGATGTGTCTACTTTAGAGTATGCCTATCAGGTGGTGTTCGAGGCCGAGCAATTAGAGATTGAGAGTGAGCCCTTCCAGCGCCCGAGGCCCCCTTTTCAGCGCCCTCTTGACACTCGAGGTGCACCTGCCTACCCACAAAGAGGACCTATGATTCGATCCCAGGATTTGGCTCGTCAGGAGGTTTCTGCTCCCAGACCCCGTATTCCTATCCGGGAGCAGCCGCTACCACTTCCTACCCCTCCCGCTCGTCCCCCGGCAGTAGCCCCACCATTCCGATGGGAGGATAGAGGGAAGGCTCCCCTGACTGGAGAGTCCTCTACTGCTGGTCCGCATACTCAGTGCTTCCGATGCCTTGGATATGGTCACTATGCATCTCATTGTCCTACCCGTGCTTTGACCATAGATGGCATTGAGTCTGAAGGGCCCCCGATAGTCACTGAGGAGGTCCAATATGAGGCAGATGAGGATATGGCCAATGAGATTCATACAGATGATCATATAGTTGGTTGTATTCAAAGAGAGTACCACCATATGGAAGGTATCATAGACCTTCCAGAGAGAGGTAGGTTAGGCGTGGTCCGTTGCATCTTGACCCAGCCCAAAGTCAATGATGACTGGCGCAGGACCGCGATCTTTCATACCTATTTTAAACATGATGGTAAGGTGTGTAAAGTGATCATTGATAGTGGGAGTTGCATCAACGCAATCTCCACGAATACAGTTGCATGCCTTGGCTTGACCCCTGTGGATCATCCGAGTCCATATCGTATGTCCTGGGTGGACTCGGCGTCCATTCCAATTCGGATGAGATGTTTGATCCTAATTCATTTTCCTCCTTATGATGATCTCATCTGGTATGATGTCCTACCTATGGAGGTTGGAAGCATTATCTTAGGCAGGCCATGGATTTATGATATGAACGTCGTTCTTTACGGTTGATCCAACACTTGCGTGTTTCAGTTTGGCACTCGCCACATTACTTTGAACCCCTCCCGGCGTCAGACATCTGCTCAACAAGAGTTCACTTAGCCTAGCACTTCTTCACCTAGTGCTTCTACTACTTCTGGAGCTTCATCTATTACACCTAGTCCTGTCAAATCAAAAGCTCCTGCTACCCCTAGCTCGACTCATTCGGGTAATACTCCCACGCATAGGGATTCTATCCTTGGAGAGCCCCCATCTAAGACTCTTCAATTGATTAGTGCGAGGGAGTTTGAACGAGAGTGTATCGAGAGTGATACGATCTATGCCCTTACAGTCAAGGAGACTATGGATGAGGATACCTCGAATGAGCATCCACCTGAGGTTACGACTGTCCTTCAGGAGTTTTAGGATGTATTACCGGAGGATTTGCCTCCTATGCGTGACATCCAGCACGCTATTGATCTCGTTCCGGGGTCCACTTTGCCCAACCTGCCCTATTATAGGCTCAACCCTACTGAGCATGCCGAGTTGCGGAGGCAGGTTGAAGAGCTCCTGAGGAGAGGCTCGATTCAGGAGAATATGAGTCCTTGCACTGTTCCCGCACTATTAGCTCTAAAAAAAGATGGTACTTGGAGAATGTGCGTGGATAGTCGTGCTATCAATCGGATCACTGTCAAATACCGATTTCCTATTCCCCGCTTGGATGACATGTTGGATATGATGGCGGGAGCCACGATATTTTCCAAAGTTGATCTCAAAAGTAACTATCACCAGGTCAGGATCCGTTCAAGTGATGAGTGGAAGACGACCTTCAAAACGAAGGACGGTCTTTATGAGTGGTTGGTGATGCCCTTTGGGCTATCCAACGTCCCTTTAAGATTGTCACTGGCCATAGACCTAGGAGACCCTTGGATCTAGTTCCTTTGCCCGTTTAGGCCTCACCCCATACATAACTAAGCATAGATTCATAAAAAGTATACTTAAGTTAAAAGTGACTTAAATGCCCCTCATGATTAATTAATTAATAACACCTGTAAAAATTATTTAAAAATACGAAACCTAAATATAAGAAAATTTCTGTAAAAATCAGAAACCTAAATATGAAAATCATATAAAACTAAAAATACGACTTAAGTACCCTTCATATATTCAATCAATTAATAAAAATCAGTAAATTAATACAAAAAATAATAAGTAAAATTCAGTAAAAAACAATATTAATCAGAAAACCAAACCTAAAAACATATATATTTTTTGAAATGTCTAAAATACCCCCAAAACTTAATAAAATTACAAAAATACCCTCATCCATAATAAAATTTGTAAAAATCACATAAAATTCTTAAAAAATGTCAAAATCTCTCCTATGCCCAAAATACTCTCCAAACCTTAATAAAATGGGTAAAATTACTAAAATACCTTTACAATCCAAACACACTTGAAATAACTCTAAAATACCTCATAAGGTTTTGAAACATTCCTAAATCATTAAAACTCATTTCACACACTAAAGTGACCATAATATTCCTATACCTTCCAACTTGGCATAATTACAAAAATACCCTTATGGATCTGAAATACTTGGAATCAATCCAGATAATTCGGAGTCAATCCAAAACACTTTAAAAAGTCTCCTAATCAATTATAAACCTATCCTAAACTTGGGTGAGGCCAAGAGCTTAACCTAAAACATATCTTCATATGCATGTGCTGCCTGTAGTAGTAGCGTTGCATGTTATAAGGGCATCAACAGACGGTTAATCAAGGGTTGTCGAACGATTGCTTGACGTAATTAACACTGATCGAGGTCAGTGGAGAGAGGTCATATACTCAGATCTTCGCCTGATCCGAAGTCTCGGACTCCCTGAGGGCTAATCCCAAGTTCTCATAGTCCAATAAATAAAATAAATAAAATCGACCTATATTTCTCCAGATAAAATAAAACGACCTAAATAAAAATGACCGGATTCTTCAAATCCGATAAGAGAGACAGCTAGGTTGGGTCCCGAACAAACAGTGGCACGCCCGGTGGGACCTTTCTTTCCCTTAATCTCTCCATCCGGTGATGCCCTTACCATAACTCTACTACTAGTTTTGCCATGTCTTATGCATGTGATCGAGTTTTCTGCTCAATAGACAGCAATGGCAGCAAGGGTCACGTATGGCCCACTTGTAGTGGCAACCCACGCTCAATGTGGGTATCTCACTACTCCAACTTGTTTTGAGGATTTCCCCATAGTTGTGGGGTCATCATATTTCTTAGGGGTGATCCCGGCACCGGAGTTTGCTCCAGTACAGAAGAAGAAACGTGCCACCCGCGCAAAGAAAGTCAACAAAGGTGGGCAACGACAGATAGTCTACACCACTAATACTATCAGCATATCTCCCGCTTCCTCATCTAGCAGGAGGCAGAAGCGGAAGAGTACTCCACCAAGTCCGTCCCGGATCGGGAAGACAATATTGATTGGGGATATGTGTATCCGTCTAGATGGCAGAGAGCCGATTATTCCCAAAACCCGGCATGTCCCGACGATTCCAGTCCGCAATCGGTTTGGAATTTTGCCTAAGGTTTGCCAAGATGTGGCAACCTTTAAGAAGAAGAGAAGGACGCGAAAGGCCGCTGTTCGCCAGCATGCGCCTGCAGCACCCCAATATGTTGGGGGCAACGCCGCATCCCGAGCACGAGATGATACTATTCCCCAAGTTCAAGGCGATCACAAGGAGGAGCGTGGTCTCTGCCTTAAGAAAATGTGGGTGACCAAAAAGGAAGCCCGCGAAATACGCAAGGCTAGGGTCACCCTAGCAGAACAACAACCTCCTCAGCCCACAGAGCCGGTGAGGGAAATAATCTATCCGACAACTTGGTCTCGTCCCAAGAGAAGCCAAGGAAGGGAGAATGTCTACAAGGCACAAGAACCTACCCAAAAGCGGGTTTCCATCTTTGAAAGAATCGGCGCCCTGGTACGACCAGTGCAGAGAAAGAAAAGAACCACACAGATGACAGATGATGGCATCCGGATATATACTTGCTATACTTCTAGTACAACAAATCGGTAACCTTCTCAGTCTGAAGAGCTGAGCAATGTTGCTGGAATGACGCAAAGGGGTGGGCCAGGGGGTAGAGCCGTCTCAAGCCAATCTCAGTGACACTATTAGAGGAACCGATGAAGGTGCGACTAATGCCCGAGAGCCTGGAGTTGCACAGCTGCCACAAGAACAAGCACAACCTCATACTATCGAGGAAATCAGGCAGGACAATCAGCAATTAAAGGCCTTGCTATATGGCCTGATACAGAAAATTGAGGAGCAACAAAGGGTGGCCCCCGCTCTTCTAGTGAATCTACCTCCGCCTAGGACTATTCCTACACCAATAGGACCTCCAGTTGTTAAGGTCAATTTCAGCCCTAAAGAGATTCAGAAAGACAGGGCCGAAGAACCCAATTATAATACTCAACAATCACGTGCGTCAGCAGATGATGCAACAACATCGCAAAAGCACTTGATTGAGCAAATTGTCGAGGCCAAGATGGCCGAACAGGACGAAGGAATAAGTACGTTCGACTTATATAAGGTGTCATTTCCGGTCCGTCATATGTTCAAGAAGCTTCTAGTATATCACAATAAGCGCCCTAAAGTCACAAGATATGATGGGGAAGGCTCAGTCCAGGAGCATATTGCTCATTACATGAGAGACCTGGGAGAGCTGGCAATGGAAGAGGCATACATTTTAAGGTTCTTCTCAACTTCCCTCACTGGCACGGCATTCCAGTGGTATGCCAAGTTGAAACCCAACTCTATAAGTAGTTGGGAAGAAATGCAGAAAAAGTTTCTTAATCGCTTCAAAGTATCAAAGCGAAAGGTCACTATTACTGAATTAGTGACACTTAAACAAGGGAAGAATGAGTCTGCCGTAGATTATATTAAGAAATGGCGGAACCTCAGTATGAGATGCGACAATCCTCCGGTCCATGAGGACGCAGTGAGATTGTGCAAAAGGGGTTTGAAACCCGAAATAAATGAGAAACTGATCGGAGCCAATGTCAGAAACTTCGATCAACTCAACAATATCGTGACGGAGATCGAGATGTTCTTCGCCGACTATCCCGCTACACTACCCAATAAAGGGAAAGCCCCAAAGGAGCGAGGCGCTCCGGTTAAAGAAGTGAATGCGGTTGACTTCTCTCCAGCCGTGGAAAAGAATGATGGCAGGGGAGGCCCCAGCGCTCCAGTAGCCAATAAAAAGGAGAAGGGAAGGCGCCAACCTCCTCTCTTGTTGAAAGAATGAGAAAGCCATACTCTTTTACCCGTGAGTATACAAAGAAATTGTTTGAAACATGTATGCGGGAAAAACTTCTATCGCTCCCTGAGCCCAAAAAGCCGGCTGAAGCAGGCAGGGTTAATGAGCCAAATTATTGCCCATATCATCGCATGCTGGGGCATGTAATAGAAGATTGCTATGTTTGCAAGGATGAAATAGAAAAACTTATCCGTGAGGGCGCTGTGGAGATGGGCAAACATTTGATAAGCCCTCCTCAACCTCACTATAGGAATAAGTAAACATTTGCTGTTAATGCCATTTATATGAGTGAGAGCTCATCTGGGTATCACCCTGAAGAAGAAGCGGTGAAGGCCTTTCCCGAGCGTGAGACAACACCAATATATACTCCAGCAACTCCTCCCCCTAGGGATTCAGTTATGGTGGCACTGGAAGAAATCCAGACAAGCCTGACACGACTTTCATGCCAACAGGAAGAGCTCACCTAGATGATGGAAGGACTCTCCAGGCAGTTTTTAGAAACTTTGTCGTTCGGCAAAGTCGACAGATTCTTCTCTTCTGAAGGGTTAGGGTCAGATCCTGATCGTCCTTCGAGAAAAAGAGGTAAGCAACCTAGAGAGGATATAGAAACATATCGCCAAGAAGAAACAACTTCATATAGAAGGAGTCATGAAAGCGTAAAAATAGCTGAAAAAGGGTGCCAGGCTAGGCGAATAGTTGATAAAGAAGCTGGCATATGCTTCAGAAGTTCCTTGACTTTGAGGGAAAGACGTGCAAAGCCTTATTCTTTCCCCAAAGACAGTTCGGAAAATCTTCCGACTTTGTATGAAAAAGAAAGTCATTGCTCTTCCAAAGCCAAGAAAGGAGGAAGAGATGCATATGACAGATGACCCTAACTTCTGTCATTACCATCGAGCTCTTGGTCACCGAACGGAGCACTGCTTCGTCCTCAAAGATGAAATAGAGAAATTGATCCAAGAAGGGCAAATAAACATGGGGAAATATCTGGTTGATCCCCCACAGTCTCATGTGACTAACTATTATGTAAATATGATCCATAAATTCTCCTTCAATCTGGAGGACGCCATAGAAATTACAGAAGCGGATCTATACGATATTCTGCAGGAAGAACCCCTATATCAATACGGGGGAATAGCACTTGATAGGCCGCCCACTCTTCGTACCAAAGCCGCCATTGATACTGTGGCAGCAGTAGGCCGAAAGATGCAAATGTTGGGTATCAAGTGGCGGCAAGAAAATCTGGAGATAAGTTCCTCTAAAAAGTCAGAAAAGAAAATATTCGGTGAATATCAAATGTTGCCAGATTCAGTGGTCGAGCAAGCTGTTAAAGCCACTCTTGACCACAATCAACCATAAAGTCCGTGGACTAAGACAAAGAAGAAGAAGAAGTCTAAACCAGCTAAATCATCGCAAACACATGCGGCAAAAGGAAAAGCTGTGGTCTGTTTCGACCCATTTTCGGAAATGCCGGCCCAGCCCAGCTTCATTCAAGAAGCAGCAAGGAGAAAGAAACAAGAAAAGAATAGAAAAAGAAGTGAGAAGAGAAGACTAAAGAAGCAAGAAATGCTCGCTAATGCCATAAATATGTCTGAGGACAAAATCTCGCCACTTCAAAGACTTCAGAAGATCATTGATGAATTGGATGAATATCGGCAAAATCAGCCAACAGAGGATGTCCCTCTGAGTCAATATATTCCATGGGAAGAGCTCAGCCGGCGAGCCCGCCTCAGAGCATGGCTATTGGACCTCCGTGGTCGCATACGGAAAGCTGGTGAGGATGATCTCTCAATCCCAGACGATGCTAGTATATTCTCGGATGATGGTCTAACAATGGAAAAAGTGGAACAACAATATCGAGCCTGTCATGTTGTGTCGGCTCAATTTCAAGATATTTTGGATAGCGAAGTAAGGCACACTTCACCAGAAGCCGGAACTCCTTTGGCTACTTACCGGAGGAGAGGGAACCAGAACAATCAAAATAGAGGCCGAGGCCGGGGCCGAAACCACAACAATGGTTGAGGCAAAAGCAAAAGCCAGGCGAATCAAAATAGAATTATCTACTTCAGGGGAGAAACCCCAGGACCAATTCCGGAGTCAGAAATTCGGGGCAATATTCGTTTCTGTCCTTCTTCCGATGAAGATGAGTATTATCAACAAACAGAAAATGCTCAACTCATTAAAGAACAAGAAGAGATAAACCCTTCGGCTCAACCTGATCCTGCAGAAGGAGTCGAGGCCTTGGCAGAATTATTTGCTGAAGAAGCACAAATTAATCCCGCAGAAGGGCAAATACAAACAGGAGAATCTCCGACTTCTGTGGGGCAATCAAAAGCCTTGAAGGAGACCCTTCATGGATTGCGGAATCGGCCGATTCCGATCCGAATCGGCCGATTCGGATCGGGATCGGCGGGTTCCGATCCGATTTGGGGGGGATTTCACTGTTCCCCCCCACCGATTTGAAAAAAAAAAAAAAAACCGGCCGAAATCGGCCCGAACCGGACCAGATCGGCCGGTCCGGACCCGATCTGGTCCGGTTCGGGCCGATTTCGGTCCCCCCCTTAAGGTTTAAGGGTTTAGGGGTTTAGGGTTTTAGGGTTTAGGGTTTAGGGTTTAGGGTTTAGGTTTAAGGGTTAAGGGTTAAGGGTTTAGGGTTTAGGGTTTAGGGTTTAGGGTTAAGGGTTTTAGGGTTTAGGGGTTAGGGGTTTAAGGGTTTAAGGGTTAAGGGTTAAGGGTTAAGGGTTAAGGGTTAAGGGTTAAGGGTTAAGGGTTAAGGGTTAAGGGTTAAGGGTTAAGGGTTAAGGGTTTAGGGTTTAGGGTTTAGGGTTTAGGGTTTAGGGTTTAGGGTTTAGGGTTTAGGGTTTAGGGTTAAGGGTTAAGGGTTAAGGGTTAAGGGTTAAGGGTTAGGGTTTGAGGGTTTGAGGGTTTGAGGGTTTGAGGGTTGAGGGTTGAGGGTTTGAGGGTTTGGGGTTTGGGGTTTGGGGTTTGAGGGTTTTAGGGTTTAGGGTTTAGGGTTTAGGGTTTAGGGTTTAGGGTTTAGGGTTTAGGGTTTTAGGGTTTTAGGGTTTTAGGGTTTTAGGGTTTAGGGTTTAGGGTTTAGGGTTTAGGGTTTTAGGGTTTTAGGGTTTAGGGTTTTTTATGGATGTACATGAATTGCATTCATTCTTATTGTACATCAATTGAATAATATGTATGTAATTTTTTCTGATTTTTTTTAATTTTTTCCTGATTTTTCCTGATTTTTTTTAATTTTTTATTATTTTTTAATCTGGCCGAGTCGGACTGGCCAGACTTCATCTGGATCGTCCGACTTGGCCGATCCGATCCGAGTCGGATCGGGATCGGCGGGTCCCGATTCGGGGACCCGATCCGATCCGGAATTCCTTGCCCTTCATAGCATGGCAGAAATAATGCCTCCTATTGAGCAAGCCCGAGCCAGGGCGGATCGAAAGGTGCTACAAAATATGAAAAGAATGCCTTGGTTATTGTCGCCGTGCCATAACAGACCGCTATATATGCGGGGCAAAATCAACGGCCGAGAGGTCGATCAAATACTGGTAGACTCGGGATCTGCAGTGAATATATTGCCCCTCAAAACATTTCAAGCGTTACACCTCACATTATATATGAAGAAGGTGCAAGGCATAACGATATCAGGATTCAACCAAGAGGCAGAAGAAGCCCTTGGGCGGGTTGATGTGGAGTTATTGTTAAACGACTGGGTGACCTAAGTGTCATTTCTCATAGTCGACTCCAATACCTCCTTCAAGGCATTACTAGGGAGGCCTTGGTTACATAGAAATTGGGTGGTGCCTTCAACTGTCCACCAATGCCTTAAATATACAAAAGACGGCAAGCAACATCGAATATTTGCTGATTTGGAGCCGTTTAAAGCATATGACTGTCATTTGGCGGATGTCCAGTTATACTTTGATAAGGCCTCAGACCCAACAACTGGCGAAAGCCGTCGTAAGGGGAAGAAGATAACCGATGAGTCTTCCGATGAGGAAGGCGGAATTACAATTAATGAAGTCAAAGCTGCTAGATTCCGGCAAAGAATGAAACCCAGCCAGTCTTATCGAAAGTCGGCTAAATTTGGTAGGCCTGCCGTCAATTTAGAAGTTAATACTATTAGCAAAGAAATAGAGGCTAGAATATGCCTACCCCCTAGCCTTATAAAGCTTATATTCCTAAGGGAAGTCCATACGGTGGAAGAATTAAAGACCCTGATAGTCCGTCACAAAGATGGGCGGTACATCACATTTTATAAGGGAGATCTTGTGCCAGAGAGTCCTCCCGAGGACAGTTTTGGGCGTGAAAATGTCCGACCGGAAATTGAAGAAGTAGTCCAAGAAATGGACGATATGCCCCAATATATAAAACAGATGTGCAAACATCAAAACAGTCCGAAAAGGCAAAGTGCAATCAGAAACAAATTCTTTCGAGAATTATGGTACCCTGAAGAAGCCAGGGGACAATCATCATCCAATCAAGATAGAAAAGGCCTCGGGTATAAGCAATGCCATGGATCTCCCACCCTTTATGCAATCCATATGGTGAGTCTACCGTCAGGGATAAAGGAGCCAATTGGTCATACCAGGCTTGACAGTTCAGGGGATGAAAATGAAGAAATCCCTCCATCTATCAAGATAGCCTCAACTGACACAAACTCTACCTGTGAACAGG
The DNA here is from genome assembly GCA_030544215.1 of Zantedeschia hybrid cultivar. Lineage (NCBI taxonomy): Eukaryota > Viridiplantae > Streptophyta > Magnoliopsida > Alismatales > Araceae > Zantedeschia > Zantedeschia hybrid cultivar. Next base: position 3,567,859 of record JARZZO010000013.1, on the reverse strand, counting down.
AGCAATGTCTGGCAGGGCCTTCCCAAAACACAAATAAAAGTCAAGATGTCATTATGGAAGAACAAAAAGGACCTTCGGGAGCTGCTGATGCATCCTCTCAAGACCCGCATGAAAAAGCAAACGAATGACATAAAGCCTACTCAGCCAATGTGGACGAAGAAGAGGATTTCGTCGATTTTCAGCTAGCTCCCCGTGAGATAGAGGATGGAGGACAGGCTACGGTTGACGAACTGGTAGAGATTGATCTCGGCAAACCTGAAGACCCTCGTTCGGTTTTCCTCAGTGCCCTCCTGAGCAATAAGGAAAGACAGGTGTACACTGAACTCTTGATGAAGTTCAAAGATTGTTTCGCCTGGAATTATAAAGAAATGCTTGGCCTAGATCCTTCGGTGGCAGAGCATGAATTATCAATTCTCCCTGAAGTCAAGCCGATAAAATAAACTTAGAGGCGAATGTGCCCTGAATTGGAAATCATGGTGAATGTTGAAGTTGACAAAATGCGAGAAGTCGACTTCATTGAAGAATGTATGTACCTAATATGGCTGGCAAACATTGTGCCAGTAAAGAAAAAGAATGGTCAGGTCCGAGTCTGCATCGACTTTCGCGACCTAAATAAGGCATGTCCGAAAGATGAATTTCTATTGCTGATAACTGAGACTATGGTAGATGTCACCACAGGATACGAAGCCTTGTCTTTCATGGACGGGTCATCAGGCTATAATCATATTAGGATGGCCCTTAAAGATAAAAATCATACAGCCTTTCGCACTCCGAAAGGAATATTCAATTACAAAAGGATGCCCTTCGGTCTGAAAAATGCCGATGCTACCAACCAAAGGACTATGACCAAAATATTCAATGAAATGCTGCATGATTTGGTCGAATGTTATGTTGATGACCTTGTTGTGAAATCTGTAAAGAAAGACGACCATCTTGGAGACTTACGTAAGGTGTTCGAAAGGCTCCGCCAATATCAACTCAAAATGAACCCCATGAAGTGCGCTTTTGGCGTCTCTAGCAGGAAGTTTTTGGGCTTCATAGTCAGATACCGGGGGATCGAGATTGACCCGACAAAATCAAGGCAATCAGGGAGCTGCCTCCTCCCAGAACTCTAACTGAGCTTAGATCCTTACAAGGCAGACTAGCCTATATCAGGAGATTTATCTCCAATCTATCTGGAAGGTGCAGGCCCTTCTTAAAACTAACAAAGAAAGGAGCCTCATTTATTTGGGACGAAGAGTGCCAAAAGGCACTTGATGACATAAAAGAATATCTCCTCAGGCCGCCAGTACGGGGGCACCCATAAACGGTAAACCACTCACCCTCTATGTAGCAGCCTTAGATGCTTCTTTAGGAGCTTTACTGGTACACGAAAATGAGGACGGAAAAGAGCAGCCGCTCTATTACCTCAGCAGGATGTTGGTAGGTCCTGAACACCGATATATTCCAACAGAGAAGATGTGCTTAGCACTTGTATTCGCCACAAAGAAGTTGAGGCATTATTTGCTAGCACACGAAATTAAACTGATATCGCGGTTTGATCCGCTGAAATTCCTGCTTCGCCAACCTGTGTTGTCTGGGAGGCTAGGAAAATGGGCATTACTCCTCATGGAGCTTGATATAACTTTTGTCCCTCAGAAGGCAATAAAATGATAGGGTATGGCTGAATTTCTGGCAGTGCACCCGATTCCTGAAACTTCTCCTCTGGATAATGAATTGCCTGATGAAGAGGTCTTGCCTGCACAGAAAGTATTGGATGTGCAGCAGGCAAAAGTAAAAACATGGCAGCTATATTTTGATAGGGCCTCGAGGACCATCATAAAGCCGAATGGCACATCAACCACAAAGGCAGGAGCCGGCTTGGTCTTAGTCACTCCAGAAGGCGGGGTATTGCATCACTCATGTGCCCTGATAGAATCCCTAACGAATAATGAGGCGGAATACGAAGCTCTGATTGTGGGGCTGGAAGTTGCCTTGGAAATAGGTGTCAGATGCATCCAGGTATATGGGGATTCCCTGTTGGTCGTCCGGCAAATTCTCGGCATATTCGAGGTCAGAAAGACTGAATTAATAGCTTATCATGCATCGGCTGTCTGGCTAAGTGAAATGTTTTATATCTTCACAATAGAACATATCAGAACATATCAGAAGAGACTAGAATGCTCAGGCTGATGCGTTAGCTAAATTGGATGCGGCTCTAAAATTACCTCCTGCAGGAGAAGCAGAAATAATTGTGAGGGATAGGAGACTTTTCCCCGCCTCGGTAAATGAAGAAGATGGTCTGACAATGTTTGAGATCAACAATACCCAAGAGGAAGATGACTGGCGTGCTCCTCTCATCAAAATAAAGAATGGTTGGCTCTCTGATAATAAGGCCGAAAGAATCCAACTGCTGCGAAGGGCAACTTCATACCAGCTGATAGATGGCGTACTGTATCGCCTTGTCCCTCAAGACAAGAATGCGATTCTCCTCCGGTGTCTTTCCCCGAGAGAGCCCCGCAAAATAATGAAAGAAGTTCATGTCGGAATGTGTGGAGCCTATTAATCCGACACAAAAATGAAAATCAACATCAAAACTAAAGGTTTTTATTGGCCAACTATGTTCGCAGATTGCGAGAAAATGGCGAAAAGTTGTCCCCAATGTCAAGCCTATGGGCCCATTCCTAGGCGACCTCCCAATCATTTGCACCCGACGACCCCGACATGGCCTTTCGCCCATTGGGGAATGGACGTTGTGGGTCCATTGACGCCGTCATCTCGATGGTGTAAATATATTCTTACCGCAACAGAATACTTTACTCGTTGGGCAGAAGCCATTCCTTTAAGAGAAGTGACCGGTGAGATAGTGTCACGCTTCGTCAGGCACAATATCATATATCGGTTCGGGACTCCTAGCCGGATCACATCAGATAATGGCACGCCATTCAAAAATCAGACGATATACAAGATGGCGGCTAAATTTCATATAGATTGGAATGCGTCTTCAATATATTATCCCCAAGCCAATGGGATGGCAGAAGCTTTCAATAAAACCCTGTGCAAACTCCTGGTGAAGATCAGCAGAGGGCGAAAGCGAGATTGAGATGAGAAGATGCATGAAGCATTATGGGCCTATCGCACCTTCTATAAAACCCTGACGGGATGCTCCCCATACTCTTTAGTTTATGGAGCGGAAGCCGTAATCCCAATAGAGGTAGAACTCGCATCTTATAGGGTCGCTCTGCATTATGGAGTGCATGAGGGCGATATGAGCGAGATTCAAAGGCGCTATGAGGAATTATCAGACCTCGAAGACTAAAGACTGCAAGCATATCAATGCCTGCAAATATACCAAGCCTGAATGTCTCGTGCATTCGACAGGTGAAAGAAAGAACCTTCAAGAAGGGAGATCTAGTAATGGTCAAGTATAAAGATGTTATGGCCTCTCGGCCTAAAAATAAATTCAAGCCAAACTGGGTTGGACCATTCATAGTAAGCAAAGTCTACGAGGGCGGTACTTACAGGCTGGTGGATGAAAAAGAGAATCTAGCCTTCCCACCGCTGAATGGCCGACATATGAAGTTGTATTACGCTCCGGTATATGATCAGCCTGAGCGACAACAGCAACACAAACTAGTGCCGTGAAACCCAATATATATCTTGAAGACAAAGATGATGATCCGGCAACCCGTCGGGGGATAACGCACAAAAGCCATTTGCGCCGAGAAAAGTCAATAATGCTCGTGTGTGAGCGCATAGGCTCATAAAGCCACATATTTGTTCCCCGGCGTGGGGAGGACTCTCTCGGCCTGCTGAAGGCAGAGATCGAGTTTTCCCACATCCTTATCTAGGGAGGATATTAGAATCGCCAATGACGAATAAACCCTTGGTATCACACTAGTGGTACAATAATGTCCCCATCAAGGGCTACGACCGAAGCGATGATGACGATGTCCTCCCGACTCGATAAGAAAGTGGAAAAACTTGCTCTTCTACTCAACGCAGTATAAGAGAGTAATCCCTATCCCTATCATACCAAATGTAAATACGCAGACATATTCTTGGAAGATGTTATACTATTGGAAGAGATTCACCTCCAAAAAAATTCTACTGGAAATCCCATTTTTCGCCCCAAAGAGACGTTGTATCCTAAAATTCCCATTTCCGCTCCAGGGAGGCATTGTATCCTAAAATTCCCATTACCGCCCCGAAGAGGCGTTGTATCCTGAAATCTCATTTTCCGCCTCAAGGAGGCGTTGTATCCTGAAATTCCCATTACCGCCCCTAGGAGGCGTTGTATCCTGAAATCTCATTTTCCGCTCCGAGGAGGCGTTGAAAATTTCTTTTGCCCCGAGGAGGCATTGTATCCTAAAACTTTTTCGTTTGCCCCTGTGAGGCGATACGAGAAACTTCCTTACATCCCTGGGAACGGTATATCTCAAAATTCTCCCTATATATTATCTAATCCTATTGGCGTGCCCATATATTATGTAGTCCCATCGGCGTGCCGTAACTGATCGAATCCGCCCCGAGGAGGTGTTATATCCCAAAATTGCTCCTGGTATACACCAGTTCCACTGATGTGCCACGAGGGCCTAAAATTCATATTTTGCTTACGGAAGACGTTAAACTCCGGAATTTGCCCACGAAAGGCATTAAATCCTGAAATTCATATTTCGCCTACGAGAGGTTTTGAATCTCGAAATTCATATTTCGCCTACGGAAGGCGTTAAACTCCGGAATTTGCCAACATGAGACATTAAATCCTGAAATTCATATTTTGCCTACGGGAGGCTTTAAATCCTGAAATTCATATTTCGCCTACGGAAGGCGTTAAACTCTGGAATTTGCCCACGGGAAGCATTAAATCTTGAAATTCATATTTCGCCCACGAGAGGCTTTGAATCTCGAAATTCATATTTTGCCTACGGGAGGCTTTAAATCCTGAAATTAATATTTCGCCTACGGAAGGCGTTAAACTCCGGAATTTGCCTATAGGAGGCATTAAATCATGAAATTCATATTTCGCCTACGGGAGGCTTTAAATCCTGAAATTCATATTTCGCCCACGAGAGGTTTTGAATTCCGGAATTCATATTTCGCCTACGGAAGGCGTTAAACTCCGAAATTTGCCTACAGGAGGCATTAAATCATGAAATTCATATTTCGCCAATGGGAGTCTTTAAATCCTGAAATTCATATTTCGCCTACGGAAGGCGTTAAACTCTGGAATTTCCCCACGGGAGGCATTAAATCTTGAAATTCATATTTCGCCTACGAGAGGCTTTGAATCTTGGAATTCATATTTGACTTACGGAAGGCGTTAAACTCCGGAATTTGCCCACGGGAGGCATTAAATCATGAAATTCATATTTCGCCTACGGGAGGCTTTAAAATCCTGAACTTCATATTTCGCCTACGGAAGGCATTAAACTCCGAAATTTGCCCACGGGAGCCATTAAATCTTGAAATTCATATTTCGCCTACGAGAGGCTTTGAATCTCGAAATTCATATTTCGCCTACGGAAGCCATTAAACTCCGGAATTTCCCCACGGGAGGCATTAAATCCTGAAATTCATATTTCGCCTACGAGAGGCTTTGAATCTCGAAATTCATATTTCGCCTACGGAAGGCGTTAAACTCTGGAATTTGCCTACAGGAGATATTAAATCTTAAAATTCATATTTTGCCTACGGGGGGCTTTAAATCCTGAAATTCATATTTCGCCTACGAAAGGCGTTAAACTCCAGAATTTGCCTACGGGAGGCATTAAATCTTAAAATTCATATTTCGCCTACGAGAGGCTTTAAATCCTGAAATTCATATTTCGCCTACGAAAGGCGTTAAACTCCGGAATTTGCCCACGGGAGGCATTAAATTCTGAAATTCATATTTCGTTCACTAGAGGCTTTGAATCTTGGAATTCATATTTCGCCTACAGGAGGCTTTAAATCCTGAAATTCATATTTCGCCTACGAGAGGCTTTGAATCTCGGAATTCATATTTCGCTTACGGAAGGTGTTAAACTCCGGAATTTGCCTACGGGAGGCTTTAAATCCTGAAATTCATATTTCGCCTACGGGAGGCTTTAAATCTTGAAATTCATATTTCGCCTACGGAAGGTGTTAAATTCTGAAATTTGCCTACGGGAGGCATTAAATCCTAAAATTCATATTTCGCCCACGAGAGGCTTTAAATCATGAAATTCGTATTTCACCTACGAAAGGTGTTAAATTCCGAAATTTGCCCACGGGAGGCATTAAATTCTGAAATTCATATTTCGCCTACGGGAGGCATTAAATCCTAGAATCCATATTTCGCCTACGGGAGGCTTTAAATCCTGAAATTCATATTCACCTATGGGGGGCGTTAAATCCCGAAAAATCCTTTCATACACCCAATATCAAATCGAATTTTCATGTTTCATATTTACCCAATATTCGTTGGCCCGGTCATACCGTATACTTAACGGCATTCAGGGTTATCTTCTTTAAAAAAGAAGAAGAGAAGAAACAGAAGAAAAATGGGGCTTAAAAAATGAGGTGCCCCAATGGACTTAATCGGTCTCATCCTCAAAGGGATCGGTTAAGGGTAAAAAGGTCTTATACCCAGCTAAGGTGAAAACCCTAAAGAGCATCTTAAACAAAATCGGGAAACCCCGCTGCATGAAAACCTGCAAGGGTATGCAGGTAAAAGTAAGAGGGGGCTAATGTTAGTGAAAACCCGAGCGGGCGTTAACATTAGTTTTTTTTTTTTTTTTTTTTTTATAAAAAAAAGAGAAAAAAGAAGGGGAGCGATGGAAGATGGTGAAGAATAGACACTATTTGACTAAAGCTCTTTATGTATAAATAGTCGTGAAGGAGGAGCCCGAGACAAGTCCTCGGGGTGACTCAAAAATAGGCTTCAAAGTGAAGCAATATCACAAGACCAAAAAGAAGGGAGGAATTCCCGAAGGCTAATCCCGAGTCGGACTCGGCTCTCGAACTACCAAAGCCTGTGAGGCATCCAACAGCAGGCGAAGGGCCTCAACTCTGTCGACCGACTCATCCCGCTCTCAAGTAAGCTCGTTTAGACGACGGTCAGGGGTCGCCACTTGCTCGACGCCTTCCTCGAAGTCCTTTTCCAATTCTTCTAACTGTAAACTGAGGGCAGCTACTTGCGACTCCACTTCAGCAATGTTTGAGCTCATTATTTCCCTGTGCGTCCGAAGTTCAGAAACTTCTGTGGTCCGTGCCGCGACATCTCTAAGGGCGGACTCCAACTCGGTCCGTAACAAGACTTGTTAGGCAGCATAAGCATCGGAGTCATCCCGGTCGTCACCCTTTGCCAAGTAAAAAGAGAGGAGAATTATATAAGGCCAAAATGAAAAAGTGATGCTAGCAAAAAAGTAGAATAAGGCACAAAATTATTACTTGACTTTTCGGCCTTCCCCGAATGGAGAGTGCCTACTTCTCCATCCTCTCTAGGAGAAGGAGGAAGAGGTTCAGTATCTTCTGAGTGACATGAAAAGGGGGAAGATTGTAACTTGATAGTAGAGCCGCTCCAGGTTGACGAATCTACTGTGCGATCAGAAGCGGGTGTGCAAGCAACTTCAGGCTCACCCTCATCCTCTGAGAGGACTAATAGCTCAGTGGGGGTATGAGCCGGCTCCTCAGTTCTGGATGTTCTGGGAGTCTCTCCCGAGTAAGAAAGACGGACTGTATCCCCCGAATGAGTTGGAGAGTCAGGACACAAGTTCCTCCGAGCTACAGAATACAAAAAAAATGGAGACAACATCCAGTAATAGTTAACCAAAAAAAAAAAAAAAACACGAGGAGGAAGCCTCATACCTTCCAATATATCAATGTTGTCGAGAGCAGAAATTCGGCTAGAGCGAATGGGAGTTGACATTGCTCTAGCACATATCGCTGAAGCGACTAATCTTTTAATCCTCCCCAAGAGGAGCCCAAGAGCTGATTTGACCCCCTCCCGACGTTCCCACCTCTGAGTGGACACGGAGACGGCATCTAGTCGAGAAATAAAGGAAGGCAACAAAACACAAGATATAGTCAGAAGGCATGAGAATGTAATATGTACAGCCCTGAGTATAAGAAAAGAAATTAGTTTACCCGGTGTCAAAGCGACATGTTTTTCTTGGACGACCTCAATTTCTCTAGGCTCATCCTCTACTAAGATAGCTGCAGGAGGCATAGCCAAGTTGTCTTCCGAAGGAAGGACAACGGAAGGGAAGGCAGCCGCCGCTGGTGCCACTTCGACAATCCCTGTGAAAAGCTCGATATCAGCTACCAAAAGAGATATGGTAGGTGAAAAGAAAAATAACAAGAATTAAAGGATACGCGACTTACCCTCAGCTGGAGGACTATCCACTGCAGGGGCAATTGTCGAATCCCCTACAAGGTCCTTCATGAATGAGGAGCCTGAATGACTGGATGCTGACCGCATCAGTTCTTTAAAAGTAAAATCTATACAAGAAAAGAGACAGAGGGTCAGGTCCTATGCAAGAAAAGAGAAAAAGGAGCTGCAATATGCCAGTAAAAAATTACCAAAACGACCATGGTAGTCCAAAAGTTCATGATATAACTGATCAACCAAATGAACGTCTGAACGATAGGGTTCATAGTCGGCCCAATTAAGATCTTCAAGCTCCTCTTCGTTGCCTAAGGCAACATTAGTAGTCGTGTTAACATTCTCCTACGTGAAGCAAAGAAAAAATGATTGAAATCACGATCACTCCTAGCAAGAGATGAAAGAGAATTTGCCAAAGGAATATATATACCTCGGCGATGGCCGGCAATGCTACTTGAATGGGGTCTTGAGCAGGTGGCTCAGGAACATAAGCCCCTGAAAAGTAAAAATAATGAAAGGTGAGGACCTCATGAATAAAGCAAAAAAAAAGAAAAAAAAGAAGAGAAATAAAAAAAGAAAAAGGGGGTTCAGTTAGTCAATCCTACCTGTCATGAAGGGGAGTTCACTAACAGCAGGCTGGAGGGCGATCTGAGGAATGTCCTCGCCAATAAGCTCACCTTCCTCTATTAGAGAGAAGAGCCATATTGCAAAGATGAATTAATCCTCAAACAAAGAAAAATGACAAGGTTGTTACCCATAGGCGAAGGTGGCTTCTGAACGATCGCCGGATCCAGTGAAGGAGGAAGAGTCAGTCGGGGTCGAACTGATCGACATCCCGCCTCCCCTTCAGTTGACCGCTTCTTTCGAGCCGCTTGCTTTGTTGCAGCCACTAAGAGTTGTATCTCTGAAGGTGGGCCAGTGCTTGCCGCGGTGGCTGAAATATGAGGCTCCCTCTCAGAAATATGGCTCGTAGAAGGTCCCCTAGGGGCCACAAGCGACGGGGAGACGACATCTCCTATAAATTAAGAAGGAGCCGAGTTAAGGCAAATGTTGATGCATGAATATAATAAGAGATATGAGAATATAGATACCTTCTGTGGCGAAAGACCTCGGCGGTTCAGGGATAGAGAGTCAAAAGACATCCCTAATTGGGTCGCCGCTTGACCCATCACCCGCCATACGTTGCCGACGGTCTCGGCCCTCAATATTAAAAAGGCTTCTCGGCGAGGGCCGAAACAGAAAAGCATATGGCTAAGATATCGTAGCCAGTCTTTGGCAGGATCCCCGTTGAAACTACCAACGGGCAGCCGGGCATTATGCTCAAACTTTTTTGAAAGCTTGCAATCTGCCAAGAAATGATGCATCCATATATATCCGAGGGCGACAATCCCGTAGAAGCCATCATCTTCACTGCCCCTCTTCTTCTTTGCCTTTGGCACGGGCAGGCCAGCTCGACCCTTATATGTATATCGGCCAAGTCCTTTAGCAGACTTAGCCTGGGAGGAACCTCGTGCATGCTCAGGGTCTGGTCTTAGCCGCAACTCTCCTTGCTTCTTATGCCACCAAGCAGCAAAGGAAATGGTCATGCCCCCTTCATGAGTAGGGAGAGGCACTGCCACTTGGCCAGATGTATTCTGATGCTGAAAATAATTCCACCATAATCGAGCGACTAGGTGGCTCTTCCACTTCTAATACACCAGAGGCAGCTCAGTAAAAATGAGGCTAGAAGGGATCATCTGATCATACTCAAAATTTCTCGCGTAGCGGTTTGGGTAATAGGACTCCAAGATTACATCACTGCCCTTTTTCAATATAAGTAAGCATGGACAAGTACTCAAAATCCACCCGTCTAGTACAGCGCCATTATAACCCATACAACCTGTCCATGGGTCAAACCAAGCACGATCGGCAGCCCCTCCTCTATCAAAATACGGCCGGAAATTCTACGAGGAGTGGTCGAAATTCAGCTTTCGGCAAGAGCCGAAAGGAATGAAGCTCAGAGCGGAACGGGCATAAGAGAGTTGACCCGTCCCCTAGCTGGCTGGCTGACTGACTGGCCAGTCGAAGAATAGTGGGCAATGATGAAGCCATTTCTCTGTCGATGGGAGAATAACCTGGAAGCAGGAATCCCGCCCAGGCACTGATATAATGGGTGGCCATAACCATTGAACAAGTATTTAGGGTGCCTGAGCTGCAGAGGGCCCCAAAAGAATGATATATGCTAGCAAGCGCCGCTGGCGCAATGGCAAGGCGCGTCCCCACCGCAAGTCTCGAGGCCACCAACAAAACCTCGGGCCGCAAAGCCCTCTCGTCCCCATATGGGACAACAAAAGTCACTAGCCAATAGGCTAGATAAGCAGTTACATATGTCGTGTCATCAAGGCCCCAGGGGTTTTCATACTGATGCTCAGGCGCGATGATGATACCTCGGCGAGAAATATCCCTATAGGACAATATCGAAGGGACCCATTCATCGAACATGTTGGCAAAGCCTCGGTGATAACGAAAAGGTCCCCCAAAGAAGAATATAACCCAAGCTGCTGGGGATACTTTGCTCGGGCCAGAAGAACTCCCCCTGCTGGAGGAGGAGGCAGCACGCTTCGCCTTGGATAAATCACGCCATATCTTCAATAAATATATATAGCAATAAGGAGTGGTGTAGCTCCCCGTGCCGTTGGTAGTGCTGCGATGAAATTCGTCTAACACTCCTTCTTCATAAGGTTCTCCCACAATTGGTAGACCTGAAATCCGATGTAGAGACCAAAGGTCAATAGCGGTCCCATCCTCTGAAGTCGCGATAGTATTGGTGTCGCGAATATAACGTTCAGCAATCGCCTGAATAAAGCTATGATGGCAAGGATAGTCATATTGGGCTGCTGCGACGGCCTCATAAATACCGACCCTATCAAGAATCGGCCGACAGTTCTTCAGAATATATAGAAGCCATTCTGTAGCCCCGAGGCGGAAAACGTACGAGCTTCTAACTTGCAAACGAGTATCCCAGGCAGGGTGAACGCCCCGACATATGTCTGATAATAGTATGCTGAAGTCAGAGGAATCATGAATTGAACCTTCTTCTGCCTCAGTCAGAAATAGCCCCTGCAGGCGCCGGGTAGCCTTACAAGGGCAACTACCTGCTCGTGTCCACATGGCTGGCTGATAGGTCCTACTTATATCATGGACCCGAAGTATAGCCTGAATAGGCCCCACCTGCTCGAGGGTAGGAAATTCCCACAACCGGTCAACGGAAAAAGGAAAGGCCGGATATGAAAAAGGGAGAAGTCCCTCCATATTATCGCGATCCAGCAAAATGGCGCACTCCAAATCACGATGCTCCAAAGGAAACAATAGTCTTTCGACCCCATCGTCAATGTGAACGTATGATTGAAGCAGCTCATATATGAGGCATCTGAGGGAAGATGCCGAGCTGTCTCGCCTCGCAGAAAATAGAAGAATTCTCCGTCTCTATAAATGCTCTCCCAGCAGATGAGGACAACATCCTCAATAGTAATCCGCAGGTGTGGCTGAGCCACCTAGCGAAACCCCGCATCTGGGTACACAACAATCTCCTCCTGAAATCCCTCGGCGGGAATGGCCCCAATGTCGGCCATAATGATGCAAATCAAGAAATATCAACCTGCAAAAGAAACATCAGCGAAAATACATATCAAAATGATGTGCAAAACAGCAAGATAGCTAAGTCCCAATAGAAAGTCGGGACAACGCAGAGATACTTGAATATTGCCCATATATGATGAAAGCATGGCCAACCCAGAATGTCTCACATTGAGCTCCTAGAAATGCCTAAGTAAGAATGAGGTGCTAATGCTTGCACAGTGCCTATATCATGCCTATAAACCCCTTATATATATATATATATATTGCCGAAGTGGCAGACACTTGGCCAATCCGGAATGTCTCGCATTGAGCTCCCGGAAATGCCAAAATAAGGTACTAATATCCCTTGAATAGGAATGACGCCACCAGAATTGAGTGACCCGCTCTATGTTTCCAACTAATCTCCAAGTCGCGAAGGCCAAGAGATACTCAGGACCGAGCAATGTGTCGAACAATTCAGATGGCACCAATCCTATAGGACCCTCCAAGTCACGAAGGCCAAGGGGATCTACGATATAGAGGGAATCGAATAATTCCAAACGCTCCCAGGAAACCGCAAAGTCACGAAGACGAGGTTTGCGGGAGCGTTTCTGGAATATTCAAGTACCAAAAAATGAAGGGTGTCCGAACCCACAAGCTCCGTAGGAGCAGATATATATGGCAAATCGTGTAATTGATTGCACAAAGAATATGGGGCAGCATTCCTATTTTCCTAAGAATTCACATATGCTCAAACCACATTGGGCAAGATGAAGAAATTAGCAAGATTGCATCAATATATGGCATGAAAATAATCCTTCGGGATATACGAAAAGGAAAATATATATATGGCCAGAAATATATACATATATGAAATGATGCACGGGACATCCGCCTCCGACTTCGTTTTCGGCGCTCATCCCGTGGGGGGCATTTGTTAACCCGAAAAATTTTCATGCGAAATAATATTATTCAAGCATGCATATGCACATGATTGTGCGAAAAAGAAAATTACATGGCATATGCTCACATTAATGTGAGCTCATGATGTAGAAAATATGCATAGTACATCTTCATATTCGTATGAGGCTATATTGTGCAAAACAAGAATAAATGAACATACACCTATGATATGAGGGTTGATGTTAAATGAAGACCCTCTTATATACATGGGAATACATAGGACTATATACATATATTAGGAAGGCAATGGGGCAAGAAATATACCTAGGACAAGAGGCCTTAATCGAGGCTCTTGCAAAGGCCTAAAAAACAGCCCCGAATCGCTCCTATATGTTGTCCAAGTACAGTCCTTAAATTTCCTTGATGGTTCCGATGAATAGACTCAATATGGAGCCCCAAAAACGCAGCAACAAAATATCCCTAATACTGCGAAATAAGGGCTCAAAACAGTCCCGAAATGGGTCTAAAACAGTCCCAAAATGAGCCCAAAATAGCCCCAAATGGAGGCCCAATAGCAAGGATAATGGGCCCAATAAGTGGCTCAGTAAGGGATCCAATATAAGGCCCAATAAGGAGACCAAATGGACTCAAAACCAGTCCCACATAGCTTCAAAATCTGCAGCCCAAAAGGGAAAGTCTTCAAACTCCCAAAATGGAAAAAATTGCCCAAAATGGAAAAATAAGCCAAGTGGACCCCCTCTCTCATTTCCCCTTTATTTAAATAGACAAGAAGGAGGGAGGAGAGAGAGAAGGAACCGGTGGGGGGGGGGGACCCCCACCGGTTCCAAGAGAGGAATCGGTGGGGGGGGGGGAGTTCCCTCTCTCTCTCTCTTTTTGAAATTCAAAATAAATTGGGGGGGGGGAGATTAATTAAAGGAGGGGGATTTAATGGGTTCTTAAACCTACATTTGATTAAGAATCCCACAAAAGGCCCTCATTTAATCTTCCACCTTAACCCTTTTCACACTTGGTTAAGGATCCCACTAAAGAACCCCTCATTTAATTCCCCATCTTAAACCCTATTCACACTTGGCCAAAGGAAAAATTAATGGGCAAAGGCTCATTAAGAGCCAAAAAATTAGAAAACAAGGGAAGAGGGGAAAGGGGAGCACCTCCCCACCGGTTTCCCAAAACCGGTGGGGGGTCCAAACCGGTGGGGGTGCCCACCGAACACCCCCCCCACTCTCATTCTCTCTCTTCTCCCACCCCTCTTGAATTATAAAAAAAAAAAAAGAGAAGGGGAGGGGAGAGAAGGAAACCGGTGGGTACCCCCACCTCAGGCCTCCCCGGTGGCACCCCCCACCGGCTCCAATTTGGGGCCTATAAATAAGACCCCATGGTCCTCAATCCAGGGGGGACACACACAAGGGGCATACACCACTCCATATACTTAAAGGGTGGGAAATTTTCAGGGAGAGGTTCTGCTGCGTTTAAGACCAAACTCGGTATTTCTCATCCGAATTTGCTGCGTTTTGGAGGATCCTCTCGTCCCGGAGAGCTCTCTTCCTAAGGTTTAATCCTAAGGGGAAGCTCTGTCGATTTGTCTCTTGTAAAAGCCTTCTTTATAAGGCGAAGTTCTGCTAAAATAAAAATGGCTATTCTATGTCAAACTGTGTGCCTGTGTGTCATCAAATTAAATAATTAATATCATGTTTTAATACTTTTAATATATATATTTAATTTTTTAATTACTCTAAAAATTGAATTAAAAATCAGTGCATTCTCTTAACCTAATCTTGGCCTCACCCCATACATAACTAAGCATAGATTCATACAAAGTATACTTAAGTTAAAAGTGACTTAAATGCCCCTCATGATTAATTAATTAATAAAACCTGTAAAAATTATTTAAAAATTGGTAAAATAAATATGAATATCAGAAAATTTCTGTAAAAATCAGAAACCTAAATCTGAAAATCATATAAAACTAAAAATATGACTTAAGTACCCTTCATATATTCAATCAATTAATAAAAATCAGTAAATTAATACAAAAAATTATAAGTAAAATTCAGTAAAAAACTATAAAAATCAGAAAACCAAACCTAAAAACATATAAAATTTTTGAAATGTCTAAAATACCCCCAAAACTTAATGAAATTACAAAAATATCTCATCCATAATAAAATTTGTAAAAATCACATAAAATTCTTAAAAAAATGTCAAAATCTCTCCTATGCCCAAAATACCCTCCAAACCTTAATAAAATGAGTAAAATTATCAAAATACCCTTACAATCCAAACACACTTGAAATAATTCTAAAATACCTCATAGGGTTTTGAAACCTTCCTAAATCATTAAAACTCATTTCACACACTAAAGTGACCATAATACCCCTATACCTTCCAACTTGGCATAATTACAAAAACACCCTTATAGGTCTGAAATACTTGGAATCAATCCAGATAATTCGGAGTCAATCCAAAACACTTTAAAAAGTCTCCCAATCAATTATAAACCTATCCTAAACTTGGGTGAGGCCAAGAGCTTAACCTAAAATATATCTTCATATGCATGTGCTGCCTGTAGTAGTAGTGTTGCATGTTATAAGAGCATCAACGGACGGTTAATCAAGGGTTGTCGAGCGATTGTTTGACGTAATTAATACTAATCGAAGTCAGTGGAGAGATGTCATATATTCAGATCTTCGTCTGATCCGAAGTCCCGGACTCCATGAGGGCTAATCCCAAGCTCTCATAGTCCAATAAATAAAATAAATAAAACCGACCTATATTTCTCCAGATAAAACAAAAAGACATAAAAAAAAAGACCGGATTCTTCAAATCCGATAGGAAAGACAGATAGGTTAGATCCCGAACAAACAAGGCACTTATCTCTTGAGGTAGATAACCTTTTTTTTCAAACTTATATAAATCTAGGAGTCATGAAGTCAGATTTCTAGAACGTAGAGTATAAATTGTAGAATATCACCCTACGAATAGCATAGTAGAGTCAAATAGAGACAGATGTTCAAAAGAAAATCAAATTTTAGTATGCCCGTACATGCATGCAACCACCACTATGGAACTAACGGTATTAGGCTCTAGGGGCCAGTCAGAGTCAAGTTTTGGGCATAGTACTACCCGAGGGTCATCACCCACCTTAATAAAGGATTCACCCTCCTTTCACTAGTTATTAACAAAACATCCATGTAGTGGCATTGTATGCTTGGCCTTCATCAGAATTTATGCATATATGAATGAGACTTCTACCTATAACCATGTTGATCAGACAATCATTTCAGTTGCAAGGTCTTTCTAATGCATACATGCAATTAACCTATTGGGTAAGTTTCCCAACAAAAATATATAGACATCTAGCTAACTGATCATTGAATGCTGCTAATGAATAGTTGTTCACCTTTTAGCTCTACCACATGGCAAGAATATCGATTTGCATAGTGTGCAAAGGCTGGTCTAGGTTTCACTCAAAATGTGAATACAACATCAGAAATAACACTTTTCTAAATATAAAACCTTACATATTATTAAAATTATAGGGCTATCATTTCATGTGAATCTATCTAAACCAACCTACCTTTCAATCATTGAGCTTGCCCTTCCAATAACACTTCTTGGAGTAGATAGCCTCCTTTGCAGTATTTGGCTAAGAGACTCTTTTTCTTTATGACCGCCACATGCCTTCCCTTCAACACAAGGTTTCTTCTTCCAAGCTTACTTTTGAATCTCTTTCTCTCCTCCCTCCTTTCTCTCTTTCCCTCTCCTTTCCTCTCTTTTCTCTCACCAAGTAAAGGGGTGTAAAAGATGACTAAATGCTTGACTTTGTGAGGGACTTAAACAAGAAAGATTCATTACTTGATTAATTTATATGTTGCCACCTAGATGTAGTGGTGTCAAGTTCTAGGACCATTATCACTTGGTTTGTTGCCACCTATCATTCTAGGTGTCAAGTTCTGGACGGTTGCCAGCTCACACTTTTAGGATATACATGTCTATATGCTGCCACCCATCCCTTTTGGATATACATGAGTCTATAGGTTGCCACCTATCACTTTTGGATATGGATGAGTCTTTATGCTGCCACCTATCACTAATATTTATATTAATTTAACAGGTGCCACGTAGGGCTGTGAAATGGGTGACCCTGGGTAAGATCCGACCTAAATCCGAAGAAGACCTGGATTCATATATCTAAGATCCGGATTTGAATCCTGCCTATAACTTATTTTGTCAGATCTAGACCTGTATCCGTTGGGTCTTACCTGCCCCTCCAACCAATGCTTCCTTCCAGAGTATAACCCCCTCCCATGGGTCTTACCTTCCCCTCCGAGTCTCCAGCCAACGCTTCCTCCTACAGCTGAATCAGAGCATACCAACCCCCCACTCCCCGACCAACACCTCCGCCTTCAGATAAGTGGAAAACCATGACCATAACCCTAGGATGTGAGGTAGAAGCACCGTGCCCAGCATCGGCGGCTCTGCCATATTGGTGGCAGCGGACTGTGCCCATTCGGAGATCGGTGTCTTTGCCATGTCACTGGCGGCAGAGATCAGTGCGTAAGGCTTTTCTGCGGAGGAGGAGGACAAGGAAGCAAAGGAGGGTAGAGTTGTCACGCGGGAGCCGAGGGTGAGGTCGAGGACGAGGTGGTGACAACCAAGGATGGAAGACGACGACCTATAAACTTGCAGATCTGAGAGAGAGAGAGAGAGAGAGAGAGAGAGAGAGAGAGAGAGAGAGACCTGTGGATCGAGATAGCGGCTGCTGCTGCTGGCAGTGGCAAGTTGGATTGGGCAGTGAGAGGGTTTGGTCACGGAAGGTAATTTGGAGTAAAATGGGGGGTCCGGATGGATTGTGGAGTCTAACGAGATTTAAAATGTGGATTTGGTCTGTATCCATTTTAGGAAAATGGGATATATGGATGGATCCAGATCCGCAAAATATTGGATTTAATCGGGTCGGATATCAGAGGATCTGACCTGACTTTCACCTCTACTGCCACCTCATCCTAACGATCACGCTCTTATACACTCCTTGGCACCTCATGCTAAAACTTGTCATACTTTTAGAAACTCTTGGCACCTATGCTAACACTTGTCACAACGCTATAAGGTCCTTTGCAACCTCATGCTTCCTTTCCCCATGCTTGTTTGGGAAACACGTTTCTAAATTTCTCAAATATGAAGAGAGTACATATATATATATTATTTATTTATTTATTTATCTAGGTGAAACATGCTCAGTAATGCGACATGTATATATATGTGGCTGAATATAACAGTATAAGGATAAGGCTTTCATAAATCATGACAGATGGCTGCACAAGTGTCAACGCCTATGGATTCTACCTTTTAAATCCTTATCTTTTGATAAGGATTACTAAATGGTGACATATGGCTACATAAGTTATTTAAGGATTCTCCCTTCCTACTTACTACTAAAGGATGAAGGTTTGGAACATGGTGATACCTCACCTCATCTTTGTCAAAATCCTAAGAATTCCTTGCCATCTTACCCTTGCGCATGCCACTATGTTTGACTGGTTGAACCCATTGATTTAGCTACAATATTTGAATCTTCATAATAATGAACCATAATACTGGTTATCATTATCTATAATCACCTTGCTAATGTTAACTACTTAGCTACACATCTCACTTAGTGAATAGTTCCTATATAAGATTAAACTCGCAAAGTAATAATTTATTTAATGTAAACCTTTTAATCCACTCATAATTACCTATCTAAATGACTTATTAGGGTTAAGTATAATTAGACTAATCATGGGGTGTTACATAGTGTTAGTTGACAAATATTGTAGTAATACAAATAATTGCTACAGAAAGCCAATAGTGTTCTATGCAGTCATTTGATCTGGTCTTGGTTGGCTTAGTCCTACACTGTCCAAGCAGATTTGAGTTGGTTAAGTATGAGCAAAAACTTAAAGGAGTCAGAATTGTAATGGTTAGGTGTTTTTTCCCATCACAAGCTGATCTTCACCAACCTAGTTGATTAGGTCATACTTGGATCCCATTACCCATACAACGTTGATGCTGGTCAATCTGACTTTTATTCAAGGTACATACGACTCATTCCCAAAATTTATTTGTCATTTCCAACATGTTGCAAGGAGCAAGTGTGAAAAGGGAATGACTGAATAACTCCGAGAAACTACTGTGACATGATTAGCATCATAATATACACTATCTTCCCAAAAGAATTGATAAGCTACCTTTTAGCTGCCGCCTTGGTAGCTGCCATCCCTAAATAACAGGTCTTCTCTTCGATGTTGGACCTCATCATGTAGCTCTCGTTTCCTAAACTAGCTTTTGTTCAGAAATTGGCAAAATTAACATGGTATGAAGGAATTAAAAACCAGATTCCTTATTCAGATGGGTTCTAGAAGGTTCCACTTTGGAGTACAAACCAGATGGCTCCACCAATGTATGACCAGTCTGGTCAATTCCAAGTAGAAGTGGAGGAGTACAGGTGGCTGCGAACATGGTGATTCCAGCGAAGAAAAAAGAAAGATGACGAGGAAGATTGGGAAAAGAAGGAAGAGGGGGAGCAAAAGGTGAAGAGGAATGGGCAGATCTGAGGAGGAAGGGTAATAGCTGGGGATGGAGATGGTGGAAAGAGCACAAACCTTGTAGACAGGAATGGTGGGTAGCATGCAAGCAGTGGGGTTGGGAAAAGCAAAAATTTGGGGGTCAGTTGCAAGACAGCATGCGGATGGTGGGGCTGGATGCATTGTGCCAGTGAGGCTGTGTTGTGGCCCATAGATGGTTAGTGATTTAGGTCAGGGAGGGTGGGCCAGGTGAAGGATGTTGTAAAAGGACTGAAGAATTGCGATAGAAATCCTGCATGCACTTCAAAAAAAGATACTTCATTGAAAATTGCACCAAAATGTCACTAGAAATCCTTGTTTTTTGCATTAGTCATATTGTGCTCAGTGGACTAATTCCACTCCAGTTCTGTTACCTCTTGTCCAAACTTACCAGTTGTTAATCCCCTTATTTTTCTGATGCTTGTAACGCTGACATTTGACCTACAACCTTAGCTCAAAACTTCTGAGGTTTGGACTTTAAAATGCTAGATTATACTTCCCTTTGTTGGTGGGTGAGATACCCAGATTTTATCTGAAATGGATAGAGGTGATAGTTGATACATTTGTGAAGACATGATGTGAGATATGTTACAAGATCTATGTTACCAAAGGCGATTCCTTGCTCACCTAGGCGATGAAGTAGATTGAGGCGAGCCAAGAATGCCTTGCCTCGCCTCACTCACCAAGGCACTTACCTATGAGGTCTATGTCAAATGCTTATTTCTTTATTAATTATCTGGTACTATTTTTCTGATTCTTAATTATTCCAAAGTGGCTAATGCCACTTTTAACAATATCCACTATCATTTTTCTTTTACATGCTAATACAAATTGGTCATTACATGAACTATTTATATGAGTGCTTTATACAAATTGGTCATCACATGTTGGACATGATTAGTGTTTCTCAAGGTCTTACACATGATTATCTTAGATGTTTTATTTATTTTCCTCATACTAACATTGTCTTCCTTCATAATCAAAGGTCTTACACATGATTATCTTAAATGCCTCCGACTACATAACACGATAGATTAGGACAAACAAACACCACAAGAACCTCATTAACAAAGCTGTACTGACTCAAATGAAGCAATCTAACAGTTGCATAATTCAATAACCAGTAAAAGTGAAGCAAATGAAAAGCAAGTTGCAACCCAGACTCAAAAAATAGAGAGCTGGCAAATGAAGGTTGAAGATGCAATAAACCAACAACGTGCAACAATTTCATTGTCCAGTCATTTTAGGACCAACGAACACATTAAAACATTCTAGAAACAATCACCAATCTGCTGGTTCCAGTCTTGTTTGATCTGGATGTACCAAGGCCAACATGGGGATCGAACTCAGATCGGTCAAGTCCCCACCGAGCGGATCGGCCGATCCAATCTGATCCCAGACCAATCCGGCCGGTCCAGCCGAGCCAATTAAAAAAAAGAGAAAAAATATAAGAAAAATAGGAAAAATAGAAAAAAGGTCTAAAAATCAGAAAAAAAATTATATTTGCCCAAAACTTATCTAGAACCTCGGGTAAGCCCTTGGAATTTTATTAACTTTTGAAAAAAGTTTGAATATATTGGGAGGGGGGGGGGGGCATAAAACCTTACCCTAAGTATTACATGATAGTAAAAAAATAAATAAACACAGAGAAATTGTAGACATACATTTAGCCATTGGGAACCCATTAGCTAGTTCAGAACTAGCTGTTGGAAGCCTGGGTCGGCTCTTCCCGGCCGATCCGGTCCAATCTGGCCACCGGATCGGCCGATCTGGCCAATCCGGCGCACTAGGTCGGGGCTCATGATCGGATCGGTCCGGCTGATTTCCGATCGGATCGGCCGATCCGATCCCGGCCGATTCGGCACACCTTGGGATGAACTACCAGGACCATCAATTTCTTCACAAAACTAAGTTCAAAACTAGAATATGGAACCAGACATGACCCGTCCAGTCCCAAAATCTGATATTTAATTACTTGCGTCAATGCTTCATCTAAGGATTCTGTAGAAGTTAGGGTTTGTTTTCTAGGGTCTGATTTATTCACAGGATAAAAGTTGAACAGGATGCCCTATCCGTCTTATTCAGGTTTGTTTGGTTTGGTTGCATGGACTAAGTATTCAAGGGAGAATGTATTCCTGAATAAACTGGAATAAGCAATCCTGTTAAAAGCCCTGAATTACTTATTCTCCGGTAGAGTAGGCATGAATGATGCTTACTTTTTTCTTTTTTAGTTATTTTTTATTTTTATTATTAGACAGAATAGTAATCCCCTAATCACAGCAAAAGATTTCTTGGTATGGCACAAGCAATCCCATATTGCTTATGCCCAAACAAGCAATACACTTTGTTTGGGGAATAAGTTATTACGTGGGGCCCACAGACGGAATAGCGTATACTAGAATAAGAGGTGTTTCGGTTTGATAGTTTCGTGGGGCCCGCTGACAGAATAAGAAGAATAAGCAATTCTTGGGTCTAGGGTGGGATGACTTATTCTCCTTATTCTCCGAATAGGCCATTCCTCACCAGTATAAGCCATTCCGCTTGTCAAAGCTAAATTAAGCTTATTCTCCCCTTATTCTCCCTTATTCTTCTCCTATTCTCCAATCAAAGTTTTTAGGTTCTGCACTTTTCCTTGGTGAATCAGAATAGGAATAAGGGCAGGAATCCATATTGGAGCAAATTTCATGAAGAGTCCTTATTGACACTAGAACATGAGAGAAAATTTCTGTTCGATTGCATCAATCCCATCCCTCTCCTCTCTCCCTCTATTTCTCTCTTCACTCTCGGTTTTGAGCATGCAGTCTCCTGCAACATTGACTCTTCAGAACTGTGGCTGAAGCTGGGAATGTCTCACATGTGTATCCACATCCTGCCATTTAACAGCAGCACATGATGAAGTTGGCCATGCAGAGGGCAGCTAGCCGGGGGAAAAAGGTGGCAGTTTGTGCTGCCTTTTCACACCTTCATCAAGAGATGCATGTGGTGATTTGTGACTGGACATAGCTGCCAATGGCATCCATCTGTGCTGGGGGGCTGTCACTGGGTTGGAGACCTGTCTTCAGATCCCTCAGTTGTATGGGAGAAGCCTCTGCAAAACCACAGTAGTAGAAAATATAAACCACATGGACCATGATGTAATTGCATAGAACTAACTCAGGACTCCCCATATGATTGCAATTGTTTTCACAAAATTGAGTACATGTTTCCTGCACTGGAATAACATGAGATGATTCCTTATGTTATTAACTGATTACAAGGGGTAATTTTCTGCACTTCAACTGATCCATTATATGATAATCAGTTGACATGATGGATAAGTTGAACAATCTTGAGGCGTGACATTTTTTTCACTGACTGAAATTTGCATTTTGAGTCTTTGATCCCAAGTATGTGGTCATTGTGGTGCCCCCCCATGATGATGTCCAAGTTAGTTGTGATGAACATCTGATCATGTGCAATCAACTGAAAGTCGAATAATTGTGGGGATTATGTTTCTCTCTCTTTGGGTAATAGTTGTCTTGGGGAAGATTGCATATCTCAGTATCAAGCTTCTCTCTCTCTCTCTTTGTCTAGGCTTTTTTCAAAGTCCAGTGGAATTTTTTAGCCCTGCTTCTTGGTTGCATGCACTTATACTGCAACCAAGAAGGCAGCTTTCTATCCACTAACTGTGTTGTATCCACTTCAAATTGCAACTGAAAGGCTAGCTTTATGCCCACTAACTGGTCTCATAAGACCTTCGTCAGACTATCTCTTACCGGAAGATATCATGACTAGGTGCCTTGCTAGACGATTGATGTCCAGTAGAGCAGCTGGTCAGAAAACTCTTTTTATTGGATCTACCTGACCACAAATTGATGGCATAAGGCTTATGTTGGCTTGTCCCAAGCACTACTTGTCTAGAAGCATTGTATCATATTCTGTGCAACTAGTATCAGGATTTGTTCTAATATTTAACGATCATATGATTTAACCATCGACAATTGGCTCTCTTTATGGCAAGTCCTTACCTACCTCAAAAAAAATTTTCAGCACTTTCCTGTCAGGCAAGGCTAGTCACAAAGATGTCAAAGATAGTACCAATTGGCTTTTCAAGGCTTATTATGGACATGGGTTATTCATGGCCTTTTGTTGTGTTGGATATGAGGCAATTAATATTGTCCATCTTCTAATTTTTATTACCTTTTTCTGCTCATTTTCGTATTAAATCAAGTTTCAATGCTGTAGGTTCTTTACATCCTCTTATTTCTTCTTGCTGAGAAGCAGCCCGAGAGTGTGGTTGACGTAAGTGCTTCTCCTTGACTTGTATCATTATTAATTATATAATTAGAAGGCTTGTTTGAATTTCTCTTTTTATCATCTTGCACCTTTAGGTCTTTGTCAGGACCACGAAATTGAAGCCACTTCTAGTTCCACCATTTCTTCTTGCATTGGTGGGATGGGCAATCAAGCAAGCAGTCAACATCATTCAGGTTATCTTTGTTTCTTGCGCATTGAAATTCATTAATATTGCCTGAATGCAAAGGCACCTTCTGCTTCTCAAAGTTGGCTTGCCTACCATAGGGCAAGTCATATTTTCTTGCTGCTAAGTAGACACGGACTGGGATCAGTTATGTTGCCTTCAGTGCAATGCAAATTATTAATCCTTGTCCTACAATAGCAAGTTGATCCATCAATAACAGGGAAACTTGGATTCCCTTGCTGCATTCAAGAGCTATTCCTGTGTACTTTAGTGTAGACGGCCACCAGATTTCCAGTCAGTGACACATTGCTTTCAATCTCAAGATATTATGAATATGAACATATTTTTATTATGGAATTAAATGGACTTTGGACAAGATATGAGCATATCATTTTATGGTTTGATAATTTTTCATTTTCTCCAACATGCGCCTGACTAATGTCCCGTCTGATTTCAGATGAAGACAGCAGCGGATGCTTGTGTCTTCTATGACATGAAGAGAAGCAAGTGACGATGAACCCTCTAGCTTCTAACCTTCACTGACTACCTTCCCATTGTAGTTGTTAAACACAGAAAGGTGGTCCCTTCGCTAATCTGTACAAGTTCAGCGTTGGGAATTTGAAACATGCTAATGTCAGAAAGGTATTTTTCTTAGTATCAGTTGACAACAAAAATGAGAGAGTTGTTTTTTTATTTTTGAGGAAAGCTGCCTTTGACTAGCACTTTTGAGAGAGAGATGAGTTGTGCCTCTGCCTCCTGTTAATCATTAGAATATTTTTTCTTCTCTTTTTGAGTATTTGAAATTGCCACTTTGTTAACCCTCGAGTGATGTTTGCAAATGAATTAGAGGTGGGATTTCTTGGGTTAAAAGTCATAGGGAATCAGCAAGCGAAAGGTCAAAAACATTATCAAACAAAAAAGAAGTCAAATTAAACATTTGAGATCCTAAGAAGGTCTCAAAATGGCTTAGGTAGCGACATAGGATGGTCAAAACATGGAGAATAGAAATTGTTCTCCTATTCACCGTAGCTCTGAGCCTCACATTAGCAACATGTTTGTGGACGAAGCAGAAGAACAAAGAGAGGCAACAAATTCCACTTGGGTAAACTTGCACTCAGATGTCTCAACTTGGCACCAAAACTAGGGCTGCAAATGGGTACGGATTTTATCTGCCACCTTGGATCCGTATTTGTATAGGTGGATAATTATTCGAAATACTTATCCCGGTGGAACGTAAATGGATATCTGTTTATGATCTGCTTAATAAATGGAGTGGACATGAAAACTTTGTACTTGCGCTGTATATGATCCACTCCGCAAGCTTGTTAATTATCAACGATTAGATTTGTTATCACATAGCTGTTTTGCATGACAAATATTCACTTCTTTCTCTAAACTAACTCTTCACTCCCTATATATCCAGATGTTATCTGTATTTGTTACAGACTATAAAGATGATACTCGCACAATATCTGGTTCATAAGCAGAGTGGATACGGATTGTCCGTTAATGATCCCGTTAATGATAAATGGATGGATGTTGAGACAACATATTCACTCCGTTTGCAGCCCCAACCAAAACTTCCTTGTTCAATTAAATTAAGACTGATTCCATCTGCCTCAATTACGGGGCACTCAAAGAATTCGATAAAGGACCTTGTGTGTATATGTTGTCCAGTTGTAGGATTCAACAATTTCTTCATGTGCAATATTTGATCATTCTATGATGAAAAGGGCTTCTATGTCAATCACTTCTGCATTTTCTTCTATTATCGGTATTCTATGTCAATCACTTCTGCATTGTCATGTCCTGTTATTTTTTTAAGAAATAAGAAAGATCCTACTAATACTATCAGAAGATGGTCACTAAATAGAGTTAACAATAACTGAGATCAGATGTTTAATACTGACAAGAGACTCACATTTGGTTCCACAGCCATTCTATGAAAATTTTAGATATCAAATAGTGGTCCATAACATTGAACAAGTATTCTTAAGAACCTCCCAGAGAAAATCCACCCAAGTGAAGAGGAACGAAACATACTGTTACCATTAAACAAGGAGATTTCATGCCAATGAACAATAGAAGGAAAGAAACTTGTGAATTTATTAAAAAAAAATCATCATTGTTTCAGAGGATTCTTCATATTCCTTCCCTTCTATCCTTATTTTATTCTAAGATAAGTCTTTTGATAGCGGTCCAAAGGGGATACTCAATTATGACTTATAAATATAATACATGTACTCGAAGTGTGAAATAAAGTTGTTATGTATCGCATTCAGAACATATGTATTGTATGTGATACCTTACCTGAAAAGGACGTGAACATAGAAATGCTATCCGCTTTCAAAGTCAATAACGAACTGGCTTTAAAAAAAAAAAAAAAAAAAAAACCTATCCAAACATGTCCCAGAGGCTAATATTCGGTGGGTGATTGGATTATTGATTACCATTTACGTCACTACTTCTGGAACAGTCTAAATAAAAAATAATTTGTTTACACTTAGCTATTTAATAGAATTCCACTAGTGTTTTCCTAATGATTTTATTTTTACATGCACAGTGTAGTCAAATTATAGTACTATCCTCCAGTCGCATTTGGGACCATAACATAAAAAAAAAATCCATGAAATAATCTCAGATAAAATGTGGAGAAAAATTGTACTTTTGCACACAAATGCAATTTTAACCAAAATTATTGCAATTTTGGACTTTTATAGTGCCTTAGTTTCTACACAGATGCTGTGACACGTGCAGAGGACATCTCCTACTTCCATTCTTAATTCTCTTACAAACTACAATGTCAATTTTTGGAGTTCACATTTCCAAATGTGCCCTTATCTTGATAAGAACATCCAATTAATCAATTCTCATTTAAATCATCAACTTCAATCTGAATTCGGTGAAAAATTACTATACTTGAAGGTGAAGCATTATGCTAGAATAATTCCTTAATGGAAGCATTAAGTTGAGTTATGGAAGCTGTGAATTTCTGCATGATGCATATATTGGGTTATAGGGAGTTAGAAGAAATTGATTTTTTCCTTTTTAATACCTACTAATCTTAGAATTCAAGATTTCTCATATAGATTTTGAGGTAGTGACCCTTGCAAATGTTTGGGGAATGTGGTCAAATTTTCTAGGTCCCTCCCATTTATTAAAGGATTGCAGTTTTGTATATCTTAGGTTCTTGAAGTTTCCTATCTCTTGACAAAAATAGACAGCATCCTATTGTTAGGGAGACTTCCACAAGTTTCCAAGAGAGGGTACAACGGAGCTTGTTGGGAAGTTCTAAACAACATCTAAATCCTCTGGATTCTTTGGCTTCTTATTTCTTCATTTAAGGAGTCATAAATTATGTGATCATGCGAGATCTTTTAGTTTAACTTGGCCTAAGTTTGGATGACTGGAGCTAGTTACTAAGGTACTATGGACATCTTGTAGTCCCTAATGGTATAGAACCTAACATAAGGTTATTTGATGAATTCTTTGAAGTGTGATTGGTATCGACGGTGTGGAGCACAAAGATGATGAAAAGTACATTAATTGAAGTCCATATTTGCCAATCCAGAACATAATTGTCACGCCCCAGATCCAGTCTAATCTTTAGACTCACATTAGATTCAAGGAGCACAATAGAGGGATCAACTTATCTAACAAATCAAATTTATGACAGATAACATGACCAACAGTTAGATAAAATTAAATGAAAGCCAATTACCATGGACAATCCAAATTGTTCAAACACATAGCATGTACCCTATCCACTAGTAGTATTGTACAAGTCTTTTAAGAATCAACTCTCAAAACACTAACAAAAAGATTACATTTTATTCTCATTACTCCTGCTACATAGATTCTAAACCTGAAAACAAGCTAATTGAACTGAACTAACTGAACACCTTGAAATAGGCTGTCCTCTGATCCCAAATTGATCTCAACTGCTTCTAATTCTTCTTCCTCCTTAGCCACAAAATCTAAGATGTTTAGTAGGTTTATGAGTACAGTGCTAGGCATCATACCCACTACAAGATAGAAATATAATAAGTTTGAAATTGTAAATGATAATTAATCTTAATCGTGAACAATTAAATATGAAAAATGATACAAAACATTGTCACATTTACATGTGAATTAGATGTGTTTTCTAATAATTCAAGATCATATCAGATACATAAATATTTGATAACATTAAACAGATTCTTAATTAGACTCATTCCGTTGATCAAATCCACTAGCCAAGGCACAAACTTACTTAGTGTCACATATCAAAAGTCATGGCAAACAACTTAAATGATTAACAAATTCATATTTCTGAATTTCATAAGAGCAGAGTCATAGTTTAAAATAAATAATCAGATTCCAATGGAAAAACTCTTAACTCGTAGACCGACAGTTAATCGATATAGGATGCATAGGCTAATTGCTGACTGATCAAATAAATCGGTTAAGTTCAAAGGAATAGACTAATAATCGATGGAAGGCATATTTATCGAAGTTCACAGACTTGATCGAAATAAAGGCAACTACATCGATTAAGTGGAAGAAACTCAAAGACCTAATCCATAAAAGCAACTTATCAAAGTTCGAAAACTTAATCGATACAAAGGACAACTAATGGATCAAATGGAGTTGACTCAGAGACTTAATCCATACAAAGGGCAACTAAATCATAGTGTGACTTAATCGGAGGCGTAGTCACTCTAAAACAATAAAGTTAATGAATACAGAGGGTTAGTCACTACAAAAGGCTAATCGATTATAGGTGTCTTAGTCAAAGACTTAGTCTATCTTTCAAGAGTTAGTCAATGTGGACACCCATTGTTGATCTCTCTGAAATTGGAGCTTCAAAGTTGGTGTTTTCAATCGAAATTATACCTAAATGCTACTAAAATTGGTACACAGGTGTATTTTGATGCCCCAAAGGTGAGAAAAATGTCAATTTGGTGACTCAATGCTCAGAGATCTAAGTGGATTAATGGACAATTGAAAACCCAAGTCACTAGAAGTTAATGTAGAAAATAGGCCAAATGAAGCCCAAATTACATGAAATTTGAAGGAACATCTCCATTTTGTACCCCCGTTGCGCTTGCAAAATCTTAAATTTTTCTGAAGCTTGAAAGCCACACTTTGTTAGGGATCGACCTTTATGAAGCTCCATTAAAGCCCACACGGGACTTAAAGTCATCCTAGGGTCAAAAAAGTGATCAAAATTAGCTCCAAATCAGATGAAATTTGAAAAGTCACTTTAATTTGTAAGGATCGCATGGGGAGAACAAATAAGATATTACAGAACGATTACACAACGAAAATTAAAACCACCCCGTGATATCTTGATCAATTTCTGAGAATAAGAAGGAGGGAAGAACAATTCTTCACCTTGCGTAGACTCAAATCCGCAACCGAAGCCTGATTCCGTCTAAGTGGTGCCCAGCCCCCCGCAGTATCCATGCAATTCTCTAATTGAGAGATCATCCTTGCTTCGTCTCCAGAGGAATCCACCTGATCTCTTGTCCTTCTTCTCGTCACGGGTGCCTGCGACATGCGAGTGGTGCCTCGATCCACGTAAGAGTGGAGGCGGAAGAGAGAGAGGAAGGTGGCGTCCTTCTCTAAGGGGACCGGCCAGGAGAGAGAGAGAGAGAGACGGCCAGGTCTGGGGAAACTCCTCAAGCTTGCCCAGGGTTTCCCTCTAACGTATATTTATATTAATCTCTGGCAACTTTTCGCAAAGGTTCCTGAATTAATATAAATTCCCACTTATTATCCATCGACCGAGAACTTTGTGCATATGACCCTCTAGGCCTAAGTGCTAATCTAGTTTTCATCCCAATAAGCCCAATAACCCCTTATTGATTTAAATTAATTTATTTAATATCTCATATTAAATAATCACTTAATCGATCTATCATCTTATGATAATCGACTAGACTTCCGATCAAGTTGGGTGCCAAGTAATACCACATGATCCTGTAAGACATTGGGGTTCAGCAACCCGCTCAAAGAACCTTTCCGCCATCAGTTATCGCGTGGCTATAATTCATTTGTACAATGCTCTCAAGTCAACTTAAGGTATAGTCAACTGTCAAATCATAACTGGTCAACTCACTTGGATTAGAGGTTGCCTTATGATATCATAAAACTCATTTTTCGGTGTAGTGTCTGTCCTAGTCAGGGACTCCCGACGTCTTACCTAGAGCATTCTTTCTCTAATTATTGAAAGCGAATGATCCCGTATTAAACATTCAATCACCTTCGAAGGTACTTTGCTGGATCCAATCATTTAACTGATTATGACCTAATAGTTAGAGATCTATTAGCCAAGGTCAAAGCCCGGAAATCCACCGACAAGGTGTCGTTGGTGTCTTAGGTCTAAAGACCAACCATGTAACTGTGACATTGAACCAAACTGATTGACAGTCAGGTAAATTATTATTCAACAGTTCAAGTTGGATCAGTTCAGTCAACTCATTCACTAATAAGCACCTACAGGTTCTCCTTAGTGTCTCCACACGAGTGATTATGAGACCAGTCACCCTCATTAAATGAGCATGAGTAACCTGTACTAGTTTTACGGAATATTTGATGTCCTTCTCAAATATCAGTTTCACGGAATGTTTGATGTCCTTCTCAAATATCTTCCGACTAGGAACACTTAAAGAATGTGTATTTATAAGTTGTCAATCTTATTATTATAATTTTATCATAATTTGACAACTATTACACACATTCATAGACTTCATTATGAAACAGTTGAATAAAAAGCGATTTACACATAATGAATATAACACCATTATTATTGAAATAATTGACCAAGATAGTATAATGTACGTGATTGGCTTATAGGCCATACAAAATGCCAACACAATTTACGAAGCCCCTTCTAATGCCACTGAAATCAACTCAATCAGAGGTCTAGAGAGCCTAGACCATAAGGGTCGACCCCCATAACTTTAAAGTCAACCCTTGGTCAACATTCAAGGCAAATGACTTCAGACTCTAGTGAAACTTGAGCAAAAACTCTTATTTAAATGAGTAAGATCATCCATGGTGGTTCCAACTCACCAAGAGTCCTAAGAAGCCCATTGCATCGGGTCAACCAATAAATGGTCCCTTAATTTAAGAAAATGGTCCTAAAAATAGAAAGAAGACTGAAGGATATCAGAATGGATCGAAATGTGGGGATTCACTTTGAAATCATCCAACAAAGCCAGTGGAAGTACAAAGCCAGTGGAAGTGCAAGCAAGTGATATGGAGGTCTATAGACTCCAAACCATAGGGGTCGGCTAGCTTTCCTACTGTTAGTTGAGAAAGTCAACATTTTGATCAAGTCCAAATGAGCTAAAACTTGTGGGAATACTTTGAAATCAGTCAATAAGGCTATATCAATTGAAGAACTAAATTTGGAAGTTTAGAGACTCTAGACCACCCCTTAACTTAAGTAGGCTGAAAGTCGAAGACTAAACAAGGAGCAAATGAAGCCCAAATTAAATGACATTTTCGAGAACATCTTAGTTTGACAAGACATCTAAAGGCAATCCAAATCACTTGAACCTGAGCTCCGAAAATGCCAAACTATACGGGTCAACCAGTGACTTAAATTGAGGGATTGACAGTTAGTTGACTAGTCAAACTAAGCCCAAATTGGCTAAAATTTGAAGGAACACCTTGTTTTGGTCCAAGCTTTGATACAAAATGGATCCTCTGGAGCAAGAATGACAAGGGTCGGCTCCTATGAAATGAAATTCCTAGAAATTCCACCTAAAAAATCAGAGAAATTCAATCAATTCCTTATGTCACCAAATTCATGAAAATGGTTCAATTTTTAAAGTCTTTCCTGTGGCATAAAGATCATAAAATTCAAAAGTCTAGGTTGAGAGATACATAGAGGTTGGTCAGAGGCTCTGATTCGACTTTTGACCTTGTTAACTAGTCAAACCTTGGTCAGATCAAGCCAAATTTATGTTAATGGTTCAAAATTATATGCTGAAGATGATGGAAGTTGTTTGAAAGATTTGAAGTCCAACTGGCCAGATCGATAGGGTTCGGCCACCTCATTGCTTTATGACTTACAAAAAGTGACTTTAAGTCACTAAAAGGGGCAAACTTGTAATTCTTTCAAGTTCTTATGTTAGGAAATCTTAGAAATGCCATCATGGCAAACTTGTAATTATGGAAATTCATGTTCAAGCCTTATGTTTATTTATGCCATTTACTTTATGCACAATCTCTTTCTCATGTTGTTTCTTTTATATTTCATATGAATGATGCATGTTTGATATTTTCTTTTGGTATGAAAAAGGGACTTTCCCTTTTTTTAATTTCTTTCTTTTAAAGTCCCTTTTCATGTTTATGGGAAGGTTTTTGAACCTTTGGAGGAGTTTAGAGGCTGACCTCTTCATGAAGGATGAAAGCCTTTATATCCTTGTGACCTAAATCTCTAAACCATACAAAGGCAAGGCCCTTTATGTTCTTTTCATCTTTTTCTTCTTTCAAGAATCATGATTGTATCATATCATCTTCTTTTTGTCGGGTGAAAGCTCTAGAGGGCAAAGGCTCTTTCATAAGAGATGATTGATCCCCACAAAAAAGAATGATTTGATACCTTCTTGACTTGTCCAAGTTTCTTTATGTTTTCATAATTGTAAATTTGCTTCGATATAAAATAACCTATGATGCATTTTTATGGCTTTAGTTTGCAAATGACCCTTGGACAAGAGGGCTCTTCGATAAGGGAATGAATAAGCTTATCCGAAGACTATGTCAACTGTACCAAAAGGTTTATATTTTTTTATTCTCATTTACGGTTTCCATATCATTTAAGTCTTCTATCTTCCATGTTAAGACTTTTTTTATTTTTCTTGACAAGTCAAATTTGGAAGCATGCACATCTATGTGTTTTGCATGCCTAAAATGACTTGCAAATTAAGATTCTTATGCTCACTTGTAAAGGCTCAAGGTGCTAGCCCTTTAAATGGGTAATGTCCCTTGAAGGCGCCCAAGGCATCCTCTGGGATGAGTAGCATAGGGATGATCCCCTTGTTAAAGCCTAATTATTTGGATGCATGTTTGGCATTTACCTGTTAAGGACCAATCCTTACATAGACCTTTTGCTTAATCCAAAAACCAAAAGGACTTCCCCTATTGGAAAGTCACTCTCCCACGCCTTAACCTTACCCAGTTAATGAATAGGTTTAAAACTTTCATTTAACAAGAGTATCCTTTTTATAATCCTTTCATAAATCAAATTTACTTAGCTCATGAAATCATTATAAATCGATAGGAACCCCATTGAGTCCTTGAGTTAAACCAAATCATCCATGTAAAGGATGAACCTTAGAAGAGGTCATGTTCACTTGGATTCATATAAGCAGTCTAAACCCTACTTTGATTCCATACAACTATGTTTTCATATAATTATTACTTAAATTAAGGTCCTAAGCCTATCAATGGATACGAGTATATTTTCATGAAGCTTTTCTTGCAACTTCTTGTATTTTGCATTCTTGCGTGAACTAACGATATAACCATGCTAACCTTGCTGACTGTCTAAAACAAACACTTCAACATAAAAAGTAAACAGTTAAAGTGAGTTATCTGGTCTTGAATACTACCGCCAACAAAGGACTGTCACATCACTATGCAAGAGGACAATTGAGGTTTAGAATTGACAATATATCTTCTTATGCGGATATTAGCTTGGGATCCTAACAATTAATCAAGCGTGTTCTCTTCTAGAAGATGTAAATGACATTATCTCTTTTATGGGGCAAAGGTTTTGAATCAAATCTAAAATATACAAGCATTCTGACAAAGTCAAAACAAGCTCACCAAATTGAAAAAACCCCAAAGCCTAAACTGAGAACCCCCAAAATAGATATGGCATACTCGATGGGACTCAAACTATCCTTTATCTTCTTGTTAGGATCCTAAAGTTGATATACCAATTTTGAAGAAGTTAATCTTAGCCTTGTTGTCTCTTTATAGAACAAAGACTAGAAACAAAGCAACCATGGTGGCCGGAGTGTGATTTAGACCTCTTGTCATCAATGAGCATGTTCGCTTCAATTATGCGGCTACCCCGAGTCCGTTTGGTGATTTCCCACCATTATTGGATTCCAAAATTTTCTTAGTGGTTTGTTTGTTCAATTAGAATCCACTCTAGTGGTCGCTTGCAACATCACTCATATCAAAATGGATGATGCTTACGCTTCAAACTAAATACCTAGAAAGACTAAAAAGAAGCCCCCATCCTCTGCTAAGGATAGGAAAGTTATTGCTAGGGCCTCCAAGTGAGGGAAAGTAATGCTTATTGGTGACTTTAGAATCACTCTTGATGGGTTGGGTATACAAATGCCTATTTAAAAGATAACTGCAATTGTTCCAACTCATAATCACTTCTAAGCTTTCGAGGAAGTGATTCATGAAGAAAGAAATGACAAGAAAAGAGAAATAAAAAAGCAAATCAGGTTGGGTAAAATATCCATACAAGATACACCTCAGAGCCTTGATAGACCAAATGTCAGCAAATTGAAAGGCTTTTCCATAAAATTATTCATCACAAACAAAAGATCAATCATACTCAGAGCCAAGAGAGGCCAAAAGTTCTGAAATCAATTTTGATTATGAAATAGGAAGTCATACCAAGGTGCCCACTCTGGATGCTCAAAATAAATTTGAAATAGCCAAATCAGCAAGTCAATCCTGCAACAAGCCTACCCCATCTTCTCTGTTGCAGTCTATAAAGAAATCAAGAATTTAAGAGGGTCATTGAACCCAAAAAGTATGTTGTCAAAAGGTTGACTTCTCATAATGCTCAAACCCAAAGAACTGCATAGTTCAATGAATTGAGAAAACTCATAGTATTCTTTTACCATACCATAGTAAGTACTTTAGAGTGCCTGAAGATCTTGAAGAATTGATAAATATAATACCTAGACTTGGTGTAGTCACAAGAAGAATGACCGCGGCCTTGAATGCAACTCATGACCTTGGCCTCCTATTTAAGATCCAAAAATATTAGCAAATGTTACTGAAGCAGGAAATGAAAATCCACCTCCGACTGTAGAGCAAAGCCAAAATCAACAACCTCCTTTTGCACAATGTTGCCTCAAGTCTTGACCCTGCCATCTAAGCCCTATTACTTGAGTATAGGCAAGAAAATGAAAACCTAAAGAAACAACTGCATGATCAATCCCATTGCTCTTTGGATCCATCAAGTCCAAAAGATGTCAGCACTTCTACATTACTGCAAATTCCAATGGAGCCAACTAGGACATTGGTCAGTCCATCCATGCTCCAAAGTTTGTGAAGAACCTCATATGCAACCAACCCGATAGTTTATCAGCCATAGCTAGCAATTCATATAAATTCTTCACCAAATGTTCTTCCACAAGTTTTTGATCAACCAACTTCACCAAGGTTGTTGTTTTCCTCTACCCAAGTATAGGTGGAAACTTTCTATCCAACTCCTTTTGATCCTTTGGCTACCCAGAAAAGCCATGTTCGAGTAGCTTATTGAAATGAAGTTGGCAGAAAGGGAAGAAGGAAAGCTAGACTGGTTTAATATTTATCGAGTTCCATATCCTCCTCATCATGCTACAAAGATTTCCTCCTGGAGTGAAGCTCCAATGTTTGAAAAATACAATGGACAACGAATCTGAAGGAGAACATCATATACTATTCAGGTGCTATGGGAGATTTGTCTTCTGAGGAATCCTATATGCTAAAATACTTCAATTACAGTCTTATAGGCCTAGCCTTCAAGTAGTATTGTTCTCTCTAGCCTAGTTCAATTACTGACTGGTAGATATGCAAAAATAGTTCAAAGAAAGATTTTACATTGTTGAACAAGAAGTCACCCAACATAATTATATACTTCGAGAGAAGAAGCCAATGAAACTACCTTAGATTTCATTAAAATATGGAGAAACCTCAGCATGCACTATAGGAGACCACCGTGACAAGAAGATGCAATCGTAATATGTAAAAGTAATTTGAAGAAAGAAGTACAAGAAAGGCTTGTCGCAGTCGACATTAGAACCTTTGATAAGTTGAATATAGTTGCGGCTCAACTGAAGCGTTCATTTTCAAATATAAGTTTGAATATCAAGGCCGAAAGGTCAAGTTTGAAAAGAAAACAAATAAAAAAGAAAGCAATGTGGTGGAGTTTTCCACATTTCTATCCTAGAACAAGGGTCAAACTAAAACAAATGCAATCAAAGAAAAGCCAGCTCCAACATCCATCCCTTTGAAGGAATGGATGTCCCAACCATATTCATTTCCTCAAAATAAAATCCATATCCTCTTCGAATGGTGCACGAAATATAATCAGGTCAACTTGCCATAATCCAAAAGGCATAATGATAGTCAGAAATCCAATGATCTAAACTATTGTCTATATCATCAGATGTTGGGACATCCCATTGAAAACTGCTATGTTTTTAAGAACCATACAGAAAATCTAATTTAGAAGAATATCTTGAAAATGGGAGACTACAAGATTGATCCTCCACAACCACATCCATGGTTGGGTGCCAATAACCATGAAGTCTCTTCACGTGTCATTCATATGACTTATTTATATTAGCAACTGCCTATGAAAATCTTCGAGAAACCAACCCAAAGTATGTACAAGGAGTGTGTCCTTAAGTATGTTCAAGAAAGCACTCAATGGCAAAAGGCCAAAAGAAAAGAGAAAGGAAAATCTCTCAAGAAGGTCTTAATGTTAAATGTTGAGGAAGCTCCTCAAAACAAATAATCCCACGCATGGTGGAACCGCTTTGGCAGTAGATATTATACTTCAACCTAGCCTTTATAGGCAAAGTTGATTCCAAAACCGTCTGTAAGCAGACCAACAGAAAGAAGGAGGCGGCGGCCCTACTGCCAATCCTCCCAAATAACAAATATCCTCTTCAAGACCTCCAGAGTCTCATTGATAATCTAGATGAATTCCAACCATTAGAGCCATATGATAGAAGGCTCCAAGAATTTACCCCCTGCGAAAAGTTTGATAAACAAAAAGCAAAAGATGGTAAGGAACCCTTGTTTTGGGGAGAAGCCAAGAACCTAAGAATATTGAAAAGAAGAAAAAGATAAAGAAGAACAAGAAGAAGTAAAAAAAGTAGATCCTGCCTATGTATTCTTAAGTATTTGAGAGGAACTAAGGATATGCTCTTTATTTATGAAGAAGTGGAATTGAAGCTACGAAGATATACCGACTCGAGTTTCCAGTCAGATCCGGATGATAGTAAATCTACTTCTGAGTTTGTGTTTACCTTGAACATGGGGGCAGTGAGCTGAAAATATTTCAAGCAAGAAACCACTGCAAATTCCACAATAAAAACCGAGTACATTGTTGTAGCGGAAGCCGCCAAAGAAACAGTTTGGATGAAGAAGTTCATCAAGGACAATTATACTCATCAAATGAAGTTCTTGGCAGTTCTGCTTATTAGCTTACAAGAGAGGAAACACTAGATGACACACCAGGTTATTATGTGTTTGATCAAGTAACTTATGCAATCCTTCATGCAATCCTTTCCACAAATAAAAAGAGTTTAATAACCTCTATGACATTATCAATTTTTTTCCCTCATAAAGTTACGCCTCCTTCACACTTGGCACTTGCTTAGATAATGTTTGAATGCAGGCACTTGATATCTGACCACAACTAAAGACTCATAACAGACGGATCAGACAACACTAACAGATTTAAGGTGCAAAGCACAAGAGGCAGATCGAATCACACAGAACAGCTATTAGTTTACAAATATGCTGTAGTTGATATGTAAGAACGGATGCCATACATATGCAATAGAAGCAGTCAGGATAGACAACTATTTAACATCCGAGTTTATGTAAGATCACTTGAGCACCATGCTGGGGTTGAAGGGTTATCAAGGTGCAAGGAGCATGGGTATAGGCCGGTGAGAGCTCAAAAGAGAAATGCTGCAGAATTGTAGCCAAACACAGCTTAGCTTCGATCAAGGCGAAGCTCTGCCCGATGCAGATGCGAGGGCCTCCACCAAATGGGAAGAAGGCCACTTGATTCTTCGATGCCTTGGAGACTCCCTCCGCAAATCTCTGTGGTTTGAACTCATTAGCATCTTCCCCCCAGAATTCTGGATCATGATGGATGAACATTATGGGTAGGAGAAGCTGCACTCCAGGTGGGAGAGTATGCTGGCCCAACCTCATTGTCTTATAGGTGCATCTAACAAGGGCTGTTGCAGGAGGGTATAATCTGAGAACCTCATAAAGAATCATGGTCACCTGGAACATGTAAATATAAGAACTTGATGTTAGTTTCCTCTTCATCTCCCGACATTTGGAGATGGTGATTAGAAATAATAATAATTATAGTAGTAGTAGCACCAGCTGCAGCAGCAGGAGGAGGAAGCTTAACTCACCACTTTTAACTGGTTTAAACCATCGAAGTCTGGTTTATTTTCC
Source organism: Zantedeschia hybrid cultivar (assembly GCA_030544215.1). Lineage (NCBI taxonomy): Eukaryota > Viridiplantae > Streptophyta > Magnoliopsida > Alismatales > Araceae > Zantedeschia > Zantedeschia hybrid cultivar. The sequence continues at coordinate 3,529,500 of JARZZO010000013.1, read as the reverse complement.
CCAAAAACTTGCAACACCTCTGCTCTCGCCCGGTCCTGCCAATCTGGATGCATACTTAACACAATCATTGTCCAGGTGAGCAAAGTAGAAGTTGTCTCTTGTCCAGCAAAGTAGAACAGCTTGCACTCCTCGATCACATCTTGGGTCGTCATCCTAAACTTCTTTAAGCCTCCTTTTTCTTGAAAGTAGGTTAGATTGGATTCCAAGAGTAAGCCCAGCAAATCATTGCCGCTGGTTATCCCAGATTGCACGGCCTTCTCTCTCTTTATGATCATGTCCCTCAGGAGTCCATTGACCTCTTTATAGATTTCTCTCATTCTTTGGTTCTTCTTCGTGGGAATGTATCTGCACATGGATAAGTGCATATATTTTGACAAATGCAAAGAAACATCTGAAGAGCAAATGTGTACACTTGAAAACAGATGGAGGACATCAGAAATTTGAAACTCTTGCAGAATACACAAGAAAATTCATTCTATCTTGTTCATTAACAATGAATTTGGGCCTTCAGGGAATCCTGCAACTTTTTAATATAGGCAGAAAAAATAATGAGAAATAAGCATAGGTTTCCCTGGGTGGTACAACTTTGTGTAAGAATGCACTGAAGACAACTGAAAATTTTACCTATAACCCGGAATAAGCCAATTCTTAAAAGATTGAAGGGCAAGCTCAATTTGCTCTTCTTCGAGTTCAAAAATGCGTCTTCCTTCCTCAAAACTGCTTCCAAATGCTGTCCGAGAGATGACATCTCTGCTGAAATTTTGAAGCTCAGGCCTCACATCTAGCTCATATGATCCCTCTGGACCTAACAACTTCTCCCACCTATTCACAAGTTCACTACAACAAGCTGAAAATGCTAGCAACATGTGCTGCAGGAGACCCAAAAAGAGGAAAACTAGATAAGAGAAGTGTTAAGACTAGATAACTTTCTGTTGGAACTTAGATGTGAGAATTAATAAGAAGATCAATGAAACTTCAGACAAACCTTTAATTTTTCTACATGAAATGCTGGATTGACAATTCTCCTGTGCATGGCCCACTTTTCCCCCTCATAGGTTGCAAGTCCAGTGACAACGAGCCTTCCCAGAGGATTTGACCTTTGCTTTTGAAAGTGACCAAACTTATTAGACAGAATCTCTCTGATTAGAACAGGATCCATAATGCTCACTTGGGGATATGGCCCCAGCCATGTAAAACTTATTTTGCCTGCATCCTCAACATGAAAGTTATGTAATTTGATGATCAATAAGAGGTGGGTTATTGCTATTAGTTAAAGATTCAGCCCCCCCTTTGAAATGAATGAGAAAACCATAGATGGCAATACATCCCGTGCAACATATTAAAGCGTAAATACGAAAATGTTAGTATTGATTTATACAGAATTGTAAGGAATGTGAACCCTAAGGATCAGACTCTCGAAAGGAAATTTTTTATCAGTAAACATTTTATTCCCTTTCATGGACGCTAGTTTCACAGTGACTTGTGAAATAAGTGGAACCTTGTAGATATTGAGAACTAGTGCTCGAAGTACAAATATTCAGCAGATATATTCAGGGAATATATGGGACAATTCAAGATGCTTAAATTGCTGTTCCTTGGCCTTTGAATGAACTGGACAGCACTAGTTCATTCCTTCAACTTGTAGTCCACATGACACTATCCATCAATTGTTTATCTCATGACTCCACGAGTAACATCTTAATTACTTGTTAAAGACTTTAAGGGCGTGTTTGGCAAAACTTCTATTTGAAAGCCACTTTAAGCTTTCACTTCTCACATAGAATGACTCGAGGGAGTGAGATTATAATTAATTTTGGTTTGCAACCAAAGTCAACTATTCCATAACAACCGCACTTTTTCTCCCATATTGGAAGCTTCACCTTGTAACTTTTGGTTAGAAGCCAAAATACAAGAAAAATACTACATAAATGGCTTCCAAGATCCAAGTGCTTCCACAAAAAAATTAAAGGAAAATGCAAAAGTGCTTCTAAATCGAAGCTGCACCAAATACGGCTTAACACCCGCAACGTCCCCTATTAAACCTATATTCAGGTCATGTCTTATAGATATTCTCTCTCTCTCTCTCTCTCACACACACACACACACACATTAGGTGGCCTAGCAGATGGACACAAGAGCTCCTGGTCAAAAGACCATGATTTGAGTCTGCCTGAAACATGAGGGGCCTCCCATAGGAAGAGGGAATTAACTTGAGGGCAAAGGGGCAAGAGAAGCCGCGCAAGGGCATGAGGGTTCCGAGAGATCGTACCCGCAATCTCCCTAGCGGGAGAGAGGTGTCAATCCACTGCGCTAAGCACTGGAGGACACTCTGGACAATCTCCTGATTGTGGCCAAGTGAACGCTACTAGGGAGGATCACTCCACGGGAAAGTGTCCAAGTTAAACAAAAAAAAATCGAATATATATATATATATATAATGCTATTATGCGAACCACTATAGTGCATGCACTGTTTCGCCATATTTTAAAAAATAAAATTTATCATAAATTTTTAAATATTTAATTATTCTTTTAGAGTTGTTTTCATTTTTTAGGATTTTATTTTCACCATTCTATCGTGATTCAATCTTAAAACTCGATCTTAACTGTCTATTGGGTACATGCAAATTTTAATTTTTAAAAATTATAAAAAAATAGTCAAAAAATAAAAAATTAATCGGATTACTCTTAAGATTGTTTCCATCTCTTGAGGCTTTAATATTGATCATCAATTTACTCGTAGAAGATTGGACGGCTACCATCAATCCGGATACGATCCAATTGTGAAATTTAAGTTTCAAGAAATGGCAAGCATATTTAGAAGGTTAATTAAATATTTAAAAATTTATAGTAATTTTATTCTTCTTCAACATAGGGATGGAGTTGAAACAATATGGCGGTCTGACTGCACGCAAGGTGTAGTTCGCACCATAACATGCGGTCAGACGGCATGATCATTTTTGACATATTTTTCATGTTGAAAAAAAAAATAAAAATCATCATAAAATTTTAAATATTCAACTTATCTCTTAAGATTGTTTTTATCTCTTGCGGCTTAATATTCATCATCCCTTCGTGAATTTTAACTATAGTCATGTGATCAAATGCTATTTTTGATCTTTATAATTAGAGGGTCTAAAATTTTTAAAAATATAATAAAAAATAAACAAATGATGTCATTTAAGTTGTGCACATCTTCTAATATTTTAATTTTGATTAAGTTCAAACTCCATAAAATCTAGACCATGATCCGCACCATATATATATATATATATATATATATATATATATATATATATATATATATATAGATAGATAGAGAGAGAGAGAGAGAGAGAGAACACTGACCATGGGTTTTGATGGCCTGGTAGTGCAAGGGGGCGACGCGGTGTGAGATGTCGTGGGAGGAGGAGGACATGGGCTTCAGCTTGGCCGCCTCCACCAGCCTCAGGGTCTCCTTGAGATCGCCGAAGAGCAGCCGGTAAGGGTTCCCCTGGAGGCCCTGTTCCCGGAGAGCCCTCTCCAGCTTTCTGGGCGTCCACCACACCCAGATCACCGCCCCGACCACCTGCACCAGCACCCATCCCAGCGGCAGCAGCAGCAGCAGCCCTCCCCCCCACCCCCAACCCACCCACTCGAGGTAGTCGCCAACGAGTGAGCTGCTGCCCACCATGTCTCCCTCAGCACTCCACTCTTCCCCTACAACGAGAACCAGCAACCAGCAGAGGTAGCAATGGAAGAGGCCCTGGGTGATCTGGGTTGGAATTTGAGGGGATTCTACACGTTTTATAGCGAGACGACTACATGAAGGAGGGCAAGGGAGACCATTTAAGCAAGGTTTGTCGACTCGACCAGTTGGACTGACTCGGATCTCTCAATTCGGTATGAGTCAGGTTGACTCGTGCCGTATTGTTCAAGTCGTATAGTTAAATCGTACAAATTTGATTATCCCAATTCGAATTCGTCCTAATACGATATTAGTCACTTTAGTCGGTACGAGTCAATTTGTCACGACAAACCCTGCATTTAAGAAAGGATAATACATAAGAAACGCGATCACCCATTCTGCTTGTTGTCTCATTATACATCTCATCTTATTTCATGGTCCTTATTTTTTCTTTTTCCAACCATCTTAAATCGTACAAATTCGATTGTTCTAATTCGGATTCGTCCTGATGCGATATTAGTCACTTTAGTCGGCAGGAGTCAATTTGACACGACAAACCCTGCATTTAAGAAAGGATAATACATAAGAAACGCGATCACCCGTTCTGCTTGTTGTCTCATTATGCATCTCATCTTATTTCATGGTCCTTATTTTTTCTCTTCTTTTTTTTGTTCACTGAACGTTTCTAAAAAGAGTATATAAATTTGATATTTAAAGTTTAAATTAAATAATCTCTTCTCTTTAGTAGGAGAGTCTTTTTTTTCTATGCTACAGCAGTTCTGTCTTCTTCGAACCGCCAGTCTTAACTTAGATGCCGTTTCCCATACACCAATATTCTTTTCATAGGCCCCTCCATCTGTGAAGAGCACTGCAAATGCCTCCTCTTGACCATTATTCTTTTCACTTTCATATTTTCATATAAAATTAAAATGGCACAATCATATCATTGATTATTATTGTCTTTGTCCTTCATCCGCCTCCAATAAATTTGGATTGAGAAAGATACTTTAATATATAATTAATTAATTATTGTATCTTTTATGTCTTAAATATGCCTTCTCTTCCCCACTCACCTCCTCCGCGGCCCAGCTCTCGCCAAATCCACTCCTACCCTTTCTTTGATGGAAAAATGAATTATAATGCTATGACTAGATAAGTTATTCTAAATTATAAGTTTTAAAATAAAGAATATTTTATTTTGATAACAAGACATAATACAAGGCACAATATATGTTCTTTAAGTTCCACTTTGTTTACGGAATAAGTTATTATGTGGAGTTGACTGACGGAATGACGTATATTAAAATAAAAGACGTTTCAGTTTGATAATTTTATGGGACCTATTGACGGAATAAGAAAAATAAATAATTCTTAAATCTAAGATGGAATGACTTATTCTCACTCCTCCTCCTCCCCTCTCCCTCTTAAGGTGGCTTGGAAGGACCCTATCTCCTTCCAGAACTGTCAAGTAAATTTTACTCTATTTGTGTCCTGTCTTAAGAGGTCTTTATTTTACTTTTTCAGGTGTCTCAATTTGTTTGATCTCGTTTGGGATCTAGATCTATGTAATCTTTTTGTCTAGTTTAAAATTTTATAGTCTCCCCTCAGTCCCAATCTAGAATCCCTCTCAAACCGTATCCCCTTCCTTTTTGTCTTCATCTTCTTTTCCCAGATCAACTTATTCCATTCCTTAGAATTGAACGTTTACCTATGTTTAATCCAAAGCGCATCTGTAGGAGGCCATTGAAGTCGAGACATTTTAGCTTAGTTGGGAGTGGTTCCAAGTTCGCCATCAGCTCTTTGCTAGGTTCGTGACTTTTTAGTGCTCATCTACATCGTTCTATCCGCCGCAAGCATTGTCTCACTTTGACGGCAAAATCTAAACAGAATAGGGTTTCATTACATTTAGAATAAGCTAAATTCTGATTTGACAGAAGGGATCTAGCATCTCAATCGAGAATGACATATTCTTAGATTATGCTGAATAACTAGTTTCATCTTATACTTAGCGCCACTTTGATCGGAGAATATGAGAAGGATAATGGAGAATAAGTTTAATTTTATTTTGACGAACGGATACATTTATATCGATACAGAATAATATATATACCCAATTTGTTTGCAGAATAAGTTATCCAGAATTATTTATCCGGAATAACGTATACTAGAATAAGGAGTACTTAGTTTTGATAGTTTTGTGAGACCTACTGGCGGAATAAGAAGGATAAGCGATTTTTGGGTCTAGGGTCGAATTGCTTATTTTTCTTATTCTCCGAATAAACTATTATGTATCGGTATAAGCTATTATTTTTCTTATTTTTCTTATCCTCCATAGACAAGAAACATATCCTTAGTTCTTCTCAAGTACTTAAGGATACATTTCACTGCCTTCCAGTACTCTTCGCCTGGATCAGCCTGAAATCTGCTCGTAACACTTAGAGCAAATGCAACATCAGGCCGTGTACATAGAATGGCATATATGATAGATCCTATGGCAGAGGCACAGGGTATTCTTGTAACGACCCGCTACCCTATGATCGGAGATCCGATCACTGAATGGGTGTCGAATCATTAACCAACGGTCTCACACCCGGATCTCATACACACATCTGGAGGAGTAAGCGTTAAACAAGGTTAAATATAACATTCACACGGACTACAAGGAATTACAGTGCGCATGAAGGAAATTAATAATGTCCGTACACAGTCCAACAATAATTACATAGCCCAAGAAATTAAATACGTACAGGCAGAAACAAAGTACAACAACATCGGTGCATACTCCGAAACTGAGATAGCTGCTGGTCCGCACACCAAGGAGAACACCACTCGCCACGAGGTCCACACATGAAACCGCAGGGAGTGAGCCACACCAGAATTGGGCTCAGTAGGGATCATCCAATCCCCTGCCTCCCACTCACACACCCACAAGTGCAATAACAAAGATACAGGTGATTAAGGCAAGTAAAGCTGTAACACACTACTCCTAAATCTCGATACAAACCACATGCATTCGAAATGTAACAAGCATATTTCTAGAATCATTATATCAATGAGCCTACAATTCGCGTCTCGGCAAAACACGCCAACCACGCCTCCGAAAGTGAGAAACACCGACTACACAACCGAAAGTGGGAAACACCGACCACACAACCGAAAGTGGAAAACACCAACCCGCTGAGATCAAACAGTAACCCCTTGGATAGCGCGCTGGCTACTCCAGCCCAACTGGCTCAGGTGGTTACTCCTTCCCCCAGCACGAGTGACACTCCAAAGGTACCACACCCACACCGGTACTAGCTAACCCCGAGGTCCACCAGGTGACCGTCTCTCACTAGGCGTCACCCCGCCACACCCCCACCGGCGCTGTGCTCCACCCACACCAGCACAGGGTGATAAAGCACTACAACTGTCACTCTAGGTCCACAGTAACACAAAACACATCACAGTAAGAAGTCCACGGTCACACGAAACACAACACGGTGCGATCCGGTCACAAGGAATCCATCATCGTCGAGTATAATTTGAAGCATGCCTTTAACCAACTAACCAACTGTCTAACAGTGTAAACATGCATTAATGACATGGGTTAGTGAGATTCTGTCTTGAATCGCGTCGCCCAAGGCCGACGCCATTCAAGCATCCTAAACTGGTTCATGAAATTTCAGCCTCATAATATGGCTTAAAAGGCGTCGCCACAGGTAGCCACCTTTTAAAACGCGTCACTATCCCTCGTCGCTTAATAGCGACAGACGCAGAGACAGGCCACAACTAAATCACTTAAAACGCGTCATCCTGGGAAGTCGCCTTTTAGAAAGATGTCGTTGTCCTCAGACGCCATTCACAACAGAACCCAAAAACTTGCAGAAACCTCAATTGGGGTGATTTCTGCCTAAATGGCGTCGTGCTAGCCCGTCGCCATTCTAACTGGCGTCGTCCAAGCGCGACGTCATTTAGCGCCAGAACCCCAAACTGACAGAACCTCAATCACGGCGATTTCTGCCTAAATGGCGTCGTGCTGGCTTGTCGCCATTCTAAATGGCGTCGTCCAGGCACGACGTCATTTATGGCCAGAAACCTGGTTCCGCAGCTCAACCCGAGGGTTCCCCTTTTCACCCCCAAATGCCCCAAAATCACACAAAAACAGAAGAGGAAGAGGGGCAATCAAACTACCATGCAAATCTCATAAATCCACATTCATAACCACGGCCATATCACTAGGAAAAACCCTCTAAACATGCTCATTCTACCCCAAACACATCATGCTTCACCATGGAAATCACGGGTAAAACAACTACAATCCATACGAGGTTCGTCCCCCTACCGGTTACTTGAACTCCTCCTGGCTCCGTGCCGCCGAACCGCCGCACCGCAGACCGCCGCCGGTACCCCCAAGGACGTCGCCACTCCGCCGGGACGTCGGCCGCCGCCCGGAGAAGGAAACGCCGCGAAGGAAGTGGTGGTGGTAGTGGTGAGAGGTAGAGAGGCGTTGGAGTGGTGGAAGAGGAAGAAGAGGAAGGGAAAGGGAAGGAGAGGGGTCGAAGGAGGCGGAGAGGGGGAAGAGAGAGAGTGAGAGGGTGAGAATGAGGGAAAGAAAGGAAGGCTCGCGGGGTCAATCCGAAACAGGGTAAAACGCGTCGTCCGAGACAGACGCCTATCAGATGACAGGACGGGCCGTACTGACAGAAACTCTGAAACGCGTCGCTCACCACCGACGCCGTTCAGACGACAAGACCGGCACCGTACACTGACATCGCAGGGTCGCAGTCTAAATGGCGTCGTCCATCACGGACGTCGTTCATACGACAAGACAGGGGCCGTACTCTCGCGGCCCGAAACCCGCCCACGTGGCGCCCACGTGGCACAACAGCAACAGACCTAAATGGTGTCCACCCAGCAAGACGCCGTTTGAAAGGCGTCGTGCAGGACAGACGTCATTCAGAAGAAATTCTCAACACCCCTCAGGGTCGAAACCGGGGAATCCGACCCGAAACCTGAACCTGAAACCTCAGTCCTTACAATTCTATCCATGAATGCCTTCTCATCAGGAGTCTTAGGAGACTGCTCCTTTGAGAGACTAATTCCATGTCTCATCGGTATGAGACCTCTCTTGGAATTTTTCATGCCAAACCTTTTGACTATAACATCTATGTACAAGGATTGGGTCATTCCAAGCATCATCTTTGATCTATCTCTATATATCCGTATTCCCAATACGTAGGATGCTTCTCCCAAATCCTTCATGGAGAAGTTTTTCGACAGCCAGATCTTTACTGATAACATCATAGCTACATCATTCCCAATGAGTAGTATGTCATCTACGTAAAGAACTAGAAAAGTGATTGCACTCCCACTGGTCTTCTTGTACACACAAGGCTCATCTTTATTCCTAATGAAGTCATAAGACTTGACAACCTCGTCAAATCTTATGTTCCAGCTCCGGGAAGCCTGCTTCAGTCCATAAATAGACTTCTGAAGCTTGCACACTTTATCTGGAGATTCTTTGGATGTGAAACCTTCTAGTTGTATCATATACACCTCTTCCTCAAGGTTACCATTGAGGAAGGCAGTCTTCACATCCATCTGCCATATTTCATAATCAAAATATGCAGCAATGGCGAGCAGAACTCTGATCGACTTTATCATGGCAACTGGTGAGAAAGTCTCGTCATAGTCAATTCCTTGCCTTTGACGATATCCCTTTGCCACCAACCTTGCCTTATAAGTGTCGATCCGTCCATCAGCACCGATCTTTCTCTTAAAGATCCACTTGCAACCGATGGGTACAATACCCTCGGGCAAGTCCTCCAAGTTCCAAACTTAGTTGGTGTACATGGACTGGATTTCTGAGTTCATGTCTTCTCGCCATTTCCCGGCTTCTGAGCCTTCTATAGCCTCTCGGTAGGTTTTAGGATCATCATCCTCATTGTATTGTACCTTAGACTTACCTTCAGCAATATGTCCCACATATCGTTCGGGTAGTCTAGGTACTCTACCAGATCTACGAGGCTCATTTGTGTGTACCTGAACAGATTCAAGAACTGATATCTTATCTGATGATAATGCAGCTGTTTGGGGATCTAGAACCTCTTTCAGTACTATTTTACTCCCACTGTTCTCCTGGAGAAGGTATTCCTCTTCCAGGAAAACAACTTTCCTGGCGACAAACACCTTTTGTTCACCAGGATGGTAAAAATTGTATCCAAAGCTTTCCTTTGGATATCCCACAAACCTGTATTTATCGTTCGTGATTCCAGCTTGTCTGGATCATGCCTCTTTACATGAGCAGGGCAACCCCAGACTTTAACATGTTTAAATTCTAGTTTCCTACCTTTCCATATCTCATATGGAGTAGAGGCTACAGACTTGCTGGGTACTCTGTTTAGTAGGTATGCTGCTGACTCTAGAGCATACCCCTAGAGGGATACTGGTAATCCTGAAAAGCTCATTATGGATCGCACCATGTCCAACAAGGTGCGATTCCTCCTTTCTGATACACCATTCATCTGTGGTGTATATAGAGGGGTCAGCTGAGAAAGGATACCATTATCCTTTAAGAATTGTGTGAAATTAGTACTCAAGTATTCTCCCCCTCGATCTGATCGAAGAGCTTTAATACTCTTTCCTAACTGCTTCTCTACCTCATTCTTGAACTCCTTGAACTTCTCAAATGATTCCGACTTGTACTTCATTAAGTACACATAGCCGAATCTTGAGAAGTCATCGGTGAACGTGATGAAGTATGAAAAGCCACTTTTGGCTTAGGTGGACATGGGACCACATACATCCGAATGTATTAGTTCCAGAATGTCCTTGGCACGTTCTCCATGTCCAGTAAATGGAGATCTTGCCATCTTTCCCATAAGGCAGGATTCACATGTTGCAAACGATTCATAATCGAATGCTGTTAAGTAACCATGCTTGTGCAACTTTTACAACCTGCTTTCGCCAATGTGCCCAAGTCTACAATGCCACATGTATGCCTGGTTCACACAATTCTTGCTCTTCTTAAGAGCATTATCAATTTGAAGATTGTAATAGGAAACATCTAACAGATATAGACCGTTGACTAAAGATGCTGAAGTTATTGATTTATTACCATAATAAATCGAACAACTTCTATTCTCAATAGTCAACCTATATCCTATCTTGTCCAAACAAGATATTGATATGATGTTCTTTATTATGTTAGGAACATAATAACAATCTTCTAATAGTAAGGCGTCTCCCGATGGAAGCCTAAGGTTTGCTGCCCCAACAACAATTACCGCAACTTTTGCGCCGTTTCCTAGCCTCAATTCCACCTCACCTTGTCTCAGCTTGCGCTTACTTGTCAGCATCTGCACATCATGGCAGATATGAGAAGCACATCCGGTATCTAATACCCAAGATGTGGAATCTCTAACTGACAAGTTGATATCTATCATATAGATATCTGAAGTTTCAGACAGCTTCACTCTTCCATGAGCTTTATCATGAAGGAACCCGTTGCAGTTCCTTTTCCAGTGACCATACTGCTTATAGTAGAAACAGTCACCCTTCACTACTCTTTTGCCTTTGTCCTTCGATCTTTTATCGTTAGCTGTCATATCTGCTTTAGGGGCATCCAATGCCGATTCAGCAGAAGGATCAGCTCCAGGGACAAAGTCAATGTGCTCAGATCTGAAGACATTCTTCAGGTTTCTGAACCAATCTGAGTAGATCAGGTAAGTCAAAAGGGCATCAAGTATGCCACGGAGTGGGTTATTCGACGACATAATTCCCTACAGGAGATAAGCAAAATCTATTTAGCAAATGTTCTATTATTAAAATTTAAAACAAGACATGGTCTTTTGTTCAAGTTTAACTCCCACTAATTTTCGACGGACTGTATAACCCTCAGTTATACAGAACGGGAGACGCCGACAATCTCCTAGTGGGGATCAGAATCTCAATGACTTGCACTACAGCCTTATGGATAGCACAACAAACTGTAATACAATCAGAGAGCACCCAACTCATGGGACTTGCAACTCCTTGCAATATCTGATCATAGCTTCGGTCCCCAGAGATTTAATGGCCTTGTGGATAGCACAACAAACCATTAATTCTGGTCTAAGCTAACCATCGCTACGCAACGAACATAGATTTGCATACAGCCCTTGTGGATAGCACAACAAAGCTACATGGTTCCTCTACCCTGATCATATAGGCATCTAACGCCATAGCCACAGTTTCTCCTCCCAATTAAGCAGGCCTTGTGGATAGCACAACAAACCTGCCTAAAGTGATTCGAATCCTATGACTATAACGATGGTGGACCACGCGGTAAGTTCTAAACTACTCGCGTTACGGCTTAGAGTTTATCTGAGGGTATTTAGATAACTTTTATCTTGGTCTCTCCTAGGTGATAGTATATAAATATATCGTATATATTTACTAAATACTATAACCTGCTTTGATTCATAATCAAAAGAAAACAATGCATCTCATACATGTCATTAGTGTGGTCATGGATAGCACAGTGGGTTTGACTGGAGCCAACAGTCAAACGCACACACAATCTAACATAACATTTACATTAGATAGACCTGCAAACACATAGGCAAAGGATCTTCATCTTTTCGCCTTCCTGGTTGCAGCTGTGGATCGTCCTCGCTCCTTCCTCGGTTGCCTCGATCATATTACAATAATTCTAGAATTACAAGTAAATTGAAGAAGGCCTTATAGTGAGTACAAGAGAGAGAGGGAGGTAGAAATACATCGGAGTATGAGAGAGAGAGGTGCGCAGACCTTTATTTATTAACAATTAATAAACAATCATACATCCACGATCCACACAATCCATTCATCACATGAATAATTAAATAAGTGCATATCCATGACCACACATGATTCAGCGCATCACATGGCTAAAATAAAAGAGTTTTTAAAATTAGATAACTTTGGCTTTCAAAAAGCTGGGATCCAATCAAAATTGGTATTTCAATTTCGAAAACTCATTTTATTAACTTAAGATGCAATTAAATCAAAATTTAAAAGCATTAAACACACATCATATGCGCACACACTCCAAATTAATAATTCCAGATTATTCCATGCAAATTAGAACAATTCTAATAATCTAACACTTAGATTAAACCCCATTAATAATCTAACAATTAGACTATTAATGACTAATCTAACTCTTAGAATAGTCCAATAAAGTTAATTAACAATTTAACATTTAAATTATTAATTAACTCTAATTATTAATTAACTACTAATCTAACTCTTAGATTAGTTAATTAATGTTAATTAGTAATTTAACACTTAAAATTATTAATTAACACTAATTGATTAATAACTATAATCTAACAATTAGATTAGAAGATTAATGTTAATCATTAATTTAACCCTTAAATTAATAACTAACATTTAATCATTAAAGACTATTAATTTAACACTTAAATTAGTTATCTAAGTTAATTATTAATTTAATTCTTAAATTAACAATTAACTTACATATTAATTAACAATTATTTGAAATAATAATTAGTAATCTAACTATTAGACTAATAATTATTAATCACTAATTTAACTCTTAAATTAGTTAAATTATGAGTTAATTATTAGTTTAACACTTAAACATATAATTAACATTAATTCAATAACAACTAATTATTAACTAAAATGATTCATAATCAATTAAAGTCCAATCAAATAAAATTTAATAATAACTATAAATTTCAAAACATTAACAGGTTTTCTGAAAACCAGTTTTGAGAATTTTATCTAAATTTTAAAAGGGCTCATTGGGGTTTTAGGGGTATAAAATAGGGAATATAAAGAAAAATAGATGGTCTGCCGGTTAACCAAGGAGGACCGGCCGGATCGGCCCGGTCGGACCGGCTCGGGACCGGCCGGTCCCCTCCTTTCTTCTCCAGCCCGCCCACACCCCTTTTGAAGCAGCTGAACCCTAAACCTGCATCAACCGGCGGCGGGGTTGGTTGCAGGCCGCCGCCGGCCGTCCCCCCGGCGCCGCCGGCCCCGGCCAGCGATGCCCCTGGCACCTGCGACTCGCCCGGCGCCGGCAGGGCTGCTGGCGGTGGCCCCAAGGCTACAGTCCGAGCCCCTCAAAACACCCAAAAAACTGGTTTTCAGGGTTTCAGAACCGAACTAGGGCTTGAAATCACAACCTTTCAAGGCCACTTTGGCGGCGATCTAGGTGAACGGTGGACAGTGGGGACTATCCCCAGGGGATCCGAAGTCCCGGCTCGCCATCCCAACGCTTGGGAAGCAAGCACGGACTTGCCGAAAACCCCAAATCATCATCTTATGAAGAACTCCAAAAACCCCAAAATCAAATCCGAAAAATCACTAGAAAAATAATCAAATTATTTGTGTTCATCTTATGAACACTATTCCGTCATTTTAATCGGATTACACGCATAGAATAACTTATGAAAAATTAATTTAGAGATCCGAAACGGGACGAGAAACAGTAGAACTTGGCTCTGATACAACTGTTGGGATTTCTCGGGTTTCTCCGGATCGCTCACGCAGCGGAAAATAAAATATTAAATAGTGATCCGTTCCCGTTTCGAAAAACTAAAAACTACGATTATCGGATAATCGATTCTCACCGTGTGCGGATTCGAATCCGCAACCGTTCGGTTCCGCCGGTGCGACACCGCAAGCCGCGCAAGTGCCCGGCCTCTAGCGAAGTCCACGCGATCCTCCCCGCGATGGATATCCTCGCGTTCCTCGTTCCTCGCAGCCCACAAAACCTCCGCCGGTCGCCGCAACGATCGCCGCAACACGCGGACGATTTCCCGTCGAACGGGATTCGGAGAAGCGGTGGAGCAGATCTGGATCTGTCTGGACACCAGAGAGAGAGAGAAACAGAGGAGGAGCGGCTAGGGTTAGCAGTAGATTGGCCTGCTCAGCCCGTTCGCTATGTTTTATACTAACCGCGCGGTTTTTCATAAAAACCCCCGGTTTATATAAAACCCACTTATTTATCCATCGCCTTGAGAATCATTTGCGTGTGACCCTCTAGGCCTAAGTACCAGTCCAGTTAATGGCCCAACAAGCCCAGTGACTCCTCACTGGCTTTATTAATCAATTAATAACCATTTATTAATTAATTAATCAATCGAATTGATGTCGTACATCGAATTCGACCGGGCCTCCGATCACGTTGGGTGCTAAGCAACACCGCTTGAACCCGGAAGGTATTAGGGTTAAGTAACCCATTCTTGGAACCTTTCCGCCGACAGTTACCGCGTGGATATAATCATTCATTCGTACAATGCTCTCGAGTCAACTCAGGGTATGGCGAGCTGTCAAACCCTAACCGGTCGACTCACTTGGATTGGATGCCGCTCATGAATATCGAAAAACTCCTTTTCCGATATTATCGTCCGCCCTGGTCAGGGACTTTCGCGCATCCTTCCTAGAGCATTCTCTCTCTAAGTACCGAGAGCAAACGATTCCTTATTGACACACAATTCCCTTCGACGGTATTCCGCTGTACCCAATCCTTGGCGTATTAGAATCCCGTGGCTAGAGATTCGTAAACCAAGGTCAAAGCACAGAAGTCCACCGACAAGGTGTCCTTGGTGTCTCAGGTCCGAGGACCATCCACGCAACTGCGACAATAGAATCAAGCTGGTTGACAGTGAGGTACAATACCATCCAGTGATTCAGTCGGATCAGTTCAGTGAACTCATTCTCCAATGAGCACCTACAGATTCGCCTTAGTGTCTCCACACAAGTGACTTATGAGATCAGTCACCCTCATCATATGAGCAGGAGTAATCTGTACTAGTCTAAGGAGTAATCTGTACTAGTCTAACCGGATGTTCGATGTCTTTCTCGGATATCTTCCGACTATAAACAATTAAGAATATGTGTGTTTAAGTGATCAGTCTCATTAGTATGATCTCATCATAATCTGATCACTATAGCACATATTCACGGACTTCATTATGAAACGATAATTAATGCGATTTACACATAATGAATATTATGCCATTTTATTAATAAATGAACGAGATTTACATAGTCAGATTGGCTTGTAGGCCACCTAAAGCTAACACTCTTGTCATCAAAGTTGACGTCATTCTTCATCGTGGGATCGTCCTTATAGCCAGCATCACAATCTCCATTACATGACCAACTTCCAATCATTACATTGATGATTGATAAATTAGTATTTTCTATTATTAAAAGAACAAATGCATGCATTATATTTATGTTTATGATGTTTAAAATAGTATGAAATGATAGACAACTTCGTATCGATTCCAACAGTACTAATTTCGTCAAATTCTGAGTTAAAAACATCATCATTTCATGTATTTGCAGTTTTCTCAGCAAAACTGTGAGAAATCAATTTATTTAAGCATAAATGTAATTTTATTAATGATAATATCCTAATTTACATTTATTTTATGTGAACAAGACATGAAGAAGATGCAGTGCAATTGGCTAAGTTTCTAGTCGTTTGTGGGAAGGACAGGAGTTCAAATCTCAGCTAAATCAACTTTATTTTGGCAAAAATACTAAAGCAGGGGTAAAAAGGTCTTTTGTTACTCTAAATGGTTGCCCTAATTCTTATCCAAGTAGAGAACAAGAGGAGCCAGCCGCCATCTACTTTCTTCCTTTCTTTATTTTAAAAATTATCTCTCCCTTTTTAAGAAGTCTCTCCTTCTTTCTTTCCCCCCCGCCCCTATTTTTCTTCTCCCTCCTGCCTTCTCTCCCCTTGCTCCCTCACTTTTTCTCCCTCTCTGCTACAGTACCCATGGGTACTTTAGCTACAGTACCGTGGTACTATAGCACTCTTTCTCTCTCTCTCTCTCTAGCTTCGTTCCCTCTCTCTCTCGCTCGCTCGCTCTCTCTCTCTCTACATCTCTCTCAAACCGGCGGCTGTCAAGGGCAAGAGGTAGACTCAAGGCACTGCAACTGACTATTGGAAGGAGTATAGGGCAGCCAAGGATCCACGCGAAGGGCGACGACGGCTGCAAGCACCAGTTTTCTCTCTCCATCGCCTATCTCTCTAGTTTTTGAGTTCTCCATGTTACACTATATTTCGAATATTTTATGTAAAATATTTCTTATAAAATTCATGTTATTGTTTTATTTCCAATGTATCTGTAAAATTTCATATATTTCTATGAACGAATGACAGTAGCTCCTTTGAAAAAAGT
The DNA here is from genome assembly GCA_030544215.1 of Zantedeschia hybrid cultivar. Taxonomy (NCBI): domain Eukaryota; kingdom Viridiplantae; phylum Streptophyta; class Magnoliopsida; order Alismatales; family Araceae; genus Zantedeschia; species Zantedeschia hybrid cultivar. The sequence goes on along the minus strand of JARZZO010000013.1, from coordinate 3,512,662 downwards.
TATCTTTTCTCCATCTTTTTGTTCTACAACTTTTATTTTTTTTCTTATGTTGACATTACTCAAACTTTATATTCTACTTTTAATTAGTATTTTAGAGGTAGTCTTAGTTCAATAGATGGTCTGATTATGCTCGTTTAGGGGTGCTCCTTTTGTGAGTTCATCGTAAGTCTGATTAGTTTCAATTGTTGTTTATTAAATCATCATGCTCCATCTTCTTTCTTCTCTGTTTTTCCTCTAAAAAAATCTACGGTTTTCAACTTTAAAAATCTATTTCCCCGTGGATTCGACTCCGACTCACCATTGCTATTGTTAAAGTTTAATTTGAATGAGCCGATTAATTTAGATTGTTAGTCTTGATTTTTAACGACACAATCTTAAACTATCAATTTTTGGCGCCGTTACCGGGGAGGTAGATTTTTAATTTTGATTATTTTAGATTTAGTGTAATTATTCTTTAGCTAACCTTCTTTTTCTTATTTTTGTAGGTATACTGAAAAAAGAAAAAAAGGGAAAGCGAAATCATTGGTAAGTATGTTCCAACTTTCTATGTTTCAATTTCCTTATTTTAGTTAGTTTTCTTTTTGTAGTTGCTAAGTTAGATAGGTTGCCATTAACATAAAAAAGAAAAGAAAAATTCAAATTTAAAAATTATCATTCCAAGATTAGAAACCATCCATGTTAGACATTCATCATTTTAGGAAAGCATGCATTAGTTTCTATTTTTAGTCATTTCCATGAATTGTTGAAGATTGCGGGGGAAAGGTACGTGTTTCAATTATAGCAAGTCATTCATGATTGCATCAACACACCCTACCTTGATTTGCTTATTGCCTTACATTGCATTCAAAAAGACTTTAAGGGCAACAACTTTAACCACATAAGGTAGGGATTTGATCACCCTTCCTTAGCCCACAAATCACCTTCCTTGCATTGGCATTTCCTAATCCAATTAAAAGCAAGTCGAAAGAGAATTTAGGGTTTACACTGTGAGTGGTTTAAATTTCGGGTTGCCTTCACTTTTGGCAACGGTGTTTAGGCTATAGGTTAAAAAGGCAAACGTCTAAGCGGGAAAGTGGTTCTCTAATTAGGTCGCTACGAAAGTAGGGGGAGCCTCCCACTACCCCACCTCTTACCTGGCCGTTGATTGATTGTGGTTGTGACTTGAGGTGGACCTCATTCACCTTGTAAGAAAATTCACATAGAGAGTCTAGGTTAACATTAGATCATTAGGGTAATTTGATTGCCAAAATTGTTTGCATTTTTAAAAAAAAAACAAGAAATAGAAAACAAAATTCAAATCCATATTCTCTCTCTCAGTCTTAGTGTATGCAAGGTAGGAGATCTTAAAACCCTAACCTTATAGGACCATTTACTGAAATCGAGAGAATCCTACACCAAAGAAACCTACCACACGATCAAATGGCTGATAATCATGATCCACCGAAGAAAATGAAGAACTATTTCATTCCAAATCAATATCAACCTTCATCTTGTATTCATCTTCCTCATAATCCAGCCAATCAATATGAAATTAAATCTAGCACCATTCAGATGCTCCCATCCTTTTATGGGAACACGAACGAATATCCTTATAAGCATCTGGATGAATTTCTAGAAATCTGTTCTACGGTGAAAATCCAGAATTTCACCGATGATGGCCTTAAGCTGACCTTATTTCCCTTCTCATTAAAGGATAAGACTAAATATTGGTTGGGGACTATAGGTAGGCCCATTAGGACATGGGAAGAAATGCAAAAAGAATTTCTGAAGAAGTTCTATCCCATAGGGTGGACTAATACCATGAGAAGGGCTATCACGAGTTTTACTCAAACTCCTGGTGAAATGATTCATGAATCTTGGGAAAGACTAAAATAATTGCTTAGGAAATGCCTTCATCATGGACTTTCAAAATGGCAAATTGTCCAAGCATTATATGAAGGATTGTCTGAATAATTCAGACAAATGGTGGATGCCTCATGTGGAGGAGCGTTTATAATGAAAAATGAAGATGAGGCTTATGATCTTTTTGAGATGTTAAGCGAAAATTCCATCAACCATACCTCATTATCATCTTATGAGAGGTCTGTTGGGCCATCTAAACGGGCTGGAATGTATGAACTTAAGGCCCGCGGGGAGCCTGAATCCAGAATGGACATAAATCTGATTAATAAGAAATTGGATAAGGTAGACATCTTGGCCCAGAAATTAGACCAACTCTTGGCCTTAAACAAGCAAGAGCCTACTTACCCAACACAATCTAGTCCATATGAAGGCCCATCTTCTGTCAATCATGACATTTATGCCTTATGCGCAAGTCCAACAGCTGATTTTGACCCAGCAACAATCCATTTCTAAGTTGGAAAGTCAAATGGGCCAACTAGCTGAAGCTACAATGAGAAGAGAAGTGGGTCAACTTCCTAGTCAACCCATTGCCAATCCAAGGAATCAACCTCCGGGGGTTTCACAGCAATCGGGCCTTTTACCTCAGCCTGACCCATTACCACAACCTAAAGGGCTGCAATTTGAGAATGCTAAAGCCATTTCAACCCTTAGGAGTGGGAAAAGTTTAGAAAACCCACATGCAGATGGAGAGTTAGCCGAAGGTTCCACTTATGGGCCTCATGAAATTAAAAGTGAGAGTGAGGCTGAACCCAACATGGAGAAGTTGGAGGAGGATCCGAAAGGAAAAGAGAAGATAGATGAAGGCCCAAGTTCTTATCAACCTAAGGTGCCATTTCCAAATGCTTTGTTAGCTAAGCCCAATGCCAAGAAGAAACTGGCCCAGAATGAGGAGTTGCTGGACTTATTCAAACAAGTTCAGATTAATATTCCACTCCTTGATGCCATCAAGCATGTGCCAGCTTATACTAAGTTCCTTAAGGAATTATGTACTCCACGAAGAGAATCTAGAATGGCACCCGGAAAGGTTCGGCTTTCGAAAGATGTGAGTGCGATTGTGATGAATCATCTTCCCAAGAAGTTGAAGGATCCTGGAGCACCTTTGATCTCATGTGACTTAGGTGGAGTTACATTTGATAGAGCTTTATTGGATTTAGGTGCTAGTGTGAACTTCTTGCCAACAGCCATCTATGAGAAATTTGATATTGGGGAATTAAAGCCCACATCCATCATCTTGTAGTTGGCTGACAGGTCTGTGAAGACTCCACGGGGATTAATTGAGGATGTTATTGTGAAGGTTCATGATTGTTATTTTCCCGTGGATTTTCTTATTTTGGATATGGCATTACTTGAGGAACTCATTCACACCCCGATCATCTTAGGTCGTCCATTCTTAGCCACTGCCAAAGCTAATATAAATTGTGAAACTGGCATGATGGACATTTCATTTGGGGGTCAAAAAGTCAAGATTAATATCTTCAAAGCATCTCAATATCTAGATCATGAAGAAGAATGCCATACTATTGATATCTTGGATAATATGGTTGAAGAAAATGCGATAATCACGCATGATCATCTAACGGAAGTGAATGCTTTAAAAGATTCTCCGAGCACATTAACATCTTGGCCCAACGTTGAACCATTACCAGCCTTGCAATCTGAACCTGCTTTGCCCTCTTTAAAGGATCCTCCTATGCTCGAACTCAAGACATTACCTGAATCTCTTAAGTATGTCTGTTTGGGCCCTGACCAGACTCTTCCGGTCATCATTGCGGCAAATCTCAAATTGTCGCAAGAAGCCCAGTTAATTGAGGTCCTTAAAGATCACAAGGGTGCCATTGGATGGTTGGTGGCTGATTTAAAGGGAATTAGCCCGTCCATTTGCATGCATCACATCTATATGGAAGAGAATTCTAAGCCCAGTCGGGAGATGCAAAGGCGGCTTAACCCAAATATGAAAGATGTGGTTAAAAAAGAGGTTGTGAAATGGCTGGATGCGGGTATCATTTACCCCATATCGGATAGCAAATGGGTCAGCCCAACTCAAGTGGTACCAAAGAAGTCTGGATTGACGGTTGTCAAGAATGATCAGGGGGAAGAGGTACCTACTAGGCCCACCACGGAATGGAGAGTGTGCATTGATTACCGAAAGCTGAATCTCATGACTAAGAAGAATCACTTTTCACTCCCATTCATGGATCATATTCTGGAAAAGTTATCAGGCCAGAAGTACTTTTGCTTCTTAGATGGGTACTCCGAGTACAATCAAGTGACTATTTACCCGGAAGATCAAGAAAAGACCACCTTTACGTGCCCCTATGGCACGTTTTCTTTCAGAAGAATGCCATTTAGATTATGCAACGCACCAGCCACATTTCAACGGTGTATGATGGCTATATTCTCCGATATGGTGGGAGAATTCCTCGAAGTTTTCATGGATGATTTCTCAATCTTCGAGGATTCTTTTGAAAATTGCTTGGAAAATCTTAAACAGGTGCTAGCTAGATGCATAGAAACCAACTTGATACTTAGCTGGGAGAAGAGCCATTTTATGGTTCGAGAGGGCATTGTTCTAGGCCACATTATATCTGAAAGGGGGATAGAGATAGATAAAGTTAAGATCGATCTCATATCTAATCTTCCTCCTCCCACCTTGGTCAGACAAATCTGTTCATTCCTTGGCCATGCCGTTTTCTATCGCCGGTTTATCCACAATTTCTCTCAAATTGCCCGGCCTTTAACTCTTCTCCTAGTTAAGGATGTTCCTTTCCAAATAGATGAATCTTGCATCAAGACATTCAATTCTCTGAAGGAATCTTTAACCAAAGCTCCGATTCTTCAATCTCTAGATTGGTCTTTGCCCTTCGAAATCATGTGCGATGCCTCTGACTATGCTATTGGTGTGGTATTGGGACAAAGAATTAACAAGTGTCCCGTGGTGATTTATTATGCAAGTCGCACCCTTGTAGATGCTCAAATGAATTATACCACCACAGAAAAGGAATTATTAGCTGTGGTTTTTGCCCTAGAAAAATTCAGATCGTATCTTTTAGAGGCAAAAGTCATAATCTATTCCGATCACTCAGCTTTGAAATATCTTTTGACCAAGAAGGATGCGAAGCCCAGACTTATCAGATGGATCTTACTCCTTCAGGCTCACTTTGTTTGTAGAATAGGACCAGAATAGCCGGTATAAAGGTCCTATTCTGATTTCGTTGAGGGTATGCCTAATTCCTCTAATTCCTCTAACTCCCCAAACCTACCTGGAATATCTAATTCCCCCAATTCTCTCAATTTTACCTTTTATTTCACTCCTTATTCTACTTATTCCTACCAAATCACTTGGAATAGCGCAGTATAATTCTCCTTATTCTGGGTGGAATACCAACAATTTACCAAATCAAAATACCTCTTATTCTGGTTTAAGAAATCTCCAGAACCTTATTCTGGTTTAAGTTATTCTGCAAACAAAGTGAGCCTCAGGAATTTGATTTGGAAATTCGGGATAAGAAGGGTTCTGAGAATGTGGTAGCTGACCACCTATCCCGAATTCTGATTTCCAAGAGTGCACCAATAACTGATTCATTTCCTGATGAGCATCTGCTGGCCATTTCTCACACTGTTGCACCTTGGTATGCTCATATTGTCAATTACAAGGTGACTAATCAGCTTCCAGAAAGATGGACTAAAAGTGAGAAGGATAGATTCTTTTCCCAGGAGAAGTATTATTTCTAGGAGGATCCGGAACTATTTAAATTATGTCCTGATCAAATCATTAGGCGATGTGTTCCGGAAGAAGAACAACAGAGTGTTCTCAACTTCTGCCATAATCTGGCTTGTGGGGGCCATTTCTCGAGGAAGAAAACTGCAGCCAAGGTCCTGCAAAGTGGTTTTTACTGGCCCACACTCTTTAAAGATGCCTATGAATTTAGCAGAACTTGCCTCCAATGCCAGGCTGTAGGAAATATGGCAAAAAGGGATATGATGCCACTCAACCCAATCTTGGTGGTTGAAGTTTTTGATGTTTGGGAGATTGACTTTATGGGACCTTTTCCACCTTCTTTTGGACATACATATATCCTGGTAGCGGTGGATTATGTCTCTAAGTGGATTGAAGCAGTAGCCACCCGAACCAATGATCATAAAGTGGTCATTAAATTCGTCCAGAAAAATATCTTTTCTCGGTACAGGTGGCCTAAAGCTATCATAAGTGATGGGGGAACGCATTTCACGAATTACCAGTTTCGAGCTTTGCTTAAGAAATATGGGATTAATCACAAGATGACTACCCCTTATCATCTCCAAACTAGTGGCCAAGTGGAAGTTTCCAATAGAGATAGTAAGAATATTATGCAAAAGTCCGTTGGGCCCAATATAAAAGATTGGTCTAAAAGATTGAATGATGCCTTATGGGCCTATCGGACCGCTTACAAAACTCTTATTGGCATGTCTCCTTATCGCCTGATTTTTGGAAAAACGTGCCACCTTCCGGTGGAATAGGAACATAGGACATATTTGACCATTAAACAAGTCAATCTGGACCTAGCCCAAACTAGTTCTCACCGTACCTTACAACTGAGTGAGCTAGAAGAGTTGCGCAACGAGGCCTATGAAAATTCAAAGATTTATAAAGCCAAAACTAAAGCTTTCCATGATAAATATATTGTGAGAAAATCTTTTCTTCCAAATCAGAAAGTTTGGCTATTTAACTCTAGACTTCGCCTATTTCCAGGAAAACTAAAATCCAGATGGGATGGACCGTTCGTGGTCGTTAAAGCCTTCGATCATGGAGCTGTTAAAATTCTGAATCCTAAGAGTGGGAACACTTTCACCGTTAATGGTCAACGGTTGAAACCATTTATTGAAAATCTTCAAAATGAGCCACCTGAATCCAAAGAACTGAGTGATCCACAATAACTGAACTTCCGTCTGGCTGAAGACGATAAACTTAGCGCTTTTCGGGAGGCAACCCAATATCTTTAGTTCAACTTTGTTTTCTTTTCATTTTTTTTTAGGTTTGTAAGCGGCAATCGGCTTTGGTAAAGTCGCATCATCATCATTACAGGTTGTTTCTCTCCTTCACAATTTTCTTATGGCTAGCATGTGTTTTCATATCTTTTGTGTCATTGAGGACAACGCCATTCAAGTTGGGCGGGGGGGGCAATCAATATGCAATTTTTTTGAAAAATCTGTTGAAGAAAACTAAGAAAATGGTCTAAAATTTTTCAAAAACTTTTTTTTCACATCCCACATAAGTTACATGAAATCTTGTTTCATTAAGATAATCTTAAATAAATCAATTTTATGTTAGCTAAATTGGATAAAACCTTTAAAGTTCAGAATAGCCCACTTCACAAAAAGCCACGACATGAATGATTTTCACACATACACGGCAACTAAGAATAAGTGAAAGACCTTGAAAGTATAAAATTACTGGAATTAACTCTAAGGATAAGATTACCTATTCTACTTTTTTTTTTTTTCTTTTTGATTGAATGAAAAGAACGTTAGGATTCGTAATAGGGGACCAACTCACTCAGCACTCTAAAGAGGCGGTCATTTAAAAAGGGACATTTGTAAACATTAAATGTTAAATAAGGTGTCAAAAGGAGCTAAAAGAAGGCAGGTGGCAAAAAGTACGCACCTCTCCTCAGGCAATTCAAAGAGAGTGACAAAAATTACGCACTCTCAAAGGCAAAAGTGCAATTAAATGAAAAAGCCGCGCTAAATGAAAAATTCCCTTGTACTAAAAAGACGACCAAGTCGTGAAAGTACTGAGTCGGGGCGGGAGCTGAAAAACGATCTTCACGGGCTGATCAGAAAATCTCTTTTCTCTTCTCGTCCCCAGATAGTTCTATCTAAAGGATTAGTAAAGACGATGATATAACGGAAAGCACAGAAACGAGTTCTAAGCATGCCAACTTACATGCACAATCATCTGTCATGAACCAAAGTATAGTGGGAAATGAAAACTTTAGCTTAACCAATCAGCTACCATTTAATTGATTATGATAGATAGCTATAAATGAAGCATGATAATTCATTATTGTCCTAATTTTTCTTTTATTTGCATTGCTAAGGGACTAGCAATGAGTAAATTGGGGGGTGTGATAAATTAGTATTTCCTATTATTAAAATAACAAATGCATGCACTATATTTATGTTTATGATGTTTAAAATAGCATGAAATGATCGACAACTTTGTATCGATTCCAACGGTACCAATTTCGTCAAATTCTGAGTTAAAAACATCATCATTTCATGTATTTGCGGTTTTCTAAGCAAAACCGTGAGAAATCAATTTATTTAAGCATAAATGTAATTTTATTCATGATAATATCATAATTTACATTTATTTTATGTGAACAGGACATGAAGAAGATACAGTGCAATTGGCTAAGTTTCTAGTCGTTTGTGGGAAGGACGGGAGTTCGAATCCCAGCTAAATCGACTTTATTTTGGCAAAAATACTAAAGCGGGGGTAAAAGGGTCTTTTGTTACCCTAAATGGTTGCCCTAATTCTTACCCAAGAAGAAAACAAGAGGAGCCAGCCGCCATCCACTTTCTTCCTTTCTTTATTTTAAAAATTGTCTCTCCCTTTTTAAGAAGTCTCTCCTTCCTTCTTTCCCCCCCGCCCCTACTTTTCTTCTCCCTCCTGCCTTCTCTCCCCTTGCTCCCTCACTTTTTCTCCCACTCTACTACAGTACCCGCGGGTACTGTAGCACTCTTTCTCTCTCTCTCTCTACATCTCTCTCAAACCGGTAGCTGTCAAGGGCAAGAGGTGGACTCAAGGCACTGCAACTGACTACTGGAAGGAGTATAGGGTGGCCAAGGATCCACGCGAAGGGTGACGACGGCTGCAAGCACCAGTTTTCTCTCTCCATCGCCTCTCTCTCTAGTTTTTGAGTTCTCCATGTTACACTGTATTTCGAATATTTTCTGTAAAAGATTTCTTATAAAAGTTATGTTATTTTTTTATTTGCAATGTCTCGGTAAAATTCCATATCTTTCTGTGAACGAATGACAGTAGCTCCTTTGAAACAAGTTATCTTTTCTCCCTCTTTTTGTTCTACAACTTTTATTTTTTTTCTTATGTTGACATTACTCAAACTTTATATTCTACTTTTAATTAGTATTTTAGAGGTAGTCTTAGTTCAATAGATGGTCTGATTATGCTCGTTTAGGGGTGTTCCTTTTGTGAGTCATAGTAAGTCCGATTAGTTTCAATTGTTGTTTATTAAATCATCATGCTCCATCTTCTTTCTTCTCTGTTTTTTCTCTAAAAAAATCAAGGCTTTCAACTTTAAAAATCTATTTTTCCATGGATTCGACTCGGACTCACCATTGCTATTGTTAAAGTTTAATTTGAATGAGCCAATTAATTTAGATTGTTAGTCTTGATTTTTAATGACACAATCTTAAGCTATCAATGATCATAAAAGAAACCTTATGGCCAGTACAACACATTGGGGGAGATAGAATACAATGGAATTAAATAAGATAAGGGGAAAGCACGCATGCCTCCTTTTAATAAATTACATGATCACATCATAACCATCAACATCAATTCACAAAATATGATAAAAACATCACATTCATATCATAGTTGATCCATCAGCATGCTGTCAACATCAACCATATCCACCAAATTAACCTATCACAAAGATCACAAATATCACATAGAAGTCTATCTAAAGTGTTACTCTTTGAAAATAGTATAATTTTGATAGAAAACTACATTTCTAATCAAATAGGTCTTTTGGATTTTGAAAACTTGATCATTATCATCTCATGATAATTTAGAATAGTTAATCAACATTAACATGATCATTATATCTACTAATAAAGTCGATCTGTTTTGAGAAAACTAGAGCGAAGAACAGATGATTGTTCATCATCTTGCGCAGATTCGAATCTGCGACATTCGGTTCCAATGGAGCAATGCCACCAGTTGCGTAGGTACTCAACCTCCAGTAGTATACATGCAATTCTTCTCTTTGAGGATCATCTGTGTCTCCTCGCTCAGTTCGACGTGGTCATCGAGATATCTCCTCTGCGACGATCGCCACGGCATGTGGACAACAGCCTCCGACGATTGGAGATAGAAGTGACAGAGGCGGACGAAGGGGGTGCCCGACTCGAGGGGCCGCCCAGGTCGAGAGAGACATGGTGGCCAACAAGTGTTGAGTAATTTGTGTTTTTATAATCCCCATGTTTTAGTGATAACACACTTTAAAAATGTCAGGACTTTGTTTCTATGAGAGTGAGAGAATTCTCTTTATTTCATTAGTTTAGTTGCTGACAGTTTTTACCATAAGTTATATAAGCTATGTGACTTAATCACTTTAAAGATTTCTTAACTCGCACAATAAAAAGAGGTAACTGGAACTTCGATTAAGCTTCAAAACTTCAAGCAACTTGCAGTTAGTCTAGTAATAATCGAAACATCACTCTCTGATTTAATTGGATCAGTTTCTCTAAGTATTGTATCGATTAGATGACTAAGTTTCACTTTGATTAACATTGCCTTAGTCTCTTCGAGTCTAGAACTTAAAGTTCTCTCTCCATTAGTTTTATAAGTCTTCTATCGATTAGTGATTTAAGTTCTTTATCGATTAACATTTCAAAATCGCATTTGATTAATGTTTAAAGTGTTCACTTTGAATATGTCTAAGTTCCTTTATACATGGGTTGGGTTAGGGTTGATATTAACACAGGCTAATCCGGCCCGAGTTGTAGCCCTAATGTCTGTGTCTACTTGTTATCTTTTGTACTACTTTGCTAGTTTGAATGAATGGCTGCTCTGTTATTGACTAAAAAAATCTTTTTTAAAATTGTCTTATTTATTTTTTACTCTATTTGAGAGAGAGAAAAGAAGTATAGAGAAATGGATGTAGAGAAAAGAGTTCAGGGGATCTCATCTTTTCTGCACCCACTTTTGTTGATCAATTCTAAGAGTACAATTGCAATATTCTCTCAGAAGGGACCAAATTAATCAGTAAGATGTTAGCTTGAATTAAGTGTTTTAATTTAGAGAATTTTACATCGATATTCTTGAAAAGTATCATGTTTGTATCTATTCTCTCGATATTGAAAATAATATGTAAAAGTTAGAGGTATAGATGCAAATATGATGTTTGGAGTATATATGCAAAAATCATTTTAATCTGTCTACACCGACCATGAACGTGCATCTTCAACTCCATTCTTTGCAATTAAATTATATTGCCTGATGATTGTTCATTAACAAAGTCTATTAACTCTAGTTGGATGAGGCTTAACATTACCTAATTCAATAAAATCACCTTTTGGAGAGTTCATTCATGCTAAAGTCAATAAACTCTCTTGAGATTGCAAATGCTGTGTTTGGAGATTGCTGGGATTAGATAAAAGAGATATACTTGCTGCACCGCACATGGTACAACATTGGATCACGCACAAAAAAACGATCTGATGGCTTGGATAATGCGAGTGTGTAGTCTTTCTTTTAAATTTTTTTTAAACTGTCCGACTTAAGATCAGATGGTATAGATGTCTCAATAAATTTCTAAAAAAAAAAAAAAAAAAACTTGATGCACTGTTCGCTGTCGTCCAATCTAAGAGGTTGATGACAACATGGGTGGTGCATACTACACCACATATGTGGTGCAGCAAGTCATTCTCCAGATAAAAATAATGTTTCTCAATTATGTAATATGTTATTATCTTTTTCCTCCCCCATAGAGCCACTATTTAGATATTCTCCTAAGACCCACCTCCTTCAAAAAGTGCTCTTATTTTATGTGGACAAGTACATCGAGGGACGTTTGGTGTAACGTACTTTAAAAGATTATAAATAGTAGTAAAATGACATTTTCCTTATGTTTGGATGTGTCATATAGTTGAAGTTATTGTTGTATTTTAAATTTGATTGACCTTTATAATCCTTTATTTGGTTAATTTTGATTTTCAAAATCAGAGATTTTAAAACCAATGAAAAAAAAAATCAAAGATATAATTTTGACTGGTTCTCAAATCGCTGATTTCAAAATTGGGATTTTATGTCATTTGGCGACACGCCAAAGAAACCCCAACACAAAATTAGCACCCTGCTTGAATTTTAGCTAATGAAATCTTGGTAATGATTTTAAAGTAGGATTGTTTCTTTTCAATCCTTATAATCTTTCAACATTTCTTATAAATTTCTATAATTTTTATATTCCTCATTAGCCTTTACAATTATTTAAAATGTCCTTAAAAAGTCTCTCAAGTTTTTCTGAAAGTCTCTCTGAAGGAGCCTTTTAAGAATGGTTCAGAGATTGTTGGGGGGTATTAAGGAAATTTTGAGAAAATGTGGAGATTGCATGCGCTTGTAAAGAAGATCGATATGATATAGGAACTAAAAAATAAAAATCTTTTTTAAAATAGATTGTCTATGTTTATTGTTAGTTTCGATTCAATAGATAACTATACAGTGGATGATCACGATTGGACAGCCGTAAGTTAAACTGTAAATAAAGATCCTGCAACATTAACTTGAAATTTTTTAAATTAACATAATTCTTTTTATAATTTCATTTGGACTTGGATAAAAGGACACCCGGGTAGCTTTCCGCTGAGGGCCCAGGCGATTCGCTTCTCCCGGCCCAAGGTCGTTCTTCCCGCTCTTTTTCGTTTGGACAGGGACAGCAAGTCGAGCTCCATTCAAGTGAGAACGCTGCAACACAAAAGTCAAGTACAAGAAGTCGATGGAAAAATGGCAGACCCCATTTCGTCACTGCTTACGTAAAAAGAAGAGAACTGCGCGAGCAGACGGCTGCAGCAGCATAGTTTTTTCTTTACTCTTTTTTTAATTATTATTTTGTTGAATTTTTCTAAAGTTGGCTCCATCAAATCTGACACATGTTTGACATGTTTTGTAAAATCTCTGACGATCTAATTTTTTTTTCATATTTTTTAGATCACTCGATTGAAGATTGCATTATACGGATGTGTCAGCGATGGTGGGACCGATTTTTAAAAAAAAAAAATTCAAGAAAATGGCCGCACCAAATGCGGTTGCTACACCACACACGATGCAGATTAAAGAAAAAAAAGAAGAATGGAGGTGCAGTCTACTTCACCTCATCAATACTCCGCTCGATCTTATTCCTTTACAATTTAAAAAATAAAATTTTCCTATTTCTTATCATATTAAATAGACTAATAAAATTAAATAACATAAAAAAATAGAGAAGCGATCACAACTCCTCTCTCTTCATGGTGGAATCAGGTCACTTTTCTCATTTTTCTGTCTCATCTTTGTCCATCTCATTTTGACTAAACACACCATAATATATTCTACAATTTTAACTTTGTCAGAGATGAATGAACGACAGATATAATAGTGACCGATAAAAATTATATTATAAAAAAATGAAAGAAAAAAAAATAGAATCGACTGATGATATTGATTTATGTGCACATTTTGGCCAATAAAATTTGATGAGACTATTCAATGAAACAGTAAAATTATAGAGAAATACTAGCCGCACCGCATGAGAGGGCAGCAAAGGTGAGTCAGAATGAGTCTTCTTATCCGCTTGCGTACTTGGAAACCTCACATAATCCTTATCCTATTATTAAGTGCGTTTCGACATCAGTTGCGTGTCAGCACATATGGCCAGAGTCAAATTAAATTTTTTTTTTACTCAGTAGACTAATTTTTTAGAGCATTTTAAGGTATTGAAAATGAGTATCATACGATTCAAGAGGTACAGGATGCTCACACGTTTTAAGATGTTCTACATGATGCTCTCTAACACTTTAGAATGCTCTGAAAAATGATACGCTCGAAAGCTTGAGGATGCGCTTGAACGTCGCATGATACTCTCGCACCTCATGACATACTCTTGAAAATTAATATGTTAAGTGATGTTTTATTTTTTTAATCTGACTATTCTTCTGTGCACTGATGTGCCATTGATATCAAAATACAGTTGATAAGAAGACAAAGAACATGTAAAATTTTCAAGTAGTGGTGCCCACACAGGGTGGGGCAAGTCGTTCTCAAATTTATAAGGCAAGACAAATAAGCCGATGACTTCGATGGTCTCTCTTGCCCTCCTTCCTGACCTTTCATTATAAAACGTGTGAACCCCCGAAACACACCGTTGATATCAAAGATCACCCGCCGCCTCTTCTGTGTTGGCATCTTCTTCAAGTGTCTGGATTACAGGGGCGGTGAACAGAGAAAGGTGCCTGCTGCTTCCCTTTGTATTGGGCAGAGTGGAGGCCGGAAAGAGGCATGATGGGCGGCAGCTCACTTGTTGGCGTCTACCTGGAGAGGGTGGGTGGGGGATGGGGCGTGGGGCGGCTGCTCCTGCTGCTGCTGCTGGTTGGATGGGTGATGGTGCAGGTGATCAGGGCGGTGAACCGGGTGTGGTGGACGCCCAGAAGGCTGGAGAGGGCCCTCCGGGAACAGGGCATCCAGGGGAACCCTTACAGGCTGCTCTTCGGCGACCTCAGGGAGAACGTGAGGCTGGTGAAGGAGGCCAAGCTGAAGCCCATGTCCTCCTCCTCCCACGACATCGCGCCCCGAGTCGCCCCCTTGCACCACCGGACCATGAAAACCCACGGTCTGTACACTCTCTCTCTCTCTCTCTATATATATATATATATATATAAATATATCTAATATGAGACCGGATTCTCTTACTGTCGGATTGAGTCCATTCGAGGACAAGATTTTGAAAAATCTCTCTCTCTCTCTCTATATATATATATATTATTAGACCGGATTCTCTCAATGTACTGTCGGATTGAGTCCATTCAGTGGAAGACAAGATTTTGAAAAATCTACTTTAGGATGGATAGTATCATGTGGATTACAAGCTAAGGAACGAACTAGTACCGTCCAGTTCATTCAAAGGCCAGAGGAGCAGTTTAAGCATCTTTACATATATTCCATGAATATATCTGGTACATGGTTTGTGGTACCGGATTGACTCGTGTTGACTCGGATGACTCGTACCGTGTCAGGACGAATCTGAATTGGTGTGACTTGATCGAGTCTATATGATTTAGAAGAACTTTTCCATGGCACGAGCCGACCCGACTCGTACCGGATCATAGGAGATCCGAGTCTGTCTGACTCTTCGAGTCGGCGAACCTTGATCTGGCGTAATCTGATTCCCTTGTGTGAAGTTTGAGGTGGGGCTTTTGAGACCAGCTTCTGCGAAGTTAACCTACATTATTGTTAGCTGCATATTATGGGATATTAGGTGGCCGTAGCATGATCCTCTCAACTTCTGCTGTCTGACTTCAAAATCATACTGTGGGAGGTTCCGAACTGCAGTGGTTTTTGGTCGAGGGTCTGAACTTAAGTTTAGTGGAAAAAAGAGAAGAAAATTAGAGTCAGCCATCTTATCTTCTGATCAGATGGCCGAGGTAAAAGTAGCAAAAGGGGGATGAAAAGACTGTCGCAGGGACATCCTCGTTTGAAGGATTAATGTTCTATTGTTCTTCCTCAACTTGCAAGTCCCTCACAATTTTAGCTTCATTTTTTTTGTTCAGAGTTCTTGAACAGGTTTGGGCATCTAGGAAATGTTGCCTTCTGCTTTTTATGTTTATTCTGATATTTGTAATACAGTATTAGTTCTCAATATCCACAGGGTTCTGCTTCTTTTACAAGTCACTTTGAAACTAGCGTCCGTGAAAGGAAATAAAGCTTTTACCAACAAAAGCCTTTAAATTCTGAGAGTTTGGTCCTTATACTTCACAATTCTATGCCACTCTGCATAAATCAATACTGAATTTTGCCGTTTTCCATCTATGACTCAATCTCAAGGGTCTCTAAGTGAGTGAATACGTGATGTAGGTTTTGTGTTGCATAGGATGTATTGCCATCTATGGTTCCCTCATTCATTTAATCATTTTAAAGGTTGAATCTCTATCTAATAACAATTATCTACCTCTTATTGATCATCAAATTACTTACTTACCTTCATTTTGAGGATGCAGGCAAAATTAGTTTTATGTGGTTTGGGCCATATCCTCGAGTAAGCATTATGGATCCTGTTCTAATCAGAGAGATTCTGTCTAATAAGTTTGGTCACTTTCAAAAGCCAAGGTCAACCCCTGTGGTAAGGCTTCTTGTCACTGGACTTGTAAGCTATGAAGGGGAAAAGTGGGCAATGCACAGGAGAATTGTCAATCCAGCATTTAATGTAGAAAAATTAAAGGTTTGTTTGAAGTTTCATAAATCTTCTTAATTTTCAAATCTAAGTTCAACAGAAAGATATCCAGTCTAAACACTTCTTTTTCCTCCTGTTTTTGGGTGCCTCCTTCAGCACATGTTGCTAGCATTTTCTGCTTGTTGTACCGAACTAGTGAATAAGTGGGAGAAGCTCTTAGGTCCAGAGGGATTGTATGAGCTAGATGTGAGGCCTGAGCTTCAAAATTTCACTAGAGATGTCATCTCTCGGACAGCATTTGGAAGCAGTTTTGAGGAAGGAAGACGCATTTTTGAACTCGAAGAAGAGCAAGCTGAGCTAGCCATTCAATCTATGCAGAATTGGGTTATTCCGGGTTATAGGTAAGACTTTCAGTCGTCTTCACTGCATTCTTACACAACATTGTACCCACCTTCATAACAAGGAAAACCTGTGATTATTCCTCATTATTTTTTCTCCCTGTATTAAAAAGTTGGAGTGTTCTCCAAAACCCCAAATTCATTAACAATGAACACCATAGAATTAATTTTCTTGTGTGTTCAACAAGGCTTTTTTGATGTCATTAACCTTTTTTTTTCCTCTGGTGTACACATTTACTCTGCTGATGTTTCTTCACATCCGTTAAAAGATATGCACCTGTTCATGTGGCTAAGATTTCATGACTTTCAGGATTATTATCTTCTTGTTGCAGTTACATTCCCACAAAGAAGAACCAAAGAATGAGAGAAATCTATAAAGAGGTCAATGGACTCCTGAGGGACATGATCATAAAGAGAGAGAAGGCCATGCAATCTGGGATAACCAGTGGCAATGATTTGCTGGGCTTACTCTTGGAATCCAATCTATCCTACTTTCAAGAAAAAGGAGGCTTAAAGAAGTTTAGGATGACGACTGAAGATGTGATCGAGGAGTGCAAGCTGTTCTACTTTGCTGGACAAGAGACAACTGCTACTTTGCTCACCTGGACAATGATTATGTTAAGTATGCATCCAGATTGGCAGGACCGGGCGAGGGCAGAGGTGTTGCAAGTTTTTGGGGAAAATAAACCAGACTTTGATGGTTTAAACCAGTTAAAAGTGGTGAGTTAAGCTTCCTCCTGCTGCTGGTGCTACTACTACTATAATTATTATTATTTCTAATCATCATCTCCAAATGTCGGGAGATGAAGAGGAAACTAACATCAAGTTCTTATATTTACATGTTCCAGGTGGCCATGATTCTTTATGAGGTTCTCAGATTATACCCTCCTGTAACAGCCCTTGTTAGATGCACCTATAAGACAATGAGGTTGGGCCAGCATAGTCTCCCACCTGGAGTGCAGCTTCTCCTACCCATAATGTTCATCCATCATGATCCAGAATTCTGGGGGGAAGATGCCAATGAGTTCAAACCCGACAGATTCGCTGAGGGCGTCTCCAAGGCATCGAAGAATCAAGGCGCCTTCTTCCCATTTGGTGGAGGCCCTCGCATCTGCATTGGGCAGAGCTTTGCATTGATAGAAGCTAAGATGTGTTTGGCCACAATTCTGCAGCATTTCTCCTTCAAGCTCTCACCGGCCTATGCACATGCTCCTTTCACTATTGTAACTCTTCAGCCCCAGCATGGTGCTCAAGTGATCTTACAAAAAGTGTGATGTTAAGAGTTTGTCTACCTTGACTACTAATGCATATGTATGGCATCTCTACTTATATATATATCAACTACAACATATTTGTAAAGTAATAGGTGTTCTGTATGATTATCAATTTACAGAAGTATCCTAAAGATTGCCTAATAACTATTATTCTCGTCTGATTTGTCTGTTGTGAGCCTTTGGTTTTGGTCAGATATTAATCAAACATTATCCAAGTAGGTCCCAAGTGTGGAAGGTGCGATTCCACGAGGGGAAAAAACTTGGTAATGCATTAGAGGTTACTTTAAGTCATTTTATACGTGGAAATAATTTTTTTTTTTGTGGGGGGGGGGGGGGGGGGCAGTAAAAAGGTCGGTATGCATCCGACTATATGAACAGACTATTATCTTCACATACAAGATGAGTGAAACAAGCAGGAACATGCGGGTGAACTCTATCTGCTGACCATTTTGTTCTACTTCGTATTTTTACAACTATTAATAAATTTAATTAATTTAAATTAAATCAATTAACTAATTATAAGAATCTATGACTGAACTTAAGTAACTTAATTTAGTCCAATTAATCCAATTATAAAAGCCCAATAGTCCAAATTATACTATTAAGAATAACTCACTAATTTAGTTCAAATTTTATGTTGATGTATTAGATAGCAACATAGTAAAATAACTATAACTTTCTATAGAAAATTCGGATTAAGGCATATATGATATCAGTGGAAAGATAATAAAAATATCAATAACTTTGTGGAAGATTATTTTTATTAATTCAGATGTTTTAGAGGTCAAAAATCTCAAAAATCAGTTTTAGAAAGAGTTACTTATAGAGAACAAGTCTTAATCAGATTAAGATTTGAATTAGGAAACAAAAGATGGTACAAGTAATATTAACTATGACCTAAAAAGTTATGTATAACATATTTGACTTAGATTAGAAGTAAAACATAATAAATTTGAATATAATTAAGATTCTAATTAATATGTAGAAATATAATAGGAATCCTACTTGGATTAAGATTTTGTACACAGATTTACTTGACATAGCTCTAGTATTTTAAGCATAACTCCGTACATAAAATTCATAATTAAGTAAGACAACTCCCATTAGAACTATGACTCAAATATATAGAAGTTTTATGAATAACACATGTTTAAAATAAGTCGTTTCCTAATCGGAATCAGGACATTTTTAGACATGAAGTAAATCTGCCAGATTTATGAGTTCGGAGTACTCAGGACAGCAGGTCAGTAAAATAAGTATATCTTCTTGTATAAAAGTCTAAAAATATTAAAATTTGTTGCATTGGAAAGGTAATACAAAGTTTTAAAACTTTGTATAAGAAATTATTTCTTAATTTGGATGTTTAATGGGATGAAGTTAAAGGTCTTCAGAAAAGAAAACTCCAGGTAGTGTGAGCAGAGTCCGATTTGGACTAGGAAATGACTTTGATTTGGAGATTAAGTTATGGGTGTTAGTTTTAAGTGGCCTACAAGCCAATTTGACTATGTAAATCTTGTTCATTTATTAATATAATGGCATAATATTCATTATGTGTAAATCGCATTAATTATCGTTTCATAATGAAGTCCGTGAATATGTGCTATAGTGATCAGATTATGATGAGATCATACTAATGAGACTGATCACTTAAACACAGATATTTTTAATTGTTCATAGTCAGAGGATATCCGATAAGGATATCGGATACCCGGTTAGACTAGTACAGATTACTCATGCTCATATGATGACGGTGACTGATCTCATAAGTCACTTGTGTGGAGACACGAAGGCGAATCTGTAGGTGCTCATTGGAGAATGAGTTCACTGAACTGATCCGACTAAATCGTTGGATGGTATTGTACCTCACTGTCAACCAGCTTGATTCTAGTGTCGCAGTTGCATGGATGGTCCTCGGACCTGAGACACCAAGGACACCTTGTCGGTGGACTTCTGTGCTTTGACCTTGGTCTACGAATCTCTAGGCACGGGATTCTAAAACGCCAAGGATTTGGTACAGCGGAATACCGTCGAAGGGAATTGTGTGTCAATAAGGAATCATTCGCTCTCGGTACTTAGAGAGAGAATACTTTAGGAAGGATGCGCGGAAGTCTCTGGCCAGGCCGGACGATAATATCGAGAAATGAGTTTTTCGATATTCATCAGCGGCATCCAATCCAAGTGAGTCGACCGGTTAGGGTTTGACAGCACGTCATACCCTGAGTTGACTCGAGAGCATTGTATGAATGAAGGATTATATCCACGCGGTAACTGTCGGCGAAAAGGTTCCAAGAGTGGGTTACTTAACCCCAATACTTTCCGGGTTAACGCGGTGTTGCTTGGCACCCAACGTGATCAGAGGCCCGGTCGAATTCGATGTACGACATCAATTCGATTGATTAATTAATTAATAAAGGGTTATTAATTGATTAATAAAGCCAGTGAGGAGTGACTGGGCTTGTTGGGCTATTAACTGGACTGGTACTTGGGCCTAGAGGGTCACACGCAAATGATTCTCAAGGCGATGGATAAATAAGTGGGTTTTATACAAACCAAGGGTTTTTATGAAAAGTTGCGCGGTTAGTATAAAACATAGCGAACGGGCTGAGCAGGCCAAGCTGCTGCTAACACTAGCCACCCCTCCTCAGTTTCTCTCTCTCTCTGACGTCCAGACAAATCCAGATCTGCTCCGCCGCTTCTCCGAATCCCGTTCGACGGGAAATCGTCCGCGCGTTGCGGCGATCGTTGTAGCGACCAACGAAAGTTTCATGGGCTACGAAGAACGAGGAACGTGAGGATATCCGTCGCGAGGAGGATCGCGTGGACTTCGCTAGAGGCTGGGCACTTGTGCGGCTTACGGTGTCGCACCGACGGAACCGAACGATTGCGGATTCGAATCTACACACGGTGAGAACTTCGATTATCCAATAATCGCTTTTTGATTTTCGAAACGGGAATGGATCGCTGTTTTAATATTTTATTTTCCGCTGCGTGAGCGATCCGGAGAAACCCAACAGTGGTATCAGACCCAGGTTCCACTGTTTCTCGTCCCGTTTCGATCTCTAAATTAATTTTTCATAAGTTATTCCATGCGTTTAATCCAATTCAAATGACGGAATAGTGTTCATAAGATGAACACAAATAATTATATTATTTTTCTGTGATTTTTCGGATTTTATTTGGGGTGTTATGGTGTTCTTCATGAGATGATGAACCGAGACTTTTCGGCGACTTCATACGAGCTTCCCAAGCGTTGGGACGGCCGGCCGAGATTCCGGATCCATAGAAGATAGTCACCACCATCCACCGGTCACCAAGATCGCCGTTGGAGTGCCCTTGGAGGTCTTTAAACTCGAGCCCAAAATCGGTGTTAAAACCCTGAAAAACCATTTTAAGGGGAGGATTTAGGGGCTCGGGCTGTAGCTTCGCGGGCACCGCCGGCAGCCCTGCCGGCGCCGGGAACGTCGCCGGCGCCGGGGCATCACCGGACGAGGCCGAGGGTGCCAGCCGCCGGCCGGCTGGTGGCCCTACTTCTTCCCGGCGCCGCCGTTAACCTGCTTGCAGGTTAGGGTTGCATCCGTCGGGTGGGAGAAAGGAGACGACCCGGTCGGACCGAGTGGAGTAGCTGGCGAACCGGGCTCAGCCAGGAGAGTCCTGGCTCGAGCCCAGGCCGAGCCAGGGTTCGAGCCTGGCTCGAGCCAGGCAATCCAAATGGGCAGGGCCCATTTCCTCCTTTAACCCCGTTAAATCCCCATATTGCCCATTTAAAATTTGGTTGAAATTTGATTTCAAATTTTGGAAATTCAAAATTGTTTTGAAAACTAAAATTATTATTCAATTCTTAATTTTAATGGGCAATAATGATTATGAATTATTTTATTAGCAAATGTTGTTAATATTTAAAGTTAGTTATTAATTTAAATGTTAAATTAATAATTAATTTTAAATGATTAATTTAAGAGTTAAATTAATGTGTATTAGTCAACTGGAATTGATTGTTAATTTAAATGTTAAATTAACAATTAATTTTAACTAACTAATTGAATGGTTTAATTGAAAGTTAGTTATTAATTTAAATTGATCTTAATTCATAGTTTAAAAGTTAAATTAATGATTAACATTAATAAACTGATCTAAAAGTTAGATTAGTTATAAATAATTAATTTGTGATAATTACTAGTTTAAGAGTTAAATTAGTTATTAACATTAATTAATTAATTAGTCTAAGAGTTAGATTAATAGTTAATAACTAATTAGAGTTAATTATTATTTTAAGTGTTAAATTAGTAATTAATTTTAATTTACTGATCTAAGAGTTGGATTAGTAATTAATCATTAATAGTCTAATTGTTAGATTATTAATATATTTTAATCTAATTGTTAGATTAATTATTAGAAATGTTATAATTTGCATGGAATAATCTGGAATTATTAATTTGGAGTGTGTGCGCATGTGATGTGTGTTTAGTGCTTTTAAATTTTGATTTAATTGCATGTTAAGTTAATAAAATGAGTTTTCGAAATTCAAATACCAATTTTGATTAGATCCCAGCTTTTTGAAAGCCAAAATTATATATTTTGAAAACTCTTTTATTTTAACCATGTGATGCGCTGAATCATGTGTAGGATGTTTAAAATACACCGTGGTCATGGATATGCACTTGTTTAATTGTTCATGTGATGAATGATGTGTTTGTGTGGATCGTAGATGAATGATGGATGTTTATTAATTGTTAATAAATAGAGATATGCGTATCTCTCCCTCTCTCATTTTATGATGTATTTCTACCTCCCTCACTCTTGTACTCGCCATAAGGCCTTCTTCAATTTACCTATAAATTCTAGAATTTATTGTAATATGATCGAGACAATCAAGGAGCGAGGACGATCTACAACTGCAACTAGGAAGGCGAAAAGATGAAGATCCTTTGCCTATATGTTTGCAGGTTTATCTAATGTAAATGTTATGTTAGATTGTGTGTGCGTTTGACTGTTGGCTCCAGTCAAACCCACTGTGCTATCCATGACCATACTAAAGACATGTATGTGATGCATTATTATTTTTTTATTATGAATCAAAGCAGGTATAGTATTTAGTAAATATATATTATATATTTATATACTATCACCTAAGATGAGACTAAACTAAATAAATAAAACTTTCATAACATATTCTAAGTCGTAACGCGAGTCATTGAGAATGCACCGCGTGGCTCTCCATCAATATGATTAATAGAACTTAATTCAGTGATGGCAGATACTATGTGTTTACCCGAGGTTTGCCATCGTCTGTTGAGAGGACTGTTAATCATGGCATTAGATGCCTTTGGATAAGAGTAGAGGGACGATATAGTTATCCACGTGTTTACCCAAGAACTATATTTCTACTCTACTCTGTCACGTATTGATGATAATGCTTAGACCGGGGATAGTGGTCTACTGTGTTTACCCGGGACCATTAAACCTAGGAGCCGAAGTACGATCGGATATTGCAAGGAGTTGCAATTATCATGAGAAGATTGCTCTGAGATAACAGTATGATACTATGTGTTTATCCGAGATCATGCTGCGATGCTTGGAGATTCTGATCTCTGCTAGGAGACAGTCGACGTCTCTCGTTCTGTGTACTTGAAAGTTATACAGTCCGACGAAAATTAGTGGGAGTTAAAACTTAAACAAAAGTCCATATCTTGTTTTATTTTTAATAATTGAACTTCTGCTATAAAGGATATTACACATCTCCTATAGGGAATTATGTCGTCGAATAACCCACTCCGTGGCATACTTGATGTCAAACGTTTGACTAGCCTGTACTACTCGGATTGGTTCAGAAACTTGAAGAATGTCTTTAGATCTAAGCACATTGACTTTGTCCCTGGAGCTGATCATCTTGCTGAATCGGCATGAGATGCCCCTGAAGCAGAGATGATAGCTAACGATAAAAGATCGAAGGACAAAGGCAAAAGAGTAGTAAAGGGTGACAACTTCTACTATAAACAGTATGGTCACTGGAAGAGGAACTGCAAGGAGTTCCTTAACGATAAAGCTCATACAAAGGTGAAGCTGTCTGAAGCTTCAGATATCTATATGATAGATATCAACTTGTCAGTAAGAGATTCCACATCTTGGGCATTAGATACCGGATGTGCTTCTCATATCTGCCATGATGTGCAGATGCTGACAAGTAAGCGCAAGCTGAGACAAGGCGATGTGGAATTGAGGTTAGGAAACGGCGCAAAAGTTGCGGCGATTACTGTTGAGACAGCAAACCTCAGGCTTCCATCAGGAGACGCCTTACTATTAGAAGATTGTTATTATATTCCTAGTATAATAAACAACATCATATCAGTATTTTGTTTGGACAAGATAGGATATAGGTTGACCATTGAAAATAGAAGTTGTTCGATTTATTATGGTAATAAATCAATAACTTCAGCATCTTTAGTCAACGGTCTATATCTGTTAGATGTTTCCTATTACAATCTTCAAATTGATAATGCTCTTAAGAAGAGAAAGAATTGTGTGAACCAGGCCTACATGTGGCATTGAAGACTTGGACACATTGGCGAAAGCAAGTTGCAAAAGTTGCACAAGCATGGTTACTTAACTTCATTCGATTATGAATCGTTTGCAGTATGTGAATCCTACATTATGGGAAAGATAGCAAAATCTCCATTTACTGGACATGGAGAACGTGCCAAGGACATTCTGGAACTAATACATTCGGATGTATGTGGTCCCATGTCCACCCAAGCCAAATGTGGCTTTTCATACTTCATCACGTTCACCGATGACTTCTCAAGATTCGGCTATGTATACTTAATGAAGTACAAGTCGGAAGCATTTGAGAAGTTCAAAGAGTTCAAGAATGAGGTAGATAAGTAATTAGGAAAGAGCATTAAAGCTCTTCGATTAGATCGAGGAGGAGAATACTTGAGTACTAATTTCACACAATTCTTAAAGGATAATGGTATCCTTTCTCAGCTGACCCCTCCATATACACCACAGATGAATGGTGTATCAGAAAGGAGGAATCGCACCTTGTTGGATATGGTGCGATTTATGATAAGCTTTTCGGGATTACCAGTGTCCCTCTGGGGATATGCTCTAGAGTCAGCAGCATATCTACTGAACAGAGTACCCAGCAAGTCTGTGGCCTCTACTCCATATGAGATATGAAAAGGCAGGAAACCAGAATTTAAACATGTTAAAGTTTGGGGTTGTCCTGCTCATGTAAAGAGGCATGATCCATACAAGCTGGAATCACGAACTGATAAATGCAGTTTTTTGGAATATCCAAAGGAAACCTTTGGATACTATTTTTACCATCCTGGTGAACAAAAGGTGTTTGTCGCTAGGAAAGTTATCTTCCTGGAAGAGGAATACCTTCTTCAGGAGGACAGTGGAAGTAAAATAGTACTGGAAGAGGTTCCAGATCCCCAAATAGCTGCATTATCATCAGATCAGATATCAGTTCCTGAATATGTTCAGGTACATACAGATGAGCCTCGTAGATCTGGTAGAGTACCTAGACTGCCAGAACGATATGTGGGACATATCGCTGAAGGTGAGTCTAAGGTAGAATATAATGAGGATGATGATCCTAAAACCTACCAGGAGGCCATAGAAGGCCCAGAAGCCGGGAAATGGCAAGAAGCCATGAACTCAGAAATCCAGTCCATGTACACCATCCAAGTTTGGAACTTGGAGGACTTACCCGAGGGTATTATACCCATCGGTTGCAAGTGGATCTTTAAGAGAAAGATCGGTGCTGATGGACAGATCAATACTTATAAGGCAAGGTTGGTGGCAAAGGGATATCGTCAAAGGCAAGGAATTGACTATGACGAGACTTTCTCACCAGTTGCCATGATAAAGTCGATCAGAGTTCTACTCGCCATTGCTGCACATTTTGATTATGAAATCTGGCAGATGGATGTGAAGACTGTCTTCCTCAATGGTAACCTTGAGGAAGAGGTGTATATGATACAACAAGAAGGTTTCACATCCAAAGAATCTCCAGATAAAGTATGCAAGCTTCAGAAGTCCATTTATGGACTGAAGTAGGCTTCCCGGAGCGGGAACATAAGATTTGACGAGGCTGTCAAGTCTTATGACTTTATTAAGAATGAAGATGAGCCTTGTGTGTACAAGAAGACCGGTGGGAGTGCAGTCACTTTTCTAGTTCTTTACGTAGATGACATACTACTCATTGGGAATGATGTAGCTATGATGTCATCAGTAAAGATCTGGCTATCGAAAAACTTCTCCATGAAGGATTTGGGAGAAGCATCCTACGTATTGGGAATACGGATCTATAGAGATAGATCATAGAGGATGCTTGGAATGACCCAATCCTTGTACATAGATACCATAGTCAAAAGGTTTGGCA
The DNA here is from genome assembly GCA_030544215.1 of Zantedeschia hybrid cultivar. Taxonomy (NCBI): domain Eukaryota; kingdom Viridiplantae; phylum Streptophyta; class Magnoliopsida; order Alismatales; family Araceae; genus Zantedeschia; species Zantedeschia hybrid cultivar. The sequence goes on along the minus strand of JARZZO010000013.1, from coordinate 3,486,549 downwards.
TGAAAAAATTCCAAGAGAGGTCTCATACCGATGAGACATGGGATTAGTCTCTCAAAGGAGCAGTGTCCTAAGACTGCTGATGAGAGGGCATTCATGGATAGAATACCCTATGCCTTTGCCATAGGATCTATCATGTATGTCATGCTATGTACACGGCCTGATGTTGTATTTGCTCTAAGTGTTACGAGCAGATTTCAGGCTGATCCAAGCGAAGAACACTGGTAGGCAATAAAATGTATTCTTAAGTACTTGAGAAGAACTAAGGATATGTTTTTTGTCTATGGAGGAGGTGACTTGAAACTGCAAGACTTTACTGACTTGAGTTTCCAGTCAGATCCAGATGATAGCAAGTCTAAATCTGGATTTGTGTTTACATTAAAGGGAGGCGCAGTGTGCTGGAAGAGTTCCAAGCAAGTAACCAATGCAGATTCGACGACTGAAGCTAAGTACATCGATGCAGCTGAAGCTTTCAAGGAAATAGTGTGGTTGAAGAAGTTCATCACCGACCTTGACATAGTTCCCGGTATCCTTGATCATGTTCCGCTGTTGTGCGACAACAATGGGACTATTGCACAAGTGAAAGAGCCGTGGTCTCATCAGAAATCGAAAGATGTTCTGAGGCGCTTTCATCTTATCCAGAGGAGATGTAGTAGTGGAAAGAGTTCCATACGTCGACAATATAGTAGATCCACTGACAAAGTCGTTGGCTCAAATTGTGTTTGAGCGTCACCCAGAGTCTATAGGCTTATTGTATAAAGGTGATTGACTTTAGTCCAAGTGGGAAATTGTTAGTTTTAGGTGGCCTACAAGCCAATATAACTATGTAAATCTCGTTCATTTATTAATATAATGGCATAATATTCATTATATGTAAATCGCATTAATTATCGTTTCATAATGAAGTCCGTGAATATGTGCTATAGTGATCAGATTATGATGAGATCATACTAATGAGACTGATCACTTAAACACACATATTCTTAATTGTTCATAGTCGGAGGATATCCGAGAAGGACATCGGATATCCGGTTAGACTAGTACAGATTACTCCTGCTCATATGATGAGGGTGACTGATCTCATAAGTCACTTGTGTGGAGACACTAATGCGAATCTGTAGGTGCTCATTGGAGAATGAGTTCACTGAACTGATCCGACTGAATCGCTGGATGGTATTGTACCTCACTGTCAACCGGCTTGATTCTATTGTCGCAGTTGCGTGGATGGTTCTCGGACCTGAGACACCAAGGACACCTTTGATGGATATAGGTGTCCTCTAAGCCAATCACAAGGCACCTATTTCAATCTGGTTCACTAATAAATGGCATAAATTCATTATGTAGATTGGCATATTTATAATTGCGCATAATGAAGTCCATGAATATGTGCAATAGTCATCAGATTATGATGAGATCATAATAATGAGACTGATGACTTATAAACACATATTCTCAATTGTTCCTAGTCGTAGGATGTTTGAGAAGGATATCAAACATCCGGTTAGACTAGTACAGGTTATTCCAGCTCATTTGATAAGGGTGACTGATCTCGTTAGTTACTAGTGTGGAGACACAATGGTAAACCTGTAGGTGCTCGTTGGGGAATGAGTTCACTGAACTGATCCGACATGAATCGTCGAATGGTAATTTACCTGACTGTCGATCGGCTTGATTCATCGTCACAGTGGCGTGGTTGATCCTTGGACTTGAGACACCAAAGACACCTTGTCGGTGGACTTCTGGACTTTGACCTTGACCTGAATCCCTATCCATGGGATCTCTAATAGTCAAGGATCGGGTCCAGCGGAAGACCTTCGAAGGTGATTGTGTGTTCAATAAAGGATCGTTCGCTCTCAGGTAACTGGAGAGAGAATGCTCTAGAGTAGATCCGCAGGAGTCTCTGGCCAGAGCAGAAACAATATCAGAAAAGTGGTTTTCGGATATTGTAAATCAAAGTCAGATTCAAGTGAGTTGACCATCTAGGGTTTGACAGTTGACCATACCCTAGGTTAACTCGAGAGCATTGTGCGAACGAAGGATTATAGCCACGTGGTAACTGTGGACGGACAGGTTCCCTGCGTGGGTTGCTGAACCCCATTACCTTCCGGGATCATGCGGTGTTGCTTGGCACCCAACTTGATCAGCAGTCCGACCGAATTCACATGCGATGTGAATTCAATTGAGTAATTAGTTAATATAGAGATATTAATTAATTACAATAAGTCAATAACTAGTTATTGGACTTAACGGGCTGAAAACCGGACTGGTAAATGGGCCTAGAGGGTCACACGCAATAAGATTCTCAGTCGGTGGTACATAAGTTGGATTTATATTAACCCGGGGACTTTTGTGAAAAGTCGCGCCGACTTAATATATATACATGTTGTTGAGAAACCCTGGGCCAAGCTCCGGGATTTCCCTTGCTCGCCATCATCCCTCCCTTTCTCTCTCCTCCTCTGGGCGTCCCGTTCGAGGCGCCGAGACAGTTTCCGTGTTCGCTGCGCGTGATTCCCGAAAGTCCGGAATTCCCGTCGGCGGGATTTCAGCAATCGTTGCGGCGACGGATGTTCAGCGAGTGAGCTGAAACAGACGAGGGATCGAGGACGAACCACCGCGGAGGATCGCGTGGATACCGCTGGAGGCCGGACGCTTGTGCGGCTTGCGGCATCGCCTCAACGGAACCGAAACGGAAGTGGATTCGAATCCGCGCACGGTAATCAGATTCCAAACCGGTTTTTTGGTTTGCGTTTTTCATTCCGAATCTGATCAGCGGGCATCGGGCGGGTTTATTTTTTGTTCTTCGTTTCCACTGCGTTCTTCGCGTCCTGCCCAGATCCCAACAGTGGTATTAGAGCCAGGTTCCGCTCTGATCCGCTCCGGAACGATAAAATTATTATTCTAAATTATTTCATGCATAAATTCATTTTTCCTCATAGATATTGTTCATGGAATGAACTTAGAATATCGAATTTAATTTTTCTGTGCGAAAAACGAAATTTTTTGAGGGTTTCATCGCGTTCATCATGGTGATGAAGAACTGGATTTGTGGGCTTCAAAAGGAGATTAATAATGGTTGGACCATCTCTGTGGGTTTTCTGGTATGACCAGCTACACCTCACCATCCCCGAAAAAATTCTATGGCGGCCGGTGGAGCTTTTCTTCACATAATTTTCAAAAGTTGAAAAGGGATTGAGGAAAAGCTGAAATCTGCGAAACTGCACAAATCTTCAACTTTGGAGGTTCACCGACGGCGAAGGAGTCGCCGGAAGGCCACCACCGGCGGGGGGAATGGAAGGGGTAACATCCCTCTGCAATTTCCGGCCACCCTCGCAGCCGGCGGCGGCGGCGGCGCCGCCCAAAACTGGCTGCAAACAGGGTCGAAAAACCCTTAACAGGCCGGCCAAACCAGGCCCTGTGCGCCTGGACCGGCCGGTCCCGCGCCAGGCGCCTGGATAGGCACTGCCCGGCCCGGCCCGGCCTGCCCGGGCGGCCCAGGCGCTGGACCTGGCTGGGCCAGGTCGCGCCTGGGTCCAGGCCCCTTGGCCCGAGCCAGGTTCAACCTGGTTCGGCCCTGGTGGCCCTTGGCCCAAACCCACTCAGCCCATTAACCCCTTAATCCCTTAAAACCCCTATAACCCTTATTGATAATTTTAAATCCCCACCCATTTAAATTTTAAAACATGATTATTTAATGTTTAAATATATTTTAAATTTAAATATGTTATTTACAGTTAAATGGGTTAATTAAGATATGATCTTGATAAAGAGGGGATTTTAAATTATGATGTGATCCTTATTATTGATTAACAAGTGTTGTTAATTAATTTAATTAAAGGGGTTATTGTTAAGATTTGATATAATTTGAAAATTGCTTTTAAATAAGTGATTTATAGGGGTTTATGATTTAAGATTTGATCTTAAATAAAGGAGACTTAATTATTTAAGATGTGATCTTAATTTAATTAACAACTGTTGTTAATTTAATGTATTTGATATTTGATCTTAAATTAAGGGGATTTTAATTTAGATTTGATCTCAATGTTTAATTGACAAGTGTTGTTAATTAATAATTAAGATATGATCTTAATGTTAATTCTCTTTTAACTAATAGATTAATGGTCTTAATTAAGATATGATCTTAATTCATCATTAACAACTATTGTTAATTTATATTTAAGATGTGATCTTAAGTTAATATTAACATGTGTTGTTAATTAATTGTTAAGTTATGACCTTAATATTAAATAACAAATGTTGTTATTTGCTCTTAGATAAGTGATTAGATTAATATTTATAATTTCTTAGCAATTGTTGTTAGGAAATTATTTTAATAATTTAGAGACGTTTAATAATGGTTGTTAAGTGATTAATTAACTTTTTATAATTGTTATAATTAAGTTAATTAGTTCTTGAGTAATAAACCTTAATAAATGTTATTAAGGACTAATTAAATCTTAATAATAGTTATTAAGATGATTAATTAGTTTACTCGAGTATCTCTTAATTATTGGTTTTAATGATCTAATCTACTTGAAAATTAATCTTTTAATAAATGTTATTAAGAGATTAATTAAGTCTAAGATATTAGACTAATTTTAATTAGAAATGTTCTAATTATTATTTCTTAATAAATGTTATTGAGAAATATGATTTAATTAAGGGGTTTTTAACAAGGAGTTGTTAAGGAGTTAATAATTGGAATTATTAATTCTTTTATAAGTGTTATTTAGGAATTTTTAATTCTATCTAATTGTTAGATTGTTTCGCATTAATAATTGTTATTAATGTGATTCAAAATTAATCTAAGTGTTAGATTAATTAATTTAGAAATGTTTTAAATTTTGCATGGAATATTTTAGAATTTTAATTTTAGCTTTGTGTGCGCTTGTTGATGTGTTTAATGCTTTAAATTGGGTTTATTGCATGTTAGAAAATAAGATTTTCGAAAATTCAAATTATCTAATTTTGATTAGAACCCAGGTTTTAAGAAAGTCAAAATTATTATATTTTCAAAATTTTAGCCTTCATGTGATATGCTTTATCATGTGTGGATGGTTAAAATTTGTGGTGGTCATGGACATGCACTTAGTTAAATTTCATATCATGTGATGGTGTGTGATTTTGTAGATTGTTATGGAATGTGAATGTTTATTAATTAAGTGTTAATTAATGAGGCTTGTGTGGCTCCCTCTCTCCATTCCATTGTAATTCTATCTCCCTCTGTTATTGTACTCGGCCATAAGGCTTTCTCGTCCAATTTATTTGTATTTGAAATTATTTCAAAATATATAATATTTGTATTTGATCGCGCCGACCGAGGAAAGGTGAGGATGATCCACAAATGCAACTAGGAAGGCGACAGGAGATAAGATCACCAGTGGCTATGCGTTTGCATATTTAGATTATATAACTGTTATATAGTTTTGGTGATTAATTGTTTGGCTCCAGTTAATCACCGTGCTGTCCATGACCACATAATGAACATGTATGGATGATGCATGCTTTTAGTTATTGATTATGAATCGATTGCTAATATCTAGGTATAGTTAAATATATTCGATATATTTATAAACTATCACCTAGGATGAGACCGACTTAACATAAACAAAACCTTCAACATAAAGTCTAAGCCGGAGCGCGAGTCATTGAGAATATACCGCGTGGCTCTCCATCAATATAGTTCTTAGAACTTGATTCAGTGATGACAGTTTCTACGTGTTTATCCGAGATCTGCCACCATCTGATGAAAGGACTATTAACTATGGCATTATGATGCCTTGAGATTGGAATAGAGGAACGGTGTAGCTATCCTTGCGTTTACCCGGGAGGTGCATTCTTACTCTACTCTGTCGCGTATTGATGGTAAAGCATAGACCAGGTATAATGGTCTACTGTGTTTACCCGGGACCATTAAAGACCTGGGAGCCGAAATAAGATTGGATATTGCAAGGAGTTGCAATTACCATGAGATGGTTGCTCTAAGATAATGGTATGATACTATGTGTTTACCCGAGGTCATATTGTGATTTTTGGAGATTCTGATCCTCACTAGAAGACCGTCGGAGTCTTCCGTTCTGTATACCTGAAGGTTATACAGTCCGTCGAAAAATAGTATGAAATATTTCAAGATAAAAGACCATAATTGAATTATCAGAACTATCTGCTTAAATCACGTTATTTCTTTCGATTCACTTAAATGTTGTCTATTCAAGAAGTTGGCATATTGGATGCCAATACTTCTCATAATCAGACTGACTAGAAAAATTCTGAAGAATGTCTTCAGGGCCAAGTGAAAGTCACTGTCCTAATCAGATATCATGAATCCTCTTACTTAGATAGACCAAGGTGAAGAGGTACTCATGGTATGTCTTATTGAAAGGCAATGATAGTCATGAAATCTCTTATTTGGATAGACTAAGATGAAAAGACATTCATGATATGCCTTTGAGAAAGACAAGTGGTAAGATTTTAAACGATCGAATCCACACCTGAAAGGATAAAGAAAAGTCAGCTGAGATAGAGAAGTAGCAGTTCTCCCACTGCAACCAATATAAGGATACTGGTAAAGGCAAAACGAATGTGGAACTTGAAAGAAGTTTCATATATTCTTATTATCAACTTTTGCATGTCTATTGGAGAATTAGCGTATCCAATATGAGATATTGGAAATGATTCCCAGAGCTGCGATAGTGTGCAAACTTAGACAAGCAAAAGAAAATCGAGAAAATGTAAGTGTTGAGTTAGACTCAACTATTGTTCATGATATTCATAGATTAATGTTAGACAGTAAATCTTTGTATATCTATAGGAGTCAAATATAAAACTAAATAATTGTTATTTAGTTGCATAAGAAAGCAAGAATAACATTGATTGAAAAGAATAATAGTTGTTCAAATCAGTCAATGCACTATAGATTCTTGAAGTGACATTTCATGTGATGAATGTTCACTAGTCTCCTATAAAAATGAATTGTGTGAATCCTGATTTTCTACGGTATTGTACATAGGGTTGTACAATAAGAAATTATTGATGCTGATACATATTAATGTAAACAACTCAAAGGCCAAAAGATAATCACTACTGTTGACTTACCTTATAGTTTACTCTTAGAATGATTCGACTGTATGTACTTATTGAAGTACAAGTCGAATGCATCTAAGAGATTAAGGTATAAGATCAATATGAAGTATTAGAATTTTTGATTTGATCAAAGAAACTAATACTTAGGTATATGATTCACATAAATCATTAAGAGGATAATTGTATCATCGCTCGATTGATCCTCATTGTGCATCATAGCAATATGATAGAATGAGGAATTGCACCTTATTAAGATAGGATGCAATGCATAATAAGATTTGCCTAATTCTTATCTTTTTTGAACATGAGTATGAACATTAGATGTCCATGCTTTAAAGATGGTTCCAAATTAGTCAGTGTGTGTCCATATAAGATATGGAAACCAAATAATTCATATGAGATGTGAATTATGAACAAACCTGATTTAAAAGTCAGGTATTACCGTGATGTGAATTTGTGAATGTCTAAAGAGTTTGGACATTACATTTATTGGCTAGGCGATAATGAAATAATTATCGTCCTAAAAGTTGGCTTCTGTGAAGAGGAATATCTCCTCAAAGAAGACAGTAAGAGCTGATAAAACTAGAAGACGTTCTAGATTCACAAGTTAACATAAGATTATTTGGTAATCTTTAATTGTTTGGAACTACTCATAACACACATCAGAGAACTTCATAGATTTTTTAGATTCTCTTAGTGACTAAAAGGATATGTTTGACATATCTAATTTAGCAAGATGAGAGGAGCTCAAAATAGATTATGATCTAAAATCTATGATAATGATGCTCTCTGTCATTACAACTTTGAGATTGATAAGTTTATTAGAATTCTACTTGTCAATACTGCCTATCATGAGATGATGACAGTTAGATATTAAAAGCGTCCACTCAATGTGATTGAGGTAAAGATGTATATGATACACCTTTAAAGCTTTTAGAATGTCCAGGAAGCGAGTTATGATTTCAAAATTATTTTGAATCAAACTGAAGCTTCCTAAGTTGTAATAAAAGTTTTGACTTAACGGTCAAATATTATGTGATCGTTAAGAATGATCACGAATTGTGTGTTCAGAAAGGACAGTGGGAGCACGGTCGCTTTAGTAATGCTTTATGATAATAACATCAAAGTCATTAAGAATAACTTCAAGATGTTACTATTAGTGAAAGCATTATTAACCATATTTTCCTCCATAATAAGTTTAGTTATAATATCCCACGTATTGGAAATACAAATCTATTAAGATAGGCTGGTGGGAATATTATATTGACCTGTATGTTAAGATGTTTGGCATAAATTTCATAACAAATCTCAATTGTTGAGATATGGAATTTATTCTTTTAAAGAAAAGGTTCCTTAAAGGATACAAGAGTGAAATGCATCATTAAGCGCTTGAGAAGTGCTAAAGATGCATTTACGTATATGGAGAGGATGATTTGAAACTATAAGGTCACACTGACTCAAATTTCAAGTCAAATAATGGATTCAACTTTCTAGTAGAAAGGAATGGATCGGAAGAGTTCAAATCTAGAACTCGATATTAAGGAGACGACATAATCAAGTGATACTGTTATTAGAATAGTATCGATGAAAATGTTCATCCCTGAACTAGATGTAGTTCTAAAAGGTCTCTGATAAAATCTCGTTGTTGTAGGACAACAATGGGAGCGATCAATTATGTGATCGAGCCATAGTCTCTTCAGAAGTTATAGAACATTCTGAGGCTCTTTCACAGGTTCAGAGATAAAGGATTAAGAGGAAATAACGTAATGGAAAATATTCCATCTATAGATAATTTAGCAGATCCCTGACCAAGTCGTAGTCACAGACTTTCTGTGAGCATCACCTAGATTTAATGGAGATAAAATGCGAAAGTGATTGGCTTGAGTCCAAGTAGGAGATTGATGGATATAGGCGTCCTCTAAGCCAATCATAAGGCACCTATTTCAATTTGGTTCACTAATAAATGGCATTAAATTCATTATGTAGATTGACATATTTATAATTGCGCATAATGAAGTCTATGAATATGTGCAATAGTCATCAGATTATGATGAGATCATAATAATGAGACTGTTGACTTATAAACACATATTCTCAATTGTTCCTAGTCGTAAGATGTTTGAGAAGGACATCAAACATCCGGTTAGACTAGTACAGGTTATTCCAGCTCATTTGATGAGGGTGATGTTGGGTTTTCTCGTTTTCTCCGGATCGCTCACGCAGCGGAAAACAAAATATTTACAGCGATCCGTTCCCGTTTCGGAATCTAAAATACGATAATCGGATTATCGAAGTTCTCATCGTGCGCGGATTCGAATCCGCAGCCGTTCGGTTCCGTCGGTGCGACACCGCAAGCCGCGCAAGCGCCCGGCCTCTAGCGAAGTCCACGCGATCCTCCCCGCGACGGATATCCTCGAGTTCCTCGTTCTTCGCAGCACACGAAGCCTCCGCCGTTCGCCGCAACAATCGCCGCAGTGCACGGACGATTTCCCATCGAACGGGATTCGGAGAAGCGGCGGAGCGGATCTGGATCTGCCTGGACGCCAGAGGAAGACAGAAACTGAGGAGGGGCGGCTAGGGTTAGCAGCAGCTTGGCCTGCTCAGCCCGTTCGCTATGTTTTATACTAACCACGCAGTTTTTCATAAAAACCCCCGATTTGTATAAAACCCACTTATTTATCTATCGCCTTGAAAATCATTTGCGTGTGACCCTTTAGGCCCAAGTACCTGTCCAGTTAATGGCCCAACAAGCACAGTGACTCCTCACTGGCTTTTTTAATTAATTAATAATCCTTTATTAGTCAATTAATCAATCGAATTGATGTCGCACATCGAATTCGACCGGGCCTTCGATCACGTTGGGTGCCAAGCAACACCGCGTGAACCCAGAAGGTATTTGGGGTTAAGTAACCCACTCTTAGAACCTTTCCGCCGACAATTACCGCGTGGATATAATCCTTCATTCGTACAATGCTCTCGAGTCAACTCAGGGCATGGCGAGCTGTCAAACCCTAGCCGGTCGACTGACTTGGATTGGATGCCGCTAATGAATATTGGAAAACTCCTTTTCTAATATTATCGTCCGCACTGGCCAGGGACTTTTGCGCATCCTTCCTAGAGCATTCTCTCTCTAAGTACCGAGAGCGAATGATTCCTTATTGACACACAATTCCCTTCGACGGTATTCCGCTGTACCCAATCCTTGGCGTATTAGAATCCCGTGGCTAGAGATTCGTAAACCAAGGTCAAAGCACAGAAGTCCACCGCCAAGGTGTCCTTGGTGTCTCAGGTCCGAGGACCATCCACGTAACTACGACAATAGAATCAAGCTGGTTGACAGTGAGGTACAATACCATCCAGCGATTCAGTCGGATCAGTTCAGTGAACTCATTCTCCAATGAACACCTACAGATTCGCCTTAGTGTCTCCACACAAGTGACTTATGAGATCAGTCACCCTCATCATATGAGCAGGAGTAATTTGTACTAGTCTAACCGGATATCCGATGTCCTTCTCGGATATCCTCCGACTAGGAACGATTAAGAATATGTGTGTTTAAGTGATCAGTCTCATTAGTATGATCTCATCATAATCTGATCACCATAGCACATATTCACGGACTTCATTATGAAACGATAATTAAAGCGATTTACACATAACGAATATTATGCCTTTATATTAATAAATGAACGAGATTTACATTGTTAGATTGGCTTGTAGGCCACCTTAAACTAACAATCTCCCACTTGGACTAAAGCCAATCACCTTTATACAATAAGCCTATAGACTCTAGGTGACGCTCAAACACAATTTGAGCCAACGGCTTCGTCAGTGGATATGCTACATTGTCGACGGATGGAACTCTTTCCACTACTAAATCTCCTCTGGATAATTTGAAAGTGCCTCAGAATATCTTTCGATTTCTGATGAGACCACGGCTCTTTCACTTGTGCAATAGTCCCATTGTTGTCGCACAACAGCGGAACATGATCAAGGATACCGGGAACTATGTCAAGGTCGGTGATGAACATCTTCAACCACACTAATTCCTTGGTGGCTTCAGCTGCAGCGATGTACTCAGCTTCAGTCGTCGAATCTGCAGTGGTTACTTGCTTGGAACTCTTCCAGCACACTGCCCCTCCGTTCAAAGTAAACACGAATCCAGATGTAGACTTGCTATCATCTGGATCTGACTGGAAACTCTAGTCAGTAAAGCCTCGCAGTTTCAAGTCACCTCCTCCATAGAAAAAGAAACATATCCTTAGTTCTTCTCAAGTACTTAAGGATACATTTTACTGTCTTTCAGTGCTCTTCGCCTGGATCAGCCTGAAATCTGCTCGTAACACTTAGAGCAAATGCAACATCAGGCCGTGTACATAGCATAGCATACATGATAGATCCTATGGCAGAGACATAAGGTATTCTATCCATGAATGCCCTCTCATCAGGAGTCTTAGGAGACTGCTCCTTTGAGAGATTAATTCCATGTCTCATCGGTATGAGACCTTTCTTGGAATTTTCCATGCCAAACCTTTTGACTATGGTATCTATGTACAAGGATTGGGTCATTCCAAGCATCCTCTATGATCTATCTCTATAGATCCGTATTCCCAATACGTAGGATGCTTCTCCCAAATCCTTCATGGAGAAGTTTTTCGACAGCCAGATCTTTACTGATGACATCATAGCTACAGCATTCCTAATGAGTAGTATGTCATATACGTAAAGAACTTAAAAATGACTGCACTCCCACTGGTCTTCTTGTACACACAAGGCTCATCTTCATTCTTAATGAAGTCATAAGACTTGACAGCCTCGTCAATCTCATGTTCCAGCTCCGGGAAACCTGCTTCAGTCCATAAATGGACTTCTGAAGCTTGCACACTTTATCTGGAGATTCTTTGGATGTGAAACCTTCTGGTTGTATCATATACACCTCTTCCTCAAGGTTACCATTGAGGAAGACAGTCTTCACATCCATCTGCCAGATTTCATAATCAAAATGTGCAGCAATGGCGAGCAGAACTCTAATCGACTTTATCATGACAACTAGTGAGAAAGTCTCGTCATGGTCAATTCCTTGCCTTTGACGATAACCCTTTGCCACCAACCTTTCCTTATAAGTGTCGATCCGTCCATCAGCACCGATCTTTCTCTTAAAGATCCACTTGCAACCGATGGGTACAATACTCTCGGGCAAGTCTTCCAAGTTCCAAACTTGGTTGGTGTACATTGACTGGATTTCTGAGTTCATGGCTTCTCGCCATTTCCCGGCTTCTGGGCTTTCTATGGCCTCCTGGTAGGTTTTAGGATCATCTTCATTATATTGTACCTTAGACTCACCTTCTATGATATGTCCCACATGTTGTTCGGGTAGTCTAGGTACTCTACTAGATCTACGAGGCTCATCTGTGTGTACCTGAACAGATTCAGGAACTGATATCTCATCTGATGATAATGCAGCTGTTTGGGGATCTGGAACCTCTCCCAGTACTATTTTACTCCCACTGTTCTCCTGGATAAGATATTCCTCTTCCAGGAAAACAGCTTTCCAGACGACAAACGCTTTTTGTTCATCAGGATGGTAAAAATAGTATCCAAAGGTTTCCTTTGGATATCCCACAAACCTGTATTTATCAGTTCGTGGTTCCAGCTTGTCTGGATCATGCCTCTTTACATGAGTAGGACAACCCCAGACTTTAACATGTTTAAATTCTGGTTTCCTGCCTTTCCATATCCCATATGGAGTAGAGGCCACAGACTTGGTGGGTACTCTGTTCAGTAGGTATGCTGCTGACTCTAGAGCATACCCCCAGAGGGACACTGGTAATCATGAAAAGCTCATCATGGATCGCACCATGTCCAACAAGGTGCGATTCCTCCTTTCTGATACACCATTCATCTGTGGTGTATATGGAGGGGTCAGCTGAGAAAGGATATCATTATCCTTTAAGAATTGTGTGAAATTAGTACTCAAGTATTCTCCTCATCGATCTGATCGAAGAGCTTTAATACTCTTTCCTAACTGCTTCTCCACCTCATTCTTGAACTCCTTGAACTTCTCAAATGCTTCCGACTTGTACTTCATTAAGTACGCATAGCCGAATCTTGAGAAGTCATCGGTGAACGTGATGAAGTAGGAAAAACCACCTTTGGCTTGGGTGGACATTGGACCACATAAATACGAATGTATTAGTTCCAGAATGTCCTTGGCACGTTCTCCATGTCCACTAAATGGAGATTTTGCCATCTTTCCCATAAGGCAGGATTCGCATGTTGCAAACGATTCATAATCGAATGCAGTTAAATAACCATGCTTATGCAACTTTTGCAACCTACTTTCGCCATTGTGCCCAAGTCTACAATGCCACATGTAGGCCTGGTTCACATAATTCTTGCTCTTCTTAAGAGCATTATCAATCTGAAGATTGTAGTAAGAAACATCTAATAGATATTGACCGTTGACTAAAGATGCTGAAGCTATTGATTTATTACCATAATAAATCGAACAACTTCTATTCTCAATAGTCAACCTATCTCCTATCTTGTCCAAACAAGATATTGATATGATGTTCTTTATTATGCTAGGAACATAATAACAATCTTCTAATAGTAAGGTGTCTCCCGATGGAAGCTTGAGGTTTGCTGTCTCAACAGCAATCACCGCAACTTTTGCGTCGTTTCCTAGCCTCAATTCCACCTCACCTTGTCTCAACTTGCACTTACTTGTCAGCATCTGCACATCATGGCAGATATGAGAAGCACATCCGGTATCTAATACCTACGATGTGGAATCTCTAACTGATAAGTTGATATCTATCATATAGATATTTGAAGCTTCAAACAGCTTCACTCTTCCATGAGCTTTATCGTGAAGGAACTCCTTGCCGTTCCTTTTCCAGTGACCATACTGCTTATAGTATAAGCAGTCACCCTTCACTACTCTTTTACCTTTGTCCTTCGATCCTTTATCGTTAGCTGTCATTCCTGCTTCAGGGGCATCCAATGCCGGTTTAGCAAGAGGATCAGCTCCAGGGACAAAGTTATTGTGTTCATATCTGAAGACATTCTTCAGGTTTCTGAACCAATCCGAGTAGATCAGGTAAGTCAAAAGGGCATCAAGTATGCCACGGAGTGGGTTATTCGACAACATAATTCCCTACAGGAGATAAGTAAAATCTATTTAGCAAATGTTCAATTATTAAAGTTTAAAACAAGACATGGTCTTTTGTTCAAGTTTAACTCCTACTAATTTTCGACGGACTGTATAACCCTCAGTTATACAGAATGGGAGACGCCGACAATCTCCTAGTGGGGATCAGAATCTCAATGACTTGCACTACAGCCTTGTGGATAGCACAACAAACTGTAATACAATCAGAGAGCACCCAACTCATGGGACTTGCAAGTCCTTGCAATATCTGATCATTGCTTCGGTCCCCAGAGATTTAATGGCCTTGTGGATAGCACAACAAACCACTAATTCTGGTCTAAGCTAACCATCACTATGCGACGAGCATAGATTTGCATGCAGCCCTTGTGGATAGCACAACAAAGCTACATGGTTCCTCTACCCCGATCTATAGGCATCTAATGCCATAGCCACAGTTTCTCCTCCCAATTAAGTAGGCCTTGTGGATAGCACAACAAACCTGCCTAAAGTGATTCGAATCCTATGACTATAACGATGGTGGACCACGCGGTAAGTTCTTAACTACTCGCGTTACGGCTTAGAGTTTATCTGAGGGTATTTAGATAACTTTTATTTTGGTCTCTCCTGTACGTGCTGAAAATTTGCTCGTGTGATTAATGTGAAAAACTATGTTGTTTAAGGTAAATTAACCTATTAAAAAAAATGCAACTAAGGTGCTGTGATCGCCAGAAACTTTTAACTAAAAAGCTTCAAAAGAGTTTGATCGCCTACCTGTTTAAACGCGGAAGAATGAATCCTTGGTTCCCCTCCTTCAGCCGGCTGAAGAAAGAGAGCCTCTTTGTTCTTTCGTTCTTGCTGTTGAATGTTGAGGATCGTCCAGAAATTCTCCTGGCTTCGTGCTTGATTTCCCTCTTTTTGATTTCTTGTTGTTGTTGTTGAATGCAGCAGAGACAGAGAAACAGAAAAATAAAGAAGAAATAGTAATGAGAATCTAAATAGAAATATCAAAGCTAACTATGATTATAAACATGTTTAAAACAGCAACTCACTTGTTTTAAATGGCTTTAAAACCCCTTTAGAACAGATGGGTTTTGGAAAGTTAATGATGTGGTGTGTTGCATGAAGTGAATATGAGAGAATGAAGCTAATGAATGAAAATGAAATTCAAATATGAAAAACTTATGCCCAGTCCAGTTGGTTGAAGCTTTGAAGAGATGAAGATCTTGAAGAAGGATGCCGACTTCTGGTGACAGCGTTCCGGCGTTCCGACGTAGTTGCTCCGATCTTCAAATTGCTATAACGCTGTGGCTCTATAATTCTCTCTCTCTTTTTTTTTTTACTCCTTGAGATGCAAGGTATTTATAGGCATTTTCTGCGTTCGCGATTAACATAGAAAAATCTAGGATTTATCTACTTTAATCGACAGATAATTACTGATTAATTCATCTTTATCTGTAATTATCTAAAACGCGTCCACCATGCATGACGCCTTTCAAATTAATTAAGATAAGGATAAATATCCGGGAAAACTTATCTTTATCTTTATTAGCTAAAACGCGTCCACGTATGTAGACGTCTTTTACCCTAATTAAGATAAGGATAAACATCCGGAAGAGAAGTTAAAATAGCTTAGGAAACCTAAAACGCGTCGTACTTCACAGACGCCTTTTAGCTAATAAATCAATTAATTAAAATTCAAATTTAAACGTTAAAGTAGGAATAAACTCTAAATGGCGTCCACATGGGTCGACGCCTTTTAGGATTCTTCATATTTTAACTAAAATTTGAGCTAAAATCAATTCAATTGATTAACTTAAAACATGTCTGTTAAACCAGACACTTAAAAAGATCAATAAAAATTAATCAATGGTTAAACATCAGACCATTCTGAGGCATTATTATATGATATGAAATTTACTCGAAATGATGTCAAAATTAGCGTGTCTACAGCTGCCTCACCTTGGCATCATCTTTGCAAGGGAGTGAAATGAAATAGAATGTACTGAAAAGGTGATGCCAAGGTGTGATGAGACACGCTCTTAACATCACATGATTGGAATTTTTCTCAAAATTATCAATGAAGATAGCTCAAAGAAATCAATGGAATCAATCCTTTCTGGATGAGGTAGACAAGGAAATAAAATAAGGTCGATCAACCTCCTCGGAGTGGGAAGTACCCCAGGTCATAGACACTGTAGGTTTCATCATGGGGAGCGTTTGCCAGCCAATGTGGACGTGCTGCAGCCATGATGGATCTTAAAAGAAAACAAGAATATTGGATAAAGAATCCAAGAAAGGATAGAATTCCAAGGATATCTTCAAGCGAACCTCAAAGATAATCAAGATACTCAATTCAGAATGGAATATTTCATATCATGTTGAGATTATTTGATTAATGGTCTGAAACTTAATCAATAATTAATCCTTATTACAATGATTTCAAAGTCCTACATGATGCATGCTGGGCTAAAAGAAAAATATAAAGTCAAATAAAATACAAATTAATCAAGGATAATATTGTTAAATTGCCATTAATAAGTCAAGATACCAATTCTTGTAATCGAGTGCTAAGCCGAAGCTCGTTTATCCACGCACCGTTTCACAAAAGTGGAACCATCGTCCTCACTAATTAACAATCCAACGGCCTATCCGTGCGATTAAGAATCCTCTGGAATTATCACTGTTTTTGTTGTAGGGGAACTCAAATTCCAGTTTCATCAAAACCACAAGGTCCTTGATATACTCTAGTAAATACTTATCATATAGTAATGCAAATGCAAAATAATTACATGAAAGAATACAAGGGTAGAAATAACCGTCTTTTTAGCCACGGTCAGGACTTCTTGACTCCCACAGTGGGATCTTCTTGATATTTTCCAGATTTACTCAGCTTTCTTGAATTTCCTGCAATCAAAATTATTAATAATTCCAAACAAATATTCAATTTAAACATCAAAAACCACAGAATTTCGGGTAAATAACAGAAAGGCTGAAACGTGTCATGTCGCGCAGACGCCATTCAACATTAAAACGCGTCAGTGCTCCTCGACGCCTTTTACTCACAGAAACAGGTTTCTGGTTGTTCTCTATTCGGATTCCAACTCTACCAATGCCTTGTGTCCTGTATATAACTTGAACAAACATGTTAAGTATCTGTTTAGGCTTAGCCCCTTGCCTGGTTAAGTAACCGACTACTTGATCCTATCCTTGATAGAAGGGTCAAGGGGCATAGCCTTTATTAACAAAGGTAATGAGAATAATCAAACTTAAGCAAAATGCAACATGCAAGCAGACATATGCTCACTGAAAATAAAAGGAATGAGACACATCAAATGCAACAAGCAAATGCTAATTGAAATATATTCATTTTTGTTTGGGGTTTTGAAATATATGCTTTTTTTGAATTTTGACATATGTATTTTTTTTTGAATTTTTGAAACATATGTATCTTTTTTTTGAATTTTTGACATATGTATATTTTTTTGGATTTTTGATATATGTATTTTTTTTTGGATTTTAGATATATGTATTTTTTTTGAATTTTTGATGTATGTATCTTTTTTTGGATTTTTGACATATGTATTTTTTTTTGGGTTTTTAACTAAAAGATCAGCATGGTACTTAGATCAAAAGATCATATTCATTTATTCACTTAATTCTCAAATTATTTTTTAATAACTTAACTTAAAACATCGTGTTTGAATTTGTGTTTCCATTCGTGATCCCATTTGATGATTTGACCCTTAGTCGATCTAAGCCATTCCTTAAGTTGGGAGTACATTTCTTTAGAAAGAAAAGATGAATAAGTTTAGAAAGCCCATGAGAAGGTTCCGGAGACTTAAAAAGATGTTCCTTTCCTACCCTAATATCCGTTGGGGTTCGGTCATTTTCTTTCCGGGGTATTTATCGACCTTGCGTTCCCTTTTGTTTCATTTCATGGCCTTGGTGTAACGTTTGTAATGTAATGGCCTTTTGATTTGACATTTGGCTTTTGCCTTTTCTTTTGCTTTTCTTCTTTCTTTGGGACGGGTCTCCCCCATTTTTTTTATGACGGCCTCCTACTAAGATGGCGGGTATTCTCGGTAGTCTATTCTAAGCCTCGTTCCAACATCATGGGCCGAGTTTAAAACAGAATTTCGCTTCAAAAAGAATGATTTGGACTTTACACTTTCGGTCAAGCTTTCGATATTCTTTGGGACTTGTCATCTCTTGTTACTCACGAATCAAACGTGTCAGTGTGTGCAGTAATAGGCTTGAAATTAAGTTATTCAGACTGATAAGGAAATTTGAGTTTATAAACTTTATGATTCCACTGGTCTTTGTACCATACTGATCGACTCTTTAACCTAAGGGTAGTATTTCTTAAGATGTAAACCATTCCAGGGATGTTTTAGCTCTTCTCCTTCTGCATTAATAAGACGATAAGCATTACCAGGAAAAGCGTGCGATACAACATAAGGTCCTTCCCAATTGGGTTGGAGCTTAGAACGCGGACCACAAGGTTTTATAAAAATTCTTTTGACAATCATTTCACCGACTTTGAACTTACGTTCAATGACTTTCTTTTGATAAAAACGTGCTAGTCTATTTTGATAAACTTTTGCATGATTAGCAGCTGACCATCTTTTCTCGTCTAAAAGTTCCAATTGAGCAAGGAGTGCTGAACGATGTTCATCAATGGAAAATTCTTTATTCAATTGTACTCTTAATGACGATATGAGGATCTCATATGGAACTACCGCCTCCATTCCAAATGTTAAGGAATAAGGAGTTTGTCCAGTAGGCGTGCGGATTGAAGTTCGGTAAGCCCATAGAGCCTCAACCAATTTTTCTGGCCAATCTGCGAACTTGTTAGATTTGCACGTCTTTTTGATGATTTTTATCAAAGTCTTATTTGTTGCCTCTGCTTGGCCATTGCCTTGCGGATAATAAGGAGATGAATGATGCAATGCAATTTTATACCTGTTACAGAGGTCCTTCAATTCCTGTGACACGAACTGCGGTCCGTTGTCGGTGACGATGGTGCTTGGAATTCCAAATCGTGTGATGATGTTCTTCATGATGAACTTGCAGACGGTTGATGCTTTGATCTCCACGTACGCTTCAGCTTCTGCCCACTTGGTGAAGTATTCCGTTGCCGTGAGAATGAAAGATTTTTGCTTGATGCCGGAATCTGGATTACCAAGAGGTCCAATAATGTCGAAAGCCCACATGGAGAAAGGCCATGGGGAAGAAACAGGATGGAGTGAAGATGCAGGAGAATGAATTTTGTCGGCGTGAAGTTGACACTTAGCACACCTACGGACATATCCTACACAGTCTTCTTCCATGGTTGGCCAATAAAATCCTTGTCTAAGGATCTTCTTTGCTAGCATCTGTCCATTGACATGACCACCACAAACTCCACTATGAGCTCCTTCCATAACCTTCCAAAGCTCATCTTCATCTAGACATCTCAGAAGAACTCCATCAAAACCTCTCTTATACAATGCTCCCCCAACTAGGGTGTATCTTTGAGAAACTCTCCTGATAGCTCTCTTCTCCTCAGTTGTAGCTTCCTCAGGATACGATTGATCTTCACAATATTTTGCAATTTCATAATACCATGGCTTCTGTTCATCATCCATCTCTTCTAACAGCTCCATTAACATGATTTCTCTTTTCTTAATGATATCTCCGTCTCTGACTTTCTTCAGCAACTTCTCCTTAGTTCTAAGGAATGAAGGATCTTTCACGGCGGGTGAAAGACGCCTATGAACTATGATTGATTCGGATTGTTTGCTGATTGGAAAATCGAGAGAAGATGCAAGTGAAGCTAGAGCGTCAGCTAAGATGTTTTGATTCCTAGGGACATGGACAAAGATCAATTTCGTGAAAAGCTTTGAGTAAGCAGAAGTCAGCTCTTGATAAGGCTTGAGCTTGGGATCGAGAGTTCGATACTTGGTCAGCACTTGGCGAAGAATTAGTTGGCTATCACCCACAATCCTGAGTTTGGTGGCACCATGGAAATGAGCAGCCTCGAGACCAGCAAGGAGTGCCTCGTATTCAGCTATATTGTTGGTAACTGGAAAATCAAGCTGAAAGGCTTGTGGAATGGTGATACCTTCGGGTGATAACAGAACAATGCCGATCCCTTTTCCATGAGAATTCAGAGCTCCGTCAAAATGCAGAGTCCACATATCATCTCTGATTTGATTTACGGACATCAGTTCCTCATCCGGAAACTCTGATCGGACTGGATCAAAACGAGGAAGGGGATGATGAGCGAGATGTTCTGCTATGGCATAGCCCTTGATCGCTTTCTGCTGAATATAAATGATATCGAATTGAGATAGAAAGCTTTGCCATCGCGCTAACCTATCAGTAAGAACATATTTTTCCAGAAGAAATTTGATTGGATTCATCCTAGCAATGAGATGGACTTCATGGGCCAGAAAATAATGCTTCAATTTCTGCACAACCCAAACCAATGCTGCACATGTTTTCTCCATCGCCGTATATCTCTGTTCAGCGGGGTTGAGAAGTTTAGAGAGATAGTAGGCTGCCCTCTCTTTTCCTTCTTCATCTTCTTGTGCTAGGACAGCCCCCACTGCATCATCCAGGACTGAAATATAAAGTATCAATGGTTTTCCTGGAGATGGTGATCTCAAAACAGGAGGACTTGCTAAATAGTTCTTTAATCCATCGAATGCCTCCTGACACTTATCGTCCCAATCGAATTTGACTCCCGGCTTGGTAAGCTCGTAAAACGGCTTACACCTTTGTGGGTGCTGGGAAACAAAACGGCGAATAAATTGCAACCTTCCGATTACTCCTCTCAACTCTTTCAAATTTTTGGGAGGTGGCATTTCTCTGATAGCCTTCGCCTTGTTAGGATCGATCTCAATTCCCCGTTTACTGACAATGAATCCAAGCAATTTTCCTGAAGACACCCCGAATACACATTTCTTGGGGTTCATCTTTAACTGATATTCTCTCGATCTCTCTAATACCCTTGCCAAAACTTTGGCGTGCTCAGCCTTTGTTTTAGATTTAACTAATAAGTCATCCACATACACTTCTAAATCTATGTGCATCATGTCATGAAATATTGCCATCATGGCCCTTTGATAAGTGGCTCCAGCATTTTTTAATCCAAATGGCATGACAACATAACAATATGTTCCCCAAGGTGTAGTGAATGACGTTTTCTCTTGATCCTCTTCTGCCAACTTAATCTGATTATATCCTGAAAATCCGTCCATAAATGATAACGTCTCATAGCCAGCAGTATTATCGATGAGTACATCAATATGAGGCAATGGAAAATCATCTTTAGGACACGCCCGGTTCAGATCGCGGAAGTCAATGCAAATTCTGACCTTCCCGTCTTTCTTCATAACCGGGACTATATTGGCCATCCACTGTGGATAGAGGACAACTCTAATAAATTTGGCTTTATGCAACTTATCGACCTCTTCCTTCATCTTTAGAGCCATTTGTGGGTGGAATCGCCTTAACTTCTGCTTGACAGGGCTAACTCCGTCTTTTAATGTCAACCTGTGTTCAACTAAAGACGAGTCTAACCCCGGCATATCTTCATAACTCCAGGCGAAAGTGTCCTTATAGTCCTTGAGTACTTGAACCATCGCTTTCTCATCCTCTGAAGAAAGATTTTTACTGACAAGGACAACCTTAGGTTCGTCTTCAGTCCCTAAATTAATTTCTTTGGTGGGCTCCTCTACGGCAGCTGAGGGTTCATCAAATCTCTTCACTCCACTGGCATATGCCTCAGCCGCGTCCTCGGCATCTTCCTCTTCAACAATGGGGTCCTTTTCATGTACTAATTCATATACCCCGTACCCATCATTGACTAACTCATCGTCTATGCAATCTTCTGGCATCTGAATTGGATTTTCTAAAAGCTGAGGGATCAAAGAGCAAGAAGAGCACTTATCAGCTAAGTCCTGGAGGTATCTATCTGGAATTTGCCTACCCTTAGGCTTCCTAGACTTCTTAACATGACTAGACTGCCTAACTTCACTAAACTTACTATCACAACCTAACGAAGATGAAGCAGGATGAAAATCCTGGGATACAAGTGGAAATACAAGTGAATCCTCCCGAGGGGAGGGACAGAGTAAATCTAAAAGAGAATCTTGACCGAAGGACCCGCGCGGCGGGGTGCAATCGGACAAGTAAGATGTTTCCTCAATGAGGATTTGGGAAGAATTCGTTGCCAAATTGGCGTTTTTTTTTGGAAAACGAAAGAATTAAACATAAAGCAGGAATGAATATGAATGGGAGGAGAATTAGACGGAGGAAGCGGCACCAAGGCCAGAGGATTGGGGGGATCATATAGTAATATGTCCCAAATCAGATCATACAACCTCTCTAGATCGAGAGGAGGTTGTGGTATAAGGTCCCGAGGGGACAGAGTAATCATGACGGGCGGAGCCCGTGGAATATCTTCAGTTATGACCCGCGACCAAGTCGGGGTCAAAAGCAGTGTGCGAAAAAGAGTATGGAGCATGAAGACATGTGAAGGATATGTCCCCCTCCAGAGCAGATCTGTTGTGTAACCAGCTTGATATAGGTCATCCGGCTCCCCTTCGTCAGTCTCTTCGGACAGCAATATTCGCTTGTCAAATATGGCACCAGGGCTTTCAATCAGTTCATCAATCTGTGGCGGCCACTTAGGTTCTGCAGGATCCAGAAATAGTCTGTTCAGTGCAATATACAGGTCTCTGAGGTCGAACCACCTGTACCATTCACATTCGGGATCATCAAATTTCCTCCTTTTCATAGGCCGCAGAGCCTCCAAGGATTGGTACGTAAGCAGTTCGGAGCAATGTCTGGCCAAATCCCTCCCATATATATCATGAAAGTCAAAACAGGAAGTAATGACTACCGTATTGTCATGGCTAAGTATGGGCCCTTTCACAAAGTGCGTACACAGGGTCCATGTTAAGGGTTCTCGGCCTTCTTTAGGTGGTGTAGACATTGCCTCCCATATTTTCGGGCCTTCTTTGATTTCTGCTTTCTGAACCGGATCTTGCTTCAGTTTTATTGGCCTATAGCCCAGACCACTTCCAGGTGCCGCCCGATGATTTCTGACAGGAGTGGTCCTGCCTTGCAATTGCGTGCCCAGACCTTTCCCAGGCTCGTAGCCGTTCTTCATCATGATCCTCCATCCTGGGGTACTCATGCACTTCCCCCTTTTGATAGCATCTAACGGATATGGAGAAATAGTAGCGGCTTTCAGAGGATCAGCCACTGGACGGTAGACCTGTAATACCGACAGAAAAGGTTGTCGGCCAGGTAAAACAGCAGATTTAATGTTGAAGGTATGAGCAGCAGCAAGGATCGGCATGCTCGTTACTTTAATTATTCGTCCTTTGTAAGGAAATTTGAGGCATTGATGATTCGTAGAAGGAATCGCCTTAAGAGTTTTAATATAAGGACGACCTAAAATGGCATTTATGAAAGGGTCGATTTCCAAGATGTGAAATTCGACCTCTGCATGACTTACGGGGCCTAGCTCCACCTTTAAATAAACCATTCCCAGAGGGGAACGGGTAGAATTGTCATATGCTGTTACTGATATGGGGCTGGGCAGCCATTTCTCTTTGGGCACACCGCATAACTCCAGGGTCTTCGGAGGTAGAACATTAATTGAAGCCCCTGTGTCGACCAGGCATGCATCCACGGCCTTCTTACAGATGTTAACCGTGATACTCAGAGCCATGCTTCTGGCTGTTGGCGGTGCTAGTTCCGATGTATGAAATGTTATAGAGGGCTGATCCCCCTGAGGAACTAGTAGTGCTGCAATCTTCTCTACCGGCACGTCTTCATTGACCATCACCTTTTGCAGATATTCCATTAAAGCTTCTTGGTGACTCTTGGATCTTTTGATCAGTTCGAGTATAGTGATCCGTGCCGGTGTCCGATCCAGGTGTTTCAACAGGTCATATTGAGTGCCTGGTGCACTCTCTTCATTGTGGGCTTCCTCAGTCGGCTGTGATGGGCCGTCTCTGACTGTGGACTGAGGAAAGACCTTGTTGAAAATCCTTCCACTCCGGAGCGCGTGTTCCTCAACCGCGGAGGATCCGGGTGACACTTTAAGTACCGCAGAGTTGGACGGCGCGGATGGCGTAGAGGGTTGGTATGTAGGTGATGGCGTAGGGCTAGGTGGTGATGGCGTGGTGCGGATTAAAGGCCTAGAGGGTTGGATGGTGGATGTGTAAGTGGTTGGCGAAGTGGGGAATGGTATGCGTAATAGCGGTCTAGATGGTAAAGGCAAATCGGGGTAAGCGGTAGTGGTAGCGGGTGAAGTAGGAAATGGTATGCGTAATAAAGGCCTAGATGGTAAGAGAGGCGCGTTATTGGTTTGCAGGGGGTTATATGATGGAGGTGTAGTGGTGCGGGGTGTAATGGGTCTAAGGAAGGCGGGTAGTGGTAATGGGTTATTGGGCGTAGGCGAGTGATATGTAGGTGTGGGTATGGGGGTAATGGTAACGGGTTGTGGCCTTGGTATGTGGATGGTGCGGCGTGGTGGTCGCTCTGCGGTACTTTGAACGTGACCCGTTGAACAAAGAGAGGAAGAGTCCTCTACTCTCCACTGCTGCCCACGACCAGCCTCAGACTGGCTGTTCGTCAAGATGGGAGCAACCTGGTTTTGGTTCTGGTGCTCCGGGAGTGGATTCTGCACTATACCCATGTTGGGTGGTGCTACTGCCTGTGCCGGTGGTCTTGCTTGTTGCTGCTGCTGCTGCGGTCTCCTCGCCTTCAAGGCTGTTATGTACTTCTTCATTTCCTCCCAGTCAATGCCGCCCTACTCATTGAGATCATGGATATAATCTCTGAATTGGAAGCAGGTGTCAATGGTATGCCCAGGTTGCCTGTGGAAGTAGCAATACCTAGACGTATCGGCGTTTTGAGGCCAGACGGCCTTCTCTCTCGGCAAAGCTAAGGCATTGGCTGCCATTAAAGCGCTGAAGATATCCGCCAAGGATTCTGGGAGGGCCGGGTACTCTGCCCTTTTCGGGCCTGGAGGTCTCCTTTGCTGGTTGTAGTCACCAGGAGGAGGGACATTGTGGTACGCCGGCGGTGCACGCGGCTGGTACTGTGGCTGTTGCTGCTGCTGCTGATGTGGCTGCTGATACTGCTGTTGCCGTTGCGGCTGTTGCTGACTCGGCTGCTGGGGCCGCTGGTACTGCTGTTGGTAATGGGGGTTCTGCTGCTGCCTATACCCCTGTTGGCTCGGCTGTGGCGGCCTCTGGTACTGCTGATTCCTCACGAACTGGGGCGAGTTATTGTTCATAGTACTGACCTGCTCGTGAGAGAGCGTGCCCTCAGTAGTTGGACCTGAGCTAGGAGAATTTGGCACTGCAGGCTTCCGAGGTGGAGGCCTGTTAGGTCTGTGAGGATCAAAGACGCTAGAGAACGTAGCGTCCTTGAAAGCATTCTGGCAGTACCGTGCCCTTTCATAGAGCTCTGCCATGTTCGTCAAGTTGTTCAAGGAGAGGACTAGCTTGAACTGGGGCGTGGCGTTGGAAATCAACATTTTCACTTGTTCGGATTCGGACAAGTGATCTTTCACTTTTTCAGCCAGGCCCCGCCACCTGTCAGCAAAACTGACAAACTCCTCGTCCGGTTTCATCTTTTCTGCAATAAGATCCGTGATAGACAAGGAGGGTGCAACTCTGTCCTGGTATCGTTGGATAAATTTGCGTGAAACGATACCGTAATCCTCTACTTCTGAGGGTTCCAGAGAAAAGAACCACTCGAGGGCTGGTCCATCTAGGGATCTCCTGAACAAGAAAGCCAATGACCTCTTATCATTCTGCCAGAAAGAGGATTCGTACATGAACTCCTTCAGGTGCGTGAAGGGGTTACCAGTACCGTTATACTTTCGATACACTGGCATTTCAGAAGGTGGCAGGTGGAATACTGGCAGGCTCGGTAAGTTAATTTCTGGCACAGCTTTAACCCCCATCATCTTCTGGAGATTGTTGAACTGCTCGTCCATGCGCTCCATCTTGGCCAGCAACGTCTGCGTGGTCAGATCTACCTGGGGAGGAGGAGGAGGAGGAAGTACTTGATAGGCCTGCTGCCTAGAGTACGTTGGACAAGGAGGATAATAAGGATGAGGTCCGGCATAGCTTCCGCCATGCCCGAGGGCATTTTGGTAAATGGGCGTCTGCGGTCTAGCCGGTGGCCTGGATGACGAAAGTTGTGGCCGGGAATTAAGATGAAGGCTCTCCATGGCCTGATGGATATGGGGAGGAGGAGGAGGAGGTTGTTGAGGAACAACGGGGGGAGCCACAGGATTCGGCTCAGCAGGCTGCATGGGTGCCTTCCCCTTCAAGATAGACTGGATCGCCTCGAACTGCTGAGGGTCCAGTCGGGAGGCAAGAACTCCCAGAGCATTGACAAGATCCATAGGATCGGAGGGTAAGGGATCATTCTGATTCATGTCCCCCTCAAGGTCAGGATTGGGAATCGCATATTCATGCGGGGGAAGATCAGGATATCGATCCTGTGGATGAAAGAGAGGGGTCCGGACATTCCCATCTTGTCGATATGGAATGGGGACGGAATTATGGGAGGCATCAGCATCTCTCCCGTTCTCGTAGTTGAAATCTGAATTGCGAGGGGCATTAGCATCTCCCTCGTAGTTGATAATGGCGTCTTGGGCCATACTCAAATCTCTGCCTGATCGCAGCAACATTATATTAGATTCCTTTTCAAAGAAATTAATCAAACAAGTTGTGCAGAGATTAATCAAACAAGTGGATGCTTAACGTGATTTCAGGATTCTTTGTTGAGTTATTTGAATTGGATTAAACCACAATTTCGCTCAGGGAAGGATCCTAGTTTCAGTTCAGTTTCCACCGTTATTCTCTAAAATTTTCTCTCACAACGCTTTCGGAATCTAGCCGGGACTTCAATTGGTACAACCAGCCCGATGATCAAGGAGGAATACCTTGATTTTGGGGACTTATGGAGGTCTCAACGTCAACTTCTCTAGTCTGATCAAGGGACCAACCCAATCAGAGAGAGTTGCTAACGTCGAGTAATGTGCTCCTAAGAAAAGGAGGGTTTTAGCCTCAATGCGTATGCCCTGCGACCTGGATTGCCTCTAATGCTTAATAGAGTAATGTGTAGCTAGCACTCAACACAGAAATCTGGAAACTGAAAAATAATTAAGAAACTGTCTGAATAGCGTCGATTATAGTCGACGCTATTCAGAACAGAACTTAATTCTTTCGCAGAGAACAGATGCAAACAGCAGAGAAAATCTGGAAAATAACTAAAAACTGTCTGAATCGCGTCGATGATGGTCGACGCTATTCAACACAGAAGTTAATTATCTCACAGAAACAGATGTAAACGACAGAGATAATCTGGAGGCTAAAAGGCGTCCAGGTGTCCTGACGTGTTTTGAAACGCGTCGCTGTTCCTGGACGCTTTTCAGTTCGCAGAAACAGATTTCCAGAAGGATTTTTTGGGTCGAATCCTCCTTAAACAGAGAAAAATGCAGTAAACAATCAACTCATGCAAAAAATTTTAGTTTCAGATTTTAAACAGGATGATTTACTAGCTAAACAACTAAGAAATCACGCAATCACACAGCATTTTATCACCAAAAATAGCTTTTTAAACTAATCAAGGGGAGGCAAGATCTTGCCACTGGGGTGTGCACGTGGTGCACGAGGGAAATTACTTAAACTAAACACTCACCAATCGATGAGGACGTATCGAAAGACACAAGTGGTGCACCGTGGGTGCCCGGTATGGTAATAGCAAGAACAAAAGAAATTAAAAGACGGCGAGACCAGGTCCCACCGTGATCGCCAAAAGAGCTGTACGTGCTGAAAATTTGCTCGTGTGATTAATGTGAAAAACTATGTTGTTTAAGGTAAATTAACCTATTAAAAAAAATGCAACTAAGGTGCTGTGATCGCCAGAAACTTTTAACTAAAAAGCTTCAAAAGAGTTTGATCGCCTACCTGTTTAAACGCGGAAGAATGAATCCTTGGTTCCCCTCCTTCAGCCGGCTGAAGAAAGAGAGCCACTTTGTTCTTTCGTTCTTGCTGTTGAATGTTGAGGATCGTCCAGAAATTCTCCTGGCTTCGTGCTTGATTTCCCTCTTTTTGATTTCTTGTTGTTGTTGTTGAATGCAGCAGAGACAGAGAAACAGAAAAATAAAGAAGAAATAGTAATGAGAATCTAAATAGAAATATCAAAGCTAACTATGATTATAAACATGTTTAAAACAGCAACTCACTTGTTTTAAATGGCTTTAAAACCCCTTTAGAACAGATGGGTTTTGGAAAGTTAATGATGTGGTGTGTTGCATGAAGTGAATATGAGAGAATGAAGCTAATGAATGAAAATGAAATTCAAATATGAAAAACTTATGCCCAGTCCAGTTGGTTGAAGCTTTGAAGAGATGAAGATCTTGAAGAAGGATGCCGACTTCTGGTGACAGCGTTCCGGCGTTCCGACGTAGTTGCTCCGATCTTCAAATTGCTATAACGCTGTGGCTCTATAATTCTCTCTCTCTTTTTTTTTTTACTCCTTGAGATGCAAGGTATTTATAGGCATTTTCTGCGTTCGCGATTAACATAGAAAAATCTAGGATTTATCTACTTTAATCGACAGATAATTACTGATTAATTCATCTTTATCTGTAATTATCTAAAACGCGTCCACCATGCATGACGCCTTTCAAATTAATTAAGATAAGGATAAATATCCGGGAAAACTTATCTTTATCTTTATTAGCTAAAACGCGTCCACGTATGTAGACGTCTTTTACCCTAATTAAGATAAGGATAAACATCCGGAAGAGAAGTTAAAATAGCTTAGGAAACCTAAAACGCGTCGTGCTTCACAGACGCCTTTTAGCTAATAAATCAATTAATTAAAATTCAAATTTAAACGTTAAAGTAGGAATAAACTCTAAATGGCGTCCACATGGGTCGACGCCTTTTAGGATTCTTCATATTTTAACTAAAATTTGAGCTAAAATCAATTCAATTGATTAACTTAAAACATGTCTGTTAAACCCGACACTTAAAAAGATCAATAAAAATTAATCAATGGTTAAACATCAGACCATTCTGAGGCATTATTATATGATATGAAATTTACTCGAAATGATGTCAAAATTAGCGTGTCTACATCTCCTAGGTGATAGTATAAATATATCGTATATATTTACTAAATACTATAACCTGCTTTGATTCATAATCAAAAAGAAAAACAATGCATCACATACATGTCTTTAGTGTGGTCATAGATAGCACAGTGGGTTTGACTGGAGCCAACAGTCAAACGCACACACAATCTAATCATAACATTTACATTAGATATCCTGCAATCACATAGGCAAGAGATCTCCATCTTTTCGCCTTCCTGATTGCAGCTGTGGATCGTCCTCGCTCCTTCCTCGGTTCCCTCGATCATATTACATTAATTCTAGAATTAACAAGTAAATTGAAGAAGGCCTTATGGAGAGTACATGACAGAGGGAGGTAGAAATACATCGGAGTATGAGAGAGAGAGGTGCGCATACCTCTATTTATTAACAATTAATAATCAAACATACATCCACGATCTACACAATCCATTCATTACATGAATAATAAATTAAGTGCATATCCATGACCACGGTGTGTTTTAAACATCCACACATGATTCAGCGCATCACATGGCTAAAACAAATGAGTTTTCAAAATAGATAAGTTTTGGCTTTCAAAAAGCTGGGATCCAATCAAAATTGGTATTTGAATTTCGAAAACTCATTTTATTAAGTTAACATGCAATTAAATCTAAATTTAAAGGCATTAAACACACATCACATGCGCACACACTCCGAATTAATAATTCCATATTTTTCCATGCAAATTAGAACAATTCTAATAATCTAACACTTAGATTAAACCCCATTAATAATCTAACAATTAGACTATTAATAACTAATCTAACTCTTAGACTAGTCCAATAAAGTTAATTAAAAATTTAACACTTAAATTAATAATCAACCAAACTAATTATTAACTACTAATCTAACACTTAGATTGGCCAATTAATGTTAATTATTCATTTAACTTTTAAACCAATAATTAACACTAAGTAATTAATAATCAATTAATATAACTCTTAGATCAGATAATTAAAGTTATTATTAATTTAACTATTAAATTAATAACAACAATAATTAAAGGAGGACTACAGATTTAACATTTAAATCAGTCATTTAAGTTAATTATTAACTTAACAATTAAATTAATAACTAACTCAAATATTAATTAACAATTAGTTTAAATAATAATTAATAATCTAATTATTAGATTAATAATTATTAATTACTAATTTAACCATTAAATTAGTATTATTAAAATTAATTATTAGTTTAACCATTAAACTAACAATTAATGTTAATCAACTAACAACTAAATGTTAATTAAAGTGATTCACAAATCATTTGTAAGCCTAGTATAAAATTACAAAACATTTTTGAATTTTATTGAAATTAAAGTCAAATTTTAATTCATTTTATAAATGGGCAAAGGGGAATTAAATAGGAAAATAGGGGTGGAGTTGGCTCAGCCGGATGGGCTGAGCCCTGGGCTCGGGCCCTGGCCGAGCCTGGGCTCGGGCCCTGGCCGAGCCAGGGCTCGGACCAGGGGCGCCAGGCCCTGGCCTGGCTCGGCTAGGTCCGACCAAGCCCTGGACCCGGCCCGGCCGGTCCGACCGGCTCGGGACGGGGTCCAGCGGGGCGGTTCGGCCCCTTCCTCTCTTCTTAGAAACCCTAAACGAGCCCCTGTGATGCAGGTTGAGGAGGCGGCTACCGGCGCCGCCGCCGGCCGGCCCCCTGGCGCCGTCGGCCCCGGCCGGCCATACCTCCGGCGCCGGCGATGTGCCCGGCGCCGGTAGGGTCGCCGGCGGTGGCCAAACAAGTTGCCGGCCAAGCCCCTTCAAACCAAAAAAAATCTGATTTTTCATGATTTAAATCCGATTTGGGGCTCGATTTTAAAGACCTTCAAGGGCACTCCGGCGGCGATCTTGGTGACCAGTGGGTAGTGGTGACTATCACCTATGGATCCGGAGTCTCGGCCGGCCATCCCAACGCTTGGGAAGGTCGTATGAAGTCGATGAAGTACCCCGGTTCATCATCTCATGAAGAACTCCGAAAACCCCCATAAAAATCCGAAAAATTACAGAAAAAATAATCAAATTATTTGCGTTCATCTTATCAACACGATTCCGTCATTTTAATCGGATTAAAAGCATGGAATTACTCAAGAAAAAATAATTTCGGAAACCGACACGGGACGAGAAACAGTGGAACCTGGCTCTGATACCACTGTTGGGTTTTCTCGGTTTCTCCCGGTTCGATCACGCAGCGGAAAACAAAATATTTACAGCGATCCGTTCCCGTTTCGGAATCTAAAATACGATAATCGGATTATCGAAGTTCTCACCGTGCGCGGATTCGAATCCGCAGCCGTTCGGTTCCGTCGGTGCGACACCGCAAGCCGCGCAAGCGCCTGGCCTCTAGCGAAGTCCACGCGATCCTCCCCACGACGGATATCCTCGAGTTCCTTGTTCTTCGCAGTACACGAAGCCTCCGCCGGTCGCCGCAACAATCACCGCAGTGTGCGGACGATTTCCCGTCGAACGGGATTCAGAGAAGCGGCGGAGCAGATTTGGATCTGCCTGGACGCCAGAGGAAGACAGAAACTGAGGAGGGGCGGCTAGAGTTAGCAGCAGCTTGGCCTGCTCAGCCCGTTCGCTATGTTTTATACTAACCGCGCGGTTTTTCATAAAAACCCCAGGTTTGTATAAAACCCACTTATTTATCCATCGCCTTGAGAATCATTTGCGTGTGACCCTCTAGGCCCAAGTACCAGTCCAGTTAATGGCCCAACAAGCACAGTGACTCCTCACTGGCTTTATTAATTAATTAATAACCCTTTATTAATCAATTAATCAATCGAATTGATGTCGCACATCAAATTCGACCGGGCCTTCGATCACGTTGGGTGCCAAGCAACACCGCGTGAACCCGGAAGGTATTTGGGGTTAAGTAACCCACTCTTGGAACCTTTCCGCCGACAGTTACCGCGTGGATATAATCCTTCATTCGTACAATGCTCTCGAGTCAACTCAGGGCATGGCGAGCTGTCAAACCCTAGCCGGTCGACTCACTTGGATTGGATGCCGCTGATGAATATCGGAAAACTCCTTTTCCAATATTATCGTCCGCCCTGGCTAGGGACTTTCGCGCATCCTTCCTAGAGCATTCTCTCTCAAAGTACCGAGAGCGAATGATTCCTTATTGACACACAATTCCCTTCGACGGTATTCCGCTGTACCCAATCCTTGGCGTATTAGAATCTCATGGCTAGAGATTCGTAAACCAAGGTCAAAGCACAGAAGTCCACCGCCAAGGTGTCCTAGGTGTCTCAGGTCTGAGGACCATCCACGCAACTGCGATAATAGAATCAAGCTGGTTGACAGTGAGGTACAATACCATCCAGCGATTCAGTCGGATCAGTTCAGTGAACTCATTCTCCAATGAACACCTACATATTCGCCTTAGTGTCTCCACACAAGTGACTTATGAGATCAGTCACCCTCATCATATGAGCAGGAGTAATCTGTACTAGTCTAACCGGATATCCGATGTCCTTCTCGGATATCCTCCGACTAGGAACGATTAAGAATATGTGTGTTTAAGTGATCAGTCTCATTAGTATGATCTCATCATAATCTGATCACCATAGCTCATATTCACGGACTTCATTATGAAACGATAATTAAAGCGATTTACACATAACGAATATTATGCCATTATATTAATAAATGAACGAGATTTACATTGTTAGATTGGCTTGTAGGCCACCTTAAACTAACAGGTGATTGATCTCGTTAGTTACTAGTGTGGAGACACAATGGTAAACCTGTAGGTGCTCATTGGGGAATGAGTTCACTGAACTGATCCGACATGAATCGTCGAATGGTAATTTACCTGACTGTCAATCGGCTTGATTCATCGTCACAGTGGCGTGGTTGATCCTTGGACTTGAAACACCAAAGACACCTTATCGGCGGACTTCTGGACTTTGACCTTAACCTACGAATCCCTATCCATGGGATCTCTAATAGTCAAGGATCGGGTCCAGCGGAAGACCTTCGAAGGTGATTGTGTATTCAATAAAGGATCGTTCGCTCTCAGGTAACTGGAGAGAGAATGCTCTAGAGTAGATCCGCAGGAGTCTCTGGCCAGAGTAGAAACAATATCAGAAAAGTGGTTTTCGGATATTGTAAAGCGAAGTCTGATTCAAGTGAGTTGACCATCTAGGGTTTGACAGTTGACCATACCCTAGGTTAACTCGAGAGCATTGTGCGAATGAAGGATTATAGCCACGTAGTAACTGTGGACGGACATGTTCTATGAGTGGGTTGCTGAACCCCATTACCTTCCGGGATCATGCGGTATTGCTTGGCACCCAACTTGATCAGAAGTCCGACCGAATTCACATGCAATGTGAATTCGGTTGAGTAATTAGTTAATATATAGATATTAATTAATTACAATAAGTCAATAACTAGATATTGGACTTAACGGGCTGAAAACCGGACTGGTAAATGGGCCTAGAGGGTCACACGCAATAAGATTCTCAGTCGGTGGTACATAAGTTGGATTTATATTAACTCGGGGACTTTTGTGAAAAGTCGCGCCGACTTAATATATATACACGCTGTTGAGAAACCCTGGGCCAAGCTCCAGGATTTCCCTTACTGGCCGTCATCCCTCCCTTTCTCTCTCCTCCTCTGGGCGTCCCGTTCGAGGCGCCGATACAGTTTCCGTCTCCGCCGCGCGTGATTCCTGAAAGTCGGGAATTCCCGTCGGCGGGATTTCAGCAATCGTTGCGGCGACGGATGTTCAGCGAGCGAGCTGAAACGGACGAGGGATCGAGGACAAACCACCGCGGAGGATCACGTGGATACCGCTGGAGGCCGGACGCTTGTTCGGCTTGCGGCATCGCCTCGACGGAACCGAAACGGAAGCGGATTTGAATCCGCGCACGGTAATCAGATTCCAACCCGGTTTTTCGGTTTATGTTTTTCATTCCGAATCGGATCCGCGGGCATCAGGCGGGTTTATTTTTTGTTCTTCGATTCCGCTGCGTTCTTCGCATCCCGCCCGGATCCCAACAACCTTGTCGGTGGACTTCTGTGCTTTGACCTTAGTCTACGAATCTCTAGGCACGGGATTCTAAAACGCCAAGGATTGGATACAGCGGAATATCGTCGAAGGGAATTGTGTGTCAATAAGGAATCATTCGCTCTCAGTACTTAGAGAGAGAATGCTCTAGGAAGGATGCGCAGAAGTCCCTGGCCAGGGCGGACGATAATATCGGGAAATGAGTTTTTCGATATTCATCAGCGGCATCCAATCCAAGTGAGTCGACCGGTTAGGGTTTGACAGCACGCCATACCCTGAGTTGACTCGAGAGCATTGTATGAATGAAGGATTATATCCACGCGGTAACTGTCGGCGAAAAGGTTCCAAGAGTGGGTTACTTAACCCCAATACTTTCCGGGTTCACGCGGTGTTGCTTGGCACCCAACGTGATCAGAGGCCCGGTCGAATTCGATGTACGACATCAATTCGATTGATTAATTAATTAATAAAGGGTTATTAATTGATTAATAAAGCCAGTGAGGAGTGACTGGGCTTGTTGGGCTATTAACTGGACTGGTACTTGGGCCTAGAGGGTCACACGCAAATGATTCTCAAGGCGATGGATAAATAAGTGGGTTTTATACAAACCAAGGGTTTTTATGAAAAGTTGCGCGGTTAGTATAAAACATAGCGAACGGGCTGAGCAGGCCAAGCTGCTGCTAACTCTAGCCACCCCTCCTCAGTTTCTCTCTCTCTCTGACGTCCAGACAAATCCAGATATGCTCCGCCGCTTCTCCGAATCCCGTTCGACGGGAAATCGTCCGCGCGTTGCGGCGATCGTTGCAGCGACCGGAGGAAGTTTCGTGGGCTACGAAGAACGAGGAACGTGAGGATATCCGTCGCGAGGAGGATCGCGTGGACTTTGCTAGAGGCCGGGCACTTGCGCGGCTTGCGGTGTCGCACTGACGGAACTAAACGGTTGCTGATTCGAATCCGCACACGGTAAGAACTTCGATTATCCGATAATCGATTTTTGATTTTCGAAACGGGAACGGATCGCTGTTTTAATATTTTATTTTCCGCTGCGTGAGCGATCCGGAAAAATCCGAGAAACCCAACATTGGGGAGTGGGAGTTCAATTCCAGCAAAGAAAAAGAGTGTTTGTGGTTATATTAGGAGGGTAAATAAGCATAAATAGAGCCTTGGGTCATGCTCAACCTCTATAGCATGCAGCTCTCTTCTAAAAGGTAAGTTCATGTGATGTTCTTGAAAGAATATAGTTGTTCATGGTTATTTCTTTCGAAGGTTTGATTCTAATCAATGTTTTGTATTATTGGAGGCTTAGAGAACATGGAGAAGAACTTAGAGAATGTGAAAAAGAAATCATTGATAGATAGCAAGGAAGCCATAGGAGAATCAAGAGCCGGTCTTTCTTCAAGAGGTAGGTGGATAACTGTAGACATGATTTATTTTGTATTACAAAACTATGTTATTTTAAAAAGTTTTAAAAAGTAAATAAATTGGTAATAACTTTTATCTATATGTCTACTTCATGATATTAAAGTTTCAGATTTTTGTGATATTATTTTCTATTTATTTCATGATTATTATCTCTGCCTATGTAATCTGTCCGTTCAATCTGTTCTGTTTCTAATTATGATCATACGAATTACAAATATGTTTTCTCCTTATTACGATGCTCAATTGAGCTTAACTTTTGACAAAAAATTATTTTTCATATTATCTTAATGCCTAATAAATTTCATAATTTTCGGAGTTAGTTTGATATTTATTTCATAATACTATTTGCAGACTATACAATCTGCTCAGACAATTTTGAAATCTCAACTTGTAAATCCTATATCTCATTTTATTCAAATCCAAATCACACTAAATTTTGTAGAGACCTTTTTTATATTATCCTTGACTTTTATGTAAGGTTTTAGAATTTTATGACTTCGTTTGGTATTCAGTTTACCCTCTGTTTTGATTTGCTGGAATTCTATTTAAGTTGGATTCTCCGAATCAAAGTGAGAATCAAAAATCATAGCAAACAAATCCAGAAATTGATGAAACTTTGTCCACAATTTAAATATGACCTTTTGGACATGTTCTTAAAGTTTGATAATTTTATGAATATGTTTGATATTATTCGACTTATTTGTTGATTTATTAGCTCTGAAAATCAATTTTGATGGCCGAAAAATATATTTGTTATTCGAAAATTCTAAGAAAATTCGTTTGACTATCTTTTCTATCCAGAAACCTAGTTTGATCAGCTTACTCTGATTTTTCATATATATGATCATGATGACTCTCTAAGTGGCTATTTTATATATAAAAGTATGTATTTTAACTCTTATATGTACTTATCAATTTGATAATTCAATTTTTAGGTCTATGTCCATCTTTTGTCATCATTTGATCTCTGTTAATCTGATTGTGCCATAATTATTTAACTTTACTTGGACATTGTCATCTTAAGGAGATATTTGTCCCGATTCCATTATAAGCATATATATTAGATAAGGTATTTTGTTTGGAACTCGAGGGCAAACGGGTGGAATCCTAATTTCCGGCCGACTAAAACTAAGGGACGGCGATACGTAACGCCATGGCGGTTTGGAGTTAGGTAGGACTTAGACTCCCCAGTTCTGCGCAATGACTAAGACCTTTGTATCATTTGCCTAGATGCTTTGGTATTTGTTTTGTTTGTCTCCTTATGTTATGGTTTGGGTGCATGTCCATTATGATATGATTTGATTTGTTTGATTGGCACATAAATCTAAAATCCTTACTCCATATGTTCATTTGAATTCAGCTTAGTCATTTGGATCTTTTGATCATCCTGTTTAGCTATCTCTTTGCAATCATATGAATATGTCTTAACTATGTGATCCATGATATGAATCAAATTTGATAAGCTACTACGCCATGATATTTGCTATTTGATATGACATGTGCTCAGGAGACGGCGATACGTAACGCCCTGATAATTTGATAGGTTATGTGATGCGTTCTAATCATGATTAGTAGAATTTGATATGTCTGATATGAGTTCGATCATGCCATATATGCTATATGTTAATTAATCTATTCATGCTATTAGAAAACAAATTTGATTTGATAAGTTTATATCTGACCATAATTTGTATCATGTTCTTATTTGAGCTATACGTAGAACTGTATAAGATCATGTTTAGTATAATTGTATAATATGATTCGTAAAGTTTATTATATGTTAAGTTATGTGAATTGTTTGAAGCCTACTGAATAGTTGTACTAATAAATCCTATTAACATTTTCATAGTCAGAGAAAGAGAATCTAGAATCTGAGAAGACTTCTGATTAAGACATTTGACATCATTATAAGGTTATTTAGATTGAGTTTACAACTTTCTTAAACTTGATGTAATAGAGATGATGAGAGATTGATGTATTTTTATTTATTTGGTGAGATTGAGATTTTTTACACAATTGATGGAAATTGTAATTTTTGAACTTTGGTGTTAGCTATATTTGGATATTTTATGTTACATGATGATTATGGTATTTATTTAAAATCGCCTTGTGGTTGTTTAACTCTCATATATGTTCGTTATGGTGGAATTTGTTCTGAAATTACGTGATCGGATTTCGAATTTAAAAAATAATAATAATAAATGAACCGAATCCGAGACGTAACACATTTAGTAGATAAGACAAATCTAGCCAAGATCTGGTTTAATTCCCCCAATTCCTCTAATTCCACCTTTTATTTCACTTTTTATTCCACTCTTTCCTATCAAATCACTTGAAATAGTGCAGTATAATTCTCCTTATTTTGAGTGGAATGCTAACAATTTATCAAATCAAAATACTTCTTATTCTGGTTTAATAAATCCCAAACCCTCATTATTCTGGTATAAGTAATTTTGCAAACAAAGTCACACTTAGAGAGAGCAGATGACGAATGAAGAAGCTGGACGGTACGTTGGGCATCACCTTCAATTGTCACTAGCTGGCCAAGCTGGGTAGCCATCTTTAACCTTCAAGAAACGCATAAGCTCCCACAATCTCAGGATGTGATGAGCTGACAAGGGTATATTTACATATGAGAATTCTACCTGAGCTATCTCTGAGTACTACACCCTGGAGCCCAATTCATGAGAGGTAGCTCCATCAGCGTTCAACTTTAGATCAGAGCTGCAAGGGGATCCTAAGATGGGGAACACTGTGGAATTGTAATTACTGTAGGGCTAGGCAGATGATTCCAACCAGTCCATTCACTAATCGCTTTCTGAACTCTAGCTTTGGGAGCTGGTTTCTTGCCTTCATAGATGAATTGGCATCGTGCCTTCCAAATGTGCCAGATTATGTAGTATAAGGGTAGGAACTGTGTCCTGTGGAAGTAGAAGACAATTGATGATTGGCCCATTCCAAGAAATGATCGACCAATTACACCTCTAGGTTCCTCTGCCGCTCAGTGATAAGTTCTTGCACTTTTCACGAGAGCCGATTATTATCTGAAATTGGTTTGAGTTGCCCGCTGAAGTCAAAAATCCACTTCCCTTTCCATATATCTATATTGCAACCAGTCTGGATCGTCCGGTGGGAACCGTACCTTATGTCTTCCCTTGTACTCGTAATGGCTTCTGATGATGCATGAAAATTTGCGTACTTATCTAAGACATTGTTCTTAGAGCGGAGGTGGGGTTTTGTCATTTTTCTTAAAAAATAACTTTCGTTGGGAGGAGAAGTTGTGTTCTGCTTATAAGCACACGCTTATTTTTACAACATACGATATAGAACTAAAACGATTTGTCATTTTAATGTCTTTATACAAATAAAAAATTAAATTATTCCTTACGCCTGTTGGGATTCGATCTGTGGTCACCATTTTCATGCATCATCAGCTTCCATATAGCAAGCAGATTTTGGGTAAAGGAGCTTCCTAAAATGAGTTGTGTTTTAGGTATTTTGTTCTTAAGAATAATCGACCAGAGGGAAGTTGTAATGCCCCTAAAGCCCGGTTCCATCTTAGGAGATTTTCAGGGAAAGTCAGAGATGGTACAACGATACATACACAACAGATGTGGGAGCAAAAGAATCCACGAGACATATATTCCATAAAGCCAACTGTTTTATAACAAATCCGAAATCATAGCCAACACCAAGTGTCCATAATAAGTCATCAATTCTTCGGGCCTCTCGACCCGGCCGGAATTATCTCCAACTATGGTGAAAAATCTCGAAACTGATTGAACCCCGGTTATTTGTAAATAGTTGTACAGACCCGGCCTTCAGGCCCCTGCCAAAAAAAAAGAAAAAAAAGTCACCAACTCTTATAATTATAGAACATTTACAACAAACTAAGGGCCTGTTTGATTTGACTTATTGAACCACTAAATCCGAGGCGCTTAGACATTCCAACTTCCAGACTGTTTGACGAAATGTCCGAGTGAATGTCTAACCCATCATCTTTTATCTAAAACGCATCTGAACCTACAAGTGTCGGGGAGGTCGCTTTTTATTTTTCAGATTGCAAAACCTTCGCGCTCACGCCTCATCGTAGTGCTTCCCTCGTCTCGTCTCCTTCACAGCATCGCACTCACCTCGTCTTCTTCGATATCGTGATCGATTGCCTCGCCAGCCTCCTCAGTCGAGCCTACTTCCTTGCCACCGCCCCGGGCGATGCCGCCGCTGCCACTGTGGTGCTCGCTTCCCCCACCTCCGTCATCGCCGAGATCCAGCAATCACTAGCTCCACCCCCGTCCCCGTCATCATCTTCTTCCACGGCAGCAACTTCACTCACTACTCCAACATCCCTCTACGACTCCCTCTGTCGCCGCTTCGTCATCATGTGCGACACCGCCGTGGTGTATGTAGACTACTGGCAGAGCATTGCTTCCTCTGCTCCTATGATAACAGTTGGGCCACCCTCAAGTGAGTCACCACCCGCCCATCCCTATGCAGAGGCGAGGATGCTATCATCCGTATCTTCTTTGCGGCCAACTCCGACGGCAGCATCACGCACCACATCGCCCTACGCACCGTCGAGTCGGGCATCCATGTCTTTGGCAACATCTTGTTCAACCATGTGCGGTGGAGAGGGCTGCAAGAACTCGGATCTAATGCTGGACAGCAAGTTCTTCGTCACAATCCAAGATAGGGATTGGTATTGGCAGGCGTTCCTCCCTGTGGGCACCGACTGCAACCATCCCACCTGCAATTCCTGTGGCCCCAATGGCGATCCTTTCCCCAACCTGTTATGGGCTTGTTTACAATATA
This sequence comes from Zantedeschia hybrid cultivar, assembly GCA_030544215.1. Taxonomy (NCBI): domain Eukaryota; kingdom Viridiplantae; phylum Streptophyta; class Magnoliopsida; order Alismatales; family Araceae; genus Zantedeschia; species Zantedeschia hybrid cultivar. The sequence goes on along the minus strand of JARZZO010000013.1, from coordinate 3,445,861 downwards.
TAAAGATTAGGGATTTAGATGTAAATATTAGAGTTTAGAGAGATATAGGTAAAAATTTCATACCCCTTCTTTATATCAATATTTTTTTTATTTTTTTAAGTATTTAAAAGTATTTTTATAAAATAATATATTAATTTAGATGTCAATTAAGTTGGTCATCAAACAAGCTCTCTAGGTGCATCTTATTCTTTTTAAGTACTTTTTTAATTACAGATTTAGATAGTAGATGGAGAATTAGACTATAGATGTTTAAAATAAGTTTGATCAAACATGCCCTAACTCTAGATTTACATTGCATAAGAAGACACCTATTGCATCATGTGTACCAAAAGAAAACTGTCAACTCCTACTCTAAAGTTCAAGATCTAGCATATTACTCCTCTGAGACCTCATATCCTAACTCATTATTCAGCTCTCTTGAATTCATGTAGCCAATTTTATAGTCGTTTAGGTGATCGTCTCTCTCATGAATGCAACATCTCTGTGGTGTACATTGTGGTGCATCAAAGGTCATGGCACATTATGAAGTCCTCTCCTATGAGGTATATATTTGCTATAGTTTACACAATTTGATAACATGATTCTTAAAATTACAAAAAACATACTGCATTGAATGTAATTCAACATGAAAAAACTCTTTTGTAGTATTTAGACCGTCTGTGAGGTCCTACCCATGGTCTTACATGGTATTGATCGAATTTCACCTATCCAAAAAGAAAAGCAAAGAAAAAATTCACATATCCAAAGGTTTGGACTACCTTCATCATTCTTGTGCTAAATTTGTGTTCATTTGGATGCACATCAAGACATTGCATTTCAGGCACATGCAAAAAGAAGGGGAGGGATCAGATATTACATTTTGTTATTATTACTACCCTTCATTAAATTGTTGGAATTGGATGCTTGCCCTTTTTTATAATCAAATAAGCCCGAATTTAGATGACTTATTTCGATTACATCAGCTCGTTCATTTTAGTTGTTCCAACTTATTATTTTAAATGAGAATGATTTACTTTAGATTGAAATAAAATAAATAATGTGATCAAAAACTCTAATTACTTATTCTAGCTAGCATAAGAATTAGTTGTGTATATGGTGGAGCTATTAATTAGAATCTCATTTGTCTTATAGGACCGATGTAGAAGATGCTGAAGTGGATTTAGCATAAGTAATTTCTTTAAGATTTTTACATATATTTCTGTAAATTACTATATATATATCTAACTCTCACACATTGCTATAAATACTAGTGTTATCTTCAGAAAAATTATAATTATACTCTTCCATCAAAATGATATAAATTTTAACTAAATATGTTAGAAGGATTTTGTAAATTTTGGTGAAGTCAAAGAATAATATGTAAAATTCTGATGAATGTGAGGACATATTCATAAAAATATCCCAACTTTTAGTATATTCTATTTCGAATTCACGGTATATATGCTGATCAGAGTATAACAATGACCTTTCCGAGGATGTCAAGATGTCAGGAGCATTTATAACAATATATGAGAGCAAGACATATACGTATACACATTATAGTTTATAAGGATACATATACAAAATTCCTTTTTTTCAAAAGTGAGTCCGCCTTCTTTTAATTATGAAGGATGTGGATGTCAATCTCTTTAACCTTTTACATATGAAGACCAAGTCGTCGTTGGTATATATCCTCTTCAAATCACTAGGAAAAATATATTTCTCTCCACATCCCTGATCTGATTCTCATTTTCATGTTATATAGATTAGCTCATATTCATGTTACATATCTATCTTATATCACTGTGTAAATAAGGTTGCAAATTTGGGTGCACTGTAAATCAAATCCAAAGGCAGTCAAGTGAAAAATCGACTCATGTGCATCTCACCTAACCATTTATTAACACTTGGATCCAAAAAAACCTAGAATATTTTCGTATATACTCTTGTAAATCACTGTATTTTATACTTTTGACTCTCACATATTGTTCTAAATACTTTCCACATCATTACAAGAGTTGCAGCGATATCTTTTTGATCAAAATATCATCAACTCCAATAAAAATTAGGAGTACACATGTAAGAAGTCAAGATTATATGTGGAAGAATGTAGGAATCTTTCGGTAGCATTCTATTGAAAGACTATATTTTGATTAAAAGAACATGATTGCGATCTTTGTGAAAATTTCAGAGATAGTTATATAACATGCATGTAGTAGTCAGAAGCATGTATACGAGTATGCCCCTGTTGGTCTGCATCTTATAGATCTTTCCATGTGTTTTGGAATGACTTCATTCAAAGAGAGTGAACCAACCAGCTAGATGTGCTGGCTTCAGCTTGTGTCTTTCTTTTTGGGAGGGTTTTTTTTGGGTAGGGAGTCTGAAAACTCTCTCTATTGTTCAATCTTAGCATGCCGAGGGATTTCTTCTCTTCTTTGTAGAGCTAGATCTAAGATTATTGCCTAACCATGCAAATTCATTAGATTGCACGAAATTCTCCTGCTTTGGGAGGAAATATCGAATTTTGTTTGGAGGTACCCTAATCGTCCGTACAGTGCAAAACCCGATCGGACGGCTCAAAAGAATTCTAAAAAGTAAAAAATCGAGCTCCAATGAACAGTAAAAATGTAATTTTTTTATTGTTCATTGGAGCTCAATTTTTTACTTTTCAGAATTTTTTAAATCATTCGATCGGACGTTGCACTGTACGAAAAATTAAGGTAGTTCAGGGCCGACCTAAAAAAAATAAAAAAAATTAGTTTAGCCACTGCAATGCCGCTGCGTGCAGCACCTAGGGGCATTACAGCAAGTATCACTCTAAATGTACACATCTGGCCGCTATGTTTCCTCTCAAAAAATTTCAAAGAGAGTAAATTTGGTATTTTTATTGTATTTTCATAATTGACTTATTCATTCTTAATCTCATATGAGAGAGAGGGATATGATCATATTTTTTGTCATACAATTCAACTTTCTATTCACTAAAACAAAAACAAAAATGTACTGCATAAGGCAGCAACCTGTAGCACATCAAGTTTATCCCCTCTCTCAAAATAACTCATTTATGTCTCACTTTGTTTACATAATAGTTTAAACCATAATAAGGTTTTGGAGATTTCTTAAACCAGAATAAGAGGTATTTTGATTTGGTAAGTTGTTGGTATTCCACTCAGAATAAGAAGAATTGCACTGAGCTATTCTAAGTGATTTGATAGGAATAAGTGGAATAAGGAATGAAATAAAGAGTAAAATTGGGAGAATTGTCCCAATTTGTTTACAGAATAGGTTATCCGGAATTACTTATCCGGAATAGCGTATACTAGAATAAGGAGTGCTTAACTTTGATAGTTTTGCGGGACCCACTGGCGGAATAAGAAAGATAAGCAATTCTTGGGTCTATGGTTGAATTGCTTATTCTCCAAATAGGTTATTCTGCACCGGTATAACTCATTCCGCTTGTCAAAACTAAATTAAGCTTATTCTTTCACCGGTATCCAGAATTACTTATTCGGAATAGCGTATACTAGAATAAGGAGTGATTAGTTTTGATAGTTCTGTGGGACCCACTGACGGAATAAGCATGATAAGTAATTCTTGGGTCTAGGGTCGAATTGCTTATTCTCCTTATTCTCCGAATAAGCTATTCTGCACCGGTATAAGCCATTCTGCTTGTCAAAGTTAAATTAAACTTATCCTCCCCTTATTCTTCTTTATTCTTCTCCTATTCTCCGATCAAAGTGGCATTCATCCCACTTTGTTTACGGAACAGATTATTCCGAATTACATATTCTGGATTGCGTATTCTAGAATAAGAGGGGTTTTGGTTTGACAACAAGTATTTATTCAAGGGAGAATAAAGTACTTATTCCAATTGTTTTTATTGCACCAAAGAGAATAAGACTCAGAATAAAGTACTTGTAGGACCAAATTGCCTTTCCTCTTCAAGCACTCACTAATACCAGTTTGCAAGGATAGAGGTAATAGTCCAAGCCAATGGTATTTAATTCATTTCTTCACCAAGGTTGACCAATTCATAAAATCGTTTGTAACTTTTTATAATATGAAATATAATGTATTTTATGTTTTCATATATCATTGAAATATTCTATACTGAAAATCCAATTTTACAATGTAAATAATAAACATATACGTAGATATATGTCAATAAGTTAATACCTAATAACGGAGCATATGTTTTTTTATATGTACGTGTACCATATATAATAACGAATATATATATATATATATATATATATATATATATATATATATATATATATATATATATATATATATATATAGGTATTAAATTTTGTACGTTCAAAAATAAAGTTTATACGAATATAAGTCATTATATATGATATATGTATATATACAACAATATATGTTCCGTATATATATATTAACTTATAGCGAGTATATATGTTTATTTTAAAATATACAGAATTTAATACATATGTATATATATGTATAAGTATGTATTTGTTATTATATATGGTACATGTATATATACAACAATATATACTCTGTTAATATGTATATACAGAAAATTAGATACAAGCATATATTATACAAACTTCAATTTCATACTAACTAGATACACGCATACTTTCATGTTTATAGCGCACACCATGCAAACATGAGTTGGAATGTATACAAAGTATCAATTTATTTCATATGAAAGACCAAATACTTACAAGAATTCATTCTTCGTACAAAAGTAGTCTTTCCTAAAAATTACAATATTACTATGACAGAAAAGACTACTCTTGATGCTTGGAAAGGTCTTTATAATATGAAAAGATGGACAAAAATATATAAGACTCTCCAATAAACATATGAAATATATAGTAAATGACTTAGAAATGGCTTATTGTAACATTTATGGTAGGCTTCATGGGCCTATAAATGGGAAACTCGTGTATCTTCCACAACCATGAATGAAAAATAAGCACATATAACATGAAATCAATCGAGGCTCATGCAACCTCCACGATACAGGAATAAGAAAATAATATACGACATCAAATCAATCGAGGCTCATACATGAAATCATAATAACTTAATAAAAATAGTATGAAATCAAATGAGACTCATGCAATCTCCATAATAGCATGAAATCACACGAGGCTCGTACAACCTCCATAATAGCATGAAATCACACGAGACTCATGCAACCTCCACCACAACCACACGCACATATATTTAAAATGAAATATAACATGGACTCAGAAAAAGGAGTTTCATCATCTATTGGGGTTGCTTAAAAGCCATCTAACCAATAGACTCACTGCTTCTTTCTTCATCACTGTCCATACATTACAACACTTAGAAAAGGTTGCAATCATGCCATCATAATAAACGAATACATGTTTCGGTAGGGCTGCATGTATGTCTTCCTACTACCCAAACGTGCAATCGATATACAACTGCAATCATGCCCTCCTACTATCTGAGTGTATGTGTAAGAAAGAAGCATTCCAAAATAGCATGAAATTACACGAGGCTCATGCAACCTCCATAATAGCATGAAATCGCACGAGGCTCATGCAATCTCTACCACAACCACACGCACATATAGTGAAAACGAAATATAACATGGACTCAGAAAAAAGGAGTTTCATCATCTATTGGGGTTGCTTAAAAGCCATCCAACCAATAGACTCACTGCTTCTTTCTTCATCACTGTCCATACATTACAACACTTAGAAAGGGCTGCAATCATGCCGTCCTAATATCCGAATACATGTTTCGGTAGGGTTGCACGTATGCTTTCCTACTACCCAAACGTGCAATCGATATACAACTGCAATCATGCCCTCCTACTATCTGAGTGTTTGTGTAAGAAAGAAACATTCCAAAATAGCATGAAATCACACGAGACTCATGCAACCTCCATAATAGCATGAAATCGGACGAGGCTCATGCAACCTCTACCACAACCACACGCACATATAGTGAAAACGAAATATAACATGGACTTAGAAAAATGAGTTTCATCATCTATTAGGGTTGCTTAAAAGCCATCCAACCAATAGACTCACTGCTTCTTCTTTCCATACATTACAACACTTAGAAAGGGCTGCAATCATGCCGTCCTAATATCCGAATACATGTTTCGGTAGGGTTGCACGTATGCCTTCCTACTACCCAAACGTATAATCGATATACAACTGCAATCATGCCCTCCTGCTATCTGAGTGTCTGTGTAAGAAAGAAGCATTCCAAAGATGTTTGTGCACCAATTGTAAAAAGAAATGATAGGATATATTGAGTAGTTAACCCAAAATATAAAGCAACATCAATTTTTAGTGTACATAAATGTAAATAAACAAAGTCCAAATACGAATTAAGTTACATGCCATACAATCAACCTTAAGAGTAGTAATAAAAATATCCAACAACTAGAAATACAATACAATTAAAGTCAAACATAATTGGTGGTGGAGCAAGCAAAGAAACATCCAACAAATTTAAGTATTCTTGTCCCAAAGTTGGTCTGCAATTTCCTCCCTGACATGGTCTCCTACAGCTAGCTCAGCTTGGCTAGGCCCAATGTCAATGGGGTAGTCAGTATCACCATCATCTTCTGCAAGTCCACGTTCATTTGCCATATTAAAGTATACATCATGTCCCTCTCTTCGACGAATGAAGTTATGGACAACACAATATGCTAACACTATCTTTCTTTGTGTTGCCCATGGGTACATACACCCCTCTCTTAAGATCTGAAAACGATTCTTCAGCACACCGAAGACGCGCTCTACACAATTCCGAAGTTGTACATGTCTATGGTTGAACTTTTCTATTTTATTTGTATACTGACGACCACGACCTCTAAAGCTGCCAATGTGGTAACGTTATCCGCGATAAGGAGTTAAGAAACTACGTGTGTTTGCATACCTAGAGTCGACAAGATAATATTTGCCACGAGGGACCCGAAAACCGCCATTATCTAATGCCCATTTCAACACTCTCATATCAGCTGCAGAGCCTTCCCAACCAACACCAACATATAGAAAAGTGTGGTCGAAAGAGACTACCCCCATAACATTTTGGCTTATATAACCCTTGCGGTTACGAAACCGACCATGATCTTTTCGTGGGATATGAGCTATTGTATGCGTCCCGTTAATTGCCCAAATTGCATTCTACACAGTATAATGAGAATATAAGACGAGGCTTAAGGTGTTTTATTGGCAAATGAAAAAGAAATGCAATAAGAAAACTGAGCACCTTGAAGTAAGGATAGAAATAATTCTTCCCTCGGATATGAGGGTGGCATTCACTCACATGAGAAGGAAGTTGAATGAACTCCGTCTTAAGAGATGTCAATGCCATAGCAACATTATTTACATAATGGCTGATTGTTTGTGAAGAGTGTTGAAAATACTCACACAATGCCCCAATAGCAACACCATGGCCAGTAGCATGCAAGAATATTGCCAGTTGCTCATAGGCAGTGACATGTCGTGAGTCTAATAGTAAGCTCATGTCCACTAGCATGTCCCTCAGTGCCTTGAACATGCTAGGGCTAAGCCTGAAGGCCCAATAGGCCTTCCGTTCATGGCCTTGTAGCACCTCTTGTATCCATACATGACCAGTATGCGCCGAAGTAAACATCTTCCGTATAGGCACAGTCGGAGCATATTGCTCTGATATTGCTTCAAGTATTACCTCTTCGATGTCTTGAATCATCTCGTCCTCCTCATTAATGGACTCCATTATCAATTCATTCATGTCTACACAAAGCACCCTTAATTGTCATTCCAATTCAATATGGTACATAGTTGAAAGAAAGTAAACGACATGATATGTTAGAAGAACAAACAAAGGAGTTTAACAGTAAGGAACTTTAAAATACATCAACGGCCCCTCAAGGACATCAAAATTATACCAAGCAAGATTAAAAAAAGTAAGATGACAACTACGAACAAAAGGATTATCGTTAAACAATATTGCCATGAGACATCGGTTGACATGTGTGATGTAGGGGGAGCACTCAAAGCTCGTACGCAACTTGGAGTGCCCAATGCATATTCTTCGCGGGTGATTCTTGGTCTCGGTATGGGCTGCTCCACAACAGCATACAGTGCTGCCTCTCCCTCTTCAATTGAGTGGAACCCTTTGTATCGAGCTCTTGGAAAATCATTCACTTTGGCATAACATTCTTCCCAAGTCAGGTACAAACCAGGCTCACGACCAACCCATACAACGTAACACTTAAAAACGTCCTATTCTTACTTAAAATGATCCACCTGCATGTGATGTACGAATACAAATTGCAATTTATACTAGCACCATCGACATAATTCACCACATATACTAAGGAGTACAACATTTATTTAACTTCAGTTGAAAATAGATTACTTAATTAGTCAAATACAAAGTGAACGAGCACGATCAACAGAAGATAAGGACATAATACATAAGTTCAAGTGCAAGTGGGACAAGTAGAATGAAGACATAACATGGTAGAATCCCCAAGTACGAAAATAAAATATGATGACAAGATTACGATGACAGGCAGCAAGTCAACTCAAGTAGTCCAAGCAATAACCCAATCCAGCTTCTCCTCCTCCGGTAGAGCCATGTAAACCGACCGAATGGCCGCTGTACCAAAGAGGTTCACGGCCTTGAAATACAAATTACACGGCATGTTCGGAACACGGCGTAGGTCGTTCATACACTCCTTCACCGTCGGGATCCTTTCTTCTACAAGCCGCCGGTGTATCGGACACATTGGTACCTCCGCTGGAACACTTAGATGAAGCCCGATCCGCATGCAACTCTCTGAGAACTTCAGTGCGCTCACGCAATGCCGTGGAGAAAGAAAGCACTGCTTCATCCCCAATGCATCTTTTGCCCCGACGCTTTGAGGACGATCCTTCCTTTTTCTGAGGAGAAGTCACCTCCTCTTCATTGACCCTACGTGCCGGCGAACCTGGCGTAGGGGAAGGAGTCTGAGCGGAGTAATGAGATTGGGGTGCGATACAACCGCCAGTATAGTGTTGCTCATATCCACCGTAGGAAGAGGCATGAACTTGCTGTGATATGGACATTTGATCGTCACCTGTTATGGAAGCAGCATTGGCATAACCAATGTCAAAGTCATAATTTGGTGGTAGTGATGCATACGTAAGGGCATTAACGTAATCACCAATGGCTATATGACCTTGGACATAGTCTTCATTGACCTGCACAGAGGGTAGTGATGGGATGTCCACTGCGTGTGACAGAATGTTGCGATTCAATCATCGGCGTCTATTCACATATTCAGATGCATTCATAGACCCTTCTGCATCTTCCCCATTTGCCGTGCTACTAGCTCTCATATAATCTATCTCTCTTAGGAACTCAAAGGTTTTGCCTTTTAATATACGAAAGTCACTATTTGCCTGAAAAATCGAGGGTAGTCATTACCTTTCGGTTACTGAATAACAATACGAAAAAGTAATTGTTATATTGTTAAGATGATCTTACTTCAATGGCTTCCTCCTATAATTCTGTTCCTAGCACAGGCATTTTTGCTTCGTCATCCCAACTCCAACCAGTCCTTTTAAATAGTGCTGAAAGTTTCACATAAATCCCTTTTAGGACTTTCCATCGATTTTGCAAATGATCCTTGTTGTAATTAAGATACGTTGCAGCATTGAAGTTGGGTGCGATCTGGTGCCAAACTTGCGTTTTAAAGATACCCTCAATATGATTTCCCTTCTCATATTGTTCCATGAGAAGGTGAATGAGGATTTTATCTTGTTGGTTGGTCCAGTTTAGGGCACGGATCCTACCAGTTCCATCAATTCTGGCTGGACGTTTACCTTTGTTTCCTTTAAATGCAGAAGGGCATTCAATCATAATGGAGGAGGAAAAATTTTAGACTAATGACTATCATGAATAAAATATAATAACAAAAGTAATGAAAGGAAAGTAGATGAAATTGAACATTATAAAAGAAAAATAAAATGACAAATAAATATAGACTTACCAGAGGTAGACATCTTATGTTTGCGCTTTGTGCATTTCCTAATGATAAGAAAGAACACAACAAGTGAATAAATTGCGCACTAAAAAGAACACAACAAGTGAATAAATTGCGCACTAAATTGATATTAAAGTGTAAAGAACAATAACTGTCAAGATAAATGGCATAATAGAGAAAGAACCGGCATCATGACTTGGCCTCACGAAAAGAAAATAAAACAACTATTTACCAAAATCATAAGAAAACTGGATGTTAACATCATCTTTTGCAAGACTGCAAGCTGAAAATAAATTGTTACAGGCCAAGAGCACTGCCTATCAGATTAAAAGGACCAATTGTTTGATAAAACCATAGACATGCCAAGAACATTAAGAACATACTTTCTAGCGCACACGCACACACACTAGAAAAGGACAGAGATTTCAAAAAATGAGAGCTAAAAACATCCAAACATAATGAGAGTAGAGTCTTATGCCCTTTGGACCCTAGTCACCCTACCCTATGTAAGGGGAAAATACTTTGTCAGCTACTCCAAATGAAAAAATACTAATGTACACCTTGACGCATTGGTTTGATCAGAATGACATGCTCTTCATCTAGAAATTTAAAAAAAAGTAAAGGGAAAATTCTCAGTCGCTACTCCATGTATAGATCATGCCTAATGCTCATCTAAATACATAAAAACAACTACAGAAACATGTTCGTGCAAGGAAAGAAAAAACAACTAGAAATTAAGGGGAATAAGGGCAAAAGGGTGAATATGAGAGCATGAATTATGGGTATATTAGTCTTAGGGATCCTACCCTATGAAGGGAAACCCCCAAGTGCATGCCCAAGTTGGGGCACTCCCATCCCATGCTCCTAGAGCCATAAAGAAGCATCACGTATTAACTTAAGTGCATGGAATCAACAAAATGCAGCAAAAACAAGAAATCAATAAGAAAAGAGAGAAGACAGAGGAGAGAGAGGATAGAGGAGGGTGAGCATGCCCTCCAAGTGGACGAGACTCTCATATAACCCCCTTTAGGGGCTCTTCACCATGTAGGAGACACCATTGGGCACATTAGAAGAGGTGGAGCTGAGGTTTTCTTTCCATGTTTGATATAATTTTTCTAGCAGTGATAGAGCAAGATCAGATAGACGAAAGTGTAGGTGCTGAAAATGCTCGTGTGATTAATGTGAAAAAGCTATGTTGTTTAGTGTAAACTAACCTATTAAAAACAGCAACTAAAGTGCAGTGATCGCCAGAAACTTTTAACTAAAAAGTTTCAAAAGAAGTATGATCGCCTACCTGTTTGAACGCGGAAGATGTTGAGTCCTTGATTCCCCTCCTTCAGCCGGCTGAAGAAAGAGAGCCCTTTCTTTGTTCTTTTGTTCTTGCTGAGTTTGAGGATCGTCCAGAAGTCTTCCTGGCTTTGTGCTTGATTTCTCCCTTTTGATCTCTTGTTGAGGTTGAGTGCAGCAGAGACAGAGGAAGAAAAAATGAAATGAAGAAATACTGATGATGAGAATTTAAGTAGAAGTAATATCAAAACTAACCATGATTATAAACATGCTTAAACAGCAAACTCACTTGTTTAAATGGCTTTGAAACCCTTTAAATCAAATGGGTTTTGAAAGATGAATGTTGTGGTGTGTGTTGCATGAAGTGAATATGAAGAATGAAAAGATTGATGAATATGTAGAATGCAATTCAGAAATGAAACACTTATGCCTGATTGGATTGAAGCCTTGAAAGGATGAAGATCTTGAAAGGGACGCCGACTTCTGGAAATGGCAGCGCTCCGGCGTTCCGACGTGGTTGCTTCGATCTCCAAATCGCTATAACGCTATGGCTCAACTCAACTTAATTCTCTCTCTCTTTTTTAACTCTTCAACATGTAAGGTATTTATAGGCATTTTCTGCGTTCGCGATTAACATAGAAAAATATAGGATTTATCTACCTTAACCGACAGATAAACACTGATTAATTCATCTTTATCTGTAATTATCTAAAACGCGTCCACCATGGCTGACGCCTTTCAGATTTAATTAAGATAAGGATAAATATCCGGGAAAACTTATCTTTATCTTTATTAGCCAAAACGCGTCCACTTGTATAGACGTCTTTTACATTAATTAAGATAAGGATAAACATCCGGAAGAGAAGTTAAAACAGCTTAGGAAACCTAAAACGCGTCGACCTTCACAGACGTCTTTTAATTAATAAATCAATTGATTAAAATTCAAATTTAAACGCTAAAATATGAATAAACTCTAAATCGCGTCCACATTGGTCGACGTCTTTTAGAATTATGCATATTTTAATTGAAATTTGAGCTAAAATCAATTTAATTGATTAACTTAAACATGTTTGTTCGACCCGACACTTAAAAATATCAATAAAAATTAATCAATGATATTTATCAGACCATTCTGAGGCATTATTATATGATATGAAATTTACTCGAAATGACGTCAAAATTAGCGTGTCTACAGCTGCCTCACATTGGCATCGTCTTTGCAAGGGAGTGAAATGGAATGGAATGTACTGAAAAGGTGATGCCAAGGTGTGATGAGACACGCTCTTAACATCACATGATTGGAATTTTTCTCAAAATCATCAATGAAGATAGCTCAAGGAAATCAATGGAATTAATCCTGTCTGGATGAGATAGACAAGGAAATAAAATAAGGTCGATCAACCTCCTCGGAGTGGGAAGTACCCTAGGTCATAGACACTGTAGGTTTCATCATGGGGAGCGTTTGCCAGCCAATGTGGACGTGCTACAGCCATGATGGATCTTAAAAAAAAAAACAAGAATATTGGATAAAGAATCCAATCAAGGATAGAATTCCAATGATATCTTCAAGCGAACCTCAAAGATAATCAAGATACTCAATTCAGAATGGAATATTTCATATCATGTTTTGAGTTATTTGATTAATGTCTGAAACTTAATCAATAATTAATTCTTATCACAATGATTTCAAAGTCCTACATGATGCATGCTGGGCTAAAAGAAAAATATAAAGTCAAATAAAATATAAATTAATCAAGGATAATATTGTTAAATTGCCATTAATGAGTCAAGATACCAATTCTTGTAATCCAGTGCTAAGCCGAAGCTCGTTTATCCGCGCACCGTTTCACAAAAGTGGAACCATCGTCCTCACTAATTAACAATCCAACGGCCTATCCATGTGATTAAGAATCATCTGGAATTATCACTGTTTTTGTTGTAGGGGAACTCAAATCCCAGTTTCATCAAAACCACAAGGTCCTTGATATGCTCTAATAAATACTTATCATATAGTAATGCGAATAATGCACAATAATTACATGGAATAGTACAAGGGTAGAAATAACCGCCTTTTTAGCCACGGTTGGACTTCTTGAACTCCCACAGTGGGATCTTCCTGACATTTCCAGCTTTACTCAGGCTTTCTTGAATTTCCTGAAACACGTCATGTCGCGAAGACGCCATTTAACGTTAAAACGCGTCAGTGCTCCTCGACGCCTTTTACTCACATAAACAGGTTTCTCACTGTTCTCTATTCAGATTCCAACTTTACCAATGCCTTGTGTCCTGTATACAACTTGAACAAACATGTTAAGTATCTGTTTAGGCTTAGCCCCTTGCCTGGTTAAGTAACCGACTACTTGATCCTATCCTTGATAGAAGGGTCAAGGGGCATAGCCTTTATTAACAAAGGTAATGAGAATAATCGAACTTAAGCAAAATGCAACATACAAGCAGACAGATGCTCACTGAAAATAAAAGAATGAAACACACTAAATGCAACAAGCAGATGCTAACTGAAATATTTTTGTTGTTTTGAAATATTCATTTTTGTTTGGGTTTTGAAATATTTGCTTTTTTTTTTAATTTTGGACATATGTATTTTTTTTGAATTTTGACATATGTATTTTTTTTGAATTTTTGACATGTTTTTTTTTTTTTTTTTTGAAATATGTATTTTTTTTTAAATTTTGTTATATGTATTTTTTTTTATTTTTTGACATATGTATTTTTTTTGGGTTTTTTTTTAACTAAAAGATCAGCATGGTACTTGGATCAAAAGATCATATTCATTTATTAACTTAATTTCCAAATCGTTCTTCAACAACTTAACTTAAAACACATCGTGTTTGAATTTGTGTTTCATTCGTGATCCCATTTGATGATTTGACCCTTAGTCAATCTAAGTCATTCCTTAAGTTTGAAGTACATCTCTTTAGAAAGAAAAGAAGAATAAGTTTAGAAAGCCCGTGAGAAGGTTTCGGAGACTTAAAAAGATGTCCCTTTTCTACCCTGATATCCGTTGGGGTTTGGTCATTTCTTTCCGGAGTATTTATCGACCTTGCGTTCCCTTTTGTTTCATTTCATGGCCTTGATGTAACGTTTGTAATGTAATGGCCTTTTGATTTGACATTTGGCTTTTTTGCCTTTTTGCTTTTGCTTTTCTTTTCTTTTCTTCGGGACGGATCTCCCCCTTTTTTTTTTTATGACGGCCTCCTACTAGGATGGCGGGTATTCTTGGTAGTCTATTCTAAGTCTCGTTCCTACATCATGGGCCGAATTTAAAACATAATTTTTTGAAAACGAATGATTTGTACTTTACACTTTCGGTCAAGCTTTCGATATTCTTTAGGACTTGTCATCTCTTGTTACTCACGAATCAAACGTGTCAGTTTGTGCAATAATGGGCTCAAAATTAAATTATCCAGACTGATAAGGAAATTCGAGTTTATAAATTTTCTGATTCCACTGGTCTTTGTACCATACTGATCGACTCTTTATCCTAAGGGTAGTATTTCTTAAGATGTAAACTATTCCATGGATGTTTTAGCTCTTCTCCTTCTGCATTAACAAGACGATAAGCATTACCAGGAAAAGCGTGCGATACAACATAAGGTCCTTCCCAGTTTGGTTGGAGCTTAGAACGCGGACCACCAGGTTTTACTAAAATTCTTTTGACGACCATTTCACCGACTTTGAACTTACGTTCAATGACTTTCTTTTGATAAAAATGTGCTAATCTATTTTGATAAACTTTTGCATGATTAGCAGCTGACCATCTTTTCTCGTCTAAAAGTTCCAATTGAGCAAGGAGTGCTGAACGATGTTCATCAATGGAAAATTTCTTATTCAATTGTACTCTTAATGACGGTATGAGGATCTCATATGGAACTACCGCCTCCATTCCAAATGTTAAGGAATAAGGAGTTTGTCCAGTAGGCGTGCAGATTGAAGTTCGGTAGGCCCATAGAGCCTCAACCAATTTTTCTGGCCAATCTGCGAACTTGTTAGATTTGCACGTCTTTTTGATGATTTTTATCAAAGTCTTATTTGTTGCCTCTGCTTGGCCATTGCCTTGCGGATAATAAGGAGATGAATGATGCAATGCAATTTTATACCTGTTACAGAGGTCCTTCAATTCTTGTGACACGAACTGCGGTCCGTTGTCGGTGACGATGGTGCTTGGAATTCCAAATCGAGTGATGATGTTCTTAATGATGAACTTGCAGACGGTTGATGCTTTGATCTCCACATACGCTTCAGCTTCTGCCCACTTGGTGAAGTATTCCGTTGCCGTGAGAATGAAAGATTTTTGCTTGATGCCGGAATCTGGATTACCAAGAGGTCCAATAATGTCGAAAGCCCACATGGAGAAAGGCTATGGGGAGGAAACAGGATGGAGTGAAGATGCAGGAGAATGAATTTTGTCGGCGTGAAGTTGACACTTAGCACACCTACGGACATATCCTACACAGTCTTCTTCCATGGTTGGCCAGTAAAATCCTTGTCTAAGGATCTTCTTTGCTAGCATCTGTCCATTGACATGGCCACCACAAACTCCACTATGAGCTCCTTCCATAACCTTCCAAAGCTCATCTTCGTCTAGACATCTCAGAAGAACTCCATCAAAACCTCTCTTATACAATGCTCCTCCAACTATGGTGTATCGTTGAGCAACTCTCCTGATAGCTCTCTTCTCCTCAGTTGTAGCTTCCTCAGGATATGATTGATCTTCACAATATTTTGCGATTTCATAATACCATGGCTTCTGTTCATCATCCATCTCTTCTAACAGCTCCATCAACATGATTTCTCTTTTCTCAATGATATCTCCGTCTCTGACTTTCTTCAGCAATTTCTCCTTAGTTCTAAGGAATGAAGGGTCTTTCACGGCAGGTGAAAGACGCCTATGAACTATGATTGATTCGGATTGTTTGCTAATTGGAAAATCAAGAGAAGATGCAAGTGAAGCTAGAGCGTCAGCTAAGATGTTTTGATTCCTAGGGACATGGACAAAGATCAATTTCGTGAAAAGCTTTGAATAAGCAGAAGTCAGTTCTTGATAAGGCTTGAGCTTGGGATCAAGAGTTCGATATTTGGTCAGCACTTGGCGAAGAATCAGTTGGCTATCACCCACAATCCTGATTTTGGTGGCACCATGGAAATGAGCAGCCTCGAGACCAGCAAGGATTGCCTCGTATTCAACTATATTGTTAGTGACTGGAAAGTCAAGCTGAAAGGCTTGTGGAATGGTGATACCTTCAGGTGATAACAGAACAATACCAATCCCTTTTCCATGAGAATTCAGAGCTCCGTCAAAATGCAGAGTCCACATATCATCTCTGATTTGATTTACGGACATCAGTTCCTCATCCGGAAACTCTGATCGGACTGGATCAAAATGAGGAAGGGGATGATGAGCGAGATGTTCTGCTATGGCATAGCCCTTGATCGCTTTCTGTTGAATATAAGTGATATCGAATTGAGATAGAAAGCTTTGCCATCGTGCTAACCTATCAGTAAGAACAGATTTCTCCAGAAGGAATTTGATCGGATTCATCCTAGCGATGAGATGGACTTCATGGGCCAGAAAATAATGTTTTAATTTCTGCACAACCCAGACCAATGCTGCACATGTTTTCTCCATCGCCATATATCTCTGTTCAGCGGGGTTGAGAAGTTTAGAGAGATAGTAGGCTGCCCTCTCTTTTCCTTCTTCATCTTCTTGTGCTAGGACAGCCCCCACTGCATCATCCAGGACTGAAATGTAAAGTATCAATGGTTTGCCTGGAGATGGTGGTCTCAAAACATGGGGACTTGCTAAATAGTTCTTTAATCCATCGAATGCCTCCTGACACTTATCATCCCAATCGAATTTGACTCCCGGCTTGGTAAGCTCGTAAAACGGCTTACACCTTTGTTAGTGCTGGGAGACAAAACGGCGAATAAATTGTAACCTCCCGATTAATCCTCTCAATTCTTTCAAGTTTTTAGGAGGTGGCATTTCTCTTATAGCTTTCGCCTTGTTAGGATAGATCTCAATTCCCCGTTTACTGACAATAAATCCAAGTAATTTCCCTGAAGATACCCCGAATACACATTTCTTGGGGTTCATCTTTAACTGATATTCTCTCGATCTCTCTAATACCCTTGCCAAAACTTTGGCGTGCTCAGCCTTTGTTTTAGATTTAACCAATAAGTTATCCACATACACTTCCAGATCTATGTGCATCATGTCATGAAATATTGCCATCATAGCCCTCTGATAAGTGACTCCAGCATTCTTTAATCCAAATGGCATGACGACATAGCAGTATGTTCCCCAAGGTGTAGTGAATGACGTCTTTTCTTGATCCTCTTCTGTCAGCTTAATCTGATTATATCCTGAAAATCCATCCATAAATGATAAGGTCTCATAGCCAGCAGTATTATCGATGAGTACATCAATATGAGGCAATGGAAAATCGTCTTTAGGACACGCCCGGTTCAGATCGCGGAAGTCAATGCAAATCCTGACCTTCCCGTCCTTTTTCATAACCGGGACTATATTGGCCACCCATTGTGGATAAAGGACAACTCTAATAAATTTGACTTTATGCAACTTGTCGACTTCCTCCTTCATCTTTAAAGCCATTTGTGGGTGGAATCGCCTTAATTTCTGTTTGACCGGGCTAGCTCCTTCCTTTAATGTCAATCTGTGTTCAACCAAAGATGAGTCTAACCCCGGCATATCTTCATAACTCCAGGCGAAAGTGTCCTTATAGTCCTTTAATACTTGCACCATTGCCTTCTCATCCTCTGTAGAAAGACTTTTACTGACGAGAACAACCTTAGGTTCGTCTTCAGTCCCTAAATTGATTTCTTTGGTGGGCTTTTCTACGGCAGCTGAGGGTTCATCAAATCTCTTCACTCCACTGGC
Source organism: Zantedeschia hybrid cultivar (assembly GCA_030544215.1). Taxonomy (NCBI): domain Eukaryota; kingdom Viridiplantae; phylum Streptophyta; class Magnoliopsida; order Alismatales; family Araceae; genus Zantedeschia; species Zantedeschia hybrid cultivar. The sequence goes on along the minus strand of JARZZO010000013.1, from coordinate 3,427,694 downwards.
ATATGCCTCAGCCGCGTCCTCGTCATCTTCTTCATTTTCAACAATGGGGTCTTTTCATGTATTAATTCATATACCCCGTACCCATCATTGACTGACTCATCATCCATGCAATCTTCTGGCATCTGAATTGGATTTTCTAAAAATTGAGGGATTAAAGAGCAAGAAGAGCACTTATCGGCTAAGTCTTGGAGGTATCTATCTGGAATTTGCCTACCCTTAGGCTTCCTAGACTTCCTAACCTGACTAGACTGCCTAACTTCACTATCATAACTTAATGAAGATGAAGCAGGATGAAAATCCTGAGATACAAGTGGAAATACAAGAGAATCCTCCCGAGGGGAGGGACAGAGTAGATCTAGGAGAGAATCTTGACCGAAGGACCCGCGCGGCGGGGTGCAATCGGACAAGTAAGATGTTTCCTCGATGAGGATTTGGGAAGAATTTGTTGCCAAATTGGCGTTTTTTTTTTTGAAATGAAAGAATTAAACATAAAACATGAATGAATAAAGATGGGAGGAGAATCAGACGGAGGAAGTGGCACCAAGGCCAGAGGATTGGGGGGATCATATAGTAATATGTCGCAGATCAGATTATACAACCTCTCTAGATCGAGAGGAGGTTGTGGAATAAGGTCCCGAGGGGACAGAGTAATCATGACGGGCGGAGCCCGTGGAATATCTTCAATTATGACCCGCGATCAAGTCGGGGTCAAGAGTAGTGTACGAAAAAGAGTATGGAGCATGAAGACATGTGAAGGATATGTCCCCCTCCAGAGCAGATCTGTAGTGTAACCAGCTTCATAGGGGTCATCTGGCTCCCCTTCGTCAGTTTCTTCAGATAGCAGTATCCGCTTGTCAAATATGGCACCTGGGCTTTCAATCAGCTCATCAATCTGCGGCGGCCACTTAGGTTCTGCAGGATCCAGGAATAGTCTGTTCAGTGCAATATAGAGGTCCCTCACATCGAACCACCTGTACCATTCACATTCGGGATCATGAAATTTCCTCATTTTCATAGGCCGCAGAGCCTCCAAGGATTGGTACGTAAGCAGTTCAGAGCAATGTCTGGCCAAATCCTTCCCATATATGTCATGGAAGTCAAAACAGGAAGTAATGACTACCGTATTGTCATAGCTAAGTATGGGCCCTTTTACAAAGTGCGTACATAGGGTCCATGTTAAGGGATCTCGGCCTTCTTTAGGTGGTGTAGACATTGCCTCCCAGATTTTCGGACCTTCTTCGATCTTTGCTTTCTGAACCGGATCTTGTTTCAGTTTTATTGGCCTATAGCCCAGACCACTTCCAGGTGCTGCTCGATAATTTTTGACAGGAGTGGTCCTGCCTTGCAACTGTGTGCCCAGACCTCTTCCAGGCTCGTAGCCGTTTTTCATCATAATCCTCCATCCTGGGGTACTCATGCACTTCCCCCTTTTGATAGCATCTAATGGGTATGGAGAAATAGTAGCGGCTTTCAGAGGATCAGCCACTGGACGGTAGACCTGTAATACCGACAGAAAAGGTTGTCGGCCAGGTAAAACAGCAGATTTAATGTTCAAGGTATGAGCAGCAACAAGGATCAGCATGCTCGTCACTTTAATTATTCGTCCTTTGTAAGGGAATTTGAGGCATTGGTGATTCGTAGAAGGAATCGCCTCAAGAGTTTTAATATAAGGATGACCCAAAATGGCATTTATGGAATGGTCGATTTCCAGGATGTGAAATTCGACCTCTGCGTGACTTACAGGGCCCAGCTCCACCTTTAAATAAACCATTCCCAGAGGGGAACGGGTAGAATTATCATATGATGTCACTGAGATGGGGCTGGACAGCCATTTCTCTTTGGGCACACCGCACAGCTCCAGGGTCTTCGGAGGTAAAACATTGATCGAAGCCCCTGTATCAACCAGGCATGCATCCACGGCCTTCTTACATATGTTGACCGTGATGCTCAGAGCCATGCTTCTAGCTGCTGGCGGTGCTAGTTCCGATGTATGAAATGTTATGGAGGGCTGATCCCCCTGAGGAACTAGTAGTGCTGCAATCTTCTCTACCGGCACGTCTTCATTGACCATCACCTTCTGCAGATATTCCATTAAAGCTTCCTGGTGACTCTTGGATCTTTTGATTAATTCAAGTATAGTGATCCATGTCGGTGTCCGATCCAGGTGTTTCAACAGGTCGTATTGAGTGCCTGGTGCACTCTCTTCATTATGGGCTTCCTCAGTCGGCTGTGATGGGCCGTCTCTGACTGTGGACTGAGGGAAGACCTTGTTGAAAATCCTTCCACTCCGGAGCGCGTGTTCCTCAACCGTGGAGGATCCGGGTGACACCTTAAGTACCGCAGGGTTGGATAGTGCGGATGGCGTAGAGGGTTGGTAGGTAGGTGATGGCATAGAGCTAGGTGGTGATGGCGCGGTGCAGATTAGAGGCCTAGAGGGTTGGATGGTGGATGGATAAGTGGTTGGTGAAGTGGGGAATGGTACGCGTAATAGTGGTCTAGACGGTAAAGGCATATCTGGGTAGATGGTAGTGGTAGCGGGTGAAGTAGGAAATGGCATGCGTAATAGCGGCCTAGATGGTAGGAGGGGCGCGTTATTGGTTTGCGGGGGGTTATATGATGGAGGCGTAGTGGTGCGGGGCGTAATGGGTCTAAGGAAGGTGGGTAGTGGTAATGGGTTATTGGGTGTGGGCGAGTGATATGTGGGTGTCGGTATAGGGGTGATGGTAACGGGTTGTGGTCTGGGTATGTGGATGGTGCGGCGTAGTGGTCGCTCTGCGGTACTTTGAACGTGACCCGTTGAACAAAGAGAGGAAGAGTCCTCTACTCTCCACTGCTGCCCACGACCAGCCTCAGACTGGCTGTTCGTCAGAATGGGAGCAACCTGGTTTTGGTTCTGGTGCTCCGGGAGTGGATTCTGCACTATGCCCATGTTAGGTGGTGCTGCTGCTTATGCCGGTGGTCTTGCTTGCTGCTGCTGCTGCTGCGGTCTCCTCGCCTTCAGGGCTGTTATGTACTTTTTCATCTCCTCCCAGTCTATGCCGCCCTGCTCGTTGAGATCATGAATATAATCTCTGAACTGAAAGCATGTGTCAATGGTATGCCCAGGTTGCCTGTGGAAGTAGCAATACCTAGACGTATCGGCATTTTGAGGCCAGACGGCCTTTTCCCTTGGCAAAACTAAGGCATTGGCTGCCATTAAAGCACTGAAGATATCCGCCAAGGATTCTGGGAGGGCCGGGTATTCTGCCCTCTTCGGGCCTGGAGGTCTTCTCTGCTGGTTGTAGTCACCAGGAGGAGGGACATTGTGGTACGCCGGCGGTGCGCGCGGCTGGTACTGTGGCTGTTGCTGCTGATACTGCTGCTGAGGGGGCTGCTGGTACTGTTGTTGCCGTTGCGACTGTTGCTGTAGCTGTTGCTGGTTCTGATTTGGCTGCTGGGGCCGCTGGTACTGCTGTTGGTGATGGGGCTTCTGCTGCTGCCTATACCCTTGCTGGTTCGGCTGTGGTGGCCTATGGTATTGCTGCTGGTTCCTCACGAACTGGGGTGAATTATTGTTCATGGTACTGACTTGCTCGTGAGAGAGCGTGCCCTCAGTGGTCGGACCTGTGCTGGGAGAATTCGGCACTACAGGCTTCCGAGGTGGAGGCCTGCTAGGTCTGTGAGGATCAAAGACGCTAGAGAACGTAGCGTCCTTGAAGGCATTCTCGCAGTACCGTGCCCTTTCATAGAGCTCTGCCATGTTAGTCAAATTGTTCAAGGAGAGGACTAGCTTGAACTGGGGTGTGGCGTTAGAAATTAACATTTTCACTTGTTCAGATTCGGACAAGTGATCCTTCACCTTTTCGGCCAGGCCCCGCCACCTGTCAGCAAAACTGACAAACTCCTCATCCGGTTTCATCTTTTCTGCAATAAGGTCCGTGATAGACAAGGAGGGTGCAACTCTGTCCTGGTATCGTTGGATAAATTTGCGTGAAACAATACCGTAATCCTCTACTTCGGAGGGTTCCAAAGAAAAGAACCACTCGAGGGCTGGTCCCTCTAGAGATCTCCTGAACAAGAAGGCCAATGACCTCTTATCATTCTGCCAGAAAGAGGATTCGTACATGAACTCCTTCAGGTGCGTGAAGGGGTTACCAGTACCGTTATGCTTCCGATAGACTGGCATTTCAGAGGGTGGCAGATGGAATACTGGCAAGCTCGGTAAATTGATTTCTGGCACAGCTTTAACCCCCATCATCTTCTGGAGGTTGTTGAACTGCTCATCCATGCGCTCCATCTTGGCCAGCAACGCTTGCGTGGTCAGATCTGCCTGGGGAGGAGGAGGAGGTGGAAGTACTTGATAGGCCTGCTGCCTAGAGTACGTTGGACAGGGAGGATAATAAGGAGGAGGTCCGGCAGAGCTTCCGCCATGCCCTAGGGCATTTTGATAAATAGGCGTTTGCGGTCTAGCCGGCTGCCTAGATGATGAAAGTTGTGGCCCAGTTGGCCGAGAAGCAATGTGAAGGCCTTCCATGGCCTGATGGATATAAGGAGGAGGAGGAGGTGGTTGTTGAGTAACAACGGGGGGAGCCATAGGGTTCGGCTCAGCAGGCTGCATGGGCGCCTTCCCCTTCAAAATAGACTGGATGGCCTCGAACTGCTGAGGGTCCAGTCGGGAGGCAAGAACTCCCAGAGCGTTGACAAGATCCATAGGATCGGAAGATGAGGGATCATGCTGATTCATGTCCCCTTCTAGATCAGGATTAGGGATCGCATATTGATGCGGGGGAAGATCATGATATGGATCGTGTGGATGGAAAAGAGGAGTCCGGACATTCCCATCATGTCGAACCGGAATGGGGACAGAATTACGGGAGGCATCAGCATCTCTCCCGTTCTCATATTTGAAATCTGAATCGCGAGGGGCATTAGCATCTCCCTCGTAGTTGATGATGGCGTCTTGAGCCATACTCAAGTCCCTGCCTGATCGCAGCAACATGATATTAGATTCCCTTTTCAAAGATTTAATCAAACAAGTTGTACAGAGATTAATCAAACAAGTGGATGCTTAACGTGATTTTAGGGTTCCTTGTTGAGTTATTTGAATTGGATTAAACCACAATTTCGCTCAGGGAAGGATCATAGTTTCAGTTCAGTTTCCACCGTTATTCTCTAGGGTTCTCTCTCACAACGCTTTCGGAATCTAGCCGGGACTTCAATTGGTACAACCAGCCCGATGATCAAGGAGGAATACCTTGATTTTGGGGACTTATGGAGGTCTCAACGTCAACTTCTCTAGTCTGATCAAGGGACCAACCCAATCAGAGAGAGTTGCTGACGTCGAGTAATGTGTTCCTAAGAAGATGAGGGTTTTCGCCTCAATGCGTATGCCCTGCGACCTGGATGGCCTCTAATGCTTAATAAAATAATGGGTAGCTAGCACTCAAAACACAGAAATCTGGAAACTGAAAAATAATTAAGAAACTGTCTGAATCGCGTCGATGGTAGTCGACGCTATTCAAAATAGAGCTTAATTCTTTCGCAGAAACAGATCTGAAAAATAACTAAAAAACTGTATGAATCGCGTCGATGGTGGTCGACGCTATTCAACAGAGAACTTAATTATTTCGCAGAAACAGATGCAAACAGCAGAGAAAGTCTGAAGACTAAAAGGCGTCTTGGTGTGCTGACGCGGTTTTGAAACGCGTCAGTTCTCCTAGACGCTTTTTAGTTCGCAGAAACAGATTTGCAGGAGGATTTTCTGGGTCGAATCCTCCTCAAACATGGTAAAAGGCAGTAAACAATCGACTCATGCAAAGATTTTTAGTTTCAGATTTTAAACATGATGATTTACTAACTAAACAACTAGGAAATCACTCAATCATACATCATTTTTATCACAAAACAGCTTTTTCTGAACTAATCAAGGGGAGGGCAAGATCTTGCCACTGGGGTGTGCACGTGGTGCACGAGGGAAATTAATTAAACTAAACACTCACCAATTGGTGAGGACGTGTCGAGAGACACAAATGGTGCACCGTGGGTGCTCAATATGATGACAGCAAGAACAAAAAAGAAACTAAAAGATGGCGAGACCAAGTCCCACCGTGATCGCCAAAAGAGCTGTAGGTGCTGCAAATGCTCGTGTGATTAATGTGAAAAAGCTATGTTGTTTAGTGTAAACTAACCTATTAAAAACAGCAACTAAAGTGCAGTGATCGCCAGAAACTTTTAACTAAAAAGTTTCAAAAGAAGTATGATCGCCTACCTGTTTGAACGCGGAAGATGTTGAGTCCTTGATTCCCCTCCTTCAGCCGGCTGAAGAAAGAGATCCCTTTCTCTTTCTTTGTTCTTTTGTTCTTGCTGAGTTTGAGGATTGTCCAGAAGTCTTCCTGGCTTTGTGCTTGATTTCTCCCTTTTGATCTCTTGTTGAGGTTGAGTGCAGCAGAGACAGAAGAAGAAAAAACGAAATGAAGAAATACTGATGATGAGAATTTAAGTAGAAGTAATATCAAAACTAACCATGATTATAAACATGCTTAAACAGCAAACTCACTTGTTTAAATGGCTTTGAAACCCCTTAAATCAAATGGGTTTTGAAAGATGAATGATGTGGTGTGTGTTGCATGAAGTGAATATGAAGAATGAAAAGATTGATGAATATGTAGAATGCAATTCAGAAATGAAACAATTATGCCCGATTGGATTGAAGCCTTGAAAGGATGAAGATCTTGAAAGGGACGCCGACTTCTGGAAATTGCAGCGCTCCGGCGTTCCGACGTGGTTGCTTCGATCTCCAAATCGCTATAACGCTATGGCTCAACTCAACTTAATTCTCTCTCTCTTTTTTAACTCTTCAACATGTAAGGTATTTATAGGCATTTTCTGCGTTCGCGATTAACATAGAAAAATATAGAATTTATCTACCTTAACCGACAGATAAACACTGATTAATTCATCTTTATCTGTAATTATCTAAAACGCGTCCACCATGGCTGACGCCTTTCAGATTTAATTAAGATAAGGATAAATATCCGGGAAAACTTATCTTTATCTTTATTAGCCAAAACGCGTCCACTTGTATAGACGTCTTTTACACTAATTAAGATAAGGATAAACATCCGGAAGAGAAGTTAAAACAGCTTAGGAAACCTAAAACACGTCGACCTTCACAGACGCCTTTTAATTAATAAATCAATTGATTAAAATTCAAATTTAAACGCTAAAATAGGAATAAACTCTAAATCGCGTCCACATTGGTCGACGTCTTTTAGAATTATGCATATTTTAATTGAAATTTGAGCTAAAATCAATTTAATTGATTAACTTAAACATGTCTGTTCGACCCGACACTTAAAAATATCAATAAAAATTAATCAATGATATTTATCAGACCATTCTGAGGCATTATTATATGATATGAAATTTACTCAAAATGACGTCAAAATTAGCGTGTCTACAGAAAGCATGACCTACAACTCTAGCAGCCACCAAAACATACTGATGTGCAGCACACAGTTATGCATGTCTAAAAGAGTCCAAGACTAAGGACCCAGTGAAAAGTTCAGTTAAAAATTCCAGTGCATGAGTCAAACTGGCATCCACACCTTAGTCTTAAGCCACATAATGACACTTAACTGTCCTACATTTTTAAGGATGAATTATTGCAGAGCATATTTCATGCAGAACAAGGAATTCACTCATGAGTATAGCAGATTGGCATTTTCTGATCAACAAGAACGAGAACATTTCACAACCGTGTAGCAAGATGCTTCAATACAGAACATTCTTGAACAAACAATTTTGAGAAGGTGAGAAATTTTTAGGCCTTTCTTCATTTGTTTATGAATAAAAATTGTCTTGGAGCATTCTGTGAGTTAACAAAATTGATTGAAGAGTTTTTCTATAGGTCTGAAAAAGGATAATCATCAGTTGATTTTATTGTTTTTAAATATTTATTGTTATTTCATTTTGTAAAATTTTAAAGATTCTAACTTGGACCACATGAACCCAGATGAGCTCAGGCTATGTGAAAATGAAAAAAGACAAAATATGGTGGTGCATAATCATTCCACTAAGGTCTGTTTGGTACCACAAATTCCATTACATGCACGCAATCTCATGAAAAAAGTTGGCCATAGTGTTGATGCCAAAATAGGGATCTGAAGTTAATCAGTGGTGATTCTTGGTTGTCTAAAATTTTTGAATCAGTAAACATTCACCATGATCAACTTTTCTGGAAAACCTGTGCATGCAACAGAGTTTACGCTATACCAAATGCAACCTGAATATGCCTAAGACAAGTGATATAATCTAAAAAGAAAACAACAAAAAAGGAGCAGCCAACGATCCAGACTTTGTTGGGTTAACTCACACAAAAAGTGAAGGAAAAAGAACTACTGAAGATGGGGGGGGGGGGGGAACCAAAATGCAAGAAGTAAAAACATCAGAAACTCTAGAGATTGATTCCATGTATACTTTACTTTAATATACCATTCATCACATTGTAAACTCTCTTCATGCCATATTAAAATATTAACAAAAATAGTACAGTACAAAGAGTGAACATCAAAGTGAAAGAAAGTAAGCAATACGATGACACACATTCTATTCGTTCAACAGAAATTGGCAAGTCTGTATGGTTTATGTTACTCAAAATAAGATTTAAATCTCATGATGTGAATAGAGAAACAACGAATAGAGACACATGAGGAGGAGACGAAGGTATTGAAGTGAAAACCGGTGAATCCAAGAGATGATGGCCGCTGGTGAAGGCTTCTCGTTTGAAGAAGAAGAGGAAATCGTAGAGGCCACAAAATCTTCCCCCGCACCTTCCAGAGTGGAGTGCCTACCTTCCAACGGAAGCATCACTGCCTTCGTTACCAGCCTCCTCCATCCATTTATGGCAGGAAGAGCATAGAAAAGACTTCAATGGCGGATGGGAACGAACACTGCGAAAGGGGATGGATAGGTTGCAGAACCCTTGGGAAGAGGAAAAGCTGGGGAAACCCTAGTGGCGGATGGGAAACATCACTGGAAAAATCAAATCAGCGCTGGAAGGCTTCTCCTTGGAGAAGGCATTGTGAGGTAGGGCAAGGAAGGGGGAACTCGTTCGGTCATATAAACAATTGGATCAATAGGAGATGAACGTGCATAGAAACCAATGGATGAGCACTTGGTCCGCTGATGGGCAACGTCGTCAACGCCAGTCTGTGCAGTCGGCGAAGGAATGGCAGCTCCAGAACTTGTCACATGCAGGTGCAGAGGGGCAACGACTGGTCACTTCTGCCATGCAGGTCCACATGGACGGTGACCATGTGCGTAAAGGCGACGCAGGGGAGGGCGAGGATTCGCAGGGCACAGGATTTCGCCGGAGCGGAGGACACAGGCGAGGGAAGGAGGACCAACCTTTCGCATGGCTCGAACGACGATGGCGTTTGTCGTATCCATGTCCCGGAGAAAAATAGGCCGAATTAGCAATTCCAAGGACTGGGCCAGAATGGCGTATTCGCCCAATTCGACTTATTTTGGAGAATAAAGACGAATACGCCATTCCTCCAAACAAATTGGTATTACGCTTATTCCGAGAATAAGTGAGCCTTATTCTGTCTTATCCGAGAGCATTATTTTATAAATGAGTACACGGTAAAGAGCCAAAATCAAATAGAAAAGAGTAATGTTTGTTGCTATGCCCGATAATTGCAATGGAGGTATTGCAGAGGGTATATTATTATTATTTTTTTCAGGTTAGACCCGATATGTCATATTTGTTTGTACAACACAAATGCCTGATCATATAATTAAAAAAAAATTAAAAAATAAAAAATCGAACGCAGAAAGCTCTTAATGGGTAGAGTTCAATAATACTTGTTGATTTTTTAAAATTTTTTAGATCATCTGATTAGATATTACACTATACAGATGGGTACGGAATTGAGGATCTGACCTAATAAAAATTTTAAATTTTTTTATTTGCCCACTATAATATTCCATTACAATTAAGACAAATATTACAGTAAGTATTACCCAATACAAAAATGTCACCGTCTTATTTATATACTGAACAAATTTTAGAGAACCTCCTCTCCTCCTTCCCACTATAATATAAAATATTATATACGTTGGTTTTGCAAGTGGAGCATCTTTCTCCCTCTCGCGCACAACATCTGAGCAGACCCACCACACGGAGAGAACCAGAGAAGTGACATGGAGGAGGTGGGAGGAGGACGAGGGAGATGACCGGAGCTAGGGTTTTCTCAGATGGAGCTGGCCGGAGGAGGAGGAGGAGGATGGCAAGAGATGGGGCTGGGGGTGATGGCATCAAGCTCCGCTGCTCCCTCCTCTCCCAGCTCCATTCCGGACATGTCCGATTACTACGAGTTCGCTTGTCAGACGAAGGAGGCGGCCGACGGGGGCGGGGGCGGACTCCCGATGGGAGCAGCCTTGGCATCCAATCTCAGCTTCAGGACGTGTTCCTCTGCTCCTTCTTCTCCCCGCTCCGTGCGGTCCCTGTCCATCGACTTTAGCGACTTCCCCCCCATGTCCGAGTGGGAGGAGATCCCCTCTCGCCGCTGGCTGCCGGCGTTCGAGTCCCTCGACGCCACGGGGGACGCTAACCTACCACCGCCGGCGACGTCCGCCCGGAGAGTGGGGGAGGAGGGGGAGAGGAAGCCCTCCTCCCGCCGTTGGCTGCTCCCGCCCTTCCTCCGGCCACGGTCGGCATCGGAATCCGACGGCGATGACGGTGCGTGGAGGAAGGACAGGGGCGACAACCTGCTGTGGTACCGGGACCTGGGGCGGTACGCCTTCGGGAACTTCTCCGTGGCGGTGGAGCAGGCGAACAATAGGCTGGAGGACCAATGCCAGATTGAGTCCGGGCCTTTTGGGGTCTTCGTAGGTGTCTACGACGGGCACGGCGGGCCCGAGGCCGCCCGATACGTCTGCGACCATCTCTACCGCAACTTCCGAGGTCTGAAGGACTTCGAGGGATCAACTTTCCTGTTTATTCCACATTAGAATAATGATGTTACTTGATCGCTCCCCATTTTGTATTTTGTGGTGGATTTTTGTGAAGTAGAGTGTAATATAGAGTAATAGCTAGAACAAGTAGGTACATTATCATAACTGCTCTACAAATGTGCTTTGAACAGCGGGATGGCTTTCTTACCATGCAGGGAAAATGTAAGAGTAACTCTGCATCAACTATATGTCTGGAGAGACTTTGGAATACAAAATTCGGGGTTAACTTGGGTTAAGCCCTCTGCATTCTGAGTTAGTTAATTCACCCAATCAAACTACTTCTTGGGATTAACTTCGGAATAAAAAGGGGTATCCAAAAGTTAACCCTCAATCAAACTGCTGCTAAGTTTGTATGGAATGATTGCCTTCTTTTTTTTTACCCCTGAAATTGTTGAAGTCTTGAAAGTAGTTCTTCTAGTTGACTTCTGTGTTGTTAGCTTATCCCTGCCAACTAATGTGCTTCCTTTTAGCCTGCAAAACCTAAAGTAAACATGAGCTGGACATGATCCATGTCTTTGTTTCGGGACCTCCTCCTGGGCTAGTGTTCTATCTTTGTTATTTATGAGTGTGTGATACTGGTGCTATCCATGATGATCTGCTGGTGCTGCTTCTACTGCTTGGGATTTGCTATCCAAGGAAAATACTACATTTTCTAATCAAAAGTTGAAAAGAAGGAAGAAATTATGCATTTAAAATTAGCTGTATCAGTTCTTAAAAGAAGGCCTTGAGTTGACAGAAAAATTATTGCTGAATCTGTCCCATCATGAAGGTATACTCTGTATGGTAGCTAATTAATCGCGTCTGCTTTTCCTTTACTTAAAAAGTAGTACTTGAGCAAAAATATTGTGGTTGGAATTGAGGAAAAGAATGTACTGTCTTTCGTAGAAGGCAACAGTAACTTACTGTTCCTAAATAAATACCTTGAATGTGAACTTGCATTAACTTCCTTTTTGACATGGCATTTCTGCAAAACTTAAATGATGACAATCTTTTATTTTTCGAATTCTATTTATTCTGAGAGCCTTTACCTATTACCATCACTATCCTTTTATTGGTTTCTTTTAAAGCTAAAAGTTGACTTTTTATCTTCTACTTTTTTGTTGAGAGCTCAACTGTGCTGAATCTCCATTTCAAGCTATGTTAATATCCCCCTTAATGTTGCATAATGGTGCTATACGTATAAGTAAACACCTTAAGAGTGCTTAAGAATATTCATGAATCATATCAGCATAAATGGTTCCCAAATATTCCCTGGATGAGCATGTCTAATCCATGTATAATATTGATATTAAGGCTTTCTCTCGATACATCACTAGTGCCTTCAAATAGAGCCATTCAGTTATAACTATCTCCTGGAACTGTTGTTTATATCTTCAAGTTTCAGTAGCTTGGCCTTTGATGCTGGTAATTATGTATTGGAAGAAAAATGTTCAACAGTTACTGACTCTGGGTTAAATTTCATCCAGAGATTTCATCTGGTCCACTAGGTGTCACATCTGAAGCCTTCAAAGCAGCTTTTCTGCAAACAGATGAAGGGTTTATCTCTATGGTTGCTGAGATGTGGGGCTCTAAACCACAAATGGCAGCTATAGGCACATGTTGCCTTGTTGGTGTGATATGCCACCAGACTCTGTATGTAGCCAATCTTGGTGATTCACGGGTTGTTTTGGGGACAAAAGCTGGCAACACAGGTGAAATTGTTCCCATACAGTTGTCTACGGAGCACAATGTTAACGTGGGGACAGTGAGGGAGAAGTTGAAGGCACAAAACCCAGATGATCCAGATTTTGTTGTTCTGAAACATGGAATTTGGAGAGTCAAGGGTATCATTCAAGTATATATTGCTTCCTCTATTCTTAGATTTTTCTTAGTGATTTTTTTTTTTCTGTCATATGGGTTATCTTGATAGTCTTCATTTTTCACATATTGCTTCTTTTGAAAATGTTTTATGACATGCTGGTGTTACAGATAAAATCCTAAACATCTTGCTATATGGTTTGAATCTTTCTTTTCTTTATTATCAATTGCGAGAGTGGAGCCTTTTCTCCAACAGTCCAACTTAAGCCATTTTCCTCTTTCCCTTTTAAGTAGGGAGAATTTTGAAAGCATTCCAGCTCTTGTTTTACTATAAGTACTCCATTTTTTTCCTGGTACCTTTCCTTTATGTGTAGTGTTGCAAGGCTGGTTTAGTATCTACGATGTCTTTTCCAGGTGGATCTCCCCTACCTTAGCTCTTAGGATATGATGGTTAGTTGTTTCTTGAATATGGTTCCTAGAGGCCATTGCATCAAGAGATACTGCACTTACTTGAAATCCTTGCTAGCTGATCTTTCCAATTTGCTTCTCTATTTTTTGGCTTGTTGTGACTTATGGAAACTCCTTTGGTTTGATCTTGGGCATTTCAAACAGAAGGTTTGTCCCTAAGGAGAGTCAAAAGTCCCAACAATGTGTCATGATCTTTAAAGGGTCTAAGCCAGTGTCCTATAACTCAGGATTTAGTTCTCCGATTCAGTATCCGTTGTGGAGTTACCTAACCTCGTTTGTTTGTCAGAAATGATGCTTATGCTCCAGTCTGTAATATGCCACTGCAGTGATTTTCTACTCCCCATATCACATTACGACAGGTAGATGCCTTGTGAGTTCCAAGGATATAATTCTTTATGACGGGAGGATCATAGTTGTCAAGGCATCGCTTACGCATACCGCCTAGGTGCAAAGGTGCCATGTTGAGTTTTTTTTTTCTTTTCTTTTTTTCTTTGAGTGATTCTTCGACATGATTGGTTTGAATTGGGTGGTTTTTTATGTTAGAATTCATGCTCTAGCTTATTTTTGACGTGCAAGCAAGCTTCGTGTTAACCTTAATGTTCTCGGGTCATTGAACTATGAAATGCTCCTTTTCTGTGCAGTTTTCTGGGCTGCTAAGGAGAAAGGGTTTATGCTTTGACTTAGGTCATTGCATTACTCTGGGAGTTACACATCAGCCTAAGTCGATATGCAACTCCTAGAGTTATGTGATGAGCTGAGACATTGCATAATGTCTCAGAGAGAGTAGATGTTGACCCGAGTCAATGCATGACCTCAGGTCCAAGGTCCATTGCCCTAGCCGATGCTTGTCATAAAGAGTTGCAAGATTATATTCCAATGATTATTTGAGAGCATGATAGTGGCTTGAAAATAACAATGATCCCTTGTTTAAATGAAAATGGTGTGGTATGAAAATAATGATGATTTTTCAGGGTGTATAACTTTGCATTGGTCACTGATCATTGCAATTTTCATGTTTGAGTTGTCCTCAAAAACTTCCATAATTTCTAATTCCACTTGATCTTATTTTTTAATTTTAAATTCGTAAAGAAACCTTGTGTGTTTGCTGTATAACATTCATATTGGAATTAATCAGAAATCAGACCATAAGCTTGTATTCTTTGACCATTAGATAAATCATAGGTCTTCTTCCTCTCCTAGTCAGAAATCAAACTATAAGCTTGCATTCCTTGACCATTAGATAAATCGTAGGTCTTCTTCCCTTCTATTTCATGGTTGAAGCAGCATCTTGATCTTTTTATTTAGCAGTTGTCATGAGGTTCCTGTTGTGATTATATTAGTGATGTCATAATTTCCCTATTAATCGAGAGGGTGCCTGCCTGTGGATTTTGTTTTAATTTTGTTACTAAGTGAAATATGTGGCACTTGACTGTATCTGATCCAGGTTTCAAGATCTATCGGTGATGCATATCTGAAACATGCTGAGTATAACAGGGAACCTCTTTATACGAAGTTCAGAATTCCTGGGCTGATGAACAAGCCTATCTTGTCTGCCAAACCATCGGTTATTTCTCGTCCTCTTCACCAAAATGATTCTTTTCTTATATTTGCCTCTGATGGCCTCTGGGAGCACCTGAGTAATCAAGATGCAGTTAACATTGTCCATAACCATCCTCATGCAGTAAGGATTCACCTTTAACCATTACTAGTCCTTAATTTTTTATTAAATTATATTGCACTAAAGTATTGTATTTTGGTTTTTACTGTCGTTATTAACAATTTGAATATTCAAATTTGGGAATTTAACTTGTATTGGTTTAGCTTAAGGTGATGCTGTTATTGCATGTCTGAAAATTGACGTTGAATTACTACTAAAGCTTGTTCCCTTCTTTCTTCAAATTCTTTCACACACCATTTTGATTTTTTATTGTTAATACTCATGGGTAAAAAAATTATCTTTATCCAAGACGTCACACTAAAGTAGGTAAGTTTCATTTTCTCCTGGATGCCATAGGTGTCATCAATGATGCTAAGGTGCTGAAATCTAAGGTGAATCTGCCCTGTTTGTGACAGATTTCTAATTTTGAGTTTTTTAATGTTCTAACGAACATCCCACTAAAATATTATTTAAATCTAAGAAGATTTTTGATATCTATCATTTTCTTGAGCATTTAAAAACATTAAGAAGTGACTAAAACATGGGCATAAATATGTATATGTATGTAAAACGTACTATCAGTGCAATGGTATCTAAGTTTTCCAATAGACTCAATCTAAAGGCTAACCACCCTTTACGGGGCAACCATAAAGGTACACATTGATCGTTTTCATGGCAGCAGGATAATGGAAGAGCAGATCTTAGGGGTCGCACTGAAAGTTATGGTTTTTTTTTTTTTGGAAGGTGACAAAAATCACATTTCACTCCAATAATAGAAAAGTACAGTAGGACAGAAGCACACAAAGGGATATGAGGTCCATCACCCTACAAAATAACCCATAAAGACCCACCCTCTATTTTATCAAGAGAATAAAGTCGAGGAAGCACAAAAATAAAACACCCAGATTCACTAAATGATGGATCTCCGCTCATTGATTAGATGGAAGAAAGGGGCATCATTGTCCACCCAAATACCCATTGCTCTTCCCCATTCGAACATTTTAAAGATACTGTTAAAAATCTTCCAAAGATCTTCTTCTGTTTCTCTCATACCAAACCCAAAGCATTGTTGGAAGGAACAAGGACCATAAGTCTTTATCTGGACAGCAAGTACCTTTCCACATCCATCCTTTCATCAGGTCCTGAACCGAAGAAGGCTCATCCCATTGATATGCAGTTGTCTGCACACATTTCAGGAGATTCTTGCCAAGGAGGAGATGTATAGGAAGCAGAGGTCAAGGGAGAAGTGGATCCGAGAGGGTGACAACAATACTGCTTTCTTCCACAGGATTGCCTATAGGAGGAGAAGAAGAAATTATATTTTAGCATTGCGATTGGGAGAGCAGGTATTCAGCAGCAGGGAGGAATTAGTTTCTCACATACAGCCCTTTTATGCTCAGTTGTTTACAGAGGAGGACCAGCCCAGACCTACATTTTGTGGGGATCTTCTGACATCTATCTCTGAGGAGGGGATGGAAGATATCACTGGCCCTTTCTCCATTGAAGAGCTGAGAATGCCATGTTTTCTCTTGCAGGAGACAAAGCCCCAGGAGCGGATGGATTTCCTTTGATGTTTTTCCAGCACTTTTGGGAGATAATCAACCCCTTGCTTCTTCAGGCTGTGCTGGAGTTTCAGGAGGGGAAGGCTCACCCTAGGGGGATTAATAAGACATTTATTGTTCTCATCCCTAAGAAGGTGGGGCTTGATGCGTTGACAGATTATAGACGCATAAGTCTACTCAATGGGGTGTATAAAATCATCTCTAAAATGCTATCTACTAGGCTGGAGAGGGTGATTAGTAGGCTGGTTAGTGTAGATGCCGAGTGATCCCTCCCCTTTCGTCGCGGTGCCACAATTTGCGCTCTATATTGATGATGCTGCCCCGTTGAACCGTCCGAAGTGAGTCTCGTTCGCTGCAACACTAGCAAACGTGGTGAGAAGGAAATGTGATTGCCAGGAGCAAACTTAACCCGTGTTCCGCGGGGATGACGTGATCATGTTGTTGACATGAAAGCGGGATGGGATGTGGATTCTTCTCTCCCCCACCTCCGGCCGGCTAAGATGAAGGGCTCCGAGCTCCAATTCTTAGGTGGTGGCTGCGAGAAAACACAAAATAGAGACCTAATTAGCGCTGTGAAGTGTAGTAGCTATTCATGCAAACTATGAACTAAGAAAGAAATGGTGGGTAAACGCACTGGTTGTGGTTTTTAGAAGGGAGAGTGACTAAGCGTCATGGCCACTCACCACCCTATTTTTGGGTTAAAGTCTCTTAGAGTTGGGATCTAGGAAAGCCTAGATGCATGTGAGTGTTGTGAGTGTGTGGACGTGCGAAAGTGTGATAACTAAGTACAATATGAACTATGCATTTGGTGGAACATATGAGGGGACACATGCTAAATGAAGCAAAAGGAAAGAGAGAGGTTAGAGCAAGGTTTTACTGTATCGTACCGGATCGGGCCGACTTGTACGAGTTGACTTGTATATGGGCCGACCCAATCTGCTGGCGTAGACCAAGTCGGACTGTATTATACCGTCTCAATATACTCATACATACATAAAGACTTGTTTTAGATTGAGTTTTACTCATTTGATAAGTAAAATCACACTTTTATATGAGTTAATAGAGTATCTTTCTCCAAAATATAATTTAAACTTGTTATTTTTTAATTTTTTTAACAAAGTCATTGGCTTGACTCATGCGACTTGTGTGAGTCGGAGGAGTTGGTCTGAGTCAGATCGGTATTGTACCGTATCTGAGGAGATCCGATCAGATCCAGATCAACGAGTCGACAAATCTTGGGTTAGAGAATGAAGCCAGACTCCTCCTTGACATCGTGGACGTGCTGAGAGAGTAAGCTTTGAGCTCGTGGCACTCTGGTGACTATAAGCTTCCAACCCCATTTCAGGGTGCCACCCATGGAGGCTTTATAGTGGGAGTGGAAAATAAAGATTTTTGGGGTCTAAATCTTCATTTTTGGAGTTCGGACCAAGGAGAGATGGTCAAGAGATGGTGTTTGTGGTCGGACTAGCTGCATGGAGTGAGGGCAAGGAATTCTGGATTGGATCAGGTCCCCGAACCGGGACCTGCCGATCCCGATCCGAATCGAGATCGGATCGGCCGAAATCGGCCTGGATCGGCCGGGATCGGCCGGAATCGGCCGAATCGGGACCTGCCAATCCCGATCCGGATCGGGATCGGCCGATTCTGCATTCCATGAGTGAGGGGGTGTCGGGGTAGTGGAGAATAGTGGCCATAGTGCGCGGAGAACGTGGAGGACTGTGGTTGACTGGGCTTGATGTAGTAGACGACAACCTTAATCGCCGTTCGGGTTAACAGACAGTGGCCAAGTCCGCTGTTCACAGACTGGGACGGCAAGGTGGGGTGCTGTTTAGAAACACATTGGGTCTTGGTTTATGATTATATCCTCTGGGTGACAGCCAAGAGCGCCGTTTATGTTAAGGGATGGCAAGGAAGTCCACCTTCTAGAGCGGCATGCGACAAGCTGAGTTGTCGTCCAGAGATGTAGACGATGGTTGGTGTTGTCGTTCAGGAATTGGTCCTATGCCAAGTAAAGGTTACTCAACAAGGCATGAATTTAACTTGGGAGGTATGGATGTGAATCATATGAGGATATCCGTACAAGACCACATGGGTGTCCAAAATCAGGTGTCTACAATTAGTGTGAATTATAGTGATTTTATCAGTTGCAAGTAGATCTATGAAGGTCTCTTGATTGCTCAGGAATGTTTGCATTCTATGAAGTCTCAGAGAAGAAGAGGTATTGTTTTGAAACTTGATTTTGAGAAGGCTTATGATTGGGTGAATTGGTCTTATCTCTTTAATGTTCTCTCCAAGATGGGTTTCTGTAAGAAGTGGATCTCTTGGATCAGAGCTATGTCTCTTCTGCTTCTTTTGTTATTCTTGTGAATGGGGAGCTGACCCCGTACTTTGTTAGTAGGAGACGGCTGAGGCAGGGGGACCCTCTATCCCCTTTACTGTTTGTTCTAGTGGCCCGATTGTTAAGTTGTATGTGGGTAATGGTAGAAGCAGTTGGTCTAGTTTCAGGCTTTTAGATTGGCAGTAATCATAGAATGATATCTCATTTGCAGTATGCTGATGACACTATCCTGTTTTGTTTTGGAGAGGAAGAGCAAGTGTACAATATGAGATTAATTCTTGAATTGCGAGACAAAGTTTATGGCCTCAGAGTTAATTTCCAGAAAAGTGATGTGTTTGGTATCAATGTGCCTGATGATTTCTTGAGCAGAGTGGCCACTTTTCTGGGTTTTTAGAAGGATTCCTCTCTTACCTCTTACCTCGGGATGTCTCTTTCTCCAGTCTAGTTACAATGCATTGACTGGCAACCGGTGGTTTGGAAGTTTCAGTCCAGATTAGCTGGGTGGAAGGGCCGGCTATTATCTTATTGAGGTAGATGGACTCTGCGTCAGGCGGTCCTTGACTACTAGCTGATCTATTACTTATCTTTATTCCTTAAGACTGTGGCTAGGAAACTTGAAGGTATCCGAAGCAGGTTCTTCTGGGAAGGGGGGTGTAGTTTGGATAACCCCAAGAAGGACTTTCATGATATTTGCTGGGGCAGAGTTTGCAAGAGCAAGTAGATTGGAGGACTAGTCATAAAAAAACATTAGGGATTTCAACTTAGCCCTCTTGGCTAAATGGCTTTGGAAACTTATCAAGAAGCAATATGGATTGTGGCTTGAAGTGATTAAAGAAAAGTACTACCAGAGGAGAAGAGTTTGGGAATTCCTTTTGCTGACAGATTACAATGTCTCCCATGTGTGGAAAGGCATCCATGAGGTGGCAGATGGGATGGTGGCTGCTACTCGGATTTCTTTAGGAGATGACAAATTGTGCTCCTTTCGGATGGATAGGTGGGCTGGATCAGTGTCACTCTCAGTTGTCTTTCCCAGATTATTTAGTATTGCTGCTGACCCTAGGGTAGTGGTAGAGCAGATGGTGGGCATAACTGTTTGTGGAGAGGATTAGAATCCAGTTTTCAGGAGAAACCTTAGGGAGGAAGAGTTTTAGGAGGCTGCAGGCCTTATGGAGATCCTCGAAGGTTATAAATTGGATGTCTCTCACCCAGATTCTCTTTTTTGGTTGTGGACAGCTCAGCGGAACTTCTCTGGCAGATCAGCTTATAGGATTATAGAGGATGGGGGTCTGCCATCACCTTTTGTTGGTCATATCTGGGCTCCGAAGTGACTTTTGAAAGTTAAAATCATGATTTGGAGGATAGCAAATGGAAAGATCCCGACGGCTGACAGGTTGATTCATTTTGGATGTGATGCCTACCTATATTCATCCTTTGTGGAGCGGAGGATCAAAGGATAGATCAGTTGTTTGCTACTGGTTCCTATTCTATGGAGATTTGGGACACATTGTTCCGCAGGTTGCATATTTAGAAGCATCTTCAGCTCTTTGTGAAGGATGTGATCCATTTTTGGCCGTGTCGACTCCCTCATAAGAGGAATAGGTTGTTGTGGTGGCTGGCCCTGCATGCTACGGTATGGGCAATCTGGATAGAAAGGACTAGGAGGATTTTCAGAAGGGAGGCTGTGACACAGGACGGAGTTGTCTTTTGTTTTTAGTAGGGTGAAATAATGGATGAGAGTTCAATGTAAAGAGTATATTGTCAATTCTCCCCTTTTTGTCCTTTTGGAGGAGCATAGATGAGTCACCATGTTGGTGCTTGTAGTGTGAGTTAGGTGAGTTCCTATTTTGTACACTATATTTTTTTGATCCCCTTTTATAATATACAGTGGTACTATCTACTTTCAAAAAAAAAAAAAGGGCATTGATGATTCTGCAATGACAGACAAGGTGATCAAGAGTTTCAATGAAGGTACCACAAAAGATACTACTGGAACTCTGGATCTAAATGAACCTCTTAAGTCTGTCACTAGTTGGAAGACTCTTCCAAGCCACTTTCCAAAGGGAAATCTTTATCTTGTTAGGTAAAGGTTTTGACCAAACAAGTTCTTTCCACCACCCTATAGCCCCCATCATTTAGAATTCTCACAAGTGCATTGACTGAGAATCTGTACTTATCCCAAACCCATAATCTCCTATCTTCCACATTACTATTTAGCTGAACTGAACTAATAATATTTATAAGAGCCAATAATTCTATCAGTTCTGAATTAGTTGGATCTCTAAGGACTGTAATCATATAATGAAAATTATCTTCAGAGGAATATAGTTGAGCTATGGGCTTCCCTTTTATCTCAATTTGATACAAATTATAAAACTGACAAGCAAAGTGGATATCAGTACACCAAATATCTTCCTAGAATCTTATCCATGCACTATTCCCAAGCTTAAGACTGACAGCAGCGGCAATAAGGTCCTATGTGCGAACAATGCTCCACCAAGTTGGTGACAGATTAGAGGTTTTAGATGGTAGGAGGGACTATCTAGAGGAGTTCACATAATATTTATCCTTTATTATCTTCACTCAGTTCTGATCAATATCTTCTCCCAGCCTCCACAGCCATTTGGCCAGCAAGGCCTTGTTTAAACGTTGCAACTTTACCAATCCACACCCCCTTGTTCCTTTTGCAAACTTTATCCCAGGCAATCAAATGGAAACCTCTCTTCTCTCTCTTGTCGCTAGACTAGAAAAAGGATTTTCTCATTGGTCCAATAATCCTCTCAACTGATCTATGGATTTTAAAAATGGGCGTGCGATAATTTGCCATGGAAGAAAGTACTAATTTTTCATGGGAGAAAGCACTGATTTAGACAATATCAACCTGCCCCCTGTTGATAGCAGCTGAGCCTTCCATCCTTCCAATCTAATGATCAAATTTCTTGATTAGATCATCTTAGTCTCTTACCTTGACTGTGCCAATAGTCAACGGTAGTCTCAAATACTTGATGGGAAACTTTGTCCATTTGCAAGCAACGCTCCTTGCAATATTCATCACTCAGTCTGTTAGCATGTTAACCCCTACTACCTTTGTAGTGACCCAGTCGCGTGCCGGGTAGGAGGAAAGGGCTATCCGTAGGTAGGGCTATGCATGGTTCGGTTCGGTTCGGTTCGGTTTTAGAGGAAATTTCTCCAAATCGAACTGAACCGTTCCGTTCGGTTCTGTTCAAACTGAAATTTTACATTTTATTCATATTAAATGTATATATATGTATTTAATATTAAAATTTAAATCTATAGGACACTCAAATATTAAAACATTTATATATATAATGTTAATATAAAATATATATTCATTAAAAATCAATTTATTCAATTTTTCGATTCGGTTCGGTTTTACAGAGTTGTGAAACCGAACCGAATCGAACACAAGCCCAAACCAAAATGAACTGAACCGAATCACTCAATTCGATTTGGTTTTTCAGTTCGAATCGAAATATGCACCGTCTTATCCGTAGGAGAGGTCTACTTGTGGGACAATGATATGTAACACCATGATGTGGAGCTACTACGGTATGGAGTCACCATCATGTCTGGGGACTAGGGTAAGAATGAACCGATATAGTATAATATTGAAAAATGAAAAAATTGTTAGGCTGTATATGTGGGATTTGGATCCATAACTTGTGAGGTACTTTTTAGAGATAAAATCGTGCTGGCTTGGCCCAAAATGGACAATGCCTTCAAGATTTCGATTAGGTTATTATAGAATATGCTTTCTATAGTGACCCAGTTGCGAGCTAGGTAGGAAGAAAAGGCCACCCATAGGAGAGAGCTACCATTGGGACGACGATATGTAACGCCACAATGTAGAGCTACTACGGTGTGGAGCCACCATTATATCTGGGGGCTGGGGTAGGAATGAATCGGATTAGTTCAACATCGAAAAATGAAAAAAGTTGCTGAGTCATTAGATCCATAACTTGTGAGGCACTTTTTAGGGACAAAGCCGTGCATGCTTGACCCAAACCAGATAGTACCTTACGAGGGTTGGATCGGGTCATTACAACCTCTGACTTTTTTGAGTCCAATTATGCCGGTGGACCTAGGATCGGTAATGAGAATGAGATGGGAGCGAGGGGTCATCTAGTTTACCATTCAAATTTTGATTGGGGGTAGGAGTGGGAATGGGGAACGGGAACGCTTTTTGGAGTGAAAGTGATGACAAAATGAGTGAATCCTACTACTAAGCTTCACCTAAGTCAATAGCTTTTCCACATTTGCAACTTTATCTTTATGACCAGAAGTGAATAATAAGGTGTCATCTGCGAATTGTGAGTGAGTAATCTACATACCACTTCTTTCAATTTGAAACTCATCAACCAATCATATCACTGCTGCTCTACCCCAAAGTGAACTGAAAATCTGACCCACCAAAAGAAAGAGAAGAGGCGAGATGGGATCATCTTGTCTTAAACCTTTAGAGTTTTTGAAGTAACCACATGGTTCTCCATTAATCAAAATAGAGAACCTCTGATGCGGGACGACTATCAAAAAGACTCCAAACTATTGTAATGGTCCGAGATCAGCAATAACGCCACAAAGAACAACAAACAAATACCAAATATCCCTCATGTCCATGAGAGAAGCTACATAACTCAATCGCAAGCAAGCGCGGGAGTCGTCCTCTTGTTGTGATAAAATAAACAGGACCGTCGGTAGTGAGAACTACCGTAGTGCTAAGGTGACAGTAATGCGTTCTAATGCGCTCGAATCGGGCCACGGGATGGGCCTCTCACACTCACATACACGGGATCAAATCCAATCATATAACGAACGAAAAAGTACACAGGAAGGAACCCAAGCAACACTAACCGTCCCACTATCGTGCGGGGATGCGCTGAGACGGTGAGGATCCGCAAATGACTCAGTGGAGTTGCTGTCAGGCGAGATTACGACGCAGTGCCTATGGTTGGGCTACGGGCAGGGGCGCACCAGTGTGACTTAACGTGAGGAGTGTGGTTCTGTGAAAACTTCCCAGGAAGGATGGCGCAGTAGGCCATGAGCGTGAGGAGGGCTGCCTCCCAAACGGGGCAACCTGGGCACACAATTGGGCTCGGATGGGTGGACCACCTCAGCGGGAGCATCAATGCCAGTCGTACTTGGGGGGCGCATGTGAACTCCTGCTCGCGCGCAGGGTCTGAGGAGCGGGCTACGTGGCTTCAAGGCCAAGAAGTAGGCGGCTGCAGACGCGTGTCGGTGGTGTGTGGGCGCCTTCCTCGTGTTGGGGGGCACAGACGACGAAGCCCGGCTCGGCGAACCCTGCAGCCGTGCTGCGTGGCATTGGGGATGACTGGCAGACGCGACCGGGCGTGGAGGGCGAGGAGGGCACGTGGGCGATAGGCGACGAGCGCCTCGGACCGGCAGGTGCTGGGTGAGAACACCCCTTTTGGGCGTCATGTGGCAGTCGGGCGGGTGCGCCTTGCGCGTGGGGGCGCAGGCGACGAGGCGTGGCGGCGGGGGTCCCACTGGCGAGCGCGCGCTTCAACGTATGAGAAGAGAGAGAGGAAGAGAAAGCGGAGAGCATGGGGAAAAGAAATGTAGGGGAGGAGAGAGAGAGAGGGGCAGGCGAAAAGGAGAAAACGACAGGGGGGGTTTAATGACGGTGCCAGGGAGGGGAAAGAAGGAAGAAGAAGAAGACAAAGGGGAGGGGAAAGGGCTTCACGCCCAATGGCCACATCCGCTCAGGGCGGCTCACCAAAGCATTCTTTCTTCATTAATCATCAATGCCCCACTGTAGAGGCTACAATGCTTTAAAGAGTACACAAAACCCTAATGAAGACCTAATAAAGTAAATGACCAAAATGACCCTAAATCTAGATAAATCAAGGTAGGCCAACTCGGGGGTTGGACTCGGATCGGTCCGGTCCTGACCGAGTGGATCGGCCGATCCGATCCGATCCCGAACCGGTCCGGACCGAGCCGGACCGGTTTGGCCGATCCAATTTATAAAAAGGGAAAAAAATAGAAGAAAATAGGGAAAAAATAGAAAAACAAGTCCAAAAAATAAGAAAAAAATTCAAAAAATCAGGAAAAAATTATATTTACCCAAAACTTATCTAGGACCTTGGGTAAGCCCTTGAATTTTTATTAACTTTGAAAAAAACTTGAATACAATACATGGGGGGGACATAAAACCTTACCCCTAAGTATTACATGATAATAAAAAAAAAACATTCACACAAAGTGACAGAACAAGTAGACATACATTTATTCTAGCCTTACATTGTAGGTGCTATACAAATGTTGCACATAATCGGCCCAAGACATATAAGCTTGGTAACATTGTTCATATTCCTGTACAAATCGGTTATACTCATCTGTATTATTGTCACCGGTATCCATCTTTGTGTCTTTGGCTCATGATAAGATCCTTCTGAGGTTGAGGATTGATAAGAGGAAATATCTGAAGTTGGAGGATAAGTGGGATATCCTCCTAAGTAACTCGATGCATCATAGGGTGGTGGATGTTGATAATATGTACCTGGATATCCATAAGGACTATAACCCTCTAATGGAACTTGAGAGGATGCATCAGACGAATGCTCTTGAGAGGATGTTCTCTTTAGGAACTCTTGTTGTTGTTTCCCTTTGCCTTTATTTGTTGCTGATGTGCCCTTAGCCAACCTACTGGAGTGGTCATCATCCTGCGTAGCATACGTAAATTCTTGCTCTCCTGTGAAAATCATTGGAGGAGCTTCACCATGTTGACTTGATCTACGTCCTCGAGATGACCGTTGTTGCAAGGATCCACCTTGACTTCCATGTGGATCATCATCGTCATCGTCAGGGGTAGTCGTTGCCGAAGTAGAGTCGTCTGAAGTTTGGTAAACGACCTTGTCGCTCGGCTCTGGTGTCTCGTCTGACTCATCTTCTTGTACAGTTTCTAAATCTGCAATATCAACATCCATTAGTTTGCCTTTACCCTTACCTGAACTTTGTGGGGTGGATTTCTTTTGCCGTTTTGAAGGAGGTGGAAGTTGAAACTCAACGGACAAGGGGACACCATCTAATTGTCCTTCTGCCCATGACCGATCGTTTGGATCAAATTCTGATGGACTCAAAACATTCCTTGCATCCACCCATGCATTCAGTGGGTTCTGCTCCTCAAATATCTCGTCCAGATCGATTGGTTCCTCAACTTGTTGTTCTGCTTGCACCGGTCTTCCAGCAACTTCATCTCTCCATCGTTCTTCTTCTCTTTGGTTCTCTTGATTTTTTTGAAGATTCTTTAATTTCAAGCGCATGTTGTAGTGGCAAAAGACCAATTGCTCTAATCTCGCTGAGCTTAATCGGTTCCTTTGCTCGGTGTGTATCAAGCTAAATGTAGACCAGTTCCTCTCACAGCCAGAAGAGGAGGTGGTTTGGCTCAATACACGGATAGCAACATAAGCAAGATCTTCATAACCTGGAGCCTTCCCATGATCCATCCACCAATCAGCTGTAATTCCATAATGATCCAACTAACAATTAGTATTGTAATTTGTAAAGCCTATGCATGATAAGTTGATAACAATTTTTTGAAAGTATTAGTTATGTGTAAAATTCTAAATACCTGGTGAAAGCAACATGACTGCCCGTTGAGTACGATGAGTACCAAAATGTAATGTCCGGAGCCTATAGTGATGCATTTTGTTGCATGCTATGATAGCTCGATCCTCATCATGTAACAAACGCCGAATTACATTTTGAGTCCCACAGAGTACTTCTTCATCATTGGGCGCATGTTGAGTAGCAGAGCTATATTGGTATCTTGGGTTGAAGAAATGACCTAAAGAATTGAAAAATAAATTAAAAATGAAATAAAACTTATAGGAAATAAAATGGCGACCAATATGGATTGACTTATTTTGTTACCTGCCGCATGCAAGTCATGGTGGAGTGTCCTATCCCATCTTGCATCTATAATATCCCACCACTTTCTGTATGTATTTTTGTTGGCCCTAGCAATGTCTTCCTTTGCACGGTCCATAGCTTCATATAAATATCCCATTGTAGCCTTCTTATCTCCATCCACCATCCTCAGAACCCGCACAAGAGGTTCAACTACGCTCAAGATCATCTTTATATCCTTCCAATACTCTCGGCTCTCAATCAAGTCCTCAACCTGCTTCTCCTTGTCTCTAGCATCATGCTTCGCGTGCCTTGTCATCCAATCCTCCCATCCTTTACTTGAAATCATCTGCTTCAAGGGGCGTTTTTGTGATTGTATACTCTCCAAGGAAATGTATGTGGAGGCGAAACGAGTTACCCCAGGACGTAGTAACTCCCTCTGTCCAGTGTGTTCACGCATCAACGTGAGCACATAGTTATGGTTGTAGATATAGGATGTGATGAATTGGGCTGACTTCACTGTTTCAGTAATTTTTACATCTTTCCCAATATCTTCTAGCATCAAATCTAGGGAATGAGCAGAGCAAGGAAGCCAATATAGATGTGGCCTCTTCTCCATTAACATATGGCCAGCAGCTTTATATGAAGCTGCATTATCTGTTACAACTTGGACAACCTGATCTTCTCCCACCTGTTCCACAATGTCATCAATTAACTTGAAAAGATATTCAGCATTCTTTACCTTTCCACTAGCATCTACGGACTTCCAAAATACAGTCCCAGCTTGACAGTATATAAGGAAGTTAATCATACTTCTTCTCGTAATTCCTATTCAAATAATGTTATAGATGTTAGCGAATGTCTAAATTAACTAAAAATATAATATGTTAATCTAAGATTCTAATTTCTAAATATGTTAAACTAATTCAATGTACTCACCTGTCCAGCCATCTGTCATTATTGTGCATCCTCTTTCATCCCAAATTCGCTCAAACGACTTGATATACTCCTGGAGATCACTTACCTCTTGAGGAAGATAAGTGTTGTATATCTCCTTGGGGGTTGGTCCAGGAATACCCTTACCCACATCTCCAATAGTCTCAATCATGTCCTCCCAATAAGGACCCTTTGCAGCATTGGCATGTACACTGTTATAAACAAACCATCTCGAAACAGCACGGCCAATCTTCTCCTTGCATACCTTCAGGTTCTTCATAGCAGCTGTGATTGATGGTTGTCTACCTCTCCGTCTTGTTAGGAAAGGATCTATAGGACCCACTCTAGGATCATTGTCCCTAGTCAAGTCATGAATTTCCTCCTCGTTGGATCCATGTCCGGATCCACTCCCTTGCCCAACGTGTCGACCGGTGCGTCTATACACATCCTCATCAGCAAAAGATCGTCTACTTTCGTCCATGGCTCGACGTATATCATCTTTAAATTAAAATAGATGATTAGATTAATTTAATCGAGATGAAGTATAAAGAAGTAAATAATTAATTGAAAATTTTAAATCAAAGAATACCTCGAGAAAAGTCTTCAAATGCAGTGGATCTCCTTCTGGTAGGGTCTATGTCTCCCTCCCGAGATCTATCTCCCGGAGGGTGAATATGAATACCTTGACCTGAGGGCCGTGTCATTTCCTCCATAATTTGGCATCTCATCGTTGATGCTGCTCCTTTTTTCAATTCTCTTTGTCGTAGGTAATTTTTGAATTGATTTTTTACCTCTAGTGGTGCAGCAGTACAAGCCTTCACTTCTCCTTTGACACCCCCAATATGTTGTTTTAGACGAAAAACTCCACCCGAAATAATCCGACTGCAGTAGTTGCATTTGACTTTGCGTGAAGCCATGTCTACGACGGTGCAGTGGTTCCATCCCGGGTCACCACGAGAGGTGACAGATGTGGCCTCATTATGCTCAGAAGTCGACATCTTTAAAAATAAAAAATATATTAATAAGGAAAGAGATAATTAGTAATTAACTAATTACATAAAGAGAAATGGTGAGAAATAAGAAAAAACATAGAGAAAGAGAGTGAGATTTCATATCATACCTCGAGGGAGAGTGAGAGACAATGAGAAATAAAGCTACAAAGACAAAAAGAGGTTAGAGAGAAAAATTAAAATGCAATAAAAATAATATGATGAAAAAAATTTGATGTAGTCCGTCGGTCCGTCCTTTAGAGTTTAGAACTCTAGAGAGCTTTGGAAGTTTGGAGAGAAAGAAGTTAAGAGAGCTTTGAGTCTTTGAGAGAGTATGAGAGCTTAGAGAGAGAGAGAGAGAAGTTTTAGAGAGAGAGAGAAATAAGAATTTGTGTGAATGATGGAGAGAAGGGTAGGAGGGGGTTTTATAGGGACTTGGGGGGACTTGGAGGGGCTTAGAAGCCCCTCCTAACCGTTGGGAACCCATTTGAATGGGTTCCCAACGGCTACCCAACGGCTAGTTCAGAACTAGCCGTTGGGTGGCCGGGTCGGCTGGACCGGTCCGACCCGGACCGACCCGGGTTGGGGTCGGCCGACCCGGCCGACCCCAACCCGATCCTAGCGATCCCGGCTGGGATCGCTGGGTCGGGGCTCGGGGTCGGGTCGGACCGCTCGGATTCCGAGCGGACCGGGCGATCCGATCCGACCCGGTCCGACCCGGCCGACCATGAGATAAATACATAAAATCGTGCAGAAAAATAGAATAAATAGAAAAAGCCACTAAATGGGCCCTAAACGGGCTGTACACAAGTCCCAAGTGCTCCTCAATAAAGTAAATACGAATCAATCCACAAATAAGCCGTCATCGAGCCACAAAGACGCTGGAGTCGCTGCTGATGTCCTCCTCCGTCGGTAGATGTGGGTCGGGTCGAAACGGGTCCGCGCACGGGTGTCCTCACCAACGTCGATGTAGAAATACAACTTATAACCCAATCAATCCGTTTCTGTTTGAAGTCAGTCTTGTTAACACATTTGCAACTTACTCTATCATAAGCTTTCTCAAAATCTAATTTAAGAGCTACTCATTCTTTTTTATACATTTTCTGATTATATATAGATTCGTGAAGTTATCTAGAATGAACTGCCTTCTATAAAAACTGATTAGTTGCCATCAATAAGCTTCTCAAGTGCCTTCTTCAATCTGTTTGCTAGCATCTTTGTTATGATTTTGTAACAACCATTCAAGAGACTAATATGTGTAAATTCTGAAACAAACTCAGTTCCTTCTCTTTTGGGAATGAGGACAATAAAAGTGGAGTTGAAACCTCTAATAGGAAGAGGTCTATCACCACATTCATCAAATCTTCCTTAATAGAATCCCAAAAGCATTGATAAAAACCAAGGGAAAACCCATCTGGACATGGAGACTTGCTCGGAGTCGTGCTAAGAACAGCTTCTTTTAGCTCCTCTTCTTAAAATGGAACACACAGTCCTTTGGCTTGGCTGCTCTCTAATTTTGGAGGAACACCATTCTCCAGATATGGTCTCCAAAGGCAATCTTTTGAGAAAAGATTGTTGTAAAATTAGATAAAGGTTTCCTGGATCTTTTCTCTAGTCTCAACTATATTGTTATCAAACTTTACATGATCAATTCTCGGTGTTTTCTTTTTTGTACTAGCTACTGCAGGAAAGAAGGCTGTGTTTTTGTCTCCTCCTCTAAGCCATTGCTCTTTTTCTCTTTGTTTCCACTTAATCTCTTCCCTTAGTGTGCATTCATTGTACTCCTTGTAATTCTAAATCTATGGTAGTCTTCAAAGGATAAAATATGAATATCAGCTATTTTTTCAAGATCCTCAATGTTCTGCAACAGTTGTTTTCTAAATATGTCTGCCTTCCCACATGTTTGAGAGCTCCACCTGTTTAAGCAACATCTGTCCCTTTTAAGCTTGTTCGAAAAAGTAGCAGTAGCAAATTCAGATGCTGGTGTTTCTTTCCACCAAATAGAAACCATCTCCGTAAAACCCTCCTGCAGGTGCCACTCTAGATCATATCTAAACAATCTCTACTTTTTATCACTGTCACCTGAGGAAAGAAGGAGATGAATATGATCACACACAGTTCTGTTCAAACCCTTTACTTTAGAAAGTTGGAAGATCTTTAGCCACGAAGTGGAAACCAGCACCCTATCAATTCTGAACTGAATATAATTCTGCTGAAGCTTGGACCAAGGGAACCTCCTATTGGGAATTTCAAGATCCACTAGTTGGCATTCTCTGATCCACTGCCCCATCAATTCCATTTCCTTGTTTCAATTATGGAAACCTGATCTTTCCCATGGATATCTTACACAGTTAAACTCTCCTAGAACACACCATCCCTCCGTGTACAAACCATGTAATCTATGAAGTTCTGGAAAAAAATTCGAATCTTTGTTGCTGTTTATGTGGACCATACACTGAGGTGATCATCCATTGATTGCTATTACGGTATTACCCTTATATGGAAAATTGACAGAAATGTTGTACTCCTATGTCACAAACTCTACATTTCCAAACACTATCATTCCACATGACACTTTGGCCCCCACTTGTCCCCACAGGAGTAAAACCCCATGCTGTCATCCTTGCCCTGCCTATCTTTCCGACTAACTGTTCATCTAGATTCCATCTTAGTTTCTTGTATGCAAATACAATCCAATCTGGATACAATGCTTAAATCCCTGACTACCCTCATTTTGAAGTTCCCATTGAGACCTCTAATGTTCCATGAAACAATTTTCATATCCGAACAACTTTCTTCCCCCTCTGTTTCTTCTCCCTTAGACAATCAACCACCTCATTATTTAAAAAAAAAGTAATTTAATTTTCCTTTTCCCAATCTTAACACCTCCACTGTCTCTTACTTTTCAAGGAACTGTGCAAAACATCACTCCTCAATTTACTGATATAGCTTCTGACTGAGTCTTCTCTTCCTAGAAGGAAACTCCTATTTTCCTCCAAAATTGAATAATTTCCTGAGTCCATTCATCTGTTGCTTCTGGAATAGACACTGTCAGTGGCCCAATAGAACCTGTATATGGAACAAGAGTGTAGGACGAGATGTTCAACCCTTCATCAATCTGCATTTCAAATCTGTCTGCTGTATCCTCCTGTGAATCCTGAAGAACTCTGCTGCAGAATGTACCTTCATCGTTTGACCACAGTGCCTCCGACCCAGATCGTGCCCTTCGTTCTGTTCCTTGAGAAACTACTTCTACATGGTCATTTCTCCACTAGATTAGGGTCTGCATTACAAACCCCATCCAAGTGAAGCATAGCAGAATGAGACAGAGCAGATGGACTGATTTCTGAAGCTCCGTGGGGAGAATGGTTATCAGTCCGGACTTGCAAACCAGCGACCTGGAGCTTCCTATGAGGCAACTCCGGTAGACCAAGCTGTAAAGCAGACCTTCCAAGTGCCCAATTCTCGATAGCAAAGTTGTCTACAACCCCCTTCTCCATCGGGCTAGCCTGGAAGATCTTAATCGAAGGTATATTGGCATCGGGTAGGGAAGAAGATTCCATTAGGCTACGTCAGGCAAAGCACACACGATGAATAGTTCCCTGATCGACCCGGGTGACTTACCCGAACAA
Organism: Zantedeschia hybrid cultivar; assembly: GCA_030544215.1. NCBI lineage: Eukaryota > Viridiplantae > Streptophyta > Magnoliopsida > Alismatales > Araceae > Zantedeschia > Zantedeschia hybrid cultivar. The sequence goes on along the minus strand of JARZZO010000013.1, from coordinate 3,395,430 downwards.
ATCAAAGGGCCCGGTCTCTAGGATCCATGTGACTTACCCGAAGTGTTATACCTAAATGACTTACACGAAACCAGAAATGGAACCTTTGATGCCTGGGATTGTAGATCTTCCTCGTCTGACATGAGTGAATCCCCCGCCACATTGCTTCTTCAATCAAAATCCAGCGTCTCCGAATGGTTGTGACCACCTGCTGCCATCCAACCCACCACTGCGACTTCGAAAAGGATGACAGCATCACGATGCATGCCCGAATCCGCCTCGAGCCTCCCCACCACAGCATGGTGACCTTCATCTGGTAGCCTGCAGTTCCATATCGGGAGTGCACCCCTGCCATTAGAGTTCCTATCGGGGACTAAATCCCAGAATTCCAGTCCTCCTGAGTCCCTCGACGTAAAGTCCGAGTTTCACTTGGTGGAGGAATCGTCTCCACAGCCTTCAATGTTGCCCCTGTTCTCGAAACAGCAGCTATTTTCTGCTCTCAGCCATCTCTGTAAAAACTTGTACACAGCTACAACCTCAGCCCACAACCAATCACCACGTCTAAGGAGCCCTGGGAAGCTCCTGCCGCAGAGGATGAGGGAAGCTCTCGCTTAATGGTTACCCAATAGCAATGATCTCCCACTCTAGTCTACAACTTTTCTGGGATGCAGCAAACTCTATCTACCTCAACCAACACTCAGCATAGGCCAACATCTCCATATCATGGGTTCTGGCATCAATTCTCCTGAGGATTCTGAACTTCTCAACTATGGTTTGGAAAGTTTCAACATTCCATACATGAAGAGGGATCCCTTCAATCCACTACCAAACGTGGAGAGCATCTGTTGCCGGAGTTGTCCCACAGTCAATATTCCAATAGAAAAGCTCAATGATATTCCATCATGAAAGAGATGAGCTCACCAGAAATATGTTCCTCTGCAATTCCTTGATTTTCCATGAATGATTGCCCGGCCACTTATCCTCGAGAGCACAGAGAACCTTTGGACTGAAGAGGCCACCAGATACGGCTTCTTTTGCCTCAACAACCTCCACAGAAACAAGCAAACAATGAAGAAGAGAATCCCTTGCCTCCCTTACTGCAGGTGACCAAGGGATATCATCCAAACCACAGGTTGGTAACCCACAACTAAGTTAATCTTCCCGTGCTCTACCATGAACCTTTGCTTGCAGCTATTCCTTCTATGGCCCACCCCATTTACAAAGAAGACACTTGATCAAGTCTCTGCAATCCCTAGCCCAATGCCTCTTTTGAAGACATCTAATATAGATATTCCTATCTATTGGGATGGTTGGGCCTGGCTTCTTCTCTTTCTCCCGTCTCCCAGCTTCAAACCTTCTACTTCTCTTGACCTCCCTCCACCCCCAAAGCTCAACTCCTCTCAGGCTCTCAGACTCTCCCGTGACGCAAGGTTACTCTCAAACATTCATAGTACCAGGCCCGCCTGGTTCAAGGCTCTCACTGACAGCTATGTATTATTCGTAGAAGTAGCTCTTTCAAGAATATTGTGAAAGGTTACATAGCATTACACAAAAAACTACATTGCAATTAGCAATATGATCTGTTTTCTTAAAACATGTGAGAACTCGTACCAACAACATGAATAAGGTCATCTTTAAAATATTTCCACAGATGTACAGTTGAGATACCAAACTTTAGTTAGATTATCCTCAAGATGGGTATTACTCAACTGTATATCAACCTCTCTCTTCAGATGCACATTGTGCCTGTTGCTACACAACACAAATGAAGTCAGAAGATTCCTTGTTTCTATTGTTCTTTTTAATTCCTTGTTTTTATTTTTCGTTTTCAATTAAGTAGAAGCATTTCAGATAAACCACCTTAGAACAATATGTCCTTTGACTTTTCACAAATTTATTAAGGTGACATACTGTATGTGGTTAGACGAAGTTAGTGGCATGCTATTTTGTTGTTGGATGCTTTTGTAAACATAGCAGGATTATATTCTCTGTATCGGAGTGGACATGCAAGTTGGACCTTCATTGGATTTAGTCATCTACTGATTGATAGGATACCATATTATGCTAGGGTATTATTTGATGAACATAAATAAATTTAGAGCCATCTTATTGTACTTGTCATTCAAGCATATCATAGCAATGTTCTTTTCCAATATTTTCCCAATTTAATTTAATTTGACCATCCACGATTTCCCTGCAGGGAGCTGCCAAGAGGCTCATAAAGGCTGCTCTGCAAGTAGCAGCCAGAAAGCGGGAAATGAAATACTCGCATCTGAAACAGATTGACAGGCGCGTTCGACGGCACTTCTTTGATGATATAACAGTTATTGTTCTATTTTTAAATCATGATTTTATCTCCAGTGACTTGGCGCAGGCCCCTTCATTATCTATTAGAAGTGAATTAGGACTTGGTAGTTATGATCTCAGTTCCACGTAGAAAATCACATCCCTGGGAAGTGATTGGTGTACAAGGATTGTCTTGAGTTGAAGGTGAAAATCTCCCTGCTCCAGGTAAACGGCACTCTGGTGCTGTTGGACGCAGTGATTCAATTGTGTCACATTTCTGGAATGCCATGATAGAGATTCCTTGTTTTTTAGTGTTCATTGAGCTCGATTTTTTATTTTTCAGATTTTTTTAGGTCGTCTGATCGGACATTGGACTGTATGGACGGTTAGGACACTTTGGGGCCAACCTAATATATATATATATATATATATATATATATATATATATATATATATATATATATATATATTTGTTTATCCACTGCAATGTCCTTGCGTGCAGCAGCACGCAAGAGCATGGCACTAAGTTTTACTCCTTTGATTATACAGTGGTCGTTGAACCATCATTCTGAATCTTGGTGACGGCAACCCTAAAATGCTTTGGGAAGAGGGTTAAATGAAGAGCAAAATAAAGGGATCTTCGCCCTTATCGTGTCATCTCAAACCTTTCGATGTTGGGAGCCAAAAAGAATCATGAAACATCGATGCTTGGTGGGTAGTGATTTTTTGGGGTGGCTGTTTTTATTTACATCGATGCTTACAAAATTAGATACGTTTCAATGCTATTTTGATAAAGTTATATATATATATATATAAACTCATTATCGGTTACTGGGCTCTCTCTTTTAATTTTTTAAGTTTTTCTAAGACTTAGCATCTTTTCATTTATGAGTAAACTGTTATCCTTTCTGTAACTGTCTTTGACACCAAGGGACAGTCTACTTCGGATTAGAAAACCCCAATCAAGAGGCGATAGAGAAAGGGAGTAGGATCCTTTTTCTTATATGTCATACAGCCTTAGTAGTTTTCATGTTATGCACTCTAAATTACCATATCCCTGTTAACCCTGAAATTTAAGTATAACTTATGGTTATATCCTTCAAACTAATATTAGATTATTTTACGAATCTATAACATATAAAAAGCCAATTGTCGGTTTTTTGGTCGTGCAGTTATTTTTTTGTTGTGTGGCCGTCTTTTGATCATTTTGTTTAATCTTCCTTGTTCAGTGGTTTAGTGTCTGCCTCTGCTTGTTTAATCTGGTTTAGCGTAATTTCCGATTTAGCATAATTTCATCGGGTTTCCTCCTTGCCTCTGCCTCGTGTGCACACAGAGCAGCATTCTGCTGACTCTCCCCATCTCTTCTGGTCCTCTCAACCAACCCCACCCCCCCCCCCCCCCTCTTCGTGGTGCCTCTCTGTCTCTCTCGTGTGCATGCACACACACAGCCCCACCATGAAGGAGATTTCAATAATGCCTCTCTTGCAAGGTCAAAATTGTATGTTGCACGATGTCATTGATTTTTTCAAAGTTCTTTTTTATATCATGTTTGATGAAGGGATTGATTTGAGCCTATCGTTCTATGTAAGATCAGCGGGGAGGAGAGAGAACGTAGCAGAAATAGTATGCAAAATTCCTCTCTATCGCTCAGTTCTTGATGCAGCAGAAGAATTACAAAAAAAAAAAAAATCACTTTTTTGCGATAGCACGATTATAAGACTCATGGTTTCATGTGAAGAGAGAGTGAGGCATGGAAGTGTACGCCTTCTAGACGTATCAACATAGTTTTTTGCTGTCAAGATCTTCAAAAGACTTCAGCGAAGAGGACATTTTCTCTTCTTCTTTTTCTTCTCCTTTCTTATTGGGTAGAAGGTGGGAGACGGTAAACAAGAGGGCCGGCCTTCACGGAAGGGGGTGCCCAGAGAAGAGAGAGAGAGGGACGGTCACTTGGCCTAGTGCCTTAGGACTCTCATCTAAATTATATATATAGATTTGTATTTAGAGTTTTTTTACAAAAACCTCTAAGTTATCACATAACTTACTAAGTCTACTCAATATTTTAAAATTATTATGTGTGATCCTTTGGTCAGATGTCAGTCTAGTTGCAAGCTATGAAGTCCTGTAACTCAAATATATGCTTATTAGTTAACTCCTTAACCTTTTAAAGTAATTAACTTGATTATCACATAATCACTTTAATAATCATCTCATTATTATTAACCATAGACTCTTTGATTCTGTTGGGCTTCAAACAACGTTTCATGATCCTAGAAGACATTGGAGATAACTAATCCCATTCCAGAGTCTATCTGTCAATAGATGACACATGGATATAATCTTTCATTTATACAATATCTCTTGTTTAGCTAAGAGTATGATTTAAGTGTCAAACTCTTTGCACAAATCAAATAGATTTGTACTCTAAGTTCCATTACAAACTCTTTCTGATGAATTTTTGAACCTCGGCTAAGAATTTTTCTGAGTAATCATCTATAGGGTGTTCTCTCTCACATAGTTATATATGAGAATGCATGATCCCATATTGATCTCAAATTAATTTCACAGATATCCCACTTAGTCTGATCAACTAATTGTTTCAGGCCTTATGGTTAAAGACCTTTAAGTTAAAAGTCATGTCCCAATAGTCTTCAAGTAAGGTATCTTTTTAGACCTTAGGTCTAAGGACCAACTATACTACTGTGGTAATGAATACCTTAGTTGACACCTATGTGTAACTACCATCTAGAGTTTTATAGTCAAATCAGTTCAATAAAGTCATTCTCCAATGAGTATCTATGTACTTGTCCTAGTCTCTCTATACATGTGACTATAAGATTAGTCATCCTCATCATATGAGCAGGCATAACACACACTAATCTATTTAGATATAAGATGTGCTATCTCAAATATCTTATCACTAAGAACAATTGAGGAATTATAATTAAGAATATTAGTTTTATTATCATAATCTTGTTATGATCTAATATTCCGCACATAGTTTTAAGGATATCATTATGCATAATAAGTTGAACGCCAATCAACATAATGAATTAATTATCATTTATTAATGAATGAGAATGTATATAGGTGCAATAGGATTGGCTTTGAGGACACTTATATTTAGCATCCTTCTACTTAGAGTAAAGTCATTCACCTACATATTTGATCCCTATTGAACCCAGGTGGTGCTCAAAGACAGCCTAAGACAAAGGCTTAGTTAGTGAATATGTTATATTTTTTAAAAATGGAACCTTATAATATTCCAGGGTTTCGGATAGAGTTTTTGGATCTCAGGTGTACCTTTGTGGGACTTTTTGGGTATCCAGTTCGGGTTTGAGTGGCACTAACTAGACCCGATGCTGATCAGTGATAGGCGTCCAATTGGGCAGATGCCATTCAGGGTGCATACATGGGCACCGCATGACTAAACTTGAGTGGACTCTCTAATTCACGCCGCATGACGTGAATGCTATTTAGATCTTTCTTCATGGCATCTTTCCTCCCCGTGATGTTTTCCCAACTGCGTGGCAGTGTCCCACACGATGGAGGCGCCGAGGGGAGGGGTTTTCTTGACTTCCCCTCTCATTTCCTCACTATCTCTCTCTCATTTCTCATTTTTTAACCTCCCTTCTACCTCTCCTCTTCTTCCTCCTCCATCCTCTTCCCTCTCAAGCTCTCTCCTTCTCACCACCTTCCACCTCCACCATCCATCTTCCCTCTCCTCCCTTGCAGCGGCCGACGCATAGGTGAGGGGGTGGTGATGACGGTGGTGGCCTCAATGGCTTGGTGGCATGGACAGCGAAGCAGTGGCGAAAAATGGGAGGTGGTGGCATGTGGGTGACTGTGGACCTTGCTAGGCATTGGTAGGTAGTTTGGTGGCAGTTCAACCACACGAAGGGCTCCTTGTGAATTGGGAGGAGTGCGAGACTCTAGGAAGGGTGATGGTTCCTCCTCTAGTATTTAGGATCCTCTTTAGAATCCATGCTAGGAATACATGCACTTGTGTTATCTTCAAGATTTTATGTTTCTCCCTCTTGTTTTGGATTTAGGAGTGGTTTTCATGGAGATGGAGTTTCTTGTATGATGGAGGGTTGTGGTTTGCTTGGGGGATTGAGAGGAGTCTGGCTGGAACCTTGGTTCGGGCTCTAAACTGCATCAATTGATTCAAATGTGATTCAGAGAGGTAACTGATTAAGCACCTAATTGATTATGCTAAAGTGCGTCCTCTTTAGTTTACGTGATTCAAAATAAACGATTACCTACCGTAATCGGTTATCTGTTGGCGATTGGAGGTAGTCAATTAGGCACCTAATCGGTTATGGCAAAGCATGTCCTCTTCGATTGATGGGATTTATAATAATCAATTACCTACCATAATCGATTATCTGTTGGTTGTTGGAGGTAATCGATTACGCTAAAGCGGCGTCCTCTACGGTTGACGTGATTCAGAGTACTCGATTACGTGCCATAATCGATTATGTATTAGCTGTTGGAGGTAATTGATTAAGCACTTAATTGATTAATCCGATATGCATCTTGCGTGGTAGACACAATTCATACTAATCAATTACTTACTAATCGATTAATTATTTTTGATTTTCTGAGAAACGTCAGGGTAGCCCGACATGTTTAAGAACAGATAACTGAGTACCATAACTATATTTCAGGTGTGAATTAAATAAAATATTAATGACATTGTATATAAATTATGTACTATAAATCCCACTATAGCTATTAAATATGTTTACACTTCTTGCATGCTTGGCTCATTTATGAGGGGGTGATTTTGCGATGTGTTGCACTTTAGGCCTGGAGTGATGATATCTACTACTAGTACACCCTGTGTCTTAATGCATGATGTAACCTATGAGGACACAGGTCATGAGTTAGCACGGGACATCGGTGTGTTTTGGGTTTGAGCCGATTCCCAGGGTCTACACATTTTATAGCCTAAGTCTGAGTGTGGGGGAAACCAACCGTGGGACAGTAATTGACTACTTGTGTGCACACGTGGTTGGGGGCATAGACACCGTATGAGCTCACAGACCTAGTTAGTCCTATTTCTCACTTGCCTCACCTTGTAGGCATTTGGAGCTTGTAGGGGTAGACAGGTGTGTGGTTTGGCTATGAGGTAAGTGGCCAGTGGACACAGTCGGCTGTGGAGTTTGGAGTTGTATGGAGTTTGGCTTGATAGCCTTGGCTCTAGTGGGTCTATGCCCTTGTCACTCTAGTGACTGGAAAGGAGTGGGACCACCTGTGGTTGTATGTTGGCTGGAGCAGCTTAGGCTGCCTGAGGGGTTCCCGACCTGTCTTAGTGGGTCTATATTTTTGTGTGGGCTTGACGCCATTTTGACTATTTTACTTGACTACTGCAGTAGTTTACTATTTTACCTTACTACTTTCGTGATCATTTTCTTGCTAGCATGTGTGTGTGTGTGTGGGAGGTAGGGGTTGCGGGATCCTGACTGAGCCCTTTAGTTGTGGTGGCTTACTCCCCTGCATTACAGGTGATGGCTCCAGTCGTGCGTAGGAGTGATTGGTGTTTGGAGATTATGTTATGCCCTATGGTTCAAAACTATGTAATCGATTAGGTGCCAACAATATAATCAATTAAGCGTGTTGTACTTTGGCTTAGAGCTATATAATCGATTTGGTTTAGAGTTATGTGATCGATTTGGTATGGAGTTGTGTAATCGATTATTAGTTGTTCATTGGTTGTTTTATTATAATCGATTAGAGGTAGCTGTAGAGTCAATTGATGAGTTATGTGTTATGCCTTTAACTAGAATTGAGTAATTGATTAGAGGATGTTCTATGTAATTGATTAAAGGTGTAGTTCATAGTAGTAATCGGTTAGATGCCTAATGTGTAATCGATTAGGCGCATTGTGCCTGTTTAGTGTTATTAACAATTAGGGGTTGTTCTACTGCAATTGATTATATGATAGACTGTCAGTTAAATAGTTAGTTAATTGGCTATTGGCTAATCATCAATTAGTTATAATTAGATTGATTAGCTAATTAGTTAGAAATTAATTCATGTTATTAGCTACTAAGTTAATTAGTTAGTTATAAGTTTAGGCAGTTACTTAATTAGGTAGCCATTTAGTTCACGTAGATAGATAATTAGTTAGCTATTTGGTGCAACATTTAGTTTGGTTAGTTAGATATTTTGTTCAGGTGATTAGTTATATGTTAGCTAGTTAGTTTTAGATATCTATTTGTATTGGTCAATTGTGTGCTCAGGCGGTTAGTCATGGGTGCTTTGTTAGACTAGGCGGTTAGTATTAGGGTGAGCTTGCAATCTAGGTTGTTAGAGGCATTCGTGAAATCTAGGATTTTGTTGGGGAGCAGGTAGTTGAAACAGAATTTAGTTAAGGTTGGTGGGAGCATAGTAGATAGGTCAGGATTTTGGTGGGAGACCAAGATTAGGTAGCCTATATAGACTCCTTTAGTACCAGAAACCACCCATTTGGCTGGGATATTTCTGGAGGTCTGCAGTTGTTAGGGAGAGGCCTGTCTGGCGATTTTGGAGGGGAGTGCCTCGACTGTGAGAGGTGGGTGGATCTATCAAAGCAAGAAATATTTTGCATATAAAAATTATACTATTTTAAAGTTTTAAATATGTTCTTGAGATCTACTTCTATTCTTAATCTGAATCTATTTTTGATCTAATTTGTTCTTAAATTCGAATATGATATGTTTTGGATCTATAATCCATTCTTTAGAAATTTTTATATGTAAATACAACATTGGTTTTAAATCTAGAATTTAATATGATCAATTTGTTCTTCATCTGAATTCATAATATATTCTATACCTATTTCGAATATGGAATTTAGTCCCGATCATTTCTATCATATTCTAATCTTCTATACAAGTTTAAATTTGATTCTTGAAATTTGTTGGTTTTGATAGGTCAACTGATGCTCAATTCTTTGGTAATTTGTTGATTTGATTTGACAATTCATACTCAGTTCTTTGAAATCTATGCAATTTATGTGAAGAACTATGGATTAGAAAATGTCATCTTCAAAGAGGTATCCGTGCCACTATTATAAGCATCCGTAATAAGTTGGTATGGCTTGTAGGCAACAGGTTGTGCCACGGCAACCAATAATGGTTGATTGTGGTTAGGTCATGGAACTCCTTGGTTTTGCAGAAGCCAAGACCTTCGCACTGATTTTTTTTTTTTTTTTTTTTACTCTTGAAGAATGATTGGAATGCATGTTTGTTAGTTCTGAGTTGATATTTGTTTTATATCTTTTGGCACAAATATATGTTAATTTGAATTATGAACATTTGATGATCCTTTTGGATTTTTTTTATCTGTTAGTTGAGTTCTTCAGTTTAGCTTGATTCCTCAGTTCAATTTAATACAATTTAGTTTGTCAGTTCAGATGAATTCAGTTTGATACAATTCAATTCAATTTAATTCTATTCAACCCTGTTTGAATTAATTCAGTTGGATTCAGTTCCATTTAATTCAGTTCACACGAACTGCTCATCTGTTATCTTTTCTGATTATGATATTCTTGGAAAACAACCTGATTCTAATCCTTTAGATAAATTTCAGATCTATTGGATCAATTATCTTTTGATTTAGAACAATTCAGTCAAATTAAGTTCAAATTATGTTATTCTTGAAATTCTAATTATTTTGGATACTTTGCATTAATTCAGGTATATTAAATCAGTCATATTTTGATTAAGATCAGTTTAGATTTTAATATCTTGCAATTATGATCAATATTGGTCTATTTAATTGATATTTATGCTTTGATTTTTAATCTATTTTTTTGTCAGTTAATGGGTTCAGACTTTAGAATAATTCATTAAAGGATTATCTAGAAAATTAATTATTTAAAGGCTTGGACACTGTTTAGGTGGTTATAGACCCCAATCGATTAGTAAAGAAAGATGGTTAAGTGATAAGTTTAGAACATCACTCACTGATATCAATTACATTCAATTCTACTATTGATTATATGTTCAAACTTTTGATTAAGTGTCCAGATCAACTATCGATTACATATGTAATTTGTTGATTCAGTGATCAGTTGAGATATCGATTACATTTCTTGCTATCGACTAGCTGTTATTCTTATAATCGATTACCTTCAATCTTGTAATTGGTTACCTCTAGGCTGCTAATTGATTGTCCCTTTGGCCTTGTAATTAGTTAACCCTTCGATTACCTTCGTCTTATAATTGATTATATGTTGTTCTTCTAATCGATCATACCTTAGTTCTGTAATCAATCAGACTTCTATTTATGTCTTCAATTATCTTTCTTCTGCTATTTGATTATCCTTGTGTCTTGTAATCGATTAGACCCTTGTTTCGGATTTTAGTTACCTTTGTTCTGCTAATTGATTACCCTTGTGCCTTATAATCGATTAGGCTTTTGTTTCTAACTCTGATTGCCTTTGTATTTGGTAATTGATTATGCCTTTATTATGATAATTGATTATGTCCATTGGGACTTCAATTATGCTGTGATTTGGCTTCGATTAAGCCTGTTTATGAGATTGATTATCTGACCCTTGGCAAGTGGTTATATTTTAAATATGTTTTATTAAATAGTCAATAGTTAATCTTTTTCTATTAAATTTAATTATTTATCTTTTTTTTTAAAATTCAACTATTTGATATAATCTTTAAAATTTGATTATTTTTTACCTGAATATATTTACCTAAAATTTTGAAAATTTCTTCAATTATATGTTTCATCAGATTATTGTCTTTTGATAGTGTTTTTTATTATTATGAAATTATGATCATGCTTTGTTAATTGTTCCTTTGAATTTAGATATACACTTAGACCTACATATTCTTCAGAAATGAATATTATCTATTGTTTTCAATTATTATGTATTTAACTTGTGATGGTTTTGGAGTATGATGAGTATTTTGTACTCATTAAACCCACTAACATTTTTAGATTCCTAGGTTGAGGAGGTTGTTAGAGCTAGAGGCTCTTGGCATTTGACTAGAATTTGTTTTGCTTCAATGTTTAAGGTGTTGCTAAGATTTTAGTGACTTTAATTCTAAATTTTAGAAGATATGTATTAGGTTATTTGAGAGCTTGATGTAATCTTTGGTTTAGCTTGAGAGTTGTGATTGTATCTTTGAGAAATTTTAGCTATGTAATTTGGACGATTTTGATGTAGGAAATGTTAGTTTGTGGATGTTTTTAATGATACGACTATTCCTTAAGTTTTTGGTTATGTGCTCTCCACAATATTTGTTTTGTTCGATGGGTTGTTTCCACTTTCATGCAAGGCCTGACTCCACAGTAGGCTGGTGATCCGACCTAGTGTTCAAGGGACATAAAAGGTTGTGATATCAAAGCATTGGTTCACCCAATTATTCAGATTGTGGAGGAATTCTAATTAGTGCTATTTGAATTGTGTGCCATACCAACTGATTTTAATATCTGTGCAGATTAGTTATGGATAGTTTACCCCTAGATTTTGTTTAGAAGCCAAATAGGAGCCTCTTGGTTGTTTCAAGTTATGGCTAAGAGAGGAGGTAGACCTACTCGAGAGGTTAACCCTGCCATTAGAGAACCTTAAGTAGGAGGTTTAGCATTTTTCCAGTAGAGATAGGAAGCATGAATTCAAGAGAATTTTGGTACCTTTCTATAGACATTTTAAGAATTTATTAAGACTATGCAGGACCAGGCCATAGTTCAGCATCTAGAGAGGACATATGGGGCCTCTATCATGGATAAATTTAAGAAGTTGGGAACCTCATCCTTTAAAGGGGAGAGCAAGCTAGAAATATTAGAGAATTGCTTGATGTAGATGGAAAAGATTTTTGACACAATGGTAGTGGAACAGAGAGCAAAGTGAAGTTAGCTACATTTATGTTTGCTGAGAAGGTTGAGTTCTGGTAAGACTCAGTTAAAAGGAATGTATTTGCTGGTCATGAAGGATATAGTCCTTGGACAGATTTTTGGTGGAGTTTTAAAAAATGCATTTTCCTGCCCATGTTCAAGATGCTAAGATTTTGGAGTTTTAGCTTGACTCAAAGAGGGATGACTATGACAGAATATGAGGCCAATTTGTAGAATTAGAAAGGTATGCACCTCAATTCTTTGTTACTGAAGATGAGAGGGCAAAGAAGTTCGTGAATGGGCTGAGAGGAGCAATTAGAAGAAGGGTAGCTGTGTTCATATTGAAGACAATGGTAGAGATATTAGAGACTACTTATGTGGTAGAGAGGGAGCATAATGCCTTCATAGAGGAGCAGAGAGCTAAGAAAAAGTGGACGACTGGCACTACCTTAGGGGAGAGACTTTAAGAAGAAGCAGAGAGGGCTTCAAGCTATGGTGAGTGGGATGGAGAATCCATTGTGTGTTAAGTATGAAAGGAGGCATCTAGACCTAGAATGCTGGAGGACCAATGGAAAGTACTTTGACTATGGAGAAGTAGGCCATATAAAGAGAAAATGTCCTAAAAGGATGGGCAAGCAAGCTATTGGAGGGCCTGTCAAAGGAAAAGCCAAGGTGCAAGCACTGACAAAGAAGATGTAGAAGTTTTAGACAATATGATTTTAGGTACCATCTTGATTTATGGAATTCTTGCTAAGGTTTATTAACTCTGGTGCTACACATTTTTTTATTTCTGCTAAAATTTTTAGAGCTAGAGAGAATTGTTTAGTTTAGAATATTAGACCCCTGATTATCATCATTGCACTGGTGAGGAAGTGATCACACAATCTGCACTTTCATATTTACTTGTTTATATTGGGGTTAGGTGTATGCCTTTAGTTGTTTATATTATAGACTCAGTAGATTTTGATGTCTTTTAGGCATAGATTGGGGAAGTCTGAGAAGGTGTTGGTATCAACTCTCGAGGCAAGGAAGTGGATTAATGAGTTGTGAGGCTTCATTGGTCAATGCGGTGTTCAGTAGAAATGTTGACAAGGTAATTTCATATTAGATATTGTGCGAATTTTCAGATGTGTCCAAGATAGCCTTCAGAACTAGATGTAGACACTATGAGTTCCTTGTCATGCCTTTTAGGTTAACTAATGCACATGTTGCATTTATGGACCTAATGAGTAGGATTTTCAGGCCTTATTTGGGATAGTTTGTAGTTGTGTTTATTGATGATGTGTAGATTTATTCTCCAAGTAAGGAAGTTCATGGAGAGAATTTAAGAATTGTTTTAGATAATATGAGAGCTCATAGCTTGTATGCTAAGTTAAGTAAGTGTGAATTTTGGTTGAAGGAAGTTCAATTTCTTAGTCCTATTATTTCTGAAGAAGATATTTTTGTGGACCCTACTAAAGTAGAGGCCATTATGAAATGGGATGCACCTAAGACTGTGGTTGAAACCAAAATTTTCCTTAGATTAGTTGGCTACTACAGACAGTTTATCAAAGGATTTTCTATTTGGCTGCTTCTATGATTAAGAACGTAGTGAGATTGGTTAGATTTGAAAAATGTGAGCAGTGTTTTTAAGAATTAATGAAGAAGTTGATGTCAATGTAGTTGTGTTTAGATTGGAATACATTCCAGGATGTGGTTAAGGTAATGCCACCATAATATAGTAAGAGGTTTTATTTGAGGAGTGCAGCTGTAATAGGTAAGATTATTAAAGCTCAAAATGATTATTAGGTAGCCATATCAATGTTGAATTAAATAGAGTGTACAACATAAGCATGAGATGATCTGCGTAATTATGGGAAGACTGGACAAGTTAGCTCACTTTTGCTACTCAGAAGATTCAAACTTTGGAAGTCTTGGCAAGGTTGTATGTTGAAGAAGTTGTCAGATTGAATGGTGTGGCAGTTTCCATTTTATCAGACAAGGATCCAAGATTCACTGCCATATCTTGGAGCTTGCAAGAAGTTTCAAGGACTTAATTAAAGTTCAGTTATGCATTTCATCCCCAAACAAATAGATAGTTAGAGGATAATTTAGACCTTTGAGTATATGCCCAGAAGCTGTAGTTGGAATGGAGAGAGAAGCTTAAGTGGATCACAAATTGCACAAGGAAGTTCTAAGAAGTGTCATTAGCTGTTTGGTAAGTTGGCATTTTAAATTTTGAGGATAAAATTTCTTTAAAGGGGAGAGGATGTTATGCCCTATTGTAACGACCCGCCACCCTATAATCGGGGATCCGATCACTAAATGGGTATCGAATCATTAAAATTTAGAGCCAAACCAAGATCTTGATAAGTTTGGAAAATAAATGATAAACTAAGCTAAACATCCACATCACATTGAATTGTAAAGGAAGTGCAAGAATTAAAAATTATTACAATTCAACTTGACTCAGCAAACAATTACATATTCCAACTAAAAAGAAGTAATTAAGCGTACAAGCCTGAAAAGAAATAACAACTACATCGGGGCATATTCCGGAACGATGGCTGCTGGCGCGCAACCCGAGACAAAACCCTCCTCGCTACGCCTGCCTGGAACCCTCACCTAAAAACTGCAGGGGATGAGTCTCAACAAAATAGACTCAGTAGGGATCCTTCGATCCCCACCACCCACTCACGCACCCACAAGTGCAACAACATGAATAAAGGCAATTTAAATAAATAAAGCAGTAAATACAACTCTGAAACCACTCCACCACGGAGTCCACAACTAACGTCTCGGCTAAACACGCAAACCACGCAGTCGAACGCGGAAAACACCGACCCGCTGAGACCAAACAACAACTCCTCGGATAGCGCATTGGCTACTCCGGCCTGACCTGGCTCAATGTGGTTCTGCTTCCCCCAGTACGAGTGACACTCCGAATGTACCACTCCCACACCGGTACTAGCTATACTCCGGGGTACACCAGGTGACCCTCTCTCTAGGCGTCACCCCACCACTCCCACACCGTCACCGTGTCACTCCCACACCGACACAGGATGCCTAAGCGCTAACAACTGTCACTCTAGGTCCACGATCACACAAAACGCAACACGGTGCGATCCGATCATGTAGAAATCATTGTCCTCGAGTATGTTTTGAAACATATATTTATCCAAACTATTTAACAATGTAAACACATGTTAATTGCATGCTTTAATGAGATTCTGTCTTGAATCGCGTCGCCCAAGGCCGACGTCATTCAAGACACCTAAACTGGTTCATGTGAAAACTAGCCTCGGAAGATGGCCTAAAACGCGTCGTGCAAGGTAGTCACCTTTTAAAAGGCGTCGCTGTCTCTAATCGCCTAATCATGACAGAAACAGAATTAGGCCTCGGAGTGATCCGAACTAAATCGCGTCGTGGGAGACAGCCACCATTCAAAACGGCGTCGTTGTCCCAAATGCCATTTAACATTCGCTAATAGGTTTCTCCCAGCCTTCTGAGTATAAAAAGTGGAATTTCTTTCCGAAAATCTCCTAAACATGCTCTAAAGCAGGAAAAACATGGTTTTTAATCAAAAAATACAACGGAGATCGTCACCCTACCGGTTACTTGAACTTCTCCAAGCTTCAAGCTATCTGACCGCCACGCCACAAACTGCCGCCGGTACCGCCGTAGACGCCGTTACTCCACTGAGACGTCGGCCGCCGTTCGGAGAGCAATACGCCGCAGAGAAAATGGTGGTGGTAGTGATGGAAATTAGGGAGGGGGTTTGATGGAGTGGAGGGAGAGGAAAGGAAGGAGAAGGGGGAGGGGAGAGCGAAGGGTTCAGAGAGAGGGAGGAGAGAGAAGAAAATGAGAGAAATGAGGGAGTGTTCGTGGATTTAAACCGATCCTAGCTAAAATGCGTTGCCCAACACCGACGCCAATCAAGTGACAAGACCAGGGCCGTACTCTTGCGGCCCGAAACTGCCCCACGTGGTGCCTACGTGGCACCGACGTAGCACACTCTAAAACGCGTATTTCTAACAAGACGCCATTTGAACCGCGTCGAACAAGCTCGACGCGATAAAGAACCTATGCTCCCAGCCCCACAAGGGCCCAAATCAAGGGGCCCGACACCGAAACTAACTCAATAACTGGATCCGAAACCTCAATCCTTACACTATGGTTTAGAACTATGTAATCGATTAGGTGCCAACAATATAATCAATTGGATGTGTTATGCTTTGGCTCAAAGCTCTGTAATCAATTTGGTTCAGAGTTATGCAATCGATTTAGTATGGAGCTGTGTAATCGATTATGAGTTGTTCAGGGGCTATTTTGTTGTAATCGATTAGAGAAAGCTGTGGAATCAATTAGACGAGTTATATTTTATGCCTTTGAGCATACTTGAGTAATTGATTAGAGGATGTTCTGTGTAATCAATTAGAGGTGTGGTTCAGAGCAGTGATTTATGAGATGCCTGATGTGTAATCGATTAGGTGCATTGTGCCTATTTAGAGCTATAATCATTTAGGAGCTATTATGCTGCAATCAATTATATGGTAGGTTGTCAGTTAGAGAAATAGTTAATTATCAGTTAGTTATTAATTAGGCTGATTAGTTAATTGGTTAGAAATTTGTTTAGGTGATTAGTTATTAAGTAAATTAATTAGTCATCAGTTCAGGCAGTTAGAATCGATTAGCCATTTAGTTTAGGCAAATAGATAATTAGTTAG
The DNA here is from genome assembly GCA_030544215.1 of Zantedeschia hybrid cultivar. NCBI lineage: Eukaryota > Viridiplantae > Streptophyta > Magnoliopsida > Alismatales > Araceae > Zantedeschia > Zantedeschia hybrid cultivar. The sequence goes on along the minus strand of JARZZO010000013.1, from coordinate 3,378,619 downwards.
CTATTTGGTACAACATTTAATTCGGTTAGTCAGATATTTTGTTAAGGTGATTAGTTATCTGTTAGCTAGTTAGTTATTAGATATTTATTTGTATTGGCCAATTGTATGCTCAGGCAATTAGTAATAGGTGCTCTATCAAACCAGACAATTAGTAATGGGGTGAGATGGCAGTCTTGGTTATTAGAGGCATTCATGGAATGCAAGATTATGTTGTGGAGCAAGTAATTGTAACAGAATTTGGTTAAGGTTGGTGGGAACAAAGTAGATAGGTTAGGTTTTTGGCAGGAGACTAAGATTAGGTAGCCTATATATATACCACTTTAGTGCCAGAAGCCACCCATTTTGGCTGAGATATTGTTGGAGGTCTGCAACTACTGGGGGAGGCCTGGTCTGAGGATCTTGGAGAGGTGTTCCTTGGCTATGAGAGGTGGGTGGATCTACTAAAGTAAGAAATATTTTTTATGTAGAAATGATACTATTTTGATGTTTTAAATACGTTCTTGAGATTTGCTTCTCTAATCTAAACCTATTTTTGATTTAATCTATTGTTGAATTCAAATATGATCTGTTACGGATCTATAATATGTTCTTTAGAAATTTTTAAATGTAAATACAACACTGGTTTTAAATCGGGAATTTGAATATGACCAATTTGTTCTTCATCTGAATCCATAATTTTTCTTTACTTATTTCGAATTTTAAAATCAGTTCCAATAAGTTCTATCATATCCTATATCTTCTACATATGTTTAGATTTGATCCTTGATATTTGTTGTCTTTGATCTGCCAACTTATGCTCAGTTCTTTGATAATTTGTTGGTTTGATCTGACAATTCAGGCTTAGTTCTTTCATTAACTTGTGGGTTCATAACTTGTTATTTGAATTCTTGGAATCTATGTAATTTATGTGAAGAACTCTGGATTAGATGATGCCATCTTCAAAGAGTTATTCAGGTCACTATTATAAGCATTTGTAATAAGTTGGTCTAGCCTACAAGCAACAGGTTGTGTCACAACAATCGATAATGGTTGATTGTGGTTTGGATATGAGACTCTAGTTCTGTAGAACCTAGACCTTAGCACTGTAGCCAAGTGCTTTGATTTTTTTTTCAATTTTACTCTTGAAGAAAAGTTAGAGTGCATGTCTATTAGTTTTGAGTTGATATTTATTTTATATGTTTTGGCACATATATATTATAACTTGAATTATGAACATTTTATGATCCTTTTGGATCTTTCGTATTTGTCAATTGAATTTTTCAGTTCAATTTGATTCCTCAATTCAATTTAATACAATTTACTTTGTGAATTCAGTTCAGATGGATTCAGTTTGATACAATTCAGTTCATTTTAATTCTATTCAATTCAGTTAGATTCAGTTCAATTCAATTCAATTTAATTTAGTTCACAAGAACTACTCATTTGCTATCTGTTCAAATTATGATATTCTTGGAAAATAATTTAATTGTAATACTTTGGATTAATTTCATATCTGTTGGATTAATTATCTTTTGATTTAGACCGATTAAGTCCAATTCAATTCATATTCTGTTATTCTTGAAATTATGATTATTCTGGATCCTTTGAATTAATTCTGATATGCTAAATCAATCATATTTTGATTCAGATAAGTTCAGACTTTAATATCCTAAAGTTTTAATAAGTATTGATTTATTTTACTAAGATTTATTCTATGATTTTTAATCTATTTTTCTATCAGTTAATAGATTTAGACTTTAGAATAATTTATTAAAAGATTATATGAAAAATTAATTATTTAAAGGTTTGGATACTACTTATGTAGTTATAGACCTCAATCGATTTTAACTCAATCGATTTTAACTGAAGAAAGATAGGTTAAATGATAAGTTCAGAAAACCACTCATTGATATCAATTACATTCCTTTCTACTACTAATTACATGTTCAAACTTTTGATTATGTCTCTAGATCAACTATCGATTACATGTGTAATCTATCGATTAAGTGATCGGTTGAGATATCGATTACATGTCTGGCTATTGATTAGCTGTTATTCTTGTAATCGATTACCTTCACTCTTGTAATCAGTTATCTCCAGTCTGCTAATCAATTGTCCCTTCAGCCTTGTAACTGATTAACCTTTTGATTACCTTCCATCCTGTAATTGGTTACCTATTGTTCTTCTAATCGATCATGCCTTAGTTTTATAACCAATTGAACTTCTAGTTCTGTCTTCGATTATCTTATGTCTGCCAATTGATTACCCTTGTCTAGTGTAATCATTTAGGTCTTTGTTTCAGACTTGAGTTACCTTTGTTCTACTAATCGATTAACTTGTGTCTTATAATCTATTAGACCTTTATTTCTGACTCTATTTACCTTTGTATCTAGATCGAGTATGCTTTTTTTCTAATAATTGATTATGTGCCATTGGGACTTTGATTATAGTATGATTTGGCTTCGATTAGGTATGTTTATGAGATCGATTATCAAACCCTTGGCACGTGATTATATTCTAAATATTTCTAATTAAATGCTCGATAGTTAATCTTTTTCTGATAAATTTAATTATTTGTCTTATTTCTCTAAAATTTGATTATTTGATATAATCTTTGGAATTTGATTTTTTTTTACCTAAATTTATTCAACTAAATTTCTAGAAATTCCTCTGATTATCTGTTCCGTCAGATTATTATCTTCTGAAAATGCTTTTGATTATTATGAAATTTGTGATCCTACTTTGTTAGTTGTTCCTTTGAATTTAGATATATGCTTAGACTTGGATATTCTTTAGAAATGGATATTATTTGTTGTTTTCAATTATTATATATTTAGCTTGTGACGATTTTGAAGCCTGCTAAGTATTTTGTACTCATTAAACTCACTAACAATTTTTTAGATTCCGAGATTGAGGAGGTTCTTAGAGCTTGAGGCTGTTGGCACTTGACTGGAATTTGTTCCACTGCAGTGCTTAAAGTGTTGCTCAGATTTTAGTGACTTCAATTTCAATTTTAGTAGATCTATAGTAGGCTGTTTGAGAGCTTGATGTAATCTTTGGTTTAGCTTAAGAGCTGTGATTGTATCTTTTAGAAATTTTACTTACGTAATTTGGAAGATTTTAGTATGGGCAATGTGGGTTTAATTGATATTGCTAATGGGATGGCTATTCTTTAAGCTTGGTTATGTGTTCCCTACAATGTTTGTTGTATTCGATGGGTTGTTCCTACTATCATGCGTGCCCTAACTCCATAGTAGGCTGGTGATATGACCTAGTGTTCGAGGGGGGTTGGGGGGGGGGGGGGTGTGTGTAGGGGGCGTGATAGATTATGCTTGCTAACAGCCGTGGTATCTCAACGTATGCCCCAATGTAGTTGTATTTTCTTTTCGAGCCTATAAGTTTATTTTTTGTTGGACTTTGTTAGACTTGTTGTTATTGTTGGAACTATTGGTAGACTGTATTATTGACTTTTTTTTATTCGACTATTTCTTTTAGTTCGTCATCTGTGATATTATTTAGCTTTATTTTTCATATATTTCCCAGATGTGCATTGTGGATCTTGAGTTATGGCCCATAGTTGACAATATGAGGCCCATTAGTTATCGATTCTCCAATTATTGGGCAACAGGCCGTTACAAACCCTTTCCACTATGATATATTCTCTGGTAGTGATCTTTTTGATCAGGTGAAAGCGCCTCAGAATGTGCTTCGACTTTTGATGAGACCTTGACTCTTTTGTTTGTACAGTCATCCCACTATTGCCACTAAGGTTCGTTGACTCGGATCTCCCAGGATCTAATACGAGTTGGGTCAACTCGTGTCGACTGCATGACTCGCATGGAAAAGTTCTTCCAAATTGTACATACCCAGTCGAGTCGCACCGACTCGTGTTCACCCTGATATGGTACAAGTCGCCCGAGTTGGCACGAGTCGATCTGGTACGGCAAACCATGATGGGTGGATCAAAAAGCTCTTAGTTCAGTGATGAACTTCTTCATCCACACAGCTTCTTTGGCAGCTTCAGTAGTAGCAGTAATATTTTGCCTATGTCATCAAGTATGCAGTGATTTCCTATTTGGAACTCTTTCAGCTGACTGCACCTCCATTGAGGGTAAAGATAAATCCTAACATTAATTTACTATCATTCAAGTCAAAATGAAACTTAAAGTCAGTATAATTTCGTAACTTCAAATTATATCCTCTGTATACTAGGAATACATGATTAGTTATTCTCAAGTAGTTAAGGATGCATTTTACGGCCTATCAATGATGCTCTTCTAAATCTACTTGATACATGCTCGTAACAATTTGAGCATGCACGACGTCAAGTCTAGTACATATCATGATATACATGATGGATCCTATTGCTGAAGCATAGGGCACTTTACTCATCTATAATCTCTCTTTAGGTGTCTGAAGGGATATTTCCTTATGAAGATTAATTTCATGTCTCATCAGTATGAGACATTTTTTAAAAGTTTTCATGTCAAATCTTTTCACAACTGTGTCTATATACATGGATTGGTTCAATCCCAGCATCCTCTTGGATCTTTATAGATCCTTATCCCCGACACATAGGATGCTTCACCCAATTCTTTCATGGAGAAATTTTAGACAACCATGCTTTTGTCTATGATAACATACATATAGCATTCCAAATGAGTACCAAGTGATGGATATAGGTGTCCTCTAAGCCAATCATTAGGCACCTATTTCAATCTGGTTCACTAGTCAATGACATTAAATTCATTATATAGATTGGCATATTAATAATTGCGGATAATGAAGTCCATGAATATGTGCAATAGTCATCAGATTATGATGAAATCATAATAATGAGACTGATGACTTATAAACACATATTCTCAATTGTTCCTAGTCGTAGGATGTTTGAGAAGGACATAAAACATCCGGTAAGACTAGTATAAGTTATTCCAGCTCATATGATGAGGGTGACTGATCTCATTAGTTACTCGTGTGGAGACACAATGGTAAACCTATAGGTGCTCATTGGGGAATGAGTTCACTGAACTGATCCGGCATGAATCGCCGAATGATAATTTACCTAACTGTCAATTGGCTTGATTCATCGTCACAGTGGTGTGGTTGATCCTTGGACTTGAGACACCAAAGACACCTTGTCGGTGGACTTCTGGACTTTGACCTTGATCTACGAATCCCTATCTACGGGATCTCTAATAGTCAAGGATTGGGTCCAGCGGAAGACCTTCAAAGGTGATTGTGTGTTCAATAAAGGATCGTTCGCTCTCAGGTAACTGGAGAGAGAATGCTCTAGAATAGATCTATAGGAGTCTCTAGCCAAAGCAGAAATAATATCAGAAAAGATGTTTTCGGATATTGTACAACGAAGTCTGATTCAAGTGAGTTGACTATCTAGGGTTTGACAGTTGACCATACCATAGGTTAACTCGAGAGCATTGTGTGAACGAAAGATTATAGCCACGCGGTAATTATGGACGGACAAGTTCCATGAGTGGGTTGCTGAACCCCATTACCTTCCAGGATCATGCGGTGTTGCTTGGCACCCAACTTGATTGGAAGTCCGACCGAATTTACATGCAATGTTAATTCAGTTGAGTAATTAGTTAATATCTAGATATTAATTAATTACAATAAGTCAATAACTAGTTATTAGACTTAACGGGCTGAAAACCGGACTGGTAAATGGGCCTAAAGGGTCACACGCAATAAGATTCTCAGTCGGTGGTACATAAGTGGGATTTATATTAACTCGAGGACTTTTGTGAAAAGTCGCGCCGACTTAATATATATACGCGCTGTTGAGAAACCCTGCGCAAAGCTCCAGGGGTTTCCCCATGCTGGTCGTAATCCCCCTTTTATCTCTCCTCCTCTGGGCGCCCCGTTCGAGGTGCCGGAACAGTCTCCGTCTCCGCCGCGCGCGATTCCCGAAAGTCGGGAATTCCTGTTTGCAGGTTTCCGGACATCGTTGCAGCGATGAATCTTTAGCGAGCGAGCTGATACGGACGAGGGAACGATGACAAACCACCGTGGAGGATCGCGTGGATACCGCTGGAGGTCGGATGCTTGTACGGCTTACGACATCGCCTCGATGGAACCGAGACGGAAGCGGATTCGAATCCGCGCACGGTAATCATATTACAACCCGGTTTTCAATTTTAGTTTTTCGTTCTGAATCAGATCAGCGGGCATCGGGCGGGATAATTTTGGTCGTCGTTTCTGCTGCGTTCTTTGCGTCCCGTTCGGATCCCAACAATGGTATCAAAGCCAGGTTCCGCTCTGATCCGCTTCGGGACAGCGAAATTAATATTCTAAAATAGATTCCATGTTGTATTTGTTTTTTGTCTCATGGAAATTGTTCATAAGATGAGTGTAGAATGTTAAATTTATTATTCCGTGGAGAATTTTTTGTTTTTTTGGGGGGGTTTTCATTGTGTTCTTCATAAGGATGAAGAACCGGTTTTGAGGGCTTCAATGGTGATGAAAGATCACCGTAATGTTTGCTGGTGTGACCAACAATCCCTGCTAGTCTGCAGAATATTTTGTTGTTGCTGGGGACCGGCGGCATAGCCTACTTCTCTGGATTCTTTCAAATGTTGGAAAATAATGAGTCGGAAACCACGGTTGTAAATTTGTTTAAACTGCAATTTTTGGGGCTTGCAACCGGCTGCATACCTCGCCGGCCGGCGACTACCGGCGCCTGGGAGGAAGGGGGTGACTCCCCCCAGCCACCTCCGACCACCTGCGCTGCCGGCGGCGGCGCCCGAAACAGGCAAGAAAAGGGGGCCACGGTTTGGAAAGTGTCTTTAACTCCCAACTTTAAGGGGATATCGGCGGCGAAGTGGTCGCCGACCGGTCATCGCCAGTGCAGGGGATGGAAGAGGGTTGCTACCCCTGTGACTTCCGACCGGCCATCACCCTGCCAGTGCCGGAGAGGAGCCAGGAAAGAGGTGGAAACCTGGCAGTTGGGGTACAAACCCTAGCCAGAAACCCGGGCGAGCCAGGCGCTAATCGCCCAGACCGGCCGGTCCTGAGTGCCCCGACCGGGGTTGGCCGGGCTTGGCCCGAGCGCGCCCTGGTCTAGGGCTGGTCGAGCCCAGGCCCGAGCCATTGGCCGGCCTAGCTCGAGCTAGTGACCTAGACCAGGTCAGCCAGGCCCGAGTCCTGGGTCAGAACCAGGCTAGGCCTGTGGCCCGGGCCCAAGGCCCAGTGGGCCAAGCCCAATTGCTCCCCAAATCCTATAACCCCTTATTTAAAGATAAACCCCACCCTTTTTAACTGGAAATTAAAATTAAATAGTTTAAAAATTGTTTTAAGCTTAAATTTTCCAGTTAATAAAGGGTTAAATTTTAGGATTTGATCTTAATAGTTAATTGCTTTTAACTAAGTAAGATATGATCTTAGTTATTAATTGATTTCAATTAAGTAATTAAAGGAGTTATAATTAAGATATGATCTTAATTATAAATAACTTCTAATTAATTGATTTAAGGGGTTTATATTTAAGATATGATCTTAAATATTATTAACAAATGTTGTTAATTGATTGACTGCTTAGATTATTGTTTTGACTTTAAAATTAATTAACAATTATTGTTAATTCTATTTTAATTATCGGAATGGTTATTTATAATTTCTTGGCAATTGTTGTTAGGAAATTATTTCTATAATTAAGGGACTTTTAATAATAGGTTGTTAAGTGTTTAATTAACTCTTTATAATTGTTATAATGAGGTTAATTATTTCTTTAGAATAAACCTTGATAAAAGTTATTGAGGATTAATTAAGTCTTAATAATAGTTATTAAGATAATTAATTAATATTCTCAAGTATCTCTTAATTATGTTTTTGAAGATGTAATCTACTTGAAAATTGATCTTTTAATAAAAGTTATTAAGAGATTAAATTATGTCTAATTGTTAGACTAGTTATAATTAGAAATGTTCTAATTAACATTTCTTATTAATTGTTATTAAGAAATATCTTTTAATAAAAGGGGTTTATTAACAAGGAGTTGTTAATTAATTAAAATTGGAATTAGATATTCTTTTATAAGTGTTATTTAAGAATTTCTAATTCTATCTAAATTTTAGATTGTTTTTACATTAATAATTGTTATTAATGTGATTTAATATTAATCTAAGTGTTAGATTAATTAATTTAGAATTGTTCTAAATTTTACATGGAATATTTTAAAATTTTAATTTTAACTTTGTTTGCACATGTTGATGTGTTTGATGCTTTAAATTAGATTTATATTGCATGTTAGAAAATAAGATTTTTGAAAATCCTAATTATCCAATTTTGATTGGTACCTAGGTTTTAAGAAAACTAAAATTATTATATTTTCAAAATTTTAGCCTTCATGTGATGTGCTTTATCATGTGTGGATTATCTTGGAATATGTTATATGAGTTAATTAATTGTTAATTAATGAGGCCTGCGTGCCTCCCTCTCTCTCACCCATTCCATTGTAATTCTATCTCTCTCCATCATCGTACTCGGCTTTAAGGCTTTCTCTTAAAATTTATTTGTATTTGAAATTGTTTCAAAATAAATATTATTTGTATTTGATCGCGTTGGCCGAGGAGAGGCGAGAATGATCCACAAATGCAACCAGGAAGGCGACAAGAGATGAGATCACCAGTGGCTATGTGTTTGCATGTTTAGATTATATAAATGTTATATAGTTTTGGTGATTAATTGTTTGGCTCTAGTTAATCACCGTGCTATTCATGACCACATAATGAATATGTATGGTTGATGCATGCTTTTTAATTTTTGATTATGAATCGATTGCTGCTAATATCTAGGTATAGTTAAATATATTCGATATATTTATAAACTATCACCTAGGGTGAGACCAACTTAATATAAACAAAACTTTCAACAGAAAGTATAAGCCGGAGCGCGAGTAATTGAGAATGTACCGCATGGCTCTCCATCAATATAGTTTTTAGAATTTGATTCAATGATGGCAGTTTCTGTGTATTTACTTGAGATCTGCCACCATCTCATGAAAGGACTATTAACTATGGCATCTTGATACCTTGAGATTAGAATAGAGGAACGGTGTAGCTATCTTCGCGTTTATCCGGGAGCTGCATTCTTACTCTACTCTGTCACGTATTGATAGTAAAGCTTAAACTAGGTATAATGGTCTACTGTGTTTACCCGGGACCATTAAAGACCTGGAAGCCGAAATAAGATCGGATATTGTAAGGAGTTGCAATTACCATGAGATGGTTGCTCTAAGATAATTGTATGATACTATGTGTTTACCCGAGGTGATACTGTGATTCTTGGAGATTCTGATCCTCACTAGGAGACCGTCGGAGTCTTCCGTTCTGTATACTTGAAGGTTATACAGTCCGTCGAAAAGTAGTGGGAAATAATTCAAGGTAAAAGACCATAATTGAATTATAAGAACTATTTGTTTAAATCACGTTATTTCCTTCGTTCACTAAAATGTCGTCTATTGGAGATGTTGGCATATTGGATGACAATACTTCTTATACTCAGACTGACTAGAAAACTCTAAAGAATGTCCTTAGGGGTAAACGAAAGTCACTATCCTAATCATGTATTATGAATCCTCTTACTTGGATAGACCAAGGTGAAGAGATACTCATGGTATGCCTTTTTGAAAGGCAATTATTGTCCTGAAATCTCTTATTTGGATAGACCAAGATGAAGAGATATTTATGATGTGCATTTGAGAAAGGCAAGTGATAAGATTTTAAACGATCGAACCCACACCTGAAAGGATATAGGAAGGTCAGCTGAGATAGAGAAGTAGCAGTTCTCCCACTGCAACCAATATAGAATATTGGCAAAACAAATATGAAACTTGAAAGAAGTTTCAAATATTCTTATTATCAACCTTTTACATATCTATTGGAGAATTAGTATCTCCAATATGAGATATTGGAAATGGTTCTTAGAGCTGCGATGATATGCAGACTTAGACAAGTAAAAGGAAATCAAGAAAAATGTAAGTGTTGAGTTAGACTCAACAATTGTTCATGATATTCATAGGTTACTGTCAGACAGTAAATCTTTGTATATCTATAGGAGTAAAATATGAAATTGAATAATTGTTATTTAGTTGCATAAGATATCAAGAATAACACTGATTGAGAAAGAATAATAGTTGTTCGAATCAGTCAATGTACTATAGATTTTTGATGTGACATTTCATATGATGAATGTTCACGAGTCTCCTATAGAAATGAACTGTGTGAATCCTGATTATCTATGCTATTGTACACAGAGTTGTACAATAAAAAATCATTGATGCTGATACGTACTAATGTAAACAGCTCAAAGGCCAAAGATAATCACTCCCATTGACTTACCTTATAGTTTATTCTTGGAATGATTCGACTGTATATATTTACTGAAGTACAAGACAAATGCATATAAAAGATTAAAGTATAAGATCAATATGAAGTATTAGAATTTTTTATTTGATCAAAGAAATTAATACTTCAGTATATGATTCACACAAATCATTAAAATGATAATTGTATCCTCACTCGATTGATCCTCATTGTACATCATAGTAATATGATAAAATGAGGAATTTCACCTTATTAATATATGGTGCAATATATATAATAAATTTTGCCTAATTATTATCCTTGTGAATATGAGTATGAACATTAGATGTCTATACTTTACAGATGGTTCCAAATAAGTCAGTGTGTATCTATATAGGATATGGAAATCAAATAGTTCATATGAGATATGAATTATGAACAAATCTGATTTTAGAGTCAAGTTATACCGTGATGTGAATTTGTAAAATGTCTAAAGAGTTTGGACATTACATTTATTGGCCAGGCGATAATGAAATAATTATCGTTCTGAAAGTTGTCTTCTATGAAGAGGAATATGTCCTCAGAAAAGACAGTGAGAGCTGATAAAACTAGAAGATGTTCTAGATTCACATGTTAACATAAGATTATTAAATAATCTTTAGTTGTTTGGAACCACTCATAACACACATCAGAGAGCTTCATAGATTTTTGAGATTCTCTCAGTGAATAGAAGGATATGTTTGACATATCTGATTTAGCAAGATGAGAGGAGCTCAAAATTGGATTATGATCTAAAATATATGATAATGGTACTCTCTATCATTACAACTTTGAGATTGATAAGTTTATTAGTATTTTACTTGTCAATACTACCTATCATTATAATGAGATTATGACAGTTGGATATTAAAAGCGTTCTCTCAATATGATTGAGGTAAAGATGTATATGATACACCTTTAAAGCTTTTAGAATATCCATGAAGCAAGTTATGATTTCAAAGATCATTTTGAATCAAACTGAAGCTTCCTAAGTTGTAATAAAAATTTTGACTTAATGGTCAAATACTACATGATCATTAAGAATGATCACAGATTGTGTGTGTGTTCAAAAAGGACAGTGGAAGTATGGTCGCTTTAGTAATGCTTTGTGATAATAATATCAAGGTCATTGAGAATGACATCAAGATATTACTATCAGTGAAAGCATTATTAACCATATTTTCCTCGATAATAAGTCTAGTTATAATATCTCACGTATTGGAAATATGAATCTTTTAAGATAGATCGGTGGAGATATTATATTGACCTATATGTCAAAATGTTTGGCATAAATTTCTTAATAAGTCTCAATTGTTGAGACATAGAATTTATTCCTTTAGAGAAAAAGTTCCTTAAAGGATACAGGAGTGAAATGCATCATTAAGCACTTGAGAAGTGCCAAGGATGCACTCACGTATATGGAGAGGATGATTTGAAATTATGAGTTCACACTCATTCAAATTTCAAGTCAAATAATGGATTCAACCTTCTAGTAGAAAGGAATGGATTGGAAGGGTTCCAATCTAGGACTCGATATTAAGGTGACGATATAAACAAGTGATACTGTTATTAGAACAGTATGGATGAAAAGGTTCATCCCTAAACTAGATGTAGTTCTAAAAGGTCTCTGATATCGTCCTATTGTTGTAGGACAACAGTGGGAGCGATCAATTGTGTGATCGAGCCATGGTCTCTTCAGAAGTTGCAGAACATTCTGAGGCTCCTTCACAAGTTTAGACACAAAGGATTAAGAGGAAATAACGTAATGGAAATATTCCATCTATAGATAATTTAGCAGATCCCTGACCAAGTCTTAGTCACAGACTTTATGTAAGCATCACCTAGATTTGATGGAGATCAAATGCGAAGGTGATTGGCTTGAGTCCAAGTGGGAGATTGATGGATATAGGTGTCCTCTAAGTCAATAATTAGGTACCTATTTCAATCTGGTTCAATCTGGTTCACTAGTCAATGGCATTAAATTCATTATGTAGATTGGCATATTAATAATTGTGCATAATGAAGTCAATGAATACGTGTAATAGTCATCAGATTATGATGAAATCATAATAATGAGACTGATGACTTATAAACACATATTCTTAATTGTTCCTAGTCGTAGGACGTTTGAGAAGGACATCAAACATCCGGTAAGACTAGTACAGGTCATTCCAGCTTATATGATGAGGGTGACTGATCTCGTTAGTTACTCGTGTGGAGACACAATGGTAAACATGTAGGTGCTCATTGGGGAATGAGTTCACTGAACTGATCCGACATGAATCGCCGAATGGTAATTTACCTAACTGTCAATCGGCTTGATTCATCGTCACAGTAGTGTGGTTGATCCTTGAACTTGAGACACCAAAGACACCTTGTCGGTGGACTTCTGGACTTTGACCTTGATCTACGAATCCCTATCCACGTGATCTCTAATAGTCAAAGATCGGGTCTAGCGGAAGACCTTCAAAGGTGATTGTGTGTTCAATAAAGGATCGTTCGCTCTCAGGTAACTGGAGAGAGAATGATCTAGAATAGATCCGCAGGAGTCTCTGTCCAGAGCAGAAACAATATCAGAAAAGATGTTTTCGGATATTGTACAGCGGAGTCTGATTCAAGTGAGTTGACTATCTAGGGTTTGACAGTTGACCATAATTGTGCGAACGAAGGATTATAGCCACGCGGTAACTGTGGACGGACAGGTTCCATGAGTGGGTTGCTGAACCCCATTACCTTCCGGGATCATGCGGTGTTGCTTGGCACCCAACTTGCTTGGCACCCAACTAGTTATTGGACTTAACGGGCTGAAAATCGGACTGGTAAATGGGCCTAGAGGGTCACACGCAATAAGATTCTCAATCGGTGGTACATAAGTGAGATTTATATTAACTCGGGGACTTTTGTGAAAAGTCGCGCCGATTTAATATATATACGTGCTGTTGAGAAACCCTGGTCAAAGCTCCAGGGTTTTCCCCATGCTGGCCGTCATCCCCCCTTTCTATCTCCTCCTCTGGGCACCCTATTCGAGGTGCCGGAACAGTCTTTGTCTCCGCCGCGCGCGATTCCTGAAAGTCATGAATTCCCATCCGCGGGTTTCCGGACATCGTTGTGGTGACGGATCTTCAGTGAGTGAGCTGATACGGACGAGAGAACGAGGACGAACCACTGCGGAGGATCGCGTTGATACTGCTGGAGGCCGGACGATTGTGCGGCTCGTGGCATCGCCTCGACGGAACCGAAATGGAAGCGGATTTGAATCCGCGCACGGTAATCAGATTACAACCCGATTTTCGGTTTTAGTTTTTCGTTCTGAATCAGATCAGCGGGCATCGGGCGGGATAATTTTGTTCGTCGTTTCCGCTGCGTTCTTCGCGTCCTGCCCAGATCCCAACAACAAGTCATCAACATGAAGCACAAGGAATGTGATCACGCTCCCACTAGCCTTCTTATATATACAAGACTCATCTTCATTCTTAATTAAGTTATAAGATTTGATTGTCTTGTCAAATTCTAAATTCCAACTTCGGAAAGCTTGCTTTAATCTATAAATGGATCTTTGAAGCTTGCATACCTTTTCATGATGTTCTTTGGATATACTTTAGGCTATATCATATAAATCTCTTTCTCAAGATTCCCATTGAGGAAGATGGTTTTAACATCTATTTACCAAATCTCGTAATCATGATAGGCATCTATGGTAAGAAGATTTCTGATTGACTTAATCATAGAAATTGGTGAGAAGATCCTGTTATACTCAACTCCTTGTCTTTGACGATACTCCTTAGCTACTAACCTTGCTTTATAGGTATCTCCATCTGCACCGATCTTCTTCTTTAAGATTCACTTGCAAGTAATGGGTATAATACCCTCAAGTAGGTCCCCCAAGTTTCAAATGTAGTTGGTATATATGGATTGTACCTTAGATTTCATGGCCTCTTGTCATTTTTCAGAGTTAGGGCTATTAATAGCCTCCTTATAGGTCTTATAATCATCACCCTCATTATAGAGTTTTTCCCTTTTGCCATCCTCGATATATCCTACATATGAATCTGGCTGTCTGGGCACTCTAGAAGACCTACATAGCTCTTTAATATGTATCTGAATAGGTTCCACATGCAATGGATCATTCAATGATCTAGTGTTAGCTTGTGAATCTGAAACTTTTTACAATTCTATCTTGCTCTTAATATCTTCTCAAGGATATATTCTTCTTCAAGGAAGACAACCCTTTTAGCGACAAACATCATTTGATCATGAGGCTGATAGAAATAATATCCAAACGTTTCCTTTAGATATCTTACAAATCTACACTTCTCTATCCTTGATTCCAACTTACCTCGATCACGCTTCTACACATGGACAGGACGTCCCCAAACTTGAATACGCTTAAGGTCGGAACTTTTTCATCCCCATATCTCATATGGAGTGATAGGCACTAATTTATTTGGAACTTTATTCAAAAGATAGGTGGTTGATTCCAATGCATATCCCACAAGGAAATAGAAAGTTCGGCAAAACTCATGGTAGATTGTACCATATCTAATAAAGTGCGATTCTTCCTTTGAATACACTATTCAGTTGTGGTGTATAAGGAAGAGTCCATTGAGATAGGATATCATTATCTTTGAGGAATTATGTGAATTATGTACTTAAGTACTTACCTCCTTGATCAGATCGATGAGTCTTAAAACTCATTTCAGTCTATTTCACCACTTTAATCTTAAACTCCTTAAACTTCTGAAGGACTTTTGACTTGTACTTCACTAAGCATATATAGTCATATCAAGAGAAGTCAGCAATAAAGGAGATAAATTAGGAGTAACCACCTCTAGCTTGTGTAGACATTGGACCACATATATCAGTATGTATTAGTTCCAATAAGTCCTTAGCTCTCTCTCCATGTCTAGTAAATAGAGAATTGGGTATCTTTCCCATGAGATAAGATTCACATGTTGCATATAATTCATAATCAAATGGATCGATGTATCCACTTTTATGCAACTTTTGAACCCTATCTTCACCTATATAACCCAACCTATAGTGCCATAGGTATGTAGGATTCACACATTCCCTTTTTTAGGAGACTCGTGAGCATTCATCATATAATGTACCACGTCAAGCAAGTATAAATCATTGATTAAGTTCGTAGATGCAATCATTTTATTTTCGAAATACATGGAACACTTTTTGTTCTCAATAGTTAATGAATAACCAACTTTATCTAAACAAGAAACTGAAATTATATTCTTGATGATAGATGGAACAAAATAACAATTATCTAGTTCCATTATATCTCTTGAGGGCATCCTGAGGTTCACTGAATAGTTAATCATCATTAACATTACATTAAGCTAATTAAAATCTATTTAATTTTAGGTATATTCTTCAACCTTTTTAGTTTCTTCATCACACCCTTGGCCAGCGGCCTAATGATTGTTTGTATGCACAAGAATATCAAAGTTTTTGGATAGGTAGTGATGGGAATGGATAATGCTGCAATGCCCCTATTAATGCACATTGAGGATTTTTCTTTTAACATTTTTAAAGGCCATTTTTTATATTTGCTGCAGTGCATCGCTATGCGATAGTAGGGGGCATTGCAACAAGTATTACTCGATGGAAATATGCAAGCAGTTGGTCTTTTGATTAGTGCTCACTAAAGTTTTGGGTGGTTAGTTTACGGACATGTTTATGTGTATATGTCATCAAGAATCCAGTTGAAATATCTTGCTAATGTTAAACCAATCTATATTTTCTCTCCACGTGTAACCTGTAAGGACTGAGGCTTTCGGATCCGGTTTTCGGGGTTGGACCCTGTAGTTCAGGCTCCAGTGGGGCTGAGACTCTGGTCGGATTCGCGTCGAGCCCGCTCGACGCGGTTTAAACGGCGTCCAGCTATGCTGACGCGTTTTAGCCTGTGCCACGTGGGCTGGCTTTGGGTCGCGAGAGTACGGCCCTGACATGTCGTCTGAACGGCGTCTGCGAGGCACGACGCCTTTCAGACTGCGACTCTGGGTTGTCAGAGTACGGCGCCAGTCTTGTCGACTGAACGGCGTCTTTCATGGAAGACGCGTTTCAGACCTCTGTCAGAGCGTTGCGCAGAGGGTTGTCAGAGCAGCCGTCACATCGACTGATAGGCGTCCGTACATCTCGACGCGTTTCAACCAGTCTCTGGTTAACCCCGAGAGCCCTCCTTCTTTCTCTCATTTTGCTCCTCCTTCTCTCTTTCTCTCCTTCCTTCCGGCGACCCCGACATCGACCCTTCGTCCTTCCCTCCACTCCAACACTTCCCTACCTCTCACCTCTACCACCACCACTTCCTTCGCGGCGTTCCATTCTCCGGACGGCGGCCGACGTCCCGGTGGAGTGGCGACGTCCTCGAGGGTACCGGCGGCGGTCTACGGTGCGGCGGGTCGGAGGCACGGAGCTTGGAGGAGTTCAAGAACCGGTAGGGTGACGGTTCTCACAGTGTCGTGTTCTAAATCATGTTTTTCTCCGTTTTAAAGCATGCTACGGACCGATGGTTTTGGGGTAGAATGAGCATGTTAGGGGGTTTTTCCTTGATGGGAATGGGAGTTTCTGTGATGTGAGTTATTGATACTTTGGTTGCCCTCTTTCCCCCTCTGTTTTTGGGGCTTTTTCGGGGTATTTGGGGCTATGGGAGGATCCCTCGGATCGAACCAGGGAACCAGGTTTCTGGCGCTAAACGGCGTCGTGCCTGGTCGACGCCTTTTAGAAGGACGTCGGGGCAGTACGACGCGTTTTAGGGCAGGAACCTCCCCTGTTCGAGGCTTATCAGGCTAGGGAATCTGGCGCTAAATGACGTCATAGGTGGTCGACGCCTTTCAGAAGGACGTCGAGCCACCATGACGCCATTTAGGCAGGAAATCACCCCGATAACGGGACTCAGTTTGAGGATTATGGGACTAAAAAACGTCATGAGTGGGCGACGCGTTTTGAATAGCGTCGAGCCACCATGACTCCTTTTAGAGCAGAAATCCTTCCATTGTTGTTTTCTCGAATTCCTGGTTTTTCAGCGTGAACGGCGTCTGAGGATGTTGACGCCTTTTAAAAGGCGACCACTGGTGTCGACGCCTTTTAGGCCAGATTCTGAGGCCGGTATTTTCTGAACAAGTTTAGGGTGCTTGAATGGCGTCGGCCTTGGGCGACGCGATTCAAGCCAGAACTACACTAATCCATGCCAGTAAAATGTGTTTACACTGCTAGATAGTCGGTTAATGCATACAGTTAGTATACTCGATGTAATGAGCTCTTCGTGACCGGATGGCACTGCGTTGTGTGTCGTGCGACCGTGGACTTCCTCCGTGACCAGATCGCATCGTGCCGTGTTTTTCTGTTTTCGGTGGACCTAGAGTGACAGTTGTAGCGTTCTACACCCTGTGTCGGTGCGGATGGACACAGCGCTGACGGGAGCAGTGGCGGGGTGACGCCTAGTAGAGAGGGTCACCTGGTGAACCTCGGGGTTAGCTAGCTTGTACCGGTGTCGGAGAGGTACCGTTGGAGTGTCACTCGTGCTGGGGGAAGGAGTAACCACCTGAGCCAGTTGGGCCGGAGTAGCCAGCGTGCTATCCGAGGGGTTACTGTTTGGTCTCAGCGGGTCGTTGTGTTTCCCACTCTCGTTGTGGAATTGACATGTTTTAAGGATACACCGAATTACGAGTTCCCTGATAGATTAGAGTTATGCATGTTAGTTATTCTTTGATTGCATGTGATTCATATTGAGATGTAGGCATGGAAATCATTGTCTCTTCATGGTTATTATATCCCTGCTGTACTTTCCACTTGTGGGTGTGTGTGTGTGGGCTGTGGGGATCGAAGGATCCCTACTGAGTCTTTTCGTTGAGACTCACCCCTGCGGCTTTCAGGTGAGGACTCCAGGCAGACCTAGCGAGGGTTGTGCGGCTGAGTGCTGAGCGTCGTCGACTGTTGTTCCGGGGCATGCCCCGACGTAGTTGTTATCTTTATTTCTGGCCTGTATGTATAATCATTTCTTTTCTGTTGGAGTATGTAATCATTTGCTGTATCGAGTCGCATTGTAATAACTTTTAATTTCTGCTTTTTCCCTTCAATTCAATGCGATGTGAATGTTTAGCTTAGTTGATTATTTATTTCCCAGACTTACTCGGATCCTGGTTTGGTTGCAAGTTAATGATTCGGTACCCATTTAGTAATCGGATCCCCGATTATAGGGTGGCGGGTCGTTACATAACCAGTCTGTATTTTCTCTTCATGTTTTGCCAATTCACTGATCTTAGGTTATTGAGCATTGATACAACAATGCTTTAATTTAGTTAGTGGAACCTAAATTCTCTTGAGTTTTCTATTATCATTCCTTCGTAAAATTTTAGTTTAGGTATACATTCCTATTATAATGTACAATTAATGTTATACAATTTTCATTCACTTATTAAAAATTTTCTATTATCTTATTACATTTTTTTGGCCTCAATTCATATAGTTTACTTTGTCACTATTTTTAATGATTCTGTTTAGGTTGAGCATCTAGCCATTGAAGCAAGCACATTGAGTTGTCATTGTAGTCCTTGGCGTCTGTCTACTACATAGGATATTCACCACAAAAACATTGCCTTGATGTCGTTTTAATACAAATATCCAATGTATGGATTTGGTATGGGGCTCATGGGGATAGTAAATCTACAGGGATAACATGAATGTCAATTAAAAATCAAAGCATGGATAGAGATTAGGTGCACAATGTAGTTTAGGCAATTATCATATTTCGTATCTAAGTACTTATCCAAGTATAGATACATATAGAGATACTTGTCCATGCTCAAGTGTGAATTATTATGGAAAGATCTAATTTTGTCAAAAGTTGAAGATATTCAAACAAAAGACTTTAGTTAACTAAGCGTAGCTTGCTTCTAATATTGATAACAAGTGAGGTGTGGTGAAATCACTCATGGAGAAGAAGATTTGCGTGTTGTTATGATCATTTTCTTTTATGACACTAAATGTGGCTATTTCCTTAGCATATCAACATTTAGATTAATGCAGGTTCAAGATCTTGATGTTAGACATGTTCAGAAGGGAAAAGAAAAGCTACATAGGTCTCCTGCATTAGGTTTCTCTTGTTGAGTCTCATTTTAGAGTAGCTTAGGTTCAAAATTAAGGGTATTATCCAAAATAGTAAATGATAAGTTGAAATATGAGAAGTATAGTTGGCGTTGATGTTGTCTTCATACTTAAGAATAAGAACATATTTTGTAAAAGAAAGTTACTCCTCAAACTTATTGAATTGTTAAGAAGTAAAAGGGAGTGGAATTGCACATAGAGCAAGGCAGATTGCAAGTTTCCTGTAGGTTATGGCAATGGTTAAGATGAACAAGGTATTACTTACAGCCCTTTTCGCCTTTAAAAGGATTGCTTTTATTAAAGTATAATAGATAAGAATGAGGGCAAAAAAAAAAGACACCTTCAATGAGGGCAAAAAAGAAACACTTTCATATTTGATATGTATTTTCCCATATCACATTTTGAATTTAGTACCTAAACTGATCAAGATATCACTAAGCATTAAAGCACTTTTTCTATATCCTCGATAAATTTGAGTAATTCTTTATCACTAAGCATGGTGAACTTCATCGTAGAGATTGGAATTGAGATCTAGTTTTTTGTTTTTTCTATACCCTTTTGAGTTGCTCTTCACTGTCACTAGCTACTTATCTACCTTTTCCATGCTATGATTTTCATTGGGCCTCAACATTTTCACTTTGGAAGCAATGGGATAGCTACACAACATATGTATAGACTAATGATATCCTTTAAGAAACCAATTGTAAGTCAATAACAACTTTATGAATAGGTAGCATGGTTAATATGTTCTCTGGAATCATTCCATAATATTGGAATGAAAAAAAGATCCTGTGTTATATCTTGTTTAAAATGATCTTTTTCACCCATTCTCGAGTATAGTGGAGAATATTCTGAATCAGACATACAACATAAAATGGTGATACTTTTGGAATATTCCCTTTACATTAGCTTTTACTTTTAAGTTATAGTAATATTATCTTCTAGCTTTAACTTTAAGTGTGGGAGGAATTTCTTGAGTTTGAAGATTCCACTTGAACCTTGTTCAAGGGATTCTTCAAAGTTATTCCTAATGTTTAATATTATAGAATGTCACTTTCGGATGGAAATTTCACTTTTTTTTTTCTTATGTTGCTATCTATTAGTTCAATCATCCACTTCACCGACAACTCTTTTGGAAAATAAGCACAGTTTGATAAAATATATAGATTCCATTTTCCCTTGGTCAAAAAAATGCGGAGTTGGAGTACTACTATTCGATCTTTGATAGAACAATTAAAAATAATTTGAGAAAAGGAGATCGCTGGATGTGTGCGAACATTGCAGTGCACTGCTGCAGATGCCGGGTTGCGTTAAGTATTTCTTTTGAGGAACCAGGTCATGAATGCATCATAGGTCATTAACCCTTCATTGTTGAATTCATTAGACCGTATTTATGCAGGTAACGTATCTTATGTACTGCACTTTCCCTCTTTCAATTTCCTTCCATTTTTCTCTTTCCTCTTAAACACATCAATTGGGGGGGGGGGGGGGGGGTTGGTTTATAGGCATCATATTGGGTTGACTCGAGCATAATCCCTTCTGCTTAAATAAAACTAATGACTACTACACGTAATAGAATAATATCTAACATCGAAAATGAAATAAAGGATCAATCCCATGGAATCAAAGGGATGTAATAGAGTTTACTAATCCCAATTAAAATATAGGTTTCCCATTAAACTTCAAAAGTGTAAGTCAAGAACGGTACAACATAAGGTTACAATTGAAAGGTAGGAACTAACCATATGAAGATGCCCTTTGCTACCGAGTCCTAAAGAGCTATATTTACAAAATAACCCATTCAAGAAAATCACATAATCAATTTGATCACCCACCGCTCAAAATTGAAATAAGTTTGGATGTATTAATTTTAATAATCTTATTAGATGAAATTAGTGTCAAAATATCTATTTGTGGTAGAATACTGCAACATCTTTATTGGAAGTTAACTGTAAAAATTATTCTAAACATTGTTATATAGAACAAGATTCCCAACATAAACACATCAATAAGAATGGCAATTTCATAATTTTATATGTGAAGAATTATTATTCATAAAATAACCTGTTCAAAATAATAATCTCGCTTTAGTTCTTATACATGATGAAGTTTTGTACATCTCTATGCATATGATTCTAATCATTGCGTTTATTTATTATAAAATAATTTTTCATTCATTTTTTTAATTTTAATTCTTTATTCTTCTATATCCTAGAGTTCAATGTTCCTATATTTATTTGTTCAATTCCTAATCATAGAAAAATCAGAGGACTTTTTGTTGGAATCCCATCTAAGTGCAGTGAACTATGGAATGAAAATATAAAATAAGATATAAGAAGCTCACTATTATTACTGAATTTCTAATGCCACACATACATTTGTTTTTCCCATAATGCAAACCACCTATTCAATATGATTTTAAATTTTTTTTGAACCACGGGCAAGGGTTGGATAGACTTATGAGTTTGCAATTTCAAGAGCCAAGCCCCTAGAGAATCTCATGCATGCGAAAAACCCTCTATTGTTCATGTACATAGAAAATTCTCTAGACTTTCTTTCTCTTTTAAAATAAGTCCTAGTTTGTGAGTGATGGCAGACTTGACAATGGATAATACAATGATTATGTAGGGTTTTTTTTGCAAATACCCATTTTACAAGAAGTTTTTTCCGTGATGATAGCATTCTTTTGTGAATACAATGATTATATAGCATTCATTTTTTGCATATATACATTTTATAAGAGGTTTTCTGCAACTACAATAGTATATATATATATATATATGGAGCCTTAATTTTCACATCAATTTTAACAATCAACTAGAACCATCCAATCAGACATGTATAAAAAATCAACGTCTAAAAATACTAAAAAAATAAAAATAAATAAATAAATCGTCAGATTAGCTCTTAGGGTTGATCTCATCCGTTGGATTTTGAGTTTTGATCCTCAAATAATGACGGATTTGATTAGATGGCTATAGTTAAGGTTTTCGATCCAACAATAAAAATTTGATCCAAAGAGGTGGAAAACCACCTAGAGGAGGGTATTCAAATATCTTAAATTTTTTGATGATTTTTATTTTTTTGAAATTAGGAAGATATATATATATATATATATATATGGTTATAATGAGGCCCGGGGCTCATCTAACTTAGATGAGCCCCCCCCTCGAAACTCTCACTTTCTCATCTTAAAAAAATAAATAAAAATTATAAAAAAACTTAAAATACTCAAATACCCTCATCAATGTTGGTTTTGACCCCCTGAGATTTAATTTTCACCATTGAATCGAAAAATTTAACCATTGCTGCCCAAGGCTAGACTAATCCAAGGGGAGGGGAGATGAATGGGTAAATAAAAATCTGGAACTAAAAATTTAAACGTTGAAGCTTAAATGTTGCATAGAATAAGAGGGAAGAAGGAAGCAATCACACAAAATAATTGCACACAAGATTTGTATTGGTTCGGTTTATCTAAATGTACATCCAGTACCCAAGCAACCTCTTTGGATTTTCACTCCATAAGGAACAAATCCTTTGCTGGTCAATCAACATATAAGGTACTGACCACTTGCTGATCTCACAATGCCTCAAGGTACTGACCCCCTGCCGATCTCATAACACCTAGACTCAGCTGGTCTTCCCTTTAATCTACTAAAAGGGAACAACCACCTGTCTATAGACAGGTCTACTCTCCCACGTATAGGAAGATAAATAATCAATGAGCTGAAATAAATGAGAGTAACTATTTTTCAACAGCCAAGTATTCTTTTCAGATAACACAATACAGATCAAGGTAATAAATAATAAAACAGTAGAGACTACTAGTCCTGATCTGAAGAAGATCTTCAAGAGCTAGTGGAAGAGAATGCTGAAGTAGGGCTCTTGAAATCTTCACTCAGGACTATTTGCTAGGCGTTTAGGCACAATTCTCTCTTTCTCAAAATCACTTGTGCTCAGTGGTATGGACTTTTCAATACTTGAAGCTTGGATGCACTAGTTTTACTTATTTTTGGTAAAGATCTTCTATTTATACAGGTCTTAAATATACAAAATTCCCGCTTAAGCTAACGTTTGAATTTTTTAGTGACAAAACAGAGAGAGTATCCTTGGACTTCTGTTCGAGATAGTTGGATTTGTCCTTGAAAACTTCCTCGAGTGTAGAGCTTGCTTTTTATCAGCATCCTACACAGACACTTTAAGCACAAGAAGGAAACTAATTTTTCTTTGCCTTATGTCAGTTGGTTAGCAGAAGTCTATG
Organism: Zantedeschia hybrid cultivar; assembly: GCA_030544215.1. Taxonomy (NCBI): domain Eukaryota; kingdom Viridiplantae; phylum Streptophyta; class Magnoliopsida; order Alismatales; family Araceae; genus Zantedeschia; species Zantedeschia hybrid cultivar. The sequence goes on along the minus strand of JARZZO010000013.1, from coordinate 3,354,901 downwards.
AAAGGATAATTGATAAAACTAAATTGCTCTTCGATCTGACAGACAGAGATAGAAAACAAAAGAGTTACAAAAAAAATCTATCAATCAGAGATTCAGTGCAATTAATTATAGTACAACATGGTAGCATCGAAAAAGATACACAATATGTCATATAAAGATATGACAGAGATCTCAGTCAAAAGGTATTCATTAAATACATACTGAGGGTACCGACTAACTAATTTTAAATTTTATTGATAATGGTAACATAGTTAGCAAGTATGATCGATGATGTAATTATTATAAGTCATCTGCTTATCAAAGTGAGAATTTTACCATTAATTGCAGTGTAGACAGTTCTCACTTAGATTAGAGATATGACTAGCGTTAAGATACTATAATCTATAACTTAAATGGTTTTTAATCGATTGAATTGATGTAACTTTAATCAAAGAGGTAATCAAAGAGATATAACATAAATCGTAAGGAATTAATCGATGTAATATTTGAATGCAAATCGATTGTTGTTTGCTAAGTTAATCAAAGTGAACCTTCTAATACTAATAGAATCAACGTATAAAGTGTTAATCGATATGTGTCTTCAGGCGCTAATCAAAGAATCAATCGATATAAGTCTTAAGTCAGTAATCGAAGCGTTAATCAATGTAAAGTTTATAATGGTAATCGATAGAGTTAATTGATTGAAGACCTAAAGCAGTAACGAAGAGCTAATCGATATAAGACTTAAAGCGCAACCGATATTCGACTAACATTAGTAATCGAATCGCCACTTCAAACGTTAATTGATGTAAAGGTATTAATTGAAAAAACGTTCAAAACATTAATCGATGAAGCATTTAGCGATTTTCTCATAGAACGGAATCAATTAAACTTGAATACAGTTAGCGATAGAAAACAACTAAACTCTGAGCATATGTACTGCCATTTCTAAAGTTTTGTTATCATCAAAATATGAGAAATAATATAAATCCACAAATTACTTAACAATCTTCTACTTTTTGGTGATGACAAAACTTATAAGAGTATCAGTTCAGAGTAAGTAGAGAATCAACATTCATAATTGAGCCACAGAGCTCATAAATCATTATTGGAAATAAGAGTTAATGTATTAGAGCTAAGAAAAAGGACTTAATGTATCAGGGTTTAAGATGATAAAGGTCTCATGTACCTGAGCTACAATGTCAGAGTAATTTTGGAGAAATCATCCCCCTTTCTAATGTATCTGAATAATGATATGAATTCATGCTTATTTCTCTACTCTAAATGAACTCTAAATGAATGTTGGATAGCTTATTTCTTTCTTTTTGTCATTCATACAAAAAAGTAACACACAGATCAGAAAAACCTAGTAGTGAATCAAGAATGGATAAAGTGAGAGACTAGAAAGTGAGAGATTGACAAATTTATCACTCAATAAAGTACAAAGTAGTTTCAACAGATACAACGAGAATAGTGAGATTATATAAAATTCATGAAGTGATTAAGACAAGTGAGAGCATGATCGGTTACAATTTTCGAGATATGCTACTCAACTGCTTCATCTCTTGAACTATATTCTTCTGGAGACATTAAATTTTACTGACCCTGTTCTCTCTGTTTCTGACAATATTGCTCATATCCTCTCTACATCTTGGCCAAGTATTATGCACTGGAGACTTTTTATCTGAGGTACTTGGGCACTGGATTTTTCTCATATGTAATGAAACCTTAAAAATTGACTGGAGAACCCATGCCTTCTCTCTTAAGTGTCTCCTTTATGTTCCTATAGGCCAAGTAAATACATCTGAAATAGAAACGAGGTTCCAAGGAAAATGAGATTGATGGTTCATCTTCAAATTCTCTTATTGAGGGAGGCTTCTTCTTGTGTGGTCTCCTTTCTCTGTTTTTTTTTAAGAGTTGTTCATGTTGTTTTGGATAAGCATTAGCCCATTCTTCCTCAGTATACTCCCAACTTGAGAGAATACAATAGAGTAGATTTCTGATTTCACCTTTTGGACTTTAAGAGCCAACTTCATGAAATGGGAAAAGTGAAGATTAGTCTTATATTTTACAAAGTGTTTTGTTGCCAGTTTCCCATATAGCTCCATAATCTGAGATCCTTCTTCAGTGTCAATCATCAAAAAGTGCAGTTGTGGGAACTTCATGGGCACTGTGCATGGATCCAAACTAACAGACAGTTGAACAGTTTCTCTATGATGCTGATCTATAAGTCTTTTAACATCACGCTGAAATTGACTGAAGGTTAGTTCTCCCTAACTAACTGTTTTTCTCCTCTCATTGTACTGAAGGAAAAGCATATACTCTCTTTTTGCGTTTTTCCTTATACTGACTCCATTTAGCCTCATGTTGTTGACCTAACCAGCCTACTAAATTTATAGCCGACTGGCCTAGCTGTGTTCTAACAGAATTGGTGGTCAAGACGGAATAATACCATCGAGGGTTTGACTAGGACCATTCCTTCTCAATCTGAATGGTGGATTGGGACCAATTCATGTATAATACGAAAATTATTTATACTTGCTGTTTAATACAGTATATTATTGAATTAAAATAAGACTTTTATCACTTAAATATTTAGAACATGAGATTATATGATAAAACATTTCCTTTTTTATTGACAAAAAGTCATAATTTGATTAGGAACTATTTATTATATCATTGTAGTTTCTATTTTAACTTTTTAAAAATCTTGATAAAAACTTTATAGATATCTTGCCGAATCGTTTTTTAATCTTTCAATTATTTGACCAAATTTTTTACTGTCCTATTCAAATTTTAAACCGAATCATATCCGAACGTATATTTACCGTATAATATCCATACCATACCGTATTTAACTAACTATCTGTATGACTCCATCTGTTGCCCATGTAAAGTGACTGGGCCTTAATTTTATTCTTGACACATTGCCTCTGTCTAATGGGAAGATACCACAATTTGGTTGCTTTGTCTCATATGTTGTGCATAAGGGGCAGTGGCTCTTTTTTATTTAGATTCAATATGCCTAATTTAGAGGGTTTCTTTCCTAGTTGATGTAGCAGCTAATAATCAAAGAAGAGCAACCAAAGACTAGCTTAGCTGGCTGCAAAAGGAAAACGGATTGGTTAGGTGTCAAGGAGAGAAGTTCACATCACTTGGACTTGTCGTCCACTGAACTGAAGACATAGAAGTTGATATTTGAAAAGTCCAAGAGACAAGGTCCCGTGGTGGCGTGAGCTGCGGAGCCGGCACTCCCCATGTTGCTTTCATTTCGAAGGAGTGGTCCACCCACTCCACCACCAACCAAGTAACAACCTCCAAGTTGGCCACCAGGCCCACCACCACGACAAACGTATCCATCACTAAAGTTGGCAATGAGCTGTGCCGAGCCGACTTTTTTAGTTCGAGTCGGAGCTCGAGCTTAAGTTTAAGTTTGAATTGGGCTTGACTCGGCTCATTGTCAATCTTATTCATCACCTCCACCTCTTAGGCTCCTACCCCAATAAATAACTCCCTTTAAAACTTCAAAAGAAACACTCAGAGCAGCACATCTAGCTAGCTAGATGTAAATATCCTCAAAGCGTTTCAACGGATCTGAGGTATAGGATACTGAAAGAGAGCAAATGGTCACAAAATTAAAGGGTGCTTAAGCAAATTTAATATTTCTTGCAGAAGTACTTGCTTTCTCGATTAAATCATGAAGAGAAGCAGCACAAAAGAAAGGGAGACGATACACGACAGTGAAAGGAACCAAGGGGAATAACGAAGGAGAGGGAGGGAATCCGAATCCCATCATCATCATCACAGGGGAAGCAGCTCTTCATATCGTAATAATATTTGCTGGCTCTTCTTAACTCGTCTCTTTGTTTGTGCTTAATTATTAATTAGCTGACGCGGCGGCAGAGGGTGATGCCGTCGCCGACGGGGAGCTGGCAGATCTCGATGCGGGGGTCGGCGGCGAGGGCCTTGTTGAGCTCCAGCACGAAGTCGCGGTAGTAGCGGACGTACTTGCGCAAGGGCGCGTCGGGCGGCGCCACCACCGACCCGTTCCACAGCGTGTTGTCGTAGCCGATCACCCCGCCCACCTTCACCAGCTCGATCAGCCGCTTGTGGTAGTTGAGGTAGTTGTCCTTGTCCGCGTCCACGAACACGAAGTCGAACGACCCGTGATACTTCGCCTGCCAGCCAAGTATGATATATAAGAAGATTCGTCAGCTCAGCCCAGCTCAGCAGCACCACATATATGTATATATGTGCCAATTAATATATATATTTATTTATTGCTGATTGATCAGCAGAAGATGAATGTGCCATGCAGAAGAAAGAGTTCAACTTTTCTTTTCTTTTCTTCACTGGTTTTTAAAATTAAATTAGGAGGTTAATTGTGCATTCTCGTCTTTGGCAATGTATATATACTAAGTCAATGAGACACGCGATAAATTAAAAAATAAGAATATTAGTTTTTCTTACATCTTCGAGCATTTGGTCAAGGACGGGCAGGGCGGGGCCCTCGCGGAAGTCGATCTTATGGGCGACGCCGGCCTTCTGAATCACGGGCAGCCCCAGCTCGTAGTTCTCCCGGTTGACGTCCATCGCCATGATCTGAGGAGGAGGAGGAGGAGGAGATCAGAAGAAGATTATATATATGGGAATGGGGGGGAAGTACTGCCACTGGGGAGATGTGGGTACCTTGCCGTCGTCGGGGAGGGCGAGGGCCGTGGCGAGGAGGGAGTAGCCGGTGTAGACGCCGATCTCCATGGTGTTCTTGGCGCCGATGAGCTTGAGGAGGAGGTTGAGGAACTGGCCCTCGTCGGCGGAGGTGGTCATGATGTTCCAGGGGTGGCGGGCCGTGATCTCCCGCAGCTCCTTCATGCACTCGGGCTCCCGCGGGTACACGCTCGTCTCCAGGATGTACTGGTACAGTGCGTCGCTCTGCAGCAGGCTCTTGTGCCCCACCTCCTGGTGCCGCCCCGCCTGCTGCTGCTCCTGCTGCTTCTCCGCCCCCCCGTTCTGGTGCGCCGCCTGCTCGACCGAGGCCATGGCTTCTCTTTCTCTCTGGCCTGCGCTTCCCCTCTCTCTGTGTGTCTTTGGTTTGCTGCTGGTGGCGTCTGTGCTACTTGTGCGGCTCTCCCTGCTGAGGAGGGGAGATGTGGGGTGCTTATAAAGGCCAGACGCTGGCGGGGTTGGCGTGTTCCTTTTTGATTTGTGGGGTTGGTGGCCTTCGGTGGGACGTGGGACCCACGCTCGAGCGAGCACCAATACGCCACCTACTTCGCTTTGTGACAGTTGCCATTCTCCCTTCCGTTTGGTCTCGCAGGGGCAAGCCAACAGCCCCCTAACACCTCTCTGTGGGTCCCCTTCTTCACCAACCCCATTCGTCATTTCCACATTGGAGGGTTGGTCGGGTCCGAACGATATTTCCACCCCAATGTCGTTTCATCTTCTTTGATGACCTGACCCACCAAAAGAAATATATCACACATCAGCATCATGTCATGTACTCTCACCGAGGCTTCCGGCGTTGAGCCCGGTTCGGGGGGGGGGGGGGGGAACCTCCGGGCGTAGAAATATCACGTCTGCTTGTGTTGACCAGTCAACCTAATTTCCTCGATGGAGGAATCATGAAATAAGTTACATTGTGTATGGAGCCTATTGGGTGACCAACCTTGGTCACTCTCTGCCTGACGATCTAATGAAAAGGCGCCACATCAGTCGCGTAATGTCATCCGCCTTCTTATTTTTTCTTTTTTCCCTCGAGTCCCCATTTTCTCTCTTAGGTCATAGGACCCTCTCACTCCCGCGGATGCAGCAAATATTTCTCAAAACGTGGGACATCAGGATCCTGCACGGGAAGGAGAACAACCTTGATCATCTAATCCAGCTAATTCTCATCGATTTTAATTTTCTTTAATAACTTGAACAATTCGATTCATGGGTCAATGTCAAAAGATTCAAAATATATAATTTTAAGAAATCAATATGAAATATGTAAAATAATATATTTGCTGGTTTGATTGGAGAATTCCTTATTCCGGTATAACTAATTATATTCAGGATTGCTCGTACCGGAATAAGATTCATTTTGTTTTGGTAATTCCTTATCTTCTCTACTTTGAATAAATCATGTGAATTAGATAAAATAAATAAATAAAATGCAACAAACGATATATCATTATTGTTTGTTTCTTCTTGATGTAGTCGAAGCTATCACGGTCGGATTCCGAGACTAGAATTCGAGAGTAATCAAGTCGAAGAAGACCGACAGGGATCCGGACCGAGACGAGGGCAGAGTACGGGACCGAGACTCTGTGGCCGGGAGGCACCCGAACGAAGACTTGCCGAGGGCGAAGGGGACCTGACCGGCGAAGGGCGACGCCAAGGCCGGAGGAAGAAAACCGAGGCCGGTGGCCGAGGCCAACTCGGAGAGGTCGGCGAAGATTCGAACTGAAGTCCCTGCAAGAAGAAGATCCAGTCAGTGAGGGTCCCGGGTTTCGGTCTAAGAGAACTCCCTCCGACGGCTAAGTTAGCTTTTGAAAAAGATTCGATTCAGAAGGGAAGGAAGATGAAACAAGCTTAAATACTTTGGACTATTGTCCTTGGTCAAGAAGACATACCTTTTGTAATAAATAACCGTCTATTTATAATAGAAGATAGAGGTTACTTGGTTGTTGCAGTTGATATATGACTATATTTTAAGTTACTGGTAAACCGCTATAGCGCCTAACCCTCTCACTGGAGTGGGCCGGATATGACTATTGGGTCGATGGTCGAGGGCCGCTATTGGACCGAATGCCATTTAGTGGGCTGAAGCCAATTGGACTAAAGGCCGCTTGTTGGACCGAGGCCAAGTGGGCTGAAGGCGGCTTGCTGGGCCGCTGGCTGTTGGGCCGCTATTGCCAGGCCGCCACCGAGCCGAAGGAAGTTGGGCTAAGGGCCGCCTGTGGGCCGAGGGCCGCCAGTGGGCCGCTATTACTAGATTGCTGTTGTTGGGCTGCTAATGGGCCGAATCGGATTCTACCCCGTCACCTCTTGCTCGAACCAATCTAAGCCATTTCTACCGGGTGCAGAAAATGTGCGCAATCAAGCGGAATAAGAGGAATAAATTAACACTATTCCGCTGTCAAACTGATTTGATGAACTGGCTGTATTAGATGATCCAATTAGAAATCTTGGACCGCTTGGTAATCCTATTTATAGATTCCGAGGATTTCACTGAGGAGAGCTTTATAACAGTGATCTGTAAGAACTTTTCCGTCTTGCCCCACGTGTTATATCCAAGGTTCTCTATATCGTTGATCTGTATTGGGTGATATCTTTCTAGATACGGTACGAGGTCGATCCGACTCAGACCGACTCGGTCCGATTTGCACGAGTCGTACAAATTCAACTAATGACTTTGTTAAAATCAGTGATTTATCTGTTAAAAACTAATGAGTTTAAGTTACACTTTAAAAAATATATCTTATTAATTGATATAAAAGTATAATCTTACTTATCAAATAAGAAAAAATTAAATTTAAAATATTCTATCAAATATGTATGAGTCGGCACGATCCGATCTAACTTGGTACATATCAAAAATTAGAGACGGCCCAAATATAAGTCTACTCATACGAATTGACTCGATCCGATACCATCCGATATTACACGGCAAACCATAATTATATCATAACCTGAAATAAAAAATTGAAGGTGCCAGACGGCCAGAACGACTGATCATGAGTTGTAGCCCTTTTTTTTATATAAAAAAAGACTGATCATGAGTGATGACACAAGGGCGCCAGGAGGTTTCCATGATTGGACTTGGGCTCACGTTTGGGTCAAAGAAGGGGTTCGTTCATACAGAGGCCTGATACCAAAGAGTTGGTGACCTCCTTCCCTAGGTGGGGACCCGGGGGTTGGTGGCGGCATATTGCGATAAGAATTAATATAGATGTGGGGGCCACTTACTCTCCTGCCCTTGCTTGCTGCTTTCCCATCATACCTACTTGGCATTTAGAAAAATTAAAAGACGTTTTTTTCTCTCACAAAATTGGCGTTTATTCCACATTTTACCTAAATAAAATAGATGATTATAGTGTCAATTCACTTTAAGTGTTGTTTGATTTGTTGTAAACTTTCGATTTCAGAGATACCAATTTAAACATTTTTTAACTTTATTTATAATCATGGCATTTTTTAAGGGTTTTTTAAATATAAGCTCCTATAATCTTTTCAATTTATAAAAAAGTCCTCTTAATTTAACTATTTGTTAAAAAAAACCCACAATCTTCACAACTTTATAAAAAGGCCCACGCGGTTAAGAAACATTTGAAGTGGAGGATATTCTAAGGAATATTCCTTTCTCCATTACTATTAGAAATTTGCAAAGGAAAATACCCTTGTCTCAGTTCCATCCTCCATGTCGCCATCTGCCCAGCTCCCTCCTCCGTCGGCCTTCCTACACATCGGCGCCCGCCGTCGGCCCAGCTCCCTTCTCTGCTATCCCGAAGATGACTTCTGGCTAGGCCTATGGACAAGAACGCCTTGCTGAAGCTGGGATCCAACTGAGACTCGGCGAGCACTGCCTCTCCCACACCCTCATCTCCTCCTCCCCACAGCCCCAAGCGCAACAACACTCCTCCTCTGCCTCGCTCAGCACCACCAGGTCCGTCCCCATCCCCGTGATGGCTACCAATACTGCCGCCTGCTAGCGTCCTCGACGTCATGGCACAATTGGTGCAGCCGGAACTATGCGCAGACCACCATTACCGTCTCACTCCTTTCGGTGACTTCGGCGGTCACCAAAGAGTCCAAGTCCAACCCCCAGACATGGTCGATCTCGAGGTTGAGGTTGATGGACTTGGCGTAGTGGAGGACGAGGGGAGAGTAGTCATATCTCGGTGGCACTGCAACGAAGGGGGCGGGTGTGCTGTTGTCACCATGGGTGATAGTGGTGATGCAAACGAACGGGGGTGTATCGGGCCGCCGTACCAGGGCCTGGAGCAGCGTCGGCCATTGCACACCGTGGGAGACGCTAATGTCAATGATGTGGAGCTTCCTGCATTGCTGACTGGAGGAAGCAACGAGGTTCGTGGCCGCTACTTGGATGATGGAGGTGTTGGCGAGGGAATTGGGAAAGGCGAACCAAGGATTGACTTCCTAGAACTTGATCAGGGCCGACCAGAAGAGCCGCGGCTCTGTCGATGTGAACGCACAAGGGGTGCCCCACCTGGTGTTCATGGCAAAGATGCTTGTCCTGAACCCACCTGAGAATTCATTCATGCCAGTTGCGGACAGGTGGTGGGTGAGGGAGCAGAGGCATGGGCCGCCAGGCGTCCCCTCGGCGCTCTTTATGGCTACCACTAGTTGGATGTGTTAGTATTAGATGGTCTCAAAGCCAATCCGATACTGTGTATATATTCAGATTATTAATAAATTGCAATAATTCATTGTGTGTAATTAATTCGATCTGTGTTTATCGTATCACGATGAAGTCCATGAACATGTGCAATAGTCTTTGGATTATGATGAGATCATAATTACGGGACCGAAGACTTATAAACACATGTTCTTAATTGTTCCTAGTCATAGGATGTTTGAGATAGGACATCGAACATCCGGATAGACTAGTATAGGTTACTTCAGCTCATATGATGAGGGTGACTGATCCCATAAGTCACTTGTGTGGAGACACTATGCTGAACCTATAGGTGCTCATTGGTGAATGAGTTCACTGAACTGATCCGACTATGAATCGCTGGATGGTAATCACCTCACTGTTAACCAGCTCGATTCAATTGTCACGGTTGCGTGGATGATCCTTGGACCTGAGACTCCAAGGATACCTTGTTGGTAGGTTTCTGAGCTTTGACCTTGACAAACGAATCCCTAACCATGGGATATCAATAAGTTAAGCGATCGGGTTCAGGGAGATGCCCTCGAAGGTAATTGTGTGTTCAATACGGGATCATCCGCTCTCGGTTGTTTGAGAGAGAATGTTCCGGGAATGATGCGCTTAAAGTCCCTGGCCAGGGCGGACTCTGTAATCGATAAGGAGTTATCGGATTCAGAATAGCAGCATCTGATTCAAGTGAATCGACCAAATAGGGTTTAACAGTAAACCATGCCCTAGGTCGATTCGGGAACATTGTACGGATGAAAGATTATATCCGCGCGCTAACCGATGACAGAAAGGTTCCAATAGAGGGTTGCGATAACCCCAGTGCCATCCAGGATCACGCGATGTTGCTTGGCATCCAACGTGATCGGCAGTCCGTCCGAATTTATTGTGGGACATTAAATTCGGCTGATTAATTGAATATAAGGATATTAATTAATTCAGTGGGTCAGTAAAGGGTTACTGGACTTAATGGGCTATTAACTGGACTGGTATTTGGGCCTAGAGGGTCACACGCAAAAGGTTTTCAAGTCGATGGATAATCCGACAGGATTTCGGATAAGTCTGGGTTTTTGTGAAAAACCGCAAACTGACTTTTTAATAAAAGAACGGATTCTACGTCCGGGGCCAGCAACCCTGACCTAGCCGTCATTCGTTCTTCCCACTTTCTCTCTCCTCTGGGCGTGCCGTTCCCAACTGCTCCACTTCCCGTTCAACGGGGATTCTGGATCCGCATGTCGCGGCGGATCACGCGCAGTCAGACGGGATCTTCGAGCGCCGCAGCGAGCGAGGAAGCGAGGACGATCCATCGCGAGGAGAACCGCGTGGATACCTCTAGAGGTCGGGCATCTGCGCGACTTGCGGCATCGCTCCGACGGAACCGGAAAACGGACGCGGATTCGAATCCGCGCAAGGTAAATTCGGTTTACACCAGTTTAGTTTTAATGACCGAAACGGGACAGATCCGATCCCGAACTCCTTTATTCCGCTGCGTTTAAGGATCGGATCCCGACACAGCGATCCCAACAGGATGAACTCAACGCCCACGTCCACATCGTCGCCCCTAATCTTCTACGCCTTCTTGCCCTCTTCGTGCTTGCCTCTCTAGACGGGGCTAGCCGGGGTGTCCACGGTAAGCAGCGATCCAAAAAATAGCACCAAGGTGGGGACGTCGACCAACCCTCTACGTCTCCACCACATGGTAGTAGGCCGTCCACATCTCCCTCCGTCACGCCGCCTGCTCCAAGCCCTGGCTCCTCCTCCACACCCAGAGCCACATGCTCAGGGCCATGCCAGCGGGGTTGCTATAAAGCCAGCAGTGATGGTCTCCTACGACTTTACGAGCTGCGTGTGCAGGTGGCAGGAGGTCCGGGCTCCGGCAGGAGTGGGGGAGAGCCGACGGAGGGGTACGTGATGTGCGGTCTCGCTAGAGGCTGATGCTTTGATGCGGTTTCACTTCCGGTGGAGGGTTTGGAGGCGATCATGGTGGGGCTAGGGGATCAAACCATGGCAGTGACTCGCTGAATCAAACGACGAAAGGAGGGGTTCTTGGGAGGTGCCCAATGCATCTGATAACCAAGTGGTAGAAGGATAATTTCAGGATGTAAGGTTAAAGTTAACCCAACCATGGTTCGTCCTTACTTGACGTCCTTCCTATGAATTAGAAGGTAGTGACTTTTTAATATAACGGAGAAGATTGTGGGGGCTTTTTAACAAATAGTTAGATTAAATGGCTTCTTTGTAAATTTAAAAGATTATAGGGGCTTGGAAATGAAAATGAAAACTTGTTTTAAAGAGGACATTGCATGATTTCTTCGGCAAAGGAATGTGGGGTGAGAATATTAAAGATGGGGGGTGAGAATATTAGAGTTGTGTTATAAACTTTAAAAGTTTTGCCTTGTGTTGATTTTTTTTCCTTTGTGGCTCTCTATTTCTCTTTGAGTGATACACCCAATGCAATGCACCATACGGTGGTGCATGTACATCGGAAGATTTAAAATTCTTTTAAGGTCATTATGCCTGTACAGTCCGACCGAAGATTGAATGACTCAAAAAATTCTAAAGGATAAAAAATCAACTCCTAATATATAGTAAAATAAATATCCTTAATGAGCTAAGCCAAGTAACAATTTTTTTATTTTGGCGCTCAATTTTATCTTTTTAAAAAAAATCTTGAGTCATTTGATCAGAGATAGGCATGTACTGACATGTGGGGCAATGCAGGATGTGAGTGTTTTAAAATGCTTGTGTGATTAACATGAAAAATCTAGGTTGTTTAGTGTAAACTAAACCTATTAAAAACAGCAACTAAGTGCAGTGATCGCCAGAAACTTTTGACTTAAAAAGTTTCAAAAGAGAGTATGATCGCCTACCTGTTTGAATGCGGAAGATATCGAGTCCTTGATTCCCCTCCTTCAGCCGGCTGAAGAAAGAGAGCCATTTCTTTGTTCTTTGTTCTTACTGTTGAGTTTGAAGTTGAGAAGTTGAGGATCGTCCAGAAATCCTTTGTGACTTTGATTGTTCTCCCCTTTTGATTCTCTTGTTGTTGTTGAGTGCAGCAGAAATAGAGAAAGAAATGAAGAAATGAAGATGAGAATTTAAGTAGAAGCAGTATCCATACTAATCATGGTTTTAAGCATGCAATTGAACAGCAAACTTACTTGTTTAAATGGCTTTTGAAACCCCTTTAATCAAATAGGTTTTGAAAGATGATGTTGTGGTGTGTGTTGCATGAAGTGAATATTGAAGAATGAAAGATTAATGAAGACATAGAATAAAAATGTAGAAATGAAACACTTATACCGAATTGATTGAAGCCTTGAATTAGATGAAGATTCTTGAAAGGATGCCGACTTCTGGAAATGGCAGTGCTCCGGCGTTCCGACGTTGTTGCTTCAATCTTCAACTCGCTATAATAACACTCTCTCTTAATGGCTTTCAACTTTTTTTTTTTTTTTTAACTCTTCAAGATGTAAGGTATTTATAGGCTTTTTCTGCGTTCGCGGATTAACATAGAAAAACTAGGATTTATCTATCTTAACTGACAGATAAATACTGATTAATCCATCTTTATCTGTAATTATCTAAAACGCGTCCACCGTGGCTGACGCCTTTCAGATTAATTAAGATAAGGATAAATATCCGAGAAAACTTATCTTTATCTTTATTAGCTAAAACGCGTCCACGTGTGTAGACGTCTTTTACACTCATTAAGATAAGGATAAACATCCGAAAGAGAAGTTAAAATAACCTAGGAAACCTAAAACGCGTCAGCACTTACAGACGCCTTTTAGCTAATTAATCAATTGATTAAAATCCAAATTTAAACGTTAAAATAAGAATAAACTCTAAATGGCGTCTACATAGGTCGACGTCTTTTGGAATTCTTCATATTTTAACTAAAATTTGAGCTAAAATCAATTCAATTGATTAACTTAAACATGTCTGTTAAACCCGACACTTAAAAAGATCAATAAAAGTTAACCAATGATTAATTATCAGACCATTCTGAGGCATTATTATATGATATGAAATTTACTCAAAATGACGTCAAAATTAGCGTGTCTACAGCTGCCTCACCTTGGCATCGTCTTTGCAAGGGAGTGAAATGGAATGGAATGTACTGAAAAGGTGATGCCAAGGTGTGATGAGACACGCTCTTAACATCACATGATTGGAATTTTTCTCAAAATCATCAATGAAGATAGCTCAAAGAAATCAAAGGAATCAATCCTGTCTGGATGAGGTAAACAATGAAATAAAATAAGGTCGATCAACCTCCTCGGAGTGGGAAGTACCCCAGGTCATAGACACTGTAGGTTTCATCATGGGGAGCGTTTGCCAGCCAATGTGGACGTGCTGCAGCCATGATGGATCTTTAAAAGAAAACAAGAATATTGGATAAAGAATCCAAGAAAGGATAGAATTCCAAGGATATCTTTAAGCGAACCTCAAAGATAATCAAGATACTTAATTCAGAATGGAATATTTCATATCATGTTTGAAATTATTTGATTAATGGTCTGAAACTTAATCAATAATTAATCCTTATCACAATGATTTCAAAGTCCTACATGATGCATGCTGGGCTAAAAGAAAAATATAAAGTCAAATAAAATATAAATTAATCAAGGATGATATTGTTAAACTGTCATTAATGAGTCAAGATACCAATTCTTGTAATTCAGTGCTAAGCCGAAGCTCGTTTATCCACGCACCGTTTCACAAAAGTGGAACCATCGTCCTCACTAATTAACAATCCAACGGCCTATCCGTGCGATTAAGAATTCTCTGGAATTGTCACTGTTTTTGTTGTAGGGGAACTCAAATTCCAGTTTCATCAAAACCACAAGGTCCTTGATATACTCTAATAAATATTTAACATATAGTAATGCGAATGAATTACATGGAAGAATACAAGGGTAGAAATAACCGTCTTTTTAGCCACGGTCAGGACTTCTTGACTCCCACAGTGGGATCTTCTTGATATTTTCCAGCTTTACTCAGGTTTTCTTGAATTTTCTGCAATCAAAATTATTAATAATTCCAAACAAATATTCAATTTAAACATCAAAACATGGAATTTCAGGTAAATAACAGAATTTCAAATAAATAACAGAATTGTTGAAACGCGTCGTGTCGCGCAAACGTCATTCAATGTTGAAATGCGGCAGTGCTCCTCGACACCTTTTACTCACAGAAACAGGCTTCTGGCTGTTCTCTACTCGGATTCCAACTTTACCAATGCCTTGTGTCCTGTATACAACTTGAACAAACATGTTAAGTACCTGTTTAGGCTTAGCCCCTTGCCTGACCAAATAAATGGTCAATTAATCTTTTCCTTCAATAAATGGTCAAGGGGCATAGCCTTTATTAACAAAGGTAATAAGAATAATCAAACTTAAGCAAAATGCAACATGCAAGCAGACAGATGCTTACTGAAAATAAAAGGAACGAAACATACTAAATGCAACAAGCATATGCTAATTGAAATATTTTTGTTGTTTTGAAATTTTCATTTTTGTTTGGGGTTTTGAAATATTTTTTTTTTTTTTAATTTTGACATATGTATTTTTTTTTGGGTTTTTGACTATGTATTTTTTTTTTTTTTTTTTTTACTAAAAGATTAGCATGGTACTTAGATCAAAAGATCATATTCATTTATTAACTTAATTCCCAAATTGTTCTTTAACAACTTAAATTAAAACCCATCGTGTTTGAATTTGGTTTCCATTCGTGATCCCATTTGATGATTTGACCCTTAGTCAATCTAAGTCATTCCTTAAGTTTGGAGTACATCTCTCTTAGAAGGAAAAGAAGAGTAAGTTTAGAAAGCCCATGAGAAGGTTCCGGAGACTTAAAAAGATGTTCCTTTCCTACCCTAGTATCTGTTGGGGTTCGGTCATTTTCTTTCCGGGGTATTTATCGACCTTGCGTTCCCTTTCATTTCATGGCCTTGATGTAACGTTTGTAATGCAATGGCCCTTTGACATTTGGCTTTTTGCCTTTTGCTTTTGTTTTTCTATTCTTTTCTTTTCTTTACTTTGGGACGGATCTCCCCCTTTTTTTTATGACGGTCTCCTACTAAGATGGCAGGTATTTTTGATAGTCTATTCTAAGTCTTGTTCCGACATCATTGGCCGAATATAAAACAGAATTTTGCTTTAAAAAGGAATGATTTGTACTTTACTCTTTTGGTCAAGCTTTCGATATTCTTTAGGACTTGGCATCTCTTGTTACTCACGAATCAAACGTGTTAGTGTGTGCAGTAATGGGCTTGAAATTAAGTTATCCAGACTGATAAGGAAATTTGAGTTTATAAATTTTCTGATTCCACTGGTCTTTGTACCATACTGATCGACTCTTTAACCTAAGGGTAATATTTCTTAAGATGTAAGCCATTCCATGGATGATTTAGCTCTTCTCCTTCTGCATTAACAAGACGATAAGCATTACCAGGAAAAGCGTGCGATACAACATAAGGTCCTTCCCAGTTGGGTTGGAGCTTAGAACGCGGACCACCAGGTTTTACAAAAATTCTTTTGACAACCATTTCACCGACTTTGAACTTACGTTAAATGACCTTCTTTTGATAAAAACGTGCTAGTCTATTTTGATAAACTTTTGCATGATTAGCAGCTGACCATCTTTTCTCGTCTAAAAGTTCCAATTGAGCAAGGAGTGCTGAACGATATTCATCAATGGAAAATTCCTTATTCAATTGTACTCTTAATGACAGTATGAGGATCTCATATGGAACTACCGCCTACATTCCAAATGTTAAGGAATAAGGAGTTTGCCCAATAGGCGTGCGGATCGAAGTTCGGTAGGCCCATAGAGCCTCAACCAATTTTTCTGGCCAGTCTGCAAATTTGTTAGATTTGCACGTCTTTTTGATAATTTTTATCAAAGTCTTATTTGTTGCCTCTGCTTGGCCATTGCCTTGTGGATAATAAGGATATGAATGATGCAATGCAATTTTGTACCTGTTGCAGAGGTCCTTCAATTCCTGTGACACGAACTGTGGTCCGTTGTCGGTGACGATGATACTTGGAATTCCAAATCGGGTGATGATGTTCTTCATGATGAACTTGCAGACGGTTGATGCTTTGATCTCCACGTATGCTTCAGCTTCTGCCCACTTGGTTAAGTATTCCGTTGCCGTGAGAATGAAAGATTTTTGCTTGATGCCGGAATCTGGATTACCAAGGGGTCCAATAATGTCGAAAGCCCACATGGAGAAAGGCCATGGGGAAGAAACGGGATGGAGTGAAGATGCAAGAAAATGAATTTTGTCGGCGTGAAGTTGACACTTAGCACACCTACGAACATATCCTACGCAGTCTTCTTCCATGGTTGGCCAATAAAATCCTTGTCTAAGGATCTTCTTTGCTAGAATCTGTCCATTGACATGGCCACCACAAACTCCACTATGAGCTCCTTCCATAACCTTCCAAAGCTCATCTTCGTCTAGACATCTCAGAAGAACTCCATCAAAACCTCTCTTGTACAGTGCTCCTCCAACTAGGGTGTATCGTTGAGCAACTCTCCTGATAGCTCTCTTCTCCTCAGTTGTAGCTTCCTCAGGATACGATTGATCTTCACAATATTTAGCAAATTCATAATACCATGGCTTCTGTTCATCATCCATCCCTTCTAACAGCTCTATTAACATGATTTCTCTCTTTTCAATGATATCTCCGTCTCTGACTTTCTTCAGCAATTTCTTTTTAGTTATAAGGAATGAAGGATCATTCACAGCAGGTGAAAGACGCCTATGAACTATGATTGATTCGGATTGCTTGCTGATTGGAAAATCAAGAGAAGATGCAAGTGAAGCTAGAGCGTCAGCTAAGATGTTTTGATTCCTAGGGACATGGACAAAGATCAATTTCGTGAAAAGCTTTGAGTAAGCAGAAGTAAGTTCCTAATAAGGCTTGAGCTTGGGATCAAGAGTTCGATACTTGGTCAGCACTTGGCGAAGAATCAGTTGGCTATCACCTACAATCCTGAGTTTGGTGGCACCATGGAAATGAGCGGCCTCGAGGCCAGCAAGGAGTGCCTCGTATTCAGCTATATTGTTTGTGACTGGAAAGTCAAGCTGAAAGGCTTGTGGAATGGTGACACCTTCAGGTGATAACAGAACAATACCGATCCCTTTTCCATGAGAATTCAAAGCTCCGTCAAAATGCAGAGTCCACATATCATCTCTGATTTGATTTACGGACATCAGTTCCTCATCCGGAAACTCTGATCGCACTGGATCGAATCGAGGAAGGGGATGATGAGCAAGATGTTCTGCTATGGCATAGCCCTTGATCGCTTTCTGTTGAATATAAATGATATCGAATTGAGATAGAAAGCTTTGCCATCGCGCTAACCTATCAGTAAGAACAGATTTCTCCAGAAGGAATTTGATCGGATTCATCCTAGCGATGAAATGGACTACATGGGCCAGAAAATAATGCTTTAATTTCTAAACAACCCAAACCAATGCTGCACATGTTTTCTCCATCGCCGTGTATCTCTGTTCAGCGGGGTTGAGAAGTTTAGAGAGATAGTAGGCTGCCCTCTCTTTTCCTTCTTCGTCATCTTGTGCTAGGACAGCCCCCACAGCATCATCCAGGACTGAAATGTAAAGTATCAATGGTTTGCATGGAGATGGTGGTCTCAAAACAGGAGGACTTGCTAGATAGTTCTTTAATCTATCGAATGCCTCCTGACACTTATCGTCCCAATCAAATTTGACTCTCGGCTTGGTAAGCTCGTAAAACGGCTTACACCTTTGTGAGTGCTGGGAGACAAAACGGCGAATAAATTGTAATCTCCCGATTAATCCTCTCAACTCTTTCAAGTTTTTAGGAGGTGGCATTTCTCTGATAGCCTTCGCCTTATTAGGATCGATCTCAATTCCCCGTTTGCTGACAATAAATCCAAGCAATTTTCTTGAAGATACCCCGAATACACATTTCTTGGGGTTCATCTTTAACTGATATTCTCTCGATCTCTCTAATACCCTTGCCAAAACTTTGGCGTGCTCAGCCTTTGTTTTCGATTTAACCAATAAATCATCCACATACACGTCCAGATCTATGTGCATCATGTCATGAAATATTGTCATCATAGCCCTCTGATAAGTGGCTCCAGCATTCTTTAACCCAAATTGCATGACAACATAACAGTATGTTCCCCAAGGTGTAGTGAATGATGTTTTTACTTGATCCTCTTCTGCCAGCTTAATCTGATTATACCCTGAAAATCCGTCCATAAATGATAGGGTTTCATAGCCAGCGGTATTATCAATGAGTACATCAATATGAGGCAATGGTAAATCATCTTTAGGACACGCCCGGTTCAAATCGCGGAAGTCAATGCAAATTCTGACATTCCCGTCCTTCTTCATAACCGGGACTATGTTGGCCACCCATTGTGGATAAAGGACAACTCTAATAAATTTGGCTTTATGCAATTTGTCGACCTCTTCCTTCATCTTTAGAGCCATTTGTGGGTGGAATCGCCTTAATTTCTGCTTGACAGGGCTAGCTCCATCCTTTAATGTCAATCTGTGTTCAACTAAAGATGAGTCTAACCCTGGCATATCTTCATAACTCCAAGCGAAAGTGTCCTTATAGTCCTTAAGTACTTGTACCATTGCCTTCTCATCCTCTATAGAAAGATTTTTGCTGACGAGGACAACCTTAGGTTCGTCTTCAGTCCCTAAATTGATTTCTTTGGTGGGCTCTTCTACGGCAGCTGAGGGTTCATCGAATCTCTTCACTCCACTGGGATATGCCTCAGCTGCGTCCTCGTCATCTTCCTCATCTTCAATAATGGGGTCCTTTTCATGCACTAACTCATATACCCCGTACCCATCATTGACTGACTCATCATTCATACAGTCTTCTGGCATCTGAATTGGATTTTCTAAAAACTGAGGGATTAAAGAACAAGAAAAGCATCTATCAGCTAACTCCTTGAGGTATCTATCTGGAATTCGCCTACCCTTAGGCTTCCTAGACTTCCTAACCTGACTAACCTGCCTAAAACTAGATGGCCTAATTTCACTAAACTCACTATCATAAGCTAATGACGATGAAGTAGGATAGAAATCCTGGGATACAAGTGGAAATACAGGAGAATCCTCCCGAGGGGAGGGACAGAGTAAATCTAAGAGAGAATCTTGACCGAAGGACCCGCGCAACGGGGTGCGATCGGACAAGTAAGATGTTTCCTCGATAAAGATTTGAGAAGAATTTGTTGTAAAATTGGCGTTTTTTTTTTTATATAAGAGAAATTAAACATGAAGCAGGAGTGAATACAAATAGAAGGAGAATCAGATGGAGGAAGTGGCACCAAGGCTAGAGGATTAGGGGGATCATATAGTAATATGTCCTAGATCAAATTATACATCCTCTCTAGATCGAGAGGAGGTTGTGGAATAAGGTCCCGAGGGGACAAAGTAATCATAACGGGCGGAGCCCATGGAATATCTTCAATAATGACCCGCGACCAAGTCGGGGTCAAGAACAGTGTGCGAAACAGAGTATGGGGCATGAAGACATGTGAAGGATATGTCCCCCTCCAGAGCAGATCTGTAGTGTAACCAGCTTCATAGGCGTCATCTGGCTCCCCTTCGTCGGTCTCTTCAGACAGTAGTATCCGCTTATCAAAGATGGCACCTGGACCTTCAATCAGCTCGTCAATCTGCGGCGGCCACTTAGGTTCTGCAGGATCTAGGAATAGTCTGTTCAGTGCAATATAAAGGTCTCTCAGATCGAACCACATGTACCATTCGCATTCAGGATCATGGAATTTTCTCCTTTTCATAGGCCGCAGAGCCTCCAAGGATTGGTACGTAAGTAGTTCGGAACAAGGTCTGGCCAAATCCCTCCCATATATGTCATGGAAGTCAAAACACGAAGTAATGACCACCGTGTTATCGTGGCTAAGTATGGGCCCTTTTACAAAGTGTGTATACAGGGTCCATGTTAGGGGATCTCGGCCTTCTTTGGGTGGTGTAGACATTGTCTCCCAGATTTTTCGACCTTCTTCACTCTTTGCTTGCCGAACCAAATCTTGCTGCAGTCTTCTTGGCCTATAGCCCAGACCACTTCCAGGTGCTGCTCGATGATCTTTAACAGGAGTGGTCCTTCCTTGCAACTGTGTGCCCAGACCTCTCCCAGGCTCGTAGCCGTTCTTCATCATAATTCTCCATCCTGGGGTACTCATGCACTTCCCCCTTTTTACGGCATCTAACGGGTATGGAGAAATAGTGGCGGCTTTTAGAGGATCAGCCACTGGACGGTAGACCTGTAATACCGATAGAAAAGGTTGTCGGCCAGGTAAAACAACAGATTTAATATTCAAGGTATGAGCAGCAACAAGGATCGGCATGCTCGTCACTTTAATAATTCATCCTTTGAAAGGGAATTTGAGGCATTGGTGATTCGTAGAAGGAATCGCCTCAAGAGTTTTGATATAAGGACGACCCAAAATGGCATTTATAGAAGGGTCGATTTCCAGGATGTGAAATTCGACCTCTGCATGACTTACAGGGCCCAGCTCCACCTTCAAATAAACCATTCCCAGAGGGGAACGGGTAGAATTGTCATATGCCGTCACTGAGATGGGGCTGGGCAGCCATTTTTCTTTGGGCATACCGCACAGCTCCAGGGTCTTCGGAGGTAAAACATTGATCGAAGCCCCTGTATCGACCAGGCATGCATCCATGGCCTTCTTACAGATGTTGACCGTGATGCTCAGAGCCATGCTTCTGGCTGCTGGCGGTGCTAGTTCTGATGTGTGAAATGTAATGGAGGGCTGATCCCCCTGAGGAACTAGTAGTGCTGCAATTTTTTCTACCGGCACGTGTTGGGATCGCTGTGTCGGGATCCGATCCTTAAACGCAGCGGAATAAAGGAGTTCGGGATCGGATCTGTCCCGTTTCGGTCATTAAAACTAAACTGGTGTAAACCGAATTTACCTTGCGCGGATTCGAATCCGCGTCCGTTTTCCGGTTCCGTCGGAGCGATGCCGCAAGTCGCGCAGATGCCCGACCTCTAGCGGTATCCACGCGGTTCTCCTCGCGATGGATCGTCCTCGCTTCCTCGCTCGCTGCGGCGCTCGAAGATCCCGTCTGACTGCGCGTGATCCGCCGCGACATGCGGATCCAGAATCCCCGTTGAACGGGAAGTGGAGCAGTTGGGAACGGCACGCCCAGAGGAGAGAGAAAGTGGGAAGAACGAATGACGGCTAGGTCAGGGTTGCTGGCCCCGGACGTAGAATCCGTTCTTTTATTAAAAAGTCAGTTTGCGGTTTTTCACAAAAACCCAGACTTATCCGAAATCCTGTCGGATTATCCATCGACTTGAAAACCTTTTGCGTGTGACCCTCTAGGCCCAAATACCAGTCCAGTTAATAGCCCATTAAGTCCAGTAACCCTTTACTGACCCACTGAATTAATTAATATCCTTATATTCAATTAATCAGCCGAATTTAATGTCCCACAATAAATTCGGACGGACTGCCGATCACGTTGGATGCCAAGCAACATCGCGTGATCCTGGATGGCACTGGGGTTATCGCAACCCTCTATTGGAACCTTTCTGTCATCGGTTAGCGCGCGGATATAATCCTTCATCCGTACAATGTTCCCGAATCGACCTAGGGCATGGTTTACTGTTAAACCCTATTTGGTCGATTCACTTGAATCAGATGCTGCTATTCTGAATCCGATAACTCCTTATCGATTACAGAGTCCGCCCTGGCCAGGGACTTTAAGCGCATCATTCCCGGAACATTCTCTCTCAAACAACCGAGAGCGGATGATCCCGTATTGAACACACAATTACCTTCGAGGGCATCTCCCTGAACCCGATCGCTTAACTTATTGATATCCCATGGTTAGGGATTCGTTTGTCAAGGTCAAAGCTCAGAAACCTACCAACAAGGTATCCTTGGAGTCTCAGGTCCAAGGATCATCCACGCAACCGTGACAATTGAATCGAGCTGGTTAACAGTGAGGTGATTACCATCCAGCGATTCATAGTCGGATCAGTTCAGTGAACTCATTCACCAATGAGCACCTATAGGTTCAGCATAGTGTCTCCACACAAGTGACTTATGGGATCAGTCACCCTCATCATATGAGCTGAAGTAACCTATACTAGTCTATCCGGATGTTCGATGTCCTATCTCAAACATCCTATGACTAGGAACAATTAAGAACATGTGTTTATAAGTCTTCGGTCCCGTAATTATGATCTCATCATAATCCAAAGACTATTGCACATGTTCATGGACTTCATCGTGATACGATAAACACAGATCGAATTAATTACACACAATGAATTATTGCCATTTATTAATAATCTGAATATGTACACAGTATCGGATTGGCTTTGAGACCATCTAATACTAACAGCACGTCCTCATTGACCATCACCTTATGTAGGTATTCCATTAAGGCTTCTTGGTGAATCTTGGACCTTTTGATCAATTCAAGTACAGTGATCCGTGCCGGTGTCCTGTCCAGATGTTTCAACAAGTAATATGGAGTGCCTGGTGCACTCTCTTCATTATGGGCTTCCTCAGTCGGCTGTGATGGGCCGTCTCTAACTGTGGACTGAGGAAAGATCTTGTTGAAAATCCTTCCACTTCGGAGCGCATGTTCCTCGACCATGGAGGATCCGGGTGACACCTTAAGTACTGTAGGGTTGGATGGTGCGGATGATGTGGAGGGCTGGTATGTAGGTGATGGCGTAGGGCTAGGTGGTGATGGCGCGGTGCGGATTAGAGGCCTAGATGGTTGGATGGTGGATGGGTAAGTGGTTGGCGAAGTGGGGAATGGCACGCGTAATAGCGGTCTGGATGGTAAAGGCATATATGGGTAGGTGGTAGTGGTAGCGGGTGAAGTAGGAAATGGTACGCGTAATAGTGGCCTAGATGGTAGAAGAGGCGCGTGATTGGTTTGCGGGGGGTTATATGGTAGCGGTGTAGTGGTGCGGGGCGTGATGGGCTTGAGGAAGGTGGGTAGTGGTAATGGTTTATTGGGTGCGGGTGAGTGATATGTGGGTGTGGGTAGAGGGGTGATGGTAATGGGTTGCGGCCTAGGTATGTGGATGGTGCGGCGTGGTGGTCGTTCTGCGGTACTTTGAACGTGACCCGTTGAACAAAGAGAGGAAGAGTCCTCTATTCTCCACTGTTGCCCACGACCAGCCTCAGACTGGCTGTTCGTCAAAATGGGAGCAACTTGGTTTTGGTTCTGGTGCTCCGGGAGTGGATTCTGCACTATGCCCATGTTGGGTGGTGCTGCTGCTTGTACTGATGGTCTTGCTTGCTGTTGCTGCTGTGGTCTTCTCGCCTTCAGGGCTGATATGTACTTTTTCATCTCCTCCCAGTCTATGCCGCCCTACTCATTGAGATCATGAATATAATCTCTGAACTGGAAGCAGGTGTCAATGGTATGCCCAGGTTGCCTATGGAAGTAGCAATACCTGGACGTGTCGGCATTTTGGGGCCAAACGGCCTTTTCCCTTTGCAAAACTAAGGCGTTAGCTGCCATTAGAGCATTGAAGATATCTGCCAAGGATTCTGGGAGGGCCGGGTATTCTGCCCTCTTCGGGCCTGGAGGTCTTCTCTGCTGGTTGTAATCACCAGGAGGAGGGACATTATAGTACGCCAGCGGTGCGTGTGGCTGATATTGTAGCTGTTGTTGTTGCTGATATTGCTGCTGTTGGGGCTGCTGGTACTGCTGTTGCCGTTGCGGCGGCTGCTGTTGCTGTTGCTGGTTCTGATTCGGTTGCTGGGGCCGCTGATACTGTTGTTGATAATGGGGGTTCTGCTGCTGCCTATACCCTTGTTGGTTCGGCTGCGGTGGCCTCTGGTACTGCTGCTGGTTCCTCACGAACTGGGGCGAGTTATTATTCATGCTACTGACTTGCTCATGAGAGAGCGTGCCCTCAGTAGTCGGACCTGTGCTGGGAGAGTTTGGCACTGCAGGCTTCCGAGGTGGAGGCCTGCTGGGTCTGTGAGGATCAAAGACGCTAGAGAATGTAGCGTCCTTGAAGGCATTTTGGCAGTATCGTACTCTTTCATAGAGCTCTGCCATGTTGGTCAGATTGTTCAAGGAGAGGACTAGCTTGAACTGGGGCGTGGCGTTGGAAATTAACATCTTCACTTGCTCAGATTCGGACAAGTGATCTTTCACCTTCTCAGCCAGGCCCCGCCACCTGTCAGCAAAACTGACAAACTCTTCATCAGGTTTCATCTTTTCTGCAATGAGGTCAGTAATGGACAAGGAGGGTGCAACTCTGTCTTGGTATCGTTGGATAAATTTGCGTGAAACGATACCGTAATCCTCTACTTCGGAGGGTTCCAGAGAAAAGAACCACTCGAGGGCTGGTCCCTCTAGAGATCTCCTGAACAAAAAGGCCAACGACCTCTTATCGTTCTGCCAGAAAGATGATTCGTACATAAACTCCTTCAGATATGTGAAGGGGTTACCAGTACCGTTATACTTTCGGTACACTGGCATCTCAGAGGGTGGCAGATGGAATACTGGCAGGCTCGGTAAACTGATCTCTGGCACAGCTTTAACCCCCATCATCTTCTGGAGGTTGTTGAACTGCTCATCCATGCGCTCCATCTTGGCCAGCAACGCTTGCGTGGTCAGATCTGCCTGGGAAGGAGGAGGAGGTGGAAGTACTTGATAGGCCTGCTGCCTAGAGTACGTTGGACAGGGGAGACAATAAAGGGGAGGTCCGGCAGAGCTTCCGCCATGCCCGAGGGCATTTTGATAAACAGGCGTTTGCGGTCTAGCCGGTTGCCTAGAGGATGAAAGTTGTGGCCCAGCTGGCCGAGAAGTGAGATGAAGGCCTTCCATGGCCTGATGGATATAAGGAGGAGGAAGAGGAGGTTGTTGAGTAACAACAGGGGGAGCCACAGGGTTCGGCTCAGCAGGCTGTACGGGTGCCTTCCCCTTCAGAATAGACTGGATCGCCTCGAACTGCTGAGAGTCCAGTCGGGAGGCAAGAACTCCCAAAGCGTTGACAATATCCATAGGATCAGAGGATGAGGGATCATTCTGATTCATGTCCCCCTCTAGATCGGGATTAGGAATTGCATATTCATGCGGGGGAAGATCAGGATATCGATCATGTGGATGAAAGAGAGGCGTCCGGACATTCCCATCTTGTCGATATGGAATGGGGACGGAATTACGGGAGGCATCAGCATCTCTCCCGTTCTCATAGTTGTAGTCCGAATCGCGAGGGGCATTAGCATCTCCCTCGTAGTTGATGATGGCGTCTTGAGCCATACTCAAGTCCCTACCTGATCGCAGCAGCATGATGTTAGATTCCCTTTTTAAAGATTTGACAAACAAATTGCACAGAGATTAATCAAACAAGTGGATGCTTAACGTGATTTTAAGGTTCCTTGTTGAGTTATTTGAATTGGATTAAACCACAAATTCGCTCAGGGAAAGGATCCTAGTTTCAGTTCAATTTCCACCGTTATTCTCTAGGGCTTTCTCTCACAACGCTTTTGGAATCTAGCCGGGACTTCAATTGGTACAACCAGCCCGATGATCAAGGAGGAATACCTTGATTTTGGGGACTTATGGAGGTCTCAACGTCAACTTCTCTAGTCTGATCAAGGGACCAACCCAATCAGAGAGAGTTGCTGACGTCAAGTAGTGTGTTCCTAAGAAAAGGAGGGTATTCGCCTCAATGCATATGTCCTGCGGCCTGGATGGCCTCTAATGCTTAATAGTAATGGGTAGCTAGCACTCAAACCACAGAAATCTGGAAACTGAAAAATAATTAAGAAACTGTCTGAATCGCGTCTATGGTAGTCGACGCTATTCAATACAGAACTTAATTTTTTCGCAGAAACAGATCTGAAAAATAACTAAGAAACTGTCTGAATCGTGTCGAGGTTAGTTGACGCTATTCAAAACAGAACTTAATTTTTTCGCAGAAACAGATGCAGACAGCATAGAAGATATGAAGACTGAAAGGCGTCTAGGGGTGTTGACGCGGTTTTGAAACGCGTCAGTGCTCCTGGACGCTTTTCAGTTCGCAGAAACAGTTTTGCAGGAGGATTTTCTGGGTTGAATCCTCCTCAAACAGGATAAAAAGCAGTAAACAATCGACTCATGTAGATTTTTTTTAGTTCCAGATTTTAAACAGGATGATTTACTAACTAAACAACTAGAAAACCAATCAATCACACATCATTTTCATCACAAAAACAGCTTTTTGAACTAATCAAGCGGAGGGCAAGATCTTGCCACTGGGGTGTGCACGTGGTGCACGAGGGAAATTAATTAAACTAAAACACTCACCAATTGGTGAGGACGTGTCAAGAGACACAAATGGTGCACCATGGGTGCCCGATTGATGATAGCAAGAACAAAAACAACTAAAAGATGGCGAGACCAAGTCCCACCGTGATCGCCAAAAAAGCTGTGAGTGCTTTAAAATGCTTGTGTGATTAACATGAAAAATCTAGGTTGTTTAGTGTAAACTAAACCTATTAAAAACAGCAACTAAGTGCAGTGATCGCCAGAAACTTTTGACTTAAAAAGTTTCAAAAGAGAGTATGATCGCCTACCTGTTTGAATGCGGAAGATATCGAGTCCTTGATTCCCCTCCTTCAGCCGGCTGAAGAAAGAGAGTCATTTCTTTGTTCTTTGTTCTTGCTGTTGAGTTTGAAGTTGAGAAGTTGAGGATCGTCCAGAAATCCTTTGTGACTTTGATTGTTCTCCCCTTTTGATTCTCTAGTTGTTGTTGAGTGCAGCAGAAATAGAGAAAGAAATGAAGAAATGAAGATGAGAATTTAAGTAGAAGCAGTATCCATACTAATCATGGTTTTAAGCATGCAATTGAACAGCAAACTTACTTGTTTAAATGGCTTTTGAAACCCCTTTAATCAAATAGGTTTTGAAAGATGATGCTGTGGTGTGTGTTTCATGAAGTGAATATTGAAGAATGAAAGATTAATGAAGATATAGAATAAAAATGCAGAAATAAAACACTTATGCCAAATTGATTGAAGCATTGAATTAGATGAAGATTCTTGAAAGGATGCCGACTTCTGGAAATGGCAGTGCTCCGGCGTTCCGACGTTGTTGCTTCAATCTTCAACTCGCTATAATAACACTCTCTCTTAATGGCTTTCAACTTTTTTTTTTTTTTTAACTCTTCAAGATGTAAGGTATTTATAGGCTTTTTCTGCGTTCGCGGATTAACATAGAAAAACTATGATTTATCTATCTTAACTGACAGATAAATACTGATTAATCCATCTTTATCTGTAATTATCTAAAACGCGTCCACCTTAGCTGACGCCTTTCAGATTAATTAAGATAAGGATAAATATCCGAGAAAACTTATCTTTATATTTATTAGCTAAAACGCGTCCACGTGTGTAGACGTCTTTTACACTCATTAAGATAAGGATAAACATCCGGAAGAGAAGTTAAAATAGCCTAGGAAACCTAAAACGCGTCAGCACTCACAGACGCCTTTTAGCTAATTAATCAATTGATTAAAATCCAAATTTAAACATTAAAATAAGAATAAACTCTAAATGGCATCTACATAGGTCGACGTCTTTTAGAATTCTTCATATTTTAACTAAAATTTGAGCTAAAATCAATTCAATTGATTAACTTAAACATGTCTGTTAAACCCGACACTTAAAAAGATCAATAAAAATTAACCAATGATTAATTATCAGACCATTCTGAGGCATTATTATATGATATGAAATTTACTCAAAATGACGTCAAAATTAGCGTGTCTACACAGGACTGACCTTAAAATAAATTAAATATATATATATATATATATATATATATATATATATATATATGTGCTCTGCTGTGTGATACAGCAGCGAACTGCAATGCACACAGCACAACAACTATCCGTCTTTTTCTTTAATCCCCTATTATAGGGAGTTTTACAACTATAAAAGTTGTAGGGAGTTTTCCCAAATATTTGGTTGCTTACTTCATAGTATTTCATCTTGGTGGTACTACTACTGCTTGGAGAGCATCTTAACACTATCATCAAGAAAGGTCGCCACCTATTGCTTCTTTTGATCGCCAGAGAATGATGTTCCCAAAAAAATTAAAAGAAATGATCGCATATATGTACTTTGGAAATTAGGAAAGGTGTGTGGATTCTTCCACTTCTTTCTCCTCGACCGGCCGAAGACCAAAAACCTTTCTTTTAGTTTTCACTTTCTTTGATGGTTAGACGGCAAGTGGATGAAGCTTTTCCTTTATTTCTCTCCACCTTGCAAATAAAGACGAGAAAGAAAAACAAAGAGAAACTTGGATTAAAGTCTTAGAAGTAGCGTAGCATCTATTCCACTAATGAAATAAACATGCAACTAAAGAAAAAGACGCAATTTTTTGTGTTTTCTTTTAAACTCCTATATGCAAGGAAAAGGAATTGAATGTCGTGCAAAGTGTTTTGTGTCTTTTTATGTTATGATTATGATAAGAATGAGACTAAAAGTCAAAAATATGTTGTAGAAGAATTAAAAGAAATATGATAATGAGGAAAGGAAGAAGCAAAAGTGAAGAAATTGGCCCCTCTAGAAGCCATTGAAGCTTAAGACACCCTTCAATGGAGGAAAAGGGCCCTTGAAGAGGAAGAAGACCACCCAAAGATGATGGTTCACATGCTAGAAGGAGGGAAGTTCTCTCTCTCAATGGTGGTTATTTCAATGATCAATTGGCCAACCCCTTTCTTACTCCAATGACCATATGTATATATAGAGTGTTGATTTTCACAATAAATTAATATAAAATAAAATTCTAGTCGCATCTAGTTGCATGGACTCTTATAAAAGACGTGTCTATACTAGAACGTCTTTTAGAGAGGTTAAATTAGGAAAGATAATCATGATTAAATTCGAAGAAAATTATGAAAACTTGAAAGACGTCGACTACGATGGACACATTAGATTAATAGCAAGTTGATTAGGAATTAAGTGCTTAATCGAATTGGATTAGAACTCTGAATCACGTCCTCCTTGAAAGATAGATTTCAAATAAATAATAATCGATTAAAAATTTGATTCAAAATTAATTAGGACTAACAATCTGAATAGCGTCCATGGTGGTCGATGCGATTTGAAGAATGTAGCTGAATTCCAAAAGATGTAGGTAAAAATCAATCAGATGACCAAATCAAAGATCACTTTGGGGCATCACAGGGTGATATGAGATTTACTTAATGTAAAGTCAAAATTAATGTGTCTACATGATCAAGAAGTGTTAGCAAATGGAGTGCAAGGTAGTGGTAAAGGCCTTTCTTATATCTTTAGACACTCTAATACATATACATAATACAAAAGTGGGGTAAGTTTTTTTTTTAAGAAAATGTGGTTTCCTCAAAAAGTATGTTGATTAATTCAACTTAAACCATAATCGATAGAATTTTTGAAGATCCTAAAGATTCTTTCAATAAATCAAGAGTTTTTTTTCTTAAAAGCATTCTAAGATGAAAAGATGTAATTACATCATACTTTTTGCTAAAATTTCATAAATTTATATTATATTGCTCTATAAGTGGCCCTACACGCCACCTCTTAGTGACTCACCCACAAGGCTTGACCAATCTAGGCATGAAAATTGTATGTGTTTGTATGTTTACATTTTATTTTGAGAAAAAAACATTTTTTCTAAAAATACTTTTCTAAGTTATGCATTAAAAGTAAAAATATATGCATAATAGGTAATAAAAATACTCTAAAAAATGCTAGTATGGCATATATTAGATTCCTATGGCTTTCTTTTTTTCAAGGTTGCAAGTGAAAATGGTGCTTTGGATATCATTTTCCAATTGGCATAATCTAATGTAAATGGTAGCAGTTCTTCTATAAAAAAATAAAAATAGGGAGGTCAACTAGTCGGATTCTAGTCATGCCCAACCAAACCCACTTTTAGCATGGTAATCGGCATGTGCCTTACTAAAGGCTTGTACACTGCAAATTGGTCAAAGAATTCACACAGAGAAAAAAGATGAGATGGTGGAGTAGAGGGAGTGCACCATGCCACTACCAACTCCTTGGCTCATAGCACTCTTGCACCACACCATGATATGCCATTGGATGAAGATTTCATGGGGGTATATAAAAAAACAAATTGCTTCCTTTAAAATCCAATAAAAATTCACATTTAACTATTGTTGATTGCCTTTCATATGTATAAATGGTGGGAAGGATGAAAAGGAATAGGAAAGGGTACTTAAAATTCCAAGTTAAAAGGGTAGTAAATAGATACAACAAATAAAAGAATGAGATGAGAGACAATGAAGCAAAACACACAAGCAACATGTATGATTTTTTATACTAGTTCGATCCTTAGACCTACATCCACTACCCAAAGAACTCTCTTGGGAGTTCAACTAGCTCACAAGGCTACACAAGATATAGACCTCATGCATGTCACATAAACATCCAGCCTTAGTTGGCCTTTCCTTTCACAACCTGAAAGAAGAACAACCCAACACCCAACCTCAGCTGGTCTTCCCTCTTCCTTAGGAAAGAAGCACACATCCTACCACAATAGGTCCTCCCTTCCCCTTAAGGAAGAGGCACAAACATATCTTAATTTGTTTAGAAAGTTACATATGAAATGCCTTTGAAAGGCTACAATATATATGCTATGCTCAAAAACAAATCAAGGCAAAAGGAATGAATAATGAAGTAGAGCCTTGATTGTCAGTGAAGATGCCTGACATATTTAGTAGCAACATAGTAGAAGTAGAAGATGCAGTAGGTGTACAATGCTTGGAATCGAAGTAGACTCTTGGGCTCGAGTTTGGGCATAAAGAGGATGCTTGTGTGCTTGAGGCTGAATTGGAGTGCTTGTGATCAAAAGTCTATTCTCTTCTGGCCGAAGACTTTAATTTATAGAAGATGTTGAATTATCCATTTTGGCATAGATTCCATCTATTGTCTCTATGAGGCTCTATTTGTGTCTAATGTTAACTCAATTGAGTTTAAAATTAGTTGTTTAGGGTCTTGGCTAGAGAGCATGTACATCCATTGGAAGCTTATATTCCTTGTCTCCAAGTCTTCACGATTTGGTTGCACATATCCCAGTTAATCTTTGTTGCAATACTAAGAAAGAAAATTTCTATCTATTCCAACCATAAGGTAGGTGAGTAGCAAAGAATCTGCAAGAATAATCTAGACATATAGGAGATAGGATATGTAGAGTGCCAAGAAGAAGATAAACAGTGTTCGCACACACAGATCAATTAAGTGAAGTAAAATAATTGGTTAAATCTCAACTAATCCTATAGAGAATAGATTAACTGAAGGAAAGTTCAGCCATTTAATTGATTTAGGAAAACACAAATAATCGAAGTGCCTATCTAGATAAGTTAGAGAGAAATAACCAATATAAAAAGCTCAACATAATCTCTATAGGACCAATTAATCAATTAAACTCAACAAATGCTCTAGTTAATCGATAACTTGTCAATTAAATGATAGCAAGTGCATAAGAGATAATCAGTACAATTAATCAATTAATTGGTTCAATTTAATTGATAAGGCGTTAAACTTAATCAATCGGCTAATTGACATACACAAGACTTAGTCGATAGTTTGATTGACTAAGTGGGCCAAAAGGCAGACTTAATCGATAATGATATCGATTAAATGGGGGAAGAGAGGGGACTTAATCGATAGAAGGATTGATTAAGTGAAGTTTGAAATGCTGCTAGCCTATTCACAATATAATCGACTAAGTATAAGACTTAATCGATATTCCATGAAGTTAATTGATAAGAGAAAAGAGTGTAAATTCTAGTAACTCCTAAAATAGATTAAGTCCTAGAATATTATGAGCTTAAACTGATTTACATAGTGAATTTGCTTAAGAAAATCAATTAATTCTGTAGATTAAGCAACTCAGGAAAAGTCTGATTTCTTTATTTTCATTGTTTCACTAAAACATAAGGGTATAAACAGAAGAGAACTAATGGTTCAACAATCTTCCCTTTGTTGGTGATGACAAAACTTTTGAAATGAAGGCATCAGAGCAAATACTTAAAATATGTCAGAGTAAAAATATAACTAATGTTAGTGCAAATGATTCAATAATGTCACAATAATCATATCCACAAATGCACCAATTATTAAAGGAAAAATAAGAATGATAAGAAACATTCCATTCAACCTAAAAGCATGAGTAAAAGAGATGTGTTAGATAGATATTCCTCCCCTTATTTGTCGATCAGCCAAAAGGAGCACCTAAGGAGATAGGCTATAAAGGAGAAAGGAGGGGGGATTAGAGTTAGAAAGCAAGGATCGAAGGAATGGAAGGAGAAGAGAAGGCTAATAGATGTAAAAGAATCCTTGTTCTCTGAGTGGCTTCTTCATCTTCCCTTGTCCTTCAATCTTGGATAGTTTAGTTGCATGCTACATGATGATCTCCCACTAAGTGTGTTCTATGGTCTCATACATGGTCCTAAACTCCCATGGATGCTCTGAAATTTTACCACCAATCTTGATATGTAAATTGACATAAGAGTGATAATAGTTGACAAAGAAAGCCACATGTGCCTCTTCTATCATGCTTTCTCTCGTTGCAGGATAAGGAAAGCAGGATTTCCCACTAGTATACTAGAAGAATTGCTTAGGCTTGATGGGATTCTCAAAGAAATCCTTGTAGAGTTTTGTCTGCATATTAATGTATGCTTTCCATCTCTTTAGCTAGATATTTTTCATTCCTTCATAACCATCTATGGTATTGTGATAGTTCATTTGGAATAGGGTGAGGAATGAGCCCAAAAGCTACTCTAGCATTGTTGTGTTGTTCGAGGGCTCTTCTAATCATTGGAAAGGCATACATACATTCATCTTCAGTGTAAAGGTAGATCTTTCTCAGTGAAATTCTCAATTTTCTCCTTATAACCCAAATTTTTCGAAATGTCGAATCAAGAAATTTAGAAAAGGATAATTGAATGTTATCTTCGGCCATTGATTTAGCATTGTACTTCACATACCTATTAAATAGTTCATGTCCACAGGATAGGTGACTGACCAGAGATATCAACAATGGAAACCTTTTTGTAGCCAGGCTACTCACTGAGGATTTAGGAACATGCATCATGCAATATTCAACATAAAGTTGTTTGTTGATAACAAGATGGAGGTAATATATCAATGTGGCTAGCTTGCGACCATATTCAATCAATGCTATCTTGCACTTTAGATAGCCTTTGGCCTCTTGGATAGCTTATTTATCATTTTTGAAGTCTTCATCAGCTTTGATGGACATCCAATGCCAAAATGGAACGTGATCCTCTTTGTTGTTAACCAGCTTGCTATTACACATAAAATTCATCGATAAGCTTAATGTTCTTCTCACACCATTCCTCACCAATCAAAGCATGAGCTTTCTTAAAGATTTTCTATATCTCCTTCAAAGTAATCCTCTTCTTTTGAACAAAATGCACCAATTTAGTGATCCATGTAAGGATGGCTCTCCGAAGCACTGACTGAGGATAGTTCATGATTATGATTTCTCTATACAGTCTAGTGTGCTTGGTAGTGTCTATAAAAGCATCTAAAGAGTGGGTATCTTACATTGTCACTTGAGAAAGTCCAATCAAAGTATTTCTCTGCTTTTTCAACTATAGGGAGAGTTGGTGCCTCTCTTAGAGGAATAATCTCTACCCGAGACACCACTTGTTCTTGGTCATTGATGTGGTCCATGGGCATAGGCCTAGATAATCCAAAGAGGGCCGCCAAGGATTCTACGAGTTCTTCGGGGAGCTCCTGTTTAGGTTCTATTAAGATTACCCTATATGTGAAATTGACAAACATAAGGTTCACATTTACAATCCTTAGAAGCCTTTAGGGGAGGTTCTAAGGTGGGAATAAAGGTAGCTAGAGTAGGTATAGAAATGCTAGGAGGTGACTCTATAGTGGTAGGTGATGAAGGAATAGGAGAATTAGGTTTAATAGAAGTTGGTTGAGCTGGTGAAGAAGGTTTTGGAGCAGTAGTAGTAAAAGGTACATCCACAGGAGGGATTGTGGATATAGGTGGAGGTATTGGAGTAGAAGTTGAGGGCATAGGTGTTGGTGGAGCAAGGGTTGAAATGTGATCGATGACATTAAGAGGCTCAACTTAACATCCAAAATTGGAGTAAAAGAGAAGTGTAATGAAGACGACATAGGTGTGGAATAGGTTGAGTTGAAGGTGGAGAGTGGTTAGTTAAGAAACAGGTTTAGTGGTAGTAACAAGAATAAGAGAAGTAGGGTAAGAGTTCTCATGAATGGGAAAAGAAGGTCTAGGTGAAGATGGAGAAGGAGAAGAAGTAGAGGGTGGAGTATTTTGTGACCGTCTTTGTCTTTAGCTATCCTCTTCTTCTTGGTAAAAATCTATACACTTAGTCTCTTCTTGCTACTTGCCTCTATTGCTATTGTTGCTACTAGAGGTGGTGTATGAGAGATTTCCTCTATTTAGACACTAATCTCAGCTCTGCCCACTATATCTGTTGTTGTATTTGCTACCACTATTGTTGGTACTTTAGCTAGTGCTGCAGATTGTTCTCTTCCCATAGTTATGATGTCCGCAAGTAGGTATTTCAGCTCCACCACACCTTCAACAACCTTTCTCATAATAGTCTTTAATACATTTAGATCGGCCTATTGTTGATCCAATCTTCTCAAAATTTCTGCCTTGCTACTCTAATTGGAGAGGATGTGGCTGGTATATCTTCTTTTCTCTTCCTTACTTCTTCTTTTTGCACCTAGAGGAGGAGAAGGAATGGTATTCCATCTATCCCAATCTCTAATAGAATATTCCTCAAACATTCCTCTATTCAACAAATTTTCAACATGCTTTATAGTAGCTTGGACTAATTTCTCTTCAGTAGTAGCCTCCCCCTAGACTGCGGTGCAAGGATTGTGGTTTCGGATCTGGTTATCGGGTCAGTTTTTTGGGTCGGATCTCTTAGTTTGGGCCCTGGTGGCGCTAAGACTTAGTCTTCTTTTCGCGTCGAACTTGCGAGACGCGGTTTAAACGGCGTCCATCAATGTGGACGTGTTTTAGGCTGTGCCACGTGGGCTGGCCTTGGGGCGCGAGAGTACGGCCCCAATCTTATCATCTGAATGGCGTCTTGTATGGACAACGCCATTTAGAGTACGACCATGCTTTGTCAGAGTACGGCCCGGTCTTGTCATCTGAATGACGTCGGACTTGGACGACGCGTTTTCCCCAGCTTCTGTTTGACCCCGCAAACCCTCCCTCCTTTTCCTCATTCTCTCCTTTCTCTTCTCTCTCCTCTCCTCCCTCCGACCTCCGGCGAATCCCTTCCCCCTCTCCTTGCTTTCCTCCCTCCATTTCTTCTCTCCCTCCACCCCATCAACCTCCTAACTCCCACCACTACCACCACCATCTCCTCCACCGCGTTTTTCTCTCCGGACGGCGGCCGACGTCCCGGTGGAGTAACGGCGTCCACGGCGGTACCGGCGGCGGCGTGTGGCGAGGCAGGTTGGCGGCTTGGAGCTAGGAGGAGTTCGAGAAACCGGTAGGGTGACGATCCCCGTTGTATTTCGTTTAAAAACCATGTTTTTCCCGCTTTGTAGTATGTTTAGGGATTTTCTTGGGGTGAAAATACTAATTGCATGTAACGAGAATTTGGGTGTTTTAATAGGTATTTAGGTTCTTCTCCTCCTTCTCCACTTTTTTAGTGTTTTTACACGATTTGGGGGAGGAAATTCCACCCCGTAGATTGGGAGATAGCAGAGGAAGAACCTGTCTGTGAGGGTTAAATGGCGTCGGAGGACAGCGACGTCTTTTAGAAAGGCGGCTTCCACCCACGACGCAATTTACCCCAGATAACAGACTCTGTCTCTATACTGAATGGCGTCCAGGGACAGCGATGCCATTTAAATGGCGACCTCCATGAATGACGCGTTTTAGGCCATCTTCCGAGGCCAGTTTTCACATGAACTAGTTTAGGAAACTTGAATGACGTCGGCCTTGAGCGACGCAATTCAAGCAAGAATTCCATTAATTCCTGCAATTAACACGTGTTCACATTATTAGATAGTTTAGTTAATTACATGCTTAGAAATATACTTGATGACGATAGATTCTATGTGATCGGATCGCACCGTGTTGTGTTTTGTGCGATCGTGGGCCTAAAGTGACAGTTGTTAGCACTTAGGCACCCTGTGTCGGTGTGGGAGTGACACGGCGCCGGTGTGGGAGTGGCGGGGTGACGTCTAGAGAGAGGGTCACCTGGTATACCCCGGGATATAGTTAGTACTGGTGTGGGAATGGTACATTCGGAGTGTCACTCGTGCTTGGGGAAGCAGAACCACCTGTAGCCTGTCAGGCCGGAGTAGCCAGCGCGCTATCCGAGGGGTTGCTGTTTAGTCTCAGCTAGTCGAAGTTTCTCGCGTTCGGCCGTGTGGTTGGCGTGTTTTGCCGAAACGCTAGTTGTGAGCTCCGTGGTAGAATGGTTTCAAAATTGTGCATGTTATATTTCGAATGCATGTGTTTTATATCGAAATCTAGGAATTATGTTTACTGCTTTACTTGCTTAAATTATCTTTATTTGTATTGTTGCACTTGTGGGTGCGTGAGTGGGCGGTGGGGATCGAAGGATCCTTACTGAGTCTTTTCAATGAGACTCACCCCTGCGGTTTCAAGTGAGGGTTCCAGGCAGGCGTAGCGAGGAGAGTGTTGCTTTGAGTCGTGCGCCAGTAACCGTTGTTCCGAGGTATGCCCCAATGTAGTTGTCATTTTATTTTCTGGCATGTATGCTTAATTATTTCCTTTCTGTTGGAGTATGTAATTATTTGCTGAGTCGAATCGCATTGTAATAATTTTTAATTAATTCATTTTTTTTATAATTCAATGCGATGTGAATGTTTATTTGTTATAGTGCCTTTGGCACCTAATATTCATAATCATGGAGAGGTAGGTGGTGATTGAGAGCAAAGATAGTTTTTCGATAGAACCCTCTTCCACATAAATGTTTATGAAAATCTTGAGTAACACTTGCTGCATTGACTCCAATGCTGCACTGACGATCAGTGCAATGGATAGGAAATAAATATATATATATATATATATATATATATATATATATATATATATATATATTCAGATGGGCCTGGAGGTGTCCTACGGATCCCTACAGGCTGATCTCCGATTCGAACGACCCAAAAAAATCTAAAAATATCAGAAATTATTCGGCTCGGTCTATTGGAGGCATCCTTTACTATTCATTGAGGTTGGATGTTTTATTTTTCAGATTTTTTTGAATCGTCCGATCAGAGATCGGCCTGTACAAATGTGTAGAACACCTCGAGGCTCACCTAAAAAGTCATAAAATAAAATAAAAAAATCCACTGCATTGACCCTCAGTGCCGCACTAGGGTCAGGGCAACAAGTGGTAATCCCAGCCAATACCAAAATAAATGGACAGCTTAAACATTACCCTGTACATTTTATCAGCCCAAAGGACACGCTAGTGCCAGAAGAATTCTGCGTCAAGCAGGTCCCCACAGCAGTGGCTATACATTTTATTCAGATCTCTAACTTAGGTAAATATGCAGCTTCATAATCATATATTCCTACTAAATGAAAACATAATCTTCAACAACCAGAATGAAAAAATCATTATGCTCCCACGTTCCATTCTGTGACCATCGAATTAAATCCGACCGCCTGCTGCTTGCTGTTATCAGGAAATTTCTTGTTAGAAACATTGACCTTCAAATCTTAGTCTAACGATACAAAAATAAAATAAATCACCGTCATGCCTTTCCTACGCACCTTTGGGGCCCAAAACATACAAAGGTGACAGGGTTTTGTGGAGGGGAGATATAAATAAAAGAACTTTTAATAATCCGTACAATCAAAAGATTAAATGGCATTTCCCACGCATTTCGCCGTTTTTATTGGGTAAAAATAGTTACACCGCCGATGGTTTTACATTGTCTGATCGAACAGTCAAAGAAAAAAAAAGTTTTTTGAAAAAAAAAAAAAAAAAGTCAACCAAACATGCCTCACCTGTTTTACAGCCTCGGATAATCCAATAAAATCTCAAAAAAAAATCAAAAACCATTATTAGGCTCAACTTATTATGGACATCTTTTACCATTCTTTAGGATTCAATTTTAGATTTTTTTGAAATTCTTTAAACCATACAGGCATATAAGTGGTATTGGAGCGACCTTGAAAAAAAATGCAAGAAAAAAATAAAAGCAGCACCTGACGGTGCAGCAAGTTCTATTCATTTGTTTCTAACACCCTGGGGCGTTGATCTAAAGTTTTGAATCACAAGGTCGCATTAATTGCCCCTGATATGTGGCATTCATGCGCGTATATCTCCAATTTTTTCCTACATCATTCAAACTGAAATATTAAACGGATAAAAAGAACATGAAATGCTTGTAAGAGCACTTTCTTAATGAGATAGTTCAATATCAACGAAATGAAAATAAAAATGGAATCCAGTCTATACTTGGAATTTTATCAGGTATCTTCAGTTTCCCTTCACTGGACAGCACCATTCTATGAAACTGTCCTTTGATTTGTCCTTCGCCTACGTGCTTCACAACCACCATAATTTTGCACCCATAGCTTCACACTCCCATATGGTGGTCTCCACAAAAATTATGTGGCATAAAGAGCAAAAAGCTACATGGTGCAAAGGGAATTACTCGTCTGATTTCAAAACTACAGCTTCCCGTAAGATTAAAATGCGAAACCGTGAACTCCATAATTATGACTCCAATTCTGACATCATCCCCCACAATAACCATCAAAGTGTGCTTCTTATCCCAATAACTTCTTGCAGTCTATGTTTAGAAAAGAAGCAGCTTCTGTTCCTTGCATAATTACAAAATCCTACCTGCCACAAACTTGTCAACCTTCACCTTCCCTCAGGCAGCAGAATGACATCACAGTTTCTTCATCAATTTAGAAAAACATCTCTGCCAGCGGGGATAATAGGTGCATGTGCGGTGTTTGATCCTCTGGCAAGAGTGCTGTCACCCAAAAATTTGTGAAAAATAGACCAGAAAATATTCAGAACAAAAAACTCACTCAGGGCTCACCTTTCAAATCTTGATCTTTGGAGAAGGCCTATAATGCCTCTGTTTCAAGTGACCACTGCCGATGTCTTACAGATTGGACACAGATTCTTATGCATTAACCACTGTTTAATGCAATCACTGTGAAAATCATGCCCACAGTCCAATGTGCCAAGATCTTCACCATCAATGTACTCTTCCTGACAAAATGCATGTGCAGTTATTAACGACTGTCAGCTTTCACCAAACAAAGGACTAGAACGTTTCAGTTAGTTACCTGGCAAATAGAGCATGGTTCAGCTTCACTAGATGGTGTTACTGTCATAGACAAATACTTCCGCTGCTTCAAATGCTTTAGAATTGTCTCCTCGCTCAACCCAGTGCTTACATTTCCTATCTGTTCTTCTAAAGCCAACAGTTCCTGCAAGATGCGATAATCGCATTTAGGTAAAAACTTATTTGGGCTGCAGAATCAAATGCCTGAGCATGCTTTTACCTCATAAGACATGTTGTCTACGTCAAGCCGCATGTCTCTATGCCTATCATGCAAGTCCGCAACCCCATAGAAGACAGACTGGTCAAGAATCAAAACATCCTGTCCAGTTAGCATTATAGCAAGTCAAAACTCTGTAAAACAAGAGATGTTCAGGATATTTTGTGACCGACACATTACTTCCTAAGAATATTGTTTGCCTTTTGGGTGAAGGGGGCAGTGATAAATAAGATAAGAATGGAAGGGGTAAAAAAATTAAGAGACAAAAAGCACAATGCAATCAGCCTATGGAAACAAGAAAGGCTCACAATGGCCAGAGAAACGGCCATCCTATGCGCAGTGTAGAGGAAGTGTGGACATCAGGTTGTATGTACGAAAAGTGAAGATACAAAATTTAAAAAGTAAGTAGGACATTTTGAACAAAAAACAGCTTAAATCAAAATCTGTTTATATGAACTCACCTCAAATCTTATATTTTCACCCCTAAGCATGAGATCCAAGGCATTGCGAATATGCTACAGGAAACCAAAAAAAATGAGTGCTAATGTAAAAACTTGTCCAAATGAAATACTATTTCTTCCATAATCAAAAAGTAGGCAACAAATGGCCCATTCACATGACTATAAAAAAATACAGGATTTGACACAACTGTAAGCAGGTCTAAAAGGAATAAGTTTGCAATTAAGTGAACCTCAAGTGAAACATATTGGCTTTTGGAAGCTCATTTATCATGGATACTAGAATTATGGGCTTAGAATCCTTGATTCAATAGTAACTCAGAAGTTGTAAGATGTAACAGCAGACAACAAGAAGACTAAAACATAACACAGAAATTGAAATCGGCTTTACCAACAACAAGGAACCCATTCCTTTTATTTTTCCAGTCTATATGTTGCACAAATTGAAAAGCCTCTATACGGCAAAAAGTACCCTGCTCGCATTTTACAAGCTAAGTGTAGGGCTCTCTCACACCCTTTAGAAATGCATCTGCTCAAAATAATAGCCACTCCAGAATAGAACAATAGGTTTCCCAAAGTAAGAAAGGTACCATGTTCATGAACTATGAATTCAACTTACAAAAAGCTGAGACTAACCTCTGCATAGTTGGTGAACTCAGCTTACTGCTCTAGCAAAGAATAATATCCCAAGTGATGCAGCCAAATAGCGACATAATTGCAAATAGACAATACTCGTAAGCTCGCTTCTAAACCATGGGAAAGTGGCTTAGGTGAAAAAAGTCTACAAAATAGATCCATGCATGATTTGTACCAAGGAAGGAAGAATTGGGGATCGGGCATGGATCGGCCAGGTCCAAACCAATAGGATCAGCCGATCTGATCTGATCCTGGCCGATCACGGGTCAATCCTGACCGATCCCCCATGTCTTTTTTAATTATTTAGGAAAATAATTGGTCTGATCCCAGTCCGATCTGGTCCGATCCTGGACCAATCCCGGCTGATCCAGACTGATGTTGTCCGATCCCGGCCAATCCTGACCGATCCTGGCCCAGACTGGTGGATCGGAGATTGGGATCCTATGTAGTCAGAGGCGAGAGGTGACTGAGGCGACCAGGGCGTCGCCTCAGCCTCAAACGCCTAGGCGATGGCCTAGGCGTTTGAGGCGACATTTTAAAAATATATATTTATAATTTACTTATTATACAAAATGTCAAAAACACAAATATAATCATACATAATGACATATTCATTCACTCAATTATCAAATATAACCAAATAATTTCAAATCAAACTAATTGAAATAAATTTTAATCATTCAAAGATGCAATCAACAAATTCATAGACATTTTGCTACTAAATAAATCCACCATAATGAAAATTTATCAACGAAATACTAAGCAAACACAATATAATTGTACAAATGTAAGGTAAATAAGTGAGACAAACAGAGAGTGAGGGTCGGGCAGACATACAAAGTGAGGCAGACAGAGAGTAAGGAGACTGAGAGTTTGAGAGTGAGGCAAACAGAGAGTGAGACAGACAAAGAGTGAGGGTCGAACAGACATAGAGAGTGAGGCAGGCAGAGAGAGTGAGGAGACTGAGAGTCTGAGAGTGAGAGAGATAGACAGACAAAGCCCGAGAGATTGAGAGAGAGTGAGGCAGACAGAGAGAGTGTGCATGAGACAGAGTGCGTGAAAGAGTAAGAGTGAGAGTGTGCGTGAGAGAGAGAGAGTGAGAGTGAGATAGTGTGCATTAGAGAGAGAGAGAGAGAGAGAGCAAGAGAGAGTGAGAGTGAGACAGTGTGCATGAGAGAGAGAGAGAGAGTGAGACAGAGAGAGCAAGAGAGAGGCAGAGAGAGTGAGATAGTAATACAGTGTGCGTGAGAGAGAGAGACCAAGAGAGAGTGAGATTGAGACAGAGTGTGCATGAGAGAGAGAGAGAGAGAGGCAGAGAGTGTGAGACAATGAGAGAGAGAGAGACCGAATGTGCATGAGGCTGAGAGAGGGCTTACCTACCGCCACCGTCGTCGGAGAAGTCGCCCGCTGCCGCCGGAGATGGCTTCCCGCCGCTAGAGCTTCCGTCGTCGCCGGAGAAGTCCACTGCGCTCGAGAGAAGGGTCTCGGGATGAAAAGGTTAGGGCAATCTATGAAGGTCGTGGAGGAAGGAGGGTTAATAAGGCGGACCGATACCTATTGGGCCGGTTTAAGCCCGAAACGAACCGGACGGTTTGGGTTTTGTGGGCTTGCTGAGGCGCCGAAGGCGGACGAGGTGTGCCTAGGCGAACGCCTGGGCGAACGAGGCGGTTCCCGCGATCGCCTAGGCGAAAAGCGAGAACGCGAGGCGCCATACTAGCGCCTCGCCTCGCCTCGTCGCCTAGGCGTTCGCCTCGGGTGCCTTTGATAACACAGTTGGGATCGGACTGATTCGGATTAAAACCAATCGGCCGTGCCGATGCTGCCTTCCATGGTTTGTACATCTTGCTTCTCAACCATGGGAAAGTGACTCAAGTGAAAAAAAAAAAAAAAAACAATAAATACAAAATAGAGGCAAGATTTGCATATCACGTTATTGTGATATGTCTCCCATTCAATAAGGTGTGATCAAATTCAAGTAGAGGATGGTAAAAGAACTCATGGAAGGTCTAAAATAAGATGGTTGGACAAAAAAGAAGGGTTTCACCTTCCTAGGTTTAAACTACAGATATGGCATTGAATTGATTAGGATGGCAAGACGAGAGTTATGTAGTCAACCCCAACTAAATGGGATAAGGCTCTAATGATGATGATGATGGTAAGGACGACCTAGACTTCCTGAGTTTCACTACAATTATGATGCTGAATAGATTAAAGTGGTAGGACACGAGTGACAAAATGAAGTAAATGGATAAGGCAATGCTGATAATGATTCATAAGTGAAGAGAATGGCACAATTTAGGACCTTGTTACAAATGAGGCATCTGGCCAAAAAATAAGATAGTAAAAAGAGTGAATGACTAATGAGATGTTACTTTTTCTCTTTGTTCATTAACATAGAGTAAATGATATGTTATCAAAGGCGACCGAGGAGGCGAAGCAAGGTGCCCACAAGCCACCTCACTGTGGCCCTTGTCGCCTAGGCGATTGCAGGAATTGCCTCAAACATGGAGGCGAGTGGCCCACCATGCTTTACTCGCCTAGAGCACCTCAAGGTCTCCCCTGCACCTTACCCATTTAATCCTGCCCAATTCACCGGCCCAATATTTGTCACCTAGGCGATCGCTAGAATCACCTCAAACATGCAAGCGAGTGCCTCAAAGCACTTTAGTAGCCCAGACCGCCTCAAGGTTCCCCTGCACCTAGGCCCAACTCACCAGCCCAATATCTGACACTATAAGCCTCACGTCCATCCAAAAACCTAGTGCATTTGGTCTCCGCCCTGTGCTCCTCTTGCCCTAATCCTGTTAGTGTCTTCGGTGGCAGCAGTGAGGCTTCTCCAGCTCCAATGACAACAGCAATCCTTCTCCAGCTAGGGTGACCAGCTCTGGTGATAGCAGTGCATCTTCGACAACTCCGATAGCTCGTTCTCTCTCTCTCTCTCCATTGGATAGGCCCGTGCTTTTACATACCTGAATTTTTTTAGTTTTTTAATAAAATGTCGCCTCAAATGCCTAGTACATCACCTACACATTTGAGGTTAGGGCAGGTCACTTTACGCCGATGACTAGAGTAAGTGCAACACGGTTTCTTTCATCACAAACTTGACCAGAGGCTATAGAAAAGGTGGTGCTCAAGACAGGAAAGGTGATGGGTTAGTCTTGGAGGCCGAAGGCACCTGGGGTGGGCTTTGAGGAGTCAGGGTTAGCGATGTGGCTATCGGGTGAGAGTCCACTGGGTAAGGAAGATACACAATCAGATGTTAATGAGCTATTAAATGTTTATTATCCAAAACAGTTCCTTATCAAAATATAATAGGAGAAACATTGTTTGATTAATCCATTTGACAGGATGGTGCAAGTTTTTATTCAATTTCTGAGTTTACAGAATGAAAGGCCCCATTGACAGTGTTAATGAAAGATAGCACTATGCTTAAATGATGTGTTA
The DNA here is from genome assembly GCA_030544215.1 of Zantedeschia hybrid cultivar. NCBI lineage: Eukaryota > Viridiplantae > Streptophyta > Magnoliopsida > Alismatales > Araceae > Zantedeschia > Zantedeschia hybrid cultivar. Next base: position 3,310,416 of record JARZZO010000013.1, on the reverse strand, counting down.
TTGTGGCATGTGAAATTATCCATGGAAAGTTTCTTGGGTTTGAGATTAGTCGGTTTATTATATTTTATGCCAATCAGATCCCTAAAAGTGTTCATACTCATCATACAAAATGCTTGCATTCTTATCTGTTCAATGTGTGCTTGAATTTAAACTTTGCTTCATGTCCTTACTATATTCCAACACTTCTTGATGTGAATGTCAAAATTACTATATTCCAATACTTTTTAATGTGAATGTCCAAGTAGTTCAAAAAGGATATTCTACATAGATCACATGAATATTTTAGTTACACATAGAGTGGAAAGCTCATAACTGATCCTCAGGGAAGCAGAGGACCTGCAAACTCAGATAACCCGATCTGCTACACAGACAATCAGATTTGGATGTTGGAAACTAATCAAGTCATCCAAGATCAAAGATGGATTTATGATGAAGTATCAAAATAGACAAAGGAAACAGGTATATAAAAAACTAATGAAGGACAGGTTGTAATTAATCTTTCTAATCCTAGAATCAAGCATCCCTAAGTTTGAAAATGACCACTGAGTTTTACTAACAAGTTACATGTAAGATGAGGATGCTCTCAAGCCCTACAAATTTCTTTGCATTTCCAGAGGGGATCAAACAAAAGTTGGCTGCAAGGAAGGTAGAATCAGATCGACTGTCAGGATTGGGCCAATTCCGATCCAGATCTGATTGGGGATTGGATTGGAATTGGACAAGAATCGGCTAAATAATGTTAAAAAATATTTTAAAATTTATGGAAATCATAAAAAACAAATGACTAAATTTGCTTTCAAGAAACATCATATCTTCATTGGAAGACATATTCATGAAGCCTATGGCCCAATTTTTTAGGTAGTGCAACGCTGGGAAGAATAAAAAATTAACCTCCCTAGAATTGGATTGGAAATGCTTCCATTCTTGTCCAGATCGGAATCGCCCATTTCTGCATACAATGGTTGGCTGGTTCATTCTATTTTTTTTTCCATTTTGAACCGAAAGTCTCCCCTGGCTTGACTGAGACTGGGACAGATCAACAAATCCTGGCTTGACCAAGACTCAGGATTGGGCCAATCCCGATCCAGATCCGATTGGGGATTGGATTGGAATTGGACAAGAATCGGCTTAATAATGTTAAAAAATATTTTAAAATTTATGGAAATCATAAAAAAACAAATGACTAAATTTGCCTTCAAGAGACATCATATCTTCATTGGAACACATATTCATGAAGCCTACGGCCCAATTTTTTAGGTAGTGCAACGCTGGGAAGAATAACAAAATAGGAATTGTTTTCCTCCCTAGAATTGGATTGGAAATCTCCATTCTTGTCCAGATCGGGATCGCCCATTTCTGCATACAATGGTTGGCCGGTTCATTATATTTTTTTCCATTTTGAACCGAAAGTCTCCCCTGGCTTGACTGAGACTGGGACAGATCAACAAATCCTGGCTTGACCAAGACTCTGTGCATTAACCCTCCCTCCCTGGGTTTGACCAAGGCTGGGACAGAGCAGCCAATCCTGGCTTGACCAAGACTGCTTTTTATCAGGTGTGCGGCCAAAGATGAGCACATAAACAAAGTCTTTGATAGGGTATCAGAAGTATGTTACATATTTCATAGTAAAATGAAATCAAAATTGAGTTCCAGACAATTCCAACTCCCTTTAGAGTCAATAGCTGGGTAAGCAGAGATTCAAGAATTGTGTTAGACCAGGTCAGATCTACCAATCCAATTGGACTTTTCAGCCATCTGGCCCTGTTCTGGCCCTCTGTTACCCAGTCCATGGCCCAGATCATCCTGCCTTGACCAATTGGTACAAATCAGTCAATCCAGGGCTCAATCAGGCTCAATTGACCACATCCGAACCTATCCTAACAGGTCCATTGTGGGAACCAACAATATTCCCTGAATTCAATTGCACACCTGCCCCCTCATTTGATTTGAAGACCCTAACCATTGCCCGTTCCCCCAATTACATTACCCAACAAGATCCTAACGCTCCGTTGCTTTGAAAATTGTACCCTTGCCCCCACCATTCACTAAATAAATAAAAAAACTTAATTTGATTAATCCCCTTTCCTCATTGCTTTAAAGACCTTACTCATTAGTCCCTCCCTCTACCATCTTATTTTTGGCTTCCCTGAATTTGATCACACCTTACTGGCACCAGAGTAGGATGGTGGTGCACATGACCAAACCATCTAAACCTACTTTCCCTGAGCTACACAAATTGGAGCTACACCAAGTGATGGGGGTCAGCGAAGGAGGAAGGGGTTGGAGAGACTATAGGTGTTGCACCGACAGTGGGAAGGCCTCCAACATCACACCGGTGGCTAGGGCGTCACACCCAGCGTCGTCTCAGGGCAGATTTGAGATCGTAGCAAGGCAGATTCGACATCATCGCAGGTCATCCTCTCCGTCCCCGAGAAGAACACATGAACGTATCCAAAATTCATGCAAATAATCATTCATTAACTAAAAAAGAGTGTTACATGACTATTTAAAGAGAAAGCAAACCCTAATGACTCCCTAAACTTTACTCAGGACCAAAATACCCCTACTATGAAAAAAATAGTATGAACATCGCACAGAAAATTCTTGAAAAATAGAAAAAGACCTAAATGAACACCAAATGAGCTGAACAAAATATCTACATACTCGTCTAACAATAAGCTACGCATCAGACAAGTTCTGTTGAGTTTTCAAGCCACAATGAAGTCAAAATGACTCTTTGACGGCAGTAGACGAACTCCATCATGTGTAACGCAGTGGTGCCTTGGTCTTGGATTTCCATTATTCTCCTCCGGTTCGAAAAAATTGTAACAGATGAGAACAACACTGCAAATCTAGAACTAATAACTACATCAGAGTACGTAGAGTACTACTTTGCATGATCAGCAAATATGCACCACACTAAATCGAAAACAACCGGTCCAGTGGCAAGATTCTTGTATGTAAGGATGGTAGTTGAACTTGCTTATTAATCGGCTCTACAAATAAAACATCCTCCAACAAATGAAGATTGGCCGCCTCCATGACAAGTTGATACCAAGTAAGTGGGTCAGGTGAAGGTAGAGAGGCTACTACAACTGATGTGACAAGGGGTACATCAAGGTCTGACCCTATAGAGGATAAGGATAGAGATAGTGACGATGCACTACTGATAGTGTCCAAAGCACCTGAATATGCTGGGATGGCCGAGTCAACCTCGACCTTGCTTGAATCTTCAGGCTGGGACTTTGTCACACTTGAAGGGTGCTTGATAAGAAACCTTACCTTCCAATTGAGGCGATTGGAGGATGCACCTCAGTCGTTCATGATCCATAGTGGCTCGTCATTCTTCCATCTAATCTCTGCCAACTCTGATGTACCGCGTTGCTTGGGAAGAATGGTACACCATGCTCCATTAAAGTGAGAAACACCTTGGAAAGGCCCATAGAATTCCACAAATGCTCGGTCACCATCTAGTACATTTCTCTGGCCTTGGAGAGTAAATTGACAAGTGTCTGTGAAATAAAATTCTCATTTTATCCACTATTAAACACAACAGCAACACGTGCCTTGTTGGGCAACATGATCCCAATGTCGAAGACTAAGGAAGTCATGCCTACGGATGATGCAGGAACGTCGACAGCACTACCCATGGACGAAGAACACAAGCAACGACGCATATAGGTCACCGACGACAGACAAACGATGCAATGTTATCCACAAGTGATAGACACAAGCAGCGACAGGGACAGTCGTCATCGGTGCACGGACGCTACACCAGTGACAGGAACAATGCCCTAGCAAGAACAACAACAATTGACAACAGGTCGACAAAGAAGCAACGCGTTGATGGCACACTAGCCGCACGAACAATGTGCAAAACATTGTGAAACGACACGAACAAGGCCGCTACAATGTGTGTGCTATAGTACCACAATATTGTTTACGTGCACTGTTCACCATGACAGTACCGAGTAAATTTGATGGGGGATAGCGAAGGAGAAGGGGGTTAGAGAAACTACTGGCGTCGCACTGACAATAGGGAGACCTCCAGCATCATATTGGCTGCTAGGGCATCACACCCGACCCCGTCGCAGGGCAAATTCAACCCCGTCGCAGGGTCCTTTTCTCGGTCGCAGAGAGGAACACAAGAAAATATCCAAAATTCGTGCAAATAATCATCCATTAATTGAAAAAAAGTGTTACAGGTCTATTTAAAGAGAAAGCAAACCCTAATAACTCCCTAAACTTTACTCTGAACCAAAATACCGCTAACACAAAAAAAAGTGCGAAAACCGCACAAAATTTTTCTAAAAAATAGAAAAAGACCTAAATGAGTCTCAAATGGACTGAACAAAATATCTATGGACCCATCTAACAATAAGCTACGCATCAGACACGCTCTGTTGAGTTTTCGAGCCACAATGAAGTCAAGAACATCTCTCTGATGGTAGTAGACACACTCCATCTTGCGTAACACAGTGGGGCATTGGTCTTAGATTCCCATCACCAAGTCTCCACCTATATTTTCATTACATCCATCTCAACATCCTTACTATAAAAATGAAAAATAGGTGAATTATGGCACAATTCCAGAAACTATGTTGACATACTTAATGTAACTTTCATTTTAATAGAATATTATTAGACTGAATGTCGCCTTTTTTTATTATGTTTCAGGTATCACTATTTTTAGCTGTAAGTTAACTACATGGATATTTCAGTGAGGAGACACATAGCAAGAGACAATTTACTTGTAGATATAAAGCGATGTTATAATCAAAAGCCAAATGAACTACCTTTAACAAAAAAAAAAAATAACATTTTAGGAATTATCTTTATTGCATGGACGAAGAACACAGACAGGGAGATCCAATTTCTCCACTTATATTTCTCATAGTTGGTCACATTGAGCTCTCTCTGGGAGGTAGCAGTTGGTCAAGATTTGATTGATGGTTTCTGGATTGAAAGGAATGGAATGCAGCTTTCACTTGCAGTTCGCAGACGACACTATTATTTTCTTCAGGTCTGGAAGTCATGCTTGGTAATATGAAGAAGCTATTAATGTTAAGAGAGGCAGTTACAGGGCTGAAAATTAACTTTCATAAGTCTGAGATGATGGGTATAAATTTAACTATGGAAAGGGTTATGGAGAAGGCTTGGATTCTGAATTGCACTTCATCCGAATTTCCAATCAGATATTTAGGCTTGCCTCTTACCAATGGGCCAGTTAGAGTGAGTGAGTGGAATGAGCTTATTAAGAAATTTGAAAACAGATTGGAAGGTTGGAAATCAAAGCTTCTTTCAGATGGGGATAGATGGATTTTATCAAAGACGGTGCTGTCATCCATGGCCAATTACCATCTCTCCATACTCAAAATTCCAAAGACAGTGGTTAAAGTTATTGAGTCTCTTAGAAGTTCTTTCTTCTGGGCAAGTGGTAAGAGAGAGAGAGAGAGGAAAGGTCTTCATCTAGTGGAGTGGGACAAAGTTTGTAAAAGCAAAGAGCAAGGTGGAGCTGGTTTGGTCAAATTGGAGGTTTTCAATAATGCCATGTTGGCTAAATGGATTTGGAGATTGGGTGAGAATGAAAATCCATTTTGGGTTATAATAATCAAGGAGAAGTATTACCTTAACTCATCAAGATGGTGTTTGTTGCCACCAAGGAGTTCTAATGTGTTGCCAATATGGAAGCGTATTGTCAAGAGTCTGGATCTTATCACCCCAGCAGTTACTTATGAGGTAGGCAATGGAAAAGTGATTACATTTTGGGAAGATGGTGTTCAGATTTGCCCTTTGCAGTACAATTTAGCAATTTGTATCATATAGCAGTGGATAAGGAGAAGACTGTAGCTGAGTTGTATTCAGATAAAAGCTTCAAGTGGAATTTAATTTTCAGGAGGGATCTTACCGAAACTGAAATACACGACTTCCCGTCTTTAATGAGAATTATCAATGAAGCCAAGCTGAACACGAACCAGGAAGATAGAAGGAGCTGGAGTTGGAATAGTAGAGGGATATTTTCAGTGAATATTCTTACAAAGTTGTTACAAGATGGTGGAATAAGGTAGCTTGGTGTAAGCTATGACCCATCAAGATCATGTGGAAATTATTGTTGAAAAGACTTCCAACGAGTGATAGAATCAAGAAGATCTTCAACATTCAAAATTCCAAATGCATCTTATGTGGAATATTTGAAGAATCAGCAGATCATCGCTTTTGCAACTGTGGAATAATCAATGTGATATGGAGGTCCTAGCATACTTCTCAAGGTTCATGGGGTACAGCCTCACAATGTGTTCAATTTGATAAACTGGTGGCATAATTACAACCCTAATCATACCCATTCTCAGCCTTGGACGTTGTTCTTGCCTGCAATGCTATGGCCATCTGGAATGAAAGGAACAAAAGAATATTCAGAGAAGAGTTCAGTAATGCATCTGATATCATCCAAAGAGCAGTCAGTTGGGTCAATGATTGGGGGGCTGTTGTTGGTATCATTGACATTAATAATCCTTCTTCTATTATCATCAACGCCAGTCAGTGGAGGGTTTTGTTTATTTGAAAGGACTTTCTGAGAGTCCTATGTTTTAAGAACAGGGTCTTTTGCTTTTTATTATCTCGATAAAAAGTTTTTCTTCTTTGTGGGTTACAGCTTTTGTAGTAGGGTCGGCTTGTTGCCCGCCATGCTATGTATTTCTATGCTTCTTTAATGAAATGTGACTTTTGCTTTATGGTACGTTGCATGACATGAGATACTAACACTGGCTTTGATGCATTTTATACAAAGATGAGTACATGTCTTACCAAAAACTTTTCTCTTTCCCTCCTCACATCAGGCCTTTTTCTTTAGGGTCGTCACTTCATCTCATGTTTAGTTGTGTAACCATGAACATAGTTTTCTACCTGCCAACTGGTCCCACAGCACAAACATTTGATGGAACAGCCTCCAGTCCAACAGATATCCTGGAAGTACGTGTTTGGCACCACCTTGCAGAGTGTTGATGTCAAGCATGGAGCTAGTTGGGAAACTCCATGGCGTGATGCATATGATGACAAGGCTTCTCCACTTCATGCATAAGTGGCTTGTTGCATCGTTAAGAACCAAGACATGTGATCTAGTCTTTATCTCATAGTTCCTTCATTTATAGGTTTTAATTGTCAACAGACCTACTGTAGTTTGTTCTGGTTGTACAACAGCCCACCTGATATCATTTTCCAGTATTAACCAACTTATATAACATATTGACACCCTGATCCATGCACAGATGTACAAGCCTCCCCCAGCCTACTTAAACACACAAGAATACACAGCCATATGCATGTGGACAAACAAATGCATCATGCATGCATAGCCCACAGCTGCTATAAAACACCCTCCAAAGTATGAAATAAGAAACATTTTTGCAAAATGAATCATATTGATTTCAAAAAAGACTAGGAAATGCCCATAAGGTGTGGGAGGAATTCTTTGAAAGAAACCTCAAGAAAAGGAAAAAGGGATAAAACTCAAGAAAAAGAACATTATTTTGCTTACCTTTGTTGCTGATGCCTTTTTTTTTGGAAAGTGGACGGTACCACATAATTGTATTAATAAAAAGAAAGGTTTACAAAAGTATACATTTGTAGCGCTCTCAAAAAAGCCAAATAGTTGGGCAGAAAACGAAAACACCCAGGAGGTGTTTCACTCAAGACTCCCCTAAGAACACAAAAAAAGACTAAGCATCACTATGATATTTACAAAAAATGCACCCCCATTCCCTCACCGCTATTGCATACAAAGTGAACCACTCTATCTGAGGCCCAAGCTTCATTCTTGAAGATCCTTTTATTCCGTTCCCCTCAAACAGCCCAAATGGTGGGATGAAGAATCAGTCATAAAATGGTGCAATCGGCCTTGGGGGCCACGAGAAGAGGCCATTACCACAAGAGAAAGTCCACAGAAGGTGCCTGCTGAACCGATTGTTGCAGCTTAAGACGAATGGTCTGCCAAACATCAACTAAAAAGGCACAACAAACAAAGAGGTGATCCAAAGATTCATTCTCTTCCATACATAGACAACACAGAGAAGGCACATGTCATCCAAACCGAATCAGCCTGTCACTGGTAGGCAGTCTCCCATTAGAAACTCTCCACATCAAAATCTTGACCTTTAGGGGAGTCTTAGAAGCCCAAATATGCTGGAGAAAAGGAGTCCTAAGTCCCCCATCCATGATGACCTAGCAAGCCGATCTCAGAGAGAAGGATCTATGTGACTCCATGTCCATACCCAAGAATCCCGGATAGAAGTATCCAAAATGAAGTCCTCCAAAAGCTGCCAAAGGCAAACCAAATTCTGAATCTCTTCCTCTCTGAGGTTCTGCCTGAAGCAAGGAGTCCCAACCCCTGTACTCAGGGTGCTCTGATTTGCCAAAACGAGCCACCAAAACAAGGGATCAAAGGAGATGTCAAAAAGCTTAGGAAATAACCAAGAGAGTGGCTGAGCCCCGCACCACTTGCCAGTCCAAAAAGATATTTTTTGCCATTACACAAGGAAAATTTGGGTTGCTGCCCCTAAGATATCCACCACCTGAAGAATGTCTCACCAAACATAAGAAACATTAGAATCCACCTGTAGAGTGACATCCTACACCCTGCTGCTATAGTAGTACTCTTTTCGCATTAAGCCACAAGCCTAAGGATGTAGTACCAAGCTTTCATAAACATTTGGTCAACAAGGCCAAATTGAAATCCCAAAGATCCTTAATACCTAGGCCCCCAATCTCTATACTCCAAACCTCCTTTCTTGGACTCTTTAACACAGCCACTCTAGAAGAATCTACATCCAATAGCTTCAAGTTGTTTGGCCACAAAGAGAGGAATTCTGAAAATAGACAAGAAATAAATAGGAAGGCTATCCAAAAGAACCTTACATAGAACCAATATGCCCCCATAGGAGAGAAGTTTGCCCTTCTAACTAGAAAGTAGAGAATGGAATTTCTATAAAATAGGCTGCCCATCACAGCATCTCAAGGTTCCCGATGATAGGGAAAGTCCCAAATATCACAGTAGAAACGAGCCAATCTTGCACCCAAAGATGAGAGATGCTTTGTCCATCTCTCTGTTACACATGTTGATGTCAATGACCATACTTTTTCTGAAAATTTCACCCTCAACCATGGTTTGCCGTATCATACCAGATCGTGCCGACTTGTATGAGTCAATTCGCATCTGGGCGAGTCTGATCCACTGGCACACTGTGAGTCGGACCGGATCGTGCAAACTCATACATGGATAATGAGTTGTTTTAAATTGAGTTTTTCCCATTTAATAAGTAAAAGCATATCTTTTCATATCAATTAATAGGGTACGTGTCTCTAAAATGTGGCTTAAACTCATTACTTTTAACAAACTTGTTATCTTGACCCATACAATTCATGCGATTCGGACCTAGTCAGATCAATTTTGTACCATATTTGGGAAGATATGATCCAATACGGATATGCAATATGACGAACCTTGCCCTCCAATGACCTCATCCACCAACTTGTTCGAAGATATTGCTCCTCTTCCCTCGATAGAAAAAGAATGGTGCATCTGCATATTGGAGGTGGGAAATTTTCCTAGAAACATCTCCTACCTAGAATCCGATAATCAATCTAGGTTCCTTTATGCTCATCCACATTCTACTAAGCATATTGGCAACAATAACAAATAATAGTGGAGATAAAGGATTGCCTTGATGAAGTCCTCTCTCACTATGAAAGTGCCAAATAAGTACCCCATTGATAAGGATGGCAAAGGATGCCAAGTAGACACACTCTTTAATCCACCAAACCCACTTTTCACCAAAGCCCATCTTGTTGAGATATCAACAAGACAAGTCCAATTAACCCTATCATATGCTTTTTCAAAATCAAATTGAAGAACCACCACCCTCCTTCTCTAATGTTTCATGGCATGTAAGCACTCATGAGCCACAATGAAGGGTTCATGAATATGCCTGCCTTTGATGAAAGCACTTTGATTGATAGTGATCAACCTATCCAAAACATTTTCTAATCTAGAAGCCATCATCTTAGAGATAATCTTATAGATCCTATTGAGGAGACTAATAGGCCTATAATCCGCCAACGATTCAGTCCCTTCTTTCTTAGGGATCAAAATAATGAAGGTTTTATTGGCAACTCAAAGATGGACTTTCCGTTCTTGAAATTCCAACACCACCTATAGTGAAGAGTGTACTACTTCCCAACAATGTTGCAAAAATAGCAACGGGAAACCATCTGGCCCTGGGGCCTTGTCCTCAAGCTAACAAAAACAGCAGCATGAAGTTCTTGTTCCTTAAACAGGATTGGAAGTACTTCCTCTCCTCATCTAATAACTGAGGAAGAAGATCAGCATGTCCCTTCAAAAAACAAATGAGAATAAAAGGAGAGAATATGCCTATTCACTTGTTTTTTCTAAGTTAGAGTCTACCATTCAACCTTGAGACAACTTATATGATTCATTTTCCTTCCACTTGAGGCACAATCCTGTGAAAATAAGTAGTGTTCTTGTCCCCTTCTTTAATCCAACAATCCCTAGATCATTGCTTCCAATAAACATCTTCCTTTAACATGATCTCTTGGAACTGTGCCTAAGTAGCCTTCGCCGATGTCTTCCTAGAGCAAGATGTCCAAACCTTCCTCACAACATTCAAAAATCCCTCCGCCCAAATCCAGAATTTCTCCATCCGGAAAATGGGCTTCATATAAAAAGTAAAGTTGGAATTCAATAAATAGGCTTATGACCTAAAAGAGGCCTTTAAAGATAAAATGCCTTCATATGAGGAAAATGCTCTTTCCAATCAACAGAAATCAAGAACATGTCCAATCTAAAGCATATAGGATTGAGATTGGACCATGTATAAAAGGCATTGTCTATGTGAACATCGACCAACGCAACTTGATGGATAAAATCTTGGAAGTCCTCTATGACACCCCCTGAAACAGACAACTTGACCTCTCATTCAAAGAGAAAGTAGCATTGAAGACACCAGCCAAGTACCATGAACTACCAGTTAATCCATACCACTACAGAAGCTCATCCCACAACATCTTCTTCTCCTCCCTACCTTGGAGTCCATAAACCCCAATGAATTCCCATACAAATCCATCCTCCTTAAATCCAAAAGGGATGATAATAGCGGTCCTTCCCACTTGTTTGCCATGCTCCTCAAGCACAAAGTCATTCCATAAAATCATAATACCACCTGATCAGCTGATCTACCCACTGCCAAAGAAATAACCCCTCTAGATAGCCTGGATCCACCAATCTCTCTCCTCCCCTCTAACCCCTCTACCTCCCACTTTATCTCCTGGATATATATCACATCAATCTTCCATCTGCTAATGATATCCCTAACCACAGCCTTCTTCTCTCTACTCCCTAACCCCTTGATGTTCCATGAAAGGATCTTCATTGCCAAACTAAAGCTAAAGCTCCTCCCATCCCCCCCTCCCCCACCCCCTACCCCCGCCTCTACCTCTTCTTTCCCCTCCCTCCTTGTAGACTTTCCCCCTTCACTCCCCTAGCCAATCCCAATTGCCACTTGTTGGGAATCTATGTAAGATTGGGAATCCACTTTGCACAGAATTAGAGAAGAATAAGGCCCAAGGCTAATTCTAATTTGATTGGAGGAATTGGTTATTCCACGTCAAAATTGCTTATTCCTAGAATTTGATGAATAAGTAATTCCATCCTACACGCATGAATTTAGTATTCTGCCTTGGATTCCGCCCCACTATCAAAGTGAATCACTCCTTATTCTGGAATAAGCAATCCAAAATAACTAACATTGTAACCTATTCTACTATCAAAGTGGTGCTCAGTGTATGTCCTTCTCTACCCCCTCAGAAGACACCCCAATCCCATCAGCCACTTGCTTGGTTTGCTCACCCTTAAGCTTCTCCACTCTAGACAACAACTCCCTAACCTCCTATTTGTCAAAAACCCCCGTCTATTCTAGAATCCTCGCCATCCCAAACCACCTGGGTAGATGTCTCCAAGAAAACCTCAAGGTCCTCCCAGCCCACGTCCTTTCAAATACTGGCCAAAACAGAATCCCCGAGGGAAGAGGGGCTAGCAGCCCTTGCCTGATGTCCCCCCTGCTTCTGGTTGGAACATCCCCTTCCCCTAGCCCCTAGGAGGTCCCAAGGCATCTGGATACTGATCAGCGTAGGTCTTCAGAGCTTCCAACTAAATCTGCCAGCAAAGGAATCTCTATCCACGGCAACAAGGCTGATCCAGCAAGCATCGGGCAGAGTATCTATAGAGCAGACAGCCACCATCACACAGTAGAAGGCTCCTCCAAAAGCTGTAGCTGCCCTCCTTGCGCCTCGGGAGGGATGGGACCCAAAGAAGCAGCTGCTACTCCCTGAGCTTTCCAGAGTACCGTAGAGGGACAGAAATTCCCTACAGCCCCTGTAAGCGGTTTAGCAACCAACCGAACTGATCCCGTTGGACATTCGCTACAAAGAAGACAAATAGGCAAGGCCCCAAAGTGCTCCACAAGTATCTCCTCAAGTTGACCAACGCGAAGACCCTCCCATGTCACAACCATTGGGCCTGCCATGGATATTAGGTGGGAGAGACAACCCTCATCGGGTCCATGGTTGGGCCCATCGAGAACCACCACACTGAGTAAGTCACGGGTCACAAGGCTTTTACCTGACTACCAGACCCAAATAGAAGCAGACTGCATCCTAGGCCGTTGTTCCCAGCCAATTTGACCAGAGGACAAGAATCGGGTCGAATCAACGTTTCAAAATTTGAAATGGACTATGAAGGGGAGCCATGTATCCTGCCGTCCTGTTCACCTTCCACCACCCGCTTGCCCCTTATAAATCCTATTGTTTCCTCTGCAACAGGGCGGCGGCTTTGATCTCTGCAGAACTTGTATAGAGAGGAAAGGCTCCACCCTCTAGCCTCAACAACAGAGCCTTGGGAATCTCCAGCTCATTGAAGACCTAAAACGTCCCCTCCAGGACCAGCAAATCTCCACTCATGTGGAGTCAGAGAGTGGCATCCTCCCATAAGCCTACCTCCTACATCAAGGGCTGCAAACATATGATGGCCTTGGAGAGCTGGAGCTCCAAATAGGTTCCCCTTGTGAAGGTCCATTGTGTCGCCTGTAGGACAGAACCCTCTCCTGTTAAAAAGGTCCCAACAACCACTTCTGCTTCCTCCTCTGACGGGGCCAGCCCTAGGTAGTAGCAAGAACCAAAAGTCTCTAATCTCCCATCCCAAGACAGAGCCTTCCCCTTGTCCACTGCCACCTTAACCCCCCCCCCCCCGACTGTCAGCCTGGTTGCCATTGGCCTACCCGCCAGTGGAGGCAGCTGAACACAGTGGTGTAACCGCTGCAAACGCTGGCCCAGGAACTCCACTGGTGACTCCTTTCACCAACAAAACTATCAGTGGTCCCAACCTGAAAACCTTTGCAGCCCCTGACCCTTGGCAGCCACCACCTCTACAAAGGATTTCTTCCCCAAGAAATATGATCCCCAAACATGGTCGTCCCCACCACACCGGAGGCACCTACACTCCCTCGTACAATGGCCCCATTAAGGCAGTGACCACAAGGCCTAGTCCCAGACACCCAGCAACCAGAACAGACCTCCATGGGACCAGCCTGCTACCTCCCCCTCCAAACACCCCCCCCAGCGGAATCAATTGGCACCTAGGCGGCACCCCCCAAGTCACTTCCCAGACCCCCCCCCCCTCCTCCCCCCACATCGCACCCCTCAAGAGTGAGGAATGGCTCAATTAAGGTGAATCAAGAATTACAGGCATTATTGACCTTGTTGTACATGTCAGAATAAGCCCATCTGAATTGAATTTGGTAATCCCTATCCAATATGATATCAGGCTTTGGTCGTCCAATTCTGGCTAATAGTGCATGATTTTCCAAAAATCTAACAAATGGCCAGAACAGGCCCCTGAGTACCAGTCCTTAGTTAATTCTGGAGATAAACATCATATCTAGTTTGAACTAATCAGTCCCATTCTCAATCTATCCTTAAATCTGCAAACACGTTGTCAGAGGGTGGATAATTGTGGCATTGGGAATTATGCCCCTCCCAAACTGATTCAACCCAACCAGGTCATGAAGGAATCAGTGATATAATCGTGTTTTCTAAAGTAGAAGTTAGAAATGCTTGTCCAAAGCCTGACCCTCATATGGTTTAAGTTCTTTACTCCTATCCCAGATGAATTAGTGGTCTTAGTTTCAGTGATCTTTTCATAGTTCTGCAATCTCCCAGCAATGACACAAAGAGGAGCAGTTAGTATAGAAGATGCCAATCATGGCAGTATAGAAGCTGTCAATCATGGCATGCCAGCTTGTAAAGAATAACCATCATGTCAACAGGTATTAAAACCTGAACCAACCATGTAAAGGCTTTTATGGTGATGAAATGCATAGCAATGCATATAGTTCAGGAGCAAACCTCAGATATCATTCTACTTCTCCCTTCTCGGGCAGTTGCCAAAGTCCTCAACCTTAATGACGCACCTGTAACATCATTTCGCCTGTCCATCAAGAATGCTGACCTTAGGAATGGTTGTTGAGGGGCACGGACAACAGAACCAGACTGAGGGGCTGTTTCCTGTGAGGAATTAGGATGAATTGAACGCTGAGGAAGAAGATTACTGAGCTGACCAGCAGTATCAGAAATAGAATTTGGAACAGCCCTACGAACAAATTCTGATAAAGTTTGTGGATAATGGCCTGGTGGATTTTGATGAGGTAACCAGGTTGGAGCTACAGATGGATGGACACCAGGACTAGAGGAAGAACGTGAAGTAGAAGCCATACTTCCTGGGAAGCCAACATTGTCATTGGTCATACTCCAATTTGTGGGGCCTTGTGCTGCATTTCTCAACTCATCGGCAGGGAAAAAGACAGGGTGTTCTGATATGTTACTTCTGCGTGTGCTCCTTGAGCTTCCTTCCTCCCTTAAAGTGGCTGATCTCTCACTTGATATTACAGGAGAGTTTGAATAACTACCAATTCTTGAATTTGAAGCCCCATTCCATGGTAAAGGGTGCACCACTTGAGGTGCACCAGGCACAGATAGTGGATGAGACTGATTTTCAGAACTCATCCTCGGTATCATCGTTCTGGTTTCAAGAGATGGATTAACTGGAATGAGCAAAGAAGGTGGCTGGTGGGGTGAGGTACCCCAAGGACGCCTGCTGGAATTCCCTACAGCCCATAAATCAGGGGTAGATGAATCAAGTTGATGTGCAGGGTTGATTCTCAAGCGGAAATTTCTCTGTGAGCTTTCTGCACTTCCTGCCGCATTACCTGCTGCACTAACAGATGTTAAACATTCAGAGCCTGCTGCTCTTGATGCAGAATTGTATCGTGGGTTCAAATGTTCCTCCATGGAATTGACACTGGAAAGATAATCTGAAGACCTTGTTATATTTAAACTGCTAGAAGATATATTCCTTGCAGAAATATTATGCGGCAAAGTGTTTTCAGTTTGCTGAAGATAACTATGACTTCCACTTCCCGAAGACTGACCTGGAACTCCTTCAATGTTCTTTCTCTTGCCAGATAGGCGTCGACCATCCAATGAACTTCCAGGTCTATTATCAGCATCTTCAGGCACGTAACCAATACCTCCAGAAGAAGTTCCACAAGTACTAGTAGAGCCACTAGCAGAAGAAATCTGCTCAACTTCTGATACAAAAGGATTATAAAGAGGACAAATGTCTGGTTGTGAGACCAGACCATCAGTACCAGTTAACCTTGCATTGTGATCTGAATTCTGAGAAGGATGATTAGAACTGGAGCTCTGCAGAAAAATTTGCCCATCTGGAAAAGGATTGCTGTTGAGGTTTATGCCCACATTATCCAAAGAAAGCGTGTTCGCTGTCTCCAGTCTCCTTTCTTCCAAACTTGGACCAGCTCCGGTATTAACTGATGATGAAGTCCATCCATTCTCTGTCTCAATCTCATCATGATTGGTCTGATTCATCACGGGTTCACTAGAGTTGGAACCTCCCAAGTTCCACTCACTCAAGCTCCCAGTTTCATGGCTAACCACATTCCTCAAGGACATATTTTCCCGACTTGGTGATCGCAAATAATCTGGCAAGTTATGCACATCACCGGTATTTAACGCATTATTCCAATAATCTTGCTGACTAGATGCATGGTCAAGCTCGAATGCTTCAGGAAAAGGCTCAATAGTGCCCCTTTGCTCTTGCATTAAGGGCAGTATCGTTTGATTTCAAGAAGGTGCAATAAACACAAGAAGATACTGAACACAAACAGACTATTATTCTTATAAATTCCTGGCCTCAAGAATGAGAAGAAAACATCATAAGGTTCAAATACAGGAAGTTTCTCCTTTCCAAATGATTTGCTCCAAAACAAACTTAAGCAGCCTGCAAACATTAAAAAAGAAATGTAATATAAGTCAATGACCAAGAATGCTTACAACACCATAAAACAAATATGAGAACAATGCAGACAGATTCACATTAACACTACATTAGTGTCTTAAAAAATGCGATACAAGTCAATGAACAGGAATGCTTACAGCACCATGAAACAACTATGAGCAAGAATGCTGACAGATTGGCATTTACAAGTTAATTTGCTACTCTTTCAAAAACACCAAATGAGTGTCTTGAGCTTTCTTCAGAATGAGAATAGCTCAAGGAACTCATGTTGAATAATACAAACTAGGAAATTTGGTAGAAGCTCATCTTTCATTCATTAATCACTGTTTCTATAGATGCAACGCTTAATCCTAAGTTTTAAACAAGACAAGGATTTCCTAAATTGTGACTACTTCCCCGCAAATTGCATGGCTGCATATTAACCACCCAAAATGATTCAACTTGCCTTTAGACACATAATCTATATTGATCATAACAAACCATGATGCAACTAACATAGGAAATAGTCGCATAAGATAATCAACAAATGGAAGTGCCTCATGCATGAATATTCACAAACAAGACATTAATATTCAGTAAAATAATCCCCTTGCATACAAAATAGAGAGATGTGGTTTGGCACTCAATGAGTAATCTTTTCAAGGTTGGCAAGCTGAGAGTTTCCTCCCTTGTTGGAAGGTTAGTTTGAACAGCCACAGAAAATAAACACGGTGGGGGGGGGGGGGGGGGGGGGGGGGAATGCAATTATATAGCCACATGAAAGCATGCCAAATAGCCATCTCACTGTAAATGCAAGAAAATAAATATTGTGATGACATATCAAATGACATTTCTGCAAAAAAAGGAAACTAAAAGAAGGGTACTAAAATAAGTTCAGGCAAGCTCTGGAAGTTGACATTGTCATCAAGAATCACTGCACTTTTCATGCTATCTCTGGGTTCCAATGCTTCATACATACTATTAAGTCTGAGTAGGAAGCTTTTGAATGAATATAAAATGACATGACACCTTCAAGCAGACAAGACAGCCTGGTAGATCATTTCATGCAACTCCATGAAACTATGACTAACAGACTATTAGAACAGTCCTTCCACTGCTTCTAGGGAATGGGCCTAGGCCTGGCAAGGTGGAGTGCTGCTTTGGTTAAGGTCATTGGAGACATATTAACATATGGCTATTTCAGAACAACTCTAGAGTTGGGGTGGGGTTGAACTTGCAAAACACCCATCTTTCTAAATGCAGTGAGAAAAAATAGAGCAGGCAACTTAGTCCTCCTGCCAAAATGAGAGTATGTTGATCAATAAGAATTTTTGTGTTTGAAAGGAATAATCTTTGATATATGAATGACAACCAATGGACTGGAAGATTTGCACAAAAGTTTGCAAGAATCATAACATTCAAATGCGCCTCTCACAATGACAAATGCATAATTTCCTAGGACAGTGTTATATTTGCAAAAGAAGTCCATTCATTCTGTATGGACGATGTGCCAACCAATAGGTCATGCATTCATTGAATTACCTTAATATTGCACTATTGATTCAATATGATATAATGCTAATTATCATTTGTTTGAATGCCTTCAAGATTGATCTGATAATCAACCTATAAACTCAAAATGCACAAACCCTGCTAAATTATATAGCTATCATTTATTACTTTCCAATATAAAATGGAAAATTGAACGTAGAAACTTATGTTAGGACACTGAAAATGACAAAGGTAAAGCCCCAAATTGGAGGATACCCAAAAGATTCACCATCAATGCAATGGCTCCCTCTGATGGATAACTAAGATTTTTGCTTCAAAGAAACTATTTGGGGACACTAAAATGCCTAGAGAGTAGTGCCCACAAAATCCTTATGACACTGCAGCCCGTTTTTGCTTGAAGCATGGTCTAAAAGGCTGGCTGCTACACATTAATTGGTCAGAACTGGTCCATTTCGGTCAGTTTTGGGGGTTGAACCAATCAATTTCATATGAAAATAGAAAAACGATAAAACAAATGCTAAACTGGCCCCCAGAAAGAGATTTTTTTTTTTGTTATTTGTCGTTTTGATGTTTTCTAAACATTACTATTAATATAGTTAAACTGACCAGAACTGGACAATTCTCTTCTTGGAACCAAAACCGGCCATGGCTGTTTTCAGGTTGGAAACTGATTTTTTAAACCATGCCTCCAAGTCACACAAAATTAGGCAACCAAATCCAACCCCCTCCCACCATGAAAATCTTAGGAAAAAAAACAATACTACATACATCTTGAGCCCGAAGATAAACTCAAAAACTTTTGCAAAACCAAAACTGAAGCTATGCCTCACATCCATTCCTGAGTTCAACATGAAATCCATACATAACGTGTTTCCTACTACAAATTCTCTCTCCCACCTTACGGTAATCTCCTTCACCTTTAATCTCTGACATATGCAGCCAATGTTATGCCTCGAGCCCCTGAAAACAATGTTCAGCCCAACCACTGGCATGTTAACCCTATTCCGAAGATGTTTAGCCTCCTTGCCTCTTACCTTTGATGCATGGACCTACGAGCTTTGTGAAGCTTATCATCTAATCCATGTTCATACTCTTGTTTGTTCTACCTCTTGCAGAGTAACCCCTCTTCGAGAACCAGGGTTTACTGTGACAATGTCAGTTGCCATGTCCAGGGAGCAGATTAGAAACTTGTACTCCCAATGCCTCTGAGAAGGAAGCTGACAACATAGCCAAGGTCTTTGACCCCTAACGGTAGATGGATCATTTTCCTTCCTGTTGCCTGCACGATCCTTTGCAGCATCCTCGGGCAGCACTCAATCCCCACCATAGCTTACCTACACGATGCTTGATGCACAGCCTTGACTGGCTGCAAACATGCCCAGTGACATGACTACCTAGGGTCCTTATCCTGCCAGACAGTGCTGCCCAGTAGTAGAGCTGATACCTACAACCCCACTAAGAGACGGGCAATGGAAGATTGATTGACCCCACTGCCGGTGCACCATTCAATTGACAACTCCACTCCAACAGCCTCCACATAGTTCTCCAATCCAGCCCTCTTCAGTTCATTTCCTGCCTATAGAGGGGACAAAATCTTGTCATTCTCCCAAAAGATCCAATCAACACTGCAATGAGAGGAATATGAGGACAGGTCTCCCAGTTCTCAATGACTGGGCCTTTTGATTAATCCAACCAAGAAGTACACAAGACCCACAACTTACCCAAAGTTGGACATGTGGGCTTTGAATTGAATTTTGAATTCAAAAAGGGGAATTGAATGCATGTGTTCTGCCTCTGTTTGAGCCCCAAAACTGCCAGAATTCCCTGGCTACTCTTCATCCTTCCTTCCTCTCCCTGGAGACTGTCCCCAGGGTTTCAAGAAGTATCTCAGCCATAACACCTGCCAGGAACCCCCGCATTATAGCTTCTGACTAACAAGTTCTTCGCAACTTCTCCCATTCATGAACTTCCCTCTTCCTCCCATCCATCATCCAAATCTTGTAGGAGAATTCCCACAATGTCAACGCAATCTCCGCCCACAACTTCACCTCACTGTCATGGTCTCTAAAACCCTAGCTTGCAGCTGCTTGGCATCCCTCAACCCGATCGCATCCACCCAAACAGTTGGGCTACTTCTGCCTAAGGTCTGCTAACTAGTTGATCCGGATCGGATTGAATCTTCTCAGATACGGTATAATACCAATCCGACTCGGACTAACTCGCACGAGTCAAGCCAATGTGTTTGTTAAAAATAATAATAATAAATAACAAGTTTAAATTATATTTTAGACAAAAATACTCTATTAATTCATATAAAAGTGTGATTTTACTTATCAAATGAGTAAAACTCAATCTAAAACAAGTTATTATGTATGTTATGACTATATTGAGACGGTACGATTCGGTCCGACTCGGTCAGTGCCAGCAAATAGGGTCGGCCCAGATACGAGTCGACTCGTACGAGTCGGCCCGATCCTGTACGATATGGCAAACCTTGCTTTTGCCAACCTGACGTTGACTTCTCTCCATAGGAGGAGCAGAAGGCCACTGTTTTTGACCCAACCATCGTAGGTCCTTGAAGAACCCAAGCACCACTTAGGCACTTCTAGCTCATCTATCAATCAAAAGATGCCTCCTCTCTATGTTAAATCTCATGTGTCTCATGATTCCTTCTGCCATTTCCAAAGGTGGACACTTGACAAGCATCCTTCATTCTTCTAGAATGTGCTTCTACATTTTTTTATCAGGATTCTATATTTTAGATTGTTCTTTGTTTAGAACTGAAATGGCCAACAATAATGCTAATGGCTGCAAAACTTGGTGTTAACACATTATGCAATATGTTCTCCACATAGTTTTGCTCTTTAGGTGGACTCAATTTGAGACAAGACTCACAAACTTGCATCCTGAAAATGGAGAAATATTGCACCTGACCAATTGCTCAATTGAAGGGGGGTACACTCATTTCATAAACTAGGCAATAGTCACCTTCATGTCCACCCTTCCAATGGAAAAAGGAGTCATGTTTCCATTCACTTTAACAGTTATTATTTTCTGCTTTCCTTTCCATCCAACCATGCATGAAAAATAAAAAATAGCGGACACTCTGATCTCAACTTGATGATGAACAAAAATTCAATGTTATAGGCAAGATTTCCATTAAAGATACAATTAACTGAACCTATACTGCAAATTAGTTGGTAGAGTTGAACTAAACTCATCATGAAAAGAATATTTGAATTCCTGCACCGTATTCCACAAACTAATCTTTCTGTTATGACATGAGGCATGCTAGTAAAATATGAATCTACCAAACACCTCAATAGCTAGATCCATCAATTTTTAGACACCCTATAGTTTCTGGGTTAGGTAGGTAGTCTGTTAAGAGCTAAAGCTTACAACTTCATTAAGGGAACTAACGCAGAGGAAAACATATCCAGTGAAAAAAGCTTTTGATGTATAGAAGATACAAATCCTTTCTTCATACACCCCAGACCAACCAAGAGTACCAAGAGACTCTTGGAGAGTTACTACATGACAAGCTTTATGGGGAGTTCTATATCAGATTGGTGCTTATCAAATCAATCTGAACAGATCCAAAGATAGACCAGAACAATTCAAAGAAGGGGATTTAATAAAAAAAATAAAATTTGGCCCAATGGTCTGGCTAATCCCAGCCTTCCTTCCAAGCTTTAGATCAGGTAAACCAAATTCTTCTCATCCAGATCAGGTAATTATTACTTGGACCATAATCAGCTGATTATGCAAACCATGCATGAATGTTTCATTACAAGAATAGACACACTTTAACCAGTTAAACAAAAGTGAAACGGTTTATGAAGTACCTGCAAACCAGAAATACTGCAGCGCTTTTGAGAAAATGATATCTTATGCTTACAAGTAGAACAAAATAGGTACAAACTTACAAGGCAGGTCACTCGAGACCCCTATACAAAAAAGTAAACAAAAAAAGGACTCAACACCAAGATGGTGTCCCCCTCAAACCTCTGTAAAGGACTCAAAAAAGGAAGATGTATGAATGTGTGGTGTACAAAATGTAAGTCCCAACTCCCTTACTCTATCACACAAAAACCCAATCACTTTATCTGCAGATAGCACTTCCTTCTTGAAAATCTGACAATTCCTCTACCCCCAAATAGCCCATAAAGTAGCATAAAGAATCAACCACCAAATAAGACGATCACCCTTGTGAGCATCCGAAAGAGGCCAAGACTAAAGGAGGGAATCCACAGTATCCACTTGCTTGAAAGGCTGGTAAACTTTGGTGACAATGGCTCCCCAAACTTCAATCACAAAATGACAAGAGACGAGAATATGATCCAACGATTTTGCCTCCTCCCCACATAAAGAACAAGTAGGGGAAACATCACAATCAAAACGGATCGATCTATCCACAATGGGCAGTCGTCCATTAGAGATCCTCTAGATGAATGACTTAACCTTCAAAGGCAATTTTGGAGTCCAGATGTGGTGAAAGAAAGCGGCCTTTATACCCCCATCAGTAATGACCTGGTAAGCATACCCTCATCCTTAAATGATAGAGTTTTTCTGGAAGTTCACCCTCAAATCACAAATCTCATCCACCAATTCCAGAATAATTCTACTTTGAGAAGCTAATCAACATCACCTAATAGAAAAAGGATGGTGTCATCAATATACTGTAGGTGGGAGATCTTCCTGGACCCAACTCTTACCTGAAAATCAGAAATGAGTTCTGCCTCTTCACCTTTCAAACACATCCTGCTAAGAACATTAGCAACAATGACAAAATACAAAGGTAACATAGGGTCCCCTTGCCAAAGTCCTAGGCCACTATGAAAGAAAGAGGTAGGCACCCCATTAATAAGAATGGCAAAAGAGGCCGAGGGCACACATTCTCTGATCCACCCTATCTCGTTGTTGAGGATGTCAAACAGATAATTCCTATTAACTCTGTCATATGTCTTTTCAAAATCAAGCTTAAAAACCAAAACCCTCCTTCTCTGCTTCATTCTATGTAAACATTCATGAGCCACAAAAAAACCTTCATAAATGTCTTCCTTTAATAAAAGCACTCTAACTATTACTGATCAGCCTGTTCAAGACCTTCTCCAATCTGGTGGCGAGCATCTTGGAAATAATCTTGTACACCCCATTCAGAAGACCAATCAGCTTGGTAGCCCCCCCACAGATTCTGCTCCTGCTTTCTTATGAATGAGCACTATGAAAGTCTTGTGGGCACCTCTCAAATGAGCTTTTCCTTCCTGAAATTCTCACACTGCATGCAACAACGGAGGATGGACAAGGTCCCAGCATTGTTGAAAAATAGCCATGCAAAATCATCTAGCCCCAGTGTCTTGTCACCTGGCAAAACAAATACAACATCATGTATCTCCTGTTCAGAGAAAGACAAAGACAGACCTTCCTTCTCCGTCTCAAAAACCTGAGGATGTAGGTCAGAGTGAATCAACAACCTCCCATCATCCTCCTCTGTAAAAAGATGAGAATAAAAGGAGATAATATGCATGTTCACATCTGCCCTCTTAAAGATAATTTGACCCCCTACATTAAGGGACCCAACGTGATTAATTCTTCTCCTTCCAAAAGCAACTCTGTGGAAATAAATAGTATTACTATCACCTTCCTTAGTCCATCTCTCTCTAGACCTCTGTTTCTTAGACTTCCTCTTTCAGTAATAGTTGTTGGTATTTTGTCTTTAATAAACAATTTTCTTTGTCATCATCATCCAGCAAACCTGTCTAAGAAAATCCTCCTTCTCTTCAATACCAAGAAGCTTCTTGGAATCCCCGCCAATAGATAATTCCTAGGCAGGAATTTTAAGATTGCAAACAAGCGTGCCCATAGCCGAACCCTTCCGACTGCCCGAGGTCTAGACCTTTCGAACAATATCCATGAAACCTTCCTCTTGTACCTAAAATTTCTCCATCTGGAAAATATGCCTCTGGTGAAAAGAGAATTTCGAATTTAAGAGGATAGGCGTATGATCAGAGAGCACCCACTAGAGGTAGGACGCCTGGAAATGAGGAAAATGCTTTTCCCACTCAGCAGAAATGAGGAATCTGTCCAACTTGGAACAAATGGGCTGATCCCTCAAATTAGATCAAGTATAGAAACCATTATCAGTCTGCACATCAATGAGAGCTTTAAGGTGAATAAATCCCTAGAAATTCTCCATAATCCATATGCTGGATGATCCATCCAATCTTGTTGCTGCAAAGAGTGTGGCATTGAAGTCACCTTCCAAGCACCATGGCCTATCTGCAAGTACATGATCCTGCAAAAGCTCATCCCACAAAGCTTCTTCTCTTTCCTCCCTTGAGGCACATAAACATCAATGAAGTCCCATAAGAAGCCATCCTCCCAACATTTGAAAGTAAGAGTAATTATGGACATCCTCACTTACTTGCCAATTTCCTTAAACACAGTCATTCCAAAGCATCGTAATACCACCCGATCTCCCCACAGCTAGGATACCACCCCTTTAGACAATTTGTATCCTCCAATATCCCTTCAAGCTTTCATCTACCTCCTCCGTCTTAGTTTCTTGTAACCAAAAAACATCAACCTTGTGCCTCCTAATCAAGTCCCTTACCACCACCCTCTTCTCCCTACTCCCTAACCCCCTGACATTCCATGATAGGATCTTCGTGGAGAATAAATAATCATAGCTGCAAACCCTCCCCCCTTGCACCCCCCTCAACCTCTTCCTTACCCTCCCTCTTTAAAGACTTGCCCCCTAGCCAACCCAAGTTGCCATCTATTATGGATCTTGTGTAAAATAGTGTGGATAGCCTTGTCCACCCCCTCAAAAGAAACTCCAATCTTATTTCACACCACCTTGGCTTTCTCATCCATAAACCTCTCCACTTTAGCAAAAATCTCCCTAATTTCCTCCTTATCTAAATCCCCCCCCCCATCTATCCGCTTCATCCCCATCATTCGTTGGAATAGGGGTCTCCAAAACAATCTCAGGTTCCTGTGATTCCTCCTGAAACTTCTCCCCAAATGAGAGCCTAAGCCTAGGTGAGGGATTGCAGGCACCCCTACCATGAGCCATAATCGACGAGTCCACCACCTGATCTTGGCAGAGGCTGAGAGCTCACCACTTCTAGGTCCTACGCTTCTTCAACCAGTGGCAAAGACTGGCTAGCCAAGAGCTGACCGTCGGCACCACTTTCCTGTGAGGGACCGGCAGTGAATCTACCCATTGGGTACCAGCAGACCCCACATCCACATGTTCCTCCCGCATCGGAGGTACAGCAGCAGGAGAACCATCTGAGACGATCTACATAAGTCTCCTCAGAAGACCCTCTCTCTATTCCGGACCAGAGCACTGCACAGGGGGGCACCAGGGTCTATGTCATCATGATGAATGCTCCTACCAAGTTGCTGAGGGATGTTGCCCTACTAGGCATCACGGCTAGCTTTGCTGGAAGTTGCTCTAGATACCCTACCGACACTGCGCCGCTGCAACTGCCGCAGAAGTTGTTCCAGAGTTGTCGGGTGGAGAAGAAGGTCCCCAGCAGGTCGAGAGTTGAGCCCTTCACGAATAGACGAGACGGGTAAGTTCCGGGTATCAAAGCCCTTACTTGATCTGCCCTCTTTGCTCCCTAATGAACTGCTCCTTCTAGCACTCGAATCAGCCCAGTTCAGTAAGAAAAAAGGGGTGGGCCGGGCGGCTGATTCAAAATTTGAATTAACGGCCCTAATACGTCCACGTACCCCTAGGATGTGGTCGTCTTCCTCCTCCCGACCTCTTTAAAGAAAACCTAACTCCTCTTATGACGGCGGCAACAGCAGCAGCAACGGTGAGTGCAAAGACCCGAACAGCAATCAGAAAACTCTTCCCTGCCACTTCCACGATGATCCCCTTCAGAATCTCCCGGTGAACAAAGGCCTTCATCAACCCATTAACAACAAGCAAATTCCCACTTACTAACAACCTGAGAGGTTCTTCAACCCAACATCCAAAATCCTTCATGATGTATTGGAGCTCTACCAGGTCACCAAAGACCACTGGTACCCCCACCAATCTTACCAAGGAATAGGAGAACGAATAATATCCCCATTGAAACTCCCACCGCATCACCTGCACCACAATGCCCTCCCCTGTAACAAAGCCCTCAGCGACCACCCTCTTAGCAGCCTCTTCCGATGGAGCGAGTCCTAGGACGATGCTACTAAGATCCCTAATCTCCCAGCCCTCTCGACTTCTCATCCAGGGAGTTCTTAACAATATCTGCAGTTCGCCTAACTTCAAAAGGCTTGTCTGCAACTAGACAAGGGTGGATGCATCGCCTTAGTTGCTGAAGGTGCAAGCCAAGGAAATCAGCCAGAGGCGGCGGCACAGAAACCACTAGAGGCCATTGAGGTTTGCCCACCCTCGAAGGCCCTTCACTACCTCCACATAGGACATGTGTGCCCCAGGATAGGATCTCCACACATGGCCTTGGCAATCACATCGACGGCACCTCACCAAGCCTTAACAATCCTACATCCAATGACCCTCTCAGAGGTAATGGCCACATGAAGAACCCACAGATCTCCCATTGCCGACATGCTCCCTTGAGCCCCAAGAGGGACCCAATTGGCACCAGAGGCAAAGGGAGGTAACCTCCAGAAACTTCCTGGCCCTCTCGCACTCATCTGTCCCTCTCGGGTTTCTTATTAATATAACTGTTGGAAGAACATCTTTTGCAAAGTCTAAGACCAACTCAAAAACAATTGAATACATGAGAAATGCCTAGAAAACAGTGAAACATGGCCATCACAGGAAAGCCGTTGACCAAAGCATCAACTATTATTTCTCCAAATAACATGACCTAATTGGATGATGAACTCAAAAACAGTGAGTGCAAATTTCCCACCAGAAGGTTACTCCTATTTCCAGACATGTAAAATAAGGACCTGAAGTTTTACGTTCTGCAATGTTCTTACTAAAAATACTCATATCAATTGTTCTCTGAGAGTATGCTTAGACAAAGCATTTCATTGCATCCACAAACATCACTATTGACCTATCTACTCCAACTTAGCATGAATCATTGCATTGATTTCTTGTTTCATACATTAACAATGACAGATTTGTCAACGGATTCTGCAGGGAATAATATGTAAATGATAGCCTTCAGGTCATAAATAGCATAAATTTTGCCTTAGTTCTTGAAGAGTTCAAGAACGAGTAGCCTAAAGAATAAAAGAACAAGTGATCGGGCATCTCTCCTGGCACATAAAAGAAGAAAGCAGGGGGACACCTTACAGTTCCCTTACAAATGCCATGCCTGACTACTTCAACTTCACTTCCATCTCCTTGAGAATTAATATTGTCCTTATCCAACCAGGTTTGTTTTCCCTTCTATTCCCACATCCAATTACCTCACTTGCAACAGCTGATGAACAAAAGAAACTTGCAACAAGGAGGTAATCCTCAGAGTCCAACACTGTATCTTCTTTTCAAAAATCCTTCGAGACATTGAGGGTAGCTGATACGACATATGACAACCCCATACCAGACATGGTGAAGTCCGACTCTCCACTGCTTAGCATCATAAAACTCTGGCAACAGATGCAGTCCAGAGCAATGTATACTACTGGAGTACTGGGTCTCCTTGCAGAACATGACCATCAAGCAAGCGCAGCATCACATCTGCCAAAAAGCCTATAAAAGCTAACAGCCTGAAGGTGCAGGTGGAGAAAAGAGTAAAAAGGATAGACGGAGCTTAAGAGGAGCCATCAGGCTACAACAATAAACAGGGTGCTTACAATCTAACCCGACCTAAATGGTAAGGAAGAACTAATCACTGAATAAAAGATGAAATCTTTTAGGGAAGAAAGGGGCCAAGTAATATGATGTTCTTGCTCAGAATGCGTAGCAACTCAAATCCGACCCATGAACAAACAAAATAATAATAAGAATAACAAAAGACGGACAATAAGAACAGTGTAAGTTGGAAATTTCTACAGAAATGTTAATAATAATAATATAATGATAATAGTAACAATAATAACAATGATAACAATCACAAGAAGAAGGAGAAGAGGCAGACGAACCCCGCATACCCAGAATCGGATCGAATCACAAACGAGAAGAAGAGGGAGCCAAAAACCCAGGAAAATATCCCAAAAAAGACATATCTTTGGGCTGACCTGATCGAAGAACAGCGATCATGCTAATGC
Source organism: Zantedeschia hybrid cultivar (assembly GCA_030544215.1). Taxonomy (NCBI): domain Eukaryota; kingdom Viridiplantae; phylum Streptophyta; class Magnoliopsida; order Alismatales; family Araceae; genus Zantedeschia; species Zantedeschia hybrid cultivar. The sequence continues at coordinate 3,282,290 of JARZZO010000013.1, read as the reverse complement.
CGAGACCTTAAAAAAGGGCCCATTTTTCACAACAAAAATCACCAAACAAATGCAAAAAATGGACATGGCAACAGGCAATTCATGCGCACCTGTCTGCGGGAGATTCCGGCCCTGCAAGCCAACTCCGACCCCTCACAGATCGCAACCCGTGGAAGATCCCCCCGCCCAGCCCCCCAAAATCCAAAATTTCCTCTCTTAGCCAGGGAAAAAAATTAATTTTAATCAATAATAATAAATAATATTACAAGGGAAAGGGGAAAGAGAGCACGGGAGATGACAGCTCAAACGGAGAGAGAGGTTGGAAAGGGAGGAAGGTGAAGTGGAGATGGGATTTGGGAAATGGGGAGTGCCGTAGGGATAATAAAAGGGCGTTGGAAGGAAGGTGGAAACACAAGGGGGGTTAGAAACAGATAGGGGAAGAGACAAGTTTAGAGAGAGAGAGAGAAGGAAAGAGAAGGGTTAGTGAGAGAAAGACAGCAAATGTGGAAGCTTTTATGGGCTCTGTCCTCAAAATCAAGATTAGATTTTTCATCCTTTTTAATTTGGATCATTTCCAGACAGGCAAACTTTGCTCCATAGAAAGAAGACCCACCCCCCCCCCCTTCCCACTCACACAATAATGTCAGAGATGTTGGTGGTGCATTCCCCAGTGGGATTATAAGGATTTGTTAATTAAATTACACGGGGGAAGGGAGGTGATTATAAATAAGTATTTATTTGGGTTGTGTTCGTATCGTTCGTCCAAAACAAAGGACACATGCACACACCACGCCAAGCCCCGCCCCACAAAAGGTGGCTTGCGTTGTTTTATTACTCACTCGCCCCTGTGCTCTCCTCTCCCTCCCCCACCCCCCTCCACTGTCCTGTGGCCGCTCCACCCTTCCAGCTCTCTAACCCCCAATTCAATTTTTTTCCACCTGGTCCTCTTTAAAGTTTGGCTTTCGGGCAGGACATTTTGACCCACCAGCCGAAGGGGCGCCCACTCCAACAAAGGCAGGTGCTTAATGTCTCTCTCTTTCTCTCTCTAAAGTCTAAACCTCCCCCTTCTCCAATGATGGCTGGCTTCCATAAGATAATGTGACTTATTAGCGGAGTCGGATTGGAAATAATCGGTATAAGAATTTAAACTCGATTTGATTGTGGGGATACCTAATTCCTCAACTTCTATCTAGAATGCTTAATTCTCTCGATTCCTCTAATTCTAGTCTTTATTTCACTCTTTTTTATTCCCTTCTTTTTTACTAAATGTATAATTCTCTTTATTCTTAGTAAAATGCTAACAATTTACTAAACCAAAATATCTCTTATTCTGATTTTAAAAAAATTAAAATTTTATTCTGGTATAAATAATTCTATAAACAAAGTCACACTTAGTATCTTGTTTCTCTCTCTCTCTCTAGACTCTAATGTCTTCAGTGATATTAACCACTCTCTTCTGCAGTCATATTATGCGTACAGATCTCTCTCTCTCGCAAGTTGGCTGCCGTTGTTTCTCTCTCTTAATTGTTTTAACCACTCCTGCCTGCCGTCACATTGTGCACGCATCTCATGAGTCATCTCCTGGGTCATGAGCCCAGGGAAGAAGAAATTTCAAATTTTATCGATTAAATAGTGGGAAAGGGAGAATGTGACATCTGCTACCCAATCCAGACCGTCCACTGGGTGGTCCTCCAAGAACACTCTCTGGTTTGAACGGCTTGGATTGCTTCCAATGTCAAGTGACATAGACATTACTGTTGGCGTATGCACACCTAATAAATACCATGATACCAAATCTTCTGCTAAGCATGGATTCCTCATGTTAATCGTTTTTGATGAATTAGTTAAACGGTTTTTTTCTTTCCAGTTGTTTCAGTGTTGTAACGATGAATTGAACAGTTGTCCCCGCTGCAGTGCATTTGTGTTATTCTGGTAAGTTTTTAACATGCAAATCAATCCTTTCTAGTTAAATGTATGTTGAACAGATAAAAGTGGTTACAATATTTAGGATACAATTGATGACATGGCAAACAAAAAAAAACATTGCAAACATAAATGTAACTTTTGATTTGCATGCCTCTTTCAGATGGTCTTTTTTATTTGTTATGTCATAAGCTATGTCATTAAACTATATTTACAAATGATTTTTTAAACAATTACTACTAAAATTAATTTCATTATAACAAAAGGCTATGCCACTACCTCTATTGTTTTTACTAATATATGTGGCAATGCCTCGCTATAGTAACACACACAGTAAGTGAAAAAAAAATCTTTCTTGAAGTTTTTGAGGTCCGGTCCCACGTGTCTTATACTTTTGTACATCGTAGTCTTCGATCGAAGATTCAAAAAAATTTAAAAAAAAATTAAAATTAATTGTTAAACTCTACCTATAAAGGATTTTTTTTTTCTGAGGCTAATTTTTTTATTTTTAAATTTTTTATGTCATCCGATTAAAGATAAAACTGTACGGACAGGTAAAACATGTGAACCACAACACCTCTTCTTAACTTTCTCTCACTAATGAAGAGGGATGAACATTTTTGTAGACAACAGATTTACCCCTCTCATTAAAAATCATAAAGTCTCTCTCTCTTTCTCAATCTACCATTTTGATGGCCTAAGTGGAGAGAGAGGAGAGCTTTTGGAGTTGGGATTATTGTTTACCCAATTACAAGACTACATCTGCTTTGCCACGTGGGTCCTCTTGCTGACGGCGAGAGCCAGGCAAGAGTAGTGCACGTTGTGAGAGCATGACTTGGCATTTTGGGGTGAGTTGTGGTGAAGGTACGTGTCCTTCTGAGGCAAATATCCTCTTCCATGTTGCTACTTTTGATGGGGAGAATCTCTGGATGGTGAATTTGGGAGGGTCTATGTTTGCATGCACTGAAAATGTTGACATATCTAACAGTGGATGCAAATTTAGGTAGGTTAATTCAGAATTTAATTCAACTGAACTTGTTTTTCTGGATCAGAGATTCTTTAATTCGGTGAACTTATTATTGAAGTTCGTCTAACTCAAGTTAAAATTTTGACAGCCCAAAGTAACTTTAGCCCCTCCTAACATCTTAATCCAATTCACCTAAATTTATCCCAAAAATATTATTAGATACTTGTAAAATCAAATTTTATAGAGTGTTTGGTTGTATGATAATTATTTACATACTTTCATCATAAAAAAGATAACATAATGGCAAAACATAATAATCTTAAAATTTTGTGAAGACTCGTTTGTAATGTTTCTACACTACTGTGAGCTGCAGCAGTAATTGTAATCGATAAAACACCCCATGTTCACCACGTGTATTGATGTCATGGATGATCTAGAATGCATTGTTACACTAGAGGATCAGCGTTAGGCAGCTAATGGCCTTTGTTCATGTCTGCCTTTGTCAAAAAAAACAACAATGGTGACCATGTGTTCGACAACATGTCTCGTCCATCTATCCGACTCGAATGAGTCAGAGTTTTGTGTGTAGTGATTGTAGACACGTTAATTTTGACCTCATATTAAGTAAATTTTATATTATATAATAATGTCTTAAAATGGTCTGATTTTTAATCATTAATTAATTTTTATTAATTTTTTGAGATTTTCGTTGATTAATGTCAACTATGGCCGACGCCATTTAGATTTCTAACCGAAATCAGTTTAAAATTAAAATCTTAAATTCAGATAGATTTAATTGAATAGCGTCGCCGATGGACGACACTATTTAGTCTCTAATATGTTTGGATTTTCGATTTTAAATTCGAATTAATTTCTTAATTATCTAAAGCACGTCGTGTATGGACGACGCCTTTTAGATTTCTTAATGTATTTTTTATTTTATTTTCGGATTTTTTTTCTATTTTGGCCCCTCCTAATTAACTAAATGGCGTCCCGTATAAACGACGTATTTAAAGTAGTTTCCTGATAAACATAATTTGACCAAGATAACCCGATTTCAGAGGTTGGAAAAGTTCCAAATTCCTTCTATGTCTATTTATGATAATCCAGATCCATGGGAGAGCCTTTTTGAAGGCCAAACAACCTTAATTGAAGCCTCTATATATATATATGTACATTGACCTTTGAAAAGGGTTAGTTATCGGTGTTTTGGAGTTCAAACTAAGGTGAAAAGGAACTTTCTACTGCATAAAACATGGAAAGAATTTGGAGGCTTCTTCCTCTTCATCTTCTTCCTCCATTAAAGCTATTAAAGATCAAGGCTTTAAAGGGGCCAAACTAACCATCTTCCACGCTCACTTTCTTTCTAGTTTTCATTAATTTCATCTACTTAATTTGCTGTTTTCATATAGATTTTTCATCATAACATCACTCCATATTTCACATACTCATTACATATATCTTCATACCTACATAAGATTGGGATTTAAAGAATATCAATCAAGTGAGTTTTTCTTTTGTTTAGTTGCATGATTGATTGGTTGATTAGGATAGACACTATATTTCCATAGTTCTAATCTATATTTTTCTTCATTTTATTTTGATCTTCCTTGCAAGGATTTGAAGAGAGACTAAAAGAATTGAAAGGAAGGATTTGAAGCTTGGAGAAAATCTAAAGAATAATCTGAAAACAAGAGTAAAGAAAAGAAAATGTTCTTCTCTTTCAGCCAGCCTAAAGAGAGGAACAAAAGAACCTTCCCAATCTCCCAAACTCCACAAGGTTAGTAAAGCGATCACTCATTTCCATTGAAACTCTCGATTTCTGGCGATCACAAATTTTTTTTTTAATTGATTTGTTAATCATAGTAAATACATGATAACATGATGATAACACACACAGTTTGAGTACCCACAGTGGCCTTGTCACATCTGCATCCATATAGGAGGTGGGAAAAAGAAGACGAGGAGGAAGAAGAGATGGTTTCCAAGAACATGGATTGGCACCAAAGGAGGTGGAACTAGGAAGGAGATGGAGGGTTCTAGGATCTTAACGAGCACCCAGGTGAGGAACTCGCTACTGTCACTGCCTTGACCATCACCAACTGCCCAGGTGAGTAATGTACATGAACAAATCCTTCTGCAAAAGAACAACATAAGTAGGCCCGCCATGGACGAAGAGTGTAACACTCTATATAAGAATATATTAAATAAACTAAATCAATAGACTACTAACAACACCGACTAGTTATTTTTAGGAGCTCGAGTTGAAAATAACTCCAAAGTTAAGTATGCTCGGTTGGGAGAAGTCTTAAGATGGGTGACCTTCCTAGGAAGTCTATCAATTAACATAGTCGTTGGGCCAGTTAGCTGATTGGTCGTTATAAAATGGGAAATCAGAGCCAGACATCAGCCAAAAGTGTGAGAGCTAAGTACCATATAGGGCAAAGTGTTATACTATGGGAGTCACCTCTTGAACCCATATGGGACAAAGTGCTGCACAATGGGAGCCACCTCTTGAAACTGTGGGGGCTACTTCTAGAATCCTATTTGTCTGGTGATATGGAATAGTTGTGATATACCAACGAGGATGTCGCCTATCTAAGAGGAGTAGATTGTCATACCTCATATAAGATAATGTTAAATAGGTTAAATCAGTAGACTACTAACAACACCAGTTAGCCGTTTTTTAGAACTCGAGTTGGAAAGAACTTCGAAATTAAGCGTGCTCAGTTGGAAGAAGTCCCGAGATGGATGACCTTCTTGGAGAGTCTACCAACTAGCATAGTTGTTGGGCCAATTAATTCACTGGGTCGTTAAAAAGGGAGAAGAGAAGAAGGAGCAAAGTTGATCTACTCGTTGCGACCCTAGCATCGCACAAGGCCATCGCACTCACCCAAGGCTCGCCTATCCTCTCCTCTCTGCATATGAGGTCAAATCATAACTCACCAGGTGGTGCCACCAACCCCCACCATGACCACTTGTGCCGCCTTCACCTTCATCAATCTGACCCTACTACTGCAGTCGCCGCTATTGGGTGCTTCCCTCTTAGGTTTTTACATGCCAGTGGTGAGGGTGGGGGGTTGGAAGCAAACTTGAGGAGGGAGATTAGGGGTGGAGAAAAATGAAAGTTCCCCGCACGGTGGTGGCAATCACTTTGTATGCGAGTGGTGAGGATGGGGGAGGGATGTGGGGATAAATCTAAGAAGGTGGATCGCCTGTAGAGATGATTCGAGATTGGGGAGGGTAAGGTAATAGATCAAGAGGAGATGAAGTGGAGGGATGTGAAGGATGGAGAAAAGGGGATTGTTCACTCTCATGCATTGTAGGAAAAAAAAAAAAAAGGTCCCTACCTATTTCTGTTCTTATTAGGTTTATAAAAGGGAATCTACATCAAGATATATCTGAAAATGTCTCCAAACACTCATTTTTAAACCTTTTTATTGTAAAAATATGTTTTTTATAAAAATAAAGGGTTATTATAATGCACATCACACACTCTATTAATTATTTACTTATCTAATATGAGTAATAAATACAAATATTTCCTTTTTGAACTCCATCAGTATATCTCTATTCTGAGGTCAATGTCCCCCTCAATGACCCAAATCCTATCCTTCTCCGTAGTGTGCCACTTGTGAGGTTAGTCTCAAATCTCCTCCTCCCAATCACATTTTATCTTGATGATTATAGGCTATCTAAGTTATCATATGGCATTCTTACATTTGAATTGTATATATTTTCTTATGTAGTGATAATTTTGTTAATTAAGTTGTTGTCATAAATAAAGGTTGCCACCTTGTAACGCCCCCGAACCCATATTCGATCATATATGACTTTCATTGGAGTTCAGAGATGGTATAGAGAAAACATAGTATGTACATGTCAAAATTGAGAGCATGAGAATCCATAAAATAGTAAACTATAATGCAATCCATCGCATAATAATCTAGATACCATTGCCAAAACAAATGTATAGTAAACAAAATGTCTGATAACTGATAAACTTATCTTAAACAATCATCAACTAACTCTCAGTTCACCTAAATTCTGTTTATTACATCATTGACTCAAATATTGCCTAATATATCAATCTACTAACTAAAGACTCAAATTGCCAGAATCTAATCCTCCAACCTGTAATAAGTTAAAAAGATCACTTATTCCTCGTGATTTGAATCAAAAGTCACCTCACTAGCTAATTCTCTTGAAAATTCGTTAGTAACCTAATGAGTATAAAAATCAATAGGTATCATGCCCACCATAGGATAAACATATAACATTTGAAATACAAATGATATCTCAATCACAATATAGAGAATTAATAATTCATATATAACCCAAATAAAAAATGATACAAAACATGGTCTCAGATATATGGTACTGGATGACATGTATTTTCTAATAAAGCACGATCAAATTTGATAACATATATATTCCATGACACATAAGCACAATTTCTTATTCAAATTTATGTTTCCACATGAATTAGACTATTAGCATTGGCATAAACTTATTACGTATCTTCCAATCCACATAGAAGTTCACATATCACATATCATATTGCATATATCATGACTAACAACAAATTCACATCCTATTATATTCCAAATTTCATGTTGCATATGTGCAAAGTTAAGTAGTTTATACTTAGAGGCAAATTCTAAAGAATAGTTATCTCATGGCATAGCTTAAGAATCAGAACTTACAACTAAATCAAATTTCAAATATGGTTGACTTACCAAGTTTAAATAAAGTTCAAATAATCCATAACAGATTCAAATCATATTTATTATCTGCTAAGCTTATCAGTTTATATATATATGCAAATGGACAAACATCATAACCACAACATAAAGGGTCACACATATATATACTAGACACTTAGACAATAGTACCAAGTTTCAGCTATTGTAGAACTGGGGATGACACATATCTACCACTATGCCATACTGAAGGTTAGTTTCATGGATTTCTCATATTCACATAATGTCCTTTCAATAAGGATGCATATATCGAATCGAGTCATATAATCCCCTTAAAATGACAATGTAAAAAATAAACATATTTTAGATTATGCCACACATCTCACAAAGAATTTAATTATCACAAATTTAGAATCTTCGTATCAATAATGTTAGATATACATATGAGTTGAAAATAAAGCAATTCAGTTGAAACATGTCAATTTGGAAGTAATTCAATTCATATTAGTGACTTCAAAGGTAGAACAAATTCATGTTATTAAAGTGACTTAAACATGACATGGAATTATTCAGAATTTTCGAAATCAGTTCCATACTTTTTAGACATGAAAATACTATTAATTGAAATTCATTATTTAGTACAAATAATATAAAATCGATCTAGAAAAAAACCAAACTTATCAAACATGATTAAAAGAACATATGGAGGGTTCTTGTAAAGTTTCGTCAAGATTTGAGTTCATTTGATCTGAATTTAAACTTCTATAACACGATCGATTTAAATCACTTACATCATATCTGAATCTAATACCAAATAAAATATCAAATAAATTTCAAAAACTATAAAATTTTTCAAACAAGAAAATCATGTTTATGAAGGTCTTTTTCAAAATTTTAGGTCAAACAGTCTTCAATTAGAGGAGAACAGACCCTCGAAAGTAAGTATGTTGGGAAGGGTCTTGGCAGCAAGCATCAAACGACCAGGTTGCTAGCTGTGTGGTGCTTCAGACTACTGGCCATCTAGTGCTCTAGATGGCAAGGCAGTGGGCTGTCTCGTCCCCATCAGACTGGCTATCTGATGGTCAGACAACCATCCCCTTCAATGGATTGTCCTGACAGTCACTACTCAGGCTGTCAAGTCACCAAACGCACAATATCACTAAAAAAAATAAAATTTTCGGGTTCTTATTCAAATCAAGAGAGTTCCAAAACAATCTAAAGACATTCTTACACATGTTTAAGCTTTGAAAGTATCTAAACAATAAAATTTTTATTAATAAAAATTAACCCCATATGTTGGGTAATCATCGCCAACCTCTCAGGTAACAAACCAAATTCCCAAACTCTCTTAGATTCCTTGAATTCCACCATGAACTCACAAGCTTCTAGCTTCCTCCATGTCCTCTAGACCTTCTAGAGGCACGGTATGCCATAGAACATTAGTCTCCATGCATAAGACTTCTCTTTTTCCTTTTCAAGAAAACAAGATTAAAAAATAGACATTTCTCAAATATGTGCGACAACTTGGTTTGCTACACAAATCTAAGCCTTCCATATATATTCTAATGTGTACTCCGAATTCTAACCTTAATCAACCTCCTACATCCCCCTTTGGGTCAGAGTTACCATAAATTAGCCTTTTCTTTCATGAACAACAAGAATCTTAGATTAAAAAGAATTTTGTTCACATAGTCCCACTTCCCATAACTGAAAATCAAAATTTGTGACCCACTAAATGACTAAATTAGAAAAAAATGGTCCTCTACAAAGTTGTAGATCTTCGAATGTTCTTTCAATGGTACCAACCATACATTTTTTTTACTTCTCTACATAAAGTAATCATTGTTCTTCTGACTTGCCATTCTGAGTACTCGAACCTAGAAAGTTAATGGGCTAACTACACTGGTTTAATTAAGTTAATGGACTCTTTTAATAGATTTAAAGGGGCTCTATTAAAATAATTATAATTATCTATTGTTCTGAAAATGTCGGATATCACATCCTCTCCCCCTTAAAGAACATCGTCCTCAAAATTAACAATGCATAGTTAAAGTAAGAATCACATACCAAACAGCTCCAAATATCTCTTCTTCATATCTTCCTTTGCCTCACATGTCACCTCTTCCATTGATTAATGCTCCCAAAGAACTTTAATCATTGGAATAGTCTTGGTTCTCCGAACTTGCTCCTTGTGGTGAACATGTTTTTCTTCATAAGAGAGATCCGATTGAACTTCCAGGGGTTCATAGTCAAGTACGTGGGATGGATCATCAACATATTGTTAGTACTAGGTGGCCTACAAGGCAATCCGATACTATGTAATATTCAGTTTATTAATATAATGGCATAATTTAATTGTGTATTTAATTCAATCTTTATTTATCGTATCACGATGAAGTCCATGAACATGTGCAATAGTCTTCGAATTATGATGAGATCATAATTACGGGACCGAAGACTTATAAACATATGTTCTTAATTGTTTCTACTCGGAGGATATTTGAGAAGGATATCAAACATCCGGATAGACTAGTATAGACTTCTTCAGCTCATATGATGAGGGTGACTGGTCCTATAAGTCACTTGTGTGGAGACACTATGCTAGACCTGTAAGTGCTCATTGGTGAATGAGTTCACTGAATTGATCCAACCATGAATCGCTAGATGGTAGCTACCTAACTGTTAACCAACTCGATTCCTTTGTCATGATTGCGTGGATGGTCTTTGGACGTGAGACTCCAAGGATACCTTATTGGTAGGTCTCTGAGCTTTGACCTTAATTAACGAATCCCTAACCATGGGTTATCAGTAAGTCAAGCGCTCGGGTTCAGAGAAATGCCCTAGAAGGTAATTGTGTGATCAATACGGGATCATCCGTTCTCGGTAATGTGAGAGAGAATGTTCCAGAAATGATGCGCTTAAGTCCCTGGTCAGGATAGACTCTATATCAGATAAAGAGTTATCTGATATAAATTAGCGACATCTGATTCAAGTGAATCGACCGGCTAGAGTTTAACAGTAAACTATACCTTAGGTCGATTTTTTGGGAACATTGCACGGATGAAGGACTATATCACATGGTAATCGATGACGAAAAGGTTCCCATAGTAGGTTGTATAAACATCAATGCCTTTCGGAATCACGCAGTGTTGCTTGGCACCTAACGTAATCGGAAGCCTATCCAAATTTATTGTGGGACATTAAATTCGACTGATTAATTAGTATAATGATATTAATTAATTCAGTGAGTCCGTAAAGAGTTATTAGACTTAATGGGCCATTAACTGGACTGGTATTTGGGCTTAGAGGGTCACACGCAAAATGTTTTCAAGTCGATGGATATTTTGATCGGATTTCGGATAAATGTGGGTTTTTCTGAAAAACTGTAAAACCACTTATTATAAAAGTACCGTTACTAGGTCGGGGACTAGCAACCTTGACCTAGATACCACCCCCTTCTCTCTCCTCTCTCTCTCCTGGGCACCCCCCTTAGAGGCCGGCCCTCCGGAGGGTTCGCTCTGATTCTCGCCCGCTCCGCTTCCCATCCGACGGGAAATTCAAGACTGCATGTCGCGGAGGATTACATGCAGCTAGACGGGATCCACGGACCCTTCACCGAGCGAGGAAGCGAGGACAATCCATCAAGAGGAAGATCGCGTAGATACTGCTAGAGCCTGGGCACTTGCGCAGCTTGTGGCATCACATCGACAGAACTGGACAAACATGGATCCAACCGTCTAAATTTTTGTATATGAAACAGCATGGATCCGATTTATTTTTTCCGTTGCTTTTAATTCTGATCCGACACAGTGAATCCAACAGTGGTATCAGAGCCAGGTTCCACTGTGTTCTTCGTCGTTTCGATCTCCAGATTGACATTTTTATAATTTATTCCATGCAACTTTTTTATTTTAATTACATGAACCATGTTCATTAGATGAACACAATTAATTAATAGTAATTTACTGCATTAAAATCGAATTTTTTCTATATGCGTTTTCATGTTCTTCATTCGACGAAGAACGGGTGCGAATCGGCATCTCCACGGGCACCCCATGAGATGGGGACAGCTCACCGAAGCTTTGGATCCCCCTCGGGGGGTCACCGGCCGTCGGCCGGCACCGGATAAGGCCATAGCTCGGGCCCGTTATCCTCCTCCATCAGGCCGCCGGCAGTAGGGCGCCACCCTCCCTTCACCCTGGACGCAGCTAGGGTTTTCTAGCTATATCGGGTGAAGGGGACAGGCTGGCCATTGGGTCGGGCCGGGCCCGAGCCTGCCCGGCGCCCGACTTGGGCTAGGCGCTGGTTGTGCTCGGCCGGACCAGGCCTAGCCCGCTTGGCCCATTGAACACCCCCCCCCCCTCCCTTTGACTGGCCCCCTTTTCCCCATCTTTGCTGCCCATTAACTGTTTTTTAATTACATAATTTAAATTTACGTATGAAATGAGATTTTATAGTTAAATTAAATTATGTTTTTATAATTGTTAAAGGCCAGTAAATAGATTTGTTTATTATGAGAGTATTTAACAAATTGTTGTTAATTAGTTATTAATCAAATTATTTGATTAAGTGATGTTAAAGATAGTTAATTTAAATGTTAAATTAATTTCTTCAATTTCAAAATATTTAGCTTGCATGGAATATTATAAATCTATCGATTTGGTGTTTTTGCACATATGATGTAATGTGATTGCTTTTTAAATTTGATTTAAATTAGCATGCTTAAACAAAATAAAAACTTTTCGAAAATTCAAATCCAAAATTTGTTTGGTCCTTGGTTTATGAAATCAAATTTTATATTTTTGAAAATTTTATCTCTTTAGCCATGTGATGTGCTAATTCATGTGTAGTTTGTTTAATAAAATTACATGGTGGTCATGGATAAGCACATGATATAATTTCATGTGATGATGTGTGGATATGAATCGATGGTGTGTGTGGTTTATTAATTGTTAATAAATAGAGGTCTGTGAACCTCTCCCTCTCTCATATTCTATTATATCTATGCCTCCCTCCTTATTGTACTCGCCATAAGGTTTCTTTTAAATTATCATGTAATTTGATCAAGGCGACCAAACATGGAGCGAAGAAGATCCACAACTGCAACTAAGAAGGACCATGTGCTATCCATGACCACACCATGACATGTATGCGATGCATGTATTTCTTTTAATTATGAATCAAATTACTAAGTTATTAGTATATATATATATATATATATATATATATATATATATATAATATGCGATATATTTAAATACTATCACCTAGGATGAGACCAAAATAAATAAAATAAAACTTTCATTATAAAGTCTAAGCCGAAGCGCTAGTCATTGAGAATGCACAGTGTGGCTCTCCATATAGTTTTTAGAACTTAATTCAGTGGTGGCATTTTCTATGTGTTTACCCGAGATTTGCCATCATCTGATGAAAGGACTATTAACTATAGCATTAGATGCCTTAAGATATGAGTAGAGGAATGATGTAGCTATCCTCGTGTTTATCCGGGAGCTATATTTCTACTCTACTCTATTACGTATTGATGGTAAAGCTTGGACCATATATAATGGTCTACTGTATTTATCCAGGACCATTAATAACCTTAGAGCCGAAATAAGATCAAATATTATAAAGAATTGCAATTACCATGAAATGGTTGCTCTAAGATAGCAGTATGATACTATGTGTTTATCTGAGGTCATACTGTGATACTTGGAGATTCTGATCTCCACTAGGAGACAGTCGGTGTCTCCCGTTCTATATATCTAAAGGTTATACAGTTCGACGAAAATTAGTGAGAGTAAAACTAGATTATAAAGTATAAATCTTGTTTCTTATTAATAACTGAATTTCTGCTAATTGAAACTCATTATCTCTAGTAGGCAAAAATGTCGCACCATAACTCATTTGTGGCATACTGGATGCCAACCGTTTGACAGGCCCTAACTACTCAGACTGGTTCAAGAATCTGAAAATTATCCTTAGGTCTGAACAAATTGCGTATGTCATAGATGATGATCCTCCTATTGAACCAGCATTAGATGCCCTAGAGGAGGACATGGTGACATATAAGAAATGGAAGGAAGACTCATCATGGCCCAATGCTACATGTTGGCCTCTATGAGTAATGAATTGCAGATGTAGCATGAGAAGATAGATGCTAGATCCATCGTGTTCTATTTGAAGGAGCTTTTTGGTGAGCAGAGCAAAATCAAAAGATATGAGATATCTAAGAATCTGTTCAAGGCTCAGATGGCATAGAGATCTTCAGTGCAGACTCATGTGCTGAAGATGATAGAATGGGTGGAGAGGTTGGATGCTCTTGGGGTCCCACTTCTCAAGAAGATGCATACCGACCTTGTGTTTTGTCTTCCCTTCCACAATCATATGCTCAGTTCATAGTTAATTTTAACATGAACAAAATCCATACAACTTTGGCTGAATTACTGAATATGCTGAAGACTACAGAGGGGAATCTTGTGAAGGAAAACCCCCAAATCCTCATGGTTGGTAGAACCAGTCGGAAGAGACTGGCAGTAGGGGTGTTCACGGTTTGGTTTGGTTCGGTTTACGGCAAAAAAATTTCAAACCAAACCAAACCGACTCATCCTACAAACCGAACCGAACCAAACCGAAAATGTTCAGTTTACTTTGGTTTGGATCGGTTTAAACCGTCTTAAGTAAAAAAAATTTCAATTTAGTTGGAACTCAATTTAATTTTCATTGATTTTAATCCAACCTAAAAACCCATCTGCCACCGGCCCACTTGAACGCTTGCAAGCAGAGTGGATGTTTCTTTATAGACCTTACGCAGAAGGAGCGAAAGAAAGCGTCCGGTATAGGACTAAGATTTTCACAGACGTTCACTTGGGCGGCAGGGAGTCTGCCAGCTTGGTGCCACACCGTGCAGACCTTTTAGTCTGGTATCGACAAGATAAAAAGTGTTCACCTCTTTAAAGGTTCTAGCATGCCCCAATCAGCACGGTAGTTGCCTAGTGGGTGTACTATTCCACGTGGTTTTTGCTTTGTGTTGTCCATGGGAGTGAGTTAAAAATATAATTATATAATATTATTTCGGTTTACTTGGTTTGGTTCGGTTTCCACGGGTTGAAGAGGTTCCAAACTGAATCAAACAGAACGTGTTTTGAACTCGAACCAAATTGTAAATTTGATTTAATTCGGTTTGGTTTTTCGGGTTGAACCAAAACAGTGAACACCCCTAACTGGCAGTCCAAGCCTTTAGGAAAGGTAAAGGCAAGAATAAGAAGAAGTTGAAAGTTGCCAAGAAGGACAAGGGCAAAAGTGCTGAGAAGGGTGAATGCTTCTACTGTCATCAGAAGGGCCACTGGAAGAGTAATTGCAAAGAATACCTCAAGGACAAGGCTCAAGGAAATGTGAAGGAGCAGGACGCTTCATGTAAGGACTGAGGTTTCAGATCCGGTTATCAGGTTGGTTTCAGTGCCGGACCCCTTGGTTTGGGCCCTTGTGGGGCTGGGGCATGACTTCTTTTTCGTGTCGAGCTTGCTTGACGCGATTTTGAACGGCATCGGCCTTAGGGGACGCCATTTAGGAGCTTCTCAGGGGTGCTGCGTGGGCGGGCATGGGGGCACGTGTGTACGGCCCAGGTCATGTCGTCTGAATGGCGTCTTACATGGACGACGTGATTCAGACATTTGCCAGTGTACGACCACGTCCTGTCGTCTGATTGGCGTCGTTTAGGAATGACGCGTTTTTAGCCTATTTCGGTTGACGCTCCGAAGCCCTCCTTCATTTCCCTCATTCTCTCCATCACTCTCTCTCTCCTCCCCCTCCTCTCCGAAAACCTCCGACGAACCCCTTCCCCTTCTCCTTCCTTTCCTCTCCCCATTCCTCCTCTTCCTCCACTCTATCAACCTCTTAACTTCCACCGCTACCACTACCATCTCCTCCGCGGCGCATTTCTCTCTAGACAGCGGCCAACGTCCCGGTAGAGTAATGACATCTACGGCGGTACCGGCGGCGGCTCGTGACGTGGCGGTTCAGCGGCTAGGAGCAAAGAGAAGTTCAAGTAACTGGTAGGGGTGACGATCTTCGCGATGTTTTGCTTAAAACCATGTTTTTCCCACTTTGGAGCATGTTTTAGGAGGTTTTTGGGTGAAAATACTTGTTTTATAAAATGGGGGACGGTGTATTTTAAACGGTTATTTTGATTCTCCACCTCCTTCTTTATTTTTGGGTGTTTTGGGGCGGTTTAGGAAGGAGGAAATCCCGTTTGTGGCTCAGGGGAGACCGTAGGAAAATCCTGCTTCGGGCGCTAAATGGCGTCGGACCAGGGCGACGCCATTTGTAAATGGTGTCGGCCGTGGGCGACGCGATTTAGGCCTAGATGCCAAAGGGTAGTTCGGTTTTCCGGTGGTAAATAACGTCGCGACCAGATAACGCCATTTAAATGACGTCAACTATGGGCGACACTATTTAGGTCCATCTCTTGAGGCCAGTTTTCGTGTGAACCAGTTTAGGGGTTTTGAATGACGTTGGCCGCAGGCAACGCGATTCATGACAAAACTCCATTAATTCATGCAATTACCATGTGTTTAGATTGTTAGATAGTTTGATTAAATGCATCATTGAAATTGTACTTCGAGGACGAGGATCTCTACGTGATCGGATCGCACTGTATTGTGTTTTGTGCGATCGTGGACCTAGAGTGACAGTTGTTAGAGCTTAGGCATCCTGTGTTGGTGTGGGAGTGACACAACGCCGGTGTGGGAGTGGTGGGGTGACGCCTAGAGAGAGGGCCACCTGGAGTACCCTGGGGTATAGTTAGTACCAGTGTAGGAGTGGTACATTCGGAGTGTCACTCGTTGCTGGGAAAAGCATAGCCACCTAGAGCTAAACAAGTCGGAGTAGCCAGCGCGTTATCCGAGGGGTTACTGTTTGGTCCCAGCGGGTAGGTATTTTTCGCGTTCGGCTGCGTAGTTTGTGTGTTTAGCCGAGACATTGGTTGTGGACTCCGTGGTGGAGTGATTTCAGGGTTGTGCATGTTGTATTTACAAATGTATGTGTTTTATATTAGAATTTGGTAATCTTTAGAAGTTGTGTTTACTGATTTACCTATTTATTTTCTTATATTTATGTTGTTGCACTTGTGGGTGCGTGAGTGGGTGGTGGGGATCGGAGGATCCTTACTGAGTCCATTTCGATGAGACTCACCCCTGCGGTTTTCAGGTGAGGGTTACAGGTAGGTATAACGTGGAGGGTTTTGTCTCGGGTTGCGCGCCAGTAGCCACTGTTCCGGGATATGTCCCGATGTAGTTGTTATTTTCCTTTCAGGCCTGTACGCTTAATTATTTCTTTTTAGTTGGAATATGTAATTAATTGTTGAGTCCAGTCGAATTGTAATAATTTTTAATTCCTGCACTTCATTTACAATTCGATGTGTTGTGGAATGTTTAACTTAGTTTATCATTTATTTCCCAGACTTATCGAGATCCTAGTTTGATTCTAAATTTTAATGATTCGGTACCCATTTAGTAATCGGATCTTCGATTATAGGGTGGCGGGTCTTCAGGTATCTGTATGCTAGATGTAAACTTGTCAATTAGAAATTATACATCATGAGTATTAGATACTGGATGTGTTTCTCATATCTACAATTCTGTGCAGGGGCTGACAAGAAAGCATAAGTTGAGGACCAACGAGGTGGAGCTGAGGTTAGGTAATGACATAAGAGTTGCGGCGATCGTTGTGGGGACAGTGAAGCTCAAGCTACCATCCGGAGACAAACTTTCATTAGATGAATGCTATTATGTACTTAGCATAATTAGAAACATTATTTATATTTCAAATTTAAATAGAATTGGGTACACTATAACTATTGAGAACAATGGTTGTTCAATTTATTTCAGAAATAAATTAATAGCTTCTGCTCTATTATTCAATAGATTGTACTTATTAAATGTGTCTCATGATAATTATAATATCGGTCAAATTCTTAAAAGAATAAGTACGAAGTGAACAAAGCCTACCTTTGGCATTGTAGGCTAGGCCACATTGGAGAAAATAGACTCCAAAGGTTGCATAGAAATGGATACTTAGATCCATTTGAATATGAATTGTATGCAACCTGTAAGTCATGTTTGATGGGTAAAATGGCTAAATCTCCATTTGCTGGAACTGGAAAATGAGCCAAAGACATATTATAACAAATACATTCTGATGTATGTGGTTCTATGTCAACCCAAGTCATTGGCGGTTTTTTCTATTTTATTACGTTCAGTGATGATTTCTCAAGGTATGTGTTACGTTCTTAATCCGGTTCAGTCATTCAGACTTACTTCGAATTCAAGTTATGTAACTACGGAACCAAATAACATACAAATCGAAGATGAATGATGAGAGACAAATAACTAAGCAATAAACATGTCATTTACCATTATTAAATCTAAATATTCTATTCTATTGCCATAATGATGATCTTCAAATTTCATCAAATTGTAGACATGGTAATTTTGACATCATATTGAGTAAATTTCATGTCAGAATGATAATGCCTCAGAATGGTCTGATGTTTAATCATTAATTAATTTTTATTGATTTTATCTTGAGATTCGTTGAATTACGTCGCTCATACGCGACACCATTTGGATTCTTAGTAGAAATCAATTCGGAATTAAAATTAATAAATTTAGGAGGATTTAACTGAATAGTGTCACATGTGGACGACGCCATTTCAGTCATAATCCACCTAGGTTTACGATTTATAATTTTAGTTAATTTCCTAAATTAATCTAAAGCACGTCGCCACTAAAAGACACTATTTAGGTTTCATAATTGTTTTCGGTTTCATTTTCCGGATTTATTTATATTATGGCCGTATTAATTAACTAAAAGGCGTCCCCTTTGAACGACGCGTTTTAAGAGTTTCTTGATAAACATGATTTGGTCGAGATAATCCGGTTCCAGAGGTTAGAAGGGTTTCTAATTCTCTTCATGATCATCCAGGGCAAGTCCGAGCTGCGGGAGAGTCCTTTTGAAGCCCAAAATATTCTAAAACCTATTCTTATAAATACAACACCCTTTGGACCTTTGAAAAATGATGGCTATTGGAGAATTTAGAGCTTCCTACAAAGTTTTTGAAAGCCCTCAAGAAGAAAAACGTGGACTACAAGGAAAGCTTCATCCTCTTCATCCCCTTCACCCTTTGAAGCCCATTGAAGACTAAGACTATGAAGGAGCCATCATTTTCCTCTCTTGATCTTTTTCATTGAAATTTGAGAAAATTTATATAGTTTAAATTTCTATTTTTCACATAGTTCTTCATTACATTACTTCATCACACACATTCACTTCATCTTTTCCATACCTATACATCCTTTAGGGGTTTAAAAGAACACAAAAGAAGTGTGTCCTTTTGTTTAGTTGCATGATAATTTTGTTGGATAGAATAGATACTACCTCTCTTTAGTTCTAATTTATTTGCTTTCTTTTATTTTCAATCTCTCTTGCAAAGTTTGAAGGAGATTTAGAAGAAAGTTTGGAGTTTAGACGGAAGAAGAAACACCCCCAAAGAACAAGAGTAAAGAAAGAGAAGACTATTTTCTTTCGGCCGGTTGAAAGAGAGGAACAAAAGAACCCCCTATTCTCCCGATTTGCAAGGTTAGTAAGCAATCACTTTTCCTTTGAAACCCTCGGTTTCTGGCGATCACAATTCCTTTTAAATTGTTAATCATAATAAATACATGATAGAAATGATGAACACACACCCTTTTTGAGCACTACAGCTTTTTGGCGATCACGGTGGGACTTGTCTTGCCGTTTCTTTTTTATTTACTCTTGTTATTTCCATTGGGCACCCTTGGTGCACTATTTGTGTCCCGTGGGCACGTTTGATGGTTTGTTGGTTGGCTATTTGATCCTTATCCCCACGTGCACCTCGTGCACATCCCCTTTGTGGCAAAATCTTGCCCTCCCTTGATTGCCTTGAGAAGTAGTATTGGAAAGTGTGTTTTGTTTGAATTAGTATCCATGATGTTGCATGATTAGCCTATATACTTAACTGTTGTCACATGAGAAGTTGATCTATTATTCATCCTATTATTTGGAGAGGGGATTGCCCCTGGTTTTGCTGTCTGTTTATTATTTTCGGGAACTAAAGCGCGTCTGCACAGAGCGATGCATTTCATTAAGCGTGTCGCCCTTTGAAGACGTCATTTAGTACCCCTTTTATCGCTTGCTGCCCGAGTCACTGTGAACATGAGGGATTACTGTCTTGAATAACGTCTATGCACAGCAACACGATTCAAGCTCTGGTTCCTGTTGGTCACTAACACTCATATCATTGATCTTCTTGCTACCTATATTTATTTATCTTACATTAGAGGCCATCCAGGCCACATGTCCTTTGCATCGGAGCTCACCCCCCTCCTATAGGAACACCTCTCTTATCATCCCCACCTCTCTCTAACTAGGTCGGTCCCTTGGTTAGACTAGAGTGGTTGGTGTTAAGACCTCCGTAAGTCCCAAAAGCAAAGGATTCCTCTTTGTTCATCAGCCTGGTTGTACCATTTGAAGTCTCGGATAGTTGTTCATACTGTTGTAAGTAAAGCCATAAGGCATAACGGCGGAAATTGAATTGAAATTAAGACCCTACCCATTGAGAGAACTTGAGTTTAAAAATTCAATTAACTCAACAAGTAACCCTCAAAACAGCGTAAGCATCTACTTGATTGTTAATTTGTGCCAACTTGATTGAAATAATTGTCATCTCAACACAATGATGCTACGTTCAGGTAGAACCATCGGCATGGTTGCCTTTGAACAAGAAGATCTGGTCGAGTACGAGGGAGATGCTTATGCCCCTCAAGTTCATGGTGCATCTTATTCTGAAGATGAAAGGGACGCCTATATCTCTAATTATCTTGACCAATTCCAAACTGTTCACGAGAGAGATGCTCATGCCCCTCAGTTTCAGGATAATTCAATCTATGATCAATATCACCCGGATTTAGGCGATCAATCGCGTGTCCACGTCATCTCCAATCCTACCTTCGAAAGAGCCCAAGACCAAGCTGGGCCCTTTGCCAATGATCCTTCTGACCTCGCTACCCTCATGAAAGCTCTGTCTAATCATGTGGATCCTCGTCAATTTGACGCCATCCAATCCATCCTAAAAGAGAAAACTCCGCTGCATCCTTCTGAGCCAAGTCCCTTGGTTCAACCTTCTGCTTATCAAGCTCCTACTTAGGCCATGGAAGGTCTTCATATTTTCACTCCTCGGCACATAGGCCCTCAACAATCTGGTTCACGGCATCCTGTCAGGCCGCAAACCCCGATTTATCAGAATGCCTTCGGACACGACGGGAATGCCGCAAGTTCACAACCTCATTGTCCTCGCATCCCTGCTTATCCGCGGAGGTAGTCTTTTCAACAGCCACCACCTCCACCAGTAGATTCTACCACCCAACTCCTACTTAACAAATTGTCCCAGATGGATGAGCGGTTCAAGAATCTTGAAAAGAATATGGACAATAAGGCCGCTCCCAAATTCTCTGTCCCTGATTCGCCAGTATTCCATATTTTGCCTTCTAAAATGCCAGTCTATAGAAAGTACAACGGCACATGCAATCCTTTCCTTCACATCAAAGAATTCCTGTATGAATCATCATTTTGGCAGCATGATAAAAAAGCACTGGCTTTCCTCTTCAGAAGATCATTGGAGGGTTCAGCTTTGGAGTGGTTCTTCTCTTTAGACCCAAGTGAGGTAGAGAACTTCGACACGGTGTGAAAGAGGTTCCTGCAAAGATACAAAGACAGGGTGGCACCTACCTTGTCCATTACTGACTTACTCAATGAGAAGATGAAGCTAGATGAAGACTTCATAGTGTTTGCCGATAGGTGGCGAGAGATGGCTGAAAAGATAAGAGATCACCTGTCCGAACAAGAATTGGTAAAGATGATGGTTGCCAACGCCACCCCACAGTATAAGCTAGTACTGACACTGAATAACTTGACTACCATGGCAGATCTGTATGAAAGAGTGCGTTATGCGCAAAATGCATTCAAAGATTCCACCTTTGCTAGTGTCTTCGATCCTCATCGACCCAATAGACCTCCACCTCGGAAGTCTATTATTCCCAACTCTTCTCCTATGGGTCCAACTACCGAGGGTACGCTTGTTAGTATTAGATGGTCTCAAAGCCAATCCGATACTGTGTACATATTCAGATTATTAATAAATGGCAATAATTCATTGTGTGTAATTAATTCGATCTGTGTTTATCGTATCACGATGAAGTCCATGAACATGTGCAATAGTCTTTGGATTATGATGAGATCATAATTACGGGACCGAAGACTTATAAACACATGTTCTTAATTGTTCCTAGTCATAGGATGTTTGAGATAGGACATCGAACATCCGGATAGACTAGTATAGGTTACTTCAGCTCATATGATGAGGGTGACTGATCCCATAAGTCACTTGTGTGGAGACACTATGCCGAACCTATAGGTGCTCATTGGTGAATGAGTTCACTGAACTGATCCGACTATGAATCGCTGGATGGTAATCACCTCACTGTTAACCAGCTCGATTCAATTGTCACGGTTGCGTGGATGATCCTTGGACCTGAGACTCCAAGGATACCTTGTTGGTAGGTTTCTGAGCTTTGACCTTGACAAACGAATCCCTAACCATGGGATATCAATAAGTTAAGTGATCGGGTTCAGGGAGATGCCCTCGAAGGTAATTGTGTGTTCAATACGGGATCATCCGCTCTCGGTTGTATGAGAGAGAATGTTCCGGGAATGATGCGCTTAAAGTCCCTGGCCAGGGCGGACTCTGTAATCGATAAGGAGTTATCGGATTCAGAATAGCAGCATCTGATTCAAGTGAATCGACCAAATAGGGTTTAACAGTAAACCATGCCCTAAGTCGATTCGGGAACATTGTACGGATGAAGGATTATATCCGCGCGCTAACCGATGACAGAAAGGTTCCAATAGAGGGTTGCGATAACCCCAGTGCCATCCAGGATCACGCGATGTTGCTTGGCATCCAACGTGATCGGCAGTCCGTCCGAATTTATTGTGGGACATTAAATTCGGCTGATTAATTGAATATAAGGATATTAATTAATACAGTGGGTCAGTAAAGGGTTACTGGACTTAATGGGCTATTAACTGGACTGGTACTTGGGCCTAGAGGGTCACACGCAAATGGTTTTCAAGTCGATGGATAATCCGACAGGATTTCGGATAAGTCTGGGTTTTTGTGAAAAACTGCAAACTGACTTTTTATAAAAGAACGGATTCTACGTCCGGGGCCAGCAACCCTGACCTAGCCGTCATTCGTTCTTCCCACTTTCTCTCTCCTCTGGGCGTGCCGTTCCCAACTGCTCCACTTCCCGTTCGACGGGGAATCTGGATCCGCATGTCGCGGCGGATCACGCGCAGTCAGAAGGGATCTTCGAGCGCCGCAGCGAGCGAGGAAGCGAGGACGATCCATCGCGAGGAGAACCGCGTGGATACCGCTAGAGGTCGGGCATCTGGGCGACTTGCGGCATCGCTCCGAAGGAACCGGAAAACGGACGCGGATTCGATTCCGCGCAAGGTAAATCGATCTACATCGGTTTTTGTTTTATCGATCGAAACGGGACAGATCCGATCCCGAACTTCTTTATTCCGCTGCGTTTTAGGATCGGATCCCGACACAGCGATCCCAACAGTGGTATCAGAGCCAGGTTCCACTGTGTTTTCGCCGTTTCGATCTCTTTTTGATAATTTTGTAATTGATTCCATGCATATGATGCGTTCATGAGATGAACACAGCAAGTTTAAGAGAAACTGTAAGCATTAAAATTTTATTTTTCTGCAATTTTCGTGTGTGTTCTTCGCCGGACGAAGAACTACTCGTATCGGTTTGTTCACGGGCATCCCAAGCGTTGGGAAGGGCTCGATGGAGCATGGGATTCCTTCCATGGGGTCGTGGATCGAGATTCTGATCTTGCATCATGACCGGGAGGATCATAAACCCCTAGATTTATTTTTATTTTTCAAAGATATGGGGTTCCTAATTTTTTTTGCAGAAAACGGATTTCGGGGGGGGGTTTTGGAAGCTCCCCGCCGGCAACCAGGGGTTGCCGGCGACGGCACCGGTGCCTCCGGGCACCGGAGACCGCCCCACGGCCGGGGCCCTGCCGGCCGGCACCTGCGGGGCAGGTTGCCGGCGGCAGGGAGCCGCCGCCCCCCACCCTGCGCGCAGCTAGGGTTTCCTAGCTGCGCTCGGGTGGGGGGGGTGGGCCCGACGGGCCTGGCCGGGCCCCCGGGTCCGAGCCAGTCGGCCCTGGACCCGGACCAGGTCCGCGCCCTTGTGGGCGGACCTGGGTCCGAGCCAGGGACCGGCTGGGTTCGGCCCAGGTCCGGTCCGGTCCATTGGACCGCTGCCCCCTTTCCCCTTTATTTTTTTTTTTGTTTTTGTTTTTAATCCTTAATTAATCTGTTTTTGTTCCAAATTAAAAACAGAATTTAATTTTCATTTGTAATGAAATTTTACAATAAGATTGAGCTCTGTTTTTAATTTTATGGTCCAATAATTAGATTAATATGGATTAAAATAGTAATTAACAAGTTGTTGTTAATTCAATCTACTTGTTAGATTAAAGGAAATAATTGGGGAATAAATTTAATTGTTAAATTTATAATTTAATGCCAGTTAATCTTATCTGCATGGAATGTTACAATCTTGTCAAATTAGAGTTTATGTGCATTTATTGATGTGCATTTATTTGCTTGTTTAAATTAGATTTAAATTAGCATGCTTGAAATAAATACTAAAGTTTTCGAAAATCCTAAATCCAATTTTGATTGGTCCCTGGTTTTATGAAACCAAAATTATAAGTTATTTTCGAAAATTTTATTTAGCCATTTGATGCGCAATTCATGTGTGGTTTGTTTAATAAAACACATGGTGGTCATGGACGAGCATTAATTGTGGATGTGGAATGTGATTGTGTGGTTTATTGTGTATTAATAAATAGAGGTCTGCGAACCTCTCCCTCTCATATTCCATTGTTCTTCTATCTTCCACCTCGATGTAATCGCCATAAGGCTTCCTCATTTAAATTATCATGTAATTGAGAATTACGATGTAATTTGATCGAGGCGGATGCGCGCGGAGCGAGGATGATCCACAACTGCTGACCAGATGAAAATGAAGGAGTTCATTGCATTCATGGGTTTGCAGACTCATGATATAAGATGTTATATTGTGTGAATGTGTGCGTTTGACTGTTTGGCTCAAGTCAAACCGCAGTGCCGTCCATGACCACACTAATGACATGTATGTGATGCGTGTGCTTTATATTTGCTAGGTTATTAGTATTAATAAATATATTCGATATATTTAATACTATCACCTAGGATGAGATCAAATTAAATAAGTAAAACCTTCGTTACAAACTCTAAGCCGTAGCGCGAGTCATTGAGAATGTACCGCGTGGCTCTCCATCAATATGATTGATAGAACTTAATTCGGTGGTGGCAGATACTATGTGTTTACCCGAGGTCTGCCATTAACTGATGAGAGGACTGTTGATCATGGCATAAGATGCCTTTGGATAAGAGTAGAGGAACGATATAGTCATCCACGTGTTTACCCGGGAACTATGTTTCTACTTTACTCAGTCACGTATTGATGGTAAAGCTTAGACCGGAGATAATGGTCTACTGTGTTTACCCGGGACCATTAAACTTGGGAGCCGAAGTACGATCGGATATTGCAAGGAGTTGCAATTATCATGAGATGATTGCTCTGAGATAGCAGTATGATACTATGTGTTTACCCGAGGTCATACTGTGATGCTTGGAGATTCTGATCCCCACTAGGAGACAGTCGGCGTCTCCCGTTCTGTATATCTGAAGGTTATACAGTCCGTCGAAAATTAGTGGGAGTAAAACTAGATAATAAAAGACCATATCTTGTTTTAGTTAATCTGAATATCTGCTAATTATCGATTGATTATCTCCTGTAGGCGAGAATGTCTCACCATAACCCGTTGAGAGGCATACTTGATGCCAACCGTTTGACAGGCACCAATTACTCAGATTGGCTCAGAAACTTGAAGATAGTCCTCAGGTCTGAGCAGATTGCCTACGTCTTGGATACTGAACCTCCTGCTGAACCAGCATTAGATGCTCCAGAGGAGGAAATGATAGCGTATGAAAAATGGAAGGAGGATTCCACCATGGCCCAATGCTATATGTTAGCCTCTATGAGCAATGAGTTGCAGAGGCAACATGAAGAGATGGATGCTAGATCCATCATGCTCCATTTGAAGGAGCTCTTTGGTGAGCAGAGCAGAATCGAACGATATGAGATATCGAAGAATCTGTTCAAAGCTCAGATGGCAGAGGGAACTTCAGTACAGAATCATGTGCTGAAGATGATTGAATGGGTGGAGAGGCTGGATGCTCTTGGGGTTACACTTCCCAAGGAGATGCACACAGACCTTGTGTTGTCTTCACTTCCACCTTCATATGCTCAGTTCATTGTCAATTTCAACATGAACAAGATCCAGGCCACCTTAGCTGAACTGCTGAACATGTTAAAGACTGCTGAGGGGAACCTTGTGAAGGATAAACCCCAAGTCCTAATGGTTGGTAAGACCAACAGGAAAAGACTTGCAGTCCAAGCTTTTCGAAAGAATAAGAATAAGGTTCAGAGAAAGGCAAAGGTTGTCAAGAAAGACAAGGGTAAAAATGCTGAGAAAGGTGATTGCTTCTACTGTCACCAGAAAGGGCATTGGAAGAGGAATTGCAAGGAATACCTCAAGGACAAGGCTCAAGGAACTGTGAAGCAGCAGGACGCTTCAGGTATCTATTTGATAGATGTAAACTTGTCAATAAGAGATTGTACATCATGGGTATTAGATACTGGATGTGTATCTCATATCTGCAATTCTGTGCAGACACTGACAAGAAGACGTAAGCTGAGGACCGGAGAGGTGGAGCTGAGGCTAGGTAACGGCGCAAGAGTTGCGGCGATCGCTGTGGGGACAGTGAAGCTCAAGCTACCATCCGGAGACACATTTTTATTAGATGATTGTTATTATGTACCTAGCATAATAAGGAACATCATTTCTATTTCATGTTTAGATAGAATTGGATACAATTTAAATTTTGGGAACAATAGTTGTTCAATTTATTTCAGAAATAAATTAATAGCTTCTGCTATTTTATCCAATGGTTTGTATCTATTGAATGTGTCTCATGATAATTTACATATCGGTTCTTCGATTAAAAGAAGTAAGTATGAAATGAACAAAGCCTACTTGTGGCATTGTAGGCTTGGACACATTGGTGAAAACAGACTCCAAAGGTTGCATAAAGATGGATATTTGGATCCATTTGATTATGAATCATATGCAACCTGTGAGTCATGTTTAATGGGTAAAATGGCTAAGTCTCCATTTAGTGGAACTGGAGAACGAGCCAAAGGCATATTAGAACTCATACATTCAGATGTATGTGGTCCTATGTCAACCCAAGCCATTGGTGGTTTCTCATACTTCATTACATTCACTGATGATTACTCAAGGTTTGGATATATATACTTATTGAAGTATAAATCTGAAGCCTTTGAGAAATTCAGAGAATTTAAGAATGAAGTAGAAAAACAAACAGGAAAGAGTATAAAAACCATCCGATCTGATCGGGGTGGTGAATACTTGAGTACTGAGTTCATTAAATACTTATAGGATAATGGTATCCTTTCTCAGCTTACACCTCCTTATACACCTCAGATGAATGGTGTATCAGAAAGGAGAAATCGCACATTAATGGAAATGGTGCGATCCATGATGAGCATGTCCAAATTACCAGTGTCCTTATGGGGATATGCACTTAGTTCGGCTATGTATATCCTGAACAAGGTACCCAGCAAATCTGTTGAGACCACTCCATATGAGATATGGAATGGAAGGAAACCAGACCTTAAACATGTTAAAGTCTGGGGATGTCCTGCTCATGTTAAAAGACATGACGCAGATAAGCTGGAATCCAGAACTGACAAATGCAGATTTGTGGGATATCCAAAGGAAACTTATGGATATTACTTCTATCATCCTAGCGAACAAAAGGTGTTTGTGGCCAGGAGAGCTGTCTTTCTGGAAGAAGATTATATTCTCCAGAAAGATAGTGGGAGTAAAGTAATTCTGGAAGAAGTTCCAGACCCACAAACTGGCAATGGTTCATTAGATGAACCATCAGTTTCTGAACCTGT
Source organism: Zantedeschia hybrid cultivar (assembly GCA_030544215.1). Lineage (NCBI taxonomy): Eukaryota > Viridiplantae > Streptophyta > Magnoliopsida > Alismatales > Araceae > Zantedeschia > Zantedeschia hybrid cultivar. Next base: position 3,254,458 of record JARZZO010000013.1, on the reverse strand, counting down.
TCAAATTGATACACAGGAACCTCGTAGGTCTGAAAGAGTACCTAAACCGCCAGAAAGATATGTGGGACATATTAATTTGGATGGTTCTAGGATACTCTATAATGAGGATGATGATCCTAAGACTTACCAGGAGGCCATTGAAAGTCCAGAGGCCGGGAAATGGCGGGAAGCCATGAATTCTGAAATACAGTCCATGTACATCAACCAAGTTTGGAACTTGGTGGATTTGCCCGATGATATAGTACCTATCGGCTGCAAATGGATCTTTAAAAGAAAGATCGGTGCAGATGGACGTATTGAGACTTATAAAGCAAGATTAGTGGCAAAAGGCTATCGTCAAAGACAAGGTGTTGACTATGACGAAACTTTTTCGCCCGTTGCTATGATTAAGTCTATTAGAATTCTTCTCGCCATTGCTGCCTACCATGATTATGAAATCTGGCAGATGGATGTGAAGACTGCCTTCCTCAATGGAAACCTTGAGGAGGAGGTGTATATGATACAACCAGAAGGATTCACATCCAAAGAATCTCCAGACATGGTATGCAAGTTGCAGAGGTCCATTTATGGACTGAAGCAAGCATCCCGAAGCTGGAACATAAGATTTGATGAGGCGATCAAATCTTATGGCTTCATTAAGAATGAAGATGAGCCCTGTGTATACAAGAAAAATAGTGGGAGCGCAATCACATTTCTGGTTCTTTACGTTGACGACATCCTACTCATTGGGAATGATGTAGGAATGATGTCATCTGTAAAGATATGGCTGTCAAAGAACTTCTCCATGAAGGATTTGGGAGAAGCATCTTACGTATTAGGAATACGGATCTATAGGGATAGATCAAAGAAGATGCTGGCTTTAACCCAATCCATGTACATAGAAACCATTGTCAAAAGGTTTGGCATGGAAAATTCCAAGAGAGGTCTCATACCGATGAGACATGGAATTTCACTCTCTAAAGGTCAGTCTCCCAAGACATCTGAAGAGAGGGCAGTGATGGATAAAGTCCCCTATGCTTCTGCCATAGGGTCCATCATGTATGCCATGCTATGTACCAGACCTGATGTAGCATATGCTCTAAGTGTTACGAGCAGACATCAGGCAGATCCAGGTGATGAACACTGGAAGGCTGTGAAATGCATCCTTAAGTACTTGAGAAGGACTAAGGATCTATTTCTAGTCTATGGAGGAGGAGACTTAAAGCTGCAAGGATATACTGACTCGAGTTTTCAGTCCGATCCTGACGACAGCAAGTCAACATCAGGTTTTATTTTCACACTCAACGGGGGAGCAGTGAGCTGGAAAAGTTCCAAGCAGGAAACCACTGCTGATTCGACAACGGAAGCCGAGTATATTGCTGCTGCTGAAGCCGCCAAGGAAGCTGTGTGGATGAAGAAATTCATCGGCGATCTTGGTGTGGTGGAAAGCATATCTGATCCCGTCCCACTGCTGTGTGACAACAATGGGGCGATTGCTCAAGCGAAAGAGCCGATGTCTCATCAGAAGTCGAAGCACATTCTGCGGCGCTTTCATCTGATCAGAGAGATTATAGCTCGAGGAGATGTCGTGGTGGAAAGAGTTCCCTCAGCCGACAACATAGCAGATCCACTTACAAAGCCTTTGTCTCAAAATGTTTTTGAGCGTCACTTAGAGAATATGGGTATTCTGTATAAAAGTGATTGGCTTTAGCCCAAGTGGGAGATTGTTAGTATTAGATGGTCTCAAAGCCAATCCGATACTGTGTACATATTCAGATTATTAATAAATGGCAATAATTCATTGTGTGTAATTAATTCGATCTGTGTTTATCGTATCACGATGAAGTCCATGAACATGTGCAATAGTCTTTGGATTATGATGAGATCATAATTACGGGACCGAAGACTTATAAACACATGTTCTTAATTGTTCCTAGTCATAGGATGTTTGAGATAGGACATCGAACATCCGGATAGACTAGTATAGGTTACTTCAGCTCATATGATGAGGGTGACTGATCCCATAAGTCACTTGTGTGGAGACACTATGCCGAACCTATAGGTGCTCATTGGTGAATGAGTTCACTGAACTGATCCGACTATGAATCGCTGGATGGTAATCACCTCACTGTTAACCAGCTCGATTCAATTGTCACGGTTGCGTGGATGATCCTTGGACCTGAGACTCCAAGGATACCTTGTTGGTAGGTTTCTGAGCTTTGACCTTGACAAACGAATCCCTAACCATGGGATATCAATAAGTTAAGTGATCGGGTTCAGGGAGATGCCCTCGAAGGTAATTGTGTGTTCAATACGGGATCATCCGCTCTCGGTTGTATGAGAGAGAATGTTCCGGGAATGATGCGCTTAAAGTCCCTGGCCAGGGCGGACTCTGTAATCGATAAGGAGTTATCGGATTCAGAATAGCAGCATCTGATTCAAGTGAATCGACCAAATAGGGTTTAACAGTAAACCATGCCCTAAGTCGATTCGGGAACATTGTACGGATGAAGGATTATATCCGCGCGCTAACCGATGACAGAAAGGTTCCAATAGAGGGTTGCGATAACCCCAGTGCCATCCAGGATCACGCGATGTTGCTTGGCATCCAACGTGATCGGCAGTCCGTCCGAATTTATTGTGGGACATTAAATTCGGCTGATTAATTGAATATAAGGATATTAATTAATACAGTGGGTCAGTAAAGGGTTACTGGACTTAATGGGCTATTAACTGGACTGGTACTTGGGCCTAGAGGGTCACACGCAAATGGTTTTCAAGTCGATGGATAATCCGACAGGATTTCGGATAAGTCTGGGTTTTTGTGAAAAACTGCAAACTGACTTTTTATAAAAGAACGGATTCTACGTCCGGGGCCAGCAACCCTGACCTAGCCGTCATTCGTTCTTCCCACTTTCTCTCTCCTCTGGGCGTGCCGTTCCCAACTGCTCCACTTCCCGTTCGACGGGGAATCTGGATCCGCATGTCGCGGCGGATCACGCGCAGTCAGAAGGGATCTTCGAGCGCCGCAGCGAGCGAGGAAGCGAGGACGATCCATCGCGAGGAGAACCGCGTGGATACCGCTAGAGGTCGGGCATCTGGGCGACTTGCGGCATCGCTCCGAAGGAACCGGAAAACGGACGCGGATTCGATTCCGCGCAAGGTAAATCGATCTACATCGGTTTTTGTTTTATCGATCGAAACGGGACAGATCCGATCCCGAACTTCTTTATTCCGCTGCGTTTTAGGATCGGATCCCGACACAGCGATCCCAACAACGCTGTCTCATGAACAAGTTAGTATAATGAACAATAATCAGCCCCAGTTTATGAGGAATCAACCACAATATCAGTCACCGAGGCCTCAAAACCAACAGGGTTACAGACCTCCTACTCAGCAGCTTCAGTCAGCACCGCAACATCCCCCCAGCAAGTGTACAATCCACCTCGGCAATAGTCGAATTACACTCATGTTCCTCCTCCTAATGATTATACACAGCAGAGGAAACCTCTTGGTCCCATAAGGTCAGTATACCCCTAATTACCAAAATCCCTCACGGATATATTCAATGCCCTTATGGCGGCCAACGCCTCAGTGTTGCCGAAGGAAAGGGCCGTTTGGCCACCAAATGTTGACATGACCCGTTACTGTGTGTTCCACCGTCAACCGGGACACACAGTAGATGCTTGCTTTCACTTTCGGGATTACATTCATGACCTCAATGATCAAGGAGAGATTGATTGGGAAGAGATGAAGAAGTATATAGCCACCTTGAATGCGAAAAGACCACAACAGCAGCAACAACCACTGCCACCACAGCAGCAACGGCCAATCCAAAGAACCCCGGTACAACAAGCAGCACTACAAAATATGGGCATAGTGCAGAACCCGTTGCCGGAACATCAAAACCAAATTGCCCCCATTTTGACGGGTAGCTAGTTTGAGGCTAGTAGAGGGCAACAGTGGAAAGTAGAGGATTCTTCCTCTATCTATTCAACAAGTCATGTATCAAGCATTGCCGAGCAACCGCCTCACCGCATCCTTCGCATACCCAAACCACAACCCTTTATCATTAAACCCATTACACCCTCCGCCACCATATCTTCACCAAACAACCCTCCGCAAACCAACTATACACCACTCATGCCATCTAAACCATTACTCCATATATCATTCCCTACGTCACCTACAACAACCACTCACCCGGGTACCATACAACCCTCTAAACCGCTCATCCGCACAGTACCTTCGCTAAATAACCTATCACCATCACCCGCTTATCCACACCCACAACCCTCCAAACCACTTATCCGAGTCCCCTTACCTCCATCAAATAACCTACCCACACCCTCTTACCAAACCATTACACCCCCCAGACCGCTCCTCAACACAGTAGTGCTCAAGATAACGCCTGGAGCTTCCACTATTGAAGAACATGCGCTCCGAAGCGGCCGAATATTCAACAAAGTGTTCCCCCAGTCTACGGTGCGAGATGGCCCATCACAGCCGATAGAAGAGGTTCAGAATGAAGAGAATACACCGGGTACTCACTATGATTTGTTGAGACAGCTGGATAAAACACCGGCACGCATTTCTATATTAGAGCTGATCGAGAGATCCAAGATCCATCAAGAAGCCCTGATGGACTACCTACAACAGGTAATGGTCAGTGAAGATGTGCCGGTAGAAAAGATCACTGCATTGTTGGTCCCTCAAGGGGATCAACCGTCTATATCCTTCCATACTTCTGAACTGGCACCATTGGCAGTAAGGAGCATGGCATTAAGTATAACTGTCAACATATGTAGAAAGGCTGTGGATACCTGTCTAGTAGATACCGGGGCATCTATCAATGTGTTACCACCAAGAACTCTGAAGCTCTATGGAGTCCCGAAAGAAAAATGGCTGTCTTCTCCCATTTCTGTCACAGCCTATGATAACTCTACCCGTTCCTTTCTAGGCATGGTCTATTTGAAGGTAGAGTTAGGCCCCGCTTGCCATGCTAAAGTTGAGTTTCATATTCTCGAGATTGATCCCTCACTGAAAGGCATACTCGGTCGTCCTTACATCAAGTCACTTGAGGCGATTCCATCAACGAACCACCAATGCCTCAAGTTCCCTCACAAAGGACATATCATCAAAGTCATTAGTATGCCTATCCTTGCTGCAACCCACTCGCTGAACATAAGTCCAAATCTAGTCCTTGCGACTGCTCAAAGGCCATCCATCTCTTTATGCCAAACCTACATCCTTTCGGTAGACCCCTTTAGGCATATCATGCCTACATCTTACCCGATCGATGCCGTGAAGTGGAGAAAGTCTATGAATACCCCAGGCTGGAACATCATGTTGAAAGTGGGATATCAACCTAAAAAGGGTCTGGGCACCCGATTGCAAGGAAGAATTAAACCAGTGACAGATGAGAGAAGAATATCTGGCAGCGGCCTAGGCTATAGGCCGGAGAAAGTGAGACATAATATTGTGGAACAGTAAGAAGGCGAGGATGGTCAGAAAATATGGAAGACAATGGTTACCCCTTGTAAAGAAAATCAGGATCCCTTGACTCAGACCTTATCCACTCACTTTGTTAAAGGGCCCGTGATTCAACACGACCCTAATAATACAATAGTGATTACCTCCCATTTTGACCTGCATGATGTATATGGGAAGGACTTGGCTAGACATTGTTCACAACTGCTGACATACCAGTCTTTAGAGGCTCTGCGACCGATGAAAAGGAGGAAGACTCAAGATCCAGAATGTAAATGGTATTGCTAGTTTGACACATGGGACTTGTATATTGCACTGAATAGACTATTCTTAAATCCGTTAGAACCAAAATGGCCGCCACTGATAGATGAATTAATTGAAAGGCTTGGACCCATCTTTGATAAAAGGATTTTGCTGACTGAAGAGAGTGATGAAGGGGAGCCGGATGACCCTTATGAAATCGGATTCCAAAAAAAAAAACACGAATAATTCAAAAAAAAAAAAATCGTTAATTTGGCAACTTCTTCCTCCCAAATCCTCATTGAGAAAATCTCATATTTGTCCGATCGTACCCCATTGTGCGGGTCGTTCGGGCAAGATTCTCTTCTAGATATGCTTTGTCCCTCCTCACGGGAGGATTCGCCTGTATTCCCTCCTGTACCCCCTGATTTTTATCCTTCTTCGTCCCCATTAGGTCAGGATAGGGAGTCAAGTGAAGTTAGAGAGTCTAGGCAGGTTAATCAGGTTAGGAAGTTTAGGTGTCTAAGGGTAAACGAGTTCCAAATAGTTACCTCCAGCAACTAGCTTTAAAATGCCTTTCTTGCTCCCAGATCCCTCAGTTATTAGAAAATCTCATTCAAATGCCAGAAGATTGTGAGGTTGATAAGTTAGTCGATGATGGATGCGGGGTATATGAGTTGTTATATGAGAAAGACCCCATTAATGAAGAAGGAGAAGACGACAAAGACGTGGCTGAGGCATATGCCAGTGGAGTAAAGAGATTTGATGAACCCTCAGCTGCCGTTGAAGAGCCTACTAAAGAGATCAATCTAGGAACTGAAGATGAACCGAAGGTTGTCATCGTCAGTAAAAAAATTTCTGAAGTAGACGAAGAGGCAGTGGTCCAAGTTCTTAAAGATTATAAGGACACTTTCACCTGGAGTTATGAAGATATGCCGGGACTAGATTCTTCCTTGGTGGAACACAAATTGACATTGAAAGAGAGAGTTACCCGGTTAAACAAAAGTTAAGGCGATTCCACCCTCAAATGACTTTGAAAATGAAAGAAGAGGTCGATAAGTTGCATAAAACTAAGTTTATCAGAGTTGTCATCTATCCGCAGTGGGTGGCTAATATAGTCCCGGTTATGAAAAAGGATGGGAAGGCCATAATTTATATTGACTTCCGAGATTTGAATTGGGCATATCCTAAAGACGATTTCCTACTACCTCACATAAATGTACTCATTGACAATACGGCTGGTTATGAAACATTGTCATTTATGGATGGATTCTCCGGGTATAATCATATTAAGTTGGTAGAAGAGGACCAAGAGAAAACATTGTTCACCACACCTTGGGGAACTTATTGCTATGTCGTTATGCCATTTGGATTGAAAAATATTGAAGCCACTTATCAGAGAGCCATGATGGCGATATTCCATGACATGATGCACATTAACTTAGAAGTGTATGTGGATGATCTTCTGGTTAAATCTAAGACGAAAGCTGAGCATGCAAGAATTCTGGCAAAGGTTTTGGAGAGGTCAAGAGAATACCAGTTGAAGATGAATCCCAAGAAATGTGTATTCGGAGTATCATCAGGAAAATTATTGGGATTTATTGTAAGTAAATGGGGTATTGAGATCGATGAGAACAAGGCAAAGGCTATCAGAGAGATGCTACCTCTCAAGAATTTGAAAGAATTAAGAGGATTGATCGGAAGGTTGTAGTTTATTCACCGCTTTGTCTCCCAGCATTTACAAAGGTGTAAGCCGTTCTACGAGCTTACTAAGTCGGGAGTCAAGTTTGATTGGGACAATACGTATCAGGAGGCATTTGATGGATTGAAGGATTATTTGGCAAGTCCTCCTGTCTTGAGACTACCATCTCCATACAAACCTTTGATTCTATATATTTTTGTTCTGGATGATGCGGTGGGGGCTGTCTTAGCACAAGAAGATGAAGAAGGAAAGGAGAGGGCAGCCTATTATCTCTCCAAACTTCTCAACCCCACGGAACAAAGATACACGGCGATAGAGAAAACATGCGCAACACTTGTATGGGTAGTTCAGAAGTTGAAGCATTATTTTCTGGCCCATGAAGTTCCTCTCATCGCTAGGATGAATCTCATTAAGTTTCTTCTTGAGAGATCCGTTCTCATTGATAGGTCATCGCTAGGATGAATCTCATTAAGTTTCTTCTTGAGAGATCCGTTCTCACTGATAGGTTAGCACGTTGGCAGAGCTTTCTATCTCAATTTGATATTATCTATATTCAACAGAAAGTAATCAAGGACTATGCCATAGCAGAGCATTTTGCTCATCACCCTCTTTCTCGATTTGATCCAGTCTAATCAGAGTTTCCGGATGAGGAACTGATGTCCATAAACAAAATCAATGATGATATGTGGACTATGCATTTTGACGGAGCTCTGAACTCTCATGGTAAGGGCATCGGCATTGTTTTCCTATCACCTGAAGGTGTCACCATTCCACAAGCCTTTCAGCTTGATTTCTATGTCACCAACAACATAGATAAATATGAGGCTCTCCTTGCTGGCCTCGAGGCCGCTCATCTCCATGGTGCCACCAAACTGAGAATTGTGGGTGATAGTCAGCTAATCCTTTACCAAGTGCTTACTAAGTATCGCACCCTTGACCCCAAGCTTAAGCCCTATCAGGAACTCACTTCAGCTTATGTCAAGCTTTTCACCAAATTGATTTTTGTCCATATTCTTCGGAATCAGAACATTCTAGCTGATGCTTTAGCTTCTCTCGCATCTTCTCTAAAATTCGCGATCAGCAGGCAATCTGAGTCGATCATTGTTGATATGCGTCTTTCTCCTGCCGTAAAAGACCCTTCCTTCCTTAAGGTTAAAGAGAAACTACTGAAGAAGGTTAAAGATGGGGATATTATAGAAAAGAGAGAAATTATGCTGCTAGATTGGCAACAAGAAATGGAAGACGAGGATAAACCATAGTATTATAAGATTGCTAAATACTGTGAAGATCAATCAGATCCTGAATAAAACATAACTTTGGAGAAAAGGGCTATCAGGAGGGTTGCTCAGAGATACACCTTAGTTGGAGGAACTCTATATAAACGTGGATTTGATGGTGTTCTCTTGAGATGTCTGGATAAAGATGAACTTTGGAAGATCATGGAAGGAGCTCATGCTGGAGTTTGTAGTGGCCATGTTAATGGACAAATGCTATCAAAGAAAATCCTTAGACAAGGATATTATTAGCCAACCAAAGAAGAAGATTGTGTAGGATATGTCTGTAGGTGTGCTAAGTGTCAACTTCATGTCGATAAGATCTATTCCCCCGCATCTTGACTCCATCCTATTTCATCCCCATGGCCTTTCTCCATGTGGGCATTCGACATCATTGGACCCCTTGGTAATCTTGATTCCGTCACCAAGCAAAAATCTTTCATTCTCACGGCAACGGAATACTTCACCAAGTGGGCGAAAGCTGAAGCATACACAAAGATCAAAACATCAACGGTCTGCAAGTTCATCATGAGGAACATCATCACCAGATTTGGAATTCTGAGTACTATTGCCACTGACAATGGACCACAATTCATATCACAAGAGTTAAAGGATCTCTGCAACATGTATAAAATTGCATTGCATCATTCATCTCCTTATTATCCGCAAGGCAATGGCCAAGCAGAGGCAACTAACAAGACTCTGATAAAAATTATCAAGAAAACGTATAAGTCTAATAAATTCTCGGACTGGCTAGAAAAATTAATTAAGGCTTTATGGGCATACCAAACTTCAATCCGCACACCTATTGAGCAAACTCCTTATTCCTTAATATTTGGAATGGAGGCGGTAGTTCCATATGAAGTCCTCATCCCATCATTAAGAGTACAATTGAGTAAGGAATTTTCCATTGATGAGTATGGCTCTACGCTCCTTGCTCAACTGGAATCCTTAGATGAGAAAAGATGGTCAGCCGCTAATCATGCAAGAATATATTAGAACATATTAGCATGTTTTTACTAAAAGAAGGTCATTGAACGAAAGTTTAAAGTTGGTGAAATGGTGGCGAAAAGAATCTTTGTGAAACCTGGTGGCCCGTGTTCTAAGCTCCAACCCAACTGGGAAGGACCATATGTCATATCGCATGCTTTCCCTGGTAACGTCTATCGTTTAGTTAATGCAGAAGGGCAAGAGGTAACTCACCCCTGGAATGGACTGTATCTTAAGAAGTACTACCTTTAGTTTAAACGATCAGTATGGTGCAAGGATCAGTAGAGTCGGAAGATTTGAAAACTCAAATTCCCTTATTAGTCTTTAATAATCTAATTCAAGCGCATTATTACACACAAAATACATTTGGTTTGTGAGTAACAAGAGATGCGAAGCTTGAGAATACCAAAAGCCTGACTAATAGTGGAAAGGTATAACTCATTCTTTTCAAAACAAAACTTCTGTTTTTACTTTCGGCCCGCGACAACGGAACAAGGCCTATAATAGATTACTGAAAATACCCGCCATCTTAGTAGGAGGTTGTCATAAAAAAAAAGGAGAGATCCGCCCCACAAAAGCAAAAGAAAAAGCAAAAGGGTAAAAAGCCAACCAAATCAAAAGGCCGCTCAAACATTACAAATGTTACCACAAAAGGCCACAAAATCAAATGAAAAGAGAACACAAAATTATTAAATACCCCGTAAAGAAAATGACCGAACCCCAACAGATAATAAGATAAAGGAAGGACATCTTTCTAAGTCTCCGGAACCCTCTCGCGGGCTTTCTAGACAAATTCTTTCTTTCTTTCTAAAGAGGTGTGCTCCAAGCTTGAAGAATGGCCGAGGTTGACCAAGGGTCGGACCATCGAATGGGATCACAATTACAAGCATAATTCAAGCACAATGAGTCTAGATTAGGTCATTAAAGAATGATGTGGGAATTAAGTTGATGAATGAGTATGCTCTTTTGATCCAAGTTCTAGGCTGGTCCTTAGTTTCTTCAGTTGATGTCTTATTGCAAAACACAAAAAAGTTGAATATTTCAAAACCACAAAAATTGAATATTTCAAAATCTTAAAAAAATTGAATATTTCAAAACCACAAAAAATTGGATATTTCAAAACTACAAAAATTTTGAATATGGCAAAACCCTGAAAAAATTTGGATATTTCTAAAATTGCAATTGCAAAAAAAAAATATTTCAATTAGCATTTGTCTGATTAAATCATAAGTGTTGCATTCTTTCATTTTCAGTGAGCATTTGCATGCTTGTATGTTGCATTTTACTTCGTTTTAATCATCTTTATTCGCCTTCATTAAATAAAGGCTTCGCCCCTTGACCCGTCTACCAAGGATGGAATCAAGTAGTCGGTTACTTAACTGGGTAAGGGGCTAAGCCTGAACAGATATTTAATTTGTTTGTTTAAGCCATGTGCAGGAATGAAAAGGAGAGACACTAGAAAATAGTACCAAGACAACTCAAGTATGAGGGAAGTCCTTTTCATATATCAAAAGAGTTCATATACAAGTGAAAGTCCATCTACAGGACTTCAAAATAAAAGAAGATACATCATGACAGCCCTCACGGCTGACTCTCCCTCGCGCCCTCGTCTGGCTGGCTCTGCGCCTCGTCCGGCTGGCTCTGCGCCTCGTCTTGGACATCTGGTCCTCGTGCTGGCGGCGGCGGTAATCCCATTACACTCGGCCCTGCCTGGCCGGAGGATACTGCTATGCTGGTGGTGAAAGCACTCGCCTGTCCTCGCTCCAACGCCTGCTGTCGCACATGCTGGTAATGAGCCTCTCTGTTGTGGCGCTCGTGCTCCGCCACCGACAGTCGGCCCTAGAGACTCTCCAATTGAGACCGGTCGCGATCCTTCTCCTCAGTCAAGATCTCCAGTCGAACCTGGAGACGTACGAGCTCGCGAGGAAGATCACTGGTAGAGAGTCTCGACAGCTGCTCCTCCAGCTCAGCAACCCGGGCTGCTAAATTGCGGGACTGCGCCAGCTCAGCATCTCTCTCTCCAAGAGCCACGCAAAGCTCTTGGATCTGCAACAGAAGACATTGTCAGTCAACTAATCAAGCAAGTAAACAAAGTAATGCCGAGATGAAAGAAATACGTCAAAGATTTACCTGAGCAACAACATCATCCTCAGCCTGAGTGGCTCGACAGATAGCTAGAGCTAGCTGACTCCACAAGTCAGCCATGGCAACTTCATGGGCAACCGAAGAAGAAGAAGGACCGACAGGAGTGGAAGGTGAACGGGTTGCTGCATGAGTATAAGTAGCACGCTATATCAAAGGGGAAATCATCGTTAGTGTACAAGTGCCAAAACAATTTAATAATAAAAAGAAGCATTCATAATACCTATGTCATTCATGCATATCACTTACCAGTTAATCCAATTCTTTTTGGACATGCTCTAACTGGGCCTCGGCATCCTGGAGATGGCCTTGGAGTGTGATGATGGTGGCATCCCGTGTATCCTGCATTTTTCATAACATGTCATATATTTACAAATATAAGATAACTAACAAAATAAAAGACGCATTCATGAGCATACATATTATAATACTCACATCGAGGGGCCGAAGTAGCTGGAGGTGGGCCGCGTAGTGGGCCCGGTAGCGCTGCAGGTAAGCATCGCTGCTCATTGCCTGCGACTCTACCGGGACTCCATATCGGTGCCAATCATCCCGCTGATCCGAGAATTTGGCGCTCCAGTCGGTGCGGGCCTGCTTCCCCCGCATCGTCCTCCCGATCCAGTTAGGGATCTCCTCCTCCACGCACTCCTGATGCAGACCTAGCTGTAGACACCGATTTTGGACCACCCTTTTGGTCATGAACCCAATCCATCATTAGCCCTTTATCACCAAAATCCCCTCATTTCAGCCATCTCAGCCCACTACCAGCCAGGCCCATTAACCAAATCCCGACCCTTTTTCACCTTTTCGTGGAAGGCCAACCCCCATGCCTTCCACCGCCTTCGAAGGCCACCCCCCTCCTTCTACCCCCTTCGAAGGCCAGCCACCTTGCCTTCCACTCTTTTGGCCACCCTTTTCACCTTTTCGTGGAAGACCAGCCCCTTTGCTTTCCACTACCTTCGAAGGCCACCCCTCGCCTTCCACTACCCTCGAAGGCCAGCTACCTTGCCTTCCACCCTTTTGGCCACCCTTTTTCACCTTTTCGTGGAAGGCCAACCCCCATGCCTTCCACCGCCTTCGAAGGCCACCCCCCGCCTTCTACCCCCTTCGAAGGCCAGCCACCTCGCCTTCCACCTTTTTATCCACCTTTTTCACTTTTTACCACATTTTTGTAGAAGGCCAACCCCCTTGCCTTCCACCTCCTTCGAAGGCCACCCCTTGCCTTCCGCCTCCTTCGAAGGCCACCCCTCGCCTTCCACTCCTTTCGAAGGCCAGCCGGGCTGCCTTCCACCACAAGAATGGAAGGCATGTCACCTGGCCGTCCACTCCTTAACCACCCCCTTGACTTCGTCTTCCCCACGATCTCCTCTACACGCCGCCCTCGTCCCCCACTACTCCGACCACTCCCCACTCCGTCGACTACCGTGCGCACCACCTCCGACCCTTGACCACTTCCTATTGGCTGAAGGTTGATTTACGGGGATTTAGACCCTTATTTTCTCCTACTTTTTCCTTCATCTATTTAAACCCCCCAGGTTCCCTCGAGCAAGGGGGTTGCGTCGGAGGGGTTGGAAGGGGATTAAGAAGGAGTTTTCTTCCTCGGAGCGGGTCGGCTTTGAGGAGTCGAGCGGGCAAAGAGTCAGAAGGCTGTTTCAGGAGGAACGTCACTCCAAATGGGCTTGTCTTCCTAACCCTCTTTTACTTTTCACCTTTTTCACTTCATTGCATTTCCAATTTCCATCCATGCCGTAACATCCTCCCTTTTTTACTCTCTTTTTACCTTCAACACATCATTTCACTCTTCACACACGAGCACTTATCTGCATGCATACATCCTAGAATGACTTAGCAATCCCTATTTACCCCCAGAGGTTCCAAACAAAAATCGGGAGGTGGGTGGCCATAACATATGGTCACCTTCCCTCCCAAACACCCATCCGGTGCGTCTCCCTCTAATTTTAGTTAATTTTTATGTTTGCATGAACGGATCCTACATGTCACAGTTCTAATTGGGTTATTGTCTTTTCTTTGTCTGTCTTTTCTTTTCAGGGGCTCTTACCAGATTCTGCGCGTGCACTACCGAGCTCTCCTCTTCTGGCCGGCCGGAGGAAGAGAAGGGGAAACCACCATCTTCCGCTCCCACAAAACGCGATCACATCCCCACCATCCTGCGGAGCACAGGGACCGTAAGGTAATGCTCCTGGCGATCACATCCTTTATTTTCTAACCCCCTTTAAATCGCCACAGTGCTAAGACGAACGGAGAGGAACCCTCGCCCGAAGCCCGCAGCCGCGGCGGGGGACGTTCCGGGCGCCTACACTAGCATCCGCATCGCCAGTCTCAGGCGCAGGGGGGCGATCTTGTTCAGGCAATGCACCCAAACTTGGCGCCCGAACCGACCCCGCCCATGCTCTACCCAGGGCTATCCTGCATCATCCATACTAAGGTACGGATGCCAAATAACCTGCATTCATATAGTTTAGTCGCATTGCATATCAAATATCAAATAATCAATAGAATAAATCAATAAATTATGTCATGTTCAAAGTAATAAACATTTAATAAGATGTAAATTCTAATATTCATCATTCAATCATTCAACATTTAACAGACATGTTGATAAAACATACTCTAATAAAGTGCTTAATTAAATGTTTAAACATTCTAATAAGCCATGAAACAATTAATAATTGAAAGAGAAAAAATGAAACTCACTAACAGCTCTGGGTAGTCAAGGAATTGACAGCGGAGGGCTGTCAACTGATGGTGCTGTGATGCCGTATCCACTACCGGACGCCAATGTCGGGCAAGTGGGACTGCCGCCGGCTGTGTAGATGGCCTCGCTCGGTCCAGAGAGAAGTAATAATATGTCCACACCTACATAAAAGAACATGTAGTTAGGATCACATGCATTGCATAGTAAGCATTTAATGAAGTAAACAAAAATAAAATAAATTAAGTACCAGAAGAAACGGCGCGAAGCTGTTGATGGTGGTCTCCCGGTCAGGTGTGACAACAGAGAGGTTGGTGAAGAGGTGGGTCAGAAGGGCCGCACCCCAGGTATACTCACCTAAGCGGTCCAAATCTACGAGGAGACTCATAGAGCGACAGTGGATGTAGTCGCCCTTCGTCCTAAAGAGAAGTCTACCAAAGAAAAACATTAAAAATCTCCTAAAGTCCCTATCTGCACCAACCCTATCACTAGGATCTTGGCAATACACTGCGCTAGCCGCCCTCACTAACCTAGATCTCATCTCGGCCCGGGACTCATCGGTTTGCTGCCTAGGCTCCTCTAGTCCTAGGGATCTCTTTACCACCGTCTTGAGGAGAGTCTGAGACTCTCGACTCTCCAGTCCCGTGCACTCTAGGCCTAGCAACTCCTGAGCTAGTCCATGGTAATCGGGATACGTGATCCCGCTCACCGTCCGACCTTCTACCCGAAGGCCGGTGATCCTGTACACATCTTCAAGACTGGGGACCATGTGTCCCCAGTGATGGATATAGGTGTCCTCTAAGCCAATCATAAGGCATCTATTTCAATCTGGTTTACTAATCAATGGCATTAAATTCATTATGTAGATTGACATATTAATAATTACGCATAATGAAGTCCATGAATTGTGCAATAGTCATCAGATTATGATGAGATCATAATAATGAGACTGATGACTTATAAACACATATTCTCAATTGTTCCTAGTCATAGGATGTTTGAGAAGGACATCAAACATTGGGTAAGACTAGTACAAGTTATTCCAGCTCATATAATGAGGGTGACTGATCTTGTTAGTTACTCGTGTGGAGACACAATGGTAAACCTGTAGGTGCTCATTGGGGAATGAGTTCACTGAACTGATCCGACATGAATCGCCGAATGGTAATTTACCTGACTGTCAATCAGCTTGATTCATCGTCACAGTGGCGTGGTTGATCCTTGGACTTGAGACACCAAAGACACATTGTCAGTGGACTTCTGGACTTTGACCTTGACCTACGAATCCCTATCCACGGGATCTCTAATAGTCAAGGATCGGGTCCAGCGGAAGACCTTCGAAGGTGATTGTGTGTTCAATAAAGGATCGTTCGCTCTCAGGTAACTGGAGAGAGAATGCTGTAGAATAGATCCGCAGGAGTCTCTGGCCAGAACAGAAACAATATCAGAAAAAGATGTGTTCGGATATTGTACAACGGAGTCTAATTCAAGTGAGTTAACCATCTAGGGTTTGACAGTTGACCATACTCTAGGTTAACTCGAGAGCATTGTGCGAACGAAGGATTATAGCCACGCGGTAATTGTGGACGGACAGGTTCCATGAGTGGGTTGCTGAACCCCATTACCTCCCGGGATCATGTGATGTTACTTGGCACCTAACTTGATCGGAAGTCCGACTGAATTTACATGCGATGTTAATTTGGCTAAGTAATTAGTTACTATCTAGATATTAATTAATTACAATAAGTCAATAACTAGTTATTAGACTTAACAGGCTGAAAACCAGACTGGTAAATGGGCCTAGAAGGTCACACGCAGTAAGATTCTCAGTCGGTGGTACATAAGTGGGATTTATATTAACTCGGAGACTTTTGTGAAAAGTCGCGCCGACTTAATATATATACGTGCTGTTGAGAAACCCTGGGCCATACTCCAGGATTTCCCCATGCTGGCCGTCACCACCCTTTCTCTCTCCTCTGGGCGCCCCATTCGAGGCGCCGGGACTGTCTCCGTCTCCACCGCACGTGATTCCCGTAAGTCGGGAATTCCCGTCAGCGGGTTTTCAGACATCGTTGCGGCGACGGATCTTCAGCGAGCGACCTGATACGGTCGAGGGAGCGAGGACGAACCACCGCGGAGGATCGCGTGGATACCGCTGGAGGCCGGACGCTTGTGCGGCTCGCGGCATTGCCTCGACGGAACCGAGACGGAAGCGGATTCGAATCCGCGTAGGGTAATCAGATTACAACCTTGTTTTCGGTTTTAGTTTTTTGTTCCGAATCGGATCGGTGGGCATCGGGCGGGATATTTTATTTGTCGTTTCCGCTGCGTTCTTCGCGTCCCACCCGGATCCCAACACCAGGGCATTAGAAATGCCCTGCTCTTAGTGTGCCACCTCTCCCTAAGAACCTGCAACAACACTAAATCTATCCAAAAAGGTTCGATCTCTAATATCTCTCTAAATCCCATCTCCGCTAGTCTCACCTTTTGGAAGTTCGGGAGACCCCTGTAGGCGGCCACCACCAGATCCCAGGAGATCCTGGTCCTCATCGTGCCCTACGATTTTCAAATAATTGTTCATAATCATCATTAGAACACGAATAATCAATTTTTCAATTAATTTTGAGGTTCAATCTCCTTTTTTGAATCGCGTCAGGGAGCAGGGACGCGTTTCACCATAGGTTTCCAGAACCTGTGGCCGGCTCTTTTCTCCTCCCCAAAATTGAAATTTAAAGTATAAGGAGGAGTGTTCTCGAGACTTACCAAGCATGGGCCGGCTTCCTCAGCTAGTGCCGCCTCCGCTGCACCCTCTTGAGCCGCGGGAGGGAGTTCCTCGGCCTCCATAAAGGCCACCACTTCTGCAAGTGTTTCCACTTATGGGGATTCCTCTTCCGCCTCCACGTCTATAGTGTGGATAGTTGTGACCCGACGCCGTTTCCCGCCGAGTCCACTAGGTCCTCCTTGCTCCATGGTAGGGTACGAGAGAGTGAGTGTGAGGAAGAGGGTTTATGAGGGTGAGGAGAAAGAGCTCGTGAGAGCTAGAGAGAGAGAGAGAGAGCTCGTGAGAAACTTGAGAAGAAAGAGTGAGGAGTGAGAAGAAAGAGGAGGTCATCGGAGTTGAGGGAGGTCGTCGGAGCGAGAGAAACGGCCGGAGTCGCACACCGTCGCCGGAGAAGGTAAGAGAGGAGAGAGAACGAGCAAAGGGAGAATGAGGAAGGTAAAGGCTTGGGCTCACGAACCCCTGTTTGAATTGGTTAAATCACGTCTTTAGACAGCGACGCTATTTAGTGGCGCACAAACTGAGGCGGCAACAACAAATTTTTAAATGTGTGAAATGCGTTCCTTGAGAGCGACGTCTTTTGGATTTTACCGCCTCTTCTGGTTAGGACCGTACCACGGGAAATCTGAAAGAATTATTATTCGCGTCTTTAAAGGAGGACGCTATTAAGAGAATTAATTGCTGGAAATCTCTGGAAAATAGGAGAGAGAAAATAGAAAGGCGTCTTACTGACAGGACGTGTTTTAGGGTTCTGTTGAAGACAAATTTTTATATTTGGAAATTGATTAACATTGAAAAATGTCTCTCTGAGTCGACGCGATTTGAGTTAACTACACTCGAACCTTCATATTTTAAGGAAAAATCACAGTTTCATTCAAAGGAAAATTACAGAAAATTGCAAAGCATTAAAGGAGGATTTCTATGGTATTAAGGAATGATTTTTTTGATGAAAAATAAATAAAAAATACATCAAATTAGAAGATAAAAGTGGAGAGCTTTTAAGAACGAATTTTCTTAAGCTCCTTTACGTATGATTTCCACAGTTCTTTATTGACTTCATGAGGAGTTTTCACACAACAGGTGAAGCCGATATTCCAAAGAGTTGCAATAAGTTCTGTCGCCTCGAAATCTTCATCAGTTCCTAATGCCCGCTTCTTGATTGGAGAGAGAGAAGATATTTCTGAAAATTCATAACGAGGCATGACAAGTTGAGGGTGACACCTATGTGGATTATAGAGAACGAACTCGGTCGCCCCGATCAGTCGGAGCTCTGTGCTGGCACCACGGCGCACACGAATCGCTTTTTCCATGAGAGAAAGTGGCGTGGATTCAAATCTAGTTCTGGGCATAGTCTTGAAGTAAGCACGCCAGTCAGCTCGAGTCTTGAGGTTGGGCACTCGATTGGTCATGTTGTTATTGAACTTCACAATGTTGGCAATATGGAAGATATGGTTGCGCTGATATGTCTGAGATATCCTTGGAACTTTCTCCTTATTATAGTTGAATTTGAAGTGGAATTCTACCCATAGTGCTAAGAGGAGCATGCTACCATAAGGAGATTGACCTGTAGAGCTGCAGAGAGCCCATTGTAGAGGTAGGCTAGAATCGCTATGCTAATCTGCTTCCCTTCGAAAATGGAAGATCATTGATTGCACTGATTTGATCATCTTCCATAACGTTATCTTGAACAAGGAATAGTAGTGCTTCAGCTAAGCACGTGGTGAACGCCTTCATCACGTTCTCTGTATCTTCATCCTTAAGGTCTTTTATCTTCTTCAGAATCCATTCAGCTAATTTAGTAAGATTGATTCCTTTTTTTGTAAGACAGCCTTGAATTTCCTTTGAGTTCTTCATAATCTTTTCCAATAGTTGTTGACAGTGATTCTTTCTCTCATGACTATCATCTCACTCAAATCAAGTTCATCATTGTTGACCTTAAGTTTAGGAAGACCCAATAAGAGTTCGGCTTCTTCTAAAAGGATGGTGGCTTCAAACATGGCAAAGAGGAAAGTATGAGTTTGTGGATGTCATAGTTCATTCAAAGTGCCCATTGCAGTCCAATCCATCAACGTGCTCTTGTAATGTTTGGCATGGACGACCAATCCTTGGATATGTAAGATTGCATGGAGAGATAGATCTTGTTAACTAGCTTTTGGACCCATGGAAGTGAAGAAAATCTTCTTGGACCGGAGAAGAAAGGATAACCCTAAATAAAGAAAGAAATTGGAAATAGTTCTATCATGCTCATAAAGAAGTAGAACTTGGAGAACATGTAGAGAGTTGCATAGAAAGAATTGATTAGAGGAGAAATTAGCTTACTTGTAAGCTAGGATCTCTCTGACTTAAATGATCTTACACTTCAGAAAGCTTTTCAATTGCCTTTCTCATCTTCTTGTTTGAAGTAGAATACATCTTCCTTGATTTGATTTCCTTAATTTTTTCTTGTTCTTCACTTCTTCTTCTTGAGCTTTGGAGAAAATGCTTTACCTTTTCCTCTTGATTGCTTGTTGTGATGCTTTGATATAAAGAGAGGGAGGTTTTATAGAGTGATTTGCGAGATTGAGGAAACCCTTTCCGAATTGGAAGAGGGATGTGCATTAAGGCATGTATAGTTCGGATTGGAGTCAGAACAGAGAACAATTTCTGTAACTTAAATAGTGTCTGGACGGGGCGATGCCATTTAAATGATGTCAGTAAACAGCGATGCTATTTGATAAGTTTTTTGAATATCTGTTACTTTTTCAAAAATCCATAATTGCATGATATTTAATTTGTTTTAAGTTACTGATGAAATTCTGAGTGCAGGAAACTGTAAGAAGGTGAAAATGAAGCTAATAATTTCACTAAGGTCCTATTGTGGGATTTCATGAGTCCCAGTCGTGACTAAAAAGACGGTTATCTCTATCCTGTATTCTTTTATGTAATTGATTTGCATTATCATTATTATATGATAAATATCTATTAGAGCACATCAAGGACCTTGTGGTTTTGATGAAACTGGAATTTGAGTTCTCCTCTAACAAAAATAGTGATAATTCAAGAGACAATCTATTTATTAGAATCAATTTTTAAAAAGAATTAAATCAAAATACTTCTCTTTCTCATGAAGAATACTCTATTCTTATCTCTTATCTTAAGGTTGCGTGGAGGTGGCCTTATGCACGACCCCAAGGCCTCATATATACTATTTTATCTTCTTAATACTCCTCAAATTAAGCCTCCAAAGTTACCAAGTCGAATTCAAACTGTAGCTTCCTTAACCAACAAGTTAAAGTATTCCGATTCAAACTAAGTATCCAGATTTTCGTGCAGAATAGGTTTCCTTCCATAAACCACCTCTGATTCGACCCATTAAACGTCTAAATTAGTTCTTGGTCCTTTTGACAAAGTGTTATTATTTTATATCCTCGTCCCAACCATATATGCCATATCATTTTCAAATTTTTGTACGCGAAGTTATTGCGTTCGCATTACAGCATTTGACTGTGTTGGAAACTAACTAGCTTCCTAATTGGGTCACTAATGGATTTATTGGGCCTATTTTGACTTAACTAATGACTTACCTATTCTAAATATATTATTATATTATTAAATAAATATTAAATAGATTTAAATTATTTTAGTCTATTATTTAAATTTAATTAGGCTTATTTAAATCTAATTAAGCTTAATTAGGATTTTAAAACTATCAAGACAGATTATATAGTCTGCGAATAATATCACAAAATAAATATCAAATAAACTCTAAAAATCATGCTATCATAAGTTCTCCAAACTCAGAAATCTGCCATATTTCCTTTTAATCTAAAGATGTCCTGATTCCGACTAGTAAACAACTTACTTCAAATATATGGTCTTCATAAAACTTCTAGATGTTTGAGTCATCCTTCTAATTAGAGTTTTCTTACTTAATTTATAATTTTTTGAACGGAGTTATGCTTAAACTATTAAGACTATGTCAAGTAAATTTGTGTACAGAATTATGCTCCAAGTAGGATTCCAATTATGACTTTCTACCTATTAATTAGAATCTTAATTATATTCAAATTTATTATGTTTTACTTCTAGTCTAAGTCAAATATGTTATACATAACTTTTTAGGTCGTGGTTAACATTAATTATACTATCTTTTGTTTCCTAATTTAAATCCTAATCCGATTAGACTTATTCTCTACGAGTAGTCCTTTCTAAAACTGATCTTTGATATTTTTGACCTCTAAAACATCTGAATTAGTAAAAATGATCTTATACAAAGTTATAGATCTTTTTATTCTATCAATTATGCCTTAATAGAAATAAAAATTTTCTATATAAAGTTATCATTATTTTACTATGTTACTATCTAATACATCAACCTATAATTTGAACTAAATTAATGGGCTATTCTTAGTAGTATAATTGGGTTATTAGGATTTCATAATTTGGTTAATTAGACTAAATTAAGTTACTTAAACTCAATCATGAATTCTTATAATTAGTTAATTGATCTAATTAAATTAATTAAATTTATTAATAGTTGTAAAAGTGCGGGATATAACAATTATAATCTCATTACAATCTGACAATCATTGCATACATTCATGGACTTACTATGATACGGATAACATAAAAGAGACAATTTACACATAATGAATATTTATTGCCACTAATAAATGAGAAAGAATAAGTTTGATTGACTTATATGCCATACATAGAACTAACAATCTCCTACTTGGACTAAAGTCAATCACCCATATGTTGTATCCCTGTATGCAGGTGATGCTCATAGACAATTTGAGACAAGGGCTTCCTTAGTGGGTCTACTATATTGTTGGCTGATGGAACCCTTTCCACCGATACATCTTCTCTGGCAATGATCTCTCTGATCAAGTGAAAGCGCCTCAGAATGTACTTTGACTTTTGATGAGACCAGTGGTTCTTTCGCTTGTTCAATCCCCATTGTTGCCGTACATCAACAGGACATGATCAGAGATACTAAGAACTACGCCAAGGTCAATGATGAATTTCATCATCCAGATTGTCTCCTTGGCCGCTTTTACCGCAACAATGTATTCTGCCTCAGTCATCGAATTAGTAGTGATTTCTTGGTTGGAACTCTTCTAGCTCATCACACCTCTGTTCGACATGAATATGAATTCGGAAGTAAACTTGCTATCATCTAGATTAGACTAGAAACTTGAGTTAGTATACCCTTACAGTTTCATGTCGGCTCCTCCATAGACTAGAAATAAATCCTTAATCCTTCTCAAGTAGTTAAGAATACATTTTACAGCCTTCCAATACTCCTCACTTAGATTTGCCTGATATCTACTCGTAGTACTTAGAGCATAGGCTACATCAGGCCTAGTACATAGCACGACATACATGATGGAACCTATGGCAGAGGCATAGGGTACTCTGTCCATCAATGCCTTCTCTACAGGAGACTTAGGTGCTTGCTCCTTATGGAGATAATTTCATGTCTCATCGGTATGAGACCTCTCTTGGAATTCTCCACGCCAAATCTTTTGACAATGGCGTCTATGTACAATGATTGGTTCAACGCGAGCATCTTTTTCGATCTATCCCTATAGATCCATATTCCTAATATGTAGGATGCTTCTCCCAAATCTTTCACAAAGAAATTCTTGGATAGCCATACTTTAACTGAAGACAACATTGCTAGATCATTATGAATGAGTAGGATGTCATCGACATAAAGTACAAAAAAGTGACTGAACTCTCATTGGTCATCTTGTACACACACTACTCATCTTCATTCTTAATAAAGTCATAAGATTTGATAGCCTCATCAAATCTTATGTTCCAGCTCCTTGACGCTTGGTTTAATACATAAATGGATCTTTGAAGTTTGCACCTTTGAGAACTCCTTAGATGTGACATCCTCCGGTTGTATCATATACACCTCTTTCTCAAGGTTTCCATTGAAGAAGGCAGACTTCACATCCCTTTGTCAGATCTCACAATCATAGTATGCTGCAATGGCAAGAAGAATTCTGATTGACTTTATCATGGCAACTGAAAAGAAAGTTTCATCATAGTTAATCCCTTACATTTAATGATATCCTTTCGTCACCAACCTTGACTTATAAGTATCGATTTGTCCATCTGCACTGATCTTTCTCTTAAAGACCTACTTCCATCTGATAGGTACAATGCCTACGAGCAAGTCCTTCAAGTTCCGAACTTGGTTGGTGTACATGGAATGTACTTCAGAGTTTATGGCTTCTTGCCACTTCCCTACATCAGGACTCTCAATGGCCTCCTGGTAAGTTTTGGGGTCATCATTCTCACAATGGGATACCTTAGATGTACCTTGACTGATATGTCCTACATATCTTTCAGGTTATCTGGACACTCTTGCATACCTACGAGGCTCAGGTGTGTATTCTTAAATAGGTTCAGGAATTGATAGCTCATATGATGAGCTAATTATTGTCTATGAGTCTAGAACTTCTTTTAGAATTACTTTGTTCTCACTGTCCTCTTGGAAGAGGTATTCCTCTTTGAAGAAGATAGATTTATTGTCAACAAGTACTTTTTTATTCGCTAGGATCGTAAAAGAAGTATCCAAAAGTTTCTTTTGGGGGGTAACCCACAAAATCTACATCTATCAGTACTTGATTCCAGTTTATCTAGATCATGTCTCTTCACATGAGTAGGACATCCCCATATTCTAACATGTTTAAAGTGTGGTTTCTTGCCTTTCCATATCTCATATGGGGTGGAAGTGACTGATTTACTTGAAACCATGTTCAACAAATATGTAGCAAATTCTAGTGCATATCCCCACAAGGATATGGGTAAGGTAATTGTGCAAAGCTCATCATAGATCACGTCATATCTAATAAGGGCGATTCCTCCTTTCAGATATACCATTCGGCTGAGGCATACAGGGAGGAGTCTACTGAGATAGTATACTATTATTCTTTAGGAACTGTGTAAATTCTGCACTTAAGTATTCTCCTCCTTGATCTGATCGAAGAGTTTTAATATTCTTTCTAGTATATTTCTTCACTTCATTTTTAAATCTCTTAAACTTCTCAAATACTTCTGACTTGTACTTTAAGTACACATAATCGAATCTCGAGTAATCATCAGTGAATGTAATGAAGTAAGAGTAGCTACCTTTGGCTTGTGTTGACGTTAGACCACATACATCTGAATACATCAATGCCAATATCTCTTTCGCCCAATTTCCATGTTAAGTTAATGGAAAAGTGAATTTACCCATTAAATATGACTCACAAGTTATATATGATTCACAATCAAATGGATTCAAGTATCCATTTTTGTGTAGCTTTTGGAGTCTGTTTTCACTAATGCGACTTAACTTGTAGTGCCATAGGTAGGTGGGACTCACAATGTTCCTGCTTCACTTAGAAGCATTATCAAGGTATAGAGAATCATAAGAAACATCTAATAGGTACAATCCATTAACTAAATTTATAGTAGTAAATAATTTATTCTTAAAATAAATTAAACAACTATTGTTCTAAATAATTAAGTTGTAACCTTGTCTGTCCAAATATGAAACAAAAACGATATTCTTTATTATGTTGGGAACATAATAACAATCATATAAAGTGATCCTCTGTCTAGGTGGTAGGTTGAGCTCGATTATCCTTACAGCGATCGCTGCAAAATTTGTGCCTTTTTTTAGCCTCAATTCTATCATCTCCTTGCTCAGTTTCCTTCTACTTGTCAACACTTATAGAGAATTGCAGATATGAGATGCACATGCAGTATCTAATTTTCATGATGTGGAATCTCTAATGGGCAAGTATGTGTCTCTCAGACAGATACCTGAAGCTTCTCTAAGCTTCACCTTTTCTTGAGCTTTGTTATTTAGGTATTTTTTGTAGTTCCTTTTCTAGTATCCCTTCTAATGACAATAGAAACACTTGCCCTTCTATGCTCCTTTACCTTTGTCTTTCTTGGTAGTGAGCTTCTTCTTAGGCTGTTGCTTGTTCTTGTCTTTTATAAAGGCTTAGTCAGCTTTTTTCTTCTTGTTGGTCTTACCAACTAAGAGAATGCGGGTTTCCTTCACAAGATTACCCTCAGCGGTCTTCAGCATATTCAACAACTCAGTTAATGTCACTTGAATCTTATTCATGTTGAAATTCACTATGAACTGAGAGTATGAAGTTGGAAATGAGGCTAAGACAAGGTCAGTATGTATCTCCTTAGGAAAAGGTACCCTAAGAGCATCCAACCTCTCTATCCACTATCATGTTCAATACATGTATTTGTACTGAAGAACTCTCTACTATTTGAGTTTTGAATAGGGATTTAGATATCCCATATCATTCAACCCTACTATGCTCCTCAAACAGCGCCATCAAATGAAACATGATGGATCTGGCATCTATCTTCTCGTATTACCTCTGTAAGTCATTACTCATCGAGGACAATATATAGCATTAGGCAAGATTAGAGTCCTCTTTCGATTTTTTATAAACAATCATGTCCTCTTCTATGGCATCCAATGCTGGTTCAGGCGGCATCTTACTCTCTAAGGCATTGGCTATTTGCTCAGACCTCAAGATAATCTTGAGATTCCTGAGCCAGTCATAGTAGCTTGGGCTTGTCAGCCTATTGGCATCAAGTATGCCACAGAGTCTGTGCGACGACATTCTTGCCTACAGGAGAAAATCTTGAAATTAGCATATATTCAATTTATTAGGGAAAACATGATATGGACTTTTATTAAATTTCACTCTTACTAATTTTCGATGGACTGTATAATCCTCAGATATACATAACTGGAGACGCCGACAGTCTCCTAGTAGGGATCATAATCTCAAAGACTCATGATGAGGTCTTGTAGATAGCACAATAAAACACACCAAGATCAGATAGCAGCAAACTCTTGGCACTTGTAACTCCTTATAATATCTGATCATTATTTGGCCCCTATAAATTTAGTGATCTTGTAGATAGCATAACAAATCACTAACTTATGCTTTAAGCATTACCATCACTACGTTACAATAATAGATTCATATGATACCAGTAACACCATCCTCTACCCCATGATCAGGCATCAATATGCCATAGTTCTAGTCCTAGAAATAGAGAGACATGTCTTATAGATAGCACAACAAACCTGTACAATCTAGATCTAAGCATCTAAAACTATAATGATGGACAAGCCATACAATTAGTTCTCAACAAATGTGCTACGGCTTGAACGTTATTCTTCGAGGGATTTTAATTAAGATTTTAAGTTGGTCTCATCTAGAGAGAGAGAGAGAGAGGCATGGTGCACATGCCATATTTAATAAGCATTTAACCAAACTCATCACAAACCACATATCCACAACATTCCACATCATCACATGATGTAGATAAACATACATATCCATGACTACGGTTAACTTTTAACCATCCACATATGAAAGTGGACATTACAATGGGCTAGAAATAGATTTTCAAAAATAATTTTTATTTTTATTTTCACAAAATTAGATTCTAATCAAAATTGAGAATAAATTTAAATTTTTAAAACCTTAATTTCTAGCATGCTTTAAAATCTAAATTATAAAGCAGTAAAACACATCACATGTGCACACAATCCGAGGATTTGAATTATAACATAATTCCATGCATGATTGGAACATCTTCTAAACATTTAATAATTATCTAACACTTAGATAATATTAACATTAACCATTAATGTTTAATCGACCTTCAAAAATAGAGTTTTTTATTTTTTTTAAAGATTTAAAATTTTATAAATAATTTTAAAATTATATTTTTTTATTAAAATAGAATTTAAAAAACCCCAATAGTGGATAATTAGGGACCCTAATAGACTGAATCGGCCAGTAGGGATGGTTCGGCCTTGGATGGGCCCTGCCCGGGCCTAGGCCAAGCCTAGGTGCACCCCTAAGGGCGCCTTGGCTCAGCCACGCCCAGGCTGGCCTGGTTGAGTCGGCACGCCCCCTACCTCCCTCTCTGTGTACGCCCTAGGGCATGCGCAAGTGGGAGGAGGGGGGGTGCGACATTGTGTAGGCACCGGGGTCCCCACCTTAGCACCGGTGCCCCATCCCGGTGCCGTCTCTGATGCCGGTCGGGCCCCCCGACCACCGGTCGCCCCCTACCTCCCTCCCTGCGTGTGCCCTAAGGGTAGACGCAGGTGGGAGGAGGGGGGTGCGGCACTGCGTAGGTGTCGGGGTCCCCACCTTAGCACCGATGCTCCATCTCGGCGCCGTCTCCGATGCCGGTCGGGCCCCCCGACCACCACCGGGCAGCCGGTGGTGGCCCCACCCCCTTATGGTGCCCCTCCTCTTCCTCTCCATTGCATGGGAGGATGAGGAAGGGGATGGCCGTCGGCCTGCCGCCCCTTTGCCACCCCTCCAATGAGCATGGCAGGGGTTGATAAGTTCACAATTTTACATAAATAACATATGAAATTTATACACTTTGCTATCAATTTAATGAACAAAATCACATTGAATGATAGATAAATCAATTGTACTTTCAAACATATCAATTCTGTAAAATTCGAATTTCAAATATCATCACTCTATGGATTGAATAAGGGTAGCAATTTTATGCTCAAATAAGACTTTCTCGACAATTATTTAATGTGCATTTGGATGCTTTATTGATTGCCGCATGAACTTAACTGTTATTTTCTATGAATGCAGGACATGAACAAGCAGATGGCATAGTGGTTGGACTACCTGAATTTTAAGGAAGTGACTAGGGTTCGTATCCTGGAAGGAATAAAATTGCATTTCTTTTTGTCTTAAAAATGGGACCACAAGCCAACTAAGAGAGAGAAGAGGTAATTTCATAATTCAAAAATTGTGTTTTAAATTTGAATTTTAAAATTTCAAAATCTCAAAAATAACATTTATTCTTCAATTCAAAATTCAAAATTTGAAATATCCCTCTCTAAATTTAAATTTCAAATGTACATTCATGGAGAATCCTCTAATCAAGGGGGAGCTTAATGCAAGCAATTAAGGGTCCATTTATTAGAAGATTTAAAATTCAAAATTTGAATTAAGAATTCTCTTATATAAAAACTAAGAGAGTGGGAGAAAAAGGGACTCTTAATTCCTGGATTTTCACAACCTTTGAAAATTTTAAACTCTCTCACCCCTTCCATCCAAATATCTCTCTCTCTCACTTTCTCCCTCTCTTTGCTACAGTACCCGTGGGTACTGTAGCAGCCCCCTCTCTCTAGCTTTTGTTCTCTCTCTCTCTCTCTCTACATCTCTCTCAAACCAGCGGCTGTCAGGGCAAGAGGTGGACTCGAGGCACTGCAACTGACTACTGGAAGGAGTCCAGAGCTGCTAAGGATCCGCGTGAAGGGCTACAACGGCTACAAAGATTAGGTTTCTCTCTCCACTGCCTCTCTCTCTGGTTTTTGAGTTCTCCATGTTACACTTTATTTAGAATATTTTCTGTAAAAGTTTCCTTATAAAAGTTATGTTAATTTTTGATTTTCAATGTCTCTGTCAAATTTCATATAGTTCTAATAATGAATGACAGTAGCTCCTTTGAAAAACGTTATCTTTTCTCCCTCTTTTTGTTCTACAACTTTTATGTTTTCTTCTGTTGACACTACTCAAACTTTATATTCTACTTTTAATTAGTGTTTTAAAGGTAGTCTTAGTTCAGTAGATGATCTAATTATGCTCGTTTAGGGGTGATCATTTTGTGAGTTCATAGTAAGTCTGGTTAATTTCAATTCTTAACAAATCAAATCATCATGCTCCATCTTCTTTCTTCTCTATTTTTTCCTCTAAAAACTCAAAGTTATCGACTTTAAAAATCTATTTCCCTATATATTCGACCCAATCTCACCACTTGCTATATTTTCAAATAATTATATGTGGAAATTGAAATTTTAAGATTGATGTTTGAATATGCTTAACGACACATAATTTCGAGCGATCAATTTTTGACGCCGTTGCCGGAGATTTAGATTCTTAATTGATAATTTTGGGTCCATTTGTATATATCCATACTCACATTTATTCTCTTTTTTTGTAGGTACTTTGAAAATAAGAAAAAAAGGAAGGAGAAAAGGAAATTTGGTGAGTTTGTTCCAACTTATCAACTATTTTCTTTTTATTTTAAGATTTTAGAATTGTAATAGAATTCATTAACTAAAAAGAAAAAAAATCAGAAAACCAAGATAAAAAGAAATCATTTCAAGATTAGAAACCAAACCATCATGTTTTAGGACATACATAATTTAGGATGCATTAGTTTTCAATTTTTGTCATTTGACTTATGTTGAAGAGTGCGGAAAGCAAGGTGAGTCTTTCCAAATTGTGCAAATAACATGTTCATGCATTGTCATTTTATTATTGCACAAAACAAACTTGATTGAATTGTGGTGTGCATTTCATTGATAAAATAATTTAAGGGCATCTTCATAACAGGATAAGGTGGGGATTTCATCACGCTTCCTTGGCCTACAAATCACAAACACTCCATCTTACATTGTCCCAAGTCCAATAAAAATCAAATAGCAATTGCACCTAGGGTTCACACTATTATTAGACCAAGCTTTGAATTCACTTCTACTTTGGACAACGGTGTCTAGACTAGAGGTTACAAAGGCAAACGCCTAAGTGGACAAGTGGTTATTTAATTAGGTCCCTACGAAAGTAGGGGGAGCCTCCCACTATCCCACCTCTTACCTGGCCGATTGATCTATTGTAGGGGTAATTCATAGTGAATTCTAGCTATTTTGTGAGAAATTTCATTCTTAAGTCTAAGGTACACTTAGGTCATTAGGAATTTGTTGTTAACTTGTTTGTCTTTGCATAAATAAACATAAAAAAAAATATAAAAATAAAAATAACAAAAACATCCATTATCATCTTATCTTGGTCTAGTGTATATTAGGTAGAAGGTCTCAAAATCCAGAAATTATCAATCCAATTCAAGAAATTGAGAGATACTTATATCACCAAATCAATATTCAACATCAAATGGCTGGAAATAATCAACAAATGCCTAAACAAATGAAGGAATATTTCATTCCTCAAGACTATAATCCTTCATCTTGTGTCCAATTGCCTAATGTCCATGCTAGCCATTTTGAGATCAAGCCAAGCACCATCCAAATGCTCCTATCTTTCTATGGGAATACCAATGAAGATCCATATAAACATTTGGATGAATTCTTTGAGATTTGTTCAACCGTGAAAATTCAAGATTTCACGGAGGATGTCCTTCGACTTACCCTATTTACTTTCTCACTTAAAGATAAAGCCAAATATTGGCTTGGAACGATAGGAAAGCCCATTAGGACTTGGCCCGAAATGCAACAAGAAATTCTTAAAAAAATTCTATCCTATTCGGAGAAATAAATACCATGATACGGGCTATAACTGGATTCTCACAATTACCGAGAGAACAAATCCATGAATCTTAGGAACGATTGAAGGAATTGCTGAGAAAATGTCCACACCGTGGATTGTCTAGATGGCAAATTGTGCAAGTATTCTATGAAGGTTTAGATGCACAATACAGGCAGATAGTAGATGCATCGTGTGGAGGAACATTCATGAGTAAAAGTGAGAAAGAAGCTTATGATTTGTTTGAAATGTTAAGTGAAAATTCAATAAATCATGCCTCACTTTCATCATATGAAAGATCTGTGGGAACATCCAAACGGACTGATGTTTATGAAATAAGAAATAGAAGAGAATTTGAACCTAGGATGGATATCAATGCCTTGGCCTAAAAGTTGGATAAAGTGGACCTTCTGGCCCAACAAATGAGCAAAATGGATCATATGGCCCAAAAGCTAGACCAAGTTTTGACTTCTAATAATCAAGGATCTAATATCCATGCACAATCAAGACCATACTCAGAACCTTCTCCATATTATCAAGGAGCTTGTAGTCTTTGTGTCAGCCCAACTCACCATGTCAGTGAGTGTCCTACGGCGGCCCAATTGCCACTGTTCATCCAAGAACAAGTCCAAGCAGCCCAGGGTTATTCAAAACTCAATCATGATCCATATTCCAACACCTATAACACGGGTTGGAAAAATTACCTAAATTTCTCATGGAAACCTCAACAAGCCCAAGCTCCAAACCCACAAGCACAAAACATTCAGAATAGGGCCCATCAATAGAATTACTATCCAAATCAACCTTTCAATAAAAGCCAACCTATCCAATTCCAAGCTCAAGCTCCTTACTTTCAGCCCAATAACAATAAGATTATGTTCTCTCAACCTCCATATCAAATCCCACAACATCAGACATCAAATCAAAATGATGACAAATTCAATATGCTGCAACAATTACTTATGAATCAACAACAACAACAGCAACAATTGCAACAATTGGTCATCTCTCAACAACAATCCATTTCGAAATTAGAAGTCCAATTGGGTCAAATGGCTGATACAACCATGAGGAGGGAAGTGGTCCCATTACCAAGTCAACCCATTACAAACCCGCGAAACTCTCCTCCGGGTTTCCAACATCAACCAATCCTACCTAATCTTCAAGCCCAACCTCAAATGGGCTCAAATCCACCAAGAGGCCCACAGTTAGAAAATGAGAAAGCAATTTTGGCCTTAAGAAATGGTAAAGTCTTACCGGATCCTTACCCATACCAAGGATCTAGTCAGCCCAATCCTGAACAGAAAGAAGAAGAAGAAGATGAAGATGAGAATGAACAACCCAATATCAGTCAAGGAAAAGGAAAAATAGAGGAATGTCTTGAGAATTATAAACCAAAAACCCCTTTTCCACAAGCTTTAAAGAATGGCAAAGAGAAAAGAAAGCATCAAATCCAAGCAAAACATGAACAGTTAATGGACTTATTTAAACAAGTCCACATTAACATACCATTGGTCGATGCAATCTAACATGTGCCGGCTTATGCCAAATTTTTAAAAGAACTTTGTACTCACAAGAGAGAGCCTAAAACAAATCCTAAGAAGGTCTTTTTGTCTGAAGAAGTGAGTGCCATTTTTCTCAACCAATTGCCTAAAAAGATGAACAATCCTAGGGCTCCACTTATCTCTTATGTTATTGAAGGAACTACCTTTGATAAGACACTATTGGATCTTGGAGCAAGTGTGAACCTATTGCCCACCTTAGTTTATGAAAAATTTGGGATAGGAGAATTGAAACCAACTCCGGTGATCCTACAATTGACCGATAGATCTCTTAGGACACCGAAAGGAATGGTGGAAGATGTCATTGTCAGGATTGATACTTGCTACTTCCCAGTTGATTTTGTCATCCTTGACATGGAGCCCGTTCAGTATCTGAGAAATAGCCCAATCATATTGGACCGACCTTTTCTGGCTACTACAAATGCCATCATTAACTGCAAATCTGGGTTAATGGACATCTCATTTGGAGATCACAAATTATCCCTCAATATTTTCAAAGCTTCTGGCCATATGCAGGATGGGGAAGATTGCTTTGCAATTGATGTGATTGATAACATTTTAGAAACATCCCCTTTGGCCCAATTTGAAGAAGAAGAGGAGTTAATGGCCATATTAGATTTGAATAAGAAGGTCTGGCGGCCCAATAAGGTTGAACCTCTGCCTAAACTCAATCTAGAACCTACTCCTCCATCTCTTCAGGTTCCTCCTCAGTTGGAACTCAAACCTTTATCAGACTCTTTCAAATATGTCTTTTTGGGCCCGTCCGAGACTCTACCTATGATTATAGCTGCGGATCTTAACCCTACCTAAGAAGAACAACTCATTGAAGTTCTTCGAACTCATAAAGAAGCCATAGGGTGGTCAGTAGCTGATTTGAAAGGAATAAGCCCAACTATATGCATGCATCATATTTATCTTGAAGATAATGCAAAACCTAGTAGAGAGATGCAAAGGAAATTGAATCCAATTATGATGGAAGTGGTTAAGAAAGAAGTGGTGAAATGGCTAGATGCGGGTATCATATACCCAATATCTGATAGCAAGTAGGTAAGCCCAACCCAAGTAGTGCCAAAAAAGTCTGGCTTAACTGTGATAACAAATGAAAAAGGTGAAGAAATGCCCACTAGGCTAACCACGGGGTGGAGAGTTTGTATTGATTACAGAAAATTGAAAACAATGACAAAGAAAGATAATTTCCCACTCCCGTTTATTGATAAGATTTTGGAAAAGCTAGCGGGTCAGAAATATTTATGTTTCTTAGATGGGTATTCATGATATAATCAAGTGGCTATCTACCCAGAAGATCAAGAGAAAACCACATTCACATGCCTATTTGGCACATTTGCATTCGAAGAATGCCATTTGGACTATGTAATACACCAGCAACTTTCCAAAGGTGCATGTTGGCCATCTTTTCAGATATGGTAGGAGAATTCCTCGAAGTATTTATGGATGATTTTTCAATATTCGGAGATTCATTTGAAATTTGTCTGGAAAATTTGAAAAACGTACTTGGAAGATGCATAGAGACTAATTTGGTTCTAAGTTGGGAAAAGAGCCATTTCATCGTTAAAGAGGGAATAGTTTTGGGCCATATAGTGTCTGGAAGAGGTATCGAAGTAGATAAAGCTAAGGTTAGCCTAATCTCCAATCTTTCTCCACCCACTTCGGTAAAGCGAATTCGATCATTCCTGGGCCATGCCGGCTTCTATCACCCGTTTATTCAAAATTTCTCTCAAATTGTCAGACCATTAACCCTTCTCTTAGCCAAAGATGTCCCATTCCATATTGATGAAAAATGCTTGGAAACATTTAAATCTTTAAAAGAGGCTCTGACCAAAGCTCCCATTCTCCGATCGCCTGATTGGTCTTTACCTTTTGAGATAATGTGCGATGCTTCTAATTATGTTATGGGGGCAGTACTGGGACAAAGAATCAATAAAAAACCCGTGGTGATTTATTATGCAAGTCTTACACTTGTAGATACTCAGATGAACTATACTACCATAGAAAAGGAATTGTTAGCTGTTGTTTTTGCCCTGGAGAAATTTCGATCTTCTCTTTTGGGAGCAAAAGTGATTATTTATTCTGATAACTCGGCATTGAAATATTTGTTAACAAAGAAATATGCCAAACCAAGATTAATCAGGTGGATCCTACTCCTCCAAGAATTTGATTTGGAGATTCGGGACAAAAAGGGATCCGAGAATGTGGTAGCTGACCATCTCTCCCGAATCATGATTTCAGATAATGAACCAATGAGAGATTCATTCCCTGATGAACATCTCTTAGGCATTTCCTACACGTCACCACCATGGTATGCACATATTGTGAATTTTAAGGTGACTGGCCAAATCCCACAAAGATGGACAAGAAATGAAAAAGATAAATTCTTCTCTCAAGAGAAGTATTATTTTTGGGAAGACCCTAAACTCTTCAAAATTTATCCAGATCAAATAATCCGTAGATGTGTGCCTGAAGAAGAACAACAAAGTATTTTGAACTTTTCCCACAACCTTGCTTGTGGAGGTCATTTCTCCGGAAAGAAAACTGCAGCAAAGGTTTTACAAAGCGGTTTCTATTGGCCCACACTCTTCAAGGATGGTTATGAGTTCAGCAAAACATGCTTAAGATGTCAAGCTGTTGGTAATATGGCTAAAAGAGATATGATGCCACTAAATCCAATTTTAGTGGTTGAAATTTTTGATGTTTGGGGAATAGATTTCATGGGCTCTTTTCCACCATCTTTTGGATGCGAATATACCTTGGTGGCAGTGGACTATGTATCTAAATGGATTGAAGTAATAGCCACCCAAACCAATGATCACAAGGTGGTAATGAAATTTGTGTAGAAGAATATCTTTTTTAAGTTCGGATGGCCAAATGCTATCATTAGTGATGGGGGTTCGCACTTCACTCATTCTCAATTTCGAGTATTGCTCAAAAGATATGGGATTACTCATAAGCTTGCTGTCTCTTACTATCCCCAAACTAGTGGCCAAGTGGAGATATCCAATAGAGAAATAAAGAATATCTTGCAAAAATCCGTTAGGCCCGATAGAAAAGATTGGTTCGAAAGGTTAGATGATGCTTTGTGGGCCTATCGGACTGCTTACAAAACTCCTATTGACATGTCACCATATAGGCTAGCCTTTAGAAAAGCCTGTCATCTCTCAGTGGAATTAGAACATAGAGCTTAGTGGGCTATCAAACATGTCAATTTTGATCTAGTCAAAGCTGGTTCACACAGAACCTTACAACTGAGCGAACTAGATGAAATGACAAATGAAGCCTATGAGAACTCGAAAATCTATAAAGCCAAGACTAAAGATTTTCATGATAAACATATTGTGAGAAAATCCTTCCATCTTAACCAAAAAGTCTGGCTATTTAACTCTAGGTTACATTTGTTTCCTGGGAAATTGAAATCAAGATGGGATGGTCCATTCTTAGTAATTAAAGCTTTTGACCATGGTGCAGTCAAGATCATAGATCCAAAAAATGGATAGACATTTACTGTTAATGGGCAACATCTAAAACCATTATTGAAAACATTCAGAATTGTCCATTGGAATCCATAGAGCTGAGTGATCCAAACTAGACAACCATGCGTCTGGCTGAAGACGTTAAACTTAGCACTTATTGGGAGGCAACCCAATCTTCACATTATGTGGTAATCCTAATTATTCTCTTTTTATTTTCTTTTTAGAAAACTCAGAAAATCCACCTTGGAGAACAGAGAGAAGCTTTGTCACACCTCAGACTGTATCTATCCTCATCATGAATTCCATATGAAATAATTTTTGTGCATTTCTATACCATTGAGGACAACGTCAGTCAAGTTGAGGGGAGGAGAATCATGATGAATATTGAATAAATCATTATGAATATTGAACAATCTTTTAAATGAACATTTTTTTTGAAAAATCTCATCATTTTTACACAAAACTTTCAAAAATCTCTGTACTTTCACACCCCAATAGAAATTCTTCATTTAGGGAATCTTGATCAAAATTGAGTTAAGAAGTTGAGTAAAAGTTTGAATTAACCCCCCTTTCTACAAAGAATCATGACGGGATGATTTTCACACACACACAGTAACTTGGAAAGAGTGAAAAATTCTGAAAATATAGAGTTGCTGAAGTTGACCTGAAGTGTAGGATTATCCATTCTGTTTTTACTTTTAGGTCAAATGAACGGAAAGTTAGGATTCGTAATAGGAGATCAAACCACTTAACACTTTAAGGAGGTGGTCACTTCGAGAAAAGACAATCAGAAACATGAAAATCAAATAAATATGCTTCAAAAGAGTCAAATGAAGGACGGTGGCAAAAAGTATGCATTTCCCCTCAAACAAAAATAAAGTGGGTGGCAAAAAGTACGCACTCTCAAAGCACAAACAAATGAAAAACAATCGTGCTAAAGTCCTTCACAACAAAATAAGACCAAATCCTAAAAAAAATTAAGTCGGGGTGAAAACCGAAAAGCGAATCTAACCAACTAATCCGGAGATCTCTTTTTCTGTTATCTCTCCTAGATAATTTTACTCCAAGGGTCAGTGAAGGCAACGATATAATAAACAGCATAAAAATAAACTCAAAGCACCATAAATGATATGCATAATCACCTGTCTTGATTCCAAATATAGTGGGCGGGAGAATGAGAATTTTTATTTAAATTGCTAGACCGTTTTGCAATAGATATCATTTAAAATGAAGTTTGATTCTTTTTATTAATCATGGTAGTCCTGTTTTTTTTCAAATGAATGCATTGCTAAGAGACTACCAATGATTAAGTTGGGGGATGTGATAAGTTCTCAATTTTACATAAATAACAGATGAAATTTATACACTTTGCTATCAATTTAATGAACAAAACCACATGGAATGATAGATAAATCAATTGTGTTTTCAAACATATCAATTCTGTAAAATTCGAATTTCAAATATCATTACTCTATGGATTGAATAAGGGTAGCAATTTTATTTTCAAATAAGACTTTCTCGACAATTATTTAATGTACGTTTGGATGATTTATTGATTGCCGCATGAACTTAACTGTTATTTTATGTGAATGCAGGACATGAACAAGTAGATGGCATAGTGGTTGGACTACTTGGATTTTAAGGAAGTGACTAAGGTTCAAATCCTGAAAGGAAAAAATTGTATTTCTTTTTGTCTTAAAAAGGGGACCACAAACCAACTAAGGGAGAGAAGTGGGAATTTCGGAATTCAAATTTAAAAAATATTATTTTTTAAATTTGAATTTTAAAATTTCAAAATCTTGAAAATAACATTTATTTTTCAATTTAAAACTCAAAATTTGAAATATCCCTCTCTAAATTTAAATTTCAAATGTACATTTATAGAGAATCCTTTAATCAAGGGGATGCTTAATGCAAGCAATTAAGGGTCCATTTATTAGAAGATTTAAAATTCAAAATTTGAATTAAGAATTCTCTTCTATAAAAACCAAGAGAGTGAGAGAAAAACGGACTCTCAATTCTCGGATTTTCACAACTTTTGAAAATTTTAAACTCTCTCACCCCTTCCATCCAAATATCTCTCTCTCACTTTCTCCCTCTCTTTGCTACAGTACTCGCGGGTACTGTAGCAGCCCCCTCTCTCTCTAGCTTTTGTTCTCTCTCTCTCTCTCTCTCTACATCTCTCTCAAACCAGTGGCTGTCAGGACAAGAGGTGGACTCGAAGCACTACAACTGACCACTATAAGGAGTCCAGGACTGTCAAGGATCCGCGTGAAGGGCTACGACGACTACAAACATCAGTTTTCTCTCTCCACCGCCTCTCTCTCTAGTTTTTAAGTTCTCCATGTTACACTATATTTCGAACATTTTCTGTAAACGTTTCATTATAAAAGTCATATTAATTTTTGATTTTCAATGTCTCTGTAAAATTTCATATAGTTCTAATAGTGAATGACAGTATCTCCTTTGAAAAAAGTTATCTTTTCTCCCTCTTTTTGTTCTACAACTTTTATTTTTTCTTCTGTTGGCACTACTCAAACTTTATATTCTACTTTTAATTAGTGTTTTAGAGGTAGTCTTAGTTCAGTATATAGTCTGATTATGCTCGTTTAGAGGTGCTCTTTTGTGAGCTCATAGTAAGTCCGGTTAATTTCAATTCTTAACAAATCAAATCATCATATTCCATCTTCTTTCTTATCTGTTTTTCCTCTAAAAACTCAAGGTTTTCAATTTTAAAAATCTATTTCCCTGTGGATTCGACCCAATCTCACCACTTGTTATTTTTTCAAATAATTATATGTGGAAATTGAAATTTTAAGATTGATGTTTGAATATGCTTAACGACACATAATTTCGAGCGATCAATTTTTGGCGCTGTTGCTGGGGATTTAGATTCTTAATTGATAATTTTGGGTCCATTTGTGTATATCCATACTCACATTTATTCTCTTCTTTTGCAGGTACTTTGAAATTAAAAAAAAAAAGGAAGGAGAAAAGGAAATTTGGTGAGTTTGTTCCAACTTATCAACTATTTTCTTTTTATTTTAAGATTTTAGAATTGTGATAGAATTCATTAACTAAAAATAAAAAAAATCAGAAAACCGAAATAAAAAGAAATCATTTCAAGATTAGAAACCAAACCATCATGTTTTAGGACATACATCAATTATGAATGCATTAGTTTTCAATTTTTGTCATTTTATTCATGTTGAAGAGTGCGGGAAGCAAGGTGATTCTTTCCAAATTGTGCGGAGACCACATGGTTGCCTGATGGGGGTGGGGGTAGAGGTTGTATTGGGTTCTCTGCATTTGATCGACTTCCCACAGGACTTGCCATCTAGCTGCACCTCCTACGCTGCACAGCTTCTTTGAGGTGATCGACCTTGGCCTCCAACTGATGGATAAGGTTGATCAGGTAGTTTAGGTTGGAGCCTTGGGCTGCATGTTGTAATTCCTTGGGGCGGTTGGGATCGCCGTTGGGAGGTCTCAGTGGAAAG
Organism: Zantedeschia hybrid cultivar; assembly: GCA_030544215.1. Lineage (NCBI taxonomy): Eukaryota > Viridiplantae > Streptophyta > Magnoliopsida > Alismatales > Araceae > Zantedeschia > Zantedeschia hybrid cultivar. The sequence goes on along the minus strand of JARZZO010000013.1, from coordinate 3,215,274 downwards.
AGGGCATCAACGGCTGGAGGAGGTGGAGGTGGGAGAGGAAGGTTTACCCTATCACTTGCGGCTTCCTTTTATCGAGATATCCTTCTATGATCGCCTCTGTCTATGGCTTATGAACTGTTTCCACAAACAATGCCGAAACATGATCGACCGAAATCTCATCCATCACGATCAGAGCCTTCTATCTTTAATCAGAGGGATGCCATCCAATAGTCCTTGCAAAATAGAATACCATCCGAGGGCCCCCGGTAATAGTCAGGTGGACTTTCCTCCGATGCCAAAGTTAGAAGGCTAGAGATTTTCTGGGAAAGACTAGGTAGTTTGGCTCTAGAAAGCATAGCTTTACCGGTTGGGCGCATGATCTTTTATATACCGGGGCAAGAGAGTACCATCAGAGAAGATGAGATCCATATAGATCCCCCGTGTTGATCCTAAGTTAGAAGTGGCTATTCCAAGATAGTCAGGTCTGGAATGGATTTTTGGGTTTATACTAATCCAGTTAGAAGTAGAGGCTATTTTCCTATGGGACGAGTTGCTTAATTGAGTACGTTTCCAACTTAGGTCCGTCCCCTTCTGGAAAAGATAAGTGTCCCAATGCAAGTTGAGTTGTAGTCAAGGTAGGGATCTTGGGCCGATTAGGTCGGCCTAAACGCCTTGCCCGTGAATAGATTCGGACCTCCAATCCGCGTGGCCATCTCTATCTGGGTAAGGCTTCTACAGACGGAGACCAAGCCTTCCTCAAGGAATTGGGCCGGCCCATGGCCCATCTGACAAAGCGAAAATTTTCTCCTTCCATCGAAAAAAGGACAAAATCCAAAAGTGTTGAATAGATGGTGCCTACTCCACTCATTGTCTTACGGTTTAAGTTGGATGGCCCAATAATTTCAATATAGTATCAAAGCCCATAATTATGAGCCAGGCCATACACCGTTTATTTGTGATCATGTGAGAGCCTAAAAACGGCCTGTACGTGAGGGGACGTGTTAGAATAGTTCTACGTCAGAAAAAAGAGAAAATCTAAAACTGTTTAATAGACGGTGCCTACTTCACTCATTGCTTTGAAGATTTAAGTTGGATGACTCATTAACTTTAATACATTTGATCGTGCTCACCACCTAATCACATGAAACATCAAATTATTGGAGGTAAATGGTAATTCTTTTTATTTCATACTTGAACAACTCATGACGTTCCGAATCTAAGACGGAACCTCACATAGATCAAGGAATCTTTCAATGACAGTGAGTCTGGAGTGTGATTATAATGATTGGCCCCATGGGAAGCGGCTCATGGTAAGCACCCGTACACTTCTGTTTGGCTGTCACCGAAGGTGATGTGCAGGGGGCTAGTCACTGTGTGCTTGTCGGAAACCCATCGCAGCTTCCCGCCAATTTGGCTATTCCCTTCGTCGTCGTCTGAGAGGGAGACGGTCACCTGGAAGCTCCTCGTATCACCGGGCGCTGCGAAATGAAGGGTGTCGGGGGTAACTCTGACATCCACCGGGTTCTCTCCACCATCACCATCGTCGTCGCCTACGTCGAGGATCACCTCAGCCTTGTAAGTCGCAGGGTCTCGCCAGACGTGCGTGGCCGTCCAGTTGATCGTCTTGGTGGTCGCACCCGAGCTTAGCGTCACCGTTATGGAGGGATAGTTCAGCTGTTCGGGGTCCATCCTCCATCGGGGGTCGGAGCAGTCCACGTTCACCTGGGCCGTCACGCACGTGGTTATCCGAATAGCCAAGGCCGCAGAGGTAGCGCACGTAGTCGTTGGAGCTGATGTCGTATACGAGGCCCGGGTCCATGGCCGCGGCAGGGTTCACAAGCCCGGCGCCCTTGGTGAACATTTCGGCAGGCTTGTCCGTCTCGTCGGTAATGGCGCTGCCCTGCCTGTTCGACCCCTTGGCCGTGGTTATGATGGCGGACCGGATCATGGCGGGCGTCCATTCGAGTCTCGTCTCCGTGGGGAGGTGCTGTTTGAGGATCGCGGCGATGCCGGAGACGTGGGCAGTCGCCATGGACGTGCCTGATTTGAGGATGAACCCTGTGCGGGACTTGTGGCGGGCTGAGAGGATGTTCACGCCGGGGCCGAGGATGTCTGGCTTCAGGATGCCACCATTGGCAAGGCTCGGCCCCCGCGAAGAGAAGTATGGAACGGCGGGGAATGGGGACATGCCCGTTAGCGTGCCGACGGGGACGAGCTCTGCGCGTGGGGGAGGGTTACCTCTGACGTGGGCGACCAGTTGCAGCGAGTCGCCGTGGTTTATGGCGACCACAGGGAGGATGCCAACGTCGGGGACATCCGTGATGATGGAGCCCCTCACGTCCGAGTTCATGAGAACCATGGCGGCGCCGCCGGCGTCCCGAACGACACTGGCTTGGACGCCTACTCCAATGTATCGCGAGGTGTAGCACATGACTACCTTCTTATCGACGTCCACGCCGGTCAAGTTAGTGCATTTCCTGGCCGCGTCCCCATTTGCGCCGGGGTACACGATGTCGCCTTCTATGCGGTGGCCGTGCAGGGACTCGCCCAGGATGATGAGTGTGTCCCCAGCCCCGTTGTGGACCGTAAGGGTCCAGCGCAGGGCTCGGCCCATGGTGCTCGCCCCCACGGTCACGAGCTAGGGCGCGTCGTTGCCCACGGTGCACCAGTTCGGGCCGCGGTTGCCCGCGGAGGTGCTGACCAGTATGCAGTGCCGCACCGCGGCCAGCGCGCCTTTGGCGATGGCGCTTTGGTAGAAAGTGTTGTAAAATAAACTTAATTTCATGGGGATCTCCTTATAATTATGTAAGGAGTTTCTTATGTTATGAGTTAGAGAGAAAATAATGGGTCCTTTATTATTTAGAGGTTATGGTATCTTTTGGGTTTCTCTTGTAATTCTTGTAACCTTCATTTGAGTTAAGAATGCAAGAGAGGTGGAGAGTAATGTAATGGTCAATAATAGAAGTTGAAGAGTCTTTTGTAACCACCCAAGTGTAACTCCCATGCATGTAATGGGGAGATTTTCGTGCTCCACCTTGGAGCCTTAGTTAGTAGGAGTCTAAAAGTCATTTTTGAAAAGTTATCCATCTAGAAAGTTCATGTAAGGTTTATATATACATGTGGCTAGTTGTTTTTATGTAAGAAGTCACATATGATTAATAGAATATCCACTTTTTGAGGTCTTCTTCAACTTTTGTGTTTTCTACCTTCTCTACATATTTCCACCACAATTCCACCTTGTGTGAGTAAGAGTCCACCATTAGCTTCCAACAAAGTGGTATCAGAGCGATATTTCTACTAGTTAGTATGGCTAGTAGGAATATGGCGTTTCAAATTCCTCAACTATCCAAAATCAACTATGAGAATTGGAGCATCCAAATGAAAGCGCTGCTTGGATCTCAAGATGTATGGATATCGTCACCCAAAGCTATGATGAGCCAGAAGATGAAGCGACCTTGCCTCAAAATGAAAGAATTTCTTTGAAAGATTCAAGAAATAGGAATAAAAATGCCATTTTTCTCATCTACCAAGGGGTGGATGAAGCTACATTTGAGAAGATTGCCGAAGCAACTTCTTCAAAGGCGGTATGGGAGTTGCTCGAGAGATTTTGCAAAGGAGAAGAGAGGGTGAAAAAGATATGCCTCCAAACTCTAAGAAGTGAATTTAAAGCCTTACAAATGAAAGAGTCCGAGACTATCTCGGATTACTACACAAGGATAAAGATAGTTGTAAATCAACTACGAAGAAATGGTGAGGCTACATCAGATGTTCGTGTGGTGGAGAAGCTACTATGGTCACTTGATTCTAACTTTGACTATATAGTAGTGGCTATTGAAGAATCCAAAGATTTGGATACCATGTCCGTCGAGCAACTCATTGGGTCCTTAGAGGCCCATGAACATAGGCTTCTCAAGAAGAAGAAGGAGGCCTTAGAGCAAGCACTTGCCACCAAATTTTCTCTCAAAGAAGGAAAATGTGAAGGCAAGAATCAAAGAGGACGTGGTCGTGTTGGTCGTGGCCGCGGTGGAAGAGGAGGATGAGGCACCTCCTATGAAGAGAAGGGAAACACTTCTACAAACTCCACAAGAGGCCGTGGTGATTCATATGGAAAGCCAATGTATGGAAAATCTCAAGTTTAATGTTACAACTGTCATAGACGTAGGCATTATGCAAGTGAATGTTGACGTGATTCCACTAACAATGATGATGAGAAGGCTAATCATACTGAGAAGAAAAATGAAGATGAAGAACCATTTGTCTTGTTGGCATACAAAGGAGAAGAGAAGGACAATCAAGAAGCATAGTATCTTGACTCCGATGCAAGCAATCACATGAGTGGACAAAGAGAGATCTTCACAAATTTTGATGAGACAGTTGGTGGCCAAGTTACTTTTGGTAATTCCTCCAAAATAGCAATAAAGGGAAAAGGTAATATCTTGATTCGTTCAAAGAATGGAAATTATCAATTGATTTTCGATGTTTATTATGTTCCGGAGATGAAAGATAATATTTTGAGTTTGGGACAACTCTTAGAGAAAAGCTATGATATTCGCTTGAAAGATCATGGTCTTTCAATAAGAGATAAAATAAACAACTTGATTGCTAGAGTTGGTATGCAAAAGAATAGAATATTTGTTTTGAACATTCAAAGTGAAGTTACAAAGTCTTTGAAAGCATGTTTTAAAGATCTCTTTTGGTTATGACACTTGAGATATGGACATCTTAACTTTGCTAGTTTGAAGTTTTTGTCTAAGCAAAAGTTGGTGAAAGGATTGCCTCATATTGATCATTCGGATGAGTTATGTGAATGTTGTATTCTTGGCAAACATCATAGAAAGAGTTTTTTAAAAGAAGCAACAAGAAGGACAAATGGGCCACTCCAACTCATTCACACCGATGTATGTGGGCCAATTTCTCCAACATCATTTGGTAAGAATATATATTTTCTTACCTTTACAGATGATTTTACTCGAAAGACATGGGTGTATTTTCTTAAAGAAAAATCCAAAGTGTTTGATACTTTCAAGAAGTTCAAGGTGTTTGTAGAAAAGCAAAGTGGTTGCTACATCAAAGCCATGAGATCGGATAGAGGTGGAGAATTCACATCAAAGTCTTTTGAAGCATTTTGTGAAGAGTATGAGATTCATCGTCCATTAACGGCTCCATATTCACTACATCAAAATGGAGTCGCGGAGAGAAGAAACTGGACCATTCTCAATATGATTAAGTATGTTGAAGTGCAAAAATATGCCGAAAGAGTTTTGGGCGGAGGCCGTAGCTTGTGCGGTTTATTTGTTGAATAGATGTCCCACAAAAGATTTGGAAAGCATGGCACCACATGAAGCATGGTATGGAGAGAAGCCTGATGTTTCTCATTTAAAAGTATTTGGAAGTGTAGCCTATGTACATGTACCGGATCAAAGGAGAACCAAGTTAGATGACAAAAGCAAAAGGTATATCTTTCTTGGTTATGATCCACGTACTAAAGGCTATAAGTTGTTTGATCCTTCTAATGAAAAAGTTGATGTCAATGATGATGTGATTTTTGATGAAGAAGGTACTTGAAATTGGAGTACCAATAAAACTAGTGATGAGATGAGACCTTAGTTGATGAAGATGAAGATGCACATGAAGAACCTCATTTGCCTCAGTCGCCACCACCTTTGTCATCTTTGTCTTCACATGGTGGTGGATTTCCATCATCATTTTCATCATCGAGAGGAAATTCAAGGCTAAGAAAGATGAGATCTCTTGATGAGATCTACAATATAACTGAAAATCAAAATGATTTAACCCTCTTTTGTCTTTTTGCAGATTGTGAGCCTCTAACATTTGATGATGTAGTAAAAAATAAAAAGTGGAGAGATGCTATGGATGAAGAAATCAACTCAATAGAGAAGAACAATACATGGGAATTGACGGTTCTTCCAAAAGGTAAAAAGACAATTGGTGTGAAGTGGATGTATAAAATGAAGAAAAATGCCAAAGAAGAAGTTGAAAAATACAAAGTAAGATTGGTAGCCAAAGGATACAAACGAAAGGCCGGAATTGATTATGATGAGGTATTTGCTCTCGTTGTCTGTTTGGAAACTATTCGTTTGATTATTGCTTTAGCGGCTCAAAATAATTGGAGTATTTTTCAAATGGATGTTAAATCGGCATTCTTGAATGGTTTTCTTGATGAAGAAGTTTATGTTGATCAACCTTTGAGTTATGTGAAGAAAGGATACGAAGGAAAATATCCTTATGAGCATGCACTTTACTTGAAGATACATAAAAATGGAGATATATTGCTTGTTTGTTTGTATGTGGATGATTTGATCTTTACAGAAAATAATTTGCATATGTTCAAAGAAATCAAGGAATGCATGATTCAAGAATTTGAAATGACAGATATTGGACTTATGTCCTATTTTCTTGGTATTGAAGTAAAGTAAACAATTGAAGGTATTTTCATATCCCAAGAAGGTTATGCACAAAAAATTCTCAAGAAATTCGATATGGAAGATTGCAATCCGGTCAACACTCCTGTAGAAAGTGGCATCAAATTGTCAAAGCACGAAGAAGGTGAAGTGATTGATTCAACTTTATTCAAGAGTTTGATTGGAAGCTTTAGATATTTGACATGCACAAGGTCCGATATTTTATATGGTGTTGGTTTAGTGAGTCGATATATGGAAGAACCAAAGTCAACACATTTCAAAACCGCAAAGAGAATTCTTCGGTACATCAAAGGTACTATTTATCATGGATTATTTTATTCATCATCCAAAGAATTTGATCTTGTAGGTTACTCCGATAGTGATTGGGGAGGTGACATTGATGAAAGGAAGAGCACCACTGGATTTGTATTCTTCTTAGGAAGAACGACATTCACTTAATTTTCTAAGAAGCAACTTATTGTTACACTTTCTATTTGTAAAGCGGAGTATGTGGCATTATCATCCTGAGTGTGTCATGCACTATAGTTGAGAAATTTACTCAAGAATCTTCATGTTAATCAAAGAGAGCCTACAAAGATACTTCGTGTTCTACCTTAGAACCTTAGTTAGTGAAAGTCTAAAAGTCATTTTTGGAAAGTTATCCATCTAGAAAACTCATGTAAAATCTATATATACATGTGACTAGTTGTTTTCATGTAAGAAGTCACATATGATTAATAAAATATCTACTTTTTGAAGTCTTCTTCAACTTTTGTGTTTTTTACTTTCTCTACATATTTCCACCACAATTTCTGTTGGAAAAGAACCTTCCCCCCCCCCCCCCCCCTGGCCCATGAATATGGAGATGATGTGGACGCCATCCTGGATGACGTGTCCCCCCCCCCCCCCCAATTGGGCGCCCCGTGCACGGCTAGGTACGCGTCTGGTGCGGCGCCCGCAGCTACGCCGTGGATATTGGCTCGTTGGATCTCAAGCCCCGCGGCGATGCCGGCGACGTGCGTTCCATGCCCGTGTCCATCCACCGGAGGCCGCACGTCGTTGTCCGAAACGGGGTATTTGGCCCCGATGAGCTTGCCGTTGCAGGTTCGCTGGTCGTCGAAGTAACACCAGCCGTTCCATCCAGGAGGATCGGGTATTTGGTTGGCCACGAAGGAGGCGTGCTCGTGGTCGATGCCGGTGTCCACCACCCCGATGCTGCAACCCTTGCCGCGCTTCGCCGCGGGCCAGAAGTTTCGCCGCAGGCCGAGGAAGTCCGGGCTGTGCGTTGTTTCCGGGGTGAGCTCCTCGTCGGGCTGCGCGTACAGGAACCCCTCCTTGGCCCCCATAGCCCCGACTTCCTCGGCGGTGAGCCGCGCGGCGAAGCCACTTATCACCACCTTGTAGGAGAAGACCAAGCGCGGCTCGCCGGAGTCGAGGGCGGGAGACGGCAGGAAGGACTTGTGCCATTCCTCGACTTCTTCATGGCTGGCGGAGAGCATGTGTTCCGGCTTCCGGACGTGAACTATGTAGACGCGTGCCTGCTCTTCGGCATCATGCACACCCGCCTGACCGTCGAGGGTGAGAGTTGGCCCGAGTTCACAGGAAGGAGAGCCGAAAATGCGCAGAACACCAAGCTGTATGGGATCATATCGTGGCCGTGGCGGTGCCAGGAAGCACTTGTGCCAATGGGTTTGCCGCTGCTCCTTCTGGTTGATCTTGCTCGTGTACATATAAAGGCCATTCTTTGCGGAGTGCCCAGATTCCCCTTTGGAAGGGACACGTGTAATCGGATACGATCATGAGATGTACTAAATGATTTTTCGAGTGCGTACATAAAAGGGAGGAGAGAATCTTTCATAAAAGAAAAGAGTATTACTTGTTGCACACCCCACGTGCGTTGTGGGTGCAAACTGATAGGTCAGTGCACATTTCTTCAGAACAGATTAAACTTTCTCTTTTCTTTACTAACTGAGTTCAATTCAATTTTAGACTTATACAATCTCTATTCTTTAGAGGAGGTTTCGTCTGCCGCATGTTCCGTGAACGAAAATACATTTTCTAATCGTTTTATTTAATTTCCTTCTACTTTGTTTCACATGTTCTCATCTTTGTATTTCCCATCCAAGGGAACGGTGACGCTGACATTGCTCCTATGATATCACCATCCCATGTATTTTTTAATTATTTGTTTAAATAACGTGTACGGCCTTTTCCATCCGGCCAAGGGTGGGAAAGCACCGTCTGCATTTATTGTGTAAGAAACGATAATGGAGTGTCGGTCTGAATTCTCATACTACAGCCCACCTCTTCTTACAATTATAACTTTTTAATCTTTATAATACCTTAATACTTTAAAACATTCACGTATTAGAATAGTCACCTATTCACTGTTATTAGCATGTCAACGCCTTAACATCAACATGTAATTAATATGTTAAGATGTTGTGTTAAGGTATTAAGACAATATTAAGATACTAGTATCTTAATCCATTAATGTCTTAACAGGTTAACATATTACCAGGTTAGCATTTTTGCAGTCCATTATGATTGGTTGATTTGTCTTCTCATAAAACCAGTGGGTGGACCGTCACTAAAAATTGGACAAGGACTGAGAAATATGGTTAACTAGTTGCAATACTATTCAACGCACGGAGAATTAATAGATTTTGAATAAAATAATTATAATTAATATAAGTGAATCTAATTTTTTACTCTTTATGAAGAAATGAATAAAATAATTACAGAAGAATATATGTTCAAAAATACTAATATTTTTTTTTGTGAATATTAAGTTAGTTGTTTGATAAATATTAAAAGTTTAGAGCCATTATATCTAATTGAAATATGAATTGAGAGAGAAAACTAAAAAATGAACTGAAGGTTATATTATTATCCAATGAAATTATCTCAGTAAATGTTGTGTTGAAACATGAATTGAGAGAAAAATGAGAGAGAAATTGGTCTCGTTAATAACGAAATTAGTTATTATTATCCTATAAGACTATCTTAATAATGATAATAAATATTAAAATTTATTATTATTATCTCAAAGACTGTCCCAATATTAACAATAACAACAAAAATAATAATAATAATAATAATAATATGAGTGAGAAAAGTGAGATAGAGACTGGTCTCGTTAATTAATAATAATAATAATAATATTTTTAATAATAATAATATCAAAATTAATTATTGTTATCTCATGACACTACCTCAATAATAATGATAATAATATGTCAAAATCAGTTATTATTATCTCAAAAGATTGCAACAACAACAAAACAAACAATAATAATAATAATATAATAAAAATAAAAATAATAAGAATAGGAGAAAGAAAAAATAAGAGATAGAAATATTAATAGAGAGATAAACAAATGTGAAAGAGGAGAAAGAGAGATAATAGAAAATAGAAAAACAACAACAACAACAATAATAATGATAATAGGAAATATAAAAAATAGAAAATAAAAATATTAAGAGGGAGAGAGAAAAATATGAAAGAGGAGAAACAAAGTTAACAATAATAATGATAAAATAATAATAATATCGAAATAGTTATTACTATCCCATAAGACTATTATTTCAATATTAATTTTATTAGTAATAATAATGTCAAAATTAATATTCATGAGACTACCCCAATAATAATAATAAAATATATTTAATAATAATATAATAAAATAATAACACTTTTAATAATAATAATAATAATAATAATAATAATAATAAAAAAATGCCTTTCACCATCTTAGATTAAAATAATAAAAATAATAATCATAATATTATAATATTTTAAAAATAATAGTAATAATATCAAAATTAGTTATTATCTCATGAGGCTACCTTCATAATAACAATAATAATAATAATAAATAATAATAATAATAATATCAAAAGTAGTTATTATAATCCCACGAGACTATCCCGATAATAATAATAAGAAAATAATAATACTTTTAAACTAATAATATAATAATACTTTCTACCGTCTTAGATAATAGTAGTAGTAGTAATAATAATAATAATAATTTATAAAATAATAATAATATCAAAATTAATTATTATTATCACATGAGACCACTATTTTGACATTATTTTTTTAATGTCAAAATTAGTTATTATTATCTCATGAGACCACCGTTTTGAAATTAATTATTATTATATCCCATTAGACTATCTCAACAACAATAATAATAATATCAAAATTAATTTGTTATTATCCCAAGAGATTACAGTAACAATAACAACAACAATAAAATTAATAGGGGATAGAAAAATAAGAGATAAAAATATTAATGGGGAGAGAGAAAAATGTTAAAAAGGATGATGATGATGATGATATAAAAGAGAGATTAACTGTACATATAGTATATAAGAAACTATTATTATTATTATTATTATATATTAAAAAGTTTTGCTACAAAGAGAGAGCCAAGAGAGAGATCGTGTGTGTGTGAGAGAGAGAGAGAGAGATCGTGAGAGAGAAAGAGAGGGCCGAGAGAGAGAAAGAGAATTAATGAGAGGGAGGGGGAAGAGAGAGAGAATTAATAAGAGAGAGAGGGAGAGAGAGGGGATTAATGAGAGGGAGAGGGGAGATAAAGAGAATTAATGAGAGAGAGGAGGGGGTGAGAGAACTAATGAGAGAGAGTTAATAGGAAAAAGAGATATTAATAGGGAACGGAGAGAGAGAGAGAGATAATTTAAGTGGAAAACAGAATTTTTGATGTTTTATATATATAATATAGATTAGATAGTTAATAAGAGCTCTAACTACGTTTTCCCTTTTAGTGTGCCTCTTTATCTTCCTGTTCTTTTGAGGTTGCTAGCTTTGTCTATCTCAAAAAAAGATATTTAATATTTGTATTTGAAATGATTACTTTATCAAATCACAAACAGTCATAAGTAGGAAATAATTATAAACTGTTTTTTTTGTATTGTACAACTAATTTTATTTATAAATAAAAGGGTTTTTTTTGCATGTATACCTTTCATATTTGCATATATACTCTACCTCTCGTGTATTAGTATCAATACTTCTAAATTTTTTAAAAAGTTACACTTATACCATTCAATCTAATGATTTTCCCTTAAATTCAGTAGTATTCCGCATATATACTCTTGAATTCACTAAAATCTTACATTACGTATACTTCCGATACTTCAGATTGTATCATAATTTATGAATGTTTTTGATATATTTTGTTGAAATTCACTTGAAGGAGTATCATCTCTAAGTCTCTTCTCCTTATCTTTCTCCTTGATTCTCGTCAATTGGCAGAAGTCTGGCAGCAAGTACTTTCTAAATCCGATGCTTCACCTCTTTTCTCATCTACAGGAGAAATAAGAAACCAAATATTGATGACCCTGGGGCGCTCCAGAAATAGTCAGTGATTCTACTTGTATAACCATTAGTAAAAATCGTTGCTTGACGATCAGTATACCGGAAAACAATTCATTTTAAATTGGATAGATCGACAGGACATAATTGTTCGAAAAGAACCAAGTTAATTATTGGCTTCTCTTGCTCAACAATAAGAAATTTATCTGCTTTAGGTGTTGCATCATTCTAATCAAATGTGAAATTAAGCTATTCACAAAGTAAGGGTTCCACCACAACATCACATCAATTGGGGGGGGGGGGGAATTAGATGAATACATACCTCTGATGGCTTGAAGTCCACAATGAATTTTCTATTATATCATTAACATATTTGGAAACAAATTTAAAGGATTGATTGCAGTCTAGCAATATCACTCTTTTGGATACTTCAGTGGTTGATTTTCTAGTTGCTCCAAATCCCTTCTATTATATCCACAATGATACTTGCTGCACCGCTTGCAGTGCAGCACACGATGAACCGCGATCGCAAAGGGGCAGTTGTTTGATTTGGGTTGATTAGATGGCCGGATGATTGCATTAATAGTATTTTTTTTTCAGTTTTCTTATTTTTAAAATTTTTCTAAGTCGGTTTTATCATGCCTAGTATGTCTGTACAATCAGATCGTCGATGGGATGATCCAAAAAAATCTGAAAAATAAAAAATTAAATTGTTCATTGGCCTCGATTTTTGATTTTTCAGATTTTTTGGATCATCCGATCGGCGATCAGATTGTATGGACCTATTGGGTACAATGGGACCTATTTAAAATAAATTCAAAAAATAAAAAATATTTGAGTTGCTCCCCATGTGGTACACCAAGTATTATGCATTATATCCAACCCTAAACTAGTTTAAGAACTACATTCACATGTAGAACTAACGAAAAACGGAAAAAATAAATATGAAATTAACAAAGTGCTGATTAAGAACTGACAATCTGACAAACATAAACGAAGCTAATGGATAACTTGATTGATACATTACTATGGCAGGCCTTTCGTAGTTCAAGTTACACACAATAAGCAAACTTCAAGATCATTAATAGACATCTTACTCCGCGTACTCTGACAACGCTTCCATAGTTCAAATTGCGCAAAGGAGGCAAGGTTCAAGATCGTGACCCAAGGGTCATCAAATGTAGCAAATAAGTAAAGCGATTGTTTTAGATGAAATTTTTTTGGTACCGAAAGTACATAACTTGCATCAGTAAGAACTTTTACATCATTAATATGTGATGCATATCATGTGTAATCTTTATATTTTGGTTTTCCATAACTGTGAAGAAAATATTTTCTCCAATTTGGTTAACTAGATCTCAAAATTTTGCCACTATAAAGATAACAAATTGTAGATTATGTATCTGCTGGAGTAAGCTGGGAACTGGGCCTAAGTGGGCCAAGAAATGAGTTCAATCGTGAACCTTCATCTGCGACCGATCTGTAAGCACCTCGACTGCATTAATATCCATTAAGTATTAGAATATATATGTTAAGGAACTATCAAGCACTAAACGTCACATCATTATAAAGAAGAGTAATAGTTGTTGCAATGCCTTGGACATTGCGTCTGGACGGCTGCCGACGGTCCTGTTGGGCAGTAAACAGGTCAATTTTTTATTTTAGTTTGTTTTTTTTGTTTTATTTTTAAGTTTTTTGGAATGTCAGATGAAAAATATGACAATACAGCCAGCGAGTTCAGGTCAGCCTCGAGCTAGTTAATTTTTTCAAAAAAAAAAAAAAATAGTCGACTCGGAGTCGACCCGAGTTTGCTAGCTATACTGTCGGATTTTTGATTGGACATTCTAAAAAAAATTAAAAAAATCTGAAAAGAAAACAAAAATAAATAAATAATTGGCATGTTTGCTGCCCAACTAGCGCAGGACAGCCGGACGATAATGCCCTGGGCATTCCTAGATCAAACGAGGATGACCTGGGGATTGCAATCGATGCGGATTGCAATGTCCAAGGCATTGTAGCAAGTATAACTCAATAAAGAAACAAAAAACAAACAATAAATGTTAGGTATGCCTATGCAACAAATGTTTTGTAAGCTTTCTTAGGAAATAGACGCACAACACCACAAACTTTTAAAGATCAGTAGGCCAAATATGATGACAAATTGTTCGCAGATTTTTTGATGATTTGGGAATTTAGATAATTAGTGTGCTTTATTTGACTTTTTCAGATGATTATGATTGTTTATTTGATTCGATCATCTTGTTATCTATAAATGAATAGTATTAATTATATCTTCCGAAGGGGAAAACTCTTGATTAATCGTCAGAAGGACTTAGCATAACACACTGTGAAATAATATCAAATAAAATATAATATAGTATGATAGATTTGAATTCAAAAGATTGATGAACTTCAGTTTTGCTTTTGGATGAAACATTTCATATTTATTTTTTCTCAACTTGCAAGGTTGAATCTGCAGCAAGGAGGTGCAGACGTAGTTGATTTTGAATCAACCTCTTAAACTATACCGACAAAGTTTGATCTCCATTTGACTAGTAATTATAGGGAACACAAAGTATTTTTTAAGGTTTTTCGGTTGCCAAGGATTGGAGAACATCAAAGATTTTAGGTTATTCATGTTTGAATGAAAATTTAACAGTTGAGTTTGCAATAGGGGGCAGAGACTCAATTATCATTTTATTACATTTTTTCTAATTACCATTTGAAATAGAAGTGAAAATGTTTTAAATTTTAATTGCAAGGTATGAAAAGTTTTTTTTCTTTTGTAGTTTTTTAAGTAACTTGGATGAAAACGGTTCAAAGTTTTTAAGATTTTTATGTTGAAAATGCAAATTGGAGGGCCAAGTCTGCGGCAGGAGGGGTGCAGACCCAAATCTATCAAATGGGTAAACATATATTAGAGGGTTTTGCAAACAACTTCTTTGAAGACAAAGCTTAATTTGAGATTTGAACACATGCTTTAAAGTTTTAGATTTGGCATGTGCTTTGGAAATAGCAAGAAATTTAGTTTTTTGAAAAGTAGCTTATTAAAGGCTTGAGTTTGTGCTAGTTATCATTTTAATTGACCTCTGAAACTGGATAAAAGAGGTTTGATATGAACTGCAGAGAATAAGAGACATTTTCAAAGTCTTCTAGGCTGATATATATGGTCAAAACACAAGGTTTCCTGAATTCTGGTACTTAAGTGTAAGTTAGGTAGTTGAGTCTGCGACAGGGGGCGTAGACTCCCTTGTTGTTTTATTCTTCTAATTATCTTTAAAGATTAAAGCGAAAATGTTTGATCTTGTTGATCTTTTTATTATAAGGTATGTAGGACATTCTTTGGAGTTTTTTGGATTGATATGAATAAACAAGAATTGAGACTTTGAGTCCTTGTGCTAAGACGGGAACTTCATGGTTGAGTCTACGGCCAGAGGGGATGCAGACTCAAATGTAATAGAGAATGAAATGTTAATGCTTCATTTGCTTTCTTCTATAAGACTTGTCTAGTGAACATTTTGTCTCGATTCATTTGATGATGATATGCAGGCATGGAGATGAAGACACAAGCTCTCACGACCACACTACTGAAATAGAGGAGTTGGGTTTGTGTTCGGGGGGTGCAAACTCAATTTCAAGGAGATGTTCAGGATTTGAATGAGGCTTCTTTTAAAGCTAAAGCTTGCTTGAAGTTTGAAAGATATTTCTAGATTTTTAGGATGCCTTTGTGGATGTCAAGAAATTTAGTCCTTGGAGGAATAGTTTATTAGGGGGTTGAGTCTGCGCCCGGGGGTGCAGACTCAGTCGATTTTGTGTACTAATGGTTTGACGGGGTCGAACCTTTTTGTAAATGGATTTTGTTATATGTAGTGTAATATTGATAATGTACTTCCATGATCTTTGATGGTTTGTTGGGAAAAAGTCCTCTTGTTATTTATTTGATATTTTATTATCCTTTTCTCTTGAGATGAGCCTATGGGAGATGGTGCAGACTCATATATGATTTCGGAATAAGTATCAAATCTAGATTGAATTTTTAACATGTTGAAAAAGTATTCTATTAAATAATGGTATCTTATTAAATACTTGTATAGCGTTACATACTTGCGTTTGTGGCAGGGAGGCACAGACTCAACCTACCTTTAACAAATTTTCTAAATTGTAAATGCTGCAAGTAATACGAGGCTCTTAGCAAGTTATTTTAAAAATTCTCTATTTAACATTTGTGTTTTATTACTCCAGGAGGTTCGATTGTCTTGTTAATGAATGTTCATCATAATGGGGTTGAGTATGCGCGGGGTGCAGACTCAACCAATCAGATTGACTCTTCCTTAATCCTACACAATTAAGCTGCAAATGACATTCAAGTTAAGTTAGTAACAGTCAGTAGAATAAAATTGAAGAAACCTCAGTCACGAAAAATCATTAGTACCTATTTCCTTTTCAAAATCCCATTAACTTGGGAGGCATAGACTCAAGTCTCCAAGAGCCAATCTTAATTTCATTTCTCCAAAGTTTAATTCGATTAGGAATCATCATAAGTTTAAGAGATATGAGACTTAGATGTCTCCAGGAACTTGATTATATCCTCATGGATCCCTTTCTAAAGGAATGTTCCTTCAATGGGCATTTGCCATGACAAAGCTTCTTCATGAATTTTTCATTTTTCTTGGTCATTTCATTAGACATTTAGAATGTACAATGGGATGGTTTAAGCAGAATTTATACCTTTCATTAGTAGAGGCAATTGAGCGGTTGGAATGTTCATGGAGAACCATGCCATTGGAAGGGCCCAAAGGACCATCGTCCAAAAAGGGAGCATGAATGGCTATCGACCTTGGAGTGGCTACAAAAGGAGGATTCACCGAGTGCAATCTTCTCCTATGGGGTGCCTTTGATGCTTTTAAGGTATGAGGGAATCCACACGGAACATCCCATCAGACCCCTACAGTTGGGGAGCTAGGAATTCTACCATCATTTTGAAAAGGGGATTTTGAGACTTATCACTCAAAACACTCATATGAAATGAGGTTTGAGATGACATAATTTTTGCTAAAGGCCCTTTAAATAGATTGTTCCATCATTGGGATTGCAAGACAATTCGATCTTTGGGCTTCTTCCTGGAAAGCTTCGAAAAAATCAACAAATATAAAGAACATAACATGATTTCAATTTAAACAGCAGCGGGATTCGATAAGAGTTGAAATTCAGGCCCCTCCAGGTCTTCATTGGGATAGAACGAGGTAACCCTAGACGTGGCGAATACCCAAACAGATCTTAAAATAATATCAAAATATGTTTCTATCATAAATGAATCAAAGGGAAAGGTGTAGACTCAACTTGCAGACTTGTACTTATGCAAATGAGTTTAAACATGAGACTATGCATTAGAAATCAAGGAAATGAGATTGAAACTCCGAAGGATATTTAGAGTATAGGTTAGAATATGATTAAACCCTTACATTGGTCAAACTCTTCGAATTTGAGAGTATCGACATAGATGCATATGTAGTGCATAGTTCCACTTTAATATGAAGAAAATCATTTACATGGCACATGTTAGAGGGATTACGGCTTTGGAGCCCACCCCAAATAGGTGAGGGATCTCCCGCGGATACCTTCATGGCTGGAGCCATTGGCCATTGTAAGAAGATATTAAAACAAGAGAAACTCAAATCTGGGGCAGAACATGGACATATACTTGAAATATTCTAGAGGAGTCCCTTGGAGCATCCAACTATGGGGGTTAATCTTCCACATAGTTGATGTCCTCCCCACAGATGCCTAAGGAAACTAAGGCTTTCAAGGGTGCTTCCTCAAAACAAAACATTAAAAAATGTAGTTCAAAAATCTAGACATCAAGGAGCATTATAAACCAATAACCACATATTTGGGATGCTATGAAGATAAGAGAGGCCTTTTCCATGATATGGATTGACCTCTCTCACCATTATCTTATAGAAAAACTACAGCTATGAAGCATGAAACACATTCCTAATGGAAAAATAGCAAAATGCCCAAAATAGGGACTGAAAACTTTGATTCCATTTCATCAAATGCAAAATATAGGAAGGAGATATCAAAAGGGGAGATCGAAGATGACACTATGATACTTTAAAACAAAAAATTACATAGAGAAACAAACAAATAATCCATCCCCAAGCTGCATACTACCTTGGGGACTAGATGAGAGAAGATGACATCCCTTCTTAGCTTTCTCTTCTTCCTTTCTTCTATTTCTCTCTTCTTTTATATTTTCCCTCTTCCTTTTCTTTGGTTCTTGCAGGTTTCTTGAGGGAGAAGAGAAGGTGTAGCCCTTCTCTCCTTGCTCTCCTTCCTCTTCTCACTTTTCTTCATTTCCTCCCTCTTTTCTCTAGGGTTTTTTTTCATATGGGCTTGCAAGCTAACCTTAAGAGAAAGTGGCTAAGTTGTTATATAGAAGAGAGGTGCTTTTTGGATGAGGACACAATCCCTTTTGGTGATGGGAAGGGGGATAGGATGGGGATAAGTGTCCTATTATTGACTTGTCCCATTGTGGATTACTTTTTACCTACTCCCTCTTCTAGGGCCTTGTAGAAATCCTTTGGCTCTTTCTTTCCACTATGGCATAGGGGACCACCTCTTTTGGGTTGGAAAAAGTTAGGAGGAATTATATGGTCCACGAATGGGCCTCTATAAGCAACTTTCCCTTCTCATAAAGTGACCTAATGGGTTGGTTTACCTCTTTTTTGGGCTTAGGATTCCTTATACACCCTTGCGGGCCTTCTTTAACCTTGATAAATGAGGAGGGGGGCCTGAGATAAAAAAGGAATGGTCTGGCTCACCTTGGCTTCCCTCCCTTTGAAATCTTCTAAACCTTTATGGGCCAGCCAATAGGTCTTCTTGTTCCCCCTCATTTCAATACACTCAATAAGCTTGAGTGGTCTTTTCTATTGCTCCAAAAATAGTGACAACAAATGACCCCACGTAGGTGACTCATACACAGAAGCCGAGGGTGATGAACCGAGTCACGTGTGTGCACGATGTGTTTAGTCTTTATCTTCTTGATATTTGATTCTGCTAATGGCCAAACCAAACCAGCTGGCACTACATCTTGTTGAGTCTACATTAGCTTATGTAAGGCCTTCAATTTTAGTTCAGGTATGCTGAAAGTGTAAACCAAATGATTGCATAAATGATTCTAGTACACTGCTAAGCTTGTGGCTTAACTTGAACCAACTACCATATCAGACAAGTCTCTATCCTACTAGCTTGATAGAGGACACCAGATTCCTTGAGACATATAATTTAGCTCGAGTATGCTGGTTCAATGTTGGCTCTAATGGCTTCTTATCATATCTTTTTTTAAGTAAGCACAAGATTTAACTAAAAATCAACCAACTTGACAATTCTGCAGCATGATTTCTTGACAGGCCCATAGCTAGCTTGATTCATATAATTTATGGACATAATTGTTAAAGTGAACACATGGTTCAATTTGAACTAGCCACCTTTAACTAACATATATGTCTGAAGAACCCACTTCCATTATGGCTTCCATAAACATCATAGGTGCTGGTGGGACTGCAAGTTCTGCTTGGGTATATCAGGCTTTAAGAGTGCATCACATAGTGTGACTTAGGCAATTTTGCAACTGATTTGCTTAGATCCAGTCTTTAAATATCTGGTCATGATTTGCTAGAATATGGCTCATGGTTCAACTTGAACCAGCCATTTCCACTTAGTATATGCCCAAGTACACTTGCATACTAACTGCTTTCATCATCTGGTGATTCTATAGTAGGTTGCCCTAGACTAGTCCATACAACACCTAAGCATGATTTGTTTAAAGCGCGCTCACAACTCAACTTGAACTGGCTAGATTTTTTGATGTGCATGCCTGATGAATGTGCATCCATGTCACCTCTGATGTCTTTCAAGAATGTAAGAATTGACGGGGTTTAATGTTTGATCCGAGTTGGCCACAGAAAACCATGTCTCCTTGTGTGACTGCTGGCCTCTCGCCACATCTTGTGATGGGCCAATTTGTAAATATGCATAACTTTCCCTTTCTTGTGGCTTCCTTTCAGCATCTGTCTTGTACTGGCAATCTTTTTCCTTTAAATTTTGTATTCTTTCCACTGTCCCTGACCAACCACCCTATAATGGGAATTTGATTACTAAATGGGTCTCGCACCGTTAAATCTCGACTAAAACCAGGATCGCAAGAAGAAATATGAGAAATAAGTAATAAACTAAGCTAGATAAGCAACTACATATGGAACTATAAAGGAAAAATGTAGGGAATTGAAGTTATTATAGTTCGTCATAATTCAACAAATAAATACATTGTCCACAACTGAAAGGAAATATAGTACGTACAAGTCAAAAATAAAAGGTAGAACTACGTCGGGACATACCCTAGTACAAAAGGCTGATGGCGCGCAACATCGGATGTCACCCCACTCTTATGCCTACTGAGAACCCTCATCTTGAGATGCAAAGAGTGAGCTACAATGAAAAATGGGCTCAGTAGGGATCCTTCGATCCCCACCTCCCAGGCACATAACCACAACAAGCTAAGAGAAAGGCAAGTATGGTGTAAAGTAAAGCAATAAACAAACAAACAACTCAGGCAATAAACATTGAAGAGTACAATGAAAGCAAGCATTGACCCACTAAAATAGAGCAACAACTCCTTAAATGGCTCGGGTTACTCCTGTCCACCAAGCCCTCGATGTCTAGCCTCTAGTCAGACACAAAAGTGATGCAAGCATCATATTGCTAGTCCTAATGGCTTAGCAACTCCAGTACACCATGGCCCAAACTCTACATGACTCCAGGACTCTCAGTCCGAGTGCATCCACGGGCGATTTAACTCACAACTCAATGCCTACGCCTATCTGCCCCAGAAGGCTTAGCAACGATGTCCGGAAATCCGCGGATGGGAATTCCCGACTCTCGGGAATCGTGCGCGGCAGAGACAGAGACAATCCCGACACCTCGAGAGGGCGCTCAGAGGAGGAGGAGAGAGAAAGGGGGGACAACCAGCATGGGCAAACCTTGGAGCTTGGCCCAAGGTTTCTCAACAGCGCGTATATATATTAAGTCGGTGCAACTTTTCACAAAAGTCCCCGACTTAATATAAATCCCACTTAAATACCACTGACTGAGAATCTTATTGCGTGTGACCCTCTAGGCCCATTAACTAGTCCGGTTTTTAGCCTGTTAAGTCCAATAACTAGTTATTGACTTATTGTAATTAATTAATATCTAGATATTAACTAATTACTTAACCGAATTAACATCTCATGTAAATTCGGTCGGACTTCCGATCAAATTGGGTGCCAAGAAACACCGCATGATCTCGGAAGGTAATGGGGTTCAGTAACCCACTCATGGAACCTGTCCGTCCACAGTTACCGCGTGGCTATAATCCTTCGTTCGCGCAATGCTCTCGAGTTAACCTACGGTATGGTCAACTGTCAAACCCTAGATGGTTAACTCACTTGAATCCGACTCTGCTGTATAATATCCGAAAACTTCTTTTCAGATATTGTTTTTGCTCTGGCCAGAGACTCGTGCGGATCTATTCTAAAGCATTCTCTCTCCAGTTACCTGAGAGCAAATGATCCTTTATTGAACACATAATCACCTTCTAAGGTCTTCCGCTAGATCTGATCCTTGACTATTAGAGATCCCATAGATAGGGATTCATTGGTCAAGGTCCAGAAGTCCATCGACAAGGTGTATGTAGTGTCTCAAGTCCAAGGATCAACTGCGCCACTGTGATGATGAATCAAGCCGGTTGACAGTCAGGTAAATTACCATTCGACGATTCATGTCGGATCAGTTCAGTGAACTCATTCCCCAATAAGTACATACAGGTTTAGCATTGTGTCTCTACACAAGTGACTAACGAGATCAGTCACCCTGATCATATGAGCTAGAATAACTTGTACTAGTCTTACCAGATATTTGATGTCCTTCTCAAACATCATACGACTAGGAATAATTAAGAATATGTGTTTATAAGTCATCAATCTCATTATTATGATCTCATCATAATCTGATGACTATTGCACACATTCATGGACTTCATTACGCGTAATTACAAATATACCAATCTACATAATGAAATAAATGTCATTTATTAGTGAACCAGATTGAAATAGGTGCCTTATGTTGACTTAGAGGATACCTATATTCATCAATCTCCCACTTGGAAGCCAATCACCTTCGTATTTGATCTCCATCAAATTTAGATGATGCTCACATAAAGTCTGTGACTCAGACTTGGTTAAGGATCTGCTAAATTATCTACAAATGGAATATTTTCCATTACGTCATTTCCTCTTAATCCTTGGTCTCTGAACTTGTAAAGAGCCTCAGAATATTCTGCAACTTCTAATGAGACCATGGCTCGACCACAAAATTGATATATTCCACTGTTATCCTACAACAATGGGACGATATCAGAGACTTATTAGAACTACATCTAGTTCAGAGATAAACTCTTTCATTTATATTGTTCTGATAACATTATCATTTGTTTATGTTGTCGTCTTAATATCGAATTCTAGATTGGAACCCTTCCAATCCATTCCTTTCTTATTTGAAGGTTAAGCCCATGATTTAATTTGAAATTTGAGTCAGTGTGACCTCATAGTTTCAAATCATCATCTTCATATACATGACTGCATCCTTAGTACTTCTCAAGTTCTTAGTGATGTGTTTCACTCCTTCTATCAAGCTTTCTATGTATCTTTTAAAGAACTTTTTCTTAAAGAAATAAATTTCATATCTCAATAATTGAGACTTTATTATGGAATTTATGTCAAACATTTTGACATATAGGTCAATATAATATCCTCACCGATCTATCTTAATAGATTCATATTTCCAATACGTGAGATGTTATAACCAAACCTTTTATGGAGGAAAACATGGTTAATAATGCTTTTACTGATTGTGGCATCCTGATGTCATTCTCAATGACTTTGATGTTATTATCACAAAGCATTACTAATGCAACCGTACTCATACTGTCCTTCTTGAACACATACAATCCGTGATCATTCTTAATGATTACATAGTATTTGACCATTAAATCAAAACTTTTATTACAACTTTGGGAAGATTCAGTTTGATTCAAAATGATCTTTGAAATCATAACTTGCTTCCTAGATATTCTAAAAGCTTTAAAGGTGTATCATATAAATCTTTACCTCAATCATATTGAGATAACGCTTTTCATATTCAACTACCATCATCTCATCATTATGATCGACAGTATTGACAAGTAGAATTCTAATAAACTTATTAATGGTAACCACTAAGAAAAAATTGTCTAAGTCAACATTTTTACGTTGACTATTTCCTTTAGTTTATCATATAAGTTTTAAGTAGTCTATTCATGCTAATCTTCATTCCGAAGATTAGCTTGCTTTAGGTACAATACCTTCTAGCAATACTATCAAGTTTCGAACTCAATAGTAATTATGAATTATGGCTTAGAATTCTTAACTTCTTGCCAATCTCAAAGTTGTAATGACAGAGAGCATCATCATAGATTTTAAATCATAGTTGATATCTTTGAGCTCCTCTCCTTTTACTAAATTTGATATGTCAGACATATCCTTCTAGTCATCGAGAGAATCTAAAAAAATCTATGAAGCTCTCTAATGTGTGTTACGAGTGGTTCCAAACAACCAAAGATTATTTAATAATCTTATGTTAATTTGTGGGTCTAGAACATCTTATAGTTTTATCAGCTCCCACTGTCTTCTCTGAGGACATATTCCTCTTCATAGAAGATAGCTTTCAGGATGATAATTATTTTATTATCGCCTGGCCAATAAATGTAATGTCCAAATTCTTTGGACATTTCACAAATTCATACCAGAGTATAACTTGACTTTAAAATCATGTTTGTTTATAATTCACATCTCATATGAATTATTTTATTTCCATATTTTATATAGACACACACTGACTTATTTGGAACCATCTATAAAGTATTGACATCTAATGTTTATACTCATGTTCAAAATGATATAAGAATCAGACAAATCTTATTATGTACTGCACCATACTTTAATAAGGTGCAATTCCTCATTCTATAATCTTACTATGATGCACAATGAGGATCAATCAAGCGAGAATACAATTATCCTTTTAATGATTTGTGTGAATCATATACTTAAGTATTAATTTCTTTGATCAAATCAAAGAATTCTAATACTTCATTTTGATCTTATACCTTAGTCTCTCAGATGGATTCGACTTGTACTTCAGCACGTACATACAGTCGAATCATTTTAAGAGTAAACTAATGAGGTAAGTCAATAAAAATGATTATCTTTGACCTTAAGAAGATATTGGCCTATTTACATCAATATGTATTAGGACCAATAATTTCTTACTGTATAACCTGGTGTACAATGCCATAAATAATCAAGATTCATACAGTTCATTTCTATAGGTGACTTGTGAACATTCATCACATGAGATGTGACATCAATAATCTATAGTGCATTGACTGATTTTAAAATCTTATAGAACAACTATTGCTCATTATCAGTTAATGTTATTCACTTTTATAATTCTTGATGTTTTACATAACTAAATGACAATTATTTGGTTTCATATTAAACTCTTATAAATATGCGATGATTTATTGTCTGACAGTAACCTATGTATATCCTGAACAATTGTTGAGTCTAACTCAACACATACATTTTCTCGATATCCTTTTATTTGTCTAACTCTGCATATTATCGCAGATCTGAGAATCATTTCCAATATCTCATATTGGAGACGCTAATTCTGTAATAGACATGTAAAAGATGATAATAAGAATATCCGAAACTTCTTACAGGTTTCATATTCTTTTTGCCTTAACCAATATCTCTGTTGGTTGCAATGGGAGAACTTTTACTTCTTACTTTCAGCTGATTTTCCTATATCCTTCTCAGGTGTGGGTTCGACCGTTTAAAATCTTATAACTTGCCTTTCTCAAAGGCACATCATTAATACCTCTTCATCTTGGTCTATCCAAGTAAGAGATTTCATGACAATCATTGTCTTTTAAAAAGGTATACCATGAGTACCTCTTCACTTTAGTCTATCAAAGTAAGAGGATTTATGATATTTGATTAGGATAGTGATTTTCACTTGGCCCTGAAGATATTCTTCAGAGTTTTCTAGTCAATCTGAATCTGAGAAGTATTGGCATCCAATATGCCAAAAATCTCGAATAGACGACATTTTTGTGAACGAAGGAAATAACATGATTTAAGCAGATAGTTCTTATAATTCAATTATGGTCTTTTATCTTGAATTGTTTGCCACTATTTTTCGACGGACTGTATAACCTTCAGGTATACAAAATGGAAGACTCCGACGGTCTCCTAGTGAGGGTCAGAATCTCCAAGAATTATAGTATGATCTCGGATAAACACATAGTATCATACCATTATCTTGGAGCAACCATCTCATGGTAATTGCAACTCCCTGCAATATCTAATCTTATTTTTGCTCCCAGGCCTTTAATGGTCCCGGGTAAACATAGTAGACCATTATCCTTGGTCTAAGCTTTACCATCAAACGTGACAGAGTAGAGTAAGAATATAACTCCCGGGTAAACGCGAGAATAGCTACACCGTTCCTCTATTCCAATCTCAAGGCATCATGATGCCATAGTTAATAGTCCTTTCATCAGATGGGGGCAGATGTTGGGTAAACACATAGAAACTGTCATTATTGAATTAAGTTCTCAAAACTATATTGATGGAAAGCCACGCGGTGATTCTCAATGACTTGCGCTCCGGCTTAAACTTTATGTTGAAGGTTTTGTTTATTTTATGTTGGTCTCATCCTATGTGATAGTTTATAAATATATCATATATATCTAACTATACCTAGATATTAGCAATCGATTCATAATCAAAAACTAAAAAACATGCATCAACCATACATGTTCATGGACAGTACGGTGATTAATTGGAGCCATACAATTAATCACCACAACAATATAACAATTATATAATTAAAACATGCAAATACATAGGCACTGGTGATCTCATCTCCTTTCGCATTCCTGGTTGCACTTGTAGATCATCCTCGCCTCTCCTCAGCCGGCGCGATCAATTACAAATAATATTATTTTTGAAATAATTTCAAATACAAATAAATTGTTTGAGAGAGCCTTATGGCCGAGTACAATAATGGAGGGAGATATAATTACAATGGAATGAGAGAGAGAGGGAGGCAAGCAGGCTTCATCAATTAACATTTAATTAACCCATATAACACATTCTAAGATAATCCACACAATCACATACCATCACATGATATGAAATTAACTAAGTGCATGTCCATGACCACTTCAAATTTTAACCATCCACTTTTGATAAAGCACATTATATGAAGGCTAAAATTTTGAAAAATAATAGTTTTGATTTTCTTAAAACTTGGGTACCAATCAAAATTAGATAATTTAGATTTTTCGAAAATCGTATTTTCTATCATGCACTTAAATCTAATTAACAGTATCAAACACATCAGCATGTGTAAACAAAGTTAAAATTAAAATTATAAAATATTCCATGCATAACTTAGAACAATTCTAAATTAATTAATTTAACACTTAGATTAATTTTAAATCACATTAATAACAATTATTAATGCGAAACAATCTATCATTTAGATAGAGTTAAAAATTCCTAAATAATACTTATAAAAGAATTTCTAATTCCAATTATTAAGCCTTTAACAACTCCTTGTTAAGTCCACTTTTATAAAATAATATTTCTCAATAACAATTAATGAGAAATGTTAATTAGAACATTTCTAATTAAAATAGTTTAACAATTAGACTTAATCAATCTCGTAATAACTTTTATTAAAAGATCATTATAAGTAAATCAGATCTTCAAAACATTAATTAAAAGATCCTTGAGAAAATTAATTAATTTATCTTAATAACTGTTATTAATAATTAATTAGTCCTTAATAACTTTTATTAAGGTTTATTTCTCAAGAATTAGTTAACTCTTGCAATATTCAATTATTAAGAGTCAACTAATCACTTAATAACATTTTATTAAGTGTCCTTTAATTAAAGTTAAATTTTATAACAACAATTGTTTAAGAAATTAAATATATCTAGTCACTTAACTTAAATAAATTAACAACATTTGTTAATAATACTTAAGGTCATAATCTTAAAATAATTAACAACACTTATTAATGTAGACACGCTAATTTTGACGTCATTTCGAGTAAATTTCATATCATATAATAATGCCTCAGAATGGTTTGATATTTAACCATTAATTAATTTTTATTGATCTTTTTAAGTGTCGGGTTTAACATACATGTTTAAGTTAATCAATTGAATTGATTTTAGCTCAAATTTCAGTTAAAATATGCAGAATTCTAAAAGACGTCAACCTGTGTGGACGCGATTTATAGTTTATTCTTATTGTAGCGTTTAAATTTGAATTTTAATCAATTGATTAATTAGCTAAAAGGCGTCTGTGAGTGCTGACGCGTTTTAGGTTTCCTAAGCTATTTCTACTTCTCTTCCGGATGTTTATCCTTATCTTAATTAGTTTAAAAGACGTCTACACATGTAGACGCGTTTTAGCTAATAAAGATAAAGATAAGTTTTCCCGAATATTTATCCTTATCTTAATTAATCTAAAAGGCGTCAGCCATGGTGGACGCGTTTTAGATAATTACAGATAAAGATGAATTAATATATATTTATCTGTCGGTTAAGGTAGATAAATCCGAAGTTTTTCTATGTTAATCACAAACGCAGAAGAAGCCTATAAATACCTTGCATCTTGAAGAGTTAAAAAAAAGTTGAATGCCATTAAGAGAGAGTGTTATTATAGCGAGTTGAAGATCGAAGCAACAACGTCGGAACGCCGAAGCGCTGCCATTTCCAGAAGTCGGCGTCCTTTCAAGATTCTTCATCCTTTCAAGGCTTCATCCAATTCGGCATAAGTTTTTCATTTCTGCATCTTCATTTTCATTTCATTTAGTTCTATATTCTTCATTATTCACTTCATGCAACACACACCACATCATTCTTTCCAAAACCTATTTGATTTAAGGGATTTCAAAAGCCATTTAATAAGTAAATTTGCTGTTTGATTGCATGTTTAAAATCATGATTAGAATAGATACTGCTTTTATTTAAAGTTCTTATCATTATTTCTTTATTTCTTTTCTTTCTATTTCTGCTGCACTCAACAACAACAAGAGAATCAAAGGGGAAAACAAGCATAAAGCTAAAAGAACTTCTGGACGATCCTCAACCTCAAACTCAACAGCAAGAACAAAGAACGAGAAGGGCTCTCTTTCTTCAGCCGGCTGAAGGAGGGGAATCAAGAGCTTAACATCTTCCGCGTTCAAACAGGTAGGCGATCATACTCTCTTTTGGAACTTTTAAGTTAAAAGTTTCTAACGATCACTGCACTTAGTTGCTGTTTTTAATAGAATTATTTTGCACTAAACAACATAGATTTTTCATGTTAATCACACAAGCATTCTAAGCACCTACAGTTAATACTTAATTTAAGATCTCATCTTAAGTAACCCCACTAATCACTTATATAAAATATATTAACAACATTTGTTGATAACGTTTATGTTAATAACTTAAAATAAATTAACAACCCTTGTTAATTATTGTAAGTTCACATCTTAAATAAAATTATTTAACAACAATTGTTAAACTATTTTAAGAACACTTCTTAAAACAATTTTAATCTTATTTAAGATCATATCTTAAAAAGAATTTCCTTTATAAACTGAAAATTAAAATTTAAGTTCAAAACATATTTTAAACATTAATAAATTTCATTCAATTAATAAGGGTGGGGTTTTATGTATATAAAAGGTTTTAGGGTTTAAAGGGCTGGGATTAAATGGGCCAAACCCATTAAGGCTCGGGTTCGGGTCCAACAGAACCTGACTTGGCTCGAGCCATGGTGCGCCTAGGCTCGGTGCATCCTGGCCGAGCTAGGTCAGGCACTTAGAGTGCCCGAGCCGGGCCCAGGCCCCCGGTCGAACCGATGCGGAGCCGGCCGGTTCTGGCACCCAGGTGCCTATTTGCCCGGGCCCTTCTTTTAGGGTTTCCCTAAGATTTCAGGGCTGTGTGGCGGTGGCGCCGCCGGCGCCAGAGGCGGGGAATCGGCTAGAATTGCAGGGGGGGAGTTCCCTCTTCCTTCTCTGGCGTCGATGATCGCCGGCTGGCGAGGTCCTTGCCGCCGGTAGCCCTCTAAAGCGGACGGTTTATAGGTTTTAAAACTGTGTCCTTTTCCTCCTCCTTACACTTCCAACTCTTGGAAAACATGGGAAGAAAAGCTCTGCCGACGGCTGCCAACAACAACCTGGGAATGGGAGGGATTGCTGGTCATACCAGCAAGTATATTTTGTGGTCTTCCATCACTATGGAAGCCGCATCTAAGCCCACAATTTCCGGTTCTTCATCCCCATGGAGAACATGACGAAAAAATCCAAAAATTTGATTTTTCTCCACAGAATTAAATATCAAATATTAAAGTTCCTCCCATGAACATTCGTGTGAGAGAAAAATAAATTAATGCATGAAATTAATTTTTAGAATAATATTTTAGCCGTTCCGAAGCGAATCAGAGTGAAACTTGGCTCTGATACCACTTTTGGGATCCGGGCGGGATGCGAAGAACGCAGCGGAAACGATGAACAAAAATATCCCGCCTGATTCCCGCTGATCCGAATCGGAACGAAAAGCATAAATCGAAAATTAACAGGAAGTAATCTGATTATCGGACGCGGATTTGAATTAGTTTCCATCTCGGTTGCATCGAGGTGATGTCGCGAGCTGTACAAGCGTCCGGCCTCCAACGGTATCCACGCGATCCTCTACGGTGGTTCATCCTCGCTCCCTCGTCCGTATCAGCTTGCTCGCTGAAGATCTGTTGCTGCAACAATGTCTGGAAACCGCGGACGGGAATTCCTGACTTTTGGGAATCACGTGCGGCGGAGACGGAGACAATCCCGGTACCTCGAGAGGGGCACCCAGAGGAGGAGGAGAGAGAATGGGGGGATGGCTAGCATAGGAAAACCCTAGAGCTTGGCCCAGGGTTTCTCAACAGTGCGTATATATATTAAGTCGGCGTGACTTTTCACAAAAGTCCTAGACTTAATATAAATCCCACTTAAATATCATCGATTTAGAATCTTGTTGCGTGTGACTCTCTAGGCCCATTAACCAGTCTGAGTCCAATAACTAGTTATTGACTTATTATAATTAATTACTATCTAGATATTAACTAATTACTTAACTGAATTAACATCTCATGTAAATTCGGTCGGACTTCCGATCAAGTTGGGTGCCAAGCAACACTGCATGATCCCGGAAGGTAATGGGGTTCAGCAACCCACAAATGGAACTTGTCCGTCTACAGTTACCGCGTGGCTATAATCCTTCGTTCGCGCAATGCTCTCGAGTTAACCTAGGGTATGGTCAACTGTCAAACCCTAAATAGTTAACTCACTTGAATCAGACTCCGCTGTACAATATCCGGAAACTTCTTTTCAGATATTATTTCTGCTTTGGCCAGAGACTCGTGCGGATCTATTCTAGAGCAATCTCTCTCCAATTACTTGAGGGCGAACGATTCTTTATTGAACACACAATCACCTTCGAAGGTCTTCCACTAGACTCGATCTTTGACTATTGGAGATCCCATGGATAAGGATTCATAGGTTAAGGTCAAGGTCCAGAAGTCCACCAACAAGGTGTCTTTAGTGTCTCAAGTCCAAGGATCAACCATACCATGTGACGATGAATCATGCCGGTTGACAGTCAGCTAGAATAACCTGTACTAGTCTTACCAAATGTTTGATGTCCTTCTCAAACATCATACGACTAGGAATAATTAAGAATATTTGTTTATAAGTCATCAGTCTTGTTATTATGATCTCATCATAATCCGATGACTATTGCACACATTCATAGACTTCATTATGCGTAATTACAAATATGCCAATCTACATAATGAAATAAATGCCATTTATTAATAAACCAGATTGAAATAGGTGCCTTATGATTGGCTTAGATGACACCTATACTCTACATATTTGATAGCACGTTTGTCGATATTTTAACTAAACACACTTAAGAATTGCAGAGAAATAATGGACTTGGGTCTATAGTATTCAGCCTGAAATGCGTTAGTTAGGTTGACGCCTTTCTTAAAAGGCGTCGTCTTGTATGGACACATTTCAGCGCTCGATACCAGGTCCCAAGGGGCTCTCCCCTAATCATCCAAACTCAAAATACTACACAAGAAGCCCCATAGTTTTATAGGAATACACAATGCACAAAGAATGCCATCTGCAAGCTAATCAAGAAACTGTCAGCACAGGGTAGTAAGCTAATGATGCTGTAGTGCTATATCTATCATTGGCCGGTACCTGTGGGCCAACGGGATGGCATCCGTGTGGACTTGCCTCGCCCGTCTTAGTGGAAAGTAACAATAACTCCAAATCTACATGCAAGAGCACTTGGATCGGATGATGCCATATAATTTTGGAAAGCTCCTTTCCTAATATTATTGTCTGTCCTGGCCAGGGACTCCTGCGCATCCTTCCTAGAGCATTATCTCTCGTACTACTGAGAGCGAATGATTCCTTATTGAACACTTAATTGCCTTCGACGGTATTCCGCTGTACCTGATTTTTAGCTGTTTAGAATCCCGCGAATAAAGATCCATAAACCAAAGTCAAAGTACAGATGTTGACCGACAAGGTGTCGTTGGTGTCTCAGGTCCGAGGTGTTAGTCTAAGGTGGCCTACAAGCCAATATGGCTTTGTAATCTTGTTCGATTTATTAATATAATGGCATAATATTCATTGTGTGTAAATCGTATTAATTATCGTCTCATAATGAAGTCCGTGAATATGTGCGATAGTGATCAGATTATGATGAGATCATACTAGTGAGACAGATTGTAAGGACTGTGATTTCGAATACAGTTATCGGATCAGTTTCTGGATCGGATCCACTGGTTTGGGCCTTGATGGGTCAGGGGAGTGCCATCTAAATGACGTCTAGGATGCACGACGCCTTTTGAACGGCGTCTTGCTCGGTGGACGCCATTTAGCTTGGTTGCTGATGTGCCACGTGGGCGGGCTTCGGGCCGCGAGAGTACGGCCTCTGTCGTGTCGTCTGAACGGCGTCTTCGATGGACGACGCCATTCAGAGTGCAACCCTAGGTTGTCAGTGTACGGCGCCGGTCTTGTCGTCTGAAAGGCATCTTTGATAGGCGACGCGTTTCAGGTCTCTGTCAGTACGGCCCGTCATGTCAACTGATAGGCGTCTGTGCCGTACGACGTGCTTTACCCAGTTTCTGTTAACCCCGTGAACCCTCCTTCCTTTCCCTCATTTTCTCCTCTCTCTTCTCTCTTCCCCGGCGGCTCCGGCAATCCCTCTTCCCCCTCCTTCTTTTCCTCCCATCATTTCGTCTCTCCCTCCACTCCATCGACCTCCTAACTCCCACCACTACCACCACCATCTCCTCCGTGGCGTTTTCTCTCCGGACGGCGGCCGACGTCCCGGTGGAGTAACGACGTCCTCGGCGGTACCGGCGGCGGCGTGGGGGCGAGACCGGTTGGCGGCTTGGAGCTTGGAGGAGTTCGAGTAACTGGTAGGGTGACGATTCCCATTGTATTTCATTTAAAAACCATGTTTTCCCGATTTGAAGCATGTATGTTTTCCCGCTTTGAAGCATGTTTAGGGGCGTTTTTGGGGTGAAAATGATAAATGCATGAAATGAGAAATTGGGTGTTCTATTGGGTAGTTAGGTTCTCCTCCTTCCCCTCTGTGCTTTGTGGCTTTTCTGTGCGTTTTGGGGGAGAAGTCCCAACTTGTGGATTGGGGGAAGCGGAGAGGAGAACCTGTCTGTCAAGGCTAAATGGCGTCGAGGGACAGGGAAGCCTTTTAGAAAGGAGGTTCCCACCCACGATGCGATTTATCCCCATTAACAGACTCTGTCTCTGGACTGACAAGCATCCAAGGACAGCGACGCCTTTTTAAAAAGCGACTTGTGTGAACGACGCGTTTTAGTGGAAATTACCCCGTAGCACTGTCACTGCTTCTGTCGTTGTCAGGTGACGAAGGACAGCGACGCGTTTTAAAAGGCAGCTACCTGTGGCGACGTGTTTTACGCCAGGTTCTGAGACCGAGTTTTTAATGAACTAGTTTAGGAGGCTTGAATGGCGTCGGCCTTGGGCGACGCGATTCAAGACAGAATCACATTAATTCATGCTATTAATATGTGTTTACACTGTTAGATAGCTCGGTTAATTGCATGTTTGATATCGCACTCGAGGATGGGGATTTCTATGTGACCGGATCGCACCGTGTTATGTTTTGTGCGACTGTGGACCTAGAGTGACAGTTGTAGCGCTTTGTCACCCTGTGTCGGTGTGGGTGAGACACAGTGCCGGTGGGAGCAGTGGCGGGGTGACGCCTAGTGAGAGAGGGTCACCTGGTGAACCCCGGGGTTAGCTAGTACCGGTGTCGGCGAGGTACTTGTGAAGTGTCATTCGTGCTGGGGGAAGGAGTAACCACCTGAGCCAGTTGGGCCGGAGTAGCTAGCGTGCTATCCGAGGGGTTATTGTTTGGTCTCAGCGGGTCGGTGTTTCCCACTTTCAGTTGTGTGGTTGGCGTGTTTTGCCGAGACGTTGGCTGTAGGCTCCCTGGTAGAATTGTTTTAGAGATATGCATGTTACATTTCGAATGCATGTGCTTTATATCGAGATTTAGGAGTAGTAATTACTGCTTTACTTGCTTACTTTACCTTTAGCTGTGTTACTGCACTTGTGGGTGCGTGAGTGGGCGGTGGGGATCGAAGGATCCCTACTGAGTCTTTTCGTTGAGACTCACCCCTGCGGTTTTCAGGTGAAGGTTCCAGGCAGGCTTAGCGAGGAGAGTGCTGCTTTGGGTTGCGCGCCAGCAGCCGTTGCTCCGGAGTATGTCCCGACGTAGTTGTTATTTTATTTATGGCCTGTACGCTTAATTATTTCTTTTCTGTTGGAATATATAATTATTTGCTGTGTCGAGTCGCATTATAATAACTTTTAATTCTTGCACATTCTTTTTAATTCAATGCGATGTGAATGTTTAGCTTTGTTTATTATTTTTTTCCCAGACTTATCTAGATCCTGGTTTGGTTCCAAATTAATGAT
Organism: Zantedeschia hybrid cultivar; assembly: GCA_030544215.1. NCBI lineage: Eukaryota > Viridiplantae > Streptophyta > Magnoliopsida > Alismatales > Araceae > Zantedeschia > Zantedeschia hybrid cultivar. Next base: position 3,181,296 of record JARZZO010000013.1, on the reverse strand, counting down.
TCAGTACCCATTTAATAATCGGATCCCCGAATATAGGGTGGCGGGTCGTTACAGTTGGTATCAGAGCATTCGGTCTGGCAAATAAATGAATAACTAGGTTAAATGTCGTAAGTCCGGCAAATAATTACATTATCTCGTACAGGCACGGTGGTAGTGTAGGTTTTAGGACTCTAATTAGAACCTTTCGATTTCTGTGATTGTAGGCGATTAGATGGCTCATAGGAAGAGGATGCCAGTTATTAGAGAGCGGGGAGATGTCCCTAGTGGATCTGAGGCCGGTAGACCGTGTGTGGAGCATTTCATGGAGGCTATGATGGACATGATGGCTAGATACCAGACTCGAGACCCTAGTGAGAGTTCCAGTGCTCGAGGAGGGTCTTCAGCTACACTAGAGAGATTCCTGAAGCTGAGGCCACCTCATTTCACCGGTCGTCCCGACCCTGATGAGGCTGTTCACTGGTTGAGGGAGATGGAGAAGACTTTTGATACTATGGATTGTGCGGCGGTTGAGAGGACTCCGTTGGCTACCTTCATGTTGAAGGATGATGCCTACGACTGGTGGACCACTTTGAAGAGTTTGTCTTATGCGGATAGGAGCCTCAGGGAGATTCCATGGGAGACTTTTGTAAAGGAATTCAATGCTCAGTACTTTCCCAGGCATGTTCAGAGGGCCAAGGAGAGGGAATTTATGGAGCTGACCCAAGGAAGCATGACAGTGCTTAAATACCAGACGAAGTTTGTTTCACTTGGGAGGTTTGTGCCTTTTGTCTCAGGAGATGAGGAGCGTCGGACTGAGAGGTTTGTGGATGGACTGAGGTCCAGTCTGAGGAGTTATGTGGCATCTCACTGTTGTACAGATTTGGCATCGGCGGTTAGGTGTGCCGCGGCAGTAGAGGCACAGCAGGATCAGTCAGCCCGAGAGAGGGGACTGACTACTCAAGGGCCAGTTCGTGGCAGGGGGAAAGCAGCGGCAGCAGCTCCTTCGTCCGGATCAGGATCGTCTTCACTCGGCTCTAGATTCAGGAGATTCTTTCGAGGCAGTGGCAGCAGTAGCGGCAGCAGCGGTAGCAGTAGACCGAGGTAGAGCCAACAGAGTCAGTCGGTGTCCAGTGCTCAGCAGGAGACAGCTCAGAGGGTTCCAGCAATTTGTCAGCATTGCGGTGGTACTCACAGTGGGACTCAGTGTCCTACTTTTTCTGGGAGGTGCTACACTTGTGGCCAGCAGGGCCATTTGGCGAGGTTTTGCCCGCAGGGGCGTGGTCAGGGGCAGGGTCCAGGTGATCAGAAGAAGCCGAGGACCCAGGGGAGAGTTCTAGCTATCACCAGGAAGGAGGCTCGCGCATCCAACTTAGTGGAAGGTACACTTTCTGTCCTTGGGAACTCCGCACATGTGTTGATTGATTCGGGTGCTTCACATTTTTTCATTTCTGAGCAGTTCGTAGATGTTCTTTCTGCACCCGTTGATAAGATATCTGATGGATTGATGGTAGAGGTTCCTTCTGGGGATTTCATGTTGTCTTATAACTGTTTGAGTGAAGTTCCCTTGACCATTGAGGGCCATGAGTTATCTGCCCAGTTAGTTGTGCTTGCCATTCGTGACTTTGATGTCATCCTGGGCATGGATTGGTTAGAGGCCTATTATGTCGAGGTGGACTGCCACAGGAAGAGGGTGCGTTTCTCTATTCCGGACATCCCGACCTTCTACTTCCAAGGTATTAGGCTCTCTTCTCAAGGTATTCTTATTTCTGCCTTTAAGGCCCAGAGGTTGCTTGTTGGTGGTTGTGAGGCCTTCCTTGCCTCTGTTGTTCTAGCTAATGTTAGTAGTTGCCCCAGTCCTTGGGAGGTGCCTATAGTATGTGACTTTGTAGATGTGTTTCCTGACGAGTTGTCTGGCCTTCCTCCTCAGCGAGAGGTTGAGTTTACTATTGAGCTTGCACCGAGTACAACGCCCCTGTCTAAGGCCCCGTATCGGATGGCGCCAGCCGAACTCGCTGAGTTGAAGGCGCAGTTGCAGGAATTGCTGGATAAGGGTTTCATTCGTCCCAGTACTTCTCACGTGGGGTGCTCCAGTTCTATTTGTCAGGAAGAAGGACGGTTCTCTGAGGTTGTACATTGATTATAGACAGCTGAACCAGGTGACGATAAAGAACAAGTACCCACTTCCGAGGATCGATGATTTAATGGATCAGTTGCAGTCTGCGAAGGTGTTTTCAAAGATTGACTTGAGATCAGGGTATTACCAGATGAGGATCCGTGAGGTTGATGTTAGTAAGACGGTCTTTAGGACTCGGTATGGACATTATGAGTTTTTGGTTATGCCTTTTGGCTTGACCAATGCTCCGGCGGCTTTTATGGATTTGATGAACTGGGTCTTCAGGGCCTATCTGGATCAGTTTGTGGTGGTATTTGTAGATGATATTCTGATATACTTTTCTTCTGAGGAAGAGCATGCTACACATCTTCAGGTGGTATTGCAGGTTCTAAGAGAGCACCAACTCTATGACAAGTTTAGCAAGTGTGAATTCTGGTTAGACAAGGTGCACTTCTTGGGGCATGTCATTTCTGGCGATGGCATTGCTGTGGATCAAGACAAGATTGAGGCAGTGATGGATTGGAGTAGGCCAACGACAGTAACTGAGATCAGGAGCTTCTTGGGGCTAGCAGGTTATTACAGGCGGTTTGTTCAGGGTTTTTCTTCGATAGCGGCCCCCTTGTCGAGGTTGACTCGTAAGGGAGTTCGTTTCGTGTGGACCGAGGAGTGTGAGCAGAGTTTCATTGAGTTGAAGACTCGCCTCACTTTGGCTCCAGTGTTGGTGCTTCCATCAGGTTCAGGTGGATTTGTAGTTTATTCAGATGCATCACATCGAGGTTTGGGTGCTGTTCTGATGCAGCATGGTAAGGTTGTGGCCTATGCTTCTAGACAACTGAAGAAGCATGAGGAGAACTATCCCACCCATGATTTGGAGTTGGCAGCTGTGTATTTGCACTAAAGATTTGGAGACATTATTTGTATGGAGAGAAATTTCAGATTTTTACTGATCACAAGAGCCTGAAGTATGTATTCACGCAGAGGGATCTGAATTTGAGGCAGCGCAGGTGGATGGAATTCATCAAGGATTATGACCTCGACCTTTCTTATCATCCGGGAAAGGCGAATGTGGTGGCAGACGCCTTGAGTCGGAAGACGGTCATGTCATATCTCATGGTTCGAGAATGGAGGTTATTTGAGCAGGTTGTGGAATCTTCCTTTCGGGTTCCACGGGAGGCTGACAGAGCCGTGTTGGCCAGCTTAACGGTGAGGCCAACAGTGTACCATACTGTGATTGAGGCTCAGAGGGCAGATGTAGAATTACCGCAGATTCTCCAGAAACCAGAGGTGGAATTATGGGATGATGGTACAGTCAGATTTAGAGGCAGACTCTATGCTCCGACCGAGGAGGACGTGCGCAAGAGTGTCCTGGATGAGGCACACCGTTCTAGATATGCAGTGCATCCCGAAACGACTAAGATGTATCATTATTTAAGGAGGCACTTTTGGTGGCCTGGTATGAAGAAGGATGTGGCTGAGTATGTGGCTAGATGCATGACTTGTTAGCAGGTTAAGGCAGAACACCAGAGACCAGGAGGATTGTTGCAGCCCTTGCCGATCCTGGAATGGAAATGGGAGCATGTGACTATGGACTTTGTGATGGGATTACCTGTATCCCCTGGCAGGAGAGACGCGATCTGGGTCATTGTTGATCGATTGACCAAATTGGCACACTTCCTGGCTATTAGGAAGGACTGGTCAGTCAGTAAGTTGGCTAAACTATTTGTGGATCGGATCATCTCTCTGCACGGGGTGCCTTTATCCATCGTGTCAGACCGGGATCCGAGATTTACTTCTAGGTTCTGGAAGAGTTTTCAGAAGGCCTTGGGAACACAGTTGGCCTTCATCTCGGCCTATCATCCCGTGACTGATGGGCAGTCGGAGAGGACCATTCAGACTCTAAAGGATATGCTCAGGGCATGTTGCCTAGACTGGGGAGGTTCTTGGTGTAAGGAATCGCCATGAACGCAGCGGAAATAAAATTGATTCCATAGTATCGGTTGCTGGGGTCGTAAAACGGACATTAAAATATAAGCGGGAAGAACAGTTCTTCACCTTTGCGGGGTTTCGAATCTCCCATGGATGATGCCGACTCGGTAATCGCGCACGCGCACGATCTCTAGAGGTATCCACACGAGTTCCCACAGCAGACGCGATTTCCTCCTCGACTTGAGTGCTCCGACCAGATCTCAGATCCACCATGCGCGGAGAGAGACAGATCCACTCCAAGAGAGAGAGAAGGAGAGAGAGAGAGGAGAGAAAGAATCTGGGGAGTAAAATTCGTCCAACCAACCTTTTACCACTCCCCCTTGGCCCTCCTTATATAGAAATAAGGATAAGTACAAGAGTTAATCATCATGATTATCCAAGAGTTTGGCCTTGGATAATTCTCCATTAAATCTTCATGTTTATCCTGCAGCTTTTCACAAAAACCCAGATAAGCATGAAATTTAACATCTCTCACCGTCTGACGAGAACTCTTATGTGTGTGACCCTCTAGGCCCATATATCAGTCCGGTTGCAGGCCCATTAAACTTAGAACTGTTTCTAGAGTTTAATATTTATTAATTAACATTTAAACATCACATGTTAAATGATTAATTTAATAAACAAGTGAATTATCATCTGATGATCAAATCACTTGGCCTTCTGATCATGAACAGCACCAAACACTACCTCATGATCCCAGAAGATATAAGGGATACTGTTCCCTTCAATTGAACCTTTTCGTCTGCAGATGCCGCACAGATATAATCCTTCACTCATGCAATGTCCCGATAACGCAAGGGTATGGTTTTATAGTCAAACCCTCTATCGCATTATCCAGATGGATTCTAGTACACAGTTAATATCTAGAAAGACATCTCTTTCATTTGACCATGGCCAGGGATTTCTGTGTACACATCCATAGGACATACTCTCTCCAGTCTTATACCAAGAGTGAGTGATCCCTTGTTGTTCACTCAATTACCTTCGCAAGCTTTCCACTCTATCTGAAAGACCGATTATGATGGACTTAATGGTTAAAGTCCACGAGTCAGAGAATCAAGATACAATGGTCCACAAACAAGGTATCATTGGTGACTCAGGTCAAAGGACCAACTGTGTTACTGCAACGATTGAATTCCCTGGTTGACTAATAGGTATAATTACCATCCAGGAATTCTTATTTGGGTATGTTCAGTGAACTCATTCTCTAATGAGCACCCACTTGTTTGTCTTAGTGTCACCACACGAGTGAATGTGAGATCATTCACCCTCATCATATGAGCAGACATAACTTGTGTCGATCTTATCGGATATTTAATGTCCATCTCAAATATCCTATGATCGAGAACTATTTAAGACAATTGCCTTAGGATATTGATCTCACTATCATGATCTCATCATGATTCAATATCCCATACATTTGTCTTTGGACCTTCATTACGATAGTCGTTTGCGAGAACTATTAAATGAAGAAATAATTGCCTTTATTAATAATCTTGAATTAGAATGTACAATGATTGGCTTTGAGGCCACCCAATTCTAACACTTGGGAGCAACACTTGTCTACTGTGGAGTTTGCTTATAACAACAGTTATCATTCTAGTATCGGCATGGCGCCTTACGAGGCATTGTACGGGTGACCGTGTCGATCCCCCGTGAATTGGTCCGAGATTGGCGAGAGGCAGATAGCAGGACCAGAGTTGGTACAACAGTGTGCTGAGGTTGCCAGAGTGGTACAGTAGAGATTGATTGCATCTCAGAGCAGACAGAAGAGTTATGCTGACATCCGTAGGAGACCGCTTGAGTTTGAGGTTGGGGACCACGTGTTTCTTTGAGTCTCACCCTCAAGGGTGTGATGAGATTCGGGAAGCGAGGTAAGCTGAGTCCGCGATATGTTGGGCCTTTTCCTATTCTTGCTCGAATTGGGGAAACGGCGTATCAGCTAGCCTTGCCGCCCAGTCTTGCAGGGGTGCACGATGTGTTCCATGTTTCTTTGCTGAGGAGATATGTTCATGATCCATCTCATGTTTTAGATTTTTCAGAGTTGGAAGTCGCTGAGGACTTCTCCTTTCTAGAGTTTCCTGTTCGTATTGAGGATCGTAGGGAGCAGGTCCTTTGGAACAAGGTTGTACCTTTGGTTAAGGTTATTTGGCAGTACCGCTCCGGGGGCGAGGCAACCTGGGAGCGTGAGGATGAGATGCGGGAGCAGTTTCCCTACCTATTCTCGTAAGTTCTCTTGTGAGCTTGTATCTTTATATTTCAACCTCGTTAATTGTAGCAGGCAATTTCGGAGACGAAATTCTTATAAGGGGGGGAGAATGTAAGGACTGAGGTTTCGAATTCGGTTATAGGATCAGTTTCTGGGTCGGATCCCCTGGTTTGGGCCCTGATGGGTAAGGGGAGTGCCATCTAAATGACGTCTAGGATGCACGACGCCTTTTGAACGGCGTCTTGCTGGGTGGACGCCATTTAGCTTGGTTGCTGTTGTACCACGTGGGCGCCACGTGGGCGGGCTTCGGGCCGCGAGAGTACGGCCTCTGTCGTGTCGTCTGAACGGCGTCCTAGATGGACGAGGCCATTCAGAGTGCGACGCGTTTCAGGTCTCTGTCAGTACGGCCAGTCATGTCAATTGATAGGCGTCCGTGCCGCACGACGCGTTTTACCCAGATTTTGGTTAACCCCGCTGTAGACACCGATTTTGGACCGCCCTTTTGGTCATGAACCCCATCCATCATTAGCCCATCATCACCAAACCCCTCATCTTAGCCATCGCAACCTACTAATAACTAGGCCCATTAACCAAATCCCGACTCTAGCCACCTTTTCCTGGAAGGCCAGCCGGTCCGCCTTCCACCACCCTTCGAAGGCTAGCCAGTCCACCTTCCACCACCCTTCGAAGGCTAGCCAGTCCGCCTTCCACCATCCTTCGAAGGCCAGCCAGTCCGCCTTCTACCACCCTTCGAAGGCCAAGTAGTCCGCCTTCCACCATCCTTCGAAGGCCAGCCAGTCCGCCTTCCACCATCCTTCGAAGGCCACCCCTTGCCTTCCACCACTCTTCGAAGGCCACCTCTTGCTTTCCACCCCCTTCGAAGGCCAACCGGGCGGCCTTCCACCACTTCGTGGAAGGCCAGCCACCTGGCCTTCCACGGGATTGGAAGGCATGTTGGCTGGCCGTCCACTCCCCTAACTACCACCTTGACCTCGTCTTCCCCACGATCTCCTCTATTCGCCGCCCTCACCTCCACTACTCCGATCACTCCCCATTCCGGCGACTGCCGCGTGCACCACCTCCGATCCTTGACCACTTCCCATTGGCTCCAAGATGATTTATAGGGATTTAGACCCCTGTTTTCTCCTATTTTCCCTTCACCTATTTAAACCCCCCATATCCTCTTGAGCAAGGGGGTTAAGGGGTTGATTTTGGAGGGAAGGCTAGGAGGAGGAAGGCTCAGACAAGGCTGGCAAGTGAGTCTGCTTTGAGGAGTCGAGCAGACAAGGAGTTAGCTTCAAGAGGAACCCTTCGCACTCCGAAATGGGCTTGTCTTCTTAACCCCTTTTTACTTTTTTCCTGTTCATTTCATTGCATCCTCACTTTCCATCCATGCCGTAACATTCTCCCTCTCTCACTCTTCTTTTCACTTTTGACATATTACTTCACTTTCCACACACGAGCACCCTCATTTACATGCATGCATGTTAAGATGACCTAGCAATCCTTACCCCTCCAGAGGTTTCTAACAAAAACGGGAGGTGGGTGGCCATAACATATGATCACCTTCCCTCCCCACCACCCGTCCGGTGCGTTTCCCTCCAATTCTAGTTAATTTTATATTTTTATGGATAGATTCTACATGCCATAGTTCTAATCGGGTCATTTTCCTTCTCTTGTCTTGTCTTGTCTTTTCAGGGATCCTTACCGCATTTCTACGTGCAGACTGCCGGGCTCTCTTCCTCTGGCCGGCCGGAGGAAGAGAAGGAGAAACCACCATTTCCTGCTCCCTCAGAACGCGATCACTCTTACACTCCTGCGGAGCACAGGGACCGAAAGGTAATGCTCATGGTGATCACACCTTAATTTCTAACCCCCTCTAAATCGCCACAGTGCTAAGACGAACGGAGAAGCCCTTGATTCGAAAGCCCGCAGCAGCGGCGGGGGACGTTCCGGGCGCCTACAGCCCTCAGGCGATCATGGTGGAACCATTATAGCCCGCTGCACGCGTCGCGATCAAAGGGAAGAAGGTAAGGACCTGAGATATCCCACTTTGACTAAAAGAAAAAAAAAGCTGCCAAATGGCCAGGCTACTGGCCGTCCAACACATTGGACGGCCAATCACCTTGCCGTCGCCTGCCCCTTGGACGGCCAATCCCTGGCCGTCCTTTCTTTTGGACGGCTAACACCCTGGCCGTCCTCCCTATTGGATGGTCAGCACACAGGCCGCCCACCTGTACTGGACGGCGGGCCCCCAGGCCGTCCACTTGTACCTAACGGCCAACCCTTCGCCATCCTCTGACTTCGACGGCCAAGACCCTGGCCGTCCACTGCTTTGACGGTGGAGCCTCTGGCCGTCCTTCCTGCTTGTTGTTGTTGTTCATGTATGCTGTTCTGCGGCTTGTTTTGTTGATTTGTTATATGTTCTGACCTGCTGGTTGTTAAATTTCTGGGTTTCTTGGGGTATTCTCCGCGGGGGTTTTAAGGAAGAGCCGGCATCACACTTCTAGTTACCTCTCCCACAGGATTTGACTCTCCACCTGAGGATTCCCACTCGGGTGTGACTAGTCTTATTTTGTTGGGAACCTCCGTCAGTCTCCGCGAGCCAGGGATTCCCACTTGGCTGCCGAGCAGGTTGTACCTGAAACCACCCCATAGGAACCTCGGGTTTGTGTGAGAGATTAGCTCAACCTTTCCATTTACAATCATCCACTTATAGGTGTCACTGAGAGAATTATTTCAAAATTTAAAGACACCTAATTAAACCTTGGTGGAACAAGTTTTGAAAAGTGAAGGGTCGCTAAGGGTTTGAACTTGATTTGTTAGAAACCAACTCTCATAAAACATTGTTAATACTTCAACTGAAATATAAAAACATTTAGGGTCTGTGTTTCATAACGAACCGAGTGTATGTTAACACTGTGTATGATGACATGGACTAGTTTGGTAATAATGTTATACACAACCCTTTGTTCGAAATTGAAGAAGATCCCCAACAGACCTTCATAGGAATGCTCCAAGCATCTAGAGAAGGGCTTCAGAGGAAGGATTCTGATGAATCTTCTACCTCACAAGGAGAAGATGAGCCAGTAATTTCTAGTAGGACATTACAAAACCCTGGAGAAGATCCGGAACTCATTACTGTGCTATCACGCTATACCCCGGATCAACTCATCTAGTTGGTTTCCCGTGGCAAAATTCAGGATGCCACTCCTCGGAAAACCCAATTCCAAGGATCTTCTAGCAGACTCCAGGCAAGTCAAGCTATGCCCACTCACACAATCCCATTTAATCCCATCAACCAGGTCACACCTCCCAAGCAGGAGGAGTTCATCTACAAGAATGAGGTTGAGACTTGTGTGTGGCAACTCATGGCCGAAAATCTCAGCCTTAGGCAACCTCATTCTCTTATGAGCTACTGCAAGCTCCCCCCAGCCTTCTTTCCACCAGGGTTCAAAGTACCTAAATACAGGAAGTACGATGGTACTACTGACCCACATCATCATTTATCCAGGTTTCTCATGGATTCCCACCAGTGGCTCTTCGATAGAGTCCTCCTTGTCCACCTTTTTCAGAAGTCTCTCGAGGGAGAGGCCTTGAGATGGTTCTCTTCTCTACCAGCCACTGACCTAATCAACTTTGATATGGTCTCTGAGAGATTTATTACCCACTTCAACCACATGGCAGCCTTGCCCCCTACCTTGTTTGATCTTGTAATGGAAAAAATGAAGTCTGATGAAGACTTCACTCACTTTGCTAATAGGTGGAGAGCTATGGCTTCTAGAGCAGAGGTTGTTATCCCTGAAGCACAAGCAGTCACTATACTTGTTAACAACGCTACCCCCTATCTCCGAGCTATTCTCATGCTTAGCGAACTTCAAACATTCGCTCAGCTGTACAATCGAGCTAGGGTAGTTCAGTCTCAAATCCGAGACTCCACTCTGCCTTCGTTCTTTGAGAATAGAAACAGGAACAAGAAAACCACACCAGCTCCTACCATAGAAGGAGTTACCCTCAATGAACAGGTCAGCATGCTAGCAAAACCAACCAGGGTTCTCAATCCCCATTCTAAGTCTGACACTCAGCCCAATCAGAAGCAATGTTCAACTGTTCCTCCCCCGACTAATTACAGTCGTCCTATGGCTAAGCGAGCATCATATCCACCTCTGCCGAAATCATTGGCATACATTTTTTATGCCTTGCTAGCTTGTAACGCCATTCAACTCCCACCTCAAAGAGAAGGTGTCCCGCGCAATACGGACACGTCCAGGTATTGCCCCTACCATAGGTTCATGGGATACACAATCTACAATTACTTCACCTTCAGGGACTGGGTATATGACTTGAACGATGAAGGGCGGATAAACTGGGAGGACATGAGAAAAGCCATTGAGGCTTTGAAGGCTAAGAAGGAACTGGGAATTGTGAAAGACCCGTTACCTTCTCATCAAGGGGTTCAAGATTCCTCCAGTTCTCAAGGAAAGGTCAACACTTTGATCAAAGACTTGGAGCCCGTAATAGTTCGCAGGGAACAATACTGGGAGTACGAAGGGTCTGGGATAAGACATCAAGATCCCACTTGGTCGCGTGAAACTAAAGGAGTTACTCCAGAAGTCTCCACGCTGTCCCCTAACGAGCCTTTGGTCCTAATCCGGCCCAAAGAGCAACCGGCAACCCTCAAGCCGGTCACTCTCATTCAGATCCCTCCGATCACAGCCGAGGGGCCCACCCTATCTATCTTTTGTCCAACCAGGAACCAGGGTTCGATGACTGGCTTCAATCCCATTAGGTCACCATTGGAAGCAGATCTAATCTCGGTAGGAGTAACGCTCAGGAATCGCATCATTCCTCCGAGCTAGCCCTTGGACTCTCAAGGTAACTCAATCCCTACCATGGGGAATGCCCAGTCTGAGTATGACATCCTCCAGCATTTAGAGAAGACCCCCGCTAAGATCTCTATCCTCGAGCTTATCCGGAAGTCTCCCATACACAGGGAGACGTTGTTTAATTTCCTACAACAAATCACGGTCAATGAGGATCTTCCTAGTGGTGGGGTCACTAATGCTATCCTCTCAGTTCCTCAGACCCCCATGATCTCCTTCCCGGAAAAGGATCTAGCTCCCCCAGAGTGCCGATCCCTTCCTCTGTGCCTAACTGCCATTCTCAATGGTCATTCAGTAGATTCCATTTTACTGGATACCGGTGCCTCTATCAATGTCTGTCCCCTTAAGACCCTCAAGAGGATAGGGATAGACCCAGAGAAGGTTGAGTCCACCTCTATGATGGTCTTAGCTTATGACAATTCCCAGAGACCAGCAGATAGAAAGATCTTCCTGCAACTAGAAATCGGCCTGGTATCCATGATTTCGGAATTCTACATCCTGGATGTTAAGCCCATCTACAATGCTATTCTAGGGAGACCATAGATGGACCAAACCTTGGGGGTCCCATCTGTAGACACCGATTTTGGACCACTCTTCTGGTCATAAATTCCCTTCATCATTAGCCCTTTACCACAAAAATCCCCGCATTTTGCCATCTCAGCCCACTAACAACCAGGCCCATTAACCAAATACCGACTCTAGTCACCTTTTCGTGGAAGGCCAGCCAGTCCGCCTTCCACCCCCTTTGAAGGCCACCCCTCGCCTTCCACCCCCTTCGAAGGCCAGCCACCTTGCCTTCCACCTTTTAGCCACCTTTTTCACTTTTTTCCACCTTTTCGTGGAAGGCCAACCCCCTTGCCTTCCACCTCCTTCGAAGGCCACCCCTTGCCTTCCGCCTCCTTCGAAGGCCACCCCTTGCCTTCCACTCCCTTCGAAAGCCAACTGGGCCGCCTTCCACCACTTCATAATGGAAGGCATGTTGCCTGGCCGTCCACTCCTTAACCACCCCCTTGACTCCGTCTTCCCCACGATCTCCTCTACTCGCCGGCCTCGTCCCCCACTACTCCGACCACTCCCCACTCCGGCCACTGCCGCGCCCACTATCTCCGACCCTTGACCACTCCCTATTGGTTGAAGGTTGATTTACGGGGATTTAGACCCCTGTTTTCTCCCTTTTTTTTCCTCACCTATTTAAACCCCCACATCCTCTCGAGCAGGGGGGTTAAGGATTTTTTGGAGGATTAAGGTTTTGGAGGGCTAAGGATTTTGAAGGACTTTCCGAGAGGAAGGATTTTATGGGAGGAGGACTTCCTGATAAGAGGTTCGAGGAGGTTGACAGAGAGTCTCCAAGAGGGAAGGATCGGGCTGCATTCCGAAATAGGCTTGCCTTTCTAACCTTTTCCTTTTTTACTCTTTCCTATTCATTCAATTGCGTTCTCAATACCACTTCACTTTTCACACACACACAACCCCCCTTCATTTGCATGCATGCACGTAAGATGACCAAGTGATTCTTACCCCCACCCCCCCCACAGAGGTTTTAAAAAAAAAAATGGGAGGTGGGTGGCCATAACATATGGTCACCTTCCCTCCCCACCACCCATCCGGTGCGTTCCCCTCTGATTTTAGCTAGTTTTTTACATTCTTATGGATAGATTCTGCACAATATAATTCTAATCGGGTTATTCTTTGTTTTGTCTTTTCTTTCCAAGAGATCCTTACCACATTCACGCGTGCAGAGTACCGGGCTCTCCTCCTCTGGCCGGCCGGAGGGAGAGAAGGAGGAACCGACATTTCCCGCTCCTACAAAACGCGCGATCACCTTCTACACTCTTGCGGAGCATAGGGACCGAAAGGTAATGCTCCTGGCGATCACACTTTAATTTCTAACCCCCCTTTCGAATCGCCACAGTGCTAAGACAAACGGAGGAACCCCCAATTCCAAAGCCTCGTAGCCGCTGCGACCGGGGAACATTCCGAGCGCCTACACCATCCACCAACCACCAGTGCTATAAGTTCCCGTATAACGGGAAGATTGTGAAGGTCAAAAGCACTCCCTACATTGAGTCATTGGACTCAGTGACAACAGAACAAATTCCGTTCATGATAACTTCCAGGAAAGGCAAAGAACCTGTTCTTTCATCAGTGAATTCTCACCTAAGGCCTATTTCTGGCATAGGTTGGCAGTTCATGAGTAAGATGGGATATAGCTCAGGCTCCGGGTTAGGGAAAGAAGAACAAGGCATTCGTGACCCCATCTCAGAGAACCCTGTCAGTGGGGGATGTGGCCTGGGTTATAAGTTTACTGAACCACCAAAAGAAGAAAAGGGATGGTCCCTCATGAATCACTTTGTAAGAAAGAAGCAGGAATTGCCCAGGATAGAGGAGGAAGTGCAAGAATATCATGACGGTAGTCAAGAGGAAGACTTTGGCATATCATCCTTGTTTTGTGAATCAAGCAGCCCGCCGATAGGGCTTTTCTTGGCCAGGAATGAACCAGCTCCGGCTACGTTTATTCCTTTCTTGTTCCACCCACCTTCCGTCCCGATGCTCTCAGCTTCGATCGACGCCATTTCTTCGGAATGTTTCATGTTACAGGTGTTCGGTCATGAAAAAAAAAGTCCGTTTCCCATCCTGAGGGAGGGGAGGTCACTTTCGAGGAGCTTGCGTGGTGGGGCGACCCCGCTGTCATTAAATCTTTGTCCCAAGGGTCTACCCTTGTCCTATCCAGGACAAAATTGACCTATTTTCCAGGACATGTACATAGTAGTTTAGGAATTAGGATAGCTTCCTCCCTGTCTAGAAATTGTAGGGCTAAGCAAGTTCCTTCATTCTTAGTTCAGGAATTAGCAAATAGATGTAAAGCTTTGAAAAAGTTGGATAAGTTTCTTCAGATAGGGGTCATCTCCGAACCATTGGAGTTAGTGAAAAACGAGTCTTGCAGTGATGGTCTGAGAGTGTTTGAGCTTAGTAAAGAGGAAGAGGTGGATGACTTGGTCGAACCACTTGTTAATGGGACGAGACAGTTTGATGAACCTTCATCAGCCATCGACGAACCCACTAAAGAAGTCAACCTTGGAACAGAGGAGGATCCGAAGATGGTGCTAATTAGTGCCCGTTTGAGTCCAGAAGAAGAAGAGTCCATGATAGCCGTGCTCCAAGAACACCGTGATGGGTTCGCTTGGTCATACGAGGATATGCCCGGATTAAACACAGAACTGGTGGAACATCGGCTAATCTTCAAACCTGACGCCAAACCCGTGAAACAAAAGTTGAGACGGCTACAACCGGAATTAGCACTTAAAGTAAAAGAAGAGGTTGACAAATTACACAAGGCCAAGTTCATTCGGGTAGTGCTCTACCCTAAGTGGGTAGCTAATATCGTCCCTGTGGCAAAAAAGGACGGAAATGTTAGAGTTTGCATAGACTTTCGCAACCTCAATCAAGCCTGCCCAAAGGATGATTTCCCACTACCTCATATAGACTTGCTGGTTGATAACACGGCTGGATTTGAGATGTTGTCCTTCATGGACGGTTTTTCGGGATATAATCAAATCCGACTAGCTGAAGAAGACCAGGAGAAAACATCTTTCATAACCCCATGGGGAACTTATTGCTACATGGTCATGCCATTTGGGCTTAAGAATGCTGGAGCCACCTACCAGAGGGCTATGATGGCAATCTTTCATGACATGATTCACATCGACATGGAGGTTTATATGGATGATATCTTGGTGAAGTCCAAAACCAGGAAGGGACATGCTCAAATCCTTAGGGCTGTAATGCAGAGGTCAAGGGAGCACCAACTGAAAATGAACCCAAAAAAGTGCGTATTTGGTATTTCTTCTGGTAAATTGCTAGGGTTCATAGTGAGTAGAAGGGGGATTGAGGTTGATCCAGACAAAGTGAAGGCGATAGTGGAAATGCCCCCACCTAAGAATGTCAGGGATATAAAGGGTCTTATCGGCCGTTTGCAATTCATCAGACGGTTCATATCTCAACATTCTGTGAGATGTAAACCCTTTTATGATCTATTGAAAGGAGGGGCAAAGTTTATTTGGAG
This sequence comes from Zantedeschia hybrid cultivar, assembly GCA_030544215.1. NCBI lineage: Eukaryota > Viridiplantae > Streptophyta > Magnoliopsida > Alismatales > Araceae > Zantedeschia > Zantedeschia hybrid cultivar. Next base: position 3,166,063 of record JARZZO010000013.1, on the reverse strand, counting down.
CGATAAGTGTCAAAAGGCCTTCGACGAATTGAAAAGCTATCTCCTCAATCCACCAGTCCTTATGGCTCCTATCTCAGGGCGGCCTCTATTGCTATATGTCTCCACCACTGAAGAATTAGCTGGAGCAGTATTGGCCCAACTTGACGACGGAAAGAAAGAGAGAGCAGTGTACTATCTTTCCAAGCTCTTCAACAATGCCGAAAAACGATACACTGCCATGGAAAGGACATGTGCAGCCGTCGTCTGGGTAGTGTAGAAATTGAAGCACTACTTCCTCGTCCACGAGGTCAAACTCCTAGCAAGAATGGACCCGATCAAATATTTGCTAGAGCGGCCAGTTGTAACAGATAGGCTGGTGCGATGGCAGACCTTCTTGAACCAATTTGACATCACCTATGTAAATCAGAAGGCTGTGAAGGGGCAAGCAATTGCCGAACACCTAGCTCATCACCCACTGCCTACATTTTCACCCGTTAACGACGAATTCCCGGATGAGGAGTTGGGTCTAATAGTGGATGATACTCCATCCTGGGTCTTTCATTTCGACGGGGCGCTTAATTCTCAAGGCAGTGGGATAGGGGTGGTCCTCGTATCTCCTGAAGGAGTAAGTATTCCGCACGCTTGCCAACTCTCCTTCCCAGTGACCAACAATGTCGCTGAATATGAGGCTCTTCTAGCTGGCTTAAAATTGGCACTGGTTCTTAACGTCTTGGAGTTGAGGATAATTTGAGACTCTCAACTAATCCTTCGCCAAACCGTGGGCAAGTACCAAACCCGGGATTCAAAATTGAAGCCATATCAGGAGTTAGTGAAGTCGCTAACCAGGCATTTCAGAAGGATCACCTATGTACATGTGCCTAGGTCTCATAATATCCTAGCAGATGCCCTGGCCTCCTTATCTTCAGCACTAGAGATTCCTGTCACCAAAAGTTCAGCCACTATCACTCTGCACAAGCAAGACTCGCCTTCCTTCCGGGACCCTTGGTTCCAGCAGTTCTTCCGCCCATTTGAACATGTCTCTGCTATCACGGATGAACTCACCCCCGATTGGGATGATGGAAATCCATGTTATTTTGATATCATGAACTATATCCGCGATGGGTCATTCCCATCTTATGCCACATCTTCTGACCGTAAGGCTATCCGCCATGCATCTCAACGATACCTTATCTTAGGCGGTCGCCTTTTCAGAAGATCCTTCAGCGGAGTTCTCCTTCGGTGTCTAGATGATACCGAAATCTATCATGTCATGGAAGCAACTCATGCCAGTGATTGTGGCGGCCATATTTATGGTCGTGCCTTAGCTCAGAAGCTCCTCATGTCCTATTATTGGCCTTCAATGGAGGCTGATTGTTCCATATTTGTTCAGAGGTGCTTGAAATGCCAGTTACATGCTAACAAGGTTCATGCACTTTCATCATCTCTCACATCCGTCATTTCCCCGTGGCCCTTCACCATGTTGGCATTCGACGTTATAGGACCTCTGGAGGATCGATCAGGCAAAATAAAAAGGAAATCATTTATCTTAACCGCCACGGAATATTTCACTAAATGGGCTGAAGCGGAAGCATTTGCAGAAGTCAAAGCATCCACGGTGGTGAAGTTCATCAAGCGCAACATTCTTGCCAGGTTCGGGACACCGCGCGATCTCATCACCGACAATGGACCACAATTCATCTCCCAAGAGCTCTAGGACATGTGCAGTAAGTATGGCATTAATTTGCACCATTCTTCGCCCTACTACCCACAAGGAAACGGTCAGGCCGAAGCCACCAATAAAACTCTCATTCGAATCATCAAAAGAACTTGCAGATCACACAATTATTCAGACTGGCCGGATCGCCTAGTAGAAGCTCTTTGGGCGTACCGTACTTCTGTCCGAACCCCCACCGGACAAACTCCTTATTCACTAACATTCGGAGCAAATGCGGTACTCCCATACGAGATTCTCCTCCCTTATCTAAGAGTGCAGTTGGACAATAGAATTAGTGATGCCGAACGTCGTAAGGCCATGTTAACCCAACTTGAACTATTAGACGAAAAAAGGATGATGGCGGCAGACCATGCTCAAGTTTACAGAAATAGGATCGCAAGATTCTACGCAAAGAAAGTTCTCGAAAGAAAGTTTGAAATCGGGAAAATGGTACTCAAAAGAAAAATGATCAAAATTCCTGGTCCCAGGAGCAAATTGCAAGAAAATTGGGAAGGTCCATTTGTAATCAAGGAGGCATACTCAGGTAATACATACCGCTTAATCAATGAAAAAGGAGAGGAGTTACCCCACCCATGGAATGGGGTGTATCTGAAGAAGTTTTATCCGTGAAAACACAAAAAAAATCAAAAATCTCAAAAAAAAAAAAAAGTCAAATATCCCAAAAGGCAACAAAAATATTTGTAAATATGTGCATACTTCAATGAAAATGACAAAAAAATCAGAATAGACACAAAATCCAACTGTCTGGTGACTGCCATGTAACCCCCTGTCTAGGTCTAGTTGCATGATAGATTGGGTTAACATTAAGGTTTGGCTAAGACTTTGGTCCACCAGAACCCTGGACGTGTCTACTTTACTTTCATACAGATCCCTATGGTCATCCTGAGATGCACACACTTACACGTTTTTTCAAAAGAGAACCTTTTTAAAATGAGTTCAAAGTCTTTAGTATACTGTCAAAATGCAACCTTTGCTCTTCGTATCTCGACCGATCAGGACAGTTGACGCCCTTAAACGGTCGAGCTCAGCAAACTGCGGTTCCTCCACAACCCGATAGATGTAACCCCTCAAAAGGGCCCAAAACTGAAATGTAAAGGACCAGAGCACGTGAAGAGGGCAGTGTCCCTACAGGCGGAATATCAAATAACCCCGAAAAATGTCAAGAGTGGAAAAGAAACACAAAAAAAGAAAAGGGGTTCAAGTAATCATGAGAAAAGCCTGGTCGTGACCGTGCCTGGCCACGAAATCTACCAAAGGCCTGAAAAGTCAAAATAGGGGCATCTAGGAGGTCAAAAGGGGTCCGTTTTGTTACAGCTCGCCCTTTTAACGGTTTTGTCAATCCTCCTGTAAGGTTTGTCTTCAAAATTTCTTCACTTTTTCCCCCTCAAGGTTTAGCACGAGATAGCTATCTAAAGACTGAATATCATTTTAAAATGGTTCGTTTTTCAAAAATCGTCATATGCTCACATGATCACAGGAGTCCAAAATGGGTGAAGAGTAATGTCAATGTTTCTGGTGAACTAATTTCTTAACCATAATCTCAATGGGTACTCTCAAGACTTCGGGCTTAGATCAATGCATGCGCGTCACCAATTGGTGCGACGGCGTCTGATTCCGGGTCAGCGTCGCGCGGTTGACCGTTAGGGTTCCAAGGTGTTCCATCATATACCTTCTAGATTGTGAGGAAAGAGACCCGGGTCGGGCAAATCATTTACCTCGAAAACGTTTTGGGCAAACTTGGTGGTCGGAAGCAGCTGGGAGCCTAAGCATGGCATGACGGTATTGTCATCAGGATGAGTCTTAACCGGTCAAGGTTAGTTTGAGGAGTCTAGAGGCCCAAATCAATCTAGATGCGTGCTTAGGATACCTGGGAAGTTGAGTGTGCATTTCCCTTTCATCATTCGACCAGACTAAGTTTGAGCAGTCACTAGGTAGATAGAATAAAAAACATGTTTTTCATCACACACCTCATTTGTTAATATCCACCAGCATTTGCATATTTACTTGTCGCATTAATTTCAATATTTTTCCTTTTGTCTGGTTAGTAGGACATGGCCCCTTGACCCTATGCGAAGGCTAGGGAAAAGGTAGTTGCTCTGTTTGGGCAAGGGGCTGAAAATAGATACTACTAACAGTTTCCCCAATGTTGTGCATGCAGGAATAACAGGCTCGGACAGAAAGCAAAACAAGAAGTGCCCAGATGTGAATAGTGGATTATGCAAGCATAACATAATAATGATACATCACGACACAGGGGCATACCCCTGCATCAGCTCTCAATCCCTCTTCCTCTCAACCTCTCTTCCTTCCTTCCGCATCATCATCTCTCCTATCTCGAGAGGGGTGCCTCATCTGACTCTCAGCGTCATCCTCCCGAGCACAGCGATGCCCAGACGTCGGTCGCATAGACCCCGATGAGCCAGCGGGTCGCAATGCTCTCCACGCATCCTCAGCAAGAAGGGAGTCAAGGTCTCTGAAGACAGAGCTCCCAGCAGGTGCCTGGCCAGCTGACGGGGCAGGAATGGGGGGACGAGCTCCTGGACTATGTGTGCTGGATCTCGTAGCTCGTTCTCGCCCCTTCTTCATCACTCGGTCCCATAGGGTTCGGTACTTGAAATCAAGCTCCCGCACCTCTGTCTGCGACCTCGTCAGCTCCTCCCGTAAGCCGGCTATCTTACCCTCCCAGTACACGTCTGGGTGGGATCCTTCTCTCGCCCTGGCCCGAGCTGTCCGCTCCTCTAAGACCTGGTCTCTCAACTATTGATTGAGGCTATCCAACTCTTGTGCCCTGGCTAAGGCGGTCTCCCCTCCTGACGCTGCAAAGGAACTCAGGGTCAAACAAGCTCAATCATTATAACTCAGGAGCGCAACAAGTCTCACCTGCTGTGCCAAATCCGCCTCTCGGGCCTTCGCACGGCGGAGAGCATCCTGCAGTCTCGCCTCCCAATCAGCAGGGGCAGCTGGCCCCTGGGATGATGAGCCCGCACCAGGATCACCTCGCAGCCCGTGACGGGCTAGCGTCTCTCTCTGCATCGCAAGGGTTTTTCACAAAAAATAAGATGGACAATCTCACACCCTAATTTAGAAATCAGACTTCTCACCAATTCCCTAATCTGGTGAAGCAGGTCACTCGTCTGCAGAACCAGAATCTCATTCTGATTCTTTAGGATCTGCACGGCTTCAGTTTCAGGCATCTGTTGCAGGAATATCACTAAGGTTAGTCCATGGAAAATTTGAGTGAAATAGATTGAAGGGTTTGAGTGACGTACCCGCCACGCATCCAGAAATATGCGGTCTGAGTACCGCCAGGCATAATCCCCCATGTATCTAAAGCTGTTTCGCGGGGATTTATCCTCTTGCAGGGCATCCCCGGTGCGGTGCCACACTTCAATCTCAACCCGTCTCACCACTCGCCAATCCTGACCAATAGCAGAAGATCGGCGACGACCGCGGTTCATATCAGGATAGGTCGGATAGGCGAGTAGAGGCTGATGCCATCCCCATGTGCGGTAGGCCATCCGAACAAAGAGGCCGTCACAGATGTTCACGCACAGCAAGGGCACCTTCCGCCGGAACTGAGAGAGGCTCTGGGACACCAATGGATGATCGGCCAGGTCCTCCTCTGCATATGGCATCCACACCACCTGAATGAAACAAAGGGTCAGACCTAATCATTTTTTCAGATGCACATATATTTCAAATCACTCACCATATGAGGAGGAAATGTGTCGAGCTGGGCGCGGATGTCCTCCATGCGGTACATCACGGGGCGATAATCCCGGATCATTTCCCACCGTGCCATGAGTGGAGTCCATCCCTCACGGTCCGCAGAAACGGTCCCTCGGCCGATGGGGAAGCGGGTATAACCCCAGATCTATAAAGGACAACACAGTCAGTGACAATCAACATAAGTGAGGACGGAGATCCACAACCAAGAGGATTACCTGAAGAAAAGGTGTGAAGCCACCCAAGTTGCTAGAGCCCTGGCGGTAGCTCACCAGGTGGGAGAAAAGGTGACCCAGCATCGCAGCTCCCCACGCCATCTTCTTCGCCGCTTGAAGGTCCTCCAACAGCGGCAGGTACTTCAGATTGACCTTATCTGAAGCTGTGGCAAATAGCAGCCTCCCGAAGAGGAACAAGAGAAAGATCCGTCGATTCTTGTCATCCGAGCGGCCATCCAAGTCCAAAAGCGCCTCCACTCTCTCGGCGAAAGCCTCCAGAGTCTCGCTCGGCATCCGCCTTACCCGGCTCAACCCCACAAACCGAGCGAAATGTCCGAGGGGTATGTGAGATAGCGCTCCTTGGACCTGGTAATACCCGTCGCCCAGGAGTCGATCTGACAGCTGCCTGTAGTCCCTGAGCTCGGGACCCACTACCGGATCCCCAATGACCGGCAAGCCCGTCAAGAAGGAGACGTCCTCCAGTGTGGGCAGCATGTGTCCCCACGGCATGATAAAGGCCTTGCATCTGTCATCCCAGCGCTCCCGCAGAGCCACTAAGAAGGGCGCATCCACCATGAACGGTCGGATCCGAAACAGCGGCCCGAACCCAAACGCGTCCACCTGGAAAAGGAGCCGATCGGGCAATGCATGGTACCAGGCCCAGACCAACTCCCACGAAACTCGTCCTCGGACTCTCTGTAGACCTTGAAAATCCCAACAAGATTAAAGGTTAGGAGCATGTTCATAAAAATGATTTCGAGAAAGAGAGGCAGTTGGTCCCACCCTGACAGACGACAGGGCCCTGCGCCGCCCGTCGTCCGCCTGGACGGGCGGCGGGGCCACCCGCCGTCCGCCCGGACGGGCGGCGAGGCCGCCCGCCAGGACGGGCGGCGGGGCTGTCCGCCGTCCGCTCTGGCGGGCGGCCGGGACCTTCGTCGTCCGTACCGACAGACGGCCAGGAGCCCCGCCGCCCGCCACACCGCCGTGATTCAAAGAAAAAAAGAAGGGGGAATCAAAGGACTCACCTTCTTCTTCTTCGGAGGCACCTCTCCGTTGCCACCGCCTTCCTCATCACCTTCTCCTTCTCTTTCTTCTTCCTCTCCATCAGCCCCGTCTTCTTCCTCTTCATCTTCCTCCGTTGCCGCCGTCCTCCCTTCTTCTTCTTCTTCCTCTCCGGCGTGAAGAGCCTCCTCGCCGCCAAGAACCTCCTCGCCGCCGCCGCCGTCAAGAGCCTCCTCGCCACCGCCGCCGCCGACGTCCACCTTGTCGCCGCCGCCGCCACTGGAGCTCGCTCCATTGCCACCGCCGGTCCTCCTCCTCCTAAGGGAGCGAGGAAGCCAAACTCTCGCCATAGATGGAAGGGTGGGAAAAATTTTGGAATCAGAGAAGAGGAAGAAAGGGGTAGGAGTGGAGAACAATAGAACCCAGGGCTTCTTAAAGCTGTCCGCCGGCATGGACGGCCAGACGCCTGGCCGTCCGCCAGCATGGACAGCCACGGGCGTGGCCGTCCGCCGGCATGGACGGCCAGCCGCCTGGCCGTCCGCCACGTGGACGGCCACGGCCGTGGCCGTCCCACGCGTCCGCCAATGTGGGCGGTTTGCTTACATCTTTGGAGCAAAATTTCCAGGAAAATAAAATTGGTATTATTCACTAAAATTTCAATGGATACAATATTCCAATGCTCTACGGCCCATGAAAAAGGCACATACAGCAGGTCGTACATTGGTTAAATAGTTCACATATCTTTTGACTTCCTCTGAAGTCTCTGCTACATCAAGACGGGCTTTTGTAAATCTGGAGTGACGGCGCCATGCACGTCGGAATCGCTCTATTGCTTGCGCCTCTCTCGCATACCCTGTATGTCTCGGCACGATCGGTGTGTCATGCAAAGCGGGGAACGGTACCTGTCTGGGAACTCCGATCTGAAGATGGCAACAATGTCCTTGGTACACAGCTAACTCGTCAAGGCCAATTAGCCACAACTCACGCTCACGAGAAGCCCTTGTGGTGAACTCCATATCTCGAAGGATCATCAGGACAAAGATAAATTTCTCCACGGGCAGGAAGTTCAGGTAATCACGCAAGTCGTCCCTTGTCTTGAGATGAGCCGTAAGACACCTGACTTGATCTTCGGGACCAAGAAGCAAGCGTGCAGGATACCATGCGCTGTGCTGAAAAATCTTGGAGGTGGAAGTCACTTTTTCATCAAAATCAAAAGATAAATGCATCTCCATCCACAATTGTAAGGTGAACAAGCTTCCCCTCACAGATCGCCCCATGCTTATGTGGCTGAGCCCTCCATACAGGTGTGACAAGATCACTGGGGCGATAGAATGACCCTTCCACAATAAGCTTAGCACGCTCACATACTCCCTCTCTAGCACAGAGCCTGTAGTGGAAAACCATAAGACTCACCTAAGAACTAGGCATAGGCCTCGCATCAGCCTCTCAGATTCAACCGTCTTGCGCTTAATCTCTCGGATCAACCAGTACGCAAGGCGATCAACGAGGATTCCTCGACTATTAGTCATGCGGCATACCTCTCGTTTATCCTGCACTATATCAACAAAGATTTCCTCCCATGCAGGTAAACCAGAGGGATCACCGGTGGCTAGGCCCTCCCAGCCATAGAAGGTTTCTACCTCCTCCAGCAAAACTGTCGCCTCGAACTCTCGGAACATGAACGTGTGTGTCTCTGGATGCCACAGTTCGAGCAGTGCACCCAGCCCCTCTCAGTGCCAGTGGATGAAAGCGAACCACTTTGCAAACACAATGGAACGGGTCAAATTCCACCGATGCATATATACCCTCATGCCTAGGGTAATCACGTCCAGCAGGGCCGCAAACCATGCATACTTACGAGTATGCCTAGCATCAGGGAATTTGGGAAGAGGCTGCAGGATAACCAAGGGTCAAGAGAGAGAGGAGAGAGCCAAAGTAGACAACACAAAGGTTTGAGCATACCTGTCCGTAGGCCACCAGGTTGCTGAGGTGGCCTTCCACATCAGATAGGACTTGAGGCTCCATAGCAGTAGTGCGAGCAGAAGGTGAGGCCATCTTTCCGCAGATAGCTTGAGTTCTGGAAATCCCCACGACAACCCTCCCATTTTAAGGCCACGGAATAATTACAAACTTTTCCACGTCCTATAAGAGACGGAAGGGCATGCATATCCTTTTCTTTTCCCCTCTTATGGACGGCATACCCCTTGGCCTTCCACCACTTCATGGAAGGCATGCTAGTTGGCCTTCCACCTTTTCGTAGAAGGCATGCCAGCTGGCCTTCTACCACTTTAGAAAAGGCCCATCCACGAGAAGGCAAAGTGCCCTTCTCCCTTCTCTACTTTGAGAAGGTAACCTCACCCCAGGGTCAAGAGACCACCTTGCTCAATATCAACAAATTAATGGTTCTTCCTAGAATTCGAGTCGAAGCCATATCGGATTGGCATTCTACCAATAGAATAGCCATATCTTCCATATCGGCTTCGACTCGACACTAAACATTTGCTTCTCATCCTCCTGCAGTTTAATGTTTAAAGTTGTGATCATTGAATATGTGAACGTTGCTAATGTGTGTTTTTGCAGCTGCAGGAAATCTGAGGCAAGTAGGATTGAAGACACAGGAGGCTAATAACTTCGGGCATATAGACTCTGAGTTCATCTTTAAACAAAACAATGAGGAGTTTATATTCCCCAAGTTATTCGATTGGCCAATAAACCCCTCCTGTTTGCATTAGGAATTGGTTTGTTAATTTTAAACCAGCATGCATTTGCATAAGCATCCACCCTCGCCCTAGGGACAATGACCATAATTCATCACTCTGCTTAACCCATCGCTGATCTGTGAGTCTGGCAATTGTACGTCTGTTAACTCTTTGAATTGCAAGACCTCATCCTTTTCCCAATACGTGTGCTTGAGATTCTCTCACTTGGCGATCACATGATGCGCCAGGCCACCGCGTGCCCGTTGTGTCGAGACCTTTTCAAGTCACACTCCTCTATCTTTCATGCTTGAGATCCCCTTGGGCCAAATCGTTGCATCCTGGTGTGCCAAGGTCTCGCGGTTCCAGCACCCGAGGGTCCCACGGATTGTGATTCTCTAGTCTGAATTTGGTTCCTCTCCTCAATCACCCTTGCAATTCGAATAGCTAGCCTTCATGCATTTGCCGCACTCGCATATCATTCTTGGATACAGCTCATCCCTTCTTAGAGCGTCTAAAATCAGTTTTGATTTCCGGAACACCTATTTATCATTCCATTCCACTCCATTGCAAAACATGTGTCCCGGAGGGGCATTGTAGACACCGATTTTGGACCGCCCTTTTGGTCATGAACTCCATCCATCATTAGCCCATCATCACTAAATCCCTCATCTTAGCCATCTCAGCCCACTAATAACTAGGCCCATTAACCAAATCCCGACTCTAGCCACCTTTTCCTGGAAGGCCAGCCGGTCCGCCTTCCACCACCCTTCGAAGGCCAGCCAGTCCGCCTTCCACCACCCTTCGAAGGCCAGCCAGTCCGCCTTCCACCATCCTTCGAAGGCCAGCCAGTCCGCCTTCCACCACCCTTCGAAGGCCAGCCAGTCCGCCTTCCACCATCCTTTGAAGGCCAGCTAGTGCGCCTTCCACCATCCTTCGAAGGCCACCCCTTGCCTTCCACCACTCTTCGAAGGCCACCTCTTGCCTTCCACCCCCTTTGAAGGCCAACCGGGCCGCCTTCCACCACTTCGTGGAAGGCCAGCCACCTGGCCTTCCACGGGATTGGAAGGCATGTTGGCTGGCCGTCCACTCCCCTAACTACCACCTTGACCTCGTCTTCCCCACGATCTCCTCTATTCGCCGCCCTCACCTCCACTACTCCGATCACTCCCCACTCCGGCGACTGCCGCGCGCACCACCTCCGATCCTTGACCACTTCCCATTGGCTCCAGGATGATTTACGGGGATTTAGACCCCTTTTTCTCCTATTTTCCCTTCACCTATTTAAACCCCCCATATCCTCTCGAGCAAGGGGGTTAAGGGGTTGATTTTGGAGGGAAGGCTAGGAGGAGGAATGCTCAGACAAGGCTGGCAAGTAAGTCTGCTTTGAGGAGTCGAGCAGACAAGGAGTTAGCTTCAAGAGGAACCCTTCGTACTCTGAAATGGGCTTGTCTTCTTAACCCCCTTTTACTTTTTTCCTGTTCATTTCATTGCATCCTCACTTCCCATCCATGCCGTAACATTATCCCATTCTCACTCTTCTTTTCACTTTTGACATATTACTTCACTTTCCACACACGAGCACCCTCATTTGCATGCATGCATGTTAAGATGACCTAGCAATCCTTACCCCCCCAGAGGTTTCTAACAAAAACGGGAGGTGGGTGGCCATAACATATGGTCACCTTCCCTCCCCACCACCCGTCCGGTGCGTTTCCCTCCAATTCTAGTTAATTTTATATTTTTATGGATAGATTCTACATGCCATAATTCTAATCGGGTCATTTTCCTTCTCTTGTCTTGTCTTGTCTTTTCAGGGATCCTTACCGCATTTGTGCGTGCAGACTGCTGGGCTCTCCTCCTCTAGCCGGCCGGAGGAAGAGAAGGAGAAACCACCATTTCCCGCTCCCTCAGAACGCGATCACTCTTACACTCCTACGGAGCACAGGGACTGAAAGGTAATGCTCCTGGCGATCACACCTTAATTTCTAACCCCCTCTAAATCGCCACAGTGCTAAGACGAACGGAGAAGCCCTCGATCCGGAAGCCCGCAGCAGCGGCGGGGGACGTTCCGGGCGCCTACACCTGCGAACCCTCCTTCCTTTCCCTCATTTTCTCCTCCCTCTTCTCTCTCCTCTCTTCCCCGGCGGCTCCGGCGATCCTTCTTCCTGCTCCTTCTTTTCCTCCCACCATTTCATCTCTCCCTCCACTCCATCAACCTCCTAACTCCCACCACTACCACCACCACCTCCTCCGCGGCGTTTTCTCTCCGGACGGCGGCCGACGTCCCGGTGGAGTAACGATGTCCTCGGCGGTACCGGCGGCGGCGTGGGGGCGAGACGGGTTGGCGGCTTGGAGCTTGGAGTAGTTCGAGTAACTGGTAGGGTGACGATTCCCATTGTATTTCATTTAAAAACCATGTTTTCCCGCTTTGAAGCATGTTTAGGGGCGTTTTTGGGGTGAAAACGCTAAATGCATGAAATGAGAAATTGAGTGTTCTAATGGGTAGTTAGGTTCTCCTCCTTCCCCTCTATGCTTTGTGGCTTTTCTATGCGTTTTGGGGGAGAAATCCCAACTTGTAGATTGGGAGGAGCGGAGGGGAGAACCTGTCTGTCAAGGCTAAATGGCGTCGAGGGACAGGGACGCCTTTTAGAAAGGCGGCTCCCACCCACGACGCGATTTATCCCCATTAACAGACTCTGTCTCTGGACTGACAAGCGTCCAGGGACAGCGACGCCTTTTTAAAAGGCGACTTGCGTGAACGACGTGTTTTAGTGGAAATTACCCCGTAGCACTGTCCCTGCTTCTGTCGCTGTCAGGCGACGAAGGACAGCAACGCGTTTTAAAAGGCGGCTACCTGTGGCGACGTGTTTTACGCCAGGTTCTGAGGCCGAGTTTTTAATGAACTAGTTTAGGAGGCTTGAATGGCGTCGGCCTTGGGCAACGCGATTCAAGACAGAATCACATTAATTCATGCTATTAATATGTGTTTACATTGTTAGATAGCTCGGTTAATTGCATGTTTGATATCGCACTCGAGGATGAGGATTTCTATGTGACCGGATCTCACCGTGTTATGTTTCGTGCGACTGTGGACCTAGAGTGACAGTTGTAGCGCTTTGTCACCCTGTGTCGGTGTGGGTGGGACACAGCGCCGGTGGGAGCAATGGCGCCTAGTGAGAGCGGGTCACCTGGTGAACCCCGGGGTTAGCTAGTACCGGTGTCGGAGAGGTACCTGTGAAGTATCACTCGTGCTGGGGGAAGGAGTAACCACCTGAGCCAGTTGAGCCGGAGTAGCTAGCGTACTATCCGAGGGGTTACTATTTGGTCTCAGCGGGTCGGTGTTTCCCACTTTCGGTTGTGTGGTTGGCGTGTTTTGCCGAGACGTTGGCTGTAGGCTCCCTGATAGAATAGTTTCAGAGATATGCATGTTACATTTTGAATGCATGTGATTTATATCGAGATTTAGGAGTAGTAATTACTGCTTTACTTGCTTACTTTACCTTTAGCTGTGTTACTGCACTTGTGGGTGCGTGAGTGGGCAGTGGGGATCGAAGGATCCCTACTGAGTCTTTTTGTTGAGACTCACCCCTGCGGTTTTCAGGTGAGGGTTCCAGGCAGGCTTAGTGAGGAGAGTGCTGCTTTGGGTTGTGCGCCAGCAGCCGTTGCTCCGAGGTATGCCCCGACGTAATTGTTATTTTATTTCTGGCCTGTACGCTTAATTATTTCTTTTCTATTGGAATATGTAATTATTTGCTGTGTCGAGTCGCATTGTAATAACTTTTAATTCTTGCACTTTCTTTTTAATTCAATGCGATGTGAATGTTTAGCTTAGTTTATTATTTATTTACCAGACTTATCTAGATCCTGGTTTGGTTCCAAATTAATAATTCGGTACCCATTTAATAATCGGATCCCCGATTATAGGGTGGCGAGTCGTTACACTGATCACTTAAACACACATATTCTTAATCGTTCCTAGTCAGAGGATATCCGAAAAGGACGTCGGATATCCGGTTAGACTAGTACAGATTAATCATACTCATACGATGAGGGTGACTGATCTCATAAGTCACTTGTGTAGAGACACTAAGGCGAATCTGTACGTGCTCATTGGAGAATGAGTTCACTGAACTGATCCGACTGAATCGCTGGATGGTACTGTACCTCACTGCCAACTAGCTTGATTCTATAGTCGCAGTTGCGTGGATGGTCCTCGGACCTAAGACACTAAGGACACCTTGTCGGTGGACTTCTGTGCCTTGACCTTGGTTTATGAATCTCTAACGACGGGATTCTAAACAGCCAAGGATTGGGTACATCGGAATACCGTCGAAGGGAATTGAGTGTTAATAAGGAATCATTCGCTCTCGATACGATGAGAGAGAATGCTCTAGAAAGGATGCGCGAAAGTCTCTGGACAGGGTAGACGATAATATCGGGAAAGGAGTTTTCCTATATTCATCAGCGGCATCCAATCCAAGTAAGTTAACCGGTTAGGGTTTGACAGCACGCCATACCCTGAGTTGACTCGAGGGCATTGTATGAATGAAGGATTATATCCACGCGGTTACTGTCGGCGGAAAGGTTCCAAGAGTGGGTTACTTAACCTGGATACCTTCCGGGTTCATGCGGTGTTGCTTGGCAACCAATGTGATCGAAGGCCCGATCAAATTCGATGTGCGACATCAATTCGATTGATTTAATTAATTAATAAAGAGTTATTAATTGATTAATAAAGCCAGTGAGGAGTCATTAGGCTTATTGGGCTATTAACTGGACTGGTGGCCTAGAGGGTCACACGCAAAAGATTCTCAAGGCGATGGATAAATAAGTGAGTTTTATACAAACCGGGGATTTTTATGAAAAACCATGCGGTTAGTATAAAATATAGCGAACGGGCTGAGCAGGTCAAGCTGTTGCTAACCCTAGCCGCCCCCTCCTCTCTTTCTCTCTCTCTCTCTGGTGCCCCAGAAGAATCCGGATCCCTGGATCTGCTCCGCCGCATCTCTGAATCCCGTTCGACTGGAAATCGTCCGCGCGTTGCGGTGATCGTTACGGCGAACGGCAGAGACTTCGTGGGCTGCAAAGAACGAGGAACGTGAGGATATCCATCGCGAGGAGGATCGCGTGGACTTCGCTAGAGGCCGGGCACTTGCGCGGCTTGCGGTGTTGCACCGACGGAACCAAAAGGTTGCAGATTCGAATCCGCACATAGTAAGATTCGATAATCCGATTATCGAGTTTTTAGATTTTTCGAAACGGGAATCAGATTTCCTTTTTAATTTTATTTCCGCTGCGCGGGAGATCCAGAGAAAATCGAGAATCCAACACGAGGACCATCCATGCAACTACGACAATAGAATCAAGCTGGTTGACAATTAGGTGCAATACCATCCAGCCATTCAGTCGGATCAATTCAGTGAACTCATTCTCTAATGAGCACCTACAGATTCATCTTAGTGTCTCCGCACAAGTGACTATGAGATCAATCACCCTCATTATATGAGTAGGAGTAATCTGTACTAATCTAATCAGATATCTGATGTCCTTCTCAGATATCTTCCAACTAGGAATAATTAAGAATATGTGTGTATAATTGATCAGTCTCATTAGTATGATCTTATCATAATCTGATCATTATCGCATATATTCACGGACTTCATTATGAGACAGTAAAATAATGAATTACGCATAATGAAATAATGCCATATTATTAATAAATGAACAAGATTATACATTGTCATAATGGCTTGTAGGCCACCTAAGACTAATAAGAACGTGCATCATATCATCATCATTATACATCATATAATCATTTTAATGAAATAAGCATACCTGAAGAAACGGCACGAAGCCGTTGATGGTGGTCTCACGGTTAGGTGTGACCACATATAAATTGGTAAAGAGATGGGCCAGAAGGGCTGCTCCCCAAGCATATTCCCCTACCCTCTCCAGGTCGATCAGAATCTCAAGGAAGTGACAGTGGATGTCGTCTCCCTTGGCCCCAAAGAGCAACCTCACAAACAGAAAGAACATAAATAATTGGAGGTCCCTATCCACTTTCCCATTGTCCTCCTCATTCAACAATATGTTGTACCCGTTGTCCGGGCCAGCCTCGCTATGAACATCTCGTGTGACTAACCCATTCCCTGCCGTGGGTCATTCAACCCGACGGCATCCATAACCTCTCCCCAGAGTAATGTCCTAGACTCTCTCCTGGGGGTGGCTACCATCAACCCCGGCAACCTATCTGCCATATCCCAATAGTCAGGGAAAGTATGACCGTTGACTGCTCTCCTCTTTACCCTCAATCTGGTGATCCTAGCCACATCCTTTAGGCTGGGGATCATATGTCCCCAGGGCATCAGGAATGTCTGACTCTCTGCATCCCATCTCTCCCTGAGCACCTGTAGGAGTACTAGACCCAGAAGGGCTCTATGTCTAATAGCTCACCAAACTCCATCTGTCGTAGCCTCACTTTTTGGAAGTCTGATAGTCCTCAGTACACTGCTATCACCAGATCCCACTAGATCTTGGCTCTCATGGTATCCTACAATCATTCAAATAAACATCAATTAATCATTAAGAAGTCAAACAAAATCTATTTTTATATCCATTGTGGACTGCTGACCACTACCCTAAATGGCATTGGGGGTGGTCGACGCCTTTTGAATGGCGTCCACTAGGTCGACGCGTTTGAAGCCAGGGTCCATGGACCCATCCGAGCCCATTTCTCGATCTCCCTGCTCACCAATGTCTATAAAAAGCTAAGTTTTGGAGACTTACCATGGGGTGTCAGGGTTCCTCAGTCGGTGCCGCCGCTTGTTCGACCATCGGAGCTGCAGATGAAGTGTCCTCCTCCTCTATAAAAGCTGCCGCCACCGTTAATGTCGCCGCCTCATCAATCACTTCCTCTTGGACCGGGACCTCGATGTCCTCCCCTCGTCTAATTCCACCACGGGCACGACAGTGACCTGCTATCGCTTTTGGCAAGGTCCACCTCTCTCCATTGGTAGTGGGAGAATGAGAGATTAAAAGAGTGTGAGAGGAGGGGAGATGAGAGAGCGAAAGAGAAGTGCTCGCCAGAAAGGAAGAGGATGGCCCGAAAAGCTCGAAGTCGCCGGAGAGAGGAGCTCAGGCTCGTCGTTGCTGGAGAAGAAGAAAGAGAAGAGAGAGAAAGGAGAATGAGGAAGAAGGGGCTCGGTCATAGGTTGTTTCTAAATGTAAATTGCATCGGGCACAGGGGACGCATTTCAGTGGTACATAAATTGAGGCACAGTTTAAAAGTTTGAATTTGGTTGAAAGGTGTCGAGCATGGTTGACGCATTTTAGAGGATTACCGCCTTGGTTTGTCAGCACCGTACTACGGAAAATCTTGAAAGTCATGAAAGATGTCGTGCATGGCCGACATGATTCAGAGAATTAATGCACTAAAATTGATGGAAAGTACGGTGGAGATCATGAAGGGCGTCGACCATGACGACGTAATTCAGAAAATTAATGTATTAAAAATTGGAGAAAATATGAGGGAAATCATAAAAGATGTCGAGCATGGTCAACGTGATTCAAAGCCATTCGGGGGATAATTTCAAAATTTTTGGGAATCGAATTTGACTAAAAGACGTCACTCTGAGTGGACACGGTTTGTATTAATGCACCCGAAACACCGATTTCTGAGGAAAATGAGACATTTTGAATAAGGAAAATTGTTGAAAACATTGCATAATAAGAAGAAAGGATTTCCATGGCATTAAAGGAATAATATTTTATTGAAAATAAAATTTAGAAAGTTCATCAAGCTTTGGGAGAAAGTTAAGAACTTTCAGGCCTAATTTTTTGGAGCTCTTTTACATAGTTTTTCCAGAGAATTTCGATTTGCTACCTGAGGGAGTTTGACACAATGAGTAAAGTCAATATCCCACAAGGTTGCAATAAGCTCTATCGCCTCAAAATCTTCATCAATTCCCAAATTCTGCCTTTTGATTGGAAAAAGGTTGGAAATTTCTGAGAACTCGTAGCGCGGCATGCCCAGTTGAGGATGAGAGCGGTGAGGATTATATAAGGCCACCTAGGTTGCACTGATCAATATGAGCTCTGTGCCTGCACATCGGTGCACTCAAACTGCCTTTTCCTGAAGAGCGAGTGGTGTAGATTCAAAGCCAGTCCTTGGCATGGTTTTGAGATAATTACGCAACTCAGCTCGAGTTTTGAGGTTGGGCACTCGATTAGTAATGTTGTTGTTAAACTTCACTACACTAGCTTTGTGAAAGATGGGGCTGCGCTGATAGATCTTTGACATTTTGGGAACCTCTTCTTCATTATGGTTGAATTTGAAATGGAGATCGACCCATAGATCAAAAAGCAGCATGCTATCATAAGGAGGTTGAGCAATAGATGGCGCTGAGAGCTAACTGTAGAGGTAGGCTAGAACTGCCATGCTTATCTATTTCATTTTGAAAATTCCACAAATAACACTGAGCTGATCTTCTGGTAATATGTTGTCTTGGGCAGGGAATAAGAGAGCTCCAGCTAAACACACAGTGAATGCAATCATTATGGTCTCTGTGTCTTCTTCCTTTGTGTCTTCCATCTTCTTCAAAGTCCATTCTACTAGCTTTGATAGATTGATTCTTTTAGGAGTAAGAATGCTCTGAATCTCTTTTGGACTTTCCATGATCTACTCCAAGAACATGTGAGAAATGATCTTCTTTCGCATGCGTATCATATCAGCCACATTAGGTTCTTCACTGTTAGTCTTGAGCTTTGGGAGTCCTAAGAGCAACTCCGTTTCTTCCAATAGAATAGTAGCTTCGACGGAAGTGAAGAGGAAAGTATATGTTTGAGGATCCCACAATTCTATAAGAGTACCCATCATGACTCAATCCATCCACACATCTTTGTAATGCTTAACATGCACTACTAAACATTGGATATGCCATTTGGAGATATATGATTGCATAGAAAGATTGATTTTTTTCACTAGTTTTGGTATCCACGGAAGTTGAGTAAATCTCTTTGGGCCAAAAAAAGAGGATATCCCTTGAAGGAAAGAAAAAGAAAAGAGAAATTGGCAAAGTCACATCACTATGAAGAAAGGAAATTGGAGCCTATGGAGAAAGATGTAAAAGAAGAAGAAACTTGAATGAGAAAGGAAGGGAGAACTTACCTTCAAATTTGGATCTTGCCTGCTTAGGTGACCTTCTATGCTAGAGTCTCTCAATCTCCCTCTTCGCCTTCTTGTGTGATGAAGAACCCCTTGAAAAGCTTGACATCTTGCTTTCTTCCTTCCCTTTCTTCCTTCCCACTTGTTCTTGTTGAGAATCCCCTAGTCTTTCACCTTCTAGACTTTGTTGGAAGAGATTTAATCATATGGGGGTGATTATATAGATGAAATTCGCACTTTTTAAAAATCCACTCTGATTCCAAAGAGGGTTGTTAACAAGGAAAATTTGTGTTCAGAGTGGAGTCAGAAGAGAGTTGCTTTGGTAAGTCGAATCGTATCGTCTCGAGCCGACGTGTTTTGGATGAGGTCAACTTAGGACGACACCTTTTAGAGAAATTTTGATTACTTCATAAAATTGATTGCCTGATGATGATTGTTTGTTTGAATATTGTTGTTGACAAATTTTGAGTGAAGGAAAACGAGGATTATGAAATGCTATGGAATCTCAATGAGTTCATTGAATGACGGTTATCTTGTTCACTTGTATTCTCTCATATATTTGATTTGTATCATTATTATTATATGATAAATATTTATTAGATTATTTCAAGGACCTTGTGGTTCTGATGAAGTTGAAATTTGAGTTCCCCTCTATAAAAAAATAATGATGATTCCCGAGGATTCTTAAGCGTACGGATAGGTCGTTGGATTGTTAATTGATGGGGATGATGTTAATTGATGGGGATGATGATTCCACTTTTATAAGACGGTGTGTGGACAAACGAGCTTCGGCTTAACACTGAATTATAGGAATGATGTCTTGACTCGTCAATACCAATTTAACAAAATTATCCTTGATTAGTTTATATTTTATTTTATTTTTTCTTTTTAGCTCAACATGCATTCATATAGGATTTTTGAAATCATGGTGATAAGAATTAGTTAATGATTAAATTTCAGACCATTTATCTAATAAATCATAACGTGATATGAAATATTTCATTTTGAATTGATTTATCATATCTTTGGAATTCTTTATTATTTGGATCTTTATCCTATATTTCTTGATTTTCTTTTAAGATCCTCCATGGTTGTAGTACGTCCACTTTAACTAGTAATTGCTTTCCATGGTGAAACCTACAAGGTTTGTGACGTAGGGTAGTTCTCCTCGTGCAGATTGATCGACTTTCTTTTATTTCCTTTGTCTATCTTGTCCATATATGATTTTATCCATCGATCTCTTTGAGTCGCTTCACTGATTATTTTGAGAAAGATTCTCATCATGTGATGTTAAGAACGTGTTTCATCACATCTTGGCATCATCTTTTCAATTCATTACGCTTCATTTCATTCATCGCTGTTAATTCAATTTCACTTCATTCCCTTACAACGATGATGCCATGATGGGGCAGCTGTTAACACGCTAATTTTGACTTCACATTGAGTAAATTTCATGTGACCTTTATGATGAGCCAAAATGGTATTGTATTAATCACTGATTGATTTTTATCTATTTTTCCTATATTTTTGCTAATTCATGTCGCTGGAAGTTGATGTCATTTAGATTTCTATACTAAGTATACTAAGTTAATTTTGACTAAAATTCCTTAATCAGATAAAGATTAAGTTGAATGATGTCGCTCATAGATGACGTGATTTAGCTTCCTAATTCTGCCTGATTGCCAATTTGACTCAATCAATTTCCTATTTATCTAAATCACATCTTTCATGGTCAACGTGTTTTAGAGATTTTGTAATTATCTTTTGTATTTTTGACCCCTCTAAAGACGTATGGGTAGGCCGACGTATTTCGAATAGGTGTCACCTGAGATCGATGCGTTTCAGTGAAATATTGATGTACACGGTTTGGCCGAGATTATCTAGTTTCCATGGTAGAAATGTTTTTAATTTGATGGTAATTATCTGCGGCAATTCGATGGCCGAGGTAGAGGCATTTGGGGCTTAAAATCCTCCAAAAAGAGCACTTTATATATATGTTACTCCTTTGAGCTTTCAAAAAGGTTGGCCATGGCATGATTTGAAGTTTTTCCCAAGGTGAAAGGAGGAGCCTACTGTGTAGAATGTAGACAAGTATTGTAGCATCATCTTCTTCCTTCCAAGCCCTTCTTAGGAGTGTAGAAGATTGGTGGCTTTAGAGGGGCCAATCCTTCTTCCTTTCTTCTTCTTCTAGTTCACTTTTTCCCTGTTTGCACTATATCATTCATCATTATCACTATTATTTCACACACAATCACTGTATTAACATCCACCTATTTCATAGGGGTTTTAGAAAAAGCAGGAAACAAGTGAGTTTCCATTGTTGAGTTGCATGATTCTATTTTCATCAGAATAGATACTACATCATTTTCGTAGCTCTAATCCTTCTTCTTTCTTTTGCTTTTCTTATCTCTTTTTTTTGCAAGATACTTGAAGAAGGAAAGGAAAAAGCAAGGAGAAGCTAATCCAAGAGAGTGAATCTAAAAGAAGGCTCTTCTTCTTCCGTCGGCTAAAGAGGAGGAAATAAAAGAATTCATAGAATCTCTCCATTTTGGAACAGGTAAGTAGGGATCACCCTTTTTGTTTCATTGAGGTCCTTGATCTCTAGCAATCATAAGATCCATATTTTTCATATTTTCATGTTGATATTTAATTCATGATATGACAACACACTAATTGAGCACTCACAGCGAGTTGCTCATATTCCTGTAAGTAATGCCTCCTACTCTGCCACATTGTTCGTTGCTCAAAAATGGCTAAAGAGGAACTATAGGCCTTCATCCCTAGAGGTTTTCGGGGGAATCAGGATGTGGCGGACCTCACAACTAGCGACTCAGGATGAAGCATCGATATAGATCAACCACGACGGTTTGGGCCTGACCTCGATCGCTTGTTCCTACAGAGGGAGGGTGCATTCAGTCAGAAAGTCGACTAGGGCCTGGGCTTTTATGGATGTCCTTGGTCAACAGAAATGTTAAACTCTACAAGCTCGATGGCCTACTTTATCATTCATCTTGAGGCGTCAGGTCGCTGGAGAAGTTGTCATAAGGGGTGATCGGTGATGATTTCCATTGGATGTGCCTAAAAGTATGGCTGCAACTTTTGTGCAGCTGTTATAAGGACGAGTTTGAAGTTGTCTATGGTCTAATAGCATTGTTCGGCTCCTTAAAGAACCCGATATACATTGTATACCAGCCTATGGATTCCTCCTTCCTCCATGAGCCGCACCGAGCTCAAAGTATGAAGAGTTATAGACACGTAAAGAGAAAAGGACTCACCCCAATGTGGTTTGGAGAGGACAGGTAGAGTAGCCAATTACTATTTTAGCTCATGGATCACCTACTGGCATTCCAGTGTCCAATTGATACGTCCTTAGGCATCATACGGCTTGTCTTGTACTCGTAGTAGCTTGAAGAAAGGGAGACATCACTTGGCGCCTCTTGAAAGAAACTGATTGAGGGTAGCTAGGCATCTTGTCAGCCTCTGAATGTCGTTTAGCTACGTTGGTGGCTCCATAGACAATATGGCTTCGATTTTATCTAGATTGACTTATATCCTTTGATGGGTGACTAGGAAGCTCAAGAATTTGCTAGCGGTTACTCCGAAGGCACATTTAGGAAGGTTGAGCTTTATGCTATATCGCCTCAAAGTATCGAACGTCTCTAAGAGGTCCTCGAAGTGTTATTCGGCATGCTTGGATTTCACCAGTATGTCGTCTACATAAACCTCTATGTTTTGCCTGATTTGCCAATCGAACATGATATTGATGAGCCACTAGTACATTGCTCTGACATTCTTCAATTAGAATGGCATTCGGGTGTAGCAATATAACCACATATTGGTGATGAAGGCAGTGTGTTCTTCGTATTCGGGGTTCATTTGGATTTGATGGTACATCGAAAAAGCATCAAGGAAACTGAGTTTCTCATGACCTACTGTGGCGTCGATCAGCTGATCGACTTTGGGTAGGGGAAAGCAATCCTTGGGGGTGGCCTTGTTAACGTCAGTGAAGTTGGTGCACATTCGCCACTTACTAGAGGCTTTTTTCACCAAAACGATGTTGGCCGCTCATACTAAGTAGCGGGCACCTCGAATGACCCATGCATTCAGTAAGAAAGTTACATGTTCTCTGATGACGTTCTGCCGTTCTTCAACAAAATTGTGCTTCTTTGGTTGGATCGACATGAAGCTTGAGTTAGGGATGAGCGTGAGCCGATATGATTTGATACCTAAAGAAGTGGAGTGTCTGCCTAGGCAAACACATCCAAATGGGTGGAAATGAATTCTCGATACACTTCCCTCCTCTATTCAGGCAGAAGGGCTCCCACCTTGCGTTCTTGGTCGGAGCCGGAGTGGATCTTGGTGACAACTAGCTCTTTTGATATCTCAGCTGCCTTCTCTGGTCTGTCCAATAACTCATGGGGAGATTCGTCAACTTCTGTGTATGCTTTTCAGTTGCAGCAGGTATATCTGTCATGAAACAACTTGGTCTCTGCACACTTCTCTAACCTCGTCCTCGGTCGAAAATTTGAGCTTCTAATGTACATTTGAAGGAATGACCCAAAATTGCCCTAGGGATTCTCTCCGTAGGATGGTATCATAAGGCCAAGGAGCGTCCACTACCTCGAATGTTACATCTTGTAGATGTCAGTAGAGGAGTTCCCAGTGTCGTTAAGAGAGCCGCGTGGTTTTTTACCAATCGATCAATGGGACTGTGGGTCTACGCTGTTGCCCCCTTATTTTTTTGCGCATGTTCAGTTAGATTGTTAGAAGCTATCGAAGAAAAGGATATTCCAAATGGGCTTCCATTGTCGATAAGGATCATCTTTACTTAGTGTCCAACGATATCATTAATCATTAATGCATCATTGTGGAGGAATACGAAACTCTGGAGGTCCTTATCAGAAAAGCTGATAATCCATTGAAAGCTGGGAAGCCGCCACCTACTCTCTCGCTCGAGACTTCGAGTAACTGAGGTACAAGCGTACTTCCTTTTACCGCTTCCTTCATGGGTCGGGCATATGTCTCTTTTACTTGAATCGCAGTCGCAGTATCCTGTTTAGTTAGGGGTCCTTCTGTGATTTTCTCTAGCCATGGTTTTGAGGTCATTTCGCATAGTCGGCACCAAAAGATGATGGGCTAGAATCTCGTCCACGATGATCAAGGCCCTTCATCTCCGATCGGAGGGGCATTGCTCTGCAACCTTTGCAAAAGAGAACACCATTAAAGGCCCCCTGACAAAACTTCAGGGGGATCCCCCTTCGATGCCTAGGTCAGAAGGGTGAAGATGATGAGAGAAAGACAAAGTAACTTGGGCTCTTGAAAGCGTATATGTATCGGTTGGACTAGGGGTCCTTATATATTAGTCAGGTTTATGGAAAAGGTATTCTGGTTTGGAAAGCTATGTCTGAAATGAACTCCTGGACTCGATTCCGTTCTCAAGTTTGAATGGCTCAGTGAATCTCGGTTCCTACATGAAGGGAAAGTCCGGATTGGAATCCGACCTAACTCGAATTTCATACAAGTTCTTTAATCCCGGGCCGGACCTACATGAACCCTAACATTTAGCCACCTAATGTGACGAGTTTGTGGGCTTGCGGTGAGAAGGATTAGTGGGTCGGCCATCAAAACTTTTGGGCCGAGCAAAATCTTCCTCCTCCAACGAGATTTGACGATCAATTACCGTTACTATTTTTTGTATTTTTTGTTCTTTCTTCACTCTTCTATAGTTGTGAACAAAGTAATTGATGGAGTAGAGAATTTCTAGATTTTCTAGTTTGAACTTCTATTTTCCTAGCTTCTTTTTCTTCAACTTTGTTCTTTCTCTTCCTATAAGCTTCTCTACGTCTACGGGCCTGCATCAATATGTGGATTTGATACCAAATATATTTTAGCGAAATAACACATAGTTATATATGTCATGATGAAGATTGTATAGTTTCTCCCATTAACGTTCTCTTTATTAAGTTAGCTTAATGTTTGAATTACTGCAGTATACATTAAGAACTTACTTATCTTTATAAACATATTTATTAACACTTCACGCAGGGCCCTCCTTCTTCTTCAACTTCTACTTTTTGCTTTTTTAATTTCTTCTAGTGTAGACTCGATCGGTTCGGTTTTCTTCTTAATTTGGGGGTCTTCTCTTCCTTTGTATGCTTTGTCCATTAATTTTAACTTTGTAATACTTTCATTCATTAGAAAAAATGATGATTGAGTAGAATTTCCAACCCAAGGAAATTTTACAAAAGAAAATAAAATCACAGATGTCCAACGAGAGAGTGAATAATTCTCCCCACTAAGGACATGGAATTACATACTTCCAAATGATTGAAACAGTTGAAAACTGCTTCTTATTCTTGCTATGGTTGGCAATGTCCGGCGAGGTGATTCTTTAACGTGTATATCATCCTCACGCAATAGTGACGAGCAAGGGGCTGCTTACCACCGGGGACTGTGCAGTAGTAGATACCCATTTGAGGTTTCCTTTTACGGTCTCTCCGGGCTGTATTGATGAGCTGTCCGCAAGGGAGAAGATCACGTCGAAGCTCATCGTCTCACGCATGGCCTCGAAAGAGAGGGTGTTGGGTGAAACCCTCACCATGATGCCGTTCTCATCCGTGGGGAAGGACAACTCGGCTGTGTAGCTCGTGGGCTGCGACCGGACACTGGTGACCGTCCGGCTGATGACCTTCCTTCTCACTGCGTCGCTGATAGTCGTCGAGATCGACGGGTAGTTCAACTGCTCCGGCTCGATCTTCCCGAACTCGTCGCACTTCACGTCCATGGCTGCGGTCCGGAGCACTTGCGAGTCCGTGTACCCGAGGCCGCAGAGGTACTTGACGTAGTCCTCGAACTGGAGATCGAAGACAAGGCCCGGGTCCATGGCCCGGGAGGGGTTTACATGCCCGGCGCCCGTGGCGAACAAGCCCGCGGGTCCGTCCGTCTCGTCCGTGATGTCGCCGCCCTCCCTGTTGGTCGTGTCGGCCGTGGTCATGATCGCCGACCGCACCATGGCGGGCGTCCACTCGTCCCCAGTCTCTTGAAGCTGGAACAGCTTAACGATTGCAGCTATTCCGGAGAGGTGTGGCGTCGCCATAGACGTCCCAGACATGAGGACGAAGCCGGAGGTGGTGCTGACGTTGGCCGCGAGGACGTTCACCCCTGGCCCGAGGATGTCCGGCTTCAGGATGCCGCCGTTGACAAGACTAGGCCCCCTCGAGGAGAAGTATGGCACTGCAGGAGAAGAGGCCTCGCCCGTGACCGTGCCCACGGGGACGAACTCCACCCGTGGGGGGAAGGGTCGCCTTGTCGTGTTGACATACCTTATCAGTCGCAGCGAGTTGGCGTAGTTGACGGCCACGACGGGGATGGCAGCGTCGGGGACGTCTATGATGATAGAGCCCATCACGGGTTTGTTCATGACAACCATGGCGACGCCTCCCGCTTCCAGGACGACCTCGGCTGTGTACTTTGGATTGATGCCGTCCTGCAGGTAGCACATGACCACCTTGCCGTCCACGTCCAGGCCATCCAGAGTGTCGCAGACCTCGGCTTCCCGGTCCCCGTTTAAGCCGGGGAACACGAGCCTCGCGCGCAAACCGGGCTCCTCGCTATACAGGGACTCACCGGGAATCTCATCCCCATTACCGAGCCGCAGGTTTACGCGCAGGGCTCGGTCCATCGTGCTAGCCCCTACGGTCATGATCCAGGGAGCGTCGTTGACGACGGTGCTCGGTCTCGGGCCACTGTTGCCCGCCGCGCAGCTGACCACTATCCCCTGCCGCACCGCCGCCAGCGCGCCGACCGCGATGGCACTGCTGTAGAAAGGTGGCGGCACCCGTCCCACGGGGGGCGGATTGCCAATGGACATGGAGATGACGTGCGCACCGTCGTGGATGGCTTGCTCTATAGACCACAATACTTGCCAGTGAGTGTCCGCCCTGTAGGCTGCTAGGTAGGCCCCCGGTGCGGCGCCTGCTGCCGTGCCCGCAGCGTAGCCCCGGATGCTGGCTCCAGCGACCTCAAGCCCGGCGATGGTGGCGGCAACGTGCGTCCCATGCCCACTGTTATCGTTGGGAGGCTGCACTTTCTGTCTCGCCTCGCTGAACTGGGCGGCGCCAAGAAGCTTGTCGTTGCAGGTCGCCCTGTTGTCGAAGTAACACCAGCCGTTCCATCGGTCCGGCGGATTGGGCATTTCGTTGCCCTGAAAGGAGTCGTGTTCGGGACTGATGCCGCTGTCGATGACCGCGATGATGGCGCCCTCGCCGCGGTTCGCGTCCCGCCACACGTCCGGCCGCAGGCCGAGGAAATCCGGGCTGTAGGTGGTCTGTGGGATGACCTTCTCGTCGGGTCGTGCGTAGACGAAATCCTCCTTGGCCTCCATGGCCCGGACTTCCTTGGCAGTGAGCCGCGCCGCGAACCCGCTCATAACCACCTTGTATGAGATGACCATGCGGGGCTCGCCAGAGTCGATGGTCGGCGACGGCAAGAAGGACTTGTGCCATTCCTCAACTTCTTCTGGGCTGGCAGAGAGCATATGCTCCGGCTTCCGGACGTGGACTATGTAGATGCGTGGGCTCTCTGCTTCAGGCTCGGCCATCTGGCCATCTCCAACTAGTGATAGTTGGGCGGAGTGCAGTGGAAGGGAAGCCAAAAGCAAGGACAACACAAAGATCTGCGGAGGCATATTGTGGCCGCTGGTGGTACTCTCTTCCTTGAGGAATCGAAGCCCTGCAGGAATTATGTTGCTGCGTTATCCTTCTGCGAGCTTTTATAGGCGCCAACGTACTCCTCGATGAGGATTCAACACGAGGATATCTGTCACGATGCTTCACCATTTTCATCTTTTTTTTTTCTCCTGCTCATATTGTTTCACGTTTTCTATGTATAGAATGGCACTGATGCTATCATCACAGCATCTTTAAACGAAATAAATGATTGACGCCTATATACTTGGTGCATGTTAGTGCATACTTTTGATGTGCACTATTTTTTTTATTTTTTATTTTTTTAAAATAGATTATAAGGTTGAAATCAAGTTGAGTTACATATCGGTACAAAATATACCTTATTTCGACATCTAAAACTAATTAAAATTGATCCGAAGATTAAAAACCTATTAAAATAAATTTTTTTAATTTTTTTCTAGATGTAGAAATAAGATATGCCTTACATGGATATGTAGGCCAACTCGACTCCGACTTAAAAACATAAATTTTAAAAAATAAAAAATAAAAAAACTTAATGTAGACAAAAAATATGCAATACTTAGCCATCATATGCTAGTACTCCACCATTCGAAGCCTCACGTTCTCTTAGACTTCTACGAGCATGTTGAGATTCTCCCTCTGTTTCCGTGGCCTCCACTCATAGCGAGGGCTCCTTATTTCTAAAGGAATCAATGCTTATGTCCTGTAGATTAGGTGGAAAGGAGTTTCTCCTATTCTTGCCTGGGATGTTGTTCTGTGCTACTACAGGATGCTGGGTAGCTGTTCTACCCAAGATCTTGCGGCCCCCTCTAATTGAGTCTTAATTCTATGGAATAAGGTTCAATTAGCATTTTCTACCAAATCATTCGTCTGGAGATGAACGATCGACGTGTATCTATTCTTGATCTTCAATTGTTGGCATCTTTCTCTGATGTAGGCACTAGCAAACTATCTCCCATTGTCCGAGACAAACGCTCTCGGGATGCCGAATCTATAAATTATGCATTTTGAGAGGAAATTCTAGATTGCTTTATCGGTTATGTTTGCCACGGGCTTTGCCTCTATCCATTTGGAGAAGTAGTCGATGGCCACGATGATGAATTTCCTTTGTCCCTATGCCTCGATTAATAGGCCTAGGACATCGATGCACCTTGCAAAAGGGCATGGCTCAAGGAGGCTTGTCATGGGCACAGTCGGTTGGTGAGAGGTTGTCACAAATTGTTGGCACTTGTCATACTTGTTGACATATTCCAAGACGTCTTTTTGGAGAGATGGCCACTAGTACCTTTGATAGAGTAATATGTGGGCCAAAGAATGGCCCCCCAAATGACTTCCATACATACCTTCATGGATTTCCTTGATAGGCCTTAGAACTTCTATCGGGTAAAGGCACTTTAGTAGGGGTTAGAAGAAAGATCGTCGACATAGGGAATCGCTTATCATGGTGAATTGTCGGGCCATGTTCTTGATGCTCCTTGCCTCCAGCCTGTCTTCTAGTAATTTGCCCTATGTCAAGAACTCTGCTATCGGCTCTATCTAGGACGCGGTCCTCCTGATAACTCGCACGACCTCTTTCTAAATGCTCGATTGTCTGAGCTCTTCGATGAGTACTGGCCGAGAGGGTACTAGCTCGACCGATGATGCTAACTAAGATAGCGAATTAGCCTTGTTGTTTTCCTCTCTCGATATTTGAATTACCTTGAAGTATTCGAGCCCTTCGGTCTGGCTGGACCTCCTGCAGGTATCGACTCATGCTTGGATCTCAGGCTTCAAAATTCCCGTAGATCTAGTTGGGGAATATTTTCAAATTCTCCATGCTTCTGGCCATACGTATGCCTGATAGGAGGGCTTCATACTCAACAACATTGTTGGACACAGGGAATTTGAAATGTAGGGCGTAGTGTAGCTCAATTCCGTTTGGGGACATCAAGACTAGCCTCGCGTCGTTGCCTAAAGCATCGGAGGATCCATCGACGTACAACTTCCAAATCGGACCGAAACTGGCATCGCCCGCTTCCTACGCTGGGATGGTGCATTTGGCTATGAAGTCAGTGAGCTCCTGTGCCTTTATAGCGGTTCTCGGCTCATAGGTTATATCGAACTCTCCTAGTTCGACCACCCACTTGACCAGACGTCCCGATGCTTCAAGATTCTACAGGATCCTTTCTAAGGGCTAGCTTGTGTAGATCACGATTGGGTGAGCCTGAAAGTAAGGGTGTAGCAGCTTGGCTGAGTGTATTAAGGCAAGGGAGAACTTCTCGGTGATTGGATTCCTCAACTCGAGGCCTTGCAGTACTTTGTTGATGTAATAGACTGGCCACTGTATACCATCATCCCTCATTAGTACTGAGCTTAGTGAGTAAGGAGTGACTGACATATACAGAAAAAGAAAGCCTCCCTAGCGACTAGTTTGGACAAGATCGGTGGAGAGGCCATGTAATGTTTTAACTCTTGAAACTCGTCCCCGCATTCCTGAGTGCATTCGATCATGTCTTTGTTTCCTACTTGCTTCTATATGCCCCATAGCACTTTGAAGAAGGGCAGACATCTTTCTACCGCCCTTGATAGAACCCGACTGAGAGTTGCTACTCTCCCAGTTAGGCATTGGACGTCCTTAATCCTATCGGGATGTTGCATATCCTAGATAGCTTGGAGGTTTTTTGGACTGGCCTTGATTCCTCTATGGGTTACTAGGAATCCCAGGAACTTTCTAGACTTGACAGCAAATGCACATTTGGAGGGGTCTAGTTTCATGTTATACCTCCTTATTATGTCGAGGGTTTTTGCCAAGTCGAACAAGTGGTCGGAGGCCTTTGGGCTTTTTACTAGTAGGTCGTCGACGTAGACTTCCATTCTGAGTTGAGAGTTGAACATACAATTCACTAAGCATTGGTACGTCACTCCAGCATTCTTGAGGCCAAACGGTATCCAGGTGTAACAGTAAATGCCTAGGTCGGTAATGAAAGTCATTTTTTCCTCATCGGATACGTTCATCCTGATTTGATAGTACCCTGAGTACGAATCTAGGAAACTCAAAATTTCATTCCCTAACTTTGAGTCGATCAGTTGATCGATATTTGGTAGTGGATAATAGTTGTTAAGGGTGGCCTTGTTTAAGTTGATGAAGTCGACACACATGTGCCACTTTCCAGTGGCCTTTCGGACAAGGACCTCATTAGTGAGCCATTAAGGGTATTGGACATGTCTGAGCAAACTCGTCTTCAGCCCCTTGGTGACTTGCTCCCAGACTGCCTCCTATGTCTCGGGCGCACATCTCCTCCTTCCCTGTTGGACCAACTTCTTGTCTGGTAGCAGGTTAAGGTGATGGTGCCGCCACATCAGTAGGAATATCTGGGAGATCCTCATCAGACTAGGCGAAGAAGTCCTGGTACCGAGATAGGAAGGACCGATGTTCCCCTATTTGTAGAGCCAAGAGGGTTGAACCGACATGGACCGTTCGGTCCGAATCCTTACATATCTGAATATTTATAAGATCTTTAGTTGGGGAGGAAGACTTCAGCCCTTTCTCGGGCTCATAAGGGAGCTCTGCCACTTGTTTGTTCTGGCACTTTGGGACACCCGTTACTCCTTCGATGATCCCCCTATCGATAATCGCATTGTAGGTGCTCATGTTTCTGATGATGACAAAGTTCGCGATGAAGGTGACTTCTCGGGGAGTAGTTTCGAGAGTCATTGCTAGCGCTACTACCCCAACTAGAGGCATCGGGTTGCCCGAGAAGTCGAACAATGGCGTGCACATATGTCATGTAGTAGGGACATCAACACCCATTAGGAGAAAGCAGTTGTAACTGGTAATATTGGAGCCGCTACCTCCATCCACTAAGATACGGTGAACTTTACATTTGTTAACCGTTGCGGTTCCTCTTAGTCCTCGTCCGAGAAAATGATGGGATCCTTCATTCGGTCCTTTATAGTGGTTTTCTTATATTCAGAATGCTTGGGGTCAAGAGTTACAAGGTTCACCTGGCAGGCATATCGCTTCTTCCCCTGGCGGCTATCTCCTCTTGACCCCGGGCCGCTTGAGATGATGTGGATCTCCATGCCATTGGAGCGGTTCTGAAGGCGGGAGCTTTGCGCTCCTAGCCAGGCTTTGCCACGTACTTTCCGAGATACCCACGGCGAATCAGGGATTTTATATCGTCCTGCAACTACTGACATTCTTTGGTTGTGTGGCCATGATCTTCGTAGAAGTGGCA
The DNA here is from genome assembly GCA_030544215.1 of Zantedeschia hybrid cultivar. Taxonomy (NCBI): domain Eukaryota; kingdom Viridiplantae; phylum Streptophyta; class Magnoliopsida; order Alismatales; family Araceae; genus Zantedeschia; species Zantedeschia hybrid cultivar. The sequence continues at coordinate 3,134,619 of JARZZO010000013.1, read as the reverse complement.
GTACTTCCTCCTGTCTCAACGCTTAGGGTCGGTCCTAATTTTTTGGGGCTAATTGACATACTCCTTGTTTTCGATATCTTGTAGGATTTCAAACACACAAGTAGTCAATGGCGTGTAAGGGTTGGTATTGCGAGACCTTTGGACTCTCCTTCGAAGTGCTGGGACTTTTTCTTCTTGGTAAGAGGCCTTTCGCTCAAGACTTTGCGGTTGCCCCCTTCTCCTCGGTAGTCGTAGACAGTTACCACCTCCTCGCAATCCACACGTTGGTGCGCTAAGTTGTTGAGGGCGTTCAGGGTCTTGGCTGCTTGGAGGGCAATAGCTCTCCAAAAAGCATCATCTTGACTGCCCAGAGTGAGGGCCATGACGGCAATAGGACACCTCAAGTTTCAAAACTTAGAGGGCCTCGTCGTGGAAGCGAGGGACATACTCCCAGAGGGACTCTCCGCACTTCTGCTTGATGGCCACTATGCTGGCTGACGACCTTTTTCGATAGCGCCCGCAAAATGATCTCGGAACAACTTCTTGATTGCCTGAAGGAGAGGAGCGATCCTAGGGCCAGGGTGGAAAACCATGCTTTTGCCATTCCCACTAAGGTAGTGGCAAAGGCGCGGCAACGAATGGTGTCTAGGACCCTGTATAGTCTCATGTGAGATTGGAAGTTGTTGAAATGGGTCTTCAGGTCCCCTTGCCTATCATACGTGTTGAGGTTGTTAATGGACAACTTCTTAGGAACCAGGACGTCCAGAATCTCAATGGAAAAGGGGGAGAGATCCCCTTCTTCGTCGGAAAGGGAAAGTAAGTGTCTCCTTCGAAGGAGATCCTCGATATGTCTCTTCCGGTGCTCCAACTAGAGCTCTCGTTCGTTGAGTCTTCTCCCCAACTTGTCGATGCACCGGGGCATAGCAAGACTCTCCTGCGGAGAATGAGACCTCGAAGCCTGGGAGTGGTGACTCTGGCTCTTTTGACTGCTCTTCCTCTTGGGAGAGGAGCAGTTCTAGCCAGCAACTCCTGAGGCAGCAAGCTGAAGGTTGTTGCAGTGGATTTCGACATTGAGGATGATAAAACGGCCACCGACACTCTGTACGCCTTGCTGCCTGCTAATGACAACCGACGGTTGTTGAGCTTCCCTTTCCGGTTGTTCTTGAGGCGTGGCCCCCAAACAGGGTTCCAGAACTAGCAGTGGTATAAGAAGGCGCTCCTGCATCAGTGTGAGCAGGGCCCCAAGTTGTTGAGCGACCACCCCTATGGGGTCGCCGTTATTCCTTGAGGGCCTGGAAGTCACACTTTGCGACCAGTTACCCAGCATCGACTCCGGCATGATTGACTTGCGACGCGGCTCTAGTGCGGCGGCTGTTTTTGTTGCTTCTTGCTTGCCAAGGTCAGATAACGGAGACCGTCCGATCGATGCTCCCAGCTACTTGATAAGATTTGTATAACTAGAAATGCTCAGGGTAGGGCCAACAAAAGGAATTAGAGGTATCAAGGGGGCCCCCTGTCTCTTGGGGGCAGAACCCTCTAATGCCTAAGTTAGGTTCCCGAAGAGGATGAACTCTCTAGAGGTTTTTTGGATTGTGTATTGCGTACATGTGACTGAAGAAGGTTTGGGGATTATATAGTCTCTCACTTCAGAGGCGCCGTAGGGGCTGTTACCTTGGGGAGTTAATTGGCCCGTGATCCACTCTCTTTGATTGAGGGGATAGTGGGATGTTGGGCAAGGAGGGATCTCCTTGTTATTGAGGGGAGTAGATCATTCGGACCTGTCTTAATTGGACGGTTATGCAGTTAACGCGCAAGACCCACCTGATAGTGGGAAGGTATTATGGGTTGGCCCTGGGGGGGGCCTTCGACCTCTCGGGCGGTCGGGTGGAAGTAGCCTTCCATGTCGGTGCTTCTGATCTTCGCTCAATCGAGTTGCAGGTCTCTGCGTACCGCGAAGGTAGGCTCCTCTCGGCTCTCGGTTTGTATGACCGAGACACTGCGGTGTCTTATGAGCCACCAATTGGTGTTTTGCCTGGCATCGTCGGGACCCAGGCCCATGCGCTCCCAAGAGAACCCATGTGGCATCCTCGCACCGGTTCCTATTGACCGCGGGCCCTTGGGTGCATGGGCTAAATGGGCCTACTTGAGCCGAATTGCAATCGACTCTCATCACTTACTTTTTCTTGTCTTGTTTGTGATGGATCGGAATGGCTATGTGAAGAAGACTGGATATAACAGTTATACATGAGTAATTCTTGATGTACATTAGATGTTAGTGCACAACCTCAGAGTGAAATAAATATAGTTCTTCCCAGGTGACCTTGCTCTGAGGACGACTGAAGCCTTGGCGCCACAACTAGCCGCAAAAAAATTTGCCCCCAACTGGGAAGGTCCCTACCGAGTATTGGAAGCTCTCAGAAAAGACTCATACCGACTCACTACGCTCAATGCCAAGGAGGTACCTTGCACTTGGAATTTTGATAACCTACGAGTTTATTTTTATTAGGAGATATATATATATCTTTGTACTTAAAGATTGAGAAATAAATGACAGCCTTCCGCTCTTTCGGCGTGCCACTGTTTGTATCTTTTACCCGACCGACACTCGGGAAGGGCATGCAAGCCAATCTTTTCTCCTCGTGCCCACACTTGGGAATGTAGACACACTAATTTTGACCTCATACTAAGAAAAATTTATGTCACAATTATGATGCCACAAAAAGGACTGACTTTTTATCATTAACTATTTTTTATTGATTTTTTCGAGAATTTTTTTATTAGCGTCGCTCAAGGCCGACGCCATTTAGATTTCTAGTTGAAATCAATTCGGATTCAAATTTATTAATTGATAAGGATTAAGCTGAATAGTATCGCCCATGGACGACGTAATTTAAGTTTCCTAATCATTCCTGGTTGCCAATTTGACTCTTAGTTAATTTCCTATTTATTTAAATGACGTCTTCCATGGTCGACGCCATTCAGGTTTCCTAATTATTTTAGCTTTCCTTCGGATTTATCTTTCTTATTTTGGCCCCTCTGATTAGCTAATTGGCATCATCTTGGAGCGATGTGATTCAAAGGATTAATGGTAAGTGTGCTTTACCGGAGTTAATGTGGTCTCTATTGTGGGAAAGGTTTATAATTCATGGAGTTTATCCTTGTCAATTCGGAGATCATGGGAGACCCCTTTTGGAGTCGAATTGATCTCTATATATGTATAACCAATTTGAGCCTTAAATTACATGGTTTCAAGTTTATAGCAAGGTGAAGAGAGGAGCTTCTTGCAGAGAATGTGAGCAAGCTTTGGAGCTCTGTTTTCTTTTTCCAATCCCTCCCTATGAAGCTTTGAAGGATGATGGCTATGGAGGGGCCAACTTCTTCCTTTCCCTTCTCTTGTTCTTTCTAGTCTTTCTAGTTTAGATCACTGTTTTTCATTAGTTTATTCATCATTCATCACTTTTATTCCTCACACATACACTTCATTTATATCCACTTATGAGCTAAGGGTTTAAAAGAACACATAAAAATTGAGTTTTTTTAGTTTAGTTGCATGTTTGTTATTCTTTTTAGAATAAATACTACACTATTTTCAAAGATCTAATCAATTTCTTTTTCATATTTGTTTATTGTTTCGCTTACAAGGATTCAAAGAAGCAAAGTAAAAGAGCATCATAAGAGAGTAAAAATCAAAAGAAATGTTCTTCTTCTTTGGCCGGCCGAAGAAGAAGAAATAGAAGATTTCCCAAAAATCTCCCAACTTGACAGGTAAGTAGCAATCACTTGTTTTCATTGAGGTCCTCGATCTCTGGCAATCACGATCATGATTTCTATATTTTTATGTTATATGAATAATGATATGATAGCATGAATGATTTGAGCACTCACAGGGAAGGGCAGTTAAGCCTATCTTTTCCCCGAGTGCACACTCGAGAAGGGTAGGTAAGCCTATCTTTTCCCCGAGTGCACACTCGAGAAGGGTAGGTAAGCCTATCTTTTCCCCGAGTGCCCACACTCGGGAATGGTAGTTAAGCCTATCTTTTACCTGAATGCTCACATTCGAGAAGGGAATTTAAGCCTATCTTTTCTCTGAGTGCCCACACTCGAGAAGGAGAGTTAAGCCTATCTTTTCCCTGAGTGCTCACACTTGGGAAGGGCAGCGAAGCCTATTTTTCCCTCAAATACTCACATTGGTGAAGGGTGTTTAAGCCTATATTTTCCCCAGAGTGCTCACACTTAGGAAAGGCATATAAGCCTACTCCTCCCCTGGGTGCCCACACTCGGGACTTATAAAAATTCGTGGCGAAATCCTCTCTTGGGAAAAACTAGCAAGTTCATTCTAAAGAGGATACTATATTGAAGAAGAATACCGACTCAGGATACTAAAGAGCTACGATATTGAAGAAGCAAGATCATTCTAAAGAAGTGCCCAGAGGGCTACGTTATAATATCATGACAAAAGGGCTTACAAAAAAAAAGAAGTGAAAAAGTGGCCTAGGGCGGACTGGCTGTCTCACTCCCTAACGAGATCCGAGATACAAAATATGGCTTGCCGGTGTGTATCAGATGAGAGTCTGGTTGAATATTTTGACAAAGGCACTTAGAATACCTTATTGGTTCATCTAGTCGGGATCCGAAGAAGAAAAGCTAAGGGTCGGCAAGGCCCTCGGTAGTAGCGGCAGGGCCTTAAGTAGTAGGCTCTTGGAGATCATTTAGGGAGGCAGTAAGGTTAACAGCTTCGTACATCCCGACTTCCTCAGCTTCTTCTACTGACACATCCTCGTCAGAGTGTTAAGCCAAGTCACCTATATCTAGCTGCTTCAAGCTCTCAGCAATCAGGCAGAGCACCCTGGCACAAGTAGTTGCTACCCAGAAGCCAGCCGAGAAGCCCTTCGCGGTACCTTTGTTGTAGCCGACCATATTACTATCGGCTGAACTCGACCTTCTCATTGAGGCACTTGGTTGAGGACTTATATCTACTTACCTCTTCGGAAGTCGCCGTTTCCAGTGATCGAGCGTGAGCATTGGCGAGGTCCAGCTCTTCCTCGACCCTCCTCCTATGTTCCTCTGACTCGGCAACCTGGGCCAAGGTGGCCTTGAGGCTGGCCCCCAGCTCTTCCTTTACCTTGGTCAGTTTCTGCACCTGTGCCTAAGCCTCATCCAAGGCTCACTGCAGCTCAATGCGATCTGCCTTGAACCTCTGCCTATTCGCCTGAAGTTCATCGAACATCCCACAAGATGATATCACTGGGCGATAGTTCGTGAGCCTGACTGTAGGGCTCATATTGAGAGCTCTGAGTCAGCCCTATGCTCCTCCCGAGCACGCTCCAATGGGATGCAAGCGGCCAAAGTGAAATTGTACACCACATACCCGTCAGTGAAAGTGTTGTCGGTGTAGACCCTCCATACGGGTGCTGCCAAGGGACCGACTCTTGGGGTGGAGAGGAGGCCACCGATTGTCTCGGATCAGTCGGGACGCTCTAGATAACCATGCCCCCATCCGGCCCGGGGGTCTTGACAGTGGTCTTCCCTTCGCCATTGGTCATGGAAGCCTTCCCCGTGTCCACCAGCGCCTCCTCCGACGGGCATCGCCTCCCGCAGCTACCTCAATGTTTTGGGGCTGCCTTTCAGCCGCCCACTTCTGTCCACGTATCTCCTCTAGCCTGGCCGAGATGCCAGCACCGCCTGCCATTGGGCTTGACAAAGGGACATCCTCAGGATCGTCAAAGCAACTGGATGAAGGACCCACGTCCATCCCTCGAATCTCAGTAGGAGGCGGGACCACCGATGCTCCCCCTCCGTCTTCTCCCTCACCCTAAGCCGCCGCTTGTGCGAGAGACGCCCAAATGATCGTCTAGGCTGAAAAGAAAGATAGGTTAGAAATATCACAAGAAAATAAAAAAAGTGACAAAAACCAAGGCATACACTCACTCTTAGATTCCCGAGGAGCAAGGCCAGCCCTTAACAAGGCCCTCTCGGAAACTTCAAGGTTGGCGTTGATCACAAGCTTGGTTTTGAGGATTACCATCCACGGCTCCACATCCAAGGGAATCCGGCCAGGCAAGGGATCCTCCCACATAGGAATGAAGCTGAGGGTGGAGTGGAAGTCCCAGGGAGGGATCACCTCGACGTCTCGGGTCACAAAGAAGAAATGATTTTTTTAAGATTTATGACTCAAGGCGGTGGAGCTCAGTCAGAGAAACAAGTTGTAGGGATGGGCCTTTACGAAGAAGAGCCCGCCATCTATTTGAGTATGGGGAAGGCGCTAAAACATACAACATAATAGAACGGCCGTGGGGTTGACATTCCACTCATGGCAAACAAGGAGAAAGGCGTAGATAGAAAACTCGGCATTCGAAGTAAGTTGGGCTGGTGCCAGTTGGTACTAAACGAGGAGGCTACAAATAAAGCGAGGAGCCAGAAGGCGGAATCCTGTGAGAAATATCTCCCTATAGGCCAAAGTAGTTGGGGGGGCCTCAGAGGAGATTTGGTCATCTGGACCGGGTTCAACCAGACGGTACCCATGGGGCACTAGGTACTCCTCCATCATCTTCCTCAGTTCCGCCTGCTTGATTAAGCTACGGCTGTGGCGAGCTAGGGTAGGAGCCCTCCTCTCAAGCTGATCGGAGGAACTGTGAACTTCGTCTGAAGCCATAGAAGAAAGAGTGGAAGAACGCTCGGTCTAAGAAGAGAACTCACTAGATGAGGGAGACGAGGACTATGGAGACCAGGAAGTGGCCCTAGAGGAAGAGGAAAGTGAAGAGGAAGTGCGATGAGAGAGCTCCTCCTCCACAACTCTGATGTTCAACAAAAGAGTTAAAGTATGCGCAAGAATGGGCCTGGCTCACCTTCAAACCCCTGCTTTTATAGGGGAGGGACAGCCAGGTTACTCATCCCTTCTTCCTGCGTGAAATCCTGAGAGGTGCCAAAAAGGTCCGTCATGATGACTGACCAGACATTTCATCAGAAGATGAAGAGATGCACCCCCACTGTTGCAACCTTGGGCATCCAATCACCCATGAGGCAGCGCCATGTAGACAATCAACACCCCAAGGAACATTCGGGGTTCGCGAAAAGCGAAGGGACGTCATCTCATTTCGTAAATGGACGTTCTTTCAAAGTACAACTGAGATGCCAAGGATCGCTCGAGGATCGCGAAAAAGTCATAAGTAGCGTCCTTTCGAAGGACAACTGGCGCCACACGTCCCGTGCTTGTTGGTTAGGGTAACCTCCCATTCGGGCTTCCCGCTCAATGTCACTCCTATATTTGAAATTCGAATTTTGGAGTGAGGGGGTCAGTGATGAGGGGCGATTAGGATTCAGCCCAAGAAGGCCCATTTAGTCTTGTTGAGTCTTAAACGCGTTCGATCTTGATTGCACGGCCAGGATCTTCCTCCACCACCAAAGACTTTGCTCCACCTCTTGCAAGACAGAGACTAGGTTAGAGGATACCCCAGTTCAGATCCCGGGGAGCCCCCTCCAATGCCTAAGTTAGGATGAATATGGCTAATGGTTGTAGAGGATTTAGGGATTGTTCTCAGCGTACCTTCGGAGGTTACCAAAGGGACCTTCTTATAGGAAAGGTTGGAGAGTCCGACGTCCAGACGTAACGGGGTAAGCCCAATCTCGATCCCGGGGTGGATGGGATTTCGACGATTCCGACTTCCTAAGTCAATATGGGTTCCCTCCATTAGAGGATTGGAGCTGGATTAGGAAATGACTTTCCTAAAAAAGGGGGGTGGGTCGCTCTGAGCCCCCCGAAGTCCGTTACGGATTCGAATGAACCATGGGCAGTTTAACGGCAACGCCCGCGAGAGGCCCAGTGGATTATAGAGGTGTCTTGGGTGCCTCCAAACGGGCCGGCCTACTTGGAAAATGGGTCAAACCGAAATAGGCCCTCTCACGAAGGGCTCCTCTTAATTAGGCATTTCCAGTAGTTTCCGAGTAAGGATATATACCGTCCCTCAGACTAGAGGGAACAAACTTTTCAAGCAATACTTCGCAGACACTGCTATTCAGGCCCGCTCTTCTTCCTTCCATTCCTTCTCTGTTTACCTGTCGTTCATCTCCCAATGAGTCGCCACGTAGCCCTGCCGTCAAGAGATATGTCCTATGCCAAGCTGGTTAAGGAAGAATGGGAGGTGATGCGGCCTTCCACCTATTCGGAGCCATCTAGAGGAGATCCGGACAAAGTTTCTGATCCCAGTGGAATATCGGCTGAGTGTTCCGTAGCTCGGGGAGCGTATCTTCAGCAGGAGGACGTGATCGTTCATGGCTTATGAAGCCATGTTTGATGCGGGATTTCGTCTACCGGTTGCCGCATGTGTGGAGCGGCTAGTCAATTATCTTCAGCTAGCGCCAGGGTAGATTATGTCCAACTCTTGGTAAAGGCACTTTTTATACGGGCGAGAGAGCTAGGGTGTGCTGATCCATCACCGGCGATGCTATAGCTCGCCTTCCAGCTGAAGAGGGGGGTGAAAGCTGTTAACCGAGGCTTCATTCATCTTGAAGCCCGGGGAAAGGCACTGTTTTCCCTCGCCAAATTCAGCAAAGTAGCCCATTGGAAGGACTGCTATTTCTGGGCCAGCGAGTGGAAAGGGGGATGTTGGCAGTTCCCCGTTGTTTTTAGGGACCTCACTAGTGGTCCCTCTCTTGATCTTTCGCCGCCACTGATCCCTCCAGAGGATGCTAAGAGGGTGGCGACTCTTCGGGATGACACTCTAGTAGATATTAGTGTGGTGTTGACGGGGAGTCGATTGGAGTCAGCGGGCTTGAGTGGCCTGGCGGTCCCAGGTATGTATTTTTCGGCTAGACCTTACACTGTTCTATCGTCTTCTCTACCCAGGGATGTTTAGTAGTCCTGCTCTTGTTCCAGGGATCACCGCCCGGCCTCCCCAACATGTGAGGTGGGAGGCTCTTGTCGCAGCGCTGCCTCAGGGCTTCGGCCAGGCCCTTGAAGTGACGATAGCCGAGCCTGGTAAGGCACGCGAGTATATTCGTCCGAACATGGAGAGGTGGTCCAAGCGGAAGGGTAAGCAGCCAATCTCGACTGCTTCCGACCCCATTCTATATCTTGACTCCCCAGGGCAAGGGTACGAAAAGGTGCACATAGCAGGGGCCGGCCCCAATGAGCCGCGCTAGTGTTGGAGGGAAAGGAAGCAGGATGTTGACACCATCCTGGTAGGGTCAGAAGTGGACCGTCGAGGGATAGAAAGTTCCCCTGAGTCTCAACTTCCTTTGGCATAGCTATTCCGGGGGAGAACTGCCTTCCCCGATGAGGGGGTGAGTGGCCCAGACGAAGCGGGCTCCCGAGTGTCAGGGCATTCAGTACCCATGACGGAGTCGAGCGAGGAAGGAGGGAGCTATGAAGGGGCCTCTAACATCTGCAGAGGCGATGGAGAGAACACTAGTGAGGGCACCGAAGAGAGCGCCGGAGTGGGCGCCGAAGAGAGCGCCGGAGAGAGTGTCGAAGGGAGCGCCTGTAAGGACGGTCGTGTTGTCGGGGTCATAGACTTCAGTGTCTCAGAAGAGTTTCACCGAGGGCTGGAGAGATATGCCCGCCACGCTTGTATTGAAAGTTCTTCCCTTGCTTACCGCAGGGGGTATGAAAGGGGGGTTGCCGATGTCTAAGAGGCTTTGGGCGGCCGGTCCGACAAACCTCCTGGGGGCGGCGCGGGAGAAGGCGATGTGGCTTAATGACCCTTGTGCTTATTGTTTTGGTTACCCATTTTTTGGCTTATAGGGAGCCTCCTTTTGTAATTCCTGATAACGATTTTGACCAGTCAAATGATAAATATACGAAAGGTCGCATCAATACTTACTTGTGTGTTTTCGTGCTTCACCATTTGGGCTATCATTATTCCTTGCTTTTTGATTGGCGAAAGGTAGCTTGACTGTTCCATTCCTACCGCAGTGGTATCGGGGTGATACCCTGTATTAACTGTAGTGGAATTAAAAGCGTAGGGCGTTTGGTTTACACCCTATAAATGTGGAGGTGAAGAAGGGAATTGGCCATTCCGCATATGCTCTCTTCTTATTTTCTAAATTTCTTTGCTTTGAATGCCTTTTGATATGGCTCCCAACTATGCAAACGGGGCGGCTTATAATCGAGTTGCTCTTAAGGCGTCTATGATCGCCGAAGGCAACCTGGCTAGGATTAGGGAGCGATCCCAGATATCTGATGATTTTGGTCTGCGAGTTCCTATAGCGGAGGACTGTCTGTACTGCGGGACATCCAACTCTTTCATGCCGACTGAAGCCATGTTTGAGGCCAAGTTTCGCCTGCCGATCTCTCCTTTTGTCGTGGACTTGTTGCGGTTCTTCTCTGTTGCCCCTTCCCAGGTCTTGCCGAACTCCCGGCGTTTGGCCATTGCCTGTATAGCCTAGGTGCATGCTTTCGAGCATGCTGGGCCTCTAGTCGATGTGTTCTGCCATCTCGTCTATGTCCGTCGCTGCCTGATTCCTAGTGCCCGCAACTTCCTCCAGTTCTGGAGCGGTGGAAATCGTTGCCCTTTTATCGTTTCCTCCGATATTCCTCCGCAAGGTTGGAAGGATACATTTTTTTGGGTCGACTGTCTGGCTGGCAAGGAGTGGCCATTTCCGATAGTGTGGCGGGATCTTGTTGAAGACCCCATCCCCGACGGGTTATTGTAGACACCGATTTTGGACCCTCCTTTGGTCATGAACCCCATCCATCATTAGCCCATCATCACCCAAACCCCTCATCTTAACCATCTCAACCCACTAATAACTAGGCCCATTAACCAATCCCGACTCTATCCACCTTTTCGTGGAAGGCCAGCTAGCCCGCCTTCCACCGTCCGTGGAAGGCCAGCCAGTCCGCCTTCCACCAACCTTCGAAGGCTAGCCAGTCTGCCTTCCACCACCCTTCGAAGGCCAGCCAGCCCGCCTTCCACCGTCCATGGAAGGCCAGCCAATCCGCCTTCCACCAACCTTCGAAGGCCAGCCAGTTCGCCTTCCACCACCCTTCGAAGGCCAGCCAGCCCGCCTTCCACCACCCTTCGAAGGCTACCCCTTGCCTTCCACCACCCCTCGAAGGCCAGCCAGTCCGCCTTCTACCACCTTTCGAAGGCCAGCCAGCCCGCCTTCCACCACCCTTCGAAGGCCACCCGTTGCCTTCCACCACCCTTCGAAGGCCAACCGGGCCGCCTTCCACCTCTCCGTGGAAGGCCAGCTACCTGGCCTTCCACGGGATTGGAAGGCATGTTGGCTGGCCGTCCACTCCCCTAACTACCACCTTGACCTCGTCTTCCCCACGATCTCCTCTACTCGCTGCCCTCACCTCCACTACTCCGATCACTCCCCACTCCGGCGGCTGCCGCGCGCACCATCTCCGATCCTTGACCACTTCCCATTGGCTCCCAGATGATTTATGGGGATTTAGACCCCTATTTTCTCTTATTTTTCCTTCACCTATTTAAACCCCCCATGTCCTCTCGAGTGGGGGGGTTAAAAGAGTTTTTTGGTTGGAGAGATTCAGAGGAGGTTGGCAAGTGAGTCTGCTTTAAAGAGTCGAGCGGACAAGGAGTCAGAGAGCTTCAGGAGGAGCCTCAAGAGGAATCCTTCGCATTCCAAATGGGCTTGTCTTCTTAACCCTCTTTTACTTTTTTCCTTTTCACTTCATTGCATTCCCACTTTCCATCCATTCCGTAACATTTTCCTCTCTCACTCTTCTTTCCACTTTCAACACATCACTTCACTTTTCACACACGAGCACCCCCCATCTGCATACATGCATGTCAGGATAACCTAGCAACCCTTACTCCCCAGAGGTTTTAAACAAAAAAACGGGAGGTGGGTGGCCATAACATATGGTCACCTTCCCTCCCGAAACACCCATCCGGTGCGTCTCCCTCCAATTCTAGTCAATTTTTATATTTTCATGGATAGAGTCTACATATCACAGTTCTAATCGGGTTATTTTCTTCTCTTGTCTTGTCTTTTCCTTTCAGGGATCCTTACCACATTTCTGTGTACAGACTGTCGAGCTCTCCTCCTCTGGCCGGCCGGAGGAAGAGAAGGGGAAACCACCGTCTCCTGCTCCCTCAGAACGCGATCACTCTTACAATCCTGCGGAGCACAGGGACCGTAAGGTAATGCTCCTGACGATCACACCTTAATTTCTAACCCTCCTAAATCGCCACAGTGCTAAGACGAACAGAAAAGCCCTCAATCCGAAGCCCGCAGCAGCAACGGGGGACGTTCCGGGCGCCTACATCTCTCTGGCGATCACGGTGGGACACCTACTTGCTGCGTGCACAGCGACAAAAGGTAAGGAGCCTTTCTTTTTTTTTTCCCTGGACGGCCCACCTCCTGGCCGTCCAGACCCTGGACGGCCAGAGTGCTGGCCGTCCACCTGCCTGGACGGCCAGCTCCTAGGCCGTCCACATCCCTGGACGGCCAGGGTCCTGACCGTCCATCTCCTTGGACGGCCATTTCCTAGGCCGTCCACATCCCTAGACGGCTAGAGTCCTGGCCGTCCATCTCTCTGGACGGCCAGCTCTTTGGCCGTCCAGGTTCCTGGACGGCCAGCCTTCCGGCCGTCCGACCCCGTGGATGGCCAGCTTCCCGGCCGTCCAGTCATTTGGCCCCGCTGTGACCCCTTTGGTTATTGATTGAATTGTTGGATGTTCTGCTTGGTTTTATTGTTTTGTTCTATTGCCTGTTAATTCTTGGGTTAATTTTGGGGTATTCTCTGCAGGGGTTTTAAGGAAGAGCCGGCATCACATCTCTAGCCACCCCTCCCACAGTATTTGACTCTCCACCTAAGGATTCCCACTCGGGTGTGACTAGTCTTATTATGTTGGGAGCCTCCGTGAGTCTCTGCGAGCTAGGGATTCCCACTTGGCCGCCGAGCAGGTTGTACCTGAAACCACCCCATAGGAACCCCGGGTTTGTGTGAACTATTAATTAAACCTTTCCATTCACAATCATCCACCTATAGGTGTCACTGAGAGAATTATTTCAAAATTTAACACACCTAACTAAATCTTGGGGGAACAAGTTTTGAAAAGTCCAGGGTCATTAAGGGTTTGAACTTGATTTGTTAGAAACCAACTCTCATAATACATTGTTAATATTTCAAGTGAAATGTAAAATATGTTAGGATTTGTATTTCATAATGAGTCGAATGTATGGTAACACTGTGTATGATGGCATGGATGAGTTTGGTAACAATGTCACACACAACCCTCTGTTCGAGATTGGAGAGGATCCACAACAAACATTTGTGGGCATGTTCCAAACACCTAGAGAGGAACTTAAGGGAAGATACTTGGATGAATCTTCTTCTTCAGAAAGTGACCCTATAATCTCCAACATAACCTTCCAAAACCTGAGTGAGGACCCGGAACTTATTGCTGTGTTATCACGGTACACCCCTGATCAACTCATCCAGTTGGCCTCTTGTGGCAATACTCAAGATGCCACTCCTCGGAGAACTCACTTCCAAGGATCTTCCAACAGAGCTCAGACTCGCATCAACCAGCCAACTCCTACTCCAGTTGCTCCACCCGTCATGCCGATTCCAGTCTCTCCAACTACACCTCCTCCCAAGCAGGAGGAATTCATATACAAAAGTGAGGTTGGAACCTATGTGCGTAAGTTCATGACCGAGAAACTTACCCTGAAACAACCGCACTCTCTCGAGCTATTGCAAGCTCCCTCCGGCCTACTTTCCGCCGGGATTCAAAGCCCCAAAGTACAGGAAATATGATGGCACCTCTGACCCTCATTACCACCTGTCAAGTTTCCTCATGGATTCCCATCAATGGCTCTACGACAGAGTCCTCCTTGTCCATCTGTTCCAGAAATCCTTAGAAGGAGAGGCTTTAAGATGGTTTTCTTCCTTACCCGCCACAGACCTAATCAATTTTGATATGGTCTCCGAAAAATTCATCACTCAGTTTAGTCATATGACAACCATGCCTCCCACCTTGTTTGATCTTGTGATGGAGAAGATGAAGCCTGAAGAGGAGTTCACGTATTTTGCCAACAGGTGGAGGGCAATGGCCTTTAGGGCGGAAGTGGCAATCCCCGAATCTCAAGCTATTACCATGTTGGTCAATAACGCTACCCCGCAGCTTCGAGCTATTCTCATGCTAAGCGAATTTCACACATTCACACAACTTTATAATCGAGCTCGGGTAGTTCAATCTCAGATTTGGAGTTCCACTTTGCCATCCTTCTTTGAAGATCAGAACATAAATCAGAAGACCACACAAACTCCACTAGTAGAGGGAGTAACAATCAATGAACAGGTGAGTGCCTTGGGACAGCCTTTTAGGTCACCCAATCCTATGTCCATATCAGACAACCAATCCAATCAGAAACCATAATTAGCAGTTCCCCCTTCAACTAGCTACAATTGGCCTATGCCCAAACGTACCTCATATCCACCTTTGCCGGAATCTCTATTAGACATTTTCCATGTCTTATTATCTTGCAATGCTATCCAGCTTCCACCCCAGCATGAGGCCATCCCCTACAATGTTGATATGTCAAGATATTGTCCGTATCATAGAGTGTCGGGGCATACAATTTATAACTGCTTCACTTTCAAGGATTGGGTATATGATTTGAATGAGGAAGGCAAGATCAATTAAGGGCGCATGAAAGAGGCTATTGAAACCTTGAAAGTCAAAGACCCTCCGCCCTCTCATCAGGTAGCTCAAGATCCTTCTAGCTCTCTAGAAAGGGTGAGCACCCTTGTCAAAAATATGGAACCAAATGTCGATCACAAAGGACAGTACTGGGAGTATGAAGAGGTTGGGATATGGCGTGAGTGCCCTACTAGGATGATCAAACCTAGAGAGCCATTGCAAGGAATCTCCACTAGTATTCAAGACAAACCTTTGGTCTTGATACGACCTAGGGAACAACCAACAATCATCAACCCAGTCACTCTGGCCCAAGTTCCCTCAATTTCAATTAGAGAACCTCCTCTATCCATCTTGTGTCCAACACCAAAGCCGGGTCCGATAACCCAATTATGCCTAATAAATTCACCACTGGTTCAACCACTAAAGTCAGATCAAGCAGTAGACCCCAGTCCGATTGGTGTTACACTGAGAAATCGCATCATTCCCCCAACAAGGCAACCCTTGGACTCCCAAGAGGATTCAAATATGTCTAAAAGGATTACTCAATCCAAATATGACATCCTACAACATCTAGGGAAAACTCCCGCCAAGATTCCGGTCCTAGAGTTGATTAGGAGATCTCCTACACATAGGGAGACATTGTTCAAATTCCTCCAGCGAATTACAGTCAATGAAGATCTTCCTATCAGGGGGCTCATAAATGCCATTCTCTCAGTCACCCAGACACTTACGATATCCTTCACAGGTAAGGGTCTAGCTCCCCCTGAATGCCAATCTCTTCCCTCATGCTTAACTGCAATACTCAAGGGTCACTCATTGGACTCCATCCTGTTGGATACCGGGACATCAATCAATGTCTGTCCACTCAAGACCCCCAAGAAAGTAGGGATTGATCTAGAGAAATTGAGTCTACTTCCATGATGGTCTCAAATGGGAAACTGAAAATTGGCCCAATGGCCTTGATCTTTGAATTCTACATCCTTGATGTCAAGCCCATATACAATGTCATTCTGGGAAGGCCTTGGATGGACCAAACCCTGGGAGTGCCCTCCACTAATCATCAGTACTATAAATTCCCATACAATGGGAAGATTGTCAAAATGTAGAGAACTCCCTATCTTGAGTCTTTGGACTCAGTCTCGACTGAACAAATTCCATCCATGATCACTTCTGGAAAAGGCAAAGAGTCCATCCTTTCATCTGTTGATTCTCAGGCCAAGCCCCGGCCTAGTATGGGTTGGCAGCTTATGGACAAAATGGGGTATAGTTCGGGATCCGAGTTAGGCAAGGAAGAGCAAGGAATTCGAGAGTCTATCTTTGAAAATCTGACCATTGAGGGATTCAAATTGGGTTACCTACCAACCAAACTAACTGAGGAATCAAGAAAATGGAGTCTCGTGGATCACTTTGTGAAGGAAAGTCAAGAGGTACTCAAGATACACTATCTTGAGGATGAGTTGAAGGAAACAATCAATGAAGTTCAAAGAGAAGATGAAGAAGATTTCGGTACACGGCTGCTGTTCTATGAACCAACCACTCGACGAGAGGGAGCCTCCTTAGTGAGGGATGAACCGGTACCCACCGCTCTCATTACCTTCCTATTTTACGCACCTTCCCTTCTCAGGCTTCTATCACTGATCGTAGCACATTCCCCTCAGTGTTTTATGCTTGGAGACTACGACCCCCAAAAAGAGGAAAAGTCTCACTCCCATGAGGAGCCAACATATTGGGGCAATTCTGCCATCATTGGGTCTCTGTCTCAAGGACCCACCTTTGCAACATGTCTTACTCACTCTCAGAGTCTTGTGCATGATCGCTTAGGGATTGGATAGCTTCCTCTTTATCTAGGAGTTGTAGAGGTAAATAAGTTCTTTCATTTCTAGTTCAAGAGTTAGCAAATAAGTGTAAATATTTGAAAAATGTTTTTCTTTTACCCTTAAGAATACAAAAAAATTCAAAAATTCCAAAATCTCCAAAAAAATCGAATATCCAAAAAGCAACAAAAATATATGTAAATATGCACATACTTCAATGAAAATGACAAAAAAATCAGAAAAGACACAAAATCCAGCTGTCTGGTGACTGCCACATAATCTCTTGTCTAGGTCTAGTTGCATGATAGGTTGGGTTGACATTAAGGTATGGCTAAGATCTTGGTCCACCAGAACCTTGGACGTGTCTACTTTACTTTCATACAGATCCCTATGATCATCAAGAGATACACACACCTACACGTTTCTTCAAAGAGAACCTTTTTAAAAAGAGTTCAAGGTCTTTAGTACACTGTCAACTGCAACCTTTGCTCTTCGTCCCTCGACCGATCAGGACAGTTGACGCCCTTAAACGGTCGAGCTCAGCAAATTGCGGTCCCTCAACAACTCGATAGATGTAACCCCTCAAAAGGGCCCAAAAATGAAATGTAAAGGACCAGAGCACGTGAAGAGGGCAGTGTCACCGCAGGCGGAATATCAAATAACTCCGAAAAATGTCAAGAGTGGAAAAGAAATACAAAAAGAAAAGGGGTTCAAGCAATCATAAAAAAAGCCTGGCCGTGATCGTGCCTGGCCATGAAATTTACCAAAGGCCTGAAAAGTCAAAATAGGGGCATCTAGGAGGTCCAAAAGGGGTCCGTTTTGTCATAGCTCGCCCTTTTAACGGTTTTGTCGATCCTCCTGTGAGGTTTGTCTCTAAAATTTCTTCACTTTTTCTCCCCCAAGGTTTAGCACGAGATAGCTTCCTAAAGACCGAATATCATTTTAAAATGGTTCGTTTTTCAAAAATCGTCACATGCTCACATGATCACAGGAGTCCACAATGAGTAAAGAGTAATGTCAGTGTTTCTGGTGAACCAATTCCTTAGCCATAATCTCAATGAGCACTCTCGAAGACTTCGGGCTTAAGTCAATGTATGCGCGTCACCAATAGGTGCGACGGCGTTTGATTCTGGGTCAGCATCGCGCGGTTGACCGTTACGGTTCCAAGGTGTTCCATCTTATACCTTCTAAATTGTGAGGAAAGAGACCCGGGTCGGGCAAATCATTTACCTCGAAAACTTTTTTGGGCGAACTTGGTGGTCGGAAGCAGCTGGGAGCCTAAGCATGGCATGACGGTTTTGTCATCAGTATGAGTCTTAGCCGGTCAAGGTTAGTTTGAGGAGTCTAGAGGCCCAAATCAATCTAGATGTGTGCTTAGGATACCTGGGAAGTTGAGTGTGCATTTCCCTTCCTTCATCCAATCAGGCTAAGTTTGGGCAGTCACCAGGTGGTCAGAATCAAAAACATGTTTTCATCCACCACATACCCCATTTGTTAATATCTACCAGCATTTGCATATTTACTTGTCGCATCAGTTTCAATACTCTTCCTTTTGTCTGGTTAGTAGGACACGGCCCCTTGACCTTATGCGAAGGCTAGGGAAAAGGTAGTTGCTCTTTTGGGCAAGGGGCCGAAAACAGATACTACTAACTATTTTCCCCTCATTATTGTGCATACAGGAAAAAGATTCTATATCCAAAAGGTGGACACTTTTGCTGTCGAGTCGAAGCCAAAAGCAGCCGGATTGGCATTCTACTTTGAGAATGGCCATATCTTCCGTGCTGGCTTCGACTCGACAGGGACTTTTGTCCCTCGTTTCCTTGCTGCTTGTCATTAAGATATTGTGGATCATTGATTATTTACGTTGCTAATGTGTGTTTTTGCAGCTGCAGGAAATCTGAAGCAAGTAGGATTGAAGACACAAGAGGCTAATAACTTCGGGCGTATAGACTCTGAGTTCCTCTTTAAAGAAAATAATGAGGAGTCTATATTCCCTAAGTTATTCGATTGGCGAATAAATCCCTCATGTTTGCATTAGGAATTTGTTTTCTAATTTTTTAAACCAGCATGCATTGCATAAGCATCATCCACCATTCCCGCCCTAGGGGCAATGACCATAATTCATCACTCTGCTTAACCCATTGTTGATCTGTGAGTCTGGCAATTGTTCATCTGTTAGCCCTTTGAATTGCAAGACCTCATCCTTTTTCCAATACGTGTGCTTGAGATTCTCTCACTTGGCGATCACATGATGCGGTAGGCCACCGCGCGCCCGTTGTGTCGAGGGCTTTTCAAGTCACACTCCTCCATCTTTCATGCTTGAGATCCCCTTGGGCCAGATCGTTGCATCCTGGTGCACCAAGGCCTCACGGTTCCAGCACCCGAGGGTCCCACGGATTGTGATTCTCTAGTCTGAATTTTGTCCCTCTTCTTAGTCACCCTTGCAATTCGAATAGCTAGCTCTCATGCATTTTCCGCGCTCTCAAACCATCTTTGGACATAGCTCATCCCTTTTCTGGGCCGTCCAAAATCAGGTTCGATTTTCGGAATACCTATTTATCATTTCGTTCCACTCCACTGCAAAACAGGTGTCCCGAAGGGGCATTTGTAGACACCGATTTTGGATCCTCCTTTGGTCATGAACCCCATCCATCATTAGCCCATCATCACCCAAACCCCTCATCTTAACCATCTTAACCCACTAATAACTAGGCCCATTAACCAATCCCGACTCTATCCACCTTTTCGTGGAAGGCCAGCCAGCCCGCCTTCCACCGTCCGTGGAAGGCCAGCCAGTCCGCCTTCCACCAACCTTCGAAGGCTAGCCAGTCCGCCTTCCACCACCCTTCGAAGGCCGGCCAGCCCGCCTTCCACCGTCCGTGGAAGGCCAGCCAATCCGCCTTCCACCAACCTTCGAAGGCCAGCCAGTCCGCCTTCCACCACCCTTCGAAGGCCAACCAGCCCGCCTTCCACCACCCTTCGAAGGCCACCCCTTGCCTTCGACCACCCCTCGAAGGCCAGCCAGTCCGCCTTCCACCACCTTTCGAAGGCCAGCCAGCCCGCCTTCCACCACCCTTCGAAGGCCACCCCTTGCCTTCCACCACCCTTCGAAGGCCAACTGGGCCGCCTTCCACCTCTCCGTGGAAGGCCAGCTATCTGGCCTTCCACGGGATTGGAAGGCATGTTGGCTGGCCGTCCACTCCCCTAACTACCACCTTGACCTCGTCTTCCCCACGATCTCCTCTACTCGCTGCCCTCACCTCCACTACTCCGATCACTCCGCACTCCGGCGGCTGCCGCGCGCACCATCTCCAATCCTTGACCACTTCCCATTGGCTCCAAGATGATTTACGGGGATTTAGACCCCTATTTTCTCCTATTTTTCCTTCACCTATTTAAACCCCCCATGTCCCCTCGAGCGGGGGGCTCAAAAGAGTTTTTTGGTTGGAGAGATTCAGAGGAGGTTGGCAAGTGAGTCTGCTTTAAGGAGTCGAGCGGACAAGGAGTCAGAGAGCTTCAGGAGGAGCCTCAAGAGGAATCCTTCGCACTCCAAATGGGCTTGTCTTCTTAACCCTCTTTTACTTTTTTCCTTTTCACTTCATTGCATTCCCACTTTCCATCCATTCCGTAACATTTCCCTCTCTCACTCTTCTTTCCACTTTCAACACATCACTTCACTTTTCACACACGAGCACCCCCCATCTGTATGCATGCATGTTAGGATAACCTAGCAACCCTTACTCCCCAGAGGTTTTAAACAAAAAAACGGGAGGTGGGTGGCCATTACATATGGTCACCTTCCCTCCCGAAACACCCATCCGGTGCGTCTCCCTCCAATTCTAGTCAATTTTTATATTTTCATGGATAGAGTCTACATATCACAGTTCTAATCGGATTATTTTCTTCTCTTGTCTTGTCTTTTCCTTTCAGGGATCCTTACCACATTTCTGCGTGCAGACTGCCGAGCTCTCCTCCTCTGGGCGGCCGGAGGGAAAGAAGGGAAACCACCGTCTCCCGCTCCCTCAGAACGCGATCACTCTTACAATCCTGCAGAGCACAGGGACCGTAAGGTAATGCTCATGGCGATCACACCTTAATTTCTAACCCTCCTAAATCGCTACAGTGCTAAGATGAACGGAAAAGCCCTCGATCCGAAGCCCGCAGCAGCGGTGGGGGACATTCTAGGCGCCTACAGTTATTGGAAGGGCTCTCTGAGGCTGGCGGTATGTTGGTGCTAGATCTTTGGGAGCAAGGTCCTTATGAAGTGGACCTCCTGGTGTCTGACGCCGTATTGCATGTGACCAGGCTCTCTCCCTCCTCACGTCTTCCGCGCAAGCGACCACTTACTGTTAGGGGAGGCCGCAATAGAGAGAAAGGGAGAGGTGGCAGGCGTGCAAGTAGGTGGGGGAGGGGGAGGTAGTGGTCGGTGACGACCACGACCTACTCGACGGTCCTGCGAACCTCCACCCTAGCGAACCTCATCCACTTCAAGTAGTCGTTCGCAATGTTCGTTTGTATCAGTCGTGCCCGAGTTTGCTTTTGAGGCATTGTCGTACTGAAGGGGTGGCTTGGTGATGGAGCCTTTTTCGAATGCATGTATTTTGGCTTGATTTTGGGAATATAATATGAACTTTGTAGTCTCCATTTTGTGAATGAAGCATACCAGTTTTTGTGTTATGATCACTCTCCTTCTCCCCCCGATCGGGTAGGCGAAACTGGTGCTCACCGGTTGGTTTGGGCTGAGTCAAATGTGTTTGTTCACTGTTGAATGTTGCCTTTTCGCCGTGGCTTGGACCTTTAAGGCACTCGAATGAATTTTATCCCTTCTTTGGGTGAGGAGCCCTTTTTCTGTGGTTCGGACTGACAGAGGTATTCAGACGAGTTTTATCCCTTCTTTGGGTGGGGAGCCCTTTCTCTATGGTTCGGACCGACAGAAGTATTCAAACGAGTTTTATCCCTTCTTTGGGTGGGGAGCCATTTCTCTGTGGTTCGGACCGATAGAGGTATTCAGACGAGTTTTATCCCTTCTTTGGGTGGGAAGCCCTTTCTTTGTGGTTCGGACCGACAGAGGTATTCAGACGAGTTTTATCCCTTCTTTGGGTGGGGAGCCCTTTCTCTATGGTTCGGACCGATAGAGGTATTTAGTTGAAGAATTACGCGACACCTTGGTCAGCTGGTGCTAGATGATTGACAAAAAGTGTGAGGAAAAATAACTATTTATTAACGAATCATAATCGCGTCAACAATTATCTAACTGAAAAAAGGGCGCAGGTGTTCTGCGTTCCACTTATTTTCTATTAGTCAACCGTCCAAGCAAGCAAGCCTGTATGCTCCATTCCTATAACTTTTTTCGATCTTGTATGGGCCTTCCCAGTTGCGTGATAGCTTCCTTCCCGCTTCGAGTGGTCAAGATGCTTGCATGCTTCATAGAACTAAGTCCCCAGGGTGGAAAATTTTCGGTCGCACTTTGGAGTTGTACCATCGTACGACTGTTCACTGGTAGTTGATTGCCTGGACCCGAGCTGCTTCTCTTGCTTCTTCGATGAGGTCCAGGTTCTCTCTTAGCTTCTAGTTGTTAATGGCTTCATCAAGTTCTCCTAACCTGGCGAATAGCAAGCCGATCTCTAGAGGGATCAAAGCATTAGAACCGTAGGCCAGATGGTACGGGGTTTCCCCCGTGGCGGTTCTGCTCGTGGTTTAGAAAGACCACAAGATTTTGGGGAGGGCTTCCAACCAATTCCCATCTTTGAGAAGGTGTGTCTTGATACCCTTCATGATAGTTCTATTGGCGTTTTCCACGAGTCTGTTGGCTTGTGGTTGGGCTATTGAGGAAAACCTATGTCGTATGCTAAAATCCTTACAGCGGTCGACAAACCAATGACTTATGAATTGCCGACCGTTGTTTGTCACCAGCACCTTTGGGATGCCGAACTTGTAAATAACATTATGTATAAAGATTTTCCAAACCTTGTCATCCCTTATATTAGCCATAGGCTGAGCTTTTGGCCATTTGGTGAAGTAGCCGATGGCAACTATCAAAAATTGTCTTTGGTTGGTAGTTTTGGGAAATGGTCCCAGGATGTCGACTCCCCACATGACGAATGGGCAAGGCTTAGCAATACTTTGTAACTCGTTTGTTGGTAGCTTGGGAAGAGGGGCATTGATTTGGAAGTCGAGACACCTTTTGGTGTATTCCGTACAATCTTGTGCAATGGTCGGTCACCAGTATCCGTGGCGAAGGAGGGTGTGTGCTAAAGTGCACGGCCCGACGTAGCTGCCGCATATCCCTTCATGGACCTCTGTAATGGCTTTGGACGCTTCGTTTGGATCTAGGCAACGAATGAGGGGATTGATCTTCGATAGAGACTGTCTCCGATCATTGCGAACTTGGGTGCTTGGTATTTGATCCTTCTTGCATCGGTTTGGTTCATGGGTAGACGGCCACTTTCGAGGTATTCAACTATGTGAGTCATCCACGTATCTTCTCGGCCCACTTGGGATACCTCCACAGAGTCAGAAGGGTGAATGGCGGGCTTCAGTAGTTCTTCGACAAAGATTGATCGCCCGATCATTTGGGAAGAGGAGGCCAGCCTGGCCAACTCATATGCTCTCCGGTTTTTCTCCCTTGGTATATCAAGGGTCTCAAATCCTTCGAGTGTCAAGATCATTCGAAAAACCATGTCCTTATACTTCTTCATAGAAGACTCCTTGGCTTCGTACTCCCCTTTGACTTGCTTAACTAGTAGTAGGAAATCTGAGTAAGCCTGATTTTGGGTTGCTCCCAATCGTTTATCCATTCGAATCCCTGAGATAAGGGCTTCATATTCCACCTCATTATTTGTGTCTGGGAATCGAAATTTCAATGAGAATTGGAGGCCATCTGCTTCCTAAGAACCATGAGGGACCAAGATCAGGCCGGCCCCACAACCTTTGGCTCGGGCCGATCCGTCTGTAAAAACTTGCTATGTGGGCCCTTCACCGAGTTCGCCGCTCAATTCTTCCGCCGGGAGTGTGTACTTGGCAACAAAGTTGGCAAGAGCTTGCGCCTTGATAGCCGTCCGGGGTTGATAAGTGATTTCGAACTCTGATAATTTGATCGCCCATTTAATCATTCAGTCGGAAGCATCCGGTCGTTGCAATAGTTGCCGAAGCGGCCTTTCAGTGATGACCTATATTGGGTGAGCCTGGAAGCAAGAGCGTAGCTTCCTTGTGGCCGTCACCAAGGCAAGGGCCATTTTTTCCATCTCTTGATATCAAGCTTCAAGCCCTTGGAGGACCCGGTTGACATAGTAGACAGGCCTTTGTGTTCCTCTGTCTTCCCTGATAAGAATAGAGCTAACTGTGAAGGGGTTTACAGATAGGTAGATCAGTAGTTGTTCACCTGTGAGTGGCTTGAAACGTACTGGGAGTTGTCTTAGATACTCCTTGAGCTCTTCGAATGCCGTTTGGCACTCCGGTGACCAAGCGATGCGGCCTTGCTTGTCTAGCGGGTTCTCCTTCACCCTCGGTAGTTTGAAAAAGGGGAAGCAGCGCTCAGCTACCCTTGAGAGGAACCTGCTTAGTGCCGCCAGCCTTACTGTTAGCCTCTGGACGTCATTGAGTCGGGTCGGAGGATGCATAGAGAGGATAGGCCGATATTTTGTCGGGGTTGGCCTCAATCCCTCGTTGGGTCACCATGAAGCCTAGGAACTTCCCTGCTGTGACCCAATAGGCATACTTGGCGGGGTTCAATTTTATACAATATCTTCTTAGGGTGTCAAAGGTTTCTGCAAGGTCTTCCAGGTGATTGGTAGCTTTAGTGGATTTCACCAGCATGTCGTCCACATATGCCTCTATGTTCCGACCGATTAGTCGATTGAACATTCGGTTTACCAACCTCTGGTAGGTCGCGCCAACATTCTTTAATCTTAATGGCATTCAGGTATAGCAATATAATCCTGCCTTTGTGACGAAGGCAATATGCTCTTCGTCAGGCTTGTTCATCTGTATTTGGTGATACCTTGAGAAAGCGTCGAGAAAGCTCAGACGCTCGTGACTAGCAGTGGCATCGATCAGTTGATCTATGTTTGGCAAGTGAAAGTAATCTTTGAGAGTGGCTTTATTAAGGTCGGTAAAGTCGACGCACATGCGCCACTTCCCGTTAGCCTTCTTCACCAATACAACTTTGGCGACCTAGATGAGGTATTGAATATGTCTGATCACGCCTATTTCTAGGAGCAGGTTGACTTGCTCCTTCACAATCTCTTGTCGATCGGTAGCAAGCTGCCTCTTCCTCTGTTGTACAGGAGAATGGCCCGTATTCAAATTCAGGGAGTGTACAGCAACCTCCGGGGGGACCCCTGGCAGAGGAGTATCTTCCCAAGTGAAAACATCTAAGTTCCCTCATAGGAACTTTTGATATTGTAGCCTCTGCTGCTTGGGTAGGGAGGCCCCCACCTTGAGCTCTTGGTCTATAGCCGGACCCACCTTGATGGTGACTAGTTCTTCTGAGGGTTGCACATTTCTCGCCGGATCTTCCGTTACCTCTCTGACAATCATCACTGGCTTCTTGAGTTGAGCATTGGTAGAAGCCAAGTAAGTTTGTCTGAAGGTGCTTTGATTCTCTCGCTCTTCATCGACCCCGCCAGGTGTCGGAAATTTGAGTTTTTTATGTAAGGACGAAGGAACGGTGAGAAATTTACCCAAAGACTCCCTCCCTAAGATTTTGTTGTACGCTGAAGGCACGTCGACCACTATGAACTCGATCTCCCGACTTATGGCTGCTAGTAGTGTCCCCAGTGTCAAGGGAAAAGTGATCACGCCTTCCGCCATAACGGGTTGGTCGTTGAAGCCGTATATTGGAGTCCAGATCCTCCTCAGCCCCTTCATGTCCGGATCTATTTGCTTAAAACAATCAAGGAAGATAATATCGAGAGAGATACTATTATCGACAAACACTCTCTTTACTTTGAAGTCTGTGATCTTTGGTTCTATCACCAGGGCATCATTGTGGAGTAGCACCAGTCCCTCTAGATCGGCCTCTGTGAAAGTGATTGGCTCCCGAGTTAATGGCCAATGGGAGGTTGAGGCTACCTCCCGAGCTGCCCTATGGGTCTCAGAGGTGTACCTCCATCTTCTTTTGTTTCTATCTCCGCCGTCAGCCGACCCTCGAATGGTCGTTCGGTCTCGAATGGTTGGGCGCACTCGGCTACAGGGGGAGTTTGGTCACGACGTGGTTGGTTGGACTCCAGGTTGGCAACATACCTCTTCAAATGACTTCTTTTTATGAGATTTTCAATTTCTCTCTTGAGATCATAATATTCTGAGGTATAGTGCCCATATTCACAATAGTAAGCACAAAATTTCCTGGACTGCTTCGCCTCTAGGGTAGGCTTGATTTTCTTTGGCCATCTGAGGTAGCCTTCATCCTTGATTTCTTGGAAAATTCGGTCGATCGGCATGTTGAAGGCGGTGTAATTTTCTTCTCTTCGGAACCTGGGGCGTTCCTGCCGATCATCTCGATTGTTGCACTGTGGACCCATCGAGGGTTGGTCTTCGGCGCTCTGATCGAACCTCTTTCGAACCCTAGCCGGCTCCCGACTTCTGTTGCCTCAACCCCCATTGGACTCGGTCAGTCGCTGGGCAGGGTATGCTCATAAGAGCTCTTCACTATTAATGCACTGATTCACTCTCCATACCAGGTCGGGTAGATCTCTGGGTAACTGCTTGCTCAGCTCGAAGCGAACTTGTTGATCATGAATTCCGGAAACAAAGTATTGCGCGGCATTCGGTACATCTAGGTTGGGAATCTTCAAGACAGCCTAGTGAAAATGGGTCCAGAGCTTGCGCAGGGTCTCGTCCCTCCCTTGCCTCATGGAAGACAATGTTGCTGTTGTGGCCGGCGTGCGTCGACTTGCCGCGAAGTTGCTTCTAAAGGCTCTTCTTAGCTCATAAAAGGTACTAATTGAGTCGCCGGGCAAGTCCTTCCAGGGTTGTGCGGAAGGCGCGACATCGAATGGCGTCGATTGCATCTAGCAAGTCGAAAGTGCTCTCGAAAGACTGCAAATGGTCATCAGGATCGTGATTGCCATCATACCTTTATAGTGATGGCACCCTAAAGCGGTGTGGTAGTGGCGCCTGTAGCACACGTCGAGTGAAGCACGATCGGACGCCGTCTCTATCGTCGATTATGACGTCCCAGTCATGCCGGAGTAGCTGCTCCACCCATTCCTCCAACCTTCTCACGCAGTCATTGCTGGGGTGTTGCCTAGAGTAATGGCGACCCCCTTGAGGGCCTCTCCAGTCTCAGGAAGTAGAGGTCCTCGAGGATCGATCCAAGGAATACCCTTCCCGTTCGCAACGGGTGTGATGCCTCGGAGACGTTGAGGTAGAACTATTGGAAGAGGCAGAAGATCGACCGCATTGCTACCTGTCTTTTTTTTATCGCCGCCGAGACCTTCCTCGACTCATTTGTCGGGTCAGCTGATGGTTCTCGGGCCCTTGATCTTGGGGACCCTAGGGTCCCAATGAAATCTGAGAACCCGGAGGGCTACTGGTTGAAGACCTTGTTGTGGATTGGTCGGCTCGAGGCCGCCTGCCTGATGGCCTTCCACCCGATCAAATCTTTCTTCTAGACGCCACAACAATGCTATTACAGTTGGGAGTTCCTCCTACGGGAGGTCCACCGGCGGAGCCGGATGCCTTATCGCCTCAGGACCTCCGTCAGGGGCCATGGGCGTGTTGACTTGTGGAACTGGAGCTTGGGTTGGTGGGGGGATAGCGAGGGGCGCTGTTGGAGGGTGAATGAGTTGAACGTCGGCCAGTGGGGTAGGAAGATCAACCGGAACACCACGTTGTGAGCGGTTGATGTTTCTCCTTGCCATGACCTTTCGTTTGTTTCCTATAGATAGCGCTAAAAATGTTGGGTCACAAACTCGTTCGATCTTGATTGCACGACCAGGATCTTCCTCCACCATCGAAGCCTTTGCTTCACCTCCTGCAAGATAGACACTAGGTCAGAAGAGACCCCGGTTCTAATCCCCGGGAGCCCCCTCCGATGCCTAAGTCAGGATGGAATATGGCTAATAGTCGTAAGGGATTTAGGGATTGTTCTCACTGTACCTTCTGAGGTTACCAGAAGGCCCTTCTTATAGGAAAGGTTGGAGAGTCCGACGTCCAGGCGTAATGGGATAAGTCCAATCCTAATCTCATAGGCCCTCTTATGTCCAAAGGCCCAAGGGCCGACCCATAACATTTTCTCGTCCTCAGGCGGGTCTCGCGCATTAATTGCATAATCGTCCAGTTAAGGTAGGTCCGCATGATCTGCTCCTCTCAATCACGAGGAGATCCCTCCTTGTCCAATATCCTACGATCCCCTCGATCAAAGGGACTGGATCACGGGCCAATTAACTCACGAGACATAACGGCCCCTACGGTGCCCCTAGAGTGAGAGACTATATAATCCCCCAACCTTCTCCGGTCACAGGTATGCAATACACAATCCAAAAAATCCTTAAAGAGTCCATCCTCTTCGGAAACCTAACTTAGGTCTTGTAGGGTTCTGCTCCCCAAGAGATGGGGGCTCCCCTGACGCCTCTTCTTTGTCCCACAGGTCCTACCATGAGCGTTTCTAATTATACAAATCTTATCGAGTAGTTGGAAGCATCGAACGGATGGTCTCCATTGTCCGACCAATTTCCGACTGCTACAGTAAGTACCTGTGAGCGAAATAGGAAATGTCGAGTTGTCAATAAGGGGATTAGTTATACGATGATCGTAAAATTAGTAAGGATAGTGCATGTATACGGATGACGGTGATAACGTCAGGACCGTCCTCCATGGCCGAGGAACAGAAAAAAAGGGGTAAGAAAAGAAGGACGAACCATATATAATCCATAACAGTTGATTAAAATAACGAAAAGGAGCGAACACTCGTCAAAAGTTTTCAAAGTGTGAAAGCGTCAATTGTTTTGAAGGGGATTATGTGATGAGTAATGCATGCTGCAGCGGCGTGGGCGGCCATCTGATTATGAAGATCGGATGGTATATTTTATAAAAAATTTTGCTAAACTCTATGTTTTGAATCTGGTACTATTTTTTGTCTCATGATAGTTAAAATGAAAAAAGGAATCATATTTTCATTAATTTGTTTTTATGATCTGATGGCTGCCACTCCATCATGTCCACCAAATACTCTTACGAGAAATTTAATGACATATTTGAATTCAAATTCTTGCTTATTCACTGTTGATGAAATTAACCTATCATGACTTATTAGGATCAGGTAAGCATGAAAGCCATGTGTTATGGCGCTTAAATAAAAGATTTTCTATTTTTATGGATATTACAATCTTCTAATATTATATATTAGCCCTGCAAATTTAATATTTATATTACATTTATCACAACTTTTAAATATTAAAAATAGCAATAGTAAAATCAAATATTCATAGAACATTCCTCTTATTTAAATATTTCTAAAAAATAGCAATAGTAAAATCAAATATTCATACAACCTTCCTCTTATGTACAATATTTATATTAGAATATATTAAAAACGTTTTAAAAGTATTCCATGAATTTTCTTTTAATTTGACAGTTGCTAATCCGGAGGCCCTCGAGAGGGTTGAAAGATTGTAAGGTTTAAAGTAAGTATACAAATTATAAGAAGTAACACAGAATATTGAAAGACTATAAGGACCCGAAAATCCAAAAAATTTTAAATATGCTGCTCTGGACCATAAGCTAGAACTGTGTGATAATCCTGTACAACGCTATGGTTGTTTTAGTACTGAAAGATGCGTATGCTTTTTAATATTAATTTATTTTGTCTGCATTATCAATATAGATCCCGGTATTCCAACAGCGCATTAGTTTATTAGTTATGTTGTATTATAAAGAGATAATTAATATTAAAACAAATTGGGCACGTATCCCAGCACGCAATGGATGTAAAGTTTCCAGCTAACGATGCCGACCCACCTATAATGTCGGAATCTACTTTCATAAATGAGTGCAAACGATGAAAGGATTATGTAATGTTTTGCACAAAAAGTATAGTTTATCTAAATCCACATTTAAATTAACGATCATAGAAATGGTAAAGAATATGAGCTACTTTTTTGCATGATTATTGTTGATCGATTCTGACATAATTAAATTGTGTCTTAGTCATAATAAGGCATAATGGCATTTCCAATATGTTAATATTTACGTTTCAATCACACAATTTTAATCACATCATGATTCCATGAACCTATGGCTGGTCTCTCATATCCATTCACTTGAAATATATTAGAGTGTTCAGTCATTTGTTCTTTTCTGAAGACCAGATTCTTACAGATCCCGGTAACAGACGTGAAAGGGCTCGATTTAGTATGGCCCATTTACTGAGTAGATTGGCCCGTTAAGAAGTGCCTAGGCCTCCTATCAAGGGCCGGTCGGTCCTTCCGGTCCATGTGAATATGTTCCCGCGGAAGACTTTTGAATCCGAGACAAACCTCGATGTCCTGTGGACGTAGGGGTGACTTTCCACCAAAGCAATTTTATAATTTGTTTGCATTGAAAATTTTGAGGATGAAATTTATTTAAGGGGCAGGGGATGTAATAGTCGGTATTTTTATAAATAGAAATAATAATAATAATTAAAGAGATAAATAAAGTGTAATATAGTTATTTGAATATGCCCATTAACTTAATCTCATAGGTAGTTTAGCTCATTAAATTGAAGGAATTTTTTGGGTTCGGATACTTAAGATAGTAGGCCAATATTTTAATGATAAATTTTAGTATATAATTCGGAGTTTGGTGTGATTGGTACCATTAGAAAGAATCCAAAAAGTTATACAATTTTGTAAAAGATCATTTTTGCAGATTCATTCGTTTAGTAGGTTAAAAATTGAATATTTAATTAAGAAACATAGAGTTACGAAAGAGGAGTCTGATTTGGAGTAGGATTCTCTCTAATTTGTAGAATGACAATTTAATTTGATCCAAAAGTGGTCTGTAGAAGTTGTATAGAATTAGATTATAGTATTTATTCTATATATAAGTGTTTAGAGGCGTGATTAAACCATAGGAGCCACTGCACTTCATGAAAGGTGGGTTTTCATGTGTTCTTGGTGATAGAGAAAGATTTGATTTGTTCTTGAAGGGTATTCGTGTTTAATATTTTCTTTGCACTTCTAGGAGCTATGGAGGTCACGGGAGATCCTCTGGAGGGTTGGGTTCATGGAGGAGTTTGAGTTCTTGGGTGGATTTCGTGTTTGACGAATAGGTAGGTGATGATTTCTTAAAGTATGGATAAAATTGTATTAATATAAAAAATAATATTTTGATTTCAACAGTGGTCAAAAGAAAAGACTGATAACATGTTATTTACATTTGTGATCTAAAACGTAAGAATATTTTATGTTCTGTCTAAGAATCTCTATGGATGGCGGTGTCATCCGCCGTCTACATACTCTAAATCGCAATTAGGACTACCATGCTTCTGAATGGCAGCCATGCTTGCTGTCTGGCTATTGAATGGTAGGAAACTATGCGGTCCAGTTTCTTTTCCTGATTATGTTAATTTTAAAAATCTGCACAAATTTTAAATGATCATATCCTAGTTATCTGTAATTCAAATGAACAAATGACTCAAGTTTTAAACTCACTATTTGAACTTTAAAAGCACTTATTTGATCTTTGAATTTAGTAAAAATTTGCAAGCACTTTATGTACAGCCTGACTATCATATTTTATTAGTTTGGTAAATTTTTGCATCTGTTTACTAATATTCAATTTAATGAATTTTCAGTCCTAAAAATACATATAACGTCTTGGAATCAATTTTAGATTAAATTGCATACTACAATATTTTGTTGCTTTCAAAATGTCTTGTTTTAATGAAAATTATATTATTGTTACATATATATATCATTGGCTATATGATTAATGTTAACTTCAGATTATGATGAATTATAATCTCTGTAAGATATGTACTATCTAATTTAATATGTGTGATATGGACAATGTCATCTCAATGGTATTATATAGCCTGATTCCAATGTAAGCGTCATTATTGGATATGGTATTATACCTAAGGGAAATAGGCAAAATCTATGAAATATACTTCAGTTAGGTGTAGTGGTAGGATATGCATGATCTCCGGTTTTGCGGTAGCCAAGACTTGCTACTATTACCTAAGTACAAAGTATATGTATATAGTAACCCCTTATGTTGCGGCTAGGATGCTTGCCCGACTAAGATATGGAATTGTAATAATTTGCTATATATGTGAATCATTTGAATTTCTCTTAAGACATTATAAATCTATTTTATGATGTGAAATTTTCAGATATCCAAATTTTAAAATATTTAATTTGAGTACATGCTACTAGTTATATTTTGAGCCAAGTGTTATATATATGTATATGTTTAGCCTGTGGAGGAGATGATGCCCATTGAGTTTTGTTCTCTATAAGTTTGTTGAATAATTTTTCAAGAGATGTAGTCAAAGAGTTAGATTTTGATTCTGATCACAACGAGTAGGTGTGCTTGGAGTCCATCGGATTCGAGGCTAGTTGTGAAGTTATGAGTCTTTTCATTTTAGTACATTGATCTAAGATGAGTATTTGAGTCTATTATGTAATTTGTGAGATCCTAAGGAGTTAAAAGAGGTTGATTATATTATTCATAGATAGTTATTTATTTTGAGACTTTTTGTGCATTGTGTCAGCTTATTATTATTTGACATTTACAATGGATGGCTATTTGTTTTGTGTTGTAGACTCTTATTCACTCAATTCCGTTATGTGTTTGCTATGTTCGTAACTATACCGTTTCCAAATTTCGATGTATGACTAGACATGGGGTTCAGGGTGTTACAGAGGACACCTAGCAACCTTGTCTCTCAAGTAATCATTAACTTGCTACCTCAACACGCCACCTTATCCCTTGTAAATCAACCCATAGGACACGTCAGTACCTTATCCTCTAAGTAATGATTAAAATAGACACCTCGTCAAGGCACCTCAGTAGACACTTGTTAGCCTCTAATTTGGTACTAAAGCTAAATAAGGTACGATAGCTCCTTTTCTCCACCGACTCTAGAGAGAGAGAGAGAGAGTGAGAGAGAGAGATGAGGAGGTGGAGAAGAAGAATAGAGCATGTTCCAAGGGAATTTATCTTTTGTCCAAGGAGTGGCCGAAGATAGAGGAGGAGATACAGTTTGCGGGTCAAGGGTGGATTAAGTAGGTCCTGTTAACTGTGAAAGGTGTACTCATAAAAGATAGGCAGATGATTATGCTAAGCATGATTTAGCTTGCAGATCTATACTTTTCCTTTACTTTAAGACTTTTAAAAATTAATATAATTCATTAGAAAATCCAAATTATTTTTGGCTAGCTCTCGGTTGCGAATCTCTATCGATACATGATTCCCTTTTAGTTTTGATTTCAAAATCCCTTTCAGATATCTTGATTTCATGATAACTTCTGATTTGTGGAATCTCTTCTAGATATCCAATTTTGTGTTAGCATCTAATTTTAGAATCCTTTACAGATGTATAATTTCATTTGCTTGATTTGCAAAATCTTTAATCAACCTTCATAAAAATACTTTGATCTCTTTGCTATAGATTTCACATAATTTGCACATCTAATGATGATGGATACTAATACACCACTTTACATGACTTTATATGATTAAAGAAAGATGAATTAGTTTGACTATGTTCTATTGTATTATAATTTTAGCCTATTTTCTTGAAATATGATCTATTACTCGAAATATGTTGAACATCATTTGAATTTCATAAATTGATTATACTCTCATCTAAGGTGCTCCAGAAGGTTCTAAGCAGACCTTGCAGACCAAGAATCCCAATTCTGTAGGATCTTCCAAGATTAAGAAAGCTAAACAAGGGAAGGGCTGATTTGTTTAGAGAAGCAAGTCTTGTATAGCTTTCCATAATATGTTTCCCTTTGTACTCACTTTTTTAATGTATATAAAGAGTACAAGAAAGGGCTTGGCTACCTCAAGTAGAGCACCCTAATTTCACGTCCTCTGTCTTGCTTCCTATTCTCCTTGTTCGTGCTTGTCTCTTTATGCTATCAAAGCATAAAGGCTTATTAGTTGACATCATCCAGCATCATCTCACTATGAGGAGCTCAAACGTCTCCTCTGCCTCTTCCATTTTGATGGAAACCTTGTCTTCCCACTCCAACCCCACTACTCCCTCTCGTTCCTTCTCCATCCAAAGGCCAAGTCATGTCGTTGCATCATACGAAGCTCACATGTGACAACTACTTGGGATGGAAGCTTCAAGTGGAAGCCAGCCTTCAGTCTCAAGGCTACATTGGCATCATCGATGGCATTGAGCCATGTCCTCCTGTAACCATTCCCAACAAGAAGGACCTGCTTGTCATCAATCCCACGTGCAAAGCTTAGATGAGAAAAGACTAGCTGGTCCTCAACATCTTGCTTTCCTCCGTGACTGAACCGCTTCTTTCCTGCATGGTTGGCTGCAAAAATGTCCAAAGTTGCATGGGATGCCCTCAGCAAGGAGTTTGCATCCCACTTGCATGTTGAAGTTGAGGATTGAGCTCCAGAAAGTTCGCCATGACATTAGATTGGTGTCTGACTGCATCCAAGACATCAAGACGATCACTGACAACCTAGCGGTCATTGGCCGTCCTATCCCTGAATACAACCTGGTCGTGCAGGTCCTCTCTGGCCTCGGCTCCCCATATGAGTTGTTCATCCCTGCTATCACTACACACATGGATGCCATCTCCCTTGAAGACGTCCATGGCATGATCCTTGCACACAAGAGCTTTCTCCAACATCAGAAAATGTTCTCCACAGTGTCCTTGTTCCCCTCTATTGACATGGAAACCTGAGGATGGACCGACTCCACCGTGGGGTGGTCGCTTTGTTGGTCAAGTTGCGGCCATGGAAAGCACCATGGTCGTTGTTGATGCCATACTTGTCTTGGAGACGGCCATTAGGGACATGAGTGCCCCCATTGCTTCAACCAAACCTTCCTCAGTGGTTTGTTGTCTATACAAATGCCGCCGCAATCCCGCTCACCCAGCTTCCCCTCATGGTCTCCTGCAATCGGTAGTGTGGCCACCATCGCCTACCATGTCTCTGCTCCATCACCGTTGGCTCCTTCAGTGCCTGCACATGTCTCTCTCCTAGGTGGTACTCTAATTCTAGTGCAATTCATCACGTGACCCCAGATTACATGCAACTCTTTAATACCACCTTGTATTCAAACACGATGCAAACTTGGGATGGTACATGTACATGTATTCTTAACTTAGGAAACACAGTGCTTCCCACTCCTTCTCATCCTCTCCACTTGAAAAATGTCTTACATGTTCCCAGTATAAAAAAAATTATATTTGTTCATCAATTCACAAAAGATAATAATGCTCTCTTTGAGTTTATCCCTTTCGATTGTGTTGTGAAGGATCGGTAGTTAGGGAGGATTTTGCTTCACGCAAGCTAAAAAATGGCCTCTACTAGTTCCTACCTCCAAGGATGTTACCCATCCTACTACTTTTCATGGTGAATGTGCCTCTTAGTCTTCATGGCATGCATGCGTTGGACATCCTACCTGGAAGACAGTTCTATGTATTTTGTCTACCTTCGGTCTTCCTACTTTTCGAAGTCTTAATTTCTTTATTTGTTTAGTGTGCATTCAGGCCAAGAGTCATAAACTCCCATTTGAGTTGTCATCTTTTGTGTCACTACGCCTCAATTTGATATTTTCTGATGTTTGAGGTAGACATGAGAAGTACATTTAATATCTAATACCCAAGATGTAGAATAACTAACAGACAAGTTAATATATATCATATTGATACCTAAAGTTTATGGTTGCTTCACCTGTCCTTGAACTTTGTCCTTGAGGTACTCCTTATAGTTCCTCTTCTAGTGGCCCTTCTACTTGTAGTAGAAGCAGTCACCATTTTCTACTCATTTGCCTTTATCCTTCTTTGGCACAGGTTTTAGCTTGTTCTGCTTCTTACTATTGTCATTCTTAAAAGTAGTTGTTGCCTTCCTCTTCTTATTAGTGTTACCAATAAAGAAGACATTGGGCTTATCCTTTACAAGGTTGATCTCTACAGTATTTAGTAAATTAAGAAGCTTAGCCAAAGATTCATGTATTTTGTTCATGTTGAAGTTAACAATGAATAGTAGATATGGTGCAAGGAGTGAGGTAAGGACGAGGTTAGTATGCATCACTTTGGGTAAAGGAACCCTATAGCTTCCAACCTCTCAATCCACTTAATCATCTTCAACACATGGATATGCACTAAAGATCCCTCTGCCTTCTGATCTTAAACAAGGAATTGGATATCTCATATCTCTCACCCTTGTTTACTACTCAAATAGCTCCTGCAAATAGAGCTAGAAGGCCTTTGTACCCATGTTCTCATGCTGTCTCTGCAACTCATTGCTCACAGAGGCAAGCATATAATATTGTGCCATAGTGGAGTCCTCCTTCCATTTCTCATATACGATTATCTCTGCTTCAGGGGCATTTAATGCCGGCTTAGCAGGCAGATCATCTTCCAGGAGGTAGGCAATATGTTCAGACCTGAGGACAATCTTTAGGTTTCTGAGCGAATCCGAATAGTTCGGACCTGTCAAACGATTGGCATCAAGTATGCCACGGAGTGGGTTACTCGACGATGTTCTTGCCTACAAGTGATAAATAAAATTTAATTAGTAAATATTCAATTATTAAATTTTAAAACAAGATATAGACTTTTAATCATGTTTTACTCCCACTAATTTTTGACGGACTATATAATAATATCATTAGTAGCATGTAATCAAGTTACATATTTCAAAATTCATATTTATGAAAATTTCACATCGTAAAATAGATTTATAATATCTTAAAATAAATTTAAATGATTCACATATATGTGTCAAATTATCACAATTTTATATCTTAATCATACAAGCATCCTAACTACAACATAAGGGGCTACACATGTATATACCGAGTACCTAGGCAATTGTACTAAGTCTTGGCTTCCGCGCGCGGAACTGGAGATCATTCATATCCCACTACTACGCCATACTGAAGTAGGTTTCATGGATTTTATTCATTGGCTTTAGGTCACACAATTCCCTATCCAACGAGGACGTGTACATTGGAATCGAGCCACATAATCTTCTTAAGATGGCAATGTTCATATCACACATATTAAATTAGATGGAACATATCTTATAGAAATTAGAATTCTTTATAATCTAAAATTTTGACATTAATCATATAACCAATGATATTCATATGCAAATATAATACATTTTTTATTAAAACAAGGCATTGTAAAGTAAAATTATGTTCTTCTATTCAATTTGATGTAAAACTGGCTTCAACGTATTATAAATATATGAAAAACATTTTTGACAATTTTTCATAATTTTTAACAAATACAATATAATTTTCGCATGTCAAAATCTATTTTTAGTACTAAACGTTTATTAAATAATACCAACAAAAGCAAATGAAATAAACAAACTTGGCATACATAATAGAGATACCGTATTAAAAATGTTAGTTTTGTTAAGATTCAAGTTCATATGATACAAATTTAGATATTTATAAAATGCTCAAATTTAGTCACTTATAGGAGTTCTAAATTAATTATTGAAATAAATATCAAATAAATTTCAAGAATTATAAATTTTTTCAAACAAGGTAAAATCATCTTGATAAAGCTCTGGTCAAACATTTCAGGTTAATTAGAGTTAAAACGAGTGAGAGCGGACATCAGGAAGTTCAGTGGGAAAATTAGGTTCTGAGTCGGGGCACTGTAAATACCAGTTAACCGACCCAGTTGTACCGGTCGACCAAATCCGCCTATAATAGGTTAAAACATGTTTTTTTCAAGGATTTATGATTTCATCCTCAAATCTAATAGTTTTTAATCAAACTTAATGATATTTTCAACATATTTTAGACATTGAAACATTGAAAACAAACTAAGCTTTTCATATAATACAAAATATCTATACTTTACAGAATCATCACCTACCACTTACGTAAGAAACCGCAAAAATTGATATCCGTCAAGAGATCTCATCTTCTAGAAAGAAGCACTACTTTCTAGCCTTTCTCCTCAACCTCCAATGCTCCTAGAAGGTAAATGAATCATGAAATTATAAGCTATCCTCAATAACAACATTCATCTTCTTCTCTTTGTTCAAGAATATGAGCAAAAACCAACATTTCACAATGTAGAACGATGGGTAGGCTTAACCATGCCCCCAATCTCATATTTATAGAATTAACACTCATCTTCTAACTCCAAAAAATCTTTACAAACCACCTATGGATCAGATTAATCCTCCTTTCCATGAATTAGAGACAATCCAACTCCAAATCGGACTCCTCTCCCACAACTCTTCCCTCTTGAACTGAACTTTTATTTTTTCTGCCTAGAAAACGAACGAATCAGTAAAAATGGTCTTCTACAATGAGTGCTTTCCAATGGTATGAACTGCGTCACACTCCAAGTTAATGCTAATAGTTATCACCAAAATACTAACATGCTATCCTAGGAACTCGAATCCAAAAAATTCCTTCCTCGAAATTTACAATGCAAGCAAAGTATAAAATCACTTACCAAACAGTGTTGGATATCTCTTCTTCATCTTATTCCATCTCTCACGTTGCTTCTTCTATATGATAATACCTCTAAAGAACCTTGACTATAGGAATCATCTTAGTCCTCAATACTTGCTTCTTAATCTCAAGAATACGAACAAGCTTCTCTTAATATGACAGATCCCGTTGAACTTTCAATGGCTCATAATCCAATACATGGGATGAATAAGTAACATACTTCCTCAACATAAAAACATGAAATACCAGATTAACACCTGACAGATCCGGTGGCAAAGCAAGCTTATAAGCAACTTGTCCAAAGCGCTCCAAAATCTCAAATGGACCAACATATCTTGGACTCAACTTTCCTTTCCTGCCAAATCTCATGACTCCCTTAGTCAATGAAACTTTCAAGAAAACCTGATCTTCTACTTCAAACACCAATTTTCTTTGTTTACGATCAGCATAGCTCGTCTGTCAACTCTAAACTTTCAAAAGTCATTTCCTGATTATATTAACCTTATATGAGTAATCATGCACAAGTTGTGGTCCAATCAACCTTTTTTCTTCAACTTCTTATAACACAAAGGTGATCGGTATGGTCTACCATACAGTGCCATACCAATACTAGCATGATAATTGTTCTTATAAGCAAATTCAATCAGCTTCAAATAATCATCCCAATTACTATTCCACTCAATGCTTCAAGCTCTTAGCATATCCTCAAGTGTCTGAATCGTTCTCTCCGATTGTCTATCCATCTCCAAGTGAAAAGTTGAACTAAATTTCAATTGAGTATGCAAAGCTTCCTAAAGACTCTTCCTGAACCTCACTGTAAAACGAGCATCGCGATATGAGACAATAGATATTGGAACTCCACGCAACCTCACAATCTCCTCAATGTACATCCGAATCAACTCCTCCAAAGAAGTCTTCTTATGTATAATTGGAAAATAAGTAGACTTAGTCAATTTATTCATAATCACCCAAATAGAATTGTACTTCTTCCTGATCAATGGCAATCCTATCACAAAGTCCATAGCAATGTGTTCCCATTTTCATTCAGGAATATCCATAGCCTGCGTCGGTCCACCTGGCCTTTGATGTTCAACCTTCATCTATTGACAAGTAAAACATTTAGAAACAAATTCTATAATATCTTTCTTCATGCTAGACCACCAAAAAATTATCTTCAGATTCTTATTCTTAGTACTCCCTAGGTGAATAGAAAACTGGGATTTGTGAGCCTCGTTCAACAATTCCCTTTTCAACTCCTCATCTTGTGGAACACATAATCTGCCTCGAAATCTGATAACTGCATCATTACTCTAAAAAATATCGGCCTTAACAATCAATTCTTGCATCTTAGGATCTTACTTCTGAACTTCCATAACTCTTTGTACAATCATAGGTCTTGTAGCTAATTGAGCTAGAATACAACGCTCACCTTTATCTTCTTGTTTACAATCAATAACATCCTCAAGCATCTTCCACTCTCTATGCAAAGACAATACCATAAGTTTTCTTAAGGCATAACCAACCACATTGGCCTTATTAGGATAATAATTCAGTGTAAACTCATAATCGTTCAGAAATTCAACCCATGTTTTCTACCTCAAATTAAGCTCTTTCTGAGAGAAAAAATATTTTAGGCTTTGATGATTAGTAAAGATCTCAAACTATAATCCATAAAGATAGTGCCTCTAAATCCTCAAAGCATAAATAATAGCATCTAATTCCAAATCATGTACTGAATAATTCTTCTTATGATCCTTCAACTAGCGTGAAGTGTAAGCCACAACCTTTCCATTATGCATCAACATATAATCCAAACCTTTCTACGAAGTATCTATATAAACAACAAAACCATTTGACCCACTTGACAAAGTCAAAACTAGGGTAGTGGTAAGTCTTGTCTTCAACTCTTGGAAACGCTACTCTCACTCCTTAGACTAGATGAACTTAAGACTCTTCTTAATAAGTTCGGTCATTGAAGCAGCAATAGATGAAAATCCCTCGATGAAACACCTATAGTAGCCTCCTAAACCCAAAAACTTCAAATCTCTGAAGCATTCTTAGGCGTCTCGCAAGAAAGCATGGCCTCAACCTTAGTCGGATCCACAGATACACCATCTTTGGAAATTACATGACAATAAAATAAACTCGCTCCAGCCAGAACTTACACTTACTACACTTAGCATGCAACTGATTATGCCTCAACAGCTCCAAAACAATCCGTAAATGCTCCCTATGTGCCTCAATACTAGGAGAGTAAATCAGCACATAGTCAATGAATACCATTACAAACTAATCCAAATACGACTTAAACACCCTATTCATCATATTCATAAAAGCAGTAGGGATATTTGTTAGTCTAAAAGGCATAACCAAAAACTCATTATGTCTATAGCTAGTAAGACAAATAGTCTTAAGTGTGTCCTCATCCTTGATCAACAAATGATGATACCTTACCCGAAAATCAATCTTGGGAAAGACCTTGGCCAACAACAATTTATCAAACAAATCATTAATCATGGGCAAACGGTATCTATTCTTGATAGTCACTTGAATAAGCTGATGATAATTGATACATAGCCTCATCCAACTATCCTTCTTGCACATAAAGAGCACTAGGGATCCCTAAGGTGACACATTGGGCTGAATGAAATTCCTATCGAGAAACTCTTGCAACTGCATCTTCAATTCTACCAAATCTGGTGGAGCCATACGATACAAAGCCTTAGAAATCAGAGATGTCCTTTGCATAAGGTCAATGACAAAATTGATCTCCCGTGAAGGAGGCAAACTAGGCAGATCATTTGGAAAAATATCAGGGAACTCCCGAATAACATCAATATCAACAACAAATCTCTCAATGGCACCAACTGATGGAACCATCATCATGATCGCAAAATATCCATGACAACCCATTCTCAACAACTTCTCGGCCTTGAGTGAAGAACAATCACATGGCCTAATCGATGTCTAGGGCAATGGTAAATAAACTCCTTCTTATAGGCTCTCGAAATATCAACTTCTTATGGTGGCAATCTAACAAAGCAAAATACTTATCTAGCTAGTCCATACCCAAAATAACATCATAATCTACCATCTCTATCACATACAACTTAACCACCCTATCTCTATCCCCAAGGTTAACAACAACATAAGATATAATGTGCATAGTGTAGATCTCCTCTCTAGAAGTTGTAGTAACTATCAATGGATGTGTAGTATCTATCGGTGTGCTCTTAAGTGATTTGGCAAAACTAGCAGATATGAATGAATGAGTAGCTCCAGGATCAAATAACACCTTAGCATGAATATCATCAATAAAAATGGTACTTTCTACAATAGTAGGAGTCTCCTCAGTATCCTCCTTAGTGAGAGCATAAACACGTCCTTAAGTCTTGCCTTTTTTCTGTTCTTGCAACGATTGAGCTCTAGCCTTGGGCAATCTCTGACAATATGCCTCGAATCACCACACACTAAACACTTGATGGCTGCTCTCCAGCACTCAGTCCCACCATATCGCCACCCATATTGAGCAGAAGCGGTTGAGTCAAATGCCTTCAGTGTCATACCCTTCACTGGCTGGACCCGAAACTTCTTCTTATCCTTGCGCACAAAGGTAGCTGATGCACATCTCTTGTTCTATCCTTCTATTCTTCCATAAATTCCTCATGCTCTTGCTCCATGTTGAATGTAGTTGTCAAAGTAGCAGCAAAAGTCTAAGGGTCTTGAGAAACAACGTAATGTCAAATGATATCTTTTAGACCCTTGGCAAATTTGTTCACCTTCCACTTATCATTATCATAGACACGGAGTGCATATTTTTTATAAATCGGAGAACTTCGCTTCATAATCAGCCACAGACATAGTGCCTTGCACCAAGTTGAGAAACTCCATCTCCTTCTTATCTTGAACATGATCAAGAAAGTACTTCTCACGAAATACTCTAAGAAACTCTGCCCAACTAATAATAGCATGACCAGCAAACACAGTCCTCTTCATGGATTTTCACTAGACATTTGCTCTCTCTTTCAATATGAAGGTTGCATGACTGACCTTGTCATCATTTGGATAATGAATCACTTAGCTAACATCTGCTCCATCTCATTAAGCCAAACCTCAACAGCCTCTAGTCGGCTCTCCCTCCTTAAAAGGAGGGTGCAATGTGTTAAACTGCTCTATCATAGGGGTTGCCTTAGGCCCATGGAGCTAAGCCTGAGTCTGTAAAGCCTACATGATGCGTATTTAAATTGCCGTCGTTAAAGCACAAAACCATCAATCTTAAGTTCCAACTCTCAACTAAAATTAAGATGTAGCGCTTAGGTGAGATTGGGTCGAATCCACAGGGAAATAAACTTTTAACTTTGAAAATCTTGGTTTTTTTTTTAGTAAAAATGTTGACAAGTGTGACTTTGAGCTACAAATCTATAAAAGATGATTAATTAATTACCAGAATTTAATCACACATCTAAAACACCTAATTTTTATTAAGAAACTACTACTTAAGACACTATTGATGCGATTAAACAGAATAGATGCACCTAACTAAATAATCTAAGTCTAGAAAAGAAATAGGAATATCCACAAGAAATAATAAAACAATAACTTGATCACTATTAATGGAATAATAAATATTGCAATGGTTCTAAGAAAAACTAAATAACAAAAATGTTAACTAATTGCTTAACACTTAAATGAACTAATTAAAATGAACAACATGGAAACGGGGCTTCTATAGGCGTGGTGGACTACTGACAGTGGCGCTGGGAGGCTCGAACGACACAGTCGACCACTCGACAGAAGTGCTGCTGGGTGTTGACAGGGGGCGCTGAATGTGAGGCTGGCGTTTGGCGTACGGGCGGCTCTCGGGTTGCCGCGTAGACTAGCTGCTGGGTGGGAGTGCACCAGCGAGTGCCGCGTGGAGCGGCTATCGTCCTTGAGCTCGAGCAGGCGGGCTCGAGCGACGAGGTGCAGCCTCGAAAACAGCCTCGGGCCACCGCGTGGCGGATGGTTCCCGCTCGCAGGCGGG
The DNA here is from genome assembly GCA_030544215.1 of Zantedeschia hybrid cultivar. Taxonomy (NCBI): domain Eukaryota; kingdom Viridiplantae; phylum Streptophyta; class Magnoliopsida; order Alismatales; family Araceae; genus Zantedeschia; species Zantedeschia hybrid cultivar. The sequence goes on along the minus strand of JARZZO010000013.1, from coordinate 3,091,569 downwards.
CGCGTCGAGGGCAAGCAGGCGGGCGGTGACGCATGGGCGTGCGGCTGCTGCTGGCGTGAGCGGACGGCGCCGCGTGGCTCCCGCGGTCCCGCCCAATAGTCACAAGCGACGAAGAGGGGCTGCGGCAAATGCTGGCGTGCTGCCGTGTGGCAGATGGGCCCCGAGAGCGCTGGTCAGCGAGAGAAAGAGAGATGTAGGGGGAGAGAGAGAGAGAGAGAGAGAGAGAGAGAGAGAGAGAGAGAGAGAGAGAGAGAGAGAGAGAGAGAGAGAGAGAGAGAGAGATGCAGGGAAGAGAGAGAGGGACTGGGAGCGGGAGACAGAGAGACAGTGGGAGCAGGAGAGAGAGAAAGCGCAGAGAGAAAGCAAAAGGGAGAGAGAGAGCGCTAGAAAATAGGGAGAGAGAGGAGAAATAGGGGGAGAGAGAGAGCTGCGTGAGAGAGAGAGAGAGAGTAAGGTGAAAAATAAATAAATAAAAAGATTTTGAAAACCAGATGGAGAGATAGAGAAAAATTTGAGAATAGAAAATGATAGAGATTCGGCTAGGGGAGGTTGTGGAGATTAGTAGAAATTCTAGCATCCCTTTTGTTCGGTTCGGTCTTAACCCCCCGGGAAATCACAGAAGCTGAAGAACATAAAACAAAATGATTTCCCAAACCGGTTCGGACTCCGATTGATGCAACAAAAATGATCTTAAATAAATAACACGAGATTTATCACCTTACACAGTACACGTTGTCCTGTGAAAATCGATGTCGTACTCCTCGAAGTTTTGAGCCGCACAAGCGTACGGCCTCTAGAGATGATCCATACGAGCTCTCGCAGCAACGGAGTTCTCCTTCTTCAACCCACACAACCCTCCGCCTAAAGCACTTTGGCAAGAGTCCAACCCTTGTAAGAAACTTGATGGCCATCTTTTGAGATGGTAAAAGCCTTCTCTGTGGGTTGAAGAGAAGATGGGTTTATATAAAGGATTAAGGCGGCAGCTTAAACCATTCATTCAATCAATCCCTTCATTTCACCGCCTCAGCTAAAAGTAACTGCGGTTAAACATAAACCCAATGACATTTTATATATCAATATATTATTATTAGCTCATTTATCAAATAAGCCTAATAATACATATATTATATATATGTCTTTTACATTATTGTATATATATACTTTTAAGTCATTTATAAATTCTTTTTCCAAAAGAATTTAATGCTTTAGTATATTTTTCCATACAATAATATACCGTTCTGCAAGAGTTATTTATGTGTGATCCTCTAGGCCCATTATCTCTCTGGTTTAAAGATCCATTAACTTCCTAATGTAATTAGAAGTAAATTAAACCGGTTATTCCCAATAACCATTTAAATAGTTTCGGACCTTTTTGATCACGTTGAGTCAAGCAAATCCGTGTGATCCCAGAGGATGTCGGGTTCATCTTCACCCTGTCTGGCACCTGTACGTCATCAGTTACCGTATCGCTATAATCTCTCGCTCATTTTATGAGTCCGATCTGATCGTGTGGTATGGTTTCGTCAAACCACTAGTGATCGTGTCATCTAACCATGACCTCCATATGATTTCATGTTCGCTCCAAACGAACCGATACCACCCTGGTCAGGGATTTAGTGGAGTGTCCATGTCATAATTCATTAACTATCTGTGATATACCTGACAGTGAGCGATCCCCTCTTGACCATTAACAGTCTTTGCATGTATTCCGATGTGGCTAATAATTCGGTGTTTCATGGCTTATGGTGAAAGTCACTTAACCAAACATTAAACCACATCAGTCCTCACGCAAGACCTCGTTAATGTCTCAGGTCAACGGATCAACGATACTACTGAGATAGATGGATCTTCAGTTGACATTAGGTATAATTAACTATCTGAAGATCCATTAGCGGATCAGTTCAGTGAACATCTTCCTAAGATGAACACCCACACATATGTGCCAATGCCCCGCACCTATGACCGTGATATTGGTCATCTACACATTATGCGTGCTGATTTACAAGTAATCAATGTCCCAGAGTGATTACTCTCCAATCAAGAATAGTTTAAGGTATGCGTCCATGTATAATCAAAATCACATTCGAGATCCCATCTCGAAATTGACTTTACAACCACATATCCTAGGGACATCGTAAAGCAATCCACATATTACAAGTTTACGCTCTAAATACCACGTACATATATTGAAAAAGATTGTACAACACATTGGGCCTACACCGCCCATAATTGGTCTATAGGACATCTAAAAACTAACAATCTCCTACTTGTACTACAGCCAATTGCCCACAGTCTTGAGGCCCATCTTTTCCCGATGACGCTTAAACACAATCTGTGACAAAGGCTTAGTCAGTGGATCTGCAATATTGTCTTCTGATGGTACACGCTCTACCATTACATCTCCCCTTGCAGCAATCTCCTTAATCAGGTGGAAGCGCCTTAGAATATGCTTCGACCTTTGGTAAGACCGAGGTTCCTTCGCCTGTGCGATGGCCCCATTATTATCACATAATAATGGGATGGGAGTTGATATCCTGGGAACTATGTCAAGTTCCGAGATGAATTTCTTCATCCAGATCGCTTCCTTGGCAGCTTCAGCCGCAGTTATATACTCTACCTCTGTCGTTGAATCCGCAGTCGTTTCTTGCTTGGAACTCTTCCAACTGACTGCCCCTCCATTTAACATGAATACAAATCCAGACATGGATTTGCTATCATCTGAATCTGACTGGAAACTAGAGTCTGTATATGCTCTCAATTGCAAATCCTCTTCTCCTCTATACAGTAAGAAAAGATCCTTAGTTCTTCTCAAGTACTTAAGGATGCATTTCACTGCTTTCCAGTACTCTTCGCTTGGATCACTCTGATATATACTGGCAATAATCAAAGCATTGGCCACATCAGGGCGAGTATATAGCATGGCATACATGATCGACCCTATTGCCGAGGCATAGGATACCCGACTCATGTGCTCTACTTTCTCAGGTGTTCTAGGGGTCATGCCCTTAGATAGGTAAATTCCATGTCTCATAGGAATGAGATCTCTTTTGAAATTTTCCAACTGGAATCTCCTGAGTATAGTATCTATGTACATGGATTAGGACATTCCCAGCATCCTTTTTGATCTATCACGATAGATCCTTATGCCCAGCACATAGGATGCTTCTCCCAAATCCTTCATGGAGAATGTCTTGGACAACCAAGACTTCGTTGATGTCAGCATCTTTACATCATTCCTAATGAGTAATATGTCATCAACATAGAGGACTAAGAAGGTTACTGAGCTCCCACTGACCTTATTGTAAACACATGGTTCGTCTTCATTTCGAATGAAGTCAAAAGATTTGATAACCTTATCAAATCTCAAATTCTAACTTCGAGACGCTTGCTTCAATCCATAAATAGATTTCTGAAGCTTGCATACCTTATTGGGATGCTACTTAGTTGTGAATCCATCAAGTTGTACCATGTACACCTCTTCTGACATGTTTCCATTAAGAAAAGTTGTCTTCACATCCATCTATCAGATCTCATAATCTAGGTATGCTGCAATGGCGAGGATTCTAATTGACTATATCATTGTTACTGGTGAAAAAGTTTCGTCAAAATCAATTCCTTGTCTGACGATATCCCTTCGCCACTAATCGAGTTTTATAAGTGTCAATTTGTCCATCTGCTCTGATCTTCCTTTTGAAGATCCATTTGCAGCCGATAGGGACCTTCCCTTCAGGTATGTCAACCAAGATCTAAACTTGATTGGTATACATGGATTGGATTTCTGAATCCATAGCTTCCTTCCACTTCTCAGAGTCAGAATTACAAATTGCTTCCTGATAGGATTGAAGATCATCATCCTCATTTATCCGTACCTTAGACAAACTGTCAGAGATATGTCCAACATATCTCTCAGGTTCTCTAGGTACCCTACCAAATCTTCGCAATATCTGTGTTTCATTTTGAGCATTTTCCTTAGATGGTGTCTCATCTAATGAGACTGTATCCCTAGTTTGTGGTTGATGGACCTCGTCCAGTTCTATCTGGCTCCTACTATTTTTTTGGAGGAAATATTCCTTCTCCAGGAATACAGCTCTCTTGGCCACTAAGACCCTTTGCTCAGAAGGGTGATAGAAATAATATATAAATGTCTCTTTTGGATATCCCACAAACCTACACTTGTTTGTTCTTGACTTTAGCTTATCTGCGTCATTTCTCTTTACATGGGTAGGACACCCCCAAACTTTAATATGATTAAAGTTCGGTTTCCTTTCCTTTCATATCTCATATGGTGTGGTAGGAACTGACTTACTCGAAATCCTGTTTAACAAATAGGTTGCAGTCTCTAAAGTGTACCCCCATAGAGACAATAGTAATTCTGCCAAGGACATCATGGAACGGACCATGTATAACAAAGTTCTATTTCTCCTTTCAGATACACCATTATGCTGTGGCGTATATGGTGGGGTCCACTGAGAAATTATTCCATTGTCCTTTAGGTAAGAAATGAAGTCAAGACTTAAGTATTCACCTTCTCGATCCGATCGAAGAGTTTTAATACTTTTACCAATCTGCTTCTCTACTTCATTCTTGTATTCCTTAAACTTCTCAAAAGCTTGTGATTTATATCTCATTAAATACACACAGTCATACCTAGAGAAGTCATCAATAAAAGAAATGAAATAGAGATATCCTCTTTAAGCTTTTATTGACATGGGTCTACATACATCCGTGTGTATGAGTTCCAGAAGCTCAATAGCCCTTTCACCATATCCACTAAAAGGAGCTTTGGTCATCTTCCCCATGAGACACGACTCATAGGTATCAAATGATTTGAATTCGAATGAATTCAAGTATTCATTTGAACATAGGTGAGAAATTCTCTTCTCTCCTATATGACCAAGTCTGTAATGCCAAAGATATGCATGATTCACTTCTTCTGTCTTATCACTGGAAACCTGCATTACATTATTACATGTATCTAATACATATAACCCATTAAACAAATAATCATTAGCTATAATCAAACCATTATTAATAATAGAGTACCTAGTGCTAGTTATCGTCAAAGAGTAACCAACATTGTTTAAGTAGAAAATAGATACAATATTTCTGATAATTTCTGGAACAAAATAACACTCTGTTAACTCTAAAATTATCCCAGAAGGTAAACTAAGATGAGCAGTCCCCACAGCTTTAGCAGAAACTATAGCTCCATTGCCCATCCTTAGTTGGATCTCTCTTTTGTCAAGTCTTCTTTTATTTGTCAGTACCTTCAAAGAATTGTATATATGAGATGCGCATCCAGTATCCAATACCCATGATGTAGATCTCATAAGAGACAAATTTAAGTCAATGACAAAAATACCTTCATTTAGAATTGCCTTGCAATTCCTTTTCCAGTGACCTGTCTGTCCACACCGAAAGCATTTGCTGTCTTTTTCATCCTTCTTGCCCTTGCCCTTGCTTGCCTTGGTGATCTGATTACCTTTAGTCTATTTCTTTCCCTTCTTGGTATTGGGTGTTTGGGTGGCCTTCCTTTTCTTGTTGGTCCGACCAACAATCATTATAGAGGATGGTTTCTCCTTCTGCATGGTCCCTTCAACACTTTTTAACATGTTTAGGAGTTCTTGTAGAAAAACCTCAATTCTATTCATGTTAAAGTTCATGATGAAGGGAGAAAATGATTCAGACAATGACTGGAGAATGAGATCAATGCTAAGTTCAAGATCCAACTTGAATCCTAGCCAATTGTGTGTCTCTATCTACTTCATCATTTTTAGTACATGAGCCTGTACTGAAACACCCTTAGACATCCTAGTCTTGAAAAGTTTTTTGGAGAGCTCATACCTCTCTATCCTATCCTGCTCACCAAAGAGCTGGCGTAGTTGGAGAAGTATAGCTCTACAATCTATCTTTTCAAATTGTCTCTGTAGCTCAGGAATCATAGAGGCCAGTATATAACACTGCGCAAGGGAAGAATCTTCCGACCATTTTGCATAATTTAATTGATCACCCTCCTCGGCATCAGCGGGAGGCTCAGGTTGAATCGTGTCTAACACGTACACAATATTTTCGGCTGTTAAGACTATTCGCAGATTACGTAGCCAGTCTTGAAAATTAGGTCCAATCAATTTGTTCACATCCAAGATGCTACGGAGGGTATTCGACAACGACATGATGATCTGAATGAAAAAATAAAAGATAATATTTTAGCATGCGTTCAAGGTTCTAACTTTAGATATAGTTTTCTATCTTAGTTAGCTCTACTATTTTGCGTCGAACTATATGACCCACAATCATATAGAATGGGAGATCACGGCAATCATCCTAGTGGGTCATAATTCCAACAGAACTGAAATGCAACCTTGTGGAAAGCACAACAAATCACAACCCATTCCTTCGGCAGTCAACAACACTTGCATCCAATGCAATATCCGACTTTCGGCCCCTGAGCAGTCATCCCCTTGTGGAAAGTACAACAAAGGATGCTCCCAGTTAGATCGCACCACCATTACTACACAACAATGAGTTCGTGACCCGACCCTTGTGGAAAGCACAATAAGGCCAAGTTCAGTCTTTCATCCCATTGAAGCAAAGTTTTAGGGCTGAGATCCTGCCACCAAATCATGAACCATGTGGAAAGCACAACAAATCCATGAAATAATGGCATTCAGTTACCCTATAATGGTGGAGGGCCACGACGGCTTCTAAAGCCACGTTCACAGATCTAATATTTAATAAAAAGGGTATTTTGCTTTTACCTTGGTCTCACCTTAAGTAGTAGAATAAATATATTTGAGCTATATATTTACTGTACCTAGTAATTGCTCAAAATAAATGCATCTCATACAAGTAAATAAGCCTGGGTGATCATGGACTCTTAGTAAAGTTACGTTGATATCCAGCGTACTTCCCAAGTAGCAGGATCATCCTCGCAGTTCGTCCTCCATGCCTTCAAGCTCCATCCTCAGCATTAATTACAATAATTACACGGCTCACAGGCCGGAAAAAGAATTACATGCTAAATAATTTCCAGCAGCCCTTAAGGCGAGTACATTCATTGAGGAAGATAGAATTACATTGGAAATTAAATAGACAAAGAAGGGAGGCTCACAGGCCTAAAACGAATTGAGCTAAGTCCATGATCACCCACCATTCCAAACACAATCATATCAATCACAGAAGAGTTATTTTAAAAATAATCCTTATATTTAGATTGAAATCATGGGTTGTGCATACGAGAAATTTTTGGTTATGTTTAATTTTGAAAAACTCATCGTTACATTCAAAATTAATCTAATAGAGACCAAAATAATTAAGGCATCACAGTAACATTCATATTTAGAATCATTCCATATGTATAACAGGATACACACATGAATTTAAAAATTAAATTCAATCAATCAAGATAATTAAGACAGTCATAAAATTTAAATTCAAGTTAATCATCTAATAATCAAATACAATTTAATTAAATGATCGTCTTCAATTATTTTTGTTTAAAATTCACAATTTATTCCTTTGAAAATTATCCAATAATTTTACAAACTAAAAATTTGAATTTTAATGATAATCCTCTCAAAATTCGAATTTAACAATTATCTAATAATTAAAATTTTGAAAGTTTGAATTTATACGTAAATTTCAATTAAACTCAAAATTTATATGATAATTATCAGATTAATCAACAATAAATTTAATTAATCCTATCCGATAATTATCTTGATTTTTGAGATAAAATTTTAATTTTCTGGGCCAGTGTAGTGCGCATAACAATGGGATAGATCGGGCAACAAATTAATTTTTAAATAATTTTAAAATTAATTCGACGGCAAGGCCAAGTGCCTTCCACCTAGTGGAAGGCCACATGGTTGGCCGTCCACCCCTTGTGGTGGACGGCCACATGCATGGTCGTCCACTCCAAGTGGACGGCCATGCATGGCCGTTTATTTTTATTTTTATTTTCGAAAAATTTTCAGAAAAAATTCTGTAAAACTTGACGGTCAGTCCAAGTACCGTTTACATTCCGGATGGCCACTCCAAGTGCCATTTATAATCTGGATTTTTTTTTACAAGATACTCAGACGGCCTGGCCTTTTGTTGTCCAGTTTTCTATTGTTCCGAAAAATAAATTTTTCATAGCCCAAAAAATTAAAATAAAATTGAAGAACTTGAACATGATGTTACAACAGAGATCGTTCTTCCCAGTTGCATCAACAGGAGCCTAAACTTGGCTCTGATACCACTATTGGGTTCGGTCGTAACCTCTTGGGAAATCACAAAAGCGGAAGAACATAAAACAAAATGATTTTCCAAACAGGTTCGGACTCCGATTGGTGCAACAAAAATGATCTTAAATAAATCACACGAGATTTATCACCTTGACAGTACACGTTGTCCTGTGAAAATCGATGTCGTACTCCTCGAAGCTTTGAGCCACACAAGCGTACGGCCTTTAGAGATGATCCACACGAGCTCTCGTAGTAACGGAGTTCTCCATCTTCAACCAACACATCCTTCCGCTTAAAGCACTATGGCAAGAGTCCAACCCTTGTAAGAAACTTGACGGCGACCTTTTGAAATGGTAAAACCCTTCTCTATGGGTTGAAGAGAAGATGGGTTTATATAAAAGATTAAGGCGGTAGCTTGAACAGCTCATTCAACCAATCCCTTCATTTCACCGCCTCAGCTAAAAGTAACTACGGTCAAACATAAACCCAATGACATTTTATATATCAATATATTATTATCAGCTCATTTATTAAATAAACCCAATAATACATATATTATATATATGTCTTTACATTATTGTATATATATACTTTTAAGCCATTTATTAATTCTTTTCCCAAAAGAATTTAATACTTTAGTATATTTTTCCAAACAATAATATTCTGTTCTGCAAGAGTTATTTGTGTGTGATCCTCTAGGCCCATTATCTCTCTGTTTTAAAGATCCATTAACTTCTAATCCAATTAGAAGTAAATTAAATCGGTGATTCCCAATAACTGTTTAATTAGTTCTAGACCTTTTTGATCACGTTGAGTCAAGCAAATCCGCGTGATACTAGAGGTTGCCGGATTCATCTGCACCCTATTTGGCACCTGTAGTGACGAAACCATACCACATGATCGGATCGGATCGCACCTGTAGTGACCATTAACGGTCTTCGCATGTATTCCGATGTGGCTAATAATTCGGTGTTTCATGACTTATGGTTACAGTCACTTAACCAAACATTAAATCACATCAGTCCTCACGCAAGAACTCATTAATGTCTCAGGTCAAAGGATCAACGATACTACTGAGACAGATGGATCTTCAATTGACATTAGGTATAATTAACCATCTGAAGATCCATCAGTAGATCAGTTTAGTGAACATCCTCCTAGGATGAACACCTGCACATATGTGCCGGTGCCCCGCACCTATGACCATGAGATTGGTCATCTATACATCATGCGTGTTGATTTACAGGTAATCAATGTCCCAAAGTGATTACTCTCTAATCATGAACAATTTAAGGTATGCGTCCATGCATAGTCAAACTCACAATCGAGATCCCATCTCGAAATTGACTTTACAACCACATATCCTAGGTACATCGCAAAGCAATCCATATATTACAAGTTTACACTCTAAATACCACTTAAATATATTGAAAAAGATTGTACAACACATTGGGCCTACACGGCCCATAATTGGTCTATAGGACATCCAAAAACTAACACCTTTTTCCTCCTCCCTTTCTTGGTTTTATAGAAGAGGGCCCAAATTTTGAATTTTTAAAAAGGTAATAAATTAGCTATTAAGTTGTCCCTTGATTAAAGGATCCTCTTTTAAAATCATGAATGTTTATTTTGAAATTTGAATTTAAAGAGAGAGAGAGAGATTTGATTTTGATTTTTGAAATTTAGATTTCGAGTAATAAATGTCATTTTCGAAATTTGAATTTTGAAATTTGAAATTTAAATTTTAAAAATAATAAATATTATTTTTGAATTTGAATTTTGCGATTTCCTTTTCTCTCTCTCTTAGTTGGCATGTAGACCCCTTTTGAGAGAAAAATACAATCTTGTTCCTTCCAGGATTCGAATCCTGGTCACTTTATTGAAATCAAGGTGGTCTGAACACTCTACCATCTGCTTGCTCATGTCATGTATTCACATAAAATAACAGTTAAGTTCATGCGGCAATCAATAAATTATTCAAATGCAGATTAAATAATTGTCGAGAAGCTCTTATTAAGAATGAAATTGTCACACTCACTTAATCCATGAAATAATGATATTTGACATTCAAATTTTGCAAATTTAATATTTTTGAAAACATAATTGATTTATCTATCATTTCATGTGATTTTGTACATGCAATTGACAGTATTGTGTAAAAATTTCATCTATTACTTATCTAAAAATGTGTACTTATCACATCTCCCAACGTAATCATTGCTAGTCCCTTAGCAATGCAATCACTTGAAAAATTAGGACTACCATGATTAGTAAAAAGAATCAAACTTAATTTTAAAGGATACCTATTGTAAATGGTAGGCAATTTGAATTCAAGTTTTCGTTCTCCCGCCCACTATACTTGGAATCAGGACAGATGATTGTGCATATCATTTTAGGTGCTTGGAATTCATTTCTATCCTGTTTGGTATATCGTTGCTTTCGCTGACCTTCGGACAAGAATTACCCAGGGAGAGAAAGAAAAAGGGAATCTCTTGATTAGTTGGCTAGGTCCGCTTTTCGGTTTTCGTCCCGACTCAACACTTTTTAGGATTTGGTCTTATTTTGCTACGAAGGACTTTTTGATTTAGCGTGATTTTTTTTTTTTTTTTTTTCATTTGATTGCACTTTGAGAGTGCGTATTTTTTGCCACCCTTTTTACTTTGCCTGAGGGGAGCATGCGTGCTTTTTGACACCATCCTTCTTTTGGCTCTTTTGTAACATATTTATTTGATTTTCATGCTTTTAATTGTCCTTTTTATGAGATGACTGCCTCCTTAGAGTGCTAAGCGGATTGGTCTCCTATTACGAATCCTAACCTTCATTTCGTTTGACCTAACAATAAAAACAGAATGGGTAATCCTACATTTTGGGTCAGCTCCAACAACTCTACACTTTCAGGATCTTCCACTCTTTCCAAGTTATCGTGTGTGTGTGAAAATCATCCCGTCGTGACTCTTTGTGGAGAGGGGGGTTAATTCAAACTTTTACTCAATTTCCTAGCTCAATATAGATTAAGACTCCTTAGATGAAGCATGATAGATAAGAATTTCTGTTGGAGTGTGAAAATTTAAAAAACAAAAATTAAAAATTTTGTGTGAAAAATGAAGAATTTTTTTTCAAAAATTTTGTTCATTTTAAATAATATGCACTATGATTCTCCCCCCCAACTTGAATGATATTGTCCTCAACGACATAGTAATGGAAAGAATTATTTAATATGAAATCCATAATGAGGAAAGATACAACCTGAGGTACGTGAGAGGCTTCTCCATGTACATCAATGTGGATGATCTCAGTTTCTTAAAAAGGAAATAAAATAATTAGAATAAAAATAAGGAGATTGGGTTGCCTCCCAATAAGCGCTAAGTTTAACGTCTTCAGCGAGACGAAAGCATGTTTATTATGGATCACTCAGCTTTATGGATTCCGCTAGATAATTTGGAAGGTTTTCAACGTAAGGTTTTAAGCGTTGCCCATTCACAGTAAAAGTCTGTCCATTTTTTGGATCCATGATCGTGACTACACTATGGTCAAAGGCTTTAATTACCAAGAATGGCCCATCCCATCTTGATTTTAATTTTCCAGGAAATAAACGCAGCCTAGAGTTAAATAGCCAAACTTTTTAGTTATGATGGAAAGATTTCCTCACAATGTGTTTGTCATGAAAAGCTTTAGTCTTGGCTTTATAAATTTTTGAATTCTCATAGGCTTCATTGCGCATTTCATCTAATTCACTTAATTGTAAGGTTCTATGTGAATTGGGTTGGGCTAGGTCAAGGTTGACTTGTTTGATAGCCCAATATGCTATGTGTTCTAATTCTACTGGGAGATGGCAGGCTTTTCCAAAGACTAGCCTATATGGTGACATGCCAATAGGAGTTTTGTATGCAGTCCGATAGGCACACAAAGTATCATCTACTATTTCGGACCAATCTTTTCTATCGGACCTAACATACTTTTGCAAGGTATTTTTTATTTCCCTATTGGATATTTCCACTTGGCTACTAGTTTGGGCATGGTAAGGGGTAGCAAGTTTATGAGTAATCCCATATCTTTTTAGCAATGCTCGAAATTGGAAATGAGTGAAGTGCGAACCCTCATCACTAGTGATAGCTTTGGGCCATCCGAACCTAAAAAAGATGTTCTTCTGAATAAATTTCTTTATCACCTTATGATCATTGGTTCGGGTAGCTGTCGCTTCAATCCATGTAGAAACATAATCCACTGCCACCAAGATATAATCATATCCAAAGGATGGTGGAAAAGGGCCCATGAAATCTATTCTTCAAACATCAAAAATTTTAACCACTAGGATTGGATTAAGTGGCGTCATATCTCTTTTGGCCATGTTCCCAGCAGCTTGACATCTTATGCACGTTTTACTGAACTCATATGCATCCTTGAAAAGTGTGGGCCAATAGAAATCGCTTTGTAGAACTTTTTTTGTGGTTTTCTTTCCTGAGAAATGGCCTCCACAAGCAAGGTTGTGACAAAAATTTAAGATACTTTGTTGTTCTTCTTCAGGGACACATCTACGGATGATTTGATCTAGACAAATTTTAAAGAGTTCAGAATCTTTCCAGAAATAATACTTCTCTTGAGGGAAGAATTTATCTTTTTCATTTCTTGTTCATCCTTGAGGAAGTTGGCCGGTCACCTTAAAATTAACAATATGTTTATACCATGGTGGAGAAGTGTGAGAAATGGCCAATAGATGTTTATCAGGGAATGAATCTTTCATTAGTCCATTATCTGAAATCATGATTCGAGAGAGATGGTCAGCCACCACATTCTCGGATCCCTTTTTGTCTCGAATCTCCAAATCAAATTCTTGGAGAACTAGGATCCACTGGATTAATCTTGGTTTAGCATCTTTCTTGGTTAACAAATATTTCAATGTCGAGTGATCAAAATAAATTATCACTTTTACCCCCAAAATATAGGAATGAAAATTTTATAGTGCAAAAACAATAACTAACAATTCCTTCTCTGTGGTGGTATAGTTCATCTGAGCATCTACAAGTGTACGACTTGCATAATAAATCACCATGGGTTTTTTATTGATTCTTTGTCCCAGTACTTCCCCTATAACATAATCAAAAGCATCGCACATTATTTCAAAAGGTAAAGACCAATAAGGAGATTGAAGAATGGGAGCCTTAGTCAAAGCCTCCTTTAAAGATTTGAATGCCTCTAAGCATCGTTCATCAAGATGAAATGGGACATCTTTGGCTAAGAGAAGGGTTAATGGTTGAGCAATTTGGTAGAAGTTCTGAATAAACCGGCGATAAAAGCCGGCATGGCCTAGAAATGATCGGATTTGCTTTTCCAAGGTAGGTGGAGGAAGATTGGAAATTAGGCTAACCTTGGCTTTGTCCACCTCAATACCTCTTTCAGAAACTATATGACCCAAAACTATGCCCTCTTTTACCATGAAATGACTCTTCTCCCAACTAAGAACCAAATTGGTCTTTATGCATCTTCCAAGTACTTTTTTCAAATTTTTTAGACAAGTTTCAAATGAGTCCCCAAATATTGAAAAATCATCCATAAATACTTCGAAGAACTCTCCCACCATGTCTGAAAAAAATGCCAACATGCATCTTTGGAAAGTTGCTGGTGCATTACATAGTCCAAATGACATTCTTTGAAAAGCAAATGTGCCACATGGGCAGGTGAATGTGGTCTTTTCTTGATCTTCTGGATAAATAGCCACTTGATTGTTACCTGAATACCTATCTAAAAAGCAAAAATATTTCTGACCCACTAGTTTTTCCAAAATCTGATCAATAAATGGGAGTAGGAAATGATCTCTCTTTATCATTGTATTCAATTTTCTGTAATTGATACAAACTCTCCACCCCGTTGTCAGCCTAGTGGGCATTTCTTCACCTTTATCATTTTTCACCACGGTTAGTCCATACTTCTTTGGTACCACTTGGGTTGGGCTTACCCACTTACTATCAGATATTAGGTATATAATACCCTCGCATTTAACCATTTCACCACTTCTTTCTTGACTACTTCCATCATAATGGGATTCAATTTTCTTTGCATATCTCTACTAGGCTTAGCATTATCCTCTAGATAAATGTGATGCATGCATGTGGTTGGACTTATTCCTCTCAAATCAGCTGCAGACCACCCTATGGCTTCTTTGTAAGTTCGGAGGACTTCAATGAGTTGTTCCTCTTGGGTAGGGTTAAGATTAGCTACTATAATCACGGGCAGGGTTTCAGACGGCCCTAAAAAGACATATTTGAGAGAGTTCGACAAAGGTGGAGAGATGGTGGAGTCGGTTCTGGATTGAGTTCAGGTAGAGGTTCAACCTTATTGGGCCACCATGCCTTTTTACTCCAATCAGATGTGGACATTAGCTCTTTTATTTCTTCAAATTGGGTCAAAGGGGATGTTTCTAAGATGTTATCAATTACATCAATTGCGAAGCAATCTTCCCCATCTTGCATATGTCCGGATGCCCTAAAAATATTAAGGGATATTTTGTGATCCCCAAAGGAAATATCCATTAACCCCGACTTACAGTTAATGATAGCATTAGTAGTAGCCAGAAAAGGACGGCCCAATATAATCGGGCATATCAAGGATGACAAAATCAACTGGGAAGTAACAAGAGTCGATCCTAACAATGACATCTTCCACCATTCCTCTCAGTGTCCTAAGAGATCTATCAGCAAGTTGCAGGATCACTGAAGTCGGTTTCAATTCTCCTATCCCAAATTTTTCATAAACTGAAGTGGTCAGTAGATTCACACTTGCCACAAGGTCCAATAATGCCTTATCAAACGTGGTTCCTTCAATGACACAAGAGATAAGTGGAGCCCCATGATCTTTCATGTTCCTGGGTAATTGGTTAAGCAGAATGACGCTCACCTCTTCAGACAAAAATATTTTCTTAGGAACTGTTTTCGGTTCTCTTTTTTTAGTACAGAGTTCCTTTAAAAATTTGGCGTAGGCCGGCACATGTTGGATGGCATCTACTAGAGGTATGTTGATGTGGACTTGTTTAAATAAGTCCATTAACTCTTCATTGCGGGTTTGGATTTGATGCTTCCTTCTTTCTTTACCTGTTTCTAAAGCTTGTGAAAAAGGGATTTTGAGCTTTAATTTTCAGGAGATTCCTCAATTCTTTGTTTCCCTTTGTCCTGAATGATATTGAGTTCTTCACTCTCCTCTTCTTCTTCTTCAGTTTGCTCATGATTGGCCTGATTAGATCCTTGATTTGGGTAAGGATCTGACAAAATTTTACTACTTCTTAAGGCCAAAATTGCTTTCGCATTTCTAGCTGTGAGCCTCTTGGTGAATTTGGGCCTATTTGAGGTTGGGCCTGAGGATTAGGTAGAAGTGGTTGGTGTTGAAAACCTAGAGGATAGTTTTGTGGGTTTGCGATGGGTTGGCTAGGCAATGGGCCCACTTCTCTCCTCATAGTTGTATCAGCCATTTGGCCCAATTGGGCTTCTTATTTTGAAATGGATTATTGTTGGGAGATGACCAATTGTTGCAATTGTTGTTGTTGTTATTGTTGGTTCATGAGTAATTGTTGCAACATATTGAACTTTTCATCATTTTGATTTGGTGGCTGAGAATGTGGAATTTGATATGAAGGTTGAGAGAACATGTTTTGATTGTTATTGGGCTGAAAATAAGGAGCTTGGGATTGGGATTTGGTAGATTGACCCTTATTGAAGGCTTGATTTGGATAATAATTCTGTTGGTGGGCCATGTTCTGAAAGTTTTGTGTTTGTGGGTTTGGAGCTTGGGCTTGTTGAGGTTTCCATGAGAAATTTAGGTGATTTTTCCAGCCCAGGTTGTAGGTGTTAGATAGAATATAGAACATGATTGGGCTTTGAGTAACTTTGAGATACTTGGACTTGTTCTTGGATGAAATGTGGTAATTGGGCTGCCGTAGGACACTCACTGACATGGTGAGTTGGGCTATCACAAAGACTACAGGCTTCCTGATAAGGTGGAGAAGGTTCTGAGTATGGTCTTGATGGTGATTGGATATTAGAACCTTGATTGTTTGAAGCTAGAACTTGGTCTAACTTTTGGGCCATTAGATCCATTTTACTCATTTGTTGGGCCAGAAGGTCCACTTTGTCCAGCTTTTAGGCTAGTGCATTGATATCCATCCTATAATCAAATTCTCCTCGGTTTCTGATTTCATAAACTCCAGTCCGTTTGGATGCTCCCACTGATCTTTCATATGATGAAAGTGAGGCATGATTTATTGAATTCTCACTTAGTATGTCAAACAGATCATATGCTTCTTCCTCACTTTTGCTCATGAATGCTCCTCCACAAGATGCATCCACCATTTGCATATATTGTGCATCCAAACCTTCATAAATGCCTGCACAATTTGCCATCTAGATAGTCTATGATGTGGACATTTCCTAAGCAATTCTTTCAGCCTTTCCCACGACTCATGGATCTGTTCACCAGGTAATTATGAAAACCCGGTTATGGCCCGTCTCATGGTATTAGTTCTTCCTATAGGATAGAATTTTTTCAAGAACTCCTGTTGCATTTCAGGCTATGTTCTAATGGTCTTCCCTATTGTACCAAGCCAGCATTTGGCCTTATCCTTAAGAGAGAAAGGAAACAGGGTTAGGCGAAGGACATTTTCCGTAAAATCTTGAATTTTTATAGTAGGACAAATTTCAAAGAACTCATCCAAATGTTTATATGGATCTTCATTAATATTCCCATAGAAAGATGAGAGCATTTGGATGGTACTGAGCTTGATTTCATAATAATTTGCATGGGTATTGGGCAATTGAATACAAAATGAAGGGTTATAGTCTTGAGGAATGAAATATTCCTTCATTTGCTTAGCCATTTCTTGATTATTTCCAGCCATTTGATTTTGAAGAATGGTTTGGTAATGTAGGTACCTCTCAATTTCTTGAATTGGTTTTATAATATATGGATTTTGAGATCTTCTACCTAGCTTACACTGGACGAAGATAGAGAAGATGATTTGTTTTTTTTTTCTTTTTTTTTATTTATTTTTTATGCAATGACAAACAAGTGGTAAACAACTAACCTAATGACCTAAGTGCAACCTAGGCCTAAAGATGATTTTTCTCACAAAGCACTTAGAATTTGTTGTGAATAACACCCACAAAGGATCAACAGCCAGGTAAGAGGTGGGGTAGTAGGAGGCTCCCCCTACTTTCATAGGGACCTAATTAAATAACCACTTTCCCGCTTAGGCATTTGCCTTTGCAACCTCTAGCCTAGACACCGGTGTCCAAAGTAGAAGTAAATTCATAACTTGGTCCAATCACAGTGTGAACCCTAAGTTCAATTGCTATTTGATTTTATTAGGCTTGGGAAATGCAAGATGAAGTGTTTGTGGTTTGTGGGCCAAGGGAGCGTGATGAAATCCCCACCTTATCTTGTTATGAAGATGTCCTTAAAGTGTTTTAGTAATGAGATGCTCACCACAATTCAAACAAGTTTGTTTTATACAAAATTGAAATGACGATGCATAAATATGTTATTGGCACAATTGAGAGAACTCACCTTTCTTCCCACACTCTTCAACAAAAATTAAAAACTAATGCATTCCTAAATGATGTATGTCCTAAAACATGATGATTTGATTTCTAATCTTGAAATGATTTTTTATTATTATTAATGAATGAATTCTATGACAATTCTAAAATCCGAAAGTAAAAAGAAAATAGTTGATAAGTTGGAACAAACTCATCAAATTTCCTTTTCTCTTTCTTTTTTTTGTTTAAATTTTCAAAGTACCTGCAAAAGAAGAGAATAAATGTGAGTATGGATATACACAAATGGACTCAAAATTATCAAAATTAATAAACTAAGTCCCTGTCAATGGCGCCAAAAATTGATATGTATTTACATTATCGTCGTTAAAGCACAAAACCATCAATCTTAAGTTCTAATTCTCAACAAAAATTAAGATGTAGCACTTAGGTGAGATCGAGTCGAATCCACAGGGAAATAAACTTTTAACTTTGAAAATCTTGGTTTCTTTTTAGCAAAAATGTTGACAAATGTGACTTTGAGCTGCAAATCTATAAAAGATGATTAATTAATTACCAGAATGTAATCACACATCTAAAACACCTATTTTTTATTAAGAAATTACTACTTAAGACACTATTGATGCGATTAAACAGAATAGATGCACCTAACTAAATAATCTAAGTCTAGAAAAGAAATAGGAATATCCACAAGAAATAATAAAACAATAACTTGATCACTATTATTGGAATAATAAATATTGCAATGGTTCTAAGAAAAATGAAATAACAGAAATGTTAACTAATTGCTTAACACTTAAATAAACTAATTAAAATGAATAACATGGAAACGGGGTTTCTATAGGCACGGTGGACCGCTGACAGTGGCACTGGGAGGCTCGAACGGCACAGTGGACCACGCGACAGAAGTGCTGCTGGGTGTTGACAGGAGGCGCTGAGAGCAAGGCTGGCGTTTGGCATATGGGCGGCTCTCGGGTTTCTGTGTGGACTAGCTGCTGGGTGGGAGCGCACCAGCGAGTGCCGCGTGGAGCGGCTGCCATCCTTGAGCTCGAGCAGGCGGGCTCGAGTGACGAGGTGCAGCCTCGCGAACAGCCTCGGGCCACTGTGTGGCGGGCGGTTCCCACTCGCAGGCGGGCACGTCGAGGGCGAGCAGGCGTGCGGCTGCTGCTGGCATAGGCAAACGGCGCTGCGTGGCTCCTGCGGTCCCGCCCAACAGGTACGAGCGACGAAGAGGGGCGGCGGCGAATGCTGGCGTACTGCCGTGTGGCGGATGGGCCCCGAGGGTGCTGGTCAGCGACAGAAAGAGAGATGCAGGGGGAGAGAGAGAGAGATGCAGGGAAGAGAGAGAGGGACTGGGAGCAAGAGGCAGAGAGAGAGAGGGAGCAGGGGAGAGAGAAAGTAAAGGGGAGAGAGAGAGAGCTGCAGGGGAGAGCGCAGGGAGAGAGAGGGCACTGGGAAGAGAGAGAAAATAGGGAGAGAGAGGAGAAACAGGGGGAGAGAGAGAGAGAGAGAGTAAGGTGAAAAAAAATAAAATAAAAAGATTTTGAAAACTAGATGGAGGGATAGAGAAAAATTGGGAGAATAGAAAATGGGAGAGATTCGGCTAGGGGAGGTTGTGGAGATTAGTAGAAATTCTAGCATCCTTTTTTCCTCCCCCTTCCTTGGTTTTATAGAAGAGGGCCCAAATTTTGAATTTTTAAAAAGGTAATAAATAGGCTATTAAGTTCTCCCTTGATTAAGGGATCCTCTTTAAAAATCATGAATGTTTATTTTGAAATTTGAATTGAGAGAGAGAGAGATTTGATTTTGATTTTTGAAATTATATTTTGAATAATAAATGTCATTTTTGAAATTTGAATTTTAAAATTTAAATTTTAAATTTTAAAAATAATAAATATTATTTTTGAATTTGAATTTCAAAATTTCCCTCTCTTTCTCTAGGCCCATTTTGAAAGGCAAAAATACAATCGTGTTCCTTCCGGAATTCAAACCCTGGTCACTTCATTGAAATCAAGATGGTCTAACCACTCTACCATCTGCTTGCTCATGTCCTATATTCACATAAAATAATAGTTACGTTCATGCGGAAATCAATAAATTATTCAAATGCATATTAAATAATTGCCGAGAAGCTCTTATTAAGAATGAAATTCTCACACTCACTTAATCTATGAAATGATGATATTTGACATTCGAATTTTGCAAATTTAATATGTTTGAAAGCATAATTGATTTATCTATCATTTCATGTGATTTTGTACATGTAATTGACAATGTTGTGTGTAAATTTCATTTATTATTTATCTAAAAATGTGTACTTATCACTACACAAGCCCCTAAAATGTCTGTATGAATCCACTAAAGCCCATATTCACTGGCGGTACACTGACCACACCTCAGCCTTGGGTTGCAAAAGAACCTCCCTATACACGGATATCCTCAGAAGATAGGGGCTAAACAGGAGGTTCCACAGGAAGACAAGCACGCCTCGACATATCCTGAAATATAAACCAAATAAACTCTCAAATCCAATAATTCAGCACTTCAACATTTATTTAAGTCAAAACTTAGCTATTCTATGGCCTATACTTAATCTAAGATCCCAAATCTATCAATCAACTACATAGGCTTAACAAATCCGATGGTGTGGAACTCAAAACTCTAAAAATTGCTCTAATATCATGTTATGTAACACCCTAAACCATGTGTTCAGTCATATTAGGCTTTAATTATCTGAAACAAATATTCTAATTCGTAATACTTATCATATATATCAAACTTTCTTATTTACTTGAGAATAAACTACTAGTCATAAGTATATCATATAATTCCTCCAACACATATAGAGACATATATCATATATCATATCGCTCAAAATATAACTAGTAGCTTGTAATCAAGTTACATATTTCAAAATTCATATTTATGAAAATTTTACATCATGAAATACATTTATAATGGCTTAAAATAAATTCAAATGATTCACATATATGTGCCAAATTATCAAAATTTTATGTCTTAATCGGACAACCACAATATAAAGGGCCACACATATATATACCAGGTCCTTAAGCAATCGTACTAAGTCTTGGCTATCACATAATTGAAAATTACAATATCCCATCCCTACGCCATACTGTAGTAGTTTTCATGGATTTTACCTATTGCCCTTAGGTCACATAATATCACATCTAACAAGGACGCATACATTAGAATCACGCCACATAATCCCCTTAAGATGGCAATGTCCATATCACACATATTAAATTAGATGACACATGTTTTACAAAAATTATAATTCATCATAATCTGAAATTTAACATTAATCATATAACTAATGATATTCATATGTAAATATAATATATTTTTCATTAAAACAAGGCATTTTAAAACAACATGACGTTCTTCTATACACTAACTCCAACATGTTATAGATATATGAGAAATATTTCTGAATTTTTTTCAAAATTTTTGGAAAATGAAATATATTTTTTACATGTCAGAATCTATTTTTCAGAGCTAAAACTTTATTAAATTATACCAATAATAGCAAACAAATTCTTAAAATAACCAAACTTGGTAGACATAATATAAGTATTATATAAAAAATGTCTGCAAAGTTTCGTTAAGATCCGAATTCATATGATACAAATTTAAACATTTATAGAATACTCAAATTGAGTCACTTATAGCCGTTGTGAATTAATTATTATAATAAATATTGAATAAATTTTAAAAAACTATAAAATTCTTTCTTCTAAACATCTTGATAAAGTTATGGTTAAAATTTTAAGTCAATTGGAGTTAAAATGAGTGGAATAGACATCAGGAAATTTAGTGGGAAAACTAGGTTCTGAGCTAGGGTACTGTAGATACTGGTTGACCGAATCCGACCAGAATAGGTTAAAACATATATTTTTTCAAGTGTTTATGATCCCATATTTAATTCTAATAGTTTTAAATCAAAATTAATGATATTCTTAATATATTTTAGGCATTGAAATATTGAAAACAAACTAAACTTTTCATATAATACAAAATATTCATACTTTGGAGAATCATCACCTACCTCTAACGCTAGAACCCCTAAAAATCAAAATCCGTCAAGTGATCTCAACTTTCATCAAGAAGCATCACTTTCTAACCTTCCTCCTCGACCTCCAATGCTTTTAGAAGGCAAAATAATCACGAAATTATAAGCAATCCTCAAGAACGACCTTCATTTTCTTCTCTTTCTTTAAGAATATGAATAAAAACCAACCTTTTACAATGTAGAACAATGGCTAGATTTAACCATGCCCCCAACACCCATCTTTTAACTCCAAACAATCTCTACAAACCACCTTTAGATCGGATTAATCCTTATTTTCATGAATTAAAGACAATCTGACTCTAAATTAGAATCCTCTCCCACAACTCTTCCTTTTGGAACTGAATTTTTAAATTTTCAGCTTAGTAAACGAACGAATCAGTAGAAATAGTCTTCTACAAAGTTGCAGATCTCTTTGTGCTCTTTCCAACGGTACAAACTACTCCAAAATTTGAGTTATAGACTAATAGTTATTTCCAGAATATAGACCTACTATCCTAGGAACCCTAACTTAGAAAATTTTACTAACTTAATGGGCTAAACTACTTATAAAAATTAAGTTAACGGGCTTACTCTAGTTACCATATTGCACTCTATCTAACCCTTTAATTATTATTATCCTTATTATTTAATTAGTTATTATCTATATTTTAGAAAAATAATGGGTATTACAACCCCTCTTAGTGCGAGAAAGAGAGAGGAGAGAGAGAGGGGGGATGGCCAGGGCTACTGTTTGATGCCTTCCAAAGGCAACCCTCTCAACCGATTTTTATATTAAGTCTCTCCAAGATGTTTCATAAAAACTCCTGACTTAATATTAATCCGATTTTCGACCTATCGTATGAAAATCCTTTGCCTGTGACCCTCTAGGCCCAAATACCATTCAAATTAATGGCCTGTTAAGTCCAATAACATTTTACTGACTTAATTAATTAATTAACTAATTAAAATCAAATTGATATCGCACATATAATTCGGCTCGACCTCTTATCACGTTGGCTGCCAAACAATACTACGTGAACCCAGAAGGTATTGAGTTAAGCAACCTACTCATGGAACCATTCTGTTGACAGTTAATGCGTAAATATAATCTTTCATTTGTGCAATACTCTTGTGTCAACTTAAGATATGGTATACTGTCAAATCCTAATCGGTCGACTCACTTAGATTAGATGTTCCAGCATAATATCAGAAAACTCCTTTCCCGACATTATTGTCCGTCCTGACCAGGGACTCCGACGCATCCTTCCTAGAGTATTCTCTCTCTAAATATCGAAAGTGAATGATCCTATGTTAAACACTCAATTCCCTTTGATGGTATTCCACTGTACAATATCCTTGGCTATTTAGAATCTTGTGTTTAGAGTTCCGAAAACTAAGGTTAAAGCACAAAAGTTCTCTAGCAAGATGTCCTTAGTGTCTCAGGTCAGACGACTATCAACGTAATTACGACAATTGAATCAAACTGGTTGATAGTTAGGTACATTACCATCTAGCGATTCAGTCGGATCAGGTTAGTGAACTCATTCTCTAATGAGCAACTACATATTCACCTTAGTGTCTCCACACAAGTGACTATGAGATCAGTCACCCTCATCATATGAGCATGAGTAATTTGTACTAGTCAAACTGGATGTCTGATGTCCTTCTCAAACATCCTCCGACTATGAATAATTAATAATATGTGTGTATAAGTGATCAGTCTCATTAGTTTGATCTCATCATAATTTGATCACTATTGCTCATATTCACAAACTTCATTATGAAATGATGAGAATACGAATTATACATAATGAAATAAATGTCATTTTATTAATAAGTGAACGAGATTACACATAGTATGATTGGCTTGTAGACCACCTACGACTAACATTCACATTATATGATTTTTGATCAAGGGGATTTCCTATTCGCAGGTCCAACTTCTTTAGGAGGTAGTGGCCAATGGTGGTGGCTCCTATCCCAGGTGTTAGCATTCTCGAACCTAGCCCCATCGCTTTCGCACCTAATGTTCCTGATGTCGCCACCTCTTTCTCAGATGCTTCTCCCATGCCTATAGCTGCCTGCTCGTCGTCAATGATTTCTGCCTCTTCTTCACCAATCACTATCTAGTCAGATGCCTCCTCCTCCCTGTCGATGGCAATGTCGTCCCTACTGCATCCCATGGCCCTCTTTCAAGATAGCCCCACTGCCTCTACAACATATGCTATGCCACCTATACCTCCAACACTCTCTACATGCGAATTGGCCTCTCTTCAGTCTTGCCAACATGGGTCTAGCTCCCTAGCTCTACAAACCCAGACATTGGCAGATCTGTATCAAAGCCACAGAGCCGATTGAACTCCCCCCTAGCCCTTGTGCACCTACCAGCTACCATCAGCTATTGACAACCTTATTGGCAACCGGTCACACTGAGATGATGTGCTTCCATAGGTGGCTAAGGACCCAACATTACATGCTGTGATGGCCTCGAAGTTTGATGCCCTTATGCCCAACGACACGTGGTCGCTGGCTCCACAATAGGCTCACATGAGCGTCATTGGATGCAAGTGGGTGTTTAAGCTCAAGCAACAGGTGGATGGCTCCATTGAATGCCATAAGGCCCGTCTCGTGGTGAAGGGCTTTTGCTAACACCAAGGAGTTGATTGCTTCGACACCTTCAGTCCGGTGACAAAAATCACCACGCCCCCCTATTGCTTGCTCTCGCCACCAGCTCCAATTGGGCCGTGCATCAACTTGACGTCTCGAATAAAACCGGCTTAATAACTATTATTAAGACTTAATTAATACTTAATAACTTTTATTAAGATTCATTACTCAAGAATTAATTAACTTAATTATAACATTTATAAAAAGTTAATTAATCACTTAACAAATATTATTAAGTGTCTCCAAATTATTAAAATAATTCTCTAATAACAATTGCTAAAGAATTATCTAATTGGTTAATTAAAATAAAGTTAACAACATTTGTCAATTAATTTTAAAACCATAACAATGATCTAATCCCTTAAATAATTAACAACGTTTGTTAACTAATTTTAAGATCCCATCTTAAATATAAATTAACAACATTTGTTAATTTTATCTTAATCATTAATAACAATAATTGTTAATAATTAATTAAGATCCAATTTTATGTAAATAACAACATTTGTTAATTATAAATTAAGATCACATCTTAACTCATAATCCCCCTTTAAACTTAAAATTATAAATTTAAGTATAAAACACTTTTAAATCAAATTTATTTTAATTTTAAGGTAAAGGGAATCATATCAACCCTTTATGTAAGATCATATCTTACATAAGTTAAATCCAATTAACTATTAAGATCAAATCTCAATAAATTCATTATTAACTGGAAAAATAATATTAAAACAGTTTTAAATTATTTAATTTTAATTCCAGTTAATAGGGGTTGGGGTTTAGGTTTAAACAAGGGGTTTTAGGGTTTAAAAGGGGTTTAACCAAATTAATTGGCTGGGGTTAAATAGGCCCAATTGGCCTATTAAATTGGGCCCAGGGCCTGGTCTGGCTCGGGCTGGGGCAGCCAGGCCCAGCCCTGGTCCGGCCCTGGCTCGGACCAGGCGAGCCCCTGGCTCAGGGCCTGGGAACCTGGCCGAGCCAGGTCGGGCCCCAGGCGCGCCCGGGCCAGGCCAGGGCCGGACCCAGGCGCGACCTGGCTCAGCCAGGTCGAGCGCCTGGGCCGGCCGGGCCGGCCTGGCGCGGGACCGGCCGGTCCAGCCCGTTTTCCAGCAGTTCGGCTGGCTTCGTTTAGGGTTTTTCGGCCTGTTTGAGGCTGGTTTTGGGCGCCACCGCCGCCGCCGCCAACCTCGAGGGTGGCCTGAAATTGCAGAGGGATGTCACCACTTCCATTTCCCCTGCCGGTGGTGGCCGGCCGGCGACTCCTTCGCCGCCGGTGAACCTCCAAAGTTGGCAATTTGTGCAGTTTCGCAGATTTCAGTTTTTTCCACAATCCTTTTCAACTCTTGAAAATTATGGGAAGAAAAGCTCCACCGGCCGCCATGGAAATTTTCCGGGGATGGCGAGGGGTAGCTGGTCATACCAGAAAACCCACAGAGATGGTCCAACCATCATTAATCCCCTTTTGAAGCCCACAAATCCGGTTCTTCATCACCATGAAGAACGCGATAAAACCCCAAAAAATTCTCGTTTTTCGCACAGAAAAATTAAATTCGAAATTCTAAGTTCATCCCATGAACAATATCTATGAGGAAAAACAAATTTATGCATGAAATAATTTAGAATAATAATTTTATCGTTCCGGAGCGGATCAGAGCGGAACCTGGCTCTGATACCACTGTTGGGATCCGGGCGGTACGCGAAGAACGCAGCGGAAACGAAGAACAAAAATTAAACCCGCCCGATGCCCGCTGATTCAATTCGGAACGAAAAACTCAAAGCGAAAACTACGAGAAGTAATCCGATTACCGTGTGCGGATTCGAATCCGCTTCCGTCTCGGTTCCGTCGAGGTGATGCCGCAAGCCGCACAAGCGTCCGGCCTCCAGCGGTATCCACGCGATCCTCTGCGGTGGTTCGTCCTCGATCCCTCGTCCGTATCAGCGAACGGGACGCCCAGAGGAGGAGAGAGAAAGGGGGGATGACGGCCAGCAAGGGAAATCCTGGAGCTTGGCCCAGGATTTCTTAACAGCATGTATATATATTAAGTCGGCGCGACTTTTCACAAAAGTCCCCGAGTTAATATAAATCCCACTTATGTACCACCGACTGAGAATCTTATTGCGTGTGACCCTCTAGGCCCATTTACCAGTCCGGTTTTCAGCCCGTTAAGTCCAATAACTAGTTATTGACTTATTGTAATTAATTAATATCTATATATTAACTAATTACTTAACCGAATTGACATCGTATGTAAATTCGGTCGGACTTCTGATCAAGTTGGGTGCCAAGCAACACCGCATGATCCCGGAAGGTAATGGGGTTCAGCAACCCACTCATGGAACCTGTCCGTCTACAGTTACCACGTGGCTATAATCCTTCGTTAGCACAATGCTCTCGAGTTAACCTAGGGTATGGTCAATTGTCAAACCCTAGATTGTCAACTCACTTGAATCAGACTCCGCTTTACAATATCCGAAACCACTTTTCTGATATTGTTTCTGCTCTGGCCAGAGACTCCTGCGGATCTACTCTAGAGCATTCTCTCTCCAGTTACCTGAGAGCGAACGATCCTCTATTGAACACACAATCATCTTCGAAGGTCTTCCGCTGGACCCGATCCTTGACTATTAGAGATCCCGTGGATAGGGATTCGTAGGTCAAGGTCAAAGTCCAGAAGTCCACCGACAAGGTGTCTTTGGTGTCTCAAGTCCAAGGATCAATCACGCTACTGTGACGATGAATCAAGCCGATTGACAGTCAGGTAAATTACCATTCGACGATTCATGTCGGATCAGTTCAGTGAACTCATTCCCCAATGAGCACCTACAGGTTTACCATTGTGTCTCCACACTAGTAACTAACGAGATCAGTCACCCTCATCATATGAGCTGGAATAACCTGTACTAGTCTAACCGGATGTTTGATGTCCTTCTCAAACATCCTACGACTAGGAACAATTGAGAATATGTGTTTATAAGTCATCAGTCTCATTATTATGATCTCATCATAATCTGATGACTATTACACATATTCATGGACTTCATTATGCGCAATTATAAATATGCCAATCTACATAATGAATTTAATGTCATTTATTAGTGAACCAGATTGAAATAGGTGCCTTATGATTGGCTTAGAGGACACCTATATCCATCAATTTGTACTAGTCAAACTGGATGTCTGATGTCCTTCTCAAACATCCTCCGACTATGAATAATTAATAATATGTGTGTATAAGTGATCAGTCTCATTAGTTTGGTCTCATCATAATCTGATCACTATTGCTCATATTCACAAACTTCATTATGAAATGATGAGAATACGAATTATACATAATGAAATAAATGTCATTTTATTAATAAGTGAACGAGATTACACATAGTATGATTGGCTTGTAGACCACCTACGACTAACATTCACATTATATGATTTTTGATCAAGGGGATTTCCTATTCGCAGGTCCAACTTCTTTAGGAGGTAGTGGCCAATGGTGGTGGCTCCTATCCCAGGTGTTAGCATTCTCGAACCTAGCCCCATCGCTTTCGCACCTAATGTTCCTGATGTCGCCACCTCTTTCTCAGATGCTTCTCCCATGCCTATAGCTGCCTGCTCGTCGTCAATGATTTCTGCCTCTTCTTCACCAATCACTATCTAGTCAGATGCCTCCTCCTCCCTGTCGATGGCAATGTCGTCCCTACTGCATCCCATGGCCCTCTTTCAAGATAGCCCCACTGCCTCTACAACATATGCTATGCCACCTATACCTCCAACACTCTCTACATGCGAATTGGCCTCTCTTCAGTCTTGCCAACATGGGTCTAGCTCCCTAGCTCTACAAACCCAGACATTGGCAGATCTGTATCAAAGCCACAGAGCCGATTGAACTCCCCCCTAGCCCTTGTGCACCTACCAGCTACCATCAGCTATTGACAACCTTATTGGCAACCGGTCACACTGAGATGATGTGCTTCCATAGGTGGCTAAGGACCCAACATTACATGCTGTGATGGCCTCGAAGTTTGATGCCCTTATGCCCAACGACACGTGGTCGCTGGCTCCACAATAGGCTCACATGAGTGTCATTGGATGCAAGTGGGTGTTTAAGCTCAAGCAACAGGTGGATGGCTCCATTGAATGCCATAAGGCCCGTCTCGTGGTGAAGGGCTTTTGCTAACACCAAGGAGTTGATTGCTTCGACACCTTCAGTCCGGTGACAAAAATCACCACGCCCCCCTATTGCTTGCTCTCACCACGAGCTCCAATTGGGCTGTGCATCAACTTGACGTCTCGAATAAAACCGGCTTAAATGAAACTATTGTCAGTACATGGGTAAAGACTAATGAGCGTTATATGGCTCTAGTTTGAGTAGACCTAGGCTTGATCAGAACTCTATGACCCATAATCCGACTCAAGTCAAAATAAGTTAAGCTGGATTAGGAATTGAAAAAAAAACATAAGCGAGATTGAGTTGATATTGATTTGGACATTAATTCTTTTTTTTTTTTTTGAACTAGAAAAATCTTCAAATACTATTTATAGACTGAGAGTCCAAAACTACAACTTGAAGAACAGGGGGAGATGGAAGGGATAACAGATCTCAAGAACCCTTGAAAAGCAGTAACAATAGTAAAATGAGCAATCTCATGAGCCACCTGATTAGTAGCTCTATGAGAAAATCTAAGGGATAACAGATCATAGCTGAGGAGCTTTTGACAATTGAGAATAATGGAACTAACACTCCACGGGATGGTCCTGATTATTGAGAGCAGTATTGATAATCGCTTCAACATCACCTCCTATGAGTACCATCTGCTTCAGTTGATCATCATTGAAGAGCGTAGAACAATGCCCAGGATTCCACCACGATTGGTTCAGATGAATTGATACAGCAGTAGCAACAATTCAAAACTTTGCCACTATGATCTCTAATAATAGTTCCCAATAAGCCTATGTCAGAAGATGTCACCCCATCAAAGTTAATTTTCAGATAACCAGTCTGGAGTGGAGACCAAATTAAAGAGTTCTCTAACTTGCTTTGGTGGAGAGCTAGAATTCCTTAATTTCCTATCAGACCAAAAGTTAAATTCTGAAATTGCATTCCTTAGTGTAATGGAAGGATTCATTTTCTTATCTTCGAAAACTAGTTTACACCTTGATTTCCAGATAAGGCAAAGGATCGAGAAGCGCATGACTAGGAAATGTCTATCTTTCTTACCATTTGCAAAAAGGGGGGAATAACCCATGAAAGTAGCTTCTCTCTGAGAGGTAATTGATCCAGACCAGAGTGATAATGAATAGTAGAGGCTTTCCAAATAAGTCTCGCTATGTCACACTTGAATAAGAGATGATCAATTGATTCAGACTCTCTTTTGCAAACTGGGCATAAAAATTAACAAAGGGGAGTCGTTTTGCAAGAATTACGTTCACAGGAATAGCCTCCACCAGGCATTTCCAAATGAAATGTAGATGGCCTCGTATCAAGCTCACCAAGGAATCTCTAGGCTGATTTAATAGTTAATTTTCCTGAATCATTAGTACGTTGGGGTAGCATAATCAAATAAATGAATTTAACAGTATGCTCATCAAAGATGCTGCCGATTACATTCCTCTCCCATTGATGGTTCTGAATTAGTTGGCAAACCCACACTGGAATAAAACCATTATAAGCTGTTTTGACTTTTGCGGGGCCAGGTAGAACGGGAATCCATCTTTCTTCCCAGATTTTGGTATTGAGTCCATTTACAATTTGTTTCGTATAAGCACTTGCAACCAAGCCTCTTAGTTTGGTTACAGCCCTCCAAGTTCCAAAACCAGAGTTAGAAATTGGTGCAGTCCAAAAAGACTCCTTCAAATATTTGGCTGAGAGAATATGACCCCATAGAGTGTGTGGGTTTTCCAAAAACTTCCAGATAACCTTCATAATAGATGCTTTCATGAGAAGCTCAAAGTCTCTAATACCCAAACCACCACAAGCCTTACGGAGTTTGATTTTTCGCCAACTTTTCAAATGCATTTTCTTATGATCATCAGTGTCACTCCACAAAAAGGAGTACATATCTATTTAAATTCCCAATAGTAGACCTTGGAAATACTCAGGAGCTCATAGTATGTGTTAACCAAAGCATGGTTCTTGCCATGCATATGCCCACGTAGGGGCCAAGAGTTGGTTATAGGAGATGAGGGGGAGTGGTTGAGGGAGTGGTTGTGGGGAGTTACCCACACTTTTGAAGCACCCCTTGGATATAACTATTCCCCCCTTTATTTGAAAGTGTAGGGGAGAGAGATATAAAAGGGATTGAGTGGCATTTCGTGAGAACAACTCTTTTGGAAAATCTGCAGAACTCTCACTTTGGGCAGCCCTCTTTCTCACTCTAGACTCCTCTCCTTTCTACACATTCTCTCTCCCTCTCTAAGGTTTGCTCTCCAAGAGGCTATCACCAAAGGCCTAGGATTTGCAGTGCGGATTTTGGGGAGAAGCCCGTCACGTGGTTCTCATCCTCGTCCTCACGGAGCCGTCGCCGTCCATCTACGAACGTCGCCGTTAAGGTACTTTTTCCGTTACGATCCATCTCCGTGCATGCTTCCGCTTGTTTATTTAATGCATGGAGATATTATGTTTTTATCAACATTGGTATCAGAGCCAGGTTTACGGAACCATGGCAGCGTGGTCTTCGATCAAAAAGAACCGTTCCGATGTTGCGGCCTCGTCGAGCCGAATGGCTCCCATGGTGGTTATCAGTGACGAGGAATCGGAACGGGTTCCCGATGAACTGACCGACTATTCCGAGGAGGAATCCGGCGACGACCGCGTCCCATCTTCTCCTCCAAGGAGACTCAGAGCGCCGGAATATTTAGCCTACCTCGGAGGGTTCTGCGGCGCGCATTCTGGACGTGACCAACAATCCGAGATAGTACGTGACGGCAGCCATGACGAGGATGAAGACGGCGCCTGCAACGGCGGCCATGCGAACGGTGACGCGGACGACGAGGGAAGCCCGCCGCGACGACCGACGTCCCTGCGCGGAGAAGGACCCAAGCCGACGAACGCAGCGGCGGCCACGCCGGCGGGCGTACCGCCCGGGCCCAGCGCGGCTGTGGCGCTCGCGCCCAGCGCGGGCGGAGCGGCCACGCCCCGCGCGGGCGTGGCGCTCGCGCCCCGTGCGGGCGGAGCGGCCACGCCCGCGGGCGTGGCGCTCGCGCTGCGCACAGGCGGGCAGGCCACGCCCCCGGGCGCGGTGCTCGCGCCTAGCGTGGGCGGTGCGGCCACACCCGCGGGCGCGGCGTTCACGCCCAGCGTGGGCGGACTCCCCACGTCCCGCGTGGGCGTGGGGCTCACGTCCTGCGTGGACGTACCGCCCACGTCCTGCATGGGCGGCCTGCCCATGCATGCGGGCGTGGTGCCCTCCCCGCACGCAGGTGAGGTGTTCTCGCCCCTGCGCAGGGGGGCTCCCATGCCCATGCATGGGGCTGCCGTACCAGCCGCGCATGGACCAGCGGGCGTGTCCTTGGCGAGGACGGGTCGAGCCCAACGACGCCGCCGCTGGGAGGCTCGCAGGCGTGACCGCGGCGGATCATTTGGTGGCACGTGGCGTCACATGGGTCGCCGTGAACCACACGATGCACCGTATCGGGTTGGATCCGGAATGGGCCGGTTGGTTGTTCGAATGGACCCGTTTCAAATTCTCCGTATGATTATGAACGGAGAAATTGAATTTGAAATTATGGAGTATTAGTTAGTTTATTTATGATTAGATGATGCATTAGAATTTAATTTGAATCGTAGGCTTATTAGTTCAAATTAATGTAATTTGATTTCCATGATCTATTTGATTAATAGTTGAACTATCCTGATTAGTGTCAATTATTTAAATGTGATGATTGTCTTGATATTATGTTGCGCAAAATGAAATAAATTGAATTGTTTTATTTCGTCACGCTAATAATTATTTTTGGGTCACTGATAACGACCTTAACAGTATTTGCATGTATTTGAATTTTTTTGTGCAATGAAGAAAAATGACACTAATAATCGATTATTCGACTATGTAAAATGCATGTTTATAGATCGTTAAATTATTGCGCTTATCGAATTAGCGGCAATTGAATTTTAGCGTTCTTAGAATTAAATATGCATGATTTTGTGTTTACCAATTGAATTGATTTAATTCGTGCAAAATTGTCATATCATTTAAATATTGCGCATGCTCGTGTAGCGCCGATTAATTAATTTTTAAATGATAATTTATTAATCTGCACGTCCTGAATTGATCAATTTATGCACACTCAAATTCAGCCACTTAGCTATCATTTCATTTAAAAATGATCATGTTGAAATTGAAAGTTGATATATTTACGTGATCATGTGTTTTAGTAAATATTTATGATGGCTAAAATTTGATCAAGTTATTGAAATATCATGGACTTTACTATTCCTGTTGATTTAATTATGTGAGTATTCACTTCCATGATATTCGAATTTAACTTGTAAACGTTGGATAAGTGGCTATTACGAGAGATTTAAAGTGCTTCTCTCGTTGTGAATTCGCTCAAAATCATTCTGTTAGAATTAAGTTACCTTGATTTAATCGGAAGATGATTATAGTATCCTAGATCTATATTTCGATTCCGATGGTTGAGTTAACTTAAAATTTATTAGTCTGGATTTTTGGAAGCGAATTATGATGTGTAATCTATGTCAACTTGACTCTCTAAATTTTATTTATGTAGTGATTTAAAATGGCCATGAAAAATGTCATTGCTGATCTGACCAAGGGTGACAAATTGACGGGAATGAATTATGACATTTGGCACCGTAAGATTCAATACTTGCTAAACGAGCAAGAATTACTGGAACATCTTACCACCGTCATGTCACCGCCTGAGGATGGCAATACAGCACAGCATCGTAGAGGTCAAGATGCGTACCGTCAATGGTTCAATAAGGATCGAAGCGCGCGCTTTACTATGTTAAGCAGCATGCGAGACGATCTTATTGGGGAATTTGAGAAATTCCAATCTGCCAAAGATATGTGGGATCAATTAAAGTTTCAATTTGGTGGAACTTCGACTACGCGGTTGCGCGCTCTTGTACTTAAGTTTGAGACCTACCGCAAAGACCAACGACAGACCATGACCGAACACCTTAGGGTTATGTCGGGTATGATCAGAGACTTAAAGTTGGCAGGTCATGATCTCACGGACGAGCAGCAGGTCCTTGCAGTAATCCGATCACTACCGGACTCTTGGGTCCATATGAAGCAAATTCTTACTCACAACGAGAATATCAAGAATTTTTCTGATATTTCTCGTCATGTGGAGTTAGAGGCTGAGCGCGAAGAAGCTGTACGCGCCACTGCCTTAGTCGCCAAGGGAGGCAGACACCAAGGCAGGAAGGGCCCGAAGAAATTTTTCAAACGAAAGGATCGTGAAACTGCATCCAGCTCTAAGTACAAGGCAGAGCGGACACCGAAGCGCCACCACAGAGGCAAGCGCGGTGGTAAAAGGGACAAATCAAAGGTGAAGTGCTACAATTGTGAGAAGATGGGACATTTCGCTCGCGAGTGCACTGAGCCGAAAAAGGTATCCCTCAACCCAGATTCTCTCTCTGTGTATGTTTGTTCTCATGTCTTAGTCGCCCGAACTTATCCTGAGTGGATTGTGGATTCAGGTGCGACCAAGCATGTAACTAGAGATCGAGAAGGGTACCAAGATTACCGCCGAATTCCAATAGGGACGCAAAGAATTTACATGGGCAATGGGACCAGTGAAGAAGTTTTAGGAGTTGGTGTGTACCAGCTCAAACTTAGAACTGGTCGTGTATTGACATTGCATGATGTTCTTTATGCGCCAGGGATTCAGCATAATCTTTTGTCAGCTTCATCTTTATTATCCCTAGGATTTGCTCTTGTTATGATTGGTACTAGTATTGACATTTATTTAAATGATGTGCTGTATAAACATGCTTTATTGAGTGGTGGTTTGTTTAAATTAGATGTTGATTTCAATACTTCTTCTGTGTCGTATGTGGCTGATGATAAAGACCTTAGTTCTGAAATATGGCATGCTCGCCTAGGTCACATAGGACAGGATAGAATGACCAGGTTAGCTCGAGAAGGCCTTTTAGGTTCACTCGCTAAGGTCACTCTACCTTTATGTGAATCATGTTTGGCTGGAAAGGCATGTCGAAAACCTTTCGGGAAGGCCAGAAGGGCCACTGAACTATTGCAGCTTGTACATTCTGATATTTGCGGACCTTTAAGTGTGAAGGCTCGACATGGAGCATCATATTTCCTTACCTTTATAGATGATTATTCGCGATACGGTTATGTTTATCTGATCGCTCACCGCTATGAAGCACTGGATTGTTTCAAACGCTTCCTAGCTGAGGTTGAGAATCAGACCGGTAAGAGTGTAAAAGCTCTACGCACCGACAGAGGACGCGAATATTTATCTGATCAGTTCAGAATTCTATGTGAGGAAAAGGGAATTAAAAGACAACTCACTATTCCATATACTCCGCAACAAAATGATGTTGCCGAGAGAAGGAATAGAACGTTGTTAGATATGGTTAGGTCTATGATGGCGCATGCCAACCTCCCAATATCCTTCTGGGGGGATGCTTTGTTGACTGCTGCCTATTTACTTAACCGTGTGCCTTCACAGTCAGTTCCTTCTACCCCTTATGAGTTGTGGCGTGGCCAAAAGCCGTATTTGGGGAACCTACGCCCGTGGGGGTCAGCTGGATATGTCCATGACTCGTCCCACAAGTATGGGAAACTGGGCCCTAAAGCTAGAAAGTTTATCTTCATAAGATATCCTGATAGCTCACAAGGGTATGTCATGTATGGACAATATCATGATGGAGGAATGACAGAGAAAGAGGTTCGAGACGTTGTATTCTTAGAGAAAGAATACCCTAAACTTGGCAATGTCGGAAAAAATTTTGATCTCCATGAAGTGGATGAAACAGCTCTCTTACCATCTTCCAGCGAAGGGAGGGAATTAGTTCCTGACCATGTCATCGCTGGAGATAGTATAGATGATCAAGCTAGTGGGAGTACACCTATTAATTTACCGAGTGGGAGTACTCCATTAGAATCGGAAGATGCCGACACCCAAGTACGTCGAAGTAAACGCGGCCACACTCCTCGTCGACGTTTTGAGATTGAAGATGAGATTTTAATGTGTCAGCCTGCGGATGATGAAGAACCGAGAAATGTCAAAGAGGCATATTCATCATTATCAAAGAAAGAATGGGAAGCTGATATGCTAGACGAAATGGATTCAATGGAAAAGAATAAGGTCTGGGAGTTAGTTGATCTTCCGCCTGGGCGTAAAGCTATTGGAAACAAATGGGTTTTCAAAATTAAACGCAAGGCAGATGGATCAATTGACAAATACAAAGCACGACTAGTGGCGAAAGGATATACCCAGAAGGAGGGTATTGATTTTGATGAGACGTTCTCCCCGGTGGTGAGATTTACGTCTATTCGCCTGATCCTAGCTATTGTCGCACATTTAGATTTATAACTCTTTCAGATGGATGTTAAGACGGCATTTCTTAATGGAGAACTAGACGAGGAAATTTACATGTTCCAACCAGAGGGTTTTGAGGTAAAGGAACAAGAGCGCAAAGTTTGCCGCCTAAAACGTTCCATTTACGGCTTCAAACAATCGTCTAGACAGTGGTATTTGAGATTTCATAAGGAAATCACCTCATTCGGTTTTGAGACGATTGAGGAAGACCACTGTGTGTACGTCAAACGAAAGAAAGAGAAGATTCTAATTCTGTCATTGTATGTTGACGACATTTTGCTGGCTGGGAATAATATGGAGTTTATCAATGCCACTAGGCAGTGGTTATCTTCCGTCTTCGAGACCAAAGATATGGGCGAAGCTAACTATGTGTTAGGAGTGAAAATAGTCAGAGATCGCTCTAGAAGGTTTTTGAGTATGTCTCAGGAAACCTACATTAATAAAATTCTAGAGCGATACCGAATGAATCACTCCAAGCCCATTGATACTCCAGTTGATAAAAGTTGTGTTTTAAGTATAAGCCAATGCCCACAGAATGAAGAAGAGAAGAATCAAATGAATAAAGTGCCATATGCGGCAGCTATTGGGAGTCTGATGTATGCTATGTTGTGTACTCGACCCGACATCAGTTATGCTGTCGGATTAGCTAGCCGTTATCAAAGTAACCCTGGTCCTGCTCACTGGAAGGCAGTCAAGAGAATATTCCGATATTTACGTGGAACAACGAACCTTGCCTTATGTTACGAAGGAGGTGATCTAAGGTTGAAAGGTTATAGTGATGCTGATTGGGCCAGCGACAAAGACGAAAGAAAGTCTACGTCAGGGTATGTGTTCATACTCGGTGGCGCGGCCATTTCTTGGTGTAGCAAGAAACAGACGTGCATTGCTCTATCCACTATGGAATCGGAATATGTGGCATGTTCAGCAGCTTGTCAAGAAGCAGTTTGGTTAAGGAGTTTCCTGCGGCGATTGGCTGTCACTCCTCATGCGGAGGAGAGTGTACTTCTTTATGTTGATAGTACATCAGCTTTGGCCTACGCCAAGGATCCTAAGTACCGTGGTAAAACCAAACACATTGACATTAGATATCACTTCATACGAGATCTGTTAGCAAAAGAAGCAGTGGTCCTTCGGCATATTTCTACCGATCGTATGGTAGCAGACCCGCTAACTAAACAGATCACTAGAGAGGCTTTCACGACCCATAGTAGAGCCATGGGTTTATGTAAACTGTAATGTAAAGAACAGTTATTGTTGACTTCGATGCATTCTCTTATTGAGTGTTTTTGATGGAATGCTTGTTTACACATCAATGAGTGTCACCAGACTTGAATTGACCCTCTCACACGGGTAATTCGCCTTGGCGCTGAGATAGCGAGCAAGATGAGACATTATGTATCTATGACGCTAGAAGAGCGAACAAGATACACTTAAAATATTTATTTATGTTGCCTCGGATAAGAGCCGAGATGAGATCTTTAAAGATCGAATACGGGAATTATTGTGCCCATCCTGTATAGTCTGGAAAAGCCGGATGTGAGTCTTGAGACAAGGCGCTGAGTGGAAGCGACTGGGTCATGAGACTCAGGTTAATCGCAGTGGGAGTGATTAGACTAAGATCCGTATGGTGTTTAAATGATAAATCTATAATTGACACGCCCACATTTGTGGAAGAACACCATAACATGCGTCTCATACCGCATGTGCAATTCACGACCGATAAATGAGAATGATGAATGGATCTCTGCTTCATCATTGTGTGAGCTCTTGGATCATATTGTTGATTCTACTTGTACCCTTTGTGACCTAGGAACTATGTCATGAAGAGGAAGCTCGGCGTCGCTACTTTAGCATGATCCTTAGGACTAAGGTTGATACAGTCTAGCGGGACATGACTAGGAAAGCGGCCGAGATTAATCGAATTGACATGAGAACTTGGGGAAGACATCTATATATTGCACCATGTTATGTGGATCATACCCCGGGGAACTCAGTCAGTTGTGTACAGACAGAGTTATGATCACATGACATTTGGGATTTAAACACTGCCAGTTATTTATCTGAGAGATCCGGAGTGTTAAATCAGGTGAATATAAGATGGTCTGGGGTACCACGAGATTTTATAGAGTATTGTGTTCCATTAGTTTTGGTGATAACTTAATGGATCACTACTCGCCTGTTAGTGTTATGCTCGTGAGGTCGCACGCTGCATTTCCTGTATGATAGTTGGATTGTAGCAACTTTGAGAGATTGTTTATTGATCTTTGCCCTCCGTGGGCAAGTGGGAGATGTTAACCAAAGCATGGTTCTTGCCATGCATATGCCCACGTAGGGGCCAAGAGTTGGTTATAGGAGATGAGGGGGAGTGGTTGAGGGAGTGGTTGTGGGGAGTTACCCACACTTTTGAAGCACCCCTTGGATATAACCATTCCCCCCTTTATTTGAAAGTGTAGGGGAGAGAGATATAAAAGGGATTGAGTGGCATTTCGTGAGAACAACTCTTTTGGAAAATCTGCAGAACTCTCACTTTGGACAGCCCTCTTTCTCACTCTAGACTCCTCTCCTTTCTACACATTCTCTCTCCCTCTCTAAGGTTTGCTCTCCAAGAGGCTATCACCAAAGGCCTAGGATTTGCAGTGTGAATTTTGGGGAGAAGCCCGTCACGTGGTTCTCATCCTCGTCCTCACGGAGCCGTCGTCGTCCGTCTACGAACGTCGCCGTTAAGGTACTTTTTCCGTTACGATCCATCTCCGTGCATGCTTCCGCTTGTTTATTTAATGCATGGAGATATTATGTTTTTATCAACAGTATGTATGGGGATAGATGCCAACACTGAGTTTATTAAGGTCATCTTACCTGCAAAAGAGATAGTCTTAGCTTTCCACATAAGGAGTTTCCCGCGCATTTTATTTACTATAAATGATATATGAGACCTATGATTGTCTAACCACAAGGGAACACCTAAATACTTTCTCATCTTTTGACAAGATAGGTATCTGAAATTTGTTTGACAGAGACATAGCAAGATTTCAACAGATATTACCACTGTATAAAAGACTACTCTTGGATCGATTCATAATTTTCCCTGACAGTCAACTATAAAGGTCAAAGCAATCGATAAATTCAATCAATTCCTCTTCAGATGCCTTACCAAACGTAATTACGTCATCAACAAATTAGATGGGTGACAATAGGAGCTCTGGCATTAACCTTGAAACCTTTAATCTTACCTGCAGCCACTTTTGAATTGATAATTGATGTGAGACCCTCGACACAAAATATATACCTATGGGGAGGTAGGGCATTATTGAAACTATTTTTTAGAAAAAAAAAAGAACAGAAAAAAGGGGAGGAAATTAAAAAAAGATAGAAGAAACAAAAAAAAGAAAAAAAAAAAAGAAAGGAGGGAGGGGGTGCCACTAGTGTGGGGTGCCACCGATGGGCATCCCACTGGTGGGGGTTGCCCACCACCCCTTCCCCACTTTTTTCTTCCTCTCTTTCTCACTTTCCCACTCCTATAAAAACCCCCTAGGGGGCTATTACAAAAGGGGTCAAGAAGAGAAGAGATGGGGAGGTTCTGCAGGATTTTTGAAGGCTCTTTTTGCTGAAAAAAAAGAGAAGAAGAAGGACTTCTTCAAGATTTCTGTGTTTGGGGAAAAAAAAATGTAAAGAAGGACCAGCTATTGCTTTATTATCGTGTAATGATGTTAATGTACATATGGTTCACTCATATTGATTGAATGGCCAATGTTTTCAATTAATTGATTATGTGTGGTTTATTCATATTGGTTGAATGGGAAAATTTTTTTATTAATTAATCATATGTCACTCATTTATATTCGTTGAATGGCTAAAGTTTTTTTCAATTAATTAATCATATGTGGTTCATTCATATTTATTGAATGGCTAACGTTTTAATTGATTAATCATGTAATCCTAATATATAGGTGGTTCATTCGTATTGGTTGAATGACCAAAGTTTTAATTAAATCATGTAGTCCATTCCTATCGGTGGAATGGCCAAAGTTTCATGTCAATTAATGAAGTGGTTCATTGATATTGATTGAATGGCCAGAGTCTTAGTTAATTAATTATGTAGTTCATTCATATTTGTTGAGTGGCCAAAATCTCTGTAATTAATTACGTGGTTCTTTCCTATTGGTAGATTGGCCATGAAGTTGTAGTTCACTCTTATTGGTAGAGTGACCAATAATCATTTTTTTTAGTTCTTTCCTATCGGTGGATTGGCCATGAAGTTGCGGTTCACTCTTATTAGTAGAATGACCAATAATCATTTTCTTGGTTCATTCCTACTAGTGGAATGGCCATTAAGTTGCTTGCTTCTTTCCTAATGGTGGATTGTCCATGAACTAATGGTTCACTCTTATTAGTAGAGTGATCAATAATCATTTTCTTGGTTCATTCCTGCTGGCGGAATGGCCATTAAGTTGCTTGTTCTTTCCTAATGGTAGATTGGCCAGGTAGAGTGACTAAATTTTAAATGATTCATTCCTATCGATAGAATAGTCAAAAGTGATGTAATTTGATATGCAACAAAGTGGAGTTGAATAAAATTTACATATGGATGGCACATGTTCAATTTTTGCCTTTTTAATGCATGTCTATTTTCACTGGATGTATGCTCAAGTGATAAACATGTTGACTAAGTCGGATATGTCTACAAATAAGTGAGTTTTGGTTCTCTCATATTGGTTGAAGGACCATTATGGAATATACTCAAATGTATGGTGGCCTTCATGTCCCAGTAATTGAGGATGTCGTTTTTGCTCCTTTATCCTCCTAAATGAACTTAAGAAGGGGGGATGTGTTGTCCAAAGAATACGATATCCTTTAAAAGGATACATAAAAGATATCTTTAATTATTTCATCTTCTTTAAGGGGTCCTAATCAAGATTAGGTCCAAAAGACCTATCTTTTTAGCACTCCTTAAGATCCTAAGTCCTCATGTCCTCATGGGAATTTAAAAATCCTTTAAGCATCCTTTAAAGACCCTCATAGGTTCCCCAAATAAAAAAATCCATTTTTCATGCATCGCACTAAAGCAATTCATGTATTTCATTCTTGTTGTCTTAATGGGCCTTAATGGATGGTTAATCAAGGATTTCCAATCAATGATTGACATAATTAATACTGACCAAGATTAGTGGGAAGAGGTTAAGCACATGGATCCACACTTGATCTAAAATCTTAGATTTGAGGACTGACTTCAAGTTATCAAAGTCTACATTAAAAAAGAGGCTATATTTTTTAAAAAAAAACACCAAGAATTTTCTTTTTGAACCAAAAATCCATTTAAACCAAATTGTTTTTCAAAAGATGAAAAATGAAGTCTCCCATATTGGCACGTCCGTTGGGACTTCTCCTTCCTTTCATCTCTCTGTCCAATAAGGCCCCTATCAGGACAAGCCTAATATTGCCCTGTTTGGTGCAGGTGCGAGGACATTCAAATTCCAAATGGCTGCCAAAGTCATATACGGTCCGCTCGTGGTGGCCACCTATGTTCAATATGGGTATCTTAGTACGCTGACTTGCTTCAACGATTTCCCAGTAGTTGTGGGTACCCCTACTTCCTAGGGGTGGTTATTGCACCAGAGCCCGTTCCGGAAAAGAAGACAACAGGGTACGCTTCCCGTGCCCGAAAGAATTACAATACGGCAGACCCGGCTGGGTCTTCACCATCAATGCTATCCACATTGCACATGCCTCCTCTTCCAATAGGAGGCAAAAGAAGAACAAGACTGCAAGCCCGTCCAACACGGGAAAGACTATCTTGGTAGGTAATCTTTGCATCTGTTTTGATGGCAGGAAGTCTATAATACCAAAGACCCGTCTTATTCCATCGGTTCCTGTCCAGAACCGATTCAGGATACTCCCGAAGGTCTGCCAAGATAAGGCAGCCTTCGAGAAGAAATAAAAAGGCCTAAAAGCTCCCAGCCAGTGGGAGCAGAAGATTTAGTCAAGAGCCCTAGGCAGGCCTGAGCAAATATACTAGAAGAAAACAAGCATACCCCAGAGATGAGACAATCTTATGGAGGACAGGAACCTTCATTTGAAGCAAATATGGGTGACCAAAGAGGAAGCCCAAAGAATTCGCTAGGCTAGGGCTAGCCTAGCGAAGCAATAGCCTCAAAAGCTCGAAGAGCCAGTGAGGCGAACTACTATTGAATATTTTTGACCTCATTCCTCATAAGGTCAGAAAGGAAAGGGGCCTACAAGGCCAAGAAGTGACTACAACCCAACCAGTAGAAGACTTTGGTCTTCAAAAGATTAGGGGCACTTCTCCCACAAACTCTAAAAAGAAGAAGGGTCACGCAAGTGATTGAAGATGGCATTCGGTATACACTGGTTATCCTTTAGTACCAGCAATAGGCAAATCTTATTGCCTGAAGACCCAACTGAGATTGTCAACATAGCTCAACGGGATGGACCTCTGACACGGCATGTGGAGCAAGCTCGATAGTGGCTAAATCAAAGAAACATGGGGGTCAATCAACAACCCTAGAACGGTAGTGTTGCCACCGCAGAAGGTGATGGTAAAGACAGGCTAAATGTCTATGAACCGGGTCACAGTCAGAAGCAAGCAACCCAAGCCTAGCTCAGAGTATAGAAGAAATGAGGCTAGAAAATTAAAACCTCAAGACCGTCCTGCTGGGTCTCATGCAGAAATTAAAAGAGCAACAAAAAATGACGCAGATGAATGAGCCTTCCCCAATGGCAGTTCCTATTCCAGCAATGATCAGGCCTCAAACGCCAGGTGTCAACTTCACCCCCGACGAAGCTTAAGAAAATCGGAGTGAGGAGCCAAATCATAATCCCAACAGTCTAATGCCTCTGCCGAAGATGCCACAGTGTCTCAGAAACACCTAATTGAGCAAATTGTAGAAGCTAAATTGTAGAACAGGGTGACGGGATAAGCACTTTTGACTTATACAAGGTACCATTCTCAATTCACTATTTATTCAAGAAGCTACCTCCTAATCATACGAAGCGACCCAAATTCAAAAGATATGATGGGGAAGGGTCTGTTCAGGAGCATATCGCCCATTACATGAGCAATTTGGGAGAATTGGCCATAGAAAAAGCATACTTATTGAGGTTCTTCTCGACTCTTTAACAGGCACAACAGTAAGCTAGACTGAAACCCAATTGTATTAGCAGTTGGAAAGAAATGTAGAAAACATTCCTAGACCGCTTCAAAGTGTTGAAGCGAAAAGTGACAATCACTGAATTGGTCACTCGAAAGCAAGGGAAGAATGAGTTCGCCGTGGATACATCAAGAAATGGAATAATCTCAGCATGAAGTATGACAATCCGCTAAGCCTTGAAGATGTAGTGAAGCTCTGCAAAAGGGGTTTGAAACCGAAGATCAATGAGAAATTGATCGAAGCAGATATCAAGAACTTTGATCAACATAACAACATTGTCATGGAGATCGAAATGTTCTTTGATGATAATCCGACAGTGATGTTCAACAAGGAGAAAGTTCCTAGAGAGCAGACCTCTAATGTAAAAGAAGTTAATGCTGTTGATTTTGCCTCGGCAGTGAAAAAGACAAAGGGCAAAGCCAATGCAAGTACCTCCACATCAAATGCCAAGGGAGGCGGTAGGATTTCATCTCTATCTTTTAATGAGAAGATGAGGAGGCCATACTCCTTCTCCAGGGAACATACTAAGAAGATGTTCAACACTCGTATTTGGGCAAACCTACTGGTGCTCTTAGAGCGAAAGAGATCAGCAGAAGTTGGGAAGACAGATGAGCCTAATTATTGCTCGTATCACCGCATGTTGGGACATGTGGTAGAAGATTATTATCTGTACAAAAATGAAATCGATAAACTCATCCAAGAAGGGGTCATAGAAATAGGGAAGTACCTTATAAGTCCACCCCAACCGCACCAGAAGCCAAGGCAGTCCTTTGTGGTAAATGTCGTTCATATGAATGAAGACTCATCTTGGGATGACCCAGAAGAAGATATGGAGTCCTCTCCGAAGCGAGAGGTTATACCCACTTATACCCCGGAGATGCTGACTTATACACTAGTAACACCCCTATCAGAGGATCCCACCGGGGAGATGCTAGATAAAATTCAAGTAAGCCTGGAACAATTGTTTCGACAACAGGCGGCCTTAACAAACAAGGTTGAAAAGCTTTCCATGCAGCTGGCCGTGGTCATGGCAGAGAAGCGGGCCTATCGATTCATTTCGACCGAAGAATTGAGAGGAAAACATCAATGTAGAAAAGGCAAGCAAGTGGTTGACATGAATAAGAAGCCCGAAACACAATATAAAGAGCGAAGA
The DNA here is from genome assembly GCA_030544215.1 of Zantedeschia hybrid cultivar. NCBI lineage: Eukaryota > Viridiplantae > Streptophyta > Magnoliopsida > Alismatales > Araceae > Zantedeschia > Zantedeschia hybrid cultivar. Next base: position 3,047,211 of record JARZZO010000013.1, on the reverse strand, counting down.
TTTTCCAGAAGAAAAAGGTACAATCACTACAATGATGACCCCAAAGACATCCTGATGGCTGAGAAAAGCCCATGAGGGACGCAAGCCACAAGTGAAGAGAAAGGGGGAATAAGAATCAAAAGCAACACATCCCTCAAGAAAGAGTACTCCTTTCCGAAGGAAAAGACCTGGGAGATCTTTAGACTATGCATGAATCAAAAGGTGAAGGATCTGCCCAAGCCTAAGAAGCAAGAAGAAAGGCATGAAGAAGACATACCCTGGTATTGCCCAAATCATCGCTCTGACGACCACTCAATTGAGTAGTGTATTGCATTCAAAGATGAAGTGGATAAACTAGTCCGGAGTAAGGAAATAAATATGCGAAAATATTTGATGTATCCCCCATGGCCTTACAGCTGAAGTGTTGATACATATACGGAAAATGTCCTACATGTGAATGCCGGGGGCAATGCAAAAATACCGGTAGAAGGAAAGGTCAGTTCCAAGCCCAAAGAAGTCTCTGTACATTAGTACGGAGGAGTAGTCCTGAATACGCCCATCACTCCCTGGACCAAAGTCACCATAAACATTGTGGCTACGGTCGCAAGAGAGATGGAAGAGCAAAGTCTAGAACGGTAACCAAAAGCTATGAAGGAGAAAGAAGCAAAGGAAAATTCTTCTAATGATAACCAGAAAATGATATTTGGAGAATATCAGATGTTGCGATATGTGGTTGTGGAGCAAGCAATTGAGGCCACCCTTGAGCGCAACCAGTCAGAGAAGCAATGGACTTTAGTCCAGAAGAAGAAGATAGAGCAGGGTCATACAATGAAGCTAGGCATGAAGAGAAGGAGAACCTCTGTTCATGCACCTCTGCGGTAGAAATGTCAACTCAGTCTTGTCTCGTTAAAGACGCGGCCAAAAAGAAGCAATAGGAAAAGAACAAAAGGAAGAATGAGAGAAGGAAGCTTAGGCCAATGCCTTAGACTTGTCAAAACAAAAAATGACACCCAGAAGATTATCGATGAGTTAGAAGACTATGAACTAGGGCCTCCAGTGAAAAGAGTGCCACTAGACGAATACATACCTTGGGAAGAGATTGAGAAGAAGTCATGCCTGAGGAGTTGGCTATTATAGCTCCACCAACACATGTGGAATACAGGTGAATAAGCTTTCTCCAATGATAAAGTTACTGCCTTCTGGAAGGGAGATGTGACTATAGAAAAGCTAGAAAAGCAATTTCAATCATTTTCCTACAATATGATCTCTGTGCAATTTCAAGCTAGAAGCGGCTTGTTGATGATGAGAACATGTGTGTTTCACCAAGATCTAGAAGACCCCTAACAACGTATCAAAGAACAAACAACTCGCAGAACCGGGAAAGAGGCTGAGACCGGGGCCGCAATAGTAGTCATGGCAGAGGCAAGAATCCTGATAATCAAGACAAAGTGATACACTTCAGGGGAGAGATTCCGAAGTCAATCCGTAAGCCAGAGTGAGGGAAAATGTCTATTTTTACCCCTCATCAGATGAAGAGGTAGGTCCGCGGCATGTCTTGAAGAGGCAGGTCCTGCAACAAATCCTGAAGAAGCATGTCCCTCGGCACTATCCAATGCCATAAAAGACATAAAAGCCTTGGCCAATCTGTTCGATGAAGGCCTGAGGGTTGATTCCTAGGAAAAGGAGACTCTGGCTAAGAAAGCTTTAGAAGAATCAAGGCAGTAGAAAGCATTGATCGAGACTCTAAAAAGAACAATTGAGATAATGCCAACTATTGAGAAGGCTCGTGCAAGAGCAGATCAAAAGGTTTTGCAAACAATGAATAGGATGCTGACAGGCCTTAGTATCTGGGAAGCCAACTCCCTAAGCAAAGAGCTAAGAGAAGCGATCATCACCGTCCTGCAGGACCCAGAAGTCTATAAAGTCCACATGGTTGAAGTTTAGGCTGAATTGTACACAAATATACGAAGCTACAGTGACTTTCACTTAAGAAGACATGTTGATGCCCTCTCCCTGCCATAATAGGCCATTGTATATGAAAGTCCAGATCAATAGGCGAGAGACAGATCATATCTTGATAGACTCGAGGTCTGCCATAAATATTATGCCATTCAAGACTTACCAGGCCCTATACCTCACACCTTATATGAAGAAGGTATAAGGGGTTACCATATCGGGTTTCAATCAAGATGCTGAAGAGGCTTTAGGGTGAGTCGATGTTGAGTTGACTCTAGATAATTGGGTGTCCATGTGTCAGTTGTTGAACATGAGTTGTCCATCCTTCCTGATGTTAAGCCTGTAAAACAACCCCAAAGGCGGATGCATCCAGAATTAGTGGTGAAGATAAATACAAAAGTTGACAAGATGTGGGAGGTTGACTTCATTGAAGAATGTATATATCCAGTATGACTGGACAATATTGTGCCAGTGAAGAAGAAGAATGGACAACTCTGAGTCCACATTGCTTCCAAAACTTGAATAAGGCATATCCCAAAGATGATTTTCCACTACAGATCAAAGAAACAATGGTGGATGTCACTACAGGTTTTGATGCATTATCCTTCATGGATGGGTCGTCGAGTTACAATAAAATCTGAATGGCCGTCAAAGACAAGAGTTTTACAACCTTCAGAACCCCAAGGGTATATTCAATTACAAGTGTATGCCCTTTGGGCTCAAGAATGGTGGTGCCACCTATCAGAGGGCCATAACAAAGATATTTGGTGAGATGCTCCATGATCTGGTCGAGTGTTATGTTGATGACCTGGTTGTGAAATTTGAAAGAAAAGAAGATCATTTGGCGGATCTTCGGAGGGTGTTCGAGAGGCTCCAATAGTAGCAATTGAAGATAAACCCCTTGAAGTGTGCCTTTGGTGTGTCCGACGACAAATTCCTCGAGTTTGTGGTTAGATACGTAGGCATAGAAATCGACCTCGACAAAATCACAGCCATCCGAGAGTTGCCTCTTCCTAAGAATCTGATAGAGCTCAGATCTCTGCAAGGCAGGCTAGCCTACATTAGAAGATTCATCTCCAACCTGTTGGGAAGATGTCAACCCTTCTCGAAGCTAACAAAGAAGGGGGCACCTTTTGTATGGGACGAAGAGTGCCAACATGCCCTAGACAAGATCAAGGATTATCTCCTTAAGCCACCAATACTGGGGGCACCAGTACACGGCAACCCTCTAATCCTGTATGTTGCAGCCATGGATGCTTCACTGGGGCATTGCTCACCCAAGAAAATGAAGACAGGAAAGAGCAACCCTTATACTACTTAAGTAGAATGCTAGTGGGTCCTAAGTACCAATACACTCCTATGGAGAAAATGTTCTTGGCCCTAATGTTGTTGTAAAGAAGCTGAAGCTCTATCTCTTGGCGTACCAGGTTCAACTAATATCATGGTACGCTCCGTTGAAGTTCCTCCTCAAGCAGTCTACACTATCATGAAGACTAGGGAAATGGGCCTTACTTCTCATGGAGTTCGACATCACATTCGTACCTCAAAAGGCAATAAAGGGGCAAGGCGTGGCTAAATTCTTTGAAGATCATCCAATCCTCGAAGACTCTCCTCTAAGCAATGAGTTGCCAGATGAAGAAGTGTTGCTGGCACAAGAAGTAACGGAAGTGCAACAAGTAGAAATCAAAATTTGGCAGGTATACTTCGATGGAGCATCAAGAATTGTCATAAGGTCTAATGGCACATCAACAACCCAAGCAGGGGCAAGGCGGTCCTTGTTACTCCTGAAGGCGGTGTGCTACACCATTCATGTGCACTGATGGAAGCATTGATAAATAATGAAGCAGAATATGAAGCTCTGATAGTGGGGCTAGAAGTCACCCTAGAAATTGGTGTTTAGTGCATCCAAGTATACGGGTACTCCCTCCTTGTCGTTAGACAGGTCCTTGAGACTTCGAAGTCAAGAAGATAGAATTAATGGCCTATCATGCTGCTATTGTGAGGCTACGTGAAAAGTTTTATACTTTCCAAACATAACATATCAAAAGGGGGTAGAATGCTTAGGCCAATACCCTTGCCAAATTAGCCGCCATTCTAAAGCTGCCACCAATAGGTGAGGCTGAAATCCTTGTGAATGATAGGAGACTGTTCCCGAGCTCCCTAAATGAAGAAGATGGCCTAACAGTGTTCCAAGTCAATGCTATTGAAGAAAATGAAGCAGAAGAAGAAGACTGGCAGATTCCCATCATCAAAGTCAAAGAAGGATAGCTTTCAGATAATAAAGCCGAATGGGTACAATTGTTACGTAGGGCAGTATCCTATCGGTTGATTGGCGGAGTCCTATATCGGCTAGTTCCTGAAGACAAAAATGCGCCTCTTAAGGTGTCTTTCACCAATGGAGGCACGAAAGATAATGAAGTAGGTTCCCTCCGGGGTCTGCAGAGCACATCAGTCTGGCCTGAAAATGAAGATCAACATCAAGATCAAAGGTTTCTTTTGGGTGACAATGTATGTAGATTGTGAGAAGATGGCCAAGAACTGCCCTCAATGCAAAACTTTTGGGCCAATCCCCAGAAAGCCTCTAAATCACTTACATCCCACAACCCTTACGTGGCCTTTCACCCATTGGAGTATGGATATGGTACACCCACTCCTACCTTCGTCAAGATGGTGTAAGTATATTTTGGCTACTATAAAATACTTTATGCGTTGGGCAGAAGCCGTCCTGTTGAAGGAAGTCACAGGCGAGATAGTGTCGCGCTTCGTCCGACACAACATCATATACAGGTTTGAGACACCCAGTCGAATTACTTCAGACAATGGTACCCCATTCAAGAACCAGACAATTTATATGATGGCGGCTAAATTCCACATTGAGTGGAATGCATCTTCAATCTATTACTCTCAAGCCAATGGCATGGCTGAAGCTTTCAACAAGACACTTTGCAAGCTACTGGTGAAGATCAGTGAAGGACAAAAGCGAAATTGGGATGAAAAGATGCATGAGGCACTATGGGCCTACCGCACAATGTACAAGACCCCACAGGCTGCTCGCCATATTCCCTGGTTTACGGGACATGGGCAGTAGCGCCGATTGAAATTGAATTGGCATCCTACTAAGTAACTCTGCATTATGAATGGCAAAAAAGCGACCTAAATGAAGTACAAAGGCGCTACAAGGAGCCGGCAGACCTTTAAGGCAAAAGATTGGCGGCTTACCAACACCTACAAATCTATCAGGCTAGAATGTCTAGGGATTTTGATAAGTTGGTAAAAGAAAGAGTATTCAAGAATGGTAACCTCGTCATGGTCAAGCAAAAGCATATGATGGCGTCCCGTCCTAAGAACAAGCTCAAGCCTAATTGGATAGGACCCTTCATAATAAGTAAAGTATACGAAGGAGGCACCTATAAATTTGTTGATAAAAAAGAGAATGTGGCATTAACAGGTGCCACATGAAGTTGTATTATGCCCCAGAGTATGAATTGTCCAAAAATACACAACCAAAGAAGTCTTAAAAGAAAAAAAGAAGAAAAAAAAAAAGAGGATTTTAAAAACGAGGCGCTCCGACAAAGTTAATTGGTCTTATCATAAAAATGGAAGCCAATTAAGGCCAAAAAGGTCTCGAGCCCGGCTGAGGTGAACACCCGAAAGGGCGCCTCAGGCAAAAATGGGAAACCCTGCTATGTGAAAACCCACAAGGGCGCACATGCAAAAGTAAGAAGGGGCCAGACTTAGTAAAAACCTGTGAGGGCGCTATAGTTAGTTTTTTAAAAAAAAAAGAGAAAGCAACCTATTGGGGAACGACTCACAAAAGCACCTTGATGGGGGGAGAATTCTACTCGCCTACCCGTCGTGAGAGGTGAGTTTTCCCACATCCTTACCTAGGGAGGATGTCAGAGTCGTCAATGACGATAAAATCCTTAGATCACACCACAATAGGTGGCGTGACAGTAAATAAAGGGCTAATGTGAGTGATCAAATCATGCATACTATCATATCATCATTCATATTAGCATGAAAATATAGAAATCGTGATCACCAGGGATCGACAACCTCAAAAGAATAAAATTCATCGCTATTTACTTATCAATTGGGAGATTCTTGTGGAATCTTCTATTTCTCTTTCTTCAGCCGGTCGAAAAAGAAGAGCCTTCCTTTTGGTTCTTTACTCTCTTTTTGTATTTTTCTTCTTTGAATCCTTTGAAATCTTGCAAACAAATAAGAAAACAAGAAAAGAAATCGATTAGAGTTATGTTTATAGTGTAGTAGCTATTCTACGAGAAATCACAAACACACAATTTATGTTCTCTTTTAAACCCCTATGCAATGGGATTAGTTTGAATGTGGTGAATGTGTGAAGAAAAAAGTGATAAATAATAAATAAGCTAACGAAAATCAGTGAAAACAGTAATTGAAACTAGGAAAACTAAGAAGAAAAGAAGAGGAGAAAGAAAGAGATTGGCCCCTTCATAGCCATGATCCTTCAAAGCTTCAAAGGGAGAAGTTAGATGGAGAAGAAAAAGTTTCAAAGCCTTCCTACGTTTTGTGCAAGAAGCCTTTCCTTCCATTGCTATGAGCTCCAAAACATGCGATCTCCAAGCTCTTTGAAGGCTCAAAGGGGTTATGTATATATAGAGAGTGATTTGAGAATAATGACTCCAAGAAGGGTCTCTCATGGCTCAGAATTTCCATGGACAAACTCCCAAGAGTTAGAAACCTTTCCTACCATGGAAATCACATTAACTCGACCAAATCGCGTTTATTATGAATCCTTTGAATCGCGTCGCTCCAAGACGATGCCAATTAGCTAATTTGGGGGGGGGGGGAGGGAATAAGAAAGATAAATCCGAACGAAAGTGAAAACAATTAGGAAACTCAAATCGCATCAACCATGGAAAATGTCATTTAGATAAATATGAAATTAACCTAGAGTCAAAGTGGCAATCAGAAAGGATTAGAAAACTTGAATCCTATCGTCTATGGGCGACGCAATTCAATTAAATCCTTATCAATTAAGAAATTTGAATCCGAATTGATTTCAGCTAGAAATCTAAGTGGCGTCGGCCTCGAGCGATACTAATCAGAAAAATCAATAAAAATTAATTAATGATTAAAAGTTAGACTATTTCGGGATATCAAAATTGTGACACAAAATTTACTCAATCTGAGGTCAAGATTAGCGTGTCTACAGCTACCCCACCTTGGCATTGGCTTTGCAAGGGAATGAAGTGAAATAGAATGAACGACAGTGAATGAAATGAAGCGGAATGAACTGAAAAGGTGGTGTCAAGGTATGATGAAACACACTTTCAACATCATATGATGATAATTTTTCTCAAAATGATTAGTGAAGTGACTCAAAAAGGTCAATAGAATGAATCTTGTTTGGATAAAATAGACAAAAGAAATACCATAAAATCGATCAACCTCCATGAGGAGAAGTACCTTAGGTCACAAACCCTACAGGTTTCACTAAGGAGAGCGATTACCAGCCAATGTGGACGTACTTCAACTATGATGGATCTTAAAAAAGAAACAAAGAAATATAGGATAAAGATCCAAGCAAGAAAGAATTCCAAGGATATCTTCAAGAAACCTCAAAAATAATTGAGGGATCAATTTAGAATAAAATATTTCATATCACGTTGAGACTTATTAGATCAATAGTCTGAAATTTAACAATTAATTAATTTTTAACACAATGATTTCAAAATTCTATTTGAGTGCATACTGGGCTAAAAAGAAAACTTAAAATAAAAAAAAAGATAAATTAATCAAAGGATAATATTGCTACATTGTTATTGATGAGTCAAGATACCAGTCCTACAACTCAGTGCTAAGTCGAAGCTTGTTTGTCCATGCATTATTTCACAAAAACTGAACCATCATTCCCATCAATTAAGAATCTAATGGCCTATCTGTGTGATTAAGAATCCTCTGCAATTATCATTGTTTTTGATAAATGAGAAGTCAAATTCTAGTTTCATCAGAACTACAAAGTCCTTGATATAATCTGAAAAATACTTATCATATAGTAATGGTGATAAAAATCAAATACATGAGATAATACAAGTGATAAAGGGATAACCGTCCTTCAATGAGCTATACCACGGAAAAGTTTGAACATAATAAAAGGCGTCGACCCTGGGCGACGTGATTCAGAGAATTAATACATAGAAAACTGTGGAAAGTACATTGAAATTATTATAGTCGTCAACCGTGGCCGATGTGATTCAAAACATTAAATGTGTTTGAAAATTGAGAAAATAGGAGAGAGAAAATAAAAGGCGTCGACTATGGGCGACGTGATTTAAAGCCATTTGAGGAATAAGTTTAGAAATTTTGAAAATCGAATTTGGCTAAAAGGCGTCACTCTGAGCGGATGCGATTTAAATTAATGAATCCAAAACATTGAATTTTGAGGAAAATGAGCTCTTTTGATTAAAGAAAAATTCTGATAAAAATTGCACAAATAATAAGGAATGATTTTCATTGCAATAAGTAAGGATTTTCTATTGAAAAAAAAATTAAAAAGTACATCAAGCTTTGGGCAGAAGTTGAGAGCTTTCAGGTCGAATTTTCGAAAGCTCTTTTACATAGTTTTTTCCATATCTCCCAATTTACTTCATGAGGAAGTTTAACACAATGGGTGAAACCGATATTCCACAAGGTTGCAATGAGTTCTGTCATCTCGAAGTCTTCATCAGTTCCTAATGCCCGCTTCTTACTCGGAGAAAGACTAGAAATCTCTAGAAATTCATAGTGTGGCATGCCACGTTGAGGATGACAGCGATGAGGATTATACAAGATGAACTCAGTCGCCCCGATCAGTCTGAGCTCCGTGCCAGCACAATGGCGCACCCGAACCGCCTTTTCTTGGAGAACGAGTGGTGTGGATTCAAAGCCAATCCTCGGCATGGTCATAAAATAGTTACGTCAGTCAGCTCAAGTCTTGAGGTTGGGCACTCAATTGGTCATGTTGTGTGCTAGCAATATGAAAGATAAGATACATATATTCCAAGAGGAATGCCACCATAATCATAGCCTGCTAATCTCCCTTTGGCTTCAACAACATAGTAGTATGTAATGCCATTGAGTAAAAAGAAGGATTCACTCACTTTCTGATTAGCCCTTGTCTTACAAAGGAAGAAAATATCTAAACAAACAGAGTGGGTCATTTGCTTGATGTAGGGAATTGCCGCTGACCCTCTCACACCGCGACAGTTCCAAGATAAAATCTTCATTAGGATCCTTGCAGCGATTTAGGGTCGGCCGCCATGACCTTTTCCATATGATTAGATCAACCTAAGCAAGACTAATAGATGGAGGCAAGGAGCTGCTGGTAGAAAGGGATTTCGTTGGTTTATCATACTTGGACCTTATCGCATCTTGGCAACTAGTGGAATAGTTCGGAGTAGATGAGAGCATGGAAGCGTGCATCTTCTTAGTATCTCCAGTTGTTTTTGGAGAAAACACAAGACTAATCTCAGCCCCAATTTTTGATTTTATAGAGGAATCCAAAGCATTATACATGAAGTCAGATTAAGTTTTTTTCTTTTTTGAGGGAGAGAGGGAAGCATCGAAAGTCATGATGTTTTGACTAGTGTCTAGCAGCAGTTCCTCTGAGGAAACGTGGATAGGCACATTGTGTAATACACTATCTAGAGATTTACCAAGACTGCTACCTACTTGTCTTAAAGCAAAGGGTGCTTTTCTGTCATCTCACCAGACATCATGGTCGAGCCTGCCATAGAATGTTTCATATCATTTTAGTCTACTAACTTTTTGCAATAAGTTGAGTGTGACAAATATTTCGTGGGCATGATAAATACTATTTGTTATGCCCACGAAGCATTCGTCGTGTTTAAAAATTATTTGTCATCCATACGTACCTATCTATAATTTTTTTGGTATGACAAATAGTTTACAGACATGACAAATATCACTTGTCATACTTACGAAGTATTTGTCTTGCATGAAAAGTAATTATCATTTCTATGCATATGTGTATATATTTATTGATATGATAAATATTTTTTAAGCATGACAAATATTTCGTGGGCATGACAAATAGTATTTATCATGCCCACATAATACTTGTCACGTGTACGCGAATTTGTCACACTCAGAAATCTACACTCGTATTTAATACTTGTGTAGTCCACCCATTGAAAAAGTTGTCCAAACCATGTGCCCTCTATCTAACTGGACCAATGACATCTTACATTACAAGATGATTTAGTTTGTTGTACTGTTGTCACTTAAAATGTGACTGGGCTAAAAAGAAGAATATAACCCATATTAAGCCTAAATGGGCTTGGTTCGGCCAGTAGGACTGTGGACCTGACAAATCTGCTGTCCCATTTCCAAGTGAGGCCCACATACATGAAGACAAGCCCAAAGTGGGTAGGTTGTCCATGTCCGCGTTTTTACCCTATTCTTGTTGCCTAAGAAAAGGAAAAGACAAGAAAACATGTATTTTTCTATGCCCAAAAGCCTCCCTAAAAAAGACAATGCCAGAAAGACTTCTAGAAGATAGGGTAGGTAAAAGGCAAGGAATGACCAATGAAAAGAGAGTATGTGCTCTCACCTTATTTGCTGGCTAATGATGGAGTATATTCTCTTTTTGCCTCCTCTAAAGTATCTCCTTTTTACCCCCAAGACAAGAGGAAAGCCAAAGCTATGTAGCATTTCAGTTCTGCCTATGCAAGAACCGAGCCACACAAACCAAAAGGGAGAGGGAAAGAAGGAAAGGAAGAGAAGAGGAAAATAAGAAGAAGAAGTAAGGAGAAGAAGAGCTCCATCTTCTTTTCCCCACTAGCAAGAAATCCATGAAAAGAAGAGAGAAAGAAGAGAGAAAAGAGGAGAGGAAAGGAGTGAAACTGTCTCCTACCCAAGCTCTTAAAGGGGTTAGATGAGAGATGTGTGAAGCCCCCTAGAATATTTCATGCTTTTATTTCTTTTGATTCTAGTAAGTTTTTTGTTTCTTCTATCTCCCCCATGCCTATCCTCCAATATGTATGTTTCTTTTGGATGGAATGAAATGAAAATTATGTCCCTGTTTTAATGTTTTTGCTCGTTTTTCAATTTAAGGATAGGTTTCATGCTTCATAGCCATAGATTTTCTTGTGGGAAATGATTAGGGGGGTCTCCCAACATTATGGGAAATATCTCTCTTGGTCCGAAAACCCCTTAAAGGCCTCTTGGAATGCTCCAATACTCAAATATGTCCAAAAATTTTGTTTCCAGAATTTCATGTTTGGTAATTTCGTGGCTTGGTTTTAAGGTCTCCATGCACCATGGTTTAGCTTCGGAGATGTCCCTTACATGGCTAATGATCCTATTCTAGCTAAAAACTATTATAGAGCCTCCAAAATTTCTACATCTTCTCTTTTTATTCATGCAAATCTAATCGATTTTCTTCTTTTGATTCCTATGGGTGCTTCTCTTTGTCATGGCCTATGGATCCAGCCATAGGGGTACTGGAGGGAGCCCCTCCACATGTTGGAGGTGGGCTTTTAAAGTCATAAATCCCCCAACATTGGCCATTCAAGTTGATCTCCTATGATGATTCAAGTTCTTTTGTAATTTTTTTTTTTATGGATGTTCTTCCCATGGGCCATTGTTTTAGCCATGGGGGTACTGGAGAGAGCCCCTCTACATGTTAGAGGTGGGCTTTCAAAGGCACAAATTCCTCCAACATTTACCCTACAAGTTAGAGCACCTAATATTGAAATCCGGCCATATGTTTCTCGGCTTTTCATATTAAAAGGCTTATTCTTACATAAATTCAATTAGGATGTGTTGGACATCTTTTCTCCTTAATCTCAAGTCATCTTAGCATGGATTTTAGTGAGTTTCACTCTCATTTTGAGCCCTCTGCATAAGAAATTAGTTTGTAGATTTGAGTCTGCATCTTTCCCTATTTTGATAAATTAAAATCTAATCTAAAATGGTTTGTATCTTCCCTAAAATCCCATTCTAAGCTCTTCTATGTCTAGGGTGACTTTTGTTCCCCTCAAGGATGGCATTCGGGGTTTCCATAGGATCTCGCCCACTTAGATGGCCTTCCACGCTAGAAAATCTCTCAATCATCATTCTCGCCTTCTTGTTTGAGGAATTCTTAGCAAAACTTGCCATCTTCCTTGATTATTTAAATCTCCTTCTTGTTCTTCCCCTCTTTTTCTTTCTTTCCCTTGAGCTTTGAAGAAATACCTTAGCTTTCCTTCTTGGATTGTTTGTGTATTGGATTGAATTGAAGGGAGAGAGGTTATATAGAGTGATTTGCGAAGTTGAGAGGTTCTTTCATAATTAGAAGATGGAGTTTAAGGGAGGAAAATAGAGTCCGGATTAGAGTTAGAGCAGCCTGCTTCTGTAAGTTAAATGGCGTCTGGACGGGAAGACGTCATTTAAATGACGTCGACGTAGAGCGACGCCATTTAGGAGTTTTCTTATATTTTTCCAAAACTACATATTATCTACTATTTGATAATGCTTATCCCTTTATATGAAGTTATTGATGAAATTTTAAGTGTAGAAAAATTCAAAAGAAAAAAAAAATACAGCTGGAATTTTAATAAGGTCCCACTGTGGGAGTTACACTGAGTCCCTACCGTGACTAAAAAGACAGTAACCTCTACCCTTGTATTCTTTTATGTAATTGATTTGCATTGGCATTACTATATTGATAAATATTTATTAGAATATATTAAGGACCTTGTGGTTTGATGAAACTGAAATTTGAGTTCCTCTTTATCAAAAATAATGATAATTACAAAGAATTCTTAACCGTACAGATAGGTCGTTAGATTGTTAATTGATGGGGACGATAGTTCCGTTTTTATGAAACGGTGCGTAGACAAACGAGCTTCGACTTAGCACTGAATTACAAGACTAGTGTCTTGACTCATCGATGACAATTTAACAATATTATCTTTGATTAATTTATATTTTATTCTATTTTAATTTTTCTTTTAGCCCGCATGCATCATGTAAGACTTTAAAATCATTGTGATAAAAATTAGTTATTGATTAAATTTCAGACTATTGATCAAAATAAATTCTAACGTGATATAAAATATTCTATTTTGAATTGATCTCTCAATTATCTTTGAGGTTTTTTCGAAGATATCTTTGTAATTCTTTCCTTATTTAAATTATTTATCCCATATTTCTTGTTTCCTTTTAAGATCCATCGTGGTTGTAGCACGTTCACATTAGATGGTAATCGCTCTCCATGGTGAAACATGTAAGGTTCGTGACTTAGGGTACTTCCCCTCGTGGAGGTTGACATCCTTATTTTATTTTCTTTCTCTATCTCATCCGGACATGATTTATTCCATTGATCTCTTTAAGTTGCTTCATTGATCATTTTGAGAAAAAATTTTATCATATGATGTTGAGAGCGTGTCTCATCACACCTTGGCATCACCTTTTCAGTTCATTTCATTCCATTTCACTCTCTTGCAAAGTCAATGCCAAGGTGGGGCAGCTGTAAAAATGCTAATTTTGACTTCATATTGAGTAAATTTTATGTCACAATTATAATGCCCCAAAATAGTCTGATTTTTAATCATTAATTATTTTTTATTAATTTTTCAAGATTTTTGTTAATTAACGTCGACTATAGCCGATGCCATTTAAATTTCTAGAAGAAATCAGTTCGAAATTAAATTCTTAAATTCAGATAGATTTAATTGAATAACGTCTCTCATAAACGACGCCATTTAGTTCCTAATCCGTCTAAATTTTCAATTTTAAATCTGAATTACTTTCTTAATTATCTAAAGCAGTTCGCTCATGGACGACGCCTTTTAGGTTTCCTAATTATTTTCGGTTTCATTCGCCGATTTTCTTTCTATTTTGGCCCCTTTATTAAGCTAAATGGTGTCCCAAATGAACGACGCATTTCAAGAGTTTCCTGATAAGCATGATTTGGCCAAGATAATCCGATTTCAGAAGTTAAAAAGGTTTCTAATTCCTTGGATGGCTATCCATGGCAAGTTTGATCCGCGGGAGAACCCTTTTGGAGTCTTAAACTACTCCAAAACATGCTCTATATATATAATACCCCTTTGGCCTTTGAAAAAGATTGGCTATTGGAGAATTTGAAGTCTAAGGCAAGGTGTTTGAAAGCTCTCAAGAAGGAAAATGTGGACAGTAAGAGGAGCTTCATCTTATTCATCGATCTTCTTCCTTTGAAGCTTTTGAAGACTAAGGCTACGAAGGGACCAATTCCTCTCTTCCCCTTTACCTTTCTTTACTAGTTTTTCTTAGTTTTCTAATAGTTTTGCATTGATTTTTCATTACATCACTCCATCACACACACCACATCATCTTTTCCATACCCATGCATGCAATAGAGGTTTAAGGAAAATACAAAAAGTGAGTCCTTCTAGTTTAGTTGCATGTTTGATTCATTAGATAAAATAGATACTACACTACTCTAGTTCTAATCCATATTCTTTTATTTTGTTTGTTTCGTTTGCAAGGTTTGAAGATTGGAAGGCTAAGAAAACAACGAAACAACACAAAAACAAGAGTGGAGAAAAGACTCTTCTTTTTCGGCCGGCCGAAAGAGATGAACAAAGAAACCATAATCTCCCAAATTCCGCAAGGTTAGTAGAGATCACCCTTTCCTTTGAAACCCATGGTTTCTGGCAATCACACTTAGTTTCAAATTTGATTTGTTATTCATATAAACACATGATATCATGAGAATCACACACCATATTTGAGCACCACCGGTGGCTCGGATTTAAGTTCAGGGAGTGCATAGTGACCCTTGGGGGAACCCCTGGCAGGGGGGTACCTTCCTAAGCAAAAACATCTAAGTTCCTAGACAGGAAATCTTGATACTGTAGCTTCTGCTACTTGGGCAAGGAGGCCCCTATCTAAAGCTCCTGGTCTGCAACCAGCCCAACCCTGATGGTAGCTATCTCTTCAGACGGTTGTGCATTCCTCTCCAGGTCTTCCGCCACCTCTCTGACAATCATCACTAGCTTCTTCAATTGAGCATTGGTAGAAGTCGGATACATCTGCCTAGGGACATTTTGGTTCCCGCGCTCCTTGCCTACCCCACCGGGGGTCGGGAATTTGAGCTTATGATGCAAGGATGAGGAGACGGCAAGGAACTTCCCCAAGATGCCGTTATAAGCTGACGAAACGTCGACCACCATGAACTCGATCTCCCGAGTGACAGACATCGGTGATGTCCCCAGAGTCAAGGGGAGGGTGATGACGCCTTCGGCCATGATAGGTTGGCCGCTGAAGCCTTATATTGGCATCTAAACCCTTCTCAGCCTCTTCATCTTTGGATCTATGTATTTAAAACAATCAAGAAAAATAATATCAAGAGAATTACCGTTGTCGACAAACACTTTCGTTCCCTTGAAGTCCGCAATCTTCGGCTCTATCACCAAAGCATCGTTTTAAGGCAACATGAGCCCTTCTAGGTCGGCTTTGGTGAAGATGATCGGCTCCTTGGTCAAGGGCCGATGGGAGGTTGTTGCGACTTCCTGGGCAACTTTCTGAGTCTCAGAGGCATAACTTCACCTCCTCTTGTTGCTGTCTCCACCACTGGATGATCCTCCACAGATGACATGGATCACGCGTTCGGCCTGGGACGGTGGAGCACACTCGGCTGCACGGGGAATCTGGTCTCGACGCCGCTGGTTGGGTTCTAGGTTAGCGACATACCTCTTTAGCTGCCCCCTCTTTATGAGGTTCCCAATCTCCCTCTTGAGATCAAAGCATTCTAAGGTATAATGCCCATATTCGTAATGGTAGGCGTAAAACTTCGCAGACTTTTCAGCCCCTAAGGCAGGCTTGATCTTCCTTGGCCACCTGAGACAGCCCTCATCTTTGATCTCTTGGAGAATCCGGTCGATCGGCATGTTGAGTGGGGTGTAATTATCTTCTTTTATGAAATCGGAGTGCTCCTGCCAATCATCTCGGTTCTCCCGTCGTGGCCCCTTTAGGGTCTATCTTCTGTGCTTCAGTCGAATCTCTTTCGACTCCTAGCCGGCTCATAGTTCTTATTTCTTCGACTTTTCCCAGACTCAGCTGGCCGCTAAGCGGAGTAGGCCCGCAAGAGCTCTTTACTATTAATACACTGGTTCACCCTCCAAACCAGGTCAGGAAGGTCTATTCGCAGTTGCTTGCTCTGCTTAAAGTAAACCTACTGATTCTAGATTCCAGCAATAAAATATTACACAACATTGGGCATGTCCAGGTTAGGGATCTTGAGAGCTGCCTTGTGGAAGCGAGTCCAGAATTTGCGCAAGGTCTCGTCTCTCCCCTGCCTAATGGAGGACAGTAGTTGCGGTCGGGGCCGACGTATGCCGACTAGCCGCGAAGTTGCTTTTGAAGGCTCTTCTCAACTGGGAGAAATTGTCGATGGAGTCAGTCTTCAATTGCACGAACAACTGCTAGGCCAATCCGTCCAAGGTCGTACGGAAGGCACGGCACCGAATAGCATTGGGTGCATCCCGCAGGTCATCGGGATGACAAGTGCCATCGTATCTCTTCAGTGCTAGCACCCTGAAACGGTGCGGCAGTGGTGCCTTCAATACACGTTGGGTAAAGCACGATCGGGCACCATCCCCATCATTTAAGCCAGCATCTCAATCATGCCAAAGTAACCTTTCTACCCACCCCTCCAACTTTCGAATGCAATCTCCACTGGAAGGGCGTATGGAGCAACGGTGACGGTCCTGAGAAGTCCGCCGGCTCCAGGAGGCAAAGGACCTTGAGGAGCGGTCCAAAGACCTCCCCAAGGAAGCACCTCTCCCTCGTCCACGATGAGTGCGGTGCTCCAAAGATGCCAAGGTAAAGCTGTTGCAGGAAGCCGAGGATCACCGACGTTGGCGCTGACCTTTGTCCGACTGCCGCCGACACCACCCTCAGCTCACCTGGTGGGTTAACTAATGATTCTCGAGCTGCTGATCTCCTTGACGGGGACCTTAGGGTCCCCGTAAAGCTTGAGAATGTAACACCCCGTCGACTCAGTTCAGTCATATCAGCTTACTACGAACCAGCAAGCACGACACAGTGGGAACAACTCAGACATATACTTACTCCAAAATGAGCGCATACATATATCCATAACACCATGAATTAACCATCATAACCACAAATTTATCCACTAAATAATAAATACTACAAATTACAATACTTGCCCAAGATCTCAGATCATTTCCAAATTGTTACATCGATTAAATAGTAGCTTGATCCTCTGTCTTTAAATCACTTAGTCTTACAGCTTAACGTTTACCCCTCTTTGCCTGAAAAATGTTTACGTGCAAGTGTAAGCCCCAATAGACTTAGTAAGTTCATAACCCATAAAACCACAGGTTTTCATACAATATATCATAAAGGGAAAAGACATGATAAACACTACAAGAAAGCATGTCATTCCCTATGGTTCGTAACCATAGGCAATTAATAGAAAATCGTAGGGAATGATTTTGCCTACGATTTGCGCTACGATTTTGAACTGTTGGCTTTGCGGCCATAGGTAAAAGCTTCCTACGGTTAGAAAACCATAGGCAAATGCCTACACTTATTTTTGTAGGCATTATTTGTATTGGCTACCAATAATCATAGGCAATAGATGTGACAATTATTCGTAACCGTCAGTGATAACATACGCTTAATTTTTCCATAACCATAGGTATAGTTTCTACTAACCTTCATTCTTTTACTACACTTTTTAAAATCATAGGTAAATAAAGCATTCTTTATTAACCTACATACTGCTCGTCAGTTATCTACTAAAAATTATGACATATGATTGTCCATTCATTGTGGTCACCTTAACCTGTGGCAACATCTACATTAGCTATAAGATTCATACACTCACACATTATGACACATTTATATTTACTATCATACAATAATATTTTCATCAAAATAATAAAATACACCATCATTAATAATACAATCATCCACAATGAACCAAAAATAAATGATACACCTAAATGAATATCCATTCATAGTCAAACTATAAAGTTCATAATACGAAAAGTTGATACTCATAATACGACTATCCACATAATACATCCACATGACATTCAATAAAAAATCTATACTCATTGAAATATATAGAAAATAAATAAATGACTAATAGATTGCTAAACAACTGACAGAGACTCAATTTCTTAGCCTTTTAATTACTCTCTTTTGGTTTCTTGCATTATAATTGCCCGCGTAAGTCCTCACATTCCTTCCTTTCTATTGGAATTTTCAAGACTACTTCAACTTTTTAAACGACAAAGATAATAGGCATGTTTATATTAACATCATATCTAGTGGGTGTTCAAACCATAGACATGCCAATATGAAGAGGTTCCTATAAAAAGGAAAAAAATAAAATAACATAAACTTAGAAGATGATAATAACAACAAGATAAAAATAAAATAATGATGTCATTATCTTCCTATTCAAGTTGCACCAACATACATTGGCAAAAGATGAGATCAAAATCACACAAAATTTGATATTGCTTTAAATTTATATTTTTGTTACAATTTGGAAGACCTTGAGTTATACTGGCTTCTAAATTCTTTTAAAAATCACTTTTGATGTATCAAAACATGTGATAATTTATAAATTTTTTCACTCTAAAGGGAGGCGGTATATTTTAATAAGAAATGAAGAGAACTTTGAGTTTTGACAAACATGTCGATATTCCATGTATCTTTGACCCACTACCAAATCCTCTAATAATAAGACCTCTAATATATTAAGGATCAATTGTCAATGTACCGTCTATCCCTATAATATGATGTCAATAGCTCTTTTATCAAGAAAATTAACAAGCATCAAGATAGGAGTCCAGATAAATGGATAACAAAAAATTTCAAAATTGTACAATCTTCAAATGGAGGCAAAGCCCACTTCTCGAGACATAGATCTAATAGAACTCATCAACTGAAATTTACAACGTGGCTTGCTTTGAAATGGATGGCACAACAACCACCACCTACATTCAGATGACTAGAAAAGTGCAAAATTTAGCAATAAATAGAACAAATTCAGATATACGGAAAATTATAGGCCAAAAAAAGTTTCAAGATAATAGATCCAAAACCATTTTCTATCTATTGTGAGAGGAAGAAACTCTAACTAGAAAAATTGTCATAGGATGAACTAGATTTTTCATGACTTGAGTTAACAATGTGTTCGCCAACATTGGCCATTTTTTCACTATGTGAATTGCAATTTTGGTTGTAGTGACTAGTTCTTTTTTTTTTTTCAAGTCAGATCTACCTCCTATGTTTTTGCATATTCCTTTGCTTATGAAACTTTATACATATCATCCCCTCCTATTCATCTTTATGTCTTTGTATGAATCAGACTTAGTCTCCATTTTTCATACAGCAACTCCCATTGACATGTAGACTTTTAGTTCTCTATGATAAGTGATTATTCTCAACATTTCACAATGGAAATAAAATTTGAAATATCTAACTTGAAAGAGATGAATTTCAAACTAAAACATGAAGAAAGTTCTGAGAAAGTTTTGAAACAACCCAAATAGTTCAGTCCAATATAAGTTATTTCAGAAGCCACCAATAATAAATAGATCAACCTCTAAGTTATGAACATCTTTTTCTATCTATCCATACTTGCTATGATAGTCAGGCAATATACTATCAAGCAATATAATACAATCATCAAAACACAGAATAAAGAAAATGCACACTAATCATAATATCTTTCCATACAGAATCTGCAAATCACGTCCAAGATAGCGCACATAAAGATGATTTATGGGAGCACTGCATCCATATTTAGCCATACTGACTCCACCATTTCCTCTATTGTAGTATCATCTATGGGGTCTTTTACTGTACTATAAAGGTTTGTAAAATTTTTTGAAAAGCCACTTCTTGGTATACTACCGCATTCATCTAAAATCTGCCTTTGAATAACCATATATCTAGACCACTTATCAGCAACATTGCATAAATAGTAAGACCATGACCACATGTGCCTCGCAAGAAAAAAAAACTTTAGTCAAGTAGCAAGATCACATTTGACGCTACCGTACTAGAGCAACAACTTGAGCGGCATTTTGACTGTTCTTCCTATAAAAGAAAGGAATATATTTCATGAAAGCTTATCACTTCACACTGATCGTGTCCAAGCCC
Source organism: Zantedeschia hybrid cultivar (assembly GCA_030544215.1). NCBI lineage: Eukaryota > Viridiplantae > Streptophyta > Magnoliopsida > Alismatales > Araceae > Zantedeschia > Zantedeschia hybrid cultivar. Next base: position 3,027,117 of record JARZZO010000013.1, on the reverse strand, counting down.
ATTTAGGCAACATTCCAAGGAAACAATCCTGAGAGTGGCTAACCAAGAAATATACCACTAATCAGCTAGGGAGAAAAGTAACCAATGGCAGCATTTGAGAAACACTTGTCTCTAGGATAAGATTAGCGCCCGCAAGAAACCCTTTCTTCAGAGTGTAGACAACTCTCAAATTAAAGAGAGTGCAACTTGGATAGAAGATGGTGCATGTGTGGGGATTGATAAGGCTTATAATATTGGCACGTACTCATTGGCACATAGGCCACATGAGCATGAATGATAAGGACGCTATGTAATCACCATATGAGAGCATCCATCGAACAGGCTGAACTCACAAGTTTTGAGGTTTATGCAAGTATATTTACCGTAGGATGTTGTCTAAGGATGGAAAGCAAGAGTTCAAATTTCCAATCCCTATAGAAGTCAATGTCCTCTCTTGAAATGAACTTTCATTTAAGAACTTTTTTTTAATATTTCTCTTACCTCTAAAACATGCCTAATGTCAAAAGGTAAAAGCTTCATAGCATTTGTAGTTGTTTAGTAGCAAAATAAACAAAATTTTCATCCAAAGGTGCCACAACAAATTGACTGACTTAAATAGACACTTAAACATGCTATTTTATAGGACAAGCCCTCCATGTCTCTCATGATTAAGGTGTTCAAGGTAAGAAGGTTACTTGGAAGGATGGAGATGATAGGGATGACAATGAAGTTGCTGGTGGTATTCCTCCTACCAATCTATTCCGCCTTTATCACTGAGCCCATAACTGATGTGGTGGAAGAAACCTAGTTGATGTGCAATCAATATAGTTCCAGTGGTCTATAACTCCTCACACCAATTGTAAATTGTCAGAAGTTCTGCCCAAGATCTTCTGAAAGGGGAAAGGATATGAATCGTATATCTGCATTCCACCAAGATCAATATGACAGTCTGCATTGGCACTTGAGAAACAAAAGCCGGCAATGTAGGTGATGATAAATAAATTGAGATAAGTAATAAACAAAAGGTAGATGTAGACCAAGTAATTACCTTGATCATTATATCCATTTAAAGTTCTTTATTTTCACAGTTAAATATCTTTCTACTAGTTCATGTATCTATGCTTGTATGAAGTAGAACATAGAACAATATGGCACTTGCTCTTTATTGAGCAATCTTTTCTTCTCACAATGTGTACTAGATTCTCCAATAAGCAAAATGAGTGCCATGCATTGCCATATTTACCTAGTTTTGCACTTTTATGTGGTGACATAATTAGGTGCAATATGACAATCTACTCCCCATCAATAAAGAGTCAGGACAGAGTCAAGGGTCAATTAGCTGATTCTTATCTAGATTGCAATGCAGATGGGCCAAGAATCAACTGATCCTAGTCCTGTTTGTCTGGTCCTGAATCTCAACCTCCTCCCCCTCAAACATTATTGAGGAAAATGCATACGGGGAATAGCTAAGATCAGGAAAAATTATCAAAATAGGATCAGCCCTGACTGTTGTATCTCCTGGTCAGTCTTTTAGAAAAGAAATCTATGCAAGTGATGATAACTTCACATGTGAGGTTGGTGGAAGCTAAACTTGAGAAAAAATCATATATATATATATATATCTATATATATATATTGTTGAATCAAAAAAAAATTCAGATATATACACGGGTTTTTTTAAACAAACCATATGTATATGTGCATGCTTGCATGCAAAGGGAAAGAGAGTAAACTAGGGTTTACCCTAAGAGCATGGCTGTAACTAGGGTTAATAAACCTAGTTTTATGCATGTAAGATCTACAACATGCATGAGATATAGTATACAAACAAAAAGAGAAACAAGAAGAAGCAAAAAAAAAAAAACCTGACATCAGCCCCTACAATATTGCAGCAAATACAGCCCCCAATGCTGCAAAATCAGCAGCACCAACAGCAAGAAAGAGAGGGAGCACCAGCGGCAGTAGGGCAAGTAGCACCAACAACAATAGGAGCAGCTGCAGCCTGCAGCAGGAACAACCGCAGCAGCAGAGAGAGAGGGAGCAGCCACCACACAGCAGGGAGAGAGAGGACCGGCCGGCCTCTTTCCCCCCCCACCGGTCCTTTATTAAAAAAAAAAAAAAAAGAGGAGGGGAAAAGGAGAGGATAAAGATAAAAAAAAAAGAGGGAAAAAAGAGAGGATAAAGATAAAAAAAAGGAAGGAGAGGGTAAAGATGAAAAAAAAAAGGGAAAAAAGAGCAGAGGAGGGGGGTCGGCCGGCCTCCCCCACCAGTGGAGGCCACCGGTGGCCTCCCCCCCCACCCCACTGGTGGCACCCAGTAGTGGGGGAGACCCACCGGTCTCCTCCCTCTCTCCCATCTCTATCCTTACCTCTCTCTCCCCCATCCTCATCATCCTCATCTCCCCCCCCCCACTGGTGGCCTTTGCTTGGCCTATAAATAGGCCTAGGCGCCCCCAAGCAAACACAGAGAGCAAAAAAAATCAAGGAGGCCAAGCTCTGCTCAGATTTTTCTGCAAAAATAGGAAGAAAAGGAGCTCTTAAAGAAGGATTTCTGTGCATGGGAATAAAAAGGACAAGGATATTATGTTGTATTTCTGTTATTCTTGTAATATCATAAACAATAATAAAGTCTAATTGGGTTTATTTCTATTAGTGAAATAGCCTTTAATTATATGTGGTTTACTCTTATTGGTAGAGTAACCGAGTTTTAATGGTCCATTCTTAATAGAATGACCATGTGATCTACGGTTCTCTCTTATTGGTAGAGCGGCCATGCGTCACATGAATCATATTATTAAGGGGGACTATTATCTATTGGTTCCTCTAATTGGGTTTATTTCTACTGGTGGAATAGCCCTACTTGATGTTTGGTTTACTCTTATTGGAAGAGTTGTCATAAATTTGATGGTTCATTTTTGATAGAATGACCATATTGTCATATGGTTATCTCTTATTGGTAGAGCAGCCATATAACCTATGGACCATTTTATTTAGATGGCCTTAAAAAAAAAATTGTTGTCTGATGTGTTTCAATTAAAAAAAAAATGTGCATGTCATTTTTAATTGCGGTTCGTTCATATTGGTTAAGCGACCAAATAAGTGTAATTCCTTCATATTGCTTGAAGGACCATTAAGAGATATCCTTAAATATGTGGTGGCCTTCATGCCCCATTAATTAAGAATATCCCTTATGTACACATATCCTTTCAAAAGAACTCAAACAAGAGGATATGCTGCCCAAGAATCTCCTATCCTTCTAAAAGGATACTTAAAGGATACCTTCAAGTAATTCACCTTCTTCAGAGAGTCCTAATGAAGGTTGGGTCTTAAAGACCTATCTTCTTAGCACTCTAAGATACCCTAAGTCCTCATGTGATCATGAGAAACCCAAAAGTCCTTTAAGTATCCTTTAAAGGGTCTATAAATTCTTCTAAGTAAACAGAAAAAAGGGAAATCTTGTCTACATCAAACCAAGGCAATCTGCTTTATTTCCTACTTTATTAATGAGCTTTATTGGATGGTTAATTAAGGGTTACCTATCAATGATTGGTGTAATTAACATTGACCGAGGTCAGTAGGGAGAAGTCAAGAAAAGGATCCATGCTTGATCCAAAAAAAATTTAGACATGAGGATTAATCCTAAATTCTCAAGGTCTAAAAAAAAAATAAGAAGAGCATGACTTTCAAAACCTTAAGAATGTTCTTTCAAAATCAAAAACTCTTTTTCAAAGACCAAGACAAAAAAATAAATTCTCCATTCTTTCAAAGGAAAATGGAAGTCTCAAAAATATTATATATATATATATATATGTGTGTGTGTGTGTGTGTGTGTATGTGTGTGTATGTTTGTATGTGTATGTGTGTGTGTGTGTGTGTGTGGGTATGTGTGTATGTGCGCGCGTGTGTGTAGGGGACGGATCAAATAAGCCCCAGGTCTTATCTAACCAAGATGACCCCCCTTGAAATCCTCTTCTCCTCATATTTTAAAAAAATACAAATCATCAATAATTTTTAAATATTCAAATAGGTCCCTTAGGATTGTTCCCATCCTTGGGGCATTAATTTTCACCTTATCTTGAAAATCAATCGAAGCCGTCCAATTGGATACATATCAAAAGATAATGTCTAAAAATTTTAACAAGATAATGAATAAATAGGAAATTTGTCAGATTAACCTTTAGGGTTGATCCCATCCCTTAAGGTTTAAGTTTTGATCTCCAATGAAGGATGTACTTGACTGGATGGCTATAGTTGAGTTTTTCGATCCGACAGTAAAATTTAAATCCCAGGAGGTGGAAACCAACCTAGAGAAGGGCATTTGAATATTTTAAAATTTTTGATGATTTTTATTCATTTTTTAAAATGAAGAAGAGTGAGTTTTAAGGGGGGCTCATATAACTTAGATGAGCTCTAGGGCTCATTACAACTGGCCCCTATATATATATATATATAATGAATCATTAAGGCACTTAAAAGGGTAATACATAAATGGATGAAGCAACCTTTTTCATCTCCAAAACCAACTCCAATCCTCCTCTTGGCTATGAATTAGCAAGGATCACATAATTCATTTGATGAATCGTTAAGGCACTTGAAAGGGTAATACATAAATGGATGAAGCGGCCTATTTCATCTCTGAACCAACAAGGATCTCATAAATTCATAATCAAATGCAATCCTTCCTGACAACATTAAAGATAAAACTAACCCACCAACTATTTAAAGTTTTAAACTTCTACAGTACCATGGAAACTAAAATTTTAACAGAAATAAAAGACAAAAAAATATTAATTTATCAAGAATAATGATACCATTTCCTTCAATATGAAGAGTGATTTATCATACATGCTCTAAAGTCCTTTGAACTGTAGTAATTTGTTTATTTCATGCTAAGGATAGAATATGTCCATCATGATAACTCATCTCCCTGAATTTGGAGGTGGTATAAGTGGAGGAAGGATTAGGATTATTCCATTTTAAGAATAAAGAACAAGTAACATACATATAAGAATAAGGTAAACAAAAAAACAAACATTGTAGAGACAATCTCCATGAAGGCGTATCATAAAGGGCCAGGAGATCTTAAAGTATGTATGATGTGTCATATCCCTTTTATTTTTTCCACCCTAACCAAATACACCTACAAAATTGATTGAATTACTTTACCTTTCATTGGACCATCTGACATATTTATTAAAGCACCAACCATACTCTATCTGGAGAGTAATATCATTGAATGAGGTCCCTGATGCAAGAAGATAAATTGAATGTGAAGAATCAACCTTTTGCATGTTGAACAACTAAGCATGATGCAAATGAGGAGGGATTTCTTTCTGTCATTTTTGGCTGATAGCTGGCTCAAAGAAGATGACAAATACCTACACCAAATGTGCCCATTTTTCACTTCATTCTAGATTGTTTCTAATGTCTAAACGAAATTATGAAACAAGACACTTTCGTCATAAATCCAATTCTTATGGACCTGTAAAAAATTTTAGTAATAGACAAAAATGAAAAGGGAAAAAAGGGACTGTAAAGTTATCATGATGGTAGAACTAACAACCACTGATACTACTCGTAGGAGTATAATCATGTAGTTACAATTTGTGGAACAAAGGGCCAGAGATGATAGTGCAATTTATAATGATAAATAAAAACAAATTTAGCTGCTCATTGATTTTCTTACCCTATTGATATTAACCCCTCTAATCCAATCCTATTATATACTTCATATCCAAAGCTTTTGCATATACTAAGAGCAATCCTGATTACCTGAAATCTACCAAAGAGCCTAGTTGAAGCTCCTTTTCCAATCCAACAGGTATCTTTTAATATCAAGCCATGGCATTTACTAGTGCATCATTGTTGAGGAGCCCATTTTCATCCCAGGATATTGTTTAAAGAGTAAAAACCAGAAACTAAGATTAAAAAAAATGACTTGGTTACAGGGTATTTGTCAAATTTGTCCGAGTAGATTGTTTGATGTCATAATCACCTAATTATAGTTCAACGAGATTGACTACATAGTTGTCCTATCATAAACTGCTAGAAAGCAATAGAGCTAGGCCAGTCAATATCTGAATCTAAACCACGCTCATCATCATTTGGTCTGATGTTATTCCTCTCTTTTTGGACTTTTAGATATCATTCCCTACAATCTACTATGAGGGATCAACCATCCAATCCTTGTATCTGTTTATAACCCCTCCCAATTGCAAGTTACAACTCTGTTTGTCTCTTTCCCAAGGGCCAAGGCCAATGCGGCAAGGGGTAACTCACTAATGTAGAAAGCATCAATATAAAATTATAAATGGGAATGCTTTAGATCATCAATAGGATCAAATCCTAGCAAAGAGGATTTGTCAAACAAATAAAAGTGAAATTACTCAGTTCCATGTACTTAATGACATCCAAATCCTAAAATAGTTTTTTTTTTCAAAATATTGAGATTAATAGTTGTCATCTTCTCTAACTACTATCTCAATTTATGAAATGAATGTAAGTGAAACTCTATGGCAACTTTCCCTTTTATTGTTGATTTCTACAACTTATTTGGCCTTGGCTATTTGATTTCAGTATTTCCCCATACAGCTAAACATAGATTCCATATAGACTAAACAAACTGCAAGAGGCGTTTGCGTGCCCCTTAATAAGAAAACACCATTAGAATCTTTGTCATTGCCTTTATAGACCGACCAGATTGAACTGAAACATGCTTATTGAGTAGAACCCATAGGCCTCACCAAGTTCTGCTGATTTTGAAAAGCAGAAACAACAGAACTGACCAGAATCATATGAACATGACCCCATAAAACTCAGTTTAGGCAACTTGGCAAATATAACATACAAAAGACTACACACCAGCAAAAATTATACTTTATAGAAAGGATACAAGCCAGAAACCCCAATACAAAAGATACACAATACACCAGACTGCATGTTCCAAAGAAAACACAGCCCAAAAAAAAAACTAGGGAAAAAAGAAACAAAGGTATAATGAAAACTATAAAATATGAAGCAATAAAATAGGTTAACAACTAATAAAGATACAAATAGTTGTTTATTTACTTTGACATGTGAACCTCTGTTTTAAAATTCAGATCGCAAAAATAGAAGACAGTGGCTGCCAACATGCATGATGACTAGACGTCTGTGGAATATTGCCACAGTCCACTCATCTTGTGTCCCATACATTCTAGTAATTTAAACGTTAGCTTAAGTACCAAAAAGATGCTTTACCTAGTATATCAGAGAGTGAAATTTAGAATAGGAAGTTAAGGGGCTTTTCTCAGGGTATAGAAGAAGCCCATCTCTAAGGTTTCGTTTTGGTTTGTCTCTTCCATATCACCTTGATTATAAGTGAAATAACTTGTAGTATGTTATGTTTTAAAATAGTTTATGCATTCACTGAGCTTTCAATAGTATAAAGTATGCAAATTTCAAAGTTTTGCTGGGATATGCATACAAGAGACCCATTTTTTTAGAATCATCAAGACAAAAACTCCACGAGTAATTTCATCATATATGTATCTTGTGTTCCCAATCCTTCCACTGAATCTCTACTCCACATTACTACCTGGTAAAATCAAACTCCTTAAGAAAATTCATGAAAAATGGCCAAAGACACAAGAAAGTGTCGTTCGTTCATGCATATCATTTGTCCCAAGTTGCAATAAAAAAGTGAACAATCCAAAGGGTCCTTTCACACCATCTGACATGGACACCCATTCACTTCAGTACCAAACGTATAACAACTTCACCCAGCAATCCATATGATTTGCCATAAAATCCTCCGCTAATGATAAGAGACTGAACTCATTCAAAAGAAAAAATGAGAAAGGCCCAGAGAACAAAAGATCTAACCTTTGTGCAAGAGTGCTCTTGGAATTTCTCAAGCAAAGACACAAGAAAGTGTCGTTCGTTCATGCATATCATTTGTCCCAAGTTGCAATAAAAAAGTGAACAATCCCAAAGGGTCCTTTCACACCATCTGACATGGACACCCATTCACTTCAGTACCAAACGTATAACAACTTCACCCAGCAATCCATATGATTTGTCATAAAATCCTCCGCTAATGATAAGAGACTGAACTCATTCAAAAGAAAAAATGAGAAAGGCCCAGAGAACAAAAGATCTAACCTTTGTGCAAGAGTGCTCTTGGAATTTCTCAAGCAAGGATGAAGCTTTAACACATTGTGCCAGTACCTTGAACTTGTGGTTGAGGCCATGCACCTCGGCAATCCTCCTCAGCGGCCGAAACCAGGGACCAATCCTGGGATTCGATGGGACTTCACATCGGGGCCTCCCATCTTGCGGCAACACTTCATCCTCCCTCAGTTGTGGAACACCTTTTTTCAGATTAGATCATCAAAAAAGAGGTCCTAATAAGGAGCAGAAACACAAATCAGAAAAAATTAAAGATCAAACGAAACAAAAAATCAAGCGATTTGATGAATTCAAAGAATAGGAAGAGGAAGGGAGAATGCCATTGGAGGGGTGCTGGGGGAAGGGGGGAGGGAGGTAATGCCTGCACCAAAGATGTGGACGATAAGGGTAGGTTGGTTGGCGACAATTGTTTTCCTGCTGAGGAAGATGAGCTCGGTGACGAGCCTCCCCGTGGAAGCCTCCCAGTGGAGATCGAGCATCCTTTGCAACCATGCTGCTCCCATTCTACAGCAGCCTCGCCCTGCCGTTAGTTTAGATCTCCATACTCCTGCCCCCTTCCCTACCCTATGGCGTGCACCACACGAAGCACCTCAGAACCCGAATAACCCACCTATCACCACCCTGCGAGGAGAAAGAAGGGCGGCCATGGAGGAGCTCACCTGGAGGGTGGGATTGAGGTGCCATCTGGGCATGGCGAGGAAGGCAGTGGTGGGGTACATGGGTACAATGGTGGCGCCACCACCAGCATTACCATTTCGTCCTCCTCTTCTCTCTCTACCCTTTTCTCTCTCTAAAAACTTCTATTATGCAGGAAGAAAGGAAGTTGGAATCCTTTACGGATGTTCTCATATCAGATACATGAGGGATAAAAATTACCAGGAACGTTCTCATGCATGGAAGGATGAACGAGGGAAAGGGTGAAGAATATACAATGGAGGAGATAAAATCAGGGTACCCTACTTGCTCATTTGAGATGGACATGTCATAGAAATGAGGAAGTCAAATGTCCGAGTCCAGATTTTTCTCCAGCTAGGAAATATCACCGGAGATGATCACCCTAGAGTGAGAGATGGAAGCAGTAGAGAGCAAGAAGGATTGGGTGCCACATCTACTCGAGGATTTTGGGGGAAGCTGGGTTTTCAGAGGATTTTACATTATTGGGGGGAGTTTAGGGGAGCTAGGTTTTACAGGAGCTCGGTTTCAGAGGGTTTTAGGGATTGGAAAGTGGGAGTTTGTTTATGCAGGGTTCTGGGGTTCTAACGAGGGGAGCATTGCCGCCCAAGGAAAATTTAGGCGGGAAACCTTTTCCTAAGGAATGAGTAAATTATATATGAAATTAATATAATTATTGCCTACATTGTATAATTACGGTTTTAAGGATTGCAGGCATAATCTTTTATTTGAGCAAAAAACCGTAGGTAATTGCATAGCATTTCTATAATTAACACAAATGTAGGTAAATTCTGTAGGCATATATGGTCATTCTTGTAGTGAAATATCTTAATAATATGCATCATAATATCGTATATACATACTTATGCCCTAAACATGTTCTTTAGCATCGAATATGAATATTAAACATGATAAGCCTAGCATGCATCTTAACATAACTTAACATGCATCTCAATGTGACATGCCTCTATCTTAAACTTAATAGAGATCATAATCTTAATTCTTAACTTACCATCATGCTATCATGCTTATGTTGGCTTCGCTGTGTCAAGATCCGACCGGAAACGCAGTGCAAATAATTTTTCGGGATCAGATCTGTCCCGTTTCGATCAACAAAAATAGAGAAATTTGATTTACCTTGCGCGGATTCGAATCCACGTTTGTTCTCCAGTTCCGTCGGAGTGATGCCGCAAGCTGCGCAGGTGCCCGGCCTCTAGCGGTATCCACGCGGTTCTCCTTGCGATGGATCATCCTCGCCTCCTCGCTCAATGCTGCGTTTTTGGATCCCGTCTTGCTACGTGTAATCCACCGCGACATGTGGATTCGGAAACTCCCGTCGGACGGAAGGCGGAGCTGTCGGGAGCCGAAACGGAGCCTCCAGATGGTTGCCTCGTGTTGTGCGCCCAAGAGAGAGGAGAGAGAAAGAAGGCGGCGGCTAGGTCAGGGTTGTTGGCCCCTCGACCTAGCGTCCATTCTTTTATAATAAGCATATTTGCGATTTTTCACAAAAACCCATACTTATCCAAAATCCCGTCAGATTATCCATCGACTTGAAAACTTTTTGCGTGTAACCCTCCAAGCCAAAATACCAGTCCAGTTAATGGCCCATTAAGTCCAATAACTCCTTACGGGCCCACTGAGTTAATTAATATCCTTATATTAATTAATCAGCTGAATTTAATGTCCCACAGTAAATTCAGACGGGCTTCCAATCACATTGGATGTCAAGCAACATCACGTGATTTCAGATGGCATTGGGGTTATCGCAACCCTCTATTGGAACCTATCCGTCATCAGTTAGCGTGCAGATATAATCCTTCATCCGTGCAATGTTCCCAAATCGACCTAGGGTATAGTTTACTGTTAAACCCTAGCCGGTCGATTCACTTGAATCAGATGCCGCTAAACTATATCAGATAACTCTTTATCTGATACAGTGTCTGCCCTGGCCAGGGACTTAAGCGCATCATTCTTGGAACATTCTCTCTCATAATACTGAGAGCGGATGATCCCATATTGAACACACAATTACCTTCGATGGCATTTCTCTAAATCCGATCATTTGACTTATTGATAACCCATGGTTAGGGATTCGTTAGTCTAAGTCAAAGTTCAGAGATGTACCAACAAGGTATCTTTGGTGTCTCAGGTCCAAGGATCATCTACGCAACCGTGACAAAAGAATCGAACTGGTTAACAGTGAGGTATATACCATCTAGCGATTCATGGTCGGATCAGTTCAGTGAACTCATTCCCTAATGAGCACCTATATACAGTCCAGCATAGTGTCTCCACACAAGTGACTTATAGGATCAGTCACCCTCATCACATGAGTTGAAGTAACATGTACTAGTCTATCCGATGTTTGATGTCCATCTCAAATATCCTCTGACTAGGAACAATTAAGAACATGTGTTTATAAATCTTCGGTCCCATAATTTATGATCTCATCATAATCCGAAGATTGTTGCACATGTTCATGGACTTCATCGTGATACGATTAGGGGTGTGCACGGTTCAGTTTAGTCCGATTTGCAGGCATTTTATGAAAAACCGAACCGAACCGAATTATCCTACAACCCGACCTGAACCGAACCGATCCTACTCTCAACCCGAATTGAACCGAACCGAATTGGTTTGGTTTGGTTCGGTTTTACTATTCGGCTTGGATTTTGGGTTTTGAACTATGAGAATTTAGGTCTGATTTGCAGCAAGAATTTTATAGGTTGATTTGGGCTTTCTATCGGAGGCTCGGAAGTAGGGGTTTGCAGCAACAATTAGAGGTTTGTCTATCGAGGGAGAGAGAGATATCTTCTTTGATTTCAACCGCTGCGAGTGAAGGACTGTAAGGATTGAGATTTTTGCTGTCGAAAGGACTCAAAAAGGGAAGCACCGAGCATTACTGTGTATTGCTGTTAGACGAAAACGGGGAAGGATGCACTGGGCTGCCATCCTTTATCTCGATGTGCTGCCGTCAAGGTGTCGCAATGAGCACCACCGTCATTGTACCGCCAGAGAGGGAATGAGAGAAGAGACAAACATGGAAATGGAAGAAAGGGGAGCACCGAGCACCTGCCAGCATTGCCTCATCTTTCTCCCCACCATTGCCTTGTTCGTTGGAGGAGATGCCACTGGACCGTCTGCGTCGAAGGGGATGGAAGATACAAGAGAACAACCATTTGCCGCTGGAGGCGAGGGGAAGAAGCATGCTGGTGGCAATAATGGTACCTTGCAGCTTGGAGGAGAGGAAAGATCGGAGGAGGAAGCCTCGGCCCCTGGTCGCGTGTCGTCCGCTCTTGTGCGTTCTCAGCGCCGCAAACAAGACGAACACAAAGGGGGCGAGCTCTGCGTCGACGACTTAAAACCCTATTTTGTGTGCTGTAGAAAGTGAGTTATAATATGTTCGAGTTTTAGAATAACAGCCGTCCAATGGCTCAGTTGGTTTCTGCACTTGGCTTGCATCCAGGTGACCCAGGTTTGAAACTGCTGGTGGTCGTCTATTTTTAATGTAACTTCGGTTTTTACGGTTCAGTTCGGTTCACAAAGGATAAAAACCGAACTAGATCAAAATATTAATTTCGGTTTGGTTTGGGTTAAAAAATCGAACATTGAAGACTTGAAACCAAACTGAACCGGTCAGTTCGGTTCGGGTCGGGTCGGATTATCGATTCAGCCCAAAAAATGCACACCCCTAGATACGATAATCATAGATCGAACTAATTACACACAATGAATTAATGCCATTACATTAATAAACTGAATGATACATAGTATTGGATTGGCTTTCAAACCACCAAATACTAACAATTTCCCACTTGAACTAAAGCCAATCATTTTTATACAGAATACCCATATTCTCTAAGTGACACTCAAAGATATTTTGAGACAAAGGCTTTGTCAGTAGATCTGCCATGTTGTCGACTGAAGGAACGCTCTCCACTATGACATCTCCTCGAGCTATAATCTCTCTGATCAGATGAAAGCGCCGCAGAATGTGCTTCGACTTCTGATGAGACCTTGGCTCTTTCGCTTAAACAATTGTCCCATTGTTGTCAAATAGCAGTGGGACGGGACCAGAGATGCTTTCCACTACACCAAGATCGTCAATGAATTTCTTCATCCAGACAGCTTCCTTGGCGGCTTCAGCAGCAACAATATATTCAGCTTCCGTTGTCAAATCAGCAGTGGTTTCCTGCTTGAAACTTTTCCAGCTCACTGCTCCCCCGTTGAGTGTGAAGACAAAACCTGATGTCGATTTGCTGTCATCAGGATCAGACTGAAAACTCGAATCAGTATATCCTTGCAGCTTCAAGTTTCCTCCTCCACATACCAGAAACATGTCCTTAGTTCTTCTCAAGTACTTAAGGATGCATTTCACAGCCTTCCAATGTTCATCACCTGGATCTATTTGATGTCTGCTCGTAATGCTCATAGTATATGCAACATCAGGTCTAGTATATAGCATGGCATACATGATGGAACCTATGACTGAAGCATAAAGTATCTTATCCATCATTGCCCTCTCCTCAGAAGTCTTGGGAGACTGATTTTTGGAGAGATAAATTATATGTCTCATTGGTATGAGATCTCTCTTGAAATTTTCCATGTCAAACCTTTTGACAATAGTTTCTATGTACATGGATTGGGTTAAGACAAGCATCTTCTTTGATTTATCTCTATAGATCTGTATTCCCAATACGTAAGATGCTTCTCCCAAATCCTTCATGGAGAAGTTCTTAGATAGTGATATCTTTACTGATGACATCATCCCTATATCATTTTCAACGAGTAGGATGTCGTCAACGTAAAGAACTAGGAATGTGATTGCGCTCCCACTATTTTTCTTGTACACGCAAGGCTCATCTTCATTCTTAATGAAGTCATAAGATTTAATTGCCTCATCAAACCTTATGTTCCAATTTCGGAAAACTTGCTTCAGTCCATAAATGGACATTTACAACTTACATACCATATCTAGAGATTCCTTTGATGTGAAGCCCTCTTGTTGCATCATATATACCTCTTCCTCAAGGTTTATATTGAGGAAGGCTGTCTTCACATCCATCTCTCAGATCTCGTAATCATGGTATGTAGTGTTAGTATTAGATGGTCTCAAAGTCAATCCGATACTATGTATTGATTCAGATTATTAATGGCATTAATTTATTATGTGTAATTAGTTCGATCTATGTTTATCGTATCACGATGAAGTCCATGAACATGTGCAACAATCTTCGGATTATGATGAGATCATAATTACGGGACCGAAGATTTATAAATACGTGTTCTTAATTGTTCATAGTCATAGGATGTTTGAGAAAGGACATCGAACATCCGGATAGACTAGTATAAGTTACTTCAACTCATATGATGAGGGTGACTGATCCTATAAGTCACTTGTGTGGAGACACTATGCTGGACCTGTAGGTGCTCATTGGAGAATGAGTTCATTGAACTGATCCGACTATGGATCGCTAAATGGTAAACACCTCACTATTAACCAGCTCGATTCTTTTGTCACGGTTGCGTAGATGATCCTTGGACCTGAGACACCAAATATATATTGTTGGTAGGTTTCTAGACTTTGACCTTGACTAACGAATTCATAATCATGGGTTATCAATAAGTCAAGCGATCGGGTTCAGGAAAATGCCCTCGAAGGTAATTGTGTGTTCAATACGGGATCATTTGCTCTCGGTAGTTAGAAAGAGAATGTTCCGGGAATGATGCACTTGAAGTCCTTAGCCAGGGCGGACTCTGTGTTCGATAAGGAGTTATCGGATTAAGATTAGCAGCATCTGATTCAAGTGAATCGACCGAATAGGGTTTAACAGTAAACCATATCTTAGGTCGATTCGGGAACATTGCACGGATGAAAGATTATATCCGCGCGCTAACCGATGACGGAAAGGTTCCAATAGAGGGTTGCGATAACCCCAGTGCCATCTAAGATCACGCGATGTTGCTTGGCATCCAACGTAATCGGAAGCCCGTCCGAATTTATTGTGGGACATTAAATTCGGCTAATTAATTGAATATAAGGATATTAATTAATTAAGTGGGTCAGTAAATAGTTACTGGGCTTAATGGGCTATTAACTGGACTAATATTTGGGCCTAGAGAGTCACACGCAAAAGGTTTTCAAGTCGATGGATAATCCGACAGGATTTCATATAAGTCTAGGTTTTTACGAAAAATCGTAAATAGACTTATTATAAAAGAACAGACACTAGGTCGGGAGCCAGCAACCCTAACCTAGCCGTCATTCCTTCTCTCTCCTCTCTTCCAGATGCACAACATGAGGCTAGCCCTCTAGAGGCTCCACTTCGGCTCCCGACTGCTCCGCCTTCCGTCCGACGGGAGATTCCGAATCTGCATGTCGCGGCGGATTACGCGCAGCCAGATGGGATCCACGAATGTCGATTCGAGCGAGGAGGCGAGGACAATCTATCGCGAGGAGAACCGCGTGGATACCGTTAAAGGTCGGGCACCTGTGCGACTTGCAGCATCGCTTCGACAGAACCGGAAAACGAACGCAAATTCGAATCCGTGCAAGGTAAATCCGATTCGCTCCGATCTTATTTTAATGATCGAAACGGGATGGATCCAATCCCGAAATAAATTATTCCGCTGCATTTTCGATCGGATCTCGACACAGCGAACCCAACAGTGGTATTAGAGCCAGTTTTCGCCGTTTTTATCTCCGTAAATAATTTTATAATTTGATTCCATGCCCTGTTTTGATTTTAATCATTTGAAATATGTTCATAAGATGAACACTGTGAATTAAAAATTAATAAATGCATTAAAATCAGTTTTTCTATGTGCACGTTTTGTGTTCTTCGTCTGACGAAGAACGGCCATGGTTCGATGTCTTTACGGGCACCCCAAGTGTTAGGGAGAACTCGCTGGAGCATGGGAATACCTCCCAAGGGGTCGTCGGTCGCCGGAGAACCCATGACCGGCCTTCCTCATCTCTTCTTTCTCTCCGACATATGCAGAAAAAGGGGGAGGGTTCGGTTTTTATGCAGAAAAAGGGGTGGGGGGGGGGGGGATTTGGGGTGACCGTCGGCTGCCAGGGCCACCGGCGCCGTCGTCGGGACCCCTGGCCGCCGGGCCACCTCGGTGCTGGCCGCCGCCTGCGGGGCAGGCCGGCGGCGGCCGGGGGCCGCCCCCTTCCTGCCTGGAACGTAGCTAGGAAACCCTAGCTGCGTCGGGCGAGGAAGGGGGAGGCGGTCAGGCCGGGCTCGGCATTGGGTCCGAGCCAGCTCGGTCTGGGCGCTGGATGGCTCGGTCCAGCCACCGAACCGGGCCTGGTTCGCCAGGCCCATTACCCCTTTTTCTTGTTATTTTTGTTTTTAAACTCTATTTTTCCTATTAATACCATTCTTAAATTATAGAATTTAGTTTAAATTTAAAATGGGATTTTTTATTTAATTATGTTCTATTTTTAATTGTTTATGGCTTATAAATAAGATTATGGGGTTATATTCACAATTGTTGTTAATATTTTTCATTATTCTAAATGTTAGAATAAATGACATTAAAGGGAGTTGATTTAATTGTTAAATTAAAATTTAATGTCTATATTTTTTCAAGGGCATGAAATATTATAAAATTTTCAATTTGTAGTTATTGTGCATTTATTTTAATGTGCATTAGTTTGCTTATTTAAATTAGATTTAAATTAGCATGCTTGAACTTAATACTAATTTTTCAAAAATTCTAAATCAAATTTTGTTTGGTCCCTGGTTTTATGAAACCTAAAATTAGTTATTTTTGAAAATTTTACTTTAGCCATTTGATGTGCTATTTCATGTATGGATTGTTTAATTAAAACACATGGTGGTCATGGATGGGCATTGATGGGGGCAGAATCCGATTCGGCCTATTAAAGCATTGGAATCAACCCAACAACAGTAGTAGCAATAGAGGCCCACTGGCAGCCTTCGGCCCATTAGCGGCCCAGCAGCCTTTGGCCCAACAGCAGCCCAGTGGTCCTCGGCCCAACAGCAGCCCAGTGGTCCTCGGCCCAATAGCAGCCCAGTGGTCCTCGGCCCATCAGCGGCCCAGCAGCCTTCGGCCCATCAGCGGCCCATCGGCCCTCGGCCCAGTAGGCTTCAGCCCACTAAGCGGCATCCGGCCCAACAGCGCCCCCCCCCCTTCCTTCGGCCCAGTAGCCGTATCTGGCCCACTCCGATGGGAGGGTTAGGCGCTATGGCGGTTTATCAGTAAACCCAAAACATAGTCCTATATCGGTTGCCACCACTAAGCAACCTCTATCCTCTGCTATAAATACACGGCTATTTATTACCAAAGGTATGTCTTCTTGACCAAAGGACAACAGTCCAAAAGCATTAAAGCTGCCTTTTCTTCCTTCCCTTTTGAATCGAATCTTCTTCAGAAGCTAACTTAGCCATTGGAGGGGGTTCCTTAGGGCCGAAGCCCGGGACTCCTATTGACCGGTTCTTCTTCTTCTCCTCCTCTTTCTGCAGGGGCTTCGGTTTGAATCTTCGTCGACCTCTCCGAGTCGGTCTCGGCCGCCGACCTCGAGTTTTCTCCCCCCGGTCTCGACGCCCTTCGTAGACTGGTCTGCCTCGGCCGAAGGAGTCTCGGCTTCTCTCCCGGAGAGCCTTCGCCCGGGTACCTCTCGGCTTCGGATCCTCGCCCGTGTCCGCCCTCGTCTCGTTCCGGATCCCCGTCGGTCCTCTTCATCGATCCGATCCAGCTTCGGGTTCCGGCCTCGGAACCCGACCGTGATAAGCTTCGGCAACATCACGTGGCGCCGTCTGTGGGAAACTAGCGAGAAGTCATGTCTCATCGTCCGGTGACCAGACGATCCGGACAAGATGAGGCAGAGATGCGGGCAACCCCAGCGCAGCCGCTCCACTCCGAAGGTGCCCCGTCTGTTCTTCCACAAGATTCTGCCCTTCCTGTCATACCGGAGACCGTTGCTCCCAGAGACAACCGGGTGGAGGAGCTTCAGCAACAGGTGGCGACGCTGGCCGCCACTGTTACTTCCTTGGCGCCCTTGCGAGATATGGTATCCGCCATTGCCCAGCATATGGGATTACTGGGTCAGCTCCCCCAGCAGGTACCACCTCCTCCATTCTGCCCTGCTCAAGCTGCGAGGCTACAACCGACACCCTCGCAGGCCTTCCCTGACGAGGCCGCAACGGCACGCAGCGAGCCCTTTGCGCCGCCTGCCCGAGTCCCTCGCGCCAGTCACATCATGACGGAGCAAGACTATGCTTCATCCGGGTTTCATCCAACCAAGGCCGAAGGACGTTCGGTCACTACTTCGACCGCCCCGGACCTGGACCGGCGGCTGACGGCGATGAAGAAGGAAATGCAACAGATGGTATCTCGACCATACAGAGCGCCCCTCGCCAGCACCATTCTGGAGCAGACTCCGTTCTCGCCAGAGCTTCTAGCCATTGAGGTACCTCCCAACTTTAAACTACTGAAAGGCCCTCTCTATGATGGAATGACAGATCCGGTCTGCCACTTCCAGAGGTTCAATACCTATCTCTCTGTCCGAGGGGTTTCCGAGGCAGTCCGCTGCCGTCTCTTCCCCCTCACTCTTGAAAAAACAGCCCTGACTTGGTTCGAGACATTGGCCCCCAATTCCATCCACTCTCTAGTTCAGTTAGGCCAACTGTTCATCGACCAATTTTACGATGCCACCCGGCAGTGTAAAACCTCGGCCAGTCTGCTAGCCATTCGGCAAGGACCGACCGAGACCCTTCAGGAATATTTCAACAAGTTTCGGGCCGAAGCCGCCCAAATCCCAAACCTGGATAGTTCAATTGCGGTCTCGGCTGTAATCAGCGGGTGCATAGACAAAGGGCTTCTCAGCTCTATCGGGAAACGCCATCCCTCCACCTTCCAGGACCTCGTAGCTCGGGCCCATAAATACATCAACCGGGAAGCCCTGATGATGTCCAAGGGCAAGAGTACCGCCGAAGCAGTATCAGCGCCTGCCCCTCCAGTGGTTCGTCCTCGCCCAGAAGATCAGGAACCCTCTCGCAAGCGATATCGGAGGGAAGAATGGGACCGAGACAAGCGCCGGGATCCGCAGCAGCAGTACTTGCCGCTACCTGCTCCCCCCTCCCGGATGCTCATGGAGGTGAAAGGCATGCTCCGGTAGCCGGAGCGCATCAAGACTGACCCTCGCCGAAGGGACCCCCGCAAATATTGTGAGTACCATCGGGAAATCGGCCATTCAACTGACGAATGCCGACACCTTCGGGAGGAGAATGACCGTCTCATCAGAGAAGGCCGTCTGCCACAGTACCGGCGAGAGCAGCCTCAACAACAGAACCGGGACGTTCCTGAAGCAGCTAGGCAACGACAACTCCCGGATAAAGAAGCCCCGTCTCAGTCGAAGGTCACTCCAGCCCCGGCAGAAGCATCACACCAACGACCCAGTGCCAGGTCAATTATGATGATATCCGGAGGACCGGGAGAGGGGCAGAGGTGTCGTCGGCTCAGCGCTACAACAGTAGCAGCAGTCGATGTCGAGCTGAAGCGGTCCCGTCAGGAAGACATCACCTTCGGCCAGGAGGACCTGACCGACATTCAGGTTCCTCACGACAACGCTTTAGTTGTAAATGCTGTAATAAAAAGTTACGATGTTCATCGTATCTTTGTTGATAATGGAAGTGCCCCAAATGTACTTTTTTACGATTGCTTTGTAAAAATGGGTTTAAGAGAGGCTGATATGAAGCCTCACCGGGGGCCTCTATTCGGTTTCAATGGTTCGCCTTGCCGAGTAGAAGGCATCGTCCGG
Organism: Zantedeschia hybrid cultivar; assembly: GCA_030544215.1. Classification (NCBI taxonomy): domain Eukaryota; kingdom Viridiplantae; phylum Streptophyta; class Magnoliopsida; order Alismatales; family Araceae; genus Zantedeschia; species Zantedeschia hybrid cultivar. Next base: position 3,007,506 of record JARZZO010000013.1, on the reverse strand, counting down.
CTCCCTGTAACCATAGGTACGGCCCCTCAGCAATTAACCGTCGAAATGGATTTTACTGTAGTTAAGGTCGACTCAGCCTACAATGCCATCTTTGGCCAAAGGCTGATCGGCGGAATCGGAGCTGTACCCTTGTCTTTTCACCAGAAGCTAAAATTCCATACTAGTCATGGAATTGGTGAAGCCAAGGGAAATCAAGAAGCAGCTCGGCAGTGCTACATGATTTCGGTCAAAGGGAAGGCCGCGGCCGAATCCCTTTCAATCGAATCTTCGGCCGAAGCATCCCCAGGAGAGGAACTTACAACCGTTCCGGTTCTGGGAGGAGAAGGTCAGACATTAATGATAGGCTCCGGCCTAGAGAAGATTGAGGCCGAGAGACTTGCCGAGTTCCTGAAAGAAAACCTCGATGTCTTCGCTTGGTCTCCTGCGGACATGCCCGGGGTAGACCCGGAGGTAGCTGAGCATCGGCTGCATGTCGACCCCAACCAGCCCCCGGTCAAGCAGAAGTGGCGTACCTTCAATCAGGAGAGAAGGGCGGCCATCCAAACCGAAGTGCAAAAGGGGCTGGACGCGGGACACCTCCGAGAGGTACACCATCTTGACTGAATCGCCAATGTAGTGATGGTGCCCAAAAAAGATGGCAAATGGCAGATGTGTGTGGACTTCACCAACCTCAACAATGCCTGTCCGATGGACAACTTCCCGCTGCCTCAGATAGATCAGGTGGTGGACGCAACCTCCGGCCACGAGCTACTTAGCTTCCTCGACGCCTATTCAGGCTATCATCAGATCCGAATGCATCCGGAGGACGAAAGCAAGACCAGCTTCACAACTGACCTCGGTCTGTACTGTTATATCCGGATGCCGTTCGGCCTGAAGAATGCTAGAGCAACTTATCAACGTCTCATCAACATGATATTTGATCCACAGCTCGGCCGCAATATGGAGGTCTACATCGACGACATGCTGGTGAAAAGCAACGTTGCTGCAGACCATTTGACAGATTTGGCCTAGACGTTCACTGCTTTGCGCAAGTATAAAATGAAGCTGAATCTGGCCAAGTGCGCCTTCGGCGTGGCCTCTGGGAAGTTTCTCGGCTATATGGTCACTGGGTGGAAGCTAATCCCGCGAAGGTTTCGGCTATCATTCAAATGCGCCCTCCGGCCAACGTCCGAGAAGTCCAAAAGCTGAACGGAAGAATTGCCGCGTTAAGCCACTTCATGTCAAGGGCGGCGGATTATTGTTTTCCTTTCTTCAAGCTACTGAAGAAAACCAGTAGCTTCTCCTGGACAGACGAGTGCCAGTCGGCCTTTGAGCAGCTGAAGGCCTATCTCTCCAATGTTCCCATCTTATCTAAATCGGTCTATAGAGAGCAGCTGTTCCTTTATCTCGCAGTCTCTGATGCAGCTGTCAACGCTGTCCTCGTTCGGGAACAAGACGACATTCAGAAGCCTGTCTACTATATAAGCCGAGTCTTCCAAGGAGCAGAGCTTCGGTATCTCGCTCTTGAAAAGCTGGCCCTAGCGCTCATCTCGTCCGCAAGAAGGCTCCGGCCCTACTTCCTCGCGCATTCAATAAAGGTCTTCATAGATCAACCTTTGAGGCAAGTCCTCTCCCGGCCAGAAGTATCCGGTAGGCTTGCAAAATGGGCAATCGAACTAGGAGAGTTCGACGTCTCTTATGGACTGCGGACGGCAATAAAAGCTCAAGCGCTGGCCGACTTCATCGCCGAGCTCACTCCCGAAGCATCCTCGGCTCCTCAGCTGAAAGTCAGAGCTACACTTGAGGCCGAAAGTGCTTCAGTTCCTCCGCCTCCGGCGGATGAATGTCGACTCTACGTCGATGGATCCGCGTGCTCTACGGGTAGCGGCGCCGGATGGATCTTGGCGTCTCCAGAAGGGGTCATCACAGAGTATGTGTTACGCTTCTCCTTCCCAGCCACCAACAACGCCGCAGAATACGAAGCCCTTATCTTAGGCCTTCGGGCCGCTAGAAAGCTCGGCGCGCAGAACATAAGAGCGTTCAGTGACTCTCAGCTGATCGCCAATCAAATTACCGGGGAGTACGAGGCCCGAGATGCATCGATGGTGTCCTATATCCAGGTAACCCGCAGAATCCTAGCTGAATTTACTTCATATAAGATTGTGCAGATCCCTCGAGCCGAAAATGCTCGAGCCGACGCTCTTTCTCAGCTAGCATCAACTCAGGACAGGGGAGGAGGCCGAATGGTCTTAGTAGAAGAACTGTCTAAACCAAGTCTCAACGAATCTGAGGTCATGCAAGTGAATGAATCCGAAGTAGAGACCTGGATGACTCCCCTAGTCGCTTTCCTCCTCCGAGAGGAGGTCCCGTCCGATCCGAAGGAGGCAAGGCACGTCCGCCAGCGCTCTTCCCACTTCCTTATTCTAGAGGGAGTACTATATAAGAAGTCCTTCGACCGGCTGCTCCTACGATGTCTCGGCCCAGCAGAAGCTGATTATGCACTTTGGGAGGTACATGAAGGGATCTGCGGAGCACACGCGGGAGGAAGGGCCTTGGCTCATAAGCTCTTGATGGAAGGGTACTGATGGCCAACACTCCGAGAGGACGCGATTGCCCTCATCCGCCGTTGCGATCAGTGCCAGAGATTCAACTCCCTCATCCACCAGTCAGCGACTCTTCTGACTCCTCTATCAGATCCCTGGCCTTTCGCCCAGTGGGGTATTGACCTCCTGGGACCCTTTCCCATGGCCACCGGCCAGAGGTAGTTCCTTATTGTGGCAGTGGATTACTTCACCAAGTGGGTAGAAGCCGAACCCCTCGCGTCTATAACCGATAGCAACACATGGAACTTCATATGGAAGTCCATCATTTGCCGATACGGCATCCCCCGGGCGATTATCTCAGACAACGGCTAACAATTTGATAGCCGTCGGTTTAAAGACAACTGCGCTAGCTTTGGCATTCTTCACAAATTCGCTTCGGTAGCACACCCTCGGACGAATGGCCAAGTCGAGATCACTAACTGAAGTATGTTGCGAAGACTGAAGACTCGCCTCGGCAAGGCCAAGGGCCGATGGGTCGAAGAGCTGCCGAGCATTTTGTGAGCTTATCGGACAACAAGCCGAGCCCCTACCGGCGAGACCCCATTCCGAATGGCTTATGGGGTAGAGGCCGTTATTCCCATTGAAGTCAACCTTCCATCGCCGAGAGCTCTTACTCATGATCCGAAGGTTAATGAAGAAGCCCTAAAAGATCACCTTGATCTCATAGAAGAAACAAGGGATCAAGCCCGCATTCGGCTGGCGGTTTATCAGCAGCGCATGGCAAGATACCACAACACTCAAGTGAAGCCCCGGAGCTTTGAAGCCGGTAACCTCGTGTTAAGAAACGCTCACGCATCCAAGCCAGCCGAAGCCGCAGGAAAGCTTTCTCCCAACTGGGAAGGACCTTATCACATAAGGGAAGTGATCCGACGAGGGGCCTATCGGCTAAAGACCCTTTCGGGCCAACCTCTCCCTCGTACTTGGAATGTGGGGCGCCTTCGGCGCTACTTCATGTAAGTCATTTCCCCCGGAATTTAGCCGGAAGTCATGAATAAATGCCTTCTTTCAAAGTATCGTGTCCAGCACTACATTATTCAGTCCGTGTAAACCGTACCGGGAGTGGCTTCGGCCATGCAAACCGTATCGGGAGCGGCATTATTATTCTAAGTCCGTGTAAACTGTACCGGGAGTGGCTTCTGCCATGCAAACCGTATCGGGAGCGGCATCATTATTCTAAGTCAGTGTAAACCGTACCGGGAGTGGCTTCTGCCATGCAAACCGTATCGGGAGCGGCATCATTATTCTAAATCCGCGAAAACCGTACTGGGAGTGGCTTCGGCCATGCAAACCGTATTGGGAGCGGCATCATTATTCTAAGTCCGTGTAAACCGTACCGGGAGTGGCTTCGGCCATGCAAACCGTATCGGGAGCGGCATCATTATTCTAAGTCCGTGTAAACCGTACCGGGAGTGGCTTCGTCCATGCAAACTATATCGGGAGAGGCATCATTATTTTAAGTCCGCGCAAACCGTACCGGGAGTGGCTTCAGCCATGCAAACCGTACCGGGAGTGGCTTCAGCCATGCAAACCGTATCGGGAGCGGCATTATTTTCCTGAATCTGCACAAACCGTACCGGGAGTGGCTTCGGCCATGCAAACCGTATTGGGAGTGGCATGGCTTCGGCCACATGCAGAATTGAACTCGGCTATCTACTCGAAGACATGCCATAAAGCAAGCATAAACAAAATGCCTTCCATATATGGACAAAAGTACAAAAGCAGGCCATACGCCTGGCCTCGGCATCTTAAAAAGCAAAAACAAAACCGGGACAAGCCCCCGGATTAGCCTTTGGCATCTTCGCCGTCTACATCAACAGGAGTCTGGCCGGGAGACGCCGGAGGAGAAGCTTGGACCAGTTTAGCCGCGGCACCTTCCGGAGGAGCCGGAGTCCTTTCATCCTTGAGCTCTTGCCACCAGGCCAAAAGCTCATCGCCTTCCTCGTCCGTCGGGTAGCCGATGCCGGTCAAATCTGTGGCCGGGCACGCCTTTTGGGCGACAGCTAGCCCCAGATCAAACACGGACGACGCCGCCTGGACTCGAGCCTCCATTATCTCCTCGGCGAACTCAGGGCTTTCCTTGTAGCTCGCCACAGCTATACGAGCGACATCGTCGGCTTCCTTGGCCCTGGCCTCCAAGTCCGCCTTCAGGGCCGATACCTCCTCGGCGTGGCGACGGCGCTCCTCGTCCCGCTCTTTGGCCTTGTCCTGGATCTCGGCCTTCAGAGACGCGACCTCGGCCCGGGCCTTCTCCAGCTCCTTCTCGGCCTTCTCCAGCTCCCTCTCGGCCCTTGTCTTGGCCTTAGAGGTAGTGCTGATCACCTCCTTCTCCCTTCCAGCTCGGCCCGCATCTGCGCATTGGCCCCGAGGAGGACGTCAACGCTAGCCTCGAGATCGCGCTGCACCGAGGCCACTTTGCCCGAGGCCAGCTCATCTGAAGCCTGGTCGACGTCCAGGAGCTTCTGCTGGATGGCGACCTGACGGCAAGCAAGGGCCCCGCACATGACCGTGGCCTGTAGCCGAAAGCAAGAGAAGAGAAATAAGTTTAAAAGAAACTAAAGCAACGAGCAAAGATAAAGACGAAAGGATTCTCACCTGGACAGCATGCCGAACACATTGCAAGGATAAGCCTTCCGAAGAAAGCTCCTTGATTTCGTCCCCGGCCAACGGGAGGGTCCAGCCGTGAGCCAGGCGCATACACGTCCGGGAGTCTTCTAGACCATCGTTCGTAAAAACCCCCACGTCTGGGCACCAAGGCTCGTGCGCATATTCCTGGGACATATGCGTCCCGGCCGCCCCGAAGGGAAAGGAAAGATTCTCTGTGTCGGCCCAGGTGGCCGAAGGAGAATCGCCCCTCTGTGGTTCAGGAGGCGTCGAGAGCGGGGCGCCCCGTGCCGTCACCGGCCTCTTGGCCGTCGGAACAGATTCCCTCTCGCCGGGATCTTCCGCCCGGCTCCTCTTCTCTGGTCGGACCCTCCCTCCGGCGACCGACTTTCCCTTCTCCTTCTGCCGCTCTCTCTCAAGCGCAGCAGCGGCAGCACGGCCTTCGACAGAAGCCGCCGTCTGCCTCGTAGCCCGGGCGCTGGGGGCCGCAACCCCTCCGGTCGTCCTCTCTTCCGCCGCCCGCGGCTGGGACGGTCGGGACTGTCCGGACTGCTTGGAGAGCCGGCCGAGCAATCCCCGAAGTCCAAACATTTCTGCAAGCAGAAAGAAAAAGGTTAGCAACAGTTCAAAATATACAACTTTTTTGACTCAAGACCGACTTACCCCCGGCCGCAGCTTTGGCGCCCTCTTCGGACGGACGGGCTTCGGCCGGAGACTCGGTCGCGGCGGTTCCCTCAGCCTCTCCCGGAATATCTTCGAGGGGAAGATAAGGGGAGACCCGAGCAGGAGAGAACGTCGGATCTGGCCAGGCTCCCATCTGTATAAGCATGTCCTCGTCCTCGAAGAGCTCTGCGATGTCGTACGGAGCCTCGTCCTCGAGGAGGTGCACGATGTCGAGTTGCTCGGGGTTGAGAGAGGGTGGATCGGAGAGGCCCTCGGCCAGAGGCGCCCATTCAGTGGGGAAGGGCCACACACTCTTCTCCTCCTCCGAGAGAGAAATGAAAAGGAAGCCCTTCTTCCAATGGTGAATAGACGAGGGCTTCCTGGAAAAGATACCCCGGCCGAAGCGAGGGACGAAGCAGTACCAGCAAGACTTCCCCTGGGGTTTTATCTTGAATAGATAGCGAAAGATATTTACCGAAGGGTTGACTTCGAGGTGAGAATTCAAGGCCAAGAAGGCGTAGACTGTCCGCCAGGAGTTCGGATAGAGCTGGGACGGGGTCAGTCCATAAAAGCTCATGAGGTTTATGACGAAGGAATGAAGGGGAAGACGGAAGCCCGCCCGGAAGCTTTGCTCGTAAATGGAAAAGCAACCCGGCCAGACGGAGTTAGCCCTGGTGTTCTTCCCGGGCCGAACGGGAACCATCCAAGATGGAATCTGATAGTAGGTAGTGATAACCTTGATGGTATCGGTATCAAGGACACTAACTACATCCGAAACCGTCTCGGCCGGGCGACGGCCGGAAGTAGAAGGCTCGGCGACAACCGGAACCGGCTCGGCTTCTGCAGCCGGAAGTGTCTCTGCCTCATCCGCCATAGCCGAAGCAAAAGAATTTGAAGACAAAGGAGACGACAAAGAAGACTGGGGAGGTCTGGATGAAGAGCAAGAAGAACCGCCTTCGGCCGAAGAGCTACTCTCGGCCGAAGGGGAGCAACTGGACATGAAGCACAGAGCGGAGATGAAGGGGAACTGAGGCTTACCCTCAGAGAAAGGTCTCCCGATAGCTAACAGTCTCCCCAGCGACAGAGGATTCCCCGGCGACGATTTTCGACGACAAAGAGCTCCCTGGCAACGGACAAGGTGCCCTCAAACACCCACGATGGCTCGCTCTTCGCCGGTGCAGCAGGAACGCTTGGAGAAGCCATTCGCAAGGAAGCACAGGCGCAAGGGGAGAAGAAAGCGGAACAGTGCCCAGGGGAGGAGGGTTAGTATTTATAGGAAAACTTGAGGGGATCCGGTGCCGGATCAACGGCCGAGATCTTCCCTCTCTTCGGAGCCGCTCTGCTCGGATGCGCGACACGTGTCCCGTCCTTCGCCATGATAACAAGAGGGTTGCCGGATCGAGAGGAGGCAATCAACGGCCGGGCACGGCCTGACCCTTCGGCTGTTCGTCCGGATGCTCGCCACGTGTCCCAATCCCCGTGCCGGAAGCAGGAGAGACGGTGATCCGGGTGAAGTCTTGGGCAGAGAGCCAAAGTAACTCGCGATCCGCGTGATCATTGTTAACGGTTGAGATCTTTTTGTGCTTTCGGCGAACCGGCCGGATGCGCAACACGTGTCCTGTGTTTTTTATGACACGATCGTGAAGGCGGGAAGCCCGAGGTCTTTTTCCGCCCTTTTCAGATGTCCTGACATACTCTAAGGACTCGCCCCTTCGTGATTGGGGACGAAGGCATCCGTCACTGAGTCTCAGCCTGAGACGAAGGTGTCAATGACAGGGTCCCGGCTTGAGACGAAGCTGTTTGTCACCAGCCCTCGACCGACCTAAGGCAGAGCTTTTCAAAACGGAACGAAGCAAAGGTTTCAGACAAGGCTTGTACCATATTACTCTCCCAAAAAAGCTTCGGACTTTACTCTCGCTGTCTCATGAAATTGAGAACGACAAGAGTAGGGGGCTATGTGATGGGGGCAGAATCCGATTCGGCCCATTAAAGCACTGGAATCAACCCAACAGCAGTAGTAGCAATAGAGGCCCACTGGCAGCCTTCGGCCCATTAGCGGCCCAGTAGCCTTCGGCCCAACAGCAGCCCAGTGGTCCTCGGCCCAACAACAGCCCAGTGGTCCTCCGCCCATCAGTGGCCCAGTAGCCTTCGGCCCATCAGCGGCCCATCGGCCCTCGGCCCAGTAGGCTTCAGCCCACTAAGCGGCATCCGGCCCAACAGCGCCCCCCCCCCCCCCCCGGCTTCCTTCGGCCCAGTAGCCGTATCCGGCCCACTCCGGTGGGAGGGTTAGGCGCTATGGCGGTTTATCAGTAAAAAACATAGTCCTATATTGGTTGCCACCACTAAGCAACCTCTATCCTCCGCTATAAATACACGGCTATTTATTACCAAAGGTATGTCTTCTTCACCAAAGGACAACAATCCAAAAGCATTAAAGCTGCCTTTTCTTCCTTCTCTTCTAAATCGAATCTTCTTCAGAAGCTAACTTAGCCGTCGGAGGGATTTCCTTAGGGCCGAAGCCCGGGACTCCTATTGATCGGTTCTTCTTCTTCTCCTCCTCCTTCTGCAGGGGCTTCGGTTTGAATCTTCGCCGACCTCTCTGAGTCGGTCTCGGCCGTCGACCTCGGGTTTTCTCCCCCCGGTTTCGACGCCCTTCGCAAGCTGGTCCGCCTCGGCCGAAGGAGTCTCGGCTTCGCTCCCGGAGAGCCTTCGCCCGGGTACCTCTCGGCTTCGGATCCTCGCCCGTGTCCGCCCTCGTCTCGCTCCGGATCCCCGTCGGTCCTCTTCATCGATCCGATCCAGCTTCGGGTTCCGGCCTCGGAACCCGACCGTGATAAGCTTCGGCAACATCAGGCATTTATTGTGGATGTGGAATGTGATTGCGTGGTTTATTATTTGTTAATAAATAGAGATCTGCGAACCTCTCCTTCTCATATTCCATTGTGTTTCTACCTCCCTCCTTGATGTATTCGCCATGAGGCTTCCTCTTTTAAATTATCATGTAATTATGAATATATGATGTAATTTGATCGAGGCGGCTACACACGAAGCGAGGATGATCCACAACTGCAACCAGTTGGATAATGAAGGAGTTCATTGAATCTTTGAGTTTGCAGACTCATGATATAAACTGTTATATTGTGTGTGTATGTATGTTTGACTGTCTGGCTCAAGTCAAACCATTGTGCCATCCATGACCACACTAATAACATGTATGTAATGCGTGTGTTTTATTTTGATTATGAATCAAATTTACTAGGTTATTAGTATATATAGTATATTCGATATATTTAATACTATCACCTAGGATGGGACCAAAGTAAATAAATAAAACCTTCGTTTCAAATTCTAAGTTGTAGCGCGAGTCATTGAGAATGCACCGCGTGGCTCTCCATCAATATGATTAATAGAACTTAATTCAACGGTGGCAAATACTATGTGTTTACCGAGGTTTGCCATCGTCTGTTGAGAGGACTATTGATCATGGCATTAGATGCCTTTGGATAAGAATAGAGGAACGATATAGTTATCCACGTGTTTACCCGGGAACTATATTTATACTCTACTCTATTACGTATTGATAGTAATGCTTAGACCAGGGATAATGGTCTACTGTGTTTACCCGGGACCATTAATAAACTGGGAGCCGAAATATGATCGTATATTGCAAGGAGTTACAATTATCATGAGATGATTGCTCTGAGATAACAGTATGATACTACGTGTTTACCCGAGGTCATACTGTGATGCTTGGAGATTCTGATCCCCACTAGGAGACAGTCGGCGTCTTCCGTTCTGTATATTTGAAGGTTATACAGTCCGACGAAAATTAGTAAGAGTAAAACTAGACAATAAAAGACCATATCTTGTTTTAATTAATCTGAATACCTGCTAATTATGTTTTGATTATCTCCTGTAGGCTAGAATGTCGCACCATAACCCGTTGCGATGCATACTCGATGCCAACCGTTTGACAGGCACTATTGAGACTGGCTCAAGAACCTGAAGATTGTCCTCAGATCTGAACAGATTGCCTATGTCTTGGATAATGAACCTCCTACTGAATCAGCATTAGATGCCGCAGAGGAGGAAATGATCGCATATGAAAAGTGGAAGGAAGATTCCACCATGACCCAATGCTACATATTAGCCTCTATGAGCAATGAGTTGTAGAGGCAATATGAGGAGATGGATGCTAGATCCATCATGCTCCATTTGAAGGAGCTATTTGGTGAGCGGAGCAAAATCGAACGATATGAGATATCTAAGAATCTGTTCAAGGCTCAGATGGCAGAAGGAACTTCAGTACAGACTCATGTACTGAAGATGATAGAATGGGTGGAAAGGCTAGATGCTCTTGGGGTTACACTTCCCAAGGAGATGCATACTTACCTCATTTTATCTTCCCTCCCACAATCATATGATCAGTTTATCATTAATTTTAACATGAACAAGATCCAGACTACCTCAGCTGAGCTACTGAACATGTTAAAGACTGTAGAGGGGAACCTTGTGAAGGATAAACCCCAAATCCTCATGTTTGGTAAGACCAACAAAAAGAGACTTGCAGTCCAAACCTTTCGGAAAGGTAAGAACAAGGTTCAGAGAAAGCAAAAGGTTGTCAAGAAAGGCAAAGGTAAGAGTGCTGAGAAAGGTGATTGCTTCTACTGTCACCAAAAGGGCCACTGGAAGAGAAATTGCAAAGAATACTTCAAGGACAATGCTCAAGGAACTATGAAGCAGTAGGACGCTTCAGGTATCTATATGATAGATGTGAACTTGTCAATAAGAGATTGTACATCATGGGTATTAGATACTGGATGTGTATCTCACATCTGCAATTCTGTGCAGGCACTGACATGAAGACGTAAGCTGAGGATCGGCGAGGTGGAGCTGAGGCTAGGTAACGGCGCAAGAGTTGCGGCGATCGCTGTAGGGACAGTGAAGCTCAAGCTACCATCCGGAGACATTTTTTCATTAGATGAATGTTATTATGTACCTAGCATAATAAGAAACATTATTTCTATTTCATGTTTAAATATAATTGGATACAATTTAAATTTTGGGAACTGTAGTTGTTCAATTTATTTTGGAAATAAATAACTTCTGCTATCTTACCCAATGGTTTGTATCTATTAAATGTGTCTCTTGAAAATTTACACATCGGTTCTTCAACTAAAAGAAGTAAGTATGAAATGAACAAAGCCTACTTGTGGCATTGTAGGCGTGGACACATTAGTGAAAACAGACTCCAAAGGATGCATAAAGATGGATACTTAGATCTATTTGATTATGAATTATATGCAACCTGTGAGTCATGTTTAATGGGTAAAATGGCTAAGTCTCCATTTAGTGGAACTGGAGAACGAGCCAAAGACATATTAGAACTTATACATTCAGATGTATGTGGTCCTATGTCTACCCATGCCATTGATGGTTTCTCATACTTCATTACATTCACTGATGATTACTCAAAGTTTGGATACATATACTTATTGAAGTATAAATCTAAAACTTTTGAGAAATTCAGAGAATTTAAGAATGAAGTAGAGAAACAAACTGGAAAGAGTATTAAAACCATCCGATCTTATCGGGTGGTGAATACTTAAGTATATAGTTCATTAAATACTTAAAGGATAATAGTATCCTTTCTCAGCTTACACCTCCTTATACGCCTCAAAATGAATGGTGTATCAGAAAGGAGAAATCGCACATTAATGGAAATGGTGCGATCCATGATGAGTATATCCAAATTACCAGTGTCCTTATTGGGGGTATGCACTTAGCTCGGCTATGTATATCCTGAACTAGATACCCAGCAAATCTGTTGAAACCAGTCCATATGGGATATGGAATGGAAGGAAACCATACTTTATACATGTTAAAGTCTGGGGATGTCTTGCTCACGTTAAAAGACGTGACGCAGATAAGCTGGAGTCCAGAACTGACAAATGCAGATTTGTGGGATATCCAAAGGAAACTTATGGATATTACTTTTATCATCTTTGCGAATAAAAGGTGTTTGTGACCAGGAGAGCTGTCTTTCTAGAAGAAGATTATATTCTCCAGAAGGACATTGGGAGTAAAGTAACTCTGGAAGAAATTCCAAACCCACAAACTGGTAATGGTTCATTAGATGAACCATCAGTTTCTGAACCTTTTCAAAATGATACATAAGAACCTCGTAGGTCTGAAAGAGTACCTAAACCACCATAAAGATATGTGGGACATATTAATTTGGATTATTCAAAGATACTCTATAATGAAGATGATGATCCTAAGACTTACTAGGAGGCCATTGAAAGTCTAGAGGCTGGGAAATAGCAGGAACCCATGAATTATGAAATACAGTCTATGTATATCAACCAAGTTTGGAAGTTGGAAGATTTACCCGATGGTATAGTACCTATCGGCTGCAAATGGATTTTTAAAAGAAAGATCGGTGCAGATGGACGGATTGAGACTTATAAAGCAAGATTAGTGGCGAAAGGCTATCGTCAAAGACAAGGTGTTGACTATGACGAAACCTTTTCACCCGTTGCCATGATTAAGTCTATCAGAATTCTTCTCGCCATTATTGTTTACCATGATTATGAAATCTGGCAGATGGATGTGAAGACTGCCTTCCTCAATGGAAACCTTGAGGAGGAGGTGTATATGATACAACCAGAAGGATCCACATCCAAAGAATCTCCAGACATGGTATGCAAGTTGCAGAGGTCCATTTATGGATTGAAGCAAGCTTCCCAAAGCTGGAACATAGGATTTGATGAGGCGATCAAATCTTATAGCTTCATTAAGAATGAAGATGAGCTTTGTGTGTACAAGAAAAACAGTGGGAGCACAATCAAATTTTTGATTCTTTACGTTGACGATATCTTACTCATTGGGAATGATGTAAGAATGATGTCATCAGTAAAGATATGACTGTCAAAGAACTTCTCCATGAAGGATTTGGGAGAAGCATCTTACGTATTGGGAATACGAATCTATAGAGATAGATCAAAGAAGATACTTGCTTTAACCCAATCCATGTACATAGAAACCATTGTCAAAAGGTTTGGCATGAAAAATTCCAAGAGAGGTCTCATATCGATGAGACATGGAATTTCACTTTCTAAAGGTCAGTCTCCCAAGACACTTGAAGAGAGGGCTGTGATGGATAAGGTCCCCTATGCTTCTGCCATAAGCTCCATCATGTATACCATGCTATGTACTGGACCTGATGTGGCATATGCTCTAAGTGTTACGAGCAGACATCAGGCAGATCCAGGTGATGAACATTGGAAGGCTGTGAAATGCATCCTTAAGTACTTAAGAAGGACTAAGGATATATTTCTAGTCTATAGAGGAGGAGACTTAAAGCTGCAAGGATACACTGACTCGAGTTTTCAGTCTGATCCTGATGACAGTAAGTCAATATCATGTTTTGTTTTCACACACAACGGGGGAGCAATAAGCTGGAAAAGTTCCAAGCAGGAAACCACTGTTGATTCGACAATAGAAGCCGAGTAAATTGTTGCTGCTGAAGCCGCCAAGGAAGCTGTATGGATGAAGAAATTCATCGGCGATCTTGGTGTGGTAGAAAGCATATATGGTCATGTCCCACTGCTGTGTGACAACAATGGGGCGATTGCTTAATCGAAAGAGCCGAGGTCATCAAAGCACATTCTGTGGCGCTTTCATCTGATCAGAGAGATTATAACTCGAGGAGATGTCGTGGTGGAAAGAGTGCCTTCAGCCGACAACATAGCAGATCCACTGACAAAGCCTTTGTCTCAAAATGTCTTTGAGCGTCACTTAGAGAATATGGGTATTCTGTATAAAAGTGATTGGCTTTAGTCCAAGTGGGAGATTGTTAGTATTAGATGGTCTCAAAGCCAATCCGATACTATGTATTGATTCAGATTATTAATGGCATTAATTCATTGTGTGTAATTAGTTCGATCTATGTTTATCGTATCACGATGAAGTCCATGAACATGTGCAACAATCTTCGGATTATGATGAGATCATAATTACGGGACCGAAGACTTATAAACAAGTTTTCTTAATTGTTCCTAGTCATAGGATGTTTGAGAAAGGACATCGAACATCTGGATAGACTAGTATAGTTTACTTCAGCTCATATGATGAGGGTGACTGATCTTATAAGTCACTTGTGTGGAGACACTATGCTGGACCTGTAGGTGCTCATTGGCGAATGAGTTCATTGAACTAATCTAACTATGAATCGCTGGATGGTAAACACCTCACTGTTAACTAGCTCGATTCTTTTGTCACAGTTGCGTAGATGATCCTTGGACCTGAGACACCAAAGATATCTTGTTGGTAGGTTTCTGGACTTTGACCTTGACTAATGAATCCCTAATCATGGGTTATCAATAAGTCAAGCGATCGGGTTTAGGGAAATGCCCTCGAAGGTAATTGTGTGTTCAATACGGGATCATCTGCTCTCGGTAGTTAGAGAGAGAATGTTCCAGGAATGATGCGCTTAAAGTCTCTGGCTAGGGCGGACTCTGTGTTCGATAAGGAGTTATCATATTCAGATTAGCAGCATCTAATTCAAGTGAATCGACCGAATATGGTTTAACAGTAAACCATACCCTAGGTCGATTCGGGAACATTGAACGGATGAAGGATTATATCCGCGCGCTAACCGATGACGGAAAGGTTCCAATAGAGGGTTGCGATGACCCCAGTGCCATCCAAGATCACGTGATGTTGCTTGACATCCAACGTGATCGGAAGTCCGTCCGAATTTATTGTGGGACATTAAATTCGGCTAATTAATTGAGTATAAAGATATTAATTAATTAAGTGGGTCAGTAAAGAGTTACTGGGCTTAATGGGATATTAACTAGACTGGTATTTGGGCCTAGAAGGTCACACACAAAAGGTTTTCAAGTCAATGGATAATCTGACAGGATTTCGGATAAGTCTGGGTTTTACGAAAAACCGCAAATAGACTTATTATAAAAGAACGGATGCTAGGTCGGGGGCCAGCAACCCTAACCTAGCCGTCATTCTTTCTCTCTCCTCTCTTCCAAACGCACAACACGAGGCCAACCCTCTGGAGGCTCTGCTTCGGCTCCCGACTGCTCCGCCTTCCGTCCGACGGGAGATTTCGAATCCGCATGTCGTGGTGGATTACGTGCAGCCAGACGAGATCCACGAACGTCGATTCGAGAGAGGAGGCGAAGACGATCCATCGTGAGGAGAACTGCGTGGATACCACTAGAGGTTGGGCACCTGTGCGACTTGCGGCTTCGCTCCGACGGAACTGAAAAATGAACGCATATTCGAATCCGTGCAAGGTAAATCCGATTTGCTCCGGTCTTATTTTAATGATCGAAACGGGATGGATCTGATCCCGAAATAAATTATTCCACTGCATTTTCGGTCGGATCTCGACACAGCGAACCCAACATACATCAATAGCGAGAAGAATTCTGATAGACTTAATCATGGCAACGAGTGAACAGGTCTCGTCATAGTCAATTCCTGGCCTTTGAGGATACCCTTTAGCCACTAGCTTTGCCTTATAAGTCCCTATTCGTCCATCTGCACTGATCTTTCTTTTAAAGATCCACTTGCAGCCGATAGGTACTATACATTCGAGTAAGTCAACCAAGTTCCAAACTTTGTTGATGTGCATGGACTGAATCTCAGAATTTATGGCTTCTCGCCATTTCCCTGCCTCTAGGCTTTCAATGGCCTCCTTGTAAGTTTTAGGATCATCATCCTCATTATAGAGTATCCTAGAACCATCCAAATTAATATGCCCCACATATCTTTCTAGTGGTTTAGGTACTCTTTCTGACCTATGAGTTTCTTGTATACTTATTTGAATAGGTTCAGAAACTAACAGTTCATTAGATGAACCACTATCAATTTGTGGGTTTGAAATTTCTTCCAAGGTTACTTTACTCCCACTATCCTTCTAGAGAATATAATCTTCTTCCAGAAAGGCAACTCTCCTAGGTATAAACACCTTTTGTTCACTAGGATGATAAAAGTAATATCCATAAGTTTCCTTTGGATATCCCACAAATCTGCATTTGTCAGTTCTGAACTCCAGCTTATTTGCATCATGTCTTTTAACATGAACAGGACATTCCCAGACTTTAACATTTTTAAGGTCTGGTTTCTTTCCATTCCATATCTCATATGGAGTGGTTTCAACAGATTTGCTAGGAACCTTGTTTAGGATATACATAGCCGAGCTAAGTACATATCCCCATAAGGACATTGGTAAATTGGACATGCTCATCATGGATCGCACCATCTCCATTAATGTGCGATTTCTCCTTTCTGATACACCATTCATCTGAGGTGTATAAGGAGGTGTAAGCTGAGAAAGGATACCAATATCCTTTAAGTATTTAATGAACTCCGTACTCAAGTATTCACCACCCCGATCAGATCGGATGGCTTTTATACTCTTTCAAGTTTGTTTCTCTACTTCATTCCTAAATTCTTTGAATTTCTTAAAGGCTTCAGATTTATACTTCAATAAGTATATGAATCCAAACATTGAGTAATCATCAGTGAATGTAATGAAGTATGGGAAACCACCAATGGTTTGGATAGACATAGAACCACATACATCTGAATGTATAAGTTCCAATATGTCTTTGGCTCGTTCTCCAATTCCAGTAAATGGAGATTTAGCCATTTTACCTATCAAACATGACTCACAGGTCGCATATGATCATAATTAAATGGATCTAAGTATCCATCTTTATGCAACCTTTGGAGTCTATTCTCTCCAATGTGACCAAGCCTACAATGCCATAAGTAGGCTTTGTTTATATCATACTTGTTTCTTTTGGTTAGAGTATCGATGTTTAAATTCTCATGAGACACATTTAAAAGATACAATCCATTGGACAAGATAGCAGAAGCTATTAATTTATTTTCAAAATAAATTGAACAACAATTGTTCCCAACAGATAAAGTGTACCCTACTCTATCCAAACATGAAATAGAAATAATATTCCTTATTATGCTAGGTACATAATAACATTCATCTAATGAAAAAGTGTTTCCAGATGGAAGAGCTCCATTGTCCCTACAACGATCGCCGCAACTCTTGCGCCGTCACCTAGCGTCAGCTCCACCTCGCTAGTCATCAGCTTACGCCTTCCTGTCAGTGCCTGCACAGAATTGCAGATGTGAGATACACATCCAGTATCTAATACCCATGATGTACAATATCTTATTGACAAGTTTATATCTATCATATAGATACCTGAAGCGTCCTGCTGCTTCATAGTTCCTTGAGCCTTATCCTTAAGGTATTCCTTACAATTCCTCTTCCAGTGCCCCTTCTGATGACAGTAGAAGCATTCACCCTTCTCAGCACTCTTGCCTTTGTCCTTCTTGACAACTTTCAGCTTCTTTTGATTCTTGCCTTTACCTTTCCTAAAGGCTTGGACTGTTAGTTTCATCCGCCCGGTCTTACCAACCATAAGGACTTGGGGTTTCTCTTTCACAAGATTCCCTTCCGCAGTCTTCAGCATATTCAGCAGTTCAGCCAAAGTGGTCTGGATCTTGTTCATGTTGAAATTCACAATGAATTGAGCATATGATTGTGGAAGTGAGGACAACACAAGGTAGGTATGCATCTCCTTCGGGAGTGGAACTCCAAGAGCATCCAGCCTCTCCACCCATTCAATCATCTTCAGCACATGAGTCTGTATTGAAGATCCTTCTGCCATCTGAGCCTTGAACAGATTCTTAGATATCTCATATCTTTCGATCCTGCTCTGCTCACCAAACAGCTCCTTCAAATAGAGCATGATGGATTTAGCATCCATCTCTTCATGTTGCCTCTGCAACTCATTGCTCATAGAGGCCAACATGTAGCATTGGGCCATAGTGGAATCCTGTTTCCATTTTTCATATGTCAGCATGTCCTCCTTTGGTGCATCTAATGTTGGTTCAGTAGGAGGTTTATCATCCAAGACATAAGTAATATGCTCAGACCTGAGGACAATCTTCAGGTTTCTGAGCCAGTCTGAGCAGTTTGGGCCTGTCAAACGATTGGCATTAAGTATGCCATGCAACGGGTTGTAGTGCGACATTTTAGTTACAGGAGATAATCAAATTAAAATTAGCAGACTATCAGTTTATTAATTTAAAACAAGACATGAACTTTGTTTATCTAGTTTTACTCTCACTAATTTTCGTCGGACTGTATAACCTTCATATATACAGAATGGGAGACGCCGACAGTCTCCTAGAGGGGATAAGAATCTCCAAGCGTCACAGTATGTGTAAGGACTGAGGTTTCGGGTTCAGTGTTCGGGTCGGTTTCGGGTCGGAATCCCCTGGTTTGGACCTGAGGGCTCTTGAGAATTTCCCTTTAATGACGTCGACCCTGCACGACGCCTTTCAAACGGCGTCTTGCTAGGTGGACGCCATTTAGGTCTTTAGCTGTTGTGCCACGTGGACGGGTTTCGGGCCGCGAGAGTACGGCCCCTGACTTGTCGTCTGATAGGCGTTTGTGATGGACGACGCGATTCAGACTGCGACCCTGAGATGTCAGTGTACGGTGCCGGTCTTGTCGTCTGAACGGCGTCGGTAGCGGTGGACGCGTTTTAGACCTTCTGTCAGTACGGCCCGTCTTGTCATCTGATAGGCGTCTGGATAAGTCGACGCGTTTTACCATTGTTCGGATTGACCCCGCGAGCCTTCCTTTCTTTCCCTTATTTCTCACCCTCTCACTCTCTCTCCTCCCCCTCTCCGCTTCCTCCGACCCCTTTCTTCCCCTTTCCCTTCCTCTTCTTCCTCTTCCACCACTCCAACGCCTCTCTACCTCTCACCACTACCACCACCACTTCCTTCGCGACGTTCTATTCTCCGGACGGCGGCCGACGTCCCTGCGGAGTGGCGACGTCCTCGGGGGTACCGGCGGCGGCCTGCGGTGCGGCGGTTCGGCGGCACGGAGCCAGGAGGAGTTCAAGAACCGGTAGGGGGGCGAACCTTGCGTAGATTGCACTCGTTTCATCCATAGTTTCCATGTGTTGCATGATGCGTTTGGGGGTAGAACAAGCATGTTAGGGGCTCATCTTGATGGGAATGAGGGTTTTTATGAATGTGGGTTTATGATGGTTTGGCTTGCCCCTCTTTCTCCTCTGTTTTTGGGCGATTTTGGGGTTTTTGGGGGTGAAAAGGGAGCCTTCGGGCAGGAGATAGGACCTGGTTTCTGGCGCTAAAAGACGTCATGCATGGACGACGCCTTTTAGAAGGGCGTCGGGCCATCATGACGCCTTTTAGGCAGAAATCGTTCCACTCAGGCTCTGTCAGTTCGGGGATTCTGGCGCTAAAAGACGTCATGCTTGGACGACGCGATTTGGAATAGCGTCGGGCCACCATGACGCCTTTTAGGCAGAAATCCCCCGATTAAGGTTTTCTGCTAATTCCGGATTTCTGTGTGAGGGCGTCTGAGGACAGTGACGCGTTTTTTAAAGGCGGCTTCCCAGGACGACGCATTTTAAAGAGAATCAACCGTAGCCTATCCCTGCTTCTGTCACTAATAGGCGACGAGGGATGGCGACGCGTTTTAATAGGGCGGGCCTATGACGACGCCTTTTAGGCCATATTTTGAGGCCGGGATTTCATGAACCAGTTTAGGATGCTTGAATGGCGTCGGCCTTGGGTGACGCGATTCAAGACAGAACCACACTAATCCATGTCAGTAAAATGTATTTACACTGCTAGATAGTTGGTTAAATGCATGCTTTTAGTATACTCGATGATGATGGACTCTTCGTGACCGGATGGCACTGCATTGTGTGTCGTGCGACCGTGGACTTCTCACGTGACCGGATCGCACCGTGCCGTGTTTTGTGTTACTGTGGACCTAGAGTGATAGTTGTAGCGTTTGACACCCTGTGTCGGTGCGGTAGGGACACAGCGCTGACGGTAGCAGTGGCGGGGTGACGCCTAGTGAGAGAGGGTCACCTGGTGAACCCCGGGGTTAGCTAGCTTGTACCGGTGTCGGAGTGGTACCTTTGGAGTGTTACTCGTGCTGGGGGAAGGAGTAACCACCTGAGCCAGTTGGGCCGGAGCAGCCAGTGTGCTATCCGAGGGGTTACTGTTTGGTCTCAGCGGGTCGGTGTTTGCTGGGGGAAGGAGTAACCGCCGAGGTAGCCAGCGTGCTATCCGAGGGGTTACTGTTTGGTCTCAGCGGGACGGTGTTTCCCACTTTCGGAGACGTGGTTGACGCGTTTTGCCGAGACGCGAGTTGTAGGTTCCTCGGTAGAATGATTTCTGAGATATGCATGTTACATTCCGAATGCATGTGGTTTATAGAGAGAATTAGGAGTAATGTGTTACAGCTTTACTTATCATGTTCACTTGTATCTTGGTAATTGCACTTGTGGGTGTGTGAGTGGGAGACAAGGGATCGGATGATCCCTACTGAGCCCAATTCTGTTGTGGCTCACTCCCTGCGGTTTTCAGGTGTGGACTTCGTGGCGTGTGGCGGCGTGTGGTGCTCTCCTTGGTGTACGAACCAGCAGCTATCTCAGTTCCGGGGTATGCCCCGATGTTGTTGTACTTTATTTCTGCATGTACTTAATTAATTCGTTGGACCATGTAATTATTGTTGGACTGTGTACGGACATTATTAATTTACTTCATGCGCATTGTAATTCCTTGTAGTCCGTCTGAATGTTATATTTAATCTTGTTTAACGCTTACTCCTCCAGATGTGTGTATAAGATCCGAGTGTGAAACCGTTGGATAATGATTCGATACCCATTTAGTGATCGGGTCTCCGATCATAGGGTGGCGGGTCGTTACAGTATGACCTCGGGTAAACACGTAATATCATACCGTTTATCTCAGAGCAATCATCTCATGATAATTACAACTTGTAATATTCGATCATATTTCGGCTCCCAGGTTATTAATGGTCCCGGGTAAACACATTAGACTATTATCCCCGGTCTAAGCATTACTATCAATACGTGATAGAGTAGAGTAGAAACATAGTTCCCGGGTAAACACGTGGATAACTATATCGTTTCTCTATTCTTATCCAAATGCCATGATTAATAGTCCTCTCAATAGACGATGGCAAATCTCGGGTAAACACATAGTATCTGCCACTACTGAATTAAGTTCTATTAATCATATCGATAGAAAGCCACGCGGTGCATTCTCAATGACTCATGCTACGGCTTAGATTTTGTAACGAAGGTTTTATTTATTTACTTTGGTCTCATCCTAGGTGATAGTATTAAATATATCGTATATATAACATATACCTAGCAATTTTGATTCATAATCAAAATAAAACACACGCATCATATACAAGTCATTAGTGTGGTCATGGACGACACTGCGATTTGACTTGAGCTAGACAGTCAAACACACACACGCACACAATATAACAATTTATTTTATGAGTATGCAAACTCATAAATTCAATGAACTCCTTCATATTCATCTGGTTGCAATTGTGGATCAACCTCACTTCATGCTCAGCCGCCTTGATCAAATTACATCATAAAATTCTCAATTACATGAAAATTTAAAAGAGGAAGCCTTATGACGAATACATCAAGGAGGGAGGTAGAAACACAATAGAATATGAGAGGGAGAGGTTAGCAGACCTCTATTTATTAACAAATAATAAACCACACAAATACATTCCACATCCACAAAAATAATGCACATCCATGACCACCGAGTAATTTTTTTAATTAAACAAACCACACATGTAGTGCACATCACATGGCTAGATAAAATTTTCGAAAATATTTAATTTTGGTTTCATAAACTAGGGACCAAACAAAATTTGGATTTAAATTTTGAAATATTTTTCATTTAATCTAAAGCGTGCTTATTTAGATTGAATTTAAAGAAGCAATCATATGCACAATCATACATAAATGTACAATAACTCCAAATTGACAAGATTATAATATTCCATGCTTGCAAGATTAACAGACATTAAATAATTAATTTAACAATTAAATTAGCTCCCTTTTAATGTCCTTTAATCTAACAATTAGATTAAATTAACAACAACTTGTTAATAATCCCATTAATCCTTATTAATGTAATTATTATCCATATAATTAAAAACAGAACTTAATCTTATTTTAAAATCTCATTTCATTCATAAAGTAAATTATGTAATTAGATGGGACAATAAATTGATAAATCGGGGATTAAAATAGAGTAAATGGATGGTGAAAAGGGGACAGTGGTCCAATGGTGTAACCTGGCTCTGATACCACTGTTGGCTTCGCTGTGTCAAGATCCGACCGAAAACACAGCGGAAATAATTTTTCAGGATCAGATCCGTCCCGTTTCGATCAACAAAAATCAGGAAATCTAATTTACCTTGCGCGGATTCGAATCAACGTTCGTTCTCCGGTTCTGTCGGAGCGATGCCGCAAGCCGCGCAGGTGCCCAGCCTTTAGCGGTATCCACGCGGTTCTCCTCGCGATAGATCGTCCTCGCCTCCTCGCTCGATACGACGTTCGTGGATCCCGTCTGGCTACGCGTAATCCGCCGCGACATGCGGATTCGGAAACTCCAGTCAGACGGAAGGCGGAGCTGTCGGGACCCGAAGCGGAGCCTCTAGATGGTTGCCTCGTATTGTGCGCCCAAGAGAGAGGAGAGCGAAAGAAGGCGGCGGCTAGGTCAGGGTTGTTGGCCCCCCGACCGAGTGTTCATTCTTTTATAATAAGCATATTTGCGGTTTTTCACAAAAACCCATACTTATCCGAAATCCCGTCGGATTATCCATCGACTTGGAAAGCTTTTGCGTGTGACCCTCCAGACCCAAATACCAATCCAGTTAATGGTCCATTAAGTCCAGTAACTCCTTACGGGCCCACTGAATTAATTAATATCCTTATATTAATTAATCAGCCGAATTTAATGTCCTACAGTAAATTCAGACGGGCTTCCGATCATGTTGGATGCCAAGCAACATCGTGTGATCCTAGATGGCATTGGAGTTATCGCAACCCTCTATTGGAACCTATCCGTCATTGGTTAGCGCACGGATATAATCCTTCATCCGTGCAATGTTCCCGAATCGACCTAGGGTATGGTTTACTGTTAAACCCTAGCTGGTCGATTCACTTGAATCAGATGCCGCTAAACTATATCGAATAACTCTTTATCTGATACAGTGTCCGCCCTAGCCAGGGACTTAAGCGCATCATTCCTGGAACATTCTCTCTTATAATACCGAGAGCGGATGATCCCATATTGAACACACAATTACCTTCGATGGCATTTCTCTGAACCCAATTATTTGACTTATTGATAACCCATGGTTAGGGATTCGTTAGTCGAAGTCAAAGTTAAGAGATGTACCAATATGGTATTTTTGGTGTCTCAGGTCCAAGGATCATCTATGCAACCATGACAAAAGAATCGAGCTGGTTAACAATGAGATATATACCATCCAGCGATTCATGGTCGTATCAGTTCAGTGAACTCATTCCCTAATGAGCACCTACAGGTCCAGCATAGTGTCTCCATACAAGTGACTTATAGGATTAGTCACCCTCGTCATATGAGCTAAAGTAATATGTACTAGTCTATCATGATGTTTGATGTCCATCTCAAATATCTTCCGACTAGGAACAATTAAGAACATGTGTTTATAAGTCTTTGGTCCCGTAATTTATGATCTCATCATAATCCGAAGATTGTTGCACATGTTCATGTACTTCATCGTGATACGATAATCATAGATCGAACTAATTACATACGATGAATTAATGCCATTATATTAATAAATTGAATGATACATAGTATTGGATTGGCTTTCAGACCACCAAATACTAGTAGCTTAACTGAACATGATTATGCATATCATCATCTTATCACTTGTATACTGGACATGCATTCAAACTACGACATAAGGAGTACCTACTGACTAATCCTACTAACTAACATACACCAAAGCATCCAGGCATGGAGTGCTAAGGTCTTCGCTATTGTGCAAAACCACTGATATCCCATTCGTATACCCGATGCCCATAGGTTTTGACCTTCCTTGTGAATGCTTGCGAGGTCAGCCCATAAACTCTCCTTACGATGGCACTGTCCATATCAGTCGGTTAATCATTTTAAATACATGCATGTGACATGCCTAAACGAATGCAACTATATGCAATTGTGTTACCTAACATATGCATATACTCAAGAATATCATCTTAAACATCTCATATAGATCTTCATACTTATAGTAAGTAGGAAAATAGTGTTGAAAATAGAGTTTTCTACATAAAAATATATGCGGAGTTAGGGTTAGCCATTACTTGCCTCTTGCTTCATGCTACGTACTCACAGCTTCCTGAAGATCCTCCTCACGCCGCCCTCTAAGATGTCTCGAACTGGCGCTACGAACCTTCTCCACGGCAGAAGCTCACTTCTCCCTAACTCTCCTCCCTCTCACTCTCTCTCTCTCACTTTCTCTTTGGCATGGGGGAAGAAGGAGGGGGATCGAAATGGATGGGGAGAAATGGGAGGACCACCCTCCTAATTATAGGAGAGGGGCTAGCCTAGGATTGGGACATGTGTCCCTTTCTAAAGGATAAACTAGATTTGGGACAAGTGAACCTACTTGGATTTGGGACATGTGTCCCTCTTGGATAAGGATCACTTGGATTGGTGACAAGTGTCCTACTTGGATTGGCGACACGTGTCCCTTTCTTAAGGGCTAAGTTACCTTACTATTATCCTTTATCTTTTATCAGTATCCTTACTTAAGGGTTAAGAAACCTTACTAGTATCATTTATCATTTAGTAGTATCCTTTAGTACTTTTACATTTAAGTCCCTACATCTTTTATAATTGGCTTTATACCCTCATTCAGTAGTTCGTCACCGATTTTAACCCATTTTTAGCGATTTGAGGTCACAGCTAGAGACCTTAAAAATTGTACTTAAGACCTTCTAAAAATCATCAATCACATTGTTATCCTCAAACTTTTTTCATAATTGCGTTTATAATTTTTAAAAATTTACAAATAGGTCCTTTTTATAATTGTGCGCATGTAGACCAAACTGGCTACCATCTAATTGTACTATAAAATTCCTAAAATTATGATTGAACTTTTCATGTAATAATTTTTGTGGGTCATTACATCTTCTCCTCCTTAAACAAAATTCGTCCTCAAATTTTTAGGATAACTAAACAACTAGGGTACTTCCGTTCTACTAAGGATAAGCCTTCTAGTTCCTTCCTGCAGTATATACTTGCTTCACTCACCTTATTCTTTACACTCCACCACTGTAGGGTCGCTCTCCCCCTTAAAAAAATGAATCCATCTGCTTAAACCTAAGTCCTTACAATCCTATGCCTATGATCCGAGTTCAGTGGCTCAGGTTGATCATATTTAAATGCTCAGTCTGGAACTGCTCTGATACCATTTTCTGTAACACCTCGTTGACTCGGTTTAGTCATATCAGCTTACTACGAACCAGCGAGCACGCCATAGTGGGAACAATTCAAACATATACTTACTCCAGAGTGAGCACATACATACATCCATAACACCATGAATCAACCATCATAACCACAAATTTATCCACTAAACAATAAATACTCCAAATTACAATACTTGCCCAAGATCTCCGATCATATCCAAATTGTTACATCGATTAAATAGTAGCTTGATCCTCTGTCTTTAAATCACCTAATCCCACAGCTTAACGTTTACTCCTCTTTGCCTGAAAAATGTTTGCGACCAAGTATAAGTCCCAACAAACTTAGCAAGTTCATAACCCATAAAACCACAGGTTTTCATACAATATATCATAAAGGGAAAGGACATGATAAATATCTTAATAATATGCATCATAATATCATATATACATGCTTATGCCCTAAACATGTTCTTTAGCATCGAATATGAATATTAAACATGATAAGCCTAACATGCATCTTAACATAACTTAACATGCTCTTAACGTGACATTCCTTTATCTTAAACTTAATAGATCATACATCTTAATTCTTAACATACCATCATGCTATCATTCTTAACTGAACATGATCATGCATATCATAATTTTATCACTTGTATACCGGACATGCATTCAAACTACGACATAAGGAGTACCTACTGACTAACATACATCAAAGCGCCTAGGCATGGAGTGCTAAGGTCTTGGCTACTGTGCAAAACCGCGAACATCCCATCTATATACCTGATGCCCACGGGTTCTGACCTTCCTCATGAATGCTTCCAAGGTCGTCCCATAAACCCTCCTTACGATGGCACTATCCGTAATAGTTGGTTAATCATTTTATTACATGCATGTGATGTGTTTAAACATATACAACTATATGCAACTGTGTTACCTAACATATGCGAATACCCATGAATATCATCTTAAACATCTCATGTAGATCTTCATACTTATAGTAAGTAGGAAAATAGTATTGAAAATAGAGTTTTCTACATAAAAATATATGCAGAGTCAGAGTTAGTCACCACTTGCATCTTCATACTTATAGTAAGTATGAAGGTAGTGTTAAAAATAGAGTTTTCTACATAAAAATAGCTGTGGAGTCAGGATAAATCATCACTTGCATCTTCATACTTATAGTAAGTAAGAAAATAGTGTTGAAAATAGAGTTTTCTACATAAAAATAGCTATTGAGTCAGGGTAAATCATCACTTGCCTCTTACTTCATGCTACGTACTTACAACCTCCTGAAGATCTTCCTCGCGCCCCCCTCTAAGACGTCTCGAACTGGTGCTACGAACTTTCTTCATGGCAAAAGCTCACTTCTCCCTAACTCTTCTCTCTCTTTCTCTCTCCCTCTCACTCTCTCCTTGGCATGGGGGAAGAAGGAGGGGGATGGAAATGGATGGGGAGAAATGGGAGGACCACCCTCCTATTTATAGGAAAGGGGCTAGTCTAGGATTTGGACATGTGTCCCTTTCTAGATAAGGATAAGCTAGATTTGGGACAAGTGTCCCTACCTGGATTTGGGACATGTGTCCCTCTTGGATAATGATGATCTGGATTGGTGACAAGTGTCCTACTTGGATTGGTGACTAATGTCCTGCTTGGATTGGTGAGAAGTGTCCTACTTGGATCGGCGACACGTGTCCCTTTCTTAAGGGCTAAGTTACCTTACCATTATCGTTTATCCTTTATTAATATCCTTATTTAAGGGTTAAAAATCTTACCAGTATCTTTTATCCTTTAGTAGTATCATTTAGTACTTTTACATTTAAATCCCTATATCTTTTATAATTGTCTTTATGCCCTCATTCAGTAGTTCGTTACCTATTTTAACCCCTTTCCAGCGATTTGAGGTCACAACTAGAGACCTTAAAAATTATATTTAAGACCTTCTAAAAATCATCAATCACATGTTATCTTCAAACTTTTCATAATTGCATTTATATTTTTTAAAAATTTACAAATAAGTCCTTTTTATAATTGTGCGCATGTGGACCAAACTTGTTACTGTCTAATTATACTATAAAATTCCTAAAATTATGACTGAACTTTTCATGTAATAATTTTTATGGGTTCTTACAGGGAACCTGGGGGGGGGGGGGGTTGATTGGAGCTCTTGTCATAGGTTGGTTGGCCCTGGGTCACTTGTTCAGAGGCCTTCCACACGATCGAGTCTTTCTTCCAAATGCCGCAGCAATGCTATCACAACCAAGAGTTCTCCTTGCTGGAGATCCCCTAGCGGGGCTAGGCTTGGACTGGGCAGCCGGGGCTTGGATAAGTAGAGGGATAGCAGGAAGGGCTGCCGGTGGAGGAATTGGCTGAACATCGATCGGTAGAGCAGGAGGGTCAATGGGGAGACTGCGCTGAGAGTGGTTACTGTTCCTTCTTGCCATAACTTTTTATTGTTTTCCCACAGACGACATCATTATGGATACGTGAAAATTTATGTGCCTCTCCGAGGTATTGTCTCCAGAGTGGAGGTGGGATTTTGTCATTTTCTTTAGAAAAGAGCCCTCGTCAGAAAGAGAATATTGTGCTCTACTTATAAGTACATGTCTATTTTTACAACATCCGATATGAGACTAAAGTGGTTTGTCATTTTTATGCCTCTACATAGTCCCCAGTAAAAGTAGTCGTGTGTGGACCCCTTTGAGCCGCTGGATGGATTAGGCTGGTTAGAGGTGCTCAGACAAGTTAGTGATTTTTTTGTTCAATTTTCACAGACGACGTCAAAGAATGTTGGGTCAGAGATCCGTCCGGTCTGAATCGAATGTCTGAAACTCCTCTAAGTCAAAGAAATCACCCCACCGCTCCTGCAAGATAGACACTAGGTCAGTGGAGACTTCAGTTCCGATTCGGGGGAACCCCCTTCGATGCGTAAATTAGAATACGTAGAATCCGAGAGAGCAAAGGCACTAGTAGTATTGTATATAGCATAGAACGTACCTCCTGAGGCTACTAGGGGGTTCCTTTTACAGGGGCAAGTTAAAGACAATCAGAGAGTCCCCAGGAAAGACACATAAGGCAAGTATGATTCGATCTCCTGGCGGAACGTGATTCTGATTTTCTTATCTGGCATTGATTTTTCTTATCAACAGATCGGAGGAGGATTCAGAAAGGACTTCCTTAGGTGGGAAGTCATCCTACGCATACAGGACCCATTTCGGATTCAAAGGTCTCCAGCACGAGCCTATCCACATGGGCCGGAAGGACCCTCTGGGCCTTGATAGGAGGCCCGGATGCTTCTTAATGGGCTGGCCCACTTAGTAGATGGGCCAGACTAAATTGGACCCTCTCAATATCAAAGATATTTTAACGAAATAACACATAGTTATATATTTCATGATGAAGATTGTATAGTTTCTCCCATTAACGTTTTCTTTGTTAAGTTAGCTTAATGTTTGAATTACAGCAGTATACATTAAGTAAGAACTTACTTATCTTTATAAACATATTTATTAACACTTCATGCAGGATCCTCCTCCTTCTTCAACTTCTACTTTTTGGTTTTTTAGTTTCTACTAGTGTAGACTCGATCGGTTCGGTTTTCCTCTTAATTTGGAGGACTTCTGTTCCTTTGTATGCTTTGTCCATGAATTTGAACTTTGTAATACTTTCATTCATTAGAAAAAATGATGATTGAGTAGAATTTTCAACACAAGAACATTTTACAAAAGAAAATAAAATCACAGATGTCCAACGAGAGAGTGAATAATTCTCTTCACTAAGGAGATGGAATTGCATACTTTCAAATGATTGAAACAATTGAATACTGCTTCTTATTTTTGCTATGGTTGGCAATGTCCGGCGAGGTGATTCTTTAACGTGTACATCATCCTCACGCGATAGTGACGAGCAAGGGGATGCTTACCAACGGTGACTGTGCAGTAGTAGATACCCATTTGAGGTTTCCTTTTACGGCCTCTCCGGGCTGTATTGATGAGCTGTCCGCAAGGGAGAAGATCACGTCGAAGCTCATCGTCTCACCCATGGCCTCGAAAGAGAGGGTGTTGGGTGAAACGCTCACCATGATGCCGTTCTCATCCGTGGGAAAGGACAACTCGGCTGTGTAGCTCGTGGGCTGCGACCGGACACTGGTGACCGTCCGGCTGATGACCTTCCTTCTCACTGCGTCGCTGATAGTCGTCGAGATCGAGGGGTAGTTCAACTGCTCCGGTTCGATCTTCCCGAACTCGTCGCACTTCACATCCATGGCTGCGGTCTGGAGCACTTCCATGTCCGTGTACCCGAGGCCGCAGAGGTACTTGACGTAGTCCTCGAACTGGAGATCGAAGACGAGGCCCGGGTCCATGGCCCGGGTGGGGTTTACATGCCCGGCGCCCGTGGCGAACAAGCCCGCGGGTCCGTCCGTCTCGTC
Source organism: Zantedeschia hybrid cultivar (assembly GCA_030544215.1). NCBI lineage: Eukaryota > Viridiplantae > Streptophyta > Magnoliopsida > Alismatales > Araceae > Zantedeschia > Zantedeschia hybrid cultivar. The sequence continues at coordinate 2,977,816 of JARZZO010000013.1, read as the reverse complement.
CGTGATGTCGCCGCCCTCCCTGTTGGTCGTGTCGGCCGTGGTCATGATCGCCGACCGCACCATGGCGGGCGTCCACTCGTCCCCAGTCTCTCGAAGCTGGAACAGCTTAACGATTGCAGCTATTCCGGAGAGGTGTGGCGTCGCCACAGACGTCCCAGACTTGAGGACGAAGCCGGAGGTGGTGCTGACGTTGGCCGCGAGGACGTTCACCCCCGGCCCGAGGATGTCCGGCTTCAGGATGCCGCCGTTGATAAGACTCGGCCCCCTCGAGGAGAAGTATGGCACTGCAGGAGAAGAGGCCTCGCCCGTGACCGTGCCCACGGGGACGAATTCCACCCGTGGGGGGAAGGGTCGCCTTGTCGTGTTGACATACTCTATCAGTCGCAGCGAGTCGGCGGAGTTGACGGCCACGGCGGGGATGGCAACGTCGGGGACGTTTATGATGATAGAGCCCATCACGGGTTTGTTCATGACAACCATGGCGACGCCTCCCGCTTCCAGGACGACCTTGGCTGTCTTCTTTGGATCGGTGCCTTCCTGCAGGTAGCACATGACCACCTTGCCGTCCACGTCTAGGCCATCCAGATTGGAGCAGACCTCGGCGTTCCTGTTCCCGTTTAAGCCGGGGAACACGAGCCTCGCCCGCAAACCGGGCTCCTCGCTATACAGGGACTCACCGGGAATCTCATCCCCGTTACCGAGCCGCAGGTTTACGCGCAGGGCTCGGTCCATCGTGCTAGCCCCTACGGTCATGATCCAGGGTGCGTCGTTGCAGACGGTGCTCGGGCTCGGGCCATAGTTGCACGCCGCGCAGCTGACCACGATACCCTGCCGCACCGCCGCCAGCGCGCCGACCGCAATGGGACTGCTGTAGAAATGTGGCGGCGCCTGTCCCACGGGGGGCTTATCGCCAAGGGACATGGAGATGACGTGGGCACCGTCGTCGATGGCTTGCTCTATCGACCACAATATTTGCCAGTGACTGTCCGCCTTGTAGGCTGCTAGGTAGGCCCCCGGTGCGGCGCCGGCTGCCGTGCCCGCAGCGTAGCGCCGGATGCTGGCTCCAGCGACCTCAAGCCCGGCGATGGTGGCGGCGACGTGCGTCCCATCCCCACGTCTATCGTTGGGAGGCTGCACTCTCTGGTCCGCCTCGCTGAACTGGGCGGCGCCAAGAAGCTTGTCGTTGCAGGTCGCCCTGTTGTCGAAGTAACACCAGCCGTTCCATCCGTCCGGCGGATTTGGCATTTCGTTGCCCTGGAAGGAGTCGTGCCTGGGACTGATGCCGGTGTCGATGACAGCGATGATGGCGCCCTCGCCGCGGTTCGCGTCCCGCCACACGTCCGGCCGCAGGCCGAGGAAATCCGGGCTGTAGGTGGTCTGTGGGATGACCTTCTCGTCGGGTCGTGCGTAGACGAAACCCTCCTTGGCCTCCATGGCCTGGACTTCCTTGGCAGTGAGCCGCGCCGCGAACCCGCTCATGACCACCTTGTATGAGATGACCATGCGGGGCTCGCCAGAGTCGATGGTCGGCGACGGCAAGAAGGACTTGTGCCATTCCTCAACTTCTTGTGGGCTGGCAGAGAGCATATGCTCCGGCTTCCGGACGTGGACTATGTAGATGCGTGGGCTCTCTGCTTCAGGCTCGGCCATCTGGCCATCTCCAACTAGTGATAGTTGGGCGGAGTGCAGTGGAAGGAAAGCCAAAAGCAAGGACAACACAAAGATCTGCGGAAGCATATTGTGGCCGCTGGTGGTACTCTCTTCCTTGAGGAATCGAAGCCCTGCAGGAATTAGGTTGCTGCGTTATCCTGCTGCGAGCTTTTGTAGGCGCCAACGTACTCCTCGTTGAGGATGCAACACGAGGATATCTGTCACGATGCTTCACCATTTTCATCTTTTTTTTTTTCTCTCCTGCTATATTGTTTCACGTTTTCTATGTATAGAATGGCACTGATGCTATCATCACAGCATCTTTAAACGAAATAAATGATTGATGCCTATATACTTGGTGCATGTTAGTGCATACTTTTGATGTGCACTAAATTTTTTTATTTTTTATTTTTTAAAATTATATTATAAGGTTGAAATCAAGTTGACTTACATATCGGTACAAAATTACCTTATTTCGGCATCTAAAAATAATTAAAATTGATCCGAAGATTAAAAACCTATTAAAATAATTTTTTTAAAATTTTTTTCTAGACGTAGAAATAAGATATGCTTTACACGGATGTGTAGGTCAGCTCGACTCCGACTTAAAAACATAAATTTTAAAAAATAAAAAATTTAAAAACTTAATGTAGAAAAAAAAATGCACTAACATCTAGTGTACATCAAGAATTAGTCATATATAACTGTTATGGCCAATCTTCTTCATGTAGCCATCCGATCCATCACAGACAAGAAAAGAAAAAGTAAGTGATGTGGGTCGATTGGGATTTAGCTCAAGTAGGCCCATTTAGCCCAAAGGCCCAAGGGCCCGCAGTCGATATAAACTGGCGCGAGGATGCCACGTGGGTTCTCATGATATCCCGACTAACATGCTGAAGGCGGGAACTCGGAGCGCATGGGCCTGGGTCCCGACAATGCCAGGCACAACACCAATTGGTGGCTCATGAGACACTGCAGTGTCTCGGTCATACAAACCGAGAGCCTAGAGGAGCCTACATTCTCGGCACTCAAAGACCTGCAACTCGATTGAGCGAAGATCGGAAGCCCCGACTCGGAAGGTTTCTTCCTCCCCACCGCTCGAGAGGTTGAAGGCCCCCAAGGCCAACCCATAATACCTTCCGGCTATCAGGTGGATCTTGTGCGTTAACTGCATAACCGTCCAATTAAGACATGTCCGAATGATCTGCTTCCCTCAATCACGAGGAGATTCCTCCTTGCCCAACATCCCACGATCCCCTCGATCAAAGGGAGTGGATTATGGGCCAGTTAACTCCCCAGAGGTAACGGCGCCTCTGAAGCGAGAGACTATATAATCTATAGACCATCTCTAGTCACACGTACGCAATACACAATCCAAAAAACCTCTAGAGAGTTCATCTTCTTCGGGAACCTAACTTAGGCATTAGAGGGTTCTTCTCCCCACGAGACAAGGGGCCCCCTTGGCGCCTCTTCTTCCTTTTGCTGGCCTTACCTTGAGCGTTTCCAGTTATACAAATCTTATTGAGTAGCCGGGAGCATCGATCGGATGGTCTCCATTATCTGACTAGTTTTCGATTGCTACACGATTGGCACAGTCTGTGGGAAATGCACAAAAATTCATGGCAAGCAAGAAGCAACAAAAACAGCAGCCGCACCGGAGCCACGTCGCAAGTCAACGATGCCGGAGTCGACGCTGGCACTAACCGGTCCCAAAGCATGACTTCCAGGCCCTCAGGAAACGACGGTGACCCCGTAGGGGTGGTTGTTCAACAACTTGGGGCCCTGCTCATACTGATGCAAGAGCGCTTTCCTGCACCACCGGTAGTTTCGGAGCCCCGCTTGGGGGTCACGCCTCAGGAACAACCATAAAGGGAAGCCCAATAACCGCCGACTGTCATTGGTAGGCGGCAAGGCGTACAGAGTGTCGGTGGCCGTTTTCTCATCCTCGATGGGCAAATCCACCGCAACAACCTTCAGCCTGCTGCCTTAGGAGTTGCTGGTAAGAACCGCTCCTCTCCCAAGAGGAAGAGCAGTGAAAAGAGCCAGACTCACCACTCCCAGGCTTCGAGGTCTCATTCTCCGTAGGAGAGTCCTACTATGCCCCGGCGCATCGACGAGTTGGAGAGAAGACTCGGCGAATGAGAGCTCTTGCTGGAGCACTGGGAGAGACGTATCGAGGATCTCCTTCGAAGGAGACACTTACTTTCCCTCTCTGACGAAGAAGGGGATCTCTCCCCCTTTTCCACTGAGATTCTAGACGTCCCGATCCCTAAGAAGCTTCCCATCAGCAACCTCAACACGTATGATAGACAAAGGGACCTAAAGACCCATTTCAACAACTTCCAGTCTTACATGAGACTACACAAGGTCCCATACGCCATCCACTGCCGCGCCTTCGGCACTACCTTAGTGGGAACGGCACAAGCATGGTTTTCTACCCTGGCGCTAGGATCGCTCCGCTCCTTCAAGCAACTCAGGAAGTTGTTCCGAGATCATTTTGTGGGCGATATCGAAAAAGGTCATCAGCCAGCATAGTGGCCATTAAGCAGAAGTGCGGAGAGTCCCTCCGGGAGTATGTCTCTCGCTTCCACGACGAGGCCCTTCGAGTTCTGAAACTTGACGTGTCCTATTGCCGTGACGGCCATCACTCTGGGCAGTTGAGATGATGCTTTTTGGAGAGCTATTGTCCTCTAGGCACCCAAGACCCTAAACGCCCTCATCAACTTAGCTCACCAACGTGCGGATTGCGAGGAGGTGGTAACTGTCTACCACTACTAAGGAGAAGGGGGCGACCGCAAAGTCTTGAGTGAAAGGCCTCTTACCAGGAAGAAAAAGTCCCGGCACTTCGAAGGAGAGTCCAAAGGTTTCGCAACACTGGCCCTTACACGCCATTGACTACTCGTGTGTTCAAAATCCTACAAGATATCGAAAACGAGGAGTACGTCAATTGGCCTTAGAAAATGAGGACCGACCCTAAGCGTCGAGACAGGAGGAAGTATTGCCACTTCCACGAAGATCATGGCCATGCAACCGAGGAATGTTAGTAGTTGCAGGACGAGATAAAATCCTTGATTCCCCGTGGGTATCTCAGAAAGTACGTGGCAAAGCCTGGCTAGGAGTGCGAAGCTCCCGCCTTGAGAACCCCCCCAATGGCATGGAGATCCACATGATCTCAAGCGGCATGCGTCAAGAGGAGATAGCTGCCAAGGGAAGAAGCGGTATGCCTGCCAGGTGAACCTTGTAACTTTTGACCCCAAGCGTTCTGAATATGAGAAAACCACTATAAAGGACCGAATGAAGGATCCCATCATTTTCTCGGATGAGGACTAAGAGGGAGTGACTGTTCCTCACGACGATGCTCCCGTCGTGACCGCAACGGTTAACAAATGTAAAGTTCACCGTATCGTAGTGGATGGAGGTAGCGACTCCATTGTTACCAGCTACAACTGCTTTCTCCTAATGGGTGCTGATGTCTCTACAACATGACATATACGCATGCCATTGTTCGGCTTCTCGAGCAACGCGATGCCTCCAGTTGGGGTAGTAGCATTAGCTGTGACTCTCGGAACTGCTCCCTGAGAAGTCACCTTTGTCGCAGACTTCGTCATCATCCGAGACATGAGCACCTACAATGCAATTATCAATAGGGGGATCATCGAAGGAGTAATGGGAGTCCCAAAGCGCCAGAACAAACAGGTGGCAAAGGTCCCTTACGAACCCGAGAAAGGGCTGAAGTCTTCCTCCCCAACTAAAGATCTTATGAATATTCAAATAGGTGAGGATCCGGACAGAACGGTCTACATCGGTTCAACCCTCTTGACTCTGCAAATAGGGGAATATCGATCGTTCCTATCTCGGTACCAGGACATCTTTGCCTAGTCTGATGAGGATCTCCCAGATATTCCTACTGATGTCGCGGCACATCACCTTAACCTGCTACTAGACAGGAAGCTAGTCCAACAAGGAAGGAGGAGATGTGAGCCCGAGACACAGGAGTTAGTCCGGGAGCAAGTCACCAAGGGCTGAAGACCAGTCTGTTCAGACCTATCCAATACCCTTAATGGCTCGCTAATGTGGTCATTGTCTGAAAGGTCACTGGAAAGTGGCACATGTGTGTCGACTTCATTGACTTAAACAAGGCCACCCCGAATGATTGCTATCCACTACCGAATATCAATCAACTGATCAACTCAAAGTCAGGGAATGAAATGTTGAGTTTCCTAGATTCGTTGCTCAGGGTACCATCAAACCAGGATGAACACATCCGATGAGGAAAAAGTGGCTTTCATTACCGACCTAGGCATTTACTGCTACACCTGGATGCCGTTTGGCCTCAAGAATGCTAGAGTGACGTACCAATGCTTAGCGAACTGTATGTTCTACTCTCAACTCAGAATGGAACTCTACATCGACAACCTGCTAGTAAAAAGCCCAAAGGCCTCCGACCACTTGTTCGACTTGGCAGAAACCCTTGACATATTAAGGAGGTATAACATGAAACTAGACCCCTCTAAATGTGCATTTGATGTCAAGTCTATAAAGTTCCTGGGATTCCTAGTAACCCATAGAGGAATCGTGGCCAATCTAGAAAACCTACAAGCTATCCGGGATATGCAATGTCTCGACAGGATTAAGGACGTCCAATGCCTAACTGGGAGAGCAGCAACTCATAGTCGGGTTCTATTAAGGACAACAGAAAGATGTCTGCCCTTCTTCAAAGTGCTATAGAGCATATAGAAGCAAGCAGAAAACAAAGACATGATCGAATGCACTCAGGAATGCGAGGATGCGTTTCAAGAGTTAAAACATTACATGGCCTCTCCACCGATCTTGTCCAAACTAGTCGCTAGGGAGCCTTTCTTTCTATATATGTCAGTCAGTCCTTACTCACTAAGCTCAGTACTAATGAGGGATGATGTATACAGAGGCCAGTCTATTACATCAACAAAGTACTGCAAGGCCCCGAGTTAAGGTATCCAATTGCCGAGAAGTTCTCCCTTGCCTTAATACACTCGGCCAGGCTGCTACACCCCTACTTTTAGGCTTACCCCATCGTGATCTATACAAGCTAGCCCTTAGGAAGGATCCTGTAGAATCTTGAAGCATTAGGACATCTGGTCAAGTAGGTGGTCGAACTAGGAGAGTTCGATATCACCTATAAGCCGAGAACCGCTATAAAGGCACAGGCACTCACTGACCAGTCTCAGTCCGATTTGGGAGCTGTACGTCGATGGATCCTCCGGTGCTTCAGGCAATGGCGCGGGGCTAGTCTTGATGTCCCCGGAGGGAATTAAGCTACACTATGCCCTATGTTTCAAATTCCCTGCGTCCAACAACATTGTTGAGTATGAAACCCTCCTATCAGGCATAGGTATGGCCAGAAGCATGGGGGCCACTAGAATGAAAATCTTCACCGACTCCCAATTTGTGGCCAGCTAGATCCATGGGAATTTCAAAGCCTAAGATCCAGGCATGAGTTGATACCTGAAGGAGGTCTAGAGCCAGACCAAAGGGCTCGAATACTTCTAAGTAATTCAAATATCGAGAGAGGAAAACAATAAGGCTAATTTGCTATCTCAGTTAGCGTCATCGGTCAAGCTAGTACCCTCTCAGTTAGTACTCATCGAAGAGCTCAAATAGTCGAGCATTTAGAATGAGGTCGTGCTAGTTATCGAGAGGACCGTGTCCTAGATAGAGCCGATAACAGAGTTCTTAACGCAAGGCCAATTACCAGAAGACAGGCTGGAGGCGAGGAGCATCAGGAACATGGCCCGATGATTCACCATGATAAGCGATTCCCTATGCCGACAATCTTTCTCGTAACCCCTACTAAAGTGCCTCCACCCAACAAAAGCTCTACGGCCTATCGAGGAAATCCATGAAGGTATGCATGGAAGTCATTTGGGGGGCCATTCTTTGGCCCACATATTACTCCTAAAAGGGTATTCGTGGCCAACCCTCCAAAAAAGTGCATTGGAATATGTCAAGAAGTATGACAAGTGCTAACAATTTGTGATAACCCCGCACCAATCGGTTGTGCGCATGATGAGCCTCCTCAAGCCATGCCCTTTTGCAAGGTAGGGCATCGACGTCCTAGGCCCATTAGCCGAGGCATCGGGACAAAGGTAATTCATCATCGTGGCCATTGACTACTTCTCCAAATGGATAGAGGCAAAGCCTGTGGCAAACATAACCGACAAAGCAATCTAGAATTTCGTCTCAAAATGCATAATTTGCAGATTCGGTATCCCGAGAGCATTAGTCTCGGACAATGGGAGATAGTTTGCCAGTGCCTACTTCAGAGAGAGATGCCAACAATTGAAGATCAAGAACAACTACATGTTGGTCGTTCATCCCCAGAAAAATGGTTTGGTAGAAAATGCTAATCGAACCTTACTCTACAGAGTTAAGACTCGATTAGAGGGGGTCGCAAGGTCTTGGGTGAAGGAGCTACCTAACATCCTGTGGTCACACAGAACAACAATCCGGGCAACAACAGGAGAAACTCCTTTCCACCTAGTCTACAGGATAGAAGCATTGATTCCTTTGGAAATAAGGAAACCTCGCTACGAGTGGAGGCCATGGAAACAAAAAGTTACCAACAACTGAGGGAGAACCTCGACATGCTCGCAGAAGTCCGAGAGAACGCGAGGCTTCGAATGATGGAGTACTAGCATAGGATGGCCAAGTATTACAACCTTAGAGTGAAAGAAATATAGTTCTTCCCAGGTGACCTTGTTCTAAGGAAGACTGAAGCCTTCCACAACTGGCTGCAGAAAAATTCGCTCCTAACTAGGAAGGTCCCTACTGAGTATTGGAAGCTCTCGGGAAAGGCTCGTACCAACTCAGTACGCTCGATGCCAAGGAGGTAGCTCGCACTTGGAATTCTGATAAACTATGAGTTTATTTTTATTCGGAGCTCTATATATCTTTGTACTTAAAGATCGAGAAATAAATGATAGCCTTTCGCTCTTTTGGCGTGCCGCTGTTTATATTTTTTACCTGACCCACACTCGGGAAGGGCATGCAAGCCTATCTTTTCTCCTAGTACCCACACTCGGGAATGTAGACACACTAATTTTGACCTCATACTGAGTAAATTTTATGTCACAATTCTGATGCCCTAAAATGGTCTGACTTTTAATCATTAATTAATTTTTATTGATTTTTCTAAAAATTTTCTGATTAGCGTCGCTCAAGGCCGACGCCATTTAGATTTCTAGCTGAAATCAATTCATATTCAAATTTCTTAATTGATAACGATTAAGCTGAATAGCGTCGCCCATGGACGACGTGATTTAAGTTTTCTAATCCTTCCCGATTGTCAATTTGACTCTTAGTTAATTTCTTATTTATCTAAATAACGTCTTCCATGGTCGATGCCATTCAAGTTTCCTAATTAGTTCAGCTTTTTTTTGGATTTATCTTTCTTATTTTGGCCCCTCTAATTGGCTAATTGGCATCATCTTGGACTGACGCGATTCAAATGATTAATGGTCAGTGCACTTTTGCCGAGTTAATGCGGTCCCTATCGTGGAAAAGGTTTCTAATTCATGGAGTTTATCCATAGCAATTTGGAGACAGTGGGAGACCCTTTTTGGAGCCAAATTGCTCTCAAATTGATCTCTATATATGTATAACCGCGATGAGCCTTCAAAGAGGTTGGAAATTGCATGGTTTTGAGTTCATAGCAAGGTGAAGAGAGGAGCTTCTTGCAGAGAACATGGGCAAGCTTTGGAGCTATGTTTTCTTCTTCCAATCCCTCCCTATGAAGCTTTGAAGGATGATGGCTATGGAGGGGCCAACCTCTTTCTTTCCCCTCTCTTATTCTTTCTAGTCTTTCTAGTTTAGATCACTGTTTTTCACTATTTTTGATTAGTTTATTCATCATTCATCACTGTTCTTCTTCACACACACACTTCATTAACATCCACCTATGATCTAGGGGTTTAAAAGAACACATAAAAAGTGAGTTTTCTTAGTTTAGTTGCATGTTTGTTATCCTTTTTAGAATAGATACTACACTACTTTCAAAGCTCTAACTAATTTTTTTTTCATATTTGTTTATTGTTTCTCTTGCAAAGATTCAAAGAAGCAAAGTAAAAGAGCATAAAAAAAGAGCAAAAAACAAAAGAAAGGCTTTTCTTCTTTGGCCGGCCGAAGAAGTGGAAATAGAAGACTCCCAAAAAATCTCCCAATTTGCAGGTAAGTGTGAGTGCTTAAAATGAGTGTGTGATTATCATGAAAAACTTTGTTGTTTAAGTGCAAAATAAACCTATTAAAAAGAAACTAAGTGAAGTGATCGTCAGAAACTTTTGACTTAAAAGTTCCAAAAGAAAGAGTTTGATCGCCTACCTGTTTGGAAGTGGGAGATATTGAGCTCTTGGTTCCCCTCCTTCAGCCGGCTGAAGAAAGAGAGTCCTTTCTTGTCTTTGTTCTTGCTTTGATTGCTGTTGAGTTTTTGAGGATCGCCCAGAGTCTTTGTTGCTTGCTATTGATTTCCTTCCTCTGATTCTCTTTTGTACCTTTCAAGAAATAAAAAAGAAATAAAGGATGATGATGAGAACTTAGGAAGAAATAGTATCTATTCCAGAAGAGATTTTAAACATGCAACCAAACAGAAAACTCACTTGTTGAGTGGTCTTTTAAACCCCTTAATCAAATAGGTTTTGAAAAATGAAGCTAGTGTTGTGTGTGTTGCATGGAGTGATGTGATGAAGAATGCAAAATTAATGGAATGAAAAATATGAAAAAAAATGCAGAAATTGAATTGAAAGTTTAATGATGTATGGCCCCTGGAAGCCTTGGTCTTGATTGGATGAAGAATGATGAAGAATGGACGCCGACTTCTGGAAACAGCAGCACTTCAACGTCTGGACGTCGTTGCTTCAATTTTCACTCAATTATCACTCTGATATCACTTCAATCACTAACTCTGTCACCCATTCAAGAGGCAGGGTATTTATAGACTTCTTTGTGTCCGCAGATTTACATGAAGAAATCTTGAGGTTTATCCAGCCTAACTAACAGATTAATATAGATTAATTCATCTTTATCTGTAATTATCTAAAACGTGTCGCCCCTGGAAGACGCCTTTTCGACTAATTAAGATAAGGATAAACATCCGGGAAAACTTATCTTTATCTGTAATTAGATAAAACGCGTCGTCATGTAGAGACGCCTTTTACACTAATTAAGATAAGGATAAACATCCGGAAGAGAAGTAGAAACAACTTAGGAAACCTAAATAGCGTCGTGCAACGCAGACGTCTTTTAGTTAATTAATCAATTAATTAAAATTAAAATTTAAACATCAAAATAAGAATAAACGCTAAACGGCATCCACACAGGGCGACGCCTTTTAGATTTCTTCATATTAGAATTGAAATTTGAGTTAAAATCAATTTAATTGATTAACTTAAATCATATTTGTCTGCCCCGACATTTTTAGGTAATTAAAAAGATTAATAAGAATTAACCAATGATTAAATATCAGACTATTCTGAGGCATTATTATATGATATGAAATTTACTCGAAATGATGTCAAAATTAACGTGTCTACAGCTGCCTCACTTTGGCATCGTCTTTACAAGGGAGTGAAATGAAATGGAATGTACTGAAAAGGTGATGCCAAGGTGTGATGAGACACGCTCTCAACATCATTTTTCTCAAAATCATCGATGAAGATAGTTCAAGGAGATCAATGGAATCAATCATGTCTGGATGAGGTAGACAAGGAAATAAAATAAAGTTGATCAACCTCATCGGAGTGGGAAGTACCCCAGGTCGTAGACACTGTAGGTTTCATCACGGGGAGCGTTTGCCAGCTAATGTGGACGTGCTGCAGCCATGATGGATCTTTAAAAGAAAACAAGAAATATTGGATAAAGAATCTAAGAAAGGATAGAATTCCAAGGATATCTTCAAGCGAACCTCAAAGATAATCAAGATACTCAATTCGGAATGGAATATTTCATATCATGTTGGAATTATTTGATTAATGGTCTGAAACTTAATCAGTAATTAATTCTTATCATAGTGATTTCAAAGTCCTATATGATGCATGCTGGGCTAAAAGAAAAATATAAAGTCAAATAAAATAAAAATTAATCAAGGATAATATTGTTAAATTGTCATTAATGAGTCAAAATACCAATTCTTGTAATTCAGTACTAAGCCGAAGCTCGTTTATCCACGCACCGTTTTACAAAAGTGGAACCATCGTCCCCACTAATTAACAATCCAACGGCCTATCCGTGCGATTAAGAATCCTCTGGAATTATCACTGTTTTTGTCGAAGGGGAACTCAAATTCCAGTTTCATCAAAATCACAAGGTCCTTGATATAGTCTAGTAAATACTTAACATATAGTAAATGATGATTATGCAAATCAATTATATGAAAGGAGTACAAGGGTAGAAATAACCGTCTTTTTAGCCACGGTCGGGACTTCAAAATTCCCATAATGAGATCTTTTTGATATTTCCAGCTTCATTCGGGTTTTCTTTAATTTTCCTGCACTCAAAATCATTAATAACTCCAAACAAGCATCTAATTTAAGCATCGAAATCACAGAACTTCGGGTAAATAACAGAAAGGCTGAAACGCGTCGTGTCGAGCCGACACCCTTCAATCGTTAAAACGCGGCGGTGTCCCTCGACGCCTTTTACTCGCAGAAATAGGTTCTGGCTGTTCTTTACTCAGATTCCAACTCTTCCAATGCACATCTCTTTTCCAATCCGGAAAAGTCTTCCTAGGATCGCAATTCTTTCTATATAAACACCATTAACTTGTTTCCAGGCAATTCTACCACAATCTAAAGATCCAAGGTTGAGTTTTTCTTCAAGATTCAAAGTTTTTTCAAGGTTTTCAAGCTTCAAGAAGGAAGAAATCCGGGAAAGAGGATGAGTTCTTCAAACAAGAGGATGAAGAGGACACTGGAGAAGATCTCCGACGTGGAGAATCACCTTATTGGAAGGGATCCCAATCTCCAAGTAAGTTGAATTAACTTCCCTTCAATTCTTCTTCTTGTTCCTTCATGTTCTTCAATTGATCTTGTTCTTCAAACTCTTCAATCCTTCATTTTGTTTTCAGACTTACCCCATGTTTCCCGGCCCAAGGAGATTCACTTCTCTCCCTTGGATTCGCAAACTTGCAAAAAGTCCTGAGCTTTCCATGCAAGTTTTCATCTCAAAGTGGAACCTTCAAGGACTAGTGGTGCATGCCAATCATTACAAAAGCTCGAATGTGGATTGGGCGGCCATGGGTGCCTTGATCGAACAGTGGCATCCTCAAACCCATACGTTCCTTTTCCCTCAGTTCGAGTGCACTATTCTTTTAGAGGAGGAGGAGCTCCTACTGGGTCTCCCAAAGACCAAGGACAAGATGGCTTTGATGAGAGAGCGGATCACCGGTCAACAATTGTTGACATCAATCATGAAGGATCCCTCAGAAGCTAAAGGGTGCCTTACCAATAAAAAGATCAACCTTGCAAAGCTTGCTGAATGGACTTTGTACGAGATCGATGATCTAAGGGAGGACGAAGCTGAAGACGTGACGAAACCTTTCGTCACGTGCCTTGTCGGTGCTTTGTTCTTTCCCGCGCAAGACAACATTCTAGAAGATGATCAGGTCAGTGCTATCTGCGCGATCTTCGAAGGTAAATCTATTAGCACTGCGATCTTGGCTTACCTTTACAGCGGTCTCTCTACGGGATCTACGGGTCGACCTCCTTACGGATGCATGTTACTTTTTGCCTTGTGGGTCGAGCTACACTTCAAGTTTGAGTACTGCACGAGAATGTCACCAAGACCATCTCAAATTTATATGAACAGTTTGATCCACTGTATCGCCAACAACGTGAAGTTCAATGAGCGCATGGTCAATAAAGTCTCAAAGCTCAAGACCCGAGCCTACTGGAGGGAGTTCCTGAGATGCATGTCGTCCAACATGTTTGACTCTTCTCCACTCGCTCTTGTTGGAAAGCCCATCAGAGTACGCCGTGCGGCGGGAGCAGAACTTAAGTTGATTGGGACTAATGAGCTTGTGCTATACAACCCCCATCGGTGCCTTACTCAGCTCAGCCTGAATCGTCATGAATTCCCCGAGTTCTCCCTTACATCCCCAATCAAGAGGCGTGCCTTGGAATCCGATGAAGACTATGAAGCCACATAACTTATTACTACTTTGTGGAACCTAGGCTTCAGTTATCGTGTAAAATCCTCTAAAAATAGTGATAGATGACTGAAATTTCTATACACTCAAGGACTTCATGAAATTCTTCCTTAAGTGTCCTCTTTTATTTTCTTTTTCTTTTTGATGTAATAAAGGATTTTATTGAATAAAGAATCAATTTTCATGCCTTGAAATCTTTCTTCAACTTCCTGTGATATGTTCATGATTTTTCCCTTAGCAAAAACTGGATTTTTCCTTAAAATATGACAGTTCGAGTTTGTTAAATTCAAAACGCGTCCAATCAGAAAGACGCCTTTCAAAAATAATTTATTTTCCAAAATCAACCATTAATCCTCAAAATCCCGATTTAACCTTAAATGGCGTCTACTACCAACGACGCTTTTTCAACTTTCTCTCCTACTTTTTCAGAATTCTGCCATCAATTCCGTGATTAATCCTCTGAAACGCGTCTTGAGGGGTGTACGCCTTTAATAATCATGCCTTGTACGGTTCTGACCAGAATTGGCAGTAACCTGAAACCCGTCGCTCCAGGTAGACGCCGTTCAATTAATTTCAAACAGCTGGCCTTGTCGCCTCAACTTATGTGCCCTAAAACGTGTCTCTTTATATCGACGCCTTTCAACCCTTCGTTTACAGACTCGCGGATGTCCCTTTCTTCCTCACTTTCTCCCTTTGCATTCTCTCTCCTCAAACTTTCCTTTTCGGCGACCCTCCGGCGATCTACCTCCCTCTCCCTCAAAGCTCTCTCTCTCGAACTCATGGAACGCGGCGAAGGCTCCCGCAAGACCAAGGCTTTAGCCAAGAGGCGACGGACGGCGGCTCCAGTGGAAGAAGCCCCCGAAGAGGTGCCGGCCGCACTCGCCGAGGCGGCGGCGTTCTTGGAGGAAGAAATCCCCCCACCGACGGCGGTCGAGGGAGGAGAAGAAGAGGAGGAAGCCGTCCACCTGGTAAGTTCTCTTGTAGTTTGAATGGGGTAAGGAAAAGAGAGAAGAAAGGGGTTCTTGAAGAACCCGGGATTCGGCCTTGAAAGGCGTCCAGACCAGGTGATGCCGTTCAAACGGCGTCGCCCTGGTCCGACGCCAGTCAGGGCTAAATTCCCAATTTTAATTAGGCAGAAAATAATTTCAAATTGCGTTAGGACATGTGGACGCCTTTCAATAAGCGTCCAGGTGGCTCGACGCCTTTCAAACCAGAAGTGTTTTAACTCTGTTTTTTTTTTTTTTAAATTTATTTTTTATTATTACTGACCCTAATTCTTTGTTCTTCATTTGCAGGGGGTGATGAGATCCAGGATCAGTTGGGACTTATTCATAGGGGCATATCGGGGACTCCCGGACTTCTAGAAAGCGCGCCTGCGCCGGATGGGGTTTGGCGAGGTTCTAGATATCGAGCCGTTCTGGCTCGATCTAGTCCTGCTGCAGGCGCTCAGGGAGCGTTGGCATGCAGAGAGTCGGGCATTCCTAATGCCCTCGGGACATATGGTCCCCACCCTAGAGGATGTGGCCAGGATCACTAGCCTCAGGGTAGAGGGCCGACCGGTAAGTGGGGTGACTTACCCCAACTATCAGGGATTGGCAGAGGCCCTACTAGGTATAGAGGTATCTAGCCTAGGTAGGGAGTCTAGGATGGTCCCTAGGGTAGAGGTGGAGGCTGCCCTAGGATTAGATGAGCCCCGGCGGCGATCTGATGAGTCCTGGGCAGAGTTTAGGGATAGATTAGCTGAGTCGTCCTCCTCTGTCTATTGTAGCGACCCTAGTCAGGAGGAGGAGGTAGACAGGCAGCTTAGGGTCTTCTTAGTCTTCTTCTTTGGTCGGTTACTCTTCGGCACGAAGGGTGACCATATCCATTGTAGATTCTTGTACCTGCTAGATGACTTAGATAGTTTAGGAGAGTATGCCTGGGGTGCGGCCCTTCTGGCCCACCTCTTTACTGATCTGTCTGCGGTCACGCCGGACCGTGAGACGACCGTTAGTGGTTTTTCGCCATTCCTTCAGGTATTAAGTTGTTTTATTATTTGTTTATGATATGTAATGTAATGAAATGATTTTTCTAACCTATATGTTCATGTATGCAGGTGTGGAGCTACCATTACTTCCCGCTCGGTAGAGCGAGGATCGTACGACCAGGCGCTGTCCCATTGGCCTGCCGCTGGCAGCGAATCGTGGACACAGCTCCACAGCACCACCAGCTGACGGCCCTCCGCCGTCAATTCCTTGATTATCCAGAGCTGTTGGTAAGTTCTTAACTAGTTCAATTTTGTTCATTAAATGCAATCTTCCCTTTATTAAATGCAAGATTATTTATATGAATGCATCTAACTTATATGCAGGTGATCTGGCGCCCGTACCTTAGTATGGGCGAGGAGGGTCAGCCGTGGGTGACGGCTGGCCGGAGACGGTTCGGGAGGCAAATGTGGCTGCATTGCCTCAACGAGATCGAGCCACACAGCCTCCGCCTCGTGATGAGGACCTTGGGTCTCCACCAGGAGTGGGTCGATGAGGAGGTCTCGGAGGGTGTCGGGAGGAGCATGAGGGGCAAGCAAGCCCTTACCGACTGGCGTGCCAAGTTGCCGGAGCAGTACGAGGACTGGCACCGCCGCGGCGTCAGAGTGGAGTCACAAGCGGAGAGTAGCGCAGCCTACCTCCAGCAGTACCGGGCCCACTACGCCGATCAGCTTCGGCTCCTCCGACCACTCGATGTAAGTATGCTTTTATGCGTCTTTCCATTTTATTATTATCTTTTCTTATATCTTGTGAATGAATGTATGCATGTGTGGTATGCAGGATGCGCGCGATGCGGACATCATTGATCTCCGGGCCCGCCTACATGACGCGGAGGCCCAGCTGGAGTAGGTCCAGAAGGAGCTCTTCGACCTGGTATGCATGCATGAATGTGAATGGATATTTTAATTACTTAGTTGTTTTGACGATTAACCATTGACGGTTGTCTTTTGGTGCAGCGAGCCATCTACACCCAGGCGGCTCCCCCTACATTTGGAGCATCATCATCCTCTTCCTCTGCCGCCCATGAGGCTGTTCTGGCTGACCTCCAGAGCCATCTTGCGTCCGCCATCCACCGAGCTTCCCTTGCAGAAGAGGATCGTGCCGCTCGAGTAAGTTCTATCTTCTGAATCTGATTTTTGATTGCTTAGTTGCTTTGGACTAACAATATCTCCTTCTGCAGGTTGCTGAGCTTCAGGAGGCCCTTCAGAGGGCTGAAGTGGAGTTGGAGCATTCTCGCGCAGCGGCTGCTCGGGCTGAGGCTGATGCTGCGCGAATCCAAGCCTTGGAGGAGCAGGTGGCTCGTCTCTCTACCGGGGATCTTGCACGTCTCCAGGTTCGCCTGGAGATCCTGATTGAGGAGAGAGACCGCGACCGCCTTCGCCTGGAGAGTCTTTAGGGTCGCCTCTCGGTGGCTGAACATGAGCGCAAGATGGTGGAGGAGAGGTACCAGCGGACCCGTCAGCGGGCTATTGATCGTGGTTTGGCGAGCGCTTTCACTGCTAGCGTCGCCATGTCATCTGGCTAGGCAGGGCCGAGTGCGATGGGACCACCTCCACTTCCTAGCCGAGGACCAGCACCAGATGCGCCCGACGAGGCTCAGAGTCAGCTTGATGAGGGTGGAGGGGAGAGCCAGCCTTGAGGGCTCATGTATTTTTGACTTTCTTTTGTGTATCATGTAAGAAACATATATACATGAGACTTTTGGCCTTCAACCTTGCATTCCATGTGTTTGCCTTGCGTCCTGTACGTCACTTAACAAACAGGTTAAGTATCTATTTAGGCTTAGCCCCTTACCTGACCAAATGAATGGTCGATCAATCTCTTTCTTAATGGAAGGGTCAAGGGGCATAGCCTTTATTAACAAAGGTAATGTGAATAATCAAACTTAAGCAAAATGCAACATACAAGCAAACAGATGCTTACTAAAAATAAAAAGAATGAAGCATACCAAATGCAATAAGCAAATGCTAATTGAAATATTTTTGTTGTTTTGAAATATGTACTTTTTTTGGATTTTGAAATATGTATTTTTTTTGGCTTTTGAAACATGTACTTTTTTTGGATTTTGACATATGTATTTTTGGATTTTTAAAATATGTATTTTTTTGGATTTTGACATATGTATTTTTTGGATTTTGACATATGTATTTTTTTTTGACTTTTGAAATATGTATTTTTTTGGATTTTAACATATGATGTGAACTAAAAGACCAGTATGGTACTCAGATCAAAAGATTATATTCATTTATTAACTTAATTCTCAAATTGTTCTTTAATAATTTAACTTAAACCCATTGTGCTTGAACTTGTGTTTCCATTCGTGATCCCATTTGATGATTTGACCTTCAGTCAATCTAGGTCATTTCTTAAGTTTGGAGTACGCCTCTTTAAAAAGAAAGGAAGAATTGGTTTAGAAAGCCCATGAGAAGGTTCCGGAGGCCTAAAAAGATGTTCCTTTCTTACCCTAATATCTGTTGGGGTTCGATCATTTTCTTCCCGGGGTATTTATCGACCTTGCGTTCCCTTTTGTTTCATTTCATGGCCTTGATGTAACGTTTGTAGTGTAATGGCCTTTTGATTTGATGTTTGACTTTTGCCTTTTGCTTTGCTTTTCTTTTCTTTTCTTTGGGACGGATCTCCCCCTTTTTTTTTATGACGGCCTCCTACTAAGATGGCGGGTATTCTTGGTAGTCTATTCTAAGCCTCGTTCCGACATCATGGGCCGAATGTAAAAATAAAATTTTGCTTACAAAAGAATGATTTGTACCTTACACTTTCAGTCAAGCTTTCGGTATTTTTTAGGACTTGGCATCTCTTGTTACTCACGAATCAAACGTGTCAGTGTGTGTAGTAATGTGTTTGGAATTAAATTATCCAGACTGATAAAGAAATTTGAGTTTTTAAATTTTCTGATTCCACTGGTCTTTGTACCATGCTGATCGACTCTTTAACCTAAGGGTAGTATTTCCTAAGATGCAAACCGTTCCAGGAGTGAGTTAGCTCTTCTCCCTCTGCATTGACAAGATGGTAAGCGTTACTAGGAAAAGCATGTGATATGACATAAGGTCCTTCCCAATTGGGTTGGAGCTTAGAACGCGGACCACCCGGTTTTACAAAAATCCTTTTGACAACCATTTCACCAACTTTGAACTTACGTTCAATGACTTTCTTTTGATAAAAACGTGCTAGTCTATTTTGATAAACTCTTGCATGATTAGCAGCTGACCATCTTCTCTCGTCTAAGAGTTCCAATTGAGCAAGGAGTGCTGAACGGTGTTCATCAATGGAAAATTCCTTATTCAATTGTACTCTTAATGACGGTATTAGGATCTCATATGGAACTACCACCTCCATTCCAAATGTTAAGGAATAAGGAGTATGCCCAATGGGCGTGCGGATTGAAGTTCGGTAGGCCCTTAGAGCTTCAACCAATTTTTCTGCCCAGTCTGTGAACTTGTTAGATTTGCACATCTTTTTGATGATTTTTATCAAAGTCTTGTTAGTTGCCTCTGCTTGGCCATTGCCTTGCGGATAATAAGGAGACGAATGATGCAATGCAATTTTGTACCTGTTGCAGAGGTCCTTCAATTCTTGTGACACGAACTGCGGTCCATTGTCGGTGACGATGGTGCTTGGAATTCCAAATCTGGTGATGATGTTCCTCATGATGAACTTGCAGATGGTTGATGGTTTGACTTCCGTGTATACTTCAGCTTCTGCCCACTTGGTGAAGTATTCCGTTGCCGTGAGGATGAAAGATTTTTGCTTGATGCCGGAATCGGAATTGCCAAGGGGTCCAATGATATCGAAAGCCCACATGGAGAAAGGCCATGGGGAGGAAACAAGATGGAGTGAAGATGCAGGAGAATGAATTTTATCGGCGTGAAGTTGACACTTAGTACACCTACGGACATATCCTACACAGTCTTCTTCCATGATTGGCCAATAAAATCCTTGTCTAAGGATCTTCTTTGCTAGCATTTGTCCATTAACATGGCCACCACAAACTCCAGCATGAGCTCCTTCCATAACCTTCCAAAGCTCATCTTCGTCCAGACATCTCAGAAGAACTCCATCAAAACCTCTTTTGTACAGTGCTCCCCCAACTAGGGTGTATCGTTGAGCAACTCTCCTGATAGCCCTTTTCTCCTCAGCTGTGGCTTCTTTAGGATACGATTGATCTTCACAATATTTGGCGATTTCATAATACCATGGCTTCTGTTCATCATCCATCTCTTTTAACAGCTCCATCAACATGATTTCTCTTTTTTCCACGATATCTCCATCTCTGACTTTCTTCAGCAGCTTCTCCTTAGTTCTAAGAAATGAAGGGTCTTTTACGGCGGGTGAAAGACGCCTATTAACTATGATTGATTCAGATTGCCTGCTGATTGGAAAATCAAGAGAAGATGCAAGTGAGGCTAGAGCGTCAGCTAAGATGTTTTGATTCCTAGGAACATGGACAAAGATCAATTTGGTAAAAAACTTTGAATAAGCAGAAGTAAGTTCTTGATAAGGCTTGAGTTTGGGATCAAGGGTTCGATACGTGGTTAACACTTGGCGAAGAATCAATTGGCTATCACCCACAATCCTGAGTTTGGTAACACCGTGGGAATGAGCAGCCTCGAGGCCAGCAAGGAGCGCTGCGTATTCAGCTATATTGTTGGTGACTGGAAAGTCAAGCTGAAAGGCTTGTGGAATGGTGATACCTTCGGGTGATAACAGAACAATGCCAATACCCTTTCCATGGGAATTCAGAGCTCCGTCAAAATGCAGAGTCCACATATCATCTCTGATTTGGTCTATGGACATCAGTTCCTCATCCGGAAACTCTGATTGGACTAGATCAAAACGAGGGAGGGGGTGATGAGCGAGGTGTTATGCTATGGCATAGCCTTTGATCGCTTTCTGTTGAATGTAAGTGATATCGAATTGAGATAGAAAGCTTTGCCATCGTGCTAACCTATCACTAAGGACAGATTTCTCTAGAAGAAACTTGATCGGATTCATCCTAGCGATGAGATGGACTTTATGGGCTAGAAAATAATGCTTCAATTTTTGAACCACCTAAACTAATGTTGCACATGTTTTCTCCATCGTTGTATATCTCTGTTCAGCGGGGTTGAGAAGTTTAGAGAGATAGTAGGCTGCCCTCTCCTTTCCTTTTTCGTCCTCTTGTGCTAGGACAGCCCCCACAGCATCATCCAGGATAGAAATGTAAAGTATCAATAGTTTGCCTGGAGATGGTGGTCTCAAAACAGGAGGACTTGCCAAATAATTCTTTAATCCATCGAATGCCTCCTGACACTTATCGTCCCAATCGAATTTGACTCCCGGCTTGGTAAGCTTGTAGAACGTTTTACACCTTTGTGAGTGCTGGAAGACAAAACGGAGAATAAATTGCAACCTCCCGATTAATCCTCTTAACTCGTTCAAGTTCTTGGGAGGTGACATCTCTCTGATAGCCTTCGCCTTGTTGGGGTCGATCTCAATTCCCCGTTTACTGACAATGAAACTAAGTAATTTTCCTGAAGATACCCCGAATACACATTTCTTGGGGTTCATCTTTAACTGATACTCCCTTGATCTCTCTAACACTCTTGCCAACACTTTGGCATGCTCCGCCTTCGTCTTAGATTTAACCAACAAGTCATCCACATACACTTCTAGATCTATGTGCATCATGTCGTGAAATATTGCCATCATAGCCCTCTGATAAGTGGCTCCAGCATTCTTTAATCCAAATGGCATGACGACATAGCAGTATGTTCCCCAAGGTGTAGTGAATGATGTCTTCTCCTGATCTTCTTCTGCCAATTTGATCTGATTGTATCCTGAAAACCCATCCATAAATGATAAAGTCTCATAGCCAGCAGTGTTATCAATGAGTACGTCAATATAAGGCAATGGAAAATCATCTTTAGGACACGCCCGGTTTAGATCTCGGAAGTCAATGCAAATCTTGACCTTCCCGTCCTTCTTCATAACCGGGACTATGTTAGCCACCCATTGTAGTTAGAGAACAACTCTAATGAATCTGACTTTATGTAATTTGTCAACCTCTTCCTTCATCTTTAAAGCCATTTACGGGTGGAATCGCCTTAATTTTTGTTTGACCGGACTAGCTCCTTCCTTCAATGTCAATCTGTGTTCCATTAATGACGAGTCTAACCCCGGCATATCTTCATAACTCCAGGCGAAAGTGTCCTTATAGTCCTTAAGAACTTGTACCATTGCCTTCTCATCTTCTTCAGAAAGATTCTTGCTGACGAGGACAACCTTAGGTTCGTCTTCAGTCCCTAAATTGATTTCTCTGGTGGGCTCTTCTACGGCAGCTGAAGGTTCATCGAATCTCTTCACTCCACTGGCATATGCCTTAGCTGCGTCCTCGTCATCTTCTTCATCTTCAACAATGGGGTCTTTTTCATGTATCAACTCATACACCCTATATCCATCGTTGACTAACTCATCATCCATGCAGTCTTCTGGCATCTGAATGGGATTTTCCAATAACTGAGGGATCATTGAGCAAGAAAGGCATCTGTTAGCTAAGTCCTAGAGGTATCTATCTGGAATTTGCCTACCGTTAGACTTTCTAGACTTCCTAACCTGATTAACTTGCCTAGAACTAGACTCCCTAACTTTACTAGACTCCCTATTCTGACCTAATGAAGATGAAGCAGAATGAAAATCATGAGATACAGATGGAAGTACAGGAGAATCCTCCCGAGGGGAGGGGCAGAGTAGATTTAGAAGAGAATCTTGACCGAAAGACCCGCGCGATGGGGTATAATCGGACAAGTAAGAGGTTTCCTCAATGAGGATCTGGGAAGAATTTGTTGCCAAATTGGCGTTTTTTTTTGGGCAATAGAGGAGTTAAGTATAAAACAGGAATGAATATAAATAGAAGGAGAATTAGATGGAGGAAGTGGCACCAAGGCCAAGGGATTAGGGGGTTCATACAGCGGTATGTCCAGGATTAAATCATACATCCTCTCTGGATCGAGAGGAGGTGGTGGAATGAGGTCCCGAGGGGACAGAGTAATCATAACGGGCGGGCCCGTGGAATGTCTTCAATAATGACCCATGACCAAGTCGGTGTCAGGAGCAAAGTGCGAAATAAGGTGTGAAGCATGAAAACATGAAAATGATAAGTCCCCCTCCAAAGCAGATCCGTGGTGTAGCCATCTTCATAGGGGTCATCTGGCTCCCCTTCATCAGTCTCTTCTGACAGCAGTATCCTTTTGTCGAAAATAGCACCGGGACTTTCGATCAGCTCATCGATTTGTGGCGGCCACTTGGGTTCTGCAGGATCTAGAAACAGTCTGTTCAGTGCGATGTCGAGGTCTCTTAGATCGAACCACCTGTACCATTCACATTCGGGATCTTGGAATTTTCTCCTCTTTATAGGCCGCAGAGCCTCCAAGGATTGGTACGTGAGCAGTTCTGAGCAGTGTTTAGCCAAGTCTTTCCTATATATATCGTGGAGGTCAAAACATGAAGTAATGACCACCGTGTTGTCATGGCTTATGACGGGCCCCTTTACAAAATCAGTGTATAGGGTCCATGTTAGGGGATCCCGACCTTCCTTGAGCGGTGTAGACATTGTCTCCCAGACTTTCTGGCCGCCTTCATTATCTGCTTGCTGAACAATGTCCTGCTTCATTTTTCTCGGCTTATAGCCCAGGCCGCTTCCAGGTGCTCTTCGGTGGTCCTTGACGGGAGTGGTCCTGCCTTGCAACTGTGTGCCCAGGCCTCTTCCAGGTTGATAACTGTTCTTCATCATTATCCTCCGTCCTGGAGTACTCATGCACTTCCCCCTCTTTATGGCATTTAACGGATAAGGAGAAATAGTGGCAATTTTCAAAGGATCAGCTATTGGATGGTAACCCTGTAATACCGACAGAAAAGGTTGTCGGCCAGGTGAAGAAGTGGTTTTGACATTCAAAGTATGAGCAGCAGCAAGGATCGGCATGCTCGTAACCTTAATGATTCGTCCTTTGAAGGGGAATTTGAGACATTGATGATTCGTGGAGGGAATCGCCTCAAGAGTTTTTATGTAAGGACGGCCCAAAATGGCATTTAAATAAGGGTCGATTTCCAGGATGTGAAATTCGACCTCTGCATGACTTACAGGGCCTAGCTCCAATTTCAAATAAACCATTCCCAGAGGGGAACAGGTGGAATTATCATATGCCGTCACGGAGATGGGGCTAGGCAACCATTTTTCCTTGGGCACACCACACAGTTCCAGGGTCTTAGGAGGTAGAACATTGATCGAAGCACCGGTATCAACCAGGCATGCATCCACGGCCTTCTTGTAGATATTGACCGTAATGCTCAGAGCCATGCTTCTAGCCGCCGGCGGTGCTAGTTCCGATGTATGAAATGAAATAGATGGTTGATCCCCCTGAGGAACTAATAGTGTTGCAATCTTTTCCACCGGCACGTCCTCGTTGACCATCACCTTCTGTAGATATTCCATCAGAGCTTCTTGGTGAGTTTTCGATCTTTTAATCAGTTCAAGTACGGAAATTTGTGCCGGTGTCCGGTCCAGGTGTTTCAACAAATCATATTGAGTGCCTGGTGCACTCTCTTCATTGTGTGCTTCCTCTGTCGGTTGTGATGGGCCGTCTCTAACTGTTGAGTTAGGAAAGACTTGTTGAAGATCCTCCCACTCCGGAGCGCATGTTCCTCAGCCGTGGAAGGTCCAGGTGATACTTTGAGTACCGCAGGGTTGGATGGTGCGGATGGTGCGGGGTGTTGGTATATAGGTGATGGCGTGGGGTTAGTCGGTGGTGGCGTGGTGCGGATTAAAGGCCTAGATGGTTGGATAGTGGACGAAGTGGGGAACGGCATGCGTAATAGCGGTTTAGAAGGTTGGATGGTATTTCGGGTAAGCGATAGTGGTAGCGGGTGAAGTAGGGAATGGTATGCGGAGTAGGGGTCTGGATGGTAGGAGGGGTGCATAGTTGGTTTGCGGGGGGGTTATTTAGTGGAGGTGCAGTGGCGTGGGGTGTAATGGGTTTGAGGAAAGGGGGTGGTAATGGGTTAGTAGGTGTGGGTGAGTGATATGCGGGTGTTGGTATAGGGGTAATGGTAATGGGTTGTGGTCTGGGTATATGGATGGTGCGGCGTGGTTGTTGTTCTGCGGTACTCGGAATGTGACCCGTTGAATAGATAGAGGAAGAGTCCTCTATCCTCCATTGTTGCCCACGGTTAGCCTCAGACCGGCTATTTGTCAGAATGGGGGCAACTTGGTTCTGATTTTGATGCTCCGGAAGCGGGTTCTGCACTATGCCCATGTTCGGTGGTGGTGCTGCTTGTGCTGGTGCTCTCACTTGCTGCTGTTGCTGTGGTGGTCTTCTTGCTTTTAAGGCTGATATGTATTTTTTCATCCCTTTCCAGTCTATGCCGCCCTGCTCGTTGAGATCATGAATGTAATCTCTAAATTGGAAGCAGGTGTCAATAGTGTGTCCAGGTTGCCTATGGAAATAACAATACCTAGACGTGTCGGCATTCTGGGGCCAAATCGCCTTTTCTCTTGGCAGGACTAAGGCATTAGCTGCCATTAGAGCACTAAAAATGTTCGCCAAGGACTCTGGGAGGACCGGGTATTCTGCCCTCTTCGGTCCTAGAGGTCTTCTCTGCTGATTGTAGTCAGTAGGAGGAGGGACATTATGATATGCCGGCGGTGCGCGCGGCTGATACTGCTGTTGTTGCTGATACTGCTGTTGTTGTGGTGGCTGGTACTGCAATTGCCGTTGCGGCGGCTGCTGTGGCTGTTGCTGTTACTGTTGCTGGTTCGGCTGTTGAGGCCGTTGATATTGGGGTTGCTGATACTAAGGGTTCGGCTGCTGCCTGTACCCCTGCTGGTTCGGCTGCGGTGGCCTCTGGTACTGTTGTTGACTCCTCACGAACTGGGGCGAATTGTTGTTCATACTGCTGACTTGCTCATGAGAGAGCGTGCCCTCAGTAGTTGGACCTGTGCTGGGAGAATTTGGCACTGCAGGCTTCCGAGATGGAGGCCTGCTAGGTCTGTGAGGATCAAAGACACTGGAGAACGTAGCATCCTTGAAGGCATTCTGACAGTACCGCGCTCTTTCATAGAGCTCTGCCATGCTGGTCAGATTGTTTAGGGAGAGGACTAGTTTGAACTGGGGCGTAGCATTGGAAATCAGCATCTTCACTTGCTCTGACTCGGACAAGTGATCTTTTACTTTCTCGGCCAAGCCTCGCCATCTGTCGGCAAAACTGACGAACTCCTCATCGGGTTTCATCTTCTCTGCTATTAGGGCAGTGATGGACAGGGAGGGAGCGACTCTGTCCTGGTATCGTTGAATGAATTTTCGGGAAACGATACCATAGTCCTCTACTTCAGAGGGTTCCAAGGAAAAGAACCACTCGAGGGATGGTCCCTCTAAAGATCTCCTGAACAAAAAGGCCAATGATCTCTTGTCGTTTTGCCAGAAGGATGACTCGTACATGAACTCCTTCAAGTGGGTGAAGGGGTTACCAGTACCGTTGTACTTTCGGTACACTGGCATCTCAGAGGGTGGCAGGTGGAATACTGGCAGGCTTGGTAAGTTGATCTCCGGTGCAGCTTTGACCCCCATCATCTTCTGGAGGTTGTTGAATTGTTCATCCATGCGCTCCATCTTCGCCAGCAACGCTTGCATTGTTGGATCATCCTGGGGAGGGGGAGGAGGTGGAGGTACTTGATAGGCCTGTTGCCTAGAGTACGTCGGACAAGGAGGACAATAAAGAGGAGGTCTGGTAGAGCTCCCGCTATGCCTGAGGGCATTTTGGTATGCGGGCGTCAGTGGTCTGGCCGGTTGCCTAGAAGAGGAAAGTTGCGGCCCAGCTGGCCGAGAAGTGACATGGAGGCCTTCCATGGCCTGATGAATGTAGGGAGGATGATGAGGAGGTTGTTGAGGGATGGCAGGGGGAGCCGCAGGGTTCGGCTCGGCAGACTGCATGGGCGTCTTCCCCTTTAGAATGGACTGGATCGCCTCGAACTGCTGAGGGTCCAGACGGGGGGCGAGAACTCCCAAAGCATTTACAAGATTCGAGGGATCAGAAGATGAGGGATCATCAGGATTCATGTCCCCCTCAAAGGTAGGATTATGGACCGCATGCACATGCGGGGGAGGATCAAGATATTGATCATGAGGATGATAGAGAGGGGTTCGGACATTCCCCTCATGTCGAACGGGAACATGAATAGAATTACGGGAGACATCAGCATCTCTCCCGCTCTCAAAATTGTAATCGGAATTGCAAGGGGCATTAGCATCTCCCTCGTAGTTGATCATGGCGTCTGGAGCCACGCTCAAGTCCCTGCGTGATCGGAGCAGCATGATATTAGAATTTTCTTCAGAGATTAGCAAACAAGTTGTACAGAGATTAAACAAACAAGTGGATGTTTAACGTGATTTTAGGATTCCTTGTTGGGTTATTTGGATTTAATTAAATCACAAATTCGCTCAAGAGATAGGATCCTAGTTTCAGTTCAATGTCCACCGTTATATTCTATGGCTTTCTCTCACAACGTTTATGGAAATCTAACCGGGACTTCAACTGGTACAACCAGCCCGATGATCAAGGAGGAATACCTTGATTTTCGGGACCTACGGAGGTCTTTAACGCCAACTACTCTAGTTTGATCGAGGGACTGACCCAATCAGAGAGAGTTGATGACGTCAAGAAGAGTGTTCCTAAGAAGAGGAGGGTGTTAGCCTCAATGCGTATGACCTGTAGCCTGGATGGCCTCTAATGCTTAATACATAATGGGTAATTAGCACACAGATCACAAAAATCTGAGAACTGAAGAAGAAATAAGAAACTGCCTGAATCGCGTCGCTATTGGTCGACGCTATTCAAACAGAGCCTTAATTTTTCGCAGAAGCTCAGATAGCAGACAACAGAGAAATGAGACTAAAAGGCGTCTGGGCTAACCGACACAGTTTGAAACGCGTCGGTGTTCCTGGACGCTTTTCAAGTCACATGTTCAGTTTTCCAAGAGGAATTTCTGGATTGATTCCTCCTTGAACAGGATAAAAATGATAAATAATCAGCTCATGCAAGAATTTTTTTTGTTTCAGGTTTTAACATGATGATTTTATCAACTAAACAACTAAGATATCAGTCAATCACACAACATCTCATCACAAAAACAGCTTTTCAACTAATCAACGGGGAGGGCAAGATCTTGCTGCAGGGGTGTGCACGTGGTGCACGTAGGAATAACAACTAAATTAAAAACACTCACCAATTGGTGAGGACGTGTCGAGAGACACAAGTGGCGCACCGTGGGTGCCCGATTGATAACAGCAAGAACAAAAAATTAAAAGATGGCGAGACCAAGTCCCACCATGATCGCCAAAAAAGCTGTGAGTGCTTAAAATGAGTGTGTGATTATCATGAAAAACTATGTTGTTTAAGTGCAAAATAAACCTATTAAAAAGAAACTAAGTGAAGTGATCGCCAGAAACTTTTGACTTAAAAGTTCCAAAAGAAAGAGTTTGATCACCTACCTGTTTGGAAGTGGGAGATATTGAGCTCTTGGTTCCCCTCCTTCAGCCGGCTGAAGAAAGAGAGCCCTTTCTTGTCTTTGTTCTTGCTTTGATTGCTGTTGACTTTTTGAGGATCGTCCAGAGTCTTTGTTGCTTGCTATTGATTTCCTTCCTCTGATTCTCCTTTGTACCTTGCAAGAAATAAAAAAGAAATAAAGGACGTTGATGAGAACTTAGGAAGAAATAGTATCCATTCCAGAAGAGATTTTAAACATGCAACTAAGCAGAAAACTCACTTGTTGAGTGGTCTTTTAAACCCCTTAATCAAATAGGTTTTGAAAAATGAAGCTAGTGTTGTGTGTGTTGCATGGAGTGATGTGATGAAGAATGCAAAATTAATGGAATGAAAAATATGAAAAAAAAGTGCAGAAATTGAATTGAAAGTTCAATGATGTATGGCCCCTGGAAGCCTTGGTCTTGATTGGATGAAGAATGATGAAGAATGGACGCCGACTTCTGGAAACAACAGCACTTCAACGTCTGGACGTCGTTGCTTTGATTTTCACTCAATTATCACTATGATATCACTTCAATCACTAACTTTGTCACCCATTCAAGAGGCAGGGTATTTATAGACTTCTTTGCGTCCGCAGATTTACATGAAGAAATCTTGAGGTTTATCCAGCTTAACTAACAGATTAATACAGATTAATTCATCTTTATCTGTAATTATCTAAAACGTGTCGCCCCTGGAAGACGCCTTTTCGACTAATTAAGATAAGGATAAACATCCGGGAAAACTTATCTTTATCTGTAATTAGATAAAACGCGTTGTCATGTAGAGACGCCTTTTACACTAATTAAGATAAGGATAAACATCCGGAAGAGAAGTAGAAACAACTTAGGAAACCTAAATAGCGTCGTGCAACGCAGACGTCTTTTAGTTAATTAATCAATTAATTAAAATTAAAATTTAAACATCAAAATAAGAATAAACTCTAAACGGCGTTCACACAGGGCGACGCCTTTTAGATTTCTTCATATTTTAATTGAAATTTGAGTTAAAATCAATTTAATTGATTAACTTAAATCATATCTGTCTGCCCCGACATTTTTAGGTAATTAAAAAGATTAATAAGAATTAACCAATGATTAAATATCAGACCATTCTGAGGTATTATTATATGATATGAAATTTACTCGAAATGATGTCAAAATTAGCGTGTCTACAGTAAGTAGCGATCACTTGTTTTCATTGAGGTCCTCGATCTCTGGCGATCACGATCATGATTTCTATGTTTTTATGTTATATGAATAATGATATGATAGCATGCATGATTTGAGCACTCACAGGGAAGGGTAGTTAAGCCTATCTTTTCCCCGAGTGCACACTTGGAAAGGATAGGTAAGCCTATCTTTTCCCTGAGTGCCTACACTCGGGAAGGACAATTTAGCCTATCTTTTATCCGAATACTCACACTCGAGAAGGGAAGTTAAGCCTATCTTTTCTCCGAGTACCCACACTTGGGAAGGGCAGTTAAGCCTATCTTTTTTCCGAGTGCTCACACTCGAGAAGGGCAGCCAAGCCTATTTTTCCCTCGAGTGCTCACATTGGGGAAGGGTGTTTAAGCCTATCTTTTCCAAGAGTGCTCACACTCGAGAAAGGCATATAAGCCTACTCCTCCCCTAGGTGTCCACACTTAGGACTTATAAAAATTTGTGGCGGAATCTTGTCTTGGGAAAAACTAGCTACATCTGACTCTCAGTTGAAGGCAAAACGAGATACTAAAGAGCAACGATATTGAAGAAGAAACAAGTTCATTCAAAAGAAGTGCCCAGAGGTCTACATTATAATATCATGACAAAAGGGCTTTAAAAAAAAAAGAAAAAGAGAAAAAGTGGCCTAGGGCAAACTGGCTATCTCGCTCCCTAACGGGATCCGAGATACAAAATATGGCTAGCCGTTGTGTATCAGATGAGAGTCTGGTTGAATATTTTGACAAAGGCACTCAGAATACCTTATTCGTTAACATTCATCTGGTCGGGATCCGGAGAAGAATAGATAAGGGTCAGCGAGGCCCTCGGTAGTAGCAGCGGGGTCTTCAATAGTAGGCTCTTGGAGGTCATCTAAGGAGGCAGTAAGGTTAACAACTTTGTATGTCCCGGCTTCCTCAGCTTCTTCCACCGGTACATCCTCGTCGGAGTGGTAAGCCAAGTCGCCTTGATCCAGCTGCTTCAAGCTCTCGACAATCGGGTAGAGTGCCTTGGCACAAGCAGCTGCTGCCCAGAAGCCAACCGAGAAGCCCTTCGTGGTACCTTTGTCATAGTCGACTGTACTAATCCATGCTGAACTCGACCTTCTTATTGAGGCACTTGGTTGAGGACTTATATCGACTTACCTCTTTGGAAGCTGCCGTTTCCAGAGATCGAGTGTGAGCATTAGTGAGGTCCAGCTCTTCCTCGACCCTCCTCCTATGTTCCTCTGACTCGGCAACCTGGGCCAAGGCGGCCTTGAGGTTGGCCCCCAGCTCTTCCTTTACCTTGGTCACCTGTTGCACCTCCGCCCAAGCCTCGTCCAAGGCTCACTGCAGCTCAACACGCTATGTCTCGAACTTTTGCCTGTCCGCCTAAAGTTCGTCGAACCTCTCCACGAGACGATAAGTCTGGGCAAGAGTGCATAAGTCCGACTGTAGGGGTCATATTGAGAGCTCTGAGTCAGCCCTTTGCTCCTCCCGAGCACGCTCCAATGGGATGCAGGCGGCCAAAGACAAATTGTGCACCACATGCCTGTCAGTGAAGGTGCTATTGGTGTAGACCCTCCACACGGGTGGCTGCCAAGGGACCGGCTCTTGGGGTGGAGAGGAGGCTGTCGATTGTCTCGGTTCAGTCGGGACACTCTTGACAACCACGCCCCCGTCCAGCCGGGGGGCGGCCTTCCCTTCACCACTAGTCATGGGAGCCTTCCTCTGACGGGCATTGCCTCTCGCAGTTACCTCAATGTTTTGGGGCTGCCTTTCAGCCACCCACTTATGTCGGCGCATCTCCCCCAGCCTGGCCGAGATGCCGGCACCGCCTGCCATCGAGCTTGACAAAGGGACGTCCTCGGGAACGTCAAAGTAATTGGATGAAGGACCAATGTCCATCCCTCGAATCTCAATAGGAGGTGGGCCCACCGAGGCTCCCCTGTTGTCTTCTCACTCACCCTGAGTCACCTCTTGTGCGAGAGACGCCCAAATGATCGTTTCGGCTGAAAAGAAAGACAGGTTAGCAAGATCACAAGAATACAAAAAAAGTGACAAAAACAAAGGCATACACTCACTCTTAGATTCATAGGGATCAAGGCCATCCCTCAACAAGGCACTCTCGAAAACTTCAAGGTCGGCATTGATCACGAGCTTAGTCTTGAGGATTACCTTCCACGGCTCCACATCCAAGGGAATCTGGACAGGCAAGGGATCCTCCCACATAGGAATGAAGCTGAAGGTGGAGCAGAAGTCCCAGGGAGGGATCACCTTGGGGTCTCGGGTCACAAAGAAGAAATGATTTTTTCAAGATTTATGACTCAAGGCGTTGGAGCTCAATCAGAGGAACAAGTTGCAGGGACGAGCCTTCACGAAGAATAACTCGTCATCGATTTGAGTATGGGGAAGGCGCTAAAACATAAAACATAATAGAACGGCCGTGGGATTGACATTCTGCTCATGGCAAACAAGGACAAAGGCGTAAATAGAAAACCAGGCATTCAAAGTAAGTTGGGCTGGTGCCAGTCAGTACTTAACGAGGCGGATACAAATAAAGCAAGGAGCCGGAAGGCGGAATCCAGTGAGAAACATCTCCCTGTAGGCTGAAGGAGTTGGGGGGCCTCAGAGGAGATTCGGTCATCTGGACCATGTTCAACCAGATGGTACCCATGGGGCACCAAGTACTCCTCCATCATCTTCCTCAGTTCCGCCTACTTGATTAAGCTACGGCTGCGGCGAGCTAGGGTAGGAGCCCTCCTCTCAGGCTGATCGGAGGAACTGTGAACTTCGTCTGAAGTCATAGAAGAAAGAGTGGAAGAATGCTCGGTCCAAGAAGAGAACTTACTAGATGAGGGAGACGAGGACTCTGGAGACCTGGAAGTGGCCCTAGAGGAAGAGGAAAGTGATGATGAAGTCCCGAGGGATCCCACAGAACTGATAGAGCTAAAGGCCAGGATGGACTCACCGGAGAACGCAAGGGAAAGCCCGGGTGATGAGAGAGCTCCTCCTCCACAACTCCAACGTTCAACAAAAGACTTTGAGTATACACAATAATGGGCCTGGCTCACCTTCAAACCTCTGCTTTTATAGGGGAGGGACATTACCAGGTTACTCATCCCTTCTTCCCGCGTAAAATCCTGAGGGGCGCCAAAAAGGTCCATTATAATGACTGACCAGACATTTCGTCCGAAGATGAAGAGATGCATCCCCACGGTGGCAACCTTGGGCGTCCAATCACCTATGAGGCAGTGCCACGTGGACAACAAACACCCCAAGGAACATTCAGGGATCGTGAAAAGCGAAGGGACATCATCTCATTCCAGAAATGGACATTCTTTCGAAGTACAATTGACATGCCAACGATCGCTCGAGGATCGTGAAAAGTCATAAGTAGGCATCCTTTTGAAGGACAACCGGCGCCATACGTCCCGTGCTTGTTGGTGAGGGTAACCTCCCCTTCGGGCTTCCCGCTCAATGTCACTCCTATATTCGAAATTCGAATTTAGAAGTGAGGGGTTCAGTAATGAGGGGCGACTAGGATTCGACCCAAGAAGGCCCATTTAGTCAAAGGTCCAAGGGCAGCCCAGGGCTGACCCATAACATTTCCCCGCCATTAGGCGGGTCTTGCACGTTAATTGCATAACCGTCTAGTTAAGGTAGGTCCGCACGATCTGCTCCTCTCAATCACGAATAGATGCCTCCTTGCCGAATATCCTACGATCCCCTTGATCAAAGGGACTGGATCACGGGCCAATTAACTCACCAGAGATAATGGCCTGTATGGCACCCCTGGAGCGAGAGACTATATAATCCCCCGACCTTCTCTGGTCATAGGTACGCAATACACAACGAAAAAAATTACTATAGAGTTCATCCTCTTTGGAAACCTAACTTAGGTTTCGCAGGGTTCTGCTCCCTAGGAGACGGGGCTCCCCTGACGCGTCTTCTTCCTCCTATAGGTCCTACCCTGAGCGTTTCTAGTTATACAAATCTTATTGAGTAGCCGGAAGCATCGATCGGATGGTCTACATTGTCCGACCAGTTTCCGACTGCTATAGTAAGTACCGGTGAGCCAAATAGGAAATGTCGAGTTGCCAATAAGGGGATTAGTTGTACGATTATCATAAAATTAGTAAGGATCGTGCATGTATATGGATGATCGGTGATAACATCAGGACCGTCGTCTGTGGCTGAGGAATAGAAAAAAGGGGTAAGGAAAGAAGGACGAACCATATATAATCCATAACAATTGATTAAAATAACGAAAAGTAGCAAACACTCCAAAAGTTTTCAAAGTGTGAAATTGTCACATAAAGCGTCAATTGTTTTGAAGGGGATTATGTGATGAGTAATGCATGCTACAGCGGCATGGGCGGCCATCATATTATGAAGATAGGATGGTATATTTTTTATGGGGTAAATCCGGCTACGGCCCGTTTAAGGGGCAGCCCATCTCAAATTGGGCCGAGAGGCGTTCAGTCAGTACTCGGCACGACATCCTGTTGGGCCGAGTACGGCAGGGGCCCAACAGTCCTCGAGCTTGCCCAGTCACGGCGAGACATGAGCTGAGACATGGGCTTTCGGCCCATCAGGTATGGAGGGACTCCAATCAATCCCACTCATAAATTTTATTTCTTCTTATGAATAGTCCCACATCGCCTGCCACAAGAAAGGTACTCTCACCCACTCGCTATAAATGGAGTATTGCTTGCATCAAAAAAGGTACGCAATTAAGCCTTCATCCCTCAATTAATACTCCTTTATTATCTTTCATCCGAGATTGACTTGACCATCGGAGGGGGTTCCCTTGGGCCGAGACCCAGGACCCTTGCTGACAGTTCTTGCTTCCCACAGGTAGCCACGCCTTCTCGTCCCCAGTGCCTTCTCGGTTTCGGACCATCCTCTCGATTCTGGATACATTATGGATTCCCGGATCTCTCGTATCAGAAACACTCGTGAGAGCCTCGACTACATCACTTGGTGCCGTATGTGGGAAAAAATTATACAACCATGGCTCACCAACTGCAGATGAGAGGACGGTCCCGACAAGAGGAACCGGAGATAAGGGTGGCTCCTTCTCAATCGCTCGGACACGCCGAAGGGGTGTCCGTTCAGCCACAAGTACCAGTAATCTCGGCGGTCCCAGATCCTACCTCTCCCCTAGAGGATAGGATAGATGAGCTCTCCCATTAGGTAGAGACCCTAACCTCTACCATTATTGCTTTTGCTCCCCTCCGAGATATGGTCTCGGCAATTGCTCAACACATGGGTTTGCTGAACCTATCGGCCCGGCCAGTACAGACACAATTTTGCCAGCCCGGTCTGTCCTCGGCTAGCCAGCCAGGGAATTCACGGGGTTATCCCCCTGAGGGTCCCTCGGCCCACAACGACCCCTATGAATTCTAGGGACATTATCCGCGCACTAGTCACCCACCGACTAAACCAGACATCGCTTTATCTGGGACCCATCCTGTAACGGCCGAGGGGCGCTCGGCGTCAACTGCGACCGCAACTCCGGAGCTTGATGGTAAGCTAATGGAGATGAGAAAGGAGATGCAGTAGATGGTGTCTCGGTCGTACTGGGCTCCTTTGGCTAGCACCATCATCGAACAGTCCCCCTTCTCCCCCAAGATCCTTGCAATGGATGTACCATCAAACATCAAACTGCCGAAAGGGCCATTATATGACGGTATGACTGACCCGGTCAGCTACTTTCAAAGGTTTAACTCTTACCTCTCGGTGCGAGGAGTGATCGAAGCTGTTCGCTGTCGGCTTTTTCCTCTCACTCTTGAAGAAACAACTTCTACCCGGTATGGTCCTTGGCGTTGGGAAGCTAGCACCCAACTGGGAGGGACCATACCGATGAGGGAAGTCATCCAGAGAGGGGAATACCAATTGGAAACCCTCTATGGTCAACCTCTTCCCCGCACTTGGAATGTACAACGACTTTGTCGCTATTTCGTGTAACCTTCCCTCAGTCTTGTTCAACTGAATATTTCAATATAAACGTATTCACTAGTTACAAATAGTTTTTCTTAAGATCGTGTAAACCGTACCGGAAGTAACTTCGGCCATGCAAACCATATCGGGAGTGACACTATCCTAAGACTATGTAAACTGTACCGGGAGTTGTTTTGGCAATGCAAACCGTACCGGGAGTGGCACTATCCTAAGACCGTGTAAACTGTACCGGGAGTGTCTTCGGCCATGCAAACCATACCGGGAGCGGCACTATCCTAAGACTATATAAACTGTACCGGGAGTGGCTTCGGCCATGCAAACCGTACCGAGAGCGGCACTATCCTAAGACTGTGTAAACAGTATCGGAAGTGGCTTCGGCTATGCAAACCGTACCGGGAGCGGCACTATCTTAAGACTGTGTAAATCGTATTGGGAGTGGCTTCGGCCATACAAACCATATCGGGAGCGACACTATCCTAAGACCGTATAAACCGTACTGGGAGTGACTTCGGCCATGCAAACCGTACCGGGAGCGGCGACATTCTAAGTCCATGTAAATCACACCGGAGTGACATCAGCCATGCAAGTCATATAAAAAGAAAATTTCACTGTCCCAAAATTTATGAGATATTCTCGGCACATGGAAACAGTAAATAAAGACAAGATTAGGATCAATTCTGAGACAGTGTTTGAAAAAAGAAAGGGGCACTTTTATATATCAAGAGGATTACAAAAGGTATCGGTTGCACAAAAAAGAGCCGGGACATGCCCTGACTCTCCGATTACAAAAAGAAAGGTATATAGTTTATTTGGCTAACTCCCCCTCGTTTGAGCTAAGGAGAGAGTTGTCCGGGGTCACAGGGGTCGAAGGGGTCTCACCGCGATCCGGAGTGGACACGATGTCTTGAGGAGCACCCGGGAGCCTCTCAGCTTTGAGGTTGCGCCACCATTCGAACAGTTGGTTCCCCTCCGATTCCCCAGGATAACGAAACCCCGTCAAGTCCGTCTTGGGGCAGGCCCTTTGCACGATGGCCCTCTCGAGATCGAACATGGAAGCAGCCGCCTTAGCCCCGGCGTCCAGAAGGGCCTCGGCGTAGTCTGGCCTGGCCTTGAATGCCTCTACGGCCAAACGAACGTCCTCTTCAGCTTTCTTGGCGGCCTCCTCAGCATTGGCCTTGGCCGCCTCCAGGGCCTCGGCAAGCTGCTTGGTTTCTTCTTTGAGCTTCTTCTGAAGACCAGCGAAGGCTTCGTCCTTTCGCGCCATCGTTTTGTCCCTCTCTGCCAACTGGGCCCGGAGCGTGTCCAATTCCCTGTGCATATCCGCCGATTCCCTCTCGGTCCTATCTTTAGCCTCGGCCGCCAAGCACGCCGCCTCCTTTTGCCTGGATAGCTCGACCCCCAACCGAGCGTTCACGCCTAGAAGAGCATCTATGTTGCTCTCCAGGTCCCGCTTGACCGAAGCCACCTTCTTGGAAGCCAGGTGATCCGTCACCTCGCCCACGTCCTTGAGTTTTTCTTGGACGTGGGCATAACATCGGGCGAGGGTTGCGCAAATGTCCGTGGTCTAAAGAACCAACTTGGTTAGAAGACTTTTTAGCCGAAGCAAAGAAGAAAGATGAAAGGTTATTGTGCCGAGATCTCCTCACCTGGACAGCGTGACGCACACACTGCACTGTGAGGCCCTCAGTAGATAGGGTCCTCAGTTCATCCACGGCTAGGGGAAGAATGGTCCCCTGGGCTATCCGCATGCAGGTCGCGTAGTCCTCCAAGGAGTCGTCCGCGAAAACGCTTGTCTCCGGGTGCCAAGGCTCATCCCCATACTCCCGAGACATGTAACTCTCGGTCGGGCCAAAGGGCCAGGATAGCGAGGTTCTGCCAGCCGAGCAAGACTCGGGCTGCGTCTGCGGTGGAGGAGAAGGAGCCGAGAGCAGCGCATCACAAGACGTTGCTACCTTCTTGGCTCGACGGGCTGCTTCCTTGTCAGCTTCCTCTTCTTCTGCTCGGGGTGGTCATGCCCCCAAGCCGCAGACTTGTCTTTCTCCCGCTCCCGCTCCATGAGCATAGCGCGCGGCCCTCTAAGGAGGCCGCTGTCTGATGATCCGAGGCAGGGGCAGAAGGCGCGGCCTGCTGGGTTGACCCTGAGGATGGAGTACGTATGGTATGCGGGGCCGAGCCTGAGACTGGCGTCCACATAGCTGCCGCTCGCTGCTAGATTCGGTCCATAAGTGAACTGAGACTGGTCGACATATCTGAAAAACCATGAAGAAAAAGATAAGTTATAAAACCGAGTGGATCAGAATTATAGTAGTAGGGTAGTCAGAGACCGGCTTACCCTCAACATTGGCGTCCGTGTCCTCATCGCTGGACACTTCCTGCACGTCGACCGAATCATCGGGCACGTTAATTGCGCCTGGTACCGAGGCAGTCCCAGGAGTCTCAGCCTCAACAGGTTCCCTTGGGTTTCGACCGGAAGGAAGATAGGGAGCCTCTCGGGCGGGCATTTTCGCAGGGTCTGGCCACGCCCCCATACGGATCAGCCGCTTCTTATTACTCAAAAGTTCATTGACGTCTACGAGGGATTCGTCAATGATCTTC
Source organism: Zantedeschia hybrid cultivar (assembly GCA_030544215.1). Lineage (NCBI taxonomy): Eukaryota > Viridiplantae > Streptophyta > Magnoliopsida > Alismatales > Araceae > Zantedeschia > Zantedeschia hybrid cultivar. The sequence goes on along the minus strand of JARZZO010000013.1, from coordinate 2,939,655 downwards.
CGTGCTTCCACAAGCTGCTCGCGGGTTAGCGTAAGGGCCTCCGAAGCCCCTTCGGCCAAAGGCTTCCACTCGATGGGGAAGGGACAGACGCTATTATCCCCTTCGGGGAGGGTGATGAAGAAGAAGCCCTCTTTCCGATGACGGATGGACGAGGGCTTCCCAAAAATATTCCTCGGCCAGACCGGGTGGTAAAACAGTACCAAGAGGATTTCCCTTGGAATTTTACCTTTAAAAGATAGTGGAAGATATCTACAGAAGAGACGAGACCTAATTTTTTACTAAGGGAAAGATACCCATACACCGTCCGCCAGGAGTTCGGAAAAAACTGGGACATGGTTAGATTATAGGCACTAAGAAGTTCTATAATAAAAGAGCACAATGATGGATGTTCATAGATAGAAAAACAACTCGGCTGAGGGGTATTAGCCCTCACAGCTGCCCGAGGTCTTATGAGACGACACCATTCCGAGATGTCGTAGCCTCCCACATTTCTTCCACCGCTTCATGGCAGAGAATTGAGGCCACGTTTGCGACCTACTCGGCCGGCCGGTGGATCGGCCCGGCCAGCTTAGGCTGTGGGATCCCGGTGGGTTCAGAAGAAACAGAGACCGAAGCGGCTTCGTCCGCCATTAAGGATGCGAAAGAATTCAAAGAAAAAGGGGACAAAAGAGAAGGGCAAGGAAGGACTGGCTTCAAAGAAGAGTAGGATGAACTGCTCCAAGAGAGAGAACTATTGGACATGAAACGTAGATAGACGAGGCCAAGTCGGAGGCTTACCCTCAGACCAGAAGGTTCCCTGACGCTCGAGTTGACGCTCTTGGATCTCCTGGGCTGACAAGACGCTCTTAGGATCGCTCAGGAAAAGCTTCGCCGCCGAGACTTCAGGAAGGAAGAGGATCAAATGAGAGTCCTCTGTAGCTGGAGGGCAAGTATTTATACTGATGAACAATCAACGGTTGATATCACGAGACTTTTTGGCTACCCCCCAGTTAGATGAGCGCCACATGTCCCGGCCTCTCATAGGATGAGCCATTTGGCGACAAATTTGAACCCAAGCGATCAACGGTCGTGATCGCAGGACCTTTCAGCTGCCCTCTCGGATGAGTGCCACGTATCCTGGTCCTTCATGTGCCGGTTGGCGCCAAGCTCGAGACGAGATTATCAACGACCGAGATTTTGGGACCTTTCGTCTACCTCCTTGGATGATCGCCACGTGTCCCGGATCTTCATGCAGCGGGCTGATTGGATGCATGTAAGGGTCAGAACAATTAACAGACATGATCACAGGACCTTTTGGCTACCCTTTCAGATGCTCGCCACGTGTCTCGGATTTTCGTACTACAGGCCGCTCAACGGAAGATTCAAAATTATTGCTACGTTAAACTAGCGCCCTCGTTTTTCGGAATGATGTTTAGGATTCAGCCAACCCCTCGGTCTTGGATGAGAGTTATCTTCAGTCTGCGAGGATTGGTCACAACCCTCGGTCTCGGATGAGAGTTATCTTCAGTCCACGAGGATTGGACACAACCCCTTGGTCTCGGATGAGAGTTATCTTCAGTCCGCGAGGATTGGACACAACCCCTCAGTCTCGGATGAGAGTTATTTTTAGTCTGCGAGTATTGGTCACAACCCCTCGGTTTCTGATGAGAGTTATCTTTAGTCCACGAGGATTGGTCACAACCTCTCGGTCTCGAATGAGAGTTATCTTCAGTCCACGAGGATTGGTCACAACCCCTCTGCCTCGACTACATTCTCAGACATGCAACACACTTTCAGCTATCGACTTCAAAAGAAGCCCCTTCGGAGGCGCTCATTCATAATAAGTCCATCGTCCCAGTGGAGGATCAGGTCCGTAACCATTACTCCCGGTACACCGATCAATCGAGACATACTGAGAGTAGGGGGCCTTGTGATGGGGTAAATCCGGCTGCGGCCCGTTTAAGGGGCGGCCCATCTCAAATTGGGCCAAGAGGCGTTCGGTCAATACTCGGTCCAACATCCTGTTGGGTCAAGTACGACAGGGGCCCAACTGTCCTCGAGCCTGCTCAGTCACGGCCGAGACATGGGCTTTCGGCCCATCAAGTATGGAGGGAGTGCAATCAATCTCACTCATAAATTTTATTTCTTCTTATGAATAGTGCCACATCACCTGCCACAAGAAAGGTAGTCTCACCCACTCGCTATAAATGGAGTATTGCTTGCATCAGAAAAGGTACACAATTAAGCCTTCATCCCTCAGTTAATATCCCATTATTATCTTTGATCTGAGATTGACTTGACCGTCGGAGACGGTTCCCTTGGGCCGAGACCCAAGACCCTTGCTGACAGTTCTTGCTCCCCGCAGGTAGCCACGCCTTCTTGCCCTCGGAGCCTTCTCGGTTTCTGACCATCCTCTCGGTTCCGGATACATTGCGGATTCCCGGATCTCTCGTATCAGAAACACCTGTGAGAGCCTCAGCTACATCAATTTTATAAAAAGAATTGGTGAACTCTATGTTTTGAATCTGGTACTCTTTTTTGTCTCATCATAGTTAAAATGAAAAAAGGAATCATATTTTCATTAATTTGTTTTTATGATCTGATGGCTGCCACTCCGTCATGTCTACCAAATACTCTTATGAGAAATTTAATGACATATTTGAATTCAAATTCTTGCTTATTTACAGTTGATGAAATTAACCTATCATGACTTATATATTAGGATCAGGTAAGCCTGAAAGCCATGTGTTATGGCGTTAAAATAAAAGCCTTTCTATTTTTATGGATCTTACAATCTTCTAATATTCTATATTAGCCCTGTAAATAAGATTCATATTAAATTTATCACAATTTTTAAATATTTCTTAAAAATAGCAATAGTAAAATCAAATATTCATAGAACATTCCTCTTGTTTAAATATTTCTTAAAAATAGCAATAGTAAATTCAAATATTCATACAACGTTCCTCTTATGTACAATATTTATACTAGAATATATTAGAAACATTTTAAAAATATTCCATGATTTCTTTTAATTTGACAGTTGCTAGTCCAGAGGCCCTCGAGAGGGTTGGAAGATTGTGAGGGTTTAAAGTAAATATACAAATTATAAGAAGTAACACAGAATATTGTAAGACTATAAGGACCCGAAAATTCAAAATAACCCTTAAATAAACTGCTCTGGACCATGAGCTAGAACTGTGTGATAATCCTGTACAACGCTATGGTTGTTTTAGTACTGAAAGATGCGTATGCTTTTTAATATTAATTTATTTTGTCTGCATTATCAATATCGATCCTGGTATTCCAACCTCGCATTAATTTATTAGTTATGTTGTATAATAAAGAGATAATTAATATTAAAACAAATTGGGCACGTATCCCAGCACGCAATGGATGTAAAGTTTCCAGCTAACGATGCCGACCCACCTATAATGTCGGAATCTACTTTCATAAATGAGTGCAAACAATGAAAGGATTATGTAATTTTTTGCGCAAAAAAGTACAGTTTATCTAAATCCACATTTAAACGATCATAGAAATGATAAAGAATATGAGCTCGTTTTTTGCATGATAATAGTTGATCGATTCTGACATAATTAAATTGTGTCTTAGTCATAATAAGGCATAATGGCATTTGACATATGTTAATAGTTTATTTATGTTTCAATCACACAATTTTAATCACATCATGATTCCATGAACCTATGGCTAGTCTCTCAAATCCATTCACTTGAAATATATTAGTGTTCAGTCATTTGTTCTTTTCTCAAGACCAAATTCTTACAGATCCTAGTACCAGACGTGAGAGGGCTAGATTTAGTATGGTCCATTTACTGAGTGGGCTGATCCATTAAGAAGTGCCCAGGCCTCCTATCAAAGGCCGGTGGGTCCTTCTGGCCCATGTGAATATGTTTCCGCAGATGACTTTTAAATCCGAGACGGACATCGACGTCCTATGGATGTGGGGGTGACTTCCCTCCGAAGAAATTCTATACTTTGTATGCATTGAAAATTTTGAGGACAGAATTTTTTATAGGAGAGAAGATGTAATAGCCGGTATTTTTATAAACAGAAATAATAATAATAATTAAAGGGATAGATAGAGTGTAATATAGTTATTTGAAGTTCATTAACTTAGTCTCATAGGTAGTTTAGCTCATTAAATTGAAGAGATTTTCTGAGTTCGGATACTTAGGATAGTAGGCCAATATTTTAATGATAAATTTTAGTATATAATTCATAGTTGGGTGTGATTGGTACCACTGGAAAGAGTCCAAAGAGATAAAATTTTGTAGAAGATTATTTTTGCAGATTCATTCGTTTAGTAGGTTAAAAATTGAATATTCAATTAAGGAACATAGAATTGCGAGAGAGGAATCTGATTTGGAGTAGGATTCTTTCTAATTTGTGGAATGACAACTTAATCTGATCTAAAGGAGGTTTGTAGAGGTTGTATAGAATTAGATTATGGTGTTTATTCTACATATAAGTGCTTAGAGGTGTGATTAAACCATAGGAGCCACTGCATTTCATGAAAGGTGGGTTTTTCGTGTGTTCTTGGTGATAGAGAGAGATTTGCTTTGTTCTTGATGGGTATTCACGTTTAATATTTTCTCTGCACTTCTAGGAGCTATGGAGGTCACGGGAGATGGTTCATGGAGCGTTCGAGTTCTTGGGGGGATTTCGTATTTGAGGAATAGGTAGGTGATGGTTTCTTAAAATATGGATAAAATTGTATTAATATGAAAAAATATATTTTAATTTCAAAAGTGGTCAAAAGAAAAAACTAATAACATGTTATTTACATTTGTGATCTAGAACGTACATTAGATGTTCGAATTCTTTATCAAAATTAGAATTTTTTATGCTCTGCTAAGAATCTCTATTGACGGCGATGTCATCTACGGTCTACATACTCTAAATGGTAATCGGGACTACCATGCTTCTGAATGGCAGTCATGCTAGCCGTCTGGCTATTGAATAGTAGGAAAGTATGTCGTTTAGTTTGTTTTCCTGATTTTGTTAATTTTAAAAATCTGCACAAATTTTAAATGATCATATCTCGGTTATCTGTAATTCAAATGATCAAATGACTCAAGATTTAAACTCACTATTTGAACTTTAAAAGCACTCATTTGATCTCTGAATTTAGTAACAATTTGCAAGTACTTTATTTACAGTCTAACTATGATAGTTGATTAGTTTGGTAAATTTTTGAATATGTTTACTAATATTCACCCTATTTAATGTATTTTCAGTCTTGAAAATAGATTTTGGTATGTAAAAAATATAATTTATTCGAAAATTCTCAAAAATATTTTTCATATATATATAACGTATGTGATAGCGATGATCGTTGCATTCAACACCGTTCACTCAATCTTAATTAGCCGCACTCGAAAGAAAATGATGAATAACTACTTGGGAGTCCGGGTCGATCCACAGAGATATTTTAACTGATTTAGATGTAATATAAAGCTTTGAGATGAAAATGGATGACAAATTTGATTTTTGTTGAATTTTGGACTTAACTAATAAATCTATCTAGTGCAATCTAAAAATTTGGACGAATGGAAAACTAGTCTACTGATGTAATTGCGAAAACTCATCCCACAGAACTCTGAATTGGATGAAACCATTTGGAACAATTAAAGGGATAAGCTAGCTAAAAAACAAGACTAGTTTTGACTCAATTTAAAGAACCTTTGACACATAATATGCCGCACGTAATAGACACTACACGAAACTGGATCTACAGAACTAAATTAACTTAAACTAATTAATGCACTAATCAAACTACAACGAAATTGAACCAAACTACTTTTGAATGAAAGTAAACTTGAAGAAGAAGAGATTAGAAGAAATAAATGACCTTTTACATGTAGATTTAAGTATTAAACAATTTATGCAAGGTACCGTACTTCTGAATACACAAATTGAACTGCAATAACAAAAGAAAAAACTAAATAAATCTAATTGTAAGTGGCATGGGAAGCAAAGCCACTGAGTTTCCACGGTCCCAAGTAGGTGAAAAAGATCCAGCAATGAAGGTGTCCACGGCTACTTCGTGGAGGAGGTGTGGTGGCATTCGAATCACTAGTTGGTGCAGCAAGTTGCAGAAGAAGAGATGGAGAAAGGAGAGAGCGAGAGGGGGATGAGTGAATAAGAGAGAGAAGGTGGGTTACTGTAGGACGGTACTGTAACTACAATACCCGTACTACAGTAAGAGAGAAGGGAGAGAGAATAATCAGAAGGGAGAAGAACGGTTTGGTTCCCCAAAGAGAGAGGGTTTTAAAAAGGAGGGAGGAGAGAGAGAAAAGAAAAGAGAGAGAGAGAAGGAAAAGATAAAAGATGGCCGACAGCTACTCCTTGTGGCTTTATTAGAGAAAAAGTTAGGGCATCTTTCTTATTGATTTTCTTACCCAAAATGTCCTTACATTTATCTCGTGCACATAAATAAACGTTATTGTTGGTATTTGCACCCGGGTCACTCCAACGGGCACCAAGTGGTCTGACCAACTGCGCCACATGTTCTTTATATCCTATTCACACAAAATAAATTCAAATTAAATTTCTATGGTGAAAATAATAACAATTATGTTCAAATAAAATCATTATATCCCAACTTTGCCGAAAACCCACAAATGTGCTACACTCAGTTTTTCACACGAAATGACGATGTTTTTAACTCGAAATTTAACAAATTGATATAATTGGAAAGAGTACAAAATTATTTATCATCACATGTAGTTTTGCACATAAAATCATGAGTGTAATGCATAATTTCACTTATTAATGCTCAATAATGCGTAATTATCACACCCCTCAACTTAATCATTGCTAGGCCTTTAGGAATGCAAATTATGAAAAATTAGGACTATAATGATCTTTAGAAAGTCACGCTTCATTTAAAACTTATTTATCAGAAATAATCATATGGTAGTCATTTAGTTAAGCTAAAGTTCTCATTTTCCTCACTACAGTTGGGGTCCCGTGAGGTGATTATGCATAAAAATTGGCATTGCTTAGAGTTCATTTCCATCCTTTCTAGTATATTATCGCCTTAGCTGACCTTCGGGGTAGAACTACCTAGAGGAGAAAAGAGAAAAAGAAGTCTCCTGATCAGTTGGTATGGATCGCTTTTTAGCTCTCGTCCTAACTCGACACTTTTTAGAACTTAGTCTTACTTTGATATGAGGGACTTTTAAATTAGTGCGGATTTTTCATTTAATTGCACTTTTTGCCTTTGAGTGTGCATATTTTTGCCACTCTCTTTAATTTGCCTGAGGAGAGGTGCATATTTTTTGCCACTTGCCTTCCTTTAGCTCTTTCAAAGCATTTTTGCTATTTGTCATGCGATTTACATGCTTATAACTGTCCCTTTTTGCTGACCGCCTCCTTAGGGTGTTGAGTAGGTTGGTCCCATATTCGAATCCTGACCTTCCTTTCATTCATCCCACAGATAAAAAAATGAATAGGCAGTCCCACCCTTTAAATTAACTCCAACAATTCTATACTTTCAAGGTCATCCACTCACCCTAAGTTGCCGTGTGTGTGTAAAAATCATCTCTCTCGTGGCTCCTTATGGAGTGGGGATTCTTTGTCTAACTGACTAATACAAAATTGATTTGTTTAGGAATCCCTTAATAAAGCATGATTTTATGAAAGCATAAGTGGGGTGTGAAAAATAATTTTTAAAAACTTTTGAGCATTTTTATCTGTGAAAAACACGAGTTTTTTTTTAAAGATTTTACAATTATGTGCAATAGTTGCTTCCTCCAACTTAAATGACATTGTCATCAATGGCATAACAAATATGAAAGAATTATAGTAAAAAAGAGTCAGGAAAGGAGAGATACAACCTAGGGTGTCAAAGATTTTCATCTATTTTACACCCAAACCAACTGCCATCCGAATTATTAAACCTATAAAGAAAATAAAAAAGCTAAGTAAATGAACCTAAGAACATTGAGTTGCCTCCCAATAAGTGCTAAGTTTAACGTTTTCAACCAAACGTAATGTACATATTATCTAATGCCTATTGGCACAAATTTCAGTGTATGCATTTTAAAGTTTGTTGGTTGGAATGGGCCAAGCATTGCATATAGTTAATTAGTCAGGGCATTATTAATGAGGCTCCTGATAAAAAAAATTGTCAACATGGTCAATGAGAGATTTTTTCTAATGAATTCATGGGCCCTGTCAACAATGTACCCCTTTTCCTTTCCTTGATTAAACCGAAGGACTTGATCCCCAACAAAAAGATTATAAGTTCCCAGAATGATGGAGCATTGATTCAATGTTAGGGGTGATTCGGTGTCAAGGATGAGGAAATCAATAGGCACATGGCTCCTATCCACCTGAATGAGAGTGTCTTTGATCATGCTACATGGCTGCTTGAGGAATTGATTAGTTAATTGCAAAGCACCCAACGTGGGCTTTAATTCTCTGATTCCAAATTTCATAAATACATCAATTGTGAGAATGTTCACTCCAGCTCCAAGTCTCAATAGACCCCGATGATGAATGATGTCTCCAATGTCACAAGAATTGAGTAGGGCAACGCACTTAATTTCTATGATAAATAGGGTGTTGATGTGGATGTGGCCCAATAATTCCATCATCTCCTTAATTCGGGCCAGCTTCTGCAGGCTAGTGGGCTTAGATTCTCTGACACTCGAGGGGGGAATTATGGGTAGGTACATGTTCGGGTCCTCACCAGACTCTTTCTCGTCTCTGTCATCTCCCCCCAACTTATCTTCAATAGGTTCTACCTGATTATTATCTAGGTCTATAGCTTGAGTTTTCTCTTGATGCAATTCCTCAAGATTATCTACTTCCTGATCCATTGGGAAGAAGAAATGTTCAAGATCCAGACTAGCATGTGTATTTAATTTCTCTGTGGCAAATAGAAAATATTCAAAGTCTAGATGGATATCTAAACAATCACTCACTTTCTCTTCCTTCTTTTGATCATTTAAGCTCTCCTTTGAACTGATAGGTGTGAGCACTCAAATAGTGATGTGTGATTATCATGAAAATTTTGTTGATTAAATGACAAATAAACCTATTAAAACTATGTGATCACCAGAGACTTTTGACTAAAAAGTTTCAACAGAAAAAGATTGATCGCTTACCTGTTTTGGACATGAGAGATGTTGAAGTTCTTGATTCACCTCCTTCAGCCAGCTAAAGAAAAAGAGTCCTTCTAACTTTGTTCTTGCTTTGAATGTTTATTGGACTTTGAGGATCGTCTAGATTTCCTTTCCTTGTTGATTCCTTCATTTTGATCTTTTTTTATACCTTGCAAAAAGTAGAAAGAAAGAAAGAGGAAAAAAACAATAAGAATTCAAATAGTGGTAGTATCTATCCCAATAATGATTTCAATCATGCAACTTAAACAAATGAACTCACTTGTTTGTGGTCTTTGAAACCCCTTAACATATAGATTGGAAAATAGTGCTAGTGAGTGTGTGTTGCATGGAGTGATGTGATGAGTAGAAAGTCTTGGTTCTTGAGTGGATAAATAAATGATGAAGAAAAGACAAAGCTTGCTTCAAGACTCCTAGAAGTAGTAGCAGCCCCTCGATCCTTCAGCATTTGGATGTCGTCACTCTCAAAGATTTCCACTCTTTCTTTAATTATCACTCAAAATTATCACTCTAATCATTAAATTTTTAATGGCCAAGGGCTTGGATATTTATAGACTTAAGTTCACGCATCCGCGGTTACTTACAGATTAACATGAAGGAATTTGAAGCCAATCCAACCAAGAAATAGATAAATACAGCTTAATTCATCATTATCTATAGTTAACTAAAACGCGTCGCCCATGGAAGACATATTTTAGCTTAATTAAGATAAAGATAAACATCGGGAAGAAGAAACAGAAACACATTAGGAAACCTAAATGGCGTCGTGCTTGGAAGACGTCTTTTAGTTCAATAATAAATTAATTAAAAATTAGATTAAAAATCAAAATAAGAATAAACCCTAAATGGCGTCTTCACATATCGACATCTTTTAGAATTTCTCATATTTGATTAAAAATCTGAGTTAAAATGAATTTCTTTAATAAACTTAAATTATGTATGTCTGACCCGATGTCATTTAGACAATTAATCCAGAAAAATAATAAAAATTAACCAATGATTACATATCAGACCATTTTGAGGCATTATTATATGACATGAAATTTACTCAAAATGATGTCAAAATTAGCGTGTCTACAGCTGCCTCACCTTGGCATCGTCTTTGCTAGGGAGTGAAACGAAATGAAATGTACTGAAAAGGTGATGCCAAGATGTGATGAGACACGCTCTCAACATCACATGATTAGAATTTTTCTCAAAATAATCAATGAAGATAATTCAATAATATCGATGGAATCAATCCTGTCTGGATGAGATAGACAAGAAAATAAAATAAGGTCGATCAACCTCCACGAATTGGGAAGTACCCTAGGTCACAAATCCTGCAGGTTTCATCATGGGGAGCGATTGCCAGCCAATGTGGACGTGCTGCAACCATGATGGATCTTAAAAGAAAATAAGAATATTTGAGATAAAGAGTCTAAGAAAGGATAGAATTTCAAGGATATCTTTAAGCGAACCTCAAAGATAATCAGGATACTCAATTTAAAATGAAATATTTCATATCATGTTAGAATTATTTGATCAGTGGTTTGAAACTTAATCAAGAATCAATTCTTATTACAGTTATATCAAAGTCCTACATGATGCATGCTGGGCTAAAAGAAAAATATAAAATCAAATAAAATATAAAATAATCAAGGATAATATTGTTAAATTGTCATTAATGAGTCAATATACCAATTCTTACAATTCAGTGCTAAGCCGAAGCTCGTTTATCCACGCACTATTTTACAAAAGCGGAACCATCATCCTCATTAATTAACAATCCAACGGCCTATCCGTACGATTAAGAATTCTCTGGAATTATTATTGTTTTGGTTGAAGGGGAACTCAAATTCCGGTTTCATCAAAATCACAAGGTCCTTGATATAGTCTAATAAATATTTAACATATAGTAATGATGATAATGCAAATCAATTACATAAACGAATACAAGGGATAGAGATAACCGTCTTTTTAGCCACGGTCGGAACTCATAAACTCCCACAATGGGATCTTCTTGAATTTTTCAACTTTGCAATTATTTCTTTGAATTTTCTGCACTAAAAAATCATCAGTGACTTCAAGCAAGCTTTTAATTAGGCATTAAAATATGGATAAACATTAAGTCGTAGAAATAGGTTCTGGCTGTGTTCAATCCGGATTCTAACTCTCTCCTTCCCCAATCCAGAAAAGCCTCTTCAACTTCGCAAATCTCTCTATATAAGGTTCCTTAACTTGTATCAACGTAAATCCAACCCTAATCTAGAGATTGAAACAAGGAATTCTCTCCAAAGTTCAAGAACAATCAAGGTTTTCAAGGTTTCAAGGAGAAAAAAGCTCAAGAACAAGATGGATTCTTCAAACAAGAGGATGAAGAAGATGCTAGAGAAGCTCTCCGATGTGAAAGATCATCTTAGTGGGAGAGATCCTAACTTCCAAGTAAGTTAAATCCTTTCTTCCTTTCAATTCTTCTTCTTCAATTCCTTTTTTCTTCATGTTCTTCAAGTTCTTCATAGAATTATAGCAACTCTTTCTTTTTATTCTTCTAGGCATATCCAAAAAAATTCACATCCCTTCCTTGGATTCATAAGCTTGCAAAAAGTATTACTATTTCCATGCAAGCTTTTGTTTCTAAGTGGAATATCCAAGGTCTAGTAGTCCATACAAAGCACTACAAGAGTTCAAACGTGGACTGGACGGCTATGGGTGCTTTGATTGAATTGTGGCATCCTCAAACCTATACTTTTCTCTTTCCTGAATTTGAATCCACTATCCTTCTTGAAGAGGCTGAACTCCTATTGGGCCTTCCTAAAATCAAGTTGAACAACAATGAATTGATACTGAATAAGATGGCTTTAATGAAGAAAAAGATCACAGGTCAACAATTGTTGATGAAGATCATGAAGGATCCAAAAGAAGTTAAAGGATGCCTCACTAAGAAAGGAATTAACCTTGCAAAGCTAGCAGAGTGGACTTTGTACGAGATTGAAGATCTTAGAGAGGATGACACTGAGAATGTAATGAAGGCGTTCACCACGTGTCTAGCTTGAATATCACACTAGAAATTCTGCAAGACTGTCTCAAATATATCAGAATAGTCTTATCTTTCATATTTCCAATATTGTGAAATTCAATGAATTGATGATCAATCGAGTGCCCAATGCCATCATATGGGTTCGAGGACAATGCCATCATATGGGTTCGACTCTTCACCACTTGCTCTCGTAGGAAAACCAATTCGAGTACGCCGTACAACAGGTGCAAAACTTAAACTACTTGGGGCAACTGAGTTTGTTCTATACAATTCTCATCGATGTTATACTCAACTCAGCCTGCCTCGCTATGAACTTCCTGAGCTTTCCCATACATCTCCGATCAAGAAGCGTGCCTTGGAATCTGATGAAGATTTTGAAGCGACTGAACTTATAGTTACATTATGGAATATTAGCTTCAATCATTGTGTAAAATCCTCTCAACAAACAAATAGAGGATTATCATATCCATATTTAATGGGACTTCAGGAAATTCGTCCTTGAAGATTCTTTTTATCTTTCTTTTTGATGTAAAGATTTTATTTCAATAAAGAATCGTTCCTTTATACCTTGAAATTCATCTTTAATCTTATGTAGTTTATCCAAGATTTTTCCTTAAGTAAAACCATGATTTTCCTTTAAATAACGTCGTCCAATCAAGACGCCTTTCAATCATAATTAATTTCCAAAATTCAAAGATTAATTCCTTAAAAATCCAAATTATGCCTGAAACGGGTCCATCCTTGTAGACGCCTTTCATCTAAAAATCATTTTCCAAAAATCAGAGATTAATCCTTAAAATCGCATTTATGCATAAACTGCGTCTTTACGGGTAGACGCCTTTCAATTCTCTCTCTTACTTTTCCATAGAATTCTGCCATTTATTCTGTGATTAATTTACTGAAACGCGTCGTATATAGTAGACACGTTTAATCATCATGACTTGTACGATTCTGACCAGAATTGGCGGTTTAACCTGAAACGCGTCTTCCTGTGTGGACGCCTTTTAAGAATTTCAAAATTTCTTCTTTGCCGCCTCAGTTTAAGTGCATTGAATGGCGTCGCTGTCCGTCGACGCATTTCAACCTCTCCAAACAGAAGTTGCGCGAGCCCCCTTTCTTCCTTATTCTCTCAAGCTCTCTTCTCTCTCTTGCTTTCTTCTCCCTCTTCGACGACGACCACCGCCTCCAGCGTTCTTCTGGCGATCTTTTGACCGCCAGTCATCTTCAAGCTCTCTCTTCCTCTCTGAGCCCTCCTCTTTCTAGCTCTCTCTCCCGAGCTCTCCCTTCTTTACCCGAACTCTTCTTTTCCTCTCAAAACCATGGAACGTGGGGGATCTAGCAAGCCCAAGGCGGTGGTGAAACGTCGGCAAACCGCCTCCCTTTTGGTGGTGCCGGTGGAAGAAGTCCACGAAGAAGAGCTGGTCGATCTTGCGGCGGTGGTGGCATTCTTAGAGGAAGGGGAGGCTCCCTCGGCAGCCGTGGCCGAAGAAGAAGGAGGGGAGAGCGACCTCCACCTGGTAAGCTTCATATGGATTGAATGGGATGAGGAAAAGAGGGAGAAAGATGCTCTTTGGAAGAGCCCGCAATCGAGTTTGAATGGCGTCTAGACCAGGTGACCCCTTTCAAATGGCGTCACCTTGGTCCGACGCCATTCAAAGCGAATTTCAATTTTTTATTAGAGTTGAAAATGGGTTTAAATGGCATCAAGGTATGTGGACGCGTTTCAATGGGCGTCCATGTTGCTCGATGCCTTTCAGTTAGAATATATATATATATATATATATACACATATATATATATATACATACATATATATATATATATATACACACATATATATATATATACATACATATATATATATATATACACATATATATATATATATATATACATATATATATATATATTATTTTATTTTTTTTCTTTTCTATGTCCATTAACTGATGAATTTTTCTTGAATTTTTTGCAGGGGACAATGAGGGCCCGCATATCATGGGACCTAGTCGTAGGTGCTTACAGAGGACTCCCAGACTTTCAGAAGGCGCGCCTGCACCAGATGGGGTTTGCGGAGATTCTGGAGATCGAGCCCTTCTGGCTCGACTTGGTACTCCTGCATGTGCTGCGGGAGAGATGGCATGTGGAAAGCAAGGCTTTCCTAATGCCCTGGGGACATATAGTCCCCAGCTTAGAGGATGTCGCCAGAATCACCGGCCTGAGGGTAGAGGGTCGGGCTGTAAGCGGGGTGACTTACCCCGACTACCGTGGGTTAGCTGAGGCCCTACTAGGTATAGAGGTGTCCAGTCTAGATAGGGAGTCCAGGACAGTCCCTAGGGTTGAGGTAGAGGTAGCCCTAGGATTAGTGGAGCCCCGACATTGGTCTGACAAACCCGGGAGGAGTTTAGGGATAGACTAGCTAGATCTTCCTCTGCTGCCTATTGTAGAGATCCTAGCCAGGTAGAAGAGGTAGATAGACAGTTGAGAGTTTTTCTAGTTTTCTTTTTTGGTCGGTTGCTCTTCGGCACAAAGGGCGACCACATCCACTGTAGGTTTCTATATTTACTAGATGACTTAGATAGCTTGCACGAGTATGCCTGGGGTGCAACTGGCCCACCTCTTTGCCGATCTCTCCGCGGTCACGCCGGACCGTGAGAAAACTGTCAGCGGCTTCTTGCCGTTTCTCCAGGTATTAAGTCATTTTAATTTTGTTTTATGCTATGAAATGATATGATATGATGCTTTCTAACCTATATGTTCATGTGTGCAGGTTTGGAGCTACCACTACTTCTTGCTCGGCCGAACGTGGATAGTGAGACCGGGCGCCGTTCCGTTGGCTCGCCGCTGGCAACCAGTTGTGGACACCGCCCCACAGCATCATCAACTGACGGCCCTTCGCCGTCAGTTCCTCGATTACCCGGAGCTCCTGGTAAGTTGTTAAATGTTTATTATTTAAATTAAATGTTTCATTAATTAAATGAAATTTATTTATGTATGAATGCATCTAACTTATATGTATGCAGGTGATCTGGCGCCTATATCTGGGCATGGGCAAGGAGGGCCAGCCGTGGGTGACGACTGGCCGGAGGAGGTTCGGGAGGCAGATGTGGCTGCACTACCTCAACGAGATCGAGCCCCTCTGCCTTCAGCTGGTGATGAGGATGCTGGGCCTCCACCAAGAATGGGTGGATGAGGAGGTCCCGAAGGGAGTCGGGAGGAGTATGAGGGGGAAACAAGCCTTCACAGATTGGCGAACGAAATTCCCGGAGCTGTATGAAGACTGGCATCGCCGGGGTGTCCGAGTCGAGTCACAAGCAGAGACTAGCACAGCCTACCTCCAACAGTACCGGACACATTACGCCGATCAGCTGCGGCTCCTCCGTCCACTCGATGTAAGTATGATTCATGCTTCTTTCATTTTATTATTATCTTAATTTATATTTGTGAATGAATGTATGTATGACGTGTAGGATGCACGAGATGCAATGATCATCGACCTCCGGGCCCGCCTACATGATGCTGAAGCCCAGTTGGAACAGGTCTAAAATGAGCTTTTTGACCTGGTATGTATGCATGACATGTATGAATATTTTAATTATTTACTTTGTTTTGACGATTAGCCACTGACAGTCATTCTTTTGGTGCACCGAGCCGTCTACACCCAGGCGTCTCCTCCTCCCTTCTTTTCTGGCGCCTAGTTCTCTGCCCCGCCTGCTTACGAGGCTGCTCTTGCTGACCTCCAGAGTCAGCTCGCCTCTGCCATCCACTGAGCTTCTCTCACGGAAGAGGATTGGGCTGCTCGAGTAAGTTCTAACGTTTTACCTCCATCATTGAATTTGATTTTGATTGCTTGGTTATCTTGAACTGACAATATCTTCCCTGGAAGGTTGCTGAGCTTCAGGAAGCCCTTTAGAGGGTTGAGGTCGACGCAGCTCGGGTCCGTGAGCTTGAGGAGCAGGTGGCCCGTCTCTCCACCGGGGATCTTGCACGACTCCAGGTTCGCCTGGAGATCCTGACTGAGGAGAGGGATCGTGACCGCCTTCAGCTGGAGAGTCTTCAGAGTCGCCTCTCCGTTGCAGAGTATGAGTGCTGGATGGTGGAGGAGAGATATCAGTGAGCCCGCCAGCGGGCTATCGATCGTGGTCATGTGAGCGCTTTCATGGCCAGCATCGCCATATTGTCCGGCCAGGCAGGGCCGAGTGCGATGGGACCACCTCCACGTCCGACTCGTGGGCCAGAGGGACCTGATGAGGCGCAGAGCCAGTATGAGGGGGCTGGAGAGAGTCAGCCTTGACGGCTGTTTATGTATTTTTCCTTTTCTTGTGTGAGTCTTGTACAAAACACTTTTTGGTATATATATGAAACTTTCGCCTTCAACTTTTGTGCCTTGTATCTTTAAGCTTGTGCCCATTACATGACTTAGCAAACACGTTAAGTATCTGTTTAAGCTTAGCCCCTTGCCCGGTTAAGTAATCGGCTACTTGATCCTATCCTTGGTAGAAGGGTCAAGGGGCGTAGCCTTTATTAACAAAGATAATAATAATTGGACTGAAGGAAATAACGGAGTAAGATGCAACAAACAAGCATGCAGATGCTCACTGAAAATAAAGGAATGAAGCACACTAAATGGTACAAGCATATGCTAATTGAAATATTTTTTTTGATTTTTGAAATAGTCATTTTGTTTGGGTTTTGGAACCTATAAACTTTTTTTTTGGATTTTGACATATCTATCTTTTTTTTTGGATTTTCGAAATATCTATTTTTTTTGGATTTTGAGATATGTATTTTTTTTGGATTTTGAAATATATATTTTTTTAGATTTTGAGATATGTACTTTTTTTGGATTTTGAAATATGTATTTTTTTCGATTTTGGGAATAATGTGCAAACTAAAAAAACAGTATGGTACTCAGATCAAAAGAACATATTCATTTATTAACTTAATTCTCAAATTGTTCTTCAATAATCTAACTTAGACTCATCGTGCTTGAACTTGTGTTTTCATTCGTGATCCCATTCGATGGTCTGACCCTTAGTCAATCTAGGCCGTTCCTTAAACTTGGAGTACGCCTCTTCAGAAAGAAATGAAGAATTTGTTTAGAAAACCCACAAGAAGGTTTCAGAGACCTAAAAAGATGTCCCTTTCTCACCCTAATATCTGTTGGGGTTTGGTCACTCTCTTTCCGGGGTATTTATCGACCTTGCGTTTCCTTTTATTTCACTTCATGGCCTTGATGTAACGTTTGTAGTGTAATGGCCTTTTGATTTGATATTTGGCTTTTGCTTTTTGCTTTTTCTTTTTTTGTTTTCTTGGGACGGATCTCCCCCCTTTTTTTTATGACGGCCTCCTACTATGATGGCGGATATTCTTGGTAGTCTATACTAAGCCTCGTTCCGATGTCGTGGGCTGAGCGTAAAAACATAAGTTCTGTTTGAAAAGAATGATTTGCACTTTACACCCTTAGTCAAGCTTTCTGTATTCCTTCGGACTTCTCATCTTCTGTTACTCATGAATCAAACGTGTCAGTATATGTAATAATGTGTTTAAATTAAATTATCTCGACTGATAAGGGAATTTGAGTTTCCAAATTTTATGATTCCACTGGTCTTTGCACCATACTGATCGACTCTTAAACCTAAGGGTAATATTTCTTAAGATACAGACCATTCCAGGGGTGAGTTAACTCTTGCCCTTCTGCATTAACTAGACGGTAAGCGTTACCAGAAAAAGCATGCGATATGACATAAGGTCCTTCCCAAGGGTTGGAGCTTAGAACGCGGACTACTAGGTTTTACAAACATTCTTTTGACGACCATTTCACCGACTTTGAACTTACGTTCAATGACTTTCTTTTGATAAAAACGTCCTAATATTTTTTGATATACTCTTGCATGATTAGCAGCTGACCTTCTTTTCTCGTCTAAGAATTCCAATTGAGTAAGGAGTGCTGAGCGGTGCTCATCAATGGAGAATTCCTTATTCAATTGTACTCTTAATGACGGTACGAGGATCTCATATGGAACTACCACCTCCATTCCAAATGTTAAGGAATAAGGAGTCTGCCCAGTGGGCATGCAGATTGAAGTTTGGTATGCCCATAGAGCCTCAATCAATTTTTCTGGCCAATCTATGAATTTATTAGACTTGCACGTCTTTTTGATGATTTTTATCAAAGTCTTGTTAGTTGCCATTGCTTGGCCATTGCTTTGCGGATAATATGGAGACGAATGATGCAATGCAATTTTGTACCTATTGCAGAAGTCCTTCAGCTCTTGTGACACGAACTGCGGTCCATTGTCGGTGACGATGGTACTTAGAATTCCGAATCTTGTGATGATGTTCTTCATGATAAACTTGCAGACGGTTGATGCTTTGACTTCTGTGTATGCTTCGGCTTCCGCCCACCTGGTGAAGTATTCCGTTGCCGTGAGAATGAAGGACTTCTACTTAATGCTGGAATCAGGATTGACAAGAGGTCCATTGACATCGAAAGCCCACATGGAGAAAGGCCATGGGGAGGAAACAAGATGGAGTGAAGATGCAGGAGAATGGATCTTGTCGGCGTGAAGTTGACACTTGGCACACCTACAGACATATCCTACACAATCTTCTTCCATAGTTGGCCAATAGAATCCTTGTCTAAGGATCTTCTTTGCTACCATTTGTCCATTAACATGGCCACCAAAAATTCCAATATGAGCTCCTTCTATGATCTTCCAAAGCTCATCTTCGTCTAAACATCTCAAGAAAACTCCATCAAAACATCTTTTATATAGTGCTCCCCCAACTAGGGTGTACCTTTGAGCAACTTTCCTGATAGTCCTTTTCTCTTCAGCTGTGACTTCTTTAGGATATGATTGATCTTCACAATATTTGGCAATTTCATAATACCATGGTTTCTCTTCGTCATTCATCTCTTCTTGTAATTCCAATAACATTATCTCTTGCCTTTCCACAATATCTCCATCTCTGACTTTCTTCAGCAGCTTCTCCTTAGTCCTAAGGAATGAAGGGTCTTTCACGGTGGGTGAAAGACGCCTATGAACAATGATCGACTCGAATTGTCTGCTGATTGAAAAATCGAGGGATGATGCAAGGGAAGCTAGAGCGTTAGCTAAGATGTTCTGATTCCAAGGAACATAGATGAAGATCAATTTAGTGAAAAGCTTAGTATAAGCAAAAGTAAGTTCTTGATAAGGCTTGAGCTTGGGATCAAGAGTTCGATATTTGGTTAGCACCTGGCGGAGAATTAATTGGCTATCACCCACAATTCTGAGTTTGGTGGCACCATGGAGATGAGCAGCCTCGAGGTCAGCAAGGAGTGCCTCGTATTCGGCTATATTGTTAGTGACTGGAAAGTCAAGCTGAAAGGCTTGTGGAATGGTGACACCTTCACGTGACAACAGAACAATGCCGATACCCTTTCCGTGGGAATTCAGAGCTTCGTCAAAATGCAAAGTCCATATGTCATCTTTGATTCTGTCTATGGATATCAGTTCCTCGTTCAGAAACTCCGATCGGGCTGGATCAAAACGAGGAAGGGGATGGTGAGCAAGATGTTCTGCGATGGCATAGCCCTTTATCGCTTTCTGTTGAATGTAAGTGATATTAAATTGGGATAGAAATCTCTGCCATCATACTAACCTATCAGTAAGGAAAGATTTCTCAAGAAGAAACTTGATCGGATTCATCCTAGCAATGAGATGAACTTCATGGGCTAGAAAGTAATGCTTCAATTTCTGAACCACCCATACAAGTACTGTACATGTTTTCTCCATCGCTGTGTATCTTTGTTCAGTGGGGTTGAGAAGTTTAGAGAGATAGTAGGCTGCCCTCTCCTTTCCTGCTTCATCCTCTTGTGCTAGGACAGCCCCCACCGCATCATCCGGGACATAAATGTATAGAATCAAAGGTTTCTCCGGAGATGGTGGTCTTAAAACAGGAGGACTTGCCAAATAATTTTTTAATCCATTAAATGCCTCCTGACACTTATCGTCCCAATCGAATTTGACTCATGGCGTGGTAAGCTCGTAGAACGGCTTACACCTTTGTGAATGCTGAGAGACAAATCGGCGAATAAACTGCAACCTCCCGATTAATCCTCTCAACTCTTTCAAATTCTTGGGAGGTGGCATTTCTCTGATAGCTTTTGCCTTGTTGGGATCGATCTCAATTCCCCGTTTACTGACAATGAATCCAAGTAATTTCCCTGAGGATACCCCGAATACACATTTCTTAGGGTTCATCTTCAACTGATATTCTCTTGATCTTTCTAATACTCTTGCCAGAACTTTGGCATGCTCAGCCTTAGTCTTAGATTTCACTAACAAGTCATCCACATACACTTCTAGATCTATATGCGTCATGTCATGGAATATTGCCATCATAGCCCTTTGATAAGTGGCTCCAGCGTTCTTTAATCCAAAAGGCATCACGACATAGCAATATGTTCCCCAAGGTGTAGTGAATTGTTAGAATTGGGTGGCCTCAAATCCAATCATTGTATATTCTAGTTCAGATTATTAATAAAGGCAATCATTTCTTCATTTAATAGTTCTCGCAATTAACTATCGTAATGAAGGTCCATAGACAAATGTATGGGATATTGAATCATGATGAGATCATGATAGTGAGATCAATATCCTCAGTCAATTGTCTTAAACAGTTCTCGATCATAGGATATTTGAGATGGACATTAAATATCCGATAAGATCGATACAAGTTATGTCTGCTCATATGATGAGGGTGAATGATCTCACATTCACTCGTATGGTGACACTAAGACAAACAAGTGGGTGCTCATTAGAGAATGAGTTCACTGAACAGACCCAAATTAGAATTCCTAGATGGTAATTATACCTATTAGTCAACCAGGGAATTCAATCGTTGCAGTAGCACAGTTGGTCCTTTGACCTGAGTCACCAATGATACCTTGTTTGTGGACCATTGTATCTTAATTCTCTGACTCGTGGACTTTAACCATTAAGTCCACCATAATCGGTCTTTCAGATACAGTGGAAAGCTTGCGAAGGTAATTGAGTGAACAACAAGGGATCACTCACTCTTGGTATAAGACTGGAGAGAGAATGTCCTATGGATGTGTACACAGAAATCCCTGGCCAGGGTCAAATGAAAGAGATGTCTTTCTAGATATTAACTGTGTACTGGAATCCATCTGGATAATGCGATAGAGGGTTTGACTATAAAACCATACCCTTGCGTTATCGGGATATTGCATGAGTGAAGGATTATATCTATGCGGTATCGGCAGACGGAAAGGTTCAATTGAAGGGAACAGTATCCCTTATATCTTCTGGGATCATGAGGTAGTGTTTGGTGCTGTTCATGATCATAAGGCCAAGTGAATTAATCATCGGATGATAATTTACTTGTTTATTAAATTAATCATTTAACATATGATGTTTAAATGTTAATTAATAAATATTAAACTCAAGAAACAGTTCTAAGTTTAATGGACCTGCAACCGGACTGATATATGGGCCTAGAGGGTCACACACATAAGAATTCTCGTCAGACGGTGAGAGATGTTAGATTTCATGCTTATTTGGGTTTTTGTGAAAAGCTGCAGGATAAACATGAAGATTTAATGGAGAATTATCTAAGGCCAAACTCTTGGATAATCATGAGGATTAACTCTTGTATTTATCCTTATTTCTATATAAGGAGGGCCAAGGGGGAGTGGTAAAAAGTTGGTTGGACGAATTTTACTCCCCAGATTCTCTCTCTCCTCTCTCTCTCTCCTTCTTTCTCTTGGAGTGGATCTGTCTCTCTCCGCGCATGGTGGATTTGAGATCTGGTCGGAGCACTCAAGTCGAGGAGGAAATCGCATCTGCTGCGAGAACTCGTGTGGATACCTCTAGAGATCGTGCGCGTGCGCGATTACCGAGTCGGCATCATCTACGGGAGATTCGAAACCCCGCAAAGGTGAAGAACTGTTCTTCCCGCGTTAGTTTTAATGTCCGTTTTACAACTCCAGCAACCGATACAATGGAATCATTTTTATTTCTGCTGCGTTCTTGGGGATTCCTTACAGTGGTATCAGAGCCAGGTTCGCTGGTTCGGTTGTAAAACGGCACCGTTTTACGTGTTTTTCTCGTTATGCGTGAAGAACCCGTATTGTACGTGTTCTTATGTCTAATCCGATTAAAATTGACAGAATAGTGTTCATATGATGTTTACAATCAATTTGATTATTTTTCTGTAATTTTTCGGATTTTATTTGGGTTTTTCGGAGTTCTTCATGTGATGATGAACCGGGGTACTTCGGCGGCTTCGTACGTGCATCCCAAGCGTTGGGATGGCCGGCCGAATCTCTAGATCTCTTGGTGATAGTCACCACTTCGCATTGGGCATGAAGATCGGGGCCGGAGTAACCTTGGAGGTCCTCGAAATCGAGCCCAAAGTCGGATTTAAAACCTTGCAAAATCAGATTTTGGAGGGGTTTTGGGCTTCATTTTTCACCTCTCCGGAGGCCGCCGGCGGCCCTGCCGGCGCCGGGCACGACGCCGGCGTCGGGGGCATCGCCGGCCGGGGCCGCCGCCGCCGGGGGTGGCCGCCGGCGCCGCCCACAACGCCTCCATCGCCGCAGGCCTGCACAAAAATTAGGGTTGCAGGTTAGACAAAGGGGGCCGGTCGAATGGCGCTGGAGGGGCTGAACCACCCGGTCCCGACCCGGTCGGACCGGGCGGGGGCCGGGCGGCGCCCTGGCCTGACCAGGGTTCGACCTTGGCTGAGCCAGGGCTCGACCCTGGTGCAGCCAGGGTCCGGGTCCGGGCCATTTGGGCCCTAATGGGCTGGGCCCAAATTTTGGTTAATTAAAAATTGTTTTTAATTACTGTTTAGCCCCTTATAAATCCATTATTAGCCCATTTAAGCCCGTTTTAAAATTATTTTAAAACAAAAAAATTATAGAAATAATTAATAATTGTTATTAATTATTTTTTTGATTATTAACAGGTTATTAAATTGTTTAATAACTGTTATTCAATTAAATGGCTTTGTTATTAATAGGGTGTTAGTTAATTATTTAAAATTGTTTTAGATAATTAATTTCCTTGTTAAATTAATTAGTTTAAAATTGTTTTAAATTAATTTCATGCATAACTTGATTACACTTTGCCGTTCAAATTGTTTGAATTATTATTTAGATTAACTGAAGGGTTTAGTTATTTAATTGTCAATAATGTTTTGAATATTATTGATTATGCTGAAATAAATGTTATTTCGAAAACTAATTGGTATTATAATTTTATATTTATAAAATTTAATACCAAACAGCAATTATGTGATGATTGTGATGCATGTGATGTGTTTTATGGTGGGATGATCATAGACTTAGTATTTTCATGTGATGAATGATGTGAATGGATGCGATGCTTATTTCATTTGGTATTTTAAATAGGACCTGCGTGTCCTCCTCTCTCTTAATCCAAGTGTACTTTCTACCTTCCTATAAGATTGTACTCCCCTTGATAAGATCAAGGTTTCTAATTGTTTAAATGTACATTTGTGGACCTGCGAGTCCTGAATTTCATATTTAAATGTATCGGATTAAGCTAAGAGGACGGGATCTTCTGAAGACACCTCTGGAGGAAGGACTCGCATTAAATGGAACCAGTATTGCTGTTTTCACATTAGGATCCTATTATGGATCATCGTTTGGCTCCGATGATTCCAGAGTAGCTTTAATAGTCCATGATCATCCCCATTTAATTTTTCTGCACATATGTGATGTTTGCGGATCATGCTATCATATATATATATTTCTATTAAGTATATTGATACTTCAAATTGAAATACTATTGATAGCACGATTTTTTACAAATCAAAATCAAAACCCTCTTTTAAAACTTAAGTTGTAAACGTGAGATATTCAGAATAATCCACATAACCCACCATCATTATAGATCTTAGGATAATTCTTATCTAAAACGGATTTGTTGTGCTACCACAAGGTCCATTTGATTTAGAAATTAAACTAGATCTACGACATGTGATGTCATTAAGATGAATGGACAAATAGTGTAGTTTTGTTGTGCTACCACAAGGATTGCACTATGAATTCATGTCATCTAAGTAATGATGGATAAACTTAACTGAATCAAATTGATTTGTTGTGCTACCACAAGGTCATTCTGATTCAGGGGTTAAATCGATCGGATATTGCAAACGTTGCAACTGTCAAGAGTTGACTGCCTAAGAGACTTGATGTGATTTGTTGTGCTACCACAAGGTCACATGCATGTTGCCCGAAGGATTCTGATCCCCACTAGGAGATCACCGGAATCTCCCGTTCTGTATCTTAGAGGGTCATACAGATCGCCGAAAAATAGTGGGAGTATAAATCTAGATTAAAAGTCCTAAATCTGATTTTAAGAACTATCTGCTCATTTTATATATTTCCATGTAGGTCGCTATGTCGTCACCTAACCCCCTCCGTTGCATACTTGATGCAAACAAACTCACAGGGCCAAATTACATTAACTGGTTATGCAACCTGAAGATTGTCTTCAGGTGTGAAAAGCTAGCCTATGTCCTGGATCAACTAGATCCAGTGCAACCCGGTGATAATGCTAACGAAGATGAATTAATGATGTATGAAAATTGGAAGGAGGACTCTGTCAAAGTCCAGTGTTATATGCTCGGTTCAATGAATAATGAACTGCAGCGACATCATGATAACATGGAACCTAAGACCATTCTGAATCACCTACAAGAGTTGTTTGGTGAACAATCCAGAATAGAAAGATATGAGATATCTAAGAAATTGTTCAGGACCAGAATGAGCGAGGGCACATCTGTGCAAACTCATGTGCTCAAGATGATAGAGTGGATTGAGAGGCTTGATGTGCTGGGCTTTGTTATGAACAATGACCTAAGCATCGACTTAATCCTACAGTCCCTTCCAGATTCATTTTCACAATTCATTATCAACTTCAATATGAACAAAATTGAAGTTTCACTGGCTGAGCTGCTCAACATGTTGAAGACAGCAGAAGGCACTATCCAGAAAGATAAGCCAAATGTAATGCTTGTTGGTAAGACCAACAAGAAAAGAAAAGCTGGACAGACCTTTAAGAAAGGTAAGCCTAAGAAGCAAATGAAAAGCAAACCGGTGGTTTAAAAGGACAAAGCTAAAGTCAATGATAAAGGTCAGTGTTTCCACTGCCATAAAGAAGGTCATTGGAAGAGAAACTGCAAGATTTATCTTATAGAAAAAGCAAAGGAAAAGCTTGGTGAAGCTTCAGGTATTCTCATGATCGATCTTAACTTGTCTTATAGAGAAACAACATCTTGGGTATTAGATACTGGATGTGTTTCTCATATCTGCAATAACTTGCAGGTGTTAACAAGTAAAAGAAGATTAAACCGCGGAGATGTGGATCTGAGGCTCGGGAATGGAGCAAAAGTTGCTGCGTTAGCTGTGGGGACAGCAAGACTTCAGATGCCGTCAGGAGACTCTTTGGAACTGATAGATTGTTATTATGTTCCAACCATTATTAGGAATATCATATCTATTTCATGTTTAGATAGACAAGGATATTCTATGAAACTAGAGAATAAAGGTTGTTCAATTTATCAAGGAGACAAATTGTTTGCTTCCGGGTATTTATTGAATGGATTATATTTACTTGATATTTCATATGATGTTTATCTGGTAAATAATTCTCTTGAACGCTTAGATAAGGATGTGAATAAATCGTACCTATGGCATTGTAGGCTAGGTCATATAAATGAGAACAGGATCATAAGGTTGCAAAAGAATGGATATCTTGATCCATTTGATTATGAATCATTTGCAACCTGTGAAGCTTGTCTCATGGGAAAGATGACCAAAGCTCCATTATCAGGACATGGAGAAAGAGCTAAGGACTTATTGGAACTAATACATAGTGATGTATGTGGTCCAATGTCCACTTATGCTATGGGTGGTTACTCATACTTTGTTTCATTTACAGATGATTTCTCAAGATATGGCTACATATATTTAATGAAATATAAGTCAGAAGTCTTTGAGAAATTTAAAGAGTTTAAAAACGAAGTTGAGAACCAGACTGGAAAGAGTATTAAAACTCTTCGATCAGATCGAGGGGGTGAATACTTAAGTACAGAATTCACAGAATATCTTAAGGATAATGATATTTTGTCTCAGTGGACTCCTCCCTATATACCTCAGTTAAATGGTGTATCGGAAAGGAGAAATCGTACTCTATTAGATATGGTACGATCCATGATGAGTTATGCCAAACTTCCAATCTCTTTATGGGGATATGCACTGTTGACTGCTACATATCTGTTGAACAAAGTTCCCAGTAAGTCAGTACCTTCCACTCCATATGAGATATGGAAAGGAAAGAAACCAGACTTTAAGCATGTTAGAGTCTGGGGTTGTCCTGTACATGTCAAAAGACATGATCCAGACAAACTGGATTCCAGGACAGAGAAATGTAGATTTGTGGGATATCCAAAATAGAGTTTTGGATATTACTTCTATCAGCCCAGCGATCAAAGGGTGTTTGTCGCAAAAAGAGCTGTCTTCTTAGAGAAAGAATATCTTTCAGAAGAAGACAGTGGGAGTAAGATAGAACTGGAAGAAATTCTAGACTCACAAATCAACACTGGTTCATCTACTGAACCATTGACTCAAGAACTTGTTCAAGATGATACACAAAAGGTTCGCAAATCAGGTAGAGTGTCTAAGCAGCCTGAAACATATGTTGAACATATCGATGAAGGCAAACCAAAAGTGCACTTAAATGAGGATGATGATCCTCAAACCTACCTAGAAGCCATAAATAGTCATGAATCAGAAAAATGGCAAGAGGCAATGGATTCTGAAATTCAGTCCATGTATGCCAACCAAGTTTGGAACTTGGTTGATCTGCCAGAAGGTATGGTACCTATTGGCAGTAAATGGATCTTTAAAAGAAAGATCGGGGCAGATGGACAGATTGACACATACAAGGCAAGGCTGGTAGCAAAAGGATATCGTCAAAGGCAAGACATTGACTATGACGAAACATTTTCTCCAGTTGCCATGATTAAGTCCATCAGAATACTTCTTGCAATCGCTGCATTCTATGATTATGAAATATGGCAAATGGATGTGAAAACAGCATTCCTTAACGGGAACCTTCAAGAAGAGGTGTATATGATACAACCTAAAGGATTCACTTCCAAAGAGCATTCAAGCAAGGTATGCAAGCTGCAAAGATCCATCTATAGATTAAAGCAGGCATCCCGAACTTGAAACTTAAGATTTGATGAAGCAATCAAATCTTATGACTTCATTAAGAATGAAGATGAACCTTGTGTATACAAGAAGGCTAGTGGGAGCGCAGTTACCTTTTTAGTACTTTATGTTGATGACATTCTACTCATTGGGAATGATGTAGGAATGTTGTCATCAGTAAAGGCTTGGTTATCCAAAAACTTCTCCATGAAAGATTTGGGAGAAGCATCCTATATTCTGGGAATAAGGATCTATAGAGATAGGTCCAAAAGGATGCTTGGCTTGTCCCAATCTATGTACATAGATACCATAGTTAAAAGGTTTGGCATGGAAAATTCCAAGAGAGGCCTCGTTCCTATGAGGCATGGAATTTATCTCTCTAAAGAAATGTCTCCCAAGACACCTGAAGAGAGAGCATACATGGATAGAGTTCCTTATGCCTCGGCAATAGGATCCATCATGTATGCAATGTTATGTACTAGGCTTGATGTGGCACATCCACTAAGTATCACCAGTAGATATCAGGCTGATCCAGGTGAGGAACACTGGAAGGCGGTGAAATGTATCCTTAGATACTTGAGAAGGACTAAGGATCTATTTCTCGTTTATGGAGGAAACGACTTGGATGACAGCAAATCCATGTCTGGATTTGTGTTCATGTTAAATGGAGGTACAGTAAGTTGGAAGAGTTCCAAACAGGAAACAACTGCAGATTCGACGACCGAAGCAGAATACATTGCTGCAGCTGAAGCGGCCAAGGAGGCAGTTTGGATGAAGAAGTTCATCTCAGCGCTTGGAGTCGTTCCAAGCATTTCAGATCCTGTTCCATTATTGTGTGACAACAATGGGGCAATAGCTCAAGCGAAGGAGCCCAGATCACATCAGAAGTCAAAGCACATTCTGAGACGATTTCATCTGATTCGTGAGATCATCGTCCGAGGAGATATAGTAGTTGAGAAAGTCTCATCTGAAGATAATGTAGCAGATCCCTTGACTAAGCCATTGTCTCAAAACAATTTAGAACGTCACCTTAAGTCTATGGGACATAGACACATGGGTGATTGGCTATAGTCCAAGTGGGAGAATGTTAGAATTGGATGGCCTTAAAGCCAATCATTGTATATTCTAGTTCAGATTATTAATAAAGGCAATCATTTCTTCATTTAATAGTTCTCGCAATTAACTATCGTAATGAAGGTCCATAGACAAATGTATGGGATATTGAATCATTATGAGATCATGATAGTGAGATCAATATCCTCAGTCAATTGTTTTAAACAGTTCTCGATCATAGGATATTTGAGATGGACATTAAATATCCGATAAGATCGACACAAGTTATGTCTGCTCATATGATGAGGGTGAATGATCTCACATTCACTCGTGTGGTGACACTAAGACAAACAAGTGGGTGCTCATTAGAGAATGAGTTCACTGAACAGACCCAAATTAGAATTCTTGGATGGTAATTATACCTATTAGTCAACCAGGAAATTCAATCGTTGCAGTAGCACAGTTGGTCCTTTGACCTGAGTCACCAATGATACCTTGTTTGTGGACCATTGTATCTTGATTCTCTGACTCGTGGACTTTAACCATTAAGTCCACCATAATCAGTCTTTCAGATACAGTGGAAAGCTTGCGAAGGTAATTGAGTGAACAACAAGAGATCACTCACTCTTGGTATAAGACTGGAGAGAGAATGTCCTATGGATGTGTACACAGAAATCCCTGGCCAGGGTCAAATGAAAGAGATGTCTTTCTTGATATTAACTGTGTACTAGAATCCATCTGGATAATGCGATAGAGGGTTTGACTATAAAACCATACCCTTGCGTTATCGGGACATTGCATGAGTGAAGGATTATATCTGTGCGGTATCGGCAGACGGAAAGGTTCAATTGAAGGGAACAGTATCCCTTATATCTTCTGGGATCATGAGGTAGTGTTTGGTGCTGTTCATGATCAGAAGGCCAAGTGAATTAATCATCGGATGATAATTTACTTGTTTATTAAATTAATCATTTAACATATGATGTTTAAATGTTAATTAATAAATATTAAACTCAAGAAACAGTTCTAAGTTTAATGGGCCTGCAACCGGACTGATATATGGGCCTAGAGGGTCACACATATAAGAGTTCTCGTCAGACGGTGAGAGATGTTAAATTTCATGCTTATCTGGGTTTTTGTGAAAAGCTGCAGGATAAACATGAAGATTTAATGGAGAATTATCCAAGGCCAAACTCTTGGATAATCATGAGGATTAACTCTTGTGCTTATCCTTATTTCTATATAAGGAGGGCCAATGGGGAGTGGTAAAAAGTTGGTTGGACGAATTTTACTCCCCAGATTCTCTCTCTCCTCTCTCTCTCCTCTCTCTCTCTCTCCTTCTCTCTCTCTTGGAGTGGATCTGTCTCTCTCCGCGCATGGTGGATTTGAGATATGGTCGGAGCACTCAAGTCGAGGAGGAAATCGCGTCTGCTGCGGGAACTCGTGTGGATACCTCTAGAGATCGTGCGCGTGCGCGATTACCGAGTCGACATCATCCACGGGAGATTCGAAACCCCGCAAAGGTGAAGAACTGTTCTTACCGCGTTAGTTTTAATGTCCATTTTACAACCCCAGCAACCGATACAATGGAATCATTTTTATTTCCGCTGCGTTCTTGGCGATTCCTTACATGAATGATGTTTTCTCTTGATCTTCTTCTGCCAATTTGATTTGATTATATGCTGAGAATCCATCCATAAATGATAGTGTTTCATAGCCAGCTGTATTATCGATGAGTACATCAATGTGAGGCAGTGGAAAATCATCCTTAGGACATGCCCGGTTCAGATCTTGGAAGTCAATGCAGATTCTGATCTTCCCATCCTTCTTCATAACCGGGACTATATTGGTCACCCATTGCGGATAGAGGACAACTCTAATAAATTTGACTTTATACAGTTTATTGACCTCTTCCTTCATCTTCAAAGGTATTTGTGGGTGGAATCGCCTTAACTTCTGTTTAACCGGACTAGCTCCATCCTTTAATGTCAATCTGTGTTCCACTTGTGATGAGTCTAACCCCGACATATCCTCATAACTCTAGGCGAAAGTGTCCTTATAATCCTTAAGAACTTGGACCACTGCCTTCTCATCTATTTCAGAAAGATTTTTGCTGACGAGGACAACCTTAGGTTCGTCTTCAGTCCCTAGATTGATCTCTTTGCTGGGTTCTTCTACGGCAGCTGAGGGTTCATCGAATCTTTTTACTCCACTAGCATATGCCTCAGCCGCGGCCTCGTCATCTTCCTCATCTTCAACAATGGGGTCTTTTTCGTGTATCAATTCATACACCCCATATCCATCATTGACTAACTCATCATCTATACAATCTTCTGGCATCTGAATATGATTCTCTAATAGCTGAGGGATCATAGAGCAAGAAATGCATTTAACAGCTAGATCCTGGAGGTATCTATTTGGAATTTGTTTACCTTAGACTTCCTAGACTTCCTAACCTGATTAACCTACCTAGAACTAGACGCCCTAACTTCACTAGACTCCCTATCGTGACTAGACTCCCTATCCTGACCTAGTGAGGACGAAGAAGGATGAAAATTATAGGATACATGAGGAAATACAGGAGAATACTCCCGAGGGGAGGGATAAAGCAAGTCTAGAAGAGAATCTTGCCCGAGTGACCCACATGACGAGGTACAATCAGACAAGTAGGAAGTTTCCTTAATGAGGGTATGGGAGAAGGAAGTTGCCAAATTGGCATTTTTTTTTGGAGAAAAGATGAATTAATCATGAAACAAGAATGAACATGAATAGGAGAAGAATGGGATGGAGGAAGCGGAACCAAGGCCAAAGGATTGGGGGGATCATACAGTAGTATGTCCCAGATTAAATCATAAATCCTCTCTAGATCGAGAGGAGGTAGAGGGATAAAGTCCCGTGGGGACCGAGTGATCATGATGGGCGGAGCCCGTGGAATATATTCAGTGATGACCCGCGACCAAGTCGAGGTCAGAAGTAGAGTACGGAATAGAGTGTGAAGTGTGAAAATGCAAGAGGGATAGATTCCTCTCTAGAGAAAATCAGTTGTATAACTAGCTTCATAGGGGTCGTCTGTCTCCCCTTCATCTGTTTCCTTGGACAACAGAATTCTCTTGTCAAAAATGGCGCTAGGCCCTTCAATCAGCTCGTTTATCAATGGTGGCCGTCTAGGCTCTGAGGGATCAAGAAATAATCTGTTTAATGCAATGTACAGATCCCTCAGGTCGAACCATCGATACTATTCACATTCTGGATCTTGGAATTTCCTCCTTTTCATCGACTGCAGAGCCTCCAAGGACTGGTACGTCAGCAATTCTTAGCAATACCTAGCCAGCTCCCTTCCATATATGTCATGCAGGTCGAACTAGGAAGTGATTAGCACCGTGTTATCATTATCATGACTGATTATGGGTCCCTTGACAAAATATGTATGCAGGGTCCATGTCAAGGGATCCCGGCCTTCTTTGCATGGTGTAGTCATTATTTCCTAGGCCTTCTGGCCGTCTTCATCTTCTTGCTGCTACACAATGTCATGCCGTAATGGGCGTAGTTCTGCCCTGCAATTGTGTGCCTAGGCCCTTTCCAGGCTGATAGCCGCCTTTCATCATGATTTTCCAGCTAGGGGTACTCATGCACTTCCCCCGCTTCATGGCATCAATTGGATAAGAACTAAGTGTGGCAACTTTCAAGGGATCAGCCACATGACGGTAAACCTGTAATACCGACAACAGAGGTTGTTGGCCAGGTAAAGAAGTCGGCCTGATATTCAAGGAATGAGCAGCTGCAAGGATTGGTATGCTCGTAACTTTAATAATACGTCCCTTGTATGGAAATTTGAGGCACTGATGATTTGTAGAAGGAATTGCCTCAAGGGACTTAATATAAGGGCGGCCAAGGATACCCTTCAAAGATGGATCAATTTCCAAGATGTGGAACTCGACCTCGTTATGACAAACATGGCCTAATTCTACCTTTAAATAAATCATTCCCACAGGGGAATGGGTAGAATTGTCGTATGCAGTAATAGAAATTGGGGAAGGCAGCCACTTCTCCTTGGGTATACCACACAATTCAAGGGTCTTCGGTGATAAAACGTTGATTGAAGCCCCTGTGTCAACCATGCATGCGTCTACGGCCTTCTTACAGATGTTGACCGTAATGCTCAAAGCCATGCTTTTGGTTGCTAGTGGTGCTAGTTCCGAAGTATGGAATGTAATGGAGGGCTTATCCCACTCAGGAACTAATAGTGTGGTGATCTTTTCCACCGGCACGTCTTCGTTGACCATAACTTTCTGTAGATACTTCATCAAAGCCTCCTGATGGGTCTTGGATCTCTTGATCAACTCAAGCACAGAGATTCGTGCCGGTGTTCTGTCTAACTGTTTCAATATGTCGTATTGAGTGTCTGGTACACTCTCATCATTATTAGCTTCCTCTGGCGGCTGTGATGGAACGTCTTTGACAGTAGACCGAGGAAAGACCTTGTTGAATATTCTCTCGCTCCGGAGCGTGTGTTCTTCAATGATGGAAGGTGTAGGTGACAGTTTGAGCACCGCGGTGTTGGTGGGTGGTTTAGATGGTGTGGGGGATTGGTAAATAGGTGATGGCGTGGGGTTGTTTGGTGGAGGCGTGGTGCGGATGAGGGGTTTAGATGGTTGGATGGTGGAGGGATAAGCGGTTGGTGCGGGTGAAGTGGGGAATGGCATACGGAGTAGCGGTCTGGATGGCTGTATGTCACTGGGGTAAGTGGTTGTGGTAGGTGATGTGGGAAATGGCATATGGAGTAATAGTTTGGATGGCAGTAGGGGCGTATAATTGGCTTGCGGATGGTTATTTAATGGTGGCGTGGTGGTGGATGGTGTAATGGGTGTGGGTAGGAGGTATGCGGGTGTTGGTACAAGTGTAATGGTAACGGGTTGCGGTTTAGCTATGCGAAGAATGCAGCGTGGAAGTTGGTCGGCGGTGCTCGGTTGATGGCCTGGTTAGTAAATAAAGGAAGAATCCTCTACCTTTCACTGCTGCCCTTGATTAGCCTCAGACTGGCTATTCGTCAAGATTGGGGCAATTTGATTTTGATGCTGGTGCTCCGGAAGTGGGTTTTGCACCATATCCATGTTTGGAGGTGCTGCCGCTTGTGTTGGCGCTCTCTGTTGTTGCTGCTGCTGTTGCTGTTGTGGTTGTTGTTGTTGTTGTTGAAGTCTTCTTGCCTTCAAGGCAGATATGTACTTCCTCATCTCCTCCCAGTCAATGTCTCCTTGATCGTTAAGATCATGGATGTAGTCTCAAAATTGGAAGCAGGTATCTGTTGTATGTCCAGGTTACCTGTGAAAGGCGCAATACTTGGAAGCGTCAGCATTCTGGGGTCAAACTGTCTTTTCCTTGGGCAACACTAAGGTATTGCTGCCATCAGGGCGTTGAAAATGTCCAATAAAGATTCTGGGAGTGTTGGATATGTCGCCCTTTTAGGGCCTAGAGGCTTCCTCTGTTGGTTGTAATCATTTGGGAGAGGTACATTATGGTATGCCGGCGGTGCGCGCGGCTGGTACTGTTGATGGTTATGCTGCTGGTACTGGGGCTACTGATACTGCTGCTGGTTCGGGGGCTGCTGTTGTGGCTGGTACTGTGGCTGCTGGGGTCTGTATCCTTGTTGGTTCTGTGGTCTATAACCTTGCTGGTTTGGAGGTCTGTAACCCTGCTGGCTTGGTGGTTGCTGGTTTCTTGTGAACTGGGGCTGATTGTTGTTCATAGTGCTGATCTGCTCATGAGAGAGCGTGCCTTCAGTGGTCGAACCCATGCTAGGAGGATTTGGCACGGCAGGCTTCCGAGGTGGAGGTCTACTGGGTCGATAAGGATCAAAGACATTGGAAAAGGTGGCATCTTTGAAGGCGTTCTGACAGTAACGCGCCCTCTCGTAAAGTTCTGCCATGCTGGTCAGGTTGTTCGAAGCTAGGACCAGTTTGTATTGGGGGGTGGCATTGGAAATCAACATCTTGACTTGTTCAGATTCGGACATGTAATCCTTAATCTTCTCCGCCATGCTCCTCCATCTATCAGCAAATGTGATGAAGTCCTCATCGGGCTTCATCTTAGCAACCAGACCAATGATGGACAGAGAAGGTGCAACTCTGTCCTAGTATCGTTGAATAAATTTTCAGGATACGAAACTGTAATGTTCCACCTTAGACGGTTCCAATGAGATGAACCACTCGAGGGCTGGCCCCTCTAACGATTTCCTGAATAGGAATGCCAATGACCTTATGTCGTTCTGCCAGAAGGATGACTCGTACATAAACTCCTTCAAATGGGTGAAGGGGTTACCAGTACCATTGTATTTTCTATATACTGGCATTTCCGAGGACGGCAAATGAAACACGGGCAGACTCAGAAGACCGATCTCAGGTGTAGCCTTAAAGTCCCATCATCTTCTGAAAATTATTGAACTGTTCATCTATATGCTCCATCTTCGCGAGTAGAGCTTGAGTTGTTGGATCAGCCTGGGGAGGAGGTGGTGGTGGTACATGATAGGCATGCTGCCTAGAGTATGTGGGGCAAGGGGGACAATAGGGTTGAGGTCCGGCAGCACTTCCGCCATGCCCGAGGGCATTTTGATAAGTTGGCGTGGGCGGCCTAGCCGGTTGCCTTGAGGAGGATAGTTGTGGCCCAACTGGCCGAGAAGTTGAAACTTGAAGGCCTTCCATGGCTTGATGAATGAAGGAAGTATGGTGGGGAGGAGGTTGAGGAATGGCAAGGGGAACCACAGGATTCGGTTCAATAGACTGCACGGGCATCTTCCCCTTCAAGATGGATTGGATTGCCTCAAGCTGTTTAGGATCCAAATGGGAGGCTAGAACTCCCAGAGCGTTGACTAGATCAGAAGGATTGGAAGATGAGGGCTCATTCGGGTTCATGGCCCCCTCAAAGACAGGATCAGAAATCGCATGCACATGCGGAGGAAGATCAGTGCCAGAATTATGTTGATCATGAACAAAAGGAAGAGGGATTTGGTGGTTTCCCTCGTGTTGAAATGGATAAGAATGGGGATCACGGGGGGCATTAGCATCTTCCCCGTTTTCATAGTGATAATTAGATTCAAGAGGGGCATTAGCATCTCCCTCGTACTTGACTAGAGCATCTGAAGCTATGCTCAAATCCCTACCTGATCGAAGCAACATGGTATTATATTTTTTTCAACAAATATTTGCAGACAAGTTGTGCAGAGATTAGACAAACAAGTGGATGTTTAACATTGTTTTGGGATTCCTTGTTGGATTATTTGGATTCAGTCAATCACAAATTCACTCAACGGATAGGATCCTAGTTTCAATTCAATTTCCACCGTTATACTCTAAGGCTTTTTCTTACAATGACATGAACATCTAACCAGGACTTCGATTGGTACAACCAACCCGATGAACAAGGAGGAATACCTTGATTTTAGGGACTTAAGGAGGTCTTTAACGGCAACCACTCTAGTCTGATCGAGGGACCAACCCAATCAAAGAGAGGTGACAATGTCAAGAAAGGTGTTCCTATGAGAAAAGGTGGCTGTTAGCCCCAGTGCATATGACCTGTGGCCGGGATGGCCTCTAATGCTTAAATATGTAATGGGCAATAACAAGCAAGTTAGAAATATGAGAACTGAAGAACAAAACAAGAAACTGCCTGAATCGCGTCGCTGTTCCTCGACGCTATTCAAACCAGAACCTTATTATGCTCGCAGAACCTCAGGCAACAGACAATAGAGAAATTTTGCCTGACAGGCATCGGGGATGGGCGACGCGTTATGAAACACGTCGCTGTTCCTGGACGCTTTTCAAGTCGCATAATCAAAATTAAGAAGAAATTTCTGGGTCAATTCCCCCTCAAACTAACAGGATAAAGCAGTAAATAATCGGCTCATGCGAATCTCTTTTTTTTTTTTTAATTTTTAGCAGGATGATTTATCATGTAAACAACGAAAACATTCAATCAACCACACATGCTTCTTACCACAATCACAACTTTTCAATCAATCAAACGGGGAGGGCAAGATCTTGCCACAAGAGTGTGCACGTGAGAATAACAATTAAACTAAAAACTCACCGATCGGTGAGGGCGTGTCCGAGGGACACAAGTGGTGCACCGTGGGTGCCCGATTGATAAAAGCAAGAACAAAGATTTAAAAGATGGCGAGACCAAGTCCCACCGTGATCGCAAAAAAGCTGTGAGTGCTCAAATAGTGATGTGTGATTATCATGAAAATTTTGTTGATTAAGTGACAAATAAACCTATTAAAACTATGTGATTGCCAGAAACTTTTGACTAAAAAGTTTCAAAAGAGAAATATTGATCGCTTACCAGTTTTGGACGTGGGAGATGTTTAAGTTCTTGATTTTCCTCCTTCAGCCGGCCGAAGAAAAAGAGCCCTTCTAACTTTGTTCTTGCTTTGAATGTTGATTGGACTTTGAGGATCGTCCAGATTTCTTTTTCTTGTTGATTCCTTCCTTTTGATCTTCTTTTGTACCTTGCAAAAAGTGGAAAGAAAGAAAGAGGGAAAGAACAATAAGAACTCAAATAGTGGTAGTATCTATCCCAATAATGATTTCAATCATGTAACTTAAATAAATGAACTGACTTGTTTGTGGTCTTTGAATCCCCTTAACACATGGATTGGAAAATAGTGCTAGTGAATGTGTGTTGCATGGAGTGATGTGATGAGTAAAATTATGATGCCTACGTGATGGAAATATGAGAAAGATTAATTAAGAAGAACTGAGTTGGATGGCTCCTGGAAAGCCTTGGTTCTTGAGTGGATGAAGAAATGATGAAGAAAAGACGAAGCTTGCTTCAAGACTTCTAGAAGTAGTAGCAGCGCCTCGATCCTTTAACGTTTGGACGTCGTCACTCTCAAAGATTTCCACTCTTTCTTTAATTATCACTCAAAATTATCACTCTAATC
The DNA here is from genome assembly GCA_030544215.1 of Zantedeschia hybrid cultivar. Lineage (NCBI taxonomy): Eukaryota > Viridiplantae > Streptophyta > Magnoliopsida > Alismatales > Araceae > Zantedeschia > Zantedeschia hybrid cultivar. The sequence goes on along the minus strand of JARZZO010000013.1, from coordinate 2,902,261 downwards.
ACTAACTTTTTAATGGCCAAGGGCTTGGATATTTATAGGCTTAAGTTCACGCATCCGCGGTTACTTACAGATTAACATGAAGGAATTTGAAGCCAATCCAACTAAGAAATAGATAAACACAGCCTAATTCATCATTATCTATAATTAACTAAAACGCGTCACCCATGGAAGACGTCTTTTAGCTTAATTAAGATAAAGATAAACAACAGGAAGAAGAAATAGAAACACCTTAGGAAACCTAAATGGCGTCGTACTTGGAAGACATCTTTTAGTTCATTAAAAAATTAATTGAAAATCAGATTAAAAATCAAAATAAGAATAAACCCTAAACGGCGTCTTCACAGATCGACGTCTTTTAGAATTTCTCATATTTGATTAAAAATTTGAGTTAAAATGAATTTCTTTAATAAACTTAAATTATGTCTGTCTGACCCGATGTCATTTAGACAATTAATCCAGAAAAATAATAAAAATTAACCAATGATTAAATATCAGACTATTTTGAGGCATTATTATATGACATGAAATTTACTTAAAATGATGTCAAAATTAGTGTGTTTACAATAGGTGTGATTATTGATGCATCTTGTTGGTAATTCTCAGAGTTCTCCATATTTGTGGATTGATTAGTGCTAGCATTCCCTATTTCCTCCTGATATGACTCCTTTAAATTCTCTCCGTTTTCAAGATCAAACATGACTTGAATTCGTGAATTGAATTGTTGATCAAAATCAGGTGATAGAGATTCCAGATTTTCATTGGGTTTGCTAGGCACTTGTTCTGAGTCCATCCTCAGAGTGATGTTAGTCAAACAGTCAACCATGGCCTACATTATGTCAATGGTTTGTTGTTAGATCAAGACTATTTGCTCAATCAACCTGAATTGTTCCTCCTCATGTTGACTTGACTGCTGCAGAGGTTGGTAATTGGGCTGATCTTCCGATTGTGGAGACCAAGAAGAGGGAGAGTAAGTGGGTATTGAATACTCAGACTGTCCGTTAAGATGGGCCTGGTCATAACAATTGTGCTAGATTTCGGCCAAATCTTAGAAGTTTTGGACAAGAGGACTTTGGACATGGGCCTGGTGGGATTCCCAAGTTGAATGAGAGTAGTTTTCTCATCCTAAGTCATAGACTTTGGGGAATGGATCACTACCTAGTTGGGAAGAACTCTGGATGGCCCAATCTTGGGAGTTGTTTTCATACTGGGCCCAATTCGAGATGTCTTGGATAGGTAGACTTTGGGCCTGAGCTTTCTCAAATGCCCCAGAGAGATCATGATGGGCTCCTCAATTTGAATTGTAAAAGTTTGGATCTTGATTGTAATTGGGTAGAAACAACCCTTGAACAATAGGGGCCTATTCTTGGATGGATTAGGAAAATTTGACCTTATCTGAAAAATTATTAGCATAATAGGCTGGAGTTGCCTACATGCAATAGTTCTCCTGATAAGAAGGTGGATTGTAGGATGTAAGAGAGTTTTGGTATGGGCCAAGAAATTGGTTAATTTGGGTCCAATCCATGTTGATTTTTTTTTAATATATTATGCAGACAAGTTAGCACACAATTATTCTTAAGACAACTATGGTTAAACTAACTTAAATGATATTCTTCTGACAAATTCTTTTAATGGGCTTGGATTAGTGAAAGAGTACAAGGGATGGTTGTTTTGAGCTAAAGAAGGGTGATGAAATCTCCACCTTATTTTGTTAATGGACTTGTCCTTAAGGTATTTTCAAGTGACGTGCACAACCAATTCAAATAAGGGGTTATATGCAACCATAGAAATGTATGAACATTGTTTTAAGGAAGGTTAGAGATCTCACGTTGTCACCCGTAATTTTCAAAAAAATAAAAATTTACTAAAAAGGAAACTGTCTACAAATGCAGTCCTAAATGATGCATGACCTAAATATGGACAATTTCTAATCTTAGAATGAAAATTTTTATTTTTTTTGGATTCTTTGCAAATTTTTTTTTTAATTTAATGTCCCTATCTAACCAAGAAAACAGCAATGATTTTTTTTTTCTTTTGTTTTTATTACATCCTACACATGAAAAACTAGTCAAATAAATAGTGTTGAAATAGAATAACTCAAAGTAGAGATCCATATCTCAGAAAATTCTAAAATTTTTATAGTTGGTCACACTCCATTATTATGATTTTATAAAAAATTTCCAAATTTTTTATTTTAAAAATTGTTTTCTGAGTTTTTTTGTCTGTTTTTCAGATTTTATGTTAATGAAACTATCTAACTCAAAACTCAAATTAAAATCCTAATCATGGTCACCTAAAATTGAAAATACCAAGTTAGGAAGCGATATTTACCTTCTGGAGCAAATTTTCCTATTTTTCAGGAAAATTTATATTTTTACCAGATTTTCTCCAGATTTCGAACTTTTCAGAATTCCTAGCACACCCCTCATTTGTTGGAATTTTTTTATTTTTTATTGCTGCACAGAAAAATCAGAAAAAATGTTCGTAATCAAATATATACATAAATAAAGATATTAACATAAAAATCAGACAAAAACATCCCCCGCAACGGCACCAAAAATTGATGTGATAGTGATGATCGTTGCATTCAACACCATTCACTCAATCTTAATTAACTGCACTCGAAAGAAAATGATGAACAATTACTTGGGAGTCCGGGTCAATCCATAGAGATACTTTAAATAATTTAAATGTAATCTAAAGTTTTTAGAAGAAAATAGATGACAAATTTGATTTTTGTTGAATTTTAGACTTAACTAACAAGTCTATCTAGTGCAATATGAAAATCTGGACAAACAGAAAACTAGCCTACTGATGTAACTGAGAGAACTCTTCCTACAGAACTCCGAATTGGATGAAACCAATTGGAGTAGTTAGAGAAATGAGCTAGCTACAAAATAAGACTATTTTGACTCAATTTAGAGAATATTTGAAACATAGTATACTACACGCAATAGACACTGCACGAAATTGGATCTGTGGAACTACATTAACTTGAACTAATTATTGCACTAATCAAACCACAACGAAATTCAGCTAAACCACTTCTGAATGAAAGTATACTTGAATAATAAGAGATTAGAAGAAACAAATAACATTTTATATGAAGATTTAACTATTAAACAACTAATGCAATGTACCATACTTCTGATTACAAAAATAGAACTACAATAACAAAAGAAAAAACTAAATAAATCTAATTGTAAGAGGCACGGGAAGTGAAACCAATGAGTTTCCATGGTCCCAAGTAGGTGGAGAAGGTCCAGCAATGAAGGCGTCCACAGCTACTTCGTGGAGGAGGCGTGGCGGCACTCAAATCACAAGTTGGTGCAGCAGATCGGAGAAGAAGAGATGGAGAAAGGAGAGAGCAAGAGGGAGATGAGAGAATGAGAGAGAGAACGCGGGTTACTTTAGCATGTTACTGTAGCTACAGTACACGTGCTACCGTAAGAGAGAAGGGAGAAGAATGGTTCGGTTCCCCAAAGAGAGTGTTTTAAAAAGGAGGGAGGAGAGAGAGAAAAGGAAAGAGAGAGAGAAGGAAAGGGTAAAAGAGGGCCGGCGGCTGCTCCTTGTGGCTTCATTGGAGAAAAAGTTAGGACATCCTTCTTATAGATTTTCTTATCCAAAATGCCTTTACATTTATCCCGTACACAAAAATAAATGTTATTGTTGGGATTTAAACTCGGGTCACTCCAACGGGCACCAAGTGGTCCAACCAACTACGCCACTTGTTCTTTATGTCCTATTCACAAAAAATAAATTCAAATTAGAATTCTGTGGTGATTAGAATAACAATTATGTTCAAATAAAATTATTATATATCCCGGCTTTGTCGAAAACCCACAAATGTGATAGACTCAATTTTTCACATGAAATGACAATGTTTTTAACTCAAAATTCAATAAAATTGATGTCGTTGGAAAGAGCAAAAAATTATCTATCATCATATGTAGGTTTGCACATAAAATCATGAGTGTAATGCATAATTTCAATCAATTAATACTCAAGAATGTGTAATTATCAATAACCTGTTGGAATCAGTTTTAAATTAAATTGCACAGTACGACATTTTGTTGCCGTCAAAATGTCTTATTTTAATGAAAAGTATATTATTTTTACATATGTATATCATTAGCTATATGATTAATGTTAACTTCAAATTATGATGAATTATAATCTCTGTAAGATATATGCCATCTAATTTAATATGTGTGATATAGACAATGTCATCTTAATGGTATTATGTAGCTCGATTCCAATATAAGCGTCATTATTGGATATGGTATTATGTGACTCAAGGGCAATAGGCAAAATCCATGAAACCTACTTTTTTTTTTCTGTTTTGGCCTAGAACCTTATCTAGGACCCTGGGCAGGCCCTTGGAATTTTATTGATTAAATTAATTCAAAATACAAGGGTGGGACATGCCACCTTACCCCAGGGTGATACAATAATAAAGAAAATAAAACAAACCCCCCAAGTACAGTAACCAGTCAAAACCGAAAATGAGGAACATCAGCCTTGTCCATAATCAACTCTCCTCTAACAGAAGGAGGCAAAGCAGCAGCTGAAGAGAAAGTCTGAGTAGTATGAGAAGAGCATGAGAAATTGGCCAATGCATCAACAGCCTTGTTACACTCTTTGACCATGTGCCGGAACTGTAAGTGCATAGAGTCCTTTAGAGAGCAAAGCATATCTCACCAAGGATGAAGGATCCAAGATATATTCTGGCCATCAGAAAGCAGAAGTATAATAAGGACCTGACAATCAGACTCCACAATTATAGAAGAAATCCTCATCTGAAGACACATATGTAAACCAATAATCATAGCCCTGATTTCAGAAATAATGCTGCAAGTAATACCAAAATACCCATAGCAAGCAAAAACAAATGATCCTCTATCATCTCTCATGATAGCAGCACCTGCAGAAATACCTGGATTACCTCAACAACATCCATCAGTTATAAGTTTAACACGATATCTAGGGGGAGGTATCCAATAAACAAGAGAAGCAGGTGTAGGAGAAAATTTATCAATCAAACTCAAAGTCTGTAATGAAGTCCTCTCAGAATATGATGAAGCCCTCTTGGGATGATAAAATGAAGTAACCTCTCTGATAAGAATAATGGCCTTTCTCAAAATATGTTCCTTACTGCAAATAGTGTTGTCAAATCTGGTAGAGCATCTAGCTTTCTAAATTGTCCAAGCAACAATAGAAGGAAGAATACCCTATGCAAAAGCCATAGAGAGATATGCTGGAAGCCTTGTAAGTAAAGATAGAATACATGCCTTCAAAAGATTTCACTTGGGCATTAATCTGGAAGGAATTCAAGAAGAAGTTCCAACAATATTTAGCAATATCACCTAAAGCAAAAATATGATCCATAGTTTCTGCATAATGGTGTTTACAGCAAAAACACCTGGACACAATGGAAACCCCATATCTCTGAATAACAAAATCAAAGGGTAACCTGTCAATAAGAGCTCTGTAGACAAAAATAGAAATCTTCTTAGGTAAAAGAGAATACCATATCCATTTGGTGACAGAAAGCTCAGGCTTGGTACGTCTGACAATATTCCAAGCAAATTTAGTAGTAAAGTAATTGTGAGTGTCTGGCTGCCATATAGGTCTATTAAGACCCTGAGTATAAGATAAGCAGTTAGCAAGACCAATAATAACAATGAGAATATCCATTGGAAGCAACTGCGAATAATCCTGTCTGTGAATAATGAAGTCCTGGACAATCCAATTATGATAACGCACTATAGAATACTATCGATCAGAAGAAATAAGATCCCTAAGAGGACCATGTCTAGTCCAATTATCATGCTAAAAAGAGAGGGTACCAAACCCAACCTGCCAATAGGTGTGGTCCAAAACTCATTGTCTGTGTCGAAGAGTCATCTTCCAGTGTGGAGAGCCTGTAAAAGAACAATAAGAAATATGCTGACCCTACAAGTAGGTATTATGAATATAATCACTCCATACACCTTTAAGAGAATAAGCCTTCCAACAAAGCTTTACCTTAAGGCTGTACTAAGATCAGAAAGAGATCTAACTCCAATATCACGTTCAGTAACATGCCTGGCCATATATTTTCAAGCAATCCAGTGTTTTCTTTGACCCACATTAGAAGATCTCCAAAAGAAGGCAGCAAAGACTTTATCCAAGGCATCAAAAATGCATTTAAGGGGAGGTAGGACACCAAGAATATGTATGGGAATTGAAGATAAAACATGTTTAAACAGAGTTAATTTACCTCCCGGAGATAAGAGCTTAGTTTTCCAATTAGCAAGCTTCTTTCTCACCTTGTCAAGAATTTGCTGGAAGTAGGATGCTTTTGCAATTCCCTTATAGGGAGGAGCCCCCAGATAAAGAATAGGAAAGACTTTATGAGGCATCTGAGTGACTGCAACAATTTGATTGATCTTTTGGGTGATGGGAGAGGAAGCCACATAAAATGAACTCTTTTCTTTATTAACATACTTACAAGAACAACTATCATAAATAGAAATAAAGGCAAAGAGTCTACAAAGAGAAGCCTAAGAGCCATTAGTAAAGATAACAGTATCATCAGCAAATAACAAATGTGAGATAATAGGACCATCCCTAAAAGTGGAGAAGGGAGTAATCATGCCTCTGGAGAATAAGCTGTGAAGACCTCAGCTGAAAGCTTCTTCAGCCAAGATAAATAGGTTGGGGGCTAATGGATCTCTCTATCTGAGCCCTCCAGTATAACTGAAATATCCTCCAAGCTAACCATTAAAAATCACAGAGAACCAACAATGAGTGAATAGATTCTTTATCAAACTAATTTAGGAACTAGGAAAGTCAAATTTAGAAAACACATCGAACAAGTAACTCCATTCGAGCCTATCATGGGCCTTCATCATATCTAGCTTGAGAATAACATTGTGACCCCTAGTTCTTTTAGAAATATTGTGTACCATTTCTTGAGCTAAGCAAATATTATCATTGATATCCCTTCCTTTTACAAAAGCACCTTGGAAGGGAGAGATTTGTCTTTGCAAAATGAGAGATTGCCTCTTACATACAATCAGAGACAGAATCTTGTAAGTAAACTTACAAAGAATAATGGGCCTAAAATCCTTAAGAGTAGCAGGGCTGTCACACTTAGGGATTAACACCAGATGTGTAGAGGTATATGATTTAGGCAAATTACCACCTTTAAAGAATTCAATAACCGTAGCAAGAATGTCATCAACAATAATATCCCAACAATGAGTAAAGAAGTCACCTGAGAAGCCATCAGGGCCTGACGCACTATCAGCACATAGAGAAAACACAGACTCCTTAACTTCATCTAAATTTGGAATAGGCATCAAATTATTATTATCTTGGTCAGTGACAATATTTGGGATGTAGTGAAGCAAACAATTGTTATTCATAGAAGATGGCTGTGAAGTGAATAGCTCTTTAAACCAACAGCCATAGAAAGCAGAACATTATGGTCAGTGACTTGGTTACCATTATCATTAGCAAGGGAGTGAATAAAGTTTCTTCTCCGTCTCTCAGAAACAACAGAATGGAAGAAAGCAGTGTTGTTGTCACCCTCTTTAAGCCACATGAAGTGAGATTTCTGTCTCCAAAAGATTTCCTGTCTGAGAAGAGATTCATCAAGATGTTTTTTGGCAACAATAAGGTCATTAATAGCATCATTAGATGGAGAATTATCAACTATATCTTGCATATATACAACATTATTTTCAGCCTACAGAATAGCATCAAAAATATCCCCAAAACTATCCTTATTCCACTGCTTAAGAGTAGCCTGCAGAAACCTACTTCAGTATGGTGTAGTAGTGAGATTGTGTGTCTCCGGTTCTGCGATAGCCAAGACTTGCTACTATTACCTAAGTACCCGATATATGTATATGTGTGGCCCCTTATGTTGCAGTTAGGATGCTTTCCCGACTAAGATATGAAATTGTAATAATTTGGTATATATGTGAATCATTTGAATTTCTTTTAAGGCATTATAAATCTATTTTATGATGTGAAATTTTCAGATATCCGAATTTTGAAATATTGAACTTGATTACATGTTATTAGTTATATTTTGAGCCATGTGTTATATATATGTATATGTTTAGTCTGTGGAGGGGATGATGCCTACTGAGTTTTGTACTCAAAAAGTTTATTGAATAATTTTTCAGGAGAGGTGGCCAAAGAGTTGGATTTTGATTCTGATTACGAAGAGTAGGTGTGCTTGGAGTCTATCGGATTCGAGGCTAGTTGTGAATTTATGAGTCTTTTCATTTTAGTACATTGATCTAGCAGGAGTATTTGAGTCTATTCTGTAATTTGTGAGATCCTAAGGAGTTAAAAGAGGTTGATTATATTATTCAGAGATAGTTATTTATTATAAGACTTTTTGTGTATTGTGTCAGCTTATTATTATTTGAAATTTACAATGGATGGATATTTGTTTCATCTTGTAGACTCTTATTCACTCAATTATGTTATGTGTATGCTATGTTCCGTACCTATGCCGTCTCCAAATTTCGTCGAAAGTTGTATATGACTAGACATGGGGTTCAAGGCATTACAGAGGACACCTAGCAACCTTGTCTCTCAAGTAATCATTAACTTGCTGAACCTCGTCAAGGCACCTTAGTAGACACTTGTTAACCTCTAATTTGGTACCAAAGCTAAATAAGGTATGTAGCTCCTTTTCTCCATAGACTCAAGAGAGAGAGAGAGAGAGAGAGAGAGAGTGATAGATAGGTAGATAGATAGAGATGAGGAGGAGGAGAAGAAGAATAGAGTGTGTTCCATGAGGAGTCTTGCATCACCAAGGGAATTTATCTTTTGTCCAAGGAGTGGCCGAAGACCGAGGAGGAGATAAAGTTTGCCGGTCAAGGGTGGATTAAGTAGGACCTGTTAACCGTGAAAGGCATAGTCATAAAAGATAGGCAGATGATTATGCTAAGCATGATTTAGCTTGCAGATCTATACTTTTCCTTTGCTTTAAGACTTTTAAAAATTAATATGATTCATTAGAAAATCCAAATTATTTTTGGCTAGCTCTGTTACGAATCTCTATCGATACCTTAATCCCTTTTAGTTTTGATTTCAAAATCCCTTTCAGATATCTTGATTTCATGACAACTTCTGATTTGTGGAATCTCTTCTAGATATCCAATTCATGTTAGCATCTAATTTTAGAATCCTTTACAGATGTCTAATTTCAATTGTTTGATTTGCAAACTCTTTAATCAACCTTCAAAAAAATACTTTGATCTCTTTGCTATAGATTTTACATAATTTGCACATCTAATGATGATGGATACATATACACCACTTTACACGACTTTATGTGATTAAAGAAAGATGAATTAGTTTGACTATGTTGTATTGTATTATGATTTTAGCCTATTTTCTTGAAATATGATCTATTACTCGAAATATGTTGAACATCATTTGAATTTCATAAATTGATTATACTCTCATCTAAGGTGCTCCAGAAGGTTCTAAGCCTACCTTGCAGACCAAGAATCCCAATTCTATGGGATCTTCCAAGATTAAGAAAGCTAAACAAGGGAAGGGCTGATTTGTTTAAAGAGGCAAGTCTTGTATAGCTTTCCATAATATGTTTCCCTTTGTACTCATTTTTTTAATGTATATATAGAATACAAGAAGGGGTCTGGCTACCTCAAGTAGAGCACCCCAATTTCACGTCATTTGTCTTGCTTCCTATTCTCCTTGTTCGTGCTTGTCTCTTTATGGTATCAAAGCCATAAAGGCTTATCAGTCTACGTCATCCAGCAGCATCTCACTATCTCAAAGGTCGCCTCTGCCTCTCCCATTTTGATGCAAACCTTGTCTTCCCACTCCAACTCTACTACTCCCTCGTTCCTTCTCCATCCAATGGCCAGGTGATGTCGTTGCATCATACGAAGCTCACATGTGACAACTACTTGGGATGGAAGCTTCAAGTGGATGCCATCCTTTAGTCTCAAGGCTAAATTGGCATCATCGATGGCATCGAGCCATGTCCTCCTATAACCATTCCCGACGAGAAGGACCCTGCTTGTCAGCAATCCTGCATGCAAAGCTTAGATGAGAAAAGACTAGCTGGTCCTCAACATCTTGCTTCCCTCCGTGACTGAACCGCTTCTTTCCTGCATGGTTGGCTGTAAAATGTCCAAAGCTACATGGGATGCCCTCAGCAAGGAGTTTGCATCCCACTCGCATGTTGCAGTTGAGGATTAAGCTCCAAAAAGTTCGCCATGGCATTAGATTGGTGTCTGACTGCATCCAAGACATCAAGACGATCACTGACAACCTGGCGGTCATTGGCCATCCTATCCCTGAATACAACCTGGTCATGCGGTCCTCACTGGCCTCTGCCCCCCATATGAGTTGTTCATCCCTGCTATCATTACACACATGGATGCCATCTCCCTTGAAGATGTCCATGGCATGATCCTTGCACACGAGAGCTTTTTCCAACATTAGGAAATGTTCTCCATAGTGTCCTTGTTCCCCTCCATCAACATGGAAACCTGAGCATGGACTGACTCCACCGTGGGGTGGTCGCTTTGTTGGTCAAGGTTGCGGCCATGGAAAGCACCGTGGTGGTTGTTGATGCCAGACTTGTCTTGGCAATGGCCATTAGGGACATGAGTGGCCCCAACGCTTCAACCAAACCTGCCTCGGTGGTTTTTTGTCTACGCCAATGCCGCCGCAATCCCGCTCACCTAGCTTCCCCTCATGGTCTCCTATAATCGGTAGTGTGGCCACCATCGCCTACCATGTCTCTGCTCCATCACCGTTGGCTCCTTCAGTGCCTGCACCTGGTCTCTCTCCTAGATGATACCCCAATTCTAGTGCAACTCATCACGTGACCCTAGATTACATGCAACTCTTCAACACTACCTTGTACTCAAACACGGTGCAAATTTGGGATGGTACATGTACATGTATTCTTAACTCACGAAACACAGTGCTTCCCACTCCTCATCCTCTCCACTTGAAAAATGTCTTACATGTTCCTAATATAAAAAAAAAAACCTTACATATGTTCATCAGTTTACAAAAGATAATAATGCTCTCTTTGAGTTTAACCCTTTCGATTGTGTTGTGAAGGATAGGTAGTTGGGGACAATTTTGCTTCACACAAGCTTAAAAATGGCCTTTACTAGTTCCTACCTCCAAGTGATGTTACCCATCCTGCTGCTTTTCGTGGTGAATGTTCCTCTCAGTCTTCATGGCATGCATACCTTGGACATTCTACCTAGAAGATAGTTCTATGTATTTTGTCTACCTTCGGTCTTCCTACTTTTTGAAGTCCTAATTCCTTTATTTGTTTAGCCTGCATGAAGGCCAAGAGTCATAAACTCCCATTTTAGTTGTCATCTTTTGTGTCACTATGCCTCTGATTTGATATTTTCTAATGTTTGGACCCTTGCCCCTGTTGTCTCTCACTCTAGATTTTGCTATTATGTTATTTTTGTGGATGCGTTTAGTAAGTATACATGGTTATTTTCCATGCGCAACAAGTATGATCTCTTGAATATTTTTTACCGCTTTTAGCACCATGTTGTGCAATTTTTCAAGAATAATATTTGCATGCTTCATTCTAATTGGGTGGGAATATCAAGCTCTTCATCGTCTCCTAGGCTCTAAAGGCACCCTCCATTGGGTTAGTTGGCCGCACACTCTCGAGCAAAATGGGGTAGCGGAACGGAAGCATTGACATATTGTTGAAATGGTCCTCGCCCTTCTTCATCATGCCTCTACTCTCCATAAATGGAGACTTTGCCATCTTTCCTATAAGGCATGACTCATATGTTGCAAATGATTCATAATTTAATACATTCAAATAACCATATTTGTATAACTTTTGCAGCCTACTTTCACCAATGTGTTCAAGTTTATAATGCCACATGTAGGCTTAGTTCATACTATTTTTACTCTTCTTAGGAGTTTTATCAATGTATAGACTATAATAAGAAACATCCAAGAGATATAGACCATTGACTAGACATACAAAATTAATTAATTTATTACCATAATAAATAGAACAACCTTTGTTCCCAATAGTCAACCTATATTCAACCTTGTCCAAATAAGAAACAGAAACGGTGTCCTTTATTATGCTAGGTACATAATAACAGTCATCTAGTGATAATACATCTCTAAATGGAAGCTTGAGGTTCGTTGTCCCCATAGCAATCGTCGCAACCATTACGTCATTTTCTAGCCTCAAACCCGCCTTGCCTTTGCTTAGCTTGTGCCTATTTGTCAGCACCTGCACATTATGGCAGACATAAGAAGCACATTTAGTATCTAATACCCAAGATGTAGAATCTCCAATAGATAAGTTTACATATATCATATTGACACCTAAAGTTTCTAGTTGCTTCACTTGTCCTTGAGCTTTGTCCTTGAGGTACTCCTTACAGTTCTTCTTCTAGTAACCCTTCTACTTGTAGTAGAAGCAGTCACCCTTTTCTACTCATTTGCCTTTGTCCTTCTTTGGCACATGTTTTGGCTTGTTCTGCTTCTTACTATTGTCATTCTTAAAAGCAACTACTGCCTTCCTCTTCTTGTTGGTCTTACCAACAAAGAGGACATTGGGCTTATCCTTTACAAGGTTGCTCTCTGCAATTTTCAACATATTAAGAAGCTCAACCAAGGATGCCTGTATTTTGTTCATGTTGAAGTTAACAATGAACAGTGCATATGATGCAGCGAGTAATGAAAGGACAAGGTCAATATGCATCTCTTTAGGTAAAGGAACCCCATAGCTTCCAACCTCTCAATCCACTCAATCATCTTCCGCACATGGATATGCACTAAAGATCCCTCTGCCTTCTAAACTTTAAACAAGGACTTAGATATCTTATATCTCTCACCCTTGTTTGTTGCTCAAATAGCTCCTGCAAATGGAGCAAGATGGCCTTTGTATCCATGTTCTCATACTACCTCTACAACTTATTGCTCATAGAGGCAAGCATATAACATTGTGCCAGAGTAGAGTCCTCCTTCTACTTCTCATATGCGATTATCTTTGCCTCAGGGGCATCTAATTCCAGTTTAGCAAGAGGATCATCTTCCAAGAGGTAGGCAATTTGTTCAGACCTGAGGACAATCTTTAGGTTTCTGAGCCAATCCGAGTAGTTCGGGTTACTTGACGATTGTCATCAAGTTTGCCACGGAGTGGGTTACTTGACGATGTTCTTGCCTACAAGAGATAAATAAAATTTAATTAGTAAATATTCAATCATTAAATTTTAAAACAAGATATAGACTTTTAACTAAGTTTTACTCCTAATTTTTGACCGACTATATAACCCTCGAGTATATAGAACGGGAGATGCCGACAGTCTCCTTATGGGGATAAAAAACTCAATGACTTGTAGTACAGCCTTATGGGTAGCACAACAAATTGTAATACAATCAACAAGTGCCCATCTCATGGGACTTGCAACTCCTTACAATATATGATCATAACTTCTATCTCTAGAGGTTTAATGGCCTTTTGTGGATAGCATAACAAGTCATTAATTCTGGTCTAAGCATTACCATCATTATGAGACGGGCATAGATTTGTATGCAACTCTTGTGGATAGAACAACAAGGCTAGCGAAAGTCTCTCCTTACGAATAGACATGCCTTATGGATAGCACAAGAAACCTGCCTGAAGTAATTTGAGCCCTATGATTACAACGATGGAGGAACACGTGGTAAGTTCTCAATTGCTCAAGTTACGGCTTAGAATTTGGCGAAGGTTTTAGATAAATTTATCTTGGTATCATTTTAGGTGATAGTATAAAGATCTATCATATATATTTACATTATACTACACCTGTTATGATTTATAATCAAAATAAAACAATGTATCACATACATGTCAAGTATAGTTATAGGCACAGTGGTTTCACCCGAGCCAAATAGTTAAAACTACACACAATCTAATATAACATTTATATCAGATAACTTGCAAATACATAGGCAATAAGATCTCCATCGAACAACCTTCCTGGTTGTAGCAGTGGATCATCCTCGCTCCTTCCTCGATTACTTTGATCAAATTACATAAAATTTAAAATTTACATGTATAATTTGAAGAACGCCTTATGGCGAGTACAAAATTGAAAGGAGGTAGAAGTATATCGAAGTATGAGAGAGGGAGAGGTACATAGGCCTATATGTGTTAACAGTTAATAAAATAAATCATACATCCATAATCCATAACCATACATCATCACATGACGCATATTCACAAGTGCATATCTATGACCACAGTGTCTTTTATTCATTCCACACAAGGAAGAGTACATCACATCGTTAAATAAAAGAGTTTTGAAAATAAATAATTTTTGACTTTCAAAAAATTAGTTTCCAATCATAATTGGTAATTTGAATTTTTGAAGATTTATTTTATTATCTTGAGCATACAATTAAATCATATTTATAATTTTTGACTTTCAAAAAACTAGTTTCCAATCATAATTGGTAATTTAAATTTTTAAAAAACTATTTTATTATCATGAGCATACAATTAAATCATATTTAAAAGTATTAAACATACATCTCATGTGCACATCTCCAAATTAATGGAATCTAGAATATTCCATGCATAGTAGAACAATTCAAATTAATGAAATTAATCTAACTGGCTTGGCCAAAGGCTGAGTATAGTCAGTAGCTGGGCTCAGACCCAACCCTGCCCAATTGGGCGGGTTGGTCCAAGCTAGTTACTGGGCTGGCTTGAGCCAAAGGCCCGGGCCCAGGCCATTAAGGGGTTCGCCCCCTGCAGAGTTGGAGAGGGCGCCCTGTGGCTGATTCTTAGCCTAGTAGGAGTACGACAGCAGGCGGACTCCTCCTCCAAGGATGAGTTCGGCCTTAGACAGGACCCATCTGCCTGTGGTGCCTTGCCCGACCCCACCCCCCCCCCCCCCCCCCCCCCCCCCCCCCTTCTTTGTCGTGAATGAAGAAGGAGGAGAAGGGGCTGGCCGACTACCGCCTGGCCACCCTCTCTAGTACCGGCACCAAGGTCGGAGGTGCTCGACGATGCCTCCTAAAGGATCCAGGGTGCCAAATTACCTCCTCAATGCTTGGGGGTCGCTCGAACGAGGCCAAATCCCCCGCTGCTCTTCGTCCTACGAAGAACAGAAAAAGGACCCAAAAATTTTGATTTTTATGCTAAAATTATGATGTAATCATCCTTGTTCATTGCATGAACATTGTTCTAACACAAAACCAAACCTACGTATGGAACAATTACTAAAACATTCAATTTGACTATCAAAATGGGCGAAGAAATAGTGGAACCTGACTCTAATATCATTCTAATGATATCCACAACAGGAACGCGGATGCAGCGGAAAAAAAAAAAAAAATTCTACAGCGATCCCCATCCATTTATAAGAACAAAACACACTAGAATGGTGATCAGAAATCACCTTGCGTAGATTCAAATTTGCATCCGTATGGTTTTGATGGAGCGATGCCGTCAGCCGTGTAGATGCCCGGCCTCGAATGGTATCCACGCCATCCTCCTCGTAATGGATCTCCCCCGGTTCCTCACTCACAGCAGCACTCACGGATGCCGTCATTCTCTACAATGATCTTTATGGCATGTGGATGATTTCTCGACAATCGGGAGTCTAAGGAGGGGGCGCCCCTATAACATCCTAAATCCTGTGCCCAGTCATATTCGACTTTTCACGAAATTCGGAGATGGTACAGGTACATAACGCAGCATATATATTATGAATATGAGAGAATAAGAGTCCACAAGGCGAAACAAATAGCCATCCATGTAAATTCCAAATAATAATAAGTCAACACAATTCACAAAAATCTTATAATAACAATTGTCTCAACATAACATAATCAACCTCTCTCAACTCTCAAGGATCTTACAAATTACATAATAGACTCAATTACTCCTACTACATCAATGTATTAAAATGAAAAGACCAATAGATTCACAACTATCCTCAAATTATAAAGCTCCAAACAACTCCTACGCCTTGTGGTCAGAATCAAAGTCCAACTCGTTGGCTACCTCTCTTAAAAAATTATCGAACAAGCTTACTGAGTACAAAATTTAGTAGGTATTATCTCCTCCACAGGCTAAACCTATAATAATTAAAATTCACATGGTAATCATATCATATCATGAACAATTCACAATGCTACATAGAAATCATATAAGAGAATGATGCAGAACAACATCTCACATATATCTCACATTAAATCAGATACATTTTCTAATAATCTGAAACAAGTACACTAATTCACAATACTTATCATATATATCAAACTTTCTTACTTGCTTGAAAACAAACTATTAGCCATAAACATATCACATAATTCCTCTAACATATAGAGAGGTACATATCACATATCATATGGCTCAAAATATAACTAGTAGCATGTAATCAAGTTACACATTTCAAAATTCATATTTATGAAAATTTTACATCACAAAATAGATTTATAATATCTTAAAATAAATTTAAATGATTCACATATATGTGTCAAATTATCACAATTTCGTATCTTAATCATACAAGCATCCCAACTACAACATAAGGAACTACAAATGTATATATCGGGTACCTAGGCAATTGTACTAAGTCTTGGCTACCGCGGAATTAGGGATCACACATATCCCACCACTACACCATACTGAAGTAGGTTTCATGGATTTTATTCATTGGCCTTGAGTCACATAATACCCTATCCAACAAGGACGCGTACATTGCAATCATGCCATATGTAAGGATTGAGGTTTCGGATCTGGTTATCGAGTCGGTTTCGGTGTCAGACCCCTTGGTTTTGACCCTTGTAGGGCTGGCGCATGTGCTCTTTTTCGCGTCGAGCTTGCTCGATGGGATTTGATAGGTGTCAGCTTAGGGGGACGCCATTTAGGAGCCATGCGAGAGTGGCACATGGGGGCACGTGTGTACGACCTCGGTCGTGTCGTTTGAATGGCATATTGCATGGACGACGTGATTCAGACATCTGCCAGTGTACGACCCCGTCCTATCGCGTGATTGGCGTCATTCTGGGACGACGCGTTTTAGCGAGTTTTTGGTTGACGCTTTGATGCCCTCCTTCCTTTCTCTCATTCTCTCCATTCCTCTCTCTCTCCTCCCCCTCCTCTCCGAATGCTCCGTTTCCCCTCTCCCTTCTCCTTCCCTTCCTCTCTCCATTCCTCCTCTTCCTCCACTCCATCAACCTCCTACCCCTCACCACTACCACCACTATTTCCTCCGCGGCGCATTTCTCTCCAGATGGCAGCCGACGTCTCGGTGGAGTAACGGCGTCCATGGTGGTACTGGCGGCGGCTTGTGGCATGGTGGTTCGGCGGCTAGGAGCTATGAAGAGTTCAAATAATCGGTAAGGTGACGATCCTCGCGGTGTTTTACTTAAAACCATGTTTTTTTCCACTTTGGAGCATGTTTTAGGGGGTTTTTGGGTGAAAATGCTCGTTTTATAAAATTGGGAACTGTGGGTTTTAAAATAGTTATTTGGATCCTCCTCCTCCTTCTCTATTTTTTAGTGTTTGAGGACGGTTTAGGAGGAGGAATCCCATTTTATGGCTCGGGAGAGGCCGTAGGGAAATCCTGTTTCGGGCGCGAACTGGCATCGGGCCAGGGTGACACCATTTGTAAATAGTGTCGATCATAGGCGACGCGATTTAGGCCCAGTTGCTAGAGGGCGGTTCGGTTTTCAGGTGGTAAATGACGTTGCGACCAGCTGACACCATTTAAATGGCGTCAACCATGGGCGACGCTATTTAGGCCCATCTCCCAAAGCCAGTTTTCGTGTGAACCAGTTTAGGGGTCTTGAATGATGTCGGCTACGGGCGACGCGATTCAAGACAAACCCCATTAATTCATGCAATTAACATGTGTTTACATTATTAGATAATTAAGTTAAATGCATGTTCGATACCGTACTTCGAGGACGAGGATTTCCACGTGACCAGTATTAGTATTTGGTGTCTGAAAGCCAATCCAATATTATGTATCATTCAGTTTATTAATATAATGGCATTAATTCATTGTGTATAATTAGTTCGATCTATGATTATTGTATTATGATGAAGTCCATGAATATGTGTAACAATCTTCGGATTATGATGAGATCATAATTATGGGACCGAAGACTTATAAACACATGTTCTTAATTATTCATAGTCGGAGGATGTTTGAGATGGACATCAAACATCCGGATAGACTAGTACAGGTTTCTTCTACTCATATGATGATGGTGACTGATCCTATAAGTCACTTGTGTGGAGACACTATGCTAGACCTGTAGGTGCTCATTGGAGAATGAGTTCACTGAATTGATCTGACCTAGAATCGCTGGATGGTATATACCTCACTGTTAACCAGCTCGATTCTTTTGTCTCCGTTGCGTAGATGATCGTTGGACCTGAGACACCAAAGATACCTTGATGGTACGTCTCTGAGCTTTGACTTTAACTAACGAATCCATAACTATGGGTTATCAATAAGTCAAATGATCGGGTTCAGAGAAATGTCCTCGAAGGTAATTGTGTGTTCAATATGGGATCATCTGCTCTCGGTATTATGAGAGAGAATGTTCCAAGAATGATGTGCTTTAAGTCCCTGGCCAGGGTGGACACTGTATCAGAAAAAGAGTTATTCGATATAGATTAGCAACATCTGATTCAAGTGAATCGACCGGCTAGGGTTTAACAGTAAACCATACCCTAGGTCGATTCGGGAATATTGCACGGATGAAGGATTATATCCGCAGGCTAACTGATGACGGAGAGGTTCCAATAGAGGGTTGCGATAACTCCAATGCCATCCAGGATCACGCGATGTTGCTTGGCATCCAACATGATCGGAAGCCCGTCCGAATTTACTGTGGGACATTAAATTCGGCTGATTAATTAATATAAGGATATTAATTAATTCAGTGGGTCCATAAAGAGTTACTGGGCTTAATGGGCCATTAACTGGACTGGTATTTAGGCCTAGAGGGTCACACGCAAAAGGTTTTCAAGTCGATGGATATTTAGACGGAATTTCATATAAGTATGGGGTTTTTATGAAAAACCGTAAACATACATATTATAAAAGAACGGCTGCTAGGTCGGAAGCCAGCAACCCTAACTCTAGCCGCCGCCCTCTCTCTCTCCTCTCTCTTGGGCGCACATCTCGAGGTCAGCCCTCTGGAGGCTCCGCTTCGGCTTCCGACTGCTCCACCTTCCGTTCGACGGGAGTTTCCGAATCCGCATGTCGCGGCGGATTATGCGTCGGGATCCACGAACGCCGCATTGAGCGAGGAGGCGAGGATGATCCATCGCGAGGAGAACCACGTGGATACCGCTAGAGGCCGGGCACCTGCGCGGCTTGCGGCATCGCTCCGACGGAATCGGAGAACGAACGCAGATTCGAATCCGCGTAAGGTAAATCAGATTTCCCGGTTTATTTTGTTGACCGAAACGGGACGGATCAGATTCCGAATAATTTATTTCCGCTGCATTTTTTGGTCGGATCCGGGCACAGGGAACCCAACAACCGGATCGCACTGTGTTGTGTTTTGTGCGATCGTGGACCTAGAGTGACAGTTGTTAGCGTTTAGGCACCCTGTGTTGGTGTGGGAGTGACATGACGCTGGTGTGGGACTGGTGGGGTGACGCCTAGAGAGAGGGTCACCTGGTGTGCCCCGGGATATAACTAGTACCGATGTGGGAGTGGTACATTTGGAGTGTCACTCGTTGCTGGGGGAAGTAGAACCACCTTGAGCTAGACAGACCGGAGTAGCTAGCGTGCTATCCAAGGAGTTGCTGTTTGGTCCCTGCGGGTCAGTGTTTTCCGCGTTCGGCTGTGTGGTTTGTGTGTTTAACCGAGACGCTGGTTGTGGACTCTGTGGTAGAGTGGTTTCAGAGTTGTGCCTGTTGCATTTACAAATGCATGTGTTTTATATCGAAATTTGGGAATATTTGAGAGTTGTGTTTACTGCTTTACTCATTTAATTGCCTATATTTGTGTTGTTGCACTTGTGGGTGTGTGAGTAGGTGGTGGGGATCGGAGGATCCCTACTAAGTCCATTTTGATGAGACTCACCCCTGCAGTTTTCAGGTGAGGGTTCTAGGCAGGCGTAGCCTAGAGGGTTTTATCTCGGGTTGCGCGCCAGCAGCCACTATTCCGGAGTATGCCCCGATGTAGTTGTTATTTTCCTTTCAGGCTTGAACACTTAATTATTTCCTTTCAGTTGGAATATATAATTATTTGTTGAATCAAGTTGAATTGTAATAATTTTTAATTCATGTATTTCCTTTACAATTCGATGTGATGTGGAATGTTTAGCTTAGTTTATCATTTATTTCCCAGACTTATCGAGATCTTGGTTTGGCTCCAAATTTTAATGATTCGGTACCCATTTAGTAATCGAATCCCCGATTATAGGGTGGCGGGTCGTTACACCACATAATTCCCTTATGATGGCAATGTCCATATTACACATATTAAATTCGATGGAACATGTCTTATAGAAATTAGAATTCATCATAATCACAAAATTATACGTAAAATATATAACCAATATGAACAACATTATAAAAAACAATATGTCTTTGTGAGTGCTCAAATAATGATTTGTGATTATCATGAAAATTTTGTTGATTAAGTGACAAATAAATCTATTAAAAACTATGTGATCGCCAGAAACTTTTGACTAAAAAGTTCCAAAAGAAAAAGATTGATCGCTTACCAGTTTTGGACGTGGGAGATGTTGAAGTTCTTGATTCTCCTCCTTCAGCCGGCTGAAGAAAAAGAGCCCTTCTGACTTTGTTCTTGCTTTGAGCGCTTATTGGGCTTTGAGAATCGTCCGGATTTCCTTGTTGATTCCTTCATTTTGATCTTCTTTGTACCTTGGAAAAAGTAGAAAGAAAGGAAAGAAAGAACTAATAAGAACTCAAATAGTGATAGTACCTATTCTAGTAATAATTCTAATCATGCAACTTAAACAAATGAACTCACTTATTTATGGTCTTTGAAACCCCTTAACACATGGATTGGAAAATAATACTAGTGAGTGTGTGTTGCATGGAGTGATGTGATGAGAAATTATGAACTAATATGATGGAAATATGAGAAAGATGAGCAAGATGTGCAGAAATTGATTAAGAAAAACGAAGTTGGATGGCCCCTAGACAGCCTTGGTTCTTGAATAGATGAAGAAAGGATGAAGAAAAGATGAAACTTGCTTCAAGACTCCTGGAAGTTGTAGTAGCGCCTCGATCCTTCAGCGTTTGGACGTTGTCTTTCTCACTAACTCTCTTCAAAAATTATCACTCAGATAATCACGCTTATCACTCTCATAATTACTAATTATCACTAACTTTTTAATGGCCAAGGGTTTGGGTATTTATAGGCATAAGTTCGCGCATCCGCGGTTACTTATAGATTAACATTAAGGAGTTTGAAGCCAATACAACTAAGAAACAGATAAATACAGCCTAATTCATCATTATCTGTAATTAACTAAAACGCATCGCCCATGGGAGACGTCTTTTAGCTTAATTAAGATAAGGATAAACATCGGGAATAAGAAATAGAATCAGTTTAGGAAACTTTAATGGCATCGTGAATTGCAGACGTCTTTTATTTATTAATAAATTAATAAAAAATTAGATTAAAAATCAAAATAAGGATAAACCCTAAAAGGCGTCTGCATAAGTCGACGTCTTTTAGAATTCTTCATATTTGATTAAAAATCTGAGTTAAAATGAATTTCATTAATAAACTTAAATTATGTCTGTCTGACCCGATGTCATTTAGATAATTAATCCAGAAAAATAATAAAAATTAACTAATGATTAAATATCAGACCATTTTGAGGCATTATTATATGACATAAAATTTACTCAATATGATGTCAAAATTAGCGTGTCTACAGTCTTATAAGCTATCCTGAAGAACAACGTTCATCTTCTTCTCTTTGTTCAAGAATGAACAAAAATCAACCTTTCACAATGTACAACGATGGCTAGGCTTAACCACGCCCCTAATATTATATTTATAAAATTAACACTCATCTTCTAACTCCAAAAAACCTCTATAAATCACATTTGGATTGGATTAATCCTCCTTTCCACGAATTAGAGACAATCTAACTCCAAATAAGACTCCTCTCCCACAACTCTTCCTTCTTGAACTGAACTTTTAATTTTTTGACCTAGTAAACGAACGAATCAGTAAAAATGGTCTTCTACAAAGTTCTAGATCCCTTCGAATGCTTTCCAATGGTAGGAACTGCGCCAAACTCCAAGTTATATGCTAATAGTTATCACCAAAATAGTAACATGCTATCCTGGAACTCGAACCAAGAAAATTTTGCTAACTTAATGGGCTAAACTACTTATAAAATTAAGTTAATAGACTTAATCAAACTACCATATTACACTCTATCTGATCCTTTAATTATTATTATTATTTTTATTTATTTAATTATTATTTATAATTTTTAAAGAAATACTAGGCATTACATCTTCTCCCACTTAGATAAATTTCATCTTCGAAATTTACAATGCAAGTAGAGTATAGAATCACTTACCAAATAGCTCCGGATATCTCTTCTTCGTATCTTATTCTATCTCTTACGTTGCCTCTTCCCTATGATAATACCTCTAAAGAACCTTGACTATAGGAATCATCTTAGTCCTCAATACTTGCTCCTTACGATCAAGAATATGAACAAGCTTCTCTTCATATCACAGATCCAGTTTAACTTCCAATGGCTCATAATCCAGTACATGGAATGAATCAGCAATATACTTCTTCAACATAAAAACATGAAATACCAGATGAACACTTGACAAATCCAGTGAAAAAGCAAGCTATAAGCAACTTGTCCAACGCACTCCAAAATCCCAAATGGACCAACATACCTTGGACTCAACTTTCCTTTCCTACCAAACCTCATGACTCCCTTAGTCGGCGAAACTTTCAAGAAAACCTGATCTTCTACTTCGAACACCAATTTTCTTTATTTACAATCAGCATAACACTTCTGTCGACTCTGAGCTTTCAAAAGTCGTTTCCTGATTATACTAATCTTATATGAGTAATCTTGTACAAGTTGTAGACCAATCAACCTTTTTTCTCCAACTTCTTCTAACACAAAGGTGATCGGTATGGTCTACCATACAGTGCCATACCAATATTAACATGATAATTGCTCTTATAAGAAAATTCAATCAACTTCAAATAATCATCCCAATCACCATTCCACTCAATGCTTCAAGCTTTTAGCATATCCTTAAGTGTCTGAATCGTTCTCTCCGATTGCCTATCCGTCTCCAAGTGAAAAGCTGAATTGAACTTTAATTGAGTATCCAAAGCTTCCTGAAGACTCTTCCAGAATCTCGCTGTAAAACAAGCATCGCGATTTGAGACACTAGATGTTGGAACTCCACACAACCTTACAATCTCTTCAATGTACATCCGAATTAACTACTCCAAAGAAGTCTGTAGACACACTAATTTTGACCTCATATTGAGTAAATTTTATGTCACACTTATAATGTCCCAAAATGGTCTGATGTTTAATCATTAATTAATTTTTATTGATTTTTCTCAGAATTTGTTAATTAGCGTCGCCCTTGAATGATGCCTTTTAGATTCCTAGCTGAAATTAGTTCAGAATTAAATTCCTAAATTCAGATAGATTTAATTGAATAGCGTTGCCTACGGGAGACGCAATTTAAGTCATAATCCGTTTGAGCTTCCGATTTTTAATCTGAATTAATTTTCGAAATTATTTAAAGCACGTCGCCCTTAGGAGATGCGATTTAGATTTCCTAATGTATTTCGGTTTCCTTTTCGGATTTTGTTTCTATTTTGGCCGCTTTAATTAGACAAATGGCGTCCCGGTTGGACGACGCGATTTGCAGGTTTCCTGATAAGCATGATTTGTCCAAGATAATCCAGTTTCCGAAGTTGGGAAGGTTGCTAACTCCTTCATTCTCATTCAAGGTACGTCCGACTGTGGGAGAGAGTCCTTTTGAAGCCCTAAACACCCTAAACCTATCCTTATAAATACAACACCCTTTGGACCTTTAAAAAAGCTTGGCCATTGGTGATTTTGAAGCTTGAAGCAAGGTGTTTGAAGGCTCTAGAGGAGGAAAACGTGGACAGTAAGAGAAGCTTCATCCAAAGCTTCTTTTTCTTCATCCATTTCATCCTTTGAAGCTTTTGAAGACAAAGGCTATGAAGGAGCCAACCAACCATCTTCTTTCCTAATTCCTTATAGCTTTTCCTTAATTTTGTAGATTCATCATTGTTTTCTATAGTTTATCATTACCACTCCACGTTCACACATACACACTCATATTTTCATACCCACATGCTTAGAGGGGTTTAAAGAGCACCAATGAAGTGAGTAGATTAGTTTAGTTGCATGTTTAAATTTCTTATTAGAATAGATACTACTCTACTCTAGTTCTAATTAGATTCTTTCTTGTTTAATCTTTTACAAGGTGTAAAGAAGAAGAAATAAGGAAGTTCAAAGGAATAACTATCAAGAAATCAAAAGCAAGAACATCTTACAAGAAGGGCTCACTTTCTTTGGCCGGCCATAGAGAGGGAATCAAGGACTCAACATCTCCAAAATTTAAAAAGGTACGCGATCAATCTTTTCTTTGAAACTTTTTACAGTTTCTGGTGATCACGTTTTCTTTAATTTTTAACAGTTTTTACTATTCATATAAGCAATACCAAATCATGAACATCACACACCTAATTTGAGCACCCACAACTTTTTGGCGATTACAGTGGGACTTGGTCTTGCCGTCTTTTTAATATTTGTTTTTGCTTTTATCATCGGGCACCCATGGTGCACCACTTGTGTCCCTCGGGCACTCCTTTCACCAATTGGTGAGTTTGGTTACTTTTATCCCTACGTGCACATCCCTTTGCGGTAAGATCTTGCCCTCCCGTGATTGATTGAAAGTTGTGAGTGTGATAAGAAGTGTGTAGTTGATTGAGTTTGTGTTGTTTGCATGATAATAAACCTGTTTAAATTGAATTTGCATGATTAGTTAGATTCTTGTTTATTTTGATAATTTGAGAGAGGATTGTCCTCAAAATTGCTCTCTGTTTACTGCTTTCAGGCTCTGAATAGCGTCTAGATAGAGATGCGATTCAAACCTCGTTGCTTTGGCAAGACGCCATTCAGCCTCATATTCTTGTTGCGCTGCTACCTGAGGTTCTGTTAACAGAAGAAGCTTCTGTCTTGAATAGTGTCGGTAAATAGCGACGTGATTCAAATAATTTCTTCTTTTGCTCATCAGTCCTCGGATCTTTGATCTTTTTGTTACCTATATCTATCTTATACTACATTAGAGGCCATCTAGGACGTAGGTCATCTACATTGGGACTCACCCCCCCCCCCCTCATAGGAACACTTTCTTAGCATCTTCACCTCTCTTTGACTGGGTCGGTCCCTCAGTCAGACTAGACTGGTTGGTGTTAAGACTTCCGTAAGTCCTCAAAAACAAGGTATTCCTCCTTGTTCATCGGGCTGGTTGTACCAATTGAAGTCCTGGTTAGTCATTCATATCGTTGTGAGAGAATCATAGAGTATAACGATGGAAAAACTAAATTAAAATTAGGATCCTATCCATTGAGTGAATTTATGATTGACAATCTAAAATAATTCAACAAGGAATCCTAAGATAACCTGACCATCCACTTGTTTGCTAATCCTTTGCGCAACTTGTTTGAATGTTTGTCAAAAAAAAAAAATATCATGATGCTCCGATCAGGTAGAACTCTCGGCATGGTTGCCTTCGAACAAGAAGATGTGGTGGAGTACGAGAGAGATGCTCATTCCCCTCGGGTTTATGATCCATCTTATTTAGAAGATGAGAGAGATGCTTATAATTCTAATCAATTCCAAACTTTATACGAGGGAGATGTTTATGCCCCTCAATTTCAGATGTATTCAACTTATGATCAATACAATCAAGATATGGGCGATCATTCCCATGTTCAAGTTAGTCCAAGACCAAGCCAGACCCTCGTCTAATCATCCTTCTGATCTCGCTGCCCTCATGGGGGCTTTATCAAATCATGTGGATCCTCGTTAGTTTGACGCCATCCAATTTATTCTGAAAGGGAAAACCCCCTTACAGTCACCTGAACCAAATCCCACAGTTCACCCCCCTATTTATCAAGCTCCTACTCGGGCCACAGAAGGCCTCCATATTTCTACCCCTCGGCCCACGGGTCATCAACAATCTAGTTCGCGACATCCTGTCAGGCCGCAAAATCCAGTTCATTAGAATACCTTCGGGTAAGGTGGAAATACTGAAAATCAACAACCTTATTGTCCTCCTATCCCTGCTTATTCCAGGAGGCGGTCTTTTCAACAACCTCCACCTCCACCAGCATATTCTGCTACTCAACTTCTACTTAAAAAAATTTCTCAGATGGATGAGCGGTTCAAGAGTTTTGAGAAGAAGATGCATAGTAAAACTACTTCTGAACTC
This sequence comes from Zantedeschia hybrid cultivar, assembly GCA_030544215.1. Lineage (NCBI taxonomy): Eukaryota > Viridiplantae > Streptophyta > Magnoliopsida > Alismatales > Araceae > Zantedeschia > Zantedeschia hybrid cultivar. The sequence goes on along the minus strand of JARZZO010000013.1, from coordinate 2,875,737 downwards.
TCTGTTCCTGATCTACCAATCTTCCATCTCCTGCCTTCCGAAATGTTAGTCTATAGAAAGTACAACGGCGTAGGCAATCCATTCCTTCATATCAATGAATTTCTGTACGAATCATCATTCTGGCAACATGATAAAAGAGCACTGGCCTTCCACTTCAGGAGGTCATTGGAAGGGTTAGCTTTGGAATGGTGTTTCTCTCTGGACCCGAGTGAGGTAGAGAACTTCGACGTTGTATCAAAGAAGTTCTTATAGAGATACAAAGACAGGGTGGCACCTACCCTGTCCATTACTGATCTGTTCAATGAAAAGATGAAGCCTGATAAAGTGTTAAATTGATCATTTAAAGGCAATCATATGCATCATACTCATGTTTTTATCTGCAAAATAGCATGAAATGATAGATAATTGTGTAACAAGTCCAACGGTACCAATTTCATCAAATTCTGACTTAAAAACATCGTCATTTCATGTGATTAAAGGAGCATAGCGCATTTGCGGTTTTTTGACAAAACCGAGACGAAATGAATAAATATGATGATATTTTTATGATAATGCGCTAATTTATATTTATTTTATGTGAACAGAACATGCCGATGATGCAGTGCAGCTGGTGGAGTTTCTGGAAATTTTGGGGGAGGTCCAGTGTTCGGATTTCAATAAATTCAACAAAAGCAGGAGTAAAAGTGCAATTTGATGTCCTAATATTACTCTGATTCTTTCTTTCTCTGGACTTTCCCAAAAATCCTTTATTTCCTTCTTTCTCTCCAATTTCCCAGCCACATCCCTTCCTTTCTTTATTTTAAAATCTTCTCTCTCTTTTTTTTAAAAAGAAACCTCTCCAAATCCGAATCCAACTCCTTCTCCAAATTTCTTCCACACGATCTCTCTTCTCTCCCATATAATCCCCCTCTCTCTCCCAGATTCTGCTGTCTAATTTTTTCGTATCTCGCCCTCCGCAGCTCCCTCTCTCCGGCTCTCCCTCTCTCCGGTTATCTCTCTCTTTGTTTCTCTCTTTCTCTCCCTTTGTTCTCTCCCTCCGCATACCCTCTCTTGGTGCTTCTCTCTCTCTGTTTCTCTCCCTTCCTCCTCTCTGGTTTTCTTCTCTCCTTGCCATCTCTCTCTTCCTCCCAGCCGCAGCAGCCTCCTTTCCTCCTTCTCGTTCTGCAAATTTTCGATTCTCTCCCTCTGTTTTTTATCTCTCGATTTCTCCCTCTCCACGGACCTCCCTCTCTATTCACTTCTCTCTTCCAGCAGCTGTCCCAGCAACACCTCCACGAGCAGCATCCTGCATGCCGGCGAGGCCACCTGCACCTCCGCGGCAAGCTCCTCCACGCAGCTGCACACACGCAGCAGCCTTCACGCATGCTGCACCGTCCACCAACAGCACCCGTTGAAGCTCTACCTGCATGTTCGTCCACACACCAACGGGCCTGTTGCACCTCCAAGCTGCATGCACCTGAAGCTCCCAAGCAAGTCCACGTGCAAAGCCCCCCCAGCGGCTCTGCAAGATACAACCACGCACCAGCCGTGCATGCATGCTGCATCCCACGCGTCTCCAACCTTTCTCCACCCTGCGGTGAAGCTCCCACGCATGCCAGCAAGCTCCTCCAGCTGCAGCTCGATGCCGGTGAAGCCCTCCTCCAGCAGCATCCGTCTCCATGCACTCCCAGCACACCACCTAGCCGGCCTTCAAGTACACGCAGCTGCTACCTCCAGCGCTTGAAGCCCTCCACGGACCAGCAACTGTTCCCCAGCGCATGCTTGAGCGGTGAAGCCTTCTGCCCTGCCAGCAGCTCCAGCAAAGCCCACACCAGCGCCGGCCAGAAGCTGCTCTCCAAGCACCACGCAGCTGCTTCCTTCAAAACCTGCACACGCAGCAGCTGTCCCAACTGCCTCCTATTTTCTTTTCCTTCCCCCATTAGTTTAAAATTAGTTTAATTGTTTAGGGATAGCTAATTGTTATTTAATATTTTGATTAGTTAGTTTAAGTTTATTAAACAATTAAACTTTGTAATTTGTTTCTTAATTTTTAGATAATTAATAAGTTACGTAGTTAAATTTCAATGTCTTCGTCATAAATCTTAGTTGTGCTTAATTTTTTTTTTATGTGTGTTTGCGTTTAATTTCTAAAAAAGAAAAGAAAAAAAAAAGGGGAATTTGTTTAATTCAAGCAATTATGTTTTTTTTAGGTTACATTAGTTAACTTAATTTTAGTTTACTTAAGTAATTAGTTTATTTAAAATCTCACTTATTTTTAGATTAACTAAAGTCCAAAGTGTTCAAAGTTAAAATTTTAACTCCCTGTGGTTCGACTCGGACTCATCACTATTAAATTTCTAAAATTTGATTTGAGTGAGCCGGATAAATTTAGATTGAACGTTTTCATGTGTTTAACGACGCACAATTCGAAACGATCAATTTTTGGCGGCGTTGCCGGGGAGTTAGATTTTTAATTTTGATTATCTTGGATTTAGTGTAATTATTCTTTAGCTAACCTTATTTTTCTTATTTTTGCAGGTATATTGAAAAAAAGAAGAAGAAGGAAAGCGAAATCATGGTTAGTGTGTTCCAACTTTCTATGTTTCAATTTCCTTACTTTAGTTAGTTTCCAATTTTGTAGTTTCTAGTTTAGATAGGTTTCCATTAACTAAAAAAAAGAAACAAAAAGAAGAACATCCAAATTTAAAACCTTCATTGCCAAGATTAGAAACTTTCCATGCTAGGCATGCATCATCCTAGGAAAGCATGAGTTAATTTCCTTTCACAGTTATTTCCATAAATTGTTGAAGATTGCGGGGGAAAGGTACGTGTTTCAATTATAGCAAGTCATTCATGATTGCATCAACACACCTTGCATTGATTTGTTGCCTTGTATTGCATTCAAAAAGACTCTAAGGGCAACAACTTTAACCACATAAGGTAGGGATTTGATCACCCTTCCTTAGCCCACAAATCACCTTCCTTGCATTGGCATTTCCTAATCCAACTAAAAGCAAGTCGAAAGAGAATCTAAGGTTTACACCGTGAGTGGTTTAAATCTCGGGTTGCCTCCATTTTTGGCAACGGTGTCTAGGCTAGAGGTAAAAAGGCAAACGTCTAAGCGGAAAAGTGGTTCTGTAATTAGGTCCCTACGAAAGTAGGGGGAGCCTCCCACTACCCCACCTCTTACCTGGCCGTTGACTGATTGTGGTTGTGACTCTAGGTGGACTCCATTCACCTTGTAAGAAAATTCACATAGAGAGTCTAGGTTAACATTAGATCATTAGGATAATTTTTTTGTCAACATTGATTGCATCTAAAAAAAAAAAAAACAAGAAATGGAAAATAAAATCCTCTCTCCATCAGTCCTAGTGTATGCAAGGTAGGAGATCTCAAAATCCTAACCTTCTAGGACCACTTGCTGAAATAGAAAGAATCCTACATCAAAGAAATCCACCACAAGATCCAATGGCTGATAATCAAGACCCACCAAAGCAAATGAAGGACTATTTCATTCCAAATTGATATCAACCTTCATCATGTATTCATCTTCCTCAGAATCCAGCCAATCAATATGAAATCAAATCTAGCACCATTCAGATGCTCCCATCCTTTTATGGGAATACTAATGAAGATCCTTATAAGCATCTGGATGAATTCCTAGAAATCTGTTCCACGGTGAAAATCCAGAATTTCACCGATGATGGCCTTAAATTGACCTTATTTCCCTTTTCATTAAAGGACAAGGCTAAATATTGGTTGGGAACTATAGGAAGGCCCATTAGGACATGGGAAGAGATGTAGAAAGAATTTCTCAAGAAGTTCTATCCCATCGGGCGGACCAATACCATGAGAAGGGCCATCACGAGTTTTACCCAAACTCCCGGAGAATTGATCCATGAATCTTGGGAAAGACTGAAAGAATTGCTTAGAAAATGCCCTCATCATGGGCTTTCAAAATGGCAAATTGTCCAAGCATTCTATGAAGGATTGTCTGAACAGTTCAGACAGATGGTGGATGCTTCATGTGGAGGGACATTTATGATGAAAAATGAAGATGAGGCCTATGATCTGTTTGAGATGTTAAGTGAAAATTCTATTAATCATGCCTCATTATCATCTTATGAAAGGTCTGTTGGGCCATCTAAACGGACTGGAATGTATGAACTTAAGGCCCGTGGAGAGCCCGAATCTAGAATGGACATAAATTGGATAAGGTAGACATCTTGGCCCAGAAACTAGACCAACTCCTAGCGTTAAACAAGCAAGAGCCTACTTACCCAACACAATCTAGTCCATATGAAGGCCCATCCTCTGTTAATCATGACATTTGTGTCTTATACGCAAGTCCAACCCATCAAGTGAATGAATGTCCAACCGCGGCCCAACTTCCACCATTCATTCAAGAACAAGTTCAGGCTGCCCAGGGATTCTCCAGGCCCAATAATGATCCATTCTCAAATACTTACAATCCTGGCTGGAGAAATCACCCTAATTTCTTTTGGAAGAATCAGCAGGCCCCATTACCAATGTCCCATCCTCCCATGCATCAAGCCCAAAAGCCACAGAATTCATTCCAACAACAATCTAGTTTCTATGGAAATGTTCAGGCTAGGGGACCTCAAACCCAGTTTTCTCAACTGGCCCAGTATCAATCAGGTCAACCGGCCCCGTATCAATCAGGTCAATCGGCCCAATATCAATCAGGTCAACCGGCCCACTACCACTCATTCAAATCAGGACAGCCAACCCAATACCATCCTCCACCCACTTACCAGCAACCTCCTCAGCCCAACTTTGATGATAAATTCACTCAACTCCAACAACTGATTTTGACCCAGCAACAATCCATTGCTAAGTTGGAAAGTCAAATGGGCCAACTAGCTGAGGCCGCGATGAGAAGAGAAGTAGGCCAACTTCCTAGTCAACCCGTTGTCAATCCAAGGAATCAACCTCCAGGTTTTCCACAGCAATCGGGCCTTTTACCTCAGCCTGGCCCGGTACCACAGCCTAAAGGGCAGCAATTTGAGAATGCTAAAGCCATTTCAGCCCTTAGGAGTGGGAGAAGTTTAGAAAAACCACATGCAGATGGAGAGTTAGCCAAAGGTTCCACTGATGGGCCTCAGGAAATTGAAAGTGATAGTGAGACTGAACCCATTATGGAGAAGTTGGAGGAGGATATGAAGGGAAAGGGAAGATTGATGAAGGCCCAAGTTCTTATAAGCCTAGGGTGCCATTTCCTAATGCCTTGTTAGCTAAGCCCAATACTAGGAAGAAATTGGCCAAGAATGAGGAGTTGTTGGATTTGTTCAAACAAGTCCAAATTAATATTCCACTCCTCGATGTCATCAAGCATGTGCCAGCTTATGCTAAGTTTCTCAAGGAATTATGTACTCCACGAAGAGAATCTAGAATGGCACCCGAAAAGGTTCGACTTTCTGAGGATATTAGTGCAATTGTGATGAATCATTTACCCAAGAAGTTAAAGGATCCTGGAGCACCTCTAATTTCATGTGACTTAGCTGGAGTTACATTTGATAGAGCTTTATTGGATCTAGGTGCAAGTGTAAATCTATTGCCAACAGCCATTTATGAGAAATTTGATATTGGAGAATTAAAGCCCACATCCATCATCTTGTAGTTGGCTGATAGGTCTGTGAAAACTCCACGGGGATTAATTGAGGATGTTATTGTAAAAGTTCATGATTGTTATTTTCCCGTGGATTTTCTTATTATGGATATGGCATTACCTGAGGAACTCATTCACACCCCGATCATCTTAGGTCGTCCATTCCTAGCCACTGCCAAAGCCAATATAAATTGTGAAACTGGCATAATGGACATTTCATTTGGGGGTCAAAAGGTCCAGATTAATGTCTTCAAAGCATCTCAATACCCAGATCATGAAAACGAATGCTATACTATTGATGTCTTGGATAATCTGCTTGAAGAAAATGAGATGTCCACCTATGACCTTTTGGAGGAAGCCAACACTTTAAAGGACTCTCCTGGCCCATTAACATTTTGGCCCAAGGTTGAACCTTTACCAGCCTTACAGTCTGAGCCCGCTTTGCCATCTTTAGAGGACCCTCCTGAGTTTGAACTCAAACCATTACCTGAGTCTCTCAAGTATATCTTTTTGGGCCCGGACCAAACTCTCCCAGTCATCATTGCGGCAAATCTCACATCGCCGCAGGAGGCCCAATTAACTGAGGTCCTCAAAGACCACAAGGGTGCTATTGGATGGTCGGTGGCAGATTTAAAGGGAATTAGCCCGTCCATTTGCATGCATCACATCTATATGGAAGAGAATTCTAAGCCCAGTCGGGAGATGCAAAGGCGGCTTAACCCCAATATGAAAGAAGTGGTGAAGAAGGAAGTTGTGAAATGGCTGGATGCGGGTATTATTTACCCAATATCAGACAGTAAATGGGTCAGCCCAACCCAAGTGGTACCCAAGAAATCTGGATTAACAGTTATCAAGAATGATCATGGAGAAGAGGTACCCACTAGGCTCACCACGAGATGGAGAGTGTGCATTGATTACCGAAAGCTGAATCTAATGACTAAGAAGGATCACTTCCCACTCCCATTCATGGATCAGATTCTGGAAAAAATTATCGGGCCAGAAGTACTTTTGCTTCTTAGATGGGTACTCCTGGTATAATCAAGTGGCTATTTACCCGGAAGATCAAGAAAAGACCACCTTCACATGCCCTTATGGCACGTTTGCTTTTAGGAGAATGCCATTCGGATTATGCAACGCACCAGCCACATTTCAACGGTGCATGATGGCCATCTTCTCCGATATGGTGGGAGAATTCCTCGAAGTTTTCATGGATGATTTCTCAATCTTCGGGGACTCTTTTGAAAATTGCCTGGAAAATCTTAAACAGGTGCTAGCACGATGCATAGACACCAATCTGATACTTAGCTGGGAAAAGAGCCATTTTATGGTTCGAGAGGGTATTGTTCTAGGCCACACTGTGTCTGAAAGGGGGATAGAGGTAGATAAAGCTAAGATCGATCTCATATCTAATCTTCCTCCTCCCACCTCGGTCAGACAGATCCGTTCATTCCTTGGCCATGCCGGTTCCTATCGCCGGTTTATCCACAATTTCTCTCAAATTGCCCGGCCCCTAACTCTTCTCTTAGCTAAGGATGTTCTATTCCAAATGGATGAATCTTGCATCAAGGCATTTAATTCTCTGAAGGAATCTTTGACCAAAGCCCCGATTCTTCAATCTCCAGATTGGTCTTTACCCTTCGAAATCATGTGTGATGCATCGGATTATGCTATCGGTGCAGTTTTGGGACAAAGAATCAACAAGTGTCCCGTGGTGATATATTATGCAAGTTGCACCCTTGCTGATGCTCAAATGAAATATACCACCACAGAAAAGGAATTATTGGCTGTGGTTTTTGCCCTAGAAAAATTCAGATCTTATCTTTTAGGGGCAAAAGTCATAATCTATTCTGATCACTCAGCTCTCAAATACCTATTGACCAAAAAGGATGCAAAGCCTAGGCTTATTAGATGGATCTTACTCCTTCATGAATTTGATTTGGAAATTCGGGATAAGAAGGGTTCTGAGAATGTGGTAGCTTACCACTTATCCCGAATTCCGATCTCTGAAAGTACACCAATCACTGATTCCTTTCCTGATGAGCATCTACTGACCATTTCTCACACTGCTGCACCTTGGTATGCTCATATTGTCAATTACAAGGTGACTAATCAGCTTCCGGAAGGATGGACTAAAAGTGAAAAGGACAAATTCTTTTCTCAGGAAAAATATTATTTCTGGGAGGATCCTGAATTATTCAAATTTTGTCATGATCAAATCATTAGATGATGTGTTCCTAAAGAAGAACAACAGAGTGTTCTTAACTTCTGCCATAATCTGGCCTGTGGGGGCCACTTCTCAGGAAAGAAAACTGCAGCCAAAGTCCTGCAAAGTGGTTTTTACTGGCCCACACTTTTCAAAGATGCCCATGAATTTAGCAAAACTTGCCTCCGATGTCAGGCCGTAGGAAATATGGAGAATAGGGATATGATGCCACTCAACCCAATCTTGGTGGTTGAAGTCTTTGATGTTTGGGGAATTGACTTTATGAGACCTTTTCCACCCTCTTTTGGACATACATATATTCTGGTAGCTGTGGATTATGTCTCAAAATGGATTGAAGCAGTAGCCACCCTAACCAATGATCATAAAGTAGTCATTAAATTCGTTCAGAAGAATATCTTTTCTCGGTTCGGGTGGCCTAAAGCTATCATAAGTGATGGGGGAACGCATTTCACGAATTACCAATTTCGGGCTTTGCTTGAGAAATATGGGATTAATCACAAAGTAGCTACCCCTTATCACCCCCAAACCAGTGGCCAAGTGGAAGTTTCCAATAGAGAGATCAAGAATATTCTGCAAAAGTCCGTTAGGCCCGATAGAAAAGATTGGTCTGAAAGATTGGATGATGCTTTATGGGCCTATCGGACCGCGTACAAAACTCCTATTGGCATGTCTCCTTATCGCCTGGTTTTTGCAAAAGCGTGCCACCTTCCGGTGGAATTGGAACATAGGGCTTATTGGGCCATAAAGCAAGTCAATCTGGATCTAGCCCAAGCTGGTTCCCACCGAACCTTACAACTGAGTGAACTGGAAGAATTGCGCAACGAGGCCTATGAAAATTCAAAGATCTATAAAGTCAAAACTAAAGCTTTTCATGATAAACATATTGTCAGAAAATCCTTTCGTCCAAATAAGAAAGTTTGGCTATTTAATTCTAGGCTTCGCTTATTTCCAGGAAAACTGAAATCCAGATGGGATGGACCATTCGTGGTCGTTAAAGCCTTCGATCATGGAGCCGTCAAAATTCTGAATCCCAAGAGTGGGAACACTTTTACTGTTAATGGTCAACGGTTGAAACCATTCATTGAAAATCTTCAAAATGAGCCACCTGAATCCATAGAACTGAGTGACCCCCACTAACTGAACTTCCGTCTGGCTGAAGACGATAAACTTAGCGCTTGTTGGGAGGCAACTCAATATTTTACTTCAGCTTTTGTATTACTTTCCTTTTAGGTCCCTGAGCAGCGGTCGCCGTGGGTATGTCGCCGCCTCGTCATTACAGGTTCTTTCGCTCCTTCACAAATTCTCTTCTGGCTGCATGTTTTTCAGATCTTTTATGCCATTGAGGACAATGTCAATTAAGTTGGGGGGTGGGAAAATCAATTTGATATGTATTTATTGAAAATATTTTGAAGAAAACTGATATCTTTCACTAAAAAATGGTCAATTTTTTTTTTCAAAAACTTCTTTTCACATACTAGGAAAACAGCATGGAAATCATATTTCATTAAGTAAATCTTAAACAAATCAGTTTTTCTGTTAGTCACATTGGTTAAAGAGCCTTTAAAATTTAAATATCTCACTTTACAAAAATCCACGGCAGGATGATTTTCACACACACACGGCAACTTAGAATAAATGAAAGATCTTAAAAGTATAGAATTGCTGGAATTAACCTCAAGGATAAAACTACTTATTATAATTTTTCTTTTGGGTTGAACGAAAGGAATGTGTAGGATCCGTAATAGGGGACTGTCCCACTCAGCACTCTAAAAGAGGCGGTCATTTAAAATGGACAGCTGTAAACATTAAAGGCAATAGAAGGCGTTAAAAGAGCTAAAGGAAGGTAGGTGGCAAAAAGTACGCACCTCCCCTCAGGCAATTCAAGAGAGTGGCAAAAAGTACGCACTCTCAAAAGCAAAAGTACAATAAAATGAAAAAAAAAAAAAACGCCACGCTAAAAAGTCCATCGTACCGAGAATATGACCAAGTCGTGAAAAGTGCTGAGTTGGGACGAGAACTGAAAAACAGTCCTCACTGACTGATCGGGAAATCTTTTATTCTCTTCTCCGCCCCAGGAAGTCTTATCTAAAGGGTAGTAAAGGAAAGAATATATACCAGAAAGGTCGGAAACGAGTTCTAAGTATGTCAAATTTCATGCACAATCACTTGTCTGAATCAAAATATTGTGGGATATGAAAACTTTTAGCTTAACCAATCGGCTACCACTTAAATTGATTGTGAAAGATACTACAAATGAAGCATGATAATTCATTGTGTGTCCTAACTTTTCCTTATTTGCATTGCTAAGGGACTAGCAATGAGTAAGTTGGGGGGTGTGATAAAGTGTTAAATTGATCATTTAAAGGCAATCATATGCATCATACTCATGTTTTTATCTGCAAAATAGTATGAAATGATAGATAATTGTGTAACAAGTCCAACGGTACCAATTTCATCAAATTCTGACTTAAAAACATCGTCATTTCATGTGATTAAAGGAGCATAGCGCATTTGCGGTTTTTCGACAAAACCGAGACGAAATGAATAAATATGATGATATTTTTATGATAATGCGCTAATTTATATTTATTTTATGTGAACAGGACATGCCGATGATGCAGTGCAGCTGGTGGAGTTTCTGGAAATTTTGGGGGAGGTCCAGTGTTCGGATTTCAATAAAGTGCAATTTGATGTCCTAATATTGCTCTGATTCCTTCTTTCTCTGGAGTTTCCCAAAAATCCTTTATTTCCTTCTTTCTCTCCAATTTCCCAGCCACATCCCTTCCTTTCTTTATTTTAAAATCTTCTCTCTCTTTTTTTTAAAAAGAAACCTCTCCAAATCCGAATCCGACTCCTTCTCCAAATTTCTTCCACACGATCTCTCTTCTCTCCCATATAATCCCCCTCTCTCTCCCAGATTCTGCTGTCTAATTTTTTCGTATCTCGCCCTCCGCAGCTCCCTCTCTCCGGCTCTCCCTCTCTCCGGTTCTCTCTCTCTTAGTTTCTCTCTTTCTCTCCCTTTGTTCTCTCCCTCCGCATACCCTCTCTTGGTGCTTCTCTCTCTCTGTTTCTCTCCCTTCCTCCTCTTTGGTTTTCTTCTCTCCTTGCCATCTCTCTCTTCCTCCCAGCCGCAGCAGCCTCCTTTCCTCCTTCTCCTTCTGCAAATTTTCGGTTCTCTCCCTCTGTTTTCTCTCTCTCGATTTCTCCCTCTCCACGGGCCTCCCTCTCTATTCTCCTCTCTCTTCCAGCAGCTGTCCCAGCAACATCTCCACGAGCAGCATCCTGCATGCCGACGAGGCCACCTGCACCTCCGTGGCAAGCTCCTCCACGCAGCTGCACGCACGCAGCAGCCTTCACGCATGCTGCACCGTCCACCAACAGCACCCGTTGAAGCTCCACCTGCATGTTCATCCACACACCAGCGGGCCTGCTGCATGCTCTACCTGCATGTTCATCCACACACCAGCGGGCCTGCTGCACCTCCAAGCTGCATGCACCTGAAGCTCCCAAGCAAGTCCACGTGCAAAGCCAGCCCCCCCAGCGGCTCTGCAAGATACAACCACGCACCAGCCGTGCATGCATGCTACATCCCACGCGTCTCCAACCTTTCTCCACCCTGCGGTGAAGCTCCCACGCACGCCAGGAAGCTCCTCCAGCTGCAGCTCCATGCCGGTGAAGCCCTCCTCCAGCAGCATCCGTCTCCATGCACTCCTAGCACACCACCTAGCCGGCCTTCAAGTCCACGCAGCTGCTACCTCTAGCGCTTGAAGCCCTCCACGGACCAGCAACTGTTCCCCAGCGCATGCTTGAGCGGTGAAGCCTTCTGCCCTGCCAGCAGCTCCAGCAAAGCCCACACCAGCGCCGGCCAGAAGCTGCTCTCAAAGCACCACGCAGCTGCTTCCTTCAAAACCTGCACACGCAGCAGCTGTCCCAGCTGCCTCCTATTTTCTTTCCCTTCCCCCATTAGTTTAAAATTAGTTTAATTGTTTAGGGATAGCTAATTGTTATTTAATATTTTGATTAGTTAGTTTAAGTTTATAAAACAATTAAAGTTTGTAATTTGTTTCTTAATTTTTAGATAATTAATAAGTTACGTAGTTAAATTTCAATGTCTTCGTCATAAATCTTAGTTGTGCTTAATTTTTTTTTTATGTGTGTTTGCGTTTAATTTCTGAAAAAGAAAAGAAAAAAAAAAGGGGAATTTGTTTAATTCATGCAATTATGTTTTTTTTTAGGTTACATTAGTTAACTTAATTTTAGTTTACTTAAGTAATTAGTTTATTTAAAATCTCACTTATTTTTAGATTAACTAAAGTCCAAAGTGTTCAAAGTTAAAATTCTAACTCCCTGTGGTTCGACTCGGACTCATCACTATTAAATTTCTAAAATTTGATTTGAGTGAGCCGGATAAATTTAGATTGAACGTTTTCATGTGCTTAACGACGCACAATTCGAAACGATCAAAGCCTGATGAAGACTTCATAGTGTTGGTCGATAGATGGCGAGGAATGGCTGAGAAAATCAGAGATCATTTGTCAGAACAAGAACTAGTAAAGATGATGGTTGCCAACGCTATTCCCCAGTATAAATTGGTATTTACACTGAATAATCTGACTACCATGGCAGATCTGTACTAGAGGGCGCGTTATACTCAGAACGCGTTCAAGGATTCCACTTTTGCTAGTGTTTTTGACCCCCAAAGACCTAGTAGACCTCCACCACGGAAGCCTGTAATGCCAAATTCTTCTAGTATGGGTCCCATTTTTGAAGGCACACTCTCTCATGAACAAATCAGCACTGTAAACAATAATCAACTGCAATTTATGAGAAACCAACAGCAATAGCTGCAGTATACAGGGCAGAGACCACCAAATCAACAGGGTTTTAGGCCCCTTAGCAACCATACCGCCCAGCCTACAATCAGCCTCAGCAGCAGTATCAACAGACGTTCAATCAGTCACATCAGCAGCCGGCATATCACAATGTACCTCCACCGGGTGACTACAACTAACAGAGAAAACCGCCAGGCCCAAAGAGGGCATCTTATCCTCTACTCCCAGAATCCTTATTAGACATATTCAACGCCCTTATGGCAGCCAATGCTTTGCTTTTGCCAAAAGAGAAAATAGTTTGGCCCCAGAATGCTGATGCCTCTAGGTATTGTGTCTTCCATAGACAACCTAGGCATACAGTAGATGCATGTTTCCAATTCAGGGATTACATCTATGATATGAATGAGTAAGGGGGTATTGACTGGGAGGAGAAGAGAAAATATATAGCAGCCTTGAAGAGGAAAAGACCACAACAACAACAGCAGCTACAGCCAGCACAGCAACAACAACAGCAAATACAAAGAGCACCAGCACAGGCAGTAGCACCACCAGATATGGGTATAGTGCAGAACCCGTTGCCAGAGCATCAAAACTAGATCGTCCCAATTCTTATCAATAGCTAGTCTGAGGCTAACAGGGGGCAACAATGGAAGGTAGATGAATCATCCTTTGTTTACTCAACAAGTCATATCCCGAGTACCGCCGAGCAATCACCTCACCGCATTCTCTGCATACAAAAATCAGAAACCATAACCATTACTCCCATACCAACACCTGCCTATCATAGACCCATTCCACCACCGACCTTTCTTAAACCCATTACTCCCTCCGCTACCATATATACTCCAAATAACCCCCCACCATCACCCAACCACTACAAACCCCTCATGCCATCCAAACCATTGCGCTGCATTCCTTTCCCACATCACCTACACCAATCACCTATCCCCATACCATACAACCCTCCAAACCACTCATCCGCGTTCCAACATCTCCACCAAATAACCCACCATCGTCCATATAAAAGCACATTACTCCCTCCAAACCCCTCATTAACTCGGCGGTACTCAAAATATCACCTTCCAATGATGATCAACATGCGCTCCGGAGCATGAGAATTTTCAACAAAGTCTTTCCTCAATCCACAGTTAGAGACAACCCACCATAGCCGCTAGAGGAAGTACAAAATGAGGAGAGTGCACCTGGCACTCCAAATGATTTGTTGAAACACCTAGACAGAACATCGGCACGCATCTTAGTGCTCGAGTTGATCAAAAGATCTAAAACCCATCAAGAAGCTTTAATGGAATATCTCAAAAGAGTTATGGTCAATGAGGACATGTCGATAGAGAAGATAACTGCACTATTAGTGCCACAAGGGGATCAGCCCTCCATTTCGTTCCATACATCTAAACTGGCTCCAGCAGCAGCCAGGAGCATGACACTGAGCATTACAATCAACATCTGCAAGAAGGCTGTGGATGCATGTCTGGTTGATACAGGAGCTTCCATCAATGTGTTATCACCAAAGACCTTAGAATTCTACGGTGTACCTAGAGAGAAATGGCTTCCTTCTCCCATATCTGTTACTGCTTATGACAACTCTACCCGTTCCCCTCTGGGAATGGTCTATTTGAAGGTGGAGTTAGGCCCTGTGTGTCATGCTGAAGTCGAGTTCCACATCTTGGAAATCGACCCCTCTTTGAAAGGTATCCTTGGGCATCCTTACATCAAATCCCTTGAGGCGATTCCATCTACAGATCATCAATGCCTCAAATTCCCATACAAAGGATGGATCATTAAGGTGACAAGTATGCCAATTCTTGTTGCTGCTCATTCCTTGAACATTAAGCCGGACTCTCCCGTGGGCTGACAACCCATTCTATCGGTTTTACAGGTCCATTCTCCTTTGGTTGATCCTTGGAAAGCCACTATACATGTTCCTTGTCCAATCGATGCCATAAAAAGGGGAAAGTGCATGAGTACCCCTGGCTGGGACATTATGATGAAAGGTGGTTACAAACCAGGAAAAGGCCTGGGCACACAACTATAGGTTAGAACCAAGCCTATCAAAGACAATAGAAGGATACCTGGTAATGGTTTGGGTTATAGGCCATTGAAGGAAAAACGACAGATCGTTCAACAACATGAAGACAAAGAGGGTCAGAAAGTTTGGAAGACAATGACCACCCCATGTAAAGAAAACCGGGATCCCTTAACATGGACTCTATATACACATTTCATTAAGGGACCTGTGATCAATCATGACTATGATAACATGGTGGTAATCACTTCCCACTTTGACCTGCATGATGCTTATGGCAGGGACCTGGCCAGACACTGTTCTGAGTTGCTGACATATCGATCCTTGGAGGCTCTGCGGCTGATGAAGAGGAGGAAGAGCCAAGACCCGAGGTGCGAGTGGTACCGCTGGTTCAACATTTGGGACCTATACATTGCATTGAACATGCTATTCCTTGATCCCTCAGAACAAAAGTGGCCCCCAATGATTGATAAGTTGTTTGAAGGACCTGGAGCTATTTTTGACAAGAGAATCCTGCTAAGTGAAGAGACAAACGAAGGGGAGCCGGATGATCCTTATCAGCCTAGATTCACCACTGATCTTCTCTGGAGGGGAACTTATCCCCGTCATGTTTTTACCCTCCATACACTATTCCGCACTCTACTCTTGACCCCAACTTGGTCGAGGGTCATCACAAAAGTCATTCCTCGGGCCCAACCCATCATTATTACTTTGTCCTCCCCGGACCTGATTCCTCATATTCCTTTCGACCTCGAAAGGATTTATGATCTGATCTGGGACATACTATTGTATGATCCCCCTAATCCTTTGGCCTTGGTGCCGTTACCTCCATCTTCTCATCCTCCTCTTCATATTCATTCATGTTTCATGATTAACACTCAAAATCATCAACAAAAAAAAACGCCAATTTGGCAACCTCTTCCTCACACATCCTTGTTGAGAAAACTTCATACTACTTGTCCGATTATACCCCATCGCGTGGGTCACTCGGGCAAGATTACCTTCTAGATCTACTTTGCCCCTCCCCTCGGGAGGATTCACCTGTATTCTCTCATGTACCCCTTGATTTTTATCCTTATTCGTCCTCATTAGGTCAGGATAGTAAGTCTAGTTCTAGGTAGGTCAGTCATATTAGGAAATTTAGGAAGTCTAAGGGTAGGCAAATTCCGAATAGATACCTCCAGGATCTAGCTTTAAGATACCTTTCTTGCTCTCAGATCCCTCAGCTTTTAGAGAATCCCATTCAGATGCCAGAAGAATGTGAAATAGATGAGTTAGTCTATGATGGATATGGGATGTATGAATTGCTACACAAGAAAGACCCCATTACTAAAGATGAGGAAGATGACTAGGATGCAGCGGAGGCGTATACCAGTGGAGCGAAGAGATTTGATGAACCCTCAGCCGCTGTAGAAGAGCCTACCAAAGAGATTAGTCTAGGCACTGAAGACGAACCTAAGGTTGTCCTCATCAGTAAAAGTCTTCCTGAAGCAGATGAGGAGGTAGTGGCCGAAGTTCTCAAAGACTATAAGGACACTTTCGCCTAGAGCTATGAAGATATGCCGGGATTAGATTCTTCCCTAGTGGAGCACCGATTAACATTGAATGATAGAGCTAGCCTGGTTAAACAGTAATTGAGGTGATCCCACCCTCAAATGACTTTGAAGATGAAGGAAGAGGTTGATAAATTGCATAAAGCCAAATTTATTAGAGTTGTCCTCTATCTGCAATGGGTGGCTAACATAGTCCCGGTTATAAAAAAAGATGGGTGTAACGACCCGCCACCCTATAATCGGGAACCCGATTACTAAATGGGCATCGGATCATTACCTACGGGTTCACACCCGGATCTCATACAACACATCAGGAGGAGTAAGCGTTAAACAAAGCTAAATATAACAATCACACGGACTTCAAGGAAAGTACAAGTGCGCAGGAAGGAAATTAATAATGTCCGTACACAGTCCAGCAATAATTACATGGTCCAAAGAATTAAATAAGTATAGGCAGAAGCAAAGTACAACAACATCGGGGCATACCCAGGAACTGAGATAGCTGCTGGTTCACACACCAAGGAGAACACCGCACGCCGCCACTCGCTGAGAAGTCCACACCTGAAACTGCAGGGAGTGAGCCACACCAGAATTGGGCTCAGTAGGGATCATCCGATCCCCGCCTGCCACTCACACACTCACAAGTATAATAATACAAAACGAAGGCAATTAAGTAAAGCAGTAAACATAGCTACCGAAACCTGATATGAAACATATGTATTAGCAATGCAACATGCACAGTTCTAAGTAATTCGAATAGCCCAACACAATACCATACTCATAACCAAGGATCCGACTAAGCGATCAAACCACACTGTTGACCGCAGACAAACGCCGCCTCACAACACCACCAACGCTTGTCCACCCCTACGGTGTTCCGGGCACCGTAGGGTGAGGCAGTGAGTCAAACTAGGACTAACTGGGACTAGTGAACCACCACTGCCCAGCTACGTGTGCACACAAGCAGTCTAGACTACTGTCCTATCGACCGGACTTCCCTCAATGCCAGGCCTCGGCGCTTCAAGAGGGCCTTGGGGACCGGCGAAACCCCCGTCAAGCCGAAGCTATAAGGACTACCTGCGACCCTAACCTCCCCGGTCACATCAGGCCAAAGGGCGAAGGGTACCACTCATAACCTTGATATCACAGGTTACATCAGGCCCAGTGGCGAAAGGGTAAAACTCCAACAGCACCACACCCAGCTCCACAGTAAGAAACATGCCGGAAGCTGCCACGACAAACTAGGAAAGCACCGACCCGCTGAGACCAAACAGTAACCCCTCGGATAGCACGCTAGCTACTCCGACCAAACTGGCTCTAGGTGGTTCTGCTTCCCCCAGCCATAGGTGAAACACAACATGTACCCCTCCCACACCGGTACGGCATCAATGCCACACAGACACCAAGGCCCTCCCACTTCGACACAAGGTGACAAACGTAAACCACAATTGTTCCAGCTCCACAATCGCATAAGCACACACACATACGATGCGATTCCAATCATACAGAAATCCTCGGCCTCGATGTATGATTTAAAGCATGTATTGATTGAACTATCTAACTGTAAGGATTAAGGTTTCGGATCCGGTTATCGAGTCAGTTTCTGGGTCGGATCCCCTGATTTGGGCCCTAATGGGTCTGGGGAGTGCCTTCGAAATGACGTCTAGGATGCACGACCCCTTTTGAACGACGTCTTGCTGAGTGGACGCCATTTAGTTGAGTTGCTATTGTGCCACGTGGGCGGGCTTCGGGCCGCGAGAGTACGGCCCCTGTCGTGTCGACTGAATGGTGTCCTTGATGGACAACGCCATTTAGAGTACGACCCTGGGTTGTCAGTGTACGGCGCCGGTCTTGTCGTCTGAACGACGTCTGTGATAGGCGACGCGTTTTAAGTAAAATTACCCCGTAGCCTGTCCCTACTTCTATCGCTATCAGGCGACGAGAGACAGCGACGCCTTTCAAAAGGCGGCTGCATGTGACGATGCGTTTTAGGCTATTTTCGAGGGCCAGATTTCACATGAACCAGTTTAGGATACTTGAATGGCGTTGGCCTTGGGCGACGCGATTCAAGACAGAATCACATTAATTCATGCTATTAACACATCTTCACACTGTTAGATAGTTCAGTCAACGTATGCTTTAAATTGTACTCGAGGATGAGGATTCTTACGTGACCGGATCGCACTGTGTTGTGTTTCGTGCGACCGTAGACTTTTTATGTGACCAGATCGCACTGTGTTGTGTTTCGTGCGACCGTGGACCTAGAGTGACAGTTGTAGCGCTTGCCACCCTGTGTCGGTGTGGGTGGGACACAATGCCGGTGTGGGTGTCGCGGGGTGATGCCTAGAGAGAGGGTCACCTGGTATACCCCGGGGTTAGCTAGTATCGGTGTAGGAGTGGTACCTGTGGAGTGTCACTCGTGCTGGGGGAAGCAGGAACCACCTAGAGCCAGTTGGGCCGGAGTAGCTAGCGTGCTATCCGAGGGGTTCCTGTTTGGTCTCAGCGGGTCGGTGTTTCCCGCGTTCGGCTGTGTGGTTGGCATGTTTTGCCGAGATGTTGGTTGTAGGCCCCTTGATAGAACGGTTTTAGAGTTGTGCATGTTACATTTCGAATGCATGTGTTTTATATCGAAATTTAGGAATTGTGTTACAACTTTACCTGCTTATTTTAACTATATCTGTGTTGCTGCACTTGTGGGTGCGTGAGTGGGCGGTGGGGATCGAAGGATCCATACTGAGTCTTTTCGTTGAGACTCAACCCTGCGGTTTTCAGGTGAAAGTTCCAAGCAAGCTTAGCGAGGAGAGTACTGCTTTGGGTTGCGCGCCAGTAGCCGTTGTTCTGGGGTATGCCATGACGTAGTTGTTATTTTATTTCTGGCCTGTACGCTTAATTATTTCTTCTTAGTTGGGGTATGTAATTATTTGCTGTGTCAAGTCGCATTGTAATAACTTTTAATTCTTGTACTTCCTTTTTAATTCAATGCGATGTGAATGTTTAGCTTAGTTTATTATTTATTTCCCAGACTTATCTAGATCCTGGTTTGGCTCCAAACTAATGATTCGGTACCCATTTAGTAATCGGATCCCCGATTATAGGGTGGCGGGTCGTTACAATTGGTATTAGAGCATTCGGTCTGGCAAATAAGTGAATAACTATGTTAAGTATTGTAATTCCGGAAAATAATTACATTATCCCGTATAGGCACGGCGGTAGTGTAGGGTTTATGATTCTAATTAGAACTTTTCGATTTTTGTGATTATAGGTGATTAGATGGCTCCTAGGAAGAGGATGCCAGTTATTAGAGAGCGGGGAGATGTCCCTAGTGGATCTGAGGCCGGTAGGCCGAGTATGGAGCATTTCATGGAGGCTATGATGGACACGATGGCTAGATACCAGACTCGAGACCCTAGTGAGAGTTCCAGTGCTCGGGGAGGGTCTTCAGCTACATTGGAGAAATTCGTGAAGCTGAGGCCGCCTCATTTCACCGGTCGTCCTGACCCTGATGAGGCTGTTCATTGATTGAGGGAGATGGAGAAAACTTTTGACACTATGGATTGTGCGGCGGTTGAGAGGACTCCGTTGCCTACCTTCATGTTGAAGGATGATGCCTATAATTGGTGGACCACTTTGAAGAGTTTGTCATATGCGGATAGGAGTCTCTAGGAGGTTCCGTGGGAGACTTTTGTGAAGGAATTCATTGCACAGTATTTCCCTAGGCATGTTCAGAGGGCCAAGGAGAGGGAATTTATGGAGTTGACCCAAGGAAGCGTGACAGTGCTTGAATATTAGACGAAGTTTGTTTCGCTTGGGAGGTTTGTGCCTTTTATCTCAGGAGACGAGGAGCGTCGAACTGAGAGGTTTGTGGATGGACTGAGGTCCAATCTGAGGAGTTTTGTGGCATCCCACTGTTGTACAGATTTGGCATCGGCGGTTTGGTGTGCCGCGGCAGTAGAGGCACACCAGGATCAGTCATCCCGGGAGAGGGGACAGACTACTCAGGGGCCAGTTCGTGGCAGGGGAAAGGCAGCAGCAGCAGCTCCTTCGTCCGCATCAGGATTGTCTTCACTCGGCTCCAGATTTAGGAGGTTCTTTCGAGGCAGTGGCAGCAGTAGCGGCAGCAGTGGTAGCAGCAGACCTAGACAGAGCTAGCAGAGTCAGTCGGTGTCCAGTGCTCAGCAGGAGACAACTCAGAGGCTTCCGGCAGCCTGTCGGCATTGCGGTGGCACTCACGGTGGGAATCAGTGTCCTGCTTTTTCTAGGAGGTGTTACACTTGTGGCCAACAGGGCCATTTGGCGAGGCATTGCCCGCAGGGGCATGGTCAAGGGCAGGGACCAGGTGATCAGAAGAAGCCGAAGACCCAGGGGAGACTTCTAGCTATCACCAGGAAAGAGGCTCGTGCATCCAACTTGGTGGAAGGTACACTTTTTGTCTTTGGGAACTCCGCGCATGTGCTAATTGATTCGGGTGCTTCGCATTCTTTTATTTCTGAGCAGTTCGTAGATATTCTTTCTGCACCTGTTGATGAGATCTCTGATGGATTGATGGTAGAGCTTCCTTCTGGGGATTTCATGTTG
The DNA here is from genome assembly GCA_030544215.1 of Zantedeschia hybrid cultivar. Classification (NCBI taxonomy): domain Eukaryota; kingdom Viridiplantae; phylum Streptophyta; class Magnoliopsida; order Alismatales; family Araceae; genus Zantedeschia; species Zantedeschia hybrid cultivar. The sequence continues at coordinate 2,854,901 of JARZZO010000013.1, read as the reverse complement.
TCTTATAACTGTTTGAGTGAAGTTCCGTTGACCATTGAGGGCCATGGGTTACCTGCTCAGTTAGTTGTGCTTACCATTCGCGACTTTGATGTCATCCTGGGCATGGACTGGTTGGAGGCTTATTATGCCGAGGTGGACTGCCACAGGAAGAGGGTGCGTTTCTCTATTCCGTACATCCCGACCTTCTACTTCCAAGGTATTAGGCTCTCTTCTCGAGGTATTCTCATTTCTGCCTTTAAGGCGCAGAGGTTGTTTGTTGGTGGTTGTGAGGCCTTCCTTGCCTCTGTTGTTTTAGATGATGTTAGTGGTAGTCCCAGTCCTTGGGAGGTGCCTGTAGACACCGATTTTGGACCACCCTTTTTGGTCATGAACCTAATCCATCATTAGCCCTTCATCACCAAAATCCCCTCATTTCAGCCATCTCAGCCCACTACCAGCTAAGCCCATTAACTAAACCCCGTCTTTTACCACATTTTCGTGGAAGGCCAGCCAGTCCGCCTTCCAACCCCTTCGAAGGCCACCCCTCGCCTTCCACCACCTTCGAAGGCCAGCCACCTTGCCTTCCACCCTTTTGGCCACCCTTTTTCACATTTTCGTGGAAGGCCAGCCCCCTTGCCTTCCACCGCCTTCGAAGGCCACCCCCCGCCTTCTACCCCCTTCGAAGGCCAGCCACCTTGCCTTCCAACCTTTTGGCCACCCCTTTTCACCTTTTCATGGAAGGCCAGCCCCCTTGCCTTCCACCGCCTTCGAAGGCCACCCCCCGCCTTCTACCCCCTTCGAAGGCCAGCCACCTCGCCTTCCACCTTTTTAGCCACCTTTTTCACTTTTTACCACATTTTCGTGGAAGGCCAGCCCCCTTGCCTTCCACCTCCTTCGAAGGCCACCCCTTGCCTTCCGCCTCCTTCGAAGGCCACCCCTCGCCTTCCACTCCCTTCGAAGGCCAGCCGGGCCGCCTTCCACCACAAGAATGGAAGGCATGTCACCTGGCCGTCCATTCCTTAACCACCCCCTTGACCCCGTCTTCCCCACGATCTCCTCTACTCTCCGCCCTCGTCCCCAACTACTCCGACCACTCCCCACTCCGGCGACTGCCGCGTTCACTACCTCCTATTAGAATTGGGTGGCCTCAAAGCCAATCATTGTACATTCTAGTTCAGATTATTAATAAAGGCAATTATTTCTTCATTTAATAGTTCTCGCAAACGACTATCGTAATGAAGGTCCATAGACAAATGTATGGGATATTGAATCATGATGAGATCATGATAGTGAGATCAATATCCTAAGGCAATTGTCTTAAATAGTTCTCGATCATAGGATATTTGAGATGGACATTAAATATCCAATAAGATCGACACAAGTTATGTCTGCTCATATGATGAGGGTGAATGATCTCACATTCACTCGTGTGGTGACACTAAGACAAACAAGTGGGTGCTCATTAGAGAATGAGTTCACTGAACAGACCCAAATAAGAATTCCTGGATGGTAATTATACCTATTAGCCAACCAGGGAATTCAATCGTTGCAGTAGCACAGTTGGTCCTTTGACCTGAGTCACCAATGATACCTTATTTGTGGACCCTTCTATCTTGATTCTCTGACTCGTGGACTTTAACCATTAAGTCCACCATAATCGGTCTTTCAGATACAGTGGAAAGCTTGCGAAGGTAATTGAGTGAACAACAAGGGATCACTCACTCTTGGTATAAGACTGGAGAGAGAATGTCCTATGGATGTGTACACAGAAATCCCTGGCCAGGGTCAAATGAAAGAGATGTCTTTCTAGATATTAACTGTGTACTAGAATCCATCTGTATAATGCGATAGAGGGTATGACTATAAAACCATACCCTTGCGTTATCGGGACATTGCATGAGTGAAGGATTATATCTGTGCGGCATCGGCAAACGGAAAGGTTCAATTAAAGGGAACAGTATCCCTTATATCTTATGGGATCATGAGGTAGTGTTTGGTACTGTTCATGATCAAAAGGCCAAGTGATTTGATCATCAGATGATAATTCACTTGTTTATTAAATTAATCATTTAACATATGATGTTTAAATGTTAAATAATAAATATTAAACTCAAGAAAAAGTTCTAAGTTTAATGGGCCTGCAACCGGACTGATATATGAGCCTAGAGGGTCACACACATAAGAGTTCTCGTCAGACGGTGAGAGATGTTAAATTTCGTGTTTATCTGGATTTTTGTGAAAAGCTGCAGGATAAACATGAAGATTTAATGGAGAATTATCTAAGGCCAAACTCTTGGATAATCATGAGGATTAACTGTTGTGCTTATCCTTATTTCTATATAAGGAGGGCCAAGGGGGAGGGGTAAAAAGTTGGTTGGACGAATTTTTACTCCCCAGATTCTCTCTCTCCTCTCTCTCTCTCCTTCTCTCTCTCTTGGAGTGGATCTGTCTCTCTCCGCGCATGTTGGATTTGAGATCTGGTCGGAGCACTCAAGTCGAGGAGGAAATCGCGTCTGCTGCGGGAACTCGTGTGGATACCTCTAGAGATCGTGTGTGTGCGTGATTAACGAGTCGGCATCATCCACGGGAGATTCGAAACCCTGCAAAGGTGAAAAACTGTTCTTCCCACTTAGATTTTAATGTCCGTTTTACAACCCCAGCAATCGATACAATGGAATCATTTTTATTTCCGTTGCGTTCATGGCGATTCCTTACAGTGGTATCAGAGCCAGGTTCGCTGGTTCGGTTGTAAAACGGCACCGTTTTGTGTGTTTTTCTTGTTATGCGTGAAGAACCCGTATTGTACGTGTTCTTGTGTTTAATCCGATTAAAAATGACATATTAATGTTCATATGATGATTACAATCAATTTGATTATTTTTCTGTAATTTTTTCGGATTTTATTTGGGTTTTTCGGAGTTCTTCATGTGATGATGAACCGGGGTACTTCGGCGGCTTCGTACGTGCATTCCAAGTGTTGGGATGGCGGCCCGGATGTCTGGATCTATTGGTGATAGTCACCACTTCGCATTGGGCATGGAGATCGGCACCGGAGTGCCTTTGGAGATGCTAAAAATCGAGCCCGAACTCGGGTTTTTAAACCTGGAAAATCAGATTTTCAAGGGGAGTTTAGGGCACGATTCAAAGGCCATTTGGCCACCGCCGGCTGCCCCACCGGTGCCAGGCTGACCGCCGGAGGTGGGGGCATCGCCGGCGGTGCCAGGCGGCACCGTCGCCGGCGCCTGGCGGCACTGCCGTCGCTTCTTCTGTCGCCGGCCTGCACTAATTAGGGTTGCAGGTTTAAGGAAGAAACGAGCCGGTCGAATGCTGCTGAAACGGGTGAACCGCCCGGTCCCGACCCAGTCGGACCGGGCGGGGGCCGGGCGGCGCCCTGGCCGAGCTAGGGTGCGGCCCTGGCCGAGCCAGGGTGCGACCCTGGCTGAGCCAGAGCCCTTGGCCGAGCCAGGGTTCGACCCTGGCCGAGCCAGGGCTCGACCCTGGTCCAGCCAGGGTCCGGGCCCGGGCCCTTTGGGCCTTAATGGGCTGGGCCCATTTTATATTTTGTTAAAAAATGTTTTTAATATCTGTTTACCCCCTTTAAACCCAATTTTAGTCCGTTTTAGCCTGTTTTAAAATTGTTTTAAAACAGAAAAATTATAAGAATAATTAATAAATGTTATTAATTAATTTTTATGATTATTAACAGCTTATTAAAGTGTTTAATAACTGTTAGTCTATTAAAGGGCTTTATAATTAATGGGTGTTAGTTAATTATTTAAAATTATTTTAGATAATTAATTTCCCTGTTAATTTGATTAGTTTAAAATTGTTTTAAACTGATTTTATGCATAACTTGATTACTCTTAGTGTTCAAATTGTTTGAATTTATATTTAGATTAACTGAATGGTTTAGTTAGTTTATTTGTCAATAATGTTTTGAATATTATTGATTATGCTGAAATAAATGTTATTTCGAAAAACTAATTGGTATTATAATTTTATATTTATAAAATTTAATACCAAACAACAATTATGTGATGATTGTGATGCATGTGATGTGTTTTATGGTGGGATGATCATGGACTTAGTATTTTCATGTGATGAATGATGTAAATGGATGCGATGCTTATTTCATTTGGTATTTTAAAATAGGACCTGCGTGTCCTTCTCTCTCTTAATCCAAGTGTACTTTCTACCTTCCTATAAGATTGTACTCCCCTTGATAAGATCAAGGTTTCTAATTGTTTAAATGTACATTTGTGGACCTGCGAGTCTTGAATTTTGTATTTACATGTATCGGATTAAGTTTAGAGGACGGGATCTTCTGAAGACACCTTTGGAGGGAGGACTCGTATCGAATGGAACCAGCGTTGCTGTTTTCACATTAGGATCCTATTATGGATCATCGTTTGGCTCCGATGACTCCATAGTAGCTTTAGCAGTCCATGATCATCCCCATTTAATTTTTCTGCATATATGTGATATTTGTGGACTATACTATCATATATATATTTCTATTTAGTATATTGATACTTCAAATTGAAATACTATTGATAGCACGATTTTTACAAATCAAAATAAAAAACCCTCTTTTAAAACTTAAGTTGTAAACGTGAGATATTCAGAATAATCCACGTAACCCACCATCATTATAGATCTTAGGATAATTCTTATCTCAAACGGATTTGTTGTGCTACCACAAGGTCTGTTTGATTTAGAAATTAAACTAGGTCTACGACATATGATGTCATTAAGATGAATGTACAAATAGTGTAGTTTTGTTGTGCTACCACAAGGATTGCACTATGAATTCATGTCATCTAAGTAATGATGGATAAACTTAACTGAATCAAATTGATTTGTTGTGCTACCACAAGGTCATTCTGATTTAGGGGTTAAATCGATCGGATATTGCAAACGTTGCAACTGTCAAGAGTTGACTGCCTAAGGGACTTGATGTGATTTGTTGTGCTACCACAAGGTCACATGCATGTTGCCCGAAGGATTCTGATCCCTACTAGGAGATCATCGGAATCTCTCGTTCTGTATCTTAGAGGGTAATACAGATCGCCGAAAAAAATAGTGGGAGCATAAATCTAGATTAAAAGTCCTAAATCTGATTTTAAGAACTATCTGCTCATTTTATATATTTCCATGTAGGTCGCTATGTTGTCACCTAACCCCCTCCGTTGCATACTCGATGCAAACAAACTCACGGGACCAAATTACATTGACTGGTGACGCAACCTGAAGATTGTCCTGAGGTGTGAAAAACTAGCCTATGTCCTGGATCAACCAGATCCAGTGCAACCCGATGATAATGCTAACGAAGATGAATTAATGATGTATGAAAATTGGAAGGAGGACTCTGTCAAGGTCCAGTGTTATATGCTCGGTTCAATGAACAATGAACTGCAGCGACAGCATGATAACATGGAACCTAAGACCATTCTGAATCACCTACAAGAGTTGTTTGGTGAACAATCCAGAACAGAAAGATATGAGATATCCAAGAAATTGTTCAGGATCAGAATGAGCGAGGGCACATCTGTGCAAACTCATGTGCTCAAGATGATAGAGTGGATTGAGAGGCTTGCTGTGCTCGGCTTTGTTATGAACAATGACCTGAGCATCGACTTAATCCTACAGTCCCTTCCAGATTCATTTTCAAAATTCATTATCAACTTCAATATGAAAAAAATTGAAGTTTCACTAGCTGAGCTGCTCAACATGTTGAAGACAGCTGAAGGCACTATCCAGAAAGATAAGCCAAGTGTAATGCTTGTTGGTAAGACCAACAAGAAAAGAAAAGCTGGACAGACCTTTAAGAAAGGTAAGCCTAAGAAGCTAGTGAAAAGCAAACCGGCAGCACAAAAGGACAAAGCTAAAGTCAATGATAAAGGTCAGTGTTTCCACTGCCATAAAGAAGGTCATTGGAAGAGAAACTGCAAGATTTATCTTGCAGAAAAAGCAAAGGAGAAGCTTGGTGAAGCTTCAGGTATTCTCATGATCGATCTTAACTTGTCTTATAGAGAATCAACATCCTGGGTATTAGATACTGGATGTGTTTCTCATATCTGCAATAACATGCAGGTGTTAACAAGTAAAAGAAGATTGAATCGCAGAGACGTGGATCTGAGGCTCGGGAATGGAACAAAAGTTGTTGCGTTAGCTGTGGGGACAGCAAGACTTCAGATGCCATCAGGAGACTCTTTGGAACTGATAGATTGTTATTATGTTCCAACCATTATTAGGAATATCATATCTATTTCATGTTTAGATAGACAAGGATATTCTATGAAGCTAGAGAATAAAGGTTGTTCAATTTATCAAGGAGACAAATTGTTTGCTTCCGGATATTTATTGAATGGATTATATTTACTTGATATTTCATATGATGTTTGTCTGGTAAATAATTCTCTTGAACGCTTAGATAAGGATGTGAATAAATCGTACCTATGGCATTGTAGGCTAGGTCATATAAATGAGAACAGGATCATAAGGTTGCAAAAGAATGGATATCTTGATCCATTTGATTATGAATCATTTGCAACCTGTGAAGTTTGTCTCATGGGAAAGATGACCAAAGCTCCATTCTCAGGACATGGAGAAAGAGCTAAGGACTTATTGGAACTAATACATAGTGATGTATGTGGTCCAATGTCCACTCATGCTATGGATGATTACTCATACTTTGTTTCATTTACAGATGATTTCTCAATATATGGCTACATATATTTAATGAAATATAAGTCAGAAGTTTTTGAGAAATTTAAAGAGTTTAAAAACGAAGTTGAGAACCAGACTGGAAAGAGTATTAAAACTCTTCGATCAGATCGAGGGGGAGAATACTTAAGTACAGAATTCACAGAATATCTTAAGGATAATGGTATTTTGTCTCAGTGGACTCCTCCCTATACACCTCAGTTAAATGGTGTATCGGAAAGGAGAAATCGTACTCTATTAGATATGGTACGATCCATGATGAGTTATGCCAAACTTCCAATCTCTTTATGAGGATATGCACTGTTGACTGCTGCATATCTATTAAACAAAGTTCCCAGTAAGTCAGTACCTTCCACTCCATATGAGATATGGAAAGGAAAGAAACCAGACTTTAAGCATGTTAGAGTTTGGGGTTGTCCTGCACATGTCAAAAGACATGATCCAGACAAACTGGATTCCAGGACAGAGAAATGTAGATTTGTGGGATACCCAAAAGAGAGTTTTGGATATTACTTCTATCAGCCAAGCGATCAAAGGGTGTTTGTCGCAAAAAGAGCTGTCTTCTTAGAGAAAGAATATCTTTCAAAAGAAGACAGTGGGAGTAAGATAGAACTGGAAGAAATTCTAGACTCACAAATCAACACTGGTTCATCTACTGAACCATTGACTCAAGAACTTGTTCAAGATGATACACAAAAGGTTCGCAGATCAGGTAGAGTGCCTAAGCAGCCTGAAAGATATGTTGGACATATCGATGAAGGCAAACCAAAAGTGCACTTAAATGAGGATGATGATCCTCAAACCTACCTAGAAGCCATAAATAGTCATGAATCAGAAAAATGGCAAGAGGCGATGGATTCTGAAATTCAGTCCATGTATGCCAACCAAGTTTGGAAATTGGTTGATCTGCCAGAAGGTATGGTACCTATTGGCAGTAAATGGATCTTTAAAAGAAAGATCGGGGCAGATGGACAAATTGACACATACAAGGCAAGGCTTGTAGCAAAAGGATATCGTCAAAGGCAAGGTGTTGACTATGACGAAACCTTTTCTCCAGTTGCCATGATTAAGTCAATCATAATACTTCTTGCTATCGCTGCATTCTATGATTATGAAATATGACAAATGGATGTGAAAACAACATTCCTTAACGGGAACCTTCAAGAAGAGGTGTATATGATACAACCTAAAGGGTTCACTTCCAAAGAGCATTCAAGCAAGGTATGCAAGCTGCAAAGATCCATCTATGGATTAAAGCAGGCATCCCGAACTTGGAACTTAAGATTTGATGAAGAAATCAAATCTTATGACTTCATTAAGAATGAAGATGAACCTTGTGTATACAAAAAGGTTAGTGGGAGCGCAGTTACCTTTTTGGTACTTTATGTTCATGACATTCTACTCATTGGGAATGATGTATGAATGTTGTCATTAGTAAAGGCATGGTTATCCAAAAACTTCTTCATGAAAGATTTGGGAGAAGCATCCTATATTATGGGAATAAGGATCTATAGAGATAGGTCCAAAAGGATGCTTGGCTTATCCCAATCTATGTACATAGATACCATAGTCAAAAGGTTTGGCATGGAAAATTCCAAGAGAGGCCTCGTTCCTATGAGGCATGGAATTTATCTCTCTAAAGAAATGTCTCCCAAGACACCTGAAGAGAGGGCATACATGGATAGAGTTCCTTATGCCTCGGCAATAGGATCTATCATGTATGCGATGCTATGTACTAGGCTTGATGTGGCACATCCATTAAGTGTCACTAGTAGATATCAGGCTGATCCAGGTGAGGAATACTGGAAGGCGGTGAAATGTATCCTTAGATACTTGAGAAGGACTAAGGATCTATTTCTCGTTTATGGAGGAAACGACTTGGAACTTCGAGGATTTACTGACTCGAGTTTCCAATCGGATATGGATGACAGCAAATCCATGTCTGGATTTGTGTTCATGTTAAATGGAGGTGCAGTAAGTTGGAAGAGTTCCAAACAGGAAACAACTGCAAATTCGACGACCGAAGCAGAATACATTGCTGCAGCTGAAGCGGCCAAGGAGGCGGTTTGGATGAAGAAGTTCATCTCGGCGCTTGGAGTAGTTCCAAGCATTTCAGATCCTGTTCCATTATTGTGTGACAACAATGGGGCAATAGCTCAAGCGAAGGAGCCCAGATCACATCAGAAGTCAAAGCACATTCTGAGACGATTTCATCTGATTCGTGAGATCATCGCCCGAGGAGATATAGTAGTTGAGAAAGTCTCATCTGAAGATAATGTAGCAGATCCCTTGACCAAGCCATTGTCTCAAAACAATTTAGAACGTCACCTTAAGTCTATGGGACTTAGACACATGGGTGATTGGCTATAGTCCAAGTGGGAGAATGTTAGAATTGGGTGGCCTCAAAGCCAATCATTGTATATTCTAGTTCAGATTATTAATAAAGGCAATTATTTCTTCATTTAATAGTTCTCGCAAACGACTATCGTAATGAAGGTCCATAGACAAATGTATGGGATATTGAATCATGATGAGATCATGATAGTGAGATCAATATCCTAAGGCAATTGTCTTAAATAGTTCTCGATCATAGGATATTTGAGATGGACATTAAATATCCAATAAGATCGACACAAGTTATGTTTGCTCATATGATGAGGGTGAATGATCTCACATTCACTCGTGTGGTGACACTAAGACAAACAAGTGGGTGCTCATTAGAGAATGAGTTCACTGAATAGACCCAAATAAGAATTCCTGGATGGTAATTATACCTATTAGTCAACCAGGGAATTCAATCGTTGCGGTAGCACAGTTGGTCCTTTGACCTGAGTCACCAATGATACCTTGTTTGTGGACCATTGTATCTTGATTCTCTGACTCGTGGACTTTAACCATTAAGTCCACCATAATCGGTCTTTCAGATACAGTGGAAAGCTTGCGAAGGTAATTGAGTGAACAACAAGGGATCACTCACTCTTGGTATAAGACTGGAGAGAGAATGTCCTATGGATGTGTACACATAAATCCCTGGCCAGGGTCAAATGAAAGAGATGTCTTTCTAGATATTAAATGTGTACTAGAATCCATCTGGATAATGCGATAGAGGGTTTGACTATAAAACTATACCCTTACGTTATCGGGACATTGCATGAGTGAAGGATTATATCTGTGCGGCATCGGCAGACGGAAAGGTTCAATTAAAGGGAACAGTATCCCTTATATCTTCTGGGATCATGAGGTAGTGTTTGGTGCTGTTCATGATCAGAAGGCTAAGTGATTTGATCATCAGATGATAATTCACTTGTTTATTAAGTTAATCATTTAACATATGATGTTTAAATGGTAATTAATAAATATTAAACTCAAGAAACAGTTCTAAGTTTAATGGGCCTGCAACCGGACTGATATATGGGCCTAGAGGGTCACACACATAAGAGTTCTCGTCAGACGGTGAGAGATGTTAAATTTCGTGTTTATCTGGGTTTTTGTGAAAAGCTGCAGGATAAACATGAAGATTTAATGGAGAATTATCTAAGGCCAAACTCTTGGATAATCATGAGGATTAACTGTTGTGCTTATCCTTATTTCTATATAAGGAGGGCCAAGGGGGAGGGGTAAAAAGTTGGTTGGACGAATTTTTACTCCCCAGATTCTCTCTCTCCTCTCTCTCTCTCCTTCTCTCTCTCTTGGAGTGGATCTGTCTCTCTCCGCGCATGGTGGATTTGAGATCTGGTCGGAGCACTCAAGTCGAGGAGGAAATCGCGTCTGCTGCGGGAACTCGTGTGGATACCTCTAGAGATCGTGCGCGTACGCGATTAACGAGTCGGCATCATCCACGGGAGATTCGAAACCCCGCAAAGGTGAAGAACTGTCCTTCCCGCTTAGATTTTAATGTCCGTCTTACAACCCCAGCAATCGATACAAGGAATCATTTTTATTTCCGCTGCGTTTATGGCGATTCCTTACACCTCCAACCCTTGACCACTCCCTATTGGTTGAAGGGTGATTTACGGGGATTTAGACCCCTGTTTTCTCCCCTTTTTTCCTTCGCCTATTTAAACCCCCAACATCCTCTCGAGCAAGGGGGGTTAAGGATTTTCTGGGGTTAAGAGGTGGCTTCTTGGAGGGAAGGCTCAGAGGAGGTTGGCAAGCGGTCGGGAGGAGTCTCAGAAGAATCCTTCGCATCCCAAATGGGCTTGTTTTCTTAACCCTCTTCTCTTTTCTCTTCTTTCACTTTCAACACCTCATTTCACTTTTCACACACGAGCACTTATCTGCATGCATGCATCCTAGAATGACTTAGCAATCCCTATTTACCCCCAGAGGTTTCAAACAAAAAACGGGAGGTGGGTGGCCATAACATATGGTCACCTTCCCTCCCAAACACCCATCCGGTGCGTCTCCCTCCAATTTTAGTTAATTTTTATGTTTGCATGAACGGATCCTACATGTCACAGTTCTAATTGGATCATTATCTTTTCTTTGTCTGTCTTTTCTTTCCAGGGGATCCTTTCCACATTCACGCGTGCAGAGTACCGGGCTCTCCTCCTTTGGCCGGCCGGAGGAAGAGAAGGAGGAACCAGCATCTCCCGCTCCCACAAAACGCGATCACATCCCCACCATCCTGCGGAGCACAGGGACCGTAAGGTAATGCTCCTGGCGATCACATCCTTTATTTCTAGTCCCCTTTAAATCGCCACAGTGCTAAGACGAACGGAGAGGAACCCTCGCCCGAAGCCCGCAGCCGCGGCGGGGAGACGTTCCGGGCGCCTACAGCCCTTTGGCGATCACGGTGGGACCTCTGTAGCCCGCTGCACACGTCGGGATCAAAGGAAAAGAAGGTAAGGACCCTGCACTCCATAATCCCTGAACGGCCAGACCTTGGCCGTCAAGACCCTTGGACGGCCATGTCTTGGCCGCCCGACCCCTTGGACGGCCATCTCTTGGCCGCCCGACCCTCTGGACGGCCACCAGTTTGCCGTCGACTTCTCCTGTGGACGGCCAGCACCTGGCCGTCCGACCCAGTGGACGGCCAGCACCCGGCCGTCGGCGGCCAGCACCTGGCCGTACATTCGTTTGCCCTTCTGGACGGCCAGCACCTGGCCGTCCTACCTGTTGGACGGCCAGACCCTGGCCGTCGGTTATCTTTGGACGGCGGCCACCCGGCCGTCCGTGACCTTTGACGGCTAGCCCTTAGCCGCCGACATCCCGTCGTTTTTTTTTCTCTTCTGTTATTACTGTTCATGAATGATTTGCTGCTGCTTGTTCTGTTGAGTTGTTAAATGTTCTGACCTGCTGTTTGCTAAACCTGCTTACTGGGTTTTGGGGTGTTCCCCGCGGGGGTTTTAAGGAAGAGCTGGCATCACACTCTTTAGTCACCTCTCCCGCAGGATTTGACTCTCCACCTGAGGATTCCCACTCGGGTGTGACTAGTCCTGTCCTGTTGGGAACCTCCGTCAGTCTCCGCGAGCCAGAGATTCCCACTTGGCCGCCGAGCAGGTTGTACCTGAAACCACCTTGTAGGAACCCTGGATTTGTGTGAGAAATTAGTGAATTATTTTAAATCCTAAGACACTTAATTGAATCCCGGTGGAATAAGCTTTGGAAAAGTGAAGGGACGTTAAGGGTTAAACTTGATTTGTTAGAAACCAATTTTCATAAAACGTTGGTAAATACTTCAAGTGAAACATAAAATCATCTAGGGTCTGTGCTTCATAATGAGCCGAATGTATGTCAATGCTGTGTATGATGACATGGTCCAGTTCGGTAACAATGTTAGTCACAACCCTCTGTTTGAGATTGAAGAGGATCCACAACCAACATTTGTGGGCATGTTCCAAACACCTGGAGAGGAATTTAGGAGAAGGTGCTTGGATGAATCTTCTTCTTCAGAAAGTGACCTTATAATGTCCAACAGAACCCTCCGAAACCCAAGTGAGGATCCGGAACTTACTGCCGTGTTATCACGGTACACCCCTGATCAACTCATCCGGTTGGCCTCTGGCGGCAAAACCCAAGATGCCACTCCTCGGGGAACTCACTTCCAAGGATCTCCCAACAGAGCTCAGACTCGCATCAATCAGCCAACTCTTACCCCAGTTGCTCCACCCATCATGCCAATTCCAGTCTCTCCAACTACACCTCCTCCTGAGCAGAAAGAATTCATTTACAAAAGTGAGGTAGAAACCTGTGTGCGTAAGTTCATGGCCGAGAAATTTTCCCTGAAACAACCACACTCTCTCTCGGGCTATTGTAAGCTCCCTCCGGCCTACTTTCCACCAGGATTCAAAGCCCCCGAGTACAGGAAATATGATGCCACCTCTGACCCTCATGATCACCTGTCAAGTTTCCTCATGGATTCCCATCAATGGCTCTACGACAGAGTCCTCCTTGTCCATCTGTTCCAGAAATCCTTAGAAGGTGAGGGCTTAAGATGGTTTTCTTCCTTGCCCGCCACAGACCTAATCAATTTTGATATGGTCTCCGAAAAATTCATCACTCAGTTTAGTTATATGACAACCATGCCTCCCACCTTGTTTGATCTTGTGATGGAGAAGATGAAGCCTGAAGAGGAGTTCACGTATTTTGCCAACAGGTGGAGGGCAATGGCCTCTAGGGCGGAAGTGGAAATCCCCGAATCTCAAGCTATCACCATGTTGGTCAATAACGCTACCCCGCAGCTTCGGTCTATTCTCATGCTGAGCGAATTTCACACATTCGCACAACTTTATAATCGAGCTCGGGTAGTTCAATCTCAGATCTGGAATTCCACTTTGCCATCCTTTTTTGAAAATCAGAACAGAAGTAAGAGGATTCCACCAATAGAGGGAGTGACAATCAATGAACAGGTGAGTGCCTTAGGGCAGCTCTTTAGGTCACCCAGTCCTATGTCCATATTAGACAACCAATCCAATCAAAAACCATATTCAGCAGTTCCCCCTTTCTCCAGTGCCAAGATCAATTGGGGGCACATGAAAGAGGCTGCTGAAACCTTGGAAGTCAAGGGCCCTCCGCCCTCTTATCAGGTGGCCCAAGATCCATCTAGCTCTCTAGAAAGGGTGAGCACCCTTGTCAAAAATTTGGAACCAAATGTCGATCATAGAGGACAATACTGGGAGTATGAAGAGGTTGGGATATGGCGTGAGTGCCCTACTAGGATGACCAAACCTAGAGAGCCGTTGCAAGGAGTCTCCACTATCATCCAAGACAAACCTTTGGTCTTGATACGACCTAGGGAACAACCAACAGCCATCAACCCAGTCACTCTGGTCCAAGTTCCTTCAATTTCAATCAGAGAACCTCCTCCATCCATCTTGTGTCCAACACCAAAGCCAGGTCCGGTAACCCAATTCCGCCTAATGAATTCACCACCAGTTCAACCCCTAAAGTCAGATCAGGCAGTGGACCCCAGTCCGATTGGCGTTACACTGAGAAATCGCATCATTCCCCCAACAAGTCAACCCTTGGACTCTCAAGAGGATTCATATCTGTCTAAGTATGACATCCTACAGCATCTAGGGAAAACTCCCACCAAGATGCCAGTCCTAGAGTTGATTGGGAGATCTCCTACACACAGGGAGACATTGTTCAAGTTCCTCCAGCGCATTACACTCAATGAAGATCTTCCTATCAGGGGGGTCACCAATGCCATTCTCTCAGTCACCCAGACACATACCATATCCTTCACAGATAAGAGTCTAGCTCCCCCTGAATGCCAATCCCTTCCCTCATGCTTGACCCCAACACTCAGGAGTCACTCATTGGGCTCCATCCTGTTGGATACTGGGGCATCAATCAATGTCTGTCCGCTCAAGACCCCCAAGAAAGTAGGGATCGACCCAGAAAAGGTTGAGTCTACTTCCATGATAGTCTCAAATGGGAAACTGGAAATTGGGCCAGTGGCCATGATCTTTGAACTCTACATCCTTAATGCCAAGCCCATATACAACGCCATTTTGGGAAGGCCTTGGATGGACCAGACCCTGGGAGTGCCCTCCACTAATCATCAGTGCTATAAATTCCCATACAAGGGGAAGATTGTCAAAATGAAGGGTATCCCCTATCTTGAGCCTTTGGATTTAGTCTCGACTGAACAAATTCTATCCATGATCACTTCTGAAAAAGGGGCAGAGCCCATCCTTTCATCGGTCGACTTTCAGCCCAAGTCCCAGCCTAGCATAGGTTGGCAGCTTATGGACAAAATGGGGTATAGTTCGGGATCTGGGTTAGACAAAGAAGAGCAGGGAATTCAAGAACCTACCTTTGAAAAGCCGACCATTGGGGGATTCAAATTGGGTTACATACTAACCAGACCAACTGAGGAATCAAGAAAATGGAGTATCTTAGATCACTTTGTGAAGGAAAATCAAGAGGTACTCAAGATACACTATCTTGAGGATGAGTTGAAGGAAGCAATCAATGAAATTCAGAGGGAAGATGCAGAAGATTTCGCAACACAGTTGTTGTTCTATGAACCAACCACTCGACGAGAAGGAGCCTCCTTAGTGAGGGATGAACAGGTACCCACCGCTCTCATTCCCTTACTATTTCACACACCTGCCCCTCTCAGGCTTTTATCACCGGTCGTAGCACACTCCTGGAGCAATTCTGCCATCATTGGGTCTGTGTCTCAAGGACCCACCTTTGCAACATGTCTGACTCACCCTCTGAGTCTTGTGCATAATCGCTTGGGGATTGGATAGCTTCCTCTTTATCCACAAGTTGTAGAGGTAGGTAAGTTCTTTCATTTCTAGTTAGCAAATAAGTGTAAATATTTGAAAATTGTTGAAAAACTTTCCTTTAGATAGGAGTCTATTTGAAGAAGTTTTACCCTCAAAATACAAAAAAATCAAAAATTTCAAAATCTCCCAAAAAAATCGAATATCCAAAAAGCATCAAAAATATTTGTAAATATGTACATACTTTAATGGAAATGACAAAAAAATCATAAAAGACACAAAATCCAATTGTCTGGTGACTGCCACGTAACCCCCTGTCTAGGTCTAGTTGCATGATAGGTTGGGATGACATTGCAGTTTGGCTAAGACTTTGGTCCACCAGAACTTCGGACATGTCTACTTTATTTTCATAAGGATCCCTATGATCATTCTGAGATGCACACACCTGCACGATTTTCAAAGAGAACCTGTTTAAAATGAATTCCAAGTCTTTAGTGCACTGTCAAATGCAACCTTTGCTCTTCGTCTCTCGACCGATCAGGACAGTTGACGCCCTTAAACGGTCGAGCTCAGCAAACTGCGGTTCCTCAAAAAACCTGATAGATGTAACCCCTCAAAAAAGGCCCCAAAAATGAAATGTAAAGGACCAGAGCACGTGAAGAGGGCAGTGTCCCCGCAGGCGGAATATCAAATAACCCCGAAAAATGTCAAGCATCAAAAAGAAATACAAAAAAAGAAAAAGGCGTTCAAGCAATCATGAAAAAAGCCTGGTCGTGACCGTGCCTGGCCAAGAAATCCAATAAAGGCCTGAAAAGTCAAAATTGGGGCATCTAGGAGGTTAAAAGGAGTTCGTTTTGTCACAGCTCGTCCTTTTAACGGTTTTGTCAATCCTCCTGTGAGGTTTATCTCCAAAATTTCTTCATTTTTTCCCCCTCAAGGTTAGTACAAGATAGCTATCTAAAGACCGAACTTCATTTTAAAATGGTTCATTTTCGGAAATCGTCACACGCTCACATGATCTCAGGAGTCTAAAATGGGTGAAGAGTAACGTCGATGTTTCTGGTGAACTAATTTCTTAATCATAATCTCAATGTGTACTCTCGAAAACTTCGGGCTTAGGTCAATGCATGCGCGTCACCAATTGGTGCGACGGCGTCTAATTCCGGGTCAGCGTCGCGCGGTTGACCGTTAGGGTTCCAGGGTGTTCCATCATATACCTTCTAGATTGTGAGGAAAGAGACCCGGGTCGGGCAAATCATTTACCTCGAAAACTTTTTGGGCAAACTTGGTGGTCGGAAGCAGCTGGGAGCCTAAGCATGGCATGACGGTATTGTCATAAGTATGAGTCTTAACCGGTCAAGGTTAGTTTGAGGAGTCTAGAGGCCCAAATCAATCTAGATGCGTGCTTAGGATACCTGGGAAGTTGAGTGTGCATTTCCCTTTCATCATTCGACCAGGCTAAGTTTGGGCAGTCGCCAGGTGGTCGGACAAAAAAAAAAAAACATGTTTTCATTCATCACACACCTCATTTGTTAATATTCACCAGCATTTGCATATTTACTTGTCGCATCAATTTCAATACTCTCCCTGTTGTCTGGTTAGTTGGACACGGCCCCTTGACCCTATGCGAAGGCTAGGGAAAAGGTAGTTGCTCTTTTGGGCAAGGGGCCGAAAACAGATACTACTAACTGCTTCCCCTTCATTTTGTGCATCTAGGAAAAGGATTGTGTCCAAAAGGTGGACACTTTTGCTGTCGAGTCGAAGCCGAAAGCAGCCGGATTGGCATTCTACTTTGAGAATGGCCATATCTTCCGCACTGGCTTCGACTCGACAGGGACCTTTGTCCCTCGCTTCCTTGCAGCTCGACATTAAGATATTGTGGATCATTGATTATTTACATTTACTAATGTGCGTTCTTGCAGCTGCAGGGAATCCAAAGCAAGTAGGATTGAAGACACAGGAGGCTAATAACTTCGGGCGTATAGACTCTGAGTTCCTCTTTAAACAAAACAATGAGGAGTCTATATTCCCCAAGTTATTCGATTGGCCAATAAATCCCTCCTGTTTGTATTAGGAACTGCATTAGGAATTTGTTTTTTAAAAATTTCAACCCAGCATGCATTTGCATAAGCATTCATCCTCGCCCTAGGGGCAATGACCATGATTCATCACACTGCTTAACCCATCGCTGATCTGTGATTCTGGCAGTTGTACGTCTGTTAGCCTTTTGAATTGCAAGACCCCTTTCTCCTTTTTTCAGCAAGTGTGCTTGAGAGTCTCTCACTTGGCGATCCCATGATGCGCCAGGCCACCGCGCGCCCGTTGTGTTGAGAGTTCTTCAAGTCACACTCCTACACCTTTCATGCTCGAGATCCCCTTGGGCCAGATCGCTATATTCTGGTGCGCCAAGGCCTCGCGGTTCCAGCACCCGAGGGTCCCACGGACTGTGATTCTCTAGTACTGAACTTTGTCCCTTTTCTTAAACCACTCTTGCAACTCAAATACCCAGCCTTCATGCATCTGCCGCATTCGCATATCATCCTTGGATATGGCTCATTCATTTTTCGGGTTGTCCAAAATCAGTCTCGACTTCCGGAACACCTATTTATCATTCCGTTCCACTCCACTGCAAAATAGGCGTCCCGGAGGGGCATTTGTAGACACCGATTTTGGACCACCCTTTTTGGTCATGAACCTAATCCATCATTAGCCTTTCATCACCAAAATCCCGTCATTTCAGCCATCTCAGCCCACTACCAGCTAAGCCCATTAACTAAACCCCGTCTTTTACGACATTTTCGTGGAAGGCCAGCCAGTCCGCCTTCCAACCCCTTCGAAGGCCACCCCTCGCCTTCCACCACCTTCGAAGGCCAGCCACCTTGCCTTCCATCCTTTTGGCCACCCTTTTTCACATTTTCGTGGAAGGCCAGCCCCCTTGCCTTCCACCGCCTTCGAAGGCCACCCCCTACCTTCTACCCCCTTCGAAGGCCAGCCACCTTGCCTTCCAACCTTTTGGCCACCCTTTTTCACCTTTTCGTGGAAGGCCAGCCCCCTTGCCTTCCACCGCCTTCGAAGGCCACCCCCCGCCTTCTACCCCCTTCGAAGGCCAGCCACCTCGCCTTCCACCTTTTTAGCCACCTTTTTCACTTTTTACCACCTTTTCGTGGAAGGCCAGCCCCCTTGCCTTCCACCTCCTTCAAAGGCCACCCCTTGCCTTCCGCCTCCTTCGAAGGCCACCCCTCGCCTTCCACTCCCTTCGAAGGCCAGCCGGGCCGCCTTCCACCACAAGAATGGAAGGCATGTCACATGGCCGTCCATTCCTTAACCACCCCCTTGACCCCGTCTTCCCCACGATCTCCTCTACTCTCCGCCCTCGTCCCCCACTACTCCGACCACTCCCCACTCCGGCGACTGCCGCGTCCACTACCTCCAACCCTTGACCACTCCCTATTGGTTGAAGGGTGATTTACGGGGATTTAGACCCCTGTTTTCTCCCCTTTTTTCCTTCGCCTATTTAAACCCCCCACATCCTCTCGAGCAAGGGGGGTTAAGGATTTTCTGGGGTTAAGAGGTGGCTTCTTGGAGGGAAGGCTCAGAGGAGGTTGGCAAGCGGTCGGGAGGAGTCTCAGAAGAATCCTTCGCATCCCAAATGGGCTTGTTTTCTTAACCCTCTTCTCTTTTCTCTTCTTTCACTTTCAACACCTCATTTCACTTTTCACACACGAGCACTTATCTGCATACATGCATCCTAGAATGACTTAGCAATCCCTATTTACCCCCAGAGGTTTCAAACAAAAAACGGGAGGTGGGTGGCCATAACATATGGTCACCTTCCCTCCCAAACACCCATCCGGTGCGTCTCCCTCCAATTTTAGTTAATTTTTATGTTTGCATGAACGGATCCTACATGTCACAGTTCTAATTGGGTCATTGTCTTTTCTTTGATCCTACATGTCACAGTTCTAATTGGGTCATTGTCTTTTCTTTGTCTGTCTTTTCTTTCCAGGGGATCCTTACCACATTCACGCGTGCAGAGTACCGGCCTCTCCTCCTCTGGCCGGCCGGAGGAAGAGAAGGAGGAACCAGCATCTCCCGCTCCCACAAAACGCGATCACATCCCCACCATCCTGCGGAGCACAAGGACCGTAAGGTAATGCTCCTGGCGATCACATCCTTTATTTCTAGTCCCCTTTAAATCGCCACAGTGCTAAGACGAACGGAGAGGAACCCTCGCCCGAAGCCCGCAGCCGCGGCGGGGGACGTTCCGGGCGCCTACAGTGCCTGTAGTTTGTGACCTTGTAGATGTGTTTCCTGAGGAGTTGCCTGGCCTTCCACCTCAGCGAGATGTCGAGTTTACTATTGAGCTTGCACCGGGTACGGCGCCCCTGTCTAAGGCCTTGTATCGGATGGCGCCAGCTGAACTCGCTGAGTTGAAGGCACAGTTGCAGGAACTACTGGATAAGAGTTTCATTCGTCCCAGTACTTCTCCGTGGGGTGCTCCATTTTTATTTGTCAGGAAGAATGATGGTTCTCTGAGGTTGTGTATTGATTTTAGACAGCTGAACCAGGTGACGATAAAGAACAAGTACCCACTTCCGAGGATCGATGATCTGATGGATCAGTTGCAGTTTGCGAAAGTGTTTTCAAAAATTGACTTGAGATCAGGGTATTAGCAGATGAGGATCCGTGAGGTTGATGTTAGTAAGACGGCCTTTAGGACTCGGTATGGACATTATGAGTTTTTGGTTATGCCTTTTGGCTTGGCCAATGCTCCGGCGGCTTTTATGGATTTGATGAACCGGGTCTTCTGGGCCTATTTGGATCAGTTTGTGGTGGTATTTGTAGATGATATTTTGATATACTCTTCTTCTGAGGAAGAGCATGCCACACATGTTCAGGTGGTATTGCAAGTTCTGAGAGAGCACCAACTCTATGCCAAGTTTAGCAAGTGTGAATTCTGGTTAGACAAGGTGCACTTCCTGGGGCATGTCATTTCTGGTGATGGCATTGCAGTGGATCCAGTCAAGATTGAGGCAGTAATGGATTGGAGCAGGCCAACAACAGTAACTGAGATCAGGAGCTTCTTGGGGCTAGCAGGTTATTACAGGCGGTTTGTCCAGGGTTTTTCTTCGATAGAGGCCCCCTTGTCGAGGTTGACTCGTAAGGGAGTTCGTTTCGTGTGGACCGAGGAGTGTGAGCAGAGTTTCATTGAGTTGAAGACTCGCCTCACTTCGGCTCCAGTATTGGTGCTTCCATCAGATTCAGGTGGATTGGTAGTTTATTCAGATGCATCACGTCGAGATTTGGGTGCAGTTCTGATGCAACATGGTAAGGTTGTCGCCTATGCTTCTAGACAGCTGAAGAAGCATGAGGAGAACTATCCCACTCATGACTTAGAGTTGGCAGTTGTGGTATTTGCACTGAAGATCTGGAGGCATTATTTGTATGGAGAGAAATTTCAGGTTTTTAATGATCACAAGAGCCTGAAGTATGTATTCACGCAGAGGGATCTGAACTTGAGGCAGCGCAGGTGGATGGAATTCATCAAGGATTATGACCTCTACCTTTCTTATCATCCGGGCAAGGCAAATGTGGTGGCAGACGCCTTGAGTCGGAAGATGGTCGTGTCATATCTCATGGTTCGAGAATGGAGATTATTTGAGCAGGTTGTGGAATCTTCCTTTCGGGTTCCACGTGAGGCTGATAGAGCCGTGTTGTCCAGCTTAACTATGAGGCCAGCAATTTACCATGCCGTAATTGAGGCTTAGAGGGTAGATGCAGAGTTACCGCAAATTCTCCAGAGACCAGAGGTGGAGCTGTGGGATGATGGTACAGTTAGGTTTCGAGGCAGACTCTATGTTCCGACCGAGGAGGACGGGCGCAAGAGTGTCCTTGATGAGGCGCACCCTTCTAGATATGCAGTGCATCCCGGAACGACTAAGATGTATCATTGTTTGAGGAGGCATTTTTGGTGCCTGGTATGAAGAAGGATGTGGCTGAGTATGTGGCAAGCTGCCTGACTTGTCAGCAGGTTAAGGCAGAACATGAGAGACCAGGAGGGTTGTTGCAGCCTTTGCCGACCCCGGAATAGAAATGGGAGCATGTGACTATGGACTTTGTGATGGGATTACCTGTGTCCCCTGGCAGAAGAGACGCGATATGGGTCATTGTTGATCGATTGACCAAGTCGGCACACTTCCTGGCTATTAGGAAGGACTGGTCAGTCGGCAGGTTGGCTAAGCTATTTGTGGATTGGATTATCTCTCTGTACAGGGTGCCCTTATCCATCATATCAGATCGGGATCCGAGATTTACTTCTAGGTTCTGGAAGAGTTTTCAGAACGCCTTGGGCACGCAATTGGCCTTCAGCTCGGCCTATCATCCCGAGACTGATGGGCAGTCGGAGAGGACCATTCAGACTCTGGAGGATATGCTCAGGGCATGTTGCCTAGACTGGGGAGGTTCTTGGGAGCAGCACTTGTCTACAGTGGAGTTTGCTTACAACAAAAGTTATCATTCTAGTATCGGCATGGCGCCTTACGAGGCATTGTACGGGCGACCATGACGATCCCCTGTGAATTGGTCCGAGATTGGCGAGAGGCAGATAGCAGGACCAGAGTTGGTACATCAGTGTGCTGAGGTTGCCAGAGTGGTACAGCAGAGGTTGATTGCAGCTCAGAGCAGACAGAAGAGTTATGCAGACATCCGTAGGAGACCGCTTGAGTTTGAGGTTGGGGACCACGTGTTTCTCAGAGTCTCACCGTCCAAGGGTGTGATGAGATTCGGGAAGCGAGGTAAGCTGAGTCCGCGGTATGTTGGGCCTTTTCCCATTCTTGCTCGAATTGGGGAAATGGCATATCAGCTAGCCTTGCCGCCCAGTCTTGCAGGGGTGCACGATGTGTTCCATGTTTCTTTACTGAGGAAATATGTTTAGGATCCATCTCATGTTTTAGATTTTTCAGAGTTGGAAGTCGCTGAGGACCTTTCCTTTCCAGAGTTTCCAGTACGTATTGAGGATCGCAGGGAACAGGTCCTTCGGAACAAGGTTGTACCTGTGGTTAAGGTGATTTGGCAGTATCTGTAAGAACTGAGGTTCCGGGTTCTTTTTTCGGGTCGGGTTCGGGCCGGATCCCCTGATTTGGACCCTGTGGGGTCTTGAGATTTCTGACTGAATGGCGTCAGCACTGCTCGACGCCTTTCAAAAGGCGTCAGGTTGTGTGGACGCCATTTAGGTCCGCTGGTTGTTGTGCCACGTGTGCGCCACGTAGACGGGTTTCGGGCTGCGAGAGTACGGCCTCGGTCACATCGTCTGAACGGCGTCCATGTTGGTCGACGCGATTCAGACTGTGACCTCTGCGATGTCAGGGTGCGGCGCCAGAGCGTTGTCAGTACGGCCTGTCCTGTCGTCTGAACGACGTCCACAGTGGGCGACGCGTTTCAGACCGCTGTCAGTACGGCCGTCCTGTCAGACTGATAGGCGTCTGCCTCGATCGACACGTTTTAGCGGGATTCAGGTTGACTCCGCGAGCCTCCCCTTCCTTCCCTCATTCTCGCCTTCACTCTCTCTCTCTCTTCGCCCTCTCCGCCCCCTCCGACTCTCTTCTTCCCCTTCCCTTCCTCTTCTTCCTCTTCCAATCACTCCATAGCCTCCTTACCTCTCACCTCTACCTCCACCACCTCCTTCGCGGCGTTCCCTTCTCCGGACGGCGGCCGACGTCCCGGCGGAGTGGCGGCGTCCTCGAGGGTACCGGCGGCGGTCTGCGGTGCGGCGTACCGGCGGCGAGGAGCTTGGAGGAGTTCAAGAACCGGTAGGGGGACGAACCTTGCATGTGTTGCTCGTGTTTTCTTTGGCGTGACATGACGTGTTTTGGGCTAGATTGAGCATGTTTAGGGGGGTTTCCTTGTGGGAATGGCTGTGCTTGTGATCGTGGATTCGTAGCATGCTTGTGGTGGTTGAATTCCTCTTCCTCCCCTTCTTGTTTTGGGGCTTTTCGGGGTGTTTGGGGTTAAGGGAGAAACCCTCGGTTCGAACCAGGGAACCAGGTTTCTGGCGCTAAACGGCGTCGTGCCTGGTCGACGCCTTTCAGAAGGGCGTCAGGTCAGTACGACGCCTTTTAGGGCAGGAACCTCCCTGTTCGAGATTTCGCAAGATAGGGGTTCTTGCGCTAAATGACGTCATGGATGGACGACGCCTTTCGGAAGGACGTCGGGCCATCATGACACCATTTAGGCAGGAAATCACCCCGAGTGAGGGTCTGTAAATCTGGAATCTCAGTGTGAATGGCGTCTGTGGACCTGGACGCGTTTTAATAGGCGACTCCCTATGACAACGCGTTTCAAGGAATAATCTAGCTTTAATGAACCTGTCTGAGGGACTTGAATGGCGTCGACCTTGGTCGACGCGATTCAAGACAGAAATGTGTAATCCTGGATTCATCATGTGTTTCACTGTGGGACGATTTCAATTGCATGCTTTACGTTGTACGCTGAGACTGAGGACTTTTGTGTGAATGGAATCATGTTGAGTGTGTTTGTGCTTATGCGAATGTGGAATTGATATAACTGTGGTTTACGTTGTCACCATGGACCGATGGGGACAGGGTCATGGTGTCTGTGAGGCATTGTGCCGTACCAGTGGGAGAAGGGGTACATGTTGTGTTTCACCTTTGGCTGAGGGAAGCAGAACCACCTTGAGCCCGTCGGGCCGGAGTAGCTGATACGCTATCCGTGGGGTTGCTGCTTGGCCTCAGCGGGTCGGGTTTCCCTGTTTGTCGTGACAGCTTCCGGCGCGTTTCTTGCTGTGGAGCTGGTTGTGGTACTGTTGGAGTTGTTTTACCCCTGTAGCCACTGGGCCTGATGTGACCTTTGATCAAGGTTACGAGTGGTACCCTTAGCCCTTTGGCCTGACGCAGCCCGGGAGGTTAGGGTTGTGGGTAGTTCCTGTAGCTTCGGCTTGACGGGGGTTCGCCGGTCCCCAGGGCCCTCTTGAAGCGCTGAGGCCTAGCGTGGAGGCAATCCGGACGGTAGGACAGTAGTCTAGACTGCTTGTGTGCACACGTAGCTGGCAGTGGCGGTACACTGGCTCCAGCTAGTCCTAGTTTGACTCACTGCCTCACCCTACAGTGCCCCGGAACACTGTAGGGGTGGACATGCGTGAGCTGTGGTGGTAGTGTTGGGAGGCGACGTTTGACTTCGGTCGACAGTGTGGTTCAGTCGCTTCGTGGACTTTGGCTGTGATGACGTGACTCTGTGTTGGGTTCTTCGGGTTGCTTAGAATGGTTCTTGCTACACTGCTTATCGTACGTTTCATATCAGAGTTGGGTGCTATGTTTACTCCTTTACTTAATTGCCATATATTCCTGTTATTGCACTTGTGGGTGTGTGAGTGGGAGGCGGGGGATCGGATGATCCCTACTGAGCCCATTTCTGGTGTGGCTCACTCCCTGCGGTTTCAGGTGTGGACCTCGTGGCGCAGTGGAAGCGTGGTGTCTTCTTGGTGTGCGGACCAGCAGCTGTCTTAGTTCTGGGGTATGCCCCGATGTTGTTGTACTTCCTTCTGCCTGTACTTATTTAAATGTTGGACATGTAATTATTGTTGGACTGTATACGGACATTGTTATTTTCCTTCCTGCGCACTTGCTTACCTTTGTAGTCCGTGAGATTGTTATATTTAGCCTTGTTTAGCACTTACTCCTCCAGATGTGTTGTGTGAGATCCGGGTGTGAACCCGCAGTTAATGGGCCGACATCCATTTAGTGACCGGGTTTCCGGTCATAGGATGGCAGGTCGTTACAGTATCGCTCCGGGGGCGAGGCAACTTGGGAGCGCGAGGATGAGATGCGGGAGCAGTTTCCCTACCTTTTCTCGTAAGTTCTCTTGTAAGCTTGTATCTTTATGTTTCAACCTCGTTAATTGTAGCAGGCAATTTCGGGGACGAAATTCTTTTAAGGAGGGGAGAATGTAATGATTGAGGTTTCGGATCCGCTTATCGGGTCAGTTTCTGGGTCGGATCCCCTAGTTTGGGCCCTGATGGGTCTGGGGAGTGCCTTCTAAATAACGTCTAGGATGCACGACGCCTTTTGAACGGCGTCTTGCTGAGTGGACGCCATTTAGTTGAGTTGCTGTTGTGCCACGTAGGCGCCACGTGGGCGGGCTTCGGGCCGCGAGAGTACGGTCCCTGTCGTGTCGACTGAACGGCGTCCTTAATGGACGACGCCATTCAGAGTACGACCCTGTGTTGTCAGTGTACAGCGCCGGTCTTGTCGTCTGAACGGCGTCTGTGATAGGCGACGCATTTTAAGTGAAATTACCCTCGTAGTCTGTCATTGCTTCTGTCGCTATCAAGCGACGATGGACAGCGATGCCTTTCAAAAGGCGGCTGCATGTGACGACGTGTTTTAAGCCATTTTTGAGGGCCAGATTTCACATGAACCAGTTTAGGAGACTTGAATGACGTTGGCCTTGGGCGACGCGATTCAAGACACAATCACATTAATTCATGCTATTAACACATCTTCACACTGTTAGATAGTTCAGTCAATGCATGCTTTAAATCGTACTCGAGGATGAGGATTCTTACGTGACCGGATCGCACTGTGTTGTGTTTCGTGCGACCGTGGACTTTTTATGTGACCGGATCGCACTGTGTTGTGTTTCGTGCGACCGTGGACCTAGAGTGACAGTTGTAGCGCTTGCCACCCTGTGTCGGTGTGGGTGGGACACAATGCCGGTGTGGGTGTCGCGGGGTGATGCCTAGAGAGAGGGTCACCTGGTATACCCCGGGGTTAGCTAGTACCGGTGTAGGAGTGGTACCTGTGGAGTGTCACTCGTGCTGGGGGAAGTAGGAACCACCTAGAGCCAGTTGGGCCGGAGTAGCTAGCGTGCTATTCGAGGGGTTACTGTTTGGTCTCAGCGGGTCGGTGTTTCCCGTGTTCGGCTCTGTGGTTGGCATGTTTTGCCGAGATGTTGGTTGTAGGCCCTCTGATAGAATGGTTTTAGAGTTGTGCATGTTACATTTCGAATGCATGTGTTTTATATCGAAATTTAGGAATTGTGTTACAACTTTACCTGCTTATTTTACCTATATCTGTGTTGCTGCACTTGTGGGTGCGTGAGTGGGCGGTGGGTATCGAAGGATCCCTACTGAGTCTTTTCGTTGAGACTCACCCCTGTGGTTTTCAGGTGAGGGTTCCAGGCAGGCTTAGCGAGGAGAGTACTGCTTTAGGTTGCGCGCCAGCAGCCTTTGTTCCGGTATATGCCCCGACGTAGTTGTTATATAATTTCTGGCCTGTACGCTTAATTATTTCTTTTCAGTTGGAGTATGTAATTATTTGTTGTGTCAAGTTGCATTGTAATAACTTTTAATTCTTGTACTTCCTTTTTAATTCAATGCGATGTGAATGTTTAGCTTAGTTTATTATTTATTTCCCAGACTTATCTAAATCCTGGTTTGGCTCCAAACTAATGATTCGGTACCCATTTAGTAATCGGATCCCCGATTATAGGGTGGCGGGTCGTTACACTAACAGTGAAACACATATTAATATCAAGAGATAATGTGATTCTGCCTTGAATCGCGTTGCGCGTGGCCGACGCCATTCAAGCCTCCTAAACTAGTTCATAAAAACTCGGCCTCAGAATATGGCCTAAAAGGCGTCGTACCTAGTTGTCGCCTTTTAAAACGCGTCGCTCTGGATAGCGATAGAAACAGAGACAGACTACGGTTAATTCACTTAAAACGCATCGTCCTGGGAAGCCGCCGTTTGAAAGGCGTCGCTCTCTCTGGACGCCATTCACAACAGAACCCTATTCTGACAGAAACCGCTTCTTGGACAATTCTGCCTAAATGGCGTCGTCTTAGGCCGTCAACATTTTAAATGGCGTCGTCCTAGCACAACGTCATTTAGGGCGAGAAACTGGGTTCCTGCAATTCAACCCGAGGGTCTCCTTTAACCCCAAATTCACCCCAAAAACACCCAAGAGGAGGAAACGAAGAGGGGAAACCAATCCACCACATGAAACCCACAAATCCTCATTCATAAAAACGGCCATTTCCACTAAGAAACCCCCTTAACATGCTCATTCTACCCCAAACTCCATACACGCCTCATGTTTCACAACGGGAAATACGGATGAAATGACCACATTACATGCAAGGTTCGTCCCCCTACCGGTTACTTGAACTCCTCTTGGCTCCGTGCCGCCGAACCATCGCACCGCAGACCGCCGCCGGTACCTCCGAGGACGTCGTCACTCCATCGGGACATCGGCCGCTGGCCGGAGAATGAAGCGTCGCGAAGGAAGTGGTGGTGGTAGTGGTGAGAGGTAGAGAGGTAGTGGAGTGGTGGAAGAGGAAGAAAGGGAAGGGAAAGGAAAAGAGGGATCGGAGGGGGCAGAGAGAGAGAAGAGAGAGAGTGAGGAGGAGAGAATGAGAGAAATGAGGGAAGGCTCGCGGGGTCAATCTGGAACAGGGTAAAACGCGTCATGCGAGACAGACGCCTATCAGATGACAAGACGGGCCGTACTCTGACAGAGAGTCTGAAACGCGTCACCCATCAAAGACGCCGTTCAGGCGACAAGACCGGCGCCGTACACTGACAACCCATGGTCGTACTCTGAATGACGTCGTCCATCAAGGACGCCGTTCAGACGACACGACAGGGGCCGTACTCTCGCGGCCTGAAGCCCGCCCACGTGGCGCCCACGTGGCAGAACAGCAACCCAACTAAATGGCGTCTGCTCAGCAAGATGCCGTTCGAAAGGCGTCGTGCATCCTAGACGTCATTTAGAAAGCACTCCCCAGACCCATCAGGGTCCAAACTAGGGGATCCAGCCCGAAACCGACCCGAAAACTGAACCTGAATCCTCAATCCTTACATACTCCCCCCCTTAAAAAGAATTTGGTCCTCAAAATTGCAACCGCTCACACGATAACCATAACTAACAATTCCACGCCGGTAACACAGATCACATCAATCACCCTCACCGATCACACTCTTACACGGGGATCCGTACAACCGGTCAATCAAATCAATACTAAGTTAACTATGTTCCACGATTCTGCCAAAACTGACAGACCGAGATAACCATATATTAACCTTACAAGGCACATATTACAAAACTGATTCTCCACCATGTCCAAAATACATAAAGAGTGCCATAAAAGTTCACAACTACTACCTAATAAGACAAGATAAAAGTGTTCATCTAGCCCAGCATCTCGGACCTTTACTAAGAGAACACACAACACCACTCTAGGTCCCGGGCTTCTACTAACCACTTGGCTCCTAACCTATCTTATTCTTCTGGGGACAGTTCCTCACAAGATGTCCCTTCCTACCACAGCCAAAACAACTCCCAGTGACCAATGGACACATCTGATTGCCATGATGCCTACCACAACAGGGACAATAGTCCGCCGCATCCTGTCTCGCTTCCTGCCGTTTGCTAGCCACAGTCTGCATCTGCTGAACCGAACCGTCTTCATCCTCGTCACAAAGCATCTCCTGGAACCCTAACTCAAAGGAACTCGAACTGTCTGACGAAAAGACCGTTGATTTGTTCTTACCTTGCTGCTTCCCTCGTGCTGATCGCTCCAACTCTCTCGCCATTTGTTGGAACTGAGTTTCCACCGCTGCTGCGCACCGAACTACTGATGCAAGATCTCTACAACAATGAGATGCCACCATTGCCCTCAGATCATACTGGAGTCCATCCACAAATCTCTTTGTTCGACGTTTCTCATGCTCAGATATGTGTGGAACGAATCTTCCAAGAGCCACAAACTTCATCTGATACTCCAGAACTGATATATCATTCTGCACCAATTCCATAAACTCCCTTTCCTTGGCCTTCCAAACATGCCTCGAAAAGTACTATCCACTAAACTCTCTCACAAATATCTCCCAAGGAATCTCTCTCAAGGACCTATCTGAAAACATCATTCTCTTGATAGTAACCCACTAATCATAAGCATCGTCTTTCAACAAGTAGGTTGCCAACAAAGTCTTGTCATTCTCAGCACATTCAAGAACATCAAAAGCCTTCTCCACTTCTTTAATCCAATGAGCTGCCTCGTCTGGGACTGGTTGACCCGTGAAAGAAGGGGTCTTCAACTTCAAGAACCGCTCCATCACCGTGGATTGACCACCTCGGGAATTGGATCCTTCACCACCATCTCCCTGTTGGTATCTAGACATAGCCCCAATCATAGCTTCCATGAAACGATCCACACTATGCCCATCTGCCCCCGAACTGCCATCGTCTGCTCCCGTTCCACGAGCCAACGGAACTCTCCTCTTAGGCGTCATCACTACCCCACGAACACAAAAACCGAAACAAGTACGTCAGAACCTATCAATCTATGCCAGCAGCCATCGCCTGTACAGATTCGTACTTATTGTTGGACTATGATATCTAACCTAGTTTACCACATACTCGACGAGACTGAGCTCTGATACCATTTTTAACGACCCGCCACCCTATAATCGGGAACCCGATTACTAAATGGGCATCGGATCATTACCTATGGGTTCATACCCGGATCTCATACAACACATCTAGAGGAGTAAGTGTTAAACAAAGCTAAATATAACAATCACACGGACTTCAAAGAAAGTACAAGTACGCAGGAAGGAAATTAATAATGTCCATACACAGTCCAACAATAATTACATGGTCCAAAGAATTAAATAAGTACAGACAGAAGCAAAGTACAATAACATCGGGGCATACCCCGGAACTGAGATAGCTGCTGGTCCGCACACCAAGGAGAACACCACATGCCGCCACTCGCTGAGAAGTCCACACCTAAAACCGCAGGGAGTGAGCCACACCAGAATTGGGCTCAATAGGGATCATCCGATCCCCGCCTCCCACTCACACACCCACAAGTATAATAATACAGAATGAAGGCAATGAAGTAAAGCAGTATACACAGCCACCGAAACCTGATATGAAACATACATATTAGCAATGTAACAGGCATAGTTCTAAGCAATTCAAATAGCCCAACACAATACCATACTCATAACCGAGGATCCGGCTAAGCGATCAAACCACACTGTCGACCGCAGACAAACGCCGCCTCACAACACCACCAACGCTCACGCTTGTCCACCCCTACGGTGTTTCGGGCACCGTAGGGTGAGGCAGTGAGTCAAACTAGGATTAACTGGGACTAGTGAACCACCACTGCCTAGCTACGTATGCACACAAGCAGTCTAGACTATTGTCCTATCGACCGGACTTCCCTCAACGCCAGGCCTCGGCGCTTCAAGAGGGCCCTGGGGATCGGCGAAACCTCCGTCAAGCCGAAGCTATAGGGACTACCCGCGACCCTAACCTCCCGGGTCACATCAGGCCAAAGGGCGAAGGGTACCACTCGTAACCTTGATATCACAGGTTACATCAGGCCCAGTGGCGAAAGGGTAAAACTCCAACAGCACCACACCCAGCTCCACAGTAAGAAACATGTCGGAAGCTGCCACGACAAACTAGGAAAGCACCGACCCGCTGAGACCAAACAGTAACCCCTCGGATAGCACGCTAGCTACTCCGGCCAAACTGGCTCTAGGTGGTTCTGCTTCCCCCAGCCATAGGTGAAACACAACATGTACCCCTCCCACACCGGTACGGCATCAATGCCACACAGACACCAAGGCCCTCCCACTTCGGCACAAGGTGACAAACGTAAACCACAATTGTTCCAGCTCTACAATCGCATAAGCACACACACATACGGTGCAATTCCAATCTTACAGAAATCCTCGGACTCGATGTATGATTTAAAGCATGCATTGATTGAACTATCTAACAGTGAAACACATATTAATATCAAGAGTTAATGTGATTCTGCCTTGAATCGCGTTGCCCGTGGCCGACGTCATTCAAGCCTCCTAAACTGGTTCATAAAAACTCGGCCTCAAAATATGGCTTAAAAGGCATCGTGCCTAGTCGTCGTCTTTTAAAACGCATCGCTGTCCCTAGTCGCCGGATAGCGAAAGAAACAGAGACAGACTACGGTTAATTCACTTAAAACGCGTCGTCCTGGGAAGCCACCGTTTGAAAGGCGTCGCTGTCCCTGGACGCCATTCACAACAGAACCCTATTCTGACAGAAACTGCTTCTGGGACAATTATGCCTAAATGGCGTCGTCCAAGGCCGTCACCATTTTAAATGGCGTCGTCCTAGCGCGACGTCATTTAGTGCCAGAAACTGGGTTCCTGCAATTCAACCCGAGGGTCCCCTTTAACCCCAAATTCATCCTAAAAACACCCAGGAGGAGGAAACGAAGAGGGGAAACCAATCCACCACATAAAACCCACAAATCCTCATTCATAAAAACGGCCATTTCCACTAAGAAACCCCCTTAACATGCTCATTCTACCCCAAACTCCATATGTAACGACCCGCCACCCTATAATCGGGGATCCGATTACTAAATGGGTACCGAATCATTAATTTGGGACCAAACCAGGATCTAGTAAGTCTGGGAAATAAATAATAAACTAAGCTAAACATCCACATCGCATTGAATTGAAATGAAAGTGCAGGAAATTAAAATTATTACAATGCGACTCGATTACAGCAAATAATTACATACTCCAGCTGAAAGGAAATGATTAAACATACAGGCCAGAAGTAAATAACAACTACATCGGGGCATACCTCGGAACAACTGCCGAAGACGCACAACACGCAGCCGCACACGCCGCTCTAAGTCTGCTGGGAGTCCTCACCTGAAAACCGCAGGGGTGAGTCTCAAGAACAAGACTCAGTAGGGATCCTTCGATACCCACTGCCCACGCACACACCCACAAGTGAACGTACAGCTAACAGTGAAGTAACAAGTGTAGTGGCAGGTACAATTCCTAATTCTCTACGTGAGAATACATGCAATCGCAGTTATAGTAATCATGCACATTCTAAACCAGCCGTTAGAAAGAGTACAACCGTCATCTCGATATAACTCGCCGACCGTGCAAACAACGGTGGGAAAACCTCGACCCGCTGAGACCAAGGAGTAGTCCCTCGGATAGCATGCTCGCTACTCCGGCCCAACTGGCTCAGGTGACTACCCCTTCCCCCAGCATGAGTGACTCTCCGAATGTACCACTCCGACACCGGTACTAGCTGACCCCGGGGTTCACCAGGTGACCCTCTCTCACTAGGCGTCACCCCGCCCACGCCCCCACCGGCGCTGTGCTCACGCCCCCACCAGCACAGGGTGATAAAGTGCTACAATGTCACTCCAGGTCCACAGTAACTGAAAACCCAACACAGTGCGATCCGGTCACGTGAAAAGCCCGTAATCGCATAACCCACATAGAATCATCCGATCATGAGGAATCCATCTCTATCAGGTGCACTAAAACATGCGTTAACCATCTATCTAGCAGTATGAACACGTTTTACTGGCATGCTTTAATGAGATCCTGTCTTGAATCGCGTCGACCGAGGTCGACGCCATTCAAGCTCCAAATACAGGTTTATATAAATCAGTCTTCAGAATCTGGCCTTAAAAGGCGTCGACCCCTATGGTCGCCTTTTAAAAGGCGTCGACATCCTCAGACGCCATTCAACACCGAAATCCGGAATTCCCAAGGCCTTATCCAAGGGATTTCTGCGGTAAAACGCGTCATGGATACCCGACGCCGTTCAAAAACGCGTCGCTTATCCATGACGTCTTTCAGCCACAGAAACCTCAACCTGGCAGACTGTCTGTCAGTCAATTCCTGTCTAAAAGGCGTCGTGATGGCCCGACGCCCTTCAAAAAGGCGTCGTCCATGCACGAGGTCTTTCAGTCCCAGGAACCAGGGACGCCCTAAACCCGAGGGCTCCCTTTTCAACCCCAAACAAACCCAAAAATCATCAAATTGGAGGGGAAACGAAGGGCAAGACATTTCAAAGGCAAACACCCCCATAGAGATCCTGAACATGCTCATTCTAACCCCCAAAACCGAAGATCTACCTCATGCATATTGAGGAAAACATGATTTTAAACACAATGCCACGGGGAACGTCACCCTACCGGACACTCGGACTCCTCCAAACTTCACGCCGTTCACCCTTCTCGCCCCACGCCGCCGCCGGTACCGCCGTGGTCGTCCTTGCTCCACCGTGACGTCGGCCGCCGTCCGGAGAGTAGAACGCCGCAGTGGAAGTGGAGGTGGTAGTGGTACGGGTTAGGTGGAGGATGGAGTGGAGGGAGAGGCGGAATGGTGGGAGAAAAGAGGGAAAAGGAGGAGATCGCCGCCGGTCGCCGGATGAGGAGGAGGAGGAAGGGAGAGTAGGAGAAAATGAGGGAAAGAAGGAGGGCTCACGGGGTTAACCAGAAACTGGATAAAACGCGTCGACATCCACGGACGCCAATCAGGTGATGTGACGGCCGCTCTGACAATATTCTGAAACGCGTCGTCCTACACAGACGCCATTCAGACAACTTGTCAGGGCCGTACTCTGACACAGCCAGAGTCGCAGTCTGAAAGGCGTCGTCCTTCGCAGACGCCGTTCAGACGACCTGACAGGGCCGTACCCACGCGGCCCAAGGCCAACCCCCGCGGCCCCCACGTGGCAGCACCTGAAATGCGTCTTCCAAGGTGGACGCCGTTTAAAACGCGTCGCCAGGTCCTGACGCGATTCAACTCAGAACTTCCGCCCCCCACAAGGGTTAGAACAACAAGATCTGACCCGAAAACTGGATCCGAAAGTCTCGGTCATTACAATCTCCCCCCCTTAAAAGAATTTCGCCCTCGAAATTGACTGCTAGAATTCAACAATGTCAAAACAAGGATACAAGTTTATAATAAAACTCACGAGAAGAGGTAAGGGAACTGCTCCCGCATCTCGTCCTCTCGCTCCCAGGTTGCCTCACCTCCGGAGCGGTACTGCCAAATCACCTTGACCAGCGGTACGACCTTGTTCCGCAAGACCTGCTCTCTGCGATCCTCAATACGAACCGGGTATTCTGGAAATGATAGGTCCTCAGCGACCTCCAACTCTGAAAAGTCCAACACATGAGACGGATCCTGAACATATTTCCTCAACAAGGACACATGGAACACATCGTGCACTCCTGCCAGATTGGGCGGCAAGGCCAACTGATACGCGGTTTCGCCGATTCGAGTAAGAATGGAAAAAGGCCCAATATAACGCAGACTCAGCTTGCCTCGCTTCCCGAATCTCATCACACCCTTGGAGGGTGAAACTCGGAGAAACACGTGGTCCCCAATCTCAAACTCAAGTGGTCTTTGTCGGATGTCGGCATAACTCTTCTGTCTACACTGAGCTGCGGTCAACCTCTGCTGAACTGTCCTGGCGACCTCAGCACACTGCTGTACCAGCTCAGGTCCTGCAATCTGCCTCTCACCGATCTCAGACCAACACACCAGTGATCGACACGGCCGCCCATACAGAGCCTCATAAGGCGCCATGCCGATGCTAGAATGGTAGCTGTTGTTGTAGGCAAATTCCACAGTGGACAAATGCTGCTCCCAAGAACCTCCCCAGTCTAGACAACAAGCTCTGAGCATATCCTCCAATGTCTGAATAGTCCTCTCCGACTGCCCGTCAGTCTCGGGATGATAGGCCGAGCTGAAAGCCAACTGAGTCCCCAACGCCTGCTGAAAGCTCTTCCAGAATCTGGAAGTAAACCTCGGATCTCGATCCGATACAATGGACAAAGGGACCCCGTGCAGAGAGACGATCCGGTCCACAAACAACTTAGCCAACTTGCCGACCGACCAGTCCTTCCTAATGGCTAGGAAGTGTGCCGACTTGGTCAGCCGATCAACGATGACCAAGATAGCGTCTCTTCTGCTAGGGGATGCGGGCAATCCCATCACAAAGTCCATCGTCACATGTTCCCATTTCCATTCAGGAATCGGCAAGGGTTGCAGCAACCCTCCAGGTCTCTGATGCTCGGCTTTAACCTGCTGACATGTCATACATCTAGCCACATACTCAGCCACATCTCTCTTCATACCGGGCCACCAGAAGTGCCTCCTCAAACAGTGATACATCTTTGTTGCCCCGGGATGCACTGCATACCTCGATCGGTGCGCCTCATCAAGAACACATCTGCGCACATCTTCCTCAGTCGGAACATAGAGTCTGCCTCTGAATCTGACGGTACCATCATCCCACAACTCAACCTCAGACCTCTAGAGAATCTGGGGTAACTCTGCATCTGCCCTCTGAGCCTCAATCACAGCATGGTACACAGCCGGTCTGACAGTCAAGCTGACAAGTACAGCTCTATCTTCTTCACGTGGAACCCTAAAGGAGGATTCCACCACCTGCTCAAATAATTTCCACTCCCGAACCATAAGGTATGACATGACCGTCTTCCGACTCAAAGCGTCTGCCACCACATTCGCTTTGCCCGGATGATAAGAAAGGTCAAAGTCATAATCTTTGATAAACTCCATCCACCTTCGCTGCCTCAGGTTCAGGTCCCTCTGAGTGAACACATATTTCAAGCTCTTGTGATCTGTAAAAACCTGAAATTTTTCCCCATACAAGTAATGCCTCCAGATCTTCAGTGCAAACACCACAGCTGCAAGCTCCAAATCATGAGTAGGATAGTTTTCTTCATGCCTCTTCAGCTGCCGAGAAGCATAAGCAACTACCCTGCCATGCTGCATAAGGACTACTCCCAATCCTCGACGGGACGCATCCGAGTAAACCACAAATCCACCTGACCCGGATGGAAGCACCAGCACTGGGGCTGACGTGAGGCGAGTTTTTAGCTCAATAAAACTCTGCTCACAATCATCAGTCCACACGAAACGAACTCCCTTTCGAGTCAGCCTCGACAAGGGGGCCGCTATCGAAGAAAATCCCTGAACAAACCGTCTGTAATAACCGGCAAGCCCCAGAAAGCTCCTGATCTCGGTCACTGAAGTCGGCCTGTTCCAGTCCATCACTGCCTCTATCTTCGCTGGGTCTACTGCGATACCTTCACCAGAAATAACGTGCCCAAGGAAGTGCACCTCGTTCAGCCAAAATTCACATTTGCTGAACTTGGCATAAAGTTGATGCTCCCTCAGAACCTGCAACACTGCCTGAAGATGAGCAGCGTGCTCTTCCTCAGAGGAAGAATAGATCAGAATGTCATCAACGAACACAACCACAAACTGGTCCAAGTAGGTCCTGAAGACTCGGTTCATCAAATCCATAAAAGCCGCCGGAGCATTGGTTAAGCCAAAGGGCATAACCAGAAATTCATAGTGCCCATACCGAGTCCTGAACGCCGTCTTACTAACATCCACATCTCTGATTCTCATCTGATAGTATCCCGATCTCAAATCGATCTTGGAAAACACTCTCGCGGTCTGCAGCTGATCCATCAAGTCATCGATTCGAGGAAGCGGGTACTTATTCTTAATCGTTACCTGGTTCAGCTGCCTATAGTCAATGCACAATCTCAAGCAACCATCTTTCTTTCTGACAAATAGAACTGGAGCACCCCATGGAGATGTACTAGGACGAATAAAACCCTTGCTCATCAACTCCTGCAACTGCGCCTTCAGCTCAGCGAGTTCGGCTGGCGCCATCCGGTACGGGGCCTTAGACAAGGGCGCCGTACCTGGTGCAAGCTCGATGGTGAATTCGACCTCTCGCTGAGGAGGAAGGCCAGGCAGTTCCTCGGGAAATACATCGATGAACTCACACACAACAGGGACCTCCTCAGGGCTGAGACTAACCCGGACATCGGAGACAACAACAGAGGCAAGGAAAGCCTCACAGCCACCATTAAGCAACCTCCGTGCCTTAAAGGCAGAAATAAGAATACCTCGGGAAGAAAGCCTAATACCTTGGAAGAAGAAGGTCGGGATGTCCGGAATGGAGAATCGCACCCTCTTCCTGTGGCAGTCCACCTCTGCATAAAAGGCTTCCAACCAATCCATGCCCAGGATGACATCAAAGTCTCGAATGGCAAGCACAACCAACTGGGCAGGTAGCACATGACCCTCAATGGTCAAGGGGACATTCCTCAAGCAGTTATAAGATATCATATAGTCTCCAGAAGGAACTTCCACCATCAGACCATCAGATAACTCATCAACGGGTGCAGAAAGAATATCTAAGAACTGTCCAGAAATGAAAGAATGCGAAGCACCCGAATCAATCAATACGTGTGCAGAGTTCCCAAGGACAGAAAGTGTACCTTCCACCAAGTTGGACGCGCGAGCCTCCTCCTGGTGATAGCTAACACTCTCCCCTGGGTCCTCGGCTTCTTCTGCTCGCCTGAACCATGACCCTGGCCATACCCCTGCGGGCACTGCCTCGCCAAGTGGCCCTGCTGGCCGCACGCGAAACATCTCCTGGGAAGAGTGGGACACTGAGTCCCACCATGGGTCCCACCACACTGCTGACAAACTGCCGGAAGCCTCTGAGCTGGCTCCTGCTGTGCACTGGACACTGTCTGACTCTGCTGCCCCTGTCTGGGCCGGCTGCTGCCGCTACTGCTGCCACCACCCCTGAAGAATCTCCTGAATCGGGAGCCGAGAGAAGACGATCCCGATCCGACTGAAGGAACCGGTGCCGCTGCTTTACCCCTGCCCCGAGACGTCCCCTGGACAGTCTGTCCTCTCTCCCGGGCTGACTGGATCTGCTGAGCCTCTACAGCTGCCGCACGCCTAACTGCTGACGCCAAGTCTGTACAACAATGGGACGCCACGAAGTTCCTCAAACTGAGCCTAAGCCCATCCACAAACCTCTCCGTGCGACGTTCCTCGTCCTGAGATATAAAAGGTACGACTCAATCTTCACCTATTGACAAGTAAAACATTTAGAAACAAATTCTACAATATATTTCTTCATGCTATACCACCAAAAATTTATCTTCATGTTCTTATTCTTACTACTCCATATGTGAATAGAAAACTGAGATTTGTGAGCCTCGTTCAACAGTTCCCTTTTCAGCTCCTCATCTTGTGGAACACACAATCTGCCTCGAAATCTTTCCATCATTACTCTAAGAAATATCGGCCTTAACAATCAATTCTTGCATTTTAAGATCTTGCTTCTAAACTTCCATAACTCTCTCTACAATCACAAGTCTCATAGCCAACTGAGCTAGAGTACAATGCTTACCTTTATCTTCTGGTTTACAATCAACAACATCCTCAAGCATCTCTCAATCTTTGTGCAAAGACAATACCATAAGTTTTCTGCTCAAAGTATAACCAACCACATTGGCCTTATTAGGATAATAATTCAGTGCAAATTCATAATCCTTCATAAATTCAACCCATCTTCTCTACCTCGAATTAAGCTCTTTCTGAGACAAAAAATATTTCAGGCTTTGATGATTAGTAAAGATATCAAACTGTACTCCATAAAGATAGTGTCTCTAAATCCTCTGAGCATAACCAATAGCACCTAATTCCAAATCATGTATCAGATAATTCTCCTTATGATCCTTCAACTGGCGTGAAGTGTAAGCCACAACCTTCCCATTATGCATCAACATATAATCCAAACCTTTCTGGGAAGTATCTGTATAAACAACAAAACAATCTGACCCACTCCGCAAAGTCAAAACTAGGGTAATGGCAAGTCTTGTCTTCAACTCTTGGAAACTCTACTCCCACTCCTCAGACTAGATGAACTTGACACCCTTCTTAATAAGCTTGGTCGTTGAAGCAGCAATAGAAGAAAATCCCTCAATGAAGCACTTGTATTAGCCTGCTAAACCTAGAAAACTTCAAATCTCTGAAGCATTCTTAGGCGTCTCGCAAGAAAGCACGGCCTCAACCTTAGTCGGATCCACAGATACACCATCTTTGGAAATTACATGACAATAAAAGAAACTCGCTTCAACTAGAACTCACACTTACTAAACTTAGCAGACAACTGATTATGCCTTAATAGCTCCAAAACAATCCGCAAATGCTCCCTATGTGCCTCAATACTAGGAGAGTAAATCAACACATCATCAATGAATACCATTATAAACTAATCCAAATACGGCTGAAACACCCTATTCATCAGATTCATAAAAGCAGTAGGGACATTTGTCAGGCTAAAAGGCATAACCAAAAACTCATAATGCCCATACCTAGTCCAAGAAGTAGTCTCAGGTATGTCCTTATCCTTGATCCACAACTGATGATACCATGATTGAAAATCAATCTTGGGAATGACCTTGGCTAACAACAATTGATCAAAAAAATCATTAATCCTGGACAAACTGTATCTATTCTTGATAGCCACCTGAATAAACTGATGATAATCGATACACAGCCTCATCAAACTATCCTTTTTTCACACAAAGAGCACTAGGGCTCCCCAACGTGACACACTTGACCGAATGAAACTCCTATCAAGAAACTCCTGTAACTGCATCTTCAGCTCTGCCAAATCTGCTGGGGCCGTACGATACAGAGCCTTAGAAATCAAAGATGTCCATGGCATAAGGTCAATGACAAAATCGATCTCCTGTGAAGGAAGCAAACTAGGCAGATCATCTGGAAAAATATCAGGAAACTCCCAAATAACATCAATATCAGCAACATATCTCTGAGTGGCAGCATCTGATGGAACCATCACCACGCTAGCCAAATATCCATGACAACCCATTCTCAACAACTTCTCGGCCTTGAGTGAAGAAACAATCACACGGACTAATCGATTTATATGGCAATGATAAATAAACTCCTTTTTACTAGGCTCTGGAAATATCAACTTCTTATGGTGGCAATCTAACAAAGCAAAATACATATCTAGCTAGTCCATACAACTCAACCACTCTATCTCTATCCCCAAGGTTAACAACAACATAAGATATAATGTGCATAGTGTGGATCTCCTCTCTAGAAGCTATAGTAACTATCAATGGATGTGTAACATCTATCGGTCTACTCTTAAGTGATTTAGCAAAATTAGCATATATGAATGAATGAGTAGCTCCAGGATCAAATAACACCTTAGCATGAATATCATTAATAAAAATAGTACTTTCTACAATAGTAGGAGTCTCCTCAGTATCCTCCAAAGTGAGAGTACGTCCTTGAGTCTTAGCTTTCTTATGTTCTTGCACCGATTGAGCTCTGGCCTTCGGGCAATCTCTGACAATATGCCTCGAATCACCACACACTAAGCAGTTGAGTCAAATGACTTTGGTGTCAGACCCTTCACTGGTTGGACTCGAAACTTCTTCTTATCCTTGCGCACAAAGGTAGCTGATGCACTTCTCTTGTTCTGCCATTTTGCTCTTTCATAAATTCTTGATGCTCTTGCTCCATGTTGAATGTAGTCGTCAAAGCAGCAGCGAAAGTCTGAGGGTCTTGAGAAACAACGTAATGTCGAATGATATCTTTTAGACCCTTGACAAATTTCTTTACCTTCCTCTTATCATTATCATAGATACGGGCTGCATATTTTTTCTGAATCGGAGAACTTTGCTTCATAATCAGCCACATACATAGTGCCTTGCACCAGGCTGAGAAACTCCATCTCCTTCTTATCTTGAACATGGTCAAGAAAGTACTTCTCACGAAATACTCTAAGAAACTCTACCAAACTAATAATAGCATGACTGATAAGTTGATAGTTTTGATCATTAAAAAGGGCAAATGCATGCATCATACTCATACTTTTATGCGTAAAATAGAATGGGATGATAAATAATTTTGTACCGATTCCAACGGTACCAATTTTGTTAAATTTCAAGTTAAAATCATTGTCATTTCATGTAAATAACGGAGTATGATGCATTTACGGTTTTTTGGCAAAATTGAGATGATAAATAAATTTATTTTAGCATAAAGGTGATATTATTCACGATAAAACTCTGATTTGCATTTTTGTTTTGATATGAATAGGACATAAAGAGGCTGTGGTGCAGTGGTTAAATCTCTAGAGATTTGTAGGAGGTCCAATGCTTGAATCTCAGTAGAAACACCCTTTATTTTGGCAAAAGGAACAAAGCAGGGGCAAACTGGTCATTTGCTACCCCAGAAAGGGTTGCCCTAACCCTTTCACCCAAGAAAGCCAAAAGGGGCCGCCGCCTCCCTTCTTCCCCCACTTTCTTTATTTTAAAATCTCCCCCCCCCCCTTTTAAAAGCTCTCTTTTCCTTCCTCTTCCTCTCTAAACAACTTTAATTTCTCTCCCCCTAGGGTTTTGAGTTGTCTCTCTCTCCCTCACCTTTTCTCTCTCTCTGCCCAAGCTTCTCTTTCTCTCCTTTTTCCTTTTTCCTCTGTCCTCTGCCTCCTCTCTCTCTGGCAGACTCTCCCTCTCTCCCTTCTGGTCTCTCTCTCTCTCCCGAGCCATCTCTCCCTCTTACTTTTCCTCTCTCTCTCTGTCAGACTCTCTCCCTCTCAGCACCTTTTTCCCTTTCTCTCTCACGCTTCCGGCCACCCACTCTTCCTCACTTTTTCTCACTGCTCTCTCTATCTCTCTCCTCTCTCCCCCCTTTTTTCTCTCTCCCCATTCTTCTCTGTTCCCAAGCACCAGCCGTGGCCCGCCGCCTGCTACGCGGCACAACGGGCGTGTTCGCACAGCTGAACATCGTCGTTCGCACCAATGAACAGCCCGCCACGCTAACGCCAGCTGCCAACGTGTTCGCCAGCCCCGACATCGTCGTTTGAGCCTCGCCAGGGCTCGTTCCTGCTTAGCCACCGCCACACGACGCCCTTTGCCGCACCTCAACCGCCGCCTCGGTGCCACGCAGCATCCAACCGCTTGCTCCCGCCCAACGCAACGTCGCCACGTGGCCTGCGAGCCTACTAGCCTCGTCTGCGACGCCTCCCGGCACCGTACCTACGCGCCTCACTTACTGCGTCTGCCGTAGGCCTATCACGGTGCCCTGTGCGCCCTGCTCCACTGCGCTAGAGAGCGCTTTTGCCTTGCCTGCCAGCCTTGCTGCTGTGCTGCCCGCCAGTGATCTGCGCCCGTGCGCCCAAGAAGCCACAAATGCCCCCTTTTGCTGTTTTGTTTTTTTTTTTTTTTTTTTTAGTGATTTAGTTAATTGATTAGGTTTAGTCGTTGTTTATTTATTTCTTTTAGAGAGAGTAAAACCAAAAATTTTGTAATTTGATTCCTAGCTTAGAAGAATGATTTACATTTTTTATATTGAAATATTGTTATCTTCTTTAGTTTAGATTGTCTTTTTCTAAACTCTTTTTTTTTCTCTTTCAATTATAGTTGTGCTTATGTTTCCAAAATTAATTCATTTGAGTTAGATTTTTAGATCTTAGTTACTTTAGTTAATTAATTTGTTTTTTGGTTATGTAATTAAATTAATTAGTGCAAGTTCTCAAATTCTCTTTTTAGATTAATCAAAAGAATCTAAAGTTTTCAACTTTAAAAAATTATATTTCCCTGTGGATTCGACTCGGACTTACCCTTGTTATTGTTAAATTGAATTTAAGTGAGCCGATTAAAGTAAGATTGTTAGCTATGAGTTTTAACGACATAATTAACAATCATCAATGACCAGCAAACACAGTCCTTTTCATGAATTTTCACCAGACATCTGCTCTCTCTTTCAATATGAAGGTTGTCAGACTGACCTTGTCATCTTTTGGACAATGAATCACTTAGCTAACATCTTCTCCATCTCATTAAGTCAAGCCTCAGCAACCTTTAGTCGACTCTCCCTTCTTAAAAGAAGGAGGATGCAACTTGTTGAACTGTTCCATCATAGGGGTTGCCTTAGGCCCATGGGGCAAAGCCT
The DNA here is from genome assembly GCA_030544215.1 of Zantedeschia hybrid cultivar. Taxonomy (NCBI): domain Eukaryota; kingdom Viridiplantae; phylum Streptophyta; class Magnoliopsida; order Alismatales; family Araceae; genus Zantedeschia; species Zantedeschia hybrid cultivar. The sequence continues at coordinate 2,811,829 of JARZZO010000013.1, read as the reverse complement.
GAGTCTGTAAAGCCTACACAAGCTCCTAAAATGATTGCATGAACCCATTAAAGCCCATATTCACTAGTGGTGCACTGACCACACCTTGGCCTTGGCTTTCAGAAGAACCTCCCTACATAGGGATATCCTCATAAGATAGGGGCTGAATAGGAGGATCCGCAGGAAGACGACCACGCCTCGACATATTCTGAAAATATAAATACCTTAAATAAACTCTCAAATCCAATAATCCAGCACTTCAACATTTATCTCAAATCAAAACTTAGCTATTCTGCCGCCTATACTAAACCTAAGATCCCAAATCTATCAGTCAACTACATAGGCTTAACAGATTCGATGGTGTGAAACTCAAAACTCTCAAAATTGCTCTAATATCATGTTCTGTAATGCCCTAAACCACGTGTCCAGTCATACTAACTTTCTGTGAAATTCGGAGATGATACAGGTGCGGAACATAGCATATACATAACAGAAATGAAAGAATAAGACTCCACAAAACAAAACAATCCAACGCAAATTCCAAATAATAAGCCAACACAATCTACAAAAGTCTTATAATAACAAATACCTCAACAGTATATAATCAACTTCTCTCAACTCCTAAAGATCTTACAAATTACATAATAGACTCAATTACTCCTACTACATCAATTTATGAAAATGAAAAAAATCATAGATGCACAACTAGCCTCGAATCCAAAAAGCTCCAAATAACTCCAATGCCTCGTGATCAGAATCAAAGTCCAACACTCTGACCACCTCTCCTGAAAAAGTATTCAACAACTACTGAGTACAAAACTCAATAGGTATCATCCCCTCTATAGACTAAACATATAATAATTAAAATTTACATAGTAATCATATTATATAATGAACAATTCACAATGCTACATATAAATCAGATAAGAGAATAAAACAAAATAAAATCTCACATATATCTCATGCCAAAATTTTTTAATAATATGAACAAACATACTAATTCATAATACTTATTACATATATCAAACTTTCTTATTTACTTAAAAATAAACTACTAGCCATAAGTGTATCACATAATTCCTCCAACACATATGGAGGCACATATAATATATCATATGGTTCAAAATATAACTAGCGGCATATAATCAAGTTACATATTTCAAAATTCATATTTATAAAAATTTGACATCAAATTTTTTTTTTATAATGGCTTAAAATAAATTAAAATGATTCACGTATATGTGCCAAATTATCACAATTTTACGTCTTAATCGGACAACCATAATATAAAGGGCCACACATATATATACTGGGTACTTAGGCAATCATACAATATCCAACTACTAAGCCATACTGAAGTGGGTTTCATGGATTTTACCTATTGCCCTTAGATCACATAATACCATATCCAAGAAGGACGCATACATTAGAATCACGCCACATAATCCCCTTAAGATGGGAATGTCCATATCACACATAATAAATTAGATGGCACATGTCTTACAGAAATTAGAATTCATCATAATCTGAAATTTAACATTAATCATATAAATAATGATATTCATATGCAAATATAATATATTTTTCATTAAAAGAAGGCATTTTAAAACAACACGATGTTCTTTTATAACTCCAACATGTTAGAGGTATAAAAATATTTCTAAGATTTTTTTCAAAATTTTTGAAAAATGAAATATATTTTTCACATGTCAAAATCTATTTTTCAGGATTAACAATTTATTAAATTATGCCAATAATAGCAAACGAATTCGTAAAATAACCAAACTTGATAGACATAACATAAGTATCATATAAAAATGGATGAAAAGTTTCGTTAAGATCCGAGTTCATATGACACAAATTTAGACATTTATAGAATACTCAAATTGAGTCACTTATAGCAGTTCTGAATTAATTATTACAATAAATATCAAATAAATTTTAAAAATTTATAAAATTCTTTCTTCAAGTTAAAAACATCTTGATAAAGCTCTGGTTAAAATTTTAGGTGAATCTAAATTAAATTGAGTGAGAATAGACATCAGGAAATTTAGTGGGAAAACTAGGTTGTGAGCTGGGGTACTGTAGATACTGGTCGACCGAATCTAACCAAAATAGGTTAAAACATATTTTTTTGAAGTGTTTATGATCTCATATTTAAATCTAATAATTATTAATCAAAATTAATGATATTATCAACATATTTTAGGCATTGAAATATTGAAAATAAACTAAGCTTTTCATATAATACAAAATATCTATGCTTTGGAGAATCTTCACCTACCTCTCTTACGCTAGAACCCCTAAAACCCGAAATCCGTCAAGTGATCTCAACTTTCATCAAGAAGCATTACTTTTTAACCTTCCTCCTCGACCTCCAATACTCCTAGAAGGCAAAAGAATCACGAAATTATAAGCAATCCTTGAGAACAACCTTCATCTTCTTCTCATTCTTTAAGAATATAAACAAAAACCTACCTTTTATAATATAGAACAACGGCTAGGTTTAACCATGCCTCCAACACCCATCTTCTAACCCCAAACAATCTCTACAAACCACCTTTAGATCGTATTAATCCTCCCTTCCATGAATCAAAGACAATCCGGCTCCGAATCGAACTCCTCTCCTACAACTCTTCCTTTTGGAACTGAATTTTTAATTTTTCATCTTAGTAAACGTATGAATCAGTAAAAATAGTCTTCTTCAAAGTTGTAGATCTATTCGGTCTCTTTCCAACAGTACCAACTATGCCAAAATTTTAGTTACATACTAATAGTTATTGCCAAAATACCGACCTACTATCTTAGGAACCCTAACTCAGAAAATTCTACTAACTTAATAGGCTAAACTACTTATAAAAATTAAGTTAATGGACTTACTCTAGTTACCATATTGAACTCTATCTAACCCTTTAATTATTATTATACTTATTATTTAATTAGTTATTATTTATATTTTTAGAAAAATAGTGGGTATTACAGCCCCTTTTAGCGCGAGAGAGAGAGGAGAAGAGGGGGGACAGCCAAGGCTGCACTCTGATGCCTGGCTAAGGCAACCCTCTCAATGGATTTTTATATTAAGTCTCCCTAAGATTTTTCACAAAAACTCCTGACTTAATATTAATCCGATTTTTGACTTATCGTATGAGAATCCTTTGCCTGTGACCCTCTAGGCCCAAGTACCATTCCGATTAAGGGCTCGCTAAGTCCAATAACATTTTACTGACTTAATTAATTAATTAATATCATATATAACTAATTAAAATCAAATTAATGTCCTACATATAATTTGGCTTGGACTCCGATCACGTTGGCTGCCAAGCAATACTACGTTTGAAATTAAGCAATCCACTTATGGAACCTTTCTATCGACAATCAATACGTAGATATAATCCTTCATTTGTGCAATACTCTTGTGTCAACTTAAGGTATGGTATACTATCAAACCCTAATCGTCGACTCACTTAGATTGGATGTTGCATTATAATATCAGAAAACTCCTTTCCCAATATTATTGTCCGTCTTGGCCAGGAACTCCAGCGCATCCTTCCTAGAGCATTCTCTCTCTAAATATCGAAAGTGAATGATCCTATGTTAAACACTCAATTTCCTTCGACGGTATTCCACTGTATAGTATCCTTAGCTATTTAGAATATTGTGTTTAGAGATCCGGAAACCAAGATTAAAGCATATAAGTTCACTAACAAGGTGTCCCTAGTCTCTCAGGTCGGAGGACTATCTAGGTAACTATGACAATTGAATCAAGCTGGTTGACAGTTAGGTACATTACCATCTTGCGATTCAGTCGGATCAATTTAGTGAACTCATTCTCCAATGAGCACCTACATATTCACCTTAGTGTCTCCACACAAGTGACTATAAGATCAGTCACCCTCATCATATGAGCATGAGTAATTTGTACTAGTCTAACTGGATGTCTGATGTCCTCCTCAGACATCCTTCGACCCTTACCATAAGAGTTCAGAGCTCCATCAAAATGCAGAGTCCACATGTCATTAGTGAGTTTGTTTATGGACATCAGTTCCTCTTCTGGAAACTCTGATTGGACTGGATCAAAACGGGGAAGAGGGTGATGAGTAAGGTGGTCTGCTAAGGCATAGCCTTTGATCGCTTTCACTGAACATAGGTGCTATCGAACTGGGAGATAAAGCTTTGCTAATGTGCTATTCTATTAGTAAGGACAGATTTCTCGAGAAGGAACTTAATGGGATTCATCCTGGCGATGAGATGAATTTCATGGACTATAAAGTAGTGTTTTAACTTTTGAACTACCCATACCAGTGCGACACATATCTTCTCCATCGTTGTGTATCTTTGTTCTGCGGGGTTGAGAAGTTTAGAGAGATAGTAGGCTGCCCTCTCCTTTCCTTCTTCATCTTCTTGCGCCAGAATAGCCCCCACCGAATCATCCAGGACAGAGATGTATAGGATTAAATACTTGCCCGGAGTTGGTGGTCTCAAGATAGGAGGACTTACTAAATACTTCTTCAATCCGTTTAATGTCTCCTGACACTTATCGTCCTAATCAACCTTGACTCACGGTTTAGTAAGCTCATAAAATGGCCTGTATCTTTATGAATGTTGGGAGACAAAGCGGCGAATAAACTGCAACCTTCCAATTAATCCTCTCAATTCCTTCAAATTCTTGGGAGGTGGCAATTCAATGATATCTTTGGCCTTGTTGGGATTGATCTCAATACCCCATTTACTTACAATGAATCCTAATAACTTCCTTGACGAGACACCAAACACACATTTCTTCGGATTCATGTTGAGTTAATACTCCCTTGATCTTTCCAATACTTTAGCCAAGACTTCAACATGATCAACCTTTGGTTTAGATTTCACCAAGAGATCATCAACATACACCTCCAAATGTATATGCATCATATCATGAAATATGGCCATGATTGCCCTTTGATAAGTGACTTCAGCATTCTTCAGTCCAAATGGCATAACTACATAACAATAAATTCCCCAAGGTGTAGTGAATAATGTCTTTTTCTGATCTTCTTCTATCAAGCGAATCTGATTGTACCCTGAAAATCCATCCATGAATGATAAGGTCTCATACCCAGTTGTGTTGTCATTGAGCACATCTATGTGAGGTAGTGGGAAATCATCCTTAGGACACGCTCGATTCAAGTCTCGAAAGTTAATGTATATCCTGACTTTTTCGCCTTTCTTCATAACCGGGACTATATTTGCCACTCACTGAGGATAGAGGACGAATCTAATAAACTTGGCTTTGTGCAACTTATTGACTTCTTCTTTCATTTTTAAAGCCATTTGTGGGTGGAATCGTCTCAATTTCTGCTTCATCGGGTTAGCTCAAGATTTAAAAGTCAAACGGTGCTCCACTAAAGAAAAATCTAACTCCGACATATCTTCATAACTCCAAGCGAAAGTGTCCTTGTAATCTCTAAAAACACGAACCAAAGCCTCTTCGTCTATTTAGAAAGATTCTGACTAATGAGGACAACATTAGGTTCTTCTTCGGTTCCCAAATTGATTTCCTTAGTTGGTTCTTCTACAGCAGTTGAGGATTCATCAAATCTCTTCACTCCACTTTCATACGCCTTAGCTGCATCCTCATCTTCTTCATCGATGATGATGGGGTCTTTTTCATGTATCAATTCATACACCCCATATCCATTATCAACTAGCTCATTTGCCTCAGACTCTTTCGGCAGCTAGATGGGATCCTCTAGAAGCTGAGGGATTTGTGAACAAGAAAGGCATTGAAGGCTATCTCTTGGAGGTATCTATCCAGAATTTGTCTACCCTTAGACTTCTTAGACTTCCTAACCTGCCTAACTTCGCTAGACTGCCTACAACTATGCTCTCTATCATGACCTAAAGAGGACGAAGAAGGATAAAAATCATGGGATATATGATGAGATATTGGGGAATCCTCTTGAGGGGAAGGACAGATCAAATCTAAAAGAGAATCATGCCCGAGTGACCCGTGCGACAGGGTACATTCGGACAAGTAATAAAAGGTTTGCTCAATGAGGATTGGAGAGGAAATTGGTGAATAAGCATTTTTTTTTTCTTGGGAAGATTTTTATTTATCATGAAACATGAGTGAATTTGAAAAGATGGAGGAACATAAGGTGGAGAGAATGGCACCATGGCTAGAGGGTTTGGGGGATCATATAGAAGAATGTCCTAAATCAAATTACGAATCTCCTCGCAATCGAGAGGAGCCCGGAGGAAGAAATCCCGAGGGGACAAGTTAATAAAAATGGGTGGCGCTCGAGGTATGTCTTCAGTGATCACCCTGGACCAAGTCGGGGTCAGCAGCAGGGTTCTAAACAGAGTGTGGAGAGTGAAGACATGGGAAGGATAGGTTGCTTTCCAAAGATGATCATTAGTCAAGCCAGTTTCATAGGGGTCATCAGGCTCTTTTTTATTAGCTTCATCACTCGGCAAAATTCTTTTATCAATGATGGCCCCAGGCCCTTCAATCAGGTCTTTTATTAGTCGCGGCCATTTCGATTCAGATGGATCCATGAACCGCCTGTTCAAAGTTATGTAAAGATCTTACATGTCAAACCACCTGTACCACTCACACTCTGAGCCATGGAACTTTATCCTTTTCATAGGCCGTAGAGCCTATAAGGATTGATATGTAAGGAGTGGTGTACAATGCCTAGCCAACTCTGTCCTATATATATCAGGTCGATCAAAGTGGGAGGTGATCACCACAGTGTTCTTATTACCATGCTGGATTACGGGGCCCTTGACAAATGAGTAGATAATGTCTAAGTTAACGGATCCCAATTTTCTTTACATGGGGTCACCACGGTCTTCCATATCTTGTGACCATCTTCACTTTCCTCTTGTTGTATTATGTTGTGTCTCACTTTTTCTAGTCTGTATCCCAGACCATTTCAAGGTACCATCCTATCATCTATGACTAGCTTAGTTCTTCCTTGTAATTGCATGCCCATACCTTTCTCCGGTTGATATCCAATTTTCATCATTATGCTCCATCCTGGGGTACTCATGTACTTCCCCTACTTCATGGCATTGATCGGATATGATGGGGATAGGGTAGACTTCCACGGATCTGTCGAAGGAAGGTAAGTCTGTAACATAGATAGAATAGGTTTATGAACGGGTGAGGGATTGAGAATTGGATTCACGTTTAAAGAGTGAGTAGCTGTAAGGATAGGCATACTTGTCACCTTGACAATACGCCCCTTGTATGGGAATTTAAGGCATTGATGGTTGGTCAATGGGATTGCCTCAAGCAGTTTCATGTAGGGATGCCGGAGAATGCCCTTAAGTGAAGGGTCTATTTCCAGAATGTGGAATTTGACGTTAAGGTGATAGAACGGACCTAATTCTACTCTAAGATAGACCATGCCTAGTGGGCATCGAGTGGAGTTATCATAGGTTGTGGCAGAGATGGGTGATAGCAGCCACTTCTCTTTTGGCACACCACATAGTCCCATAGTTCTCGGTGGCAGCAGATTGATCAAAGCTCCAATGTCCACCAAACAAGCATCTACGGCCTTCTTGTAGATATTTACTGTAATGCTTAACGCCATACCCTGCGTTGCCAAGGGTGCCAGTTCAGAAGGATGGAAGGATATGGATGGTTGTTCGCCCTGGGGTACCAACAATGCAGTGATCTTTTCAACTGGTACATCTTCATTTGCAATAACCCTCTGCAGATATTCCATTACGGCTTCTTGGTAGGTCATGGACCTCTTTATCAATTGCAACATGGAGATGCATGCCGGAGTTTTGTCTAGATACTTCAGCACGTCATACTAAGTGCTTGGTGCACTCTCTTCATTCTGTGCTTCATCAACTGGCTGTGATGGACCATCTGAAATAGAAGACTGGGGGAACACTTTATTGAAGATCCTGCCGCTCTGAAGCATCAGAGGTTGCGGCTCAACAGTGGAAGGTAAGGGTAATGTTTTTGCGACTGCCGGGTTAATGAGCGGTTTAGATGGCATGAGTGGTGGATTTAGGGTGATGAATGGTGATTGCGCGATGCAGATGAGTTGTAGGGTGTTATGGCTAGGTGATGGCATGGGGAAAGGAATGCTTAATAATGGCTTGGACGGCATGATTGGTTCATAAACGGGTGGTGGGTTATTTGGCGATGCTAAAGGCCTTGATGTAGTGGACATGGGTTTAAGGATGGTGGCTGGTAGAGTGGGGACAGTAGGCATGGTGGTGTGAGGATTTATAAGTCACAGTGGCAAAATAGGTGAAGGTCTAGGAATGCGGATGATGCGGCGCAGTGGCTAGACGACAGTATCATTAGTGTAGATTGTGGAGTATAGGGACGAGGTTTCTTCTACCTTCCACTGTTGTCCCCTATTTGCCTCAGATTGGTTGTTCGTGAGGATTGGGGCTATCTGATTGGATGCTTCGGGAGTGGGTTTTGTACTATTCCCATATTCGGCAGAGGTGCCGCCTGCTGGACAGGTGCCCTTTGAACTTGCTGTTGTTGTTGTTGTTGTTGCTGCTGCTACTGAGGTCTTTTTGCTTTTAAAGCGGTGATGTACTTCTGCATCTCTTCCCAGTCAATGCCTCCTTAATCGTTTAGATCATGAATATAGTCCCTAAACTGGAAGCAAACATCTACGGTGTGTAAGGATTGAGGTTTTGGGTACAATTATTAGGTCGATTTTGGAGCCGGACCCCTTGGTTTGGGCCCTTATAGGGGCTGGGGCATAAGTTATTTATCGTGTTGAGCTTGCAAGACGCGGTTCAAACGGCATCTTGAGAGGAAGACGCATTTTAGAGTTGCCACGTCGGTGCCACGTGGGCGCCACGTGGGCCAGTTTCGGGTCGCGAGAGTACGGCCCCCGTCATGTTGTCTGAACGACGTCTTGGATGGACGACGCGATTCAGAGATTCTGTCAGAGTATGGCCCGGTCTTGTCACCTGAAAGGCATCTGCTCTAGACGACGCGTTTTAACCTATTTTAGTTTACACCCCGAACCTTCCCTCCTTTCTCTCATTCTCTCCTTCTCACTCTCTCTCTTCCCTCTCTCCGATCCCTCTGTTTCCCCTTCCCTTTCTCCTTCCCTTTCTTCCACTTCCACCACTCCAACACCTCTCTACCTCTCATCACTACCACCAACACCTCCTCCGCGGCACTTCATTCTCCAGGCGGCGGTCGACATCCCGACGGAGTGACAGCGTCCTCGGCGGTACCGGCGGCAGTTTGCAGGGCGGCAGTTCAGCGGTACGGAGCTAGGAGGAGTTCAAGTGACTGGTAGGGGGACGATCCTTATACGTGATTTGGTTGTTTTATCCATGTTTTCCCCGCTTGAAGCATGCGACGTGTATGGAGATTTGGGTAGAATGAGAATGTTTAAAGGGCTTTTTTATGAAAATGGTCATTTTTATGAAATGGGAATTAGTGTGTTTCAAGTGGTAAATTGGATTCTCCCCTTCATTTCCTATTTTTGGGTATTTTTGAGGTGATTTTGGGGGAGAGGAAACCCCGTTTTGAGGTTCAGGTTAAGTTGCAGAAAACCAGATTTTGGGCTCTAAATGGCGTCGGGCTAGGATGACGCCATTTGAAATGGTGACGGGATAGGACGACGCCATTTAGGCCAGATTTGTCCCAGAAGCGGTTTCTGTGAGAATTGAGTGTTGTTTTGAATGACGTCCAGGGATAGCGATGCCTTTCAAACGGCGGCTTCCCAGGACGAGGCATTTTAGTCCTAACCACCCTGAGGCCCGATTCTGTTTCTGTCGTGATTAGACAACTAGGAACAGCGACGCCATTTAAAAAATGACTACCATGCACGACGTGTTTTAGGCCAACTTCCAAGGCCAGTTTTCACATGAACCAGTTTAGGGGTCTTGAATGACGTCGGTCTTGGGCGACGCAATTCAAGACAGAACCTCATTAAATGCATACTTGAAATCGTACATTGAGGCCGAAGATTTATGTATAATCGGAATCACATTGTGTGTACATGTGTTTATGCGATTGTGGTTTGCGTTTGACACGTTTTGTTGGTGTGGGAGGGGCACGGTGTCTAGGTGGCATTGTTGCCGTACCGGTGTGGAAGGGGTACATGTTAGTGTTTCACTTATGGCTGGGGGAAGCAGAACCACCTTGAGCTGGTCAGGCCGAAGTAGCCAGCGCGCTATCTGAGGGGTTGTTGTTTGGTCCCAGCAGGTTGGTATTTTCCTAGTTTGTCGTGGCAGTTTCTGGCGTGTTTCTTACTGTGGAGCCGGGTATGGTGTTGCTGGAGTTTACCCTTTCGCCACTGGGCCTGATGTAACATGAGATATCGAGGTTACGAGTGGTACCCTTCGCCCTTTGGCCTGATGTGACCCGGGAGGTTAGGGTTACGGGTAGTCCCTATAGCTTCGGCTTAAGGGGGTTTCGTCGGTCCCTAGGGCCCTCTTGAAGCGCCGAGGCCTAGCATTGAGGGAAGTCCGGTCGATAGGACAGTGGTCTAGACTGCTTGTGTGCACACGTAACTGGGCGTGGTGGTGGTTCACTAGTCCCAGTTAGTCCTAGTTTGACTCACTGCCTCACCCTACGGTGCCCGGAACATCGTAGGGGTGGACAGGCGTGGGAGTTGGTGGTGTTGTGAGGCGCCGTTTGTATGCGGTCGACAATGTGGTTTGAGTGTTTAGCCGGATCTTTGGTTACAAATTGTGGTGTTGAGTTGGGTTACTTGAATTGCTTAGAACTGTGCATGTTACATTGTGAGCGCATATGTCTCATATCGGTATTTAGGAACTATGTTACATTGTGAGCGCATATGTCTCATATCGGTATTTAGGAACTATGTTTACTGCTTTAATCAAATTGCCTTCTTTTCTGTATTACTGCACTCGTGTGTGTGTGGGGGAGGCGGGGATCAGATGGTCCCTATTGGGCCCAATTCTGGTGTGGCTCACTCCCTGCGATTTCAGGTGTGGACTTCTTGCCGAGTGGCAGTGTGTGGTGTTCTCCTTGGTGTGCGGGCCAGCAGCTATCTCAGTTCCGGGGTATGCCTTGATGTTGTTTTACTTTGCTTCTGCCTGTACTTATTTAATTATGTAGACCATGTAATTATTGTTGGACTGTGTACGGACATTATTAATTTACTTCCTGCACATTTGTACTTTCTTTGAGGTTCGTGAGATTGTTATATTTAGTCTTGTTTAACGCTTACTTCTCCAGACGTGTCGTATGAGATCCGGGTGTGAACCCGTGGATAATGATCCGATACCCATTTAGTAATTGGGTTTTCGATTATAGGGTGGCGGGTCCTTACACGGTGTGTCCACGTTGACGGTGAAACACACAATAACGGGATGTGTCGGCATTCTGTGGCCATATAGTCCTTTCATTAGGCAATGACAAAGCGTTAGCTACCATGAGAGTGTTAAATATGTCAGAGAGTGACTCTGACAATGGTGGGTGCAGACTCGCTAATTTTGACTTTATATTGAGTAAATTTCTTGTCACAGTTATAATAGCAAAAAATGGTCTGATGTTTAATCATTAATAAATTTTTATTGATTTTTTCAAGATTCTCGTTGATTAACGTCGACTATGGACGACGCCATTTAGATTTCTAGCTGAAATCAATTTGGAATTAAATTCATAAATCTTGATAGATTTAATTGAATAATGTCGCCCATGGACCACCATTTAGTCCCTAATCCATCTGGATTTTCGATTTGAATTTGAATTAATTTCCTAATTATCTAAATAATGTCGCTCATAGACGACGCCATTTAGATTTCCTAATTGTTTCTGGTTTCCTTCGTGGTTTTCTTTCTATTTTGGCCCATTTAATTAGCCAAGTGGCGTCCCGGATGGACGACGCGATTCAAGCAGTCTTCTGATAAACATGATTTGGCCGAGCTAATCCGGTTTCAGAGGTTGGAAGGGTTTCCAACTCTTGGATGCTCATCCAAGATAATCTGGAGGCCGTGGGAGAGGCTTTTGAAGGCCAAATGACCCTAATTAAGGCTTCTATATATATATATACCCTTTGGCCTTTGAAAAATATTGGCTATTGGAGAATTTAGAGTTCAAGGCAAGGCTTTTGGAGGCTCTCAAGAAAGAAAGCGTGGACAGCAACCTAAGGCTTCTTCTTCCTCTATTGAAGCCATAGAAAATCAAGGCTTTGAAGGGGTCAAACCAACCACATCTTTTTCCTTTTCCTTACTAGTTTCTCTATAGTTTTCACACGATTCATCACTATTTTCCATTAGAATTTTCATATCATCACTCCATGAATTACACACCATATCATCTTTTCCATACCTATGCATGAAATAGGGGTTTAAAGAACTATAAAAAGTGACTTTTCTTAGTTTAGTTTATGTTTAAATTATTTGATAGAATAGTTACTACACTACCTCATAGCTCTAATCTTTTTTTTCTTTTCTTTGTTTGATTTTATTTTGCAAGGTTTGAAGGAGAAAAAGCTTTGGAAAGAAGGATTGGAAGACAAAGAAAGACGACCCAAACAACAACAAAAACAAGAATAAAAAGAGAAAAGGTTGTTCTTTTTCGGCCGGCCGAAAAAGAAGAACAAAAGAACCACAATCCTCCTGACTCTACAAGGTTAGTAGCGATCATCCTTCTCATTGAAGCCTTCGGTTTCTGGCGATTACGTTAGTTTTAATTTTGATTTGTTAAGTATGTTAACACATGATATCATGGTAATCACACACACTATTTGAGCAGTATACTTTTTTTGCGATCACGGTAGGACTTGTCCTGCCGTTTTTTTTTTCTTACTCTTGTTTATTTTCCATTGGGCACCCTCGTGTGCACTGTTTGTGTCCCTCGGGCACGTTTATAATTGGTTGTTTGGTTTTATCCCTATGTGCACCTCGTGCACACCCTTAGTGGCAAAATTTTGCCCTCCCATGATTGCTTGAAGTTGGTAGTGTTAAAGAGCATGCGTGTTTGAATCGATATCCATGATTGTTTGCATGATAACTTATCTGTTTAGACTGAGTCTCGCATGATTCATTGGTCATTATTTTACCTTGCCATTTTGAGAGCCTCTAAAAGCCTGTTTTCTGCCTGCCCAAGCCACTGTGATCAGAAAGCCACTGTCTTAAATAGTGTCGCGACCAAGTGACGCGATTTAGGCAGTTTTCTTTTCGGCCATTAGTTCTCGGATTTTTGGTCATTACTGTTACTTATATTTATTTATTATATTGCATTAGAGGCCATCCAGGCCGCAGGACATTTGCACTAGGAGTTCACTCCCCCTTCTATAGGAACACCCTTCTTGGCACTCTCACCTCTCTCTGACTGGGTCGGTCCCCCGGTCAGACTAGACTGGTTAGTGTTGAGGCCTCCGTAGGTCCCCAAAAGCAGAGAATTCCTCTCTATTCATCAAGCTGATTGTACCATTGAAGTACCAGGTAGATTTTCATAACGTTGTGAGTGGAGCCGTAGAATATAATGGTGGAAAATTGAATTGAAACTAGAATCCTACCTACTGAGGGAATCTGTGCATAAAATTCAATTAACTCAACAAGCAACTCCCTAAACAATGTAAGCGTTTACTTGGTTGCTAATCTCTGTGCAAAATTGTGTGAATATGTGATTAATCAAAACAACATGATGCTACGTCAGGTAGAGTCATTGGAATGGCTGACTATGAACATGATACCCGATTTGAGTATGAGGGAGATGCTAATGCCCCTCGGAATTATGATCTTTATTATGAAAATGGGGGAGGTGCTCATGCCCCGCACAACACCCATCAATTTCAAACTGAGTACAAGGGAGATGCTTATGCCCCTCAAGGTCAGGTTCAATTCATTCATAATCAATACAATCCCAACGTGGAACGTCCTTACGTGTACGTCATTTCCAATCCCACTTATGAAGAGGCTCAAAATCAAGCTGAGCCTTCTTCTGCTAATCCTCCTGATCCGGTAACTGTGCTGGGAGCCCTTGCTACCCATGTGGACCCTTAACAGCTTGAGGCAATACAATCCATTCTGAAAGGGAAAACCCCCGTACATTCATCCGAACCGCGCATCCCGGTTCCCCCTGTCATCCATCAGATCCCTACTTAGGTCATGGAAGGCCTTCGTATCTCCACTCCTAGGCCTATGGCCCCTCAACAATCTTCTTCCAAATAGCCTGTTCGGCCGCCGACGCCAACTTATCAAAATGCCTTTGGGCATGGTGGAAATGCTGCCGGTTCTCAGCCTTACTATCCTCCATGTCCTAGCTACTCTAGGAGGCAGACCTTTTAGGCACCCCCACCCCCACCACCTGATTCAGTTACTCAGGCTCTCTTCATGAAGATTAACCAGATGGACGAGCAATTCAAGAGCTTCAAGAAGATGATGGATACCAAGGCTGCTTCTGAAGTTTCCATACCTAACCTGCCTGTGTTCCACCTTCCACCTTCTGAGATGCCTGTGTATCGGAAGTATAACGATTCTGGTAATCCTTTCACCTATCTGAAGGAATTCATGTATGAATCATCATTCTGGCAAAGTGATAAAAGGTCACTGGCCTTCCTCTTCAGAATATCATTAGAGAGATCAGCCCTAAGATGGTTCTTTTCATTAGACCCCTCTGATGTTGAGGACTTTGACACTGTATCCAAAAAATTCCTACAGCGTTACAAAGACAGAGTTGTACCGTCACTTTCCCTAACTGATTTGGTAGCCGAAAAGATGAAGTCTGATGAGGACTTCGTAACTTTTGCTGATAGATGGAGGGCCATGGCCGAAAAAATCAAGGATCATTTACCTGAATCCGAGCAGATTAAGATGATGATCGCCAATGCAACCCCACATTATAAGTTGGTCCTGAAATTGAATAATTTGACCAATATGGCATACTTGTATGAGATGGCGCATCATGCTCAAAATGCTTTTAAGGACTCTACCTCCTCCAATGTCTTTGATCCTCACCGACCTAGCAGGCCTCCAACTCGGAAGCCTGTTATTCCCAATTCTTCCAATATGGGTCTAACCACAGAGGGCACATTGTCTCATAAATAGATTAGCACGGTAAACAATAATCAACCCCAGTTCTTGAGGAGTCAGCAACCATAGTGTAATGGGCAGAGGCCGCCGAACCAACAGGGTTTCAGGCCACCCCAGCAGCCATATCAGCCAGCTTTTAACTAGCCTCCCTAGCAACCAGCATACAACCAGGTTCCTCCACCAAATGACTATTCTTAGCAGAGGAAGCCTTCGGGTCTGAAGAAGGCATCCTATCCACCACTCCCAGAAATATTGTCCAACATATTCAATGCCCTCATGGCGGCGAATGCTTTGTCATTGCCAAAAGAGAGGACTATGTGGCCCCAAAATGCTGATGCTTCCCGGTATTGTGTGTTTCATAGATAGCCGAGGCACACTGTGGATGCATGTTTCCAATTCAGGGATTACATCCATGATGTGAATGACCAAGGGGGCATAGATTGGGAGGAGATGAGAAAATTCATAACTGCCTTGAAGGCGAGAAGACCATAGCAATAACAACCACAATAATCGCAACAAGCTCAGAGGGTACCAATCCAACAGTCGGCACCTCCTCAGAATATGGGAATCATATAGAACCCGCTGTCGGAACATCAAAATCAAATTGCGCCAATCCTCACGAATAGCCAATTTGAGGCTGGTAGGGGACAACAGTGGAGGGTCTAAGAATCCTCGTCTATCTATTCTACCGGCCACAGCTAAAACACTGCCGCACCATCATCACGCCGTATTATTCGCATCCCTAGGCCTTCACCAGTTCCACCACAACCCGCGCCTACTACCCCCATTCCATCACTTGCCTTCCTCAAACCCACAACCACCACGCCACCACCACTAAATAACCTTTCACCCGTCTATGAACCCATCATGCCATCCAAGCCATTGCTACATATTCCATTTCCCGCGCCATCAACCACCTACCATAATGCCATCCAACCTACAAAACCTCTCATCTGCATCACCCAGTCACCCGTTACACTAAGCCAACCCCTCATACCTTCCAAACCCCTCATTAAGCCAGCAGTTCTCAAGCTATCGCCTGTACACCCCACTGTTGAGCCGCAAATGCTTTGGAGCGGCAGAATTTTCAGCAAGATCTTTGCCCAGTCAGTTCAAGAAGGACCATCACAAGCAATAGATGAAGTGCAAAATGAAGAGAGTGCACCTGGCACTCAATATGATTTGTCGAAGCATCTGGATAAAATGCCAGTGCCTATTTCTATTCTTGAGATGATTAAAAGATCCAAAACCCATCAGGAGGCTCTGATGGACTACCTACAACGGGTAATGGTCAATGAAGACGTGCCGAAGGAGAAAATCGTAGCATTGCTGGTTCCACAGAGGGATCAACCATCTATCTCTTTCCATGCATCTGAGTTAGCACCCCTGGCAGCACGGGGCATGGCTTTAAGCATCACAGTTAACATCTGTAAGAAAGCCATGGACGCCTGTTTGGTGGACACAAGGGCGTCAATTAATGTCTCACCGCCAAGAACCCTGGAACTCTGCAGGGTACCTAAAGAGAAGTAGCTGCCATCTCCGATCTCTATTACTACGTATGATAACTCTACTCGTTCTCCGTTGGGCATCGTGTACTTGAAAGTTGAACCAGGCCCAGTTTGTCACCTATCCATCACATGTTTTTACTCTGCATACTCTATTCCGCACTCTCCTACTAACCCCGACTTGGTCGAGGGTCATAACTAAAGACATACCCCGGGCACCGCCCATTATCATTACACTGTCCCCTCGAGACTTCCTTTCTCGGACTCCTCTCGACCTCGAGAGGATCCACGATTTGATTTGAGACATATTGTTGTATGATTCCCCTAATCCTCTGGCAATGGTGCCTTTATCTCCATCCTACCTCCCTTATTTCTAAATTTTCATTCTTGCTTTATTTTAAACAATGAAAATCAACAAAAAAAAAATGTCAATTTCCAAATTTCTTTCCAAATCCTCTTTGAGGAAACCTCCTACTATTTGTCTAAATGTACCCCATTGCACGGGTCATTCGAGCAAGATTCTCTTCTAGATCTACTTTGCCCCTCCTCTCAGGAGGATTCTCCTATAGCTCATCATGTACCCTCTGATTTTTATCCTTCTTCATCCTCATTAGCTCATTATAGGGAGTCTAGTGAAGTTAGATAGTTTAGGAAGTCTAGGAAGTCTAGGGGTAAACAAATTCCGAATAGATACCTCCAGAAGTTAGCTTCTAAGTGCTTTCCGTTCTATCAAACCCCTTAGTTGTTAGAGGATCCCATTCAGCTGCCGATAGAATGTGAGGTATATGAGTTGGTTGATGATGGATATGGGGTGTATGAATTGATACACGAAAAAGACCCCGTTATGGAAGAAGAAGAAGGCGAGGACATAGCTGAGGCGTATGCTAGTAAAAGAACCAACCAAGGAAATCAATTTAGGAATTGAAGAAGAACCTAAGGTGGTCCTCATTAGTCATAAATCTTTTCAAATCTAATGAAGAGGCATTGGCTCGAGTTCTTAGAGATTATAAGGACAAATTCGCCTGGAACTATGAAGATATGCTGAGATTAGATTCTTGTCTAGTGGAGCACCAATTGACTTTTAAACCTGGAGCTAACCCGGTAACAGAAGTTGAGGCGATTCCACCCACATATGGCTTTGAAAATGAAGGAAGATGTTGATAAATTGCATAAAATCAAGTTTATTAGAGTTGTCCCCTATCCACAATGGGTGGCCAATATAGTCCCGGTTATGAAGAATAATGAAAAAGTCAGGATCTATATTGACTTCCGAGATCTAAATCGGACATGTCCTAAAGATGATTTTTCACTACCTCACAACGATCTGTTGATCGATAACATAGCTGGATTTGAGATTCTATCGTTCATGGATGGTTCTTAGGGTACAATCAGATTAGATTGGCAAAAGACGATCAGAAGAAAACGTCATTTACTACACCCTGGGGAATATAATGTTATGTGATAATGCCGTTTGGGTTGAAGAATGCTGGAGCCACCTACCAAAGGGCAATGATGGCTATATTCCATGACATGATGCATATAGATTTGGAGGTCTATGTGGATGACCTTCTGGTTAAGTCTAAGACTAGAGCTGAGCATGCTAAAGTCTTGGCTAAGTTTTGGAAAGATCAAGGGAGTATCAATTGAAGATGAATCCAAAGAAATGTGTGTTTGGTGTCTCATCAGGAAAGCTATTAGGATTCATTACCAGTAAACGGGGCATTGAGATCGATCCCAAAAATTGAAATGCCACCTCCCAAGAATTTGAAAGAATTGAGAGGATTAATTGGGAGGTTGCAGTTTATTCGCCGTTTTGTCTTCCAACACTCACAAAGGTGTAAGCCGTTCTACGAGCTTACTAAGCCGGAGTCAAATTTGATTGGGACGATAAGTGTCATGAGGCATTTAACGGACCAAAGACATATTTGACAAGTCCTCTTATCTTGAGACCACCATATCTGGACAAACATTTAATTATATACATTTTTGTCCTGGATGATGCAGTGGGTTGTCCTGGCATAAGAAGATGAAGAAGGAAAAGAGAGGGCAACTTATTATCTCTCTAAACTTTTCAACCCCGCTGAACAAAGGTACACCGAGATGGAGAAGACATGTGCAACATTAGTATGGGTAGTTCAGAAGCTGAAATACTATTTTATGGCCCATGAAGTCCATCTCATCGCTAGGATGAATCCTATCAAATTCCTTCTTGGAAAATATGTCCTTACCGATAGACTAGCACGCTGGCAGAGCTTTCTCTCCTAATTCGATATCACTTACATTCAACAGAAAGCAATCAAAGGCTATGCCATAGCAGAACACCTTGCTCATCACCCTCTTCCCATATTTGATCCAGTCCGATCAAAGTTTCCGGATGAAGAACTGAAATCCATAAACAAAATCAATGATGATATATGGATTCTATATTTTGACAGAGCTTTGAACTCTCATAGTAAGGATATAGGCATTATTCTCCTATCACCTGAATGTGTCACCATTCCTCAAGCCTTTTAGCTTGCTTTTCATGTTACCAATAACATAGCTGAATATGAGGCTCTTCTTGCCGGCCTCGAGGCTGCTCATTTTCATAGTGCCACCAAGCTGCGGATTATAGGTGATAGTCAATTGATTTTTTGCCAAGTGCTCACCAAGTACCGTACCCTTGATCCCAAACTCAATCAATATCAAGAACTCACCTCAGCTTATACCAATATTTTCACAAAACTGATCTTTGTCCATGTTCCTCGGAATCAGAACATCTTAGCTGATGCTCTAGCTTCTCTCACATCATCCTTGAATTTCCCAATCAGTAAATACTCTAAATCAATCATTGTCCATAGGTGTCTCTCTCCTGCTGTAGAGGACCCTTCCTTTCTTAGGATTAAAGAGAAGTTGCTGAAGAAGTTAGAGATAGAGACATTGTGGAAAAGAGAGAAATCATGTTGTTAGAGTTACAAGAAGAGATAGAAGATGAAGAGAAATCATGGTACTACGAAATTGAAAAATATTGTGAAGATCAGTCATACCCTAAAGAAGCCATCGCTGAGGAGAAAAGGATTATCAGGAGAATTGCTCAGAGATACACCCTAGTTGGAGGGGAGTTATATAGACGTGGATTTGATGGTGTTCTTCTAAGATGCTTAGACGAAGATGAGCTTTGGAAGATTATGGAAGGAGCTCATGCTGGAGTTTGTGGTGGCCATATCAATGGACAGTTATTATCAAAGAAAATCCTTCGACAAGGATATTACTGGCCAACCATGGAAGAAGATTGTGTAGGACATGTCCGTAGGTGCGCAAAGTGTCAACTTCATTCCGACAAAATTCATTCCCCCGCATCTTCACTCCACCCTCTATCCTCCCCATGTCCTTTCTCTATGTGGGCATTCGACATCATTGGACCTCTTGGTGATCCTAACTCCTCGGTCAAGCGAAAATCCTTCATACTCATAGCAACGGAGTACTTCACCAAGTGGGCAGAAGCCGAAGGTTTTACGAAGATCAAAGTGTCTACGGTTTGCAAGTTTATCATGAAGAATATCATCACCAGATTCAGAATTCCAAGTACTATCGTCACCAATAATAGACCACAGTTCATCTCACAAGAGCTAAAGGACCTCTGCAACAGGTATAAAATTGTATTGTATTATTCATCTCCACATTATCCGCAAGGCAATGGCCAAGCAGAGGCAACTAACAAAACCTTGATTAAAATCATAAAGAAAACATGTAAGTCTAACAAATATATAGACTGGCCAGAAAAGCTTGTTAAGGCTCTATGAGCCTACCGAACTTCAATCCGTACTCCTACTGGGCAAACCCCATATTCCTTGACATTCGGAATAGAGGCGGTAGTTCCATACAAAGTCCTTATCCCGTCATTAAGAATACAATTGAATAAAGAGTTTTCTATTGATGAACAACGTTCTGCACTCCTCGCTCAATTGGAATTCTTAGACGAGAAGAGATGGTCAATTGCCAATCATGCTCGAGTTTACCAAAATACACTTGCATGTGTTTATCAAAAGAAGGTCATTGAACGTAAGTTCAAAGTCGGTGAAATGGTAGTCAAAAGAATTTTCGTAAAACCTGGTGGTTCGTGTTCTAAACTCCAACCAAACTGGAAAGGACCTTATGTCGTCAAAGATGCTTTTCTTGGTAACGCCTATAGGCTAGTTAACGCAGAAGGTGAAGAGTTAACTCATCCCTGGAATGGTTTATATGTTAAGAAATACTACCTTTAGAGTAAGTCGTGTCGACTAGTATGGTGCTAAGACCATTGGAGTTAGAAATTTTTGAAATCTTAAATTCCCTCTTTAGTCTTTGGTAGTCTAATTTAGGCGCATTATACACAAACACGCTTTGTTCTTGAGTAACAAGAGATGTGAAGTCCAAGGAACACTGACAGCCTAACTAAAAGTGTAAGTATAACCCGTTCTTGTTTTCTTCCCCTTTTTATTATCGACTTGCGATGTCAGAACGAGACTCAGAATAGACTACTGAAAATACCCGCCGTCTTAGTAGGAGGCCGTCATAAAAAAAAAGGGGGAAAAATCAAAAGATCCGCCCTAAAAGAAAAATAAAAAAGGCAAAAGCCAAATCAAACCAAAAGGCCACAAACGTCAAATTAAAAGGCCAAATATTCAAATAAAAGGGAGCGCAAGGTTAAAAATACCCCACAAAATAAAAATGAACGAACCCCAATGGACAATAGGGTAAAGGATAGACATCTTCCCAGGTCTCCGGAGCCCTCTCGTGAGCTTTCTAGAGTATTTTTTTCCTTCTCCCTAAGGGACATACTCCAAGCTTAAGGAATGGCCTAAGCTGACTAAGGGTCAGATCATCAAATGGGATCATAGACATAAGTACGATATAAGCACGATGAACCAAGATTAGGTTATTGAAGAATAATTAGGGAATTAAGATAACGAATAAGTAAGCTCTTTTGATCCATGTACCATGCTAGTCTTTAGGTTAAATGAATATTTCAAAACTACAAAAAAAAATGGATATTTCAAAAGCACAAAAAAATGATTATTTGAAAAATACAAAAAATGAATATTTAAAAAAATATAAAAAAATAGATATTTCAAAAGCACAAAAATATGGATGTTTGAAAAATAAAAAAAAATGAATATTTGAAAAGCACAAAATAAAAATAGATATTTGAATATGTTAGAATTTCAATTAGCGTCCGCTTGTCACATTGTATGTGTTGCATCTTTATTTCAAGTTAATATCCGTATGCTTATATGTTGCATTTTAAATATTGTCTTTGATTATTTAGTTTTTGTCTTCATTTGAATAAAGCTTTTGCCCCTTAACCCTTCTACCAAGAGTAGGATCAAGTAGCCGGTTACTTAACCGGGCAAGGGGCTAAGCCAAAACATATATTTAACCTATTTGTTCGAATCATATGTAGGGCACATGTATACCAAAAAGATTCCAAGTCAGACAGGGACAATAAAAGTACAAAAGAGTTTTCATTCATATATCAAGAGTATCATGTACATGTGTGAGAAAAGATAATAGTCCATCATTAGGACTCAAAAGTACATCAGATGGCAGCATCACGGCTGGCTCTCCCTGGCACCCTTATCGTACTGGCTCTGGGCCTCATCCGGTCCCTATGGCGCTCTGCTCGATGGTGGCGGTGGCCCCATCGCACTCAGCTTGGCCCTAGCAGAGGACACATCGATGCACGAGGTGAATGTGCTACCATGACCTCTCTCACGGGCCCTCTGCCAGGCATGTTGGTACCTTTCCTCTACTCTTTGTCGCTCGTGCTCGGTGATGGATAGACAGCCCTGAAGCGACTGGAGGTCGGCCATCAAGCATCTGCGCTCCCGGTCCTGCTCCTCAGTGACAATCTCCAGACGCATCAAGAGTCATGCCAGCTCTCGAAGAAGGTCTCCGGCGGAGAGGCGCGCCAACTGCTCCTCGAAATCTCAGACCCAAGTAGCGTCAGCCTGCGCTTGGGCCGCTGTAGCCTGGGTATGCTCAAGCTCTGCTTTAGCCCTCTAAAGAGCTTCCTGAAACTCGACAACCTGCAAGAGAAGACACTATCAATTTAAGATAATCAGGCAATCAAGACCAAATTCAAGAATAATATTCAAGGTTGAAGACTCACTTGGGCGGCATGGTCTTCCTCAGCCAGAGAGGCCTGGTGGATGGCCTGAGCCAACTACTCATGAAGGTCGGCGAAGGCGGCGTCAGAGTGAGCACTCGAGGAAGAAGCTCCAGGTCATGCGGAGAAGGCTAGGCCGCGTGTGTGTAGGCGGCACGCTGTACCAAAAACAATACCGTCAGCGGCTAAGTGTCAAAATATTTAATTAATAAAATAATTCATACATTGCATAATTCATACATTACATACTAGATCATGGAGCTCCTTCTGAACCTGCTCGAGCTGAGCATCCGCATCTCGGAGTCGAGCTTAGAGGGTAACGATCGTGGCATCCCACGCATCCTGCACATACATACATGTCATTCATGCATTCACAAACTTAAATGAAGATAATAATAAAATGAAAGAATCATGAAGTCATACTTACATCTAGATGGCACAATAGCTGGAGGTGGGTGGCATAGTGCACCCGGTACTGCTGGAGGTAGGCCTTGCTACTCTCTGCATAGGATTGTATCGGGACACCGCCCCGGAACCAGTCGTCGTGCTGGTCCAAAAACTTTGTACGCCAATCCAAGCGGGCCTACTTTCCCCTCATTGCTCTGCCGATCCTCTCCAGGATCTCCCCCTCGACCCACTCCTGGTGGAGGCCCACCGTCCTCATCACCAACCGGAGGTACAACAGCTCTATCTCGTTTATGCAATGGACCCACACCTGACGTCCATATCTGGCTCGGCCGGCTGCTACCCATGGTCGCCTCTCCTCATCCATGTCCAAATACAGACGCCAAATAACCTGCATGCATTCGAGATTAGTTACATTCATAATAAATAAATTGCATTTAATTAAAATAAATAAATTGCATTAAAATAAACAATTGCATAAAACTCACCAGAAGCTCAGGATAATCTAAGAACTGATGGCAAAGGGCCATCGGCTGGTGATGTTGTAGTGCCGTGTCCATGATCGGCTGCCAACGGCATGCCAATGGGACAACATCGGGTCAAATGGCCTTAGCGCAGCCCAGTGGAAAGTAATACTATGACCATATCTGCATAAACAAACATGTAGGTTAGAAATCATCGCATGCACTCCATAAGCACAAAATTAAATGAAATCTATTAAAGTTACCTGAAGAAATGGCGCGAAGCCACTGATGGTAGTCTTACGGTCTGGCGTGACCGCAGAAAGATTGGCGAATAGGTGGGCCACGAGGGCCGTACCCCAGGCATACTCATAAAGACAGCCAAAGTTCTCAAGTAAACTCAAAAACCTACAATGGATTTGGTAGCCCTTCGTACCGAAGAGCAACCGACCAAGGAAGAAAACTAGGAAAATCCTGAGCTATCGGTCTATCAACTCTCTAGCTCTCATCCTAATAGTAAGAGCCGGTAGCCGACCTAGCTAATCTGTGTATGAATCTCTCTCGATACTCCCCCTGCCTCTGCCTAGGGTCGACTAACCCTATGGCATCCTCCACCTCTACCCTACTGAGGGTCTTAGACTCTCTGCCCGAGGTCCCAAACACACCAAGACCGAGGAGGCGCTCTGCCATCCCCTGGTAGTTGGGATAGATAATCCCGCTCACCGCCGGACCCTCGACTCGAAGGCCGGTGACCCTAGCTACATCCTTTAGGCTGGGGACCATGTGTCCTCAGGGCAGTAGAAATGCCATGCACGTAGGGTCCCACCTCTCCCGCAATACCTATAAGAGTACTAGATCTAGCCATAAGGGGTCTATGTCTAGGAGTTCCCCAAACCCCATCTCTCTAAGTTTGGCCTTATGGAAGTCCGGGAACCCTCTGTAGGCCGTGATCACCAGATCCTAAGAAATGCGGGCCGTCATCGTCCCCTGCCAAATTGTCAAGAAAATGTTAGAACAATTCATATAAAGGCAATTTAAAACAATTTTTAAAACCAATTTTGAAACGGGACCCCTACCTTGAATGGCGTCGGCCATGGCCGACGTCATTTGAAAGGCGTCACCTGGTCTCGACGCCATTTGACCATGGATCCGAGGATCCGTGGCACTTCCCCTTTTGGTTCCCTAACCTCAAAAGTGCTATATAAGGAGGGTTTTTTAGAATACCATCGAAGGACCCACCTCCTGGGGTTGTTCTGCCGCCGGTGCCTCTTGTGGAGCCTCCTCGGCCTCTATGAACTCCTCGGCCGTGGCGAGGTTCGCCAAGTCTTCGAAGATCTCTGGTTGCATCGGGAGTACATCCTTGTCATCTCCCTTCAACTCGGGCATACTGAAAATCCTCTGCCTCTTCCCACTTAGACCACCGCGCTCTATGGTGAGTGTAGGAGAGAGTGAAAGGGAAGGAGAGAACCAAATGGAGAGAAAAATTGAGAGAAGGTGAGAGATAGAATGGAAGAGAGAAAGCAAAGGAGGTCGCCGGAAACTGCTGAAGATGACCGGTGACGGAGAAGATCGCCGGAGAAGGCTTTGGTTCGCTGGAGACGAAAGTGAAGAGAGAGAACGGAAAGGAGGAGAATGAGGAAGAGGAAGGGCTCGGGTTCATGACCTTGTGTAAAATTGTTAAATGGCGTTGACTTAGAGCGACGCGTTTTGGTGGTGCACAAACTGAGGCGAGCGGTTGAAATTTTGAAATTCAGATAAAGACGTCGCCCATGGACGATGTGATTTTCATTTTATCGCCTTTGATAGTTAGAGCCATACCACGAAATCTAGAGAAAATCAGAGAAAAGCGTCGACCATGGGCGACGTTATTCATGGAATTAATTCGTTGGAGTACGGTGGTAATTAATGATTAGTGTCGGCCATTGGCGACGTAATTTAGACAATTAATGCCCAAATATTTCTAGAAAATATGAGAGAGAAAGTTAAAGGCGTCGCCCTTAATCGACGTATTTCAGGCTATTTTAAGGATTAAATCTTAATTTTCAGAAATTGAATTTTATTAAAAGGTCTCTCTGAGTTGACGCTATTTGTATTAATGAGCTTGAAACTTTGAATTTTAAGGAAATTGATTTGTTTTGCTTAAGGAAATTTTTTGGAAAATTGCATAAATATTAAAGAAAGATATTTATTGCAATAAGGAATACTTTTTCATTGAAAATAAAATTTGAAAATATATGAAGCTTTGGGCAAGAGTTGATAGCTTTCAGGCCGAATCTTCTGAAGCTCTAATATAGGTTTTCCATTGCTCATGATTCGCTTCATGAGGAATTTTAACAGAATAGGTGAAACCGATGTTCCACAAGGTTGCGATAAGCTCTGTCGTCTCAAAGTCTTCATCAGTTCCCAAAGCCCGCTTCTTGATTAGAGAGAGGTTGAAAATTTCTGAAAATTCATAGCGAGGCATACCAAGTTGAGGATGACAGCGATGTGAATTGTATAGAATGAGCTCGGTCGCCCCGATCAGTCGAAGCTCTGTGCCAGTACAATGGCGTACTCGAATTGTCTTTTCTCTAAAAGCTAGTGGTGTAGATTCGAAGCCAGTCCTTGGCATGGTCTTGAAGTAAACACGCCAGTCAGCTCGAGTCTTGAGGTTGGGCACTAGATTGGTCATATTGTTGTTGAATTTCACAATATTGGCAATGTGAAAGATAGGACTGCGCTGATACATCTGAGATGTCCTGGGAACTTCTTCCTCATTATGATTGAATTTGAACTGGAGATCAATCCATAAGGCTAAGAGTAGCATACTGCCATAAGGAGGTTGACCAGTAGAAACCGCTGAGAGCCCACTGTAGAGATAGGCTAGGACTGCTGTGCTTATCTGTTTTCTTTGGAATATCCCACAAATCGCACTGAGCTGATCTTCCAATAAGATGTTGTCCTGGGTAGGGAATAGTAGAGCTCCAGCCAGACATGCAGTGAACGCAATCACTACGGTCTCTGTATCTTCCTCCGTGATTTCTTCTATCTTCTTCAAGGTCCATTCTACAAGCTTCGCAAGATTAATCTCTTTCTGAATAAGAACGCTTTGAATTTCTTTTGGACTATCCATGATTTTTTCTAAGAATTGATGACTATTGACCTTTTCTCTCATTAATAGCATGTCTATCACATCAGGTTCATCACTATTCGCTTTGAGCCTTGGAAGTCCCAATAGGAGTTCAGGTTCTTCCAACATGATGGTAGCTTCGAAGGAAGTAAAGAGGAAAGAAGGGTTTGGGGATGTCACAATTCAATGAATTCACCCATTACAGCCCAATCCATAAGTGCGCTCTTGTAATATTTTGTATGGATAACTAATCCTTGGATATGCGACTTGGAGATGTATGACTGCATGGAAAGGTTGATTTTCCCCACTAACTTGGAAATCCATTGGAGAGAAGAAAACTTTCTTGGACCAGGGAAGAAAAGATATCCCTTTAAAAAAGAATTAGCATAGTTCTATCATGTTGAGGAAAAATTGGAGCATGGAGAATACGTAGAAGAATAAAGAAAAATTGCATAGCCTACCTTTAGGTTAGGATCTCGCCACTTAGAAGGCCTTCTACGCTAGAAAGTCTCTCAATCATCTTCCTCGCCCTCTTGCTCGATGAAGTATCTTTAGCAAAACTCGCCATCTTTCTTGATTGCTTAAGCTCCTCCCTTTTCTTGTTCTTTATCCTTCTTTCCCTTGAGCCTTGAAGAGAATTTCTTAGCTTTCCTTCTTGGATGCTTGTTGTGTTGGGTTGAATTGAAGAGAGGTAGGTTATATAGAGTGATTTGTGTAGTTGGGAAGCCTTTTCCGAGTTGGAAGAGGGAGTTTAAGGGAGGCAAGTGGAGTCCGAATTGGAGTTAGAGGAGTCCTGTTTCGGTAAGTTAAATGGCGTCTGGACGAGTCGACGTCATTTAAATGACGTCGACACAGATCGATGCCATTTAGGAGTTTTCTCACATTTTTCTGAAATTGCATATTAACTGCTATTTGTTCATGATTATTCCTTTGCATGAAGTTAGTGACGAAATTTAAGCGCAGGAAATTTAGGGAAAAGGAAAATAGAGCTGTAATTTCAAATAAGGTCCCACTATGGGAGTTTCACTAAGTCCCTACCGTGACTAAAAAGACGGTTATCTCTACCCTATATTTCTTTATGTAATTGATTTGCATCATTATTATTATATGTTAAATATATATTAGAGTATATCAAGGACCTTATGGTTTTTGATATGGTTTTTGATGAAACTGAAATTTGAGTTCCCCTCTATCAAAAATAGTGATAAATCTAGAGGATTGTTAATCGCACGGATAGGCTGTTAGATTATTAATTGGTGGGGACGATGGTTCCGTTTTTGTGAAACAGTGCGTAGACAAACAAGCTTCGGCTTAGCACTGAATTGTTGGACTAGTATCTTGACTCATCAATGATAGTTTAACAATATTATCCTTGATTAATTTATATTTTATTTCATCTTAATTTTCTTTTAGCCCAGCATGCATCATGTAGGAATTTGAAATCATCGTGATAAGAATTAGTTAATGATAAGTTTTAGACTATTGATAGAATAAATCTCAACGTGATATGAAATATTCCGTTATGAATTGAGTATCTCAATTATCTTTGAGATTTTCTTGAAGATATTCTTGAAATTCTTTCCTTACTTGGATTCTTTATCCCATATTTCTTGTTTCATTTTAAAATCTATTATGGTTGTAGCACGTCCACATTGGCTGGTAATTGTTCTCCATGATGAAACCTATAGGGTTTGTGACCTAGGGTACTTCCCCTCGTGGAGATTGATTGTCCTTATTTTGTTTTCTTTGTCTATCCCATCCAGACAAAATTGATTCCATTGACATCTTTGAGTTACTTCATTGATCATTCTGAGAAAGATTCTCATCATATGATGTTCATAGCGTATCTCACCACACCTTGGCATCACCTTTTCAATTCATTCCATTATATTTCACTCCCTTACAAAGTCAATGCCAAGGTGGGGCAGTTGTAGACACGCTAATTTTGACTTTATATTGAGTAAATTTTATGTTATAATTATAATGACCTGAAATGGTCTGATGTTTAATCATTAATTAATTTTTATTTATTTTTTCAAGATTCTCATTGATTAACGTCGACTATGGACGACGCAATTTAGATTTCTAACCGAAATCAATTTGGAATTAAATTCCTAAATTTGGATAGATTTAACTGAATAACATCGTCCATGGACGACGCCATTTACTCCCCTAATCCGTCTGAATTTCCGATTTGAATTAGAATTAATTTTCTAATTATCTAAATAACATCGCTCATAGACGACGCCATTTAGGTTTCCTAATTGTTTCTGATTTCCTTCGCGGATTTTCTTTCTATTTTGACCCATTTAATTAACCAAATGGCATCCCGGATGGACGACGTGTAACGACTAGCCACCCTATAATCGGGGATTCAATTACTAATTGGGCACCCAATCATTAAAATTTGAATCCAAACTAGGATCTCGATAAGTCTGAGAAATAAATGATAAACTAAGCTAAACATTCCACATTACATCGAATTGTAAGGGAAGTGTAGGAATTAAAAATTATTACAATTCGACTTGACTCAGTAAATAATTACATATTCCAACTGAAAAGAAATAATTAAGTTTACAGGCCTGAAAGGAAATAACAACTACATCGGAGCATGCTCCGGAACAGTGACTATTGGCGCACAACCCGAGACAACACCCTCCACGCTATGCCTGTCTGGAACCCTCACCTAAAAACCGTAGGGGTGAGTCTCATCGAAATAGACTCAGTAGGGATCCTCCGATTCCTACCACCCACTCACGCACCGACAAGTGCAACAACACAAATATAGGCAACAAAATAAGTAAAGCAGTAAATACAACTCCCAAAGATTCCCAGATTCCGATATAAAACACATGCATTTGTAAATGCAACCTGCACAACTCTGAAACCATTTCACCACGAAGTTCACAACCAGCGTCTCGACTAAACACACAAACCACGCGGCCGAACGCAGAAAACACCGACCCGTTGGGACCAAACAGCAACCCCTCGGATAGCGCGTTGGCTACTTCAGCATGTCTAGCTCTAGGTGGTTCTGCTTCCCCCAG
This sequence comes from Zantedeschia hybrid cultivar, assembly GCA_030544215.1. Lineage (NCBI taxonomy): Eukaryota > Viridiplantae > Streptophyta > Magnoliopsida > Alismatales > Araceae > Zantedeschia > Zantedeschia hybrid cultivar. The sequence goes on along the minus strand of JARZZO010000013.1, from coordinate 2,782,205 downwards.
CACGAGTGACACTCCGAAGGTACCACTCCCACACCGATACTAGCTATAACCCGGGGTACACTAGGTGACCCTCTCTCTAGGCATCGCCCAACCACTCCCACACCGACACAGGGTGCCTAAGCGCTAATAACTGTCACTCTAGGTCCACGATCGCACAAAACACAACACAATACGATCCGATCGCATAAAAATCCTCATCCTCGAAGTACGTTTTCATGCATGCATTTAACCAAACTATCTAACAATGTAAATACATGTTAATTGCATGAATTATTGAGGTTTTGTCTTGAATTGCAGCGTCTATGGCCAACGTCATTTAAGACCCCTAAACTGGTTCACACGAAAACTGGCCTGGAAGATGCCCTAAATCGCGTCGCCTTGGCAGACACCATTTAAAATGGCGTCGTTGACACCAGATGCCATTCATGACAGAGACTATATCCCACTGATCTGACCTCGAAACAAGATGGGCTAAATTACGTCGCCCCTGGCAGCTGCCATTTAAAATGGTGTCGTTGTCGTCAGACGCCATTTAGCACACGCAAACAGGTTCTCCCTCCCCCCCCCCCGAGTCACAAAGTGGGATTTCTCCCCCAAATCGCACAAAACATCAAAAATGAAGAAGGTAGGGGAGAAACCTAATCATTTTCATAAAGAACCCCTTAGAACATGCTTTTTACCTCAGAAACATCCTCACATATTGCATGCTTCAAAGCGAGAAAATCATGATTTTTAAACAAAACACCGTGAGGATCGTCACCCTACCGGTTACTTGACCTCCTTCGTGCTCCTAGCCGTCACGCCACAAGCCGCCGCCGGCACTACCGTGGACGCCGTCACTCCACCGAGACGTCGGCCGCCATCCGGAGAATGAAATGCCGCGAAGGAAGTGGAGGTGGTAGTGGTGAGGGGTAGGTGGTTGATGGAATGGAGGAAGGGGGGGAATGGGGAGAGGAAAGGGAGGAGAAGGGGAGGGGGGAACGGATGGGTCGGAGAGAGGGAGAAGAGAGAAGAGAATGAGAGAAATGAGGGAAAGGAGGGAGGGTTGGCGGGGTCAAACCGAATTCGCCTAAATTGCGTCATTCTAGGAAGATGCCATTCAGACGACGGGACGTAGGTCATACATTGGCAAATGTCTAAATCGTGTTGTCCATGCAAGACGCCATTCAAACAACACGACCGGGGCCGTACACACGCATCCCCACGCCCTGCCTACGCGGAACTCCTGCAAGGCTCCTAAATGGCGTCCCCTAAGGCTGACGCCGTTCAAAATTTTAGAAAAATAGTCCATGCCCCAACCCCACAAGGGCCCAAACCAAGGGGTCCGACACCTAAACCGAATCGATAACCAGATCCGAAACCTCAGTCCTTACACAACGCGATTCAAGTAGTTTCTTGATAAACATGATTTGGCCGAGCTAATCCGGTTTCAGAGGTTGGAAGGGTTTCCAACTCTTGGATGCTCATCTAAGATAATCTGGAGGCCGTGGGAGAGGCTTTTGAAGGCCAAACAACCCTAATTAAGGCTTCTATATATACATATACCCTTTGGCCTTTGAAAAAGATTAGCTATTGGAGAATTTGGAGTTCAAGGCAAGGCCTTTGGAGGCTCTTAAGAAGGAAACTGTGGACAACAACTTAAGGCTTCTTCTTCCTCTACTTCTTCCTCCATTGAAGCCATAGAAGACCAAGGCTTTGAAGGGGCCAAACCAACCACATCTTTTTCCTTTTCCTTACTAGTTTCTCTATAGTTTTCACACGATTCATCACTGTTTTCCATTAGAATTTTCATATCATCACTCCATGATTCATACACCATATCATCTTTTCCATACCTATGCATGAAATAAGGGTTCAAAGAACCATAAAAAGTGAGTTTTCTTAGTTTAATTTATGTTTAAATTGTTTAATAGAATAGTTACTACACTACCCCATAGCTCTAATCTTTTCTTTCTTTTCCTTGTTTGATTTTCTTTTATAAGGTTTGAAGGAGAAAAGGTTTTGGAAAGAAGGATTGAAAGACAAAGAAAGATGACCCAAACAACAACAAAAACAAGAGTAAAAAGAGAAAAGGCTCTTCTTTTTCAGTCGGCCGAAAAAGAGGAACAGAAGAACCACAATCCTCTCGATTTTGCAAGGTTAGTAGCGATCATCCTTTTCATTGAAGCCCTCGATTTATGGCGATCACATTAGTTTTAAATTTGATTTGTTAAGTATGTTAACACATGATATCATGGTAATCATACACACTATTTGAACACTATAGTGAGTATGAAGCTCTCCTAGTACCAGGAGGTCTCCTCCGTTGCGAGTAGTCATTGGGTGGCGGAACTTGATTATAACCCGGCTGCTGTCGGGGTTGACTATAAACTGCCTAATGAGGTTGTTGTGGTGGCCTAAAGCCCTGCTGATTCTATGGTCTCTGTCCATTTTACTGTGACGGCTGGTTTGTCATAAATTGAGCTTGGTTGTTATTCCTCATATTGATCTGCTCATGAGATAGAGTGCCTTTGGTAGTCGGACGCATTATGGAAGAGCTAAGAACGTTAGGCTTCCTTGGCGGAGGCTTGCTGGGTCTATGAGAATCAAACATGCTAAAGAACGTGGAATCCTTGAAGGCGTTCTGGGCATAGTGCACCCTTTCATATAAATCAGCCATATTGGTCAAATTGTTCAAGGTCAAGACCAATTTGTATTGGGGTGTGGCGTTGGCTATCATCATATTCGCATACGCTGACTCGAACAGGTGGTCTTTTACTTTCTCTGCCATAGCTCGCCATTTCTCGACAAAGGTCACAAATGTAACGACCCGCCACCCTATAATCGGGAATCTGATTACTAAATGGGTATCGAATCATTAAATTTGGAGCCGAACCAGGATCTCGATAAGTCTAGAAAATAAATAATAAACTAAGCTAAACATTCCACACCACATCGAATTGTAAAGGAAGTGCATGAATTAAAAAATATTACAATTCATTGGCTCGGCAAATAATTACATAGTCCAACAGAAAAGAAATAATTAAGCGTATAGGCTTGAAAAGGAAATAACAACTACATCGGGGCATACCACGGAACAATAGCTGCTAGCGTGCAACCCAAGACGAAACCCTCCACACTACACCTGCCAGGAACCCTCATCTGAAAACCGCAGGGGTGAGTCTCATAGAAATGGACTCAGAAGGGATTCTCTGATCCCTACCACCCACTTACGCACCCACAAGTGCAACAACATGAATATAGGCAATTAAGTAAGTAAAGCAGTAAGAACAACTCCCAAAGATTCCTGAATTCTGATATGAAACACATGCATTCGAAAATGCAACATACATAACTCTAAAAGCCACTCGACTCAACACCGGAGTCAACAACCAGCGTCTCGGTTAAAACACACAAACCACGCAGTCGAACGCGGAAAACACCGACCCGTTGGGACCAAATAGCAACCCTTAGGATAGCACGCTAGCTACTATGGCCTATCTAGCTCTAGATAGTTCTGCTTCTCCCAGCTACGAGTAACACTCCGAATGTACCACTCCCACACCCGTACTAGCTATATCCCGAGGTACACCAAGTGACCCTCTCTTTAGGCATTAACCCACCACTCCCACACCGGCGCCATGTCACTCCCACACCGATACAAGGTGCCTAAGCGCTAATAACTGTCACTCTAGGTCCACGATCGCACAAAACACAACACAGTGCGAATGGGTCACATGGAAACCCTCGTCTTTGAAGTACGATTTCAAACATGCGTTTAACTAAACTATCTAACAATGTAAACACATGTTAATTGCATGAATTAATGAGGTTCTGTCTTGAATCTTGTCGCCCGTAGCCGATGTCATTCAAGACCTCTAAACTAGTTCACTCGAAAACTGGCCTCGGGAGATGGGCCTAAATAGTGTCACCCATGGTTGACGCCATTTAAATGGCGTCACCTAGTCGCGACATTATTTACCACCAAAAAACTAAACTGCCCTCTGGCATCTGGGCCAAAATCGCGTCGCCCATGGTTGACACCATTTTCAAATGGTGTCGCCCTGGCCCGATGCCATTTAGCGCTCGAAGCAGGATTTACCTGCGGCCTCCCCCGAGCCATAAAAATGGGATTTCTTCCTCCCAAAAATGCCCCAAAACATCCAAAAATAGAGAAGGAGGGGGAGAATCCAAATAACTGTTTAAGACACACCATTCCCCATTTTATAAAACAAGCATTTTCACCCAAAAACCCCCTAAAATATACTCCAAAGTGGGAAAAACATGGTTTTAAGCAAAACACCGTAAGGATCGTCACTCTATTGGTTACTCGAACTCCTCCTAGCTCCAAGCCGTCGGTTCGCAACACCGCAAGCCGCCGCCGGTACCACTATGGACACCGTCACTCCACCGGGACGTCGGCCGCTGTCCGGAGAGCTAAGTGCCGCGAAGGAGATGGTGGTGGTAGTGGCGAGGGGTAGGAGGTTGATGGAGTGGAGGAAGAGGAGGAATGGGAGAGAAATGGAAGGAGGGGGGGTCGGAGCCGTTTCGGAGAGGAGGGGGAGGAGAGAGAGATAGGAATGGAGAGAATGAGGGAAAAGAAGGAGGGCTTCGGAGCATCAACTGAAACTTACTAAAATGCGTCGTTCCAGAATGACGCCAATCAAGTGATAAGACGGGGTCGTACACTGGCAGATCTCTGAATGGCGTCATCCATCCAAGATGTCATTCAGGCGACACGATCGGGGCCGTACACACGCACCCCCACGCCCACCCATGTGGTATCCCTGCAAAGCTCATAAATGGTGCCCCCTAGGACAACGTCGTTCAAAATCACGTCTCGCAAGCTTGACGCGAAAAAGAGCCCATATCCTAGCCCCACAAGGGCCCAAACCAAAGGGTCCGATACCGAAACCGACCTGATAACTAGATCCGAAACCTCAGTCGTTACAACCAAGTTCTCATCGGGCTTCATCTTTTCGACCACTAGATCAGCGATGGACATGGATGGAGCAACTCTGTCTTTATATCTTAGCAGGAATTTTCAAGACACTGTATGAATGTCTTCAACATCAATAGGGTCCAGTGAGAAAAACCATTCAAGAGCCGATCCCTTCAACGACCTTCTAAACAGGAAGGCCAGTGATCTTTTATCGTTCTACCAGAATGAGAGTTCATACAAGAATTGTAATGATTGAGGTTTCGGATCCAGTTTTTGGGTTAGTTTCGGTATCAGACCCCTTGATTTGGGCCCTTGTGGGGCTGGGAGCATAGGTTCATTATCGTGTCGAGCTTGCGAGACGCGGTTCAAACGACCTCTTGATAGGAAGACGCGTTTTAGAGTGGACTATGTCGATGCCACGTAGGCGCCACGTGGGCTAGTTTCGGACCGCGAGAGTACGGCCCTGGTCATGTCACTTGAATGGCGTCGGTGTTGGACGACGCGTTTTAGTTAGGTTTAGTTTAAACGTACGAACCCTCCCTTCTTTCCCTTATTTCTCTCATTTTCTTCTCTCTCCTCCCTCTCTCCGAACCCCTCGCTCTCCCTTCCCCCTTCTTCTTCGTTTTCTCTCCCTCCACTCCATCAAACCCGCTCCCTAATTTCTACCACTACCAGCACCATTTCCTTTGTGGCGTATTATTCTCCAGACGGCGGCCGACGTCCCTGTGGAGTAACGGCGTCCACGGCGGTACCGGCGACGGCTTTTGACGTGGCCGTCCGGCAACTTGAAGCTCAAAGGAGTTCAAGTAACCGGTAGGGTGACGATCTCCGTTGTATTTTGATTAAAAACCACGTTTTTCTTACTTTAGAGCATGTTTAGGAGATTTTCGGGAACAAATTTCACTTTTTATACTCGGAAGGCTGGGGGAAACCTGTTACAGAACGTTAAATGGTGTCTTGGGATAGCGACGCCGTTTCGAATGGCGGCTGCCTCCCACGACGCGATTTAAGTTCGAATCACCCCGAGGCATAATTATGTTTCTGTCATGATTAAGCGACGAGAGACAGCGACGCCTTTTAAAAGGTGACAACCTTTCACGACGTGTTTTAGGCCATCTTTCGAGGCCAGTTTTTGCATGAACCAGTTTAGGGATCTTGAATGACGTTGTCATTGGGCGACGCGATTCAAGACAGAATCTCATTAATTCATGCAATTAACATGTGTTTACAATATTAGATAGTTTGGATAAATGCATGCTTGAAATCATACTTGAGGACGATCATTTCTACGTGATCAGATCGCACCGTGATGCATTTTGTGCGATCGTAGACCTAAAGTGACAGTTGTTAGCGCTTAGGCACCCTGTGTCGGTGTGGGAGTGACATGGCGCCGGTGTGGGAGTGGTGGGGTGACGCCTAGAGAGAGGGTCATCTGGTGTACCCAGGGGTATAGCTAGTACCGGTGTGGGAGTGGTACATTCGGAGTGTCACTTGTGCTGGGGGAAGCAGAACCACCTTGAGCCAGGTCAGGCCGGAGTAGCCAGCGTGCTATCCGAGGGGTTGTTGTTTGGTCTCAGCGGGTCGGTGTTTTCCGTGTTCGGTTGCGTGGTTTGCGTGTTTAGCCAAGACGTTGGTTGTGGACTCCGAGGTGGAGTGTTTTCAGAGTTGTGTTTACTGCTTTATTTATTTAAATTACCTTTATTCATGTTGTTGTACTTGTGGGTGCGTGAGTGGGTGGTGGGGATCGAAGGATCCTTACTGAGTCTATTTCGATGAGACTCATCCCCCGTGGTTTTTAGGTGAGGGTTCCAGGTAGGCGTAGCGAGGATGGTTTTGGTCTCGGGTTGCGCGCCAGCAACCATCGTTCCGGGCTATGCCCTGATGTAGTTGTTATTTCTTTTTAGGCCTGTACGCTTAATTATTTCTTTTTAGTTGGAATATGTAATTATTTGCTGAGTCAAGTTGAATTGTAATAATTTTTAATTTTATGTACTTCCTTTACAATTCAATATGATGTGGATGTTTAGCTTAGTTTATTATTTATTTTCCAGACTTATCGAGATCCTGGTTTGACTCTAAATTTTAATGATTCGGTACCCATTCAGTAATCAGATTCCCGATTATAGGGTGGCAGGTCGTTACAATTGGTATCAGAGGCTTCGGTCTGGCAAATAAATGAATAACTTGGTTAAATACCGAAAATTCAGCAAATAAATGCATTATTCCGTACAGGCACTGCAGTTGTGTGGGTTTTGGATTCTAATCAGAAATTTTTTATTGTTGTGACTGTAGGCGATTAGATGGCTCCTAGCAAGAGAGTGCCCGTTATTAGGGAGTAGGGAGATGTTCCTAGTGGGTCTGAGGCTGGTAGGCCTAATATGGAGCGTTTCATGGAGGCTATGATGGACACGGTGACCAAATATCAGACTCGAGACCCTAGTGAGAGTTCTAGTGCTCGGGAAGGGCTTTCAGCTGCTTTGGAGAGATTCCTGAAGCTGAAGCCGCCTCATTTTATTGGTCATCCCAACCCTGATGAGGTAGTTCATTGGCTGAAGGAGTTGGAGAAGACTTTCGATACCATGGATTGTGCGGCAGTTGAGAGGACTCCGTTGGCTACCTTCATGTTGAAGGATGATGCTTATGACTGGTGGACTACTTTGAAGAGCTTATCTTATACGGATAGGAATCTCAGGGAGATTCCATGGGAGACATTTGTTAAGGAATTCTATGCACAGTACTTCCCTAGGCATGTCCAGAAGGCCAAGGAGAGGGAATTTATAGAGTTGACCCAAGGGAGCATAACAGTGCTCGAGTACGAGATGAAATTTGTTTCGCTTGGGAGGTTCGTTCCCTTTATTTCAGAAGATGAAGGGCGTCGGACTGAGAGGTTTGTGGATGGACTGAGATACAACTTGAGGAGTTTTGTGGTGTCCCACTATTGTACAGACTTGGAATCAGCAGTTATGTGTGTCGCAGCAGTCGAGGCACAGTACGATCAGTCGACTCGGGAGAGGGTACTGGTTACTCAACGGCCAACTTACGGAAAGGGGAAGACAGCAGCAGCAGCTCCTTCGTCTGGATCGAGATCTTCTTCACTCCGCTCCAGATTCAGGAGGTTCTTTCGAGGTAGTGGCAGCAGCAGTGGCAGTAGTGGTGGTAGTAGACCCAGGCAGAGCTAGCCGAGTCAGTCGGTGTCGAGTGCTCAGCAGGAGGCAGTTCAAAGGCTTCTGGCAGCTTGTCGACATTGTGGTGGTACTCATGGTGGGACTCAGTGTTCTGCTTTTTCTGGGAGGTGTTATACTTGTGGCCAGCATGGCCATTTGGCGAGGTTTTGCCCGCAGGAGCATGGTCAGGGGAAGGGACCAGGTGATCAGAACAAGCCGAGGACCCAGGGGAAAGTTCTTGCTATCACCAGGAAGGAGGCTTATGCGTCCAACTTGGTGGAAGGTGCACTTTCTGTTCTTGGGAACTCCGCGCATGTGTTGATTGATTCGGGTGCTTCGCATTCCTTTATTTCTGAGCAGTTTGTAGATATTCTTTCTGCACCCATTGATGAGTTATCTGATGGACGGATGGTTGAGTTCCTTTTGGGGATTTCATGTTGTCTTATAACTGTTTGAGTGAGGTTCCCTTGACCATTGCGGGTCATGAGTTACCTGCCCAGCTAGTTGTGCTTGCCATTCGTAACTTTGATGTCATCTTGGGTATGGACTGGTTGGAGGCTTATTATGTCGAAGTGGACTGCCACAGGAAGAGGGTGTGTTTCTCCATTCCGGGTATCCCGACTTTCTACTTCCAAGGTATTAGGCTCTCTTCTCGTGGTATTCTTATTTCTGTTTTTAAGGCCCAGAGATTGCTTGTTGGTGGCTGTGAGGCTTTTCTTGCCTCGGTAGTTGTAGTTGATGATAGTAGTGGTTCCAGTCCTTCGGAGATACCTGTAGTCTGTGACTTTGTTGATGTGTTTCCTGAGGAGTTGCCTGGCCTTCCTCCTCAACGGGAGGTTGAGTTTACTATTGAGCTTGCATCAGGTACGGCACCCTTGTCTAAGGCCCCGTATCGGATGGCTCCAGCCGAACTCGCTGAGTTGAAAGCATAGTTGTAGTAATTACTGGATAAGGGTTTTATCCGTCCCAGTATTTCTCCGTGGGGTGATCCAGTTCTATTTGTTAGGAAGAAGGATGGTTTTTTAAGACTATGCATTGATTATAGACAGCTGAACCAGGTAACTATAAAGAACAAGTACCCACTTCCAAGAATCGATAATTTGATGGATCAATTACAGTCTGCCAAAGTATTCTCGAAGATTGACTTGAGATCAAGATACTACCAGATGAGGATTCGTGAGGTTGATGTGAGTAAGACGACTTTTAGGACTCGGTACGGGCATTATGAGTTTTTGGTTATGCCTTTTGGCTTGACCAATGCTCCGGCAGCTTTTATGGATTTAACGAACCGGGTCTTCAAGGCCTACCTGGATCAGTTTTTAATAGTGTTTGTAGATGATATTTTGATATATTCTTCTTCTAAGTAAGAGTATGCCACACATCTTCAAGTGGTATTGCAGGTTCTGAGAGAGCACCAACTCTATGCCAAGTTTAGCAAGTGTGAATTTTGGCTAGATAAGGTGCACTTCCTGGGGCATGTCATTTCTGGAGATGGCATTGCTGTAGATCCAGCCAAGATTAAGGTAGTGTTCGACTGGGGCAGACCGACAATAGTGACTGAGATCAGAAGTTTCATGGGATTAGCAGGATATTACAGATGGTTTGTCTAGGATTTTTCTTAGATAGCAACCCCCTTGTCGAGGTTGACTCGTAAGGAAGTTCATTTTGTGTGGACCGAGGAGTGTGAGCAGAGCTTTACTGAGTTAAAGGCTCGTCTCACTTCGGCTCCAGTTCAGGTGCTTCCATTAGGTTCAGGTGGATTCGTGGTTTACTCCGATGCATCTTATCGAGGTTTGGGTGATGTTCTGATGCAGCATAGTAAGGTTGTGGCCTATGCTTCTAGGCAGCTGAAGAAGTATGAGGAAAGCTACCCCACTCATGACTTAGAATTGGCAGCTGTGGTATTTGCTCTGAAGATCTGGCGGCACTACTTATATGGGGAGAAGTTTCAAGTCTTCACTGATCACAAGAGCCTGAAGTATGTTTTCACTCAGAGGGATCTAAATTTGAGGCAACACAGATGGATGGAGTTTATCAAGGATTATGATCTCGACCTTTCTTATCATCTGGGCAAGGCAAACGTGGTGGTAGACGCCTTGAGTCGGAAGACGGTCGTATCACATCTTATGATTCAGGAATGGAGATTATATGAGCAGGTTGTGGAATCTTCCTTTAGGATTCCTCGAGAAGCCGATAGAGCCGTGTTAGCCAGCTTGACTGTGAGGCCAGCGGTGTACCACACAGTAATTGAGGCTCAGAGGGCGAATGTAGAGTTACCACAGATTCTTCAGATACCAAAGGTTGAGTTGTGGAGTGATGGAACAGTTAGATTTAGAAGAAGACTCTATGTTCCAGCTGAGGAAGAGGTGCGCAGGAGTGTCCTGGATGAGGCACACCATTCTAGATATGCAGTGCATCCCGGAACAACTAAGATGTATCATTATTTGAGGAGGCACTTTTGGTGGCCTGGTATGAATAAGGACGTAGTTGAATATGTGGCAAGGTGCCTGACTTGTCAGCAAGTTAAGGCAGAGTACCAGAGACTAGGAGGGTTGTTGCAGCCATTACCGATCCTAGAGTAGAAATGGGAGCACGTGACTATGGACTTTGTAATGGGATTGCCCGTGTCACCCGGTAGGAGGGATGCAATTTGGGTCATTGTTGATCGATTGACCAAGTCTGTGCACTTTCTAGCTATTATAAAGGACTGGTCAGTCGGTAAGTTGGCTAAGTTATTTGTAGACCGGATCATCTCTCTGCATGGGGTGCCTTTGTCCATCGTGTCAGATCGGGATCCGAGATTCACTTCTAGGTTCTAGAAGAGTTTTCAGAAGGCCTTGGGTACGTAGTTAACCTTTAGCTCAGCTTACCATCCTGAGACCGATGAACAGTTAGAAAGGACCGTTCAAACATTGGAGGATATGCTCAGGGCTTGTTGCCTAGATTGGGGAGGTTCTTGGGAGCAACACTTGTCTACAGTGGAGTTTGCTTACAACAACAGTTATCATTCTAGTATCGGCATGGCACCATATGAGGCATTGTACGGGCGGTTGTGCCGATCTCCTGTGAATTGGTCTAAGATTGGCGAGAGGCAGATAGCAGGGTCAGAGTTGGTACAGTAGTGTGCTGAGGTTGCTAGGGTAGTGCAGCAGAGGTTGACTATAGCTCAGAACAGACATAAGAGCTATGCAGATATCCGAAGGTGACCGCTTGAATTCGAGGTTGGGGACCATTTGTTTCTCCAAGTCTCACCCTCCAAGGGTGTGATAAGAATCGAGAAGCGAGGTAAGCTGAGTCCACGATATATTGGGCCTTTTCCCATTCTTGCTCGAATTGGGGAAATGGCGTATCAGCTAGCCTTGCTGCCCAGTCTTGCAGGAGTGCACGATGTGTTCCATGTTTCTTTGTTAAGGAAGTATGTTCAGGACCCATCTCATATCTTGGACTTTTTGGAGTTGGAGGTCGCTGAGGATTTGTCCTTTCCGGAATTTCCAGTGGGTATTGAGGATCGTAGGGAGCAGGTCCTTCGGAACAAGGTTGTTCCTCTGGTTAAGGTGATTTGGCAGCATCGCTCCGGAGGCGAGGCGACATGGGATCGAGAGGATGAGATGCGAGATCAATTTCCTTATCTTTTCTCGTAAGTTCTCCTCTTTACCTATGCAATTTTATTATTGGTACTAGTTTTATTGCGGTAATTTCAGAGACGAAATTCTTTTAAGGGGGTGAGAATGTAAGGATTTAGGTTTCAGATCCAGTTATTGGGTCAGTTTCGGTATCGGACCCTTTGATTTGGACCCTTGTAGGGCTGGGAGTATAGGTTCTTTGTCGCGTCGAGCTTGCTCGACGTGTTTCAAACGACGTCTTGATAGGAAGATGCGTTTTAGAGTGGACTACATCGGTGCCACGTAGGTGCCACGTGGGCTAGTTCGGGCCGCGAGAGTATGGCCCTGGTCATGTCACTTGAATGGCGTCGGTGTTGGACGACGAGTTTTAACTAGGTTCGGTTTAAACCCACAAACCCTCCCTCTTTTCCCTCATTTCTCTCATTTTCTTCTCTCTCCTCCCTCTCTCCGAACCCCTCGCTCTCCCTTCCCCCTTCTTCTTCCTTTTCTCTCCATCCACTCCATGAAACCCCTTCCCTAATTTCTACCACTACCACCACCATTTCCTCTGCGGCGTATTACTCTCCAGACGGCGGCCGATGTCCCGGTAGAGTAACAGCGTCCACGGCGGTACCAGCTGCGGTTTGTGGCGTAGCGGTCCGGCAGCTTTAAGCTCGGAGGAGTTCAAGTAACCGGTAAGGTGACGATCTCTGTTGTATTTTGATTAAAAACCACGTTTTTCCTGCTTTAGAGCATGTTTAGGAGATTTTCGGGAAGAAATTCCATTTTTTATACTCGGAAGGCTGGGGGAAACCTGTTACAGAACGTTAAATGGCGTCTTGGGACAACGATGCCGTTTTGAATGGCGGCTGCCTCCCACGACGCGATTTAAGTTTGAATCACCTCGAGGCATAATTATGTTTTTGTCATGATTAAGCGACGAGAGACAACGACGCCTTTTAAAAGGTGATAACCTTTCACGACGTGTTTTAGGCCATCTTCCGAGGCCAGTTTTTACATGAACCAGTTTAGGGATCTTGAGTGATGTCGTCATTGGGCGACGCGATTCAAGACAAAATCTCATTAAAGCATGCAATTAATATGTGTTTACATTGTTAGATAGTTTGGATAAATGCATGCTTGAAATCATACTTGAGGACGATGATTTCTACGTGATCGGATCGCACCGTGATGCGTTTTGTGCGATCGTGGACCTAGAGTGACAGTTGTTAGCGTTTAGGCATCCTATGTCGGTGTGGGAGTGACATGGCGCCGGTGTGGGAGTGGTGGGGTGACGCCTAGAGAGAGGGTCACCTGGTGTACCCCGGGGTATACCTAGTACCGGTGTGGGAGTGGTACATCCGGAGTGTCACTCGTGCTGGGGGAAGCAGAACCACCTTAAGCCAGGTCAGGCTGGAGTAGCTAGCGTGTTATCCGAGGGGTTGCTGTTTGGTCTCAGCGGGTCGGTGTTTTCCGTGTTCGGCTACGTGGTTTGCGTGTTTAGCTAAGGCATTGGTTGTGGACTCCGAGGTGGAGTGTTTTCAGAGTTGTGTTTATTGCTTTATTTATTTAAATTTCCTTTATTCATGTTGTTGCACTTGTGGGTGCGTGAGTGGGTGGTGGGGATTCCAGGCAGGCGTAGCGAGGAGGATTTTGGTCTCGGGTTACGCGCCGGCAGCCATCGTTCCGGGGTATGCCCCGATGTAGTTGTTATTTCTTTTCAGGCCTGTACGCTTAATTATTTATTTTTAGTTGAAATATGTAATTATTTGCTGAGTCAAATTGAATTTAATAATTTTTAATTCTTGCACTTCCTTTACAATTCAATGTGATGTGGATGTTTAGCTTAGTTTATTATTTATTTACCAGACTTATCGAGATCCTAGTGTGGCTCCAAATTTTAATGATTCGGTACCCATTCAGTAATTGGATTCCCAATTATAGAGTGGCGGGTCGTTACAAGAATTCCTTTTGATGAATAAATGGATTACCCAAACCACTATACTTCTTGTAAACTGGCATTTTAGAGGGTAGGTGGGGTAAGAGTGGCAGAGTTGGAACATAGATCTCAGGAGCAGCTTTAGTGTCAATCATCCTTCTAAAATCTTTGAACTGCTCGTCCATCTAATTGATCTTGGTAAACAAGGCTTGGGTAATAGGATCTGTTGACTGAGGTGGTGGTGCTTGGAATGTCTGCCTCCTAGAATAGCTAGGGCAAGGAGGACAGTAAGTCTGTGAACCAGAAGCATTTGTACCGTGCCTGAAGACATTCTGATAAGTGGGACTATGCAGCCTGGCCAGGTATCGAGAGTTAGATTGTTGAGGTCCCGTTTGCCTAGGAGGAGAAATTTGAAGGCCTTCTATGGCCTGATTGGGAACTTGATGAATAATAGGGGGGACCGGGATGTTCGGTTCGGAAGAACGTAAAGGGGTCTTCCCTTTCAGTATGGATTGGATTGCCTGAAGCTGTTGAGGATCCACGTGGGTAGCGAGAGATCCTAGAACAGTGACTAGATTAGGAGATGGTGTGGATGAAGGCTCGGCTTGGTCTTGAGCTTCTTCAAAAGTGGGATTGGAACCAACTCCTACGACATGAACATGGGAACGATCATTGGCATTGGGATTGTATCAATCATGTGAGAAATGGACCTGCCCTTGAGGGGCATAAGCATCTCCCTCGTGTCCAGTTTGAAAGTGATTGGGATTGCGAGGCACATAAGCATCTCCCTCATCTTCAGAGTAAGACTGATCATAGTGTTGAGGGGCATAAGCATCTCCCTCATACTCAAACAATTATTGTGTTCATGGGTAGCCATGTCGACAGTCCTACCTGAACGTAACATCATGGTGTCTAATTAATCAGAGATTCAAGCAAGTTTGTACAGAGATTATCAAACAAGTAGATGCTTACGTTGTTTTGGAATTTCTTGTGAGATTTTAAATGAATTTTTATGGACCAATTCACTCGACGAGTAGGATCCTAGTTTCATAGTGATTTTTCGCCGTTATTCTCTATGGCTCCACTCACAAAGATTTTAATGTCTATCTGAGTACTTCAGTGGTACAACCAGCCCGATGGGGAAAGAGGAATTCAGCACTAATCACTCTAGTCTGACCGAGGGACCAACTCCAGTCAAAGAGAGGTGAGAGCGCCGAGAGGAGTGTTTCCTAAAAGGGGGAGTGAAATCCTAATGAGGATGTCCTATGGCCGGGATGTCCTCTAATGCAATAAATAATGAATATAATATCAAATCAAATCAAGAATATGAGGACCGATGGCCGAAAGGAATCCTGCTTGAATGGCATCGTCTGGTGTCGACGCTATTCAAGACAATAAACCCACAGTCAATAGTGCCTCGGGCAGCAAGGCAAAGAGGCTGAAAGGCGTCGGGTCTGGGCGATGTCTTTTAAATGGCGTCGTCTGAGCTCGACGTGATTCAAGGCTCATAAACAGTAAACATAAGAAATCAGTAGGGGCACTCCCCTCTCAAACCAACAAGGTATAACAGAGACCAATTATCATACGAAAAATAACTCAAACTGACAGTTCTATCATGCAAAGACCAAATATTCCAAATCTAGCAATCATACTTAGAAAACCACAATTTCTTAAGCAATCAGGGGAAAGCAAAATCTTGCCACTAGGGGTGTGCACGAGGTCCACGTGGGGAAAAAAACCAATAACCAAACAACCATGAACCGAGCCCGAGGGGCACAAAGGACGCACATGAGGGTGCTAAATGGTGCACACAAGAGTGCTCAACGGAAAAATAAGAGTAAAGTGAAAAAGAACGGCAAGACAAGTCCCACCGTAATCGCTAAAAAGCTGTAGTGCTCAAAAGTGTGTCATGTTATCATTGAAATCTAGTGTTAACATAAATAAACAATAGAATAGAGTATGTGATCGATAGAAATCGAGGGTTTCGAAGGAAGGTTGATAACTACTTACTTTGTCGATTTGGGAGAATTGAGGGTCTTTTTGTTTCCTCCTCTTCGGCCAGCTGAAGAAGAAGAGCCTCTTTTTACTTTACTCTTTTTTGGTTGATTTTCTTCTTTTCTCCAAGTCCTTCAAACCTTGCAAACAAGACAAGCAAAGAAAAGGAAAAGATGGTTAGATAATGGTAGTGTGTAATATTTATTCTAATAAACAAATCAAGTATGAAATTTAACTAGAAAACTCACTTGTTTTGATCTTTTTAAACCCCTAATCTTAGGAAAACAGAAAAATCTGTAGAGAGTATGTGAAGCATGGATGTGATGAGATGATATGAAATTAATGAAAACAGTAAGAAATCTATGAGAAAAATAATGATTAAAACTATAGAAAAACTATGAAAACTAGGAAGAAGAAGTGAAGGGGAAGAAGGTGGTTGGCCCCTCCATAGCCCTTGGTCTTCAATGCTTCAATGGAAGAAGGAAGAAGATGGATAAAGCCCTCCATGTCTTGTCTACGTTCTTCACAAGAGCAGCCTCCTTTCACCTTGATGGGAATTTCAAATCCTTCAATAGCCCCAACCTTTTTGAAGGCCAATGGGTACATAAATTTATAAGAAGTGATTTGAAGGCAATTTGGCCTTCAATGGCCTCTCCTACGGCCTCCGAATTACCGTGGATAGACTTCAAGAGTTAGAAGCCTTTCCAACCATGGAAACTAGATGATCTCGGCTGAAATATGTTACCATAAATCTTCTAAATCGCGTCGCCCATCACCGATGCCATTTGGCTAATTAGCGGGGCCAAAATAGAAAGAAAATCCGAAAGGAAGGCATAGAAAATTAGGAAACTGAAAACTTGTCGTTCATTAACGACGTTATTCAGATAATTAGGAAATTAACCCGAATTTAAATTGAAAATCCAGACGGATTAGGAAACCTAAATGACGTTGTCCATGGATGACGTCATTTTGTCAAATCTATTTGGATTTAGGAATTTAATTATGAATTGACTTCGGCTAGAAATCTAAATGGCATTAGCCACGGTCGACGTCAATCATCGAATTTTGAAAAATCAATAAAAATTAATTAATGATTAAAAATCTGACTATTTCGAGGTATTATAATTGTGACATGAAATTTACTCAGTGTGAAGTCAAATTTACCGTATATATAGAGACGTGCTCGGGTTACATGCATCTCTACATCCGGTGCTCGTGCGCTTTATACTCGAGTGGGGGTCGTCGTCTTCCTCATCCGTCTACGTCAAAAAGGGATGGCTTCCGCTGCAGGTATTCATACATCCATAACATGTGGTATCAAAGCCCGTGTCGATGATTTTGGGGCTCCGATTTACAGTGTTTTTCTTATTTCCATACTATTATGGATGAGAAAAACGCGGCATAGTTTCTTTTAATTTTATTATAATTTTCCTAGTTCACCGGACGGTGAAGATATTGCTGCAAAACTCGGCGAACTGTGCGATTTCTTCCCCTCAGGGCCCGGCGCACTGCGCCCAAGTGCAACGCCTGCGCAAGGCAGCCACCCAGCATTGGGCAGGTGCCCTGCGCGAGGCGCGCCTAGCGAGGGCATGCAACCTGCGTGGGCCCAGCGCCCTGCGCAGGACATGCCCAGCACGGGCTGCGCCTAGCGGGCACTTGCGCAGGCCGTAGGCTCCATCGCGCAGCCCACTGTAGACCCGTTTAATATATATATAAAGAAAAGGGGTTGTTGGGGGGCTGCTGACGGCCATCTCAGGTGAGGTCTCCTACCGACGGGGGGCGACGACGGCAGCGGCTCTTCACCTCCTAACGTTTCTCACCAAAATCTAACTGTTTTGGAGATAAAGGTGGGGTGGAGGTTGAAGATGAGCCATAAAAGACCATAAAGCCCCCATGTTAAATTTTGATATTTAAATCATAGATTTAAACTTGAGATCCAATAAGGACATAATGGATCCAATTTATTGGGTCTCTTTGGGTTTTATGTTAGATTTGAATTAGATTCCGTATAACGGATCTTTGTTAATGAGTTTCGGCTAGATTTTTGGGTATTAGATCCATTTGGATCTTATTTAAGACCCAAATCTGTATCCGTTTAAGTATTTCATAACGGATTCTAGTTAACGGGTTTCATATTCATATTTTGCGTACTAGATCTGTTTGGATCTTATTTAAGACCCGAATCCGTATCCGTTTTAGTATCTAAGCCGGTTCCGTTAATCTAACCCGATTTGAATCTGTTAATCCATTAAGATCCTAATCCGTATCCGTTTATATCTATTAATATTATATGTATCCTTTAAGATTTAAAAACTGTTTAATTTTAATTCATTAATTTATCCTTATCCTTTAAAGTTTACTAATGGTAACCTGCATGGTCCATTAAGTTATGGATCTTAGGCCCATTTTTCTGGGTCTATTTTGGGCCCATTAGTGGTCTTTAAAGTGTACAAGGTCATTTTTTAAATAATTTGGATGCATAAACAATTACAGTGGATATGTTTGCAATTCTATTTTATTTCTACAAATAGAAAGGGATTAGTTTGCGATTATGGTTTACTTCTGCAAACATAAAGGGATAAGTTTGTAATCTTGTTTAATTTATGTAAATATAAAATGATATTTATTTAACAGCATGCTAAAAACTTGTGTTTACCCCTTTTAATTTACTTTCGAGCATGATTAAAATTTATTTATGGACAAATAATTGTTGTAGTAAATTTAGAAGATATTTTTGTCATAATTTGACCTCCTTACAGTTTTTATCTATGCAAAGATATCTCCATTTCAGATTGCAATAATTATTATGTTTATGTTCTTTTGCTCATATTAAGTGTTAATTTTATGCTATTATGTAATCTAATGGCAAATTTTGGATTTCTAAATGGTTAAATAGACCACCAAAGTGGCTCTAATCATGAGGAATGATAAAATTTAACCATATTAAGTTTTAAATAGTGTCATTAATGAGCATTTTGATTATTTGTTATCATTTTAATTAAGGGGAAGATGTTTTAGAATTTAAAGTGTGTAAGTTTATCACCAAAGTGACCTTATGCATAGAGAATAATAAAATATTTTCACTAAGAAATCAAAATGAGATCAAATTTTTGTGTTCTTGACTTGATTGTAGATTTCAACTACCAAAGGAGTGTTTATTTTCATGTCATGAGCAGGATAGAAGAAAATTTATATGCATGCGACTCTTGAGAGTTCTATGTCCAAAGGTACTCCCTCTTAACATCAAAGTGTATATAAGTTTTAGTTCTATCACTTAAGTTAATTTATTGCTCAGGGAGTTTGTCCATTAGCATATTATAATTTTCTCCCATAGGAGAGGTTATAATGATGCAACCGAACGACTTGTTAAAGTAGTTCATTTCAGTTGCTGAATTACTTTGTAATTTAATATATTGCCTCATACCTTGCAATATTTGTTCCATTATATTATATGTGAGTATGTGTTTGTTTATTTTAGTTGATTCTCCTTTGTTTGCACTGTTTACTGCCAATGTGTCTTATCTGAATGGCACTAATTTCAGTGAATGGAAACAAATGGTATTATTTGCTTTGGGTTGCATAGACTTAGACTTGGCTTTACGTCAAGATATATCAGCTCCACTTACTCTAGAAAGCTCAATGGAACAGCAGACTCATCTTGAGAAATGGGAAAAGTCCAATCGTCTCTACTTTATGTTCCTTCAGGGACATGTTGGACAGAACATTAAGGGTTCTATCTTAGAACAAACTACTGCCAGTGGATTTCTTAACACCATTGAGGAACAATTCATAATTTTTGATAAAGCCTAAGTCAGTGCTTTAATGGCTAAATTGTCCTCAATGAATATGCTAGTTACAGTGTTCGAGAGCATATAATGATAATGAGAGATATTTCTCTTCAATTGAATGACATAGAAGTTACCATTTCAGACACTTTCCTAATCCATTTCATTCTTAACTCTCTGCCTAGTGAATATAAGGCATTCAAGATCTCCTATAACACACATCAGGCTAAATGGTCTGTCAATAAATTGATGATTATATGTGTCCAGGAGGAAGAGAGATTGAGAGGAGAGAGGAATCATGCTGTTTTGTTTATCTCTTATAAAGTTAAAGATGGATCAGGAAAGAAGAAGGGTGTCTAGAAAAAGGACAAGAAGAAGAACAAGTCAAAAGGTAAAAATGACAAATACTTCTTTTGCAAATTACGTGGACACTTTAAGAAAGATTGTGTGAAAAGGAAGGCATAGTTTTAAAACAAAGGTAATCTCTCATCTTACGTTTGCTATAAGTCTCATTTAGTGAATGTTCCTAAAGATACACGGTGGATTGACTCAAGTTCTACTGTACATGTTGTCACTTCTATACAGGGATTCCTTACTCAAAGACCTCCAAATGAGGGTGAACAGAGAATTTTTTCAGGAAATAAGACCCGTTCACAAGTCAAGGCCATAGGAACTTATAAGATTTTTATATAATCAAAATTTGTTCTAGATTTAGAAGACACTATTTATGTACCATCTTTTTAGTAGAAATTTGGTTTCAGTATCAAAGCTTCATTCAAAAGGTTTTCGAGTTAATTTTGGAAACTCTTCAGTTGAATTAATTAAAGACTCTATTGTTATTGGGACTGATTCTCTATCTGATGGTTTATATAAATTGTATCTTAGCAATGTGAATCAACAATCTCCTAATAGCTTGTATACTTCAGTTCTTATTGGCAACCAGCGTGATAGAGTTAATGAAAATTCATTTATGTTATAGCATAGGAGATTAGGGCATATCTCCATTAAAAGGCTTAAAAAGTTAGTAGGAGAAGGAGTGCTTCACACTCTGGATTTCACTTACTTTGAGACATGTGTTGATTGTATTAAAGGAATGCAAATACACATGCCTAATAAGGATGCCACTAGAAGTTCTGAAATTCTAGAAATAATTCACACTGATATATGTGGTTTGTTTTTACCCTGTCTGACTGGTGAGAGGTAATTTGTCACTTTTATAAATGACTATTCTAGGTTCATGTATCTCCATTTACTTCTTAAAAAGGCATATGTTTTCAATGTCTTTAAGGATTTTAAGAAGGAAGTAGAGAAACAATCTTGAAAAGTAATCAAGATAGTTAGATCTGATAGAGGTGGTGAATACTCTGGTAGGTATACATAGATGAGATAATGAACTAGACCATTAGCTAGATTCTTTAAAGAGGAGGGTATTGCACCTCAGTACGCTACTCTTGATAGCCTATATCAGAATGGGGTTGTATAAAGAAGGAATCGCACGCTTAGTGAAATGGTCAGGACAATGTTAAGTCATTCTACCCTTCCTTTATCCTTGTGGGGTGAGGCCGTTAAGACAGCTGCATACATTGTGAACAAGGTCATACGAAGGATGCACCTAAGACTCCTTATGAGTTATGGTGTGGTAGTAAACTTTCTGTGAGCTATATGCGCATATGGGGTGTTCAGCTGGGGCTAGACCATACAATCCACAGAATAAAGCTTTTGATTTCAGAACAACCAGTGGGTTCTTCATTGGTTATCCAGAGAGATTAGAAGGATATAGATTTTATTGTTCATCACATGTTCCCATCATTATAGCGACATATAAGGCGAGGTTTCTTGAAGACGACAGAGTTAGTGGGAATGGACCTTATCGAGAAATTTCTTTTGAGGAGTTACAGGATCATGATAAAACACCTGTAACAACTGACAACATTGTTCCCATATTCATTCCTCAGAATGATATTTTGGGGGAGCAAGTAGTTGCAATTGATCCACCCCAAGTTGCTCCAGAGCCAAAGGATGTCGTAGTAGTTGACCAGCCATCTCCGCAGATGGATCAGAGGCCAACATTGCATCGATCTAAAAGAGTCAGGAGACCTGTTATATCTAATGAGTTCATAGTGTACCTATAGGAGGGCAATGTAGACATGGGTGACATTGATGAGCTAGTGACATTTTCACAAGCCATGAAGAGTGAAAAATCTATCTACTGGTTTAAAGTCATGAAGGAAAAGCTTGACATAGTGGCTAAAAACCAAGTATGGGATCTCATTGACTTACCAAAGGGGTCCAAACTTGTTGGATGTAAATAGATATTCAAAACTAAAGTGAACTATAAAGGCAAAGTTGAGTGATAAGGCCAGATTGGTGGCTAAGGTTTTCACTCAAAGGGAAAACATTGACTATGATGAGACATTCTCTCCAGTTTCCAAGAAACTCTTATTCAGAATAATCATGGCCTTGGTAGCTCATTATTATTTAGAGTTACACCAAATGAATATGAAAATGGTTCCTCAATAAGGACCAAGATGAAGAAGTGCGCATGGAGCAGCCTCAAGAGTTTCGTGTTAAAGGAAAAAAACACTTAGTGTGCAAATTAAAGAAATCCATTTATGGACTTAAGTAAGCCTCCCACCAATAATTCATAAAGTTTAATGAAATCATATTGTCCTTTGAGTTTAAAAAAAATATTATTGATTAATATTTGTACCTAAAAATCAGTGGAAGTAAATTCATCACCTT
Source organism: Zantedeschia hybrid cultivar (assembly GCA_030544215.1). Taxonomy (NCBI): domain Eukaryota; kingdom Viridiplantae; phylum Streptophyta; class Magnoliopsida; order Alismatales; family Araceae; genus Zantedeschia; species Zantedeschia hybrid cultivar. The sequence continues at coordinate 2,760,057 of JARZZO010000013.1, read as the reverse complement.
GTTTTTTGTATGTAGATGACATTTTGCTTGTTAGTAGTGATCTTGGTTTATTGTACGAAACGAAGGCTTTTCTTTCTAAGAATATTTACATGAAAGATATGGATTATGCCTACTATATTTTGGGCATTGAGATCACTAGAGATAGACCCTCAGGCACTCTTGGTCTTTCTCAAAAAGCTTACACCTCAAAAGTCTTGGAAAGGTTCAACATGCAATCCTGCTCACCCGATAAAGTACCTATTGTAAAAGATGATAAATTTAGTGAATTGTAGTGTCCCAGAAATGACTTAGAAAAGAAGCAAATGGAACCTATCCCATATGTTTCAGCCGTTAGGTGCTTGATATACCTTCAGACTTGTACACGTCCAGATATTACTTTTGCCATGAGTATGCTCAGCAGGTCCCAAAGTAACCTGGGCATGGATCATTAGAAAGCTTCCAAGAAAGTTATGTGTTATCTCAAAGGCACGATAGATTACACGCTCACATATAGGAGGTCAAATCAGTTGGAGGTCATTGCATATTCTAATGCTGATCTTGGCGGCTGTCTTGTTTCGCGGAAGTCTACGACAGCCTACATCTTCCTTTTGGCAAGTGGAGCTATCATCTGGTGCAATGAGAAGCAGAGTATTACAGTGGTTTCTACTATGACAGTTGAGTTTATTGCTTGTTTTGAGGTTAGTGCACAGGCCATTCAGTTGCAGAATTTGTTCACATGTCTATCATTTGTTGATTTCATCTCTAGACCTATCAAGACTTACTGTGAAAATTCTGTTGCGATCTTCTTCTCTAAGAATAATAAGGCGTCCAAGAGAGGTAGAGCCTGCATATCAAGTATTTTACTCTTAGGGACAGAGTGAAGAATCATGAGGTGTCTATAGAACATATTGAAACAGATCTTATAGTTGCTGACTCACTCACGAACGGATTATCTGCTAGTACTTTTTGTAGTCATGTGATTTAGATGCGTCTTGTCAGTTTTCTCGATATGCTGTGGCATTTTCAATGTGACACATACAGTTATTTGTGATCATATTTATATCATAATTCTTCTATTATTTTTTGCCTATTCCATTTATTGTATATACATATTGGTTGTGGATTATAGATGGTAGATAGTATGCTTAAATGGTGACCAACATATAGGCATTAGGTTTGAATTTATCTGCAGTTCCATATTTGGTGTTCAATTATAGTAAGTTGGTGGCATTGTGATACATAGAAGGAGGTATGTAAGTGAATACATTTCACACCATGACCTCTGTCATTTGATTTACTATTCTTAAATTATTTAGATTCCGTTAATTAGAATGGTGTGTAGTTTTGTTTTTTATCATGTGCGCACATACCGAATTTATTTCTTCAAGTGTATACCCATGACATCAAATCTTTAAGAGTCTTTTAAAATTATATATGTTTATATTATACGTATGTTTTAAAGGAAGATTTGACATGCTTGTGACAAGTTAGACCAAGTAGGAGAATGTTAGATTTTTCACATAAAATTGTAGTTCACTTATAGTAATTGGGCCACATTAACACGCCATAAGGTCGAGTTAATGGAATACGGTTAATTGAGTTTAATCCATTAGGTGTTCATTGGGATCCTTTAATGAGTGGAATACATTTTAGTTTAAATGATACTAGTTCCACCTCTCTATATAAGAAGCTTATGACTCCCAATAAGATTATACGCATCAAGTAAGATAAATAAAGAAAAACAAATAGAGACGTGCTCTGATTACACTTACACGCATCTCTATCTCGTGCGTTTTATGCTCTAAGTGAGGGTCATCGTCTTCCTCCGCGGTCTACGTCAAAAAGCGAATGACGTATTCCTATGTCCTTGACACTTTTTACAAAATAAAATAAAATCACAGATGTCGAACGAGAGAGTGAATAATTCTCCCCACTAAGGAGATGGAATTGTATACTTTCAAATGATTGAAACAATTGAATACTACTTCTTATTCTTGCTATGGTTGGCAATGTCCGGCGAGGTGATTCTTTAACATGTACATCATGCTCACGCGATAGTGACGAGCAAGGGGCTGCTTACCACCGGGGACTGTGTGGTACATATCCACTTGAGGTTTCCTTGGACGGCGTCTCCGGGCTGTATTGATGAGCTGGCCGCAAGGGAGAAGATCACGTCGAAGCTCTTCGTCTCACCCATGGCCTCGAAAGAGAGGGTGTTGGGTGAAACGCTCACCTTGATGCCGTTCTCATCCGTGGGGAACGACAACTCGGCTGTGTAGCTCGTGGGCTGCGACCGGACACTGGTGACCGTCCGGCTGATGACCTTCCTTCTCACTGCGTCGCTGATAGTCGTCGAGATCGACGGGTAGTTCAACTGCTCCGGCTCTATCTTCCCGAACTCGTCGCACTTCACATCCATGGCTGCGGTCTGGAGCACTTCCATGTCCGTGTACCCGAGGCCGCAGAGGTACTTGACGTAGTCCTCGAACTGGAGATCGAAGACGAGGCCCGGATCCATGGCCCGGGGGGGGTTTACATGTCCGGCGCCCGTGGCGAACAAGCCTGCGGGTCCGTCCGTCTCGTCCGTGATGTCGCCGCCCTCCCTGTTGGTCGTGTCGGCCGTGGTCATGATCGCCGACCGCACCATGGCGGGCGTCCACTCGTCCCCAGTCTCTCGAAGCTGGAACAGCTTAACGATTGCAGCTATTCCGGAGAGGTGTGGCGTCGCCATAGACGTCCCAGACTTGAGGACGAAGCCGGAGGTGGTGCTGACGTTGGCCGCGAGGACGTTCACCCCCGGCCCGAGGATGTCCGGCTTCAGGATGCCGCCGTTGATAAGACTCGGCCCCCTCGGGGAGAAGTATGGCACTGCAGGAGAAGAGGCCTCGCCCGTGACCGTGCCAACGGGGACAAACTCTACCCGTGGGGGGCAGGGTCGCCTTGTCGTGTTGACATACTCTATCAGTCGCAGCGAGTTGGCGGAGTTGACGGCCACGACGGGGATGGCAGCGTCGGGGACGTCTATGATGATAGAGCCCATCACGGGTTTGTTCATGACAACCATGGCGACGCCTCCCGCTTCCAGGACGACCTTGGCTTTCTTCTTTGGATTGGTGCCTCCCTGCAGGTAGCACATGACCACCTTGCCGTTCACGTCGAAGCCATTCAGATTGATGCAGCCATCGGCATCCCAGTCCCCGTTTACGCCGGGGTACACAAGCCCCGCGCGCAAACCGGGCTCCTCACTATACAGGGACTCACCGGGAATCTCATCCCCGTTACCGAGCCGCAGGTTTACGCGCAGGGCTCGGTCCATCGTGCTAGCCCCTACGGTCATGATCCAGGGTGCGTCGTTGCAGATGGTGCTCGGGCTCGGGCCATAGTTGCACGCCGCGCAGCTGACCACGATCCCCTGCCGCACCGCCGCCAGCGCGCCGACCGCGATGGCGCTGCTGTAGAAAGGTGGCGGCGACTGTCCCACGGGGGCCTTAGTGCCAAGGGACATGGAGATGACGTGCGCACCGTCGTGGATGGCTTGCTCTATAGACCACAATATTTGCCAGTGAGTGTCCGCCCTGTAGGCTGCTAGGTAGGCCCCCGGTGCGGCGCCGGCTGCCGTGCCCGCAGCGTAGCCCCGGATGCTGGCTCCAGCGACCTCAAGCCCGGCGATGGTTCGCGTCCCGCCACACGTCCGGCCGCAGGCCGAGGAAATCCGGGCTGTAGGTGGTCTGTGGGATGACCTTCTCGTCGGGTCGTGCGTAGACGAAACCCTCCTTGGCCTCCATGGCCCGGACTTCCTTGGCAGTGAGCCGCGCCGCGAACCCGCTCATGACCACCTTGTATGAGATGACCATGCGGGGCTCGCCAGAGTCGAGGGTCGGCGAGGGCAAGAAGGACTTGTGCCATTCCTCAACTTCTTCTGGGCTGGCTGAGAGCATGTGCTCCGGCTTCCGGACGTGGACTATGTAGATGCGTGGGCTCTCTGCTTCAGGCTCGACCATGTGGCCATCTCCAACTAGTGATAGTTGGGCGGAGTTCAGTGGAAGGGAAGCCAAAAACAAGGACAACAAGAAGATCTGTGGAAGCATATTGTGTACATATGCAGGTACTCTCTTCCTTGAGGTATCGAAGCCCTGCAGCAATTATGTTGCTGCGTTATCCTACTGTGAGCTTTTATAGGCGCCAATGTACTCGTCGTTGAGACGCAGCACGAGGAGATCTGTGACGATGCTTCACCATTTTCATCTTTTTTTTTTCTCCTGCTCATATTGTTTCACGTTTTCTGTGTATAGAATGGTACTGATGCAATCATCTCAGCATCTCGATCACCAAATAATGATTGACGCCTATATACTTGGTGCATGTTAGTGCATACTTTTGATGTGCACTAAATTTTTTTATTTTTCATTTTTTAAAAATTATATTATAAGATTGAAATCAAGTTTGACGTACACGTCGGTACAAAATATACCTTATTTCTACATCTAAAAATAGTTAAAATTGATCCGCAGATTAAAAACCTATTAAAATAATATTTTATTTTTAAATCATTTTTAGACGTCGAAATATGATATGCCTTACACGGACTTAGGTCAACTTGATTCAGGCCTAAAAATGTAAATTTTAAAAATTAAAAAAGTTAATATATACAAAAAAATATCTACTAACATCTAGTGTACATCAAGAATTACTCATATATTTTCATTAATTTTGAGCCGGTATGATTTGATGGCTGCCACTCCATCATGTCCACCAAATAGTACTCTTAGGAGGAATTTACTGACATATTTGAATTCAAATTCTTGCTTATAGTTGATGAAATTAACCTATCATGACTTATTAATTAGGATCAGGTAAGCCTGAAAGGTATATGTTATGGCGTTTAAATAAAATGTTTTCTATTTCTATGGATCTTATAATCTTCTAATATTCTATATTAGCCCTGCGATTCATATTTATTTTAAATTTATCACAAATTTTAAATATTTCTTAAAAATAGCAATAGTAAAATCATTATTCATAGAACATTCCTCTTATTTAAATATTTCTTAAAAATAGTAATAGTAAAATCAAATATTCGTAGAACTTTCCTTTTATGTACAATATTTATACTAGAATATATTAAAAATATTCCATGAATTTTCTTTTAATTTGACGGTTGCTAATCGAGAGGCCCTCGAGTGGGCCGGTTGAAAGATTGTGATGGTTTAAAGTAAATATACAAATTATAAGAAGTAATACAGAATATTGTAAGACTATAAGGACCCGAAAATTCAAAAAAACCCTTAAATAAATTGCTTTCGACTATGAGCTAGAACCGTATGATAATCCTGCACAACGTTATGTATGGTTGTTTTAGTACTGAAAGAGGCATATGTTTCTTAATATTAATTTATTTTGTCTGCAATATCAATATCGATCCCGGTATTCCAAGCACGCGTTAATTAATTTATTAGTTATGTTGTATTATAAAGAGATAATTAATATTAAAACAAGTTAGGCACGTACCCCAGCACGCAATGGATGTAAAATTTCCAGCTAACGACGCCGACCCACCTATAATGTAGGAATCTACATTCATAAATGAGTGCAAACGATGAAAGGATTACGGAAATTTTTTGCACAAAAAAATATACTTTATCTAATTCCACATTTAAATTGACTTTTGATCATAGGAATGATAAAGGATATGAGCTCGTTTTTTGCATGATAATTGATGTAGCCGAAGCTATCACGACCGGATTCCGAAGAGAGGGATCCGGTGCTGGGCGGGATCGGTGTTGAGGGGGTCCGACGGGGATCCGGAAGACGGAGGACGCAGAGGCGGCGGAGCCGAAGATCCGGAGGCTGGCTCGCTCCGGGAAGTAGGGGGCCGAGGCTCCTTCGGCGGACGAAGGGGCGGCACGAATGAATCTCCCTCCGACTGATCTGTCGACGGGCGACGAAGCCGAAGCCGAAAGTTCGAGGCCGAAAGTGACTCGGACTTGGCTTGCTCTTGGATAGTGAGCCCAAAGCCCCTTCGGCGGACGGAGGGGCAGCGTGAGACCGAGTCTCCTGTCTTGGGGCAGCCGGCGTACGGCGTCGAGACTAGGGAGAGGAGTCCGTGGTCGGCGGCCGATACCGACTCGGGAAGGTCGGCGAAGATTCGAACCGAGCTCCTGCAGGAGGGAAAGAAGAAGAAAAACCAATCAGCAGGAGTCCCGGGCTTCAGCCCTGGGGAACCCCCTCCGACGGTCAAGTTAGCTCCTGAAGAAGATTCGATTCAGAAGGCAAAGAGAGTAGCTTTAATGCTTTTCGGACCGTAGTCTTTTAAGGGTCTCGGAGGCTTGAGGAAGCTTCGATCCCATACCTTTGGCAATAAATAGCGGTGTATTTATAGCAAAGGATAGCGGATGGTTAACGATGGCAGCCGATATAGGACTAAACGAGGGCTTACTGATAAACCGCCATAGTGCCTGATCCGCCACCGGAGTGGGCCGGATTCGGCTACCAGGCCGAAGGGGGTTGGGCCGCTGATGGGCCGAAGCCTATTGGGCCTTGGGCTGCCGCGCTGCTCCCGGGCCGTAGGCTGGTGGGCCGCTGACGGGCTGAAGCCTGTTGGGCCGGGAGCGACGGTGCCGCTTATGGGCCGAAGGCTGCTGGGCTGCTGATGGGCCGGAGGCTCCCGGAGGGCCTGGTACTGCTGCTGTTGGGCTGAAAGGGGTTTGGGCTTGCTTCAATGGGCCGAATCGGATTCTGCCTCATCACATAGCCCCCCACTCTTGTCTTCCTCAGTTCTGAGATGGCGAGAGTATAGCCCGAAGCTGTCAGAAGAATAGCGTAACATGTGTCTTACCCGAAGCTCTGTTCTTTTTTCACTGGGAAGAGGGTGCCCTCGTCAGCCGAGGGCTACGCGGTTGCTTCGTCTTCGCTCGGAGTTGCAACGAAGGCTCGAAGCTCAGAAGCCGAAGGGCCGAGCCCTCTGACTCGTGTCAGGCTTCATTAAATGGACGGGATGGGCGTCGCCTCGCGAGGAAGCACGGGACACGCGTCGCGCATCCAGCCGCTCCGTCGAAAACACAAAAGGATCTTGACAGCTCGCGGGTCGCGGATCGCCTCGGTTCTCTGCCCGAGGTTCCACTCGGATTGCCACCGCTCCCTTCGTCGCACGCGGATCGGGACACGTGGCGGGCATCCGAGTCACTAGCCGAAGGGTCGGAGCGCTTTCGGCCGTTGATCGCTCTGCTTCAAGTCCCGGAGCCGGCCCATCATCATTGTCCGAAGGACGGTGCACGTGGCGGGCATCCGAGAGGAGCGAGGGGACGAGCGGGATGATCTCGGCCGTTGGCTTCGGCGGGAGGCGCTTCGAATGGTCTTATAAATACAAGCCCTCAGCAGGGCACTGTTCTTCTTCCTGCTGCTGCGCTTGCGTTTCCCCTGCGATCACCCGAGCTCTTCTTCCTTCTCCAGCGAAAGGCTAGCTCCCTGAAGGCTTCGTCCGAGCTCGCCGGCCACCGTGGGAGGATCTCCGTTCCTCAGAGCGCATCGCTGGTGGAGCTGGGAGGCTTGAGGCAGCATTCGGTTCAGGAGAGACTCCCTCCCCCTTCCTGCGAGTAAGTCTTGGCCTTCTTCCTCCCCTTCGCGGCCTTATGGTCCGGAGTCCTTACAACGAGATTACTCCTTCGGACGAGGAGTATACTCCTTCCCACTCTCCAAAATCTTCTCTGTCAGATCCCCTCACCTCGGACTCTCTTGCTTCCGTGATGTCTGAAGAGCCTGAAAACTCTGGGACTGAGGGGTCCGAGACTTCCGGGGCCGAGGTCTCCGGGGCCGAGGTTTCCGGGGCCGAGGCTTCCGGGGCCGAGGCTACCTAGGAGGTCCGGGACCCAGGCCAGGCTTCCACCTCGGAACGCCGTCGTCCGGACATAGCTTCGGAAGCATCCTGCGCCCTTTCGGACATAGAGGTGAGGAACCTAGTTTCTTACTTTCAACTTCCTTCCTGGACGACCCCCCATCGTCCTGATTCCGCCACCAGGGCCAACACTGTCCGCCCGGGCTCCTTCTCTATTTATGTTGATAGCTTCGAGGCGGGCTTCCGTCTTCCTCTTCCCACCTTCGTCATTAACCTCCTTAGCTTCTACGGGCTGGTCCCGTCTCAGCTCTTTCCCAATTCTTGGCGCACTGTATACGATTTTTTGAGCGTCTTCGCTCGTATAAAGATCAACCCTTCCATCAATGTCTTCCGCTATCTCTTCAAAATCCAAAGGCAGGGGAAGTCCGAGTGGTACTGCTTCGTCCCTCGGGTCGGCCGAAGCATATTCTCCGGGAAGCCCTCGTCCATCCACGGCTGGAAGAGGAAGTTCATCTTCATCTCCCTGCCGGAGAACGAGAAGGGCGTGTGGCCCTTTCCCACCGAATGGGCGCCGCTGGCTGCAGGCCTCTCGGACCCCCGTGCAGAGCACTCTCGTGGGCCATGTTCAGGTCATGGCCCCGTACGACATCTAGGGGCTCCTTAGCGCGTCGGAGAGGCTGGTGAACGCCGGGGTCTGGCCGGATCCTCAGTCCGATCCGGTGCGGGCCTTTCCTTACCTTCCTCCCGGGAAGACTCCGCAGGGCCGCGAAGGAAGGGTTGCCGCTCCTCCGGCCGAAGCTCCTCCGGCTGGGGATGCTGATGAAGTTTCGGCCGAGGGTAAGTCGGCTTTGAATTTGCACTTGATCACCGTTTTGTTTCTAACATACTCTCCTTGCTTGCAGCAATGACCGACCTTGATGCCCTCCTCGCCCTGATATCCGACCAGCGCGGTCCAGGCCGGGCACCGGCCTCGCAAGCGGCAGGCAGGTCCAGCCGAGGCGCTGGAGTTCTGAGGACCCGAGGCGGGGTCCCAAGGACTGCGGCCTCCGCCGAGGGCCGCGCTGCCGCTGCTGCTCTCGAGAGGGAGCAGAAGACGAAGTTCGCCGCTCGAAGGGGCGGCCGAGCGTCGAAGCGCCCCCGGGTAGAGGAGGCCGAAGAGGCGGAGGTGGCTCCGCTGATCAGGAGGAGCGCCGTGGCCCGAAGGGCCGCAAGGCTGGCGTCTCCCGAGGCGCCGAGGGGCGACTCCCCTCCGGCCGTATCGGCAGGGGCCGATGACGGAGGCGTTGGGTCGCAGGCACCCCGGGCGCAACGCGAATGGTGGCACCCCGAGCCGGGGGTGTATAAGGATGAGAGCATGGAGGACTCGTAGACGTGCCTCCGTCTGCTCAGCAGCCTCACTCTCCCTTCAGCTTTCGAAGAGCTGAAGGAGCACTCCGTCACCGACCTGGCGGCGATGAGTGCCCGACTGGCGGTCCAGGTAAGAAGCCTGAATGTGCTTCGGCTTAGCTTTCCTTAGCTGTCTTGATTTTCTCTGATCCTTATCTGCTTTCGGTCCGCAGGCTGCGGTGACGGGTAGTGTCCTGATGCACCATCAGGAGCTGCTCCGACTCAATCTCCTGGAGGCCGAGGAGGAGCCGGCCGGTTCGGGCGAGGGTACCTCGGCGGCGCCCCGTATCGAGCCCTTAGTCGATGGGCTCGTAACCGCGAGCGCCCGGGCGCGGGCACAGCTGGAGGAGAGGGCAGCAGAGGCCCGTGCTGCCGCCGAGGCCAAGGAAAAGGCCGAGCGGGAGAAGGAGAAGTCCGAGAGCGAGCTTGCTGCGGCTCAGTCCGAGATCCGGGCCCTCAAGGCCCAGATCCAGGACAAGGAGTCCCGGCGGGCTTCGGAGAAGCGCCGCCACGCCGAGGAGGTGTCGGCTCTGAAGCAGGAGCTGGAAGAGGTGGTGGACTCGGCCGTAGCCGATTACAAAGCCGGCCGTGACTACGCCCAAGAGATCCTCCGAGCCCAGCTGCTAGCGTCTTCTTCGGTCTTCGACCTCGGACTGGCTATCGCCCAGAGGGCCTGCCCGAGCGTCGATTTGACCGGAGTCGCCATGCCGATGGGCGCGGAAGCCAGGGAGCTCCTATCCTGGTGGAAGGATCTTATGGCCGAGAGGGCCTCGCCTCCAGTCCCTGAAGATGAAGCCGTGACCGCTGAGGAGGCCCCCGCCGAGGCTGCCGCTTCTGAAGCGGTGCAGATCGTTGACTCTCCCTCTTCCTCTCCCGGCCAAGACGCAGTTGAAGCGGAGGAGGAAGGGGTCGTCGAGGGCTGATACGAGGGTCCCCCCGCCGGTTTTTGCTTTTCCACTTGTGTAAGCCTTCGGCCAGGCATATGGCCGAGTTTGTACTTCCTCTTGCTTGTGAATATAAGGAATGTTTTTGGCTTTACCTTGTTGTTTTCTGCATGACTTGAGTGGATCTGGCCTTTCTGAAATCCGAGATCCTTCTGTCGTTCGCTATAGTTTGCGAAGTCGAGACCCGATGTAGGTTCGGATAGGGCGTTGATAGGATTTCGCCAGCAGATACGGCTGCTTTAGATGCGGTTCGTGCGGCCGAAGCTGCTCCCGCCTCGTCTTATGCAGACTTAGAGAATAACCTGCCGCGTCCTGATCCGGATTACATGGCTGAAGCCATTCGTCGGATCGAAGGACTTGCGGACTTTGAGAGAACCATGCCGCTCCCGGTACGGTTTGCATGGCCGAAGCCACTCCCGATACTGTTTACACGGACTTAGAGAAAACCATGCCGCGTCTTGATCCGGATTACATGGCCGAAGCCATTCGTCGGATCGAAGGACTTGCGGACTCTAAGAGAACCATGCCGCTCCCGGTACGGTTTGCATGGCCGAAGCCACTCCCGATACGGTTTACACGGACTTAGAGAAAATAATGCCGCGTCCTGATCCGGATTACATGGCCGAAGCCATTCGTCGGATCGAAGGACTCTCGGACTTTAAGAGAACCATGCCACTCCCGGTACGGTTTGCATGGCCGAAGCCACTCCCGATACGGTTTACACGGACTTAGAGAAAACCATACCGCGTCCTGATCCGGATTACATGGCCGAAGCCATTCGTCGGATCGAAGGACTCTCGGACTTTATGAGAACCATGCCGCTCCCGGTACGGTTTGATTGGCCGAAGCCACTCCCGATACGGTTTACACGGACTTAGAGAAAATAATGCCGCGTCCTGATCCGGATTACATGGCCGAAGCCATTCGTCAGATCGAAGGACTCTCGGACTTTAAGAGAACCATGTCGCTCCCGGTACGGTTTGCATGGCCGAAGCCACTCCCGATACGGTTTACACGGACTTAGAGAAAACCATGCCGCGTCCTGATCCGGATTACATGGCCGAAGCCATTCGTCGGATCGAAGGACTTGCGGACTCTAAGAGAACCATGCCGCTCCCAGTACGGTTTGCATGGCCGAAGCCACTCCCGATACGGTTTACACGGACTTAGAGAAAACCATGTCGCGTCCTGATCCGGATTACATGGCCGAAGCCATTCGTCGGATCGAAGGACTTGCAGACTTTAAGAGAATCATGCCGCTCCCGGTACGGTTTGCATGGCCGAAGCCACTCCCGATACGGTTTACACGGACTTAGAGAAAACCATGCCGCGTCCTGATCCGGATTACATGGCCGAGTGCCATTCATCGGATCGAAGGACTTGCGGACTTTAAGAGAACCATGCCGCTCCCGGTACGGTTTGCATGGCCGAAGCCACTCCCGATACGGTTTACACGGACTTATAGAAAATTCCATGCCGCGTCCTGATCCGGATTACACGGCCGAGTGCCATTCGTCGGATCAAAGGACCCGCGGACTTTGAGAATACCATGCCGCTCCCGGTACGGTTTGCATGGCCGAAGCCACTCCCGATACGGGTTACACGGACTTAGAGAAAACCATGCCGCGTCCTGATCCGGATTACATGGCCGAAGCCATTCGTCGGATCGAAGGACTTGCGGACTTTAAGAGAATCATGCCGCTCCCGGTACGGTTTGCATGGCCGAAGCCACTCCCGATACGGTTTACACGGACTTAGAGAAAACCATGCCGCGTCCTGATCCGGATTACATGGCCGAGTGCCATTCGTCGGATCGAAGGACTTGCGGACTTTAAGAGAACCATGCCGCTCCCGGTACAGTTTGCATGGCCGAAGCCACTCCCGATACGGTTTACACGGACTTAGAGAAAATTCCATGCCGCGTCCTGATCCGGATTACACGGCCGAGTGCCATTCGTCGGATCAAAGGACCCGCGGACTTTGAGAATACCATGCCGCTCCCGGTACGGTTTGCATGGCCGAAGCCACTCCCGATACGGTTTACACGGACTTAGAGAAAACCATGCCGCATCCTGATCCGGATTATATGGCCGAATCCACTCCGAATCAGGTTGCCGCGGACTTTCGCTGAGAAATCCGTGTCGCTCTGATTCGGTACGCATGGCCGGAGCCACTCCGAATCAGGTTGGCGCGGACTTTCGCTGAGAAATCCGTGCCGCTCTGATTCGGTACGCATGGCCGGAGCCACTCCGAATCAGGTTGGCGCGGACTTTCGCTGAGAAATCCGTGCCGCTCTGATTCGGTACGCATGGCCGGAGCCACTCCGAATCAGGTTGCCGCGGACTTTTGCGAATTATTGCTGAGACACTTTTCAAAGAACAGACTTTCCTTATGTCTCCTGGATGAATTCCAGGTTAATTTACATGAAGTGCCGAAGGTACCCCGTATTTCAGACAAAGGGAAATGCGTGTCCGAAGGGGTCCCTAATCCGCGGGCCCCTCGGTTGCTTCCGTTTACAAGTCATTTTAATGGCGTAGCCTAAAAAAAAGGGATCTCTTCGGTTGTTGTCTCGTTGTTCCGAGGTTCTCCGGTCCTGCCTCTGTCGAGGCTATTCCTGCTGGTACAGCGGCAGCTGGCCTGCTCTGGCAAGGCGATCTATCTCCTCCCGAAGTTGCCGACATTCATCAGTCACGTGGCCGATCTCCTGATGGTATTCGCAATATTTTCTAGGGTCCCTTCGGCGAGGATCAGATTTTATGCGTTGAGGCCGCCGGAGCATATGTTTTACCTCCGTAAGCATTTGGGAAGGGGGAGCAGGTAGTGGTAGGTGCCGCGGCTGCGGACCCTGTTGCTTGCCTCGGTCCCGCTCTTTCCGATATCGCCTACGTGGAGGTTCCTGATTTACAAGTGGTGGGCGAGCTGTCCGAGGGGCAGGCAGTGCTGAAGGCTCGTCGTTCTCCGAAACGACCTCGTCGACGAAGACTTGCGAAGACGCTGGCCGAGGCTCCTCGTCCCGTACAGGACGAAAGAGAGGTGCCTGATGGGGGAGTTGGCTTAACATCCCCATGTACTGGGCCATGGCAGATACCATGTTTGCCAAAGAAGTGACAGTGGCAGTCAGTGTGGTCATTTGTCGCTGAAGTTCCTTTATCCGGTTGTCTTCAGCTGTGGACCCTGGCGTGACTAGCCATGCCGCGCTAAAGGGGGCGGATGGAATGCCTTCGGAGAGTGGTAACTGCGCCGAGGCCTCCTGTTCCTCTGTTTCGCTTTGACCGGATCGTCGGTTTATTTGTCGAGACATGACTTGTTTGTTTGTTTCCCACAGACGGCGCCACGTGATGTAGCCGAAGCTATCACGACCGGATTCCGAAGCCGGAATCCGAAGAGAGGGATCCGGTGCTGGGCCGGATCGGTGTTGAGGGGGCCCGACGGGGATCCAGAAGACGGAGGACGCAGAGGCGGCAGAGCCGAAGATCCGGAGGCTGGCTCGCTCCGGGAAGTAGGGGGCCGAGGCTCCTTCGGCGGACGAAGGGGCGGCACAAATGAATCTCCCTCCGACTGATCTGTCGACGGGCGACGAAGCCGAAGCCGAAAGTTCGAGGCCGAAAGTGACTCGGACTTGGCTTGCTCTTGGATAGTGAGCCCAAAGCCCCTTCGGCGGACGGAGGGGCAGCGCGAGACCGAGTCTCCTGTCTTGGGGCAGCCGGCGTACGGCGTCGAGACCAGGGAGAGGAGTCCGAGGTCGGCGGCCGATACCGACTCGGGAAGGTCGGCGAAGATTCGAACCGAGCTCCTGCAGGAGGGAAAGAAGAAGAAAAACCAGTCAGCAGGAGTCCCGGGCTTCAGCCCTGGGGAACCCCCTCCGACGGTCAAGTTAGCTCCTGAAGAAGATTCGATTCAGAAGGCAAAGAGAGTAGCTTTAATGCTTTTCGGACCGTAGTCCTTTAAGGGTCTCGGAGGCTTGAGGAAGCATCGATCCCATACCTTTGGCAATAAATAGCGGTGTATTTATAGCAAAGGATAGAGGATGGTTAACGGTGGCAGCCGATATAGGACTAAACGAGGGCTTACTGATAAACCGCCATAGTGCCTGATCCGCCACCGGAGTGGGCCGGATTCTGCTACCGGGCCGAAGGGGGTTGGGCCGCTGATGGGCCGAAGCCTGTTGGGCCTTGGGCTGCCGCGCTGCTCCCGGGCCGTAGGCTGGTGGGCCGCTGACGGGCTGAAGCCTGTTGGGCCGGGAGCGACGGTGCCGCTTATGGGCCGAAGGCTGCTGGGCCGCTGATGGGCCGGAGGCTCCCGGAGGGCCTGGTACTGCTGCTGTTGGGATGAAAGGGGTTTGGGCTTGCTTCAATGGGCCAAATCGGATTCTGCCTCATCAATAATTGTTGATCGATTCTGACATAATTAAATTATGTCGTAGACATAATAGGACATGATGGCATTTGACATATGTTAAAGTTTATTTACGTCTCAATCACACAAATTTAATCACATCATGATTCCATGAACCTGTGGCTAGTCTATTCACTTGAAATATATTAGCGTGTTCACTCATTTGTTCTTTTCTCAAGACCGAAGTCTTACAGATCCTGTTAACAGACGTATAACCGACTGGGTTACAAGGTTAACATGCTCTAACAAATAGCCATAGCAGTTGATACTTTTACCTACCTCCATTAATATACTCGTCACAAGGCAACTTCTAATTTTAAATGTATTTGGGGTAATGTACCCACCAATTATGTAATTAAACTTGATGGTCGAGGAGGAACGAGGACAATCCACCGGTGTTGCTAGAAGACAGATTGGAGATTTGATCCCTAGTCCATGTGCTTGCTATTGTTTAATATATAAATATTATATTAATTAACTGGTGACAAATTGTATGGCTAGAAAGATTGGAGATTTGATCTCTAGTTATTATGCTATCCATCACCACAATATCACATGTATGATGATGCGTGAATGTTTATACTTCGATTTAGAACCAAATGTAAGCTTAATAGATATGGTAAATATCCAATTATATCCAATATAATTAGGATAAGATCAAGATAAAAATAAATGAAGTCTCTCCTCTGTAAAAAAAATTAAGTAGAAATGAGAGACATTAAGAATGTACTGTGTTGTCCTCCTTTGTTAAAGTTTTAGATAGAAGTCAGATCGGATAAGTTTGTTGTGTTACCACAAGATTTGTCAGACTCTGAGGATAAGATAAAACTATGACATGATGATGTCTTGAACGTGGTAGAAGATGATATACATCTATTGTGTTACCACAAGGATTGCATCCAAATATGTGCTCACTAAGTATTGATGGTATATCTTAACTAGATTCTGATGATTTGTTGTGTTAGCACAAGGTCATTAGAATCTAGGGGTCAAAGTATCATCTGATATTACAAGGAGTTGAAGTGTCAAGAGTTAATTGCTATGTGAGCATGATGTAGTTTGTTGTGTTACTACAAGACTACATGCATGAGTCTGCGAGATTCTGTTCCTTACTAGGAGACCATCAGTGTCTCATGTTCAATATATTAAAACATTATACTGTTTAATGAAAATTAGTAGGAGTTAATCATGGTAAGAAGTCTTATCTTAATATATTTTACAAGCATCTACTTATTAACTTTATGTTTACTTTAGAGACAAAAATTTCTTTGAATATTCTCCTCTATGGCATACTAGATGCCAATAAATTAACTAACTCGAACTATCCATATTGGCTCAGGAATCTAAAGACTATCCTCTAATCTGAGTAGATTACCTATATTCTTAAGGATCAAGTATTGATCATGAACCATGTGATGATGCATCTGAAGGGGAAATAATCCGGTATGAGAAGTAAAAAGAGGATTCTACCTTTGCAAAGAAGGCTAAAGAAGTAAAGAAAAAGCTTGTTGAAGTTTCAGGTATTTGCATGATCAACCTTTCACTTGTCTATTAGAGATTCAACATAATAGGTGTCTTCTCATTTTTATAATCATATGCAAGTATTTACAATAGTAGGAGGAAGTTGAGCAAGGGTGAGGTGAACTTGAGGCTTAGAAATGACGTTAAGGTTGCAAAACATGATCTGAGGATAGTAAAGCTCAAGCTATCGTCTATAGATAGGATCAATTTAGTTTATTGCTATTTTGTTCCTAGTATCATAAATAATATTATTTCTATTTTATGTTTGGATAGGATTGGATATGAATTAATCTTTGAGAGTAATAGTTGTTTCATTTATTTTAGAAACAAATATACCATTTTAAAGCATTTAGTTAATAGTTTGTATCTTCTGAATGTTTCTTATGATGCTCTGCACCTTGATAGTTCTGCTATGTGGAGAAAGAATGATATGAAATTGAGCCTACTTGATGGCATTGTATGCTTGGACACGTTGGTGAGAATAAGTTCCAGAAGTTGTATAAAAGAAGATACTTGGATCCATTTGATTATGAATCATATGCAACTGACAAATCCTATTTGATGGGTAAATTGGCCAAAACTCTATTTAATAGAAATGGGAAAGGGGCCACGACATTTTGAAACTCAAGAGGGGAGAGTTTCCACGAACTCTTCTTATAAGAGATGGTAGGTAAGGATTTTCCATAACTTCCAATATAGGACTATTCTTATTTTTAAGATTTTTCATGAACTCCCCAAACAATAAAGAAAAAGACCTATCTGGGTCGCTTGGGCTAATTGCTCAAGGGCCGGTCCTAAGGCTTACGGTTTGGGAAAGCTCGGACCCTTCTTGGTCCGGATGCTTGAACCTTAATTGGCCCATCCCAAAAAGGATCTTTACACTTATCAACTATAATACAAGGATTTTTTTCATATATAACCTTCAAAAATACCGTATTTACACATATACTGTTAGTCTTAGATGGCCTACAAGACAATCTGACTATGAAAATCTTGTTCATTTATTAATAAAATGGCTTTATTTTATTATGTATAATTTGTATTAATTATGGTCTCATAATGAAGTTCAAGAATATGTGCGATGGTGATCAGATTATGATGAGATCATACTAATGAGACTGATCACTCAGACACATATATTATTAATAGTTCCTAGTCAGAAGATATCCGAGCAGGACATCGAATACTCGGTTAGACTAGTACAGATTACTCCTACTCATCTGATGAGGGTGACTGATCTCTTAATCACTTGTTTGGAGACACTAAGGTGAATCTGTAGGTGCTCATTAGAGACTGAGTTCTCGAACTAATCCGACTGAATCGCTGGATGGTATAGTACCTTACTGTCAACCAACTTGATTCTATTGTCGCAGTTGCGTAGATGGTCCTCGGATCGAGACACTAAGGACACCTTGTCAGTGGACTTTTGTGCTTTAACCTTAGTTTATGAATCTCTATCCACGGGATTCTAAACAGCCAAAGATCGGGTACAACGGAATACCGTCGAAGGGAATTGAGTGCCAATAAGGAATCATTCGCTCTCAGCACTTAGGGAGAGAATGCTCTAGGAAGGATGCGCAGAAGTCCCTGGCCACGGCGGACGTTAATATCGGGAAATGAGTTTTCCGATATTATACGGCAGTATTCGATCTAAGTAAGTCGACCGGTTAGGATTTGACGGTACACCATATCCTGTGTTGACTCAAGAGCATTGTACAAATGAAGGATTATATCCGCGCGGTAACTGTTGGCGAAAAGATTCCAAGAGTGGGTTACTTAACTCCGATACCTTCCGGATTCACGCGATGTTACTTGGCACCCAACGTGATCGGAGGCCCGATCGAATTTAATATGCGATATTAATTCGATGGATTAATAAATTAATAATGTGTTATTAATTGATTAATCAAGGCAGTGAGGAGTCACTAGGCTTATTGGACCATTAACCGGGCTGGTTGTTGGGCCTAGAGTGTCACACACAAATAATTCTTAAGGCGATGGATAATAAGTTGGTTTTATATTAAACTAGGGATTTTTATGAAAAACCGCACGGTTAATATAAGGATTGAGGTTTCGGGTACAGTTATTGGGTCGGTTTCGGAGCCGGACCCCTTGGTTTGGGCCCTTGTAGGGGCTGGGGCATAGGTTCTTTTTCTCGTCGAGCAAGCTCGACGCGGGTCAAACGACGTCCTGAGAGGAGGACGCGTTTTAGAGTTTGCCACGTCGGTGCCACATGGGCGCCACGTGGGCCAGTTTCGGATCGCGAGAGTACAACCCCGGTCATGTCGCCTGAACAGTGTCTTGGATGGACGACGCGATTCAGATATTTTGTCAGAGTATGGCCCAGTCATATCACCTAATAGGCGTCTGCCTAGAACGATGTGATTTAACCTGTTTCAGTTTACACTCCGAACCTTCCCTCCTTTCTCTCATTCTCTCCTTCTCACTCTCTCTCTTCCCTCTCTCTGATCCTCTCTGTTTCCCCTTCCCTTTCTCCTTCCCCTTCTTCCTCTTCCACCACTCCAACACCTCTCTACCTCTCACCACTACCACCACCACTTCCTCCACGACACTTCATTCTCCGGGCGGCGGCCGACGTCCCAGCGGAGTGATGGCGTCCACGGCGATATCGGCGGCGGTTTGCGGTGCAGCAGTTCGACAGAACGGAGGTAGGAGGAGTTCAAGTGACCGGTAGGGGGACGATCCTTATATGTGATTTGGTTGTTTTAATCTATGTTTGCCTACTTGAAGCTTGCGACGTGTGAGGAGAATTGGGTAGAATGAGCATGTTTAAAGGGCTTTTACATGAAAATGGCCATTTTTATGAAATGGGGATTAGTGTGTTCCAAGTACTAAATTGGATTCTCCCCGTCTTTTCTTATTTTTGTGGCATTTTTTGGGTGATTTTAGAGGAGAAATTGTAAGAGAACCAGGAATTGGGCTCTAAATGGCGTCTTGATAGGACGACGCCATTTAGGCTAAATTCATCCCGGAAGCGATTTCTATGAGAATAGAGTTCTGTTTTGAATGGCGTCCAAAGACAACGATGCCTTTCAAAGGGCGGCTTCCTAGGACGACGGGTTTTAGTTCAGACCACCCTGAAGCCTGATTCTGTTTCTGTCGTGATTAGGCGACTAGGAACAGCGACGCCTTTTAAAAGATGACTACCGTACACGACGCGTTTTAGGTCAACTTCCGAGGCCAGTTTTCACATGAATCGGTTTAAGGGTCTTGAATGACGTCGGCCTTGGGCGATGTGATTTAAGACAGGACCTCATTAAATGCATACTTGAAATCGTACGTCGAGGCCGAGGATTTATGTATAATCGGAATCACATTGTGTGTACATGTGTTTATGCGATTGTAGTTTGTGTTTGACACCTTGTGTCGGTGTGGGAGGGACGCGGTGTCTAGGTGGCATTGTTGTCGTACCGGTGTGGAAGGGGTACATGTTAGTATTTCACTTATGGCTGGAGGAAGCAGAACCACCTTGAGCCGGTCAGGCCGGAGTAGCCAGCGCGCTATCTGAGGGGTTGCTGTTTGGTCCCAGTAGATCGGTGTTTTCCTAGTTTGTCGTGCCAGTTTCCAACGTGTTTCTTACTGTGGAGCCAGGTGTGGTCCTGTTGGAGTTTACCCTTTCGCCACTGGGCCTGATGTAACCTGAGATATCGAGGTTACGAGTGGTACCCTTCGCCCTTTGGCCTGATGTGACCCAGGAGGTTAGGGTTACGAGTAGTCCCTATAGCTTCGGCTTGAGGGGGTTTCGCCGGTCCCCAGGGCCCTCTTGAAGCGCCTAGACCTGGCGTTGAGGGAAGTTCGGTCGATAGGACAGTGGTCTAGACTGCTTGTGTTCACACGTAACTGGGCAGTGGTGGTTCACTAGTCCCAATTAGTCCTAATTTGACTCATTGCCTCATCCTACGGTGCCCGAAACATCGTAGGGGTGGACAGGCGTGGGTGTTGGTGGTATTGTGAGGCGCCGTTTGTACGCAGTCGACAGTGTGGTTTGAGTGTTTAGCCGGATCTTTGATTACGAACTATGGTGTTGAGTTGGGTTACTTGAATTGCTTAGAATTGTGCCTGTTGCATTATGGATGCATATGTCTCATATCGGAATTTAGGAACTGTGTTTATTGCTTTAATTAAATTTCCTTCATTTCCATATTGCTGCACTTGTGTGTGTGTGTGTGGGAGGCGGGGATCGGATGATCCCTATTGAGCCCAATCTGGTGTGGCTCACTCCCTGTGGTTTTAGGTGTGGACTTGTTGGCGAGTGACGACGTGTGGTGTTTTCCTTGGTGTGCGAGCTAGCAGCTATCTCAGTTTCGGGGTATGCCCCGATGTTGTTGTACTTTGCTTCTGCCTGTACTTATTTAATTCTTTGGACCATATAATTATTGTTGGACTGTGTACGGACATTATTAATTTACTTCCTGCGCACTTGTACTTTCCTCGAAGTCCATGAGATTGTTACATTTAGCCTTGTTTAACGCTTACTTCTTCAGACGTGTCGTATGAGATCCGGGTGTGAACCCACAGATAATGATCCGATACCCATTTAGTAATCGGGTTTCCAATTATAGGGTGGCGGGTCGTTACAGTTAATATAAAAGATAGCGAACGGGTTGAGTAGGCCAGGCTACTACTAACCCTAGGTGCCCCCTCCACTCTTCCTCTCTCTCTCTCTGGCGCCCTAGGCCGGCCCTGTTCTCCGGGTCTGCTTCGCCGCTTGTCCGACTCTCGTCTGATAGAAAATTGATCGCGCGTCGCTGTGGTCATTGCGGCGAACGATGAAGGGTTCATGGGCTGCGACGAGCTAGGAATGTGAGGATATCCACCACGAGGAGGATCGCGTAGACTTTGCTAGACGCCGAGCATCTGTGCGGCTGGCGGTGTCACACCGACGGAACCAATCGGTTGGGGATTCGAATCCGCACGAGGTAATAAACGAATATCCGATAATCATTTATGATTTTATTCGAAACGGGAAAAGTGAATCGTTGTTTTATTTTAATTTCCACTGCGTGAGCGACTCGGAGAAACTTGAGAACCCAACAGTAGTATCAGAGCTAGGTTCCACTGTTTCTCGTCTCGTTTCGATTTCCAAATTAATTTTTCACACTTTATTCCATGCAATATGTTCGATTAATTATTGAATATGTATTCATATGATGAGCATTGTTAATTTGATTATTTTTTTGCATTTGTTTGGGATTTATTTTGGGGTTTTTTGTGTTCCTCGTGGGATGAAGAATGGTGGGCATTTCGATTTTGTTCGGGCTTCCCCAAGTGTTGGGAAGGGTTGACCGGGACCCCGGATCCTTAGGGAAGGATCACCGGTCATCCCTGGGCTCAAAGCCAGCGCTGGAGGTGGCCAGATTCGGGGCTTTCCTTCTTCTTCCACCATATGTACATGCTTGAAAAACCAGTTTTTAAGGATGGGTTTGGGATGCCTTTTGGGCTTCTCTAGCGGATATGCCGGCGTCGGGGAGCCTGCCAGTGCGCGGGGCATCGCTGGCCAGGGCCGGGCGGCGCCCGACACTGGCCGTCATGCGGCACTGCCGCGCGCCACCCCGCCGCCAAGAACCTGCACTGCGTTTAGGGTTTTCGGTGGGAAAGGGGGCGGTTTGGGGCAACGCCGGGGGTTGCCAGCACCGGGGCCCTTGCCGACACCGGGGGGGACGTCGGTGGGACCGAGGGTACCGACCGCCGGGCGGCCCTGCTCCTCTTCCTTGCCGCCGCCACCACTTGTCACAACCAAAGGGGGTTAGGGTTTCGGGTGCTTTGGTTTTGGGAAGAAAGGAGAGGGTTGGTCTCGAGCCGATCCTGACGGCTGGGCTAGGGGAACCGGTCTGGGCCAACTGGACTAATTTTTGAATTAGTTATCTTTAAAACCCATTTAAACCCCAAAATAAAACCCCAATTACCCATTTAAAATGTGAATAAAATTTGAATTTAATTTAAAATTCAAAAATTTGTTTTGAAAATTGAAATTATTATTCAGTTTTATATAATTGGGTTATTTATGATTTGGATCATTATCTTATTAACAATTAGTTGTTAAATAATTAGAGTTAATTATTAGTTTAATTGTTAAATTAATAATTAATCTTAATTTAACTAATTTAAGAGTTAAATTAGTGTTTAATAATTATTAGTCTAAGTGTTAGATTATTAATTATTAAATCATCTAATTGTTAATTAATTAGAGTTAGTTATTAATTTAAGTGTTAAAGTAATACTTAATTTAAATGACTAATTTAAGTGTTAAATTAGTAATCATTAATCAATTAGTGTTAATTATTACTTTAAGAGTTAAATTAATGATTAACATTAATTATCTAATCTAAGAGTTAGATTAATACCTTTTACTTAATTAGAATTGATTGTTAATTTAAGTGTTTAGATAATAATTAAATTTAAATTAACTAATCTAAAACTTAGATTAATAGTTATTAATTAATTAGTGTTAATTAATAATTTAAGTGTTAAATTAGTAATTAATATTAATTAACTAATCTAAGAGTTAGATTAGTAGTTAATAATTTATTAGAGTTAATTAATAATTTAAGTGTTAAATTTAATAATTAACTTTAGTGGGCTAGTCTAAGAGTTAGATTAGCAATTAATTATTAATAGTCTGATTGTTAGACTATTAATATTGTTTAATCTAAATGTTAGGTTGTTTTGATTTTAGAAATGTTATAACTACATAAAATAATCTAGAAGTATTAATTTGGAATGTGTGCACATGTGATGTGTATTTTATATATTTTTAAATTTGATTTAATTGTATGATTAAATTAATTAAAAGATTTTTCAAAATTCAAAAACCAATTTTGCTTGGAACCTAATTTTGAAACTCTCTTATTTTAGCCATGTGATGCGCTTATCATGTGTGGAACAGTTAAAACACACCGTGGCCATGGATATGCCTTTTTAATATTATTCATGTGATGAATGATGTGTGTGGATCGTGGAAGTATGTTTGAATATTTATTAATTATTAATAAATAGAGGTCTGCATACCTCTCCCTCTCTCATACTCCGATGTACTTCTACCTCCCTCTCTCTTGTACTCACCATAAGGCCTTCTTTTATTTACATGTAAATTTTGAATTATTGTAATTTGATCGAAGCAACCGAGGAAGAAGTGAGGACGATCTACAACTGCAATTAGGAAGGCGATTCGATGGATATCCTTTGCCTTTATGATTACATAATCATCTAATATAATTGTTATGTTAGATTATGTGTGCGTTTAACTGTTGGCTCCAGTCAAACCCACTGTGTTATCTATGACCACACTAGACATGTATGAGATGCATTATTTATTTTTTATTATGAGTCAAAACAGGTATTGTATTTAGTAAATATATACGATATACTTATATACTATCACATAGGAGAGACCAAGATAAAAGTTATATAAAATCCTCGTCTAAATTCTAAGCCGTGACGTGAGTAGTTTTGAACTTACCACGTGGTCCACCATCGTTATAGTCATAGGATTTGAATTACTTTAGGCAGGTTTGTTGTGCTATCCACAAGGCCTGCCCAATTATGAGGAGAGACTGTGTCTATGACATTAGAGGCCTTTTTGAACAGGGTAGAGGAACCATGCAGCTTTGTTATGCTATCCACAAGGGTTGCATGCAAATCTATGCTCATGTCGTAACGATGGTCAGCTTATACTAGAATTAATGGCTTGTTGTGCTATCCACAAGGCCATTAATATCTAGGGACCGAAGGACTGATCGGATATTGTAAGGAGTTGCAAGTCCCATGAGATGGGTGCGCTTTGAGTGTATTACAACTTGTTGTGCTATCTACGAGGTTGTACTACATTTCATTGAGACTTTGATGCCCCACTAGGAGACTGTCGGCGTCTCCCGTTTTGTATAGCTCAGTATTATACAATATGTTAAAAATTAGTGGGAGTTAAAACTTGAATAAAAGACTATATCTTGTTTTATATTTAATAACTAAACATCTGTTAAAATAGATTTTATCTCCTGTAGGGAAATATGTCGTCGAATAATTCACTCCGTGGCATATTTGATGCCAATCTTTTGACTGGCCTGAACTACTCGGTTTGGCTTAGAAACTTTAAAAATGTCTTCAGATCTGAGTGTAGACACCGATTTTGGACCCCCTCTTTGGTCATGAACCTCATCCATCATTAGCCCATCACCACCAAACCCACCACCTTAGCCATCTCATCCTTCAGCCCACTAAATAATCAGGCCCATTAACCAATCTCGATTCTAACCACCTTTTCGTGGAAGGCCAGCCAGCCCACCTTCCACCATCCTTGGAAGGCCACCCTTTGCCTTCCACCTTTTGGCCACCTTTTTCACTTTTTACCATCTTTTCGTGGAAGGCCAACCAGGCCGCCTTCCACCACCCGTGGAAGGCCAGCTACCTTGCCTTCCACCTTTTGGACACCTTTTTCACTTTTCACCACCTTTTTCGTCGAAGGCCAACCTGTCCGCCTTCCACCATCCTTCGAAGGCCAACCTGTTCGCCTTCCACCACCCTTTGAAGGCCACCCCTTGCCTTCCACCACCCTTCGAAGGCCACCCTTTGCCTTCCACCACCCTTCGAAGGTCAACCGGGCCGCCTTCCACCTCTTCGTGGAAGGCCAGCTACCTGGCCTTCTACGGAATTGGAAGGCAGGATAGTTGGCCGTCCACTCCCCTAACTTCCATCTTGACCTCGTCTTCCTACGATCTCCTCCACTCGCCACCCTCACCCCCACTACTCCGATCACTCCCCACTCCGGCGACTGCCGCGCGCACAACCTCCAACTCTTGACCGCTTCCCATTAGTTCTTTGATGATTTACGGAGATTTAGACCCCTATTTTCTCCTATTTTACCTTCACCTATTTAAACCCCCAATGTCCCCTCGAGAAGGGGGGTTGGGCAAGGGGGTTGGTTTTGAGGTTAGAAGGGGAGTTGAGCGGGCAAGGAGTTGGAAGACTTCGAAGAGCTTCGAGCGGGAGAAAACCTTAGCAGTCGACGAGTCAGAGGAAGCAGAGGAATCCTCCGCATTCCAAATGGGCCTGTTTTCTTAACTCTCTTCTTATTTTTCTCCTTTTATTTCTCACTACATTCCCACCATCCATCCACTCCGTAGCATTACCTTCTCCTCTTACTCTTTTCCTTTTATCACATTACTTTTACTTTTCACTATTACCACACACGAGCACCCCATTTGCATGCATGCATCTTAGGATGACTTAGCACCCTTCACCCCTAGAGGTTTCAAACAAAAAACGGGAGGTGGGTGGCCATAACATATGGTCACCTTCCCTCCCCAAACACCCATCCGGTGTGTCCCCTTTCAATTTTAGTTTATTTACATATTTGCATGGATAGACTCTACATATCACAATTCTAATTGGTTCTCTTTACTCTCTTTTGTCTTTTTTCTATTAGGGGCTCTTACCAGATTCTGCGTGCGGACTACCGAGCTCTCTCTCTTCGGCCGGCCGGAGGCAGAAAAGAGGAACCCACTATCCCCGCTCCCTCAGAACGCGATCACTCTCACCATCCTGCGGACCACAGGGAACGTAAGGTAATACTCCTGGCGATCACATACTTTGATTCCTAACCCTTCCAAATCACCGCAGTGCTAAGACGAACATAGAAGCCCTCGCCCGAAGCCTATAGCAGAGGCGGGGGACGTTCCGGGCGCCTACAGCCCTCTGGCGATCATGGTGGGACACTCTCTTGCTCGCCGCGTACATTGTAAGATAGTTTAAAAAAGGTAAGAGCTCCTCCCACGGACGGCCAAGCACTTGGCCGCCCAGAGTCGCGGACGGCCAAGCACTTGGCCGCCCAGAGTCCCGGACGGCCAAGCAGTTGGCCGCCCAGACTCCCGGACAGCCAAGTACCTGGCCGTCCACACTCCAGGACGGCCACCTACCTGGCTGTACAGACTCTAGGACGGCCAAGTAGCTGGCCGTCCAGACTTCAGGACGACCAACTGCCTGGCCGTCCAAGCTCTATGACGGCCAAGTAGCTGGCCGTCCAGGCTCCGGCCTTCTAGCTGTCTAATTTTCACTGTCCAATTTTCACTTGTTGATTAAATTGTTGCGTGTTCTAGTTTTTTGTTTACTGTTCTCTTGTCTTCTCTTGTCTGCTGGACTGTAGGTTAATTCCAGGGTACTATCCGCAGGGGTTTTTAAGGACGAGCCGGTATCACACTTCTAGTTACCTCTCCCATAGTGTTCGACTCTCCACCTGAGGATTCCCACTCGGGTGTGACTAGTCTTATTCTGTTGGGAACCTCCGTGAGTCTCCGCGAGCTAGGGATTCCCACTTGGCCGCCGAGCAGGTTGTACCTAAACCACCTAATAGGATCCCATGTTTGTGTGAGGAATTAAGCCTTTCCATTCACAATCATTCACCCATAGGTGTCACTGAGAGAATTGTTTCAAAATCAAAGACACCTAACTAAACTTTGGTGGAACGTGTTTTGAAAGAAAAGTATAGGGTCGTTAAGGGTTTGAACTTGATTTGTTAGAAACCAACACTCATAATGCACAGTTAACCTTTCAAGTGAAATATAAAATCTCTTAGGATTTGTGTTTCATAATGAATCGAATGTATGGTAACACTGTGTATGATGACATGGATGAGTTTTGTAACAATGCCACACACAACTCTTTGTTCGAGATTGAAGAGGATCCACAACAAACATTTGTGGGCATGTTCCAAACATCTAGAGAGGAACTTAGGAGAAGATGTTCGGAGGAATCTTCTTCTTCAAAAAGTGACCCTATAATCTCCAACATAACCCTCCAAGACCCGACTGAGGACCCGGAACTTATTGCCGTGTTATCACGGTACACCCCTGATCAACTCATCCAGTTGGCCTCTTGTGGCAAAACTCAAGATGCCACTCCTCGGAGAACTCACTTCCAAGGATCTTCCAACAGAGCTCAGACTCGCATCAACCAGGCAACTCCTACTCCAGTTGCTCCACCCATCATGCCGATGCCAGTCTCTCAAACTACACCTCCTCCCAAGCAGGAAGAATTCATTTACAAAAGTGAGGTTGAAACCTATGTGCGTAAGCTCATGGCCGAGAAACTTACCCTGAAACAACCGCACTCTCTATTGAGCTATTGCAAGCTCCCTCCGGCCTACTTTCTCCGGCCTACTTTCCACCAGGATTCAAAGCCCCCAAGTATAGGAAATATGATGGCACCTCTGACCCTCATTACCACCTGTCAGGTTTCCTCATGGATTCCCATCAATGGCTCTACGACAGAGTCCTCTTTGTCCATCTGTTCCAGAAATCCTTAGAAGGTGAGGCCTTAAGATGGTTCTCTTCTTTGCCCACCACAGACTTAATCAATTTTGATATGGTCTCTGGAAAATTCATCACTCAGTTTAGTCATATGACAACCATGCCTCCCACCTTGTTTGATCTTGTGATGGAGAAGATGAGGCCTGAAGAGGAATTCACGTATTTTGCCGACAGGTGGAGGGCAATGGCCTCTAGGGTGGAAATGGCAATCCCTGAATCTCAAGCTATCACCATGTTGGTCAATAACGCTATCCCGCAGCTTCGAGCTATTCTCATGCTGAGCGAATTTCATACATTCGCACAACTTTATAATCGAGCTCGGGTAGTTCATTCTCAGATCTGGAGTTCTACTTTGCCATCCTTCTTTGAAAATCAGAACATAAATAAGAGGACTACACAAACTCCTACCACGGAAGGAGTCACAATCAATGAACAGGTGAGTACCTTGGGGCAACCCTTTAGGTCACCCAATCCTATGTCCAGATCAGACAACCAACCCAATCAAAAACCATATTCAGTAGTTCCCCCTTCGATTAGCTACAGTCGGCCTATGCCCAAACGTACCTCAGATCTGCCTTTGTCGGAATCTCTATTAGACATTTTCCATGTCTTATTATCTTGCAATGCTATCCAGCTTCCACTCCAGCATGAGGCCATCCCCTACAATGTTGATATGTCCAGATATTGTCCGTATCATAGAGTGTCGGGGCATACAATTTATAACTGCTTCACTTTCAAGGATTGGGTATATGATTTGAATGAAGAAGGCAAGATCAATTGAGGGCACATGAAAGAGGCTATTGAAACCTTGAAAGTCAAAGACCCTCCGCCCCCTCATCAGGTAGCTCAAGATCCATCTAGCTCTCTAGAAAGGGTGAGCACCCTTGTCAAAAATTTGGAACCAAATGTCGATCGCAGAGGACAGTACTAGGAGTATGAAGAGGTTGGGGTATGGCGTGAGTGCCATATTAGGATGATCAAACCTAGAAAGCCATTGCAAAGAGTCTCCACTATTTTCCAAGACAAACCTTTGGTCTTGATACGACCTAGGGAACAACCAACAGTCATCAACCCAGTCACTCTGGTCCAAGTTCCCTCAGTCTCAATCAGAGAACCTCCTCTATCCATCTTGTGTCCAACACCAAAATCGGGTCCAGTAACCCAATTCTACCTAATAAATTCACCACCGATTCAACCACTAAAGTCAGATCAAGCAGTAGACCCCAGTCCGATTGGTGTTACACTGAGAAATCGCATCATTCTCCCAACAAGTCAACCCTTGGACTCCCAAGAGAATTCAAATCTGTCTAGAAGGATTACTCAATCCAAGTATGACATCCTACAACATCTAGGGAAAACTCCCGCTAAGATTTCGGTCCTAGAGTTGATTTGGAGATCCCCTACACACAGGGAAACATTGTTCAAATTCCTCCAGCGGATTATGGTCGATGAAGATCTTCCTATCAGGGGAGTCACAAATGTCATTCTCTCAGTCACCCAGACACCTACGATATCCTTCACAGATAAGGATCTAGCTCCCCCTGAATGCCAATCCTTTTCCTCATGCTTAACTGCAACACTCAATGGTCACTCATTGGACTCCATACTATTGGATACCGGCGCATCAATTAATGTTTGTCCACTCAAGACCCTCAAGAAAATAGGGATTGATCCAGAAAAGATTGAGTCTACTTCCATGATGGTCTCAAATGGGAAATTGGAAATTGGCCCAGTGGCCATGATCTTTGAATTCTGCATCCTTGATGTCAAGCCCATAGACAACACCATTATGGGAAGGCCTTGGATGGACCAAACCCTGGGAGTGCCTTCCACTAACCATCAGTGCTATAAATTCCCATACAATGGGAAGATTGTCAAAATGAAGAGTACCCCCTATGTTGAGTCTTTGAACTCACTCTCGACTGAACAAATTCCATCTATGATCACTTCTGGAAAAGGGAAAGAGCCCATCCTTTCATCTGTTGACTCTCAGGCCAAGCCCCGGCCTAGTATAGGTTGGCAGCTTATGGACAAAATGGGGTATAGTTCAGGATCAGGGTTAGGCAAGGAAGAGCAAGGAATTCGAGAGCCTATCTTTGAAAATCCGACCATTAGGGAATTCAGATTGGGTTACCTACTAACCAAACCAATTGAGGAATCAAGAAAATGGACTCTCTTGGATCACTTTGTGAAGGAAAATCAAGAGGTACTCAAGATACACTATCTTGAGGATGAGTTGAAAGAAACAATCAATGAAGTTCAAAGAGAAGATGAAGAAGATTTCGGTACACAGCTATTGTTCTATGAACCAACCACTCGACGAGAAGGAGCTTCCTTAGTGAGGGATGAACCAGTACCCACCGCTCTCATTCCCTTCTTATTCTACACACCTTCCCTTCTCAGGCTTCTATCACCAGTCGTAGTACATTCCCCTGAGTGTTTTATGCTTGGAGACTACGACCCCCAAAAAGAGAAAAAGTCCCACTCTCATATCGGAGGGTGTAAAACCACCAATGAGGAACCAACATACTGGGGCAATTCTACCACCATTAGGTCTCTATCTCAAGGACCTACCTTTGCAACATGTTTGACTCACTCTCAAAGTCTTGTGCATAATCGCTTAGGGATTGGATAGCTTCCTCTTTATCTAAGAATTGTAGAGGTAAGTAAGTTCTTTCGTTTCTAGTTCTTTGAAAATTGTTTTTTTTTGGATAGGAGTCTATCTAAAAAATTCTACCCTTTAAATGCAAAAAAATATAATTTTTTTTTTCAAAATCTAAAAAAAAATCGAATATCCAAAAAGCTTCAAAAATATCTGTAAATATGTACATACTTTAATGAAAATAAAAAAATTTAGAAAAAAAAACATAAAATCCAACTGTCTGGTGACTGCCACATAACCTCCTGTCTAGGTCTAGTTGCATGATAGTTTGGGTTAACATTAAGGTTTGGTTAAGACTTTGATCCACCAGAACCTTAGACGTGTCTACTTTACTTTCATACGGATCCCTATGATCATCATGAGATGCACACATCTACACGTTTTTCAAAGAGAACCTTCTTAAAATGAGTTCGAAGTCTTTAGTACACGGTCAACTGCAACCTTTGCTCTTCGTCTCTCGACTGATCAGGGCAGTCGACGCCATTGAACGGTTGAGCTCGGCAAACTGCGGTTCCTCAACAGCCCGATAGATGTAACCCCTCAAATAAGGCCAAAAAATGAAATGTAAAGGACCAGAGCACGTGAAGAGGGCAGTGTCCCCGCAGGCGGAATATCAAATAACCCCGCAAAATATCAAAAGTAGAAAAGAAATACAAGAAAAGAAACGGGGTTCAAACAATCATACAAAAAAGCCTGGTCGTGACCGTGCCTGGCCATGAAATCTACCAAAGGCCTAAAAAGTCAAAATAGGGGCATCTAGGAGGTCAAAAGGGATCCGTTTTGTCATAGCTCGCCCTTTTAATGGTTTTGTCGATCCTCCTGTGAGGTTTGTCTCCAAAATTCCTTCACTTTTTCTCCCCCAAGGTTTAGCACGAGATAGCTATCTAAATACCGAATATCATTTTAAAATAGTTCGTTTTTCAAAAAATCATCATATGCTCACATGATCACAGGAGTCCAAAATGAGTGAAGAGTAATGTCAATATTTCTGGTGAATTAATTCCTTAACCATAATCTCAATGAGCACCCTCAAGACTTCGGGCTTAGGTCAATGCATACGCGTCACCAATAGGTGCAACGACGTCTGATTCCAGGTCAGCGTCGCGCGGTTGACCGTTAGGGTTCCAAGGTGTTCCATCTTATACCTTCTAGATTATGAGGAAAGTGACCCGGGTCGGGCAAATCATTTACCTCGAAAACTTTTTGGGCAAACTTGGTGGTCGGAAGCAGCTTGGAGTTTAAGCATGGCATGACGGTATTGTCATCAGTATGAGTCTTAGCCGGTCAAGGTTAGTTTGAGGAGTCTAGAGGCCCAAATCAATCTAGATATGTGCTTAGGATACCTGGGAAGTTGAGTGTGCATTTCCCTTTCATCATTCAATCAGGCTAAGTTTGGGCAGTCGCCAGGTGGTCAGAATCAAAAACATGTTTTCGTTCATTACACAACCCACTTGTTAATATCCGCTAGCATTTGTATATTTTCTTGTCACATCGATTTCAATGCTCTTCTTTTGTCTGATTAGTAGGACACGACCCCTTGACCTTATGCGAAGGCTAGGGAAAAGGTAGTTGCTCTTTTTTGGGCAAGGGGCCGAAAGTAGATACTACTAACTATTTTCCCCTCATTATTGTGCATACAGGAAAAAGATTCTATATCCAAAAGGTGGACACTTTTGCTGTCGAGTCGAAGCCAAAAGCAGCCAGATTGGCATTCTACTTTGAGAATGGCCATATCTTCCGTGCTGGCTTCGACTCGACAGGGACCTTTGTCCCTTGTTTCCTTGCAGCTTGTCATTAAGATATTATGGATCATTGATTATTTACATTTGCTGATGTGCGTTCTTACAGTTGCAAGGAATCTAAAGCAAGTAGGATTGAAGATACAGGAGGCTAATAACTTTGGGCGTATAGACTCTGAGTTCCTCTTTAAACAAAACAATGAGGAGTCTATATTCCTTAAGTTATTCGATTGGCCAATAAATCCCTCCTGTTTACATTAGGAATTTCTTTTCTAATTTTTAAACCAGCATGCATTGCATAAGCATCATCCACCATTCCCGCCCTAGGGGCAATGACCATAATTTATCACTCTGCTTAACCCATTGCTAATCTGTGAGTCTGGCAATTGTTCGTCTGTTAGCCCTTTGAATTGTAAGACCTCATCCTTTTTCCAATACGTGTGCTTGAGATTCTCTCACTTGGCGATCACCTGATGCGCTAGGCCACCGCGTGCCCGTTGTGTCGAGACCTTTTCAAGTCACACTCCTCCATCTTTCATGCTTGAGATCCCCTTGGGCCAGATCGTTACATCCTGGTGCGCCAAGGCCTCGCGGTTCCAGCACCCGAGGGTCCTACGGATTGTGATTCTCTAGTTTGAACATTGTTCCCCTTCTTAATCACCCTTACAATTCGAATAGCCAACTCTCGTGCATTTACCACACTCTCATACCATCTTTGGATTTAGCTCATCCCTTCTCTGGACTGTCCAAAATCAGGTTTGATTTTCGGAACACCTATTTATCATTCCGCTCCACTCCACTACAAAACAGGTGTCCCGGAGGGGCATTTGTAGACACCGATTTTGGACCCCCCTTTTGTTCATGAACCTCATCCATCATTAGCCCATCACCACCAAACCCACCACCTTAGCCATCTCATCCTTCAGCCCACTAAATAATCAGGCCCATTAACCAATCTCGACTCTAGCCACCTTTTCGTGGAAGGCCAACCAGCCCGCCTTCCACCACCCTTGGAAGGCCAGCCAGCCCGCCTTCCACCATCCTTGGAAAGCCAACCAGCCCGCCTTGCACCATCCTTGGAAGGCCACCCCTTGCCTTCCACCTTTTGGCCACCTTTTTCACTTTTTACCATCTTTTCGTGGAAGGCCAACCAGGCTGCCTTCGACCACCTGTGGAAGGCCAACTACCTTGCCTTCCACCTTTTGGACACCTTTCTCACTTTTCACCACCTTTTTCGTCGAAGGCCAACCTGTCCACCATCCACCATCCTTCGAAGGCCAACCTGTCCGCCTTCCACCACCCTTCGAAGGCCACTCCTTGCCTTCCACCACCCTACGAAGGCCAACCAGGCCGCCTTCCACCTCTTCGTAGAAGGCCAGCTACCTGGCCTTCCACGGAATTGGAAGGCAGGATAGTTGGCCGTCCACTCCCCTAACTTCCATCTTGACCTCGTCTTCCCACGATCTCCTCCACTCGCCACCCTCACCCCTACTACTCCGATCACTCCCCACTCTGGCGACTGCCGCGCGCACAACCTCCAACTCTTGACCGCTTCCCATTGGTTCTTTGATGATTTACGGAGATTTAGACCCCTATTTTCTCCTATTTTTCCTTCACCAATTTAAACCCCCCATGTCCCCTCGAGAAGGGGGGTTGGACAAGGGGGTTGGTTTTGAGGTTAGAAGGGGAGTTGAACGGGCAAGGAGTTGGAAGACTTCGAAGAGCTTCGAGCGGGAGAAAACCTTAGTAGTCGACGAGTCAGAGGAAGCAAAGGAATCCTCCGCATTCCAAATGGGCATGTTTTCTTAACTCTCTTCTTATTTTCTCCTTTTATTTCTCACTACATTCCCACCATCCATCCACTCCGTAGCATTACCTTCTCCTCTTACTCTTTTCCTTTTATCACATTACTTTTACTTTTCACTATTACCACACACGAGCACTCCATTTGCATGCATGCATCTTAGGATGACTTAGCACCCTTCACCCCCAGAGGTTTCAAACAAAAAACGGGAGGTGGGTGGCCATAACATATGATCACCTTCCCTACATAAACACCCATTCGGTGCGTCCCCTTTCAATTTTAATTTATTTACATATTTGCATGGATAGACTCTGCATATCACAGTTCTAATTGGTTCTCTTTACTCTCTTTTGTCTTTTTTCTCTTAGGGGCTCTTACCAGATTCTGCGTGCAGACTACCGAGCTCTCCCTCTTCGGCCGGCCGGAGGCAGAGAAGAGGAACGCACTATCCCCGCTTCCTCAGAACGCGATCACTCTCACCATCCTGCGGAGCACAGGGACCGTAAGGTAATGCTCCTGGCGATCACACACTTTGATTCCTAACCCTTCCAAATCGCCGCAGTGCTAAGACGAACGGAGAAACCCTCGCCCGAAGCCCACAGCAGCGGCGGGGGACATTCCGGGTGCCTACACTGAGTACATTGTCTACGTCCTTGGAGCTGATCCTCCTGTTGAATCGGCATTAGATTCTCCTGAGACAGAGATGATCATATACGATAAATGGTCAAAGGACAAAGGCAAAGGAGTAGTAAAAAGTGACTGCCTCTATTGTAAGCAGAAAGGTCACTAGAAGACGAACTGTAAGGAGTTTCTCTACGATAAAGCTCATGGAAAAATGAAGTTGTCAGAAGCTTCAGATATCTATATGATAGATATCAACTTGTCAGTTAGAGATTCCACATCTTAAGTATTAGATACCGTATGTGCTTCTCATATATGCCATGATGTGTAGATCATGACAAGTAAGTGCAAATTGAGAAAAGGCGAGGTGGAACTGAGGTTAGGAAATGACGCAAAAGTTGCGGCAGTTGCTGTAGGGACATCAAATCTCAGGCTTCCATTGGGAGACGTCTTATTATTAGAAGATTATTGTTATGGTCCTAGCATAGTAAAGAACATCATATCAGTATCTTGTTTGGACAAGATAGGATACAGGTTGACTATTGAAAATAGAAGTTATTCGATGTATTATAGTAATAAATCAATAGCTTCGGCATCTTTAGTCAATGATCTATATTTTTTAGATGTTTCTTATTACAATCTTTATATTGATAATGCTCTTAAGAAGAGCAAGAATTATGTAAACCAAGCTTACATGTGGCATTGTAGACTTGGACACATTAGTAAAAAAAGGTTGCAAAAGTTGCACCAATATGTTTATTTAAATGCATTCGATTATGAATCGTTTGCGACATGTAAGTCCTGCCTTATGGGAAAGATGGTAAAGTCTCCATTTACTGGACATAGAGAATGTGCCAAGGGCATTTTGGAACTAATATATTCAGATGTATGTGGTCCAATGTCCATTGAAGCCAAAGGTAGCTTTTCATATTTCATCACGTTTATCGACGACTTCTCAAGATTCGGTTATGTGTACTTAGTGAAGAATAAGTTAGAAGCGTTTGAGAAGTTCAAGGAGTTCAAGAATGAGGTAGAGAAGCAGACATGAAAGAGTATTAAAAGTCTCCGATCATATCGAGGGGGAGAATACTTGAGTACTTATTTTACACAATTATTAAAGGATAATGGTATCCTTTCTCAGTTGACCCCTCCATATACACCACGGATGAATGGTGTATCTGAAAGGAGGAAACGCACCTTGTTAGACATGGTGTAAGGATTGAGGATTCGGGTTCAGTTTTCTGGTCGATTTTGGGCCGGATCCCCTGGTTTGGGCCCTGATGGGTGTAGGGAGTGCCTTCTAAATGACGTCTAGGATGCACGACACCTTTCAAACGGCGTCTTGCGGTGTGGACGCCATTTAGTTGGGTTGCTGTTGTGCCACGTGGGCGGGTTTCGGGCCGCGAGAGTACGACCCCTGTCGTGTCGTTTGAACGGCGTCCTTGATGGACGACGCCATTCAGAGTACGACCCTGGGTTGTCAGTGTACGGCGCCGGTCCTGTCGTCTGAACAACGTCTTTGATAGGCGATGTGTTTCAGAGTCTCTGTCAGTACGGCCCGTCCTGTCATCTGATAGGCGTCTGTCTCGCATGACGCGTTTTATCCTGTTTCAGATTGACCTCGCGAGCCTTCCCTCCTTTCCCTCATTCTCTCCCTCTCACTCTCTCTCTTCCCTCTCTCCGCCCCCTCCGATCCCTCTTTTCCTTTCCCTTTCCTTTCTTCCTCTTCCACCACTCCAACACCTCTCTACCTCTCACCACTACCACCACCACTTCCTTCGCGGCGCTTCATTCTCCGGACGGCGGCCGACGTCTCGGCGGAGTGACGACGTCCTCGAAGGTACCGACGGCGGTCTGTGGTGCGGCGGTTCGGCGGCACGGAGCCAGAAGGAGTTCAAGTAACCGGTAGGGGGACGAACCTTGCATGTAATGTGGTTATTTCATCCATGTTTCCCGTTGTGAAGCATGATGCGTGTATGGGATTTTTGGGTAGAATGAGCATGTTAAGGGGGTTTCTCGGTAGAAATGGCCGTTTTTATGGATGAGGATTTGTGGGTTTCACATGGTGGATTGGTTTTCCTCTTCGTTTTCCTCCTCTTGGGTGTTTTCTGGCGCTAAATGACGTCGCACTAGGACGACGCCATTCAGAATGGCGACGGGCCAGCACGACGCCATTTAGGCAGAAAATGTCACGGTAGCGGTTTCTGTCAGAGTGGGCTTCCGTTGTGAATGGCGTCCAGGGACAGCGATGCCTTTCAAATGGCGGCTTCCCAGGATGACGCGTTTTAAGTGAATTAACCGTAGCTTGTCTCTATTTCTATCGCTAACAGGCGACTAGGGACAGCGATGCGTTTTAAAAGACGGCGACTAGGCACGACGTCTTTTAGGCCATGTTCTGAGGCCGAAATTTTATGAACCAGTTTAGGAGGCTTGAATGGCGTCGGCCACGGGCGACGCAATTCAATGCAGATCCACAATAATCATGATATTAATATGTGTTCACACTATTAGATAGTTTGGTTAATTGTATGTTTGGAATCGTACCCGAGGATGAGGATTTTTACGTGACCGGATCGCATCGTGTTGTGTTTCATGCGATCGTGGACCTAGAGTGACAGTTGTAGCGCTTGACACCCTGTGTCGGTGTGGGAGGGACACAGCGCCGGTGTAGGAGTGGTGGGGTGACGCCTAGAGAGAGGGTCACCTAGTGTACCCCGGGGTTAGCTAGTACCGGTGTGGGAGTGGTACCTGTGGAGTGTCACTCGTGCTGGGGGAAGTAGTAACCACCTAGAGCCAGTTGGGCCGAAGTAGCTAGCGTGCTATCCGAAGGGTTACTGTTTGGTCTCAGCGGGTCGGTGTTTCCCACGTTCGGTTGTGTGGTTGGCGTGTTTTGCCGAGACGCTGGTTGTAGGCTCCCTGGTAGAATAGTTTCAGAGTTGTGCGTGCTACATTTCGAATGCATGTGTTTTATATCGAAATTTAGGAATTATGTTACTGCTTTACTTAATTGCCTTCATTTTGTACTTTTATACTTGTGGGTGTGTGAGTGGGAGGCGGGGGATCGGATGATCCCTACTGAGCCCAATTCTGGTGTGGCTCACTCCCTACGGTTTCAGGTGTGGACTTCTTGGCGAGTGGTGGCGGGTGGTGTTCTCCTTGGTGTGCGGACCAGCAGCTATTTCAGTTCCGGGGTATGCCCCGATGTTGTTGTACTTTGCTTCTGCCTGTACTTATTTAATTCATTGGACCATATAATTATTGTTGCACTGTGTACGGACATTATTAATTTTCTTCCTGCGCACTTGTAATTTCCTTGAAGTCCGTGTGATTGTTATGTTTAGCCTCGTTTAACGCTTACTCCTCTAGACGTGTGTATGTGATCCGGGTGTGAAACCGTAGATAATGATCCGATGCCCATTTAGTAATCGGGTTTCCGATTATAGGGTGGCGGGTCGTTACACATGGTGCGCTCCATGATGAGCTTTTCGGGTTTACTAGTGTCCTTCTGGGGTATGCTCTAGAGTTAGCAGCATACCTACTGAACAGAGTACCCAGCAAGTCTGTGAGCTCTACTCCATATGAGATATGGAAAGGCAAGAAACCAGAATTTAGATATGTTATTGTCTGGGGATGTCCTGCTCATGTAAAGAGGCATGATCCAGATAATTTAGAATCACGAACTGATAAATGTAGGTTTGTAGGATATCCAAAGAAAATCTTTGGATACTATTTTTACCATCCCGATGAACAAAAGGTGTGTCGCCACGAAAGTTATCTTCCTGGAAGAGGAATACTTTCTCCAGGAGGACAGTAGGAGTAAAATAGTACTAGAAGAGGTTATAGATCCCCAAACAACTGCAATATCATCAGATGAGTTATCAGTTCTTGAATCTGTTTAAGTACACACAGATGAGCCTCGAAGATCTGATAGAGTACCTAGACTATCCGAACGATATGTGGGACATATCGTTGAAGGTGAGTTTAAGGTTGAATATAATGAGGATGATGATCCTAAATCCTACCAGGAGGCCATAGAAGGCTTAGAAGCCAGGAAATGGCGAGAAGCTATGAACTCATAAATTCAGTCCATGTATACCAACCAAGTTCGAACTTGGAGGATTTACTTGAGGGTATTGTACCCATCGAGTGTAAGTAGATCTTCAAAAGAAAGATCGGTGCTGATGGACGGATCGACACTTACAAGGTAAGGTTGGTGGCAAAGGGATATTGTCAAAGGCATAGAATTGACTATGACAAGACTTTCTCACCAGTTGCCATGATAAAGTCGATCAGAGTTCTATTTGTCATAGCTATACACTTTGATTATCAAATCTGACAAATGGATGTGAAAATTGCCTTCCTTAATAGTAACCTTGGAAGAGGTGTGTATGATATAACCTTAAGGTTTCACATCCAAAAGTTTCTAGATAAAGTGTGCAAGCTTCAGAGATCTATTTATGGACTGAAGCAAGCATTCCGGAGTTGGAAGATAAGATTTGACGAGACTGTCAAGTTTTATGACTTCATTAAGAATGAAGATGACCCTTGTGTGTATAAGAAGATCAGTGAGAGCGCAGTCACCATCTTAGTTCTTTTCGTAGATGATATACTACTCATTGGGAATGATGTAAGTATGATGTTATCGATGAAGATCTGGCTGTTAAAAAACTTCTCCATTAAGGATTTGGGAGAAGTATCCTACGTATTAGGAATACGGATCTATAGAGATAGATCAAAGAGAATGTTCGGAATGACCTAATCCATGTACATAGATACCATAGTCAAAAGTTTTGACATGGAAACTTTCAAGAGAGGTCTCATGTCGATGAGACATGGAATTAATCTCTCAAAGAAGCAGTCTCCTAAGACTCCTAGTGAGATGGCATTTATGAATAGAGTACTATATGCCTCTGCCATAAGATCTATCATATATGCCATGCTATGTACACGACCTGATGTTGCCTATGCTCTAAGTGTTACGAACAGATTTCAGGCTGATCCAAGCGAAGAGCACTGGAAGGCAGTAAAATGTATCTTTAAGTACTTAAGAAGAACTAAGGATATATTTCTTGTCTATGGAAGAGGTGACTTGAAACTACGAGGCTTTACTGACTCGAGTTTCCAGCCAGATCCAGATGATAGCAAGTCTACATTTGGGTTTGTATTTGAACGGGGGAGCAGTGTGCAGAAAGAGTTCCAAGCAATAAATAACTGCAGATTCGACGATTGAAACTGAGCACATCGCTGCAGCTGAAGCCGCCAAGGAAGCAGTGTGGTTGAAGAAATACACCACCCACCTCGGCATAGTTCCCAGTATCTCTGAACCTGTTCTGTTGTTGTGCGACTACAATGAAGCCATTGCACAAGCAAAAGAGCCACGATCTCATCAGAGATTGAAGCATATTCTAAGGCGCTTTCTCTCATCAGAGAAATCATTTCTAGAGGAGATGTAGTGGTGGAAAGAGTTCCATCCTCTAATAATGTAGCAGATCCACTGACAAAGCCATTGGCTCAAAATGTGTTTGAACGTCACCTAGAGTCTATAGGTTTACTGCATAAAGGCGATTGGCTTTAGTCCAAGTGGGAGATTGTTAGTCTTAGGTTGCCTATAAGCAAATCTAACTATGTAAATCTCGTTCATTTATTAATAAAATGACTTTATTTTATTATGTATAATTCGTATTAATTATCATCTCACAATGAAGTTTGTGAATATGTACGATGGTGATTAGATTATGATGAGATCATACTAATGAGATTGATCACTCAAGCACACATATTCTTAATAGTTCATAATCAGAGGATATTCGAGAAGGATATCGGATATCCGGTTAGACTAGTACATATTACTCCTACTCATATGATGAGGGTGACTGATCTCATAGTCACTTGTGTGGAGACACTAAGGCGAATCTATAGGTGCTTGATAAGTTCACAATTTTACATAAATAACAGATGAAACTTACACACTTTGCTATCAATTTAATGAACAAAATCACATGAAATGATAGATAAATCAATTATGCTTTCAAACATATCAATTCTGTAAAATTCGAATTTCAAATATCATCACTCCATGGATTGAAGCAGGGTAGCAATTTCATTCTCAAATAAGATTTTCTCGACAATTATTTAATATGTAGTTGGATGATTTATTGCCGCATGAACCTAATTGTTATTTTATGTGAATGTAGGACATGAACAAGCAGATGGCATAGTGGTTGGACTACTTGGATTTCAAGGAAGTGACCAATGTTCGAATCTTGGAAGGAATAAGATTGTATTTCTTTTTGTCTTAAAAGGGGAACCACAAGCCAACTAAGAGAGAGAAGAGGGAATTTCAGAATTCAAATTTCAAAAATGTTATTTCAAAATCTCGAAAATAACATTTATTCTTCAATTCAAAATTTGAATTTTGAAATATCCCTCTCCAAATTTAAATTTCAAATATGCATTCACGGATAATCCTCTAATCAAGGGGGAGCTTAATGCGAGCAATTAAGTATCCATTTATTAGAGAATTTGAAATTCAAAATTTGAATTAAGAATTCTCTTCTATGAAATCAAGAGAGAGAGGAGGAGGGAATCTTGAAATTTAAAAAGAAAGATATTTATTTCGAAATTCAAAATTCAAAATAGTCTTTATAGGCTTAAAAGAAGATCCACTAATCAAGGGGGAGCTTAATAGCTTATTTATTATCCTATTTGAAATTCAAAATTTGAATTAAGAATTATCTTCTATAAAACCATGGGAGGGGGGAGAAAAAAGGAAGCTTGGTTTTTTGGAAATTCTCTCTCTCAATTTCTCTCCCACTTTCTCCCTCTCTTTCACTCTCTCTCTCTCTCTACATCTCTCTCAAACTAGCGGCTATTAGTGCAAGAGGTGGATTCGAGGCACTGCAACTGACCATTGGAAGGAGTCCAAGGCTACCAAGGATCCGCGCGAAGGGCTACGGTGGCTGCAAACATTAATTTTCTCTCTCCACTGTCTCTCTCTAGTTTTTGAGTTCTTCATGTTACACTGTATTTCGAATATTTTATATAAACGTTTTCTTATAAAAGTTATGCTAAGTTTTGATTTTCAATGTCTCTGTAAAATTTCATATTGTTCTGATAATGAATAACAGTAGCTCCTTTGAAAAAAGTTATATTTTCTCCATCTTTTTGTTCTACAACTTTTATTTTTTCTTCTGTTGACACTACTCAAAGTTTATATTATACTTTTAATTAGTGTTTTAGAGGTAGTCTTAGTTCAGTAAATGGTCTGATTATTTTCGTTTAGGGGTGCTCTTTTTGTGAGTTCATAGTAAGTCCGGTTAACTTTAATTCTTAACAAATCAAATCATCATGCTCCCTCTTCTTTCTTCTCTATTTTTCCTCTAAAAACTCAAAGTTTTCAACTTTAAAAATATATTTCCCTGTGGATTGGACTCAATCTCATCACTTGCTATTTTTCAAATAATTATATGTGGAAATTGGAATTTTAAGATTGATGTTCAAATATGCTTAACGACACATAATTTCGAACGATCAATTTTTGGCGCCATTGCCGGGGAATTAGAATTTTAATTTTGATTATTTTGGGTCCATTTGTATAAATCCATACTCACATTCATTTTCTCTTTTTGCAGGATTTTTTTTTTTTTAAAAAAAAAGAAGACAAAAGGAAAGCTCAACTTGGTGAGTTTGTTCCAATTTCTTTAATATTTTTATTTTCAGATTTGCTTAAAATAGAGATAGACCTCATTAAATAAAAAAAAATCAGAAAAACAAAATTAAAAAAAATGCATTTCAAGATTAGAAACCAAACTACCATGTTTTAGGACATGCATCATTTATGAATGCATTAGTTTTAAATTTTTGTCATTTGTTTCATGTTGAAGAGTGCGGGAGGCAAGGTAAGTCTTTCTAAATTGTGCAAATAACATGTTCATGCATTGTCATTTCATTATTGTACAAAACAAACTTGATTGAATTGTGATGTGTATCTCATTAATAAAATAATTTAAGGGCATCTTCATAACATGATAAGGTGGGGATTTCATCACCCTTCCTTGGTCCACAAACCACAAACACTCCATCTTGCATTGTCCCAAACCTAATAAAAATCAAATAGCAATTGAACCTAGGGTTCACACTATGATTGGACCGGGCTTTGAATTCATTTCTACTTTGGACAACGGTGTCTAGGCTAGAGGTTACAAAGGTAAACGCCTAAGTGGACAAGTGGTTATTTAATTAGGTCCCTACGAAAGTAGGGGGAGCCTCCCACTATCCCACCTCTTACCTGGCCGATTGATCTATTGTAGGGGTGATTCATAGTGAATTCTAGCCATTTTGTGAGAAATCTCATCCTTAAGTCTAGGATACACTTAGGTCATTAGGAATTTGTTATTAACTTGTTTGTCTTTGCATAAATAAACATAAAAAATATATAAAAATAAAAATCACAAAAACAACCATTGTCATCTCATCTTGGTCTAGTATATGCTAGGTAGAAGATCTCAAAAGCCATATATTATCAAACCCATTCAAGAAATTGAGAGATACCTACATCACCAAACCAATATTCAACATCAAATGGTTAAAAATAATCAACAAATGTCTAAACAAATGAAGGAATACTTCATTCCTCAAGATTATAATCCGTCATCTTGTATCTAATTGCCTAATGTCCATGCTAGCCATTATGAGATCAAGCCAAACACCATCCAAATGCTCCCATCTTTTTATGGGAATACCAATGAAGATCCATATAAACATTTGGATGAATTCTTTGAGATTTGTTCAACCGTGAAAATTCAAGATTTCACGGAGGATGCCCTTCGACTTACCCTATTCCCTTTCTCACTTAAGGACAAAGCCAAATATTGGCTTGGAACGATAGGGAAGCCCATTAGGACTTGGCCCGAAATGCAACAAGAATTCCTAAAAATATTCTATCCTATTGGGAGAACAAATATAATGAGAAGGGCTATAACTGGATTCTCACA
Source organism: Zantedeschia hybrid cultivar (assembly GCA_030544215.1). Lineage (NCBI taxonomy): Eukaryota > Viridiplantae > Streptophyta > Magnoliopsida > Alismatales > Araceae > Zantedeschia > Zantedeschia hybrid cultivar. The sequence continues at coordinate 2,716,861 of JARZZO010000013.1, read as the reverse complement.
ATTACCAGGAGAACAAATTCATAAATCATGGGAACGATTGAAGTAATTGTTGAGAAAATGTCCACACTATGGATTGTCTAGATGGCAAATTGTGCAAGCATTCTATGAAGGTTTAGATGCACAGTATAGGCAAATGGTGGATGCATCTTGTGGAGGAGCATTCATGAGCAAAACTGAGGAAGAAGCTTATGATTTGTTTGAAATATTAAGTGAAAATTCAATAAATCATGCCTCACTTTCATCATATGAAAGATCTGTGGGAACATCCAAATGGACTGGAATCTATGAAATAAGAAATAGAGAATTTGAACCTAAGATGGATATCAATACCTTGGCCCAAAAGTTGGATAAGGTGGACCTTCTGGCCCAACAAATGAGCAAAATGGATCTTATAGCCCAAAAGATAGACCAAGTCCTAGCTTCAAATAACCAAGGATTTAATATCCATGCACAATCAAGACCTTACTCAGAATCTTCTCCATCTTATCAAGAAGCTTGTAGTCTGTGTTCCAGCCTAACTCACCATGTCAGTGAGTGTCCTACGGCGGCCCAATTGCCGCCATTCATCCAAGAACGAGTCCAAGCAGCCCAGAATTATTCAAAGCCCAATCATGATCCATATTCTAACACCTACAATCCTGGCTGGAAGAATCATCCTAATTTTTCATGGAAATCTCAACAAGCCCAAGCTCCAAACCCACAAACACAAAATTTTCAGAATAGGACCCATCAACAGAATTACTATCCAAATCAATCTTTCAATAAAGGCAAACCTATCCAATCCCAAACTCAAGCTCCTTATTCTCAGCCCATTAACAATCAGAATATGTTCTCTCAACCTCCATATCAAATCCCACAACATCAGCCATCAAATCAAAATGATGACAAATTCAATATGCTGCAACAATTACTCATGAATCAACAACAACAACAGCAACAATTGCATCAATTGGTCATCTCTCATCAACAATCCATTTCGAAATTAGAAGTCCAATTGGGTCAAATGGCTGATACAACAATGAGGAGGGAAGTTGGCCCATTACCAAGTCAACCCATTGCAAATCCGCTAAACTATTCTCCGGATTTCCAACATCAACCAATCCTACCTAATCCTCAAGCCCAACCTCAAATGGGCTCAAATCCACCAAGAGGCCCACAATTAGAAAATGCGAATGTAATTTTGGCCTTAAGAAGTGATAAAGTCTTACCGGATCCTTACCCAAATCAAGGATCTAGTCAGCCCAATCCTGAACAGAATGAAGAAGAAGAAGAAGAAGAAGAAGAAGAAGATGAAGATGAGAATGAACAACCCAATATCAGTCAAGGAAAAGGAAAAATGGAGGAATGTCCTGAGAATTATAAACCAGAAATCCCTTTTTCACAAGCTTTAGAGAATGGCAAAGATAAAAGAAAGCATCAAATCCAAGTAAAAAATGAACAGTTAATAGACTTATTTAAACAAGTCTACATTAACATACCATTGGTTGATGCAATCCAACATGTGCCGGCCTGTGCCAAATTTTTAAAAGAACTTTGTACTCATAAGAGAGAGCCCAAAACAAATCATAAGAATGTCTTTTTGTCTGAAGAAGTGAGTGCTATTTTGCTTAACCAATTGCCCAAAAAGATGAAAGATCATGGGGCTCCACTTATCTCTTGTGTTATTGAAGGAATCACATTTGACAAGGCACTTCTTGATCTTGGGGCTAGTGTAAACCTTTTGCCCACTTCTGCCTATGAACAACTAGATCTTGGAGAACTGAAGGCCACTCCTATTATTCTCCAACTAGCAGATCGATCAATTAAAGTGCCACGATGACTCATTGAGGATGTAATTGTCCAAATCGAAGATTGCTACTTCCCCGTGGACTTCCTTATCTTGGATATGGCCCCATCCTCAGATTTGAATCACACTCCAATCATTCTAGGACGTCCATTCTTAGCTACAACAAAGGCAAATATCAATTGTGCGATAGGTAAGATAGGCATATCTTTTGGGGACCGGCAGATTGGGATCAATATTTTTCAAGCTCCTAAGTACTTGGATCGGAATGAGGGTTGTTATACAATGCATGCCATGGATAATATAGTAGATGATAGTCCAGATTTAGAACAATTCCTCTTTCCCTTAGAAGAGAATTTGGAGTTTGAACAGTCTTTATCCTACACGAAGGACATGGATTCACTTCACAATTTGCCTCACTCGCTTAGTCCTTGGCCTATCATTGAACCTGTACCAAAATTGTACCCTAGGCCAACACTGCCATCTCCTATATCTCCTCCTGAATTTGAGCACAATTACTTACAGTCTGATCATATGCACGACATTCATATGGTGAGACATGCTAAGTCGAGAGGAGAATTACACATGAACCAAGGTCTAAGTGAAGTAGGCGTGAATGAGGCAGTCAAATGGTCAAATCAGACAAATCATCACTTCATGAGTAGGAAAAGTATGGCTCTGAGAATATCTGAGCAGGGCACACAAAATGATACCAACAAATCAATTGACCCAGGTTGATAAGAACTCACATGCGTCTGGCTGAAGACGTTAAACTTAGCGCTTATTGGGAGGCAACCCAATCTTCTCATTTTTATTCTGATTATTCTCTTTTTCTTTTCTTTTTAGAAAACTCATAAAATCCACCTTGGAGAACAGAGAGAAGCCTCGTCACACCTCAGGTTGTATCTCTCCTCATCATGAATTCCATATTAAATAATTTTTGTGCATTTCTATACCATTGAGGACAATGTCATTCAAGTTGGGGGGAGAATCATAGTGCATATTGAATAAAATCGTTTAAAATGAACACAATTTTTGAAATTTTTTTCATTTTTCACACAATTTTTTTTTAAAAAAATTGCTTCATTTTCACACTCCAACAGAAATTCTTATCTATCATAATTCATTTAGAGAATCTTGATCAAAATTGAGTTAGGAAGTTGAGTAAAAGTTTGAATTAACTCCCCTTTCTACAAAGAATCACGACGGGATGATTTTCACACACACACGGTAACTTGGAAAGAGTGGAAGATCCTGAAAGTGTAGAGTTGCTGGAGTTGACCCGAAGTGTAGAATTACCCATTCTGTTTTTATTTTTAGGTCAAACAAACGGAAAATTAGGATTCGTAATAGGAGATCAAACCACTTAACACTTTAAGGAGGCGGTCACTTCGAAAAAGGACAATCAGAAGCGTGAAAATCAAATAAATATGCTTCAAAAGAGTCAAAGGAAGGACGGTGGCAAAAAGTACGCACCTCCCCTCAGACAAAAAAAATAAAGAGGGTGGCAAGAAGTATGCACTCTCAAAGCACAAAACAATCGCGCTAAAGTCCTTCACAACAAAATAAGACCAAATCCTAAAAAGTTTTAAGTTGGGGCGAAAACCGAAAAGCGAAACTAGCCAACTAATTTGGAGATCTCTTTTTCTGTTCTCTCCCCTGGGTAATTCTACTCCAAGAGTCAGTGAAGGCAACGATATACCAAACATGATAGAAATGAACTCCAAGCACCTCAAATGATATGAACAATCGCTTGTCCTGATTCTAAGTATGGTGGGCGGGAGAACGAAAACTTGAATTCAAATTACCTACCATTTGCAATAGATATCTTTTAAAATGAAGTGTGATTCTTTTTACTGATCATGGTAGTCCTAATTTTTCAAATGATTGTATTGCTAAGGGACTAGCAATGATTAAGTTGGGGGATGTGATAAGTTCACAATTTTACATAAATAACAGATGAAACTTACACACTTTGCTATCAATTTAATGAACAAAATCACATGAAATGATAGATAAATCAATTATGCTTTCAAACATATCAATTCTGTAAAATTCGAATTTCAAATATCATCACTCCATGGATTGAAGAAGGGTAGCAATTTCATTCTCAAATAAGATTTTCTCGACAATTATTTAATGTGTAGTTAGATGATTTATTGCCGCATGAACTTAACTATTATTTTATGTGAATGTAGGACATGAACAAGTAGATGGCATAGTGGTTGGACTACTTGGATTTCAACGAAATGACTAGAGTTCGAATCCTGGAAGGAATAAGATTATATTTCTTTTTGTCTTAAAAGGGGAACCACAAGCCAACTAAGAGAGAGAAGAGGGAATTTCGGAATTCAAATTTCAAAAATGTTATTTCAAAATCTCGAAAATAACATTTATTCTTCAATTCAAAATTTGAATTTTGAAATATCCCTCTCCAAATTTAAATTTCAAATATGCATTCACGGATAATCCTCTAATCAAAGGGGAGCTTAATGCGAGCAATTAAGTGCCCATTTATTAGAGGATTTGAAATTCAAAATTTGAATCAAGAATTCTCTTCTATGAAATTAGGAGAGAGATGAGGAGGGATTCCTAAAATTTAAAAAGAAAGATATTTATTTCGAAATTCAAAATTCAAAATAGTCTTTGTGGGCTTAAAAGAAGATCCATTAATCAAGGGGGAGCTTAATAGCCTATTTATTACCCTATTTGAAATTCAAAATTTGAATTAAGAATTATCTTCTATAAAACCATGGGAGGGGGGAGGAAAAAGGAAGCTTGGTTTTTTGGAAATTCTCTCTCTCAATTTTTCTCCCACTTTCTCCCTCTCTTCCACTCTCTCTCTCTCTCTACATCTCTCTCAAACTAGCGGCTATTAGTGCAAGAGGCGGATTCGTGGCACTGCAAGTGACCATTGGAAGGAGTCCAAGGCTACCAAGGATCCGCGCGAAGGGCTACGGCGGTTGCAAACATTAATTTCTCTCTCTATTGTCTCTCTCTAGTTTTTGAGTTCTCCATGTTACACTGTATTTCGAATATTTTATATAAAAGTTTTCTTATAAAAGTTATGTTAATTTTTTATTTTCAATGCTTCTGTAAAATTTTATATTGTTCTGATAATGAATGACAGTAGCTCCTTTGAAAAAAGTTATCTTTTCTCCATCTTTTTGTTCTACAACTTTTATTTTTTCTTCTGTTGATACTACTCAAATTTTATATTTTACTTTTAATTAGTGTTTTAGAGGTAGTCTTAGTTCAGTAAATGGTCTGATTATACTCGCTTAGGGGTGCTCTATTTGTGAGTTCATAGTTAGTCCGGTTAATTTTAATTCTTAACAAATCAAATCATCATGCTCCCTCTTCTTTCTTCTCTATTTTTCCTCTAAAAACTCAAAGTTTTCAACTTTAAAAATCTATTTCCTTGTGGATTCGACCCAATCTCACCACTTGCTATTTTTCAAATAATTATATGTGGAAATTGGAATTTTAAGATTGATGTTCAAATATGCTTAACGACACATAATTTCGAGCGATCAGTGCTCATTAGAGAATGAGTTCCCTGAACTAATCCGACTGAATCATTGGATCGTGTAGTACCTCACTATCAACCAACTTGATTCTATTGTCGCAGTTGCGTGGATGGTCCTCGGACCTGAGACACCAAGGGCACCTTGTTGGTGGACTTCTGTGCATTTACCTTGGTTTATGAATCTCTATCCATGAGATTTTAAACAGCCAAGGATCGGGTACAGCGGAATACCGTCGAAGGGAATTGAGTGTCGATAAGGAATCATTGACTCTCGGTACTTAGCGAGAGCATGCTCTAGGAAGGATGCGCGGAAGTCTCTGGCCAAGGTGGATGATAATATCGGAAAAAGAGTTTTCCGATATTACACGGCAGCATCCAATACAAATGAGTCGACCGGTTAGGGTTTGACGGTACATCATACCTTGAGTTGACTCGAGAGCATTGTACGAATGAAGGATTATATCCACGCGGTAACTGTTGGCGGACATGTTCCAAGTATGGGTTATTTAACTCCAATACCGTTCGGGTTCATGCGGTGTTGCTTGGCACCCAACGTGATCATAGGCCGGATCGAATTTAATATGCGATATTAATTTGATTGATTAATAAATTAGTAATGAGTTATTAATTGATTAATCAGGCTAATGAGGAGTCACTGGACTTGTTCGGCCATTAACCGGACTGGTTATTGGGCCTAGAAGGTCACACGCAAATGATTCTCAAGGCGATGGATAATAAGTGGGTTTTATATTAAACCGGGAGTTTTTATGAAAAATCGCGTGATTAATATAGAAGATAGCGAACCGGCTGAGCAGGCTAGGCTACTACTTACCCTAGCCGCCCCTTCCTCTCTTCCTCTCTCTCTCTCTGGCACCCCAGGCCGGCCCTGTTCTCTGGGTCTGCTCTGCCGCTTCTCCGACTCCCGTCCGACGGGAAATCGACCACGCGTCACGGCAGTCATTGCGGCGAACGGCGAAGGGTTCGTGGGCTGCGACGAGTGAAGAACGTGAGGATATCCACTGCGATGAGGATCACGTGGACTTCGCTAGAGGCCAAGCATCTGCGCGACTGGCAATATCACACCGCCGAAACTAATCGGTTGCAGATTGGAATCCGCACGAGGTAATAAACGAATATCCGATAATCGTTTATGGTTTTATTCGAAACAAAACGGATCGTTGTTTTATTTTAATTTTCGCTGCGTGAGCGATCCAGAGAAACTGGAGAACCCAACATATACCCCCAACTCTCACCTATTATCAAGAATACCCTCAGAAACTGACAAATGTTGCATCTACACCCCTCTAGTTAAGGAGCCATTAGCCCCCAATGAATATTCCATGATGTACTACATAAGGTATTAAAAAATGTGAAATACCATATTTAACTTTAACATAGTACCTTTACTCATTCTCAGATGTGAGAATACAATACCTCCCTCCTTGGTAACTTCTTCAAGCGGCCCCTGGCTCGTCGTTAAGTCCACCTCTGGCCCCACCCTGTCTCCCAACCCCTACTCTTGGAACTGCCACTTCACCCTCTTCTTGCGCAACAACCCCATAGGCGTCAGCTTCAATGTCGTCGCCGACTCCGCTAAGATCCCCTATGACCAGGCCGCCATGGCGCACCACCTCTATGTCGCCCTAGGGGATCTTCTCCTCCGACCCTTCCTTCCTCTCCCTCCCGTTCTACCTCACCAGGAGCGGGGGGAGGGGGCAACAACTCAGTTGAGGTTACAAGGGAGAGAGGAACTTACGTAAGAGATAATTGGTAATAACCAGGGGTACGTTAGTCCTTTTACCCATTTAACCACATTCCAACTAACCAAGATAAACAGACGTGACGACAAGGGTATAGATGCAACATTTATGAGTTCCTAGGGGTATTCTTGATAATAGATCATATCAGAGTTGGGGGTATATGTGCAAATATGGTGTTTTCTAGGAGTATATATGCAAAAAACCCTAATACAAACTATTTCTTAAACCTATTTTATTTTGCTCTTGACTAAGTTTGCAACAACTTTATCATCTTGTTTTGAACAATGGGACTATCCACTTTCATGTCATAGTAAATTCACAATATTAATTTACTCTTTTTCGATTGTATGGAGCATAATTAGTTAAATACGGTACGCGTATTATATGACAAAAGTATGTTCAGATATAATTCGGTTTAAATTTTGAATAAGACGGTCAAACTTCGATTAAATAATTAAAAAATTAAAAAAAGTTTCAGCAAGACATATATAAATATATATGAAAATTGTCAAAAAAATAAAAATAAAAATTATATTTATATAATAAATAAGCATTAATCAAAATATGATTTTTTGTCCGTGAAAAGCAAGTTTTTTTTATCATATAATATCATCACTACAAGGAATACAAGATTTCCGCTGACAAATCTCAAATAGCCGCTGACAAAACTTTGTGTCAATGGCTATACGGCCGCATACAAAGTCGTGGACAAAAGTCCCGTTGGCATATATTTGTCAACGGCTACAAGAAGCCGTTGACATATAATATATATGTCTACAGATAGAAGCCGTTGATAATGAACACATATGTCTACGGCTTCTAGCCACTGACAAATGAAAATATATGTCAACGGTTGGCAGCTGCTGACAAATAAACTATTTGTCAACGGCTGCGAACTCGCTGACAAAAAGTTTTGTCAGTAACTTGGACCGCTGAGAAATGTTGTATGTCGACGGCTGCATAGCCGCTGACAAAAACTTTTGTCCACGGCTTCTTAGCCGTTGATAAAAGTTTTGTCAGCAACCACAACCGCTGACAAATGTATATATGTCCACGGTTTGTCGTCATGGACAAATGTGCACAGAAACTTTTGTCAGCGGCCTTAGCCGCTGACAGATGGTTACTAACAAAAAAAAAAAGAGAGAACATCATCCTTCCATACTCGGAATTTATTTGAAGGGCGTGGCCTGCTAAGGTCTTCAAATAGTCACTACTAATGATGACAGGTTAAGACTTGCACCTGTGCAAAGTAAAAAAGCTCATATCACTACAGGGATGTGGTCATTTGAACTAGAAAACCACTTCACTGCAAAGAGTCCTAAAAAGGATAAGTTCTCCGTAAATGCAAACTAATCAATATCTCACTACCTCTGTATGATTTAGACCCAACCTCCAAAATCCCAGAGCAAACAAAATGTATGTGACTAACCTCAATTGTACATTCTTCTTTTCTCAACTAGTGTTGAACTTCTGACCACAGGATCTTTAGCCAGAAATTGACATTCAAATCTCTAATTATGTGGCAGTGGAAACTTACATGAAAACTTCTTTAAATACGGTCATTTATAACTTGCCTATTTAAGATTTACACACATCCACTTCGGTATCCTCACCCTTTCTATGGAGACTTCATCCCAACTACTTCTTAGCCCGATAGTTTGATTTTTCCAACAATACCTAGAAGAGAGAAAGTAGAATCCATAAGCACTTTAGTTTATACTCCCGATAAAATTTATACGAACCTACATTTGCAAAGTCACAAAGTTCTGACCATAAAGTAAAGCACAATTTATATGTCGAAGCTGTAACCCATGGTTGTATGAAACATTTCAGAAAGAAAAGTACTCAAATTATCACATAAAGTTTAAAAGAATAGAAGATTATAAAGAGTAGAATGAGGGAAGGTGTAATCTAGAGAGGAGCACCGGAAAGTCACTAAAGGCTTCATGCAGCACCTGGTCTCTAGGCGTATCTGATGGAGCACATAACTGCAAGGCCAACAAGTTTGACTTGTCTGGGTATAAACCCTCTGAGTCTTCAGCAAGCCTTGATGTGAGTTGTTCTAAAGGCCTCAAGCATATAGACATAAGTTTCTCCAGTTTCTTTGAACAAGGCAGCTTGACGCCAAAGTTCAACATTGCTTTCTGAAACGATACACAGATCAAGATAAGCAAGATATTGGAAGACTGACCCTGGGGGGCTCTGCTCCAGTGCTTCAATAAGAGCTCCATTTGGATTTGTTTCTGCAGCAGCGGATCCTAGGGCAGGTGCAAAGACACACCTTCTTGTATGTTAAACCTATAACAACAGTTTAAAAAGAATGATCCTATAACACCATTTTAAAGAAAAGGATGGAATAGTAGATGCACACACAGTATTCTCTACATAAAATTTATAAGAAGGATATATGCCCACTTTCAATTAGTTGGTCGTCTAGCAATGGAAAGGGCAACATGCATCCACTTTAGATTATGTGACAGTTCAAGCATATTGCATCATTGTTTCCCTACATCTACTATTGTTCCAATCTAGGTAACAATGGCAAGCATGCTTTGTCAACATGTTTTCCCTCATCAACTGTTGTTCCAAATGAGGTAGCAATTTGATTAAAATATAATCTACATAATGATAATTTACAAAATGATTTCCATGCATTATTGTCTTGATGGTGAAGAACAGTCAAAAGCCTTCTCTAGAGTCTCCATTTATTATTAAATATTCTCAAAATCAACTAAAGAAAGCATACAACGCACCAACCTCAAGCAAATGCCGACTTAGCTCCCAACAGAAAGAGACAACAGAAGTGCCAAATAAAAGTCTGATCCATTGAATGGTCAACTGCCCTAGGGTATACCGGCCCTTAGAGTGATTTAACAAGAACATCATTAACAACACCGAACAAGTTAAAGCTGCAATTGATAGCTGTAATGCTTGTTTGAGAGATGAACCTATCCCCATCTTGAAGCTGAAAAAAAGTGGATGCTGAAAGTATAACAAATCAATAACGATAGATTTCATAATGTAACGACCCGCCACCCTATAATCGGAAACCCGATTACTAAATGGGTATCGAATCATTATCTACGGTTTCACACTCGGATCTCATACACACGTCTGGAGGAGTAAGCATTAAACAAGGTTAAATATAACAATCACACGGACTTCAAGGAAATTACAAGTGCGCTGGAAGGAAATTAACAATATCCGTACACAGTCCAACAATAATTACATAGTCTAAAGAATTAAATAAGTACAAGCATAAGCAAAGTACAACAACATCGGGGCATACCCCGGAACTGAGACAGCTGCTGGTCCGCACACCAAGGAGGACACCACACGCCGCCACTCGCCAAGAAGTCCACACCTGAAACCGCAGGGAGTGAGCCACACCATAATTGGGCTCAGTAGGGATCATCCGATCCCCCGCCTCCCACTCACACACCCACAAGTAATATAATATAGAATGAAGACAATTAAGTAAGGCAGTAACACAATTCCTAAATTCCAATATAAAACGCATGCATTCGAAATGTAGCACACACAACTCTGAAACCATTCTACTAGGGAGTCTACAACAACGTTTCATCAAAACACGCGAACCACACAGCCGCACGCGGGAAACACCGACCCGCTGGGACCAAACAGTAACCCCTCGGATAGCACGCTAGCTACTCCAGCCCAACTGTCTCTAGGTGGTTACTACTTCCCTCAGTACGAGTGACACTCCATAGGTACTACTCCTACACCAGTACTAGCTAACCCCGGGATACACCAGGTGACCCTCTCTCTAAGCGTCACCCCACCACTCCTCCCACCGATGCTGTGTCCCACCCATACCGACACAGGGTGTCAAGCGCTACAACTGTCACTCTAGGTCCACGGTTGCACGAAACACAACACAGTGCAATCCGGTCACGTAAGAATCCTCATCCTCGAGTACAATTTAAAGCATGCATTTGACTGAACTATCTAATAGTGTAAACACATATTAATAGCATGAATTAATGTGATTCTGTCTTGAATCGTGTCGCCCAAGGCCGATGCCATTCAAGCTTCCTAAACTGGTTCATGAAATCTCGGCCTCAGAACATGGCCTAAAAGGCGTCGTGCCTAGTCGTCGTCTTTCAAAACGCGTCGTTGTCCCTAGTCGTCAGATAGCGACAGAAACAGAGACAGACTATGGTTAATTCACTTAAAACGCGCCGTCCTGGAAAGCCGCCATTTGAAAGGCGTCGCTGTCCGTGGACGCTATTCACAACAGAAGCCCACTCTGACAGAAACCGTTACCGGGACAATTTCTGCCTAAATGGCGTCGTGCTGGCCTGTCGCCATTCTGAATGGCGTCGTCCTAGCGCGACGTCATTTAGCACCAGAAATTTAGTTTCTGCAGCTCGACCCGAGGGTCCCCTTTTACCCTAAATTCACCCTAAAAACACTCAAGAGGGGGATACGAAGAGGGAAAACCAAACCACCACATGAAACCCACAAATCCTCATTCATAAAAACCACCATTCCCATCAAGAAAACCCCTTAACATGCTCATTCTACCCAAAAACCCCATACACATATCATGCTTCACAACGGGAAACACGGATGAAACAACCATAGTACATGCAAGGTTCGTCCCCCTATCGGTTACTTGAACTCCTCCTGGCTCCGTGCAGCCGAACCGCCGCACCGCAGACCGCCATTGGTACCTCCGAGGACGTCGTCACTCCGCCGGGACGTTGGCCGCCGCCCGGAGAATGAAACGCCACGAAGGAAGTGGTAGTGGTAGTGGTAAGAGGTAGAGATGTATTGGAGTGGTGGAAGAGGAAGAAAAGGAAGGGAAAGAAAAGAGGGATCGGAGGGGGCGGAGAGAGGGAAGAGAGAGAGTGAGAGGGAGAAAATGAGGGTAAGGAGGGAAGGCTCACGGGGCCAATCTGAAATAGGGTAAAACGTATCGTGCGAGACAGACACCTATCAGATGACAGGTAGGGTCGTACCGTCAGAGACTTTGAAATGCGTCGCCTATCAAAGACGCCTGATCGTTCCAAATTGTGTCGCGTTAAACACTTTTAAAAACGTCAATCAACATTAATCCAAACTCAATTATTTTTGACAAATAGCATGGTGAGTATGGGTCGAATGCACAGGGAATTAAGATTTTAATTTTGAAAACCTTAGATTTTAATTATCTAAAAAGTTGAGAATTAGAATTGAATAATTAACTACCTATTTTTACAACAAATTAATTGACTAAACTAACTAAAAGTAAACTAACCAAATGAGCCAAGTCTTAGAAAATAATTACTACTATGTTTAAAAAGGAAATAAAATTGAGAACAATACAATCTAAACTAAGAAGGTTGCAAATATTTTGATAACATGCATTTAATTTATTTATCTAACTAAGAATGTTATTACACAACTTGTAATCTTAAATTTTTCTGAAAAGAAATAACTAATCACAGAGTAATCATCAACTAAACCTAACTAACTAACCAAATAACTTAGATCAAAAGAACCCAAAAAATACAGCAGTAACCAAGGCTCTGGCAGCCGGAGTGCGACGCGGTGGAGGACGTGTGCATGGAGGCTTCAGGCGCGTAGGTGGCTTGCAGGTGTGCGCTGGCTCAGGGGCATACATACCAATGCATTGGAAGCCTTTCAAGATAATATCAATTTCCTAAACTTCAACTCAACAATCTATTCAAGAACAAGTAACCCATTTTGCAATTTTCAGTTATCCACTCGAACACCAACTGTAGGTCATCAAAAACATGAAAAGACACAAAGGATAAATCCCCAGTGCCTCAATCAATAATGAACCTCTTGGCGAATTGCAAAGCCCCAGTATTACACAAGTGACTTCTCTTTCAATATTACCACCATAGCATCTAATATAATAGCTAGGTACTGTTCTACTACCTTAGAATCACTAATCACTATGCCATCTCCTAGAGAGAAAAGGAAGGCTTCAATCCACTGTGATCCATTTCAACAAAGTTCACAGGCTGGAGAGTGGATATGAACCATTGAAGCTGCTAAGCCTATTTTCCTCTAGGTGCTATACAATGTCTCTCATGTTTGAAAAGGCATCCTACTGGCTTCAGACATAATCTTGGTAGGTACTCATTTTGCAGTGGGAGATGGACATCTTTGCCTCTTTTGGTTAAGATAAATGGTGTGCTCCGCCTACACTGGCCAACATTTACACTAGGCTATTCAGTATTTTTTCCTCTCCAAGGGCTAATGTGGCACAGACGATGGATCAAAGTGGACAGTGGGCACCGTGCTTCAGGCGAGATTTGTGAAAGGAGGAGATATAGGACTTTGTGGACCTCATGTCTTTGCTGCATAAGTTTGACCCACCAGTGCAGGACTCTTGGATATGGGGCTGGACCAATATGGGGACCTTCTCTGTCAGGTTTGTGTATCACATGATAGCAGATGGAGGTACTAGGTCCCCACACTTACATCAGTTTTGGGACCCTATTTCTCCATGGAAGGTGAAGGTGCTTTATGTGGAGGGTATCCATTGGAAGGCTGTCAACTTGTGACAGGTTAATTCGCTTTGGATGTGATGTGATTCCTTTGTTTTCCATGTGCGGAGAAGAGGATGAACCACTTCTCGAGATGTACTTATGAGGAAGAAATTTGGAACTTCTTGTTCTCAAGTGTTTCATATCCTAGGCCCAAGGAGGACCGGTGTGGATGCATTATTTCAGCATGAGTCTTCTATGTGTGGATGATCCTGCATGCTACGGGGTGGGCGATATGGTCTGAAAGGAACAAGTGGATATTTAAGGAAGAGGCTTCCATACCCGAAAGGGTGGTGGACTTTATTTGTAATAGTATTAGAGAGTGGTGAGTCTTTTGAGGAATGTGGATGTGGATAAGTCATCCTTTCTTATTTTGCTGTTGGGGGGTTGATTCTTGACACCTTGGTGTTTTTGTACACAAGGTTGAGACTGAGCATACAGTCTATAATTGTACATCCTTTTTTTATTAGTACAAATGTGGTACCATCCACTTTCAAAAAAAAAAACATGTAAGCTTGTTCTCCAGGATAATAAGATTTCTGCCAACCATGAGCAGGCAAATAATTAGAGGCACTTGAAATTAGCAAACAAACTAGTAAAAATAGAGTCAACATTAGCCTAAGCAGTTCAACTAAATGCAGCTGAATCTATCCACAAGCAAGCAGGAAATAGAGCTGAAGTGCACAGTAAAAACCTATTCAAGATAAGAAATCATATACATTAAGAGGTTGTTTGTTTCGATGTAAAATACTGTAATGTAAAAAAATGTTTCACTTACAATGTTTATACATGTTTTGTATGATGTAAAATAATGTAAAACAAAATCTTGTCGAGACCTTTTCTATCCAAACAATTGTAAGAGCATATGTACAAAATATCGTTACAAAATCTGCGTGAAATTAGTCATTTTTGTCCTAAGATAAACAGTGTCGGCGGTGAGAGCAAACACAATTTTTTTTTTAAATATCGGTGTAATAAAAATAATAGCTCTATTTCATAGGTCCTCTGCAAATTGAACAGATTTGATAGATACATTTGTAAAAATATCAAAAAGGTATAAGAGAAAGCATTTTCTAGAATGCAAAATCAAACTCAAATATAACAAATATAACTTCAGACAGAGCAGTCTGAAATTGAGAGAGCACATGTGAAAATATTTCACGGTTTTTATTCTAAAGCTATCCCTCCTTTTTGAAGTCTATTTAAGAAGGAACAGTAGAAAGAGAGAGTCGACAGAGAGAAAGTCTACATATATATATATAGGAGATTAGGATAAAACTTTGGACGAAGTCCAATAACATCGACAGTTCTACTTAATTAGGAGATCATTATGGACTCAAATTGATCTCCATAAAAATAATCTTATAAACTAGAAGAAATAATCTCAAAATACATCTTAATCAAATAATAATAATTTTTTTAAAATTTTAATCAACTTGAATTTTTGACCTCCTTAAAATTAAGCATCAAACTTTTCTATTGTCTTGCCTTCTTCGAGACTCACGCGTGTCCAAGATGGGCTCGACGGTGTTCCACTCATACCCCATCGTCAAGACTAGTAGGTTGTCATCGTCTCAAGAAGAACCCAGATGCCAAATTCCCGGTCGTGCATCGGATGCAGCCCCCACGCGGTTCCCTGTCTCTGGTCATCTTCGTCCCTGCGCCGGAAGCTTCGCGCATCCCCATCACGCACATATAAAAGGAAGGCGCTCCCTTCCTACCCATATGCATACTCTCTATCTCCTGCTCTCTCTTACACACACATCACGTACGCGCAGAAGTAAGGTGGTGGTGTTCCAGTTGCTGGGTGTTAGACAATGGACCTGCTCTTGGCCATGTCCATCTTTAGCTCCGATGCCGACATCTCCCGTGAGAAGGGCAAGGCCCAGCAGTGGATGTATTTCATGGATCTCAAAGCCTGATCTCAAGATAGCAAATAGATCCCATGGCAATAAAGAACAATACCAACCCAATCTCTCTCTCTCTCACACACACACACAAACACATACATACTATAGAGAGAGCGGGGGAAATCCTACCGGGTGGAGGCGCTGGCGGTGGAGGTGCTGGCGGGGGAGGCCTGGCGACTGAGGAAGCGCAGGCCACGATGACGGGTGGGCGAGCACGATGGCGGGCTGAGCGGACGCGACCGGCGACGATGGGGGGTGGGCGAGCACATTGGCGGGCCGAGCGGACGCGACCGGTGACAATGGTGGGCAGAGCGGAGGGAGCGCGGCGGTGGTTAGGTCTAGGAGAGGGAAAATAGGGAGACAGGGAACTAGGGCTTGGGAGGGAGACAGGGAAAGGGCTCGCGGCGGATTTTTTTTGAAGAGGTTTTGTCAGCGGCTCCAAGTTTAGCCGCTGACATATAATAAATATGTCAACGGCTAACCTTAGAGCCGTTGACATATAGTTTTTACCAATTATTTTTTTTCTGTTTATTACATATGTCGACGGATAAACAAGAGCCGTTAACATATAACCTACGTATGTCAATGGCTACAGCATAGCCGTTGACATATATTACGTATATGTAAATGGTTATATTAGCCGTTGACATATAAATCTAATGTAAATGGTGCATTCTTGGCCGTCGACTAATATTATCTTTGTCGATAAATGTCTATGGCCGTGGACATATATTCGCTGACAAAACATGTCTTCCTTGTAGTGCATATTCTTTGATATTTAAGTAGTAAAAGTCTTATTTTAATTCAATAACATGGTGTATTAAATGAAAAGTATTAAATATTTTTATATTATTGTTTTCACCTAAAAAATGAACAAGGCAAGAACCCCAAAGATCAATCAAGAAGACCCAAATCAAGGGAAATCGAATGATACAATGGGGCCCATTATCTCAAGCAAGAGAAAAATCCAAACAATCATTCAAAGAAGGCCCAAGTGAAGAAAAAGATAATGGACAGCAGCCATGCCCATTCTAGCAAGCCAAAGGGGTTTTAAATAGGGTTACTTTGGGCCCAAATTATGAAGAAATCCAAAGGGCAGCTCCGGGCCCATTGTTTCAAGCAAAAAGAAGCCCAATAGGGCCAATTTGCGCCCAAAAAGTGAAGGCTAAGGCCCAATTTCGTGGCAACCTTTAAAAGGGTCCAAATGGTCCCCCCCATGGCATATTCTTATCTCTTTGGCCCATCCTCAAATCTTCCTAAAGGTGGATAAGAAGAAAAAGAAAAGTGGTCCCCCCCTCAAGATTCTTCTAGAAGAGGGTAGGTGAAAAGCAAGGGAAAAACCAATGAAGATTCTCCAAGTGTTGTGGCCTTATTGGAGGGCTCTTAATAGTGGTTTCTTATCCCTAATTCAAGGCTAATGGATGCGTAATATAGCCCCAAAAGTAACCCAACTTTATCTATAAAAGAAGCCCCTTCTTCTCCAAGAAAGAGTTGGAGACAAAAGCTCACAAAAAAGAAAAAGAAGAAGAAAAGAGAGAAGCCTTGGAGGAGCACGTCTCCCTCCTCCATTCCCCTCCATTTCCTGCATCTCAAGAGAGTTAGAGAAGAAGAGAAAAAGAAAGGAAGAGTGTTAGAGAAGAAGAGAGCAAGATTGTGGGCTCCTATAGTCATTCACCCTTCTCATCTCCTCTCCAAGGTAGAGTGGGGGTGAAGAATGGGTTTATTTCTATTCTTCTTGCTTTCTTAGATTATGTTCTTTCATTTTGATGTTCATAGGAGCTTCTATCTCCCCCTTAATGTTCATCCATGGTGTTGAAAGCAATGAAATGAATGTTCAGATTTCTGTTCTGTCTATGAGTCTGCTGGCTTTTATGCATTTTCTATGATATTTTTTCTTTCATGCGATCTGTGTTTTTTGTGTAGGGATGGTAGAGGGGCCTTTCTAGTTCATAGAAATGGTCTTCTCAAGCCTTAAAACCCCCTAAAGATGGAGATATGATCCAAAATGTAACTTGCTGTCCTGGTTTTCTGAACTTTATATTTTCTAGTTTTGCATTTGTTTGCCTTTGGTTTTGGGGTTTTTCAAGGTGTCTTGGCCTTCTATGTCCCTTAGGAGCGCATCCCCTCCATGGATGATGTTCCCTCAAGGCCAAATAACAAGAGAAATCCCCTAAGTTTTATGAATCTTAAGATCTAAGTTTCTGTTTTTCATATTATAACCGAATCGGTTTTGGTAGGATTTTTTCTTTAAATGGCTAAGGGTTTAGACCCTAGAGGTTCTTAAGGAGGTTGTCTCACTAGTTGGGGATGAGCTTCTTTCAGTATAAACCCTCTAACATGGAGCCAAAAAGGAAGATCCATGGAAAAGATAAAAAACAATGCTTAAGTTTTCATAAGTTCCATATTCAAGTTCTTCATAGTATTTTCTTAAGAAAATACATTAAAAATATATTTTAAATAGAGGTTTTAGGTTTTATACCTTTTATACTTTATTTTCCATCATTTGGGTTAGGTTTCAACCCATTTTTAACAAAAAATCTAGATTTCAGGTGAGTCTGTGCCTATGCGTGCTATAGTGTTGAGTCTGCGCCTCCCTGCGCAGACTCAGCGCCTGTTCACAGTTTTTGAGTCTGCGCTCCTTTTGGTTTGGTTTTTGGGTTTGAGGTGATTCTTTGATCCTCCTCTAATATGTCTAAAGGTTCCTTGGGCCTAGGGCTATCTCTTTGAGGCCCAATGAAGGTCCTAAATGGCTTGGGCTTTGGGTTATTAAGCTCTTAATATTTCAATCCGAAATTTTGTTATATGTTTTAAAATTTTAAGTTTCTTCCGATGTTTCTCCAAGGATGTCCCAATCTAATGGTGCCAACAATCCAATGTTGGGTAACCCATCAATGGCCCTCACAAAAAGAATATCACTCTTATGTTCCCATTGCTATGAGTTCATTTAGAGGATATGTCCCGAATGTCCCAATGGGTTGGTGGAGTTCCTTATTCTCCAAATGTAGAAATGGAATCGGTGATTCCCTGTGGATTACCCTTGTATTTTGAAGGCATCAAGGGCACCCTTTGGGTGAGTTGTTGGATGCTCGGCACACCCTCCTTGGCAGCCACCTTCATGGTTCATGGCTATATGTGACCCTCTAGGGGAATTGGTGGAGTTCCTTGCTCTCCAAATGTAGAGATTCTTTGGATTACTCCTTGTGTGTTTTCTTACATCTCAAAGCCATTACATATCCCTTTTAAGGGAAGTGGTCCTTCAGGTTATTTTATGGCATGATCCTTCATGAAGATCCTAAACTTTCATTGGGTTCCCCTAATGAAAGGTTGAAATTCATCTTGGAATCATTATATTAAGCATTTTTAATGCTTTGTAAAATGATTCAAGAAGAATGGGATAAACATGAAGAAATCATGTTATTTGAAAGAACCTACATAAGGACCATTCCTTGAAAAGGTTTTATGTAGCTATACTCAACTTCTGAGATTTCTCAGTATTATCCTCCCTAAATTTGTAGTGATTCTTAAATCACTTCAAGTTGAAAGGGGTATAAACCTGAAATTATGCTCAGATTTTGAGTCTGCGTAGTTATAACTATGGAAATTTTGATTGGGAATGGGATACAATTTATTTTCTCGATTTTGGATTTTATATTCCAACTTTAATGATTGAAACTAACCCCTTGATGGATTTAAATGTAGCTTGAAATGTGCAGGAAACTCAAAAAAGCAATTTCGGACTGAGTATGCGCACCTGCCCTAGGCTCTAAACATAAAAAAGATTGTTTAAATAACTCAAATATCAAGTCAAACCTTTGAGAAAAATCATGCTTCATGGCACACGAATCAAGAATAACAAACTTCTTTTAAAAAAGACTCTTGAGTCTGCACACCTTTCCATTGGCTCATTTCAAATAAAAAATCAAATAAACAGAAAATCAAATTGCACAAATCACTTGAAATCATATCTTAAATCCTCCATTTCATTCAAATAAACATCCACTTACAAAAAAGATCCAAATCCTCTCAAAAAACAAATCAAATTACAAAGTTCAGCTAAGTTTGCGCACCCCTGCGCAGACTCAAACCCATTTTTGCAAATCTTCCCCCTTTGAGCTTCAAAGCTTCCTTCATTTGAAGAACCACTTGTTATAAGTTCTTTCAGCATCTTGAAAGTCTTGGAATTATCTCCAACCTCCGGAGGTTTCATCTTCATAAAATTCCACTTGAAATTCTTCTTTAACTTGAGTCTGCGCATCAACCGAATGGCCAAAACCTCATCTCTTTGCCCCTAAATTTTATCCTCAAATCCAAATCTGTAAATCATCATCAAACAAAACATAAAATCAAGTTATCCCATCAAAAATCCAACACAACAACTCACAAAGATAAAATTCACAGTTCAAACTTGAGTCTTCGCACCCCTGCGCAGACTCAACCCTGAAATTCACATAAAATAAAAAATCAACTTCCCGTCCACTTCAAGATGATCTAAAACTCCCTAAAAATCAAGTTATTATTATCTATAAGGAAATCAAATAAAAACATCAAGTTGTTCTTGATAAAATGCAAAAAACCCTTAAAAAACAAATTGGTGGCAAATGAGTCTGCGCACCCCTGCGTAGACTCAACTTCAAATCCTCAAAATTGGTCTTTTTTATCTTAAATTCTCTCCAAATTAAATCCAAAAATTGACATAAAAACTTTATACTTCACACAAGTCAAAAACCTAAAAAGAACGCAAAATTCCCTTTGAAAAAAATATAAAAAATGCCTAAAACACCTTGACAACAAATGAGTCTGCGTCCTATTGTGCAGACTCAACTCGAAATTTATAAAAACTTGTATTTTAACCATTAAATTCCCCTCAAATCAAATCAAAACACCAAAGATAAATCCTATATTTTCCACAAATCAAAAACCCAAACAAAAATACTAAACTTCCCCTTGAAATTATACAAAAAATATAAAAAAGAGGCTTGTAACTCATGAGTCTGCGCTCCCCTGCGCAAACTCAACCCCGATTGTTAAAATCTAAGTTTTGCAATCTTAATTCTTCAAAAAATTAAATAAAAAATTCTAAGATAAAACTATATACTTTTTGTAAATAAAAAAATCAAATAAAACTCAAGTTTGCCCTTTTGCAAAATACAAAAAATACCTAAAAGAAGTCTCATTTCGAATCCTACAAATTCAAAACATAAAAAACATAAGTCTTTGAAGTATTTTTCACTCAAATCAAATAAGAAAACATAAAAAATACTTTTCCATGCCTTGCAAATCAAAACTAAAATATCTTTACTCCAAATCTGAAAAAACACAATAAGAAATGTTTATTAGACTTTCTTGTCAATAAAACACAACTAAAATTGATATTCAAATTCTAAATCATAATCCCCATAAAAAATGTCATCCATTTCAATCAAATGCCATAAAAAGGATTTTTATTCCTCTCACAAATAAAAAACCAAAATAAATTCAAGCATTCCCATTGAGAATAAATGAGTCTGCGCCCTATTGCGCAGACTCAACCTTAAATTCATTCCCAAACATAAAAACTCAACAAATATTTAATAAATTTACATATATCAACCCAAAAGGACTAAAAAATATCTCTCATCATTATCCATCAATAAAATTCAATAAATCAAGTCTTGCACAGACTCAACTCTAAAACTAAAAAATGAGTTTTCTTCTCAAATAAAAATTGAAATTCATTTATTTTTCAAATGCAATCTTGTATATTTTATTTATATCATTTTAAAGGGTGTTATTCTAATCTTCCGACGATTAATCAAGTGTTTTCCTCTTAGGAGGATATAATTAACGTTATTCTATTTATGGGTAGCGGGATCGGGTCTAAGAACTACGCAATCATCTGATTAAGTCAGGTAAAGCGCACAAATACAAATCTAAATCTAAATAAAAAAATGAAGATCAAGTGCATTTCCCGAAAAATGTACGACAATCTCTTTTGGCACGCTCGGTGGGACCTATCCACCTTTCATCTTCTCGTCAGAAGAATAATGATAACACTCATTCTTTGAAGTTATTGATTATCTCTTTGTTGTATTACAGGAGACTCAATGGAATCGAAAGTTTTCTTCAGTCCTCTGGTGGTCGAGAACCATGCTCGCTATGACTACCTGGCAGTACCTATGGCATTCGGGAGCTTCCCTCCCGTTATTGGTTTTTCGAATTTTCTCGAGGTAGTCTTTATGTTGCCCGATATTATTTCTGATAAACCTCAAGCGCAAGTAGTCAGCTGCTGCACTATTCACAGTGATGCTGCATCATCTTCAAGACAATACTGGGGAAATAGCCAAAAATGTCAAAATTTCCAGTTCAAATCAAAGACAATTTCTGCACAATGGTCCAAGACCAAAAAATCAATTCTTGTTGGAAGCCTGCGGATCTTTCTAGATGGCAGCAAAGTTGATACTTCTAAAGACCGACTAGTTCCAAATGTCCCAGTTCAAAACTCATTCCAGGTCTTTGAAGACATGGACAGAGAAGGAATGAAAAATGAAAGAAAAGTAAAAGGAAAAGCTAAGATGTCTGAAAAGTAAGAAAGAAATCCCAAACCAGCTTATTGTTATGGGACAATATTATCAAGAGCCACCAGCAAAACAAATCTGGGTGCCTAAACATCAAGAAGATGAATATGCACAAGAAAAATCAAAGCCAGTCTTTCAGTCACAAAGACGGCAAATATGGAAACCAATTCAAAGGCAGACGCCTCATGGTCAGTTGACAAAGAGAAAGAGATCAAGTGAAAGATATGAAAATCATAAGCCAAAGAAGTCTTCAGAGTCATCTGTATTCCAAAGGCTGCAACCAAAACCTCCTTCTGCAAGGAGATCAGCAAAATTCACCTAAGGAAGACTGATGGTTTATTCATGCCATACTATCAGCAAGTATGGGGAACTCCCTGAAGATCCAGAAGAAATCAGAGACTTAGCCTCAAGGTCGGGTTTAGTTACCCGAAGGATGCAAGCGGCTGCCCTAGTTGCCCAAAATTTTCCTACCCTCTTGGAAAACATTAATGAGGAAGCAGAGCTATCTACAAATGTCATTGAAGCATCAGGAGAAACTCTTTCCGCACCAGCAGAGCAGCAACTTCCACTACAAATCAATCAGCAAAAAAAAGCAGAACTAAGCATAACTCAGCTATTATTGCAAGAAATTGAGTTGTTGAAAAAGCAATTGAAAGAAAAAGATGCCCAAATACAGGGGACATGATGGGCTTGTAAGGAAGGAGGTGCTTCAACTTCCTCTTATCCTCGAGTGGCTAAGCCTCCAGTTCCACCTCCTCCATCTCTAAATCTACTAAATACATCCATGCAGTCATCTCGGCCTGTGCCTATGAATGAAACACCTGCATATATCCAAGTGTCCAATAGTCAAGCTGCTCTTGCAATAGCAATGCAAGACAATATGATCTCAAATTTGTCATTTCAAGCCTCCCAAGTTCAGGGAGCTAATTTCTTCCCAAATCCAGCAGATCTTGCTGTGGCTCAAAGGCTAATGCTCGAACAACTCATTGGTATGAAGTTGGCAGAAAGAGTGGAAGGTACCTCCACTGTATATGATGTGTATAAAGTACCATATCCAGTGCATCATGCCATGAAAAGGCTTCCGTTGGGACAAAGTATCCAAATTTGAAAAATTCAATGGCCAAGGAAATCCAAAAGAACACTTAGCATATTATAATGGGGCAATGGGAGACCTAGCCACCGATGAATCTTATATGCTGAAATTTTTCGGGTCTTCATTAACCGGACTCGCATTTGAATGGTATTCTTCTCTTCGGCCTGGTTCTGTTGCAGGGTGGGCCGACTTTCAGAAGCAATTTCAAGACAGATTTTATCTGGTGGAGAGAGAAATCACTCTAGCAAAGCCATATACTGTTAAACAGGAAAACAACGAAAATGCTTCCAAATTCATTGCTAGGTGGAGAAATCTTAGCATGAAATGCAAAAGAAGTCCTTGAAAGGCTAGTAGCCATTGAAATCAAATCTTTTGACAAGTTGAATACTGTGGTATCAGAAGTTGAAAATTTTCTGAGCCGATCCAAAAGTGAACCAAGCAACAACAAAGGAAAATTTGATAGAAAAAATGCTCAACGTGAGTCAAATACAGTAGATTTATCTACATTCATCACGGAGCAACAAAAGAAAGGTCCAGCTATGCAGGCCGAGACCATCAACAATAGAGAGAAAGAAGTCCGAGTCTTATCTTCTCTCAGAGACAGAATGAACAGGCCATACAGCTTCCCCAAAGATAAAACTTGTGTTCTATTTGAATGGGCGCGAAAGTATAATCAGATTGTGTTACCACAGTCGAAGAGGCCAGAAGATGCCAAAAGATCTCATGATCCCAATTATTGTCCATATCACCAAATCATGGGACATCCTATTGAAGAATGCTATGTGTTCAAGGATGAAGTTGAAAAATTAATTCAGAAAGGTGTCCTGAAGATGGGAGATCATCTTATCGACCCTCCGCAACCTCATGCATGGACAAAAGCAAATGTAGCATCTGTAAATGTGCATCATATGGTTCCTATTTACCAGTCATTAAGCTCAGAAACTGCAGAAAGAAGCACCCAAGCCACTTATGAGCAATTGGTACTGCAACCACTCCAAGCATCTCAGTGGCAGACAGTAAAAAAGAAGCCAAGGTCTCGTATAAATCGAAAATCATCAGAAGTATATATATTCATGGAGGTATTACACGACGGCTAACATATGTTCAACCCGTCCCTCCACCGAATTTGGATAATATGATATCCGATATGTCCAAAATGGCTTTATCTACGCCAGTCAAAGCCGCAAATTCAAGCATAGAATAATGTGTGTCCTCCCCTCAGCAAGAGACATCTCAATCAAGATCAAGTTCTCCTTCTCCAGTAAGCAATATATGGAAGTGGGTAGATCCTCATACTGTAAGGAGAGTCACCAACAGAAAAAGAAAAAGAGAAACACCAATACTGTAACGACCCACCACCCTATAATCGGGGATCCGATTACTAAATGGGTACCGAATCATTAATTTGGAATCAAACCAGGATCTAAGTAAGTTTGGGAAATAAACAATAAACTGAGCTAAACATTCACATCGCATTGAATTGAAAGGAAAAAGCAGGAATTAAAAGTTATTACAATGCGACTCGATACAGCAAATAATTACATACTCCAACAGAAAAGAAGTAATTAAGCATATAGGCCAGAAATAAAGATAACAACTACGTCGGGGTATACCCCGGAACAACAACTGACGGCGCGTGACACACAGCAGCACACCCCTCGCTAAGTCTGCCTGGAGTCCTCACCTGAAAACCGCAGGGGTGAGTCTCAACGAAAAGACTCAGTAGGGATCCTTCGATCCCCACTGCCCACTCACACACCTACAAGTGCAAAGTATAGCTGAAGGTAAAGTAACAAGTACAGTAGTAATTACTACTTCTAAATCTCGATATGAATCACATGCATTCGAAGTACATAACATGCATAACTCTAAAACCAGTCTACCAGGCCCACAACCAACGTCTCGGCCAAACGCGCCAACCACACGAGCAAAGGTGAGAAACACCGACCCGCTGAGACCAAACAGTAACCCCTCGGATAGCACTCTAGTTGCTCTGGCCCAACTGGCTCAGGTGGTTACTCCTTCCCTCAGCACGAGTGACACTCCAAAGGTACCACACCCACATCGGTACTAGCTAACCCCGGGGTCCACCAGGTGACCCTCTCTCACTAGGCGTCACCCCGCCACACCCACACCGGCGCTGTGCTCCATCCACACCAGCACAGGGTGATAAAGCGCTAAAACTGTCACTCTAGGTCCACAGTAACTCAAAACACAGCACAGTAAGAAGTCCACGGTCGCATGCAACACCACGCGTACGATCCGGTTACAATGAATCTATCACCATAGAGTATAATTTAAAGCATGCATTTAACTAACTAAATAACTGTCTAACAGTGTAACATGTTTTAATGGCATGAATTAGTGTGATTCTGTCTTGAATCGCGTCGCCCAAGGCCGACGCCATTCAAGTCTCCTAAACTGGTTTACAGAAACTCGGCCATAGAACCTGGCGTAAAACGCGTCGCCACAAGTAGACGCCTTTTGAAAGGCGTCGCTGTCCCTCGTCGCCTTTTAACGACCGAAAACAGGGACATAAAATGAGATAATTTCACTAAAACGCGTCGTCGACGCCAGTCGCCTATTGAAAAGGCGTCACTGTCCCTGGACGCTTATCAGTCCGGGAACAGGGTCTGTTAATGGGTTAAATCGTGTCGTGTGTTGGCGCCGCCTTTCTAAAAGGCATCGCTTCACCTCGACGCCATTTAGCCCCGACAGACAGGTTCTTTCCTTGCTTCCCCCAATCCTCGAGGTGGGATTTCTCCCCCAAAACGCGTAGAAAAGGCACAAAACATAGAGGGGAAGGAGGAGAATCCATCTACCTATTAGAACACCCAATTTCTCATACATGCACTTAGCGTTTTCACCCCAAAAAGCACCCCAAAGTATACTTCAAATGCTGGAAAACATGGTTTTTCAAACGAAATGCACTGGGGATAGTCACCCTATCGGTTACTTGAACTCCTCCAAACTTCAAGCCGCCCACCCGTCTCGCCCCACGCCGCCGCCGGTACCGCCGAGGTCGTCGTTACTCCACCGGGACGTCGGCCGCCGTCCGGAGAGAAAACGCCGCGGAGGAGGTGGTGGTGGTAGTGGTGGGAGTTAGGAGGTCGATGGAGTGGAGGGAGAGATGAAATGGTGGGAGGAAAAGAGGGAGGGGAAAGAGGCGTCGCCGGAATCGCCGGAGGAAGGGAGGAGAGAGAGAGAGAAGGAAGAAATGAGGGAAAGGAAGGAGGGTTCGCGGGGGTAACCAGAAACTGGCTAAAACGCGTCGAGCTGTACGGACGCCTATCAGTCGATATGACGGGCCGCTCTGACAGAACTCTGAAACGCGTGGTCCATCCAAGACGCCGTTTAGATGACAAGACTGGCGCCGTATACTGACAACCCAGGGTCGTAGTCTGAAAGGCGTCGTCTCTCGCGGACGCCGTTCAGACGACACGACAGGGCCGTACTCTCGCGGCCCAAAGCCAGCCCACGTGGCACCCACATAGCACAATCTAAAACGCTTCAGCAATGCTGGACGCCGTTTAAACCTAACAGAACAGAGTCTCAGCCCCATCAGGGCCTGAACTACAAGGTCCAACCCCGAAAACCGGATCCGAAAACCTCAGTCCTTACATTCTCCCCCCCTTAAAAGAATTTCGCCCCCGAAATTGCCTGCTAGAATTAACGAGGTCAAAACGTAGAGATACAAGCTCACAAGGGGACTTACGAGAAAAGGTAAGGAAACTGCTCCCGCATCTCGTCCTCACGCTCCCAGGTTGCCTCACCCCCGGAGCGGTACTGCCAAATCACCTTAACCAAAGGCACAACCTTGTTCCGAAGGACCTGTTCTCTGCGATCCTCAATACGAACTGGAAACTCTGGAAAGGACAAGTCCTCAGCGATCTCCAACTCTGAAAAATCTAAAACATGGGATGGATCCTGAACATATCTTCTCAGCAAAGAAACATGGAACACATCGTGCACTCCTGCAAGACTGGGCGGCAAGGCCAGCTGATACGCAGTTTCCCCAATTCGAGCAAGAATGGGAAAAGGCCCAATATATCGCGGACTCAGCTTGCCTCGCTTCCCGAATCTCATCACACCCTTGGAGGGTGAGACTCAGAGAAACACGTGGTCTCCAACCTCAAACTCAAGCGGTCTCCTCCGGATATCAGCATAACTCTTCTGCCTGCTCTGAACTGCGATCAGTCTCTGCCGTACTATCCTGGCAACCTCAGCACACTGCTGAACTAACTCTGGCCCTGCTATCTGCCTCTCACCAATCTCGGACCAACACACCGGAGATCGACACGGTCGCCCGTATAAAGCATCGTAAGGCGCCATGCCGATACTAGAATGATAACTGTTGTCGTCGGCAAACTCCACAGTAAGCAAATGTTGCTCCCAAGAACCTCCCCAGTCTAAGCAACATGCCCTGAGCATATCCTCCAGAGTCTGAATGGTCCTCTCCGACTATCCATCAGTCTCGGGATGATAGGCCGAACTGAAGGCCAACTGCGTGCCCAAGGCCTTCTGAAAACTCTTCCAGAACCTGGAAGTAAACTTCGGATCCCGGTCTGATACGATGGATAAAGGCACCCCGTGCAGAGAGATGATCCGATCTACAAACAACTTAGCCAACTTACCGACTGACCAGTCCTTCCTAATAGCCAGGAAGTGTGCCGACTTGGTCAGCCGATCAACAATAACCCAGATTGCGTCTCTCCTGCCAGGGGATACAGGTAATCCCATCACAAAGTCCATAGTCACGTGCTCCCATTTCCATTCCGGGATCGGCAAGGGCTGCAACAACCCTCCTGGTCTCTGATGTTCGGCTTTAACCTGCTGACAAGTCAAGCACCTAGCCACATGCTCAGCCACATCCTTCTTCATACTAGGCCACCAAAAGTGCCTCCTCAAACAATGATACATCTTAGTTGTCCCGGGATGCACTGCATACCTAGAACGGTGCGCCTCATCAAGGACACTCCCGCGCACGTCCTCTTCGGCCGGAACATAGAGTCTACCTCTAAACCTGACTATACCGTCATCCCACAACTACACCTCTGGTCTCTGGAGAATCTGCGGTAACTCTACATCTGCCCTCTGAGCCTCAATCACAGCATGGTACACTGCTGGTCTCACAGTCAAGCTGGCCAACACGGCTCTATCATCCTCATGTGGAACCCGAAAGGAAGATTCCACTACCTGCTCAAATAATCTCCATTCTCGAATCATAAGGTATGACATGACCGTCTTCTGACTCAAGACGTCTGCCACCACATTCGCCTTGCCCGGATGAAAGGAAAGGTCGAGGTCATAATCCTTGATGAATTCCATCCACCTACGCTGTCTCAAATTCAGATCCCTCTGCGTGAAAACATACTTCAGACTCTTGTGATTAGTAAAAACCTAAAATTTCTCTCCATACAAATAATTTCTCCAGATCTTCAGTGCAAATACCACAACTGCCAATTCCAAATCATGGGTGGGATAGTTTTCCTTATGCTTCTTCAGTTGTCTAGAAGCATAGGCCACGACCCTGCCATGCTGCATTAGAACTGCACCCAAACCTCGACGAGACGCATCTGAATAAACCACAAACCCACCAGAACCTGATGGAAGCACCAACATTGGGGCCGAAGTGAGGCGAGTCTTTAACTCAATGAAACTCCGCTCACACTCCTCGGTCCACACAAAACGAACTCCCTTTCGAGTCAACCTCGACAAGGGGGCCGCTATCGAGGAAAACCCCTGAACAAACCGCCTGTAATAACCTGCTAGCCCCAAGAGGCTCCTGATCTCAGTCACTGAAGTTGGCCTGCTCCAATCCATCACTGCCTCGATCTTGGTTGGATCCACTACGATGCCCTCGCCAGAAATGACATGCCCAAGGAAGTGTACCTTGTCTAGCCAGAATTCACACTTGCTAAACTTGGCATAGAGTTGGTGCTCTCTCAGGACCTGCAACACCCCCCGAAGATGAGTGGCGTGCTCTTCCTCATAAGAAGAATATATTAAAATATCATCTACAAATACTACCAAAAAGTGATCCAGATAGGCCCTGAAGACTCGATTCATCAGATCCATAAAAGCTGTCGGAGCATTGGTCAAGTCAAAAGGCATGACCAAAAACTCATAATGTCCATACCGAGTTCTAAAAGCTGTCTTACTAATATCGACCTCACGGATCCTCATCTGATAATATCCAGATCTCAAGTCAATCTTAGAAAACACCTTTGCAGACTGCAGCTGATCCATCAAATCATCGATCCATGGAAGTGGGTACTTATTCTTTATTGTCACCTGGTTCAGCTCTCTATAATCAATGCACAACCTCAGAGAACCATCCTTCTTCCTGACAAATAGAACTGGAGCACCCCACGGAGAAGTACTGGGACGAATGAAACCCTTATCCAGCAATTCTTGCAACTGCGCTTTCAACTCAGCGAGTTCGGCTGGTGCCATCCGATACGGGGCCTTAGACAAGGGTGCCGTACCCGGTGCAAGCTCAATGGTAAACTCGACCTCTCGCTGAGGAGGAAGGCCAGGCAACTCCTCAGGAAACACATCTGCAAAGTCACACACTACAGGCACTTCCCAAGGACTGGGACTATCACTGACATCGGAAACAACAACAGAGGCAAGGAAGGCCTCACAACCACCAACAAGCAACCTTCGAGCCTTAAAGGCAGAAATAAGAATACCTCGAGAAGAGAGCCTAATACCTTGAAAGTAGAAGGTCAGGATGTCCGGAATAGGGAAACGCACCCTCTTCATATGGCAGTCCACCTCAGCATAATAAGCTTCCAACCAATCCATGCCCAGGATAATATCAAAGTCACGAATGGCAAGCACAACCAACTGGGCAGGTAACTCATGGCCCTCAATGGTCAAGGGAACATCCCTCAAACAATTATACGATAACATGAAATCCCCAGAAGGAACCTCTACCATCAATCCATCAGATAGCTCATCAACGGGTACAGAAAGAATAGCTATGAACTGCTCAGAAATGAAAGAATGAGAAGCACCAGAATCAATCAACACATGTGCAGAGTTCCCAAGGATATAAAGTGTACCTTCCACCAAGTTGGACGCACGAGCCTCCTTCATGGTGATAGCTAGAACTCTCCCCTGGGTCCTCGGCTTCTTCTGATCACCTGAACCCTGCCCCTGACCATGCCCCTGCGGGCAATGCCTCGCCAAATGACCCTGCTGGCCACAAGTGAAACACCTCCTGGGAATAGCAGGACACTGAGTCCCACCATGAGTACCACCGCAATGCTGACAAACTGCTGGAAGTCTCTGAGCGGTTTCCTGCTGGGCACTGGACACCGACTAGCTCTGCTGACCCTGCCTGGGTCTGCTGCTACCGCTGCTGCCACTACTGCTGCCACCGCCTCGAAAGAATCTCCTGAATCTGGAGCCGAGTGAAGACGATCCTGATCCGGACGAAGGAGCTGTTGCTGCTGCCTTTCCCCTGCCACGAGCTAGTCCCTGAGTGGTCAGTCCTCTCTCTCTAGCCGACTGATTCTGTTGTGCCTCCACTGCTGCTGCACACCTAACTGCCGATGCCAAATCTGAGCAACAGTGAGATGCCACAAAATTCCTCAGACTGGACCTCAGTCCATCTACAAACCTCTCAGTCCGACGCTCCTCGTCCCCTGAAATGAAAGGCACAAACCTCCCAAGCGAAACAAACTTCGCCTGGTACTCGAGTACTGTCATACTCCCCTGAGTCAGCTCCATAAATTCCCTCTCCTTGGCCCTCTGAACATGCCTTGGGAAGTATTGTGCATTAAATTCCTTCACAAAAGTCTCCTATGGAATCTCCTTGAGACTCCTATCCGCATAAGACAAACTCTTCAGAGTGGTCCACCAATCGTAGGCATCATCCTTCAGCATGAAGGTAGCTAAAGGAGTCCTCTCAACTGCAGCACAATCCATAGTATCAAAGGTCTTCTCCATCTCCCTCAACCAGTGAACAGCCTCATCAGGGTCGGGACGACCGGTGAAATGAGGCGGCCTCAGCTTCAGAAATCTCTCTAGTGCAGCTGAAGACCCTCCCCGAGCACTGGAACTCTAGCTAGGGTCTCGGGTCTGATATCTAGCCATCGTGTCCATCATAGCCTCCATGAACTGCTCAACACTTGGCCTACCAGCCTTAGATCCACTAGGGACATCTCCTCGCTCTCTAATAACCAGCATCCTCTTCCTAGGAGCCATCTAATTGCCTACAATCACCAAATCGAGAAGTTCTAATTAGAATCCTAAAACCTACACTACCGCCGTGCCTGTACGGGATAATGTAATTATTTGCCAGACTTACGACATTTAACCTAGTTATTCATTTATTTGTCAGACTGAATGCTCTGATACCAACTGTAACGACCCGCCACACTATAATCGGGGATCCGATTACTAAATGGGTACCGAATCATTAATTTGGAACCAAACCAGGATCTAAGTAAGTTTGGGAAATAAACAATAAACTGAGCTAAACATTCACATCGCATTGAATTGAAAGGAAAAAACAGGAATTAAAAGTTATTACAAGCGACTCGATACAGCAAATAATTACATACTCCAACTGAAAAGAAGTAATTAAGCATACAGGCCAGAAATAAAGATAACCAAACCATGATCTAAGTAAGTCTGGGAAATAAACAATAAACTGAGCTAAACATTCACATCGCCTTGAATTGAAAGCAAAAAGCAAGAATTAAAAGTTATTACAATGCGACTCGATACAACAAATAATTACATACTCCAACAGAAAAGAAGTAATTAAGCATACATGCCAGAAATAAAGATAACAACTACGTCGGGGCATACCCCGGAACAACAACTGACGGCGCGTGACACACAACAGCACACCCCTCGCTAAGTCTGCCTGGAGTCCTCACCTGAAAACCGCAGGGGTGAGTCTCAACGAAAAGACTGAGTAGGGATCCTTCGATCCCCACTGCCCACTCACACACCCACAAGTGCAAAGTATAGCTGAAGGTAAAGTAACAAGTATAGTAGTAATTACTACTTCTAAATCTCGATATGAATCACATGCATTCGAAGTACATAACATGCATAACTCTAAAACCAGTCTACTAGGCCCACAACCAACGTCTCGGCCAAACGTGCCAACCACACGAGCAAAGGTGAGAAACACCGACCCGTTGAGACCAAACAGTAACCCCTCGGATAGCACTCTAGTTGCTCCGGCCCAACTGACTCAGGTGGTTACTCCTTCCCTCAGCACGAGTGACACTCCAAAGGTACCACACCCACACCGGTACTAGCTAACCCCAGGGTCCACTAGGTGACCCTCTCTCACTATGCGTCACCCCGCCACACCCACACCGGCGCTGTGCTCCATCCACACCAGCACAGTGTGATAAAGCGCTAAAACTGTCACTCTAGGTCCACAGTAACTCAAAACACAGCACAGTAAGAAGTCCACGGTCGCATGCAACACCACGCGTACAATCCGGTTACAATTAATCTATCACCATAGAGTATAATTTAAAGCATGCATTTAACTAACTAAATAACTGTCTAACAGTGTAACATGTTTTAATGGCATGAATTAGTGTGATTCTGTCTTGAATCGCGTCGCACAAGGCCGACGCCATTCAAGTCTCCTAAACTGGTTTACAGAAACTCGGCCACAGAACCTGGCGTAAAACGCGTCGCCACAAGTAGACGCCTTTTGAAAGGCGTCGCTGTCCCTCGTCGCCTTTTAACGACCGAAAACAGGGACAGAAAATGAGATAATTTCACTAAAATGCGTCGTCGACGCCAGTCACCTATTGAAAAGGTGTCACTGTCCCTGGACGCTTATCAGTCCGGGAACAGGGTCTGTTAATGGGTTAAATAGCATCGTGTGTGGGCGCCGCCTTTCTAAAAGGCGTCGCTTCACCTCGACGCCATTTAGCCCCGACAGACAGGTTCTCTCCTTGCTTCCCCCAATCCTCGAGGTGGGATTTCTCCTCCAAAACGCATAGAAAAGGCACAAAACATAGAGGGGAAGGAGGAGAATCCATCTACCCATTAGAACACTCAATTTCTCATACATGCACTTAGCGTTTTCACCCCAAAAAGCACCCCAAAGCATGCTTCAAATGCTGGAAAACATGGTTTTTCAAATGAAATGCACTGGGGATAGTCACCCTACCGGTTACTTGAACTCCTCCAAGCTCCAAGCCACCCACCCGTCTCGCCCCACGCCGCCGCCGGTACCACCGAGGTCGTCGTTACTCCACTGGGACGTCGGCCGCCGTCCGGAGAGAAAACGCCGCGGAGGAGGTGGTGGTGGTAGTGGTGGGAGTTAGGAGGTCGATGGAGTGGAGGGAGAGATGAAATGGTGGGAGGAAAAGAGGGAGGGGAAAGAGGTGTCGCCGGAATCGCCGGAGGAAGGGAGGAGAGAGAGAGAGAAGGAAGAAATGAGGGAAAGGAAGGAGGGTTCGCGGAGGTAACCAGAAACTGGCTAAAATGCGTCGAGCTGTACGGACGCTTATCAGTCGACATGACGGGCCGCTCTGACAGAACTCTGAAACGCGTCGTCCATCCAAGACGCCGTTTAGACGACAAGACTGGCGCCGTATACTGACAACCCAGGGTCGCAGTCTGAAAGGCGTCGTCCCTCGCGGACGCCGTTCAGACGACACGACAGGGCCGTACTCTCGCGGCCCAAAGCCATCCCACGTGGCACCCACGTGGCACAATCTAAAGCACGTTAGCAATGCTGGACGCCGTTTAAACTGCGTCGAGCCCGCTCGACGCGAAACAGAACAGAGTCTCAGCCCCATCAGGGCCTGAACTAAAGGGTCCGACCCCGAAAATCGGATCCGAAAACCTCAGTCCTTACAAATACCAATTCTACCTATGGGTAAAGATCCACTGTCAAAGTTGCAACAACTAATAAACAACTTGGATGAATATGAACTGTCTCAAAGAAAGTCGACAGAGCTGAAACATTATATCCCATGGGAGAAACTCCAAAATATGACAATGAAGCAAATATATGAAGAAGCCCTATTTTGGGAACATAAAGTCAAAAAGCCGAAGACTGATGGTAGTCAAGAAAATGAGAAAGAAGAGTAGGAAGGCACTTGCACTGTCATGTCTTGCAACACAATCTCAACAATAAATGAAAGCGAAGATGATGAGGAGGAAGAAATCTTCCTTGCTCTAAAAATGGAAGTGATGGAAAGCTCTACATCAACTCCAAATGAGCAACATGTCACCCGCTCTAGCAAAAAGTGGGGACAGAAGCCTCCATTGGCTACCACTCAAAAAATTATCCAGTTACAGGGAGAAGTACCATATGTCATCCAAGAGCCAGAATTTAGAGGAATGGAATCCATGCCTTTGTCAAAAAGAAATGTTCAAATCCCGCCTCCGCTCGGGCTATATCCAGAAAATTCTGATCAAGAAACTGAGGTGTTACCCTCTTTATATGAATTCATGGCAGTTCAAAAGTCTGCAAAGAAAGGTAAACAAGTCCAGCAGCAATCGTCTGAAGAACAAGATCCTCAGGTTGCCTCTCTAGAAATCCATGATAATGAAAAAGCAGAAAAGAAAGTCATCGGCTTACTAAAAAGGTTGCCATCTAAATTTACTGTGTGGGAAGTTTTGTCACTCAGTGAGGAATTGCGGAAGGCTCTCATTGCAGCTTTAAAAATTCCTCAAATTTATAAGGCTCATGCAACAGAAATTCAAGAAATACCCTATGAGTCATTCATGGCTTCCATCACCTTCACCGAAGATGATATGTTGTTGCCCACAAATTACCACAACAGGCTACTCTACATTAGGGGAAAGATAAATGGACAATCCGTCAATAGAATTCTGGTTGATCAAGGCTCTGCTGTCAGCATCATGCCTCTCAGAACCTTTCAGAAATTTCATTTTCATATGCACCTAAGAAGAGTGCAAGATTTCAAAATAGTTGGGTTCAACCAGAAGTCAGAAACACCAATTGGGGCAGCTGAATTTGAAATGGTTGTCGGTGACTTTCACTTCACAGTCCTCTTCCATATCATAAATTCTGATACCACATACAAAGCTTTGCTTGGGCGGCTATGGATACATCAATATTTTGTGGTGCCCTCCTCATTGCATCAATGCATCAAATTTCCCTGGGAAGGACAAATACAGCGGGTCTTCGCTGATCTCGAACCTTTCGAGGTTCATGAATGTCATCTTATGGATGCCAACCTCTATATACATCCACCCCTAGAGGAAAAAGAAGATAAAGAAATAGAAAAGCCTGATACCAATCGGAGTAAGGAATGGTTTCCACCTCTACCAAATATTGGCTCTCTCAGTCTTGAAGACAAAGAAGCTACAGTTCTGAAAAATTCTTCAGCATAGACAACCAAGCAGCAAGATGTACTCTCTATAGAAGTCATGGTCCCAGTCGGACTAATACATCCTATTGAAGAGTATGAATGTCAGCTCGTAGAGCCCTTGAAAAAATTCATGGTTCCGCACGGAGATGGACATGAAACAATCTTTTATAGAGCTGATGAGTAGTCGGCCACTAAAGACAAAGATTGCTATATTCCCGATATAGAAGAAGAATTATGGGTTGACATCATGGGTCTCCCAGACATGACAAAGCACACTGAGGAATTGGCTAAGGCTCAATCAATTTCATTATATCAAACCAAAAAGGAATAGACTAGGTTCCAACAGTTATGGTACCCTCCTAACATATCCAAAGCATTGATGCAACATACACAACATCCAGGCTTGGGATATACCTTGCTGGAAGAGGAAACCCCTGAATTCTCAATAAACATGACATCTATTTTGTTAGAAATGCAAGAAATTTTGCAAGCAGTATATGATGACTACGATGACGAGTAGCCCACGGGCCAGTCTGTCAAAGAAAGCCAGCCAGAAGCTGATCAATCTCCTATTCCGGCATGCCAATGCTGGAAACATCTTGAAGAAAGACAACATCCAAGTCGCAGAAATCAAGGAAAATGATATCCCAAGTTCCAATATGGTTCAGAATATACCAAAAGAATAAGAAAATCCATCTATCACCCCTGAACCTTATGTCAACATAGGTCAAAGGGAAGATGAGCTTACTCGGCTTATAGAAAATCAACAAGCATATCCTGTCCCAAATATTTTCATAGCAAATCAATCAAATGAAATCGACCAAGAAGTCAACGAAATTGAAGCAGAAATTGAAGAAGAAGTAAATGAAGAAGATCTGATGGAGCTCCAGCCAACACTTCCAAAACTTGAAGATGGAGGGCAAGCTACGGTTGATGAACTCCTTGAAATCAATTTGGGCTATGAAGAAGACCTAAGACACAACATATATAAGTGCATTGCTCAGTCAAGAACAACAACAAGCATATATTTCACTTTTGAAGGAATTCCGAGATTGTTTTGCTTGGTCCTACAAAGAAATGCCTAGGTTAGATCCAGAAGTAGCTCAACACGAGCTGGCCATTGATCCAGGCATCGAGCCAATCAAACAAGCTCCAAGAAGAATGAGGCCGGAGCTGATAAACAAAATCAATGCCGAAGTCAACAAGTTAATTGATGTTGTCTTCGTACAAGAAAATCAATATACAACATGGCTGTCAAATATTGTTTCAGTAAAAAAGAAGAATGGACAGATCATATTCTGTGTAGACTTCAGAGATCTAAACAAGGCATGCCCAAAGGATGACTTCCCAGTGCCTGTTACAGAAATCATGGTCGACGCCACCACAGGACATGAAGCTTTGTCTTTTATGGATGGATTGTCAGGATATAATCAAATATGGATGGCTGACAAAGATAAGATCCATACTGCCTTCAGAACTCCTCAGAACTCCTAAAGGAATCTTCCACTATAAAAGAATGCCCTTCGGCCTCAAGAATGCCGGTGCAACATACAAAAGGGCAATAACCAAGATATTTGATGAATTTCTTCATCAACAAGTTGAATGTTATATGGATGACCTAGTTGTCAAAACCAAGAAAAAAGAAGATCATATGCAAGATCTCTGCACCATATTTGAAAGGCTGAGGCAATACAGCGAAGATGAACCCCATAAAGTGTGCCTTCGGGGTTTCAAGTGGCAAATTTTTGGGTTTTATTGTCAGACATAAGGGCATTGAAATAGACCCAGTCAAAATCAAAGCTATCCAGGAGCTTCTGCCTCCGAAGAATCTCAAAGAGCTACAGTCCCTTCAAGGACAGCTTGCTTACATTCGACGATTCATATCCAACCTAGCTGGACGGTGTGAACCCTTCTCTAAGTTAATGAAGAAGGATGCCCCATTCATATTGGATGATGAATGTCGAAATGCGCTTGAGAAAATCAAGTAATACCTTGCATCGCCACCCGTGCTGGGAGCACCTATCAAAGGCCAGTCATTAATCTTATATATCGCTGCTCAGGAGACTTCTCTGGGGGCAATGCTGGCACAAGACAATGAAGAAGGCAAAAAGCAAGCACTATATTACTTAAGCAGAAGGCTGATCGGGGCTAAACTCCAATACTCGCCTATTGAAAAGATATGCTTAGCCCTGGTCTTTGCAGCTAAAAGACTCAGGCACTATATGCTATCACATGGAATCCAGCTCATCTCTAGAACTGATCCTCTCAAATATATCCTCAATCGACCAGCCTTGAAAGGTCGTTTGGGCAAATGGGCAATCCTCCTCATGGAGTTCGACATCAAATATGTCCCTCAGAAAGCCATCAAAGGTCAAGCCATTACAGATTTCTTTGCAGCACATCCAGTGCCAGAAGATTCACCGTTGGTCACAGACCTGCCAGATGAAGAAACACTAGAAGCTAACCATACAAGACAAAAGATATAGCAGCTATATTTTGACGGGGCCTCCCGTTCAGCAATTGCACAAGATGGTACAATCACTACAAAGGCTGGGGTAGGCATTGTCCTGATATCTCCAGAAGGCGAGATTCTGTATACCTCGTGCTCTTTAACTAAGCTATGCACCAACAATGAAGCTGAATATGAAGCTTTGATAGTTGGCCTGGAAGTTGCTCTGGATATGGGCATTCAAATGATTCAAGTCCATGGAGACTCAATGTTGGTTATGTACCAAGTCCAAGGAATATATGATGTCAAAAAGCCCGAGTTGATTCCTTATCACAAAAGGGCCCTCAAGCTGATACAAAGATTCTATTTTTTTGAAATCAACCATATCAACCGCAGTGTAAATGCTCAAGCTGATGCCCTGGCTAAATTAGCAAGTTCTCTGGCTCTGCCGCCAGAAGGGTCTATTGAAATATGGGTCAAGAACAGAAGATTGTTACTAACTATGTTGGTAGAAGAAACAGAAATGCAAACAAAAGTATGTGCAGTGGAAGAAGCCAATAAACTTTACTGGAGGGAAATGCTTCTTAATTGCCAAGCACCCGAATCAAGCGTGCTAAACTGATCCGTATCAAGGATTCATATGAATACAAAGGAGACACTCTATTTCGAGTGACATACGATGGCAAAAGAAAAATTCTCCTCAGATGCCTGTCGCCAAAAGAGATAGCTGAAGCCTTGAGGGAAATACATACCGGGGTCTGTGGTGCTCACCAGTCTGGCCCCATGATGAAAAATCAACTCAAACAATTGGGCTACTATTGGCCCACAATGTTCGATGATTGTGCGCAATATGCCAAATCATGTCACAAATGCTAGGAACATGGCCCAATTCCAAGAAAACCCTCGGTGCCCTTGCACCCTACAACACCATCATGGCCTTTTGCTGAATGGGGCATGGACATTGTCGGTCCATTCATACCCTCCTCAAGAGGTGCTAAATATATCTTGGCGGCCACGGATTATTTTTCCAGATTGGCCGAAGCAGTAGCATTAAGAGAAGTCACTGGGGCAGCCGTTGAAAGATTCCTCCGCCAAAATATGTTGTTCCGATATGGTGCTGCCAATCGGATCATCTCAGATAATGGAACATGCTTCCGAAATCAAATCATATACACGCTAGCTGCGAAATTCAAAATTTATTGGAGGACCTCTACAGTCTACAATCCACAAGCCAATGGGTTAGTAGAAGCCTTTAACAAGACTCTATACAACCTTCTAGCAAAGACAGTCAATTCAACTAAGAAAGACTGGGAATAAAGAATGTATGAAGCATTATAGGCTTACAGAACCATATACAAAACTCCAACAGGTTGTTCTCCCTATTCCTTAGTGTATGGGTCCGAGGCAGTCGTACCAATTGAATTGGAAGTCCCCTCTTTGTGCATTGCCTTAGAGCAGGGGCTTATCAAAGGAAATCAATCAAATGCAGAAAGGCGGCTCGAAGAGTTATTAGCCTTGGAAGGCGACAGACTTCGAGCTCAACAAAATATCCAGATATATCAAGCTCGCATGGCTCGAGCATTTGATAAAGTAGTCAAAGAAAGAGCCTTCAAGAAAGGAGACCTAGTTATGGTCAAAAGAAGAGAAGTCATGGCGTCAAATCGGAAAGAGAGGTTGACCAATAATTGGATCGGCCCCTATATCGTCAAAACTATTTATAAAGGAGGAGCATATACCCTCACCAATCATAAGGGAGAAGTGCAATTTCCTCCCTTAAATGGCGAACATATGAATGTAGACACGCTAATTTTGACATCATTTTGAGTAAATTTCATATCATATAATAATGCCTCAGAATGGTCTGATAATTAATCATTAATTAATTCTTATTGATATTTTTGAGTGTCGGGTCGAACAGACATGTTTAAGTTAATCAATTGAATTGATTTTAGCTCAAATTTCAGTTAAAATATGAAGAATCCTAAAAGGCGTCGACCCATGTGGACGCGGTTTAGAGTTTATTCCTATTTTAGCATTTAAATTTGAATTTTAATCAATTGATTTATTAGCTAAAAGGCGTCTGTGAGGGTCGACGCGTTTTAGGTTTCCTAAGCTGTTTTAACTTCTCTTCCGGATGTTTATCCTTATCTTAATTATGGTAAAAGACGTCTACCCAGGTGGACGCGTTTTATCTAATAAAGATAAAGATAAGTTTTCCCGGATATTTATCCTTATCTTAATTAATCTGAAAGGCGTCATCCATGGTGGACGCGTTTTAGATAATTACAGATAAAGATGAATTAATCAGTAATTATCTGTCGATTAAGGTAGATAAATCCTAGATTTTTCTATGTTAATCGCGAACGCAGAAAATGCCTATAAATACCTTGCATCTCAAGGAGTAAAAAAAAAGAGAAAAAAAGAGAGAGAGAATTATAGAGCCACATCGTTATAGCGATTTGAAGATCGAAGCAACCACGTCGGAACGCCGGAGCGCTGCCATTTCCAGAAGTCGGCAACCTTCTTCAAGATCTTCATTCTTCAAGGCTTCAACCAACTGGACCGGGCATAAGTTTTTCATATTTGAATTTCATTCATTCATTAGTTTAATTCTCTCATACTCACTGCATGCAACACACACCACATCAATCTTTCCAAAACTCATCTGTTCTAAAGGGGTTTTAAAGCCATTAAAACAAGTGAGTTGCTGTTTTAAGCATGTTTCTAACCATAGTTAACTTTGATATTATTTCCATCTAGATTCTCATCATTGTTTCTTTCTTTATTTTTCTGTTTCTCTGTCCCTGCTGCATCCAACAACAACAACAAAAATCAAAAAGAGGGAAATCAAGCACGAAGCCAGGAGACTGGACGATCCTCAACATTCAACAGTAAGAACAAAAGAACAAGAAAGAGGCTCTCTTTCTTCAGCCGGCTGAAGGAGGGGAACCAAGGACTCATTCTTCCGCGTTTAAACAGGTAGGCGATCAAACTCTTTTGAAGCTTTTTAGTTAAAAGTTTCTGGCAATCACAGCACCTTAGTTGCATTTTTTTTATAGGTTAATTTACTCTAAACAACATAGTTTTTCACATAAATCACACGAGCAATTTTTCAGC
Organism: Zantedeschia hybrid cultivar; assembly: GCA_030544215.1. Lineage (NCBI taxonomy): Eukaryota > Viridiplantae > Streptophyta > Magnoliopsida > Alismatales > Araceae > Zantedeschia > Zantedeschia hybrid cultivar. The sequence continues at coordinate 2,675,801 of JARZZO010000013.1, read as the reverse complement.
ACCTACAACTCTTTTGGCGATCACGGTGGGACTTGGTCTCGCCGTCTTTTAATTTCTTTTGTTCTTGTTATCATCATATCGGGCACCCACGGTGCACCACTTGTGTCTTTCGATACGTCCTCACCAATTGGTGAGTGTTTAGTTTAAGTAATTTCCCTCGTGCACCACGTGCACACCCCAGTGGCAAGATCTTGCCTCCCCTTTGATTAATTCAAAAAGCTGTTTTTTGGTGATAAATGCTGTGTGATTGCGTGATTTCTTAGTTGTTTAGTTAGTAAATCATCCTGTTTAAAATCTGAAACTAAAAATCTTTGCATGAGTCGATTGTTTACTGCATTTTACCCTGTTTAAGGAGGATTCGACCCAGAAAATCCTTCTGGAAATCTGTTTCTGCGAACTGAAAAGCGTCCAGGAACAGCGACGCGTTTCAAAACCGCGTCCGGGCACCTGGACGCCTTTTAGCCTCCAGATTATCTCTGTCGTTTACATCTGTTTCTGTGAAATAATTAAGTTCTGTGTTGAATAGCGTCAACCACCATCGACGCTATTCAGACAGTTTTTAGTTATTTTCCAGGCTTTCTCTGCTGTTTGCATCTGTTCTCTGCGAAACAATTAAGTTCTGTTTTGAATAGCGTCGACTATCATCGACGCGATTCAGACAGTTTCTTAATTATTTTTCAGTTTCCAGATTTCTGTGCTTTGAATGCTAGCTACCCATTACTTTATTAAGCATTAGAGGCCATCCAGGTTGCAGGGCATACGCATTGAGGCTAAAACCCTCCCTTTCTTAGGAACACATTACTCGACGTCAGCAACTCTCTCTGATTGGGTTGGTCCCTTGATCAGACTAGAGAAGTTGACGTTGAGACCTCCATAAGTCCCCAAAATCAAGGTATTCCTCCTTGATCATCGGGCTGGTTGTACCAATTGAAGTCCCGGCTAGATTCTGAAAGCGTTGTGAGAGAGAATCTTAAAGAATAACGGTGGAAAAACTGAACTGGAACTAGGATCCTTCCCTGAGCGAAATTGTGGTTTAATCCAATTCAAATAACTCAACAAGGAACCCTAAAATCACGTTAAGCATCCACTTGTTTGATTAATCTCTGCACAACTTGTGTGATTAAATCTTTGAAAAGAGAATCTAATATCATGTTGCTGCGATCAGGCAGAGATTTGAGTATGGCCCAAGACGCCATTATCAACTACGAGGGAGATGCTAATGCCCCTCGCAATTCAGATTTCAATTATGAGAACGGGAGAGATGCTGATGCCTCTCGTAATTCTGTCCCCATTCCAGTTCGACATGACGGGAATGTTCGAACTCCTCTTTTTCATCCGCACGATCAATATCATGATCTTCCTCCGCATGAATATGCGATTCCCAATCCTGACTTTGAAGGGGACATGAATCAGAATGATCCCTCACCCTCCGATCCTATGGATCTTGTCAATGCTCTGGGAGTTCTTGCCTCCCGACTGGACCCTCAACAGTTCGAGGCGGTCCAGTCTATTTTGAAGGGGAAGGCACCCATGCAGCCTGCTGAGCCGAACCCTATGGCTCCCCCCGTTGTTTCTCAACAACCTCCTCTTCCTCCTCCTCCTTATATCCATCAGGCCATGGAAGGCCTTCATATTGCTTCTCGGCCAACTGGGCCACAACTTTCGTCATCCAGGCAACCGGCTAGACCGCAGACGCCCATTTATCAAAATGCCCTCGGCCATGGCGGAAGCTCTGCCGGACCTCATCTTTATTATCCTCCTTGTCCAACGTACTCTAGGCAGCAGGCCTATCAAGTACTTCCTCCTCCTCCTCCTCCCCAGGCAGATCTGACCACGCAGACGTTGCTGGCCAAGATGGAGCGCATGGACGAGCAGTTCAACAATCTTCAGAAGATGATGGGGGTTAAAGCTGTACCGGAAATTAATTTACCGAGCCTGCCAGTGTTTCATCTGCCACCTTCCGAAATGCCAGTGTATCGAAAGTATAATGGTACTGGTAATCCCTTCACGCACCTGAAGGAGTTCATGTATGAATCCTCTTTCTGGCAGAACGACAAGAGGTCGTTGGCTTTCTTGTTTAGGAGATCCCTAGAGGGACCTGCCCTCGAGTGGTTCTTTTCTCTGGAACCCTCAGAAGTAGAGGATTACGGTATCGTTTCACGCAAATTTATCCAACGATACCAGGACAGAGTTGCACCCTCCTTGTCTATCACGGACCTTATTGCAGAAAAGATGAAACCGGATGAGGAGTTTGTCAGTTTCGCTGACAGGTGGCGGGGCCTGGCTGAAAAAGTGAAAGATCACTTGTCCGAATCTGAACAAGTGAAAATGCTAATTTCCAACGCCACTCCCCAGTTCAAGCTAGTCCTCTCCTTGAACAACTTGACAAACATGGCAGAGCTCTATGAAAGAGCACGGTACTGCCAGAATGCTTTCAAGGACGCTACATTCTCCAGTGTCTTTGATCCTCACAGACCCAACAGGCCTCCACCTCGGAAGCCTGCAGTGCCGAATTCTCCTAGCACAGGTCCAACTACTGAGGGCACGCTCTCTCACGAGCAGGTCAGTACCATGAACAATAATTCGCCCCAGTTTGTGAGGAATCAGCAGCAGTATCAGAGGCCACCACAACCGAGCCAACAGGGGTATAGGCAGCAGCAGAACCCCCATTACCAACAGCAGTACCAGCGGCCCCAGCAGCCGAATCATAACCAGCTACAGCAACAGCCGCAACGGCAACAACAATATCAGCAGCCACATCAGCAGCAACAGCAACAACCACAGTACCAGCCGCGCGCACCGCCGGCGTACCACAATGTCCCTCCTCCTGGTGACTACAACCAACAAAGGAGACCTCCAGGCCCGAAAAGAGCAGAGTACCCGGCCCTCCCAGAATCCTTGGCGGATATCTTTAGCGCCTTAATGGCAGCCAATGCCTTAGTTTTGCCGAGGGAGAAGGCCGTCTGGCCTCAAAATGCCGATACGTCCAGGTATTGCTACTTTCACAGGCAACCTGGGCATACCATTGACACCTGCTTCCAATTCAGAGATTATATCCATGATCTCAACGAGCAGGGCGGCATTGACTGGGAGGAAATGAAGAAATACATAACAGCCCTGAAGGCGAGGAGACCGCAGCAGCAGCAGCAGCAAGCAAGACCACCGGCACAAGCAGCAGCACCACCTAACATGGGCATAGTGCAAAATCCACTCCCGGAGCACCAGAACCAAAACCAGGTTGCTCCCATTCTGACGAACAGCCAGTCTGAGGCTGGTCGTGGGCAGCAATGGAGAATAGAGGACTCTTCCTCTCTTTGTTCAACGGGTCACGTTCAAAGTACCGCAGAGCGACCACCACGCCGCACCATCCACATACCAAGGCCACAACCCGTTACCATCACCCCTATACCCACACCTACATATCACTCACCCACGCCCAATAACCCATTACCACTACCCACCTTCCTAAGACCCATTACACCCCGCACTACTACACCTCCATCATATAACCCCCCGCAAACCAATAATGCACCCCTTCTACCATCCAGGCCATTACTACGCATACCGTTTCCTACTTCATCCACTACCACCACCGCCTACCCAGATATGCCCTTATCATCTAGACCGCTATTACGCGTACCATTCCCCACTTCGCCAACCACTTACCCATCCACCATCCAACCATCTAGGCCTTTAATCCGCACCGCGCCATTACCACCTAACCCTACGCCATCACCTACATACCAACCCTCTGCGCCATCCACACCGTCCAACTCTGCGGTACTTAAAGTGTCACCCGGATCCTCCACGGTTGAGGAACACGCGCTCCGGAGTGGAAGGATTTTCAACAAGGTCTTCCCTCAGTCCACAGTCAGAGACGGCCCATCACAGCCGACTGAGGAAGCCCACAATGAAGAGAGTGCACCAGGCACTCAATATGTCTTGTTGAAACACCTGGATCGGACACCGGCACGGATCACTATACTCGAACTAATCAAAAGATCCAAGAGTCACCAAGAAGCTTTGATGGAATATCTGCAAAAGGTGATGGTCAATGAAGACGTGCCGGTAGAGAAAATTGCAGCACTACTAGTTCCTCAGGGGGATCAGCCCTCTATAACACTTCATACATCGGAACTAGCACCGCCGGCAGCCAGAAGCATGGCTCTGAGTATCACGGTCAATATTTGTAAGAAGGCCGTGGATGCATGCCTGGTCGACACAGGGGCTTCGATCAATGTTCTACCTCCGAAGACCCTGGAGTTATGCGGTGTGCCCAAAGAAAAATAGCTGCCCAGCCCCATCTCAGTAACAGCATATGACAATTCTACCCGTTCCCCTCTGGGAATGGTTTATTTAAAGGTGGAGCTGGGCCCTGTAAGTCATGCGGAGGTCGAATTTCACATCTTGGAAATCGACCCTTCCATAAATGCCATTTTAGGTCGTCCTTATATTAAAACTCTCGAGGCGATTCCTTCTACGAATCATCAATGCCTCAAATTCCCTTATAAAGGACGAATAATTAAAGTAACGAGCATGCCGATCCTTGCTGCTGCTCATTCCTTGAACATTAAATCTGCTGTTTTACCTGGCCGACAACCTTTTCTGTCGGTATTACAGGTCTACCGTCCAGTGGCTGATCCTCTGAAAGCCGCTCCTATTTCTCCATATCCATTAGATGCTATCAAAAGGTGGAAGTGCATGAGTACCCCAGGATGGAGGATCATGATGAAGAACGGCTACGAGCCTGGGAAAGGTCTGGGCACGCAGTTGCAAGGCAGGACCACTCCTGTCAGAAATCATCGAGCAGCACCTGGAAGTGGTCTGGGCTATAGGCCAATAAAACTGAAGCAAGATCTGGTTCAGAAAGCATAGATCAAAGAAGGTCCGAAAATCTGGGAGGCAATGTCTACACCACCCAAAGAAGGCCGAGATCCCTTAACATGGACCCTGTGTACGCACTTTGTAAAAGGGCCCATACTCAGCTACGATAATACGGTAGTCATTACTTCCTGTTTTGACTTCCATGATATTTATGGGAGGGACTTGGCCAGACATTACTCCGAGCTGCTTACATACCAGTCCTTGGAGGCTCTGCGGCCTATGAAAAGGAGGAAATTTCATGATCCTGAATGTGAATGGTACAGGTGGTTCGACCTCAGAGACCTGTATATTGCACTGAACAGACTATTTCTAGATCCTGCAGAACCTAAGTGGCCGCCGCAAATTGATGAACTAATTGAAAGCCCTGGTGCTATATTTGACAAGCGGATACTGCTATCCGAAGAAACTGATGAAGGGGAACCAGATGACCCCTACGAAGCTGGTTACACAACGGATCTGCTCTGGGGGGGGACATATCCTTCACATGTCTTCATGCTCCATACCTTATTTCGTACACTGCTCTTGACCCTGACTTGGTCGCGGGTCATAATTGAAGATATTCCACGGGCTCCGCCCGTCATGATTACTCTGTCCCCTCGGGACATTATACCACAACCTCCTCTCGATCTAGAGAGGTTGTATGATCTGATCTGGGACATATTACTATATGATCCCCCTAATCCTCTGGCCTTGGTGCCACTTCCTCTGTCTGATTCTCCTTCCATTTGCATTCATTCCTGCTTTATGTTTAATTCTTTCATTTTCCAAAAAAAAAAACGCCAATTTGGCAACAAATTCTTCCCAAATCCTCATTGAGGAAACATCTTACTTGTCCGATTGCACCCCGCCGCGCGGGTCCTTCGGTCAAGATTCTCTTCTAGATTTACTCTGTCCCTCCCCTCGGGAGGATTCCCTTGTATTTCCACTTGTACCCCAGGATTTGCATCCTGCTTCATCTTCGTTAGGTTATGATAGTGAAGTTAGGCAGTCTAGTCAGGTTAGGAAGTCTAAGAAGCCTAGGGGTAGGCAAATTCCGGATAGATACCTCCAGGACTTAGCTGATAAGTGCTCTTCTTGTTCTTTGATCCCTCAGCTTTTAGAAAATCCAATTCAGATGCCAGAAGATTGCATGAACGATGAGTTAGTTAATGATGGGTATTGGGTATATGAATTAGTACATGAAAAGGACCCCATTGTTGAAAATGAGGAAGATAACGAGGACGCAGCTGAGGCATATGCCAGTGGAGTGAAGAGATTTGATGAACCCTCAGTTGCCGTAGAAGAGCCCACCAAAGAAATTAATTTAGGGACTGAAGACGAACCTAAGGTTGTCCTCGTCAGTAAAAATCTTTCTTCAGAGGATGAGAACGCAATGGTACAAGTGCTCAAGGACTATAAGGACACTTTCGCCTGGAGTTATGAGGATATGCCGGGGTTAGACTCATCTTTAGTTGAACACAGATTGACGTTAAAGGAAGGAGCTAGCCCGGTCAAACAAAAATTAAGGCGATTCCACCCACAAATGGCTTTAAAGATGAAGGAAGAGGTCGATAAATTGCATAAAGCCAAATTTATTAGAGTTGTCCTCTATCCACAATGGGTGGCCAATATAGTCCCGGTTATGAAGAAGGACGGGAAGGTCAGAATTTGCATTGACTTTCGCGATTTGAACCGGGCGTGTCCTAAAGATGATTTTCCATTGCCTCATATTGATGTACTCATCGATAACACTGCTGGCTATGAGACTTTATCATTTATGGATGGATTTTCAGGATATAATCAGATTAAGCTGGCAGAAGAAGATCAAGAGAAAACATCATTCACTACACCTTGGGGAACATACTGTTATGTTGTCATGCCATTTGGATTAAAGAATGCTGGAGCTACTTATCAAAGGGCTATGATGGCAATATTTCATGACATGATGCACATAGATTTGGAAGTGTATGTGGATGATTTATTAGTTAAATCTAAAACGAAGGCTGAGCACGCTAAAGTTTTGGCAAGGGTATTAGAGAGATCGAGAGAATATCAGTTAAAGATGAACCCCAAGAAAAGTGTATTCGGGGTATCTTCAGGGAAATTGCTTGGATTTATTGTTAGTAAACGGGGAATTGAGATCGATCCTAATAAAGCGAAGGCTATCAGAGAAATGCCACCTCCTAAAAACTTGAAAGAGTTGAGAGGATTAATCGGGAGGTTACAATTTATTCGCCGTTTTGTCTCCCAGCACTCACAAAGGTGTAAGTCGTTTTACGAGCTTACCAAGCCGGGAGTCAAATTCGATTGGGACGATAAGTGTCAGGAGGCATTCGATGGATTAAAGAATTATTTAGCAAGTCCTCCTGTTTTGAGACCACCATCTCCAGGCAAATCATTGATACTTTATATTTCAGTCCTGGATGATGCTGTGGGGGCTGTCTTAGCACAAGAAGATGAAGAAGGAAAAGAGAGGGCAGCCTATTATCTCTCTAAACTTCTCAACCCCGCTGAACAGAGATATACGGCGATGGAGAAAACATGTGCAGCATTGGTTTGGGTTGTGCAGAAATTGAAGCATTATTTTCTGGCCCATGAAGTCCATCTCATCGCTAGGATGAATCCGATCAAATTCCTCCTGGAGAAATATGTTCTTACTGATAGGTTAGCACGATGGCAAAGCTTTCTATCTCAATTCGACATCATCTACATTCAGCAAAAAGCGATCAAGGGCTATGCCATAGCAGAACATCTTGCTCATCATCCCCTTCCTCGATTTGATCCAGTTCGATCAGAGTTTCCGGATGAGGAACTGATGTCCGTAAATCAAATCAGAGATGATATGTGGACTCTGCATTTTGACGGAGCTCTGAATTCTCATGGAAAAGGGATCGGTATTGTTCTGTTATCACCTGAAGGTATCACCATTCCACAAGCCTTTCAGCTTGATTTTCCAGTTACAAACAATATTGCTGAATACGAGGCACTCCTTGCTGGTCTCGAGGCTGCTCATTTCCATGGTGCTACCAAACTCAGGATCGTAGGTGATAGCCAGCTAATTCTTCGCCAAGTGCTGACCAAGTATCGAACTCTCGATCCCAAGCTCAAGCCTTATCAGGAGCTTACTTCTGCTTACTCCAAGCTTTTCACGAAATTGATCTTTGTCCATGTCCCTAGAAATCAGAACATCTTAGCTGACGCTCTAGCTTCACTCGCATCTTCTCTTGATTTTCCAATCAGCAAACAATCCGAATCAATCATAGTTCATAGGCGTCTTTCACCCGCCGTGAAAGATCCTTCATTCCTTAGAACTAAGGAGAAATTGCTGAAGAAAGTCAGAGACGGAGATATCATTGAGAAAAGAGAAATCATGCTAATAGAGCTGTTAGAAGAGATGGATGATGAACAGAAGCCATGGTATTATGAAATTGCAAAATATTGTGAAGATCAATCGTATCCTGAGGAAGCTACAACTGAGGAGAAGAGAGCTATCAGGAGAGTTGCTCAAAGATACACCCTAGTTGGGGGAGCATTATATAAGAGAGGTTTTGATGGAGTTCTTCTGAGATGTCTAGACGAAGATGAGCTTTGGAAGGTTATGGAAGGAGCTCATAGTGGAGTTTGTGGTGGTCATGTCAATGGACAGATGTTAGCAAAGAAGATCCTTAGACAAGGATTTTATTGGCCAACCATGGAAGAAGATTGTGTAGGATATGTTCGTAGGTGTGCTAAGTGTCAACTTCACGCCGACAAAATTCATTCTCCCGCATCTTCACTCCATCCTGTTTCCTCCCCATGGCCTTTCTCCATGTGGGCTTTCGACATTATTGGACCTCTTGGTAATCCAGATTCCGGCATCAAGCAAAAATCTTTCATTCTCACGGCAACGGAATACTTCACCAAGTGGGCAGAAGCTGAAGCGTACGTGGAGATCAAAGCATCAACCGTCTGCAAATTCATCATGAAGAACATCATCACCCGATTCGGAATTCCAAGCACCATCGTCACCGACAACGGACCGCAGTTCGTATCACAGGAATTGAAGGACCTCTGTAACAGGTATAAAATTGCATTGCATCATTCATCTCCTTATTATCCGCAAGGCAATGGCCAAGCAGAGGCAACAAATAAGACTTTGATAAAAATCATCAAAAAGACGTGTAAATCTAACAAATTCTCAGATTGGCCAGAAAAATTGGTTGAGGCTCTATGGGCCTACCGAACTTCAATCCGCACGCCTACTGGGCAAACTCCTTATTCCTTAACATTTGGAATGGAGGCGGTAGTTCCATATGAAATCCTCATACCGTCCTTAAGAGTACAATTGAATAAGGAATTTTCCATTGATGAACATCGTTCAACACTCCTTGCTCAATTGGAACTTTTAGACGAGAAAAGATGGTCAGCTGCTAATCATGCAAAAGTTTATCAAAATAGACTAGCACGTTTTTATCAAAAGAAAGTCATTGAACGTAAGTTCAAAGTTGGTAAAATGGTTGTCAAAAGAATTTTTATAAAACCTGGTGGTCCGCGTTCTAAGCTCCAACCCAACTGGGAAGGACCTTATGTTGTATCGCACGCTTTTCCTGGTAACGCTTATCGTCTTGTTAATGCAGAAGGAGAAGAGTTAAAACATCCATGGAATGGTTTACATCTTAAGAAATACTACCCTTAGGTTAAAGAGTCGATCAGTATGGTACAAAGACCAGTGGAATCAGAAAGTTTATAAACTCGAATTTCCTTATCAGTCTGGATAACTTAATTTCAAGCCTATTACTGCACACACTGACACGTTTGATTCGTGAGTAACAAGAGATGACAAGTCCTAAAGAATATCGAAAGCTTGACCGAAAGTGTAAAGTACAAATCATTCTTTTTGAAGCAAAAAAATTCTGTTTTAAACTCGGCCCATGATGTCGGAACGAGGCTTGGGATAGACTACCGAGAATACCCGCCATCTTAGTAGGAGGCCGTCATAAAAAAATGGGGGAGATCTGTCCCGAAAGAAAAAGAAAAGAAAAGAAAAGCAAGGCAAAAAGCCAAATGTCAAATCAAAAGGCCATTACATTACAAACGTTACATCAAGGTCATGAAATGAAACAAAAGGGAACGCAAGGTCGATAAATACCCCGGAAAGAAATGACCGAACCCCAACGGATATTAGGGTAGGAAAGGGACATCTTTTTAAGTCTCTGAAACCTTCTTATGGGCTTTCTAAACTTATTCATCTTTTCTTTCTAAAGAGATGTACTTCAAACTTAAGGAATGGCTTAGATTGACTAAGGGTCAAATCATCAAATGGGATCACGAATGGAAACGCAAGTTCAAACACGATGGGTTTAAGTTGAGTTGTTAAAGAACAATTTGGAAATGAAGTTAATAAATGAATATGATCTTTTGATCCAAGTACCATACTGATCTTTTAGTCAAAAAAAAAAAAAAAATACATATGTCAAAAATCCAAAAAAAATACATATGTCAAAAATCCAAAAAAATATACATATGTTTAAAAAATTCAAAAAAAAATACATATGTCAAAATTCAAAAAAAAAAAGGCATATATTTCAAAACCCCAAACAAAAATGAATATTTCAAAACAACAAAAATATTTCAATTAGCATCTGCTTATTGCATTTAGTGTGTTTCATTCATTTTATTTTCAGTGAGCATCTGTCTGCTTGCATGTCGCATTTTACTTAAGTTTGATTATTCTCATTACCTTTGTTAATAAAGGCCATGCCCCTTGACCCTTCTATCAAGGATATGATCAAGTAGTCGGTTACTTAACCAGGCAAGGGGCTAAGCCTAAACAGATACTTAACATGTTTGTTCAAGTCATATACAGGACACAAGGCATGAAGAGAGTTGGAATCCGAGTATAGAAGAAACCTGTTTCTGTGAGTGAAAGGCGTCGAGGAGAACTGACGCGTTTCAACATTGAATGGCGTCTGCGCGACACGACGCGTTTCAGAAATTCAAGGAAATTCAAGAAAGCCTAAGTAAAGCTGGAAAATGTCAAGAAGATCCCACTGTGGGAGTCAAGAAGTCTCGACCGTAACTGAAAAGACGGTTATCTCTACCCCTGTATTATTTCATGTAATTTATTGTGCATTCGCATTACTATATGTTAAATATTTATTAGAGTATATCAAGGACCTTGTAGTTTTGAAACTGGAATTTGAGTTCCCCTACAACAAAAACAGTGATAATTCCAGAGGATTCTTAATCGCACGGATAGGCCGTTGGATTGTTAATTAGTGAGGACGATGGTTCCACTTTTGTGAAACAGTGCGTGGATAAACGAGCTTCGGCTTAGCACTGGATTACAAGAATTTGTATCTTGACTCATTAATGACAATTTAGCAATATTATCCTTGATTAATTTATATTTTATTTGACTTTATATTTTTCTTTTAGCCCAGCATGCATCATGTAGGACTTTGAAATCATTGTGGTAAGGATTAATTATTGATTAAGTTTCAGACCATTAAATCAAACAATTTCAACATGATATGAAATATTCCATTCTGAATTGAGTATCTTGATTATCTTTGAGGTTCGCTTGAAGATATCCTTAGAATTCTATCCTTGATTGGATTCTTTATCCAATATTCTTGTTTTCTTTTAAGATCCATCATGGCTGCAGCACGTCCACATTGGCTGGCAAACGCTCCCCATGATGAAACCTACAGTGTCTATGACCTGGGGTACTTCCCACTCCGAGGAGGTTGATCGACCTTATTTTATTTCCTTGTCTACCTCATCCAGACAGGATTAATTCCATTGATCTCATTGAGCTATCTTCATTGATGATTTTGAGAAAAATTCCAATCATGTGATGTTAAGAGCGTGTCTTATCACACCTTGGCATCACCTTTTCAGTACATTCCATTTCATTTCACTCCCTTGCAAAGACGATGCCAAGGTGAGGCAGCTGTAGACACGCTAATTTTGACATCATTTTGAGTAAATTTCATATCATATAATAATGCCTCAGAATGCTCTGATAATTAATCATTAATTAATTCTTATTGATATTTTTGAGTGTCGAGTCGAACAGACATGTTTAAGTTAATCAATTGAATTGATTTTAGCTCAAATTTCAGTTAAAATATGAAGAATCCTAAAAGGCGTCGACCCATGTGGACGCGGTTTAGAGTTTATTCCTATTTTAGCGTTTAAATTTGAATTTTAATCAATTGATTTATTAGCTAAAAGGCGTCTGTGAGGGTCGACGCGTTTTAGGTTTCCTAAGCTGTTTTAACTTCTCTTCCGGATGTTTATCCTTATCTTAATTATGGTAAAAGACGTCTACCCAGGTGGACGCGTTTTAGCTAATAAAGATAAAGATAAGTTTTCCCGGATATTTATCCTTATCTTAATTAATCTGAAAGGCGTCATCCATGGTGGACGCGTTTTAGATAATTACAGATAAAGATGAATTAATCAGTAATTATCTGTCGATTAAGGTAGATAAATCCTAGATTTTTCTATGTTAATCGCGAACGCAGAAAATGCCTATAAATACCTTGCATCTCAAGGAGTAAAAAAAAAGAGAAAAAAAGAGAGAGAGAATTATAGAGCCACAGCGTTATAGCGATTTGAAGATCGAAGCAACCACGTCGGAACGCCGGAGCGCTGCCATTTCCAGAAGTCGGCAACCTTCTTCAAGATCTTCATTCTTCAAGGCTTCAACCAACTGGACCGGGCATAAGTTTTTCATATTTGAATTTCATTCATTCATTAGTTTAATTCTCTCATACTCACTGCATGCAACACACACCACATCAATCTTTCCAAAACCCATCTGTTCTAAAGGGGTTTTAAAGCCATTAAAACAAGTGAGTTGCTGTTTTAAGCATGTTTCTAACCATAGTTAACTTTGATATTATTTCCATCTAGATTCTCATCATTGTTTCTTTCTTTATTTTTCTGTTTCTCTGTCCCTGCTGCATCCAACAACAACAACAAAAATCAAAAAGAGGGAAATCAAGCACGAAGCCAGGAGACTGGACGATCCTCAACATTCAACAGCAAGAACAAAAGAACAAGAAAGAGGCTCTCTTTCTTCAGCCGGCTGAAGGAGGGGAACCAAGGACTCATTCTTCCGCGTTTAAACAGGTAGGCGATCAAACTCTTTTGAAGCTTTTTAGTTAAAAGTTTCTGGCGATCACAGCACCTTAGTTGCATTTTTTTTATAGGTTAATTTACTCTAAACAACATAGTTTTTCACATAAATCACACGAGCAATTTTTCAGCACCTACAATGAAGTGCTACCATGCACCACCTCCGTGCTTTCCAAGCAATGGTTGAAAAGAATATATGAAGCACTGTCTACGGTGCGAGTATAATCACCATGAAGACAGTCAAGGAAATCATCAAGCTCTCGGGACGTATTCCCCTGGGACTATAAATCTTAAATGGCATGGTAAAATTAACCTGCCTATATGAGCCAGTGACATTGAAGAGACTCCAAAAGGCTTTACGAAGCCACCCCAAAGCACCTTATGGGTTGCCAATGATGAAATGCCATTGAAAAGAAAGAAAAAAGAAAAGTTGGCACGACTATCCCGCTAGTCGAGCAATGGTGCTGAGGCAAACCCAGTGCGGCGGGAGTATAAAGCATTTCCCGCTTCCCGTTTTATAACCGGTCGAACTTTCCAATCAAATCAATTTGAATTGATGATGTTTTCCGATTATGAAATTATTTGATATAAACATGCATATGTCTTGCAACCTTGTCTCTTCAATGAACAGGGGGCAAGAAGCTACAAAGAAACAGAGAAGATGGCCCGAGTCCTGCTGGACCTTGCCATTCAAGTACAAATTCAAATCCAAGCTCAAATTCAAGCACAAATTCAAATACAAGCTCAAAGTCAAGTATGGACCGGCCTGGGTCAGCAAGGCTCCGCCACTCAAGTTCAAAGCTCCAGTTCAAACTCGAGCATAAATTCAAATTTAAAATTCAAGTTCAAAGTTCAAGGATGAAAGCTTCGACTTAGGAGCAAATTCAAATTCGAATTCAAATCTAGAGCTCCACCTGAAGGGCAAGCTGAAGTTCAAAGGCAAATTGGCTTAGGTCAACAGGACTAGCCGCTTAAATCCAAGCTCAAGTTTGAGGAAAATCGGCCTGGGTCAACAAGACCCGCCGCTCAAATTCAAACTTTGGTTCAAGATCGAGCTTAAATTCAAGCCCAAGGTTCAAGGTCAAAGCTCCAGTTTAAGAGCCAACTCAAATTTAAAAGAAGATCGGCTTAAGTCTTACTGGACTCTGCCACCCGAATTTAAAGCAAGAAGATGGCCCAGTTTCATTTGATTCTGCCATCCAAGGTCAAAGCAAAAAAAAAAAAAAAAAGGATGGCTTGGGTTCATTCGATTCCTCCATTTAAATTCAAATTCAAATCGGCTTGGGTCAACAAGACACGCCGCTTAAATTCAAGTTCAAATACAAGTCCAAATTCAAAGCTCCAGTTCAAGTTCGAGCTCAAGTTCAAATGTTAGCATTCAAAGATCAAATTCAAGTTCAAGTTTAAATTGGCTTGGGTCAACAGGACCCGCCGCTTAAATTCAAGTCCAAATTCAAGTTCAAGAATACAAGTTTAAAGCAAATTTGAAAGAAAAAGAAGATGGCTTGGGTTCATTCGATCCCACCAACCAAATTCAGAGCTCCAATTGAAGTTCAAATGCAAAAAATCAAGGCTCAAATGCAAATTGGCCCAAGTTAGCAAGACTCTGCCGCTCAAGTTCGAGTTCAAATTAAATACAAATTGGCTTGCGTCCTATTGGATTCTACCAACCAAGCTTAAAACAAGAAAGATGGCCTGGGCTTATTTGACCCGCCATTCAAGCTCAAATTTAAATCGGCCTGGGTCAACAAGACCCGCCATGGAAATTCAAGCCTAAATTCAAGTTCAAGTTCAAATACAAGCCAGCATGGGTCCTACTAGACTCTATCGTCCAAATTCAAAGTAAGCTCAAAACAAAGAAGATGGCGTGGTGCATTCAGCACCGCCATTCAATTCTAAGCCCAAATTCAAATCCAAGTACAAGCAAAGCAAACTAAGTCGACTGGGGTCTTCAACGACTACGTTGCACCGGTGGCTGGCCCGGGTCCCTCGTGACTCCGTCATCCCCGAAAGACTGGGTCTCCGAGAAGAGTACTCCGTCAACAATCAAGCAAATTCAAATCAAAGCAAAGTAAGTCGACCAAGGTCTTCAACGACTACGTCGCACCGGTGGCTGGTCCGGGTTCCTCGTGACTCCGTCATACCCGAAAGACCAGGTCTCTAAGAGGAGTACTTCGTCACCAATCAAGCAAATTCAAATCAAAGCAAAGTAAGTCGACCGAGGTCTTCAACGACTACGTCACACCAATGGCTGGCCCGGGTCCCTCGTGACTTCGTCATCCCTGAAAGACCGGGTCTCCGAGAGGAGTACTCTGTCACCAATCAAGCAAATTCAAAACAAAGTAAAGTAAGTCGACCGGGGTCTTCAACGACTACGTCGCACCGGTGGCTGGCCCGGGTCCCTTGTAACTCCGTCATCCCCGAAATTACTGGATCTCTAAGAAGAGTACTCCGTACTCCCTGTCTACCTCAGCTACAAACTTATGAGTCTGCCATGGTAGTTAGGGTTCATCCATTCAAAATCACCCCTAGTTATCATGATCAAAAGCACCCCTGCCTACTTCAGACTACAAACCTATGAGTCTGCTTGGAGTATTCTGGGTTTCATGCATTTTAAATCATACCTATGTTACCACGACCAAAAACCTATGAGTCCGTCGTTGGTATTTAGGATTTGCATGGCGTAGACCCTTCCGGTTTATTGCTACCCTGCATAGTGGTTAAGGTCCTTACGACCTTTGCCACCCTAATAAACGGCTAGGCCCTTACGGTTTGTGCCATTTTCAATAAACATGTGATTGAGGTATTTATTGCCCCTCTCACTCTGTCCTTCTATTTTAAGTTTCAATAATCCCCATAACATTGCTAGTTATGGAATCCAATAAACATTGTTAAGTCATTTTCATTTGAAATCTTTTCCTTTCAGCTTTGCAGCTACCATGGATGTATACTTCACTCTACTACATTTACAACAAGGGGAGAGAGAGATAAAAAAAAATGAGAGAAAAATTAAAAGGGGTTTAAAATTAGAGATACCCCGCCAGACTTGATCGCATCGTCTGCGGTTAAGGGAAACAAGGTCTATATACCCGGCCGTGGTGAAAACCTAAAAGGGCGCTACATGCAAAATTGGGAACCCCGCCGTGTGAAAATCCAAAAGGGCGTACGGGCAAAAGTAAGAGGGGGCTGACTCTGGTGAAAACCCGAAAGGGCACTTGGGTCGGTAAAGTGAGTAAATAAAAAAAAAGAAGAAATTCAAAAATGCCATTCATTGAAAGGAAGAGATGATATAAAATTCTTTTTATATTTGCCAAAAGTTACAAGAGTGACTTCCCTCCCAGTTTACATTGAAAAGCAGAAAGAAAATACTCTTCCCAATTACAAAGTTCCATGATAAACAACAGCATGGGTTTTCAAGTAACATGGACAACAGCGGAAGACCTTCTTCGACTTGATTGTGCAACTCAGAAAGAGCTTCCTCTTCAGTCTGCAATCTGGAAACTTCACTGGATAAGGATTCAAGAAGACCTTGGGAGACCAGAAGATCATCTTGACGTCTGTGTAAACTGTGCCTTAAAGTTTCCAGTTCGGCTTTCGTAGCAATAAGTTCATTCTCCAAGCGCTGAATATTTTCCACCAACAAGCCTTCTTTCTACTCAAAGCTAGCTATTTCTACTTGTTGTTGGGAAATCTGAAGAGAAACAGGCTGCATTTGCAAATTATATTCATTCTGCTGAAGAGACAAAGCTTGGCGTAGATCTTGTATAAATAATTGAATATATTCTCGACGCTTAAAAAATTTTAAAGCAGTGGAAGCAATAAGAAGCCACTCATCCAAAGAAGCTTCTGCTAGATGAATCCATGTAGTCATGCTCTCAATTTGCTGGTAAAGAAGATCATATGATGAACTGGGCTGTCGGCGTATAATTTGTCGTAAAAGCTTGACATTGGCGCCAAGAACATCAATACCCTGTATGCCTGAACCAGCAGGAATAGAAGGAATAGTAATATGCACAGATTCATCCACTAAAGTCCAATCCATGATAGTTTGACGAGAAGAGGAAGATATTGAACTGGATGAAGGTTCGGTAATAGAAGGGGCAGATATGGCAGCTACAGTGCTTGATATGGCTGGGGGCAAGTCACTTTCTATAAATCTAGCTGCGGGCAGAGCAATTATAAATGCAGAAGGTCCAGCTAAAGTAATTGGTTCATGAGAGATCTGTACAAGGGATGATGTGCATATGTAAGTCACAATATCAATAACTCGAAGAATATGTTTAGCAGAGTTTAATCTACAGGGGACAGGACGGGATACTATCACCTGTTGACTCGGTGAACTTGTTCCCGAGTCAACCCTGTCATGCTCTGAAGGAAGATCCAAAGCAGCACTAACACCCGCAGGTTCAGGGGTCGAAAGTTCTACAGTCCTGATAGCTGGAACGGTATTGACCTCTACTGAGGTTATAACAGTTGGAACCATCAAAGTTTCTTCTGGTTCCGTACCCTAAGTGAAAACGACTTTTGCCTCTTCAGGAACTAGCATGGCAGTGGATATTTCAAAGTCCATGTCCCCTTCAATCGGGATATGAGGAATCTCGATCCCTTCCACGCGATCTGGGGATTCCTGGTATTCAAGATATACACAAGTCAAGTTTAAATGATGAACAAAGTAGAAAATATGTGACGAAGAGAAATTACCATAGCAGGTTGCATTGTTTCAGTATGATGAGTCTCTGTTGTCAAGCCCTCAGTTGTTTCAAAACCTACATGGTCAAAATCAGAAACTCAATAGTGAATTCAAAGCATCATTGTTGTAAGCCTCAGAATGATTACCTTGATCCCTCGGCGGTGACCAAGCAGTTGTCTCTGGCAAAACTTCGCTACTAATATGTTCAGTAGCATGAGAAGAAACAGAAGGCGAGGGAGGAAGTCCACTAATTTCTTCCACACTAGAAGAAGTATCCGCGGCTTCTTCTCTCCTCGCCTGAGCCAATAATCTTGAAGATTGGCGTTTGGGCAGTATAATCTTCTCAGGGGGAACAAATTCCTTAGGCCCCTTGCGAAATCTTTTTGCGACTTGCTTAACCCGTCTTGGGAAGGAAACAAAAGAAAGTTGTTCATCATCAATGTCAAAATTCTGAAAGGCATAAATCAAAAGCATAATGCATACCACCCTTGGCGGGGGATGGAGAAACCAGGGAGCTCGCCCGCTTGGAAGTTCTTGCTATGAAAGCTTCAAATTCAACAAGCATTGGCAAGTTAACAGGAGGAAGAGTTTCAGGGGCAGGTTCTTATTTTTTTTCGTACGCGCCTCTTTGGCAGCGACAACCGCCCTTCCTATAGCGCTGATCTCAGTAGGGGATGATGCAGGGGTTGGCATCTCAGAAGTCACATGAGGAAAGAAAGAGGGCCTCTTTGCAAGAGCCACAGCTCTCCGATGTTGCTGAGTCAAATATTTGGCCGTAGGTACTACAAGGATATGCAAAAGAAAGAATCAATTGATATAAGCAGAAAAAAGTATAAGTCTCAAAGGAATCCAAGCACAAATGCATATACTTACAGCAATCGCCTTCATAACAGTTTGTTAAAGGCCAATATTCATATATAGAAGATTTATCTCTAAGACGTCGGCCGCCGTCCGGAGAGCAAAGTGCCGCGGAGGAGATGGTGGTAGTAGTGGTGAGGGGTAGGAGGTTGATGGAGTGGAGGAAGAGGAGGAATGGGGAGAAGAAGGGAAGGAAAAGGGGAAGGGGATGTTGTAGGTTCGGAGGGGAGGGGGAGGAGAGAGAGAGAAATGGAGAGAATGAGAGAAAGGAAGGAGAGCTTCGGAGCGTCAATCGAAACTGCGCCAAATCGCGTCGTCCAAGACCGACCCCAATTAGACGACAAGACGGGGTCGTACACTGACAGATCTCTGAATGACGTCGACCATGCAAGACGCTACTCAGATGATAAGACTAGAACCGTACTCTCGCAGTCTAAAATCGGTCTACGTGGCATATTCTAAAAGCGTCCCCCTAACCCGACGCCGTTCGAACCGCGTCGAGCTTGCCCTAGCCCCACAAGGGCCTAAACTAAGTGGTCCGACACTGAAACCGACCCGATAACCGGATCCGAAACCTCAGTCCTTACATCAAACATCTAGTAGTATAGATTATTCCAACTCATATGATAAGGATGACTGATCTCGTTAGTTACTTGTGTGGCAACACAATGATGAACCTATAGGTGCTCATTTGGAATGAGTTCATTGAACTGATTTGACATGAATCGCCGAACGGTAATTTACCTGACTGTCAACTGGCTTGATTCATCGTCACACTGACGTGGTTGATCCTTGGACTTGAGACACCAAAGACACCTTGTCGGTGAACTTTTGGGCTTTAACCTTGTCTTACAAATGGGATTTCTAATTATCAAGGATTAGGTCCAGTGGAAGACCTTCGAAGGTGATTGTGCGTTCAATATAGGATCGTTCGCTCTCAAATAACTGGAGAGAGAATGCTCTAGAATAGATCCATAGGAGTCTCTGGCCAGAGTAGACAGAATATCAGAAAATGTGTTTTCTGATATTGTATAGCAGAGTTTGATTCAAGTGAGTTGACTATCTAGGATTTGATAGTTGACTATATCTTAGGTTAACTCGAGAGCATTGTGTGAATGAAAGATTATAGCCACGCGGTAACTGTGGATGGATAGGTTCCATGAGTAGGTTGCTGAACCCCATTACCTTCAGGGATCATGCGGTGTTGCTTGGCACCAAACTTGATCAGCAGTCTGGTTGAATTTACATAAGATGTTAATTCGATTAAGTAATTAATTAAATATTCGATATTAATTAATTATAGTAAGTCGATAAAATGTTATTGGACTTAACTGGTTGAAAATCGGACTGGTTAATGGGTCTAGAGGGTCACACGCAAACAGATTCTCAGTCGGTGGTATAAGTGAGATTTATATTAAGTCGAAGACTTTTGTGAAAAGTCGCGCCGACTTAATATATATAAGCGCTGTTGAGAAACCTGGCCAAGCTCCATGAGCACTCAAGGCTAGCTATCCCCTTCTCTCTCTCCTCCTCCTCTAGGCGCCCCTCTTGGTGCCCCGGGTGCTATCCCGTCTCCACCGCGCACAATTTTCGAAAGTCGAGAATTCCCATCTGCGGATTTTTTGACGACGTTCCGACAACAGATCTTCAGGGAATGCGCTGATCTGGACGAGGGAGCGAGGACGAACCACCGCGGATGATCATGTAGATACCACTGGAAGTCGGACGCTTGTGCGGCTAGCAGCATCGCCTCGACGAAAACGAAACGGTCGTAGATTTGAATATGCACAAGGTGATGTGATCACAACCCGATTTTTTCGGTTTTATTTTTTGTTCCGAATCGGATCTGTGGGCATCAGGCGGGGATTATTTTGTTGTTTTTGCTGCGTTCTTCGTGTCCCGCCAGGATCCCAACACTAAGGGCATGTTGGCCTAGGCGGTCGGAGCTTGGACAGGTAGTGGGACAGCGCGAAGGGCTGCCAGTGGAGGAACTGGCTAGACATCGATCGGCAGAGCAGGAAGGTCCATGGGGAGGCTACGCTGAGAGCGGTTACTGTTCCTTCTTGCCATAGCTTTTTGTTGTTTTCCCATAGACGGCGCCATTATCGATGTGTGAATATTTGCGTACCTCCCCGAGGTATTGTCCCCATAGTGGAGGTGGGGTTTCGTCCTTTTCCTTATAAAAGGGCTCTCGTTGAGAAGCAAAGTTGTACTCTACTGATAAGTACACGCCTATTTTTGCAACATCCGGTGTGAGAGTAAAGTGGTTTGCCATTTTTATGCCCCTACACAGCCCCCTAATAAAAGTAGGCATGTGCGGAGTCTTTTGAGCCGCTGGACGGATCTGGCCGGCTAGAGGTGTTCGGACAAGTTAATGACTTTTTGTTCAATTTCCACATACGACGCCAAAAAATGTTAGGTCAGAGATCCGTCCAATCTGAATCGAGTGGCTGAAACCCTCCAAATCAAAGAAATCACCCCATTGCTCTTGCAAGATAGACACTAGGTCAGAGGAGACCCCAATTCCGATCCGGGGGAACCCCTCTGATGTCTAAATCAGAATACACAGAAGTCGAGAGAGCAAAGGCATTGGTAGTATCGTATAGATCATAGAACATAATTCTTGAGGCTACCAGGGGATTCCTTTTATAGGGGCCGGTTGAAGACAATCGGAGAGTCTTCGGGAAGGACGCATAAGGACGATTTGATCTCCCGACGGAATATGATTCTGGCTTCCTTATCTAGTACTGATTTTCCTTATCAACGAATGTGAGGAGGATTCAGAAAAAACTTCCTTAGGTGGGAAGTCATCCTACGCATACAGGACCTATTTCAGATTCAAAGGTCTCGTGCAAGAGCCTATCCACATGGGCCGGAAGGACCCTCTGGGCCTTGATAGGAGGCCTGGACGCTTCTTAACAGGCTCGCCCACTTACTAAATGGGCCAGACTAAATCGGGCTCTCTCAATACCAAAGACATTTTAGCGAAATAAGACATAGTATATACCATGATGAAGATTGTATAGTTTCTCCCGTTAACGTTCTCTTTGTTAAGTTAGCTTAATGTTTGTATCACTGCAGTATTCATTGAGAACTTACTTATCTTTATAAACATATTTATTAACATTTCATGCAGGACCCTCCTCCTTCAACTTCTGTTCTTTGCTTTTTTAATTTCTACTGGTGTAGACTCGGTCGGTTCGTTTTTCTTCTTAATTTGGAGGACTTCTGTTCTTTGTATGCTTTGTCCATTAATTCAAACTTTATAATACTTTCATTCATTAGAAAAAATTATGATTGCGTAGAATTTTCAACCCAAGGACATTTTAGAAAAGAAAATAAAATCACAGATGTCGAACGAGAGTGAATAATTCTCCCCACTAAGGAGATGGAATTACATACTTTCAAATGATTGAAACAATTGAATACTAGTTCTTATTCTTGCTATGGTTGGCAATGTCCGGCGAGGTGATTCTTTAACATGTACATCATCCTCACGCGATAGTGACGAGCAAGGGGCTGCTTACCACCGGGGACTGTGTGGTAGATATCCACTTGAGGTTTCCTTGGACGGCGTCTCCGGGCTGTATTGATGAGCTGGCCGCAAGGGAGAAGATCACGTCGAAGCTCTTCGTCTCACCCATGGCCTCGAAAAAGAGGGTGCTGGGTGAAACGCTCACCTTGATGCCGTTCTCATCCGTGGGGAAGGACAACTCGGCTGTGTAGCTCGTGGGCTGCGACCGGACGCTGGTGACCGTCCGGCTGATGACCTTCCTTCTCACTGCGTCGCTGATAGTCGTCGAGATCGAGGGGTAGTTCAACTGCTCCGGTTCGATCTTCCCGAACTCGTCGCACTTCACATCCATGGCTGCCGTCCGGAGCACTTCCGAGTCTGTGTACCCGAGGCCGCAGAGGTACTTGACGTAGTCCTCGAACTGGAGATCGAAGACGAGGCCCGGATCCATGGCCCGGGGGGGGTTTACATGCCCGGCGCCCGTGGCGAACAAGCCTGCGGGTCCGTCCGTCTCGTCCGTGATGTCACCGCCCTCCCTGTTGGTCGTGTCGGCCGTGGTCATGATCGCCGACCGCACCATGGCGGGCGTCCACTCGTCCCCAGTCTCTCGAAGCTGGAACAGCTTAACGATTGCAGCTATTCCGGAGAGGTGTGGCGTCGCCATAGACGTCCCAGACTTGAGGACGAAGCCGGAGGTGGTGCTGACGTTCGCCGCGAGGACGTTCACCCCCGGCCCGAGGATGTCCGGCTTCAAGATGCCGCCGTTGATAAGACTCGGCCCCCTCGAGGAGAAGTATGGCACTGCAGGAGAAGAGGCCTCGCCCGTGACCGTGCCCACGGGGACGAACTCCACCTCTGGGGGGCAGGGTCGCCTTGTCGTGTTGACATACTCTATCAGTCGCAGCGAGTTAGCGTAGTTGACGGCCACGGTGGGGATGGCGAGGTCGGGGACGTCTACGATGATAGTGTTGTGAAATAAACTTAATTTCATGGGGATCTTCTTATAATTGTGTAAGGAGTTTCTTATGTTATGAGTTAGAGAGAAAATAATGGGTCATTTATTATTTAGAGGTTATGGTATCTTTTGGGTTTCTCTTGTAACTCTTGTAACCTTCATTTGAGTTAAGAATGCAAGAGAGGTGGAGAGTCATGTAATGGTCATTAATAGGAGTTGAAGAGTCTTTTGTAACCACCCAAGTGTAACTCCCATGCATGTAATGGGGAGATTTTCGTGCTCCACCTTAGAGCCTTAGTTAGTGAGAGTCTAAAAGTCATTTTAAGAAAGTTATCAATCTAGAAAATTCATGTAAGGTCTATATATACATGTGGTTAGTTATTTTCATATAAGAAGTCACATATGATCAATAGAATATCTACTTTTGAGGTCTTCTTCAACTTTTGTGTTTTCTACCTTCTCTACACATATTTTTCCACCACAATTTCACCTTGTGTGAGTAAGAGCCCACCATTAGCTTCCAACAAAGTGGTATCAGAGCAAGATTTCTACTAGTTAGTATGGCTAGTGGAAATATGGCGTTCCAAATTCCTCAACTCTCCAAAATCAACTATGAGAATTGGAGCATCCAAATGAAGGCGCTTCTTGGATCCCAAGATGTATGGGATATCGTCACCCAAGGCTATGATGAGCCAGATGATGAAGCGACCTTACCTCAAAATGAAAGAATTTCATTGAAGGATTCAAGAAAGAGGGATAAAAAGGCCCTTTTTCTCATCTACCAAGGGGTGGATGAAGCTACCTTTGAGAAGATTGCCGAAGCAACTTCTTCAAAGGCAGCATGGGAGTTGCTCGAGAGGTTTTGCAAAGGAGAAGAGAGGGTGAAAAAGGTACGCCTCCAAACTCTAAGAGGTGAATTTGAAGCCTTACAAATGAAAGAGTCCGAGGCTATCTCGGATTACTACACAAGAGTGAAGATAGTTGTAAATCAACTACGAAGAAATGGTGAGGCTACATCGGATGTTCGTGTGGTGGAGAAGCTACTACGGTCACTTGATTCAAAGTTTGACCATATAGTAGTAGCTATTGAAGAATCCAAAGATTTGGATACCATGTCTGTCGAGCAACTCATTGGGTCCTTAGAGGCCCATGAACATAGGCTTCTCAAGAAGAAGAAGGAAGCCTTGGAGCAAGCACTTGCCGCCAAACTTTCTCTCAAAGAAGGAAAAGGTGAAGGCAAGAATCAAAGAGGACGTGGTCGTGGACGTGGTGGTCGTGGCCGCGGTAGAAAAGGAGGACGAGGCATCTCCTATGAAGAGAAGGGAAGCACTTCTACAAACTCCACAAGAGGCCGTGGTAGAGGCCGTGGTGATTCATATGGAAAGCCAAGGTATGGAAAATCTCAAGTTGAATGTTACAACTGTCATAGACGTGGACATTATGCAAGTGAATGTTGGCGTGATTCCACTAACAATGATGATGAGAAGGCTAATCATGTTGAGAAGCAAAATGAAGATGAAGAACCATTTGTCTTGTTAGCATACAAAGGAGAAGAGAAGGACAATCAAGAAGCATGGTATCTTGACTCCGGAGCAAGCAATCACATGAGTGGACAAAGAGAGATCTGCACAAATTTTGATGAGACAGTTGGTGGCCAAGTTACTTTTGGAAATTCATCCAAAATAGCAATCAAGGGAAAAGGTAACATCTTGATTCGTTCAAAGAATGGAAATTATCAATTGATTTCCGATGTTTATTATGTTCCGGAGATGAAAGATAATATTTTGAGTTTGGGACAACTCTTAGAGAAAGGCTATGATATTCGCTTGAAAGATCATGGTCTTTCAATAAGAGATAAAAGAAACAACTTGATTGCTAGAGTGGACATGCAAAAGAATAGAATGTTTGTTTTGAATATTCAAAGTGAAGTTACAAAGTCCTTGAAAGCATGTTTTAAAGATCTCTCTTGGTTATGGCACTTGAGATATGGGCATCTTAACTTTGCTAGTTTGAAGTTTTTGTCTAAGCAAAAGTTGGTGAAAGGATTGCCTCATATTGATCATTCGGATGAGTTATGTGAAGGTTGTATTCTTGACAAGCATCATAGAAAGAGTTTTCTAAAAGAAGCAACAAGTAGGACAAATGGGCCACTCCAACTCATTCACACCGATGTATGTGGGCCAATTTCTCCAACATCATTTGGTAAGAATAGATATTTTCTTACCTTTACAGATGATTTTACTAGAAAGACATGGGTGTATTTTCTTAAAGAAAAATCCAAAGTGTTTGATACTTTCAAGAAATTCAAGGTGTTTGTTGAAAAGTAAAGTGGTTGCTACATCAAAGCCATGAGATCGGATAGAGGTGGAGAATTCACATCAAAGTCTTTTGAAGCATTTTGTGAAGAGCATGGGATTCATCGTCCATTAACGGCTCCATATTCACCACATCAAAATGGAGTCGCGGGGAGAAGAAATCGGACTATTCTCAATATGGCCCGAAGTATGTTGAAGTGCAAAAATATGCCAAAAGAGTTTTGGGCGGAAGCCGTGGCTTGTGCGGTGTATTTGTTGAATAGATGTCCCACAAAAGGTTTGGAAAGCATGACACCACATGAAGCATGGTATGGAGAGAAACCGGATGTTTCTCATTTAAAGGTGTTTGGAAGTGTAGCCTATGCACATGTACCGGATCAAAGGAGAACCAAGTTAGATGACAAGAGCAAAAAGTATATTTTTCTTGGTTATGATCCACGTACTAAAGGCTATAAGTTGTTTGATCCTTCTAATGAAAAAGTTGATGTCAATGATGATGTGATTTTTGATGAAGAAGACACTTGGAATTGGAATACCAATAAAACTAGTGATGAGATGAGACCACTAGTTGATGAAGATGAAGATGCACATGAAGAACATCATTTGCCTCAGTCGCCACCACCTTTGCCACCTTTGTCTCCACATGGTGGTGGATCTCCATTATCATCTTCATCGTCGGGAAGAAATTCAAGGCCAAGAAAGATGAGATCTCTTGATGAGATCTACAATGTAACTGAAAATCAAAATGATCTAACCCTCTTTTGTCTTTTTGCAGAATGTGAGCCTCTAACATTTGATGATGCAGTAAAAAATGAAAGGTGGAGAGATGCTATGGATGAAGAAATCAAATCAATAGAGAAGAACAACACATGGGAATTGGCGGTTCTTCCAAAAGGCAAAAAGACAATTGGTGTGAAGTGGGTGTACAAAATGAAGAAAAATGCCAAAAGAGAAGTTGAAAAATACAAAGCAATTGGTAGCCAAAGGATACAAACAAAAGGCCGGAATTGATTATGATGAGGTATTTGCTCCCGTTGCCCGTTTGGAAACTATTCGTTTGGTTATTGCTTTAGCGGCTCAAAATCATTGGAGTATTTTTCAAATGGATGTTAAATCGGCATTCTTGAATTGTTTTCTTGATGAAGAAGTTTATGTTGATCAACATTTGGGTTATGTGAAGAAAGGACACGAAGGAAAAGTTTTAAGGCTCAAGAAGGCGCTCTATGGTTTGAAACAAGCACCAAGAGCATGGAATAGTAGAATTGACAATTATTTTTTACAAAATAATTTTGTCAAATGTCCTTATGAGCATGCACTTTACTTGAAGATACATGAAAATGGAGACATATTGCTTGTTTGTTTGTATGTAGATGATTTGATCTTTACAGGAAATAATCTACATATGTTCAAAGAATTCAAGGAATGCATGATTCAAGAATTTGAAATGACAGATATTGGCCTTATGTCCTATTTTCTTGGCATTGAAGTAAAGCAAACAATTGAAGGTATTTTCATATCCCAAGAAGCTTATGCACAAGAAATTCTCAAGAAGTTCGATATGGAAGATTGCAATCCGGTCAACACTCCTGTAGAAAGCGGCATCAAATTGTCAAAGCATGAAGAAGGTGAAGTGATTGATTCAAGTTTATTCAAGAGTTTGATTGGAAGCCTTAGATATTTGACATGCACAAGACCAGATATTTCATATGGTGTTGGTTTAGTGAGCCGATATATGGAAGAACCAAAGTCGACACATTTCAAAGCCGCAAAGAGAATTCTTCGGTACATCAAAGGTACTATTTATCATGGATTATTTTATTCATCATCCAAGGAATTTGATCTTGTAGGCTACTCCGATAGTGATTGGGGAGGTAACATTGATGAAAGGAAGAGCACCACTGGATTTGTATTCTTCTTAGGAGGAACGGCTTTCACTTGGTTTTCTAAGAAGCAACCTATTGTTACACTATTTACTTGTGAAGCGGAGTATGTTGCATTATCATCCGGAGTGTGTCATGCACTTTGGTTGAGAAATTTACTCAAGAATCTTCATGTTAATCAAAGAGAGCCTACAAAGATACTTGTTGATAACAAGTCGGCAATTGCCTTAGCCAAGAATCCAGTCTATCATGAAAGGAGCAAGCACATTGATACAAGATTTCATTTCATTCGGGAGCATGTGAAGAACAAAAAGATTGAACTTATTTTTGTCAAATCTCAAGATCAAGTTGCGGATATTTTCACAAAGCCTTTGAAGTTTGATATCTTCTCCAAATTGAAGAAAATTACTTGGAATGCTTGATGGAAGAGAATTAAGTTTACAAGAAGGTGTTGTGAAATAAACTTAATTTCATGGGGATCTTCTTATAATTGTGTAAGGAGTTTCTTATGTTATGAGTTAGAGAGAAAATAATGGGTCATTTATTATTTAGAGGTTATGGTATCTTTTGGGTTTCTCTTGTAACTCTTGTAACCTTCATTTGAGTTAAGAATGCAAGAGAGGTGGAGAGTCATGTAATGGTCATTAATAGGAGTTGAAGAGTCTTTTGTAACCACCCAAGTGTAACTCCCATGCATGTAATGGGGAGATTTTCGTGCTCCACCTTAGAGCCTTAGTTAGTGAGAGTCTAAAAGTCATTTTAAGAAAGTTATCCATCTAGAAAGTTCATGTAAGGTCTATATATACATGTGGTTAGTTGTTTTCATATAAGAAGTCACATATGATCAATAGAATATCTACTTTTGAGGTCTTCTTCAACTTTTGTATTTTCTACCTTCTCTACACATATTTTTCCACCACAATTTCACCTTGTGTGAGTAAGAGCCCACCATTAGCTTCCAACAGATAGAGCCCACCACGCCTATGCTCATGACAACCATGGAAACGCCTCCCGCTTGCAGGACGACCTTGGCTTTGTCCTTTGGTTCGATTTCTCCCTGGTAGCACATGACCACCTTGCCGTTCACGTCGAAGCCATTCAGATTGGGGCAGACATCGGCATCCCAGTCCCCGTTTACGCCAGGGTACACGAGCCCCGCGCGCAAACCGGGCTCCTCACTATACGGGGACTCACCGGGAATCTCATCCCCGTTACCGAGCCGCAGGTTTACGCGCAGGGCTCGGTCCATCGTGCTAGCCCCTACGGTCATGATCCAGGGTGCGTCGTTGCAGATGGTGCTCGGGCTCGGGCCATAGTTGCACGCCGCGCAGCTGACCACGATCCCCTGCCGCACCGCCGCTAGCGCGCCGACCGCGATGGCGCTGCTGTAGAAAGGTGGCGGCGACTGTCCCACGGGGGGCTTAGTGCCAAGGGACATGGAGATGACGTGCGCACCGTCGTGGATGGCTTGCTCTATAGACCACAATACTTGCCAGTGAGTGTCCCCCCTGTAGGCTGCTAGGTAGGCCCCTGGTGCGGCGCCGGCTGCCGTGCCCGCAGCGTAGCCCCGGATGCTGGCTCCAGCGACCTCAAGCCCGGCGATGGTGGCGGCAACGTGCGTCCCATGCCCACCGTTATCGTTGGGAGCCTGCACTCTCTGGTTCGCCTCGCTGAACTGGGCGGCGCCAAGAAGCTTGTCGTTGCAGGTCGCCCTGTTGTCGAAGTAACACCAGCCGTTCCATCCGTCCGGCGGATTTGGCATTTCGTTGCCCTGGAAGGAGTCGTGCCTGGGACTGATGCCGGTGTCGATGACAGCGATGATACGGTTCGCGTCCCGCCACACGTCCGGCCGCAGGCCGAGGAAATCCGGGCTGTAGGTGGTCTGTGGGATGACCTTCTCGTCGGGTCGTGCGTAGACGAAACCCTCCTTGGCCTCCATGGCCCGGACTTCCTTGGCAGTGAGCCGCGCCGCGAACCCGCTCATGACCACCTTGTATGAGATGACCATGCGGGGCTCGCCAGAGTCGATGGTCGGCGACGGCAAGAAGGACTTGTGCCATTCCTCAACTTCTTCTGGGCTGGCAGAGAGCATATGCTCCGGCTTCCGGACGTGGACTATGTAGATGCGTGGGCTCTCTGCTTCAGGCTCGGCCATCTGGCCATCTCCAACTAGTGATAGTTGGGCGGAGTGCAGTGGAAGGAAAGCCAAAAGCAAGGACAACACAAAGATCTGCGGAAGCATATTGTGGCCGCTGGTGGTACGCTCTTCCTTGAGGAATCGAAGCCCTGCAGGAATTATGTTGCTGCGTTATCCTGCTGCGAGCTTTTGTAGGCGCCAACGTACTCCTCGTTGAGGATGCAACACGAGGATATCTGTCACGATGCTTCTCCATTTTCATCTTTTTTTTTTTCTCTCCTTCTATATTGTTTCACGTTTTCTATGTATAGAATGGCACTGATGCTATCATCACAGCATCTTTAAACGAAATAAATGATTGATGCCTATATACTTGGTGCATGTTAGTGCATACTTTTGATGTGCACTAAATTTTTTTATTTTTTATTTTTTAAAATTATATTATAAGGTTGAAATCAAGTTGACTTACATATCGGTACAAAATTACCTTATTTCGGCATCTAAAAATAATTAAAATTGATCCGAAGATTAAAAACCTATTAAAATATTTTTTTTTAAATTTTTTTCTAGACGTAGAAATAAGATATGCCTTACACGGATGTGTAGGTCAGCTCGACTCCGACTTAAAAACATAAATTTTAAAAAATTAAAAATTAAAAAACTTAATGTAGAAAAAAAAAAAGCACTAACATCTAGTGTACATCAAGAATTACTCATATATAACTGTTATGGCCAATCTTCTTCATGTAGCCATCCGATCCATCACAGACAAGAAAAGAAAAAGTAAGTGATGTGGGTCGATTGGGATTTAGCTCAAGTAGGCCCATTTAGCCCAAAGGCCCAAGGGCCCGCAGTCGATAGAAATTGGCGCGAGGATGCCACGTGGGTTCTCATGGTATCCCGACTAACATGCTGAAGGCGGGAACCCGGAGCGCATGGGCCTGGGTCCCGACAATGCCAGGCACAACACCAATTGGTGGCTCATGAGACACTGCAGTGTCTCGGTCATACAAACCGAGAGCCTAGAGGAGCCTACGTTCTCGGCACTCAAAGTCCTGCAGCTCGATTGAGCGAAGATCGGGAGCCCCGACTCGGAAGGTTTCTTCCTCCCCACCGCTCGAGAGGTTGAAGGCCCCCAAGGCCAACCCATAATACCTTCCGGCTATCAGGTGGATCTTGTGCGTTAACTGCATAACCGTCCAATTAAGACATGTCCGAATGATCTGCTTCCCTCAATCACGAGGAGATTCCTCCTTGCCCAACATCCCACGATCCCCTCGATCAAAGGGAGTGGATTACGGGCCAGTTAACTCCCTAGAGGTAACGGCGCCTCTGAAGCGAGAGACTATATAATCTATAGACCATCTCTAGTCACACGTACGCAATACACAATCCAAAAAACCTCTAGAGAGTTCATCTTCTTCGGGAACCTAACTTAGGCATTAGAGGGTTCTTCTCCCCACGAGACAAGGGGCCCCCTTGGTGCCTCTTCTTCCTTTTGCTGGCCTTACCCTGAGCGTTTCCAGTTATACAAATCTTATTGAGTAGCCGGGAGCATCGATCGGATGGTCTCCGTTATCTGACTAGTTTTCGACTGCTACACGATTGGCACCGTCTATGGGAAATGCACAAAAATTCATGGCAAGCAAGAAGCAACAAAAACAGCAGTCGCACCGGAGCCACGTCGCAAGTCAACGATGCCGGAGTCGACGCTGGCACTAACCGGTCGCAAAGCATGACTTCCAGGCCCTCAGGAAACGACGGTGACCCCGTAGGGGTGGTTGTTCAACAACTTGGGGCCCTGCTCATACTGATGCAAGAGCGCTTTCCTGCACCACCGGTAGTTTCAGAGCCCCGCTTGGGGGTCACGCCTTAGGAACAACCATAAAGGGAAGCCCAATAACCGCCGACTGTCATTGGTAGGCGGCAAGGCGTACAGAGTGTCGGTGGCCGTTTTCTCATCCTCGATGGGCAAATCCACCGCATCAACCTTCAGCCTGCTGCCTTAGGAGTTGCTGGTAAGAACCGCTCCTCTCCCAAGAGGAAGAGCAGTGAAAAGAGCCAGACTCACCACTCCCAGGCTTCGAGGTCTCATTCTCCGTAGGAGAGTCCTACTATGCCCCGGCGCATCGACGAGTTGGAGAGAAGACTCGGCGAACGAGAGCTCTTGCTGGAGCACCGGGAGAGACGTATCGAGGATCTCCTTCGAAGGAGACACTTACTTTCCCTCTCTGACGAAGAAGGGGATCTCTCCCCCTTTTCCACTGAGATTCTAGACGTCTCGGTCCCTAAGAAGCTTCCCATCAGCAACCTCAACACGTATGATAGACAAAGGGACCTAAAGACCCATTTCAACAACTTCCAGTCTTACATGAGACTACACAAGGTCCCATACGCCATCCACTGCCGCACCTTCGGCACTACCTTAGTGGGAACGGCACAAGCATGGTTTTCTACCCTGGCGCTAGGATCGCTCCGCTCCTTCAAGCAACTCAGGAAGTTGTTCTGAGATCATTTTGTGGGCGATATCGAAAAAGGTCATCAGCCAGCATAGTGGCCATTAAGCAGAAGTGCGGAGAGTCCCTCCGGGAGTATGTCTCTCGCTTCCACGACGAGGCCCTTCGAGTTCTGAAACTTGACGTGTCCTATTGCCGTGACGGCCATCACTCTGGGCATTTGAGATGATGCTTTTTGGAGAGCTATTGTCCTCCAGGCACCCAAGACCCTGAACGCCCTCATCAACTTAGCTCACCAACGTGCGGATTGCGAGGAGGTGGTAACTGTCTACCACTACTAAGGAGAAGGGGGTGACCGCAAAGTCTTGAGTGAAAGGCCTCTTACTAGGAAGAAAAAGTCCCGGCACTTCGAAGGAGAGTCCAAAGGTTTCGCAACAATGGCCCTTACATGCCATTGACTACTCGTGTGTTCAAAATCCTGCAAGATATCGAAAACGAGGAGTACGTCAATTGGCCTCAGAAAATGATGACCGACCCTAAGCGTCGAGACAGGAGGAAGTATTGCCACTTCCACGAAGATCATGGCCATGCAACCGAGGAATGTTAGTAGCTGCAGGACGAGATAAAATCCTTGATTCCCCGTGGGTATCTCGGAAAATACGTGGCAAAGCCTGGCTAGGAGCGCGAAGCTGTTGGGTCTTCTCGGTTTCTCCGGATCGCTCACGCAGCGGAAAACAAAAATTATTTACAGCGATCCGTTCCCGTTTCGGAGACTAAAATACGATAATCTAATTATCGAAATTCTCACCGTGTGCGGATTCGAATCCGCAGCCGTTCGGTTCCGTCGGTGTGACACCGCAAGCCGCGCAAGCGCCCGGCCTCTAGCGAAGTCCACGCGATCCTCCCCGCGACGGATATCCTCGAGTTCGTCGTTCTTCGCAGCCCGCGAAGCCTCCACTGGTCGCCGCAATGATCGCCGCAGTGCGCGGACGATTTCCCGTCGAACAGGATTTGGAGAAGCGGCGGAGCAGATCTGGATCTGCCTGGACTCCAGAGGAAGACAGAAAACGAGGAGGGGCGGCTAGGGTTAGCAGCAGCTTGGCCTGCTCAGCCCGTTCGCTATGTTTTATACTAACCGCGCGGTTTTTCACAAAAACCCCCGGTTTGTATAAAACCCACTTATTTATCCATCGCCTTGAGAATCATTTGCGTGTGACCCTCTAGGCCCAAGTACCAGTCCAGTTAATGGCCCAGTAAGCCCAGTGACTCCTCACTGGCTTTATTAATTAATTAATAACCCTTTATTAATCAATTAATCAATCGAATTGATGTCGCACATCGAATTCGACCGGGCCTCCGATCACGTTGGGTGCCAAGCAACACCGCGTGAACCCGGAAGGTATTTGGGGTTAAGTAACCCACTCTTGGAACCTTTCCGCCGACAGTTACCGCGTGGATATAATCCTTCATTCGTACAATGCTCTCGAGTCAACTCAGGGCATGGCGAGCTGTCAAACCCTAGCCGGTCGACTCACTTGGATTGGATGCCGCTGATGAATATCGGAAAACTCCTTTTCCGATATTATCGTCCGCCCTGGCCAGGGACTTTCGCGCATCCTTCCTAGAGCATTCTCTCTCTAAGTACCGAGAGCGAATGATTCCTTATTGACACACAATTCCCTTCGACGGTATTCCGCTGCACCCAATCCTTGGCGTATTAGAATCCCGTGGCTAGAGATTCGTAGACCAAGGTCAAAGTACAGAAGTCCACCGCCAAGGTGTCCTTGGTGTCTCAGGTCCGAGGACCATCCACGCAACTGCGACAATAGAATCAAGCTGGTTGACAGTGAGGTACAATACCATCCAGCGATTCAATCGGATCAGTTCAGTGAACTCATTCTCCAATGAGCACCTACAGATTCGCCTTAGTGTCTCCACACAAGTGACTTATGAGACCAGTCACCCTCATCATATGAGCAGGAGTAATCTGTACTAGTCTAACCGGATATCCGATGTCCTTCTCGGATATCCTCCGACTAGGAACGATTAAGAATATGTATGTTTAAGTGATCAGTCTCATCAGTATGATCTCATCATAATCTGATCACCATAGCACATATTCACGGACTTCATTATGAAACGATAATTAACGCGATTTACACATAATGAATATTATGCCATTTTATTAATAATGAACGAGATTTACATTGTTAGATTGGCTTGTGGGCCACCTTAAACTAACAATCTCCCACTTGGACTAAAGCCAATCACCTTTATACAATAAGTCTACAGACTCTAGGTGACGCTCAAACACGATTTGAGCCAACGGCTTTCTCAGTGGATCTGCTACCTCGTCGACGAGTGGAACTCTTTCCACTACTAAATCTCCTCTGGATAATATAAAAACGCCTCAGAACATCTTTCGATTTCTGATGAGACCACGGCTCTTTCACTTGTGCAATAGTCCCATTGTTGTCGCACAACAACGGAACATGATCAAGGATATCGGGAACTATGTCAAGGTCGGTGATGAACATCTTCAACCACACTTTTTCCTTGAAAGCTTCAGCTGCAGCGATGTGCTCAGCTTTAGTCGTCGAATCTGCAGTGGTTACTTGTTTGGAACTCTTCCAGCACACTGCCCTTCCGTTCAATGTAAACACGAATCCAGATGTTGACTTGCTATCATCTGGATCCGACTGGAAACTCGAGTCAGTAAAGCCTCGCAGTTTCAAGTCACCTCCTCCATAGACAAGAAACATATCCTTAGTTCTTCTCAAGTACTTAAGGATGCATTTCACTGCCTTCCAGTGCTCTTCGCCTGGATCAGCCTGAAATCTGCTCGTAACACTTAGAGCAAATGCAACATCAGGCCGTGTACATAGCATGGCATACATGATAGATCCTATGGCAGAGGCATAGGGTATTCTATCCATGAATGCCCTCTCATCAGGAGTCTTAGGAGACTGCTCCTTTGAGAGATTAATTCCATGTCTCATCGGTATGAAACCTCTCTTGGAATTTTTCATGCCAAACCTTTTGACTAAGGTATCTATGTACAAGGATTGGGTCATTCCAAGCATCCTCTTTTGTAACGACCCGCCACCCTATAACCGGGGATCCGGTTACTAAATGGGTACCGAATCATTAATTTGGAACTAAACCAGGATCTAGTAAGTCTGGGAAATAAATAATAAATTAAGCTAAACATTCACATCGCATTGAATTGAAGAGAAAGTGCAGGAAATTAAAATTATTACAATGCGACTCGATTACAGTAAATAATTACATACTCCAGCTGAAAGGAAATAATTAAACATACAGGCCAGAAAATAAATAACAACTACGTCGGGGCATACCCCGGAACAAACGCCGAAGACGCACAACACCCAGCCGCACACGCCGCTCTAAGTCTGCTGGGAGTCCTCACCTGAAAACCGCAGGGGTGAGTCTCAAGAACAAGACTCAGTAGGGATCCTTCGATCCCCACTGCCCACACACACACCCACAAGTATAAGGTGCAGCTAACAGTAAGTAACAAGTGTAGTGGCAGGTACAATATCTAATTCTCTACGTGAGAACACTTGCAGTCGGGATATAATAATCATGCACATTCTAAGCTAACCGTCAGGAAACCCACAACTGTCGTCTCGATGGGACTCGCCGACCGTACAAACCACGGTGGAAAAACCCTCGACCCGCTGAGACCAAGCAGCAGCCCCTCGGATAGCACACTAGCTACTCCGGCCCTACAGGCTCAGGTGACTACTCCTTCCCTCAGCACGAGTGACTCTCCGAATGTACCACGCCCACACCGGTACTAGCTGACCCCGGGGTTCACCAGGTGACCCTCTCTCACTAGGCGTCACCCCGCCCACGCCCCCACCGGCGCTGTGCTCACGCCCCCACCAGCACAGGGTGATAAAATGCTACAATGTCACTCCAGGTCCACAGTAACTGAAAACCCAACACAGTGCGATCCGGTCACGTGAAAAGCCCGCGATCGCATAATACACATAGAACCATCCGATCATGAGGAATCCATCTCTATCGGGTGCACTGAAACATGTGCTAATCATCTATCTAGCAGTATGAACACGTTTTACTGGCATGCATTAGTGAGCTTCTGTCTTGAATCGCGTCGACCGGGGTCGACGCCATTCAAGTTCCATGTACAGGTTTACATAAATCAATCTTCGGATTTCTGGCCTTAAAACGCGTCGACACCAGTAGTCGCCGTTTAAAAGGCGTCGACGTACCCAGACGCCATTCAACACGAAAATCCGGAATTCCCAGAGTTTAGGGTTAAGGGTTTCTGTGGTTAAAACGCGTCAGGGACTCTTGACGCCATTCAAAATGCGTCGGTTACCCATGACGCCTTTTAGCCACAGAACCCCCCGACCAGGCCAAGTGCCTGTCAGCCGATTCCTGTCTAAAAGGCGTCGTGATGGCTCGACGCTCTTCAAAAAGGCGTCGTCCATGCACGACGTCTTTCAGTCCCAGGAACCAGGGATGCCCTAGACCCGAGGGCCCCTTTCCAACCCCAAATAACCCCAAAATAACCAAAAACGAAGGAGAAAGAGAGGCACACCATCCATAGGAAATCTCATTCGTAGTATATCCCCCATAATCATCAAAAGAACTCCTACACATGCTTATTCTACCCCCAGAACCAAATGATCCACACAAGCATCAACGGGGAAAACATGGTTTTTAAACACAATGCCATGGGGAACGTCACCCTACCGGATATTCGAACGTCTCCGGACTCCAAGCCGCCTATCCGTCTCGCCCCACGCCGCCGCCGGTACCGCCGTGGTCGTCCTAGCCCCACCGTGACGTCGGCCGCCGTCCGGAGAGCAGAACACCGCAGTGGAAGTGGAGGTGGTAGAGGCAAGAACTAGGTAGGGGATGAAGTGGAGGGAGAGGCGAAATGGTGGAAGGAAACGAGGGAGGAAGAGGTGGTTGCCGCCGGTCGCCGGAGGAGGAGGAGGAAGAAAGTAGGGGGAAAATGAGGGAAGGAAGGAGGGCTCTCGGGGTTAACCAGGAACTGGCTAAAACGCGTCGACCTCTACGGACGCCTATCAGGTGACATGACAGCCGCTCTGACAAGATTCTGAAACGCGTCGTCCTACACAGACGCCATTCAGACAACTTGTCAGGGCCGTACACTGACACACCCAGAGTCGCAGTCTGAAAGGCGTCGACCCATATGGACGCCGTTCAGACGACCTGACAGGGCCGTACACACGCGGCCCCAGGCCAACCCCCCGCGACACCCACGTGGCAGAACCTGAAACGCGTCTGCCAAGGTAGACGCCGTTTAAAAAGCGTCGCCAGGTACTGACGCGATTCAACTCAGAATTCCAGCCCCCCTCAAGGGTTAGAACAACAGGGTCCGACCCGAAAACCGGATCCGAAAGTCTGGGTCATTACAATCTCCCCCCCTTAAAAGAATTTCGCCCACGAAATTGACTGATAAGGTTAACAAGGTTAAGACAGGGATACAAGTTTACAATAAAACTCACGAGAAGAGGTAAGGGAACTGCTCCCACATCTCGTCCTCTCGCTCCCAGGTTGCTTCACCTCCGGAGCGGTACTGCCAAATCACTTTGACCAGCGGTACAACCTTATTCCGCAAGACCTGCTCTCTGCGATCCTCAATACGAACCGGGTATTCTGGAAATGATAGGTCCTCAGCGACCTCCAACTCTGAAAAGTCCAACACATGAGACGGATCCTGAACATACTTCCTCAACAAGGACACATGGAACACATCGTGAACTCCTGCCAGATTGGGCGGCAAGGCCAACTGATACGCGGTTTCCCCGATTCGAGCAAGAATGGGAAAAGGTCCAATATAACGCGGGCTCAGCTTGCCTCGCTTCCCGAATCTCATCACACCCTTGGAGGGTGAGACTCGGAGAAACACGTGGTCCCCAATCTCAAACTCAAGTGGTCTCCGCCGGATGTCGGCATAACTCTTTTGCCTACACTGAGCTGCGGTCAACCTCTGCTGAACTGTCCTGGCGACCTCAGCACACTGCTGTACCAACTCAGGTCCTGCAATCTGCCTCTCACCAATCTCAGACCAACATACCGGTGATCGACACGGCCGCCCATACAAAGCCTCATAAGGTGCCATGCCGATGCTAGAATGGTAGCTGTTGTTGTAGGCAAATTCCACAGTGGACAGATGCTGCTCCCAAGAACCTCCCCAATCTAGACAACAAGCTCTGAGCATATCCTCCAAGGTCCGAATAGTCCTCTCCGACTGTCCGTCAGTCTCGGGATGGTAGGCGGAGCTGAAAGCCAACTGAGTGCCCAATGCCTGCTGAAAGCTCTTCCAGAATCTGGAAGTAAACCTTGGATCTCGATCCGAGACAATGGACAAGGGTACCCCGTGCAGAGAGATGATCCGGTCTACAAACAACTTAGCCAGCTTGCCGACCGACCAGTCCTTCCTAATGGCTAGGAAGTGCGCCGACTTGGTCAGCCGGTCAACAATGACCCAGATAGCATCTCTTCTGCTAGGGGACGCGGGCAATCCCATCACAAAGTCCATCGTCACATGTTCCCATTTCCACTCAGGAATTGGCAAAGGTTGCAGCAACCCTCCAGGTCTCTGATGCTCGGCCTTGACCTGTTGACATATCAAACATCTAGCTACATACTCAGCCACATCTCTCTTCATACCAGGCCACCAGAAGTGCTTCTTCAAACAGTGGTACATCTTTGTTGCCCCTGGATGCACTGCATACCTCGATCGGTGCGCCTCATCAAGAACACATCTGCGCACATCTTCCTCAGTTGGAACATAGAGTCTGCCTCTGAATCTGACGGTACCATCATCCCACAACTCAACCTCAGACCTCTGGAGAATCTGGGGTAACTCTGCGTCTGCCCTCTGAGCCTCAATCACAGCATGGTACACAGCCGGTCTCACAGTCAAGCTGACAAGTACTGCTCTATCTTCTTCACGTGGAACCCTAAAGGAGGATTCCACTACCTGCTCAAATAATTTCCACTCCCGAACCATAAGGTATGACATGACCGTCTTTCGACTCAAAGCGTCTGCCACCACATTCGCCTTGCCCGGATGATAAGAAAGGTCAAAGTCATAATCCTTAATAAACTCCATCCACCTTCGCTGCCTCAGGTTCAGGTCTCTCTGTGTGAACACATATTTCAAACTCTTGTGATCTGTAAAAACCTAAAATTTCTCCCCATACAAGTAATGCCTCCAGATCTTCAGTGCAAATACCACCGCTGCAAGCTCCAAATCATGAGTAGGATAGTTTTCTTCATGCCTCTTCAGCTGTCGAGAAGCATAAGCAACTACCCTGCCATGCTGCATAAGGACTGCTCCTAATCCTCGACGGGACGCATCCGAGTAAACCACAAATCCACCTGTTCTAGATGGAAGTACCAGTACTGGGGCTGACGTGAGACGAGTTTTCAGCTCGATAAAACTCTGCTCACAATCCTCAGTCCACACGAAACGAACTCCCTTTCGAGTCAGTCTCGACAAGGGGGCCGCTATCGAAGAAAATCCCTGAACAAACCGTCGGTAATACCCAGCAAGCCCCAGAAAGCTCCTGATCTCGGTCACTGAAGCCGGCCTGTTCCAGTCCACCACTGCCTCTATCTTCGCTGGGTCTACTGCGATACCTTCACCAGAAATAACGTGCCCCAGAAAGTGTACCTCGTTCAGCCAAAATTCACATTTGCTGAACTTGGCATAAAGTTGGTGCTCTCTCAGAACCTGCAACACTACCCGAAGGTGAGCAGCGTGCTCTTCCTCAGAAGAAGAATAAATCAAAATATCATCAACAAACATGACCACAAACTGGTCCAAGTAGGTCCTGAAGACTCGGTTCATCAGATCCATAAAAGCTGCCGGGGCATTGGTTAAGCCAAAGGGCATAACCAGAAACTCATAGTGGCCATACCGAGTCCTGAACGCCGTCTTACTAACATCTACATCTCTGATCCTCATCTGATAGTATCCAGATCTCAGATCAATCTTGGAAAACACTCTCGCGGTCTGTAGCTGATCCATCAAGTCATCGATTCTAGGGAGCGGGTACTTATTCTTAATTGTTACCTGGTTCAGCTGCCTATAGTCAATGCACAATCTCAAGGAACCATCCTTCTTTCTGACAAATAGAACTGGAGCACCCCATGGAGATGTACTAGGACGAATAAAACCCTTATTCAACAGCTCCTGCAACTGTGCCTTCAACTCAGCGAGTTCGGCTGGCGCCATCCGGTACGGGGCCTTAGACAAGGGTGCCGTACCTGGTGCAAGCTCAATAGTGAACTCAACCTCACGCTGTGGGGGAAGGCCAGGTAGCTCCTCAGGAAAAACATCGACGAACTCACACACAAT
Organism: Zantedeschia hybrid cultivar; assembly: GCA_030544215.1. Classification (NCBI taxonomy): domain Eukaryota; kingdom Viridiplantae; phylum Streptophyta; class Magnoliopsida; order Alismatales; family Araceae; genus Zantedeschia; species Zantedeschia hybrid cultivar. The sequence goes on along the minus strand of JARZZO010000013.1, from coordinate 2,635,614 downwards.
AGGCACTTCCCAAGGACTGGGACTATCCCGGACATCAGAGACAACAATAGAGGCAAGAAAAGCCTCACAGCCACCATCAAGTAGCCTCCGTGCCTTAAAGGCAGAAATAAGAATACCTCTGGAAGAAAGCCTAATACCTTGGAAGAAGAAGGTCGGGATGCCCGGAATGGAGAATCGCACCCTCTTCCTGTGGCAGTCCACCTCTGCATAAAAGGCTTCCAACCAATCCATGCCCAGGATGACATCAAAGTCTCGAATGGCGAGCACCACCAACTGGGCAGGTAGTACATGACCCTCAATGGTCAAGGGGACATTCCTCAAGCAGTTATAAGATATCATAAAATCTCCGGAAGGAACTTCCACCATCAAACCATCAGATAGCTCAACAATAGGGGCAGAAAGGACATCTAAGAACTGCTCAGAAATGAAAGAATGCGAAGCACCCGAATCAATCAATACGTGTGCAGAGTTCCCAAGGACAGAAAGTGTACCTTCCACCAAGTTGGACGCGCGAGCCTCCCTCCTGGTGATAGCTAATACTCTCCCCTGGGTCCTCGGCTTCTTCTGCTCTCCTGAACCATGTCCCTGACCATACCCCTGCGGGCACTGCCTCGCCAAATGGCCCTGCTGGCCGCAAGTAAAACATCTCCTGGGAAGAGTGGGACACTGAGTCCCGCCATGGGCACTACCACACTGCTGACAAACTGCCGGGAGCCTCTGAGCTGGCTCCTGCTGTGCGCTGGATACAGTCTGACTCTGCTGCCCCTGTTTGGGCCGACTGCTGCCGCTGCTGCCGCTACTGCTGCCACCACCCCTGAAGAATCTCCTGAATCGGGAGCCGAGAGAAGACGATCCCGATCCGACTGAAGGAGCTGGCGCCGCTGCTTTACCCCTGCCCCGAGGTGGCCCCTGGACAGTCTGCCCTCTCTCCCGGGCGGACTGGATCTGCTGAGCCTCTACAGCTGCCGCACGCCTAACTGCTGACGCCAAGTCTGTGCAACAATGGGACGCCACGAAGTTCCTCAAACTGAGCCTAAGCCCATCCACAAACCTCTCCGTGCGACGTCCCTCATCCTGAGATATAAAAGGCACGAACCGTCCCAGCGAAACAAACTTCGCCTCGTACTCAAGCACCGTCATGCTTCCCTGCGTCAGATCCATGAACTCCCTCTCCTTGGCTCGCTGGACATGTCTAGGGAAATATTGTGCGTTGAATTCCTTAACAAAGGTCTCCCAAGATATCTCCCTCAGACTCCTGTCTCCATAGGACAAACTCTTCAGTGAAGTCCACCAGTCATAGGCGCTATCCTTCAGCATGAAGGTAGCCAGCGGGGTCCTCTCTACTGCCGCACAGTCCATAGTATCAAAAGTCTTCTCAATCTCTCTAAGCCAATGAATGGCCTCGTCAGGGTCGGGACGACCGGTGAAGTGAGGTGGCCTCAACTTCAAGAACCTCTCTAGTGTAGCTGTGGAACTACTCCGAGTACTAGAGCCCTCGCTAGGATCTCGCGTCTGATACCTAGCCATGGTATCCATCATGGCCTCCATAAACTGCTCAACACTCGGCCTCCCTGCCTCGGACCCACTAGGGACATCTCCCTGCTCTCGGATAACTGGCATCCTCCTTCTGGGAGCCATCTACTCGCCTACAATTACACAATCAAAAGTTCTAATTAGAGTCCTAAAACCTATACTACTGCAGTGCCTGTACGGGATAATGTATTTATTTGCCGAACTTGCAACATTTAACCTAGTTATTCATTTATTTGCCAGACCGCATGCTCTGATACCAATTGTAACGACCCGCCACCCTATAACCGGGGATCCGGTTACTAAATGGGTACCGAATCATTAATTTGGAACTAAACCAGGATCTAGTAAGTCTGGGAAATAAATAATAAACTAAGCTAAACATTCACATCGCATTGAATTGAAGAGAAAGTGCAGGAAATTAAAATTATTACAATGCGACTCGATTACAGCAAATAATTATATACTCCAGCTGAAAGGAAATAATTAAACATACAGGCCAGAAAATAAATAACAACTACGTCGGGGCATACCCCGGAACAAACGCCGAAGACGCACAACACCCAGCCGCACACGCCGCTCTAAGTCTGCTGGGAGTCCTCACCTGAAAACCGCAGGGGTGAGTCTCAAGAACAAGACTCAGTAGGGATCCTTCGATCCCCACTGCCCACACACACACCCACAAGTATAAGGTGCAGCTAACAGTAAGTAACAAGTGTAGTGGCAGGTACAATATCTAATTCTCTACGTGAGAACACTTGCAGTCGGGATATAATAATCATGCACATTCTAAGCTAACCGTCAGGAAACCCACAACTGTCGTCTCGATGGGACTCGCCGACCGTACAAACCACGGTGGAAAAACCCTCGACCCGCTGAGACCAAGCAGCAGCCCCTCGGATAGCACACTAGCTACTCCGGCCCTACAGGCTCAGGTGACTACTCCTTCCCTCAGCACGAGTGACTCTCCGAATGTACCACGCCCACACCGGTACTAGCTGACCCCGGGGTTCACCAGGTGACCCTCTCTCACTAGGCGTCACCCCGCCCACGCCCCCACCGGCGCTGTGCTCACGCCCCCACCAGCACAGGGTGATAAAGTGCTACAATGTCACTCCAGGTCCACAGTAACTGAAAACCCAACACAGTGCGATCCAGTCACGTGAAAAGCCCGCGATCGCATAATACACATAGAACCATCCGATCATGAGGAATCCATCTCTATCGGGTGCACTGAAACATGTGCTAATCATCTATCTAGCAGTATGAACACGTTTTACTGGCATGCATTAGTGAGCTTCTGTCTTGAATCGCGTCGACCGGGGTCGACGCCATTCAAGTTCCATGTACAGGTTTACATAAATCAATCTTCGGATTTCTGGCCTTAAAACGCGTCGACACCAGTAGTCGCCGTTTAAAAGGCGTCGACGTACCCAGACGCCATTCAACACGAAAATCCGGAATTCCCAGAGTTTAGGGTTAAGGGTTTCTGTGGTTAAAACGCGTCAGGGACTCTTGACGCCATTCAAAATACGTCGGTTACCCATGACGCCTTTTAGCCACAGAACCCCCCGACCAGGCCAAGTGCCTGTCAGCCGATTCCTGTCTAAAAGGCGTCGTGATGGCTCGACGCTCTTCAAAAAGGCGTCGTCCATGCACGACGTCTTTCAGTCCCAGGAACCAGGGATGCCCTAGACCCGAGGGCCCCTTTCCAACCCCAAATAACCCCAAAATAACCAAAAACGAAGGAGAAAGAGAGGCACACCATCCATAGGAAATCTCATTCGTAGTATATCCCCCATAATCATCAAAAGAACTCCTACACATGCTTATTCTACCCCCAGAACCAAATGATCCACACAAGCATCAACGGGGAAAACATGGTTTTTAAACACAATGCCATGGGGAACGTCACCCTACCGGATATTCGAACGTCTCCGGGCTCCAAGCCGCCTATCCGTCTCGCCCCACGCCGCCGCCGGTACCGCCGTGGTCGTCCTAGCCCCACCGTGACGTCGGCCGCCGTCCGGAGAGCAGAACACCGCAGTGGAAGTGGAGGTGGTAGAGGCAAGAACTAGGTAGGGGATGAAGTGGAGGGAGAGGCGAAATGGTGGAAGGAAACGAGGGAGGAAGAGGTGGTTGCCGCCGGTCGCCGGAGGAGGAGGAGGAAGAAAGTAGGGGGAAAATGAGGGAAGGAAGGAGGGCTCTCGGGGTTAACCAGGAACTGGCTAAAACGCGTCGACCTCTACGGACGCCTATCAGGTGACATGACAGCCGCTCTGACAAGATTCTGAAACGCGTCGTCCTACACAGACGCCATTCAGACAACTTGTCAGGGTCGTACACTGACACACCCAGAGTCGCAGTCTGAAAGGCGTCGACCCATATGGACGCCGTTCAGACGACCTGACAGGGCCGTACACACGCGGCCCCAGGCCAACCCCCCGCGACACCCACGTGGCAGAACCTGAAACGCGTCTGCCAAGGTAGACGCCGTTTAAAAAGCGTCGCCAGGTACTGACGCGATTCAACTCAGAATTCCAGCCCCCCTCAAGGGTTAGAACAACAGGGTCCGACCCGAAAACCGGATCCGAAAGTCTGGGTCATTACATCTTTGATCTATCTCTATAGATCCGTATTCCCAATACATAGGATGCTTCTCCCAAATCCTTCATGGAGAAGTTTTTCGACAGCCAGACCTTTACTGATGACATCATAGCTACATCATTCCCAATGAGTAGTATGTTATCTACGTAAAGAACTAGAAAAGTGACTGCACTCCCACTGGTCTTCTTGTGCACACAAGGCTCATCTTCATTCTTAATGAAGTCATAAGACTTGACAGCCTCGTCAAATCTTATGTTCCAGCTCCGGGAAGCTTGCTTCAGTCCATAAATGGACCTCTGAAGCTTGCACACTTTATCTGGAGATTCGTTGGATGTGAAACCTTCTGGTTGTATCATATACACCTCTTCCTCAAGGTTACCATTGAGGAAGGCAGTTTTCACATTCATCTGCCAGATTTCGTAATCAAAATGTGCAGCAATGGCGAGCAGAACTCTGATCGACTTTATCATGGCAACTGGTGAGAAAGTCTCGTCATAGTCAATTCCTTGCCTTTGACGATATCCCTTTGCCACCAACCTTGCCTTATAAGTGTCGATCCATCCATCAGCACCGATCTTTCTTTTAAAGATCCACTTGCAACCGATGGGTACAATACCCTCGGGCAAGTCCTCCAAGTTCCAAACTTGGTTGGTGTACATGGACTGGATTTCTGAGTTCATGGCTTCTCGCCATTTCCCGGCTTCTGGGCCTTCTATGGCCTCCTGGTAGGTTTTAGGATCGTCATCCTCATTATATTGTACCTTAGACTCACCTTCAGCGATATGTCCCACATATCGTTCGGGTAGTCTAGGTACTCTACCAGATCTACGAGGCTCATCTGTGTGTACCTGAACAGATTCATGAACTGATATTTCATCTGATGATAATGCAGCTGTTTGGGGATCTGGAACCTCTTCCAGTACTATTTTACTCCCACTGTCCTCCTAGAGAAGGTATTCCTCTTCCAGGAAGACAGCTTTCCTGGCGACAAACGCCTTTTGTTCATCAGGATGGTAAAAATAGTATCCAAAGGTTTCCTTTGGATATCCCACAAACCTACATTTATCAGTTCGTGATTCCAGCTTGTCTGGATCATGCCTCTTTACATGAGCAGGACAACCCCAGACTTTAACATGTTTAAATTCTGGTTTCCTGCCTTTCCATATCTCATATGGAGTAGAGGCCACAGACTTACTGGGTACTCTGTTCAGTAGGTATGCTGCTGACTCTAGAGCATACCCCCAGAGGGACACTGGTAATCCCGAAAAACTCATCATGGATCGCACCATGTCCAACAAGGTGCGGTTCCTCCTTTCTGATACACCATTCATCTGTGGTGTATATGGAGGGGTTAGCTGAGAAAGGATACCATTATCCTTTAAGAATTGTGTGAAATTAGTACTCAAGTATTCTCCTCCTCGATCTGATCGAAGAGCTTTAATACTCTTTCCTAACTGCTTCTCTACTTCATTCTTGAACTCCTTGAACTTCTCAAACGCTTCCGACTTATACTTCATTAAGTACACATAGCCGAATCTTGAGAAGTCATCGGTGAACGTGATGAAGTAAGAAAAGCCACCTTTGGCTTGGGTATACAAGGGACCACATACATCCGAATGTATCAGTTCCAGAATGTCTTTGGCACGTTCTCCATGTCCACTAAATGGAGATTTTGCCATCTTTCCCATAAGGCAGGATTCACATGTTGCAAACGATTCATAATCGAATGCTGTTAAGTAACCATACTTGTGCAACTTTTGCAACCTGCTTTCGCCAATGTGCCCAAGTCTACAATGCCATATGTAGGCCTGGTTCACACAATTCTTGCTCTTCTTAAGAGCATTATCAATCTGAAGATTGTAATGAGAAACATCTAATAGATATAGACCGTTGACTAAAGATGCCGAAGCTATTGATTTATTACCATAATAAATCGAACAACTTCTATTCTCAATTGTCAACCTATATCCAATCTTGTCCAAACAAGATATTGATATGATGTTCTTTATTATGCTAGGAACATAATAACAATCTTCCAATAGTAAGGTGTCTCCCGATGGAAGCCTGAGGTTTGCTGTCCCAACAGCAATCGCCGCAACTTTTGCGCCGTTTCCTAGCCTCAATTCCACCTCACCTTGTCTCAGCTTGCGCTTACTTGTCAGCAACTGCACATCATGGCAGATATGAGAAGCACATCCGGTATCCAATACCCAAGATGTGGAATCTCTTACTGATAAGTTGATATCTATCATATAGATATATGAAGCATCAGACAGCTTCACTCTCCCATGAGCTTTATCATAAAGGAACTCCTTGCAGTTCCTCTTCCAGTGACCATACTGCTTATAGTAGAAGCAGTCACCCTTCACTACTCTATTACCTTTGTCCTTCGATCCTTTATCGTTAGCTATCATCTCTGCTTCAAGGGCATCTAATGCCGATTCAGCAAGAGGATCAGCTCCAGGGACAAAGTTATTGCGTTCATATCTGAAGACATTCTTCAGGCTTCTGAACCAATCTGAGTAGATCAGGTAAGTCAAAACGGCATCAAGTATGCCACGGAGTGAGTTATTCGACGACATAATTCCCTACAGGAGATAAGTAAAATCTATTTAGCAGATGTTCAATTATTAAAGTTTAAAACAAGACATGGTCTTTTGTTCAAATTTAACTCCCACTAATTTTCGACGGACTGTATAACCCTCAGTTATACAGAACGGGAGACGCCGACAGTCTCCTAGTGGGGATCAGAATCTCAATGACTTGCACTACAGCCTTGTGGATAGCACAACAAACTGTAATACAATCAGAGAGCACCCAACTCATGGGACTTGCAACTCCTTGCAATATCTGATCATGGCTTCGGTCCCCAGAGATTTAATGGCCTTGTGGATAGCACAACAAACCACTAATTCTGGTCTAAGCTAACCATCATTACGTGACGAGCATAGATTTGCATGCAGCCCTTGTGGATAGCACAACAAAGCTACATGGTTCCTCTACCCCGATCTATAGGCATCTAATGCCATAGCCACAGTCTCTCCTCCCAATTAAGCAGGCCTTGTGGATAGCACAACAAACCTGCCTAAAGTGATTCGAATCCTATGACTATAACGATGGTGGACCACGCGGTAAGTTCTTAACTACTCGCGTTACGGCTTAGAGTTTATCTGAGGGTATTTAGATAACTTTTATCTTGGTCTCTCCTAGGTGATAGTATATTGATATATCGTATATATTTACTAAATACTATAACCTGCTTTGATTCATAATCAAAAGAAAAACAATGCATCACATACATGTCTTTAGTGTGGTCATGGATAGCACAGTGGGTTTGACTGGAGCCAACAGTCAAACGCACACACAATCTAACACAACAATTACATTAGATATCCTGCAAACACATAGGCAAGAGATCTCCATCTTTTCGCCTTCCTGGTTGCAGCAGTGGATCGTCCTCGCTCCTTCCTCGGTTGCCTCAATCACATTACATTAATTCTAGAATTAACAAGTAAATTGAAGAAGGCCTTATGGCGAGTACAAGAGAGAGAGGGAGGTAGAAGTACATCGGAGTATGAGAGAGAGAGGTGCGCAGACCTCTATTTATTAACAATTAATAAATAATCATACATCCACGATCCACACAATCCATTCATTCATCACATGAACAATTAAAAGTGCATATCCATGACCACGGTGTGTTTTAGACATCCCACACATGATTCAGCGCATCACATGGCTAAAACAAATGAGTTTTCAAAATAATTTTTGGCTTTCAAAAAACTGGGATCCAATCAAAATTGGTATTTGAATTTCGAAAACTCATTTTATTAACTTAACATGCAATTAAATCAAATTTAAAAGCAATAAACACACATCACATGCGCATACACTCCGAATTAATAATTCAAGATTATTCCATGCAAATTAGAACATTTCTAATAATCTAACACTTAGATTAAACCCCATTAATAATCTAACAATTAGACTATTAACAACTAATCTAACTCTTAGACTAGTCCAACAAAATTAATCATTAACTTATCACATAAATTAATGATTAACTCTAATTTGTTATTAATTATCAATCTAACAATTAGACTAAAAGATTAATGCTAATCATCAATTTAACTCTTAAATTAATAACTAACATTTAATCATTAAATACTACTAATTTAACACTTAAATTAGTCATCTAAGTTAATTATTAATTTAACTCTTAAATTAACAATTAACATAGATTTTAATTAACAATTAGTTGAAATAATAATTAATAATCTAACTGTTAGATTAATAATTATTAATAACTAATTTAACCTTTAAATTAGTTTAATTAATATTAATTATTAGTTTAACAATTAAACTATTAATTAACATTAATAAACTAACAACTAAAAGTTAATCCTTAATGATTCAATAATCATTATGCCCTGATTAAATAAAGTTGGAAAAATAATTTTAGTTTCAAAACATCTTTTGAATTTCAAAATTAAATTTCAATTAATAATCAATTGGGCAATTTGGGGTTTAAATAGGGTTTTAAATTCAAAACAGGGCTCAGCCCAATAGGGCCTGCTGGCTTGAGCCAGTGGCTCGGCCTGGTTCGAACCAGGTTCGAACCTGGCTCGAGGCTAAGCCCAGCCAGGGCTAGCCCGGCCAGACCAACTGACCGGACCGGCCCAGCCGGTCAGACCGGCTCGGGACCGGCCGGTTCGGCCTCTTCCTCCCCAGCAGAAACCCTAGAAGCTGCTGCATCCGGCGGCTGGGTTCGTTGCAGGCCGCCGCCGGCCAGCCCCCGGCGTCGCCCGGCCCCGGCCGGCGATGCCCCCGGCGCCGGCGACGTGCCCGGCGCCGGCAGGGGTTCCGGAGAGGGCCCGAAGGAGCCGGCTAAGCACCCAAAAATCCCCCAAAAACCTGGTTTTCGCAGGGTTTAAATCCGATTTGGGGCTCGATTTTGTAGCTCTTCGAGGCCACCACGGTGCCGGCAAATATGTCGAATGCGTAGTGGTGACTATCACCAAGAGATCCGTGGTCTTGGCCGGCCATCCCAACACTTGGGAAGCAGATTGAAGCCACCGTAAACACGCTGTTCTTCGTCTCACGAAGAACACGAAAAACCCCCAAAATGATCTCGAAAAAATGAAAGAAAATAATCAGATTAACTGTGTTCATCGCATGAACACTGATCCAACAATTATTCGAAGTTACAGCATGGAATAACTCATGGAAAAATTAATTTAGAGATCCGAAACGGGACGAGAAACAGTGGAACCTGGCTCTGATACCACTGTTGGGTCTTCTCGGTTTCTCCGGATCGCTCACGCAGCGGAAAACAAAAATTATTTACAGCGATCCGTTCCCGTTTCGGAGACAAAAATACGATAATCTAATTATCGAAATTCTCACCGTGTGCGGATTCGAATCCGCAGCCGTTCGGTTCCGTCGGTGTGACACCGCAAGCCGCGCAAGCGCCCGGCCTCTAGCGAAGTCCACGCGATCCTCCCCGCGACGGATATCCTCGAGTTCGTCGTTCTTCGCAGCCCGCGAAGCCTCCACTGGTCGCCGCAATGATCGCCGCAGTGCGCGGACGATTTCCCGTCGAACGGGATTTGGAGAAGCGGCGGAGCAGATCTGGATCTGCCTGGACTCCAGAGGAAGACAGAAAACGAGGAGGGGCGGCTAGGGTTAGCAGCAGCTTGGCCTGCTCAGCCCGTTCGCTATGTTTTATACTAACCGCGCGGTTTTTCACAAAAACCCCCGGTTTGTATAAAACCCACTTATTTATCCATCGCCTTGAGAATCATTTGCGTGTGACCCTCTAGGCCCAAGTACCAGTCCAGTTAATGGCCCAGTAAGCCCAGTGACTCCTCACTGGCTTTATTAATTAATTAATAACCCTTTATTAATCAATTAATCAATCGAATTGATGTCGCACATCGAATTCGACCGGGCCTCCGATCACGTTGGGTGCCAAGCAACACCGCGTGAACCCGGAAGGTATTTGGGGTTAAGTAACCCACTCTTGGAACCTTTCCGCCGACAGTTACCGCGTGGATATAATCCTTCATTCGTACAATGCTCTCGAGTCAACTCAGGGCATGGCGAGCTGTCAAACCCTAGCCGGTCGACTCACTTGGATTGGATGCCGCTGATGAATATCGGAAAACTCCTTTTCCGATATTATCGTCCGCCCTGGCCAGGGACTTTCGCGCATCCTTCCTAGAGCATTCTCTCTCTAAGTACCGAGAGCGAATGATTCCTTATTGACACACAATTCCCTTCGACGGTATTCCGCTGCACCCAATCCTTGGCGTATTAGAATCCCGTGGCTAGAGATTCGTAGACCAAGGTCAAAGTACAGAAGTCCACCGCCAAGGTGTCCTTGGTGTCTCAGGTCCGAGGACCATCCACGCAACTGCGACAATAGAATCAAGCTGGTTGACAGTGAGGTACAATACCATCCAGCGATTCAATCGGATCAGTTCAGTGAACTCATTCTCCAATGAGCACCTACAGATTTGCCTTAGTGTCTCCACACAAGTGACTTATGAGACCAGTCACCCTCATCATATGAGCAGGAGTAATCTGTACTAGTCTAACCGGATATCCGATGTCCTTCTCGGATATCCTCCGACTAGGAACGATTAAGAATATGTATGTTTAAGTGATCAGTCTCATCAGTATGATCTCATCATAATCTGATCACCATAGCACATATTCACGGACTTCATTATGAAACGATAATTAACGCGATTTACACATAATGAATATTATGCCATTTTATTAATAATGAACGAGATTTACATTGTTAGATTGGCTTGTAGGCCACCTTAAACTAACAGAAGCTCCCGCCTTGAGAACCCCCCCAATGGCATGGAGATCCACATGATCTCAAGCGGCATGCGTCAAGAGGAGATAGCCGCCAAGGGAAGAAGCGGTATGCCTGCCAGGTGAACCTTGTAACTTTTGACCCCAAGCGTTCTGAATATGAGAAAACCACTATAAAGGACCGAATGAAGGATCCCATCATTTTCTCGGATGAGGACTAAGAGGGAGTGACTGTTCCTCACGACGATGCTCCCGTCGTGACCGCAACGGTTAACAAATGTAAAGTTCACCGTATCGTAGTGGATGGAGGTAGCGACTCCATTGTTACCAGCTACAACTGCTTTCTCCTAATGGGTGCTGATGTCTCTACTACATGACATATACGCATGCCATTGTTCGACTTCTCGGGCAACGCGATGCCTCCAGTTGGGGTAGTAGCATTAGCTGTGACTCTCGGAACTGCTCCCCGAGAAGTCACCTTTGTCGTAGACTTCGTCATCATCCGAGACATGAGCACCTACAATGCGATTATCAATAGGGGGATCATCGAAGGAGTAATGGGAGTCCCAAAGCGCCAGAACAAACAGGTGGCAAAGCTCCCTTACGAGCCCGAGAAAGGGCTGAAGTCTTCCTCCCCAACTAAAGATCTTATGAATATTCAAATAGGTGAGGATCCGGACAGAACGGTCTACATCGGTTCAACCCTCTTGACTCTGCAAATAGGGGAATATCGATTGTTCCTATCTCGGTACCAGGACATCTTTGCCTAGTCTGATGAGGATCTCCCAGATATTCCTACTGATGTCGCGGCACATCACCTTAACCTGCTACTAGACAGGAAGCTAGTCCAACAAGGAAGGAGGAGATGTGAGCCCGAGACACAGGAGTTAGTCCGGGAGCAAGTCACCAAGGGTTGAAGACCAGTCTGTTCAGACCTATCCAATACCCTTAATGGCTCTCTAATGTGGTCATTGTCTGAAAGGTCACTGGAAAGTGGCGCATGTGTGTCGACTTCATTGACTTAAACAAGGCCACCCCGAATGACTGCTATCCACTACCGAATATCAATCAACTGATCAACTCAAAGTCAGGGAATGAAATGTTGAGTTTCCTAGATTCGTTGCTCAGGGTACCATCAAACCAGGATGAACACATCCGATGAGGAAAAAGTGGCTTTCATTACCGACCTAGGCATTTACTGCTACACCTGGATGCCGTTTGGCCTCAAGAATGCTAGAGCGACGTAACAATGCTTAGTGAATTGTATGTTCTACTCTCAACTCAGAATGGAACTCTACATCGACAACCTGCTAGTAAAAAGCCCAAAGACCTCGGACCACTTGTTCGACTTGGCAGAAACCCTTAAAATATTAAGGAGGTATAACATGAAACTAGACCCCTCCAAATGTGCATTTGCTGTCAAGTCTATAAAGTTCCTGGGATTCCTAGTAACCCATAGAGGAATCGTGGCCAATCCAGAAAACCTACAAGCTATCCGGGATATGCAATGTCTCAACAGGATTAAGGACGTCCAATGCCTAACTGGGAGAGCAGCAACTCATAGTCGGGTTCTATTAAGGACAACAGAAAGATGTCTACCCTTCTTCAAAGTGCTATAGAGCATATAGAAGCAAGCAGAAAACAAAGACATGATCGAATGCACTCAGGAATGCGAGGATGCGTTTCAAGAGTTAAAACATTACATGGCCTCTCCACCGATCTTGTCCAAACTAGTCGCTAGGGAGCCTTTCTTTCTATATATGTCAGTCAGTCCTTACTCACTAAGCTCAGTACTAATGAGGGATGATGTATACAGAGGCCAGTCTATTACATCAACAAAGTACTGCAAGGCCCCGAGTTAAGGTATCCAATTGCCGAGAAGTTCTCCCTTGCCTTAATACACTCGGCCAGGCTGCTACACCCCTACTTTTAGGCTTACCCCATCGTGATCTATACAAGCTAGCCCTTAGGAAGGATCCTGTAGAATCTTGAAGCATTAGGACATCTGGTCAAGTAGGTGGTCAAACTAGGAGAGTTCGATATCACCTATGAGCCGAGAACCGCTATAAAGGCACAGGCACTCACTGACCAGTCTCAGTCCGATTTGGGAGCTGTACGTCGATGGATCCTCCGGTGCTTCAGGCAATGGCGCGGGGCTAGTCTTGATGTCCCCGGAGGGAATTAAGCTACACTATGCCCTATGTTTCAAATTCCCTGCGTCCAACAACATTGTTGAGTATGAAACCCTCCTATCAGGCATAGGTATGGCTAGAAGCATGGGGGCCACCAGAATGAAAATATTCACCGACTCCCAATTTGTGGCCAGCTAGATCCATGGGAATTTCAAAGCCTGAGATCCAGGCATGAGTCGATACATGCAGGAGGTCTAGAGCCAGACCAAAGGGCTCGAATACTTCTAAGTAATTCAAATATCGAGAGAGGAAAACAATAAGGCTAATTTGCTATCTCAGTTAGCGTCATCGGTCAAGCTAGTACCCTCTCAGTTAGTACTCATCGAAGAGCTCAAATAGTCGAGCATTTAGAATGAGGTCGTGCTAGTTATTGGGAGGACCGTGTCCTAGATAGAGCCGATAACAGAGTTCTTAACGCAAGGCCAATTACCAGAAGACAGGCTGGAGGCGAGGAGCATCAGGAACATGGCCCGATGATTCACCATGATAAGCGATTCCCTATGCCGACAATCTTTCTCGTAACCCCTACTAAAGTGCCTCCTCCCAACAGAAGCTCTGAGGGCTATCGAGGAAATCCATGAAGGTATGCATGGAAGTCATTTGGGGGGCCATTCTTTGGCCCACATATTACTCCTAAAAGGGTATTCGTGGCCAACCCTCCAAAAAAGTGCATTGGAATATGTCAAGAAGTATGACAAGTGCTAACAATTTGTGATAACCCCTCACCAATCGGCTGTGCCCATGATGAGCCTCCTCAAGCCATGCCCTTTTGCAAGGTAGGGCATCGACGTCCTAGGCCCATTAGCCGAGGCATCGGAACAAAGGTAATTCATCATCGTGGCCATTGACTACTTCTCCAAATGGATAGAGGCAAAGCCTGTGGCAAACATAACCGACAAAGCAATCTAGAATTTCGTCTCAAAATGCATAATTTGCAGATTCGGTATCCCGAGAGCATTAGTCTCGGACAATGAGAGATAGTTTGCCAGTGCCTACTTCAGAGAGAGATGCCAACAATTGAAGATCAAGAACAACTACACGTTGGTCGTTCATCCCCAGAAAAATGGTTTGGTAGAAAATGCTAATCGAACCTTACTCTACAGAGTTAAGACTCGATTAGAGGGGGTCGCAAGGTCTTGGGTGAAGGAGCTACCTAACATCCTGTGGTCACACAGAACAACAATCCGGGCAATAACAGGAGAAACTCCTTTCCACCTAGTCTACAGGATAGAAGCATTGATTCCTTTGGAAATAAGGAAACCTCGCTACGAGTGGAGGCCACGGAAACAAAAAGTTACCAACAACTGAGGGAGAACCTCGACATGCTCGCAGAAGTCTGACAGAACGCGAGGCTTCGAATGATGGAGTACTAGCATAGGATGGCCAAGTATTACAACCTTAGAGTGAAAGAAATATAGTTCTTCCCAGGTGACCTTGTTCTAAGGAAGACTGAAGCCTTCCACAACTGGCTGCAGAAAAATTCGCTCCTAACTAGGAAGGTCCCTACTGAGTATTGGAAGCTCTCGGGAAAGGCTCGTACCAACTCAGTACGCTCGATGCCAAGGAGGTAGCTCGCACTTGGAATTCTGATAAACTATGAGTTTATTTTTATTCGGAGCTCTATATATCTTTGTACTTAAAGATCGAGAAATAAATGACAGTCTTTCGCTCTTTTGGCGTGCCGCTGTTTATATTTTTTACCTGACCCACACTCGGGAAGGGCATGCAAGCCTATCTTTTCTCCTAGTACCCATACTCGGGAATGTAGACACACTAATTTTGACCTCATACTGAGTAAATTTTATATCACAATTCTGATGCCCCAAAATGGTCTAACTTTTAATCATTAATTAATTTTTATTGATTTTTCTGATTAGCGTCGCTCAAGGCCAACGCCATTTAGATTTCTAGCTGAAATCAATTCATATTCAAATTTCTTAATTGATAACGATTAAGCTGAATAGCGTCGCCCATGGACGACGTGATTTAAGTTTCCTAATCCTTCCCGATTGTCAATTTGACTCTTAGTTAATTTCTTATTTATCTAAATAACGTCTTCCATGGTCGATGCCATTCAAGTTTCCTAATTAGTTTAGCTTTTTTTTGGATTTATCTTTCTTATTTTGGCCCCTCTAATTGGCTAATTGGCATCATCTTGGACTGACGCGATTCAAATGATTAATGGTCAGTGCGCTTTTGCCGAGTTAATGCGGTCCCTATCGTGGAAAAGGTTTCTAATTCATGGAGTTTATCCATAGAAATTTGGAGACAGTGGGAGACCCTTTTTGGAGCCAAATTGCTCTCAAATTGATCTCTATATATGTATAACCGCGATGAGCCTTCAAAGAGGTTCGAAATTGCATGGTTTCGAGTTCATAGCAAGGTGAAGAGAGGAGCTTCTTGTAGAGAACATGGGCAAGCTTTGGAGCTATGTTTTCTTCTTCCAATCCCTCCCTATGAAGCTTTGAAGGATGATGGCTATGGAGGGGCCAACCTCTTTCTTTCCCCTCTCTTATTCTTTCTAGTCTTTCTAGTTTAGATCACTGTTTTTCACTATTTTTTATTAGTTTATTCATCATTCATCACTGTTCTTCTTCACACACACACTTCATTAACATCCACCTATGATCTAGGGGTTTAAAAGAACATATAAAAAGTGAGTTTTCTTAGTATAGTTGCATGTTTGTTATCCTTTTTAGAATAGATACTACACTACTTTCAAAGCTCTAACTAATTTTTTTTTCATATTTGTTTATTGTTTCTCTTGCAAAGATTCAAAGAAGCAAAGTAAAAGAGCATAAAAAAAGAGCCAAAAACAAAAGAAAGGATTTTCTTCTTTGGCCGGCCGAAGAAGTGGAAATAGAAGACTCCTTAAAAATCTCCCAATTTGTAGGTAAGTGTGAGTGCTTAAAATGAGTGTGTGATTATCATGAAAAACTATATTGTTTAAGTACAAAATAAACCTATTAAAAAGAAACTAAGTGAAGTGATCGCCAGAAACTTTTGACTTAAAAGTTCCAAAAGAAAGAGTTTAATCGCCTACCTGTTTGGAAGTGGGAGATATTGAGCTCTTGGTTCCCCTCCTTCAACCAGCTGAAGAAAGAGAGTCCTTTCTTGTCTTTGTTCTTGCTTTGATTGCTGTTGAGTTTTTGAGGATCGTCTAGAGTCTTTGTTGCTTGCTATTGATTTCCTTCCTCTGATTCTCTTTTGTACCTTGCAAGAAATAAAAAAGAAATAAAGGACGATGATGAGAACTTAGGAAGAAATAGTATCCATTCCAGAAGAGATCTTAAACATGCAACTAAACAGAAAACTCACTTGTTGAGTGGTCTTTTAAACCCCTTAATCAAATAGGTTTTGAAAAATGAAACTAGTGTTGTGTGTGTTGCATAGAGTGATGTGATGAAGAATGCAAAATTAATGGAATGAAAAATATGAAAAAAAAGTGCAGAAATTGAATTGAAAGTTTAATGATGTATGGCCCCTGGAAGCCTTGGTCTTGATTGGATGAAGAATGATGAAGAATGGACGCCGACTTCTGGAAACAGCAACACTTCAACGTCTGGACGTCGTTGCTTCGATTTTCACTCAATTATCACTCTGATATCACTTCAATCACTAACTCTGTCACCCATTCAAGAGGCAGGGTATTTATAGACTTCTTTGCCTCCGCGGATTTACATGAAGAAATCTTGAGGTTTATCCAGCTTAACTAACAGATTAATACAGATTAATTCATCTTTATCTGTAATTATCTAAAACGTGTCGTCCCTGGAAGACGCCTTTTCGACTAATTAAGATAAGGATAAACATCCGGAAAAACTTATCTTTATCTGTAATTAGATAAAACGCGTCATCATGTAGAGACGCCTTTTACACTAATTAAGATGAGGATAAACATCCGGAAGAGAAGTAGAAACAACTTAGGAAATCTAAATAGCGGCATGCAACGCAGACGTCTTTTAGTTAATTAATCAATTAATTAAAATTCAAATTTAAACATCAAAATAAGAATAAACTCTAAACGGCATCCACACAGGGCGACGCCTTTTAGATTTCTTCATATTAGAATTGAAATTTGAGTTAAAATCAATTTAATTGATTAACTTAAATCATATTTGTCTGCCCCGACATTTTTAGGTAATTAAAAAGATTAATAAGAATTAACTAATGATTAAATATCAGACCATTCTGAGGCATTATTATATGATATGAAATTTACTCGAAATGATGTCAAAATTAACGTGTCCACAGCTGCCTTACTTTGGCATCGTCTTTACAAGGGAGTGAAATGAAATGGAATGTACTGAAAAGGTGATGCCAAGGTGTGATGAGACACGCTCTCAACATCACATGATTGGAATTTTTCTCAAAATCATCGATGAAGATAGTTCAAGGAGATCAATGGAATCAATCATGTCTGGATGAGGTAGACAAGGAAATAAAATAAAGTTGATCAACCTCCTCGGAGTGGGAAGTACCCCAGGTCGTAGACACTGTAGGTTTCATCACGGGGAGCGTTTGCCAGCCAATGTGGACGTGCTGCAGCCATGATGGATCTTTAAAAGAAAACAAGAAATATTGGATAAAGAATCCAAGAAAGGATAGAATTCTAAGGATATCTTCAAGCGAACCTCAATGATAATCAAGATACTCAATTCGGAATGGAATATTTCTTATCATGTTGGGATTATTTGACTAATGGTCTGAAACTTAATCAGTAATTAATTCTTATCATAGTGATTTCAAAGTCCTATATGATGCATGCTGGGCTAAAAGAAAAATATAAAGTCAAATAAAATAAAAATTAATCAAGGATAATATTGTTAAATTGTCATTAATGAGTCAAGATACCAATTCTTGTAATTCAGTGCTAAGCCGAAGCTCGTTTATCCACGCACCGTTTTACAAAAGTGGAACCATCGTCCCCACTAATTAACAATCCAACGGCCTATCCATGCGATTAAGAATCCTCTGGAATTATCACTGTTTTTGTCGAAGGGGAACTCAAATTCCAGTTTCATCAAAATCACAAGGTCCTTGATATAGTCTAGTAAATACTTAACATATAGTAAATGATGATTATGCAAATCAATTACATGAAAGGAGTACAAGGGTAGAAATAACCGTCTTTTTAGCCACGGTCGGGACTTCAAAATTCCCATAATGGGATCTTCTTGATATTTCCAGCTTCATTCGGGTTTTCTTTAATTTTCCTGCACTCAAAATCATTAATAACTCTAAACAAGTATCTAATTTAAGCATCGAAACCACAGAACTTCGGGTAAATAACAGAAAGGCTGAAACGCGTCGTGTCGAGCCGACGCCCTTCAATCGTTAAAACGCGGCGGTGTCCCTCGACGCCTTTTACTCGCAAAAACAGGTTCTGGCTGTTCTCTACTCGGATTCCAACTCTTCCAATGCACATCCCTTTTCCAATCCGGAAAAGTCTTCCTAGGATCGCAATTCTTTCTATATAAACACCATTAACTTGTTTCCAGGCAATTCTACCACAATCTAAAGATCCAAGGTTGAGTTTTTCTTCAAGATTCAAGGCTTTTTCAAGGTTTTCAAGCTTCAAGAAGGAAGAAATCCGGGAAAGAGGATGAGTTCTTCAAACAAGAGGATGAAGAGGACACTGGAGAAGATCTCCGACGTGGAGAATCACCTTATTGGAAGGGATCCTAATCTCCAAGTAAGTTGAATTAACTTCCCTTCAATTCTTCTTCTTGTTCCTTCATGTTCTTCAATTGATCTTGTTCTTCAAACTCTTCAATCCTTCCTTTTGTTTTCAGACTTACCCCATGTTTCCCGGCCCAAGGAGATTCACTTCTCTCCCTTGGATTCGCAAACTTGCAAAAAGTCCTAAGCTTTCCATGCAAGTTTTCATCTCAAAGTGGAACCTTCAAGGACTAGTGGTGCATGCCAATCATTACAAAAGCTCGAATGTGGATTGGGCGGCCATGGGTGCCTTGATCGAACAGTGGCATCCTCAAACCCATACGTTCCTTTTCCCTCAGTTCGAGTGCACTATTCTTTTAGAGGAGGAGGAGCTCCTACTGGGTCTCCCAAAGACCAAGGACAAGATGGCTTTGATGAGAGAGCGGATCACCGGTCAACAATTGTTGACATCAATCATGAAGGATCCCTCAGAAGCTAAAGGGTGCCTTACCAATAAAGGGATCAACCTTGCAAAGCTTGCTGAATGGACTTTGTACGAGATCGATGATCTAAGGGAGGACGAAGCTGAAGACGTGACGAAAGCTTTCGTCACGTGCCTTGTCGGTGCTTTGTTCTTTCCCGCGCAAGACAACATTCTAGAAGATGATCATGTCAGTGCTATATGCACGATCTTCGAAGTTAAATCCATTAGCACTGCGATCTTGGCTTACCTTTACAGCGGTCTCTCTGCGGGATCTACGGGTCGACCTCCTTACGGGTGCATGTTACTTTTTGCCTTGTGGGTCGAGCTACACTTCAAGTTTGAGTACTGCACGAGAATGTCACCAAGACCATCTCAAATTTATATGAACAGTCCGATCCACTGTATCTCCAACATCGTGAAGTTCAACGAGCGCATGGTCAATAAAGTCCCAAAGCTCAAGACCCGAGCCGACTGGAGGGAGTTCCTGATATGCATGTCGTCCAACATGTTTGACTCTTCTCCACTCGCTCTTGTTGGAAAGCCCATCAAAGTACGCCGTACGGCGGGAGCAGAACTTAAGTTGATTGGGACTACTGAGCTTGTGCTATACAACCCCCATCGGTGCCTTACTCAGCTCAGCCTGAATCATCATGAATTCCCCGAGTTCTCCCTTACATCCCCAATCAAGAGGCGTGCCTTGGAATCCGATGAAGACTATGAAGCCACAGAACTTATTAGTATTTTGTGGAACCTAGGCTTCAGTTATCGTGTAAAATCCTCTAAAAATAGTGATAGAGGACTGAAATTTCTATACACTCAAGGACTACATGAAATTCTTCCTTAAGTGTCCTCTTTTATTTTCTTTTTCTTTTTGATGTAATAAAGGATTTTATTGAATAAAGAATCATTTTTCATGCCTTGAAATCTTTCTTCAACTTCCTGTAATGTGTTCATGATTTTTCCCTTAGCAAAAACTGGATTTTTCCTTAAAATATGACAGTTCGAGTTTGTTAAATTCAAAACGCGTCCAATCAGAAAGACGCCTTTCAAAAATAATTCATTTTCCAAAATCAACCATTAATCCTCAAAATCCCGATTTAACCTTAAATGGCGTCTACTACCAACGACGCTTTTTCAACTTTCTCTCCTACTTTTCCAGAATTCTGCCATCAATTCCGTGATTAATCCTCTGAAACGCGTCTTGAGGGGTGGACGCCTTTAATAATCATGCCTTTTACGGTTCTGACCAGAATTGACAGTAACCTGAAACCCGTCGCTCCAGGTGGACGCCGTTCAATTAATTTCAAACAGTTGGCCTTGTCGCCTCAACTTATGTGCCCTAAAACGCGTCTCTTTATATCGATGCCTTTCAACCCTTCGTTTATAGACTCGCGGAGGTCCCTTTCTTCCTCACTTTCTCCTTTTGCATTCTCTCTCCTCAAACTTTCCTTTTCGGCGACCCTCCGGCGATCTACCTTCCTCTCCCTCAAAGCTGTCTCTCTCGAACTCATGGAACGCGACGAAGGCTCCCGCAAGACCAAAGCTTTAGCCAAGAGGCGATGGACGGCGGCTCCCGTGGAAGAAGCCCCCGAAGAGGTGCCGGCCGCACTCGCCGAGGCGGCGGCGTTCTTGGAGGAAGAAATCCCCCCACCGGCGGCGGTCGAGGGAGGAGAAGAAGAGGAGGAAGCCTTCCACCTGGTAAGTTCTCTTGTAGTTTGAATGTGGTGAGGAAAAGAGAGAAGAAAGGGGTTCTTGAAGAACCCGGGATTCGGCCTTGAAAGGCGTCCAGACCAGGTGACGCCGTTCAAACGGCGTCGCCCTGGTCCGACGCCATTTAGGGCTAAATTCCCAATTTTAATTAGGCAGAAAATAATTTCAAATTGCGTCAGGACATGTGGACGCCTTTCAATAAGCGTCCAAGTGGCTCGACGCCTTTCAAACCAGAAGTGTTTTAACTCTGTTTTTTTTTTTTTTTTTAATTTTTTTTTTATTATTACTGACCCTAATTATTTGTTCTTCATTTGCAGGGGGTGATGAGATCCAGGATCAGTTGGGATTTAGTCATTGGGGCATACCGGGGACTCCCGGACTTCTAGAAAGCGAGCTTGTGCCGGATGGGGTTTGGCGAGGTTCTAGATATCGAGCCGTTCTGGCTCGATCTAGTCCTGCTGCAGGCGCTCAGGGAGCGTTGGCATGCAGAGAGTCGGGCATTCCTAATGCCCTGGGGACA
The DNA here is from genome assembly GCA_030544215.1 of Zantedeschia hybrid cultivar. Classification (NCBI taxonomy): domain Eukaryota; kingdom Viridiplantae; phylum Streptophyta; class Magnoliopsida; order Alismatales; family Araceae; genus Zantedeschia; species Zantedeschia hybrid cultivar. Next base: position 2,614,082 of record JARZZO010000013.1, on the reverse strand, counting down.
TATGGTCCCCACCCTAGAGGATGTGGCCAGGATCACTGGCCTCAGGGTAGAGGGCCGACCGGTAAGTGGGGTGACTTACCCCAACTACCAGGGATTGGCAGAGGCCCTACTAGGTATAGAGGTATCTAGCCTAGGTAGGGAGTCTAGGATGGTCCCTAGGGTAGAGGTGGAGGCTGCCCTAGGATTAGATGAGCCCCGGCGGCGATCTGATGAGTCCCGGGCAGAGTTAAGGGATAGATTAACTGAGTCGTCTTCCTCTGTCTATTGTACCGACCCTAGTCAGGAGGAGGAGGTAGACAGGCAGCTTAGGGTCTTCTTAGTCTTCTTCTTTGGTCGGTTACTCTTCGGCACGTAGGGTGACCATATCCATTGTAGATTCTTGTACCTGCTAGATGACTTAGATAGTTTAGGAGAGTATGCCTAGGATGCGGCCCTTCTGGCCCACCTCTTTACTGATCTGTCTGCGGTCACGCCGGATCGTGAGACGACCGTCAGTGGTTTTTTGCCATTCCTTCAGGTATTAAGTTGTTTTATTATTTGTTTATGATATGCAATGTAATGAAATGATTTTTCTAACCTATATGTTCATGTATGCAGGTATGGAGCTACCATTACTTCCCGCTCGGTAGAGCGAGGATCGTACGACCGGGCGCTGTCCCATTGGCCTGCCGCTGGCAGCCAATCATGGACACAGCACCACCAGCTGACGGCCCTCCGCCGTCAATTCCTTGATTTTCCAGAGCTGTTGGTAAGTTCTTAACTGGTTCAATTTTGTTCAATAAATGCAATCTTCCCTTTATTAAATGCAAGATTATTTATATGAATGCATCTAACTTATATGCAGGTGATCTGGCGCCCGTACCTTAGTATGGGCGAGGAGGGTCAGCCGTGGGTGACGGCTGGCCGGAGATGGTTCAGGAGGCAAATGTGGCTACATTGCCTCAACGAGATCGAGCCACTCCGCCTCCGCCTCGTGATGAGGACCTTGGGTCTCCACCAGGAGTGGGTCGATGAGGAGGTCCTGGAGGGTGTCGGGAGGAGCATGAGGGGCAAGCAAGCCCTTACCGACTGGCGTGCCAAGTTGCCAGAGCAGTACGAGGACTGGCACCGCCGCGGCGTCAGAGTGGAGTCACAAGCAGAGAGTAGCGCAGCCTACCTCCAGCAGTACTGGGCCCACTACGCCGATCAGCTTCGGCTCCTCCGACCACTCGATGTAAGTATGCTTTTATGCGTCTTTCCATTTTATTATTATCTTTTCTTATATCTGGTGAATGAATGTATGCATGTGTGGTATGCAGGATGCGCGCGATGCGGTCATCATCGATCTCCGGGCCCGCCTACATGACGTGGAGGCCCAGCTGGAGCAGGTCCAGAAGGAGCTCTTCGACCTGGTATGCATGCATGAATGTGAATGGATGTTTTAATTACTTAGTTGTTTTGACGATTAACCACTGACGGTTGTCTTTTGGTGCAGAGAGCCGTCTACACCCAGGCGGCTCCCCCTACATTTGGAGCATCATCATCCTCTTCCTCTGCGGCCCATGAGGCTGCTCTGGCTGACCTCCAGAGCCAGCTTACATCCGCCATCCACCGAGCTTCCCTTGCAGAAGAGGATCGTGCCGCTCGAGTAAGTTCTATCTTATGAATATGATTTTTGATTGCTTAGTTGCTTTGGACTAACAATATCTCCTTCTGCAGGTTGCTGAGCTTCAGGAGGCCCTTCAGAGGGCTGAAGTGGAGCTGGAGCATTCTCGCGCAGCAGCTGCTCGGGCTGAGGCTGATGCTGCGCGAATCCAAGCCTTGGAGGAGCAGGTGGCTCGTCTCTCTACCGGGGATCTTGCACGTCTCCAGGTTCGCCTGGAGATCCTGACTGAGGAGAGAGACCGCGACCGCCTTCGCCTGGAGAGTCTTCAGGGTCGCCTCTCGGTGGCTGAACATGAGCGCAAGATGGTGGAGGAGAGGTACCAGCGGACCCGTCAGCGGGCTATTGATCGTGGTTTGGCGAGCGCTTTCACTGCTAGCGTCGCCATATCGTCCGGCTAGGCAGGGCCGAGTGCGATGGGACCACCTCCACTTCCTAGCCGAGGACCAGCACCAGATGCGCCCGACGAGGCTCAGAGTCAGCTTGATGAGGGTGGAGGGGAGAGCCAGCCTTGAGGGCTCATGTATTTTTGACATTCTTTTGTATATCATGTAAGAAACATATATACATGAGACTTTTGGCCTTCAACCTTGCATTCCATGTGTTTGCCTTGCGTCCTGTACGTCACTTAACAAACAGGTTAAGTATCTATTTAGGCTTAGCCCCTTACCTGACCAAATGAATGCTCGATCAATCTCTTTCTTAATGGAAGGGTCAAGGGGCATAGCCTTTATTAACAAAGGTAATGTGAATAATCAAACTTAAGCAAAATGCAACATACAAGCAGACAGATGCTTACTAAAAATAAAAAGAATGAAGCATACCAAATGCAATAAGCAAATGCTAATTGAAATATTTTTGTTGTTTTGAAATATGTACTTTTTTTGGGTTTTGAAATATGTATTTTTTTTGGCTTTTGAAATATGTACTTTTTTTAGATTTTGACATATGTATTTTTGGATTTTTAAAATATGTATTTTTTTGGATTTTGACATATGTATTTTTTGGATTTTGACATATGTATTTTTTTTTGACTTTTGAAATATGTATTTTTTTGGATTTTAACATATGATGTGAACTAAAAGACCAGTATGGTACTCAGATCAAAAGATTATATTCATTTATTAACTTAATTCTCAAATTGTTCTTTAATAATTTAACTTAAACCCATTGTGCTTGAACTTGTGTTTCCATTCGTGATCCCATTTGATGATTTGACCTTCAGTCAATCTAGGTCGTTCCTTAAGTTTGGAGTACGCCTCTTTAGAAAGAAAGGAAGAATTGGTTTAGAAAGCCCATGAGAAGGTTCCGGAGACCTAAAAAGATGTTCCTTTCTTACCCTAATATCTGTTGGGGTTCGGTCATTTTCTTCCCGGGGTATTTATCGACCTTGCGTTCCCTTTTGTTTCATTTTATGGCCTTGATGTAACGTTTGTAGTGTAATGGCCTTTTGATTTGATGTTTGACTTTTGCCTTTTGCTTTGCTTTTCTTTTCTTTTCTTTGGGACGGATCTCCCCCTTTTTTTTTATGACGGCCTCCAACTAAGATGGCGGGTATTCTTGGTAGTCTATTCTAAGCCTCGTTTCGACATCATGGGCCGAATGTAAAAACATAATTTTGCTTACAAAAGAATGATTTGTACCTTATACTTTCAGTCAAGCTTTCGGTATTCTTTAGGACTTGGCATCTCTTGTTACTCACGAATCAAACGTGTCAGTGTGTGTAGTAATGTGTTTGGAATTAAATTATCCAGACTGATAAGGAAATTTGAGTTTCTAAATTTTCTGATTCCACTGGTCTTTGTACCATGCTGATCGACTCTTTAACCTAAGGGTAGTATTTCTTAAGATGCAAACCGTTCCAGGGGTGAGTTAGCTCTTCTCCCTCTGCATTGACAAGACGGTAAGCGTTACTAGGAAAAGCATGTGATATGACATAAGGTCCTTCCCAATTGGGTTGGAGCTTAGAACGCGGACCATCCGGTTTTACAAAAATCCTTTTGACAACCATTTCACCAACTTTGAACTTACGTTCAATGACTTTCTTTTGATAAAAATGTGCTAGTCTATTTTGATAAACTCTTGCATGATTAGCAGCTGACCATCTTCTCTCATCTAAGAGTTCCAATTGAGCAAGGAGTGCTGAACGGTGTTCATCAATGGAAAATTCCTTATTCAATTGTACTCTTAATGACGGTATGAGGATCTCATATGGAACTACCGCCTCCATTCCAAATGTTAAGGAATAAGGAGTCTGCCCAGTGGGCATGCGGATTGAAGTTCGGTAGGCCCATAGAGCTTCAACCAATTTTTCTGCCCAGTCTGTGAACTTGTTAGATTTGCACGTCTTTTTGATGATTTTTATCAAAGTCTTGTTAGTTGCCTCTGCTTGGCCATTGCCTTGCGGATAATAAGGAGAAGAATGATGCAATGCAATTTTGTACCTATTGTAGAGGTCCTTCAATTCTTGTGACACGAACTGCGGTCCATTGTCGGTGATGATGGTGCTTGGAATTCCAAATCTGGTGATGATGTTCCTCATGATGAACTTGCAGACGGTTGATGCTTTGACTTCCGTGTATGCTTCAGCTTCTACCCACTTGGTGAAGTATTCCGTTGCCGTGAGGATGAAAGATTTTTGCTTGATGCCGGAATCGGAATTGCCAAGGGGTCCAATGATATCGAAAGCCCACATGGAGAAAGGCCATGGGGAGGAAACAGGATGGAGTGAAGATGCAGGAGAATGAATTTTGTCGGCGTGAAGTTGACACTTAGTACACCTACGGACATATCCTACACAGTCTTCTTCCATGATTGGCCAATAAAATCCTTGTTTAAGGATCTTCTTTGCTAGCATTTGTCCATTAACATGGCCACCACAAACTCCAGCATGAGCTCCTTCCATAACCTTCCAAAGCTCATCTTCGTCCAGACATCTAAGAAGAACTCCCTCAAAACCTCTTTTGTATAGTGCTCCCCCAACTAGGGTGTATCGTTGAGCAACTCTCCTTATAGCCCTTTTCTCCTCAGCTGTGGCTTCTTCAGGATACGATTGATCTTCACAATATTTGGCGATTTCATAATACCATGGCTTCTGTTCATCATCCATCTCTTTTAACAGCTCCATCAACATGATTTCTCTTTTTTCCACGATATCTCCATCTCTGACTTTCTTCAGCAGCTTCTCCTTAGTTCTAAGAAATGAAGGGTCTTTCACGGCGGGTGAAAGACGCCTATGAACTATGATTGATTCAGATTGCCTGCTGATTGGAAAATCAAGAGAAGATGCAAGTGAGTCTAGAGCGTCAGCTAAGATGTTCTGATTCGTAGGAACATGGACAAAGATCAATTTGGTAAAAAACTTTGAATAAGCAGAAGTAAGTTCTTGATAAGGCTTGAGTTTGGGATCAAGGGTTCGATACGTGGTTAACACTTGGCGAAGAATCAATTGTCTATCACCCACAATCCTGAGTTTGGTAACACCATGGGAATGAGCAGCCTCGAGGCCAGCAAGGAGCGCCTCGTATTCAGCTATATTGTTGGTGACTGGAAAGTCAAGCTGAAAGGCTTGTGGAATGGTGATACCTTCGGGTGATAACAGAACAATGCCAATACCCTTTCCATGGGAATTCAGAGCTCCGTCAAAATGTAGAGTCCACATATCATCTCTGATTTGGTCTATGGACATCAGTTCCTCATCCGGAAACTCTGATTGGACTGGATCAAAACGAGGGAGGGGGTGATGAGCGAGGTGTTCTTCTATGGCATAGCCTTTGATCGCTTTCTGCTGAATGTAAGTGATATCGAATTGAGATAGAAAGCTTTGCCATCGCGCTAACCTATCAGTAAGGACAGATTTCTCTAGAAGAAACTTGATCGGATTCATCCTAGCGATGAGATGGACTTCATGGGCTAGAAAATAATGCTTCAATTTTTGAACCACCCAAACTAATGTTGCACATGTTTTCTCCATCGTTGTATATCTCTGTTCAGCGGGGTTGAGAAGTTTAGAGAGATAGTAGGCTGCCCTCTCCTTTCCTTCTTCGTCCTCTTGTACTAGGACAGCCCCCACAACATCATCCAGGACAGAAATGTAAAGTATCAATAGTTTGCCTGGAGATGGTGGTCTCAAAACAGGAGGACTTGCCAAATAATTCTTTAATCCATCGAATGCCTCCTGATACTTATCGTCCCAATCGAATTTGACTCCCGGCTTGGTAAGCTCGTAGAACGGCTTACACCTTTGTGAGTGCTGGGAAACAAAACGGAGAATAAATTGCAACTTCCCGATTAATCCTCTTAACTCCTTCAAGTTCTTGGGAGGTGACATCTCTCTGATAGCCTTCGCCTTGTTGGGGTCGATCTCAATTCCCCGTTTACTGACAATGAATCTAAGTAATTTTCCTGAAGATACCCCGAATACACATTTCTTGGGGTTCATCTTTAACTGATACTCCCTTGATCTCTCTAACACTCTTGCCAAAACTTTGGCATGCTCCGCCTTCGTCTTAGATTTAACCAACAAGTCATCCACATACACTTCTAGATCTATGTGCATCATGTCGTGAAATATTGCCATCATAGCCCTCTGATAAGTGGCTCCAGCATTCTTTAATCCAAATGGCATGATGACATAGCAGTATGTTCTCCAAGGTGTAGTGAATGATGTCTTCTCCTGATCTTCTTCTGCCAATTTGATCTGATTGTATCCTGAAAACCCATCCATAAATGATAAAGTCTCATAGCCAGCAGTGTTATCAATGAGTACGTCAATATGAGGCAATGGAAAATCATCTTTAGGACACGCCCGGTTTAGATCTCGGAAGTCAATGCAAATCCTGACCTTCCCGTCCTTCTTCATAACCGGGACTATGTTAGCCACCCATTGTGGATAGAGAACAACTCTAATGAATCTGGCTTTATGTAATTTGTCAACCTCTTCCTTCATCTTTAAAGCCATTTGCGGGTGGAATCGCCTTAATTTCTGTTTGACCGGACTAGCTCCTTCCTTCAATGTCAATCTGTGTTCCATTAATGACGAGTCTAACTCCGGCATATCTTCATAACTCCAGGCGAAAGTGTCCTTATAGTCCTTAAGCACTTGTACCATTGCCTTCTCATCTTCTTCAGACAGATTCTTACTGACGAGGACAACTGATCGTTTCAAATTGTGCGTCGTTAAACACATGAAAAACGTTCAATCTAAATTTATCCGGCTCACTCAAATCAAAATTTGGAAATTTAATAGTGGTGAGTCCGAGTCGATCCACAGGGAGATAGAATTTTAATTTTGAAAACTTTGGACTTTAGTTAATCTAAAAATAAGTGAGATTTAAATTAAACAAATTACTTGATTAAACTAAATCTAAGTTAACTAATATTACCAAAAAATATAATTACACAAACTAAACAAATCCCCTTTTTTTTTACTTTTCTTTTTCAAAGATTAAACACAAACTCATGTAAAAATAGGCATGACGAAAAATTATAATAACAAAGACAACCTACTGTGTGATTGGATAAATCATAAAACATCAAGAATCAAATAACCTACTTTAACAACTAATAACTAATTAAAACGACAACTAATCAATAATTATTCTTAATTAAACAAACTACTATTATTCTAATGAAACAACAAAAAAGAAAACAAAACAATGAGATTTCCGGCTGGTGGAAGGAGGAAGCTTGGTGATGCATTTGCTGCTGCTGGGTGCTGGCTGGCATGTGGAGGAGGTGCAGAGATGCTGCTGGACGTGCGTGGCTGCAGGAGAAAGAAGCTTGCAGTTGCTGCTGGAAGGAGATTGAGAACCTTCCTGGGAAGCTGCTGCTTCGTTGGAGGAAAGTTGCAGAGATGCTGGGTATGTGCTGGCTACACTGCAGCTTCTTGCACGGACGTGGCTGGCGGTGCACCGGTCGTGGGAGCTCGGGCTGACGTGTGGAGAAGCTGGAGGAGGTTGTCAGGAACGTGGAGAAGCTTGCAAAGCAACAGCTGCATGCACGGACGTAGCTGGACTGCAGCGTTGGGCTTCAGCTGGAGGTGGCTCGCCGGCATGTGCATGCATGCCTGCAGGTCGTGGAGTTGCAGGGAGATGCTGCACGTTGGTTGAAGAGGCTTCGCTGCAGCTGGAGGAAGAAGCTTGTTGCTGGCTGCTGGTTGCAGCAGGTCGTGGAAGAAGGATGCTGGTCGTGGAAGCGGGCTGCTGCAGATGCTGGCTTCACCACGTGGACGAGCTGCTGCTGCTACAGATGCTGGACGACGCTGGTGTGCGTGGAGAAGCCGGGTGGAGAAGCAGCTTGCAGGTGCATGCATGCATGGAGGAAGCACAGCTTTGCAGGTTGGCGGCTTTGCTGCTGTACGTGGCTGATGCTCACTGCTGTATGCGTGGAGAAGGTGGAGTTGCTGCCGGAGCCTGTTGCTGTTGGTGCCGCTGGAAGTAGGAGGAGGCTGTTGGGTGGTCGGTTGCCGTGTGGTTGGTGCATGGAGGGGAGGAAGACGGAGAGAGGGAATCTGCTGGAAAGAGAGCTAAGAAGAGAGGTGTGTGGGAAACCGAGAGAGGGACGGAGGGCTGCGGGAAGGAAAACTGAGAGAGGAATAACCGGAGAGAGGGAGAGATAGAAGGGAAAACCAGAGAGAGCGTGGGGGAGAGAACGAGAGGCTGCGGAGAGAAAAGCTACAGAGGAGGAAAACGGGAAATAGAGAGGGCTAGGAATTCTGAAAAACAAAAAACGTGGGAGAGCTCTGGGTGAGAGGAATTTGTGGGAATTTATAGAGAGGAGGAGGAGGAGAGGTGCTGGGTTTGAGTTGGAAAAGGAGGAGGATATGTGGGAGACTTGGAGAAGGAACAGGATTTGGAAGAGGAAATTGGAAAAGAAATAGGATTCGACTTTCTAAAACGAGAAGAGAGAGAGAGTTTTTTAAAATAAAGGAAGGGATGTGTTTAGGAAATCGGAGAGACGGAGGGAAATAGTGGGTTTTGGGAAACTCCAGTGAAAGAAGGAGTCAATTTGTATTTTTACCCTTGTTTTAGTTGAAATCCGCACACCGGACCACTCCCAAATTTCCGGAAACTCCTCCAGCTGCAATGTATCCTCGGCATGTCCTGTTCACATCAAATAAATCTAATTTAGCGCATTATCATAAAAATATCATCATATTTATTCATTTCGTCTCGGTTTTGTCGTAAAACCGCAAATGCGCTACACTCCTTTGATCACATGAAATGACGATGTTTTTAAGTCAGAATTTGATGAAATTGGTACCGTTGGACTTGTTACACAATTATCTATCATTTCATGCTATTTTGCAGATAAAAACATGAGTATGATGCATATGGTTGCCCTTAAATGATCAATTTAACACTTTATCACACCCCCCAACTTACTCATTGCTAGTCCCTTAGCAATGCAAATAAGGAAAAGTTAGGACAAATAATGAATTATCATGCTTCATTTGTAGTATCTTTCACAATCAATTTAAGTGGTAGCCGTTTGGTTGAGCTAAAAAGTTTTCATATCCCACAATATTTTGATTCATACAGGTGATTGTGCATGAAATATGACACACTTAGAACTCGTTTCCGACCTTTCTGGTATATTCTTGCCTTTACTACCCTTTAGATAAGACTACTTGGGGAGGGGAAGAGAATAAAAGATTTCCCGATCAGTCAGTGAGGACCGTTTTTCAGTTCCCGTCCCAACTCAGCACTTTTCACGACTTGGTCATATTTTGGTACGATGGACTTTTTAGCATGGCGTTTCTTCATTTTATTGTACTTTTGCTTTTGAGAGTGCGTACTTTTTGCCACTCTCTTTGAATTGCTTGAGGGGAGGTGCGTACTTTTTGCCACCTACCTTCCTTTAGCTCTTTTATCGCCTTCTTTTGCCTTTAATGTTTACAACTGTCCATTTGAAATGACCGCCTCTTTTAGAGTGCTGAGTGGGACAGTCCCCTATTACGGATTCTACACATTCCTTTCGTTCAACCCAAAAGACAAATTAGAATAAGTAGTCTTATCCGTGAGGTTAATTCCAGCAATTCTATACTTTTAAGATCTTCCATTTATTCTAAGTTGCCGTGTGTGTGTGAAAATCATCCCGCCGTAGATTTTTGTAAAGTGGAATATTTGAACTTTAAGGGCTCTTTAACCGATGTGACTAACAGAAAACTGATTTGTTTAAGATTTACTTAATGAAACATGATTTTCATGCAATTTTCCTAGGATGTGAAAAGAAGTTTTTGAAAAAATTTGACCATTTTTCAGTGAAAGATATCAGTTTTCTTCAAAAGATTTTCAATAAATGCATACGATTGTCCCACCCCCCAACTTGATTGACATTGTCCTCAATGGCATAAAAGATATGAAAAACATGCAGCCAAAAGAGAATTGGTGAAGGAGCGAAACAACCTGTAATGACGAGGCGGCGACATACCCACGGCGATTGCTGCTTAGGGACCTAAAAGGAAAGAAATACAAAAGCTGAAATAAAATAGTGGGTTGCCTCCCACCAAGCGCTAAGTTTATCGTCTTCAGCCAGACGGAAGTTTAGTTAGTGTGGATCACTCAGTTCTATGGATTCAGGTGGTTCATTTTGAAGATTTTCAATGAATGGTTTCAACCGTTGACCATTAACAGTAAAAGTGTTCCCACTTTTGGGGTTCAGAATTTTAACGGCTCCATGATCGAAGGCTTTAACGACCACGAAGGGTCCATCCCATCTAGATTTCAGTTTTCCAGGAAATAGGCGAAGCCTAGAATTAAATAGCCAAACCTTCTGATTTGGAAGAAATGATTTTCTGACAATATGTTTATCATGAAAAGCTTTGGTTTTGGCTTTATAGATCTTTGAATTTTCATAGGCCTCGTTACGCAACTCTTCCAGCTCACTCAGTTGTAAGGTGCGGTGGGAACCAGCTTGGGCTAGGTCTAGATTGACTTGTTTGATGGCCCAATAAGCCCTATGTTCCAATTCCACTGGAAGGTGGCACGCTTTTCCGAAAACTAGGCAATAAGGAGACATGTCAATAGGAGTTTTGTAGGCGGTCCGATAGGCCCATAAAGCATCATCCAATCTTTCAGACCAATCTTTTCTATTGGGCCTAACGGACTTTTGCAGAATGTTCTTAATCTCTCTATTGGAAACTTCCACTTGGCCACTAGTTTGGGGATGATAGGGGGTGACTACCTTGTGATTAATCCCATATTTCTTAAGCAAAGCCCGAAACTGGTAATTCGTGAAATGCGTTCCCCCATCACTAATGATAGCTTTGGGCCACCCGAACCGAGAAAAGATATTCTTCTGAACGAATTTAATGACCACTTTATGATCATTGGTTCGGGTGGCTACTGCTTCAATCCATTTTGAGACATAATCCACCGCTACCAGAATATATGTATGTCCAAAAGAGGATGGAAAAGGTCCCATAAAGTCAATTCCCCAGACATCAAAGACTTCAACCACCAAGATTGGGTTGAGTGGCATCATATCCCTTTTCGCCATATTTCCTACGGCCTGACATCGGAGGCAAGTTTTGCTAAATTCATGGGCATCTTTGAAAAGTGTGGGCCAGTAAAAACCACTTTGTAGGACTTTGGCTGCAGTTTTCTTTCCTGAGAAATGGCCCCCACAAGCTAGATTATGACAGAAGTTGAGAACACTCTGTTGTTCTTCTTCGGGAACACATCGCCTAATGATTTGATTAGGACAAAATTTGAATAATTCAGGATCCTCCCAGAAATAATATTTTTCCTGAGAAAAGAATTTGTCCTTTTCACTTTTGGTCCATCCTTCCGGAAGCTGATTAGTCACCTTGTAATTGACAATGTGAGCATACCAAGGTGCAACAGTGTGGGAAATGGTCAGTAGATGCTCATCAGGAAAGGAATCAGTGATTGGTGTACTGTCAGAGATCGGAATTCGGGATAGGTGGTCAGCTACCACATTCTCAGAACCCTTCTTATCCCGAATTTCCAAATCAAATTCCTGGAGGAGTAAGATCCATCTAATAAGCCTAGGCTTGGCATCCTTCTTGGTCAACAAATATTTCAGAGCTGAGTGATCAGAATAGATTATGACTTTTGCCCCTAAAAGATAAGATTTGAATTTTTCTAGGGCAAAAACCACAGCCAATAATTCCTTTTCTGTGGTGGTATAATTCATTTGAGCATCGGCAAGGGTGCGGCTTGCATAATATATCACCACGGGACATTTGTTGATTCTTTGTCCCAAAACTGCACCGATAGCATAATCAGAGGCATCGCACATGATTTCGAAGGGTAAAGACCAATCTGGAGATTGAAGAATCGGGGCTTTGGTCAAAGATTCCTTCAGAGAATTAAATGCCTTGATGCAAGATTCATCCATTTGAAACGGGACATCCTTAGCTAAGAGAAGAGTTAGGGGTCAGGCAATTTGAGAGAAATTGTGGATAAACCGGCGATAGAAACCGGCATGGCCAAGGAATGAACGGATCTGTCTGACTGAAGTAGGAGGAGGAAGATTGGATATGAGATCGATCTTAGCTTTATCTACTTCTATCCCCCTTTCAGACACAATATGGCCTAGGACAATGCCCTCTCGAACCATGAAATGGCTCTTTTCCCAGCTAAGAATCAGATTGGTGTCTATGCATCTTGCTAGCACCTTTTTAAGATTTTCTAAGCAATTTTCAAAAGAGTCCCCGAAGATTGAGAAATCATCCATGAAAACTTCGAGGAATTCTCCCACCATATCGGAGAAGATAGCCATCATGCACCGTTGAAATGTGGCTGGTGCGTTGCATAATCCGAATGACATTCTCCTAAAAGCAAACGTGCCATAAGGGCACGTGAAGGTGGTCTTTTCTTGATCTTCCGGGTAAATAGCCACTTGATTGTACCCGGAGTACCCATCTAAGAAGCAGAAGTACTTCTGGCCCGATAACTTTTCCAGAATCTGGTCCATGAATGGGAGTGGAAAGTGGTCCTTCTTAGTCATGAGATTCAACTTTCTGTAATCAATACACACTCTCCATCCCGTGGTGAGCCTAGTGGGTACCTCTTCTCCATGATCATTCTTAATAACTGTTAATCCAGATTTCTTGGGTACCACTTGAGTTGGACTGACCCATTTACTGTCTGATATTGGGTAAATAATACCCGCATCTAGCCATTTCACAACTTCCTTCTTCACCACTTCTTTCATATTGGGGTTAAGCCGCCTTTGCATCTCCCGACTGGGTTTAGAATTCTCTTCCATATAGATGTGATGCATGCAAATGGACGGACTTATTCCTTTCAAATCGGCCACCGACCATCCAATAGCACCTTTGTGGTCTTTGAGGACCTCGGTTAATTGGGCCTCCTGCGGCGATGTGAGATTTGCCGCAATGATGACCGGAAGAGTTTGGTCCGGACCCAAAAAGATATACTTGAGAGACTCTGGTAATGGTTTGAGTTCAAGCTCAGGAGGGTCCTCTAAAGATGGCAAAGCGGGTTCAGACTGCAAGGCTGGTAAAGGTTCAACCTTGGGCCAAGATGTTAATGGGCCAAGGGAGTCCTTTAAAGTATTGGCTTCCTCCAAAAGATCATATGTGGACATCCCATTTTCTTCAACCAGATTATCCACGATATCAACAGTATGGCACTCTTTTTCATGATCTGGGTATTGAGATGCTTTGAAGACATTAATCTGGACCTTTTGACCCCCAAATGAAATGTCCATTATGCCAGTTTCACAATTTATATTAGCTTTGGCAGTGGCTAAGAATGGACGACCTAAGATGATCGGGGTGTGAATGAGTTCCTCAGGTAATGCCATATCTAGAATAAGAAAATCCACGGGAAAATAACAATCATGAACCTTTATGATAACATCCTCAATTAATCCCCGTGGAGTTTTCACAGACCTATCAGCCAACTGCAAGATGATGGATGTGGGCTTTAATTCTCCAATATCAAATTTTTCATAAATAGCTGTTGGCAATAGATTTACACTAGCACCTAAATCCAATAAAGCTCTATCAAATGTAACTCCAGCTAAGTCACATGAAATTAGAGGTGCTCCAGGATCCTTTAACTTCTTGGGTAAATGATTCATCACAATTGCACTAACATCCTCAGAAAGCCGAACCTTTTCGGGTGCCATTCTAGATTCTCTTCGTGGAGTACACAATTCCTTGAGAAACTTAGCATAAGCTGGCACATGGTTGATGGCATCGAGGAGTGGAATATTAATTTGGACTTGTTTGAACAAATCCAACAACTCCTCATTCTGGGCCAGTTTCTTCCTGGTATTGGGCTTAGCTAACAAGGCATTAGGAAATGGCACCCTAGGTTTATAAGAACTTGGGCCTTCATCAATCTTCCCTTTTCCTTTCAGATCCTCCACCAACTTCTCTATGATGGGTTCATCTTCACTCTCACTTTCAATTTCCTGAGGCCCATCAGTGGAACCTTTAGCTAACTCTCCATCTGCATGTGGTTTTTCTAAACTTCTCCCACTCCTAAGGGCTGAAATGGCTTTAGCATTCTCAAATTGTGGCCCTTTAGGCTGCGGTACCGGGCTAGGCTGAGGTAAAAGGCCCGATTGCTGTGGAAAACCCGGAGGTTGATTCCTTGGATTGGCAATGGGTTGACTAGGAAGTTGGCCTACTTCTCTTCTCATCGCGGCCTCATCTAGTTGGCCCATTTGACTTTCCAACTTAGCAATGGATTGTTGCTGGGTCAAAATCAGTTGTTGGAGTTGAGTGAATTTATCATCAAAGTTGGGCTGAGGAGGTTGCTGGTAAGTGGGTGGAGGATGGTATTGGGTTGGTTGTCCTGATTGGAATGGGTGGTAGTGGGCCGGTTGACCTGATTGATACTGGGCCGATTGACCTAATTGATACTGGGCCGATTGACCTGATTGATACTGGGCCGGTTGAGAAAACTGGGTTTGAGGTCCCCTAGCCTGAACATTTCCATAGAAATTAGATTGTTGTTGGAATGAGTTCTGTGGCTTTTGGGCTTGATGCATAGGAGGATGGGACATTGGTAATGGGGCCTGTTGATTCTTCCAAGAGAAATTAGGGTGATTTCTCCAGCCAGGATTGTAAGTATTTGAGAATGGATCATTATTGGGCCTGGAGAATCCCTGGGCAGCCTGAACTTATTCTTGAATGAATGGTGGAAGTTGGGCCGCAGTTGGGCATTCATTCACTTGATGGGTTGGACTTGCGCATAAGGCACATATATCATGATTGACAGAAGATGGGCCTTCATATGGAGTAGATTGTGTTGGGTAAGTAGGCTCTTACTTGTTTAAGGCCAAGACTTGGTCTAGTTTCTGGGCCAAGACGTCTACCTTATCCAACTTCTGATTAATCAGATTTATGTCCATTCTAGATTCGGGCTCTCCGCGGGCCTTAAGTTCATACATTCCAGTCCGTTTAGATGGCCCAACAGACCTTTCATAAGATGATAATGAGGCATGATTGATGGAATTTTCACTTAACATCTCAAACAGATCATAAGCCTCATCTTCATTCTTCATCATAAACGCCCCTCCACATGAAGTATCCACCATCTGTCTGAACTGTTCAGACAATCCTTCATAGAATGCTTGGACAATTTGCCATTTTGAAAGCCCATGATGATGGCATTTTCTAAGCAATTCTTTCAGTCTTTCCCAAGATTCATGGATCAATTCCCCGGGAGTTTGGGTAAAACTCGTGATGGCCCGTCTCATGGTATTGGTCCGCCCGATGGGATAGAACTTCTTGAGAAATTCTTTCTGCATTTCTTCCCATGTCCTAATGGGCCTTCCTATGGTTCCCAACCAATATTTAGCCTTGTCCTTTAATGAAAAGGGAAATAAAGTCAATTTAAGGCCATCATCGGTGAAATTCTGGATCTTCACCGTGGAACAAATTTCTAGGAATTCATCGAGATGCTTATAAGGATCTTCATTAGTATTCCTATAAAAGGATGGGAGCATCTGAATGGTGCTAGATTTGATTTCATATTGATTGGCTGGATTCTGAGGAAGATGAATACAAGATGAAGGTTGATATCGATTTGGAATGAAATAGTCCTTCATTTGCTTTGGTGGGTCCTGATTATCAGCCATTGGATCTTGTGGTGGATTTCTGTGATGTAAGATTCTTTCTATTTCAGCAAGTGGTCCTAGAAGGTTAGGATTTTGAGATCTCCTACCTTGCATGCACTAGGACTTATGGAGAGAGGATTTTGTTTTCTATTTCTTGTTTTTTTTTTTTTTTTAAATGCAAACAATTTTGACAAACAAATTATCCTAATGATCTACTGTTAATCCTAGACTCTCTATGTGAATTTTCTTACAAGGTGGATGGAGTCCACCTCGACTCACAACCACAATCAGTCAACGGCCAGGTAAGAGGTGGGGTAGTGGGAGGCTCCCCCTACTTTCGTAGGGACCTAATTAGAGAACCACTTTTCCGCTTAGACGTTTGCCTTTTTACCTCTAGCCTAGACACCGTTTCCAAAAATGGAGGCAACTCGAGATTTAAGCCACTCACGGTGTAAATCCTAGATTCTCTTTCGACTTGCTTTTAGTTGGATTAGGAAATGCCAATGCAAAGAGGGTGATTTGTGGGCTAAGGAAGGGTGATCAAATCCCTACCTGTAGGTGCTGAAAAATTGCTCGTGTGATTAATGTGAAAAACTATGTTGTTTAGGTAAATTAACCTATTAAAAAAAAATGCAACTAAGGTGCTGTGATCGCCAGAAACTTTTAACTAAAAAGCTTCAAAAGAGTTTGATCGCCTACCTGTTTGAACGCGGAAGAATGAATCCTTGGTTCCCCTCCTTCAGCCGGCTGAAGAAAGAGAGCCCTTTCTTCTTTTGTTCTTGCTGTTGAATGTTGAGGATCGTCTAGTCTCCTGGCTTCGTCCTTAATTTCCCTCTTTTTGATTTCTTGTTGTTGTTGTTGGATGTAGTAGAGACAGAGAAACAGAAAAATAAAGGAGAAACAATGATGAGAATCTAAATGGAAATATCAAAATTAACTATGATTATGAACATGTTTAAACAGCAACTTACTTGTTGTTAATGGCTTTGAAACCCCTTAAGAACAGGTGGGTTTTAGAAATTGATGTGGTGTGTGTTGCATGCAGTGAGTATGAGAGAATTAAACTAATGAATGATGAAATAAAATTCAAATATAAAACTTATGCCCAGTCCAGTTGGTTGAAGCTTTGAAGAGATGAAGATCTTGAAGAAGGATGCCGACTTCTAGAAATAGCGATGGCAGCGCTCCGGCGTTACGACGTGGTTGCTTCGGTCTTCAAATCGCTATAACGCTGTGGCTCAATCTCTTCTCTTTTTTTTCTTTTTTTTTTTTTAACTCCTTGAGATGCAAGGTATTTATAAGCATTTTCTGCGTTCGCGATTAACATAGAAAAATCTAGGATTTATCTACCTTAATCGTCAGATAATTACTGATTAATTCATCTTTATCTGTAATTATCTAAAACGCGTCCACCATGGCCGACGCCTTTCAGATTAAATTAAGATAATGATAAATATCCGAGAAAACTTATCTTTATCTTTATTAGCTAAAAAGCGTCCACCTTGGTAGACGTCTTTTACTCTAATTAAGATAAGGATAAACATCCGGAAGAGAAGTTAAAACAGCTTAGGAAACTTAAAACGCGTCAACTTTCAAAGACGCCTTTTAACTAATAAATCAATTAATTAAAATTCAAATTTAAACGCTAAAATAGGAATAAACCCTAAATAGCGTCCACATGGGTCGACGCCTTTTAGGATTCTTCATATTTTTTACAGAAATTTGAGTTAAAATCAATTCAATTGATTAACTTAAAACATGTATGTTCGACCCGACACTCAAACTCAAAAATATCAATAAGAATTAATCAATGATTAAATATCAGACCATTATGTGGCATTATTATATGATATGAAATTTACTCAAAATGACGTCAAATTTAGCGTGTCTACAGCTGCCTCACCTTGGCATCGTCTTTGCAAGGGAGTGAAATAGAATGGAATTTACTGAAAAGGTGATGCCAAGGTGTGATGAGACACGCTCTTAACATCACATGATTGGAATTTTTCTCAAAATCATCAATGAAGATAGCTTAAAGAAATCAATGGAATCAATCCTGTCTGGATGAAATAGACAAGGAAATAAAATAAGGTCGATCAACCTCCTCGGAGTGGGAAGTACCCCAGGTCATAGACACTGTAGGTTTCATCATGGGGAGCGTTTGCCAGCCAATGTGGACGTGCTGTAGCCATGATGGATCTTAAAAGAAAACAAGAAATATTGGATAAAGAATCCAACCAAGGATAGAATTCCAAGGATATCTTCAAGCGAGCCTCAAAGATAATCAAGATACTCAATTCAGAATGGAATATTTCATATCATGTTTGAATTATTTGATTAATGGTCTGAAACTTAATCAATAATTAATCCTTATCACAATGATTTCAAAGTCCTACATGATGCATGCTGGGCTAAAAGAAAAATATAAAGTCAAATAGAATATAAATTAATCAAGGATAATATTGTTAAATTGTCATTAATGAGTCAAGATACCAACTCTTGTAATCCAGTGCTAAGCCGAAGCTCGTTTATCCGCGCACCGTTTCACAAAAGTGGAACCATCGTCCTCACTAATTAACAATCCAACGGCCTGTCCGTGCGATTAAGAATTCTCTGGAATTATCACTGTTTTTGTTGAAGGGGAACTCAAATTCCAGTTTCATCAAAACCACAAGGTCCTTGATATACTCTAATAATTACTTATCATATAGTAATGCTGATGCGAAATAATTACAAGGAATAATACAAGGGTAGAAATAACCGTCTTTTTAGCCACGGTCAAGACTTCTTGACTCCCACAGTGGGATCTTCTTGACATTTTCCAGCTTTTCCTCGAGTTTTCTTGAATTTCCTACAACCAAAATTGTTAACAATTCCAAACAAATATTCAATCAAAACATGGAATTTCGGGAAAATCATATAAAGGTTGAAACGCGTCGTGTCGAGCAGACGCCATTCAAAGTTGAAACGCGTCGCTTATCCTCGACGCCTTTTACTCACAGAAACAGGTTTCTGGCTGTTCTCTATTCGAATTCCAACTCTATCAATGCACATCCCTTTTCCAATCCGGAAAAGTCTTCTTAGGATCGCAATGTTATCTATATAAACCCTCTTAGGTCGTTCCCAAGCAATCCCACTACAATCCAAAGATCAAAAGTTGAGTTTCTTCAAGGTTTCTTCAAGGTTCCAAGGTTTCCAAGGTTTTCTAGCTTCAAGGAGGAGGAACTCCGAAAAAGGGAGTATGAATTCAAGCAAGAAGATGAAGATGTCCTTGGAGCAATTTTCAGAGGTGGAGAATCATCT
The DNA here is from genome assembly GCA_030544215.1 of Zantedeschia hybrid cultivar. Taxonomy (NCBI): domain Eukaryota; kingdom Viridiplantae; phylum Streptophyta; class Magnoliopsida; order Alismatales; family Araceae; genus Zantedeschia; species Zantedeschia hybrid cultivar. The sequence continues at coordinate 2,595,070 of JARZZO010000013.1, read as the reverse complement.
CAATGGAAGAAATCCCAATCTCCAAGTAAGTTCAATCAACTCTCTTCATGTTCTTCTTTATGTTCTTCATGTTCCTCATCATGTTCTTCGTCTTTCTTTTGATTTTCAGAACTATCCCATGTTTCCTGGCCCAAGGAAGTTCACCTCCTTACCTTGGATCCGTAAACTTGCAAAAAGCATCAAGCTTTCCATGCAAGTATTCATATCCAAGTGGAATCTTCAAGGTCTCATAGTGCTTGCCAAGCATTACAAGAGTGCGAACGTGGATTGGGCGGCTATGGGCGCCTTGATCGAGTGGTGGCATCCCCAAACTCACACGTTCTTCTTCCAAGATTTCGAGTGCACGATTCTTTTGGAGGAGGCGGAGCTTCTTTTAGGTCTCCCAAAGACCAAAGAGAACAAGGAGAAAATAGCTTTGATGAAGGAGAGAATCACCGGTCAACAATTGTTGACATCTATTATGAAAGATCCTTCAGAAGCTAAAGGATGTCTCACTAAGAAGGGGATCAATCTCACCAAGCTAGCCGAGTGGACGCTGTACGGAATTGATGATCTAAGAGAGGATGAAGCGGAGGATGTAACAAAAGCTTTAGTTACATGCCTAGCCGGTGCCTTATTCTTTTCTGTGCAAGATAACATCTTAGAAGATGACCAAGTCAGTGCTATATGCGCAATTTTCGAAGGTAAATCCATTAGCACTGCTCTCTTAGCATATCTTTATAGTGGGCTTTCTGCAGCGTCTGTGGGCCGTCCTCCTTACGGATGTATGCTACTCTTCGCCTTATGGGTTGAACTTCACTTTAAGTTTGAGCACAGCAAGAAAAGGCCTCTGAATCCATCTCAAATTTACTTGAATAACCCAATTCATTGCATTGCTAATGTTGTAAAGTTCGATGAGCATATGGTCAACAAGGTTCCAAAACTCAAGACCCGAGCCGATTGGAGAGAGTATTTAAAGCTCATGATGTCCGACATATTCGACTCGTCTCCACTTGCTCTAGTTGGAAAACCTGTGTGGGTGCGCCGTGCAGCAGGAGCAGACCTTAAGTTGATCGGAGCCACCGAGTTCGTGCTGTACAATCCACATCGGTGCCTTACTCAACTTAGCTTGGGCCGTCGTGAATTCCCCGAGTTCTCTCCCACACTCCCGATCAAGAAGCGCGACTTGGAATCCGACGAAGACTATGAAGCCGTACAAATTATTACCACTCTATGGAACCTTGGCTTCAGTTACCGTGTAAGATCCTCTAAAGATAGAGATAAAGGATTGAAATTTCCATACCTTAAAGGTCTTCATGAAATTCTTCCTTAAAATGTCCTCTTTCTCTTTTATTCATGATGTAATAAAGAATCTCATTGAATAAAGAAGTTTTTTTTTTATGCCTCAAAACCTTTCCTCAACTTTCTGTGAAGTGCACATGATTTTTCCTTTAGAGAAAACCTGATTTTTCCTGAAAATTCAACAGTTCGGGTTCTGTTTAATGTAAAACGCGTCCAGTCAGACAGACGCCTTTAAACAATAAATTCAATTTTAAAATTAAAAACGCGTCTTCCTATTATGACACTTTTCAACCATAATTCTTTTCCAGAAATTCAATTTAATCTTCAAAAACCCGATTTAAACGTTAAACCGCGTCTGTACATAATGACGCCTTTCAACTATAATTCTTTTCCAAAATTCAAATAAATCCTCAAAAACCCGATTTAAAGGGTAAACCGCGTCTGGACATACTGACGCCTTTCAATTCTCTCTCCTACTTTTTCCAGGATTCTGTCATTAATTCCATGATCAATTCTCTGAAACGCGTCCACACAACACGACGCCGTTCATGATTTTCCTCTGTACGGCTCTGACTAAAATGCTGAAACGCGTCTACATAGGTGGACGCCTTTCATTCAAATTCAAACCTCTGTCAGTGCCGCCTCAACTTTTGCGCCCTAAAAAGCGTCTTCCTAAGTCGACGCCTTTTACGCTTCGTTAACAGACCCGCGAAGGCCCCCTTTCTTCCTCACTTTTCCAAAAAATTCCACTTTCTTTCTCTCCGGCGGCGATTCCCGGCGATCACTCCCTCAAAAATCCCCCTTTTCTAACCATGGAACGCGATGAAGGCTCCGGGAAGACGAAGACCCTAGCCAAGAGGCGGCGGAGGCAAGAAGAAGCTCCCGAGGAGGTTCCGGCGGCCCTCGCGGAGGCGGCGGCGTTCTTGGAGGAAGAACTCCCTCCACCGGCACCTATGGCGGTAGGAGAAGAAGAGGAGGGCGACCTCCACACGGTAAGCTCCCTGTGGGTGTGTTTGGATGAAGAAAAGAGGGAGAAAACGGGATTCTTGAAAGAATCCGGAATCTGGGCTTGAAAGGCGTCCAGACCAGGTGACGCCATTCAAAAGGCGTCGCCATGGGTCGACGTCTTTCAATATAAATTCCGAATTTTAATTAGGTAGAAAATTAGGTTGAATTGCGTCAAGGCGTGTGGACGTGTTTTGAAACACGTCTGTGCGTGCCGACGCCTTTCAAGACAGAAAGTCAATTTCCCTGTTTTTATTAATTACTGACCCCTTTTTTTATGTTTTTATTTGCAGGGAGTGATGAGGGCTAGGATTTCATGGGACCTAGTAGTTGGGGCTTACAGAGGGCTTCCCGACTTCCAGAAGGCGCGCCTGCGTCAGATGGGATTCGGTGAAGTGTTGGACATCGAGCCATTTTGGCTTGATCTGGTCCTGCTACAGGTCTTGAGAGAGAGATGGCATGCAGAGAGTCGGGCTTTCCTGATGCCATGGGGGCATATGGTCCCCACCCTAGAGGATGTGACTAGGATTATCGGCCTCAGGGTAGAGGGTCGACCTGTTAGTGGGGTTACTTACCCTAACTATCAGGGATTGGCAGAAGCTCTATTAGGGATAGAGGTATCTAGCATAGGTAGAGAATCTAGGATGGTCCCTAGAGTAGAGGTAGAGGCAGCATTAGGATTAGATGAGCCCCGGCGTCGGTCTGACGAGACCCGGGAGGAGTTTAGGATTAGACTAGCCGAGTCATCTTCTTCAGTCTACTGTAGCGATCCTGATCAGGTAGAGGAGGTAGATAGACAGCTTAGAGTCTTTTTAGTTTTCTTTTTCGGTCGGTTGCTCTTCGGTACGAAGGGTGACCATATCCACTGTAGATTTCTTTACTTGCTAGATGACCTAGATAGCCTAGGAGAGTACGCCTGGGGTGCAGCCCTTCTGGCTCACCTCTTCGCTGATCTATCCGCGGTCACGCCGGACCGTGAGACTACTATTAGTGGCTTCTCACCATTTCTTCAGGTATTAAATTGTTTAATTATTTGTTATATGCAATACAATATGATATGATGCTTCTTCTAACTTATATGTTCATGAATGCAGGTGTGGAGCTACTACTACTTCCCGCTCGGCAGAGCGAGGATCATCCGTCCAAACGCCGTCCCTTTTGCCTGCCGTTGGCAGCCGATTGTGGACACGGCTCCACAGCATCACCAGCTGACGGCCCTCCGCCGTCAGTTTCTGGATTATCCAGAACTCCTAGTAAACTTTTAACTTATTTAATTTTATTAAATGCAATCTTTTATTAAATGCAAGTTATTTATGAATGCTTCTAACCTATATGCAGGTGATATGGCGCCCATACTTGGGCATGAATGAGGAGGGTCAGCCATGGGTGACGGCTGGCAGGAGGCAGTTCGGGAGGCAAATGTGGGTGCATTGCCTCAATGAGATCGAGCTCCTCCGCCTCCGGTTAGTGATGAGGACGCTGGGCCTCCACCAGGAATGGATTGATGAGGAGGTCCCGGAGGGCGTCGGAAGGAGCATGAGGGGGAAGCAAGCCCTCACAGATTGGCGTGCCAAGTTCCCGGAGCAGTACGAGGACTGGCACCGCCGAGGCGTACGTGTGGAGTCACGGGCGGTGAGTAGCGAGGCCTACCTTCAGCAGTACCGGGCCCACTACGCCGATCAGCTTCGGCTCCTCCGACCACTCGATGTAAGTATGCATTCATGCTTCTTAAATCTTATTATTATCTTGATTTATATTTGTGAATGAATGTATGTATGACATGCAGGATGCGCGTGATGCGGTCATCGTCGACCTCCGGGCCCGCCTACATGATGCGGAGGCCCAGCTCGAACAAGTTCAGAAGGAACTGTATGACCTGGTATGTATGAATGAATATGAATACATGTTTTAAATAATTAATTGTTTTGGTGATTAACCACTGATAGTTGTCTTTCTGGTGCAGCGAGCCGTCTACACCCAGGCGGCTCCTCCTACCCATGGAGCTTCGTCTTCCTCGTCTGCTCATGATGCTGCTATGGCTAACCTCCAGAGTCAGCTTGCCTCTGCCATCCACCGGGCTTCTCTCGCAGAGGAGGACCGTGCTGCTCGGGTAAGTTCTTCAACTTTTGAATTCTGAACTTGATTACTTGATTGATTGCCTTGGACTAACAAAATCTTCCTTTGCAGGTTGCTGAGCTTCAGGAAGCCCTTCAGAGGGCTGAAGCGGAGATAGAGCATGCCCGTGCTGCAGCGGCTCGTGCCGAGGCTGATGCAGAGCGGATCCGGGCTTTGGAGGAGCAGGTGGCTCGACTCTCGGCTGGAGATCTTGGGCGCCTCCAGACTCGTCTGGAAGTCATCAACGAGGAGCGAGAGCGGGAAAGGCAGGAGCGGCAGAAGATGGATGCTTAGATATCCACTCTTCGGGTCCAGCTTGGCATCGCGGAGCATGAGCGCCGGAGTGTGGAAGAGAGGTACAGGCGTGGTCGACAGCGTGCACGAGAGCGCGGTCTGACCAGTGCTTTCACCGCCAGTGCTGCCGCGTCTTCTGGTCAGGCAGGTCCGAGCGCGATGGGGCCACCTCCACCTCCTAGTCGAGAGCCAGCACCGGATGCACCTGACGAGGCCCAGAGCCAGTTTGACGAGGGCGGAGGGGAGAGCCAGCCTTGAGGGCTCATGTATCTTTTCTTTTCTCTTCATGTATCATGTACAAAAACACCTTTTGATAATATACGTGAAACTTTTGGCTCCAATCTTGTGTTCCTGTGCTTGTCTTGCATCATGTACACACTTAACAAACAGGTTAAGTATCTATCTAGGCTTAGCCCCTTGCCTGACCAAATAAATGGTCAATCAATCTTTTCTTCAATAAATGGTCAAGGGGCATGGCCTTTATTAATAAAGGTAATGAGAATAATCAAACTTAAGCAAAATGCAACATACAAGCAGACGGATGCTCGCTGAAAATAAAAGGGATGAAACACACTAAATGCAACAAGCAAATGCTAATTGAAATATTTTTGTTGTTTTGAAATATTCATTTTTGTTTGGGGTTTTGAAATATATACTTTTTTTTGAATTTTGAAACATATGTATTTTTTTTGAATTTCTGAAACATATGTATTTTTTTTTTGACATATGTAATTTTTTTGGATTTTTGATATACGTAATTTTTTTTCGGGTTTTTGACTAAAAGATCAGCATGGTACTTGGATCAAAAGATCATATTCATTTATTAACTTCATTTCCAAATTGTTCTTTAACAACTCAACTTAAACCCATCGTGTTTGAACTTGTGTTTCCATTCGTGATTCCATTTGATGATTTGACCCTTAGTCAATCTAAGTCATTCCTTAAGTTTGAAGTACATCTCTTTAGAAAGAAAAGATGAATAAGTTTAGAAAGACCCATGAGAAGGTTCCGGAGACTTAAAAAGATGTCCCTTTTCTACCCTAATATCCGTTGGGGTTCGGTCATTTCTTTCCGGGGTATTTATCGACCTTGCGTTCCCTTTCATTTCATTTCATGGCCTTGATGTAACGTTTGTAATGTAATGGCCTTTTGATTTGACATTTGGCTTTTTGCCTTGCTTTTTCTTTCTTTTTTTTTTCTTCTTTTCTTCTTCGGGACGGATCTCCCCCTTTTTTTTTATGACGGCCTCCTACTAAGATGGCGGGTATTCTTGGTAGTCTATTCTAAGCCTCGTTCCGACATCATGGGCCGAGTTTAAAACAGAATTTTTTTTAAAAGCAGAATGATTTGTACTTTACACTTTTGGTCAAGCTTTCGATATTCTTTAGGACTTGGCATCTCTTGTTACTCACGAATCAAACGTGTCAGTGTGTGCAGTAATGGGCTTGAAATTAAGTTATCCAGACTGATAAGGAAATTTGAATTTATAAACTTTCTGATTCCACTGGTCTTTGTACCATACTGATCGACTCTTTATCCTGAGGGTAGTATTTCTTAAGATGTAAACCATTCCATGGATGTTTTAGCTCTTCTCCTTCTGCATTAACAAGACGATAAGAATTACCAGGAAAAGCGTGCGATACAACATAAGGTCCTTCCCAGTTGGGTTGGAGCTTAGAACGCAGACCACCAGGTTTTACAAAAATTCTTTTAACAACCATTTCACCGACTTTGAACTTACGTTCAATGACTTTCTTTTGATAAAAACGTGCTAGTCTATTTTGATAAACTTTTGCATGATTAGCAGCTGACCATCTTTTCTCGTCTAAAAGTTCCAATTGAGCAAGGAGTGCTGAACGATGTTCATCAATGGAAAATTCCTTATTCAATTGTACTCTTAATGATGGTATAAGGATCTCATATGGAACTACCGCCTCCATTCCAAATGTTAAGGAATAAGGAGTTTGCCCAGTAGGCGTGCGGATTGAAGTTCGGTAGGCCCATAGAGCCTCAACCAATTTTTCTGGCCAATCTGAGAATTTGTTAGATTTGCACGTCTTTTTGATGATTTTTATCAAAGTCTTATTTGTTGCCTCTGCTTGGCCATTGCCTTGCGGATAATAAGGAGATGAATGATGCAATGCAATTTTGTACCTGTTACAGAGGTCCTTCAATTCTTGTGACACGAACTGCGGTCCGTTGTCGGTGACGATGGTGCTTGGAATTCCAAATCGGGTGATGATGTTCTTCATGAAGAATTTGCAGACGGTCGATGCTTTGATCTCCACGTACGCTTCAGCTTCTGCCCACTTGGTGAAGTATTCCGTTGCCGTGAGAATGAAAGATTTTTGCTTGATGCCGGAATCTGGGTTACCAAGAGGTCCAATAATGTCGAAAGCCCACATGGAGAAAGGCCATAGGGAGGAAACAGGATGGAGTGAAGATGCAAGAGAATGAATTTTGTCGGCGTGAAGTTGACACTTAGCACACCTACGGACATATCCTACACAGTCTTCTTCCATGGTTGGCCAATAAAATCCTTGTCTAAGGATCTTCTTTGCTAGCATCTGTCCATTGACATGGCCACCACAAACTCCACTATGAGCTCCTTCCATAACCTTCCAAAGCTCATCTTCGTCTATACATCTCAGAAGAACTCCATCAAAACCTCTCTTATACAATGCTCCCCCAACTAGGGTGTATCGTTGAGCAACTCTCCTGATAGCTCTCTTTTCCTCAGTTGTAGCTTCTTCAGGATATGATTGATCTTCACAATATTTTGCAATTTCATAATACCATGGCTTCTGTTCATCATCCATCTCTTCTAACAGCTCTATCAACATGATTTCTCTTTTCTCAATGATATCTCCGTCTCTGACTTTCTTCAGCAATTTCTCCTTAGTTCTAAGGAATGAAGGATCTTTCACGGCGGGTGAAGGACGCCTATGAACTATGATTGATTCAGATTGTTTGCTTATTGGAAAATCAAGAGAAGATGCAAGTGAAGCTAGAGCGTCAGCTAAGATGTTTTGATTCCTAGGGACATGGACAAAGATCAATTTCGTGAAAAGTTTTGAGTAAGCAGAAGTAAGCTCTTGATAAGGCTTGAGCTTGGGATCGAGAGTTCGATACTTGGTCAGCACTTGGCGAAGAATTAGTTGGCTATCACCTACGATCCTGAGTTTGGTGGCACCATGAAAATGAGCAGCCTCGAGACCAGCAAGGAGGGCCTCGTATTCAGCTATATTGTTGGTGACTGGAAAATCAAGCTGAAAGGCTTGTGGAATGGTGATACCTTCAGGTGATAACAGAACAATACCGATCCCTTTTCCATGAGAATTCAGAGCTCCGTCAAAATGCAGAGTCCACATATCATCTCTGATTTGATTAACGGACATCAGTTCCTCATCCGGAAACTCTGATCGGACTGGATCAAAACGAGGAAGGGGATGATGAGCAAGGTGTTCTGCTATGGCATAGCCCTTGATCGCTTTCTGCTGAATATAGATGATATCGAATTGAGATAGAAAGCTTTGCCATCGTGCTAACCTATCAGTAAGAACAGATTTCTCCAGAAGGAATTTGATCGGATTCATCCTAGCGATGAGATGGACTTCATGGGCCAGAAAATAATGCTTCAATTTCTGAACAACCCAGACCAATGCTGCACATGTTTTCTCCATCGCCGTATATCTCTGTTCAGCGGGGTTGAGAAGTTTAGAGAGATAATAGGCTGCCCTCTCTTTTCCTCCTTCATCTTCTTGTGCTAAGACAGCCCCCACTGCATCATCCAGGACTGAAATGTAAAGTATCAATGGTTTGCCTGGAGATGGTGGTCTCAAAACAGGAGGACTTGCTAAATAATTCTTTAATCCATCAAATGCCTCCTGACACTTATCGTCCCAATCGAATTTGACTCCCGGCTTGGTAAGCTCGTAAAACGGCTTACACCTTTGTGAGTGCTGGGAGACAAAACGGCGAATAAATTGCAACCTCCCGTTTAATCCTCTCAATTCTTTCAAGTTTTTAGGAGGTGGCATTTCTCTGATAGCCTTCGCCTTGTTAGGATCGATCTCAATTCCCCGTTTACTGACAATAAATCCAAGCAATTTCCCTGAAGATACCCCGAATACACATTTCTTGGGGTTCATCTTTAACTGATATTCTCTCGATCTCTCTAATACCCTTGCCAAAACTTTAGCGTGCTCAGCCTTCGTTTTAGATTTAACTAATAAGTCATCCACATACACTTCCAGATCTATGTGCATCATGTCATGAAATATTGCCATCATGGCCCTCTGATAGGTGGCTCCAGCATTCTTTAATCCAAATGGCATGACAACATAACAGTATGTTCCCCAAGGTGTAGTGAATGATGTTTTCTCTTGATCTTCTTCTGCTAACTTAATCTGATTGTATCCTGAAAATCCATCCATAAATGATAACGTCTCATAGCCAGCGGTATTATCGATGAGTACATCAATATGAGGCAATGGAAAATCGTCTTTAGGACACGCCCGGTTCAAATCACGGAAGTCAATGCAAATTCTGACTTTCCCGTCCTTCTTCATAACCGGGACTATGTTAGCCACCCATTGTGGATAGAGGACAACTCTAATAAATTTGGCTTTATGCAATTTGTCGACCTCTTCCTTCATCTTTAAAGCCATTTGTGGGTGGAATCGCCTTAATTTCTGTTTGACAGGGCTAGCTCCTTCCTTTAATGTTAATCTGTGTTCAACTAAAGATGAGTCTAACCCCGGCATATCTTCATAACTCCAGGCGAAAGTGTCCTTATAGTCCTTGAGTACTTGTACCATTGCGTTTTCATCCTCTGTAGAAAGATTTTTACTGACGAGGACAACCTTAGGTTCGTCTTCAGTCCCTAAATTAATTTCTTTGGTGGGCTCTTCTACGGCAGCTGAGGGTTCATCAAATCTCTTCACTCCACTGGCATATGCCTCAGCCGCGTCCTCGTTATCTTCCTCTTCAACAATGGGGTCCTTTTCATGCACTAATTCATATACCCCGTACCCGTCATTGACTAACTCATCGTCCATACAATCTTCTGGCATCTGAATTGGATTTTCTAGAAGCTGAGGGATCAAAGAACAAGAAGAGCATTTATCAGCTAAGTCCTGGAGGTATCTATCTGGAATTCGCCTACCCTTAGGCTTCCTAGACTTCCTAACCTGACTAATCTGACTAAAATTAGACTGCCTAACTTCACTAAACTCACCTAACGAAGATGAAGTAGGATGAAAATCCTGGGATACAAGGGGAGATACAAGAGAATCCTCCCGAGGGGAGGGACAGAGTAAATCTAGAAGAGAAGATTGACCGAAGGACCCGCGCGGTGGGGTGCAATCGGACAAGTAAGATGTTTCCTCAATGAGGATCTGGGAAGAATTTGTTGCCAAATTGGCGTTTTTTTTTGGAAAATGAAAGAATTAAACATAAAGCAGGAATGAATACGAATGGGAGGAAAATCTGATGGAGGAAGTGGCACCAAGGCCAAAGGATTAGGGGGATCATATAGTAATATGTCCCAGATCAGATTATACAACCCCTCTAGATCGAGAGGAGGTTGTGGTATAACGTCCCGAGGGGACAGAGTAATCATGACGGGCGGAGCCCGTGGAATATCTTCAATTATGACCCGCGACCAAGTCGGGGTCAAGAGCAGTGTACGGAATAAGGTATGGAGCATGAAGACATGTGAAGGATATGTCCCCCTCCAGAGCAGATCTGTTGTGTAACCAGCTTCATAGGGGTCATCTGGCTCCCCTTCATCAGTCTCTTCGGACAGCAGTATCCGCTTGTCAAATATGGCACCAGGGCTTTCAATTAGTTCATCAATCTGCGGCGGCCACTTAGGTTCTGCAGGATCCAGAAATAGTCTGTTCAGTGCAATATAGAGGTCCCTCAGATCGAACCACCGGTACCATTCACATTCAGGGTCATGGAATTTCCTCCTTTTCATAGGCCGCAGAGCCTCCAAGGACTGGTACGTAAGCAATTCGGAGCAGTGTCTGGCCAAATCCCTCCCATATATATCATGGAAGTCAAAACAGGAAGTAATGACTACCGTATTGTCATAGCTGAGTATGGGCCCTTTTACAAAGTGCGTACATAGGGTCCATGTTAAGGGATCTCGGCCTTCTTTGAGTGGTGTAGACATTGCCTCCCAGATCTTCGGTCCTTCTTTGATCTCTGCTTTCTGAACTGGATCTTGTTTCAGTTTTATTGGCCTATAGCCCAGACCACTTCCAGGTGCGGCTCGATGATTTCTGACAGGAGTGGTCCTGCCTTGCAACTATGTGCCCAGACCTTTCCCAGGCTCGTAGCCGTTCTTCATCATGATCCTCCATCCTGGGGTACTCATGCACTTCCCCCTTTTGATAGCATCTAACGGATATGGAGAAATAGTAGCGGCTTTCAGAGGATCAGCCACTGGACGGTAGACCTGTAATACCGACAGAAAAGGTTGTCGGCCAGGTAAAACAGCAGATTTGATGTTCAAGGAATGAGCAGCAGCAAGGATCGGCATGCTCGTTACTTTAATTATTCGTCCTTTATAAGGGAATTTGAGGCATTGATGATTCGTAGAAGGAATCGCCTCGAGAGTTTTAATATAAGGACGACCTAAAATGGCATTTATGGACGGGTCGATTTCCAAGATGTGAAATTCGACCTCCGCATGACTTACAAGGCCCAGCTCCACCTTTAAATAGACCATTCCCAGAGGGGAACGGGTAGAATTGTCATATGCTGTTACTGATATGGGGCTGGGCAGCCATTTCTCTTTGGGCACACCGCATAACTCCAGGGTCTTCGGAGGTAGAACATTGATCGAAGCCCCTGTGTCGACCAGGCATGCATCTACGGCCTTCTTACAGATGTTGACCGTGATACTCAGAGCCATGCTTCTGGCTGCCGGCGGTGCTAGTTCCGATGTATGAAATGTTATAGAGGGCTGATCCCCCTGAGGAACTAGTAGTGCTGCAATATTCTCTACCGGCACGTCTTCATTGACCATCACCTTCTGCAGATATTCCATCAAAGCTTCTTGGTGACTTTTGGATCTTTTGATCAGTTCGAGTATAGTGATCCGTGCCGGTGTCCGATCCAGGTGTTTCAACAGGTCATATTGAGTGCCTGGTGCACTCTCTTCATTGTGGGCTTTCTCAGTCGGCTGTGATGGGCCGTCTCTGACTGTGGACTGAGGAAAGACCTTGTTGAAAATCCTTCCACTCCGGAGCGCGTGTTCCTCAACCGTGGAGGATCCGGGTGACACTTTAAGTACCGCAGAGTTGGACGGTGCGGATGGCGTAGGGGGTTGGTATGTAGGTGATGGCGTAGGACTAGATGTAGGTGATGGCGCGGTGCGGATTAAAGGCCTAGAGGGTTGTATGGTGGATGTGTAAGTGGTTGGCGAAGTAGGGAATGGTACGCGTAATAGCGGTCTAGATGGTAAAGGCATATCTGGATAGGTGGTAGTGGTAGTGGGTGAAGTAGGAAATGGTATGCGTAATAACGGCCTAGATGGTAAAATGGGTGCGTTATTAGTTTGCGGGGGGTTATATGATGGAGGCGCAGGAGTGCGGGGCGTAATGGGTCTAAGGAAGGTGGGTAGTGGTAATGGGTTATTGGGCGTAGGTGAGTGATATGTAGGTGTGGGTATAGGGGTAATGGTAACAGGTTGTGGCCTTGGTATGTGGATGGTGTGGCGTGGTGGTCGCTCTGCGGTACTTTGGACGTGACCGGTTGAACAAAGAGAGGAAGAGTCCTCTATTCTCCATTGCTGCCCACGACCAGCCTCAGACTGGCTGTTCGTCAAGATGGGAGCTACCTGGTTTTGGTTCTGGTGCTCCGGGAGTGGATTTTGCACTATGCCCATATTGGGTGGCGCTGCTGCTGGTGCCGGTGGCCTTGCTTACTGCTGCTGCTGCTGCGGTCTCCTTGCCTTCAGGGCTGTTATGTACTTCTTCATTTCCTCCCAGTCAATGCCGCCCTGCTCGTTGAGATCATGAATATAATCTCGGAATTGAAAGCAGGTGTCAATGGTATGCCCAGGTTGCCTGTGGAAGTAGCAATACCTAGACGTATCGGCATTTTGAGGCCAGACGGCCTTCTCTCTCGGCAAAACTAAGGCATTGGCTGCCATTAAAGCACTAAAGATATCCGCCAAGGATTCTGGGAGGGCCGGGTATTCTGCCCTTTTCGGGCCTGGAGGTCTCCTTTGCTGGTTGTAGTCACCAGGAGGAGGGACATTGTGGTACGCCGGCGGTGCACGCGGCTGGTACTGTAGCTGTTGCTGTTGCTGCTGATGTGGCTGCTGATACTGCTGCTGAGGGGGCTGTTGATACTGCTGTTGCGGCTGTTGCTGTAGCTGATTCTGCTGTTGAGGCCGCTGGTACTGCTGTTGGTAATGGGGGTTCTGTTGTTGCCTGTACCCCTGTTGGCTCGGCTGTGGTGGCCTCTGGTACTGCTGATTCCTCACAAACTGAGGCGAGTTATTGTTCATAGTACTGACCTGCTCGTGAGAGAGCGTGCCCTCAGTAGTTGGACCTGAGCTAGGAGAATTTGGCACTGCAGGCTTCCGAGGTGGAGGCCTGCTGGGTCTATGAGGATCAAAGACGCTAGAGAACGTAGCGTCCTTGAAAGCATTCTGGCAGTACCGTGCCCTTTCATAGAGCTCTGCCATGTTCGTCAAGTTGTTCAAGGAGAAGACTAGCTTGAACTGGGGCGTGGCGTTAGAAATTAACATTTTCACTTGTTCAGATTCAGACAAGTGATCTTTCACTTTTTCAGCCAAGCCCCGCCACCTGTCAGCGAAACTGACAAACTCCTCGTCCGGTTTCATCTTTTCTGCAATAAGATCCGTGATAGACAAGGAGGGTGCAACTCTGTCCTGGTATCGTTGGATAAATTTTCGTGAAACGATACCGTAATCCTCTACTTCTGAGGGTTCTAGAGAAAAGAACCATTCGAGGGCTGGTCCCTCTAGGGATCTCCTGAACAAGAAAGCCAACGACCTCTTGTCGTTCTGCCAGAAAGAAGATTCGTACATGAACTCCTTCAGGTGCGTGAAGGGGTTACCAGTACCGTTATACTTTCGATACACTGGCATTTCAGAGGGTGGCAGGTGAAACACTGGCAGGCTCGGTAAATTAATTTCTGGCACAGCTTTAACCCCCATCATTTTCTGAAGATTGTTGAATTGTTCGTCCATGCGCTCCAACTTGGCCAGCAACGTCTGCGTGGTCAATTCTGCCTGGGGAGGAGGAGGAGGAGGAAGTACCTGATAGGCCTGCTGCCTAGAGTACGTTGGACAAGGAGGATAATAAGGATGAGGTCCGGCAGAGCTTCCGCCATACCCGAGGGCATTTTGATAGATGGGCGTCTGCGGTCTAGCCGGTTGCCTGGACGAAGAAAGTTGTGGCCCAGTTGGCCGAGAAGTAAGATGAAGGCCTTCCATGGCCTGATGGATATGAGGAGGAGGAGGAGGAGGTCGTTGAGAAACAACGGGGGGAGCCACAGGGTTCGGCTCAGCAGGCCGCATGGGTGCCTTCCCCTTCAGAATGGACTGGATCGCCTCGAACTGTTGAGGGTCCAGTTGGGAGGCAAGAACTCCCAGAGCATTGACAAGATCCATAGGATCGGAGGGTGAGGGATCATTCTGATTCATGTCCCCTTCAAAGTCAGGATTGGGAATCGCATATTCATGCGGAGGAAGATCATGATATTGATCGTGCGGATTAAAAAGAGGAGTTCGGACATTCCCGTCATGTCGAACTGGAATAGGGACAGAATTACGAGAGGCATCAGCATCTCTCTCGTTCTCATAATTGAAATCTGGATTGCGAGGGGCATTAGCATCTCCCTCGTAGTTGATAATGGCGTCTTGGGCCATACTCAAATCTCTGCCTGATCGCAGCAACATGATATTAGATTCTCTTCTTTTTTTTTTCAAAAATTTAATCAAACAAGTTGTGCAGAGATTAATCAAACAAGTGGATGCTTAACGTGATTTCAGGATTCCTTGTTGAGTTATTTGAATTGGATTAAACTGTAATTTCGCTCAAGGAAGGATCCTAGTTTCAGTTTGATTTCCACCGTTATTCTCTAAGATTTTCTCTCACAACGTTCTCGGAATCTAGCCGGGACTTCAATTGGTACAACCAGCCCGATGATCAAGGAGGAATACCTTGATTTTGGGGACTTATGGAGGTCTCAACGTCAACTTCTCTAGTCTGATCAAGGGACCAACCCAATCAGAGAGAGTTGCTAACGTCGAGTAATGTGTTCCTAAGAAGAGGAGGGTTTTAGCCTCAATGCATATGTCCTGCGACCTGGACGGCCTCTAATGCTTAATAGAATAATGGGTAGCTAGCACTCAACACAGAAATCTGGAAACTGAAAAATAATTAAGAAACTGTCTGAATCGCGTCGTTGATAGTCGACGCTATTCAGAACAGAACTTAATTGTTTCGCAGAGAACAGATGCAAACAGCAGAGAAAGTCTGGAAAATAACTAAAAACTGCCTGAATCGCGTCGATGATGGTCGACGCTATTCAGCACAGAACTTAATTATTTCGCAGAAACAAATGCAAACAGCAGAGAAAGTCTGGAAGCTAAAAGGCGTCCAGGTGTCCTGACGCGTTTCCAAACGGCGTCGCTGTTCCTGGACGCTTTTTAGTTCGCAGAAACAGATTTCCAGAAGGATTTTCTGGGTCGAATCCTCCTTAAACAGGGTAAAATGCAGTAAACAATCAACTCATGCAAAGATTTTTAGTTTCAGATTTTAAACAGGATGATTTACTAACTAAACAACTAAGAAATCACACAATCACACAACATTTTATCACCAAAAACAGCTTTTGAAGTAATCAAAGGGGAGGCAAGATCTTGCCACTGGGGTGTGCACGTGGTGCACGAGGGAAATTACTTAAACTAAACACTCACCAATTGGTGAGGACGTGTCGAAAGACACAAGTGGTGCACCGTGGGTGCCCGGTATGATAATAGCAAGAACAAAAGAAATTAAAAGACGGCGAGACCAAGTCCCACCGTGATCGCCAAAAGAGCTGTAGGTGCTGAAAAATTGCTCGTGTGATTAATGTGAAAAACTATGTTGTTTAGGTAAATTAACCTATTAAAAAAAAATGCAACTAAGGTGCTGTGATCGCCAGAAACTTTTAACTAAAAAGCTTCAAAAGAGTTTGATCGCCTACCTGTTTGAACGCGGAAGAATGAATCCTTGGTCCCCCTCCTTCAGCCGGCTGAAGAAAGAGAGCCCTTTCTTCTTTTGTTCTTGCTGTTGAATGTTGAGGATCGTCCAGTCTCCTGGCTTCGTGCTTAATTTCCCTCTTTTTGATTTCTTGTTGTTGTTGTTGGATGTAGTAGAGACAGAGAAACAGAAAAATAAAGGAGAAACAATGATGAGAATCTAAATGGAAATATCAAAATTAACTATGATTATGAACATGTTTAAACAGCAACTTACTTGTTTTTAATGGCTTTGAAACCCCTTAAGAACAGGTGGGTTTTAGAAATTGATGTGGTGTGTGTTGCATGCAGTGAGTATGAGAGAATTAAACTAATGAATGATGAAATAAAATTCAAATATAAAACTTATGCCCAGTCCAGTTGGTTGAAGCTTTGAAGAGATGAAGATCTTGAAGAAGGATGCCGACTTCTGGAAATAGCGATGGCAGCGCTCCGGCGTTACGACGTGGTTGCTTCGGTCTTCAAATCGCTATAACGCTGTGGCTCAATCTCTTCTTTTTTTTTTTTTTTTTTTTTTTAACTCCTTGAGATGCAAGGTATTTATAGGCATTTTCTGCGTTCGCGATTAACATAGAAAAATCTAGGATTTATCTACCTTAATCGTCAGATAATTACTGATTAATTCATCTTTATCTGTAATTATCTAAAACGCGTCCACCATGGCCGACGCCTTTCAGATTAAATTAAGATAAGGATAAATATCCGGGAAAACTTATCTTTATCTTTATTAGCTAAAAAGCGTCCACCTTGGTAGACGTCTTTTACTCTAATTAAGATAAGGATAAACATCCGGAAGAGAAGTTAAAACAGCTTAGGAAACTTAAAACGCGTCAACTTTCAAAGACGCCTTTTAGCTAATAAATCAATTAATTAAAATTCAAATTTAAACGCTAAAATAGGAATAAACCCTAAATAGCGTCCACATGGGTCGACGCCTTTTAGGATTCTTCATACTTTTTACAGAAATTTGAGTTAAAATCAATTCAATTGATTAACTTAAAACATGTATGTTCGACCCGACACTCAAACTCAAAAATATCAATAAGAATTAATCAATGATTAAATATCAGACCATTATGAGGCATTATTATATGATATGAAATTTACTCAAAATGACGTCAAATTTAGCGTGTCTACACTACCTTATGTGGTTAAAGTTGCTGCCCTTAATGTCTTTTTGAATGCAATACAAAGCAACAAATCAATGCAAGGTATGTTGATGCAATCATGAATGACTTGCTAAAAATTGAAACACGTACCTTTCCCCCGCAATCTTCAACAATTTATGGAAATAACTGTGAAAGGAAACTAACTCATGCTTTCCTAGGATGATGAATGCCTAGCATGGAAAGTTTCTAATCTTGGCAATGAAGATTTTTAAATTTGGATGTTCCTCTTTTTGTTTCTTTTTTTTAGTTAATGGAAACCTATCTAAACTAGAAACTGCAAAAAAGGAAACTAACTAAAGTAAGGAAATTGAAACATAGAAAGTTGGAACACACTGACCATGATTTCGCTTTCCTTTTCTTTTTTTTCTTTTTTTTTCAATTTACCTGCAAAAATAAGAAAAATAAGGTTAGTTAGAGACTAATTACACTAAATCCAAGATAATCAAAATTAAAAAAATCTAACTCCCCGGCAACGGCGCCAAAAATTGATCGTTTCGAATTGTGCGTCGTTAAACACATGAAAAACGTTCAATCTAAATTTATCCGGCTCACTCAAATCAAAATTTGGAAATTTAATAGTGGTGAGTCCGAGTCGATCCACAGGGAGATAGAATTTTAATTTTGAAAACTTTGGACTTTAGTTAATCTAAAAATAAGTGAGATTTAAATTAAACTAATTACTTGATTAAACTAAATCTAAGTTAACTAATATTACCAAAAAATATAATTACACAAACTAAACAAATCCCCTTTTTTTTTACTTTTCTTTTTCAAAGATTAAACACAAACTCATGTAAAAATAGGCATGACGAAAAATTATAATAACAAAGACAACCTACTGTATGATTGGATAAATCATAAAACATCAAGAATCAAATAACCTACTTTAACAACTAATAACTAATTAAAACGACAACTAATCAATAATTATTCTTAATTAAACAAACTACTATTATTCTAATGAAACAACAAAAAAGAAAACAAAACAATGAGATTTCCGGCTGGTGGAAGGAGGAAGCTTGGTGATGCGTTTGCTGCTGCTGGGTGCTGGCTGGCACGTGGAGGAGGTGCAGAGATGCTGCTGGACGTGCGTGGCTGCAGGAGAAAGAAGCTTGCAGTTGCTGCTGGAAGGAGATTGAGAACCTTCCTGGGAAGCTGCTACTTCGTTGGAGGAAAGTTGCAGAGATGCTGGGTATGTGCTGGCTACACTGCAGCTTCTTGTACGGACGTGGCTGGCGGTGCACCGGTCGTGGGAGCTCGGGCTGACGTGTGGAGAAGCTGGAGGAGGTTGTCAGCAACGTGGAGAAGCTTGCAAAGCAACAGCTGCATGCACGGACGTGGCTGGACTGCAGCGTTGGGCTTCAGCTGGAGGTGGCTCGCCGGCATGTGCATGCATGCCTGCAGGTCGTGGAGTTGCAGGGAGATGCTGCACGTTGGTTGAAGAGGCTTCGCTGCAGCTGGAGGAAGAAGCTTCTTGTTGGCTGCTGGTTGCAGCAGGTCGTGGAAGAAGGCTGCTGGTCGTGGAAGCGGGCTGCTGCAGATGCTGGCTTCACCACGTGGACGAGTTGCAGAAGCTGGCTTCACCACGTGGACGAGCTGCTGCTGCTACAGATGCTGGACGACGCTGGTGTGCGTGGAGAAGCCGGGTGGAGAAGCAGCTTGCAGGTGCATGCATGCATGGAGGAAGCACAGCTTTGCAGGTTGGCGGCTTTGCTGCTGTACGTGGCTGATGCTCACTGCTGTATGCGTGGAGAAGGTGGAGTTGCTGCCGGAGCCTGTTGCTGTTGGTGCCGCTGCAAGTAGGAGGAGGCTGCTGGGTGGTCGGTTGCCGTGTGGTTGGTGCATGGAGGGGAGGAAGACGGAGAGAGGGAATCTGCTGGAAAGAGAGCTAAGAAGAGAGGTGTGTGGGAAACCGAGAGAGGGACGGAGGGCTGCGGGAAGGAAAACTGAGAGAGGAATAACCGGAGAGAGGGAGAGATAGAAGGGAAAACCAGAGAGAGCGTGGGGGAGAGAACGAGAGGCTGCGGAGAGAAAAGCTACGGAGGAGGAAAACGGGAAATAGAGAGGGCTAGGAATTCTGAAAAACAAAAAACGTGGGAGAGCTCTCGGTGAGAGGAATTTGTGGGAATTTATAGAGAGGAGGAGGAGGAGAGGTGCTGGGTTTGAGTTGGAAAAGGAGGAGGATATGTGGGAGACTTGGAGAAGGGACAGGATTTGGAAGAGGAAATTGGAAAAGAAATAGGATTCGACTTTCTAAAACGAGAAGAGAGAGAGAGTTTTTTAAAATAAAGGAAGGGATGTGTTTAGGAAATCGGAGAGACGGAGGGAAATAGTGGGTTTTGGGAAACTTCAGTGAAAGAAGGAGTCAATTTGTATTTTTACCCCTGTTTTAGTTGAAATCCGCACACCGGACCACTCCCAAATTTCCGGAAACTCCTCCAGCTGCAATGTATCCTCGGCATGTCCTGTTCACATCAAATAAATCTAATTTAGCGCATTATCATAAAAATATCATCATATTTATTCATTTCGTCTCGGTTTTGTCGTAAAACCGCAAATGCGCTACACTCCTTTGATCACATGAAATGACGATGTTTTTAAGTCAGAATTTGATGAAATTGGTACCGTTGGACTTGTTACACAATTATCTATCATTTCATGCTATTTTGCAGATAAAAACATGAGTATGATGCATATGGTTGCCCTTAAATGATCAATTTAACACTTTATCAACAACCTTAGGTTCGTCTTCAGTCCCTAAATTGATTTCTTTGGTGGGCTCTTCTACGGCAACTGAAGGTTCATCGAATCTCTTCACTCCACTGGCATATGCCTTAGCTGCGTCCTCGTCATCTTCTTCATCTTTAACAATGGGGTCTTTTTCATGTATCAACTCATACACCCTATATCCATCGTTGACTAACTCATCATCCATGCAGTCTTCTGGCATCTGAATGGGATTTTCCAATAACTGAGGGATCATTGAGCAAGAAAGGCATCTGTTAGCTAAGTCCTAGAGGTATCTATCTGGAATCTACCTACTGTTAGACTTTCTAGACTTCCTAACCTGATTAACTTGCCTAGAACTAGACTCCCTAACTTTACTAGACTCCCTATTCTGACCTAATGAAGATGAAGCAGAATGAAAATCATGAGATACAGATGGAAGTACAGGAGAATCCTCCCGAGGGGAGGGGCAGAGTAGATTTAGAAGAGAATCTTGACCGAAAGACCCGCGCGATGGGGTATAATCGGACAAATAAGAGGTTTCCTCAATGAGGATCTGGGAAGAATTTGTTGCCAAATTGGCGTTTTTTTTTGGGCAATAGAGGAGTTAAGCATAAAACAAGAATGAATATAAATAGAAGGAGAATTAGATGGAGGAAGTGGCACCAAGGCCAAGGGATTAAGGGGTTCATACAGCAGTATGTCCAGGATTAAATCATACATCCTCTCTGGATCGAGAGGAGGTGGTGGAATGAGGTCCCGAGGGGACAGAGTAATCATAACGGGCGGGGCCCGTGGAATGTCTTCAATAATGACCCACGACCAAGTCGGGGTCAGGAGCAAAGTGCGAAATAAGGTGTGAAGCATGAAAACATGAAAATGATAAGTCCCCCTCCAAAGCAGATCCGTGGTGTAGCCAGCTTCATAGGGGTCATCTGGCTCCCCTTCATCAGTCTCTTCTGACAGCAGTATCCTTTTGTCGAAAATAGCACCGGGACTTTCGATTAGCTCATCGATTTGTGGCGGCCACTTGGGTTCTGCAGGATCTAGAAACAGTCTGTTCAGTGCGATGTAGAGGTCTCTTAGATCGAACCACCTGTACCATTCACATTCGGGATCTTGGAATTTTCTCCTCTTCATAGGCCGCAGAGCCTCCAAGGATTGGTACGTGAGCAGTTCTGAGCAGCGTCTAGCCAAGTCTTTCCTATATATATCGTGGAGGTCAAAACATGAAGTAATGACCACCGTGTTGTCATGGCTTATGACGGGCCCCTTTACAAAATGAGTGTATAGGGTCCATGTTAGGGGATCCCGACCTTCCTTGGGCGGTGTAGACATTGTCTCCCAGACTTTCTGGCTGCCTTCATTATCTGCTTGCTGAACAATGTCCTGCTTCATTTTTCTCGGCTTATAGCCCAGGCCGCTTCCAGGTGCTCCTCTGTGGTCCTTGACGGGAGTGGTCCTGCCTTGCAACTGTGTGCCCAGGCCTCTTCCAGGTTGATAACCGTTCTTCATCATTATCCTCCGTCCTGGGGTACTCATACACTTCCCCCTCTTTATGGCATTTAACGGATAAAGAGAAATAGTGGCAATTTTCAAAGGATCAGCCACTGGATGGTAAACCTGTAATACCGACAGAAAAGGTTGTCGGCCAGGTGAAGAAGTGGTTTTGACATTCAAAGTATGAGCAGCAGCAAGGATCGGCATGCTCGTAACCTTAATGATTCGTCCTTTGAAGGGGAATTTGAGGCATTGATGATTCGTGGAGGGAATCGCCTCAAGAGTTTTTATGTAAGGACGGCCCAAAATGGCGTTTAAATAAGGGTCGATTTTCAGGATGTGAAATTCGACCTCTGCATGACTTATAGGGCCTAGCTCCAATTTCAAAGGGGAACGGGTGGAATTATCATATGCCGTCACGGAGATGGGGCTAGGCAACCATTTTTTCTTGGGCACACCACACAGTTCCAAGGTCTTAGGAGGTAGAACATTGATCGAAGCCCCGGTATCAACCAGGCATGCATCCACGGCCTTCTTGTAGATATTGACCGTAATGCTCAGAGCCATGCTTCTAGCTGCCGGCGGTGCTAGTTCCGATGTATGAAATGAAATAGAGGGCTGATCCCCCTGAGGAACTAATAGTGTTGCAATCTTTTCCACCGGCACGTCCTCGTTGACCATCACCTTCTGTAGATATTCCATCAGAGCTTCTTGGTGAGTCTTCGATCTTTTAATCAGTTCAAGTACGGAAATTCGTGCCGGTGTCCGGTCCAGGTGTTTCAACAAATCATATTGAGTGCCTGGTGCACTCTCTTCATTGTGTGCTTCCTCTGTCGGCTGTGATGGGCCGTCTCTAACCGTTGACTTAGGAAAGACTTGTTGAAGATCCTCCCACTCCGGAGCGCATGTTCCTCAGCTGTGGAAGGTCCAGGTGATACTTTGAGTACCGCAGGGTTGGATGGTGTGGATGGTGCGGGGTGTTGGTATATAGGTGATGGCATGGGGTTAGTCGGTGGTGGCGTAGTGCGGATTAAAGGCCTAGATGGTTGGATAGTGGACGAAGTGGGGAACGGCATGCGTAATAGCGGTTTAGAAGGTTGGATGGTATCTGGGTAAGCGATAGTGGTAGCGGATGAAGTAGGGAATGGTATGCGGAGTAGGGGTCTGGATGGTAGGAGGGGTACACAGTTGGTTTGCGGGGGGTTATTTAGTGGAGGTGTAGTGGTGTAATGACCCAGACTTTCGGATCCGGTTTTCGGGTCGGACCCTGTTGTTCTAACCCTTGTGGGGGGGCTGGAATTCTGAGTTGAATCGCGTCAGGACCTGGCGACGCGTTTTAAACGGCGTCTACCTTGGCAGACGCGTTTCAGGTTCTGCCACGTGGGTGTCGCGGGGGGTTGGCCTGGGGCCGCGTGTGTACGGCCCTGTCAAGTCGTCTGAACGGCGTCCATGTGGGTCGACGCCTTTCAGACTGCGACTCTGGGTGTGTCAGTGTACGGCCCTGACAAGTTGTCTGAATGGCGTCTGTGTTGGACGACGCGTTTCAGAATCTTGTCAGAGCGGCTGTCATGTCACCTGATAGGCGTCCGTAGAGGTCGACACGTTTTAGCCAGTTTCTGGTTAACCCCGAGAGCCCTCCTTCCTTCCCTCATTTTTCCCCTACTCTCTTCCTCCTCCTCCTCCGGCGACCGGCGGCAACCACCCCTTCCTCCCTCTTTTCCTCCCACCATTTCGCCTCTCCCTCCACTTCATTCCCTACCTAGTTCTTGCCTCTACCACCTCCACTTCCACTGCGGTCTTCTGCTCTCCGGACGGCGGCCGACGTCACGGTGGGGCTAGGACGACCACGGCGGTACCGGCGGCGGCGTGGGGCGAGACGGATAGGCGGCTTGGAGCCCGGAGACGTTCGAGTATCCGGTAGGGTGACGCTCCCCACGGCATTGTGTTTAAAACCATGTTTTCCCCGTTGATGCTTGTTGTGGATCTTTTGGTTCTGGGGGTAGAATGAGCATGTTTAGGAGTTCTTTTGATGATATGGGGGATTTACTACGAATGAGATTTCCTATGGATGGTGTGCCTCTCTTTCTCCTTCGTTTTGGGGTTATTTGGGGTTGAAAAGGGGGCCCTCGGGTTTAGGGCATCCCTGGTTCCTTGGGCTGAAAGACGTCGTGCATGGACGACGCCTTTTTGAAGAGCGTCGAGCCATCACGACGCCTTTTAGACAGGAATCGGTTGACAGGCACTTGGCCTGGTCGGGGGGTTCTGTGGCTAAAAGGCGTCATGGGTAATAGACGCATTTTTAAATGGCGTCAGGAGTCCATGACGCGTTTTTAACCACAGAAACCCTTAACCCTAACTCTGGGAATTCCGGATTTTCGTGTTGAATAACGTCTGGGTACGTCGACGCCTTTTAAACGGCGACTACTGGTGTCGACGCGTTTCAAGGCCAGAAACCCGAAGATTGATTTATGTAAACTTGTACATGGAACTTGAATGGCGTCGGCCTCGGTCGACGCGATTCAAGACAGAAGCTCACTAATGCATGCCAGTAAAACGTGTTCATACTGCTAGATAGATGATTAGCACATGTTTCAGTGCACCCGATAGAGATGGATTCCTCATGATCAGATGGTTCTATGTGTATTATGCGATCGCGGGCTTTTCACGTGACCGGATCGCACTATGTTGGGTTTTCAGTTACTGTGGACCTGGAGTGACATTGTAGCACTTTATCACCCTGTGCTGGTGGGGGCGTGAGCACAGCGCCGGTGGGGGCGTGGGCGGGGTGGCGCCTAGTGAGAGAGGGTCACCTGGTGAACCCCGGGGTCAGCTAGTACCGATGTGGGCGTGGTACATTCGGAGAGTCACTCGTGCTGAGGGAAGGAGTAGCCACCTGGGCCTGTAGGGCCGGAGTAGCTAGTGTGCTATCCGAGGGGCTGCTGCTTGGTCTCAGCGGGTCGAGGGTTTTCCCACCGTGGTTTGTACGGTCGGCGAGTTCTATCGAAACGACAGTTGTGGGTTTCCTGACGGTTAGCTTAGAATGTGCATGATTATTATATCTCGACTGCAAGTGTTCTCACGTAGAGAATTAGATATTGTACCTGCCACTACACTCGTTACTTACTGTTAGCTGCACCTTATACTTGTGGGTGTGTGTGTGGGCAGTGGGGATCGAAGGATCCCTACTGAGTCTTGTTCTTGAGACTCACCCCTGCGGTTTTCAGGTGAGGGCTCCCAGCAGACTTAGAGCGGCGTGTGCGGCTGGGTGTTGTGCGTCTTCGGAGGTTGTTCCGGGGTATGCCCCGACGTAGTTGTTATTTATTTTCTGGCCTGTATGTTTAATTATTTCCTTTCAGCTGGAGTATGTAATTATTTGCTGTAATCGAGTCGCATTGTAATAATTTTAATTTCCTGCACTTTCTCTTCAATTCAATGCGATGTGAATGTTTAGCTTAGTTTATTATTTATTTCCCAGACTTACTAGATCCTGGTTTAGTTCCAAATTAATGATTCGGTACCCATTTAGTAACCGGATCCCCGGTTATAGGGTGGCGGGTTGTTACAATTGGTATCAGAGCATACGGTCTGGCAAATAAATGAATAACTAGGTTAAATGTTGTAAGTTCGGCAAATAAATACATTATCCCGTACAGGCACTGCGGTAGTATAGGTTTTAGGACTCTAATTAGAACTTTTGATTTTGTAATTGTAGGCGAGTAGATGGCTCCTAGAAGGAGGATGCCAGTTATCCGAGAGCAGGGAGATGTCCCTAGTGGGTCCGAGGCAGGGAGGCCGAGTGTTGAGCAGTTCATGGAGGCCATGATGGATACTATGGCTAGGTACCAGACGCGAGATCCTAGCGAGGGCTCTAGTACTCGGAGTGGTTCCACAGCTATACTGGAGAGGTTCTTGAAGTTGAGGCCACCTCACTTCACCGGTCGTCCCGACCCTGACGAGGCCATTCATTGGCTTAGAGAGATTGAGAAGATTTTTGATACCATGGACTGTGCGGCAGTAGAGAGGACCCCGCTGGCTACCTTCATGCTGAAGGATAGCGCCTATGACTGGTGGACTACACTGAAGAGTTTGTCCTTTGGGGACAGGAGTCTGAGGGAGATATCTTGGGAGACCTTTGTTAAGGAATTCAACACACAATATTTCCCTAGACATGTCCAGCGAGCCAAGGAGAGGGAGTTCATGGATCTGACGCAGGGAAGCATGACGGTGCTTGAGTACGAGGCGGAGTTTGTTTCACTGGGACGGTTCGTGCCTTTTATATCTCAGGATGAGGGACGTCGCACGGAGAGGTTTGTGGATGGGCTTAGGCTCAGTTTGAGGAACTTCGTGGCGTCCCATTGTTGCACAGACTTGGCGTCAGCAGTTAGGCGTGCGGCAGCTGTAGAGGCTCAGCAGATCCAGTCAGCCCGGGAGAGAGGGCAGACTGTCCAGGGGCCATCTCGGGGCAGGGGTAAAGCAGCGGCACCAGCTCCTTCAGTCGGATTGGGATCGTCTTCTCTCGGCTCCCGATTCAGGAGATTCTTCAGGGGTGGTGGCAGCAGTAGCGGCAGCAGCGGCAGCAGTCGGCCCAGACAGGGGCAGCAGAGTCAGACTGTATCCAGCGCACAGCAGGAGCCAGCTCAGAGGCTCCCGGCAGTTTGTCAGCAGTGTGGTAGTGCCCATGGCGGGACTCAGTGTCCCACTCTTCCCAGGAGATGTTTTACTTGCGGCCAGCAGGGCCATTTGGCGAGGCAGTGCCCGCTGGGGTATGGTCAGGGACATGGTTCAGGAGAGCAGAAGAAGCCGAGGACCCAGGGGAGAGTATTAGCTATCACCAGGAGGGAGGCTCGCGCGTCCAACTTGGTGGAAGGTACACTTTCTGTCCTTGGGAACTCTGCACACGTATTGATTGATTCGGGTGCTTCGCATTCTTTCATTTCTGAGCAGTTCTTAGATATCCTTTCTGCACCCGTTGATGAATTATCTGATGGTCTGATGGTGGAGGTTCCTTCTGGGGACTATATGATATCTTATAACTGCTTGAGGAATGTCCCCTTGACCATTGAGGGTCATGTGCTACCTGCCCAGTTGGTGGTGCTCGCCATTCGAGACTTTGATGTCATCCTGGGCATGGATTGGTTGGAAGCCTTTTATGCAGAGGTGGACTGCCACAGGAAGAGGGTGCGATTCTCCATTCCGGGCATCCCGACCTTCTTCTTCCAAGGTATTAGGCTTTCTCCCCGAGGTATTCTTATTTCTGCCTTTAAGGCACGGAGGCTACTTGATGGTGGCTGTGAGGCTTTTCTTGCCTCTATTGTTGTCTCTGATGTCCGGGATAGTCCCAGTCCTTGGGAAGTGCCTATTGTGTGTGAGTTCGTCGATGTTTTTCCTGAGGAGCTGCCTGGCCTTCCTCCACAGCGTGAGGTTGAGTTCACTATTGAGCTTGCACCAGGTACGGCACCCTTGTCTAAGGCCCCGTACCGGATGGCGCCAGCCGAACTCGCTGAGTTGAAGGCACAGTTGCATGAGCTGTTGGATAAGGGTTTTATTCGTCCTAGTACATCTCCATGGGGTGCTCCAGTTCTATTTGTCAGAAAGAAGGATGGTTCCTTGAGATTGTGCATTGACTATAGGCAGCTGAACCAGGTAACGATTAAGAATAAGTACCCGCTCCCTAGAATCGATGACTTGATGGATCAGCTACAGACCGCGAGAGTGTTTTCCAAGATTGATCTGAGATCTGGATACTATCAGATGAGGATCAGAGATGTAGATGTTAGTAAGACGGCATTCAGGACTCGGTATGGGCACTATGAGTTTCTGGTTATGCCCTTTGGCTTAACCAATGCCCCGGCAGCTTTTATGGATCTGATGAACCGAGTCTTCAGGACCTACTTGGACCAGTTTGTGGTTGTGTTTGTTGATGATATTCTAATTTATTCTTCTTCTGAGGAAGAGCACGCTGCTCACCTTCGGGCAGTGTTGCAGGTTCTGAGAGAGCACCAACTTTATGCCAAGTTCAGCAAATGTGAATTTTGGCTGAACGAGGTACACTTTCTGGGGCACGTTATTTCTGGTGAAGGTATCGCAGTAGACCCAGCGAAGATAGAGGCAGTGGTGGACTGGAACAGGCCGACTTCAGTGACTGAGATCAGGAGCTTTCTGGGGCTTGCTGGGTATTACCGACGGTTTGTTCAGGGATTTTCTTCGATAGCGGCCCCCTTGTCGAGACTGACTCGAAAGGGAGTTCGTTTCGTGTGGACTGAGGATTGTGAGCAGAGTTTTATCGAGCTAAAAACTCGTCTCACGTCAGCCCCAGTGCTGGTGCTTCCATCTGGGTCAGGCGGATTTGTGGTTTACTCGGATGCGTCCCGTCGAGGATTGGGAGCAGTCCTTATGCAGCATGGCAGGGTAGTTGCTTATGCTTCTCGACAGCTGAAGAGGCATGAAGAAAACTACCCTACTCATGATTTGGAGCTTGCAGCTGTGGTGTTTGCACTGAAGATCTGGAGGCATTACTTGTATGGGGAGAAATTTCAGGTTTTTACAGATCACAAGAGTTTGAAATATGTGTTCACACAGAGAGACCTGAACCTGAGGCAGCGAAGGTGGATGGAGTTTATTAAGGATTATGACTTTGACCTTTCTTATCATTCGGGCAAGGCGAATGTGGTGGCAGACGCTTTGAGTCGGAAGACGGTCATGTCATACCTTATGGTTCGGGAGTGGAAATTATTTGAGCAGGTAGTGGAATCCTCCTTTAGGGTTCCACGTGAAGAAGATAGAGCAGTACTTGTCAGCTTGACTGTGAGACCGGCTGTGTACCATGCTGTGATTGAGGCTCAGAGGGCAGACGCAGAGTTACGCCAGATTCTCCAGAGGTCTGAGGTTGAGTTGTGGGATGATGGTACCGTCAGATTCAGAGGCAGACTCTATGTTCCGACTGAGGAAGATGTGCGCAGATGTGTTCTTGATGAGGCGCACCGATCGAGGTATGCAGTGCATCCCGGGGCAACAAAGATGTATCACTGTTTGAAGAAGCACTTCTGGTGGCCTGGTATGAAGAGAGATGTGGCTGAGTACGTAGTTAGATGTTTGACTTGTCAGCAGGTCAAGGCCGAGCATCAGAGACCTGGAGGGTTGCTGCAACCTTTGCCGATTCCTGAGTGGAAATGGGAACATGTGACGATGGACTTTGTGATGGGATTGCCCGCGTCCCCTAGCAGAAGAGACGCCATCTGGGTCATCGTTGATCGGCTGACCAAGTCGGCTCACTTCCTAGCCATTAGGAAGGACTGGTCGGTCGGCAAACTGGCAAAATTATTTGTAGACCGGATCATCTCTCTGCACGGGGTACCCTTGTCCATTGTCTCGGATCGAGATCCAAGGTTTACTTCCAGATTCTGGAAGAGCTTTCAGCAGGCATTGGGCACTCAGTTGGCTTTCAGCTCCGCCTACCATCCCGAGACTGACGGACAGTCGGAGAGGACTATTCGGACCTTGGAGGATATGCTCAGAGCTTGTTGTCTAGATTGGGGAGGTTCTTGGGAGCAGCATCTGTCCACTGTGGAATTTGCCTACAACAACAGCTACCATTCTAGCATCGACATGGCGCCTTATGAGGCTTTGTATGGGCGGCCGTGTCGATCACCGGTATGTTGGTCTGAGATAGGTGAGAGGCAGATTGCAGGACCTGAGTTGGTACAGCAGTGTGCTGAGGTCGCCAGGACAGTTCAGCAGAGGTTGACCGCAGCTCTGTGTAGACAGAAGAGTTATGCCGACATCCGGCGGAGACCACTTGAGTTTGAGATTGGGGACCACGTGTTTCTCCGAGTCTCACCCTCCAAGGGTGTGATGAGATTCGGGAAGCGAGGCAAGCTGAGCCCGCGTTATATTGGACCTTTTCCCATTCTTGCTCGAATCGGGGAAACCGCGTATCAGTTGGCCTTGCCGCCCAATCTGGCAGGAGTGCACGATGTGTTCCATGTGTCCTTGTTGAGGAAGTATGTTCAGGATCCGTCTCATGTGTTGGACTTTTCAGAGTTGGAGGTCGCTGAGGACCTATCATTTCCAGAATACCCGGTTCGTATTGAGGATCGCAGAGAGCAGGTTTTGCGGAACAAGGTTGTACCGTTGGTCAAAGTGATTTGGCAGTACCGCTCCGGAGGTGAGGCAACCTGGGAGCGAGAGGACGAGATGCGGGAGCAGTTCCCTTACCTCTTCTCGTGAGTTTTATTGTAAACTTGTATCCCTGTCTTAACCTTGTTAACACTTATCAGTCAATTTCGTGGGCGAAATTCTTTTAAGGGGGGGAGATTGTAATGACCCAGACTTTCGGATCCGGTTATCGGGTCGGACCCTGTTGTTCTAACCCTTGTGGGGGGGCTGGAATTCTGAGTTGAATCGCGTCAGGACCTGGCGACGCGTTTTAAACGGCGTCTACCTTGGCAGACGCGTTTCAGGTTCTGCCACGTGGGTGTCGCGGGGGGTTGGCCTGGGGCCGCGTGTGTACGGCCCTGTCAGGTCGTCTGAACGGCGTCCATGTGGGTCGACGCCTTTCAGACTGCGACTCTGGGTGTGTCAGTGTACGGCCCTGACAAGTTGTCTGAATGGCGTCTGTGTTGGACGACGCGTTTCAGAATCTTGTCAGAGCGGCTGTCATGTCACCTGATAGGCGTCCGTAGAGGTCGACGCGTTTTAGCCAGTTTCTGGTTAACCCCGAGAGCCCTCCTTCCTTCCCTCATTTTTCCCCTACTCTCTTCCTCCTCCTCCTCCGGCGACCGGCGGCAACCACCCCTTCCTCCCTCTTTTCCTCCCACCATTTCGCCTCTCCCTCCACTTCATTCCCTACCTAGTTCTTGCCTCTACCACCTCCACTTCCACTGCGGTGTTCTGCTCTCCGGACGGCGGCCGACGTCACGGTGGGGCTAGGACGACCACGGCGGTACCGGCGGCGGCGTGGGGCGAGACGGATAGGCGGCTTGGAGCTCGGAGACGTTCGAGTATCCGGTAGGGTGACGCTCCCCACGGCATTGTGTTTAAAACCATGTTTTCCCCGTTGATGCTTGTTGTGGATCTTTTGGTTCTGGGGGTAGAATGAGCATGTTTAGGAGTTCTTTTGATGATATGGGGGATTTACTACGAATGAGATTTCCTATGGATGGTGTGCCTCTCTTTCTCCTTCGTTTTGGGGTTATTTGGGGTTGAAAAGGGGGCCCTCGGGTTTAGGGCATCCCTGGTTCCTTGGGCTAAAAGACGTCGTGCATGGACGACGCCTTTTTGAAGAGCGTCGAGCCATTACGACGCCTTTTAGACAGGAATCGGTTGACAGGCACTTGGCCTGGTCGGGGGGTTCTGTGGCTAAAAGGCGTCATGGGTAATAGACGCATTTTTAAATGGCGTCAGGAGTCCATGACGCGTTTTTAACCACAGAAACCCTTAACCCTAACTCTGGGAATTCCGGATTTTCGTGTTGAATGACGTCTGGGTACGTCGACGCCTTTTAAACGGCGACTACTGGTGTCGACGCGTTTCAAGGCCAGAAACCCGAAGATTGATTTATGTAAACCTGTACATGGAACTTGAATGGCGTCGGCCTCGATCGACGCGATTCAAGACAGAAGCTCACTAATGCATGCCAGTAAAACGTGTTCATACTGCTAGATAGATGATTAGCACATGTTTCAGTGCACCCGATAGAGATTGATTCCTCATGATCAGATGGTTCTATGTGTATTATGCGATCGCGGGCTTTTCACGTGACCGGATCGCACTGTGTTGGGTTTTCAGTTACTGTGGACCTGGAGTGACATTGTAGCACTTTATCACCCTGTGCTGGTGGGGGCGTGAGCACAGCGCCGGTGGGGGCGTGGGCGGGGTGACGCCTAGTGAGAGAGGGTCACCTGGTGAACCCCGGGGTCAGCTAGTACCGGTGTGGGCGTGGTACATTCGGAGAGTCACTCGTGCTGAGGGAAGGAGTAGCCACCTGGGCCTGTAGGGCCGGAGTAGCTAGTGTGCTATCCGAGGGGCTGCTGCTTGGTCTCAGCGGGTCGAGGGTTTTCCCACCGTGGTTTGTACGGTCGGCGAGTTCTATCGAAACGACAGTTGTGGGTTTCCTGACGGTTAGCTTAGAATGTGCATGATTATTATATCTCGACTGCAAGTGTTCTCACGTAGAGAATTAGATATTGTACCTGCCACTACACTCGTTACTTACTGTTAGCTGCACCTTATACTTGTGGGTGTGTGTGTGGGCAGTGGGGATCGAAGGATCCCTACTGAGTCTTGTTCTTGAGACTCACCCCTGCGGTTTTCAGGTGAGGGCTCCCAGCAGACTTAGAGCGGCGTGTGCGGCTGGGTGTTGTGCGTCTTCGGCGGTTGTTCCGGGGTATGCCCCGACGTAGTTGTTATTTATTTTCTGGCCTGTATGTTTAATTATTTCCTTTCAGCTGGAGTATGTAATTATTTGCTGTAATCGAGTCGCATTGTAATAATTTTAATTTCCTGCACTTTCTCTTCAATTCAATGCGATGTGAATGTTTAGCTTAGTTTATTATTTATTTCCCAGACTTACTAGATCCTGGTTTAGTTCCAAATTAATGATTCGGTACCCATTTAGTAACCGGATCCCCGGTTATAGGGTGGCGGGTCGTTACAAGTGGCGTGGGGTGTAATGGGTTTGAGGAAAGCGGGTGGTGGTAATGGGTTAGTAGGTGTGGGTGAATGATATGCGGGTGTTGGTATAGGGGTAATGGTAATGGGTTGTGGTCTGGGTATATGGATGGTGCGGCGTGGTGGTTTTTCTGCGGTACTCGGAATGTGACCCGTTGAATAGATAGAGGAAGAGTCCTCTATCCTCCACTGTTGCCCACGGTTAGCCTCAGACCGGCTATTTGTCAGAATGGGGGCAACTTGGTTCTGATTTTGATGCTCCGGAAGCGGGTTCTGCACTATGCCCATGTTCGGTGGTGGTGCTGCTTGTGTTGGTGCTCTTACTTGCTGCTGCTGCTGTGGTGGTCTTCTTGCTTTTAAGGCTGATATGTATTTTTTCATCCCTTCCCAGTCTATGCCGCCCTGCTCGTTGAGATCATGAATGTAATCTCTAAATTGGAAGCAGGTGTCAATAGTGTGTCCAGGTTGCCTATGGAAATAACAATACCTAGACGTGTCGGCATTCTGGGGCCAAATCGCCTTTTCTCTTGCCAGGACTAAGGTATTAGCTGCCATTAGAGCACTAAAAATGTTCGCCAAGGACTATGGGAGGACCGAGTATTCTGCCCTCTTCGAGCCTGGAGGTCTTCTCTACTGATTGTAGTCAGTAGGAGGAGGGACATTATGATATGCCGGCGGTGAGCGCGGCTGATACTGCTGCTATTGCTGATACTGCTGTTGTTGTGGTGGCTGGTACTGCAATTGCCGTTGCGGCGGCTGCTGTGGCTGTTGCTGTTACTGTTACTGGTTCGGCTGTTGAGGCCGTTGATATTAGGGTTGCTGATACTAAGGGTTCGGCTGTTGCCTGTACCCCTGCTGGTTCGGCTGCGGTGGCCTCTGGTACTGTTGTTGACTCCTCACGAACTGGGGCGAATTGTTGTTCATACTGCTGACTTGCTCATGAGAGAACGTGCCCTCAGTAGTTGGACATGTGCTGGGAGAATTTGGCACTGCAGGCTTCCGAGATGGAGGCCTGCTAGGTCTGTGAGGATCAAAGACGCTGGAGAACGTAGCATCCTTGAAAGCATTCTGACAGTACCGTGCTCTTTCATAGAGCTCTGCCATGCTGGTCAGATTGTTTAGGGAGAGGACTAGTTTGAACTGGGGCGTAGCATTGGAAATCAACATCTTCACTTGCTCTGACTCGGACAAGTGATCTTTTACTTTCTCGGCCAAGCCTCGCCATCTGTTGGCAAAACTGACGAACTCCTCATCGGGTTTCATCTTCTCTGCTATTAGGGCAGTGATGGATAAGGAGGGAGCGACTCTGTCCTAGTATCGTTGAATGAATTTTCGGGAAACGATACCATAGTCCTCTACTTCAGAGGGTTCCAAGGAAAAGAACCACTCGAGGGCTGGTCCCTCTAAAGATCTCCTGAACAAAAAGGCCAACGACCTCTTGTCGTTTTGCCAAAAGGATGACTCGTACATGAACTCCTTCAAGTGGGTGAAGGGGTTACCAGTACCGTTGTACTTTCGGTACACTGGCATCTCAGAGGGTGGCAGGTGAAATACTGGCAGGCTTGGTAAGTTGATCTCTGGTGCAGCTTTGACCTCCATCATCTTCTAAAGGTTGTTGAATTGTTCATCCATGCGCTCCATCTTCGCCAGCAACGCTTGCGTTGTTGGATCAGCCTGGGGAGGGGGAGGAGGTGGAGGTACTTGATAGGCCTGTTGCCTAGAGTACGTCGGACAAGGAGGACAATAAAGAGGAGGTCCGATAGAGCTCCCACCATGCCTGAGGGCATTTTGGTATGCGGGCGTCAGTGGTCTGGCCGGTTGCCTAGAAGAGGAAAGTTGCGGCCCAGCTGGCCGAGAAGTGACATGGAGGCCTTCCATGGCCTGATGAATGTAGGGAGGATGATGAGGAGGTTGTTGAGGGATGGCAGGGGGAGCCGCAGGGTTCGGCTCGGCAGACTGCATGGGCGTCTTCCCCTTTAGAATGGACTGGATCGCCTCGAACTGCTGAGGGTCCAGACGGGAGGCGAGAACTCCCAAAGCATTTACAAGATCCGAGGGATCAAAAGATGAGGGATCATCAGGATTCATGTCCCCCTCAAAGGTAGGATTAGGGACCGCATGCACATACGGGGGAGGATCAAGATATTGATCATGAGGATGATAGAGAGGGGTTCGGACATTCCCCTCATGTCGAACGGGAACAGGAATAGAATTACGGGAGACATCAGCATCTCTCCCGCTCTCAAAATTATAATCGGAATCGCAAGGGGCATTAGCATCTCCCTCGTAGTTGATCATGGCGTCTGGAGCCACGCTCAAGTCACTGCCTGATCGGAGCAGCATGATATTAGATTTTTCTTCAAAGATTAGCAAACAAGTTGTACAGAGATTAAACAAACAAGTGGATGTTTAACGTGATTTTAGGATTCCTTGTTGGGTTATTTGGATTTAATTAAATCACAAATTCGCTCAAGAGATAGGATCCTAGTTTCAGTTCAATGTCCACCGTTATATTCTATGGCTTTCTCTCACAACGTTTATGGAAATCTAACCGGGACTTCAACTGGTACAACCAGCCCGATGATCAAAGAGGAATACCTTGATTTTGGGGACCTACGGAGGTCTTTAACGCCAGCTACTCTAGTCTGATCGAGGGACTGACCCAATCAGAGAGAGTTGATGACGTCAAGAAGAGTGTTCCTAAGAAGAGGAGGCTGTTAGCCTCAATGCGTATGACATGTAGCCTGGATGGCCTCTAATGCTTAATACATAATGGGTAATTAGAACACAGATCACAAAAATATGAGAACTGAAGAAGAAATAAGAAACTGCCTGAATCGCGTCGCTATTGGTCGACGCTATTCAAACAGAGCCTTAATTTTTCGCAGAAGCTCAGATAGCAGACAGCAGAGAAATGAGACTGAAAAGCGTCTGGGCTAACCGATGCAGTTTGAAACGCGTCGGTGTTCCTGGACGCTTTTCAAGTCACAGGTTCAGTTTTCCAGGAGGAATTTCTGGATTGATTCCGCCTTGAACAGGATAAAAATGATAAATAATCAGCTCATGCAAGAATTTTTTTTGTTTCAGGTTTTAACAGGATGATTTTATCAACTAAACAACTAAGATATCAATCAATCACACAACATCTCATCACAAAAACAGCTTTTCAACTAATCAATGGGGAGGGCAAGATCTTGCTGCAGGGGTGTGCACGTGGTGCACGTAGGAATAACAACTAAATTAAAAATACTCACCAATTGGTGAGGACGTGTCGAGAGACACAAGTGGTGCACCGTGGGTGCCCGATTGATAATAGCAAGAACAAAAAACTAAAAGATAGCGAGACCAAGTCCCACCGTGATCGCCAAAAAAGCTGTGAGTGCTTAAAATGAGTATGTGATTATCATGAAAAACTATGTTGTTTAAGTGCAAAATAAACCTATTAAAAAGAAACTAAGTGAAGTGATCGCAAGAAACTTTTGACTTAAAAGTTCCAAAAGAAAGAGTTTGATCGCCTACCTGTTTGGAAGTGGGAGATATTGAGCTCTTGGTTCCCCTCCTTCAGCCGGCTGAAGAAAGAGAGCCATTTCTTGTCTTTGTTCTTGCTTTGATTGATGTTGAGTTTTTTAGGATCGTCCAGAGTCTTTGTTGCTTGCTATTGATTTCCTTCCTCTGATTCTCCTTTGTACCTTGCAAGAAATAAAAAAGAAATAAAGGACGATGATGAGAACTTAGGAAGAAATAGTATCCATTCCAGAAGAGATTTT
Organism: Zantedeschia hybrid cultivar; assembly: GCA_030544215.1. NCBI lineage: Eukaryota > Viridiplantae > Streptophyta > Magnoliopsida > Alismatales > Araceae > Zantedeschia > Zantedeschia hybrid cultivar. The sequence continues at coordinate 2,559,251 of JARZZO010000013.1, read as the reverse complement.
AAACATGCAACTAAACAGAAAACTCACTTGTTGAGTGGTCTTTTAAACCCCTTAATCAAATAGGTTTTGAAAAATGAAGCTAGTGTAGTGTGTGTTGCATGGAGTGATGTGATGAAGAATGCAAAATTAATGGAATGAAAAATATGAAAAAAAAGTGTAGAAATTGAATTGAAAGTTCAATGATGTATGGCCCCTGGAAGCCTTGGTCTTGATTGGATGAAGAATGATGAAGAATAGACGCCGACTTCTGGAAACAACAGCACTTCAACGTCTGAACGTCGTTGCTTTGATTTTCACTTAATTATCACTCTGATATCAGTTCAATCACTAACTCTGTCACCCATTCAAGAGGCAGGGTATTTATAGACTTCTTTGCGTCCGCAGATTTACATGAAGAAATCTTGAGGTTTATCCAGCTTAACTAACAGATTAATACAGATTAATTCATCTTTATCTATAATTATCTAAAATGCGTCGCCCCTGGAAGACGCCTTTTCGACTAATTAAGATAAGGATAAACATCCGGGAAAACTTATCTTTATCTGTAATTAGATAAAACACGTCGTCATGTAGAGACGCCTTTTACACTAATTAAGATAAGGATAAACATCCGGAAGAGAAGTAGAAATAACTTAGGAAACCTAAATAGCGTCGTGCAACGCAGACGTCTTTTAGTTAATTAATCAATTAATTAAAATTCAAATTTAAACATCAAAATAAGAATAAACTCTAAACGGCGTTCACACAGGGCGACGCCTTTTAGATTTCTTCATATTTTAATTGAAATTTGAGTTAAAATCAATTTAATTGATTAACTTAAATCATATCTGTCTGCCCCGACATTTTTAGGTAATTAAAAAGATTAATAAGAATTAACCAATGATTAAATATCAGACCATTCTGAGGCATTATTATATGATATGAAATTTACTCGAAATGATGTCAAAATTAGCGTGTCTACAGTAAGTAGCGATCACTTGTTTTCATTGAGGTCCTCGATCTCTGGTGATCACGATCATGATTTCTATGTTTTTATGTTATATGAATAATGATATGATAGCATGCATGATTTGAGCACTCACAGGGAAGGGCAGTTAAGCCTATCTTTTCCCCGAGTGCACACTTGGAAAGGATAGGTAAGCCTATCTTTTCCCTGAGTGCCCACACTCGGGAAGGACAATTTAGCCTATCTTTTATCTGAATACTCACACTCGAGAAGGGAAGTTAAGCCTATCTTTTCTCTGAGTACCCACACTTGGGAAGGGCAGTTAAGCCTATCTTTTTCCCGAGTGCTCACACTCGAGAAGGGCAGCCAAGCCTATTTTTCCCTCGAGTGCTCACATTGGGGAAGGGTATTTAAGCCTATCTTTTCCAAGAGTGCTCACACTCGAGAAAGGCATATAAGCCTACTCCTCCCCTAGGTGTCCACACTTAGGACTTATAAAAATTCGTGGTGGAATCTTGTCTTGGGAAAAACTAGCTACATTTGACTCTCAGTTGAAGGCAAAACGAGATACTAAAGAGCAACAATATTGAAGAAGAAACAAGTTCATTCAAAAGAAGTGCCCAGAGGTCTACATTATAATATCATGACAAAAGGGCTTTAAAAAAAAAAGAAAAAGAGAAAAAGTGGCCTAGGGCAAACTGGCTATCTCGCTCCCTAACGGGATCCGAGATACAAAATATGGCTAGCCGTTGTGTATTAGATGAGAGTCTGGTTGAATATTTTGACAAAGGCACTAAGAATACCTTATTCGCTAACATTCATCTGGTCGGGATCCGGAGAAGAATAGATAAGGGTCAGCGAGGCCCTCGGTAGTAGCAGCGGGGTCTTCAATAGTAGGCTCTTGGAGGTCATCTAAGGAGGCAGTAAGGTTAACAACTTTGTATGTCCCGGCTTCCTCAGCTTCTTCCACCGGTACATCCTCGTCGGAGTGGTAAGCCAAGTCGCCTTGATCCAGCTGCTTCAAGCTCTCGACAATCGGGTAGAGTGCCTTGGCACAAGCAGCTGCTGCCCAGAAGCCAACCGAGAAGCCCTTCGTGGCACCTTTGTCATAGTCGACCGTACTAATCCATGCTGAACTCGACCTTCTTATTGAGGCACTTGGTTGAGGACTTATATCGACTTACCTCTTTGGAAGCTGCCGTTTCCAGAGATCGAGTGTGAGCATTAGCGAGGTCCAGCTCTTCCTCGACCCTCCTCCTATGTTCCTCTGACTCGGCAACCTGGGCCAAGGCGGCCTTGAGGTTGGCCCCCAGCTCTTCCTTTACCTTGGTCACCTGTTGCACCTCCGCCCAAGCCTCGTCCAAGGCTCACTGCAGCTCAACACGCTATGTCTCGAACTTTTGCATGTCCGCCTAAAGTTCGTCGAACCTCTCCACGAGATGATAAGTCTGCACAAGAGTGCATAAGTCCGACTGTAGGGGTCATATTGAGAGCTCTGAGTCAGCCCTTTGCTCCTCCCGAGCACGCTCCAATGGGATGCAGGCGGCCAAAGACAAATTGTGCACCACATGCCTGTCAGTGAAGGTGCTATTGGTGTAGACCCTCCACACGGGTGGCTGCCAAGGGACCGGCTCTTGGGGTGGAGAGGAGGCCGCCGATTGTCTCGGTTCAGTCGGGACACTCTTGACAACCACGCTCCCGTCCAGCCGGGGGGCGGCCTTCCCTTCACCACTAGTCATGGGAGCCTTCCTCTGACGGGCATTGCCTCTCGCAGTTACCTCAATGTTTTGGGGCTGCCTTTCAGCCACCCACTTATGTCGGCGCATCTCCCCCAGCCTGGCCGAGATGCCGACACCGCCTGCCATCGAGCTTGACAAAGGGACGTCCTCGGGAACGTCAAAGTAATTGGATGAAGGACCAATGTCCATCCCTCGAATCTCAATAGGAGGTGGGCCCACCGAGGCTCCCCTGTTGTCTTCTCACTCACCCTGAGTCACCTCTTGTGCGAGAGATGCCCAAACGATCGTTTCGGCTGAAAAGAAAGACAGGTTAGCAAGATCACAAGAAAACAAAAAAAGTGACAAAAACAAAGGCATACACTCACTCTTAGATTCATAGGGATCAAGGCCATCCCTCAACAAGGCACTCTCGAAAGCTTCAAGGTCGGCATTGATCACGAGCTTAGTCTTGAGGATTACCTTCCACGGCTCCACATCCAAGGGAATCTGGACAGGCAAGGGATCCTCCCACATAGGAATGAAGCTGAAGGTGGAGCGGAAGTCCCAGGGAGGGAGGGATCACCTTGGGGTCTCGGGTCACAAAGAAGAAATGATTTTTTCAAGATTTATGACTCAAGGCGTTGGAGCTCAATCAGAGGAACAAGTTGCAGGGACGAGCCTTCACGAAGAATAACTCGTCATCGATTTGAGTATGGGGAAGGCGCTAAAACATAAAACATAATAGAACGGCCGTGGGATTGACATTCTGCTCATGGCAAACAAGGACAAAGGCGTAAATAGAAAACCAGGCATTCGAAGTAAGTTGGGCTGGTGCCAGTCAGTACTTAACGAGGCGGATACAAATAAAGCAAGGAGCCGGAAGGCGGAATCCAGTGAGAAACATCTCCCTGTAGGCTGAAGGAGTTGGGGGGCCTCAGAGGAGATTCGGTCATCTGGACCATGTTCAACCAGATGGTACCCATGGGGCACCAAGTACTCCTCCATCATCTTCCTCAGTTCCGCCTACTTGATTAAGCTACGGTTGCAGCGAGCTAGGGTAGGAGCCCTCCTCTCAGGCTGATCGGAGGAACTGTGAACTTCGTCTGATGTCATAGAAGAAAGAGTGGAAGAATGCTCGGTCCAAGAAGAGAACTTACTAGATGAGGGAGACGAGGACTCTGGAGACCTGGAAGTGGCCCTAGAGGAAGAGGAAAGTGATGATGAAGTCCCGAGGGATCCCACAGAACTGATAGAGCTAAAGGCCAGGATGGACTCACCGGAGAACGCAAGGGAAAGCCCGGGCGATGAGAGAGCTCCTCCTCCACAACTCCAACGTTCAACAAAAGACTTTGAGTATGCACAATAATGGGCATGGCTCACCTTCAAACCTCTGCTTTTATAAGGGAGGGACATTACTAGGTTACTCATCCCTTCTTCCCGCGTAAAATCCTGAGGGGCGCCAAAAAGGTCCATTATAATGACTGACCAGACATTTCGTCCGAAGATGAAGAGATGCATCCCCACGGTGGCAACCTTGGGCGTCCAATCACCTATGAGGCAGTGCCACGTGGACAACTAACACCCCAAGGAACGTTCAGGGATCGTGAAAAGCGAAGGGACGTCATCTCATTCCAGAAATAGACATTCTTTCAAAGTACAATCGACATGCCAACGATCGCTTGAGGATCGCGAAAAGTCATAAGTAGGCATCCTTTTGAAGGACAACTGGCGCCATACGTCCCGTGCTTGTTGGTGAGGGTAACCTCCCGTTCGAGCTTCCCGCTCAATGTCACTCCTATATTCGAAATTCGAATTTAGAAGTGAGGGGTTCAGTAATGAGGGGCGACTAGGATTCGACCCAAGAAGGCCCATTTAGTCAAAGGTCCAAGGGCAGCCCAGGGCCGACCCATAACATTTCCCCGCCATTAGGCGGGTCTTGCACGTTAATTGCATAACCGTTTAGTTAAGGTAGGTCCGTACGATCTGCTCCTCTCAATCACGAGGAGATGCCTCCTTGCCGAATATCCTACGATCCCCTTGATCAAAGGGACTGGATCACGGGCCAATTAACTCACCAGAGATAATGGCCTGTATGGCGGCCCTGGAGCGAGAGACTATATAATCCCCCGACCTTCTCTGGTCATAGGTACGCAATACACAACCAAAAAAATTACTAGAGAGTTCATCCTCTTTGGAAACCTAACTTAGGTTTCGCAGGGTTCTGCTCCCTAGGAGACGGGGCTCCCCTGACGCGTCTTCTTCCTCCTATAGGTCCTACCCTGAGCGTTTCTAGTTATACAAATCTTATTGAGTAGCCGGAAGCATCGATCGGATGGTCTACATTGTCCGACCAGTTTCCGACTGCTATAGTAAGTACCGGTGAGACAAATAGGAAATGTCGAGTTGCCAATAAGGGGATTAGTTGTACGATTATCATAAAATTAGTAAGGATCGTGCATGTATATGGATGATCGGTGATAACATCAGGACCGTCGTCTGTGGCTGAGGAATAGAAAAAAGGGGTAAGGAAAGAAGGACGAACCATATATAATCCATAACAATTGATTAAAATAACGAAAAGTAGCAAACACTCGTCAAAAGTTTTCAAAGTGTGAAATTGTCACATAAAGCGTCAATTGTTTTGAAGGGGATTATGTGATGAGTAATGCATGCTACAGCGGCATGGGCGGCCATCATATTATGAAGATAGGATGGTATATTTTTTATGGGGTAAATCCGGCTACGGCCCGTTTAAGGGGCAGCCCATCTCAAATTGGGCCGAGAGGCGTTCAGTTAGTACTCTGCACGATATCCTGTTGGGCCGAGTACGGCAGGGGCCCAACAGTCCTCGAGCTTGCCCAGTCACGGCGAGACATGAGCCGAGACATGGGCTTTCGGCCCATCAGGTATGGAGGGACTCCAATCAATCCCACTCATAAATTTTATTTCTTCTTATGAATAGTCCCACATCGCCTGCCACAAGAAAGGTACTCTCACCCACTCGCTATAAATGGAGTATTGCTTGCATCAAAAAAGGTACGCAATTAAGCCTTCATCCCTCAATTAATACTCCTTTATTATCTTTCATCCGAGACTGACTTGACCATCGGAGGGGGTTCCCCTGGGCCGAGACCCAGGACCCTTGCTGACAGTTCTTGCTTCCCACAGGTAGCCATACCTTCTCGTCCCCAGAGCCTTCTCGGTTTCGGACCATCCTCTCGATTCTGGATACATTATGGATTCCCAGATCTCTCGTATCAGAAACACCCGTGAGAGCCTCGGCTACATCACTTGGTGCCGTCTGTGGGAAAAACTTATACAACCATGGCTCACCAACTGCAGATGAGAGGACGGTCCCGACAAGAGGAACCGGAGATAAGGGTGGCTCCTTCTCTATCGCTCGGACACGCCGAAGGGGTGTCCGTTTAGCCACAAGTACTAGTAATCTCGGCGGTCCCAGATCCTACCTCTCCCCTAGAGGATAGGATAGATGAGCTCTCCCATTAGGTAGAGACCCTAACCTCTACCATTATTGCTTTTGCTCCCCTCCGAGATATGGTCTCGGCAATTGCTCAACACATGGGTTTGCTGAACCTACCGGCCCGGCCAGTACAAACACAATTTTGCCAGCCCGGTCTGTTCTCGGCTAGCCAGCCAGGGAATTCACAGGGTTATCCCCCCGAGGGTCCCTCGGCCCACAACGACCCCTATGAATTCTAGGGACATTATCCGCGCACTAGTCACCCACCGACTAAACCAGACATCGCTTTATCTGGGACCCATCCTGTAACGGCCGAGGGGCGCTCGGCGTCAACTACGACCGCAAGTCCGGAGCTTGATCGTAAGCTAATGGAGATGAGAAAGGAGATGCAGCAGATGGTGTCTCGGTCGTACGGGGCTCCTTTGGCCAGCACCATCATCGAACAGTCCCCCTTCTCCCCCAAGATCCTTGCAATGGATGTACCATCAAACATCAAACTGCCGAAAGGGCCATTATATGACGGGATGACTGACCCGGTCAGCTACTTTCAAAGGTTTAACTCTTACCTCTCGGTGCGAGGAGTGCTCGAAGCTATTCGCTGTCGGTTTTTTCCTCTCACTCTTGAAGAAACAACTTCTACCCGGTATGGTCCTTGGCGTCGGGAAGCTAGCACCCAACTGGGAGGGACCATACCGATGAGGGAAGTCATCCGGAGAGGGGAATACCAATTGGAAACCCTCTATGGTCAACCTCTTCCCCGCACTTGGAATGTACAGCGACTTCGTCGCTATTTCGTGTACCTTCCCTCAGTCTTGTTCAACTGAATATTTCAATATAAACGCATTCACTAGTTACAAATAGTTTTTCTTAAGACCGTGTAAACCGTACCGGGAGTAACTTCGGCTATGCAAACCATATCGGGAGTGGCACTATCCTAAGACTGTGTAAACTGTACCGGGAGTTGTTTTGGCAATGCAAACTATACCGGGAGTGGCACTATCCTAAGACCGTGTAAACTGTACCGGGAGTGGCTTCGGCCATGCAAACCATACCGGGAGCGGCACTATCCTAAGACTATATAAACTGTACCGGGAGTGGCTTCGGCCATGCAAACCGTACCGAGAGTGGCACTATCCTAAGACTGTGTAAACAATATCGGAAGTGGCTTCGGCTATGCAAACCGTACCGGGAGCGGCACTATCTTAAGACTGTGTAAATCGTATTGGGAGTGGCTTCGGCCATACAAACCATATCGGGAGCGACACTATCCTAAGACCATATAAACCGTACTGGGAGTGACTTCGGCCATGCAAACCGTACCGGGAGCGGCGCCATTCTAAGTCCATGTAAATCACACCGGAGTGACATCAGCCATGCAAGTCATATCAAAAGAAAATTTCACTGTCCCAAAATTTATGAGATATTCTCGGCACATGGAAACAGTAAATAAAGACAAGATTAGGATCAATTCTGAGACAGTGTTTGAAAAAAGAAAGGGGCACTTTTATATATCAAGAGGATTACAAAAGGTATCGGCTGCACAAAAAAGAGCCGGGACATGCCCCGACTCTCCGATTACAAAAAGAAAGGTATATAGTTTATTTGGCTAACTCCCCCTTGTCTGAGCTAAGGAGAGAGTTGTCCGGGGTCACAGGGGTCGAAGGGGTCTCACCGCGATCCGGAGTGGACACGATGTCTTGAGGAGCAGCCGGGAGCCTCTCAGCTTTGAGGTTGCACCACCATTCGAACAGTTGGTTCCCCTCCGATTCCCCAGGATAACCAAACCCCATCAAGTCCGTCTTGGGGCAGGCCCTTTGCACGATGGCCCTCTCGAGATCGAACATGGAAGCAGCCGCGTTAGCCCCGACGTCCAGAAGGGCCTCGGCGTAGTCTGGCCCGGCCTTGAATGCCTCTACGGCCAAACGAACGTCCTCTTCAGCTTTCTTGGCGACCTCCTCAGCATTGGCCTTGGCCGCCTCCAGGGCCTCGGCAAGCTGCTTGGTTTCTTCTGAAGACCAGCGAAGGCTTCGTCCTTTCACGCCATCGTTTCGTCCCTCTCGGCCAACTGGGCCCGGAGCGTGTCCAATTCCCTGTGCATATCCGCCGATTCCCTCTCGGTCCTATCTTTAGCCTCGGCCGCCAAGCACGCCGTCTCCTTTTGCCTGGATAGCTCGACCCCCAACAGAGCGTTCACGCCTAGAAGAGCATCTATGTTGCTCTCCAGGTCCCGCTTGACCGCAGACACCTTCCCGGAAGCCAAGTGATCCGTCGCCTCGCCCACGTCCTTGAGTTTCTCTTGGACGTGGGCATAACATCGGGCGAGGGTTGCACAAATGGCCATGGTCTAAAGAACCAACTTGGTTAGAAGACTTTTTAGCCGAAGCAAAGAAGAAAGTTGAAAGGTTATTGTGCCGAGATCTCCTCACCTGGACAGCGTGACGCACACACTGCACTGTGAGGCCCTCAGTAGATAGGGTCCTCAGTTCATCCACGGCTAGGGGAAGAATGGTCCCCTGGGCTATCCGCATGCAGGTCGCGTAGTCCTCCAAGGAGTCGTCCGCGAACACGCCTGTCTCCGGGTGCCAAGGCTCATGCCCATACTCCCGAGACATGTAACTCTCGGTCGGGCCAAAGGGCCAGGATAGCGAGGTTCTGCCAACCGAGAAAGACTGGGGCTGCGTCTGCGGTGGAGGAGAAGGAGCCGAGAGCAGCGCATCACAAGACGTTGCTACCTTCTTGGCTCGACGGGCTGCTTCCTTGTCAGCTTCCTCTTCTTCTGCTCAGGGTGGTCATGCCCCCAAGCCACAAACTTGTCTTTCTCCCGCTCCCGCTCCATGAGCATAGCGCGCGGCCCTCTAAGGAGGCCGCTGTCTGATGATCTGAGGCAGGGGCAGAAGGCGCGGCCTGCTGGGTTGACCTTGAGGATGGAGTACGTATGGGATGCGGGGCCGAGCCTGAGACTGGCGTCCACATAGCTGCTGCTCGCTGCTAGATTAGGTCCATAAGTGAACCGAGACTGGTCGACATATCTGAAAAACCATGAAGAAAAAGATAAGTTATAAAACCGAGTGGATCAGAATTATAGTAGTAGGGTAGTCAGAGACCGGCTTACCCTCAACATTGGCGTCCGTGTCCTCATCGCTGGACACTTCCTGCATGTCGACCGAATCATCGGGCACGTTAATTGCGCCTGGTACCGAGGCAGTCCCAGGAGTCTCAGCCTCAACAGGTTCCCTTGGGTTTCGACCGGAAGGAAGATAGGGAGGCTCTCGGGCGGGCATTTTCGCAGGGTCTGGCCACGCCCCCATGCGGATCAGCCGGTTCTTATTACTCAAAAGTTCATTGACGTCTACGAGGGATTCGTCAATGATCTTCCGTGCTTCCACAAGCTGCTCGCGGGTTAGCGTAGGGGCCTCCGAAGCCCCTTCGGCCAAAGGATTCCACTCGATGGGGAAGGGCCAGACGCTATTATCCCCTTCGGGGAGGGTGATGAAGAAGAAGCCCTCTTTCCGATGATGGATGGACGAGGGCTTCCCAAAAAATATTCCTCGGCCAGACCGGGTGGTAAAACAGTACCAAGAGGATTTCCCTTGGAATTTTACCTTTAAAAGATAGTGGAAGATATCTACAGAAGAGACGAGACCTAATTTTTTACTAAGGGAAAGATACCCATACACCGTCCGCCAGGAGTTCGGAAAAAACTGGGACATGGCTAGATTATAGGCACTAAGAAGTTCTATAATAAAAGAGCACAATGAAAGCCAAAAGCCGGCTTGGAAGCTATGTTCATAGATAGAAAAACAACTCGGCTGAGGGGTATTAGCCCTCACAGCTGCCCGAGGTCTTATGAGACGACACCATTCCGAGATGTCGTAGCCTCCCACATTTCTTCCACCGCTTCATGGCAGAGAATTGAGGCCACGTTTGCAACCTACTCGGCCGGCCGGTGGATCGGCCCGGCCAGCTTAGGCTGCGGGATCCCGGTGGGTTCAGAAGAAACAGAGACCGAAGCGGCTTCGTCCGCCATTAAGGATGCGAAAGAATTCAAAGAAAAAGGGGACAAAAGAGAAGGGCAAGGAAGGACTGGCTTCAAAGAAGAGTAGGATGAACTGCTCCAAGAGAGAGAACTATTGGACATGAAATGCAGAAAGACGAGGCCAAGTCGGAGGCTTACCCTCAGACTAGAAGGTTCCCTGACGCTCGAGTTGACGCTCTTGGATCTCCTGGGCTGACAAGACGCTCTTAGGATCGCTCAGGAAAAGCTTCGCCGCCGAGACTTCAGGAAGGAAGAGGATCAAATGAGAGTCCTCTGTAGCTGGAGGGCAAGTATTTATACTGATGAACAATCAACGGTTGATATCACGAGACCTTTCGGCTACCCCGCAGTTAGATGAGCGCCACATGTCCCGGCCTCTCATAGGATGAGCCATTTGGCGACAAATTTGAACCCAAGCGATCAACGGTCGTGATCGCAGGACCTTTCAGCTGCCCTCTCGGATGAGTGCCACGTATCCTGGTCCTTCATGTGCCGGTTGGCGCCAAGCTCGAGACGAGATTATCAACGGCCGAGATTTTGGGACCTTTCGTCTACCTCCTTGGATGATCGCCACGTGTCCCGGATCTTCATGCAGCGGGCTGATTGGACGCATGTAAGGGTCAGAACAATTAACAGACACGATCACAGGACCTTTCGGCTACCCTTTCAGATGCTCGCCGCGTGTCTCGAATTTTCGTACTACAGGCCGCTCAGCAGAAGATTCAAAATTATTGCTACGTTAAACTAGCGCCCTCGTTTCTCGGAATGATGTTTAGGATTCAGCCAACCCCTCGGTCTTGGATGAGAGTTATCTTCAGTCTGCGAGGATTGGTCACAACCCTCGGTCTCGGATGAGAGTTATCTTCAGTCCACGAGGATTGGACACAACCCCTTGGTCTCGGATGAGAGTTATCTTCAGTCCGCGAGGATTGGACACAACCCCTCGGTCTCGGATGAGAGTTATTTTCAGTCTGCGAGGATTGGTCACAACCCCTCGGTTTCTGATGAGAGTTATCTTTAGTCCACGAGGATTGGTCACAACCCCTTGGTCTCGAATGAGAGTTATCTTCAGTCCACGAGGATTGGTCACAACCCCTCTGCCTCGACTACATTCTCAGACATGCAACACACTTTCAGCTATCGACTTCAAAAGAAGCCCCTTCGGAGGTGCTCATTCATAATAAGTCCATCGTCCCAGTGGAGGATCAGGTCCGTAACCATTACTCCCGGTACACCGATCAATCGAGACATACTGAGAGTAGGGGGCCTTGTGATGGGGTAAATCCGGCTGCGGCCCGTTTAAGGGGCGGCCCATCTCAAATTGGGCCGAGAGGCGTTCGGTCAATACTCGGTCCAACATCTTGTTGGGCCGAGTACGACAGGGGCCCAACTGTCCTCGAGCCTGCTCAGTCACGGCCGAGTCATGGGCTTTCGGCCGATCAAGTATGGAGGGAGTGCAATCAATCTCACTCATAAATTTTATTTCTTCTTATGAATAGTGCCACATTGCCTGCCACAAGAAAGGTACTCTCACCCACTCGCTATAAATGGAGTATTCCTTGCATCAGAAAAGGTACGCAATTAAGCCTTCATCCCTCAGTTAATATCCCATTATTATCTTTGATCTGAGATTGACTTGACCGTCGGAGACGGTTCCCTTGGGCCGAGACCCAAAACCCTTGCTGACAGTTCTTGCTCCCCGCAGGTAGCCACGCCTTCTTGCCTCCGGAGCCTTCTCGGTTTCTGACCATCCTCTCGGTTCCGGATACATTGCGGATTCCCGGATCTCTCGTATCAGAAACACCTGTGAGAGCCTCAGCTACATCAATTTTATAAAAAGAATTGGTGAACTCTATGTTTTGAATCTGGTACCCTTTTTTGTCTCATCATAGTTAAAATGAAAAAAGGAATCATATTTTCATTAATTTGTTTTTATGATCTGATGGCTGCCACTCCGTCATGTCTACCAAATACTCTTATGAGAAATTTAATGACATATTTGAATTCAAGTTCTTGCTTATTTACAGTTGATGAAATTAACCTATCATGACTTATATATTAGGATCAGGTAAGCCTGAAAGCCATGTGTTATGGCGTTAAAATAAAAGCCTTTCTATTTTTATGGATCTTACAATCTTCTAATATTCTATATTAGCCCTGTAAATAAGATTCATATTAAATTTATCACAATTTTTAAATATTTCTTAAAAATAGCAATAGTAAAATCAAATATTCATAGAACATTCCTCTTGTTTAAATATTTCTTAAAAATAGCAATAGTAAAATCAAATATTCATACAACGTTCCTCTTATGTACAATATTTATACTAGAATATATTAGAAACATTTTAAAAATATTCCATGATTTCTTTTAATTTGACAGTTGCTAGTCCAGAGGCCCTCGAGAGGGTTGGAAGATTGTGAGGGTTTAAAGTAAATATACAAATTATAAGAAGTAACACAGAATATTGTAAGACTATAAGGACCCGAAAATTCAAAATAACCCTTAAATAAACTGCTCTGGACCATGAGCTAGAACTGTGTGATAATCCTGTACAACGCTATGGTTGTTTTAGTACTGAAAGATGCGTATGCTTTTTAATATTAATTTATTTTGTCTGCATTATCAATATCGATCCTGGTATTCCAACCTCGCATTAATTTATTAGTTATGTTGTATCATAAAGAGATAATTAATATTAAAACAAATTGGGCACGTATCCCAGCACGCAATGGATGTAAAGTTTCCAGCTAACGATGCCGACCCACCTATAATGTCGGAATCTACTTTCATAAATGAGTGCAAACAATGAAAGGATTATGTAATTTTTTGCGCAAAAAAGTACAGTTTATCTAAATCCACATTTAAACGATCATAGAAATGATAAAGAATATGAGCTCGTTTTTTGCATGATAATAGTTGATCGATTCTGACATAATTAAATTGTGTCTTAGTCATAATAAGGCATAATGGCATTTGACATATGTTAATAGTTTATTTATGTTTCAATCACACAATTTTAATCACATCATGATTCCATGAACCTATGGCTAGTCTCTCATATCCATTCACTTGAAATATATTAGTGTTCAGTCATTTGTTCTTTTCTCAAGACCAAATTCTTACAGATCCTAGTACCAGACGTGAGAGGGCTCGATTTAGTATGGTCCATTTATTGAGTGGGCTGATCCATTAAGAAGTGCCCAGGCCTCCTATCAAAGGCCGGTGGGTCCTTCTGGCCCATGTGAATATGTTTCTGCGGATGACTTTTAAATCCGAGATGGACATCGACGTCCTATGGATGTGGGGGTGACTTCCCTCCGAAGAAATTCTATACTTTGTTTGCATTGAAAATTTTGAGGACAGAATTTTTTATAGGAGAGAAGATGTAATAGCCGGTATTTTTATAAACAGAAATAATAATAATAATTAAAGGGATAGATAGAGTGTAATATAGTTATTTGAAGTTCATTAACTTAGTCTCATAAGTAGTTTAGCTCATTAAATTGAAGAGATTTTCTGAGTTCGGATACTCAAGATAGTAGGCCAATATTTTAATGATAAATTTTAGTATATAATTCATAGTTGGGTGTGATTGGTACCACTGGAAAGAGTCCAAAGAGATAAAATTTTGTAGAAGATTATTTTTGCAGATTCATTCGTTTAGTAGGTTAAAAATTGAATATTCAATTAAGGAACATAGAATTGCGAGAGAGGAATCTGATTTGGAATACGATTCTTTCTAATTTGTGGAATGACAACTTAATCTGATCTAAAGGAGGTCTGTAGAGGTTGTATAGAATTAGATTATGGTGTTTATTCTACATATAAGTGCTTAGAGGTGTGATTAAACCATAGGAGCCACTGCATTTCATGAAAGGTGGGTTTTTCGTGTGTTCTTGGTGATAGAGAGAGATTTGCTTTGTTCTTGATGGGTATTCACGTTTCATATTTTCTCTGCACTTCTAGGAGCTATGGAGGTCATGGGAGATCCTTCGGAGGGTTGGGTTCATGGAGCGTTCGAGTTCTTGGGGGGATTTCGTATTTGAGGAATAAGTAGGTGATGATTTCTTAAAATATGGATAAAATTGTATTAATATGAAAAATATATTTTAATTTTAAAACTGGTCAAAAGAAAAAACTAATAACATGTTATTTACATTTGTGATCTAGAACGTACATTAGATGTTCGAATTCTTTATCAAAATTAGAATTTTTTATGCTCTGCCTAAGAATCTCTATTGACGGCGATGTCATCTACTGTCTACATACTCTAAATGGTAATCGGGACTACCATGCTTCTGAATGGCAGTCATGCTAGCCGTCTGGCTATTGAATGGTAGGAAAGTATGTGGTTTAGTTTGTTTTCCTGATTTTGTTAATTTTAAAAATCTGCATAAATTTTAAATGATCATATCTTGGTTATCTGTAATTCAAATGATCAAATGACTCAAGATTTAAACTCACTATTTGAACTTTAAAAGCACTCATTTGATCTCTGAATTTAGTAACAATTTGCAAGTACTTTATTTACAGTCTAACTATGATAGTTGATTAGTTTGGTAAATTTTTGAATTTGTTTACTAATATTCACCCTATTTAATGTATTTTCAGTCTTGAAAATAGATTTTGGTATGTAAAAAATATAATTTATTCAAAAATTCTCAAAAATATTTTTCATATATATATAACGTATGTGATAGCGATGATCGTTGCATTCAACACCGTTCACTCAATCTTAATTAGCCGCACTCGAAAGAAAATGATGAATAACTACTTGGGAGTCCGGGTCGATCCACAGAGATATTTTAACTGATTTAGATGTAATATAAAGCTTTGAGATGAAAATGGATGACAAATTTGATTTTTGTTGAATTTTAGACTAAACTAATAAATCTATTTAGTGCAATCTAAAAATCTGGACGAATGGAAAACTAGTCTACTCATGTAACTGCGAAAACTCATCCTATAGAACTCCGAATTGGATGAAACCATTTGGAACAATTAAAGGGATAAGCTAGCTAAAAAACAAGACTAGTTTGACTCAATTTAAAGAACCTTTGACACATAATATGCCGCACGTAATAGACACTACACCAAACTGGATCTGCAGAACTAAATTCACTTAAACCAATTAATGCACTAATCAAACTACAACGAAATTGAACCAAACTACTTTTGAATGAAAGTAAACTTGAAGAAGAAGAGATTAGAAGAAAGAAATAACCTTTTACATGCAGATTTAACTATTAAACAGTTAATGCAAAGTACCGTACTTCTGGTTACAAAAATTGAACTGTAATAACAAAACAAAAAACTAAATAAATCTAATTGTAAATGGCATGGGAAGCAAAGCCACTGAGTTTCCACGGTCCCAAGTAGGTGGAAAAGATCCAGCAATGAAGGTGTCCATGGCTACTTCGTGGAGGAGGTGTGGTGGCATTCGAATCACTAGTTGGTGCAGCAAGTCGCAGAAGAAGAGATGGAGAAAGGAGAGTGAGAGGGGAATGAGTGAATAAGAGAGAGAAGGTGGGTTACTGTAGGACGGTACTGTAACTACAGTACCCGTACTACAGTAAGAGAGAAGGGAGAGAGAATAATCAGAAGGGAGAAGAACAGTTCGGTTCCCCAAAGAGAGAGGGTTTTAAAAAGGAGGGAGGAGAGAGAGAAAAGAAAAGAGAGAGAGAGAAGGAAAGGATAAAAGAGGGCCGGCAGTTACTCCTTGTGGCTTCATTAGAAAAAAAGTTAGGGCATCTTTCTTATTGATTTTCTTACCCAAAATGCCCTTACATTTATCTCGTGCACATAAATAAACGTTATTGTTGGTATTTGTACTCGGGTCACTCCAACGGGCACCAAGTGGTCTGACCAACTGCACCACATGTTCTTTAGATCCTATTCACACAAAATAAATTCAAATTAAATTTCTATGGTGAACATAATAACAATTATGTTCAAATAAAATCATTATATCCCAACTTTGTCGAAAACCCACAAATGTGCTACACTCAGTTTTTCACACGAAATGACGATGTTTTTAACTCGAAATTTAACAAATTGATATAATTGGAAAGAGTACAAAATTATTTATCATCACATGTAGTTTTGCACATAAAATCATGAGTGTAATACATAATTTCAATCAATTAATGCTCAAGAATGCGTAATTATCACACCCCTCAACTTAATCATTGCTAGGCCTTTAGGAATGCAAATTATGAAAAATTAGGACTATAATGATCTTTAGAAAGTCACGCTTCATTTAAAAGTTGTCTATCAGAAATAATCATATGATAGTCATTTAGTTAAGCTAAAGTTCTCATTTTCCTCACTACAGTTGGGGTCCCGTCAGGTGATTATGCATAAAAATTGGCATTGCTTAGAGTTCATTTCCATCCTTTCTAGTATATTATCACCTTAGCTGACCTTCGGGGTAGAACTACCTAGAGGAGAGAAGAGAAAAAGAAGTCTCCTGATCAGTTGGTATGGATCGCTTTTTAGCTCTCGTCCTAACTTGACACTTTTTAGAACTTAGTCTTACTTTGATATGAGGGACTTTTAAATTAGTGCGGATTTTTCATTTAATTGCACTTTTTGCCTTTGAGTGTGCATATTTTTGCCACTCTCTTTAATTTGCTTGAGGAGAGGTGCATAGTTTTTGCCACTTGCCTTCCTTTGGCTCTTTCAAAGCATTTTTGCTATTTGTCATGCGATTTACATACTTATAACTGTCCCTTTTTGCTGACCGCCTCCTTAAGGTGTTGAGTGGGTTGGTCCCCTATTCGAATCCCGACCTTCCTTTCATTCAACCCACCGATAAAAAATTGAATAGGTAGTCCTACCCTTTAAATTAACTCCAATAATTCTACACTTTCAAGGTCATCCACTCACCCTAAGTTGCCGTGTGTGTGTAAAAATCATCTCTCTCGTGGCTCCTTATGGAGTGGGGATTCTTTGTCTAACTGACTAACACAAAATTGATTTGTTTAGGAATCCCTTAAGCATGATTTTATGAAAGCATAAGTGAGGTGTGAAAAATAATTCTTAAAAACTTTTGAGCATTTTTATCTGTGAAAAACACGAGTTTTCTTTAAAAGATTTTGCAATTATGTGCAATAGTTGCTTCCTCCAACTTAAATGACATTTTCATCAATGGCATAACAAATATGAAAGAATTATAGTAAAAAAGAGTCAGGAAAGGAGAGATACAACCTAGGGTGTCAAAGATTTTCATCTATTTTACATCCAAACCAACTGCCACCCGAATTATTAAACCTATAAAGAAAATAAAAAAGCTAAGTAAATGAACTTAAGAATATTGAGTTGCCTCCCAATAAGTGCTAAGTTTAATGTTTTCAACCAAACGTAATGTACATATTATCCAATGCCTATTGGCACAAATTTCAGTGTATGCATTTTAAAGTTTGTTGGTTGAAATGGGCCAAGCATTGCATATAGTTAATTAGTCAGGGCGTTATTAATGGGTCCTGTCAACAATGTACCACTTTTCCTTTCCTTGATTAAACCGAAGGACTTGATCCCCAACAAAAAGAGTATAAGTTCCCAGAATGATGGAGCATTGATTCAATGTTAGGGGTGATTCGGTGTCAAGGATGAGGAAATCAATAGGCACATGGCTCCTATCCACCTGAATGAGAGTGTCTTTGATCATGCCACATGGCTGCTTGAGGTATTGATCAGTTAATTGCAAAGCACCCAACGTGGGCTTTAATTCTCTGATTCCAAATTTCATAAATACATCAATTGTGAGAATGTTCACTCCAGCTCCAAGTTTCAATAGACCTCGATGATGAATGATGTCTCCAATGTCACAAGAATTGAGTAGGGCAACGCACTTAATTTCTATGATAAATAGGGTGTTGATGTGGATGTGGCCCAATAATTCCATCATCTCCTTAATTCGGACCAGCTTCTGCAGGCTAGTGGGCTTAGATTCTCTGACACTCGAGGGGGGAATTATCGGTAGGTACATGCTCGGGTCCTTACCAGACTCTTTCTCGTCTCTGTCATCTCCACCCAACTTATCTTCAATAGGTTCTACCTGATTATTATCTAGGTCTATAGCTTGAGTTTTCTCTTGATGCAATTCCTCAAGATTATCTACTTCCTGATCCATTGGGAAGAAGAAATGTTCAAGATCCAGACTAGCATGTGTATTTAATTTCTCTGTGGAAAATAAAAAGTATTCAAAGTCTAGATGGATATCTAAAAAATCACTCACTTTCTCTTCCTTCTTTTGATCATTTAAGCTCTCCTTTGAACTGATAAGTGTGAGCACTCAAATAGTGATGTGTGATTATCATGAAAATTTTGTTGATTAAGTGACAAATAAACCTATTAAAACTATGTGATCACCAGAAACTTTTGACTAAAAAGTTTCAACAGAAAAAGATTGATCGCTTACCTGTTTTGGACGTGAGAGATGTTAAAGTTCTTGATTCTCCTCCTTCAGCTAGCTGAAGAAAAAGATCCCTTCTAACTTTGTTCTTGCTTTGAATGTTTATTGGACTTTGAGGATCGTCTAGATTTCCTTTCCTTGTTGATTCCTTCCTTTTGATCTTTTTTTATACCTTGCAAAGAGTAGAAAGAAGAAAGAGGGAAAAAACAATAAGAACTCAAATAGTGGTAGTATCTATCTCAATAATGATTTCAATCATGTAACTTAAACAAATGAATTCACTTGTTTGTGGTCTTTGAAACCCCTTAACATATAGATTGGAAAATAGTGCTAGTGAGTGTGTGTTGTATGGAGTGATGTGATGAGTAGAAAGCCTTGGTTCTTGAGTGGATGAATAAATGATGAAGAAAAGACAAAGCTTGCTTCAAGACTCCTGGAAGTAGTAGCAGGGCCTCGATCCTTTAACGTTTGGATGTCGTCACTCTCAAAGATTTCCACTCTTTCTTTAATTATCACTCAAAATTATCACTCTAATCACTAAATTTTTAATGGCCAAGGGCTTGGGTATTTATAGATTTAAGTTCACGCATCCGCGGTTACTTACAGATTAACATGAAGGAATTTGAAGCCAATCCAACCAAGAAATAGATAAATACAACTTAATTAATCATTATCTGTAATTAACTAAAACGCGTCACCCATGGAAGATATCTTTTAGCTTAATTAAGATAAAGATAAACATCGGGAAGAAGAAACAGAAACACATTAGGAAACCTAAATGGCGTCATGCCTGGAAGACGTCTTTTAGTTCAATAATAAATTAATTAAAAATTAGATTAAAAATCAAAATAAGAATAAACCCTAAATGGCGTCTTTACATATCGACATCTTTTAGAATTTCTCATATTTGATTAAAAATCTGAGTTAAAATGAATTTCTTTAATAAACTTAAATTATGTATGTCTGACCCGATGCCATTTAGACAATTAATCTAGAAAAATAATAAAAATTAACCAATGATTAAATATCAGACCATTTTGAGGCATTATTATATGACATGAAATTTACTCAAAATGATGTCAAAATTAGCGTGTCTACAGCTACCTCACCTTGGCATCGTATTTGCTAGGGAATGAAATGAAATGAAATGTACTGAAAAGGTGATACCAAAGTGTGATGAGACACGCTCTCAACATCACATGATTAGAATTTTTCTCAAAATAATCAATGAAGATAACTCAATAATATTGATGGAATCAATCCTGTCTGGATGAGATAGATAAGAAAATAAAATAAGGTCGATCAACCTCCACGAATTGGGAAGTACCGTAGGTCACAAATCCTGCAGGTTTCATCATGGGGAGCGATTACCAGCCAATGTGGACGTGCTGCAACCATGATGGATCTTAAAAGAAAACAAGAATATTTGAGATAAAGAGTCCAAGAAAGGATAGAATTCCAAGGATATCTTTAAGCGAACCTCAAAGATAATCAGGATACTCAATTTAAAATGGAATATTTCATATCATGTTAGAATTATTTGATCAGTGGTCTGAAACTTAATCAAGAATCAATTCTTATTACAGTTATATCAAAGTCCTATATGATGCATGCTGGGCTAAAAGAAAAATATAAAATCAAATAAAATATAAAATAATCAAGGATAATATTGTTAAATTGTCATTAATGAGTCAAGATATCAATTCTTACAATTTAGTGTTAAGCCGAAACTCGTTTATCCACGTACTATTTTACAAAAGCGGAACCATTATCCTCATTAATTAACAATCCAACGGCCTATCCGTGCGATTAAGAATTCTCTGGAATTATCATTGTTTTTGTTGAAAGGGAACTCAAATTCCAGTTTCATCAAAATCACAAGGTCCTTGATATAGTCTAATAAATATTTAACATATAGTAATGATGATAATGCAAATCAATTACATAAAAGAATACAAGGGATAGAGATAACCGTCTTTTTAACTACGGTCGGGACTCATAAACTCCCACAATGGGATCTTCTTGAATTTTTCAACTTTGCAATTATTTCTTTGAATTTTCTGCACTAAAAAATCATCAGTGACTTCAAGCAAGCTTTTAATTAGGCATCAAAATATGGATAAACATTAAGTCGCAGAAACAGGTTCTGGCTGTGTTCAATCCGGATTCCAACTCTCTCCTTCCCCAATCTAGAAAAGCCTCTTCAACTTCGCAAATCTCTCTATATAAGGTTCCTTAACTTGTATCAACGTAAATCCAACCCTAATCTAGAGATTGAAGCAAGGAATTCTCTCCAAAGTTCAAGAACAATCAAGGTTTTCAAGGTTTCAAGGAGGAAAAAGCTCAAGAACAAGATGGATTCTTCAAATAAGAGGATGAAGAAGATGCTAGAGAAGCTCTCCGATGTGAAAGATCATCTTAGTGGGAGAGATCCTAACTTCCAAGTAAGTTAAATCCTTTCTTCCTTTCAATTCTTCTTCTTCAATTCATTTTTTCTTCATGTTCTTCAAGTTCTTCATAGAATTATTGCAACTCTTTCTTTTTATTCTTCTAGGCATATCCAAAAAAAATCACATCCCTTCCTTGGATTCGTAAGCTTGAAAAATGTATTACTATTTCCATGCAAGCTTTTGTTTCTAAGTGGAATATCCAATGTCTAGTAGTCCATGCAAAGCACTACAAGAGTTCAAACGTGGACTGGGTGGCTATGGGTGCTTTGATTGAATTGTGGCATCTTCAAACCCATACTTTTCTCTTTCCTGAATTTGAATCCACTATCCTTCTTGAAGAGGCTGAATTCCTATTGGGCCTTCCTAAAATCAAGTTGAACAACAATGAATTGATACTGAATAAGATGGCTTTAATAAGGAAAAAGATCACAGGTCAACAATTGTTGATGAAGATCATGAAGGATCCAAAAGAAATTAAAGGATGCCTCACTAAGAAAGGAATTAACCTTGCAAAGCTAGCAGAGTGGACTTTGTACGAGATTGAAGATCTTAGAGAGGATGACACTGAGAACGTAATGAAGGCGTTCACCACGTGTCTAGCTGGAGCTCTGTTCTTTCCTGCCCAAGACAACATATTGGAGGATGATCAAGTCAGTGCAATCTGCGAGATTTTTGAGGGAAGACAGATCGACACAACGATTCTAGCCTATCTCTACAGTGGGCTTTCTGCAGCATCTATAGGTCAGCCTCCTTATGGTTGCATGCTTCTCTTCGCTCTGTGGACTGAGTTGCACTTCAAGCTTGAATATCACACTAGAAATTCTGCAAGACCGTCTCAAATATATCAGAATGGTCCAATCTTCCATATTTCCAATATTGTGAAATTCAATGAAATGATGATCAATCGAGTACCTAAACTTAAGACTCGAGCTGATTGGAGAGCTTATCTAAGGACAATGCCATCATATGGGTTCGACTCTTCACCACTTGCTCTCGTAGGAAAACCAATTCGAGTACGCCGTACAGCAGGTGCAGAACTTAAACTACTTGGGGCAACTGAGTTTGTTCTATACAAATCTCATCGATGTTATACTCAACTCAGCCTACCTCGCTATGAACTCCCTGAGCTTTCCCATACATCTCCGATCAAGAAGCGTGCCTTGGAATCTGATGAAGATTGTGAAGCGACTGAACTTATAGTTACATTATGGAATATTAGCTTCAATCATTGTGTAAAATCCTCTCAACAAACAAAGAGAGGATTATCATATCCATATTTAATGGGACTTCAGGAAATTCATCCTTGAAGATTCTTTTTATCTTTCTTTTTGATGTAAAGATTTTATTTCAATAAAGAATCATTCCTTTATACCTTGAAATTCATCTTTAAACTTATGTAGTTTATCCAAGATTTTTCCTTAAGTAAAACCAGGATTTTCCCTTAAATAACGTCGTCCAATCAAGACGCCTTTCAATCATAATTAATTTCCAAAATTCAAAGATTAATTCCTTAAAAATCCAAATTATGCCTAAAACGGGTCCATCCTTGTAGACGCCTTTCATCTAAAAATCATTTTTCAAAAATCTGAGATTAATCCTTAAAATCGCATTTATGCATAAACCGCGTCTTTACGGGTAGACGCCTTTCAATTCTCTCTCTTGCTTTTCCACAGAATTCTGTGATTAATCTATTGAAATGCGTCGTGTTTAGTAGACATGTTTAATCATCATGTCTTGTACGATTCTGACCAGAATTGGCGGTTTAACTTGAAACGCGTCTTCCTGTGTGGACGCCTTTTAAGAATTTCAAAATTTCTTCTTTGCCGCCTCAGTTTAAGTGCATTGAATGGCGTCGCTGTCCGTCGACGCGTTTCAACCTCTCCAAACAGAAGTTGCACAAGCCCCCTTTCTTACTTATTCTCTCAAGCTCTCTTCTCTCTCCTGCTTTCTTCTCCCTCTCCGACGACGACCACCGCCTCCAACGTTCTTCTGGCGATCTTTTCACCGCCAGTCATCTTCAAGCTCTCTCTTCCTCTCTGAGCCCTCCTCTTTCTAGCTCTCTCTCCCGAGCTCTCCCTTCTTTACCCGAACTCTTCTTTTCCTTTCAAAACCATGGAACATGGGGGATCTAGCAAGCCCAAGGTGGTGGTGAAACGCCGGCAAACCGCCTCCCTTTCGGTGGTGCCGGTGGAAGAAGTCCACGAAGAAGAGCTGGCTGATCTCGCGGCGGTGGCGGCATTCTTAGAGGAAGGGGAGGCTCCCTCGGCAGCCGTGGCCGAAGAAGAAGGAGGGGAGGGCGACCTCCACCTCGTAAGCTTCATATGGATTGAATGGGATGAGGAAAAAAGGGAGAAAGAGGCTCTTTGGAAGAGCCCGAAATCGAGTTTGAATGGCGTCTAGACCAGGTGACCCCTTTCAAATGGCGTCGCCTTGGTCCGACGCCATTCAAAGGGGATTTCAATTTTTTATTAGAGTAGGAAATGGGTTTAAATGGCGTCAAGGTATGTGGACGCGTTTCAATGGGCGTCCATGTTGCTCGATGTCTTTCAGTTAGAATATATATATATTTTATTTTATTTTATTTTTTTTCTATTTCCATTAACTGACGAATTTTTCTTGAATTGTTTGCAGGGGACAATGAGGGCCCGCATATCATGGGACCTAGTCGTAGGTGCTTACAGAGGGCTCCCAGACTTTCAGAAGGCGCGCCTGCACCAGATGGGGTTTGCGGAGATTTTGGAGATTGAGCCCTTCTGGCTCGACTTGGTACTCCTGCAGGCGCTGCGGGAGAGATGGCATGTGGAAAGCAAGGCTTTCCTAATGCCCTGGGGACATATGGTCCCCAGTTTAGAGGATGTCTCCAAGATCACCGGCCTGAGGGTAGAGGATCGGGCTGTAAGATGGGTGACTTACCCCGACTACCGTGGGTTAGCTGAGGCCCTACTAGGTATAGAGGTGTCCAGTCTAGATAGGGAGTCTAGGACAGTCCCTAGGGTTGAGGTAGAGGCAGCCCTAGGATTAGTGGAGCCCCGGCATTGGTCTGACAAACCCGGGAGGAGTTTAGGGATAGACTAGCTAGATCTTCCTCCACTGCCTATTGTAGCGATCCTAGCCAGGTAGAAGTTAAAGATGGATCAGGAAAGAAGAAGGGTGTCCAGAAAAAGGACAAGAAGAAGAATAAGTCAAAAAGTAAAAATGACAAATGCTTCTTTTGCAAATTACGTGGACACTTTAAGAAAGATTGTGTGAAAAGGAAGGCATAGTTTTAAAACAAAGGTAATCTCACATCTTACGTTTGCTATAAGTCTCATTTAGTGAATGTTCCTAAAGATACACGGTGGATTGACTCAGGTTCTACTGTACATATTGTCACTTCTATACAGGGATTCCTTACTCAAAGACCTCCAAATGAGGGTGAACAGAGAATTTTTTCAGGAAATAAGACGCGTTCACAAGTCAAGGCCGTAGGAACTTATAGGATTTTTATAGAATCAAAATTTGTTCTAGATTTAGAAGACACTATTTATGTACCATCTTTTAGTAGAAATTTGGTTTTAGTATCAAAGCTTCATTCAAAAGGTTTTCGAGTTAATTTTAGAAACTCTTCAGTTGAATTAATTAAAGACTCTATTGTTATTGGGACTGATTCTCTATATGATGGTTCATATAAATTGTATCTTAGCAATGTGAATGAACAATCTCCTAATAGCTTGCATACTTTAGTTCTTATTGGCAACCAGCGTGATAGAGTAAATGAAAATTCATCTATGTTATGGCACAGGAGATAAGGGCATATCTCCATTAAAAGACTTAAAAAGTTAGTAGGAGAAGGAGTGCTTCACACTCTGGATTTCACTTACTTTGAGACATGTGTTGATTGTATTAAAGGAATGCAAACGTACATGCCTAATAAGGATGTCACTAGAAGTTCTAAAATTCTAGAAATAATTCACACTGATATATTATGGTCTGTTTTCACCCTATTTGACTGGTGAGAGATAATTTGTCACTTTTATAAATGACTATTCTAGATTCATGTATCTCCATTTACTTCTTAAAAAGGCATATGTTTTCAATGTCTTTAAGGATTTTAAAAAAGAAGTAGAGAAACAATCTTGAAAAGTAATCAAGATAGTTAGGTCTGATAGAGGTGGTAAATACTCTGGTAGGTATACAGAGATGAGATAATGAACTAGACCATTAGCTAGATTCTTTAAAGAGGAGGGTATTGCACCTCAGTACGCTACTCCTGATAGCCTATATCAGAATGGGGTTGTATAAAGAAGGAATCGCTTGCTTAGTGAAATGGTCAGGACAATGTTAAGTCACTCTACCCTTCCTTTATCCTTGTGGGGTGAGGCCGTTAAGACAGCTGCATACATTGTGAACAAGGTCATACGAAAGATGCACCTAAGACTCCTTATGAGTTATGGTGTGGTAGGAAACTATCTGTGAGCTATATGCGCATATAGGGTGTTCAGCTAGGGCTAGACCATACAATCCACAGAATAAAACTTTTGATCTCAGAACAACCAGTGGGTTCTTCATTGGTTATCCAGAGAGATCAAAAGAGTATAGATTTTATTGTTCATCACATGTTCCCATCATTATAGCGACAGATAAGGCGAGGTTTCTTGAAGACGGCAGAGTTAGTGGGAATGGACCTTCTCGAGATATTTCTTTTGAGAAGTTACAGGATCAGGATAAAACACCTGTAACAACTGACAACATTGTTCCCATATTCATTCCTCATAATGATATTTTGGGAGAGCAAGTAGTTGCAATTGATCCACCCCAAGTTGCTCCAGAGCCAAAGGATGTCGTAGTAGTTGACCAACCATCTCCTCAGATGGATCAGGGGCCAACATTACGTCGATCTAAAAGAGTCAGGAGACCTGTTATATCTAATGAGTTCATAGTGTACCTACAGGAGGGCAGTGTAGACATGGGTGACATTAATGAGCTAGTAACATTTTCACAAGTCATGAAGAGTGAAAAATCTATCTACTGGTTTAAAGTCATGAAGGAAAAGCTTGACTTAGTGGTTAAAAACCAAGTATGGGATCTCGTTGACTTACCAAAGGAGTCCAAACTTGTTAGATGTAAATAGATATTCAAAACTAAAGTGGACTCTAAAGGTAAAGTTGAGTGATATAAGGCCAGATTGGTGACTAAGGTTTTCACTCAAAGGGAAAGCATTGACTATGATGAGACATTCTCTCCAGTTTCCAAGAAACTCTTATTCAGAATAATCATGGTCTTGGTAGCTTATTATTATTTAGAGTTACACCAAATGGATATGAAAATGGTTCCTCAATAAGGACCAAGATGAAGAAGTGCGCATGGAGCAGCCTCAAGAGTTTCGTGCTAAAGGAAAAAAACACTTAGTATGCAAATTAAAGAAATCCATTTATGGACTTAAGCAAGCCTCCCAACAATAATTCATAAAGTTTAATGAAATCATATTGTCCTTTGAGTTTAAAAAAAATATTATTGATGAATGTTTGTACCTAAAGATCAGTGGAAGTAAATTCATCACCTTGTTTTTGTATGTAGATGATATTTTGCTTGTTAGTAGTGATCTTGGTTTATTGTACGAAACGAAGGCTTTTCTTTCTAAGAACATTTAGATAAAAGATATGGATTATGCCTACTATATTTTGGGCATTGAGATCACTAGAGATAGACCCTCAGGTACTCTTGGTCTTTCTTAAAAGCTTACACCTCAAAAGTCTTGGAAATATTCAACATGCAATCCTGCTCACCCGATAAAGTACCTATTGTAAAAGATGATAAATTTAGTGAATTGTAGTGGCCCAGAAATGACTTAGAAAAGAAGCAGATGGAACCTATCCCATATGTTTCAGCCGTTAGGTGCTTGATATACCTTCAGACTTGTACACGTCCAGATATTACTTTTGCCATGAGTATGCTCAGCAGGTCCCAAAGTAACCTGGGCATAGATCATTAGAAAGCTTGCAAGAAAGTTATGTGTTATCGCAAAGGCACGATAGATTACACGCTCACATATAGGAGGTTAAATCAGTTGGAGGTCATTTCATATTCTAATGTTGATCTTGGCAGCTATCTTGATTCGCGGAAGTCTACGACAGCCTACATCTTCCTTTTGGCAAGTGGAGCTATCATCTGGTGTAATGAGAAGCTGAGTATTACAGTGGTTCCCACCATGGCAGTTGAGTTTATTGCTTTTTTTGAGGTTAGTGCACAGGCCATTCAGTTGTAGAATTTGCTCACAGGTCTATCATTTGTTGATTTCATCTCTAGACCTATCAAGATTTAATGTGAAAATTCTGTTGCGATCTTCTTCTCTAAGAATAATAAGGCGTCCAAGAGAGGTAGAGCCTGCATATCAAGTATTTTACTCTTAAGGACAGAGTGAAGAATCATGAGGTGTCTATAGAACATATTGAGACATATCTTATAGTTGCTGACTCACTCACAAACGGATTATCTGCTAGTACTTTTTGTAGTCATGTGATTTAGATGCGTCTTGTCAGTTCTCTCGATATGTTGTGACATTTTCAATATGACACATACAGTTATTTGTGATCATATTTATATCATAATTCTTCTATTATTTTTTGCCTATTCCATTTATTGTATATACATAGTGACCAACATATAGGCATTAGGTTTGAATTTATCTGCAGTTCCATATTTGGTGTTCAATTATAGTAAGTTGGTGACATTGTGGTACATAGAAGGAGGTATGTAAGTGAATACATTTCACACCATGACCTCTGTCATTTGATTTACTATTCTTAAATTCTTTAGATTCCGTTAATTAGAATGGTGTGTAGTTTTGTTTTTTATCGTGTGCGCACATACCGAGTTTATTTCTTCAAGTGTATACCCATGACATCAAATCTTTAAGAGTCTTTTAAAATTATATATGTTTATATTATTCGTATGTTTTTAAATGAAGATTTGACATGCTTGTGACAAGTTAGACCAAGTAGCACTACTGCAAACAGAGGAAATGCCGACCGTGGAGTTCACGTCCGTCGGCGGTAGCCGGGATCAACGACGGGCTCAACCGTCGGCCAACACATCTCTCTTCAGGCGACGGACAGTTTTGGAGGACCATCGGCGGGTCGTGAGCGCCCGACGGAGGCAACCGTCTCCGATTTCTAATCCTGGAAGACGACGGTCCCACGATCACAACCGTCGGCCGTTTTGAATCCATTCACCAATAGGATCGTGAGCGCTGGGCGGCAACGTTCTCCTCCCTTCCATCTTACGCAAGCGGGGACAGGGTCGTTTCCCAGCTTCCCTTTCCATCTTACGCAAAAGATCCCATCCCTTTCCTAGCTTCTCCCAAATCCCTCTCTGCAGCTCGCCCCTTTCCTGCATATACGCCGGCCTAGCTAGCTACGCCCTCCAGCTGCTCGATCGCCGGCCCGCCCTTGCCAAGAAGGTCCGGCCTCCATCGTTGCCAAGGGAAGAAGAGAAGGAAAGTTCCGGGCATCATCGTTGGGCTCCGCCGCTGGCGTCCGCCGGCGTTCTTCTTGCCGCACTGCGCCTCCTGTCGAAGCCACTGGCCTCCACCGCGGCCAAGAAGCAGCAACAGCAACCCCACGGCACCGCTGCCTTCCTGTCACCGCCGGCCAAGACATAACAGCAGCAACAACACCACTGCGCCACAGCAGCAACAACACCACCGCGCCACCGCCAGCCCTGTCACCGGCGCCGGCCAATACGCCTGCAGCGGCAGGAGCAACCCCACGGTAGTGCCTGAGAAGGTATTATCTCTTACCTTTTAGTTTTCTCAAAGCCTCCCCTGCAGCAGCATCCACATGCGCATATGAAACCAAGGAGGCTGCTTCAAAGGTTCTGGCTTTGGGATTGGTTTCTGGTGATGGCTGAATGCTGATGCATTTTACTCAGATCTGTTGTCCGGGAAACAACAGTTGGCAAG
Source organism: Zantedeschia hybrid cultivar (assembly GCA_030544215.1). Lineage (NCBI taxonomy): Eukaryota > Viridiplantae > Streptophyta > Magnoliopsida > Alismatales > Araceae > Zantedeschia > Zantedeschia hybrid cultivar. Next base: position 2,530,261 of record JARZZO010000013.1, on the reverse strand, counting down.
AGCATGTTCAGGTCTGGATTTTTAGTTAAATTCTAGCAAGTAATTAAGTGGGTCAGGTTGGGCTCGCATGTATGAACTCAGCAATTTAGACTAGAAATATAATTAGATTTTGGAGCAAGCTACCCATTTTTGGATCCCCTTGTCTATGGATGTAAGTGGCCCCTTCTGCTTGTGCAAATACTAGCCACCAGATGATGAACATTTTGTGCAGAGTTTCTATAAAATCGTGAACTGGGATGACTTGGAGAAGGTCTTAGAAATGCAAACCTTTAAGCTTGTAGCTTTAAATTTCATAAATAGCTATGAAAGGAGGAAAGATGCCCTTAACAGGCTAGTTGAAGATTTTTTTTTTTTTTTTTGGTTTCTGGTTAACTAGCCTATTCCAGCTGAACTGGCCAAAATCAGTTCACAACTTGCACTTTGCAATCAGGTTTGGCTGGTTCCAAGATATGAAACAGCTAGTTGCTAAAAGTCTAGTTAGGCTTAATATCTAATGAAATAAAGGGTTTGATTGTTGCCATTGTTATTGAAGTTTTGTGGTAACATTGGAAATTGATCGTGTGGTCTCCATGGCCCTGAGGTATCCCTGTTAGAGGAGGTGGTGGAGAAACAAACAATTAAGTAATATTCACTTTTCACAAAGTTGCTGTCCAACTTGTTGAAAATTGCAAAACTTCATTCCCCAACCTCATGTTGCTGCTGTGTGAACACAGACAGTTTTTCTTCTTGACTATAAAGGTTACTTTGAAGCTCATTAAGCAATTGATCAGCCTCCAAAGAAATTACTTTGAACCTCTGTAAGAAGACACAAATCAAAAAATTAAAGGATGACACCAAGAGGTTATCCAATTTTGGCCATAGGAAAAAAACACTCACATCCTCGAGAGCAGAAAAATGCATTGATACTTGTGTGTTTACTTCTGCGAAGGTTTCCTGAGAATTCACATCCAGTTCACCAACGAGGTCATTTAATGCTCTGATTCCAGACTCATGCATGCTTCTTAGTTTCCCTACACATCCTCGAAGCTCTTCAGTAGCCTATGAACAATTATAGAAAATCTCAAAACATTTTCGAGCCTATTTATTTTGTTCTAATGTTGAGGGATGTTCAAAACACCTCAGCCTTTGAGGAAACAAAGGATTGCATATCTTCCTCCATTTCTTTCAGCTGGTTCTCCTGTTGCATCACAGAGTTTGAGACTGCCCTATGCAAAACTTCCAACTGCTGGTTAAATTGAGACTGAAATTTCTGAACAAGGATTTTCCAGCTGATGCTGACTTATACGAACCAAATATTAGATCATCTCTGCTATATTTGCTTATACCAACCAAAAATCAGTATCAGCTATTTTTTTCTTCCATAAAAGAAGTATGACAACAATGTCAAAACTAAATCAAGCTGCTTGAATAGTTGACTGTCTGCCTTGATGTTTCTAAGTTGTGTTGTGTATGCTTCCTCGTGTGGTAAGTCAAGTTGCTAGAAGCCAGATCTTTATATAGAATTATGGATCACATAGAATGAGAAGATGGGGAGAATCATGTTGCATGATTCCTTTATCCCTATTCATCTCTAGCCACCAAACACTGGTGATTATCATGTGGGTGCCAAAATCCAGATCTGAAGACAATCAATAGGCGTGTTTTGGTTTTCTGAAAATCAACTGTTTTGGAAAACCTGTGCACACAACAGACTTTACACTGCACCAAATGCAGCCTCAGCGTAACCATAAATCGGGTCTGGGGAAGGGGAGATAAAGAGAAAGAGAACACAGCAGAAAACCAAGTCAACTGTATATATCCAGAGATCCAGAAAAACAGATCTCTATCTAAATTGCAATTCGTTATTAAGTTATTTATGGTCTAAACTGCATTTGTTGCTATCTTAAAAATTTCTACGTTAGTTCATAAATTATGACAAACACCCTATCGAATTTCAGTCTTAACCTTTGCCCAGTTAATGATTCTACTAGACAAGCCACAGACTATGAAGTTACATGGCTTGTTAGTATATCAAAACATCCATGGTTTCTTGTTAAATTGATATTCAATTGACTGATTAATGAATCACTGATTGGTTACTTCACCAACTAACTATTTCATTAAATTTGCATGCAACTATCAGATCAAGATATTTCAGCAACAAAATAGTCCTAGAAATTTTTAAGATAGCAACAAATGCAGTTTAGACCATAAATAACTTAATAACGAATTGCAATTGTTATCCGGGTCATTAAAAATCGCAGCACTAAAACCCATCTGTAAGGTATATATTTTGCCTTTTGAAAGCAGAAAAAATGGGCAGCTTAAGTTGACATGTGCTCCTCATGGATCCTTCAATGTGGACCATCCCCCCTCCAGATTCCGTGACCTAGGAATCATTTCCAGTCTCCCCCTTCAATATTCAAACCAATGTATAATTGTCTTTTCCTTTTCTAGTTGCAACTATATAGTTTCGTTATTGCTCTATGTGGACTGTTAAATTCTTTAACATGCCGGATTTGAGTTGAAACTTGCAGCTGAAACTTAAATGTGTTTGTGTTTTGATTTTGATACATCTTAAAGTAGTGTTTCATTTTTTGTCATAACCATTAGTATTTTGATATACACAGTTATAGTTTTTTTTTTTTTCTTTTGAAGATGGAACACTGTTATGTCACTGATAAGAGTTGGATGTACATGTATAAGACTAAGCATGAAAGAGTCAACCCTCACTTTTTGGCTGGAGTAAATTATTTTGTGGAATTTGCATTAAAGAACTCTAGTGGCGATGGAATTATGAAATGTCCATGCTCAAAGTGCGAGAATAAGTTTAATGAAGACAAGGACATTGTTCAATTCCATATCATCAGAGACGGATTTACTCGGAGGTATACAACATGGCATTTTCATGGAGAATCTCGTAAGAGGCCTCGAGATGAAATAGTTTCACCTATTGACTCAGAAGATGATATACATAGAATGCTTAATGATGCATTTATATGGCAACATGTCACTGATGAGACACAAAGTAGAAAGCAAAATGAGCACTTTGAACAATTTGAACAACTTATGGAGGAAGCTAAGAAGCCAGTTTATGCAAGATGTAACAAGTATACAAGATTGTCTTTCATAGTACATTTATTCCAGCTCAAGTGTCTACATAAATGGAGCAATAAGTCATTCTCTGCAGTGCTTGCCCTTTTCAAAGATGCATTACCTGAGGACAATACCCTTCTGAAGAGCTGGTATGAATCAAAGAAGATGATGTCTGAATTAGGATTAGAATGCAAGAAGATACACGCATGTCCAAATGATTGCATGTTGTTCAGAAATGAATTTGAAAATCTAAATAATTGTCCAAAGTGTAATGCTTCAAGATGGAAAGAGAGAGGAAGTAGTGGAGAAAGAAAGAAGAATACGCCTATCAAAGTTCTTTGGCACTTTCCTTTGATTCCAAGGCTTCAACGATTATTTATGTCAACTAAGACTGCAAGTTTCATGAAATGGCATCATACTACTCCAAGAGATGAAGATGGAAAATTAAGTCATCCTAGAGACTCTGAGGCTTGGAAAGATTTTGATCAAAAACACCCATCATTTAGTAGAGAACCGCGTAATGTTAGACTTGGACTTGCAAGTGACGGTTTCAGTCCATTCAAGATAGCAGCAGGTAGTAGTCGAAGTACGTGGCCTGTTATCATAGTAGTTTATAATTTACCCCCATGGTTGGCTATGAAGCAATCTTTTTTCATGATGTCTCTTCTCATAGATGGTCCGAAATCTCCTGGAAATGATATTGATGTGTATCTTCAGCCTTTGATTGATGAATTAAAAATTTTGTGGGAGGATGGTATAGAGACATACGATGCAGACAAGAAGGAAATCTTTCAGATGCATGCCGCTATCTTATGGACTATCAATGATTTTCCAGCATATGGGATGCTATCAGGTTGGAGCACGTACGGATATAAAGCATGTCCTATTTGTCATGTGCAACATAGTTCAATATATCTTCCTTTTAGCCGTAAATGTGTGTACATGAGGCATCGTCGTTTCTTACCACTTGATCATCCATGGAGGGACGATGAAAGGACTTTCAATGGTGCAGTTGAGTATGCACAAGCACCTCTTCCCCTATCTGGTGAAGATGTGTTGAAACAGTGGGAGAATTATAACAATGTCATATTTGGGAAGATTTCTAACAAAAGTCAAAATCAACAGTTACCTGATGGTTGGAAGAAGAGAAGTATTTTTTTTGACCTTCCATACTGGAAAACATTACTGATTCGTCATAACTTAGATGTCATGCATGTTGAAAAAAATGTGTGTGATAATATTTTGAATACAATTTTACAAAAGGATGGAAAAAGCAAGGACAATATCAAAGCACGTCTTGATTTGGAGAGATTGAAGATAATGAAATCTTTGCATCCAAAACCTTCAAAGAAACGAGCTGGAAGGTTTTTTTTGCCTCATGCCTCCTACAACATGTCGAAAGAAGAAAAGAAGATGTTTCTACAAGTGTTGAAAGATCTAAAATTACCTGATGGATTCTCCTCAAATATTTCTCAGAGGGTGCAAATAGAAGAATGCAAAATAATGGGAATGAAGAGTCATGATTGCCATGTACTAATGCAACAACTTCTTCCATTAGCCATAAGATGTACACTTACAAAGTCTGTTGGTCTTGTATTGAATGACTTCTGCATATTTTTCAGAGAATTATGTTCCAAAATTATTGACATTGCAACATTAGAGAAATTGGAACAATCAATGTCTATAATTCTTTGCAAGTTGGAGAGGATCTTTCCTCCTGCATTCTTTAGTGTTATGATTCATTTGACAATGCATCTTGCACGAGAGGCTAAACTTGCTGGACCTGTACAATATCGATGGATGTACCCAATAGAGAGATACTTGCTGACACTTAAGAATTATATACGTAACAGAAGTAAACCCGATGGTTCAATTGCTGAAGGGTATCTTATGGAAGAAGTGACAACATTTTGTGCACGTTACTTAGATGAAGTTGAGTCAAAATTGAATAGGCCGGTGAGATTTGAAGATGGCCCAATTGGAACTGGAGTTACAAGTTTGATAGCAGCTGAAGAAGCATATCAAGCACACCGATTTTTACTGTTCAATACATCGTCGGTCGAACCATATTTAATGTAAGTTTCGTTCTATTAGTAATTATGTTTATTTACCTTATTGTGTCTTTTTATTAAAGTTTCATAATTTTTTATCTTGGCTATACATAGGATGCATAAAGAGTGGGTGAAAACTCAACATTCTTCTTGGAGTGATGATCGGGTCCAATTAGAACAACATAAAAATTTTGTTGGATGGTTTAGGGCATATGTAAGTTTTGATTAATACTTTAATTTTTATAAGTTGTATTTCTGAAATTCTAACATGTTTATATTTTTTAATAGATTGACGAGTTAAGGGGGCAAACAGAAGTATCTGATGAAATCATGTGTCTTGCGCGAGGTCCGAAACATAGCATTATATCATATTCTGGCTTTTTTGTGAATGGTTACAAATTTGAAACTCACCTTGTGGATAGTTCAGGTGTTACTCAAAATAGTGGTATAGCAACTATTGGTGATCACGATAATATCTTCTATGGCCGTTTACAAAGTATAATAGAGTTTCAATTTGGAACTCTACAACGGATACATCTTTTTAAGTGTATTTGATATGACATGAATGAAGGATCTGGATTTGTAGTGGATGAGTATAAATTAACTTCTGTGAATACAACACAGATAAGTTTTGAGGATGAACCTTTTATCTTTCCATCACAAGTACAACAAGTCTTTTACTCTAAAGATCCTTTGAAGGCGGGTTGGAGTGTTGTTTGTCGTTGGAAGCCAAGAGACACTTATGAAGTGCCTATTTCTGAAAATGAAGATGGACCTATTGATGATGAGATCTTCATAAGGAATATAGAACCGACAATCTCAACAGAAGACTTAGTAATTGAAGATGATGATGTTTCATGGGTGAGAAGAGGACTTGGAGTTAGTAACCGAATAATTAAAAAAGAAATGAGAGAATCACATAAAAAACAACAAAAAAGGAAGAAATAGGTATATTATATTGTGTTTTCTTTTATATTGTTGTATATCCACTTCTAGTATGTATCTTGTTTTATTCTTAATCTTAATTTTTTTTTTGCATTTTTAGAGAATGCCACCCAAAACAAAGTTTCTGTCATTGTCATCAGTTCTACAAAAGAATATCTCTACCTCTGAAAAGAAAACTTTACCATGCCTTCCCTCAGATATATGTTTCAATATTTATGAGAATTTGTTTCAAAGTACATAAATATATGTTGTCATATCGTAAGTAATATTTGTAGGTGTTCAAAGGGTCCGTCGTGAGACACTCGTACCAGTTCCTGCTTTTGTCTCCCAAAATAGGATTCCATCTTCTCTTCCTCCAGGTATACATACTGATTAAAAGTCTATATAATGTGTGGATTCGCATGCATATTATAGTTTTTTTTTTTTTTTGCAGCTGCTCAAATAAATGAATCACATGTAGATCTTTCTAATCAGAGAGTTCAGCATGAAACACTCACATCAGTTCCCACTTCTTGTCTTCCACCAAGTATACTTTTCAATTAAAGTGCATTTTATACTGTTAATCTTTGTTATGAATTAATATGAATGAATATTTATATATTTTGCAGGAATTCAAAAAGATGACTCTCATATAGATCCTCCTTCTAAGAGAGTTAGGCATGAGACATCCAAATTGGTTCCTACTTCTTCCTCGCAAAGTAGAATTTTGTTATCTCCTCAGAGAAATGACTCTCATGTAATTTCTAGTGATCACAGAATTCACCAAGAGGCATCCACATTTATGGCAGGTATACAATTGTTAGATGTTTAGATTAGATTTATAATTTTAAAGAAATACTTATCTTTAGTTTATTCATAGTTATTAGTGAATTAATATTTTAGGCATTCCAGTGAAGAAAAGGAGTTCAATTCAATGACAAAATGTACTTATAGTTGCAATCAATAGAGCTGAAGATGTATTAGAGACAAGTCCAGCATATTCTAATAGAGAAGCAGAGCGACGAGTCCATATATCAAATGAGGTTTTGGAGGCACACTATGAAGAGATGAATGAAAGCAATTCATCTCATGTAGGAGCTTCTTCAGCATCTGCTTCTACAGTGAGGAAGACTAGAGGACCGACTCAGGAGTCAACAGTTCTACCTCCAAAAGGGGAGAAGTGGAGATGCTTGATCATTGATGGTCAACCAGTCGGGAAAGCCGCATCAAAACTTGCAACTGTCCTTGGATTATATGCGAGAATGGAATGATATTTTCCTCCTCACAAAGAATGGAAGGATCAGTCAATACACAGTTTTAATGATGTAATGAGAGACCTAATAGTAAGTTATTTGTTTTTTTACTCATCTTAAAATATATTCTGACTTTTTGATATAGATAATAACTGTTTGATTTTTCAGAGAGACTATGAGTTTCTTGATGATCAGGGGAACCCAGCAAATATGACAGTCGTCACTCATTTTTGCAAAGAGTCATTGCAGAAAAAACTAAGGGAATGGCGTTGGTGGTTGAAGAGTCACTACTACAGTGACAGTCTTTCGATGGAAGTTCTCAAAATAGCTCCTGAAAAAAGAATTACTCAACAAAATTGGGAGCTACTGTTGAAGTACTGGGAAAATGATAAAAAAATATCAAAGGCAGAAAGAAATAAAAGAAATCGCGGCGAGGATCGGGCAACGCATACACTTGGGGCGAAGTCAATTGCCCGTCATAATCAAGATGAGGTAATTTTAAATTAATTTTTTGTATACGCTTAAATTAAAAGGATGCATTACTAATATGTATTATTTTGAATTGATTACAGCGTGATGCATTGGGAGATGGTTACAGAACACTTAAAGCATATATCAAGGCTCATCAAACAAAGAGTGGAGATTATCCTGATGAATACACGCGCATTATGTGTGTAAGTGCATATCAACTCAAACTTATATATTCTATTTTTTTTTTAAATATTTTCTTTTATTTTAAATTTAGGATAAAGTTATAGCAACATGTGCTGAAAGAGAGGTCACAAACAGTTCAGAGCCAACTGTCTTATCTCCTATCTTGGATGTCGTGTATAAAAGACATCATGGAGGCTATGAAAGAGGTTGTGGATTGGGATGGTCTAGAGCAGGATCTTGGCGTAATATACAAACTCAGGATTTTCATAATAGCAACACACATCTCACAACTGAGTTGCATACTACACAATTAGAACTACAGAAAGCAAAAGAACAAATAGAAGCATTGCAAGTTCGAGAGAGAGATATGCAAGTTCGAGATAAAGATATGCAAGAAAGATTAGAAAGGATGGAAGCTATGTTATCTATGCATTTTTCAAATAGCTCAGTAAGTCTAATTTATGTTAGTTATTCCAAAATAAAACAATGCATAATTTTTTCATCGCTCTTTTTTATATAATAGTTTAGAGAATAATTTATTTTGTTGATATAACACTTTATTATGTTTGTTATGATTGAAGGTTGGAGATGCAAGCTTGAATAATGGAACACCCCTCTCACAACCCTCAAATTCGTGAAGACATGAAAAGTATGTTGTCCATGTATTTTTCAAGTAACTTAAAAGTCTAAAGTAATTTCAAAGATAACGATGTATCATTCTTTTATCTATTTCTTTTTTATTCAATCATTTAGAAGAAATTTATTTCGGCGATTTGTTTAACACCTTATTTTATTTTCTTATGTTTATAGGACGGAGATGCATGTGGGATAATGGAATGCATATGTTGCGGGTAGCCCCAAGTTGATGAAGACATTGTACTTTTTATTTCACTTTAAACGTGACACTAGATTTCATTTTAAAGTTTGTTATTTTGAACGAGTGGTGTTAATTTGGAACTCATATGGACAATTTTGTACTTTGTAATTTTTGTGGATCGCTTATATTTTGGAGATTTAGATTGTACATGGATGGAGATCCACGTTCCTATGATATATTTAATTAGATTGTTCGAAGATATATGGATGCACGGATGATATGATCTTTTTGTTCGATATGTAAATTTTATATGGAATGTGTGTCAATTCTTTAATGTTATGTGATTAAAGTGTATTTTACAGCATTGTAATAGAATTAAGAACAGGATTTTTACTGACATTTAAACTGTCGGCAAAACTAATAGCCGACGGTTGTTTCGTCGGCAGTGTTGACAAAACAGACGATGGTTTGTTCGTCGGCTTTTTTGGGCACATGGCCGACGGTTGCTTCGTCGGCATTTTTGGGCACATGGCCGACGGTTGCTTCGTCGGCATTTTTTGGCACATGGCCGACGGTTTCTTCGTCGGCATTTTTGGCTACATGGCCGACGGTTAGATCGTCGGCAATATTGAACTATCGGCCGACGGTTGCGTCGTCGGCTATTGTTGGGTACATAGCCGACGGTTTCCGGTGGCCGACGGTTCGTTTCCGTCGGCGATAGAATAGCCGACGCATAGAATGGCCGACGCCTTCGGGGCGACCGGCTAACCGCCGGCGATCTTAAGGGCGACGGTTCGACCGTCGTCCATATGTAAACCGCCGACGGTCATAACCGTCAGCGGATCCAGTGTTTGCAGTAGTGTAGGAGAATGTTAGATTTTTCACATAAAATTATGGTTCACTTATAGTAATTGGGCCACATTAACACACCATAAGGTCGAGTTAATGGAGTACGGTTAATTGAGTTTAATTCATTAGGTGTTCATTGGGATCGTTTAATGAGTGGAATCCATTTTAGTTTAAATGATACTAGTCCCACCTCTCTATATAAGAAACTTATGACTCCCAATAAGATCATATACATCAAGTGAGATAGATAAACAAACAGAGACGTGCTGATTACACGCATCTCTATCTCGTGCGCTTCATGCTAAGTGAGGGTCATCGTCTTCCTCCTCCGTCTCCGTAAAAAAGCGAATGAGGTATTCCTATGTCCTTTAACACTTTTTACAAAAGAAAATAAAATCACAGATGTCGAACGAGAGAGTGAATAATTCTCGCCACTAAGGAGATGGAATTACATACTTTCAAATGATTGAAACAATTGAATACTACTTCTTATTCTTGCTATGGTTGGCAATGTCCGGCGAGGTGATTCTTTAACATGTACATCATCCTCACGCGATAGTGACGAGCAAGGCGCTGCTTACCACCGGGGACTGTGTGGTAGATATCCACTTGAGGTCTCCTTGGAAGGCGTCTCCGGGCTGTATTGATGAGCTGGCCGCAAGGGAGAAGATCACGTCGAAGCTCTTCGTCTCACCCATGGCCTCGAAAAAGAGGGTGCTGGGTGAAACGCTCACCCTGATGCCGCTCTCATCCGTGGGGAAGGACAACTCGGCTGTGTAGCTCGTGGGCTGCGACCGGACGCTGGTGACCGTCCGGCTGATGACCTTCCTTCTCACTGCGTCGCTGATAGTCGTCGAGATCGAGGGGTAGTTCAACTGCTCCGGTTCGATCTTCCCGAACTCGTCGCACTTCACATCCATGGCTGCCGTCCGGAGCACTTCCGAGTCCGTGTACCCGAGGCCGCAGAGATACTTGACGTAGTCCTCGAACTGGAGATCGAAGACGAGGCCCGGGTCCATGGCCCGGGCGGTGTTTACATGCCCGGCGCCCGTGGCGAACAAGTCCGCGGGTTCGTCCGTCTCGTCCGTGATGTCGCCGCCCTCCCTGTTGGTCGTGTCGGCCGTGGTCATGATCGCCGACCGCACCATGGCGGGCGTCCACTCATCCCCAGTCTCTCGAAGCTGGAACAGCTTAACGATTGCAGCTATTCCGGAGAGGTGTGGCGTCGCCATAGACGTCCCAGACATGAGGACGAAGCCGGAGGTAGTTCTGACGTTGGCCGCGAGGACGTTCACCCCCGGCCCGAGGATGTCCGGCTTCAGGATGCCGCCGTTGATAAGACTCGGCCCCCTCGAGGAGAAGTATGGCACTGCAGGAGAAGAGGCCTCGCCCGTGACCGTGCCCACGGGGACGAACTCCACCCGTGGGGGGCAGGGTCGCCTTGTCGTGTTGACATACTCTATCAGTCGCAGCGAGTTGGCGGAGTTGACGGCCACGGTGGGGATGGCAAGGTCGGGGACGTCTACGATGATAGAGCCCACCATGCCTATGCTCATGACAACCATGGCAACGCCTCCCGCTTGCAGGACGACCTTGGCTTTGTCCTTTGGTTCGATTTCTCCCTGGTAGCACATGACCACCTTGCCGTTCACGTCGAAGCCATTCAGATTGGAGCAGACATCGGCATCCCAGTCCCCGTTTACGCCGGGGTACACGAGCCCCGCGCGCAAACCGGGCTCCTCACTATACAGGGACTCACCGGGAATCTCATCCCCGTTACCGAGCCGCAGGTTTACGCGCAGGGCTCGGTCCATCGTGCTAGCCCCTACGGTCATGATCCAGGGAGCGTCGTTGATGACGGTGCTCGGTCTCGGGCCACTGTTGCCCGCCGCGCAGCTGACCACGATCCCCTGCCGCACCGCCGCCAGCGCGCCGACCGCGATGGCACTGCTGTAGAAAGGTGGCGGCGCCCGCCCCACGGGGGGCGGATTGCCAATGGACATGGAGATGACGTGCGCACCGTCGTGGATGGCTTGCTCTATAGACCACAATACTTGCCAGTGAGTGTCCGCCCTGTAGGCTGCTAGGTAGGCCCCCGGTGCGGCGCCGGCTGCCGTGCCCGCAGCGTAGCCCCGGATGCTGGCTCCAGCGACCTCAAGCCCGGCGATGGTGGCGGCAACGTGCGTCCCATGCCCACCTTTATCGTCGGGAGGCAGCACTTTCTGTTTCGCCTCGCTGAACTGGGCGGCGCCAAGAAGCTTGTCGTTGCAGGCCGCCTTGTTGTTGAAGTAACACCAGCCGTTCCATCGGTCAGGCGGATTGGGCATTTCGTTGCCCTGGAAGGAGTCGTGTTTGGGACTGATGCCGGTGTCGATGACAGCGATGATGGCGCCCTCGCCGCGGTTCGCGTCCCGCCACACGTCCGGCCGCAGGCCGAGGAAATCCGGGCTGTAGGTGGTCAGTGGGATGACCTTCTCGTCGGGTCGTGCGTAGACGAAACCCTCCTTGGCCTCCATGGCCTGGACTTCCTTGGCAGTGAGCCGCGCTGCGAACCCGCTCATGACCACCTTGTATGAGATGACCATGCGGGGCTCGCCAGAGTCGATGGTCGGCGACGGCAAGAAGGACTTGTGCCATTCCTCAACTTCTTCTGGGCTGGCAGAGAGCATATGCTCCGGCTTCCGGACGTGGACTATGTAGATGCGTGCGTTCTCTGCTTCAGGCTCGACCATGTGGCCATCTCCAACTAGTGATAGTTGGGCGGAGTTCAGTGGAAGGGAAGCCAAAAACAAGGACAACAAGAAGATCTGTGGAAGCATATTGTGTACATATGCAGGTACTCTCTTCCTTGAGGTATCGAAGCCCTGCGGCAATTATGTTGCTGCGTTATCCTACTGTGAGCTTTTATAGGCGCCAATGTACTCGTCGTTGAGACGCAGCACGAGGAGATCTGTGACGATGCTTCACCATTTTCATCTTTTTTTTTTCTCCTGCTCACATTGTTTCACGTTTTCTGTGTATACAATGGTACTGATGCAATCATCTCAGCATCTTGATCACCAAATAATGATTGACGCCTATATACTTGGTGCATGTTAGTGCATACTTTTGATGTACACTAAATTTTTTTAATTTTTATTTTTTAAAAATTATATTATAAGATTGAAATCAAGTTGACGTTCATATCGGTACAAAATATACCTTATTTCGACATATAAAAATAATTAAAATTGTTCGGAAGAATAAAAACCTATTAAAATAACATTTTATTTTAAAAAAAAATTTAGATGTCAAAATAAGTTATGCCTTAGACGGATGCGTAGGTCAACTCGATTCTGACCTAAAAATATAAATTTCAAAAATAAAAAAATAAAAAAAAGTTAATACACAAAAAATATCTACTAACATCTAGTGTACATCAACAATTACTCATATATTTTCATTAGTTTTGAGCGGGTATGATTTGATGGTTGCCACTCCATCATGTCCACCAAATAGTACTCTTAGGAGGAATTTACTGACATATTTGAATTCAAATTCTTGCTTATAGTTAATGAAATTAACCTATCATGACTTATTAATTAGGATCAGGTAAGCCTGAAAGCGATATGTTATGGCGTTTAAATAAAATGTTTTCTATTTCTATGGATATATCTTATAATCTTCTAATATTCTATATTAGCCCTGCAAATTTCATATTTATTTTAAATTTATCACAAATTTTAAATATTTCTTTAAAATAGCAATAGTAAAATCATTATTCATAGAACATTCCTCTTATTTAAATATTTCTTAAAAATAGTAGTAGTAAAATCAAATATTCCTAGAACTTCCTCTTATGTACAATATTTATACTAGAATATATTAAAAATATTTTAAAAATATTCCATGAATTTTCTTTTAATTTGACAGTTGCTAATCGAGAGGCCCTCTAGAGGGCCGGTTGAAAGATTGTGAGGGTTTAAAGTAAATATACAAATTATAAGAAGAATACAGAATATTGTAAGACTATAAGGACCCGAAAATTCAAAAAAACCCTTAAATAAATTGCTTTGGACCATGAGCTAGAACGTATGATAATCCTGCACAACGCTATGTATGGTTGTTTTAGAACTGACAGAGGCATATGTTTCTTAATATTAATTTATTTTGTATGCACTATCAATATCGATCCCGGTATTCCAAGCACGCGTTAATTAATTTATTAGTTATGTTGTATTATAAAGAGATAATTAATATTAAAACAAGTTGGGCACGTACCCCCGCACGCAATGGATGTAAAATTTCCAGCTAACGACGCCGACCCACCTATAATGTAGGAATCTACATTCATAAATGAGTGCAAACGATGAAAGGATTACGGAAATTTTTTGCACAAAAAAATATACTTTATATAATTCCACATTTAAATTGACTTTTGATCATAGGAATGATAAAGGATATGAGCTCGTTTTTTGCATGATAATTGTTGATCGATTCTGACATAATTAAATTATGTCGTAGACATAATAGGACATAATGGCACTTGACATATGTTAAAGTTTATTTACGTCTCAATCACACAAATTTAATCACATCATGATTCCATGAACCTGTGGCTAGTCTCTCATATATATCTATTCACTTGAAATATATTAGAGTGTTCACTCATTTGTTCTTTTCTCAAGACCGAAGTCTTACAGATCCTGTTAATAGACGTATAACCGACTGGGTTACAAGGTTAACATGCTCTAACAAATAGCCATAGCAGTTGATACTTTTACCTACCTCCATTAATATACTCGTCACAAGGCAACTTCTAATTTTAAATGTATTTGGGGTAATGTACCCACCAATTGTGTAATTAAACTTGATGGTCGAGGAGGAACGAGGACAATCCACCGGTGTTGCTAGAAGACAGATTGGAGATTTGATCTCTAGTCCATGTGCTTGCTATTGTTTAATATATAAATATTATATTAACTAAATGGTGACAAATTATATGGCTAGAAAGATTGGAGATTTGATCTCTAGTTATTATGCTATCCATCACCACAATATCACATGTATGATGATGCGTGAATGTTTATACTTTGATTTAGAACCAAATGTAAGCTTAATAGATATGGTAAATATCCAATTATATCCAATATAATTAGGATAAGATCAAGATAAAAATAAATGAAGTCTCTCCTGTAAAAAAAATTAAGTAGAAATGAGAGACATTAAGAATGTACTGTGTTGTCCTCCTTTGTTACAGTTTTAGATAGAAGTCAGATCGGATAAGTTTGTTGTGTTACCACAAGATTTGTCAGACTCCGAGGATAAGATAAAACTATGACATGATGATGCTTTGAACGTGGTAGAAGATGATATACATCTATTGTGTTACCACAAGGATTGCATCCAAATATGTGCTCATTAAGTATTGATGGTATATCTTAACTAGATTATGATGATTTGTTGTGTTAGCACAAGGTCATTAGAATCTAGGGGTCAGAGTATCATCTGATATTATAAGGAGTTGAAGTGTCAAGAGTTAATTGCTATGTGAGCATGATGTAGTTTGTTGTGTTACTACAAGACTACATGCATGAGTCTGCGAGATTCTACTCCTTACTAGGAGACCATCAGTGTCTCATGTTCAATATATTAAAACATTATACTGTTTAATGAAAATTAGTAGGAGTTAATCATGGTAAGAAGTCTTATCTTAATATATTTTACAAGCATCTACTTATTAACTTTACGTTTACTTTAGAGACAAAAATTTCTTTGAATATTCTCCTCTATGGCATACTAGATGCTAATAAATTAACTAACTCGAACTATCCATATTGGCTCAGGAATCTAAAGACTATCCTCTAATCTGAGCATATTACCTATATTCTTAAGGATCAAGTATTGATCATGAACCACGTAATGATGCACCTGAAGGGGAAATAATCCGGTATGAGAAGTAAAAAGAGGATTCTACCTTTGCAAAGAAGGCTGAAGAAGTAAAGAAAAAGCTTGTTGAAGTTTTAGGTATTTGCATGATCAACCTTTCACTTGTCTATTAGAGATTCAACATAATAGGTGTCTTCTCATTTTTATAATCATATGCAAGTATTTACAATAGTAGGAGGAAGTTGAGCAAGGGTGAGGTGAACTTGAGGCTTAGAAATGACTTTAAGGTTGCAAAACATGATTTGAGGACAGTAAAGCTCAAGCTATCGTCTATAGATAGGATCGATTTAGTTTATTGCTATTTTTTTCCTAGTATCATAAAGAATATTATTTCTAATTTATGTTTGGATAGGATTGGATATGAATTAATCTTTGAGAGTAATAGTTGTTTCATTTATTTTAGAAACAAATATACCATTTTAAAGCATTTAGTTAATAGTTTGTATCTTCTGAATGTTTCTTATGATGCTCTGCACCTTGATAGTTCTGCTATGTGGAGAAAGAATGATATGAAATTGAGCCTACTTGATGGCATTGTATGCCTAGACACGTTGGTGAGAATAAGTTCCAGAAGTTGCATAAAAGAAGATACTTGGATCCATTTGATTATGAATCATATGCAACTGACAAATCCTATTTGATGGGTAAATTGGCCAAAACTCTATTTAATAGAAATGGGAAAGGGCCAACGACATTTTGAAACTCAAGAGGGGAGAGTTTCCAGGAACCCCTTTCAGGTTATGCATAGAGCATAGAGAAGAGCTAAGATAGCATACTAATTTGATTTTGATACCTCCGGACTCTTCTTATAAGAGATGGTAGGTAAGGATTTTCCATAACTTCCAATATAGGACTATTCTTATTTTTAAGATTTTTCATGAGCTCCCCAAACAATAAAGAAAAAGACCTATCTGGGCCGCCTGGGCTAATTGCTCAAGGGCCGGTCCTAAGGCTTACGGTTTGGGAAAGCTCGGACCCTTCTTGGTCCGGATGCTTGAACCTTAATTGGCCCATCCCAAAAAGGATCTTTACACTTATCAACTATAATACAAGGGTTTTTTTCATATATAACCTTAAAAAATACCGTATTTACACATATACTGTTAGTCTTAGATGGCCTACAAGACAATCTGACTATGAAAATCTTGTTCATTTATTAATAAAATGGCTTTATTTCATTATGTATAATTTGTATTAATTATGGTCTCATAATGAAGTTCAAGAATATGTGCGACGGTGATCAGATTATGATGAGATCATACTAATGAGACTGATCACTCAAACACATATTATTAGTAGTTCCTAGTCAGAAGATATCTGAGAAGGACATCGAATACTCGGTTAAACTAGTACAGATTACTCCTACTCATATGATGAGGGTGACTGATCTCATAATCACTTGTTTGGAGACACTAAGGTGAATCTGTAGGTGCTCATTAGAGACTGAGTTCTTGAACTAATCCGACTGAATCGCTGGATGGTATAGTACCTCACTGTCAACCAACTTGATTCTATTGTCGCAGTTACGTAGATGGTCCTCGGATCGAGACACTAAGGACACCTCGTCAGTGGACTTCTGTGCTTTAACCTTAGTTTATGAATCTCTATCCACGGGATTCTAAACAGCCAAGAATCGGGTACATCGGAATACCGTCGAAGGGAATTGAGTGTCAATAAGGAATCATTCGCTCTCAGCACTTAGGGAGAGAATACTCTAGGAAGGATGCACAGAAATCTCTGGCCACGACGGACGTTAATATCGGGAAATGAGTTTTCCGATATTATACGGCAGCATTCGATCTAAGTAAGTCGACCGGTTAGGATTTGACAGTACACCATATCCTGTGTTGACTCAAGAGCATTGTACAAATGAAGGATTATATCCGCGCGGTAACTGTTGGCGAAAATATTCTAAGAGTGGGTTACTTAACTCCGATACCTTTCGGATTCACACGATGTTATTTGGCACCCAACATGATCGGAGGCCCGATCGAATTTAATATGCGATATTAATTCGATGGATTAATAAATTAATAATGAGTTATTAATTGATTAATCAAGACAGTGAGGAGTCACTAGGCTTATTGGACCATTAACCGGGCTGGTTGTTGGGCCTAGAGTGTCACATACAAATAATTCTTAAGGCGATGGATAATAAGTTGGTTTTATATTAAACTAGGGGTTTTTATGAAAAACTGCACGGTTAATATAAGGATTGAGGTTTCGGGTACAGTTATTGGGTCGGTTTTGGAGTCGGACCCCTTGGTTTGGGCCCTTGTAGAGGCTGGGGTATAGGTTCTTTTTCGCGTCGAGCTTACTCGATGCGGTTCAAACGGTGTCCTGAGAGGAGGACGCGTTTGAGTTTCCCACGTCGGTGCCACATGGGCGCCACGTGGGCCAGTTTCGGATCGCGAGAGTACAACCTCGGTCATGTCGCCTGAACGGTGTTTTGGATGGACGACGCGATTCAGACATTTTGTCAAAGTATGGCCCAGTCATATCACCTGATAGGCGTCTGCCCAGGACGATGTGATTTAACCTGTTTCAGTTTACACTCCGAACCTTCCCTCCTTTCTCTCATTCTCTCCTTCTCACTCTCTCTCTTCCCTCTCTCTGATCCTCTATGTTTCCCCTTCCCTTTCTCCTTCCCCTTCTTCCTCTTCCACCACTCCAACACCTCTCTACCTCTCACCACTACCACCACCACTTCCTTCGCGACACTTCATTCTCCGGGCGACGGCCGACGTCCTGGCGGAGTGATGGTGTCCACGGCGATATCGGCGGCGGTTTGCGGTGTGGCAGTTCGGCAGAACGGAGGTAGGAGGAGTTCAAGTGACCGGTAGGGGGACGATCCTTATATGTGATTTGGTTGTTTTAATCTATGTTTTCCTACTTGAAGCTTGCGACGTGTGAGGAGAATTGGGTAGAATGAGCATGTTTAAAGGGCTTTTACATGAAAATGGCTATTTTTATGAAATGGGGATTAGTGTGTTCCAAGTACTAAATTGGATTCTCCCCGTCTTTTCTTATTTTTGTGGATTTTTTGGGTGATTTTGGAGGAGAAACTGTAAGAGAACCAGGAATTGGGCTCTAAATGGCGTCTTGATAGGACGACGCCATTTAGGCCAAATTCATCTCGGAAGCGATTTCTATGAGAATAGAGTTCTGTTTTGAATGGCGTCCAAGGACAACGATGCCCTTCAAAGGGCGGCTTCCTAGGACGACGCGTTTTAGTTCAGACCACCCTGAAGCCTGATTCTGTTTTTGTCGTGATTAGGTGACTAGGAACAGCGACGCCTTTTAAAAGATCACTACCATACATGACGCGTTTTAGGTCAACTTCTGAGGCTAGTTTTCACATGAACCGGTTTAAGGGTCTTGAATGACGTCGGCCTTGAGCGATGTGATTTAAGACAGGACCTCATTAAATGCATGCTTGAAATCGTACATCGAGGCCGAGGATTTATGTATAATCGGAATCACATTGTGTGTACATATGTTTATGCGATTGTAGTTTGCGTTTGACACCTTGTGTCGGTGTGGGAGGGACGCAGTGTCTAGGTGGCATTGTTGTTGTACCGGTGTGGAAGGGGTACATGTTAGTATTTCACTTATGGCTGGAGGAAGCAGAACCACCTTGAGCCGGTCAGGCCGGAGTAGCCAGCGCGCTATCCGAGGGGTTGTTGTTTGGTCCCAGCAGATCGGTGTTTTCCTAGTTTGTCGTGCCAGTTTCCAACGTGTTTCTTACTGTGGAGGCATGTGTGGTGCTGTTGGAGTTTACCCTTTCGCCACTGGGCCTGATGTAGCCTGAGATATCGAGGTTACGAGTGATACCCTTTCGCCCTTTGGCCTGATGTGACCCGGGAGGTTAGGGTTACGGGTAGTCCCTATAGCTTCGGCTTGAGGGGGTTTCGCCGGTCCCTAGGGCCCTCTTGAAGTGCCTAGACCTGGCGTTGAGGGAAGTTCGGTCGATAGGACAGTGGTCTAGACTGCTTGTGTGCACACGTAATTGGGCAGTGGTGGTTCACTAGTCCAAATTAGTCCTAGTTTGACTCATTTCCTCATCCTACGGTGCCCAGAACATCGTAGGGATGGACAGGCGTGGGTGTTGGTGGTGTTGTGAGGCGCCGTTTGTACGCAGTCGACAGTGTGGTTTGAGTGTTTAGCCAGATCTTTGATTACGAACTATGGTGTTGAGTTGGGTTACTTGAATTGCTTAGAATTGTGCCTGTTGCATTATGGATGCATATGTCTCATATCAGAATTTAGGAACTGTGTTTATTGCTTTAATTAAATTGCCTTCATTTCCGTATTACTGCACTTGTGTGTGTGTGTGTGGGAGGTGGGGATCGGATGATCCCTATTGAGCCCAATTCTGGTGTGGCTCACTCCCCGTGGTTTCAGGTGTGGACTTGTTGGCGAGTGACGACGTGTGGTGTTTTCCTTGGTGTGCGAGCTAGCAGTTATCTCAGTTCCGAGGTATGCCCCGATGTTGTTGTACTTTGCTTCTACCTGTACTTATTTAATTCTTTGGACCATGTAATTATTGTTGGACTGTGTACGGACATTATTAATTTACTTCCTGCGCACTTGTACTTTCCTTGAAGTCCGTGAGATTGTTACATTTAGCCTTGTTTAACGCTTACTTCTTTAGACGTGTTGTATGAGATCCATGTGTGAACCCGCAGATAATGATCCGATACCCATTTAGTAATCGGGTTTCCGATTATAGGGTGGCGGGTCGTTACAGTTAATATAAAAGATAGCGAACGGGCTGAGTAGGCAAGGCTACTACTAACCCTAGGTGCCCCCTCCTCTCTTCCTCTCTCTCTCTCTCTGGCGCCCTAGGCCGGCCCTGTACTCTGGGTCTACTTCGTCGCTTGTCCGACTCTCGTCCGACAGAAAATCGATCGCACGTCGCTGTGGTCATTGCGGCGAACGATGAAGGGTTTATGGGCTGCGACGAGCTAGGAACGTGAGGATATCCACCATGAGGAGGATCGCGTAGACTTCGCTAGACGCCGAGCATCTGTGCGGCTGGCGGTGTCACACTGACGGAACCAATCGGTTGGGGATTCAAATCCGCACGAGGTAATAAACGAATATCCGATAATCATTTATGATTTTATTCGAAACGGGAAAAGTGAATCGTTGTTTTATTTTAATTTCCACTGCGTGAGCGACTCGGAGAAACTTGAGAACCCAACAGTAGTATCAGAGCTAGGTTCCACTGTTTCTCGTCTCGTTTCGATTTCCGAATTAATTTTTCACACTTTATTCCATGCAATATGTTCAATTAATTATTGAATATGTATTCATATGATGAGCACTGTTAATTTGATTTTGTTTTTTCATTTTTTTGGGATTTATTTTGGGGTTTTTTGTGTTGCTCGTGGGACGAAGAACGGTGGGCATTTCGATTTTGTTCGGGCTTCCCCAAGTGTTGGGAAGGGTTGACCGGGACCCCAGATCCTTAGGGAAGGATCACCGGTCATCCCTAGGCTCAAAGCCGGTGCTGGAGGTGGCCAGATTCGGGGCTTTCCTTCTTCTTCCACCATATGTACATGCTTGAAAAACCAGTTGTTAAGGATGGGTTCGGGCTGCCTTTTGGGCTTCTCTAGCGGATATGCCGATGTCGAGGAGCCAGCCAGTGCCCGGGGCATCGCTGACCTGGGCCGGGCGGCGCCCGGCACTAGCCGTCATGCGGCATTGCCGTGCCCCACCCCGCCGCCAAGAACCTGCACTGCGTTTAGGGTTTTCGGTGGGAAAGGGGGCGGTTTGGGGCAACGCCGGGGGTTGCCAGCACTGGGGCCCTCGCCGGCACCGGGGGAAACGTCGGTGGGACCGAGGGTGCCGACTGCCGGGCGGCCCTGCTCCTCTTCCTTGCCGCCGCCACCACTTGTCACAACCAAAGGGGGTTAGGGTTTTGGGTGCTTTGGTTTTGGGAAGAAAGGAGAGGGTTGGTCTCGAGCGATCCTGTCGGCTCGGCTAGGGGAACCGGTCCGGGCCAGCTGGACTAATTTTTGAATTAGTTCTCTTTAAAACCCATTTAAACCCCAAAATAAAACCCCAATTGCCCATTTAAAATGTGAATAAAATTTGAATTTAATTTAAAATTCAAAAATTTGTTTTGATAATTGAAATTATTATTCAGTTTTATATAATTAGGTTATTTATGATTTGGATCATTATCTTATTAACAATTAGTTGTTAAATAATTAGAGTTAATTATTAGTTTAATTGTTAAATTAATAATTAATCTTAATTTAACTAATTTAAGAGTTAAATTAGTGTTTAATAATTATTAGTCTAAGTGTTAGATTATTAATTATTAAATCATCTAATTGTTAATTAATTAGAGTTAGTTATTAATTTAAGTGTTAAAGTAATACTTAATTTAAATGACTAATTTAAGTGTTAAATTAGTAATCATTAATCAATTAGTGTTAATTATTACTTTAAGAGTTAAATTAATGATTAACATTAATTATCTAATCTAAGAGTTAGATTAACACCTTTTACTTAATTAGAATTGATTGTTAATTTAAGTGTTTAGATAATAATTAATTTTAAATTAACTAATCTAAAAGTTACATTAATAGTTATTAATTAATTAGTGTTAATTAATAATTTAAGTGTTAAATTAGTAATTAATATTAATTAACTAATCTAAGAGTTAGATTAGTAGTTAATAATTTATTAGAGTTAATTAATAATTTAAGTGTTAAATTTAATAATTAACTTTAGTGGGCTAGTCTAAGAGTTAGATTAGCAATTAATTAGTAATAGTCTGATTGTTAGACTATTAATATTGTTTAATCTAAATGTTAGATTCTTTTGATTTTAGAAATGTTATAACTGCATAAAATAATCTAGAAGTATTAATTTGGAATGTGTGTACATGTGATGTGTATTTTATATATTTTTAAATTTGATTTAATTGTATGATTAAATTAATTAAAAGATTTTTCAAAATTCAAAAATCAATTTTGCTTGGAAACTAGTTTTTGAAAGCCAAAAATTATTTAATTTTGAAACTCTCTTATTTTAGCCATATGATGCGCTTATCATGTGTGGAATGGTTAAAACACACCGTGGTCATGGATATGCCTTTTTAATATTATTTATGTGATGAATGATGTGTGTAGATCGTGGAAGTATGTTTGAATATTTATTAATTATTAATAAATAGAGGTCTGCATACCTCTCCCTCTCTCACACTCCGATGTACTTCTACCTCTCTCTCTCTTGTACTCACCATAAGGCCTTCTTCTATTTACATGTAAATTTTGAATTATTGTAATTTGATCGAAGCAACCGAGGAAGAAGTGAGGACGATCTACAACTGCAATTAGGAAGGCGATTCGATGGATATCCTTTGCCTTTATGATTGCATAATCATCTAATATAATTGTTATGTTAGATTATGTGTGCGTTTGACTGTTGGCTCTAGTCAAACCCACTCTGTTATCTATGACCACACTAGACATGTATGAGATGCATTATTTATTTTTTATTATGAATCAAAACAGGTATAGTATTTAGTAAATATATATGATATACTTATATACTATCACATAGGAGAGACCAAGATAAAAGTTATCTAAAAATCCTCGTCTAAATTTTAAGCCGTGACGTGAGTAGTTTTGAACTTACCACATGGTCCACCATCGTTATAGTCATAGGATTTGAATTACTTTAGGCAGGTTTATTGTGCTATCCACAAGGCCTACCCAATTATGAGGAGAAACTGTGTCTATGACATTAGAGGCCTTTTTGAACGTGGTAGAGGACCATGCAGCTTTGTTATGCTATCCACAAGGGTTGCATGCAAATCTATGCTCATCTCGTAACGATGGTCAGCTTAGACTAGAATTAATAGCTTGTTGTGCTATCCACAAGCCCATTAATCTCTAGGGACCGAAAGACTGATCGGATATTGTAAGGAGTTGCAAGTCCCATGGGATGAGTGCGCTTTAAGCGTATTACAACTTATTGTGCTATCTACGAGGTTGTACTACATTTCATTGCGACTTTGATCCCCCACTAGGAGACTGTCGGCGTCTCCCGTTTTGTAAAGCTTAGGGTTATACAGTATGTTAAAAATTAGTGGGAGTTAAAACTTGAATAAAAGACTATATCTTGTTTTATATTTAATAACTAAACATATGTTAAAATAGATTTTATCTCCTGTAAGGAAATATGTTGTCGAATAATCCACTCCGTGGCATATTTGATGCCAATCTTTTGACTGGCAAGAACTACTCGGTTTGGCTCAGAAACTTGAAAAATGTCTTCAGATCTAAGTGTAGACACCGATTTTGGATCCCCCTTTTGGTCATGAACCTCATCCATCATTATCCCATCACCACCAAACCCACCACCTTAGCCATCTCATCCTTCAGCCTACTAAATAATCTAGCCCATTAACCAATCTCGACTCTAACCACCTTTTCGTAGAAGGCCAGCCAGCCCACCTTCCACCATCCATGGAAAGCCACCCCTTGCCTTCCACCTTTTGGCCACCTTTTTCACTTTTTACCACCTTTTCGTGGAAGGCCAACCAGGCCGCCTTCCACCTTTTGGACACCTATTTCACTTTTCACCATCTTTTTCATCGAAGGCCAATCTGTCCGCCTTCCACTATCCTTCGAAGGCCAACCTATTCGCCTTCCACCACCCTTCGAAGGCCACCCCTTGCCTTCCACCACCCTTCGAAGACCACCCATTGCCTTCCACCACCCTTCGAAGGACACCCTTTGCCTTCCACCACCCTTCGAAGGCCAATCGGGCCGCCTTCCACCTCTTCGAGGAAGGCCAGCTACCTGGCCTTCCACGGAATTGGAAGGCAGGATAGTTGGCCGTCCACTCCCCTAACTTCCATCTTGACCTCGTCTTCCCACGATCTCCTCCACTCGCCACTCTCACCCCCACTACTCCGATCACTCTCCACTCCGGCGACTGCCGCGCGCACAACCTCCAACTCTTGACCGCTTCCCATTAGTTCTTTGATGATTTACGGAGATTTAGACCCCTATTTTCTCCTATTTTCCCTTCACCTATTTAAACCCCCCATGTCCCCTCGAGAAGGGGGGTTGGGTAAGGGGGTTGGTTTTGAGGTTAGAAGAGGAGTTGAGCGGGCAAGGAGTTGGAAGACTTCGAAGAGCTTCGAGCGGGAGAAAACCTTAGCAGTCGACGAGTCAGAGGAAGCAGAGGAATCCTCTGCATTCCAAATGGGCCTGTTTTCTTAACTCTCTTCTTATTTTTCTCCTTTTATTTCTCACTACATTCCCACCATCCATCCACTCCGTAGCATTACCTTTTCATCTTACTCTTTTCCTTTTATCACATTACTTTTACTTTTCACTATTACCACACACGAGCACTCCATTTGCATGCATGCATCTTAGGATGACTTAGCACCCTTCACCCCCAGAGGTTTCAAATAAAAAACGGTAGGTGGGTGGCCATAACATATGGTCACCTTCCCTCCCCAAACACCTATCCGGGCGTCCCCTTTCAATTTTAGTTTATTTAAATATTTGCATGCATAGACTCTACATATCACAGTTCTAATTGGTTCTCTTTACTCTCTTTTGTCTTTTTTCTCTTAGGGGCTCTTACCAGATTCTGTGTGCGGACTACCGAGCTCTCCCTTTTCGGCCGGCTGGAGGCAGAGAAGAGGTCACTCTCACCATCCTGCGGAGCACAGGGACCGTAAGGTAATGCTCCTGGCGATCACACACTTTGATTCCTAACCCTTCCAAATCGCCGCAGTGCTAAGACGAACGGATAAGCCCTCGCCCGAAGCGCACAGCAGCGGCGGGGGACGTTCCGGGCGCCTACAGCCCTCTGGCGATCACGGTGGGACACTCTCTTGCTCGCCGCGCACATTGTAAGATAGTTTAAAAAAGGTAAGAGCTCCTCCCACAGACGGCCAAGCACTTGGCCGCCCAGAGTCCCGGACGGCCAAGCACTTGGCCGCCCAGAGTCCCGAACGACCAAGCAGTTGGCCGCCCAAACTCCCGGACAGCCAAGTACCTGGCTGTCCAGACTCCAGGACGGCCAACTATCTGGCCGTCCAGACTCTTGGACGGCCAAGTAGCTGGCCGTCCAGACTCCAGGACGGCCAACTGCCTGGCCATCCAGGCTCCGGCCTTCTAGCTGTCTAATTTTAACTGTCCAATTTTCACTTGTTGATTAAATTGTTGCGTGTTCTAGTTTTTTGTTTACTGTTCTCTTGTCTTCTCTTGTCTGCTGGACTGTAGGTTAATTCCAGGGTACTATCCGCAGGGGTTTTTAAGGATGAGCCGGCATCACACTTCTAGTTACCTCTCCCACAGTGTTCGACTCTCCACCTGAGGATTCCCACTCGGGTGTGACTAGTCTTATTATGTTGGGAACCTCCGTAAGTCTCCGCGAGCCAGGGATTCCCACTTGGTTGCCGAGCGAGTTGTACCTAAACCACCTAATAGGATCCCAGGTTTGTGTGAGGAATTAAGCCTTTCCATTCACAATCATTCACCCATAGGTGTCACTGAGAGAATTGTTTCAAAATCAAAGACACCTAACTCAACTTTGGTGTAACGTGTTTTGAAAGAAAAGTACAGGGTCGTTAAGGGTTTGAACTTGATTTGTTAGAAACCAACACTCATAATGCACAGTTAACCTTTCAAGTGAAATATAAAATCTCTTAGTATTTGTGTTTCATAATGAATCGAATGTATGGTAACACTGTGTATGATGACATGGATGAGTTTGGTAACAATGCCACACACAACTCTCTGTTCGAGATTGAAGAGGATCCACAACAAACATTTGTGGGCATGTTCCAAACATCTAGAGAGGAACTTAGGAGAAGATGTTCGGAGGAATCTTCTTCTTCAGAAAGTGATCCTATAATCTCCAACAGAACCCTCCAAGACCCGAGTGAGGACCCGGAACTTATTGCCGTGTTATCACGGTACACCCCTGATCAACTCATCCAGTTGGCCTATTGTGGCAAAACTCAAGATGCCACTTCTCGGAGAACTCACTTCCAAGGATCTTCCAACAGAGCTCAAACTCGCATCAACCAGGCAACTCCTACTCCAGTTGCTCCACCCGTCATGCCGATGCAAGTCTCTCAAACTACACCTCCTCCCAAGAAGGAGGAATTCATTTACAAAAGTGAGGTTGAAACCTATGTGCGTAAGCTCATGGCCGAGAAACATACCCTGAAATGACCGCACTCTCTATTGAGCTATTGCAAGCTCCCTTCGACCTACTTTCCACCAGGATTCAAAGCCCCCAAGTATAGGAAATATGATGGCACCTCTGACCCTCATTACCACCTGTCAGGTTTCCTCATGGATTCCCATCAATGGCTCTACGACAGAGTCCTCCTTGTCCATCTGTTCCAGAAATCCTTAGAAGGTGAGGCCTTAAGATGGTTCTCTTCCTTGCCCGCCACAGACCTAATCAATTTTGATATGGTCTCTGGAAAATTCATCACTCAGTTTAGTCATATGACAACCATGCCTCCCACCTTGTTTGATCTTGTGATGGAGAAGATGAGGCCTGAAGAGGAGTTTACGTATTTTGCCGACAGGTGGAGGGCAATGGCCTCTAGGGCAGAAGTGGCAATCCCCGAATCTCAAGCTATCACCATGTTGGTCAATAACGCTATCCCGCAACTTCGAGCTATTCTCATGCTGAGCGAATTTCACACATTCGCACAACTTTATAATCGAGCTCGGGTAGTTCAATCTCAGATCTAGAGTTCCACTTTGCCATCCTTCTTTGAAAATCAGAACAGAAATAAGAGGACTACACAAACTCCTACCACGGAAGGAATCACAATCAATGAACAGGTGAGTACCTTTGGGCAACCCTTTAGGTCACCCAATCTTATGTCCAGATCAGACAACCAACCCAATCAGAAACCATATTCAGTAGTTCCCCCTTCAATTAGCTACAGTCGGCCTATGCCTAAACGTACCTCTTATCTGCCTTTGCCGGAATCTCTATTAGACATTTTCCATGTCTTATTATCTTGCAATGCTATCCAGCTTCCACTCCAGCATAAGGCCATCCCCTACAATGTTGATATGTCCAGATATTGTCCGTATCATAGAGTGTCGGGGCATACAATTTATAACTGCTTCACTTTCAAGGATTGGGTATATGATTTGAATGAGGAAGGCAAGATCAATTGGGGGCACATGAAAGAGGCTATTGAAACCTTGAAAGTCAAAGACCTCCGCCCCCTCATCAGGTAGCTCAAGATCCATCTAGCTCTCTAGAAAGGGTGAGCACCCTTGTCAAAAATTTGGAACCAAATGTCGATCGCAGAGGACAGTACTGGGAGTATGAAGAGGTTGGGGTATGGCGTAAGTGTCCTATTAGGATGATCAAACCTAGAAAGCCATTGCAAAGAGTCTCTACTATTATCCAAGACAAACCTTTGGTCTTGATACGACCTAGGGAACAACCAACAATCATCAACCCAGTCACTCTGGTCCAAGTTCCCTCAGTCTCAATCAGAGAACCTCCTCTATCCATCTTTTGTCCAACACTAAAATCGGTCCAATAACCCAATTATACCTAATAAATTCACCACCGATTCAACCACTAAAGTCAGATCAAGCAGTAAACCCCAGTCCGATTGGTGTTACACTGAGAAATCGCATCATTCCCCCAACAAGTCAACCCTTGGACTCCCAAGGCTCACTTTGTTTGTGGAATAGGGCCAGAATAATTGGTATAAAGGCCCTATTCTGATTTGGTTGAGGGTATGCCTAATTCCTCCAATTCCCCCAACTCCCCAAATCTACTTGGAATAGCTAATTCTTCCAATTCTCTCAATTTTACCTTTTATTTCACTCCTTATTCCACTTATTCCTACCAAATCACTTGGAATAGCGCAGTATAATTCTCCTTATTCTGGGTGGACTACCAAATCAAAATACCTCTTATTCTGGTTTAAGAAATCCCCAGAACCTTATTCTGGTTTATGTTATTCTGCAAACAAAGTGAGCCCAAGAGAATTCAAATATGTCTAGAAGGATTACTCAATCGAAGTATGACATCCTACAACATCTAGGGAAAACTCCCGCCAAGATTTCGGTCCTAGAGTTGATTAGGAGATCCCCTACACACAGGGAGACATTGTTCAAATTCCTCCAGCGGATTACGGTCGATGAAGATCTTCCTATCAGGGGAGTCACAAATGCCATTCTCTTAGTCACCCAGACACCTACGATATCCTTCACAGATAAGGATCTAGCTCCCCCTGAATGCCAATCCTTTCTCTCATGCTTAATTGCAACACTCAATGGTCACTCATTGGACTCCATCCTGTTGGATACCGATGCATCAATTAATGTTTGTCCACTCAAGACCCTCAAGAAAATAGGGATTGATCCAGAAAAGATTGAGTCTACTTCTATGATGGTCTCAAATGGAAAATTGGAAATTGGCCCAGCGGCCATGATCTTTGAATTCTGCATCCTTGATGTCAAGCCCATAGACAACGCCATTCTGGGAAGGCCTTGGATGGACCAAACCCTAGGAGTGCCTTCCACTAACCATCAGTGCTATAAATTTCCATACAATGGGAAGATTGTCAAAATGAAGAGTATCCCCTATGTTGAGTCTTTGAACTCACTCTCGACTGAACAAATTCCATCTATGATCACTTCTGGAAAAGGGAAAGAGCCCATTCTTTCATCTGTTGACTCTCAGGCCAAGCCCCGGCCTAGTATAGGTTGGCAGCTTATGGACAAAATGGGATATAGTTCAGGATCTGGGTTAGGCAAGGAAGAGTAAGGAATTCGAGAACCTATCTTTGAAAATCCGACCATTAGGGGATTCAGATTGGGTTACCTACTAACCAAACCAACTGAGGAATCAAGAAAACATACTCTCTTGGATCACTTTGTAAAGGAAAATCAAGAGGTACTCAAGATACACTATCTTGAGGATGAGTTGAAAGAAACAATCAATGAAGTTCAAAGAGAAGATAAAGAAGATTTCGGTACTTAGCTGATGTTCTATGAACCAACCACTCGACGAGAAGGAGCCTCCTTAGTGAGGGATGAACCGGTACTCACCGCTCTCATTCCCTTCTTATTCTACACACCTTCCCTTCTCAGGCTTCTATCACCGGTCGTCGTACCTTCCCCTGAGTGTTTTATGCTTGGAGACTACGACCCCCAAAAAGAGAAAAAGTCTCACTCCCATATCGGAGGGTGTAAAACCACTAATGAGGAACCAACATACTGGGGCAATTATGCCACCATTGGGTCTCTATCTCAAAGACCTACCTTTGCAACATGTCTGACTCACTCTCAGAGTCTTGTGCATAATCGCTTAGGGATTGGATAGCTTCCTCTTTATCTAAGAATTGTAGAGGTAAGTAAGTTCTTTCGTTTCTAGTTCTTTGAAAATTGTTTTTCTTTGGATAGGAGTCTATCTAAAAATTTCTACCCTTTAAATGCAAAAAAATATAATTTTTTTTTCAAAATCTCAAAAAAAATCGAACATCCAAAAAGCTTCAAAAATATCTGTAAATATGTACATACTTTAATGAAAATAAAAAAAAAATAGAAAAAAAAACACAAAATCCAACTGTCTGGTGACTGCCACGTAACCCCCTGTCTAGGTCTAGTTGCATGATAGTTTGGGTTAACATTAAGGTTTGGTTAAGACTTTGATCCACCAGAACCTTGGACGTGTCTACTTTACTTTCATACGGATCCCTATGATCATCATGAGATGCACACATCTACACGTTTTTCAAAGAGAACCTTCTTAAAATGAGTTCGAAGTCTTTAGTACACGGTCAACTTCAACCTTTGCTCTTCGTCTCTCGACTGATCAGGGCAGTCGACGCCCTTAAACGGTCGAGCTCGGCAAACTGCGGTTCCTCAACAGCCCGATAAATGTAACCCCTCAAATAAGGCCAAAAAATGAAATGTAAAGGATCAGAGCACGTGAAGAGGGCAGTGTCCCCGCAGGCAGAATATCAAATAACCCAGTAAAATATCAAAAGTAGAAAAGAAATACAAAAAAAGAAAAGGGGTTCAAACAATCATACAAAAAAGCCTTGTTGTGACCGTGCCTGGCCATGAAATCTACCAAAGGCCTGAAAAGTCAAAATAGGGGCATCTAGGAGGTCAAAAGGGGTCCGATTTGTCATAGCTCGCCCTTTTAATGGTTTTGTTGATCCTCCTGTGAGGTTTGTCTCCAAAATTTATTCACTTTTTCTCCCCCAAGGTTTAACACGAGATAGCTATCTAAAGATCGAATATCATTTTAAAATGATTCATTTTTCAAAAAATCATCATATGCTCACATGATCACAGGAGTCCAAAATGAGTGAAGAGTAATGTCAGTGTTTCTGGTGAATTAATTCCTTAACCATAATCTCAATGAGCACCCTCAAGACTTCGGGCTTAGGTCAATGCATGCGTGTCACCAATAGGTGCAACGGCGTCTGATTCCGGGTCAACGTCGCGCGGTTGACCATTAGGGTTCCAAGGTGTTCTATCTTATACCTTCTAGATTATGAGGAAAGAGACCTGGGTCGGGCAAATCATTTACCTCGAAAACATTTTGGGCAAACTTGGTGGTCGGAAGCAGCTGGGAGCCTAAGCATGGCATGACGGTATTGTCATCAGTATGAGTCTTAGCCGGTCAAGGTTAGTTTGAGGAGTCTAGAGGCCCAAATCAATCTAGATGTTGCTTAGGATACTTGGGAAGTTGAGTGTGCATTTCCCTTTCATCATTCAATCAGGCTAAGTTTGGGCAGTCGCCAGGTGGTCGGAATCAAAAACATGTTTTCGTTCATCACACAACCCACTTGTTAATATCCGCTAGCATTTGCATATTTTCTTGTCACATCGATTTCAATGCTCTTCTTTTATTTGATTAGTAGGACACGGCGCCTTGACCTTATGCGAAGGCTAGGGAAAAGGTAGTTGCTCTTTTTTGGGCAAGGGACCGAAAGCAGATACTACTAACTATTTTTCCCTCATTATTGTGCATACAAGAAAAAGATTCTATATCCAAAAGGTGGACACTTTTGCTGTCGAGTCGAAGCCAAAAGAAGCCGGATTGGCATTCTACTTTGAGAATGGCCATATCTTCCGTGCTGGCTTTGACTCGACAGGGACCTTCGTCCCTTGTTTCCTTGCAGCTTGTCATTAAGATATTATGGATCATTGATTATTTACATTTGCTGATGTGCGTTCTTACAGCTGCAAGGAATCTGAAGCAAGTAGGATTGAAGATATAGGAGGCTAATAACTTTGGGCGTATAGACTCTGAGTTCCTCTTTAAACAAAACAATGAGGAGTCTATATTCCCCAAGTTATTCGATTGGCCAATAAATCCCTCCTGTTTGCATTAAGAATTTGTTTTCTAATTTTTAAACCAGCATGCATTGCATAAGCATCATCCACCATTCCCGCCCTAGGGGCAATGACCATAATTTATCACTCTGCTTAACCCATTGCTGATCTGTGAGTCTGTCAATTGTTCGTCTGTTAGCCCTTTGAATTGCAAGACCTCATCCTTTTTCCAATACGTGTGTTTGAGATTCTCTCACTTGGCGATCACCTGATGCGCCAGGCCACCGCGTGCCCGTTGTGTCGAGACCTTTTCAAGTCACACTCCTTCATCTTTCATGCTTGAGATCCCCTTGGGCCAGATCGTTGCATCTTGGTGCGCCAAGGCCTCGCGGTTCCAACACCCGAGGGTCCTACGGATTGTGATTCTCTAGTTTGAGCATTGTTCCCCTTCTTAATCACCCTTTCAATTCGAATAGCCAACTCTCATGCATTTACCACACTCTCATACCATCTTTGGATTTAGCTCATCCCTTCTCCGGGCTGTCCAAAATCAGGTTCGATTTCCGGAACACCTATTTATCATTCCGCTCCACTCCACTGCAAAACAGGTGTCCTAGAGGGCCATTTGTAGACACCGATTTTGGACCCCCCTTTTGGTCATGAACCTCATCCATCATTAGTCCATCACCACCAAACCCACCACCTTAGCCATCTCATCCTTCAGCCCACTAAATAATCAGGCCCACTAACCAATCTCGACTCTAGCCACCTTTTCGTGGAAGGCCAACCAGCCCGCCTTCCACCACCCTTGGAAGGCCAGCCAGCCCGCCTTCCACCATCCTTGGAAGGCCAACCAGTCCACCTTACACCATCCTTGAAAGGCCACCCCTTGCCTTCCACCTTTTGGCCACCTTTTTCACTTTTTACCATCTTTTCGTGGAAGGCAAACCAGGCCGCCTTCGACCACCTGTGGAAGGCCAGCTACCTTGCCTTCCACCTTTTGGACACCTTTCTCACTTTTCACCACCTTTTTCGTGGAAGGCGAACCTGTCCGCCTTCCACCACCCTTCGAAGGCCACCCCTTCCCTTCCACCACCCTTCGAAGGCCAACTGGGCCGCCTTCCACCTCTTCGTAGAAGGCCAGCTTCCTGGCCTTCCACGGAATTGGAAGGCAGGATAGTTGGCCGTCCACTCCTTTAACTTCCATCTTGACCTCGTCTTCCCACGATCTCCTCCACTCGCCACCCTCACCCCCACTACTCCGATCACTCCCCACTCCGGCGACTGCCGCGCGCACAACCTCTAACTCTTGACCGTTTCCCATGGGTTCTTTGATGATTTACGGAGATTTAGACCCCTATTTTCTCCTATTTTCCCTTCCCCTATTTAAACCCCCCATGTCCCCTCGAGAAGGGGGGTTGGGCAAGGGGGTTGGTTTTAAGGTTAGAAGGGGAGTTGAGCGGGTAAGGAGTTGGAAGACTTCGAAGAGCTTCGAGCGGTAGAAAATCTTAGCAGTCGACGAGTCAGAGGAAGCAGAGGAATCCTCCGCATTCCAAATGAGCATGTTTTCTTAACTCTCTCCTTATTTTTCTCCTTTTATTTCTCACTACATTCCCACCATCCATCCACTCCGTAGCATTACCTTCTCCTCTTACTCTTTTCCTTTTATCACATTACTTTTACTTTTCACTATTACCACACACGAGCACCCCATTTGCATGCATGCATCTTAGGATGACTTAGCACCCTTCACCCCCAGAGGTTTCAAACAAAAAACGGGAGGTGGGTGGCCATAACATATGGTCACCTTCCCTCCCCAAATACCCATCCGGTGCATCCCCTTTCAATTTTAGTTTATTTACATATTTGCATAGATAGACTCTACATATCACAATTCTAATTGGTTCTCTTTACTCTCTTTTGTCTTTTTTATCTTAGGGGCTCTTACCAGATTCTACGTGCGGACTACCGAGCTCTCCCTTTTCGGCCGACCGGAGGCAGAGAAGAGGAACCCACTATCCCCGCTCCCTCAGAACGCAATCACTCTCACCATCCTGCGGAGCACAGGGATCGTAAGGTAATGCTCCTGGTGATCACACACTTTGATTCCTAACCCTTCCAAATCGCCGCAGTGCTAAGACGAACGGAGAAGCCCTCGCCCGAAGCCCACAGCAGCGGCGGGGGACGTTCCGGGCGCCTACACTGAGTACATTGTCTACGTCCTTGGAGCTGATCCTCCTGTTGAATCGGCATTAGATTCTCTTGAGAGAGAGATGATCACATACGATAAATGGTCAAAGGACAAAGGCAAAGGAGTAGTAAAAAGTGGCTGCCTCTATTGTAAGCAGAAAGGTCACTAGAAGATGAACTGTAAGGAGTTTCTCTACGATAAAGCTCATGGAAAAATGAAGTTGTCAGAAGCTTCAGATATCTATATGATAGATATCAACTTGTCAGTTAGAGATTCCACATCTTAAGTATTAGATACCGGATGTGCTTCTCATAACTGCCATGATGTGTAGATCATGACAAGTAAGCACAAATTGAGAAAAGGCGAGGTGGAACTAAGGTTAGGAAATGGCACAAAAGTTGCGGCAGTTGTTGTAGGGACATCAAATCTCAGGCTTCCATTGGGAGACGTCTTATTATTAGAAGATTATTATTATGGTCCTAGCAGAGTAAAGAATATCATATCAGTATCTTGTTTGGACAAGATAGGATACAGGTTGACTATTGAAAATAGAAGTTATTCGATGTATTATGGTAATAAATCAATAGCTTCGACATCTTTAGTCAATGGTCTATATTTTTTAGATATTTCTTATTACAATCTTTATATTGATAACGCTCTTAAGAAGAGCAAGAATTATGTAAACCAAGCTTACATGTGGCATTGTAGACTTGGACACATTAGTAACAACAGGTTGCAAAAGTTGCACCTAAATGCATTCGATTATGAATCGTTTGCGACATGTAAGTCCTGCCTTATGGGAAAGATGGTAAAGTCTCCATTTACTGGACATAGAGAATGTGCCAAGGACATTTTGGAACTAATATATTCAGATGTATATGGTCCAATGTCCATTGAAGCCAAATGTGGCTTTTCATATTTCATCACGTTTACCGACGACTTCTCAAGATTCGGTTATGTGTACTTAGTGAAGAATAAGTTAGAAGCGTTTGAGAAGTTCAAGGAGTTTAAGAATGAGGTAGAGAAGCAGACATGAAAGAGTATTAAAAGTCGCCGATCAAATCGAGGGGGAGAATACTTGAGTACTTATTTTACACAATTATTAAAGGATAATGGTATCCTTTGTCAGTTGACCCCTCCATATACACCACAGATGAATGATGTATCTGAAAGGAGGAAACGCACCTTGTTAGACATGGTGTAAGGATTGAGGATTCGGGTTCAGTTTTCGAGTCGATTTTGGGCCGGATCCCCTGGTTTGGGCCATGATGGGTTTAGGGAGTGCCTTCTAAATGACGTCTAGGATGCACGACGCCTTTCAAACGGCGTCTTGCGGTGTGGACGCCATTTAGTTGGGTTGCTGTTGTGCCACGTAGGTGGGTTTCGGGCCGCGAGAGTACGGCCCCAGTCGTGTCGTTTGAACGGCGTCCTTGATGGACGACGCCATTCAGAGTACGACCCTGGGTTGTCAGTGTACGGTGCCGGTCCTGTCGTCTGAATGACGTCTTTGATAGGCGACGCATTTCAGAGTCTCTGTCAGTACGGCTCGTCCTGTCATCCAATAGGCGTCTATCTTGTATGACGCGTTTTATCCTGTTTCAGATTGACCCCGCGAGCATTCCCTCCTTTCTTTCATTCTCTCTCTCTCACTCTCTCTCTTCCCTCTCTCCGCCCCCTCCGATCCCTTTTTTCCTTTACCTTTCCTTTCTTCCTCTTCCACCACTCCAACACCTCTCTACCTCTCACCACTACCACCACCACGTCTCGGCAGAGTGACGACGTCCTCGAAGGTACCGGCGGCGGTCTGCGGTGCAGCAATTCGGCGGCATGGAGCCAGGAGGAGTTCAAGTAACCGGTAGGGGGATGAACCTTGCATGTAATGTGGTTATTTCATCCATGTTTCCCATTGTGAAGCATGATGCGTGTATGGGATTTTTGGGTAGAATGAGCATGTTAAGGGGGTTTCTCGGTGGAAATGGCCGTTTTTATGGATGAGGATTTGTGGGTTTCACATGGTGGATTGGTTTTCCTCTTCGTTTCCTTCTTCGTTTTCCCCCTCTTAAGTGTTTTCTGGTGCTAAATGACGTCGCACTAGGACGACGCCATTCAGAATGGCGACGGGCCAGCACGACGCCATTTAGGCAGAAATTGTCCCGGTAGCGGTTTCTGTCAGAGTGGGCTTCCGTTGTGAATGGCGTCCAAGGACAACGACGCCTTTCAAATGGCGGCTTCCCAGGATGACGCGTTTTAAGTGAATTAACCGTAGCTTGTCTCTGTTTCTATCGCTAACAGGCGACTAGGGACAACGATGCGTTTTAAAAGACGACGACTAGGCACGACGCCTTTTAGGCCATGTTCTGATGCCGAAATTTTATGAACCAGTTTAGGAGGTGATAAAGTGTTAAATTGATCATTTAAGGGCAATCATATGCATCATACTCATGTTTTTATCTGAAAAATAGCATGAAATGATAGATAATTGTGTAACAAGTCCAACGGTACCAATTTCATCAAATTCTGACTTTAAAACATCGTCATTTCATGTGATCAAAGGAGTGTAGTGCATTTGCGGTTTTTCGACAAAACCGAGACGAAATGAATAAATATGATGATATTTTTATGATAATGCGCTAAATTATATTTATTTGATGTGAACAGGACATGCCGATGATGCAGTGCAGCTGGAGGAGTTTTCGGAAATTTGGGGGAGGTCCAGTGTGCGGATTTCAACTAAAACAGGGGTAAAAATACAATTTGATTCCTTCCTTCGTTGGAGTTTCCCAAAACCCACTATTTCCTTCCATCTCTCCGATTTCCTAAACACATCCCTTCCTTTATTTTAAAAATCCTCTCTCTCTTTCTCGTTTTAGAAAGTCGAATCCTATTTCTTTTCCAATTTCCTCTTCCTCTCCAAATCCAAATCCTGTCCCTTCTCCAAGTCTCCCACATATCCTCCTCCTTTTCCAACTCAAACCCGGCAGCCTCTCCTCCTTCTCCTCTCTATAAATCTCTCCTCTCCTCTTTCTCTTCCTCCTCCGTCCCTGTTCTCTCTTCGTTTTTTTTTATTATTCCAGCAATTTTTTCCTCCCTCTTCTCTTCCAACCTTTCCCAGCACTCTCTCTTCTCTCATCTTCCCACGTATCTCCCTCTCTCTCCCTCTGTTTTCTCCCCCTCTCGTTTTTATTTCCCGGCAGATTCTCTCTCTCTCTTCTAATCCGCAGCCCTTCACTCTCTTCCTCTCTCCGTCTCGTAGCACTCTCCTGCTCTCTCTCCGTTTCCCAACCTCTTATTCGCTTTCTCCTTCTTTCTCTCTGAATAATTCTCAGCAACACTTCTCTCCCTCTCTCGGTTTTTTCTCCTTCTCTCCCTCTGTTTTCTCTATCTCTTTTACTCCTCAAACCTGCAAGCCCCCACTCTGCGGTGAAGCCCTCTTCCTCATCCTCCACGCATCGCCTCTGTCCCTGCACGTCGGCGTTTAAGACCATGCTACACCTCCACGACCTGCAGCACCCAGCAGCCTGCAAGCTATAACCAGTAGCACCCAGCAGCCTGCAAGCTATAACCAGCAGCAACCGCACTTTCCTCCAGCATCAGGCTTCCTCCTTGCACCCTCTAAACGCAGCAGCCATCAAGCTTCCTCCAGCACCTATGCACGGCCAGGTGCAGTGAAGCACGCATCCAGCTTCCTCCTTCCTCCCACGCAGCAGTCTGCAGCCGCCTGCAAGCCTGCATCTCAACGCCAGCTGCGGTGAAGCCAGCACCCGGCGAGTCCACGCACCTGCACCCGCCGCCATGCAAGCTTCCACCACGCGCCAGCAACAGCAACCTGAAGCAGTCCACGCGCCATCCTCAAGCCCCTCAACGCATGCAAACTCTCCAGCCCGGTTCACAGCGCCGGCGTTTCCCACAGAAGCCTGCTGCCAGTTGCCTCCTTTCTATTTCCACCACTCTGTTGCAATTTATTTTAGCATCTTTTACTTTACTTTAGTTTAATTTAGTTTAGTTAAGTTAAATTGTTAGTGTTTAATTAATCTTTGCTGCATAAAACTTGACTAGTTCAACATAGAAGTCATGTTGTCTTTATAATATTTTGTTAATCTCTCTCTTCTCAATTTTAAATATGGTTATATTTGTGCTTTTAATTAGTTTAGTTAAATTTGTAAACTTAGTTTAATTTAATTAGATAGTTAATTAATCAAATCAAATTCCCATTTTTTTCTAGATAATTAAAATCTAAGATTTTCGAAATTAAAATCGTAACTCCCTGTGGATCGA
This sequence comes from Zantedeschia hybrid cultivar, assembly GCA_030544215.1. Lineage (NCBI taxonomy): Eukaryota > Viridiplantae > Streptophyta > Magnoliopsida > Alismatales > Araceae > Zantedeschia > Zantedeschia hybrid cultivar. The sequence continues at coordinate 2,491,910 of JARZZO010000013.1, read as the reverse complement.
CTCGGACTCACCACTATTAAATTTCCAAATTTTGATTTGAGTGAGCCGGATAAATTTAGATTGAACGTTTTCATGTGTTTAACGACGCACAATTCGAAACGATCAGGAGGCTTGAATGGCGTCGGCCACGGGCGACGCAATTCAATGCAGATCCACAATAATCATGATATTAATATGTGTTTACACTGTTAGATAGTTTGGTTAATTGCATGTTTGGAATCGTACCCGAGGATGAGGATTTTTACGTGACCGGATCGCACCGTGTTGTGTTTCGTGCGATCGTGGACCTAAAGTGACAGTTGTAGCGCTTGACACCCTGTGTCGGTGTGGGAGGGACACAGCGCTGGTGTAGGAGTGGTGGGGTGACGCCTAGAGAGAGGGTCACCTGGTGTACCCCGGGGTTAGCTAGTACCGGTGTAGGAGTGGTACCTGTGGAGTGTCACTCGTGCTGGGGGAAGTAGTAACCACCTAGAGCCAGTTGGGCCGGAGTAGCTAGCGTGCTATCCGAGGGGTTACTGTTTAGTCTCAGCGGGTCGGTGTTTCCCACGTTCAGTTGTGTGGTTGGCGTGTTTTGCCGAAACACTAGTTGTAGGCTCCCTGGTAGAATGGTTTCAGAGTTGTGCGTGCTACATTTCGAATGCATGTGTTTTATATCGAAATTTAGGAATTATGTTACTACTTTACTTAATCGCCTTCATTTTGCACTTTTATACTTGTGGGTGTGTGAGTGGGAGGCGGGGGATCGGATGATTCCTACTGAGCCCAATTCTGGTGTGGCTCACTCCCTACGGTTTCAGGTGTGGACTTCTTGGCGAGTGGTTGCGGGTGGTGTTCTCCTTGGTGTGCGGACCAGCAGCTATCTCAGTTCCGGGGTATGCCTCGATGTTGTTGTACTTTGCTTCTGCCTGTACTTATTTAATTCTTTGGACCATATAATTATTGTTGGACTGTGTACAGACATTATTAATTTCCTTCTTGCGCACTTGTAATTTCCTTGAAGTCCGTGTGATTGTTATGTTTAGCCTCGTTTAATGCTTACTCCTCCAGACGTGTGTATGTGATCCGGGTGTGAAACCGTAGATAATGATCCGAAACCCATTTAGTAATCGAGTTTTTGATTATAGGGTGGCGGGTCGTTACACATGGTGCACTCTATGATGAGCTTTTCGGGTTTACTAGTGTCCTTCTGGGGTATGCTCTAGAGTTAGCAGCATACCTACTGAACAGAGTACACAACAAGTCTGTGACCTCTACTCCATATAAGATATGGAAAGGCAAGAAACCAGAATTTAGATATGTTAATGTCTGGGGATGTCCTGCTCATGTAAAGAGGCATGATCCAGACAATTTCGAATCACGAACTGATAAATGTAAGTTTTTAGGATATCCAAAGAAAATCTTTGGATACTATTTTTACCATCCCGGTGAACAAAAGGTGTGTCACCACGAAAGTTATCTTCCTGGAAGAGGAATACCTTCTCCAGGAGGACAGTAAGAGTAAAATAGTACTAGAAGAGGTTACAGATCCCCAAACAACTGCAATATCATTAGATGAGTTATCAGTTCTTTAATCTATTTAAGTACACACAGATGAGCCTCGAAGATCTGATAGAGTATCTAGACTACCCGAACGATATATGGGGCATATCGTTGAAGGTGAGTTTAAGGTTGAATATAATGAGGATGATGATCCTAAATCCTACCAGGAGGCCATAGAAGGCTCAGAAGCCAGGAAATGGCGAGAAGCTATGAACTCATAAATTCAGTCCATGTATACCAACCAAGTTCGAACTTGGAGGACTTACTTGAGGGTATTGTACCCATCGAGTGTAAGTATATCTACGAAAGAAAGATCGGTGCTGATGGACGGATCGACACTTACAATGTACGGTTGGTGGCAAAGGGATATCGTCAAAGGCATAGAATTGACTATGACAAGACTTTCTCACCAGTTGCCATGATAAAGTCGATCAGAGTTCTATTTGTCATAGCTGTACACTTCGATTATGAAATCTGACAAATGGATGTGAAAATTACCTTCCTCAATGGTAACCTTGGAAGAGGTGTATATGATATAACCTTAAGGTTTCACATCTAAAAGTTTCCAGATAAAGTGTGCAAGCTTCAGAGATCCATTTATGGACTGAAGCAGGCTTCCCGGAGTTAGAAGATAAGATTTGACGAGACTGTCAAGTTTTATGACTTCATTAAGAATGAAGATGACCCTTGTGTGTATAAGAAGATCAGTGAGAGCGCAGTCACCTTGTTAGTTCTTTTCGTAGATGATATACTACTCATTGGGAATGATGTAGGTATGATGTCATCGATGAAGATCTGGCTGTTAAAAAACTTCTCCATTAAGGATTTGGGAGAAGCATCCTACGTATTAGGAATACGGATCTATAGAGATAGATCAAAGAGAATGATCGGAATAACCTAATCCATGTACATAGATACCATAGTCAAAAGTTTTGACATGGAAACTTCCAAGAGAGGTCTCATGCCGATGAGACATGGAATTAATCTCTCAAAGAAGTAGTCTCCTAAGACTCCTAATGAGATGGCATTTATGAATAGAGTACTATATGCCTCTGCCATAGGATCTATCATATATGCCATGCTATGTACACGACCTGATGTTGCCTATGCTCTAAGTGTTACGAGCAGATTTCAGGCTGATCCAAGCGAAGAGCACTGGAATGCAGTAAAATGTATCTTTAAGTACTTAAGAAGAACTAAGGATATATTTCTTGTCTATGGAAGAGGTGACTTGAAACTACGAGGCTTTACTGATTCGAGTTTCCAATCAGATCCAGATTATAGCAAGTCTACATTTGGGTTTGTATTTGAACGGGGGAGCAGTGTGCAGAAAGAGTTCCAAGCAATAAATAACTGCAGATTCGACGATTGAAACTGAGCACATCGCTGCAGCTGAAGTCGCCAAGGAAGCAGTGTGGTTGAAGAAATACACCACCCACCTCGGCATAGTTCTCAGTATCTCTGAACATGTTCCGTTGTTGTGCGACAACAATGAAGCCATTGCACAAGCAAAAGAGCCACGATCTCATCAGAGATTGAAGCATATTTTTAGGCGCTTTCTCTCATTAGAGAAATCATTTCTAGAGGAGATGTAGTGGTGGAAAGAGTTCCATCCGCCAATAATGTAGCAGATCCACTGACAAAGCCATTGGCTCAAAATGTGTTTGAACGTCACCTAGAGTCTATAGGTTTACTGCATAAAGGCGATTGGCTTTAGTCCAAGTGGGAGATTGTTAGTCTTAGGTTGCCTATAAGCAAATCTAACTATGTAAATCTCGTTCATTTATTAATAAAATGACTTTATTTTATTATGTATAATTCGTATTAATTATCATCTCACAATGAAGTCCGTGAATATGTATGATGGTGATTAGATTATGATGAGATCATACTAATGAGATTGATCACTCAAGCACACATATTCTTAATAGTTCCTAATCAGAGTATATTCGAGAAGGACATCGGATATCCGATTAGACTAATACATATTACTCCTACTCATATGATGAGGGTGACTGATCTCATAGTCACTTGTGCGGAGACACTAAGACGAATCTATAGATGCTTGATAAGTTCACAATTTTACATAAATAACAGATGAAACTTACACACTTTACTATCAATTTAATGAACAAAATCACATGAATGATAGATAAATCAATTATGCTTTCAAACATATCAATTCTGTAAAATTCGAATTTCAAATATCATCACTCCATAGATTGAAGTAGGGTAGCAATTTCATTCTCAAATAAAATTTTCTCGACAATTATTTAATGTGTAGTTGAATGATTTATTGCCACATGAACCTAACTGTTATTTTATGTGAATGTACGATATGAACAAGTAGATGGCATAGTGGTTGGACTATTTAGATTTCAAGGAAGTGACTAGGGTTCAAATCCTGGAAAGAATAAGATTGTATTTCTTTTTGTCTTAAAAGGGGAACCACAAGCCAACTAAGAGAGAGAGGAGGGAATTTCGGAATTCAAATTTCAAAAATATTATTTCAAAATCTCGAAAATAACATTTATTCTTCAATTCAAAATTTGAATTTTGAAATATCCATCTCCAAATTTAAATTTCAAATATGCATTCACGGATAATCCTCTAATCAAGGGGGAGCTAAATGCAAGCAATTAAGTGCCCATTAATTAGAGGATTTGAAATTCAAAATTTGAATTAAGAATTCTCTTCTATGAAATCAAGAGAGAGAGGAGGGAATCCTGAAATTTAAAAAGAAAGATATTTATTTTGAAATTCAAAATTCAAAATAGTCTTTATGGGCTTAAAAGAAGATCCGCTAATCAAGGGGGAGCTTAATAGCCTATTTATTACCCTATTTGAAATTCAAAATTTGAATTAAGAATTATCTTCTATAAAACCATGGGAGGGGGGAGGAAAAAGGAAGCTTGGTTTTTTGGAAATTCTTTCTCTCAATTTCTCTCCCACTTTCTCCCTCTCTTTCACTCTCTCTCTCTCTCTCTACATCTCTCTCAAACTAGCGGCTGTTAGTGCAAGAGGTGGATTCGAGGCACTGCAAGTGACCATTGGAAGGAGTCCAAGGCTACCAAGAATCCGCGCGAAGGGCTACGGCTGTTGCAAATATTAATTTTCTCTCTCTAATGTCTCTCTCTAGTTTTTGAGTTCTCCATGTTACACTGTATTTTGAATATTTTATATAAAAGTTTTCTTATGAACGTTATGTTAATTTTTTATTTTCAATGTTTCTGTAAAATTTCATATTGTTATGATAATGAATGACAGTAGATCTTTTGAAAAAAGTTATCTTTTCTCCATCTTTTTGTTCTACAATTTTTATTTCTTCTTCTGTTGACACTACTCAAATTTTATATTCTACTTTTAATTAGTGTTTTAGGGATAGTCTTAGTTCAGTAAATGGTCTGATTATGCTCTCTTAGGGGTGCTCTTTTTGTGAGTTCATAGTAAGTCCGGTTAATTTTAATTCTTAACAAATCAAATCATCATGCTCCCTCTTCTTTCTTCTCTATTTTTCCTCTAAAAACTTAAAGTTTTCAACTTTAAAAATCTATTTCCCTGTGGATTCGACCCAATCTCACCACTTGCTATTTTTCAAATAATTATATGTGGAAATTGAAATTTTAAAATTGATGTTCGAATATGCTTAACGACACATAATTTCAAGCGATCAGTGCTCCTTAGAGAATGAGTTCCCTGAACTAATCCGACTGAATCATTGGATCGTATAGTACCTTACTATTAACCAACTTGATTCTATTGTCGCAGTTGCGTGGATGGTCTTCGGACCTGAGACACTAAGGGCACCTTGTTGGTGGACTTCTGTGCATTTACCTTGGTTTATGAATCTCTATCCATGGGATTTTAAACAACCAAAGATCGGGTACAACGGAATACCGTCGAAGGGAATTGAGTGTCGATAAGGAATCATTGACTCTCGGTACTTAGCGAGAGCATGCTCTAGGAAGGATGCGCGGAAGTCCCTGGCCAAGGTAGATGATAATATCGGAAAAAGAGTTTTCCGATATTACACGGCAGCATCCGATCCAAATAAGTCGACCGGTTAGGGTTTGACGGTACACCATACCTTGAGTTGACTCGAGAACATTGTACGAATGATGGATTATATCCACGCGGTAACTGTTGGTGGACATGTTCCAAGTATGGGTTATTTAACTCCGATACCGTTCGGGTTCATGCGGTGTTGCTTGGCACCCAACGTGATCAGAGGCCGGATCGAATTTAATATGCGATATTAATTTGATTGATTAATAAATTAGTAATGAGTTATTAATTGATTAATCAGGCCAGTGAGGAGTCACTGGACTTGTTCGGCCATTAATCGGACAGGTTATTGGACGTAGAAGGTCACACGCAAATGATTCTCAAGGCGATGGATAATAAGTGGGTTTTATATTAAACCGGGAGTTTTTATGAAAAATCACGTGATTAATATAAAAGATAGCGAACGGGCTGAGCAGGCCAGGCTACTACTTACCCTAGCCGCCCCTTCCTCTCTTCCTCTCTCTCTCTCTGGCGCCCCAGGCCGGCCCTATTCTCTGGGTCTGCTCTGTCGCTTCTCCGACTCCCGTCCGACGGGAAATCGACCACGCGTCACGGTAGTCGTTGCGGCGAACGGCGAAGGGTTCGTGGGCTGCGACGAGTGAAGAACGTGAGGATATCCACTGCGATGAGGATCACGTGGACTTTGCTAGAGGCCAAGCATCTGCGCAGCTGGCAATATCACACCGCCGAAACTAATCGGTTGCAGATTCGAATCCGCATGAGGTAATACACGAATATCCGATAATCGTTTATGGTTTTATTCGAAACGGGAAAAACAGATCATTGTTTTATTTTAATTTTCGCTGCGTGAGCGATCTAGAGAAACTGGAGAACCCAACATATACCCCCAACTCTCACCTATTATCAAGAATACCCTCAGAAACTGACAAATGTTGCATCTACACCCCTCTAGTTAAGGAGCCATTAGCCCCTAATGAATATTCCATGATGTACTACGTAAGGTATTAAAAAATGTGAAATACCATATTTAACTTTAACATAGTACCTTTACTCATTCTCAGATGTGAGAATACAATACCTCCCTCCTTGGTAACTTCTTCAAGCGGCCCCTAGCTCGTCGTTAAGTCCACCTCTGGCCCCACCCTGTCTCCCAACCCCTACTCTTGGAACCGCCTCTTCACCCTCTTCTTGTTCAACAACCCCATAGGCGTCAGCTTCAATGTCGTCGCCGACTCCGCTAAGATCCCCTATGACCAGGCCGCCGTGGCGCACCACCTCTATGTCGCCCTAGGGGATCTTCTCCTCCGACCCTTCCTTCCTCTCCCTCCCGTTCTACCTCACCAGGAGCAGGGGGAGGGGGCAACAACTCAGTTGAGGTTACAAGGGAGAGAGGAACTTACGTAAGAGAAAATTGGTAATAACCAGAGGTAGGTTAGTCCTTTTACCCATTTAACCACATTCCAACTAACCAAGTTAAATAGACGTGACGACAAGGGTATAGATGCAACATTTATGAGTTCCTAGGGGTATTCTTGATAATAGATCATATCAAAGTTGGGGGTATATGTACAAATACAGTGTTTTCTAGGAGTATATATGCAAAAAACCCTAATACAAACTATTTCTTAAACTTATTTTATTTTGCTCTTGACTAAGTTTGCAACAACTTTATCATCTTGTTTTGAACAAAGGGACTATCCACTTTCATGTCATAGTAAATTCACAATATTAATTTACTCTTTTTCGATTGTATGGAGCATAATTAGTTAAATACGGTACGCGTATTATATGACAAAAGTATGTTCAGATATAATTCGGTTTAAATTTTGAATAAGACGGTCAAACTTCGATTAAATAATTAAAAAATTAAAAAAAAATTCAGCAAGACATATATAAATATATATGAAAATTGTCAAAAAAATTAAAATTAAAATTATATTTATGTAATAAATAAGCATTAATCAAAATATGATTTTTTGTCCATGAAAAGCAAGTTTTTTTTATCATATAATATCATCACTACAAGGAATACAAGATTTGTCAGCGGCTAAGAGCCGCTAACAAATCTCAAATAGCCGCTGACAAAACTTTGTGTCAATGGCTATACGGCCGCATACAAAGTCGTGGACAAAAGTCCCGTTGGCATATATTTGTCAACGGCTACAAGCAGCCGTTGACATATAATATATATGTCTACGGATAGAAGCCGTTGATAATGAACACATATGTCTACGGCTTCTAGCCGCTGACAAATGAAAATATATGTCAACGGTTGGCAGCCGCTGACAAATAAACTATTTGTCAACGGCTGCGAACTCGCTGACAAAAAGTTTTGTTAGTAACTTGGACCGCTGACAAATGTTGTATGTCGACGGCTGCATAGCCGCTGACAAAAACTTTTGTCCACGGCTTCGTAGCCGTTGATAAAAGTTTTGTCAGCAACCACAACCGCTGACAAATGTATATATGTCCACAGTTTGTAGTCATGGACATATGTGCACAGAAACTTTTGTCAGCGGCCTTAGCCGCTGACAGATGGTTACTAACAAAAAAAAAAAAGAGAGAACATCATCCTTCCATACTCGGAATTTATTTGAAGGGCGTGGCCTGCTAAGGTCTTCAAATAGTCACTACTAATGATGACAGGTTAAGACTTGCACCTGTGCAAATTAAAAAAGCTCATATCACTACAGGGATGTGGTCATTTGAACTAGAAAACCACTTCACTGCAAAGAGTCCTAAAAAGGATAAGTTCTCCGTAAATTCAAAGTAATCAATATCTCACTACCTCTGTATGATTTAGACCCAACCTCCAAAATCCCAGAGCAAACAAAATGTATGTGACTAACCTCAATTGTACATTCTTCTTTTCTCAACTAGTGTTGAACTTCTGACCACAGGATCTTTAGCCAGAAATTGACATTCAAATCTCTAATTCTGAGGCAGTGGAAACTTACATGAAAACTTCTTTAAATACGGTCATTTATAACTTGCCTATTTAAGATTTACACACATCCACTTCGGTATCCTCACCCTTTCTATGGAGACTTCATCCCAACTACTTCTTAGCCCGATAGTTTGATTTTTCCAACAATACCTAGAAGAGAGAAAGTAGAATCCATAAGCACTTTAGTTTATACTCCCAATAAAATTTATACGAACCTACATTTGCAAAGTCACAAAGTTCTGACCATAAAGTAAAGCACAATTTATATGTCGAAGCTGTAACCCATGGTTGTATGAAACATTTCAGAAAGAAAAGTACTCAAATTATCACATAAAGTTTAAAAGAATAGAAGATTATAAAGAGTAGAATGAGGGAAGGTGTAATCTAGAGAGGAGCACTGGAAAGTCACTAAAGGCTTCATGCATCACCTGGTCTCTAGGCGTATCTGATGGAGCACATAACTGCAAGGCCAACAAGTTTGACTTGTTTGGGTATAAACCCTCTGAGTCTTCAGCAAGCCTTGATGTGAGTTGTTCTAAAGGCCTCAAGCATATAGACATAACTCTTTTATAAGTTTCTCCAGTTTCTTTGAACAAGGCAGCTTGACGCCAAAGTTCAACATTGCTTTCTGAAACGATACACAGATCAAGATAAGCAAGATACTAGAAGACTGACCCTGGGGGGCTCTGCTCCAGTGCTTCAATAAGAGCTCCATTTGGATTTGTTTCTGCAGCAGCGGATCCTGGGGCAGGTGCAAAGACACACCTTCTTGTATGTTAAACCTATAACAACAGTTTAAAAAGAATGATCCTATAACACCATTTTAAAGAAAAGGATGGAATAGTAGATGCACACACAGTATTCTCTACATAAAATTTATAAGAAGGATATATGCCCACTTTCAATTAGTTGGTTGTCTAGCAATGGAAAGGGCAACATGCATCCACTTTAGATTATGTGACAGTTCAAGCATATTGCATCATTGTTTCCCTACATCTACTATTGTTCCAATCTAGGTAACAATGGCAAGCATGCTTTGTCAACATGTTTTCCCTCATCAACTGTTGTTCCAAATGAGGTAGCAATTTGATTAAAATATAATCTACATAATGATAATTTACAAAATGATTTCCATGCATTATTGTCTTGATAATGAAGAACAGTCAAAAGCCTTCTCTAGAGTCTCCATTTATTATTAAATATTCTTAAAATCAACTAAAGAAAGCATACAAAGCACCAACCTCAAGCAAATGCCGACTTAGCTCCCAACAGAAAGAGACAACAGAAGTGCCAAATAAAAGTCTGATCCATTGAATGGTCAACTGCCCTAGGGTATACCGGCCCTTAAAGTGATTTAACAAGAACATCATTAACAACACCGAACAAGTTAAAGCTGCAATTGATAGCTGTAATGCTTGTTTGAGAGATGAACCTATCCCCATCTTGAAGCTGAAAAAAAGTGGATGCTGAAAGTATAACAAATCAATAACGATAGGTTTCATAATGTAACGACCCGCCACCCTATAATCGGAAACCCGATTACTAAATGGGTATCGAATCATTATCTACAGTTTCACACTCGGATCTCATACACATGTCTGGAGGAGTAAGCGTTAAACAAGGTTAAATATAACAATCACACGGACTTCAAGGAAATTACAAGTGCGCTGGAAGGAAATTAACAATGTCCATACACAGTCCAACAATAATTACATGGTCCAAAGAATTAAATAAGTACAGGCAGTAGCAAAGTACAACAACATCGGGGCATACCCCGGAACTGAGACAGTTGTTGGTCCGCACACCAAGGAGAACACCACACGCCGCCACTCGCCAAGAAGTCCACACCTGAAACCGCAGGGAGTGAGCCACACCCGAATTGGGCTCAGTAGGGATCATCCGATCCCCCGCCTCCCACTCACGCACCCACAAGTAATATAATACAGAATGAAGACAATTAAGTAAGGTAGTAACACAATTCCTAAATTCCGATATAAAACGCATGCATTCGAAATGTAGCACACACAACTCTGAAACCATTCTACTAAGGAGTCTACAACAACGTCTCAACAAAACACGCCAACCACACAGCCGCACGTGGAAAACACCGAACCGCTGAGACCAAACAGTAACCCCTCGGATAGCACGCTAGCTACTCCGGCCCAACTGTCTCTAGGTGGTTACTACTTCCCTCAGCACGAGTGACACTCCACAGGTACCACTCCTACACCGGTACTAACTAACCCCGGGATACACCAGGTGACCCTCTCTCTAGGCGTCACCCCACCACTCCTCCCACCGATGCTGTGTCCCACCCACACCGACACAGGGTGTCAAGCGCTACAACTGTCACTCTAGGTCCACGGTCGCACGAAACACAACACAGTGCGATCCGGTCACGTAAGAATCCTCATCCTCGAGTACGATTTAAAGCATGCATTTGACTGAACTATCTAACAGTGTAAACACATATTAATAGCATGAATTAATGTGATTCTGTCTTGAATCGTGTCGCCCAAGGCCGATGCCATTCAAGCCTCCTAAACTTGTTCATGAAATCTCGGCCTCAGAACATGGCCTAAAAGGCGTCGTGCCTAGTCGTCGTCTTCCAAAATGCGTCGCTGTCCCTAGTCGCCAGATAGCGACAGAAACAGAGACAGACTATGGTTAATTCACTTAAAACGCGTCATCCTGGAAAGCCGCCATTTGAAAGGCGTCGCTGTCTGTGGACGCTATTCACAACAGAAGCCCACTCTGACAGAAACCATTACCGGGACAATTTCTGCCTAAATGGCGTCGTGCTGGCCTGTCGCCATTCTGAATGGCGTCGTCCTAGCGCGACGTCATTTAGCACCAGAAATTTGGTTTTTGCAGCTCAATCCAAGGGTCCCCTTTTACCCCAAATTCACCCTAAAAACACCTAAGAGGGGGATACGAAGAGGGGAAACCAAACCACCACATGAAACCCATAAATCCTCATTCATAAAAACCACCATTCCCATCAAGAAAGCCCCTTAACATGCTCATTCTACTAAAAAACCCCATACACATATCATGCTTCACAACGGGAAACACGGATGAAACAACCATAGTACATGTAAGGTTCGTCCCCCTACCGGTTACTTGAACTCCTCCTGGCTCTGTGCTGCCGAACCGCCGCACCGCAGACCGCCACTGATACCTCCGAGGATGTCGTCACTCCGCCGGGACATCGGCCGCCAGCCGGAGAATGAAACGCCGCGAAGGAAGTAGTGGTGGTAGTGGTAAGAGGTAGAGAGGTATTGGAGCGGTGGAAGAGGAAGAAAAGGAAGGGAAAGAAAAGAGGGATCGGAGGGGGCGGAGAGAGGGAAGAGAGAGAGTGAGAGGGAGAAAATGAGGGTAAGGAAGGAAGGCTCATGGGGCCAATCTAAAACAGGGTAAAACGTGTCGTGTGAGACAGACGGCTATCAGATGACAGGACGGGCCGTACCGTCAAAGACTCTGAAATGCGTCGCCTATCAAAGACGCCTGATCGTTCCAAATTGTGTGTCGTTAAACACTTTTAAAAACGTCAATCAACATTAATCCAAACTCAATTATTTTTGACAAATAGCATGGTGAGTATGGGTCGAATGCACAGGGAATTAAGATTTTAATTTTGAAAACCTTAGATTTTAATTATCTAAAAAGTTGAGAATTAGAATTGAATAATTAACTACCTATTTTTACAACAAATTAATTGACTAAACTAACTAAAAGTAAACTAACCAAATGAGCCAAGTCTTAGAAAATAATTACTACTATGTTTAAAAGGAAATAAAATTGAGAACAATACAATCTAAACTAAGAAGGTTGCAAATATTTTGATAACATGCATTTAATTTATTTATCTAACTAAGAATGATATTACACAACTTGTAATCTTAAATTTTTCTGAAAAGAAATAACTAATCACAGAGTAATCATCAACTAAACCTAACTAACTAACCAAATAACTTAGATCAAAAGAACCCAAGAAATACAGCAGTAACCAAGGCTCTGGCAGCCGGAGTGCGACGCGGTGGAGGACGTGTGCATGGAGGCTTCAGGCGCGTAGGTGGCTTGCAGGTGTGCACTGGCTCAGGGGCATACATACCAATGCATTGGAAGCCTTTCAAGATAATATCAATTTCCTAAACTTCAACTCAACAATCTATTCAAGAACAAGTAACCCATTTTGCAATTTTCAGTTATCCACTCGAGCGCCAATTGTAGGTCATCAAAAACATGAAAAGACACAAAGGATAAATCCCTAGTGCCTCAATCAATAATGAACCTCTTGGCAAATTGCAAAGCCCTAGTATTACACAAGTGACTTCTCTTTCAATATTACCACCGTAGCATCTAATATGATAGCTAGGTACTGTTCTACTACCTTAGAATCACTAATCACTATGTCATCTCCTAGAGAGAAAAGGAAGGCTTCAAGCCACTGTGATCCATTTCAGCAAAGTTCACAGGCTGGAGAGTGGATATGAACCATTGAAGCTGCTAAGCCTATTTTCCCCTAGGTGCTATACAATGTCTCTCATGTTTGAAAAGGCATCCTACAGGCTTCAGACATAATCTTGGTAGGTAATCATTTTGCAGTGGGAGATGGACAGCTTTGCCTCTTTTGGTTAAGATAAATGGTGTGCTCCGCCTACACTGGCCAACATTTACCCTAGGCTATTCAGTATTTTTTCCTCTCCAAGGGCTAATGTGGCACAGACGAGGATCAAAATGGACAGTGGGCACCGTGCTTCAGGCGAGATTTGTGAAAGGAGGAGATATAGGACTTTGTGGACCTCATGTCTTTGCTGCATAAGTTTGACCCACCAGTGCAGGACTCTTGGATATGGGGCTGGACCAATATGGGGGCCTTCTCTGTCAGGTCTGTGTATCACATGATAGCAGATGGAGGTACTAGGTCCCCACACTTACATCAGTTTTGGGACCCTATTTCTCCATGGAAGGTGAAGGTGCTTTATGTGGAGGGTATCCATTGGTAGGCTGTCAACTTGTGACAGGTTAATTCGCTTTGGATGTGATGTGATTCCTTTGTGTTCCATGTGCGGAGAAGAGGATGAACCACTTTTCGAGATCTACTTATGAGGAAGAAATTTGGAACTTCTTGTTCTCAAGTGTTTCATATCCTAGGCCCAAGGAGGACCGGTGTGGATGCATTATTTCAGCATGAGTCTTCTATGTGTGGATGAGCCTGCATGCTACGGGGTGGGCGATATGGTCTGAAAGGAACAAGTGGATATTTAAGAAAGAGGCTTCCATACCCGAAAGGGTGGTGGGCTTTATTTGTAATAGTATTAGAGAGTGGTGAGTCTTTTGAGGAATGTGGATGTGGATAAGTCATCCTTTCTTATTTTGCTGTTGGGGGGTTGATTCTTGACACCTTGGTGTTTTTGTACACAAGGTTGAGACTGGGCATACAGTCTATAATTGTACATCCTTTTTTTATTAGTACAAATGTGGTACCATCCACTTTCAAAAAAAAAAACATGTAAGCTTGTTCTCCAGGATAATAAGATTTCTGCCAACCATGAGCAGGCAAATAATTAGAGGCACTTGAAATTAGCAAACAAACTAGTAAAAATAGAGTCAACATTAGCCTAAGCAGTTCAACTAAATGCAGCTGAATCTATCCACAAGCAAGCAGGAAATAGAGCTGAAGTGCACAGTAAAAACCTATTCAAGATAAGAAATCATATACATTAAGAGGTTGTTTGTTTCGATGTAGAATACTGTAATGTAAAAAAGTGTTTCACTTACAATGTTTATACATGTTTTGTATGATGTAAAATAATGTAAAACAAAATCTTGTCGAGACCTTTTCTGTCCAAACAATTGTAAGAGCATATGTACAAAAGATCGTTACAAAATCTGCGTGAAATTAGTCATTTTTGTCCTAAGATAAACAGTGTCGGCAGTGAGAGCAAACACATTTTTTTTTTTAAATATCGGTGTAATAAAAATAATAGCTCTATTTCATAGGTCCTCTGCAAATTGAACAGATTTGATAGATACATTTGTAAAAATATCAAAAAGGTATAAGAGAAAGCATTTTCTAGAATGCAAAATCAAACTCAAATAGAACAAATATAACTTCAGACAGAGCTGTGTGAAATTGAGAGAGCACATGTGAAAATATTTCACGGTTTTTATTCTAAAGCTATCCCTCCTTTTTGAAGTCTATTTAAGAAGGAACAATAGAAAGAGAGAGTCGAGAGAGAGAAAGTCTATATATATGTATATAGGAGATTAGGATAAAACTTTGGACAAAGTCCAATAACATCGACAGTTCTACTTAATTAGGAGATCATTATGGACTCGAATTGATCTCCAGAAAAATAATCTTATAAACTAGAAGAAATAATCTCAAAATACATCTTAATCAAATAATAATAAATTTTTTAAAATTTTATTCAACTTGAATTTTTGACCTCTTTAAAATTAAGCATCAAACTTTTCTATTGTCTTGCCTTCTTCGAGACTCGCACGTGTCCAAGATGGGCTCGACGGAGTTCCACTCATACCCCATCGTCAAGACCAGTAGGTTGTCATCGTCTCAAGAAGAACCCAGATGCCAAATTCCCGGTCGTGCATTGGATGCAGCCCCCACGCGGTTCCCTGTCTCCGGTCATCTTCGTCCCTGCGCCGGAAGGTTCGCGCATCCCCATCACGCACATATAAAAGGAAGGCGCTCCCTTCCTACCCATATGCATACTCTCTATCTCCCGCTCTCTCTTACACACACATCACGTACACGCAGAAGTAAGGTGGTGGTGTTCCAGTTGTTGGGTGTTAGAGAATGGAACTACTCTTGGCCATGTCCATCTTTAGCTCCGATGCCGACATCTCCCGCGAGAAGGGCAAGGCCCAGCAGTGGATGTATTTCATGGATCTCAAAGCCTGATATCAAGATAGCAAATAGATCCCATGGCAATAAAGAACAATACCAACCCAATCTCTCTCTCTCTCACACACACACACAAACACATACATACTATAGATAGAGTGGGGGAAATCCTACCGGGTGGAGGCGCTGGCGGGGGAGGCCTGGCGACTGAGGAAGCGCAGGCCACGATGACGGGTGGGCGAGCACGATGGCGGGCCGAGCGGATGCGACCGGCGACGATGGGGGGTGGGCGAGCACATCTGCGGGCCGAGCGGACGCGACCGGTGACAATGGTGGGTAGAGCGGAGGGAGCGCAGTGGTGGTTAGGTCTAGGAGAGGAAAAAGAGGGAGACAGGGAACTAGGGCTCGGGAGGGAGACAGGGAAAGGGCTCGCGGCGGATTTTTTTTGAAGAGGTTTTGTTAGCGGCTCCAAGTTTAGCCGCTGACATATAATAAATATGTCAACGGCTAACCTTAGAGCCGTTGACATATAGTTTTTACCAATTATTTTTTTTCTATTTATTACATATGTCGACGGATAAACAAGAGCCGTTAACATATAACCTACGTATGTCAACGGCTACAGCATAGCCGTTGACATATATTACGTATATGTAAACGGTTATATTAGCCGTTGACATATAAATCTAATGTAAATGGTGCATTCTTGGCCGTCGACTAATATTATCTTTGTCGATAAATGTCTATGGCCGTGGACATATATTCGCTGACAAAACATGTCTTCCTTGTAGTGCATATTCTATGATATTTAAGTAGTAAAAGTCTTATTTTAATTCAATAACATGGTGTATTAAATGAAAAGTATTAAATGTTTTTATATTATTGTTTTCACCTAAAAAATGAACAAGGCAAGAACCCCAAAGATCAATGAAGAAGACCCAAATCAAGGGAAATCGAATGATACAACCGGGCCCATTATCTCAAGCAAGAGAAAAATCCAAACAATCATTCAAAGAAGGCCCAAGTGAAGAAAAAGATAATGGACAGCAGCCATGCCCATTCTAGCAAACCAAAGGGGTTTTAAATAGGGTTACTTTGGGCCCAAATTATGAAGAAATCCAAAGGGCAGCTCCGGGCCCATTGTTTCAAGCAAAAAGAAGCCCAATAGGGCCAATTTGCGCCCAAAAAGTGAAGGCTAAGGACCAATTTCGTGGCAACCTTTAAAAGGGCCCAAATGGTCCCCCCCATGGCATATTCTTATCTCTTTGGCCCATCCTCAAATCTGCCTAAAGGTGAATAAGAAGAAAAAGAAAAGTGGTCCTCCCCTCAAGATTCTTGTAAAAGAGGGTAGGTGAAAAGCAAGGGGAAAACCAATGAAGATTCTCCAAGTGTTGTGACCTTATTGGAGGGATCTTAATAGGGGTTTATTATCCCTAATTCAAAGCTAATGGATGCCTAATATAGCCCCAAAAGTAACCCAACTTTATCTATAAAAGAAGCCCCTTCTTCTCCAAGAAAGAGTTGGAGACAAAAGCCCACAAAAAAGAAAAAGAAGCAGAAAAGAGAGAAGCCTTGGAGGAGCACGTCTCCCTCCTCCATTCCCCTCCATTTCCTGCATCTCAAGAGAGAAAAGAGAGTTAGAGAAGAAGAGAAAAAGAAAGGAAGAGTGTTAGAGAAGAAGAGAGCAAGATTGTGGGCTCCTATAGTCATTCACCCTTCTCATCTCCTCTCCAAGGTAGAGTGGGGGTGAAGAATGGGTTTATTTCTATTCTTCTTGCTTTCTTAGAATATGTTCTTTCATTTTGATGTTCATAGGAGCTTCTATCTCCCCCTTAATGTTCATCTATGGTATTGAAAGCAATGAAATGAATGTTCAGATTTCTGTTCTGTCTATGAGTTTGCTGGCTTTTATGCATTTTCTATGATATTTTTTCTTTCATGAGATTTGTGTTTTTTGTAGTGATGGTAGAGGGGCCTTTCTAGTTCATAGAAATCGTCTTCTCAAGCCTTAAAACCCCCTAAATATGGAGATATGATTCGAAATGTAACTTGTTGTCCTGGTTTTCTGAACTTTATATTTTCTAGTTTTGCATTTGTTTGCCTTTGGTTTTGGGGTTTTTCAAGGTGGCTTGACCTTCCATGTCCCTTAGGAGCACATCCCCTCCGTGGATGATGTTCCCTCAAGGCCAAATACCAAGAGAAATCTCCTAAGTTTTATGAATCTTAAGATCTAAGTTTCTGTTTTTCATATTATAACCGAATCGATTTTGGTAGGATTTTTTCTTTAAATGGCTAAGGGTTTAGACCCTAGAGGTTCTTAAGGAGATTGTCTCACTAGTTGGGGATGAGTTTCTTTCAGTATAAATCCTCTAACATGGAGCCAAAAAGGAAGATCCATGGAAAAGATCAAAAACAATGCTTAAGTTTTCATAAGTTCCATATTCAAGTTCTTCATAGTATTTTCTTAAGAAAATACATTAAAAATATATTTTAAATAGAGGTTTTAGGTTTTATACCTTTTATACTTTATTTTACATCATTTGGGTTAGGTTTAAACCCATTTTTCACAAAAAATCTGGATTTCAGGTGAGTCTGTGCCTATGCGTGCTATAGTGTTGAGTCTACGCTTCCCTGCGCAGACTCAGCGCCTGTTTACAGTTTTTGAGTCTGCGCTCCTTTTGGTTTAGTTTTTGGGTTTGAGGTGATTCTTTGATCCTCCTCCAATATGTCTAAAGGTTCCTTGGGCCTAGGGCTGTCTCTTTGAGGCCCAATGAAGGTTCTAAATGACTTGGACTTTGAGTTATTAAGCTCTTAATATTTTAATCTGAAATTTTGTTATATGTTTTAAAATTTTAAGTTTCTTCCGATGTTTCTCCAAGGATGTCCCAATCTAAGGGTGCCAACAATCCAATGTTGGGTAACCCATCAATGGCCCTCACAAAAAGAATATCACTCTTATGTTCCCAGTGCTATGAGTTCATTTAGAGGATATGTCCCGAATGTCCCAATGGGTTGGTGGAGTTCCTTATTCTCCAAATGTAGAAATGGAATGGGTGATTCCCTGTGGATAACCCTTGTATTTTGAAGGCATCAAGGGCACCCTTTGGGTGAGTGGTTGGATGCTCGGCACACCCTCCTTTGCAGCCACCTCCATGGTTCATGGCTATATGTGACCCTCTAGGGGAATTGGTGGAGTTCCTTGCTCTCCAAATGTAGAGATGCTTTGGATTACTCCTTGTGTGTTTTCTTACATCTTAAAGGCATTAAGGGCACCCTTTGGGTGAGTGGTTGGATGCTCGACACGTCCCCTTTTACAGCCACTCCTATGATCCATAGCCATTACATATCCCTTTTAAGGGAAGTGGTCCTTCGGGTTATTTTATGGCATGATCCTTCATTAAGATCCTAAACTTTCATTGGGTTCCCCTAATGAAATGTTGAAATTCATCTTGGAATCATTATATTAAGCATTTTTAATGTTTTGTAAAATGATTCAAGAAGAATGGGATAAACATGAAGAAATCATGTTATTTGAAAGAACCTACATAAGGACCATTCCTTGAAAAGGTTTTATGTAGCCATACTCAACTTCTGAGATTTCTCAGTATTATCCTCCCTAAATTTGTAGTGATTCTTAAATCACTTCAAGTTGAAAGGGGTATAAACCAGAAATTATGCTCATATTTTAAGTCTGCGCAGTTATAACTATGGAAATTTTGATTAGGAATGGGATACAATTTATTTTTCTCGATTTTGGATTTTATAATCCAACTTTAATGATTGAAACTAACCCCTTAGTGGATTTAAATGCAGCTTGAATTGTGCAGGAAACTCAAAAAACAATTTCGGACTTGAGTATGCGCACCTGTCCTAGGATCTAAACATAAAAAAGATTGTTTAAATAACTCAAATATCAAGTCAAACCTTTGACAAAAATCATGCTTCATGGCACACGAATCAAGAATAACAAACTTCTTTTCAAAAAGACTCTTGAGTCTGCACACCTTTCCATTGGCTCATTTCAAATAAAAAATCAAATAAACAGAAAATAAAATTGCACAAATCACTTGAAATCATATCTTAAATCCTCCATTTCATTCAAATAAACATCCACTTACAAAAAATATCCAAATCCTCTCAAAAAACAAATCAAATTACAAAGTTCAGCTGAGTCTGCGCACCCCTGCGCAGACTCAAACCCATTTTTGCAAATCTTCCCCCTTTGAGCTTCAAAGCTTCCTTCATGTGAAGAACCACTTGTTATAAGTTCTTTCAGCATCTTGAAAGTCTTGGAATTCTCTCCAACCTCCGGAGGTTTCATCTTCATAAAATTCCACTTGAAATTCTTCTTTAACTTGAGTCTGCGCAGCAACCGAATGGCCAAAACCTCATCTCTTGGCCCCTAAATTTTATCCTCAACTCCAAATCTGTAAATCATCATCAAACAAAACATAAAATTAAGTTATACCATCAAAAATCCAACACAACAACTCACAAAGATAAAATTCACAGTTCAGACTTGAGTCTGCGCACCCCTGTGCAGACTCAATCCTGAAATTCACAGAAAATAAAAAATCAACTTCCCGTCTACTTCAAGATGATCTAAAACTCCCTAAAAATAAAGTTATTCTTATCTATCAGGAAATCAAATAAAAACATCAAGTTGTTCTTGATAAAATGCAAAAAACCCTTAAAAAACAAATTGGTGGGAAATGAGTCTGCGCACCCCTACGTAGACTCAACTTCAAATCCTCAAAATTGGTCTTTTTTATCTTAAATTCTCTCCAAATTAAATCCAAAAATTGACATAAAAACTTTATACTTCACACAAGTCAAAAACCTAAAAAGAACTCAAAATTCCCTTTGAAAAAAATATAAAAAATGCCTAAAACACCTTGACAACAAATGAGTCTACGTCCTATTGCGCAGACTCAACTCGAAATTTATAAAAACTTGTATTTTAGCCAATAAATTCCCCTCAAATCAAATCAAAACATCAAAGATAAATCCTATATTTTCCACAAATCAAAAACCCAAACAAAAATACTAAACTTCCCCTTGAAATTATACAAAAAATATAAAAAACAGGCTTGTAACTCATGAGTCTACGCTCCCCTGCGCAAACTCAACCCCGATTGTTAAAATCTAAGTTTTGCAATATTAATTCTTCAAAAAATTAAATAAAAAATTCTAATATAAAACTATATACTTCTTGTAAATCAAAAAATCAAATAAAACTCAAGTTTGCCCTTTTGCAAAATATAAAAAATACCTAAAAGAAGTCTCATTTCGAATCCTACAAATTCAAAACATAAAAAACATAAGTCTTTGAAGTATTTTTCACTCAAATCAAATAAGAAAACATAAAAAACACTTTTCCATGCCTTGCAAATCAAAACTAAAATATCTTTACTCCAAATCTGAAAAAACACAATAAGAAATGTTTATTAGACTTTCTTGTCAATAAAACACAACTAAAATTGATATTCAAATTCTAAATCATAATCCCCATAAAAAATGTCATCCATTTCAATCAAATGCCATAAAAAGTATTTTTATTCCTCTCACAAATCAAAAACCAAAATAAATTTAAGCATTCTCATTGAGAATAAATGAGTCTGCGCCCTATTGCACAGACTCAACCTTAAATTCATTTCCAAACATAAAACTCAACAAATCTTTAATAAATTTACATATATCAACCCAAAAAGACTAAAAAATATCTCTCATCATTATCCATCAATAAAATTCAATAAATCAAGTCTTGCGCAGACTCAACTCTAAAACTAAAAAATGAGTTTTCTTCTCAAATAAAAATTGAAATTCATTTATTTTTCAAATGCAATCTTGTATATTTTATTTATATCATTTTAAAGGGTGTTATTCTAATCTTCCGACGATTAATCAAGGGTTTTCCTCTTAGGAGGATATAATTAACGTTATTCTATTTATGGGTAGCGGGATCGGGTCTAAAAACTATGCAATCATCTGACTGAGTCAGGTAAAGCGCACAAATACAAATCTAAATCTAAATCAAAAAATCAAGATCAAGTGCATTTCCCGAAAAATGTACGACAATCTCTTTCGGCACGCTCGGTGGGACCTATCCACCCTTCATCTTCTCGTCAGAAGAATAATGATAACACTCATTCTTTGAAGTTATTGATTATCTCTTTGTTATATTACAGGAGACTCAATGGAATAGAAAGCTTTCTTCAGTCTTCTGGTGGTCGAGAACCATGCTCGCTATGACTACCTGGCGGTACCTATGGCATTCGGGAGCTTCCCTCCCGTTATTGGTTTTTCGAATTTTCTCGAGGTAGTCTTTATGTAGCCCGATATTATTTCTGATAAACCTCAAGTGCAAGTAGTCAGCTGCTGCACTATTCACAGTGATGCTGCATCATCTTCAAGACAATACTGGGGAAATAGCCGAAAATGTCAAAATTCTCAGTTCAAATCAAAGGCAGTTTCTGCACAATGGTCCAGGACCAAAAAATCAATTCTTGTTGGAAGCCTGCGGATCTTTCTAGATGGCAGCAAAGTTGATACTTCCAAAGACCGACTGGTTCCAAATGTCCTAGTTCAAAACTCATTCTAGGTCTTTGAAGATATGGACAGAGAAAGAATGAAAAATGAAAGAAAAGTAAAAGGAAAAGCTAAGATGTCTGAAAAGCAAGAAAGAATTCCCAAACCAGCTTATTGTTATGGGACAAAATATTATCAAGAGCCACCAGCAAAACAAATCTGGGTGCCTAAACATCAAGAAGATGAATCTGCACAAGAAAAATCAAAGCCAGTCTTTCAGTCACAAAGACGGTAAATATGGAAACCAATTCAAAGGCAGACGCCTCATGGTCAGTTGACAAAGAGAAAGAGATCAAGTGAAAGATATGAAAATCATAAGCCAAATAAGTCTTCAGAGTCATCTGTATTCCAAAGGCTGCAACCAAAACCTCCTTCTGCAAGGAGATCAGCAAAATTCACTTAAGGAAGCCTGATGGTTTATTCATGCCATACTATCAGCAAGTATGGGGAACTCCCTGAAGATCCAGAAGAAATCAGAGACTTAGCCTCAAGGCCGGGTTTAGTTACCCGAAGGATGCAAGCGGCTACCCTAGTTGCCCAAAATTTTCCTACCCTCTTGGAAAACATTAATGAGGAAGCAAAGCTATCTGCAAATGTCATTGAAGCATTAGGAGAAGCTCTTTCCGCACCAGCAGAGCAGCAACTTCCATTGCAAATCAATCAGCAAAAAGAAGCAGAACTAAGCATATCTCAGCTATTATTGCAAGAAATTGAGTTGTTGAAAAAGCAATTGAAAGAAAAAGATGTCCAAATACAGGGGACATGATGGGCTTGTAAGGAGGGAGGTGCTTCAACTTCCTCTTATTCTCGAGTGGCTAAGCCTCCAGTTCCACCTCCTCCATCTCTAAATCTACTAAATACATCCATGCAGTCATCTCGGCCTGTGCCTATGAATGAAACACCTGCATATATCCAAGTGTCCAATAGTCAATCTGCTCTTGCAACAGCAATGCAAGACAATACGATCTCAAATTTGTCATTGCAAGCCTCCCAAGTTCAGGGAGCTAATTTCTTCCCAAATCCAATAGATCTTGCTGTAGCTCAAAGGCTAATGCTCGAACAACTCATTGATATGAAGTTGGCAGAAAGAGTGGAAGGTACCTCCACTGTATATGATGTGTATAAAGTACCATATCTAGTGCATCATGCCATGAAAAGGCTTCCGTTGGGACAAAGTATCCAAATTTGAAAAATTCAATGGCCAAGGAAATCCAAAAGAACACTTGGCATATTATAATGGGGCAATGGGAGACCTAGCCACCGATGAATCTTATATGCTGAAATTTTTCGGGTCTTCATTAACCGGACTCGCATTTGAATGGTATTCTTCTCTTCGGCCTGGTTCTGTTGCAGGGTGGGCCGACTTTCAGAAGCAATTTCAAGACAGATTTTATCTGGTGGAGAGAGAAATCACTCTAGCAGAGCCATATACTGTTAAACAGGAAAACAACGAAAATGCTTCCAAATTCATTGCTAGGTGGAGAAATCTTAGTATGAAATGCAAAAGACCACCATGTCAAGAAGATGCAGTGGTGATATGCAAAAGCAATTTGAAAAATGAAGTCCTTGAAAGGCTAGTAGCCATTGAAATCAAGTCTTTTGACAAGTTGAATACTGTGGTATCAGAAGTTGAAAATTTTCTGAGCCGATCCAAAAGTGAACTAAGCAACAACGAAGGAAAATTTGATAGAAAAAATGCTCCACGTGAGTCAAATACAGTAGATTTATCTACATTCATCACGGAGCAACAAAAGAAAGGTCCAGCTATGCACGCCAAGACCAGCAACAATAGAGAGAAAGAAGTCCGAGTCTTATGTTCTCTCAGAGACAGAAGGAACAGGCCATACAACTTCCCCAAAGATAAAACTCGTGTTCTATTTGAATGGGCGCGAAAGTATAATCAGATTGTGTTACCACAGTCGAAGAGGCCAGAAGATGCCAAAAGATCCCATGATCCCAATTATTGTCCATATCACCAAATCATGGGACATCCTATTGAAGAATGCTATGTGTTCAAGGATGAAGTTGAAAAATTAATTCAAAAAGGTGTCCTAAAGATAGGAGATCATCTTATCGACCCTCCGCAACCTCATGCCTGGACAAAAGCAAATGTAGCATCTGTAAATGTGCATCATATGGTTCCTATTTACCAGTCATTAAGCTCAGAAACTGTAGAAAGAAGCACCCAAGCCACTTATGAGCAATTGGTACTGCAACCACTCCAAGCATCTCAGTGGCAGACAGTAAAAAAGAAGCCAAGGTCTCGTATAAATCGAAAATCATCAGAAGTATATATATTCATGGAGGTATTCCACGACGTCTAACATATGTTCAACCCGTCCCTCCACCGAATTTGGATAATATGATATCCAATATGTCCAAAATAGCTTTATCTACGCCAGTCAAAGCCACAATTCAAGCATAGAACAATGTGTGTCCTCCCCTCAACAAGAGACATCTCAATCAAGCTCAAGTTCTCCTTCTCCAGTAAGCAATATATGGAAGTGGGTAGATCCTCATACTGTAAGGAGAGTCACCAACAGAAGAAGAAAAAGAGAAACACCAATACCAATTCTACCTATGGGTAAAGATACGATGTCAAAGTTGCAACAGCTAATAAACAACTTGGATGAATATGAACAGTCTCAAAGAAAGTCGACAAAGCTGAAACATTATATCCCATGAGAGAAACTCCAAAATATGACAATGAAGCAAATACATGAAGAAGCCCTATATTGGGAACATAAAGTCAAAAATTCGAAGACTGATGGTAGTCAAGAAAATGAGAAAGAAGAGCAGGAAGGCACTTGCACTGTCATGTCTTACAACACAATCTCAACAATAAATGAAAGCGAAGATGATTAGGAGGAAGAAATCTTCCTTGCTCCAAAAATAGAAGTGATGGAAAGCTCTACATCAACTCCAAATGAGCAACATGTCACCCGCTCTGGCAAAAAGTGGGGACAGAAGCCTCCATTGGCTACCACTCAAAAAATTATCCAGTTACAGGGAGATGTACCATATGTCATCCCAGAGCCAGAATTTAGAGGAATGGAATCCATGCCTTCGTCAAAAAGAAATGTTCAAATCCCGCCTCCGCTCGGGCTATATCCAGAAAATTCTGATCAAGAAACTGAGGTGTTACCCTCTTTATATGAATTCATGGCAGTTCAAAAGTCTGCAAATAAAGGTAAACAAGTCTAGCAGCAACAGTATGAAGAACAAGATCCTCAGGTTGCCTCTCTAGAAATCCATGATAACGAAAAAGCAGAAAAGAAAGTCATCGGCTTACTAAAAAGGTTGCCATCTAAATTTACTGTGTGGGAAGTTTTGTCACTCAGTGAGGAATTGCGGAAGGCTCTCATTGCAGCTTTAAAAATTCCTCAAATTTATAAGGCTCATGCAGCAGAAATTCAAGAAATACCCTATGAGTCATTCATGGCTTCCATCACCTTCACCGAAGATGATATGTTGATGTTGATGCCCACAAATTACCACAACATGCTACTCTATATGAGGGGAAAGATAAATGGATAATCCGTCAATAGAATTCTGGTTGATCAAGGCTCTGCTGTCAGCATCATGCCTCTCAGAACCTTTCAGAAATTTCATTTTCATATGTACCTAAGAAGAGTGCAAGATTTCAAAATAGCTGGGTTCAACTAGAAGTCAGAAACACCAATTGGGGCAGCTGAATTTGAAATGGTCGTCGGTGACTTTCAGTTCACAGTCCTCTTCCATATCATAAATTCTGATACCACATACAAAGCTTTGCTTGGGCGGCCATGGATACATCAATATTTTGTGGTGCCCTCTTCATTGCATCAATGCATCAAATTTCCCTGGGAAGGACAAATACAGCGGGTCTTCGCTGATCTCGAACCTTTCGAGGTTCATGAATGTCATCTTATGGATGCCAACCTCTATATACATCCACCCCTGGAGGAAAAAGAAGATAAAGAAATAGAAAAGCCTGATACCAATCGGAGTAAGGAATGGTTTCCACCTCTACCAAATATTGGCTCTCTCAGTCTTGAAGACAAAGAAGCTACAGTTATGAAAAATTCTTCAGCAAAGACAACCAAGCAGCAAGATGTACTCTCTATAGAAGTCATGGTCCCAGTCGGACTAATACATCCTATTGAAGAGTATGAATGTCAGCTCGTAGAGCCCTTGAAAAAACTCATGGTTCCGCACGGAGATGGACATGAAACAATCTTTTATAGAGCTGATGAGTAGTCGGCCACTAAAGACAAAGATTGCTATATTCCCGATATAGAAGAAGAATTATGGGTTGACATCATGGGTCTCCCAGACATGACAAAGCACACTGAGGAATTGGCTAAGGCTCAGTCAATTTCACTATATCAAACCAAAAAGGAATGGAGTAGGTTCCAACAGTTATGGTACCTGTGAGTGCTAAAATGAACGTGTGATTATCATGAAAAATCTATGTTGTTTAAGTGTAAAATAAACCTATCAAAAGGAAACTAAGTGAAGTGATCGCCAGAAACTTTTAACTTAAAAGTTCCAAAAGAAGATTTTGATCGCCTACCTATTTGGATGTGGGAGATATTAAGCTCTTGATTCCCCCTCTTCAGTTGACTGAAGAAAGAGAGCCCTTCCATTTCTTTGTTCTTACTGTTGAGTTTGAGTTGAGTTTAAGGATCGTCCAGAGTTCATGTGATTTTTGCTTGTTGATTTCCTCCCCTTTTGATTCTCCTTTGCAAGAAAATGGAAAGAAAAATGAAGAAACAATGATGAGAACTTAAGCAAAAGCAGTATCTATTCTAATCATAGTTTTAAACATGCAACTAAACAGCAAACTTACTTGTTGTGATGGCTTTTGAAACCCCTTAACCAAATAGGTTTTGAAAAGGATGCTAGTGTTGTGTGTTGCATGGAGTGATGATGAAGAATGCAGATTAATGAAGATGTAAATATGAAATGAATTAAAAAACTTATGCCAAATTGTTGAAGCCTTGAATTGGATGAAGAATGGACGCCGACTTCTGGGAACAGCAGCGCTTCGGCGTTTGGACGTTTGTTGCTTCGATCTTCAATTCGATATCGCTTCGATCACCAACTCTAACTTAACTTTTTTTTAACCATTCAAGGTGCAAGGTATTTATAGAAGTCTTATGCGTCCGCGATTTACATGAAAAAACTTTGGGATTTATCCATCTTAACCAACAGATAAATACAGATTAATTCATCTTTATCTGTAATTATCTAAAACGCGTCAACCACTAAAGACACCTTTCAGATTAATTAAGATAAAGATAAACATCCGGAAAAACTTATCTTTATCTGTATTAGATAAAACGCGTCTACATGTATAGACATCTTTTATACTAATTAAGATAAGGATAAACATCCGGAAGAGAAGTAGAAATAGCTTAGGAAACCTAAAACGCGTCGTGCCTTACAGACGCCTTTTTAGCTAATTAATCAGCTGATTAAAATTCAAATTTAAACGTTAAAATAAGAATAAACTCTAAATGGCGTCCACATGGGTAGACGTCTTTTAGACTTCTTCATATTTTAACTAAAATTTGAGTTAAAATCAATTTAATTGATTAACTTAAACATGTATGTCTGACCCGACACTTTTTAGATAATTAACTTAAAAAGATCAATAAAAATTAATCAATGATTAAATATTAGACCATTCTGAGGCATTATTATATGATATGAAATTTTCTCGAAATGACGTCAAAATTAGTGTGTCTACAACTGCCTCACCTTGGCATCGTCTTTGCAAGGAAGTGAAATGAAATGGAATGTACTGAAAAGGTGATGCCAAGGTGTGATGAGACACGCTCTTAACATCACATGATTGGAATTTTTCTCAAAATCATCAACGAAGATAGCTCAAGGAGATTAATAGAATCAATCCTGTCTGGATGAGGTAAACAAGGAAATAAAATAAGGTCGATCAACCTCTACAGAGTGGGAAGTATCCTAGGTCGTAGACACTGTAGGTTTCATCATGGGGAGCGTTTGCTAGCCAATGTGGACATGCTGCAGCCATGATGGATCTTAAAAGAAAACAAGAAATATTGGATAAAGAATCTAAGAAAGGGTATAATTCCAAGGATATCTTCAAGCGAACCTCAAAGATAATCGAGATACTCAATTCGAAATGGAATATTTCATATCATGTTGGGATTATTTGATTAATGGTCTGAAACTTAATCAATAATTAATCCTTATCACAGTGATTTCAAAGTCCTATATAATGCATGCTGGGCTAAAAGAAAAATATAAAGTCAAATAAAATATAAATTAATCAAGGATAATATTGTTAAATTGTCATTAATGAGTCAAGATACCAATTCTTATAATCTAGTGTTAAGCCGAAGCTCGTTTATCCACACACCGTTTCAAAAAAGTGGAACCGTCATCCTCACTAATTAACAATCCAACGGCTTATCCGTGCGATTAAGAATTCTCTGGAATTATCACTATTTTTGTTGTAGGGGAACTCAAATTCCATTTTCATCAAAACCACAAGGTCCTTGACATACTCTAGTAAATATTTAATCATATATTAAATAATTTACATGGAATAATATAAGGATAGAAATAACCGTCTTTTTAGCCACGGTCAGGACTTCTTAAATTCCTATAGTGGGATCTTCTTGATATTTCCAGCTTTATTTGAATTTTTTGATTTTCCTGCAATCAAAATTATTAATAATTCCAAACAAATATTCAATTTAAGCATAAAAAAAACATAAAATTTCGGGAAAATAACAGAAAAGCTGAAACGCGTCGTGTCGCCCAGACGCCATTCAACATTAAAACGCGGTGCTGTCCCTCGACGCCTTTTACTCACAAAAACAGGTTTGTGGTTGTTCTCTACTCGGATTCCAACTCTACCAATGTACATCCCTTTTCCAATCCGGAAAAGTCTTCTTAGGATTGCAATTCCTTCTATATAAACACCATTAGGTTGTTCCCAAGCAATCCTACCATAATCCAAAGATCCTAGGTTGAGTTTCCCTTCAAGGTTTCTTCAAAGTTTACAAGGTTTCCAAAGTTCAAGAAGGAAGAACTCCGAAAAAGAGGATGGATTCTTCAAACAAGAGGATGAAGATGTCGCTGGAGAAGATCTTCGATGTGGAGAATCACCTCATCGGAAGTGATCCCAATCTCCAAGTAAGTTGAATTAACTTCCCTTCAATTCTTCTTCTTGTTCCTTCATGTTCTTCGTGTTGATCTTGTTCTTCAAACTCTTCCCCTTTTCTTTCAGACTTATCCCATGTTTCCAGGCCTGAGAAAATTCACCTCTCTCCCTTGGATTCGTAAACTTGCAAAAAGTGTTAAGCTTTCCATGCAAGTTTTCATCTCCAAGTGGAATCTTCAAGGACTTGTGGTGCTTGCCAAGCACTACAAGAGTGCGAACGTAGATTGGGCGGCTATGGGTGCTTTGATCTAGTGGTGGCATCCCCAAACCCATACGTTCTTCTTCCAAGACTTCGAGTGCACTATCCTTTTGGAGGAGGCGGAGCTTCTATTGGGTCTCCCAAAGACCAAAGATAAGATGGCTTTAACAAGAGAGAGAATCACCGGTCAACAATTGTTGACATCAATCATGAAGGATCCTTCAGAAGCTAAAGGATGCCTTACCAAAAAGGGAATTAATCTTGCAAAGCTTGATGAGTGGACTCTATATGAAATTGATGATCTAAGGGAGGACGAAGCGGAGGATGTGACAAAAGCTTTCGTCACCTGCCTTGCTGGTGCCTTGTTCTTCCCTGCGCAGGACAACATCTTGGAAGATGGTCAGGTCAGTGCTATCTGCGCGATCTTCAAAGGTAAATCCATTAGCACTGCACTCTTGGCATATCTTTATAGTGGACTTTCTGCGACATCTGTGGGTCGTCCTCCCTACGGGTGCATGTTACTCTTTGCCTTATGGGTTGAACTTCACTTCAAGTTCGAGTACTGCAAGAAGATGCCTCCAAGACCGTCTTAAATTTACTTGAATAGTCTAATCCATTGTATTGCCAACATTGTAAAGTTCAATGAGCACATGGTCAACAAAGTTCCAAAACTCAAGACCCGAGCCGACTGGAGGGAGTATCTGAAGCTTATGACATCCGACATATTTGACTCGTCTCCACTCGCTCTTGTTGGAAAGCCTGTTTGGGTGTACCGTACGGCGGGGGCGGATCTCAAGTTGATTGGAGCCACTGAGTTCGTATTATACAATCCTCATCGGTGCCTTACTCAGCTTAGCTTGAGCCGTCGTGAATTCCCCGAGTTCTCCTTTACATCTCCGATCAAGAAGCGTGCCTTGGAATCCGACGAAGATTATGAAGCAATAGAAATCATTACTACCTTATGGAACCTTGGCTTCAGTTATCGTGTAAAATCCTCTAAAGATAGAGATAGAGGATTGAAATTTCCATACCTCAAAGGTCTTCATGAAATTCTTCCTTAAATGTCCTTTTTCTCTTTTTTTGATCTTTTTGATGTAATAAAGGATTTCATTGAATAAAGAACTATTTTTCATGCCTTGAAATCTTTCTTTAACTTCCTGTGATGTGCCTATATTTTTTCCTTTAGTAAAAACTGAATTTTTCCTGAAAATTTGACAGTTCGGGTTCTGTTAATTAAAAACGCGTCCACTCAGAAAGACGCCTTTCAACTATAATTCCTTTTCCATAAATTCAATTTAATCCTCAAAACCCTGATTTATCCTTAAATTGCGTCTTCCATAACTGACGCCTTTCAATTCTCTCTCCTACTTTTTCCAGGATTCTGCCATTAATTCCGTGATTAATCTCCTAAAACGCGTCTTGATAGACAGACGCCTTTCATCATCATGCTGTGTACGGCTCTGACCAGAATTGGCGATAACCTAAAACGCGTCCGCATAGGCGGACGCCTTTAACTCAATTTCAAACAGTTGTCCTTGCCGCCTCAACTTATACGCCTTTTAACTTTCTGTTTACAGACCCGCAAAGGCCCCCTTTCTTCCTCACTTTCTCCTTAGCCTTCTCTCTCCTCAACTCCGAGCTCCGGCGACTTCCGGCGATCTCATCTTACTCTCCCTCAAAAACTCACTCTTTCGAACCATGGAGCATGGTGAAGGCTCTAGAAAGGTCAAGGCTTTGGCCAAGAGACGGCGGAGGCAAGAGGAAGAAGCCCCCGAGGAGGTGCCGGCGGCGCTCGCCGAGGCGGCGGCGTTCTTGGAAGAAGAGGAGGCTCCTCCGGCACCTATGGCCATGGAAGAAGAAGGGGAGGGCGACCTCCACACGGTAAGCCTCCTATGGAATGAATGGGGTGAAGAAAAGAGGGGAGAAAGGGGTTCTTCAAAGAACCCGAAATCGGACCTTGAAAGGCGTCCAGACCAGGTGACGCCATTCAAAAGGCGTCACCCTGGGTTGACGTCTTTCAAGGTTAAATTCCGAATTTTAATCAAGCAGAAAATTAATCTGAATTGCGTCAGGACATATTGATGTATTTTGAAAGACGTCCATATGTGCTGACGCCTTTCAAAACAGAACTGCTTTACTTATGTTTTTATTTATTGCTGACCCCATTTTTATGTTTTTTTTTATTTGCAGGGAATGATGAGGTCCAGGATTTCGTGGGACCTAATGATAGGAGCATATAGGGGACTCCCGGATTTCCAGAAGGCACGCCTGCGCCGGATGGGATTCGACGAGGTCTTAGACATCGAGCCATTTTGGCTCGATTTGGTCCTGCTGCAGGCGCTCAGGGAGCGTTGGCACGTAGAGAGTCGGGCATTCCTAATGCCCTGGGGACATATGATCCCCACTCTAGAGGATGTGGCCAGGATTACTGGCCTCAGGGTAGAGGGCCGACCAGTAAGTGGGGTGACTTACCCCAACTACCAGGGACTGGCAGAGGCATTGCTAGGAATAGAGGTGTCCAGCCCAGGCAGAGAGTCTAGGATGGTCCCCAGGATAGAGGTAGAGGCTGCCCTAGGACTGGATGAGTCCCGGCGTCAGTCTGATGAGACCTGGGAGGAATTCAGAGATAGATTAGCAGAGTCATCCTCCGTCGTATACTGTAGCGACCCTAGTCAGGGGGAGGAGGTAGATAGGCAGCTTAGGATCTTTCTAGTTTTCTTTTTTGGTCGGTTGCTCTTCGGTACGAAGGGCGACCACATTCATTGTAGGTTCTTGTATTTATTAGATGACTTAGATAGCTTAGGAGAGTATGCATGGGGTGCGGCCCTTCTGGCCCATCTCTTCGCCGATCTGTCTGCGGTCACGCCGGACCGTGAGACCACCGTCAGCGGCTTCTCGCCGTTCCTCCTGGTATTAAGTTATTTTATTATTTGTTTATGCAATGCAATATGATATGATGCTTTACTAATCTATATGTTCATGTATGCAGGTGTGGAGTTATCACTACTTCCCGCTCGGCAGAGTGCGGATTGCACGACTTGGCGCCGTCCCATTAGCCTGCCGTTGGCAGCCAATCGTGGACACCGCCCCTCAGCACCATCCGCTGACAGCCCTCCGCCGTTAGTTCCTCGACTACCCCGAACTATTGGTGAGTCTTTAACTTGTTCAATTTTATTAAATGCAAGTTATTTATATGAATGCACTTAACCTATATGTAGGTGATCTGGCCCCCATACCTTGGTATGGGCGAGGAGGGTCAACCGTGGGTGACGGCTGGCAGGAGGAGGTTCGGCAGGCAGATGTGGTTGCACTGCATGAACGAGATCGAGCCCCTCCGCCTCCGGCTCGTGATGAGGACCCTGGGCCTCCACTAGGAATGGATCGACGAGGAGGTCCCAAAGGGCGTCGGGAGGAGCATGAGGGGCAAGCAAGCCCTCACCGACTGGCGTGCCAAGTTCCCAGAGCAGTACGAGGACTGGCACCGCCGCGGCGTTCGGGTGAAGTCACGGGCGGAGAGTAGCGAGGCCTACCTCCAGCAGTACCGGGCCCATTACGCCGATCAGCTTCAGATCCTCCGACCACCTGATGTAAGTATGCTTTTATGCGTCTTTAATTTTATTATTATCTTGATTTATGTTTGTGAATGAATGTATGTCTGTGTAATATGCAAGATGCACGTGACGCGGTCATCATCAACCTCCGGGCCCGCCTACATGACGCGGAGGCCCAGCTAAAGCAAGTCCAGAAGGAACTATTTGACCTGGTATGTATGTATGTTTATGAATGCATGTTTTAATTAATTAATTGTTTTGGCAATTAACACTGACGGTTGTCTTTTGGTGCAGCGAGCCGTCTACACCCAGGCGGCTCCCCCTTCGTTCGGAGCTTCATCATCATCTTCTTCTGTTGCTCACGAGACTGCTCTGGCTGACCTCCAGAGCCAGCTCGCCTCCGCTATCCACCGAGCTTCTCTTGCGGAGGAGGATCGCGCTGCTTAGGTAAGTTCTTTCTTTTTTATTTTTGAATTTGCTTTTGATTACTTGATCGCCTTAGACTAACAATGGCTTCTCCTCAGGTCGCTGAACTTCATGAAGCCCTTCAGAGGGCTGAAGCGGAGCTGGAGTGTTCCCGTGCTGCAGCTGCTCGTGCCGAAGCTGATGCTGCGCGGATCCGAGCTTTGGAGGAGCAGGTGGCCTGTCTCTCTATTGGAGATCTTCCTCGAGAGCTTTCGCACCTTCAGTCTCGACTGGGGTTCATTACCGAGGAGAGGGAGAGAGAGCGGTTGGAGCAGCAGAAGATGGATTCGGAGATGGCCTCCCTTCGAGTTCAGTTGGGCATTGCTGAGCACGAGCGCCGGAGTGTGGAGGAGAGGTACAGGCGTGCTCGACAGCGTGCTCAGGAGCGTGGTTTGACGAGTGCTTTTATCGCCAGTGTCGCCATGTCTTCTGGCCAGGCGGGGCCGAGCGCGATGGGGCCAGCTCCACCTCCCAGCCGAGGACCAGCACCGGATGCGCCCGACGAGGCACAGAGCCAGCTTGACGAGGGCGGAGGGGAGAGCCATCCTTGAGGGCTCATGTATTTTCTTTTCTTTTGTATATCATGTACAAAACACCTTTTGATGATATACATAAAACTTTTGTGCTCCAATCTTGTGTTCCGGTGTTTGTCTTGCATTCTGTACATCACTTAACAAACATGTTAAGTATCTATTTAGGCTTAGCCCCTTGCCTGACCAAATAAATGGTCAATCGATCTTTTCCTTAAATGAACGGTCAAGGGGCATAGCTTTTATCAACAAAGGTAATTGAACTATAAGCAAACTTAAGCAAAATGCAACATGCAAGCAGACAGATGCTTACTGAAAATAAGAGGAAAGAGACATATCAAATGCAATAAGCAAATGCTAATTGAAACATTTTTGTTGTTGTTTTGAAATATTCATTTTTGTTTGGGTTTGGAAATATATGCTTTTTTTGGATTTTGACATATGTATTTTTTTGATTTTTGACATATGTATTTTTTTGAATTTTTGACATATGTATTTTTTTGGATTTTTGACATATGTATTTTTTGGATTTTTGACTTATGTATTTTTTTTGATTTTTTACATATGTATTTTTTTTTATTTTTGATTAAAAGATCAGTATGGTACCCAGATCAAAAGATCATATTCATTTATTAACTTAATTTCCAAATTGTTCTTTAACAATTTAACTTAAACCCATCGTGTTTGAACTTGTGTTTCCATTCGTGATCCCATTTGATGATTTGACCCTTAGTCAATCTAAGCCATTCCTTAAGTTTGGAGTACGCCTCTTTAGAAGGAAGAGAAGAATACCCATGAGAAGGTTCCGGAGACCTAAAAAGATATTCCTTTCCTACCCTAGTATCCGTTGGGGTTCGGTCATTTTCTTTCCGGGGTATTTATCGACTTTGCGTTCCCTTTTATTTCATTTCATGGCCTTGATGTAACGTTTACAGTGTAATGGCCTTTTGACATTTGGATTTTGCCTTTTGCTTTTGCTTTTCTATTCTTTTCTTTTATTTGGAACGGATCTCCCCCATTTTTTTTATGACGGCCTCCTAC
This sequence comes from Zantedeschia hybrid cultivar, assembly GCA_030544215.1. Lineage (NCBI taxonomy): Eukaryota > Viridiplantae > Streptophyta > Magnoliopsida > Alismatales > Araceae > Zantedeschia > Zantedeschia hybrid cultivar. Next base: position 2,456,961 of record JARZZO010000013.1, on the reverse strand, counting down.
TAAGATGGCGGGTATTCTTGGTAGTCTATTCTAAGCCTCGTTCCGACATCATGGGCCGAGTGTAAAACAAAATTTTGCTTTGAAACGAATGATTTGTATTTTACACTTTTAGTCAAGCTTTCGGTATTCCTTAGGACTTGGCATCTCTTGTTACTCACGAATCAAATGTGTCAGTGTGTGTAGTAATGGGTTTGAAGTTAAAATATTCAGACTAACAAGGAAATTTAAGTTTATAAATTTTCTGATTCCACTGGTCTTTGCACCATGCTGATCGACTCTTTAACCTAAGGGTAGTATTTCTTAAGATGTAAACCATTCCAGAGATGAGGTAGCTCTTCTCCTTCTGCATTGACAAGACGATAAGCGTTACCAGGAAAAGCGTGTGATACAACGTAAGGTCCTTCCCAATTGGGTTGGAGGTTAGAACGCGGACCACCAAGTTTTACAAAAATTCTTTTGACGACCATTTCACCGACTTTGAACTTACGTTCAATGACTTTCTTTTGATAAAAACGTGCTAGTCTATTTTGATAAACTTTTGCATGATTAGTGGCTGACCATCTTTTCTCGTCTAAAAGTTCCAATTGAGCAAGAAGTGCCGAACGATCTTCATCAATGGAGAATTCCTTATTCAATTGTACTCTTAATGACGGTATAAGGATCTCATATGGAACTACCGCTTCCAAATGTTAAGGAATAAGGAGTTTGCCCAGTGGGCGTACGGATTGAAGTTCGGTAGGCCCATAGAGCCTCAACCAATTTTTCTGGCCAATCCGTGAATTTGTTAGATTTGCACGTCTTTTTGATGATTTTTATCAAAGTCTTATTAGTTGCCTCTGCTTGGCCATTGCCTTGCGGATAATAAGGAGAAGAATGATGCAATGCAATTTTATACCTGTTGCAGAGGTCTTCAATTCTTGTGACACGAACTACGGTCCGTTGTCGGTGACGATGGTGCTTGAAATTCCAAATCGGGTGATGATATTCTTCATGATGAACTTGCAGACGGTTGATGCTTTGATTTCCGTGTATGCTTCAGCTTCTGCCCACTTGGTGAAGTATTCCGTTGCCGTGAGAATGAAAGATTTTTGCTTGATGCTGGAATCTGAATTACCAAGGGGTCCAATGATGTCGAAAGCCCACATGGAGAAAGGCCATAGGGAAGAAACATGATGGAGTGAAGATGCAGGAGAATGAATTTTATCGGCGTGAAGTTGACACTTAGCACACCTACGGACATATCCTACACAGTCTTCTTCCATGGTTGGCCAATAAAATCCTTGTCTAAGGATCTTCTTTGCTAGCATCTGTCTATTGACATGGCCACCACAAACTCCACTATGAGCTCCTTCCATAACCTTCCAAAGCTCATCTTCATCTAGACATCTCAGAAGAACTCCATCAAAACCTCTCTTGTACAATGCTCCTCCAACTATGGTGTATCGTTGAGCAACTATCCTGATAGCTCTCTTCTCCTCAGTTGTAGCTTCCTCAGGATATGATTGATCTTCACAATATTTGGCAATTTCATAGTACCATGGCTTCTGTTCATCATCCATCTCTTCTAACAGCTCCATCAACATGATTTCTCTCTTTTCCACAATATCTCCGTCTCTGACCTTCTTCAGCAGTTTCTCCTTAGTTCTAAGAAATGAAGGGTAAAGACGCCTATGAACTATGATTGATTTAGATTGCCTGCTGATTGGAAAATCAAGAAAGGATGCAAGTGAAGCTAGAGCGTCAGTTAAGATGTTCTGATTACTAGGGACATGGACAAAGATCAATTTCGTGAAAAGCTTTGAGTAAGTAGAAGTAAGTTCTTGATAAGGCTTGAGCTTGGGATCAAGAGTTCGATACTTGGTCAACACTTGGCGAAGAATCAGTTGGCTATCACCCACAATCCTGAGTTTAGTGGCACCATGGAAATGAGCAGCCTCGAGACCAGCAAGGAGTGCCTCGTATTCAGCTATATTGTTAGTGACTGGAAAGTCGAGCTGAAAGGCTTGTAGAATTGTGACACCTTCAGGTGATAACAGAACGATACCGATCCCCTTTCCATGAGAATTCAGAGCTCCGTCAAAATGCAGAGTCCACATAACATCTCTGATTTGATTTACGGACATTAGTTCCTCATCCGGAAACTCTGATCGCACTGGATCAAATCGAGGAAGGGGATGACGGGCGAGATGTTCCGCTATGGCATAGCCCTTGATCGCTTTCTACTGAATGTAAATGATATCGAATTGAGATAGAAAGCTTTGCCATCGCGCTAACCTATCAGTAAGAACAGATTTCTCCAGAAGGAATTTGATCGGATTCGTCCTAGCGATGAGATGGACTTCATGGGCTAGAAAATAATGCTTCAATTTCTAAACAACCCAGACCAATGCTGCACATGTTTTCTCCATCGTCGTGTATCTCTATTCAGCGGGGTTGAGAAGTTTAGAGAGATAGTAGGCCGCCCTCTCCTTTCCTTCTTCATCTTCTTGTGCTAGGACAGCCCCCATTGCATCATCCAAGACAGAAATATAAAGTATTAATGTTTTGCCTGGAGATGGTGGTCTCAAAACAGGAGGACTTGCTAAATAGTTCTTTAATCCATCGATTGCCTCCTGACACTTATCGTCCCAATCGAATTTAACTCCCGGCTTGGTAAGCTCGTAGAACGCCTTACACCTTTGTGAGTGCTGGGAGACAAAATGGCAAATAAATTGCAACCTCCCGATTAATCCTCTTAACTCCTTCAAGTTTTTGGGAGGTGGCATTTCTCTGATAGCCTTCGCCTAGTTGGGATCGATCTCAATTCCCTATTTGCTGACGATGAATCCAAGTAATTTTCCTGAAGATACCCCGAATACACATTTCTTGGGGTTCATCTTTAACTGATACTCTCTCGATCTCTCTAATACTCATGCGAAAACCTTGGCGTGCTCAGCCTTTGTCTTAGATTTAACCAATAGATCATCCACATACACTTCCAGATCTATGTGCATCATGTCATGAAATATTGTCATCATAGCCCTCTGATAAGTGGCTCCAGCATTCTTCAATCCAAACGACATGACGACATAGCAGTATGTTCCCCAAGGTGTAGTGAATGACGTCTTCTCTTGATCTTCTTCTGCCAGCTTAATCTGATTGTATCCTGAAAATCCGTCCATAAACGATAACGTTTCATAGCCAGCGGTGTTATCAATGAGTACATCAATATGAGGCAATAGAAAATCATCTTTAGGACACGCCCGGTTCAAATCGCGAAAGTCAATGCAAATCCTGACCTTCCCGTCCTTCTTCATAACCGGGACTATGTTGGCCACCCATTGTGGATAGAGGACAACTCTAATAAATTTGGCTTTATGTAATTTGTCGACCTCTTCCTTCATCTTTAGAGCCATTTGTGGGTGGAATCGCCTTAATTTCTGCTTGACCGGGCTAGCTCCATCTTTTAATGTTAATCTTTGTTCAACTAAAGATGAGTCTAACCCCGGCATATCTTCATAACTCCAGACGAAAGTGTCCTTATAGTCCTTAAGCACTTGTACCATTGCCTTCTCATCCTCTGTAGAAAGATTTTTGCTGACGAGGACAACCTTAGGTTCGTCTTCAGTCGCTAAATTGATTTCTTTGGTGGGCTCTTCTACGGCAGCTGAGGGTTCATCGAATCTTTTCACTCCACTGGCATATGCTCAGTTGCGTCCTCGTCATCTTCCTCATTTTCGATAATGGGGTCTTTTTCATGTACTAACTCATATACTCCATACCCATCATTGACTGACTCATCGTCCATACAATCTTCTGGCATCTGAATTGGATTTTCTAAAAACTAAGGGATTAAAGAGTAAGAAAAGCATCTATCAGCTAAGTCCTGGAGGTATCTATCTGGAATTCGCCTACCCTTAGACTTCCTAGACTTCCTAAGTTGACTAACCTGGCTAGAACTAGACTGCCTAACTTCGCTAAACTCCCTATTATAACCTAATGAAGATGAAGCAGGATGGAAATCCTGGGATACAAGTGGAAATACAGGAGAATCCTCCCGAGGGGAGGGGCAGAGTAGATCTAAGAGAGAATCTTGACCGAAAGACCCGCGCAATGAGGTGTGATCGGACAAGTAAGAGGTTTCCTCGATGAGGATCTAGGAAGAATTTGTTGCCAAATTGGCGTTTTTTTTTGGACAATAGAGGAATTAAACATAAAACAGGAATGGATACAAATATAAGAAGAATTAGATGGAGGAAGTGGCACCAAGGCCAGAGGATTAGGGTGATCATACAACAGTATGTCCCAGATCAAATCATACATCCTCTCTAGATCGAGAGGACGTGGTGGAATGAGGTCCCAAGGGGACAGAGTAATCATAACGGGCGGAGCCCGTGGAATATCCTCAATAATGAGCCGCGACCAAGTCGGGGTCAGGAGCAATGTGCGAAATAGAGTATGGAGCATGAAGACATGAGAAGGATATGTCCCCCTCCAGAGCAGATCTGTAGTGTAGCCAGCTTCATAGGGGTCATCTGGCTCCCCTTCATCGGTTTCTTCTGACAGCAATATCCGTTTGTCAAAGATAGCACTAGGACTTTCAATCAGCTCATCAATCTGTGGCGGCCACTTGGGTTCTGCAGGATCTAGAAATAGTCTGTTCAGTACAATGTAGATGTCTCTTAGATCGAACCACCTGTACCATTCACATTCAGGATCATGGAATTTTCTCCTCTTCATAGGCCGCAGAGCCTCCAAGGACTGGTATGTGAATAGTTCCGAGCAATGCCTGGCCAAGTCTCTCCCATATATATCATGGAGGTCAAAACATGAAGTAATGACCACCGTTTTGTCATGGCTAATTATGGGCCCTTTTACAAAATGTGTATACAAGGTCCATGTTAGGGGATCTCGGCCTTCTTTGGGCGGTGTAGACATTGTCTCCTAGACTTTCTGACCATCTTCATTCTCTGCTTGCTGAACAACGCCTTGTTTCAGTTTTCTTGGCCTATAGCCCTGACCGCTTCCAGGTGCTGCTCGGTGATCTTTAACAGGAATGGTCCTGCCTTGTAATTGTGTGCCCAGACCTCTTTCAAGCTGATAGCCGTTCTTCATCATAATTCTCCATCCTGGGGTACTCATGCACTTCCCCCTTTTTATGGCATTTAACGGGTAAGGAGAAATAGTGGCGGCTTTTAGAAGATCAGTCACTGGATGGTAAACCTGTAATACCGACAGAAAAGGTTGTCGGTCAGGTAAAGCAGTGGATTTAATATTCAAAGTATGAGCAGCAACAAGCATCAGCATGCTCGTCACCTTAATAATTCGTCCTTTAAAGGGAAACTTGAGGCATTGATGATTCGTGGAGGGAATCGCCTCGAGAGTTTTTATGTAAGGACGACCCAAGATGGCATTTATAGAAGGGTCGATTTCCAGAATGTGAAATTCGACCTCTGCATGGCTTACAGGGCCTAGCTCCACCTTCAAATAAACTATTCCCAGAGGGGAACGGGTGGAGTTATCATATGCTGTCACAGAGATGGGGCTAGGCAGCCATTTTTCTTTGGGCACACTGCACAGTTCTAGGGTCTTCGGAGGTAAGACATTGATTGAAGCCCCTGTGTCAACCAGGCATGCATCCACGGCCTTCTTGCAGATGTTGACCGTGATGCTCAGAGCCATGCTTCTGGCTGCTGGCGGTGCTAGTTCCGATGTATGAAATGTAATGGAGGCCTGGTCCCCCTGAGAAACTAATAGTGATGCAATCTTTTCCACCGGTACGTCCTCGTTGACCATCCCCTTCTGCAAATATTCCATCAAAGCTTCTTGGTGACTCTTCGATCTTTTGATCAGTTCAAGCACGGAGATCCGTGCTGGTGTTCGGTCCAGATGTTTAAACAAATCATATTGAGTGCCTGGTGCACTCTCTTCATTGTGTGTTTCCTCCGGCGGCTGTGATTGGCCGTCTCTAACTGTTGACTGAGGAAAGACTTTGTTGAAAATCCTTCCACTCTGGAACGCATGTTCCTCAACCGTGGAAGATCCGGGTGACACCTTGAGTACCGCAGGGTTGGATGGTGCGGATGGCGTGGAGGGTTGGTATGTAGGTGATGGCATGGGGTTAGGTGGTGATGGCGTAGTGCGGATTAATGGTCTAGACGGTTGGATGGTGGATGGGTAAGTGGTTGGTGAAGTAGGGAATGGTATGCGTAGTAGCGGTCTGGATGGTTGGATGGTGCCTGGTAAGCGGTAGTGGTAGCGGGTGAAGTAGGGAATGGTATACGTAGTAGTGGCCTGGATGGTAGGAGGGGTGCGTAATTGGTTTGCGGTAGGTTATTTGGTTGAGGCGTAGGAGTGTAGGGCGTAATGGGCTTGAGGAAGGCGGGTGGTGGTAATGGATTAGTGGGCGCGGGTGAGTGATATGCGGGTGTCGGTAGAGGGGTAATGGTAATGGGTTGTGGTCTGGGTATGCGGATGGTACGGCGTGGTAGTTGTTCTACGGTACTCTGAATATGATCCGTTGAATAAAGAGAGGAAGAGTCCTCTATTCTCCACTGTTGCCCACGATCAGCCTCAGACTGGCTATTTGTCAGAATATGAGCAACTTGGTTTTGGTTTTAGTGCTCCGGGAGTGGGTTCTGCACTATGCCCATGTTTGGTGGTGGTGCTGCTTGTGCTGGTGCTCTTGCTTGCTGCTGCTGCTGTGGTCTTCTTGCCTTCAGGGCTGATATGTACTTTTTCATCTCCTCCCAGTCTATGCCGCCCTGCTCGTTGAGATCATGAATATAATCTCTAAATTGGAAGCAGGTGTCAATAGTATGCCCAGGTTGCCTATGGAAATAGCAATACCTAGACGTGTCGGCATTCTGAGGCCAAACTGCCTTTTCTCTTGGCAAGACTAAGGCATTAGCTGCCATAAGGGCACTAAAAATGTTTGCCAAGGATTCTGGGAGGGCTGGGTATTCTGCCTTCTTTGGGCCTGGAGGTCTTCTCTGCTAGTTATAGTCAGCAGGAGGAGGGACATTATGATATGCCGGCGATACGCGTGGCTGATACTACTATTGTTGCTGGTACTGCTGTTGTTGTGGCTGCTGGTACTGCAATTGCCATTGCGGCGGCTGCTGTGGCTGTTGCTGTTGCTGGTTCGGCCGCTGGGGCCGCTGATACTGTTGCTGATACTGAGGGTTCGGCTGCTGCCTGTACCCCTGCTGGTTCGGCTGTGGTGGCCTCTGGTACTGTTGCTGACTCCTCACGAACTGGGGCGAATTGTTGTTCATGCTGCTGACTTGCTCATGAGAGAGCGTGCCCTCAGTAGTCGGACCTGTGCTGGGAGAGTTTGGCACTGCAGGCTTCCGAGGTGGAGGCTTGCTAGGTCTGTGAGGATCAAAGACACTAGAGAACGTAGCGTCCTTGAAGGCGTTCTGACAGTACCGTGCTCTTTCATAGAGCTCTGCCATGTTGGTCAGATTGTTCAGGGAGAGGACTAGCTTGAACTGAGGCGTGGCATTGGAGATCAGCATCTTCACTTGCTCAGACTCGGACAAGTGATCTTTCACTTTCTCGGCCAAGCCCCGCCATCTGTCGGCAAAACTGACAAACTCCTCATCATGTTTCAGCTTCTCTGCTATGAGGTCAGTGATGGACAGGGAGGGTGCAACTCTGTCTTGGTATCGTTGAATGAATTTTTGAGAAACGATACCATAGTCCTCTACTTCGGAGGGTTCCAAAGAAAAGAACCACTCGAGGGCTGGTCCCACCAGAGATCTCCTGAACAAAAAGGCCAACGACCTCTTGTCGTTTTGCCAGAAGGATGATTCGTACATGAACTCTTTCAAGTGTGTGAAGGGGTTACCAGTACCGTTGTACTTCCGGTACACTGGCATCTTGGAGGGTGGCAGGTGGAACACTGGCAGGCTCGGTAACTTGATTTCCAGTGCAGCTTTGACCCCCATCATCTTCTGGAGATTGTTGAATTGTTCATCCATGCGCTCCATCTTGGCCAGCAACGCTTGCGTTGTCAGATCTGCCTGGGGAGGAGGAGGAGGTGGAGGTACTTGATAGGCCTGTTGCCTAGAGTACGTTGGACAAGGAGGACAGTAAAGAGGAGGTCCGGCAGAGCTTCCGCCATGCCCGAGGGCATTTTGATAAGCGGGCGTCAGCGGTCTAGCCGGTTGCCTAGAAGATGAAAGTTGCGGCCTAGCTGGCCGAGAAGTGATATGGAGGCCTTCTATGGCCTGATGAATGTAGGGAGGATGAAGAGGAGGTTGCTGAGGGACAGCAGGGGGAGCCGCAGGGTTCGGCTCAGCAGGCTGCATGGGCACCTTCCCCTTCAAAATGGACTGGATCGCCTCGAACTGCTGAGGGTCCAGACGGGAGGCAAGAACTCCCAAAGCATTGACGAGATCCGAAGGATCAGAGGACGAGGGATCATTCTGATTCATGTCCCCCTCGAGAATGGGATTAGGAATCGCATATTCATACAGGGGAGGATCAAGATATTGATCGTGGGGATGAAAAAGAGGGGTCCGGACATTCCCATCATGTCGAAACGGAATGGGGACAGAATTACGGGAGGCATCAGCATCTCTCCCGCTCTCATAGTTGTAATCAGAATCGCGAGGGGCATTAGCATCTCCCTCGTAGTTGACAATGGCATCTGGAGCCATACTCAAGTCCCTGCCTGATCAGAGCAGCATGACGTTAGATTCTTTTTCAAGGATTGGCAAACAAGTTGCATAGAGATTTAAATAAACAAGTAGATGTTTAACGTGATTTTAAGATTCCTTGTTGAGTTATTTGGATTTAATTAAACCACAAATTCGCTCAAGGGATAGGATCCTAATTTCAGTTCAATATCCACCGTTATATTCTATGGCTTTCTCTCACAACGTTTATGGAATCTAACCGGGACTTCAACTGGTACAACCAGCCCGATGATCAAGGAGGAGTACCTTGATTTTGGGGACTTATGGAGGCCTCAACGCCAACTTCTCTAGTCTGATCAAGGAACCAACCCAATCAGAGAGAGTTGATGACATCAAGTAGGGTGTTCCTAAGAAAAGGAGGGTATTAGCCTCAATACGTATGACCTGTAGCCTGGATGGCCTCTAATGCTTAATACATAATGGGTAATTAGCATACGGATCACAAAAATATGAGAACTGAAGAAGAAATAAGAAACTGTCTGAATCGTGTCAAAGGTAGTCGACGCTAATCAAACAGAGCCTTAATTTTTCGCAGAAGCTTTGATTGCAGACAACAAAGAAATGAGACTGAAAGGCGTTTTGGTTAACTGACGCAGTTTGAAACGCGTCAGTGTTCCTGGACGCTTTTCAAATCGCAGAAGCAGTTTTCCAGGAGGAATTTCTAGATTGATTCCTCATCAAACAAGATAAAAACAACAAATAATCAGCTCATATAAGATTTTTAGTTTCAGGTTTTTAACAGGATGATTTTACTAACTAAACAAGTAAGATATCAATTAATCACACAGCATTTTCATCACAAAAATAGCTTTTTAACTAATTAACGGGCAGGGCAAGATCTTGCCGCAGGGGTGTGCACGTGGTGCACGTGGGAAATTAACTAAACTAAAAACACTCACCAATTGGTGAGGACGTGTCAAGAGACACAAGTGGTGCACCGTGGGTGTCCGATTGATGATAGCAAGAACAAAAAACTAAAAGATGGCGAGACCAAGTCCCAACGTGATCGCCAAAAAAGCTGTGAGTGCTTAAAATGAACGCGTGATTATCATGAAAAATCTATGTTGTTTAAGTGTAAAATAAATCTATCAAAAGGAAACTAAGTGAAGTGATCGCCAAAAACTTTTAACTTAAAAGTTCCAAAAGAAGATTTTGATCACCTACCTGTTTGGATGTGGGAGATGTTAAGCTCTTGATTCCCCCTCTTCAGCCGGCTGAACAAAGAGAGCCCTTCCTTTTCTTTGTTCTTGCGGTTGAGTTTGAGGATCGTCCAGAGTTCTTGTGATTTTTGCTTGTTGATTTCGTCCCCTTTTGATTCTCCTTTGCAAGAAAATGGAAAGAAAAATGAAGAAACAATGATGAGAACTTAAGCAAAAGCAGTATCTATTCTAATCATAGTTTTAAACATACAACTAAACAGCAAACCTACTTGTTGTGATGGCTTTTGAAACCTCTTAATCAAATAGGTTTTGAAAAGGATGCTAGTGTTGTGTGTTGCATGGAGTGATGATGAAGAATGCAGATTAATGAAGATGTAAATATGAAATGAATTAAAAAACTTATGCCAAATTGTTGAAGCCTTGAATTGGATGAAGAATGGACGCCGACTTCTGGGAACAGCAGCGCTACGGCCTTTGGACGTTTGTTGCTTCGATCTTCAATTCGATATCGCTTCGATCACCAACTCTAACTTAACTTTTTTTTAACCATTCAAGGTGCAAGGTATTTATAGACTTCTTCTGCGTCCGCGATTTACATGGAAAAACTTTGGGATTTATCCATCTTAACCAACAGATAAATACAGATTAATTCATCTTTATCTGTAATTATCTAAAACGCGTCAACCACTAAAGACGCCTTTCAGATTAATTAAGATAAAGATAAACATCCGGAAAAACTTATCTTTATCTGTATTAGATAAAATGCGTCTACATGTATAGACGTCTTTTACACTAATTAAGATAAGGATAAACATCCGGAAGAGAAGTAGAAATAGCTTAGGAAACCTAAAACGTGTCGTGCCTTACAGACGCCTTTTTAACTAATTAATCAGCTGATTAAAATTCAAATTTAAACGTTAAAATAAGAATAAACTCTAAATGACGTCCACATGAGTAGACGTCTTTTGGACTTCTTCATATTTTAACTGAAATTTGAGTTAAAATCAATTTAATTGATTAACTTAAACATGTCTGTCTGATCCGACACTTTTTAGATAATTAACTTAAAAAGATCAATAAAAATTAATCAATGATTAAATATCAGACCATTCTGAGGCATTACTATATGATATGAAATTTTCTCGAAATGACGTCAAAATTAGCGTGTCTACAGTACCCTCCTAACATATCCAAAGCATTGATGCAACATACACAACATCCATGCTTGGGATATACCTTGCCGGAAGAGGAAACCCCTGAATTCTCAATAAACATGACATATATTTTGTTAGAAATGCAAGAAATTTTGCAAGTAGTATATGATGACTATGATGACGAGCAGCCCACGGGCCAGTCTGTCAATGAAAACCAGCCAGAAGCTGATCAATCTCCTATTCCGGCATGCCAATGCTGGAAACATCTTGAAGAAAGACAACATCCAAGTCGCAGAAATCAAGGAAAATGATATCCCAAGTTCCAATATGGTTCAGAATATACCAAAAGAATAAGAATATCTATCTATCACCCCTGAACCTTATGTCAACACAGGTCAAAGGGAAGATGAGCTTACTCGGCTTATAGAAAATCAACAAGCAGATCCTGCCCCAAATATTTTCACAGCAAATCAATCAAATGAAATTGACCAAGAAGTGAACGAAATTGAAGCAGAAATTGAAGAAGAAGTAAATGAAGAAGATCTGATGGAGCTCCAGCCAACACTTCCAGAACTTGAAGATGGAGGGCAAGCTACGGTTGATGAACTCCTTGAAATCAATTTGGGCTCTGAAGAAGACCTAAGACCAACATATATAAGTGCATTGCTCAGTCAAGAACAACAACAAGCATATATTTCACTTTTGAAGGAATTTCGAGATTGTTTTGCCTGGTCTTACAAAGAAATGCCTAGGTTAGATCTAGAAGTAGCTCAATATGAGCTGGCCATTGATCCAGCCATTGAGCCAATCAAACAAGCTCCAAGAAGAATGAGGCCGGAGCTGATAAACAAAATCAATGCCGAAGTCAACAAGTTAATTGATGTTGTCTTCGTACAAGAAAATCAATATACAACATGGCTGGCAAATATTGTTCCAGTAAAAAAGAAGAATAGACAGATCATAATCTGTGTAGACTTCAGAGATCTAAACAAGGCATGCCCAAAGGATGACTTCCTAGTGCATGTTACAGAAATCATGGTCGACGCCACCACAGGACATGAAGCTTTGTCTTTTATGGATGGATCGTCGGGATATAATCAAATATGGATGGGTGACAAGGATAAGATCCATACTGCCTTCAGAACTCCTAAAGGAATCTTCTACTATAAAAGAATGCCCTTCGGCCTCAAGAATGCCGGTGCAACATACAAAAGGGCAATAACCAAGATATTTGATGAATTTCTTCATCAACAAGTTGAATGTTATATGGATGACCTAGTTGTCAAAACCAAGAAAAAGGAAGATCATATGCAAGATCTCTGCACCATATTTGAAAGGCTGAGGCAATACAACTTGAAGATGAACCCCATGAAGTGTGCCTTCGGGGTTTCAAGTGGCAAATTTTTGGATTTTATTGTTAGACATAGGGGCATTGAAATAGACCCAGTCAAAATCAAAGCTATCCAGGAGCTTCTGCCTCCGAAGAATCTCAAAGAGCTATAGTCCCTTCAAGGACAGCTTGCTTACATTCGACGGTTCATATCCAACCTAGCCGGACGGTATGAACCCTTCTCTAAGTTAATGAAGAAGGATGCCCCATTCATATTGGATGATGAATGTCAAAATGCGCTTGAGAAAATCAAGCAATACCTTGCATCGCCACCCGTGCTGGGAGCACCTATTAAAGGCCAGTCATTAATCTTATATATCGCTACTCAGGAGACTTCTCTGGGGGCAATGCTGGCACAAGACAATGAAGAAGGCAAAAAGCAAGCACTATATTACTTAAGCAGAAGGCTGATCGGGGCTAAACTCCGATACTCGCCTATTGAAAAGATATGCTTAGCCCTGGTCTTTGCAGCTAAAAGACTCATGCACTATATGCTATCACATGAAATACAGCTCATCTCTAGGGCTGATCCTCTCAAATATATCCTCAATCGACCAGCCTTGAAAGGTCGTTTGGGCAAATGGGCAATCCTCCTCATGGAGTTCGACATCAAATATGTCCCTCAGAAAGCCATCAAAGGTCAAGCCATTACAGATTTCTTTGCAGCACATCCAGTGCCAGAAGATTCACCGTTGCTCAAGATATAGCAACTATATTTTGACGGGGCCTCCCGTTCAGCAATTGCACAAGATGGTACAATCACTACAAAGGCTGGGGTAGGCATTGTTCTGATATCTCCAGAAGGCGAGGTTCTGCATACCTCGTGCTCTTTAACTAAGCTATGCACCAACAATGAAGCTGAATATGAAGCTTTGATAGTTGGCCTGGAAGTTGCTCTGGATATGAGCATTCAAATGATTCAAGTCCATGGAGACTCAATGTTGGTTATGTACCAAATCCAAGGAATATATGATGTCAAAAAGCCCAAGTTGATTCCTTATCACAAAAGGGCCCTCAAGCTGATACAAAGATTCTATTTTTTTGAAATCAACCATATCAACTGCAGTGCAAATACTCAAGCTGATGCCCTGGCTAAATTAGTAAGTTCTCTGGCTCTGCCGCCAGAAGGGTCCATTGAAATATGGGTCAAGAACAGAAGATTGTTACTAACTGTGTTGGTAGAAGAAACAGAAATGCAAACAAAAGTATGTGCAGTGGAAGAAACCAATAAACCTGACTGGAGGGAAATGCGTCTTAACTTATTCAAGCATAAAATATTGCCAAGCACCCGAATCAAGCGTGCTAAACTGATCCGTATCAAGGATTCATATGAATACAAAGGAGACACTCTATTTCGAGTGACATACGATGGCAAAAGAAAAATTCTCCTTAGATGCCTGTCGCCAAAAGAGATAGCTGAAGCCTTGAGGGAAATACATACTGGGGTCTGTGGTGCTCACCAGTCTGGCCTCATGATGAAAAATCAACTCAAACAATTGGGCTACTATTGGCCCACAATGTTCGATGATTGTGCGCAATATGCCAAATCATGTAACAAATGCCAGGAACATGGCCTAATTCCAAGAAAACCCTCGGTGCCCTTGCACCCTACAGCACCATCATGGCCTTTTGCTGAATGGGGCATGGACATTGTCGGTCCATTCATACCCTCCTCAAGAGGTGCTAAATATATCTTGGCGGCCACGGATTATTTTTCCAGATAGGCCGAAGCAGTAGCATTAAGAGAAGTCACTGGGGCAGCCGTTGAAAGACTCCTCCGCCAAAATATGTTGTTCCTATATGGTGCAGCCAATCGGATCATCTCAGATAATGGAACATGCTTCCGAAATGAAATCATATACACGCTAGCTGCGAAATTCAAAATTGATTGGAGGACCTATACAGTCTACAATCCACAAGCCAATGGGTTAGCAGAACCCTTTAACAAGACTCTATACAACTTTCTAGCAAAGACAGTCAATTCAACTAAGAAAGACTTGGAAGAAAGAATGTATGAAGCATTATGGGCTTACAGAACCATATACAAAACTCCAACAAGTTGTTCTCCCTATTCCTTAGTGTATGGGTCCGAGGCAGTCGTACCAATTGAATTGGAAGTCCCCTCTTTGTGCATTGCCTTAGAGCAGGGGCTTATCAAAGGAAATCAATCAAATGCAGAAAGGCGGCTCGAAGAGTTATTAGCCTTGGAAAGCGACAGACTTCGAGCTCAACAAAATATCCATATATATCAAGCTCGCATAGCTCGAGCATTTGATAAGCTAGTCAAAGAAAGAGCCTTCAAGAAAGGAGACCTAGTTATAGTCAAAAGAAGATAAGTCATGGCGTCAAATCCGAAAGGGAAGTTGACCAATAATTGGATCGGCCCCTATGTCGTCAAAATTGTTTATAAAGGAGGAGCATATACCCTCACCAATCATAAGGGAGAAGTGCAATTTCCTCCCTTAAATGGCAAACATATGAAGTGCTACCATGCACCACCTCCGTGCTTTCCAACCAATGGTTGAAAAGAATATATGAAGCACTGTCTACAGTGCGAATATAATCACCATGAAGACACTCAAGGAAATCATCAAGCTCTCGGGACGTATTCCCCCAGGACTATAAATCTTAAATGGCATGGTAAAATTAACCTGCTTATATGAGCCAGTGACATTGAAGAGACTCCAAAAGGCTTTACGAAGCCACTCCAAAGCACTTTATGGGTTGCCAATGACGAAATGCCATTGAAAAGAAAGAAAAAAGAAAAGTTGGCACGACTATCCCGCTAGTCGAGCAATGGTGCTGAGGCAAACCCAGTGCGGCGGGAGTATAAAGCATTTCCCGCTTCCCGTTTTATAACCGGTTGAAGTTTCCAATCAAATCAATTTGAATTGATGATATTTTCCAATTCTGAAATTATTTGATATAAACATGCATATGTCTTGCAACCTTGTCTCTTCAATGAACAGGGGGCAAGAAGCTACAAAGAAACAAAGAAGATGGCCCGAGTCCTGCTGGACCTTGCCATTCAAGTACAAATTCAAATCCAAGCTCAAATTCAAGCACAAATTCAAATACAAGCTCAAAGTTAAGTATGGACTGGCCTGGGTCAGCAAGGATCCGCCACTCAAGTTCAAAGCTCCACTTCAAACTCGAGCATAAATTCAAATTTAAAATTCAAGTTCAAAGTTCAAGGATCAAAGCTTCGACTTAGGAGCAAATTCAAATTCGAATTCAAATCCAGAGCTCCGCCTGAAGGGCAAGCTGAAGTTGAAAGGCAAATTGGCTTAGGTCAACAAGACTAGCCGCTTAAATCCAAGCTCAAGTTCGAGGAAAATCGGCCTGGGTCAACAAGACCCGCCGCTCAAATTCAAACTTTGATTCAGGATCGAGCTTAAATTCAAGCCCAAGGTTCAAGGTCAAAGCTCTAGTTTAAGAGCCAACTCAAATTTAAAAGAAGATCGGCTTGAGTCTTACTGGATTCTGCCACCCGAATTTAAAGCAAGAAGATGGCCCAGTTTCATTTGATTCCACCATCCAAGGTCAAAGCAAAAAAAAAAAAAAGGATGGCTTGGGTTCATTCGATTCCTCCATTTGAATTCAAATTCAAATCGGTTTGAGTCAACAAGACACGCCGCTTAAATTCAAGCTCAAATATAAGTCCAAATTCAAAGCTCCAGTTCAAGTTCGAGCTCAAGTTCAAATGTTAGCATTCAAAGATCAAATTCAAGTTCAAGTTTAAATTGGCTTGGGTTAATAGGACCCGCCGCTTAAATTCAAGTCCAAATTCAAGTTCAAGAATACAAGTTTAAAGCAAATTTGAAAGCAAAACAAGATGGCTTGGGTTCATTCGATCCCACCATTCAAATTCAGAGCTCCAATTGAAGTTCAAATGCAAAAAATCAAGGCTCAAATGCAAATTGGCCCAAGTTAGCAAGACTCTGCCGCTCAAGTTCGAGTTCAAATTAAATGCAAATTGGCATGCGTCCTATTGGATTCTGCCATCCAAGCTTAAAACAAGAAAGATGGCCTGGGCTTATTCGACCCGCCATTCAAGCTCAAATTCAAATCGGCCTGGGTCAACAGGACCCGCCATGCAAATTCAAGCTTAAATTCAAGTTCAAGTTCAAATACAAGCCAGCATGGGTCCTACTAGACTCTACTGTCCAAATTCAAAGCAAGCTCAAAACAAAGAAGATGGCGTGGTGCATTCAGCACCGCCACTCAATTCTAAGCCCAAATTCAAATCCAAGTACAAGCAAAGCAAAGTAAGTCGACTGGGGTCTTCAACGACTACGTTGCACTGGTGGCTGGCCCGAGTCCCTCGTGACTCCGTCATCCCCGAAAGACTGGGTCTCCGAGAGGAGTACTCCGTCAACAATCAAGCAAATTCAAATCAAAGCAAAGTAAGTCGACCAAGGTCTTCAACGACTACGTCGCACCGGTGGCTGGTCCGCGTTCCTCGTGACTCCGTCATACCCGAAAGACCAGGTCTCTAAGAGGAGTACTCCGTCACCAATCAAGCAAATTCAAATCAAAGCAAAGTAAGTCGACCGAGGTATTCAACGACTACGTCACACCGGTGGCTGGCCCGGGTCCCTCGTGACTTCGTCATCCCCGAAAGACCGCGTCTCCGAGAGGAGTACTCCGTCACCAATCAAGCAAATTCAAAACAAAGTAAAGTAAGTCGACCGGGGTCTTCAACGACTACGTCGCACCGGTGGCTGGCCCGGGTCCCTTGTAACTCCGTCATCCCCGAAATTACTGGATCTCTAAGAAGAGTACTCCGTACTCCCTATCTACCTCAGCTACAAACCTATGAGTCTGCCATGGTAGTTAGGGTTCATCCATTCAAAATCACCCTTAGTTATCATGACCAAAAGCACCCCTGCCTACTTCGGACTACAAACCTATGAGTCCGCTTAGAGTATTCTGGGTTTCATGCATTTTAAATCATACACATGTTACCACGACCAAAAACCTATGAGTCCGTCGTTGGTATTTAGGATTTGCATGGCGTAGACCCTTCCGGTTTATTGCTACCCTGCATAGTGGTTAAGGTCCTTACGACCTTTGCCTCCCTAATAAAGGCCCAAGCCCTTACGGTTTGTGCCATTTTCAATAAACATGTGATTGAGGTATTTATTGCCCCTCTCACTCTGTCCTTCTATTTTAAGCTTCAATAATCCCCATAACATTGCTAGTTATGGAATCCAATAAACATTGTTAAGTCATTTTCATTTGAAATATTTTCCTTTCAGCTTTGCAGCTACCATGGATGTATACTTCACTCTACTACATTTACAACAAGGGGAGAGAGAGATAAAAAAAAAGAGAGAAAAATTAAAAGGGGTTTAAAATTAGAGATACCCCGCCAGACTTGATCGCATCTTCTGCGGTTAAGGGAAACAAGGGCTATATACCCGGCCGTGGTGAAAACCTGAAAGGGCGCTACAGGCAAAATTGGGAACCCCGCCGTGTGAAAATCCAAAAGGGCCTTAAAGTTTCCAGAAGATCATCTTGACGTCTGTGTAAACTGTGCCTTAAAGTTTCCAGTTCGGCTTTCGCAGCAGCAAGTTCATTCTCCAAGCACTGAATATTTTCCACCAACAAGCCTTCTTTCTACTCAAACTTAGATATTTCTACTTGTTGTTGGGAAATATGAAGAGAAACAGGCTGCATTTGCAAATTATATTCATTCTGCTGAAGAGACAAAGCTTGGCGTCGATCTTGTATAAATGATTGAATATATTCTCGACGCTTAAAAAATTTTAAAGCAGTGGAAGCAATAAGAAGCCACTCATCCAAAGAAGCTTCTGCTAGATGAATCCATGTAGTCATGCTCTCAATTTGCTGGTAAAGAAGATCATATGATGAACTAGGCTGTCGACGTATAATCTGTCATAAAAGCTTGACATTGGCACCAAGAACATCAATACCCTGTATGCCTGAACCAGCAGGAATAGAAGGAATAGTAATATGCACAGATTCATCTACTAAAGTCCAATCCATGATAGTTTGACGGGAAGAGGAAGATATTGAACTGGATGAAGGTTCGGTAATAGAAGGGGCAGATATGACAGCTACAGTGCTTGATATGGCTGGGGGCAAGTCACTTTTTATAAATCTAGCTGCGGGCAGAGCAATTATAAATGCGGAAGGTCCAGCTAAAGTAATTGGTTCATGAGAGATCTGTACAAGGGATGATGTGCATATGTAAGTCACAATATCAATAAGTCGAAGAATATGTTTAGTAGAGTTTAATCTACAAGGGATAGGACGGGATACTATCACCTGTTGACTCGGTGAACTTGTTCCTGAGTCAACCCTGTCATGCTCTGAAGGAAGATCCAAAGCAGCACTAACACTCGCAGGTTCAGGGGTCGAAAGTTCTACAGTCCTGATAGTTGGAACGGTAATGACCTCTACTGAGGTTATAACAGTTGGAACCATCAAAGTTTCTTCTGGTTCCGTACCCTCAGTGAAAACGACTTGTGCCTCTTCAGAAACTAGCATGGCAGTGGATATTTCAAAGTCCATGTCCCCTTCAATCGGGATATGAGGAATCTCGATCCCTTCCACACGATCCGGGGATTCCTGGTATTCAACATATACACAAGTCAAATTTAAATGATGAACAAAGTAGAAAATATGTGACGAAGAGAAATTACCATAGTAGGTTGCACTTGTAGACACGCTAATTTTGACGTCATTTCGAGTAAATTTCATATCATATAATAATGCCTCAGAATGGTCTGATAATTAATCATTGATTAATTTTTATTGATATTTTTGAGTGTCGGGTTTAACAGACATGTTTAAGTTAATCAATTGAATTGATTTTGGCTCAAATTTCAGTTAAAATATGAAGAAGTCTAAAAGGCGTCGACCCGTGTGGACGCGATTTAGAGTTTATTCCTGTTTTAACGTTTAAATTTGAATTTTAATTCATTAATTTATTATCTAAAAGGCGTCTGTAAGGGTCGACGCGTTTTAGGTTTCCTAAGCTGTTTTAACTTCTCTTCCGGATGTTTATCCTTATCTTAATTAGTCTAAAAGACGTCTACAGACGTGGACGCGTTTTAGCTAATAAAGATAAAGATAAGTTTTTCCGGATATTTATCCTTATCTTAATTAATCTGAAAGGCGTCAGCCATGGTGGACGCGTTTTAGATAATTACAGATAAAGATGAATTAATCAGTAATTATCTGTCGATTAAAGTAGATAAATCCTAGATTTTTCTATGTTAATCGCGAACGCAGAAAATGCCTATAAATACCTTGCATCTCAAAGAGTTAAAAAAGAGAAAGAGAGAGAGAATTATTGAGCCATGGCGTTATAGCAATTTGAAGATCGAAGCAACAACGTCAGAACGCCGGAGCGCTGCCATTTCCAGAAGTCGGCGAAGTCGGCGTCCCTTTCAAGATCTTCATCCTTTCAAGGCTTCGAACCAACTGGGCATAAGTGTTTCGATTCTGCATTCATTTAACATCTTTATTAATTTCATGCTTCATAATCACTTCATACAACACACACCACGGCATCAATCCTTCAAAACCCATATGTTTTAAGGGGGTTTCAAAGCCATTTAAACAAGTGAGTTTTCTGTTTAAGTATGTTTATAATCATGGTTAGTTTAGATATTACTTGTACTTAAATTCTCATCATCACTGTTTCCTGTTTCCTGTTTTTCTGTCTCTGCTGCACTCAACAACAACAACAAGAGAACAATCAAAAGGAGAAATCAAGCACAAAGCCAGAAGGATTTCTGGACGATCCTCAACCTCAAACTCAGCAAGAACAAAAAGAACAAAGAAAGGGCTCTCTTTCTTCAGCCGGCTGAAGGAGGAGAATCAAGGACTCAATCTTCCGCGTTCAAACAGGTAGGCGATCATATCTCTTTTGAAACTTTTTAGTTAAAAGTTTCTGGCGATCACTGCACTTTAGTTGCTGTTTTTAATAGGTTAGTTTACACTAAACAACATAGTTTTTCATGTTAATCACACGAGCATTTTAAGCACCTACAGCACTGTTTCAGTATGATGAGTCTCTGCTGTCAAGCCCTCAGTTGTTTCAAAACCTACATGGTCAAAATCAGAAACTCAATAGTGAATTCAAAGCATCATTGTTGTAAGCCTCAGAATGATTACCTTGATCCCTCGGCGGCGACCAAGCAGTTGTCTCTGGCAAAACTTTGCTACTAATTGTAGACACCGATTTTGGAACACCCTTCTGGTCATAAATCCCCTCCATCATCAGCCCATCATCATAAATCCCCGCATTTACCCATCTTAGCCCACCAGCAACTAAGCCCATTGACTAAATCCCGACTCTAGCCCACCTTTTCGTGGAAGGCCAATATGTTTCTGCGAACTAAAAAGCGTCCAGGAATGCTGACGCGTTTCAAAACCGCGTAAGCACACATAGACGCCTTTTAGTCTTCAGACTTTCTCTGCTGCTTGCATCTGGTTCTGCGAAATAATTAAGTTCTGTGTTGAATAGCGTCGACCACCATCGACGCAATTCAGACAGTTTTTTTTTAGTTATTTTTCAGATCTGTTTCTGCGAAAGAATTAAGTTCTGTTTTGAATAGCGTCGACTACCATCGACGCGATTCAGACAGTTTCTTAATTATTTTTCAGTTTCCAGATTTCTGTGTTTTGAGTGCTAGCTACCCATTATTTTATTAAGCATTAGAGGCCATCCAGGCCGCAGGGCATATGCATTGAGGCTAAAACCCTCCTTTTCTTAGGAACACATTACTCGACGTCAGCAACTCTCTCTGATTGGGTTGGTGCCTTGGTCAGACTAGAGAAGTTGACGTTGAGACCTCCATAAGTCCCCAAAATCAAGGTATTCCTCCTTGATCATCGGGCTGGTTGTACCAATTGAAGTCTCGGCTAGATTTCGAAAGCGTTGTGAGAGAGAACCCTAGAGAATAACGGTGGAAACTGAACTGAAACTAGGATCCTTCCCTGAGCGAAATTGTGGTTTAACCCAATTCAAATAACTCAACAGGGAACCCTGAAATCACGTTAAGCATCCACTTGTTTGATTAATCTCTGCACAACTTGTTTGATTAAATCTTTGAAAAGAGAATCTAATATCATGTTGCTTCGATCAGGCAGAGACTTGAGTATGGCCCAAGACGCCATCATCAACTACGAGGGAGATGCTAATGCCCCTCGCGATCCAGACTTCAACTATGAGAACGGGAGAGATGCTGATGCCTCCTGTAATTCTGCCCCCATTCCATATCGACATGATGGGAATGTCCGGACTCCTCTTTTTCATCCACAGGATCGATATCCTGATCTTCCCCCGCATGAATATGCGATCCCTAATCCTGATCTAGAGGGGGATATGAATCAGCATGATCCCTCATCCTCCGATCCTATGGATCTTGTCAACGCCCTGGGAGTTCTTGCCTCCCGACTGAACCCTCAGCAGTTCGAGGCGATCCAGTCTATCTTGAAGGGGAAGGCACCCATGCAGCCTGCTGAGCCGAACCCTATGGCTCCCCCTGTTGTTACTCAACAACCTCCTCCTCTTCCTCCTTATATCCATCAGGCCATGGAAGGCCTTCATATTGCTTCTCGGCCAACTGGGCCGCAGCTTTCATCATTTAGGCAACCGGCTAGACCGCAAACGCCTATTTATCAAAATGCCCTCGGGCATGGCGGAAGCTCTGCCGGACCTCCTCCTTATTATCCTCCCTGTCCAACGTACTCTAGGTAGCAGGCCTATCAAGTACTTCCACCTCCTCCTCCTCCCCAGGCAGATCTGACCACGCAAACGTTGCTGGCCAAGATGGAGCGCATGGATGAACAGTTCAACAATCTCCAGAAGATGATGGGGGTTAAAGCTGTGCCAGAAATCAATTTACCGAGCCTGCCAGTATTCCATCTGCCACCCTCTGAAATGCCAGTGTATCGGAAGTATAACGGTACTGGTAACCCCTTCACGCATCTGAAGGAGTTCATGTACGAATCCTCTTTATGGCAGAATGATAAGAGGTCATTGGCCTTCTTGTTCAGGAGATCTCTAGAGGGACCAGCCCTCGAGTGGTTCTTTTCTCTGGAACCCTCCGAAGTAGAGGATTACGGTATCGTTTCACGCAAATTTATCCAGCGATACCAGGACAGAGTTGCACCCTCCTTGTCTATCACGGACCTTATTGCAGAAAAGATGAAACCAGATGAGGAGTTTGTCAGTTTTGCTGACAGGTGGCGGGGCCTGGTTGAAAAAGTGAAAGATCACTTGTCCGAATCTGAACAAGTGAAAATGTTGATTTCTAACGCCACACCCCAGTTCAAGCTAGTCCTCTCCTTGAACAATCTGACTAACATGGTAGTGCTCTATGAAAGAGCACGGTACTGCCATAATGCCTTCAAGGACGCTACGTTCTCTAGCGTCTTTGATCCTCACAGACCTAGCAGGCCTCCACCTCGGAAGCCTGCAGTGCCGAATTCTCCCAGTACAGGTCCGACTACTGAGGGCACGCTCTCTCACGAGCTAGTCAGTACCATGAACAACAACTCGCCCCAGTTTGTGAGGAACCAGCAGTAGTACCAGAGGCCACCACAGCCGAGCCAGCAAGGGTACAGGCAACAGCAGAACCCCCATTACCAACAACAGTACCAGCGGCCCCAGCAGCCGAATCAGAACCAGCAACAGCTACAGCAACAGCCGTAATGGCAACAGCAGTACCAGCAGCCCCCTCAGCAGCAGTATCAGCAGCAGCAACAGCCACAGTACTAGCCGCGTGCACCGCCGGCGTACCACAATGTCCCTCCTCCTGGTGACTACAACCAGCAGAGAAGACCTCCAGGCCCGAAAAGGGCAGAATACCCGGCCCTCCCAGAATCCTTGGCGGATATCTTCAGTGCTTTAATGGCAGCCAATGCCTTAGTTTTGCCAAGGGAGAAGGCCGTCTGGCCTCAAAATGTCGATACGTCTAGGTATTGCTACTTCCACAGGCAACCTGGGCATACCATTGACACCTGCTTCCAGTTCAGAGATTATATTCATGATCTCAATGAGCAGGGCGGCATAGACTGGGAGGAGATGAAAAAGTACATAACAGCCCTGAAGGCGAGGAGACCGCAGCAGCAGCAGCAGCAAGCAAGACCACCGGCACAAGCAGCAGCACCACCCAACATGGGCATAGTGCAGAATCCACTCCCGGAGCACCATAACCAAAACCAGGTTGCTCCCATTTTGACGAACAGCCAGTCTGAGGCTAGTCGTGGGCAGCAGTGGAGAGTAGAGGACTCTTCCTCTCTTTGTTCAACGGGTCACGTTCAAAGTACCGCAGAGCGACCACCACGCCGCACCATCCATATACCAAGGCCACAACCCGTTACCATCACCCCTCTACCCACACCTACATATCACTCACCCACGCCCAATAACCCATTACCCCTACCCACCTTCCTTAGACCCATTACGCCCCGCACAACTACACCTCCATCATATAACCCCTCACAAACCAAAAACGCGCCCCTTCTACCATCTAGGCCATTATTACGCATACCATTTCCTACTTCACCCGCTACCACCACCGCTTACCCAGATATGCCTTTACCGTCTAGACCACTATTACGCGTACCATTCCCCACTTCGCCAACCACTTATCCATCCACCTTCCAACCCTCTAGGCCTTTAATTCACACCGCGCCATCACCACCTAGCCCTACGCCATCACCTACATACCAACCCTCTGCGCCATCCGCACCATCCAACCCTGCGGTACTTAAGGTGTCACCCGGATCCTCCACGGTTGAGGAACATGCGCTCCGGAGTGGAAGGATTTTCAACAAGGTCTTTCCTCAGTCCACGGTTAGAGACGGTCCATCACAGCCGACTGAGGAAGCCTACAATGAAGAGAGTGCACCAGGCACTCAATATGACTTGTTGAAACACCTGGATCGGACACCGGCACGGATCACTATAATCGAGCTGATCAAAAGATCCAAGAGTCACCAAGAAGCTTTAATGGAATATCTGCAGAAGGTGATGGTCAATGAAGACGTGCCGGTAGAGAAGATTGCAGCACTATTAGTTCCACAGGGGGATCAGCCCTCCATTACATTTCATACATCGGAACTAGCACCGCCGGCAGCCAGAAGCATGGCTTTGAGCATCACGGTCAACATCTGTAAGAAGGCCGTGGATGCATGCTTAGTTGACACTGGGGCTTCAATCAATGTTCTACCTCCGAAGACCCTAGAGCTGTGCGGTGTGCCCAAAGAGAAATGGCTGCCCAGCCCCATCTCAGTAACAGCATATGACAATTCTACTCGTTCCCCTCTGGGAATGGTCTATTTAAAGGTGGAGCTGGGCCCCGTAAGTCATGCAGAGGTCGAATTTCACATCCTGAAAATTGACCCTTCCATAAATGCCATTTTAGGTCGTCCTTATATTAAAACTCTTGAGGCGATTCCCTCTACGAATCACCAATGCCTCAAATTCCCTTATTAAGGACGAATTATTAAAGTAACGAGCATGCCGATCCTTGCTGCTGCTCATACCTTGAACATTAAATCTGCTGTTTTACCTGGCCGACAACCTTTTCTGTCGGTATTACAGGTCTACCGTCCAGTGGCTGATCCTCTGAAAGCCGCTACTATTTCTCCATATCCGTTAGATGCTATCAAAAGGGGGAAGTGCATGAGTACCCCAGGATGGAGGATCATGATGAAGAACGGCTACGAGCCTGGGAAAGGTCTGGGCACACAATTGCAGGGCAGGACCACTCCTGTCAGAAATCATCGAGCAGCACCTGGAAGTGGTCTAGGCTATAGGCCAATAAAACTGAAATAAGATATGGTTCAGAAAACAGAGATCAAAGAAGGTCCGAAAATCTGGGAGGCGATGTCTACACCACCCAAAGAAGGCCGAGATCCCCTAACATGGACCCTGTGTACGCACTTCGTGAAAGGGCCCATACTCAGCTATGACAATACGGTAGTCATTACTTCCTGTTTTGACTTCCATGATATATATGGGAGGGACTTGGCCAGACATTGCTCTGAACTACTTACGTACCAATCCTTGGAGGCTCTGCGGCCTATGAAAAGGAGGAAATTTGATGATCCTGAATGTGAATGGTACAGGTGGTTCGACCTCAGAGACCTGTATATTGCACTGAACAGACTATTCCTGGATCCTGCAGAACCTAAGTGGCCGCCGCAGATTGATGAACTGATTGAAAGCCCTGGTGCCATATTTGACAAGCGGATACTGCTGTCCGAAGAGACTGATGAAGGGGAGCCAAATGACCCCTATGAAGCTGGTTACACAACAGATCTGCTCTGGAGGGGGACATATCCTTCACATGTCTTCATGCTCCATACTCTTTTTCGTACACTACTCTTGACCCCGACTTGGTCGCGGGTTATAATTGAAGATATTCCACGGGCTCCGCCCGTCATGATTACTCTGTCCTCTCGGGACATTATACCACAACCTCCTCTCGATCTAGAGAGGTTGTATAATTTGATCTGGGACATATTACTATATGATCCCCCTAATCCTCTGGCCTTGGTGCCACTTCCTTCGTCTGATTCTCCTCCCATTTGCATTCATTCCTGCTTTATGTTTAATTCTTTCATTGTCAAAAAAAAAACGCCAATTTGCAACAAATTCTTCCCAAATCCTCATTGAGGAAACATCTTACTTGTCCGATTGCACCCCGCCGCGCGGGTCCTTCGGTCAAGATTCTCTTCTAGATTTACTCTGCCCCTCCCCTCGGGAGGATTCTCTTGTATTTCCACTTGTATCCCAGGATTTTCATCCTGCTTCGTCTTCATTAGGTTATGATAGTGAAGTTAGGCAGTCTAATTTTAGTCAGGTTAGGAAGTCTAGGAAGCCTAAGGGTAGGCGAATTCCAGATAGATACCTCCAGGACTTAGCTGATAAGTGCTCTTCTTGTTCCTTGATCCCTCAGCTTTTAGAAAATCCAATTCATATGCCAGAAGATTGCATGGACGATGAGTCAGTCAATGATGGGTACGGGGTATATGAATTAGTACATGAAAAGGACCCCATTGTTGAAGAGGAAGATGACGAGGACGCAGTTGAGGCATATGCCAGTGGAGTAAAGAGATTCGATGAACCATCAGCTGCCGTAGAAGAGCCCACCAAAGAAATTAATTTAGGGACTGAAGACGAACCTAAGGTTGTCCTCGTCAGTAAAAATCTTTCTACAGAGGATGAGAAGGCAATGGTACAAGTACTTAAAGACTATAAGGACACTTTCGCCTGGAGTTATGAAGACATGCCAGGGCTAGACTCGTCTTTAGTTGAACACAGATTGACATTAAAGGAAGGAGCTAGCCCGGTCAAACAGAAATTAAGGCGATTCCACCCACAAATGGCTTTAAAGATGAAGGAAGAGGTCGATAAGTTACATAAAGCCAAATTTATTAGAGTTGTCCTTTATCCACAATGGGTGGCCAACATAGTCCCGGTTATGAAGAAAGACGGGAAGGTTAGAATTTGCATTGACTTCCGCGATCTGAACCGGGCGTGTCCTAAAGATGATTTTCCATTGCCTCATATTGATGTACTCATCGATAATACTGCTGGATATGAGACGTTATCATTTATGGACGGATTTTCAGGATACAATCAGATTAAGCTGGCAGAAGAAGATCAAGAGAAAACATCATTCACTACACCTTGGGGAACATACTGTTATGTTGTCATGCCGTTTGGGTTAAAGAATGCTGAAGCCACTTATCAGAGGGCCATGATGGCAATATTTCATGACATGATGCACATAGATCTGGAAGTGTATGTGGATGACTTATTAGTTAAATAAAAAACAAAGGCTGAGCACGCCAAAGTTTTGGCAAGGGTATTAGAGAGATCGAGAGAATATCAGTTAAAGATGAACCCCAAGAAATGTGTATTCGGGGTATCTTCAGGGAAATTGCTTGGATTTATTGTCAGCAAACGGGGAATTGAGATCGATCCTAACAAGGCGAAGGCTATTAGAGAAATGCCACCTCCCAAAAACTTGAAAGAGTTGAGAGGATTAATCGGGAGGTTGCAATTTATTCGCCGTTTTGTCTCCCAGCACTCACAAAGGTGTAAGCCGTTTTACGAGCTTACCAAGCCGGGAGTCAAATTAGATTGGGACGATAAGTGTCAGGAGGCATTCGATGGATTAAAGAACTATTTAGCAAGTCCTCCTGTTTTGAGACCACCATCTCCAGACAAACCATTGATACTTTACATTTCAGTCCTGGATGATGCAGTGGGGGCTGTCCTAGCACAAGAAGATGAAGAAGGAAAAGAGAGGGCAGCCTACTATCTCTCTAAACTTCTCAACCCCGCTGAACAAAGATATACGGCGATGGAGAAAACATGTGCAGCATTGGTTTGTGTTGTTCAGAAATTGAAGCATTATTTTCTGGCCCATGAAGTCCATCTCATCGCTAGGATGAATCTAATCAAATTCCTTCTGGAGAAATTTGTTCTTACTGATAGGTTAGCACGATGGCAAAGCTTTCTATCTCAATTTGACATCATCTACATTCAGCAGAAAGCGATCAAGGGCTATGCCATAGCAGAACATCTCGCTCATCATCCCCTTCCTCGATTTGATCCAGTCCGATCAGAGTTTCCGGATGAGGAACTGATGTCCGTAAATCAAATCAGAGATGATATGTGGACTCTGCATTTTGACGGAGCTCTGAATTCTCATGGAAAAGGGATCGGTATTGTTCTGTTATCACCTGAAGGTATCACCATTCCACAAGCCTTTCAGCTTGATTTTCCAGTCACTAACAATATAGCTGAATATGAGGCACTTCTTGCTGGTCTCGAGGCTGGTCATTTCCATGGTGCCACCAAACTCAAGATCGTGGGTGATAGCCAATTAATTCTTCGCCAAGTGCTGACCAAGTATCGAACTCTCGATCCCAAGCTCAAGCCTTATCAAGAACTTACTTCTGCTTACTCAAAGCTTTTCACGAAATTGATCTTTGTCCATGTCCCTAGGAATCAAAACATCTTAGCTGACGTTCTAGCTTCACTTGCATCTTCTCTTGATTTTCCAATCAGCAAACAATCCGAATCAATCATAGTTCATAGGCGTCTTTCACCCGCCGTGAAAGATCCTTCATTCCTTAGAACTAAGGAGAAATTGCTGAAGAAAGTCAGGGACGGAGATATCATTGAGAAAAGAGAAATCATGTTGATGGAGTTGTTAGAAGAGATGGATGATGAACAGAAGCCATGGTATTATGAAATTGCAAAATATTGTGAAGATCAATCGTATCCTGAGGAAGCTACAACTGAGGAGAAGAGAGCTATCAGGAGAGTTGCTCAAAGATACACCCTAGTTGGGGAAGCATTATACAACAGAGGTTTTGATGGAGTTCTTCTGAGATGTCTAGACGAAGATGAGCTTTGGAAGGTTATGGAAGGAGCTCATAGTGGAGTTTGTGGTGGTCATGTCAATGGACAGATGCTAGCAAAGAAGATCCTTAGACAAGGATTTTATTGGCCAACCATGGAAGAAGACTGCGTAGGATATGTTCGTAGGTGTGCTAAGTGTCAACTTCACGCCGACAAAATTCATTCTCCTGCATCTTCACTCCATCCTGTTTCTTCCCCATGGCCTTTCTCCATGTGGGCTTTCGACATCATTGGACCTCTTAGCAATCCAGATTCCGGCATCAAGCAAAAATCTTTCATTCTCACGGCAACGAAATACTTCACCAAGTGGGCAGAAGCTGAAGCATACGTGGAGATCAAAGCATCAACCGTCTGCAAGTTCATCATGAAGAACATCATCACTCGATTCGGAATTCCAAGCACCATCGTCACCGACAACGGACCGCAGTTCGTGTCACAAGAATTGAAGGACCTCTGTAACAGGTATAAAATTGCATTGCATCATTCGTCTCCTTATTATCCGCAAGGCAATGGCCAAGCAGAGGCAACAAATAAGACCTTGATAAAAATCATCAAAAAGACGTGTAAATCTAATAAATTTGCAGATTGGCCAGAAAAATTGGTTGAGGCTCTATGGGCCTACCGAACTTCAATCCGCACACCTACTGGGCAAACTCTTTATTCCTTAACATTTGGAATGGAGGCGGTAGTTCCATATGAGATCCTCATACCGTCATTAAGAGTACAATTGAATAAGGAATTTTCCATTGATGAACATCGTTTAGCACTCCTTGCTCAATTGGAACTTTTAGACGAGAAAAGATGGTCAGCAGCTAATCATGCAAAAGTTTATCAAAACAGATTAGCACGTTTTTATCAAAAGAAAGTCATTGAACGTAAGTTCAAAGTCGGTGAAATGGTTGTCAAAAGAATTTTTGTAAAACCTGGTGGTCCACGTTCTAAGCTCCAACCCAACTGGGAGGGACCTTATGTTGTATCTCACGCTTTTCCTGGTAATGCTTATCGTCTTGTTAATGCAGAAGGAGAAGAGCTAAAACATCCCTGGAATGGTTTACATCTTAAGAAATACTACCCTTAGGTTAAAAAGTCGATCAGTATGGTACAAAGACCAGTGGAATCAGAAAATTTATAAACTCAAATTTCCTTATTAGTCTGGATAACTTAATTTCAAGCCCATTACTACACACACTGACACGTTTGATTCGTGAGCAACAAGAGATGACAAATCCTAAAGAATATCGAAAGCTTGACCGAAAGTGTAAAGTACAAATCATTCTTTTTAAAGCAAAAATTCTGTTTTAAACTCGGCCCATGATGTAGGAACGAGACTTAGAATAGACTACCAAGAATACCCGCCATCTTAGTAGGAGGCCGTCATAAAAAAAAGGGGGAGATCCGTCCCGAAGAAAAGAAAAGAAAAGAAAAGGCAAAAGGCAAAAAGCCAAATGTCAAATCAAAAGGCCATTACATTACAAACGTTACATCAAGGCCATGAAATGAAACAAAAGGGAACGCAAGGTCGATAAATACCCCGGAAAGAAATGACCGAACCCCAACGGATATTAGGGTAGGAAAGGAACATCTTTTTAAGCCTCCGGAACCTTCTCATGGGCTTTCTAAACTTATTCATCTTTTCTTTCTAAAAAAATGTACTCCAAACCTAAGGAATGGCTTAGATTGACTAAGGGTCAAATCATCAAATGGGATTACGAATGGAAACACAAATTCAAACACGATGGGTTTAAGTTAAGTTATTAAAGAACAATTTGGAAATTAAGTTAATAAATGAATATGATCTTTTGATCCAAGTACCATGCTGATCTTTTAGTCAAAAACCCAAAAAAATACATAAGTCAAAAATCCAAAAAAAATACATAAGTCAAAAATAAAAAAAAATACATACGTCAAAAATAAAAAAAAATACATATGTCAAAAAAAAAAAAAATACATATGTCAAAAAAAAAAAAATACATATGTTTCATAAATTCAAAAAAAAATACATATGTCAAAATTCAAAAAAAAAGCATATATTTCAAAACCCCAAACAAAAATGAATATTTCAAAACAACAAAAATATTTCAATTAGCATCTGCTTGTTGCATTTAGTATGTTTCATTCCTTTTATTTTCAGTGAGCATCTGTTTGCTTGTATGTTGCATTTTGCTTAAGTTTGATTATTCTCATTACCTTTGTTAATAAAGGCTATGCCCCTTGACCATTTATTGAAAGAAAAGATTAATTGACCATTTATTTGGTCAGGTAAGGGGCTAAGCCTAAATAGATACTTAACCTGTTTGTTGAGTGTTGTACATGATGCAAGACAAGCACAGGAACACAAGATTGGAGCCCAAAAGTTTCATGTATATTATTAAAAGGAGTTTTTGTACATGATATATGAAGAAAAAAAAAAGAAAAGGTACATAAGCCCTCAAGGCTGGCTCTCCCCTCCGCCCTCGTCCAACTGGCTCTGGGCCTCGTCAGGTGCATCCGGTGCTGGCCCTCGACTAGGAGGTGGAGGTGGTCCCATCGCGCTCGGCTCCGCATGGCTGGAAGATACAGCAGCACTGGCGGTGAAGGCGCTGGTCAGACCACGCTCATGGGCACGCTGCCGAGCTCGCTGATACCGTTCCTCCACCATCTTGCGCTCATGCTCCGCAACCGACAAGCGACCCTGCATAGCCTCCAGTCGAAGGCGGTCGCGGTCTCTCTCCTCAGTCACAACCTCCAGGCGAATCTGGAGGCGTGCAAGATCTCCAGTCGAGAGAAGGGCCACCTGCTCTTCCAGAGCCCGGATGCGCTCTGCATCAGCCTCGGCACGAGCCGCTGCAGCACGGGCATGCTCTATCTCCGCTTCAGCCCTCTGAAGGGCTTCCTGAAGCTCAGCAACCTGAAAGGAAGGATTTTGTTAAGGCAATCAAGCAATCAATTTCAGAATTCAAAAGTTGAAGAACTTACCCGAGCAGCACGGTCCTCCTCCGCTAGAGAAGCCCGGTGGATGGCGGAGGCGAGCTGACTCTGGAGGTCAGCCAGGGCAGCATCATGAGCAGCAGACGAGGAAGACGAAGCCCCGAAGGTAAGAGGAGCCGCCTGGGTGTAGACGGCTCGCTGCACCGGAAGACAACTGTCAGTGGTTAATCGCCAAAACAATTAATTAATTAAAACATGCATTCATATTCATTCATACATACCAGGTCATATAACTCCTTCTGGACTTGTTCTAGCTGGGCCTCCGCATCATGTAGGCGGGCCCGGAGGTCGACAATGACCGCATCACGCGCGTCCTGCATGTCATACATACATTCATTCACAAATATAAATCAAGACAATAATAAAATTAAAGACGCATGAAGCATACTTACATCGAGTGGTCGAAGGAGCCGAAGCTGATCGGCGTAGTGGACCCGATACTGCTGGAGGTAGCCCTCGCTACTCACCGCACGGGACTCCACCCGTACGCCCCGACGGTGCCAATCCTCGTACTGCTCAGGGAACTTGGCACGCCAGTCGGTGAGTGCTTGCTTCCCCCTCATGCTCCTGCCCACACCCTCCAGGACCTCCTCATCAATCCATTCTTGATGGAGACCCAGGGTCCTCATCACTAGCCGGAGGCGGAGGGGCTCGATCTCGTTGAGGCAATGTACCCACATCTGCCTCCCAAACCGCCTCCTGCTAGCCGTCACCCACGGCTGACCCTCCTCATTCATGCCCAGGTACGGGCGCCAAATCACCTGCATATAGGTTAGAAGCATTCATAAATAAATTGCATTTAATGAATAAAAAGATTACATTTAATAAAATTAAACAAGTTTAAAGTTTACCAGAAGTTCTGGATAATCCAGAAACTGACTGCGGAGGGTCGTCAGCTGGTGGTGCTGTGGAGCCGTGTCTACAATCGGCTGCCAACGGCAGGCAAAAGGGACGGCGTTTGGACGAACGATCCGCGCTCTGCCGAGCGGGAAGTAGTAGTAGCTCCACACCTGCATTCATGAACATATAAGTTAGAAAAAGCATCATGTCATATTGCACTGCATATAACAAATAATTAAACAAGTTAATACCTGAAGAAATGGCGAGAAGCCACTGATGGTAGTCTCACGGTCTGGCGTGACCGCGGATAGATCGGCAAAGAGGTGAGCCAGAAGGGCTGCACCCCAGGCATAATCTCCTAGCCTATCTAGGTCATCTAGCAGATAAAGAAATCTACAATGGATATGGTCGCCCTTCGTGCCGAAGAGCAACCGACCGAAAAAGAAAACTAAGAAGACCCTCAGCTGTCTATCTACCTCCTCTACCTGACTGGGGTCACTACAGTAGACTGAGGAAGATGACTCGGCTAGTCTAATCCTAAACTCCTCCCGGGTCTCGTCAGACCGACGCCGGGGCTCATCTAATCCTAGTGCAGCCTCTACCTCTACTATGGGGACCATCCTAGACTCTCTTCCTAGGCTAGACACCTCTATCCCTAATAATGCCTCAGCCAATCCCTGATAGTTGGGGTAAGTCACCCCACTAACAGGTCGGCCCTCTACCCTGAGGCCAGTAATCCTGGCCACATCCTCTAGAGTGGGGATCATATGCCCCCACGGCATTAGGAAAGCACGGCTTTCCGCATGCCACCTCTCCCTCAATACCTGTAAGAGGACTAGATCAAGCCAGAATGGCTCGATGTCTAATACCTCACCGAATCCCATCCGACGCAGGCGCGCCTTTTGGAAATCCGGGAGCCCTCTATAAGCCCCTATTACTAAGTCCCAACTAATCCTAGCCCTCATCACTCCCTGCAAATAAAAACATAAAAAAATGGTCAGTAATTAATAAAAACAGGAAAAATCAGTTCTGTTTTGAAAGGCGTCAGCCCACATGGACGTCTTTTAAAACACGTCAACGTGCCTTGACGCGATTCAAAAAGTTTATTCCTATTTAAAAATCCGGAATTTACATTGAAAGACGTCAACCCTTGGTGACGCCTTTTGAATGGCGTCACCTGGTCTGGACGCCTTTCAAGTCCAGATTCCGGGTTCTTGCAAGAACCCCGTTCTCCCTCTTTTCTTCATCCAATCATGCCCACAGGGAGCTTACCGTGTGGAGGTCGCCCTCCTCTTCTTCTTCCACCGCCATAGGTGCCGGTGGAGGGAGTTCTTCCTCCAAGAAAGCCGCCGCCTCGGCTAGCAACGCCGGGATCTCCTCGGGAGCTTCTTCTTCTTGCCTTCGCCGCCTCTTGGCTAGGGTCTTAGTCTTCTTTGAGCCCTCACCGCGCTCCATGGCTTGAGAAGGGAGGGTTTTGAGGGAGAGATCGCCGGAGGTCGTCGCCGGAGAGCGGTGAAGAGAGAAATTTTGGAAAAGTGAGGAAGAAAGGGGGGCCTTCGCGGGTCTGTTAACGAAAGGCTGAAAGGCGTCGACTCAGGATGACGCGTTTTAGGGCGCAAAAGTTGAGACGGCAGGGACAGAGGTTTGAATTTGAATTAAAGACGTCTACCTTCCTAGACGCGTTTCAATATTTTGGTCAGAGCCGTACAGAGGAAAATGATTAAAGGCGTCTTGGTGAATTGACGCGTTTCAGAGAATTAATCATGGAATTAATGACAGAATCTTGGAAAAAGTAGGAGAGAGAGTTGAAAGGCGTCAACGTGTAAAGACGCGTTTTAAGGTTTAAATCGGGTTTTTGAGGATTAAATTGAATTTTTGGAAAAGAATTATGGTTGAAAGGTGTCTTTCTGATTAGACGCGTTTTACATTTTTACAGAACCCGAACTGTTGAATTTTCAGGAAAAATCAAGTTTTCTCTAAAGGAAAAATCATGTGCACATCACAGAAAGTTGAGGAAAGGTTTTGAGCATAAAAAAAAACTTCTTTATTCAATAAAATTCTTTATTACATCATGAATAAAAGAGAAAGAGGACATTTAAGGAAGAATTTCATGAAGACCTTTAAGGTAGGGAAATTTCAATCCTCTATCTCTATCTTTAGAGGATTTTACACGGTAACTGAAGCCAAGATTCCATAGAGTGGTAATGATTTGTACGGCTTCATAATCTTCGTCGGATTCCAGGTCGCGCTTCTTGATCGGAAGTGTGGGAGAGAACTCGGGGAATTCACGACGGCCCAAGCTAAGTTGAGTAAGGCACCGATGTGGATTGTATAGCACGAACTCGGTGGCTCCAATCAACTTAAGATCCGCTCCTGCTGCACGGCGCACCCACACAGGTTTTCCAACCAGAGCAAGTGGAGACGAGTCGAATATGTCGGACGTCATGAGCTTTAAATACTCTCTCCAGTCGGCTCGGGTTTTGAGTTTTGGAACCTTGTTAACCATGTGCTCATTGAACTTTACAATATTAGCAATGCAATGAATTGGGCTATTCAAGTAGATTTGAGATGGATTCAGAGGCTTTTTCTTGCTGTGCTCGAACTTGAAGTGAAGTTCAACCCATAAGGCGAAGAGTAGCATGCATCCATAAGGAGGACGGCCCACAGACGCCGCAGAAAGCCCACTATAAAGATATGCTAAGAGTGCAGTGCTAATGAATTTACCTTCAAAGATTGCGCATATGGCACTGACTTGGTCATCTTCTAAGATGTTATCCTGCGCAGAGAAGAACAAGGCACCGGCTAGACATGTAACTAAGGCTTTTGTTACATCCTCCGCTTCATCCTCCCTTAGATCATCAATTTCGTACAGCGTCCACTCGGCTAGCTTTGTGAGGTTGATCCCCTTTTTAGTGAGACATGCTTTAGCTTCTAAATGATCTTTCATAATAGATGTCAACAATTGTTGACCGGTGATTCTCTCTTTCATCAAAGCTATCTTCTCTTTGTTCTCTTTGGTCTTTGGGAGACCTAAAAGAAGCTCCGCCTCCTCCAAAAGGATCGTGCACTCGAAGTCTTGGAAGAAGAACGTATGAGTTTGGGGATGCCACCACTCGATCAAGGTACCCATAGCCGCCCAATCTGCGTTCGCGCTCTTGTAATGTTTGGCAAGCACTACGAGACCTTGAAGATTCCACTTGGATATGAACACTTGCATGGAAAGCTTGATGCTTTTTGCAAGTTTACGGATCCAAGGTAAGGAGGTAAACTTCCTTGGGCCAGGAAACATGGGATAGTTCTGAAAACCAAAAGAAAAGACGAAGAACATGATGAGGAACGTGAAGAACATGGTGAAGAACATGAAGAGAATTAAAAAAGAAGTTGATTGAACTTACTTGGAGATTGAGATTTCTTCCATTGAGGTGATTCTCCACATCAGAAAACTGCTCCAAAGACATCTTCATCTTCTTGCTTGAAGAATTCATCCTCCCTTTTTCGGAGTTCCTCCTTCTTGAAGCTTAGAAAGCTTGGAAACCTTGGAACTTTGAAGAAACCTTGAAGAAAACTCAACTTTTGATCTTGGGATTGTGATAGGATTGCTTGGGAACAACCTAAGGGTGTTTATATAGACATAATTACGATCCTAAAAAGACTTTTCCGGATTGGAAAAGGGATGTGCATTGATAGAGTTGGAATTCGAGTAGAGAACAAGCAGAAACCTGTTTCTGTGAGTGAAAGGCGTCGAGGATAAGCGACGCGTTTCAACTTTAAATGGCGTCTGCGCGAAACGACGCGTTTCATCTTTTTATGTGATTTATCCGAAATTCCATGTTTTGGATGTTTAAATTGAATATTTGTTTGGAATTACTAACAATTTTGATTGCAGAAAATTCAAAGAAAATGTCAAGAAGATCTCACTGTGGGAATTTATGAAGTCCTGACCGTGGCAAAAAAGACGGTTATTTCTACCCCTGTATTATTATTTTGCATTCGCATTAATATATGATAAATATTTACTAGAGTATATCAAGGACCTTGTGGTTTTGATGAAACTGGAATTTGAGTTCCCCTACAACAAAAATAGTGATAATTCCAGAGGATTTTTAATCGCATGGATAGGCCGTTGGATTGTTAATTAGTGAGGACGATGGTTCCACTTTTGTGAAACAGTGCCTGGATAAACGAGCTTCGGCTTAGCACTGAATTACAAGGATTGGTATTTTGACTCATTAATGACAATTTAACAATATTATCCTTGATTAATTTATATTTTATTTAACTTTATATTTTTCTTTTAGCCCAGCATGCATCATGTAGGATTTGAAATCATTGTAATAAGAATTAATTATTGATTAAGTTTCAGACCATTAATCAAATAATTTCAAAACATGATATGAAATATTCAATTCTGAATTGAGTATCTTGATTATCTTTGAGGTTCGCTTGAAGATATCCTTGGAATTCTATCCTTGATTGGATTCTTTATCCAATATTCTTGTTTTCTTTTAAGATCCATCATGGCTGCAGCAAGTCCACATTGGCTGGCAAACGCTCCCCATGATGAAACCTACAGTGTCTATGACCTAGGGTACTTCCCACTCCGAGGAGGTTGATCGACCTTATTTTATTTCTTTGTCTACCTCATCCAGACAGGATTAATTCCATTGATTTCCTTGAGCTATCTTCATTGATGATTTTGAGAAAAATTCCAATCATGTGATGTTAAGAGCGTGTCTCATCACACCTTGGCATCACCTTTTCAGTACATTCCATTTCATTTCACTCCCTTGCAAAGACGATGCCAAGGTGAGGCAGCTGTAGACACGCTAATTTTGACGTCATTTCGAGTAAATTTCATATCATATAATAATGCCTCAGAATGGTCTGATAATTAATCATTGATTAATTTTTATTGATATTTTTGAGTGTCGGGTTTAACAGACATGTTTAAGTTAATCAATTGAATTGATTTTGGCTCAAATTTCAGTTAAAATATGAAGAAGTCTAAAAGGCGTCGACCCGTGTGGACGCGATTTAGAGTTTATTTCTATTTTAACGTTTAAATTTGAATTTTAATTAATTGATTTATTATCTAAAAGGCGTTAGTAAGGGTCGACGCGTTTTAGGTTTCCTAAGCTGTTTTAACTTCTCTTCCGGATGTTTATCCTTATCTTAATTAGTCTAAAAGACGTCTACAGACGTGGATGCGTTTTAGCTAATAAAGATAAAGATAAGTTTTTCCGGATATTTATCCTTATCTTAATTAATCTGAAAGGCGTCAGCCATGGTAGACGCGTTTTAGATAATTACAGATAAAGATGAATTAATCAGTAATTATCTGTCGATTAAAGTAGATAAATCCTAGATTTTTCTATGTTAATCGCGAACGCAGAAAATGCCTATAAATACCTTGCATCTCAAAGAGTTAAAAAAGAGAAAGAGAGAGAGAATTATTGAGCCATAGCGTTATAGCAATTTGAAGATCGAAGCAACAACGTCAGAACGCCGGAGCGCTGCCATTTCCAGAAGTCGGCGTCCCTTTCAAGATCTTCATCCTTTCAAGGCTTCGAACCAACTGGGCATAAGTGTTTCGATTCTGCATTCATTTAACATCTTTATTAATTTCATGCTTCATAATCACTTCATACAACACACACCACGGCATCAATCCTTCAAAACCCATCTGTTTTAAGGGGGTTTCAAAGCCATTTAAACAAGTGAGTTTTCTGTTTAAGTATGTTTATAATCATGGTTAGTTTAGATATTACTTCTACTTAAATTCTCATCATCACTGTTTCATGTTTCCTATTTTTCTGTCTCTGCTGCACTCAACAACAACAACAAGAGAACAATCAAAAGGAGAAATCAAGCACAAAGCCAGAAGGATTTCTGGACGATCCTCAACCTCAAACTCAGCAAGAACAAAAAGAACAAAGAAAGGGCTCTCTTTCTTCAGCCGGCTGAAGGAGGGGAATCAAGGACTCAATCTTCCGCGTTCAAACAGGTAGGCGATCATATCTCTTTTGAAACTTTTTAGTTAAAAGTTTCTGGCGATCACTGCACTTTAGTTGCTGTTTTTAATAGGTTAGTTTACACTAAACAACATAGTTTTTCATGTTAATCACACGAGCATTTTAAGCACCTACAGCACTGTTTCAGTATGATGAGTCTCTGCTGTCAAGCCCTCAGTTGTTTCAAAACCTACATGGTCAAAATCAGAAACTCAATAGTGAATTCAAAGCATCATTGTTGTAAGCCTCAGAATGATTACCTTGATCCCTCGGCGGCGACCAAGCAGTTGTCTCTGGCAAAACTTTGCTACTAATTGTATACACCGATTTTGGAACACCCTTCTGGTCATAAATCCCCTCCATCATCAGCCCATCATCATAAATCCCCGCATTTACCCATCTTAGCCCACTAGCAACTAAGCCCATTGACTAAATCCCGACTCTAGCCCACCTTTTCGTGGAAGGCCAACCCCCTTGCCTTCCACCTCCTTCTAAGGCCACCCCTCGCCTTCTACCCCCTTCGAAGGCCAGCCACCTTGCCTTCTACCCTTTTAGCCACCTTTTTCACTTTTTCACCACCTTTTCGTGGAAGGCCAGCCCCTTGCCTTCCACCTCCTTCGAAGGCCACCCCTCGCCTTCTACCCCCTTCGAAGGCCAGCCACCTTGCCTTCCACCCTTTTAGCCACCTTTTTCACTTTTTACCACTTTTTCGTGGAAGGCCAGCTCTCTTGCCTTCCACCTCCTTCGAAGGCCACCCCTTGCCTTCCACGTCCTTCGAAGGCCACCCCTTGCCTTCCACTCCCTTCGAAGGCCAACCGGGCCGCCTTTCACCACGAGAATGGAACGCATGTTACCTGGCCGTCACTCCGTCCTCCCCACGATCTCCTCTACTCGCCGCCCTCGTCCCCCACTACTCCGACCACTCCCCACTCCGGTCACTGCCGCGTCCACTACCTCCGACCCTTGACCACTCCCTATTGGTTGAAGGTTGATTTACGGGGATTTAGACCCATGTTTTCCCATTTTTTTCCTCACCTATTTAAACCCCCACATCCTCTCGAGCAGGGGGGTTAAGGAATTTTGGGAAGTTAAAGGATTTTAGAGGGTTAAGGATTTTGAAGGATTACCGGAGGAAGGTCTCTCGGAGAGGAAGGATTTTCTGAAAGGAGGACTTCCTGGAGAGAGGCTCGAGGAGGTTGACAAGGAGTCTCCAAGAGGGAAGGCGGCTTGTCTTTCTAACTTTTCTCCTTTTTTACTCTTTCTTATTCATTCCATTGCGTCATCAATACCACTCCACTTTTCATACACACAACCCCCTTCATTTGCATGCATGCACGTAGGATGACCTAGTGATTTTTACCCCCCCCCCCACAGAGGTTTTCAAAAAAAAACGGGAGGTGGGTGGCCATAACATATGGTCACCTTCCCTCCCCACCACCCATCCGGTGCGTTCCACTCTGATTTTAGCTAATTTTCTACGTCTTTACGGATAGATTCTGCACATTACAGTTCTAATCGGGTTATTCTTTGTTTTGTCTTTTATTTTCAGGAATCCTTACCACATTCACGCGTGCAGAGTACCGGGCTCTCCTCCTCTGGCTGGCCGGAGGAAGAGAAGGAGGAACCAGCATCTCCCACTCCCGCACAACGCGCGATCACCTTCTACACTCTTGCGGAGCACAGGGACCGAAAGGTAATGCTCCTGGCGATCACACTTCAACTTCTAATCCCCTTTTGAATTGCCACAGAGCTAAGACGAACGGGGGGACCCTCAATTCCAAAGCCTCGCAGCCGCAGCGACGGGAGGGGGACGTTCTGGTCGCCTACAGCCCTCTGGCGATCACGGTGGGACATCTGTAGCCCGCTACACGCGTCGCGATCAATGGAAAAGAAGGTAAGGAGCTTGAACCCCATAATCTCTGGACAGCCAGACCCTGGCCGTCGAGACCTTTGGACGGCCATCACTCGGCCGCCGGACCTGCTTGAC
Source organism: Zantedeschia hybrid cultivar (assembly GCA_030544215.1). NCBI lineage: Eukaryota > Viridiplantae > Streptophyta > Magnoliopsida > Alismatales > Araceae > Zantedeschia > Zantedeschia hybrid cultivar. The sequence continues at coordinate 2,416,336 of JARZZO010000013.1, read as the reverse complement.
GGCCGACTCCGTCAGTGGACGGCTAGCACCTGGCCGTCCGACCCTTTGGACGGCCAGATCCTGGCCGTCGACACCGCCAGTGGACGGCCAGCACCTGGCCGTCCGAGCCTCTGGACGGCCAGACCCTAGCCGTCGGCCTTTTGTTGAACGGCCACCACCTAGCCGTCCAACCCTTTTGACGGCCAAATCCTGGCCGTCGACCCTCTCTTGGACGGCTGCCACCCGGCCGTCCGTACCCTTTGAAGGCTAACCCTTAGCCGCCGACATCCCGCCAGTTCCTTTTTCTCTGCTGCTATTACTGTTCATGAATGATTTGTTGCTGCTTGTTTTGATGAGTTGTTAAATGTTCTGACCTGCTGTTTGTTAACCTGCTTACTGGTTTTTTTTTGGGATGTTCTGCGCATGGGGTTTTAAGGAAGAGTCGGCATCACATCTTTAGTCACCTCTCCCGCAGGATTTGACTCTCCACCTGAGGATTCCCACTCGGGTGTGACTAGTCCTGTCCTGTTGGGAACCTCCGTTAGTCTCCGCGAGCCAAGGATTCCCACTTGGCCGCCGAGCAGGTTGTACCTGAAACCACCCTGTAGGAACCTTGGGTTTGTGTGAGAAATTAGTGAATTGTTTCAAATTTAAAGACACTTAATTGAATCTCGGTGGAACAAGCTTTGGAAAAGTAAAGGGTCGTTAAGGGTTAAACTTGATTTGTTAGAAACCAACTTTCATAAAACATTGGCAAACATTTCAAGTGAAACATAAAATCATCTAGGGTATGTGCCTCATAATGAACCGAATGTATGTCAATGCTTTGTATGATGACATGGACCAGTTCGGTAACAATGTTATTCATAACCCTTTGTTTGAGATTGAAGAAGATCCACAACAGACCTTCATAGGGATGCTCCAAGCATCCAGAGAAGGCCCTCAGAGGAAGGATTCTGATGAATCTTCGACCTCACAAGGAGCAGATGAGCCAGTGATTTCCAGTAGGACATTCCAAAACCTTGGAGAAGATCCGGAACTCATTGCTGTCTTATCACGCTATACTCCGGATCAACTCATCCAGTTGGTTTTTCGTGGCAAAATTCAGGATGCCACTCCTCGGAAAACCCAATTCCAAGGATCTTCTAGCAGACCCCAGCCAAGTCAAGTCATGCCCACTTACACGATCCCTTTCAATCCCATCAACCAGGTTACACCTCCCAAACAAGAAGAGTTCATTTATAAGAACGAGGTCGAGACTTGTGTAAGGCGACTCATGGCCGAGAATCTCAACCTAAGGCAGCCATATTCTCTCTCGAGCTACTGCAAGCTCCCCCCAGCCTATTTTTCACCAGGGTTTAAAGTACCTAAGTACAGAAAATACGATGGTACCACCGACCCCCATCATCATTTGTCTGGGTTTCTCATGGATTCCCATCAGTGGCTCTTCGATAGGGTCCTCCTGGTTCACCTTTTCCAAAAGTCTCTCGAGGGAGAGGCCTTAAGGTGGTTCTCTTCTCTACCAGCTACTGACCTGATCAATTTTGATATGGTCTCTGAGAGGTTTATTACCCACTTCAACCACATGGCAGCCTTGCCCCTCACCTTGTTCGACCTGGTAATGGAAAAAATGAAGTCTGACGAAGACTTCACTCATTTCGCTAATAGGTGGAGAGCTATGGCTTCTAAAGCAGAGGTCATTATTCCTGAAGCACAAGCAGTCACCATGCTTGTTAACAATGCTACCCCCCAGCTTCGAGCAATCCTTATGCTTAGTGAACTTCAGACATTCGCTCAGCTATACAATCGAGCTAGGGTAGTTCAGTCCCAATTTCGAGACTCCACTCTGCCTTCATTCTTTGAAAACAGAAGCAGGAATAAGAAAACCACATCAGCTCCTACCACAGAAGGAGTTACCATCAATGAACAGGTCAGCATGCTGGCACCACCAACCAGGGTTACCAATCCTCTTCCCAAGTCCGATACTCAGCCCAACCAGAAGCAGTACTCAGCTGTCCCTCCCCCGACTAATTACAATCGTCCTATGGCTAGGCGGGCCTCATATCCACCTCTGCCGGAATCACTGGCAGACATCTTTTACGCTTTGCTAGCCTGCAATGCCATTCAACTCCCACCTCAAAAGGATGGTGTCCCGCGCAATACGGACACGTCCAGGTATTGCCCCTACCATAGGATCACGGGACATACCATCTATAATTGCTTTACCTTCAGGGACTGGGTATATGACTTGAACGATGAAGGGCGGATAAATTGGGAAGACATGAGAAAAGCCATTGAGGCTCTAAAGGCTAAGAAAGAACTGGGAATTGTGAAGGACCCATTGCCCTCTCATCAGGTAGGACAAGATCCCTCCGGCTCTCAAGGAAAGGTCAACACACTGATCAAGGACTTGGAGCCCGTAACAGTTCGCAGGGAGCAATACTGGGAGTACGAAGGGTCCGGGATAAGGCACCAAGACCCCACTTGGTCGCGTGAAGCTAAAGGGACTACCCCAGAAGTCTCCACACTTCTCCCTAATGAGCCTTTGGTCCTAATCCGGCCCAAAGAGCGACCGGAAACCCTCAAGCCGGTCACCCTCATTCAGATCCCTCCAATCACAGCCGAGGGACCCACCCTACTTGTCTTTTGTCCAACCAAGAACCAGGGTTCAATGGTCGACTTCAATCCCATTAGGTGACCATTGGAAGCAGATTCAGTCTCAGTAGGGGTAACGCTCAGGAATCGTATCATTCCTCCGAGCCAGCCTCTGGATTCTCAAGATAACTCATTCCCTGCCAAGGAGAACGCCCAGTCTGAGTATGACATACTCCAGCATTTAGAGAAGACCCCCGCTAAGATATCCATCCTCGAACTCATCCGAAGGTCTCCCACACATAGGGAGACGTTGTTCAATTTCCTACAACAAATCACGGTTAATGAGGATCTTCCTAGTGGCGGGGTCACTAATGCTATACTCTCAGTTACTCAGACTCCCATGATCTCTTTCCCCGAAAAGGATCTAGCTCCTCCTGAGTGCCGATCCCTCCCTCTGTGCTTAACCGTCATCCTTAATGGTCATTCAGTGGATTCCATTCTACTGGATACCGGTGCCTCCATCAATGTCTGTCCCCTTAAGACCCTCAAAAGGATAGGGATAGACCCAGAGAAGGTTGAGTCAACCTCTATGATGGTCTCAGCTTATGACAATTCCCAGAGACCAGCAGATGGAAAGATCTTCTTCTAACTAGAAATCGGCCCGGTATCCATGATCTCGGAATTCTACATTCTGGATGTTAAGCCAATCTACAATGCCATTCTAGGGAGACCATGGATGGACCAAACCTTGGGAGTTCCATCCACCAACCACCAGTGCTATAAGTTCCCGTATAACGGGAAGATTGTGAAGGTCAAAAGCACTCCCTACATCGAGTCATTGGACTCAGTGACAGTAGAACAAATTCTGTCCATGATAACTTCCAGGAAAGGCAAAGAGCCTGTCCTTTCATCAGTAAATTCCCACCTGAGGCCTAGGTCGGGAATAGGTTGGCAGCTTATGAGTAAGATGGGATATAGCTCAGGCTCTGGGTTAGGGAAAGAAGAACAAGGAATCGGTGACCCCATCTCGGAGAGCCCTGCCATTGGGGGATGTGGCCTGGGATATAAGTTTGCTGAACCACCAAAAGAAACAAAGGGATGGTCCCTCATGAATCATTTTGTAAGAAAGAGGCAGGAATTACCCAGGATAGAGGAAGAAGTGCAAGAGTGTCATGAGGATAGTCAAGAGGAGGACTTTGGCATATCCTCCTTGTTCTGTGAATCAGGCAGCCCGACGGTAGGGCTTTTTTTGGCCAGGGATGAACCAGCCCCAGCTACGTTAATTCCTTTCTTGCTCCACCCACCTACAGTTCCGATGCTCTCAGCTCCGACCAATGCCAGTTCTTCTGAGTGTTCCATGTTACAGGCATTTGGTCACGAAAAAAAAAGTCCGATTCCCATCCCGCGGGAGGGGAAGTCACTTTCGAGGAGTCTACGTGGTCGGGGAGCCCCGCCATCATGGAATCTTTGTCCCAAGGGTCTACCCTCGTCCCATCCAGGACAGAATTGACCCGTTCTCCAAACCGTGTACATAGTAGTTTAGGAATTAGGTTAGCTTCCTCCATGTCTAGAAATTGTAGGACTAGGCAAGTTCCTTTATTCTTAGTTCAGGAATTAGCAAATAAATGCAAAGGTTTGGAAAAATTGGATAAGTTTCTTCAGACTGGGGTCATCTCCGAACCATTGGAGGTAAGGGAAGAAGAGTCTTGCAGTGATGGTTTAGGAGTGTTTGAGCTTAGTGAAGAGGAAGAGGTGGATGACTTGGTCGAACCACTTGTGAGTGGGGCGAGACGGTTTTATGAACCTTCATCAGCTATCGATGAACCCACTAAAGAGGTCAACCTAGGGACAAAGGAGGATCCAAAGATAGTGCTAATCAGTGCCCGCTTGAGTCCAGGAGAAGAAGGGTCCATAATAGCCGTGCTCCAAGAGCACCGTGATGGGTTTGCTTGGTCATACGAGGACATGCCTGGATTAAACACAGAACTTGTAGAACATCGGCTAATCCTCAAACCTGACGCCAAACCCGTGAAACAAAAGTTGAGACGGCTACAACCGGAATTAGCACTTAAAGTAAAAGAAGAGGTTGACAAACTACACAAGGCCAAGTTCATCCGGGTAGTACTCTACCCTAAGTGGGTAGCTAATATCGTCCCCGTGGCAAAAAAGGACGGAAAGGTTAGAGTTTGCATAGACTTCCGCAACCTCAATCAAGCTTGCCCAAAGGATGATTTCCCACTACCTTATATAGACTTGCTGGTTGATAACACAGCTGGATTTGAGATGTTATCCTTCATGGATGGTTTTTCGGGGTATAATCAGATCAGACTAGCCGAGGAGGATCAGGAGAAAACATCCTTCATAACTCCATGGGGAACTTATTGCTACATGGTCATGCCATTTGGACTTAAGAATGCTGGAGCCACCTACCAAAGGACTATGATGGCAATCTTTCATGACATGATTCACATTGATATGGAGGTCTATGTGGATGATATCTTGGTGAAATCCAAAACCAGGAAGGGACACGCTCAAATCCTTAGGGCTGTAATGCAGAGATCGAAGGAGCACCAACTGAAGATGAACCCAAAGAAGTGCGTATTTGGTGTTTCTTCTGGAAAATTGCTAGGATTCATAGTGAGTAGAAGAGGGATTGAGGTTGATCCAGACAAAGTGAAGGCAATAGTGGAGATGCCCCCACCTAAGAATGTCAGGGACATAAAGGGTCTCATCGGCCATTTGCAATTCATCAGACGGTTCATATCTCAACACTCTGTGAGATGCAAACCCTTTTATGATCTATTGAAAGGGGGGGCAAAGTTCATTTGGAGCGATAAGTGTCAAAAGGCCTTCGACGAATTAAAGAGCTACCTCCTCAACCCTCCGGTCCTTATGGCTCCTATCCCGGGGCGGCCTCTACTGCTATATGTCTCCACCACTGAAGAATCAGCGGGTGCAGTATTGGCCCAATTAGACAACGAGAAGAAGGAAAGAGCAGTGTACTATCTGTCCAAGCTTTTCAATGATGCCGAAAAGCGATACACTGCCATGGAAAGGACATGCGCGGCAGTCGTCTGGGTAGTGCAGAAACTGAAACACTACTTCCTCGCCCACGAGGTCAAACTTCTAGCAAGAATGGACCCGATCAAATATTTGCTAGAGTGGCCAGTTGTAACAGATAGGCTGGTGCGATGGCAGACCTTCTTGAATCAATTCGACATCACTTATGTAAATCAGAAGGCTGTGAAGGGACAAGCAATTGCCGAGCTCCTAGCTCATCACCCATTGCCCACATTTTCACCTGTCAACGAAGAATTCCCGGATGAGGAGTTGGGTTTAATAGTGGATGATACTCCATCCTGGGTCCTTCATTTCGACGGGGCACTTAATTCTCAAGGCAGTGGGATAGGAGTGGTCCTCGTATCTCCAGAAGGGGTAAGTATTCCGCATGCTTGCCAACTCTCCTTCTCAGTGACTAATAATGTCGCTGAATATGAGGCTCTCCTAGCTGGCTTAAAATTGGCGCTGGTTCTTAATGTCTTAGAATTGAGGATAATTGGAGACTCTCAACTAATCCTCCGCCAAACCGTGGGCAAATACCAAACCCGGGATTCAAAACTGAAGCCATATTAGGAGTTAGTGAAGTCACTTACTAGGCGTTTCAGAAGGATCACCTATGTGCATGTGCCTAGGTCTCAGAATATCTTAACAGATGCCCTGGCCTCCTTGCCTTCAGCTTTAGAGATTCCTGCCACCAAAGGTTCAGCCACCATCACCCTGCACAAGCAAGATTCGCCTTCCTTCTGGGACCCCTGGTTCCAACAATTCCTCCGTCCATCTGAGCATATCTCTGCTGTCACGGACGAACTCACCCCCGATTGGGATGATGGGAACCCGTGGTACTTTGATATCATGAACTATCTCCGCGATGGGTCATTCCCATCTTATGCCACGTCTTCTGATCGTAAGGCTATCCGCCGTGCATCTCAGCGATACCTTATCTTAGGCGACCGCCTTTTCAAAAGATCCTTTAGCGGAGTGCTTCTTCGGTGTCTCGATGATACCGAAATTCATCATGTCATAGAGGCAGCCCATGCCAGTGATTGTGGCGGTCATGTCTATGGTCGTGCCTTAGCTCAAAAACTCCTCATGTCCTATTATTGGCCTTCAATGGAGGCCGATTGTTCCATATTTGTCCAGAGGTGCCTGAAATGCCAGTTACATGCTAACAAGGTTCATGCACCCTCTTCATCTCTCAAATCCGTCGTCTCCCCGTGGCCCTTCGCCATGTGGGCATTCGATGTTATAGGACCTCTAGAGGATCGATCAGGTGAAACAAAAAGGAAATCATTCATCCTAACTGCCACTGAATATTTCACTAAATGGACTGAAGCGGAAGCATTTGCAGAAATCAAAGCATCCACGGTGGTGAAATTTATCAAGCGCAACATCCTCGCTAGGTTCGGGACACCACGCGACCTCATCACCGACAATGGACCCCAATTTATCTCCCAAGAGCTCCAGGACATGTGCAGTAAGTATGGCATCAACTTGCATCATTCTTCGCCTTACTACCCACAAGGAAATGGTCAGGCTGAAGCCACCAATAAAACTCTCATTCGAATCATTAAAAGAACCTGCAGATCACATAATTATTCAGACTGGCCGGATCGCCTAGTAGAAGCTCTTTGGGCATACCGTACTTCCGTCCGAACCCCTACCGGACAAACACCTTATTCACTCACATTCGGAACGGATACGGTACTTCCATATGAGATTATGTTCCCTTCTCTAAGAGTGCAATTGGACAATGGGATTAGTGACGCCGAGCGTCGTAATGCCATGTTAACCCAACTGGAACTGTTAGACGAAAAAAGGATAATGGCGGCAAATCACGCCCAGGTTTACAGAAATAGGATTGCAAGGTTCTATGCAAAAAAGGTTCTTGAAAGAAAGTTTGGAATTGGGGAAATAGTACTTAAAAGAAAAATGATCAAAATTCCTGGTCCCAGGAGCAAATTGCAACAAAATTGGGAAGGTCCATTTGTAATCAAGGAGGCATATTCAGGTAACGCTTACCGCTTAACCAATGAGAAAGGAGAGGAATTGCCCCACCCTTGGAACAGGGTATATCTGAAGAAGTTTTATCCGTGAAAACATAAAAAAATCAAGAAATCAAAAATCTCAAAAAAAATCAAATATTCAAAAACCATCAAAAATATTTGTAAATATGTACATATTCCAATGAAAAATGACAAAAAAAATCAAAAAACATAAAATCCAACTATCTGGTGACTGCCATGTAACCCCCTGTCTAGGTCTAGTTGCATGATAGATTGGGATAACATTAAGGTTTGGCTGAGATTTTGATCCACCAGAACCTCGGACATGTCTACTTTATTTTCATACGGATCCCTACGATCATTCTGAGATGCACACACACTTACACGTCTTTTCAAAAGAAAACCCTCTTAAAGTGAGTTCCAAGTCTTTAGTGCACTATCAAAATGCAACCTTTTCTCTTCGCCTCTCGACCGATCAGGACAGTTCACGCCCTTAAATGGTCAAGCTCAGCAAATTGTGGTTACTCCACAACCCGATAGATGTAACCCTTCAAAAGAGCCCAAAATTGAAATGTAAAGGACCAGAGCACGTGAAGAGGGCAGTGTCCCCGCAGGCGGAATAATAAATAACCCTGAAAAAATGTCAAGAGCCAAAAAGAAATACAAAAAAGAAAAGGGGTTCAAGCAATCATGAAAAAAGCCTGGTCGTGACCGTGCCTGACCATGAAATCCAATAAAGGCCTGAAAAGTCAAAATTGGGGCATCTAGGAGGTCAAAAGGAGTCCGTTTTGTCACAGCTCGTCCTTTTAACGGTTTTGTCAATCCTCCTGTGAGGTTTATCTCCAAAATTTCTTCACTTTTTCCCTCTCAAGGTTAGCACAAGATAGTTATCTAAAGACCGAACTTCATTTTAAAACGGTGTGTTTTTTAAAATCGTCACATGCCCACATGATCATAGGAGTCTAAAATGGGTGAAGAGTAATGTCGATGTTTCTGGTGAACTAATTTCTTAACCATAATCTCAATGTGTACTCTCGAAAACGTCGGGCTTAGGTCAATGTATGCGCGTCACCAATGGGTGCGACGGCGTCTGATTCCGGGTCAGCGTCGCGCGGTTGACCGTTAGGGTTCCAAGGTGTTCCATCATATACCTTCTGGATTGTGAGGAAAGAGATCCGGGTCGGGCATATTATTTACCTTGAAAACTTTTTGGACAAACTTGGTGGTCGGAAGCAGCTGGGAGCCTAAGCATGGCATGACGGTATTGTCATCAGTATGAGTCCTAACCGGTCAAGGTTAGTTCGAGGAGTCTAGAGGCCCAAATCAATCTAGATGCAAGCTTAGGATACCTGGGAAGTTGAGTGTGCATTTCCCTTACATCATTTAACCAGGCTAAGTCTGGGCAATCACCAGGTAGATGGAATAAAAAAACATATTTTTTGCATTTGCATATTCGCTTGCCGCATCGGTTTCAATATTCTTCCATTTGTCTGGTTAGTAGGACACGGCCCCTTGACCCTATGCGGAGGCTAGGGAAAAGGTAGTTGCTCTTTTTTTGGGCAAGGGGCCGAAAACAGATACTACTAACAGTTTCCCCAATATTGTGCATGCATGAATTATAGGTACGGACAGAAAGCAGAACAAAGAAGTGCCCATGTAAATAGTGAAATATGCAAGCATAACATCATAATCATACATCATTACGACACAGGGGCATACCCCTGCATCAGCTCCCTCTCAATCCTTCCTCCTTCCCTCCGCATCGTCATCTCTCCTCTCCCGAGAGGGGTGCCTCATTTGGCTCTCAGCGTCGTCCTCACGAGCACGACAATGTCCCGATGCTGGACGCTGTAGACACGTTAATTTTGACGTCATTTTGAGTAAATTTCATATCATATAATAATACCTCAGAATGGTTTGATATTTAATCATTGATTAATTTTTATTGATATTTTTGAGTGTCGGGTTTAATAGACATGTTTAAGTTAATCAATTGAATTGATTTTAGCTCAAATTTCAGTTAAAATATGCAGAATTCTAAAAGGTGTCAACCTGTGTGGACACGATTCAGAATTCTAAAAGGTGTCAACCTGTGTGGACGCGATTCAGAATTCTAAAAGACGTCAACCTGTGTAGACGCGATTTAGAGTTTATTCCTGTTTTAACGTTGAAATTTGAATTTTAATCAATTGATTAATTAGCTAAAAGGCGTCTGTGAGTGTTGACGCGATTTAGGTTTCCTAAGCTATTTTAACTTCTCTTCCGGATATTTATCCTTATCTTAATTTGTGTAAAAGACGTCATCTTAGGTAGACGTATTTTAGCTGATAAAGATAAAGATAAGTTTTTCGGATATTTATCCTTATCTTAATTAATCTGAAAGGCGTCAACCATAGTGGACGCATTTTAGATAATTACAGATAAAGATGAATGAATCTGTATTTATCTGTCGGTTAAGATGGATAAATCCTAGATTTTTCCATGTTAATCACGGACGCAGAAGAAGTCTATAAATACCTTACATCTTAATGAGTTAAAAAAAAAAGAGAGGTTGAGCATTATTGATCGAAGCGATAGCGAGTTGAAGACCGAAGCAACGACGTCGGAACGCCGAAGCGCTGCCATTTACAGAAGTCGGCGTCCTTTCAAGATCTTCATCCATTCAGAATTCAACCATTGGGCATAAGTGTTTCATTTTTGCGTTTTCATTTTTACATTCATTAGTTCTAAATCATTCTTCATCATCACTTCATGCAACACACACCACAACATTATTCTTTTCAAAAACCTATCTGATAAAGGGGTTTCAAAAGCCATCCCTACAAGTAAGTCCCATGTTTAGTTGCATGTTCAAAACCAAGATTAGAATATATGCTGTTTTTGCTTAAGTTCTTATAATTTCTTTATTTCTCTTTCTATCCTGCTGCACGGAGCAAGGAGAATAAAAAAGGAGAGCAAATCAAGCACAAATCAAAGGATTTCTGGACGATCCTCAAATCTTCAACCTCAACTTCAACCTTAACAGCAAGAACAAAGAACAAGAAAGGGCTCTCTTTCTTCAGCCGGCTGAAGAAGGGGAACCAAGAGCTCAGAATCTTCCGTATTCAAACAGGTAGGCGATCAATACCCTCTTTTGAAGCTTTTTAGTTAAAAGTTTCTGGCGATCACTTCACGTAGTTACTGTTTTTAATAGGTTATTTTGCACTAAACAACATAAGATTTTTCATGTTAATCACACTGTCATTCTAAGCACCTACAGCTTTTTTTGGCGATCACGATGGGACTTGGTCTCGCCATCTTTTAGTTTTTTGTTCTTGCTATCATCAATCGGGCACCCACGGTGCACCATTTGTGTCTCTCGACACGTCCTCACCAATTGGTGAGTGTTTTAGTTTAAGTTAATTTCCCTCGTGCACCATGTGCACACCCCAGTGGAAAGATCTTGCCCTCCCCTTGATTAGTTTAAAAAGTTGTTTTTGTGATGAAAATGATGTGTGATCGATTGATTTTCTAGTTGTTTAGTTAGTAAATCATCCTGTTAAAATATGGAACTAAAAAAATCTGCATGAGTTGATTATTTAACTGCTTTTACCCTGTTTGAGGAGGATTCAACCCAGAAAATCCTCCTGCAAAACTGTTTCTGCGAACTGAAAAGCGTCCAGGAGCACTGACGCGTTTCAAACCACGTCAATACACCTCGACGCCTTTCAGTCTTCATATCTTCTCTGCTGTCCGCATCTGTTTCTGCGAAAAAATTAAGTTCTGTTTTGAATAGCGTCGACTACCATCGACGCGATTCAGACAGTTTCTTAGTTATTTTTCAGTTTTCATATTTTTGTGGCTTGAGTGCTAGCTACCCATTATTATTAAGCATTAGAGGCCATCCAGGCCGTAGGACATACGCATTGAGGCGAATACCCTCCTTTTCTTAGGAACACAGTACTTGACATCAGCAACTCTCTCTGATTGGGTTGGTCCCTTGATCACACTAGAGAAGTTGACGTTAAGGCCTACATAAGTCCCCAAAATCAAGGTATTCCTCCTTGATCATCGGGCTGGTTGTACCAATTGAAGTCCCGGTTAGATTTCAAAAGCGTTGTGAGAGAAAGCCCTAGAGAATAACGGTGGAAATTGAACTGAAACTAGGATCCTTTCCCTGAGCGAATTTGTGGTTTAATCCAATTCAAATAACTCAACAAGGAACCTTAAAATCACGTTAAGCATCCACTTGATTGATTAATCTCTGTGCAACTTGTTTGTCAAATCTTTGAAAAAAAGAATCTAACATCATGCTGCTGCGATCAGGCAGGGACTTGAGTATGGCTCAAGACGCCATCATCAACTACGAGGGAGATGCTAATGCCCCTCGCGATTCGGACTACAACTATGAGAACGGGAGAGATGCTGATGCCTCCCGTAATTCTGCCCCCATTCCATATCGACAAGATGGGAATGTCCGGACACCTCTCTTTCATCCCCATGATCGATATCCTGATCTTCCCCCGCATGAATATGCGATTCCTAATCCCGATCTTGAGGGGGACATGAATCAGAATGATCCCTCATCCTCTGATCCTGTGGATCTCGTCAACGCTTTGGGAGTTCTTGCTTCCCGTCTGGATCCTCAGCAGTTCGAGGCGATCCAGTCGATTCTGAAGGGGAAGGCACCCGTGCAGCCTGCTGAGCCGAACCCTGTGGCTCCCCCTGTGGTTACTCAACAACCTCCTCTTTCTCCTCCTTACATCCATCAGGCCATGGAAGGCCTTCATATCACTTCTCGGCCAGCTGGGCCGCAGCTTTCATCCTCTAGGCAATCGGCTAGACCGCAAACGCCTGTTTATCAAAATGCCCTCGGGCATGGCAGAAGCTCTGCCGGACCTCCCCTTTATTTTCCCCCCTGTCCAACGTACTCTAGGTAGCAGGCCTATCAAGTACCTCCACCTCCTCCTCCTCCCCAGGCAGATCTGACCACGCAAGCGTTGCTGGCCAAGATGGAGCGCATGGATGAGCAGTTTAACAACCTCCAGAAGATGATGGGGGTTAAAGCTGCGCCAGAGATCAATTTGCCGAGCCTGCCGGTATTCCACCTACCACCCTCTGAAATGCTAGTGTACCGAAAGTACAACGGTACTGGTAACCCCTTCACACATCTGAAGGAGTTTATGTACGAATCGTCTTTCTGGCAGAACGACAAGAGGTCGTTGGCCTTTTTGGTTAGGAGATCTCTAGAGGGACCAGCCCTCGAGTGGTTCTTTTCTCTGGAACCCTCCGAAGTAGAGGATTACGGTATCGTTTCACGTAAATTTATCCAGCGATACCAGGACAGAGTTGCACCCTCCTTGTCCATCACTGACCTCATTGCAGAAAAGATGAAACCTGATGAAGAGTTTGTCAGTTTTGCTGATAGGTGGCGGGGCCTGGCTGAAAAGGTGAAAGATCACTTGTCCGAGTCCGAGCAAGTGAAGATGTTAATTTCCAACGCCACGCCCCAATTCAAGTTAGTCCTCTCCTTGAACAATTTGACCAACATGGCAGAGCTCTATGAAAGAGCACGGTACTGCCAAAATGCCTTCAAGGACGCTACGTTCTCTAGCGTCTTTGATCCTCACAGACCTAGCAGGCCTCCACCTCGGAAGCCTGCAGTGCCAAACTCTCCCAGCACAGGTCCGACTACTGAGGGCACGCTCTCCCACGAGCAAGTCAGTAGCATGAATAATAACTCGCCCCAGTTCGTGAGGAACCAGCAGCAGTACCAGAGGCCATCGCAGCCGAACCAGTAGGGGTACAGGCAGCAACAGAACCCCCATTATCAGCAACAGTATCAGCGGCCCCAGCAGCCGAACCAGAACCAGCAACAGCAACAGCTACAGCAGCCGCCGCAACGGCAACAGCAGTACCAGCAGCCCCAACAGCAGCAATATCAGCAACAACAACTGCAATATCAGCCGCGTGCACCGCCGGCATACCATAATGTCCCTCCTCCTGGTGATTACAACCAGCAGAGGAGACCTCCAGGCCCTAAAAGGGCAGAATACCCGGCCCTCCCAGAATCCTTGGCAGATATCTTCAGTGCTCTAATGGCAGCTAATGCCTTAGTTTTGCAAAGGGAAAAGGCCGTCTGGCCTCAAAATGCCGACACGTCCAGGTATTGCTACTTCCATAGGCAACCTGGGCATACCATCGACACCTGCTTCCAATTCAGATATTATATTCATGATCTCAACGAGCAGGGCGGCATAGACTGGGAGGAGATGAAAAAGTATATATCAGTCCTGAAGGCGAGGAGACCACAGCAGAAGTAGCAGCAGCAAGCAAGACCACCAGTACAAGCAGCAGCACCACCCAATATGGGCATAGTGCAGAATCCACTCCCGGAGCATCAGAACCAAAACCAAGTTGCTCCCATTCTGACGAACAGCCAGTCTGAGGCTGGTCGTAGGCAACAGTGGATAATAGAGGACTCTTCCTCTCTTTATTCAACAGGTCACTTTCAGAGTACCGCAGAACGACCACCACGCCGCACCATCCACATACCTAGGCCACAACCCGTTATCATCACCCCTCTACCGACACCCACATATCACTCGCCCGCACCCAATAACCCATTACCACTACCCGCCTTCCTCAAGCCCAATACGCCCCACACCACTACACCGCTACCATATAATCCCCCGCAAACCAATCACGCGCCCCTTCTACCATCCAGGCCGCTATTACGCGTACCATTTCCTACTTCGCCTGCTACCACTACCACCTACCCAGATACCCCCTTACCATCCAGACCGCTATTACGCGTGCCATTCCCCACTTCACGAACCACTTACCCATCCACCATCCAACCCTCTAGGCCTCTAATCCGCACCGCGCCATCGCCACCTAGCCCTACGCCATCACCTACATACCAACCCTCTACATCATCCGCACCATCCAACCCTGCGGTACTTAAGGTGTCACCCGGATCCTCCATGGTCGAGGAACATGCGCTCCGGAGTGGAAGAATTTTCAACAAGGTCTTTCCTCAGTCCACAGTTAGAGACGGCCCATCGCAGCCGACTGAGGAAGCCCATAATGAAGAGAGTGCACCAGGCACTCAATATGACTTGTTGAAACATCTGGACAGAACACCGGCACGGATCACTGTACTTGAATTGATCAAAAGGTCCAAGATTCACCAAGAAGCCTTAATGGAATATCTACAGAAGGTGATGGTCAATGAGGACGTGCCGGTAGAAAAAATTGCAGCACTACTAGTTCCTCAGGGGGATCAGCCCTCCATTACATTTCACACATCGGAACTAGCACTACCAGCAGCCAGAAGCATGGCTCTGAGCATCACGGTCAACATCTGTAAGAAGGCCGTGGATGCATGCCTGGTAGATACAGGGGCTTCGATTAATGTTTTACCTCCGAAGACCCTGGAGCTGTGCGGTGTGCCCAAAGAAAAATGGCTGCCTAGCCCCATCTCTGTGACAGCATATGACAATTCTACCCGTTCCCCTCTGGGAATGGTTTATTTGAAGGTGGAGCTAGGCCCTGTAAGTCATGCAGAGGTCGAATTTCACATCCTAGAAATCGACCCTTCTATAAATGCCATTTTGTGTCGTCCTTATATCAAAACTCTTGAGGCGTTCCTTCTACGAATCACCAATGCCTCAAATTCCCTTTCAAAGGACGAATTATTAAAGTGACGAGCATGCCGATTCTTGCTGCTGCTCATACTTTGAATATTAAATCTACTGCTTTACCTGGCCGACAACCTTTTCTGTCGGTATTACAGGTCTACCATCCAATGGCTGATCCTTTGAAAGCCGCCACTATTTCTCCATACCCGTTAGATGCCATTAAAAGGGGGAAGTGCATGAGTACCCCAGGATAGAGAATTATGATGAAGAACGGCTATGAGCCTGGGAAAGGTCTGGGCACACAGTTGCAAGGCAGGACCACTCCTGTTAAAGATCATCGAGCAGCACCTGGAAGTGGTCTGGGCTATAGGCCAAGAAGACAGAAGCAAGATCTGGTTCAGCAAGCAGAGATTGAAGAAGGTCGAAAAATCTGGGAGACAATGTCTACACCACCCAAAGAAGGCCGAGATCCCTTAACATGGACCCTGTATACAGACTTTGTAAAGGGGCCCATACTTAGCCACGACAACACGGTGGTCATTACTTCGTGTTTTGACTTCCATGACATATATGGGAGGGACTTGGCCAGGCATTGCTTAGAACTACTTACGTACCAATCCTTGGAGGCTCTGCGGTCTATGAAAAGGAGAAAATTCCATGATCCTGAATGCGAATGGTACAGGTGGTTTGATCTGAGAGACCTTTACATTGCACTGAACAGATTGTTCTTAGATCCTGCAGAACCCAAGTGGCCGCCGCAGATTGACGAGCTGATTGAAAGCCCTGGTGCCATCTTTGATAAGCGGATATTGCTGTCTGAAGAGACCGACGAAGGGGAGCCAGATGACCCTTATGAAGCTGGTTACACTACAGATCTGCTCTGGAGGGGGACATATCCTTCACATGTCTTCATGCTCCATACTCTATTTCGTACACTGCTCTTGACTTCGACTTGGTCGCGGGTCATTATTGAAGATATTCCACGGGCTCCGCCCGTTATGATTACTCTGTCCCCTCGGGACCTTACTCCACAACCTCCTCTCGATCTAGAGAGGATGTATGACTTGATCTGGGACATATTGCTATATGATCCCCCTAATCCTCTGGCCTTGGTGCCACTTCCCCCATCTGATTCTCCTTCTATTTGTATTCATTCCTGTTTCATGTTTAATTCCTCTGATATCAAAAAAAAAATGTCAATTTTACAACAAATTCTTCTCAGATCCTTATCGAGGAAACTTCTTACTTGTCCGATCGCACCCCGTCGCGCGGGTCCTTCGGTCAAGATTCTCTCTTAAATCTACTTTGCCCCTTCCCTCAAGAGGATTCTCCTGTATTTCCACTTGTATCCCAGGATTTCTATCCTGCTTCATCTACATTAGGTTATAATAGGGAGTTTAGTGAAGTTAGGCAGTCTAGTTTTAGGCAGTTTAATCAGGTTAGGAAGTCTAGGAAGCCTAAGGGTAGGTGAATTCCATATAGATACCTCAAGGACTTAGCTGATAGATGCTTTTCTTGTTCTTTAATCCCTCAGTTTTTGGAAAATTCGATTCAGATGCCAGAAGACTGTATGAATGATGAGTCAGTCAATGATGGGTACGGGGTATATGAATTAGTGCATGAAAAGGACCCCATTGTTAAAGATGAGGAAGATGACGAGGACGCAGCTAAGGCATATGCCAGTGGAGTGAGGAGATTCGATGAACCCTCAGCTGCCGTAGAAGAGCCCACCAAAGAAATCAATTTAGGGACTGAAAACGAACCTAAGGTTGTCCTCGTCAGCAAAAATCTTTCTATAGAGGATGAGAAGGTAATGGTACAAGTACTTAATGACTATAAGGACACTTTCGCCTGGAGTTATGAAGATATGCTGGGGTTAGACTCATCTTTAGTTGAACACAGATTGACGTTAAAGGATGGAGCTAGCCCTGTCAAGCAGAAATTAAGGCGATTCCACCCACAAATGGCTCTAAAGATGAAGGAAGAGGTCGACAAATTACATAAAGCCAAATTTATTAGAGTTGTCCTTTATCCACAATTGGTGGCCAACATAGTCCCGGTTATGAAGAAGGACGGGAAGGTCAGAATTTGCATTGACTTCCGCGATCTGAACCGGGCGTGTCCTAAAGATGATTTTCCATTGCCTCATATTGATGTACTCATTGATAATACCGCTGGCTATGAAACTTTATCGTTTATGGACGGATTTTCAGGGTACAATCAGATTAAGCTGGCAGAAGAGGATCAAGAGAAAACGTCATTCACTACACCTTGGGGAACATACTGTTATGTTGTCATGCCATTTGGATTAAAGAATGCTGGAGCTACTTATCAGAGGGCCATGATGGCAATATTTCATGACATGATGCACATAGATCTGGAAGTGTATGTGGATGATTTATTGGTTAAATCTAAGACAAAGGCTGAGCACGCCAAAGTTTTGGCAAGGGTATTAGAGAGATCAAGAGAATATCAGTTAAAGATGAACCCCAAGAAATGTGTATTCGGGGTATCTTCAGGAAAATTGCTTGGATTTATCGTCAGCAAACGAGGAATTGAGATCGATCCCAATAAGGCGAAGGCTATCAGAGAAATGCCACCTCCCAAAAATTTGAAAGAGTTGAGAGGATTAATCGGGAGGTTACAATTTATTCGCCGTTTTGTCTCCCAGCACTCACAAAGGTGCAAGCCGTTTTACGAGCTTACCAAGCCGGGAGTCAAATTTTATTGGGACAATAAGTGTCAGGAGACATTCGATGGATTAAAGAACTATTTAGCAAGTCCTCCTATTTTGAGACCACCATCTCCAAGCAAACCATTGATACTTTACATTTTAGTCCTGGATGATGCAGTGGGGGTTGTCCTAGCACAAGAGGATGAAGAAGGAAAAGAGAGGGCAGCCTATTATCTCTCTAAACTTCTCAACCCCGCTGAACAGAGATATACGGCGATAGAGAAAACATGTGCATCATTAGTTTGGGTTGTGCAGAAATTGAAGCATTATTTTCTGGCCCATGAAGTCCATCTCATCGCTAGGATGAATCCGATCAAATTCCTTCTGGAGAAATATGTTCTTACTGATAGGTTAGCGCGATGGCAAAGCTTTCTATATCATTTATATTCAGCAGAAAGCGATCAAGGGCTATGCCATAGCAGAACATCTCGCTCATCATCCCCTTCCTTGATTTGATCCAGTCCGATCAGAGTTTCCGGATGAGGAACTGATGTCCGTAAATCAAATCAGAGATGATATGTGGACTCTGCATTTTGACGGAGCTCTGAATTCTCATGGAAAAGGGATCGGTATCGTTCTGTTATCACCTGAAGGTGTCACCATTCCGCAAGCCTTTCAGCTTGATTTTCCAGTCACTAACAATATAGCTGAATACGAGGCACTTCTTGCTGGCCTCGAGGCTGCTCATTTTCATGGTGCCACCAAACTCAAGATTGTGGGTGATAGCCAACTGATTCTTCGCCAAGTGCTGACCAAGTATCGAACTCTTGATCCCAAGCTCAAGCCTTATCAAGAACTTACTTCTGCTTACTCAAAGCTTTTCACGAAATTGATCTTTGTCCATGTCCCTAGGAATCAAAACATCTTAGCTGACGCTCTAGCTTCACTTGCATCTTCTCTTGATTTTCCAATCAGCAAGCAATCCGAATCAATCATAATTCATAGGCGTCTTTCACCCGCCGTGAAAGACCTTTCATTCCTTAGAATTACAGAGAAATTGTTGAAGAAAGTCAGAGACGGAGATATCATTGAAAAGAGAGAAATCATGTTAATGGAGCTATTAGAAGAGATGGATGATGAACAAAAGCCATGGTATTATGAGATTGCAAAATATTGTGAAGATCAATCGTATCCTGAGGAAGCTACAACTGAGGAGAAGAGAGCTATCAGGAGAGTTGCTCAACGATACACCCTAGTTGGGGGAGCACTATATAAGAGAGGTTTTGATGGAGTTCTTCTGAGATGTCTAGACGAAGATGAGCTTTGGAAGGTTATAGAAGGAGCTCATAGTGGAGTTTGTGGTGGCCATGTCAATGGACAGATGCTAGCAAAGAAGATCCTTAGATAAGGATTTTATTGGCCAACCATGGAAGAAGACTGCGTAGGATATGTCCGTAGGTGTGCTAAGTGTCAACTTCACGCCGACAAAATTCATTCTCCTGCATCTTCACTCCATCCTGTTTCTTCCCCATGGCCTTTCTCCATGTGGGCTTTCGACATTATTGGACCCCTTGGTAATCCAGATTCCGGCATCAAACAAAAATCTTTCATTCTCACGGCAACGGAATACTTCACCAAGTGGGCAGAAGCTGAAGCGTACGTGGAGATCAAAGCATCAACCGTCTGCAAGTTCATCATGAAGAACATCATCACCCGATTTGAAATTCCAAGCACCATCATCACCGACAACGGACCGCAGTTCGTGTCACAGGAATTGAAGGATCTCTGCAACAGGTATAAAATTGCATTGCATCATTCATCTCCTTATTATCCGCAAGGCAATGGCCAAGCATAGGCAACAAATAAGACTTTGATAAAAATCATCAAAAAGACGTACAAATCTAACAAATTCGCAGACTGGCTAGAAAAATTGGTTGATGCTCTATGGGCCTACCGAACTTCAATCCGCACGCCCACTGGGCAAACTCCTTATTCCTTAACATTTGGAATGGAGGCAGTAGTTCTATATGAAATCCTCATACCGTCATTAAGAGTACAATTGAATAAGGAATTTTCCATTGATGAACATCGTTCAGCACTCCTTGCTTAATTGGAACTTTTAGACGAAAAAAGATGGTCAGCTGCTAATCATGCAAAAGTTTATCAAAACAGACTAGCATGTTTTTATTAAAAGAAAGTCATTGAACGAAAGTTCAAAGTCGATGAAATGGTCGTAAAAAGGATTTTTGTAAAACCTGGTGGTCCGCGTTCTAAGCTCCAACCTAACTGGGAAGGACCTTATGTTGTATCGCACGCTTTTCCTGGTAATGCTTATCGTCTTGTTAATGCAGAAGGAGAAGAGCTAAATCATCCCTGGAATGGTTTACATCTTAAGAAATACTACCCTTAGGTTAAAGAGTCGACCAGTATGGTACAAAGACCAGTGGAATCAGAAAGTTTATAAACTCAAATTTCTTTGTTAGTCTGGATAACTTAACTTCAAATACATTACTACACACACTGACACGTTTGATTCGTGAGTAACAAGAGATGCCAAGTCCTAAAGAATATCAAAATCTTGACCAAAAGTGTAAAGTACAAATCATTCGTTTTAAAGCAAAATTCTATTTTATACTAGGCCCATGATGTCGGAACGAGGCTTAGAATAGACTACCAAGAATACCCACCATCTTAGTAGGAGGCCGCCATAAAAAAAAAGGGGGAGATCCGTTCCGAAAAAAAAAGAAGAGAATAGAAAAACAAAAGCAAAAGGCAAAATCCAAATGTCAAATCAAAAGGCCATTACATTACAGCGTTACATCAAGGTCATGAAATGAAATGAAAGGGAACGCAAGGTCGATAAATACCCCGGAATGAAATGATTGAACCCCAACAGATATCAGGGTAGGAAAGGAACATCTTTTTAAGTCTCCGGAACCTTCTCATGGGCTTTCTAAAACTTACTCTTTTTTCTTCCTAAAGAGATGTACTCCAAACTTAAGGAATGGCTTAGATTGACTAAGGGTCAAATCATCAAATGGGATCACGAATGGAAACACAAATTCAAACACGATGGGTTTTAAGTTAAGTTGTTAAAGAACAATTTGAAAATTAAGTTGATAAATGAATATGATCGTTTGATCTAAGTACCATGCTGATCTTTTAGTCAAAAATTCAAAAAAAAAATACATATGTCAAAAATTCAAAAAAAGTACATATGTCAAAAATTCAAAAAAATACATATGTCAAAAATAAAAAAATACATATGTCAAAAATCTAAAAAAAAACACATATGTCAAAAACCAAAAAAATACATATGTCAAAAATTCAAAAATGCATATGTCAAAAATAAAAAAAATACACATGTCAAAAATCCAAAAAAAAAACATATGTATGTCAAAAATAAAAAAATATATATATATCCAAAATTCAAAAAAAAGCATATATTTTAAAACCCAAACAAAAATGAATATTTCAAAACAACAAAAATATTTCAATTAGCATTTGCTTGTTGCATTTGGTATGTTTTATTCCTTTTATTAAGCATTTGTTTGCTTGTATGTTGCATTTTGCTTAAGTATGATTATTCACATTACCTTTGTTAATAAAGGCCATGCCCCTTGACCCTTCTACCAAGGATAGGATCAAGTAGTCCGTTACTTAACCAGGCAAGGGGCTAAGCCTGAACAGATGCTTAACTTGTTTGTTCAAGTCATATACAGGACACAAGGCATGAAGAGAGTTGGAATTCGAGTAGAGAATAGCCAGAATTGGAATTCGAGTAGAGAATAGCCAGAAACCTGTTTCTAAAATTCTGAGTAAAGCTGGAAATATCAAGAAGATCCTATTGTGGGAGTCAAGAAGTCTCGACCGTGACTAAAAAGACGGTTATTTCTATCCTTGTATTCCTTTCATGTAATTAGTTTGCATTAGCATTACTATATGTTAAGTATTTATTAGATGATATCAAGGACCTTGTGGTTTTGATGAAACTGGAATTTGAGTTCCCCTTCAACAAAAACAGTGATAATTCTCGATGATTCTTAATCGCACGGATAGGCCGTTTGATTGTTAATTAGTGAGGACGATGGTTCCACTTTTGTGAAACGGTGCGTGGATAAACGAGTTTCGGCTTAGCACTGAATTACAAGAATTGGTATCTTGACTCATTAATTATAATTTAACAATATTATCCTTGATTAATTTGTATTTTATTTGACTTTATATTTTTCTTTTTAGTCCAGCATGCATCATATAGGACTTTGAAATCATTGTGATAAGGATTAATTATTGATTAAGTTTCAGACCATTAAATCAAACAATTTTAAACATGATATGAAATATTCCATTCCGAATTGAGTATCTTGATTATCTTTGAGGTTCGCTTGAAGATATCCTTGGAATTCTATCATTTCTTGGATTCTTTATCCAATATTCTTGTTTTCTTTTAAGATCCATCATGGCTGCAGCATATCCACATTGGCTGGCAAACGCTCCCCATGATGAAACCTACAGTGTCTATGACCTAGGGTACTTCCCACTCCGAGGAGGTTGATCGACCTTATTTTATTTCTTTGCCTACCTCATCCAGACAAGATTAATTCCATTGATTTCCTTGAGCTATCTTCATTGATAATGTTGACAAAAATTCTAATCATGTGATGTTAAGAGTGTGTCTCATCACACCTTGGCATCACCTTTTCAGTACATTCCATTTCATTAAACTCCCTTGCAAAGACGATGCCAAGGTGAGGCAACTGTAGACACGCTAATTTTGACGTCATTTTGAGTAAATTTCATATCATATAATAATGCCTCAGAATGGTTTGATATTTAATCATTGATTAATTTTTATTGATATTTTTGAGTGTCGGGTTTAATAGACATGTTTAAGTTAATCAATTGAATTGATTTTAGCTCAAATTTCAGTTAAAATATGCAGAATTCTAAAAGGTGTCAACCTGTGTGGACACGATTCAGAATTCTAAAAGCTGTCAACCTGTGTGGACGCGATTCAGAATTCTAAAAGACGTCAACTTGTGTGGACGCGATTTAGAGTTTATTCCTGTTTTAACGTTGAAATTTGAATTTTAATCAATTGATTAATTAGCTAAAAGGCGTCTGTGAGTGTTGACGCGATTTAGGTTTCCTAAGCTATTTTAACTTCTCTTCCAGATGTTTATCCTTATCTTAATTAGTGTAAAAGACGTCATCTTAGGTAGACGCATTTTAGCTGATAAAGGTAAAGATAAGTTTTTCGGATATTTATCCTTATCTTAATTAATCTGAAAGGCGTCAACCATGGTGGACGCGTTTTAGATAATTACAGATAAAGATGAATTAATCTGTATTTATCTGTCGGTTAAGATGGATAAATACTAGATTTTTCCATGTTAATCACGGACGCAGAAAAAGTCTATAAATACCTTACATCTTAATGAGTTAAAAAAAAAAGAGAGGTTGAGCATTATTGATCGAAGCGATAGCGAGTTGAAGACCGAAGCAACGACGTCGGAACGCCGAAGCGCTGCCATTTACAGAAGTCGGCGTCCTTTCAAGATCTTCATCCATTCAGAATTCAACCATTGGGCATAAGTGTTTCATTTCTGCGTTTTCATTTTTGCATTCATTAGTTCTAAATCATTCTTCATCATCACTTCATGCAACACACACCACAACATTATTCTTTTCAAAAACCTATCTGATAAAGGGGTTTCAAAAGCCATCCCTACAAGTAAGTCCCATGTTTAGTTGCATGTTCAAAACCATGATTAGAATATATGCTGTTTTTGCTTAAGTTCTTATCATTTCTTTATTTCTCTTTCTATACTGCTGCACGGAGCAAGGAGAATAAAAAAGGAGAGCAAATCAAGCACAAATCAAAGGATTTCTGGACGATCCTCAAATCTTCAACCTTAACAGCAAGAACAAAGAACAAGAAAGGGCTCTCTTTCTTCAGCTGGCTGAAGAAGGGGAACCAAGAGCTCAGAATCTTCCGTATTCAAACAGGTAGGCGATCAATACCCTCTTTTGAAGCTTTTTAGTTAAAAGTTTCTGGCGATCACTTCACGTAGTTACTGTTTTTAATAGGTTATTTTGCACTAAACAACATAAGATTTTTCATGTTAATCACACTGTCATTCTAAGCACCTACAGCATAGACCCTGATGAGCCAGCGGGTCGCAATGCTCTCCACGCATCCTCGGCTAGAAGGGAGTCGAGGTCTCTGAAGACGGAACTCCCAACAGGAGCCTGGCCAGCTGACGGGGCAGGAATGGGGGGACGAGCTCCTAGACTCTGAGTGCTAGATCTCGTAGCTCACTCTCGCCCCTTCTTCATCACCCGGTCCCACAGGGTTCGGTACTTGAAATCAAGCTTCCGCACCTTTGTCTGCGACCTCGCCAGCTCCTCCCGTAAGCCAGCCATCTTACCCTCCCAGTACACGTCTGGGTGGGATCCCTCGCTCGCCCTGGCCCGAGCTGTCCGCTCCTCCAAAACCTGGTCTCTCAACTGCTGATTAAGGCTCTCCAGCTCTTGCGCCCTCGCCAAGGCGGTCTCCAACTCCTGGCGCTGCAAAGAAACTCAGAGTCATACATGCTCACTCATTAGAACATAAAATCAGAACAAGTCTCACCTGCTGTGCTAAATCTGCCTCTCGGGCCTACGCCCGGCGGAGAGCATCTTGCAGTCTCGCCTCCCAATCAGTAGGGGCAGCTGGCCCCTGGGATGATGAGCCCGCACTTGGATCCCCTCGCAGCCCGGAGCGGATTAGTGCCTCTCTCTGCGTCACAAGGGTTTTTCACAAAGATAAGATGGACATTCTTACACCCTAACTCAAAAATCAGATTTCTTACCAATTCCCTAATCTGCGTAAACAGATCGCTTGTCTGCAAAACCAAAAGCTCATTCTGACTCTTTAGGATCTGGATGGCTTCGGTTTCAGGCATCTGTTACAGGAATATCACTAAGATTAGTCCATGGACAATGTAAGTGCAAGAAACTGAAGGGCTAAAGTGACGTACCCGCCCCGTATCCAGAAACATGCGGTTTGAGTACCGCCGGGCATAATCTCCCATATACTTGAAGCTATTTCGCAGGGATTTATCCTCCTGCAGGGCATCCCCGGTGCGGTGCCATACGGCAATCTCAGCCCGCCTCACTACTCGCCAATCTTGACCAATAGCAGAAGATCGGCGACGACCTCGGTTCATATCAGGATAGGTCTGGTAAGCAAGTAGAGGTTGATGCCATCCCCATGTGCAGTAAGCCATCCGGACGAAGAGGCCGTCACAAATGTTCACGCACAGTAGGGGCACCTCCCGCCGGAACTGAGAAAGGCTCTGGGACACCCACGGATGATCGGCCAGGTCCTCTTCTGCATATGGCATCCACACCACCTGAATAGAGCAAAGAATTAGACCTAATCACTTGTTCGGGTGCACATATACTTTAAGTCACTCACCATATGATGAGGGAATGTATCAAGCTGAGCGTGGATGTCCTCCACACGGTACATCACCGTGCGATAATCCCGGATCATCTCCCACCGCGCCATCAGAGGGGTCCATCCCTCGCGGTCCGCCCCTCGCGGTCCGCAGAGACATTCCCTCGGCCGATGGGAAAGCGGGTGTAACCCCAGATCTGCAAGAGACAACACAGTCAGTGTCAATCAACATAAGTATGGAGAACCACAACTAAGAGGATTACCTGGAGAAAAGGGGTAAACCCACCCAAGTTGCCAGAACCCTGGCAGTAGCCCACCATGTGGGAGAAAAGATGACCCAGCATGGCAGCTCCCTACGCCATCTTCTTCGCTGCCTGAAGGTCCTCCAACAGCGGCAGATACTTCAGATTAACTCTATCTGAAGTTGTGGCAAATAGCAGCCTCCCAAAGAAAAACAGGAGAAAGATCCGCAGGTTCTCATCATCTGATCGGCCATCCAAGTCTAGGAGTGTCTCCACTCTCTCTGCAAAGGCCTCCAAGGTCTCGCTCGGCATCCGCCGCACCCGGCTCAACCCCATAGATCGGGCGAAGTGCCCAAGGGGTATGTGAGATAGCGCTCCCTGGACCCTGTAGTACCCCTCGCCTAGGAGTCGATCGGACAGCTGCCGGTAGTCCCTAAGCTCGAGACCCACTACTGGATCTCCGATGACCGGCAGGCCCGTCAAAAAGGAGACGTCCTCCAGCGTGGGCAGCATGTGTCCCCACGGCATGACGAAGGCCCTGCATCTATCGTCCCAGCGCTCCCGAAGAGCCACTAGGAAGGGCGCATCCACCATGAAAGGTCGGACCCGGAACAGCGGCCCGAACCCGAACGCGTCTACCTCGCAGAGGAGCCGATCTGGCAATGCGTGGTACCATGCCCAGACCAGCTCCCATGACACGCGGCCTCGGACCCTCTGGGGACCCTGAAAATCCAAATCAGAAGTCAGGACACGAGCATATTTATAACAAATTTAAAAATTTTGGGGTGGGTTAGGCAGCCCACCGTAAGTACCAGTGGACGGCAGAGCCCTCCGCCGCCCACCGGTGCGGACGGCGGGCCCGTCCGCCGTCAGGCCGCACGGGCGGACGGCGGGCCCGTCCGCCGCCCGCACGGCCGGACGGCGGGCCCGTCCGCTGTCCGCACGGCCTGACGGCGGGCCAGTCTGCCGTTCGTCCGTACGGACGGCGGCTCCACCGGCCGCCCTCCCTATGTTTCAAAAAAAGAGAAAAACGAAAAACTCACCTTCTTCTTCGGGGGAACCTCCCCGTTGCCGCCACCCTCTCCTTCTTCCTCTTCTCCATCAGCCCCGTCATCTTCCTCTGTTGCCGCTGCCCCCCCTTCTTCTCCTTCTTCTTCTTCTTCTTCTTCTTCTTCTTCTTCTTCTTCTTCCTCTTCCTCTCCGGCGCGAGGAGCCCTCTCATCGCCGCCGCTGCCGTAAAGAGCTTCCTCTTCGCCGCCGCCACGGGCGTCGTCGTCGCCGCCTCCGCCGCTGGAACCCGCTTCGTCGTCGCCGCCGGCCTTCCCCCTCCTGAGGGCACGGGGGAGCCACACTCTCGCCATGAACGGAAGATTCGGAGGTTGGGAAGGCGGAAATCCTAGAAACGTAAGAGAAGAAGAGCAAGGAGGGAAGTGGGGGAGAAGAGAGTCCTGGGTTCTCAAGTCCGCTTAAACCCCTGAGCGGACGGCCATGCCATGGCCGTCTGCTGGCGTGGACGGCCATGAGCGGGCCGTCCGCCGCGCGTGGCCGGCACGGACGGCCACGCGCTGGCCGTCCGCCCGCATGGACGGCCACGCGCGGGCCGTCCGCCGGCGCGTGGCCGGCACGGACGGCCACGCCCTGGCCGTCCGCCCGCGAGGACGGCCACGCCCTAGCCATCCGCCTGTCAGAGTGCCTGGGCAATTTGCTTACATCTGTGAAGGTAATTTCAGAAAGAAAAAGTTGAAAATCAAAAGGCTACATTATTCCAACGCTCTGCGCCCCATAAAAATGGCACAGATAGCAGGACGGACATTGGCTAAATAGCCTACATATTTTGTGACTTCCTCTGAAGTCTCTGCTACGTCAAGACGTGCCTTGGTGAACCTGGAGTGACGCCGCCATGCACGTCGGAGCCGCTCCAGTGCTTGAGCCTCTCTCGCATATCCAGTGTGTCTCGGCACGATCAGCGTGTCATGCAAGGCAGGGAGCGGTATCTGTCTGGGAACTCCGATTTGAAGATGGCAGCGATGCCCTTGATACACGGCTAACTCGTCAAGGCCAATCAGCCACAACTCACGGTCGCGAGAAGCCCTTGTGGTGAACTCCATGTTTCGAAAGATCATTGGGACAAATATGAAGTTCTCCATAGGCAAGAAGTTTAGGTAATCACGCCAGTCGTCCCGCGTCTTGAGATGAGCCGTGAGACACCTGACTTGATCCTCAGGGCCAAAGAGCGAGCGTGCAAGGTACCACGCGCTGTGCTGGAATATTCTCGAGACAGAAGTTACATTCTCATCGAAATCGAAGGTTACATGCATCTCCATCCACAGTTGCAAAGTGAATAAACTTCCCCTTACAGATCGCCCCATGCTCATATAGCTGAGCCCTCCGTACAGGTGTGACAAGATCACCGGGGCAAGAGAGTGGCCTCTCCACAGTAAACTCAGCACGCTCACATATTCCTTCTCCAGCACCGAGCCTGTAGTGGGGAACCACAGGACTCCCCCAAGGACCAGGCACAAGCCGCGCATCAGTCTCTCAGGTTCGACCACTTTGCGCTTAATTTCCCAGATCAACCAATGCGCAAGACGATCGACGAGGATCCCTTGACTGTTGGTCATACGGCATACTTCCCGTTTGTCCTGCACAATATCAGCGAAAATCTCCTCCCATGCAGGCAAACCAGAGGGATCACCGGCGGCTAGGCCCTCCCAGCCATAAAAGGTCTCCACCTCTTCTAGCAAGACCATTGCCTCGAACTCTCGAAACACAAAGGTGTGTGTTTCCGGATGCCACAGCTCCAGCAGCGCACCCAGCCCTTCCCAGTGCCAGTGGATGGCCGTAAACCATTTTGCAAACATGATAGAAAGAGTCAAGTTCCATCGATGCATGTACACCCTCATGCTCAGTGTAATCACTTCTAGCAAGGCTGCAAGCCATGCATACTTGCGGGTATGCCGAGCATCAGGAAACTTTGGGAGAGGCTGCAAGGCAACCAAAAGTTAATAAAGAAGAGAGAGAGTCAAAACAAACAAAACAAAGGTTCGAGCATACTTGTCCGTGGGCCACCAGGTTACTGAGGTGGCCTTCCACATCTGACAGAACTTGAGGCTCCTTGGCAATGGCACGAGCAGAAGACGAAGCCATCCTTTCACAGAAAAGTGGAGTTCTGGAAGAAGGCCCAGCGACAACCCTCCCTTTAAAAAAAAATAAAAAAATAAAAAAAAAAGTCACAGGATAATCTCAACCCTTTCCACATTCCACAAAAGACGGAGAGGCATACATATCTCTTTTTCTCCCCCTTTTGTGGACGGCATGCCCTTTGCCTTCTACCACTTAGTGGAAGGCAGGCTAGCTGGCCTTCCACCTTTTCGTGGAAGGCAAGCCACCTGGCCTTCTACCTCTTTCAAAAGAAAAGCCCATCCACGAGAGGACAAAGTGCCTTTCTCCCTTCTCTTCAAGGAGGTAACCTCACCCCACGATTAAGGTGACCACCTTGATCAATTAATTAATGGCTCATCTTGGAATTCGAGTCGAAGCCATATCGGATTGGCATTCTACCAATAGAATAGCCATATCTTCCATATCGGCTTCGACTCGAAACGAAACATTTGCTTCTTATCCCCCTGTAATTTGATATGTAATGTTGTGATTATTGAAAATGTGAACGTTGCTGATGTGCGTTTTTTCAGCTGCAGGAAATTGGAGGCGAATAGGATCAAAGACACAGGAGGCTAATAACTTCGGGCATATAGACTCTGAGTTCCTCTTTAAAACAAAACAATGAGGAGTCTATATTCCCCAAGTTATTCGATTGGCCAATAAACTCCTCCTGTTTGCATTAGGAATTGCATTAGAAATTTTACTTTTAAACCAACATGCATTCGCATAAGCACTCATCCTCGCCCTAGGGGCAATGACCATCATCCATCACTCTGCTTAACCCATCATTGATCTGTGATTCTGGCAGTTGTATGTCTGTTAGCCCTTCGAATTGCAAGATCTCTTCCTCTTTTCAACACGTGTGCTCGAGATTCTCTCACTTGGCAATCCCATGATGCGCCAGGCCATCGCGCGCCCGTTGTGTTGAGTGTTCTTCAAGTCACACTCCTACACTTTTCATGCTCGAGATCCCCTTGGGCCATATCGCTATATTCTGATACGCCAAGGCCTCGCGGTTCCAGCACCCGGGGGTCCCACGGACTGTGATTCTCTAGTACTGAACTTTGTTCCTTTCCCCAAATCACTCTTGCAACTCAAATAGCCAGCCTTCATGCATTTGCCGCATTCGCATATCATCCTTGGATATAGCTCATTTATTTCCGGGCAGTTCAGAATCAGTTTCGATTTCCGGAACACCTCTTTATCATTCCATTCCATTCCACTGCAAAACAGGTGTCCCGGAGGGGCATTTGTAGACACCGATTTTGGACCACCCTTCTGGTCATAAATCCCCTCCATCATCAGCCCATCATCATAAATCTCCGCATTTACCCATCTCAGCCCACTAGCAACTAAGCCCATTGGCTAAATCCCGACTCTAGCCCACCTTTTCGTGGAAGGCCAGCCCCCTTGCCTTCCACCTCCTTCGAAGGCCACCCCTCGCCTTCTACCCCCTTCGAAGGCCAGCCACCTTGCCTTCCACCCTTTTAGCTACCTTTTTCACTTTTTCACCACCTTTTCATGGAAGGCCAGCCCCTTGCCTTCCACCTCCTTCGAAGGCCACCCCTCGCCTTCTACCCCCTTCGAAGGCCAGCCACCTTGCCTTCCACCCTTTTAGCGACCTTTTTCACTTTTTACCACTTTTTCGTGGAAGGCCAGCTCCCTTGCCTTCCACCTCCTTCGAAGGCCACCCCTTGCCTTCCACTCCCTTCAAAGGCCAACCGGGCCGCCTTCCACCACGAGAATGGAAGGCATGTTACCTGGCCGTCCACTCCTTAACCACCCCCTTGACTCCGTCCTCCCCACGATCTCCTCTACTCGCCGCCCTCGTCCCCCACTACTCCGACCACTCCCCACTCCGGCCACTGCCGCGTCCACTACTCTGACCACTCCCCACTCCGGCCACTGTCGCGTCCACTACCTCCGACCCTTGACCACTCCCTATTGGTTGAAGGTTGATTTACGGGGATTTAGACCCCTGTTTTCCCCCTTTTTCCTCACCTATTTAAACCCCCAAATCCTTTCGAGCAGGGGGGTTAAGGAATTTTGGGAGGTTAAAGGATTTTAGAGGGTTAAGGATTTTGAAGGATTACCGGAGGAAGGTCTCTCGGAGAGGAAGGATTTTCTAAAAGGAGGACTTCCTGGAGAGAGGCTCGAGGAGGTTGACAAGGAGTCTCCAAGAGGGAAGGCGGCTTGTCTTTCTAACTTTTCTCCTTTTTTACTCTTTCTTATTCATTCCATTGCATCATCAATACCACTCCACTTTTCATACACACAACCCCCTTCATTTGCATGCATGCACGTAGGATGACCTAGTGATTTTTACCCCCCCCCCCCCCCACAGAGGTTTTAAAAAAAAAACGGGAGGTGGGTGGCCATAACATATGGTCACCTTCCCTCCCCACCACCCATCCGGTGCGTTCCCCTCTGATTTTAGCTAATTTTCTACGTCTTTACGGATAGATTCTGCACATTACAGTTCTAATCGGGTTATTCTTTGTTTTGTCTTTTATTTTCAAGAATCCTTACCACATTCACGCGTGCAGAGTACCGGGCTCTCCTCCTCTGGCCGGCCGGAGGAAGAGAAGGAGGAACCAGCATCTCCCGCTCCCGCACAACGCGCGATCACCTTCTACACTCCTGCGGAGCACAGGGACAAAAGGTAATGCTCCTGGCGATCACACTTCAACTTCTAATCCCTTTTTGAATCGCCACAGAGCTAAGATGAATGGGGGGACCCTCAATTCCAAAGCCTCGCAGCCGCAGCGACGGGAGGGGGACGTTCCGGGCGCCTACACTAATATGTTCAATAGCATGAGAAGAAACAGAAGGCGAGGGAGGAAGTCCACTAATTTCTTCCACACTAGAAGAAGTATCCGCGGCTTCTTCTCTCCTCGCCTGAGCCAATAATCTTGAAGATTGGCGTTTGGGCAGTATAATCTTCTTAGGAGGAACAAATTCCTTAGGCCCCTTGCGAAATCTTTTTGCGATTTGCTTAACCCGTCCTGAGAAGGAAACAAAAGAAAGTTGTTCATCATCAATGTCAAAATTCTGAAAGGCATAAATCAAAAGCATAATGCATACCACCCTTGGCGGGGGATGGAAAAACTAGGGAGCTCGCCCGCTTGACAGTTCTTGCTATGAAAGCTTCAAATTCAACAAGCACTGGCAAGTTAACAGGAGGAACAGTTTCAGGGGCAGGTTCTTATTTTTTTTCGTACGCGCCTCTTTGGCAGCAACAACCGCCCTTCCTATAGCGTTGATCTAAGTAGGGGATGATGCAGGGGTTGGCATCTCAGAAGTCACAGGAGGAAAGAAAGAGGGCCTCTTTGCAAGAGCCACAGCTCTCCGATGTTGCTGAGTCAAATATTTGGCCGTAGGTACTACAAGGATATGCAAAAGAAAGAATCAATTGATATAAGTAGAAAAAAGTATAAGTCTCAAAGGAATCCAAGCATAAATGCATATACTTACAGCAATCGCCTTCATAACAGTTTGTTAAAGGCCAAAATTCATACATAGAAGATTTATCTCTAAGACGTCGGCTGCCGTCCGGAGAGCAAAGTGCCGCGGAGGAGATGGTGGTAGTAGTGGTGAGGGGTAGGAGGTTGATGGAGTGGAGGAAGAGGAGGAATGGGGAGAAGAAGGGAAGGAAAAGGGGAAGGGGATGTTGTAGGTTCGGAGGGGAGGGGGAGGAGAGAGAGAGAAATGGAGAGAATGAGAGAAAGGAAGGAGAGCTTCGGAGCGTCAATCGAAACTGCGCCAAATCGCGTCGTCCAAGACCGACCCCAATCAGACGACAAGATGGGGTCGTACACTGACAGATCTCTGAATGACGTCGACCATACAAGACGCCACTCAGATGATAAGACTGGAACCATACTCTCGCAGTCCAAAATCGGCCTACGTGGCATATTCTAAAAGCGTCCCCCTAACTTCATGCCATTCGAACCGCGTCGAGCATGCCCTAGCCCCACAAAGGCCTAAACTAAGTGGTCCGACACCAAAACCGACCCGATAACCGGATCCGAAACCTCAGTCCTTACATCAAACATCTAGTAGTACATATTATTCCAACTCATATGATGAGGATGACTGATCTCGTTAGTTACTTATGTGGCAACAAAATGATGAACCTATAGGTGCTCATTTGGAATGAGTTCACTGAATTGATTTGACATGAATCGCCGAACGGTAATTTATCTGACTGTTAACTGGCTTGATTCATCGTCACACTGACGTGGTTGATCCTTGGACTTGAGACACCAAAGACACCTTATCGGTGGACTTCTATGCTTTAACCTTGTCTTACAAATGGGATTTCTAATTGTCAAGGATCAGGTCCAGTGGAAGACCTTCGAAGGTGATTGTGCGTTCAATATAGGGTTGTTCGCTCTCAGATAACTGGAGAGAGAATGCTCTAGAATAGATCCACAGGAGTCTCTGGCCAGAGTAGACAGAATATCAGAAAATGTGTTTTCTGATATTGTATAGCAGAGTTTGGTTCAAGTGAGTTGGCTATCTAGGGTTTGATAGTTGACTATACCCTAGGTTAACTCGAGAGCATTGTGCGAACGAAGGATTATAGCCACGCGGTAACTGTGGACGGATAGGTTCCATGAGTGGGTTGCTGAACCCCATTACTTTCAGGGATCATACGGTGTTGCTTGGCACCAAACTTGATCAGCAGTCTGGTTGAATTTACATAAGATGTTAATTCGATTAAGTAATTAATTAAATATTCGATATTAATTAATTATAGTAAGTCAATAAAATGTTATTGGACTTAACTGGTTGAAAATCGGACTAGTTAATGGGTCTAGAGGGTCACACGCAAACAGATTCTCAGTCGATGGTATAAGTGGGATTTATATTAAGTCGAAGACTTTTGTGAAAAGTTGCGCCAACTTAATATATATAAGCGCTGTTGAGAAACCTGGCCAAGCTCCATGAGCTCTCAAGGCTAGCTGTCCCCTTCTCTCTCTCCTCCTCCTCTAGGCGCCCCTCTTGGTGCCCCAGGTGCTGTCCCGTCTCCACCGCGCACAATTTTCGAAAGTCGAGAATTCCCATCTGCGGATTTTTTGACGACGTTCCGGCGACAGATCTTCAGCGAATGCGCTGATCTGGACGAGGGAGCGAGGACGAACCACTGCGGATGATCATGTAGATACCGCTGGAAGTCGGACGCTTGTGCGGCTAGCGGCATCGCCTCGACGAAACCGAAACGGTCGTAGATTTGAATATGCACAAGGTGATGTGATCACAACCCGATTTTTTCGGTTTTATTTTTTGTTCCGAATCGGATCTGTGGGCATCGGGCAGGGATTATTTTGTTGTTTTTGTTGCATTCTTCGTGTCTCGCTAGGATCTCAACACCAAGGGCATGTTGGCCTAGGCGGTCAGAGCTTGGAGAGGTAGAGGGACAGCGAGAAGGGCTGCCAGTGGAGGAATTGGCTAGACATCGATCGGCAGAGAAGGAAGGTCCATGGGGAGGCTACGCTGAGAGCAGTTACTGTTCCTTCTTGCCATAGCTTTTTGTTGTTTTCCCATAGACGGCGCCATTATCGATCTGTGAATATTTGCGTGCCTCCCCGAGGTATTGTCCCCATAGTGGAGGTGGGGTTTTGTCCTTTTCCTTATAAAAGGGCTCTCGTTGAGAAGCAAAGTTATACTCTACTGATAAGTACACGCCTATTTTTGCAACATCCGATGTGAGACTAAAGTGGTTTGCCAATTTTATGCCCCTACACAGCCCCCTAATAAAAGTAGGCATGTGCGGAATCCTTTGAGCCGCTGGACGGATCAGGCCGGCTAGAGGTGCTCAGACAAGTTAATGACTTTTTATTCAATTTCCACAGACGACGCCAAAGAATGTTAGGTCAAAGATCCGTCCAATCTGAATCGAGTGGCTGCAACCCTCCAAATCAAAGAAATCACCCCATTACTCCTGCAAGATAGACACTAGGTCAGAGGAGACCCCGATTCCGATCCGGGGGAACCCCTCTGATGTCTAAATCAGAATACGCAGAAGTCGAGAGAGCAAAGGCATTGGTAGTATCGTATAGATCATAGAACATAACTCTTGAGAACTTACTTATCTTTATAAACATATTTATTAACATTTCATGCAGGACCCTCCTCCTTCAACTTCTGTTCTTTGCTTTTTTAATTTCTACTGGTGTAGACTCGATCGGTTCGTTTTTCTTCTTAATTTGGAGGACTTCTGTTCTTTGTATGCTTTGTCCATTAATTCAAACTTTATAATACTTTCATTCATTAGAAAAAATGATGATTGCGTAGAATTTTCAACCCAAGGACATTTTAGAAAAGAGAATAAAATCACAGATGTCCAACGAGAGAGTGAATAATTCATCCCACTAAGGACATGGAATTACATATTTCCAAATGATTGAAACAGTTGAATACTGCTTCTTATTCTTGCTATGGTTGTCAATGTCCGGCGAGGTGATTCTTTAACATGTACATCATCCTCACGCGATAGTGACGAGCAAGGGGCTGCTTACCACCGGGGACTGTGTGGTAGATATCCACTTGAGGTCTCCTTGGAAGCCGACTCCGGCCTGTATTGATGAGCTGGCCGCAAGGGAGAAGATCACGTCGAAGCTCTTCGTCTCACCCATGGCCTCGAAAAAGAGGGTGCTGGGTGAAACGCTCACCCTGATGCCGCTCTCATCCGTGGGGAAGGACAACTCGGCTGTGTAGCTCGTGGGCTGCGACCGGACGCTGGTGACCGTCCGGCTGATGACCTTCCTTCTTACTGCGTCGCTGATAGTCGTCGAGATCGAAGGGTAGTTCAACTGCTCCGGCTCTATCTTCCCGAACTCGTCGCACTTCACGTCCATGGCTGCCGTCCGGAGCACTTCCGAGTCCGTGTACCCGAGGCCGCAGAGATACTTGACGTAGTCCTCGAACTGGAGATCGAAGACGAGGCCCGGGTCCATGGCCCGGGGGGGGTTTACATGCCCGGCGCCCGTGGCGAACAAGTCCGCGGGTTCGTCCGTCTCGTCCGTGATGTCGCCGCCCTCCCTGTTGGTCGTGTCGGCCGTGGTCATGATCGCCGACCGCACCATGGCGGGCGTCCACTCATCCCCAGTCTCTCGAAGCTGGAACAGCTTAACGATTGCAGCTATTCCGGAGAGGTGAGGCGTCGCCATAGACGTCCCAGACATGAGGACGAAGCCGGAGGTAGTTCTGACGTTGGCCGCGAGGACGTTCACCCCCGGCCCGAGGATGTCCGGCTTCAGGATGCCGCCGTTGATAAGACTCGGCCCCCTCGAGGAGAAGTCTGGCACTGCAGGAGAAGAGGCCTCGCCCGTGACTGTGCCCACGGGGACGAACTCCACCCGTGGGGGGCAGGGTGGCCCTGGCGTGTTGACATACTGTATCAGTCGCAGCGAGTTGGCGTAGTTGACGGCCACGGTGGGGATGGCGAGGTCGGGGACGTCTGTGATGATAGAGCCCATCACGGGATAGTTCATGAGAACCATGGCGACGCCTCCCGCTTCCAGGACGACCTTGGCTTTGTCCTTTGCTTTGATGTGTCCCTTGTGGCACATGACCACCTTGCCGTTCACGTCGAAGCCATTCAGATTGGAGCAGACATCGGCATCCCGGTACCCGTTTACGCCGGGGTACACAAGCCCCGCGCGCAAACCGGGCTCCCCACTATACAGGGACTCACCGGGAATCTCATCCCCGTTACCGAGCCTCAGGTTTACGCGCAGGGCTCGGTCCATCGTGCTAGCCCCTACGGTCATGATCCAGGGTGCGTCGTTGCAGATGGTGCTCTCGCTCGGGCCATAGTTGCACGCCGCACAGCTGACCACGATCCCCTGCCGCACCGCCGCCAGCGCGCCGACCGCGATGGCGCTGCTGTAGAAAGGTGGCGGCGACTGTCCCTCGGGGGGCTTCCTGCCAAGGGACATGGAGATGACGTGGGCACCGTCGTTGATGGCTTGCTCTATAGACCACAATATTTGCCAGTCAGTGTCCCCCCCGTAGGCGGCTAGGTAGGCCCCCGGTGCCGCGCCGGCTGCTGTGCCCGCAGCGTAGCCCCGGATGCTGGCTCCAGCGACCTCAAGCCCGGCGATGGTGGCGGCAACGTGCGTCCCATGCCCAGTGTTGTCGTTGGGAGGCTGCACTTTCTGTCTCGCCTCGCTGAACTGGGCGGCGCCAAGAAGCTTGTCGTTGCAGGTCGCCCTGTTGTCGAAGTAACACCAGCCGTTCCATCGGTCCGGCGGATTGGGCATTTCGTTGCCCTGAAAGGAGTCGTGTTCGGGACTGATGCCGCTGTCGATGACCGCGATGATGGCGCCCTCGCCGCGGTTCGCGTCCCGCCACACGTCCGGCCGCAGGCCGAGGAAATCCGGGCTGTAGGTGGTCTGTGGGATGACCTTCTCGTCGGGTCGTGCGTAGACGAAATCCTCCTTGGCCTCCATGGCCCGGACTTCCTTGGCAGTGAGCCGCGCCGCGAACCCGCTCATAACCACCTTGTATGAGATGACCATGCGGGGCTCGCCAGAGTCGATGGTCGGCGACGGCAAGAAGGACTTGTGCCATTCCTCAACTTCTTCTGGGCTGGCAGAGAGCATATGCTCCGGCTTCCGGACGTGGACTATGTAGATGCGTGGGCTCTCTGCTTCAGGCTCGAGCATGTGGCCATCCCCAACTAGTGATAGTTGGGCGGAGTTCAGTGGAAGGAAAGCCAAAAACAAGGACAACAAGAAGATCTGTGGAAGCATATTGTTTTTGGTGGTACTCTCTTCCTTGAGGAATCGAAGCCCTGCAGCAATTATGTTGCTGCGTTATCCTTCTGTGAGCTTTTATAGGCGCCAATGTACTCGTCGTTCTCCTGCTCATATTGTTTCACGTTTTCTGTGTATAGAATGGTACTGATGCAATCATCACAGCATCATGATCACCAAATAATGATTGACGCCTATATACTTGGTGCATGTTAGTACATACTTTTGATGTGCACTAAATTTTTTTATTTTTTATTTT
The DNA here is from genome assembly GCA_030544215.1 of Zantedeschia hybrid cultivar. Lineage (NCBI taxonomy): Eukaryota > Viridiplantae > Streptophyta > Magnoliopsida > Alismatales > Araceae > Zantedeschia > Zantedeschia hybrid cultivar. Next base: position 2,378,531 of record JARZZO010000013.1, on the reverse strand, counting down.
TTTTAAAATTATATTATAAGATTGAAATCAAGTTGACGTACATATCGGTACAAAATATACCTTATTTCTACATCTAAAAATAGTTAAAATTGATCCGAAGATTAAAAACCTATTAAAATAATATTTTATTTTTAAATCATTTTTAGACGTCGAAATATGATATGCCTTACACGGACTTAGGTCAACTTGATTCATGCCTAAAAATATAAATTTTAAAAATAAAAAAATAAAAAAAAGTTAATACACAAAAAATATCTACTAACATCTAGTGTACATCAAGAATTACTGATATATTTTCATTAATTTTGAGCCGGTATGATTTGATGGCTGCCACTCCATCATGTCCACCAAATAGTACTCTTAGGAGGAATTTACTGACATATTTGAATTCAAATTCTTGCTTATAGTTGATGAAATTAACCTATCATGACTTATTAATTAGGATCAGGTAAGCCTGAAAGCGATATGTTATGGCGTTTAAATAAAATGTTTTCTATTTCTATGGATCTTATAATCTTCTAATATTCTATATTTGCCCTGCGATTCATATTTATTTTAAATTTATCACAAATTTTAAATATTTCTTAAAAATAGCAATAGTAAAATCATTATTCATAGAACATTCCTCTTATTTAAATATTTCTTAAAAATAGTAATAGTAAAATCAAATATTCGTAGAACTTTCCTCTTATGTACAATATTTATACTAGAATATATTAAAAATATTCCATGAATTTTCTTTTAATTTGACGGTTGCTAATCGAGAGGCCCTCGAGTGGGCCGGTTGAAAGATTGTGAGGGTTTAAAGTAAATATACAAATTATAAGAAGTAATACAGAATATTGTAAGACTATAAGGACCCGAAAATTCAAAAAAACCCTTAAATAAATTGCTTTCGACTATGAGCTAGAACCGTATGATAATCCTGCACAACGTTATATATGTATGGTTGTTTTAGTACTGAAAGAGGCATATGTTTCTTAATATTAATTTATTTTGTCTGCAATATCAATATCGATCCCGGTATTCCAAGCACGCGTTAATTAATTTATTAGTTATGTTGTATTATAAAGAGATAATTAATATTAAAACAAGTTAGGCACGTACCCCAGCACGCAATGGATGTAAAATTTCCAGCTAACGACGCCGTTCCTCCTATAATGTCGAAATCTACGTTCATAACTGAGTGCAAACAATGAAAGGATTATGGAATTTTTTGCACAAAAAATATGGTTTATCTAAATCCACATTTAAATGGACTTTTGATCATAGGAATGATAAAGGATATGAGCTCGTTTTTCGCATCATAATTGTTGATCGATTCTGATATAATTAAATTATGCCGTAGTCACAAGACATAATGGCATTTGACATAAGTTAATTATTTACGTTTCAATCACACAATTTAAATCACATCATAATATTCCATGAACCTGTGGCTAGTCTCTCATATCTATTCACTTGAAATATATTAGAGTGTTCAGTCATTTGTTCTTTTCTCAAGACCGAATTCTTACAGATCCTGGTAACAGACGTATAACCTACTGGGTAACAAGGTTAACATTGTGGGGAGAGGCTCTAACAAATAGCCATAGCAGTTGACAAAGGATGTAGCTAAAACTTTTGAGTTCGTATCTCTGTTATCACATTGTACTTTTACCTACCTCCATTAATATACTCGTCACAAGTCAACTTCTAATTTTAAATGTATTTAGGGTAATGTACCCACCAATTATGTAATTAAATTTGATGGTCGAGGAGGAACGAGGACAATCCACTCGTGTTGCTAGAAGACAGATTGGAGATTTGATCTCTAGTCCATGTGCTTGCTATTGTTTAATATATAAATGTTATATTAATTAAGTGGTGACAAACTGTATGGCTAGAAGACAGATTGGAGATTTGATCTCTAGTTGTTATGCTGTCCATCACCACAATATCACATGTATGATGATGTGTGAATGTTTTTACTTTGATTTAGAACCAAATGTAAGCTTAATAGATATGGTAAATATCCAATTATATCCAATATAATTAGGATAATACCAAGGTAAGAATAAATGAAGTCTCTCCTCTGTAAAAAAATTAAGTAGAAATGAGAGAAATTAAGAATGTACCGTGTTGTCCTCTATCGTTATAGTTTTAGATAGAAGTCAGATCGAATAAGTTTGTTGCATTACCAAAAAATTTGTCAGACTGTGAGGATAAGCTAAAATTATGACATAATGATGTCTTAAACGTGATAGAAGATGATGTACCTTTGCAGTGTTACTACAAGACTACATACATGAGTCTGCGAGATTCTGTTCCCTACTAGGAGACCATCAGTGTCTCCCATTCTATATATTAAAGGATTATATTATTCAATGTAAATTGGTAGGAGTTAATCATGGTAAGAGACCTTAACTTAATACATTTTAGGAGCATCTACTTATTAACTTTACGTTTACTTTGTAGACAAAAATTTCTTCGAATACTCTCCTCCATGGCTTACTAGATGCCAATAAATTAACTAACTCGAACTATCCATATTAGCTCAAGAATCTAAAGATTATCCTTAGATCTTAGCAGATTACCTATATTCTTAAGGATCAAGTACTGATCATGAACCACATGATGATGCACCTGAAGGGGAAATAATCCAGTATGAGAAGAAAAAAAGAGGATTCTACCTTTGCAAATAAGGCTGAAGAAGAAGTAAAGAAAAAGCTTGTTGAAGCTTTAGGTATTTGCATGATCAACCTTTCACTTGTCTATTAGAGATTCAACATAATAGATATCTTCTCATTTTTATAATCATATGCAACTATTTACAATAGTAGGAGGAAGTTGAGCAAGGGTGAGGTGAACTTGAGGCTTAGAAATGACGTAAAAGTTGCAGAACTTGCTCTGAGGATAGTAAAGCTCAAGCTACTGTCTGTAAATAGGATCGATTTAGTTTGTTGCTATTTTGTTTCTAATATCATAAATAACATTATTTCTATTTTATGTTTGGATAGGATTGGATATGAATTAATCTTTCAGAGTAATTGTTGTTTCATTTATTTTAGAAATAAAGATATTATTTTAAGGCATTGAGTTAATTGAATGTTTCTTATGATGCTCTGCACCTTGATAATTCTTCTATGTAGAGAAAGAATGAGATGAAATAGAGCCTACTTAATAGCATTGTATGCTTGGACACATTGGTAAGAATATAAATTTCAAAAGTTACATAAAAATAGATATTTGGATCCATTTGATTATGAATCCTATGCAACTTGCAAATCTTATTTGATGGATAAATTGGCCAAAGCTCTATTTAATAAAAATGGAAAAGGGGAAAGGACATTTTGAAACTCATACAGGTTGAACTATTTATGTCCCTATTATTCAATGCATATGTTTTGGTGATAACACACAATAAAAAATAAAGCAATTAGACTATATTGGGTTGAGTTAGATTTGTGAATTAATAGATTATTATTTAACAGACTCATTATCTTTAAAACATCAAGTTCTAGGACTTAGTCGATTCCAGGAAGTCCATCAAGAATCACTGAAACTTTGACTAAGTCTCCATCGCTAATTGATTACAGCGAGAAAGTCAGTTGCTATTAAAGACATCTAATCGATTCGCGCATCGACCAAGTCATGTCACTAGTCGATATCGCTATCCATTAAGTCTACAATTAAAGCCTATTCGATCTGTTAGCAGTATGCATTAGATCAACTTCTGTTATTGATTAAGTCTATCAATTAATTCTTGTGCTATTTCGACTAAGGCACTCTGTTTAATCGATTTTGGTCACATTAAGTCACAATTATCGATTGATTAACTAGTCATCGATTAATAAAAGGACTTAAGTAGTTAAGCTCAACACATACATTTCAATTATCTCTTATTTTAACCAATTTATTCAATTTTGGTATGGAGCATTGTGCGCATTGATTATTTGTTTTAGTTTTTTCAACTAAGCATCAATTAAAAATGTCTGTTGAATTGACTAATTGACTATCTCTTCTAATTTACTCAATTCCTTGATCAACCTCTTTCAACTTAATCGATCTTTTGAAGACTAATAGTCGATCTTGAAGCCCGACACTACATATCTTCTTCGCGCCAACCTACAGATCTTGCCTGCCATTTTTATGATATGTGTTTGCAGATTCTTTATGACTCACCTATGAACCTTCTTATTTTAGTAATTCCACAGAATTAGGTGAAGATTGTGCAACAAGTTGGTGTATAAAAAACTCCATGTTCTTTGTGTGATTGTTCATTATTCCTTCCACCTTCTTATTTATTTTCATACGCCGCACTTATTTTCCTTAGTTGCTTTTAGTTAAATTTTTATTAACCCATTCACCCCCCTCTAAGTTATCCATAGTCTTAAGCAACAATTAAAAAAAAACAGCTTGGTCTCTCGTTGTATAGATCTAATGATCTGTAAGATAAGATGGCTATAGTTAATGGTTATAATGAAGGCTAGTCTATCAACCACCCACTATTGTTCAAAGGAGATGATTACCCCTATTGGAGATTCCAAATGTAATTTTCTCCTAATGGGCCTTGACTTTGATCTGTGGAGTGTTTTTTAAGGATGATGATTACATTGCCACCAGACCCATAAAGTAATGGAATGATATTAACAAGCATCTTATCTCTTTGAACAACAGGAGCAAGTGTGTGTTTGGTCGTGCACTGTCAAAGGAGTTCAACGGCATGTCTACATGCAAAACTACCAAAAAAATGTGGAGGAAGTTGTAGCTCACATATGAAAGCATAGAGAACGTAAAGGAGACTAGGATTGACATCCTAGTCTATCAATATAAGAAATTTAAATGGAACGTGCCTAGATGATCACCCAAATGTATAGTAGATTCATAGATATAACCAACAGATTAATCGCCTCCACAAGGTGTACAAAATTGGTGACATTATAAGGAAGATACTTAGATCTCTCCCTAGCTAGTGGACACCAAAGGTGACTACCATTGAAGAAGGTAATTCACTGATGGACTATGAGATCAATATGGAGAGATTGCGAGATTGTTTCAAGATGAAAGAGTACTAACAATTTCTTGAAGGTCAGCACCTAGCTTGGGAGAAGAACCCTATGATGAAGATAGTGAGGTACTACTGTCAAGGATGCTACAGAGGATTCTTAAGGAGAAGAAGCAATGTACCTCTAACTAGAGGTACTATAAGAAGAAAACCAGTAATAAGAAGAAGTAAGAGCTGACTTGCTACGATTTCAAGTGGTCAGATCATTATAGGTGCTGGAAATGACCCCTCACTCAACCTTAAGTGAAGACCGATCCTCAGGGGCTGCAAACCCTAAAGTGGAAGCAATGAAAAAATGATAAACAAAAAAAAAAGTACAATAAAATGCTTAAGACCGAGTAATGGAATCAATGAATTAAAAACAAGGAGTTATGCAAAGACAAGGTGTAATCACCAGATATTTTACCTCTACTTGGAGGAGCTAAATTGATCACTGTCCTCCTTTCCTACAAGAGAGCTTGGAGTCTACACTCCCTCCTCCTCGACCGGCCAAGAAGACAGGGCTTCATGCCTTTGTTTCCTAGAAAATTGTCATAAAAGGACGCCATTAGACTATGGCCAAAGGTAGAATTTGCTCTTTTAATAAAAAAGATGTCCAATTAGAGGTGTGCTTACTAGTTGTGTGGGTGAAAAGGATGAATGACCAAGTTTTATGGTCGTCTACCCTCCCATTTTTGGTGTTCTTGCATTAACCAAACCCCTTTAAAATTGGATCTAGAGTGTCTAAGTAGGGATCTAAGTGTGTGCAAGGTGACTTAAACAAGTGAACCTATTCAAACATGTATGTATATGCTAAAATGGAAAAAAATGGAGATAAGATAAAGGAATGAGAGGAGGTTAAGGTTCCCCTTTGAGGTCAGAGGGAGCTACGTGGATACTAGGTTGATGAAGTGCTTCGTCCCTACTAAAGCAACGTAGACACCATGTTCTTCCTTCTCCATGCCTAGCACTCAAAATTCCTAAGCTCACTAGAGAGCATTGGTATGAGTGAAGGATTATAGTCATGTGGTAACTTATGACGAAATGGTTCTTTGAGCGGGCTGCTAAACTCCATTGCCTTCTAGGATCATGCGATGTTGCTTGGCACATAACTGATGGATATAGGTGTCCTCTAAGTTAATCATAAGACACTTATTTCAATCTAGTTCATTAATAAATGACATTTATTTTATTATGTAGATTGACGTATTTATAATCACGCATAATGAAGTCCTTGAATGTATGAATATTCATCGGATTATGATGAGATCATAATAATGAGACTGATGACTTATAAACACATGTTCTTAATTATTTCTAGTCGTAGGATGTTTGAAAAGGACATCAAACATTCGGAAAGACTAGTACAGGTTATTCCAGCTCATACGATAAGGGTGATTGATCTCGTTAGTCACTTGTGTGGAGAGACAATGGTGAACCTATAGGTGTTCATTAGGGAATGAGTTCACTGAACTGATCTGACATGAATCGCCGAATGCTAATTTACCTGACTGTCAACCGGCTTGATTTATCGTTACAGTGGTGTGGTTGGTCCTTGCACTTGAGACACCAAAGACATCTTATCCATGGACTTCTGGGCTTTGACCTTGGCTTACGAATCCCTTTCCACGGGATTTCTAATAGTCAAGGATCGGATCCAGTGGAAGACCTTCGGAGGTGATTGTGTGTTCAATATAGAATCGTTCGCTCTCAAGTAACTGAAGAGAGAATGCTCCAGAATAGATCTGCAGAAGTTTCTGGCTAGAGCACACACAATATCAGGAAAGCTATTTTCAGATATTATATAGCGAAGTCTAATTCAAATGAGTTTGACCATCTAGGGTTTGATAATTGACCATACCCTACGTTAACTCGAGAGCATTGTACGAACGAAGGATTATAGCCACACGGTAACTGTGGACAGACAAGTTCCATGAGTGGGTTACTGAACCCCATTACCTTCCGGGATCATGCGGTGTTGCTTGGCACCCAACTGGATCGGAAGTCTGGTTGAATTTACATGAGATGTTAATTTGATTAAGTAATTAATTAAATATCAGATATTAATTAATTACAGTAAGTATATAAAATGTTATTGGACTTAACGGGCTAAAAACAAGACTGGTTAATGGGCCTAGAGAGTCCCACACAAAATGATTCTCAGTCGGTGGTACATAAGTGGGATTTATATTAACTCGGAGACTTTTATGAAAAGTCACGCTGACTTAATATATATACACGCTGTTAAGAAACCCTGGGCCAAGCTCCAGGAGCTCTCAAGGTTGGCCGTCCCCCTCTCTCTCTCCTCCTCCGCTGGGCATCCTTCTCGGTGAGCCAGGTGCTGCTCCATCTTCTCCGTGCGCAATTCCCGAAGGTCGGGAATTCCCGTCTACGGGTTTTCGGACGACGTTACGGCGACGGATCTTCAGCAAACGCGCTGATCTGGACAAGGGAGCGAGAACGAACCATCGCGGAAGATCACGTGTATACTGTGAGTGCTTAAAATGAGTGTGTGATTACCATGAAAAACTATGTTGTTTAAGTGTAAAATAAACCTATTAAAAAGAAACTAAGTGATGTGATCGCCAGAAACTTTTGACTAAAAAGTTCCAAAAGAAGATTTGATCGCCTACCTGTTTGGACATGGGAGATATTGAGCTCTTGGTTCCCCTCCTTCAGCCGGCTGAAGAAAGAGAGCCCTTTCTTGTCTTTATTCTTGCTTCGACTCCTGTTGAGTTTTGAGGATCGTCCAAATTCCTTGTCGTTTGCTGCTGATTTCCTTCTCTTTGATTCTCCTTTGTACCTTGCAAGAAATAGAAAAGAAATAAAAGACGATGATGAGAACTTAGGAAGAAATAGTATCCATTCCAGAAGGGATTTTAAACATGCAACTAAACAGGAAAACTCACTTGTTAGGATGGTCTTTTAAACCTCTTTATCAAATAGGTTTTGAAAATGATGCTAGTGTTGTGTGTTGTATGGAGTGATGTGATGAAATGGTAAGACTAATGAGATGAAAAATATGAAAAAGAGTGCAGAAATTGAATTGAAGGTTAATGATGGATGGCCCCTAGAAGCCTTGGTCTTGGATAGATGAAGGATAGATGAAGAATGGACGCCGACTTTTGGAAGCAGCAACACTTCAGCGTTTGGACGTCGTTGCTTCGATTTTTACTCAATTATCACTCTGATATCACTTCAATCACTAACTCCGTCACCCATTCAAGAGGCAAGGTATTTATAGACTTCTTTGCGTCTGCGGATTTACATGGAGAAATTTTGAGATTTATCCATCTTAACCAACAGATAAATACAGATTAATTCATTTTTATCTGTAATTATCTAAAACGCGTCGCCCATTAAAGACGCCTTTCAGACTTATTAGGATAAATATAAGTATCCGGGAAAAACTTATCTTTATCTGTAATTAGATAAAATGCGTCGCCACTTGTTGACGCCTTTTACACTAATTAAGATAAGGATAAACATCCGGAAGAGAGGCAGAAACAACTTAGGAGACCTAAATTGTGTCGTGCCTAGCAGACGTTCTTTAGTTAATTAATCAATTAATTCAAATTCAAATTTTAAACATCAAAATAAGAATAAACTCTAAACGGCGTCTACACAAGTCGACGTCTTTTAGACTCCTTTATATTTTAATTGAAATTTGAGCTAAAATAAATTTAATTAATTAAATTAAATTATATCTGTCTGACCCGACATAATTTAGATAATTAAAAAGATCAATAAGAATTAACCAATGATTAAATATCAGACTATTCTGAGGCATTATTATATGATATGAAATTTACTCGAAATGATGTCAAAAATAGCGTGTCTACAGCTACCTCACCTTGGCATCGTCTTTGCAAGGGAGTGAAATGAAATGGAATATACTGAAAAGGTGATGCCAAGGTGTGATGAGACACGCTCTCAACACCACATGATTTGAATTTTTCTCAAAATCATCAATGAAGATAGCTCAAGGAAATCAATGGAATCAATCCTGTCTGGATGAGGTAGACAAGAAAATAAAATAAGGTCGATCAACCTCCACGGAGTGGGAAGTACCCCAGGTCGTAGACACTGTAGGTTTCATCATGGGGAGCATTTGCCAGCCAATGGGAACGTGCTGCAGCCATGATGGATCTTAAAAGAAAACAAGAAATATTGGATAAAGAATCCAAGAAAGGATAGAATTCCGATGATGTTTTCAAGCGAACCTCAAAGATAATCAAGATACTCAATTCAGAATGGAATATTTCATATCATGTTGGAATTATTTGATTTAATGGTCTGAAACTTAATCAGTAATTAATTCTTATCACAGTGATTTCAAAGTCATATATGATGCATGCTGGGCTAAAAGAAAAATATAAAGTCAAATAAAATATAAATTAATCAAAGATAATATTGTCAAATTGTCATTAATGAGTCAAGATACCAATTCTTGTAATTCAGTGCTAAGCCGAAACTCGTTTATTCACGCACTGTTTCACAAAAGTGGAACTATCATGCCCACTAATTAACAATCCAACGGCCTATCCATGCGATTAAGAATTCTCTGGAATTATCACTGCTTTTGTTGTAGGGAAACTCAAATTCCAGTTTCATCAAAACCACAAGGTCCTTGACATGCTCTAATAAATACTTAACATATAGTAATGCAAATGATTTACATGAAATAGTACAAGGGTAGAAATAACCGTCTTTTTAGCCACGGTCGAGACTTCATAAATTCCCACAGTGGGATCTTCTTGATATTTTCAGCTTCATTTGGGTTTTCCTTAATTTCCTGCACTCAAAATTCATCAGTAACTTCAAACAAGTGCTTAATTAAGCATTAAAATATGAAATTTCACGCAAATAACAGAAAGCTTGAATCGCGTCGTGTCGCGCCAATGCCCTTTAACCTTCTAAAATGCGTCGCTTGTCCACGACGCCTTTTCAGTCGCAGAAACAAATTTCTAGTTGTTCTCTACTCGGATTCTAACTCTTCCAATGCTCATCCATTTTCCAATCCGGAAAAGTCTCCCTAGGATCGCAATTCCTTCTTTACAAATATCATTAACTTGTTTCCAAGCAATCCTACCACAATCTAGAGATCCAAGGTTGAGTTTTTTCTTCAAGATTCAAGGCTTTTTCAAGGTTTTCAAGCTTCAAGAAGGAAAAAATCTGGGAAAGAGGATGAGTTCTTCAAACAAGAGGATGAAGAGGTCGTTAGAGAAGATCTCCGACATGGAGAATCACCTTATTGGAAGGGATCCCAATCTCCAAGTAAGTTGAATTAACTTTCCTTCAATTCTTCTTCTTTAAACTCCTCCATGCTCTTCATGTTCTTCAAGTTTTCCATATTGTTCAATTGATCCTATTTTCCTCTATTTTTCGGACATATCCCATGTTTCCCGGCCTAAGGAGATTCACTTCTCTCCCTTGGATTCGCAAACTTATCAAAAGTCTTAAACTTTCCATGCAAGCCTTCATCTCGAAGTGGAACCTTCAAGGACTAGTGGTGCATGCCAAGCACTACAAAAGCTCGAACGTGGATTGGGCGGCTATGGGTGCCTTGATCGAGCAGTGGCATCCTCAAACCCATATGTTTCTCTTCCCTCAATTCGAGTGCACTATTCTTTTAGAGGAGGCGGAGCTCCTACTGGGTCTCCCAAAGACCAAGGACAAGATGGCTTTGATGAGAGAGCGGATCACCGGTCAACAACTGTTGACGTCAATCATAAAGGATCCCTTAGAAGCTAAAGGGTGCCTTACCAATAAAGGGATCAACCTTGCGAAGCTCGCTGAATGGACTTTGTATGAGATCGATGATCTAAGGGAGGACGAAGCTGAAGACGTGACGAAAGCCTTCGTCACATGCCTTGCAGGTGCTTTGTTCTTTCCCGTGCAAGACAACATTCTAGAAGATCATCAGGTCAGTGCTATCTGCGCGATCTTCGAAGGTAAATCCATTAGTACTGCGATCTTGGCTTACCTTTACAGCGGGCTTTCTGCGGCGTCCACGGGTCGACCTCCTTATGGGTGCATGTTATTTTTCGCCTTGTGGGTCGAACTACACTTCAAGTTTGAGTACTGCACGAGGATGTTGCCAAGACCGTCTCAAATTTACATGAACAGTCCGATCCACTGCATCGCCAACATCGTGAAGTTCAACGAGCGCATGGTCAACAAGGTACCAAAGCTCAAGACCCGAGCCGACTGGAGGGAGTTCCTGAGATGCATGTCGTCCAACATGTTTGACTCTTCTCCACTCGCCCTTATTGGAAAGCCCATCAGAGTACGTCGTACGGCGGGAGCAGAACTTAAGTTGATTGGGACTACTGAGCTTGTGCTGTATAATCCCCATCGGTGCCTTACTCAGCTCAGCTTGAATCGTTATGAATTCCCCGAGTTCTCTCTAACATCTCCGATCAAGAGGCGGGCCTTGGAATCCGATGAAGACTATGAAGCCACAGAACTTATTACTACTTTGTGGAACCTCGGCTTCAGTTATCGTGTAAAATCCTCTAAAGATAGAGATAGAAGAGTGAAATTTCAATATTATCAAGCACTTCATGAAATTCTTCCTTAAGTGTTCTCTTTTCTTTTCTTTTTCTTTTTGATGTAATAAAATATTTCATTGAATAAAGAATCATTTTTCATGCCTTGGAATCTTTCCTCAACTTCCTGTGATGTGTTCATGATTTTTTCCTTAGCAAAAACTGGATTTTTCCTTAAAATTTGACAGTTCGGGTTTGTTAAATGTAAAACGCGTCCACTCAGAAAGACGCCTTTAAAAGATAATTCATTTTTCAAAGTCTGCCATTAATCCTCAAAATCCCGATTTAACCTTAAATTGCGTCTTTCAAAGAAGACGCCTTTCAACTCTCTCTCTTATTTTTTCTAGAATTCTGCCATCAATTCTGTGATTAATCCTCTGAAACGAGTCTGCAAAAGTATACGCCTTTAATAATAATGCCTTGTACGGTTCTGACTAGAATTGGCGGTAACCTGAAACGCGTCGCCGGAGGTAGACGTCTTTCACTTAATTTCAAACAGCTGGTGTTACCGCCTCAGTTTATGCGCCCTAAAACGCGTTGTTTCGTCACGACGTCTTTTAACTTATCCAAACAAAAACCGCGCAGCCTCCCCTTTCTTCCTCACTTTCTCTTTTACTCTCTCTCTCCTCGAGCTCCGGCGATTTCTTGCCTCTTCCTCTCAAAACCCTCTCTTTTGACCCCCATGGAATGCGGCGAAGGCTCCCGCAAGACCAAGGCCCTAGCCAAGAGGCGGCGGACGGCGGTTCGTGAGGAATAAGCCCCCGAAGAGGTGCCGGCCGCACTCGCCGAGGCGACGGCATTCTTGGAGGAGGAGGAGGCTCCTCTGGCGCCATTAGCCGTGGAAGAGGAAGGGGAGGGCGACCTCCATATGGTGAGTCTCTATGGTTTGAACGGAGTGAGCAAAGGAGGGAAGAAAGGGGTTCTTCAAGAACCCGGAATTCAGCCTTGAAAGGCGTCTAGACCAGGTGACGCCGTTCAAACGGCGTCGCCCTGGTTTGACGCCATTCAGGGCAAAATTCTCAATTTTAATTAGGCAGAAAATAATTCCAAAGCACGTCAGGACATGTGGACGCCTTTCAATAGACGTCCATGTGGCTCGACGCCTTTCAATCCAGAAATATTTTACTAATGAAATTCCTTGTTTTTAATTGCAGGGAACTATGAGGGCGAGGATTTCCTGGGACTTAGTAATAGGTGCCTATAGGGGACTCCCGGACTTCCAGAAGGCGCGCCTGTGCCGGATGGGGTTCGGCGAAGTCTTAGATATCGAGCCATTTTGGCTCGATCTAATCCTCCTGCAAGCACTGCGAGAGAGGTGGCATGCGGAAAGTCGGGCTTTCCTAATGCCGTGGGGACATATGGTCCCCACCCTAGAGGATGTGGTCAGGATCACTGGCCTTACGGTAGAGGGCCGACCGGTAAGTGCAGTGACTTACCCCAACTACCAGGGATTGGCAGAGGCACTATTAGGTATAGAGGTGTCCAGCCTAGGCAGGGAGTCTAGGATGGTCCCTAGGATAGAGGTGGAGGCTGCCCTAGGATTAGATGAGCCTCAGCGGCGATCTGATGAGTCCCGAGCAGAATTTAAGGATAGATTAGCTGAGTCGTCCTCCCTTGTATATTGTGGCGACCCTAGTCAGGAGGAGGAGGTAGATAGGCAGCTTAGGGTCTTTCTAGTTTTCTTCTTCGGTCGGTTGCTCTTCGGTACGAAGGGCGACCATATCCACTGTAGACTTCTGTATTTGTTAGATGATTTAGACAGTCTAGGGGAGTATGCCTGGGGTGCGGCCCTTCTGGCCCACCTCTTTGCTGATCTTTCTGCGGTCACGCCGGACCGTAAGACGACTGTCAGTGGCTTTTCGCCATTTCTCTAGGTATTAAGTTATTTTATTATTTGTTCATGCAATGCAGTGTAATATGATGCTTTACTAACCTATATGTCCTTGTATGCAGGTATGGAGCTATCATTATTTTCCGCTCGGCAGAGCGAGGATCGTGCGACCGGGCGCTGTCCCATTGGCCTGCCGTTGGCAGCCGATAGTGGACATAGCGCCACAGCACCACCAGCTGACGGCCCTCCGCCGTTAGTTCCTTGATTACTCGGAGCTCCTGGTGAGTTCTTAACTTGTTTAATTGCAATCTTTCATTCAGTAAATGCAAATTATTTATATGAATGCACCTAACCTGTATGCAGGTGATCTGGTGCCCATATTTGGGCATGGGCGAGGAGGGTCAGCCGTGGGTGACGGCTGGCCGGAGAAGGTTCGGGAGGCAAATGTGGCTGCATTGCCTCAACGAGATCGAGCCGCTCCGCCTCTGCCTCGTAATGAGGACCCTAGGCCTCCACCAAGAGTGGGTCGATGAGGAGGTCCCGGAGGGTGTCGGACGGAGTATGAGGGGCAAGCAAGCCCTCACTGATTGGCGAGCAAAGTTCCTGGAACAATATGAAGACTGGCATCACCGAGGTGTCCGTGTTGAGTCACGAGCGGAGAGTAGCGCTGCCTACCTCCAGCATTATCGGACACATTACGCCGATCAGCTGCGACTCCTCCGATCGCTCGATGTAAGTATGCTTTTATGCGTCTTTCATTTTATTATTATCTTGATTTATATTTGTGAATGAATGTGTGTATGTGTGATATGCAGGATGCGCGCGATGCGGTCTGGGCCTGCCTACATGACGCGGAGGCCCAGCTGGAGCAGGTCTAGAAGGAGCTCTTTGACCTGGTATGTATGCATAAATATGAATGGATGTTTTAATTACTTAGTTGTTTTCACGATCAACCACTGACAGTTTGTCTTTTGATGCAGCGAGCCATCTACACATGGAGCATCATCATCCTCCTCTTCTGCCGCTCATGAGGCTGCTCTGGCTGACCTCCAGAGCCAGCTTGCGTCCGCTATCCACCGAGCTTCCCTTGCAGAGGAGGATCGCGCCGCTCGAGTAAGTTTGGTTACTTCCTTTGATTTCTGAATCTGATGTTGATTGCTTGACTGCCTTGGACTAACAATGGTCTCCCCTGCAGGTTGTTGAGCTTCATGAAGCCCTTCAGAGGGTTGAAGTGGATGCAGCTCGTGTTCGCGAACTCGAGGAGCAGGTGGCTCGCCTCTCCACCGGGGATCTTCCTCGTGAGTTCTCACGCCTCCAGTCCCGACTGGAGTTCATTACTGAGGAGCGAGAGCGGGAGAGGAAGGAGCGGCAGAAGGTGGATGCTGAGATGACTGCTCTCTGGGTCCAACTTGGCGTTGCAGAGCACGAGCGACGCAGCGTGGAGGAGCGTTACCGACGTGCCTGTCAGCGAGCGCAGGAAAGGGGGCACGGGAGTGCATTCACCGCGAGCGTTGCCATATCATCAGGCCAAGCTGGTCCGAGTCTGATGGGACCACCACCTCCTAGAGCTCCACCGCCGGACGCACCTGACAAGGCTCAGAGTCAGTTTGACGAGGGGGCGGGAGAGAGCCAGCCTTGAGGGCTATATGTACTTTTCTTTTCTTTTGTGTATCATGCACAAACATCTTTTGATGATATATATACATGAAACTTTTGGCCTCCAACCTTGTGTCTCATGTGTTTGCCTTGTGTCATGCACATCACTTAACAAACAAGTCAAGTATCTATTTAGGCTTAGCCCCTTGCCTGACCGAGTGAACGGTCGATCAAAAAAAATTTCTTAGTGGAAGGGTCAAGGGGCATAGCCTTTATTAACAAAGGTAATATGAATAATCAAACTGTAAGCAAAATGCAACATGCAAGCAGACAAATGCTCACTGAAAACAAAAAGAATGAAGCATACCAAGTGCAATAAGTAAATGCTAATTGAAATACTTTTGTTGTTTTAAAATATGTACTTTTTTGGAATAAGTATATTTTTGGCTTTTGAAACAAGTGTTTTTTTTGGCTTTTGAAATATGTACCTTTTTTGGATTTTGACATATGTATATTTTTTGGATTTTGACATATGTATTTTTTTGGATTTTTGAAATATGGTGTAAACTAAAGACCAGCATGGTACTCAGATCAAAAGATCATATTCATTTATGAACTTAATTCCCAAATTGTTCTTTAATAATTTAACTTAAACCCATTGTGTTTGAATTTGTGTTTCCATTCGTGATCCCATTTGATGATTTGTCTCTTAGTCAATCTCGGTCGTTCCTCAAGTTTGGAGTACGCCTCTTTAGAAAGAAAGGAAGAATTAGTTTAGAAAGCCCATGAGAAGGTTCCGGAGACCTAAAAAGATGTTCCTTTCTTACCCTAATATCTGTTGGGGTTCGGTCATTTTCTTTCCGGAGTATTTATCGACCTTGCGTTCCCTTTTGTTTCATTTTATGGCCTTGATGTAACGTTTGTAGTGTAATGGCCTTTTGATTTGATGTTTGGCTTTTGCCTTTTGCTTTGCTTTTTTTTTCTTTTCTTTGGGACGGATCGCCCCCTTTTTTTTTATGACGGCCTCCTACTAAGATGGCGGGTATTCTTAGTAGTCTATTCTAAGCCTCGTTCCGACATCATGGGCCGAGTGTAAAAAACAGAATTTTGCTTTAAAACGAATGATTTGTACCTTACACTTTCAGTCGAGCTTTCGGTATTCCTTAGGACTTGGCATCTCTTGTTACTCACGAATCAAACGTGTCAGTGTGTGTAGTAATGTGTTTGGAATTAAATTATCCAGACTGATAAGAAAATTTGAGTTTATAAATTTTCTGATTCCACTGGTCTTTGTACCATGCTGATTGACTCTTTAACCTAAGGGTAGTATTTCTTAAGATACAAACCGTTCCAAGGGTGAGTTAGCTCTTCTCCATCTGCATTGACAAGACGGTAAGCGTTACCAGGAAAAGCATGTGATATGACATAAGGTCCTTCCAAGTTGGGTTGGAGCTTAGAACGTGGACCACCAGGTTTTACAAAAATTCTCTTAACGACCATTTCACCAACTTTGAACTTACGTTCAATGACTTTCTTTTGATAAAAATGTGCTAGTCTATTTTGATAAACTCTTGCATGATTAGCAGCTGACCATCTTCTCTCGTCTAAGAGTTCCAATTGAGCAAGGAGTACTGAACGGTGTTCATCAATGGAAAATTCCTTGTTCAATTGTACTCTTAATGACGGTATAAGGATCTTGTATGGAACTACCGCGTCCATTCCAAATATTAAGGAATAAGGAGTTTGCCCAGTGGGCGTGCGGATTGAAGTTCGGTAGGCCTATAGAGCCTCAACCAGTTTTTCTGGCAAGTCTGTGAACTTGTTAGATTTGAACGTCTTTTTGATGATTTTTATCAAAGTCTTGTTAGTTGCCTCTACTTGGCCATTGCCTTGCGGATAATAAGGAGATGAATGATGCAATGCAATTTTGTACCTGTTACAGAGGTCCTTCAATTCTTGTGACACGAACTGTGGTCCATTGTCGGTGACGATGGTGCTTGGAATTCCAAATCTGGTGATGATGTTCCTCATGATGAACTTGCAGACGGTTGATGCTTTGACTTCCGTGTACGCTTCGGCTTCTGCCCACTTCCGTTGTCGTGAGGATGAAAGATTTTTGCTTGATGCTGGAATCGGAATTGCCAAAGGGTCCAATGTTATCGAAAGCCCACATGGAGAAAGGCCATGGGGAAGAAACAGGATGGAGTGAAGATGCAGGAGAATGAATTTCGTCGACGTGAAGTTGACACTTGGCACACCTACAGACATATCCTACACAATCTTCTTCCATGGTCGGCCAATAAAATCCTTGTCTAAGGATCTTCTTTGCTAGCATTTGTCCATTAACATGGCCACCACAAACTCCAGCGTGAGCTCCTTCCATAACCTTCCAAAGCTCATGTTCGTCTAGACATCTCAGAAGAACTCCATCAAAACCTCTTTTGTATAGTGTTCCCCCAACTAGGGTGTATCGTTGAGCAACTCTCCTAATAGCCCTTTTCTCCTCAGCTGTGGCTTCTTCAGTATACGATTGATCTTCACAATATTTGGCGATTTCATAGTACCAAGGCTTCTGTTCATCATCCATCTCTTCTAACAGCTCTGTCAGCATGATTTCTCTCTTTTTCACGATATCTCCATCTCTGACTTTCTTCAACAGCTTCTCCTTAGTTCTAAGAAATGAAGGGTCTTTCACAGCGGGTGAAAGACGCCTATGAACTATGATTGATTCGGATTGCCTGCTGATTGGAAAATCGAGAGAAGATGCAAGTGAAGCTAGAGCGTCAGCTAAGATGTTCTGATTCCTAGGGACATGGACGAAGATCAATTTGGTGAAAAGTTTTGAATAAGCAGAAGTAAGTTCTTGATAAGGCTTGAGTTTGGGATCAATGGTTCGATACTTGGTTAAGACTTGGCGAAGAATCAATTAGCTATCACCCACAATCCTGAGTTTGGTAACACCATGGGAATGAGCAGCCTCGAGGCCAGCAAGGAGCGCCTCGTATTCAGCTATATTGTTGGTGACTGGAAAGTCAAGCTGAAAGGCTTGTGGAATGGTGATACCTTCGGATGATAACAGAACAATGCCAATACCCTTTCCATGGGAATTCAGTGCTTCGTCAAAATGGAGAGTCCACATATCATCTCTGATTTGGTCTATGGACATCAGTTCCTCATCCGGAAACTCTGACTGGACTGGATCAAAATGAGGAAGGGGGTGATGAGCGAGGTGTTCTGCTATGGCATAGCCTTTGATCGCTTTCTGCTGAATGTAAGTGATATCGAATTGAGATAGAAAGCTTTGCCATCGCGCTAACCTATCAGTAAGGACTGATTTCTCCAGAAGAAACTTGATTGGATTCATTCTAGCGATGAGATGGACTTCATGGGCTAGAAAATAATGCTTCAATTTCTGAACAACCCAAACCAATGCTGCACATGTTTTCTCCATCACTGTATGTCTCTGTTCAGCGGGGTTGAGAAGTTTAGAGAGATAGTAGGCTGCCCTCTCCTTTCCTTCTTCATCCTCTTGTGCTAGGACAGCCCCCACAGCATCATCCAGGACAGAAATGTAAAGTATCAATGGTTTGCCTGGAGATGGTGGTCTCAAAACAGGAGGACTTGCCAAATAATTCTTTAATCTATCGAATGTCTCCTGACACTTATCGTCCCAGTCGAATTTGACTCCCGGCTTAGTAAGCTCGTAGAACGGCTTACACCTTTGTGAGTGCTAAGAGACAAAACGGCGAATAAATTGCAACATCCCGATTAATCCTCTTAACTCCTTCAAGTTTTTGGGAGGTGTCATCTCTCTGATAGCCTTCGCCTTGTTGGGATCGATCTCAATTCCCCGTTCGCTGACAATGAATCCAAGTAATTTCCCTGAAGATATCCCAAATACACATTTCTTGGGGTTCATCTTTAACTGATACTCCCTTGATCTCTCTAACACTCTTGCCAGAACTTTAGCATGCTCAGCCTTCATCTTAGATTTAACCAACAAGTCATCCACATACACTTCTAGATCTATGTGCATCATGTCGTGAAATATTGCCATCATAGCCCTCTGATAAGTGGCTCCAGCATTCTTCAATCCAAATGGCATGACGACATAGCAGTACGTTCCCCAAGGTGTAGTGAATGATGTCTTTTCTTGATCTTCTTCTGCCAATTTGATCTGATTGTATCCTGAAAACCCATCCATAAATGATAAAGTCTCATAGCCAGCAGTGTTATCAATAAGTACGTCAATATGAGGCAATGGAAAATCATCTTTAGGACACGCCCGGTTTAGATCTCGGAAGTCAATGCAAATCCTGACCTTCCCGTCCTTCTTCATAACCGGGACTATGTTAGCCACCCATTGTGGATAGAGAACAACTCTAATAAATTTGGCTTTATGTAATTTGTCAACCTCTTCCTTCATTTTTAATGCCATTTGTGGGTGGAATCGCCTTAATTTCTGCTTGACTGGGCTAGCTCCATCCTTTAATGTCAACCTATGTTCAACTAAAGATGAGTCTAACCCCGGCATATCTTCATAACTCCAGGCGAAAGTGTCCTTATAGTCCTTAAGTACTTGTACCATTGCCTTCTCATCTTCCTCAGAAAGATTCTTGCTGACGAGGACAACCTTAGGTTCGTCCTCAATCCCTAAATTGACTTCTCTGGTGGGCTCTTCTACGGCAGCTGAGGGTTCATCGAATCTCTTCACTCCACTGGCATACGCCTCAGCCGCGTCCTCGTCATCTTCTTCATCTTCGACAATGGGGTCTTTTTCATGTATCAACTCATACACCCCATATCCATCGTTGACTAACCCATCATCCATGCAGTCTTCTGGCATATGAATGGGATTTTCCAATAGCTGAGAGATCATTGAGCAAGAAAGGCATCTATCAGCTAAGTCCTGGAGGTATCTATCTGGAATTCGCCTACCCTTAGGCTTTCTAGACTTCCTAACCTGATTAACTTGCCTAGAACTAGACTCCCTAACTTTACTAGACTCCCTATTCTGACCTAATGAAGATGAAGCAGAATGAAAATCATGAGATATAGATGGAAGTACAGGAGAATCCTCCCAAGGGGAGGGGCATAGTAGATTTAGAAGAGAATCTTGACCTAAAGACCCGCGCGATGGGGTATAATCGGACAAGTAAGAGGTTTCCTCAATGAGGATCTGGGAAGAATTTGTTGCCAAATTGGCGTTTTTTTTTTGGCAATAGAGGAGTTAAGCATAAAACATGAATGAATATAAATAGAAGGAGAATTAGATGGAGGAAGTGGCACCAAGGCCAAGGGATTAGGGGGATCATACAGCAGTATGTCCCAGATTAAATCATACATCCTCTCTGGATCATAAGGAGGTGGTGGAATGAGGTCCCGAGGGGACAGAGTAATCATAGCGGGCGGGGCCCGTGGAATGTCTTCAATAATGACCCGGAACCAAGTCGGGGTCAGGAGCAATGTGCGAAACAAGATGTGGAGTATGAAAACATGAGAAGGATAAGTCCCCCTCCAAAGCATATCCGTGGTGTAGCCAACTTCATAGGGGTCATCTGGCTCCCCTTCATCAGTCTCTTCTGACAGCAGTATCCTCTTGTCGAAAATAGCACCAGGACCTTCGATCAACTCATCGATTTGTGGCGGCCACTTGGGTTCTGCAGGATCTAGAAACAGTCTGTTCAGTGCGATGTAGAGGTCTCTTAGATCGAACCACCTGTACCATTCACATTCAGGATCTTGAAATTTTCTCCTCTTCATACGCCGCAGAGCCTCAAAGGACTGGTACGTGAGCAGTTCTGAGCAGTGTCTAGCCAAGTCTCTCCCATATATATCGTGGAAGTCAAAACACGAAGTAATGACCACCGTGTTGTCATGGCTTATTATGGGCCCCTTTACAAAATGAGTGTATAGGGTCCATGTCAGGGGATCCCGACCTTCCTTGTGTGGTGTAGACATCGTCTCCCAGACTCTCTGGCCGCCTTCATTCTCTGCTTGCTGAACAATGTCTTGTTTCATTTTTCTCGGCCTATAGCCCAGGCCGCTTCTAGGTGCTCCTCGGTGGTCCTTGACGGGAGTGGTCCTGCCTTGCAACTGTGTGCCCAAGCCTCTTCCAGGCTGATAACCATTCTTCATCATTATCCTCCATCCTGGGGTACTCATGCACTTCCCCCTCTTTATGGCATTTAACGGATAAGGAGAAATAGTGACAGTTTTCAGAGGATCAGCCACTGGATGGTAAACCTGTAACACCGACAGAAAAGGTTGTCGGCCAGGTGAAGAAGCAGGTTTGACATTCAAAGAATGAGCAGCAGCGAGGATCGGCATGCTCGTAACCTTAATAATTCGTCCTTTGAAGGGGAATTTGAGGCATTGATGATTCGTGGAGGGAATCGCCTCAAGAGTTTTTATGTAAGGACGGCCTAAAATGGCGTTTAAAGAAGGGTCGATTTTCAATATGTGAAATTCGACCTCTGCATGACTTACAGGGCCTAGCTCCACTTTCAAATAAACCATTCCCAGAGGGGAACGGGTGGAATTATCATATGCCGTCACGGAGATGGGGCTAGGCAGCCATTTTTCCTTGGGCACACCGCACAATTCTAGGGTCTTCGGAGGTAAAACATTGATCGAAGCCCCTGTGTCTACCAGACAAGCATCTACGACCTTTTTGCAAACATTGACCGTAATGCTCAGAGCCATGCTTCTGGCTGCTGGCGGTGCTAGTTCCGATGTATGAAATGAAATGGAGGGTTGATCCCCCTGAGGAACTAATAGTGCTGTAATCTTTTCCACCGGCACGTCCTCGTTGACCATCACCTTCTGTAGATATTCCATCAGAGCTTCTTGGTGAATCTTCGATCTTTTAATCAGTTCAAGCATGGAGATCCGTGCCGGTGTTTGGTCCAGATGTTTCAACAAATCATACTGAGTGCCTCGTGCACTCTCTTCATTGTGTGCTTCCTCTGTCGGCTGTGATGGGCCGTCTCTAACTGTCGACTGAGGAAAGACTTTGTTGAAAATCCTCCCACTCCAGAGCGCATGTTCCTCAGCCGTGGAAGGTCCGGGTGATACTTTGAGTACCGCAGGGTTGGATGGTGCGGGTGACGTGGAGTGTTGGTATGTGGGCGATGACGTGGGGTTAGTAGGTGGCGGCGTAGTGCGGATTAGAGGCGTAGATGGTTGGATGGTGGATGAAGTGGGGAACGGCATGCGTAATAGCGGTTTAGAAGGTTGGATGATATCTAGGTAAGCGGTAGTGGTAGCGGGTGAAGTAGGGAATGGTATGCGGAGTAGGGGTCTAGATGGTAGGAGGGGTGCGTAGTTGGTTTGCGGGGGGTTATTTAGTGGAGGTGTAGTGGCGTGGGGCGTAATGGGTTTAAGGAAAGTGGGTGGTGGTAGTGGGTTAGTGGGTGCGGGTGAGTGATATGCGGGTGTTGGTATAGGGGTAATGGTAATGGGTTGTGGTCTGGGTATATGGATGGTGCGGCGTGGTGGTTGTTCTGCAGTACTCGGAATGTGACCCGTTGAATAAATAGAGGAAGAGTCCTCTATCCTCCACTGTTGCCCGCGGTTAGCCTTAGACCGGCTATTTGTCAGAATGGGGGCAACTTGGTTCTGATTTTGATGCTCCGAAAGCGTGTTCTGCACTATGCCCATGTTCGGTGGTGGTGCTGCTTGTGCTGGTGCTCTCACTTGCTGCTGCTGCTGTGGTGGTCTTCTTGCTTTTAAGGCTGATATGTATTTTTTTATCTCTTCCCAGTCAATGCCACCCTACTCGTTGAGATCATGGATGTAATCTCTAAATTGGAAGCAGGTGTCAATAGTGTGTCCAGGTTGCCTATGAAAATAGCAATACCTAGACATGTCGGCATTCTAGGGCCAAATCGCCTTTTCTCTTGGCAGGACTAAGGCATTAGCTGCCATTAGAGTACTAAAAATGTCCGCCAAGGACTCTGGGAGGACCGGGTATTCTGCCCTCTTCGGGCCTGGAGGTCTTCTCTGCTGATTGTAGTCAGTAGGAGGAGGGACATTATGATATGCCGGCGGTGCGCGCGGCTGATACTGCTGCTGTGGCTGATATTGCTGTTGTTGTGGTGGCTGGTACTGCAATTGCCGTTGCGGCGGCCGCTGTGGCTGTTGTTGTTGTTGTTGCTGGCTCGGCTGTTGAGGCCGCTGATATTGGGGCTGCTGATACTGAGGGTTCGGCTGTTACCTGTACCCCTGTTCGTTCGACTGCGGTGGCCTCTGGTACTGCTGTTGTTGACTCCTCACAAATTGGGGCGAGTTGTTGTTCATACTGCTGACTTGCTCATGAGAGAGCGTGCCCTCAGTAGTTGGACCTGTGCTGGGAGAATTCGGCACTGCAGGCTTCCGAGGTGAAGGCCTGCTAGGTCTGTGAGGATCAAAGACGCTAGAGAATGTAGCGTCCTTGAAGGCATTCTGACAGTACCACGCTCTTTCATAGAGCTCTGCCATGCTGGTCAGATTGTTCAGAGAGAGGACTAGTTTGAACTGGAGCGTAGTATTGGAAATCAGCATCTTCACTTGCTCTGACTCGGACAAGTGATCTTTTACTTTCTCGGCCAAGCCTCGCCATCTGTCGACAAAACTGACGAACTCCTCATCGGGTTTCATCTTCTCTACTATTAGGTCAGTGATGGACAGGGAGGGAGCGACTCTGTCCTGGTATTGTTGAATGAATTTTCGGGAAACGATACCATAGTCCTCTACTTCGGAGGGTTCCAAGGAAAAGAACCACTTGAGGGCTGGTCCCTCTAAAGATCTCCTGAACAAAAAGGCCAATGACCTCTTGTCGTTTTGCCAGAAGGATGACACGTACATGAACTCCTTCAAGTGGGTGAAGGGGTTACCAATACCATTGTACATTCGGTACTCTGGCATCTTAGAGGGTGGCAGGTGGAACACTGGCAGGCTTGGTAAGTTGATCTCTGGTGCAGCTTTGACCCCCATCATCTTCTGGAGGTTGTTGAATTGTTCATCCATGCGCTCCATCTTTGCCAGCAACGCTTGCGTTGTTGGATCAGCCTAGGGAGGAGGGGGAGGTGGAGGTACTTGATAGGCCTGTTGCCTAGAGTACGTCGGACAAGGAGGACAGTAAAGAGGAGGTCCGGCAGAGCTTCCGCCATGCCCGAGGGCATTTTGGTACGCGAGCGTCAGTGGTCTGGCCGGTTGCCTAGAAGATGAAAGTTGCGGCCCAGCTGGCCGAAAAGTGACATGGAGGCCTTCCATGGCCTGATGAATGTAGGGAGGATGATGAGGAGGTTGCTGAGGGATGGTAGGGGGAGCCTCAGGGTTCGGCTAGGCAGACTGCACGGGCGTCTTCCCCTTCAGAATGGACTCGATCGCCTCGAACTGCTGAGGGTCCAGACAGGAGGCAAGAACTCCTAAAGCATTTACAAGGTCCGAGGGATCAGAAGATGAGGGATAATCAGGATTCATGTCCCCCTCAAAGGTAGGATTAGGGACCGCATGCACATGCGGGGGAGGATCAAGATATTGATTATGAGGATGATAAAGAGGGGTTGAGACATTCCCCTCATGTCGAGTTGGAATAGGAAGAGAATTACGGGAGGCATCAGCATCTCTCCCGCTCTCGAAATGGTAATCAGAATTGCGAAGGGCATTAGCATCTCCTTCGTAGTTGATCATGGCATCTGGAGCCACGCTCAAGTCCCTGCCTGATCGGAGTAACATGATATTAGATTTTTTTCCAGAGATTGACAAACAAGTTGTACAGAGATTTAACAAACAAATGGATATTTAACGTGATTTTAAGATTCCTTGTTAGGTTATTTGAATTTAATTAAATCACAAATTCGCTCAAGAGATAGGATCCTAGTTTCAGTTCAATGTCCACCATTATATTCTATCGTTTTCTCTCACAACGTTATGGAAATCTAACTGGGACTTCAAATGGTACAACTAGCCCGATGATCAAGGAGGAATACCTTGATTTTGGGGACTTACAGAGGTCTTTAACGCCAACTACTCTAGTCTGATCGAGGGACCGACCCAATCAGAGAGAGTTGAAGACGTAAAGAAGAGTGCTTCTAAGAAGAGGAGGGTGTTAGCCTCAATGCGTATGACCTGTAGCCTAGATGGCCTCTAATGCTTAATACATAATGGGTAATAGCACACAGATCACAAAAATCTGAGAACTGAAGAAGAAATAAGAAACTGTCTGAATTGTGTCGTAGTTACTCGACGCTATTCAAAATAGAACCTTAATTTTTCGCAGAAGCTATGATAGCAGATAGCAGAGAAAAGAGACTGAAAGGCGTCTAGGTATGACAACACAGTTTCAAATGCGTCACTGTTCCTGGACGCTTTTCAAGTCGCAGATGCAGTTTTCCTAGAGGAATTTCTGGATTGATTCCCCCTCAAACATGATAAAAACGATAAATAATCAGCTCATACAAAAGATTTTTTGTTTCAGGTTTTAACAGGATGATTTTATCAACTAAACAACTAAGATATCAATCAATCACACAACATTTCATCACAAAAACAGCTTTTCAACTAATCAATGGGGAGGGCAAGATCTTGCCGCAGGGGTGTGCACGTGGTGCACGTAGGAAATTAACTAAATTAAAAACACTCACCAATTGGTGAGGGCGTGTCGAGAGACACAAGTGGTGCACCGTGGGTGCCAGATTGATAACAGCAAGAACAAAGAACTAAAAGATGGCGAGACCAAGTCCCACTGTGATCGCCAAAGAAGCTGTGAGTACTTAAAATGAGTGTGTGATTACTATGAAAAACTATGTTCTTTAAGTGCAAAATAAACCTATTAAAAAGAAACTAAGTGATGTGATCGCCAGAAACTTTTGACTAAAATGTTCCAAAAGAAGATTTGATCGCCTACCTGTTTGGATGTGGGAGATATTGAGCTCTTGGTTCCCCTCCTTCAGCCGACTGAAGAAAGAGAGCCATTTCTTGTCTTTGTTCTTGCTTCGACTGCTGTTGAGTTTTGAGGATCGTCCAAATTCCTTGTCGTTTGCTGCTGATTTCCTTCTCTTTGATTCTCCTTTGTACCTTACAAGAAATAGAAAAGAAATAAAGGACGATGATGAGAACTTAGGAAGAAATAGTATCCATTCCAGAAGGGATTTTAAACATGTAACTAAACAGGAAAACTCACTTGTTGGGATGGTCTTTTAAACCCCTTTATCAAATAGGTTTTGAAAATGATGCTAGTGTTGTGTGTTGCATGGAGTGATGTGATGAAATGGTAAGACTAATGAGATGAAAAATATGAAAAAGAGTGCAGAAATTGAATTGAAGGTTAATGATGGATGGTCCCTGGAAGCCTTGGTCTTAGATAGATGAAGGATGGATGAAGAATGGACGCCGACTTCTGGAAGCAGCAACACTTCAGCGTTTGGACGTCGTTGCTTCGATTTTCATTCAATTATCACTCTGATATCACTTCAATCACTAACTCTGTCACCCATTCAAGAGGCAAGGTATTTATAGACTTCTTTGCGTCCACGGATTTACATGGAGAAATTTTGAGATTTATCCATCTTAACCAACAGATAAATACAGATTAATTCATTTTTATCTGTAATTATCTAAAACGCGTCGTCCATTAAAGACGCCTTTCAGACTGATTAGGATAAAGATAAGTATCTGGGAAAAACTTATCTTTATCTGTAATTAGATAAAACGCGTCGCCACTTGTAGACGCCTTTTACACTAATTAAGATAAGGATAAACATCCGGAAGAGAGGCAAAAACAACTTAGGACACCTAAATTGTGTCGTGCCTAGCATACGTTCTTTAGTTAATTAATCAATTAATTAAAATTCAAATTTTAAACATCAAAATAAGAATAAACTCTAAACGGCGTCTACACAAGTCGACGCCTTTTAGACTTCTTCATATTTTAATTGAAATTTGAGCTAAAATCAATTTAATTAATTATATTAAATCATATTTGTCTGACCCGACATAATTTAGATAATTAAAAAGATCAATAAGAATTAACCAATGATTAAATATCAGACCATTATGAGGCATCATTATATGATATGAAATTTACTAAAAATGATGTCAAAATTATCGTGTCTACAACCACTGGAGGCTAGACGCTTGTGCGGCTAGCGGCATCGCGTCGACGGAACTGAAACGATCGCGGATTCAAATCCGCGCAAAGTGATGAGATCACAACCCGGTTTTTCGTTTTTATTTTTGATTTTGTTCCGAAACGGATCTACGGGTATTAAGCGAGATTTTAATTATTGCTTCTACTGCGTTCGTCGCGCCGTGCCTGGATCCAACAATGGTATCAGAGCTAGGTTACCACTTTGATCCGTTTCAAAATGACTAAATTATTATTCTAAAATAATATCCATGCTCGAATCGTTTTTCTCTCACGGAAGATGTTCATCGGATGAGCATATTAATTTAAGATTAATTTTATGTGAATAAAAATGATTTAATTTTGGGGTTTTTTCATATTGTTCTTCATGGGGATCAAGAACCGGATACTGGGGGTTTTGTAGAGGGTTCCATGGTGGTCGGACACCACTATCAAACTTGCTGGTATGACCAACTCTCCCTGGCAATCCCTAGTGTCCCCGTATTGCCCGGCGGCCGGCGGTGGAGCTTCCCATTTTTCTAATTTTCCAAACATTGGAAGAGAAGAAAAGAGAGGCCACAGTTTTTAAAACACACTTAACCACTGGATTTCGGGCTACCGACAGCAAAGGGGTCGCCGACCGGCCATGATCGACCCCAGGGACGAAGGGGGTACTCCCCCTTTGCAAGTTTCGGCCGGCGGCGCCACCCCCATTGGCTGGAACCTACAACAGAAAGGCGGGGGGGGGGGGGGGGGGAACCCTAACGAGCAGATACCTGTCGAGCGCCTAGACCAAGCAGTATTGTGCCGGCCCGACTAGGGCTGGGCCGGGCTTAGCCCGGGCGCCCATCGGTCCAGGGCTGGCCTAGCCAGGCGCCCAAATTGGACCTGCCTGGCTCGAGCCAGTGACCTGGACCAGGTCTGCCTGGCCGAGCTAGGCCCGGCCCAGGGCCCAATGACCAACCCCATTAAACCCAGCCCATTAACCCCAATTACCCAAATGACCCTTTTATTATTATGAGCCCCACCCATTTAAATTGAAAACATAATTAAATTTCATTTAAAATATGTTTTAAATTTAAATTTATTATTTTCATTTAAATTGGTCTTTTAAGTTTTGATCTTAATTTTGATTAACAAGTGTTGTTAAATTGCTCCTAATTAAGTGATTGAAGGGGGTACTTAAGATGTGATCTTGAATTATGATTAACAAATGTTAATTTAATTTTAATTAGGTGATTAGATTACTTTAATTTCTTAGCAATTGTTGTTATCAAATGTTTTATTTAATTAAGGGTCATTTAATAAATGGTTATTAAGTATTTTATTAAATCTTAATAATGGTTATTGAAATGGTTAATTATTTCTTGAGTATTCACCTTAATAAAAGTTATTACGTATTAATTAACTCTTAATAACAATCACTAAGATAGTTAATTAATATTCTCAAGAATCTTTTAATTAAATTTTTGAATATCTAATTTACTTGAAAATTGATCTTTTAATCAAAGTTATTGAGAGATTAAATTAAGTCTAATTGTTAGACTAATTTTTCGAAATGTTCTAATTAATATTTCTTAACAATTGTTATTAAGAAATATTATTTAATAAAGGGGTTCTTAATAAATAGTTGTTCAGTAATTAAAATTTGAATTATAAGTTCTTTTATAAGAGGTATTAAGGAATTTTTAATTCAATCTAAATGTTAGATTATTTCACATTAATAATTATTGTTAATGTGATTTAAGATTAATCTAAATGTTAGATTAATTAATTTTAGAATTGTTCTAAATAATGCATGGAATATTTTAGAATTTTAGTTTTAGCTTTGTATATATATGATGATGTATTTTAATGCTTTAAATTATATTTAAATGCATGATTAGAAAATAAGATTTTCAAAATTCAAATTATCCAATTATGATTAGTACCTAGGTTTTGAGAAAATCAAAATTATTATTTTACAAAATTTTAGCCTTCATGTGATGTGTTTTATCATGTGTGGATAGTTAAAATTTGTGGTTGTCATAGACATATACTTAGTTAATTTCATATCATGTGATGGTGTGTGATGATGTGAATAATTAAATATTAATTAATGAGGGGCTGAAATTAATATTATCAACTTTTGCATGCTTATTGAAGAATTAGTGTCTCCAATATGAGATATTGAAAATGATTCTCAAATCTGTAATAGTGTGCAGACTTAGATAAGTAAAAGGTAATCGAGAGTATGAAAGAGTTGAGTTAGACTCAACAATAGTTCCAAAGATGCATAGGTTACTGTGAGACAATAATTCTTTGTATATCTTCAAGGAACAGAATGAAACTGAATAATTGTTATTTAGTTCCATTAATAATCAAGAGTTGTAAAAGTGAATAAGATTGACTGAGAAGGAACAAGCGTTGTTCCATATAATTTTAGAAATAAAATAAAAGATTTTAAAATCGGTCAATATACTATAGATTCTTGATATGACATATTATTCGATGAATGTTTACAAGTCTCTTATAGAAAAGGATAGTGTGAATCATGATCATCTATGGTATTGTACACTAGGTTGTGCAATAAGAAATTATTGATGCTTATACATACTAATGTAAATAGCCCAATATCTTCTTAAGGCCAAAGATAATCACTTCTTACGACTTACCTTTATAGTTTTCTCTTAGAAAGATTCGGCTGTGTGTACTTGCTGAAGTACTAGTCAAATGCATCTAAGAGATTAAGGAATAAAAAATCAAGATGAAGTGACTAAAAGGAAAGAGTATTAGAATTTTTTGATTTGATCAAAAAAATTAATACTTGAATACGAGATTTACACAAATCATTAAAAAGATAATTGTATCCTCTCTTGATTAATCTTCATTGTATATCATAGCAATATGACATAATGAGGTATTGCACCTTATTGAATATAGTGCGATACATAATAAGATTTGTCTAATTCTTATATTCTTATGAATATGAGTACGAACATTAGATATCCATACTTTATACAGGTTCCAAATAAGTCAGTGTATCCATACAAGATATGGAGACAAGATAATTCATATGAGATGTAAATTATAAGTAAACATGATCTTAAGGATGTTAAAATCAAGTTATGTCCTAGTCTTTTGGAAAAAGACATGATCTGAAGAAGTTGGATCTAAAAGGACATGGTGTTATATAAATTTGTGGGATATCTAAAAGATTTCGACATTACATTTATTGGCTAGGCGATAACGAAATAACCTGAAAGCTGTGGAATATGTCCTCAAAGACGACAGTGGGAGTTGATAAAACTAGAAGATATTCTAAACCTACAAATTAACACAAGATTATTAGATAATCTTCGATTGTTTGGAACCATATATGACACACATAAAGGAACTTCATAGATATTTGAGATTCTCTCAAATGGCTAGAAAGATATATTTGACATATCAGAGATAGCACAATAAAGAGAGCTCAAAGATGTGGATTATGATTCAAAATCTATAAGAAAGCTCTTAACAACTTTGGAATTGGTAAGAAATTAAGAATTCAAATCTATAGTCCATAATACCTATCAAGTTCAGAACGTGATAGTATTGCTTGAGGGTATTGTACCTGTCAGAAGTAAGTATCTTCAGAATTAAAATTAGCATAAATGGACTACTTAAAACTTATATGGTAAACTGAAGGAAATGGTCAACGTCAAAGTGTTGACTTAGACAAGTTTTTTTCTCAGTGGTTACCATTAATAAGTTTATTAGAATTCTACTTGTCAATATTGCCTATCATAATGATGAGATGGCAGTTGAATATTAAAAAAAAAATACACATTCCCTCAATGTGATCGAGGAAAAAGTGTATATGATACAACTTTAAAATTTTTATAATATCCAAGAAGTAAGTTATGATTTCAAAAATCAATTTCAAATGAAACTGAAGCTTCCCAAAGTTGGAAAAAGAGTTTTGACCTAATGGTCAAACACCAAGTGATCATTAAGAATGATCACGGATTGTGTGTGTTCAAGAAGGACAGTAGGAGTACGGTCGCATTGGTAATGCTTTTTTATAATAACATCAAAGTCATTGAGAATGACATCAAGATGTTATAATCAGTAAAAGCATTATTATCCATATAATCCTCCACAATGAGTTTGGTTATAACATCTTACATATTGGACATACGAATCTATTACGATAGATCGAAGCAGATGTTACCTTAACCTGTATGTCAAAATGTTTGACATAAATTCTATAATAAGTCGCAATTGTTGAGATATGAAATTTATTTCTTTAAGAAAAGATTCCCTGAAAGATATAAGGAAACCTTAATAGAATAAGTGAAACACATCATTAAGTATTTGAGAAGTGCTGATGATGCACTCCTGTATATGGAGAGGATGATTTGAAATTATGAGTCACACTGACTCTAATTTTAAGTCAGACTTGGATTTTATCTTTCAATCAGAAAGTAGTGGATTGGAAGAGTTCTAAGCTAGAAACCACAGCTGACATGATTATACATGATACTGTTTATAGAACAGTATGAAGTGGATTGGAAGGTTTCCAACCTAGAACTCGCTAATAAGATGATGACATAAACATATTATACAGTTATTAGAACAGTATGGATGAAAGAGTTCATCCCTAAACTAGATGTAGTTCTAAAAGGACTCCGATCATGTCCTATTGTTGTAAGACAACAGTGGGAGCGATCAATTTTGTAGTCAAGCCATGATCTCATTGGAAGTTGTAAAACATTATGAGGCTCTTTCACAAGTTAAGAGGAATATAATTAAGAGAAAATAACGTAATGGAAATTATTCCATTTATGAACGATTTAACATATCCCCGACCGAACCTTAATCACAGACTTGATATAACTATCACCTAGATTTGATGGAGATCAAATGCAAAGGTGATTAGCTTGAGTCTAAGTTAGAGATTGATGGATATAAGTGTCCTCTAAGGCAATCATAAGACAACTATTTCAATCTAGTTCATTAATAAATGACATTTATTTCATTATGTAGATTGCCGTATTTATAATTACGCATAATGAAGTCCTTGAATGTGTGCAATAGTCATCGGATTATGATGAGATCATGATAATGAGACTGATGACTTATAAACACATGTTCTTAATTGTTTCTAGTTATACGATGTTTGAGAAGGACATCAAACATCCAAAAATACTAGTATATGTTATTCCAGCTCAAATGATGAGGGTGACTGATGTCATTAGTCACTTGTGTGGAGACACAATAGTGAACCTATAGGTGCTCATTAGGAAATGATTTTACTGAATTGATCCAACATGGATCGCCGAATGCTAATTTACCTGACTGTCAACTGGCTTGATTTATCATCACAGTAGCGTGGTTGGTCCTTGGACTTGAGACACCAAAGATATCTTATCCGTGGACTTCTGAGCTTTGACCTTGGTTATGAATCCCTATCCACGGGATTTCTAAGAGTCAAGGATCGAGTCCAGTAGAAGACTTTCGAAGATGATTGTGTGTTCAATGTTCAATATAGGATCGTTCGCTCTCAGGTAGCTAGAGAGAGAATGCTCTAGAATAGATCTATAGGAGTCTCTAGCCAGAGCACACACAATATCAGAAAAGCTATTTTCGGATATTGTACAGCAGAGTTTGATTAAAATGAGTTGATCATGTAGGATTTGACAGTTGACCATACCTTAGGTTAACTCGATAGTATTGTGCGAACGAACGATTATAGCCACACGGTAACTGTAAACGGAAAGGTTCCATGAGTAGGTTGCTGAACCCCATTACCTTCTGGGATCATGCGGTGTTGCTTGGCATCCAACTTGATCATAAGTCCGATTGAATTTATATAAGATGTTAATAAGATTAAGTAATTAATTAAATATCAGATACTAATTAATTACAATAAGTCAATAAAATATTATTGGACTTAATGGGCTGAAAACCGAACTGGTTAATAGGCCTAGAGGGTCACATGCAAAATGATTCTCAGTCGGTGGTACTTAAGTGAGATTTATATTAACTCGGAAACTTTTATGAAAAGTCGCGCCGACTTAATATATATATGTGATGTTGAGAAATCCTAGGCCAAGCTCCATGAATTCTCAAGGCTGGTCGTCCCCTTCTCTCTCTCCTCCTCCTCTGGGCACCCTTGTCAGTGCATCGAGTGCTGCTCCATCTCCGCCGTGAGCAATTTCCGAAAATCGGTAATTCCCGTCCATAGGTTTTTGGACGACGTTGCGGCGACGGATCTTCAGCGAATGCACTGATGTGGACGAGGGAGCGAGGACGAACCACCACGGAGGATCACGTGGATAACACTGGAGGCCGAACGTTTGTGCGGCTAGTGGCATTGCCTCGACGGAACTGAAATGGTCGCAGATTCGAATCCACGCAAGGTGATGAGATCACGATCCGATTTTTCGTTTTGATGTTCGGTTTTTTTTCAGAAATGGATCTGCGGGTATCGGGCGGGATTTTAATTATTGCTTCTGTTGCGTTCGTCGCGCCCCACCCGGATCCTAACAATAACTTGATCGAAAGTCTACTCAATTATTATAAAACATTTGTGAATTTCTGATGGTATTCCTGCCTAATAGGTGAGAGTTGGGAGTAGATGTGTAAATATGATATTTTAGAAGAGGTATATATGGAAAAAACCCTTGATAATATACAGCTACCGCTACGAAGCTGATGGATATTAAATCTTTGTTATTGGAATCGACTCATGAGACCTGACCCCGCATTCAATTCGGAGACAATAATAGTGTTGCAATGGCGCCGCCCAAACTGTTGTTGCCGACAGAGCCGACTGGGGTCTCATAAGTTGTAAGAATTAGAGTGCTCTCGACTTTTTTTTTTTCTTTCCAGCTCCCAACTCCCCTAAGTTGCGTTAATTTTAAAATGGGCTTACTTATATTACATTCTTTTTAACTTGTCGAAAAGAAAAAAAATAAAACTAATGATTTTAAAATCAAAATTTTAATGTTAAATAAAAATAATGAAGAATGGTGTCTTTTTAGTTGTAGAATAAAGAATGAGAAAAAACCTTCAAAAATGGATGCCAAAGACGACAGTCGCCACTGATCGAGTAAAAATTTCCATTTTCGAAAAAATGGATGCCAAAGGCAGGTGACACACATATTTATTCGTGTAGATGGCACGTACCAGTAACGGCTGATTTCTTTCAATCATGAAGAGGACTTTTCTAGCTACTTGGATTGGGAGCCCGATCGAGGCCTTTCCTGTTTGATAGCTAGCTAGGATTAACATCTTCCATTTTTAGATTAAAATCTGTGCGCTTTTACAGATGTTGTGTATATATATATGACTAGTAATATACAAAGATACACCACAAGGTAATCCTATAAATTTGATTT
This sequence comes from Zantedeschia hybrid cultivar, assembly GCA_030544215.1. Taxonomy (NCBI): domain Eukaryota; kingdom Viridiplantae; phylum Streptophyta; class Magnoliopsida; order Alismatales; family Araceae; genus Zantedeschia; species Zantedeschia hybrid cultivar. The sequence goes on along the minus strand of JARZZO010000013.1, from coordinate 2,344,051 downwards.
CATTCCTTTAATTAATTAGTCATCTAATATCAGTTTACATTTGATTTCGTTCCTTTCGTTCAAATCTAAACTAATTATCGTGGCTCAACCTCAACCTCTTTGATCTTTCCATGTCCATGTCTGATGTCTATTCTCTGCACAAGTTTTATGATCGATGCTATTTAGGGCTGTCAATAGATATTCGAGTTCCGATCATCTACTCTGTTTTCGTTTTTATTACTGGATACGAAACTCTATTAAAAATCACCCGTTAAGTTATAAGAAACGGAAATGAATCTCCGATAGTTATAAGAGTCGGAAACGGAAATACTCATTTCCGCATCCACTAATAAGTTTTCGTTTCCAAATGATCATATACTTTATAAATTTTTGTTTCCAAATGATCATATCTTTTATTAATTTTTACCTATATTAAAATTTTGTACGTTTAAAATTTTTTATTACTAAAATAAATAAATAATAATAATGATTTTAAATAACTTCTTAATATAGCGATGATGATAACGAAAACTTCCGTCTACTTCCGTTTCCATTTTCGATTTTCAATTTAAAAACGAAAATAGATGTTTAAGCAGAAACAGTCACTTAAAGCTCCATTTCCGTCTCCCGTATATCTTATAGGAAACGGAAGCCATACACGTACGTACGTTTATGATCTATATTTCCAAATTGTGTACGGCCCGCTCGTTTTAGGTCTTACACAATCAGTAACGAGGGAGGGGGGTATTTTACGATCACGGCAAGATCTGCGCGGGATGAGATTTTGAGAACTTTTGCGTCCCCTCGTTTCTGATAGGACCGTAGACGATCAGATTTCATAAAATTATCATGTTGATTCAGGTACGTACAGCAAACACGCATCTACCAGAAGCCCTGAATATTTCCCCTACGAGGGCACCCATCTGTAGAAGACGAAGAAGCCAACATGATCAGTACTTGTTGGAGCAGCTGACAGCCGACAACGTGTCCTCAGTAAGGCTTTCCCCCGACGACGTTGCCCGGAGGGTCGTACTCGCACGCGATGATCATCCCGCCATCGCTGCAATTGGCTTCGGCGCAGTCCACGGCCGTCGTGTCGCGCCACGCTACCTGTGTGTAGTGGCCGCAGTCCGCCACCGCGCAGTCACTGTTGGAGTCGTAGATGGCCTTCTCCGAGAGCCACGCGTTCACGGCATCCGCGGCCGTGAACGTGGCAGCGCTACCTCAAAACAGGTTCTCACCGTAAGGTCCGTGCGAGTGCACCATCTGGCAGCTGCCGGCGAGCTGATCAGCATAGCTCTGGGCGTAGGCTGCTAAGTTGTCGTCCCACGACAATGCGGCCACGCCCACCCGCGAGCGGACGTCGTTCTGCGGGGTGAGGAACTCATCTGGCGAATACTGGGCTTGGCCGGCGATGCCGAAACTCACGATGCAGATCAGAAGTAGGGAAACACCTCCCACCGCCATCCCCTACCCTCTCTCTCTCTTCTCTCTGCCCGTTGGACAATCGGAACTCTATGGCTTGCTTGAGTCATGAAGGTCTTCTGTCTCGTTGCCGTCTTCCCGCTCCATGTGTAGTAGACCATTAATGCCCGATGGTGTTAGGACGCATTATGAGATCATATGGACGGAATGAGAGCACGTGGACCTTTCTGGGTCTTCTTTTTAAGTCCTTAAATCTCGTTGGAAAGAGAAAGTAATTCATTAATAAAAATAACTTCATTCCGTTAGGTCCTATTTGGTATCGGGATAACATTCCAACACAATAGGTTTAAGTTATCCTAGAATAAATTATTCATATTCTTAATCTTGCATGCGTTTGGTATAAACTGGGTTAAGAGCAAAAAGTAAGTTTATTCTGCGTTTGGTACGCATGGGGATAATAACGAGAATAAGTGACTAAAAAAGACAGTAATACCCTCCTTATTCTAAGAATACAAGGGCAAACTTATTCTCCGTTCGGCATGTCATAATGGGACTTAGAAAAATTCGAGGTACTTCAATTGCATATTATTTTATGTAATTTTATTAGTTTAAAAATTTTAGAATACTACATTGTTTATGTAATTTTATTAGTTTAAAAAATTTATTATACAAATATATTTATATTTGACATGTACCGTTATTTCTATATTTATATTAATTTTTCATAAAAAATTTTCTACAAATAGAGCATATTTGTAAAATTATCAAATGTATCATATTTAGCTTGCTTCTTTCATATTAATTTTAAACGCACATATATTCAATAAAAAATTGAACACTTCATACATTTGGTGAGATATTATTCCATGTCATTAATTAAAACATTTCAAATTTGTCTATTTCCCATTACACAAATTTATTAAAATAATTAAAATACTTCAACTAATAACATTAAATTTTGTCTATGTATATTACATATTATAAAATTTATTATACAACTTTATATTTTATTTGGCTTGACCCCTTATTTGTATATTTGTATTAATTGACACATAAACAAAACATATTTGACGTGACTCCTTTTTTCACACATATTAATTTATAAATTTACCATATTCGGCGTGATCCCCTCACATTGATTTTAAAGACAATTTAAACAATAATTGGAGCACATCTACATGTAATGAGATATGAAAATTTCATTTACATTAATATTTAAAAACATAACGTACATAGGTCTCTTTTTAGTACATGACATTCATAAGAAATGAACATGTTTCAAATTTACATTCAGCAAATAACAATATGTAGAAACGTCTTCAAAATGCCTTCACTTGTTCAACTGCAAAGTTTGTATGACCACCCGTTATTTCCGCTCACATAGACACCACCAAGTGAATGGACAATTATCACCATGCTGAAAAGGGGAAAAAAATGTTCAATAACAAGCAAAAGATATATGATATTATTTAAAATAATACTTACCTTTTGAGACCTTTGTAAGACCTTCCCATTTTGCATCAATTGATTTATCCTTTCCATCATCACTACCTATTCTTATTAGAAACATTAATATACAAAAAAAAACAAAACAAACTAGTCGAGCATATAAACGTATGTAATACATATGTTGCATCACAATGCTTACCTATGGGAGTTAGAAACCAGCATACTGAACTGAGCCTCAGGCTCAGATGCATTTTGCCTCAATTGAACTGTCCTTCCCATTATCACTGCCCATTATCACATTAGAATTCAAAAAAAAAAAAAAAAAACAAACAATCGGACATATAGATATAGGCTGCCATCACAATGCATACCTATGAGAAGTAGAAGCCAGCACAATATGTGAGAGACTCCCAATAGAGGCTCAGATGGTCAATTCTTTTTTTTTTTTTTAAATCACATGCAATGCATATATTGCCATCACAAACCACTCAATCGACTCAAGGGTTGTCGTGAGACCTTCATATGCATTGTGCCTCAATTGAACTGTCCTTCCCATCATCACTGCCCATTATCACATTAGAATTCAAAAAAAAAAAAAAAAACAAACAATCGGACATATAGACATAGGCCGCCATCACAACGTAATTATCTATACTCAAAACAGTAAGAAATATTAACATATCGCTTCATATATACTCACACGTTATAGCCGTATGTAAAGCGTAACTGTAATGACTCACATGATTTCGTGCATTACTTACGTTTATGTTCGTAGGTATATTTAACCGTAATAATTACTAACGTGATACCTTCGTACATCGATGCCGTCACTAAGCTGTTACTAGAAGGTTACTTATGATTTTGAATCGTAAGATGATGCTGTAACTAAATCGTTAAAAATTTACTCATAATTCAAAAACCGTAAGACGTTAATGTATATTTACAAAAAAAAACCGTTTGTAGATTTCTGTAACTATTAACCTGTAACCTGTAACCCATAACCTATAACCTATAGATTGAACCAATTTGTTTTGAAAAAAACTGAAACGTGTAAATACTATTCTTAAACTTTATATCTATATGTAAACACCTAGAATGAAGACAAACAATACTTCCAAGTACAATTCTCACATTTTAACAAATTGTACACAAAAAATAGACCAACAGTTTACACCTGCACATTGAACGAATTTGTTTGGAAAATAAATTTCAATCTGTAAATACAACTTTTAAATTTCGTATCTACATGTAAACACCTATAATGAAGATATAGACAATACAACAAACTACAACAATTCTCACATTTTAACAAATTGTACACAATAAAATGGTAACCACAATTCACATTTCATTGCAATAGAATGTCAACATAATCAAATGTGTCACTTTCAAACATCCAACATGTAAGAAAATGTCTATTCCAAATATGTAAATATGTTGCAACTAACAAAATGAAATTGTTTAGTGAAATCCAACCATGCACCACTAAACCACAAAATTGGTCATAGAAAGGATTCCAACATTAGGAAAATCCAGCCAATGCATCTATCAACCACAAAAATGGGAAATAAACAGTATCCCATTATTAAGAGCTATGCCACATTAAGTTGAACCTGTAGAAAATGATGAAAAAATTGCAATTCATTCCCCACAGCTTGTTATCCTTTTCACCGCAATATAGTCTATATAGGGCTCTGCCTCCATACGCTGAAGGGCAAGAGAACTATATATACGAGTGTAATTGCAAATTTTCTTCTCAACGTTCATTGCCCTCTTCACTGTCACTACAACAAAAGTGGGTTGTTCTTACATCACAAAACCGTAACATATGTACGTAAAACCGTTGCAAATTATCTATACTAACGGAATGTATTACGAACAGTCTTCGTTGGCGTAGCGACCCGTAGACACGCTAATTTTGACATCATTTCGAGTAAATTTCATATCATATAATAATGCCTCATAATGGTCTGATATTTAATCACTGATTAATTTTTATTGATATTTTTGAGTGTCGGGTTTAACAGACATGTTTAAGTTAATCAATTGAATTGATTTTAGCTCAAATTTCAGTTAAAATATGAAGAATCCTAAAAGGCGTCTACCCATGTGGACGCTATTTAGAGTTTATTCCTATTTTAGCGTTTTAAATTTGAATTTTAATCAGTTGATTTATTAGCTAAAAGGCGTCTGTGAAGGTCGACGCGTTTCCTAAGCTGTTTTAACTTCTCTTCCGGATGTTTATCCTTATCTTAATTAGGGTAAAAGACGTCTACACACGTAGACGCGTTTTAGCTAATAAAGATAAAGATAAGTTTTCCCGGATATTTATCCTTATCTTAATTAAATCTGAAAGGCGTCGGCCATGGTGGACGCGTTTTAAATAATTACAGATAAAGATGAATTAATCAGTAATTATCTGACGGTTAAGGTAGATAAATCCTAGATTTTTCTATGTTAATCGCGAACGCAGAAAATGCCTATAAATACCTTGCATCTCAAGTAGTTAAAAAAGAAAAGAGAGAGAGAATTATTGAGCCACAGCGTTATAGCGATTTGAAGATCGAAGCAACCACGTCGGAACGCCGGAGCGCTGCCATTTCCAGAAGTCGGCATCCCTCTTCAAGATCTTCATCTCTTCAAAGCTTCAACCAACTCCAACTGGGCATAAGTTTTTCATTTCTGAATTTTATTTTACATATTCATTAGTCTCATTCTCATATTCACTTCATGCAACACACACCACATCATCAATCTTCCAAAACCCATCTGTTTTAAGGGGTTTCAAAGCCATTTAAACAAGTGAGTTGCTGTTTTAAGCATGTTTCTAATCATGGTTAACTTTGATATTATTTCTACTTAGATTCTCATCAGCACTTCTTCTTTATTTTTCTGTTTCTCTGCCTCTGCTGCACTCAACAACAACAACAAGAAATCAAAAGGGGGAAATCAAGCATAAAGCCAAGAGAACTTCTAGACGATCCTCAACATTCAACAGCAAGAACAAAAGAACAAGAAAGGGCTCTCTTTCTTCAGCCGGCTGAAGGAGGGGAACCAAGGACTCATTCTTCCGCGTTCAAACAGGTAGGCGATCAAACTTCTTTTGAAGCTTTTTAGTTAAAAGTTTCTGGCGATCACTGCACCTTAGTTGCATTTTTTTTATAGGTTAATTTACTCTAAACAACATAGTTTTTCACATAAATCACACGAGCAATTTTCAGCACCTACAGCTCTTTTGGCGATCACGGTGGGACTTGGTCTCGCCGTCTTTTAATCTCTTTTGTTCTTGCTATTATCATACCGGGCACCCACGGTGCACCATTTGTGTCTTTCGACACGTCCTCACCAATTGGTGAGTGTTTAGTTTAAGTAATTTCCCTCGTGCACCACGTGCACACCCCAGTGGCAAGATCTTGCCTTCCCCTGATTAGTTCAAAAAAAGCTGTTTTTGGTGATAAAATGATGTGTGATTGTGTGATTTCTTAGTTGTTTAGTTAGTAAATCATCCTGTTTAAAATCTGAAACTAAAAATCTTTGCATGAGTCGATTGTTTACTGCATTTTACCCTGTTTAAGGAGGATTCGACCCAGAAAATCCTTCTGGAAATCTGTTTCTGCGAACTAAAAAGCGTCCAGGAACAGCGACGCGTTTCAAAACCGCGTCATCACTCCTAGACGCCTTTTAGCCTCCAGGCTTTCTCTGCTGTTTGCATCTGTTTCTGCGAAATAATTAAGTTCTATGTTGAATAGCGTCGACCACCATCGACGCGATTCAGACAGTTTTTAGTTATTTTACAGGTTTTCTCTGCTGTTTGCATCTGTTCTCTGCGAAATAATTAAGTTCTGGTTTGAATAGCGTCGACTATCATCGACGCGATTCAGACAGTTTCTTAATTATTTTTCAGTTTCCAGATTTCTGTGCTTTGAGTGCTAGCTACCCATTACTTTATTAAGCATTAGAGACCATCCAGGTCGCAGGGCATACGCATTGAGGCTAAAACCCTCCTCTTCTTAGGAACACATTACTCGACGTCAACAACTCTCTTTGATTGGGTTGGTCCCTTGATCAGACTAGAGAAGTTGGCGTTGAGACCTCCATAAGTCCCCAAAATCAAGGTATTCCTCCTTGATCATCGGGCTGGTTGTACCAATTGAAGTCCCGGCTGGATTCCGAAAGCGTTGTGAGAGAGAATCTTAGAGAATAACGGTGGAAATCAAACTGAAACTAGGATCCTTCCCTGAGCGAAATTGTGATTTAATCCAATTCAAATAACTCAACAAGGAACCCTGAAATCACGTTAAGCATCCACTTGTTTGATTAATCTCTGCACAACTTGTTTGATTAAATTTTTGAAAAAGAGAATCTAATATCATGTTGCTGCGATCAGGCAGACATTTGAGTATGGCCCAAGACGCCATTATCAACTACAAGGGAGATGCTAATGCCCCTCGCAATTCAGATTTCAACTACGAGAACGAGAGAGATGCTGATGCCTCTCGTAATTCTGTCCCCATTCCAGTTCGACATGACGGGAATGTCCGAACTCCTCTTTTTCATCCACACGATCAATATCATGATCTTCCTCCGCATGAATATGCGATTCCTAATCTTGACCTTGAGGGGGACATGAATCGGAATGACCCCTCACGCTCCGATCCTATGGATCTTGTCAATGCTCTGGGAGTTCTTGCCTCCCGACTGGACCCTCAGCAGTTCGAGGCGATCCAGTCTATCTTGAAGGGGAAGGCACCCATGCAGCCTGCTGAGCCGAACCCTGTGGCTCCCCCCGTTGTTCCTCAACAACCTCCTCTTCCTCCTCCTTATATCCATCAGGCCATGGAAGGCCTTCATCTTACTTCTCGGCCAACTGGGCCACAACTTTCATCATCCAGGCAACCGGCTAGACCGCAAACGCCTATTTATCAAAATGCCCTCGGGCATGGCGGAAGCTCTGCCGGACCTCATCCTTATTATCCTCCTTGTCCAACGTACTCTAGGCAGCAGGCCTATCAAGTACTTCCACCTCCTCCTCCTCCCCAGGCAGATCTGACCACACAGACGTTGCTGGCCAAGATGGAGCGCATGGATGAGCAGTTCAACAATCTCCAGAAGATGATGGGGGTTAAAGTTGTACCAGAAATTAATTTTCCGAGCCTGCCAGTGTTTCATCTGCCACCCTCTGAAATGCCAGTATATCGAAAGTATAACGGTACTGGTAACCCCTTCACGCACCTGAAGGAGTTCATGTACGAATCTTCTTTCTGGCAGAACGACAAGAGGTCGTTGGCTTTCTTGTTCAGGAGATCTCTAGAGGGACCAGCCCTCGAGTGGTTCTTTTCTCTGGAACCCTCCGAAGTAGAGGATTACGGTATCGTTTCACGCAAATTTATCCAACGATACCAGGACAGAGTTGCACCCTCCTTGTCTATCACGGACCTCATTGCAGAAAAGATGAAACCGGATGAGGAGTTTGTCAGTTTCGCTGACAGGTGGCGGGGCCTGGCTGAAAAAGTGAAAGATCACTTGTCTGAATCTGAACAAGTGAAAATGTTAATTTCTAACGCCACGCCCCAGTTCAAGCTAGTGCTCTCCTTGAACAATTTGACTAATATGGCAGAGCTCTATGAAAGAGCACGGTACTGCCAGAATGCCTTCAAGGACGCTACGTTCTCTAGCGTTTTTGATCCTCACAGACCTAACAGGCCTCCACCTCGGAAGCCTGCAGTGCCAAATTCTCCTAGCACAGGTCCAACTACTGAGGGCACGCTCTCTCACGAGCAGGTCAGTACCATGAACAATAATTCGCCCCAGTTTGTGAGGAATCAGCAGCAGTACCAGAGGCCACCACAGCTGAACCAACAGGGGTATAGGCAGCAGCAGAACCCCCATTACCAACAGCAGTACCAGCGGCCCCAGCAGCCGAATCAGAACCAGCAACAGTTACAGCAACAGCCGCAATGGCAGTATCAACAGCAGTACCAGCAGCCACATCAGCAGCAACAGCAACAGCCACAGTACCAGCCGCGTGCACCGCCGGCGTACCACAACGTCCCTCCTCCTGGTGACTACAACCAACAAAGGAGACCTCCAGGCCCGAAAAGGGCAGAGTACCCGGCCCTCCCAGAATCCTTGGCGGATATCTTTAGCGCTTTAATGGCAGCCAATGCCTTAGTTTTGCCGAGGGAGAAGGCCATCTTGCCTCAAAATGCCGATATGTCCAGGTACTGCTACTTCCACAGGCAACCTAGGCATACAATTGACACCCGCTTCCAATTCAGAGATTATATTCATGATCTCAATGAGCAGGGCGGCATAGACTGGGAGGAGATGAAGAAGTACATAACAGCCCTGAAGGCGAGGAGTCCGCAGCAGCAACAGCAGCAAGCAAGACCACCGGCACAAGCAGTAGCACCACCCAACATGGGAATAGTGCAGAATCCACTCCCGGAGCATCAGAACCAAAACCAGGTTGCTCCCATTTTGACGAACAGCCAGTCTGAGGCTGGTCGTGGGCAGCAGTGGAGAGTAGAGGACTCTTCCTCTCTTTGTTCAACGGGTCACGTTCGAAGTACCGCAGAGCGACCACCACGCCGCACCATCCACATACTAAGGCCACAACCCGTTACCATCACCCCTATACCCACACCCACATATCACTCACCCACACCCAATAACCCATCACCACTACCCTGATGGATATAGGTGTCCTCTAAGCCAATCATTAGGCACCTATTTCAATCTGGTTCACTAATAAATGGCATTAAATTCATTATGTAGATTGGCATATTTGTATTTACACATAATGAAGTCCATGAATATGTGCAATAGTCGTCAGATTATGATGAGATCATAATAATGAGACTAATGACTTATAAACACATATTCTCAATTGTTCCTAGTCGTAGGATGTTTGAGAAGGACATCAAACATCCGGTTAGACTAGTACAGGTTATTCCAACTCATATGATGAGGGTAACTGATCTCGTTAGTTACTAGTGTGGAGACACAATGGTAAACCTGTAGGTGCTCATTGGAGAATGAGTTCACTGAACTGATCCGACATGAATTGCCGAATGGTAATTTACCTGACTGTCAATCGGCTTGATTCATCGTCACAGTAGCGTGGTTGATCCTTGGACTTGAGACACCAAAGACACCTTGTCGGTGGACTTCTGGACTTTGACCTTGACCTACGAATCCCTATCCACGGGATCTCTAATAGTCAAGGATCGGGTCCAGTGGAAGACCTTCGAAGGTGATTGTGTGTTCAATAGAGGATCGTTCGCTCTCAGGTAACTGGAGAGAGAATGCTCTAGAGTAGATCCGCAGGAGTCTCTGGCCAGAGCAGAAACAATATCAGAAAAGTGGTTTTTGGATATTGTACAGCGGAGTCTGATTCAAGTGAGTTGACCATCTAGGGTTTGACAGTTGACCATACCCTAGGTTAACTCGAGAGCATTGTGCGAACGAAGGATTATAGCCACGTGGTAACTGTGGACGGACAGGTTCCATGAGTGGGTTGCTGAACCCCATTACCTTCCGGGATCATGCGGTGTTGCTTGGCACCCAACTTGATCGGAAGTCCGACCGAATTTACATGCGATGATAATTCGGTTGAGTAATTAGTTAATATCTAGATATTAATTAATTACAATAAGTCAATAACTAGTTATTGGACTTAACGGGCTGAAAACCGGACTGGTAAATGGGCCTAGAGGGTCACACGCAATAAGATTCTCAGTTGGTGGTACATAAGTGGGATTTATATTAACTCGGGGACTTTTGTGAAAAGTCGCGCCGACTTAATATATATACACGCTGTTGTGAAACCCTGGGCCAAGCTCCAGGATTTCCCTTGCTGGCCGTCACCCCCCCTTTCTCTCTCCACCTCTGGGCGTCCCGTTCAGCGCGCCAGAACAGCTTCCGTCTCCGCCGCGTGTGATTCCCGAAAGTCGGGAATTCCCGTCGGCGGGATTTCCGCAACTGTTGCGGCGACGGATCTTCAGCGAGCGAGCTGAAACGGATGAGGGATCGAGGACGAACCACCGCGGAGGATCGCGTGGATACCGCTGGAGGCCGGACGCTTGTGCGGCTTGCGGCATCACCTCGACGGAACCGAGACGGATGCGGATTCGAATCCGCGCACGGTAATCGGATTACTTCTCGTAGTTTTCGGTTTGCGTTTTTCGTTCCGAATCGGATCAGCGGGCATCGGGCGGGTTTAATTTTTGTTCTTCGTTTCCTCTGCGTTCTTCGCGTCCCGCCCGGATCCCAACAGTGGTATCAGAGCCAGGTTCCGCTCTGATCCGCTCCGGAACGATGAAATTATTATTCTAAATTATTTCATGCATAAATTCATTTTTCCTCATAGATATTGTTCATGGGATGAACTTAGAATTTCGAATTTAATTTTTCTGTGCGAAAAACGAAATTTTTTTGGGGTTTCATCGCGTTCTTCATGGTGATGAAGAACCGGATTTGTGGGCTTCAAAAGGGGATTAATGATGGTTGGACCATCTCTGTGGGTTTGCTGGTATGACCAGCTACCCCTCGCCATCCCCGGAAAATTTCCATGGCGGCCGGTGGAGCTTTTCTTCCCATAATTTTCAAAAGTTGAAAAAGAATTGAGGAAAAGCTGAAATCTGCGAAACTGCACAAATCTCCAACTTTGGAGGTTCACCGGCGGCGAAGAAGTCGCCGTCCGGCCACCACCGGTGGGGGAAATGGAAGTGGTGACATCCCTCTGCGAATTCCGGCCACCCTCGCGGCCGGCGGCGGCGGCGGCGCCGCCCAAAACAGGCTTCAAACAGGGCTGAAAAACCCTAAAATCTGAACTGGTCGAACCTGCAGCAGATGGGCCTGGACCGGCCGGTCCCGAGCCGGTCCGATCCGGTTCGGCCGGGCGGCCTGGGCCTGGCCCGGGGGCACCAGGCCCCCGACCTGGCTCGGCCAGGTCGCCCGAGCCAGGGCCCTGCCTGGCTCGAGCCAGGGCCGGACCAGGGGCTGGGCCAGGTTGCCCCAGCCCGAGCCAGACCAGGCCCTGGGCCCAATTTAATAGGCCAATTGGGCCTATTTAACCCCAGCCCATTTAATCTATTTAACCCCTTATTTAAACCCCTAAACCCCAACCTCTATTAACTGGAATTGAAGTTAAATAATTTAAAACTGTTTTAATATTATTTTTCCAGTTAATTATGAACTTATTGAGATTTGATCTTAATAGTCAATTGGGTTGAACTTATGTAAGATATGATCTTACATAAAGGGTTGACATGATTCCCTTTACCTTAAAATTAAAATAAATTTTATTTAAAAGTGTTTTATACTTAAATTTATAATTTTAAGTTTAAAAGGGGATTATGAGTTAAGATGTGATCTTAATTTATAATTAACAAATGTTGTTAATTTATATTTAAGATGGGATCTTAAAATTTATTAACAATCGTTGTTAATTATTTAAGGGATTAGATAATTATCATGGTTTTAAAATTAATTGACAAATGTTGTTAACTTTATTCTAATTAACCAATTAGATAATTCTTTAGCAATTGTTGTTAGAGAATTATTTTAATAATTTGGAGACACTTAATAATAGTTGTTAAGTGATTAATTAACTTTTTATAAATGTTATAATTAAGTTAATTAATTCTTGAGTAATGAATCTTAATAAAAGTTATTAAGTATTAATTAAGTCTTAATAATGGTTATTAAGATTATTAATTAGTTTACTCTTGAATCTCTTAATTATTGGTTTTAATGATCTAATCCACTTGGAATTTAATCTTTTATAAATGCTATTAAAGGATTAAATTAAGTCTAATTGTTAGACTATTTTAATTAGAAATGTTCTAATTATTATTTCTTAATAATGGTTATTGAGAAATATGATTCAAATAAAGGGGTTTATTAACAAGGAGTTGTTAAGGGGTTAATAATTTGAGTTGAAAATTCTTTTATAAATGTTATTTAGGAATTTTTAAGTCTATCTAAATGTTAGATTGTTTCGCATTAATAATTGTTATTAATGTGATTTAAAATTAATCTAAGTGTTAGATTAATTAATTTAGAAATGTTCTAAATTATGCATGGAATGTTTTAGAATTTTAATTTTAGCTTTATATGCGTATGTTGATGTGTTTACTGCTTTAAATTAGATTTATTGCATGTAAGAAAATAAGATTTTCGAAAATTCAAATTATCCAATTTTGATTGGAACCCAAGTTTTAAGATAGCCAAAATTATTATATTTTCAAAATTTTAGCCTTCATGTGATGTGTTTAATCATGTGTGGATGGTTAAAATTTGTGATGGTCATGGACATGCACTTAGTTAAATTTCATATCATGTGATGGTGTGTGATTTTGTGGATTGTTATGGAATGTGAATGTTTATTAATTAAGTGTTAATTAATGAGGCTTGTGTGCCTCCCTCTCTCTATTCCATTGTAATTCTATCTCTCTCTGTTATTGTACTCGGCCATAAGGCTTTCTCTTACAATTTATTTGTATTTGAAATTGTTTCAAAATAAATATTATTTGTATTTGATCACGCCGACCGAGGAGAGGCGAGGATGATCCACAAATGCAACCAGGAAGGCGACAGGAGATGAGATCACCAGTGGCTATGTGTTTGCATAATTAGATTATATAAGTGTTATATAGTTTTGGTGATTAATTGTTTGGCTCCAGTTAATCACCGTGCTGTCCATGACCACATAATGAACATGTATGGATGATGCATGCTTTTAGTTATTGATTATGAATCGATTGCTAATATCTAGGTATAGTTAAATATATACGATATATTTATAAACTATCACCTAGGATGAGACCAACTTAATATAAACAAAAACCTTCAACATAAAGTCTAAGCCGGAGCGCGAGTCATTGAGAATGTACCGCGTGGCTCTCCATCAATATAGTTCTTAGAACTTGATTCAGTGATGACAGATACTACGTGTTTACCCGAGATCTGCCACCATCTGATGAAAGGACTATTAACTATGGCATTATGATGCCTTGAGATTGGAATAGAGGAACGGTGTAGCTATCCTCGCGTTTACCCGGGAGCTGCATTCTTACTCTACTCTGTCGCGTATTGATGGTAAAGCTTAGACCAGGTATAATGGTCTACTGTGTTTACCCGGGACCATTAAAGACCTGGGAGCCGAAGTAAGATCGGATATTGCAAGGAGTTGCAATTACCATGAGATGGTTGCTCTAAGATAATGGTATGATACTATGTGTTTACCCGAGGTCATACTGTGATTCTTGGAGATTCTGATCCTCACTAGAAGACCGTCGGAGTCTTCCGTTCTGTATATCTGAAGGTTATACAGTCCGTCGAAAAATAGTGGGAAATAATTCAAGACAAAAGACCATAATTGAATTATCAGAACTATCTGCTTAAATCGCGTTGTTTCCTTCGATCACTAATGTGTCGTCTATTCGAGATTTTGGCATGTTGGATGCCGATACTTCTCATACTCAGACTGACTAGAAAATTCTGAAGAATGTCTTCAGGGCCAAGTGAAAGTCACTATCCTAATTAGATATCATGAATCCTCTTACTTTGATAGACCAAGGTGAAGAGGTGCTCATGGTATGCCTTATAGAAAGGCAATGATTATCATGAAATCTCTTATTTGGATAGACCAAGATGAAGAGATATTTATGATGTGCCTTTGAGAAAGGCAAGTGGTAAGATTTTAAACGATCGAATCCACTCCTGAAAAAGGATAAAGGAAAGTCAGCTGAGATAGAGAAGTAGCAGTTCTCCCACTGCTACCAATATAAGGATATTGGTAAAGGCAAAAAGGAATATGGAATTTGAAAGAAGTCTCATATATTCTTATTATCGTCTTTTTCATGTCTATTGGAGAATTAGCGTATCTAATATGAGATATTAGAAATGATTCTCAGAACTGCGATAGTATGCAGACTTAGACAAGTAAAAGGAAATCGAGAAAATGCAAGTGTTGAGTTAGACTCAACTATTGTTCATGATATTCATAGATTACTGTTAGACAGTAAATCTTTATGTATCTATAGGAGTCAAATATGAAACTGAATAACTGTTATTTAGTTGCATAAGAAATCAAGAATAACATTGATTGAAAAGAATAATAGTTGTTCAAATCAGTCAATGCATTATAGATTCTTGAAGTGACATTTCATGTGATGAATGTTCACTAGTCTCCTATAGAAATGAACTATGTGAGTCCTGATTATCTATGGTATTGTACACAGGGTTGTACAATAAGAAATCATTGATGCTGATGCATATTGATGTAAACAGCTCAAAGGCCAAAAGATAATCACTACTATTGACTTATCTTATAGTTTACTCTTTGAATGATTCGACTGTATGTACTTACTGAAGTACAAGTCAAATGCATCTGAGAGATTAAGGTATGAGATCAATATGAAATATTAGAATTATTGATTTGATCAAAGAAACTAATACTTAGGTATATGATTCACATAAATCATTAAGAGGATAATTGTATCCTCGCTCGATTGATCCTCATTGTGCATCATAGCAATATGATAGAATGAGGAATTGCACCTTATTAAGATATGGTGCAATACATAATAAGATTTGCCTAATTCTTGTCCTTTTGAACATAAGTATGAATATTAGATGTCCATACTTTAAAGATGGTTCCAAATTAGTCAGTGTGTGTCCATATAAGATATGGAAACCAAATAATTCATATGAGATGTGAATTATGAACAAACCTGATTTAAAAGTCAGGTATTACCGTGGCGTGAATTTGTGAATGTCCAAAGAGTTTAGACATTACAATTATTGGCCAGGCGATAATGAAATAATTGTCGTCCTGAAAAACTGTCTTCTGTGAAGAGGAATATGTCCGCAAAGAAGACAGTGGGAGCTGATAAAACTAGAAGATGTTCTAGATTCACAAGTTAACATAAGATTATTAGATAATCTTTAGTTGTTTGGAACCACTCATGACACATCAGAGAACTTCATAGATTTTTTTTTGAGATTCTCTCAGTGACTAAAAAGATATGTTTGACATATCTGATTTAGCAAGATGAGAGGAGCTCAAAATAGATTATGATCTAAACTCTATGATAATGATGCTCTCTGTCATTACAACTTTGAGATTTATAAGTTTGTTAGAGTTCTACTTGTCAATACTGCCTATCATGAGATGAGGACAGTTGGATATTAAAAGCGTCAACTCAATGTGATTGAGGTGAAGATGTATATGATACACCTTTAAAGCTTTTAGAATCTCTAGGAAGCAAGTTATGATTTCAAAATTATTTTGAATCAAACTGAAACTTCCTAAGTTGTAATAAGAGTTTTTGACTTAATTGTCAAATATTATGTGATCATTAAGAATGATCACGGATTGTGTGTGTTCAGAAAGGACAGTGGGAGTACAGTCGCTTTAGTAATGCTTTATGATAATAACATCAAAGTCATTAAGAATGACTTCAGGATGTTACTATTAGTGAAAGCATTGTTAACCATGTTTTCCTCCATAATTGATTTATTTATAATATCCCACATATTGGAAATACGAATCTATTAAGATAGATTGGTGGGGATATTATACTGACCTGTATGTCAAGTTGTTTGGCATAAATTTCATAACAAGTCTCAATTGTTGAGAGATGTAATTTATTCCTTTAAAGAAAGGGTTCATTAAAAGGATACAGGAGTGAATTACATCATTAAGCGCTTGAGTAGTGATAAGGATGCATTCGCTTATATGGAGAGGATGATTTGAAACTATGAGGTCACACTGACTCAAAGTTCAAGTCAAATAATGAATTCAACCTTCTAGTAGAAAGGAATGGATTGGAAGAGTTCCAATCCAGAACTCGATGTTAAGGTGACGACATAAATAAGTGATACTGTTATTGGAACAGTATGGATGAAAAGGTTCATCCATGAACTAGATGTAGTTCTAAAAGGTCTCTGATACCATCCTATCGTTGTAGGACAACAGTGGGAGCGATCAATTGTGTGATCGAACTATGGTCTCTTCAGAAGTTACAGAACATTCTGAGGCTCTTTCACAGGTTCAAAGACAAAGGATTAAGAGGAAATAACGTAATTGAAATATTCCATCTGTAGATAATTTAGCAGATCCCTGACCAAGTCTTAGTCACAGACTTTCTGTGAGCATCACCTAGATTTGATGGAGATCAAATACGAAAGTGATTGACTTGAGTCCAAGTGGGAGATTGATGGATATAGGTGTCCTCTAAGCCAATCATTAGGCACCTATTTCAATCTGGTTCACTAATAAATGGCATTAAATTCATTATGTAGATTGGCATATTTGTATTTACGCATAATGAAGTCCATGAATATGTGCAATAGTCGTCAGATTATGATGAGATCATAATAATGAGACTAATGACTTATAAACACATATTCTCAATTGTTCCTAGTCGTAGGATGTTTGAGAAGGACATCAAACATCCGGTTAGACTAGTACAGGTTATTCCAACTCATATGATGAGGGTAACTGATCTCGTTAGTTACTAGTGTGGAGACACAATGGTAAACCTGTAGGTGCTCATTGGAGAATGAGTTCACTGAACTGATCCGACATGAATCGCCGAATGGTAATTTACCTGACTGTCAATCGGCTTGATTCATCGTCACAGTAGCGTGGTTGATCCTTGGACTTGAGACACCAAAGACACCTTGTCGGTGGACTTCTGGACTTTGACCTTGACCTACGAATCCCTATCCACGGGATCTCTAATAGTCAAGGATCGGGTCCAGTGGAAGACCTTAGAAGGTGATTGTGTGTTCAATAGAGGATCGTTCGCTCTCAGGTAACTGGAGAGAGAATGCTCTAGGGTAGATCCGCAGGAGTCTCTGGCCAGAGCAGAAACAATATCAGAAAAGTGGTTTTTGGATATTGTACAGCGGAGTCTGATTCAAGTGAGTTGA
This sequence comes from Zantedeschia hybrid cultivar, assembly GCA_030544215.1. Classification (NCBI taxonomy): domain Eukaryota; kingdom Viridiplantae; phylum Streptophyta; class Magnoliopsida; order Alismatales; family Araceae; genus Zantedeschia; species Zantedeschia hybrid cultivar. The sequence goes on along the minus strand of JARZZO010000013.1, from coordinate 2,326,252 downwards.
CCATCTAGGGTTTGACAGTTGACCATACCCTAGGTTAACTCGAGAGTATTGTGCGAACGAAGGATTATAGCCACGTGGTAACTGTGGACGGACAGGTTCCATGAGTGGGTTGCTGAACCCCATTACCTTCCGGGATCATGCGGTGTTGCTTGGCACCCAACTTGATCGGAAGTCCGACCGAATTTACATGCGATGATAATTCGGTTGAGTAATTAGTTAATATCTAGATATTAATTAATTACAATAAGTCAATAACTAGTTATTGGACTTAACGGGCTGAAAACCGGACTGGTAAATGGGCCTAGAGGGTCACACGCAATAAGATTCTCAGTTGGTGGTACATAAGTGGGATTTATATTAACTCGGGGACTTTTGTGAAAAGTCGCGCCGACTTAATATATATACACGCTGTTGAGAAACCCTGGGCCAAGCTCCAGGATTTCCCTTGCTGGCCGTCACCCCCCCTTTCTCTCTCCACCTCTGGGCATCCCGTTCAGCGCGCCAGAACAGCTTCCGTCTCCGCCGCGTGTGATTCCCGAAAGTCGGGAATTCCCGTCGGCGGGATTTCCGCAACCGTTGCGGCGACGGATCTTCAGCGAGCGAGCTGAAACGGATGAGGGATCGAGGACGAACCACCGCGGAGGATCGCGTGGATACCGCTGGAGGCCGGACGCTTGTGCGGCTTGCGGCATCACCTCGACGGAACCGAGACGGATGCGGATTCGAATCCGCGCACGGTAATCGGATTACTTCTCGTAGTTTTCGGTTTGCGTTTTTCGTTCCGAATCGGATCAGCGGGCATCGGGCGGGTTTAATTTTTGTTCTTCGTTTCCGCTGCGTTCTTCGCGTCCCGCCCGGATCCCAACATACCCGCCTTCCTTAGACCCATTACGCCCCGCACCACTACGCCTCCATCATATAACCCCCCGCAAACCAATAACGCACCCCTCCTACCATCTAGGCCATTATTACGCGTACCGTTTCCTACTTCATCCGCTACCACCACCGCCTACCCAGATATGCCTTTACCATCTAGACCGCTATTACGCGTACCATTCCCCACTTCGCCAACCACTTACCCATCTACCATCCAACCCTCTAGGCCTTTAATCCGCACCGCGCCATCACCACCTAGCCCTACGCCATCACCTACATACCAACTCTCTACGCCATCCGCACCATCCAACCCTGCGGTACTTAAAGTGTCACCCGGATCCTCCACGGTTGAGGAACACGCGCTCCGGAGTGGAAGGATTTTCAACAAGGTCTTTCCTCAGTTCACAGTCAGAGACGGCCCATCACAGCCGACTGAGGAAGCCCATAATGAAGAGAGTGCACCAGGCACTCAATACGACCTGTTGAAATACCTGGATCGGACACCGGCACGGATCACTATACTCGAACTGATTAAAAGGTCCAAGAGTCACCAAGAAGCTTTAATGGAATATCTGCAGAAGGTGATGGTCAATGAAGACGTGCCGGTAGAGAAAATTGCAGCACTACTAGTTCCTCAGGGGGATCAGCCCTCCATAACATTTCATACATCGGAACTAGCACCGCCAGCAGCTAGAAGCATGGCTCTGAGCATCACGGTCAACATCTGCAAGAAGGCCGTGGATGCATGCCTGGTCGACACAGGGGCCTCGATCAATGTGCTACCTCCGAAGACCCTGGAGCTGTGCGGTGTGCCCAAAGAGAAATGGTTGCCCAGCCCCATCTCAGTAACAGCATATGACAATTCTACCCGTTCCCCTCTGGGAATGGTCTATTTAAAGGTGGAGCTGGGCCCTGTAAGTCACGCAGAGGTCGAATTCCACATCTTGGAAATCGACCCTTCCATAAATGCCATTTTAGGCCGTCCTTATATTAAAACTCTTGAGGCGATTCCTTCTACGAATCATCAATGCCTCAAATTTCCTTACAAAGGACGAATAATTAAAGTAACGAGCATGCCGATCCTTGCTACTGCTCATTCCTTGAACATTAAATCTGCTGTTTTACCTGGCCGACAACCTTTTCTGTCGGTATTACAGGTCTACCGTCCAGTGGCTGATCCTCTGAAAGCCGCTACTATTTCTCCATATCCGTTAGACGCTATCAAGAGGGGGAAGTGCATGAGTACCCCAGGATGGAGGATCATGATGAAGAACGGCTACGAGCCTGGGAAAGGTCTGGGCACACAATTGCAAGGCAGGACCACTCCTGTCAGAAATCATCGAGCAGCACCTGGAAGTGGTCTGGGTTATATGCCAATAAAACTGAAACAAGATCCGGTTCAGAAAGCAGAGATCGAACAAGGCCCGAAGATCTGGAAAGCAATGTCTACGCCACTTAAAGAAGGCCGAGATCCCCTAACATGGACCCTGTGTACGCACTTCGTGAAAGGGCCCATACTCAGCTATGACAATACGTGTAATGACCCAGACTTTCGGATCCGGTTTTCGGGTCGGACCCTGTTGCTCTAACCCTTGTGAGGGGCTGAAATTCTGAGTCGAATCGCGTCAGGACTTCGAGACGCGTTTTGAACGGCGTCCACCGTGGCTGACGCGTTTTAGGTTCTGCCACGTGGGTGCCACGTGTTCTGGCCTTGGGCCGCGAGAGTACGGCCCTGTCAGGTCGTCTGAACGGCGTCCGTGTGGGTCGACGCCTTTCAGACTGCGACTCTGGGTGTGTCAGAGTACGGCCCTGACAAGTTGTCTGAATGGCGTCTGTGTTGGACGACGCGTTTCAGAATCTTGTCAGAGCGGCTGTCACATCACCTGATAGGCGTCCGTAGATGTCGACGCGTTTTAGGAAGTTCCTGATGACCCCCGCGAGCCCTCCTTTCTTTCCCTCATTTCTCACCTCCCACTCTCTCTCCTCTCCCTCTCCGCCTCCTCCGATCCCTCTCTTCCCCATTCCCTTCCTCTTCTTCCTCTTCCACCACTCCAACGCCTCCCTACTTCTCACCTCTGCCACCGCCACTTCCTTCGCGGCGCTCCACTCTCCGGACGGCGGCCGACGTCCCGGCGAAGTGACGGCGTTCTCGGGGGTACCGGCGGCAGTCTGCGGCGCGGCGGTTGGGCGACACGGAGCCAGGAGGAGTTCAAGTATCCGGTAGGGGGACGAACCTTGTATGAGTTACTTGTGCTTGCCTAGGCGTGTTTTAATGTGGTTTGGGCTAGATTGAGCATGTTTAGGGGGTGTTCTTGTGGGTATGGCCGCGTTTGTGAATGGGGTTTCGTAGTATATTTGTGGTGGATCAACTGCTCTTCCTCCCCCCTTCCGTTTTGGGGCTTTATCGGGATGTTTTGGGTTAAGGGAGAAACCCTCGGTTCGAACCAGAGAACCAGGTTTCTGGCGCTAAACGGCGTCGTGCTTGGTCGACGCCTTTTAGAAGGACGTCGGGTCAGCACGACGCGTTTTAGACCAGAAATCTCCCCTGTTCGAGGTTTAACAGGTTAGGGGTTCTGGCGCTAAATGACGTCATGGGTGGACGACGCCTTTCAGAAGGACGTCGGGCAACCATGACGCCATTTAGGCAGGAAATCACCCCGACTGAGGGTCCGTCAGCTCGGGATTCCGAGACTAAAAGACGTCATGGGCGGCCGACGCGATTCAAATGGCGTCGGGCGACCATGACGCCTTTTAAGGCAGAAATCCCCTAGGTACTGTTTTCCTGAAATTCTGGATTTATCAGCTGAATGGCGTCGGAGGATGTCGACGCCTTTCAAAAGGCGACCGCTTGGGTTGACGCCTTTTAGGCCAGATTTCTGTGGCCTCTGTTTTATGAACCAGTTTAGGGAGCCTGAATGGCATCGGCTTCGGGCGACGCAATTCGGGACAGAACAACACTAATTCATGCCAGTAAAATGTATTCATACTGCTAGATAGTTGGTTAGTGCATACTTTAGTATATATGGATTCTTCATGACTATACGGCACTGCATTGTATGTAGTGCGATCGCGGGCTTTTCACGTGACCGGATCGTACCGTGCCGGGTTCTGGTGTTTTGAGTTACTGTGGACCTGGAGTGACATTGTAGCACTTTATCACCCTGTGCTGGTGGGGGCGTGATCACAGCGCCGGTGGGGGCGTGGGCGGGGTGACGCCTAGTGAGAGAGGGTCACCTGGTGAACCCCGGGGTCAGCTAGTACCGGTGTCGGAGTGGTACATTCGGAGAGTCACTCGTGCTGAGGGAAGGAGTAACCACCTGAGCCAGTTGGGCCGGAGTAGCTAGCGTGCTATCCGAGGGGTTACTGTTTGGTCTCAGCGGGTCGGTGTTTCCTACTTGTACTTGTGTGGACGGTGTTTCCCACTTACGGCTGTGTGGTTGGTGTTTCCCACTTTCGGAGGAGTGGTTGACGTGTTTTGCCGAGACGGGAGTTGTAGGCTCCCTGATAGTATGATTTTAGAAATATGCATGTTACATTCCGAAGGCACATGGTTCATATCGAGATTTTAGGAGTAGTGTGTTACAGCTTTACTTGCCTTATTACCTGTATCCTTGTTACTGCACTTGTGGGTGTGTGTGTGTGGGAGGTAGGGGATCGGATGATCCCTACTGAGCCCAATTCTGGTGTGGCTCACTCCCTGCGTTTTCAGGTGTAGACCTTGTGGCGTGTGGCGGCGCGTGGTGTTCTCCTTGGTGTGCGGACTAGCAGCTGTCTCAGTTCCCGGGGTATGCCCCAATGTTGTTGTACTTTATTTCTGCCTGTACTTAATTAATTTGTTGGACATGTAATTATTGTTGGACTGTGTACGGACATTATTATTTTACTTCCTGCGCACTGTACCCCTTGTAGTCCGTGTGAATGTTATATTTAATCTGGTTTAACGCTTGCTCCTCCAGATGTGCGAATAAGATCCTGCTATGAACCTACAGTTAATGGGCCGACATCCATTTAGTGACCGGGTCTCCGGTCATAGGATGGCGGGTCGTTACAATTGGTATCAGAGCATAGTCTGGTCGAGTAAGTGGTAAACTGGGTTAGATATCATAGTCCAACAATAAGTACGAGTCTGTACAGGCGATGGCTGCTGGTATAGAATGATAGGTTTTGACGTGTTTGTGTTGATTTTCGTGTTCGTGAGGTAGTGATGGCGCCGAGGAAGAGAGTTTCGTCGGCTCGTGGTACGAGATCAGACGATGGTAGTTCAGGGGCAGAAGGGCATAATGTGGATCGTTTCGTGGAGGCTATGATTGGAGCTATGGGTAGATACCAGCAGGGAGACGGTAGCGAGAGGTCCGATTCCCGAGGCGACCAGTTTTCGTTGTTAGAGCGGTTTTTGAGGTTGGAGACCCCTTCTTTCACAGGTCGACCAATCTCAGACGAGGCAGCTCGTTGGATTAAGGAGATGGAGAAGGCGTTTGACGTTCTTGAATGTGCTGAGAATGACAAGACCTTGTTGGCAACCTATTTGTTGAAAGACAATGCATACGAATGGTGGGTTACCATCAAGACAAGGACGTTTGCAAATAGATCTTTGAGAGAGATCCCTTGGGAGGCATTTGTGAGAGAGTTTAGTGGACAGTACTTTCCGAGGCACGTTCAGGAGACCAAGGAAAGAGAATTTATGGAATTGGTGCAAAATGACATGTCAGTTCTAGATTATCATGCTAAGTTTGTGGCTCTTGGAGGATTCGTTCCACACTTATCTGAACATGAGAGATATAGAACCGAGAGATTTGTAGATGGACTCCGATATGATCTAAGGACAATGGTGGCACCTCAGGGTTGTGGAGATCTGGCGACGGCGGTTCGATGCGCGGCAGCGGTGGAGACTCAATTTCAGCAAATGGCAAAAGAGCTGGAGCGATCGGTACGAGGGAAGCAGCAAGGCAAGAGCAAATCAACGATCCCTTCGTCTGGCGGTTCGAGTTCCTTTGAGTTTGGGTCCCAAGGGACGGCACGTGGCGAAGATGAGGACGGTTTGGCCCAACAGATGCAAACTGAGGCTAGCAGGCAGCAGGGGATGCGGCAGAGTATTGTCCCCGTTGTGGTAGGTATCACGGCAGCCGGTTGTGTCCATTGGTTGCTGGTAGTTGTTTTGGCTGTGGCAGGAGGGGACATCTCGCGAGGAACTGTCCCCAGAAGAATAAAACGAGTCAGGGGCCGAGTGGTCAGTAGGAGCCCGGTACCTTATGTAGTGTTGTGTGCCCTTTCTGTGGGAATCCGAGGTACGGGGATAGATGAACACTCTTATCTTGTCTTATGAGGTGGTGGTTGTGAACTCTTGTGGCACTCTATGTATTTTGGGTCGTGGTGATGATTTAGTATTGTAATGTGTGCTTTGTAAGGTTATTGTATAATGATGTTGATATGTCAATTTTGGTGGAATCATGGCACATAATTAGTTTAGTATTGTTTTGATTAATGGATTGGGTGTGGGAAGCCCCATGTAAGGGTGTGATCGTTGAGGGCGTTAGCAGGATTTTACCGATGGTTGGTCCAGGAGTCTTCTTCGATAGCAACCCCTCTTGTGGAGGTTGACGCATAGGGGAGTTCGTCTCATGTGGATCGAGGAGTGTGAGCGGAGTTTCATTAAGTTGAAGACTCGCCTCACTTGGGCTCCAGTGTTGGTACTTTTATCAGGTTCCGGTGGATTTGTGGGGTATTTAGTTGCATCACAAAGAGGTTTGGGTGCGTTTCTGATGCGACTTGGTAAGATTGTGGCTTAGGTAGTGGAAGAAGTTTGAGAAGAACTAGCCACCTATGACTTAGAACTGGCAGCTGCGGTGTTGCACCATAGATCTAGAGGCATCGTTGTATGGGGATTATTTGAGCAACTGTGGAATCTTCCTTTCGGATTCCACGTGAGGCTGATGGAGCCAGGTTGGCCAGCAGTGTACCACACCGTAATTAAGACTTAAAGGACAGATGCAGAGTCACCGTAGATTCTCAAGAGTTTGGAGGTGGAATTGTGGGGTAGTGGTACAGTCAGGTTAAAGGTAAACTTTGTGATTTGACCGTGAAGGACGTGCGCGGGTGTCCCTTTTGGAGGCACACTGTTCTAGAATAAATGATGTTTTCCGGATCGAGTAAGGCGTATCATTGTTGAGGTGGTCTAGTGAGAAGGAGGTCAGGGGTGATTCTGTGATTGAATGCTTGAATTGTCGGCAGGTTAGGGTAGAATATCAGAGTGGCGCAGCGGTAGCGTGGTTACAGTCCTTGCCGATCCCGGTGTGGAGACGGGAGTTTGCGACTTGAGGCATGTATTAGGATTGTTTTATTCCCCGGTGGAGGGAGCGTGATCTGGATTACCATTGAACAACTGACTACGTCAGCTCACTTCCTGGCTATCAGGAAGGACTGGTCAGTCGGTATGTTGGCTGAGTTGTTTTTGAGTCAGGACATCCCTTTCTGCTCGATGTGCCCTTATCCATCATGTCGGAGCGGGCTTGAAATTTACTTCTTAATTGTGGGAAGAGTCTTTGGAAGACTTTGAGTGCGCGATTAGCCTTCGGCCCGACCTATCATCCCGAGGCTGATGAACGGTCAGAGGGGGGCCATTCGGATTTTAGAGGTTTTGCTCGTGGCATGTTGCCTAGACTGAGGAGGTTCTTGGGAGCAGCGTTGGTTTTCCGTAGGGTTTTGTGTACCATAGCAGTTACTACTCTAACATTGGCTTGGCGCCTTATGAGGCATTGTTTAGATGGTTGTGTCGATTCTTTGTGATCTAGTCTGAGATTGGCAAGAGGCAGTTAGCAGGATCATGGTTGGTATAGCAGGGTGCTTAGGTTGCCAGTAGTGTGCTTTCATCGGTAGAGACCGATTGGGTTTGGAGTTGGGAACTTCGTGTTCTCCCAAGTCTCGCCCTCCTTGGGTGTGAAGAGATTTGAGAAGCAAGGTAAGCTGGGTCCGTGCCGTGCTGGGCCTCTTCCCATTCTTGCTCGAATTAGGGAAGATTACCAGCCAGCCTTGCCGTTCAGCCTTGCGAGAGTGCTCGATGCGTTTCGTGTTTCGTTGCAGAGGAGCGTTCCGGATCCGCCCTAGGTGTTAGAACTTTCAGGACTTGAGAATCGCTAGTGACAGGTCCTTCGGAACAAGGTTGCATATGTGGACTGAGTATTTTGACAGTATCGCTCCGGGAGCGAGACGACCTAGGGGCGCGTGATTGAGGTGCTGGGAAGCAATTCCCTATCCTTTCTAGTAAGTTCTCATGCGAGTTGGCAGTGGAGGCGTTTTTCGCCCTCGTTACTTGTAGCAGGCAATTTCGGGGACAAAATTCTTTTAAGGGGGGGAGATTGTAATGACCCAGACATTCGGATCCGGTTTTCGGGTCGGACCCTGTTGCTCTAACCCTTGTGAGGGGCTGAAATTCTGAGTCGAATCGCGTCAGGACTTCGAGACGCGTTTTGAACGGCGTCCACCGTGGCTGACGCGTTTTAGGTTCTGCCACATGGGTGCCACGTGTTTTGGCCTTGGGCCGCGAGAGTATGGCCCTGTCAGGTCGTCTGAACGGCGTCCGTGTGGGTCGACGCCTTTCAGACTGCGACTCTGGGTGTGTCAGAGTACGGCCCTGACAAGTTGTCTGAATGGCGTCTGTGTTGGACGACGCGTTTCAGAATCTTGTCAGAGCGGCTGTCACATCACCTGATAGGCGTCCGTAGATGTCGACGCGTTTTAGGAAGTTCCTGATGACCCCCGCGAGCCCTCCTTTCTTTCCCTCATTTCTCACCTCCCACTCTCTCTCCTCTCCCTCTCCGCCTCCTCCGATCCCTCTCTTCCCCATTCCCTTCCTCTTCTTCCTCTTCCACCACTCCAACGCCTCCCTACTTCTCACCTCTGCCACCGCCACTTCCTTCGCGGCGCTCCACTCTCTGGACGGCGGCCGACGTCCCGGCGAAGTGACGGCGTTCTCGGGGGTACCGGCGGCAGTCTGCGGCGCGGCGGTTGGGCGACACGGAGCCAGGAGGAGTTCAAGTATCCGGTAGGGGGACGAACCTTGTATGAGTTACTTGTGCTTGCCTAGGCGTGTTTTAATGTGGTTTGGGCTAGATTGAGCATGTTTAGGGGGTGTTCTTGTGGGTATGGCCGCGTTTGTGAATGGGGTTTCGTAGTATATTTGTGGTGGATCAACTGCTCTTCCTCCCCCCTTCCGTTTTGGGGCTTTATCGGGATGTTTTGGGTTAAGGGAGAAACCCTCGGTTCGAACCAGAGAACCAGGTTTCTGGCGCTAAACGGCGTCGTGCTTGGTCGACGCCTTTTAGAAGGACGTCGGGTCAGCACGACGCGTTTTAGACCAGAAATCTCCCCTGTTCGAGGTTTAACAGGTTAGGGGTTCTGGCGCTAAATGACGTCATGGGTGGACGACGCCTTTCAGAAGGAATTCGGGCAACCATGACGCCATTTAGGCAGGAAATCACCCCGACTGAGGGTCCGTCAGCTCGGGATTCCGGGACTAAAAGACGTCATGGGCGGCCGACGCGATTCAAATGACGTCGGGCGACCATGACGCCTTTTAAGGCAGAAATCCCCTGGGTACTGTTTTCCTGAAATTCTGGATTTATCAGCTGAATGGCGTCGGAGGATGTCGACGCCTTTCAAAAGGCGACCGCTTGGGTTGACGCCTTTTAGGCCAGATTTCTGTGTCCTCTGTTTTATGAACCAGTTTAGGGAGCCTGAATGGCGTCGGCTTCGGGCGACGCAATTCGGGACAGAACAACACTAATTCATGCCAGTAAAATGTATTCATACTGCTAGATAGTTGGTTAGTGCATACTTTAGTATATATGGATTCTTCATGACTATACGGCACTGCATTGTATGTAGTGCAATCGCGGGCTTTTCACGTGACCGGATCGTACCGTGCCGGGTTCTGGTGTTTTGAGTTACTGTGGACCTGGAGTGACATTGTAGCACTTTATCACCCTGTGCTGGTGGGGGCGTGAGCACAGCGCCGGTGGGGGCGTGGGCGGGGTGATGCCTAGTGAGAGAGGGTCACCTGGTGAACCCCGGGGTCAGCTAGTACCGGTGTCGGAGTGGTACATTCGTAGAGTCACTCGTGCTGAGGGAAGGAGTAACCACCTGAGCCAGTTGGGCCGGAGTAGCTAGCGTGCTATCCGAGGGGTTACTGTTTGGTCTCAGCGGGTCGGTGTTTCCTACTTGTACTTGTGTGGACGGTGTTTCCCACTTACGGCTGTGTGGTTGGTGTTTCCCACTTTCGGAGGAGTGGTTGACGTGTTTTGCCGAGACGGGAGTTGTAGGCTCCCTGATAGTATGATTTTAGAAATATGCATGTTACATTCCGAAGGCACATGGTTCATATCGAGATTTTAGGAGTAGTGTGTTACAGCTTTACTTGCCTTATTACCTGTATCCTTGTTACTGCACTTGTGGGTGTGTGTGTGTGGGAGGCAGGGATCGGATGATCCCTACTGAGCCCAATTCTGGTGTGGCTCACTCCCTGCGTTTTCAGGTGTAGACCTTGTGGCGTGTGGCGGCGCGTGGTGTTCTCCTTGGTGTGCGGACTAGCAGCTGTCTCAGTTCCCGGGGTATGCCCCGATGTTGTTGTACTTTATTTCTGCTTGTACTTAATTAATTTGTTGGACATGTAATTATTGTTGGACTGTGTACGGACATTATTATTTTACTTCCTGCGCACTGTACCCCTTGTAGTCCGTGTGAATGTTATATTTAATCTGGTTTAACGCTTGCTCCTCCAGATGTGCGAATAAGATCCTGCTATGAACCTACAGTTAATGGGCCGACATCCATTTAGTGACCGGGTCTCCGGTCATAGGATGGCGGGTCGTTACAATACGGTGGTCATTACTTCCTGTTTTGACTTCCATGATATATATGGGAGGGATTTGGCCAGACACTGCTCTAAACTGCTCACGTACCAATCCTTGGAGGCTCTGCGGCCTATGAAAAGGAGGAAGTTTCATGATCCCGAATGTGAATGGTACAGGTGGTTCGACCTCAGAGACCTCTATATTGCACTGAACAGACTATTTCTGGATCCTGCAGAACCTAAGTGGCCGCCGCAGATTGATGAACTGATTGAAAGCCCTGGTGCCATATTTGACAAACGGATACTGCTGTCCGAAGAAACCGACGAAGGGGAGCCAGATGACCCCTATGAAGCTGGTTATACAACAGATCTGTTCTGGAGGGGGACATATCCTTCACATGTCTTCATGCTCCATACCTTATTTCGTACACTGCTTTTGACCGCGACTTGGTCGCGAGTCATAATTGAAGATATTCCACGGGCTCCGCCCGTCATGATTACTCTGTCCCTTCGGGACATTTTACCACAACCTCCTCTCGATCTAGAGAGGTTGTATGATCTGATCTGGGACATATTACTATATGATCCCCCTAATCCTTTGGCCTTGGTGCCACTTCCTCCGTCTGATTTTCCTCTCATTTGTATTCATTCCTGCTTTATATTTAATTCTTTCATTGTCCAAAAAAAAACGCCAATTCGGCAACAAATTCTTCCCAGATCCTTATTGAGGAAACATCTTACTTGTCCGATTGCACCCCATCGCGCGGGTCCTTCGGTCAAGATTCTCTTCTAGATTTACTCTGCCCCTCCCCTCGGGAGGATTCTCCTGTATTTCCACTTGTATCCCAGGATTTTCATCCTGCTTCATCTTCATTAGGTTATGATAGTGAAGTTAGGCAGTCTAGTCAGGTTAGTAAATCTAAGAAGCCTAAGGGTAGGCAAATTCCAGATAGATACCTCCAGGACTTAGCCGATAAGTGCTCTTCTTGTTCTTTAATCCCTCAGCTTTTAGAAAATCCAATTCAGATGCCAGAAGATTGTATGGATGATGAGTCAGTCAATGATGGGTACGGGGTATATGAATTAGTACATGAAAAGGACCCTATTGTTGAAAATGAGGAAGATGACGAGGACGCAGCTGAGGCATATGCCAGTGGAGTAAAGAGATTCGATGAACCCTCAGCTGCCGTAGAAGAGCCCACCAAAGAAATTAATTTAGGGACTGAAGACGAACCTAAGGTTGTCCTCGTCAGTAAAAATCTTTCTTCAGAGGATGAAAATGCAATGGTACAAGTACTTAAGGACTATAAGGACACTTTCGCCTGGAGTTATGAGGATATGCCGGGGTTAGACTCATCTTTAGTTGAACACAGATTGACATTAAAGGATGGAGCTAGCCCTGTCAAGCAGAAATTAAGGCGATTCCACCCACAAATGGCTCTAAAAATGAAGGAAGAGGTCGATAAATTACATAAAGCCAAATTTATTAGAGTTGTCCTCTATCCACAGTGGGTGGCCAATATAGTCCCGGTTATGAAGAAAGACGGAAAGGTCAGAATTTGCATTGACTTCCGCGATCTGAATCGGGCGTGTCCTAAAGACGATTTTCCATTGCCTCATATTGATGTACTGATCGATAATACTGCTGGCTATGAAACGTTATCATTTATGGATGGATTTTCAGGATATAATCAGATTAAGTTGGCAGAAGAGGATCAAGAGAAAACATCATTCACTACACCTTGGGGAACATATTGTTATGTTGTCATGCCGTTTGGATTAAAGAATGCTGGAGCCACTTATCAGAGGGCTATGATGGCAATATTTCATGACATGATGCACATAGATCTGGAAGTGTATGTGGATGACTTATTAGTTAAATCGAAAACAAAGGCTGAGCATGCCAAAGTTTTGGCAAGGGTATTAGAGAGATCGAGGGAATACCAGTTAAAGATGAACCCCAAGAAATGTGTATTCAGGGTGTCTTCAGGAAAATTGCTTGGATTCATTGTCAGTAAACGGGGAATTGAGATCGATCCTAACAAGGCGAAGGCTATTAGAGAGATGCCACCTCCTAAAAACTTGAAAGAGTTGAGAGGATTAATCGGGAGGTTGCAATTTATTCGCCGTTTTGTCTCCCAGCACTCACAAAGGTGTAAGCCGTTTTACGAGCTTACCAGGCCGGGAGTCAAATTCGATTGGGACGATAGGTGTCAGGAGGCATTCGACGGATTAAAGAATTATTTAGCAAGTCCTCCTGTTTTGAGACCACCATCTCCAGGCAAACCATTGATACTTTATATTTCAGTCCTGGATGATGCAGTAGGGGCTGTCCTAGCACAAGAAGATGAAGAAGGAAAAGAGAGGGCAGCCTATAATCTCTCTAAACTTCTCAACCCCGCTGAACAGAGATATACAGCGATGGAGAAAACATGTGCAGCATTGGTCTGGGTTGTGCAGAAATTAAAGCACTATTTTCTGGCCCATGAAGTCCATCTCATCGCTAGGATGAATCCGATCAAATTCCTCCTGGAGAAATCTGTTCTTACTGATAGGTTAGCACGATGGCAAAGCTTTCTATCTCAATTTGACATCATCTATATTCAGCAGAAAGCGATCAAGGGCTATGCCATAGCAGAACATCTTGCTCATCATCCCCTTCCTCGTTTTGATCCAGTGCGATCAGAGTTTCCGGATGAGGAACTGATGTCCGTAAATCAAATCAGAGATGATATGTGGACTCTGCATTTTGACGGAGCTCTGAATTCTCATGGAAAAGGGATCGGTATTGTTCTGTTATCGCCTGAAGGTATCACCATTCCACAAGCCTTTCAGCTTGATTTTCCAGTTACAAACAATATAGCTGAATACGAGGCACTCCTTGCTGGTCTCGAGGCTGCTCATTTTCATGGTGCAACCAAACTCAGGATTGTAGGTGATAGCCAATTGATTCTTCGTCAAGTGCTGACAAAATATCGAACTCTCGATCCCAAGCTCAAGCCTTATCAGGAGCTGACTTCTGCTTATTCAAAGCTTTTCACGAAATTGATCTTTGTCCATATCCCTAGGAATCAAAACATCTTAGCTGACGCTCTAGCTTCACTCGCTTCTTCTCTTGATTTTCCAATCAGCAAACAATCTGAATCAATCATAGTTCATAGACGTCTTTCACCCGCCGTGAAAGACCCTTCATTCCTTAGAATTAAGGAGAAGTTGCTGAAGAAAGTCAGAGATGGAATCCGCACGCCTACTGGGCAAACTCCTTATTCCTTAACATTTGGAATGGATGCGGTAGTTCCATATGAGATCCTTATACCGTCATTAAGAGTACAATTGAATAAGGAATTTTCCATTGATGAACATCGTTCAGCACTCCTTGCTCAATTGGAACTTTTAGACGAGAAAAGATGGTCAGCTGCTAATCATGCAAAAGTTTATCAAAATAGACTAGCACGTTTTTATCAAAAGAAAGTCATTGAACATAAGTTCAAAGTCGGTGAAATAGTTGTCAAAAGAATTTTTATAAAACCTGGTGGTCCGCGTTCTAAGCTCCAACCCAACTGGGAAGGACCTTATGTTGTATCGCACGCTTTTCCTGGTAATGCTTATCGTCTTGTTAATGCAAAAGGAGAAGAGCTAAAACATCCCTGGAATGGTTTACATCTTAAGAAATATTACCCTTAGGTTAAAGAGTCGATCAGTATGGTACAAAGACCAGTGGAATCAGAAAATTTATAAACTCGAATTTCCTTATCAGTCTGGATAACTTAATTTCAAGCCCATTACTGCACACACTGACACGTTTGATTCGTGAGTAACAAGAGATGACAAGGCCTAAAGAATATCGAAAGCTTGACCGAAAGTGTGAAGTACAAATCATTCATTTTTAAAGCAAAATTCTGTTTTATACTCGGCCCATGATGTCGGAACGAGACTTAGAATAGACTACCAAGAATACCCGCCATCTTAGTAGGAGGCCGTCATAAAAAAATGGGGGAGATCCGTCCCGGAGCAGAAAGAAAAGAAAGAAAAGAAAAAGCAAGGCAAAAGCCAAATGTCAAATCAAAAAGGTCATTACATTACAAACGTTACATCAAGGCCATGAAATGAAATGAAAGGGAACGCAAGGTCGAGAAATACCCCGGAAAGAAATGACCGAACCCCAACGGATATTAGGGTAGGAAAGGGACATCTTTTTAAGTCTCCGGAACCTTCTCATGGGCTTTCTAAACTTATTCATCTTTTCTTTCTAAAGAAATGTACATCAAACTTAAGGAATGGCTTAGATTGACTAAGGGTCAAATCATCAAATGGAATCACGAATGGAAACACAAGTTCAAACACGATGGGTTTAAGTTGAGTTGTTAAAGAACAATTTGGAAATGAAGTTAATAAATGAATATGATCTTTTGATCCAAGTACCATGCTGATCTTTTAGTCAAAAATCCAAAAAAAATACATAAGTCAAAAATTCAAAAAAAATACATAAGTCAAAAGTCAAAAAAAAAAACATGCATATATCAGAAATCCAAAAAAAATACATATGTCAAAAATCCAAAAAAATACATATATAAAAAAAATTCAAAAAAAATACATATGTCAAAATTAAAAAAAAAACATATATTTTAAAACTCCAAACAAAAATGAATATTTCAAAACAACAAAAATATTTCAGTTAGCATCTGCTTGTTGCATTTAGTGTGTTTCATTCCTTTTATTTTTTAGTGAGCATCTGTCTGCTTGTATGTTGCATTTTGCTTCAGTTTAATTATTCTCATTACCTTTGTTAATAAAGGCTATGCCCCTTGACCCTTCTACCAAGGATAGGATCAAGTAGTCGGTTACTTAACCAGGCAAGGGGCTAAGCCTAAACAGATACTTAACATGTTTGTTCAAGTTGTGTACAGGACACAAGGCATTGGTAGAGTTGGAATCCGAATAGAGAACAGCCAGAAACCTGTTTCTAAAATTCAAGAAAGCCTGAATAAAGCTGGAAAATATCAAGAAGATCTCACTGTGGAATTCATGAAGTCCTGACCGTGGCTAAAAAGACGGTTATTTCTACCCTTGTACTATTTCATGTAATTATTTTGCATTCGCATTACTATATGTTAAGTATTTATTAGATCATATCAAGGACCTTGTAATTTTGATGAAACTGGAATTTGAGTTCCCCTACAATAAAAAAAAAACAGTGATAATTCCAGAGGATTCTTAATCACACGGATAGGCCGTTGGATTGTTAATTAGTGAGGACGATGGTTCCACTTTTGTGAAACGGTGCGTGGATAAACGAGCTTCGGCTTAGCACTGGATTACAAGAATTTGTATCTTGACTCATTAATAACAATTTGACAATATTATCCTTGATTAATTTATATTTTATTTGACTTTATATTTTTCTTTTAGCCCAGCATGCATCATGTAGGACTTTGAAATCATTGTGATAAGAATTAATTATTGATTAAGTTTCAGACCATTAATCAAATAATTTCAAACATGATATGAAATATTCTATTCTGAATTGAGTATCTTGATTATCTTTGAGATTCGCTTGAAGATATCATTGGAATTCTATCCTTGATTGGACTCTTTATCCAATATTTCTTGTTTTCTTTTTAAGATCCATCATGGTTGTAGCACGTCCACATTCGCTGGCAAACGCTCCCCATGATGAAACCTACAGTGTCTACGACCTGGGGTACTTCCCACTCCGAGGAGGTTGATCGACTTTATTTTATTTCCTTGTCTACCTCATCCAGACATGATTGATTCCATTGATTTCTTTGAGCTATATTCATTGATAATTTTGAGAAAAATTCCAATCATGTGATGTTAAGAGCGTCTCTCATCACACCTTGGCATCGCCTTTTCAGTACATTCCATTTCATTTCACTCCCTTGCAAAGACGATGCCAAGTTGAGGCAGCTGTAGACACGCTAATTTTGACATCATTTCGAGTAAATTTCATATCATATAATAATGCCTCATAATGGTCTGATATTTAATCACTGATTAATTTTTATTGATATTTTTGAGTGTCGGGTTTAACAGACATGTTTAAGTTAATCAATTGAATTGATTTTAGCTCAAATTTCAGTTAAAATATGAAGAATCCTAAAAGGCGTCTACCCATGTGGACGCTATTTAGAGTTTATTCCTATTTTAGCGTTTTAAATTTGAATTTTAATCAGTTGATTTATTAGCTAAAAGGCGTCTGTGAAGGTCGACGCGTTTCCTAAGCTGTTTTAACTTCTCTTCCGGATGTTTATCCTTATCTTAATTAGGGTAAAAGACGTCTACACACGTAGACGCGTTTTAGCTAATAAAGATAAAGATAAGTTTTCCCAGATATTTATCCTTATCTTAATTAAATCTTAAAGGCGTCGGCCATGGTGGACGCGTTTTAGATAATTACAGATAAAGATGAATTAATCAGTAATTATCTGACGGTTAAGGTAGATAAATCCTAGATTTTTCTATGTTAATCGCGAACGCAGAAAATGCCTATAAATACCTTGCATCTCAAGGAGTTAAAAAAGAAAAGAGAGAGAGAATTATTGAGCCACAGCGTTATAGCGATTTGAAGATCGAAGCAACCACGTCGGAACACCGGAGCGCTGCCATTTCCAGAAGTCGGCATCCCTCTTCAAGATCTTCATCTCTTCAAAGCTTCAACCAACTCCAACTGGGCATAAGTTTTTCATTTCTGAATTTTATTTTACATATTCATTAGTCTCATTCTCATATTCACTTCATGCAACACACACCACATCATCAATCTTCCAAAACCCATCTGTTTTAAGGGGTTTCAAAGCCATTTAAACAAGTGAGTTGCTGTTTTAAGCATGTTTCTAATCATGGTTAACTTTGATATTATTTCTACTTAGATTCTCATCAGCACTTCTTCTTTATTTTTCTGTTTCTCTGCCTCTGCTGCACTCAACAACAACAACAAGAAATCAAAAGGGGGAAATCAAGCATAAAGCCAAGAGAACTTCTGGACGATCCTCAACATTCAACAGCAAGAACAAAAGAACAAGAAAGGGCTCTCTTTCTTCAGCCGGCTGAAGGAGGGGAACCAAGGACTCATTCTTCCGCGTTCAAACAGGTAGGCGATCAAACTTCTTTTGAAGCTTTTTAGTTAAAAGTTTCTGGCGATCACTGCACCTTAGTTGCATTTTTTTTATAGGTTAATTTACTCTAAACAACATAGTTTTTCACATAAATCACACGAGCAATTTTCAGCACCTACACGACCGTTACTAGAAGTTTTGTTATTTAGTAAGAGTACATAAATATATTTCCCAAAGAGTACGAACATTGGCAAATGGTTGATTTAATGTATAGTAGTGTTATATTGAAAAATCTAAAAATATCTTAGAGTTTTTTATATGATAACCCCTATTATGTAATTTGGAAAAGCTCCCAATAATCCATCTATTATAAGATCTCACTTTCATTTAAAATACTCATTTAGGGAACCTTTTCAAAATTGTTAAAGGTAGTCCTTAAATTTTCTATGATGTTTATAAAAGAGCCTTGGATTCTTGGATACAATGTAATTGTTATAATAGAAGGATTTGTCCTGAAACAAGACCTTTTGTGAGAATTGTTATCTAAAGTACTCAACATATCATTGTACTTTCATGTTAAGCGAGTGATATTTTTAGGTAGGTTTCTAATTAAAGTATCTCTTGCTAGAAATTTGGTCCTAATCTTCACAAAAGATTACCTCTCATCTATTCAATAAAAACAAGACATTATACATTAAATTCAAGCAATGCAACATTTATAAATGACTTATCAACAATTGTTCTTGTGCTAATTGTAATTTTATGATCATGGATGTTGTATGAGACGTCAAAAGAAGAGAACTAGTCAGTTTTAAAGATATTCTACTATTATAGATATCTACATGATTTTTTGACGAAAACTAGTCAATTTTGAAGCCATTCTGCTTATTATAGATATCCGCATGATGGGGGAGTACTTGTAACATCAGGAGCATGTAACAACATCAATTCTTTTCCCTAGCAAATCAAAATTAACAAAGTTATTTTAAAGACAATTATGTGCACGTTAAACAACGAGGCATCATATCTTGTTTTGCATGTAGGAAAACTAAGGTAAACCAATGTACGTTATAGTGTTGGAGCTATATGTGTAAGCAATATATGGAATAGTCTAGTGAATTTGACGTATTCTCTTAAAATAGTAGTATTATATGGTTCTTTTAATCAAGAAAAATATGAGGTTCAAGCACATGAACATTACATAAATCACAATTTAGGTATCATTTTTGATTTATCACTCAAAATGCATAAGGTTAGATATCAAAGCTTGCTACATGACATACATAACAATCTTACTTATCATTATTATGAGTTGAACTAATATATATTGAGTTCACCACTCTCACTAATATGCATTTCTAGTAAATTCTCTATGTATGTTTATAACTAGAGGAAATATCTTATCACATTATTTTCCTCATTTTTGAAAAAGATACTCATTCTTTGCCAAGTAAATCGAAAGTTTCGATGTAAACATTAATGACCATAGTTCTATTTGTTCAAAGTTGAAGAAACTAATTCTATCTTAAAAAACAGCTAGGTTTACAATTGTAGTTGTACGATCCGGATAATTCAGCAAAGGGGTTTAAAGAGGTCAATGATCATAGTCCCATTTGTTCCAAGATAAGTTATTCTCACCCAAATGACATTTTCTCTTTAACCTCTTGTGATATAAGCAATCATGATGTGAGCAATCCAAGATTGACTATCCGAATGATAGAGGGCCTCATACTTTCACATTTAGAATATTTTGTTAAACTACTTGTGCTGTTTCTAATTATTAGTTTGGATCATTTGTTTAAGATTGGATCTTTTACAAAAATCAGATTCAAATGTGGAAAAAAATGAAGTCATAGCACCCATATAAGAAAACGAATTGTATCTTTGAATATTGTAAGATACAATAAAACATATAGGAAATGAAAAACTATACCTTGATCTTTGCCTATTGGAGTATATCCGCTAAGAACTGAAGTATATCAACTTGTGCTATTGCGTTTAGAACATCATTTCTTTCCAATGTTCTCCTATCACTTGCCTCAGCATATATCCAAGCTCTAAACGAAAGTTCCATAATAAATAGTTCACATGCCTTGGAGAACAATATTGGTGTGTCGGCACTAATCATCTGTATACAAGTTCAGAAATATTATTTTAAGACCTCTAGTAAGGTAGACAATGAGGTGCGTATTTGTACAAGTTGAAGCATTAATTTCATAAGATTCATCTATAGTTCTTTTCCCTCCCTTTCTCTCAAGTCATCTAAATATCTAAATAACAAGTACAAGTATACGAGGACAATTTGACAAACCTTTACTTCTGGATTTGCTTTCATTACCCTCTTGATCCTCGCTAATGGAAGAAGCTGTTGCCTTATGCCTACAATGCAATTGATAAAGATTGTCAGGTATGTGCATATATTTAAAGCAGAGTAAACATTTCCATGGTTATATTTCATGAAATGTTCAATATATTTTCTCTTCTTTAATATGCATCATTGTATTTGATTATTGTCACACTTTTTTTGCAAATTAATTGTACTAAATGCTTGTTATGATTTCTTTTCCTTAAAAAGTTTCCTCTTTCTGTTCCTTAGGACAAATATTATTTTTGTCACCCAGATATGAATGTAGGTTTAGCAGCGAGATTGATTATCTATATATATATTGTTGGGAAAGAATAAAGAATTAATATCACTAAAAAATAAATTTTTGAAAGAGATTGCTTGAAAATAACATATTCGATCTAATAAGATACATAGCTTTTTCAAAATATTTATAGTCCTTCTCATTCTTGCTTAGGATAAGATCGACTCCCTATGAAAAAAAATTATATACCAATTCATACCAAATATTGGAAATAAATTAATTTCTGCTACGTGTCAATGGGAAAAAAAAGAGCTTTTGGCACTTGAAATTTTCCGAAAATATATATGATCCAAAGAACATAGACCTCCAGCGTTGTTCAACTCATGCATCTGACGTTCCCCAAAGAAATGCATCTGATTCCTTGTGATCTCCAACATGGCCTGCTTGTAGCTAGCCATGTTCATCGCTGCAAACTACATGAAAACAAAAAAGGTCAAAGACAACAAGCCAATCAAAACATTTCGGATCCAAAGGCAACCAAAAGGTCCGACTATATATATATATATAGCTCACTTCGTGGTGGGCGATGGGCAGAGGAGGTGGCTGGAAGTGGGCCCGAGGCTGCATGGTGGCGTGCAAGTTCTGGTCGTTGGTGTTCCTGGCGCGGGCAGCTTGCAGCTGTGCGAGCTGACGAAGGAGGTTGTTGCTGGTGGGATCCATTGCTCTGTGTGTGTGTAGAGATTAAGGTTAGAAGTGGGGTGGAAATTCTCTCCGAGGATGCCTGGATGGCCTTGGGAATTCTCTCGCTGTTGGGGTTGCCTATGCGTACTTACGTTTCAGCAGGTAGGTGATTTATAATAACACGAGAGAGAGAGAGAGAGAGAGAGAGAGAGAGAGAGAGAGAGAGAGAGAGAGAGAGAATATATCCAGGCTAGCTAGATTCCATTGGATTTGACAGGATACATTGGGCAGGAGAGAGTAGCAGTGATGACCGAGGATTGGATATCATCTTTCCTGTGCGAGGTTCATTGGCCAGGGAGAAAGAGCGTGGGGAAGACAGGAAGAGATAGAAGCAATTAATGGAAAAATAAAGAATTTTATTCATGTTAGATTGTTTTGGTCTAAGTAGACAGCTGGAGGCTATTGATTGAACAGCATAAATCATGCAGACTTACCCTTTAGAGTGTGGTTCCAGTCAATGTAAATTTGGATGAGATTCAGTAAGTGAGACTAGGCGGGAAAGAAGTTTTTCAGAGAAAATTTCAGTAAGTGAGAACATCAAGATATGCAAAAGTTTAATGAATCTAAGGATATATATGTAAAATATTAGTAAATTTAGAGGTATTACTGCAATATTTCTAAAATTTCAGGAGTATTAATAATAATATGTGGGAGTTGAAGGTATAGATGCAAATACATGTATTTCAGGGGTATATATGCAAAAATCCCTTCAATTCAACATCCTTTTCCTCTGAGAAAGCTTAAAGTATTCCAAAACCACACTGCTGAAAACCTAGGATCACTTATCAGATGGTTCTCAAGTGTATCTATCTCATGTCTTGTACTCACTTTGAGGTGATCTTCCCATTCTTATCAACATGTAACTGTGTTCAGCTTCTCTCATTGTTTTGGGATGCGGCCGTCCGCTTGTCCTCCCAACTTTTGTAATTTCAAATTTATATTCTAACGTTTGACTTATTCTTGCCAGATCTGAAGTGTGATAAGCCAATTCACTCTCTGATATATAAACTCATGGTTTCATTTCTTGACTGTGGATCTGTGTAGTTAGTTCTCGTGCAACCTACTCTGGATGAATTTGCAAAGAAGGCATTGTTATGCAATTCCCCGGATTATAGGATCAAGATAAAATTAATTTTGGACCCGTTAGTAGTTTGGTAAATTTGCATGATTATCGGATAGAAGCACTTATTAGGAGCTTAAGATTTAGGAGGAGAGGAGCATCCTTGTTGTGACCTTGACTTTTTCACTTTTCAGTTCCAGAATGTTTTAGCCTAGTTGGGCCCAACTAAGGGCAGCCCACCTACAACTCACTTTAAAGGTATCACGTGCAATAGTCACGTGTGCCTTTCGCAAGCATATGTAAAGATAGATAAGGACTATGGGTCCCAAGAGGTTGCCCCACCGAGTGAAGAGTCCAGCTTTCCAAGAAGATCACGACTGTGGGGAGGTTCATCTAGGCCTCACGAGAGGATGAGCCTCTCGGAAAGGTTTATCCCAACTTCCCGAAAGGGCCAAACTCCTGGAGAGATACCAATTTCCCCTTTCTTTGTCAGGTGGGAGCTGTAATCCAACAGACCAACAAGGCCAAGATGCCTCATGGAGGTCCCAAATATCATTTAATTGAGACCCTAACTTCTTGAGAATATAGAGCACTCAGGATGGTTCAAGTAGCTCCATTCTCGCCTAAAAGAGGAAATCACAATCCAACAACTACCCAACTAAGGGAGACATACGATCTCCGCTTACCTTCCCTTTTAGTGGGACACTATTACTCGCAATCAGTGGGCCCGAATTGTACATGTTAAGGAGCCGTTGCTGGAAGGCTTCCTGCTTCTCTCTTAGGCCCTATATAGAGAGAGACCACTGCTACCCGAAAAATTTCTGACCTTCTAACTTCCTCCAACGATTTGACTTAGGTATCGGAGCATCTTTCCTACCTAGACGAGGAACTCCTGACTGTCTTTTGGTGACTGCAGGCTCTTAGAAGGTAGTGTTTATCTATCAAACAAATCTCATCGCCTGGAAAGAGAATTGATCTGACAATCAACCGCAACCAGTTTCCTCCCTTTACATTTCATATTAATTCTTGCAATCTTTGTATTCTTTAACGATTTTTTATATTGAACCCTATAAACTTTTATACTTTAAAATAAGTCATTGTATTTTGCATATCTTTATATTAATCTTTATATACTTAGAATTTTGTGGCTTTTAATTCCCATGGCTTACACGTGTGTTAACTTTAACCTCTCTCTTTCTCTGTGTTGTGTGTGTTTGTGTGACTAGTTTTCACTCTGCCTATCAACCACCCCTCCTGCCCTTGGCGTTGGAGGAGGAGGCCCTCCCTTTTCTCGTCTCCTTTGAGAGGTATGTAAAAAGACTTTTAACAAATTTTTGTTAACTTTAACATCGGTTCAGAACATATTCATAGAATACTCTTTTTTAGACAAATATTAAGTAGAAGGATTCATTAAAATCAAATATGCAGGACTTCTTCTGAACTTATTATATTATAGATATCAATATCTAAAAAGCCCTTTTTAAACCTCCTACAATCCTTGAACCTTTCGTAAAAGGTCCCTCCAATTAGTATTTGTAAAAAATATATATTAAAAATATCCATGGAATAGTCTTAATATATTTTGTTAGAAATATGGTACATGAAAAGAATATATATTTCATGAATATTCTTTTTATTGACGACTGCTAATGGAGGGGCTTTTTAGGAAGGGTTCAAAGATTGTAGGGGATTGCGGTGACTAAAATAAATATTAAAGATTATAGTGATAGAAAAGTGAAAAAAAAAAAAGGATCTTCTTCAAGTTAACGTCATTGTAAGCGCAAAGTGGACTCCGTAGGTTTCGGTCAATTCACTTCAGATGAGTTGGAAATACATAAAATCAAAAAATTGAAAATTAATAAAACTTTTAGTTTGAGTTATAAAAAATATTGAATAAGGTGATTATAATTGGCATCTATATTTTTACCTCAATTAGGAAGTTTGAACTTGAAAACTTTCATTGGTAGTTAAAAAATCACGTGATTTTTAAGCTCTAGTATCATTTCCTTAAAATAAATGACTTGAAACTTTCAAAAGTTCAAATTGGTATTTTTTGCGTATGTACTCTTAAAATATACTATATTTGCATGTATACCCCCAACTTTCACATATTAGCATTAATACCTCTGAAATCTTTAGAAAGTTGCACTTATATACCTCAATCTAATGCTTTTGCATAAACATTCTTAAATTCACTAACATTTTTTATCTATACTCAATGCACTCAAATCTTGCATTATGTTCCCCCTACACCCCCGATGCAATCATGATTTATGCAATGTTTTTGACATATTTCGTTGGAATTTATCTAACTTTGACAGGAGGGGTCTAAATGCAATATTTTGAAGATTTTAGGAATATTGATGATAATATGTAAGAGTTGAGGGTATACACGTAAATATGATATATTTAAGGGGTATATATGCAAATAAAAACTCTACATCTTTTATCAAAAATATATTGTGTTGAATATACTTATGGGTTATTTGCATATATATCCCTAAAAAATATGATATTTTCATATATACCCCTCCTTCTCTCCTATTATCAACAAAACCTCCAGAAAGTCAAAAAACTTGCATCTATACCCTTTCGTCACGTTGGTTCACCCTAGGTTAGTTGGACTGAGTTTAAGGTTGTAAAAAGACTCACTTACCCTTAGGTTAGTACCAGATGTCTTTCTCCCCCTGCGCTCTCTCCTCCTGCGCTGCCTCGCACGAACCCTTGTCTCCCCCCTTCTTCGACGGCTTCTTTGTCCTCATTCCTCCCCTGTGACTAGGAACCTGTCATCTAACAAGGACAATAGAGGTCCCATTTGGAGGTTTGAAGCTCCTTTTCTTATGGCTTCCATCCTCCTTCCTCCCCATACCTGACAACAACGGCTAGAGTGGTCCCCTTTGGACGTTTGGTGGTATGCTTGGTAAGTAAATGTACGCTTTCTTGTCCCATTTTCTAACCCTCCTCTCCTTGTCCCCCTAATTGTTCTCCGTCTGTTAATGGTGGTTGATGATGACCAAGGTGGGCCACACACAACCCAGGTGTATGAAAATCTCTAAACAATGGCAACCCTACACGAAGAACAACAGCTTGACACGAGGAAGGTCTGTCCCCATATTAATTGGTAACCCACTACAGTCTACTAGGGAAAGTTATTATATTTGTGAAATTTTTATTAGGGCTTAGGATTTTATTTAATCGTATATTATGCTCCAAAGTTTAGAATAGGTTTGGGCGGGACAAGGGATTAGTGATTTTTTATTAGTTCAAACAAGCTTGCTTTGATTTGAGGATTGGAATTTTCATGGATAAGATCATTTGTTTAATCAGCAGTGCACATGACAGTGCTCGAGCAAGAGTGTTACATTGTTTAATGAACACTTATTGCTCATTTGCTTATCCCCATTTTCATTTCTGAACCATAATTGGTCATTTTTTAACAGTGATTGCCACTTGTTTTAAGGTTTTTTTGCATCCTCTTTTAGTCATATACTAATTTTGTCACTATTTTATATTGCATGTTTAGATTCTAAGTGCAATATGGAGGCGACTTTTACTCTGAAATTGCATTATGAGAGTAGTACCTGTGAGTTTTGGTCAGAAATCATTTGCGTTTGTGAGGGATTATGCTAATTTGAGGGAGCTGAGGGAATTAGCATCTTAAGTAACTAGGTGGGGGCATGACAAGACCAGTAACTTTTATGTCTAAGTACCAAACGAGGGGCCTAAGAGGTTTGAGAGCATTAGCACAGATGAAGAAGTACTTTTCTTGTTTGATAAGTACATTATGGATTCCTGCATTAATTTGTATATTAGTACTATGTATATTGGCCATCTATTATGTTCTTTACCTACATATGTTGGCATAGGTCAAGATAAGAGGAGAAGGAAGTCATGCAATGTAAACTTGGGAGATGATGATTGGAATGACATTGAAGATGATGATGAAATTGTGGATGTTGAACCTCCTGGTAATAATGAGGCAGAATTTGTAATTAGAGAAGGTGATATATCTGAGGATGATGTTCGTAGTGAGAATAACTACTATAGTCCTTACAACTCAAATTCTAAATTAGATTTGGAGGTAGGTGAAAATAAAAATGATGATAATCCAATTGTTGGAGATTTAGAAGACCCAGAAATGTCAGTGGGTAGTAAGTTTGATAATGTTGATGCTTTTAGGATTGCACCATCATAATTTGCAATGAAAAATGAGTTTGTAGTGAAATACATCAAATCTGAACCTAAGAAAGCGATTGTTCTGTGTGTAGAGAGAAAATGTCCATGGAGGTTGCATGCTTCATTGTTGCATGATGGTCATACATTCCAAATCAAGACACTAGTTTGAGCACTCTTGTACGGGTGCAAACAAGGCTGACGATCACATGGCGACTCAACAGTGGATTGTTGAGAAGTGTATACCTTGGCTAAGGACTGAGGGAGATGTAAGAGTGCAAGAGATTGCAAGAAGACTTAATAGACAATATCATGTCCACATCCCTTATTTTCGCCTTTATAGGGGCAAGAAGATTGCGTGTGAAAAAATTCATGGGTCATGGAAGGAAATGTATGCAAGGATACCTGATTTGAGACAAGAACTCTTGTCAGTAAACTTTGGATTTGTGGTTTAAGTATGATGTTGATGCTGATAGCCAATTCCTAAGAATGTTTATTTGTTTGAAACGTTGTATAGAGGGTTTCAAGATAGGATGCAGACACATGATTAGATTAGATGGTTGCCACCTTAAAGCTCACTTTGTTGGCACCCTACTTGCGGCTACTGCATTTGATGGAAACAATGGGATTTTCCACTTGCGATTGGTATTGTGGATAATGAAAGTACTGATAGTTGGACTTGGTTTTTAGATTGTCTTAAAGAAGCCATTGGTCAGCCTATTGGGCTGTCATTTATATCAAATAGGCAGAAAAGCCTAGAAGCTGCACTCACACTCATTTACCTACACTTTGAGCATAGAATATGCATGAGACATTTTTATAAGAATTTGAAGAAGGTTTTTCCAGGTGATTTTTTAAAGAGACTTCTATGGAATGCTTCAAGGTGTTACAATTCCATTTCATTTTTTGATTGCATGGAAGCCATCAAAGAGTCTTCTCCTGAGGCACATGCTTATTTGACATCACCATGCATGGTAGGAGTTGTGTGGAGTAGGTCTCAATTTGATGTTCATGCTAGGTATCATCATGTGACTAACAATCTTTTTGAGTCATTCAATGCCTATATTGGAGATGCAAGATAGAGTACTGTGTTGGATTGCATTGATGCCATTCAAACTAAGATAATGAAAACCATGCATGTTCGGAGTGCAAGAGCTGAGAAGTGGATAGATACTTTAGTCCCAAGAGCCATGAGATACATAGTGGTAGTGAGTAGGAGGCTGGGGGGTTACCTTGTGGAGAGGGGGTTGAATGAGACAGCTCAAGTGATTGGACCAAATGAGAGGGTAGTTGTAGATTTGAGGGAAACGACTTGCGCATGTATGAAATGGCAGATTCTTGGTCTTCCTTGCTTGCATGCTTGTGCATTTATGAGTCTAGGAGAGGCATTTAATGGGAGGACAACATCGACATATGTTATACACTTGCAACCTACAAAGAGACATATGCTTTGGGAATATCTCCAATGCCTGACAAGAGACAATGGGTTAGGCTTGCAATGAAGATGCTTCCCCCTAAAGTTAAAAGACCACTTGGAAGACCAAAAAACAAAAGAATAAGAGATCCAAATGAAGATAATAGAATTGTAAAGGTTCATACTTGGAAGCGATGTGGACAAGGTGGACACCATTCAAGAACATGCAAGAATCCCATCAACATGTAGCCACCAATAATCACAACCGAAAAGTATGTTCTTTTTACTTCTTCATTATATTTCTTCATCATGTCATTATAATTCCTAATTCTTATTTCTTTCCTTTTTTTCGCAGAAGGAAACCCGACAGGCCAAGGAAAATAGGCCAACAGTCATCTCCTATAGGAGGCAGCCAATAGTCATCCCAAGTGGGAGGTAGCCAACAGTCATCCCAAAGGTATTTGTGATACATTTCCTGAAACTTTATGTATGATTTTCACTCTTATATATGTTGTAAGACTAACATTGGAGAGGCCCTTACAACTCTGGGAGGAGAAACCAACACTCATGTCAAAGTATATGTTCCAGTAGTAGTAGATCCTAGTCAAATGTGTATGTACTGGGTGTGAGTACTTTAAAATGCTTGTGTGATTATCATGAAAAATCTAGGTTGTTTAGTGTAAAATAAACCTATTAAAAATAGCAACTAAGTGCAGTGATCGCCAGAAACTTTTGACTTAAAAGTTTCAAAAGAAAGTATGATCGCTTACCTGTTTGAACGCGGAAGATATCGAGTCGTTGATTCCCCTCCTTCAGCCGGCTGAAGAAAGAGAGCCATTCTCGTTCTTTGTTCTTGCTGTTGAATTTGAAGTTGAGGATCGTCCAAAAATTCCTTTAGCTTTGTTTGGTTTCCCCCTTTTGATTCTCTTGTTGTTGTTGAGTGCAGCAGAAATAGAGAAAGAAAAAAAAGACGAAGAAACAATGATGAGAATTTAAGTAGAAGCAGTATCCATATCAATCATGATTTTAAACATGCAATCAAACAGCAAACTTACTTGTTGAGATGGCTTTTGAAATCCCTTTATCAAATAAGTTTTGGAAAGAATGAATGTTGTGGTGTGTGTATTGCGTAAGGTGATGATGAAGAATGAGAGATTAATAAAGATGTAGAATAAATGTAGAAATGAAACACTTATGCCCAATTGTTGAAGCCTTGAATTGATGAAGATTCTTGAAAGGACGCCGACTTCTGGAAACAGCAGCGCTTCGGCGTTCCGACGTCATTGCTCTGATCTTCAACTCGCTATAATAACACTCTCTCTTAATGGCTTTCAACTCTTTTTTTTTTTTTTAAACTCTTCAACATGTAAGGTATTTATAGACCTTTTCTGCGTTCGTGATTAACATAGAAAAATCTTTGAATTTATCCATCTTAATCGATAGATAAATACTGATTAATTCATCTTTATCTGTAATTATCTAAAATGCGTCCACCATGACTGACGCCTTTCAGATTAATTAAGATAAGGATAAATATCCGGAAAAACTCATCTTTATCTTTATTAGCTAAAAAGCGTCTACATGTGTAGACGTCTTTTACATTAATTAAGATAAGGATAAACATCCGGAAGAGAAGTTAAAATAGCTTAGGGGACCTAAAACGCGTCAAGACTCACAGACGCCTTTTAGCTAATTAATTAACTGATTAATATTCAAATTTAAACGTTAAAATAAGAATAAAGTCTAAATAGCGTCCACACAGGTTGACGTCTTTTACAATTCTGAATCGCGTCCACACAGGTTGACACGTTTTAGAATTCTGAATCGCGTCTACACAGGTTAACACGTTTTAGAATTCTGCATATTTTAACTGAAATTTGAGCTAAAATCAATTTAATTGATTAACTTAAACATGTCTGTTAAACCCGACACTCAAAAATATCAATAAAAATTAATCAATGATTAAATATCAAACCATTCTGAGGCATTATTATATGATATGAAATTTACTCGAAATGACGTCAAAATTAGCGTGTCTACAGCTACCTCACCTTGGCATCGTCTTTGTAAGGGAGTGAAATGGAATGGAATGTACTGAAAAGGTGATGCCAAGGTGTGATGAGACACGCTTTTAACATCACATGATTGGAATTTTTCTCAAAATCATCAATGAAGATAACTCAAGGAAATCAATGGAATTAATCCTGTCTCGATGAGATAGACAAGGAAATAAAATAAAGTCGATCAACCTCCTCGGAGTGGGAAGTACCCCAGGTCGTAGACACTGTAGGTTTCATCATGGGGAGCATTTGCCAGCCAATGTGGACATGCTGCAGCCATGATGTATCTTTTTAAAAAAAAAACAAGAATATTGGATAAAGAATCCAAGAAAGGATAGAATTCCAATGATATCTTCAAGCGAACCTCAAAGATAATCAAGATACTCAATTCAGAATGGAATATTTCATATCATGTTTAAATTGTCTGATTAATGGTCTGAAACTTAATCAGTAATTAATTTTTATCACAATGATTTCAAAGTCCTACATGATGCATGCTGGGCTAAAAGAAAAATATAAAGTCAAATAAAATATAAATTAATCAAGGATAATATTGTTAAATTGTCATTAATGAGTCAAGATACCAGTTCTTGTAATCCAGTGCTAAGCCGAAGCTCGTTTATCCACGCACCGTTTCACAAAAGTGGAACCATCGTCCTCACTAATCAACAATCCAACGGCCTATCCGTGCGATTAAGAATCCTCTGGAATTATCACTGTTTTTGTTGTAGGGGAACTCAAATTCCAGTTTCATCAAAACCACAAGGTCCTTGATATACTCTAATAAATATTTAACATATAGTAATTATGATGATTATGCACATGGAATAATTACATGAAATAGTACAAGGGTAGAAATAACCGTCTTTTTAGCCACGGTCAGGACTTCTTGAATTCCCGCAATAGGATCTTCTTGATATTTTCCATCTTTGAAATTCCTACAATCAACATCATTAATATTTCCAAATACATATTCAATTAAACATCAAAAAGATGGAATTTCGGAAAAATCATAGAAAGACTGAAACGCGTCGAGTCGGGAAGACGCCTTTCAATAGTGATACGCGTCAGTTCTCCTCGACGCCTTTTAGCCACAGAAACATATTTCTGGTTATTCTCTACTCGAACTCCAACTCTATCAATGCACATCCCTTTTCCAATCCGGAAAAGGTCTACTTAGGATCGCAATTCCTTCTATATAAACACCCTTAGGTTGTTCCCAAGCAATCCTACCATAATCCAAAGATCCTAAGTTGAGTTTTCTTCCAAATTTTCAAGGTTTTCCAAAGTTTCCAAGGTTTCTTAGCTTCAAGAAGGAGGAATTCCGAAAAAGGGGATGGATTCCTCAAACAAGAAGATGAAGATGTCTCTAGAGAAGTTTGCTGACATAGAGAATCACCTCAATGGAAGGAATCCCAATCTTCAAGTAAGTTCAATCAACTTCTCTTTAACCCTTCTTCATGCTCTTCATGTTCTTCATGTTCTTCATCATATTCTCCATGTTCTTCATCATGTTTTCAGAATTATCCCTTGTTTCCTGGACCAAGAAAATTCACCTCTCTCCCTTGGATTCGTAAACTTGCAAAAAGTGTTAAACTTTCCATGCAAGTGTTCATATCCAAGTAGAATCTTCAAGGACTTGTAGTGCTTGCCAAGAATTACAAGAGCGCGAACGTAGATTGGGCGGCTATGGGTGCCTTGATCGAGTGGTGGCATCCCCAAACTCATACGTTCTACTTCCAAGATTTCGAGTGCACGATCCTTCTAGAAGAGGCGGAACTTCTATTAGGTCTCCCAAAGACCAAAGATCACAAAGATAAGATAGCTTTGACAAAAGAGAAAATCACCGGTCAACAATTGTTGACATCAATCATGAAGGATCCTTCAGAAGCTAAATGATGCCTCACCAAGAAAGGGATCAATCTTGCAAAGCTAGCCGAGTGGACTCTATATGAAATTGATGATCTAAGGGAGGATGAAGCGGAGGATGTGACAAAAGCTCTTGTTACATGCCTTGCCGGTGCCTTATTCTTCCCTGCGCAGGATAATATTTTGGAAGATGATCAAGTTAGTACTATCTGCGCAATCTTCGAAGGTAAATCCATTAGCACTGCACTCTTGGCATATCTTTATAGCGGGCTTTTTGCAGCATCTGTGGGCCGTCCTCCATATGGATGCATGTTACTCTTTGCCTTGTGGGTTGAACTTCACTTCAAGTTTGAGGACAGCAAGAAAAGGCCTCTGAATCCATCTCAGATCTTCTTGAATAGTCTTATTCATTGCATTGCTAATATTGTAAAGTTCAATGAGTACATGGTTAACAAGGTTCCAAAACTCAAGACCCGGGCTGATTGGAGAGAGTATTTAAAACTCATGACATCCGACATATTTGACTCGTCTCCGCTTGCTCTCGTTGGAAAACCTGTTTGGGTGCGCCGTGCAGCAGGAGCAGACCTCAAGTTGATTGGAGCCACTGAATTTGTGCTATATAATCCCCATCGGTGCCTTACTCAACTTAGCTTGGGCCGTCGTGAATTCCCTGAGTTATCTCCCACACTCCCAATCAAGAAGCGCGACTTAGAATCCGATGAAGATTATGAAGCCATACAAATCATCACCACTCTATGGAATCTTGGCTTTAGTTATCGTGTAAGATCCTCTAAAGACAGAGATAAAGGATTGAAATTTCCTTATCTTAAAGGTCTTCATGATATTCTTCCTTAAATATCCTCTTTCTCTTTTTGATTTTCTTTTGATGTAATAAAGATTTCATTGAATAAAGATTGATTTTTTTCATGCCTTGAAATCTTTCCCCAACTTTCTGTGATGTGCACATGATTTTTCCTTAAGTAAAAACCTGATTTTTCCTGAAAATTCAACATTTCGGGTTCTGTAAAATGTAAAACGCGTCCACTCAGAAAGACGCCTTTCAACCTTAATTATTTTTCCAGAAATTCAATTTAATCCTCAAAAACCCGATTAAAATGTTAAATAGCGTCTACCTACACAGACGCCTTTCAACTCTCTCTCCTACTTTTTTCAGGATTCTGCCATTAATTCCATGATTAATTCCCTGAAACGCGTCAACTTATTAAGACGCCTTTAATAATTTTCTTGTGTACGGCTCTGATCAGTAGCTTGAAACGCGTCAACATGTGTGGACGTCTTTCAATCAATTTCAAACAGCTGTCTCTGCCGCCTCAACTTATGCGCCCTAAAACGCGTCTATGTGAGTCGACGCCTTTCACTTTTCTGTTTACAGACCCGCGAAGGACCCCCTTTCTTCCTCACTTTTCTCCTAGCTTTCTCTCTCTTCCCTTGCTTTCCAAGCTCCGGCGATCCAACTCCGGCCATCTCTCTC
Organism: Zantedeschia hybrid cultivar; assembly: GCA_030544215.1. NCBI lineage: Eukaryota > Viridiplantae > Streptophyta > Magnoliopsida > Alismatales > Araceae > Zantedeschia > Zantedeschia hybrid cultivar. The sequence continues at coordinate 2,293,059 of JARZZO010000013.1, read as the reverse complement.
TCTCAAAAACTCCTTCTCTTAACTATGGAGCGTGGTGAGGGATCAAGGAAGGTAAAGGCTTTGGCCAAAAGACGACGGAGGCACGAGGAGGAAGTCCCAGAGGAGGTGCCGGCGGTCCTAGCCGAGGCCGCGGCCTTCTTGGAGGAGGAACTCCCTCCACCGGCACCCATGGCGGTGGAAGAAGAAGAGGAGGGCGACCTCCACACGGTAAGTCTCCTATGGTTTCAGTGGAATGAGCAAAGAGGAGAAAAAGGGGTTTTCTAAAAAACTCGGAACCTAGGCTTGAAAGGCGTCCAGACCAGGTGACGCCATTCAAAAGGCGTCACCCTGGGCTGACGTCTTTCAAGCAAAATTCCGAATTTTTAATTAGATAGAAAATAATATTGAATTGCGTCAGGGAATGTGGACGTGTTTTGAAACACGTCTGTGTGTGCTGACGCCTTTCAAAACAGAACTGTTTTTCCTGTTTTTTTATTCATTACTGACCCTATTTTATGTGTTCTTTTTTTTTGTTTGCAGGGAGTGATGAGGGCTAGGATCTCCTGGGATTTGGTTGTAGGGGCCTATAGAGGACTGCCGGACTTCCAGAGGGCGCGCCTGCGCCGGATGGGATTCGGTGAGGTTTTAGACATCGAGCCATTTTGTCTTGATCTAGTCCTCCTGCAGGTGCTGCGGGAGAGGTGGCATGCGGAAAGCCGGGCTTTCCTAATGCCGTGGGGACATATGGTCCCCACCCTAGAGGACGTGGCCAGGATCACTGGCCTCCGGGTATAGGGCCGACCGGTGAGCGGGGTGACTTACCCCGATTACCGAGGATTGGCAGAGGCCTTGCTAGGGATAGAGGTATCCAGCATGGGTAGGGAGTCCAGGATGGTCCCCAGGGTAGAGGTAGAGGCTGCCCTAGGTCTAGATGAGCCCCGGCGTCGGTCCGACGAGACCCGGGAGGAGTTTAGGGATAGGTTAGCAGAGTCCTCCTCAGCCATCTACTGTAGGGACCCTAGCCAGGTAGAGGAGATAGACAGACAGCTTAGAGTCTTCTTAGTTTTCTTCTTCGGTCGGTTGCTCTTCGGTACGAAGGGCGACCATATCCACTGTAGATTTTTGTACTTATTAGATGACCTAGATAGCCTGGGAGAGTACGCATGGGGTGCGGCCCTCCTGGCCCACCTGTTTGCAGATCTATCCGCGGTCACGCCGGACCGCGAGACTATTGTCAGCGGCTTCTCACCGTTCCTCCAGGTATTAAATGTTTTCTTATTCATTCATGATATGCAATATGATATGATGCTTTTTCCTAACTTATATATTCATGAATGCAGGCGTGGAGCTACTACTATTTCCCGCTCGGCAGAGCGAGGATTGTTCGACCCGGCGCTGTCCCATTGGCCTGCCGTTGGCAGCCAATTGTGGACACCGCCCCTCAGCATCACCAGCTGACGGCCCTCCGCCGTCAGTTTCTGGATTATCCCGAGCTTTTGGTGAGTTCTTAATTTATTCAATTTTATTAAATGCAATCTTTTATTGTTTAACTGCAGCTTATTTATATGAATGCATCTAACCTATATGCAGGTGAACTGGCGCCCGTACCTTGGTATGGGTGAGGAGGGTTAGCCGTGGGTGACGGTTGGCAGGAGGAGGTTCGGGAGGCAAATGTGGCTACATTGCCTCAACGAAATTGAGCCCCTCCGCCTCCGGCTCGTTATGAGGACACTGGGCCTCCATTAAGAATGGATCGACGAGGAGGTCCCGGAGGGCGTGGGAAGGAGCATGAGGGGCAAGCAGGCCCTCACCGACTGGCGTGCCAAGTTCCCGGAGCAGTACGAGGACTGGCACCGCCGCGGCGTACGGGTGGAGTCACGGGCGGAGAGTAGCGAGGGCTACCTCCAGCAGTACCGGGTCCATTACGCCGATCAGCTTCGGCTCCTCCGACCACTCGATGTAAGTATGCATTCATGCGTCTTTAATTTTTTATATTATCTTGATTTATGTTTGGTGAATGAATGTATGTATGTGTGACTTGCAGGATGCACGTGATGCGGTCATCGTCGACCTCCGGGCCCGCCTACATGATGCCGAGGCCCAGCTCGAACAAGTCCAGAAGGAGCTATATGATCTGGTATGTATGAATGAATATGCATGTTTTAATTAATTAATCGTTTTGACGATTAATCACTGACAGTGTTCTTTTGGTGCAGCGAGCCGTCTACACCCAGGCGGCTCCCCCTTCTTATGGAGCGTCATCATCCTCCTCTTCGGCTTATGATGCGGCTCTGGCTGACCTCCAGAGTCAGCTCGCCTCCGCCATCCATCGGGCTTCTCTTGCGGAGGAGGACCGTGCTGCTCGGGTAAGTTCTCCAACTTTTGATTTCTGAATTTGATCTTGATTGCCTAATTGCCTTAAACTTAACAAAATCTTCTTCTGCAGGTTGCTGAGCTTCAGGAAGCCCTTCAGAAGGCTGAAGCGGAACTGGAGCACGCTCGTGCTGCAGCGGCTCGTGCTGAGGCTGATGCGGCACGGATCCGGGCTCTGGAGGAGCAGGTGGCTCGCCTCTCCACTGGAGACCTTGCACGCCTCCAGATTCGTCTGGAGGTTGTTACCGAGGAGAGGGACCGCGACCGCCTTCGACTGGAGAGTCTCCAGGGTCGACTGTTGGTGGCTGAGCACGAGCGCCGGATGGTGGAGGAGAGGTATCAGCGAGCCCGTCAGCGCGCTCAGGAGTGTGGTCTGACCAGTGCCTTCACGGCCAGTGTCGCCATGTCTTCCGGCCAGGCAGGGCCGAGCGCGATGGGGCCACCTCCACCTCCTAGCCGCGGACCAGCACCGGACGCACCTGACGAGGCCCAGAGCTAGTTTGATGAGGGCGGAGGGGAGAGCCAGCCTTGAGGGCTTTTGTATCTTGTTTTCCTTCTTTCATGTATCATGTACAAAACACTTTTGATATATACATGAAACTTTTTGAGCTCCAATCTTGTGTTCCTGTGCTTGTGTCCTGTACATCACTCAACAAACAGGTTAAGTATCTATTTAGGCTTAGCCCCTTGCCTGACCAAATAAATGATCAATTAATTTTTCCTTCGATAAGTAGTCAAGGGGCATAACCTTTATTAACAAAGGTAATGAAAATAATCAAACTTAAGCCAAAATGCAACATTCAAGCAAACAGATGCTCACTGAAAATAAAAGGAATGAAACACACTAGATGCAACAAGCAAATGCTAATTGAAATATTTTTGTATGTTTCGAAATATTCATTTTTTGTTTGGGTTTTGAAATATGTATATTTTTTGAATTGAATTTTTGTATTTTTTTTTGAATTTTTGACATATGCATTTTTTTTGATTTTTGACATATGTATTTTTTTGATTTTTTTGACATATGTATTTTTTTGGAGTTTTTTGACATATGTATTTTTTTGATTTTTTGACATATGTATTTTTTTTTATCTTTTTTTGGACATATGTATTTTTTTTTTTGGTTTTTTTTGACTAAAAGATCAGCATGGTACTTAGATCAAAAGATCATATTCATTTATCAACTTAATCCCCAAATTGTTTTTTAACAACTTAACTTAAAACCCATCGTGTTTGAATTTGTGTTTCCATTCGTGATCCCATTTGATGATTTGACCCTTAGTCAATCTAAGCCATTCCATGAGTTTAGAGTACATCTCTTTAGAAGGAAAAGAAGAATAAGTTTAGAAAGCCTACGAGAAGGTTCCGGAGACTTAAAAAGATGTTTCTTTCCTACCCTAGTATCTGTTGGGGTTCGGTCATTTCTTCCCCGGGTATTTATCAACCTTCCGTTCCCTTTCATTTCATTTCATGGCCTTGATGTAACGTTTGTAATGTAATGGCCTTTTTGATTTGGCATTTGAATTTTGCCTTTTGCTTTTGCTTTTTCTATTCTTTTCTTTTTTTCCGAGACGGACCTCCCCCATTTTTTTTATGACGGCCTCCTACTAAGATGGCGGGTATTCTTGGTAGTCTATTCTAAGCCTCGTTCCGACATCATGGGCCGAGTGTAAAACAGAATTTTGCTTTAAAAGGGAATGATTTGTACTTCACACTCTTAGTCAAGCTTTTGATATTCTTTAGGACTTGTCATCTCTTGTTATTCACGAATCAAACGTGTCAGTGTGTGCAGTAATGGGCTTGAAATTAAGTTATCCAGACTAATAAGGAAATTTGAGTTTATAAATTTTCTGATCCCACTGGTCTTTGTACCATACTGATCGACTCTTTAACCTAAGGGTAGTATTTCTTAAGATGTAAACCATTCCAGGGATGATTTAGCTCTTCTCCTTCTGCATTAACAAGACGATAAGCATTACCAGGAAAAGTGTGCGATACAACATAAGGTCCTTCCCAGTTGGGTTGGAGCTTAGAACGCGGACCACCAGGTTTTACAAAAATTCTTTTTACGACCATTTCACCGACTTTGAACTTACGTTCAATGACTTTCTTTTGATAAAAACGTGCTAGTCTATTTTGATAAACTTTTGCATGATTAGCAGCTGACCATCTTTTCTCATCCAAAAGTTCCGATTGAGCAAGGAGTGCTGAACGATGTTCATCAATGGAGAATTCCTTGTTCAATTGTACCCTTAATGACGGTATGAGGATTTCATATGGAACTACCGCCTCCATTCCAAATGTTAAGGAATAAGGAGTTTGCCCAGTAGGTGTGCGGATTGAAGTTCGGTAGGCCCATAGAGCCTCAACCAATTTTTCTAGCCAGTCTGCGAATTTATTAGATTTGCACGTCTTTTTGATGATTTTTATCAAAGTCTTATTTGTTGCCTCTGCTTGGCCATTGCCTTGCGGATAATAAGGAGATGAATGATGCAATGCAATTCTATACCTGTTGCAGAGGTCCTTCAATTCCTGTGACACGAACTGCGGTCCGTTGTCGGTGACGACGGTGCTTGGAATTCCAAATCGGGTGATGATGTTCTTCATGATGAACTTGCAGACGGTTGATGCTTTGATCTCCACGTACGCTTCAGCTTCTGCCCACTTGGTGAAGTATTCCGTTACCGTGAGAATGAAAGATTTTTGCTTGATGCCGGAATCGGGATTACCAAGGGGTCCAATAATGTCGAAAGCCTACATGGAGAAAGGCCATGGGGAGGAAACAGGATAGAGTGAAGATGCAGGAGAATGAATTTTGTCGGCGTGAAGTTGACACTTAGCACACCTACGGACATATCCTACACAGTCTTCTTCCATGGTTGGCCAATAAAATCCTTGTCTAAGGATCTTCTTTGCTAGCATCTGTCCATTGACATGGCCACCACAAACTCCACTATGAGCTCCTTCCATAACCTTCCAAAGCTCATCTTCATCTAGACATCTCAGAAGAACTCCATCAAAACCTCTCTTATACAATGCTCCCCCAACTAGGGTGTATCGTTGAGCAACTCTCCTGATAGCTCTCTTCTCCTCAGTTGTAGCTTCTTCAGGATATGATTGATCTTCACAATATTTGGCAATTTCATAATATCATGGCTTCTGTTCATCATCCATCTCTTCTAACAGCTCCATTAACATGATTTCCCTCTTTTCAATGATATCTCCGTCTCTGACTTTCTTCAGCAATTTCTCCTTAGTTCTAAGAAATGAAAGATCTTTCACGGCGGGTGAAAGACGCCTATGAATTATGATTGATTCAGATTGTTTGCTGATTGGAAAATCAAGAGAAGATGCAAGTGAAGCTAGAGCGTCAGCTAAGATGTTTTGATTCCTAGGGACATGGACAAAGATCAATTTCGTGAAAAGCTTTGAATAAGCAGAAGTAAGTTCCTGATAAGGCTTGAGCTTAGGGTCAAGAGTTCGATACTTGGTCAGCACTTGGCGAAGAATCAGTTGGCTATCACCTACAATCCTGAGTTTGGTGGCCCCATGAAAATGAGCAGCCTCGAGGCCAGCAAGGAGCGCCTCGTATTCAGCTATGTTGTTGGTGACTGGAAAATCAAGCTGAAAGGCTTGTGGAATGGTGACACCTTCAGGTGATAACAGAACAATACCGATCCCTTTTCCATGAGAATTCAGAGCTCCGTCAAAATGCAGAGTCCACATATCATCTCTGATTTGATTTACGGACATCAGTTCCTCATCCGGAAACTCTGATCAGACTGGATCAAATCGAGGAAGGGGATGATGAGCGAGATGTTCTGCTATGGCATAGCCCTTGATCGCTTTCTGTTGAATGTAAATAATATCAAATTGAGACAGAAAGCTTTGCCATCGCGCTAACCTATCAGTAAGAACAGATTTCTCCAGAAGGAATTTGATCGGATTCATCCTAGCGATGAGATTGACTTCATAGGCCAGAAAATAATATTTCAATTTCTGCACAACCCAGACCAATGCTGCACATGTTTTCTCCATCGCCGTGTATCTTTGTTCAGCGGGGTTGAGAAGTTTAGAGAGATAGTAGGCTGCCCTCTCTTTCCCTTCTTCATCCTCTTGTGCTAGGACAGCCCCCACTGCATCATCTAGGACTGAAATATAAAGTATCAACGGTTTGCCTGGAGATGGTGGTGTCAAAACAGGAGGACTTGCTAAATAGTCCTTTAATCCATCGAATGCCTCCTGACACTTATCGTCCCAATCAAATTTGACTCCCGGCTTGGTAAGCTCGTAAAACGGCTTACACCTTTGTGAGTGCTGGGAGAAAAAACGGCGAATAAATTGTAACCTCCCGATTAATCCTCTCAACTCTTTCAAGTTTTTAGGAGGTGGCATTTCTCTGATAGCCTTCGCTTTGTTGGGATCGATCTCAATTCCCCGTTTGCTGACGATAAATCCAAGTAATTTTCTTGAAGATACCCCGAATACACATTTCTTGGGGTTCACCTTTAACTGATACTCTCTCGATCTCTCTAATACCCTTGCCAAAACTTTGGCGTGCTCAACCTTTGTCATAGATTTAACCAATAAATCATCCACATACACTTCCAGATCTATATGCATCATGTCATGAAATATTGCCATCATGGCCCTCTGATAAGTGGCTCCAGCATTCTTTAGTCCAAATGGCATGACGACATAACAGTATGTTCCCCAAGGTGTAGTGAATGACATTTTCTCTTGATCCTCTTCTGCCAGCTTAATCTGATTGTATCCTGAAAATCCGTCCATAAACGATAAAGTTTCATAGCCAGCGGTATTATCAATGAGTACATCAATATGAGGCAATGAAAAATCATCTTTAGGACACGCCCGGTTCAGATCGCGGAAGTCAATGCAAATTCTGACCTTCCCGTCCTTCTTCATAACCGGGACTATGTTGGCCACCTATTGTGGATAAAGGACAACTCTAATAAATTTGGCTTTATGCAATTTGTCGACCTCTTCCTTCATCTTTAGAGCCATTTGTGGGTGGAATCGCCTTAATTTCTGCTTGATCGGGCTAGCTCCATCCTTTAATGTCAACCTGTGTTCAACTAAAGATGAGTCTAACCCCGGCATATCTTCATAACTCCAGGCGAAAGTGTCCTTATAGTCCTTAAGTACTTGTACTATTGCCTTCTCATCCTCTGTAGAAAGATTTTTGCTGACGAGGACAACCTTAGGTTCGTCTTCAGTCCCTAAATTTATTTCTTTGGTGGGCTCTTCTACGGCAGTTGAGGGTTCATCAAATCTCTTCACTCCACTGGCATACGCCTCAGCTGCGTCCTCGTCATCTTCAACAATGGGGTCCTTTTCATGCACTAACTTATATACCCCATACCCATCATTAATTGACTCATCGTTTGTACAATCTTCTGGCATCTGAATTGGATCTTCTAAAAGCTGAGGGATTAAAGAGCAAGAAGAACATTTATCAGCCAAGTCCTAGAGGTATCTTTCTGGAATTCGCCTACCCTTAGGCTTCCTAGACTTCTTATCCTGACTAACCTGCCCAAAACTAGACTGCCTAACTTCACTAAACTGCCTATCATAACCTATTGAAGATGAAGCAGGATGAAAATCCTGGGATACAAGTGGAGATACAGGGGAATCCTCCCGTGGGGAGGGACAGAGTAGATCTAAGAGAGAATCTTGACCGAAGGACCCGCGCGATGGGGTGTAATCGGACAAGTAAGATGTTTCCTCGATGATGATTTGAGAAGAATTTGTTGTAAGATTGGCGTTTTTTTTTTGATATCAGAGGAATTAAACATGAAGCAGGAGTGAATACAAATGGGAGGAGAATCAGACGGAGGAAGTGGCACTAAGGCCAGAGGATTATGGGGATCATATAGTAATATGTCCCTGATCAAATTATACAACCTCTCTAGATCGAGAGAAGGTTGTGGAATAAGGTCCCGAGGGGACAGAGTAATCATAACGGGTGGAGCCCGTGGAATATCTTCAATAATGACCCGCGACCAAGTCGGGGTCAAGAGCAGTGTACGAAATAGAGTATGGAGCATGAAGACATGTGAAGGATATGTCCCCCTCCAAAGCAGATCTGTAGTGTAACCAACTTCATAGGGGTCATCTGGCTCCCCTTCGTCGGTCTCTTCAAACAGCAGTATCCGCTTATCAAAGATGGCACCAGGACTTTCAATCAGCTCGTCAATCTGCGGCGGCCACTTAGGTTCTGCAGGATCTAGGAATAATCTGTTCAGTGCAATATAAAGGTCTCTCAGGTCAAACCACCTGTACCATTCGCATTCAGGATCATGGAATTTTCTCCTTTTCATAGGCCGCAGAGCCTCCAAGGATTGGTACGTAAGTAGTTCTGAACAATGTCTGGCCAAATCCCTCCCATATATGTCATGGAAGTCAAAACACGAAGTAATGACCACCGTGTTGTCGTGGCTAAGTATGGGCCCCTTCACAAAATGTGTATACAGGGTCCATGTTAGGGGATCTCGGCCTTCTTTGGGTGGCGTAGACATTGCCTCCCAGATTTTCGGACCTTCTTCGATCTCTGCTTGCTGAACCAGATCTTGTTTAAGTTTTCTTGGCCTGTAGTCCAGACCACTTCCAGGTGCTGCTCGATGATCTTTAACAGGAGTGGTCCTGCCTTGCAACTGCGTGCCTAGACCTCTCCCAGGCTCGTAGCCGTTCTTCATCATAATCCTCCATTCTGGGGTACTCATGCACTTCCCCCTTTTTATAGCATCTAACGGGTATGGAGAAATAGTGGCGGCTTTTAAAGGATCAGCCACTGGATGGTAGACCTGTAATACCGACAGAAAAGGTTGTCGGCCAGGTAAAGCAACAGATTTAATATTCAAGGTATGAGCAGCAGCAAGGATCGGCATGCTCGTCACTTTAATAATTCGTCCTTTGAAAGGGAATTTGAGGCATTGGTGATTCGTAGAGGGAATCGCCTCAAGAGTTTTGATATAAGGACGACCCAAAATGGCATTTATAGAAGGGTCGATTTCCAGGATGTGAAATTTGACCTCTGCATGACTTACAGGGCCCAGCTCCACCTTCAAATAGACCATTCCCAGAGGGGAACGGGTAGAGTTGTCATATGCCGTCACTGAGATGGAGCTGGGCAGCCATTTTTCTTTGGGCACACCGCACAACTCCAGGGTCTTCGGAGGTAAAACATTGATCGAGGCCCCTGTATCTACCAGGCACGTATCCACGGCCTTCTTACAGATGTTAACCGTGATACTCAAAGCCATGCTTCTGGCTGCTGGCGGTGCTAGTTCCGATGTGTGAAATGTAATAGAGGGCTGATCCCCCTGAGGAACTAGTAGTGCTGCAATTTTCTCTACCGGCACGTCCTCATTGACCATCACCTTCTGTAGATATTCCATTAAGGCTTCTTGGTGAATCTTGGACCTTTTGATCAATTCAAGTACAGTGATCCGTGCCGGTGTCCTGTCTAGATGTTTCAACAAGTCATATTGAGTGCCTGGTGCACTCTCTTCATTATGGACTTCCTCAGTCGGCTGTGATGGGCCGTCTCTAACTGTGGACTGAGGAAAGACTTTGTTGAAAATCCTTCCACTCCGGAGCATGTGTTCCTCGACCGTGGAGGATCCGGGGGTCACCTTAAGTACCGCAGGGTTGGATGGTGCGGATGACGTAGAGGGCTGATATGTAGGTGATGGCGTAGGGCGGATAGATGGTTGGATGGTGGATGGGTAAGTGGTTGGTGAAGTGGGGAATGGTACGCGTAATAGCGGTCTGGATGGTAAGGGCGTATCTGGGTAGGTGGTAGTGGTAGCGGGTGAAGTAGGAAATGGTACGCGTAATAGTGGCCTAGATGGTAGGAGGGGCGCGTGATTGGTTTGCGGGGGGTTATATGATGGAGGTGTAGGAGTGCGGGGCGTGATGGGCTTGAGGAAGGTGGGTAGTGGTAACGGGTTATTAGGTGTGGGTGAGTGATATGTGGGTGTAGGTAGAGGGGTGATGGTAATGGGTTGCGGCCTAGGTATGTGGATGGTGCGGCGTGGTGGTCGTTCTGCGATACTTTGAACGTGACCCGTTGAACAAAGAGAGGAAGAGTCCTCTACTCTCCACTGTTGCCCACGACCAGCCTCAGACTGGCTGTTCATCAAAATGGGAGCAACTTGGTTTTGGTTCTGGTGCTCCGGGAGTGGATTCTGCACTATGCCCATGTTGGATGGTGTTGCTGCTTGTACTGGTGGTCTTGCTTGCTGCTGCTGCTGCTGTTGTGGTCTTCTCGCCTTCAGGGCTGATCAATACTTTTTCATCTCCTCCCAGTCTATGCCGCCCTGCTCATTGAGATCATGAATATAATCTCTGAACTGGAAGCAGGTGTCAATGGTATGCCCAGGTTGCCTATGGAAGTAGCAATACCTGGACGTGTCGGCATTTTGAGGCCAGACGGCTTTTTCCCTTGGCAAAACTAAGGCATTAACTGCCATTAGAGCACTGAAGATATCTGCCAAGGATTCTGGTAGGGCCGGGTATTCTGCCCTCTTCGGGCCTGGAGGTCTTCTCTACTGATTATAGTCAGCGGGAGGAGGGACATTATGGTAAGCCGGCGGTGCACGCGGCTGATACTGTAGCTGTTGCTGTTGCTGATATTGCTGCTGTTGGGGCTGCTGGTACTGCTGTTGCCGTTGCGGCGGCTGCTGTTGCTGTTGCTGGTTCTGATTCGGCTGCTGGGGCCGCTGATACTGTTGTTGATAATGGGGGTTCTGCTGCTGCCTATACCCTTGTTGGTTCGGCTGCGGTGGCCTCTGGTACTGTTGCTGGTTCCTCACGAACTGGGGCGAGTTATTATTCATGGTGCTGACTTGCTCGTGAGAGAGCGTGCCCTCAGTAGTCGGACCTGTGCTGGGAGAGTTTGGCACTGCAGGCTTCCGAGGTGGAGGCCTGCTAGGTCTGTGAGGATTAAAGACGCTAGAGAATGTAGCGTCCTTGAAAGCATTTTGGCAGTACCGTGCTCTTTCATAGAGCTCTGCCATGTTGGTCAAATTGTGCAAGGAGAGGACTAGCTTGAATTGGGGCGTGGCGTTGGAAATTAACATCTTCACTTGTTCGGACTCGGACAAGTGATCTTTCACCTTTTTAGCCAGGCCCCGCCACCTGTCAGCAAAACTGACAAACTCCTCATCAGGTTTCATCTTTTCTGCAATGAGGTCAGTGATGGACAAGGAGGGTGCAACTCTGTCCTAGTATCGTTGGATAAATTTGTGTGAAACGATACCGTAATCCTCTACTTCGGAGGGTTCCAGAGAAAAGAACCACTCGAGGGCTGGTCCCTCTAGAGATCTCCTGAACAAAAAGGCCAACGACCTCTTATCGTTCTGCCAGAAAGATGATTTGTACATAAACTCCTTCAGATGTGTGAAGGGGTTACCAGTACCGTTGTACTTCCGGTACACTGGCATCTCAGAGGGTAGCAGATGGAATACTGGCAGGCTCGGTAAACTGATCTATGGTACAGCTTTAACCCCCATCATCTTCTGGAGGTTGTTGAACTGCTCATCCATGCGCTCCATCTTGGCCAGCAACGCTTGCGTGGTCAGATCTGCCTGGGGAGGAGGAGGAGGTGGAAGTACTTGATAGGCCTGCTGCCTAGAGTACGTTGGACAGGGAGGACAATAAATAGGAGGTCCGGCAGAGCTTCCGCCGTGCCCGAGGGCATTTTGATAAACAGGCGTTTGCGGTCTAGCCGGTTGCCGAGATGATGAAAGCTGCGGCCCAGCTGGCCGAGAAGTAAGATGAAGGCCTTCCATGGCCTGATGGATGTAAGGAGGAGGAAGAGGAGGTTGTTGAGTGACAACAGGGGGAGCCACAGGGTTCGGCTCGGCAGGCTGCATGGGTGCCTTCCCCTTCAGAATAGACTGGATCGCCTCGAACTGCTGAGGGTCCAGACGGGAGGCAAGAACTCCCAGAGCATTAATGAGATCCGTAGGATCAGAGGATGAGGGATCATTCTGATTCATGTCCCCCTCAGGATCGGGATTAGGAATCGCATATTCATGCGGGGGAGGATCAGGATATTGATCACGTGGATGAAAGAGAGGCGTCAGGACATTCCCATCTTGTCGATATGGAATGGGGACGGAATTACGGGAGGCATCAGCATCTCTCCCGTTCTCATAGTTGTAATCCGAATCGCGAGGGGCATTAGCATCTCCCTCGTAGTTGATGATGGCGTCTTGAGCCATACTCAAGTCCCTGCCTGATCGCAGCAGCATGATGTTAGATTCTTTTTTCAAAGATTTGACAAACAAGTTGCACAGAGATTAATCAAACAAGTGGATGTTAATCGTGATTTTAAGGTTCCTTGTTGAGTTATTTGAATTGGATTAAACCACAAATTCGCTCAGGGAAAGGATCCTAGTTTCAGTTCAATTTCCACCGTTATTCTCTAGGGCTTTCTCTCACAACGTTTTTGGAATCTAACCGGGACTTCAATTGGTACAACCAGCCTAATGATCAAGGAGGAATACCTTGATTTTGGGGACTTATGGAGGTCTCAACGTCAACTTCTCTAGTCTGATCAATGGACCAACCCAATCAGAGAGAGTTGCTGATGTCGAGTAGTGTGTTCCTAAGAAAAGGAGGGTATTCGCCTCAATGCGTATGCCCTACGGCCTGGATGGCCTCTAATGCTTAATAATAATGGGTAGCTAGCACTCAAACCACAGAAATCTAGAAACTGAAAAATAATTAAGAAACTGTCTGAATCGCGTCGATTTTAATCGACGCTATTCAAAATAGAACTTAATTTTTTCGCAGAAACAGATTTGAAAAATAACTAAGAAACTGTATGAATCGCGTCGATGGTAGTCGACGCCATTCAACACAGAACTTAATTTTTTCGCAGAAACAGATGCAGACAGCAGAGAAGATATGAAGACTGAAAGGCGTCTAGGGGTGGTGACGCGGTTTTGAAACGCGTCAGTGCTCCTGGACGCTTTTCAGTTCGCAGAAACAGTTTTGCAGGAGGATTTTCTGGGTTGAATCCTCTTCAAACAGGATAAAAAGCAGTAAACAATCAACTCATGCAGATTTTTTTTAGTTCCAGATTTTAAACATGATGATTTACTAACTAAACAACTAGAAAACCAATCAATCACACATCATTTTCATTACAAAAACAACTTTTTGAACTAATCAAGGGGAGGGCAAGATCTTGCCACTGGGGTGTGCACGTGGTGCACGAGGGAAATTAATTAAACTAAAACACTCACCAATTGGTGAGGACATGTCAAGAGACACAAATGGTGCACCGTAGGTGCCCGATTGATGATAGCAAGAACAAAAACAACTAAAAGATGGCGAGACCAAGTCCCACCGTGATCGCCAAAAAAGCTGTGAGTGCTTTAAAATGCTTGTGTGATTATCATGAAAAATCTAGGTTGTTTAGTGTAAAATAAACCTATTAAAAACAGCAACTAAGTGCAGTGATTGCCAGAAACTTTTGACTTAAAAGTTTCAAAAGAAAGTATGATCGCTTACCTGTTTGAACGCGGAAGATATCGAGTCTTTGATTCCCGTCCTTCAGCCGGCTGAAGAAAGAGAGCCCTTCTCGTTCTTTGTTCTTGCTGTTGAATTTGAAGTTGAGGATCGTCCAGAAATTCCTTTAGCTTTGTTTGGTTTCCCCCTTTTGATTCTCTTGTTGTTGTTGAGTGCAGCAGAAATAGAGAAAGAAAAAAAAGACGAAGAAACAATGATGAGAATTTAAGTAGAAGCAGTATCCATACCAATCATGATTTTAAACATGCAATCAAATAGCAAACTTACTTGTTGAGATGGCTTTTGAAACCCCTTTATCAAATAAGTTTTGGAAAGAATGAATGTTGTGGTGTGTGTATTGCATAAGGTGATGATGAAGAATGAGAGATTAATAAAGATGTAGAATAAATGCAGAAATGAAACACTTATGCCCAATTGTTGAAGCCTTGAATTGATGAAGATTCTTGAAAGGACGCCGACTTCTGGAAACAGCAGCGCTTCGGCGTTCCGACGTCGTTGCTCCGATCTTCAACTCGCTATAATAACACTCTCTCTTAATGGCTTTCAACTCTTTTTTTTTTTTTAAACTCTTCAACATGTAAGGTATTTATAGACCTTTTCTGCGTTCGTGATTAACATAGAAAAATCTCTGAATTTATCCATCTTAATCGACAGATAAATACTGATTAATTCATCTTTATCTGTAATTATCTAAAACGCGTCCACCATGACTGACGCCTTTCAGATTAATTAAGATAAGGATAAATATCCGGAAAAACTTATCTTTATCTTTATTAGCTAAAAAGCCTCTACATGTGTAGACGTCTTTTACATTAATTAAGATAAGGATAAACATCCGGAAGAGAAGTTAAAATAGCTTAGGAGACCTAAAACGCGTCAAGACTCACAGACGCCTTTTAGCTAATTAATTAACTGATTAAAATTCAAATTTAAACGTTAAAATAAGAATAAAGTCTAAATAGCGTCCACACAGGTTGACGTCTTTTAGAATTCTGAATCGCGTCCACACAGGTTGACACGTTTTAGAATTCTGAATCGCGTCCACACAGGTTGACACGTTTTAGAATTCTGCATATTTTAACTGAAATTTGAGCTAAAATCAATTTAATTGATTAACTTAAACATGTCTGTTAAACCCGACACTCAAAAATATCAATAAAAATTAATCAATGATTAAATATCAAACCATTCTGAGGCATTATTATATGATATAAAATTTACTCGAAATGACGTCAAAATTAACGTGTCTACACTGGGGACATTTTTTTTTCTTTTGTAGGATAAACATCCTAATCATCCTTTTTAGGTTAATGTGACTCAAGGTAGCCATACAAGCCTCCACCCACCTCTGATGCAAAGCTCCATGTCCAGTCAGGTGAGAACATGTGAGTCAAATTATGACTGTAATAGGTAAATGTTATACGTAAATGTGACTTAAAACCAATTAATCTGACTATTATAGGTAAATGTGAGTCAAGTTACCTATGGTTGGTTTGATCCTTCTCCGATGCAAACACCAAGGCCCAATCAGGTATATCGAGTCTATTATGCAATGTATTTCGGTCATTTGGGCAGTGTAACCTAGGGCACTTGGTTTAGGTGAATGTGACTCATGCAAGTGATGCCAACTTCAATCCAGCCTGTATGCAAACACCAATGCCTAGTCAGGTAAGAAACTCGCATGCAATTTTTTAACTTATTTGCTTCAAACTAGACTAGTTAACCCACATGGATTAGGTGAATGTGACTCAGGTTTGTCATACAAGCTCCCGTCTACTTCTATGCAAACACCAAGGCCCAATCAGGTATATTCAGTCTATTATGCAATCTATTTAGGGGATTTGGGCAGATTAACCTAACCCAGTTGGTTTAGGTGAATGTAACTCAAGAAAGTCATGCAAACTTTAATCTAGCCTCTATACAGAACCAAATGCCCAGTCAGGTATGAGTATATCTTAATAAACACATGCAATTGCTTTAGGGACTTTGAACTAAACAAGCTAACCTACTTGGTTTAGGTGAATGTGACTCAAGTCAGTTATGTAAGCTTCCATGCAGCCTCTATGCATACCCCAATGCCAAGTCAGGTATTATATTAAGTTGTTTATCAAGCATTGCCAACTACATGTGACTCACGTCTGAGACAATTGTCATTTATCAGGTTGTACAGGTCACGGCGGGTACCCAACTAACAGTCTCTACATGAGCACAAGTAACAATGCCTGGATGCTTATTTCCTACTGTACCTGGTGGAGTCCAGGTACCAAGAAGAAATGATGCAAATGGAATGCATGCACTCAGAGGCAACGCACCAGGATGTGGAGTCCATATGAGGGGTCGTATGGTACCTCCTAGGTACTTGAATATGTAAAGGTTGTTGTATGTTTGCACACAACCCAAGAGAGGACAGGTTTCTATATGTTTTCACACAGCCCAATAGAGGACATGTTTTTGTATGAGGTTTTTTGAACTTGTGAGCGAATATAGTACTGTGAACTGTTTCTAAACCATGGGCATATGTATTGTGAACTGTGAGTGCTGGATAAATTATTTGCGTGCTTTTGAACCTTGTCAAAGATACCGTATGAAGCTTGTCATCGGCAGGAAGGCTATATGTTTAAGGGGTCATGTGGAAATTAGGCTGAGAGAATTTGCAATCATTGGAATCTCTGACAAAGTTAAAACATGTTTTGAAAAAAATCATTGGTTCCTAACACTGGTTCCTAGCTCAGGTGGCCCCTGAGCTTGGAAAATTTGAAAAAAATGTACAAGCTATTTCGGCCATCTGATCATGAAGATCAGACATCCCACTTTTGTTATTCTATTTTCTCTTGTTACTCTTTCTTTAACATACTCATCCAATACATATTGGCTTCTGAAAGTTTCTTGGCTTCCGAAAGTTTCTTGAACATCAGGCTCAGCTCTGCCATCCATCCTCAATAAAACCCCTAGAAAGAAAAGCCAATATTTAGCTTCATCTAAATCCGTTGATGTGGATAGGCATTAGATGCGCATTGCATTGCATTGCCATTATGGGTTTGTGTTTAACCTAGTTCATTTTCTTGTTTCCCTTCAAAACATGTTCGAATCCATTGAGAAATATACATAACAATATCCATAATACATAATAGACCTTTCACATTAAGTCTTAATCAACCTTTTATATAGAGAATAGTCAACTAGTCATACATCCATCTCACATGTCCTCTAATTTTCCTATCATATGCGACGACATACATAGTACATAACACATAACCCAATTAAGTAGAACAATTTCTTTCTAAACACTTCAGCCTTTATCCATATGTTGTTTCTCTCATTTGTAGCCAGTGAAATGTCGATTTTCGATTCCAATCTTTCAATCTTCTTTTCCAATAAATACAGCTTGTTATCTAGTGAGAATTCCATGGCAATCAATTGGTGCTTCAAGTCTACGGTACCATGATGCGCATCATCAATCCACGCAAAGAAATCACAACAATTTTCATCCTACAAGATGAACATATTTAGTTAGCCAACAACTGAGATAGTCAAATGGTATGGTCACTTAGACATTTCAACAAACGACTGATATGAGAATATTAAAAACCTTCTTCCTTTACTTGTTTCTCGGTTGGATGTGTAGATCCTGCACCTCTTCCTACAATAACAATTTGGAACCTCAAAACACTCCATTGGGTTAAGGGAACACTGAACACTCAATTGTCCAGTTGAAAAATCACTCATCTTCACGAATCTTCAGTTACTTGCTGGAGGTGTCAATAGATGCAACGAGCTGAACAATGGACATTTGTTAGCATTGAAGATGGGATATGGAACCAAATCAAGTAATTGAACAATGGAAATATCACATAAATATTTGTTGACGGAGATAGGGTCGTCAGGAGCTTACCGATGGTACCGATGATGGAGATGGGGTATGTCAGTGCGGTCTGCTCGTGCGAATTGCCGGTCTGGTGCGCCTGCGTGTGTTATATGGTGCCGTCGATGAAGAAGATGCTGGGAGGGAAGGAATCGTCTCCTACACCGCTAGTAGAGAGGTTTGATCATCTCCTCCAGCAGGAAGAGAAATGTACGGGCTAGGGTAAGGAAGTTAAATGTTAGGGTCAAACATGATATTTCAAGTTAGTTGTCGTATGTTCACTATTCACGGAATATTCCTTGTCTGTTAACGGCACCTTAACGCCAGGGGTATAGATGCAAGTTTTTTGACTTTCTAGAGATTTTATTAATAATAGGAGATAATAAGGGGTATATATTCAAATATCATATTTTTGAGGGATATTTATGCAAAAAACCATATACTTATTAGAAGCTTTTAACTTCGGTTGGTGTGGATGTAAAGTCACTTTCTTTTGGGAGGTGGAAGCTAGCTACCCCTATATATTTACCTTGGCTGGTCGACCACAAGATTGGATCTTAATTATATGGAATGTTGAATTTCGGTCTGGTGCCCTAAAAAATAGGAGCACTCAAATTATTTTAGATATTTTACCGTTCAATTTAAAAATTGAAAATAAAATGAGCATGACAGATGGGGTGAAAAAGCCGACATTGCAGTATTTCTCATTTAAAAAATATTAAGTGTTGGAGAGTAATACAAGGGTACTTGCTGCACAGCGTGTACGGTTGTCAGATTGTGTGAAGATACACTATTTAATTGATAATCATATAGTATAAAAGTGAAATTCAAATAGTTGTCAAATCTACAAATCTTTCTTTTTTTTTGTAACTTAACTGTTGTGAGATCATCCGATATTAAAGATTAAAAGGTGAACACATCTGACATTGCAACATGCATTACTCCAAGTTTAAATGTCAATGGGAAAAATTGGGTTGGGCTGACTGAAGCCCTCAATTCCTTATTTATTGATTTATTTCATACATATTGTCAATAATCGGTTTCAGTTAAACGTATGTCTGTTACCTTATCCGACATGATTACTGATTCGAACTACTTGTTACTCATGCGAGCTGCTTTATCTTTGTTACTTACTGGGAACATGTCCAGTTTTGTTGTTTAGAATTTGAACATCTCGTATGTTGTTGTGGTTTAGTTCTCATTAATCTTGAAACATAGAACAAAGGTTGACTTAATTCTTGCTTATGTGGACATGACGTTCTTTCTTTGGACTGTTTGATCAAATATCGAGTTATGATGTTTTCTTAAAAAAAGCGGAACAAAAAAAAAAAAAAAAAACTCTACGATTCAAATTTTGATCACATGGGGGTATAGTTTTTTTATTTGAACCGTCCACTCAAATGTCGAGTTGGTCTCTCAGCTCAAAAAATTAAAGAAAGAAGATTCTTTGACTCTAGCTTATTTATGTTAGTTGGTAATATGACTAAATAAATACCGAGTTGGAGTGTTCTCTTAAGAAAAGAGGAACAATGACCACGTGGGGGTATAATTTATTTTTTTTATTTGAACCATCTGCTCAAGTGTCGAGTTGATCTTCCAACTCAAAAAATTAAAAAAAGAATGTTCTTTGACTCTGCCATATTTATGTTAGTTGGTAATGTGAAAATTATTTTACAATCAAATAAATATATGAAATCATTTTCAGGAAAAAGTTTTACGGGAAAACAAACAAATGAAATAGTTTTTAGGAAAAGGTTTTACGGATAAAGAAATAAATAAAAAGGTTTTCAGGAAAAAGTTTTACGGACAAACAAACAAATGAAAATATTTGCATTTTCCTCGTAATTTGATTTCTTTATAAAACGTTTTCCATTTGATTACATTTTACGTGCAACCAAACGGACCCTAAGTTGAAACTTGTCCTGTAACTCCAATTCCTGCGTGGTGTAAGAGCTATGATTTCCTTTCTGTTGGATTTGTTTCCGGTGAACATTTGAAAAACCCTTATTATTGCCTACAGCACATTATAGGCTTCTTGCGAATACAGTTTTATAGAAGCCTCCCTAAAATTATAGGCATCTATTGGAAAGTGAACTGATTTCATTGTTTATCCCAGCCAAAGACTTCCTGAGTTTTTATATTCTGTTTTGATTGGCATCTCTTGGGACTCGTCTACATCTCTTTCCTTCTCATCATTCCACTAATTTTCTTATCCCTTTTCATCTTTCACCCTAACATTCTTTTTTTCCCCCATTTTTTTTGACAAACCTTTAAGCCAAAACCTCACTAATGAAAATTTAGGATCACTTGTCAAATGGCTTTCAAGTGTATCTTTGTCTATACTCTTTGAGGTGATCTTGTTCCCATTCTTGTCGATATGTTACTATGTTCAGTTTTTTCCATTGTTTTAGGATGTGTATGACAGTCTGTCTGATTGTGCTCAAGGTTTTCGTAACCTCATATTTATGTTGTAACGTTTGACCTATTCTTGCCAAATGTGGAGGTGTAACAAGCCATTCAGTCTCTGATAAATTCTTCGTTTCATTGTAGTTCGTGCTTGTCCAAGCTTGACTCTAGATGTAACTTGTAAACTGGGCATTATTATGCAATTCTCTGGATTATAATAGGAGCAGGGTAGATTTAATTTTAGACCTCATTAGGATTCTGGCAAATTTTTATGATTATGGGTTAGAATCATTTAGGGGCTTACATGACTTTCGGAAGGAGGGACTAATCTTTTTAACTTTTTACCAAACGTTCGAGTTAAGAGTTTGCGAAGTTGTCTCAAGATTCGGTGGAACCAATTCTCTACGACTGAGTTGGAAATACATGAAATCAGTAAACTTAGAAATTTGCCAAAAAATTTAGTTGGTCATCTTAAGTATAGATCTTCGATTATGAGTGCTTGAAAACTTTTGATATTAGAAAAAATTTCTCATAATCTGACTACTTACAAAAAAAGCTCTCCGCAATCTCAATTTTGTTACAGAAAAGCCATTGTGGGCGCCTTTAACAACAGTTTTAACTATAGCTTTTTTGGCACTTAGGGTTTTGTACCAGTTCATGAGTGATTGTGAGAACTTATTCGTAAATAGTTGTATTATAGAATTTGTTTTTTGTAAATGTGTTATATTTTCATGGGCTAAAGTTTAATTATATCGGAAAATAGAATGGTAGTGACTATAATTTTTTGTTTGGATTAGACTTTCTCTAGAAACTCTGTTTCTACCTTAATGTGGGAAGTTTGGACTTGACGGTTTTGGTTGGAAGTTTAAAAATCATGTAAATGATTTCTAAACTCTAGTATCATTTCCTCAAAAATAATTAAAAGTTGTGTTAGATATACTAATTGGAAGCTTTTGAACTTCCTATTGTGAATAGTCACTTTCTTTCATACGGCGGAAGGTAGACACCCTTTGATAGTGTTTAATATTGAAAACATTGAATTTAGATTACGTACTATAAAAAATTAGAACACTGAATTTACATTTGATGTTTTATTGATTAATTTGAGAATTGGAGGACATAAAATGAGAATGACAAAGGAATTGAAAAAGGCGACATTGTAGTGCTTCTCATTCAAAAAATATCAAGTTGCCGAGTAATACTTATTGTAATGCACATACAGCTGACGGACCGTGTGAGAATGCAACCAACATTTTTTTTCTTTTATTTTTGACTTTTAACTATCTGATTAATAACTAGACGGTATGAAAATCGAGCTCAAGTCGTCGTTGAACTAGGTAAGCCTTTCTTTTTCTTTAAAGGTTTACTTCTTGTGCTATCATTCAATATTAAAGATAAGACTGTAGCGTCCAGAGCGTCGCAATCTAAATCAGATTACTGTACACTCAACAGTGCAGCATGCATTACTCAAAATTCAAATGTCAATGGGAAAATTAGGTTGAATTGAGTGAAACCTTGTTCGACCTCACCGCTCGAATGACGGGCTCAAAGTCTGACCTGCACATTTAAATACTTAATGATTTTTTTTTTTCCAGAAAAGCAAACTCCATGGAGACTTGTGGTGTGTCTAGCTGAGATGTAAATATATAATAAGGTGTTTTTAATAAACTATGTTTATCAAGTAAACTATCGGTGAGGAAGTATCGAGAATTTGGCCCAAAACGGGTCCAAGGACTTCTTGGGCCACATCTCGACTGGAGGCACCCTAAGAGGCATGTCATGTGACCACCAGTGACTCAGAAAATTGTCACTTCAATGGGAATTTGGCCAGACTGTGTCAAGTCCGCCATTTGCCGAAACAAGGAATCCCCTTCTTCATGAACCCCCTCCTTGGAACCTTACAAAATTACATCATCCTTACCTCTCTTATCGGAGGATGCATGATCACCCCATGGAACATGCGCCCTTAGGTCTATGGAGGAACAAGTCTATAAATGGAGCTAAGGTATATAGAAGGGGGAAGAAAAGAGACAAGAAAGGAGAGAAATCTAACTTACGCATCGGAGAGGATTCTCCTTGGATTATCCTGAGGACTTTTTTTGATGCTATTCTTCTTCTTCCTCGCAGAGAGATGCCATATTGAAGGGGACGGGTGCTCGATCCTGCTAGTTTGTTTGTTTTCCATCTCATCTTACTGTCACTTAATTTCTATTTACTTTCCCTTTGGCCTCTACACTATCCCCCCCCCAAAAAAAGTACCGTCCATGAGGTAATTTGTAAAGATTTTGGTATTAGCTATCATGTCTAACGACTAATGATAGTATAAGTAATTGAGTCGATTATTCGGTTATTAAGCACCATTTGCACCACTACTCTATATTAATAATGAACATCTTATATATGCTAATCTACCTTAGTGAGGCAAATATACTCTATGTTGTGCACGAAGCTAAAATAAATAAACTCGAATGCAACTTAGGTTATTGAAGGTAATGGTTTCTAATTGCTTTCACATGATGAGAACAAATTCATCATCCCCAACAACATCCAATTACCTATGTAATAATTCAAACTTCTTAAGTGAAAAAAAAACAATAAAATACCTATGTGGAAAAGAAAGACATGTGATTATTTCCTTTTAAAATGTCAATTCCAAAGTAAGTAATAAATGTAGTACTAACCATTGTATATTGAATTATGTGTTAAGTTTATTTTAAAGTTACAACATCACTTCTTTGTGACATGTTCCTGTTCTCTCTTACATGTGCAACTAAGACTTCAGCTTGGTAGGGTTGTTGGGTTAACTCGTATTGAAGTCAAGCTAACCCAATCCATGTTAAGGAATTCTTAACCTTAACATGATCCAACCTAGCTCTTTATAAAAGATTACTAGAGTGTAAGAATGTTGGACTTTTGAGGGGTGTTTTGTGGGAGCCATGAAAAACAAAGAGGCATATGAGTGTACATTACTATTTGAGAATGACAGGTACACAAATATACTTCTTGAAATGGCACTTACCCTATCTTGATGTCAACGAGTCAAACATTAAATGGCCTCAATGTAATATGTGTCAGTTCATATCTAATTGCCATGAAATGCAACTATGTTATTCCCTAAGATGCACCTTATTTCCTATGGTAAAAAAAAATAAAAAAATCTTAAGTGGATTTAATGTTCATAGGTTAGAATTTTAGATAACCTATAAAAGAACAATTCTTTTGTCACATAATTGTTCATATAAAAGTAGAATAGCATTTTTGTACATGTAAAGGATATAGAACCAATAAACTTAGGATACTATTCATTCTATTTTGGCATCTTACCAAAAAGTCTTAAATACTTTGTAAATTGCTTCATCATTCTTAGGTTACAAATCCCATTTATTTCTATAAATCATGGAATTACAAATAATTAATTTCAAAACAGTAGAGGGCAATAATTTTAAAAATAAAAACTAATTATAAAATTTATATAATATAAACTAAAGACTTCTCATGCATGATACAAGTACTCAAGTTCTCTTCATATCATGTATGAGGCTAGTCATTAGAGGTGTAAGGGGCATTGGGCATACTCACAGACTTTTAGTTATATAACTGTTGGAGGAAGAAAATAGGAGGTGATGAAATGATGTGTTCTTTGATGTAGAAATTATGCACCTCCACTTAATGGTACTTCAACATCCCCTTTTTTCTCTTTATGTTTTATCAACAGAAAACCATATAAGGGGCTAAAGACATAGGCACTTTGAAAGCAAAAGACAAAGTTCCCACTAATATAGCTTATCATATCATTGTTATTGCACTCACACTTATTAGCAACCTTGAACTTGAAGTGGGTCTCTTGTTTATATTTGAATGCTTGAAAAGGAGCAGCTAGAAATTATAAACCAAATGCTTTTCACTTTTAACAAGATTTGTACAAAACTCTTTGATCCATTAAAAGGCGATCGATGAAGGAACCTCTCCTTTGAGTAAGATACCCTCGTTGGGCCAACAATTTGCTTCATAGCACCATACGATTTAGGTCCTATTAGCAGATGTCACTTATTTTATCCTTTCTCACCTTCTTATATTCCAACTGGAGGAGCACATTGAAAAGCTAAGGATATATCATGTAGCTTTTGGGGATTTACCAATAGATTGCTATGGAAGAAAAGTAGTAAGATATAAGTCAACTTGATATCTCTTTCCTGGCACGTAGGGAAGTCTCATTGGTTCTTTGTTCATATCGCCTTTCAGCATTTTATTGCGGCTTGTCACAATTTCATCCGCAGTTGCCATTTTTCTTTTTTGTCCATGCCAAATGGGGCAACAACGATAGAGCATCATACAACTATAAGGAAACGGTATACAAAGTCCACAGATCTTAACTGGTGAAACAATATTTATGGTTGCACGAACTGTTGAGGGTAGTTCTATATCTGGGCCAAGATGAACTCTTGTAGGGGATTTTGTTGAAACCATTGAGTTTAGAATATAGTGAAAGTTGAGCATATCCTTTTTTATTTTTTATGGTGAATTTTAGAGAGTGTTTACTGTACAAGAAAGAAGAAGCGAGTTCCTGTGAATATGGTGTTTCCTTGGTTCTAGCATTCACGATGCCTTAGAAGTAGCAAAAAAGGTAATATATTGTAGTTGAGATCATAAACATCTTTTGATGAAGTACAAGTATGATTTCTCTCTTGGTCATTTTGATCTATCTATATATGCTTGACTATTGTCATTATTACTCCATTGTTTTTCATGTATTTTGTATTTTTTGTACAATGCTGTTAAAAATGGCTCTCCTTTCTTTGTCTTTAATATAACAACTTTAGCAAGAATATTCATTCATGGGTTGATTCCTAGTTGCTTAAGATTGAAGACTTATTCTAAGCTACTTCTACTTGAGCAATGATTAAAATGTTACTTCTAAACGTTTTCTTTCCTTTCTTTTCTATCAAGTCACTTACTTTTCATTTTAGATTTGTAGGATTTCATCTCAAATATATCTGACCTATATTTATCACTAAGCTTTGTTGGCTCCTTAATGTCTCTGCTTACCATCCCTTTTTGAAGCTATAACAATTGATCTTGATAATGTTTCTTTTGACAAATCTTCATTTTTTTTCTTCCTTGGTACGTTAGGATGACGAGCAGAAAGACTTGTAGCATCAATATGTACTTTTCATTCTCTTTCATAGTTGAAGCGCATCTATGGATCCTTTTTAGGATTTGTATATTTTCTTTTGTCGTTACTATATTTACCTAATTCATAAATGGCCATCAACCTTTAAGTTTCCTCGTAACGGTGTATTATTCTTGTGTTGAGTTAGTAGTTGAACTTGACCAAGTTAATTTTGCTATTTATTTAGCCTATATGATAACATTTTAAATGAAGAGCATGTTTAAATGAAGAGCATGTTTCATTGCTCAAATAAATACATAGAATTTCCTTATTTTTTATCAATAATATGTACATCGAACGAAAAAGATATACTAGGGCATTATTCTTAATGTTTGCCTATGTATGTCCTTAATATGATACTATGATAGTAAGATATGAAGGGAAACTTTGCATAGATTGATATAATTACATGAATTTTAATATTCATAAAACTAGTCATATACTGAATATTTGATCTATGCGCAATTTGTTGTTTGTACGATCTCATTTCTCTCATGACAATACAATATTTCACTTTTTCAAGATTAAATCTACTTGAGGTTCGTGAATGAGATTCGTTCCTTATGTTATTCGATTTAAATGTTTTCTGTTTTTTTTCACTTGTTTCCATTGTTTCTTTTAATTTTCATTCTAAAATCATGTTCATAACTAGAATGGAGAACTAAGAATGCACCCTATGCTGATTAGGTACTTATCTTTACATAAATCTAATCATAAAAATAACTTTTCAAGAATTAAACTTGTTCATATATTTTTTAGAACATATTTACTTCCACCAATATCATTTTAATATAATCATGCTTCATTTAAAACCTTGCTAAGTCTAGAATACTCATTGTGAGATTTTCATTTATACATATGCTTTTGTCACTTCTTCTATATCATATTTACCTCCATTGATATTCCTTTACACAATCATGATTTTACTTAACTATAAATCTATAATGTCCTATTATGGGATCTCCATCTATATAGATACTTTTGTCAAAAAGGTTATGCGATTGTTAGAGTCTAGAATAATATCTCATGGTACTTTATAGGTAAATATAAAAAATTTCTTTTTAATATGTATAAGCATTTATCGTTTGAAGACACAGTTATGTAATTTAAATTCTATGAGAAATATCCTCAAAAAGTAATGAAGAAAAACGTTTAAGAACTATAATCAAACATATTAAAACATTGTGTTAATTCAATTTTGAGAAATTTTTTACTTTCACATATAAATTCTGTAAAATATCCACACATATGTTGAGATGTTAAATTTAGATTTGAATTTAAAAATAAAAATATTCGGCCTTCCTATAATGTGTTCAACCCCCCATCTGAAAAATTGCTTTGCTCTACCACTATATATAGGCACACACACACACACATTGTATGTGTGTAAGATTGTGAAATATAGGAGTGCCAGATGATTAGAGAAGAAATGTTACGGTCCCTTTCTTTAAAAATAGAGGAGAGATATAAATTATAAAATTTATTGTGTGATGGAACTTATGAATTGCACCACAAAACTTTTGAAGAGAGCCATTGAGACGATGAGCATCTTAGATCTAGGACAAAAAGTTAGTTTAACTTTGTATATATTGTAGATATACTAAAGAAGTTATTTTCCTATTGAAATAGTTGGTAAAAGGGGTTCAAAGACATGAAGACAGATCTATGCATGATTTCATTCATTTAGAAAATGTCTATGACCTGAGCATCTAGAGAGAGAGAGAGAGAGAGAGGAATACTTGTTGCCCTACCATGGGTTCAACACATGTCGTGGATAATCTCCCCGTGCGATCCGATAGTTTAAAGTGCATTTGGCTGTGATCTCTTTATTTCTCTATCTATTTTTCAAGCATACATAATGATGCTCCTCAAAGTCGAGAACTTTTCTTGAAAAAAAGCTTTGAGCATGAAAGCTATTATTGGAGTGACTTAAGTTATGACTTTTAGGTTATTCTTAGATTATATCAAGTAGGGGTGTACACATGATTTTTTTTCTTACGGGGTCTAATACAACTACATGTACTTTCCTAAGCAAGAAAATTTAAAAATTTTATTTTGCCTAAAAGCAACAACTTCATGCAGCTTTTGTAGCTGCCCATCACACAGACACACTAGAACTTGCGATCTAGCAGGCATTCTCTTCTCTTCCCCAAGAAAAATTTACCGAAAATCTGAGTGAAGTTGGGCAACAATTTTTTTGCAACTGATTTTGCTTAGTAGAACCATAATCAAATAGCCAGACTCCCTTATGAAGAAAAAAAAAGTTGCCAAATAAAATGAGAAGAAAAATAGTTACTCACGGTGACACAAAGTGCATACTGCAAAGAAAGCAACCCGAACAGCTGTACTGTGTGAAGGGGCCAAGAAGACAAAATTCATCGGAAATGGAATTCCAATCCCACACCTAAGAAAATTTTGTAGATGTAATTATTCTTCCTTTACTGTGGTGGGGTAAAAATAAGTTGGTTTCCATCTTCAGATGAGGGTGAAAAAGCATGTTTACCTTTTAATATGTTTGGATGGGGGTTCAAAATGCATAATTTTTTGTTGTCAAAATTTTGGTGGAGAAGTTGTAGTTTTGAGGGCAAACTGGTAGGATTGTATAGATAAGAACGACAAAGTTATATAGATAAGAACAAACTTAACAAATTAAGCAACCACTCAGTCTAGTATACAGCCATGACATAAGTAATCTAGGTTAAGTTAGTGCCATCCATGGTGAAAGTAAGCATGATTCCCTTCTTGGTACAGTTATTATTAAGTTGGAGGAGGATTACGACAAATATATATACCATTTGGCAGTGATTTTGTTCCTTGTTAACATTGGACATGATATAGAACTCATAGGCACTAATATGGTCTGATAGATCATGCCTTCTAGAACCAAGGACCAACTTAAACTATTATAAATCCTTTTGTCTTCATCATGCTTTCTTTCTCCTTAAAAGAAGGTTGTCCATAATGAAAACCCTTCATTTAGTCTTATTATTATGTCATGCATTGAGTCTCTAGTAAGATTGTGTCTCACGCATGGCTCAGGGCAACTTCCCCTCTACATGGTTTGTTAATTATCTCTTCCTTAGATTAATTAAACCTTGACACAATTGGCTTAAGCTATAACTTGAAGTGAGGGAAATTTAACTTCAATTGCCCATGCATGATAGATATCTCATATACATGTGAAGTATAAGAGAAGTACCATCTCTTTGCATCCTTAACACCTATTACACCATCCACACACCTAGAATGAAGTGAATAAACAAGGAATGTTTCTTCACATATGATAGTATTTAGAAATTGGCAAACCATGCTAAAATAAGCCTGCCTAATACAAAGAATAGATCTAACAACATCTGGCATTAGAAATGGTGAGACAACGAAAAGAATGATAGATAAATCTTACGAATTGATGCTTTAGTTATGGAAATGTATACATGTATTATCATGCCTTGAAATAATATTTTTGAACTTATAAACAGATGCTTGGTCCGAGTACGCAAGCATTCTCCAAGATTGGAATTATTATGGAAGTTTCATTTTCGAGCATGCGTATATGCTGAGTCGAGTTAGAGGACACTGGAAAGAAGTGGTGTGTTGGATGCAATAGCACAAGTAGATATGTATCACTTCTAACTAGGTATGGTCTGATCGGTAAAAATCAAGGTATGATTTTTGTTTTCTATATATTCTATGGTACCCTAGAGTACTCAAGATGTAATTTTGTTTCCTTATACAGGTGCTATGCCATCATTTTTTTTGGGTTTAAATATTAATTGGAAAAGATAAAATTTTAATTAAATGACCTATTTTAATATTTGGAAACTAATCAAGTAATTTGACAAAAAATCCCAAAAGTTTTTTAAAGAAATATTTTAAACACGAAACTATGACTCCCTCTTTGATCTAAATTGCTTATCTGAGATTGCTTATGCCATGACTGTGTACTAGAATAACGTGGTTGTTTAATTTGATAAATTTGTTCGTATTCTTCAAAGAATAAAATAAATACATTAAATAAGCTTGGCAAAAGAAATATAATGGTGAAAAGATAGATAAAATTAACTTAAATTCTAACTAAAATAAACAATTTAAGCCTTTTTATCATTTTTTACGACACTATGTTGTAGATTTAGTTATTCTCATAGAATAATTTCATATGAAAAATCAAAGAAAAATAGAAATCTCTCATATAATTGCGTCCACGATGTGTTGCATTCTTCACTTACAATACATTCCACCTTTACATTCCATAAAACATAAGTAAACTTTGTAAGGCT
Organism: Zantedeschia hybrid cultivar; assembly: GCA_030544215.1. NCBI lineage: Eukaryota > Viridiplantae > Streptophyta > Magnoliopsida > Alismatales > Araceae > Zantedeschia > Zantedeschia hybrid cultivar. The sequence continues at coordinate 2,263,427 of JARZZO010000013.1, read as the reverse complement.
TATTCAGCTTTATGGCCATGTCATTTCAAACATCTCTTCTTTTCATCTTCACATTTTTCTTCACTTGCATTCTTTTTCTAATTTTTCAAAAAGTTTGTTTTAGTTGCAACTTGAGTTTGGTTATGTCAGGTCGGGGTCAACCCTGACTCCTAACTCAACTTCTGTCAAGAGTCTCTCAACTCTAACCCAACCCAAGACAACCCCCCACCTAACTTTCTCAACTCTTACCTAACTTATCCAACAATTTCTCAACCCAACTCAATTCATGTAACCCAACATTCATTAGGTTAGGTTGGTTTGGGGTGAGTCGAGTATATGCTTAATAGTCTATATTTTCATTTTTTTTTTTTACTACAAACTTTCATGCAAAAAGATAAGAATTTATCTATCTACCTTAACAAAGTAAGTAAAAAAAGAAGGTATAAGTATTATTAAATGGTTGCTACTTGAAAACATCTTCATTCATGTCCTAATATTTTTTTTTTTATCAAAGATATAAAAATATTTCAAATTTAAAGGATTTTTTACTTTTTAGTCCCAATTAAATGAATAATGTGCTAGTGATCTAAGTTATCAATTATGTACGCTAACGTTTGGCTTGGGTTGGGTCGCTTTGCTCACTCTCAACCATCCAAGGTTGGGTTGAAAGATTCTCCAAATCCTAACCTAACATAGCCCTAGCTTAGTTAGGTTCAACAAAAGTTGCAGCCCTAGTTTCTTTGACATATATCAACCTGATGAGGCACCTAGACCTAATAGATAGTAACAAGTTAGCCTACTTATTATAAGCATCAATCACAATGTTGCACTTTGCTTGAGAATGAGGAAGCACTCTTGAGCATGCTTATGGCCTTTAACTTTGTTCTTAGAGAATTTTCATTTACATTCTTTGCATCTTTCCGTGTTATTTAGGTTGCATATACCCTTCATTATACCATCCTTTCTTTGAAATTTTTGTCACTATTCTTAGACTTTAGTGTTCACTTGACTTGAAAAATTTTCTCTAGAGTTCTTGAAACTCTTCTAATCATCCTATTGATGGTTTCTTTTAATTTTTGATCTTTTTATTTTCTCTGTCTCCGAGACATAATCATAGTCGCCATCTAGGCACTTGGACTCTCGCTCGCTGATTTATGATATTCCCTTAACCTGACTACTATTCTATCTTTATTAACAGTATGCTAGGAATAAGGGTTAGACTTGTTCACCATCAATGCATTCGCCACACCTGCAATTAGAATTGAAGGACCATTTTTGTTTGAAGAATTCTCAGAATTTGGGATTATATAAAACGTAGTTTTCACAAAGCACCTTTATCATCCACACACGTAAGTAGGCAAAGTCTCTGAAGTCATAGAACCAAAATAGTTACTAACTCTTACTTTTGTATTTTTCTTGTAAATGTAGGTGATGAGTTAAACGCCATTAACATGTATCAACAATCTTGGTAGACAAAAGGGACCAACAACCCACTCGGGTGTGACATAAAATGCGTACCACATAACTAGTTCTTTATAGTGAAGAATGTACAAAATTATATAAAAATATGATGTTAATATATAATGAAAGGTTTTGCTTTCATTTAAAAAATCCTCATAAAGACCCTACACATCAATGACAAAAGATTTAATATGAAAAGAACATATGAATTCAAACACTTAAAAACTTATCAATTTATTAACTTCCAATAATAAGTTTCATTGTCCACCAGCTTATCCTTCTACACGATAGGATTCTATCATGGGCTATTTATTCTATACATAGGAACAATAACTGCCATTATTCAATAGTCGAAGATCTTATGTTGGTGCTTCTTAGAGAGTTTGCTTCAATTGTAATGTCATTTCACCCTTGCTTCGTCAGCACTATTTACTGAAAACATTAGCAAAAGAAAATGTGTTAGAGAGTAATATATTATATTAATAATATAGCATGTAAAGGACAACGAATAAATTCAAAATTTCTTACTTCTGAAGGACTATTGCAAGTGGAAATTTGAAGAATGAGTAAATTCAAAACTATATTTGGACTCACAAGCTAAATAATTATTTATCATCAACATTACTGCATGGTAGACTATGTTGTGCTTAAGCAACAAGTATTGTTTGTATGAATATTTATCTATAGGGTTAATATGGTTAATAAATATATTTAGTTTTTATTTATTCTCATAGGTTATGTTAATATTAATCCAAAACTTTTTAAAAGCTCAATGGGTATGTAAATTTGAAGGAGTTGATACCAACAAGCAATATTTTCCAATTTAGTGTAATTACAAGGAAATCCTAAGGCTCATGATGCAATTGACTAATCAATTAGAAAGGTAGTTAGTATTTACTGGACCTTAGTGTAATTTATTTTGATTTAGCTATAAGCCATTATAACCTAAAAATTCAGTTAGTGTTTAGCTGGGAATTTGTAATTTTTAACACATAGATAGGTTTTAAGATATGCTCAATTCTACATAGTGATCCTATATTTGACTTTCTTCCTAGTTGGTCATAGATAATTTGTTTGCATACATAATTTGTATCTATATGTCCCCGTTAATAGTAGGATAATGCTAATGGCAGATGAACACATGTCGTTATTTAGTAAGAGTACATAAATATATTTCCCAAAGAGTACGAACATTGGCAAATGGTTGATTTAATGTATAGTAGTGTTATATTAAAAAATCTAAAAATATCTTAGAGTTTCTTATATGATAACCCCTATTATGTAATTTGGAAAAGCTCCCAATAATCCATCTATTATAAGATCTCACTTTCATTTAAAATACTCATTTAGGGAACCTTCTCAAAATTGTTAAAGGTAGTCCTTAAATTTTCTATGATGTTTATAAAAGAGCCTTGGATTCTTGGATACAATGTAATTGTTATAATAGAAGGATTTGTCCTGAAACAAGACCTTTTGTGGGAATTGTTATCTAAAGTACTCAACATATCATTGTACTTTTATGTTAAGCGAGTGATATTTTTAGGTAGGTTTCTAATTAAAGTATCCCTCGCTAGAAATTTGATCCTAATCTTCACAAAAGATTACCTCTCATCTATTCAATAAAAACAGAAACATTATACATTAAATTCAAGCAATGCAACATTTATAGATGACTTATCAACAATTGTTCTTGTGCTAATTGTAATTTTATGATCATGGATGTTGTATGAGACGTCAAAAGTAGAGAACTAGTCACTCTTAAAGATATTTTACTATTATAGATATCTACATGATTTTTTGATGAAAACTAGTCAATTTTGAAGCCATTATGCTTATTATAGATATCCGCATGATGGGGGAGTACTTGTAACATCAGGAGCATGTAACAACATCAAAAATCTTCTTTTCCCTAGCAAATCAAAATTAATAAAGTTATTTTAAAGACAATTATATGCACGTTAAACAACGAGGCATCATATCTTGTTTTGCATGTAGGAAAACTAAGGTAAACCAATCTACGTTATAGTGTAACTATTGTTGGAGCTATATGTGTAAGCAATATATGGAATAGTCTAGTGAATTTGACGTATTCTATTAAAATAGTAGTATTATATGGTTCTTTTAATCAAGAAAAATATGAGGTTCAAGCACATGAACATTACATAAATCACAATTTAGGTATCATTTTTGATTTATCACTCAAAATGCATAAGGTTAGATATCAAAGCTTGCTACATGACATACATAACAATCTTACTTATCATTATTATGAGTTGAACTAATATATATTGAGTTCTCCTCTCTCACTACTCATATGCATTTCTAGTAAATTCTCTATGTATGTTTATAACTAGAGGAAATATCTTATCACATTATTTTCCTCATTTTTGAAAAAGATACTCATTCTTTGCCAAGTAAATCGAAAGTTTCGATGTAAACATTAATGACCATAGTTCTATTTGTTCAAAGTTGAAGAAACTAATTCTATCTTAAAAAACAGCTAGGTTTACAATTGTAGTTGTACGATCCGGATAATTCAGCAAAGGGGTTTAAAGAGGTCAATGATCATAGTCCCATTTGTTCCAAGATAAGTTATTCTCACCCAAATGACATTTTCTCTTTAACCTCTTGTGATATAAGCAATCATGATGTGAGCAATCCAAGATTGACTATCCGAATGATAGAGGGCCTCATACTTTCACATTTAGAATATTTTGTTAAACTACTTGTGCTGTTTCTAATTATTAGTTTGGATCATTTGTTTAAGATTGGATCTTTTACAAAAATCAGATTCAAATGTGGAAAAAAATGAAGTCATAGCACCCATATAAGAAAACGAATTGTATCTTTGAATATTGTAAGATACAATAAAACATATAGGAAATGAAAAACTATACCTTGATCTTTGCCTATTGGAGTATATCCGCTAAGAACTGAAGTATATCAACTTGTGCTATTGCGTTTAGAACATCATTTCTTTCCAATGTTCTCCTATCACTTGCCTCAGCATATATCCAAGCTCTAAACGAAAGTTCCATAATAAATAGTTCACATGCCTTGGAGAACAATATTGGTGTGTCGGCACTAATCATCTGTATACAAGTTCAGAAATATTATTTTAAGACCTCTAGTAAGGTAGACAATGAGGTGCGTATTTGTACAAGTTGAAGCATTAATTTCATAAGATTCATCTATAGTTCTTTTCCCTCCCTTTCTCTCAAGTCATCTAAATATCTAAATAACAAGTACAAGTATACGAGGACAATTTGACAAACCTTTACTTCTGGATTTGCTTTCATTACCCTCTTGATCCTCGCTAATGGAAGAAGCTGTTGCCTTATGCCTACAATGCAATTGATAAAGATTGTCAGGTATGTGCATATATTTAAAGCAGAGTAAACATTTCCATGGTTATATTTCATGAAATGTTCAATATATTTTCTCTTCTTTAATATGCATCATTGTATTTGATTATTGTCACACTTTTTTTGCAAATTAATTGTACTAAATGCTTGTTATGATTTCTTTTCCTTAAAAAGTTTCCTCTTTCTGTTCCTTAGGACAAATATTATTTTTGTCACCCAGATATGAATGTAGGTTTAGCAGCGAGATTGATTATCTATATATATATTGTTGGGAAAGAATAAAGAATTAATATCACTAAAAAATAAATTTTTGAAAGAGATTGCTTGAAAATAACATATTCGATCTAATAAGATACATAGCTTTTTCAAAATATTTATAGTCCTTCTCATTCTTGCTTAGGATAAGATCGACTCCCTATGAAAAAAAATTATATACCAATTCATACCAAATATTGGAAATAAATTAATTTCTGCTACGTGTCAATGGGAAAAAAAAGAGCTTTTGGCACTTGAAATTTTCCGAAAATATATATGATCCAAAGAACATAGACCTCCAGCGTTGTTCAACTCATGCATCTGACGTTCCCCAAAGAAATGCATCTGATTCCTTGTGATCTCCAACATGGCCTGCTTGTAGCTAGCCATGTTCATCGCTGCAAACTACATGAAAACAAAAAAGGTCAAAGACAACAAGCCAATCAAAACATTTCGGATCCAAAGGCAACCAAAAGGTCCGACTATATATATATATATAGCTCACTTCGTGGTGGGCGATGGGCAGAGGAGGTGGCTGGAAGTGGGCCCGAGGCTGCATGGTGGCGTGCAAGTTCTGGTCGTTGGTGTTCCTGGCGCGGGCAGCTTGCAGCTGTGCGAGCTGACGAAGGAGGTTGTTGCTGGTGGGATCCATTGCTCTGTGTGTGTGTGTAGAGATTAAGGTTAGAAGTGGGGTGGAAATTCTCTCCGAGGATGCCTGGATGGCCTTGGGAATTCTCTCGCTGTTGGGGTTGCCTATGCGTACTTACGTTTCAGCAGGTGGGTGATTTATAATAACACGAGAGAGAGAGAGAGAGAGAGAGAGAGAGAGAGAGAGAGAGAGAGAGAGAATATATCCAGGCTAGCTAGATTCCATTGGATTTGACAGGATACATTGGGCAGGAGAGAGTAGCAGTGATGACCGAGGATTGGATATCATCTTTCCTGTGCGAGGTTCATTGGCCAGGGAGAAAGAGCGTGGGGAAGACAGGAAGAGATAGAAGCAATTAATGGAAAAATAAAGAATTTTATTCATGTTAGATTGTTTTGGTCTAAGTAGGCAGCTGGAGGCTATTGATTGAACAGCATAAATCATGCAGACTTACCCTTTAGAGTGTGGTTCCAGTCAATGTAAATTTGGATGAGATTCAGTAAGTGAGACTAGGCGGGAAAGAAGTTTTTCAGAGAAAATTTCAGTAAGTGAGAACATCAAGATATGCAAAAGTTTAATGAATCTAAGGATATATATGTAAAATATTAGTAAATTTAGAGGTATTACTGCAATATTTCTAAAATTTCAGGAGTATTAATAATAATATGTGGGAGTTGAAGGTATAGATGCAAATACATGTATTTCAGGGGTATATATGCAAAAATCCCTTCAATTCAACATCCTTTTCCTCTGAGAAAGCTTAAAGTATTCCAAAACCACACTGCTGAAAACCTAGGATCACTTATCAGATGGTTCTCAAGTGTATCTATCTCATGTCTTGTACTCACTTTGAGGTGATCTTCCCATTCTTATCAACATGTAACTGTGTTCAGCTTCTCTCATTGTTTTGGGATGCGGCCGTCCGCTTGTCCTCCCAACTTTTGTAATTTCAAATTTATATTCTAACGTTTGACTTATTCTTGCCAGATCTGAAGTGTGATAAGCCAATTCACTCTCTAATATATAAACTCATGGTTTCATTTCTTGACTGTGGATCTGTGTAGTTACTTCTCGTGCAACCTACTCTGGATGAATTTGCAAAGAAGGCATTGTTATGCAATTCCCCGGATTATATGATCAAGATAAAATTAATTTTGGACCCGTTAGTAGTTTGGCAAATTTGCATGATTATCGGATAGAAGCACTTATTAGGAGCTTAAGATTTAGGAGGAGAGGAGCATCCTTGTTGTGGCCTTGACTTTTTCACTTTTCGGTTCCAGAATGTTTTAGCCTAGTTGGGCCCAACTAAGGGCAGCCCACCTACGACTCACTTTAAAGGTATCACGTGCAATAGTCACGTGTGCCTTTGGCAAGCATATGTAAAGATAGATAAGGACTATGGGTCCCAAGAGGTGGCCCCACCGAGTGAAGAGTCCAGCTTTCCAAGAAGATCACGACTCTGGGGAGGTTCATCTAGGCCTCACGAGAGGATGAGCCTCTCGGAAAGGTTTATCCCAACTTCCTGAAAGGGCCAAACTCCCGGAGAGATACCAATTTCCCCTTTCTTTGTCAGGTGGGAGCTGTAATCCAACAGACCAACAAGGCCAAGATGCCTCATGGAGGTCCCAAATATCATTTAATTGAGACCCTAGCTTCTTGAGAATATAGAGCACTCAGGATGGTTCAAGTAGCTCCATTCCCGCCTAAAAGAGGAAATCACAATCCAACAACTACCCAACTAAGGGAGACATACGATCTCCGCTCACCTTCCCTTTTAGTGGGACACTATTACTCGCAATCAGTGGGCCCGAATTGTACATGTTAAGGAGCCGTTGCTGGAAGGCTTCCTGCTTCTCTCTCATAGGCCCTATATAGAGAGAGACCACTGCTACCCGAAAAATTTCTGACCTTCTAACTTCATCCAACGATTTGACTTAGGTATCGGAGCATCTTTCCTACCTAGACGAGGAACTCCTAACTGTCTTTTGGTGTCTGTAGGCTCTTAGAAGGTAGTGTTTATCTATCAAACAAATCTCATCGCGTGGAAAGAGAATTGATCTGACAATCAACCGCAACCAGTTTCCTCCCTTTACATTTCATATTAATTCTTGCAATCTTTGTATTCTTTAACGATTTTTTATATTGAACCCTATAAACTTTTATACTTTAAAATAAGTCATTGTATTTTGCATATCTTTATATTAATCTTTATATACTTAATTAGGATTTTGTGGCTTTTAATTCCCATGGCTTACACGTGTGTTAACTTTAACCTCTCTCTCTCTCTGTGTTGTGTGTGTGTGTGTGACTGGTTTTCACTCTACCTATCAACCACCCCTCCTGCCCTTGGCGTTGGAGGAGGAGGCCCTCCCTTTTCTCGTCTCCTTTGCGAGGTATGTAAAAAGACTTTTAACAAATTTTTGTTAACTTTAACATCGGTTCAGAACATATTCATAGAATACTCTTTTTTAGACAGATATTAAGTAGAAGGATTCATTAAAATCAAATATGCAGGACTTCTTCCGAACTTATTATATTATAGATATCAATATCTAAAAAGCCCTTTTTAAACCTCCTACAATCCTTGAACCTTTCGTAAAAGGTCCCTCCAATTAGTATTTGTAAAAAATATATATTAAAAATATCCATGGAATAGTCTTAATATATTTTGTTAGAAATATGGTACATGAAAAGAATATATATTTCGTGAATATTCTTTTTATTGACGACTGCTAATGGAGGGGCTTTTTAGGAAGGGTTCAAAGATTGTAGGGGATTGCGTTGACTAAAATAAATATTAAAGATTATAGTGATAGAAAAGTGAAAAAAAAAAAAAAGGATCTTCTTCAAGTTAACGTCACTGTAAGTGCAAAGTGGACTCCGTAGGTTTCGGTCAATTCACTTCAGATGAGTTGGAAATACATAAAATCAAAAAATTGAAAATTTATAAAACTTTTAGTTTGAGTTATAAAAAATATTGAATAAGGTGATTATAATTGGCATCTATATTTTTACCTCAATTAGGAAGTTTGAACTTGAAAACTTTCATTGGTAGTTAAAAAATCACGTGATTTTTAAGCTCTAGTATCATTTTCTTAAAATAAATGACTTGAAACTTTCAAAAGTTCAAATTGGTATTTTTTGCGTATATACTCTTCAAATATACTATATTTGCATGTATACCCCCAACTTTCACATATTAGCATTAATACCTCTGAAATCTTTAGAAAGTTGCACTTATATACCTCAATCTAATGATTTTGCATAAACATTCTTAAATTCACTAACATTTTTTATCTATACTCAATGCACTCAAATCTTGCATTATGTTCCCCCTACACCCCCGATGAAATCATGATTTATGCAATGTTTTTGACATATTTCGTTGGAATTTATCTAAGTTTGACAGGAGGGGTCTAAATGCAATATTTTGAAGATTTTAGGAATATTGATGATAATATGTAAGAGTTGAGGGTATACACGTAAATATGATATATTTAAGGGGTATATATGCAAAAAAAACTCTACATCTTTTATCAAAAATATATTGTGTTGAATATACTTATGGGTTATTTGCATATATATCCCTCAAAAATATGATATTTTCATATATACCCCTCCTTCTCTCCTATTATCAACAAAACCCCCAGAAAGTCAAAAAACTTGCATCTATACCCTTTCGTCACGTTGGTTCACCCTAGGTTAGTTGGATTGAGTTTAAGGTTGTAAAAAGACTCACTTACCCTTAGGTTAGTACCAGATGTCTTTCTCCCCCTGCGCTCTCTCCTCCTGCGCTGTCTCGCACGAACCCTTGTCTCCCCCCTTCTTCGACGGCTTCCTTGTCCTCATTCCTCCCCTGCGGCTAAGAACCTGTCATCTAACAAGGACAATAGATGTCCCATTTGGAGGTTTGAAGCTCCTTTTCTTATGGCTTCCATCCTCCTTCCTCCCCGTACCTGACAACAACGGCAAGAGTGGTCCCCTTTGGACGTTTGGTGGTATGCTTGGTAAGTAAATGTACGCTTTCTTGTCCCATTTTCTAACCCTCCTCTCCTTGTCCCCCTAATTGTTCTCCGTCTGTTCATGGTGGTTGATGATGACCAAGGTGGGCCACACACAACCCAGGTGTATGAAAATCTCTAGACAGTGGCACCCCTACACGAAGAACAACAGCTTGACACGAGGAAGGTCTGTCCCCATATTAATCGGTAACCCACTACAGTCTGCTAGGGAAAGTTATTATATTTGTGAAATTTTTGTTAGGGCTTAGGATTTTCTTTAATTGTATATTATGCTCCAAAGTTTAGAATAGGTTTGGGCGGGACAAGGGATTAGTGATTTTTTATTAGTTCAAACAAGCTTGCTTTGATTTGAGGATTGGAATTTTCATGGATTAGATCATTTGTTTAATCAGCAGTGCAGATGACAGTGCTCGAGCAAGAGTGTTACATTGTTTAGTGAACACTTATTGCTCATTTACTTATCCCCATTTTCATTTCTGAACCATAATTGGTCATTTTTTAACAGTGATTGCCACTTGTTTTAAGGTTTTTTTGCATCCTCTTTTAGTCATATACTAATTTTGTCACTATTTTATATTGCATGTTTAGATTCTAAGTGCAATATGGAGGCGACTTTTACTCTGAAATTGCATTATGAGAGTGGTAGCTGTGAGTTTTGATCAAAAATCATTTGCGTTTGTGAGGGATTATGCTAATTTGAGGGAGCTGAGGGAATTAGCATCTCAAGTAACTAGGTGGGGGCATGACAAGACCAGTAACTTTTATGTCTAAGTACCAAACGATTGGCCTAAGAGGTTTGAGAGCATTAGCACAGATGAAGAAGTACTTTTCTTGTTTGATAAGTACATTGTGGATTCCTGCAATAATTTGTATATTAGTACTGAGTATATTGGCCAACTATTATGTTCTTTACCTACAGATGTTGGCATAGGTCAAGATAAGAGGAGAAGGAAGTCATGCAATGTAAACTTGGGAGATGATGATTGGAATGACATTGAAGATGATGATGAAATTGTGGATGTTGAACCTCTTGGTAATAATGAGGCAGAATTTGTAATTAGAGAAGGTGATATATCTGAGGATGATGTTCGTAGTGAGGATAACTACTATAGTCCTTACAACTCAGATTCTAAATTAGATTTGGAGGTAGGTGAAAATAAAAATGATGATAATCCAATTGTTGGAGATTTAGAAGACCCAGAAATGTCAGTGGGTAGTAAGTTTGATAATGTGGATGCTTTTAGGATTGCACTATCATAATTTGCAGTGAAAAATGAGTTTGTAGTGAAATACATCAAATCTGAACCTAAGAAAGCGATTGTTCTGTGTGCAGAGAGAAAATGTCCATGGAGGTTGCATGCTTCATTGTTGCATGATGGTCATACATTCCAAATCAAGACACACTAGTTTGAGCATTGTTGTACGGGTGCAAACAAGGCTGACAATCAAATGGCGACTCAACAGTGGATTGTTGAGAAGTGTATACCTTGGCTAAGGACTGAGGGAGATGTAAGAGTGCAAGAGATTGCAAGAAGACTTAATAGACAATATCATGTCCACATCCCTTATTTTCGCCTTTATAGGGGCAAGAAGATTGCGTGTGAAAAAATTCATGGGTCATGGAAGGAAATGTATGCAAGGATACCTGATTTGAGACAAGAACTCTTGTCAGTAAACTTTGGATTTGTGGTTAAGTATGATGTTGATGCTAATAGCCAATTCCTAAGAATGTTTATTTGTTTGAAAGGTTGTATAGAGGGTTTCAAGATAGGATGCAGACACATGATTAGATTAGATGGTTGCCACCTTAAAGGTCACTTTGTTGGCACCCTACTTGCAGCTACTGCATTTGATGGAAACAATTGGATTTTCCACTTGCGATTGGTATTGTGGATAATGAAAGTACTGATAGTTGGACTTGGTTTTTAGATTGTCTTAAAGAAGCCATTGGTCAGCCTATTGGGATGTCATTTATATCAGATAGGCAGAAAGGCCTAGAAGCTGTACTTACACTCATTTACCTACACGTTGAGCATAGAATATGCATGAGACATTTTTATAAGAAGTTGAAGAAGGTTTTTCCAGGTGATTTTTTAAAGAGACTTCTATGGAATGCTTCAAGGTGTTACAATTCCATTTCATTTCTTGATTGCATGGAAGCCATCAAAGAGTCTTCTCCTGAGGCACATGCTTATTTGACATCACCATGCATGGTAGGAGTTGTGTGGAGTAGGTCTCAATTTGATGTTCATGCTAGGTATCATCATGTGACTAACAATCTTTTTGAGTCATTCAATGCCTATATTGGAGATGCAAGATAGAGTACTGTGTTGGATTGCATTGATGCCATTCAAACTAAGATAATGAAAACCATGCATGTTCGGAGTGCAAGAGCTGAGAAGGGGATAGATACTTTAGTCCCAAGAGCCAGGAGATACATAGTGGTAGTGAGTAGGAGGCTGGGGGGTTACCTTGTGGAGAGGGGGTTGAATGAGACAACTTAAGTGACTGGACCGAATGAGAGGGTAGTTGTAGATTTGAGGGAAAGGACTTGCACATGTATGAAATGGCAGATTACTGGTCTTCCTTGCTTACATGTGCATTTTTGAGCTCTAGGAGAGGCATTCAGTGGGAGGACTACATCGACATATGTTATACACTTGCAGCCTACAAAGAGACATATGCTTTGGGAATATCTCCAATGCTTGACAAGAGACAATGGGTTAGGCTTGGAATGAAGGTGCTTCCCCCTAAAGTTAAAACCACCTGGAAGACTAAAAAAGAAAAGAATAAGAGATCTAAAATGAAGACAGTAGAATTGTGAAGGTTCATACTTGCAAGCGATGTGGACAAGGTGGACACCATGCAAGAACATGCAAGAATCCTATCAACATGCAGCCACCAACAGTCACAACAGAAAAGTATGTTCTTATTACTACATTATATTTCTTCATCATGTCATTATAATTCCTAATTCTTATTTCTTTCCCTTTTTTCTCAGAAGGAAACCCGGCAAGCCAAGGAAAATAGGCCAACAGTCATCTCCTGTAGGAGGCAGCCAACAGTCATCCCAAGTGGGAGGTGGCCATCAGTCATCCCAAAGGTATTTGTGATACATTTCCTGAAAATTTATGTATGATTCTCATTCTTATATATGTTGTTAGACTAACATTGGAGAGGCCCTCACAGCTCTGGGAGGAGAAACCAACACTCATGTCAAAGTATATGTTCCAGTAGTAGTGCCTCAGATCCTAGTCAAGTGAGTATGTACTGGGGATTTTTTTTTTTTTTTTTGTAGGATAAACATCCTAATCATCCTTTTTAGGTTAATGTGACTCAAGGTAGCTATACAAGCCTCAACCCACCTCCGATGCAAAGCCCCATGTCCAGTCAGGTGAGTACATGTGAGTCAAGTTATGACTGTTATAGGTAAATGTTATAGGTAAATGTGACTGAAAACCAATTAATCTGATTGTTATAGGTAAATGTGAGTCAAGTTACCCATGGTTGGTTTGATCCTTCTCCGATGCAAACACCAAGGCCCAATCAGGTATATTGAGTCTATTATGCAATGTATTTAGGTCATTTGCGTAGAGTAACCTAGCGCACTTGGTTTAGGTGAGTGTGACTCAAGCAAGTGATGCCAACTTCAATCCAGCCTGTATGCAAACACCAATGCCTAGTTAGGTAAGAAAGTCGCATGCAATTTTTTTACTTAGTTGCTTTAAACTAGACTAGCTAACCCACATGGATTAGGTGAATGTGACTCAAGTTGGTCAAGCAAGCTCCTGTCCTACTTCTATGCAAACACCAAGGCCCAATCAGGTACATTAAGTCTATTATGCAATCTATTTAGGGGATTTGGGCAGATTAACCTAACCCAATTGGTTTAGGTGAATGTAAGTCAAGAAAGTCATGCAAACTTCAACCTAGCCTCTATGCAGAACCCAATGCCTAGTTAGGTATGAGTATATCTTAACAAACACATGCAATTTCTTTAGACTTTGAACTAAACAAGCTAACCTACTTGGTTTAGGTGAATGTGACTCAGGTCAGTTATGCAAGCTTCCATGCAGCCTCTATACAAACCCCAATGCCAAGTCATGTATTATATTAAGTTGTTTATCAGGCATTGCCAACTACATGTGACTCACGTTTGAGACAATTGTCATTTATCAGGTTGTACAAGTCACGGTGGGTACCTAACTAGCAGTCTCTACAGGAGCACAAGTAACAATGCCTGGCTGCTTATTTCCTACTGTACCTGGTATAGTCCAGGTACGAAGAAGAAATGATGTAAGTGGAATACATGCACTCAGAGGCAATGCACCAAGACGTGGAGTCCGTATGAGGGGTCGTATGGTACCTCCTAGGTACATGAATATGTAAAGGTTTTTGTATGTTTGCACATAGCTCAAGAGAGGACAAGTTTTTGTATGTTTGCCCACAGCTCAACAGAGGACAAGTTTTTGTATGAGGTTTTTTGAACTTGTGAGTGAATATAGTACTGTGAACTATTTCTGAACCATGGGCATATGTATTGTGAACTGTGAGTGCTGGATGAATCATTTGTGTGCTTTTGAACCTTGTCAAAGATACCGTATGAACCTTGTCATCGACAAGAAGGCTATATGTTTAAGGGGTCATTTGGAAATCAGGCTGAGAGAATTTGTATTCATTGAAATCTTTGACAAAGTTAAAACATGTTTTGAAAAAAATCACGGGTTCCTAGCTCAGGTGGCCCTTGAGCTTGAAAAATTTGAAAAAAATGTGCAAGCTATTTTCGGCCATCTGATCATGAAGATCAGACATCCCACTTTTGTTATTCTATTCTCCCTTGTTACTCTTTCTTTAACATACTCATCCAATATAGGCTGGCTTCCGAAAGTTTCTTGAACATGAGGCTCAGCTCTGCCATCCATCCTCAATAAAACCCCCAGAAAGAAAAGCCAGTATTTAGCTTCATCTAAATATGTTGATGTGGATAGGCATTAGATGCGCATTGCATTGCATTGCCATTATGGGTTTGTGTTTAACCAGGTTCATTTTCTTGTTTCCCTTCAAAACATGTTCGAATCCATTGAGAAATATACATAACGATATCCATAATACATAATAGACCTTTCACATTAAGTCTTCATCAACCTTCTACATAGAGAATAGTCAACTAGTCATACATCCATCTCACATGTCCTCTAATTTCCTTATCATATGCGACGACATACATAGTACATAACACATAACCCAATTAAGTAGAGCAATTTCTTTTCAAATGCTTCAGCCTTTATCTATATATTGTTTCTCTCATTTGCAGCCAGTGAAATGTCCATTTCTGAATCCAATCTTTCAATCTTCTTTCCCAATAAACACAGCTTGTTATCTGGTGAGGATTCCACGGCAATCAATTGGTGCTTCAAGTCTACGGTACCATGATGCACATCATCAATCCACACAAAGAAATCACAACAATTTTCATCCTACAAGACGAACATATTGTTAGCCAACAACTGAGATAGTCAAATGGTATGGTCACTTAGACATTTCAACAAACGGTTGATATGCGATACTAACATTCCATTTTGGACACCTATAAAACCTTCTTCCTTTACTTGTTTCTCGGTTGGATGTGTAGATCCTGCACCTCTTCCTACAATAACAATTTGGAACCTCAAAACACTCCATTGGGTTAAGGGAACGCCGAACACTCGATTGTCCAGTTGAAAAATCACTCATCTTCACGAATCTTCAGTTACTTGCTGGAGGTGTCAATAGATGCAATGAGCTGAACACTGGAAATTTGTTAGCATTGAAGATGGGATATGGAACCAAATCAAGTAACAGAACAATGGAAATATCACATAAATATTTGTTGACGGAGATGGGGTCGTCGGGAGCTTACTGATGCTATCGATGATGCAGATGGGGTCTGTCAGTGCGGTCTGCTCGTGCGAACTGCCGGTTCGGTGCGCCTGCGTGTGTGATTTGGTGCCATCGATGAAGAAGATGCTGGGAGGGAAGGAATCATCTCATGCGCCGCTGGTAGAGAGGTTTGATCATCTCCTCCAGTAGGAAGAGAAATGCACAGGCTAGGGTAAAGAAGTTAAATGTTAGGGTCAAACATGGTATTTCAAGTTAGTCGACGTCGTCTGTTCACTATTCAAGAAAAATTCCTTGTCGGTTAACGGCACCTTAACTCGAGGGGTATAGATGCAAGTTTTTTGACTTTATGGGGGTTTTATTGATAATAGGAGAGAATGAGGGGTATATATGCAAATACCATATTTTTGAGGGATATATATGCAAAAAACCATATACTTATTGGAAGCTTTTAACTTCAGTTGGTGTGGATGTATGGTCACTTTCTTTTGGGAGGTGGAAGCTAGCTACCCTTATATATTTACCTTGGTTGGTTGACCACAAGATTGGATCTTAATTATATGGAACGTTGAATTTCGGTCTGGTGACCTAAAAAATAGGAGCACTCAAATTATTTTAGATATTTTACCGTTCAATTTGAAAATTGAAGAGCATGACAGATGGGGTGAAAAAAGCCGACATTGCAGTATTTCTCATTTAAAAAATATTAACTGTTGTGATATCATCCGATATTAAAGATTAAAAGGTGAACGCATCTGACATTGCAACATACATTACTCCAAGTTAAAATGTCAATGGGAAAAATTGGGTTGGGCTGACTGAAGCCCTCTCTTCCTTATTTATTGATATCTTTCATACATATTGTCAATAATCGGTTTCAGTTAAACGTATGTCTGTTACTTTATCCAACATGATTACTGATTCGAACACGCCATCCATGATTGCATCTGTTAACTGGGTCATTGATTTCCATTTGCATTTCTAATTTTATATTAATTAGAATTAGAATTATACGCTTGCTGTTTAGGATTTATCAGCGGTTGTTTAAGATTTGTCAGCGGCTCTTAGCCGTTGACAAATACTGTTTTCCTTGTAGTGTTGGCTATGAGAAAGAATTATATGCTTGGCTATGAACTTTGTCGGCAAGGTATTATTTATTTTGGTCCATCGAGATGACCTCATTGTTTTATTCTTTTATCAAGAAAAGGTCGGCATGAGGAGGAAGGTGGAAGAGAGGAAGATGGAAGAGCTTCTTTGTAAGCATAAGATTATCTTATTGACAACTGGTATAAGATTAAAGGTCCCATTTTTTATGCCTTCGTATAGCCTCTTAAGAAGACTAGCATGAGAGATTTATTGGGGGTACTCATAGATGGTGCCAATAACATTGTGAAAAAGAACTGTAGGCTCTCGATAGTAAGGTGCTGTCCATTTTGGCATATGGAGGTTATCTCATGATTTTATCTTTTTGTTAAGAAAAGAACTCTTATTAGGAGGAAGGTAGGAGAACATTTTTATAGACACCAAATTTCCTTCTCAATAACTAGTACGAGAGAAAAGCCCTGCCCTTATTTTTGTACCTCTGCACATCGCCATGAGAAGGCAAGCATGTGCTATCGGATGAGGTTCCTGCAGACGGCACCAAAAGTGTAGTGCTCGAGAATTGATGGCAAATTCGACGGTGAGGAGGGGAATGAGCGGTGTACACGAGCAGATAGGATGCAACTAGATCTTGGAGATGATGAAGACAAAGAAGAGTATCGGGAGGCCTGGAGTGATCTAGAGCTAACCTCTGATCCCTATAAAGAGCATCAAGGGGACTTCGGAGTGATCTGAAGTTAACCTCCGATGCTTAAGTTAGCTTAGGCTACAGGATAATCTTATCAGGGTGTTAGGCTTAGCATGCCTACCTCCACTAGGGCGGCAGTGATCATCCATGCATATTGTATCCCTTTTCAAGGGAGGAGTGTTGTTACCAATAGAGAGAGCGTGTATGGACTAGCGTCCTCCTGTGGACAGCCATGGGGATGACAAGTTAATAAGGTCTTATCCCTGTCTTATTGGGATAAATTACCTTTTCACGAGCCGAGTTCTCAGGCCAGTGATGTCCCTGAGGTCCACATAGTTTCTGGCTTTATTTCGACTTATTTCTCGATGCCCGAGACCGAGAGGCAGTTGCCTGAAACGGCTATTGGTTGACTTGGACCTTTGTTTGATCCTTATTTAGACCATGGACCTCTTACTGTAGGTCTATCAGCCCCTTGGGCATTAACTCTTGGTGGGCTTATTAGGCCGTGATGGGGTATTGTTGTGAGAAAGAAACTGTGGACTTTCGCGAATAAAGTGTCATCCATTTTCGTCTATAGGGTGGCTTCATGATTTTTTTTTTTTTTAAGGGAAGAATATTATTAGGAGAGAGTTGGGAAACCTTTTCTATAAGTACAATATTGCTTTCTTAACAAATGATATAAAACCAAAACCATATCTCTATGCCTCTGTACCTACATAATTAGTGAGGCTAAGGTGCCTTACATTATGAGCTGAGCTAAAATAAACAAAATCAAGCACAACTTAGATTATTGAAGGTACTAACTTTAAGGGATAGGCCCCTTGGCAGGGTCAGAGACTTAATTATTTTCCACCCCTGTCACATTATCCTTTACCTGACCCCCTTGCTCTTTTAAAACCTTACATGGAGCCCCTTGTGTCAGCCCCTAAGAGATCTCTATTTCCAAATTTTACAAAATAACACTCCCAAATTTCTTTTTAACATTTTAACATGGGCATATACTTATCTTTTGTCTTTTTCTCCTAAAAAATCACCACATATCCCATGACTATTCATCATAATTTTTTTTCTTTTACCTTAATTAATTTTTTATTTTTTAAAAAAATATTTAATATATTTAATATTTAAAAATTTTAAATTATTTTAAGATGAATAGTGTATGGGGTATGTGGCGATTTCTTAAGTGGAGGAGGAGTTTGTGTAACTTTTCTTATTTTAATAAGAAAATTTAAAAATATTTTAAGATTACTAAACATTATTTATATATATTTTTTATTTTTGTAAATATTGATGAATATAACTGGAAAACAAAATTTGCGATGAATAGCGCATGGGGTATATATATGTAATGATTGCTCAGGAAAAAAGACAAGAAATTTGCATGACATATTATATTTTAATAATATAATTTAAAATAATTTAAATATCAATTATATATTAAATATTTTTCAAAATTTTAAAATATTAATGAAGATAAAAATACGATGAATAATACATAGGAGTATGTGCCAAATGTTCAGGAGAAGAAGATAAAAGATGAGCGTGTGCAACATGTTAAAAGTTAAAAGAGAAATTTGGGATTGTTATTTTACAAATTTAGAAACGTAGTCCTTTCGGGGACTGACGGCAGGGGGCTCCAAGTAAATTTTTGAGAAAGCAAGGGGTTTGTGTAAAGGACAACTTGATGGGGGGTGAAAAATAAGTTTCATTTCCTACCGAGGGACCTGAATTAATTATCCCTATCTTTAATTGCTATAAGAAGATGAGAACAAACAAGTTCATCATCCCCAAGAATAGCATCCAATCATCCGTGCAATAATTCAAACATCTCAAGTGAAAAAAGGAGGCCAAAATAAACATGAAAAAAAGCCATGCGATTATTTCCCTTTAAAATGCAATCCAAAAGAAAGCTAATAAATGAAGTGCTGAACATTGTGTTTTGGATTGTGTTAAATGTATTTAAGGTTACCACATCATTTCTTTGTGAGATCTTCCTATTCCTTTCCTATATGTGCAACTAGAACTGTGGCGCGGGCATTTAACCAAATCCATGTTAAAGGGTCTTTACCCTTACCTGATCCAACCTGAACTTAACATTGAAAATATTAGAAGTCTCCTTATAAATGATTATTAGAGTGTGACGAAGTTAAACTTTTGAGGGAGCCATGAAAATGGAGGGACCTATTAGTGTATAATGTTATTTGAGAATCGTAAGTACACAAATATATTTCTTGAAATGATACTTATCTTGATCAAGGATGTAATTTGGACGGGTTGGACTGGGCTAT
Organism: Zantedeschia hybrid cultivar; assembly: GCA_030544215.1. NCBI lineage: Eukaryota > Viridiplantae > Streptophyta > Magnoliopsida > Alismatales > Araceae > Zantedeschia > Zantedeschia hybrid cultivar. The sequence goes on along the minus strand of JARZZO010000013.1, from coordinate 2,243,742 downwards.
ATGGTAAATAATCCGACGTAATTTTGGTCCGACTCAAATTCAGTCCAAATTCAACTCAAATTTAACAGTCCAAAAATACAAAATAATGAATTTGAGTGGGCTAGCTTGCGTTGGACTGGGCTGTCCCTATTTCTAGATAGTTTATTAGAGATATTCTACTTTGTATTTTTGGAGAACATACAGGTGTAATGATGGCGCCCGATGCACTGACGTCAGCGCACATGAGGGCCCCTAAAATAAAGTACTTTTGTCTTAGAGTTTTGAGAGTATGTACGCACTCTCGAGAGCATGTATAAGATTTCCAGAGCATGTATAAATTATGGTGAGCATGTTCAGGCTCTCAGGAGCCCATGTTCCCGAAATTTTGTACATGCTCCGCAGAGTGCGTACATGCTCCCGAGAGTATGTATATGTTCTCCAGGTGTAAGCAATTTTTTTTAGGGACGTCCATGTGCAGGTGACGCAAGCTGATGTCAGCGCTGCAGGGGCACAAAAGGGGCAATACGTAATGTCTCTAGATTCGGGGGCGCGTTCCACGTCATACTTGTCGCACCCCAAGTAGTTTTCTTCTATTTTTTGTAAAAAAATTATGTAAAAATCTATAAGTCAAATTTAACCAGTCCAATTTCAACCCAACCTGACCCGAATTGACCAGTGAGAACTTAAATTTAACCCAACCTAGTTTAGATAATTTAGGTCAACCCAATTTAATATCATGAGTTAGATTGGGCTGGCCAGAAACTGGTCCGCCCAATTGACACCTCTAATCTTGATACTAATGCAATCAACATTAAATGGCACCAATGTTTTATTTTATCACCTAGCTAGGAAGTTGTCCTGGACAGACTCCCCACTGATGACAGTATACAACGGATTGGTATCTAGCTAGGTGCTTGTGTTGTGTGTCTCCTAAGTCTGAAAATGCCTCGGTTCTCGGTGGTCTAGTTTCTATTCTCTTCACAGCGTTATTACTTCTTGTCCAAGCTACTCTGGGTGAATTTGTAAGCAAGGCAATTGCTACGTACGCAATTCCCCGGATTTTACAGGATCAGGATAAAATTTAATTTCGGACCCGTTAGTATATATTATGAGAAATTTGTATGGTTATGGGATAAAAGCACACTTTGGAGGAGACGATTCGTAAATTTACCCGGCCAATTACATGTGAGTTAACTTTAATCTCTCTCTCTCTCTCTCTCCCGGCCCATCATTAGATTGGGTTTTTCGCTCGACACGTCAACCCACTGCTCCTCGTCCCTTTTTCTCATCTCCTTTGGGGAGTGTGGGTTAAAAAGACTTTTAATAATAATTTGTTAATTGTAACACCGGTTTGGAGAAGATTCATAGAATATTCTTGTTTAGACGGATGTTAACAAGAGGGATTTATAAAAGATAAACATTAGCTTTCCAAGAATTAAAAACGAAATATGCAAGATGGACTTTATTTTTTCAAATTCGGTATATTTATTGAAATTGATATCCAAAAAGCCTTTTTAAAACCCCTACAATGTGAGAACAACATGAGGGCGCTGGCGGGGTGCAATTGCTCCGACTCGAGCTCGCAGATGCTGCTTAACCAAAGGGGGAGAGAGAGAGAGAAAGAGGGCTTTAACCAAAGGGCAAAAAGCCTTAATTTTCACACTCTGGTTAATATTAATTCAAGTCTAGTTTGGTCTATAAAGATGGTATATAATATTTTGTAGCTAAGAATGACATATTGGATATTTTGCATGTAAAGATATGTTATGGACCTTTTCCCTTACCTCAAAACTTAGGCATTGAGGTAGGAAGTCTTTTTTTCTTATAAACCGGTCCAATTCTTCGTGGAATCCAATGTGGGACTAAAGTTACTAACAACTTTAGCTGGTTTTGGACTCACACTATCCTGAGTGCTTACACCACTCACCCGTACCAGGATAATGAACATAAAAAATAATCCTTTTAAAAATATTAAAGTTGATTATAAAATTTATTATAATATGAATTAAAGACTTCTCATGCATCATACAAGTATTCAAGTTCTCTTCACATCATGTATGGCCCTAGTTGGGAATGGAAGGAAAATTAGGCATATACAACCTTCTAGCCATGCGACATGTTAAAGGAGGAAAATTAATGGAAGGTGGTGAAATGAGGTGTAGTTTGATGTAGAAATTACATGCCTCCACTTAGTGTTACTTCTACTTACCCTTCTCTCTCTCTCTCTCTCTCTCTTGCTCATCAGAAAAAAATAAAGGGGATCAAGGCCAGGGACACACTTAACAATCAAAAAACAAAGTTTCCACTGATGGGTCTTAGTATTGCTATCACACTTACAATTGCTGCCAACCTTGAACTTGAAGTGGGTCTCCAATTTATATTTGATAGCTTTAAGAGGAATGCTAACTAGGAACCATAAACGAAATGCTTTTTACTGTTAATGGGTTTGTACATTTATTGTGAGTTTTCCATGAAAATTGATACAAATTTATTTGGTTTGATTTAAATAAGGAGAAAAAGTAAGGTTAAGAAAACAAGTAGGCAAAGAGCATCAATGAGCTAGTGATAGCTCACTAGAAAAATTCTTTGATCCATTAAGAGACCATCAATCAAGAAAGCTCTCTCTTGAGTGCATAAGATAATCTCATTGGCCTAACAATCTGCTTCATGATACGATCCAATTTATTTTCTACTAACAAGTGTCATTTATTTTACCCTTTCTCACCTTCTCGTAATCCAAGTGGAGGAGCACATTAAAAGCTAAGAATACGCAAAATATATAGCTTCCAGTTAGTTTCTCAAAAGGTCGATATAGAAGAAAAGTCGTAAGATATAAATCAACTTGATACCCACTTTCCTACCACGTAAGAGAATCCCATTAGTTCGATAAGATTGTTCTTATCGCCTTTTAGCCTTCTATTGCTGCTTGGCACTATTTCATCTGCGCTTGCTATTTTTCTTTTTCGCCCATCCCAAATGATGCAAAAGAGATAGAGCATCAAAAGTTGACTAGATCCTCGTTGATTCTCGATAGTTCGTTATAAAGAGCATTGGCTGCTCAAGAAAGAAGAAGAGAGTTTCAATCGTTATGATGTTTTCTTTGCCCTAGCAAGTGTGATTGCTCAAGTCTAGCAAGAAAGGTAAAATATTATAATCAAAATCATAAATGTCTATTGATGAAGTAGTAATATCAACTTTCTCCTAGTGATTTTGATTCATTTATGCGATGTTGAATATTATCATTTCAACTTCATTGTTCTTCATACATTTTATATTATTTGTATAAAAGAATCTTAATGTTCCTTTCTTTGTCATAAATATAATAATTTTAGCAAGAATATTGAATCATAATTGCTCAAGATTGAAGATCTATTCTAAGCTACTCCTACTTGTTTGCTTCTATTTCTCTACGTTTTCTTTCCTTTCTTCTCCAGCAAATCACTCACTCTTCATTTTAAATTTATAGGATTCCATCTCAAATACTTCTGACCTATATTGATCATTGTATCTTATTGGCTTTTATAAATGTCTATGTTGATCATCTCCTTTTTCCTAAAGACGTTATAACAATTAACCTTCATAATGTTTCTTTCAGTAAATGTTCTAGTTTTTCTTCCTTCATACGTTCTGATGATAAGTTTTAAAAAAAAAGTTGTAACATTAGTCTGTATTTTGATTCTCTTTTATTGTTGAAGTTCATTTATAATCATGCGGAACTTGTATGTTCTCTTGTTTTCGTTACTATTATAATATTTTTACCTAATTCATAAATGGTCTTATCAACCTTTGACTTCCCTCTTAGCACTATATTAAACAATTAAACATAGTTGGCAGGGGTTGAATTTTAATGAGTTACTTTTGCTATTTATGTAGCTTATATATAATAACATTTTAAATGAAGAACATGTTTCATCACTTAAATAAGAACATAAAACTTAATTTTTACTAGTAAGATCTACATCAATGAAAATGAAAAAGACATAGCAGTGCATTGACTTTCTTAATATTTGCCTATATATCTTCTTAATGTGATAGTAAGTATGTAAACTTCACATTTCCAAAGTTAGACATATAATATTGCATACCCATCTTGAATATTTATTCTTTGGATGATTTCGTTGTTTCCACTACCTCATGTCTCATTTCCCCTGCATAATATCACATTGTTTTAAGATAAAATGCAGTTGACGTTCATAAGCTATAGTAATTAACTTAGAATGAAATTCTGATTCTTGTGTTATTCGATTTGAATGTTATGGTATCTTTCTTTAAAAATATTAAAAAGTTACATTTATAATATTTAACATGGTACTAAACTTACGAAACACACCACAAGACTTTGGGAAAGAAAAACCATGAAGATCAGGCAACGGAGTCTTTTTCTCTCTTCCTCCGAAGCACGAAAAGGTCTTCATAAGTATTTGCATCTATACTCTCAACTCTTACATATTGTTGTCAAGGCTCTTAAAATCTTTAGAAATGTTGCACTTATGTCCCTCCGTCTAAAGATTTTGCATAGATACCCTAAACTTACTAATATTATATATATATATATATATATCCCTCAATCACTTAAATTTTGTACATGTACCTCCGACAAGCCGGATGTTATCATGATCTATGAATCTTTTTGGTATATTTAGTTGAAATACACGTTATTTTGATGGACGGGGATAAATGCAACCTTTTGATGATTTAGGGGAATTGATGACAATATTGAGAGTTGGGGGTCTAGACGTAAATACTTTATTTTTTAAGTAGTATATATGTTGGAAAGAAGAAATATTTACATATGATTTTCATCGAGTTATGAGATGTCTATGACCTGGGTATTAACAATGTCGAATTAGTGGACTTTAAAGGGGGCGTGTGATCTTGCCCTATGTGAACGCGATCCGACGTCTCGGAGAGTACAAGGGTGTAATCTCTTGGGAAGTTTACTTTGAAGGCCAAAAAAATGCGCCCTTTCACCTGTCGGGGTTTTTATGCACAAAATAAGAAAAAATTTTTACTAGCACACAATAAATTCCATGTTATTATTGGATTACGTATAGAATGAGAGCTATTTTTTTTCTCTTTATCAAGGTTAGAGATGAAATAAAAACCTCTTTTTTACTCTATCTAGGAAGCTCCAATTTAGTGCGTTTGTTAGAAAGCCTTTTTCATATTTAACCTTGTTTTTGGCTGTAGACACGTACCTTTGTTCTATCTAAGGTTGGACATGACATTGAATTTAGAGGCTGTAATATGATTCAGTGGATCATCTCTGTTAGTTCTAAGGGCCACCTTACAATGTTTGCTATTTTTCCTTTTTTTTTTTCGCCTTTTTTCTTGGTTTGATCATGCTTTGTTTCCCCTTAAACTAGATGCCCATACTGAAAGCTTTTCATGTGATCTTATTACTAGGTCATGCATTGTGCCTCTAGTAAAATTGCATGCCACACATCACTCAAGGCCCCTTCCCCTCTATGTGATCTATTAATTATATCTTCCTTAGGTCAATTAAACTTTTCTACAATTGGCTTAAGCTATGACTTGAAGTGAGGATAGCTTAACTTCAATCATTCGTGCATGATAAGTAATATGGAAAGCATAATAGAAGCACCATCTCTTTGCATCACACCATCCAGAAACCTAAAATGAAAATGATAAACTAGGAATATTCCTCCATATCCAATAGTATCTAGAAATTGACAACTTGTGCTAAAAAAACTACCTAATACAAAAAATAGAAATCTAGGAGTATATGGCATTAGAAGAGAGAGAAGAGGAAAAGAATAATAGATGAATCTTATGAAATCAATGCTTCATCTTTGAAAAGTGCATTAGTGCTTCATCTTGCAGAAATACATACATGTATTTTCAATTATCTCATTATATACCTCGCAATAATATTTCTAAATTAATAAACAGATGGTTAGTCTGGATATGCCAGCGCTGTTCTCCAAGCTTAGAACTGCTTATTATGGACTTTCATTCCAGTCGTGGCTGTATGCAAAGGCAAATAAGACGACACTGGAAAAAATATGCAAAGGCAAGCAAGAGGACATTGGAAAAAAAGTGATGTCTTGGATGGTTATGTATAATTTATTATGGGGTATGTTCTGACATTAAATGGATCAAGGTATGAATTTTCATTTCCTATATATTCCACTGGTATCCTACATTACTAAACGATTAGTTAATTTGTTTCCTTATACATGTGCTATGACATCATTTTCTTCAGTTTTAGATCTTATTTTACAAAAGATATAAGTTTTAAGTAAATGACCCAAGTTTAACTTTGGAAACAGGTCAAGTAATTTGACAAAAAATGTCCTTTAACTATGAACCCCTATTCAAAATATGGATTGCCTATCCTAGATTGCTTATGCCATGATTGAGTATATTAGAATAGGTGGTGATAACTTAATTCGTTCATATTTTCTCACGAAAAAAGTAAATAAATTAAATATTTTAGTTAAAAGAAATAGAAAAAGAAAAAGCTAGATAAAATAACTTCAATTCTAACTAAAATAAGAAATTTAAGCTTTTTCATCAATTTTTTACTATTTTGGATTCCATATTAAGTTATTCTCAGTAGAATAATTTCATATGAAAGCAAAAAAACATATAAAACTTTTATGTACAACTATGATTTGGTGGATAGATCAATTCACAATCAAGATTCGTGTCAGACATTCGGACACGACATGACATTTGGACACCTGTGTCCAATCTTCAACTTTAAGATTTCGAATTAAATCGACGATATTTTTCAGAATACTTGTCTACACATCAAGATTCCTTTATTTTAAGTAATTATAATTTTTTATGTACATGTATAACTGCATACTGTATATATATATATATATATATATATATATATATATATATATATATATATATATATATATATATATATCTATATTTCTTCATATATTCTCAATGTCCTTGTGTCCCATTTTTATGATATTACCGTGTTCAACCCATATATTTGTGTAGACACTTTACACTCGTGTCTGTGTCTCACATGTCATAGATGTACAATTAAATTCCTTAGGCATAATTACATTCTTCGCTTCCAAGACATTCCACATTTGCATTTCGATCAAACATAACTCAAGGTTTTAAGGGCTTACTCAACTTGGTCCATGTCATTTCAACCATCTCGTTCCATCTTCTCATTTTCTTTCACCTACATCCTTTTCTAATTCTAGAAATAGCTTCTTTGAATAAGTCAAGTTGATGAATCCCTTGGACCTAGTAGATAGTAATAGATTGGTCTATTTATTCTAGGCACCAACTGCAGTCTTGGACTTTCCTTGAAAAGAGGAAGGACTCTTGACAATCTTATTATTATTATTTTTAACTCTTGGAGGTCTTTATTTACATTATTTGTATTTTTTTAATGTTGCTAAAGTTGCATATACCGTTCATTATACGTTGCTTTCCTAGAGATTTTTGACACTATTCTCATATTCCAGTGTCATTTGAATTGAATTGATCATCTTATTATGGGTTTCTTTTAACTTTATTGTTTTTATTTCCTCTGTGTCTCCAAGACAATGTCAATCCCCACCAAGGCACTTGGACTCCAACTTATCTTATTTATGATATTCAGTTAACCCAATTGCACTTTCATCTTTATTAACAATATGCTAGGAGTATGGTCTTTAAACTTACTCACCATCAATGTGTATGCATTCACCACACTTGAATTAGAATCAAAGGTCCATTTTTTGTTTGAAGAAGCCTAATAACTTGGGATCATTTAAAATGTGCTTTTCACCAAGCATCTTTAGCACCCACAAATTTAAGCAACAAAGACCTCTGAAGTCATATAACCAAAATAGATAGTCGACCCTTGATCTCTTATTTTCTTCTATAATATAGGTGATAAGTTGAACACCATTAACATATATCAACATTCTTAGTAGACAAAATAGCCCAATAGCCCATGGGGTGTAACACATACTCACTACCACATAATTGGTTCTTTGTGATAAAGAATGTGCAAAATTACATATTAAAACACACCATCAATATATTACAAAAGATCATGCTTCAATTGAAAAAGTCATCATAAAGGCTCTAGACATTGTGAAGAAGGAGTATTTATTAATTAACTTAAGAAAACTCATCCATTCATTAACTTCCAAGCATGAGTTTCATTATCCACCAGCTAATTCTTCTGACATGTTGGGAGTCTAACATGGGCTATTATCCAATAGTCAAATATCATATGTTGCTTTGGTGCTTCATGGAGAGCTTTCTTCAGTTCCACTATCACTTCACCTCTTGTTTCATCAACACCATTTACCGAAAATGTTTAGCAAAAGAAAATGTGTTAGGTGGCAATATGAAAAATGATGTCATAGCAATGTATAAGGAAACAAATTGTACATATCATACCTTGATCATTGTCTAGAGGAACATACTTGCTAAGAAGTGATATATGTTTGTATGTGCAATTGCATTTAAAATGTCACCTCTTTCCAATGTTCTCCTCCCATTTGTCTCAGCATATATCCATGCTCGGAATGAAAGTTCCATAATAAACAATTCACACGCCTTTGAGAATAGTGCTGGCGTGTCTGCACTAATCATCTGTTTACAAGTTCAAGAATGCCATTTCAAGGCCTAATAAGGTAAGTGATGATGCATGTATGCATTTCTACTGGTTGAAGTATTAATTTCATTAGATTCATCTATGATTCTTTTCCATGTATGTCTCTACTAACTCATCTGAATAACAAGTACAGATACATAATTGAGGGCAATTTGACAAACCTTCACTTCTGGATTTGCTTTCATTACCCTCTTGATCCTAGCAAGTGGGAGAAGCTGTTGCTTTGTAGCTGCAATGCAATCGAGAAATATTGTCAGCTATGTTCATTTGTTTAAAATAGAGTAAGCATTTTTAGCGTTACATCTCAGAACATCTTCAATGTGGTTTTAGCTTCTTTAAGACAAATCATTGTATTCAATTGTTGTCATACTATTCTTGTAGACTAGTTATACTAAATGATTATAAAGGTTTTCTCTTTTCTATTCCCCTGGCCCACAAGGAGACAAATGTATATTATTTTTCCCAAAATATGAATATATGTAGGTTTACTAGAGAGATTGATTATAAAAATATGTATTTCTTGTTGAGCAAGGACATAGAGCCAATTATCATTAAAAAAAATAATACTTAATTGCACTGCATACAGTAGAGCAAGCAACCCAATCTCTTTTTAATTTTTTGAAAATTTTTAAGGTTGGACCCGTCATTCTCGACATATTCCGATATTGATGGCTTTAGGAGTAATATTTCTAGATTTCCTCCTTCTGATTAGGATGAGATGGATTTCCTATGAAATGTTTATGTTATATACTGCTACATATCATATGAAAACAAATTATTTTTCGCTACTGCTCCAGTTAAACAAACTTTCAACACTTGAGAGAATGTCTCAAAAATAGATTTATAACCAAAGAACGTAATTAAACTTCCAACATTATTCAACTCATGCATCTGACGCGCCCAAAATAAGTTCATCTGGTTCCTTATGATCTCCGCCAACATTGCCTGGTGGTGATTACCCCTGTTCATCGCTGCAAACTACAAAAATTCGACCAAACAAGAAAGATTAAAGATATCAATTTAATCAAAACTTTTTGGACACAGCAACCAAAAGGTGCCATTAGCTTGATAGAGAAGTCTTATTATACCGAAAAAAGCTAGCTAGAAATTAATGTAATCCAAGTAGAAGAATCTGTATCCATATCGTTAACCATCGGATCTACTCACTTCATGGAGGGAGATGGGCAGAGGTGGGGGCTGGAGCTGGCCCTGAGGCTGCATGGAGGCATACAAGTTCTGGTCGCTCATGTTCATGGGGAAGGCAGCCTAGTTGTGCGAGTTGACGAAGGAGGTCGTTGTTGGTAGGGTCCATTGATCTCTCTCTCTCTCTATTCTCTCACTGTTGGGGATGCCTATGCGTAGGTTTCAACAGGTAGGTGATTTATAGCAACAGGAGAGAGAGAGAGAGAGAGAGAGAGAGAAGAGATCGGGGGTAAGAAAGAATATATCAGGCTTAGCTAAGCTAGATTCGGACCTTGTTGGGAGTTGAACCCTTCCCAGCTGGGAGGATTTATATACCAAGTTGAGTCATAGATATAGTGCTTAATCTCCCATGTACTGTAGTGTCATTGATGTATCCGGCTTTGACCCAACTTGTCCACAATGAATCCCACTGTCGTAGGATATTTTAAAGAAAGAAGATCCTCTTAGTACATGTTTAGACCAGAGTCGAGTAGTACTGAGAGGAGAAGGGAAGTCAAACATTACAAAAAACTCCTCGTATGATTTTAAAAATTGGCAAATATTTAGATCCTCTCCCTCTCAATATTACTGGACTTAGATCCAAACGCGTATTGAGATGATTTCTTTTCTATTCTAAAGTAGCTTCATCACTATTCCATTCTTGGAGTCTTGTATGTCGTTGTGACCTTAAATTCTTGACCTACATATGGCATCCCAGGATAACATATGTAGAGAATTATTGGCAATGCTTCTGGACCAAAACAAGCTACTAAGATATCCTTCCATCTTTGACACCCCCGTTGCTCCTCCTCATCCGGTCCATCTGCATTTGTATAATCTGTTCCCTACTACGTCTGAACCTGCTTCTTGAAAGGAAGTCCAGCTCTTGCCGCCCCTCTACAGAGGGGTTGTCAACGTAGTTTTTTTCTTTTTAAAATCATTTCATTTTATATTTTAGGATTTTAGATGTTTGGTGTGATGTAAAATTGTGTAAAAAAAAAGAATCTATCTGGACTTTATCTATCCACTTGGCAACTCATTTCCTTATTTTTGTTTACAGATAAGACCCACTGTGAATTAAAACAAGAACATTTAAGCATTCTCTTTGATTGCTCATTTATTTTTCGGATAGGTGCATGGCAGTCAAGGCATCAGGTTCTTGGAGGACAACAGGTTAGATTTTTGGCCTTTAAACATCCGATCGATTTCCAAGTCTTTACACCATTACTGATTAAGCTGATAAAAGGATCTCTGATCTATGGTATAGTTCTGAAGAATGGGGTCACTGGAACATCAATTTCATCAGGAATTTTCTAGAAACAGAATTCAAAGAATTCTGAGGATCCGTTATTTGGTTGAAAAGCTTTTCCCAAAAATTATAGCATGGTGACTCATTTGATTATTTAGAAAATTCTAGTCAACGAAAAACTTAATTTGTTGACTCCTTATTTGGTTATTTAGAAAACTCCGGTCAATAGAAAATTTAATTTGTTGACTCCTCCTAGTTTTTTCTGAGTTTTGCATCCATAGGATGTGATGAAATGTCTTTTCCTAAAGCAGCTGAATATATCTTTATGGATATCAAATGATTGATTTTATTTGTAAAATTATTTCGTTAAAAAATCTTTTTCAGTCAAACATATTTTACATAGAACCAAATGCACTTAACTCTTATGGCTTCCCTCCATCTGGAAGGATAAAGTGGGACAGACAGGTAATTTGAAATAAAGATGTACTCATCAAAATCAGAATTTTCTTGTGCAAAATTTCTTGGGGCAGACTCTCACAGGTGACAATTTAAGGTGGGTTAAGAACAAGAAAGCTTTAACCTATATTTTCTGTGGCACTTTCGAAGAAAGTAGAGACCACATCTTTTTGCACTGTAGGGTCCTTGATGTTGTGTGGAAGATTTCTCCGAGAGTTCTTCATATACCTTGGGATCAGAGTACAGATGTCTTGGACTTATTAATGACGTGGGAGAGATTGTTTCCTGATCACAAGGTACTTCAACTTTGGAACATGATCTTACCAGCTCTGCTGTTGGGCAATTTGGAAAGAGAGAAACCAGAGACTTCAACAATCCATTCACTAATCCAGAAGAGGTTTTCAAGAGCTGTATTCTTCTTTTGCAAGATTGGCACTTTTATCGTTTGGGGACTTGGTGTGGGGAATCTTTCTAATTTATGTAACTGGTTTCTTTCTTTTATAATTCTCCTTTATGTAACTGGCCTTTCTGTGCATGGTTCTACCTCCTTGGTAGACATCATTATTTATTTTTTTCTTCTTCTTGTTCCCCTTGCAACTGCCTTTTTATCTTGCTATTTTCGAATGAATAGAGAAGCATCTTCAAACATAAGAAGTTAGTACACAACTCCTGTTGGCACCTAAATGTATGTTGATATGATTGTTAACTAACACATCCTTTTCTTTTCTTATCATAAATCTAGAAGCACATGTTTGAAGGCATTTCTCATTTGTTTTCTTCAATCCTTATTGCTGAGCAAGTTGCTTATTGCGACTTCTTGGTCATATCCTTGGGAGGATGATCATGGTCAGATGCTTACTCTTTTCAAGAGCAATTTTGGATTCTTCATCGACGCCATGAGGATTGGTTACTGGCGTGTAATCAATAAGTTGAGCATATTTTTCGCAGGCTGCTGGTGCTGGAGTTCAATAGCAGCCCTACAATCTTGGAGGAAAGCGATTATGATCATCTAAAGCAGTTATCTTCCTTAGTTACTAGCCTCGGCATCTCTGTTCTTAAGGCTATCTATGAACTTTCTGTAGTGTTAGAGAGTTTAATTTCCTAAAATATCTAAAAAATTATTAGTCTCAACCCATCGAGGTCATTTTTACTGTTTGTTGAGACTCGACTTTTGGTTTTTTAAAGTCATTTTAAGTCTTTTTGTCTGTTTTCATATTGGTTTGAAGAATATTCCATAAATATTTACTTCTTTGAAATAATTCGTAACTATAAGGATTTATTAATTATTACATTGTTTTAAGTTTAGAGAGACTAATAATATTATACGCAAGATACAAGGATTTATTTTGAATTTACTGTCTTTATAGATATATATATAAAAGGCCCTTCCGTAATAATAAAGCATTTCCCTTCCACTTTTTACATATTATGCACATGATTTACGGTTTCGTATTAAATCGTGTTGACTCATGTCTGTCTAGGTTGGTTGGAGCAGCTAGCACGTATTGAGTGAGACATGATCATGCCGACATGTACATATATAATGAGTTGTTTTAAAATGAGTTTTACTCTTTTAGTAAATAAATTATATTTTTTATATCAATTATTAGGATACGTTCTCCTAATTAATGTGACTTGAACTTGTTGTCATTAAAAAATTTATTATCTTAAATCAAACTGACTCATATGACTCGTGTTAGTCAGAGTGAATCAGATCAGTACCGACTCGTATATGTGAGGATATTTTTTGATATGATTCAGCCATACAACAAAGCTCGAGATCTTTATTATGGATAATGCAAGAGGGTACTGACTTGTCACATGGATTTTTTTTTTGTTTTTTTGTTCCTGCATCATTCTTTGGACTCCGAGTCTTGGGAAAAGGTTGAACAGTGGATTGACCAAAATGATTGGTATGCTGATGTTTTTTCATGAAAGTCCTCCAGAAAATTATAAGCATCTCTTGGAAAATGAACTTTAGATTGATTTCATTGTTCATCCCAACCAAAGATTTCTAACTTTTTATGTTCGTTTTGGGTTAGTATAGTTCTTTGGGCAGAAAAAAGACCTGATTCCAAATGTGCAATTCAGTTCCTCTTTGATTGGTCCTGCATCCCTTTCCTTCTCACCATTCTAGGTCATTTTCTTATCCCTCTTCATCCTTCAATCTAACATATCTTATTTCTCTGAGAAAGCTTAAAGTACTCTTCCAAACCCAGAGTAATGAAAACCCATGTAGGATCATTTATCAAATGGCTCTCAAGCGTATTAATTCTAAAGTCTGTACTTTCTTTGGGGTGATCTTGTTCACATTTTTGTCAATGTGTAGCTATGTTCGCCTTCTTTCATTGTTTCGGGATGCATTTGTCCGATTGTCCTCCCAACTTTTGTAATTTCAGATTTATATTCTAACGTTTGACCTATAATTATTGCCAAATCTGAAGTGTTATAAGCCAGTTCAGTCTTTTGATAGACTCATGGCTTCATTTCTTGACTGTGGGTCTGTGTAGTTAGTTCTTGTCCAAGCTACTCTGGATGAATTTGTAAACAAGACATTGTTATGCAACTCCCCGGACTATAGGATCAGGATAAAATTAATTTCAGACCCATTAGTATCATGAGAAATTTGTAAGGCTATGGGATAGAAGCACTCGGGAGCATGAAGAGGATAAGGATGAGAAAAGACGTGAAGTAACAATACAACCTTCAAAGTCACAAATAAAGCAAACCACTAAACTATATAAATATGACATAATAATTATTACAATATCCAAGATCTCTCTGAAAGAAAATAAAAGTATATCATATTTACTAAAACAAAACAAACTTATACATCTCTTGTTGGCTTATAATATGAAAATAAATAAACAACACCTACGAAGATAATCTTGAACTCAAAGATCAAGTTTTACGATCCTCAGGCTTAACCTCAGCCTCTTGATTCTATGAAAAATAATAGTTTTGAATAAGGGTGAGTCACACAGAACTCAACAAGTCCATAATCCATAAAAATATAGGTTTTGCATATTTATAACATAAAATAACTTGCATACATCTTATTTAAACATGACATCAATTCTAGCATATCAAAAAATTTCTTCAACCTAGCATGCTTCATTGACATTACAACATAATAACATAAATAGCATGCATGAATTACATAGTCTATTTACATAAATATAAACATGGCTACACGTTAACATCTGAAACATGGCTTAATTACAGTAGCTAAACATGTACATATAATTATGTATTATTATGGAATAAGCATATGGACCAACTAGCATGATCATGGCTTTGCATGGGCACGTTATGCATAATTTAAACATGGAATTCTAGCATATATCATGACTTGAAAATATGCATTAACTTCTGAAATGTAACTTAATCTTTCATCTTTAAATATCATAAGTGATCACATATATCACATCTTTCACTTTAAGATAGGACAAGCAACCATACAATGACATTGGGTACTTTTTCTTCTTCTTTACCTAATGGTTACGGCAAACCTACTAAATCTTCGACTATGCAGCCGAGGGACATTCTCAAATCCCATTGGGATAACATGTAAACACACTTCGCGGATTTAAGTCATTACCTCGGGTACCTTTCATAAACCCCTTAGTCATTAACAGAGTGAATGAGAGAATATAGAGGTGGTCTGAATCAAGAGATGACTCCCACTGCGTGACACTTCGATCATGAAGGAATCAAGAGATAGCTCCCACAGTATAGCACTTTGGTCGATATGGCACTTAGGGTCCACATCACCAGTTTGGTGCATCCACTTAGCATCTTAACATCTTAAATTAATCATATGCATGTATGAACTATTCTGTTTAATGCAAGACGTGATCTAATGCATAACAAATACACATGGCATGAAAGTAAACATGTACTTAACAAAATTTATCCATACTAATTAATTGTCTGAATCGCGTCATAGATAGTTGACACGATTCAAATCGCGTCGACCATACCCGACGTGTTTCAGCTAGCCAAGCAAAATTTTAGGAATTTAATTAAAATGTGGTTATTTTAAAAAACAAGTATGTGTGAGTTGTCATGGTTCTAATTGTGTTATAATAGATACATCGTGGTCCATACATATTTATGAAATAATTGTAGAAATATATGAGAATTTACTAGCATTATAACATAGACATCTTGGTATAGTTCTTCTACAATAATATCATTATCATGTGATAAAATTAAATAGGAAATAACTACTTTCTTTAAGTAGGATTAATCATCATAACACCATAATTTCATGTTGTATGCATGAAATATGGATTAACATAGAATTATCATGATCATAGCCAATACTCAACATGAATAATGTCGTGCATGACTGACTTGATTCACGAATCACGTCGTTTTGCACGGACGTGTTTTCCGTCCGTGAATTGGTTTTTCAGAAAACCCAAAGATAATGAAGAAGAGGAAAAAAAAGAAGGGACCCGTGCGTCATGTATTCAATCCAAAAACTATATTAATTAGTCAAACATTTCTTTATATATACTAGATTGTAAAATAGGTTGAAAATATGATTTCGTACATAAGAATACTATGTTTTCATGGTTTATCATCACTTGCCTCTCATACAAAGAGAATTCACGTGAAGAAGCTCACCTCCGGCAAGGCAAGAACCTCCTCCACGCACCACCACCATGCCACCACATTCACCATGCACTGAATGCCGCCCGTCCATGAAGAATAGCCCTCGCCTCTCTCTCACATTCCCTCTAGGGTTTGCTACGCC